>CM060905.1:1144194209-1154194209 GCA_030737815.1 Allium fistulosum
AATAGAGTTGAAATCATCTTTGTAAAAGAGTTTGAATATTTACTACTAGTAGAGAAACATTTGTGTTTTAAAGTGACAAATCACAGAAATGATTATAGAAACAATCAATCACCAAAATCCACATACGAAGACATGAATCAAATCCAAAGAAATCGATACCGAATTCATCAAAATGGATATTCCCAAAAAAATCCCGAAAAGAAGTCATCAAAGTCAATAATAAATGATAACAATAAATCGGATCAACACGAATCGGTTCTGAATTGGAAATCCACACCAAATAGCAAAATTGGGCTGAGACAAGCAGGTCAGTCGACTGACTGCAGAGGCCAGTCGACTGATCCAGAAACCCGAAAGTTTCAGTTCCTGCAGTCCGTCGACTGACTGCAGAGGCCAGTCGACTGACTGCAGAAAACAGAGACTTCCAGTTTCTGCAGACAGTCCCAGAAACTCTCGGTTTCTACAGCCAGTCGACTGACTGGCACTGGAACTGTTTTTCAGCCTATCCAAATGAAGAGCAAACTCTCTCAATTTGCGATCGGACGAGCAATGGGCACTAGGGGTTTATGCCAGTCGACAACCCAGCCCTATTGGCTCTTCAATACACCACCAAAAGCATGATCAAACATCAAAGCTATGATTTTTAGAGTTTTTGACTTCAAAACACCAAAAATTGATATGTTCACCAAATCAATTCAAATCAAAAGCAAATGAACATGAATAAGTGTTAGGAATTCATAGCTAACATCAATGGTATCAAGAGAAGTAGATGTGAGTTCAAAACTCACCTTTAAACCAAAAACACAAGAGAGAAGCTATAGAGCAAGGCAAGGACAACCACTCTTCAATGTTAACCGAAGGAGCTTCAATCTAAGCTCAAAAGTAAAACATTTCCTAAGTTAGGGTTTAGGAAATTTCTGAAATTGAAGAGGAAATGAGTTGGAGAAGATGAAGAGGTTGCTTACCTAAGCTTCTCTTAGATGTTGGAGCTAGAACTTGAGTTTGCAAATGAATCTAGGGCTTACGAATTTCTAATTCCTCTTCTCTTCCCCCATTTTTTCTAAAGCTTGAGTGTTAGTAAAATAATAGAATGAGTGAAGAGGAATTGGATGAAGGGTTAGGTTATTAGGAGGCTGATGGGCTAAAACCCAAACCCAAAGTGAAAAAGTCATAATTTTTACTCAACTCCAAACATATCGATGTTTATACTCAAAAAAGTTGTAAACACCATTTTGGACTCAATGGAGGTGGTCTTGAATCCCAATTCGACTGTTTACAAAAAATAGCTTTTCGGACTTTAATCCGATTAACGATTCTATATTTAAATAAAACATTTAAATATACAATTCGTAAAATATGCGGGTTGTTACAAGGGCTTTGCTATTTTGAGGTAGCCGACTTCGTTGATCGATTGAGCGAATGTATTCACGTTTCCATCTTTGACGATCAACCATTTCTTCAATTAGCACACGGCTCCTTCTCGAGTTCACTTGAATTTGTAAGTGATTTCCCTTTTTGCTTTTCTCGTTGATTTGCATTGAACTCGATTATTTTGTAGCCGATGATGATATGGGTTTAAATAGGGTTCGAATCCCTTAAGTTTCGTTCAAATTAATTTGCTTGAATTCGTCAACTGATTTATCTCGACCACTTGATTATGATTGAATGCCTGTGATGTTTCTGACTTGTTCAAATTCGTATATTTTGTTGCTTGTTTAACACAGCTTCGATGTTGACATGGAAGTTGGTTTCGTTCTTTTCTCTGTTGACATCGGCCACTTTGATTTTGTAAAAATTTGAACTTGTTCGATTTTAGCCTTGGTCGCCATGGCTCTTACTTGATGCTGCAAATTGACTTCGGCCACTTCTTAATTTTTGATAATCTGGACTCGGTCGTAGGTGTTTTCATTTGACTTTAATCCTGATTTGTTTGAACTTGTTGTATATCATTATTTTGAAACTGCTACCTGATGCTTGTGTACATGCTTACTGCATCCCTGTACTTCATGTTGTCTGGTCTTGTTTCACTTCACTGTTCATAGTATTGCAGTTTGGTTTCAATGTTTAATTTGAGTTTTGTACATGTAGTGTCTTCATGTTGTATTGTATTTGGTTGCTCATGTATACTTGATGAAGCTTTGTTCGACTTCATGGTTGTTGTTCGCTGGTCTACCTGAACCTGTTAGCCAAGTTGTCCTGTTGCACTGCCTAGATATGTATATATATGTGTGTATACATATGTGTATATATATATGGTAGTTACATTGTTGTTTCACTGTTTTACTTGAGTCTGTGTTGTATGCATTTTGTCCTTGTTAGCATATTTAGCTCGGTTATCTCGAGCATATTTGTATATTTGATGCTTTGACTATTGAGGCAGTGCCATTGATATTTGAGTCTTCATTTGACCTTTATTGTTGAGGCTACACTTGTACATTTGATATTTGAGTCTGCTTGGAGCTTGTTTGCACTTGGTTTCACTGGATGCTTTGTTGTATCTGGTTTGGTTTTTCTTCATACTATTTTCAGACTTCGAGTTGTATAAACTTGTTGTATACTTGCATATTTGTGTGCGTCATGGTTGATTTGGGTCTCTTTGGATATTGAACTTGATCATTTCATGTTCTACGTTGCAGACATGAGTCTTGTGGTCTTCATTGCACTGTCCACTGATATTTGAGTTCATATGCATTTAGAACTGGTTCATGATATCTTTATTGCCAGACTTGTTTATTTGCATACTATATCATTCCTGCAATGTTGGTTGAGCTTTGTATTCATATGCTTGCATTTGACTGTGCAGTCTGCCCTTGGTTGATGTTGTTGTGGACTTGAAACTGTAGCTCCAGTTCCATATCTGACCAGCTACATTGTTTTCTTGTGCATGTCACTTTTCATTTTGATTTCACTTGAACTTCATCTTGATTTTTAGAATTGCACATGAGTTAAATCCAGCTTATAGCTCGGGTTTGACCTTGTGCTCGTATTGTGACTTTATTTGTATTTCACTTGAGTTGAACCCGACTTTTGATTGGGTTTGACTTTGTGCTCACCTTTCCCTGTAATTTTATCAAGTGTATATCGATGTGCATGGCCTTGTGGCATGTACAATGATACACTGTGCATGTCACAAGCTGTTCATGTATGATGAATTCAAATTTAAATGATGACGATCAACCCAAATAACCGAGGCAAATAATATTTTCAAAATACATTTTATTTTACACTGCAAAAATATTTTCTTTTCAATTTTACTGCGTTAGTGTTTATTTTGCAGATTGCTCAGTTGCTGGATTCAATCTGGAATAGAGTTGAAGAAAAATTATGAGTGAACAAGTGATATGTAGTGAGGTGCAAATGTAAATGGAAAATTTTTATGTAATCAAAATTGTATTGTAATTGAAATTGTATATATATAGTGAGAGCTCAAATTTGTACTATTCAAAATTGTAATAAAATATTTGTTTGAATAAAATATTTATTTGAACTTAAATTCTGTGTTATTTATTTTATCCAGCAAATATTTATTTAATTATGTGAAAAAAATAGTACAATAACAAATACATTTAAATGAATATATATATATATATATGTTTATTATCATCAAACAAAAATCATATACTCGCATATTCAACACAATTGTTGTTTCAAGAAAAACTAACTTCATAACAAAAGATTTTATTTAAAAATTATTGGTAGTAAAATAGATTTGGATATGATCCAAGGATAAAACTGATAACAATGGATGAAATAAAATTAACCAAACATAAATGAACGCATAACATTAGAGTGTCTAATGATTATTCTTCTACATTGAAGAAGAAATTATGAGTTTCTTACCAATGTCAAGAATAAATAATCCTCGGTTGTTTTATTAAGAGTATTGAATCTATGATATGGTGCGATGCACAAATCCAAAATAGATTCCAAGTACATTATCAAAATATGATTTTGATAGCTAAACCCAGAGGGATATGATCCATCGGCCGCAAATCTGTCTTTCAGATAAAGGAAAATTATGTTGGAATATGGTGAGCCACATTGATAAGAATAAAATTGTGAATTTAAATTGTTGAAATTAATGTAACAGATTATCCATTCAACATGCTTAAGTTGATTCGAATTCTACATAAAATATGATCGCCTTTTATGACTTTGTGTTTTGGTATATATGTGTTGAAACGTAAAATTCTAAATACAAATTTAGACTAGACTGTTTGCACATAATAACCAAAGTGCCTTGAAGTCAATGGGAGCAATATTGAATTTGTGGTTTTGGATATGATCTAAGAACCAATATGAAAGTACCATTCAAAATGTATCAAAATTGAACAAGTATTTTGATAGAATATCAAATAGTTTGATTTTAGTCAAAATGCAGATGTAGCGTGTGTCCATAAGAAAAAACGTTAAAGGTACATTGATATTTCTAGATATAAGAAAACAACATGTCGTTGATTGTTAACGATGTACTTATGTTAACATTTTCTTTTAGTTTTTTTAGTACTTGACATTGGATTTGAAAATGATGTCTTTTATAGTGAGTATAAAGGACATTAAGAATGTCCCAGACGATATGCTGAAACACCTTATTAAAATATTTAATAAGAAACCTGTAAGATGGATTCTTTATGCATTAGCAATAGGAATACATGTTATGTTGTCTACGATATCGTGAATTTTTTTTATGTATTTGATATATGATGAAAATACTAAATTCAAATTAAGGTCATTAAATAGCAGTTTAGAGTGTTCTCATGCATTTACGAAATACAGTAGAATTATTAGTAGAAACAACGAACTCCTTATGAAGGAGTATTCAGACCCAGACTTCATATATGATATTGAGTATGGTGTGTCAATATAAAATTCATGTTCAAAGCTTGGTTAAGAGGCTTTAAGTTGGAAATATTCAAAATGAGTGATTGTGGATGATTCAATAAAAGGCCAAGTACATCACATTGAATAGCGCCCAATAAAAGTAATGTATATACATTATAAATGCACAAATTTATAACCGAGTCGAGGGTGATTCCAATTGTTAATATGATAATAATATTGTGATATAGTTCATAACAGAACTTAGAGCTCACTGGAGGTTAAGAGATATACTACCAATTATTCCACATGATAAAGGCAGTTTATCGGCGTAGGAGAGAGTTGATTAACATAACAGATAATCGAAACAAAATTGCATACTAGTTCACTGAGGAACTGGCATGATTGGTACTGAAGAAACTGATTAGAGAAGTTGGAATAAGATTCCATAATTGATCTAAGTACAAGTGAGAGATTGATAGAGTTAGGAGTATACCCTAGGGACAATTATGTAATTTATTACATAAATCTAACTTGATAACCAATCTTGTTTGAAATAAAAGACATTTTCTTTCTATTATATATTTGTTATAAAAATTTATAAATGATTAATTAGTTAATTAAAGTATATATATCAAAAAGTTCATAAATGATGTGTTTGTGATAGTAGTACAAATAGTTGTAACCATGAATATTATATTATAATATGATAGGAACATCTTTTTAAATATTCCTAGTCAAATGTATTGAGACTGGACATTGATGCATTCATTGAGACTAGAGTATGTAACGCTCTCCAAATGTTGGGCAGTGTATTACTCATGGCTGTTGGGGGAACCAAGGGTTTACGAACCAATAGTTAATGGATAACTATGGAATGAATCACTCGATAGTTTTGTGCTGGTTAATATAACTAAAGTCAAATAGAAAATACTGAAATGACTAATTTACACAATTCTCTTGACTTGAGAATACTATCGATCTTCGATATGAAAGTTCTATTTTGATTGTAGTTAAATCGTGGTACGAAGACCATTGAGTGATTATAGTTTGGTCGAGTGGAAGTATCGAAAATGAAACACTATTCAAGAGAGGATTCGTCTCCTCGGTCATATGGAGTTAGTATCACGGTCAATTGAAGTCAACTCAATGTCAAAGTCTTTGGACAGGGTAGTTCGGTTAATAATAATTGTTAATATTGAATCAAGGACTTTGTGTTTAGATTATAAAGTTGAATTTGGACGATATTGGAATTTTGACCATTACCAAATTCCATAAGTCCAAAGTAATACAGTTTTGACAATGAGAATTGGTGTAAATGATCATCACTATTAGGTACCACTTATAATAAGTAAAGTTGGATTTTACCAAAAAGATGTGTAAACGATAAATTCAGCCAAAATGTCACACCACTAACTAAGGTGACGTGTGAACGTTAATTTTCGAATTATTCGATATTAACCACCGACCGAATTTACATCTTCGTCGCACAATCGTAATGATGAGTACTCTAAATAAAAAATATGATTTAATTAATTTATGAAATATTAATTTTTAAACTTTATATGATTTGTTTGAATACCATTAGCATTTAATAAAGTGTGTATATAAAAGTTATAAATGTGCGCATTGATATATGGTATCAATAAAATATTTAAACTGGATTTAAATAGATTAATTGCTAAGTGGTTTTGGGAATTTTTTTAGTTCCACATGCATGATGAAAAAGGAAAGAGGTTTCAAATGTGATTTGAAAATCCAGAGTAGCAATTAAAAGAGGGAATTAAATCTCCATTCTTTACTCCTCTTTGTGACTTACTTAAATCTCATTTATGAAATGATTTTTTCCTTTTCTCTTTAATTCTATTTCTTCTGACGAAAAATATAAAGAGGAGGGAGAAGATTTGATTAGATTTAATTAGGAATTAAATAGGGAGGTTTAAAGGAGAGAATTGAAAGGTTTTGATGTTTCTTTTAAAATATATTCTCTCTTATTCAATCATTATTCTTTTCCTGACAAAAATCTTATTTTTTTTCTCTTGCTCTCCTCCTGTCCCTTTATGATAAATAAATTCAAATAAAAATTAAAACATTTAAGGCGGTGTTTGTCTCTAGATCCTTGCAAAATCTAGAGGTTGATTCAGTCGAATTAGAGTTTTATTCTTCATTCAAGATACAACTCTTAGGCTTCATCTTTAGGTAATTCAAATTTTATTTTATTATACATTCACCATATTAATGAATTTAAACCCTATACATGCTATATCTAATTTCATTTTTTGTTTATTATGTTGATCTAAACTTTAGATCTGATATATTTTAATTGATTTTATGTTCACCGTGATGATATAATTGGATCCTACATTTGCTACAGCTTTTTCATCACGTGTTCATATTATATGTATATCTTAGATCTAATTCACCTTACAATGAATTTATATACACCTAAGTTGACCAATCTAATTTTTTCATTGTTTTAGAAATTATTATTTAAAAAAGAGAGGCAAACAAACAAATAATTTTAGATTGGAAACTAATTTTAATTAGTTGATGTATTTTGTACCTTATTATATACACAAATATAAATTAACTATATATGTAAATTATTTAAAATTACTTTGAAGATTGAATTCATTTTTAACGTATTTGTTGTTTTGAATATAATTTTTGGTTGTTGTCGATATTTGTTTAAAAGTTGTTTAAATTTAAAAAAAATTAAATGGACATTTGTGCAAAACATTATAAACCCTTTGAATTCCTCTTAAGTTAAAGTAAATTTCAATTTATTACCTTAATTTAAAAGCATATAATAGATCACAAAGTTTATATATATATATATATATATATATTTGTGTGTGTGTGTTTATTAATTTAAAACATAGTTTGTAGTTATTCAAATATGCATACATATATGTGTTTGAACATTCAAATTGTTTTGAAATAGCATTAATGATAAGTACATGAAAGGATATAACTCCTCCACCTTCTTCTCTCCTTATTTATTACCTACTTTTAAATAATTGATTGTCATTTTGAATATCTGTAAACCGATTAGTTAAAATACTTTTATAACATATTATATATAAGTAAATATATGTAAACCATATATATATATATACATACATACAAATATTATTATTTTATATAGTTTCAAAATAATCTATGGACAACAAAGGCATATATAATGGGAGAATGTGTTTGTTGCGGTGTAAATCCCGGTGTAAATCCCAACACCTATATACATACACATTAAGTATGCACACTGCATATATGTTGCACTTGCACTATACATACATGTATGTATTTGATACATTCATTATTATATATTTAAATTCATATTAAATTTAAAACTCCTTTTAAACAATTTAAATAAAATAAGATTTTATTTAAAATTGGATCTAATAATCTTGTAGACCTCATAGACCCAATATATTAAAAATAGGAATTTTTCGAAAGTTAACCTTAAACTCCACTACGGGCTGGTCTAGTTCCAACGCATGTATCTTAGTAGATAAATATTATTTAATTAGTTTTTATTATATTAATTAAGTCATATTTATTAAATTTAATTTATATGTTTAATTAACATTTTAATTTATTGAATTTAAATTTCTACTATTAAAATTTTCTTCATTCATCATTAACAATTTAAAGGTCAACATGGACTATAACATTTATAGTAATTATGTACACATACCATTATATGTGTAAATTACTTATTAATTAATTTTAATTAATTAAATTAATTAATTTTTTAATTAAAATAACATTAATTAAATTCAAAAATTTTATCTTCGTTTACCTTACACATTTTAAGATAAATATATACATATCATTATATATGTTTTAATTTATTATTTACCTACTTATTTATTTAATTCAATTAAATAAATAATTAAGATAATAAATTTTTTGAAATTAATATATTAACTTTCAAAATCAATTTTGAAAATTTTATAACATTTACAACATATCATATTTTAACTTAACCTTTAAATTTAAAATATAAATTTTTTTAAATTTTCAAAACGTATTTATAAAAGAATTAGCCCAAGGCCCAAAATCAGTTTGGGCCTTCCTATTTGGATAACCTTTAGACTTACTTCATCCTTCGGGCCAGGCTAGTAGCCAGTTAGGACAGAGTACTTGTTACCCAAACTCAATCCTTCAACATTACCTTTCCAGACATCCTACTAAATGAGCAGACTTTAATCGATTAGCCTAACATTGCTAATTTAGATCTCATAGACTATTTGACTATGATACCACCGTTGGAACCATGCCAGTCGGAAGCTAGTTTAATGAGTGAAATTTAAAAAATAATCCATTTTTGATCATTTAAGTTTATGAAGCCTAAATGAATTTTAGATCCAATCTAAATGTTTTAAATAAAATATTCATTTTATAATCAATTATGCTTAAATGAATTTTTTTTGTTCACAAGTATATCAAATATACATATTTGTCTAAAGTGCACATGCTATAGAAAAGAAGTGTACATAGTTAGTGAGAACGTATGTAGGTGTTGGGATTTACACCGAACCTATTTCCCCTTTACATGTCCATAACATTTATTTGAAATATATAAATGTAAATAATATATATGTATGTATGTTTGTATGTAATAAAATTACATTAGATAATTTTATATGATTTGAAGTCCAAAATTAACATTAATGAATTCAATTTCAACTAAAGAAAGGTTCAACATTAGATGTTATGTTATTACACAAGATTTATTCTATAAATTTGAACTAAAACAACGTATGTGAATTTCCATGCATATAAAATTACAATTTATCATTTTAGGTTTAGAACAACATATATTTGTGGACATTGTAATTTATATACATACATATATAAGTTGGGTTTAAAAACTAACAATTTGGATAATCTTATAGTTTAGAAATGAAACTAGAGTTCAGGATTTTTATAAAACAATAAACTTAGAATTTAGAAAAGAAGACAAATGATTTAAAATTTCCACGAAAGTCCATTCATAAAGTTTAGACCAAAAAACTTCCTTTCTTACGTGAATAATATTCAAAATGTTTGTAACCAACATTAGTCATATAACTGTGGAAATTAATTTTCAAGGAATAATAAATATTGACATATACAATTCATTTACAGTTGTTTATGTAAATTTTATAAAAGTATGAAATTGATCTAAATCAAAATTAGCTTTCAATTTTATTTTGTAAAATTATTAGAACAAAAGAAAAGAAATTGGACAAGGTAGCTATATATAAATTCGTGATAAGAACAAATGGATATAAGCAATATATAGAATAACAATAAATTAGCAAAGGTGATAAAGAATCTAAACACATCAAGTTGAGATAAACATATATTATGAAGGGATGAAGAACATATGTAGATGTGAACTAAAATAATACAATAGTCAAATATTCAGTTGAGATGGAAGAGGGTTTTTATTCACGTATACAAAATGATCAATTAAACACATGATGAATCTTACAAAATCCAAGCATGTGAATGATAAAACATATAAATAAATAAATTTGAGAGTTACCTTGGATTTTTCCTATGAATCACACCTTGAAACGATAAATCAAAAGCTCGTAGGCTCAATAGAATCAATCTTCGGAATTGCAATAATCAAGAGATGAGAACCACCTTTGTTTTTGATTTTATATGACTTTGATTTAGAAACATTTAGGCTTTGGAAGCCATTATTTTTGGCTGGGATGGAAGAGAATTGTCTAAAGAGTAAGTTGAAATGAACGTTAGAGAATATGTTTTAAAGGAAACATCGAAACCTTTCAATTCCCTCCTTTAAAACTTTATATATTTAATTCCCAATAAGTCTCATCAAATTCTCCCCCTCTCTTTATTGTCTATGACCGATCATAATATGTGTTATAAGGCCCTCAAAAAATTTCCAAAATCATGTAGCATTTAATCTACATAAGTCCAATTTAAACATTCTATCGATATCGTATATCGATACGCGCGTTTATAACTTTTATATATGCACTTCATTAATTACAAATGGTATTCAAACAAATTTAATATTTTTTTTCAATAATTAATATTTCACAAATATAATTAGTTTAAATAATTTAAAATCACACTTAGTATTTTCTCTATTTATATCCAATTTAAATATTCTATGAACATTGTATATATATACGTGCGTTTATAACTTTTATATATGCACTATATTAAATACTAATGGTATTTAAAAAAATAAAAAAAGTTAATATTTCATAAATATTAATTAACTAATTAATTTACAATGATTATAAATTAATTGAATCATGTGGTTCATTCGGAGTATTTGTTGTTTCGATTGTGTAACTCAAAAGCGCAAATTCAGTTAGCGGTTAATATCGAACAATTCAAATATTAATGTTCCACGTCACCTTAGCTAGTGGTGTGACATTTTGGTTGAATTTATCACTTACATATCTTTCGATAAAATCCAATTTTACTTGTTATAAGTGTACCCGGTAGTAACGATTATTTACACCAATTATCTTTCTCAAAACTATATCACAATAGGACCTATGGAATTTGGTCTTGGCCAAAATTCCAGCATCATCCACATTCAACTTTGTAAATCCAAACACAAAATCCTTGATTCAATAATAACAATTACTATTAAACGTATTGCTCTAATAAAAGACTTTGACTTTGAATTGACTACAATTGACCATGATACAAACCTCATATAATTGAGGAGACGAATTTTCTATTGAATAGTGTTTCACTTCCAATGCTTCAACTCAGACCAAACTATATTTGTTTGATGGACGCCATACCACGATTTAACTATAATCAAAGTGAAATGTCCACATTGAAATTCCACAGTATTCTCAAGTCGAGGAACTGTGTAACATTGTCACTTCGAGATTGTCTGTTTTACCTTAGTTATATTATCCAATGGAGAACACTCGAGTGAGACATTCTATTGTTATCCAATAAATGTCCATACATAACACCTTTGTGCCTCCAATGACCATGACTAATACACTGCCCAACATTTGAAGAGCGTTATCTGTGACGACCCGGCTTTTTCTCCACAGAAAAAGTCGTATCATCATGAAGAAAGAAAGGGGTAGAAGAAGAAGGGAAAGAAAAGAAGAAAGAACAACATCAGAAACTCACAGCGGAACGAATGAAATATAATATATCATATAAAATATTACATAGTATCATATACATCAGAGTTACACAACTTATACAACACATATTAGACAGTTATAAACATCTGTCTAATTCATACAACTCAAGTATCACAGATACAGACACAACATATACACAGCGGAATCATCATATATCTACACGGTGAAGCCTCCTGCTCCTCAGCTCCTCCAGTATTCGTCAAGACTAACCTGAATCCCTCGACTACTCAATACAATATTGAGTACCCAAGAGTTTAATAAAACAGAAAATAAACACTTGGGTCAGACATGGGTCTGGTGTGAGTAAACGGTTTAAATTGCTTAACTTTTAAAACCTTTGAAAACAAAAGTATCACGTAAGACTCCCCACACATAAACATGGGTAAGTTTTTACCTTACGCTAACTAAAACATTTGATAGGAAATCCAGTTATATTATAATAGGGTCTAGGGTTTCCAAGTAAAATACAGAAATAGCTGAAATGCTTACATCTCACATTCCAACATAGTTGGGCACAACTAATACGTACGGCACTTATTGGAGTTTGGATTCCATACAATGGCAGGGCTACTGGGGTACCGCCCGTCACAGTACGTGGCCTAGATCACCGTACCGAGGAGTACGCCCGCTCCCCTGCAACACAAAGCCGGAACCATCCCTTACTGGATAATCCCGAACAAGATAATCCCGTAGTTGGCGCGACCAACCACACACTAAGCCGAATAAAAGAAAAGGGACCTCTAGACAGGGATCTATCTTGCTCTCAGTGGGTGCTACCCACGAAGCCTTGCTGCACCTCCCCTGTTTTAGCCATTCCCGGTTGATGAGGCTTGAGGTTACGATTACCTTTAAATCAGAACATATCACTTAGAATGCTCATCGTCCGCCTGACGATGTGCTGAAAGCATTCAATCCATATAAGTTCGTTCCGGGTTCGAACGAAACCGAAGGCATTATCTCGTTACACTCGTTTTGGAATCACCCTCAGAGTTAACGACAATAACCCTTGCACTCTAAATCTTCATCTTCACTTGAGATTCACGACCTATCGTTAATTTGGATTGATGTGGTATTCGGGTCTCCAGACCTGGAATACCGGTATATGGAAACCCGATCCCGGTCTCATCGAAATCCAAAACGTATCTTTTAAGGCCAAGTTGTTTAAAGGTTTAAACATTTAAACTTATATTCATGATGATATAAACAGATAGATAAATCATATTATCACAGTAGATAATTCATATCAACATTTATCTCACAAAGCAGCATATCACATATATCAGAGATATCCAAATCATCCAGTATCAACCAATCACCCAATATCAATCATCTAATATTAATCAATCATCTAAAAGCAGAATTGATTAACTCCAATCAATTTAATTAACCTTTAATTAAATTAATTACTATCCTTTAATTACTTGGATTATCTTAATCCTGCTTCATTGATTTATTACATATCAATTTATTAATCATCTCTTAATGATCTTCCTTAATTAATCTTCCTTGATTAATTATACTTTAATTACATTCAAGTAATTCCTTAACCAATATACAGTAATTAACCTTTAATTACTATCATTAAATTACAATAATTAATGAACCTTCATTAATTAATTAACTATAATTAATTATATTAATCCTTAATTAATTACAATTAATTAATCATACTTAAATTAATTACTTTTATTAATCAACCTTGATTAATTCATTAATTAAATAATCCTTATTAATCAATTAACCTTTTAATTAATTAAATAATTAATTTTAATCAACCACTTCATTCATTAATTAGTCTTAATTAATCATAAACAGTAATTAACAATTTGTAATTACTTATCTTAATTAATTACATTGACCTTGATTAATTAATCTAATTAATTAATCTTTAATTACTTCATTAAGTAATTATTAATCAATTATATTAACAAATAATCCTTAATTT
This sequence comes from Allium fistulosum, assembly GCA_030737815.1. Taxonomy (NCBI): domain Eukaryota; kingdom Viridiplantae; phylum Streptophyta; class Magnoliopsida; order Asparagales; family Amaryllidaceae; genus Allium; species Allium fistulosum. The sequence goes on from CM060905.1 coordinate 1,144,208,124, forward strand.
ATTTACTTTATTAATTAATTACTTTTTTAATTAATTACCCTTAGTAATTATCCTCAAATTAATCACATTCCTTAATTAATTAATTACTTTAATTACTTAACTAAAATAATTAAGTAATTTAACTTTTTTTTTACTTACATAAGTAATTATCTTCTAATTACTTCCATTAATAATCTTGATTACTTTCTTAATTAATTACTTAACAAATAAGTAATTCCATTACTAAATAATCCTTAATTCATTCATTAATTAACTATTCCATAATTAATTAATCTCAACAATTATATTAATCAATTCCTTAGATTAATAACATCAAGTGATTACCCTTTTATCACTTTAACTAATTACCCCATGAGTAATTTTCCTATTAATTACTTCCATAAGTAATTTCATTCAATAATTAACCAATAATTACTTTATTAAGTAATTACTCTTAATTAATCCATAATTAAGTGATTATTTAAAATTAAATAAACAATTAACTAATTATTTAAAATTAATTAAACAATTAATTAATTAACATTCTATATTTAAAAATCCTTAATTAATTATGAAACCATTATTCTTAATTAAACTTTACTTAAATCATATTTAAATTAAGTATTCTTAAATTCATATCAATACTGATTTAACCTTATTATCCTTATAAATAAATTATTTGAATTATTTGAATTTTATTATTCAAAACAAATTATTTACAAATCATAATAATAACCTTACTTAGAGATAAAGCATTTATAAATCTTTTCCAAATTTACCAAATACTTGAAAACTTGTTTATTCTTTAAATTTTAAAACCCAAACATAATTTTCTTTTTAAAAACTCAAACCCAGGTTACTGGAAATAAAGCAACCCGAGTAAACCTACTAAAAACACGAGCTAGCTTCGAGTCTCTTCCCCTACGTATCTGCTTCGAGTCGCACGCGATGAAACACGAACCCAGACTCGAGTTCAATTCGTCTTCTCCAAACGTCGATTTCCTCTGGCACACGAACGTGCACACGTGCACGTGCACAGGCAACTCTGGCCAATGTCGATCATCGCGATGCTCCTCTACGTCGCTACTAACCCACGCGATCTCAAATCCAAGCCCAGATCGACGATATCACCTTGGCAACAAAATCGAACCAAAATGACCAAATTCTGGAACCAACATTGATCAGAAAACATCACTCCGCCTCGACTCAGACTTCGACCAACCTCGCCGACCAACCTGAAGCAACACCATACCCGGACGAACAACTCCCACCTATCGCGATCGGGTCCAGAGCACCATCATTGCCACACGACCCAGATAAACATCATCGGCAAAAACTGGGAAGAAAACCTACTTCACCAACGCCTGGCCACTCCGGTCATCAATAGACAACTTCGACATTTTTCCCGCGATCCTCCTCCTATGAGCTTCCTTCGACAACGACTATGGCGACTAATCATCCTGCCGTTCGTCTGAATTCGACGTTTTACTCAAATCTGACCATCTCCAATATCTTGATAAATACTACACTAAAAATCATGTTTTTACTATCTAAATTCATGATTTTGCACTACGAACCAGATTATATAATCAAAGATTGAAATTCACTTGATCGATTTTTAACCCATTCCTTGATTTACACTGTAATTCATAAATTTTGAGTTAAATACTAAATATAAATTCCTATCATCATTTTTAAAATCAATATTATCATGTTACAGTACTTTTCTTTTTAAACATCAAGGCCTAACAACAAATCATTTGGAAGAAAGGAATTTGTTCTGTTGTTTGAAACAGAAATTATCACAGAGTCAGGCTATATACATACAGACATATACATTCATATTCATATGCACAGACATTCATATATATATATTTATACCAATCCAATTATATAAAAACTGAAAGATTTTCATGCATCATCAATATCAATTAACAGATCAGTACATTCATTAAAGCCATTCATAACTTAAATTGTTTTTAAAACAAAATGTTTACTCACCTGTAAAACAGAGAACTGGTTTTGTTCTATTTTCTGGAAATTTTGCATTTGATTTTGTTTGTTGTTGGAATTGAATCCTTGCATGCCAGACCTTTGATTTGAATTATATTGAGTTGAAATCGAATGCTTGCTAAGGTTGGATATGTAAAAACTGTTGTTGCTATTTGATTTAATTGCTTGATCTTCTACTTGTTTGTAGATTTGTATTCCAGGTTGAAGATTGGAAAGCACTTTGATTTTATTTCTTTTCAGTTTTTAGTTTAGGAAGAAAAGAATAGAGACAGTAAAATGTTTTAAACGATTTGAACTGAAATCAAATGCCAGGTTTCTTCATCCTTTTGTTACAAAATTTTATTAAAATAAAAGAAAAAGAAAAATGCCACTTGTTGATTTATAAATTGGACAAATGTCCATGTACATCCATTTAGCTTACAAGTGTCTTTAATCATGTTAATATGTTTACACATATTACTTAAGTGTTTTTAAATAAATTTTATTTAATTTAAATGTAAATATAAACTTATTTTTTAAGTTACTTAATTAATAAATGTTAGTTTACCTTTAAAAGAATATATGTTAAAACTAATTATAAATATAAATAAATTCCTTATACATGTATTTTAAAATCTAGAACATTTATATAACCATTTAAAATTTAACACTTTAAAGAAAACTAGAATAAAACTTTGATTAAACCTTTTTTTTTTTAAACTATCATATTTAAAATAAACAATTATCTTATATTTTGAAAACAATTGAATTAAACTTAAATTATCTTTTGAAAAATATTAATTTTAAAACAAAGTTTTAAATCACAATTCATACATATATATTACAAATTTGAAAATTCATCTTTAAAACAAAACAAAAGATATTTCCATTCACAATATATATCAAATATATATATTAAAAATAGAATAAGATTTTATTAGCTTTAACAAACAAATCTTATTAATATTGCCAAATTAAGTATTTATTATCCTTTAAAAGATTAAATTACCAATTTTAAAATAAAATTATATAGGATAATTATCAGTCCAATTTAATTATTAATAAAGATTATTAAATTTATATTGCCTAAAACCCGGGATATCACATTCCTTCCCCCTTAAAATAATTTCGTCCCCGAAATTAAAAGCAAAGATAATTTAATAATCCAGCAAAGATTTCAATCTCAAACAGCAAATCATACCTATCATCCAGTTACTAACAACCAAAGCAACCAATTCATCCAATCAAACAATTCTAATTATCCAAACAAAATTCTGAATACAATCTCCTCGAGTTTCCCCAAGTATAAATATACCGGGATACTCACTCTACAAAATCCAAACAATCAACAATACTAAGCTATAGAGTTCTTACTCATCTAGATCTATAGAACTAAACAAGATATCAGACTACAGACGAGTCTGACTCAACAACTAAATCTTCCAGAACTGCTGGTTCCAAAACCAGAGATAGATCAAACACGTACTCCCTCAGAGATACGTAAAATACATTGACTTCCAGTTATCCAAACTGACAATTCAATCTAGTAGATCAAAGTACTTATCCAAATTAGATCACAGAAGAGATCCAAAATAACTCGGAGCTAACTTCCCAGACTTACCAAATCTTATAGCTCCCTTTAACCAGAGAAAAACTTCAACAACAACGAAGTCTCCAACTTCGAATTTCAAACTCTGACTCATATCGGCATAGCTCACCAGACGATCCCGAGCTACCTCATCTCTTCCTGATCAGCTCAACCTTTGCTGATGCTTTTTGAAACAATTATGAACCAAGAACAAAATGATCTTCAAATCTGCTGAAATCCACAAACTCTTCTCCACAAGAAATAGAAGACTGAACTTCCTTCTCCCAGATTCCAGAAAATTCTATACCCACTTAAAAATTCACATAAACTTCTTGTAGAAATCTGAGGTTACTTCCTTTCTTGCACAGCTACTACCTTTGCTTTCGCTGCACAACTCTGATTTTGAAATAGATGAGAATGTCGATGAACTCGAGCACAAACTAGATCCACAAACAAGCGGAAACATTGGTTATCTTAAAGACATAACCAACTTCTCAAAGAATAGACGAGTCCTCGGTCAAGGGTATTGTCTTCAGCTATCCTTATCTAGAGGAAACTCGAAACTAGAAACAGAAGAGAAAACACAGATACTCCATAAAATTCTAAGATGCTTCACCAATCCTTCTCTAGGAACAAATCGATATAAACTAAATCTTTACCTACGGGCAACCTTTGACCTCTTCGATAACTTTTACTTTCTCTTGAGATGCCTCAACTCCATACAAAAGGTTACTCAAGACGAACTCTCAAACTAATCGCAAGTCACTTTTGCGATCCTACCTAGTTCGGATTCCAAAGATACTGTTCTCTCTTTACCAATTAAAACAGCCTTAAACTTTTTCAAACAAGGTTAACCCTTCAAGAAAAACTTCACCACCTACTCGGACTGCTGATAGAAGAACTACAAAGATTCCGGGACCATCGAAGAAACGAACCACACTGCTGCTTTCAAACTCTATCTCGACAGCACACCGAACACTCCAAGCTGCACTGCTATCACAGCTAACCAAGAACTTCTAATCCAAAGGATTCTCAAAACTAAAACCATCAACAAACCTCTCAACGAATCTCCGAGATGGCAGACATCCAAAAGAAACTCGGGCTCCAAACCAATCGCCAATAACTTACTCTTCTTAAGGGAACAATGAGACCATGTCCGAAGAACAGCTAATCGACCTTAGTCCCATACTTCAAAATAGACAAAACTCTCTTACTTGATATCAGAGAATTCCTATACAGTCGAGTCTTTCCTGCGGTAGACATCAACTGTTCCTCCAATACCTTCTTAATCTTGTTCCAAAAAGAAAATCTCCTTCGGGAACATCCATAGATACTGCGTCTTATCACACAACTGCTTCTTCCTGAAGTCGCCAAGCTACCATCACTTACTTCTGCACAACTGATAGATTCAACTCTAGAAAATCTACTCACCCGAGCACAAACAAGCTTACACTTCAATAATGGACTCCGAATCTTGAAAAAGATTTCCTTCAGAGATCCGAGACATCCTTACTCCATACTGCCAACTTACTCGAGACGATATTGGGTTTACAGTCTCGATATATACTTCCAACCTCAAACATTCAAACTCCAACTATTGGTAATTGTGTTACACACACTACCACCTTATCTACCTTTATAACTTATATTGGAAAACCCGAATAGGTAACCCAATAAATAGGTAGAAATACATAAATATATATATTTAAAATGATATATATTTTTTTTATATAGAAATTATTTCTGGGTAAAATTATTTCATCTACCTCTTTAAAACAATATTGTGTCCGTTGGCCTGGTTCAAGTGTTTAGAGATCCCTATCAATAACGTTAGCTACTCGTATTGACCAGAATCCATATACCACTCAACCGATCAATTAACACAATATAAAATCATTTTTATATAACTAACAATTACGCGCTCTCAAGATAGACATCACTTCAGAGCCTAGGTATTCACTCAACCTGCCGCTCTGATACCAACTGTGACGACCCGAGGCAGTGGCGACCGGTAGGCTTTGCAACCATCCCAGACCCACCGTGGCACACAGTGATACCTCGAATTTGCTTTTACGGCCAGCCTCTCGACTCGCAACCAACCCCTCAATGGGACATGTAGGGGTAAGAGTCTCCCGTTCGCCACCAAACCGCGAAGCGAGAACCCCCTATCACGCTGTAATGTAGCAAACCCGATCCCGGTCTCATCGAAATCCAAAACGTATCTTTTAAGGCCAAGTTGTTTAAAGGTTTAAACATTTAAACTTATATTCATGATGATATAAACAGATAGATAAATCATATTATCACAGTAGATAATTCATATCAACATTTATCTCACAAAGCAGCATATCACATATATCAAAGATATCCAAATCATCCAGTATCAACCAATCACCCAATATCAATCATCTAATATTAATCAATCATCTAAAAGCAGAATTGATTAACTCCAATCAATTTAATTAACCTTTAATTAAATTAATTACTATCCTTTAATTACTTGGATTATCTTAATCCTGCTTCATTGATTTATTACATATCAATTTATTAATCATCTCTTAATGATCTTCCTTAATTAATCTTCCTTGATTAATTATACTTTAATTACATTCAAGTAATTATCCTTAACCAATATACAGTAATTAACCTTTAATTACTATCATTAAATTACAATAATTAATGAACCTTCATTAATTAATTAACTATAATTAATTATATTAATCCTTAATTAATTACAATTAATTAATCATACTTAAATTAATTACTTTTATTAATCAACCTTGATTAATTCATTAATTAAATAATCCTTATTAATCAATTAACCTTTTAATTAATTAAATAATTAATTTTAATCAACCACTTCATTCATTAATTAGTCTTAATTAATCATAAACGGTAATTAACAATTTGTAATTACTTATCTTAATTAATTACATTGACCTTGATTAATTAATCTAATTAATTAATCTTTAATTACTTCATTAAGTAATTATTAATCAATTATATTAACAAATAATCCTTAATTTATTTACTTTATTAATTAATTACTTTTTTAATTAATTACCCTTAGTAATTATCCTCAAATTAATCACATTCCTTAATTAATTAATTACTTTAATTACTTAACTAAAATAATTAAGTAATTTAACTTTTTTTTTTACTTACATAAGTAATTATCTTCTAATTACTTCCATTAATAATCTTGATTACTTTCTTAATTAATTACTTAACAAATAAGTAATTCCATTACTAAATAATCCTTAATTCATTCATTAATTAACTATTCCATAATTAATTAATCTCAACAATTATATTAATCAATTCCTTAGATTAATAACATCAAGTGATTACCCTTTTATCACTTTAACTAATTACCCCATGAGTAATTTTCCTATTAATTACTTCCATAAGTAATTTCATTCAATAATTAACCAATAATTACTTTATTAAGTAATTACTCTTAATTAATCCATAATTAAGTGATTATTTAAAATTAAATAAACAATTAACTAATTATTTAAAATTAATTAAACAATTAATTAATTAACATTCTATATTTAAAAATCCTTAATTAATTATGAAACCATTATTCTTAATTAAACTTTACTTAAATCATATTTAAATTAAGTATTCTTAAATTCATATCAATACTGATTTAACCTTATTATCCTTATAAATAAATTATTTGAATTATTTGAATTTTATTATTCAAAACAAATTATTTACAAATCATAATAATAACCTTACTTAGAGATAAAGCATTTATAAATCTTTTCCAAATTTACCAAATACTTGAAAACTTGTTTATTCTTTAAATTTTAAAACCCAAACATAATTTTCTTTTTAAAAACTCAAACCCAGGTTACTGGAAATAAAGCAACCCGAGTAAACCTACTAAAAACACGAGCTAGCTTCGAGTCTCTTCCCCTACGTATCTGCTTCGAGTCGCACGCGATGAAACACGAACCCAGACTCGAGTTCAATTCGTCTTCTCCAAACGTCGATTTCCTCTGGCACACGAACGTGCACACGTGCACGTGCACAGGCAACTCTGGCCAATGTCGATCATCGCGATGCTCCTCTACGTCGCTACTAACCCACGCGATCTCAAATCCAAGCCCAGATCGACGATATCACCTTGGCAACAAAATCGAACCAAAATGACCAAATTCTGGAACCAACATTGATCAGAAAACATCACTCCGCCTCGACTCAGACTTCGACCAACCTCGCCGACCAACCTGAAGCAACACCATACCCGGACGAACAACTCCCACCTATCGCGATCGGGTCCAGAGCACCATCATTGCCACACGACCCAGATAAACATCATCGGCAAAAACTGGGAAGAAAACCTACTTCACCAACGCCTGGCCACTCCGGTCATCAATAGACAACTTCGACATTTTTCCCGCGATCCTCCTCCTACGAGCTTCCTTCGACAACGACTATGGCGACTAATCATCCTGCCGTTCGTCTGAATTCGACGTTTTACTCAAATCTGACCATCTCCAATATCTTGATAAATACTACACTAAAAATCATGTTTTTACTATCTAAATTCATGATTTTGCACTACGAACCAGATTATATAATCAAAGATTGAAATTCACTTGATCGATTTTTAACCCATTCCTTGATTTACACTGTAATTCATAAATTTTGAGTTAAATACTAAATATAAATTCCTATCATCATTTTTAAAATCAATATTATCATGTTACAGTACTTTTCTTTTTAAACATCAAGGCCTAACAACAAATCATTTGGAAGAAAGGAATTTGTTCTGTTGTTTGAAACAGAAATTATCACAGAGTCAGGCTATATACATACAGACATATACATTCATATTCATATGCACAGACATTCATATATATATATTTATACCAATCCAATTATATAAAAACTGAAAGATTTTCATGCATCATCAATATCAATTAACAGATCAGTACATTCATTAAAGCCATTCATAACTTAAACTGTTTTTAAAACAAAATGTTTACTCACCTGTAAAACAGAGAACTGGTTTTGTTCTATTTTCTGGAAATTTTGCATTTGATTTTGTTTGTTGTTGGAATTGAATCCTTGCATGCCAGACCTTTGATTTGAATTATATTGAGTTGAAATCGAATGCTTGCTAAGGTTGGATATGTAAAAACTGTTGTTGCTATTTGATTTAATTGCTTGATCTTCTACTTGTTTGTAGATTTGTATTCCAGGTTGAAGATTGGAAAGCACTTTGATTTTATTTCTTTTCAGTTTTTAGTTTAGGAAGAAAAGAATAGAGACAGTAAAATGTTTTAAACGATTTGAACTGAAATCAAATGCCAGGTTTCTTCATCCTTTTGTTACAAAATTTTATTAAAATAAAAGAAAAAGAAAAATGCCACTTGTTGATTTATAAATTGGACAAATGTCCATGTACATCCATTTAGCTTACAAGTGTCTTTAATCATGTTAATATGTTTACACATATTACTTAAGTGTTTTTAAATAAATTTTATTTAATTTAAATGTAAATATAAACTTATTTTTTAAGTTACTTAATTAATAAATGTTAGTTTACCTTTAAAAGAATATATGTTAAAACTAATTATAAATATAAATAAATTCCTTATACATGTATTTTAAAATCTAGAACATTTATATAACCATTTAAAATTTAACACTTTAAAGAAAACTAGAATAAAACTTTGATTAAACCTTTTTTTTTAAACTATCATATTTAAAATAAACAATTATCTTATATTTTGAAAACAATTGAATTAAACTTAAATTATCTTTTGAAAAATATTAATTTTAAAACAAAGCTTTAAATCACAATTCATACATATATATTACAAATTTGAAAATTCATCTTTAAAACAAAACAAAAGATATTTCCATTCACAATATATATCAAATATATATATTAAAAATAGAATAAGATTTTATTAGCTTTAACAAACAAATCTTATTAATATTGCCAAATTAAGTATTTATTATCCTTTAAAAGATTAAATTACCAATTTTAAAATAAAATTATATAGGATAATTATCAGTCCAATTTAATTATTAATAAAGATTATTAAATTTATATTGCCTAAAACCCGGGATATAACATTATCGCACCTTCTATTTAAGGATTTTCTATTTAATATACTCAGATTATGTAATTAATTAACAAATCATAATATGATAAGTATATAATAGAAAGAAAAACACATTTTATTTCGAACAAGACTTTATTACAAAGTTAATAATTTACAATAAATTATGGAATCGCCTCTATGGCATACCCCTAACTCTATCAATCTACCACATGCACTTAGTTCAATTATGGAATCTCATTCTCAATCCTTCTATCTTTTTGCTAAAAAATGACTGAGCTAATCCCTTCATGAATGAATCTACTATGTTGTTTTAATTATCCACTATGTCAGTCAACTCTGTTTAATGCTAATAAACTGCCTTTATCATGTGGAACTTTTCGAAGCATGTTTCTCGACTCTAGTAAGCCTTTTGTTCTTACGTGATCTGTATCACAACATTGTTATCATATAATAATGACATGTGACTCTCAACTTCTGAAATCACTTCTACCTTAGTTATAAATTTGTGCATTTATATATGTGTATATATAGACACACACACATACGTACGTACATACATTGATTTTATTTTGGCGCATTTCAATGCAATGTACTTAGCATTTTGGTTGAATCAACCACAACCTTTCATTTGGAACATTTCCAACTTAAAGCTTCTTAACTAAAGTTTGAATGTGAATTTAATATTGACATATTATACTTGATATTACTTATTAAGTTCACGTCTGGATACTTCTTCATAGGAAGCACATTGTTTTCTATTAACAATTCTCTATTATTCGAAACTACTCAAGAATACTCTTAACAACCATTTAGTGATCTTAATTCGGATTTGATACTTGTTTTACGTATCAAATACACAAGCAAAATACAGTATTGTAGACAATAAATCATGTATGATAATTCATATTACCAATACATAAAGAATCCATTTTACATGCTCCATATTAAACATTTTAGTATGGTGTCTATGTATATCATTTGGGATATTCCCAACATCCTATTATACTGATTACAAAAGATTTCTTTTGAAATCCTATACCGAGAATTAAACAACCAAACTAGAACCGATTTTAACATAGTTCATTACTAACAATCAGAAATATGTTGTTTACTTATAGTTTAGAAATATCTAAGTACCTTTTAATGTTCTTTTTTGTAGGCATGCGCTTCCTCTACATTTTGATGGAAAATCAAACTATTTGTTACTTTTGTCAAAATACTTGTTCAACTATGATACTTATCGAATGATACTTACATATCTAAAAGTTATATATACATAAAATATACTTTAAAAATAATTAAAATTATGGCATTTATCGCACATTCTGGTGTAATCAGCTACATTCTGATTAACAATGGGCCAGAATACCCATAGCAAAGAATCTTCTTTGCTAAGGTCTGCCCCATGTATTGTCACCGCATGCTCTTTCATAAATGTCTGCAAGTACTCTTTTGGCCTCGTCATCGGCGACCATCGCGGTAGGGGGACTAAGAAACCTTTTCGGTACATGGTTCCTTCTTAAATAACAAACTGTAAGGCTTTGCGGAGGAGCTTTCGTCGCTCGTTCCTTCCATTGGGAAGGATCCCTATCATCATATAATCCTTGATTGGAGTCATCCAAAACTCCTTTTCACATTCAGCCTCCAAGATCCAATCGACATCCATCTGGTCGATGTTTGGAGCTGATAATACTTCCACCAAAACCAGGCTAATGAATTGCGCATCTCCTAAACTAGCCAACTTGGCCAGCGAATCAGCTTTTGCATTTTCCTCACTAGGAATATGCGTTATAGTATAATACTCAAAATCACTCAATAACTCTAGGGCCATAGTCAAATATGGAGCTAGACTCGCTCCTTTCACGTGAAATTTCTTCCTTACCTGACATACCACCAGTTGAGAATCGCATAAAATGTACAAAGTTTTGACTCCTAACTCTTTCCAATCTTAAGTCCCGCAATTAGTACTTCATTATAATGACCTTAGTTTTGACTAACAATATTTAAGGTATTTAATTAGATAAATTAAATGAAATAATGTAAATGGTTAAGGGATTGATATTTGTATGATCATAAGGTAGTCGTGCCTTAATTAATTTATAAGCCAAAGAGAATTAAAATGAAGTAAGTAAAAGGAATAAGATGACGAAAAAATTGGAATAGGTTATGTTTTTGTACCCTAAACCCTCCTTACCTTCATCCCTTATTCATTTAAACATTTGCAAACAAAACTAAAAGCTTGGTTGGCCACCATTAAGGGAAAACAAAAGGAATATAAGCAAGGATTCAAGTAGGAAGCTTAAGCAAATCAATCCAAGAGCAAATCTCAACCTCCTTAACAACAAGCTAAGGTGAATAATAGATTTACATCTTATTTTTATTGGTCTCGGTTTCTAGTTGAGATCTGAATTTATTTAGCAAGCAAAATGCCATGTTTTGATTATTTAAATGGATATATGTACTTGTTGATGAATTAGGTTGCTTCACATAGATTTATGATAATTTTGATTTGAAAATCCTATTAAATGACATCCAAATGGCTTGCGTTTTTGATATGTGGTCAAAAACATTATTTAGAAATGGGTTTCAAGTTTCATAATTTTCTAAATTATTGTGGATTTATTGTGAATTTTCTATGAAAGAAAATGGCTAAAATTGGGTTTAAATTATTTTCGGCAGTTATATGTTAGCCATGGGTCTGAAATTAAAATACGTCAGAAAACATATTAAAAGTGATTTATGGGAATTTTTGGAGAATTTTCCTAAGTATTTTATTATGGATATAAAATTATTTAAGGTATGCGACTTAAATGTTTTATATGTTTCGAAAAGGAGAAGGGCTAATTTGTTAAATGTTTTAAATTGTTAATCGCTGAATTCGGTAGCACTTTTAGAAAAAGATTTTTGAAAAAGAATTGGCAACCAATTATGTGTTGACAAATAAGACAAGTTAGTTGGAAAGAAATTACTTTCAAAGGCTAATAGTCAGTTTTGCAAGAAATTACTGCTTCGCCACTTCCAGTGGCTACCTTTCGACCCCATACTTCCACCCTTGACCAAGTCGAAACCAATACACATGGTATTAACTCTTTGGTATGTAGTGGATTGGAGAAAGGTGGAAGGTATGGTGTCGAAACCATGCTTTCGAAGGGGTAGATGTTACTCCTATTGACTTTGTATTACTTATGTTTATAAAGGATGCTTTCGTGGGTGTTATATTAGCTTTCCACTTAGTCGATATGCTAGTGTTTACATAAAAAGGACTTTCAAAGGGGTTGCCGCCTTTTTGTTTTAAAATAAAGCTTTCGAAAGGGTTCGAAACCCATGCTGCCACATTCAATCCTTCGAATCAATGCTTTTGAAAGTGCGCTTTTGCCTATAAACTTTGAAGCCGCTTCTCCATGCTTTCGAAAAGGTTGGTTTCGAAACCATCCACTTTCTTTTACTTAGGAATGCTTTCGCCCCAGTTCTTTTAAGACCCTTTGTTCTATTAAAAGTTAAACCCAAAGGTTATGAAAGGAATGGTTTTATATGGTTTCGAAGCTATGTTGCTGAAACTTTTACCTAAATCCAATACTTTCGAAAGGTATATAATGTAGGTTTTGAAGGGGAGATTTCCCAATGTTTTCGAAAGGTTTACTTTGAGTATTTGAGTGGAAGATTCCAATGATTTCGAAAGGCATGTTTTAAAGGGTTTTGAAAGAGGATGTCTAAGGTTTTAATAAAGCTTTCGCAAGAGTTGATTTCATTGATTTCGAAAGGTATTGTTTAAGGCTTTAAACAAAGGTTTCAAAGGTGATACCTTTGATTTAAAATCTATTGTTTTCTAAGTTAAAGAAGGACTTTAACTTGTTTTAAAGGGATAGATAACCCTATTGATTTAGGTTTTCATCAACATTCTTTTGTGTAAAGCATATATCATAGCAAAGGTATTTGAGTAAAGCAAAGAGTATATTTTCCTTATTTAAGTATGATTTAAAAAGGGTTAAATCAATTTGAAAAAAATGTTTTCAAAGAAAATTTGATGGGGTAGTTAACCTTAAGTAAATGACTTAGATATTAGAATACCAGATGGGACCGGTGTAGGGTCGCACCCTATACTTTAGCTAATAGCCCCTAGCTAATATAAGTCCAAAATTTTAGTGTATAGAGCTTTGTCATAGGTAAGACTAAAATGATGTTACACACAGAAAGGAATATACAGAGTAAAGATAGGTTATTGGTGAGCCTGCAAAATCATTAGGGTCAGTTGACCCTAGGAGAAGTAAGTTAAGGACAGACCGTCCAGGAGTGTGTCTAACATAAGTTAAATTATTTATTATGTCTGGTAGGCCCGAGTCAGCCAATGGTTAGTGGTTAGCCAAACAAAACTATATTGTTCAGACAGATAGTCCATTGATTACCTAATTTATGTGTAATATGATATTGCTACTATTGCTTTAATCAGTTTGATTGCAGGATTCTAATTTGCAAAAGATATGTTTTTAAAAGGGATATTAGTGAGGGAAAACCCGTTCCGCTAAGCGGCATGGTCTCACTTAATATCAGTAAACCAAAATGTAATAGTATTATTCACACCAGGCTTTATGTCTGATTCGAAGTTTATGTTTTTCCCTTAAACTCTCGGTTGCTCAAAATTTAATTTAAGTAGATTGAGGGTTAAGGTTTTACAAGCTTAGTAGGTGGACGAATAAGCTTTCGAAGACGAGCAGGAGGTAAAGTTAGCTATGTAAGAGCAATTAGTTTTATTTTCGCTGTGATGTATTTAAGACTGATGTGTCTATTTATTACTCTGATCATCCAAGGGGGTATCTTCATATGTTGCTCTTGGCGTAAATTGTAATAATTATATTTGATTGAACCTGAGAATCGTTTGGGGATTATGTAATTGAATATGAAATATGGATTCGAAATGTAATCAGAAAAGTTGGTTTTGGAATATTTGATTTTATTTTATATTCATGTGCTTCTGATATTATGGATACCATTAACATTACCATATTTTATCGCCAGAAGTTAATACTATAAATGACTGCAGCATCTGTAACGCTTAGCATCGGGCCTCAAGGTAGGGGATGTTACAACTTGGTATTTAAGCATAGGTTTATGGAAAACCTAAAAGAAATTTTAAACTTGAAATGGTTTTGAAAACATAATCCTAAGGAATTAGAGAAAGATTGGGGCACAGGATAACGATATAGTTACTTACTTGTATTTGCTATATATAAGTATACGCTTTATTTCTATTCTCCCATCTCTCTTAGGCTATTCTTCTGTATCTTACAAAGACTCGAATGCAGATTTTACGAACGTAAGATATGGATGCTAGAAGTGGAAGAGTTAACATTGGTGGGGGAAGCACCACAACTAATGGGAATGCTAGACCAAACACTAAAAGGAATCCTGGTCAGGCACAAGCTGCCAATGTGGGTGCGGGAATGCCGCAAGCTGATATGGGAGTTACGTATCATTTCTTTGTTAATATGATGCAGGCTGGAGTTGTTGCGGGTTTAGTTGGAGGAAATCAGGGAGCTCCGGTGGTCAATAACAATGCAGTATTGAGTAGAGACTATGCTAGGCTGGGAGGAAAAACGTTTATCGGGACTGAGGACGCAATTGAAGTGAGAACTAGTTACTTCATTGTGAGAGGATTTTTTCTGATTTGGGGCTTAATGATGAGCAGAAAAGGAGACTCAAATCTAGGCAGTTACAGGGAGCAGCATTGTACTGGTGAAACAATGTTACTATGGCAGTCAATAAGGAGACCATGACTTGGACTGAGTTCGGAAGGAGGTTGAAGAAATATTTATGTCGGAGATTGAAAAGTCAACTATGGTCAGGAAGTTTGCTGATTTGGAGCAAGGAGACATGATAGTGCTTGAGTATGCAACTAGTTTTGAGGAGCTATCGAGATACGGATATGCTATGGTTGATATAGTTATTAAAAGGAATGAGAAGTTCATTCGCGGGATGAAAATCCACACTATAATATATTAGAGATCTGTGTGATGTAGTTGTTGAGACGGCTTTAAGGTAGGAAGAGGTGCTTGCATTTCTTGAGGGTAACAAAGCAGGGGGTGCTCAAGGAGGGCAAAACTAGAAGAGGACATTTTTCAATAAGAAGGGAGCTCAGAAGAGTGGAGCTGCCAAAAAGGGAAAGGTAGAAGTTATCTGTTATAAGTGTGACAAGAAAAGGCATTTCACAAATGAATGTTGCTCGGAAGTTGGAAAGAAGGTGATCGGGAAGAAGAATATTATATGCTTCAGCTGTGATCAAATTGGACATTACAAGAACCAGTGCAAGGAGCCAGCCAAGGATGGAAAAGGCAAGATGTTTGCATTGGAACTAGCTACCTCGAGACCAACAGCAGAGGAGAAGGGAAAAGCTGTGTTGGGAGGTACGCTTTTGATTCATGGTGTATCAGTTAAAGTTCTATTTGATACCAGTGCATCGCATTCTTTTATATCTCATTGTTTGGTAGATAAGCTTAACCTAGAACTCTCATACCTTGTTACTTCCTTGAGGGTTGTGAATCCGATAGGAGGATATGCGACACTTGGGATAAAGTGTGACCAATTAGAGTTTGAATTGTTAGGTCATGTATTTGCTTGCAGCTTGTATGTGTTTGATTTTGTATGGTTCAGAATTATTTTGGATATGGATTGGTTAAGTAAATACGATGCTAGGGTATTTTGTCATGATAGGAAAATATAGACACCCTGATGGTAGTGATCGGGTTATATACTCTGCAGAATACCCTAGTTTTGAGGTTAATGCTTTGTTGGGTGTTGTGTAGGCAGAAGACGAGTTGAATCGAGTTTTCATTGTTAGAGAATTCGCAGAAGTATTTAAGCCCGTAGTAGGACAGCCACCAAAACGAGATATTGAGTTTCAGATAGATTTAGTACCAGGAGCAGAACCGATGAGTAGACCGCCAAGCAGAATGTCACCTACCGAGATGAGGGAGCTAATGGTGTGCAGTTGGTGGATTTGGAAAGTAAGAATTTTATCTGACCAAGCAATTCGCCATGGGGAGCAGCCATAGTGTTTTTAAAAAAATGGATGGATCGTTAAGGTTATGTATTGATTATCTTAAGTTGAATGAGAAGACGATAAAGAATCGATATCAGTTACCTAGAATTGACGATTTGTTCGACCAGTTGAGTGGAGCCAATGTATTTTCCTAGTTGGATTTGGCAATAGAGTTCCATCAGCTTAGAGTGGTCGAGGATAGTATTCCTTTGATGGCGTTTAAAACCAGATATGGATCATATGAATGGTTAGTAATGCCGCTCGGACTAAGTAATGCACCAGCATTCTTTGTAAATTTAATGAACTGAGTTTTCAGAGAGCACTTGGATAGGTTCGTATTGGTATTCATAGATGACATTTTGATATACTCTAAAGATGAAAGATAACATAAAGTTCATCTTAGAGCGGTGCTTGAGACGTTGAGGCAGCATCAATTGAAAGAGAAATTTTTGAAGTGTCATTTCTGGAAGAAGGAGGTGAAGTTTCTTGGTCAAGTAGTCTCAAAGAAAGGGTTGTCAGTTGATCTGGCTAAGATCGAGGCAGTGAATAACTGGAAGAGACCCACGACAGTGACCGAGATAAAGAGTTTCCTTAGATTATCTGATTATTATCGGAAGTTCATCAAGTATTTTTTATGGATAGCGGCACTGATAACTAAGCTAACGCGGAAAGATGTAAAGTTAGTTTGGACCGATAAGTGTGAGGAAGCATTCCAGAGATCGAAACACTTATTGACTAATGCACCTGTGTTAGTTGTTCCAGAAGGGAATCAGGACTTAGTAGTGTATACGGATGCATTTGGAACAGGATTGGGAGCTGTGTTAATGCAAAGGAGTAAGGTGATTGCCTATGCTTCTCGATAGCTTAGATCGCATGAAGTTAGATACCCAATTCATGATTTGGAATTAGCTACGGTAATCTTTTCATTAAAGGTGTGGAGGCATTACCTTTTGGGAGAAAGATCCGAGTTGTATACGGATCATAATTCGTTGAGGTATTTAATCTCTCAGAAGGAGTTGAATATGAGACAGCAGAGGTCGTTAGAGTTTTTAGCCGCTTATGACTTCGGTATTGAATACACACCAGGAAAAGGCAATAAGGTTGTAGATACACTTAGCAGAAAATATCTGAATGCAGTAATGGCAATGATAGCCGAGTGGAAAGATTTAGAAGCATTGACCATATGTGGAGTACAATGGAGATCTAAGAGTAGTTCTAGCAAAGAAACTGCTATGTTTTCATGCTTAGAAGTTTGACATGTGATGATCGACATGATTGCTTCTAAGCAAGGGGAGGATCCATTATTGGCTGAACAGATCAGAAAGTTAAGGAATGGAACGGAGAGCGATGACTTGAAAGATTTTAGTCTTGACAAGAATGGGTGGTTAAGGAAGAAAGGAAGACTGTGTGTTCCGAATGTGGGAAACATTAGGGTGGAAGTTCTTGGGGAATGCCATTGCTCAAAGTTCAATATTCATCTAGGAGGAACTAAGATGTATCAAGACATGAAAAGAAGTTTCTTCTTGGAAGGCATGAAGAGAGATAGGCTTATGGGTGAAGCAATGTTTGAACTTCCAACGGGTAAAAGCTAAACATCAGAAACCAAGTGGGTTACTTCAGCCATAGAGGTTCCAGTATGGAAATGGATTCTATCTCAATGGATTTTATAAATGAGTTGCCAAGGTCAAATAGAGGAAATGAAAGCATATGGGTTATAGTGGACAGATTGACCAAGAGTGCCTACTTCATTCCAGTTAAGTCAAACAGGACGGCACATGTTTTGGCTAAATTATTCATGAAGAATATAGTTAGATTGAATGAAATTTCCAGTAGTATAGTAAGTGATAGAGATTCCTTATTCACTAGCGAGTTCTGGAAGAGTATACAGGAAATTTTGGGTACCAAGCTCAAGGTGAGTACAGCTTACCATCCGCAGACAGATGGGAAAACTGAGAGGGTTAACAAAGTCTTAGAGGATTTGTTAAGCACTTGTGTGTTAGACTTTGGAGGATCATGGGAAGACCATCTACACTTAGTCGATTTCGTATAACAACAGTTATCAGACTAGTATAGGAATGGCACCGTTTGAAGCTTTGTATGAAAGTCCATGCAAATCTCCCATTTGTTGGTTAGAGACCGGGGATAGGTTAGTTCTTTGTCCGGATTTGGTTAGAGAAGTTGTAGAAAAGATGGAGTTTATTCAAGCCAGAATGAAGGAAGCACGGTCTAAGCAAAAGAGCTATATAGATGGAAGACAGAAAGACTTAGAGTTCTCAGTCGGAGATCATGTCTTCGTCAAGGTATCACCGATGAAAGGTGTAGTTCGATTTGGAAAATCAGAAAAATTGGCGTAGAGATTCGTTGGACCATTTTCTATTATAGAAAGGATTGGGAAACTCGCGTATAGAGTGGAGTTATCGAATATTTCTCATCTAAGGAAGTGTATTCGAGATCCAAAAACTAATATTTCACTGACTGTGTTAGATGATTTAGTAGTGGAATCAGATATGACTATACTTAGAAAACCAGTTCGTATAGTCGCGAGGGATGAGAAGAGACTAAGGAACAAGACAGTCAAATTAGTTAAAGTCCAGTGGAGTGACGACGGGAGAGACTGTACTCGAGAAACTGAGAGCGGGATTGGAGATATTTATCCTAACTTGTTTCATGGTATGTTTTACCTTTATGATTGATTATTATGAGTACCTTATCATAATTTCGAAGACAAAATTCTTTAAGGAGAGGAGCCAGTAATGACCATAATTTTGACTAACATTATTTAGGACATTTAATTAGATAAATTAAATGATATAATGTAAATGGTTAAGGGATTGAGATTTATATGATCATAAGGTAGCCGTGTCTTAATTAATCTATAAGCCAAAGAGAATTAAAATGAAGTAAGTAAGAGGAATAAGATGAGGGCAAAATAGGAATAGGCTATGTTCTTATGCCCTCAACCCTTCTTACCTTCATCCCTTATTTATTTTAAACATTTGCAAACAAAACTAAAAGCTTGGCCGACCACCATTAAGGGAAAACAAAAGGAAGATAAGCAAGGATTCAAGTAGGAAGCTTAAGCAAATCAATCCAAGAGCAAATCTCAACCTCATTAACAACAAGCTAAGGTGAATAATAGATTTACATCTCATTTTTATTGGTTTCGGTTTCTAGTTGAGATCCGAATTTATTTAGCAAGTAAAATGCCATGTTTTGATTATTTAAATGGATATCTGTGCTTATTGATGAATTATTTTGCTTCATATAGATTTTATGATAAGTTTTGATTTGAAAAACCTATTAAATAACATCCAAATGGCTTGAATTTTTGATATATGGTCAAAAGCATTATTTTAGAGATGTGTTTCAAGTTTCTTAATTTTCTAAGTTTTTGTGGATTTATTATGAATTTTCTATGAAAGAAAATGGCTAAAATTGGGTTTAAATTATTTTCGGCAGTCATATGTTAGCCTTGGGTTTGAAATTTAAATATGTTAGAAAACATATTAAAAGTGATTTATGATAATTTTTGGAGAATTTTGCTAAGTATTTTACTATGGATATAAAATTATTTAAGGTATGGGACTTAAATGTTTTATATGTTTCGAAAAGGAGAAGGACTAATTTAATTAATGTTTTAAATTGTTAATTACTGAATTTGGTAGTACTTTTAGAAAAAGATTTTTAAAAAGAATTTGCAAACAATTAAGTGTTGACAAATAAGGCAAGTTAGTTGGAAAGAAATTACTTTAAAAGGCTAATAATCAGTTTTGCAAGAAATCACTGCTTCACCACTTCCAATGGCTACCTTTCGACCTCATACTTCCACCCCTGACCAAGTCGAAACCAACACACATGGTATTAACTCTTTGGTACCTAGTGGATTTGGAGAAAGGCGAAAGGTATAGTGTCGAAACCATTCTTTCGAAGGGGTAGATGCTACTCCTATTGACTTTGAATTACTTATGTTTATACAGGATGCTTTCGACGGTGTTATATTAGCTTTCAACTTAGTCAATATGCTAGTGTTTACATAAAAAGAACTTTCGAAGGGGTTGTCGCCATTTTGTTTTAAAATAAAGCTTTCGAAAGGGTTCAAAACCCATGTTGCCGCATTCAACCCTTCGAATCAATGCTTTCGAAAGGGTGGTTTTGCCTTTAAACTTTGAAGCCGCTTATCCATGCTTTTGATAGGGTTGGTTTCAAAACCATCCACTTTCTTTTACTTAGGAATGCTTTCAAAAGAAATTCTTTTGCGCCCGCTCTTTTAAGACCCTTTGTTCTATTAAAAGTTAAACCCAAAGGTTACGAAAGGAATGGTTTTATATGGTATCGAAGCTATGTTCCACAAACTTTTACCAAAACCCAATACTTTCGAAAGGTATATTGTGTAGGTTTCGAAGGGGATATTTCCCATGTTTTTGAAAGGTTTACTTTGAGTATTTGAGTGGAAGGTTCCATTGCTTTTGAAAGGCATGTTTTAAAGGGTTTTGAAAGAGGATGTCTAAGGTTTTAATAAAGCTTTCGCAAGAGTTGATTTCATTGATTTCGAAAGGTATTGTTTAAGGCTTTAAACAAAGGTTTCGAAGGTGATATCTTGGATTTAAACCTAATGTTTTCTAAGTTAAAGAAGGACTTTAACTCGTTTTAAAAGGATAGATAACCCTACTGATTTAGGTTTTCATCAATATTGTTTTGTGTAAAGCATATATCATGGGAAAGGTATTTGAGTAAAGAAAAGAGAACATTTTCCTTGTTTAAGTATGATAAAAAAACGGGTAAATCAATTTAAAAGAAATGCTTTCAAGGAAAATTTAATGGGGTAGTGTAACATCCCGCTTCCGGAGGCTCAAAACTAACTGCTACAGACGCTGCAGTCATCCATAGGTGTTATTTCTGAGTGACCGAAATCAGAATCTTAAAACTATTGGCAACACAGAAACACAAGAATATGGAAAAATTTAAACTTTAACAAAACAGAATTTCTCATTTCTTATGAATTTCAATTTAAGATTTAATTACATAATCCCAGACGTTAACCACGCTCAAATCACATATACATGTACAAAATACGATAAGAGCGACATATGAAGATGTCCCCTTATGATGATTAGAGAACTAATAAATATGAACTTTACAGTTCTTAGTACATCACAGCGAAAAACACAAAATAGCTCCTATATAGCTAACACTGCCTCCCGCACGTCTCTGGAAGCTTATTCATCCAAAAACCTGAAAATCTCCCACTCTCAGACCACTCAAATTAATTTTGAGTAGCCGAGAGTTTGTGGAGAAACACAAACTTTGAGTCAGACAATAAGTCTGGTATGAATAATCCCATATCATCTCTTATCATATATAGATATCTAGTGAGACCACGCCGCTTAGCGGAACGGGTTTTTTCCCTCACTAGTATTCAAAAAAAAACATGCAAATCATTTACTATACCCCTGTACCCAAAATGATTAGTCTTAACATAATATGAAATAAAGCCATAAATCATATACATTGGATATCCCATCCACCCATTTATTAATTATCCCATCTAAAAGCAATATATTAGATTTCACATCTAAAATCAATTTATTAGAGTTCCCTTCTAAAATCTTTAAAATGACTATTCGTCAAAACTTTAATAGGACTATCCGTCCCAAATTCATCAAAATAAATGCAGATTATCCATCGTAATTTTTTTTATAAAAGTTGGTATGGGCTATCCACCGCACTCTCCATAGTATTCCTAGGATGACTATGAACCATTGGGTGCCAAATCCCGAGGCTAACCACCTCTGTCAAAACATTCTTTACTTTAGAAATTCGACGTGGGCTATCCACCACACATTACATGGTATTCCTTAGTTAACTAAGAACCCATCACTTTGCCAATTAAAATATCATGATCCCCATGATCATTCATTAAAAATTCATATCCCCATGATTAATTATTTTCCTCAGGTATACCACCTGTTTAATCTATTCCCACTGATACCCCCAATTAGGTTAAATTAAATAAAAACACATTGATAGCCCCAATGTATGTTTTCAAAAGCATATTTTTGTTTGTAACCTCAAACTATGTATCGAAAACATTAAACCCACCTAAGTGTCCCTAAGGTTTAATAACATGCAATTTATATAAGGATCCCCCTTACATATTCAAACCAAGATAATTATTTTATGCTATAACACTTCGAAGTAACCCCTTCAAATTAGAAAAGTTTTACTTAGGAAAAATGGCTAAAAATAGCCCTTTACAACCCTTCGAATGAAGTCCCATTCGAAAGCAAATAGCCCTCCGAAGTTAGCCCCTTCGGAAGCCTTCCTTTTGAAAGCATCACAAAATCACACCTTTCGACCTTGTTGAAAGGTCCTACCTTTCGACATTGTCGGAAGGTTTCTTTTCGACCTAGTCGAAAGCTTGGGGTATCCCCCCTTATAAAACCATTTATAAACCTTTCGAAAGCAATGAAACTCAAAACCTTTCGCAATCATTGAAGGTAACCCCTTCAAACCTTTCGAAACCATTCAAAAACAACGAAGTGTTGGTGTTGGAACCAACCCTTCGAAAGTATACTTCCGACCTTGTCGGAAGGTTTACTCTGCGACTTTGTCGAAAGGTATTAAAAATTTTGCTTTAAAAACAATGGGAGGTTCATAAGTAACCCCTTCTTTCCCTTCGGCTTTATCAAAGGAATCCCTTCGACTTAGTCGAAAGGATAAAAACACCTTTTTAGAAAACATTTTAAAACAATTCTCTTGAAGGTTTAAACTTTCGAAGATCCCCTTCGAAACCCCTTCTTGAATATATAAAAAATTTAGTCTTTTATAAAATGATAGAGTCGAAAGATCCCCCTTCAACTTATTCGAAAGCAATTATGTTTCTATTCGAAAGCAAAGGAAGCAGCCTCCCCATCTCTTTGCCCCTCTTCCCTTCGACACCGTGTCTACCTTTCAACTTAGGCGGAGGGTAATTGTTTACCTTCCATCTTAGACGAATGGTACCTTTCGACTTCGTCGAAAGGATAAAAGCGGGCTTGTTGGAGTCGAAGGCAGAACTGGACCTACTGAAGTGATGTTTTATCTTGCTTGTCTAATTTTGATCTGCTGAGGAGCCTTCTTCTGTACTTTCAAATAGTAAAAAGTATACAAAAGTTAACCTTTTTCTTAAGACACTATTATTCTTCCCCAATTAAAATTTCGAATTGCAGCCTTCCCTCCGAATTGACTAATTCGAAGGTAATTTTGTTGTTTAGCCCTTAGGCTTAAATAATTTAATCACCTTAGTAAATCACTAAGGAAAATCCCCAAAAATCTGATAAATCATATACTTCAACATATTAAAATTTCAAAGCATATGAAGATCAAAACAACTCGGAATTTAACCAAAACCGAATAAAAACGTGTTAATTAGCCCATTAACATTTAAAACACCTATGTCTTATCCAAACAAAGGTTTAAATGGTTATATCCTAACCAAAATCACAAACATGAATCGGGTATAACCCATAACCGATCCAAACACAGAAAATTGGGATGATAAACATGATTATTCACCTTGATTAGTTGATTCGAGAATGAGATAATTTCCTAACTTTAATTCCTTAGTTTTTTCTTCAATTTATGCTCTTCCTGGAGCTTTTAATGGCCGGCTAAAAGTTGGTGAGGAGTTATGAATGAGAAAGTGAATTTTATTATGGTGGAGGAAGAGATTTATACTAAGAAATATAGCCCCATTTCCATGTTTACCCCTTAGGAAATTCCTCCTCCTTAATTTAGTTAAGTCTTATTTTAGTTCATTCATTAAGACACGACCATTGGATTTATTAATCCCATCTCCCTAATTATTCACATTATTCTATTTAATTTATCCAATTAAATATCCCGAATAATGTTAATTAAAATTCAGGGGCATTACAGACTCCCCCCTTAAAGAATTTTGTCCCCAAATTTCAGTAAGGACAAAACAACAAGCATATAGCCCATGCAAGCAAAGCTAGTATAACCTACTAGCCAAATTCTATATAAACCCTATATAGACCATACTATCTAAAACAGCTCAGGAAAAGTAGCCCTAATCTTGTCTTCTGTCTCCTAAGTACAGTCCTTCACGTTGTCGCTCCACTGAACTTTCACCAGCCTGACTGTCTTGTTTCTTAGCATCTTCTCATCTTTTGCCACAACACGAACTGGTTGCCTCACAAAAGTCATATCCGGTTCCACCACTAAATCCTCCAGTGCCGTCGAAGCGATAGTAGTTTCTGGATGAACACACTACCTAAGATGAGAAACATGAAACACATTGTGGGCCCCGGCCAAACTGCTCGGCAAATCTATTCGGTATGCGAGTCTCCCAATCCTCTCTGGTATAAGAAATGGTCCAACATATCTTGGTGCTCGCTTCCCGGTCTTCTCGAACCGAACCACACCTTTCATTGGTGATACCTTGATGAAAGCTCTATCTCCAACTGAGAACTCTAGGTCCTTACGCCTTTTGACTGTGTAACTCTTCTACCTAGACTGAGCTTCCTTCATTCTTTCTCGTATCAACTGAATATTTTCCGTCGCCTCTCGCACCAAATCTTGACCAAGGACCTATCTGTCTCCGGTCTCTAACCAACATACTGGTGATTTGCATGGTCTTCCACATAAAGCTTCATAAGGTGCCATTCATATAGTAGTCTGATAACTATTATTATAGGAAAACTCCACTTAGTGCAAGTGATCTTCCCAAGAACCACTAAAATCCAGCACACAAGCTCTCAATAGATCTTTCGGTACCTTGTTGACTCTCTCTGTCTGCCTGTCCGTCTAAAGATGATATGCGGTACTCATCTTGAGCTTAGTGCCTAACACACTCTACAGGCTCTTCCAGAACTCGCTAGTAAACAAAGCATCTCTATCACTGATGATACTACTAGGAATTCCATGCAGTCTAACAATGTTCTTTATGAACAACTTAGCCAAAACATGTGCGATCCTGGTTGACCTTACCGGAATGAAGTGCGCACTCTTGGTCAGTCGGTCCACTATGACCCATATACTTTCATTACCCCGGTTTGACCTTGGCAGCCTATCAATAAATCCATGGATATCGAGTCCCACTTCCAAACTGGAATATCCAAAGGCTGAAGCAAACCACTTGGCTTCTGATGTTCGGCTTTTACTTGCTGACAGTTCAAACACTGTTTTACCCATAAGCCAACATCCCTCTTCATTCCTTCCCAGAGGAACTTCTCTTCATATCCTGATACATCTTGGTTCCCCCGGGATGAATCGTAAACTTCGATTGATGACATTCACTAAGAACTTCCTTCCTAAGCTCTCCAACATGCAGAACACATAATTGTTCCTTCTTTCTCAACCAACCCCTGCAGTCAAGAATAAAATCCTTTTAAGTCATCAATCTCGGTTCCAGTTTCTAACATTCTAATACTCTCGGTTAACAATGGATCCTCTTTCTACCTAAAAACAATTCGTTCGATTAGAACTGGTCGAACTTCCAAACAAAACATCATGGCGATATTCCGACTAGATCCAGCAGTCGACCTCAACTGCCCATTGCAAGCAGCCAGTGCTTCCAAGTCTTTCCATTCTGCCAACATAGCTAATACCACATTCTGATGTTTCCTGCTAAGCACATCTACCACCTTATTTCCTTTTCCCGGTATATACTCGATGCTAAAATCATAAGCTGCAACAAACTCCAGCCATCTCTATTGTCTCATGTTCAACTCCTTCTAAGAGAATAAATACCGTAAAGACTTATGATCCGTGAATGGCTGAAACCTTTCTCCCAAAAGATAATGCCTCCACACCTTCAATGCAAAGATTACCGCTGCCAACTCCAAATCATGAGTAGAGTATCTCACTTCATGCGGTCTAAGCTGTCTAGAAGCATAGGCAATATCGTTTCCATTCTGCATTAGCACAGCACCTAACCCAGTACCACATGCATCGATGTAAACTACCAACCCCTGATTCCCATCTGGAACTGCTAACACGGGAGCATTGGTTAACAAATGTTTCAATCTAAGGAACGCCTCCTCGCATTTGTTAGACCAAACAAACTTCATGTCCTTCCTGGTTAGCATAGTAAAGGATGCCACTATCCACGAGAAATCCTTGATGAACCTTCGGTAGTATTCTGCAAGACCAAGAAAACTTCTAATCTCACTTACCGTCTCTGGTCTTTTCTAATTGTTAACAGCTTCGATCTTATCCGATCAACTGCTAACCCTTCCTCGGATACTACATGACCAAGGAGCTTCACTTCCTTCTTCCAGGAATGACACTTTGAGAACTTCGCTTTCAGTTGATATTGCCTTAGCGTCTCCTACACTATTCTAAGATGATCTTCATGATCCTTCTCATTCTTAGAATACCAAAATGTCATCAATAAAAACCAACACGAACCTATCCAAGTGCTCTCGCAAAATCTGGTTCATCAAATCCATGAAGAAAGCTGGTGCATTAGTAAGCCCGAATGGCAAAACCAACCACTCGTAAGACCTATATCTGGTCCTAAATGTCGTCAAAGGAATACTGTCCTTTGCCACTCTAAGCTGATGGAAACCTGTCGCCAAATCCAGTAGGGAAAACACTCTGGCTCCACTCAACTGATCGAATAAATCATCGATCCTCGGCAAAGGATACCTATTCTTGATCGTCCTCTCGTTCAACATACGATAGTCGATACACATCCTTAACGACCCATCTGGCTTCTTCACAAATACCGCGGCCGTTCCCCAAGGCGAACTGCTTGGCCAAATGAAATTCTTTCCTTCCAATTGCACTAGTTACACCTTTAATTCCTTCATCTCGGTTGGTGACATCCTACCAGGTGGTATACTTACGGGTTCAGCTCCTGGTACAAGATCTATCCGAAACTCGATTGCTCTTTCCGGCGACAAGCCCGAAACTGGTTCAAACACATCCGCAAACTCTTTTGCAACATAAACCTGCTATAACTCTGCTTCCATTCCCATAGCACCCAATAACGCATAAGCATTTCCGTTCAAACTCCTTACTGAGTAAATGACTCGGTTATGGCTATTAGGGTGTTTCAATGATATTTCCCCCTCCTGGCAAAATATCCTAGCATTATATCTATCTAACCAATCCATAGCCAATATGATCCTGAAACCCACGAAATCAAAAACATGTTAACTGCATGCAAACATATGACCTAACAAATCAAGTTCTAACCGGTCATATCTCATTCCCAAAGTTGCATACCCTCCTATAGGATTCGCAACCCTTAAAGGAGTAATAAGGTATAAAGGTTCCAGACATAAGAAATCTACCAAATACTGAGATATAAATGAGTGCGATGCATATCAAATAGTATCCTAACCAAAGTACTATAAATCATAAGCATACCTTCCACTACAATTTTTCCTTTCTTAGCATCCGTTGGTCTAGAGGATGATGGTTCCAATGCAAAGACCTTTCCCTTTCTAGCCTTAACAGCCTCAGGACACTTGTCCTTGTAATGCCCCATCTGGCGACAGTTGTAGCACTTCACATTCGGCCTCATTGCAACTGCTCTTCCATCACCCGAGCGACACTCATTAGCATAGTGCCCCTTCTTATCACACTTGTAATAGACAATATCAGCCTTGCTCCTCTTAGCTGCTACCCCCGACTGGGCACCTTTCTTCTTGAAGAACTTCCGCTTCTTACCTTGAAAATTCTGAACCTCAACTAGTTACCCTTTTCCAAAAGTAGAAAGCATCTCTTCATTTCGAATAGCCATATCGGCAACGATATGACACGGATCCCGGAGGTTTGGCATGGTTGCTCTGGCGATCTCAGGATTCAACCCTCTGATAAACTTATCATTCTTCCGAATGACAGTATCAACCGTAGCATATCCGTAATGGGACAGCTCATCAAACTTAGTAGCATACTCAATCATCGATCTATCCCCTTGGACTAAATTTGCAAACTTCCTTAGCAATGCTGACTTGGCAACCTCTGATAGAAATCTTTCTTCAAACCTCCTTCGAAATTCAGCCCAAGTTAGGTCTTTCTCTAGCTCTCCCATGGTAACTCCATTCCACCAAAACAATGTTGCTCCCTGCAGTTGCCTTGAAGTAAGTCTTCTCTTCTACATATCTGTCAAGCCGAGATCTGCAAATATCCTTTCACAATGCAATAGCCAGTTCTCCACTCCTACTGCATCCTCGATTCCCAGAAAAGGCTTCCCTCTAAGACTAGCGTAATCCCTGCTCAGCTTGGCATAATTATTGCTAATTGGGACCACCGGAAAGCTCCTCCAGCATTCCCTACAGCCACTCCCGAAGCTGCTCCAGCTTGCATCATATTCACGAAGAATTGATACATTATCCCCATATCAACTGGTGGAATCTCAGCAACAACATTGGCATTTGCATCTGGGTTTGCATTTGCCTATCGACCCTGGTTGCTCCTAGTATTGGATCGAACATTTCCACTTGTTGTGGTGCGTCTTCCACCTTGATTCACTCTTCCGTTTCCTGCCTCCATATCTTACTTTCCTACTACTTGAAATCCAATCTTGGTAAGATACAGAAGAATGGTCTAAGAGAGTGGGGAATACATACTTAGGTATTTATAGTAAAGTACACATAAGTTACTATAACGCTTACCCAAGCCCAACTATATTTTAGATTCATTAGATTATGCTTAAAAGACTTTTAAGGTTTAAATTCCTTTTAAGTACATAAACCATGCTCTAATACCAACTTGTAACATCCCACTTCCGGAGGCTCAAAACTAACTGCTACGGATGCTGTAGTCATCCATAGGTGTTATTTCTGAGTGACCGAAATCGGAATCTTGAAACTATTGGAAACACAGAAATTGTAACGACCCATAAATTTTGGTGGTTTACTAATTTAATTAATTGATTTTTTTGTGAAATTTTAAATAATAAAATTTTGAAATATAAACTTGATATTTGAGATACGTCTAATTAAACATAGCAACTGGTAAATTTTCATCAAATAATATGGAAGTTTATTTTCTTGTGTAATTTTATTTCAATTTATATCAGTTAAAAATTGATGATAATATAATGTTTTCCAAATCTAAATATTTTTATACAATAAATTTGTAAATCATCTTCTGAGTGAGACGTCATATTTCGTTTCTCCAAGTTTGGACTTCTATTGCTCTGTATATCTTATTTCTGATAGATTTGCAACATTTTTCGGTACCGATAATCGACTTTTGGTACGATGATTCTACCACTGATATCTGTATACCGTTTTGATCGTCTTATCGTGCTGATCTCCATGGTATATGTGACGCCCCACCTCTATACCCACGCTAGCCAAGAACACTATGGTGTAGTGCTGTCAACTAGCACGGAGAATAAGGCTGTTGAGGAGCGACCATCTATGTGATTGCCTTGTGCGCGCACCGATATGTCAGATAATAAAACATTGCATTTCATTTTTAGAGGAAAACCCGACATACCGATACAAACTCAAAGCTACCACACAGCGGCTATAATAGTTTAGAACAATAGATATAAAAATAACACAGATAACATAAATGCGGAATAAAGATGGAACGAAAAGTCTCATATATACAATAACTGATATCAGTTACAATACATTTGACACAATACAAATGATACAACTACAACTGTCGACTCAAGAAGTTATATATACAAGTACATTATCGACTAATATACATGAATACATTATCATCTTAAAACAAACACACTGACTACTACAACAAGACGAAGACCACATCAAATGATATAAATAGTCTTCATAGCTCTAGCAGCAACCCAAAGCTAAAAATCTACAACCTGTAAATACTCGGTCTGACCCGAGTATTACATTCAAAAGAAAATAATACCCGGATCAGTCTAATTCAAACCAGTTTATTAGTGCATATAGGCAGTAATAATCCATCTCAATATAGATGACGGTCACAGAAATCTCGTATATCCAACTCTCGATACGAGAATTGGATAACGGCAGATATAACACTAAACAGTGTTAATCCACAAAACAGAAGTCCAAAACAGTTTAAGCAATTGAAATGTCAATTTAAAAATATCAATGCTAATTGGCTGCAGTACACGCTAACGTGTACTGCCTCGCCAATACAGCGTACGAATTACGCAACAGGTCGATGAATTAAGAATAAAAGAGATATCGATTAAAATCTGTCAATTCGGTGTGGCTGCAGTGCACGCACGCGTGCACTGCCTCGCCACAACAGAATTTGAAGTCACCACAAGGGACAAGGGTAAAACTGCTACGAAAATGCAGCCCCCACTTGAATTCAATGGCCAGTGCAAGGGACAACCAAATCAGACTGCAATAGAACTACAGGCACCAAGTCAAGGGAACAATAGAGACATGCTTAACAAAGTCAAGTGGAGCTAACCAATGTTCAAATCAGGTCAGCGACCACTTCATATATGCAGTCCAGACTAAAGTGACAACAGGGACAACTCAACAAGTCCAGTGAGATAACCAATTCAATAATCTAAATGCTCAAGCTACTGCACAATGCAAATGAAGACTAGTCCACACATATACAATTTGGTGGCCACACAGTGCGCAAAACACATGAGGGAAATGCACATGTTAAATGGGCAGCAAAGAATACAAGCTACAGGATTCAAATACAGTACAAGTCTCGAACTCAAACCAGCAAGTCAGAGACCAGATTATACGGTGGACAAGGACTGGGCCACAGCAACAAGATGAACCAGACAGTAACTACAACTCAGTGCGGCAAAGAAGAAACTGGCAACTACACAAATGAACACGGTAAAATGCACAAGGACAGTGAGCTACATGAGGATCGAGGTCTCTCAAGTCAGCACTTCGATGACCCAGACATAGCAGTATCAAAGACAAGAAGGCAAGTCGACGTTAACAGAAGAAGTATGAATGTAGACCAATAAATTAAAAATCGTCAAAGACGTGTACGAATTGCAAATGTCAAGGCAACAGTAACAATTCCAAGGCAAACTATGTCATATAGAAAACAGTGGAAAATTGCATAGGTAAGTTCAAGTGTACTTCAGAGAATATGCAACATGAATGACATAATGGCAGTGAAGTACTGACCGTAAACAGACTACAAAGACATCAACAAGTATGACATAAAGCAGTGCAACAATGACTACCAAGGTCAATGTAAATGCAGACTGAAGTGCACATCTAAACCAACATGAATGAAGATACAGTGATGCATGTATACAGTTAAACAGCACAATCAAACTGCAACAAGACCAACATGACCAAGAGAATGAAGATACAAAATGACCACACCATTACGCAAAGGTATGCAGTGACAATTAGCAACCATGAATAGTAGGTGCTCGATAAAGTACAACTGGAATGGCCAGAGTCGAGGTACAAAACTGCTCAAGCCAAATGCACAGTGGACAATACTAGTTATACATGAAAACAATGAATGCACTAGCGACTGAAACTAGCTCATAGTAACTGAAAGCAAATGCAACCCAATGGAAAATTACCCAGACTTGTGGCAAGTGGTAAAGTAAATGTCAAGGCCAAAGTCAAGACTGATGCCAACATAAAAATGCTCAAGATCGACTGTAGTTCAATTAATCAAACGAAACGAAACAGCAATAAGATCAAGTATAACAGGGATGCAACATCACTGATACACTATCCCAGTTCAACATCAAAATGCCGAGCTTCAGTGCTACAAAGAAACAAAACTGCAGAGAAGTCACAGTCGAAACGAAATCATACAAAATCAGGAACCTCGGATTAAGTTCAAACAATAGAGTGAATAGATGTGAGTGAAAAAGATCACTCACCAGCAAAAACCCAATTCGAATTCGCAAGCAAAAGGAGACCGAAGACAAAGATTACCACAAAACCATGACGACTAAGAAAACATTATCAAGCAGTCGAGATAAAGCAATTAACAGTTCAAAATCGAAGCCGAGAGAACTAATACAAGATTCACAAATAACTAGATTAAATTAGATGCGAGTGCTGGGAACACTCACCTTAGCCACGAATGAAAGGCGAAGCCGTAGCGATGAGGAGGAGGAACGAAGTTACGCCGAAGCCCCATAGAGCATGAGCACGTCGAAGAAGCCACGAGCAAGATGAAGGAATCATTGACGTTGGCGCCTTTTTCCCCGAAGCAAAAGGAAGAGCTCGCCTGAGAGGAGCTGCGAAGATCGACACGAAATCAAGAAGCCCTAATTCACGATCGAAGAAGAAGGACGAAAACGAGATGCCGCCATTTTCGTTCGTTTTGATTTAGGGTTCGTGAAAGTGAAAATTGAATGGAGGAAACGGGTTTAATTTTTACACGGGTTTAAAACAAAGGATAGGCTCCATTTTTAAATATCATCAACATTTAACCAACCTTTTATAAAAGAATTTCACAAAAATCTAAAAAGGATTTAAATCGATTCAAATCTGCAATAGCACTAAACAATCGATTTGATCGTCTAGAGACGAAAATTAATTGATATAAAATCCCGGGTTGTTACAGACTCCCCTCCTTAAAGGAATTGCGTCCTCGCAATCATAAGAGGAATAAATGGACAAAAGGTAACAACCAAAAGAGCATGGCAATGACGAGTGCATAAGCAAAGCAAATGTCAGCAGGGGAAGTATTAGATACGAAATCAAAAGGTTCGACTGATTCAAATCAAAAGAATCAACAATCGTGGGGATCAAGGAATCAAAATCAGACGACTATTAGAAGCAAGAATCAATCGAGTTCTAGCAATTGAAAGAAAAGGGATCAGAGCAGAAATCACGTACTGCACGAATTGAATGTGAGTAAATCAAATTACTCACCTGAATCGTCAGAGAAAAAGACGAAGCTCGAATCTCAAAATCGCAAATATTCAATCATCTAAAACGATAATCGAATTTTCACAAATATCTGATTATCAAAAACGATAATCAGAAATCACAAAGGTTCGATTATCAAATCGAAAAATATTTAATTATCTCAAACGATAATCAAATTTCACAAATATCTGATTATCAAAAACGATAATCAGAAATCACAAATATTCGATTATCAAATCGAAAAATATTTAATTATCTCAAACGATAATCAAATTTCACAAATATCTGATTATCAAAAACGATAATCAGAAATCACAAAGATTCGATTATCAAATCGAAAAATATTTAATTATCTTAAACGATAATCAAATTTCACAAATATCTGATTATCAAAAACGATAATCAGAAACACAAATATTCGATTAATTAAATCGAAAAATATTTAATTATCTTAAACGATAATCAAATTTCACAAATATCTGATTATCAAAAACGATAATCAGAAACACAAATATTCGATTAATC
Source organism: Allium fistulosum (assembly GCA_030737815.1). Taxonomy (NCBI): domain Eukaryota; kingdom Viridiplantae; phylum Streptophyta; class Magnoliopsida; order Asparagales; family Amaryllidaceae; genus Allium; species Allium fistulosum. The sequence continues at coordinate 1,144,242,135 of CM060905.1, forward strand.
AAATCGAAAAATATTTAATTATCTTAAACGATAATCAAATTTCACAAATATCTGATTATCAAAAACGATAATCAGAAACACAAATATTCGATTAATCAAATCGAAAAATATTTAATTATCTTAAACGATAATCAAATTTCACAAATATCTGATTATCAAAAACGATAATCAGAAACACAAATATTCGATTATCAAATCGAAAAATATTTAATTATCTCAAACGATAATCAAATTTCACAAATATCTGATTATCAAAAACGATAATCAGAAACACAAATATTCGATTAATTAAATCGAAAAATATTTAATTATCTTAAACGATAATCAAATTTCACAAATATCTGATTATCAAAAACGATAATCAGAAACACAAATATTCGATTATCAAATCGAAAAATATTTAATTATCTCAAACGATAATCAAATTTCACAAATATCTGATTATCAAAAACGATAATCAGAAACACAAATATTCGATTAATCAAATCGAAAAATATTTAATTATCTTAAACGATAATCAAATTTCACAAATATCTGATTATCAAAAACGATAATCAGAAACACAAATATTCGATTAATCAAATCGAAAAATATTCAATTATCTTAAACGATAATCAAATTTCACAAATATCTGATTATCAAAAACGATAATCAGAAATCACAAACATCTGATTATCAAAAACGATAATCAGAAGTCATAAATATTCAATTAACGAGTCCGGAATTAACCGAAGTAGTAAAAGTATGGTTTCATAGTCCTCGATTTTGCTGAAACGTTTAAATCGCTTCCTCGTTCTTTTGAAAATTGTAAACTGTAAAAATTTTGAAAACAATTTTAATTTATATTTTTGAAACAACTTTTAAAAATAAAGAATTTTGAAAACACGTGATTAAATTAGCAATATCAGTGTTGCGGGAGAACCGCTTGTAAATTCATTTTAAAATTGACGGTTACCGAAGTTAACACGTCAAAGTCTCATTAAAATAACTGGCATCAAAATATAATACCAAATGAATTTTCATTCATCAAAGATGTCACAAGAATCTTCTCAAAGATAGAAAGGGATATCATACCCTAAACTTGTATTCATAACAAGTCAATAACACATGAATTCACCAATACACATAAATTGACAAAACTTGTCAATAGAAATCACGAAAATTGGTGAAGCACAAATTCTAGAAATCATCACAAGAAATCCAGAAAACACATGAAGGGGGGAAAGGCCTAGCATAAAAATGGGAGTATGAAAACTCCAAAACACCGGTATCACATGAACGAGACGCTATCTCTTGGTGGCTAACCAATAAAGTTTCACACAGGAATGGTCCGAAGACCGTAGGGCGCTACCCTACAACAAAGCGGGGTCTAGTCTCCCTCGCAGACAAAGAGACATCGCATAATCGCTAGTCTAAATCATAAAAAGAAAAGGGGAAAGGCCTATCACAAAAATGGGAGTATGAAAACTCACCGACCGGTATCACATGACGAGACGCTATCTCATGGAAGCCATCCATTAAATTTTCACACAGGAATGGCCCGAAGACCGTAGGGCGCTACCCTACAACAAAGCGGGGTCTAGTCTCCCTCGCAGACAAAGAGACATCGCACCGTTGCTAGTCTAAATCATAAAAATCACACAAAGAGTATCCAGACAACCCTCAAAGCCCAAGAGATATGTGTGAGACGAAATCACACCGATGAGGCCTAGTCTAACCGTGCAATATGTGTGAGACGAAATCACCCACTGGTGTCTAGACAATCCTCAAAGCCCAAGAGATATGTGTGAGACGAAATCACACCGATGAGGTCCAGTCTAAATCATAAAAATGATCGTCATGATCATAAAGAAGTGTCAGTTACACTAAGCTAGTAAATATAAAAGTTTAGCTTCATGTCCCATAACCACTTGCTTAACTTAAATATTTACGAACAAACTGTAAATCTTCACTAGAAAATTGTCACAAAAGGTTCAATCGAACAAGTCCAGGAGTTAACCGACGAAGTAAACGCAAGCGTTTCATACCACTTGTTTTACTAGGCCGTTTAATTCAATTTCTCATACGAGTGAAATAAAGGCTTGTATATACTAATAGATTGGAAAACGGTTTAAGAAAAAGAGCTTTGTAGTAAAATAGTTTTGAAATCGTTTGGAGAAAAAGGATTTTTATATTTACTACTAGTATAGAAAACCTTTATATTTTTAAAGTGACAAATCACAAAAATGATTGTAGAAACAATCAATCACAAGAATTCACATACGAAAATGTGAATAGAATCCAAAGAATTCAATTCCAAATTCATCAAAGTAGGAATACCAAAAATTCCAGAAATAGAAGTTATCAAAATCAATAAAGGTGATAACAACTAATAAGAGAAGAAGAATCGATTATCAACTGGAAAAACAAAGCAAATCGAGCAGAAATGCATAAATGACTCCAACAAAAGTAAGAATCAAGTTAATGTCGAAGTCAACAATAAATAGCCGCAGTCGAGTACAAAATGAATCAATTATCATTATCAAAGAAACCAACGGCAAGCAATATCAGAGTACTGAAAATCAAGAAATTAGCAATTTCTCAAAAACAGAGTGACCGAAGTCGAAGGGAAATCCAGATTAGGAAAACACAAAATATCAAGTTCAAAATCGCTGAGATTCAAACTAGATGTGAATGAGAAATCAAAATCACTCAATTTGCAACAGGTCCAGCTATTTTTCATCACAGTGTAACAGGTACACAATGACACTCATAGCATAGAACAAAAGTGGAACAAAGTCCAAAAGTCAAAATGGCTTTAATTTGCCAAATTAAAACAAAATCAACATCGGCTAAATCAATTCAAAGCCGAAAACACAAGCATAAGCGTTAGGAATTCATACCTAACAGTAAAAAAAAATAGTCATATGTAAAGATGAGAGATAAAACATCGACAAATAGTTGTAACACATGCTCCATCTAAGTTATGTTTTATAATTGTCCTAAACCCCAGGCTCTGATACCAAGCTGTGACGCCCCACCTCTATACCCACGCTAGCCAAGAACACTACGGTGTAGTGCTGTCAACTAGCACGGAGAATAAGGCTGTTGAGGAGCGACCATCTATGTGATTGCCTTGTGCGCGCACCGATATGTCAGATAATAAAACATTGCATTTCATTTTTAGAGGAAAACCCGACATACCGATACAAACTCAAAGCTACCACACAGCGGCTATAATAGTTTAGAACAATAGATATAAAAATAACACAGATAACATAAATGCGGAATAAAGATGGAACGAAAAGTCTCATATATACAATAACTGATATCAGTTACAATACATTTGACACAATACAAATGATACAACTACAACTGTCGACTCAAGAAGTTATATATACAAGTACATTATCGACTAATATACATGAATACATTATCATCTTAAAACAAACACACTGACTACTACAACAAGACGAAGACCACATCAAATGATATAAATAGTCTTCATAGCTCTAGCAGCAACCCAAAGCTAAAAATCTACAACCTGTAAATACTCGGTCTGACCCGAGTATTACATTCAAAAGAAAATAATACCCGGATCAGTCTAATTCAAACCAGTTTATTAGTGCATATAGGCAGTAATAATCCATCTCAATATAGATGACGGTCACAGAAATCTCGTATATCCAACTCTCGATACGAGAATTGGATAACGGCAGATATAACACTAAACAGTGTTAATCCACAAAACAGAAGTCCAAAACAGTTTAAGCAATTGAAATGTCAATTTAAAAATATCAATGCTAATTGGCTGCAGTACACGCTAACGTGTACTGCCTCGCCAATACAGCGTACGAATTACGCAACAGGTCGATGAATTAAGAATAAAAGAGATATCGATTAAAATCTGTCAATTCGGTGTGGCTGTAGTGCACGCACGCGTGCACTGCCTCGCCACAACAGAATTTGAAGTCACCACAAGGGACAAGGGTAAAACTGCTACGAAAATGCAGCCCCCACTTGAATTCAATGGCCAGTGCAAGGGACAACCAAATCAGACTGCAATAGAACTACAGGCACCAAGTCAAGGGAACAATAGAGACATGCTTAACAAAGTCAAGTGGAGCTAACCAATGTTCAAATCAGGTCAGCGACCACTTCATATATGCAGTCCAGACTAAAGTGACAACAGGGACAACTCAACAAGTCCAGTGAGATAACCAATTCAATAAGCTAAATGCTCAAGCTACTGCACAATGCAAATGAAGACTAGTCCACACATATACAATTTGGTGGCCACACAGTGCGCAAAACACATGAGGGAAATGCACATGTTAAATGGGCAGCAAAGAATACAAGCTACAGGATTCAAATACAGTACAAGTCTCGAACTCAAACCAGCAAGTCAGAGACCAGATTATACGGTGGACAAGGACTGGGCCACAGCAACAAGATGAACCAGACAGTAACTACAACTCAGTGCGGCAAAGAAGAAACTGGCAACTACACAAATGAACACGGTAAAATGCACAAGGACAGTGAGCTACATGAGGATCGAGGTCTCTCAAGTCAGCACTTCGATGACCCAGACATAGCAGTATCAAAGACAAGAAGGCAAGTCGACGTTAACAGAAGAAGTATGAATGTAGACCAATAAATTAAAAATCGTCAAAGACGTGTACGAATTGCAAATGTCAAGGCAACAGTAACAATTCCAAGGCAAACTATGTCATATAGGAAACAGTGGCAAATTGCATAGGTAAGTTCAAGTGTACTTCAGAGAATATGCAACATGAATGACATAATGGCAGTGAAGTACTGACCGTAAACAGACTACAAAGACATCAACAAGTATGACATAAAGCAGTGCAACAATGACTACCAAGGTCAATGTAAATGCAGACTGAAGTGCACATCTAAACCAACATGAATGAAGATACAGTGATGCATGTATACAGTTAAACAGCACAATCAAACTGCAACAAGACCAACATGACCAAGAGAATGAAGATACAAAATGACCACACCATTACGCAAAGGTATGCAGTGACAATTAGCAACCATGAATAGTAGGTGCTCGATAAAGTACAACTGGAATGGCCAGAGTCGAGGTACAAAACTGCTCAAGCCAAATGCACAGTGGACAATACTAGTTATACATGAAAACAATGAATGCACTAGCGACTGAAACTAGCTCATAGTAACTGAAAGCAAATGCAACCCAATGGAAAATTACCCAGACTTGTGGCAAGTGGTAAAGTAAATGTCAAGGCTAAAGTCAAGACTGATGCCAACATAAAAATGCTCAAGATCGACTGTAGTTCAATTAATCAAACGAAACGAAACAGCAATAAGATCAAGTATAACAGGGATGCAACATCACTGATACACTATCCCAGTTCAACATCAAAATGCCGAGCTTCAGTGCTACAAAGAAACAAAACTGCAGAGAAGTCACAGTCGAAACGAAATCATACAAAATCAGGAACCTCGGATTAAGTTCAAACAATAGAGTGAATAGATGTGAGTGAAAAAGATCACTCACCAGCAAAAACCCAATTCGAATTCGCAAGCAAAAGGAGACCGAAGACAAAGATTACCACAAAACCATGACGACTAAGAAAACATTATCAAGCAGTCGAGATAAAGCAATTAACAGTTCAAAATCGAAGCCGAGAGAACTAATACAAGATTCACAAATAACTAGATTAAATTAGATGCGAGTGCTGGGAACACTCACCTTAGCCACGAATGAAAGGCGAAGCCGTAGCGATGAGGAGGAGGAACGAAGTTACGCCGAAGCCCCATAGAGCATGAGCACGTCGAAGAAGCCACGAGCAAGATGAAGGAATCATTGACGTTGGCGCCTTTTTCCCCGAAGCAAAAGGAAGAGCTCGCCTGAGAGGAGCTGCGAAGATCGACACGAAATCAAGAAGCCCTAATTCACGATCGAAGAAGAAGGACGAAAACGAGATGCCGCCATTTTCGTTCGTTTTGATTTAGGGTTCGTGAAAGTGAAAATTGAATGGAGGAAACGGGTTTAATTTTTACACGGGTTTAAAACAAAGGATAGGCTCCATTTTTAAATATCATCAACATTTAACCAACCTTTTATAAAAGAATTTCACAAAAATCTAAAAAGGATTTAAATCGATTCAAATCTGCAATAGCACTAAACAATCGATTTGATCGTCTAGAGACGAAAATTAATTGATATAAAATCCCGGGTTGTTACAGTATATTCAATTCTGTGTTTTGAAGTCCGGGAGACAGCGAAATCTATGGAAACTTTTACCATCCAGGTTCCGTATTTTATCCCTTTTACTTTTCTTGACCTTTCGTTATCCACTGTGCAAATGTACAGCCACCTGCCTTTAGAATTCTAAGATATTAATATCTAACTCTTGCCATTCCACTGGTTGCCTCAGTTGTTCTTTTGTTCTCTGGTTTCAATAGAGGAAAAAAAGGAATTTTGAATATTCGTTCTGCCTTTCTCTTCTTCTATCTATATTATTCTCGAAAACTAGCTTGTGTGCCTTCAAGTGCTTGCCGCCTGCCCACGTTATCAACTCCAACTGATTCGGTCTCTCCCATATGCATGCGACCTCAGCAACCCACCTTTGCACCACCATCTCCACTTCTATACGTGAGCAGCTCCATCACACATCGCTGAGAGCCACCACCACAGCTCGGTCAGTCACCGCCTGTTCTTCCACCTTGTCATTGCCGAGCCAACCGAAGACGCCACCACCTCCTCTTCCTCTCTGGCCGAAGACCTTTGCCGCCTGACCTCGTCCACCGTAGCCTCGTTATAGGTTGGCTCTGCATCGTGTAAGTCTGTACACGTTTCTCCTCTTTTGTTTGCAAACCGCACCGCATATATATATTGTTACTTTAGTTTTATATATTTCAAGTTTTATATATATTTCAAGCAGCAAGTTAAAGTATATTATATATAACATGTTACTGTTTGTACATCAATGCATATATTATATATATAGTTCTGTTTAGATTTCTGTTATATTTTATTCCATCTAAACCTGTATGTTGTACTATATGTTTTGTTTTAAAGTATACTTGAGTCTGGTTGCAGTTCTATAATAAAGGTGGTTTCGGCTGTAATATATATTGGTTTCAAATAGTAGTATTTTTATTTTATACAAATTTTATAAGTTATATAAAAGTTTATAATCTATTATACTATATGTTTTATAATCTGTTTCTTATATGTTGCGTGGTTTATATTAATATATTATAACTGATGTTTGTCTATATATAGTTTGCTTTGTTCCTATGGTGCAAGCTTATGTTTATATATATATATAATTTTAAATATGAGTTTAAAGTTTTGTATTAATTTTAGAAAGGATATATATGGATATAATATTTATTTTGCTTCAGTTTATGCTAAACAAATTTTAATTTGCTCCCATCAATTTCTATTATCAGTTCTATCTGTCAAATTCGTGCCAATTTAGCTTTGCTTTGGAACTCGAGCTTAGACTCGTAACTTGGTTCATTTGTCAAACTTCTCTAGCCTCGAAAGGTGAGCAATCACTCACGATTAACGTTCTTATATTTACTAAATTTGATTTCAATTGAATCGTCAATTGAAATATGATGTTGTTAGTTATTTACATTGTTATATATGCTATTATCTGTATTTGTTCACCTATGACATCTGACACCATTATCTGTTATTTATATTGATGATATATGTCTGTTATGTTATTATCATATCTGTTATCACTCTGCAAGTTCCCTGTTAGTATAGAATTCACTATGGGTTGAAATGATACATACCCGAACGATTTGTAGAATAGGGGAAAATCGTTATGGGTTGAAATGATAAACCCAAGCGATTTTCATTGAACTGAATTTGGGATTACGGGTTGAAAAGATATATACCCGTATATATTTAAATTGCAGACTGAAATGATAAATATCCGTATCACTTGACCATAGGGTAGAAAATTATATACAAACACCGTTGGTCTATATATAAATATATTTTGAAAATGATTTCTATGGTTTTGAAAAGAAATATATGGTTTTGATAAATATTGATTTTAAAGATTTATTAAATTTGATTTAATAAAGTTGATTTAATAAAGTTGATATATAATATGTTTAAGTATTTATTTAATGTATATATTTTTAAATATAGAGTTTATAATGATTTAGGTTGGAAAGATAAATTTGAAATTGATTTGAAATTATATTTATTTGAGAATTTTACTTAAATAAGTTTGATTTGAAATTTATTTAAATTTCAAGTTTTGAAGATATGTTTTATAACTTGAATTTGATTAAAAGTGACTTAAATGAATATTTCAAATTTACATAAATTGAAATGGGATATTTTATTTATTTAAATTTGTAAATTGAAGTTGTATTTAGATGTTATTGAATATTTAAAGATTTAAATATATTGAAATTGAAATGGCTTATTTTATGGTTCAAATATGCATTTGAAATCGATGACTTGAAATGGTTTATTGAGAAACTGAATTGAGTTGAAATTTGAGGATTTGAGATTGGATTAAATTTGAATTTTGGAATCCGAGTTGAGTTGAATTGATTTGTGAAATTTGAGAAAACTATTTTATTATATAAAGTATTTTAAATCATATTTAAACTATTTTATATTATTTTATAAACTATTTTTAATATAAACTATTTTTAATATAACTATTTTTAATATAAACTATTTTTAATATAACTATTTTAAATATACTATTTTTTTTAATATAAATTGTTTTAACTTATAACTATTTTATATATATTATTTTATTTTATAAACTATTTTATTTTATATACTATTATTAATATCTAAACTGTTTGAAGGGAAGTGTTATGATTTCAAAGTGTTATGGTTTCCAAAGTTATGAATTTCAAAGTATTATGATTTCCAAAGTATTATTATTTCAATATGTTTTGGTTTCGAAAGTATTATATCTTTGAAAGTACTATGATTTTGGAAGTGAATATTCTTGAAATGGATATGATATCGTATTGATATGTTTTTGAAATGGAAATGATATTTTTGGTTTTTGAAGTATAACTATTTTGAAATGACCGCGGTGTTATAATAACGATAAGTTGTTAAAGAGACCGGGATCGGATATGGGCATACTATCTATCGACATTGAAAACCACTTTAACAACTGTGTATGCGGTGGAGATTCCAGAATGAAGTAGGATGGTGGCGACGATCCTATATGAGGTATATACGTGGACCCGACTCCCGTGAGTTGGCATAAGGTGGCTAAAACAGGAGCGATTGACGGGCTAATGAGGTAGCACCTCTTATCGGACACACTCCATCGTATACCATTCTATTACTTTGTGATTGATTTGGTGCGCACCATCGGATTTCGGGAGTGTGGCACGAGGTGGGCGGTAGTGTCTGCTATGCGTTACCACTGGCCTGGAAGTGTAATTGGTATATCTACCCTGGCATTGCCTAGTTGTGCCGTGTCACCTACCCTAGCGCGCATTCTACGAGTTTGTTTTGTACCATACCTATGGAGTGCCCTCTAACGACGCCCATTACGGGGGAGATTACGTTGTAAGGACCCGATTCTTCGACTTCCAAATATCGACATCAATACGTCCACTGTATCGACTGTCGAGCCATCGATTGCCGGAAAACCGAATTCTTAGGGTTTAAGAAAGAAGAGGTAGAAGAAAAGATAGAAGAAAAAGAAAGAAGAACAACAGAACAACATCAGAATCTCACATATCGCAGCGGAACAACATATAATAGATAAATGAATAATCTTTAAATCAGAGAACTATATAATTTTATACATTACATCATCATCAGAGTTTACAACAACAATACAACACTGGACAGTTATATAAACTTGTCCTCATACAGAATACACAGCGGAATAAATAATATCATACACAAGTGGTACGTCTCGCCATCCAGCTAGCCACTAAGCTCCACAGCATCCCGAATCCAAAATAACCTGATAACCTGACTCTAGACTGCCCGTGTGGAAATTGGTGGGCACCCAGAGTTTAGGAAGGAAACAATAAACTCCAGGTCAGTCATGGTGACTGGTGTGAGAACTTAAAACAGTTATTTATCTTTAAAACAACAACAGGATAATTTTAAAGTCAATTCGCAATGCTTTTGGAAAATGAGACTACCATAAGGCCTCCCGCACACACACACAATGCAAACGCAGAATCGGAGGAGATTTCTCCTTATGATAGTCAAAGATGCTTACTACGCAAAATCAAATCCTTTTTGATATTATTATTAGTGCATAGTGTAGAAAAATCATTTCGAAAGTATAATATAAATTTTAGCCAGCATAGGCATTCCGCACTTATGCCTACTATAGCTACCATCTAAACAGCGGTGACCACCATAAGTAAATGGCAGGTTCTACAACTAATACCGTACAAAGTTCGTATTGGAAGATGGGTTTCCAACAAATGGTCAGGCCAAGGAACTTCCCATTGCCACATAGGTACGCCTCTGGAAAGACGACCCGAGAATCAAACCGGATCTCTGCCAACACAAGGCCGGGTTACCCCTAACTGGGTAACTACTGACACGAATATGTCATCCCCCGATCGTAATCGATCTTCCCGAGGATCCTCGATTCCAAAAACCACATAAGAATAATAATGCAGCAACAACATAGGTTAAGTATCTGGGCTCCATACCATGATACCACCTCTATCCAGAAGGAATGACATACACTAAGGGGGCGCTATCCCCTAATAACCTTGCCGCATCTTTCCTGTTTTGACAATTTTCGGGGTGTGAGGTCCGACGAATTCTCGTCCACAAAGCTACGCTTTATACAAAAGCTGTGCTTTGGGTCAACAAATGATCAAAGTAATGATCACAAAGATAAATGATCAAACAAATGATCATATCACAAATGATCAAACAATGATCATTACACAGCAACACTCAGCATGCCACGTTACCAAATTGGGAATATATCACTAGTAACCATCAACTACATAACCTCTGAGCTCGTACGTCTCAAAGAAGGGTGTTAAGCTAAGAGAATAAATTCTCCGCCACCAACAGATATGTATTTGAAAGAAACCAGCTTTATATCTCAATTTGTAACGTCAAACATACAATCCATACAAGTCTGTTCCGGGATCGAACAGAACCGAAGGCACTTCTTATGAAGCCCTTGCAACTCCGGAAAATTTTCTAATCACGTCCGGACTTCCCATCACTAAGGGTGATAAAACCTCTATATCGGAGATCAGCCGATGTAGAGTAACTCGACGGTAATCCTTCCGTTTTCAAAAATATCCGGTCTTCAACACTGGTCATCAAATGCAATCCATTACGACGTATCACATATTCGAAATGGGTTATACGACCCAAAGGTCCTTTCCCAGCTAACCCGAATAGTGAGCGCTTATTCAAAAATAAGTGTGGCATTCAAATTCAAGCAAATCACAACAAATACCCATTCAAGGGTAAATATTGATAGTCGGTTATTTAACTATCAATAAAGATGCGCAACATCATCAGATTCCAAATAATTTTCCAAATTATTTAATTTCCAAAAATATCTTTACAAGATATATAATTTTCCACACTTAACCATTTTAAACAAATTTCAAATATTCACTTTTCAGTTTATCTTTAAAAGATAAAATTTCAAACCTTTCATTTCATATTGGAAAATCATTTCCATACTTATTTAATAATAAGTAATTCACAAATCATTTATTTTCAACACTTGGAAAATATTCGATATACTTAAATCAAAATTAAGTATATATTTCATTCTTTAAGGAAATCATTCTCTTTCACAAACTTTATTTGAGTCAAAACGAACGTTACGTAAAACATCGTTACGAAAACTCAAAATCACTAGTATAGGGATTCGAAATTTAGATAGATATATAAATCCCAATACTACACAAAAAAATTTCCTTTCGGAAACCATTTACTATAACAACAGTGTTATAGTCCACCATTTCCTTATTTCTCGAAAACGTCTATTTCAACAATGAATGTTGAAATCTATGTATTCGATACTTAACACATTTTGAAACATCTTTTAAAATAATTACTTCATTTTGTAATATCACTTCTTCAAAACATATCCATTTAATTTAATAATATATTCACTGTCCAAAATCGTAAATATACTTCGTTAACAAATTTAACGTTTCTACACATTTTACTTAAAAGATTATCCACTGTCCAAAATCGTGGATAAAATTCCCAACCAAACTCTTATTATTACAACATTTAACTTAAAGGATAATTCGCTGTCCAAAATCACGAATATATCTCCTTTATTAAACTTCTATGTTTAATTTATCAAATTCAATTGGTTTCGGATTTATAAAACAATGTTTATAAATTCCATTTCTATTTATAAAAACTTCAATTATAAAATCCCTTTTATAAATCAATTCAATTTATAACTGAACTTCATACCCAAAATCCGATTTATAAGTTAATTATTTATAAATCTTTTATTTTACAAAATCTATTCATTTCATAACTTCACAATTTATAAATCTATAAATTTTATTCACTTGTGAAATCCGTTTATACTTCATTTTAAAACTTAATAAAACTTGTTTCACAATTCCTATATTTTTAATTTATAAATATCAATTTTATAAATCTTTTACATAAACCGTTTATAATAATTCAAAAATCGAAATTTAAACTATCTTATAAATCAATCAACCATTTATTTCAAAAATCACACCTTGGTTATATTTCACAAATCTCATAATTTTCATAACATAAAAATTATAACATTTATTTATTTAAAATGAATCAATTCCAAAATTTAATAAAACGTATACTTTCAAAAATCACTTTAAAAATCCTTTATAAATCAATATCGTTATTTTTAAACTTCAAAAATGGATCCGATGATGCAACAGCACCCAATAATCAATCACGGCAATCAAACATCATATATCATCATATGATAATCAACAAATATCACAGTATCTTAAATCAAATAAATATTGGTGAGGAATCCAGTTGGATCCCTCCAACCTGCTTCCCTGCATCCACTGATGTTAGCACAATACCAATTCCGTTCCAGTACGGAATATCGCGGTATATGGGATTTATAAATATTATCCGCTATTATGCGGCGCAATAGGGTCTCCTCCGCTATAAAAATGCGGGAAATCAACTCCAAATACAATAATAATACCAATTTCACTTACGGTGAAATATTCGCGGTATATGTTTTTAATAAATAACCTCCGCTTAATAACGGCGTATAATGTCTATTTCAACACAACAGATATCAATTTATCATCAAATCACACAATCAAGCAATTTTAAATCTAACTATTTAAAATATAAATCGAATACATTCGATTGAGTGAGAAGTTCTCACCTTGAATTCCAATAACAGTTGTAGCGTTTTATTTCGAATAAAATTAAACACGCGTTTAAATTTTACCTAAAATTTTCACTGACTCCAATTGACTCCAAACCAGCTCCATTGCGTAGTGCTCGTCAATACGAACCCAACGCAATTCGTTTCGTAATTTTCCGACCTCGTATGAAAGAGTTATGATATTTTAAAGATTATACAAATTATTATATAATTAATTTACAATTAAAATCAAATTTTCAAACCCTAACACTATCATCACCGTTCGTTCCAGGCCCTAGAATCTCGGCCGACCCTTCTCTCTTCTCCCTTCCAGGCATCGTACATGACATCAAACCCATAGCCGCCCTTATTTCTCGAATTAACGCGGCCTCCACGTTGATTTCTACGTCGATCCAGCAGTGCCATCACGAAGCCCTTCACGCGAGCCATCCACGCCTAAATTTGCTCGAAGCTCGGTCGTCCTAGTGTAGTGAGAAACGTGCACCAACGACGTACGAACGCGGGCGAATTGACGATGATCTATGGCGTTAAATCCCATCATGACCGTTGGATATCTAGTTCTCATTGTTGTCTACAAGTTTGCTTTAGAAAGTTTTTCGAATTGAAGTGTGGATTTGAAGAAAATTGGAGGAGAAGGAAGTGAATTTTCGGCCATTGAAATCAAGTGGCGGCTGAAGCTTGAGAGGAAACCCTAGTTTAGTTGCTTGCAAATGTGAATGGCTTAGGTGCTTTTATAGAAAATTTCACAAAAACACTATTCATCCCAAAATTTTCGAACTCCAAATCGAGTGTGTCGGCTGGCGTTCCTAAAATTTACCCCCGCGTTTCGAACACAATGGAACGTGTTTCGGGTGCTAATTTGGTCATATGTGCAAGTTACGGAATTAAACGATCGATTTTAAATTAAATCGGTTAACTAAATTTCTGTGCGTTTTAGCTCGCCCTGGACAAACGGTAAATCCGATTGACACGAAATTTGAAACCATACAAAAAATTCACATTACGGATCCGATGAAACTAGTTTCGTCGAAATCCGAGACTTTTTGAAAAATGACTATTTTTAACTCGCCAAATTAATATTAAAACAATTTCGATGCATTTCGAGCTGCCACGGTCAAACGACAACTCCGATTGCTACGAAAATTGAAATCCGATAATAACAAACTATTACGGATCCAATGGAACTAGTTTCGTCCAATTCTGAGACTGTTTGAAAAATGGCTAATTTCACTAGTCGATTAAATATTAAAATATTCAATTTTCACAATTTAACTTTTAATTCAATTTTAAAAGTTCTATAACATCACTATAACTTCAATATGATTTAATATAACTTCATAAATCATTTTTAATCACATTAAACCCAATTTTCAATTATTTCTGGAATTTCAACTATTAAATTTATCGATTTAATTATCCAATTAAATCCAGATATTCGAAATTAAAATTATTCGACTAATTAATTCCACTTGTTAATATTTAAAATCAATTAAATATTCGAATTTCAAATATCAGAAATTATGAGTCGTTACAAACTCCCCCCCTTAAAAGAATTTCGTCCTCGAAATTACCAAGTAAGAAAAAATTACATAATTCATTAACTTTCCAAAACAAACCATTCAAATTAGATTAACAAATCTCTTAAGTGTTTAACTTTTCCAAAATTCATAGTTAAACTTCTCACAAAATCTTTACTAAGTTTCCAAAATTTTCAAATTTTCCAATTTTCTCAAAAATATTCTAACGCCTTAAATTTTCGGAAAATTTCACCATAGACTCCTTTGCACGGCTCGATCCGAAAAAAAAATGACAATGTATATATATCACAAATATACATCTCATCAAGTGATGAGGCATCCCGTAGAGAAAAAAGTGTAAAAGTACGATATTTAATCCGAGATATGTACCTTATATATTATTAGCGAACGTATACGGCTAATATAGCGCGAAAGCGAGCTCCAAATGCGAAGCAAACGCCATCCGCACCTACTAAACACTCAATCAAACAAATGAGAACATCTATATAGAAAATAATATCGATATACATCATATAGCAACATAATAACTACATGTGCTAACATAGCAATTGCAACAAACAACAAATGCAACCATCATCCAATAAACATTCAACAACTTCATAACCAAATCAATATACATTCACTTTTCATTAATATTCAATGAATTGGTTTCCCGTTTAACCACATTTGATTGTTAACATTGGATTTTACTAATATTCATTCGTTCAAATTCAATTAGTTTACATTCACATTAGTTTACTTTCATTAACACTTAATGAATTATATACAATCAACTATCAATCATATAACAACCAATGTACATCCATTACAGCCAAATTTATTCAATTTACATTTACTTACATTCAATTTGGTTCAACATTTTCAATTTCAATAGGTTTAATATTCAATTGACTTCCATCCAATTTCCAATTTATTAGCTTTAATGAATTAACACTTACATTCATTATTCTATATCAATTCATTTACATTAGATTGATTTACATCCAATCCATTCATTAGTTCAATTGCTAATTCCTTTTACAAATAAAATTGAATTTCATTTATATAACTCAAGTTCACATTCATTTAATAAATTCACTTTATTAATTTACTTCGATATCAAAAATCAACTTCGTTCAACATCACTTAAGTTATATTCCAATTTCAAACAGCATTTGTTTCACTTACATTTTCTCATTTTATAAGTTATACAACTTATATTCAACCTTTCAAAACCATTTTTGAAGTCAATTCAAATTATCCTTTGAATTCCCAAAACCAAATCCAAATTTTCCAAACAACTTTCATTTAAAATAATTTGGCAGCAATTCCTCTTTTGGAAACCCGAAAATGAACACCAATGATGTCGCGATCATCATCGGAATTATTTTCCAGCGACCTGAAAAGTGTTTAGAGCTTTCATCTCTCCAAAACAATTTTCCAAAATATCAAATCCTTTCAAAACACTTCTCTGGAATTTTATCTTAGATTATAAATCACATTTATAAATCTTTTACTTATAGAATTTCACTTCTTATATATAAGATCATTTTTACCATTGCAAATCATTTTAATTATAACTTCGTACAATATAATTCATTTGCTTATACACTTTATTCTTTTACAATTGTTGTTTTATTTAACTTATTCAAACAACTTTTATCAACTTATATATGTTTACATTTTTAACAACCAAACAATCAATTATATACTTTAATAATTCTGAAAATTTATTTCCTTTATATACAAAATATAATCGAGGTAAAATTATTTCATTTACCCAATTTTAAAACAATATCATGCCGAATTGTTCTATATAAGTGTTTAGAGATCCCTATCGATAAAGTTGTACTGACAATACCGACCAGAATCCATATACCACTCAACAAACCAATCATCACAATATAAAACAATTTTATATTCACTAACAAATACGCGCTCGTATCTATTATTATACTCAACTCATTCTAGAGTACTACTGACTCTATCTCTAATGAGTAACACCCAACAGAGCAGGGTTGTCGCTTAACCATACGCTCTGATACCACGTTGTAAGGACCCGATTCTTCGACTTCCGAATATCGACATCAATACGTCCACTGTATCGACTGCCGAGCCATTGATTGCCGGAAAACCGAATTCTTAGGGTTTAAGAAAGAAGAGGTAAAAGAAAAGATAGAAGAAAAAGAAAGAAGAACAACAGAACAACATCAGAATCTCACATATCGCAGCGGAACAACATATAATAGATAAATGAATAATCTTTAAATCAGAGAACTATATCATTTTATACATTACATCATCATCAGAGTTTACAACAACAATACAATACTGGACGGTTATATAAACCTGTCCTCATACAGAATACACAACGGAATAAATAATATCATACACAAGTGGTACGTCTCGCCATCCAGCTCGCCACTAAGCTCCACAACATCCCGAATCCAAAATAACCTGATAACCTGACTCTAGACTGCCCGTGTGGAAATTGGTGGGCACCCAGAGTTTAGGAAGGAAACAATAAACTCCAGGTAAGTCATGGTGACTGGTGTGAGAACTTAAAACAGTTATTTATCTTTAAAACAACAACAGGATAATTTTAAAGTCAATTCGCAATGCTTTTGGAAAATGAGACTACCATAAGGCCTCCCGCACACACACACAATGCAAACGCAGAATCGGAGGAGATTTATCCTTATGATAGTCAAAGATGCTTACTACGCAAAATCAAATCCTTTTTGATATTATTATTAGTGTATAGTGTAGAAAAATCATTTCGAAAGTATAATATAAATTTTAGCCAGCATAGGCATTTCGCACTTATGCCTACTATAGCTACCATCTAAACAGCGGTGACCACCATAAGTAAATGGCAGGTTCTACAACTAATACCGTACAAAGTTCGTATTGGAAGATGGATTTCCAACAAATGGTCAGGCCAAGGAACTTCCCATTGCCACATAGGTATGCCTCTGGAAAGACGACCCGAGAACCAAACCGGATCTCTGCCAACACAAGGCCGGGTTACCCCTAACTGGGTAACTACTGACACGAATATGTCATCCCCCGATCGTAATCGATCTTCCCGAGGATCCTCGATTCCAAAAACCACATAAGAATAATAATGCAGCAACAACATAGGTTAAGTATCTGGGTTCCATACCATGATACCACCTCTATCCAGAAGGAATGACATACACTAAGGGGGCGCTATCCCCTAATAACCTTGCCGCATCTTTCCTGTTTTGACAATTTCCGGGGTGTGAGGTCCGACGAATTCTCGTCCACAAAGCTACGCTTTATACAAAAGCTGTGCTTTGGGTCAACAAATGATCAAAGTAATGATCACAAAGATAAATGATCAAACAAATGATCATATCACAAATGATCAAACAATGATCATTACACAGAAACACTCAGCATGCCCCGTTACCAAATTGGGAATATATCACTAGTAACCATCAACTACATAACCTCTGAGCTCGTACGTCTCAAAGAAGGGTGTTAAGCTAAGAGAATAAATTCTCCGCCACCAACAGATATGTATTTGAAAGAAACCAACTTTATATCTCAATTTGTAATGTCAGACATACAATCCATACAAGTCTGTTCCGGGATCGAACAGAACCGAAGGCACTTCTTACGAAGTCCTTGCAACTCCGGATAATTTTCTAATCACGTCCGGACTTCCCATCACTAAGGGTGATAAAAGCTCTATATCGGAGATCAGCCGATGTAGAGTAACTCGACGGTAATCCTTCCGTTTTCAAAAATATCCGGTCTTCAACACCGGTCATCAAATGCAATCCATTACGACGTATCACATATTCGGAATGGGTTATACGACCCAAAGGACCTTTCCCGGCTAACCCGAATAGTGAGCGCTTATTCAAAAATAAGTGTGGCATTCAAATTCAAGCAAATCACAACAAATACCCATTCAAGGGTAAATATTGATAGTCGGTTATTTAACTATCAATAAAGATGCACAAAATCATCAGATTCCAAATAATTTTCCAAATTATTTAATTTCCAAAAATATCTTTACAAGATATATAATTTTCCACACTTAACCATTTGAAACAAATTTCAAATATTCACTTTTCAGTTTATCTTTAAAAGATAAAATTTCAAACCTTTCATTTCATATTGGAAAATCATTTCCATACTTATTTAATAATAAGTAATTCACAAATCATTTATTTTCAACACTTGGAAAATATTCGATATACTTAAATCAAAATTAAGTATATATTTCATTCTTTAAGGAAATCATTCTCTTTCACAAATTTTATTTGAGTCAAAACGAACGTTACGTAAAACATCGTTACGAAAACTCAAAATCACTAGTATAGGGATTCGAAATTTAGATAGATATATAAATCCCAATACTACACAAAAAAATTTCCTTTCGGAAACCATTTACTATAACAACAGTGTTATAGTCCACCATTTCCTTATTTCTCGAAAACGTCTATTTCAACAATGAATGTTGAAATCTATGTATTCGATACTTAACACATTTTGAAACATCTTTTAAAACAATTACTTCATTTTGTAATATCACTTCTTCAAAACATATCCCTTTAATTTAATAATATATTCACTGTCCAAAATCGTAAATATACTTTGTTAACAAATTTAACGTTTCTACACATTTTACTTAAAAGATTATCCACTGTCCAAAATCGTGGATAAAATTCCCAACCAAACTCTTATTATTACAACATTTAACTTGAAGGATAATTCGCTGTCCAAAATCACGAATATATCTCCTTTATTAAACTTCTATGTTTAATTTATCAAATTCAATTGGTTTCGGATTTATAAAACAATGTTTATAAATTCCATTTCTATTTATAAAAACTTCAATTATAAAATCCCTTTTATAAATCAATTCAATTTATAACTCAACTTCATACCCAAAATCCGATTTATAAGTTAATTATTTATAAATCTTTTATTTTACAAAATCTATTCATTTCATAACTTCACAATTTATAAATCTATAAATTTTATTCACTTGTGAAATCCGTTTATACTTCATTTTAAAACTTAATAAAACTTGTTTCACAATTCCTATATTTTTAATTTATAAATATCAATTTTATAAATCTTTTATATAAACCGTTTATAATAATTCAAAAATCGAAATTTAAACTATCTTATAAATCAATCAACCATTTATTTCAAAAATCACACCTTGGTTATATTTCACAAATCTCATAATTTTCATAACATAAAAATTATAACATTTATTTATTTAAAATGAATCAATTCCAAAATTCAATAAAACGTATACTTTCAAAAATCACTTTAAAAATCCTTTATAAATAAATATCGTTATTTTTAAACTTCAAAAATGGATCCGATGATGCAACAGCACCCAATAATCAATCACGGCAATCAAACATCATATATCATCATATGATAATCAACAAATATCACAGTATCTTAAATCAAATAAATATTGGTGAGGAATCCAGTTGGATCCCTCCAACCTGCTTCCCTGCATCCATAGATGTTAGCACAATACCAATTCCGTTCCAGTACGGAATATCGCGGTATATGGGATTTATAAATATTATCCGCTATTATGCGGCGCAATAGGGTCTCTTCCGCTATAAAAATGCGGGAAATCAACTCCAAATACAATAATAATACCAATTTCACTTACGGTGAAATGTTCGCGGTATATGTTTTTAATAAATAACCTCCGCTTAATAACGGCGTATAATGTCTATTTCAACACAACAGATATCAATTTATCATCAAATCACACAATCAAGCAATTTTAAATCTAACTATTTAAAATATAAATCGAATACATTCGATTGAGTGAGAAGTTCTCACCTTGAATTCCAATAACGGTTGTAGCGTTTTATTTCGAATAAAATTAAACACGCGTTTAAATTTTACCCAAAAGTTTCACTGACTCCAATTGACTCCAAACTAGCTCCATTGCGTAGTGCTCGTCAATATGAACCCAACGCAATTCGTTTCGTAATTTTCCGACCTCGTATGAAAGAGTTATGATATTTTAAAGATTATACAAATTATTATATAATTAATTTACAATTAAAATCAAATTTTCAAACCCTAACACTATCATCACCGTTCATTCCAGGCCCTAGAATCTCGGCCGACCCTTCTCTCTTCTCCCTTCCAGGCATCGTACACGACATCAAACCCATAGCCGCCCTTATTTCTCGAATTAACGCGGCCTCCACGTTGATTTCTACATCGATCCAGCAGTGCCATCACGAAGCCCTTCACGCGTGCCACCCACGCCTAAATTTGCTCGAAGCTCGGTCGTCCTAGTGTAGTGAGAAACGTGCACCAACGACGTACGAACGTGGGCGAATTGCCGATGATCTATGGCGTTAAATCCCATCATGACCGTTGGATATCTAGTTCTCATTGTTGTCTACAAGTTTGCTTTAGAAAGTTTTTCGAATTGAAGTGTGGATTTGAAGAAAATTGGAGGAGAAGGAAGTAAATTTTCGGCCATTGAAATCAAGTGGCGGCTGAAGCTTGAGAGGAAACCCTAGTTTAGTTGCTTGCAAATGTGAATGGCTTAGGTGCTTTTATAGAAAATTTCACAAAAACACTATTTATCCCAAAATTTCCGAACTCCAAATCGAGCATGCCGGCTGGCGTTCCTAAGGTTTACCCCCACATTCCGAACACAATGGAACGTGTTTCGGGAGCTAATTTGGTCATATGTGCGAGTTACGGAATTAAACGATCGATTTTAAATTAAATCGGTTAACTAAATTTCTGTGCGTTTTAGCTCGCCCCGGACAAATGGTAAATCCGATTGACACGAAATTTGAAACCATACAAAAAATTCACATTATGGATCCGATGAAACTAGTTCCGTTGAAATCCGAGACTTTTTGAAAAATGACTATTTTTAACTCGCCAAATTAATATTAAAACAATTTCGATGCGTTTCGAGCTGCCACGGTCAAACGACAACTCCGATTGCTACGAAAATTGAAATCCGATAATAACAAACTATTACGGATCCAATGGAACTAGTTTCGTCCAATTCTGAGACTGTTTGAAAAATGGCTAATTTCACTAGTCGATTAAATATTAAAATATTCAATTTTCACAATTTAACTTTTAATTCAATTTTAAAAGTTCTATAACATCACTATAACTTCAATATGATTTAATATAACTTCATAAATCATTTTTAATCACATTAAACCCAATTTTCAATTATTTATGGAATTTCAACTATTAAATTTATCGATTTAATTATCCAATTAAATCCAGATATTCGAAATTAAAATTATTCGACTTATTAATTCCACTTGTTAATATTTAAAATCAATTAAATATTCGAATTTCAAATATCAGAAATTATGGGTCGTTACAAACTCCCCCCTTAAAAGAATTTCGTCCTCGAAATTACCAAGTAAGAAAAAATTACAGAATTCATTAACTTTCCAAAACAAACCATTCAAATTAGATTAACAAATCTCTTAAGTGTTTAACTTTTCCAAAATTCATAGTTAAACTTCTCACAAAATCTTTACTAAGTTTCCAAAATTTTCAAATTTTCCAATTTTCTCAAAAATATTCTAACGCCTTAAATTTTCGGAAAATTTCGCCATAGCCTCCTTTGCGCGGCTCGATTCGAAAAAAAATGACAATGTATATATATCACAAATATACATCTCATCAAGTGATGAGGCATCCCGTAGAGAAAAAAGTGTAAAAGTACGATATTTAATCCGAGATATGTACCTTATATATTATTAGCGAACGTATACGGCCAATATAGCGCGAAAGGGAGCTCCAAATGCGAAGCAAACGCCATCCGCACCTACTAAACACTCAATCAAACAAATGAGAACATCCAGATAGAAAATAATATCGATATACATCATATAGCAACATAATAACTACATGTGCTAACATAGCAATTGCAACAAACAACAAATGCAACCATCATCCAATAAACATTGAACAACTTCATAACCAAATCAATATACATTCACTTTTCATTAATATTCAATGAATTGGTTTCCCGTTTAACCACATTTGATTGTTAACATTGGATTTTACTAATATTCATTCGTTCATATTCAATTAGTTTACATTCACATTAGTTTACTTTCATTAACACTTAATGAATTATATACAATCAACTATCAATCATATAACAACCAATGTACATCCATTACAACCAAATTTATTCAATTTACATTTACTTACATTCAATTTGGTTCAACATTTTCAATTTCAATTGGTTTAATATTCAATTGACTTCCATCCAATTTCCAATTTATTAGCTTTAATGAATTAACACTTACATTCATTATTCTATATCAATTCATTTACATTAGATTGATTTACATCCAATCCATTCATTAGTTCAATTGCTAATTCCTTTTACAAATAAAATTGAATTTCATTTATATAACTCAAGTTCACATTCATTTAATAAATTCACTTTATTAATTTACTTCGATATCAAAATCAACTTCGTTCAACATCACTTAAGTTATATTCCAATTTCAAACAGCATTTGTTTCACTTACATTTTCTCATTTTATAAGTTATACAACTTATATTCAACCTTTCAAAACCATTTTTGAAGTCAATTCAAATTATCCTTTGAATTTCCAAAACCAAATCCAAATTTTCCAAACAACTTTCATTTGAAATAATTTGGCAGCAATTCCTCTTTTGGAAACCCGAAAATGAACACCAATGATGTCGCGATCATCATCAGAATTATTTTCCAGCGACCTGAAAAGAGTTTAGAGCTTTCATCTCTCCAAAACAATTTTCCAAAATATCAAATCCTTTCAAAACACTTCTCTGGAATTTTATCTTAGATTATAAATCACATTTATAAATCTTTTACTTATAAAATTTCACTTCTAATATATAAGATCATTTTTACCATTGCAAATCATTTTAATTATAACTTCGTACATTATAATTCATTTGCTTATACACTTTATTCTTTTACAATTGTTGTTTTATTAAACTTATTCAAACAACTTTTATCAACTTATATATGTTTACATTTTTAACAACCAAACAATCAATTATATACTTTAATAATTCTGAAAATTATTTCCTTTATATACAAAATATAATCGAGGTAAAATTTTTTCATTTACCCAATTTTAAAACAATATCATGCCGAATTGTTCTATATAAGTGTTTAGAGGCCCCTATCGATAAAGTTGTACTGACAATACCGACCAGAATCCATATACCACTCAACAAACCAATCATCACAATATAAAACAATTTTATATTCACTAACAAATACGCGCTCGTATCTATTATTACACTCAACTCATTCTAGAGTACTACTGACTCTATCTCTAATGAGTAACACCCAACAGAGCAGGGTTGTCGCTTAACCATACGCTCTGATACCACGTTGTAAGGACCGGATTCTTCGACTTTCGAATATCGACATCAATACGTCCACTGTATCGACTGCCGAGCCATCGATTGCCGGAAAACCGAATTCTTAGGGTTTAAGAAAGAAGAGGTAGAAGAAAAGATAGAAGAAAAAGAAAGAAGAACAATAGAACAACATTAGAATCTCACATATCGCAGCGGAACAACATATAATAGATAAATGAATAATCTTTAAATCAGAGAACTATATCATTTTATACATTACATCATCATCAGAGTTTACAACAACAATACAACACTGGATAGTTATATAAACTTGTCCTCATACAGAATACACAGCGGAATAAATAATATCATACACAAGTGGTACGTCTCGCCATCCAGCTTGCCACTAAGCTCCACAGCATCCCGAATCCAAAATAACCTGATAACCTGACTCTAGACTGCCCGTGTGGAAATTGGTGGGCACCCAGAGTTTAGGAAGGAAACAATAAACTCCAGGTCAGTCATGGTGACTGGTGTGAGATCTTAAAACAGTTATTTATCTTTAAAACAACAACAGGATAATTTTAAAGTCAATTCGCAATGCTTTTGGAAAATGAGACTACCATAAGGCCTCCCGCACACACACACAATGCAAACGCAGAATCGGAGGAGATTTCTCCTTATGATAGTCAAAGATGCTTACTACGCAAAATCAAATCCTTTTTTATATTATTATTAGTGCATAGTGTAGAAAAATCATTTCGAAAGTATAATATAAATTTTAGCCAGCATAGGCATTCCGCACTTATGCCTACTATAGCTACCATCTAAACAACGGTGACCACCATAAGTAAATGGCAGGTTCTACAACTAATACCGTACAAAGTTCGTATTGGAAGATGGATTTCCAACAAATGGTCAGGCCAAGGAACTTCCCATTGCCACATAGGTACGCCTCTGGAAAGACGACCCGAGAACCAAACCGGATCTCTGCCAACACAAGGCCGGGTTACCCCTAACTGGGTAACTACTGACACGAATATGTCATCCCCCGATCGTAATCGATCTTCCCGAGGATCCTCGATTCCAAAAACCACATAAGAATAATAATGCAGCAACAACATAGGTTAAGTATCTGGGCTCCATACCATGATACCACCTCTATCAAGAAGGAATGGCATACACTAAGGGGGCGCTATCCCCTAATAACCTTGCCGCATCTTTCCTGTTTTGACAATTTCCGGGGTGTGAGGTCCGACGAATTCTCATCCACAAAGCTACGCTTTATACAAAAGCTGTACTTTGGGTCAACAAATGTTCAAAGTAATGATCACAAAGATAAATGATCAAACAAATGATCATATCACAAATGATCAAACAATGATCATTACACAGCAACACTCAGCATGCCACGTTACCAAATTGAGAATATATCACTAGTAACCATCAACTACATAACCTCTGAGCTCGTACGTCTCAAAGAAGGGTGTTAAGCTAAGAGAATAAATTCTCCGCCACCAACAGATATGTATTTGAAAGAAACCAGCTTTATATCTCAATTTGTAACGTCAGACATACAATCCATACAAGTCTGTTTCGGGATCGAACAGAACCGAAGGCACTTCTTACGAAGCCCTAGCAACTCCGGATAATTTTCTAATCACGTCCGGACTTCCCGTCACTAAGGGTGATAAAACCTCTATATCGGAGATCAGCCGATGTAGAGTAACTCGACGGCAATCCTTCCGTTTTCAAAAATATCCGGTCTTCAACACCGGTCATAAAATGCAATCCATTACGACGTATCACATATTCGGAATGGGTTATACGACCCAAAGGTCCTTTCCCGGCTAACCCGAATAGTGAGCGCTTATTCAAAAATAAGTGTGGCATTCAAATTCAAGCAAATCACAACAAATACCCATTCAAGGGTAAATATTGATAGTCGGTTGTTTAACTATCAATAAAGATGCGCAACATCATCAAATTCCAAATAATTTTCCAAATTATTTAATTTCCAAAAATATCTTTACAAGATATATAATTTTCCACACTTAACCATTTGAAACAAATTTCAAATATTCACTTTTCAGTTTATCTTTAAAAGATAAAATTTCACACCTTTCATTTCATATTGGAAAATCATTTCCATACTTAATAATAAGTAATTCACAAATCATTTATTTTCAACACTTGGAAAATATTCGATATACTTAAATCAAAATTAATTATATATTTCATTCTTTAAGGAAATCATTCTCTTTCACAAATTTTATTTGAGTCAAAACGAATGTTACGTAAAACATCGTTACGAAAACTCAAACTCACTAGTATAGGGATTCGAAATTTAGATAGATATATAAATCCCAATACTACACAAAAAAATTTCCATTCGGAAACCATTTACTATAACAACAGTGTTATAGTCCACCATTTCCTTATTTCTCAAAAACGTCTATTTCAACAATGAATGTTGAAATCTATGTATTCGATACTTAACACATTTTGAAACATCTTTTAAAACAATTACTTCATTTTGTAATATCACTTCTTCAAAACATATCACTTTAATTTAATAATATATTCACTGTCCAAAATCGTAAATATACTTCGTTAACAAATTTAACGTTTCTACATATTTTACTTAAAAGATTATCCACTGTCCAAAATCGTGGATAAAATTTCCAACCAAACTCTTATTATTAAAACATTTAACTTAAAGGATAATTCGCTGTCCAAAATCACGAATATATCTCCTTTATTAAACTTCTATGTTTAATTTATCAAATTCAATTGGTTTCGGATTTATAAAACAATGTTTATAAATTCCATTTCTATTTATAAAAACTTCAATTATAAAATCCCTTTTATAAATCAATTCAATTTATAACTCAACTTCATACCCAAAATCCGATTTATAAGTTAATTATTTATAAATCTTTTATTTTACAAAATCTATTTATTTCATAACTTCACAATTTATAAATCTATAAATTTTATTCACTTATGAAATCCGTTTATACTTCATTTTAAAACTTAATAAAACTTGTTTCACAATTCCTATATTTTTAATTTATAAATATCAATTTTATAAATCTTTTATATAAACCGTTTATAATAATTCAAAAATCCAAATTTAAACTATCTTATAAATCAATGAACCATTTATTTCAAAAATCACACCTTGGTTATATTTCACAAATCTCATAATTTTCATAACATAAAAATTATAACATTTATTTATTTAAAATGAATCAATTCCAAAATTCAATAAAACGTATACTTTCAAAAATCACTTTAAAAATCCTTTATAAATCAATATCGTTATTTTTAAACTTCAAAAATGGATCCGATGATGCAACAGCACCCAATAATCAATCACGGCAATCAAACATCATATATCATCATATGATAATCAACAAATATCACAGTATCTTAAATCAAATAAATATTGGTGAGGAATCCAGTTGGATCCCTCCAACCTGCTTCCCTGCATCCACAGATGTTAGCACAATACCAATTCCGTTCCAGTACGGAATATCGCGGTATATGGGATTTATAAATATTATCCGCTATTATAGGGATTCGAAATTTAGATAGATATATAAATACCAATACTACACAAAAAAATTTCCTTTCGGAAACCATTTACTATAACAACAGTGTTATAGTCCACCATTTCCTTATTTCTCGAAAACGTCTATTTCAACAATGAATGTTGAAATCTATGTATTCGATTCTTAACACATTTTGAAACATCTTTTAAAACAATTACTTCATTTTGTAATATCACTTCTTCAAAACATATCCCTTTAATTTAATAATATATTCACTGTCCAAAATCGTAAATATACTTCGTTAACAAATTTAACGTTTCTACACATTTTACTTAAAAGATTATCCACTGTCCAAAATCGTGGATAAAATTCCCAACCAAACTCTTATTATTACAACATTTAACTTAAAGGATAATTCGCTGTCCAAAATCACGAATATATCTCCTTTATTAAACTTCTATGTTTAATTTATCAAATTCAATTGGTTTCGGATTTATAAAACAATGTTTATAAATTCCATTTCTATTTATAAAAACTTCAATTATAAAATCCCTTTTATAAATCAATTCAATTTATAACTCAACTTCATACCCAAAATCCGATTTATAAGTTAATTATTTATAAATCATTTATTTTACAAAATCTATTCATTAACTTCACAATTTATAAATCTATAAATTTTATTCACTTGTGAAATCCGTTTATACTTCATTTTAAAACTTAATAAAACTTGTTTCACAATTCCTATATTTTTAATTTATAAATATCAATTTTATAAATCTTTTATATAAACCGTTTATAATAATTCAAAAATCCAAATTTAAACTATCTTATAAATCAATCAACCATTTATTTCAAAAATCACACCTTGGTTATATTTCACAAATCTCATAATTTTCATAACATAAAAATTAAAACATTTATTTATTTAAAATGAATCAATTCCAAAATTCAATAAAACGTATACTTTCAAAAATCACTTTAAAAATCCTTTATAAATCAATATCGTTATTTTTAAACTTCAAAAATGGATCCGATGATGCAACAGCACCCAATAATCAATCACGGCAATCAAACATCATATATCATCATATGATAATCAACAAATATCACAGTATCTTAAATCAAATAAATATTGGTGAGGAATCCAGTTGGATCCCTCCAACCTGCTTCCCTGCATCCACAGATGTTAGCACAATACCAATTCCGTTCCAGTACAGAATATCGCGGTATATGGGATTTATAAATATTATCCGCTATTATGCGGCGCAATAGGGTCTCATCCGCTATAAAAATGCGGGAAATCAACTCCAAATACAATAATAATACCAATTTCACTTACGGTGAAATGTTCGCGGTATATGTTTTTAATAAATAACCTCCGCTTAATAACGGCGTATAATGTCTATTTCAACACAACAGATATCAATTTATCATCAAATCACACAATCAAGCAATTTTAAATCTAACTATTTAAAATATAAATCGAATACATTCGATTGAGTGAGAAGTTCTTACCTTGAATTCCAATAACAGTTGTAGCGTTTTATTTCAAATAAAATTAAACACGCGTTTAAATTTTACCCAAAAGTTTCACTGACTCCAATTGACTCCAAACCAGCTCCATTGCGTAGTGCTCGTCAATACGAACCCAACGCAATTCGTTTTGTAATTTTCGGACCTCGTATGAAAGAGTTATGATATTTTAAAGATTATACAAATTATTATATAATTAATTTACAATTAAAATCAAATTTTCAAACCCTAACACTATCATCACCGTTCGTTCCAGGCCCTAGAATCTCGGCCGACCCTTCTCTCTTCTCCCTTCCAGGCATCGTACACGACGTCAAACCCATAGCCGCCCTTATTTCTCGAATTAACGCGGCCTCCACGTTGATTTCTACATCTATCCAGCAGTGCCATCACGAAGCCCTTCACGCGAGCCACCCACGCCTAAATTTGCTCGAAGCTCGGTCGTCCTAGTGTAGTGAGAAACGTGCACCAACGACGTACGAACGTGGGCGAATTGCCGATGATCTATGGCGTTAAATCCCATCATGACCGTTGAATATCTAGTTCTCATTGTTGTCTACAAGTTAGCTTTAGAAAGTTTTTCGAATTGAAGTGTGGATTTGAAGAAAATTGGAGGAGAAGGAAGTGAATTTTCGGCCATTGAAATCAAGTGGCGGCTGAAGCTTGAGAGGAAACCCTAGTTTAGTTGCTTGCAAATGTGAATGGCTTAGGTGCTTTTATAGAAAATTTCACAAAAACACTATTCATCCCAAAATTTCCGAACTCCAAATTGAGCGTGCCGGCTTGGCGTTCCTAAGGTTTACCCCCGCGTTCCGAACACAATGGAACATGTTTCGGGAGCTAATTTGGTCATATGTGCGAGTTACGGAATTAAACGATCGATTTTAAATTAAATCGGTTAACTAAATTTCTGTGCGTTTTAGCTCGCCCCGAACAAACAATAAATCTGATTGACACAAAATTTGAAACCATACAAAAAATTCACATTTCGGATCCGATGAAACTGGTTTCGTCGAAATCCAAGATTTTTTGAAAAATGACTATTTTTAACTCGCCAAATTAATATTAAAACAATTTCGATGCGTTTCGAGCTGCCACGGTCAAACGACAACTCCGATTGCTACGAAAATTGAAATCCGATAATAACAAACTATTATGGATCCAATGGAACTAGTTTTGTCCAATTCTGAGACTGTTTGAAAAATGGCTAATTTCACTAGTCGATTAAATATTAAAATATTCAATTTTCAAAATTTAACTTTTAATTCAATTTTAAAAGTTCTATAACATCACTATAACTTCAATATGATTTAATATAACTTCATAAATCATTTTTAATCACATTAAACCCAATTTTCAATTATTTCTGGAATTTCAACTATTAAATTTATCGATTTAATTATCCAATTAAATCCAGATATTCGAAATTAAAATTATTCGACTTATTAATTCCACTTGTTAATATTTAAAATCAATTAAATATTCGAATTTCAAATATCAGAAATTATGGGTCGTTACAAACTCCCCCCTTAAAAGAATTTCGTCCTCGAAATTACCAAGTAAGAAAAAATTACAGAATTCATTAACTTTCCAAAACAAACCATTCAAATTAGATTAACAAATCTCTTAAGTGTTTAACTTTTCCAAAATTCATAGTTAAACTTCTCACAAAATCTTTACTAAGTTTCCAAAATTTTCAAATTTTCCAATTTTCTCAAAAATATTCTAACGCCTTAAATTTTCGGAAAATTTCGCCATAGCCTCCTTTGCGCGGCTCGATCCGAAAAAAAATGACAATGTATATATATCACAAATATACATCTCATCAAGTGATGAGGCATCCCGTAGAGAAAAAGTGTAAAAGTACGATATTTAATCCGAGATATGTACCTTATATATTATTAGCGAACGTATACGGCTAATATAGCGCGAAAGCGAGCTCCAAATGCGAAACAAATGCCATCCGCACCTACTAAACACTCAATCAAACAAATGAGAACATCTATATAGAAAATAATATCGATATACATCATATAGCAACATAATAACTACATTGCTAACATAGCAATTGCAACAAACAACAAATGCAACCATCATCCAATAAACATTCAACAACTTCATAATCAAATCAATATACATTCACTTTTCATTAATATTCAATGAATTGGTTTCCCGTTTAATCACATTTGATTGTTAACATTGGATTTTACTAATATTCATTCGTTCAAATTCAATTAGTTTACATTCACATTAGTTTACTTTCATTAACACTTAATGAATTATATACAATCAACTATCAATCATATAACAACCAATGTACATCCATTACAACCAAATTTATTCAATTTACATTTACTTACATTCAATTTGGTTCAACATTTTCAATTTCAATTGGTTTAATATTCAATTGACTTCCATCCAATTTCCAATTTATTAGCTTTAATGAATTAACACTTACATTCATTATTCTATATCAATTCATTTACATTAGATTGATTTACATCCAATCCATTCATTAGTTCAATTGCTAATTCCTTTTACAAATAAAATTGAATTTCATTTATATAACTCAAGTTCACATTCATTTAATAAATTCACTTTATTAATTTACTTCGATATCAAAAATCAACTTCGTTCAACATCACTTAAGTTATATTCCAATTTCAAACAACATTTGTTTCACTTACATTTTCTCATTTTATAAGTTATACAACTTATATTCAACCTTTCAAAACCATTTTTTAAGTCAATTCAAATTATCCTTTGAATTTCCAAAACCAAATCCAAATTTTCCAAACAACTTTCATTTAAAATAATTTGGCAGCAATTCCTCTTTTGGAAACCCGAAAATGAATACCAATGATGTTGCGATCATCATCGGAATTATTTTCCAGCGACCTAAAAAGAGTTTAGAGCTTTCATCTCTCCAAATCAATTTTCCAAAATATCAAATCCTTTCAAAACACTTCTCTGGAATTTTATCTTAGATTATAAATCACATTTATAAATCTTTTACTTATAAAATTTCACTTCTTATATAAAAGATCATTTTTACCATTGCAAATCATTTTAATTATAACTTCGTACATTATAATTCATTTGCTTATACACTTTATTCTTTTACAATTGTTGTTTTATTAAACTTATTCAAACAACTTTTATCAACTTATATATGTTTACATTTTTAACAACCAAACAATCAATTATATACTTTAATAATTCTGAAAATTATTTCCTTTATATACAAAATATAATCGAGGTAAAAATTTTTCATTTACCCAATTTTAAAACAATATCATGCCGAATTGTTCTATGTAAGTGTTTAGAGACCCCTATCGATAAAGTTGTACTGACAATACCGACCAGAATCCATATACCACTCAACAAACCAATCATCACAATATAAAACAATTTTATATTCACTAACAAATACGCGCTCGTATCTATTATTACACTCAACTCATTCTAGAGTACTACTGACTCTATCTCTAATGAGTAACACCCAACAGAGCAGGGTTGTCGCTTAACCATACGCTCTGATACCACGTTGTAAGGACCCGATTCTTCGACTTTCGAATATCGACATCAATACGTCCACTGTATCGACTGCCGAGCCATCGATTGCCGGAAAACCGAATTCTTAGGGTTTAAGAAAGAAGAGGTAGAAGAAAAGATAGAAGAAAAAGAAAGAAGAACAATAGAACAACATCAGAATCTCACATATCGCAGCGGAACAACATATAATAGATAAATGAATAATCTTTAAATCAGAGAACTATATCATTTTATACATTACATCATCATCAGAGTTTACAACAACAATACAACACTGGATAGTTATATAAACTTGTCCTCATACAGAATACACAGCGGAATAAATAATATCATACACAAGTGGTACGTCTCGCCATCCAGCTTGCCACTAAGCTCCACAGCATCCCGAATCCAAAATAACCTGATAACCTGACTCTAGACTGCCCGTGTGGAAATTGGTGGGCACCCAGAGTTTAGGAAGGAAACAATAAACTCCAGGTCAGTCATGGTGACTGGTGTGAGATCTTAAAACAGTTATTTATCTTTAAAACAACAACAGGATAATTTTAAAGTCAATTCGCAATGCTTTTGGAAAATGAGACTACCATAAGGCCTCCCGCACACACACACAATGCAAACGCAGAATCGGAGGAGATTTCTCCTTATGATAGTCAAAGATGCTTACTACGCAAAATCAAATCCTTTTTTATATTATTATTAGTGCATAGTGTAGAAAAATCATTTCGAAAGTATAATATAAATTTTAGCCAGCATAGGCATTCCGCACTTATGCCTACTATAGCTACCATCTAAACAGCGGTGACCACCATAAGTAAATGGCAGGTTCTACAACTAATACCGTACAAAGTTCGTATTGGAAGATGGGTTTCCAACAAATGGTCAGGCCAAGGAACTTCCCATTGCCACATAGGTACGCCTCTGGAAAGACGACCCGAGAACCAAACCGGATCTCTGCCAACACAAGGCCGGGTTACCCCTAACTGGGTAACTACTGACACGAATATGTCATCCCCCGATCGTAATCGATCTTCCCGAGGATCCTCGATTCCAAAAACCACATAAGAATAATAATGCAGCAACAACATAGGTTAAGTATTTGGGCTCCATACCATGATACCACCTCTATCCAGAAGGAATGACATACACTAAGGGGGCGCTATCCCCTAATAACCTTGCCGCATCTTTCCTATTTTGACAATTTCCGGGGTGTGAGGTCCGACGAATTCTCGTCCACAGAGCTACGCTTTATACAAAAGTTGTGCTTTGGGTCAACAAATGATCAAAGTAATGATCACAAAGATAAATGATCAAACAAATGATCATATCACAAATGATCAAACAATGATCATTACACAGCAACACTCAGCATGCCATGTTACCAAATTGGGAATATATCACTAGTAACCATCAACTACATAACCTCTGAGCTCGTACGTCTCAAAGAAGGGTGTTAAGCTAAGAGAATAAATTCTCCGCCACCAACACATATGTATTTGAAAGAAACCAGGTTTATATCTCAATTTGTAACGTCAGACATACAATCCATACAAGTCTGTTCCGGGATCGAACAGAACCGAAGGCACTTCTTACGAAGCCCTTGCAACTCCGGATAATTTTCTAATCACGTCCGGACTTCCCATCACTAAGGGTGATAAAACCTCTATATCGGAGATCAGCCGATGTAGAGTAACTCGACGGTAATCCTTCCATTTTCAAAAATATCCGGTCTTCAACACCGGTCATCAAATGCAATCCATTACGACGTATCACATATTCGGAATGGGTTATACGACCCAAAGGTCCTTTCCCGGCTAACCCGAATAGTGAGCGCTTATTCAAAAATAAGTGTGGCATTCAAATTCAAGCAAATCACAACAAATACCCATTCAAGGGTAAATATTGATAGTCGGTTATTTAACTATCAATAAAGATTCGCAACATCATCAGATTCCAAATAATTTTCCAAATTATTTAATTTCCAAAAATATCTTTACAAGATATATAATTTTCCACACTTAACCATTTGAAACAAATTTCAAATATTCACTTTTCAGTTTATCTTTAAAAGATAAAATTTCAAACCTTTCATTTCATATTGGAAAATCATTTCCATACTTATTTAATAAAAAGTAATTCACAAATCATTTATTTTCAACACTTGGAAAATATTCGATATACTTAAATCAAAATTAAGTATATATTTCATTCTTTAAGGAAATCGTTCTCTTTCACAAATTTTATTTGAGTCAAAACGAACGTTACGTAAAACATCATTACGAAAACTCAAAATCACTAGTATAGGGATTTGAAATTTAGATAGATATATAAATCCCAATACTACACAAAAAAATTTCCTTTCGGAAACCATTTACTATAACAATAGTGTTATAGTCCACCATTTCCTTATTTCTCAAAAACGTCTATTTCAACAATGAATGTTGAAATCTATGTATTCGATACTTAACACATTTTGAAACATCTTTTAAAACAATTACTTCATTTTGTAATATCACTTCTTCAAAACATATCCATTTAATTTAATAATATATTCACTGTCCAAAATCGTAAATATACTTCGTTAACAAATTTAACGTTTCTACACATTTTACTTAAAAGATTATCCACTGTCCAAAATCGTGGATAAAATTCCCAACCAAACTCTTATTATTACAACATTTAACTTAAAGGATATGTAACGAGCCAGAATTTTGAACAAATTAAATTGAGAATATTTAATTAATTTTAAATATTTGAACGATAATTTAATTTGAATCCCCGATATAACTTTCTAATTGGCGATTAAATTATAAAATTTAATATGTTAAATGTTGAATAAAAATTTAAATCTTTAATTTTAAGCTGAAGAAAAATATTTCGAAAGCTTTTAAAATTCATATTGACAATACTGAAGATAATAGAAGTTTCAGAATCGAGTTTGAAAGTGATTTGTTCAGTTTGAAATTTTATCGTTCGAATCGTTATTTAAAAATAGCCGTCCGAGGCGCAGTCTCGGAATTTGACGAAACCAGTTCCATTGGGTCCGTAATATTGAATGATTGTCGGATTTCAAATTTCGTAGCATTCGGATTCATTGTGTGATCGTACGAGATTAAAACGTCTGGACAATAATTAATCGATTTAATTTAAATATAAAATTTATACACAAATCAGTAGCCACCCTAGCATCTGATTTCCGTCGACCTAGTTGTCTCCTCTCGTACAAGACAACATTATTTCGTTCCCCCCTCTTCCTTATCTGTTCAAAATAATTCGTTCCTCGGTTCAAAATCCTTTGAGATAAAACAATGGCCACAGTTTCTCTTCAAAAATTCAAATCGAAGCCGAGCCTCGTAAATTCAAACCATCTCGTATGTCGTTCGAAATTGTTATCTCGCCTTCCTCAATCCCAGAAATCGAATTTGCCTCCCTCTTTGTAAATCAACTCTCGTTCAAAAAAAAAAAAAGATAAAATCGAAGCCTCCTTTTCTCGTTCGCGTTCAGATCTGGGTTAGGGCTGGGGTTGTGGTCGCAAGCACGAGGCAGAGGTTGGGCATGATGTCAGCTGCGTTCGAGTGTCGACGAGTGGGCATCAGCAGGGTGATAGCGGACGCAAGGAGGAGGAGCAGGTCGTGGCGGCGATTGATTTCGAGTCGCGACTGAAAGGGGCTCGATCGACTTAGGGTTCGACTCGAGTGGGATCATATTGGAGGGGCGTGTAGCGTGGTGCAGTTCGATAGGGTGGAAGTGGGACTCGACTGGTAGCTCAATGGTGGGGTTTCGCGTGCTCGAAGACGTGGAAGTCTGGCGATCGACGAAGGCGTTGGGGGTAGTTTTGCTCGAACAGGATATTGAAAATTTAGCAGCAGGTATAATTTTTATTTGTGATTTAAATTTAATAAAATGTTCTTGTTTTTTTTTTAACAGATTTGAAGATTTATATGTAGTTTTGATAAAACAAATACATATACAAATTTTTACTTTACTGATTGTTTTAAAAATAATGAGTTACGATAATTAACAGTTATAGATTTATATGTGTGTAAATATATAAAAAAAAAATAATGTGTTACTGTGATAATTTTTGGTTATTAGCCAGAAGCATTTAAAATATATATATATATATATAAATTTTGAAAATGGAGATTTTAAAAATATTGAAGGCATTTTATAAAAACCTGGTGTGGAGTCTCAAGGGATATTTAAATGAGAAATTAGTTTAAAATAAAACTATCAGTTAATTCAACTATTAAAATGAAATCACCAATGAATTAAAGTTTTAAAATGAAAATTTAATTACTCGATTTAATCCGAATATTGATAAACTGTGTAAATATTTATACAAGGTATAAATCAAGAAAAATCGAGTCAAGTCAAAAATGGGATTTCAAAGTAAAAGGGCAAAGGTGAGATCTTCTCACTCAGATTTAATTTTGAATTGCAGTTATTGATTTGTTTGGATATGATATTAGATATAATAGGATATATCTATATATATAGCAATATATACATATTGGCATATGTATATATTGGATTGATTGATTTCCCGCCTCGTATAGCGGATGAGACCCTATTGCGCCGTTAGTAAGCGGATATTTATAAAAACCCATATACCGCGATATTCCACCTCGAAGTGGAATTGGTATTGTGCTAACATCTTTGGATGCAGGGAAACAGGTTGGAGGGATCCAACTGGATTCCTCAACTGTATTTACTTATTTACAGATATTGATATATATTC
The DNA here is from genome assembly GCA_030737815.1 of Allium fistulosum. Lineage (NCBI taxonomy): Eukaryota > Viridiplantae > Streptophyta > Magnoliopsida > Asparagales > Amaryllidaceae > Allium > Allium fistulosum. The sequence continues at coordinate 1,144,279,786 of CM060905.1, forward strand.
TGTTATCATATTGATATATGATATTGACTGTTGTGATGGACTAATTGATGTGTTGCATCATTGGATTCATTTTTTAAAATTTTAAAAATAACAATGTTGATTTTAAAAGAAATTTTTGAAGTGATTTATTTTAAATAAATAAACGTTTAAAATGTTAAAGTTATAAAAAGTTAAGATTTTTGTGAAATATGACCAAAGTGTGATTTTTGAAATGAAAGTTGATTTAATTGTAAAATGGGTTAAATTGAGATTTTTAAAGTATTATAAAAGATGTACAGAAAAAATTGATATATTTATCAATTAAAATTATTGGAATTGTAAAACGAGTTTTTATAAGTGAAGATATGAATTTTATAGAATTTTAAAATTGTGAAGATATGAAATTTATAGATGTATAAATTGTGAAATTAAAATGAATGAAATTTATAGATGTATAAATTGTGAAGTTAAAATGAATAAAATTGTAGAATAGAAGATTTATAAGAAACTAACTTATAAATTGGATTTTTGCCTACAAATGTAATATTGATCGAATTTGTTAATAAAGGAGATTTACAAATCGAAGTTGTTATAAAAGATAAAAGGTGAAATTTATAAACATTGTTTTATAAATTCGGAATCAATTGAATTTGATAAATTAAATATAGGAGATCATTTAAAGAAGATATATTCGCGATTTTGAATAGCGAATTTTTATTGAAATAAAATGTGTAGAGATGATTTAAATTTGGTTAAGTGAATTATATTCACGATTTTGGACAGTGAATATATTATTGAATAAGATGGATTCATTTTTGAAGAAGTGATATTAAAAATGAAGTAAAACATTTTAAAGATGTTTTTAAAATGTATTATGATATCGAATACATAGATTTCAACATTTTTATTGTTGAAATAGACGTCTCGAGAAAATAAGGAAATGATGGACTATAACATTGTTGTTATAGTAAATGATTTTCGAAAGAAAATGTTTTATGTAGTATTGGGATTTATATATCTATCTTAAAATCCGAATCCCTATACTAGTGATTTTGAGTCGTCGTAACGATGTTTTACGTAGCATTCGTTTTGACTCAAATAAATGTTGTCAAAGTAAATGATTTCCTTAAAGAATGAAATTTATACTTAATATTGATTTAAGTATATCGAATATTTTCCAAGTATTGAAAATAAATAGATTTGTGAAATACTTGTTATTAAATAAGTATGGGAATGTTTTCCAAAATGAAATGAAACGTTTTGAGATTTTATCTTCTTAAAGATAAAATGAAATTGAATTTTTGAAGTGTGGAAATTATATATCTAGTAAAGATATTTTGAAAGATGAAATAATTTTGGAAAATTATTTGGAATCTGATGATGTTGCGCATCTTTATTGATAGTTAAATAACCGACTATCAATAATTACCTTTAGATAGGTATTTGTTGTAAATTGGATGAATTTGAATGCCACACTTATTTTTGAATAAACGCTCACTATTCGGGTTAGCCGGGAAAGGACCATGGGGTCGTATAACCCATTCTGAATATGTGATACGTCGTTATGAATTCCATTTGAAGACCGGTGTTGAAGACCGGATATTTTTGAAAACGGAAGGATTACCGTCGAGTCACTCTACATCGGTTGATCTCCGATTTAGAGGTTTTATCACCCTTAGTGACGGGAAGTCCTGACGTGATTGAAAATTATCCGGAATGGCAAGGGCTTCGTGAGAAGTGCCTTCGGTTCTGTTCGATCCCGGAACAGACTTGTATGGATTGTGTGTCTGACGTTACAATTTGAGATATAAAGCTGATTTCTTTCAAATACATATCTGTTGGTGGCGGAGAATTTATTCTCTTAGCTTAACACCCTTCTCTGAGACGTACGAGCTCAGAGGTTATGTAGTTGAAATTCATCAGCGATATATCCCAATTTGGTAACGTGGCATACTGAGTGTTGCTGTGAAATGATCAGTGTTTGATCATTTGCGATATGATCATTTGTTTGATCTTATATCTTTGTGATCATAGGTTGATCATTTTGTTTGACCCGAAGCAGGGCTTTGTAGAAAGCGTAGCTTTGTGGACGAGACTTCGTCGAGCCTCACACCCCGGAAATGGTCGAAACAGGAAGGATGCAGCAAGGTTCTAGGGAGTAGCGCCCCTTAGTGTATGTCATTCCTTCTGGATAGAGGTGGTATCATGGTATGGAGCCCAGATACTTAACCTATGTGGTTGCTGCATTATTATCTATGTGGTTTGTTGGAAATCGGGGATCCTCGGGAAGATCGGTTACGATCGGGGGATGGCATGCGCGTGTCAGTAGTTACCTATTTTTGCAGAGGTAACCCGGCCTTGTGTTGGCAGAGATCCGGTTAGGTTCTCGGGTCGTCTATTCCAGGGGCGTACCCATCGTGGATAGGAAGTTCCTTAGCCTGACCATTTGTTGGAAATCCAAAGAAACAATACGAGCCTTGTACGGTTTTAGTTGTAGAACCTGCCATCTAATATGGCAGCTATAGCAAGCATACTATAATGGTACCTATGCTGGCTAAGATTAATATTCTACTTTCGAAATGTTTTCTACACTATGCACTAATAATAATATCAAAAAGAATTTGATTTTTGCGTAGTAAGCATCTTTGACTATCATAAGAAGAAATCTCCTCCAAGTCTGCATTTGCATTGTGTGTGTGGCGGGAGGTCTTATGGTAGTTTCATTTTCCAAAAGCATTGCGAATTGACATTAAAAGTTTTCCTGTTGTTTATTTTAAAGATAAACTGTTTTACGATCTCACACCAGTCACCATGACTGACTCGGAGTTTATTGTTTCCCTTCTAAACTCTAGGTGCCCACCAATTTCCACACGGGCAGCCTAGAGTTATATTATCAGGATATTCTGGATATTCTGGAGCGTGGAGATAAGCTGGATGACGAGACGTAGTATTTGTATTTGATAGTATTTATGCCGCTGTGTATTCTGTATGAGGACAAGTTATATAACTGTCCGTTGTTGTATATGACTCTGATTGATGTATGTATAAAACGATATAGTTCTTTGTTTAAAGATTATTCATTTACCTATTGTATATTGTTCCGCTGCGATGTGTAAGATTCTGATATTGTTTTCTGTTCTGATGTTGTTCTGTTGTTCTTCTTTCTTCTTTTGCTTTCTTCTTCTTCTCTTCTTCTTCTGCCTTTTTCTTCTTTCTAAAACCATCACTATTGGAGTTTCCGGCGTTCGATTTCTCGGCAGTCGATAAAGTGAGTATCGATGTCGGATTTTCGGAAGTCGAAAATTTCGGTACGTGACAGCGTGGTATCAGAGCATATGGTTAAGCGACAACCCTGCTCTGTTGGGTGTTACTCATTAGAGATAGAGTCAGTAGTACTCTAGAATGAGTTTGAGTGTAATAATAGATATGAGCGCGTATTTGTTAGTTAATATAAAATTGTTTTGTATTGTGATGATTGGTTTATTGAGTGGTATATGAACCTTCGTCGGCGCAGTCTTGCAAAACTGTATCGAAGGGGTTTCTAAACACTTGAATAGAACAGTTCGGCACAGTATTGTTTTAAAATAGGGTGAATGAAATAATTTTACCCAAAACTATTTTTGTATAGAAAAGAAATGTTTTTCTATGAATTACTATAGTATATGGTTGCATGGATGTTAGGAAAGTGATAATATTGAAATGTTATCATTATTATTGAAATTGAATAAGAAATTCAAATCATAACTTCAAAGTTAAGAAATGAATCCATATACAAATGAAATTAAAGAATGTAAATTATGAATGTGAATTGTAATTTAAAACGGGATTCCAGAGAAGTTTTTGGAAATGTTTTGAAAAGAATTTGAAATTTTTGGAGATTTGGAAAATTTAAATCTTTTGATTTGAAAATGAATTTCGAAGGTTTTGAAAAATGTTATGAAGAAATGAAAAGCTCTAAACTCTTTTAGGTCGTTGGGAAATAATCATGATGATGGTGGCCACATCATTAGAATTCATTTTCGGGTTTCCAAAAGAGGAATTGCTGCCAAATTGTTTTAAATGAAAGTTGTTTGGAAAATTGAGTTTTGTTTTGAAAATTCAAAAGATAAATTTGAATTGTTTCCAAAATGGTTTTGAAAGGTTGAAAAGACTCTGGAATACTTTATAAGAATATTTATGGAATATGATTGAATTGATAACTTGTACAAATAGAAATTGTTAATATAAATTATGTAATTGTGATTGGAATTAAAGTTCATTAACAAATGAAATCTATAAATGTAAATTGAAAGTATAAGGAAATAAATTCATATATGAACAAAAATTATGAATATGAATTGTAAATATGATTCATAAATGAAAATAGAATTCCAAGAAGATAATTGAAAATAAAATTCCTTAATGAAATGGAATTGTGAATGTGAATGTATAAATGATTGTATAAATCAAGATGTAGATAAGTTGATAACTTATAGAATATTTGAAATCTGATTGGAATGAAATTCAAAATTGAAGATAAATTGAACTCAAATAGAATTGAAATTGTGAATTAAATTCAAATGAAATTGAAATGTAAAGATTGAACAAAATTGAATAGGTGTAACTTCAATAGTGAAGTAATGATGATATAAGCAGTTATATTGAAAATTTTGTAACAGAATTTGCAAAATGATTTGAATGTGTAACTAGATATTATGGCTAGTAGGACATACAGGTGTTATAAAAGGAATTGGAAAATTTATTTCAAAGATGAATTTGAATTGCTCGAAAAAGGTATGTATTTAAATTTGAATATGAGATTTGATGACTTTTTCTCTAGCCGCTTGGCTTTTTCTTTTTCTTTTGAAATCTGAGAGTCCGTAGGGACGTTTTGTAGTAGTGCCGTATTAGCCACGCAAAGGAGACGCTGGCGAAATTTTTCGAAAATTTCGAGTGTTAGAAAAATTTTGAGAAAATTTTGAAAGTTAAAATTTGAATTTGAATTTAAGATTTGAATTTTGAAGTAAACAATGCTGTTTGAAACTTATAATTGAAGTTGGAAAATTTGTTAAATAAATAATGAATCTTTAGTAGAAAGATTTGTTTTGAAAATTTGATAAAACTATTAGATGTTGAAGATAGTAGACGAGTTAAGGACTTTTTTTCCTAACTTGTAATTTCGAGGACGAAATTCTTTTAAGGAGGGAAGTCTGTAACGACCCAGAATTTTGAACAAATTAAATTGAGAATATTTAATTAATTTTAAATATTTGAACGATAATTTAATTTGAATCCCCGATATAACTTTCTAATTGGCGATTAAATTATAAAATTTAATATGTTAAATGTTGAATAAAAATTTAAATCTTTAATTTTAAGCTGAAGAAAAATATTTCGAAAGCTTTTAAAATTCATATTGACAATACTGAAGATAATAGAAGTTTCAGAATCGAGTTTGAAAGTGATTTGTTCAGTTTGAAATTTTATCGTTCGAATCGTTATTTAAAAATAGCCGTCCGAGGCGCAGTCTCGGAATTCGAGGAAACCAGTTCCATTGGGTCCGTAATATTGAATGATTGTCGGATTTCAAATTTTGTAGCATTCGGATTCATTGTGTGATCGTACGAGATTAAAACGTCTGGACAATAATTAATCGATTTAATTTAAATATAAAATTTATACACAAATCAGTAGCCACCCTAGCATCTGATTTCCATCGACCTAGTTGTCTCCTCTCGTACAAGACAACATTATTTCGTTCCCCCCTCTTCCTTATCTGTTCAAAATAATTCGTTCCTCGGTTCAAAATCCTTTGAGATAAAACAATGGCCACAGTTTCTCTTCAAAAATTCAAATCGAAGCCGAGCCTCGTAAATTCAAACCATCTCGTATGTCGTTCGAAATTGTTATCTCGCCTTCCTCAATCCTAGAAATCGAATTTGCCTCCCTCTCTGTAAATCAACTCTCGTTCAAAAAAAAAAAGATAAAATCGAAGCCTCCTTTTCTCGTTCGCGTTCAGATCTGGGTTAGGGCTGGGGTTGTGGTCGCAAGCACGAGGCAGAGGTTGGGCATGATGTCAGCTGCGTTCGAGTGTCGACGAGTGGGCATCAGCAGGGTGATAGCGGACGCAAGGAGGAGGAGCAGGTCGTGGCGGCGATTGATTTCGAGTCGCGACTGAAAGGGGCTCGATCGACTTAGGGTTCGACTCGAGTGGGATCATATTGGAGGGGCGTGTAGCGTGGTGCAATTCGATAGGGTGGAAGTGGGACTCGACTGGTAGCTCAATGGTGGGGTTTCGCGTGCTCGAAGACGTGGAAGTCTGGCGATCGACGAAGGCGTTGGGGGTAGTTTTGCTCGAACAGGATATTGAAAATTTAGCAGCAGGTATAATTTTTATTTGTGATTTAAATTTAATAAAATGTTCTTGTTTTTTTTTAACAGATTTGAAGATTTATATGTAGTTTTGATAAAACAAATACATATACAAATTTTTACTTTACTGATTGTTTTAAAAATAATGAGTTACGATAATTAACAGTTATAGATTTATATGTGTGTAAATATATAAAAAAAATAATGTGTTACTGTGATAATTTTTGGTTATTAGCCAGAAGCATTTAAAATATATATATATATATATAAATTTTGAAAATGGAGATTTTAAAAATATTGATGGCATTTTATAAAAACCTGGTGTGGAGTCTCAAGGGATATTTAAATGAGAAATTAGTTTAAAATAAAACTATCAGTTAATTCAACTATTAAAATGAAATCACCAATGAATTAAAGTTTTAAAATGAAAATTTAATTACTCGATTTAATCCGAATATTGATAAACTGTGTAAATATTTATACAAGGTATAAATCAAGAAAAATCGAGTCAAGTCAAAAATGGGATTTCAAAGTAAAAGGGCAAAGGTGAGATCTTCTCACTCAGATTTAATTTTGAATTGCAGTTATTGATTTGTTTGGATATGATATTAGATATAATAGGATATATCTATATATATAGCAATATATACATATTGGCATATGTATATATTGGATTGATTGATTTCCCGCCTCGTATAGCGGATGAGACCCTATTGCGCCGTTAGTAAGCGGATATTTATAAAAACCCATATACCGCGATATTCCACCTCGAAGTGGAATTGGTATTGTGCTAACATCTTTGGATGCAGGGAAACAGGTTGGAGGGATCCAACTGGATTCCTCAACTGTATTTACTTATTTACAGATATTGATATATATTCTGTTATCATATTGATATATGATATTGACTGTTGTGATGGACTAATTGATGTGTTGCATCATTGGATTCATTTTTAAAAATTTTAAAAATAACAATGTTGATTTTAAAAGAAATTTTTGAAGTGATTTATTTTAAATAAATAAACGTTTAAAATGTTAAAGTTATAAAAAGTTAAGATTTTTGTGAAATATGACCAAAGTGTGATTTTTGAAATGAAAGTTGATTTAATTGTAAAATGGGTTAAATTGAGATTTTTAAAGTATTATAAAAGATGTACAGAAAAAATTGATATATTTATCAATTAAAATTATTGGAATTGTAAAACGAGTTTTTATAAGTGAAGATATGAATTTTATAGAATTTTAAAATTGTGAAGATATGAAATTTATAGATGTATAAATTGTGAAATTAAAATGAATGAAATTTATAGATGTATAAATTGTGAAGTTAAAATGAATAAAATTGTAGAATAGAAGATTTATAAGAAACTAACTTATAAATTGGATTTTTGCCTACAAATGTAATATTGATCGAATTTGTTAATAAAGGAGATTTACAAATCGAAGTTGTTATAAAAGATAAAAGGTGAAATTTATAAACATTGTTTTATAAATTCGGAATCAATTGAATTTGATAAATTAAATATAGGAGATCATTTAAAGAAGATATATTCGCGATTTTGAATAGCGAATTTTTATTGAAATAAAATGTGTAGAGATGATTTAAATTTGGTTAAGTGAATTATATTCACGATTTTGGACAGTGAATATATTATTGAATAAGATGGATTCATTTTTGAAGAAGTGATATTAAAAATGAAGTAAAACATTTTAAAGATGTTTTTAAAATGTATTATGATATCGAATACATAGATTTCAACATTTTTATTGTTGAAATAGACGTCTCGAGAAAATAAGGAAATGATGGACTATAACATTGTTGTTATAGTAAATGATTTTCGAAAGAAAATGTTTTATGTAGTATTGGGATTTATATATCTATCTTAAAATCCGAATCCCTATACTAGTGATTTTGAGTCGTCGTAACGATGTTTTACGTAGCATTCGTTTTGACTCAAATAAATGTTGTCAAAGTAAATGATTTCCTTAAAGAATGAAATTTATACTTAATATTGATTTAAGTATATCGAATATTTTCCAAGTATTGAAAATAAATAGATTTGTGAAATACTTGTTATTAAATAAGTATGGGAATGTTTTCCAAAATGAAATGAAACGTTTTGAGATTTTATCTTCTTAAAGATAAAATGAAATTGAATTTTTGAAGTGTGGAAATTATATATCTAGTAAAGATATTTTGAAAGATGAAATAATTTTGGAAAATTATTTGGAATCTGATGATGTTGCGCATCTTTATTGATAGTTAAATAACCGACTATCAATAATTACCTTTAGATAGGTATTTGTTGTAAATTGGATGAATTTGAATGCCACACTTATTTTTGAATAAACGCTCACTATTCGGGTTAGCCGGGAAAGGACCATGGGGTCGTATAACCCATTCTGAATATGTGATACGTCGTTATGAATTGCATTTGAAGACCGGTGTTGAAGACCGGATATTTTTGAAAACGGAAGGATTACCGTCGAGTCACTCTACATCGGCTGATCTCCGATTTAGAGGTTTTATCACCCTTAGTGACGGGAAGTCCCGACGTGATTGAAAATTATCCGGAACGGCAAGGGCTTCGTGAGAAGTGCCTTCGGTTCTGTTCGATCCCGGAACAGACTTGTATGGATTGTGTGTCTGACGTTACAATTTGAGATATAAAGCTGATTTCTTTCAAATACATATCTGTTGGTGGCGGAGAATTTATTCTCTTAGCTTAACACCCTTCTCTGAGACGTACGAGCTCAGAGGTTATGTAGTTGAAATTCATCAGCGATATATCCCAATTTGGTAACGTGGCATACTGAGTGTTGCTGTGAAATGACCAGTGTTTGATCATTTGCGATATGATCATTTGTTTGATCTTATATCTTTGTGATCATAGGTTGATCATTTTGTTTGACCCGAAGCAGGGCTTTGTAGAAAGCGTAGCTTTGTGGACGAGACTTCGTCGAGCCTCACACCCCGGAAATGGTCGAAACAGGAAGGATGCAGCAAGGTTCTAGGGAGTAGCGCCCCTTAGTGTATGTCATTCCTTCTGGATAGAGGTGGTATCATGGTATGGAGCCCAGATACTTAACCTATGTGGTTGCTGCATTATTATCTATGTGGTTTGTTGGAAATCGGGGATCCTCGGGAAGATCGGTTACGATCGGGGGATGGCATGCGCGTGTCAGTAGTTACCTATTTTTGCAGAGGTAACCCGGCCTTGTGTTGGCAGAGATCCGGTTAGGTTCTCGGGTCGTCTATTCCAGGGGCGTACCCATCGTGGATAGGAAGTTCCTTAGCCTGACCATTTGTTGGAAATCCAAAGAAACAATACGAGCCTTGTACGGTTTTAGTTGTAGAACCTGCCATCTAATATGGCAGCTATAGCAAGCATACTATAATGGTACCTATGCTGGCTAAGATTAATATTCTACTTTCGAAATGTTTTCTACACTATGCACTAATAATAATATCAAAAAGAATTTGATTTTTGCGTAGTAAGCATCTTTGACTATCATAAGAAGAAATCTCCTCCAAGTCTGCGTTTGCATTGTGTGTGTGGCGGGAGGTCTTATGGTAGTTTCATTTTCCAAAAGCATTGCGAATTGACATTAAAAGTTTTCCTGTTGTTTATTTTAAAGATAAACTGTTTTACGATCTCACACCAGTCACCATGACTGACTCGGAGTTTATTGTTTCCCTTCTAAACTCTGGGTGCCCACCAATTTCCACACGGGCAGCCTAGAGTTATATTATCAGGATATTCTGGATATTCTAGAGCGTGGAGATAAGCTGGATGACGAGACGTAGTATTTGTATTTGATAGTATTTATGCCGCTGTGTATTCTGTATGAGGACAAGTTATATAACTGTCCGTTGTTGTATATGACTCTGATTGATGTATGTATAAAACGATATAGTTCTTTGTTTAAAGATTATTCATTTACCTATTGTATATTGTTCCGCTGCGATGTGTAAGATTCTGATATTGTTTTCTGTTCTGATGTTGTTCTGTTGTTCTTCTTTCTTCTTCTGCTTTCTTCTTCTTCTCTTCTTCTTCTGCCTTTTTCTTCTTTCTAAAACCATCACTATTGGAGTTTCCGGCGTTCGATTTCTCGGCAGTCGATAAAGTGAGTATCGATGTCGGATTTTCGGAAGTCGAAAATTTCGGTACGTGACAGGATAATTCGCTGTCCAAAATCACGAATATATCTCCTTTTTTAAACTTCTATGTTTAATTTATCAAATTCAATTGGTTTCGGATTTATAAAACAATGTTTATAAATTCCATTTCTATTTATAAAAACTTCAATTATAAAATCCCTTTTATAAATCAATTCAATTTATAACTCAACTTCATACCCAAAATCCAATTTATAAGTTAATTATTTATAAATCTTTTATTTTACAAAATCTATTCATTTCATAACTTCACAATTTATAAATCTATAAATTTTATTCACTTGTGAAATCCGTTTATACTTCATTTTAAAACTTAATAAAACTTGTTTCAAAATTCCTATATTTTTAATTTATAAATATCAATTTTATAAATCTTTTATATAAACCGTTTATAATAATTCAAAAATCGAAATTTAAACTATCTTATAAATCAATCAACCATTTATTTCAAAAATCACACCTTGGTTATATTTCACAAATCTCATAATTTTCATAACATAAAAATTATAACATTTATTTATTTAAAATGAATCAATTCCAAAATTCAATAAAACGTATACTTTCAAAAATCACTTTAAAAATCCTTTATAAATCAGTATCGTTATTTTTAAACTTCAAAAATGGATCCGATGATGCAACAGCACCCAATAATCAATCACGGCAATCAAACATCATATATCATCATATGATAATCAACAAATATCACAGTATCTTAAATCAAATAAATATTGGTGAGGAATCCAGTTGGATCCCTCCAACCTGCTTCCCTACATCCACAGATGTTAGCACAATACCAATTCCGTTCCAGTACGGAATATCGCGGTATATGGGATTTATAAATATTATCCGCTATTATGAGGCGCAATAGGGTCTCATCCGCTATAAAAATGCGGGAAATCAACTCCAAATACAATAATAATACCAATTTCACTTACGGTGAAATGTTCGCGGTATATGTTTTTAATAAATAACCTCCGCTTAATAACGGCTTATAATGTCTATTTCAACACAACAGATATCAATTTATCATCAAATCACACAATCAAGCAACTTTAAATCTAACTATTTAAAATATAAATCGAATACATTCGATTGAGTGAGAAGTTCTCACCTTGAATTCCAATAACAGTTGTAGCGTTTTATTTCGAATAAAATTAAACACGCGTTTAAATTTTACCCAAAATTTTCACTGACTCCAATTGACTCCAAACCAGCTCCATTGCGTAGTGCTCGTCAATACGAACCCAACGCAATTCGTGTCGTAATTTTCCGACCTCGTATGAAAGAGTTATGATATTTTAAAGATTATACAAATTATTATATAATTAATTTACAATTAAAATCAAATTTTCAAACCTTAACACTATCATCACCGTTCGTTCCAGGCCCTAGAATCTCGGCCGACCCTTCTCTCTTCTCCCTTCCAGGCATCGTACACGACATCAAACCCATAGCCGCCCCTATTTCTCGAATTAACACGGCCTCCACGTTGATTTCTACGTCGATCCAGCAGTGCCATCACGAAGCCCTTCACGCGAGCCACCCACGCCTAAATTTGCTCGAAGCTCGGTCGTCCTAGTGTAGTGAGAAACGTGCACCAACGACGTACGAACGCGGGCAAATTGCCGATGATCTATGGCATTAAATCCCATCATAACCGTTGGATATCTAGTTCTCATTGTAGTCTACAAGTTTGCTTTAGAAAGTTTTTCGAATTGAAGTGTGGATTTGAAGAAAATTGGAGGAGAAGGAAGTGAATTTTCGGCCATTGAAATCAAGTGGCGGCTGAAGCTTGAGAGGAAACCCTAGTTTAGTTGCTTGCAAATGTGAATGGCTTAGGTGCTTTTATAGAAAATTTCTCAAAAACACTATTCATCCCAAAATTTCCGAACTCCAAATCGAGCGTGCCGGCTGGCGTTCCTAAGGTTTCCCCCGCGTTCCAAACACAATGGAACGTGTTTCGGGAGCTAATTCGGTCATATGAGCGAGTTACGGAATTAAACGATCGATTTTAAATTAAATCGGTTAACTAAATTTCTGTGCGTTTTAGCTCGCCCCGGACAAACGGTAAATCCGATTGACACGAAATTTGAAACCATACAAAAATTTCACATTACCGATCCGATGAAACTGGTTTCGTCGAAATCCGAGACTTTTTGAAAAATGACTATTTTTAACTCGCCAAATTAATATTAAAACAATTTCGATGCGTTTCGAGCTGCCACGGTCAAACGACAGCTCCGATTGCTACGAAAATTGAAATCCGATAATAACAAACTATTATGGATCCAATGGAACTAGTTTCGTCCATTTCTGAGACTGTTCGAAAAATGGCTAATTTCACTAGTCGATTAAATATTAAAATATTCAATTTTCACAATTTAACTTTTAATTCAATTTTAAAAGTTCTATAACATCACTATAACTTCAATATGATTTAATATAACTTCATAAATCATTTTTAATCACATTAAACCCAATTTTCAATTATTTCTGGAATTTCAACTATTAAATTTATCGATTTAATTATCCAATTAAATCCAGATATTCAAAATTAAAATTATTCGACTTATTAATTCCACTTGTTAATATTTAAAATCAATTAAATATTCAAATTTCAAATATCAGAAATTATGGGTCGTTACAAACTTCCCCCCTTAAAAGAATTTCGTCCTCGAAATTACCAAGTAAGAAAAAATTACAGAATTCATTAACTTTCCAAAACAAACCATTCAAATTAGATTAACAAATCTCTTAAGTGTTTAACATTTCCAAAATTCATAGTTAACTTCTCACAAAATCTTTACTAAGTTTCCAAAATTTTCAAATTTTCCAATTTTCTCAAAAATATTCTAACGCCTTAAATTTTCGGAAAATTTCGCCATAGCCTCCTTTGCGCGGCTCGATCCGAAAAAAAATGACAATGTATATATATCACAAATATACATATCATCAAGTGATGAGGCATCCCTTAGGGAAAAAAGTGTAAAAGTACGATATTTAATCCGAGATATGTACCTCATATATTATTAGCGAACGTATATGGCTAATATAGCGCGAAAGCGAGCTCCAAATGCGAAGAAAACGCCATCCGCACCTACTAAATACTCAATCAAACAAATGAGAACATCTATATAGAAAATAATATCGATATACATCATATAGCAACATAATAACTACATGTGCTAACATAGCAATTGCAACAAACAACAAATGCAACCATCATCCAATAAACATTCAACAACTTCATAACCAAATCAATATACATTCACTTTTCATTAATATTCAATGAATTGGTTTCCAGTTTAATCACATTTGATTGTTAACATTGGATTTTACTAATATTCATTCGTTCAAATTCAATTAGTTTACATTCACATTAGTTTACTTTCATTAACACCTAATGAATTATATACAATCAACTATCAATCATATAACAACCAATGTACATCCATTACAACCAAATTTATTCAATTTACATTTACTTACATTCAATTTGGTTCAACATTTTCAATTTCAATTGGTTTAATATTCAATTGACTTCCATCCAATTTCCAATTTATTAGCTTTAATGAATTAACACTTACATTCATTATTCTATATCAATTCATTTACATTAGATTGATTTACATCCAATCCATTCATTAGTTCAATTGCTAATTCCTTTTACAAATAAAATTGAATTTCATTTATATAACTCAAGTTCACATTCATTTAATAAATTCACTTTATTAATTTACTTCGATATCAAAAATCAACTTCGTTCAACATCACTTAAGTTATATTCCAATTTCAAACAGCATTTGTTTCACTTACATTTTCTCATTTTATAAGTTATACAACTTATATTCAACCTTTCAAAACCATTTTTGAAGTCAATTCAAATTATCCTTTGAATTTCCAAAACCAAATCCAAATTTTCCAAACAACTTTCATTTAAAATAATTTGGCAGCAATTCCTCTTTTGGAAACCCGAAAATGAAAACCAATGATGTCGTGATCATCATCGGAATTATTTTCCAGCGACCTGAAAAGAGTTTAGAGCTTTCATCTCTCCAAAATAATTTTCCAAAATATCAAATCCTTTCAAAACACTTCTCTGGAATTTTATCTTAGATTATAAATCACATTTATAAATCTTTTACTTATAAAATTTCACTTCTTATATATAAGATCATTTTTACCATTGCAAATCATTTTAATTATAACTTCGTACATTATAATTCATTTGCTTATACACTTTATTCTTTTACAATTGTTGTTTTATTTAACTTATTCAAACAACTTTTATCTACTTATATATGTTTACATTTTTAACAACCAAACAACCAATTATATACTTTAATAATTCTGAAAAATTATTTCCTTTATATACAAAATATAATCGAGGTAAAATTATTTCATTTACCCAATTTTAAAACAATATCATGCCGAATTGTTCTATATAAGTGTTTAGAGACCCCTATCGATAAAGTTGTACTGACAATACCGACCAGAATCCATATACCACTCAACAAACCAATCATCACAATATAAAACAATTTTATATTCACTAAAAAATACGCGCTCGTATCTATTATTACACTCAACTCATTCTAGAGTACTACTGACTCTATCTCTAATGAGTAACACCCAACAGAGCAGGGTTGTCGCTTAACCATACGCTCTGATACCACGTTGTAAGGACCCGATTCTTCGACTTTCGAATATCGACATCAATACGTCCACTGTATCGACTGCCGAGCCATCGATTGCCGGAAAACCGAATTCTTAGGGTTTAAGAAAGAAGAGGTAGAAGAAAAGATAGAAGAAAAAGAAAGAAGAACAATAGAACAACATCAGAATCTCACATATCGCAGCGGAACAACATATAATAGATAAATGAATAATCTTTAAATCAGAGAACTATATCATTTTATACATTACATCATCATCAGAGTTTACAACAACAATACAACACTGGATAGTTATATAAACTTGTCCTCATACAGAATACACAGCGGAATAAATAATATCATACACAAGTGGTACGTCTCGCCATCCAGCTCGCCACTAAGCTCCACAGCATCCCGAATCCAAAATAACCTGATAACCTGACTCTAGACTGCCCGTGTGGAAATTGGTGGGCACCCAGAGTTTAGGAAGGAAACAATAAACTCCAGGTCAGTCATGGTGACTGGTGTGAGAACTTAAAACAGTTATTTATCTTTAAAACAACAACAGGATAATTTAAAGTCAATTCGCAATGCTTTTGGAAAATGAGACTACCATAAGGCCTCCCGCACACACACACAATGCAAACGCAGAATCGGAGGAGATTTCTCCTTATGATAGTCAAAGATGCTTACTACGCAAAATCAAATCCTTTTTGATATTATTATTAGTGCATAGTGTAGAAAAATCATTTCGAAAGTATAATATAAATTTTAGCCAGCATAGGCATTCCGCACTTATGCCTACTATAGCTACCATCTAAACAGCGGAGACCACCATAAGTAAATGGCAGGTTCTACAACTAATACCGTACAAAGTTCGTATTGGAAGATGGATTTCCAACAAATGGTCAGGCCAAAGAACTTCCCATTGCCACATAGGTACGCCTCTGGAAAGACGACACGAGAACCAAACCGGATCTCTGCCAACACAACGCCGGGTTACCCCTAACTGGCTAACTACTAACACGAATATGTCATCCCTCGATCGTAACCGATCTTCCCAAGGATCCTCGATTCCAACAACCACATAAGAATAATAATGCAGCAACAACATAGGTTAAGTATCTGGGCTCCATACCATGTTACCACCTCTATCCAGAAGGAATGACATACACTAAGGGGGCGCTATCCCCTAATAACCTTGCCGCATCTTTTCTGTTTTGACCATTTCCGGGGTGTGAGGTCCGACGAATTCTCGTTCACAAAGCTACGCTTTATACAAAAGCTGTGCTTTGGGTCAACAAATGATCAAAGTAATGATCACAAAGATAAATGATCAAACAAATGATCATATCACAAATGATCAAACAATGATCATTACACAGCAACACTCAGCATGCCACGTTACCAAATTGGGAATATATCACTAGTAACCATCAACTACATAACCTCTGAGCTCGTACGTCTCAAAGAAGGGTGTTAAGCTAAGAGAATAAATTCTCCGCCACCAACAGATATGTATTTGAAAGAAACCAGCTTTATATCTCAATTTGTAACGTCAGACATACAATCCATACAAGTCTGTTCCAGGATCGAACAGAACTGAAGGCACTTCTTACGAAGCCCTTGCAACTCCGGATAATTTTCTAATCACGTCCGGACTTCCCGTCACTAAGGGTGATAAAACCTCTATATCGAAGATCAGCCGATGTAGAGTAACTCGACGGTAATCCTTCCGTTTTCAAAAATATCCAGTCTTCAACACCGGTCATCAAATGCAATCCATTACGACGTATCACGTATTCGGAATGGGTTATACGACCCAAAGGTCCTTTCCCGGCTAACCCGAATAGTGAGCGCTTATTCAAAAATAAGTGTGGCATTCAAATTCAAGAAAATCACAACAAATACCCATTCAAGGGTAAATATTGATAGTCGGTTATTTAACTATCAATAAAGATGCGCAACATCATCAGATTCCAAATAATTTTCCAAATTATTTAATTTCCAAAAATATCTTTACAAGATATATATTTTTCCACACTTAACCATTTGAAACAAATTTCAAATATTCACTTTTCAGTTTATCTTTAAAAGATAAAATTTCAAACTTTTCAATTCATATTGGAAAATCATTTCCATACTTATTTAATAATAAGTAATTCACAAATTATTTATTTTCAACACTTGGAAAATATTCGATATACTTAAATCAAAATTAAGTATATATTTCATTCTTTAAGGAAATCATTCTCTTTCACAAATTTTATTTGAGTCAAAACGAACGTTATGTAAAAATCGTTACGAAAACTCAAAATCACTGGTATAGGGATTCGAAATTTAGATAGATATATAAATCCCAATACTACACAAAAAAATTTCCTTTCAGAAACCATTTACTATAACAACTGTGTTATAGTCCACCATTTCCTTATTTCTCGAAAACGTCTATGTCAACAATGAATGTTGAAATCTATGTATTCGATACTTAACACATTTTGAAACATCTTTTAAAACAATTACTTCATTTTGTAATATCACTTCTTCAAAACATATCCATTTAATTTAATAATATATTCACTGTCCAAAATCGTAAATATACTTTGTTAACAAATTTAACGTTTCTACACATTTTACTTAAAAGATTATCCACTGTCCAAAATCGTGGATAAAATTCCCAACCAAACTCTTATTATTACAACATTTAACTTAAAGGATAATTCGCTGTCCAAAATCACGAATATATCTCCTTTATTAAACTTCTATGATTAATTTATCAAATTCAATTGGTTTCGGATTTATAAAACAATGTTTATAAATTCCATTTCTATTTATAAAAACTTCAATTATAAAATCCCTTTTATAAATCAATTCAATTTATAACTCAACTTCATACCCAAAATCCGATTTATAAGTTAATTATTTATAAATCTTTTATTTTACAAAATCTATTCATTTCATAACTTCACAATTTATAAATCTATAAATTTTATTCACTTGTGAAATCCGTTTATACTTCATTTTAAAACTTAATAAAACTTGTTTCACAATTCCTATATTTTTAATTTATAAATATCAATTTTATAAATCTTTTATATAAACCGTTTATAATAATTCAAAAATCCAAATTTAAACTATCTTATAAATCAATCAACCATTTATTTCAAAAATCACACCTTGGTTATATTTCACAAATCTCATAATTTTCATAACATAAAAATTATAACATTTATTTATTTAAAATGAATCAATTCCAAAATTCAATAAAACGTATACTTTCAAAAATCACTTTAAAAATCATTTATAAATCAATATCTTTATTTTTAAACTTCAAAAATGGATCCGATGATGCAACAGCACCCAATAATCAATCACGGCAATCAAACATCATATATCATCATATGGTAATCAACAAATATCACAATATCTGTAATCAAATAAATATTGGTGAGGAATCCAGTTGGATCCCTCCAACCTGCTTCCCTGCATCCACAGATGTTAGCACAATACCAATTCCGTTCCAGTACGGAATATCGCGGTATATGGGATTTATAAATATTATCCGCTATTATGCGGCGCAATAGGATCTCATCCGCTATAAAAATTCGGGAAATTAACTCCAAATACAATAATAATACCAATTTCACTTACGGTGAAATGTTCGCGGTATATGTTTTTAATAAATAACCTCCGCTTAATAACGGCGTATAATGTCTATTTCAACACAACAGATATCAATTTATCATCAAATCACACAATCAAGCAATTTTAAATCTAACTATTTAAAATATAAATCGAATACATTCGATTGAGTGAGAAGTTCTCACCTTGAATTCCAATAACAGTTGTAGCGTTTTATTTCAAATAAAATTAAACACGCGTTTAAATTTTACCCAAAAGTTTCACTGACTCCAATTGACTCCAAACTAGCTCCATTGCGTAGTGCTCGTCAATACGAACCCAACGCAATTCGTTTCGTAATTTTCCGACCTCGTATGAAAGAGTTATGATATTTTAAAGATTATACAAATTATTATATAATTAATTTACAATTAAAATCAAATTTTCAAACCCTAACACTATCATCACCGTTCGTTCCAGGCCCTAGAATCTCGGCCGACCCTTCTCTCTTCTCCCTTCCAGGCATCATACACGACATCAAACCCATAGCCGCCCTTATTTCTCGAATTAACGCGGCCTCCATGTTGATTTCTACGTCGATCCAGCAGTGCCATCACGAAGCCCTTCACGCGAGCCACCCACGCCTAAATTTGCTCGAAGCTCGGTCGTCCTAGTGTAGTGAGAAACGTGCACCAACGACGTACGAACGCGGGCGAATTGCCGATGATCTATGGCGTTAAATCCCATCATGACCGTTGGATATCTAGTTCTCATTGTTGTCTACAAGTTTGCTTTAGAAAGTTTTTCGAATTGAAGTGTGGATTTGAAGAAAATTGGAGGAGAAGGAAGTGAATTTTCGGCCATTGAAATCAAGTGGCGGCTGAAGCTTGAGAGGAAACCCTAGTTTAGTTGCTTGCAAATGTGAATGGCTTAGGTGCTTTTATAGAAAATTTCACAAAAACACTATTCATCCCAAAATTTCCGAACTCCAAATCGAGCGTGCCGGCTGGCGTTCCTAAGGTTTACCCCGCGTTTCGAACACAATGGAACGTGTTTCGGGAGCTAATTCGGTCATATGTGCGAGTTACGGAATTAAACGATCGATTTTAAATTAAATCGGTTAACTAAATTTCTGTGCGTTTTAGCTCGCCCCGGACAAACGGTAAATCCGATTGACACGAAATTTGAAACCATACAAAAATTTCACATTACCGATCCGATGAAACTGGTTTCGTCGAAATCCGAGACTTTTTGAAAAATGACTATTTTTAACTCGCCAAATTAATATTAAAACAATTTCGATGCGTTTCGAGCTGCCACGGTCAAACAACAACTCTGATTGCTACGAAAATTGAAATCCAATAATAACAAACTATTACGGATCCAATGGAACAAGTTTCATCCAATTCTGAGTCTGTTCGAAAAATGGCTAATTTCACTAGTCGATTAAATATTAAAATATTCAATTTTCACAATTTAACTTTTAATTCAATTTTAAAAGTTCTATAACATCACTATAACTTCAATATGATTTAATATAACTTCATAAATCATTTTTAATCACATTAAACCCAATTTTCAATTATTTCTGGAATTTCAACTATTAAATTTATCGATTTAATTATCCAATTAAATCCAGATATTCGAAATTAAAATTATTTGACTTATTAATTCCACTTGTTAATATTTAAAATCAATTAAATATTCGAATTTCAAATATCAGAAATTCTGGGTCGTTACATTACTGTACTGTATAGACTATGGGAATATATAAAATGTGTTAAGGTGGAAAATGTAAAGCCTTAACGCTATTTTAATAGTTTACTTACTACAGACATATTATAATAGCGTCTTACTACATAGTAGATAGTTTAACGGATCCTTAGAGGATGGTTATCCCAAACATCCTTTAAGTTACTTGTATTTCAGTTGATATTTCACTTGAGTTGGATTTATTGATATAAGAATGTTAATCCTGACTCGAGTGTTTTGTGTTTGCTTTACGCTCGGGTCAGACTGAGTGATACAGCATTTGAGACTCACCTTTGGAGTTGGAGCTTCACTTGGAGATCCAGCTATCTATCCAGCTTTCAGTTATTCAGTTGATTTGAGTGATGTATTCAGATTTTGTATTTGACTCTTGTATTGAGACATCTATGTATTCGAGACCTCTGTTGTATCTTGTTTAACTCTGTTATATATATATATAGTAGCTACATGAACTACTATTCTTTTGTTTCCGCTGGATTATTGTTATATTACTCTGTGTCTGTGATTCTGTGATCTTTATTTACTGTATATGCTGTGTTTTGCAAAATTTAAATTAACAATCTGAAATTTTGAGCAATTCAAATCCGACATGTATGGATGCGAATGGTTGAAAATTTCAGACTGTTACATGTGGTATCAGAGCTTTGGTTTAAGGAAAAACTTAGCATGTGTAGTAAATTTGATTACTGAATCGCTTTCGTTCGAGCTTGAATCTCTTCCTCTTTGACTCGGTTTCCTTTGAATATTGGAACGTCCCCCTCGGTTCCTAAATCCATCCTTGTCTCCCCTATTCGTGTTTCCATGATTCCGGAGCAACCCATAGCTCCATTGAATGATTTGTAAACGAGTGAAACTCCTTTACAACAACAATGATTCACCGGAGATTTCTGTATCCTCGGTTTAGATGCTGATATCTTTTGTTATACCCGAATTCTATCTCTGGCGATCGAATGTCGATTTGCTCTAGAATTCTACCTCGATCTTATTTTGAAGTCAAGGTTGATTTGGTTAAGGTTGCCCGCGATTTATATAAGTCTATCCATTCTTTTCTCACTCTGAAATCTATCTATCTCTCTATCGAGCCTATCTTCTAGTTGAATTCTTTTGGTTAGGATCCCTCTAAATTTGAATCTCTATCCCTGTCTTTGATTTGAAATCCATTCTAGAATCATCGAGTGAGGGAGTGTATTTGTATTAATATTAAAATGTTTTATAGTGTGTTGTTTGAGTTGTTGATTTTGATTTGGGTTTTCGATCGATTCGTCTGATCAGCGATATCGATAGGATTTCCAAAACACTTGAACAGAGCAAACTAACACAATATTATTTTCAAAAATTTGGTAGATGAAATAAATTTGTATGATTATATTATAAATATATAAATAAAAATTTTCTGGAATTTAATAAGTTAGTTAAATTGGTTTTTTGAAATGATAATATTTGATTATCATTTATTGTTCTATAAATGAATTTATAAACATGGTTTATAGATTGATTTGGAATTTAAATGAATTTAAATCAGGAATTTGAGAATTTAATTTCTGGTAATCCCAAACTTTGGTTTTAAAGGTTTAAAGTGTTTATTATTCAAAGTATTTTCAAATAAAAATTGTTTTCAAGGAATTTTAAAGTTTTAAATCAGTACTCTTCTCTTTTCTCGTTGGAAAATAATTTCAGTGATGGCGGCCGCATCATCGACATTCATTTTCGAATTTCGAAGTGGAGAGACCACTCAGTAGCTTGCTACACTTTTATTTTGGAAATTGAATTTGATTTGAATTTCTTAAGTATGATTTGATTTATATATATATAGGTATATTATTTTAAATTCAATTTGATTTGATATATTTAGTATATACATAATTATCTCTAAATTGTTTGAAGTTCATCGAAGATTTAATTCTTAAATTTTGTTAAAGGATGATTTCAATTATAAATGAAGTCAATTTTGAATAAATATTAAAATTTGAAAAAAAAATTGAATTGGAAAGTTTACTTGTATAATACCCAATTTCATTCTAATATAACTTACCTAAATTATTCAGAAGTTAGAAATGTAATTGAATAGTATACAATATAAAATGATTCTATAAATAAAATTTGGGTGTTTATAATAAATGTTATACACTTAAATTTTGATTATAAAAATGCTAATAAAGATAAATAGAATAATAAGTTAATTGAATAATAAATGAGACAAATAAAAATAAATTTTGTTTTGAAAGAATTAACAAATTGAAATTGAGTCAACTTAATGAAATACCTTGAATAAAAAAAACAATTATTGAATATTAATTTATTTAAATTGAAATTTATATGATTAGAATTAACAGTTTGAACTAACAAATTTAAATTGAATGACTATTTATTGATTTAACATAAATGGATTTAACCAAATTGTTAAATATTAATTAATTTAAATTGAAATTTATATGGTTTAAATTAATTATTTTATTTTGCTCCAATCTTTTTTCTTTTTTGGTTGTTTTATTCTCCTACCTCCTTCCTTTTCGGGGAGAGAAAAGTTTTGAGTGGGGGAGAGTGTAACGACCCGTAAATTTTGGTGGTTTATTAATTTAATTAATTGAATTTTTTGTGAAATTTTAAATAATAAAATTTTGTAATATAAACTTGATATTTGAGATACGTCTAATTAAACATAGCAACTGGTAAATATTCATCAAATAATATGGAAGCTTATTTTCTTGTGTAATTTTATTTCAATTTATATCAGTTAAAAATTGATGATAATAATTTTTTTTCCAAATCTAAATATTTTTATACAATAAATTTGTAAATCATCTTCTGAGTGAGACGTCATATTTCGTTTCTCCAAGTTTGGACTTTTATTGCTCCGTATATCTTATTTCTGACAGATTTGCAGCATTACCGATTATCGACTTTTGGTACGATGATCGTACCACTGATATCTGTATACCGTTTTGATCGTCTTGTCATGCTGATCTCCGTGGTATATTCAATTCTGTATTTTGAAGTTCGGAAGACAGCGAAATCTACAAAAACTTTTACCATAACGGTTTCGTATTTTAGCCTTTTTACTTTTCTTGACCTTTCGTTATCCACTGTGCAAATGTACAGCCATCTGCCTTTAGAATTCCAAGATATTAATATCTAATTCTTGCCATTCCACTGGTTGCCTCACTTGTTCTTTTATTCTCTGGTTTCAATGGAGGAAAAAAGGAATTTTGAATATTCGTTCTGCCTTTCCCTTCTCCTATCTATATTATTCTCGAAAACTAGCTTATGTGCCTTCAAGTGCTTGCCGCCTGCCCACGTTATCAACTCCAACTGATTCGGTCTCTCCCATATGCATGCGACCTCAGCAACCCACTTTGCGCCACCATCTCCACTTCTATACGTGAGCAGCTCCATCACACATCGCCGATAGCCACCAACAGAGCTCGGTCAGTCACCGCATGTTCTTCCACCTTGTCATTGTCGAGCCAACCGAAGACGCCACCACCTCCTCTTCCTCTCTGGCCGAAGACCTTCGCCGCCTGACCTCGTCCACCATAGCCTCGTTATAGGTTGGCTCTTCATCATGTAAGTCTGTACACGTTTCTCCTCTTTTGTTTGCAAACCGCACCGCATATATATATATTGTTACTTTAGTTTTATATATTTCAAGTTTTATATATATTTCAAGCAGCAAGTTAAAGTATATTATATATAACATGTTACTGTTTGTACATCAATGCATATATTATATATATAGTTCTGTTTAGATTTCTGTTATATTTTATTCCATCTAAACCTGTATGTTGTACTATATGTTTTGTTTTAAAGTATACTTGAGTCTGGTTGCAGTTCTATAATAAAGGTGGTTTCGGCTGTAATATATATTGGTTTCAAATAGTAGTATTTTTATTTTATACAAATTTTATAAGTTATATAAAAGTTTATAATCTGTTATACTATATGTTTTATAATCTGTTTCTTATATGTTACAATATTTATATTAATATATTATAACTGATGTTTGTCTATATATAGTTTGCTTTGTTCCTATGGTGCAAGCTTATGTTTATATATATATATATATAATTTTAAATATGAGTTTAAAGTTTTGTATTAATTTTAGAGAGGATATATATGGATATAATATTTATTTTGCTTCAGTTTATGCTAAACAAATTTTAATTTGCTCCCATCAATTTCTGTTATCAGTTCTATCTGTCAAATTCGTGCCAATTTAGCTTTGCTTTGGAACTCGAGCTTGGACTCGTAACTTGTTTCATTTGTCGAACTTCTCTAGCCTCGAAAGGTGAGAAATCACTCACGATTAACGTTCTTATATTTATTAAATTTGATTTCAATTGAAACGTCAATTGAAATATGCTGATGTTAGTTATTTACATTGTTATACATGCTATTATCTGTATCTGTTCACCTATGACATCTGACACCATTATCCGTTATTTATATTGATGATATATGCCTATTATGTTATTATCATATCTGTTATCACTCTGCAAGTTCCCTATTAGTATAGAATTCGCTATGGGTTGAAATGATACATACCCGAAAGAACTGTAGAATAGGGGAAAATCGTTATGGGTTGAAATGATAAACCCAAGCGATTTTCATTGAACTGAATTTGGGATTACGGGTTGAAAAGATATATACCCGTATATATTTAAATTGCGGACTGAAATGATAAATATCTGTATCACTTGACCATAGGGTAGAAAATTATATACAGACACTGTTGGTCTATATATAAATATATTTTGAAAATGATTTCTATGGTTTTGAAAAGAAATATATGGTTTTGATAAATATTGATTTTAAAGATTTATTAAAGTTGATTTAATAAAGTTGATATATAATATGTTTAAGTATTTATTTAATGTATATATTTTTAAATATAGAGTTTATAATGATTTAGGTTGGAAAGATAAATTTGAAATTGATTTGAAATTATATTTATTTGAGAATTTTACTTAAATAAGTTTGATTTGAAATTTATTTAAATTTGAAGTTTTAAAGATATGTTTTATAACTTGAATTTGATTAAAAGTGACTTAAATGAATATTTCAAATTTACATAAATTGAAATGGGATATTTTGTTTATTTAAATTTGTAAATTGAAGTTGTATTTAGATTTTATTGAATATTTAAAGATTTAAATATATTGAAATTGAAATGGCTTATTTTATGGTTCAAATATGCATTTGAAATCGATGACTTGAAATGGTTTATTGAGAACTGAATTGAGTTGAAATTTGAGGATTTGAGATTGGATTAAATTTGAATTTTGGAATCCGAGTTGAGTTGAATCGATTTGTGAAATTTGACAAAACTATTTTATTATATAAAGTATTTTAAATTATATTTAAACTATTTTATATTATTTTATAAACTATTTTTAATATAAACTATTTTTAATATAACTATTTTAAATATACTAATTTTTTTTAATATAAATTGTTTTAACTTATAACTATTTTATATAAATTATTTTATTTTATATACTATTATTAATATCTAAACTGTTTGAAGGGAAGTGTTATGATTTCAAAGTTTTATGATTTCCAAAGTTATGAATTTAAAAGTATTATGATTTCCAAAGTATTATTATTTCAATATGTTTTGGTTTCGAAAGTATTATATCTTTGAAAGTACTATGATTTTGGAAGTGAATATTCTTGAAATGGAAATGATATCGTATTGATATGTTTTTGAAATGGAAATGATATTTTTGGTTTTTGAAGTATAACTATTTTGAAATGACCGCGGTGTTATAATAACGATTGGTTGTTAAAGAGACCGGGATCGGATATGGGCATACTCTATATCGACACCGAAAACCACTTTAACAACTGTGTACGCGGTGGAGATTCCAGAATGAAGTAGGATGGTGGTGACGATCCTATATGAGGTATATACATGGACCCGACTCCCGTGAGTTGGCATAAGGTGGCTAAAACAGGAGCAATTGATGGACTAATGAGGTAGCACCTCTTATCGGACACACTCCATCATATACCATTCTATTACTTTGTGATTGATTTGGTGCGCACCTTCGGATTT
Source organism: Allium fistulosum (assembly GCA_030737815.1). Classification (NCBI taxonomy): domain Eukaryota; kingdom Viridiplantae; phylum Streptophyta; class Magnoliopsida; order Asparagales; family Amaryllidaceae; genus Allium; species Allium fistulosum. The sequence continues at coordinate 1,144,306,397 of CM060905.1, forward strand.
CGGGAGTGTGGCTCGAGGTGGGCGGTAGTGGCTGCTATGCGTTACCACCGGCCCGGAAGTGTAATTGGTATATCTACCCTGGCATTGCCTAGTTGTGCTGTGTCACCTACCCTAGCGCGCCTTGTATGAGTTTGTTTTGTACCATACCTATGGAGTGCCCTCTGACGACGCCCATTACGGGGGAGATTACGGTACTGTATAGACTATGGGAATATATAAAATGTGTTAAGGTGGAAAATGTAAAGCCTTAATGTTATTTTAATAGTTTACTTTACTATAGACATATTATAATAGCGTCTTACTACATAGTAGATAGTTTAACGGATCCTTAAAGGATGGTTATCCCAAACATCTTTTGTTTCCGCTGCATTATTGTTATATTACTTTGTGTCTGTGATTCCGTGATCTTTATTTACTGTATATGCTGAGTTTTGCAAAATTTAAATTAACAATATGATATTTTGAGCAATTCAAATCCGACATGTATGGATGCGAATGGTTGAAAATTTCAGACTGTTACAGAAACACAAGAATATGAAAAAATTTAAACTTCAACAATACATAATTTCTCATTTATTATGAATTTCAGTTTAAGATTTAATTACATAATCTTAGACGTTAACTATGCTCAGATCACATATACATGTACAAAATACGATAAGAGCGAGATATGAAGATGTTCCCTTATAATGATTGGAGAACTAATAAATATGAAATTTACAGTTCTTAGTACATCATAGCGGAAAACACAAAATAGCTCCTATACAGCTAACACTGCCTCCTACACGTCTCCGGAAGCTTATTCATCCAAAAACCTGAAAGTCTCCTACTCTCAGACTACTCAAATTAATTTTGAGTACCCGAGAGTTTGTGTAGAAACACAAACTTCGAGTCAGACAATAAGTATGATATGAATAATCCCCTATCATCTCTTATCATAAATAGATATCTTGTGAAACCATGCCGCTTAGTGGAACGGGTTTTCCCCTCACTAGTATCCAAAACAAAACATGCAAATCATTTACTATGCCCCTGCACCCAAAATGATTAGTCTTAAAATAATATGAAATAAATCCAAATCATATACATTGGATATCCCATCCACTAATTTATTAGATATCCATCTAAAAGCAATATATTAGATTTCCCATCTAAAATCAATTTATTAGAGTTTCCCTCTAAAATCTTTAAAATGATTATCCGTCAAAACTTTAATAGGACTATCCGTCCCAAATTCATTATAATAAATGCAGATTATCCATCGTACATTGTTTTATAAAAGTTGGTGTGGGTTGTCCACCGCACACTCCATAGGTTTCCTAGGATGAATATGAATCCTTGGGTGCCAAATCCCGAGGCTAACCACCTTTGGCAAAACATTCTTTACTTTAGAAATTCGATATGGGCTATCCATCGCACATTCCATGGTTTTTCTAGATCAACCAAGAACCCATCACTTGGCTAATTAAAATATCACGATCCCCGTGATTATTCATTAAAAATTCATGATCCCCATGATTAATTATTTTCCCCAGGTATACCACCTGTTTAGCATATTCCTATTGGTAGCCCCAATTAGGTTAAATTAAATAAAAACACATTGATAGCCCCAATGTATGTTTTCTAAAGCGTATTTCTGTTTGTAACCCCAAACTATGTATCGAAAACATTAGACCCACCCCGGTGTCCCCAAGATTTAATAACATTCAATTTATGTAAGGATCCCCCTTACATATTCAAACCAAGATAAGTATTTTATGCTATAACCCTTCGAAGTAACCCCTTCAAATTAGCAAAGTTTTACTTAGGAAAAATGGCTAAAAATAGCCCTTTACAACCCTTCAAATGAAGTCCCGTTCGAAAGAAAATAACCCTTTGAAGTTAGCCCCTTCGTAAGCCTTCCTTTTGAAATCATCACAAAATCATACCTTTTCGACCTTGTCGAAAGGTCCTACCTTTCGACATTGTCGGAAGGTTTCTTTTCGACCTGGTCGAAAGGTTCTACCTTTCGATCTTGTCGAAAGCCTGGGGTATCCTCCCTTACAAAACCATTTATAAACCTTTCGAAAGCAATGAAACTCAAAACCTTTTGCAATCATTGAAGGCAACCCGTTCAAAACCTTTCGAAACCATTCAAAAACAACGAAGTGTTGGTGCTGGAACCAACCCTTCGAAAGTATACTTCCGACCTTGTCGGAAGGTTTACCCTTCGACTTTGTCCAAATTTATTAAAACTTTTACTTTAAAAACAATGGGAGGTTCAGAAGTAACCCCTTTTTATTTCCCTTCTTTCCCTTCGACTTAGTCGAAAGGATTAAAACACCATTTTAGAAAACATTTTAAAAAAATTTCTTGAAGGTTTAAACTTTTGAAGATCCCCTTCGAAACCTCTTATTGAATATATAAAAAATTTAGTCTTTTATAAAATGATAGGTTCGAAGGATCCCCCTTCAACTTATTGGAAAGCAATTATGTTTCTATTCGAAAGCAATTATGTTTCTATTCGAAAGCAAAGGAAGTAGCCTCCCCATCCCTTCACCCCTCTTCCCTTCGACACTGTGCCTACCTTTTGACTTAGGCGGAGGGTAATTATTTACCTTCCATCTTAAACGAATGGTACCTTTCGACTTTGTTGAAAGGGTAAAAGCGGGCTAGTTGGAGTCGAAGGCAAAACTGGGCTTACTGAAGTGATTTTTTATCTTGCTTGACTAATTTTGATTGGCCGAGGAGTCTTCTCCTATACTTCCAAATAGTAAAAAGTATACAAAAGTTAACCTTTTTCTTAAAACACTATTCTTCTTCCCCAATTAAATTTTCGAATTGTAGCCTTCCCTCCGAATTAACTAATTCAAAGGCAATTTTGCAGTTTAGCCCTTAGGCTTTAATATTTTAATCACCTTAGTAAATCACTAAGGAAAATCCTCAAAAATCACTAAAAATCTGATAAATCATATACTTCAACATATTAAAATTTCAAAGCATATGAAGATCAAAACAACTTGGAATTGAACCAAAACCGAATAAAAACGTGTTAATTAGCCCATTAACATTAAAACACCTTTGTCTTATCCAAACAAAGGTTTAAATGGTTATATCCTAACCAAAATCACAAACATGAATCAGGTATAACCCATAACCGATCCAAACACAGAAAAATGAGATGATAAACATGATTATTCACCTTGATTAGTTGATTGGAGAATGAGATAATTTCCTAGCTTTAATTCCTTAGCTTTTTCTTCAATTTATGCTTTTCCTAGAGCTTTTAATGGCCGGCCGAAAGTTGGTGAGGAGTTATGAATAAGAAAGTGAAAGTTTATTAAGGTGGAGGAAGAGATTTATACTAAGAAATGTAGCCCCATTTCCAAGTTTACCCCTTAGTAAATCTCTCCTTCTTAATTTAGTTAAGTCTTATTTTAGTTCATTCATTAAGACATGGCCATTGGATTTATTAATCTCATCTCCCTAATTATTCACATTATTCTATTTAATTTATCCAATTAAATATCCCGAATAGTGTTAATTAAAATTCAGGGGCATTACAGGTAGTTAACCCTAAGTAAATGACTCAAATATTAGAATACCAGATGAGACTGGTGTAGGGTCGTGCCCTATACTTTAGCTAATAGCCCCTAGCTAATATAAGTCCAAAATTTCAGTGTGTAAGGCTTTCTCATAGGTAAGACTAAAATGATGGTACACGCAGAAAAGAATATACAGATTAAAGATAGGTTATTGGTAAGCCCACAAACCATTAGGATCAGTTGACCCTGGGAGAAGTAAGTTAAGGACAAACCGTCCAGCAGTGTGTCTAACAAAAGTTAGATTATTTATTATGTCTGGTAGGCCCGAGTCAGCCAACGGTTAGTAGTTAGCCAAAAAACTACATTATTCGTACAGATAGTCCATTGATTGCCTATTTATATGCATATATGATATTGCTACTATTGCTTTAATCAGTTTGATTGTAAGATTCTGATTTGCGAAAGATATGTTTTTAAAAGGGATATTAGTGAGGGGAAACCCATTCTGCTAAGCGGCGTGGTCTCACTTAATATCAGTAAACCAAAATGTAATAGTATTATTCACACCAGGCTATTTGTCTAACTCAAAGTGTATGTTTTCCCCTTAAACTCTCGTTTGCTCAAAATTTAATTTGAGTAAATTAAGAGTTAAGGTTTTACAGGCTTGGTAGGTGGATGAATAAGCTTCCAGAGATGAGCAGGAGGCAAAGTTAGCTATGTATGAGCAATTAGTTTTATTTTCACCATGATTTATTTAAGACCGATGTGTCTATTTATTAGTCGGATCATCCCAGAGGGCATCTTCATATGTTGCTCTTGGCGTAAATTGTACTAATTATATTTGATCGAAACCTGGGAATCGTTTGGGGATTATGTAATTGAATATGAAATATGGATTTGAAATGTAATCAGAAAAGTTGTTTCTGGAATATGTGATTTTATTTCATATTTATGTGCTTCTGATATTATGGATACCATTAACATTACCGTATTTTGTTGCGGGAAGTTAATACTATAGATGACTGCAGCATCTGTAGCGCTTAGCATTGGGACTCAAGATAGGGGATGTTACAACTTAGTATCAGAGCATAGGTTTATGGAAAACTTAAAAGAAATTTTAAACTTGAAACAGTTTTGAAAACATAATCCTAAGGAATTAGAGAAAAGGTTGGGGTATGGGATAACACTATAGTAACGTACTTGGATTTGATATATATAAGTATACGCTTTATCTCTATTCTCCCATCTCTCTTAGGCTATTCTTCTGTATCTTACAAAGACTCGAATGCAGATTTTGCGGATGTAAGATATGGATTCTAGAAGTGGAAGAGTTAACATTGGTGGGGGAAGCACCACAACTAATGGGAATGCCAGACCAAACACTAGAAGGAATCCTAATCAGGCACAAGCTGCCAATGTGTGTGCTAGAATGCCGCAAGCTGATATGGGAGCTATGTATCAGTTATTTGTTAATATAATGCAGGCTGGAGTTATTGTGGGTTTAATCAGAGGAAGTCAGGGAGCTCCGGTGGTCAATAAGTATGTAGTATTGAGTAGAGACTATGCCAGGCTGGGAGGAAAACTGTTTATCGGGACTAAGGACGCAATTGAAGTAGAGAACTGGTTAGTTCATTATGAGAGGATTTTTGCTGATTTAGGGCTTAATGATGAGGAGAAAAGGAGACTCGCTTCTAGGTAGTTACATGGAGCAGCACTGTACTAGTGGAACAGTGTTACTGTGGGAGTCAATGAGGAGACCATGACTTGGACTGAGTTTAGAGGGAGGTTTGAAGAAAGATTTATGTCGGAGATTGCAAAGTCAACTATGCTCAGGAAGTTTACTGAGTTGGAGTGTTATCCGAGTTTTTAACCCAGCAGAATCCAAAAGAAGTCGGAGCAACTTGATTGAGTCAGAATAGCTCAAAAGCCAACCAAAAGATCTAGAATAACAAGCCAAAGAAAGTCAGAAGAGAAGATAGTAAAATCCTCTAAGGACATGGATCGCCAGCGATCCATAGCATCTGTTCATGGGTCCATCAATCTTCTCGCATCATGCTACAATATGTATTCTAAGAGCATTGGCTAGGTTTGGAGAGATTTTGAGCTAGTTAAATCAAGAGAGAAGCGTTCATCTAGTCCAATCTGCAGCCAAATACAACTGGTAAGCAAACCGTCATCAAAATAAGGCAACATACTACGAGACTACATGAACAACATCAACACCAGACAATAAAGACAATTCCAGATAGCAAAGTCTAAAAATAGACCAAATATATGGATCGCTAGCGATTCATATACCATAGATCGCTAGCGATCCATACTATTCCATCGATCAGCTGCGATTTCCATGGAGCAATGCAAGGGGAGAATGTTAAGGCATTGGCTCGCCTTCGAACCAATCCTATAGATCGCTAGCGATCCATCCTTTTAGCTCGGGTCGCAGCATAATCTCCGGTGTGCCTTCCTATGTTGATTTGCAAGTATTTGGTAAGCAGGCTTGGCCCAGTAGCTCTCCAACCTCTATAAATACTCTTCTATCTGCAACATGAAGTGGGGCCTCCAGACTGGTTGCTGAAACTCTGCAGAAAGCTTTCTTCACTCTTCTCTTTCCTCACAACGGTCATCCAAAGGGTTCACTGTGATTCTCCAGTGAACTCTAACATTGGAGACTTATTCTAACTAAGGATATTCAAGAACTTTGTAATCCAATTAACTTTGTAACAACGATAAGTCAATAATAAAAACTATAAAGTGGACGTAGGCTTCATTAATAGCCGAACCACTATAAATATCTTCTTGTCTTCTTTCTATTTCTGCTCTTTTTACATTTATTCTCTATATTATTGCTTTGTAAGAATAGGGCTGGTGCTTTCACACTCAATCCAGGGTGTTGATCCATTTTTTGGGTTAACATTTTAGTGCTTTCACTGAGAACCCAACTCAGGGTTTAGATCCAGCTATCTACTTTGGATCAGATAGGTCCAGAAGTTAGATCCTCGGTCTTTGGTTGAAAAATCTGTTGCTTGGAATCAATGGCTCTGGGAAGGAAGAGAACTGCCTCTGGAAGGTCCATAGGGGCAGTAGTAGCTGGAGAAGATATGAATCATCAGCAAACTGAAGTATATGGTGCCAACGTAGGAGATCAGGTGCCAGCATCCTCCAATCAACGCGAAGTTGTTACAAGAGATGAGTTGAACAAAATGATTGATGAAACCGGCCAAAAAATAGAAAGCAGTCGGAGAGCTCTGAGGGATAAGCTCAATTCTCTCTTAACCTTACGGTCAAATCCTGCTCCAAGAACTATGGCTGAACCCGTGGTTGTCATAGAACAAGAAAATTCTTTCGTTTCTAGCCTAAACAGAAGAAACGGAAAGCAGCCGCAAAGAAGGGTGACAGTAGGAACTATGGGAATCAACGCAGAAGGAAATACAAGTACTCCGCTCACCACAAGGCAACCAACTTTGAACTTGAACCAAGAGGCAAAATTCCCATGAGAGGATATAGCCATGGCCTCTATGACTCAGAAGATGGAGAATAATTTAACAATGATAAGTTGGAAGAAAATTCCAATACATTAAATAATGCTAGAAGTGTCCAAACTGCCCCCATTCAGGCCAACCGCAAGCCAACGGGATCCCGAGGGAGTGGTCCTCCCAAAGACAGGAGAGCATACGCTTCAGCCCACTCACCAAGACCGTTTGCAAAGCCAAACACTTGGTGTAGTGACTGACAGCCGTACTCAGGACTACCGGACATCAGAGGCATTTATCGTGGATATGGTTAAGCAATTGATGGACAAGAATAAAAATAGGAGAGATGATGAATGGGGATCCGCACCAAGTCGGACTCCCTTTACTGATGAGATCTTGAATGAGAGATATCCATAAAAGTTCATGATGCCAACTATTCCATCCTATGACAGGACAAAAGATCCAAAACCCCATGTGTACAAGTATAGTTGGTACATAGATGGAGCAAATGCTTTGGAGGTTGTTCGGTGTAGATGTTTTCCCATCTTCTGGGAGGAATTGCTTCCATGTGGTTCATTAGGCTCCCACCGAGATCCATCTCCACTTTCAACCAACTAGCATCAAGATTCCTCGATTAGTTCAGGCTCCATACCGTGCAATCTAAAGATGTGATGTCACTGTCTGGACTATTCCAGGGATGAAAAAAATCGCTAAAGTCTTTCATGAACCGGTTCAATATCGTAGTGACAGAGGTGAGCAATCCAAATGAGGACATGGTTTTCATGGCCTTGGTTTGTGTCATTCACCCCAAAACTGAATTTGGAAAGTGGATCAAAATGAAGCAACCCACTACGAGGAAGGATTTTAATCGCAAAGCAAGTCAATACTTGAGATTGGAGAAGGTGCAAGTGCTAGAAAGGTAGTCTATTGGCATGCAACCGACGAACATCGGGCAGAGTGACGTGGTGATGAATCAAAATACAAACGTTTCTGGGACTACTGAAGGTATCACAGGGAAAAATGAAAATCAAAAAAGGAAGAATCAAAATTCCAATTAAAGAAATGGAAACAATAAACGCCTTAAAGGCTTCAGGCCTGAAGATTACACCATTCTCAACGATACTTCAAAAAACATCTATCTCGTGACACATGGGACTAAGGAATATAAAAAAACCCTTAAGAAGGAAGCAACTGAATAACAAAAGCGCTCAGGGAAGTTCTGTCGCTTCCACGAGATGCACGGTTACAACACAAACGAATGTCGCCACCTAAAGAACTTGATTGAAGAGCTAATTAGGGAAAACAAGCTTCAGCAATACATGAGAAAATCACAGAATCCTGACCAGCCCGCGGCTCCTCCAGCTCCTAGAGATCGAAGAAACCAAGCCGGAACCAGTAAAGAGGGATCAAAGCGAACTAACCAGAGACTCATCATTGGAATGATATCCGGAGGCCTACATATCGCATAGAGAATTTTGGAAGAGAAGGAGCAGTATGCAAGTTCGTTAAAGCATGCTTCGAAGGAATCATGTCTTACAATCGAGATGGGTCTCCAACCAAGCAGCAAAAAAATTTAAACGACGATATTGTATTCAGAAATCGAGATACCGAAGGGTCGAAGCTCCAACTTTTGATCCGATGGTGGTGACAGTAGGAATCGGACCCGTTGTGGTCCGATGAGTATTGGTAGATAGCGGCAGTTCTGTCAATATTCTTTTCAAACGTATCTTTGACCAAATGAAGATCGGCATGAAAAGCATGTCTGCATGCAAAACAAAAATTCAAGGGTTTACTGGTGAACCCAAACAACCTGTAGGGACGATTGACTTGCCAATGGAACTTAGAGAGGGTGATCGAAGAGTCACCCTCATTCAGACTTTCGTAATTATGGATGAAATTTCCGCATATAACGCCTTCTTGGGATGGCCCACCCTAGCAGATTTCTAAGTCGCTCTGGCCCAATGGTGCCTTACTATGAAGTTCCCAATGGCCAATGGAATCGGGGTGGTCAAAGGAGATCAATGCGCCACCAGAGAATGTTACATTGCAGAGTTACGCGAATCTAAAAGATGGGAAAAGGAGAAGTATGTGGGGAGAACTCTCCACATTCGTGAACCTTCTAAATAGCAACTATAGAGCCAACCCTGGCTCGGGGACCATAGCCGATTCGACAAGGCTTTGGACCCTAAAAAGAAGAGTTCAGGGGAGGATCAGGCAGCATCGGCAGAATTGACGGTGTCTGTCCCAGTCGATATGGATGACCCAATGGGGGTCTTGAAAATTGGATCGCACCTTGGAAATAAGATGCGATTGGAACTTGCTAAATTTCTTTGCACCAACTTGAATGTGTTCACTTGGACGCATTTCAATATGTGTGGGGTATCACCAGAAATTGCATGTCACGCGCTCAACATTGACCCTAAGTTCACACCAGTAAAGCAAAAGAGGTGCAGCCTGGGCCATGGACGGTCCAAGGCGTTAAGAGAAGAGGTGGACAAGCTAATGGCCAACGGTTTTATCCATAACGCAACTTATCCTGAATAGGTATCTAACCCGGTCTTAGTCAAAAAGTCCAATAGGAAGTGGCGACCCTATATCGACTACTCGGACTTAAACAAAGCTTGCTCGAAAGATAGCTTCCATCTACCCAGAATTGACCAGCTTGTGGATGGGATGGCGGGACACGAACTGCTATCATTCATGAACGCATAGTTAGAATACAACCAGATCCTCGTGCACGAACCTGATCAAGAAAACACCAGCTTCATCACCGATCTGGGACTATACTACTACAGGGTAATGCCATTCGGTTTAAAGAATGCTAGGGCAACCTACCAAAGATTGGTAAATACCATGTTCAAGCGTCAAACTGGTAAAACCATGGAGGTTTATGTGGATGACATGTTGATCAAATCGTGAGTAGCTGCCAACCACCTGGATAATCTCCCTGAAATGTTTGAAATACTCCGGAAGTATGGAATGAAACTCAATCCACTCAAATGTCACTTCGGAGTAGCCACTGGAAATTTCTTAGGATTCATAGTAAGTGACAGTGGCATTGAAACAAATCCAGAGCAAATAACTGCCCTACGAGAAGTCCAAGTCCCGAAGAACAAGAAGGAATTGCAAAGCCTGAATGGAAAAGTCGCAGCACTAAGCCGATTTATCTCGAAAGCCACCGACAAGCGTACCATTCTTTGATGCATAAAAGAAAGGAAAGAAAAACTTCGAATGGAGTGAGGCATGTCAAACTGCATTTGAAGAATTGCTGTGACACATGGAAGCCCCGCCGATCCTATCAAAGCCAGTGGGCGGAGAGGACCTATTCATTTACATAGCAATCTCACCCCATGCGTTGAGTGCTGCCCTTGTGCGTGAAGAAGCAAAAATCCAACGACCCATATACTTCATTAGTAAGCAGTTTACCGGAGCCGAGAAAAATTACCCGAAGCTGGAAAAGCTAGCATATTGCCTCCTGATCGCGTCTAGGAAGTTACGACCATATTTCCAAGCACATCCAATCGAAGTACTGACTGATCAGCCTCTGAAGCAAGTATTGTACTGACCCGAAATTTCCGGATGACTTCTCAAGTGGAACATTGAACTGAGTTAATATGATATTACTTACTATCCGAGAAAGGCTATCAATAGGAAAGCGCTGGCAGATTTCACTGCTGAGTTTACCATATGGGATGATGAAGAAGAAACATTGTTGGAAGTGGAGATGCAATGGAAACTCTTTGTTGATGGCGCATCTAACAACCTCTATTTAGGGGTGGAGGTAGTTCTTGAAACCCCCGAAGGACGAGCCATTTGCTATGCCTTACGCTTGGAATTCCCTGCAAAAAATAACGAAGCGGAATACGAAGCATTGATAGCAGGGCTAAAAGTTGTGAAAGAACTCAGAATAAAGTCCCTTCACATCTACAGTGACTCCCAGCTAGTCGTATGCCAGGTAAAAGACGAGTACCAGGCTCAAGGGAAGAACCTTGCACTGTATCTATCTAAAGTACAAGAGTTGCTGAGCAACATCAAACATTATACCATAACTCACATTCCACGGGAGAAAAACACCAAGGCTGACTACTTAGCTAAAACGGCAAGCTCCGGAGAAGCTCAATCGTTAGGACTAGTCCCAGTTGAGACTCTGACTGCCCAAAGTATAGACGAAATGGATATCGACTAGATTCTCGAGACCACCGCCGAACCGGAAACATGGATGATGCCAATCAAGGACTACTTACTTACAGGGACCCTTCCAACTGACCGCAATCAATGGAAAAAAGCTTCTCCGGAAGGCGTCGCGATTCGTAATACAGGATGGAATACTCTACCGAAGGGGATTCTCTACCCCCCTTCTTAGATGTGTGACCAATGACGAAGCTCGACGGATCCTGAAGGAAGTGCACAAAGGCGAATGCGGAGAACATACCGGAGGGAAAATCCTTGCAAAGAAAGTCCTCCGGCACGGGTACTTCTGGCCAATAATAAACCACGATGCAGCAGACTATGCCAGACGGTGTGATCGTTGCCAAAGATTTTGAAAAATTAAAAGAACTCCCTCAATAGAGTTAACGCAGATGGTCAGCCCATGGCCGTTTGCAATATGGGGAATCGACTTGATTGGCATATTACCAATAGCTAAAGGAGGGGCCAAATACGCTATAGTTGATGTTGATTATTTCGTGAAATGGGCCAAAGCGGAACCGCTGACTACCATTACCACAAAGAAAGTCATTAATTTTGTTACTAAAAACATTATTTACAAATTTACTGTGCCACATAAAATCATCACTGATAATGGGACCCAATTCGAAAGCGCCGAGTTCAAAAACTTCTGCAAACGGTTCCGAATCGAGAAGAGCTTTTCTGCAGTCACTCATTTATAAGCAAATGGGCAAGTGGAAGCAATAAACAAGATCATCAAGTCCACTATCAAAAAGCGACTAACTAAAGCAAAAGGGAACTGAGTTGATGAACTTCCACTCGCACTATGTGCTTACAGAACAACCCACAAAGCGACAACCGATCACACTCCGTTCACCTTGGCATATGGCTCAGAAGCAATGATTCCCGTCGAACTAGAAGTCCCCTCTCATCGAAGGCAAAATTTTAATCAGAAGCAAAATGAGCAGCTCCTACTCGAATCACTGGATACGATTGAGGAAAGGAGGGAATAAGTCGAGTCGAGGACCATTGCCCACCAAAAAAGGGTCGTGTGATACTTCAACTTCAAAGTTCACAACGAAACCTTCGAAGTAGGAGACCTCATCCTCAAACGAGTTTATCCCGTGTTGGGAGCCTTCGGACCAAACTGAGAAGGGCCATATGTGATCAATCAAAAGCTAAGGGACCAAACCGAGAAAGGTCATATTCACTGCCTTCTCCCTCCTTGGACGGTTCCACAACCCATGGAGAAGCTTCAAGCCTAGTACTTGTCGATGGATCATGGGGCTGCCTCGATGGTTCGCCGAGGCTGGAAATGAAAGGCTCCGGCAACGCTTCGGTAGTCGCTGTCGTGGCAGCATCAGCGGCTTCCTTCTCCCTTTCAATTCGCAAAATCTCCCGGCCTTCTAGCAATGCTTTCTTTGATTCTTTATTGAAATAAGCATTCTCTAGCTCTCGCTCGGTATAAACATCCCCGCTGTCATGGAAGCGGGTCAGGATTTCCTTCCAAACCACGGCGAGATTGCACGGGAATTTCGGGCCTAAGTAACTGAGACTCCCCTGGTGCAACAAGGAGTTGACATAAAAGTTAAAGATGATCTCGTCCATCTTCTCCATCTTTCTCTAGAAGGTGTTCTAAAGCTCCAAATAATTCTTCGTAACGGCGGCCTTTTCAACTTCGACACGAGTTTTATTGGCGCTAAATTGCACAACTCGATCCTGGAGCATGGCGATCATCTTAGCCTGGTCGGAGATGGTTTTATCACACTACATCATGACTTCTTCATATTTTGCAATTGTTTTGTTATGCCCCTCTACGATCTTGTCATGGTCGAAAATAGTCTTCCTCTGGGCTTCGCTGATCGTATTGCGGGCTTCAAGTTCCACTTGCAACTTAACTTCTTCGGCATGTGCTTTCTTAATTTTGTCTCTCAGGACGATCTCGATCTTCGCATACGCCTCTTTTAGCTCTTTCAGCAAGTCGATGTTGTTCTATCTTTCTCGAAACGCCGCGTCCCTTTCTTCTTCCAACCATTTGACTTTGGCATCGCGTTCCGCCAACACTTTTTCGAAGTCATCCTTCTCCGATTCAAAGAAGAGGATTTCTTGATAGTTATTGTGGTTCGTGCACGCCAGTTGTTTGCACAATTTTTCCACCCCTCGGCTTGCTTTAACTAGGTTGCCTAAAGGTGGGGGCATATATGTATCTTTGCGAATAGGATGAAGATCGCGATCAATTTTAACTCCCCTTAAAAACCACCCGGGGGCGCTGCTTCAAGCTTGAGAGGACCAGACAGAAGAACATAGGTAGATCTCTGGTGCAGGCGTGAAGAACCAGGGGCAAGCACCACATCAAATGAGGGAACTTGAGATGAAGATGGAACGAAGACAGAAGAAACTAGAATTTCAGGACCGATTGAAGCGGGTGCCGGAGCGAAGGCCAGTTGTTCCGAAGAATTAGAACCACGGTCAACTTTTGAATTTTTAGATGGCTTCTCTTGCTCATCGAAAATCTTTCTTTTCTCGTATCTGCCTTTGTACACTCGACCCCATTCTGTCTCGTCTCGACGTCGAGCTTCAGCCTCTGAATCTTTTATTCTTCTTCATTCCACCTCTGTTTCACGAGACCGGTGATGGCTGGAGGATCGCTTCAACCCGCGTTGAGAGTTGGCAAATTCCTCAAGATCGTCGTAGAGACCGCGTCCTCACATGGTACCTGACATGAAGAATAAATAAAGAGCCTTAGTAATGGAGAATAAGCATGAAAAATATGTGTATAAGTGAATGTAACCCTAGTGAAACGTGTAATGTGTTCGAGGGAGGGCCTAGAATGATGTCACAAACTAGATCGGGCAGCCGTTGTGGAAGGAATCAGACTGACTTCGGGCGCAACATGGCCCGGACGAAGTGACATCTCTTCAAATTTGAAGTCTTCCCCATGAGTGCATCAAAATCGACGTAGACATTGCTCAAATCTCCAAAGTCTACACCAGCAACTTTGATCGGGGAATCTTGATGTCGTCTGACTTCTGGAGCATCATCTTTATCACTCATCTCTAGAGGAGGAGAGCTCGGGACAATGGGACTCTTCCCCGGAGTCTCGTCGCATGATTCAAAATCTCCATCGTCGGATTCTGCATAGAAATCATCGTCGTCACCGGAGGAGGACTCATCGCTACTGCTCTCAATTTCACCCTCCTCATTTTCTATATCTATCGCGGCCTTGCCTTCTCTATGATTAAACTTTCTTCCCCTTCCTCCGGAATCGGAGGCATTCTAGCCAGGAAACTGGCTTCGGCCGTGGCATCTTTTCACTCGTGAGTCCCTTCAGCTGACTCGCCGAACAAGCCTTCTCTTTCCCGAAAAGCACCCTTTTCGGAACCATGAGACGAAGAAGTAGATTGCGTACGTATCCTGGAATGAGAAGGGGATGGGACCTCAACTGGGACTACAGATCTCCCTGGATGCAATAGTCCATACCGAAGCAAGTTTTAATCTGTCGGTAAGAATTTAACCGATCTCTCCTCGGCATCAACAGCCTTCAAGGTTCAGAAAGTTTCGTCAAGAGATAAGTCCTTCTTCGGCCTCGGAATAACTTTAGGAATTATTTGACGTGTTAGAAATTCCGTAGCAACATATCGAAACTCAATAAGTAAGGAAGAGAACTTACCCCCCGTTGTCCAAAGACAGTTGAATCCCTCAGGACATCTAACAATGAAGTATTGAGTCGTGAATTGAGATAAATTGCTCTACAGCCGCAACACAATTTTATGGTTTCTCTGGACCTTATCACAACTAAGGATGGACACTCGTCTCTTCTTTTGAACAAGAGAAAATATCTCAACTCGTCGAAACTCGGGGCACGATTGAGAGTCCGCATGAAAAGAACGTGCAGGAAGCTTAGAATAGCGTATCCATTGGGGTGAATCTGGAACGAAGCAATTCCCAAGTTCGAGAGGGTTTCTCTCAAAAAGTCATTGAAGGGGGGCACCGCTCCATTCAGCCACATATATCGATGACAAGTAGTATATCCCGAAGGCGGCATATGAACAAATTCATCCTTCTTTGGGAGGTGCAGGTCTTCCTTCGGAATTCCATGCTGCAAGCAGATGTTGTGCAAGACTTTAGCAGAAATCACGGAGTAGGCTCTCTTCGGCGGATTGAGAAGAACTCTAAAGTTAGGAGGAGTTCGATCCAAGACCAGACCAACTGGAACTAGCTGGCCATATTCAGCCTGTGAAGCAGAAGAAGAAGGGCCGATAGACGACTACTCGGCCTCCGAAAGTGCAGAACTTCCCCCGCTAGACTTACGGCGAGAAGACGGGTACTTTATTCTAAACAACAGGACTTGCATCCGAAACGGTCAGGTACTATAAACTAAGAATTCCCCTACTACACTTGAATTTCGAAGAAATATTGGTTCATGCTGACATGTCGTATTTCAAGTATGTACCGGGGTGAGTGCGGTGTGTTATCTATCAAAGGCGGGCTCGGTGTCCTGAACCCTACAAACGCTCTATCCCGTGTAGATAGTACGCTCGCAGCTGAAAGGGAAAAGGACTTCCCGTATCGTTTTCATTTTGAAATTACTTCTTCTACACTTACCCATTATTTATCAACGATCGATAACTGATCTGTTGTCCGAAACAACATGGAAAATTCCTCCCAGTACAGGTACATCGTGCGTGCTAAAGAAACAAAACCAATTTGAATCCTCCGAAAGGGTGAAACCAATTCACGATGTGTCATGCGATATCGGCAATGGAATCTAGCACAAGTCAATTCTGGTTTAATGGACGAAGACAGCAAAACATGTCATGCACCGGGGCAAGGCCCGAATGTCGTTCCGTGAAGAACAGAAGACTCGATATATTATCTTCCTCCATTAAATCACAATCAACTCGGACTTTCTACGGTTATCATCACAAATGCAACTCCTTTGCCAGAGCGATAAATGAATGTCATAATCAGCAAACCCACCTTGAATTAATGATCAAAACACGAAGACTGTTGGATTTCTCAATCAGCGATCCAAACGCAAAGACGGTCGAAGTTTTCAAATCAGCGGGCTAAATACGATGGATCGGCGGCGATCCAAGGAAGCAAACAGAGGAACTAGGGTTTGGCACGGCAAGAATCAAGGTAGCGACGAGGTTCTAGAGTCAATGGCAAGGCGAATTAGGTGACGTTGATGGAATCTTGGTCAGGGTTGGATCGAATCGCTCAAGAACTTGGATCAAATTACTGGAGAACTTAGTTAGAATCGCTGGAGAACTTGGATCAATTCACTAAAGGAAGGTGGCTCGAATCGCAAGAAGCTGGAGGATCGGATCGCGAGAGGCAAGTTTGAACTGAGAAAGGTCGGTTCAAAGCATTTAAATAGAGTGGTTGCGCAAAAGAAAAAATGTTAAGTAATTGGATCGCTAGCGATCCATCAAGTTGCTGGCAATCGGTCTGAAAACTTGTCTAGCAAAATCCACATACTACTTCAAGGCATGTTTGGAAGCTATAAAGTAAAATTTGGTCTGTTGAGACAATAAATGGCAGTCCAAGTCAAAACTTAGCAAGCAATAGTATAACCTAGTTCAGATTCGTGTGGCCCTAACACGACTACTTGAAACTCGACAAGCAAAAACTGAGAAGCGATTACTTCCAAAGCACACCTTGTTTTTAATGAAGACATACTTTGGGGGGAAAACATTATCTGAGTTTTTAACCTAACAGAATCCAAAAGAAGTCGGAGCAACTTGATCGAGTCAGAATAGCTCAAAAGCCAACCAAAAGGACTAGAACAACAAGCCAAAGAAAGTCAAAAGTGAAGACATTAAAATCCTCTAAGGACATGGATCGTCGGCGATCCATAGCATTTGTTTATGGGTCCATCAATATTCTCGCATCATGCTACAATATGTATTCTAAGAGCATTGGCTAGGTTTGGAGAGATTTCGAGCTAGTTAAATCAAGAGAGAAGCGTTCGTCTAGTCCAATCTGCAGTCAAATACAACTGGTAAGCAAACCGTCATCAAAATAAGGCAACATGATACAAGACTACATGAACAACATCAATACCAGACAACGAAGGCAATCCAAAAAGCAAAGTCCAAAAATAGACCAAGTATATGGATCGCTATCGATCTATACTATTTCATCAATCAACTGCGATCTCCATGGAGCAAGGCAAGGGGAGAATGCTAAGGCATTGGCTCGCCTTCGAACCAATCCTATAGATCGCTAGCGATCCATAGCCTACGGATCGCTAGCGATTCATCATTTTAGCTTGGGTCACAGCGTAACCTCCAGTGTGCCTTCCTGTGTTGATCTGCAAGCATTTAGCAAGCAGGCTTGGCCCAGTAGCTCTCCAACCTCTATAAATACTCTCCTATCTGCAACATGAATTGGGGCCTCTGGACTGGTTGTTGAAACTCTGCAGAAAGCTTTCTTCACTCTTCTCCTTCCTCACAATGGTCATCCAAAGGGTTCACTATGATTCTCCAGTGAGCTCTAACATTGGGGACTTATTCTAACTAAGGATATTCAAGAACTTTGTAATCCAATTAACTTTGTAACAGCAATCAGTCAATAATAAAAACTATAAAGTGGACGTAAGCTTCATTAACAGCGGAACCACTATGAAAATCTTCTTGTCTTCCTTCTATTTCTGATCTTTTTACATTTATTCTCTATATTATTGCTCTGTAAGAACAGGGCTGGTGCTTTCACACTCAATCCAGGATGTTGATCCATTTTTGGGTTAACATGGAGCAAGGAGACATGATAGTGCTTGAGTATACAACCAAGTTTGAGGAGCTATCGAGATACAGATATGCTACGGTTGATACATTTATTAAATGGAACGAGAATTCATTCGCGGGATGAAACCTGAGCTTGCTAAAGCCACACTATCACATATTAGAGATCTGTGCGATGTAGTTGTTGAGATGGCTTTGAGGCAGGAAGAGATGCTTGCATTTCTTGAGGGCAACAAGGCAGGGGGAGCTCAAGGAGGTCAAAACCAAAAGAGGAAGTTTTTCCATAAGAAGGGAGCTTAGAAGAGTGGAGATGGCAAGAAGGGAAAGGCAGAAGTTATCTGTTATAAGTGTGACAAGAAATGGCATTTCGCAAATGAATGTCGCTCGGGAGTTGGAAAGAAGGTGATCGGGAAGAAGAATATTATATACTTCAACTATGATCGAATTGGACATTATAAGAACCAATGCAAGGAGCCAGCCAAGGATGGAAAAGGCAAGATATTTGCATTGGAACCAGCTACCTTGAGACCAACAGCAAAGGAGAAGGGAAAAGCTGTGTTGGGAGGTACGCTTTTGATTCATGGTGTATCAGTTAAAGTTATATTTGATACTAGTGCATCACATTCTTTTATATCTCATTGTTTGGTAGATAAGCTTAACCTAGAACCCTCATACCTAGTTACTTCCTTGAGGGTTGTGAATTTGATAAGAGGATATGCGACATTTGGGATAATGTGTGACCAGTTAGAGTTTGAATTGTTAGGTCATATATTTGCTTACAGCTTGCATGTTCGATTTTGTAGGGTTCGGAATTATTTTGGGTATGGATTGGTTAAGTAAATGCGATGCTAGGATATTTTGTCATGATAGGAAAATATCACTTAGGCACCCTGATTGTAGTGATCGGATTATATACTCTGTAGAAAACCCTAGTTTTGAGGTTTTGTTGGGTGTTGTGGAGGCAGAAGACGTGTTTAATCGAGTTTTAGTTGTTAAAGAATTCACACAATTCTTTGAGCCCGTAGTAGGACTGCCACAGAAGCGAGATATTGAGTTTCAGATAGATTTAGTACCAAGAGCAGAACCGGAGAGTAGACCACCACCTACTGAGATGAGGGAGCTAAAGGTGCAGTTGGTGGATTTGGAAAGTAAGAATTTTATCAGACCAAGCAGTTTGCCTTGGGGAGCAACCGCGGTGTTTGTAAAAAAATCGGACGGATCATTAAGGTTATGTATCGATTATCGTAAGTTGAATGAGAAGACGATAAAGAATCGATATATGTTACTTAGAATTGATGATTTGTTCGACCAGTTGAGTGAACCAAAGTATTTTTCCAGTTGGATTTGGCAACATGGTTCCATCAGCTTAGACTGGTCGAGGATAGTATTCCTTTGACGGCGTTTAGAACCAGATATGGATCATACTAATGGTTAGTAATGCCGTTCGGACTAACTAATGCGCCAACATCCTTTGAAGATTTGATGAACTGAGTTTTCCAAGAGTACTTGGATAAATTCGTATTGGTATTCATAGATGACATTTTGATATACTCTAATGATAAAAGAGAGCATGAAGTTCGTCTTAGAGTGGTGCTTGAGACGTTGAGGCAGCATCAACAGAAAGCAAAATTTTCGAAGTGTCATTTCTGGAAGAAGGAGGTGAAGTTTCTTGGTCATGTAGTCTCAAAGAAATGGTTGTCAGTTGATCCGGCTAAGATCGAGGCAGCGAATAATCGGAAGAGACCCGAAACAGTGACTGAGATAAATAGTTTCCTTGGATTAGCTTATTATTATCAGAGGTTCATCAAGTATTTTTCGCGAATAGCAGCACCGATGACCAAGCTAGCGCGGAAGGATGTGAAGTTCGTTTGGACCGATAAGTGTGAAGAAGCATTCCAGAGATTGAAACACTTATTGACTAATGCACATGTGTTAGTTGTTCCAGAAGGGAATCAAGACTTAGTAGTGTATTCGGATGCATGTGGAACAGGATTGTGAGGTGTGTTAATGCAAAGGGGTAAGGTGATTGCCTATGTTTCTCGACAGCTTAGACCGCATAAAGTTGGATACCTAATTCATGATTTGGAATTAGCTGCGGTAATTTTTGCATTGAAGGTATGGCGGCATTACCATTTGGGAGAAAAATTTGAGTTGTATACGGATCATAGGTCGTTGAGGTATTTATTCTCTCAGAAAGAGTTGAATATGAGACAGCAGAGGTCGTTAGAGTTTTTAGCTGCTTATGACTTCGGTATTGAATACACACCTAGAAAAGGCAGTAAGGTTACAGATGCACATAGTAGAAAACATCAGAATGCAGTATTGGCAATGATAGCTATGTGGAAAGATTTAAAAGCACTGACCACATGCAGAGTATAATAGAGATCTAAGAGTAGTTCTAGCAAAGAAACTGCTATGTTGTCATGTTTAGAAGTTCGACCGGTGATGATCGAAAGGATTGCTTCTAAGCAAGGGGAGGATCCATTATTGGCTGAACAAATCAGAAAGTTAAGGAATGGAACGGAGAGCGATGACTTGAAAGATTTTAGTCTTGACTAGAATGGGTAGTTAAGGAAGAAAGGAAGACTATGTGTTCCGAATGTGGGAAATGTTAGGAAGGAAGTTCTTGGAGAATGCCATCGCTCAAAGTTCACTATTCATCTGGGAGGAACTAAGATGTATCAGGACATGAAAAAAAGTTTCTTCTAGGAAGTCATGAAGAGAGATGTAGGCTTATGGGTAAAGCAATGTTTGAACTGCCAAGGTAAAAGCTGAACATCAGAAACCAAATGGGTTACTTCAGCCTTTAGAGGTTCCAGTATGGAAATGGGATTCTATCTTAATGGATTTTATAGACGGGTTGTCAATGTCAAATAGAGGAAATGAAAGCATATGGGTTATAGTGGACAGATTGACCAAGAGTGCTAACTTCATTCCAGTTAAGTCAACCAGGACGGGACCTGTTTTGGCTGAATTATTCATGAAGAATATAGTTAGACTGCATGGAATTCCCAGTAGTATAGTAAGTGATAGAGATTCCTTATTCACTAGCGAGTTCTAGAAGAGCCTACAGGAGACTTTGGGTACCAAGCTCAAGATGAGTACTGCTTACCATCCGCAGACAGATGCTTTGTATGGAAGGCCATGCAAATCTCCCGTTTGTTGGTTAGAGACCGGGGATTTGTTAGTTCTTGGTTCAGATTTGGTTAGAGAAACTGTAGAAAAGATGGAGTTCATTCGAGCCAGAATGAAGGAAGCTCGGTCTAAGCAAAAGAGCTATGCTGATGGAAATGGAAAGACTTAGGTTCTCAGTCGCAGATCGTGTCTTCGTCAAGGTATCACCGATGAAAGGTGTAATCTGATTTGCAAAATCAGGAAAATTGACCCCGAGATTCGTTGGACCATTTCTTATTATAGAAAGGATTGGGAAACTCACATATAAAGTGGAGTTACTGAATAGTTTGGCAGAAGTCCACAATGTTTTTCATATTTCTCATCTAAGGAAGTGTATTCAAGATCCAAAAACTACTATTGCACCAACTGTGTTAGATGATTTAGTAGTGGAACCAGATATGACTATAGTTAGAAAATCTGTTTGTATAGTCGCGAGGGATGAGAAGAGACTAAGGAACAAGACAGTCAGATTAGTAAGTCCGGTGGAGCGACGATGAGAAAGACTGTACTTGGGATACTGAGAGCAGAATTAGCGTTACTTATCCTAACTAGTTTCATGGTATGTTTTACCTTTACGATTTATTGTTATGAGTACCTTATCGTAATTTCAAGGACGAAATTCTTTAAGGAGGGGAGTCTGTAATGACCCTAATTTTGACTAACATTATTTAGGACATTTAATTGGATAAATTAAATGAAATAATGTAAATGGTTAAGGGACTGAGATTTGTATGATCATAAGGTAGTCATGCGTTAATTAATCTATAAGCCAAAGATAATTAAAATGAAGTAAGTAAGAGGAATTAGATGAGGACAAAATAGGAATAGGCTATGTTCTTATACCCTAAACCCTCCTTGCCTTCATCCCTTATTCATTTTAAACATTTGCAAACGGCTAAAAACTTGGATGGCCACCATTAAGGGAAAACAAAAGGAAGATAAGCAAGGATTCAAGTAGGAAGCTTAAGCAAATCAATCCAAGAGCAAATCTCAACATCCTTAACAACAAGCTAAGGTGAATAATAGATTTACATCTCATTTTTATTGGTTTCGGTTTCTAGTTGAGATCCGAATTTATTTTGCAAGTAAAATTCCTTGTTTTGATTGTTTAAATGGATATATGTGCTTGTTGATGAATTATTTTGCTTCATATAGATTTTATGATAAGTTTTGAATTGAAAAACCTATTAAATGACATCCAAATGGCTTGCATTTTTGATATATGATCAAAAACATTATTTTAGAGATGTGTTTCAAGTTTCATAATTTTCTAAATTATTGTGGAATTATTATGAATTTTCTATGAAAGAAAATGGCCAAAATTGGGTTTAAATTATTTTCAGCGGTTATATGTTAGCATTGGGTCTGAAATTTAAATATGTTAGAAAACATATTAAAAGTGATTTATGGGAATTTTTGGAGAATTTTCCTAATTATTTTACTATGGATATAAAATTATTTAAGGTATGAGACTTAAATGTTTTATATGTTTCGAAAAGGAGAAGGGCTAATTTGTTAAATGTTTTAAATTGTTAATTACTGAATTCGACAACACTTTTAGAAAAAGATTTTTGAAAAAGAATTGGCAACCAATTATGTGTTGACAAATAAAGCAAGTTAGTTGGAAAGAAATTACTTTAAAAGGCTAATAATCGGTTTTGCAAGCAATTACTACTTCGCCACTTCTAGTGGTTACCTTTCGACCTCATACTTCCACCCCTGACCAAGTCGAAACAAATACACATAGTATTAACTCTTTAGTATATCGTGGATTGGAGAAAGGCGGAAGGTACAGTATCAAAACCTTGCTTTCGAAGGGGTAGATGCTACTCCTATTGTCTTTGAATTACTTATGTTTATAAAGGATGCTTTCGAGGGTGTTATATTAGCTTTCGAATTAGTCAATATGCCAGTGTTTACATAAAAAGGACTTTCGAAGGGGTTGCCGCCTTTGTTTTAAAATAAAGATTTTGAAAGGGTTTGAAACCCATGTTGCCACATTCAACCCTTCGAATCAATGCTTTCGAAAGGGTGCTTTTGCCTTTAAACTTTGAAGTCGCTTCTCCATGCTTTCGAAAGGGTTGGTTTCGAAACCATCCAATTTCTTTTACTTAGGAATGCTTTTGAAAGAAATGCTTTCACCCCAGTTCTTTTAAGATGCTTTGTTCTATTAAAAGTTAAACCCAAAGGTTACGAAAGGAATGGTTTTATAAGGTTTGAAGCTATGTTCCACAAACTTTTACATGAACCACCCAATACCTTCAAAAGGTATATAATGTAGGTTTCGAAGGGGAGATTTCCCAACATTTTTGAAAGGTTTACTTTGAGTATTTGAGTAGAAGATTCCAATGCTTTCGAAAGGCATGTTTTAAAGGGTTTTGAAAGAGGATGTCTAAGGTTTTAATAAAGCTTTCGCAAGAGTTGATTTCATTGATTTTGAAAGGTATTGTTTAAGGCTTTAAACAAAGGATTTGAATGTGATATCTTGGATTTAAAACCTAATGTTTTCTAAGTTAAAGAAGGACTTTAACTTGTTTTAAAGGGATAGATAACCCTATCTATTTAGGTTTTCATCAACATTGTTTTGTGTAAAGCATATATCATGGCAAAGGTATTTGAGTAAAGCAAAGAGTACATTTTCCTTGTTTAAGTATGATTTAAAAAGGGTTAAATCAATTTGAAATAAATGTTTTCAAGGAAAATTTGATGGGTAGTTAACCCTAAGTAAATAACTCAGATACTAGAATACCAGATGGGACTGGTGTAGGGTCGCGCCCTATACTTTAGCTAATAGCCCCTAGCTAATATAAGTCCTAAATTCCAGTGTGTAGGGCTTTTTCATAGGTAAGACTAAAATGATGTTACACACAGAAAGGAATATACATAGTAAAGATAAGTTATTGGTGATCCTGCAAAACCATTGGGATCAGTTGACCCTAGGAGAAGTAAGTTAAGGACAGACCATCTAGGAGTGTGTCTAACAGAAGTTAGATTATTTATTATGTCTGGTAGGCCCGAGTCAGCTAATGGTTAGTAGTTAGTCAAACAAAACTATATTGTTCGGACAGATAGTCCATTGATTACCTGATTTATGTGCATATATGATATTGCTACTATTGCTTTAATTAGTTTGATTGCAGTATTCCGATTTGCAAAAGATATGTTTTTAAAAGGGATATTAGTTAGGGGAAACCCGTTCCGCTAAGCAGCATGGTCTCACTTAATATCATTAAGCCGAAATGTAATAGTATTATTCACACCAGGCTTTATGTCTGACTCGAAGTTTATGTTTTCCCCTTAAACTCTAGGGTGCTCAAAATTTAATTTGATTAGAGTAAGAGTTAAGGTTTTACAAGCTTAGTAAGTGGACGAATAAGCTTCCGGAGACAAGCAGGAGGCAAAGTTAGTTATGTAGGAGCAACTAGTTTTATTTCCGCTATGATTTATTTAAGACCGATGTGTCTATTTATTACTCCGATCATCCAATGGGGCAACTTCATATGTTGCTCTTGGCGTAAATTGTAATAATTATATTTGATCGAAACCTGAGAATTGTTTGGGGATTATGTAACTGAATATGAAATATGGATTTGAAATGTAATCAGAAAAGTTATTTTTGGAGTCTATTATTTTATTTCATATTCATGTGCTTCTGATATTATGGGTACCATTAACATTACCATATTTTTTCGTCGGAAGTTAATACTATAGATGACTGTAGCATCTGTAGCGCTTAGCATCGGGCCTCAAGATAAGGGATGTTACATTCATATTCGGCTTCGTTGTTCATTATGGGAAAGTCAAGTTTCAAGGCATAGCAGATAGAACGTTCCTCAGGAGTCACCAAAACAACACCTACCCCTGAGCAACGTTCGTTGGATGCCCCGTCAGTGTACATCTTCCACCCAGCACTTCGCTCCATACTACCCTCTACTCAATCATCCCGAGCTGTGTATTCGACAATGAAGTCCGCCAAGGCCAAGCCTTGGATAGCTTTCCAGGGATGGTATGTTATGTTATACCGACTCAGCTTTTCTACTTGAGCAGTCTTTCAGAGGTCTCGGGTCATTGCAGAACTTGTCTCAAAGGCTGGTCAATCAATACTTTAATTGGGTGAGCCTATAAGTATGAACGAAGCTTTCTCGAAGCGATCAACAAGCAGTAAGCTAGCTTCTCTAGCTTTGGATAATTCCTCTCCACCCCTTTTAATCGCTTACTAATGTAATATACCAGCCTTTGGACTCTAGATTCCTTACATCCGAGTGCTGCACTTAGGGCCTGAATCGATAATGTCGGATAGACAAATAAGTCCACTCCCTCCAAAGGCTTCGATGGGATAAGGGGCCTCTCCAAGTGTCTACCAAAGCCTGAAAAGCATCTTTGCACTCCTACGTCCAAGCGAAGTTCCTTTTTCCTTTCTTAAGAACATCGATGAAAGGTATGCACTTGTCTGTGGCTTTTAAAATAAACTGGCTCAAGGTGCCAACCCTTCCATTCAGG
Source organism: Allium fistulosum (assembly GCA_030737815.1). Lineage (NCBI taxonomy): Eukaryota > Viridiplantae > Streptophyta > Magnoliopsida > Asparagales > Amaryllidaceae > Allium > Allium fistulosum. The sequence goes on from CM060905.1 coordinate 1,144,331,981, forward strand.
CTCTGAACTTCTTTCATTGACTTCGGAGCTTCGACGTTTCTCAATGCCTCTATTTTCTCTAGGTTAGCTTATATTCCTCTCGAGTTCACTATGAAACCCAAGAATTTCCCCGATGCAACTCCAAAAGAACACTTCAGTGGGTTTAGCTTCATCCTGTATCTTTGGAGTATGCTAAACATTCCTGCCAAGTCCTCAATGTGGTTCATCGATTGTTGTGACATCACAAGCATATCGTCGACGTAGACTTCCATTATGCATCCAATTTTATCCTTAAACATCGAGTTCACCGGTCTTTGGTAAGTCGCTCCTGCATTCTTCAAACCAAAAGGCATGACAAGATAACATTATAGTCCAAGGTCAGTTATGAAGCTGGTGTGTTCTTGGTCGAGGACATGCATAGGAACCTAGTTGTAGCTAGAATAAGCATCCATAAACGATAACAGCTCATACCCAACGATTGAATCTACCAACTGATCGATCTTTGGCAATGGGAAACTATTCTTTGGTTAGGTGTTGTTCAGATCAGGATAATCGATGCATGTCCTCCATTTTACATTGGACTTCTTGATCAAAACTGGATTATATACCCATTCCGCGTATAGAGCATCGCGGATGAAGCCATTATCCTTCAGTTTGTCCACTTCCTCCTTCAGTGCAGTGGATCGCTTTGGACCCAGGCTATGTCATTTCTACTTTACAGAAGCACATTTAGGGTTCACATTCAATGTGTGGCATGCTATCTTCGGTAATATTCCATACATGTCGGAATGCGTCTAGGTGAACACATCTAGGTTTGCCCGGAGAAAACCCATCAGCTCTTTCATCATTCTCATGCTAAGTTGAGATTCGATCTTTAAGAGCCATGTAGGATAGTCTTGACTGACCGAGATTCTGCTCGTCAACTCGGCGAGGGCTGCCCTCGCATCCACTGGCTCTTTCCTCGGATTCATGTCCTTATGGAAACGACTATGGTACCCAAGCTAGGGCTTAGGTGGTGGTTGCTATGCATCCAACGACTTGATGCAGAGAATCTTCTCCACATCCTTTCCTTTTTAACATCGCATCGCCTCCTTCAACTCTACGACGTAATACTCATGCCCGACACATTGGTCTCCTTGGATAACTCACACTTCATTATCCATAGGAAATTTCATCATTAGGCACCATGGGGCAAGGGCCACCCAAAAACTGGCAAGGGTTTATCTGCCCAAAAAGGCATTATAAGCTGAGAAAATGTTCAACACCAAGAAGGTCACAACCCGCACTCGCTTGCGGTCACCTTCATCTAAAACCACCGGTAGGTCCACACATCCTACTAGTTATGTCGACACTCTGTTAAATCCTTAGATCCGGGATTTGCATGGCCTAATATCTGACTATCCATCTTCATTTGGTAATAAGCTTTTTTAAATAGGATATTTACTGAGCTACCACAATCGATCAGTATCTTCTTCACAATTGCTGGCCCAATCATGGCCGATATAAAAAGTGGATAAAGCGTAGGCGCTTCGACCTTGTCTGCGTCTCTATTCCTGAAAACACTATCGTCGGTCATTGTGTTGAATTGTTTTATCGGAGCCCCATTTTCGACGGCAAAACAACTCTCGTTCACATTGCACTTCAAAGAATTCTTATATCTCTCCATCTCATTCCAGTTCCTTGCAGTCGGATGAGGTCCACCATAAATCATGTTTATAAGTAATCTTTTCCCAAGCTGTATAGTCTCGTCGTCGCTAGGCGCAGCCTGGCCCCATTGGTACTGTTATCCTTGGGGATGAGCATTTCCTTACTCGCTGTCCTACCAGGCTTTAAAAAATTGCTGCAACTTCTTCTTTCTAATTAGGTCTTCTATCAGATCACGCAAATGTCGGCACTCGTTCATGTTATGACTGTGGGTCTCGTGAAAGTGGTAGTAATTTCAAGATCTCTTCTCTTTCTCCATCGATTCCCTTGGAGGCGGTCTCTTATAATGTTCCATAACCTGTGTTGCGAGATAGATATTTTCAACCAAGTTATTTAATGGAGTGTACTCTTCATATTTCGAAAATCTGGGACATTTCCTTAGGTTTAATTTTTGATCTCCACCTCCTCGGTCGTTTCTTTTCTGACTATTGCCTTCACATTTACATCGTCGGAGCTCCCTTCCGTTTGTTTCACCACAACATTACTTTTTACCACATCAGTTGACTGTCCATCACCAGCTTTCTAGCGATCGAACATGCCTCTTCCTAATGCAAGAACCTATCCACTTTCCTATAGAAAACATCCATCATCGGTAGGGGTTTCATTTTTGGCCATGTTCCAAAATCAATATCGGGATGTATCCCTCTGATCAATGCCATCATCACAATATCATCCTTAGCATTACTCACCTATGTTACTACCGTATTGAATCTGCTCGAAAAATCTATCAATGACTCTCCCGCTCCCTAAAAGATATTCGACAGTGACATCACATCTTTTGGATGAGTTGTAGGCAAACGGAACTGCTCAACAAACTTCGTTGCCAATTGATCAAATGACGATATCAATCTCAGGGGAAGCCGAGTGAACTACATCGTTGCTACACCTTCGAGAAAAATCGAAAAACATCAATGTGTAATTGCATCAGTTGCCCTGGCAGTGTCCATGTGCCATTCGTACTTCAACGGGTGTTGTCTTAGATCCGTCGTTCCATAATAGGATGGTATCGTTGGCATCATGAACCTTCATGGGTATTCTTCCTGCGAAATCTCCTCGGTGAATGGGTTCCTGCTGGGAGAAGCATCTCATTCATCGTTACTTCAATGTTGAGTTTCATTTACTAGCTTTTTTACCATCTTCGCCAAAGAATCTGGCTCGACCGGATCCACTAGATGGCAATAGGCATGGCCTGCCCAGAGTGTTTGACTCCACAAACGTTCTCGGTTAGTTCTATGATATCTGGGTTCCCTTGACTCTGGGAGAATCGTCCATCAAGTTGATGCATTCTTATTGTTTCTACGGGACGGATCAACGGTTATCGCCTGAACTCGAACATTCTAGCCGTCAGCAACACGACCTGCATCATCGCCAACTTCATCCTCCAAGACATCGACGCGCTCATTAACCAAATTGAGCACTAAAGGTCTGGTATCGAACCTACATTAGGTTCAGCATCGATCCCCATGCCCCCACTCCAAATAAAAACCAATCTCTCATTCGAAGTATTGATTTTTTTTCTTTTCATCTTCTGTTTTCCTTCCCTATGCTTCTCACCAGATGATGAAGATTTGTATTCCTCTGAATCGGAAGGAGTCAAGTCCTTTTTGTTCCTTCTACGACTGTGGGTCAGTTGGTTCAACAAATTAAGGCTCTCCTTCATCTACATATTCACCTCATTCTAACTGTCCTACAATTTGTCATGTATCTCCTTCATCATCTGATCTATTTCGACCCTTTTTGTAACAACCCACTTTTTCGTACAGTTTAAGCGGGCAATCAACCACACATGACCCACTCAAATTGAATGGAAAGGCAGATAGTTAGGGGAAAGAAAGAAGAAAGAAGACAAGAAGAAATAAACACCATAGAATCTCACAACGGAATGAATAATCTATGATATACAACAAATCTTTACACAAAAAAACAAGCTATAATATATGTATATACATACATCAATCAGAATATACAAACCTATTTCAGCCCGTGCAGCTATAATAACTTGTCCTCACAATTGTTGGTACATACAACAATGAATGCAATGGAAAAATAACCATATACCTGAATACATCTCTGGGCTTCCAGCTCATCTCATGAAGCTCCAAAGCATTCAAATTGATCTGTAATATGCTCGGTCCAACCCGAGCATTTAGGAAAAACAACGCTCGAGTCAGTCTGGTAAAACCAGCGTGAGAAACTCAAATCACAAGGAATTTTATTTATTATAACTTGGAAAATCTTTTAAAATCAAAGGTATCTCATAAGACCACGCTGCACATAAACACAAATGGGTTTTTACCTTACGATAATCAAAACATTTTCTATAGAAAATCCAGTGATATTATAATAGTGTCTAAAATACAAATACTTATTAATCATAGCCGAAATTGTTACATTAATTAAATTATAACATACTAGGTATACAACTAAAACCGTAAAGGCACGTATTGGAGAATGTATTCCATAAGACTACTGGGGTACCGCCCGTCACAGTGCATATCTAGATAAAATAACACCGAGGACCTCATCGGGATCACCTGCCAACACTGGACCGGCCTACCACTTGACTAGTAGTAGCAGATATGATCACCCCTCCGTTAATGGGCCCCGAAGCATACAAATAGGAGATAATATCAATTCTAGATAAGGATGATCATACCCTGAATGGGAGCGACCCATATAGCCCTACTGCATCTCCCATGTGTTAATCATTCCCGGTTGATGAGGCTTGAGGCTATGTTTTACCTTTATATAGCACTACTTGGAATGCTACACTGCCCTCCAGGCATCAATGCAATGCTAACATTCATCCATGCAAGTTCGTTCTAGGACTGAACGAAATCGAAGGCACTATTTCTATTACATCCATTTTCGGGAATCCCTCCCAGGATTAGTTGCAAATAGCCCTTGCACTTCATAGCTTTTTCTTCAATTCCATATTATTCCAAGCGTCTTCCATTCAAAACGCTTGAGTTGGATCGAAGTGGTTTTCGGATAGCATATCCGATCCCGATCTCTTCGAAACAACATTCGATAGTTTTTGGTAAACTCAACCCCGGTTCTTTAGAAATAAATAGACAACGAATAAGAGAGGAGATCACCACCTAACCATTAGTGGATGAATTTCCTTATCATCTATCCTAGAAGATCGAAATAAGTTTATACGTACAGTATAGCACCACCGACGGTAACTATACCATATAATTCTCATATTTCTCCTAGATATTTCCAAAATTACGTTTTGGTCCATATTTTGATAGTCGGTTATTTAACTATCAAATAACAATCATTCAAACAATGATCACATTTCCCATAGCAACCACTAAGCCTCATAAATAAATCTTTTATTAACAAAATCACTTTATAAATCTTTAGAAATCACTTCCATATATTTATCTTGACAAGATAAATATATTCATAAACCCCAATATTTTTCGATACTTAGAAAATATAACCATATACTTACCTCAATGGAATAAGTATATTCACAAACCAATTTACTTTCAAAAACTTGGTAAAACTACTTTAACATACTTATAAAATGAGCATATTCACTAACACTTAGGGATATTTCTTATTCAAAATCATATTAAATAGAGATATAAAGGACACACAACCCATCTCCTCTCTTTTATCTTGTAAATATCTCATTTATAGATCTCCAAATCTATTTATAAACTCTTTACAAATCACCAAGTTAATTTACCAATCTCCTTTATAAATATCAAACCATTTATAATCCCTTTATAAATATCTGAATCAATTACAAAAAATTTCAAATTCCAAGGTCTCTTTTTAATTTATAAAATCCCTTAAAATACTTCCTTTGTTTTTTTAAACCAACTCCCTACATGAACTTTAATTAATAAAGTTCCTTCGATAATAATCGATTATTTAAACCATCTTTAACAACCTAGTTATTATTTAACATTCCTTGCTTAATTATCTTTAAACCTCTATTAAAATAATAATTATAGAATACATTAATAATAAATTAGATTAACTTTAAATAGTATTATTATACTAATAATTTAGCTCTAAATCAGTATTAATTAATTAATTAATTAATTAACTTCCAACATTTTTAATATAATTATTAATTAATTTTAGACATTATTAATATAATAATTAATTTACTTTAAAATACAATTAAATAACTTAAACTTTATATTAAATAACTTTAATTTAATAATTACAATATAATTAAAACATTTTAAATAAATAATTAAATAACTTTAAAAAGATAATTAAAACATTTTAAATAAATAATTAAATAACTTTAAAATAATAATTTATATTCTTAAATGGTTTTAAAAGAATCATATTAATAAAATGATTAACTTTAAATCATAATTTAAACAATTGTCAATTATCTTTATAAAAAACATTATTAATAAATAATAAATATCTTTTAAATCTTATTAATACATAATAATTATTCTTAAAATAACTTTGATTCAAAAATTTGTAGAATACAATAGCCTATGATTTTTGTTTGATGATAATAAACATATATATATTTGTTTAAATGTATTTGTTGTTGTACTATTTTATTTTTCACATAATTAAATAAATATTTGTTGAACAAAATAAATAACTCAGAATTTATATTCAAACAAATATTTTATTACAAATTCAAATAGTACAAATTTGAGCTCTCACTACATTTATACATTTTCAATTACAATACAATTTCAAATTACAACACGATTTTCACTATATAATTTTTACATACATTTTCACCTTACTACATTCACTCATCACTCGTATTTGATCTTCAACTCTATTCCAGATTATATCCAGCATCTGAATTATCTGCAAAATAAACACCGACGCGGTAAAATTGAAAAAGAAATATTTTGCAGTTCAAAATGAAGTGTGTGATTTTTGAAAATGTTATTTGCTTCAATTATTTGGGTTGTTCGTCATCATTTCTCTTTTAAATTCATTTTACACGAACAGCTTGTAACATGCATAGTGTATCACTGTACATGTCACAAGGCCGTGCACACCGATATACACTTGCTTGTTAAAATTACAGGGATAGGTGAGCACAAGGTCAAACCCAAGCCAAGGCTGGATTCAACACAGGTGCAAATCCAAAATACAAAACAAAACAAGACTCAAAGAAATCAGACTAATAAAACCAGAGTCAATATCAAACCACCATACATATATATACTTATGTATACACACATGTATACATATATATGCAGGGACACAACAAAGTCAAAACAACACAGCAATATGTTCATGCAACCAGAGTCATATGGAACCAGACTCCAAATAACAAAGACATGTACAAAGTATACATGGTCTGATACATATGCAAGCTTTCTGGCATGAACATACATGAGGACTTCAAAAGCAATGTTCAGTTTCAACATCAACATAATGGCAGCAGTTCAGAATAGAGGCCAGAAATCAACATGAATAATTTTAGACATGGTTTCAGAGGCATGTACACAAGACATAACCAAGGAACTGGTCACTTAACTCGAAGCAAGGCTAACAAGACATAAGCAACAACATGTCAAAGTGGGCACATGTAAAAAGGATAATGCGGGAACAATTGTATACTTATGCAACAGAGTTCGAGTCTCACCAAAACAACATGTCCATATTAATGCAACTGGAACAAGACGCAATACAACACAAAGACGCATACATACATGAAGATATCAAGACCTGACTGCATGGACACGGCAGTGAAAACTTCAAGCGAAATAGAACCAAGACTGCAACAACTCACACATGAAATGACTCAACCAAAACAGACTAGCTCTCTAAAATTAACACAGTCAAATATGATAATATGAACTCAATGAAGAAATGAATGAGCAAACACAGACAACATCAAATGGCACAAGTACATGGAAGTAACAGAGTCAGAACCACAGACCAGACTCAAGAGGAACCACACAGCAACAAGTTCACGTGGATAGGCACAACAATTATACATATATACACATACACATATGTATGTATATACATGTTTATATGTGCAGAGTTATTAACAGTAGCAATGTGAATATAGTTGTAGAGAAAATCAAGTCACGGTTCAAAGAGAAATGATATGCAGCAGTTCAAACAAAATAATGTCGCAGGGGATTTGAGATGAACACGTCATAAAAGAATGGAACAAAGTCAGTAAACTGATAATTATCTCAAAAATTAAGAAGCCGAAGTCTTAGCCAAAATAAACAAAGTAAATTTAAAGTCATGGAGCAACACGTATGGGATGGACCAGTCAAAATAAATCACAAGCGCTCAAGCAAAATCGAATGGACAAGTGAAAATCACTGAAGAATTCAAATCGAAAATACGAACGCATATTTAGGGGTTTCGTTCCCTATAAAATCCCAACATCATCATTGGCAAAATAGTATTCGAGTTCAAGCAAAATCACTGAGCCAAGATTCAAATTAAAATCCCAAATCAATAACTCGAATCAAGTTCGAACCAAAGCAAAACAACAGAGAAATTAAACGGCAAACATCACATACCATATTTATAGCCTTCGAACTCAATTTTGAAGCGACCGCAAGCATAATTAAAGAAGCAGAAATGACCAGCAATTAGCAGCAGCACCTTAATCAACAAGCCCTATTTTTTGAAGAGGAATGATGCAGCCATTGGACTCACGAAGCAAATAACAAAGTCGGCCGAAGTATTGTAAAAGGGTAGGTATCTCGTTTCATATTGGGCCGAAAAAATATTAAGGGAGAGCGCACAAATTAATTCACTTTGGGTCGACTTTCTAATTTATTTTGGGGCTTAAGTGTTTAAAAGGGTTTTTGTTTTATTTTATTTGTAATTCATTTTTTAAATATTGTGATTCTCCTAGTTGTGTAACTAGGTTACGAACTACGGTGGTGTAGTTCGAGAATTTGCAACTCAGTGGTTGAGTTGTGGCAGGGTTTTGAGCGTAGAGTTAGGTTAGTCATTGGCGGGTGTCGCATGTTTACGTGTGTAAATGTCCGACTACTTAATTTCTAGTAGAAACCTTGGGAGCAGCACGTGGGCAAGGTTTTGCCGAAGCTGGGTAAATTTTTGTGTGATCTCTTCTGCATTATTTTCTGTTTATATTTTTATTTCCGCATTAATTTTTAATATTATTAGTATCACCCTATTCACCCCCCCCCCCTCTAGGGTAAAAACGATCCTAAAAGTGGTATCAAAGCTAGGAACAAAAACCATTTTGTTTTTTAAAATTGATTTTTTTCTTTCAATTAAAAGTTTGTTTTTTTTTAAATGGCTTCTTTTAATAATGCTTTTGCTGAGGGTCAGTCCATAGTTAGGCCACCCATGTTCAGTGGTGAATACGCATATTGGAAAAATAGAATGAATTTTTTTTTGAAAACCATTGATGCATGGAATATTGTTGAAATGGGATATAGGATACCAACTATAATGGTAGATAATCAAGAAATTGAAAAACCCATGGATCACCGAACATATCTTGAAAATAAACTGCAGAATGCTAACGCTAAAGCTATGAATTCTATTATTTGTTCATTAGATCAAATTGAATTTAACTGTGTCTCCTATTGTTTGACTGCATAGGAAATCTAGCACACGCTTGAAGTGACTCACGAAGGAACCTCCCAAGTTAAAGAATCTCGCCTTGCCATGCTTAGTAGCAAATATGAAAACTTCACAATGGAAAAGGATGAAAGTGTCAAAAAAATGTATGGATGACCTTCTAATCTCGTATACAAATCAAAATCTCTAGGTAGACCATACACAGAACTGGAAATAGTACGAAAAATCCTCAGAATTCTTCCACAAAAATTTGAAGCAAAAGTGACTGCCATTCAAGAATCAAAGGATCTGAAACAAGTTAAAGTTGAAGAACTCATTGGAAATCTCACCACTTATGAGCTAGAAATCAAATTCAAGGAAGAACGTGAAGGAGGTGATACTCAAAAGAAATCAATAGCTCTCAAAGGAACAACGGAAAGTGGTGATGATGATGGTGATGATGAAGGAGGAGCTGAACTAGCACTGATAATAAAGAGATTCAAAAGGTGGAACCGCAAATATGGAAATCATGCCCTGAATCAACAACTAAAGAACATAATCGTCAAAGTTCTAGATGACTCAGAAGAGCATGAGATCATTTGTCACAACTGCAATAAACCTGGTCATATCAAGCCAAATTGTCCTCAGAATCAATTCAGCAAAGGAAAGAAACCAAAAAGGAGAAGTTTTGCAGCTACTTGGGATGAAACTGATGAAGCTTATAAAAACAATGGCAGTGAGAGTGAAAAAGGAAATCCGTGTCTTCAAGGAGAAACAACTGACAGTGATAATGACGAGCCAAGTGAGGTATCAAAACTTACACATTCGGAATTACTTATATATTTTCATGAGGTAAATGGTTGTTTTGAACGACTTAGGGAGAAGTACGCTGTAATTGAATCACAAAAGGATAGTTTGATAGAACTAAATAAGTAGCTTGATCAGTTGGTTAAAAACTATCGAAATAAGAGCCCAAAGTGTGATAAGTGTCCATCATTTGAAGAAGAAATTAAAAAAATCAGAAATTAAAATTAAATCACTTGAAAATGAAATTCTTATTTTGAAAGAAAGTGAAAATACTAGAAGAGAAATTCTATTAAAAAGTGCACTCTGTTATTGAATGAAAATGAATCACTCAAGTCATAAGTCCAACAATTGTCACAACTTTAGGGAAATTCTCCAAAGGAGAAAAATCACTAAATATGCTATTAGGGAAACAAAATGTTAATCCTATTAGACAAGGACTTGGGTATACTCAATCTGAACGTGTAAGAAGCAAAATTTATCAAGTCAATTCCAAGTGCACGAACTGTGGAAAAATTGGACACAATCACAACAATTGCTGGTATAGACCCAAACATGTGAAAACCATTCCAATTTGGGTTCCAAAAGGCACGAATGTAAAATCCCATAGAATTAAACAAATATGGGTGCCAAAAGGAACTAACATAGATTGTCTTGGGTCTACACAAACTTATTTTCAAAATCATTTGTCACTAACAATCATGGACCTATAAAAACAAATAGGTCACAAAAATCTTTTCTCGTGTAGATGTGGTGGCAAGCTAAGGAACAACAACAGTCTTACCTGGATTCTGGCTGTTCCAAGCACACGACGGACGACAAATCAAAGTTCCTTAGCCTAGTACAAAGGTGACAGAGTCACGGTGGGTAACAACTAAAAATTATCGTAAAGGTAAAATAGGTAACGGTACATTTATCTTGAACGATATATTATATGTTCAATATCTACACCATAATCAGATTTCAATCAGCCAGTGATCAACTGAGAAAATTTGAGCACCACAATTAAATTGACAAGGATGAAATTGGTAAGGTAGTTGATCAAAAGAAATATTGAGGTATGATTGATCACTTCTTTATCTTACTGCTTCTAGACATTGTGTTCTCTACTTATTTGTGTACACGGGTTCAATCAAATCCAAATGAATCTCATTTTAAAAACTATAAAATGATTATTAGATATTTATTACACCCCTTATTGTTTGGTCTATGATATCTATCTAATGATGACTTTGAGTCAAAGGGGAATTCAGATACAGATTACGTTGGTAGCCTAGTTGATAGAAAAATTACTAGTGGAATGTGTTTTATGCAGGGACATTCATTAGTTGCATCACATTTTCAAAGAAAATATCTGCATAATTTTCATTTCAACTGATATTCAATTGGCAGACATTTTTTCATAAATCCTCTTCCAGAAAATAGTTTCGTTGACTTCATTTCACATTAGGCATTTTAGAAATTTGATTTTATATTTATTTTTGGATTTGACCTTAAATGAATACATTAACTAATCTGACTCTCTACTGATTATCGAAAAGGAAAATAGTGACTGAAAAAATGTGATGAGTATTGATATTAATCATACATTATGACTAAAGACAGTATATTTAGTAAATTTCTTTAAAAATTTAAACAAAATTTATAATAACTTTGATTGGTAAAAATTCCATGACCATCTCTATTTCAATCATATTTCTAACGACCATCACTCATCAAAATCCAATATAGTATGTCAAGATGTGGTATTTTAAATGGGAAATTATTCCTTTTTTTTAATTTAATTAGCAATAAAAACATCCAAAGTATTCACTCTCATTTAAAAGTCCTCACGTTTATGCATGGGTGAATTACTTGGAATCTTTGATTATGTGCTTTCATGCTCATTTAAAAGTCCTCACAGTTATGCATGTATGGAACACATATCAAAATTGATTATTAAATAGACGAGTTGATTCTAATCCCATTTAAAAGTCCTTACGGTTATGCGTGGTTAGAAGATACTCGAAATTCTTTTTTTTCTTAAAAAAAATTGGGAATACTACTAATCTTATTTAAAAGTCCTAAAGGTTATGCATGGTTAGTAAGTATTCAAATTCCTGTCATAAATATACCACAAATAGATACAACTATATGGTTTTATATACCGACATCACCCTTATCACTCTAAAATGGAATATGCGCCTAATAGAGTATTTATGATTTTTGTTTGATTTTTTATTGAAATTTAATATTTATACTCGATTAGGTATTAATGTTGTATTAATATCTATCACTTTAACTCTATTTTCTAATACTATTACTCTTTTGCTGATAACAAAAGGGGGAGAGAGAAGTTAAAATTTTGGCAAATAAGTCATATATTTTTAATTGCATCTAGGTTCATTGCATATACTCTTTTTTATTTTCATGCATAGGTGAAGGGGGGAGCTTTGTTGTGGGGGGAGCATTCAAGTAGGGGGAGCAAATGGAATTCATCAAAATCAAATACATTTAATAGAGTCAAAATCTTAATATATGTGTCAAAATCTTAATATATGTTTGTTATCATCAAAAGGGGGAGACTGTAGAATACAATAGCCTATGATTTTTGTTTGATGATAATAAACATATATATATATATATATATATATATATTCATTTAAATGTATTCGTTGTTGTACTATTTTATTTTTCATATGATTAAAAAAAATTGTTGAATAAAATAATAACTCAGAATTTATATTCAAACAAATATTTTATTACAAATTCAAATAGTACAAATTTGAGCTCTTACTACATTTATACATTTTCAATTACAATACAATTTCAAATTACAACACAATTTTCACTATACAATTTTTACATACATTTTCACCTCACTACAATCACTCATCACTCGTATTTGACCTTCAACTCTATTCCAGCTTGTATCCAGCATCTGAATTATCTGCAAAATAAACATTGACGCAGTAAATTTAAAAAGAAATATTTTGCAGTTCAAAATGAAGTGTGTGTATTTTGAAAATGTTATTTGCCTCAGTTATTCGGGTTGTTTTTCATCATTTCTCTTTTAAATTCATTTTAAACGAACAGCTTGTAACATGCACAGTGTATCACTGTATATGTCACAAGGTCGTGCACACAGATATACACTTGCTTGTTAAAATTGCAGGGACAGGTGAGCACAAGGTCAAACCCAAGCCGAGGCTGGATTCAACATAGGTGCAAATTCAAAATACAAAACAAAACCAGACTTAAAGAAATCAGACCAATAAAACCAGAGTCAATATCAAACCACCATACATATATATACATATGTATACACACATGTATACATATATGCAAGGACACAACAAAGTCAAAACAACACGGCAATATGTTCATGCAACCAGAGTCATATGGAACCAGACTCCAAATAACAAAGACATGTACAAAGTATACATGGTCTGATACATATGCAAGCTTTCTGGCATGAACATACACGAGGACTTCAAAAGCAATGTTCAGTTTCAACATCAACATAATGGCAGCAGTTCAGAACAGAAGCCAGAAATCAACATGAATGATTTCAGACATGGTTTCAGAGGCATGTACACAAGACATAACCAAGGAACTGGTCACTTAACTCGAAGCAAGGCTAACAAGAAATAAGCAACAATATGACAGTGAACAGTTCAAACCAGTCAAAAGGATAACACATACAACATGTCAAAGTGGTCATATGTAAAAAGGATAATGCAGGAACAATTCTATACTTATGCAACAGAGTTCGAGTCTCACCAAAACAACATGTCCAGATCAATGCAACTGGAACAAAACGCAATACAACACAAAGACACATACATACATGAAGATATCAAGACATGACTGCATGGACACAGCAGTGAAAACTTCAAGTGAAATAGAACCAAGACTGCAACAACTCACACATGAAATGACTTAACCAAAATAGACCAGCTCTCTAAAATTAACACAGTCAAATATGATAATATGAACTCAATAAAGAAATGAATGAGCAAACGCAAACAACATCAATTGGCACAAGTACATGGAAGTAACAGAGTCAGAACCACAGACCAGACTCAAGAGGAACCACACAGCAACAAGTTCACGTGGATAGGCACAACAATTATACATATATATACATACATATATGTATGTATATACATGTTTATATGTGCAGAGTTATTAACGGTAGCAATGTGAATATAGTCGTAGAGAAAATCAAGTCACGATTCAAAGAGAAATGATATGCAGCAATTCAAACAAAATAATGTCGCAGGGGATTTGAGATGAACACGTTATAAAAGAATGGAATGAAGTCAGTAAACTGATAATTATCTCAAAAATTAAGAAGCCGAAGTCATACCCAAAATAAACGAAGTAAATTCAAAGTCATGGAGCAACACGTATGGGATGAACTAGTCAAAATAAATCACAAGCGCTCAAGCAAAATCGAATGGACAAGTGAAAATCACTGAAGAATTCAAATCGAAAATACGAACGCATATTTAGGGGTTTCGTTCCCTATAAAATCCCAACATCATCATTGGTAAAATAGTATTCGAGTTCAAGCAAAATCACTGAGCCAAGATTCAAATTAAAATCCTAAATCAGTAACTCGAATCAAGTTCGAACCAAAGCAAAACAACAGAGAAATTAAACGGCAAACATCACATACCATATTTATAGCCTTCGAACTCATTCTGAAGCAACCGCAAGCATAATCAAAGAAGTAGGAATGACCAGCAATTAGTAGCAGCGCCTTAATCAACAAGCCCTAATTTTTAAGAGGAAAGAAGCAGCCATTGGACTCACGAAGCAAATAACAAAGTCGGCCGAAGTATTGTATAAGGGAAGGTATCTCGTTTCATATTGGGCCGAAGAATATTAAGGGAGAGCGCACAAATTAATTCACTTTGGGCCGGCTTTCTAATTTATTTTGGGGCTTAAGTGTTTAGAAGGGTTTTTGTTTTATTTTATTTGTAATTCATTTTTTATATATCGTGATTCTTCTAGTTGTGTAACTAGGTTACGAACTACGGTGGTGTAGTTCGAGAATTCGCAACTCAGTGGCTGAGTTGTGGTAGATTTTGAGCGTAGAGTTAGGTTAATCATTAGCGGGTGTCGGAAGTTTATGTGTGTAAGCGTCTGACTACTTAATTTCTAGTAGAAACCTTGGAGGCAACACGTAGGTAGGGTTTTGCCGAAGTTTGGTAAATTTGTGTGTGATCTCTTCTGCATTATTTTCTGTTTATATTTTTATTTCCGCATTAATTTTTATTATTATTAGTATCACCCTATTCACCCCTCCTCTAGGGTGAAAATGATCCTACAAAATTAGCTTTCAAATTTAGAAAGAGACTTAGCAACTCCAATGGTACTTAATCAAGTCACCATTTATTTCATTAACTATTTAAGTTAAAATCCAGGTATTTACATAACATCAAATATGTAAATTAAATCCATAATCAACAAGCAATTGTTAATGCTACACTTAACCAATATTAACCAACTGGAAGGTACAAAAGTGCCTATAATAATGTAATAGCTGAACGGGATTTATTTCTACTAAATAAATGTCCAAATTTAACCTATCCAGATAATAATAGCATAATGGGGATTTATTCTACTAAATAGGTGTCCAATTAATTTAATTAGTGGAACGGTGTTTTATTCCGCTAAACAGATGTACAATTACCACATTCAGTCCAATTTAACTCAAGAGTATTATTTTTGGCCAAATAAACATCAATAATTAAGGTATATAAATTTAAATGACTTTAATAACGTAGTTTAAATCCTATCCATTTTCATATGTCATAAATTTATAATTGTTCAAAGCTATCAATAAGTTATACTACAACATTGTACTCGTCAATACAAGTCCAACGCAAAAACCCATGAGCAAAACGGATCATGGATGAGCAAGTTATATAATTTTGAAACCAACACACATTTGTAAAATTTAATTAACATTTTAACCAAACATTTTCTCACGCAAACTTCACATGGGCCTAGGCCCGCTCAAAACTTCTAAAACCCGACTCACATCACTGTTCCTCCTTCTTCCCCAATCTCGAATTCACGAACCCAAATGTACGAACGTGCACGTGCACGTGCACGGCAACTCCAGCCACCCATCGTCGCATCCAAGACCGCTGACATGCCTGCCTCGCCAAGCTCGACTTAACCGCGCCCTTCGCCTACCTCCGGTCACGCCTACCTCCGACCAACCCTTGATACTATGCGCACCCAAATAAAAACGCGACACTTTTTCTCTCCAAACTCCACCAAAAATTCACCACTCGAGCGCCTCTCCTCTGTGAACACAATGCCAAGCTCCAAATCTTCAATCAATGCTCAAATCGAAAACAAATCCGAACCCTAATATTTCATGATCATCGATCACCATCACCAAATATTGTCGAAATCTCATCAAAAATCCTACGACTCCATATGAATCCAATAACGCTTATGGTGTCGATCAATTCTTCATGGATTGAGAGAAATTAATTTTTGAAATCTGTGAACAAAATTCCCTCCTTACTGAAATTTGATGGTATCTTTCTTGATTCTTGACAAAACCGAACGCGATCAATTTTAGAAAAAATTAGAGAGGATGACAATCAACTTCTTAGTTGCAAGTCGAGGTTAAAAGTGGATGGTTTGCGAGCTTTAGATTTTTGAATGAGAGGAAGTGGAGTTTGTTTCATCTCCCGGCAAAACAAAAGTAAGAGAAGAAGAAGTAGAAGTTCTCCTTGCCTGCGTGTGAACATGTATATATATACACACATACTTGATCATCTTGGACAAGGTGGCAAAATGGCTGCCATCACCATCATGAAGTGAATCAGATGGGACAAGGGAGACACATTTGTGTGCTGAGACAATATGGTAGCTGTGGGGAAAAGGGTGTGTACTGGATGTGCATATGTATGTGTGAGTTTGTTTTCGGTATCCCAACATGCCATATCACGTTCAAGTCCGAGTCGTGAATGACATAAATAAAAATACGATCACGTACAGAATTGTGACGTGGTCATAAAACAACAATAAAATAGACAGTTAATTTATTCTGTTAAATTTTGAAAATGCCGACGTTAGACATAAAATGCATCAAACGAAGATTTATTATTTTACCAAAATAAAAACTATTGAAAAATTCTATAAATTAAATTAAAAACACGTCATTACAAATCAAGTCTTAATTTGAACAGATGATTTATTATAATTTACTTCAAATTCGAATATTTAAATAAATATTCAAATTCGAAGATTTCAAAAATACGGGTCGTTACGCTTGTTATCATATCTGATGGATTTTGGATTTCAACAGTGCTCGGCTGTGTAACCTATTCATGCCAGGATTCGGTGTTCTCAGCATTGCTAGCGGGTCTAAAAGCGGTCGATTTCTCTTTTCGTGAGGTCATAAGTCAAATTAATCCTTCGATAGATTCTGTTGGAAGCTGAATAGTCTTAGGTTGCAACAATAAAACTAGCAGATCAAACTCATGGATTTAAGCTATCCAAATATAGAAAACAGATCCTAGTAGATTGAGATTAACTCTCTTGGTGAAAGCATCAAAATGTGTATACCGAAAAGTGGCACAAACACCCAGAAATAAAAAGTAGAAGAATTAAATGAAGAAAGTAAATTAAAATGAGAAAGAACAAATCATAGAAGATTTATAGTGGTTCGGCTAAACATAGTCTACGTCCATATAACTTTGTTGATGATTCTGATAGCTGTTTACAAAGATTGTTCTTATGGATCGGTGATGATCCTCGAAATTACAAGACTGATTTGATAATTCGTAAACAACCGAAAAAGATCCCCAAAAACTATGCTCATATCCCTCTATTTATAGTTGTAGGTCACCGGAAAGCACTCGCCCACATTCTAACCCACGTTTCCCATGTCCAGAAGGGCTAACTGAAAAGATCATGGTCAAGTCATCCACATTCAAGAATTGGTACCGATCCCTGTTCAAGGATCGGTATTAATCCATGAAGTTATTTCCTAGATTTTCACTTTGCTCTTATGTATGGTCAGCTTGTTCATGTCTTCGTCTTCCGTGTTTCGCTTGCATCGTTTGGGGAATGGATCTGAGTGAATTTCTTGGTTCGGGGATAAGGCAGGTGTAACAATCTGGAATTTCGAGCACTTCGTATTTAAATATCCGAATTACTTAAATATTTGAACCTTGGATTTAATGTTATTAAAAAGATTTAATAAGCCTTTTAACCCCCTTTAAATCATAAGTAATAATGTTAAACTTATTTTGGAAAAATATTTACAAAAATAAATACTTAAAAAAATATCGATAATGTGACTGAAAAACGTTTTATCGATAAACGGCTTTTTTCTCAACGAAAGTTGTTCAAATGTTTGTGCATGTATAATTAATCATTATGGAGATAATTAGCAACTAAAAATATTTTCATGTTTATGGCCAACTAAATGTGATGATGTCATGCATGAGGTAAAAAGAAGATATTTTGAAAATGAGCTTAAATGGAAAGTCTTAACTCTTAAGAATTGATAAAGAAGAAGTGATAGAAGGTAAGTCTTACATGATACGAAAGGGGGGTAGGAACAAGCTTATACTTTACCATTTGAAGCCTATATAGGAGAAGCATATCATAAATAATAAATCACCAATTCGCAAAAGCTTGGAACGAAGTATGAGAATAAAATGGTGGAAGTGCTTAAGCACAAATCCACTAATTCTTCTCTAACTTTTTTATGTCTTAACCAAATCATCTCCAATCTCTTATAAACTTTGGCTATAGGCCTAAAACATCATGGGAAGCATGATTAGTAAGTCAGAAGTGCGAAAAGGTGAGAGGAAGAGGGGGTTCCAAGGAGGGGCCGTGAGCATTGGAGGAGGAGGGGAGGTGCTGCTTTGGTTTGGAAGTGCTAAAGGTTGGATCTTTAGGCTTTTGGTGATGGTGGGAGTTGGTTGTTTGTTCTTGTGACTTTGTGCTTGTATTTGTCTTGGGTCTAAGTGAGTTATCTCACTATCTTATAAGTATATATTGTGTATATATAAATGTTGTGTGTAAAGTATAAAGTTAAGTGACATTAACTAAGTAAAGTTATAAACTTTGGACCCATCTTTCTTTTGAAAGCAAATGACAACTTTATATTGTGTAACATCACTTCTATTACCCTCTTAAACATGTGGTGTGGCCTCGACTTGATGTTTAAATGGTTTTTTAACTTATGTGTTAAATTGAAGTAAGTTTGAAAGTATTTGAAGTGAGAATAGCCGTTATAAGTGCACATCGAATCCCTTGTTTTCGGAAATTTTTATAAATAAATTGAAAGGTATACTTAGGGGTTTATTTCAATTGTTTTTAAGTACCCTAATGGTAGTACTTACTATAAAAATTTCAAGTCTTAAATATTTTGTTAAAATGGTTAAAGCTAGTCACAAAGATCGTGCATTTCAATGTTGTTTTTAACAAAGACTTTTAACAGCATTTATAAATGTTGTAGTAAGTTGCTTATGGTTTTAAGTGTTTAAAATTGATAATTAAATTTGGTATTTTTCTCTAATATTTTTGGAGATATTTTCTAACCTATATTGAAGTATCTTAAAGTTGGTTTGAAGTTTAAATATACTTTTAATAATTATATGTAAATTTCGAAAAAAGTAAAGAAGAGGTTTAACACTAGAAGCCGATGAAGTAGGCTTATCTATTTGTGAGAGTTAAGATTGATGTCGAGTAGGAACGGAGCAATAGAGCTCTAACCTACTAATTTCCTACTTGGCTAAAGAATAGTTAAGTAGGGAATGCCGAAAACGTGTAAATCTTGTTGTTTATTTGTTTGAAAAGTAATTAACTTTGCTTAATGCTAAAGCCGACGAAGTAGGCTTATCTATTTGTGAAAGTTAAGATTGATATCTAGTAGGGACGGAACAATATAGCTCTAACCTACCACTTTCCTCTTGACCGAGGAATAGTTAAGTTGGGAATGTCGAAAACGTGTTAATCATATTATTTTCTAACTTTTTTATAGAAATAAATAATGTTATACTTAACGCTAAAAGCCAACAAGTATGCTTGTCGATTTATGAGATACAAGACTATAGCATCTAGGCAAGGCTTTGATGCAATTGGTGCTCTAACTTACCTGGCTTCACTCTTGGACGAGGAATAGTTATGTTGAAATGTATATAAGCATATATATTTAAATATATATATAATTTGAATTTGAATTTTAAATTTAAATTAGATTTTACATCAAGGTCTATTTTTAGATTTGAATATATCAAAAGTTATCTCAAAATTATATTTGAAATTTTGAATTGGTATACATATTCAAATTCAAATTTATATACAAATGTTTTGCACACATATATGGACATGTATATATATATACACATAAATATAAGGTTTAATTAATAATAAAATAATAATAGATAGTAAATATGTATGTAAAGGGGTTAATATGTGCATTGTAGTGTAAATCCCACCAACTATGTATGAGCATATTAAACTATTTGCATATTTATATGTTGCACATACATTAACACGTATGTGTATTTGATAATGATTTTATTTAAAATTATTTAGATTGGATCTAAATCAGTTTAGACTTTGTAGGCCCAATATAATCTATAATGGTAGAAAACCTTAAAATTCACCCATTTAACTTGCTGCGTACTGGCCTAATTCCATCAGTAAGCTCGGTGGATATGAGTCACTTTCTTGTTCTAGCAAAGTATACGATAAGAAAAAGGACCTTCAAAGCCCACGAATATAGAGAAAATTATGTAAAGTTTTCCAGATACAAAGTATGGAAAAGTGTCTTTAACTTTTCCATATCTAGATGTGGACGTGTATGGTCCAACCAATAAGGGTAGAGAGGCTTGACTTCATCGCCTAAATTCTTCTCTCCCTATCTGCATTAACTTCGCGATAAACAGAGACTTGTCAACCTAGAGTATTAAGAGAAAAATGGATGAAATTATGAAGGATGGGTTAGCGAGATCACACTATATATATGTGTGTAGGTGTGTGTGCATGCCTATATATGCGTGTGTAATAAATAGGCATAACAACCTTACCAACACACTTGGAACAGAAATGGAACCCACACGAGTGAATATGTCTCTATCATCTAGTGGTTCAATACATCTCTCTTTCAAGGAAATAATGGGGATTTGACTTCACTTGGGAGGGCTGTAAAACAAGTTAATCGCAGATTATCAAAAAGCATAGAAATAATTCTTCCTGGGTCGACACTCGAGTGGTTTGATAAAGACGACTCACGAGCTAGGCTTTCGGTATGATGTATGTGGCGACAAAGTTGTGAGTTTACACACGTTATAACTGTCCTATCATGGGCAATCTTAGTACCTCAACAAGATTCTTCAATCTTTTGTGAACGAGAGCTATTTTGCCACATCATATAGTGCTTTCGATCAATAATCTAAGGGGCGTCGTAGAGATAGAGAAAAAAATTCTTTATGTATGCATGAAGCAGGCTCTATCTTTTCTTTTCTATAGGATAACTTACTTATATCCTACTCATAGAGCGGTGAATTCTTAGGCCAAATTTGATTTGAAACAATCATAAATGAATTTACAGTGCCAAGGGGAAAAAACCAAGATCAGATTAAAGTTTTATATTGCGTAGCGATGGAAAGCAATAAAATCGTGGAAAATAAAGAATTTTGATTGAATTTAAAACTTAAGTTAGCACTAAAACTTTTGCAAATATACTTATGTTTTTAGTTCTAAATTATTACTTTTGACAAGTATTACCGCGTAGCGGATTGATTGATAGTCTTTTTCATAGTTTATTTTTTAGAAAAAATATTCATTTTAGCGTTTGACGATTATTAAATTTATAACCTTTAAATTTGAATTTAAACCAATTTTTATATTATTCAAAATACGCTTATTTGAATCAATTCAAGACGCAAAATACTTTTAAGCCTTTCACTAGGGCATGCCCTTGAAAAAGGGACACTTTGATAAGCCTGGTCAAGGCCAGAAGCGGAGAGGTTTTTTATATGTAAGAACATTACTTAAAGGTAACTTTCTCCTTAATTAAACATGCTTTCTTTAGACATTCGTCTAGATAATTTTTCCAAGAGATTGTCCTATGTGTTGATTAATTACTCACGTGAACATAGTGCGGGCTTTGATAACATTATTGGATCAGGTGCATTGATAATGGGGCAAAAAGGAGAAAATAAAAAAAAATCCTTTTATTAATTTGCACCAGTACATGTACAAGTTACTTTTTCACTAAATCATATCTAGCGACCTCAATAAAAGGGCTTTATGGTTTTATTTTAGTTTGGTTAAATTAAATTAAAAACGTTAGTGTTTTTATAGTATGTAACAACCCGTAAATTCGAAAACAAATTTAAACAAGGACATTTTAGTAATTTTGACCATAAGAGCTAAACGTCAATTTTACAAAATGTTAAATTAGACAATGAGACTTGCATCATTGCGATCGGCTCATTTTTCTAATGAGAATGGTATATAAGTTTGTACAGATCGAAATCATAACGAGAAAGATACGAACATTTTTGTAAACCAGGGTTCTAAAATTAAAATGGGCTCAGCCCATTTAAACTTGAACGTATGTTTTGATTTGTATTAAGTACGCAACTTTAAAATTTGAATTAGAATAGAACAAATGTACTCTTTCTTCATTTTCCTCCTCTCATAGTTCCTAAATTAATTTCAATCAACCAGAACTTGTGATCAGCTTTTCACAAAATCACGCAGCCAAATCGAAGAACACGATGGAGGCTACATGCTAACATCGATTTCAAGCAAAGCTATGTGGATTTGGGGTCATTTACAATTCTGGACAAACGAAGGGTTAGAATTTTTGATCTTTAATTTGGGGCTAAACAAATCATTGTGAGGGGTGTTTATCACACTTTCTTGATTAAACTTACGAAGTATTTTGTTTTATATGACTTAGGATTAGAAATTGGGTTTGATATAGTTGGTTACTGATATAAATAGAAGTTAAATTAAATTTAAGTTGGAATAAAGTATGGATTTATGTTGGAATCGATGAATTTAATTACCCATATGAAGTGGGTTCATTAGCAATGAAAATGAGAGTTAATATTAGTTATACATATAGCTTAGAAACCATTTAACTGTATATATATGAAACAATGTGAACCGAATTTGTGAAGCTAACATAGAAGATTTAGAGAATAATATTCAAAATTATATATATATATATTATACTATAAAGCAAAACCTTGGTCAAACCATTCAAAGTGAAGCCTTTTGTGTGCTGCCTAAATAGTCCTTCGCAACAATGCAAACGAAATGAAAATACGAAGGGTAATTCTATCATCTTCTTTTCACACTTCCTCTTGCCCACGTTACTCAGTACTCCTGTAAGTTTCCCATCTTCTCCACTCTTCCATCGGTCCACAAATACTTCAACAATTCTCAAAACAAAAGATAACCCTAACTGCTGCCTCCTTCAAATCAATATCAACTATCTCCAGTCTTCTTTATTCGGTTTCCAATTTAATTCTTTCTTCCCGAATTCCTCCTTTCAGGACCAATCTCCTTCAAACAAACCGCTTTTGAAGTTACATAGATGCCCCTAGAATAGTAAATGTTGAGTAAGGATGATATCGTCAGTTCGCTACCGCACAGCGACATAACTTCTTGCCTTCCGTCCGCGAAACTCT
The DNA here is from genome assembly GCA_030737815.1 of Allium fistulosum. Classification (NCBI taxonomy): domain Eukaryota; kingdom Viridiplantae; phylum Streptophyta; class Magnoliopsida; order Asparagales; family Amaryllidaceae; genus Allium; species Allium fistulosum. Next base: position 1,144,355,671 of record CM060905.1, read on the forward strand.
TTCTTATCTTCCTTCGTTGCCAATTCTCACAACGAACTTCAGCGTTTTTACTCCTGATGCTTCCAATTCCTATTATTTGTTCCAAGATTTTTCCTTATTTTTCCCTGATTATCGAGATCGAAAGAGACCTATGCCTTGGTTGATGAAACTCTAGTTAGGTATCATCTTTACCTAACTGTTAAGTACAAAAGGGATCCATGCTTTGGTTGGAGCTCCAATCAGGTAATTTATTTTGTTATTCTGATTAACTATATTTGATTGAATAGTTTAACTCTTGACTTATTGACGTTGTCAATTGATATGTCAATGTTATGAAAAGTTGCAGATTGGATAACAATATTATATTTAATCTTAATCAAATTGTGGTTAAAATTTGTTTCCATTCGTTGAATTTTACTATACCAAAAATTAATTTATAATATACAGCTAAAAAGTTTAGTGCTCTTCTTTTCAAGACTCTAGGCTTGAAATGTTATATTTCAGTAACCTGTAACATAATAATAAATTAGCATATTAATTTCTTTGAATTTGATACCATCTGATCAATTATGCTCATGTATGCTATATGCTTGATAATTATAAAAATAATGATATAAATATCAATCAATTTGTGGTTAAAAAAGTGTTTTATAACTGTTTAGAAACAATTATGTCAACTAGGTAAAAGCATACACTTGCAGCCATCTTTCTCAAACAACTAATGTGATGTTGACATAAAACATATCTTTTACGTAAGCTTATACATCATGAATTTGAGATTATAACACCACAAAGTTGGCATTTTTGTTTATAAAATTTTACATGGACCAAACAGACTTCAACTTGATAGCAATCTAAAAACATGAAATCAAATGCAAAGGAACGGTATAGAACCCATATAATGTTACCATGGTTTTCAAAACTAATGAGTAGAAGAATGTCTTTTCTTTTTATCATACTTCTTAACTAAATGCATACTACACAGAAAAATTCGTTACAGATTGGTGACGCCATTTCTTAATCAGAATATTAAACTTTTGCTCATCATAATACATAACAAAAAAACATGACAACACAATCAAGAAGAAATATGTACTTCTAATGTACATGTTATATGCCTAAAATTAAATTAGTAGCAAGGGATTTGTTTATCACCCTATATTCATTTTCAACTTGCAATATAATCCAAAAGTTATATAAACTTAATACTACCTTTCAACAAATCAATTCAGACTTAAAAAATGATATCAGCATAAGAAAATTTGGATGATGTCAGTTAATCGGTCAAGGTTTTTAAGCTCAAATCCAAATACTCTACAAATTTGATGCCAATTCATCATCTTTGATTTAAAACCAATTTTTTGAGGAAATTAATACGATTTAACATACAATAACCACAACTAATATAACTTCAAAGAACAAATATCAACAAATCAACCTATATGATTATAACAATAAAAACCAAATCTTTTCGACAACCTAAATGTTATCAAGATCTATCTTTCGGTAAACTAGCTATAAAGAAAAAACAAACCTTGAAATTTCCCCAAAAGGACGCTTAAGAGTTTTCAAACTCCTCTTTATTTCAGAGCAAAAATAAAAGGGCATTTCAAACCAAATTAATTAGTAACGATAACATAAAGTGTTTACTGAAATTAGTTACCGTAATATTATTTGATTCATGGAATAATTTTTTATTCCTTCATAATAAATGAGTAAATATGAGTGAGTTTCTATGTCCTTAGAACTAACTGAAATTGTTAGCTGCAGTTAAAGGCGTATTTTAGTCAATCCTAATGCTCTGGTTGCTTATGTTTAAATAGTTGTTTTCAATGCATTAATATCAACTAACAAATGTTCATATTTATTCTTCCAAACCAAGCGACGCTAAAATTTTAGTTTCACATAGGATTCGTAGGAGGTCCGGTTAAATTCATACTGTATTGGACATTTTCAAACGTTCTTATTTAAAGATGACTTTTCGATGCTCATATTTATGTTTACTGGATATTCTGTTATTTGCCTATTTAGATAACAAATTCTTACCCTTAAATTATTTTATTACTCAAATCTAGCTATTTGTTTTGTATAAAAGTATATGATTTTATATTTTCTTTCAAGTAATAGTGCACAATGCATAGAGAATGATGTTTATCCATTTAAAAAAAACATATTTTTGTCAAAATTTGTTCCTTCTATTGATTAGCTTTGCAAGTGGATATAAGTTGATGTGCTACCATTATATTCAATCTATGTTTTGACTCACACATGTTATAAGTTGAATTATTGATATTATAATAAGTAACGACCATTAGAATAAGTTGAATAACCGCTTCAGTCTTTCCCAATGTTGTAAATATGCATTTAATATAAATATATTAGTTCTCGAATTGTTATATGCTTTTATGGCTACACAAAAATGGTACTGTACAAATGGTAATCAATAAAGGCATTACCTATTATGGTTATATATTTAATTGCATAATTATATATATTACCTCTTATTATATTTAGGTATTAGTAATTATTCAATGTGTATAAATATTCAATGTACATTCGGGCTATTAATTGCCATACCTATTTCTATATTTGTAAAGATATACCTATTATTAGTTATAATATATATATATATATTACCTCTGTGACTGTATATTTAGTGTGTGTAAATATTTCTATTAACAAAGCAGTTTTTGGCTTGGTAGTTTTTATTGTTTTCCAAGCTACCCATGTTCTCGGCATAAAAAACAACTAAAAGTTGTATATGTATGGCTTTGTACTTTCTCATCTTGCCTAATGTACGGAGTTTCTTTCAGTTTTAAATTCGAACCCTAATGTCCCAATGTAACATGTATTTACTTCTTCAATTCAACTAAAATATGGCAACGAAGGACTGGATATTTTAAAGTGAAAAGAGAAGGTCCTCCACTGTTTCGCTTTCCCTCCAAAGATAAATCAAATTGATGATCAGTTTGTACAATAGAAACTGATGTCATTACTCTCAGTTTCTTATATTTTCATGATGCTATTTTTTTGCTCCTTTTTATTTAGAGAATAATATTGGTATTAAAATTATGTGTCCTATCGATAGTCATACTTATTTAACTTAGCATTGACACGCATTAACCATTATGGAAGATGTGTTCTTACACCTACAGGTAAGCTAACATTTATTCCTTAAGTGAAATTTACTTCTGCATAATGCAAGCCACTTATATCATTTAGGTAGAAAAAAACGGTTATATATATTTTCTCCTTTTAACTTCATAACGTATATGATACCGGGGATTTAGATTCATTGATCATTTTGATGGTTTTCATGGCACCATAAGTATACCTGAAATTAGGCCTTTTGATGGTAAGTGGGACTACAAGACTCCTTAAGACAACATCTTTGGCTTATACATATGGACCTTATGTTGATGCCTTCCTACTTCTATAACTATATTAGTGAAAAAACCAGATTCAATCTCATGATATAAGTATGAAAATGCATTTTAAAATTTCATATTCTACCCGATTATTTATATATCAAGTTTTATTTTGAGAAAGAACTTAAATATATTGACAAAGAGTTAGGAATGATAGGACACTAAATTCCTGTAATTATGACATTATATTCCAAACATATTAAATATTGATTATGCCTTAATAATGTACTTAAGATAGCATATTTACTACAGGTCATTAAATGAGATCTACTAATGCTATTTTTTAAGCCGTGAATATAGGAACATGCAACATTTCTAATTATATCCTTAAAATTTTGGCACTAAACTTTGACGATTATTAATTTTTGTGTATGAAAATGTATTACAAGTTAATAATTAGAAGACATTTCAATGATCGATTATGAAGTAAACATAATATATTTATGCAAGATATAAGTGATCTAAGATAGATATAACTCATGTAATTGATTATTTTTTGAAATAGTAATCATGCTCCTTAATTTTATCAATCTTTTTAAGTACAAATTGCAACTTCTAAAAGCTTTGAAGTACAGATAAAATAGGTAGGGAAAAGCCTTACTATAGAATTATGGTTACTCAAAATTTAATTGACAGATTTAGTAGAATGAATTGAAAATATAGATATATAAACTATGTAAATACAAATATAAAGTTCGTAAATCCATGCTTTATTACAGTTTTTATTTTATTTTATGAAGACTTACATGTTGGTCTGGAAGAAAATACTGTAAGCAGATAGTGGTCGTTCGAGATCAAACTTTATTAGAATTATGATTGTCAATTAAGTATATTTAACTTGCTACATCATCGGACTTATCCCCACCCTATCACTTCCGATCTGACCATACAACCTGCTTTGCCTGCCATGGTTCACTTGATATAATCGGTCAATCTCCATGTGTTATTGCCTGTTGTTGTATGTCACTTCATTATAGCTATGTATTCTTCCTTTGTCTCTAAATAATTACATTTTTTTGCATTTTCATTGGAAAGAGAAATATGATGGATAACGTGGCAATTTGGTTAATCAAAAGGCTAAAATTTTGATTTCAGGCGGCTGCCAATTGAAATATTAATTCAAACTGTAAATATAGTAAACTATTATAAATATATCAACTATGGTTAGACCGTTTTATGTCATTTTGTTTTAGTCACATATGGTAGTGAAGCAATAATTATATAAGGAAAAGAAACTCATATTTGATTCCAATCATAATTTAAGGAAAAGAAGGATACTCATATGCGTAGTGTAAATGCGTAGTGTAAATGCTTCTTTTTGGACAAAGATTTGCATCAAAGTTTGCTTTAGATTATGTTTAAATTAATTCAAATGACAAAATCTTGAACATAATTTACGTGTTTAATTTGTGTTGTTTTGTTTTTTTCATACCATGTAGATAGATATAATTTGATAAATTTATAAAATTGTTATACGTAATATTTTCCAGTTAAAGCAATTTTTCCCAAAATGTTTCTCATTTAGAGCAATTTTGCATAGAATATTTTTCATTAGGAAAAGTTTTTACAACATTGTATATTTTGACATTTCATAGTTGATTTTTACAACTCATTATGGCAGGGAGTTTTTCCATTTACATTGGAGAGAACTCTATGTGTGTAAAAATAGACATATGTCAGTGAAAATATACGAGAGGGAGATTTTAAAGGAAAGATGAGTGAAGAGCAAGTTGAAAATGGGAAGGTTTAATTGAGGGTCCACTTTAGTTCATTTGCAGTTGTAGTACAAATTTAGCTGTATAGGTTATAACTTGGTTCTTCTCACTTTGATTTGTCTTATAACTCTCCTAACTTTGTCATAAGCTATATAGTACCATGATATGCATATCATACAATAACTATAATTCATGTTTTTTTATATCTTCATAAAACAGCAAATATTAGTCTATATATCAAGCTTAAGTATGCGCTAATAAAATCTCATTCATGTCTCATACTTAAACAGAAAACGCCATGTCACGAAATCGAAGTTGGCGGTTGCCGACCTACTTATGATGCTCGAAAACAAGGGAAAATAAATTATAGGAATAGAAAGTAACTGCAGCTCCAAGGATCAAGCACAAGATGCCTGGCACCTATCCAAGTGATGCGAACACAAATGCCAAACTCAGCAACGTTGGAGCTACTGATGATGTTCTCAAATGGTACCCACGGTGGAACCATGAATGTGTGTATTACATAGTACTGAGCTTTTCAAAACTGCAGCAAAAATGATGGGTTGATGTTGTAACAAAGAACGAACCTTTGGATTTCAGAACAAACAATGCTCATGCATACAATTTTGGGTTTTTTTTTGTAGCAGTTGAATTCGTGTTGATGCTTGCAAGGTTTACTGCATGATCGTTAGGTTGCAGAGTTCTCATCTCTTTCAATACATTTTTTAGCAGGAATAATGTGTCTAGGATTATTTATATAGATAGCTGCAATAAGTGGTTATATGGGGCCTTTATTTGTATTATGTATAAAGTTTGTAAGTATTGGTCTTAACTATTCCTAATTGGCAAGCGCAAGCTGCGACCCATTCGAGCGTTTAGTTTATGTATAAAGTTTGTAAGTATTTATATGTCAACAGCCCGTTTCATTACAACCTTTTATTTTATTTGTATTATGTATAAAGTTTGAAGTATTTGTATGTCAACAGCCCGTTTCATTACAACCTTTTATTTTATTTTTAAATTTTACTTAAAATAGTAGTAATTTTTACATAATTGCAAGTGAATAGTAATATGATAATTTGTTCATATAAATGAATAGAAATAGCATTAAAATTGTTGAAAAGTAAACTCAATACACCACATATTTGAGTGTTTCCAACAATAGGGGTTCTACATCTACTACTAATGTGAACAATTCATATTTATTAATTCAACTTCTCTCTAACCTTGACGACCTTCTCAAAAAATATAATAAAACAATTTTTAATTATGATATTTGACATAATAATTTCAATGTTTGTACTCATTCCAAGAACATTTCAGAAGAACAAACATTTCCTTATAAAACATTTTTGACTCCATCTTCAAAAAATTACTGATGCCGGTCTCAAGCCCGTGACAAGGAGGAGACAAAAATTACTACATCTGTACTTAGTGCTTACAGAATACTTGCAAGTTACTGTTGTTGACATCAACCTTGAAAAATCATAGAGTCAATTTAAATCTTGCAAAATTTTATAACAATATTACGGTAAACGATAATTCGAAATCTATACACTTGCATCAAGTAGGATTATACTTTAACAAATATTGAGCGTTCATGATGAAGGAAGTATTATGGGAGATGCGATCTTTACGGTTGAGAAAAAATATTTCTTATATATTAACATGCTAATTTATTACTTTTTTAAAAAGAGACGATGCAATTTTTTAAGTTCCAAACTATTAAAAATGCTAATTTTACTATTTATACATTTCTCTACATATTGATGTGATAGTTAATTACTCTCTTTACCGGTTTAATTATTTCCTAAAATAACTTAGTCTCATTCATATTTTGATAAATGGGTGATTTATGCATGTATGCAAATAAAAAATGCATCACTACATACACATCGAGTCATTTTGTAAGGTTAAAATAGTCTTGCGAACAATGTTTTATAATACCAATTCCTCTTATTAAAGTACTCGTGTGTGTGTGTGTACACACACATATATAGGGATTGTATATGAGCTAAAAATCATTTAAATACGACTAAAATAGTATGGAATGGATTTCATAAATACACACGCATAGTTTTTAATATATAAACATATAGCATATCATTGAGAAATAGAAAAATAGAGTATTTACATAAAATAATCAATACCAACACACAAGCATATGACGCAAATAGGAGGAGAAGGGGGGCTTGTTGTGCTATGTTTAATATTGGGAGGTTATAATCCTGCTATCGTTTTACCATTTAGGCACAAAGTACACAAATTATCAGGTTGCTATCGTTGGCAGTCATTTGCACCTGCTTGTTGTGAAGTTCTGTTTCCAATAGGTCAGAAACTCCTCTTTGAGTTTGACTTCAACCTGACACTTGACACTCGTGTGTATTTTTATGTCAAAAGAATACAAGATCCATAATAACCTCAGTGCATTCGAGGAAAACTCATATATATTTTTACATTACAGCAAGTAACATCATCAAAGAAAGAAAGCCATGTAATGTTACAGAGCACAGGTATTGCTTTAGGCTGATCCAAACTCAAGAAACCATTTTTCATGTAATGCTTCTTCAAAGTCACACGTGCAGGGTCTTTTGATATATCCTCTCTTTGGACATGTTTCTCTATGTTATCCCTAGTAAAAGAAGCATCACGGCATACATTTGTAAGATCATATCCACTATATCTTTCTGTTCTTCGAGCTACTTCCTCATTGTTTACATCCTGAGCGACCTTATTACAGTAAAAGATATTAGTATATATTAATGATCAGTAAAAATGATAATTATTCAGACGCGTCACTCGTGCCTCTGTTGTTCTAAAATTTATCATTATAAGTTCCTTACGGCCCTGAAATTAGGAAGAGTTGTGTGTGTGTGTAAGTAGGTTCCTATGCAAGAGGTTACATGTATCAAAAGATTCAAAACCGAGATTATTCAGATTAGTACCTGTGCACCTCTTGCTTTGTTAGTAGTCAGAACAGGATTGATTTCCCTTTCTTTCCTCCAATTACATCAGTTGTTGATTGCAAATAGCTATTATTATTATATAATACATGGGAGACGAACGAATCATTTAGTCCCACATCACCTGCTCTAAGTACAGATACCCCAACATATACCGAAATATTACAGCACATAGCACGACCTTACTTGAACAGGATCTGTTCTATAGGCTTGTACTACTTTATCCTTATAACTTAAGGAGGAAGGCAACTCAGTCTGGTTGATGACATGTGGCCCCGTTTCCATGGTGTGATTAACGGGTTAATGGATCTCTCATCGGACCCATCCTGTAGATGATCATTCTGGCCAGGTCTTGCCCTGGTTAAGATGGATTCGGGGTTGTCTGACGGACCCCACCCAATCCCATCCCCTTTTTTCCCTCCCTCCCTCCCTCTGTTCCTCTTCCACTTTTCAACTGCTGAGGAGCAAAGCCAATTATCCCTTAACCATCTCAATCTCAATATACACATATGTGGAGCATCATTATCAGTTTTTTTTAAACTCTGAAGTATGCAGTGGATTCATAATAATGGTCCAACAAACGGTATAACAATTGTTTTAGCATTCAAAAGTATTTTACTCCTCTTTGTAACTTAGTACGTAACTTCAGTAGTCCAACTTTTTTTCTCGCTCATAAAAAGGTGTAGCCCACATATAGGGACAAGGTTAAGGGTGTTGTAACTATACGTATAGTACTGTTCAAACGTGTTTATATATGCTATTTTACAAGAATTCACATAATGGCCTAAAAAATATTCAGTTACCTGCTCCAAAAAGCCTGATTTTTGATAAAACAGCATTCCTCGACTTTCTTTGGTGTTTCCTTTTAAATTCTTCCAGCTCATACACAAACTGAAAAGGAAGAAATTTGAATTCTTGCAAAGATTTTAACCATCCATTTATGTGGGGGAACTCCCTCATTTTCATTACCTTCATCACTGAATTCGTCGTGATTGATTGCATTATGATTATATATATTTTTGGCCAGCTGGGGACTTTGACGGGAGCAGACAGTCTCTGTTTCTTGCAATTTTCTTCTGCGTTTGTATTAGACTTTGGTATTTCCATAGTCCAATAATGACGTCTTCTAAAAGCAGATGAAGAGAAAAAACTTGATCTTTTACTCATTTGGTGCTATTTATAAGTAAAACCACCCATCTTCTTTTTTCATATTCTCCACCAGCCTTTTTGAATTCAAATATAGAAAACAACAATAAGAAACAATGTTAAATTTCCCTAGTTCAAACATGAGTTATTTTGTCGACATGTCTGTCTAAAATTAGCAGGTTATAAAATGCGTGAAAATAAGATATACAGTTAGAGATATCACCTTTCATTGAGGTGATGAGGTGCATTTATTTATGAACTGCAAACGAAACAGGAAATACTTATCATCAAAAGGAAGAAGTGTTCTATCTCAATTGCAGAAGACTGAGAAAATACAAATGACATATGAGAGCTGTATAATGAAGCAATGAAAAAAAAGATTGGCAAAAGAGTGATGGTAAAGTTAGAGTATTGTATGTTAGACTATTTAGTAATAGAACATATGCGTACAACATTTTATGGCGAATGGGTAGACGTTTGCCTTCACAAAAGCATCCCCTGGTAATTTGGCTAAACAGGCAATAAGCTCCATCAGTTAGCACATGCAAATTTCCCTCATGTGCACAAGTTTCATAAAGATTTACATTAGAGATATAAGCAAGTTCAGGTTTAATGTTACATTCTTACAAGATCGCATTATTTTTAAACTTCCTTGAATTTTAAAGATTCTCATAACACAAGTAGAAGTATAGTTGAAGCGGAGAAAATCACGGCCTAAGTCTAAATGTAAGCAAGTCAACGGCTGATATATCCGGTCAGACTAACCTAGCCATTTGGCAAACTATTAAAGATCAATACTTTTAGAATGAGCTGATTTATTAAAATAAAAAGAAATTTAATATGATAGGACCAGGGTTTATATATATATATATATATATATATATATATATATAACATTTGGTTATCTTAATAAAGAATCTCGGTACATAAAAAGCATTGTGTAGGATATTATAATATTGATGGATTAAGTTAAAGCGAGGAAAATGAATAAATATAACCATTATCAAAGAAAATTGCTTCCGTGGTATCATGTTTTCTCATTGAAGTCATTTATACTGAAACAAGTATTTCAACATCTTGATAATTATCTAAGAAGTAAAGAAGAAGAATAAGACTAACGTCATATTTTTGTAACTAAAACCCCAATCGGGTTGTATACCTTTCCCAGGGTAATGTAATATAAATCATATTACGTCAAAGAAGCATGTCAAATATTTATAGCTTTAAATTTTTGAAAAAGAAATATCGGAAAACTAGAACAAAACAAAAGAAATCATTTTCTACCAAAAACACTCTTTTTTCACAAAATCTTTTGTGAACTTTTTTCTAAAAAGTTTAAATATAAAACATTTTTACATGTTTTTCCTTAAGGAAATTAAAATATTGCTAAGTGATTCAAACATTAAAAAATCAGAAAATATTGAAACTACTCAAAAAATATTTATAAAATATGATAAAATTAATATATTTTCAAAACCATAAAAAAAATACTCAACGATTTTTTATTAAAAAAATCATTTTTTTAAACATTCAAAATTTAAATGAAAATTCATCCAAATTTTCTTAAAGAAAATTCAGATTGTAGAGTAGGCTTTTAAGAATTTCACTTTTTATGTTTATAATGCAATAAACTAAATGATAATAATAATATTGGTTAGTCACCACCATGGAGTGGTGTAACTAGTTATGCTTGAATTATTAGATCTAATAGTTTCAGCATCAGATTTCCAGTTTAGCTTATGAACCGTATACATTGGATGATATATAATAATAAATTAATAAATGATAATTGTTTTACCAAGCGTGGTATTATTAAGCTTTACAACCCATTTATGTTGAGCTTCGCAACCCAGATTCAATTGGTGGTTATGTTTATACCACAGTGCTTCATCAATATCCCGTGGGAAACTGTTAGCAGCTAAAAGCATTGACTATTTGAGCTCCCCATATTATCCATAGTATCTGTTATTTACACCATCTATCTGTACAAGTAATTCATACCCTCTTGATGACTCAGGTTCTCCTGAAGCACTGTGAAATTTTGTTTTTCGATTAGATTAATAAAAGAACATGTAAAGTTCTTGACTGTTTATCACTTCATATCAAAAACTACATGCATCTCAAAAAAATTAAATAAAAAAACAAAAAAAAGCGCAGATTGCATTTTTTTGCTATAATATACAGTACAGTATAAATGCAACTTGATTAAAAAAAAGGTGAAAAATAGATATCATAACATTTTTTATTTTGGCCTATTCTGAAGATGTTGAATAAGGACAAAAATGTATGCAAAAGACCGAGGGCATGACAACCCAAATGTGGATTCCTCTTCATCAATTTAACGCTACTATGGGGCCATAATGTAATATACAGGAGAGCCCAACTTGGCAATTTAGTGCAACTCCATGTTCAGTGCAAGTAGCTATTATTAATATTTAATACATGGAAGACAAATGAATCATTCAGTCCCACATCCCCTGATATAACTAGATATACCACAATATATGCCAAATCTTTTTTATTTCTCTTTCAGTATTTTTGGTTTCCCTTCTCCGATTAGCCAATTAATTAAACGCTTAATAAACAGGTTGGGTTTGACCCAAAAAAAAGAAGAAGGTTGTCGATGTTTCAACTATATACAGTTTAAACATACCTGAACATGTGTAGAGACAAGACAGATATAAAATTTCCAATATTATTCCCTACATCGTTTATATATGATGTTTTAAATTATCTTAGGTTTACATGTAACCTAATTCATTCAAGATACAATTAGTAAGCTCCTCGAGGCTGCAATTATTACTCTATTAAATATGTTGTGGATTCATTCCACAAACAGTATGAAAATTGTGTGCATACATGAGTGGGCATATGTGCGTTAGAAATTCAAAAGTATTTTTAGGCCTCTTTGAACTGTATTCAGGACCAGACCTAAGCACAGGTCAATTACCAGTTATGTGCATTTGGTAGAAACTAATTGACATCAAAATTTAAATCAGGAAGTGATTGTATAGGACAAATCTAAATGTCCAGGGGATTTCTACCAGATGTGGATGATATTGTTGTATACACTGGAAAACCTATGACAACTTAACTGCCTTTAACCATGGGCAATACATAAGCTCCATCAATCAGCATAGGTGTGCTCATGAACTTTTCCTCCATGTGTGCACGCTTCATTACACAACCACATGCTGGAAGAAAAAATAATATGAATCGTAATTCATTAGATTTCATTACAGACACAAACAAGTTCATGTTCATTGTTACATTTCCACCCAACCATCGTACTTCTAAACTTCCTTGCATTTTATAGATTCTGAAAACACAAGGAGAATATATTTATAGTTGGAGCAAATATCCTGGTCTTGTAAACCAAAATATCAAGTGTGTTTGTCTATCACACACATATGTGAATCAGCTACACCTTCACACTACACTTAAATGTATTTTCACGTTCTACGATTTTAAATGAAATCAGTTCTGGGTACGTTTAATCAATGTTCAACACAAATTTTGAGACAAATTTAAAATCTCATTTACATCCGAAATAGTGGGTAAATTTTACATTCAATTTTGAATATTATTTTTGAAAACGTTAAGAATATCCAAGCAAACTTAAAAAAAAATGTAACATGATCTTTAATTAAATAAAAACATATACAAAAAGTTCGGATTTATTTCAAATTGTCAAACTCGACAAATTATCAAGCTGTAGCGTGAAGGGTGTATCATATGAGGTGTGGCCGATCTCTCCTCTCTCTCTCTCTCACACACACACACCCCCACACACAGACAAAAATATATCAGTTTCAAAAATATGCGTGCAAGTGTATATATATAGAAAGGATCCACATCTCCCAAAAATCATATTCCCCTCACAAATTTTCATATCAATTTTTTCCCCAAATGCATCTTAATAGCAGTAATTTTTAACATCGAAGATTCAACGATTTCATATTTCAAAAAGATGGAAATGATTGAAGAATTCATAAATGATCAAATACAAGATAAAGAATATACGAGACAAGGGAAGAAACAGAGAAAAAGTGACTAGGTGTAAAGGAAGTCCCATCAACCTGTAGCTATCCATGGATCAGTCGGTACTAACCCATGAAATTGACCGGTATGGAAAAACAATGATGAAAATGAGTTTGGAATTATGGCTAGGAAGAATACCCTTAAAGTAACATAAATCAATCAACCAACAATTAAAGCATATGGAAGAAAAAGCATTGATGAGCACTGATTCATAAGATGAAGTGAATTAGGGTTGGTGTTGAAGAAGCTACATCTAATTGATGTAATGGAACAATTTACAAGGCAGTGTAAATCAGTCGGCAAAATCAAAAGTTGCATAGTACAAAGGTTGATCAACCGGTATCGATCGATAACCATGGAACAATGTCGATCCATAAGATCATTACTACGAGTTGAGACGGTTTTGACTTATTATTCAACATATCTTTTGGAATCTGGACCTAATCCTTCTCTGCCAACTTTCTGAATATATTTTGGATGAAGGCACATAGAAACCTCAACCACAATAATAAATACAGCACTACCACATCAAAAAGAGGGATCGATTCTTATTTTCTCAGGAGTCGCTATTGAATTTTAACTTGTTATTTCGAGTTAAAGCAACTGTAATCTCTATGTAAAACTGAAATGTAATAAAAATCATATAAAGTGGATGTGGGTCAATCCACTATAAAATCTTGTGCGATCCTCTTTTCTTATTGATTTTATTACTATTTCTGTTTTGTGATCTGATATCTGAATTAGGTTGAACTCCAACTAATCTTTAGATGTTTTAACCCATTCACAAACATGGTTAGCGATCACATTCTTTTTTTAAATAAAATAGTGGTCCTCTTTTGAGGAGAGCACTCAATAGCGATCACATTCTAAATCGATAGCTCTACACCTCTACATGAGGTGTTAGCCCAATATTCAAACAAATCCAGTATATTGTAGATATGATCTTATTATGATAAAGATAAATCTCACAAATTTTCATATCATTTCTAAATTCATAACATACTCAAAAATTAAGATAAATAATACATTTATTATTAGTCCGAAGAAATTTAATTTCGAGAGTACACAATTTTGCATCAATATGATACCAAATCAAAAGATGATAGTTTGGAGAGTCAGATTAAAGTACCGAATTTGTACAAATACGGTTTTCATGATTTATTATTCATAAATAATGTTTTGTCTCAGGTAACGACCCGGATTTTTCGACGGTTAATTTTGAATATTTAAATGGTTTAAATATTGGATTTTGAATTTTAATTTAGTTAATTAGTTTTTAAAACTGAAATTTCAAGCGATTTCATAAATTTTTGAAATCGTCGATTTAATCGACGTGTTAAAATAGCGATACGGGACAAAGTCTCGGAATTCGACGAAACAAGTTCCATTGGATCCGTAATAGTGTATTATTATCGGATTTCAAATTTCATAGTATTTGGATTTACCGTTTGATCGTACGATCTGAAAATACCTGGAGATAATTTAATTTAAATAGTCGATTTAAAAAGCTATCTTTCACATACGATCGAATTGGAGCTCGAGTCTTGTTTCATTGGGTCCGGAATAACGGTATAATATTAGAAACGCCAAGCGGCACGCCTCAATAGGAGTTCGAAGTTTAAAGTTATTTTAAGCAAGATATTTTGGAAAATGAATAATATTTTATAAAACCCTACCTTCTGAGATAAGTCACTATCCTCGGTTAAAAATCACGATGCCTTACCCCCTTTCTTCATTTTCAAATCGAAGAACGGTTAAACGAAATTGATTCCTATATATATATATATATATATATATATATATATATAATATATATATATATCGCAAGCGCGATTGGGCAGCACGAGTGAGAGGGTCGCGGAGCTCGTCAAGGCGACGTTTGGGTGTAAGGGGAAATAGTTGTGTTCGTGCTCGATTTCGAAGTAGGGTTTTGGGTTCATCAAGCTGCAGTGAGTCACGCGTGGAGGGCGAGCTGCGGCGTCGTCAGTGGCGCCTGGAGATGGAGGCGACAGGTGTGGTTTCGAGGGTTAGGCTTGGCGATTTGCGTGCGTCTTGGCATGGAGCGCTGGCCATGGTCGGCGGGGGCAGGCAGGAGGAGGCGGCCTTGGGAAAGCCTGTAGCGTGATTTGAAAGAGCAGGGTTCACAACTCAAAGCAAGAATCGATTCAAAGCTGTCTTGCGGTCAAGCAGCTATAGGTGTCCAAGTTAAGAGCCTCTTGTTCTTAGATTCTGATAGCAAAACAGCTAAAGATTCAATGCGCAGAACTCTTGTTTTACTTCTTGATGCTGCAGAATCTTATTTATTCTCATCCTAGCGTAAATTAAGGTAATTTTATTCAAAAACATTGTAAATTCAAGTTAATTATAAATAAAATTATTTCGAAGTTCATTAATCCATATTAAATGCAACGAGGTCCAAAAAAATCGGAAGCAAGTCGAGTTTGGTTCGTAGCTGTGAAATCTACGCGATAGGATTAATATTGAAATGAATTGCAATAAAAAATCAAGGTGACTAAAATCTCACTCATTTGGATTGCTAATATAATTTAAAAATGTTGAATTTAAATTATTGATTATTTAGATGAATTTATAAATTATTATCAGTTTGGATGTTATATATATATATATATATAGTAGTGTGTGTGTATATATATATTAGTAGTTGGATATATTCGCGCATATTTTAGCAGATGAGACTCTATGCGCCCCGCATAATAGCGGATGACCCTACATTACCGCGATATCCCGCCTCGAAGCGGAATTGGTATTTTTATGTTGTCTAACATCTGTGGATGCAGGGAAACAGGTTGAAGGGATCCAACTGGATTCCTCAAAATATATTAATTATTCATATATATTGATATATGTTGTGACTAAATAAATCTGATATAGATTTTGTTGGGATTGAATCTTTGGATGTTATAGTAGCACTGGCCTTAATTTGGTATTTTAAATAGCATAAATATTATTTTTGAATTTGAAGGTAATTAAAAAGAGAATTTGGATATAAAAATATTTATATTGGAGTTTGGATTATTTTAAAGGAAGTTGAGTTAGATAAAATGGTAATTTGATTCTGGAATTTTACTTAACTATTTGTAAAATATTTTAAATAGATATTTTAAAATAAACCATATAAAGGATTTTTAAAACTAGATTTTAAAATGATATTTTGGGAAAGAATATGAAAAGGAGTTAGAATCGATATTTCAGATAGATCTGCAAAATAAATAGAATTTATAAGGAAATGGATTTATAGAATGGAATTTTATAAATAAGATTATTTTTATAAACAAGTAAAACCAAGGGAGTTTGTAAATTTATAAATGATGTTTATAAATAAGGGAAATAAATTGAAATATAAATTTATAGTGTGAATTTATATCAAGATATGAAAATAGTTTTTTGAAAAAAATAGTAGACTCTATTTTGGAAAGTGAGAATGGTTAGGGAATCAGAATGGAATTGATGTACTGTGAATCGAGAGAGATTTATAAATTAAATTGGTTATTGGGATTTTTAAAGAAAAACATATTTTTATTAAGAAACTAAGTTTTGTTTTAAAGGGAAATTTTATTTATTAAACTATGTAATTAAAAGCTAGTAATTATTGAAGTATTTCAAAAGTGCATTTGTCAAATACCGAATATTAATTGAAATAAATTCTAACTTTTATAACAAGCTTTGTAAATCGATTAGTTTTAATTAAAGATGGATTAGTAATGAGTTATTAATGTTTTATTAAAAAGTGTTTGATTTTTCAAATAAATATTTGAACATGTTTTGAAAATAAATTATTATTCTTTAAATACTTATTTTATATATATAGAGTTTTGTAATGATTTAAATTTATTTATAAATCTGCTCGAGGTTTGGAAATGGGGTTTATTCAGTAGATAGGAGATTCTCAACATGGAATTTGGGAAAAAAAATTATGAAGTATTTAAATAAAAGTGAACTTCGAAAAATGAATTAGGATTCGTAAAAAAGAAGTTAGAAATGGATATTTGGAATTTTAGACAAGTGTTTTGACTTTGAAAATATTAAAGGAAATAAATTAAGAAACCCCAGAACTTATGGAATTCGTTATAAACGAGTTAAGGAATTAACAATATAAGTTGTGAAGGATTTTGAGAAAAGAGAAATAAATGGAACTTTCCTAAGTGTTGAGAAGTAAGAGGTTTAGAAAAATATATTTTTAAATATTTTTCTAAGTGTTGAAATAAGAGATGGTTTGAAATATCCTGATATGGATATAAGTATTTGAGTTGTCTCAAATATTGAAAATTTGGAAGGGATTTGAATACATATCTTATAAAGATATTTTGAAAATAAATTTTGAAAAAATTATAATATGGGCCTAGTTACTGCTTATGGATGTTATATTGATAGTTAAATAACCGACTATCAAATATTTGGCTAATTTCGTTGATCGTTTCGAAGAGACCGGGATTAGATTTAATTATCTGAAAACCACTTCGATCTGATTTGAGCGTTACGAATGGATATCGTGAAGATAGTGAAGACGGTGATTCGGTTTGTCCAAACCCAAGACAACTTGTATGGACGAATGCTATCAGAACGTCGTCATTGGAGGACGATGGGCATTCTAAGTGGAATTGTTCTTGAAAGGTAAAAGTTAGCCTTAAGCCTCATCAACCAGAATGACTAAAACATGGGAGATGCAGCAAGGCTAAGTGGGTCGCACCCAAGTAGGATATGTTATCACTTTTCTAGATACCATCGGAAATATACATAAATTATGGATATGGTTGTGCATGGAAAAGTGAGCGCTCGATTTTAAGGGTGGGAACACCCGGGGTGATAATATATTCGGTTCCATCCAGATTAAGGATAGGGTCGGTCTTGTGTTGTAGGGGGCTGTGCAGTTAATGCCCCGCTATATCCCCGCTATAACTCCGATATATCTTATAGCGGATTCCTACCGCTACGATTTTTCCATATATCCCCAACATATAGCCTTTCCGCTTTAATCCCCGCTATTTCCGCTATATCCCGTTATTTCCGCTATATTCCGCTATTTCCGCTATATCTTCTATAAAAAATTGGATTGAAAAATGATATTTATACGCTATAAAAATTATGAAATTAATTAATTTCATTGATTTTTTGATATATGTTTAGAAATGATAATACTCTAATATTCTACTAAATTAAATTAAGTTATATAACAATTTTACGTTCTTTTACAATACATTTGCACATATTTTTATTTAAAATTATTTTTGTATTAATTATAATTCAATTGAATGTTAATTTTTCACATAATTACTATCTATATATTTGTAAAAACAACAAGTATGGGATTTATATGATATTTTAGAGTAATCCGATATATCCCGCTATATCTTCGCTACATCCCCGCTATGACTTTTTGCACCTCTACCGCATTAAATCCACCAAGCGCTTTAACTGCACAGGTAGGGGGTCCCGGCGAAGTCCTCGGTACATTTTTCTAAAGGTGTATTGTGATGGACGGTACCCCAGTAGCCCGGTCATTGTACGAAATCCATTCTCCAATAAGCGCCGTACGGTTTGATTGTGTCCAACTATGCTGAAACGTGAGATGCAAGCATTTCAGCTATTTTCTATTTACTTTGTTTAGACACTATTATAATATCAAACGGTTTTGATAAAAATGATTTGGTTATCGTAAGGGAAAAACTCGTCGTGTTTATGTGTGACGTGGTCTTACGAGATACATTTGTTTTTCAAAGAATTTTGATAACTTTAAATAATTCAAATTGAGTGTGTTTTCTCACGCTGGTTTTTCAAACTGACTCGGGTGTTATTTTATTATAATGCTCGGGTCAGACCGAATATTACAGTTTTAGGATGGGATGCTATGAAACTCAGGAGACGAGCTGGATGACAAAGACGTATTCCCGTACTTGATTTATATTTCTGTTGTATGATGACAAGTTATTATAATTGTCCAGATTGATGTATTGATTGTTGTACTCTGATGATTGTAAGTATAAAACAGTTACAGATCCTTTTGTATAAAAATCTGTTATTATATATTATATTTTGTTCCGCTGCGATTGTGAGATCCTATGTCGTTGTTTTCTGTTTCTTCTTTTATCCTTTTCTTCTTCACCCTAACAATCCGCCTTTTTGTGCAATTTGAGTTGACTTGTGCGGTTATATTGTCAGCTTAGACTGTACGGAAAAGCGGGTCGTCACATCTCAGGTCCCTATTAACTTCCCGTACTGGATAAACATCCAAAAGAACTAGAACATATCTCAGTTTCATACAAATGGAGTTTGCCGCAAGTAGATTTGATATGCAACTTTATATCTTGTATTGGATAACACCTTTTCATATTTTATAATCAACAAATCAAACATTTCTAAAATATGGATTATTTTAAGGTTTATTCATTTATGCAACTATAGCATAAATTTTGTTTCATCGTGATAGAATTTATTCGTTGTGAAGGAAAAATATGGCATATATTTGAAAGCTTGTAAAAAAAGTTTAATAATGTTATGCTAATCTCAAATGCCATAAGAAATTTAATGAATGTCAAAAGAAATTGATCCCAAGCACTCTTAAACATGTAGAAAAAATACTGGTGAATGGTTTTTTTACCCAAAAAGAGAAGTGGAAATTAGGATCCGCCCTATTTTCAAACTTAACACGCAAAAAATCCTTCAAAAACTGGTTTCATAAAACATCCTCGTAATTAGTTTCAGCAAAATGCGTAGTTTGTGGTGCAAATATTTGCAGTTCTAAGTGTAAATTTTTGTAAAATAAAAGTAAATATTTACAGGTAGAATTACACATATTTGCAGTGTAAGCCACACATTTACACCACAGCTCCTTCTCATTTAAATATTATGAATTTTGGATTAATTATCATAACATCATCACTTTATTCTTCCTAATTTCTGAAGAAACTTCTCAGTTCAGAGACATCCAATGTAATTCAATCATAATTTTAAATCTCTTTCATCTCCCAAAACCACCTTTTTCACTTGAACAAGATGAAATTTCAAATATAGCTTTTAATTTGTTTGACACTCATACCAATGAGATGTTGAGATCTCACCCCAAAATATGGACCGAGATGCTAGTCTGAGATTACGTTTGAAATCAGAGATTTAAAAGCTTGAATTCATTGAACACCTACCATATTCAGTCATACAACTAAATCAAAAAAGTCCATTTTATTGTTTAAGTTTAGAATAGATATAAGAAAATATGAAAAAGGGGGAGCAATCAGAAGAAGAAAAATGAAAATTGCTTTACAGGATAATGCGTTTTAAAGTTACATGACAAAAATTAAAATAGCAAATATTTTCCGAACTATTCATATTGCTCTACAAGGTCTAAATATGAGTGGAAAATTTTCATATGTTTGAAATTATGAAATGATGGTTCTCTTTCAATTGTTTGCTGAAATTTTATATAGTTCACAGCAACAAAACTTGCACTTTTTTCACTACTTCGTGATCTTCCAAAATAAATCTGAACCATGTGGAATACTTGACTCTTTGACTTGTAAATCAATATATATATATATGGGTTTTTTTTGGATTAGGCCTTGTTTTGAAAGTAATTATCGCAATTAGCCCAGTATCAAAACTAATATCGGATATAGCCTTGTTTTGGCCAGCTCAGCTCCGAGCTGGCCAAAACATAATGGCGACTTTTCAAAAGTCGCCGGTTATATTTTTTTTGGCCATAACGAGGACGACTTTTGAGAAGTCGTCCACTGGCAATTTCCCAAAAGTCGCCCGCTTTTTTTTAAAAAAAAAGGGCGACTTCTGGGAAGTCGCCAGTGGGCGACTTCCCAAAAGTCGCCCATTCGGGGCTCTACAACATAACCAGAGCCCCCCTCCCTTCCTTCCTCATTCTTATCTCTTCCATTTCTTTACCAAAAACCCCCAAAATCCTATATTTCGAAATTTTTGCCCAAACCCAATTAAATTTCGTTTATTTTTCAACAAAAATAGTAGATTTCGAAGATCTACCTCAAGCATAGGAAAACGTCATACGGTCGAATCCAATCAAGGTATGCAATAGAAACCCTAAGTTTTGAATTTAGTTTGCAAACTAAATTTTTTTTTTGCTTGATGTAGAATGGCTCCTAGTTTTATTCCAACTATATGCTATTTTGATGGTGAATTAGTTATTGACGATTTAATGTGTGCGAAATATCTTGGTGGATCTTACAAACCAGCTAAAGTTCGAAGAGGATCTACTTTTGAGCAGTTGAAAGAGTCGGTATATAAAACAACAAAGATAAAACCAGAAGAGTACGAGATTGAAATAGTTTGCAATTGGCCAACAGATTCCGGATCCAAAACAATCAAAATTGTTGACGACGAGGATGTTGAGTTAATGTTTGCTGCCTCGACCAAATCTATTGAGTTGTTTGTTGGGAAAAAAAGGAGATCGGTTGCAGAACAAGCAACACCGGCACCTGTAACAAATTTCGACGTTGAAGAATATTCTAGAATGGTGGGGAACATGAGTACTGGGCAAGGAATTCCGTCACCAAGTTTTAGCAATCCGACTCAGCACATATCGCAATACGGGCAACAACAAATGTATTATGGGTTTCATCCATTCATGAGTTTGCAGCCAAATGTCCAATTTACCTATCCACATTTAACGTGGGACAGCTTTCCACGAATGAGTCAGAGGTATCGTTTAGCCGTGATTACATAGAGATATGTTGTATTGAATTTATATTATATTATACCTAATTTGTATTCCCGTGCAGTTTTACTCCAATTCAGAATTGCATTCAAAGAAGTGTTAGAGCATCGAGTAGCCGTACAAATGAACGAATGCAGCCAACTCGGCCCGAATTTTACCATTTAAGCCAAAAGTAAGTTAAATATTGCAATATGTTGCAAAATCGTTGGTATGTAGCAATAAACTAAAATTGATGTATTAATTTACTGCAGCTGCGCAGCAAACAACACTACTACACAGTCATACGTTCAACCACCGAATGAACCAGCAGGTCAAACTATGTGCAATGATGATATGGATGTAGAAGATGAAGAAGATGTACAAGCTGTAGATGTTCCTGCACTTGATAGTATGTCTGTTGTGTCAATACCAGAGGTTGATACTGCCTGGGTGGAAAATATGCAAGTAAACAATGATCCACTAGACTATGATTTTGGAGGTGCAGAAGTAGATTGTGTGGACAACGATGAACTGGAAATGGAGATACCGATGGATGATGATTTGTGCAGTGCACAAATTATGGCTAAGTCAATTATAGCAAATGTAAACTCCAACAGCGAATTATTTCTATCATGCAGCGTACAAACTGGTTTCAAAGTTGGCATGGTGTTTGAGAGTAAAGCTAAATTTCTGCAACAACTATCAGAATGGTCAATCTTACATGCGGTGTCCTTTAAGCCAATAAGGTCGAACAAAGCAAAATATACCGCCATTTGCAATGTCGATGACAGTTGTTCTTGGAGAATACATGCTATTGACTCAAAAAAGACACAGGCTGGATGGTGGGTTATTAAAAAATATCCTAGTGATCATACATGTGTTAACCCTACAGTGAACTCCAATCATAGGCAAGCTACATCATCGTTTATGGTGTCGAAGATCATGCCTTTCGTGAAATCTGATTTAAACATTACAACCGGGACGGTGCAAGTTCTAATGGAGGAACAATTATTTGTAAAAATTAGCTATCTGAAAGCATGGAGAGCATTGAGCAAGGCAATTGAACGAATTTACGGCGATTGGGCAAAGTCATAAATTTACGGCGATTGGGCAAAGTCATATGCCAACCTTCGACAATACTTTGGTGAAATATGCAAAACAAATCCCGGAAGTGTAGGACATGTGACAACTGATGAGTATGAAGTTTTTGATCGTGCATTTTGGTCATTTGGGCCTTGTATTGAGGGATTTGTCCATTGTCGACCTTTGCTTTGCATAGATGGTAC
Organism: Allium fistulosum; assembly: GCA_030737815.1. Taxonomy (NCBI): domain Eukaryota; kingdom Viridiplantae; phylum Streptophyta; class Magnoliopsida; order Asparagales; family Amaryllidaceae; genus Allium; species Allium fistulosum. The sequence goes on from CM060905.1 coordinate 1,144,378,900, forward strand.
ACATCTATATGGAAAATACAAAGGCACCTTACTTGTTGCAACAGCCGTTGATGCAAATGATCAGCTATTTCCCTTGCATTCGCCATCGTTGAGTCTGAATCCAGTGATAGTTGGGGTTGGTTTTTTGCATGCATGCAAAGCTTCATTCACAGCGTGAACAATCGTCGTATTACTTTCATTTCTGATAGAATAAAAGGAATACCTACAGCGTTGCAGAGCAAATGGCTAGCTGCACATAAACATAGATACTGTGCCAGACATTTGAAAGCTAACTTTCAAGCAGCGGGTTCCAAAGACAAACGATTGACCGGTTTATTCTACGCTGCTGCATGTGCCTCTGAAGAGATTGAGTATATAAAGATTCGTGAGGAAATTAAAACCACCAGTGTAAGAGCACACAACTGGATAGAGAGAAGTTTGGGTGGAAAGGAAGAAAATTGGGCTTTATGTAAAGATGATGGTGGTCGTTTTCATGTTATGACGACTAATGCGTCAGAAAGTTTTAATGGTGTACTTAGGGGTGCTAGATCTTTGCTTATTAGAGCACTTGTTGCACGTACCTTCTATCGATCCGTTGATTACTTTTGCCAAAGAAGAGAGTTGGCTAAGAATTCCACACTTCGTGTCACGCCAAAATGGGAAGCAAAAATAGCGGAGAGAGCAAGCGAAGCTAGACGTTATCGGATTGTCCGTTTCAGTCAAATTGAATGGCAAGTGATTCATTACTTCGGAGATGAATTCAAAGTTATAATCGATGGTAGCACTTGTTCATGTACATGCAACATCCCATTACTGCAGCATTTCCCCTGCGCCCATGTGATGGCTGCTTGTTCGTCGGTGGCCAATGGTGCGAACAGAGCTCATCATGATTTTGCATCACATTGGTACTCTGTTCAGAATTACCTAGCGGCATACTCTGGAGAATTTCATCCCGTACGAGATAAAAGGTTTTGGTCTCCACACGAAGGTCAAATGGTACTTCCACCTCCTGCAAGGCGAGCTCCAGGAAGGCCTAAGTCAACTAGAATTAAAGGCGTTATGGACGAGATACAGCCTCCAAGGCCTAATAGATGCAGTAAATGTGGTATGCACGGTCACAAAAGAAGTCGTTGTGATTCAGTTATTTAGTTTTCGTATGCGTGTTATTATTGGTTTGATGTTTGTAAGCCGTATGTTGTTAATGTAAGAACAGTTTGTGTTTTTATTTCATGTGCTATGTTCGAGATGTAAGCTAGTGTTTCATAAACCTTTACAATACTTGTTCAACGATACATAATACAATTACATATAAATGAAAGCTACCGATACAAATTCAACGATACAATTACATTTGTGTTTACTTCTCCTCCCACAATGTACGAGGACTCAACTTATCGAATGGTACACCCTTATTCAATAGTGCGTTGCGATATTGTAGGTTCAACTTCTCCAAACGGGCGTTTTCCGCTTGCATCTCAAGGGCGTATGCAACTCCCCTCGGACACATTTTTGGATCTTTCCATTTAAAAAAGTTACAACATTCAACATCATTTGGCCGTATCTTATTATCGTCGTACGATTCACAACGGTAAAAGCGACGGCCCGCATTCCTTTCATTCCGACACACAACCAATTTACATTCATCTCCGCAATAACAAAGTACCGGAGGCGGTGTCCGGCTTGTACTAGCATTGTTAGTGTTACGACGAGCAAGCACATCCATTAATCTTCCATGAAGTGATTGATGTTTTGATTCACCGCTATCCATGGCCAATGTCGATGTACCGCCAACCCTAGAGGGGGGCAAGTTTTCAACCTGTGTTTTGGGGACGAAATCAACTGCAACATTTACTTCATTAATCGGCGTAGAGCCTCGTTGTTGTTCAAATTCGTCATACATTTTCATCATCGTCTCGTCGTCTATCTCCCAATTATCCATTCTTGAAAATATCAAAGTTGGAGTTATACTAAATCGCAAAAGATTAAACAAAATTAATAGAGCTTATGAATCTTACCTTCTTTTGGTGTTTGTAAATCTCAAAAAGATATTCTTTTGCCGTCGGAAATATTGAATTTGTGGAAGAGAGAAGTGGGTTAGGTTTTAGGTTCTATATTTGCAATTTGGTAAAGTAAGTTATGAGAAAGGTTAAAGGGTTGGGTTTCTGTTTTGAAACTCTGCAATTCTGGGGCGACTTTTGAAAAGTCGCCCCAGAACTGCAGGGTTTCAAAACAGAAACCATGTACCACCAATTGCATTAATTCAACAACGACTAATTCAACATTTCAATCATCCAATAATTGAACAAATTACAACATCCGATAATTCAATATTTCATTCAAACTCAATCATCCACAACTCAAATTACTACATCCACCAATTCAACAATGTAATTCAAACAATTAACATCCTACAATGCAACAAAACAAATCCGGACAAAGCATATCAATAAATTATACCATCCTCAGTTCTTCAACCTACGAAGTTCTCGTGGAGTTCGTTTTGGTTTTCTCATAGACAATGGAATTTCATCCGGCAAATCCTCTTCTTCACTTGCTTGTGTAGGATCTATAGGCTGTGAAGGGCCGGGAGCAACTTCAACCTGTGTTTCTTGAGATGAAGATGCTCCTTTTCGATGTCTACGTCGCTGATACGTACGAGTAGTGGGAGGAACGCCATGGGCTTCTATGGCATGTTCGATGAGCAACTGTGCTGGCGGAGGAGGAGGCGGTGGAGGCAGTCTTGGTCTTGTTAACTTGTTTCTTCCCAAAATAGTTTCTAAGATGCGTTTTACACTAAAGCATTTCCCCTGCGACCTTTCAGGAACCTCTTGTGCAAGCTCGTCCACAATTTCTATCGCACGGTAAATGCCGTCCGCCTGCCATGACATAAAATTCAAGAAAAGGTATAAATTTCAAATATTGAAATAAAGACTGTATGCACTACGTACCACATTCCTTTCGAGAGGTGCTCTAGGAGTGTAAGGGTATGCAACAACAGGAGGCGTTGTAGGTGGATCGATGGCACGAAGAACATATCGACGCGTGATGTTCCAGTACCAAGACAGATATTCTTGTTTGGACAATGTGAACTCGCGTTCCTGTTGCGTGTGCATGTAGCGCGCGATCCATGTCTCAATTGCCATAGCATACTCCCCAGCTTCAATATCAATCCTGTAATGCGGTGGTTGTTCCGGTAAATGCTGGGCCATACCAAACTGCCTCATCACTCGGTCAGGCAGATGATAGGCGACATCATTAAAGCAAATCAGAGGAACTCGAGCAGTCCACAGCTGAATGGAAATGGTACATAAGTTTGGAAGATGTCCAAGCACATCGTCGTACGGGGTCCAAGTCACAGACTGATAATCTAGCACATCGAGCTCATTACGGTAGAAGGCTATATGACGCCTCGGCGATGAAACGGTGCTTTTAGGTCCTACCCACCTGTACAAATATTCAATTGTGACTTCTCAATTCCAAACACGTATACTTAGTATACTACATAATTAATTATACCTAGCACCGTATGACAATGATAAATCAACCGCCGTCCTCCTCATCGTTATTCTACCTACGGATAGATAAGTCCAACACCAAAGCTGCAAATAAAAGTAGACACATTGTTGCGGTTGGATAAAAGAATATGGAATAACGGTCGCCGAAAGTAAATAATGGACATACCTGTACTAGACTCACACAACCACCTATGCTTCCGCTCTCTTGCAAAGCAAGCCTCGTCAACTCGCAGTAAGTATATGCTAGAACTGCACTGTCCCACGAATATTGGCGACAAACATCAAAGTTTACTAAAAATGGAAGTCATCTAAGCCATATCCGTGTCTTAGAATGATCGCATATCAACCTCGAGCATATAATATGCAATATAATGGCCCTGGCTCGTTGCTCAATCTGAATCTCCGTGGCGTCTGCTGGTATGTCGTCCACAAATTGTTCCCTAAACCATAGTGTCCGTATCATTTCGTTTCCCCACCACTCCTCGGCTGGAGGAGTTAAACCTAGGAGCTCTTGGCATAAAGTAAGATAATCAGCTGGATCGGGGTTGGTCAACGGAGCACCGTCTATGGGTATGCCAAGTAAGCACGCAACATCACCCAACGTGATAGTCATCTCCCCGGCTCGTAGGTGAAATGTCGATGTCTCCGGCCTCCATCTATCCACCAAAGCGGTGATAAGATGATGATCTAACTGGATGTGCCCCACCCTAAAAACCAGTCCAAATCCAGCTTGGTCTATCAACTGTATAACGCCTGGATGAGCAGATGTTACTCTATTCATTTTAGACGAATGATCTATGGTTTTGTCTGCAGTATTGCACTGTCATAATATCACAAAAAAATTATCAACATGTTACATACATTACCTTCAGATATATGTACATTTTGAATACTAAGATTTTTACCGCGACAAATTCCGGATTATTCGTTCGATGTCGTTGTTACAAATACAGGACAGATCCATCAATTGGTCCAGGTAGCATCTCCGAGTAATCTACACATATACAAGATAACACTATTCTCAAATTTATTTTTCAACATAACACTACAAATTTACGGATTGTTTTTCAACATTTTACCAATGATTTCAACTACACATAGATACCACAACCATCAATGATTGCTAACAATCATTAAAAACCATTATTTTGCAAATTCCTTCAAAACCCTAAATTGAAAATTTTTGATTTTCCCATACCTTGAGGCACATCCCGCATTGAAGAGCTTGCCATCTTGTATTTTGTTGAAAAATAAACGAAATTTAATTGAGTTTGGGCAAAAATTTCGGAATATAGGGTTTTTTGGTAAAGAAATGGAAGAGATAAGAATGAGGAAGGAAGGGAGTGGGGCTCTGGTTATGTTGCAGAGCCTCGAATGGACGACTTTTGGGAAGTCGCCCATTTTTTTTAAAAAAAAGCGGGCGACTTTTGGGAAATCGCCAATGGGCGACTTCTCAAAAGTCGCCCTCGTTATGGCCAAAAATATATATAACTGGCGACTTTTGAAAAGTCGCCAGTATGTTTTGGCCAGCTCGGAGCTGAGCTGGCCAAAACAAGGCTATATCCGATATTAGTTTTGATACTGGGCTAATTGCGATAATTACTTTCAAAACAAGGCCTAATCCAAAAAAAGATAATCAAAAAAGAATCAAGAAACAATTTCAAACTGACTTGCATATTTTATGTGAGAAACGTCTTATATATATTTTCATATTTGGTTCATTCTTTGTGTAAAAAAGATATAAAGATGATCGATAGAGACTAACTTTGCCTGGTGTAGAAATTAGACACATGATTCTGTCTCTTTCCATGCAACATATATAGCATAAAGGCCACAAAAAAGTTATCATGTAACATAATTAAGTTAGCACATGCTAGAAACAAAATCATTTTCTGAGAACCCAATTTTTTTAGTAAGAGATTATCATCCCAATTCCAGAAAGGGTTTGCTATGCTACAACTTTGCTATATATTGTTCCAGAAAGGATTGACAAATGAGTGATGGGAGTTCGAGAAGGGGTTTACAGTGTTACAAATATCAAAAATTGCTAGCTGGACTTTCTATTGATAAAACAAATATAACAATATTTTATGGAGGATGGGTAAAAAAATTACCTTCATAAAAGCACAACGTGGTAATATGGCTTGGCTGAACAGGCAGTAAGCTGCCTCAATTAGCATAGCTGTGCTCATGAACAGTTCCCTCATGAACGCACGATCCATTGCCACACCACATGCTGAAAATAAAAATATGCATCATATTTCATTGGATTCCATTATAGATATAAACAAGTTCATGTTTATTGTACGGATTATTTCTAAATCATGGTTTGAGTCAATATGTACGAAATAAGCCAAAATCATTGTAGATATAAACAAATTCATGTTTCATTGAAAACCATCCTATTTCAAAACTTCCTGCAATTTATAGATTCCCAAAACACAAGCACGCACTAGTTGGATGAGTGAAAATCATGGTTTGAGTCGAGGTGTAAGAAATAAGCCAAAATGCCAGATGTCTATTTTATTTTATGGACCTAACTGAAACCAACCATGAAAACAAAATTTAGGTAAAAACTAAAAGTTACTTAGAACTTCAAGCTTGTTGCTTTACAAGGAGCAGCAAAAAATTAAGGTCCAAGAACATTAAAGCAAACGAAAAAAAAGGTAAAGAATACAATAATATGGGGTATGGATGGAAAGTTACGGTCGGTTTTAACGTTATCCTGCAAAATGAACATAACATGGAACTTCAAGAAGCCATTTTAGTGCTTTCCACTATCACTACTTGTTCTACTCTTTTGAGTATTAAGTTGTAGCTTCGATTCAAACCTCGTAAATCTTATACGACCACAAGGGGTCTTAGTAACGTAACAACAATGACATATTTCATTGGTACTAATCAAAATATTAAACAGATCACTTGCAATTGGGGACTGTGCAGGGCAATTTGTAAAACAGAAAAGAGTATGATTCCGTTGCTCACCACTCGACCTCAACCTGATATAATTACATTGTTTCAGATGAAGTGATTGAAACGTTGTGACTTTGGGGTGTCTAGGGACAAAAATAACAGCTGCAAGACTACAGTGCCTTCGTATAAGCAAATAAGCAATTTAACAAACAAACAAAAAACAATACACTTGCCGTGTTTAACACAAACATGTGGATTCTCTACTTCTTGTAACCATGGATACTTCTTATTCCTTGCTGCATCTATGAACAAGGTGGAACCCATTGCACGAGTCTCCTGCACGATTGCTATGCTACATAACTTGACACGATATTTATGCTACCGTTGTCAGGTTTCAAAATATATCAAATGCAGTAAAATTATAATTAGATATTACTGCGAACTCATATGTAAAGACTGTATACCAGGCAACATAGATGCTAATATAACTACAGTATGTAATTACTTTTGACACATCATCTCATAGCGAGGCTAGTAGTTTACATCTTTCGGAAAAGAAAGAGGAAAAAAAACTTGCACACCAATGCAATGCGCTAAACTACATCAATCCTGGATCACGCTTCCAAAATTGTCGATCCTTGTTATTGTTCAACAAAGCGTCCATGTGAATAATGTAAATTTAATATATGGTTTCTTCTGATATCAGAATCACACTTCCTAGCTCACTATTACTTACTAGGTTCCATTGCAGAAACGCGCCTTTTATCCCTCATCAACCTATTATTATTCTCAACCGGGTTCCTTTCATTCAATTTCAATTTGGATCTATCCTTTGGGTCACTGAAAACTTTAAGAGTCTCATAAATTACTTTAGCTTTCTTTATTATTTTCTTTCTCTAGGCCACAACTGTATCTTCTTTTCTCTCTTTATAAGTTCCAGGCAACTTAGTGGAATGTGACATTGAATCCATCAATTCTTATATTTTCTTCACCTTATCTCCCCTTCCTAACATCCTCAGCTCCTTTACCAACATCCTGTAAGTAATATATTGTGGCACAATTCCTCTTTTCACCATAGATTCAAACTCAACACTAGCTTCATCGTATCTTTTCAGTTGAACTAGCAAATGCAGTAAAATAGTACTTGTAGTTAAATCGGACTCAAACCCATTCTGCTTCATCTCTCTAATTAACTGCACATTCAACTTCAACCTCTCCTTCGCAGATAACAATTCAATCAACAACTGATAAGTCAATCTATCCACTGCATACCCAGACTAAACCATCTTATCATAAAGATTCATACCTTCCTTCACTTTCCCAAACCTCAAAATATCTGAAGAAGTAATTATAAGTAGTAGTGGTTGGCATAATTACCCTATTAATCATCTCCTTAAGCACTTTACTTCCACCGACCAAGTCACCATTCTTTACGAACCCTTAATCAATGAATTATAAGTCGAAATTTTGGTGCAATCCCATGAAGTGGAAACTTTTCGACAAACCCAAGCGCCTCCTTAGACCGTTTGTCCTCCACAATTGGATTGCAAGTAAAATGATTTGCCACAATCCCTTTCTCTCTCATTCCATTCAACATCTTCACTGCTAGATTTGTCCTCCTCATCCTACACAGACCTTCGATTAAAGTGCCATAAGTAACCACATTCGGTTCCACATTTTCGTTTTTCATCTCCTCCCCCAATTCCTCGGTTCTTCTCATGTTACGTGCACGGAACCATCCAAGCAAGAGAGTATTGTAGCATTTGAGATCTGGTGACCTACCAGGGTTGTTCTATTTATGCAGCCTGATGTTCGAGCAGCAAACTTAGGTTGGTGTTCCTTGACGAGGGCGTCTACGAGCACAATGAAGGAGTCATAGCTGTTCGCATTGAGCTGGGAGTCGTGGATATTCTGAGAAATGTAGCTGAAAGTGTGGTAGGCGTCATCGGGCATGTGAGCCCTTGCATAACGGCGGATGAGGAGAGAGAAAGATGGGAGGGAATATGCAAGAGTGGATGATTTTAGGTGGGAGCAGGCGACGGAAAAGGAAGGAGGGTTAGTTTTCAAGAGAGAGGAGATTGTTGAGGTTAAATCATCTGATAATGGCGAAGAATTAGTGCTAGGGTTTTGGTTTTGGGGGTAGAAGAGGGTGGAATAGGTATAGGAGCTGTTGCAGATGAAGAGACGGTGGTGGGGAAGGTGATGAGGCACGTGGTGGTAGAGTAGCGAGAGAACAGGGAAGAGAGAAGAGAAAAAGATTGAGGAACCTGGCACCGTTTGCAGACATAAAAAGCCGCGTCGGAACTCCCGACGGTGCAAACGGGACATTTGGCCGGTTGAGCTAATTGGCGGAAAATGTTGCGACGGCGCGTTCGACACGCTTCGTGCCGCCCATTTTCTTCCCTCCTACTTATTCACTCCTCATTCCACCTTCATACCAGCACAACGGCCACCTTCCCGATTTTCTACATCGCTCTTTGGTTCTCTTTCTAGATATTTTTTTACATTCTTGTGGTTATTTTGTTTCAATTTATTATAACTTATATTTTTCTACATAGAAAAGAGGACTTGTAAATATCTGATACCTTCTACTCCACTCGCTCAGCCTTTTATTGTTGTCGATACGGATTATTATTCCGATTGGATAGCGCGTGACACCTCATTCGCTTTGCAATACAGACGCAATAGACATACCGAGCAGGACAGCTCGACAGGCATGAAGTTGAAAGGTCGATCGTTCATATAGATCATTTCGACAATGTCCTATAGTGTTGTTATGATATACTATCTCCTATTATAACTGTTCAGCAATGAGAGCTTATGTTAATTTTTCACAATGAATCTACAAACTTGGATATTGTGGAAAATTTGACTGATGAAGAAAGAGCAGGATTTATGATATACGAGTTGGACTTGTTGCGTGGTTGTCGTTAGTAGTTTTTAGTCTGTTTCTTGAATGTATTTGAATTTAATAATGTATTAGTTTGTTTTAATGAAATCGAGCAATTTATTTCTTATTATTTGCAATTATTAAACACATATTACACAATAAAAATAATTAATTAATTAACTACAAATCAATTAAATTAAAAATCATATTTTAAATACTTCACTCAAGTACCCCTTTAACATCGCCAAACGCATTCCCCTTCCAGCTAACTTTCCCACTTGAATTTTCCGCTCAAATGTCTGTTGCCATTCGCTGAGAACAGACCCTGAAAGGGGATGGAGGAAGAAGGAAACATAAGAAGTTTTTTCATTGTGGATCCGTTTTGTTTTAGTATAGTCTCTTTAAAAAAACAATTTCAAATTACTTTCCAGAATTATTTTTCTGTATTTTTTTATTATTTAAATAAATTTTGCAGTTAATCTGAATTTAATATGATCAAAATCATTATTTTTTTTAAATAAATACATTTTACAGTAAAAATTGCAAATATTTGTAGTTCCAAAACTACAACAAAAAAAGTAAATTTTTGCATTTTGAAATTCAAATATTTGCATTTTTTAAAATTGCAAATCTAAAAGTAATTCTAGTATGTTTCACAAAATTAATTTTTATGAGGAAGTGAAGAGCATTTTAAAACTAAAAAAAGCGCGTTTGATAAAACTTCCAAACTGTAATCATTTCAAAGCGAATATGTTATTTCCTCCCAAAATTCTTTCTAAGAACGCTAAAAACCCTTTATCTATCAAATATCAAAATCGAAATTTTGGGATTTTTCAAAATGTAAAGCAATCGCTTGGGTTTTTATGGAAATGTAAATCAAACAATTGTTTTAAATCATTCTTTAGAATAAAATGGTACAAATATTAAATTATATTTATATGAAAAGATGCATGATGATAAATTATATCTTTTTCAAAGTTATTAAGTTTTTAGAATTTGATGACATTGTACATTGCAATTTTTTTAAAGAGAAATATGCGATCCTCAACAGTAGAGGAGAGCACACATGTCTGTGTGTATCACTGAAAACAAAGGTGCTGCCAAGATGTGTGACGGTAACTAATCATAATACAAAATACTATGCAAAAAGGACTCAGGTACATCTAGAATGAGCTCCGGCAAGGTCATCGCCCATTAAACTCCAGTATCGAGCTCCAGCAAGGCCACCGCTCGGTAATGAGGTGTTAGAAGTATCCAAAAAATCCATGGTGCAGCCCAGTGCGGATGAGATCGATAGACAGCTCCGGTTGAGAAAGAACGCCTCACTGCAAACTCGGATAATCCAGAATGAACACTTCACTGCAAATGCGGATGATCTAGTATGAAGAAAGCCACACTGCAGACGCGGAAGAACTGGAAAGAATGCTTCACTGCAAATGCGGATGATCTAGAATGAAGAAAGCCACATCGCAGACGTGAAGAACTGGAAAGAACGCCTCACTGCAAATGCGCATGATCCAAAATGAAGAACGCCACACTGCAGACGTGGAAGAACTGGAAAGAACTTCTCACAGCGAACGCGGAAGGTCCAAAAAGAACGTCTCACTCCAATCCTGAAAACCTGCAAATAGTAATCTAGCACCATTTCTGGTCTAGACCAGTATCTGTAAAAGAACTAAAGAAAATTATAAAAATAATACACATATATGTATATAAATGAAGTTTATATATATGTATATGTATATGTATATGTATATGTATTAATGAAGTAAAAGTAATAAAACTAAAGCTAAAATTATAAGACGAAAAATCAACTAAAATAAGAAACAGACTAAAAAAAATCCAAGCTCATTATGCAACATCTTAACCAACTCTAAAGATGTAAAAAAGAGATCGAAATCAAAAAGGTAAAAAATTAACAAGATATAAAGGTAAAAACCTATAAACTAAAACCTCTTAAAAATTATCCTTATCACCACAAGAGATTAATGCTATTCCAACGGCTCCAAGCCGTTGGTGGCCGTTGGAAATGCCGTTGGAATAGCGTTCACGCTTTCCAACGGCTTCCAACGGAAGCAACGGGGCTATTCCAACGGCATTTCTAACGGCTACCAACGGCAATTAACCGATGGAAGCCGTTGCAATAAACTGACCAATAAGCCGTTGGTAGCCGTTGCTAATCTGGGTGAAATTTTTTTTATAGCAGCAAGTCATTCACCTTCCAGCCACACACAATCAATATATATCAATTTCCATTCCATTTCCATTCCATTTCCACTCCATTTCACATATTCAACACATTATACCACAAACAATATAAACAACCAAAAATCAACATCAAACATTACATTTTCAAACCAAACTCCAAGTCAATATGTACATAAACAACAAAACCCTCACCAACACCAACTCCAACTCCATATTCAAGTCAATATATACAATGCAAACACTTAAACCTCACCACCTCAAAGTCAATACATACACAATAACCATCAAACACAATCCTCACCACCTCAAAGTCAATATATACAATAATCAATCACAAAGACAATAATCATCATACCTCTCAAGCATCATCATCACCTCCGGAAGCACCAGACGACGAAGGGAAGGAACCATGCCTCTGCGCGTACTCCGCTAAACGTTGATTCAGCTGCTCCATTTGTATAGCGCGAAGACGGTCCTGCTCTTGCAGCTGCTCAACCATGGTTCTAAGCTCTTTTATTTCAGCTTTGTCACACGCCTTTTGAGCTGCCCGGACCTGCAAATAGAATATGAGATGTTCACATTTGTATTATAATCATTTTCTTAAGCAATGTATATTTTAAAATATAGAAACGTAAATGACGTGATCTTAAGCAATGCATATACCACAAATAAATGCATATTTTTAATACAATATATAGGTGTTAAAAGTATTCTTATATTTTTTTTTGTTCATCCATTTTCATCACATATCTTTGTATATTTTTCCTTTTTTACTTATCTAATATTTGTAAATCACGTATATGTTAGATTTAACTCAACTAGAAATCATCATATGTATAGTGTATCTATAGGTTAATTTATTAAATATAATATTGCAATGTTTATAAGATTACCGTTTGGTTTTCATAGCCATAGCGCATATTCCGCTGCGTCGGATCCATACTAATGTCGAAAATATTATCTTCCTCCTCTACCGTCAACTCATCGCGATCCGATTCTGAAAGCAGCTCTACCCGTGTCTCCTGAAACTTTGCCTAAAATAAAAAACAATTATAGGTTAAAATTAGTAGAATAGGATTTAAACATATCGATATTAATAAAATAAGATTTAAACTATGCATACATATGCAGCCGTTGCCTTACCATCACCATCCCACTGATATGTAATATTGCCAGCATTGTCTGCTTATCTTGATGCGTGGGTGCGGGTAAATACCTCCATCATAGACACGCGACGTCCAACCGATCTTTCCTGCAATAAATAATTTATATATTTTAATTTTTCATAGCTAATTACCGAACTAATTAATATACAAAATGTAATAACGGTTTAGATAAATTTACCAAGTCCTCACGGTGATGCTGAAAAGACTTGGATCTGCCACGATGCGTTACATGATTCCTACTTCTGTTGGCAGAGTTCCTCTCCGACTCCATCTGCAATTTAAATTGAATATTATATTTATATTAATTGCGAAATAATTAACTATATATTTGGTGGATTTACCTTGAACTCGTCGGTCTCCCACCAACTCATCCAAGAATCCCATACGGAAGCGCCCATCAAGTTCAGTTTCTTCCCCGATTTTTTAAGAGCTTACATTACCTCCCTGTAATTTTTGGCGACATTCGAATTCCAGTGGCGCTGAACCATGGCGACATCGGTCTCTACCAAGTCCACTTGCCCCTGTACAAAGAGAAAACATTACTAATTGTTCATTTATACTTATTCATATAGTAAAGTGGTATAAACTCACCAGAAAATCCTGCCAGATGGCCTCCCTGACATGGTCAGGGATCTTACTCCACTTAGGCCAGCAATTTGTCATCCTGCTCATATATGATTGCTTGGAAATGCCAAGCACAACTCCTGAGGGCTCCAAATCAAATCCCCTGTGTTAAATAAAACAAAGCTTTAGACAAGTATATATATGTATGAACAAATTTATATTGTTATCATTTTAATTTTGATACTTATGCTCCATCAGCCTTCGGCTGCAAATATACAAGTGGTCGAGCCGGAGGCTCACCACTACTCTCGCCGGCCGAGCGAGAAGAGCTACGGCGTCTGGAGCCTGACATAATACTTGTTGAAAGTTTCATTTTTAATTATAGACATAGATAAAATGATGATGATATGTGGTGCATGTAATGATGATGATGATATATATGTGATGCGTGTGCGTGAATATATAATTGTAAAAATTACCGGATATTACTCAGTCCTCGTCGTTTTCTGATTCAGACTCGATCTCGTGTTCTATATCGTTTTCCTCTACACTCTCAAATGCTTCGACTAATACATTTGTCTCAACATTTAATTGTCAAAAATCAGTTTGATCGTCTGTAATTGTGATTTCAACATTTTCTTCGATATCTGCTTGATAGACTTGTTCTTCTGGAATATTTTTTCCATCGAATGTAAATCTCGCCTTGGTTTTAAAAACCACAGACTAATCCGCTTTATCTCTTTTTAGAGACGGATAAGGGGCGTAATAAACTTGTAGGGCTTGTTTGGCTAGTACAAACGGATCGTACTGCTGATAACGGGAGGTATGTTTTATTTCTATAAGATTATAATTTGGATGCACGTTAATACCAGAACCTGGAACATTGCTGAACTAGTTGCATCTAAACAAAAAAACTTCCTCTGCGGGTCTTATAAAATATGTCAATTGCAAAATCTGGGTTAACACGCCATAAAAATCATGTATATGATTATTAGGATCATCACTGCCTTTAACAAATACATCGGTATTGTTTGTTAATTTTTCAGCACCGTATTCTTTGGTGTTGAATTTATATCCATTAACGAAAAATACTGGATACGTTTTAACTTTCCTTTTCGGTCCCAACGCCAAATGTTTTAATCCTTCATCGACCACATTATTTGTAGGATCACAAACGTAGTTCGAAAACCAAGTAGTGAAATTTTTGCTTAAATCGCCGTTTGGATTTTATGATTCATAAACACTGCAAACAAAAACAATATATTGCTTTATTATTAATTTACACATGCAGTATTAAATTAAATTTATCAAAACTTGTAATCTGATAATTACCTAATAAATGGTGCAACTTTTGGACAATTAAGAAAAATATACGTGTGTGCTACATGGTAATCTCTATCATCTAACCATACTTCTACACATTTTTCAGCATGTCGACCATGTTGTTTAAAAATAGATAACATTGCTTCAGAAGAAAAATCTTGTTCAGCGGCCTCATCATTACGCGCAACACTTTGAAATGATAAATTCACATGATCATTGAAATAATGAGAGAAAAAGAACGATGTTTCTTCTTCGATATATGATTTGCAAATCGAACCTTCAACTCGAGCTTTTTATCTCATTTTTTTCTTTAAATGATTTAAGTACCTAATAAAAAATATTTCATATCAATATTGATTTTTAATTATAGTTAAATTACATACTCAGTATTAACAACATACCTCTCGAATGGATACATCCATCCATATTGCACAGGACCTTGAAGACGTGCTTCAAATGGAAGATGAACAGGTAAATGCTCCATTGCATTGAACAAACCTGGAGGAAATATTTTCTCCAGTTTTCTTCCATACAGTAAATGCTTCAAAACGTCGATGACAATCAAACCATGAAATTTTCTTCCCATGCCTTAAAGAAAATGCTCATGTTTCTTCCATACAGTAAGGACAAGCAAAACGACCGACCGTACTCCAACCCGAAAGCATTGCATATGCAGGAAAATCGCTAATAGTCCATAACAAAGAAGCAAACATCCGAATTTTTTTTTTCGATACGTCGTATGTTTCAACTCCTTCATACCACAATGTTTTCAACTCTTCGATTAGCGGTTGTAAGTAAACATCGATACCCTGTGTCGGATCATCAGGGCCAGGGATGACAATTGTGAGAAACATATATGGAGTTTTCATACACATCCACGGGGGTAGATTGTAAGGTGTAATGATTATAGGCCAAGATGAATATTTAGAACCAAATTGAGAAAATGGTGAAAATCCATCAGTACACAAACCTAGTCTAACGTTACGGCTCTCCGCTGCGAAATCGGGATATTTCTTATCAAAATACTTCCATGCTTCTCCATCAGATGGGTGTGTTAACGTAGCTTCTTCAGCTGTTCTCACACTGTGCCATCTCATATGTGCGCTATTACAGATGATGCATATAACATTTGAAGTCTAGGAGTGATAGGTAAATAATGCATACGCTTGTATGGAACTTCTTTTCCTTTTTTTTTCCTTGGCTTGTATCTTTCTTGATTACATATTTTACAATTCCGAAGACTGACATCATCTTTCCAAAACAACATGCAACCATTTAGACATGTATCAACTTTTTGATACGGCAAACCGAAAGATGACATTAGTTTTTTCACTTCATAATAATTTTCGCACATTAAATTATCTGATGGCATATGGCGTTTAGCAGCTTGTACAACAGCCATAAATCCGGCTTCTATGAAGTTGTACTTTGATTTCATCGCAATGTACTCTGCAGTTGCCGATAATTGAGTGCCGCTACTACATCCATTCCAAAGAGGTTTCTTAGCAGCATCCAATAAATCATATATTTTTTTCGCTCCAACATTTGGTTCCTCTTCGACGTTAACATCGTCGTTATTAATTTCAACAGTAGGGAACATTGATCGTGCTGCATCTTCAACCATATGTTCTATAAGATTCGTCGTACTAACTTCATCACTAATGATCTTTATTGACTGTTCTTCGTTACGTGTTATAATTTCTCCATGACGATCCCACACCAAATAATTGGTTACGAAACCATATTGGCGCAAATGAATCCTAACCATATTCGGTACTAAATGCTTCAACAATTTGCACCTATTACATGGACAACGAATTTCTACGTCGTTTCCAATATTACTTAAAGCAAATTCGACAAACACATTTACCCCATTAAGAAAACGTGTACTTATTGAGCCTCCCATTTCTCTTCTTTGATACATCCAGGTCCGATCAATAAAATAATTGACCATTTTTCCTACTGTAAAACCTATGATCAATAGTAAAAAAACTATTAATCAAATTCGATAAACACATTTTAGATTTTACTGTTTATTATAATCCATTTTCGTTTATATACAAAGTTATATTTCTTGCTATTTTGTTTACATTTTTGTACCTTTTGTGATGCTCGGTTATCCTACTTCCCATTACAAACACAATAGTAATTACATTTCTTAAATCATATCATTATAAACGATTTCCCAAAATTTCGGCAGCACTTCCCCCGTGTTCCTTGTATCGTACACAATGCATGTACACAAGGAACGAAAAGGAAATGCCGTCGAAATTTTGTAAACCGTTTATAACGATATGATTTACGAAACGTAATTATTTTATAGTGTTTGTAACTTGTCCAATACAGGGACAAATCCAACAAATATTATATCAGATGAATATGAATATCCGTTTTGCAATAAAAATGAATATTCATACAACGATCATATACAACACTTGTCAGACGGGGCAAAAATTCACTAAGAGATTTAAATTTTGTTTGTCTAATAATTTAAAAGATATAATTTAAAGCAATCATATAGGCTAAAATTTCACTAAGAGATCATATTACTAAAAGATATAATTCATGTTCGTAAAATATTCGACTAATTCATGTTTGCTTAGTATTTTACAAAACATACACAAAATAATTTAAAGCAATCCTAACTAATCTAACGCTAACTCAAATGCGCATTTACACTAAATTATCAACATATGTATATATGTGCATAATATATATACACAAACAATTTGGACATTTGGATGGTAATAATTGTAATTAACACTTAGTTTGGTATAATAAACAATCAATAGGCCATTAGATACAACTATAACAAACAATTAAACACAAAATTAGCAAAATTTTAAAATTTAGGGTTTTAGGCAAAACCTGATTTTGGAGTGGAATTGGATGGAGAGAGGCCGCTGGTGTTGATTGATGGCGTCGGAGTGGCTGCCGGTTGCGTGGGGAGGCTGGGAGCAAGAAAAGAGGAGGAGTGGAGGAAGAGGGTGGAGGTTTTGGTGTTTTTTGTTGAATGAAGGAGAATGAAATCTGTTCTCGGCCAGCTGCAGGTTTACACGAATATTTCCAACGGCCGCAAACGGCATCTTTACAACGGTTACCAACGGCTTGTTAAAAAAATAACGAGCCGTTGGAAACCCCGTTGGCGGCCGTTGGAACACTGTCGTGGTTATATACTGTATTTCTAGTAGTGTATGCTCCTTTAATCAAAAGAACATTATGATAATTAGTAAAATCATCATTCAACTTTGAGAAAATGTTAGTTCTATAATTATTAATGTTAAAAATATTTTTTTTATGCTTAAATAGCTTTATGCTATTACTAACCTTATTAAGTATTCTTTGAAATGATTATTTTTAACGAATATATATTTAGGATTTGAAATCCAATTAAAACAAAATGATGATAATATAAAAATTAATTTATTAATGTGCATAATGTTATTATTAAAAAGTATTTGGTTTCTTTCAAACCAAATATACCAACAAATTATAATGAATAAAGTATCACGTAAAAATCTATTTTCCTTTTTAAATTAAAATCTTAACTTATTCCAATAATAAACACAATCAGTAACTTTAGTTGTAAGACTAAAGTTAAAGATTTTGAGAGTATTATTAAGAATGTAGTAAGTATCCATGCAATCATAATACACATGTTTAATATATTCAAAATACAATTTACAAAAAGAACATTTATTATCAATTTGCATATTCTTTCTTTTTAAAAATTCAATAGTATTTAATTTTTCATGCATGATTAAGCACGTATGAATTTTAGATTTAGGAGGAGTGTTTGTTTTCCAAGTAAGATTAAAAGATTTATTAGTTACGCCCGAGAAATTAAGAAATTTATAAAAAGAATTTAAAGTGAATTTCTTACTCTTATCCCATTCCCAGTTAATAATATTATTTTCGTTATCAATATTATATAAATTCAATCTAGCACATAATAAAGCAAATTGTTTAAGAGTTGTACCTTCTAAGATTCTATTAAAACTAAAATTCCAAGGGGGGTCATTATCTGGAGAAAAAACATCTAAAATTAAAGCATTGTTAAAGTTACAAATTTCGTAAAGCTCTTTAAATTCTACTCTAAGAGGAATGACATATATCCAACGATCATGCCAAAAAGAAGTATCATTACCCGAATGAACAATCATATTAGTACCAAGGTTAAAAATCTCATGACATTTTAAAATAGATTTCCAAAAATTAGACAATTTATTGGTAACAGAAGGTGTAATTTGGTACAAATTATTACTACCATTATAATAATATTTAGAAATGATTTCTTTCCAAATAGAGTTATCATTAACATCCTTAAATTTCCATAACCACTTCCCTAACAAAGACAAATTCATGTTACGTAAATTAATGACTCCTAAACCACCTTCCTTTTTTGGTTTACAAACTGTTTCCCAATTAACTAAACATTTAAGACTACTGTTAAAATTATCTCCACTCCATAAGAAGTGCCTTCTAATTTTGTCAATTTTGCTAATCACCCAATCAGGGAAAAGATGCATAGACATCCAATAGATCGGAAGAGCAGATAAAACAGAGTTGATGAGAACTAATCTACCTGCTCTCGATAAAAACCTCCCATTCCAGTTAGAAATTCTTTTTTGATTTTATCTATTATAATTAACCAGTCATCATGCTTAAGTTTAGTTGGTCTAATCGAAAATCCAAGATAACCAAAAGGGAAAGTCATAGTTTTACAATTAAGTGTATTAGCAACTAAACCTTCAACCTTATCAACATCATTTAATACTAAAACAGAACTTTTATCGAAATTAATTTTTAGCCCTAAAAGAAGTTCAAAGCTGTATAAAATAAATTTAAGGGTAATGACATGATTAGGCAAATGAGAGGTAAATAATAGCGTATCATCATTGCACTTTTTAATGCAAACTACTTGAAACTTCTAATTTATTTACTTTCTCATGAATAACTTCTATTGTTTAATTAAAATAGTTAAAAAGAGGACAATGTTACAATTAAAAATTTGTTCACTGTAATGTCTTTTCATACAACTTTGGTTGTCTTTATTGTATGTTTCTTTGGTTACAATGCAACCAACTAGTTACTGATTTAGTTCATTGCATTATTATAATGCAAGTTAGGTAAGCTTTTAAATTTATACGTTTTTACTAAAATAATTTTGGTTACATTATAAAAATGATATATTTGGTGCAACTAGATGATTAAACATACTAAATTTTCAGTATTATCAATGATGCATTTTTATTTTATTCATTTTTCATTGCATTTAAATGGGCAAACAACTATTATACCATTGTTGTTGCACTTAATTAAACGTTTTTGATTTGGATTTATAGTTTAGATTACTAATTTTGTATTGTGATACTTTATATGTGATTTTATTTTTATAAATTTTAGGAGCTTGGTTTACAAAAAGAAAAGCAAAAAGGGTATTTTACCTATTATGTAAATAATAAGGGTATTTCATAAAAAAACCTCATTTTTGATAGAGTTAGTGGTATGCCCAATGAGCAGTTATGTAATTTGTTACATATATCTAACTCGTTGATCAACCTTGTTCAAAATAAAAGGTATTTTCTTTTTATAATATACTTAATATAATGTGATATTAATTAATCAATTTAATTAAAAGTATATTTAATAGAAAATCCATAAATAGTATATTTGGTGATAGTGATTACAAAGTGTTGTAATCATGAGTAATTTATCACAATAAAGATAAATATACCATTTTAAATGTTCCTAGTCAAGATGCATCGAGACTGGATATCGATGTATCCATTGAGACTAGAGTACGTAACGCTTTCCAAATATTGGTACGTAACACTTTTCAAATATTGGGTAGTGTATTACTCACGACTACTAGGGGCGCCAGGTGGTTACGTAATGATAGTTATTGAATAACTATGGAATGACTCACTCGATAGTAGTTTGTTGTTAATATAATTAAGGTCAAATAGAAAATATCTATGTGACCGATTTACACAGTTCTCTCGACTTGAAAATGCTATGTATCTTCAATATGAAAGGTTTGCTTTGATTACAGTCAAATCATGGCACGATGCCCATCGAGTGACTATAGTTGGGTCGAGTGAGAGTATTAGAAGTGAAGCACTATTCAAGAGGGGATTCGTCTTTTCAGTTATATGAGGTCAGTATCACGGTTAACTCAAGTCAACTCAATGTCAAAAGCTCTTGCCTTAGCATTTCGATTAATAATAATTGTTATTATTGAACCAAGGACTTTTTGTTTGGACTATAGAGTTGGATATGGATGATATTGGAATTTTGATTGTTACCAAATTCCATAAGTCTAAAGTGATATAGTTTTAACAAAGAGAATTTATGTAAAATAAATGTCACAACCGGGTAACGCTTAATAATATAAATTTGGATTTTACCGAAACTAAGTAAGCGATAAATTCGGTCAAAATGTCACACCACTTGCTAAGTGACGTGTGAACATTAACATTCGAATAGTTCAATGTTAATAGCTAACAGAATTTACTCCTAATGAGTCAGACAACCGGAATGATGAATTCTCTTTAGACCAAACAGTTTAATTATTTATAATTGTTATAAATTAATTAATATTCATGGAATATTAATTATAAAATTTTAATTATGATTTGAGGAATAAATATTATTGTATATATTTATAATAGTTTTAAATATATCGATCGATATGCGATATCGATAAGCAATTAAATTAGATTTAATTAATAATTTTTATTTGGGCTTAAATAGGTTGTTAGCCCATGATGTTAAAATGTTATTTGATGTCATAGAGCTTGTAGGAGGTGACTAAAAAGGCTAGAGGGGTTTAGAGATGGATGATTGAGATTTGATGGGAAATGGTATGGGATGTGATCCATAGTTCTATCTATTTCTTCCTCTATAAAAGGAACCTAAACCTAATACAAAACAAACTCTTTGGTTCCCATTTCCCCATCATTACTGGCCAACCTCATAAATAAAAAGCTCCAACAAATTCATCTCAAATTAATTTAAAAGCAACAACTATTGGATAGTTAAAGGTCTATGATTCAAGGATTAGTAATCTGCCGAATCGAGAAGACTTCAAAGAAGGGAGAACTCATCATTACAACGTGCGCTTAAAAGACATTAATATTAGGTATGTATTAGGGGTGGGCACGGGTCGGTTTGGTGCGGTTTGAAGTCCAAACCGTTTCCGCACCGCATCAAACGGTTAATCAAAAATACAAACCATTACACTAATCTTTTAAACGGTTCGGTTTCGGTTTGGTTTGAATGTAATACGGTTCGGTTTCGGTCCGGTCTGGTTTGAACCCATATTAAATATGAAATAAGAGAATTACTTACATCAACAATCAATTTACAAAGGCAACTGTGTGAAGCTTTAACACTTAAAGGTTAAAACACACAATGTTATACTGAATTGAAAGATTGGTTCTTAACTGTATGAATATTTCAATTGACATTTAGCTACAAGAGAGATTTTTTTGGTAGATTAACCAAACATCAACATTAATCAATGCATAATCATCAAAGAAAATGACTAGAATAAAATTATAATTAGCATTTATCCAAAAAAAGTAGATGAAAAATATTATACCAAAACTATAACTTCTTCCTTTATTATAGCGAATATTATTAATATAATAACATACGCTAAAAATTGAATATACACCGTTAGAATCTAAAATAAGATAGGAGTTGCTTATATTTTTATCATAAGATTACTAGTGTAAATTTTCGGTTCGGTCCGGTTTAATATGGTTGGTTCAATCGTCCAAACCGCAACCAAACCGTATCGATGCGGGTCGGTCCGGTTTGAGGTATTTGCTTTGGTTAGAAGATTCGGTGTGGGTTTCCGCACCGTTTTTGCGGTTCGGTGCGGACGGTTTCCGTATAGCGGTGCGGTTTATGCCCACCCCTAGTATGTATTACTATACTACATGATTTATAATTTCTGAATATATATATATATATATATATATATATGTATGTATATGTATATGTATGTATATATTATTTTCTTAAATATTGGAATTAATTGACATAATGGTGGCTTTCATATTCCAAAATCACGTTCCCTTTCCTATTTCGCAAGCAAATTATTACCGTCATCCATTTCCGTCTCCCTCAAGGTCGAATCCAATCAACTACTGTTCATGCGCTTAAGTGGTAAACGGTAATCTGGTTTCGTCTAGAATCGCTAAAGATAATTCGACTATTCAAAAACCAATCTTCAAAAAGTGGATCGATTTCAAGAAAAAGGGTCCTTTCTGCTATAAATGTAGAGAAGATAAGCATCGGGCTAAAGATTGTCGAAAACCCATTTGCTGCTTCAGATATGGTGTTTTTAGCCATAAAAGGAATAGGTGCTCAATGAAATTAAAATTCAATAATTCAGAAATGTCTTCTGTGAAAAAGATAAGTGTTTCAAATCATGTTTCTTCTTTTTATTGAAAATGCTGAAATTTAAAAACGTTCTTCTTGATCATCTCCAGTTGAAAAGAACCAAGGGATTGAAATTGTTGGAAGAAATGTTAGGGCATTTTGATGCTGTTAATTCGGTTATCATTGGTAGAAATTTTGAGAATTTTTTTTTAGTTTGCAATCTAAAAGCTCTAATGTTGGGGATAATCTTGATAAGGTTAGAGATAATGTTCATCAAAAACTTTGGGTAAAAATAAGGACTATTCGAGAGAGATAGAGGTGGTTTCTTTGGCTAACACAAGAAATGTAATGCTATTAAGCCATGTTTTAACCCAATGTTGCTTGATCCTGTTGTGTTAATGATTGATAATATGGTAGAAATGGGTAATGGTATTGATAGCAAGAAACAATTACCTGAGATTGTTATGGCCGAAGATAGATATAGCATTGTTAAGAGGCATTTATCAAAGAAAGCCAAACTCAAATGGTGTTGTTGCTTTATCAAACAAGTTTAATGCTTTAACTAATATCTAAAAGGACAGTTTAGACAATGATAGTTTAATGTTCAATGACAGTTTGGGTGATGGTTGTATTGATTCACTCACATCATCTTCGCCTAATATTGCTGTGGAAAATCCTATGTCTATGCAGTGTAATAAAATTGTTGAAACGATGTAGTTATCTGTTGATGGTGTTAATAATTCTGGGGATATAAATTTGGTTTCGGGAGAAGTTGGTAGTGATAGTTCAGACTTTATATTAAAGGTAGTGATTGTGTGCACAATGACTGTAAGCATATACAATCCAATTTAAAGCAATTAGCTATTGTTTGTGATACATTTGCAATGGAGTCTATCCGGATTTCGAAGGATATTGATGTTTTAAGTGTTAGAGACAATGGGTGCATGCACAGTGATAGTGTGCATTCGAGTTTTTGTAGTAAGGATATTGAGGAGTTTAGTCTTAGAGACAATGGATGGATATTTCAGGGACTTTATCGGTGTATTTTACTGTCAATGAATTGGAGGCAGATGGTGTTGTTGATAGCAGAAGTGATTCGGTTTTAACAAAAAATGTTTTTATTGAAATGGAGGATAAGTTTTTGCAGGAGTATTTGGGTATAGTGGCCACAGTAAAGAGTACGTATGTTAATAGTAGCAGATCTGACAGTTGTCAAAAGAATATGGGGATGGTAGGAAATTTAAATAGTACAAATGATAAGGGTGATTTGTCAATTTAAATATGTTATGTGGAGTTATCAATCTATATTTATATTAAGCCTATAAAATTTATTCTATACTGTTGCCTAACATCTTTAAGAAGTTCTACATCTCCTCTTTTTCATATTTGTGATTCTACTCATACTTCCAAATGTGGTAAAAGAAAAAGTAGGAGTAATTCTATAGTTTATATTAGGAGAAGTCCTAGATTGTTAAAAATTAAAGTTTCTATTGGTATGCAATCCTACGCATGAGAGCTGATGGAATTAAGGAGATTGAATAGATGTAGTGTGAGTTGGTTGTACAGTGAAGTTTTAGTGAAGTTTTAACATACTGACATGCATAAGATAAAGATATGTACAAGGAATGGGCATACTGATTAGTTGGTAGATAATGATGTTGTTGCTGTATATGGAGATGGTTAATTGAAGTTTTTTTTTACAAGTTATAATATTTGCTGGTATCCGAAGATTTTTAATTCATTTTGCCTTATGATCGAGACTGTTGACGTACTAAGTTTTGAGTTTTGATTGGTATAAAGCCGCCATTGATGAACTGAGGTTCTAATGATGAAGGAGATTTGATCTAAACGAATCGTTGTCTAGAGTTGTTGTGATAGGCTTGTTGAAAAGTGATGCTCAGTTTGAAGGAGATTAAAAAGTTGTATTAGATAGGTTCAGTGTTATAGAGGCGGTAAAAGTGCACAGTGATACAAATATTGTGCACGCATCTTCTTGTTGATGTCTAGTGAACTATGTAGTGAAATCAAGGGTTGAAAGAGATATGCAGGTTTGGGCAAAATATGTTTGTAGTGAAATGTTTATGTATGAAAATATAGGTGAAGAGATAAACAAGGTTAAAAAGAGTAGAGTACATTTTGTCATATAGCTTGATAGCGTACAGTCTATTTATGTAAGGATACGGGGCAAAGGAGAAGTGCTATTCTTCGTCGATCGGCTAGAGCTTCGGATGGATATAGCTCAGTTTTTCCTTAATGCTTCGGGTGCAGTTTTTTGATTGGATGGTTTCAGCTGATTTAGAGAATATGAGCATTTTATGTATTTTATGGTTTTTTATTGTTGTTTATTTTAGTATGGACTTTAGTTTCATAGGTTTGTGGTTTTTCTTATTTTCCATTTTCATATAGCACGGGTACCGATACCTGTAAGGCATGTTGACAGCTCCATCTTTAAGTGTATAATAAATTACACGAGTGTCCTTCTTTATTGTTAGAAGGTCACTCATTTTTCTCAAAAAAAATCATAAATATTTGATATATACATAGATACAAATACTTATTTAAATATTATTAATATACATACATACATATATATATATGCACACTTTAAAAAAATTAATAATAATTTTGTCACTGTAATACATACATACATACATATATATATATGCAAAATGATTTAGAAAACTTTTATATATTATGTATGTGTATATATAATATAAAATTTTAATACTACAATACATACGTATATAAATCACTAATATTTTATATATAAGAAATACATACATACATATATATAATTTTACATAGTCTTTAATATTTATATAAACAACAAGTTTACATGCATACATATATTTGGATAACATTTAATACATATAGGATGAGCTAACATGCCCGTTGCGATGTAAATCCTAACATTTATACCTTGCACGGATTATTATGTTACACATGCATACACATGCATATATGTATATGATTCATATATGTACTATTATATTTAATTGATTATAAATTAAATAAAATTTTATCTATAATTTGTAAATTTAAATGAAATAAGATATTTTATTTAAATTAAATTTAGAAATGTTCGAAATAGATTAGACTTCATAGGCCCAATAAAGATCCAATAGGGTAAAAAATTTGAAATTCATCCATAACTTCCACTATGCGCTGTACCAGTTCCAACAATTTCAAATGTAGCAAATCATATAGGTTTGCTTTTCACATTTTTAACGTCCCACTTTTGAAGTTTAGAAAGTTTTACAAAGTTCATGCCCACCACAATTTCATTTCAATATATTGATTCACTTTCGCTCGCACCTTACCGTCAACTGAACCAAAGTGCCCGAGCTCATGATAGTCGATAAGCAACTGGGTCAAGTCGCAGCGGGATAAGTGAGTGAATATTAAAAAAAATCCATTTTTAGATCTTATTGGGCCTACGAAGTCTAAACTATTTTAGATCCAATCTAAATAATTTTAAATAAAATCTTTATTTTATTTAATTTGTTTATATAAAAGTATTGATTTTATTTATGTAATGTATAATATATGTATACCAAATACACTCATATATGTGTATAGTGCATGTGCAACATATAAGAAATATACATGATTTAATATGCTCGTATATAAGTGATGAGATTTGCACTGTAATGGACACATTTGTCTTTTTATATACATGAGATTTTATGCCACATGCAATGCACATGCATATAAAATATTTTTATAAAAGTATAAAATTTAAGATAGTGTTTGGTTTAAAAACGAATTTTGTGTTTTCGGTTTTCAATATGTATCTCAAATATGAGAAGAATGGAGGGGCGACGAAGAGGATGAAAGAAAGACGGACGGGAGGACAAAGGGGATAAAAGGACGACAGAAAAATGGATTGTTTCATGTACTTGCGTTATTTCCTAAAACACGGAAAATAAAAAAAAGTTGTTTTCTATTTTGTATGTTAACTTCGTTTTCTAAATTAGTCGTTTTCGGCAATATACATGCGTCATGTGCATTTTTGTATGGACGAAAATCCAAAACTAAAAATAACAAACCAAACACTACCTAAATATTTTACGTGGCTTTAATAAAAATAAGTTGAAAAATATAAGGAAAAAAATGTATTTTTTGTTGGAACTAGGTTTAAACTCATAACCTTATTTACATTTTAAAATTTCCATTTGAAAATAGATATTTTATTTGAAAATAAATATTAATTTTTGCTCTTTGTGGGATTCGAACTCATGACCTCTTGTGTGCGTATAAGTGCATTTTTGAAACTTTGCGGTCGTACTAAAAATTTGTGTTTCCATTCCAACTATTAATAAAGATTTTTGTTATCCATAATTAATTTATGATTTATATACATACACACACATATATATTTGTATGTATGTATGTGTGTATGTATGTATAAAACATTATATTAATTTTTCTTATTCTAAAATATTGATTAATTCAAAATGGTTTGAATTAATATCTAAAATTCTTAAGATAATTAAAATTTATGAACCAAATCTAGATAAAACCTATTTAAAGTTTAAATTCAAATTTAAATATAGACATGTTTGAACATATTTATATATACGTAGTTTTTTTCCAGAAATGAATAGTTAAATTATTTTATATTTTAGTTTAAAATAATTATTCATAAATTATGAATTAGTAAATATATTTACATAGAATTTTTTTTATATTAATTGAATTTTTTTAATTTTACAAATCCATACAGATTTGTATTTTAATTTCTTTTATAATGTAAATTCGTATGGATCTACATTAAAATTAATTTTTTATAATGTAAATCCGTACAGATTTGCATTGATAATTTTTTTAAACTTACATATTAATTATTTAGAATTCTTAAAATATATTTATAAATTATCATTTAAATTTTGAAACAATATATGTATAAATTGTTATTTTTAAATACACATACATATATATATATATACACACATATATTAAGAGATTAATTTGTATATGTATATATTAATCGAAAAATCATATTTTAAAATTTAATAATTAGATATAAACATTTTTAGTTTCAAAAATATATATATATATATATATATATATATATATATATATATATATCTATGTGTGTAGGGGGAGGGGCCTAAAATTATATAAGTGGTTTATATATATAAGTTTTTTAATCATTTTAAATGTTTATATATGTGTGCAAAATAAGAGGGCGAGGAGGCTAAAAGTAAGTCAAAAAGAGAGAGGATGTGAGGTTTAAATAGGTAATAGAAATAAGTAAAAGGTGGAGATCCAGATCTCCTTTTTTACCTTTTCTTTTAGCAAATTCAAAAACAGATTTTTACATTCAAAACTCACCCCTCCCCCGTATTATAGCCGACCATAATATGGGTCATATGTGTTGGAACAAGATTGGCATGCAATGGGACAAATTAGTGAATTTCAAAAAAATATCTATTTCGGAACTAGTGGTCTTACGAAGTCTAAAGTAATTTAGACCCAGTCTAATTAATTTTAAATAAAATCTTATTTTATTTAATTAGTTTATATAAAAGATTTTATTTGATTTATATATATTATACATAATGTACATGTGCATTAAATACACTACACCAGAACAGAGGATTCCCAACGGTTATATTTGTTGTCGGTAATTTTAGTAAGACGTGTTGCTATAGGGGTGTGGGCATTTATTTGTGACGCTTATATCCGTTACTAAATTCCATTTACCAACGGTTATAAGCGTTGGAAAATATTTTCTACCAACGCTTATAAGCATTGGGAAATATTTTCTCCCAACGATTATAAACCTTGGTAATATCGTATTTGCAACATCAATATACGTTACTGAATTCTATCTTCCAATGAAAATAGGCGTTGGTAATATCCATTTTGTAATACGAATATCAATTGCAAAATTCATGATATCAACAAATATAAACGTGAGCAATATCAAAATAGTAACATAAATAGATATTGGAGGCTTTTATATCTTAACATTAATAACTATTGCAAAATTCATACATATAATTTGTCATAAAGAGGTAAGTATAAATTCAATGAAAAGTTCAATTACAATTTGACTTTAAAGATTCTAATTTTCCAATACAACTAGTACTCGAATATTAGCATTACAATTTCAACTCCAAATTTTCTAATTCCAAAATACAATAATATCTTATTCAAATCACAATAAAATCCAAAAAAAATTGTTATAAAAAAATATGATGTCATCTAAACAATATAGATCCATTGACATTACGAAGGTTTTTGTAGCTTCTGTCATCTTTACTTTGTTGATGATGTGGAGCTAATTACACGATACTAGTTTTTCTTTTTATCGGGCCCATAAACTCTAGCAATAGGAACATTATCAAGATTGTGTAAGCCTGCTATGTCATCACCATTAACTTCCAGCATTTTCTTTTCCTCCTCTTTCCCCTAGAAGTGCATGCATTCGAAAAGGGAAAATTAGTTTTGATTAAAAATGGTTGAGCTATAGCAAAACTGAGCTTTGCAAAACTAAGCTGCCAGTTTTAAAAAGTGAGATTGTACCTCGGTTTGAAAACTGAGTTGAAGCTCATTTATGCAAAAATGAGTTGTAAGCTTAGTTGCAAAACTTGCAATTGAGTTTTGCAGCTCATTTTTGAAATTAAGTTCTACAACTCAGTTTCCAAACCGAGTTGCAATTCAGTATCCAAACTGCTCTGAATTTTGCAACTTGGTTTGGAAATTGAGTTTCAAAACTTAGTTTGGAAATTGAGAGAACCGAGTTGCAACAAAGGCCCAACTATCACCTCCACCATAAAGTACATAAGAAAAAAAATCAAAAAGACCGCAAGGAAACCCCTTCTCCACTTGCTGCATTTCCAAACTTAACATTAGATACATTAGTTACTGATAAATACCTTTTTCGTTTTTTTCCTAATAAATATCACTTCATATATATACACACACACACACACACATAAATACATACATATATATATATATACATATATATATATATTTCAATTGACATGCCCATATAATTGGTATATACTAATTTAAGGTTCAATATATCAATTCCCCATATTTATATTGCTATGTCAACTATTTACATTAACTTCTTTTCTATGGTATTATCAATATCTGTCAGCAACATATAGAAATTTAAGTGAATAAACAAAGAATATCAACAAATAATTTGCAACATATATCCCAATAAGTACCATGTTATATAATTGGAATACACAAATTTTAAAACATATATATCAAAATTGGAATTGGATAATCAGTAACAATAATTTCTGCATTTTCAGTGATATACAACCTTATTATAAAACAGTTGATGTATTTTCTCATTATTCGAACATTAACCAGCCGATTCATTTCCTTGTTCTGAATTTTGTGCACGATCATGGTTTAAGTATGTTTCTTTGGCCGAAAAAAAAAACTTTTTTGTGCAACATTTTTTATTTTTTTCTTCAAAATAAGGTTGTGATTGGTTTATATTGTATAAAATACTTTTAAGTTTCATTAATAATGGGAGTTTTAACTAAAAAATCTATAAAATAAAAAATAAAAATTATTCGATTTTTCTTTTAAGTAGAATCAAGTTTTGCTAGAGCTTCGAATTTTGTTAATATGCCAATGTCATCCCATTTGGATCAAAGATTGGTAATGAAAAAACTTTGTAGGCTAAAAAAAGATATGTGATACATTTTAGTAAAATAAAAAGGAAATAAGCGGTATGTTGCTAGCAAATAGTTGGTTACTTCGTTTCCTGGGATCAATTAAAGATCCAAATTTTTTAACATAGAACTTAATTTTCTCTCATAAATAAACTAACTTTTTTTGGTATCACATTCAGGTCACGCATGACGTTTGCTCATTGACAACGATATGTAACCTATAAAAATTAAAGTGCACCTGTGTTTGACATGTCAGGTTTGCGTCGTGTCATATATGTGACGTGCAATGCAATGAACAAACTAAAGTTGCACATGAGCATGATATTCAAAAGAACCATGTTAAAAAAGATAAAGCTTCATACCTTCAATCAACAACATTTTAGTTCCATCTTTCTTGTTTTGAATTACATCGATATTAACAAAAGTAGCACCTTCAAGCAATTTCTTCATTTCTGTCCCTACACAGATTATTTTTTCAACTTTATCCGATTTTCTTTTTTGTGATGCAATAATTGTCAGTTTTTCCAAACTATTTTTAAAGGATGGAAATCATGTACCTGCAAAAGCTTTATATCAACATGTTGTTCTTTATACGTTATATGAAAATTTTGACCCAATGAATACTGATTTGATATCACCATTGATGCATATACTTGAACTTGGTGTTGCAGGTTATTAGTATAGACAAATCCTCATAAGATGATGCAAATTTACACTTCTCGAGCTCACGATTGAACAATAGGTAAGTTTTTTTTAGTCGAATTGTAATATTGTGGTTCAGTTTAAAGTCTCATTTTTTGTATCAGGTCTTATTCACTATTTTTGGGATTTGATTTATCAGTATTTTTATTCTTATATTTTATATTTTTGGTAAATTTAAATGAACTCACTGCTTCATACCCTAAATGTTAAATTTTTGTTAGGAATGTCATCATGAACCTTGCTTTATACATTACGTTTAGATTTGAAATTGTTTAGACACATTCAGAATGTGTTTCGCCTGCATTATAATATAGCAAAAGAATGTGATTTTGATACGTCTCGTGCTTCTTATTATTTGAATTAATTTAAAATGAGTTCACCACCATGAATCTTTACCATATACATAATATTCATTCCTTGTGCATCTACATGAATAGAAGATTTTGGTTGTCCATAAAAATTCTATAGGAAAACATTTTATAATGAGCTTCTTTGCTAAATTGTTGATTTTTGTACAATTAAGAGATGCGCTTTATAAAATGCAAAATGGTACTTGTTACTTTTTAACATTTTTTGTAAAAAAATGAATACAGATCACAATTAGGAGTAGGATTTCAATGAAAGAGTAATCACTCATGATCCCATCTATGCATATATCAGAAAAATAGGAATTATCAAGAACTACAACAGACAAAGAATTTTTTATTATTAATTAACATGAATTCTACTCTGTCTCTATAGTCAAGACTTTTATAGAGATCCAATGAAACTGACATGTAGCACACTAAAACAAAGGCTGAAAAAAAAATACTAAAACTATGAGTTTTACTAAATCAGGAGCACAAGTAATAGTTTGGATTAGTTTTCTTTATTATTTAGTAGAGTAGAGATAGCAGAAAGTTAAGCAAATGACTTGGCTGACACATCCACCTTTATACTTTCCTCGAAAAACTCTTTAATATCCTAAATGATTACCGTACATTTAACAAGTTCAAAACCCATTTTTGCAAAAACTGCTGAGATAATTAGTGCTTGATATACTGTTAGCCTCAATCATAAAAGTTATATCCACAACCAGAGAAACTAAAAGCAAGCATGGAGAGGAAAGAATTGCTTGAAGTATGCTTATTTGAAGTAAGCACATGTTTTGTTGGATTCTGTTAGCGTTCATATTCATGTAACTAATTCAAGATTCTAGGTGTTCTTTGCATATCCCTTTGTGGCTAAAGCTTTAGTGGCATGATTGTAGAAACAAGTAGAGTATTTTAAATAATCATTATTAACATGAGTCCAATAGATCTCTGAAAGCCGCCTCCTATTTTCCATCGCCCTCAACATGGCTTTCCCAACTCCTGTTAGTCACCAAGCGCCTCCGCCAGCAGACCCTCCTCCCATGCTCACAGATACCCCTCCGGGTTTCACGCCGCTCAACTCCCCCCTGCGCCACTCACCTCCGATTGAAACCATGCTGAATGAGACGGGTTTACCCAAGTTAGATCCAAAAAATGGAAGTGCCAATCAAAAACCGTTCAACAACCTTCTACAGCAAAACCCGGCCTTCATATATTCCAAAACCAGAAAGCAAATTCCTCCGCAAATTCTAGTTTGAATCCGAAAATTGCTCATAAATCTAATATGGTCGATCAAGCTGTTCAATATGCTAATAAGCCTGTAACGAACAAATGGACCTTTTGTACTCCGGCTAGCAGGGCATGGAACGAAGTAGTTAAAGGAAATAACATTCCAGTTTCATTTTCCTTAAAGTTCTATCAACCTCGTGAATTCAAATCGATGCAATGCGCAAAAATGTCTATTGATGTTGTGCAAGATGCAAAAGAACAGTGGGATAATACCATTGTGATATACGTTGTAGGTCCTAAACCATATTATCCGTACTTCAGAGATTATATTATGAGAGTTTGGAAGCCAAAAGAGGACTTCTCAATTTTCTCTAAAGAGAATGGATTTTATATTATTAAATTTAATAACAAAAAATATTGTGACAGAATCTTAAAAGGTGGTCCTTATTACTATAATAAAAAATTGATGATGATGAAGAGATGGTCTCTTGGAATGCAACTGAACAAGGAACTCCTCAACTCTATTCCGATATGGGTCCGTTTTCCTAATTTACCGCTTGATTACTGGATAGAAGAGGGGATAAGTCGTATCACTTTGGTTCTTGGAACTCCCATCAATTTGGATAAATTCACTGAAGATATTGTAAAAATCACTTATGCTAGAGTTTTAATCGAGATTAATAATTCCTTTGAATTTCCAAATAAGATTCCTATTATTTCTAAAAAAAGATGAACTTATTTGGCAAGAGATTGCTTATGAATGGAAACCTATTACGTGCTCTAACTGTGCTAGCTTTGGACATTCCGAAAACCACTGTCAATTCACCAAAGTTTGGAGACCTAAATCCAATCAACATAATCAGTCGCGAGAAGGTAATGAAATGCTTATTGATGGAATTGATAGACAAGACTATAATCTGGATGACTCGTCAAATAATTCAGATGCAACAAACTCTCAATCTCAAATAGTATTTAAAGACCAGGCGTTTTCAGATAGCAACAATAAATCTATACAGAACAGTAAAAACATGGAAAATATTACAATAGAAAAGGATCTGAATGTCCAGTCGGCTTCTCAGGCAACGACCACAAATTCAATTACAGATAAGTCAGTCCAGAATCTATCCTCTGACATGGAGATACAAACATAGAATATAACTAATACTGAATGATAAATGAGTCGGAGGAACAGCATTATACGCAGACACAGACAGAGCCTAATAGCACATATGAAGCTCAAAACTCAGACTCTCGTCATGCCACCAGATTAAGTTCCATTCAGAAAGTAAAAATAGAGGAAAACCGTTCGAATTTAAAGCCACCAATCCAACAGATGTCATTGAGAATCCTGCATGGAATATTCTAGTTATTCAGTTGAAAGGAAAAAATAAAAAATAAAAAGCATAAGACATTGGGGGCAGCTACTCCTCCAAATGATAGTAGCAGGCCCGACAATAATATATAGATGGAGTTCCTTTTCTGGAACATCCGAGGCATGAATGCCCCATACAAACAGTTAGAAGTTATGAACCTTCTTAATAATAAAAATCTATCATTTATCGGTATTCTTGAAAATAAATTATCATCAGAAAATACAAATAGTTTTATGAGAAAAATCAATAATAAGTGGAAGTATGCTCATAATATTTCTAATGAAAATAAAAGTAGAATCCTTATTTTATGGGACTCTTTTCAATGGTCTAATATTATTCTACATGCTAGCGATCAATATATTTCTTGTATTCTTCACAATGATAATGGAGCAAGTATATTATGTATGACGGTATATGCTTCCAATGATGAGACGAAGCGTATGGATTTATGGAAATATATTGTTGAACAATCAAAAATCTTTAACCTCCCATGGATAGTGGCAGGTGATTTTAATTCAATTTTATCGCCTTATGATAGAATAAATAATGGTTTATATAATTCTATGGGTGATCAGGATTTTAGTGACTGTATTTCCTCATCTTCACTCACGGAACAAGAATTTACTGGAAACTATTTCACATGGAGAGGAGGTCTAAAATTTTCTATTCATAGTAAAATAGATAGAGTCTTTGTTAATAACTTATGGCTGAATATGTTTTCGCAGTTTGGTGTGCATTTCGGTCATCATTCTATTAGTGACCATTCTACTATCAATGTCAAATTTATCTTACATAATAAAGTGAAGTGCAGAGTACCTTTTAGGTATAGTAACTCTTGGCATATGCACTCTGGATATCATGATTCCTTACTAGATGCTCTGACCAAGAATTTTCAAGGAAATCCCCTTCATGTACTGCTATGCAGGCTGTAAACTGCCAAAGCTGCTTTAAAGTCCTGGAGGAAAAACAAAATTAATATCCAGAAAATGATAGATCAATGTAAAGAAGAGGCAAATAAAATGTATAATCATCTAGTTACTGATTCTTTAAATGAGGATTTAATCAAACAATATGTTGCTAAAAACGATCAAATCCAATTCCTCATGAGAAAAGTAGCTGCAGAAAATGATCAGCAGATGAAGCTAAATTAGTTGACTAAAGGAGATAGACCTACTAATTTTTTCTACAAATTGGTCAATGTGTCAAAGCCTAATCGAAAGAATAATTTTATTCTTAATAATGACGGATCATGGATTTCAACATTAGAAAAATTGGCAAAAGAAGCAGTCTTATACTTCTCAGATCTGTTCTCGTCATCACAGACCGCTAATCAATTCCCAAGCATCACTTGTAAGAAAATCCTCTCTGAAAATGAAAGATACAATTTGTGCAAGCCTTTCCAATTAGAGGAAATTAAAGAAGCTATCTTTCAAATTAATGATAACAGCTCCCCGGGCCCAGATGGTATTAATTCGAAATTCTTTAAAATACACTGGGAACATTTGAAAAATGATATAGGGAATGCTATGAATGGAATTTTCATATCAGGTAAGATTATTAGAGAAATTAACCACACTTTTATTTATCTAATTCCAAAAAAGCCCGAGGCCAATGATTTGACTGACTTTAGGCCAATTTCTCTTTACAATGCCACGTATAAGATTTTAGCCAATCTTCTTTGCAATCGACTAAAACCCTACATGAATGACCTTATCTCCTATAATCAAAATGCTTTCATCCCTGGGAGAATTATTGCTAAAAATTCTTTACTTGCATATGAAATGGTTAGAGAATTTAATGGGAAAAAATCAAACAATTTCTACCTGAAAATTGATTTGCATAAGGCCTATGATAAAATTAGTAGAGAATTCATTCATCATATGCTGATTTCCATGGGGTTTCCTATAGTATTTGCTAATCTCATTTATGAATGCATATCTACTCCTACATTTTCGGTGTTAATTGATGGATCCCCCTTTGGTTTTATTGAGAGTTCGGGGGGGGGGGGGGGGTTAAGACAAGGTGACCCTCTCTCGCCGTACTTATTCTCTATTGCAATGGAGTCTCTTACCATCAAAATTGATTTGGAGTTCTTGAAAGGTAATATTACTCCTATTTATAACATTGAGCCAATGATCACCCATTTGTTTTATGCGGATGATATTTTAATTATGGCCAAAGCTTCGTATAATAATGCAATTAGCATAATGAACATATTCCAGACCTTGAAAACTTTAGTTGGCCTTGAATTAAATGAAAACAAATATATTGTTTTTTTAGAAAAGGTGCAACAAATAAGCAGTTAATTGTGGATACTCTAAATATTAATTTAGGAAATCCCCCAGTGATTTATTTAGGTATTCCTTTGTCTAATAATAAACTGAAATCAAGAGATTTTGGTTATCTTATAGACAAAATAAATACAAAATTCAACCACTGGCACAGCAAAATTCTAAACATAAGCAGTAGAGTTGAATTAGTGAAATCAGTTATTAATCCCATGATTCAATTTTGGGCGCAATTCGCACAATTTTCGGCGGCTGTCATTAATAGAATTAACTCAATATGTGCCGATTTCATTTGGAAATCTAAAGCATGTAAAATGTGCTGGGAAGATGTTTGTAAAACAAAAAATGAAGGAGGCCTTGGAATCAGAAAAATTGAAAATACTGTCAAAGCTATGGCAGTTAAATTGCTCTGGAAATTCATTCATGGTGAATCTTTGTGGTCAAAATGGATGCGAAACAAATATTGTAAAAACATCAAATTTTGGATTGCAGACACAAATAATAATGCATCGTATACTTGGAAACTTCTACTCAAAGCTAGGCAATGGTGCAAAGGTGCAATTGATAGAAAAATATCTACTGGTGAAAGTACAGATATATGGCAAGATCCATGGATTAATGGGTATTCTTTGATTGATAAATTTAGGTGGAACTCACTGTATATTAATGGTGGTACTGACAAAATGGTCTCAAATCTTATATCAGACAATAAATGGAAGGAACATCATGAATATGTGCCTACTCATATTATAAATACTGTGCATTCTATTAGGTGTGACTCATATTGTAAATGGAGTGGGTGCGTGGATTGAACGGACTAAAGTCCCACATCGCAGGATATTCGGAATAATCGTGGTATATATATGGGATTGGTGGCACGTAACATTGGGGATTCCTTTTGTTACAATGTGTTGCCAAGACCAAATTATATGCCCGATGGGAGGCGATGGAGGGATGTTCAATCGGGACGCCGACATGGGAGACTTCGACCGTTGATCCCGGATAGACACGGTGAATCGAACGCGTAGGTGCGCGGGAATGTAGAAACTCAACATGGTATCAGAGCTCCATGGTTCGATGAGACCGGTATGATGTAGCGTGACCGAAGCATGGCTCCTAAGAGGCTTGAGCATGGGATGCTCGTCAAGGTGGAGATATGGTTAAGCAGCCGCTCTCCTGCTTATGAGAACTCGAAGTAGCAGTCGCCTTCCCTGCGAAGAGGACTCAGTATAACTCCAAGGTGACTTGAGCAATGCTCGCCAAGGTGGAGATTGTTAGGTGTGACTCGCATTGTAAATGGAGTGGGTGCGTGGATTGAACGGACTAAAGTCCCACATCGCAGGATATTCGGAATAATCGTGGTATATATATGGGATTGGTGGCACGTAACATTGGGGATTCCTTTTGTTACAATGTGTTGCCAAGACCAAATTATATGCCCGATGGGAGGCGATGGAGGGATGTTCAATCGGGACGTCGGCATGGGAGACTTCGACCGTTGACCCCGGATAGACACGGTGAAGCGAACGCGTAGGTGCGCGGGAATGCCGAAACTCAACACATTCTATCAAAATACACAATCAGATGCAAAAGGATTTCTGGTTTTGGATCCCAAGAAGTTCTGGTCAATTTAATTTTTGTTCGGCTTGGAATCATATAAGAAATAAACATACAAAATTGAAATGGACAAGTGTTATTTGGGACTCAAGCTGTGCTCCCAAAATGTCTACATGTGCTTCGTTGGCCAATCTTAACAAATTGAATACTAAAGACAGAATTAGTAGATGGAATAACGAGATAGACTAATCGTGCGTGCTATGTTATAATCAAAATGAGGACAAAGATCATTTATTCTTTACATGTTCTTACTCTAAGCAGGTGCTTGAAGTTATCATGATGAAACTTAAGATAAGCATTGGTTATGACACAGAACTTAAACAAATCCTGGAAATTGTTTGTCAAAATCAACACGACAACCCAATATTCAAGCATCTGAAAAACATTGCATTTAACTCTTTGATTTGGAATATCTGGTGTGAGAGAAATTCAAGAGTGTTTAGAGGTATAGAAATGCCAACACAAGTTAGAGTTACACTTATTATTCAAGACCGTAAGAGCTTAATTCTCAGAAAATTAGACAATGGAAAATTAAGTTTCGATCTTATACGTATCTTAGAAGACTTCAACATTGAAATGGATCCAAGACTTGAGCTTCAACCCCCTTAAGTTTCGCGTCTGCTACTTCGAATATAGATGAGAAGTCCCTGCCTTCTTCCTTGAAGCTAGCTTATCAATTTGTTCGCCATTTTTAGATGAGCGAGAAGAGATTTTAGATATGGATTCATTTTTTGGTAAAGTAAATTGTGTATCCTTCTTTCCGAAGTCGGCAAAGTGATGTCTTTTCACTTGGTGTATTTAATTTTACTGCTGAAGTGTCGTTCTCCTATGGCCATATGTCTAGGCTTGTTTTAGTTTTATTTTTTTTAGTTTGGTCTCGTGTGTTTGTATTTATCTATAGTTTGTAGCCCCATGTTGTTCATATGGATGGTTTTGAGTGCGTCGCTTATTTGTTTAACTCCTCCATCTATTTGACAACTTGGGTTTCGGCTGTATTCTATTGTACTATTAATATACGGTCATAATATGTACTCTTTTTCCTTGCAAGGCACCCATCTAGGTTAGGGGGATTGTAAGGTTTTAACAAGGCATATTATGAAAGTATATGTGTTTCCTGTTTGTTAATAAAGTACCTTCTTCTTAAAAAAAACAAGTAGAGTTTAGTCAATGTATTATTTTATCATTGTTTATTAGTGGTTTACAATGTATAAAATGGATTGGAACTTTTTATTTTGTACACTCAAATAGATGCAAGTGTTCTTTAGTGCACCTTAAAGATTAGTTTAAAATTTTAAAAATAAGTACTGAAATTTGGTGATTGTAATTTTTTCTCTACATATATGGAGTATAATGTATTATAACTTCTGTACCAACTAATTAAAGATTTACTTACAAAGCTAAAACAAAATATTAAATCTGCTATTGTAAATTCTTTACAAAGAACTAAAGTGTTTGTATTATATTTGAAAAAAGGAAGAAAACATGCAAAACAATATTCTCTTTATGAAAACGAGATCTTGGTCAACACATGTTAAATTGATCTTTACGGTCGGGCTTCAGTTGTGATGGGTTCGGTTTGTACTTTGAGAGAAAAACGAACAGCAAAAGTAAATGCATTTCTCTCGTATTTGTTTACGTACAATACATTTGAGCAATACAGTTTTAACAACATCTCGCATATGCAGTCATACACAAAAATACAACTACATAATAGTTACACAGTCAAATTTTTACTGGATAAAAATATGATTTTTGAAAGTACATTACTTGAACGTTTTATAACTATACAAAGTTTATAAAACAAAAAAAATTATTTTTTTTCTCAAAAACGTTAAACCTACATCCAATGTAGTATGATTTAAAAAAAATTAATTTCTTACAAAATTTGTTATTTGTTAATGATAACGGTTATGAAATCTGATTTATCTACAAAAAGCCATCACCATTGAAACAAAATAGGTTAATGACAATAACGCTATAGGAACCTAATTTATATAAACTAAATTAAGGGCAAGGAACCCGATCTATACAACAAATAGAGATATGATATCCAACGTTTATTATTTCACCATTTCAACTAACTTTTGAAAACATAAGAAATTTGAATCCATGGCAGAAAAAATTTGAATCCATGAGAAAACATAGACATGGATCACCTTTTATCATCATGCTAATAAAAAAAATTATCATCCTAATAATTTTGGAATCGTATTACTGCAAATTCTTAACATGTTTTGAAACCAACGCTTGCGTGAAAAGAAAGAGTTGTACCTTAATACGTTTTGAAATGGATCCAAATTTGTTATATGTTTTCCAAACTGTGCTAGATTGATTAGAAAAATAGCGGAAAAAACAAGCACAATCTG
This sequence comes from Allium fistulosum, assembly GCA_030737815.1. Lineage (NCBI taxonomy): Eukaryota > Viridiplantae > Streptophyta > Magnoliopsida > Asparagales > Amaryllidaceae > Allium > Allium fistulosum. Next base: position 1,144,419,430 of record CM060905.1, read on the forward strand.
AAATTTCGAAATGCAAGTATAGCAATAGCATGACTAGATGTGCCAGCCAATAAGGAGCATTAATTCGTTAATGCAAACCAAAGAATTTGAAATGTTATTCCAAACAAAAATTAACTATTAAGATTTCAAGACAAATTACACTCGCATTATAGAAGAGAGAAAATCCTTCAAATATACTTCAAAGTAATACATCTTTTAAGTTTAAAAGGTCATACTAATAATAAGAACATACAAAAGCTGGGTTCACCTCATCATGGCAGGTTAGAAAAATGTGAGAGACAAACATCACTGCCTGTATCCACATGTAACACACAACAATCTATCAAAATTAAACGCTAATTACTTTGCAGCCACTTGAAATTCCCAAGGAACTAGGGTGTTGAGAAAACATTTGTTAATAATCTCATTCTTTCGTTACTCCACAAATCTTCTTTACCTTCAATCTCAATGAGTCCCTAGGAACTAGCATATTTTGTGGGCAAAAAGAAACATAACATGCTTAACCAATAATTGAAGAAATAAAATCAGAATGCATACCATTTAACTACAAAGAATCTTCAAAACCAGAACTCCAATCATAATCTCCCGCTTTCCAAAACTGTCTATACTCTTTCACCACCACCGCAATGGTCGGTGCCTTGTTGTCTATCGTCGATAGTGGATCAAGAAAGCCAACAGGCAAAGCTTTGTGATTTTTTCTTTTACCAGATCCATCCGAAAGCCTGGACCTCTTACCGGTCCTGACAAACCTACATCGTTCTCACCACCGTGGCTGTTCTCGGCTTCGCAGTCGCTACTGCTGTTGCTGCTAAGATCGATGCAGTTGGTGGGGTAAGAAGCAGCGGTAGGATTAGGAACTCGGGGAAGAAGTGGGATGTCGTGTTTTGACAACGACTGAATTGAGGAAGCGTTGGATTAGGGTTAGGGATGAGATATGTTACTCATTTACAATTTTGCCTAAGTTCATTGTAGTTAATTTCAATTAGGCTCCAGCTCACAACGATAAAAAAGCGTTGGCATAATGAAAAATGTAAATGTGTACTTTTAGTAACGCATTTGTTTTATTGCAACGCTGAGTATGGTGACTAACCTACAACGCAAGTAAGTGTTGGCAACTGAAAAAAATAAGTGTTGCAAAATACCTGTTATGGTGTAGTGATACACATATACGTGTATAGTTCACGTGCAACATATTGACGTGTACATAGTTTAATGCACTCGTTTATAAATGCTGGTATCTACACTATAACAGACACATTTATCCCTTTATATAAATATTTGTTGTTCATAATTGATTTGTTATTATATATACATTTATATATACATACTATTATCCATAAAATATTCTTAAAATAGAAAGTATGAAAGAAGGAGCAATAACAAAAGTGAGGTTCTGAAGGCATTAGAATGGTTTATGTAAACATTAAACCAGGCTTTCGACAAGAATGAAAAGGAAGAATTTACAAAGAGAAGACACAATCACAAATCCTTTCAAAGAGGTCAAAGGGATGCTTCAACAGTATGTTGGATAAGCAAGGAGCTTTCGAAGAGGTCGAAAGGTACTTTTCGAAGGCAATGGATAACAAGTTTTTCGCGTATGTGCCAAGCCATTCAAAAAGACCGGTTTCATCTTCATTTACCTCCACCAGAAGAATGTTTGACCAAGGCGACCCTTTCGAAAGCATATATTAGCCTTTCGAATTAGTTTAAACTATCCACACCTATGAAGAAAAAATTACATGAATTTAATATAACGTCCTCAAACACAAAAAGATGAGGTTCTGCACTAGCCAGAGAGGATGGTTTCGAATAGAAGCTTTTGTAGCAAAACTTTCTACGGTGTTTCGACTCATTCAGAACCTAAAAAGTACATGTTTCGGTAGCGTCAAAGGCCTACGCCCTTGCTAACTTACATAGAACATTAACAGCTAAGTGAAGAGCGCTTGTATATACCTTTCGATGAAGTCGAAAGCGATCAAGCAATATACCTTTCGATGAAGTCGAAAGCAAGCAAAACAGAAGGAAGCCTAAATTTTAGCGGCAGCGGAAGGTCGTCAAGATGAACCTTTCAACTAGGTTGAAAGGTATGATTCAAAAGAGTAAAGGCAAGAGTACGAAGGAGAAAGGTTAAGAGAAAAGGCCTTTCGACTGCATTAAAAGGATGCGCACGAAAGGATGGAAGAAGGGCTTTCGACCGTGTCGAAAGAGTGAGGGCGGAAGGTTCAACCAGCGTCTATAAATAAGGCCCCGGGGGCCCTATTTGGGAAATCCGGATTCATTCTTCTTAATCTCATACTTTCTCAAATTTGAAAATCTGTAAACCCTAAATTCAAAATCGAATTGGGGGATTGGGTCAATCTGTACATCTTTAGTTCAATAAAAGAAAGATTATGATAATTTTGATTATGCATATGTTTTGAGATTCTTATTGCATTCAATTGTGATCATCTGGTGTCGACTAAGTCGAAAGGTTACCCTTCAAGTGAGTCGAAACCCTAACGTACACATATCCCTTAAGCAAGGTTTTAAATCTCGCTCATCTCGGCCGAGATCTCATTTTCAAGCCCGGGCAATTCGAAACAGGCTATTTCATTTGAATCTCGTCTGACCCAAATCTCGGATGATATTTCAGTATCTCGTCCGGTATCTCGGATGAGATTTAACAACGAGATATCGGCCGAATTTTTGAATTTTGGAAAAAATCAACTCTTTTTCCGTATTGGGCTGGCTCATCATTTACCTTAATTTAAGCCTTCTTAATTGTACTTTTTTTAACCCTTATTTCTTATATAAATCTCATTTAATCTTCGTCACTTATTTTACGACAGTAACGAGTGTAAGAAGATGATAAAATCTACATCGATTATGGTAAGTATTTCACTTTATGATTTTCATTTAGGTTTCCGATCCAAATTAATTTACATCCGATTTCATTTTTCTTTTTTCGACACTTTCTTGAGTTTTTTTCCTAACCCTATTTTTTGCGGCTATAAATTTTGGGCTTCACTTATTTAACTTTATGTTCCAAATGGATTCCCAATTTGATTTCATTTAGTCTTTGTTGCTATAATTTTTTTTCTCAAGGCTTATTTTTAAGCAATAAAGGAATTCTCTTTCATCTATTAATTTCATTTGATGATTACATGTTCATTCGTACATCATTTTTTTGATTTTCTTATAATATTACTAAATGTTTGAAAAAAATTTATACTACGTATGCTCTTTTCTACGTTTGTTTGAAATATCTATGCTATTAGTTGCTTCATGAGATTTTGTTTGCTAATAATTAAATACTATAATCAGACATAGAATATCTTAATTCTACTTGTAGACTTTTGTATTTGAAGTTATAGAATTAAGATTTCCCTTGCAGCACTATAAATCATAAAAGGTAGAAATGAGACGTTATATTGTGTAGGAAAGTTAAGTGAATGATCAAACAAAGTAAAGGTGCATATGTTATGGTTTGTTTCTTGTTTACTTTATCTCATATGATATTATATTGAACATTATTTATGAAATCTAGTTATTTGTTTATTTTACATAATACAAGTGATATTTTTCCATACTAAATTACTAATGATAAGCGTGTGATATATTCAAGGTAAGTGCATATTGTTTTCCTTAAGGTAGTGACTAGCATTGTTGTCAAAAATCTTAAAATCTTAAGATTTAAATCCCGATTCAAATCAGATCCCTCCCTTTAAGATTCGATTTACATTCCGATTCGAACTTTGTTAAAACTACAACGAAAAACATATCCAACTCATGCTGATATATTTAATATACTTATTTAAATTCACAATTCTCATTATAATGTTTTTAAAACAAAATAAAAATGGAATTAGAGAGAAAATTAAGTTTTTAAGTTTAATTGTAGAAGTTCAAACATCAAAATCAACTTCAAAGCGCATACAAATCTTAAAATGTGGATATTTTAAATCTACGATTTACGATTTGAATCTCGTTTTGATTAACAATTTAAAATTTTCGATTTACGATTTAAATCCCATGTTGAAAACCTTGGTGACTAGTATTATAAATTCAGGTGTATGAAAACTAATTTTCGACATGACATATACTTCGAGATAACTCCGAAATGAATTTTAGAAACCGAGATGTAAATCCGAGATGGACGACCGAGATGCACTCATACCGTTCGAGATCTCACCCGATACGAGATAAGCTATCTAAATTCTTCGAGACGAGACGTGACCGACATCCGAGATTTAAAACCTTGCCCTTGAGTTTTAGCTCAAAACCACAAGATAATAAGAGCTCACCCTTTCGACGAAGTTGAAACCCATCCATTCGGCCCTTATCTTTATATCCTTAAGTCTTAACCAAAACCACCTTGACCACGTCGAAAGGAGAGTTTTCGACAAGATCCTAAACTAATTCAACTAAATTGAAAGGTGTTGTAAAACGAATTAAGGGTATCAATTTAGTCGAAAGGTGTAAGCTATCCCTATCAATTCGAAAGGTGGTTTCAAAGGGAACATTATATTTTAAGTTCTATTTTGGGGTGTCGACAAGTTTCTTGTTAACATTTTTGGCGCTGGAAGAAGGGCTCGAACCTCCGATTCCCAATAACTTTCATCACAGATTAATTGCATAGAGTTCTTCATTTAAGAGGAGAAAATGGTAAGAGCAAGGAATAATAACAACTTCCCTAATGAAGAAGCTGCATCACAATCAAATTTGGAAAATATTATAGTCCCGAACTTTAACCTAGAAAATATGGAAATTGGACAACCTTCCACCCTAATAAGATAGCAAAACAATGAGATTAAAGTCCAAAATCTATAGTAACAAATGATAGCTATGCAAGAACTTCTTGAAGGGGCCCCATCTCAAGGATCATTGAAGGTTATGGAAGGAGAGGATGAAGCACAATCTCCAAATAAAGACCAATATCAAAACCAAGAAAGTCAGGCTAATAGGGCCCTTAAGCAATCCAATAGTTTAACCTCGGAAAACAATTGTGGTCACCACAAAAATATTCTCAACCAAATCACAAAGGATACGAGAAAAGATGTACTCCTTAAACTGGGGAACTACAAAAGACTCCTTTTTCAGAAGAAATAATGGCAGTTAGCATCCCTCATCACATTCAAGTTCCCCTACTGAAGTATGATGGAACTACTGATCCATATAATCACCTTGTAGATTTTGAAAGCTGGATGGACTTATATAATACTCCTGGGCCAGTTCGTTGTAAACTCTTCACCATCACTTTTCAGGGAGCAACTGTCAAATGGTATGGCACTATCAGAAAGGAATTATCCATTCTTGGGAACAATTTTCCTATGAGTTCATAGCACAATTTCACATATATAAAGATCCAATAATGGATTCTTACATGTTAGTTAACATCAAACAAAGACCGAAAGAATTACTTGGAGAATACATTAAAAGATTCAACATGGAAGCATTGAAGGCCGAAAATGCGACCGATGAAGAAAAACTGATGGCAGTTCGCTCTGGTTTAATCAAATAAACTCCTTTTTGGCAAGAACTTCATATTTGTGGGTGTAAGGATCTACAACATTTCTATCTCCAAGATGAAAAGTTTATTCAAATGGACAAAATGCATCATGCCATGAAGAAATCTCAACAAGAAAAAAGGGAAGAAAAGTTTGACTTCAACCATCCCAGCAAAGAGTTTAAATGGAAGGAAAACAAGAAAAACAACCAAATGGTGGCATCTAAACCCAGACTAGTGGAATTAAACAGATCTCTCTTATATCTTTGCCATGACAAAAGATGATGAAAATTTCTCCATTTCCTATAAGACAAGAACTCCCACTGAACCCAAAGAAGGAAGGAATTACTGTGCTTATCATAAAGTGAATGGACATGAAACTGACAATTGCAATGTTTCGGCAAAAATAGTTTGAACCTAATCAAGTTTGAATTCTTAAAAGAATTTTCCAAAAAGGATTAGAAGATTTTCTACCTCGAAAGGGGCAACTCAATCACTTAAAGCCCTGATAGAGAATCAGTTTTACAACTTCATCTTCAGACTCTAATCAGGCTATGAAGCCTTGCAGCATCTGTCTATTATAAATTTTCTTTGCTTATAACTTCTTTAATTTGAATTGTACTTTGAATTGGCCATATATTAATACAAAATTCGAGCGTCATTACAGGTAAAAACAAAACCAGTCCATGGCATTCAACATACTCTTGAAGTACAACAAACTTTTAACTACTTAAAAAAGACTACTCAACTGCTAGGAACAAGAAGACTCATCCTCATCTCAAAGCTTGAATCAATGTGTGTAAAGAACTACTCCCATGGAACCTTGGATTATAGTCGAGCTTCAACTGTAGACTCAAGAAGGGTAAATATCTAAAACTCTCCCAAAAGAGGGGATTCTTGGGAAAAGCATGCCCTTATTCGTGAAAGTCTATTAGTCCATGTATCATGGCTTTTCAGACTTGCGAACAAGACATCTCTTTGCTGAGAAAAACCCGAGGAAGCATAACCATATATACTATACACGTTGATTCTATTTTCAATTAGTTATCCTACCATTTGTAGAGATTTCCTAAATATGTTTTCAAGAAAGTTGTTTTCAAAAGTCGAAAAAGTCTATCTCGGATTACCCTATAAATAAGGGAAATTAAGTATTTGTTTATTTGAAAATACATCTGTTGTTTATTTGAAAATAAATCTGCACAATCTTTAAAGAATATTATTTGGCATTAGTCAATACGCACCAAGGACATCCAACTAAGAAATTCAATTATTTCAAAGTTTTTTAAAAACCATTGGCGAGGAGAAGCCTATTCATACCTTTTCAGGAAAAGTTTTAAAGCTATCAAAAGTTCATCACCATAAACTCAAATTAGAGAATCCTATTCTCGACTAAAAGACTATTGGTTCATGAATCATGACCTCCCAGTCTCCTATTTGAGATCCGTGTCTATACTATGAGAATGATTTAAAGACCCTTGAAAAAGGTAGCATTATGAAAAGATTCTTTTATGACCAAACTCTTTTTCAGAAAAATAATCCCTTAATATATTAAAAGGGTTCATTTACAAGAATTCTTTGATATTCAAAAGGATGTTCATAAACATTTTAATTGGCCAAAAATGGTTTTAACATACAAGTTTTAGCCTACAGCCAATCCATAGCACCTCCTAAAAGGAGGGGGTCCTGTACCCACCAAAAGCCTATGGCCAATCCATAGCACCTCCTAAAAGGAGGGGGTCCTGCACCCACCAAAAAGCCTATGGCCAATCCGTAGCACCTCCTAGAGGGAGGGAAAAAAGCCTATGACGCTCTTCCGTAGCACCTCCTAAAGGGAGGGTCAAAACCTCTAACATGTAGTTCACCTCTTAGAGGGAGGGTCAAGTCAAGCACCCACCAGCAACCTTTTAGAAGAAGGTCAATTTAACATACACTATAGCCCTTGGAATCAAAGAAAGGCCAGAGGGGGCACCAAGCAGACAAAGAAGGACAAAGACGTTCGCATCTCAAAATAAAAGTCAAGGCCCAAGGGAATAAAAGGTCAAAGGAATAAAGCTAATCATTATATAAAACAAAGATGAAGCCCAAAAAAAAGAGTGCCGACGAAGGCAAAAGCATGGAGATATCCTACGCTATAATTGGGAACATATAAGATATCCGAGATCATAATTAAAAAAGGACAAAGTACTAACTGGTAATCTTTTGTCCATCCGATGCCTGAAAAGTGGCTCCCACGACAAAGAATTAAGAAACCAGCATCCTAAAAGGGAACACGAGACAAGAAAATGGATAAAGAGATCCGTAGCTTAAAATGGAAAACAAATATCTGTACAAAAACCGAGGGAATGAAATAGATAACAAATTTTTACTACAAAGAAAAAGTGTGACTTCATTTGAAGAATAGATTAAGTAAACTACTCCTGAATCCTTAGAAATAAGGTCACCCTTTAGGATAGGAGAGTTTATATATTATATATATATTAATAAGTTATTTGGACCATTGCACTGCTAAACGACTAAGCAGTAGTACGGAAATTGCACTGCTGAACGATTGACTAGTCAAACTGAGCTTGCACTGTTGAATGGCCAGCCAACTGAACAGAACTACCTACTGAACGGTTGACTGGTCTTACGGAACTACTACTCCGAATGCCTGACTGGTATTATGGAACTACTATTCCGAATGATTGCATGGCTTTACGGAACTACTCGGCTCCAATATACAATAATACTACTAACTTATAGGCACTTTAGGAACTACACATCTATTAACAGGATACTTTCCTTTGAATAGTGAGAATCCTCGTTGCTATTCAAGGTATAAATTTTATATGAATCTCTGGCATAGTATATTAGGAATAACTTTAGAATTAGGTCCAAATAGGCTTAAGTATCTTTTGCTTAAGCCTACTAAGTCTATCATTACTATACAATTCTTTGACTTTGTACTTATGTTGAATGAAATTTTGAAGTAGTCCGTTTGTCGAAAAAGATTCTAATAAGATTATGATTGTATTCTTGATTTGGTGAATCTTCAATTTCCTTGTTTCTTTTCATAATGATTCCTTATTGATTTTCTATGAATTCTTGATTTCTTGATTTCTTTACTGAATTACCATGATGGTCTGTAGGCTTCTTATTAAGTTTCTAACTTTGTACTAGTAATAGATAGAATTTTGAAGTAATTTATTTTCCAGATGAGATCCTGATAGATTTTCGACTAGACCCTTGACTTTATGAACTTTCAATTTCCTTGTTTCTTTGAATATCTAATTTATAAATTCCCATATTAATTTTTGTGGTGATTTGTGGATTTCATATTTTTGGCTTCCCTCTTAGATTGTCGTGATGATTCCCTGTTGGACTTATAGTTTTTATATTTTCTCATTGATTTTTGTGGTGATTTGTGGATTTCATATTTTTGATTTCCCTTTCAGATTTTCGTGATGATTTCCTATTGGACTTCTAGTTTCTAAATTCCCTCATTGATTTTTATGATGATTTGAGGACTTCCTATTCCTGGTTTCCTTATTGAATTTTTGTGATAATTTCTTATTGAATTTCTGGTTTTGTGAACCCTAAATTTCCTTACTGATTTTTATGATGATTTGCATGTTTCATATTCTTGATTTCGTTATTGGATTTTCATAATGATTTCTTATTGAATGACTGGTTTATGAATTTTTGATTCCCTTAGTGAAATTTTATCATGATTTCTGGACCTCCCATTGAAATTTTAGGTTTGAGTATTAAGCAAGATTTTCTCGACATCATATGGGCTTCCATTAGAGAATGGGTACAGGGATGAAAATAAAATTATATCAAAGAGACGAGGTAAAGCCACCTAGAGAAAAAAATTAATACCCACCGATTGAAAAAAACTTAGCCTAAGGAAAGAGGGTTTGGAGTGTATGATAGCTTTCTTGAAAGGTTCATGTACTTAAATCAACATCTGCTGACCAGGTGATATTGTTCCATATTTCTATTATTAGTAGTAAAAGGTTTGGTTGTGTATTTATTTGAATGCTCTACATGATAATATTACTAGATAGTATCTTGAATTATAGAGTTACCCATCAAGGTCTCATAACAAGGTTATGATCCTAATAGAAGTCGTTATCTATTTTGCAGGAAAACAAAAAAAGGAATTTCATTGAATTTTGAGCAGTTTAAAAGAGATTCTTGGAATTTTGTCCTAAAGAACAAAAGCTTCTTTCATACTGGGGGGCAAAATGTCATCCATAAAATATTCGTGAGAATGAAAGTATGAAAGAAGAAGTAATAGCACTAGTGAGGTTCTGAAGGCATTAGAATGTTTTCTGTAAACATTAAACAAGGCTTTCGACAAGAATGAAAAGGAAGAATTTACAAAGAGAAGCAACACTCACAAGGCCTTTCAAAGAGGTCAAGGGATGCTTCAGCAGTATGTTGGATAAGCAAGGAGCTTTCGAAGAGGTCGAAAGGTACCTTCGAAGGCAATGGATAACAGGTTTTTCACGTGTGTGCCAAGCTATTCGAAACGACTGGTTTCATCTTCATTTACCTCCACCAGAAGAATGTTTGACCATGGCAACCCTTTCGAAAGCATATATTAGCCTTTCGAATTGGTTTAAACTATCCACACCTATGAAGAAAAACTTACATGAATTCAATATAACGTCCTAAAACACAAAAAGATGAGGTTCCGGCACTTGCCAGAGAGGATGCTTTCGAATAGAATCTTTTGTGGCAAAGCTTTCTACGGTGTTTCGATTCATTCGGAACCCAAAAAGTACATGTTTCGACAGCGTCGAAGGCCGACTCCATTGCTAACTTACATAGCACATTAACAGCTAAGTGAAGAGTGCTTCTATATTCCCTTTGATGAAGTCAAAAGCGATCAAGCAATATACCTTTCGATGAAGTCGAAATCAAACAAGAAAAATAGAAGAAAGCCTAAATTTTAGCGGCAACAGAAGGTAGTCAAGATGAACCTTTCGACTAGGTCGAAAGGTCTGATTCAAAAGAGTAAAGGCAAAAGTACGAAGGAGAAAGGTTAGGAGAAAAGGCCTTTCGACTGCATAAAAGGATGCGCGCGAAAGGATGGAAGAAGGCCTTTCGACCGTGTCGAAAGAGTGAGGGTGGAAGGTTCAACCATCGCCTATAAATACGGCCCCAGGGGTCCTATTTGGGAGATCCGGATTCATTCTTATTATTTTTATACTTTCTCAAATTTGAAAATCTGTAAACCCTAATTTCAAAATCGAATTAGGGGATTTGGTTAATCTGTACATCTTTAGTTCAACGAAAGAAAGATTATGATAATTTTGATTATGCAGAATTTTGAGATTCTTATTGCATTCAATTGTGATCTTCTGGTATCGACCAAGTCGAAAGGTTACCCTTCGAGTGAGTTGAAACCCCTAACATACACATATCCTTTGAGTTTTAGCTCAAAACCATAAGATAATAAGAGCTCACCCTATCAACGAAATCGAAACCCATCCATTCAGCCCATATCTTTATATCCTAAAGTCTTAACCTGAAACCACCTTGACCACGTCGAATTCGACAAGATCCTAAACCAATTCAACTAAATCGAAAGGCGTTGTAAAATGAATTTAAATGTATCAATCCAGTCGAAAGGTGTAAGCTATCCCTATCAATTCGAAAGGTGATTTCAAAGGGAACATTACGTTTTAAGTTCTATTTTGGGGCGTTGACAAGTTTTCTTGTTAACACATACATATACACACACAAACACATTTATATATTTCACATGTACATTTATATATATAACAATGTTTATTTAAAAGATGCTAACCAATTCAAAATAATTCAAATTAATATTTAGAATATCTTAAGATAGATTTTAAAATTAAAAACAAATCTAGATCAAAGGGAAAAACTATTTCAAGTGTAGATTCAAATTTCAGATGTTAATACGTTATATAAATATAATATATATATACATATACACGTATGTTTGTATGTATGTAAATTAGTGATAAAACAAAGATAGATTTATACTTGCATATTGACATAGATGAATGTATATATACGGAAAACAGAATAAGTTTTCAGTAGTCTTGAATATAGAATCAAGACTCCTTAGATCCAATCCAGACTCCTCTTGAAATCGTAGAAAATGAGAAGAGGATGCCACTCCTTTTAACTAGATTTAATTTGATTTTATTTTTAGTTGAAAATGAAGAAGAGGGTACTCTATAGCTTGAGGCCTAAGGGGGGTTCAAGGATGAGGCAAAAGGTAAAAAGCAAATGAAGAGGGATGGTGAGTTTAAATAGGCAAAAAATGGAGTAAAAATAGGGATCTAGATCTCCATTTTTACCTCTTCTCCTTTCCATTTCAAAACCCATATGTCAAATAAATATCACTCTCCTTTCCCCTCCAACTATGGTCGGCTATCCCTATGGGCATATGGACACATATACATTTCCTAACCTAATTAATATTTACACACTATAAATCCAATTTAAATGTTTATCGATATCGTATATCGATACGTACATATACAACTTTTTATATACATACTATATTAAATACTGATTCAAATAAATCAAATAAAATTTTATAATTAATATTTCATATATATTAATTAATGTAATCATTTATAACAATTATAATTTAATTAAATCATGTAATATTCCATAGTATTCAATATTGCAGCTGAATGGCTCATAATTGTAAATTTAACCATCAATTGATATCAAAAATTCGAATATAAACATTTACATGTCACCTTAGCTAGTGGTGTGACAGTTTGGTCGAAATTGTCTCCGAATTTTTCGCTTATACAATTTTGATAAAATCCAATTTTACTATTTTAAGCGGTTCTTGGTAGTGATGATTATTTACACCAATTCCCTTCATTAAAATTATATCACATTAGGACTGGAATTTGATTTTGGCCAAAATTCTAATATCGTCCTCATTCAACTTGTATGATCCAAACGCAAAGTCTTTGGTTCAATAATAATTATTATTATTAACTAAACCACTCTTGCCAGAGACTTAGACTTTAAGTTGACTACATTTGACTGTGATACTAGTCTCATGTAACCAAGGAGACATATTCTCTATTGAATAGTGTTCACTTACAATGCTTCAACTCAGATCCAACTATAGTCGTTCGATGGACGTCGTGCCATGATTTAATTATAATCAAAGTGGAGTGTCCATATTGAAGTTTGAAAGTATTCAAGTCGAGAGAACCGTGTAATATTATAACTTCGATATTCTCTATTCGAGCTCGGTTATATTAACCAATAGAAAACTATCGAGTAAATCATTTCATGGTTATCCAATAACTATTTGTACATAACCTCTTGATGCCCTTAATGGCTATCAGTAACACACTTCCCAACATTTGAAGAGCATTGCATATTCCAGCCTAGAAAGGTACTGTCGAAGGATTGGGTTTGGGTAATCAAGTACTGCCCACCTGGCTACCAACTTAGCCCGAATAGATATGCGAGCCCAAAGGTTCTCCCTAATAGAAAAGACCCAATTTGACTTGAGCTTTGGGTTAATTTTCAAATTTGTTTGAAAATTAAAATTATAAGATTTTAAATCTAAAAGTTAAATTTAAATAAAATATATACATATTATAAATGTTATAATATAATGAAGATTTTCAAAATGTTTAAAAATTAATATAAATTAACTTTGAATTTTAAAATTTATTAATAAGATTAATAAAAACATATTAATTAAATTAATTAATTAATTAATAATATATACATGTATTATATATTATGATATACATTATCTTAATTTAAAATGTTAAAATAGCATAAGTATACATGTATATATATAAAATGAATTTCTAAATTAATATAATTTAATTATATATTATTTAAATTAATTAATGGTTAATTAATTAAATTATATATATATATATGTATGATATGTATGTTATACTATAAAGGTTATAATATATAATCAATAAATATTCTATATAAATGTTATATAAGAAAAACATAAAATTAATTAATTAAACTTCATTAAATAAGATTTAATTGATATAATGTTGTACATAAGATTATTGTATAAGCTAATTAAAAAATAAATGGTATATAATAATAAAACTTATATAACATGAATTTATAAACTAAAGGCGGAACATTAAAAAACCCTAAATACATTTAAGGAATGCATACGTAAATTTACATAAACCGTGATTCTCGATGTGTCTAACACTTAAATCATGAGGGTATTTCATAAGAATTACATTATTCCGTAAGTCAATATCATTCAATAATATATACTGAAAAGTATGAATCTTTAATATAATGTTGTCCTCTACCATATATATTAATAAATTACTTGCATACTCTTTAGTTGTTGAACAAACTCAAGCTAGGACGTTATGTTGGTATTATTAATATATTGAGTAAACGAGGTAAGATAACCATATGTATTTGTTGAGAAAACTCAAGGTACATATACTATAATTAGCCGTTGAGATATGGTAGTATGAGAGAATAATTTCATTTCGAAGTTTAGCAAACTCAAGGTCAAAGTTAAATTACGGTAAGGTACTAAGGGTTAGGAGTTGTATATGATACAACCAACAAGGAGTTATCCATCGTTCATGGAGCTATGACTTGTTGAGCAAACTCAAGGTCAGAATTCCAAGACGGACGAGTCCTAACACCTACTAGTGAAGTCGAAAGACTTTTATGTTTCGACTTAGAGTTTGGTGATGATAGAGTTAGGGGTATGCCCTAGTGGCAATTCTATAATTTATTGTAAATTAAATAACTTTGTAATCAATTCTCATTCGTAATAAAGGTGTTTTTCTATCTGTTATATATTTGTTATAATGCGTTATAAATAATCAAATGCTTAATTAAACTATATTTAATAAAAAATCCATAAATGGTGTGTTTGTGATAGTAATTACAAATAGTTGTAATCATGAGTATTGTAACACAATATTATAAAACACATCATTTTAAATGTTCCTAGTCAAGATGCATCGAGACTAGGTATCGATGTATCCGTTGAGACTAGAGTATGTAACGCTCTCCAAATATTGCGTAGTGTATTACTCATGACTGCTGAGGGAACCTAGGGGTTATGTACTGATAATTATTGGATAACTATATGGAATGACTTATTCGATAGTTTTTATTGGTAAATTTAACTAAGGTCAAACAGAAAATATCGATGTGATTGATTTACATAGTTCTCTCGACTTGAGAATACTATGGATCTTCAATATAAAAGCTCCACTTTGATTATAGTCAAATCATGGCATGACTCCATCGGATGACTATGGTTGGGTCGAGTGGAAGTATTGGAAGCGAAGCACTATTCAAGAGAGGATTCGTCTCCTCGGTTATATGTGGTTAGTATCATGGTCAACTCAAGTCAACTAAAATCAAAATCCCTGGCCAGAGTAGTTAATGATAATTATTATTATTGAACCAAGTACTTTTCCTTTGGACTATAGAGTTGAATATGAACGATATTGGAATTTTAACCATTACCAAATTCCGTAAGTCCAAAGGAATATAGTTTTAATGAAAATAATTGGTGTAAATAATAGTCACAACCGGGTAAAGCTTAATAAAGTAAAATTGGATTTTACTGAAATCGAGTAAGGGATAAATTTGGCTAAAATATTACACCACCTACTAAATAAGGTGTGAATGTTAATATGCGAATAGTTCGATATTAATCGGTGACCTGGCCACATAATATTAATATGCAAATAGATAAATATAGTTTATAATTAATTATAACATCATACTTTAGTCAAATATGGTCACACAATATTATATGTAAAGAATTAAGACTATGATAATTTTCGACAATGATAAAAATAATTTTTTATATATTTTATTATTATTTAAATCAATTTATTACATAAATCTATTATATTGATTCGGATATATTATAAAAGTTATATTTCATAGTTCATAAATAACATAATCAATAAAGATACTCTCGACAAAAAATTTAAAAAATATATTTTTATTTTTTAAATTAATTTTAAATTTGCAACCAAAAATAGAAAAATCATTTAAAATTATTTTTAAATCTAAAAATGGTGAAAAACAATTTCAAAGAATACAACATCTTTTAGGATTTACTGAAATTTAAAATATAATTTCATAATTAACTTTTAATTAATATTTTAATAATTTTCGAACATATATTTAAATAAAATATACTTTAAAATTTTTAAAATAAAAAAAAAAATATTTCCTGACCCGTACG
The DNA here is from genome assembly GCA_030737815.1 of Allium fistulosum. Lineage (NCBI taxonomy): Eukaryota > Viridiplantae > Streptophyta > Magnoliopsida > Asparagales > Amaryllidaceae > Allium > Allium fistulosum. The sequence continues at coordinate 1,144,435,140 of CM060905.1, forward strand.
TAAGACTTGGTCTTCCAAATTTGTCAAAATATTTTGAGTATTTTATCAACATATATATATATATAATTTTATTATGTATATATTTGTACATATAAATATTTTTTTTAATATATTCACGTGTATATATATTTCTTACGGTTTAAAAAAATACTTAATATTTATAAATAATTTCTTTATATTTAAATGAGTATATTATACAATATTTATATCCAATATTAATATTGTATTCATATGATTACTTATATATATGTACTTATATATTTATGTAAAATTATTTAAACAAAACTATAATATATACATATATGTATATTTATAATATTTATATATAAATAATATATATACATACATATGTTTGGATAATATATTTGCATATCGGATGAGCTAATGTGTTCGTTCTGATACAAATCTCAACATCTATACACAGACATGTTATACCTTGCACGGACTGATATGTAATGCAAGCAAACACATATATGTGTATGTGATACATATACATACACACACACACATAAATAAATAAATATGTATGTATGTATTTGTAATATGTATATATCATAACATGAATTAGATAAAACTATATAATGTATAAATTTAAATTAAATAAAAGATTTTATTTAAATAAAATTTAGAAATGTTCTAAATGAATTAGACTTCATAGGCTCAATAAAAATCCAATAAGGGAATTTTTTGAAATCCACCATAAATTCTACTGCGGGCTGGCCTAGTTCCAACAACGGTATCGGAGCCCAATAGCATATGCGGTCTAAATTAGCCATGTTAGGGTTAATTATCAAGCTCATAGCCTAAAGGTTATCCCTAATAGAAAAGACCCAAATTTGAATTGGGCATTGGGATGTTCGAAAATTAAAAATATAAGATTTTAAACTTAAAAGTTAAATTTAAAGTAATATATAATATATTATAAAAGTTATAATATAATAATTTTTTTCAAAATGTTCGAAAATATATATTAATTTTAAAATTTATTAATAAGATTAATAAAATAAATTAATTAAATAAGTTCATTAATTAATAGATGTATACATGTATTATATATTATGATATATGTTATGTTATTTTAAAATGTTTTAAAATAACATAAATATACATGTATGTATATGAAATGAATTTTGAAATTAATATAATTTAATTAAAATATTTTAATTAAATAAATTAATTTTTCATAAAAAAAATTAAATAAATTAATTAAAAGGCTAATTAATTAAACAATGTACACATGTATATGACATGTAATTAAATGATATACACATGTATACGACATGTGTGTAATAAGATGAAGGTTATAGTGTATAATAGATATCTAATATAAATGTTATATTAAGGTAATGTGAAATTAATTAAAATTAATTAAATAAGATTTAATTAATTTAATATTATACATAGACTATTATATAAGTAATATGAAATATAAAAGATATATAATAATAAATCTTATATAATATGAATGTATAAATTAAAGGTGGAACATTAAAGAAACCCAAATAGACTTGAGGAACAAATACATATGTAAATATACGTATACCATGATTTTTGATGTGTCCGACACTAGAATCATGAGGGTAACTCATAAGAATTACATTATTCCATAAGTTGATATCACTCAATATAATATATTGAAGATATTGAATATTGAATATAATGTTATCCTCCACCATATATATATATATTAATAATTTACTTGCATACTCCTTAGTTGTTAAGCAAACTCAAGCTAGGGATATTATGTGTAGTATTATTAATATATTGAATAGATGAGGCAAGATAACTATATGTATTTGTTGAACAAACTCAAGATACACATACTATACTTAGGCGTATGTGATATGGTAGGTAAGATTAAATAATTTCATTTTGATTTGTTGAGCAAACTCAAGGTTAAAGTGAAAATAAGACAAGGTACCAAAGGTTAGGAGTTATATATAATACAATGATAAGGAGTTATCCATTGTCCATGGAGCTATGACTTGTTGTGCAAACTCAAGGTCATAATTCCCTGATGAATGAGTCCTAACACCCACTAGTAAAGTCGAAAGACTTCTATGTTTCGACTTAGGATTTGGCAAAACATAAAAGACCAGCGGGAGCTTATTAGTAAAATGAAACACAAAGTTTAACCTTACTAATATTATAAGAACATATACTATGATTTGTCCTAATAATCTACCACTTAAACTTGCAGAAAATGACAACTCTGAAACTGTTTTTTGAAAATAACATACACATCGGACCTAACTATACCGATTGGCTTAGAGCAATTAAAAAAGCATCGACTTACAAGTGCCTTTGGAATTCTATTACATGCAAACCTAAAGAACAACCCGCCGATGATGTTGACCCCGAACTACGACTTTCTTACAGAAAATGGGTATCAGACCTAGAGATCATACAAGTTTTCATGTTGTTTACGTTATAAAGCCGTTGTAGAGGCAGCACAAAAATATGTCTATCCATGAGATATTCGATAGTCTCAAGGCCTTATTTGGTGAACAGTCATGTTCCACAAGGTACAAGCTTACGAAGAAGCTGTCCAATTCTAAATGACCAAGGGACAAAACGTGGACGATTATGTGCTAATGATGAAGGGCTATATCGATAGGCTTTCATGATTGGATGTATATATAAGCAATGAATTGCAAGTAGATTTGATCCTTGGTTCACTTACGCCTCGGTATGAATCGTTCATACTAAATTATAACATGAACCAATTGAATGTGAATATCACGGAGCTCCTCAATATATTGAGGTCGGTCGAGTCATAATCTAAGGATCAAGGGGCTACACTTGCTATTAAGTGTGTTGCATCATCTTCGAAGAGTTCGAAGAAGCAGAAAAGAGAAGGTAAGAAAAAAAGTAAGAAGACCAATGATAAGGATGAATGACACCACCGCCACAAGAAAGGTCACTGGAAAAGGAATTGTCATGACTACTTAAAGATTGTTAAAGAAAAGAAGCAGAATGGTTTTGTGGCTTCATCATGTACATTTATGATTTAAAATTAGTTTATAATCAATAAACTGTCATGGATTTTAGATACTAGATCTGATACTCATATATGTAATTCGTTGTAAGGGCTTAGGAATTGGCATCGCGTGGAAAGAGGAGAAATAAGGCTCTAAGTTGTTGATGGATCTAGTAGATGCAACGGCAGTAGGAGACTATCATTAAAATTTTCCTAGTGGATTAGTATTAGTATTACATAATTGCTATTTTGCAAAAGAATTTATTTGTGGGATTATTTCTGTTTCTATATTTTCTAAGACTGGATATATGTTTCATTTTGTAAATAATGTTATAAACTTTAGTTTGGATGGAAATAAAGTCTGCGATGGTATTCTTGAAAATGACATTAATGTGGTTAATACTAATTATGTGTGTTTTGTGAATAATGCTTCTAACAATATAAACGATAGCAATATTTGGCACTGTAGGCTAGGTCATATTAGTGAGAAACGACCACAAAAATTAAAAATCGAAGGTATTCTACCGTCAATTAATTCTGAATCATTTGACACATGTGAGTCGTGTCTCAAAGGTACAATGACCAAGCACTCCTTCAGTGGGAGCAATGAAAGAGTTGAATGAACTCTTAGGGTTAGTACGTAGTGATGTATGTGGCATAATGCTTGTAATTACCAATGGTAATAGTTCTTACTTTCGTTACCTTTACTGATGATCTCTGGAGACAAGGATATGTGTATCATATGAAGAATAAATCTGATGTTTATGAGAAATTTATTGAATATAAAAATGTAGTAGAAAACCAAACGGGTCGTAAGATTAAGATTCTTCAATTATATCGAGGAGGTGAGTATGTTGGACAGGATTTCCAACAATACTTAAAAGGTAATGGGATTGTCTCTCAAGTTACTCCACCCGATCTCCACAACACAACAGTGTGTCGGCGCGAAGGAACCAAACCCTATTAGATATGGTTCATTCCATAATGAGTAAAGCTGAGTTACCTCTATCCCATTGGAGATATGCGCTAGAACGCGGTGCATATGTTGAACTTGTTACCCACTAAATTTGTTTCTAAAACACCATATAAGATATGGTGCGGTAAGAAACCCCAACTCAAATATTTGAAGGTGTAGGGTTGTTCGGCATACGTTAAGAACACTGTTCCGAATAAACTAGAGGTAAGATCGATACTATGTAAATTTATAGGATATCCCAAAAACTCGATGGGATATATATTCTACAATACCAAGGATTTTGTCTCTCTATACACTGTCTTTTTAGAAAAGAGATTTCTATCAAAGGAAATTAACAGCGAGGTTGTAGACTTGGATGAGATCTAAAAAGTTAACACCGAAGCTGAACCAGTGGAAGAACCAAGTTCACCCACATACTACAGCTTTCTCGTGGATGGCAAGAAGAAGGACTGTGTCTTAGAAGACGACACTCCTCTATCATTCCAACATGCACTACAAAGTAAAGACTCCGCACTTTGGCTTAGAGCAATGAAATCTGAAATCGATTCCATATACAAAAACAAAGTTTGGACTTTATTGGACATACCCAAAGGGATAAAACCTATCGGCTGCAAATGGATTTTTAAGAAAAAGCTAAATGTAGAAGTAGTAGAGACTTATAAGGCAAGACTAAAAGGATTTCATCAAATTTAAGGTGCTGATTAAGACGAGATCTTTTCACCCGTAACCATGCTTAATTCCATTCGGATTATGCTAGCCATCACTGCATTCTATGACTATGAAATATGGAAAATGGATGTAAAGACGGCTTTTCTAAATAGTGATTTATAATAAACTGTTTATATGTCACAGCCCGTCAGTGGGAGTGAGGGCAAGGCTTGCAAGATGTTAAAGTCCATTTATGGGCTTAAACAAGCTTCAAGGAATTGGAATAAGTGTTTTGAAAAGTAATCAAACGGTTTGGTTTTTATCAGAACATAGAGGAAGCATGCATATACAGAAAGGAACATGGCAATGCTATCTTATTCTTAGTGCTCTATGTCGGTGATTTATTATTGATTGGCAATGACATTTCATTGTTGCAATCAGCGAAAGCTTGGCATTCCAAGAACTTCTCCGTGAAGGATTTGGGAGAAGCAGCTTATATACTTGGTAAAAAGATCTATAAAGACAAATCTATAAGGCTGTTGGGATTGTTCCAATCCCTGTACATAGATACCATACTAAAATGGTTCAGCATGGAGAATTCCAAGCGTGGAAACATTTCAGCGCAGTCAGGATCGTCCTTCCAAGAAGGACACTCCTCATACCAATGAGCAGAAAGAGCCTGTAAAGAGGATGCCCTATGCTTCAACCATAGGATCCATAATGTATGATGTGCTATATTCTAGATCGGATGTAGCATACGCATTAGGATGTGTAAGCCAATACCAGTCTAATCCCGGAGAAAAACATTGGATGACTGTAAAATGTAAACTTAAGTATTTGAGAAATACTTAGGATTTATTCCTCATATACTGTGAACGGAGACCTCTTTATTAATAGATATACAGATTCGAGTATTTAAAGTGATATAGATGATAGTAAGTCAGTGCCCGATTATATTTTTTTACGTTTAACGGCGGAGCCGTTGGTTGGAAAAATTCCAAGCAAGAAACAATTATTGATTCCACGATGGAGACCGGGTACATTGCCCTTAATGAAGCAGCTAAAGAGGTAGTCTAGGTATGTATGTAACGACCCATATTTTTTGGTCGTTTGAATTACAATTTTTAATTTATTTTTAATATTGAAAAGTTGAATTTATAAGTTAAATAGATTTAGTTTCAAATATAACGGTTATTTGAATAATGGAATTGGTTAAATAATTGAATATGGAATCTAATATGAGTATAATGTGGATTTAAATTCTATTTGAATTAGAATAGAATTAGTAAACTTTTAAAATTGAATTAAAAATTTAATTTATAGAAATTGGAAAGTTTAATATTTATCAACGCGTTAAAATAGCCTTCCGGGGCACAGTCTCGAAATTCGACGAAACTACTTCTATTTGATCTATAATAGTGTATTATTATCGGGTTTCAAATTTCATGTCAATCAGACTTATGGTTTGTCGTGCGAAGCTGAAACGCTTAGAAATTTATTAAGGAATTTTAATTAAAATAATTCGATTCAAAAAACCTATCTTCCAAGTACGATGGAATTGGCCTCCGATATATATTCCATTGTGTTCGAAATAGGGGTAAAACATTATAAATGCCAGGCGGCACGCTTCGTTTGGAGTCCAGGATTATTTTCGGGTGAATAGTGTTTTAAAACGTTGCCTATATATAGGACTCAACCCTTCAAAACCCTAGCTTTCCATAACCTAGCTGCCACCATGAATTCAATGACCGAAATCACCATCATTCTTCCTAAATTTTCTCGCAATCCACACACCTATACGTCTCGACTCCAACTACAATATTGTAGAGCGCATCGAGCTCTACAAGATCAACGGTTGCGGTCGTAAATGGTGCAGCGAGGAGAGAGAGAAGGTCGCGTTCATCGCATGTTCGTGCATGAAAATCAAGGCGTAGGGATGGCCGGATCTGGTTGCACTCGGGGCGGTGGTGCAGTAGGGTATGGGCGACGACGTGGCGACATTGGATCGAACTCCAGTGGTATGCTAGAGGTACGACGATCGATTTGTAAACACGGCTATGGGTTTCTCCGTCCGAACGGTTGAACGAGAAGGAAGAAAGGGAAAGGGGTGTGACCAGATCTCATTTCCAGGAAATCAACGGCCAGGATTGCATCTGGGTATTTAAAATAAATAAAAAATAAAAAAAGTTATTAATCATATTGTTTTAAAATCGTTAAACTTATAAATATCATAACTTTGTCATACGAGGTCAAAATCGAACGAAATAAGCAGCGATGGAATCAAGGCGACGAGCACTACATTCTATAACTGATTTAAAGATGATTGGAAATAGCTAAAATTTTAGGTTAAATCAAACGTCGTTCGATTTGATTTAAAATTGGAATGTTGGCAAATTGAAAACTCAAGGTGAGTTAAACTCACTCATTTGGTTAATCAGTAATGTTTTATAGCAAGTAAAATTTATTTATGCTATTTAGTTTGTTGAAATTGGTGGTTGTTGAAATTGATTAGGGTGATGATATAACATCTTGAAATTCTATTAGATTGGTTGAACAGGATCTAGGATCATGATATAACATCTCGAATTGCTATTAAACTGTTTGAGTTTATTTTTAAAACTTATTTCCAGTATTGAATCATGTATGGAACTGAAAATTGATTGTGTAAAATTCCATTGTTCAATGATAATGTAAACTGAATTGAAATATATTGGTGTGATATATTTGACCAAATAAACACCGTAGAATAATAAATGGAGGAGTTTTATTGTGAATGACCTTGGTTAGGAGAATAAATTCTCATTCTGCTATTAGATTAATTTGGTGTAACAACCCGGGATTTGCATTACCAATTAATAAATAAAGGTTAGGATTTTTATTTATTTTAATGAAGTATAAAAGGATTTGGAATAACAAAAATTTATTTGAAAAAGGCTATTTTAATTAAATGGGAAATATGGGATTTTAAAATGAGGATAAAATGTTATTTTTGGAAAGTTAAATATTTTAGGAGAGATTTTAAAACGGGTTTGGATAAGAAAAATGAGTTTTATAAACATATATGAACACTTAGACTAATTTTTGGAAACATGTAAATAACTTTCTTCTTATTGGGTTACTAAACCTAGCCCAATAACCCACCCTAAACCTCCTCTATAAATTATCTCAAACTCACCTAACCTCATTCATTCATCCCTAATCAAAACCCTAATCATTTCCTAAAGCTTTCATAACAAAAATGGCCTCTATCTTCATCTCCTTCTAGTTTTAGCTTATGCAAGTCATTCTATGCAAAGGTAATGCAAATACCCACCTCAAATCCGTTTTTATATCTCTCTAATTTCTGAAATTTAATTGGTAACACATATTTTATGTGTTTTTTTGATCTTATAGCCTCCTAATCATCTTTTGCTAACTTGGGTTGATGCTATAGTAGTCTTTGTTGCTTTCTAGAGAGGTATATTTCTAAAAACCTCTTCTAATATGTGTTTAATCATCTATTGATTTCAGTAATTATTTAGTAACACATGTTTATTATGTAACATGTGAATCATAGCTCTTTGATCATCTTTGCTTTTCATTTTGGGGTGTGCACATAAGGTGCTTGTGATATTGCTTCCTAAGGTAATGCTAAGCTTTGGCTCTTTGTTTCCTTTAATATAGTGTAGTAAGCATTATAGGGTAGTTAGTGATTGATATTGGGAAATTTGATGCCAAAAACTTGATAAAAGCACCCCAAAATCACCAAAATCAGCATTTTCAGCTGGCTGGAATGTTTCAGCCTGAAAACATGCTGAAATAGTGGTCTGAGTGCACCAGGGCAGGCCTGGGTTGCACCCAGGCTGCTGCCCGGGCGCAGCAGGCTAGCCGGTTGGGCTAGCCGGTAGCAGGCCAGCCCTTGGTGGGCTGGCGTGCACACTCAACGCGGGTCCGCACTGTGCGGCCCGCTATACCCCCTAGCCCGGGCGGGCTAAATCTCCAACGCGCGGGTGCATGGCCCGCGCGACTCAATTGCTGACGCGGGCCGAAGCCCGCGTCCCTACCTCCCCAGCCCAGGCGGGCTGGGGCTTATTATTGCTTCCCCAGCCCAGGCGGGCTAGGCTTACCATATCTTCCCCAGCCCAAGCGGGCTGGGGCTTACCATTTTTCCCCAGCCCGCCTGGGCTGGGGCTTACTAATTATTCCCCAGCCCAGGCGGGCTGGGGCTTAATATTTTTCCCCAGCCCGCCTGGGCTGGGGCTTGTTATTTCTTCCCCAGCCCAGACGGGCTGGGGCTTGCAAATTCTCCCCAGCCCAAGCGGGCTGGGGCATGATCAAACCAGCTGCACCGCATGGTTTCTTCTCTTAGGAAAAAGTACTGTTTTATTTATGTACCGCATTATTATATATCTCAGTTATTACTGATTGTTTAGCTAGCCTGACCCGAGTGTTTTCGCTCGGGTCAGACCGAGTTGTTTCAGGTTAGGTCTCTGGACTTAGCTTCTGTGCTTCCGCTTGGACATTATCTACTATGTTGATAGATAGCGCTTTTATTTGTCCACTATTCCGCTACTCTGTTATTGTTCAGACTTTGATATGTACATATTTTTGACTCACATGTGTGGGCAGTGGCTTTGTACCCACTTATAGTATTTGGATCTGTATTGACGATGTATTGTTCTGAGACTCTGTGCTGTTATGTGATACTGTTCTGTGATGCTATTTTATTATGTTATTATGCTTTGTCCTGATAGATCTTTAGCCATTTGTAATTTTGTTATAAGTATTTACCGAATATGTCGAACCACCTGATTGAGAAAAATTTAAATAGATTCCACCTTTCGACGTATTCGGTAGATAGTTATAGTATAGTTACATTTGGTCGCTCCTATTATTCTCTATTCTCCGCATTAGCAGACGGAATCACCTCCGTGATTCTCTTTGCTAATGAGGGTCTTGGAGTGGGGTGTTACATTTGGACATTTATTTTAAGTACCAGGGGATTTACATTGGATAATTGATGTGTTAACAATTGATTGTTAATTATGGATTCGATTTACATATATGCCTGTTATTATGTAAATGCACGTAATTTAACTTAGAAAGTTAGCTTGTTAAGTATCATTGTGATCGTGAAGCCTCTTTCTGAATATGGAAAGTTATGGGTTTTGGGTTAACTTCAAATTCTATAATTTGGAGTAAAATGTTTTATTAAATTATTATATATATACGAATTGTTTATTTAATTATTATTTTACAAATGTTTATAAAATCCTTTATTTAGTAAGGTTAATTAAGTTTTAAAGTTAACATTTTATTTGATTTTGTTTAAAGGAAGGAATTATTTTATTTTTAGCGATTTAGAACTAGATAACTATTTCATTAATAATAGTTATTATAAAGTTAATTAATTTTATTTAAAAGTTGATTTAAAGTTAATTACTTATATTATATTTTAAAATGTTAAAGGTTAAATTATTATATTATTAATCATTATTATTTTTAAAAGTTTATTTTTATATTATTAAAAATGGTTAAGATATTTTTGTGATGTTAAAATCTTATTTATTATAATTATATACTAAATTGTTTATAAAAGCAAACCTTTTTGTAAAAGAATTCTGTTAAAGAAGTTTATAAATTTGGAAGAGGTTTGAAATTTGAAAAGGGAAGTTTTACAAATGGTTTGAGATTTATAAAAGAAAATTTTCCTAAATTAAACTTGGAAATTTATATAGAAGCCTTATAAATAGTTTTGAGATATTTATAAAATAAAGAGATTTTGGAAAGTAATGGCATATTTTCATAGCGTAATTCGAAGAGCAGAGATTGCCGACAGTTTTTATGGATTCGCTGGGATAGCGACGTAACTATCTTGCAAACTGCGATTTACGATTGATTGAATTATGGAAATCGGGAGGCAGAGATTGCCTAAGTTAAGTTTGGTTTTTCTGGGATAAAGACACAACCATCGAGCTGCGATCCATGGTCGATACCGAATGATACTTCCATATCTATTTTTTTTTCAAATAGTTTTCAAGTATTTTTGAAAGAAAGGATTTATGAATATACTTATTTCGATGAAATAAGTATATGAATGTTTTAATAAGGAGATTCGATTTATCGAAATCAAATTAAATGAGGCTTAGTGATTTCAGTGGGAAATGTGATATATGGTTGAATGTTTGTTTATTTGATAGTTAAATAATCGACTATCAAATCTTGGCTTAAATGTGTAATCCTTCTAAATTTTGGTGGTAGGAAACGATTTCCTACTTAACACCGAGGGATTTTAACTCTGGAAATATATAGGGGAAACATAGGAATTATATGGTACAGTTACCATCGGTGGTGCTATACTGTATGTATAAACTCGTTGTTCTTCTAGGTTAAATGATAAGGAGATTCATCCACTTAAACGGTTAGGTAGTGATCCCCGCTCTTATGTATTGTCTGATTATTTCCTAAAGAATCGGTATTGAGCATTCCGGAAATCGACGATTTGTTTATGGAGCGCCCGGGAAGCGGAAGAGTGTACTCGTAAGAGATGACTCGGAACCGTTACCACTCCAAAATCATATACGACTCTATGGAGGAGTTTTGTGTTTTATTGAGATGTTGAAATACGTGTGTGGTTCCGAGTCGTTGGGTATGGGAATCCATGTGTGTGATTCCTAGATCTATTTGAGATGTGGGAATCTGTATGCGATTCCAAGGCCATTGTGTTGTGGGAATCCATATGAGATTCCGTGACCTATTTTTGGAGCGGTGCAGAAGCTGGAACGCCGGATGTAGCCTCATCAGCGGAAATGACTAAAACCAGAGATATGAGGCATGTCCAGTAGGGTTGGCAAACCCATAGGGTGTAATCGACTCCTTTTTCTAGCAATACCGATACCTTCAGTTGTTTTTGGCATGATGGAGCGATGCACTCGGTCTTAGCAAGACCAGTTGTGCTTTTCCTATAATACCCCGGCTAGACGGGTATGATGCTTCGGAAGGATAACTCTGATCCTTGTGTAGGAGGACTGTTCTCGAAGTACCGAGGGCACCTCCATGGAATCCAACACAATTAGTGAATGAGCCTTATCGAGTTTTGATTTTATACTAGTATTGTTATGATGTACACAGCACGAGCATCACAACTACTTGATAATTGTTATTTTGACCCTTAGACATTATTATAATATCACTGGATTCTCTATAGAAATGGTTTGGTGATCGTAAGGAAAAAACTGGACCGCGTTTATTTGCGGCGTGGTCTTAAGATATTTTTATTTTGAAAAAGTTTTATAACTTAATAAATCAAATTGAGTGTGTTTTCTCGTACTATTTTATTTCCGCTGCAGTGTTTGTTGAAATTATCAGCAATTGTGAGGATGGACTGTTATAACTGTCTAGATTGATTGTTGAATGTTGTACTCTGATGATTGTATGTATATTACAGTTACAGTTTCTTTATATAAAGATATGTTATTATATATTATATTTTGTTCCACTGCGATTGTGAGATTCTGTATTGTTGTTTCTATTTCTTCTTCTACCCTCTTCTTTCTCTTAGATATTCGTCTTTTTGTAAAATTTATGTTGGACAAGTACGATTTAATGTCAAATCAAAGGGTACGGAACGGTGGGTCGCTACACTTGGTATCAGAGCTGAAGGTTAAGCGAGAACCTTGCTTTGGTGGGAATTACTCATTAGAGACAGGGTCAGTAGTACCCTAGAATGAGTTTGAGTGTATTATAGATATGAGCACGTATTTGTTAGTGAATATAAAATATTTTATATTGTGCCGATTTGTCTGTTGAGTGTTTATAAATTCTAGTCGAGTAGTGGGATGCCACGACATTGATAGGAGTTTCTAAACACTTAAACACGGTAACCGACACAGTATTGTTTTGAAACGGGTAAATTAAACAATTTTACCCAACTATATTTTGATATAAAGAAATAGTTTTCAGAAGTTATTATAGCATAATTGGTGTGTTTGGTTGTTATTATTATAATCTAAACAAGATTATAAAATTGGAATGGTTATATACAATCAAATTGAGATTGTATAAGAATGATTATGCAAATGAATTATAAATAAAAATGACTTCAAACCAAAATTTGGAAATAAAATCCTTGGAAGTTTGGAAAATATTTTTCGAAGTGTTGTGAGAATAAAAATGCTATTATTTTGGAAATATTTTTGGAACAAAAATTGTTTAAAATGGATTTTGGAAGTGATAAAGTACTGAACTCACTTTAATCGCTGGAAAATAATTCCGATGATGATCACGACATCATCGGTGTTCATTTTTGAGTTTCTAAGTGACTGATTGCTAATGTAGTGATTTGATATGGAGATTTGTGTTGAAAAACAAGTGTTGTTTCATAAATCCGAAGGAATTTGTTTTGGATAAAACCAAGAGGAGTTTGAAAAGTCCAAAGAAATGGTTTGTTAAACCAAAAGAGCTATATATTTATATATTATGATTTCAAAATGAGTTGAAATAAATCCGGGTGGTTGGATTCTGGGATATATTCATTTGAAGGTTTTGTGAAACTAGAAAGAAAATAAGTTTTTGAACTTATAAGTTGGAAATGATGTGAATAGAAAGGAAAATATGAATTTCAAAATGAAATCTAAGGTTTACTTATGCAAGTTAAATAATTTGAATTAGTAAAAGTGGATTGAATGAATTGAGATTTAACTTAAGCTAAAAAAATTGATTGGATTTGAAACAATATCAAATTGAATTGTATATAAAGTTTGAATTGTAAAGTGACTATATAAATATAAGGTATAAATTTTGAATGGAATAAAAATTTAATTGAAAAATTATGGAATTGTGAACAAATAAATTTGAATAGCTAAATAAGTTTGAATAGCTTACAAAATTGGAGTTAATGGAATAAATATATCCTTAAGCTATAAAGTGATGTATAATCTTGGGTTAATTTTTTTTAAATGTGAATATATTCAAGTAAGCATTGATAAAATGGAATTTGATTGGAAATTTAACCTTGAAAAGAAGAATTGGACTTAAGTAAAATTAAATGGAATGGAAATTGATTGCAATAAAAATGAACTTAAGTATATAGTCGAAGTGTTTATATGATAACAACTTAACTTAAATTAATATAAATTTTTGAATGGACTCAACTCAAGTATAGAATTTATATAATTGTGGAAAATAAGTTGTGTGACATATAAATTGGAAAAGTGGAATGGTAAAACCAAAATGGAAGTGGTTTGATATTTTTGTAAAGAGATGAAAATCCAAATTTGAATTATAAAATGAATTTGAACTCAAGCCAACCAAATGGAGTGATTTTTGACATAAAAATCAAATTTTGAATTATTAAATCGAAGTGAACTAATTAGATAAATTAATTAGTTAATTGAATATGGAAATGGAACATAACTTGGTTAAGTAAAATGGATTGTGGATTGAAATTGAAACTGAATGTGGAACTTGAGTTATAAATGGAATTCAATTTATGTGTAAGCGGATTAAATATATTTTGAAATGGTTGTCGAATGAAATAGAAATAAATTGAAATGGTAGTGACTTAAGTTATAAATGAATTCAATTAAAGTGTAAGTAAATTGAATATGGTTGGGAATATTGTTGATAAGAACGAAATTCAGCTTATGTAACTAGTTTATGAATTGTTTCATAAATAAACTGGCATAGATTGGATTGTCGTTGAATATAAAATTTAGCGAATAAGATTTTGGTAAATAAATTGAATGTGAATCCATAAAAATGGATAAATTGATTCAGGAGCAATTTAAATTTGGCTTATAAATTGAAGTGGGTATTTTATTAGATGAATATCATAATTTTGCATGAATTTTTTTTTGTCGTTTGACGTAAACGGAAGTAAATAAATTTTTGCAACATATGTGGCAAGTAAATAAATTGATTAGAATCCATTTGAAATGGATAGGATATGAATATTACAGATATGAATATGAATCAGATGCAAATTAATTGTGTGAATCATTCGAACTAAATGATTTGGTATATAAATCGATGGAAAATAACTAAATTAATATTGGAAACTTGTAATTGTTTATAAATACATGTGTAACATGTTTGGTTTATGCAAATGGCATGTTTAACTAGTTAAATAAATGGAATGTTGTAAAATTTCATGTTTTTGGTACTTATAGGTTTTATTTGAGTAAGTACTGGTATATGTAGCTATTTGGCTTGATTTTGGTAGTGCAATTGCATATAACTTAAGCGAACTCGCTTAATAACGCTAAAATAAGGTACGCTTACGAATTTAGCGCGCGGAAAATAAAAATATTGATATATATATTGTGTTTTCCGGCCATGAGAGCCGATGTATATCGTTTTATCATATTTGTGATATTGCAAAAGGCTCTCAGTACAAGGGAGACTCTGCCAAATAATTTTGGAAATTTTAGGGTGTTAGGAATTTTTGAAATTTTAAAAGAAAAAAAGATTTTGTTAACTAAAAAGTTGATTTTTGAATTGTAATTGAAATGTAGGGTTTTGAATTAGAAATGAAAACTAATTGTTTGATTGAAACTAAAAGATTTAGGAAAGTGAAATGTCGAGTTTAACTAAGTGAGTTTTGAAAAGTTAATGGTTTGGAGCATTTTTCCTACCATAGCAATTTCGAGGACAAAATTCTTTTAAGGGGGATGGAGTGTAACGATCCGAATTTTTCGGTCGTTTGAATTAGAATATTTAATTTATTTTTAATATTGAAAAGTTGAATTTATAAGTTAAATAGATTTAATTTCAAATATAATGGTTATTTGAATAACGAAATTGGTTAAATAATTGAATATGGAATCTAATGTGAGTAAAAACGATTTCTAATGTGGATTTAAATTCTATTTGAACTAGAATAGAATTGGTAAACTTTTAAAATTGAATTAAAAGGTTAATTTACAGAAACTGGAAATTTTAATATTTATCGACGCGTTAAAATAGCCTTACGGGGCATAGTCTCAGAATTCGACGAAACCAGTTCCATTTGATCTGTAATAGTGTATTATTAACAGATTTCAAATTTTGTGTCAATCGGACTTGCGATTTGGTCGTGCGAAGCTGAAACGCTTAGAAATTTATTTAAGGAATTTTAATTAAAATAATTCGATTCGAAAAACCTATCATCCAAATACGATGGAATTGGCCTCCGATATATATTCCATTGTGTTCGGAATAGAGGTAAAACAATATAAACGCTAGGCGGCACGCTTCATTTGGAGTCTGGGATTATTTTCGGGTGAATAGTGTTTTAAAATGTTGCCTATATATAGGACTCAACCTTTCAAAACCCTAGCTTTCCATAACTTAGCCGCCACCATGAATTCAACAGCCGAAATCACCATCGTTCCTCCTAAATTTTCTCATAATCCACACAACTATACGTCTCGACTCCAACTACAATATTGTAGAGCGCGTTGAGCTCTACAAGATCAACGGCTGCGATCGTAAATGGTGTAGTAAGGAGAGAGAGAAGACTGCGTTTGTCGCACGTTCATGCACGAAAATCGAGGCATAGGGATGGCCGGACCTGGTGGCACTCGAGGCGGTGGTGTAGTAGGGTATGGACAACGACGTGGCGACATTGGATCGAACTTCGGTGGTATGCTAGAGGTACGACGAACGATTTGTAAACACGGCTATGGGTTTCTCCGTTCGAACAGTTGAACGCGAAGGAACAAAAGGGAAAGGGATGCGGCCAGATCTCATTTGCAGGAAATCAACGGCCATGATTGAATCTCGGTATTTAAAATAAATAAAAGTTATTAATTATATTGTTTTAAAATCATTAAACTTATAAATATCATAACTTTGTCATACGAGGTCGAAATCGAACGAAACAAGCGGCGATGGAATCGTAGCGATGAGCACTACATTCTAGAACTGATTTGGAGATGATTGGAAATAGCTAAAATTTTAGGTTAAGTCGAACGTCGTTCGATTTGATTTAAAATTGGAATGTTGGCAAATTGAAAACTCAAGGTGAGTTAAACTCACTCATTTGGATAATCAGTAATGTTTTATAGCAAGTAAAATTAATTTACGCTATTTGGATTGTTGAAATTGGTGGTTTTTGAAATTGATTAGGGTGACGATATAACATCTTGAAATGCTATTAGATTGGTTGAACCGGATCTAGATCATGATATAGCATCTCGAATTGCTATTAAACTATTTGAGTTTATTTTTAAAACTTATTTCCAGTATTGAATCATGTATGGAACTGAAAATTGATTGTGTAAAATTCCGTTGTTCAATGATAATGTAAACTGAATTGAAATATATTGGTGTGATATATTTGGCTAAATAAACACCGTAGAATAATAAATGGAGGAGTTTTATTATGAATGACCTTGGTTAGTAGAATAAATTCTCATTCTGCTATTAGATTAATTTGGACATTTATATTAAGTACCAGGGGATTTACACTGGATAATTGATGTGTTGACAATTGATTGTTAATTATGGATTCGATTTACATATATGCCTATTATTATGTAAATGCACGTAATTTAACTTAGAAAGTTAAATCGAATTTAATGGTAGCTTGTTAAGTACCATTGTGATCGTTAAGCCTCTTTCTGAATATGGAAAGTTATGGGTTTTGAGTTAACTTCAAAATCTATAATTTGGAGTAAAATGTTTTATTAAATTATTATGTATAAACGAATTGTTTATTTAATTATTATTTTACAAATGTTTATAAAATCCTTTATTTAGTAAGGTTAATTATGTTTTAAAGTTAATTGTTTATTTGATTTTGTTTAAAGGAATGAATTATTTTATTTTTAGTGATTTAGAACTAGATAATTATTTCATTAGTAATAGTTATTATAAAGTTAATTAATTTTATTTAAAAGTTGTTTTAAAGTTAATTACTTATATTAGATTTTAAAATGTTAAAGGTTAAATTATTATATTATTAATTATTTTATTTTTTTAAGTTTATTTTTATATTATTAAAAATGGTTAAGATATTTTTGTGATGTTAAAATCTTATTTATTACAATTATATACTAAATTGTTTATAAAAGGAAACCCTTTTGTTAAAGAAGTTTATAAATTTGGAAGAGGTTGAAATTTGAAAAGGGAAGTTGTACAAATGTTTGAGATTTATAAAAGAAAATTTTCCTAAATTAAACTTGGAAATTTATATAGCAGCCTTATAAATAGTTTTGAGATATTTATAAAATAAAGAGATTTTGGAAAGTAGTGGTATATTTTCATAGCGTAATTCGAAGGGCATAGATTGCCGATAGTTTGTTATTGATTCGCTGGGATAGCGACATAACCATTGTGCAAACTGTGATCTATGACTGATTGCATGGCTGAAATCGGGAGGCAGAGATTGCCTAAGTTAAGTTTGGTTTTTCTGGGATAGAGACGCAACCATCGAGCTGCGATCGATGGTCGATACCGAATGACACTTCCATATCTGTTTTTTTTCAAATAATTTTCAAGTATTTTTGAAAGAAAGGATTTGTGAATATACTTATTCTGATGAAATAAGTATATGAATGTTTTATTAAGGAGATTCGATTTATCGAAATCAAATTAAATGAGGCTTAGTGATTTCAGTGGGAAATGTGATTTATGGTTGAATGTTTGTTTATTTGGTAGTTAAATAACCGACTATCAAATCTTGGCTCGAATATGTAATCCTTCTTAATCTTGGTGGTAGGAAACGATTTCCTACTTAACACCGAGGGATTTTAACTCTGGAAATATCTAGGGGATACACGGGAATTATATGGTACAATTACCATCAGTGGTGCTATACTGTACGTATAAAATCGTTGTTCTTCTAGGATAAATGATAAGGAGATCCGTCCACTTAAACGGTTAGGGGGTGATCCCCGCTCTTATGTATTATTTGATTATTTTCTAAAGAACCGGTATTGAGCATTCCAGAAATCGACGATTGGTTTATGGAGCGCCCGGCAAGCGGAAGAGTGTACTCGTAAGAGATGACTCAGAACCGTTACCACTCCAAAATCATATACGACTCTATGGAAGAGTTTTGTGTTTTATTGAGATGTTGAAATACATGTGTGGTTCCGAGACCATTGGGTATTGGAATCTATGTGTGTGATCCTAGATCTATATGAGATGTGGGAATCTGTATGCGATTCCAAGGCCATTATGGTGTGGGAATCCATATGGGATTTCGTTATCTATTTTTGGAGCGGTGCGTAAGCTGGAACGCCGGACATAGCCTCATCAGCGGAAATGACTAAAACCAGAGATAAGAGGCATAGCCAGTAGGGTTGGCAAACCCATAGGGTGTAATCGGCTCCTTTTTTTAGCAATACCGATATCTTTAGTTGTTTTTGGCATGCCGGAGCGATGCACTCGGTCTTAGCAAGACCAGTTATGTTTTTCCTATAATACCCTGGCTAGATGGGTATGATGCTTCAGAAGGATAACTCTGATCCTTGTGTAGGAGGACCGTTCTCGAAGTACTAAGGACACCTCCGTGGAATCCTACACAATTTGCGAACGAGCCTTATCGAGTTTTGATTTTATACTAGTATTGTTGTGATGTACAAAACATGAGCATCATAGCTACTTGATTATCATTATTTTGACCCTTAGACATTATTATAATATCCTTGGATTCTCTACAGAAATGGTTTGGTGATTGTAAGGCAAAAACCTGACCGTGTTTATGTGCGGCATGGTCTTACGATATTTTTATTTTGAAAAGGTTTTATAACTTAATAAATCAAATTGAGTGTGTTTCTCACGTTGTTTTACCGGACTGATCTGTGTGTTATTATTTTATAATAATGCTTGGGTCAGACCGAGCATATTACAGATTTAGATTGGATTGCTTTGGAGCTTAGAAGACGAGTTGGAGACTGAGACGTATTCTCGTACTTTTTTATTTCCGCTACAGTGTTTGTTGAAATTATTAGCAATTGTGAGGACAGGCTGTTATAACTATCCAGATTGATTGTTGACTATTGTACTCTGATGATTGTATGTATATTACAATTACAGTTTCTTTATATAAAGATCTGTTATTATATATTATATTTTGTTCCGCTGCGATTGTAAGATTCTGTATTGTTGTTTCTGTTTCTTCTTCTACCCTCTTCTTTCTCTTAGTTATTCGTCTTTTCGTACAATTTGCGTTGGACAAGTATGATTTAATGTCAACTCAAAGGGTATGGAATGCCGGGTCGCTATAGTGTAATTTTTTTAGCGAGATCAAAGTAATTCCCGATACCAAGAATCCTATGGCATTATTCTGTGATTACAATGCAGCGATGAACATGGAAAAGGAGCCCATGGTACATAATAAGTCACGACATATTCTTCTAAAGTTCTACCTCATTAGAGAATTCATTGAGAAGAAAGAGGTTGTTATACAAAGGGTAGATACCAAGGACAACATAGCAGATCCATTCACTAAGGGTCTAGCTTGATCGGCTCTCGAGAAGCTGATTAAAGGTATGGGATTAAGATTCCATAATTGGCCCAAAGTGCAACTGGGAGATTGATAGATTTAGGGGTATGCCCTAGGGGCAATTCTGTAATTTAAAGTAAATTAATTAACTCTGTAATCAATTCTCGTTCATAATAAAGGTGTTTTTCTTTCTGTTGTATTTTTATTATAATATGTCATAAATAATTAAATGCTTAATTAAAACATATTTAAAAGAAAATCCATAAATGGTGTGTTTTTGATAGTAATTACAAATAGTTTTAATCATGAGTATTGTATCGCAATATTATAAAACACATCATTTTAAATGTTACTAGTCAAGATGCATTGAGAATGGATATCGATGTATCCATTGAGACTAGAGTACGTAACACTCTTCAAATGTTGGACAGTGTATTACTCATAACTGTTGGGCACCTATGAGTTACGTACTGATAGTTATTGGATAACTATGGAACGACTAACTCGATAGTTTTCTATTGGTTAATATAACCAAGGTCAAATAGAAAATATCGATGTAACTGATTTACACAGTTTTCTCGACTTAAGAATACCGTGGATCTTCAATATGAAAGCCATGCTTTGATTATAGTCACATTATGACAAGACGTCCACCGAGCGAGTATAGTTAGGTCAAGTGTAAGCATTTGAAGTGAAGCACTATTCAAGAGAGGATTCCTCTCCTCAGTTATATGGGGTTAGTGTCATGGTCAAATCAAGTCAACTCAAAGTCAAAATCTCTAGCCAGAGTAGTTCGGTTAATAATAATAATTATTATTGAACCAAAGACTTTGCATTTGGACTATAGAGTTGAATATGGATGATATTGGAATTTGGACTATTACCAAATTAAATAAGTCCAAAGTGATATAGTTTGACAAAGAGAAATGGTGTAAATAATAGTCACAACCGGGTAACACTTAATAAAGTAAAATTGGATTTTACCGAAAACCAAGTAAGCGATAAATTTGCACAAAATGTTCTACCACCTGTTAAGTGACGTGTGAACGTTAATATTCGAATAGTTCAATATTAATCGCTGACCAAATTTACACCTGACGAGTTACACAGCCAAATGATGAATTCTCTTTTAACCAACAATTTAAGTAATTTATAATTATTATATATTAATTAAATCAGTTAATGATTATTAAATATCAATTATAAAAATCTGATTATGATTTGATGAATTAAAATTATTAAATATATTTATAATAGTTATATATATATGAATCGATATGCGATTAAATTGAATTGAATTTCATAATATTTAATTTGGGCTTAAATCATTTTGAGGCACGTCATGGAGCTGATAATTTCAGCAGCAATAAGGGGCACATGCGGCTAAAAGTTTGGGTTAGAAGGGCTAGATAATGGATGTCTCGTATTAGAGGAGAATAAGTAAGAGAAGAGATCCATACTTCTCAGCTTTCCTTCTACTATATAAGCATCTCTAACCCACATGATATGCACTTTTTGGAGCCTCTACCCTAAGTCTTTGTGGGCCGAAATCTCTCTCCCCTCTCCATCCATCCAGAGGTTCAAATCAAATCAAGTTAGCTGCTATTCGATAGCTGGTGTTCGACGGTTCAAGGACCAGCACTTTGTTGAATCAGAAATAGTTTCAAGGGGCAAATAGCATCATTTCAAGGTGCACTTCCGGGCATAGGAAGTTAGGTATACTACTAATCATAATATAATTATTTATCCTCGATTATAATGTTTTATTATATACATATATTATATGTTGTTCGTCAGGTGACGATTCTGATATGCAAATAATATTGTCACAAATCTGTGTGGTTATAAATATATATGTATTAAAAATAATTTTATCATAAACAACTAGGATCGGTGTGGCTCTGTAATTAATTTTTTATATTATATAATATATATATATATTATTTAAATAGATAAATATAGTATATAACTAATTATAACATCATACTTTAGTCAAATATGGTCACATAATTTTATATGTAAAGAATTAAAACCATGATAATTTTCGACAATGATAAAATAACTTTTTTATATATTTTATTATTATTTAAATCAATTAATTACATAAATCTATTATATTAATCCGAATATATTATAAAAATTATATTTTATATTTTATAAAATAATATTACCAATAAAGATACTCTTGGAAAAAAAATTTAAATTTGCAGTCGAAAAAGAAAAATAATTTTCAAATTTAAAAGCCGTGAAAAAAAATTTCAAACCATAAAATATCGTTAGGGTTTAATGGAAATTTAAGATTCAAAATAAAATTCTGTAATTAATTTTTAATTAATATTTTAATAATTTCGAATATATATTTAAATAAAATATACTTTTAAAATTAAAAAATAAAATCAAAATAAATAATATCTGCTGGGCCGTGCGCAAGACCTACTCTTCCAAATTTATTAAAATATATTTTTGAGTATTTTATTAACATCTATTTATATATTATTTTATTATGTATATATTTCTATACATTAAAAATTTGTTTTTAATATATTCGTGTGTGCGTGTATTTATTACTATTTAAAAAATAATATAAAATTCATTTTAACATTTACAAATAATTTCTTTATAATTAAGTAAGTATATTGTATAATATGTATGTATAACATTAATATTCTTTTCAAATGATTACTTATATATATATATATATGTATGTACTTATGTATTTATGTAAAATTGTTTAAACAAAACTATAATATATATGCATATATATATATATTTATAATGTTTATATATAAATAATAGTATATATATACACATATATTTGGATAATATATTTGCATATCGGATGAGCTAATATGTCCATTGCGATGTAAATCCCAACATCTATACACGGGCATGTTATACCTTGTACAGATTGATATGTTATACATGCACACACACATATATGTATATGATACACACACATACCCACACCACAGACACATGTATATATATATATATGTGTGTGTGTGTGTGTGTCTCATAACATAAATTAAATAAAACTATATAATGTATAAATTTAAATTAAATAAAATATTTTATTTAAATAAAAGTAAGAAATGTTCTACATGAATTAGACTTCATAGGCCCGATAAAGATCCAATAAAGGAAATTATTTTGAAATTCACTCATAACTTCCGCAACGGGATAGCCCAGTTCCAACAGACGAAACATAAAAGACTAATGAGAGCTTACTAGTAAAATGAAACATAAATTTTAACCTTACTAATATTATAAGAACATTATACTATGATATTGTCCTAATAATATACCAATTAAAAGCAAAAAAATGTCAACTCCAAAACTGTTTTCTGTTAATGACAGGCTTACCGGACCTAACTATACTGATTGGCTAATAGCGATTAAGATAGCATTGACTCACAAGCATCTTTGGTCAGCGATTACATGTGAACCTAAAGAATAACCCGTTGATGATGCAGACCCCAAATTTAGACTTGCTTATGAGAAATGGGTTTCTGTCCTAGAAATCGACCAAGGTTTCGTGTTGTCCACGTTAAATAAGCCATTATAGAGGCAACATGAAAACATCTCTGTATATGAGATATTTGATAGTCTCAAGGCCCTATTTGGTGAATAGTCACATTCTACAAGGTATGAGCTTAAGAATAAATCGTTCAATACCAAACTGACTAAAGGACAGAAAATGGACGATTATGTGCTGATGATGAAGGGCTGTATTGATAGGCTTTCGCAATTGGGCGTACAGATAAACAATGAATTATAAGTTGATTTGATTCTTGGTTCTCTTACACCTTAGCATGAACCGTTCATAATAAATTATAGTATGAACCAACTGAATGTGAATTTCGTGGAGCTCCAATATGTTGAGATTGGCCAAGTCTGCATCAAAGGACTAAGGGACCGTGCTTGCTGTAAATAGTAGTGCATCATCTTTGGAAGGTTTGAAGGAGCACAAAAGGGAAAGTAAGAAGAACAAGAAAAGTAAGAAGACTGATGATAAGGGTAAATGTCACCACTGCCACAAGAAAGATCACTGGAAATAAACTGTCCTGATTACTTAAAGATTTTTAGAGAAAGAAAGCATAATGGTTCTATAGCTCCATCAGGTACATTTATGTTTCAAAATTGTTTTGTAATCAATAAAATGTCTTGGGTCTTAGATACTAGATCTGAAACTCATATATGCAATTCGTTATAGGGGCTTAGGAACGGGCACCGCGTGGCAAACAAAGAGATGACGCTCCAAGTTGTTGATGGATCTATCATAGATGCAATGGCAGTAGAAGATTATCATTTGTGTTTGCCTAATAGAGTAGTTTTGATGTTAAATAATTGCTATTTTGTAAGAGACTTTATTTATGGGATTATATCTATTTCTAGATGATCCGAGGCTGGATATATATTTCATTGTGAAAATGATGTTATGAACATTAGCTTGAATGGAAATAAATCTGCAATGACATTCTTGAAAATGACATTTATGCGATCAATACTAGTTATGTGTGTTCTGTGAATAATTCTTCTAACAGTATAAATGATAGTTATCTTTGGCATTGTAGACCAGGTCATATTAGTGAAAAAAAACTACACAAACCGAAAACGAAGATTTTCTCCCATCATTTGATACATGTGAGTTGTATCTCAAAGGTGAAATGATCAAGCACCCCTTTATTAGGAACAATGAAAGAGTTGATAAACTCTTAAGGTTAGTACACAGTGATGTATGTGACCCAATGCCTGTAATCACCAAAGATAATAGTTCTTACTTTGTTACCTTCATTGATGATTTCTCGAGACTAGGATATATGTATCTTACGAAGAACATATCTAATGTCTATGAGAAGTTTATTGAATATAAAAATGTAGTAGAAAATCGAACGGGCCGTAAGATTAAGATTCTTCGTTCTGATCGAGGAAGTCAGTACGTTAGACAGGAATTCCCACAGTGCTTAAAATATAATGGGATCATCTTTCAAATTACCCCTTCTATACTTCGCAACACAATGGGGTGTCAGAGCCAAGTAACTGAACCGTATAAGATATGGTTCGTTCCATGATAAGTAAAGCTGAGTTACCTCTGTCCTGTTAGGGATATGCTATAGAAACTATAGCATATAATTGAACTTTTTTCCTACTAAATCTATGCCTAAAGCACAATATGAGATGTGCTATGGTAAGAAATCCAAACTCAAGTATCTGAAGATGTGGGGTTGTCCGGAATATGTTAAGAACATTGGTCTAAATAAAATAGAGGCAAGATTGGTACTCTATAAATTTATAGGATATCCCAAAAACTTAATGAGATATACTTTCTACAATACCGAGGAACAAAATGTATTGTTTCTCTATATGCTACCTTTTTAAAAAGGAATTTCTATCGAAGGAAATTAACCATGAGGTTATTGACTTGGATAAGATCCAAGAAGTTAACACTAAGGCCGAACCAGCATGAAAACCGAATTCACTCGTATATGAAAACACTCAACCTATTAGAAGGTCCAGTATGGAATCTCATGCACCGGAGAAATGCTATGGTTTTCTCATGGATGGCGAGAAGGAGGATTGTGTCTTAGATGACGACACTTCTTCGTCTTTCCAACAAGCATTGTATAGTAAGGACTTAACACTCTGGCTTGGATCAATGAAATCCGAGATGGATTCCATGTACGAAAATAAAGTATGGACTTTGTCAGACATACTTGAAGGGATAATATCATCGGTTGCAAATGGTTTTTTAAGAAAAAGCTAAATGCAGATAGGGAAGTAGAGACTTATAAGGCAAGGCTAGTTGCGAAAGAATTTCGTCAAATTCAATGTGTTGATTATGACGAGACCTTTTCTTCTGTAGTCATTCTTATATCCATTCGGGTTATGCTAGCCATTGCTGCATTCTATGACTATGAAATATAGAAAATGGATGTAAAGATGGCATTTCTAAATGGTGATTTAGAAGAAACTTCCTTTATGTCGCAGTCTGAGGGTTTTGTGGTCAGTGGGAGTGTGGGCAAGGCTGGCAAGTTGTTAAAGTCCATTTATGGACTTAAACAAGCTTAAAGAAGTTGGAATAAATATTTTGATAAAGTAATCAAATGGTTTTTGTTTTTATCAGAACATAGAGGAAGCGTGCGTAAAAGGAATGAGGCAACACTATCGTAATATTAATGCTATATGTCGACGATCTATTGTTGATTGGCAATGACATTTCATTATTGCAATCAGTGAAAGTTTGACATTCCAATAACTTTTCCATGAAGGATTTGGGAGAAGCGGCCTGTATACTGGGTATAAAGATCTATAGAGATAGATCTAAGAGGCTATTGGGATTGTCCCAATCCTTGGAAATAGATACCATACTGAAAAGGTTCGGTATGGAGAATTCCAAACGTGAAAATGTTCCAACGTAGTCTGGAATCGTCCTTTCTAAGAAGGACACTCCTCACACTGATTAGGAGAAAGAGCGTATGAAACAGATTCCTTATGCTTCAGCCATAGGATCCAAATGTACGATATGCTATGTAGTAGACCAGATATAACATATGCATTAGGATGCATAAGCCGTTACCAGTCTAATCCTGGAGAAAAACATTGGATGACAATAAAATGTATACTAAAGTATTTAAGAAATACTCGAGACTTGTTCCTCATTTACGAGAATGGAGTGTCTTATGAAGGGGTATATGGATTCCAGCTTTCAAAGTGATATTGGTGATAATAAGTTAGTATCTGGTTATGTCTTTACACTTAACAGCGGAGTCTTCAGTTGGAAAATTACCAAACAATAATGGAGGTCGAGTACATCACCCTTAATGAAGCAGCTAATAAGGTAGTCTGGATGCACAAGTTTTTAAGTGAGCTCAGAGTAATTCCCGATACCGAGAATCCAATGGCATTATTTTGTGATAACCATGCAACGATTCAGATCGCAAAGGAACCCAGAGTACACAAGAAGTGATGACATATTCTTCAGAAGTTCCACCTCATTATAGAATTTGTTGAGAAGAAAGAGGTCGTGATACAAAGGGTAGATACCAAGGATAACAAAACAAATCCATTCACTAAGGATCTAGCTCGGGTGGCTCTCAAGAAGTTGATTGAAGGGATGAGATTTGGATTCCATAATTGACCCCAAGTGCAAGTTGGACATTGATAGAGTGAGGTATGTCTTAAGGGCAATTCTGTAGTTTATTGTATATTAATTAACTCTATAATCAATTCTCGTTTGCAATAAAGGTATTTTTCTTTCTATTATATATTTTTATAATGTGTTATCAATAATTAAATATTTAATTAAAATATATTTAAGAGAAAATCCATAAATGGTAACAAATAATTGCAACCATGAGTATTGTATCATAATATAATAAATACATCATTTTAAATATTCCTACTCAAGATGCATCGGGACTGGATATCGATTCATCCATTAAGACTAGAGTACATAATGCTCTCTAAATGTTTGGCAGTGTATTACTCATGACTTCTTGGGAACCTAGGGGTTACGTATTGATAGTTATTGGATAACTATGGAATAACTCACTTGATGGTTTTCTTTTGGTTAGTACAACTAAGGTCAAACAGAAAATATCGATGTGACTAATTTACACAGTTCTCTCGACTTGAGATTACTTTCGATCTTCAATATGAAAGCTCTGTTTTGATTATAATCAAATCATGGGATGGTTTCCATAGAATGACTATAGTTGGGTCGAGTGGAAGTATTGGAAGCGAAACACTATTCAAGAGAGAATTCGTCTCATTAGTTATATGAGGTCAGTTTCACGGTCAACTGAAGTCAACTCAAAGTTAAAATCTTCGGCCATAGTAGTTCGATTAATAATAATTGTTATTATTAAACCAATGACTTTATGCTTGGATTATAGAGTTGGATATGGATGATATTCGAATTTTGACCATTACCAAATTCCACAAATCCAAAAGTGATATAATTTTGACGAAGAGAATTGGCGTAGATTATAGTCACTACCGGGTAATGCTAACAAAGTAAATTTGGATTCTACTGAAACCAAGTAAGCAATAAATTTGGTCAAAATGCCACACCACCTGCTAAGTGACATGTGAACGTTAATATTCGAATAGTTCGATATTAATCGCTGATCAAATTTACACCCAAAGAGTCACACAACCGAAACGTGGAATACATCTTTGACCAAATGATTTAATTAATTTGTAACTGTTATAAATTAATTAAATTAATTGATATTATTTATAAAATATTAATTATAAACTTTTATTTGATTTGTTAAAAAATATTAAAAAATATGTTAATTATAGTTATAAATATATTTAGTCGATATACGATAACGATATGCGTTTAAATTGAATTTAAAAATGGTAAATATTGTACGGGATAGAAATAGATTTGAAGCCCATATGGGGCATAGGATTTTCGGCCATGGTATAACCAGGGATGGATAGCCATAAGATGGAACATAGGATTTTGATTTTAAAATGTAGAGAACGAGTAAGAGTTAAAAGGGGATCTTGATCCCACTTTATCTCTCTAGCTTTCCTCTATAAAAGCATCATAACCCACACACTTCTACTACTTTTTTCTGCCTCCATTCACCCCAACGTTGTCCGAAATTCATCTCCGTTATGTCATCCATTTCCAAGCTCAAATCAAATAAATCTAAATAGCTGGTGGTCAACAATTCAAACTAGCACCTTCGGGATTGGAATATGATTCAAAGGAGCTCGTATCTTCATTTTAACGTGTTTTCGGAAGGCTTTGGTAAAGGTATGTCATCGATTTACAAATATAAATTAATATTATGTTATATCATATGATGTTTAGATTGATATGTGACGAATATAGCATATCAATATATCGTTACATCTTGATGGTTATATATTTAGGTGCTTATGTGATTATATATAAAAACATGGTCATATATAAACAGCAAGATGCTCACGACATGTTTTAAAAAATGAATTCTTTAATTTTAAATATTAAAATAATATTATTTAATGCATATAATTTTCTTAAATACAAATATTACATATCATATCATATAATTATGTATTAAAATTTTATATGATTTATTTTACACCTAAAATGATTTCGAAAAAAAAATATATATATATATCAAATAAAATATGTTTTAAATTTTATAAAATTAATTCTTTATCTAATAAGCTTCTGGCAGCAATTTTTTTTTAAAATTTAATATATATATATATATTTATGAAAATTAATAATTAATTTTAAAATTGACTTTAAATTTATAATATATATATATGGATAATTTTAAAATGTTAAAAATATTGTTATGAAGTTATAAAATATTAATATGTAAAATTTTATGTTTGGAAATATTTTATTTTTAATTTTATTGCATTCGAAACAAAATTCAATATTAATGAATATTTAAAAAACACATTTCGTTTGCCATGGGTATTAATAGATATGCGCACACACACACACACAACACACACACACACACACAGAGCACACACACACATATAAATTTTCATTTATATTTTTCATATATGTATTAACTTATATATTCATTAAAAAATTATTTATAAATTTAAATACGCACACATAAATAGCTTATACGCATATTTAAAAAAATTCATATTCTATAATAAAATAAATAAATTAATTTCAAAATTTTATTTAGAATGATTTTATATTTATTTTACACACACACACATATATATTCGTATATAATTATATGTATATATATTTTATAAATTCCTTTATATATATAAATATTCAAAATTATATACATATATATATATATATATGTAATATATATATATATATATATATAAATTAAAGCCCATAAACAAATATTTAGCGATATATTTGTATACTAGAGTGGCTAACATGTCCGTTGTAGTGTAAATCCCAACATTTGTACACGAGTATGTCAAACCTTGCATGGACTACTATGTTACCCATGCATACACACATATTTATGTATATGATACTATATATTATATAATATTACTTACATAATATAAACCTCTATTACAAATTTAAATAAAATAATGATTTTATTTAAAAGAAATTTAGAAATGTACTAAATCAGTTAGACTTCATAGGCCTAATAAAGATCCAAAATGGTACAAAAAAATTAAAATTCATCCATTTCTTTTGCTGTGAGCTGGTCCAGTTCCAACATATCCTTGTATTGCTTTTAAAGTTTGAAACTCATTAAAGACAATACACATTCTCAGGCAAGTAAACTCACAAGTGACCAAATTACGATCGTATTTAGTGGCTGTATAATTAGGCGCTTACATGGATCAACATGCAATAATTCATTGGTAAATATATTTTATATTTGTATTTGTCAATATTAGTTCACTTCATTTGTATATTTAACTAATAAACATTTTATCAATTTTATTAATTGCGAAAATTTAGTAATGTAGATTATTATAACTTTATGTAGCAGATGTTCTATAATATTAGAAAGGTTAAATTTTACTATTTTATTTTTCTAATAAGACACCCACTAGTCTTTTATGTTTCTCCAAACCCTAGGATGAAACATAGAAGTTTTTCAAATTCACTAGCAGGTGTTAGGACTCCTTTGTCTTGCAATTTTGACCTTGAGTTTGCTCAACAAGTCATAGCCCCACAAATGATGGATAACTCCTTATCGGTTGTATTATATGCAACTCCTAACTCATGGTTCCTTGTCCTAATCCCATTTGATCTTGAGTTTTCTCAACAAATCGAAAGAAATTATTCACTCATACCTACCATTTCACGACGGCCTAAGTACAATATATGTACCTTGAGTTTTCTCAATAAATACATATAGTTATCTTACCTCGTTTGTTCAATATATTAATATACTACACATAACATCTCTAGCTTGAGTTTGCTCAAGAACCAGAGAGTGTGCAAGTAATTTATTAATATATAAATGGTAGAGGACAACACTTATATCAAAGATTCATAATCCGTAATATATTTAATTTAATGATATCGACCTATGAAATAGTGTATTTCTTATGAACTAACCTTATCATTCAAGTATTAGATACATCATAAATCACATTATACGTACTTTTACATATGTATTTTATCCTTAAGTCTACTTAGGGTTTGTTTAATGTTCCACTGTTAGTTTATACATTTATATTATATAAGTTTTATTATTATAACTTTTATACTTTATTTAACTTATATAATGTGCTATGTATAACATTTTATTAATTAAATCTTATTTAATTAATTGACACTTTAATTAATTATTATATTATTTAATTATAACATATTATATTGAATATATATACTATAACATTTATAGTAGTACACATATATCATATATATATATATATATATATGTATGTGTGTGTGTATTTTAATTTATTAATTAACTTTAAATTAGTTTATTTAATCAAACAATTTTAATTAAATTTATTAAATTTAAAATTCTTTATGCATACATGTATACTCATATTGTCTTAGAAAATTCAAGACAAGATTACATAGATCATTATATATATTATATATATTATACATGTATATATATTTAAATAACTAACTTATTTAATTAATTCATTTATTTTATTAATCTTATTAATAAATAATATTTTCAAAATTAATTTTATAACATTTTCAAACATTTTGAAAAATTAAAATATAACATTTATAAAATGTGTTTTATTTTAAGTTTAACTTTTAAATTCAAAACTTCTATTTTAACTTTTTTTTAAATTAGCCCAAGGTCTAATTCAAAGTGAGCCTTTTCGATTAAGAAGCAACCTTGGGACTCACATAACTGTTCAAGTCGGGCTGGCAGCCAGGTAGAATAGCGTACTTGATTACCCAACAATATAGCCTAGCCTTTCTAAACACCCTACTAACTAGGTTGTAAGCTTAATTATTTATCCCTAATATGACTAATTTAGACCGCATAGGCTATTGGGCTCTGACACCATTGTTGGACCTGGACGAGCACACAACAAGAGTAAATTACAATTTTTTTACCATTTGGATCTTTATTGGGCCTACGAAGTCTAAATTTATTTAGATCTTATCTAAATTTTTTTTTAAGTAAAATAAATATTTATTGATATTATAAATAAGGTTTTATTTATTGTATACTATGTACATATATCATATATAACTATGTATTAATATACTTTTGAATTAAAATTTCTTGTCAGATATTTTATGTCAATTATATATTATAATAGTAATAATAATTGCATAACTAAATTTAAATCAATAAAATACATAAAATATACACTTATATATATTGCATATATATACGAAAAAAATCAAAAAAAATCCTAAAACACTATAAGTGTAAACAAACATTTTGCAAAT
Organism: Allium fistulosum; assembly: GCA_030737815.1. Classification (NCBI taxonomy): domain Eukaryota; kingdom Viridiplantae; phylum Streptophyta; class Magnoliopsida; order Asparagales; family Amaryllidaceae; genus Allium; species Allium fistulosum. The sequence goes on from CM060905.1 coordinate 1,144,467,487, forward strand.
TTAAATCACATATTTTTTATTATTATTTGAAATCAATACTTAATTATTAAACCATTTATTATTAAAATAATTTCAAAAAAAGTTTTTTAATCATTGTAGTGAACATCTAAGCATGCTAGATAAAAATTTTAATTTATTTACACATTTATATAATTCATCCAATGCGACGACACCAACATATACAGATTCATTATAATAATTGACTAAGTAATTTACTATACAATATGATAAATATAATAAATATAGTAAACATTTATGTGTGATTATAAATAAGGAAGTATACCTTTCACTAAAGCCTAGTTGTTACACCTTGAAACGAAGAACAAAACTCCCTGAATTGAATTTTGTATCTAAAAGATGCTAGCTTCCCAAAAATAGCCACCACCGACAATTGAATTATGTTTAATTCAATATTTTAAAGCTTGATAATTTGAGGTATTGAGAGGGGATATGGCCGGCCTAATCCGGTCTAGAGGAGAGGCAAAAGTCAAGAAAGAAATGTAGGGTTAGAGGTCAATAAACAAAGGAGATCTCAAGGAGAAAAACAAGGATCTAGTTCCTTACTCTTCTCTAACTAATTCTCCCTTTTTTAATTTAAAACCTAACCCCTTTAGCCATATAATGGCTAGCCCCCTTTAGCCTATTTATGGCCCGGTACTATAACCCCCAAATGGACCTTAAAACCACTTCAAGCCTGGTCAATATTTAACACATTTAAATCCAATTTAAATGCGTATAAATATCGTATATTTATAAGTGTATTTATAACTATTATATACACACTATTTAATATTGATCAACACATATCAAATAAAAAATTTATAATTAATATTTCATAAATATAAATTAATTTAATTAATTTATAACAATTATAATTTAATTAAATCGGTTGACATCAGGAGTATTCAACATTTTGGTTTGTGACTCTTAGGTGTAAATTTGGTCAGTGATTAGTATTCAACAATTCAAATATTAATGTTCACACGTCATTTAGCAGGTAGTGTGGACATTGTGGTAAAATTTATCACTTACTTGGCATCGGTAAAGTCCAATTTTACTTTATTAAGCGTTATTAGTAGTGATAATTATTTACACCAATTCTCTTCGTCAAAACTATCACATTAGGATTTACGGAGTTTGGTAACGGTCAAAATTCCAATATTATCCACATTCAACTTTATAGTCCAAACAAAAAGTCCTTGGTTCAATAATAACAATTTTATTAACCATATTGCTCTGGCCAGAGACTTTGATTTTGAGTTGACTTCAGTTGACCGTGATACTAACCTCATATATATGAGGAGACGAATCCTCTCTTGAATAGTGTTTCAATTCCAATGCTTCCACTCCACCGAACTATAATTGTTCGATGGACGCCGAGCCATGATTTAACTATAATTAAAGTGGAGCTTCCATATTGAAGATCAACAATATTCTCAAGTCAAGAGAACCATGTAATTATGTCATACCGATATTTTCTGTTTAACCTTAGTCGTATTAACCAACATAAAACTATCAAATGAGTCATTCCATAGTTATCCAATAACATCAGTACATAACACCTTGGCGCCACCATCAGTCATGAGTAATACACTGCCCAACGTTTGGAGAGCGTTACGTACTCTCGTCTCAAAGGATGTATCGATATTTAGTCTCGATACATCTTGACTAGGAATATGTAAAATAGTATGCTTAATTTCTTTATGATATATTAATCATGTTTACAACATTTTATAACTACTTTCACAAAACATATCATTTATGGATTTCTATTAAATATACTTTAATTAATTACTTAATTATTTATATCATGATATAACAAGTACATAATAGAAAGAAAACACCTATTATTTTGAATAAGATTATTATTGAGTTAGATATATTATAACGACCTGCCTCTTGGACTCCTAAATGTCGACACTAATATATCCACGGTCTTCATGTGCCGAGCACTCAAGTGCTGGAAAGAAAAATTGTTAGGGTGAGATAAAAAGAAAAGAAAAGGAACAAGGGAGGAAGAACAAAACATCTGAATCTTACAATGGGACGACAATATAAAATACCAAAACAGTACAAAAGGGTACTCCAAGATACAATGTAATTTCAGAGTTACTAACCTAAGTACTATCATTAGCCTAGACAGTTATAACTGTCTGTCCTTATAACTACCGATATATACATACTAGTAGTGTAACGCAAATAAAATACAACTATAGGAAAATGGAAGCATCCAGCTTGTTTCCTGAAGCTCCAAAGAATATCAAAGTAAACCTGCCTTTCTCAGACTGTCCGAAAGAGCACCAAGAAATTAAGAGAAAAATAAAACCACGAGTCAAACATATGTCTGGTGTGAGGAACTCAAGAAATACGTGTACATATAACAGTAACTTTTGAGATCGCTCGAATCACCGTAATGGTTTTCCCCTCAAAAGAACCAAACCATCTAATAAGTGAATAAGGCGATATAATAGATAGTCTCTATGGTGTAGAATATGAATCAGAAAACAGTTGTGCTGCTTGTGTCTCACATCACAACAATATTAGAAGTACAACTAAAACTACTAAGGTTCATTTGCATGCAGATTTTTGTTAGATGTCCTTAGTACATCGAGGCTGGCCTCCTCACAAGGGTCAGAATCTACCTTCCGATGGACGTATATCTCTAGATAAAATATACCACCAAGGTAAACATAAATGGTCCACGCCCGAACATGTGATACAGAATATTATCAACTCCCACTAGCAACATCGATAAGCATCTTTAGATATGGAGTTCATATATCCTTGGGTTAGCTAAACCCACTGGCTATGATCCTACTCTATTTTCTGTCATTCTCGATGGTGGAGTCACGTTTAGCATCTCTCACATGAGTCTTCATTGCTTGAACAAATCATGAATCTCTTCATGGATTCCAGCATAAGTCGTCATATGATGCTAACACTGATCTCTCACTTGGACCTAACCTTAGGATAGACAGTTCAACTTTTGTCCAATATGTTAATACTGACCTCTCCCTTAGACTTAACTTTATGATAGGCAATTCAAATCTATGACATTCCACTCCATAACTGCTTCTAAAACATAGAACTCGTATATCAGTTTTGAAGTGGTTTTCGGTAAGTAATACAAAAGTATACTTATCCTAGACTCTTCAAAACTAAATCGGTGAATTTTTGGTTAACTCAATTCCGGTTATTATAGAAGTGAATGATATAGAGTCATCCCTGGAGGATCTCGTATATATATGTTCATAAAGTGAGAGACGTTCCATACTAATGAGTCCTCCTCGGGGGATCTCAAACTTTATAAAGCCGTAATGCTTTTATATACTTCCTAAGTTGATTTTGGTCATATCCAATAGAAATAAAACGATCACATATGGAGATCAAGTCTAGTATACTTATCACATTTCTCACCATCTCAACATACGTTATCCCTTAGTCAAGAGTGAAACCTGGTAGGTTATAGCATGGTTGCATCCAAGCCCTACATAGACACGTCATTCTTAACTCTGAAAAATAGAACAAGTCTACTTTGTTGGCTTTGAGTGCTAAGTATATGAGTAAATACTTTCCTTAAATGAATAAGCATATATGCATGATTAAGTCACACAAGCGACTTCCCATATTATCAAATAATACTTCTTTGTAAATACTTGTATATATATTTAAAATACATTTACAAAAGATATATACATGTATACTACCACTTCACAATTCATTTCTACTCTTTACATCCTTTAAAATACACTCATATACTTATCTCAAAGGTATAATAATATTCACAAATCACTTAACAAGACTTTCCACTTTAGAATATAATCAAAGAGGTTAAAAACAAATGTTACTCAAACATTGTTACTATAAACCCTTCTCTTTTATAAATTAAACCTTTACTTTTCTAACCTTCTTCCAAAACATTCCATACTTGTCATTATCATTAAAATACTCTTTTTAAAGAAACTAAGTACATTCAAAAGGGTTAAAGACAACATTTACTTAAACATTGTCACTATAAACCCAAAACACTTTACACTTTTCATTATCTTTAAAATACTCAATTTAAAGAATAAAGTATGTTCCAAAGTATATTCAAAAGGATTAAAAACAAATGTCACTCAAACAATGTTTACTATAAATGCAAAACCATTTTATACTTAATATTATCTTTAAAATATTCTCTTTAAATACCTAAGTATACCTACACTTATTTAACAAAGTAATATACTTTTTAATGACTTATCAAAAGCCATTCATTATAACTTAATGCTATAACCAAAACCCACCTATCCTTTTATATAATACTTAACTCACTTTTCCAAACTTATATATAATACTCTTAAAATACTTATAAATACATTTTAAATTTCCATATAAATATTACTTAAAAATAACTAATTTAAAATTTAACAAAATCATAAAAAAAGTATGTTTTATATATGTTATTGAGATTTTTTGTCTCAGAAACACCCAATTTTTTTTTATGAAGTATCACAATATCGAACAGTTCCATGATTATAAATCAGCAAAATTAAGTAATATTAACATTGCCTTTAATTGGGACAATTATGTTGCTTTAATGCTTATAGAATTATGAGGGAGAATGTTCGAAATGTTAACAATCAAATCGTTAATTTCACTTTATCTCAATTCAAGCACGAAACAAAAAATTAAAACAGCAAAGTAAAATACTGAAAGTAATAAAAAGGACACAAAGAATTTACGTGGTTCGAATGTTAAGGAATCCTACATCCACGGGTAAAATGTGTATTTATTCTATCTTGATTCTTAGTACAAACAAAAATGGCAGAGAGTATAATTTTCGATTTGTGTGTCCAAAAAGAGTAAAGTAAAAATTACCCCTCTTTCTACTATAACGTCCTATCCATTTATAGTATACGGAGATTTGCTTGGATCGCCAACGTCCCTCTTCCACTCTTTTGATTTATGTCCTTAGATTGTGTCACGTGTCGACTATCCATCTCGCTTATTTGATATGCACGGATTGCTAACGTTACCCTCGGTGGGAATTTGTAATTTGAGCAGTTGAATTTTGAACCTTAGCGGGAAGTTTGAAATTGAAGTAGGAAAACCCAAATTTGAATAGACCATAACATCCCAATTCTATAAGGCAAATAACCTGTGGACTGCATGTTATGTGTAGATGGAGCTGCAAAGAGAAACTGTCTTATGTTTTTGGAAGAACTGTTTCACTTTTACTAGCACTCTAGAATTATACTATCATGAATAATTTATTGGGATCTATGCCTTCCTATTGCTCGAGATGTTGATTTCATATGGCATTCAAACTGCATCAATCTTTCCAAAGTCGTACTGCTTTGTCTAATTCAAAATATTTGCAAAGCATAGCATTAAGGACATCTGGGGTGGAATGGTTTGACTTGGTAAGGTGAACTGCGCTTTTGTTTTGAGGGGAGTCTGTAATGACCCTGATTTTGACTAATATTATTTAGAACATTTAATTGGATAAATTAAATGAAATAACGTAGATAGTTAAGGATTGAGATTTGTTGATTAAGAAGGAGCTATGCCTTAATCAATGTAATAACAAAAGAGAATTAAAAAGAAGCAAGTAGGAGAAATATGGTAAGTGTAAAATGGGAATAGCCTTTGTTCCTATATCCTAAACTCTTCCATTCTTCATTCCTCATCCATTTTAACTTTCACAAACAAAACTAAAACCCTAAAGAACTTGACCGACCACCATCAAGAGGATTCAAGGAGAAGAAAAGCTAGGATTCAAGTAGAAAGCTTAAGCAAATCAATCTAAAGGCAAATCTCAACCTTCTTAACACAAAGCCAAGGTGGATATCTAGTTTACATCTCTAATTTTATGAATGATTTTGGTTTAAAGGTAAACCTGTTTACTTTTGCAAGTATATGCCATGTTATAGTGATTAAATGATTATATGCTTTAAGTCGATGATTTATGGAGATTTAATAAGAATTTTATGATATGTTTAGATTAGAAAACCTATCATATGACATCCAAATGACTTCTATTTTTGATATATGGTCAAAAATATTATTTTAGAAGTGGGTTTCAAGTTTCATAATTTTCCCAGTGAATATGGATTTATTATGAATTTTCTAGAGAGAAAATAGTGAATTTTGGGTTTAAGAATTTTGGGTTTAAAATATTTAAGGCAATTAAATAATTTTTTCGGGTCTAAAATTTATGTATGTTAGAAAACATATTTAATGTAAATTATTGTGTTTTTTTTGGAGATTTTCCCTAAGTGTTTTACTATGATTAATAAATTATTTAAGTTAGAAGACTTAAATGTTTTAAATGTTTTATTAAGGAGAAGGGCTTAAGTGCTAAAATGTTTTCAATTGTTCAATGATGAGTTCGGCGGCTTTTTAGAAAAGAATTTTGGTAAAGTATTGGCAACCAATCATATTTTGGCAAATTATGTAAGTTATGTGAAAAAGAATTACTTTAAAAAGCATAAAATCCGTTTTATATCAAATTGCAATGTAACGACCCACCTTTTGGACAGTTTAAATCGACAAATCAAACACACATGCCGGTTCTAAACCATTCGAAAGGGCGGATGGTTATTGGGGTTAAATAAGAAAAGAAAGGAAAGAATAGAAACAAACTCAGAATCTTGCAGCGGAAGGATAAAGTATAATAATAAAATAACAGTTCATGAAGCTGTTAAATAAAACATTGAAATATTATTATACAACAATAATCAGGGTTACATACATTCATAGTAATACAACAATGCAGCGGAACATAGTACAATGCATGGATACAGTAATAGTAAATATACCAAATCTTCGTCTTCGTCCTCCAGAATAATCTCCAACCTAAACTGAAATGCTCAGGCTGACCCGAGCGTAATGAAAAACAAAACACTCGAGTCAGGACTAAAATATCTTATGTCAGTTAAATCGAAATGGATAAATATGAATGCAATAACTTAAGAGATGTTACGGGTTTTTCCATCTCCCAAGGATCCGTTAAACTATCTACTACATAGTATGTACGCTATATACACTAGGGTCTAATCAGTAAGGTAAGATATCAAAGTAGCGTTAAGTCATGGCCCATTCCACCCTTAACACATTTTTATTCCCAAGAGCATATACAAGACCGTAGTTTCCCCAAAACCGGAAGTCACCAGAGGGCAATCCATATACTAAAGGTACAAACCAAAATCGTAGTGGTCGCGAATAGGATAATCAGTATGACAAGGTACATGAGGCAATACCAACTAGGATACTAGTAGTTGCGTGATCCGGACTGATGTTGGGCATAGCAGCTACTACCCCAACACCGCGAAACAACACTCCCATAATCGCGGGGTGCACCCAAATCGAATCACATAAGTAATAGATAAGGTATCGAAGAAGTTTGTCCGCTAGAGATGGCGAACCTCAATGGCCCGGCGCGGCTCCTGTTTTAGTCATGTCAGGGGTCATCCAAAATCGTTCTCTTTCTTCAGTCAACACGTTCACCAAAACCATCCACTTCATTCTGGATCAACACTTCGCGTATATTAGTTATTAAAGTGGTTTCGGTATCGACAGAGAGTATGCCCATATCCGATCCCGGTCTCTTTAATAACTACGTATTTATTACACCGCTTGGTTTTATTACGTTTCGAAAACAATTTCATGTTTCATATCAAAATATCGCATTTGTTTTGGGAAACAAATCTATTTTAAAAAAAAACAACACAGTATTTCAAAGCCACAATTTACTTTGATAAGTTAGTTCGTTTCAATATATCTTTTGTTTCAAAACTTGATTTGAATTCCAATTTTGATTAAATTCCTTAAATCCAATTCGCATTTAAATAAAGGGTTTAAAAATAACCTTTATTCCGTTTAACTGGTTTGGTGTTTTTAGAAAATAGTTTAAAATAGTTTTAGAAAGTTAAATAGGTAAATAGTTTTAATAGAAAATAATTTAAGAAAACATATGGTTTATAAATAAATATTTGTATTAGTTTAATAGAAAATAGTTTTACAAATAAAATGGTTTATAAAATAAATAGTTTGAGAAAACAAATTAGTTTGAGAAATGAAAATAGATTTGAAATAGTTTTTTTTTTTAAAGTAATTTGTTTAAAAATCTTCCCAAGTCAAACCAATTAAATTTCCAAATATTTCGATTCCTTTCAAATTCATTTCACTTCCCGTTCAAACAAATCAAAGTTCAAGTTTATATTTTCAGATAAATTCTCATTCATTTCAAATAAATTTCAATCAAATTTCCACGATCCAACTTGATTCGAATAGTTCAATTAAATTAGTTAACAACACTTAAACTTCCATTTAAACTTTATATATATATATACAAAATTTCGAATTCAAATTCCAGTTATCGATCATTTAAATTTATACCACCGAATAAAGTATGATCATTCCAAATTCGCAATTCCTTTATTAAATTCAAATCATACTTAACTTAAATTTAACTTTCAGTTTTATTTCAAACGGTTTCTAATTCAAGTTTTAGTTTCAAAATTTTCAAATCCATTTCTCTTTTAAACAAATTCAATTAAACCAAATTTCAATGTTTGAAAACAGTAAATTTATCCAATCGGTGCCTGTATAAATTTCTCTATCCTATGGCCAAGTGAAATTTTTATTATTACAATTTTAATTCTTTAAACGATTAATCCCGGTTAATTTGATGCCCGCAACATCTAGGGTAATGATTGGGATTAATCGATACAAATCAACGACCAAACTAACAATGTATATGAAATCAATATAAATAACAGGAAAACAGTCACATAATCAATATACAACAAATAAAATCATATATCACAGCCATAAATCCAAGCAGTCATAATATCACAAAATTGACTATTCAATGGTGTCGGGGTTTTTAACTGGCAAATAATTTAATTCTAGACTAACTATCAAATTTAAATTAACTGGCAATTAAAGTCATATAAATCATCCAATACGATATAAACAGCCAATTTCATCCATCAACATCAAACAACACAAACATATTATCACAGAAATTTCTATTTAACTAACATAAAAAAATTTAGTCAAATGTGAGCGTAAAACACTCACCTTGGTTTTCAATTTCAAATCAAATCGAACGACGTTCGATTTAACCTGAAATTTTAGTTATCCTCAAACGTCTCCAAATCAATTCCATGACGTAGAGCTCGTCACCACGATTCCAACGCAAAAAGATTCGTCTGATTCTGATAATGTATGGAAGAGATATGAGTTTTACAAGATTGCATATATATATTTATAATTTAAAACAAATTTCCTTCATTTTTTTACCACAGAAAATCACAGCCGTTAGATCTTCCACCAGCAAATCAAGGCCACACGCAAGCCTTCTTCCTTCCATACGCGTGCTACAGGCAAAGGTCGAACACGAGGAAACCCAACGCTGCCGTTCGAAACCTAAATGTCGCGACCACCACACTCGACGAGACAACGATCATGCGACTTCAAATCGAAGCCCTTCGCACGTGGCACTACCGCCTGGAATGCGGTCGAACTCGGCTGCCCCAATACATCGAAAAACGCGAATAAACATTGACCATTTGGTGACAATTTCTGGCCATCCTATCGAATTTCGTGCCACTCCACCGTATGGATGTGAAGAGGTCGAGGGGTTCTACAATTTCTTAGTTGGGAGTTTCCTCCATCGGAGCGTGGATTCAAGTAAATAGAGGGAGAAGATCACTAGTTTTCGGCCATTAAAACTGTTAAGTGGCGGCCACGAAATAAGCTAGGGTTACGGGATGAATGCGTATATATGCGTATAACAAATTATTAAATATTATTATCCACAAATAATAAGATTTTCGAACAAACTTCAAATTAGACGTGCCGACAGGCGTTCGTAATGTTTTACCCGTATTCCGAACACAATGGAACATGTTTCGGTGGCAAATTTGATCGTCTGGGTGACTTATGGAAATAAACGATCGATTTTAAATTAAACCGATTAAATGAATTTCCAAGCGTTTTCAGCTGCCACGGTCAAATGGCAACTCCGATTGCTCCGAAATTAGAAATCCGACAATAACAAACTATTACGGATCCAATGGAACTAGTTTCGTTCAAATCTGAGACTGTTCGGAAAATGGCTATTTTTCAGTCGATAATTAAATATTAAAATATTCAATTTTCATAAATTAACTTTAAATTCAATTTTAAAAGTTCTATATCATTACTATAACTCCAATATGATAAGATAAAATTTTACAAATCATTTTCAATCATATTCAACTCGATTTTCAATTATTTCTGAAATTTAACTTATTAAATTATCGATTTAATTGTCTAATTAAATCCAATATTCAAAAAATAAATTATTCGACTGTTTAATTTCAATATAAAATTCCCAATTTTAAATTATTAACTTTTAAATCAAATTTTAATTGTTCACAAATCCCATTTTTAATTTCACAGTAATTAACAATCTTTTACAATGCAGTTTTCCATTATAGATCCAATATAAAAGATTATATTAGATTCAGCGTTCAATTATATCGTAATTCAAATTCAAGTTATTAAATTCCAAATGAATTCTTTTATTTCGATTTACACTTTCATTAGTGAATCAACCATTTACTTATACATTATTATCAATAGTTTATAATTCATTTACTTTCATTTTCTTCAGCTATCATCTTATTTAAATTCACAGCAATATTAATTTACATTCATTTACGTTGATTTCCATATTATAACTTCAATATTAAATGTGACATTTTATTTATTTCGTTGTTTACAATCAAATTCAATTCAATTCAATTACTTGTTACATTCAAATTTAAATCTTTACTTACATTCAATTACAAGTTAACATCTTTATCGAATTACAGTTTCAGTTATTATCTGCTTTCAATCAACTGTAATATTAAGTTACATTTATTTATATTAGTTTCAATAACATAAACTTCCATTATTAAATCTACCATTTTATTTATTCTTCGTTGTTTACAATCATAACCAATTTGGTTTACAATCAAATTCAATTCATTATTTACATTCACTACAAGTTAACATCCATATTTAATTTATAAATAAGTTATTTCAGAATTCAGTTTTGTATTTTAACTTGTAATTCACATTTAACAACACAAAATTTTATTTCCTTCCGATTTTTATCCAAAATTTTCATTTTAATTCGTATTTTTAAAGTGTTAAAAATACGGGTCGTTACATGCAACTTCACCACTTTCATTTGCTTGCTTCCATCACCATACTCAGTAAACCTTTCGCACCCATTCAAGGCCAATGCACATGGTATCAAGCATTTGGTACAAAGTGTATTGGAGAAAGGCAGAAGGAAAGGATGGTGTCAAAGGCATGCTTGTGAAAGGGTTGAAGCCGCTTTTATTTACTTTTGAACCCCTTTGATACCCTAGCTTTCGCATTTATACCTTCGCCTTAGTCAGAGGCCGCTTTTTTTGCAACCTTAAAACAATGTATGTGAAAGGAAGGCTTTTGTCTTTGTACCATCCATTAATATTGAAGCTGCCTTCCGAAATGCTTTCGAAAGGATTGACTTAGCCACTTTTACTAATAGTTTTGGAGGCAATGGTTTCAAAAGGATAGTTTCTGTCACGACCCACCCTTCTCGACTCTCGAAAAGCGACACAAAGTACACTACTGTATATTATGTCGACGATCGAGTGCTGGAAAAGACAGATTGTTGAGGAAAAGAAAGAAGATAGAAGAAAGAAGGAACTAAACAACATTAGAATCTCACAATCGCAGCGGAACAAAATATAATAAATACTAACAGATCTTTACACAAAATGAAACCATATCTCTTTTATATAATACATCATCAGAGCATATCACAAGTAAACAACAATTACCAGCCTGGCAGTTATATCATCCTACCTCACAACTTGCTGGCAATTTCAAACAACCATAGCAGTGGAATAAACAAGTACGAATAATACATCTCGAACTCCAGCTCCTCTCCTGAGCTCCAAAGTATCCAATCCTGAACCTGAAATACTCGGTCTGACCCGAGCATTATAATGAAATAACACCCGAGTCAGTCTGGAATACCAGCGTTAGAAAAACACACCCAAACTGATTCTTAAAGTTTCAAAAAAATCCTTTGAAATCAAAAGCATCTCGTAAGACCACGCCACAAATAAACATGCCAGGTTTTTACCTTACGATAGCCAAAACACTTTTTATCAAAATCCTCTGATATTATAATAGTGTCTATATACAAATACATATTCAAATAGCCAAAATTGTTACATGATTAAATTCCAGCATACTAGCCACAAAGTGGGTAATACAAACAAAACCCATAAAGGCACGTAGGGAGAATGGATTTCCATCAATGACTAGGCACTGGGGTACCACCTGTCATAGTACCTAGTCTAGATCAGCATACCGAGGACCACGCCCGATCCCCTGCAACACAAAGCCGGAACTACCCCTTACTGGATAATTCCGAGTAAGATCACCCCACGGTTGTGATCAGCAACCGCACCACTAAGCCGAAATAAAAGGGACATCTAGACATGGATGACCTCACCCTAGTGGGTGCGACCCACATAGCCTTGCTGCATAACCCTTGATCTTCAGTCATTCCCGGTTGATGAGGCTTGAGGCTAAGCGTTACCTTTTTAGAACATATCCCTTAGAATGCCCATCGTCCACCTGACAATGTTCCGAAAGCATTCGTCCATACAAGTCCGTCTACTACATCCATTTTGGAATCACCCTCAGGATTAGTAGCGACTAGCCCTTGCACTTCACTGCTCCATCTTCGATTCCAAACTCGTTTTTCCACGAAAACGTACAAACTGAATCGAAGTGGTTTTCGAGAAAATAATCTCGATCCCGGTCTCTTCGAAACGATCATCGCATTGGCCAATATTGATAGTCGGTTATTTAACTATCAATTAACATTCACAAACATCCATCAAACATAAATAATTCCTAAAATTTATGTTTTCCTCAAAATATCTTTGCAAGATATATTTCTATTTTCAACCCTTTGAAAACAGTTTAAACCCACTTCCTTTTATGGAAATAAATTTCCCAACATTTTCTATTTCCATTGAAATCACCAGGTACAAACACTTAAGATTTAAAATAATTTAAATCACTTTATTCAAAATATAATTTTAAAAATATTTAAGGTAAAACTATTTTTTATAAAGTATAAAGACTAATTTTAAAATAAAAGTTAAGTCAAACTGAAATTTAAATAAGAGTTACAAACTTCTACATAAGTTTCAAATAAACTTTTACCAAACTATCTATAAAATAAATCCATTTTATAAAATATCAATATTAGTAATATTCTTTTTAAACATAATACCAATTAACCCTTTTAAAATAGTTACTATTATAGCTAATTTAGTAAATACTTACTTTTAAAATTTTCACAACTCAAATATTTTCTTAAACATTCTAAAAAAACAATTTCAAAACTTCTAACTTCTGATTAAAAATCTGCTTTAAAACGTACTTGGCTTCTCAGGGAAATACATTTCCATTTCAGAATAAACAAAAGAATCCTTTTATAAATCCTGCTGGATTTATCTCAACTCAAATTTACGTTTGAATCCCTTAAATTTCTTCCAATATTTTAAAAATAAAACTCCCCTTTTATTTTTAAGCACACTTTCCATTTCCTGGAAATCACTTCCAAAATATATACTTCAATTATTTAAAATAAGTTTCCAAACTCTTTATTCAAAATATACTTTTGAAAATCTATAAAAGTTTCTATTGGGTAACTTAAATCAAAGATTTCCTTTTAATATAAATATATTATATCAAATACTTATAATAAAATTTCCTTAGAAATCAAAATACTAATTTATCTTTAAATTAATTAAATACCATATTTGCTTAATAAATACTTATTTTCCCTTTAAAATAATTAAAGATAATAATTTTCTAAAATATTCTAAAAACACATTTTAAAACTTTCTGGTTTATACTTTGAAAGTTCTCTTTTGAAACATACTTCATTTTCCAGGAAAATTCACATTTCAACCTTTTAAAATAATCTCACTATTATTTTAAAAATAATTTGCACCTTCTCATAGAAATTCCCATTGGAAATCTATGCTTTAAATTTATTTCCCAACAAATATCTCATTTCGTTTATAAACCCAGTTTATAAAATTTCCATCCCTCATTTCCTTTTTTAAAATCCCAGTTTCAGAAACATTTCAAATTTCAAACCCTTTTTTTTTGAATTTAATTCCCTTAAATTCATTACTCCAAAATTTCCTTTCAATTCCCTTTTTGATTTCCAATTTATTTTATTGATATTTAAAATACCCAATTTATTTTATCCAATCATAACACAGCATAACAAAATTCCAAATCAATCTATCACAGGATATCAGTGAATTATATCACAGATTATGAATATAATTTCTATATTGTGAGGAATCCAGTTGGATCCCTCCAACCTGTTTCCCTGCATCCACAGATGTTAGCACAACAGAAAATATCAATCCAAACTGATATTAATATCCACATTCAACCAATCAATCATTCATTAAATATTTTAACTATTTAAATTAACTGGAAATTCCAGATGTGAGTGAGAGTAACTCACCTTGAATTTCGAACTCCGAGCGTTCAAATTTTACATTAAATCGAACCCGTTCAATTTAATCCAAAATTCTCGCTTGCTCCAAATGATCCTAGATCTACATCGCAGCGTAGATCGCGTCGCTGCGATTTCGGCGCTACCAAATTCGTCGAAATCTGATACTGTATGCACCAGATATGAAATTTATAAGTTTCTATTACAAATTTAAAAACCAATTTCATTTTATTTACGCAGAAAAATCTCGGCCACACGATAACCTGAGGAAATCTAAGCCGTCCACCCCATCTTCTACATCACGCGTGCTACCAGGCCCAGAACGCGCGCCCACTCGGTCGCCTTATTCGACGCTAAAATGAGCTCGAATGCTGACCCTACACGAGCAACTTTCGGCCATCTCGTCGAACTACGCGACGCTCCACCGTACTGATGTGTAAATCTCCCTGCCCTTTATGCTTTCCTAGTTGAAAGATTCCTCTAAAAGTCCGTGGATCGAGAGAGATTAAGGAAAGAAAACTAGACGATATCGACCATTAAACAATATAGAGGCAGCGGTTGTGAAAGCCCTAGGGTTTCTACCGATCTAAGCGTATATATATACGTATAAGTG
Organism: Allium fistulosum; assembly: GCA_030737815.1. Classification (NCBI taxonomy): domain Eukaryota; kingdom Viridiplantae; phylum Streptophyta; class Magnoliopsida; order Asparagales; family Amaryllidaceae; genus Allium; species Allium fistulosum. Next base: position 1,144,482,675 of record CM060905.1, read on the forward strand.
AATTAATTTAATATTATATCCACATATTACTTGATTTTTCGGACAAACTCCAAATCAGACGTGCCGCTTGGCGTTTATAAGGTTTTACCTGCCTTCCGAACACAATGGAACGTGTTTCGGAGGCTAATTCGATCATATACGCGAGTTTCAGAAATAAACGATCAATTTTAAATTAAATCGATTAAAATAATTTCTATGCGTTTTGAGCTGCCACGGCCAAACGTCAACTCCGATTGCTACAAAAATTGAAATCCGATAATAATTAACTATTACGGATCCAATGGAACTTGTTTCGTCGAATACCGAGACTATGCCCCGGAAGGCTATTTTAACTCGTCGATAAATTCGAGCGATTTTCAAAATCGTCGAAATCTTTCAAATTCCACTTTTAAAATTTTACTAACTTTATTATAAATCAAATAGAGTTTATATTCACATTTGACATCATTCTGATTCATCCCGAATCAAAATCTGATTATTTACATTATTATAATATTAAATTCCATTATTAAATTAATATAAAATCCCAAATTTAACTTATCGACTTTTGATTCCATCCAAAAGTCCAATATTAAAATTCAAATCAAACTAGACTTAAAACAAATTTTAGAAACCATTTTCGTATCTATATACAACCAGATTCACCAATTATCCAGATTTCAAATAACAGATTATTATTATCCAAATCCAATTAAATTGCCGTATTTGAAATTTTAACTAATTTTATTAATTTGACCAAAATCTTCTTATTTCAGAATCAAATTAAAATTCACATTCAACATTTAAATTGAATTAAATGTTCAAAATCTAACGACCAAAATCCGGGTCGTTACAGTTTCGAAGCTATCCTCTACTCCAATTCTTTTACTTGAGATCAATGCTTTCGAAAGTGATGCTTTCGCTTTTGTTCCCTTTGACCCTATAGTTTTATTAAGTGTTGAACTCAATGATTTCAAAAGAAATACTTTAATTGGTTTCGAAGCTATGCTTCCATACAATTTTACTTGAACCCAATGCTTTCGAAAGATATGTTTTTATGTGTTTTGAAAGGAATGTTTCCAAGTGTTTCGAGAGATAAGTTTTATGGCTTCGAAAGTGGTTGTCTAAGGTTTTAACTAATGATTCCAAAAGGTCTATTTCCAATGCATTCGAAAGGGAGATTTTTGCCTTTCAGCCTAATGTTTTTAAGGTTAAAGTGTTTAACTTGTTTCGAAGGGATAGCTTACCCTAATGATTTAGATTTTCATCAACATTGTTTTGTGTAAAGCATATATCATGGCATAGGTATTTTGAGTAAAGCAAAGAGTATATTTTCCTTGTTTAATCATGATTTAAAAGGGTTAAATCAATTTGAAAGAAATGTTTTTAAGGAAAATTGAATAGGGTGGTTAACCCTAAGTATATGAATCGTATATTAGAAGACCAGATGAGACTGGTGTGGGGCCGCACCCTATAATTTAGCTAGTAGCCGCTAGCTAATATAAGTCCAAAATTCCAGTGTGTAGGGCTTTGTCACAGGTAAGACTAAAATGATGTTACACACAGAAAGGAATACATAGAGTAGAGATAGGTTATTGGTGAGCCCGCAAAACCATTAGGATCAGTTGACCCTAAGAGAAGTAAGTTAAGGACAGACCATCCAGTATTGTGTCTAACAGAAGTTAGAATATTTATTATGTCTGGTAGGCCCAAGTCAGCCAGTGGTTAATAGTCAGCCAAATAAAACTATAATGTTCGGATGGATATTTCATTGATTACGTGATTTATATGCATATATGTTATTCCTATTGTTGTTATAATCAGTTTGATTGCAGGATTTCTGTTTTGCAAAAGATATGATTTTAAAAGGATTTAGTGAGGGGAAACCCGTTCCACTAAGCGGCATGGTCTCACTTAATATCAATAAACTAAGATGTAATAGATTATTTCACATTAGGCTTTATGCCTGACTCGAAGTTTATGTTTTTCCTTTAAACTCTCTGCTGGTCAAAATTTAATTTGAGTATATTGAGATTTAAGGTATTTCAAGTTTTAGTAAGTGACGAATAAAGCTTTCGAAGACGTTCAGGAGGCAAGGATTAGCTATTTAGGAGTATATCCATTATTGTTCCGCTGTGATGTATTTATTGACCGATATGTCGATTTAGTACTCTAATCATCCAAGGGGGCATCTTCATATCTTGCTTTTGGCTTATTTTGTAATAATTATATTTATCTAAACCTAGGAATCGTTTTGGAATTATATAATTGAATATGAAATATTGATTTGAAATGTAATCAGAAAAGTTGTTTTGAAATCTGTATTGATTTTATTTCATATTCATGTGCTTCTGATATTATTGATACCATTAATATTACCGTATTTTGTGATCGAAAGTTAATACTATAGATGATTGTAGCATATGTAGTGTTTAGCTTCGGGCCTCAAAATAGGGGATGTGACAGGTGATCGCCTTGTTTGAACCTGCTTTGAGACATACATGTCGATGAAGGACCGTGCCTTCACCCTTGCCTTTAAGCTGGGTTTAATAAACTTAAGGATGAAGATGGGACCTCCTGGCTTGTCTTTTAGAAAAAACATTCGGCTTTTGGTCGTGAAGTAGTCTTACCCTATCGTCTCATCCCTTGGGTCCTTGTGTTAGTGGTCGGTATTCTTTAAGATTGCATCGTCCTGTCACTTCAATATCGAATCAGGATGGCGGTGCATCTCTATAGCTTTTTTTATGTTGATGCAAGATTGCAGCACAAACCTGCAAATTTAGATATTAGTTTTGAGATTACAGCTCATCCATATTTAGTTGCTTAAGGGGTGGTGTTGTAGTTCTGTGTTGTTTGTGTTGCTTTCGGGGCCCCAACATAATTTTTACATCTCGATGTAACTTAAGTTTTACCTTTTTGGAGCCGTAGCACAGCCTTCAGGTTTTGATACCTAGAAGCTATGTCGCAGTTCTGCCTATCGGGGTGAGTGTTAAGGTTGCAGATCGATTCCTACATTTTGTAGCCATCTCAAGTTTACGGCTCAGTGTTATAGTGCCAATGCTATGTTTAATGGGAATGTGCAGTCTTTATGATTTGCCATCGACTCGGGATTTTGGTGCAGTATTATATGGATATTGTCCTTGCTTCCTTTCGGCATTTCAGCTTCCTATTGTGGGAGTAGTTCTTCCAGGCTCGGTGTTTTTATTAATTCCACTTTGACAATGTTGTGGAAAATATGTATGTAACAATATATATAAAACCCTTTACTTTAAAAATTCATAAATAATTATTAAAAATATATTTAAACTTGAAACAACTTTTAAAATACTTTAATACATGTTATTAAACACCTCTAAAAAGATTTAGAAAAAATGCTTTATTTAAATATCATTTTAAACTCATTTAAAATCACAAAAAACACAACACCAAAAAATTGCTGTAGCAGGCCAGAAATGCTGTTGCAGGTCAAAGACATCATTTATAAGTGTTGTAAAAGGTACTAGACAAGGAGCATTTTCACAAAGCGTGAAAGTTTGTGACCAGTTTTCTTTATCCAAATAAATGATTCAAGATCTGAATTTTTTACAGTAAGTAGTATACTTAGACTACTTAAAAAAAGAGCGAAGAAACCCCTAAGAATATCTTTTGAAATCATATTAAAAATCATCAAAACACCATTTCAAAGTGCATATATAGCGATCTCTTCGCCTACTAACTTCTGCAAACTTTGTTCAATAAGTTGTACAATTTTCCAAACCTATTCTTTGCTATCACATACACTACTATAAGTGTAGAGAACAACCAAAATATATTCTTTCATAATATATTTACACATAACCATTTTAAACTAGTTAAACACAATGGGATTTCTCACTTTAAACACACGTCAATTTAACACACAACCCAACGAAACATGTAAACACAAAGTCAAGGCCACGTTGTATGCTGTAGAGGGTAATAGGGGTGATTATACATAATATATAGTTATCAGTAGCTTCCAAAAGCAAGAAGGGTCTAAAGTTATAACTTTACTTTGTTAATGAACTTTATTTTTACACACATCATGTATATACACATTATATACATTTCAATGGTGAGTTAACTCATCCATACCCTTGTTAACATCCCAGCACAAGCACTAGAACACTAGAACAACTTCCTACCATCATCAAACAACCAAAGATCCAATCTTTGCTTCATATTTGCTCTCGACCTCTTCCCCTTCTCCAATATTGCTCATGGTGATGCATGAGTGGAACTATTGTGCTCCATTCCTTCAAGATTTGAGTTGCTATTCCATGTTGCCTTTGGCCCTTAGCCAACGTTTGGAGGAGTTTGGACTTCATTTGATATTCTTTTAGGAATTTAAAGTGAAGAGAACGATGATGAAGAGCTATTTTTTCTATGCTTATTATTTTATAAAAATGATTTGTGAGCATAGGGTGGTGTATTTGTAGACTTTAACAAGAGGTCACTACTACCCCTAACCTCCTTGGAAGATCACAATGCACCCTCCCTTCCATGTGCCAACTTTACACCTCAATTCCTTTAGGAAAATATCTTCCACAAATATATGCCCCCCATGACATCACCCATGACATCATCTTACCACACTAATCACAATTAGTTATCCATAACACACAAAATATTGTTCGTTCTAATTAATTATACATAATATATTAGACATGCCCAAAGAGTTCGAACGACTTTTATCGTGTAAAAAGCCATTTATCGGTAAAACGATTTTCTACCACATATCGATATTTTTTCGAACTATTTATTTTTGTAAACATATTTCAAAAATAAGTTTACCTTCATGTGTTATTAATTAAAAAGGGTTTAACATGGTTATAGAACCCATTTAATCAAATTTAAAACTAGATTCAAATATTTAAATAATTCAAATGTTAAAATACAGTGTGTTCAATATTACGGATCATTACCTATATGTAACAAATTATATAATTTCCCCTAGAGCATACTCTTATCTCAATCAACTTATGTTCAAAACATAAATTGGTCATGCAATGAAGATCATTTCCAAACTCCTTTTTGGGTTGATCCATACAAGATCCCTCATGTATAATCATTACATGCAATCTTTGACTCGCTCAACTTGCTAACTTCTTGACCTAGGATATGTTGATGTTTCTTATAAACCCTTATCTTGTATGATTTTGTAAACTATTCTTTAGATGAAATTAATTTTAACCTTATGTACTACTATTAAGCATACGACCTTAAAGAAAGAAGTTAACTCAACTTCACTCATCATCAATCATACTTTATTCAATGAAGTTTTATTACTCCTCATCAATACATCATTATGTATCATAGGGAGGAGTGATTTTTGAGACCGAATCTTTATTCATTTTTGGTACATTCGAAGCTGTAATGAACAACATTTTTGATTCCGTATGTCAACACTAATAAAATCCACAATAATTCACATGTCGAGGGCCCAAGTGCCATAAAGATAGAACATTAGGGTAAAGAGAAGAAGAAAATAAAAGGACCAAGAAAGTGGAGAACAAAAACATGAGAATCTTACATACGGAATGATAACATATAATATCAAAGATAATATGCAGAGCTACTCTAATATACATAACATTTTAGAGTTACTAATCAGAGTATTATCATCAACTTGGATAGTTATAATTGCCTGTCCTTACAACTGCTAAAATATATAAATGAAGTAATGAAGCGAAAATAAGAGTACTATGGTAAGTAAACATCCAGCCCCTCTCCAATAGCTCAAAGAACATCAACGAAAACATGCCTTTCTCAGACTGCTCGAAAAAGTACACGAGGAATTTAGGGAAAACAAAAACTACGTGTCAGACCTAAGTCTGGTGTGAGAAACTCAAGAAATATGCGATCAACATATAACAGTACTTTTGAGACAGCATAGAATTCTGTAACGATTATCCTCTCCAAAGAACTACATATCTAATAAGTACACATATTGATATAATAGATAATATATATGGTGTAGAATATAAATTAGAAAATAGTTATGTCGCATGTACATCACAACAATAATAGGTATACAATTAATAACCTCTAAGGCGCATTCGCATAATCGATTAGGTTTTCCACGAAGGTGCCTTCGATACAACTAGAACGGTCCTCCTACACATGGATAAGAGATATTCTTCGGAGCAATGTACATCTTTAGGGAATATACCATGGGAAATACATAGCTGGCCCATGCCCAAACACTCGTGGCTCCGAATGCATCACTCCTACATGCATATCCATAGCCAACGTTAGATGGAGTTGCCTGCACCCTATGGGTTAGCCAAACCCCTTGGCTATGCATCCTATCTCTGGTTCTGTCATTATCAATGACGAAGTCACATTCAACATTCCAACACATGAGCCATAACTCGAAAAGATCTTAGAACCACACATGGATTCGAGCAACTTGAGCAGTCCACGAATCCCCAAATGGATTCCAGTATCTCAAACAGATCATGAATCTCTACATGGATTCGAGCATCTCGAACAGACCACAAATCTTCACATAGATTCCAGCATATCGAACAGATCATGAATCTACACATAGATTCTAGCATCTCGAATAGATCACAAATCTCTTCCAAAGCATATGTCATGTATATGGTTTTGAAGTGGCTACGGTTTCAAGATATCTCATATATATACACTCCTCCACTTACCGGGCACTTTAAAACCAATCGATAGATTTTCGGTTAGCTGAACCCTTATTCTTTCAGAAATAAATAGATAATACATAAGGGTGGAGATCGTCTCCTATCCGGATCGGTTTCCTTATTATTTGTCTTAGAATAGTAAACGAGTTTATATGTAGGTTATGGCATCATCGAGTGAAAAATTGTACCATATAATTCCCATGCTTCTTGTAGATATTTCTTAAGTTAATTTTAGGTCAATTCCAAAAACAATGAGAATGATCGCATATGGAAACTGAGTCTCGTATACTTATCACATTCCCAACCTTCTCAACTTCCGCTATCCCTCGGTTAAGAGCTTCACCCAACCTTCTCAACTTCCGCTATCCCTCGGTTAAGAGTGAAGCTGTAACACCCCACCTTTAGCCCACACTAACAAAGGATATTACTAAGTAATATCATTTGTTAATGGAGAGAATAAGGTTGGTTAGGAGCAACCGTCCATGAATATTGCTTAAGCGAGTATCGACATGTCGAATTGGGTAATGGTAATTTTTTTCAAAGGGGATTCGACATATACAATTCAGGCTTAAAACGATATTACGGTGGCTATGATAATTGCTCAAAGCAACATAAGATATACAAAATACATAATCATACAGTACACAGTAGAATATACATATGTTACATTATAAAAGAGTAAATATGTTCATATACAGATAATGGTCTATGAAAGGTGAACGTGAAAGTTACATTCGATATACATACATACCTACTCAAAATAATGTACATACGAAAAGAGTCTCAAGCTCGATATACATATACATAGAGTACAAAAATCATGGATTAGGCTAAGTGGTAGAGCAAGTAAGAACACGGGATCATGAATGACAGGCTGCAAGCTAATCATCTCTAAAGGTCATCGAGAGATACCTGAAATAACTCGGTCTAACTCGAGTATTATACAAGATAATAAATGGGTCAATCTTGTGCTTATTATATCAGTGAGAGTGGCAAAGCATGAAATTATGATGTCCATATACATATATAGGCAACATGATCATGTGAACATATAGTGTTAATCACTTTGGAAAAATGTAATCCACAAAATTAGTCACCATCCAATAATAACCAAAAATGAATTGAATGGCAATACCAAAACCAAAGGAATCACCATGTTGAAATCTCCCAAAAATTGGCCTTACATACGCAACATATTGAAATATGGTGAATCATGAAACACAAATCAAACCATAAGACTCAGTTCACAAAATATATAAAAATTGGCCCCAAACACAAAAACGAGCACTATGGCTACGCCGAACACAAAGACGAGCACAAAGGCTATGTAGACCACAAAGACGAGAACGAAGAATACGTCAAACACAAAAACGAGCACGAAGGCTACGCCGAACACAAAAACGAGCACGAAGGCTATGCCAAACACAAAGACGAACCTGAAGGTTTTGAACACAAAGATGAACCCGAAGGTTACACCGGATAGGAAAGTGTAATACACTTTCAAATAGTAACCAAATGGACTTCGCCAAAGTATCTCATACCACTGGCGAAATTCAAATGTTCACTTAGTGATCGTAAACTCCACTTCGATATCAATAAAATAGTAAGAATAATAAAATATTCAGTCGGACGAGTCTAGTAATTAACTGATGAAGTAAACATGAATATTTCATACAATTCATTTTACTAAATCGTTTAATTAAATTTCTCATCTGAATGAACTAATAGTTTTATATTGAAAATACTTCTTTTGAAATCATTTGGAATATTGGTCTAATGACCATAAAATTAATAATTTAAAACTATATTTATAAATAGATTTTGAATCATAATTTCTGTTAAGCACCTTAATTTCAAAAGGAGGTTTGAAACTATATTTGCTTTTAGAATTGATTTAAAACATGGTTTGATGCAATAATTAAACTTTCTTTTGTAAACTTTTAGAATTCTATGTATATTTTAAATAGGTATAATTGAAATAATGAAATTTCACAAAACCAAATCATTGAATTGAATCAAAATCTTAGCAACTCAAAAACATTAGAAAGCATCAAATAGAGCAACGAACAAACCAAAAACAAGTCAGGCAACATAGGGTAGTAATTGGGTCATGAAGAGAAGTAGATACCTAGAGCACGCATGCTCCAGGTGCATGACCGATCGTTTTTGCATGATCGGACGACCGGTGCGAGACTTGGAGCTTGCGTGCTCCAAGTCTCTGCTCCTCCACTGAGACCAGTTTGTTCAGGCATGCTTTCTTTGATTTTTGGCAATAATACTTGACAAATTTCATCTAAATAACTTGCATGCAATGAGAGGCACATCATATATATGCAATACATAGCAATTTGGTAGGGATTTTATCAAGTTCAACTAGCAGTGAGTAATAACTGATTTTAATTTTAGCACAAGAGGTGAGTTGAACTCGCCTTGTTTACTTTGATCTGTAGCTGATTGGAAGGTAGATTAGAGCCTTTTACTCTTAGCTACAACCTCTAAGAACCCATGTAAGAGAAGGAAGAAAAACATATATCAATTACCGAAATCATTGAAATAGAATTCCAAAAAGGATGAGATTTGGTTTGAGACAACATACCTTATGTTTATAACTTAATAATTATAGTAATTACTTCCAAAATTACTTAGGATTTGGGAATTTTGTTAGCTAGGGTTTAGAAAGGAGTAGCAAGAAAAAGCTCAAGTCTTACTTGCTGAAATGAGAAACTGCTGAAATGATTCATTTTAGTGATTACTAATAGCCTTCTCATGTAGTATATGGGCCAAATAACCCATTTATTTTTAAGTCATGCAATAAAAATGTTATTTTATCAAGTTTATAAAACTTATTACTTAAACTTCTTCACTTTTATTTACAAAATAGATAATTTATGGTTATTATAATTTTACATAACACCACAAGCTCTAACCGTCCATATTATGTAATGAAATGTGAAATTATCCATCTCATTAAATTTTCAATAGTGGATGGAAAGTTACAAACTCAAATTTCACTTAAGAACATATTTTCCATTAATTTTAAATATATTGCAATAAATGGCTTTTTATGGCCAAATTCAATTTTTACATAACCAAGATTTTAGCAATGCAACTAAATCTACTTACTAACTTTAAGTCCTACTAAATTATCATATAAATGATACAAATCCATTTGCTATACAATATAACAATAAGTAGTCCCAATTTATTCCAATTCAAATTTTAAACCAACGGTTTTATTTTTATTAACTCTTAATTAATTACAGAAGGTGGTTACAAGTCACAAATTCAACTTTTATCTCTGTTTAATCTAATTAATCCCACTTACTAAACTTTAAACATGAATTCGCATAATCTATAAAATATATTAAATGGGTTTTCATAAACATATTAATTTTTTTTTGAATTATTGACCATAATAATTTGCTTTTAACGCTTTAACACAAATATTCTTATTTTTACTCTAATTAAATTTTACACAATGTTTAGAAAACATTAACACATTCTTTAATAAGTTTTAAAACAAGAATTTACGTCATCAAATTCCATTTATATAATAATTCCTTAAATATTCCATTAACAGAAAATATACATTTTTGATCAACTCAACACAACTTTCTTCATTATAAATTTTAGAAATATGCTATAATACTTCTAAAATTATTATTCAACCTTTAAAAATATTGTTAGCACACTGTTTTACACAAACACCATCATTAATCCAAATTCCTAGTTTATTAGAGAAATCCAAAAAATCCAATTATGCAACTCCTTTATTATTGACTTTTAAATCTTTATTTATTTTATTAAATGAATTAAAAAATTAGCACACTATTTTACCCAAATACCATCATTAATCCAAATTCCTAGCTTATTAGAGAAATCCAAAAAATCCAATTACACAACTCCTTTATTATTGAGTTTTAAATCTTTATTTATTTTATTAAATGGATTAAAAACCCAGGGTTGTTACAGAAGTTAGATAGGTTAGAGCATAGCTACTTCTACACCCTACTCGAATCATCATTCTTAACTCTCACAGATAGAAACAAGTCTACTTTGTCAGTCTTAGTGCTAAGTACACGATTAAATACTTTCCATAAACTAGTAAATACACAAAGCACGATTAATTCACACAAAGCACTATTAAGTCACACAAAGCATGATTAAATCAAACAAATGACTTCTAGTCCCCTTTTTATTTAATTAGTCCTTTATTACTTAAACCTCTTTTATTGGTAAAACTTCTTTTATCTAATAAAACTTCTTTCATTAATCAAAACTTCTAATTGATCAAGCTCCTGACTAATTAAACTCCTAATTAATAAAACTCTTAATTAATTAACCATTTATTAATTAATACTCCTTTATTAATTAAAACTTCCTTTATTAATTAATACTCCTTTATTAATTAATTCTCTCTTTGTTTACTTGTATATATATTTAATTTCTCTTTATAAAAGATATATACTCTTTTTACTATTCATTTATACTCTTTTAAATACTTTAAAAAGTATTCATAAATCCTTAAAAAGATTTACTTACTTTAAAACTTTACCTTTTTATTTTTTCCCAAAATATTCCATCCTTGTTATCTTCTTTAAAATATCCATTTAAAGTGTCTAATTACATTCACAAATCTATTTAAAGAGTTGAAGACAAATGTTGCTTAAACATTGCCACAACAAGCCAAAACCACTTCTCTTATAATTATCTTTAAAACATTCTTTTCAAAGATCTAATTATATTCATACATATAATAAAAAAGGGTCAAGACAAATGTTGTTACCACATTGTCACAACAAACCCAGAAACATTCCATACTTGTTATTATCTTTAAATATCCATTTAAATATCTAAGTATGTCTTCATTTATTAAACAAGGTAATATACTTTTAATAGCTCTACAAAATCATTTATTATAACATAAGTGTCATAATCCAAAACTTCTTTTGTACTTGTTATTAAAATATTTAACTTAACTTTTCCAAACTTGTATATATATATACTTAAAAATACTTATAAATAGATTTAAATATCTATATAAAATATAACTTAAAAATAACTAATTTATAATTTACTAAAAACAATTGAAAGCATGTTTTATAATTTTAAACCCTTTTCTTTAAAATTTATAAATAATTATTGAAAATATGTTTAAACTTTATGATATTTTCCCATTAACAAATACACTTATAGTACTTACTAAAAATGCAAAGAAGACCATAGGATATTTTCCAAATTTGATTTTAAAAATCGCCGAACAGAAGGCATTTTCAAAGTGCATCCGTAGGGACCTTTTTGCTTCTAACTTTCACAACTTTGTTTCATAATTTCTATAACTTTCCAAACTAATTCCTTTATGTCAAACACACCCAAAATATATGTAGAGAACTATCAAATATATACTTTCATAATATATTCACATTTTAACAAGTTTATCATATATTAGATACAAGGGATTTCAAAGTGCGTTTATAGCGACTATTTCGCTTCAAACATTCACAACACACTTCAACTTTTGACACAATCTTATTAAACATGTAAACAACAAGTCTTAGCCACAATACATGTTTTAGAGGGTTGTAAGGGAGATTATACTATATATAATATTACACCTGCTTTCCAAAGCAGAGGGGTCCAAAAGTAATAACTTGCATTGTTTTCTATTTTAACTTATATTTTAACACAACAAACATTATATACACAACATATACAGTTTAATGATGAGTAAATTCACCCAAGTCTAAATCAAATCAAAACGTGGATAATCTCACTATGAGTGCAATGGAGAAGATGGCGTCTCGCTTGGACCTTGTGTGTAAAACATACAAATTAAATACAAAACGAGATTAATTAAAATAATTAATTTACTTAGTTACCTTAATTAAAAAAATCCCCTTTTCAAAATCTTTTTTCCCTAATTCAATTTTGATGTACGCCAAAAACGTGCACACCTACCAATCCTCTCATTCTCTACTCAAATACTCTACCTACACTCGACGAATCGATGGATCGTCGGTTCCTACACGCGCTCTCTACGACGGGCACAAGCTCGACAACCCTGGCCTCTCCAAATAAATTGTGACATTTTGGCCCCCCATTCAACTTCACCAAGTTGCAAAACACCTCAAGCCACCGGAGAAGCTCTGACCACCGCCATCGCCTTCCCCTTAGAGTGCTGTTAGCACTAAAATTGGTCACTAACCTCGTAGAAGAAGATTGTGAAGAGATATAAGTGATGAAATCAAATTAAACAGAGAAGACAATGCTAATCTAAATACAGAAAGTAAGAACACCAAATTTATAGTGGTTCAGCGTAATTGCCTACGTCCACTTTGAGGTTAAACTTTATTGATCTTCTTTATAGTTGATTACAAATACAATTCGTGAATCAAATGCTTGAATGAAGTTGTTTAAGTAGAGAAGATGAGTCTCGAAAATGGCAGAGTCTCCCCAGTATTCTCTCTCCAAAAAAGGATCCCTTACACTGTGACCCTGCCCCTCTATTTACAGACAAAGATGGGCTGGACTTCCCAAGTGGGCTGATGGCCGAACGCTCTAGCCCAAGTGTAGTGGTCGCTGCATGCCGAACCAGGAACGCCGAACGCTTTGACGCCGAACGGTCTTTCCCATGCCGAACGGTCCTTCCTGTGCTGAATGGTTCGTCTGATGTATGGGAAGTGTAGGATGGCTGCAGTGAAGCCGAACGTACCTCTGTTCGAAGCTCTTGATCGACCAATGTATGTAGGCCGAATGATATCATTACCTTGCGTAGTTATGCATACTGAATGCCTTCTGAATGCCTTCTGAATGCCGAACGCTCTCGTTGCCGAGTTATCCTATCGCCGAGTTCTACTGACGCCGAGTACCTCTGGATGCCGAGTACTCCGGATGCCGAGTACCATGGGATGTTGAGCGCTCTTGTAGCCGAGTTCTCCTATTACCGAGTTCTACTGATGCCGAACACTAGCTGACGCTGAGCATAGGTCGTTGCCGAGCACTACGGATGTCGTGCGCTTCGCCGAACACTCATGGATGCCAAGTGCTTCGCCGAACACTCCTGGATGTCGGCCACTCTTGATGCCGAGCACTGCTTGATGCCGAACACTCCTGTACGCCGAGTACCTGTTGATGTCAAGCGCTCTTGTCACCGAGCACTAGTGGACGCCGAGTATTGCTCGATGCCGAGCAGTCCTTCATGCCGAGCTGAGACCAATGCCGAGCACTCAGTTGCCTGGTCAAATCTCCAGGAAACACTTGCCCCCCAAAGTGTATCGCGTGGCCGAACGTGATGCGCTTTGAATCTGGTACAATCTACCTCGGAGGTACCTCCTCAAGAATGTTAGCGAAGGAGGTGCAAGACGAACAAGGTTGGGAAGCCGAACGATACGTTCGAAGCCGAGCGTACCTCGTGTGCCGAACGCTCTGGTATTGACCGGTTCTACCGGGTATAGCCTCTTCGTCTTCTACCTCCCTCTATATAACCAGGCGCCCTTCCACCATTTTCTTTTACGTCTTCTTTATTATCACTCTTAGAGATTTGCAATCCTATCAGATATAAAGCCTGTATAATCCATTCTCAACTTCGATCGTCGAATTAGGTATCCTTCCTCTAACAATTGCACTACTTCCACTTTAGGTTCATCTTATGGAAACAAAGTATTTCCTTTAGTTGTAAACGCGTGGCTAGTGGGAGTGGTTCGCTCGTTTGGAATCGCCGAACGGTGCACGGGAGTTGAGCCTAGCTCCTTTGTGCTGATCAAGATTGGAAGAAGAAAAAGGTAGATGGGGAGTCAAACGGCGTAACATGCGCCGGGCGATCTGTCTCTGTCGTTCGGCGTAAATGGAGTGGGAGCAGGGTGGAGTTATGATCTAAGGTGGAGCTCTACTCTAGCCGAACGAACTTAAGCCGAACACTACCCTAATGCCGAATAGAAGCATTCGCTGAATAACCTTTAGCCGAACGACATAATCGCCGAACAACTATCATGTCGATCAGTACTTAGACATGCCGAACGAACGTATACACCGAACAGGACTCAGTCACGCCGAACGCACATATACACCGAACAGGGCTTAGTCACGCCGAATGCACATATACACCGAACAGGACTTGGACATGTCGAACAGTAGTTATATGCCGAACAAACATATACACCGAACAATTTTAATGCCGAACAGAACCTTTGACTGGACAATGTCTTTAACCGAACGAGGCTTTTAGCCGGGCCAGGACTTTAGCCGAACACTTGACTATGACTTGACCGAACCAAGATGCATGCCGAACAACATTTAAATGCCGAACGATATAAATGTCAAATTAGACTTACGCCGGACACTTCAAAAATCACATGTTTTCTGAATCTGGAACTGTAATCGCCTCAAGGTAAGCTTTTTGGGACGGTCAGCGATGACGGTCTTCGAAGGCGGCGATCTGAAGCTAATCATTATATTTTTAAAATCTCACTGCTTGTACACAATTGTTTTCACTAGTTCACACACCACGTGGGGGGGGGGGAAACTCGTGTTGCTAATTCTAACGTTCAACGTTTTTTGAGTATAGCTCTCTCAAGCACTTAGTTATTTATTTGGGATGTCGAGAAAATCTAGCTCCGCCACCATATCCGACAGGCCTGGGCCGTCATCGAGGCAAGGAGCCGCAGATACTTCTAACCCGTCAACCTCTCCCGCACATAACTTGGCGCCTGATGCTCTGGAGTCAACCATCTTACTAGACAATTCGATCGATTCTCAAGCCTCGAAGATCAACGAGGCTGCTCTGCGATGGATATGCTCCATTCACGGGATTCCCTTTGCTGACGTGTTAGTTCCTTCGAGACACGACCGCCCTCATCTACCCCTAGTCGGGTACACTGCCTGCAACAAGTTCATGTGTTGGATGGGCAGCGTGCCTCCATTCAATTTATTTCTCCGGGATATGCTGCAGTATATAGACATAGCTCCGTCGCAGCTCCACCCGAATGGCCATGCATTCCTATATGGGACTTATTTACTTTTCATGGCTGTCTTCTCCAGACCTCCAACCCCCGGTGATATCACATACATTTATATGTTCAAGAGACGGAAAGACAGTCCTTCTTTTATGTTCCTCGAGCCATACCATAAATGCCAGATCCTGACAGGGGCATGCAGCAAATTCGCCCTGTACAAACATGAATGGTTCTATGTGCGCTGCCCGTTTGGTTTTGCTAGGAGATGGGTTGAGGGCAGTAAGTCTCTCTGCTGAATCGTTATTCGTATTTAATTGGAGTCATGCCTTTCCTAACTCTTCATTTCATCTTTTCAGGTATCAACCCGCGTCCGGAAGGCCGAGGATATTCTGAGGCTGTTGAAGCCATTAGGGCCCTTCCTGCCGAGGATCGAGACATCCAAGTTATCATTTCAAATGAATCGCTGTCGGGGTTCGGCTTGCTGGCTCCTGGTCGTCGGATCAGCCTTCCGGAAGGTGTTACCATTCCCAAACCTTCGTCCGGTAAAGGGAAGAAACTTGCCGGATCGTCGTCGCGCCGCACTCCCGATACGCACGAAGAAAGCGAGCGCAAAGAGGATGACGCTCCTGAAACTCAGGGTGAGAATGCGGGTCCTGCTCAGAATCCAGCAGTTGAAGTCCACGACATCGAGACTTCGTCCTCCCCTTCGAAGGGAAAGAAGAAGTTAAAGTATAAAGTTCAGAAGGAGAAAGTTGGTGGTACTTCAAAAGTCACGCTTATACCGCCTGAGAAAGAGGCTTCTTCACAGCATCTTGAAAGTTCCTTGAAGGGTCTGTCAAACCTGTCAATTCCCGATGATTTGCTTAATTACGGGTTCTATGATCCTGAAACCCTCAAATTCTCTTCGCCCGCGAGGGGCAACGCAGGAGTTCAACTCCCGGCTCAAGGAGACAATACTCCGATTAGCAAAGATAAACGAACGGGTCCGTCGGGGGGAACACTAGGACACACACGCACATGCGCATTCCATAATATACTTCAAGTCTTTTTAATTTGTGAATTCTCCTTAACTCGTTGTTATCTCCATTCTTTGCAGGTGATATGGGCCGCTCTCACGGACTTGATCGCCTTCAGGGGTCTTCTATATTCCATCACTCCGGACGAGATTCCGGTTCAGGCAGACGCAGGGACCGAGGTGATTATGAAGATAGGGACAATCGTCCTCGCGAGTCGTCTCACCGCAAGAAAGCACACTCTCATTCTTCCCAGTCCCGCGATCTTCCTCCTCCAACTGAGCCGGATAAAGAGAAGTCTTTGCAGAAGGGCTATCAGTCTGATGCTGCTCGAGAACAACATTCCAGTTCATCGAGTACGAGGCAAGTTCGAGAGCAACGTAAAAGAACGGAATTCTCAAGGCCTCCTCCTCCTACTCCTGCAGTGGACCCAACTGTTGCGGAAAAGATGGTCGACCTTAAGGCCAAGTTTCCGAAAATCTGCTTTGACGGCTTGAAATTCCTCCCAGCCATCCATCACATTCCTGGGCACGTGAAGCAAAGTGCCATTGCCTGCAACAATGACGTCTATGTTCAACATGACGCATTCGTGCACTTGGTGGAGAAGATCTCGGAAGTATCTGTCGAGCGTCAACACGAGATTGACCATCTGAATCTGGAGGCTGACAGCGATAAGAAAATCATCAAACTCCCAGACGAAGAGCTCGCTTCGTATAAGTCAAAGCTAGAAGCCGCTGAACAAGGTGCAAAAGATACTGCTGAGGCAGTTACTCGCTTAGAGGTGGCTCACAAAAAGGAGCTTGACGAAGCAGTCCAGCGCAGCGGCGCCCTTGCCCTAGAAAAAGACTCTGTCCAAAAAGAAAGGGACGCACTCGCTACTCAAGTCAAAGAGCTGAAAGAATAACTCTCCAAGGAGAAAGAAGACAAAATAGCTGCTCAGGAAGAATCACAGCGATATTGTGATGAGATTGTTGCTACCCGACTCCTGAAGACAAAGCTCGACAACGAACTTGCCGGGGTCGAGAAAATGAAGGATGAGGCCCGTGAGGAGGGCAAAAGAATGGCTGTGGAGGAGCTTGATTCTCGCTTGGAGGCGGCCGCAGAGGCCGGCAGGGAAGAGGTCAAAAGTATGTTTGACCCGTTGATCGCCGAGTACGGAGCCCGCGTCCTTATGCACCGTGACTTAACATTCTTGGGCGACGGCTACCTCGAATCCCTGGCTGAGGCTTGGGAAACTCTGATAAAGATCAGGAAAGTCGAGTCAGGCTCCGAAGAGGTCGACGAGGATGCATTGGTGAAGGAGTTCCTGAGGGGGAATGAGCCATCGGATTTATCTGCAGCATTGGCTCTTTATGGCAAAGGCTCTTCCCCTTCGAAAGAGAAGAACGACGAAGCCGGCCCGTCAGAGGCCGACACTACTACTCCTCACATCGCCGCTCCTTATGCTGCTCAATCGGCCGATCGGTCGACGCTTGATCCATTCGAGCAGCATGCCAGTTATGATCCCGAAGATCCCGGGCTTGGCGTTCATGTGCTGTCACCTATCCTGGAGGGTGAAACCCCACGCGCCACCGATAGCCAACCGGATCCTGGTAGGAAATTCTTCTTTCTCTAGAAGTCGAAGAGATCCCGTCATTTTTCAGCAATGGTTATTCGTTCTAATGCCCATTTCTTATATTTTCATGCAGGTTGTTCTGACGCCGAGCCAACTCCGAGGAGCGATGACGCCAAGGAGGGAGCAGAGAAAACAAGCGACGTTGCTCACGCAGGAGTAACTCCCGGTCCAGACGCTCAAGTGATCGGGGAGCTAGATGATGACAAACTTGATACTTCGTCTCCTGCCGAAGGAAGCGATGAAATTGAAATCACTGGAGCCTCCAAGCATACTTCAGAGATGAGCATGAAGGACCGTCTTGCCGACGAGGAGAAGAGAAAAGTCAAAGTCAAAGTCGAGTCTAAAATACTGGAACTCACTGACCCGCGGAACAGACCTTTGAAAATCATTCTCCCGGGCAGGTCCAAACCACTAGATGTTCCGTCTCCTACTCCTGACTCCGTTTCTCTAGCAAGCAAAAAGTCCAAGAAAAAGCATGAGGGAGAGGAGTCGTCGGAAACACTAAAGGAGGACAAGAAGAAGAAGTCGAAGAAATAATCGATGCACTTGTTCAACAAGTTTCCTGCTTAAGTTTTGTAATTGTTTCTATCTTCCACAACTTGTAGTTTGTATAGGCCCGAATTTTGTAGGAGTGATCTTGTATCCCCATTTTGGACTTATCGAATAAAATTTTAGTTTCTTTTTGTTTGAATGATTCTCTTGTCTTTATTTGGTTTGCTGACACTGTGCTTCGAGGACTTGGAGACTTGAGACTGTTCATACTCTAGTCCGCGCTCTGGGGACTTAGGGTACTCCGCTCCGCACTCTGGGGATTCGGAGATTGGAAATCGTTTATACTCTAGTCCGCGCTCTGGGGACTTAGAGTACTCCGCTCCGCACGCTGGGGATTCGGAGATTTGAAATCGTTTATACTCTAGTCCGCGCTCTGGGGACTTAGAGTACTCCGCTCCGCACTCTGGGGATTTGGAGATTTGAAATCGTTTATACTCTAGTTCGCGCTCTGGGGACTTAGATTACTCCGCTCCGCACTCTGGGGATTCGGAGATTTGAAATCGTTTATACTCTAGTCCGTGCTTTGGGGATTCGGAGATTTGAAATCGTTTATACTCTAGTCCGCGCTCTGGGGACTTAGAGTACTCCGCTCCGCACTCTGGGGATTCGGAGATTGGAAATCGTTTATACTCTAGTCCGCGCTCTGGGGACTTAGGGTACTCCGCTCCGCACTCTGGGGATTCGGAGATTGGAAATCGTTTATACTCTAGTCCGCGCTCTGGGGACTTAGAGTACTCCGCTCCGCACTCTGGGGATTCGGAGATTTGAAATCGTTTATACTCTAGTCCGCGCTCTGGGGACTTAGAGTACTCCGCTCCGCACTTTGGGGATTCGGAGATTGGAAATCGTTTAGACTCTAGTCCGCGCTCTGGGGACTTAGAGTACTCCGCTCCGCACTCTGGGGATTCGGAGATTTGAAATCGTTCGTACGAGTCTGCATGTCGTGAATGATAACGTAATTTATCATCCAATTAAGAGATATAGAAACTTCATAGAAAATATGGCTTCAAGCCTTTATTAACGAAAATCAACTGAATTGCTTGATTACAACTTTCACAAGGAAACTAAGTCATTATTGAATGGAAACATGCAAGAAATAACAGTGCCTACAACAAGAAAGGAAAACATGCTAAATGTAATAGTGCCGCAAATGTTCACTGTTCCATGCTCGGGGGAGTGTCGCGCCATCAACGGTCGCTAGCTTGAATGTTCCTTCTCCAAGCTTTCGTTCAATGGCGTATGGACCTTCCCAGCTGGGATTCATGCGTGATGGTACCGGGAAGACTCGTTTCAGAACGAGATCACCCACATCAAAGATTCTTGAGCGGACTCTGCCGTCGTAGTAACGCTTGACTCGATGTCTGTGTGCCGCCGCCCTTAATTCAGCTTCTTCACGCTTTTCGTCGATGCAGTCCAGTGATTCCAGCAAGAGGTTTTGGTTCGTCTTGGGGTCATAGTATGTCACTCGGTGCGATGGAACTTCAAGTTCCACGGGTATAACGGCTTCAGAGCCGTATGCCAAGGCGAACGGAGTGTGGCCGGTCGCGGACTTGTGGGTAGTTCTATACACCCATAATGCTGTCGGGAGTTCATCTACCCACTTGCCTCCAACCTTCTCCAGACGCTTCTTTAGTATGGACTTGATTATTTTGTTAACGGCCTCGACTTGTCCGTTAGCTTTTGGGTGTGCAACGGCGGCGAATTTTTTCCCGATGCCGTACTTTAAACAGAACTCTTTGAACTCTCTACTTTTGAATTGCATTCCATTGTCTGTAATGATGGTGCGTGGAAGGCCAAAGCGGCATATAATGTTTCGTACAACGAAGTTAATGACCTTCTTAGAGGTGATAGTGGCCAAAGGTTCTGCCTCAGCCCATTTCGTGAAATAGTCGACTGCAACTATTGCGTATTTCGCACCACCTTTGGATAGGGGCAGAGAGCCGATTATGTCGATTCCCCAGATCGCAAATGGCCAGGGACTGATCATTTGTGTGAGTTCCGTTGATGGAGCCCTCGGGATTTTTGCATATCTTTGACACTTGTCGCATTTTCTTGCGTAGTCCGCGGCATCCCGGTTTACGGTGGGCCAGTAATATCCATAGCGGAGGATCTTCTTTGCTAGCGTTTGCCCCCCAGTATGGTCGCCGCATTCCCCTTCGTGAACTTCTCTCAAGACTCGCTTTGTTTCATCATGAGCGATGCACCGCAATAATGGGACTGAGAATCCTTTTCAATACATTGATCCATCCTGTATTATGTATCGCGCGGCCTTTCGAAGGACCTGCCGTCTTTCGCTTCTTTTTCCCGGTAAGGCCCCGGTCGTTAGGTACAGTTTGAACGGGGTTATCCATGATTCCTTCTCGATTTCTGTTCCCAACACGCGATCGACTTTCATTTCGTCTATGCTCGGGGCATGCAAGACTTCGACGGGATACAATCCCATTTGTTGCGTATCGTCGGTACTTGCGAACTTGGCCAATAAGTCGGCTTCTTTGTTCTGTTCGCGCGGGATATGTGAGATGTCATAACGCTCAAGATTTGATAGTAGTTCTTGGACCTGAATGAGGTACGGAGCAAGCTTCCGTCCCTTTGCTTGGTAGTCTCCTCGTACTTGGTAAACCACCAACTGCAAGTCACAAAAGATTTCGACTGATTCGATCCCAAGTTCCCTGATGAGTTTCAAGCCAGCGATCAGTGCTTCATATTCGGCTTCGTTATTTGTAGCCGGGAAATCGAGCTTCAGGGCATAACAGATCGATCGGTTTTCTGGAGTTACAAGAACTACGCCCGCGCCGGAGCAACGGTCGTTTGATGCACCGTCAGTGTATAATTTCCATCGAACGGGGGGAATGATGTCGTGATCGTCCGGTTTGATGGGTATGGTAAATTCAGCGATGAAGTCTACTAACGCTTGCCCTCGGATGGCTCTCCGCGGTAAATACGCGATATCGAATTGGTTCAACTCGATGTTCCATTTTAGCAATCTTCCGGAAGTTTCCGGTCGTTGGAGTACCTGCCTCAGGGGTTGATCGGTATAAACACCGATTGAATGCGCTTGAAAGTATGGGCGCAGCTTGCGTGATGCAATCACCAAGCAATAAGCCAATTTCTCGATTTTAGGGTAATTCTTCTCTGCCCCCGTTAAACGCTTGCTAACATAATACACCGGCTTCTGGACTCGATCCTCCTCACGAACCAAAGCTGCGCTTATTGCATGAGGGGATATAACCAAGTAAACGTACATCATCTCATGGTCAACTGGTTTAGATAGCATTGGTGGGCTCTCCAGATGCCTTACCAGATTCTGGAATGCTTCCTCGCAGCTAGACGTCCATTCAAAATTTCTCTTTCCTTTCTTTATTATGTCAAAGAACGGGATGCACTTGTCAGTTGCCTTGGATATAAATCGACTCAGCGCAGCTACTTTTCCGTTCAAGCTCTGTACCTGCTTTATAGTCCTGGGCGCTTGTACATCTCGAATAGCTTGGATCTTTTCTGGGTTGGCTTCGATTCCCCTAGCGTTGACGATGAATCCCAAAAACTTCCCTGATGCAACGCCGAAAGAACACTTCAACGGGTTGATCTTCATGCCGTAAAACCTGAGTATGTCGAACATTTCAGCCGAGTCTTGAATGTGGTCGTTTGACCGTCGTGACTTCACGAGCATGTCATCCACATAGACTTCCATGGTTCTACCCAGCTGGTCCTTAAACATTCGATTCACCAGACGTTGGTAAGTTGCTCCAGCATTCTTCAATCCAAAGGGCATCACTACATAGCAATACAGCCCGACATTTGTAACGAAGCTGGTGTGTTCTTGGTCCGGAATATGCATTGGGATTTGGTTGTATCCTGAGTATGCATCCATGAATGACAGTAACTCGTGTCCTGCGGTGGAATCGACCAACTGATCGATCCTAGGCAACGGGAAACTGTCCTTAGGGCATGTTTTGTTCAAGTCGGAATAATCTACGCAAGTCCTCCATTTCCCATTCGCCTTCTTTACTAGCACGGGGTTGGAGACCCATTCCGGGTAGAGGGCGTCGCGGACGAACCCATTTGCTTTGAGTTTGTCCACCTCCTCTCCAAGAGCGGCGGATCTCTCCGGATCCATTCCTCTCCTCTTTTGCTTGACTGGGACGTATTTCGGGTCTATGTTCAACATACGACTCGTGATGGTGGGAGAAATCCCACACATATCAGAATGCGTCCAGGCGAAAACATCAAGGTTTGCCCGGAGGAAGTCGCTAAGGTCTTCAGTCATTGCGGGGCCTAACTGTGATCCGATCTTCAGTATTCGCGAAGGGTCGTCATGGCTAACTGAAATGTCAACTATTAGTTCAGCCGGTGTCGCCTTCTCTTCCCTGGGTTTCTCATCGTCGTCTCTCGGATCTATATCTCCGTAGATACGCTCGCTATGCCCGAGCCAGGGCTCGGGCACTACTTGTCAATTATCCGCATTGAAGATGCGGACGGGATTGTCCGCAACCTTTCCTTTCTCCCTCCGGTGGGCCTCTCGGAGCTCGGCCACATAACAGGAACGACCAGTTGCTTGGTCGCCGTGAACAATGCCTACTCCTTTGTCAGTCGGAAACTTCAAAGTCAAGCACCACGGGGCTAATGCCGCCCTAAATTCAGCCAGGGCCGGCCGACCCAAGAAAACATTATACGGCGAGTCCACATCCAAAACTACAAAGGGTAAAATTCGTACCCTCCGACGCTCGCCTTGTCCCAGTTCAACTGGTAACTCGACATATCCTACTGCATCAGTCGCAGCGCCGTTAAAGCCGTGGATACGAGCTTTGGATGGTTTCAAGTCTTTTGTCTCTAGCTTCATCTGATCGTAGGCCTTCTTGAAGATGATGTTGACTGAACTTCCACAATCAATCAAAATTCTTTTTACATATGCTGGTCCGATCGTTGCAGATATGACCATGGGATCGATGGTCGGAGCCTCTACCTGATCAGCGTCTCTGTTCCTGAACACAATATCGTCTGTCATCACGCACTGCTGCTTAGCAGGGGCCCCGTCCTCTACGTTCAAACAGCACTCAAAATCTGCATGCTTCAAGGAGCTTGCATATCGTTCCATCTCTTGCCAGTTCTTATCTGCGGGATGAGGTCCGCCGATAATTGTATTTATGACCAGTCTTCCAACAGTCCGGGCAGGCTCCTCAGGATGACGTGGAGCTGGTGCACGACCTGGGTTGGACATCCCCTGTCCTCCTTCCTGTGGAACCTTTACAAATTCTTGCAACTTCTTTTGTCTGATCAATTTCTCGATAGCGTCATGCAGGTGTCTGCACTCTTCCGTGTTGTGTCCATAAGTTTCATGGAAGCGGCAATATTTCCCAGTCCGCTTCTGTTCCTCGGTTGATTCTTTCGGGCGCGGCTTTCGGTATTGAAAAGTATTGCAGGTGGATAGGTAGATGTTCTCAAGTGGGGCGTTTAGCGGAGTGTACTCGCTGTAGCTGGGAATTCTCGACTTCCACTTTCCCGCTTCTTTCCTCTTTCCTTGACTTCTTCCTCCGGACTCTTTGGGCTGCACAGGCTTACTCTGGACATTGACTTGGACCTTTCCCGAATTGTCTCCAGATTGCTTCACAGCAATGTTGCTCTTGATTGACTCTTGGGCAGGTCCTGGTGCCTTATCTCGTCGTACCCACCTAGCTTCCTCTCTTCTTATGAACTGGTGTGCCTTGGAGTAGAAACGCTCTAGCGTAGCCGGAGGTTTTCCTGCCAGCCAGTCTCCAAACTCAGAATCCGGATCTACACCTCTCATTACAGCCATTAGAATTGCATGGTCATTGGGATTACTGACTTCAGTTGTCGCAACGTGGAATCTTTGCAAATATTCCTTCAACGATTCCCCAGGATTTTGGATTACACTTGACAGAGACATCACGTCCTTTGGGCGCGTAGTGTGTATCCTGAACTGCTCAATAAACTTCTTTGCCAACTCCTCGAAATTTGATACGGATCGCGGAGGAAGTCGCGTGAACCACATAGTAGCGATCCCAGATAGAGTAATCGGAAAGCACCTACACTTGGTGGCATCATTTGCTCTGGCTGAATCCATCATCCATTCATACCTCATTACATGTTGTCTGGGGTCAGTCTTTCCTTCGTATGCATGAATGGTTGGCATGCTAAACTTCTTGGGGTACGCCGCTTGCAGCACAACATCCGTGAACGGAGTATGACTTCTTGACACTCCCCAGTCGTCATTTGATAAGCCCTGATTTTCTTTCATCAGTTGCCTGATCATGGCTGTCAGATCGGGTGTCTGTATGGAAGCTGGGAGGTTGGAGTCAGTTCTACGCGCCTGTCCCTACTGATGCCTCCTTTCCTGGCGATCTGCCAATCGTGCGTCTTGAGGTTCAACATTGTTAGCATTTTGATGACCTGGAGCTCCATCCTCCATCTGTACTCCGGTTCTGAAGCTTCCAGTTCTGGCTTGGTCGCGGTCTCCAGCTGTTCGAATAGCAGCATCCACCCTTGCAGCTTCAGTCTTACGGCGTCTACGCCTGGGTGGTTCATCAGAAGACGTAGAGCTGTCAGATGAGGAATAAGCAGCTGGATTGCCCCCAGCATCCTGTTGCTGTTGTTGAGTAAGTTGTGCCATCAGGTTGGCATTAGCTTGCATCTGCTCTCCTAGTTGTCTCCTGCTTTCCCTAAGTTCTCTCATCAAGTCATTGAACTCTACTCTGGTGACAACTGGAGTCTGTTCTTCAGCGGCAATCCCTGCACTCGGGATCGCTGGTTGATTGCTAGGTCCTGCTTGTTGCACGCTAGCAGTCTCGCGGGCATCCGCATTATGAGAAGCTGACCTGGTAGGTGGTCTTGCCATTGTAGAGTTATTGGTATGAACTCTGAGTAGAATCAACGGATGTCCCATCAGTGAGTCGGATCTTCTTCGGGGGATTTGTTCAATCCAGTAGCTTCAAAGCAGATCCTTGAGGTCTGAGAATTCGATTCTCAGTGAAAGCACCAAAGTGTTAGCACCAAAATTGGTCACTAACCTCGTAGAAGAAGATTGTGAAGAGATATAAGTGATGAAATCAAATTAAACAGAGAAGACAGTGCTAATCTAAATACAGAAAGTAAGAACACCAAATTTATAGTGGTTCAGCGTAATTGCCTACGTCCACTTTGAGGTTAAACTTTATTGATCTTCTTTATAGTTGATTACAAATACAATTCGTGAATCAAATGCTTGAATGAAGTTGTTTAAGTAGAGAAGATGAGTCTCGAAAATGGCAGAGTCTCCCCAGTATTCTCTCTCCAAAAAAGGATCCCTTTCACTGTGACCCTGCCCCTCTATTTATAGACAAAGATGGGCTGGACTTCCCAAGTGGGCTGATGGTCGAACGCTCTAGCCCAAGTGAAGTGGTCGCTGCATGCCGAACCAGGAACGCCGAACGCTTTGACGCCGAACGGTCTTTCCCATGCCGAACGGTCCTTCCTGTGCTGAATGGTTCGTCTGATGTATGGGAAGTGTAGGATGGCTGCAGTGAAGCCGAACGTACCTCTGTTCGAAGCTCTTGACCGACCAATGTATGTAGGCCGAATGATATCATTACCTTGCGTAGTTATGCATACTGAATGCCTTATGAATGCCGAACTCTCTCGTTGCCGAGTTATCCTATCGCCGAGTTCTACTGACGCCGAGTACCTCTGGATGCCGAGTACTCCGGATGCCGAGTACCATGGGATGTTGAGCGCTCTTGTAGCCGAGTTCTCCTATTACCGAGTTCTACTGATGCCGAACACTAGCTGACGCTGAGCATAGGTCGTTGCCGAGCACTACGGATGCCGTGCGCTTCGCCGAACACTCATGGATGCCAAGTGCTTCGCCGAACACTCCTGGATGCCGGCCACTCTTGATGCCGAGCACTGCTTGATGCCGAACACTCCTGTATGCCGAGTACCTGTTGATGTCAAGCACTCTTGTCGCCGAGCACTAGTGGACGCCGAGTATTGCTCGATGCCGAGCAGTCCTTCATGCCGAGCTGAGACCAATGCCGAGCACTCAGTTGCCTGATCAAATCTCCAGGAAACAAGTGCTCAGTTCAACCACACCACTGCGATCACCCTGGCTCTCCAAAGAACATTGCGACATTTTCCCTAGCCTGTTGCCTCACACAGACGCGAATTACCATGATCGATCGGACATCCTTCAACCAACATCATTCGGTTGCCCTTCAAACCAATTTCACGTTGGCACTCTCCATTCCTCCAACCAATGCCTCTAGCTCCATCGCCACATTTTGACATCTACGACAAGAAATACGGACCACGACCAAACAATTCCGCACCCCTCCAAGTTCACATGGGTGTGATCCCTGTCTCGCCACGAGTTCAACAGATCTAATGCCGGCTTCTTTATTCGCATATAGCTCTCGATTTAATTGACAAAGCGGAGGCGGTTGTGTTTTTTTTTCTTCAGTTTACAGTTAAAAGAGGAGGAGATATTATGTTTTCTGAAAGAGGGGAGTGTGTGTGTAACGACTCCAGATTTTAATTAAATTTAAATTGATAATTAATTTGATTTTTGAATAAAAATTGTAAAATTAATCGATAAATGGATGCGAGTTTCCCCGGGTTCAAATAAATTCTATGTTAAATCATTTAAAATTTAAATATTGTATATATATGTATATATGTGAATATATATGTATACGGGCATATATGAGTAAATTTGAATATATGTGTATATATTTGATTAGAATTTAAATCTTAAATAAATGGTTTAAATATTAAATATAAAAATTATAGACTTTGACACAAGACAATAAATATTAAAGTAAAATAATAGTAATAAATTAAGCTAGAAATGGAAATCAAATATATAAAGATAAACTATAAAAATAATAAAGTAAATACATTGGCTACAATTCTAACAACTTATTAACTATGGAAATTATTTTTTTTGTTTCAAAGTAATAAGACAAAATACAAAGGATAAAATATATTCAAGTATGTAACAATATAAAGCAAAAGAAGACAGCCAAAAACAAATACACATTCAGGTACAAACAAACAATATACATTTCAAATATGTATTCATGTATGAACACTTGCAAAAGAAGATGCTAGTGTAAATATCTATGTACAAAATCAAATTGGGTAAGTATATTTGTACAGTCGAAATAAGCATATTGTACAAGGCAATTAATGCCAAATCTCAGCACACAAAATAAAATATGCATTTGTACAAAGTAAATTAATGAAGCCATCACAAGATTTCTATCAGCCACCAATTATCCCTACAGCCAAAATGAAAAAAAAAATATAAAATGAGAACTTAAGATAAGTCTAGAGTTTATATAGTCTATAGGAAGACATATATTTGCAGGCAAGAGAAATCATATTGGTATAAACGAAGTTAAAAAGAGATAAGTATGACAATACATACAAGATGTACATACAAGATAAAAGAAATAGTATTGTAAACATGATAAGGTACCAAAGCATTAAATGTTATCATCTCAAATTTGCTGGAAAATTATCTCAGCCACCATATGAAGAAAAAATCTTTGATCAAAACATTAACAAACCATTTCTAGTACAAAAGAAATAATCACCTGTACAAATTTTTATCACCTGGAAACTCATTTTCTATACATACATCAATTTCTCATTTTAGTCTCGTTCATCTTCAAAGTAAGTGAAATCTTAAAGTAAAAATATCAGTTTAAACTTAAACAAAACATCAATACAAACAACAATACAAACCCAATTCAAGCTAGAGGATCAAGAAAAAGGCTTCAGCTTGCAGTTTTACAAGCCAGTTTCAAAAATTTAAGATGCTCTGTTCTTCTTCTCTGGAAATCGGTGAGTAAACATAAAATTTTTAAAGTTTAAGTTTTGGTAATTAGTTCATGTAAATCTTGTGTTTGCTATATATTGTAAGCATGTAGTTCTGAGATGTTCTCTGGAAGTTTAAATATGTGATGTTCTTCAGTATTTTTAAAGTTTCTGAGCAAAGGAGTGTAAAGAAAACTAATACTTCTTCATTTAAACCAATTTAAACTTAGGGATTTAAGTAAATTAAGTTTGTTTAACTTGAATCATAAGCCTGGAAATTTGTTCAAAGCATAACAGTATAACATAGATACTGTTTATTCAAGTTACAGTATAAAGAAATAAATATGTTAAAATTCAAATGTTTTAATTTGTTAATTGGATCCCATATCTTGATTTATCATACAAAGTTAAGATTTTTAAAACAAGAACGATGATTTTTAAGTAAGAAATCAAGGGGCAGTTTTAAAAGGAACCGAAAATGTTTTTTTGTGAATATCTGATGATCCAACAAATATTAGATATTGTAATTCGTGTTGGAGCTTGTTTGATACTCGTTGATAACGGGAAAAATGCCAGAAAAATTTTCTATTACGTGATTTTTTGAGTCGAGATGAAAGTAGGGTTTAACAACCCATTTTGGTCAGAGTTGTAAATTAGTCGATTTCGACGTCGAGAAGGAGCTGGAAGCGATCGGACCAAGGGGAAAGGGTTCGTGGGTCATCGGAGCAGTTGGAGTTGTGGTCGCGTGGCGTCCGGTGGTCATAGTCGGCGGGACGAGGTGATTTCTGGTGATCGAGTTTTATTCCAGTTTGGGTCGAGTGGTTCGTTTTCGAATTCATCGACGTTTCGAGGTGCTGGGTGATTTGAAGGCTTGAGTCAATCGTCGATGACTTGTGGAGGACGGCAGGATTGATCGGAGCGAGGCGGAGAGACTGTGCACGTGCACGTGTGTACGTACGAGGTTGGAATGGTTTGTGATGATGTGGAAGAAGTATTTCTCTCGGGTTCGACTCGAAGAGATTCGCGAAATAGCTCGGGGAAAAAGAAGGTGTGAGATAACCCGAAGTTGAGCTTGGGTAAACAGGCGTTTGGCTCGGGTTAAAATGATATAACAGGTTTAAACAGAAACATGTTTGTTCTGTTTTAAATTTTTAAAATGAATTTAAAATGTAATGTATTTTAAAGCTTAAATTTTAAATAAAAACTTAAGTAATTTAGTTAGAACTTTCTTATATAGGTTTATAAGTGGATATTTAAATTTGGTAAATGTTTAAATATATAATCATTTTGAATCTTAAATTCAAAATGGAATTTGAGTTTAAATTTAAAGTGTAATGTTTAAAATACACATAAATGTTAATGAAATCATTAATAAAGAAATTAATTATCTTAGAGATAATTAAGGTAATAAAATGATTTAAATTAATAAGGTAATTAAAGAATGATTTATTTAATTTATAAATAAATAATTTAGATTAATTTATAATTAGAAATGATTAATAATGAATTAATCTAAGATAATTTCTCAAGAAAGCAATTAAAGGAATGTTATTAGTTAATGAAGATAATTAACTAGAAATTATTAAGTAATTAAATTAATGTGATTAATTTTGATAATTAATTAGATTAATTAATTAAGATTATCAATTGTAAATTGTTAATTACTTAATGAAAGCAATTAAGGGGTTAATTAATTATGTAATTGGTTTAAAGGTTAATTAATTAATATGATTTATTAATTAAGGTAATTAATTTGAGGATAATTAATTAATTAAAGGTTAATTAATAAATGATTAAAGGTCAATTAATTAAAATGGTTTATCATTAATTAATGATTAATTAACCAAGATTTGTAGTTATTCATAAGTAATAAATCTGGTATAAATTAATTATAATCAGATATTAATTGATCCTACTTGTGAATGTTTGGACTTGACTGAATAATTGAATTGTTTGATATCCCTGATATACGATGCTCTGTGATACATCCTGATTTGTGTTGTGATCTGTAATTTATTTATTTGGGATGAATGTAATTGATTATCTGTGATATATATCTATGATCTGTAATGAACGATAAGCGTTATAGTTAATATCGCTTATCAATTGTATTTCTGTATTTGATCTGTGATGATTGAATGATGTTGCACTATTATGTGTAAAACCCCTGGACCACACTTTTACACAAACAAATATGGATTTCACGTGGAAATCGGTTAAGTCACAGATGATTCAAATTCAATGTTTTTGAAATTGAAATTTTAATTTCAATTGATTTTGAAATTGGAAATTGGGGTTTAATATGAAAAGCTTTTGGAAGGAGTTTTAAAGATATTTTGGATATCTTGAAATTTAAATAATTTGATTTAAATTTGAATTCAAGTTTGAAATTGAATTCTATAATTTGAAACTAGGGATTAAAGATGATGTACAAGTTATATATGGGTTAAACCATTTTAAAGGTATTGATTTGGGAATTTGAATTTAATTCAAGGGTTTTAACTCGTGTAAATATAACTGGATTTTTCCAAAACGAAAACTACTTGTTTTCAAATAATAATAGCTTTCATTTTAAGAAAGGATTTCTAAATTGTGTTGAAAGGTTTCAAGTTTGAAATGGAATTGAAATATTTTGAAAACTATGAAATGAGTCTTTAATTCAAAGACCGGACGGGTTAATCCAATTTGAAATGGAATTGTTTTGAAAGACTATGAATGAATCTTTGGAAACGAGTTTTGAAAGCTATAAGTTAAATCTTGATTTAAAGATTTCACGAGTAAGCCTATTCAATTAAAATGGAAATTGTTTTGAAATCCATGAATGGATCTTTGTGAATGGGGTAAACTTTGTGAATTGGATCTTTTTGTTTAAAAGATTAAAAGTGTGGAAATTGTTTAAACCATTGAAGGTTGTTGAAATGAATCTTTTTGTTTAAAGGATTGGAAATGGTTATTTGTTTTAACCATTCGAATGAAAGGTTTTGGGCTTTAAGCTGTGATTTAACTGAGACCCCAGTATCCATATGTTTTAAAATATTGCGCTCGTTATTCGGTTTAGCCGGGGGAGGACCTTTGTGTCATATAACCCATTCCGAATAATGATACGACGTATATGGATAGCATTGAAGACAGGTGCTGAAGACCGGGTATTTTCGAAAATGAAAGGATTACCTGTCGATTTTCTCTGCATCATGGCTCCGATATAGAGATTCCCTAAGTGATGGGAAGTCCGATCGGGATTGTGAATACCCGGATTTGCAAGGGCTTCTTTGGAAGTGCCTTCGGTTCTGTTCGAATCCGGAACAGACTTGTATGGTTGTATGTCTGACATTACACTTTGAGATATAAAGCTGATTTCTTTCAAATACATTTCTGTTGGTGGCAGAGAATTTATTCTCTTAGCTTAACACCCTTCTCTGAGACGTACGAGCTCAGAGGTTATGTAGTTGAAGGTTATCAGTGATATACTCCCAATTTGGTAATGTGGCATACGAAGTGTTGTTGATCATTTGTGATCAAAGCATGGCTTTGTGAAAAAGCATAGCTTTGTGGACGAGACTTCGTCGAGCCTCACAACCCGGTAATGGTCGAAACAGGAATGTTGCGACAAGGTTTTTAGGGGTCGCGCCCCTAGGGTATGCCATTTCCTTCTGGATAAAAGGTGATATCATGGTATGGAGCCTAGATATTTTACTTATGTTGATGCTGCAAATTTATTATACTTTGTGGTTGTTGCTTTGTGATCGAGGTACCACAGATAAAGGTCGGTAACGACCGGGGAATGGCATAGCTCGTGTGTTAGCTACCTAGTTACAGCTGTACAGCGTGAGGTAGCGTCGGCCTTGTGTTTGCAGAGAGAAGGTTGACTCTCGGGGCGTCTTTCCAGAGGCGTTTTCATTTTGGTGTAAGGAAGTACCTTACACTGACCATTTGTTGGAAATCCAATCAAACAATACGAACCATGTACGGTTTTAGTTGTAGAACCTGCCATTTACTTATGGTGGTCACCACTGTTTAGATGGTAGCTATAGTAGGCATACAATAATGGTTGTATGCTGGCTAAGATTAATATTGTATTTTCGAAAGGATTTTCACACTATGCACTAGTAATAATATCAAAAGAGTTTTATTGCGTAGTAAGCATATTTGACTATCATAAGAAGAAATCTCCTCCAATTCTGCGATTGCATTGTGTGTGTGGTGGGAGGTCTTATGGTAGTTTCATTTTCCAAAAGCATTGCGGATTTCAATGTTTAAAATTCTTTTGTTGTTTGTTTAAAGATAAACTGTTTTTGTTTGCTCATACCAGTCCCATGGCTGACCTAGAGTTTATTGTTCCCTTCCTAAACTCTGGGTGCCCAAATTTTTTCCACACGGGCAGTCTAGAGTTGGGTTTCTCAGATATCCAGGTTTAGTAGATTATCTGGAGTTAGTTCACTTCATCGGAGTTGATGACTGTTCTTGCTTACCTTTGTGCATCGTGATGATGGTTCGAGCTTGATGTTGGAGTTATTGGCCTCATTCTCTTTGTCGGATCATTGGGAGTTATCAGTTATGCTGTTTCCGCTGTAGCATTATTATTTGTCTCTGATATTGTTGTATCATATTGATATCATTGTTGTATATCATTCTGGATATTGTATTCATTGGAGTTGTATATGATATCATCTATTTCTTTCTTCCGCTGTGTTGTTATACTTACTGTGTTATAAGCTCCGGTGAACCAGATTCGGCGTTTGAATCTACGACATTCGAGTACAAGTGAAGTACGAGTGCCGATTTTCGAAGGCCGATTTCAGGGTCATCACAGTGTGAGTATATATAATAATATAAATAATTATATTTAATTTCTCAAGTTAATCGACACATGTTACAAGCTCGTACGATCACATAGTACATGTGATCGTCGGGAAACTCGCCGATGCACATCACCTTATTATTTCGGTCCAAATGACACTAGTTTCGTCAAAATCTGAGACAGTGCCCCCGAGATGATAATTTCACGTGTTTTGATGTTGATTATCGATAAAATGATTTTTGGTTACATTATCCATATTTCTTCGAGTAATTTATTTTTGTAAACAAATTTCATCAACGAAATTCTTATCATTAGTTATTAATTTAAAAGGGGATTAACAAGTTTATTAAATCAATTTAATCACATTAAATCCAATATTCAAATATTTAAATACTTCAGATATTTAAATACGAAGTGTCCGAAATTCTGGGTCTTGCATTCTCCCCCACCTAGAATAGTTCATCCTCGAAATTCCAACATGAGCAACAATCACACATCAAAACTTAACAGCATTACAATCACTAGCAAACAACGCTCACGGTTTTGCCTAGGTTCAAAAACCTTCCATCACACAAGAATGATAAATAAACTACTAAGCGTACCTTTCGCTCAACGACCTTACGTTGTTACTTAGTCGATTATTCATGCTACCTCAAAAAATTCGAAGAGTCATTCCCCAAACTCTCTGTATGCCAACAAATATAGTATTTAATTGTACCAAAGCCCGTACGATGTACATGGATCATCTGTATGCAATATCAATCCGATCACTTGCTCGATCACATAAATTTCACTCCCAAAATAATATAGATCACGTATCCTCTTTACTACGGACTTCGATCTGGTTCCTCGATTAGAAACCTCCGTCTTACTCATATAGCTATATTCTATGATAGAGAACCTCTTGACCATATAAAGAATCTGAATCAAGTGTTCGTCGTCAAGAATTGAGTGAAAAATCCTTATTCGGATCAGTGTAAATCACTCTGAAATCATGTACTCTAATACTGGATCAAGAACAGTCATGCGAACAAAATGATCTATGTACAACTTACACATTTATCCTATCGGTTTCTTAACTACACCAAATACTTTTTATCACATTTATTTATACAAATAGTATATCATTTAATACTAAAATCATTTATGAACCATTTCATAAAAACAAAACTTCAAGTTATTAAACTTTTTATAACTTATGTTCATACTCGTATAATACTCCACTGCATCCTAAAAGTATATACGAAACATCAAATCTAACTCACTTAAAAAGGATGTTTAATAAATTTTTAAACTTGTTCTTACTTACTATCTTCTCAATTTAAGAGTTACAAAATCTCAACTTTTATATTTTCACAAAAACTCTTAGCTTCAAGTTCTATAACGTTTCAGAAATTATCGACTGTCCAAAATCATCGAAAATCTCATTTAATTTTAACAAATGAAAACTACCAACCAACATATCATACCATGATGCGCAACCCAAATTGTCCTAATGCATAGGCTACATGCGTCAATAAAATAACTTACAAGAAAACTTTAGAACTAAACACCGGGTTTCATTTCAGAATAATTGAAATAATAATATATACATATATCCTTTTGTATATCAAATCATACTTTCGGGATTTAAATCAAAACCTATTTTACCAAAACAACTTTGTAGCAAACCGCTATGGTAGCATCCCCCACTTAGGAACCCGAAAATGAACGTCGATGATGCTGCAGACATTACCGAAATTATTTTCAAGCGACAAAAGTGAGTTCAGTACATCGAAATCATACGGTCGGACTTAACTAAAATCATTTCATGGCGATATCAAATACTTTGTATATATTACTAAATACCATGATCTTAATCTCATAAAATAATTTCCCAATTATTTACTTTCAAATAATACTATATTATTTTCCAAAATCTTAAAAAAAATATTTTCAAAGACACCGAGATTTAAGTTCTCAAATTCTCAGTTTAAATCCTTTTTGTTTATTAGCCATATTTTATAAACTATACTTATACAAATCACATTCTTATTTAAAATCTTTTCTCAAATGTTTACTTACAAAACACCTTATCTTTCCTTAGATTTTAATAAACATCTTTTATTAGAGTTTACTTTTAACCCAACATTATCATCGAATGCCTTATAGTTAAACTGTAAAACTTAATTCATAATGTGTTCATTTCAATGCACCCACAAAAACTGTCTACCCAACCCATGTAGTGAAAAGGTAATATTGCTTATAAACTGGTCGAGCACAAATCAGTAATCAACAAACAATAGTCAATGCTCATAAACTGGCCAAGCATGACAAGCTAATCAATGAGGGATAATAGATAAACTTCATCAATCCCTACATAAATTAGATTACACCAACAACTTATCCTATATGTAATACTAATATATAACAAATACATATACACTCTTATATGTATAATACACTCAACTCATGCTAGGGAATTTCATTACCCTGTCTCTTAATGAGTCATACCC
The DNA here is from genome assembly GCA_030737815.1 of Allium fistulosum. NCBI lineage: Eukaryota > Viridiplantae > Streptophyta > Magnoliopsida > Asparagales > Amaryllidaceae > Allium > Allium fistulosum. The sequence goes on from CM060905.1 coordinate 1,144,518,565, forward strand.
AACCAAACCAATGTTCTCACTTAACTTTAGCTCTGATACCAACCGTAATGACTAGCCTTCACGACCCCCGGTTGTCAACACTAATACATCCACCTTATTCACATGCCGAGAACCGAAGTGCTGGAAAGGAGGAACGTTAGGGTAAAAATAAAGAATAAGAAAGAGGGGAACATAAACATCAGAATCTCATATGCGTAATGGTAACATATAATATCAAAAGATAATATACAGACCTACTCCAATATACATAGCATTTCAGAGTTACTAATCAGAATACTATCATCAGCTCGGACAGTTATAACTGCCTATCCTTACAATCGCTGAAATATATACATAATAATGCAGTAGAAATAACAATACTACAGTAGGTAGATCCAGCTCCTCTCCATAAGCTCAATGAACATCAACAAAAATTTACGTTTCTAAGACTGCTCGAAAGAGCACACAAGTAATTTAGGGAAACAGAAACCACGTGTCAGACCAAAGTCTAGTGTGAGACTGCACGGAACGTCATAACGGTTATCCTCTCAAAAGAACCACACATCTAATAAGTACATATTGTGATATAATAGATTATGTCTAAGGTGTAGAGAAAATAGTTATGCCGCATGTACACCACAACAACAATAGGTATACAGCGCGTTCGCATAATTTTATAGGTATTCCATGGAGGTGCCCTCGATACAGTGAGAACGGTCCTCCTGCACAAGGATCAGAGATGTCCTTCTAAGCAACATACATCTCTAGGGAATATACCATTGGAAATACATAACTGGTCCATACCCAAACACTCGTGGCTTCGAATGGATAACTCCCCCATGCTTATCCATAAGCAACACTAGATGGAGTCGTAAGGACATTACGTGTTAGCTAAACTCCTTGGCTATGCATCTGACCTCTGGTTTCTGTCATTACCGATGATGAAGTCACGTTCATCATTCTAACACATAAGCCATAGCTTGAACAGATCTCGGAATCACACATGGATTCCAACATCTTGAACAGTCCACGAATCCCCAAATGGATTTTAGTATCTTGATCAGATCATGAATCTTTACACGGATTCAAGCATCTCGAACAGACCATGAATCTTCACATAGATTCCAACATATCAAACAGATCATGAATCTTCACATAGATTCTAGCATCTTGAATAGATCACTAACCTCTTCTAAAGCATGGATCATGTATATGGTTTTGAAGTGGTTATGGATTCAAGTCATTTCATATAATTACACTCCCCCACTTACTGGACGCTCTAAAACCAATCGATAGATTTCCAATTAACTCAAACCCGGTTCTTTTAGAAATAAACATACAATACATAAGGGTGGAGATCAACTCCTATCTGGATGGTTTCCTTATCATTTGTCCTATAAGAGCAAGACAAGTTTACACGTAGGATATCCCATCGCAGAGTGAATAACCATACCGTATAATTTCTGTGTTTCTTCTACATATTTCCTAAGTTAATTTTAGGTCAATTTCAAAACAATGAGAATAATCACATATGGAAACTAAGTCTCATATACTTATCACATTTCCAACCTTCTCAACTTCCACTATCCCTTGGTCAAGAATGAACCCAGTATGTTAGAGCACAATTGAATCTACACCCTACTCGAATCATCATTTATCATTCTCACAGATATAAACGCGTCTACTTTGTTAATTTTAGTGCTAAGTGCACGACTAAACATTTTCCATAAACAAGTAAACACACAAAGCACAATTAATTCACACAAAGCACAATTAAGTCACACAAAGCACAATTAATTCACACAAAGCACTATTAAGTCACACAAAGCGTGATTAAATCAAACAAATGACTTCTGATTCCTTTTTTATTTAATTAGTCCTTTATTAATTAAACCTCTTTTATTAGTAAAAGTACATTTATCTAATAAAACTTCTTTCATTAATCAAAACTGCTAATTGATTAAACTCCTAATTAATTAAATTCCTAATTAAATAAACTCTTAATTATTAAACTCCTTTATTAATTAATACACCTTTATTAATTGAAACTTCCTTTATTAATCAATACTCCTTTATTTATTAAACCTTCCTTTGTTAATTAATACTCCTTTATTAATTAATAGTTCCTTTGTTTACTTGCACATATATTTATTTTCTCTTTATAAAAGCTATATACTCTTTTTACTATTCATTTATGCTCTTTCCAATACTTCAAAAAGTATTCATATACTTATACCACTGATATAAGTATATTCATAAATCGTTAACAAGATTTACTTACTTTACACCTTTACTTTTTTATCATTTCCCAAAAGATTCCATCCTTGTTATTTTCTTTAAAATATCCATTTAAAGCGTCTAATTACATTCACAAATTTATTTAAAGAGTTTAAGACAAATGTTACTTAAGCATTGCCACAGCAACCCAAAACCACTTCTCTTATAATTATCTTTAAAACGTTCTTTTCAAAGATCTAATTATATTCGTACGTATAATCAAAAAGGGTTAAGACAAATTTTGTTAACACATTGTCACAAACCCAGAACCATTCCATACTTGTTATTGTCTTTAAAATATCCATTTGAAGATCTAAGTATGTCTTCATTTATTAAACAAGGTAATATACTTTTAATAATTCTACAAAACCATTAATTATAACATAAGTGTTATAATCCAAAACTTCTTTTATACTTGTTATTAAAATATTCAACTTAATTTTTCCAAACTTATATATATATATACTTTAAAATTACTTATAAATTGGTTTAAATATCTATGTAAAATATAACTTAGAAATAACTAATTTATAATTTACTAAAACAATCGAAAGCATATTTTATAATTTAAAACCCTTTACTTTAAAGATTCATAAATAATTATTAAAAAGTATATTTAAACTTTGATATTTTCCTATTAATAGATACAATTATAGTGCTTATTAAAAATGCAAAGAAACCCATAGGATGTCTTTCAAAGTTGACTTAAAAAATCGTTGAACACAAGGCATTCTCAAAGTGCATCCACATCGACCTTTTTGCTTCCATCTTTCACAATTTTGTTTCACAATTTCTATAACTTTCCAAACCAATTATTTTATGTAAACACACCAAAAACATGTGTAGATAACAACCAAATATATACTTTCACAAAACATTTACATTTTAACCAATTTAACATATGTTAGATACAAGGGATTTCGATGTGCGTTTATATTTCGCTTTAAGCTTCACAACACACTTCAACTTTTCGCACAACATTATCAGACATGTAAACAATATGTATTGGCAATGATACATGTTTTATGGGTTATAGGAGAGAATATACTATATATAATGTTATCAATTGCTTTCCAAAGCAAGGAGGGGTCCAAAAATAATAACTTGCATTGTTCTCTATTTTAACTTTATATTTTGCGCAACAAACATTATATACATAACATACACAATTCGTTGGTGAGTAAATTCACCTAAGTCCAAGCCAAACCAAGACGTAGACAATCTCACTGCGAGTGCAACGGTGAAGACGGCGTCTTAATTGGACCTCGTATGCAAAAAATACTGATTAAATAAGAAATGAGATTAATTAAAATAATTAATTTACTTAATTACCTTATATAAACAAATCACCCTTCATAATCTTTCTTTCCCAATTCAAGTGTATGCATGCCAAAAACGTGCACACCTACCAATCCCCTCCTTATCTCATTGAATACTCCACCTACACTCGACGAATCGATGAACCGTTAGTTCCTATATGCTCCACTATGCGGGCTCTCCACGAGGTCACAAGCTCGACAACCCCAGCCTCTCCAAATAAATCACGACATGTTGGCCCCAATCGGCTTCACCAAGTCGTAAAATACCTCGGGACACCAAAGAACCTCCGACCATCGACACCATCTTTCCCTTCGAGTGCTTGGTTCAACCATACCACTGTGATGACCCTCGTCCCTCCAAAGCAAATTGTGACATTTTCCCGAGCCCGCTGCCTTACACGGACGCGAATTACCATGGTCGACCGGACATCCTCCAACCAATGCCATTAGACCGCCCTTCGAACCAATTTCACGTCAGCACTCTCCATTCCTCCAACCGACGCCTCTAGCTCCACAACCACATCTTGACATCTACGGCAAAAAATATGAACCATGACCGAACAATGCCACACCCCTGCAAGTTCACATGGATGTGATCCCCATCTCCCCACGAGGTCAATGGATTCAACGCCGACACCTTTCGTCGCATGTAGCTCTCGATTAAATTAAGAAAGAGGAGGCGGGTGTGTTTTATTTTGAGTTTACAATTAAAAGAGGAGGAGATATTATGTTTTCTGAAAGAGGGGAGTGTGTGAGTATATATAATAATATAAATAATTGTATTTAATTTCTCAAGTTAATCAATACACGTTACGAGCTCGTATGATCACATAGTATATCCGATCGTCATGAAACTCGTTGGCGCATATCACATTATTATTCCAGTCTTGATGACACTAGTTTCATTCAAATATAAGACAATGTCCCTAGGATGATAATTTCACGTGTTTTGATGTCGATTATTGATAAAATGATTTTCGATCACATTATCGATATTTCTTCAAATAATTTATTTTTATGAACAAATTTCAAAAACGAATTTCTTATCATTAGTTATTAATTTAAAAGGAGGTTAATGAGGTTATTAAATCAATATAATTACATTAAATATAATATGAGTAATTCAGATATTTAAATACGAAGCATCCAAAATACTTGGTCATTATAGGAACTCTTTCCATTATACTCACTTATTCGATCTAATTGAATCAATTTATTTTCTATTGCACATAATTTCATTTACTTCCGTTTTATATTCTATGAATTTACCATAGACATGCTACATGTGTATTAAGTACACATATTCATATTTATGATAATCCATTGGTGAATTCAACGAAGTATGTGGAAACGTTTGGTATTATTAGACATATGATTGCATACATCTATATGTATCAATCTGAAGAGTTCATCAATTCTTATGTTGCTCTTACTGAATATGTGATTTGCCCTTAATTGTTTGAGATATAATTCACTACTACCATATGATTCATAATCATATAATTAAAGAATTATTTCTCAAAACTGTGGCTTGGTCTATAATTCCAAAATAATAGCAAATAATTTTGGATACTTCTGTATTTTCCAATGCATCACTTTTGTTATGAAAACAAATACCACTAACATAACTTTATTTTATAACAAATATTCATAATATTCATATTGAAATAAAACTGTCGATTTTTCAGTCAACACTAAAAACACAGTTATTATTTCATAAATAATGTTTGGTATGTTTTACGAAAACAATTTTCGTAACCTGATGTGATCAATTAACGATGTATTGCATGCTCCCACTATTCCGCCATTATATAATAGCATACGAAATATGGAACTCCATTCAACCACTTAATATAAGCTATATATTCCTTCTATTATAACCAGTTTACATTTGAGAGTTTTCAGATCAAATATCTTAAACTCAAAGAAATAAATCTCACAGAATATAATGAAAACAAATTTTGAAATAGAAATCATATTTCTCAATCCAAGTATCCATTATTATTTCGAATAAGTAACATCCACTCTTGTACATTTGCTTTCCTTTCTAAATGCTTCAAAAGGAAACACTTACTACAATATCGTGCATTTTGTCATCCTAACTTTTAAGGATATCAAATAAGTTGAACATTACGTAAACTAATCAAACTGACATTTCAGTGATCGAATTCTTATACATATCCTGTAACTTTTGGTGTAGTGTTACAATTAACATAACAAGATCCTTATTGTAATTAATCACATTGAATACATGATCTCATACTATGGTTAACTTGCTTATTTCGAATGAACTAATTTCATCGAGGTTTCGCATGTTACGAATTATGACCGTTCACCATATAACAGTTATATGTGATCGTATATGGATCAAATATCCATATTCTTGTGTTGCTTTTAGAGTTTGAAACTCATAAAGAACAATACATAATCTCGAGAAAATAAATATAAGTGACAAAGGTATGAATGTATTTAGTAGTTGTATAATTAGGCGCTTGCATGAGGCTTGAATTGACAACATGCAAAAAACTATTGGCAAGTATATTTCTATTTCTATTGTCAATCTTACTTCAGTTCATATGTACGTTTTGATTGATAAATATTAATCAATTATATTAATTGCACAAACTTATCGATGTAGATTGGTTTAATTAATACATAAAGATGTCCTTACAATATTAGTAAGGTTAAATGTTACCTTTTCATTTTTCTAATATGGCTCCCACTAGACTTTTATGTTTCTTAGAACCCTAAGATGAGATATGAAATTCTTTCGACTACTCTAGTGGGTGTTAGGACTTGCTTGCCTTGAGATTCCAACCTTGAGGAATATCAACAAATGATAGGCCTGCAAGCGACGGATAACACTTTATCGGTTGTATTATATACAACTCCTAAACAGTGGCTTTTGTCCTAATCTCATTTCGACTTTAAGGAATACCAAAAAATCGAAAGAGATTATTCACTCGTACCTACCATTTCGTGATAGCCTAAGTATAAATGCACATATCTTGAGGAATATAAACAAGTAAGAATATATATATATATATCTTTCCTCATCTATTCAATATATTAATAGTACTAAACATAACATCCTTACCTTGAGGAATATCAATAACTAAGGATTATGCAAGTAATATATTAATATATAAATGGTGGAGGACAATTTAATATTAAAGATTCATAATCTTTGATATATTCAATTGAGTAATATTAACTTATGGAATAATGTATTTCTTATGAAATGCCCTCATGATTCAAATGCCGGACATATCTAAAATCACTATATGCGTATGTATTTATTCCTTAAATCCATTTAGAGTTCCTTATTGTTCCACCTTTTATTATACATCCATATTATATAAGTTTTAATTATTGTACAACATTTTGTAAATTAATTAACTTAGATAAAAATCTTATTTATAATCTTATATTAATTTTATTAATTTAATCCTTATTTAATTAAGTTAATTAATTAACATTTTATTTTATTTTATTAAACATTTTAAATTGAATACGTACACTATAACATTTATAGTTATACACATATATCTTATGTAAATGATTTCATTATTTATTACTTAACATTTGATCAACTTATTTAATTATAAAAAAATTAATTAATTATAATTAATTATGAATATTATAGATAGATATATATATATATATAACCTTGACATTTTAAGATAACGTTACATATACCAATATATATGTAATTTAATTTAATAAATTAACCTTTAATAAATTATTTATTAATTTAATTTAATTAATTATTAATAATGTTCAAAAGTAATTATTTTATTTTCAAAGCAATTCTGAAAATTATTTTATAACATTTATAAAATCATTACTTATTTTAAATTTAACCTTTTGAATTTAAATATTTTTATTTTAACTTAAACTTTTTAAATTTTAAATTTTATTTTAATTTCAAAATAAAATTTGAAAACTAGCCAAGGCTCAAATAAATTTATGCCTTTATATTGAAGATAACCTTTGAGTTTACATCATCCTTTCAAGACAGACTAGTAACTAGGTATGACATAATACTTGATTACCCAAACCCAACCTTAAATGCTACTTTTTTATACACCCTACTATATAAGTATGCTTTAGTAAGTTAGCCTTAATACTGTTAATTTAGATTACATAGGTTATTGGGCTCTGATACCATTGTTGAAACTAGGTCGGCATACAACGGGTTAAATTAATATATTAAAAAAATTCATTTTGGATTTTATTGGGCATATATAGTCTTAATTTATTTAGATCCGATCTAAATTAATTTTAAATAAAATCATTATTCTATTTAATTTGTAAATAAAAGTTTATATTGATATTATATTTGTATTATATAATGTGTACATGCGAATCATATGCATATGTACGTGCACATGCACGTGCAACATATACATTGTGCATGGTTTAATGTGCCCGTATCTAAGTGATGTGATTTACACCACAATAGATATGTTTTCCCCTCCATATACATATGTGATGTCAAATATATGTATACACACACATACACATATAACTCAATGTGATAAATATCATACTATACTAGTATGAAATATATATAATGATTATATCTACACATATATTATATAAAATAATGTTTATAAATATAAATATAGATAATTTTGAGTTCAAATTTAAATTTCAAATTTGGATGTAAACATAAAAATATCTTTTACGTTCAAAATTCAAATTTTGATTTTGTGAAGAATTAAATTTATAATGTATTTAGATATATATCCAATTTTTTTTATTAAAAGCGAAAAAATATTTATGCATATATATATATATACACATATATTAATATTTAAAGTTATTTGTAATAAAGAAATGCTGCATAATAATTATATATGTACATAGATGTTATTAGGCCATCGTTATATTTAAAAAATCAATTTTTTAATTTAAATATTCCCAAATTTATTCATTTTGTTTTTTTATAATAAACTATTTCCGAATGGAAATTGTTTGATTTTTTTAAAAACATACTATAATGTATAATAATATATGCGTATTAAATATATATATATATATATATATATATATTTACGTTTAACATATACATAAAGATTGATTTATTGTATTATATTTTTAAAACTAAACCATATATATTTAACTAGTGCGAACCCGTGCTTCGCACACGGCATTCATAGAAAGACTGATTCAAAATGTAAATCCAACTAAGAAAGATAAATATTTACAAAAATTACATGAAACCGTCGAAACTAACGGAATGTTCTCAATTCTGTGAAAAAATTACATTTATAGTCCATGATAATATTCATAGTCTCGTTGATGAATTTTCAACAAATGTTAGGAAATTGATGAAACTGTTTTAATGTAAAATTAGAGGTATGAAAGAATATTTGATAGGTATGAGCTTAAACCTTTAAATAACTGGAGAAGGAGAAACAGAAAAGTAATAACAATAGTGCAGGTTTGTTAGTCTGAAACAAATGCATCATGTTAAAGAACAATAAATGGAACCATTTTAAGTTCAACAAATTATTATCTATTACATAAGAACTCATGCTATGCATAAAAATCTCACTTGACTCAATCCAATCCTATTCCAAGTGAAAATAAAGGTTCCAAATATACTTGCATTTTATTGCAATGTAAAAGTTTGAAATAATGGATAGATAATAATTGGGTTCAAGTAGCAATAAAACCATATCCAAGCCCAATAAACAATCAGATCTGCCCTTCCTTCCTCGGTTCTGGGATTTGGCAGTAATTGCTGACGATAATTGTATGTAAATAAACAAAGGGCTATAATATGACAATTTCATACAAAACAGAATATTTTTAGAATATAAGATCTTTACTCATTTTGATGTTAAATTGGTAAACCAAACATATGTACAGTTTCAAACATTTAAATTCTAACCAAATCAAACTAAAACAACCTTGCCTCTACTGCTTCAATTAGGACTGCAGTCATCTAATCGTTTGTTTGAAGTCACCATACACATATTACAATTTGTCTACAAATACCTCAACACTAATAATAACAGAAACATAGATAATTTGCATATTGCTCCTTTATTGAAGGCTCTGCCAAAGTTGCCATTTTCTTGCATTGGAAGGGGAACAATTGTAGATTTTTCAACAACATGTACCAGAACTCAAAGTAAATAAAATATATAACATATATTTCAGTCGTATGTAAATTTTGTTATGATAGGATACTATGGCCATATAAACGTCATATGATCAATAAGTAATCAGATGGATCAAATAAGTACTCCACTAAATTTTGTTATGTTATGATGATAGGATACTATGGCCATATAAACGAGACTATTATGCAAGCACGATCAAGACTAAAATCGAAGCAAGATGACTACATATGCAAGGGGCACATATGCAATGCAATGATGGATACTATGTTCAATATGTACTCCACTAAATCAACTGCCAAAAAAGTCTGGGATGCGCTGAAAGCCAAGTATCTAATGGAGGATGCAACAAGTAAGAAATTTTTGACTATAAAATTTTTTAATTACATAATAACCGATGTTAGGCCAGTAGTAGAACAATTTAATGATATTATGTATATCCTAAACCAATTCAACAACATAACAACATAACATGAATATGGATGAGAAGATAAAAGTCTCATCCATAATTAACAAACTTCCCCCTTCTTGGAAGGATCAAAAGAAAATCTTTAAACACAAGAAAGATGATATGAGTTTGGATAATCTTGTAGTATTTGCAAGTGGAAGAACAACTTAGGCAGAAAGAAATCGCTGAAACAGGTGTTTCCATCTAAGATCTACATGGTGGAGGAAAAAGAGAAAAATAAAATCTCTGAGCACTCTTTTAATCAAAAGGGGAAATTTCAGAACAAGAAAAACTTTGATAACAAAAGGTCAAGAAAGTGAATGGATGCTACAATTGTGAAAAACTTGGTCACTTTAAAAAAGATTGTCGTTTCCTTAAAAAGAAACCTTAATCGACAAAAAAAACTTTGCGGGCATAATCTCTGAAATCAACATAGTTGAAAGAGAGGATTCTTGGTGGATCGACTCCGGTGCTACCAAGCATATCTGCAATGCCAAGAGTCTATTCAAGAAACTCGAACCATCTGAAGATGAAAAATTATCTCTATATGGGAAACTCGACGAAAGTAGCGGTCAAGGAGAAGAGGACAGTATTCTTGGAGTTTACGTTCGACAAATTCTGACATTGAATGGTGTATATTATGTATCCGATGTTAGAAAGAACCTTATTACTGTTAATCTATTAAATAAGTTTGGCTTCAAACAAGTCTTTGAATCAGATAAATATGTATTGGCCAAAGGTAGAATGTTTGTTGCAAAAGGGTACATGTGTGATGGAATGTTCAAATTGAATATTAATAAAATGATTGCTTATGTTTATATTGTTGACTCTTTTTCTTTATGGCATGGTAGATTAGAACATGCTAAAATTGGAAGTATAGATAATATTAAACATGATCCCTAAATATGATAATAAATCTGATGATAAGTGTATAATATGGTCTTTAATCAAAATAACCAGAAAACCGTTCCCATTGAAATCTGTTAGTACCACTAACCCGTTACAATTGATTTATAGTGATGTTTGTGATATGATAGTACTCCTACTAGAGGAGGAAAGAAGTATTTTATCACATTTTTAGATGACCATTCAAAGTACTATTATGTTTATCTAATGCGTACTAAGGATGAAGTATTTAATTCATTTATGACCTATAAGACTGAAGTAGAAAATCAATGTGATGTTAAAATTAAGACCCTTAGATCTGATATGTGAGGTGAATATCATTTTCTTGCATTTTATGAATCTGTAGGAATTATACATGAGACATCTGTAATTTATACTCCACAACAAAATGGAGTAGCAGAATGTAAAAATAGTACACTTACTGAAATACTTAATGCAATATTATATAATTCTAGTTCAATACTAGTTTCTGAGGTAGGGCTTTACTTACCATCTATTATATCTTAAATAAAATACCTTATAAAAAGATTGAAGTTACATCTTATGAGCTTTGGAAGAAACGAAATCCAAATCTTGATTATTATCGAGTTTGGGATTGTAGAGTCGATTACCTGAACCAAAAGCAGGAAATTTGGACAAAAGAGCATTGACTGTATTTACTTAGGATACACTCAACATAACAAGCGCTATAGGTTTCTAGTAATAAAACCTAATACTTAGATTGAGATAAACACAATAATAGAATCTATAGATGCAGTATTCTATGAAAATAGTTTCACATCTATTTCATCCAATCCATCTATTAGCGAATTGATGAAGGCTAATATACCTATTCGTGAAATGGTGGAAGTCACTAAAATTATTTGTCAATTTGAAAACACTCAAGAAAATAATGATGAAACTGATGTATCTCTTAGGATAAGTAAAAGAATGAAGACTGAAAAGTCATTCGAACCAGATTTTATCACTTATTTGGTTGATGGATCAACGGATGGTATTAGACGTCGAGTCATGCTTTCTACAACCATAGATTCTGATCCTTTAATATATACTGAGGCCATAAAGTCTTAGGATTCAGCTTTTTGGTAAGAAGCCATAAATGATGAAATTGATTCTATTATGGGAAATCAAACATGTAAACCAATAGACTTACCTTCCGGTTCTAAACCAATAGGATGTAAGTGGATATGTAAGAAGAAATTATGAGCAGTTGGTACGATAGAAAATTTTAAGGCTATATTAGTTACGAAGGGATTTACTCAAAAGGAAGGAATAGATTATTTTGGTACATATGCGCATGTAGCTAGAATTTCAATAATTAGGACATTAGTTGCATTAGCATCAATTTATAAATTTGAAATTTATCAAATGGGCTCAAAACTGCATTCTTAAATGGAGAACTTGATGAAGAGATATATCTATCTCTACTAGAAGGTTTTGTAATGCATAGACAAATACGTAAAGTATGTAAACTTATTAAATCACTTTCCGGTTTTAAACAAGCACCAAAACAGTGACATAAGAAATTTGATAAAACCATAGTATCAAATGGGTTTAGGATTTGCAAATCAGACAAATGTGTCTGTAGCAAATTTCATGCTGGTAAAGGTGTAATTATATGTCTTTATGTTGATGATATGTTGCTATTTGAGACTAATATCTCGAGTATTGAAGAAACGCAAAGATTTCCATCTTCATGATGTTTTGACATGAAAGAAGTGGGGAAGTTGAAGTGATTCTAGGAATAAGAATATAAAAACAAAAGTAGGTTTGGTCATTACATAGAGAAGATTCTTAAAAGGTTTAATCAATTTGATTGCAAACCTGTAAGTAGCCCATTTGACTGTAACACCCTTAATTATTGATAACATTATTCAAGAGATTTAATTAGAAAAATTAAATAGAATAATGTAAATGTTAAGTGATAAAGGAGTTGAGATTTGAACAAATCTGATTAAGGCTTTGCTTAATAAAATAATTAAATGGGCTTAAGAATGGGTTATAAGCTAATTAATCTACATAAGGGTATATTAGGAATTTGCCGCACATAACCCTTAACCCCTATATATTTTCGTTCCGACCATTTCATTCTCATTCACGTCATTTTGAAAACATAAGCAAAAATATTAAGAGGAGCTGGCCATGGTCAAAGAGAAGAGAAATTAATTCAAAAGCTAGAGATTCAAGCTTAGGGAAAATCAATCTCAATCCAATCTCCTTATCTAAATCAAGGTGAATAAATAATTCCATCTCTATTTTGTTTTGTAATCATATGTTTTCAGATTTAAGGGTAAATTCATTTTTATGATGATTTAGATGATGATATGCTTGAATCACAATTTATTTTATTTAAACAAGAATGTTTAAATATGATTTCTCACGGTTTTGGGGTAAAACCGGTTATGTCGATGTTTAAATGCCATGGAAAAATTTCATGTTATGTAAAACATGATTTTGGAGTTGGGTTTTAATTTTGATAATTTTTCAAGCTATGAAAAGATTGTTATGAATTTCCAAAGGAAAATATAGTTATTTGGGTATATAAATTTATTTTGGAAAATATATTAAGAATTTGGGTCTGAAATTTTGATATGTTAGATAACATGATTAAAGTGAATTTTTGGAATTTTTGGGGATTTTTCCAAAGGATTTGCTATGCAAATTAATTTATTTTAGAAGAGAGACTTCTTTGCAATATAGGTTTTGATTAATGGAAGGGCTTATTAGATTAACTTAACCATGGTTCAGATCTGAAATTAGCGGCAGTTATTTTAGTAAATAATTTGAAAAGTTAAGGCAACAAATATTTTGTTTACACGTGGCAGGTTAGTTAGAAAAAGATTTGCTTTAATTAGTAGTAAAACAGGTTTATCCAGAAATGTTGGTTTCGCCTACTTTAAAAGTACCTTTCAACACAGAGCTTCCACCTTCAACTCAATCGAAACCTACTATGCCAAAACTAATACACAAGGTATCACAAAGATGGTACATAGTGGATTGGAGAAAGGCGAAAGGTTAGGTGTCGAAAGCATGGCTTCCGAAGGGGTCGATACCTTGGTTTGTTTTAAAAAGAGAAACACCGGCATTTGTTTTAATTAAGCCTTCGAAAGAGTCAAAACATATGTTTTCAAAAGGTGTTTTAAAAGCTTTTGAAGGGGTTGCCATCAACTTATGTTTGCTTTCGAATGAGTTCCTTTACTCATGAAATCATGCTTTTGAAAGAAGGGGTTCCGGCCTTGTGACGCCCCACCTCTATACTCGCACTAACCAAGGACACTACTGGGTAATGCTGTTAATTAGTACGAAGAATAAGGCTGTTGAGGAGCGACCAACTGTATAATTGATTTGAGCGAGAACCGATATGTCAGATAGTATGTCATGCATTGCATTTCAAGAGGAAATCCGACATATCCAATCCAAACTCAAATCTACTACCCAGCGGCTAAGTGGCATTCGGAAACAAATATAAAATAAGCATAACACAAAATCAGTCACAGATATACATATCACTAAGGCGGAAACAGATATGAATATAACACATAGAAGTGAACATCAAAGTAGTGGTCATACAAGATCCATTACATCACAAAAGAATAGGTACAAGTGCTAGACAAAAGAATATGTATACATCAAGGGGTCTCTATCTCGAATGTATAAAAACAAAAACTACTAAGCTAAAGTAGTTAGCCAAAAGTCAGAAGCTAGTCCCTGCTAAGAAGTCAAGTGGAAGTACCTGAAACACCACGGTCTGACCCGAGTATTATTTTAGAAGAAAAATAATAAACGGATCAGTCTAGCTATAAATATCATACAAGATGAGATAGGATAAGAGATATGGCAAAAATATATGATAACAATAATGTCATACTGTGACAAGTATATATTTGATAACAATGAAAATCATATAACATCTCAAATCTCCTCAAATATCCAAAAAGAATATCATATTCTTTAGCTTATTCAACAAATCACAAATATTGATAGAGCTTATCAATGCAAATCACAAACTTCGGTGAAACATAAATTCTAGAAATCAATAATTAGAAATCCAGAAAAACACAAAAGAGGGGAGGCCTATCATAAACAGGAGCATGAAAACTCACCAACACGTGTATCACAAACGGAACGCTATTCCATGGTCGCTAACCCATCAAATTTGAGCCGAAGCTCCACAAACGGCCCGAAGACCATGGGTCGCTACCCCACCAATTTGAGCCGAAGCTCCACCAAAATGGGGTTTAGTCCCCCACGCAGACAAAGAGATATCGCCCATCGCTAGTCTAAATCACAAAATGATCAGCATTGATCGATAAATGTAAATTACACTAAGCTAGTAAATACACGAGTTTAGCTTCATGTCCCATAATCACTGGCTTAACTTAAATATTTACAAACAAATTGTAGATTTCCACTCGAAAGTTGTCATAAGATTTCAATCGAACAAGTCTAAGAATTAACCGACGAAGTAAACGCAAGCGTTTCATACCACTTGTTTTGCTAAGTCGTTTAATTGGATTTCTCATACGAACGAAGTAAAGCTTTGTATATACTAATAGATTGGAAAACGGTTTTAAAAACTAGCTTTGTATTAAAAGTAATGTTGAAATCATTTTTGTGAAAGAGTTTGAGTATTTACTACTAGTATAGAAACCTTTGTATTTTAAAGTGACAAATCACAGAAATGATTATAAAAACAATCTATCACCAAAATCCACATTCGACGACGTGAATTAAAACCATAAAAATCGATATCAAATCCATCAAATGGATATTGCCAAAAATCCAGGAAAGAAGTCATCAAAGTCGATAATAAATGACAACAAATAACCGGATCAACAATAATCGATACAATGGAAACCCACATAATAATAGGCAAATTGACTGAATTTAACAGCGACAGACGTTTGGTGGTTTTTCCATACGTTTGAGCTGAAGATCTAGAAATTTCTTCCAGATTGCTCAGATGTCTGGAAATAACCTCAAACGTCTGAGCTGAAGGCAAATTTTATTCCAATGCCTCAGACGTCTGAGCGTTTTCCCAGACGTCTGAGCTGAAGCTCAGGGCAAAATATGCCTAGGCCAATGATGGCCAAATAAACTCGGAAGCGATCGAATGAGCGATGGTGTGATGCCCCACCTCTATGCTCACAATAACAAAGGTTATTATAAGTAATAACGTCTGCTATTGCGAAGAATAAGGCTTGTTAGAAGCGACCATCCGTAAGTTATGCCTTAGACGAGTATTGATTACATCAATAGGAGTTGTGTGAATTACTCCCAAAGATATATCTTCAATCCAAATCTAAAACGAAACTACGGTGGCTTAAGAAAAATTCAAAACAACTCATAATAACAACAACACAGATAGTATAATCACATCAGAACAGAAATATCAGATATATAGCGGAAGATAAGTCTGGAATACATGCTACAACAATCGATAGTTCACACGAACCAAATATACATATACAAAGATACCATCATACATGAGATGAGAGTCAAAACTCCAAATAGAAACACCTCGAAGACTAGACAAAAGATGGAGTGAAATCCCAAAAGCTGAAGCTACAACTGAATCAGAGATAGCAACTATCCTGAAATAACTCGGTCTGACCCGAGTATTATTTAAAAGAAATAATAAACGGATCAGTCTAATTTAAACTTCAGAAATAAGTGTATGATAAATAACACTTAAGCAAATAATCATAATTTCGAATGAGATTATACAACATAGATAATCAACATAGTTCAAATAAAGAAATCTCAATTTAAACTCCATCAAAATCAGCTTTTAAATTCCCAATTGAATTCAAAACAGCAATACGGAAATTTATAATCTCGGATGAGACTATACACAAATTATAATCTCGAATGAGACTATACACAAAATTATAGCCTGGGTTGAGACTATACAACATAGTAATTAGCATAGTTTAAAGGAAGAATTCCCATTAAACATCATCAAAATCAACTTCAAAATTCACAATTGAATTCAAAACAGCAATACGCAGAATCTAGAGATCAAAATAAGATAACTAGAAAATCAACATAAAAGATGGATCGATCCCAGCAGATGGTGAGTTTTAGCTACGCCGCACGTGCATCAACATATGGCCGAAGCCTACCAAGTACTGTCATCATAATTTTGGCGCCCAACAAATGACCCGAATGTCCAACATATGACCCGAAAGTCTAGTACTGGTATTTGACCCAAGGTCCAGCATAGTGGCTCGAAAGCCCAACAAAATCATCAAAGTCATCAAACAGCAAATATTTCAATTAACGAGTCCGAAATTAACCGAAATAGTAAAAGTGTGGTTCCATACTCCGCACTTTTGCTAAATCATTTAAATCTCTTCATCGTTTCCTTGAAAGTGCAAAATTGTGTATTTTATATAAATAACATTTTACGTTTTCAAACGGACAAGTCCGGAATTAAGCGAATCAGTAAAAGTAAGGGTTCATAGTCCTCAATTTTGCTGAAGCGTTTAAATCGCTTCCTCGTTCTTTTGAAAGCGCAAACTGTAAAAATTTTGGGAAAGAATTTTATTTTAAAACGATTTGAAAACACGTGATTGAAACAGCAACATCTGTAGCAATTTTAACGAGGAAATTGCGCTTCACAAAACACCGTAAAAACGGATATCAAATCAGCGTTGCGGAATAACCGCTTAAAAATTCACTTTAAAATTGACGGTTACTGAAGTCAAACAACAGTAATTTTTATTTGTGAAAAATATCATCAAAACAACACGTTTCAAAAATATAGCACCGGTGTAAAAATTCCGTTATAAAAATAACGACAACAAAATACGCTTTAAAACGTAACACCGGTTCAACGTAAATTAAATAGTAGACTACACCACTATATTCTCATCAAAATATTTTGCACTGTCTCACCGTACACTTTTAAAACATTTTGCTCAAAATGAAATGCACGTACAATTGAAAGAGATTGTAATGTGCGTTCTTTATACACATATAAATGAAACAAAAGGAAAGACAAAATTTGGAATAATTTGGCAATACCTTAATTTACATGCACGTAACCCATATAGGTAAAATATAATTTACCTGCCAATGCATTGTCACTCAAATGATTAAGTGGACTAAATTTTAAAGTGACCCGAGCAACAAATATACACACTCACGCAGGTAATAAGCTAAGGACAGAACACGTTTACAAATAAGTAAATACATGATCTGACCACTTTTGCATGCACCAAATTTTAATTCACGCACGCAAGGACATATTTGGTGTAACGTAAAAATGATGTTTGGAAAAAACACCTTCCTATTTACTATACGCGTACATATGCTATATAATATAACTTGAAATGTTTTTCACGTACATTTATGCACACAAATGAAATATGCCTAGAACACACTCAAAAACGCAAGAATACATAACATGCATGGTATCTCGTGCAATACATGCACATACGTAACGAATTGTGGGCAATAGTTTATAGGCAAAAATGAATTTATAAGAAAGTGAGTTAGAAAACATATTTCTCTTCCAGAACAAACCTTTTGTAGCACGTTTCCAGGTTTATTGTGAACTTGATATGGTAATACCAAAAGGCTCGGTGCTAAAGAAATAGTAAAGTTGTGTTATGGATCAACAATTTATCCTAAACAGACTTCGTATTTCAAACCTTAACCAACCACAGTGCTACTTGCATCAAAGTAAAATTATCAAAGAGCAATTTTAATTACTGAATTTAAAACCATTTCAGAGAACACTATATAAAATGCATAAATTCACGGAGATGGTTTACCAAATAATGAGTGACCTGGCTCTTTATTTTTATAAAATGCACTTAAGACTTCACTATGGATGCACACAATGATCTGTACACTTATAAAATGAGGGAATAAAAATGTGACCAGGCCATGCACGTTTCACGCACGTACAAATTGCAAAAGAAGGTAGCATCTTTGCACAGAAATGAAATAACACAAACACCTGACGACTTGGTTTACACACAAATAATAGTAGAGAATAGATTAGAAACGTGAGTTTAAAACTCACCTTAGATTGCCTTAAAAACACTAGCAACAGAGATCGGAAGCAACTGAGAACGGAGTGGAGCAAGAATATTGAAACCGCCATTAAAGTTTCTCACCGTGCTACTGGACGAATTGAGCAAAAATGAAAGATGCAGCTCCTTTTTTTTCGATTTGTGCACAAGTCAATAAAGTATGGCTGGAAATTGTACATAAGCATTTAAGGTAGACGTGCTCTAGAGGAAAGAAAGGACAAGCTTTGCATATAAAATGATGAAGGCTGATGAAGCAATGTGTTCCCACTTACATAAAAAGAATGTGACAGCACTACTAACTAATAGGTTCCACTTTTGCTTCACAATACATTCTAACAACAAAGGTAAAATGTGTCTCAACTTTGCTATTAGATTGGACCAAGTCTCACACGTGAAGAAGACAAACGATGTTACAACATAGCCTGGATAAAATTCAACACTGCTAAAGCCAATTGCAATTCAATTCAGCTGCTACCTCTTAGAGGCATGCAACTGACTTTGCAACATTTTTTCTTTTTTTTCCTATTTAAAATATTTACTTCGACAGTAATTCAAAAATCACGGTTGTTACAGATGGTGGCTAGGGATTTATGTCAAGCGACAACCCAGCCCTATAGACTCTTCAATACACTCCAAACAACATGTCCAAACATCCATGGTAGGATTTTCATAGATTTTGACTTCAAAATTGAAAATTTGAAAAATTCACCAAACCAATTCAATTCAAAAGCAATTGAACATGAAATAGATATTAGGGATTCATACCTAACAACAATGAAAGCTATAAACATAGATGTGAGTTCAAGAACTCACCTTTAAATTCAAAAACAAGGAATGAGAAGCTCTAAAACAAAGCAAGATCAATCTCTCTTCAACTTCACTTTAAGAACCTTCGATCTATGATCAAATGCAAAGTTTTTCCTAAGTTAGGTTATAGGAAAAATCAAGAATTGAAGAGGAATTGAGATGGAGAAGATGAAGAACATTCTTACCTAAGCATCTCGTTGATTTTGAACTTGAATTTGAATTTCCTAAGAAAACTAGGGCTTAGTAATTTTAATTTCCTTCTTTCCCCCCATTATTCCTTTTGCTTGAGAGTGTTAGGAAATTATGAAAGGAATGTATTAAGAGGAGTGGAATGGAAGGTATTTGGTAGAAAGTTTGGGTTCTCTTACTGGGTTAGTGGGCTAGAACACAACCCAAAGGCCAAACAAAATACCAAAATCCTAATCAGCTCCAAACATAACAATGTTTATACTCAAAAAAAGTTGTAAACGTCGTTTTGAACTCAATGGAAGTGCTCTTGAGTCTGAATTCGACTGTTTACAAAAAGTCACATTTCAGACTTTAATTCAACTAACGAAGCTATATTTAAATAAAACGTTTAAATATATAATCGTAAAATATGCGGGTTGTTACAGACTCTCCTCCTTAAAAAAATTGCTTCCTCGCAATACTTAAGAAGAAAATAAAGAGTAACAACCACACTAAGGTATAACAACACAAAAGAAAATTTTGAAGTGAGAAGTTCACCTTATAGAGCACGAGAGAGTAAGTCCAAATGTGTTCGCTCGATGAATTCTCTGAATTCCCAAGAACAAACTTTAGGATTTGCGGACCATTGAACTTTCATAAGCGTAACATCTTTATTACGAAGGCGTTTAACCTCCGTAGCAATGATACGAATAGGATGTTGCTCATAAGTCAAATTAGGTGAAACTTCAATTTCTTCAATAACACCGGGCTCAAGAATAGAATCGGAATCTCTAAGGTATTTCCGTAGTTGAGAAACATGGAATACGTCATAAATAGCAGAAAATTGAGCCGCTAATAAAAGGCGGTAAGCCACGGAACCAATGCGTTCGGTGATGGAAAATGAGCCAATATATCGAGGTGCTAACTTTTCCGATCGATTGAAACGCACAACATCCTTCATAGGTGAAACACGAATGAATACCAAATCTTCCACAGAAAATTCCAAATTCCTTCTTCGGCTATCGGCATAGGATTTTTGTCTACTTTGAGATTCTTTCATCCTATGACAAATACGGTCAATCTTTTCCGTGGCATCACGAATAAAATCTGGACCTAAAACCAGCTTCTCACCGGCTTTAAGCCAAAATGAAGGAGATCGACATGGCCTTCCGTAGAGTGCGTCGAAAGGTGCCATACCAATACTAGATTGGAAGCTATTATTATTAAAAAAACCTCGACAAGAGAAATATGATCTTCCCAACTTCCACCAAAATCAAGAACACAAGCACGAAGGAGATCTTCAAGAGTTGATTCACACGCTCTGTTTGTCCATCAGACTGAGGATGATAAGCGGTGATAAAATTAAGCTTTGTTCGCAAAGCTTTTTGAAGACCCTTTCAAAATCCACTAATAAATAATGGATCACGATCGCTAACAATAGAAGTAGGAACTCCATGCAATTTAACAATTTCTTTAACATAGAGTTTGGCCAAAAGAGATACGGTTACGGTCCGGTTGGACCGAACAGGAAGAAAATGGGCGGATTTTGTAAGTCTATCAACTATCACCCATAGACTGTCATAACCTGAACGAGAATGGGGAAGATCATCAATAAAGTCCATGGAGACTTGATCTCACTTCCAAACTGGAATGTCCAAAGGTTGCAATAACCCACTAGGCCTTTGATGCTCGGCTTTTATGAGTTGGCAAGTCATGCAACGCTTAATAAAGTTAGCAATATTAGATTTCATTCTACCCCAATAATAAAGTCGTTTCATGTCCGCATTCATTTTACTACTACCGGGATGAATGGTAAATTTAGAACGATGAGAATCTTCTAAATGTCTTTACGAAGATCACTAATATTTGACACAATAAGTCTACCAAATTTTCGAATGCCTCCACGAGCATCAATTTCAAAGTCTTTCAAACCATCAATATTTCTATCCCTACAACTTTGGCTAAGATGAGCCAATTCGGGATCATGCTTTTGAGCTTCAAGAATGCGGTTTAAAAGAGATGGATGAGCCTCAAGGATACATAAAACAAGAGATGGACATGAATTGGATTCACGATCTCGAATCTCACAAGTGGACAAAGTCTCGAGATCATTCCATTCAGATATCATCATGGAAACAACCGCTTGTTGCTTACGACTAAGGGCATCGGCAACACGATTTATCTTTCTAGGAGTATAAAGAATATCATGATCATAAAATGCAAGGAATTCGAGCCAACGTTGTTGCCGCAAATTAAGTTCCTTTTGAGAGAACAAATACTTCAAAGATTTATGATCAGTGTAGAGAACAAAATTTCTCTCCCAAAAGATAATGACGCCAAATTCTAAGGGTGAAAACAATGGTCGCGAGCTCTAAATCATGAGTGTCATATCTAGTCTTGGCAGGCTTTAATTGCCTAGAAGCATAAGCAATAACACGTTCCCTTTGCATGAGAACGGCTCCCAAACCAACACGATTAACATCGGTATAAACAATCAAGTCTTAGTTCCCTTCGTGAATCACAAGAATAGGAGCATCGGAAAGGAGTTCTTTTAATTTCTGAAAAGCGGCTTCACATTTGTCTGACCAAATGTACTTAACTCCCTTCTTTGTCAAACTAGTAAGAGGTACGGAAATTTTAGAAAAGACTTTTATGAACCGACGGTAATAGCCCGCCAATCCAAGAAAGCTACAAATTTCCATCACACTCTCCGGTCTCTTCCAATTTTGAATCGCTTCAATCTTTGAAGGATCCACGGAAATTCCGGATTCATAAATAACATGTCCTAAAAATTTCACACGGGATTGCCAAAAGTGGCACTTAGAAAATTTTGTTTTCAATTGATTGCTCCTAAGGGTTTCCAACACAATTCGAAGATGTTTTTCATGCTCTTCCTCGGTTTTAGAATAAATAAGAATATCATCAATAAAGATGAGAACAAATCGATCGAGGAAGTCTTTGAAAATTCGGTTCATAAGGTCAACGAAATAAGCTGGAGCATTCGTTAAACCAAATGGCATAACAAGCCATTCATAACATCCATAACGAATACAGAACGATGTCAAAGGAATGCTATCCTCTACAATACGAAGCTGATGAAAACCGATTGCTAAGTCTAACTGTGAAAAGACTCTAGCACCGCTAAGTTGATCATATAGATCATCAATTCGAGGTAAGGGATATTTATTCTTGATGGTGAGATCATTAAGCTTGCGGTAGTCAAAGCAAAGCCTAAGTGTACCATCGGATTTCTTCACAAAGATAGCTGAAGCTCCCCAAGTAGAACTAGAACGAATAAACTGTTTTGCTTCCAATTTGAATAATTGTTTACGCATCTCCTTATTTTCCTTATTGGACATACGATAAGGAGGACGAAAGATAGGTAGAGCTTCAGGGATTAGATTAATTCTGAACGCAATTGCTCGCTTAGGTGGTAATCCTAAAACGGGCTCAAAGATGTCGGGAAATTCACAAACAACGTGAATGAGGGAAATGACATCTTCCGCATCATCATTATCGTCATCATGCGGATTTAGAGAATATAAGGATGCTACAGAATTGGAATCTGAATCTTTAAGAACAATAGAAATCTGCTTAACATATTGAGGATGTCGAAGATGGATAGTCCTCTTGGGACATAGGATGTGGGCCTCATAACGATTAAGCCAATCTATTCGCAAAATCATTCCGAAACCTATGTAACGCATAACATGCAAATCGGTTCGGAAAGCATAATCACATAAAATAATCTCGACATCTTTACAATACAAATTGAGTGTTGCGGATCCACCAACCGGATTCGCAATTCTCAGTGAAGTCATCAAACCCATAACATTTAAAGACAAAGTATCAACAAGTTCTTTTGATATAAAAGAGTGAGATGCACCCGTATCAAAAAGAACTCGAATAGGATGATCACGAAACATAATAATGCCATCAAGGACAGAATGAGAAATAGCTTGACCAACAGAAGTGTTACTAGGGGCTTGCACAACATTCAGCTTTCCCTCTTTCTTGATCTGAAGTTTGGGACATGAAGATTTAGGATGACCCGAACTTTTGCGATAGCGACAAGTAAGGGGCTTCAGACACTTATTTGCATAGTGGTCCTTAGAACCACAATTGTAGCACTCTCCACGACTAGAGGTAGGAGTCTTTGCTACCGAAGTTACTTGCTTCCTTTTCTTATTGGGATTAGGGCCTTTGAACTTACTGTCGAGTTGCCTCTTCTTGTTGTTGTTGAAGTTCTATTTGGCACCCCCAACATCACCATCACTTTCTTTATCGGCCTCTTCAAGTCGAAGAGCGATATCTACAAGCTAATCGAAAGGAACTTCTAGTTTCAGAAGTAAAGCATTTTGGAGGTTCTTATTCAAATCATAATAAACCTTTGATTCTTTTTCAATGGGGTATTAATATACTTGACCCCATATTTAGAGAGAGATTCAAATGATGTGACATAATCTGTCATAGAAGATTCACCTTGAATAAGATCAATAAAGCGTCGAGCTAAAGTTACTTTTTCAACTTCCGGCACAAACTTCAACTCGAACCTTTCCCATAATTGCTCCCAAGTAAGATCCGCTTTAACAATTTCCGAAATTAAAAGCTCATACCAATCTAATGCTCTCTCCTGAAGCATGCTAAAAGCCACTTAGACTCGATATAGATTCATAAGATTCATGCGAGAAAAGATGCGATCGCATGTTCTAAGCCAAGCTTGGACTTCTATAATGCTTTCGGAACCCTTGAATGACCTTCCACCCAAATTGGTATAATCACTGCACAAGCGTGCAAACCCGAATTTAGGATGAGTAGGCTCAGAAATGGGTCCGGTAGCTTGGGCATTCTTTACAAGATCCAAAAGTTGTTAGGCAGACATGAATACGCCATCCTGTGGAGTAGCACTAGATTGACCGGCGCTAGGATGGCCAGGTCTAACCATTTCTCTTCTTTAAGAAAGAAAGAAAAAGAAAAGGTTATTCTCAGAATGAATATCAAACAAACTTGATTGATAAACAAGGCATCATAAAAGAAAATAGGATAGAACGGGTCCTAAGACTCGAATTAAATCCTAAGGCACGATTTCTAAGAGAGACTTAGGACAATGATCCTTGCTAGATTATTCTACATTGTTCCGAAATTTGGCTCTAATACCAAACTGTGACGCCCCACCTCTGTACTCACACTAACCAAGGATACTACTGGGTAATGCCGTCAATTAGTACGAAGAATAAGGCTGTTGAGAAGCGACCAACTGTATAATTGATTTGAGCGAGAACTGATATGTCAGATTGTATGTCATGCATTTCATTTCAAGAGGAAATCCGACATATCCAATCCAAACTCAAATCTACTACACAGTGGCTTAGTGGCCTTCGGAAACAAATATAAAATAAGCATAACACAAAATCAATCACAGATATTCATATCACTAAGGCGGAAACATATATGAAAATAACACATAGAAGTGAACATCAAAGTAGTGGTCATATAAGATCCACTACATCACAAAAGAATAGGTATAAGTGCTAGACAAAAGAATATGTATAAATCAAGGAGTCTCTGTCTCGAATGTATAAAAACAAAAACTACTAAGCTAAAATAGTTAGCCAAAAGTCAGAAGCTAGTCCCTGCTAAGAATTCAAGTGGAAGTACCTGAAATACCTCGGTCTGACCCGAGTATTATTTAAGAAGAAAAATAATAAACGGATTAGTCTAGCTATAAATGTAACAACCCGCATATTTTAGGATTGAATATTTGAATATTTTATTTAAATATCGAATCGTTAATCGGATTAAGGTCCAAAAAGCTACTTTTTGCAAACAGTCAAATTAGGACTCGATACCACCTCCATTGAGCTCTACCTATCACTCGTCCTCCTTATCGTATGTCCAACAAAGAAAATGAGGAGATGCGCAAACAATTGTCCGAATTGGAAGCGAAGCAATTTATTCAATCTAGTTCCTCTCTATGGGGAGCTTCAGCTATTTTTATGAAGAAATCTGATGGTACACTTAGGCTTTGCGTTGACTACCGCAAGCTTAACGACCTCACCATCAAGAATAAATATCCCTTACCTCGGATTGATGATTTATTCGATCAGCTCAGTGGTGCTAAAGTCTTTTCACAGTTAGACTTAGCAACCGGTTTTCATCAGCTTCGCATTGCAAAGGATAGCATTCCTTTGACATCGTTCCGTACTCGTTATGGATCTTATGAATGGCTTGTTATGCCATTTGGTTTGACGAACGCTCCAGCTTATTTCGTCGACCTTATGAATCGAGTTTTCAAAGACTTCCTCGATCGATTTGTTCTCGTCTTTATAGATGACATTCTTATTTATTCTAAGACCGTGGAAGAGCACGAAAAACATCTTCGGATTGTGTTGGAAACTCTTAGGAGTAACCAATTAAAAGCAAAATTTTCTAAATGCCACTTTTGGCAATCTCGTGTGAAATTTTTAGGACATATCATTTCTGAATCCGGAATTTCTGTGGATCCTTCAAAGATTGAAACGATTCAAAATTGGAAGAGACCGGAGAGTGTGACGGAAATTCGTAGCTTCCTTGGATTGGCGGGCTATTACAGTCGGTTCATAAAAGACTTTTCTAAAATTTCCATGCCCCTCACTAGCTTGACAAAGAAGGGAGTTAAATACATTTGGTCAGACAAATGTGAAGCTTCATTTCAAAAATTAAAAGAACTCCTTTCCGATGCTCCTATTCTTGTGATTCCCGATGGGAACCAAGATTTTATGGTTTATACCGATGCTAGTCGCGTTGGTTTGGGTGCCGTTCTCATGCAGCGGGAACGCGTTATCGCTTATGCTTCTAGACAATTAAAGCCTGCCGAGACTAGATATGCCACTCATGATTTAGAGCTCGCGGCTATTGTTTTCGCCCTTAGAATTTGGCGCCATTATCTTTTCGGGGAGAAGTTTGTTCTCTACACAGATCATAAATCATTGAAGTATTTATTTTCTCAAAAGGAACTTAATTTGCGTCAATAACATTGGCTCGAGTTCCTTTCATCCTATGATCTTGATATTCTTTATACTCCCGGAAAGGGAAATCGTGTTGCCGATGCCCTTAGTCGTAAGCAACAAGCGGTTGTCTCCATGATGATATCCGAATGGAATGATCTCGCGACTTTATCCACTTGTGAGATTAGAGATCGTCAATCCGATTTATGTTCATCTCTTGTTTTGTGTAGTCTTGAAGCTCATCCTTCTCTTTTAGACCGCATTTTTGAAGCTCAAATGCAGGATCCCAAATTGGTTCTTCTTAGCCAAAGTTGTAGGGATAAAATTGATATTGAAAGTTTGAAAGACTTTGATATTGATGCTCGCGGCGGTATTCGAAAATTTGGTAGACTTATCGTGCCAAATATTTGTGATCTTCGTAAAGACATTTTAGAAGATTCTCATCGTTCTAAATTTACCATTCATCCCGGTAGTAGTAAAATGTACGCGGATATGAAGCGACTTTATTATTGGAAGGGAATGAAATCTGATATTGCTAACTTTGTTAAGCGTTGCATGACTTGCCAACTTGTTAAGGCCGAGCATCAAAGGCCCGGTGGGTTTTTGCAACCTTTGAAAATTCCAATATGGAAGTGGAATCAAATTTCCATGGATTTTATTGACGGTCTTCCCCGTTCTCGTTCAGGCCATGATAGCCTATGGGTGATAGTAGATAGACTTACAAAATCCGCCCATTTTATTCCCGTTCGGTCCAATCGGACCGTACCTATTTTGGCTAAACTTTTTGTCAAAGAAATTATTAAATTGCATGGAGTTCCAACTTCTATTGTTAGCGATCGTGATCCATTGTTTACTAGTGGATTTTGGAAAGGTCTTCAAAAAGCTTTGGGAACGAAGCTTAATTTTAGCACCGCTTATCACCCTCAGTCTGATGGACAAACCGAGCGTGTGAATCAAACTCTTGAAGATCTTCTTTGTGCTTGTGTTCTTGATTTTGGTGGAAGTTGGGAAGATCACATCTCTCTTGTAGAATTTTCCTATAACAATAGCTTCCAATCTAGTATTGGTATGGCACCTTTCGAGGCACTTTACGGAAGGCCATGCCGATCTCTTTCGTGTTGGCTTGAAACCGGTGAGAAGCTGGTTTTAGGTCCAGATTTTATTCGTGATGCCACAGAAAAGATTGACCTTATTCGTCATAGGATGAAAGAAGCTCAAAGTAGACAAAAATCCTATGCCGATAATCGAAGAAGGAAATTAGAATTTTATGTGGGAGATTTTGTGTTTATTCGTGTTTCACCTATGAAAGGTGTTGTGCGTTTCAGTCGATCGGGAAAATTAGCATCTCGATTTATTGGCCCATTTCCCATCACCGAACGCATTGGTTCCGTGGCTTATCGCCTTTTATTACCGGCTCAGTTTTCTGCTATTCATGACGTATTCCACGTTTCTCAACTCCGGAAATGCCTTCGAGATTCTGATTCTATCCTTGAGCCCGGTGTTATTGAAGAAATTGAAGTTTCGCCTAATTTGACTTATGAGCAACATCCTATCCGTATTATTGCTTCGGAGATTAAACGCCTCCGAAATAAAGATGTTCCTCTTGTGAAAGTTCAGTGGTCCTCAAATCCTAAGGATTGCTCTTGGGAATCCAGAGAATTCATCGAGCGAACACATCCGGATTTGCTCTCTCGTGCTCCTTAAGGTGAACTTTTTATTTCAAATTTCCTCTTTTTGTGTTGATATGCTTTTGTTGTTGTTACTTCTTATTTATTTCTTAAAGATTGCGTGGACGCAATTTCTTTAAGGAGGGGAGTCTGTAACAACCCGCATATTTTAGGATTGAATATTTGAATATTTTATTTAAATATCGAATCGTTAATCAGATTAAGGTCCAAAAAGCTACTTTTTGCAAACAGTCAAATTAGGACTCGAGACCACCTCCATTGAGTTCAAAATGACGTTTGCGACCTTTTTGAGTATAAACATCGATGTGTTTGGAGTTAGTGGAATTTTGCTACTTTTTCACTTTGGGCTTTGGTTTGGGTTTCAGCCCTATATCCTAACTCAAGCCCTTAGCTCCACCCCCACTTATCTTCATTCACTTTATTTTCCTAACACTTTCAAGCTCTAGATAAAAATGGTGGAGGAGAAAAAGAATTAGAATTTCTAAGCCCTAGTTCCATTTGCAAATCAAGTTCTAGCTCCAAATTCAAAGAAGAAGCTTTGGTAAGCCTTCTCTTCATCCTCTCCAACTCGTTCTCTTTTCAATCTCAGAAATTCCTAAACCTAACTTAGGAAATGTTTCTCTTTTAAGCTTAGATTCAAGCTTGTTGAGTTGGAATTGAAGAGTGATTGTTCTTGTCATTGCTCTATAGCTTCTTCTTCCTTGTTTTGTGTAAAAAGGTGAGATTTTTATCTCACATCTTTGTCTATAACTATCTTTGATGTTGGGTATGAATTCCTAACACTAATTCATGTGCATTTGCTTTCGATTTGGATCGAATTGGTGAATTGTTCAATTTTTGGTTTTTGGGATCCAATTTGCTAAAAATCCAACCTTTGATGTTTGAACACGTAGTGGAGCGTTTCAGATGGGCCGTACAAGGCTGGGTTGTCGAGTGGCGTAAATCCTCAGTCGAAGTCGCTCAATTCGTCGCTTCCGACGTGTATCGAATTTGCCCCAAAGGGGGCTAGACTGAACCAGAATACGTCACCAGACGTCTGCAGTAAAGCTCAGACTTCTGGAGTCTGTTTCAGCGAATTTCCTGAAACTTACTACAGACGTCTGAGTGTATACTTCAGACGTCTGGAGTATGTATTTCCAGAATTATAATGTGTTGTGCGTAAGTATTTTGTTTATGCTTTCCAATCTTTATCAATTCGTGGTTTCCGATTGGTCGTTATCGTTTATTATCTTCTCTGATGACTTCTTATTCGGGATTTTTGTGGTTATCCATTTTGATGGATTCGGTATCGATTTATCTGGATTTGATTCACGTCTTCGTATGTGAATTTTGGTGATTGATTGTTTCTACAATCATTTTGTGATTTGTCACTTTTAAATACAAAGGTTTCTATACTAGTAGTAAATATTCAAACTCTTTTGCTAAAATGATTTCAACTCTATTTTTAATACAAAGTTCGTTTATAAAACCGTTTTCTAATCTATTAGTATATACAATCCTTTACCTCCTTCGTATGAGAAAATCTAATTAAACGGCTTAGCAAAACAAGTGGTATGAAACGCTTGCGTTTACTTCGTCGGTTAATTTATGGACTTGTTCGAGTGAAAATCTTGTGACAATTTTCGAGTGAAAATCTACAATTTATTCGTAAATATTTAAGTTAAGCTAGTGGTTATAGGACATGAAGCTAAACTCTTATATTTACTGGCTTAGTGTAATTCACACTTTTTATGGATCAGTGATGATCATTTTGTGATTTAGACTAGCGATGTGCGATGTCTATTTGTCTGCGAGGGAAACTAAACCCCGTTTCTGTGGAACTTCGGTTCAATTTGGCGGGATAGCGACCCATGGTCTTCGGACCGTTTGTGGAGCTTCGGCTCAATATTTATGGTTAGCGACCATGAAATAGCGTTCCATTTGTGATACACGTGTTAGTGAGTTTTCATGCTCCCGTTTGTGGTAGGCCTCCCCCTTTCGTGATTTCTGGATTTCTATTTGATGATTTCTAGAATTTGTGTTTCACCTCTTTATGTGATTGGCAATAATATGTTTGTCAATATTTGTGGTATGGTGAATAAAATAAAGAATATGACATTCTTTTTGGTGCTTTGAGATTTTTGGAGATAGTGTATGATTTTGTTGTTGTTTTATATCATATTTATTCTAGTATGACATTATTATTATCATACGTTCTTATTATATCTCTGCTTATATCTCATTCCTTTATCTGATATTTATAGCTAGACTGATCCGTTTATTATTTTCTTGTTAAATAATACTCGGGTCAGACCGATATATTACAGATGCTTCTGCTTGACTCCTTATCTGGTATCATCTTCTGACTTTTGTCTAACTACAGAATATTTGTAGTTTTTGTTGTTATACATTCGAGATATAGACTCTATGATGTATACATATTCTTTTGTCTAGCACTTGTATCTATTCTTTTGTGATATTGTGGATCTTATTTAACCACTACTCTAATGTACACCTTTTTGTGTTATATATTCATATCTGTTTCCGCCTTTGTGATATGAATGTCTGTGACTGATTTATGTTATGTTTATTTCTATATTTGTTTCTGAGGTCCACTTAGCCACTGTGTAGTAGCTTTGAGTTTGTATCGGTATGTCGGATTTCCTCTTGAAATGAAATGCATGTTATACTATCTGACATATTGGTGCTCGCACAAGGCAATTGCACAGATGGTCGCTCCTCAACAGCCTTATTCTTCGCGCTAGTTGACAGCATTACCCAGTAGTGTTCTTGGCTAGCGTGAGTATAGAGGTGGGGCGTCACAATAAATATTATACAATATGAGATAGGATAAGAGATATGACAGAAATATATGATAACAATAATGTCATACTGTGACAAGTATATATTTGATAACAATGAAAATCATATAACATCTCAAATCTCCTCAAATATCCAAAAAGAATACCATATTCTTTAGCTTATTCACCAAATCACAAATATTGATAGAGCTTATCAATGCAAATCACAAAATTTGGTGAAACACAAATTCTAGAAATCAATAATTAGAAATCCAGAAAAACACAGAAGGGGGGAGGCCTATCATAAACGGGAGCACGAAAACTCACCAACACATGTATCATAAACGGAACGCTATTCCATGGCCGCTAACCCGTCAAATTTGAGCCGAAGCTCCACAAACGGCCCGAAGACCATGGGTCGCTACCTCACCAATTTGAGCCGAAGCTCCACCGAAACGGGGTTTAGTCCCCTATGCAGACAAAGAGACATCGCCCATCGCTAGCCTAAATCACAAAATAAACATAATTGATCGATAAGTGTAAATTACACTAAGCTAGTAAATAAATGAGTTTAGCTTCATGTCCCATAATCACTGGCTTAACTTAAATATTTACGAACAAATTGTAGATTTCCACTCGAAAGTTGTCACAAGATTTCAATCGAACAAGTCTAAGAATTAACCGACGAAGTAAACGCAAGCGTTTCATACCACTTGTTTTGCTAAGTCGTTTAATTGGATTTCTCATACGAATGAGGTAAAAGTTTATATATACTAATAGATTGGAAAACGGTTTTAAAAACGATCGTTGTATTAAAAGTAATGTTGAAATCATTTTTGTGAAAGAGTTTGAGTATTTACTACTAGTATAGAAACCTTTGTATTTTAAAGTGACAAATCACAGAATGATTGTAAAAACAATCTATCACCAAAATCCACATTCAACGACGTGAATTAAAACCATAAAAATCGATATCAAATCCATCAAATGGATATTCCCAAAAATCGAGGAAAGAAGTCATCAAAGTCGATAATAAATGACAACAAATCACCGGATCAACAAATATCGATACAATGGAAACCCACATAATAATAGGAAAATTGGCTGAATTTAACAGCGCCAAACGTCTGGTGGTTTTCCCAGACGTCTGAGCTGAAGATCTGAAATTTCTTCCAGATTGCTCAGATGTCTGGGAATAACCTCAGACGTCTGAGCTGAAGGTCTGGAATTTTTATTCCAATGCCTCAGACGTCTGAGCGTTTTCCCAAACGTCTGAGCTGAAGCTCAGGGCAAAATTTGCCTAGGCCAATGATGGCCAAATCAACTCGGAAGCGATCGAATGAGCGATGGTGGCTAGGGATTTATGCCAAGCGACAACCCAGCCCTATAGACTCTTCAATACACTCCAAACATACATGGTAGGATTTTCATAGATTTTGACTTCAAAATACAAAAATGGGAAAATTCACCAAACCAATTCAATTCAAAAGCAATTGAACATGAAATAGATGTTAGAAATTCATACCTAACAACAATGAAAGCTATAGACATAGTTGTGAGTTCAAGAACTCATCTTTAAATTCAAAAACATGGAATGAGAAGCTCTAAAACAAAGCAAGATCAATCTCTCTTCAACTTCACTTTAAGAACCTTCAATCTATGATCAAATGCAAAGTTTTTCCTAAGTTAGGTTATAGTAAAAATCAAGAATTGAAGAGGAATTGAGATGGAGAAGATGAAAAACATGCTTACCTAAGCATCTCCTTGATTTTGGAACTTGAATTTGAATTTTCTAAGAAAACTAGGGCTTAGGAATTTTAATTTCCTTTCTTTTAAATCATTTTTCCTTTTGCTTGAGAGTGTTAGGAAATTATGAAAGGAATGAACGAAGAGCAGTGGAATGGGAGGTATTTTGTGACGCCCCACCTCAATACCCACGCTAGCCAAGGACACTACGATGTAGTGCTGTCAACTAGCACGGAGAATAAGGCTGTTGAGGAGCGACCATCCATGTAATTGATTATCACACGGTGGCTATAAAATAATCTTCGGAAACAAACATAGAAATAAACATAACACAAAGCAGTCACAGACATTCATATCACAAAGGCGGAAGAAGATATGAATATATAACTAACACATGAAAGTGTACATCAGAGTAGTGGTCAAAAAGTTCCACAATAATACAAAAGAATAGCAACATGTGCTATACAAAAAGAATACAACTATGAGTCCATATCTCAAGTGTATACAACAAAAACTGCTAAACTAAATAGTCAGCCAAAAGTCAGAGTAGCAAATCCCGGAAGAAAGTCAAGCAGAAGCACCTGTAACATCTCGGTCTGACCCGAGTATTATTTAAGAAAATAATAAACGGATCAGTCTAACTATAAATATCAGATGACATGATATAGAATAAAAGATATGGCATAAACATAGAATATCCATACAGACATACTACTATAAGTATGAAAATGATGATCAACAGGAGATCAACCGATGAGAAATGATCAATATCACGAGAATCTTCTCAAAGATCCAAAGAGGGCATCATACCCTAAACTTGTACTCATAACAAGTCAATGACATAAAAATCCAGAAATCAAACAAGAAATCCAGAAATCATAAAAAGAGAAAGAGGCCTATCACATGATGGTCCGAAGACCATGGGGCGCTACCCCATATGTGTGAGTCGGAATCACACTGATTGAGGCCTAGGCTAACCAAAAAGCAAAAAGGTATGTGTGAATGGAATCACACAAGTGGTGTCTAGCCTAACCTCGCAAACAAAAAGATATGTGTGAGTCGGAATCACACTACTGCGGTCTAGACTAACCTTGCGGACAAAGAGATATGTGTGAGTCGGAATCACACTACTGCGGTCTAGTCTAACCTTGCAAACAAAGAGACATCGCACAATTGCTAGTCTAAATCATAAAATGATCATCATGATCAGCGAGAAGTGTCAATCACACCAAGCTAGTAAATATATGAGTTTAGCTTCATGTCCCATAACCACTTGCTTAACTTAAATATTTACGAACAAGTTGTAAATCTTCACTGGGAAATTGTCACGAAAAGGGTTCAATCGAACAAGTCCAAGAGCTAACCGACGAAGTGAACGCAAGCGTTTCATACCACTTGTTTTACTAAGTCGTTTAAGTCGATTTCTCATTCGAGTGAAGTAAAGGCTTATATATATTAGTAGATTGGAAATCGGTTTGAGAAAACGAACTTTTGATATTAAAAATAGTATTGAAATCGATTTGATGAAAGAGTTTTGATATTTACTACTAGTATTAAAACCTTCATATCTTTAAAGTGACAAGTCATAAAACGATTGTTGGAACAATCTATCACAAAAATTCACATTCGGAGACGTGAATAAAATCCAAGGAAATCAGCTCAAAATGCATCAAAGTGGAAGTTCTGATGAATGCTTTTCAGACGAGATTGCCTACGCAGAGTAATACGGGGTTCGACCTGCCCGGTCAGGTCGCGGGGGTCCAGGGGGCAGCGCCCCGTCACGGTACGACCTAGTGAAGGCAAGCGGTCCAGCGACCTAAGGAAAAATAGGTCATACGACCTAAGGAAATCGCGAACTAAAAAGACCAAGTGTAAGGTCAGCGACGACCTACGACTTACAGAGTCCTGCGACCTAAGTGGGATGCGACTTAGTGGGGCATAGGTCGGAGACGACCTACAACTTAAGGTCAAGCGACCTAAGGTAAATGGCCCAACGACCTAACTCGAACGACCTAGAGAGTCGAACGACTTAACTGGAGGATAAGTCGGAGACGACCTACGAGATATACTGGCCGACCTAACTCGAGCGACTTAAAGACTTAGCAGGGTCGAGCGACTTACGAGCTACGACCTAAGGAGACGAGGGGCGTTAGGTCGGAGACGACCTAACACTTGACTTGCGAACGACTTATGGAAAAGAAGCTTAGGTCGGAGACGACCTACGAGATAAGCCAGTGCGAGCGAGCCTGGGGGATTATAGGTCGGCAACGACCTAAGACTTAAGGGTGAACGACCTATGACTTAAGAGCCATACGACCTATGACTTAAGAGCCATACGACCTATGACTTAAGAGCCATACGACCTAGGACTTAAGAGAAAATACGAGCTACGACTTAAGCTCAAATACGAGCTACGAGCTAAGGTCTATACGACCTAACGACTTATCCCAGTACGACCTAAGCCAGGACGAGGTAGCTGAAGGCAACGACCTAACTCTTAACTCGCGCACGACTTAGCACTTAACTCGCGAACGACTTAGCACACCCAGAACGACTTAAGGCCTGGAACGACTTATGCTCCGTGTGACTTTTCAACACGAACGACCTACGACTTAGGCTTAACTCGCGAACGACCTAGCGAAGGCAGAACGACCTAAGTGCAGTTTTTTCACCAAAAACACTAAAATTTTGGGTTTTTCACCAATCCAATCCAAACCAAATGCAAATGCTGATGCTAAAATGATAGGGAACCATTCCGAACAGTCCAAGATAGATATAGGCAAGATGTGAGATCAAAGATCTCACCTTTTCCACGAAATTAATGTTGGAGAGCTTAAGAGCAAAGCAAGAATCAACTCCTAGCTTGAATCTATGTTCTTCACCTTGAATTCGGAGTTTGATGTTGAATTTACTGAAGATCTCGAGCTTGGAATTTTAATTTCTCTTTCCCCCCACCATTTTTGAAGAAGCTTGAAGTGTTTGATGAAGTGATGAAGAGAAGAGGGGGTTGGGCTGAGTTAAGAAGGTGCAGTCCCAACCAAAGTCACAAGTGGGAAAAGTGACGAAAATTTCACTATCTCCAAACATATCGAAGTTTACACTCAAAAAGATCGCAAACGTCATTTTGAACTCAATGGAGGTGGTCTCGAGTCCTAATTTGACCGTATGCAAAAAGTAGTTTTTCGGACTAACATCCGACTAACGATAAAATATTTAAATATAAAATCGATAGATATGCGGGTTGTTACATATTTGGTAGAAAGTTTAGGTTCTCTTATTGGGTTAGTGGGCTAGAACACAACCCAAAGCCCAAACAAAATACCAAAATCATAATCAACTCTAAACATAACAATGTTTATACTCAAAAATGTTGTAAACGTCGTTTTGAACTCAATGGAAGTGGTCTCGAGTCCGAATTCGGCTGTTTACAAAAAGTCACATTTTAGACTTTAATTCAACTAACGATGCTATATTTAAATAAAACATTTAAACATATAATTGTAAAATATGCGGGTTGTTACAGGCCTAGTCGAGCCCTGCTGCCGTTCTTTATCTTTTTGAAGGTATTGAAGTGATCAATGCTTTCGAAAGGTAGTGTTTGTTTTTAAAGATGTTTTAAGTCACTTCCTAAATGCTTTCGAAAGGGTCCAAGGGTTTCGAAGGCAATGACTTCGAAAGGGGTTTCAACGCTATCCTTAAATGTTTTGTTTTAATGGTTTGACGCTTTCGAAAGAGATGGTGCCAACACTATCATGTTTTCCCCAATATTTTTATATGGTAAAGGATGGTTTCGAAAGAGATACTTTCGTCTATAATCACTTTGACCCAAATAGTATTTTAAGTATAAATCCAATAGTTTCGAAAGGGGGACTTTCAATGGTTTCGGAAGGGTTACTTCCAATGGTTTCGAAAGGGGTACTTCCAATGGTTTCGAAGCTACGTTTCTAAGTGTTATTAAGTAATACTTTATTACATTCTAAAGGTTTTGAAAGAGATTTTTTAAAGTGTTTGAAAGGCAAGGGCCTAATGCTTTGAAAATATATTTTTATGCTTTTAAAGAAGGGTATCTAATGAGGTCGAAAGCAAGGTTTCGAAGGTTTCGAAAGGCTTTGTAACCCGAACTCAATTTCTAAAGGAAAAACCCATGGCATAATTTAAAGAGGTTTTGAAAAGATTTTAAGAAGAATCTTTCCTTGATAAAATTATAGTTTAAAGGGATTAACCATGTTTTATATGAAAAATATTTCAAAGACATTAAAAAAACAGGAGTGGTAATGTTTTGTAATTATGGTTGCTTCTTCAAATATAAATATATTCACATTATAATGGACCTATAACTGCATTTTGGGGAAAAAGGGCAGAAGAACCAGCTAAGTTGACCCAGTAGTGAATATAAATTGATTAAACTCTTGAATAAGTAGATTTGCATCCAAGAGGTCAGGGAGATCAAAACATAGGATGCCTAAATATGAAAGTTGTCGGGGAGACGGGTTTATAGTGCACCCATGAAAACTATGACTAGGAAATTATTGGGGTTACCAATAGGTTTATAGTGATTCCATGAAAACTATGTTATAAAGAGTGGTTGGCATGGGCCAATTGGTTCATGGTGATCCCATGAAAACTATATCCAGATTAAGTTATTGACATATGTCAATAGGTTCCTAGTTAGCCCATGAAAACTAGGATAAGAAGAAAAGATATTGGCAGGGGCCAATAGGTTCCTAGTCAACCCATGAAAACTAGAATAAGAGAAAAGTTATTGGAGTCACCAATAGGTTCAGGGGAACCCATGAATTAATTAAGTTAATTGGTATGGGCCAATAGGTTCATAGTACACCTATGAAAACTATGAAATAGGACAGGGAGTCCATATATTATATAAAGGTTATTGGTAAGCCCATGAAAACTAATAGTTTAATAGCGACCCTAGAAACTATAAATATGACAGAGAGTCAGTTTAACAGAGGATGAGAAATCCAGAATGTTTTAATTTGTTTGCATATCATCATAATATTTTGAAATATCTTAACCATTGTGGATGCAGGAGCACATTATAATTTTTTATAAAGGTTTTAAGATACTAGTGAGGGGAAACCCGTTCCGCTAAGCGGTGTGGTCTTGCTAGATATCTAAATGATTTGAGATGGTAGATTATTATTCATACCAGACTTTATGTCTGACTCGAATTTTATGTTTTCCCCTTAAACTCTCGGGTACTCAATTGATTTTGAGTAGTTTGAGAGTTGAGGTTTTCAGGTACCTCTTTAGACGAATAAGCTTCCGGAGACGTGCATGAGGCATGATAGTTATTTAGAGTTCTCTTTTCTTTTGATTCCACCGTGTTGTTTGTAATGGAAAAGTTGTTAAATTGCTTATATATGCTTTGATCATCCAAGGGGGCATCTTCATATGTTGCTCTTGGCATATGTTGTAATAAATATATTTTCTCTAAACGTGATTTACGATTGTGGGATTATGTAATGAATTGGAAATGATTTGACATGGATGTGATCTTGTTTGAAGTTTAAATTTTTTTCATATTTATGTGTTTCTGTGTATCAATGAATCTAACACCGCCGTATTTGATCGTCGAAGATTAATAATTGTGGATGACTACAGCATCCGTAGCCGTTATTTTTGGGCTCCAAGTTGGGGGATGTTACATTGACCGAAATATGCAACTATATTTTAATACTGGTAAATCAAAAGAGCAACTGAAATACGTAAAGTTATTGGTAGTCTAATGTATGTAATGACGTGCACAAGACCTGATATTACCTACACTATTGGAAAAAAATGAGTAGATATACCGTAACCCTAGCCATATTCACTGGTTTGCTGTACAAAGAATTTTAAAGTATTTGAAAAAAACCATGAGCTACGTTATGTTGTACAGTGGATATCCAAGTGTAATAGAAGGATACTCGGATGTCAGTTAGAACACTGGAAAAGAGGATAATAATAAATCAACCAGTAGATAGATATTCACTTTTCATGGTGGAGCGAGATCCTGGGCCTCAAAGAAACAAACATGTTTGCATATTCTATCATGGTTGCTGAATTTATAGCACTGGCTTCTTGTAGGAAAGAAGCAGAATTGTTAGGAAATTTGCTATTAGAAATTCCTGTATGGCCAAAACCAATGCTTTCGATATTTGTGCATTGTCATAGTCAAGCAACACTATCAAGAGCATATAGCCAGGTATATAATGACAAATCTAGACATATTGACCTAAGACATAATGCAGTAAGACAAATGCTAACCGATAGGGTAATTACCATAGATTCCATGAGATCTAGTCAAAACTTGGTCGATCCATTTACAAAAGGAGTTGCAATAGATTTGGTGTTGAAAACATCAAAATGAATGGGTTTAAAGCCAACATAGAAATCACCTATGATGGAAACTTAACTCAACATAATGAAATTCATTATATTGAGTTCAATGAGCAAAAGTACATTATACGATGTGATTTGAAGCACTATAATATTAGTCTGAACAACTAATATTATATCCATTCCAAGAACAGTGCTTGGTACCTATAATGATATGTTGGAGATTGTACTACTTATCACTTAATACGCTTATAACAAAACTATTGTTGAAGTGTATAGTTATATGGACTTGCAATGAATCTATCTATATGAATGGACGAAGGTGGTGCCACCTTATGTGTGACTATGGCTTAAGTCTCTAAGGGCAGTTCATGAAACCAAGATATAGATACAAGATCAATCCATGTATCGGCTTATGAACTATTTGAAGAAAAGAAAACGAATGTGTGAAACACATCCGGTACGTCGCACAAGATCGCTGGTTCAATGTTAAGTCAACCACTCCATCCTGACTGCTCTGATAGGTTATCACTATGTATAGATTCAAGTCCACAAAACATATATACTTATGCACAAGTTTTCCTACAACATATAACAAAAGAAATTTTATTAAAATTTGATGGAGGATTGTCAGTGTAAATTTTTATAAAATATTTCATTGAGTAAATTTGTTTTTGAGAGAAGAAGAGAAAGAGAAGAGGAAGAATATGGATTGAAGATAGTCCCACATCATAAAAAAGAAGGAACTATATTTGTTTAAATATAAATTCCTCAAGAGATGCTCATTACCAACATTGCATGCCAGAACTAGTTAGCTTGAACTATAAGATAAAATAATTTCAGTGTTAGGTTTCCAATTTAGCCTATCAACTGTATATACGGGATAATATATAATAGTAAATTAAAAAATGACAATTTTTTACCAAGCCCGGCATTATTAAGCTTTACAACCCTTTTATGCAGCTTTGTAAGCCAGATCCCATCAGTGGTTATGAATTTTACCATAGTGCTTCATCAATATCCTGTGGGAACTGTAAGCAGCTAAAACCATTGACTATTGGGGCACACCATACTATCCATAATATACGTTACTTACACACCATCTATCTGTACAAGTAGTTCAGACCCTCCAGATGACTCAGGTTCTTCTGAAGCACGGTGAAATTTTGTTTTTCAATTAGATTGATAAAAGAACGTGTAAAGTTCTTGACTATTTATTACTTCATAACAAAAACTACATGCATTTTTTGAAAAAAAGAAAAAAATGCAGATTACATATTTTGCTACAACATACAGTGCAGAGGCAACTTGATTTTAAAAAAAAGTTGAAAATAA
Organism: Allium fistulosum; assembly: GCA_030737815.1. NCBI lineage: Eukaryota > Viridiplantae > Streptophyta > Magnoliopsida > Asparagales > Amaryllidaceae > Allium > Allium fistulosum. Next base: position 1,144,559,522 of record CM060905.1, read on the forward strand.
AGATCTTAAAATTTTGATTTTGGCCTATTCTGGGGATGTTGAATAAAGACAGAAATGTACACAAAAGATTGAAGGATACGTGATAAACCCAAATATGGATTCCTCAAATCACATATCGTAATGTGTACACCAAAACTGTCTCACTCAAGAAAGCTGTGTGCATTCAGATATTCCATGGTTTACCCAATTCTTCACTACTAAAGCTCCACCAAGGTAAAGGAATAGTTATACTGGTTGAACAGCTTCAGTGATTTGTAGTTTGAAGTTCATAACACCAGTCGGATAAGTGTATTACTTCCAAATCATCGTGTGAAGCCAGTCACCAGTTTACAATTTATGGATTAGTACTTAATCTAAAATAATTGTCAGACCCACAAACAGAAACAGTTAGATGTTCAAGAAACAAACACAGGAGGAGGACATGGTTGCAAACTAGGCATACCCTCAAGAATTTGCAGACAGAATCAATTTGATCAATGCAAATGGTGTGCAGTACATAAGCTCTAGCAAGATCAAACAGAACGTGAACCATGTGTTCACTCTTTCCACGTCATATTGAAGCCAATGTAGCAGAAGAACATGAAAGAAAGTTCTTTATTCCGGTACCAGATGGACCAAACATAAGCAGTTTTATTCTAATCAAAATTTATTCTCCTCTCTATGTCATTTTCTTACAAACTTCAACAATGCTCCTTGAAATTCATAACAGAATATTTAACTAAGACCTTAAGCAAAGGTGAAATGTGTAGTCATGAATACTTGTATCAAAAATCTAGACCTGTCAAAACCAACCCTAACTCATTTACCCAACCCACTAACCCTAATATTAAAAGGGTTGGGTACAGACCCTTCAAATTTCTTTCTTTTTTTACCCAACCCGTTTACGTTTGCTGTGAAAAAAACTGAAATCTGACCCAACCCGTTTACTGCTTCCAACCCTAATCTCTTCCCAAATCACGATAGGAGAAATCGGCGATTTCTACCCTTCTTTCACTGAGATCCTTGAGTTACGTAATTTAACCAAGATTTAAAGAGCGAGATCGTCATTGATACGTTCGACAACCCAAAATTCGAACTCGAGTGGCTCCTCTTCAGTGCGAGCTTCATCGTTTTTCAAATCTGCAAACCCTAGGTAATTAACTTTTTGCAATTTTTGATTTATTATGTCAATATATCATCTTGGATACTTGAGCGAAGCTGCTTTCTTCACCATCAATTATGGATTTTCTGGTTGTGAAATAAAATGTGTGTTTCGTCTAATTTATTCTTCTTTGGATTTGGTTTTCGGTATGTACTAAGTGCTGATGGTTGCCTTAAAATGTGTGTTTCGTCTAATTATCTGCCATTTGAAAATGATGGTTGTTTTTTGTGTCTTCAGATTTTACTTGCTTTAAAATTTACAGTTTAGCATTTCTTGTGTACAATCTGATTTATCGATTTGGAGGAACAGGAAGATGAATATTAGTGTGGGGATGAGTAGTAACATGCAGGGGCGGGTTGTGGTTAAGTTATGTGAATATGAACAGCTTGGGCTTGTGCATTTTCTGGGTTTTGTTTCTGTTGCCCTCTCTCTTTTCAGGAAAGTATGGCTTCGTGAATAATTGCTGTAAAAAAAATTCCTTGTATAACTAAATTTCTAATGTAGGTTTAAGATATGTAGTTTAGTTTCTGTAATTCTAGTTTATGTAAGAACATTGCTTTTGCATGTATATATATATTATAAAAAGATTTTGTAAGTCTCTTGCAAATGAACTCTTAGAATATATAATTTTTCTCGAATGGTCAAGTTGATGTATGTTGGTGCTTATGATTATTATCATACGAGACTTGTTGTGAAATTTGTTCATTTTTTGTTCTACTAGTGAGTTTCTTTGGTGCTTAAGATTTATCTTGTCAGAAATCAGAATACATTTACTTTTAATTTTATTTTGTCATTTTATTATAATCTATTTATGTATAGCCTGATTTACAGTGGTTGGTAAGCAGTAAAAATCTTGAAAAATGCTGCCATATGTCAATAAAAATACCAATTTTATTAGTGAAATTTGTATCGTTATTAGGGTATTGCAATACAATATGATTACTTGGTATTGCAAAATTTTGATCGGTTTTCATTGCTACAATAACAAAAGCAACTAGTGTGAGGACTTCCCGCTGTTGCTGCCTTAAAATCACCAAAGTAAAAAAAGCATGGACTTCACTGGTTGTATCCTCAAGGATGATGATTTCAAACTACTGTTATATCTTGTTTGCTTTATCTTTGGCAGTTGTATTAAGCAAATATTTCCAAGTTTCCACTAACTGAAACTGCTTTTTAATGAATTATTCTTCATTTGAAAGTTCCTTCCCCACTTGAGAAAAAATATCTAAATGGTAAAGTTTTATCTTTAGCGTTATCTTATTGAATGGACTGCATTTGATATTTTCCATCAATCATGAATGCAATTCCAGTTTTTGGCATGGGCATTTCAGCATAAGTGAATCTAGCAGTAGTAGCGACTAGCTGAAGCATGATTTAAGCGACTACCTCTATAACAATTAATATCAAACTATGATGTGCTGTGTGTGCAGCTCTTTGAACTGTCCTCGAGCATATGCACTTATTACATGTTACAGAAAGTAAAATATGTATTGTTATTAGTATTTTAACAGTACAAAAAAATACTGATCTATTGCCTGCCCTCAAAATTGCACTAGTGCCTGCAATATGGTATTCCTTTTTACTGATCTATTGCATGTTTAACAGTACAAAAAAATATTATAATCATGTTAATTCTGTGATCTTATTGATTAATCGAGTTTGATGTCACGGTTTTTTTGGTGATCCAAATTATTGCAAGATCGAGTAAGATTCTGCTGTAGAAACAAATACTTGTTTCTAACTATATAATAAGATGCTGTCTTTAGACACTACAATTACTTGAGCGGCAGAACAATAGAATTCATGAACATGACGCAACAACCAAATTATATTTTGCAAATTCTTTTACGATTACTGTTACAATTACTGTTTAATTTCTATTCAATATACTGGCTAATGATTTCTTCTTCGAATGACAGCCGTTATTTCAGCGACAAAGGAAGGTGTCAAATTCTCAACAAAGAGCGACATTGGAAACACTAATATTGTTTGCAGACGAAATAGAACTGTTGACAAGGTATGCATTATCAGTTTATATTTATACTATGATTTACAAGTTAATGTATGATATAAGTTTATTATCATCTACCACCGTTCATGCATTTTGAAAGGCTTTTTTGACATATCTGGGAAAGGTTACTCATGATAATAGACCCATCTTCAGTATTGCTTTGAAGTATGTCTGCGAAATGGTTTCTGTTAAGCATCATGATTTGAAGTATGTTAACTTGTTTTTGACCTTTTGCAGAGCCTGAAATTTACAGGGAGATTAAACAGAAACTGGACTTAGGAGCTGTAAAATTTAAGGTCAGCTTCCAGTGCTTATAGAATATCATTTACATGTACTTTAATTGAACTGCTCAATCTGGTAAGTATTTGTGAAAAAATAATTACAGGGTTGAAAAGTAATTTGCTAATCAATAAGCTACATATCATCTTGTCTACTGGCATATTTTAAAGGGATAGTTTGGCTCACATCCCTAACAAGTTTTAAAATAGATAAAACATCCTTCACAACCAACATTTACGTTTCCGCTCCCTATTTTCAAATTCACGCACGCAAAAAGTCCCAAATACCCTTTATGTTTTAAACTTTTCAAACGTGTATAATTTTATTTACAAAAACCGGATCAACATACCGTTTTCACCAAAAAATCACAAATTTTATGATCTTTAAAATGAGATCCATTGTTGATACCAAAAATTTATATTTGTATTAAATGTGCAATTATTTCAAATATTTGCAGACAATTCAGCAAATATTGAACATTTCGATTTTTTTTTCAAATTTATAAAAATTGCACAAAATTGCATATATTTCTGCAACTATATGGTATAGTTGCAGAAATGTCTGCAACTATTAGGTATAGTTGCAGAAATTTATGCAACTATATGGTATAGTTGCAGAAATATCTGCAACTATTGCATATAGTTGCAGACATTTCTGCAACTATTGCAAATAGTTGCAGAAATGCAACTATTGCGTATAGTTGCAGAAATGTCTGCAACTATTGCATATAGTTGCAGAAATGTCTGCAACTATTGCGTATAGTTGCAGAAATGTCTGCAACTATTGCGTATAGTTGCAGACATTTCTGCAACTATTGCAAATAGTTGCAGAATTGTTTGCAACTATTTGCAATAGTTGCAGATATTTCTGCAACTATTGCGTATAGTTGCAGACATTTCTGCAACTATTGCATATAGTTGCACAAATGCAACTATTGCGTATAGTTGCAGAAATGTCTGCAACTATTGCGTATAGTTGCAGAAATTTCTGCAACTATCACATATATTTGCAGAAATTTGTTGCGATTATTTATAACTGCAAATATTAAGAATATCATATTTCATAAAAAAAACTTGATTCGTCTTCAATTTAATTGCAGTTTTCCATTTAAATCGAAAAATAAGAAGAAGAATTAGAGCTCGTAGTGAAACGCAGGGGTAATTTGGGGAATAAATTTGCTGAAAACAGAAACAGGGACGTAGAATATATACTTTTTATGACAGGGATCTGCTTTGAAATTAAGTTCCGTTTTAAGGATGTGTGACTAATTTTCACTATTTTAAATCTAAATACGCTTTTGCGAATGCAGTACATATGATTTATTTGATCATCTTTATTAATGATTTGACAACATCCATCATGCTTCAATCTTCATAGCTTTTTCCTTGGAAAAGTCTGTAGCTAGGTCAAAGAACAAAATATAATGTTTGACATACTATTACAATTTTTAGGCAATATTACTAGTTGTCCTTTGATATGTTAATCAAATGTGTCAAGTCGTTGCCTGCGTTTTGTAATTGCATATATGTATGAGTTTTCATCATCTTAATTCTTACCAAATTTGTGAACTGATAGTTTGTGACTTGCTTCAGGACTACAGGGTCATACTTAAAGCTTCAGGATTACGAGAATGCTCATATGCCACAAAACTTTCTATTATTTTGCAGTTTTATTACTTATATAACATGTTGCTGTTTTTGTAGTATTTTGTTTAGTTTTTTGATGCAGTTTTTGTGTTGAACTATGGAGTTTGTCAACTAAACTTGTACTAAGTTGTATCTTTTAGTTTTTTATGTTGTAGTTTGTAATTATCTTATGTAGAACATTCAAATATTTTCTGGTTTTTGCATTATCTAGTTCAGTTTCTTAATTTTCCAGTGTTGTTTTTTATCTTTTATGTAGCATGCAGTTCTTTTAATTTTTGGCGAAGTTTTTGCTGAAATTTTTTGTTCAATGGGTCGGGTTGGGTTGACCCTTCTAATAATCGGGTCGAGTCAGGTCAACCCATTTATTAAATGGGTCAAATATGTTAGGTTTTTTTATGGCTTGAATGAGACGGGTCAATTTCTACCCGACCCATTTATGATCCGACCCGACCCGTTTGACGGGTCTACAAAAATCTAATCAAGGGATCCACATGATTCATCTGAGTTGTATAGGTTGATTTGGGTAAGAATATCAGAACTTTTAAACATAACCACATTCATTCCATTAGTGTGGACATCAACAATAGCTAATGTATGATGAAATACATGATGCCAAGGTTTTAAATCTCGGATATCGGACACGTTTCGTCTCGGCGATTTTAGTGACTCGGTATCGTATCGGGGGAGATTTCGGAGGAGACGAGTGCAGCTCGGACGCCAATATCGGATTTACATCTTGAACCTGAAGTTCATCTCGGTACCATATCGAAGTATAACTCATCGCATAATTTATAGCAAAAAATGCATGGCATCGGTTTATTTAACATTTACTGAATTACTGCAACTAATCTCCACTATTCTAACTGAAAAAATAATGCAATTATACTTCAACTATATGAAATTGTTCAACAAAGTTACAAAACATCATCAGTTTTAGCAATTACATATAAGTAGATGAAATGCGACAAATTAACTGGAAAAAAAACGGGTTCTATACAATTACATATATGCAGAGTAAGAATAACATAATAACAGTATCAGGAACTGATGCAAATAAAAGCAAATGCATATAAGAGATATCAAGAATCGAAGGGTTTCAGGTAATGCAAATCTACTTGCAGAAGGTTATGCAGTAAGAATAACAAACTAAATCTACTTGCAAATATACTCTAAATTATACTGTATATTCAATTTTATGAAAAATTAAATTTCATTAAAATAAAAACAACCCTAATTTACATACATGTAGAGAGGAGAGATCGGTCGAAGACGAAACTGCAGACTGTCAAAAGCGAGATGAGTAGTCAAAAATTGGAAGCAACCGCGAGCTGTCAGATGTTAGAGGAGGAAATTCGATTTTTTTCTCTGGAGAAGAGAGAGTTCAATATTTTGACGAGGAACGTGATCTTTTGAGAAGTTGAATCGGAAAGAAAAGGGCTTTGTTCTTTTTTTTTATGATAGACTGAGATGGACCTATTTTGTTTTTGAAAAAATACAATATATCGAGGATATCTCGGAATATCGTTTCGCTCCAAATATCGTCCGATATATGTAAATTTCGACCGATATAATCGAAACGAGATATCAACCGATATCTCATGTTTCGTTTCGCCCAAGCCTTCAACCGAGATCTCGGCCGAGATAGCCGAGATTTAAAACAATGATACATGCAAATATATAATTGGTTTAATATTATCTTACCATCGACTAGTTATATGAGGCTGCAACTCGAGATAGTCCAACTAAAAGGCACAATGGTTGTGAGGTCAAATGTGAATGTTGGACTACACACAACGTTCTCTCCAATACATAGCAATCAGACTGCAATATGGATTACAGTCCCATTTTGTCTCGTATTAAACTTCATTAGTTCATTTTTCAAATTGATGTTTAAGGGATCAGACAAAACTATTTAGATGCCACCAAGTTGACTTCTAATTTTAGATATGATCACAATTCAAGTATTTAAAGTACAAAATTTTCATTGCGGTATGTTTGCTGTATAGGATCTTGAACAACCATTTTACGGGCAGTGTCAGGCATATTTTGTAAGGACTTGGCAAAACACTAAAATCAAAATCTCAATCAATAATATAGAATACTCGTCTATCACAAAAATGAGTACAAGTAGATTTTTCTTGAAAATCTAAGTAACAGTAAACAGAGGAAACAATAATCACATCCTCTTCAAAATAATCAAGCAACCAACAATAGAAAAGAACATTAACATAACGGATGATTTCGGTACCAGCTATAAGATATATTTGGTGTCAAACACATACCTGAAAACATGCAGGCATCCATAGGGGAAGAACAACTGCCTCCTCCAGGAGTCTTTTTGCTTCATTAAGTCCAGATACATCATCCCATTTAATCCCAGGGCTTGTATCCAATGTGGCAACACATTTCTTCCAAGCTTTGCTGCCAAATCTGCATCAGGTCCTTCATATTGCTCATCTTAGTCTTCCATTATCTGTGTCATCACTCTACATATAATACAATCAAAAGTATGATGAAAGTAACCAGTACTATAAAACAATGTATAACTTGTTATCCCGCCTTTTGGCAAGGCCGTGACACCAAGCACTTGACTAGAAACCAAAGACAGTTCGTCTAGAAAATCAGCTATACGCAGGTTCACTATGGATATCGACGAATTTTGTCCGAGTCCAGATTGAGCTATAATTGGTAAGGCACGATAGGCAAAGTCAAGAGAGCCAACGTTCCAAGTTTCAAGTAAATCCGAGTTCATATGCTCAAGTTATGATCGATTCAATCTAGAGGAAACGGCCCAGCCTTCGTATCCATCACTATGGTTGATTTCGTATCCACCAAAGGTACACTCGGTTCGCATCGATCATGTTCGCATCGACCAGTTAATAGCAGCTCGTATCGATCAGTTTGGCAGTGTTCGAATCTATCGAATTCGTATCGATGGACTTCGTGTCCATCAACAGGTGTTGTGCCTCGTAACGATTGGCCAGTGTCTGCTTCGCATCCATCATAGAAGCCTTACTTCGTATCCATCGAAAAGCTACAGTTCGCATCGATTGGCTTCGTATCCATTGAGAAGCTACGTGGTTCATATCCATCAAGGAAAGGCCTGTTCGTAACCATCGACCATCAGTAGTTCGTATCCATCAATGACTGCTGTTCGAATCCATGAGTGAGGTTTTATTCGAATCCATCAAGCCAGCGAAACTGGGTGACGTGTCATCCCTCAATACAAACAAGGCGAGATTTATGGAGTCGATACGGTCAACTCGGAGTAAAGACCGGATCGAGGCGAAGTGTGCGCGCCACATCATCTCAGAAACACGTGCAACCATCCATGCGAGGGCATCGATTCGAAGCTATTGAGTCGAACCAAATAGCCACCGAAATAGTCCATTTCGTATCGACTATTTCTCGCAATCCACTGATCCAAATTCAATGAAATTTGGACAGGAGCTAACTGGCAACCTAAGGAATGTCCATGCCAAGTTTCAGCTCGATCGGAGCAAATCTTGATCGATTCGAAGCAAGGGTCGAATCGATCCCAAAGTGGGCCCGGATTTCCAAAGAGCGGGCATGTGGGCCCCCTCACGTGCCAGAACCGGTCTCCCCTCAATTTAGGTGAAATATAAGCCTCCTACACCTATAAATAGGACCCCTGGTCATTCAGAAAAGTGGATCTGGATTCTGAAGCGCCCAGACTCTGCCGGATCGATATTTGCACCTTATTCTTACTATTGAATCCGAATTCCAAGCTATAATTTGCTGTTGTTCGCTGTAATCACTTGTAATTATTGAAAGAGAATCAATAAAATCATCAATACTTCATAGTGGACGTAGGCGATATGCCGAACCACTCTAAATTGCTTGTCTGCGTATTTACAATTCTGTTTATTGGAGTTTTTGTTAGATAATCTCTGTTTTACATTTATGTTCTTCATTTTATCTCTTCAAATAACTCCCGAAGAGTGTTGTGCCCATTTTTGGTACAAACACTTTGGTGCTTTCACCGAGAAAAAACCAAGTTTTTTCTCCTGCTCGTTGGATCTACTACCGTCGTTGGATTGCAAAAATCTAAGAAGGAGATCCAGATCTTCCATTCAGTGGTTTCTTCTATTCTATTCAGATTGCTCCAGATCTAAGAGGAACTGCATTCATCATGAATTCCGTACCCATATTTTCGAATCCAGAAAAAATGCAATTTTTCGTATCCATGAAAATATGCTGTTTTTCGTATCCATAATCTGCGTATCCATGAGATGGATGTTGTACTTTGTATCCATGAGATGGATGCTCTACTTCGTATCCATGAGATGGATGCTCTATTTCGTATCCATCAGGGTGCGCTACTTCGTATCCATCAGGGTGCGCTGCTTCGTATCCATCGGGGTGCTCTACTTCGTATCCATCAGGGTGTGCTACTTCGTATCCATTGGGGTGCGCTACTTCATATCCATTGGGGTGCTCTATTTCGTATCCATCAGGGTGCACTGCTTCGTATCCACCAGGGTGCACTGCTTCGTATCCATCCATTTACACCCAATTCGTATCGGTACTCAACTGCAATTCAAATCGATCCAATTGTGTCCAATTCGTATCGATATGAAATTTCAAAAAAAAAATATTTTTCGAGTACGACCCAGATTTCCTAAAAAGAGCCTAAAATTATTATTTTTTTCGGGGGAAACCCCCCGAACCCTAGCCGCAGCGCAGGGCACCCGCATTGTCGATTCAATCACCAATTTAATGAAGGAACATTCCATCCATGCTTCTGATTGTTCCATGACTGAACGAGACATAGGAGATCACAACAACAAATGTTGAGTTGCAATAAAGGAATGGGTAAAGAAATACTACTCAACCGTACTCCCAAAGGCTGGAGAACCTAGTTAGTATGCCAAGAACTGGGGTTGATTAATATATCATGCTTTTAAGGTGGAATGCAACTTCCTTCAATTGACCAGCTTTCAAACTCCTGAGTTGACAACTATGGTACGACGGCTAATATGACGACTCCCCTACACTGTCTACTCTACCGACTCAAAGCATAGCTGGTCACCGCTGAATCATCTTCAAATGCCCGCATCTTAATCATTCTACGTCCACATGACTAAAAGCATGGCATGCAACCTCAAGAAGACTTCCTTAATACCCTATATAGGTCCCCTATCTGGATGAAAGTTTGGGATAAACACCAATCTATTGGCCCATTTTAACCAACTCATCATCCAATCGGTATCACCAAACCATTCGAACATTGGGCAAGCATGCATACATCATTCACCAGTGTTACAAGACCCCTTGGCAATAAAATGGGCCTGATCATAATGTCGATTGGAGAACCTTTCCTAGTCGAGACCTATTTGTTGAAACCATCCTACATGCAGAACTTCTAGTGAGAATTCAACATGTTAATGTAGGATCGATTTCACCCTAGAGGGGGGGTGAATAGGGTGATACTATCAATTATTAAAATTATTGCGGAAGTTATATCAATTTTAATATAAAACACAGCAGAATAAAAACAGCACAGATATTGCAGAATAAATAACAGAAACAGAACAACACAGAATTTACCCAGCTTCGGCAAAACCCTGCCTACGTGCTGCCCCCAAGGTTTCTACTAGAAATTAGATAGTCAGACGCTTACACACGTAAACTCGCGACACCCGCTACCGACTAATCCTAACTCTACGCTCAAAACCCTGCCACAACTCAGCCACTGAGTTGCGAATTCTCAATCTACGCCACGTAGATTGTTCCCTAGTCACACGACTAGTAAATACAATTTTTAAAACAGAATTTAAAAACAAAATTTAAACTAATTTAAAAATAAACTAAACCCTAATTAAAGCATATATAAAAAGATGAATGCCAGCCCCAAATTAATCACACAAAAATATGCCGGCCCAACATCCTTTTATATTTTAACTTTGGCCTTTTTTTATTTGTGGAAATGCCGGCTTCCTATGTCTCCTCTGTGAGAATTTAGGGCTTGTGTAAATGAATGCTTCTCGTTCGTTCTTTGCTCTGATGAAAATTAGGGTTTTGTGGAATTGAGTCGCCGCTTCAACTTGTTGATGATGCTGCTTCGTTTTCTTCTCTTCGATTACTTTGAATATTCACGGCTCCTTCAATTTTTGATCGAGCTCGTCTTTTGATTTTGGTAAGTGATTTATGCCTTTTGCTTTATTGTTATTGCGTACTTGAGCTCGATCTTTGATTCGAGTTGGAAGATGATTTTGGAATTGTATTTTATCGGTTTATTGTTTTTGCTCGTACTCGAATCTCATAATTTTGCCGATGATGTTAGCATTGTTTATATAGGATTCCAGTTCCTATATTTTCGTTCGCATTTCATATACGAATTCGTCTGATGATTTAAACTCGGCTGTACGATTTTATATGGATGAACGTGATGATTTCTGACCTTTTCAAATCCTATATTTTCGTTGCTTTATTACTTGATACTCACGGCTTGATTTTGAACTTGCGATATTTCTGACTTGGTTGTGTTCTTTTTGCTGTTGAATCGACATTGCTTTGATGCTTGAAATTGACCCTTGTCTTTGTAGCTTCGACATTGATTTTGAACTGAATATTCTTTTCGACATTGGCTTTGTTCGAACTGTTAACTGGTCAGCATGCTTTTGATTCTGGTTTGACTTTAGTTATGTGACATTCGAATGTTCAGGTTATACCATTTACTATAGAGATTTTGATTCACTGTTGCATGCATTCGGTACCGTGATGTTCATCCCTTAGTGTAGTTGTTGTTGCCTCTGTCCAATTTCCTCTGGTTTCTTTAGTATTGTTGTAGACCCTTGATCACTCGAGTCTTTGTGTACTTTGGTATTCTCAGTTGTACTTTATTTGATCACTGTTGCAGTTTGGCTATGTTCGAGCTACTGAGATCTTGAGTCATATGCTTTGTTTTACCATATTGTTGCTGTGTTGGCTTCAGTTCTGTAGCATGCTTGACTTGAAGTTATTAGTCTGGTTCATTGTATATGAGTTCATTTTGTTGGCTGCCTCTTTGAATTTGAGTAGACTGTTTTGACCACTTGATTGTATTCGAATTTGATTTTCGAATTACACCTGAGTTGAATCCGATTTGGGTTTGATCTTGTGACATTATTTTATTGCACCTGAGTTGAATCCGATAGTCTGGGTTTGACCTGTGCTCACCTGTCCCTATTACTATATCAAGTGTATATACATATATCGGTGTGCACGGTCTTGTGGCATGTACAGTGATGCACTGTGCATGTCACAATGTTCGTGTATGATGAATTCAAATGATGACGAACAACCCAAATAACTGAGGCAAACATTATTTTCAAAATTCATATTTTGTTTTATACTGCAAAAACTTTTCCTTTTCAATTTTGCTGCGTCAATGTATATTTCTGCAGATTGCTCAGATGCTGGATTCACATTGGAATGAAGTTGAAGATAAATATACGAGTGTGAGTGATATGTAGTGAGATACTGAATGTAGAAAAGAATTGTGATATAATCAGAAATTGTATTGTAATTGAATTTGTATAGTTATAGTGAGAGCTTGAAATTGTACTATCAAAATTGTAATAAATATTCGTTTGAATAAAATATTCGTTTGAATTCCAATTCTTTGTTATTTATTTTATTCAGCAAATATTTATTTGATCTGTGAAAAATAAAATAGTACAATATCAAATACATATAAATAAATGTATATATGTTTATTATCATCAAACAAAAATCACGTAGACGCATATTCAACAATCTCCCCCTTTTGATGATAACAAACATATATTTAAGATTTTGACTATTTTAAATGTATTTGATTATTCAATTTGCTCCTCCTATTTAAATGCTCTCTTTCTACACAATACTCCCCCTACATATATGCATGAGAATAAAATATGCAATATGAATCTATATGCAAATAGAAAATATGTGAATTTTATTTGTGAATTTGATTTTTCAAAATCTTAACCTTTCTCTCCCCCTTTTGTTATCAGCAAAAGAATAATAGTTATAGAAAAATAGAGATATAGTGGTAGACATTAATACAATATTAAAGCTCAATCGAGTGTAATTATTAATTTCAATAAGAAAATCAACCAAAAATCATAAATACTTTAATTGACGCATATTCCACTTTAGAATGATAGGAATGATTTCATCGAATAAAACCATATAGTTGTGTCTATTTGTGGTATATTTATTTCAGGAAATTTGAATATCTACTAACCATGCATAACCGTTAGGACTTTTAAATGAGATTAGTAGTATTCTAAATTTTTATTTTTAATTCAAAAATGAATTCAAGTATCTTCTAACCACGCATAACCGTGAGGACTTTTAAATGGGATTAGAATCAACTTGTCTATTTAATCAATTAATTTTGATATGTGTTCCATACATGCATAACCGTGAGGACTTTTAAATGAGCATGGAAGCACATAATCAAAAATCCAAGTAATTCACCCATGCATAACCGTGAGGACTTTTAAATGAGAGTGAATATTTTGGATATTTTAATTTATTATTAGAGATATAAAAAAAATGAAGCACAAATAATTTCCCGTTTAAACTACCACATATTGACATACTATATTGATTTTTGATGACTAATGGTTGATAGAAAAATGATAGAAATAGAAATGATCATGGAATATTTATCAACAAAAAGTTTTTATAACTCTTGTTTAAATTTCTAAAGAAATTTTCTAACTATACTTTCTCAAGTTATAATATATGATTAATATCAACACTCATCTTATTTTCAATCACTATATATCTTTTTAGATAATTATTAGGGGATCAGATTAGTTTAAAGTCAATTTCAAAAGTAATTATCAAATAACTAATCTGAAAAGAGTGGTTAACAGAAATTATTATCTAGAAGGAGTTTAAGGAAAAAAATTCTGCTAAATTGAAAAATTATTTCAAGTGAAAAAATATGCTGATATTTTCTTTGAAAAATGATGCAGCTAATGAAAGTCAATAAATAATCACATTTCACTAGTAATTTTTTCTAACAACTACATTGCCAGTGAAATCTGCATCTGATTTTTACTTTCACTCAGTATTTTCAATGTTATAGACCAGACTGTGAAAATTCAACAAATTTTATAAAATCATTTGTAACATTCTTTTTGAATTGAAGCCGTTGAAATAAACAAGCAGTGATTATAGTGTCAGAGCAAATATATCCACTTATAGCATGATTAGTCAATAATCAATCAATTTATTAATCCAAGCAATTTTATTCCACATTTTGAATAAGTCAGAATCAACATCATCAATTTTTCACTTAATTGGCTGATTTAATTCAGATTATGGTGCAGATTTTCACATTGAATTTATCGTATGAAAATAAAAACAATTACCTATTTTACCTTTACGATATCTTTACATTATTTTCCATTGTGAATCTGTCACCTTTATACTAGGCTAAGGAACTTTGAATTGTCGCCCGTTGTGTGTCTGGAACAGCCAGAATCCAGATAACACCGATGTTGTTCCTTAGCCTGCCACCACACCTACACAACGAAAGATTTTTGTGACCTATTTGTTTTTATAGGTCCATGGTTGTTAGTGGCAGAATTATTTGAAGAATAATTTTGTATAGACCCAAAACTATTAATATACGTTCCTTTTGGCACCCAAATTTGTTTAACTTTGAGGGATTTTATATTTGTGCCTTTTGGAACCCAAATTGAAATTGTTTTCTCGTGTTTGGGCCTATACCAACAATTATTTTGATTGTGTCCAAATTTTCTACAAATAGTGCATATCGAATTGTCTTGCTTAATTTCACTTTTATATCGTTCCTTTTGAGTATACCCAAGTCCTTGTCTATCAATATTGACCGATTGTTTCCCTAATAGCATATTCAATGATTTTTTACTTTTGGAAAACTTATCTAAAGTAGTAGACAATTGTTGGACTTGTGATTTGAGTGATTCATTTTCATTTAACAATTGTGTGCACCTTTTGATAGAATTTTCTCTTCTCGTATTTTCACTTTCTTTTAAAATCAGAATTTCATTTTCAAGTGATTTTATATTGATTTCTGATTTTTTAATCTCATCTTCGAATGTTGGACACTTATCACACTTAGGGATCCTACTTTGATAGTTTTTAACTAATTGGTCAAGTTGTTTATTTAATTCTATCAAAGTATCTTTTTGTGATTCAAGTTTAGCGTATCTTTCCCTAAGTCGTTCAAAACGGCCGTTTACATCATGGAAATGAATAAGCAACTCAGAATGGGTAAGTTTTGATACCTCACTTGGCTCGTCATCGTCACTGTCAGTTATATTACCTTGAAGGCACAAATCCGCTTTTTCGCTTTCACTGCCAGTGCTTTTATCATCCTCATCTGTTTCATCCCAAGTGGCTGCAAAACTTTTCTTTTTCTGTTTCTTTCCACGGCTGAATTTATTTTGTGGACAGTCGGGACTGATATGACCGGGTTTGTTGCACTCGTAACAGATGATCTTCTGTTTGTCTGGGCTGTCAAATACTTTTGCTATTCTGCTTTTTAACTTTTGGTTTAGAGCTGGATTTCCGTGTTTCTGATTCCACTTTTTGAATTTTCTTATTAACAGCTCTAGTTCTTTTGCACCATCATCATCGTCATCATCATCACTTTCAGTTGTTCCTTTAAGAGCTATCGATTTCTTCCGAGTATCTCCTCCTTCACGCTCTTCTTTGAATTTTATCTCTAGCTCATATGTGGTGAGATTTCCGATGAGTTCTTCAACTTTCAACTGTTTCAAATCTTTTGATTCTTGAATTGCAGTCACTTTGGCTTCAAAGCTTCGTGGAAGGACTCTGAGGATTTTTCAGACTATTTCCAGTTCGGCGTATGATTTTCCGAGAGCTTTCGATTTGTATACGATATTGGAAAGTCGTCCGTACATCTCTTTGACATTTTCTTCCTTCGCCATTGTAAAGTTCTCATATTCGCTGCTTAGCATAACAAGGCGAGATTATTTGACTTGAGATGTTCCTTCGTGAGTCACTTCGAAAGTGTGCCATATTTCCTGCGCAGATGAACAATGTGAAACACGATTAAATTCAATTTGATCTAATGAACAAATAATAGAATTCATTGCTTTGGCGTTAGTAATTTGTAATTTGTTTTCTAACTCTGTCCATTGATCCTTTGGTTTTTCTATTTCCTGATTGTTCACTGTTATAGTTGGTTTGTTATATCCAGTCTCAACTATATTCCAAGCGTCAATGGTTTCTAGAAAAATTTTCATCCTATTTTTCCAATAAGCATATTCACCATTGAACATTGGTGGTCTAACTATCGACTGACCCTCAACAAAAGCATTATTAAAAGAAGCCATTTTAAAAATTCAAATTTTTAAAACAAAAATTGATTTTTTTTTTCTTTAAAAAAATCGAATTTTTTAGATAAAAAATTTGACTCTATTCCTAGCTTTGATACCACTTGTAGGATCGATTTCACCCTAGAGGGGGGGTGAATAGGGTGATACTATCAATTATTAAAATTATTGCGGAAGTTATATCAATTTTAATATAAAACACAGCAGAATAAAAACAGCACAGATATTGCAGAATAAATAACAGAAACAGAACAACACAGAATTTACCCAGCTTCGGCAAAACCCTGCCTACGTGCTGCCCCCAAGGTTTCTACTAGAAATTAGATAGTCAGACGCTTACACACGTAAACTCGCGACACCCGCCACCGACTAATCCTAACTCTACGCTCAAAACCCTGCCACAACTCAGCCACTGAGTTGCGAATTCTCAATCTACGCCACGTAGATTGTTCCCTAGTCACACGACTAGTAAATACAATTTTTAAAACAGAATTTAAAAACAAAATTTAAACTAATTTAAAAATAAACTAAACCCTAATTAAAGC
The DNA here is from genome assembly GCA_030737815.1 of Allium fistulosum. Taxonomy (NCBI): domain Eukaryota; kingdom Viridiplantae; phylum Streptophyta; class Magnoliopsida; order Asparagales; family Amaryllidaceae; genus Allium; species Allium fistulosum. Next base: position 1,144,576,492 of record CM060905.1, read on the forward strand.
ATATATAAAAAGATGAATGCCAGCCCCAAATTAATCACACAAAAATATGCCGGCCCAACATCCTTTTATATTTTAACTTTGGCCTTTTTTTATTTGTGGAAATGCCGGCTTCCTATGTCTCCTCTGTGAGAATTTAGGGCTTGTGTAAATGAATGCTTCTCGTTCGTTCTTTGCTCTGATGAAAATTAGGGTTTTGTGGAATTGAGTCGCCGCTTCAACTTGTTGATGATGCTGCTTCGTTTTCTTCTCTTCCATTACTTTGAATATTCACGGCTCCTTCAATTTTTGATCGAGCTCGTCTTTTGATTTTGGTAAGTGATTTATGCCTTTTGCTTTATTGTTATTGCGTACTTGAGCTCGATCTTTGATTCGAGTTGGAAGATGATTTTGGAATTGTATTTTATCGGTTTATTGTTTTTGCTCGTACTCGAATCTCATAATTTTGCCGATGATGTTAGCATTGTTTATATAGGATTCCAGTTCCTATATTTTCGTTCGCATTTCATATACGAATTCGTCTGATGATTTAAACTCGGCTGTACGATTTTATATGGATGAACGTGATGATTTCTAACCTTTTCAAATCCTATATTTTCGTTGCTTTATTACTTGATACTCACGGCTTGATTTTGAACTTGCGATATTTCTGACTTGGTTGTGTTCTTTTTGCTGTTGACTCGACATTGCTTTGATGCTTGAAATTGACCCTTGTCTTTGTAGCTTCGACATTGATTTTGAACTGAATATTCTTTTCGACATTGGCTTTGTTCGAACTGTTAACTGGTCAGCATGCTTTTGATTCTGGTTTGACTTTAGTTATGTGACATTCGAATGTTCAGGTTATACCATTTACTATAGAGATTTTGATTCACTGTTGCATGCATTCGGTACCGTGATGTTCATCCCTTAGTGTAGTTGTTGTTGCCTCTGTCCAATTTCCTCTGGTTTCTTTAGTATTGTTGTAGACCCTTGATCACTCGAGTCTTTGTGTACTTTGGTATTCTCAGTTGTACTTTATTTGATCACTGTTGCAGTTTGGCTATGTTCGAGCTACTGAGATCTTGAGTCATATGCTTTGTTTTACCATATTGTTGCTGTGTTGGCTTCAGTTATGTAGCATGCTTGACTTGAAGTTATTAGTCTGGTTCATTGTATATGAGTTCATTTTGTTGGCTGCCTCTTTGAATTTGAGTAGACTGTTTTGACCACTTGATTGTATTCGAATTTTATTTTCGAATTACACCTGAGTTGAATCCGATTTGGGTTTGATCTTGTGACATTATTTTATTGCACCTGAGTTGAATCCGATAGTCTGGGTTTGACCTGTGCTCACCTGTCCCTGTTACTATATCAAGTGTATATACATATATCGGTGTGCACGGCCTTGTGGCATGTACAATGATGCACTGTGCATGTCACAATGTTCGTGTATGATGAATTCAAATGATGACGAACAACCCAAATAACTGAGGCAAACATTATTTTCAAAATTCATATTTTGTTTTATACTGCAAAAACTTTTCCTTTTCAATTTTGCTGCGTCAATGTATATTTCTGCAGATTGCTCAGATGCTGGATTCACATTGGAATGAAGTTGAAGATAAATATACGAGTGTGAGTGATATGTAGTGAGATACTGAATGTAGAAAAGAATTGTGATATAATCAGAAATTGTATTGTAATTGAATTTGTATAGTTATAGTGAGAGCTTGAAATTGTACTATCAAAATTGTAATAAATATTCGTTTGAATAAAATATTCGTTTGAATTCCAATTCTTTGTTATTTATTTTATTCAGCAAATATTTATTTGATCTGTGAAAAATAAAATAGTACAATATCAAATACATTTAAATAAATGTATATATGTTTATTATCATCAAACAAAAATCACGTAGATGCATATTCAACAGTTAACTATGTCGGTGTGTTATGGGAATGAAACCCCCGACACTACCTTATGAAGTGGGAATGACACGTGGATTTCTCCAAGGGCGATGAATGCCATCAAATGTAGCTGTCTTCCCCCATTCCTCAAAGAACATCGTCAATCGTGGTTAGACATACCAGATCTACTTCTTATATTGTTGAAGTGAATGAAGAAGCTGGCAGCCAACGAATTTATCCAAAGCCCGCAGCCAGCTGCTGCCGATACCCATAAATGAATTCATCACCGGCGCTTATTTCCAGACTTTGACAAGAGAACTGGTAGACCGCCGCCGACAACTACACCAACATGTCCAGGCCAATATTGAGTTGATGCATCAAATGAAGGATCAACTTGGCGAGATAAGGAGGAAACCTACTCCATACTCTAGATCGGAAAACTCCTCTTCTTTAGATGGCTACCATGAATGCCAACGCCATAAAGCCACTCCGGATAGGATAACTCTAACAATATGTTCAAGCCCCATAAAATGAAGGACCGGGAACATCCGACCCATATCGATCAAGGACTTTGATCAAATTGAACCATTTGCGTTAGACTTCCAATTGAGAAGGGCTGGATTGAAGTGCAATAGCAAGCATACGACGCTGCCTCACTTATCAATGAGATTTGACCTGATCTCTTTTGAATTATTTCTAATTCAATTTCATTTACGTTGCGAAATATGACTTACTTGAATTAAACTACTTGCAAATGATGCAAGTAACCGAGTACTTAAGATTGGGTGCAAAACAACCTCCGCGGACCATGATCAAATCATTGAGGTATCATCGTGATGAGCATGATTCGACCACTCATCGGCTACTATATGCCCCTGACTGGGGGCAAGGCATCAAAGCGGATGAGACCGACAGGGTCAGGACTTTAGTACAAAGTGGATGCAACCGACCATCCACTCATCTGCCTACGCAATTTAACTAAGAGATGTAAGAAAGACTTGGAGTTATATGTCCCAACAAAGCACTCTCCATCTCGTACTTGTGCCAAAATACTTATGCTTCTTCTGATGTCCGATAAAATCAGAATCACACAAAGGGTGGACGCAACGTCACCATCCATGCATCCAATCCTACATTAGACACTTGGGGTTATTTGAGAACACATGTTTAAAGTGGATATGATTTGGCCGTTCACTCCCCAATTTGCATCTGTGATTAGGCAAAACAATCATGCCTTAAACCGACTTCATCAGGGTCCAACCCTCAATTCAAAGTCATCAACGACTGACTGTCTACTCACTAATCATCATGAGCTGTTATTTCAACTCTCTTCCTTAGCTCGATCGAAAGAACGCAAAGTATAAATTGGATGTAAATCGACTGTCTGCTCTCCATTACTTGCACCCGACTTAAGGGAAAATATACAACTCAAAGTGGATGTAGTTCGACCATCCTTTCCTATGCTCGAGCACAAAGCTTGCCAGAACACTAATCTTACTCCTTAGCCTTGGCAAAAGTGGAATCCAAATGAACATGGACGCGATCCAACCGTCCATAAACTAAATCTCATCCTCCATCGAGGGCAGATAAATGGAAAGTGCCCGGGAACCCACTGATCAATCGCTAAGTGAAACACCGAGCTCGGGGGCAAGACATCACATCAAGGCCAAAAATGGGGAGATACACGACAATCCCTCAAATAACTCCGTATTTCCAGAGTGCGAAGCGGAGTATAAACATTCAAACTCCAGACTCCGAGAGCGCGAGCTGGAGTATAAACATTAATCAACTCCGTACTCCCAGAGTGCGAGGCGGAGTATAAACACTCGTTAACTCCGTATTCCCAGAGTGCGAAGCGGAGTATAAACATTCAAACTCCAGACTCCGAGAGCGCGAGCTGGAGTATAAACATTAACCAACTCCGTATTCCCAGAGTGCGAAGCGGAGTATAAACATTCAAACTCCAGACTCCGAGAGCGCGAGCTGGAGTATAAACATTAACCAACTCCGTACTCCCAGAGTGCGAGGCGGAGTATAAACATTCATTAACTCCGTATTCCCAAAGTGCGAAGCGGAGTATAAACGTTCAAACTCCAGACTCCGAGAGCGCGAGCTGGAGTATAAACAATTAACCAACTCCGTACTCCCAGAGTGCGAGGCGGAGTATAAACATTTATTAACTCCGTACTCCGAAGAGTGCGAGACGGAGTATAAACATTCCTTAACTCCGTACTCCGAAGAGCGCGAGACAGAGTATAAACATTCCTTAACTCCGTACTCCGAAGAGTGCGAGACGGAGTATCAGCATTCATCAACTCCGTATTCCCAGAGTGCGAAGCGGAGTATAAACAACTAACTCCAAACTCCCAAAGCGCGAGCCAGAGTATAAGCAACAAACAAATGCGGCTTCGAGGAGGGTGGATCCGTCCACCTAACGACTTCGACCATATCTCAGCCAAGTTACATCACTTGTTCCCGGAGTGCGAACACAGAAAAGGAAACTCATAATAGACGTAACAGACCGTCTAGTCAATAAACTCCAGACTCCCAAAGTGCGAACTGGAGTATAAACATCAACTAACTCTAGATTCCCAGAATGCGAACTAGAGTATAAACACCAAATGGGTGTGACTAACAACCCATCCACCAACTCCAGTCCTCAAAACATGGTTTGGAGTATGAATACCAAAAGGGATGTGATTCGACTGTCCATCTATTGGCTATGGTTCCTCATCAAGTTCTATAGTATAAAAAGAGGATGTGGCTCGACCGCCTGCTTTCTAATCTTCCCCTAACATGGGGGCACACTTGACACACAAAATTGGATGCGATCCGACCATCCAGCACTAAGCGGGCATGACACAACCGTTCATGCATAACCTCCTGTCCCCTTCACGGGACCCATAACATAATTTTATAGGGATGCACTCCAACCTCACAAGACAAAATTTCTTCCTTGATTCGACAGGGAGACGCAGATTCGCAAAACGAACCTAGCTGAATGTCCAATTCTAAATGGATGTGACTACCCATTCTACTGCAAACGAACGTGGCACGACCATTCATTCACCAACTCTGACCTGAACTCGACGTGAGGAGTGTAAACTCACTACAGGTACAGTTAGACCATCCACGAACTAACTCTGCTAACCCAAGACTGGGGGCAGAAGTGCAAATCACCAAAAGAAGAGAAAGGTGACTCGCTACATATCCAGCTTAGCATCCTTTACAACTTAAGGAAATGACTACAAGGAGACCTTAATGCTAACCAATCAGAATGATGCCCGAAGTTCTGGGCAATCACTTATATCGTACCGCCGGATCGACGGGCAATATCGATCTACACCTTTCACATCGTACCATTGAATCGAAGGTCAATATCGGTCCTCTTCGACTACAAATCGATGTGACCCAAACGTCCATCGAATACCTTTGACCAACAGAGCGCGGATAGAAGAATAAACCACGAATGAGTATGACTTGACCATTCGTCCTCCGTCGCCTTCCTTCGATCCGTCAGGAAGAGCATGAGACCAAATGAGCATGACATGACTGCATTTGAGCTGACTTTATCCCTAGATCTGACGGGAGAACGTAAATCGAAATGGACATGGTTGATCACCCAACTCCAAATGAATGCAATGTGACCATCCATTCATTGACTGTTACCATGATCCGACTAAAAGAGCAATTCAAAACAAGTGCAAACTAAACATCTGCACACTGATTCTTACCCTGAATTCGACAAGGGAAGCATCAATCCTGCATTGGATCTAATTGGACGATTCACTCTTCGGTTTTTGCCCAAAGTACGGTGACCTAAGCAGCGAAGTGAATGTCATTGACCGTCCAGAATCTAGCTTATGTCCGAATGTTGGCAAAATAACAATGTATTCCGCTAAGAGGAAAGAACTAGAACATAATACATGATAGGCACGACTCAGCCTTCCATCGGTTAACTCGATCCCATGGTTCAATGGGATAGAATACAAAATTGAAGCGGACATTATCTACCTTACCACTTATCGAGATATTCCCCAAACTTGGGGGCACGAACAAGAAGATAAGATAATATGATTCGACCATTCATCAGTCAACTCTGGTTCTTAAAGCTTGAACTACAGTATAGACACAGCTAAGACGAGACTAGACCGTCCGCGTAATGCATCCGCCAACCTAAGACTGGGGGCAAAAGATTAATTATCCGAGAGTTGACTATGACAACTTGAACCTATGACCCATGCCTGATATTCATAACAACTCTAGGTTGCGACCGAAAGGATGCCTATAGATAGGATCATCAGATCAATACCAGGACTTATGGGCAACTGATCATCATTCTGACTTTTCCAATGAGCAATGGATCGTAGGTACATTGAATGAAAAGCGCACCCTTCAGAAACACGAGTAAATTCAATCTCAAAGCTGGAGCCAGCTATGTAGCAGCATACCGTACAAGGCTAAATTCTACTAATCCTTTGATTCAACGTCCTTATAAGCCTGATCATTTACCATTGCAAATAAACACATGAGGCGCCTACAACCCATCACGAGTATTGTAGATCAGATCACAACTCTACCCAATGATGAAGAAAGGGTCAACTGTTTTACTTCAGGTGAATCTTGATGTGTTCGCTTGGACTCGATCTCATATATATATATATATATGGACTCACGCCAGCCATGAAGAACCATGCACTAAATGCCGACCCGAGGCATGTCTCGGTGAATAAAAACTATACGACATGGATCTGGAGAGATCTGTTGCGCTTAAAGAGGAGGCGAATCTGCTCAAAACCAGTGGGTTTATCCATGATGTCCTCCAACCAAAGTAAGTATCCAATCCTCTACTTATAAGAAAAACGAACAGAGAGTGGAAGACATACATCAACTACTCAAATTTGCATGGGGTATGACAAAGCACGACTTTCCACTTCCGATGATCGACCAACTGATGGACCTGACCATCAGACATGAATTACTCACATCCATGAATGCAAACTCCAGATACAATCGGATACTAAAGCATGTCCTAGACCAGGAATACAACTGTCTCATTATTGACCTGGGCTTATAGTGCTATGTTGAAATCCCTAAGTTCGAACGCGAGAACGCTTATGCTGCTTACCAAAGGACGATTAGCAGATCATTAAAAAAAACATATATTTCGATCGATGAAAGTAGATGTGGTTAATATGCTCGTGAGATCACAGCTATCAAACGACCATATCGATGACTTGACAGAGGTATTCAGCGCTCTTCAAAAATGCAAGATCAAACTCAATCCTTCGAAATACTCTTTCACCATTACATCAGAAAGATTCTTTATTTTCATCATCAATTCTCATGGAATCAAGACTAATTTCTAGAAAATTCCGATGGTTAGAGACACCCATGTACCGAAGACAATCAAGCAGCTCCGATAGATTGCTTAAGGAGACCTTCCATTTTACCCAAACCTTTGGATCGCGAAGATTTATACATCAATTGGGCCGTGTCAACACACACCATAAGCATCGCAATGCTATGTGAAGATAAGCGAATCCAAAGAATAATAAACGATGAAGGCTGGCTATTGACAAGCTCAACCCCGTTAACGTCTACATCGAACAGCCGTTACGATAGGTCCAATGGAAACCTTAGATGTTTGAAAATTTACTCAAATGGAGTATCAAGTTAAGCCAATTTGATATCACTTATCTCCCTCGAAGGGCTCTCCATGGTCAAACATTATCATACTTTATATCTGAATCCACCACATCAGACGACTATCCGAAGAACAGTGGAGAACCGTCCAACCGATGGAGAACGTACACAGATGTAACTTCCAATAATCGGCTTTTTAACGTCGAAGTTGCGTTGATGACTACTGAGGGACGATCAATCTACCACGCCCTCAAACTCAACTTCCCTGCAACAAATAACGAAGCTAAGTATGAAGCCTTGGCGCTCAAACTTGCAAGAAAACTACGAGTGGAAACTGTACATGTCTTATGTGATTACTAGTTAGTAGTACGCCAAGTCAGGGAAGATTATTCAACTAGGGGGCAACATCTTGCTCCTTATCCTAGCTAGGTCCAAAAGCTACTAGTCGACTTCGACTATTACACAATTACACACATCCTCGGAGAACAGATTGAAAAGCTAAGTCACTGGCCAAGCTAGCCAGTTCTGGGGATGCGCGGCGAAAAGACTTTGTCCCAGTTTAAATGCTTAGTATTCCAAGCATTGACATATGAAGATCAACTAGATCTTAGAGATGGATCTAGGAGAGAAGTCACGGATGACTCCTATTGAAGATTATCCACAATCGGGGATTCTTTTTGAATAAACGAATAAGAAATGGCACATCCTCTGTGCAGCATCACTGCATGATTGTGTCTGATCGTTTGATTCCATCGATACAAAGCGTTACTTTTGTACCCATCGATCCGAGACCCAATATTCTGTGTCCACTAATGCGAAGCACACATTCCAACCCTTCACATCGATTCAGGAGAGGATCGTTACGAAGGAGCATTCAAAAACAACCATCAAACGTTGTTACAATGAATTTCACGTCGGTTCAGGAGAGGATCGATACGGAATTCAATATAAGAAAAACTGACAACGACTCGTGAGCGTCAGCGATAGTCAGATTAGCATATATGCGTATATGTCGGGCTAATCGTCAATATTCCAGATTTACAAGAATTGGAAGCTCATTTGATAACGATTACAACAACAAACGGCTAATCACTAGCGTACGACAATCAGTTGCAACAATACATGGTACAACAATCGACAGTCAATAGTTTACATTATCAAGAAGAATGGTCAAAGGTTACAGCTTTCATCAAAGAAACGATAGCTATTCAGAGTAAAGATTACAGCATTACAAAGCACATCATGTTTCCACAAGATGTACTTTGGGGGCAAATGTTATCCCGCCTTTTGGCAAGGCCGTGACACCAAGCACTTGACTAGAAACCAAAGACAGTTCGTCTAGAAAATCAGCTATACGCAGGTTCACTATGGATATCGACGAATTTTGTCCGAGTCCAGATTGAGCTATAATTGGTAAGGCACGATAGGCAAAGTCAAGAGAGCCAACGTTCCAAGTTTCAAGTAAATCCGAGTTCATATGCTCAAGTTATGATCGATTCAATCTAGAGGAAACGGCCCAGCCTTCGTATCCATCACTATGGTTGATTTCGTATCCACCAAAGGTACACTCGGTTCGCATCGATCATGTTCGCATCGACCAGTTAATAGCAGCTCGTATCGATCAGTTTGGCAGTGTTCGAATCTATCGAATTCGTATCGATGGACTTCGTGTCCATCAACAGGTGTTGTGCCTCGTAACGATTGGCCAGTGTCTGCTTCGCATCCATCATAGAAGCCTTACTTCGTATCCATCGAAAAGCTACAGTTCGCATCGATTGGCTTCGTATCCATTGAGAAGCTACGTGGTTCGTATCCATCAAGGAAAGGCCTGTTCGTAACCATCGACCATCAGTAGTTCGTATCCATCAATGACTGCTGTTCGAATCCATGAGTGAGGTTTTATTCGAATCCATCAAGCCAGCGAACCTGGGTGACGTGTCATCCCTCAATACAAACAAGGCGAGATTTATGGAGTCGATACGGTCAACTCGGAGTAAAGACCGGATCGAGGCGAAGTGTGCGCGCCACATCATCTCAGAAACACGTGCAACCATCCATGCGAGGGCATCGATTCGAAGCTATGGAGTCGAACCAAACAGCCACCGAAATAGTCCATTTCGTATCGACTATTTCTCGCAATCCACTGATCCAAATTCAATGAAATTTGGACAGGAGCTAACTGGCAACCTAAGGAATGTCCATGCCAAGTTTCAGCTCGATCGGAGCAAATCTTGATCGATTCGAAGCAAGGGTCGAATCGATCCCAAAGTGGGCCCGGATTTCCAAAGAGCGGGCATGTGGGCCCCCTCACGTGCCAGAACCGGTCTCCCCTCAATTTAGGCGAAATATCAGCCTCCTACACCTATAAATAGGACCCCTGGTCATTCAGAAAAGTGGATCTAGATTCTGAAGCGCCCAGACTCTGCCGGATCGAGATTTGCACCTTATTCTTACTATTGAATCCGAATTCCAAGCTATAATTTGCTGTTGTTCGCTGTAATCACTTGTAATTATTGAAAGAGAATCAATAAAATCATCAATACTTCATAGTGGACGTAGGCGATATGCCGAACCACTCTAAATTGCTTGTCTGCGTATTTACAATTCTGTTTATTGGAGTTTTTGTTAGATAATCTCTGTTTTACATTTATGTTCTTCATTTTATCTCTTCAAATAACTCCCGAAGAGTGTTGTGCCCATTTTTGGTACAAACATAACTTATGTGTATATGTATTTGACAACATCGTATATGTTTCAAATGCACTACATAACTCACACTTGCACCACACAAACACACGCGCGCGCATGCACGTGCATCCTATATCATCATCCATAACGCAATATAAACTATAATACACTATGAGCTGGCTAAAGTGCTTCCATAAATAAGTAATTGTCGCATGCAAGGTTTTCAAAACGGGGTTCAAATCGTAAATTGTAAGGTTCAAATTTTAAATCGAAACGGGATTTAAATTGTAAATCATCGATTCGAAATGTTTATAATTTAATGTTTGTACACATTTTGAAATTGATTATGATGATCGAACTTTTACAACTAAACTCAATACTCTTTCTTTTTTTCTTTTTTATTTTGTTTAGAAAACACTAGGATTGGAATTGTGGATTCAAATAAACATATTAAATATGTAACTATGTATTGAATAAATTTCTCAACTGCATTTTTAATTGAGTTTAAACCGAAATGTAAAACGAATCGGAACAGAAGAGATCCGATCTGAGATGGGATTTAAATCGTAAGATTTTTCATAACAATGGTCACATGTAATTGCACTTTTTAGGAAATTCCATACCAATAACATATAAACATTATATGATTGATATATCATGACAAGGGACATGCATTTAATAGAAAATAAAGAACCAAGAACTTAATGTCATATTATTTTTCTGTGGAAGAGATGACATGTACGAAAGATTCAAAACTGAGATTAGTACCTCTACATCTGCTTTGTTAGAACATGAATTTCCCTTTCTTTCCTCCCGACACCGTTGATTTAGCTCCACAACCAGGCGTTCCCCATACAGCAGGGTCATCCAAAGTTTTTTTCAGTTCATCTATTTTGATCGAACAGACAAAGCGTTGGGGCCTGATGACATCCCCATCAAGGTGGGGAGATGCTTTAGAGATGCAGGGATAGCCTGACTAATTAAGTTGTTCAATAATATTTTCAAATCAAACAAGATTTCAGATGAATGGAGGAGAAGCATATTAGTTTCAATCTTCAAGAATAAAGGAGATATTCAAAGATGCACAAAGAAATTAAGCTTATGAGTCATACACTGAAACTTTGGAAAAAAGTGATTGAATATCGATTAATTAGGATAACAACCATTTCAAAAAAACAATTTGGTTTCATGCCTGAGAGGTCGACCACAGAGGCGATTTTCTTGATAAGACAACTTATGAAGAGATTTAGGGAGCAAAAGAAGATCTACACATGATATTTATCGATTTGGAGAAAGCTTATGACAAAGTACCTAGAAAGGTTGTGTGGTGGATTCTGAAAAAGAAGAGAGTCCCAACAAAGTACATTTCTCTTATCAAGAATATGTACGATGACGTTGTGACTAATGTTAGAGCATGCGATGGTGAAACCAATGACTTTCCCATTAACATAGGTTTACATCAAAGGTCAGCTTTTAACCCCTACATTTTTGTTTTAGTGATGGATGAGGTTACGAAGGGTATACAAGGTAAGATTCCTTAGTATATGCTCTTTACTGATGATGCTGTGCTAATTGACGAAAGTATGATTGGGGTTGATAGACAACTGGAGCTGTGAAGACAGACTTTAGAATCAAAGGGTTTTAGGCTTAGCAGAACTAAAACAGAGTATATGAAGTGCGAGTTCAGCGATGTTAGGTCAGAGGATGAAGATGTCACTCTGGCTGGACAAGTAGTGCCCAAGGAATCCTTTCGATATTTAGCATCAATGTTGCAGTATGATGGTGAGATTGATGAAAATGTTGGTTTCAGAATTCGAACGAGATGAGCGAAATGGCGACTAATGTATGACATTCTCCGTGACAGGAAAATCCCACAAAAACTTAAAGAAAAGTTTTACAGAATGACAATCAGGCCTACGTTGTTGTATGGTGTAGAATGTTGGTCTACTAAAAGATAACACGTCCAGAAGATAAGTGTAGCAGAGATGTGTATGCTACGATGGAGCTGTGGTCATACAAAGCGAGGCCGGATTAGAAATGATGATATACGTGACAAACTTGGAGTGACACTAATTGAAGAGAAGCTAGTCCAACACCGCTAAAGATGGTTTGGACATCTCCAACGGAGACCTCCCGAGGCACCTGTGCACGTTGGAATTATAGGCTGCATCGAAATGCTCAAAGAGAGGTAGAGATCGATCAAGGTTGACATGGAGGAAGTAGTAAAAAGGGATTTGAAGGATTGTAATATATCTGAAGAGCTGGTGTCAGACAGAAACGCGTGAAAGTTAGCGATTCACATACCATAACCATGAGCTAAAAGTTTTTTCTTTTGCTTAAGGTAATTTAGAGATAGTGTTATAAGTTTTAGATTATAGGACTAGTAAATATGAGCCTAGAACGTAGTGTTTGGTCTTCGATCCCTATTACTATCGGTAAGATTATTATTATTATTATCATGGTTTTTTTAATTTATTTTTATTTTTATTTTTATTTTACTTATTATTATTATTATTTCTCTAATTATTTTACTTTATTTTATTATTATATCATGGTTTATTATTGTTGTTGTTGTTGCTTTTAAATTGACTTTGTTATTTAGTTTTCGGTTCCATCTCTAGCCGACCCCAACCTGTTTGAGAATACTGGCTTAATAATTGTATCCATTTTGATCGAACTATTGCATCATTTAGAGTGCTCATATGTTTGCTTAAGAAGGGTGACAATAATTTTAATTTTTTTGATTCTCTCTTAAATAAAGATATGCAACGCGTTGATACATTCCTAGAACATGTTTACACCAATTCATCGTCATTAAATTAACACTTCTATGTGGCCATAAAGTAGCAGGCATAAGAGCCCAGCTTGACAATTTAGTGCAACCCCATGCTCACTGCAAGTAGCTATTAATATTTAATACATGGGAGACAAATAAATCATTTAGCCCCACATCCCTTGATATAACTAAATATAGCACAATATATAGTAAATCACAACAACACATAGCACGACCTTACTTGAACAGGATCTGTTTTATAGGCTCGTATGGTTAGTGTTTCCCTCTTGTGTGCACGATCCATTGTCACACAACAAGCTGGGAAAATAAAAAATCTGAATTGGAGTTCATTAGATGTCATTACAGACATAAACAAGTTCATACATTTCCACCCAGTAATCGTATTTCCAAACTTCCTTGCATTTTATAGTTTCTCAAGACACAAGGAGAATAGATTTATAGTTGAAGGAGCAAAAGTCATGGTCTGAGTCTAAATGTAAACCTATATATATATATATATATATATATATATATCATGCACACGTGAATCGGCTACACCTCCACACTGCACTTCAACATATTTTCATGTTCTACAATTTGAAATGAAACCAAACTTTGGATAGGTTTAGTCTATGTTACAAACATCATCAACACAAAATTTGAGGCATATTGAAAATCTCATTTACATCCAAAACAGTGGGTAGATTTTAACATTCAATCTTGAATATATTTTTATACCAAGAGTAATATTATATTAAGCAGAGAACTCACTATGATGTCCCAAGGGCTCGAACTCATGGTCTCTAGAACATTTGTCTAAAGCACCATACCTCTAACCACTTGAGTTAGAGGTCTTTGACAACATTCAATTTTGAATATTATTTTTGAAAATGTTAAAGATTATCCAAACAAACTAAAATTTTGTCAATATGATCTTTAATTAAATAAAACACATCCAAAAAGTTTAGATCTGTTCGAATTGTCTAACTTGACAAATCATCAAGCAGTAGCGCAAAGGGTGTATCATATATGGTGTGATTGATCTCCCCCTATATATAAATTTCAAGAATATGTGTGCAGATAGAAAAGATCCACATCTCACAAACATCAAATGCCCCTCAGTTGTGGCGCAATGGAAAATGGTGTTTAAGTCTAGTAACAGACTCAGGTTCGAGCCCTGTCTTGCACACACTTCTCTAAAAAAATAGTACCCTGGAGGTTGTAGGTGCCATGAGTTAAAGCAAACAGACAATACTTAATCCCCTTTTGGAGTTGGTCAGTTCATCGCCTCTCTCGAAAGTCCTATGCATTGGGAAGTTTCTAAAAAAATGCCCTTCATACAGTTTTTTTTAGATGCATCTTGTTCGCGGTAATTTTTCATGTTCGAAGATTCAACGATTTTAGAAAAATGAATAAATGGTTGCAGAGTTAATAGATGGTCAAATACAAGAGATGAAATGTGGGACAATAGAAGAAATTGAGAAAAAGTGATGGGGTAGAGAAGTCACATTAACTGGTACCGATCCATGGACCGATCAATGTTGATCGGTAAGATCAATTGGTATGGCAAAATAGTGGTGCAATGGATTTGGAACTATGGTTAGGATGCATACCCTCGTAGCAATATGAATCACTCAACCAATAAACAAAACATATGGAAGAAAAAACATCGATCGGTATCGATCCATATATGGATAGGTGTTGATCCATAAGATATAGTAAATTAGGGTTGGTATTGAAGAAGTTGTGTCTAATTCATGGAATGGAACGATTTTACAAGGCAATGTAGATCGATAAGCAAAATCACAAGTTGTATAGTACATAGTTAATCAGATGCTAGTAGCAAATGTTTTCTCTCATTTTTACAAATACACATCGATGTCAGTAGCAAAGGATTATATATGACGGAGTCTAAAACCCTTTTAAAGAGTATTTTGATGTAATTTACAATGTTAATCAGATTGTTTGACATAACAATTATTTTTCGTTTTATTAGACTTTACACATAGTTTGACAGTTTGTCATTGTTTACTAATTACAAATCAAAAAAATATTTTGATTGGAAATTGTCTGCAAATGAGATTGAAAAAAATGTTAGTTTTTTTATTTGGTTGTGAGAACTTTGATATGTGCATCGAGCGTGTGTATAAAAATATGTCTTCGGATAAGATATATATATTTAACTAAAATAACCAAACTTTTATCTTTGGCTTTAGTTGATTTTATTTTTATTAATTTTCTGTTGAAAAATTTACGGTTTGAAATAATTTCAGAATATTGAATTCTATATATTACAATAATATAAAGAGCGCCGCTGCGCGCGCGCGCACACACACATATTGTGTGTATGTATATATATATTGTGTGTATAATGTTAATTTTCTATTTTAATAATTTGAGAAAAAAAACTAAACACAATGCAAGATACTACCTAAAGAAAAGATTTTATGTACCATTAGTTGTAATAGTTTTATATTTATAAATATTTATAAAAAAATTCATGAAGTATGCTAAAATTATAAAAAAAACTGAAATAAAAAGTGCACTCGATATAGCTCTAAAACAAATGAAAAATGAATACAGTTATTCTTAGTTAGAAGAGAAAAGATATTAAAAAATGAGGATAGAAAAAATATGTTGATTGTCATTATGAAGATTTGAACATATAAGTTTAGTAATATTCTGTCAAGGACCAATAGCTCAAGTAGCAAGTGATACGACGCTCTAAACAGATTCTCTAAAGGTCATGCGTTCGAACCCTAATCAAAATGAATGCTCTACTTGAATTATGTACCACTCTAGTTATAAAAAATACTTTAGTAATATTCTAAACTTCAAAAGTAATAATATAGATTAATTTTTGCAATTAAAGGGATTCGAACTTGAGACTCATGGTCCTCATTGTTTGTACCAAAAATGGACACAACACTCTTCGGAAGTCTTTGAAGAGATAAACGTGAAGAATGAAAATTAAAACTGTGGATTATCTAACAAAAACTCCAGATAACAGAAATGTAAAGTGCAAAGACAATCGATTTAGAGTGGTTCGGCGTTTTTGCCTACGTCCACTATGAAGTTTGATGATTTTATTGCTCGATACTTGAAGATTACAATTTCTTATAACGTAGTTCAACTGGTATTACGAGCTAAATCTGAGTCTAAGACGACCGTGGTGATTCTGAGTAAATCTGGCAGAGTCTGAGCGCTCTTTTAGCTCTTAGAATTGTCCGACCCCTTTTCTGAATGACCAGGGGCTCTATTTATATGTGTAGGAGGCTTATATTTCGCCTAAAATTCGGGGAGACCAGTTCTGGTACGTGAGGGAGCCCACATGCCCGAATTCTGGGAATCCGGGCCCACTTTGGGATTGATTCGACCATTGCTTCGAATCGATCAAGATTTGCTCCGATTGAGATGAAATTTGGCATGATCATTCCTTAGGTTGCCAGTAAGCTACTGTGAAAATTTCATGGCATTTGGATTTGCAGAACTCGAGTTATGATCGATTCGAGATCATGCTTCTGGTTGATATGCTTCCTTCGAATCGATCTTCCTTCGAATCGATTAGGTCGAATCGATGGCATCGCGTGCCCAAGTGATGACGTGGTGCGCATTTCCAGGGTCAACCCGCTCTTTGCTCCGAATCGACTGGGTCGACTCCACGTTTTCCGCTGCTTCGACTTGGCGGTTTCGAGGGAACGGATTCGAGGCAAGGTGCGTTCGCATCGATCGTGGCCTATATCAGTTGATCGACTCGAAGTCGTCTAAACCGGATGGATTCGAAGCCAGGCATATGATGGATTCGAAGTATAGTGGTTTCATGGACTCGAAGTATTCCCCCCTGATGGGTTCGAAGGTTACCTACCTGAGGGATACGAAGTGGGGAAACTCGATGGATTCGAACTAAAGCTTGTTCCATGGATTCGAACATAAGGCCTGCTCTGGTGGATACGAAATGGATGGAGTCAATCTTGATGGAGTCGACCTTAGGGCCATTTCCTCCAACTTGTACCAATGATACTCTGAGCGTACGAACTCGGATTGACTCGAAACTTGGAAAATTGGTCTGCATGACTCTGTCTGACGTATTTTATCAATTGCAGCCCGATCCGGACTCGGGTTAAATTCATCGATATCCGTGGGTATCCAGTGGTTACTCGATGTCGAGGATGCACAATCCATATTCTCTAGTCAGTTTCTTGATATCTCGGCCTTGCCAAAAGGCGGGATAACATTTTCCCCCCAAAGTACGTCTTGTGTACACATGACGTGCTTTGTAAAGCCACAGTTCCACGTCGTCCAATTATCACATGTTCTGTCGAAAGCGGTATTAGGTATTGCTGTAGCTGATTGTCGTTCAGTAGTGGTTAGCTGTTTGTCCTCTTATGCTGCATTTTGTATCGATCCTCTCCTGGACCGATGCGAAACTTGAGTTGTACCGATATCCGTCAGTTGTTCTTTAGGAAGTTCCTCCGTATTGATCGTCTCCTGAACCAACATAGAAGGTCGAAGGACCGACATCGTACCGGCGAATTTTTAAGTCAGTGGATATGAAACGCTTGTTCGTATTGATATGCAGCGGATGGAGTCGAATTATGGGCTTCGAATCGATGGAACTCACTGGTGATGGATTCGACGGTGTCGCTCGACTCGATGCGATGGACTCGGAGGAATGGATTCGAAGTCGACTTGGAATGGATGGATTCGAATTTTTCCTTCGACTCGAGGGAGACCTTCAGTGATCGAGTCGGAGATATTTTTCGAATCGATGGGTTAGACCCGCTATGGCCGGTTGTACTTGACCGGGATGCGAATCGTCTCACCATTCCCTATATATACCGGGGTCCTGTTCATTTTTTACTTTTTCACTTTTCGCTCCGAACTCCTGTGTCTTCGAATCGATCTAGCATTTGCGTGAATCGAAGCCTTCTGCTCTTCTCCGAATCGAACCAATCCCTCCCAATTTCATTCCTCATTTAGGTAGGCGATTTGACTAAGCATTTCAAACTTTGGGATCGATGAATACTTCTTTTGCATGCGTTCGTGTCGATCTGAACAGGATCGAATCCAGGGGTGAAAAGAAAGACGTCTTCTTCGCATCGATCTTGAATGGTGGTTATCGAATTGATCTCGGAAAATAAGTTTTGTCATGGCGTTCGTATCGATCTGTGGACGTACATCGATCGAATTAATCATTGGCGGGGAATCGAACGTATCGATTCGAAGTGATCGATACGTGGAATTGCAGTACTCACCTACGATC
Source organism: Allium fistulosum (assembly GCA_030737815.1). Classification (NCBI taxonomy): domain Eukaryota; kingdom Viridiplantae; phylum Streptophyta; class Magnoliopsida; order Asparagales; family Amaryllidaceae; genus Allium; species Allium fistulosum. The sequence continues at coordinate 1,144,594,751 of CM060905.1, forward strand.
GATTCGAAGATTACACTTCTACAATCGATACGAGGCTACGTTTATTCGACACGCTGTTGTTCCAGAGATCGATCCGAAGGATAAACTTGTAATGGACTCGAACTTGTATCGATTCGAACTTGTATCGATTCGAACTTGTATTGATTCGAAGGCATACCTCTTAGACCGATCCGAAGCTTCATGGATTCGAACCTTGGTTGACACAACCGAGCTTCCATGGATACGAGAATTTCACATAATTACTAGCATGACTCCGACGAGCTTCATCTTTGCATATTTGACTGCCCTTTGTAGCTCGTCGATGGAACTGTAACTTTGATACATTAACATGAACTAAGCAATCATGAATTCTGAACAATATGTTTTAAGACGGTCTGCAATAACGGTCATTTTAACCAACTCCATAATTTCTAAAATTTGCATCCTGCCTTTAGTTTCGCTGAATCTGCTAAGTATTAGCTGCACGGCACTTCACACACTTTACACTGCGGGATGCACGGGTCTATTGTTTGTTTTAACACTGATTTCTGATAAGTAGTCAGTTATGGAGTCTTCGAGCTCTCAGCAGCAGGAGGTACAGAGTTCGCCTCCTCCGGTGCTTGAGATTCCCAATATTCCTGCTGACGTAATCGACCCAGCTCCAAACGAATTGTCGGAGGCTATATTTATCGAGGATCCCGTTGATTCTGTCCAGTCTAACATCTCTAAATCCTTATTGGGCCGGATATGCTTGAAACATAACATATCTCTGAACGATGTATTATTACCCAGTGCTGATGACAGACCGCATAATCCGCCCGAAGGATATACTGCCTTCTACCGCCATGCTTGCGCGGCTGGAACTCTTCCTCATTTTAACCAATACATCAGGGAAATGTTGTCGTACTTAGGAATTGCTCCTTCGCAACTTCATTCCAACGGTCATGCGTTGCTGAATAGTGCCTTCGTCATATTTATGGACTGTCTCTTTCGCCCGCCAAGGCCAACCGAGATCAGATACATATTTAATTTCAAGAGTAGGGGCGATAGTCCGTCCTTTACATTTTTAGAGGCAGTCAGAAATTGCCAAGTTATTATTGGAGCCTGGACCAGACTTAGTTATTTCAAGAATAAATGGTTTTATGTCCGATGTCCTCCTGGTTTTGCCAGGCGATGGTTGTCTCGACGTAAGTGTCCTATCCTGTTGACGATTTTCCTTGATCAATAGTTCTTTGGCATTGGCATTGACATCTTGTCTCTCTTACAGCCATTATCTCCAGACCCGATGGTGGGTACTACAAGGGTAGTCCAAAGTCTCCAGGAAGTTCCGAGCGAGCTGAGACACATCGACTCGGTGCTGAATGATAATAACTTAAGAGCTCTCGGCTTGATTGAAATAAATCAGAGCATAGTCATTGAGGGGATGTCAAAGCCTGCCTCAAAGAAGAAAAGCAAGAAAAAGAAGAAGAAAATGGCGAAGAAAACGCTCGGAATCACAATAACCGAAGTGAGCGATGAAGACAGGACCCATACAGATGTGGAGCCGATGGCTGATCTTTCGGGCAACTTCGAAGAGTTGGGAGAAAGACAGAAAAGCAAGGCCGTCGTTTCCAAAAAACTCAAGTCTAAGGGGTGGAAATCTGTAGATGTGTCTCCTCCCACTTCCGGAGTCATGATTTCTGAGGCCGTCCCTTCTCATTCGAGAGATACTTTTAAAGGGCTTGACGATATTCCCATCCCGGATTTTATATTGATTCCATGCAATCCCGGGTTGGAGGAATTTCAAGATGTTTTAAATATGAGCGAGCCTTTCCTTTGAGTGCAGTCAACACTTCTGGTTGGTCTGGGGGTTTACACATTTACACACACTTCCACACCACTACATGACTTTCGCATATTAATCATTGTTTCATAGGATTCTAATCCGTGGCTCTTTCTTATCGCAGGTGAGATGTCAGGTCGCGGATCTACTCTGGATAGGCTCCGTAATGTGCGCCGATCTTCTTCTTATTATGAGTCCCGTTGGAGGGAATCAGATAGGGACCACGGGCAAGGTTACACTAGCCAGGAGCGCTATAATCGGGATAGAGATTATTGGCGTGGCCGTTCTGGCCATGATCGTACTGACAGAGATCGGGGTCACCTGTACCGATCACGATCTCGTTCTCCTCCGCCTCCTAGGGCCCCCGTAGATATCCCTGGGCCTTCACAGCAGCAACAGCCTTCCCAATCTTCAAGGCCTGAGACTCAACGGCCTAGAGTTGAACCGCCGACAGCTGTCATCGTTGAGCAGGCTCCGGCTGAGTTGACAAGCGAAGGAGCCATCCAACTTGCTCAAATGAAAAAGGACTTCCCAGAAATCTGTATGGATGCATGTCTTTCCTCCTCATCTAAAGAGGATTCCTCAGGATGCCGAAAATACTGCGCACAGCTATATTCGCGACTTCTATGTTCAATACAAGGAGTGGTACAAAGCAGCCGTGAAAGCTTCAAAGGTAGCTTTTGACCGGGCAAAAGTTATTCAGGAGCGTGATGCTGATATTGTCAAGAAAGATCGCATCATCCAGGTTCTTCAATCTGAGATGGAGTCGTCTCGAAACTCTGAACTCCAAACGCTCAAAAAGCATGAGGATGCTGTGGCCAAAATGGCGAGGATGCAGCAGGCACACTGTGCCACGGTAGAAGAGATGGGCCACCGTTACACCAACGTCGTAGCTGAGCGAGACGCGTCCGTTAAGGAGCTGAATGAGCTCAAGGCCAAATTTGCCGAAGTGGTGAAAGAGAGAGACGATGCAAACACCACTGCTCAGGATGCATAAGACCAAGCTGTATCCCTTAGAGTCGAACTTGCTGCGGCGGCGGCCAAGACTAAGTCTGCGGAGGCAGAAATCCAGGAAAAAATTATGGTGGAGCGGTCCAGGATGGATGCTGATTTCGATGATCTCCTGGTTACATACAACGCCAACGTGCTAGAGCACAGAAATTTATCGTGGCTGGGAGATGATTCTGTACAACGCCTGGACTAGGCTGGTGGAGGATAAGAGAGCGGCGCATCCAGATGAAACACTCGATGATTTTGAGCTGGAGATGTGCTTGCTTATTGAGGATGAGAGGAAAGTTCTTCATGAGGCGGTGATTTCCGTGGCGAAAGAGAGGCTTGGTGTTCAACAGATAGAGACGGGCGAGGGCTCGGGGATTGAGCGTCATGAAATAAGTGTTGGAACTGTAATTCCAACATTGCCTGAGACCACTGGTGCGGTCGATCCCCAGTCCGTCCCCGCTTATAATCCTGACCAGCCACAATTGTCTCCCGCTAATGCTTTTGCCTCGGTACCTGCCCATACTGCGGGCCAGACTAAGGAAGGTAATTGAACGCCTCTCGTATACCTTTAGCGTGGTGAATCTGGATCAATACCCATAGCTAACAGTCTTTGTTTTTTCACATTTCAGTGACTGAAACCGTTATCCCTGCGCCTCCTACATCTCAGGCTTCTTATCAAGCGCATGGGGCTATCGTCACCGAAGCTATTATGACATCTTCTGTGGTCGGTGAAGAAGGGGAAGCGAATATGTTATCTTTTGACGCTCAGATGATTGAGGAACTCCTCAGTCAACCCAACGATCCCTTCGTCGATCCATCCTTTTCTATGAGCGGGACCACTCCGGCTGTTAGTTCTTCCATGTCAGCCACTAGCATATCCAGCACGGCCCAAGCACCTCGTGAAGATGAGATTTTGGCTGAGATTAGTGCTGAGATGGCCGCAGTGACCGTCGGTATGGACCCGTCAGGCCATGCCCCGCTAATGATGATATCACCAGGCGGCACTATGGTAATTGCGAGTGCTCCTGTCCCACCTCCTGTTACTGCTTCTATTCCTCCGGCTCCACCCTCCAAAAGAATCTCTGTTGCCTCAAGCTCCGAGGAAGAGGTGGACATCATGTCGCCATCTGAGGGCAAACCGGAGAAGAGTAAGAGAGTGAGGAAGAAGTTGGGTAGCAGCTCCAGTGGGACTACCCCGAAGAGGAAGATAAGGAAGAAGAAAGATTGAATTCCTTCTTTAGTTTACTGTAGCGTTTTGTTTTGTCTTTTGGTTTTCTCTATAGCCGTGTATAGATGTGGACTCGGCTCCCACTAGCAGGAATTTTTTGAATCATCTTGTAATCGAATTCTTTTTGTTGATAATGGAAATGAAAGTATATTCTCTTTCGTCTTCAATTCGATATTTGTTTTGGTCCTGCCCCAAGTCTTGGGGACAAATATGGAGTTGATGTATGTTTATACTCCGTCTCACATTCTGGAAGTGTGGAGTTAAGTAGATGTTTATACTCCGTCTTGCACTCTGGGAGACTGGGAGTACGGAGTTAAGTAAATGTTTATACTTCGTCTCACACTCTGGAAGTACGGAGTTGGTTAATGTTTATACTCCGCCTCGCACTCTGGGAGTACGGAGTTGATTAATGTTTATACTCCGCCTCGCACTCTGGGAGTACGGAGTTGATTAATGTTTATACTCCGCCTCGCACTCTGGGAGTACGGAGTTAAGGAATGTTTATACTCCGCCTCGCACTCTGGGAGTACGGAGTTGATTAATGTTTATACTCCGCCTCGCACTCTGGGAGTACGGAGTTAAGGAATGTTTATACTCCGCCTCGCACTCAGGGAGTACGGAGTTGATTAATGTTTATACTCCGCCTCGCACTCTGGGAGTACGGGGTTAAGGAATGTTTATACTCCGCCTCGCACTCTGGGAGTACGGAGTTGATTAATGTTTATACTCCGCCTCGCACTCTGGGAGTACGGAGTTAAGGAATGTTTATACTCCGCCTCGCACTCTGGGAGTACGAAGTTAAGTGAAGGATCGTCGTGTATCAACCCATTTTTGGCCTGACGTGATGGCTTGCCCCCGAGCTTGGGTTTCATTTAGCGAGTGATTGGTTGCATCGCAGTCACTCTCTATTTGAATAAATCCCACCGTATGATGAGACTTAGCTCTCCGTGCATAGTGATGGTCGTTTGAAGTATTTCAAGTAAATCACAGCTCTGGCTCGAAGAGGTTGCATTTTATTGCTGAAATAAGAAAATATGGCAAAGTCAGTTGCCTTATTACAAATTCTAATTTCGAAATGCAAAAAACAAATTTTAAAACGGAATTTAAACTAAATAGATAAACATAGCCTGTTAGTTGTAGTAGCGACGAAGACTTTCGCTATTCCAGGCCCTTGGTAAAGTTAGACCATCAATGGTTGCTAACTTAAATTCGCCATCCCCGAGCTTTCGCTTAATTTTGTGCGACCCTTTCAATGTTGATCTCATGTGTGGAAGTGCCGGATAATCTTTTTTAATGACTAGCTCACCGAGTTCAAAAGTTTTAAGTCGGTCTTTGGCATTGCGTAATCGGGCAACTCGATTTCGGTGTATGATTGTTCTCAAATCAACCTGGTCGCCCTGGACGACCCCAACTCCGTTGACGGTTGGAAACTTTAAAGTTAAACACCACGGGGCGATTATGGCCCTGAATTCAGCAAGGGCAGGTCGATCTAAAAAGGCATTATATGGCGAGTCTACATCCAACACAACGAACTGCAATGTCCGAATCGATCTACGTTCTCCGGCTCCCAACTCAACTGGTAACTCTACCATCCCAACAGGTATAGTAGCGCTCCCATTGAATCCATAGAGATGAGTTTGGCAGGGTTTTAGATCTCCAGCTTTCACCTCCATTTGATTATAAGCATGTACAAATATGATATTTACAGAGCTCCCACAGTCAATCAGGATCCTCTTCATCCACATCGGACCTACTCGGGTCGATATCACAAGTGGGTCAGTAGTCGGGCTTCCGATGTAGTCAACATCGCTGTCTCGGAAAGTGATGTCGTTAGTCATCGCTTTTTTTCGCTTGGTCGAAGGTTTATTGTCCAAGTTATCATCATACTTGAAGTTTGTACGTCTAGCTAAGTTGTCATATGATTCCATTTCTTCCCAGCTTTGAACCGCTGGATGAGGACTACCACTTACAGCATTAATTACCAATCTTCCTCCGACACGACCTGGTTCTTCCTGTCTTTCTTGATTCTGTGCATGATTTTGATTTGAGGGGCCCGCTCCACCAGACTGCGGTGCCCGCACAAACTGTTCTAACTTTCTCTCCCTGATCAACTTTTCGATGAGGTCTTGCAAATGTCGACACTCATTGGTATTGTGGCCGTAACTTTTGTGAAATCTACAAAACTTCCCTGTTTGAATTTGCCTCTCCGATGATTGCTTCGGAGCAGGCTTCTTATATTGCACAGTGTTGCAAGTTTGCAGATACACGTTCTCCAACGATGTATTCAATGGCGTGTAATTGTCAAACATTGGAGTCCTACGTTGTGGGCCTCGATTCTGGTCTCTTTTCTTATCCTGACCATTGTTGCCTCGCGGCTGGGTCTGTTTGTTTTGTATGTTTAACTGAATTTTTCCAGAACTCTCACCTGACTACTTAACTGTTACATTACTCTGTATTCCTTCAGTTCTAGGTATCGCATCGTCATGCTTCCTAGACTGTTTCGCGTCCTCTTGCCGTAAGAATTGAGCGGCTTTGGAGTAGAAACGATCCAACGATGCGGGTGGCTTCCCGGCCAGCCAATTTCCAAACTCAGAATCGGGATCGATTCCTTTGGTTAACGCCATCAAGATTGAGTTATCATTAGGATTACTAATCTCTACACATGCCGCGTGGAATCTTTCTAAATAACGTCTGAGTGTCTCTCTCTTAGCTTGGGTGACGCTAGATAGGGTGTTAACGTCTTTCGGTCTAGCAACATGCATACGAAATTGCTCTACAAACCTTTTAGCCAGTTGATCGAATGAGGAGATAGATCTAGGTGGCAACCTTGTAAACCACATTGTTGCGATTCCCCCCAGAGAGATGGGGAAACTTCGACACTTCACTGCATCGTCAGCTCTTGCAGCACTCATTGACCATTCATATTTCAAAATATGTTGATTCGGGTCACTGTTCCTTTCGTACATTGGGAGAGTCGGCATTCTGAATCGCCGAGGAGGTTCAGCGTACAATATCTCATCCGTAAAAGGAGTATGACTACGGGAGATTCCCCAGTCGTCATTGGTAAGGCCCTGACTTTCGCGGATCATCTGACGGATCATGGTCGAAATATCGGGCATAGCCACATTCTGTGCATGCTGAGCTAAGGCGCGGTCGGGTTCCACAGTGTGAGTTTGGACCGGACGCTGTCGACGGCCCATGTCTCGCCTCCTTGGTTCCACATCTTCTGGGACGTATGGTTCAGGAGTACGCCCACGTTGTTGATTATTCGGATCTGATAGATTTCGGGTATCAACCCTTGTTTCTACCGCGGTGGTTGCAGCGCGATTGTCTGTGGTATGCTGGGGAACAGCACCTCCTCATGACGAGGGCCCGACCTGGAAGCTAGTTGACGGTCCAACCCTCAATTGTCATACAGTCAAAGCGGGTTGATATCCGGTAGCTTGTGTATGACTTGCGTCCAATCGAGGACGCGTGGATCTGCCATGATAGTCAGATGAAGCAGAACTTTCAGTGGACGAGTGGGAAGCATCATCCCTCCTGGTCCTCCTACGCCTTCGGCGGTTCAATTGGTTGGTCAATTCAATATTGGCGCGCAGCTGTTCGGCCAACTGTTGCCGACTTTGAGTTAATTCCTGGAGCAACACATGGAATTCTAGTCGGGTGACAGGTCCAGACGGATCCGAGTGAGCAGTGTTGTCTTGATTGGATGGCTGCTGTTGTGCAGGATTCTGGCCATCCCTTCCTTCTTGTCCAGCAGCTGTAGAGGTAGTTCTTGTACTAACCATCTTAAGTAGTGGGTTCCTTTCCTAGATTTTATGCAAATCTGAATAGAATGGAAGGATTCTGGATCTTCCTCTTGGATTTATGCAATCCGGTATTGATGGTAGATCCAAGGAGCAGGAGAAAAAGTTGGTTTTTTCTCAGTGAAAGCACCAAAGTGTTTGTACGAAAAATGGGCACAACACTCTTCGGAAGTCTTTGAAGAGATAAACGTGAAGAATGAAAATTAAAACTGTGGATTATCTAACAAAAACTCCAGATAACATAAATGTAAAGTGCAAGACAAGCGATTTAGAGTGGTTCGGCGTTTTTGCCTACGTCCACTATGAAGTTTGATGATTTTATTGCTCGATACTTGAAGATTACAATTTCTTATAACGTAGTTCAACTGGTATTACGAGCTAAATCTGAGTCTAAGACGACCGTGGTGATTCTGAATAAATCTGGCAAAGTCTGGGCGCTCTTTTAGCTCTTAGAATTGTCTGACCCTTTTTCTGAATGACCAGGGGCTCTATTTATAGGTGTAGGAGGCTGATATTTCGCCTAAAATTCGGGGAGACCAGTTCTGGTACGTGAGGGAGCCCACATGCCCGAATTCTGGGAATCCGGGCTCACTTTGGGATCGATTCGACCCTTGCTTCGAATCGATCAAGATTTACTCCGATTGAGATGAAATTTGGCATGATCATTCCTTAGGTTGTCAGTAAGCTACTGTGAAAATTTCATGGCATTTGGATTTGCAGAACTCGAGTTATGATCGATTCGAGATCATGCTTCTGGTTGATATGCTTCCTTCGAATCGATCTTCCTTCGAATCGATTAGGTCGAATTGATGGCATCGCGTGCCCAAGTGATGACGTGGTGCGCATTTCCAGGGTCAACCCGCTCTTTGCTCCGAATCGACTGGGTCGACTCCACGTTTTCCGCTGCTTCGACTTGGCGGTTTCGAGGGAACGGATTCGAGGCAAGGTGCGTTCGCATCGATCGTGGCCTATATCAGTTGATCGACTCGAAGTCGTCTAAACCGGATGGATTCGAAGCCAGGCATAGGATGGATTCGAAGTATAGTGGTTTCATGGACTCGAAGTATTCCCCCCTGATGGGTTCGAAGGTTACCTACCTGAGGGATACGAAGTAGGGAAACTCGATGGATTCGAACTAAAGCTTGTTCCATGGATTCGAACATAGGGCCTGCTTTGGTGGATACGAAGTGGATGGAGTCAATCTTGATGGAGTCGACCTTAGGGCCATTTCCTCCAACTTGTACCAATGATACTCTGAGCGTACGAACTCGGATTGACTCGAAACTTGGAACATTGGTCTGCATGACTCTGTCTGACGTGTCTTATCAATTGCAGCCCGATCCGGACTCGGGTTAAATTCATCGATATCCGTGGATATCCAGTGGTTACTCGATGTCGAGGATGCACAATCCATATTCTCTAGTCAGTTTCTTGATATCTCGGCCTTGCCAAAAGGCGGGATAACACTCATCTGTTTATAATAAGGGTATTTTCGGAATTTCACAATTGAACTAGAATACTGTTACTCTATTCCCACTATTAATTACGAGTGTCACGGCACGCGCTTCGCGCGTGAATTATTTTTCTTATAAATTGTCTATGTTTAAATCAGTCAAAAAAATGTTTTTTAATTTTATTTTCAAGTTATATTAATTTGTATATTTATAAAGAAGTATTCTGAATTTGTAAAGAAAGTTTAATTTTATATCCTACTTCTAGAAGCGTTTTAAATTTGTAAAGCATGTTTAATGGTTAGATCTTACTTTTAGGGGCGTTTGAATTTGTAAAAGAAGTTTAATATTAGATCCTATTTTTAAATGTTTAAGATTTGATAATATATTGATGGGCTTTTTTGGTAGTTCACGTTGATAAAAAAAAACGTGACACCAAAGCTATTACAACTATTATTAAAGATTATATGAAATAATAGTTCTCTTTCAATTGTTCACTAGAAATTTAATTCACAGTTCACTACAACAAAACTTTTACACACTTTTGTCACTATTTCATGACCTACCAAAATATATACGAACCATATGGAATACTGGAAACTTTTACTTGTAGATCGATACAAATGGAAAAATAATTAAAAATAGATTCAAGAGACGGCTCTAAACTGACTTGCACATTTACGAGACATGTCTCATGTACATTTTCATATTTGGAAAACTTAACTGTATAAAAAAGATACATAGATGATCGATGGAGACTAACTTTGTGTAGTGTCGGAATGTGATTTTGTCTTTGTCCATACAATATATATAATGCACAGAGGCCACAGAGAAATTTTCATATAAGATAGTTAATACAAGCCAGAAACGAATACATATTTGAGATCTTGTTTTGCAGTATAAGATTATTTTCTCAGTTCAGGAAGGGGTTTAAGCGCTACAGCTTGAGCTAGACTGACTTTAACCAAAAAAACTTGTGCTAGATTGACAAATGAGTGATGACAGAACTGCAATTGGTTGTTGGACTTTCTTGTAATAAAGTAACTATAACAATATTTTATGAGGGATGGGTAAAAATTTACCTTCATAAAAACACATCTTGGTAATTTCGCTTGGCTAAGTAAGCTCCCTCAATTAGCATAGGTGTGCCCATGAACATTTCCCTCATGAGAGCATAAGTTCCATTGCAACACCCCACATGCTGAAAAAAGAAATTTATGAACCAGATTTCATTAAGATTGCATTACAGATATAAACAGGTTTGGGTTGATTGTTACATTCTTACACAAACATATTATTTTTAAACTTCCTGCATCTTATAGATTCTCAAAACACAAGCAAAAACTAGTTGGAGGAGCAAATATCATGGTCTGAGTCTAAATTTGAGCCAAAATGTATGAACCTAACTAAAACCCACCATTTAAAAAAAAAGGTACAAACCAAAAATTAATTGTTTCCTTCCCATAAGATGCACAGAGGCATGCTTAGAGACTTAGAACATCATGCTTGCTGCTTTACATGGAGCAGCAAAAAATTATGGTCTAAGAACATAGCAAAAGGACAATAGAGAATGTTGTTCTGCGTTCAGTAGCAACTGCTTTAGTTAAAAGCATCTTTCTTGTACCAGGTGACCCTAACATTCGAACACCTTTCCATGGTCTCAGAATCCCCTAAACGTGTGTAATCAATCATGGATAATCAATAATACGTGCTTTTGACAATTAACTGGAAGTAGGTTTGAAAAAGAAGACGAGAGGGAGGGGGAGGAGGGAGGGGGGGGGGGCACCTTAGGGAGTGACCTGTATGTGATGCTTAACATAAAGCTAATGTTACTCTGATCCCTTCAGACAACAAACAAAGAGCCATATTGCAGCAAAAATCATCTGACTTTATATGTTTAAAATAGCTCAATACGAGATCAAAGATGCAATAATTAGTCAACAAAACTGGTTGGAGCATAAGTTGGCGTCAAACAAATAAAGCAATGTCATTTAACCATATACCAGTACTTGTTGAATGGGCCATTTACTTGGCGTTTTTGAAGACATCAAGAATCTAGCCAAAGACGACTATTATACATAAAAGTTCACTGAACTAACCCCCAAGTCATGATTTTATTCTCCTTTCCACGTCATTTTCTTATAAACCTCCAGTAATGCTGACTAAAATTCATAATAAAACATATAAAGACTTAAAGTTAAGGTGAAATGTGTAGTTATGTAACTCTTGATATCAATACTAGTATTACAAATCTATTTGAAGGATCAAAATAATTCATCTGAACAGTATCAGTTGATTTTATCAAACTCTTAAGCATAACCACACTCATTTCATAAGCAAGTGGACATCATGACGATAACAAAGGCAAGTTTTTTTGTTGATGTGTATTGCAGTATTGGCATAAATAATGAAATACATGTAATATATTATTACTTTATTTTAGTATTATCCTATTATTGAAGAGTAATATGAGGCTGCGACGCAAGTCAGTCCAGAGGCTGAAACTAAAACGGACAATGGTAGTTGGGTCAAATATAAAAGCAAATGTGCTCCACACACAATTCTCTCTAAATCATAAAGTATAATATTATGTTGACCATCGGTAAGAGAAGCGTCTAAACAAAATATTAATTCTTATGTTGGGTGCTGATATAACATGACTCCAATGCAATATAAACTATATAATATGATATGTGCTGGCTAAAGCGTCTCCATAAATAAGTCATTGTTGCAGACTCGCATGTACTTACAGTTTTTAGAAAATTGCATTTTCAATAGCGTGTATACATTAAAAAATTAATTCGCTCGCCAAGACAAATTCTTCTATCCATAATTGATATATCAAGACAAGGATCACGCATGTGATAGAATATAATGAACCAAGAACTTACTGTTAAAATATGTTTGTATGAAAGAGGTGATAAGTATCAAAAGGTTCGAAAAAGAGACTAGTACCCGTGCATTTGCTTTGTTAGAACTTGATTTCCCTTTCTTTCCTCCAACCAAAGACGTCGTTGAACACTAGAACTTCCTTTACTTGCACTAGATTTAGCTCCATAAACAGGTGTTCCATTTTTAATTGAACCCCGACCCCACTTGGCATCTTGAGATGACCAGACTTTTAAATCTCACCTATCTTAGCAGAGACCTCGATCGAGATCTCATTTTATGTATGACTATTCGAAACATAAAATTTTGGCCGAATGTCGATTGAACCTAATTTCGGGCGTGATCTGAAAATCTCACTCAAAATCTTGGACGAAATATATTTGCGAGATCTTGTCCGAGTTTATGGTTCTAAACGGACTCCTCGCGAAATCAATAATATATTAATGAAACATATATTCTCTTTTCTAGCCCCTTCACAGCTTACTCTAATATGTTGTATTTAATTCACTTTTTACCCACACCAAAAAATCCTTGTTATTCTATTTTCAATTTTCATTCCGTTCAATTTATCTCATGCTTGATAGTTGTAAATTTAGGTTGATCGAATTCAAGTTCATAAATTCAATTCAATTTAAACATTCCTGGTTGTTTCTTGAGAAACTTGTAAACTAATTTTTCTTTTCTTTTTTTAATCACGACAAATTCAAGCAAGAAGATTCTAAATTATATTTTATTTTCCTTTTGAATTGCACTTAATTAAAGCACAAAAAATATAAGTTATTATTTTTATATTGTTTTACAACGGTTTTGAATTGCAATATTTTATTTCTTTTTGATATTACTATTAATATATTTATAATGTCGGTTGAATTGTAGTTGCCTAGAATATTTATAATGTCGGTTGAATTATAGTTGCCTAGAATATTTATAATGTTGGTTGAATTATAGTTACCCAGAATGTTTGTTACTATGCACTGATAACAAAAAATTTGGTTGTTAGTTTCTTAAATCAAACTTTGATACAGGACAAAAGATACTAACTTGGCACCAAACGACCACAAATGAACGGTGGATGAGTGGATTGGTACTTTTAAAATAATGAACAATAATGTCATAGAGAAGATTAGTATTTCTCGGAGAAGCATTACTAACTTGGCACCAAACGACCACAAATGAACGGTGGATGAGTGGATTGGTACTTTTAAAATAATGAACAATAATGTCATAGAGAAGATTAGTATTTCTCGGAGAAGCATTTTCATGTGATCATTGATCTACAAAAAGCTCAGAGCATATTGTTACGGAGGATAACATACATGTGAAGTAAACTTGATTTCATTTTGGTTAAATATCATGATGTGTTTTGCACTTGGAATTTCGCTCCACGTCGCTATTATGGATTTTGCAACTCGTGTATAAAGTTAGTTGCATACCTAAATTGGTTTCGCACATAAAACACATAGTTCCGAGATGAACTGTTGAATCCAAATGAAAATCTGAACTGGGCTCCGAGTTACTTTCGTCTCGTCCGAGAAATCGTATGTGTATCTTCGAGACAAAAAGTTGCTGAAAACCGAGATTTGACACCTTGGAGATGACTTCCTTGAGCTTCCTAGAGCAGTTCTAGTGGATCTTCTATAATTATGTCCCTACTATGTGGTCACCATGCATTAGGGTGGGTGTTTCAATTGGATACCAATCCAAGGATTGAAAAACAAAGTTGGTTATTGTTTTCATAGGAGGTGCCCCCTCATCCAGCTCTCCACATAGGAATCTCCACTCACCGCTTCCCCTAATATCCTCCCCTTTACCAATTAATAGAATGAGGGTTTACAGGAGATTCCAGAGGCTTACTCCACCATACAAGACATTATGACTGAACCATAAAGAAATAAAAGACCTAAGGTACTTTCTTGAAGGTCTTTAAAGGCTCTAATTTCAGCATCTAATCATTTCACAACTTCCGCTTCCTGTAGAATGGCCTTTTTCTTTTTTCTTTTTTACCTTTTTTTTTTTGCAGTTTATCGATTTTGATCGAACTTTTGCATCAGCAAGATTGCTTATATGTATGCTTCATAAGGATGCCATTAGTAATGCAACACATAAACATCTAAGTCTCCAAATTTTATTTAGGGGTGCGTTTTTTCCAAGAATTGTTGTTTCCTTCTTTTATCTTCCGATTATTTTTCCGAAATTTCATATCTACAAAATTCTTGAAACGAATTCCTTTCTACAAGCGCCAAAAAGATACCAAAGTTTTCATTACTTCCATCAGCACCCCATCCGAGTAAATTCCTTTTTGCGTAAGTGGGTAATTAATGAATCATCTGTTGTCTCAAGTATCATTATTTCCTAATACACATATTAGGATATTAGAGTGAGACAAGGAGTAATTTCTTTACTGTTGAAACTGAAAAAACAGATATTAATGTTGTAGAAATGGGATTTGTCACAGGTGGTTTTGATATGCGGTTACATATTTTGTACTGATAGCCTATTCATATTTGGAAACCAACCATTTATAACATATAGATAACTTTACAAATGACACCTTTTAAGTTAAGTGTAAAGATACAGTTTTCCTGATCTATTATTCGTAAAGGACATTTTGTCTCAAATCCCTATTAACTTTCAGTATATGCTAAACATCCTTAGAAACTGAAAGCATAGATCTCAATTTTCTACAAATGGAGTTTGTCGTAAATAGATTTGACATGTGACTTTATATTTTGTACAGATGACCTTTGCATATTTGGTAATTAATAAATCAACCATCAATAAAATATGGATTATTATTCATTTATGCAACTATATATAGCACAAATTTTGTTTTATCATGATAAAATTCATTCATTGTTAACGAAAAATATAGTATATTCGATAGCTCATAAAAAGGTTAAATAAGCTTATGCTAATCTCAAATGCCATAAAAATAATATTAATGAATGTCAAAAGAAGTTGATCCCAAGCTAGGCCTGTAGACGGATACTTTCGGATACGGACAGTGTCATATCCGTATCTGCATCCACATCCGAAATCATTTTCGAATATCGGATATCCGCATTCGCGGATACGGACGGATATCGGATAATTATCGTATCTGCTAACGATCGATAAATAGAAAATTTTGGTTTAGCGTAATTTTTTTTAAATTTCATTGATTACAAAAGCATGAAAAATATACAAATATGATGATAATAAATAGTTTTGAGCAATTAATATGCAATAAATTCATATAGTACTAATTACTAACTAAATAAAAAAATAAACACGTCTTTCGTTGTACTAAAATACGTAATATTAACTATAATCTTGACAAAAACCGAACGAATAATTTTCGGATGTGGATACCTATCCATTTTTCCGAATATCCGATGTTTACCCGCTTTTCGGATACGGATGGGGACGAATTTGGATTTTTCTAATATCCATTGACAAGCCTATCCACATATAGAAAATGTTATAGTTGATGGTTTTTGACACACAAAAAAAGGCCTTCTGAAGCTGTCCAGGATCGAACTGAAGACCTTTTGCGTGTAAAGCAAACGTGATAACCGCTACTTTACTCTTGCTAATTTTTGAAGAAAACTCCATCCGTTCAGGAACATCCAATGTAATTCAACCAGAATTTTAAATCTCCATAATCGTCTGAGGTCTCCTCCAACATCAAATTTTTTTCACTTGGACGAGATAAAATTTCAAACATGGTTTTTTATTTGTTTGATACTCATATCAACAATGTTGAGATCTCGACACAAAATATGGATGATTTGTTAGTCCAAGATTACGTATGAAATTCGAGATTTAAAAGCTTGAATTCAACGAACATCTTCCACATTCAATCATAAGACTAGTCAAATAAATCCATTTAATTGTTTAAGTCTAGACATAAGAAAATATGAATAGGTGGAGCAATCAAGAAAAAAGGAAATATGCTTACAGGATAATGCGTTTTTAAAATCACATGATGAAAATTAAAATAGCAAATATTTGCCAAACTATTCACATTGCTCTACAAGATCTAAAATATGGATGGAAAATTTTCACCTGTTCGAAATTATGAAATAATAATTCTCTTTCAATTTTCACTGGAAGTTGCATTTTTTTTCATTACTTCATGATCTACTAGAAAAATAAATCTGAACCATGTGGAATACTTGAATCTTTGACTTGTAGTTGTAGATCAATAAAATGGAAGGATAATCAAAAAAGATTCCAGAAACAGTTTGAAACTGACTTGCATATTTTATGTGAGACGTGTATCATATACATTTTCATATTTGGAAAACTTAACTGTATAAAAAAGATATTAACGATGATTGATAGAGACTAACTTTGCCTGGTGTAGAAACATGATTCTGTCTCAATTTCCATGCAACATATATAGCACAAAGGCCACAAAGAAGTTACCATGTAAGATAGTTAAGTTAGCACATGCCAGAAACAAAATCATATTTTGAGAACTCATTTTTTTAGTATGAGATTATCACCCCAATTCCAGAAGGGGTTTACAGTGCTACAAATAACAAGTACTGTTTGTTGGACTTTCTATTAATATAAAACAAATATAACAATATTTTATGGAGGATGGGAAAATATTTACCTTCATAAAAGCACGGCGTGGTAGTATGGCTTGGCTAAACAGGCAGTAAGCTGCCTCAACTAGCGTAGGTGTACTCATGAACAGTTCCTAGTGAGCACACAATCCATTGCCACACCACATGCTGAAAAAAAAGCATCAAATTTCATCAAATTCCATTATAGATATAAATAAGTTCATGTTTATTGGACATTATTTCTGAATCATGGTTTGAGTCAACATGTATTAAATAAGCCAAAAACATTGTAGATACAAGTTCATGATTCATTGAAAACCATCTTATCTCTAGACTTCCTGCAACTTATTATTTATAGATTCTCAAAACACAAGCACAAACTAGTTGGAGGTGCGAAAATCATGGTTTGAGTCAATGTGTAAGAAATAAGCCAAAATGCTATCTATTTTACTTTATGGACCTAACTGAATCCAACCATGAAAACCAATTTAGGTAAAACCAAAAGTTACTTAGAACATCATACTTGTTGCTTTACATGGATCAGAAAATAATTAAGGTTCAAGAACATTAAAGCAAAAGACAAAAAATATCAGGTTAAATGCTAAAATAACATGGGATACCGATGGAAAGTCATGGTTGGTTTTAAAATTATCCTGCAAAATGAACATAATATAGAACTTTAGGAAACCATTTCAGTGCTTTCCACTATAACTACTTTTTCTACTCGTTCGATTCAAACCTCATAATTCTAATACAGCATACAAGAGGTCTTAGTAATGTAACAACAACGACATAATTCACTGGCACTATTCAAATATATATTTAATAACTAGTTTGTAACTCGTGCGATGCGATGCACACGGTAATGTTGTTAAAAAAATAATATTTATATTTTATTATTGCTAAAAATATATTTTGTTATGCAATATATGATAAATTTATTGCGATATATTGATCATAAATTAAAATGACATACGACCCTCAGATATAAGGTTAATGGTTCAATTCTCGCTGCCTACGTATCTCTATAAAAATTAATGTTCTAACTCAAAATAAAATGTAAACTAAAATTGTTAATACTGTATATGTAAACAATTTATGTTATGTGATATTTATTTTTTATATGTATGAGTAAATAAATAACTTTAATATGATTATTGTGTATATATTGAATTGTTAATTTTTTAAAGGATTTATAAATGGATTAATGAACATTAAATAATTGAATTTATTTAAATAATTCGAATTAGTGATCAACATAACTAATTAAATATAAAGAGTTGAATATAAAAAAGTTGCAGAAAATTGAGAAGAGCTTTGTACATGAGTGTAATTGAGAAGAACATCTTATAGTTGGCTTATCTACATATGAACTTTTATCAATTATTTAGTTTTCATTTTGAACAATTTTATCCTTGTAGTTAACCATAGAATTCATGTTGTTGTAGGAGGGTCGTGCTTAAAACTTTGATAATTGCAAAATAGTGTTATGTATTAAAAGTAAGAATGTTTATATAATCTAATTTTATCGGTGTAATCTGTGCATTAACATCGTAATACTGTAAAGAGGAAATTTATGTGAAGGACAAAAATTATGGCTTTTTTAATCACAAGGACAGCCCGCTAAAATTTTATCCTCAAGGACAAATCACTGCAACTTGCCTCTCCAATTCTAGATCTTGCTACAAAACCCACACCATCGCTTCCTTCTCCAACCCAATAAACTCCGACTGAGACGTCGACCTCTCAGATCTTGACAACACCTTGGCAGAAATCAAGGACCTGCGCGCGGAGTTCGAGCTCGAGAGGCGAATTCGGAAGAAGATGGAGTCTGTGAAAAAATCCAAGACGAAGGAGCTCGCGGAGAAGAAAAGAGCACGCGAGGAAGCGGAGAGCGACCGTGAAAAGTTAGGGATGGAGATCAAGCTAAAATTTCAAAACTGATACCTAAAATTTCAAAACTGATACCTAAAATCTCAAAACTGATACCTAAAATTTCAAAACTGATACCTAAAAACTGGTATCAGTATCAGCTTTTAAGAGCATGGTGCTGGTGAGGGGGTGGCGTTGGCGCGTGGACGAGGTGACATGGGATAGTTGCACGACGCTGGTGAGGAGGTGACGCTGCGGCGATGCTGAACACAAAACGGATGGAGGAGGTGGCACGAGGTGGTTGCTCCAAAACGTATGAAGGAGGAGGTGGCAATGGTGGCGCTGGTGAGGAGGCGGTGGCGCTGGTGAGGAGGTGGCGTTGACGCGGGATAAGGTGGTCGGAACTGAAAACGGGATTGAATGGGCACGGGGAAGAACGATTTGTGCATTTAAGAAAAAATGGGCTTTGGGCCTGTCCTTGAGGATAAAATTATAGGCATGTGTCCTTGAGGATAAATTATTTGGATATTTTGTCCTTACAATAAATCCCCCTACTGTAAAATATAAATTTATCTTTTAAATGTTATTAAAACTAAAATTACGTTATGTAATGTACGGTAAATTTTTTGAACTAAATGAACTAGAAATTAAAAGAGTTACTATTATTAATGTATACATTTTATGTTATGTAATTTAAATATCTTTATATATCTTAAATAAAGAAATAATTTTATCATTTTTTCTCATATATATAATATGAATATTGTGTAAATTGAAATTATCATATTTTTAGGATTTATTAGATGGATTAATGAATATTATTTAATCAATTTATTTAAATAGTTTAAATTTAAGATTACACAATTAGTTAAATATATGGACTTGAATGTAAAATACATTCAAATATTAGGAGATAATTGAGAAGGGTTTATAAGTAATTGTAAAAAAAATTAAAATTTAGGTATTTGAATTTAATAGAACTTTGTGATATATATATATATATATATATATAAATATATATATATATAATATTTGCATCTAAATGGATTTTTCTTATCAATTTGTTGATGCGCTTGTATTTTACGTATTGAAACTTTCATCTTTTAGGATTTATTAATAAATATTAATTGACTAAGTCTATCAATTAGCTTAAAGTTAGGATTATGATATTAATTTAAATATGTGGACTTTAATGTAAATTTTTGGGAGAGATCCATGAAAGATTTGTAAATAATTGTAGATTTGAAAAAAAAATTAGGTATTTGAATGTACACCTCGTGCACTGGATTCCACTTTTTTTATTTGAATGTAAAACAGTACTAGAAGTTTGGTAAAATAATTGTAAATTGGTAAATTATAGGATTTCAAAAATAAAATATCTAGACTTAGAGAGAATTAAGGAGAATGGAGGTAACTCTTAAACTTAACGAGGGAGTTTCAAATTCTTCCGTTTTACTATTATTTAATAGATTCATTTACAGCTAGGGTCTGTGCAGGGCAATTTGTAAAACAGAAAAGAGTACAACCCAGGGCAATTTGTAAAACAGAAAAGAGTACAACCCGTTGCTCCGCACTTGACTTCAACTTGATGTAATTCCATTGTTTCAAACGAAATGATCGAATTATCATGGCATTGGTGTACCTAGGGACACAAATAACAGCTGTAAGGCTACAGTACCTTTGTATAAGCAAATAAGCAATTTAACAACAAAAACTCGCCATGTTTAACACAAACATGTACAGTTTTGACACCTATATGTATTGTATCTAAATTGCATGGCTCCAGAATATAGAGACACCTATACCCTGTATCATATCAAAACCTTTTTCTGTAACATACCCATGCTACATAACTTGAAACTTTATTTATGCTACCGATGTCAGGTTTCAACATATATCAAATGCAGACGTAACTACGAACTCATATGTAAAGACTGTATACCAGGCAACACACACACATATATAACTTGTAGTATGTAATTACTTTTGACAGCATCTCACAGTGAGGCCTATAGTTTACATCTTTTTGAAAAGAGAGAAAAAATCAAACTAACTTACAGACTAACGCAATGCACTAAACCACATCAATCTTCTATCCTGGATCACTCTTCCAAAATTGTTGATCCTTGTTATTGTTCAACAAAGCATCTAAGTGAATAATATACATTTAACATATGGTTTCTTCTGAATTCAGAAACACACTTCCTAGCTCTCTTCTACTTAGTTGGTTTTATGGCAGAAACATGCCTTCTATCCCTTATCAACCTATTAGTACTCTCAACCAGGTTTTCATTCCTTTCATTTAGTTTCAATTTAGATCTATCCTTTGGGTCTCTGAAAACTTTAAGAGTCTCCGAGATTACTTTAGCTTTCTTTATTATTTTCTTCCTCAAGGCCATAACCATATCTCCTTCTCTCTCGTTATCGGTTCCAGGCAACTTCGTGGAATGCGGCATTGAATCCATCAATTCTGATATATTTTTCACCTTATCTACCCTTTCTAACTTCTTCAACTCATTTACCAACATCCTGTAAGTAGTATATTGTGGCACAAATCCTCTTTTCACCATGGATTCAAACTCAACACAAGCTTCATCGTACCTTTTCAATCTGACTAGCAAATGCACTAACATAGTACTTGTAGTCAAATCAGACTCAAACCCATTCTGATTCATTTCTCTAATTAACTGCACAGTCAACGTCAACCTCTCATTCTCAGACAACAACTTAATCAATAACTGATAAGTCAATCTATCCACCGCATACCCAGACTTAACCATCTTATCATAAAGATTCATACCTTCCTCCACTTTCCCAAACCTCACAAAATATCTGAAGAAGTAATTATAAGTAGTAGCGGTTGGCATAATCTCCCTATTAATCATCTCCTTAAGCACTTTACTTCCACCGACTATGTCACCATTCTTTATGAACCCCTTAACCAATGAATTATAAGTTGAAATATTTGGTGCAATCCCATAAAGTGGAAATTTTTCGACAAACCCAAGTGCCTCCTTAAACTGTTTGTCCTCCAAGAAAGAATCCACAATTGGATTACAAGTAAAATGATTTGCCTCAATCCCTTTCTCTCTCATTTCAATCAACATCTTCACTGCTAGGTCTGTCCTCCTCATCCTACACAAACCTTCAATCAAAGTGCCATAAGTAACCACATTCGGCTCCACATTTTCATTTTTCATCTCCTCCCACAATTCCTCAACTCTTCTGATGTTACGTGCACGGAACCATCCATGCAAGAGGACATTGTAGCATTTGAGATCTGGTGACCAACCAGGGTTGTTCTTTTTATACAGCTTGATGCAACGAGCAGCAAATTTAGGTTGGTGCTCCTTGACGAGGGCGTCTATGAGCACAACGAAGGGGTCATAGTTGTTCGCATTGAGCTGGGAGTCGGGGATATTCTGGGAAATGTAGCTGAAAGTGTGGTAAGCGTCATCGGGCATGTGAGCCCTGGCATAACGGCGGATGAGGAGAGAGAAAGATGGGAGGGACTCTGAAAGAGAGCATGATTTTAGGTGGGACCAGGCGACAGAAAAGGAAGGAGGGTTGGTATTCAAGAGAGAGGAGATTGTTGAGGTTAAATCATCTGATAATGATGAAGAGTTAGGGCTAGGGTTTTGGGTTTTGGGGGTGGATGAGGGTGGAATAGGGATAGGGACTGTTGCAGATGAAGAGACTGTAGTGGGGAAGGTGATGGGACACGTGGTGGAAGCGTGTCGGGAGAAATTGGTTGACATCACCGAAGAAAGAGGAGAAGACTGAAAGAGGAGGGAGGAAGAAGGTAATACGGCAATTTTTTTCATTGTGGAGCCGTTTAGTCTAGCGCATATTGTGGTTACAGTGATCATAACCGTAAGCGTTAGATAGAGAGACATAATCACATAACAGCCACTTCTATAAAAACAGTTTCAAGTTGCTGTCCAGAATCATTTTTTATGTTTTATTCTCGTTTTTTCTAATAATAATAAAAAATCCGCACTTAATTGGGAGTTAAAACTTCTTTTACCAGAAAAGTGCTTTTTTTTTAAAAATTGCACATATTTACATATGCAATGAAACATGAGATATTTGAATTTTGAACTGTGCAAATTTGACGATAGCGTGTTTTGTGAAATCGGTTTTTATGAAAGGCAAAATGTATTTTAAAACTAAAAAATGACGTTTGACAAAACTTTCCAAACTGTATTTTACCAGAACGATTATGACTTCCTCCCCAATTCTTTTGGAGAACGTTGAAAACTCTTTAATCTATTAAATATTAAAATCAAAATTTTGCGATTGACAGTCTCCAAGTGGTAAAGTTTACACTCTCCACCTTGACATCACGCCAAGTGGTAAAATTTACACTCTCCACGGCTTATAGAAATTGAGGGGATTAACAGTCAATTCACTTTCTCGTATTAAGAAAAACATATTTTCTCTTTGATTGTATGAGATTTTCTACTAGACGTTCTAATAAAATGTGTCCTTATTAGGTTAGATTAATCATGTATTATCCAAACATTTATTTTCACCTTATTGTCTTGGATTTTATCCAACTCAAACACGCTATTGTTAATTTCCTAGATTGAAATTCCTCGGTCAAGAGGTGACACATTTCTTGAGATATCATTTTATTTTTCAATGTGATTGAACAAGCTTCCAAAAGCCTATATAATTCACATAATAATAAATTTAGCTTTGAGTTTATGTAATTCACGTTCTAAACGTATGTCGGAAAGCTTGTATGTTAAACCTTTTAAGATATAACTTCTCATATCTTATACCTTATATGATATTGCAAACTTAGCTCTAGATGATACAAGATCCATTATATGTATTTACTTACAAATACATACCTTAAGAAAGATTTATCTCAACTTTACTCAAGTAAATCAAACCATGTCTAATATAATTCAATTAGTTCTTACACATCATAATGTACCATAAAGAGGAGTTACATTTAAGACAGAATCACATTCTATTTTAGGTATTATTGGAACTCATATCTAATATACCCATCTTATTCAATCACAACGAATTGTTTTAATTCTTTTGCATGTCTTTAATTTTACTTCTATATATACTCTATGAATTTATCATAGATATCTGACTTTATGTATCAATATACGTAAGTATGTATCTTAGACAATTCAACGGTAAATAAAAATGAGGTAGGTGGATTCGATTTTGATATTTTAGACCGTGATATCTTTGTTGGTCTATCCCAAAATCCTTTGGGGTGACCTAGCAAAATCCCTCATGGTTTCAACAACTCTTATCATGCTTCTACTAAATGTGAGCATTGTTGTTGATTATTCAAGACATATTTCGTAAGTATAACATGGTTTATAATCATGTGAAATGAAAACATTCTTCGTACTTGGTTATATATATCAATAATCGATAACATGTTATGAATTCCCAAAACTAGTTATATTTAATATTTAGATGCTTATATATTATCTTTAACTAATACACCATATGGTCTAGAATACGAATACTATCAAGATATAGCATCACGATTTTATTTTATATCAAGTATACAAGATATTCATATATAAAATAAACGGTGTATACTTTCGATCAAATCAAAATTAGTTATTATTTCACAAATAATATTGGTATTATAGAAATTATTTATGCTAACTTAGATGTGTCCATTAATAAACGTCATATGATAAGCTTGCACGGTTTTTGTCATTACTATAGCAACATCGACAATGCGAAGTTCTATCATATTTTACAATTGCTTGTTATCTCATTTATTGTAACTAATTTACAATTGAGACTTCAGATCCGATATCCAAAAGCTCCGTGAAATAGAACTTATAAAAGACTATCTTTTATAAGGTTATATTAAACATGAAATTTCATTCCATTATTACTAATATTTAGTATAATTCCAATTCCGATGTATCGTCATGAATCTTAGGTGACGTTCATCATCTCTTCATCCCAGTAGTACCATAGTTACTACTATCACTTTAAATTTATATTTTCTTTCCTTAAAGGTCACACCTCTTGGAGAAAACCTAATTATAAGACCGTGGTCTAATTTAATTACTTAATTGCTTTTGTTCACCCTCAACAAAATAAGGAGATCGATCTTGCAATTGATTAATTGGATTAAATCAACATCCCAGTTAACGGGCCTATTTAAATACAATTAGCATCATGATACAGTTACTCATATTAAGTATGTCATCTTGTAATAATTATTTTACTTGGTCCATTCAAATGAAATCATTCAAATTCCATACATTACAAAATAATATCATTCACCATATAACTATTATCTGTGATCAAATATGGATCGAATATCCATACTCTCATGTTATCTATAGAGATCATACTCATATAGATAATAAACAATATTAAGCAAGTTAAATCTTAAATGGACCTGGATTCGAGAATTTAAGGGGCTGTTCATTTGGTTTGTCATCGTAGGCTTTGAAGTGACAATAGGTGAATATACATTTTTGTCAGCCTTTAATTTAGTTAATTATGTATACTTCAATCGGTAAACATTTTATTGACCATATTAGTGCAAATTTATCTTAAGAGTAGGTATTCAATATTTCATCTATTCTTATACTTATTAGATCGGTCTATTATATTCCTTCTAATAAGGTTCCCATTAGGTTTTATACAACTCTCCAAACCTTAAGAGAGGTATAGAAGTCTTTTAATTTCTTTAATGAAAGTTAGGACCCGCTTATCATGTTGCATCCGACCTTGAGTTTTATCAACAAATCACCGCCTCAATAAGTGGTGGATAACATTTATCGATTATATCATATGTAACTTCTAATGGGTTTTTTTTTTCCCGGTCCCTTAATGACCTTGAGTTTTCTCAACAAATCATCGGTGTATTAGTCACTCTAACCCTTTTTTTGCGACGGCATAGAGAAATTACTTAAATCGTGAGTTTGCTCAACAAATGCAAGCAATGTCCTTACCTATCTAGAGACATACCAAGTAATACTACATATAACAGTATCAACTTGAGTTTTGCTTAACAACTAATACATGTGAAAATAATCTATTCAACATGTAAATGGTAGAGAGCGACATTATTAAAATTCAAAATTTCAATAACTAAGAGCGATATTGATTTAAGAGATAATATATTCTTGAAGAATACTCCAATGATACAAGTGTTTAACACATCAAATATCATTGTATACGTACACTACATATGTATTTATCTTAAAAATATGTATTAGGTTTATTTTTTAGCCATGTATACATGTTACACACACAGATACACACACACATATAAGATTAATTTATTTACAACTTTCATAATTTTAGTTAATTATTATATTACATATATAAGTTTATATGTATTTTACTTAATTAATTAATTTAAAATTTAACAAATCTTAAATATTAGTTCAAAACAATTTATTTACTATATTATTATATGTTTATTTACTTATATACATACAGATACACACACACACACATATATATATATATATATATCGTTATATGTATATATATATATGTGTGTGTGTGTGTGTATACATACGTTTATATATGTATATATTATTAAACACTTTAATTTTTTTTAAATTTCATAAATTTAAATGTTAACTCAAAATAATTTTGAGTCGTTGTACAATTATAACAATTATAATTGTGTGTTTTAGCTATACACATACATAAATTATAACCTTTATAATTATACAAATATACATAATTGTAACAATTACAATTATATAAATGTAAACATTTTAAATTTATTTCTTTGATAACCTTTACAAAAAAATATAATTTAAATCTAGCTCTTTAAATTCAAATTATATTTTATAATACTTCAAATATGATATTCGAATTAGCCCCAAGGCCCAAAATACTATTGGATCTTGCACTTGGGCTAACCCTAAATACCTAACCACCTAGTGAGCCAAGTTAGAGCCAGCATGGGAAAGGTACTAGTTACTATAACCCCAAGCCTAGACACTCTTTTCTAGGCACCCGTTAGGTAGAAAAATCCAGAAGTTAACCTAAATGCTAGTAGGATTAGGTCCGTTTGGCAGCAGGAAAAATAGGAAAATTTCAAAAAATACCATAAAGGACCTTTAGTGGGGTTACATAAATAATTTCATCTACATCAAGTCATATTTAATGTTGTTTCGATTTTGCTTTCATTAAAATTATTATATACATAGATGTATATCATATATACATCAATATATATTGCACAAATGAGGTATATAACCTAGTGAATCTACATTAACACATATGGACACAATATCGATACATATATATAGTTACTGGGATTTATAACTACTGTATACATGCATATAGTATACTAATAATATATATGCATATTAGCTCCTTTATATACATATGGGTGTCATATATATATATATATATATATATATATATATATATATATATGCTAACACACACACACACATATATGTTAATATATATTCCTTAAAACTTTCAATTAATATATGACCAATATTAATATGCAAGGTGAGTTAAATAACCAAATACATTTATAGCTATTATTTACATAGTGATATGATTATATGGAAAGTGGCATAAATTATTAGTTATATACTATTATGACCATTAATTATATAACTAACAAAACTATTATTTGTATAATTCCGTATAATTATTATTTATGTAACTCGTAACCAAATACATACATAACTATTATTTTCATGCTAATATAACTATCATTTATATACTAATATAACTATATGGAAATTGATCTTTATGGAAGGTGATCATATATTTATATTAATTATACCTTAAATTTGAAAATTTGAATACATATACGCTAATATGCATACATACATATATGTGTGTGTTATACAAAAATTGAAAGTTAATACATGTATATATGCTAATATATATATATATATATATATATACATACATACATATATATATGTATATAATATTTCAACTAGTTATAATATTATATATATATATATAATTAATTCAATAAACTTGTTTTAAGTTTATAAAATAAAATACGAGAATAAGTTCATTAAAAACATTAATAGATTCCAACATACATACATACTTATATATATAGTTAGGGGTATGCCCTAGGGGTAATTCTGTAATTATTGTAAATTAATTAACTCTATAATCAATTCTCATTCATAATAAAGGTGTTTTTCTTTCTGTTATATATTTGTTATAATGTGTTATAGATAATTAAAAGCTTAATTAAAATATATTTAATAGAAAATCCATAACTGGTGTGTTTGTGATAGTAATTACAAATAGTTGTAATTATAAGTATTGTATCACGATATTATAAAACACATCATTTTAAATGTTCATAGTCAAGATGTATCGAGACTATATATCGATGTATCTATTGAGACTAGAGTACTAACGCCCTCCAAATGTTGGGTAGTGGATTACTCATAACTGTTGGAGGCACCTAAGGGTTACGTACTAATAGTTATTGAATAATTATGGAACGACTCACTCGATAGTTTTATGTTGGTTAATATAACTAAACTCAAACAGAAAATGTCGATGTAACTGATTTACACAGTTCTCTCGACTTGAGAATACCGTCGATCTTCAATATGAAAGATCTGCTTTGATTATTGTCAAATCATGGCATGATGTCCATCGAGAGACTGTAGTAGGGTCGAGTGGAAGTATTGGCAGTGAAGCACTATTCAAGAGAGAATTCGTCTTCTTAGTTATATGGGATTAGTATCACGGTCAACTCAAAGTCAAAATCTCTAGCCAAAGTAATACGGTTAATAATAATTGTTATTATTGAACCAAGGACTTTGTGTTTGGACGATAGAGTTAAATATGCAATAAAAAAATTATTTTTAAATTTTATAAAATTATTTTATCATAAGATAAGATCTCTAGTAGAAAATAAAAATTTTAAAATTTTTTTTTTGCTATTTTTACAAATTATTATTATAATCGATCGAAAATTAATAAAATAAAATTTGATTGAAAAAAATATGGAAAAAATTTTCAAACTTTAAAATATCATATATGATTTACTAAAAATTTAAAATTTGGAAAATTGCTTCAAAAATAATTTTTTTATTACTATTTTATGTAATTTCAAATAAATATTCAATTAAAATAAATTTTAAAATAATAAAAATTAATAGTAAATTTTTTTGGTGCTTTACATACGATGTGGAATTTAAAATTTTTATTTTTATTTTTGTTAACTAGTATATATATATATAATGATAAAATAATATTTTATTAAAAAGGATATATATATATATATATTGGTAGTTATATTATTCATGGTTTTAAGAATAATTATATATATTTATACATAAATTATTTTAATATTTAAATAACATATTTATATTTAAATAGATATATTATAATTATATCCATATATATATATATAATTTTATTTATAAATTTCATATATAAATATACACATATTAAATATCTTTTATTTACATATAATTATTTTAACAAAATTAACATATATATATAATATATATAAGTAATAAGTTTATATATATACATATATTTGGACAATATACATTACATACTGGATGAGCTAATGTGTCCATTGCGATGTAAATCCCAACGTCTTTACACAAACATGTTATACCTTGTACGGGCTGACATGTTACACTTGCACACACATACATATGTGTGTATGTGTGGGGGGAGGGGCAAAGATCGTCTCCCCCTCACTTTTACTATACCTCAAATCCCCCTTGATTTCTATCACATGTTCCGTATTAAATAATATAGTTTCTCTATTCTGAAGCGATAAGAGAGAAAAATTATATTATTTAAATCAGAATATGTGGTTGAAGTCAAGGGGGATTAAGGTGTAGCAAAAGTGAGGAGGAGCCGATTCTTACCCTACAGACACACACACACATATAAATTAAATAAAACTATATAATTTATAAACTTAAATAAAATAAGAGATTTTTTAAGTAATATTTAGAAAAATCTAAAAGAATTAGACTTCGTAGGCCCAATACATATCCAATAAGGAATTTTTTTTGAAATTCACCCATAACTTCCCTTGCGGGCTGGCCTAGTTCCAAAAATGGTATCAGAACCCAATAGCCTATGCGGTCTAAATTAGTCATATTAGGATTAACTGATTAAGCTCACAACCTAGATAGTAGGGTGCCTAGAAAGGTATTGTTGAAGAATTGGGTTTAGGTAATCAAGTACTTTGTCATACTTGGCTACCAGCCTGACCCGAACAGATATGTGAGTCCAAAGGTTGCCCCTAATAGAAGAGGCCCAATTTGAATTGGGCCTTGAGCTGATTTTCAAAATTGTTTGAAAATTAAAAAATATAACATTTTAAATTTAAAAGTTAAATTTGAAATAAAATATAAATATATTATAAAAGCTATAATATAATAAAGTTTTCAAAATGTTTGAAAACAATTCAAATTAGTTTCGACGTTTTTAAAATTTATTAATAAGATTAATAAAATAAAATGAATTAAACAAGTTAATAAATGAATACATGTATTATATATTATGATATATGTTATGTTACTTTGAATTGTTTAAAATAACGTAAGTATAAATGTATGTATATGAACTAAAATTTGAAATTAATATAATTTAATTAAAATAGTTTAATTAAAAAATTAATTAAAAGGTTAATTAATTAAATAATATACACATGTATATAATATATGTGTTATGCTATAAAATTTATATTATTAATAATTAATGAATACAAATGTTATATTAGTATGTAACTAATTAAAATGTTAATTAATTAAAATTAATTAATTAAGATTTAATTAATACAATGTTATACATAAGACTATTATATAAGTAATTTAAAATATAAAAGTTATATAACAATAAAACTTATATAATATGAATGTAGTGGAACATTAAAAAAATCAAATATACTTAAGCAATAAACACATACGTAAATGTACGTATACCGCGATTTCCAATGTGTGACACTTGAATCACGAGAGTAGTTCATAGAAATTATATTATTCCAAAAGTCGATATCACTCAATATTATATATATTGATGATTATGAATCTTTAATATGTTGTCCTCTACCATTTATATATTAATAGGTTACTTGCATACTCTTTAGTTATTGTGCTTTCCTCAAGCTAAGGATGTTATGTGTAGTACTACTAATATATTGAATAGATGATGTAAGATAATTGCATATATTTGTTGAGCTTT
The DNA here is from genome assembly GCA_030737815.1 of Allium fistulosum. Lineage (NCBI taxonomy): Eukaryota > Viridiplantae > Streptophyta > Magnoliopsida > Asparagales > Amaryllidaceae > Allium > Allium fistulosum. The sequence goes on from CM060905.1 coordinate 1,144,625,533, forward strand.
CCGCATGGTATGTGCATTATACTTGGACCATAGTGAAATGGTAGGTCCAAGTGAATAACGCAATTTTATTTGTTGAGTTTTCCTAAAGGTAAAGGCAGATTAGGACAAGGTACCACGGGTTAGTAGTTGTACATGATACAACCGACAAGGTGTTATCCATCGTATATGAGCATATGATTTGTTGAGCTTTCCTCAAGGTCGGAATCCCAAGACAAATGAGTCCTAACACCTACTAGTGAAGTCAAAAGACTTCTACGACTTAGGGTTTGGCGAAACATAAAGGACTTCTATGTTACCTTTACCGATGATTTCTCGAGACTAGGATATGTGTTACTTATGAAGAACAAATCTGACATCAGTGAGAAATTTGTTGAATATAAAAATGTAGTAGAAAATCAAACGGCTCGTAGGATTAATAATCTTCGATCAGATTGAGGAGGTGAGTATGTTGGACATAATTTCCAATAATACTTAAAAATAATAGGATTATCTCTCAGGTTACTCCACCCTATACTCCATAGCACAACGGTGTGTTGGAGCGAAGGAACCGAACCATATTAGATATGGTTCATTCCATGATAAGTAAGGCTGTGTAACGACCCTGAAATTCAGACCCAGTTTAAAATGTTTAAATCACTTATTTGATGCAGAAATTCGAATTTTCACAAACAACTTCCGTTGCCAACCAAACTTCGCATTCGGAATGCGTCTAGATAGACATAGGCGTGCGCCAAATTTCGTTGAAAAATATTGAAGTAAATTACGGTCGTCACATTTACCTATTAGTTAAAATTCTATGTGTAAATTTCCTATTGTCCGAACTCAAATATTTTTCTCAATGTTGCATAAGAAAAATATTCTAAACTTGACGGCGCATTTCGTTTCGTCAAATTTCGCTTTTAATTGCTAGTTAAAATGTTCACTCGTGCAAATGATTCAATAAGATTTACCACTTCTCAAACAATGTCAAACCATCAATATCTTCATACCGTTGTGTCCGCCTCGTCGCGCTGATCAAAACGGTATATTTGTTTGTGTCAATCGGAGTTCGGCGTCGCAAGTTATAAACTGGTTAACGGGGTACAAACTGGTCCGTTACGCCACACAAACCGGTACTCAATATTTCAACATTTAAAATCTTGGAGCCTTCCAGCTGCCTTGGGAAGCCAAATAGCCTCCATTTTAAAAAAATCATCATTGCATTGTCCTCTGCACACTTTGAATCTCGTGTATATATCCCCCTCTCCATTATGACACTGTACACAACATCACTTTTCACTTCAGAGAAACTAGGTACGTAACCTCCTCTGCCTTTTCTTTCTCTCCTCCCTTTCTCCTCTCTTTGCATTCTTCTTCTTTCTTCTTTTTATTATTTTTTTCAAACCTTCCAGCCCCTCCCAGCCCCTCCCAGCTCCCCCAGCCCAGCTCCCTCAGCCCCCTCCCAGCTTCCCCCAGCCTCTCCCAGCTCCCCCTCCCAGCTCCCTCAGCCTCCCCCAGCTCCTCCAGCCCAGCTCCCTCAGCCCCCTCCTAGCTTCCCCCAGCCTCCCAGCTCCCCCAGCCCAGCTCCCCCTCCCAGCTCCCTCGGCCCCCTCCCAGCTTTCCCAGCCCCTCCCAGCTCCCCCTCCCAGCTTCCCCCAGCCCCTCCCAGCTCCCCCAGCCTCAGCCCAGTCCCAGCCCAGCTCTCCCAGCTCCCCTACCCAGCTCCTCAGCCCCTTCCAGCTCCAGCCCGCCCCTGCCCTCCAACCACCTGCCCTCCAGCTCCTCGCAGCCCCTCCCAGCCCAGCAGCTCTCCACCCAGCCCCTCCAGTCCCTCCCAGCCCAGCAGCCCTCCGCCCAACCTCCACCCAGCCCCTCCCAGCCCCTCCATCCGCCCCCAGCTTTGTCCAGCCCTGCCAGTCCAGCCCCTGTCCAGCCCAGTCCGCCCTCTCATCCTCTGCCCAACCTCGCCCAGTCCGCCCTCCACTCCCCTGCCCAGCTCTGCCCAGTCCAGCCCCTGCCCCAGCCTACTCCGTCCCTCGTCGCCACAGTTCCGACCCCAACCACCGTGCTTTCTTTGAATACACAGTATATACACAATGTATTAGTTTGCAAAGTATAGAGAAGTTGATTTTATTATATGGGCTACAATATCTCAGATTTTGTTCATTTGCTTGACAGTTGTAGCTGATCCGGGATCTCAGGCCTAGGCTTCCGTCTACCTTATTTTGCATCTAGTTCCTTGTTTGGGTATGGTTTGTATATATTCAAATCAATATATATATTGTAATAAACAAATTATTGATTAATTATTTGTTGATTGCAGTTTGTGCTCGCTTTGCGTCGTGTTTATTAGGGTCTATTTATCTATTCGTCTTCGTGCTTCATCATCTTCTCTAACCTCGCAAGGTGAATATTTCATTCACGACTCAATCTATTATGCTATGAAAATCAAGTGATAATTGTCGTTGATATTAAATTGGACATTAAATTGTTGGTTGTTAAAATTTGGTTGAAATAAACTGTTAAGTTCTAAAAATTTGACGCCATGTATTGTTTAAGTTGATTAAACATATTGAACTGTAATATGATGATAATTAGGGTAAATAAATAATGACCTTAAAATTGATAAGTACGATTGATGTAGAAATTTGATAACGGACACCAAGTAAAAATCATAATGTAGTAATCTTTAATCCGTAGGATTTTAGGAATAATTGTATTAATTTGCATAATAACAAATGTGATTTAATATGATTATTTCGGAATTATTTGAATAAATTGTTAAATGGTTATGTATGGTTGTTATTGCTTGTTTATTTACTTTGACACCATTCCAGTTATCACACTGCAAGTTCCCTTTGCTATGCTTTATATTGAATGATATCGGGTTGAAATGATAAATACCCACTTAAACAACTTGGCCTAGGATAGACAATTAAAAATAAGAAACCCGATTGGTCAACAAAATTATTTTGAAATTGAAATCTATTTGAAATTAAGGAATGAACTTAATAATTTGTTTGGAAATCAAGTAACGACTTAATGGATTTAATTGAAACGGATTAATAAATCTATTTAATTAAAGAAAAATGAATTGGCGAATTTGATTGAAATAAGATTTAAAACAAGTGAGTTTTAAAATTTAATAATTTAATTTATTAGATTGGTAGATTTAGATTTAGACTGAGTTTTAAATTAAATAGATTTGAACTTGTCATAAATAATAATTTAGATTTAGAAAATTTTGACTTAAAATGGAATACGAAACTAACTAAAGTTTTATGGATTTAATTTAGCGATAATTTAAATGTAAAATGATTTTAAATTTAAGGAAATTGATTTAATCAAATTTATGATTATATTTAATGTAACGATGAATGTAAATATGAATTGAGATAAATAGAATTTGATTTAACGATTCGAACTTAATTGACCGGTAAAATTCGAATTAATTGATTTTGAACTAAATTTAATAAGTGAGTTATTAAATTTAACTCGAATACTTAATTATATTGTTAATTCAAATGTTTGAACTACAGATTTCATTTGGAAATATGATTTTAAATATCCGAAATAAATTGAATCGTGAAATGTCAAAATTTGGAAGTCAAATTTGCACCTTGACTTTTGGACTTTGATTTGTTTTAAACGTTAAGTTAACCGACCATTGGGTAATAAATACGTAGTTATTAAAGAGACCGGGATCGGATATGGACATACTCTCTGTCGATACCGAAAACCACTTTAATAACTATTACACGCGAAGTGTTGATCCAGAATGAAGTGGATGGTTTGGTGAACGCGTTGACTGAAGAAAGAGAACGATATTGGACGACCCCTGACATGACTAAAACAGGAGCCACGCCGGGCCATTGAGGTTCGCTACCTCTAGCGGACGCACTTCTTCGATACCATATCTATTACTTTTGTGATTCGATTTGGGTGCACCCCTTGATTTGGGAGTGTTGTTTCGCGGTGTTGAGGTAGTAGCTGCTATGCTCAACATCAGTCCGGATCACGCAACTACTAGTATCCTAGTTGGTATCGCCTCATGTACCTTGTCATACTGATTATCCTATTCGCGACCACTACGTTTGATTTGTACCTTAGTATATGGATTGCCCTCTGGTGACTTCCGGTTTTGGGGAAACTACGGTCTTGTATATGCTTTTGGGAATAAAATGTGTTAAGGGGATTATGGTAACGCCTTAACACTACTTTAATATCGTACTTTACTGATTAGACATTATCCATCTATCGTATTCTATTGTATATATAGATAGTTTATCGGATCCTTAGAGATGTTATTTATCCATCTTTAAGTTATGAACTATTCCCTTGCACTTGGTTTAATTGCATAAGATTTTGAGTCCTGACTCGAGTGTTTCCTTTTGCATATGCTCGGGTCAGTCTGAAGCTATCCAGATTGCTGATCAAGGTTGGTTGAAGATGCTGAAGGCTTAGCATTTATCTTTATCAGTCTATTTATATTCCTGTATTGATGTCCTAGTCTGTTGGACATTTTTGGTATTAGTCACTTGATGTTAAGACATTGTTGTATATTATATAGTGGCTTCATGAACTGCTATTATAACGATGTATTTTCCGCTGCATTATTCTGTGACTGTTCTGTGACTGTGATGTTGTATTGATTCTCATTTACATTTATGTATTTATAATCCCATAATGATTCGTGTTTTGTATTATTTAAGTTGACATGTGTGGATTATTGTCAATTTAAATGGTACAAATATACGGGTTGTTACAGTTGGTATCAGAGCTTTGGTTTCCCTAAAAACCTTAGTTTGGGATTATATACAAACTCATTAGAGATAGGGTAGCAATACCCTAGAATGAGGAGAATCGGTTCAATATCCAAATCCTTTCCTTTCAAACTTCTTTGATTCATTGATTAGACTTTTCTTAAAATTCTATGATTTTCTATCCTTTGGCTTTAACAATCTCTTTGGTATTTCAGGATGGGTACCCGAGGAAACCATAGGGGAGGAAGGGGCCATGGTCCTGCTCAGGCTGCACCCATCGCTCCAGCTCCTGTCAAATTCACCATTCTTAGTAAGGAGTATACACAGCTGGGAGGTATTAAGTTTTCTGGATCCGAGAACATTATTGAGGCTCAGCAATGGCTTAAAGGCTTAGAGAAGATATTTTCTGGTCTAGAGATCACTGATGCTCAGAAGCGTCAGCTTGCTGCCTGGCAACTTCAGGATGCCGCGCAAGATTGGTGGGAATCAGTTACTTCTCGTATCGAGGAGAACACCATCACTTGGGCCCAGTTTAGGTATAAAATTATTTGGATTTCGTAGTCTAAATTCTTCTTTTAATCTTTAGAATGTTATTCATCTTGTCTATCTTTTAATCAGGGATACTTTCTCGGCACAATGGATGCCCGCTGCTGGGAAAACCCAACTTTATAGAGCTTTCATGGACCTTAAGCAAGGCAGTATGACCTTTTCGGAGTACGAGAGGAAATTCAACGAACTCTCCAAGTTCGGCCCGGGATTGATTGATACACCGCTTCTAAAGAACGAGAAGTTCATTTTGGGAGCTAGACCAGAGTATTATGACTTGCTTACTGGCCACACTCACTGCACCTTCACAGAGCTTGTTGACTATGCTCTTAGATACGAGGCAAAGCCTAGGGGACCTACTGCCAAGGCCACTCCTACTCAGCCCTCCTCTAGCCAGCCCGGAAAGAGGAAGATGAACTTTGATCAACAAAAGAAAGCTTGGCAGAAGACTACAGGATTGGGATATGCTCAGAAAAGCCCAATCGACCTTGCTAATATCACTTGCTTCAAATGCGATAAGAAGGGCCATTATGCTAATAGTTGTCCATCTACCGGAGCTGCTGTTCCACCACCTTCTACGACTAGGAAAGACTTATGCTATGTCTGCCTCCAGCCGGGTCATTTCAAGAAAGACTTCTCCGCTGTACAAGCGTGGCACACCATCTGGAGTTTTTGCCATCACCACTCCTACACCGCCTGCTCAGGATGACCAAGGTACCTTACGAAGTACTTTTTCATTACATGATTTACCTATTAGGGTATTATTCGATACTGGTGCTTCTCATAGCTTCATATCTATTGATCTTTGTAATAAGCTCAAATTAGAACCTACTCTTGCTACTACTTCCTTATGCGTCTCCAACCCTATTGGAGGACTTGCCAACCTTAGTAGAATTTGTAAAGAGGTTGTGCTCTTGTATGGAAGATACCGTTTCACTTGGGAATTTTATGTACTTGGCTTCGCAGCATTTGACATCTTGTTAGGTGCTGATTGGTTAAGGAAATTCGATGCTGTTATTTCTTGCAAAGCTCGTTCTGTTTCTCTAGTCAACGACAAGGGCCTACCGCTTGTCATTGAATGCAAATCACCGCAGAAATATGCCGGAAGCTTCATATTCTCCCTTGATGCTCACCCGGATGATCTTAGTACTACCCCAATTGTTCAGAAATTTCCCGATGTATTTGGAGAGGTCAACTCCCTACCACCTAAACGGGAAATCGATTTCCGCATTGACCTTATTCCTGGAGCTACTCCTGTAGTTCTTCCTCACAGAAGGATGGCGCCTAAAGAAAAAGCTGAACTTAAAACTCAAATTGATGATCTATTCGCTAAGGGTTTGATTAGGAGAAGTTGTTCTGAATGGAGCGCAGTAGTTGTATTTGTCACCAAATCGGATGGGTCCCTTCGCATGTGTGTTGATTACAGGGAGCTGAACAAACGCACTCTCAAGAACCGCTATCCGATGCCTCGCATCAATGATTTATTCGATCAGCTCCATGGAGCTAAAGTTTTCTCCCAACTTGATCTTGCCACTGGGTTCCACCAACTCAGGGTAGCAGAAGATAGTATTCATAAGACAGCTTTCCGTACCGAAAACGGATTCTATGAATGGTTGGTTATGCCATTCGGTTTGACCAACGCACCTGCTTATTTCGTCGACTTAATGAATCGAGTCTTCCGCGATGTTCTTAACAAGTTTGTTCTTGTTTTCATTGATGATATTCTCATCTTCTCCAAAGACAAGAAGGAGCATGAGACACATCTTGCTTATGTTCTGGAAACTCTCCGAAATCATCAACTTAAGGCCAAATTCTCTAAATGCCACTTCTGGCGAGACGAAGTGAGATTCCTGGGCCATATAGTTTCTGAAAATGGGATTTCGGTCGATCCAGCTAAGATCGCCGTAATCAATGTAAGTTCTATCCTATTCGCTATTTCTATTCAATTTCTCTTATCCCTTTCTAATTTGAAATTTATCTACAGGATTGGGAGACTCCCAAAACTCCTACTGATATCCGTAGCTTCTTGGGCTTGGCCGGCTATTATCGTAGATTTATTGAGCACTTTGCCCGGATTTCTGCCCCACTCACTGCTTTAACCCGAAAGGATGTCAAGTTTATTTGGAGTGAGAAGTGCGAATCAGCTTTTAATGAATTGAAGCGTAAGTTAACTTCAGCCCCAGTTCTTGCGGTAATCGATGGAAGTGAAGGATTAACTGTCTATACAGATGCTTGCCGAGAAGGTTTAGGCACTATTCTTATGCAAAACGGAAAGGTTATTGCTTATGCTGGCCGCCAGTTGAAGATCCATGAAGTAAACTATGCAACTCATGATCTAGAGCTTCTTGCAGTTGTATTTGCTTTGAAATTGTGGAGGCATCATCTTTTGGGAACTAAATTTGAATTATTCACTGATCATAAGTCCTTGAGATATATCTTTTCTCAGAAGGATTTGAACCAGAGACAAGTTCGATGGCTTGAATTCTTAGCTGCATATGATCTCGACATCAATTATACTCCTGGGAAAGCAAATGTTGTAGCTGATGCTTTGAGCCGTAGCAAAGCATTGTCATGTTGTAATCTTGTAGAAGGCATGCTATTTTAGCTTGTTATCTCCCCATCTCTTGTGGATCGCATCAAAGCTAAGCAATATGAGGACACCTTGCTCTATCGCATGAAGGAGTTAGTTCTTGGTAGAGTTGGAAATGCCGACAGTAAAATGGGAGCACAGATAGATAGTAATGGAGTTCTGAGGATTGACAACCGTATTTGTGTTCCTAATGTTGATGGATTAAGACAAGAAGTGCTTAGAGAAAACCATCGGTCATCACTTTCATTTCATCCTGGTGTTACTAAGATGTACCGAAATATGAAGCGTTTATATTGGTGGAGTGGGATGAAGAGGGATATTTCTATATATGTCAGTAGATGAACCACTTGCCAACAAGTTAAGGCCGATCACCAGAAGACGGCAGGATTACTTCAACCCCTAGAGATTCCATGTTGGAAATGGGATCAGATTTCTATGGACTTCATTGATGGATTACCGAGGACCAGAAAAGGTAACGAGAGTATATGGGTGATTGTTGATAGGTTGACAAAATCTGCTCACTTTATTCCTGTTAAGACCACTCGTACTGCTTTGAGTTTGGCCGAGATATATATGAGAGAGATTGTTAGACTCCATGGAGTTCCATCTAGTATTGTGTGCGATAGAGACCCTTTATTCACTAGTAAATTCTGGAAGGCATTTCAGGATGTCTTGGGCACTAAACTGAATCTGAGCACAGCTTATCATCCTCAAACAGATGGCCAAACTGAAAGGGTGAATCAGATTTTAGAAGATCTGCTCCGAGCCTGCATTATTGATTTCGGGGGATCTTGGGAAGACCATCTCCATTTGGTTGAATTCACTTATAATAATAGTTATCAGGTAAATCAAAATTTCAATTTGAATAAGTAAATTTGAATTGAAATTTAACCACCTTTATATTCAGGCAAGTATCGACATGGCACCGTTCGAAGCTTTATATGGACGGCCATGCAAATCGCCAGCTTGTTGGATTGAGCCTGGTGATCGATTAATTCTTGGTCCAGATATGATTATAGAAGCATCCGAAAAGGTAAATGAAATCAGAAGAAAGATGAAGACCGCACAGGATAGACAGAAGAGCTATGCTGATAGGCGTAGAAGAGATTTAGAATTCCTGATTGGGGATAAGGTATTCCTTAAGGTATCACCTTTGAAGAATGTTATTCGATTTGGTCGTAGAGGGAAGCTCGCTCCTAGATTTGTTGGACCATTCACTATCACTGAGAGAATTGGTACATTAGCCTACAGAGTTGCATTACCAGAGAAATTTGAGGGCATGCACAACGTATTCCACGTTTCGCACCTTCGGAAGGTTGTACATGATCCATCCATGACCATTCCTATTGCTCAGTTAGATGAGGTTGATATTGAGTCGGATTTGACTATAGAGAGGAGACCACTTCGTATTGTTGATAGGGATACAAAGCAACTTAGAAGGAAGTCGGTTAGCCTAGTCAAAGTCCAATGGAGTCCCGATGATCGTGATTGCACTTGGGAAACCGAGGAGAGTATCCGAGATTCTAATCCAGAATTGTTTGTTGAAGGTAAATTCCATTCCATATTCTATATTTTATTCGATAATCTATTTTATATCCGTCGTATCTTTTACCTGTTCTTCCACTCTTTACCTTGCTCCTTTTCGAGGACGAAAAGTTTTGAGTAGGGGAGAATGTAACGACCCTGAAATTCAGACCCAGTTTAAAATGTTTAAATCACTTATTTGATGCAGAAATTCGAATTTTCACAAACAACTTCCGTTGCCAACCAAACTTCGCATTCGGAATGCGTCTAGATAGACATAGGCATGCGCCAAATTTCGTTGAAAAATATTGAAGTAAATTACGGTCGTCATATTTACCTATTAGTTAAAATTCTATGTGTAAATTTCCTATTGTCCGAACTCAAATATTTTTCTCAATGTTGCATAAGAAAAATATTCTGAACTTGACGGCGCATTTCGTTTCGTCAAATTTCGCTTTTAATTGCTAGTTAAAATGTTCACTCGTGCAAATGATTCAATAAGATTTACCACTTCGCAAACAATGTCAAACCATCAATATCTTCATACCGTTGTGTCCGCCTCGTCGCGCTGATCAAAACGGTATATTTGTTTGTGTCAATCGGAGTTCGGCGTCGCAAGTTATAAACTGGTTAACGGGGTACAAACTGGTCCGTTACGCCACACAAACCGGTACCCAATATTTCAACATTTAAAATCTTGGAGCCTTCCAGCTGCCTTGGGAAGCCAAATAGCCTCCATTTTAAAAAAATCATCATTGCATTGTCCTCTACACACTTTGAATCTCGTGTATATATCCCCCTCTCCATTATGACACTGTACACAACATCACTTTTCACTTCAGAGAAACTAGGTACGTAACCTCCTCTGTCTTTTCTTTCTCTCCTCCCTTTCTCCTCACTTTGCATTCTTCTTCTTTCTTCTTTTTATTATTTTTTTCAAACCTCCCAGCCCCTCCCAGCCCCTCCCTGCTCCCCCAGCCCAGCTCCCTCAGCCCCCTCCCAGCTTCCCCCAGCCTCTCCCAGCTCCCCCTCCCAGCTCCCCCAGCCCAGCTCCCTCAGCCCCCTCCCAGCTTCCCCCAGCCTCCCAGCTCCCCCAGCCCAGCTCCCTCAGCCCCCTCCCAGCTTCCCCCAGCCTCCCAGCTCCCCCAGCCCAGCTCCCCCTCCCAGCTCCCTCGGCCCCCTCCCAGCTTCCCCCAGCCTTCCAGCTCCCCCTCCCAGCTCCCTCGGCCCCCTCCCAGCTTCCCCCAGCCTTCCAGCTCCCCCTCCCAGCTCCCTCGGCCCCCTCCCAGCTTCCCCCAGCCTTCCAGCTCCCCCTCCCAGCTCCCTCAGCCCCCTCCCAGCATCCCCCAGCTCCTCCTCCCAGCTTTCCCAGCCCCTCCCAGCTCCCCCTCCCAGCTTCCCCCAGCCCCTCCCAGCTCCCCCAGCCTCATCCCAGTCCCAGCCCAGCTCTCCCAGCTCCCCTACCCAGCTCATCAGCCCCTCCCAGCTCCAACCCGCCCCGCCCTCCAACCACCTGCCCTCCAGCTCCTCACAGCCCCTCCCAGCCCAGCAGCTCTCCACCCAGCCCCTCCAGTCCCTCCCAGCCCAGCAGCCCTCCGCCCAGCCTCCACCCAGCCCCTCCCAGCCCCTCCATCTGCCCCCAACTTTGTCCAGCCCTGCCAGTCCAGCCCCTGTCCAGCCCAGTCCGCCCTCTCATCCTCTGCCCAGCCTCGCCCAGTCCGCCCTCCACTCCCCTGCCCAGCTCTGCCCAGTCCAGCCCCTGCCCCAGCCTACTCCGTCCCTCGTCGCCACAGTTCCGACCCCAACCACCGTGCTTTCTTTGAATACATAGTATATACACAATGTATTAGTTTGCAAAGTATAGAGAAGTTGATTTTATTATATGGGCTACAATATCTCAGATTTTGTTCATTTGCTTGACAGTTGTAGCTGATCCGGGATCTCAGGCCTAGGCTTCCGTCTACCTTATTTTGCATCTAGTTCCTTGTTTGGGTATGGTTTGTATATATTCAAATCAATATATATATATATTGTAATAAACAAATTATTGATTAATTATTTGTTGATTGCAGTTTGTGCTCGCTTTGCGTCGTGTTTATTAGGGTCTATTTATCTATTCGTCTTCGTGCTTCGTCATCTTCTCTAACCTCGCAAGGTGAATATTTCATTCACGACTCAATCTATTATGCTATGAAAATCAAGTGATAATTGTCGTTGATATTAAATTGGACATTAAATTGTTGGTTGTTAAAATTTGGTTGAAATAAACTGTTAAGTTCTAAAAATTTGACGCCATGTATTGTTTAAGTTGATTAAACATATTGAACTATAATATGATGATAATTAGGGTAAATAAATAATGACCTTAAAATTGATAAGTACGATTGATGTAGAAATTTGATAACGGACACCAAGTAAAAATCATAATGTAGTAATCTTTAATCCGTAGGATTTTAGGAATAATTGTATTAATTTGCATAATAACAAATGTGAGTTAATATGATTATTTCGGAATTATTTGAATAAATTGTTAAATGGTTATGTATGGTTGTTATTGCTTGTTTATTTACTTTGACACCATCCCAGTTATCACACTGCAAGTTCCCTTTGCTATGCTTTATATTGAATGATATCGGGTTGAAATGATAAATACCCACTTAAACAACTTGGCCTAGGATAGACAATTAAAAATAAGAAACCCGATTGGTCAACAAAATTATTTTGAAATTGAAATCTATTTGAAATTAAGGAATGAACTTAATAATTTGTTTGGAAATCAAGTAACGACTTAATGGATTTAATTGAAACGGATTAATAAATCTATTTAATTAAAGAAAAATGAATTGGCGAATTTGATTGAAATAAGATTTAAAACAAGTGAGTTTTAAAATTTAATAATTTAATTTATTAGATTGGTAGATTTAGATTTAGACTGAGTTTTAAATTAAATAGATTTGAACTTGTCATAAATAATAATTTAGATTTAGAAAATTTTGACTTAAAATGGAATACGAAACTAACTAAAGTTTTATGGATTTAATTTAGCGATAATTTAAATGTAAAATGATTTTAAATTTAAGGAAATTGATTTAATCAAATTTATGATTATATTTAATGTAACGATGAATGTAAATATGAATTGAGATAAATAGAATTTGATTTAACGATTCGAACTTAATTGACCGGTAAAATTCGAATTAATTGATTTTGAACTAAATTTAATAAGTGAGTTATTAAATTTAACTCGAATACTTAATTATATTGTTAATTCAAATGTTTGAACTACAGATTTCATTTGGAAATATGATTTTAAATATCCGAAATAAATTGAATCGTGAAATGTCAAAATTTGGAAGTCAAATTTGCACCTTGACTTTTGGACTTTGATTTGTTTTAAACGTTAAGTTAACCGACCATTGGGTAATAAATACGTAGTTATTAAAGAGACCGGGATCGGATATGGACATACTCTCTGTCGATACCGAAAACCACTTTAATAACTATTACACGCGAAGTGTTGATCCAGAATGAAGTGGATGGTTTGGTGAACGCGTTGACTGAAGAAAGAGAACGATATTGGACGACCCCTGACATGACTAAAACAGGAGCCACGCCGGGCCATTGAGGTTCGCTACCTCTAGCGGACGCACTTCTTCGATACCATATCTATTACTTTTGTGATTCGATTTGGGTGCACCCCTTGATTTGGGAGTGTTGTTTCGCGGTGTTGAGGTAGTAGCTGCTATGCTCAACATCAGTCCGGATCACGCAACTACTAGTATCCTAGTTGGTATCGCCTCATGTACCTTGTCATACTGATTATCCTATTCGCGACCACTACGTTTGATTTGTACCTTAGTATATGGATTGCCCTCTGGTGACTTCCGGTTTTGGGGAAACTACGGTCTTGTATATGCTTTTGGGAATAAAATGTGTTAAGGGGATTATGGTAACGCCTTAACACTACTTTAATATCGTACTTTACTGATTAGACATTATCTATCTATCGTATTCTATTGTATATATAGATAGTTTATCGGATCCTTAGAGATGTTATTTATCCATCTTTAAGTTATGAACTATTCCCTTGCACTTGGTTTAATTGCATAAGATTTTGAGTCCTGACTCGAGTGTTTCCTTTTGCATATGCTCGGGTCAGTCTGAAGCTATCCAGATTGCTGATCAAGGTTGGTTGAAGATGCTGAAGGCTTAGCATTTATCTTTATCAGTCTATTTATATTCCTGTATTGATGTCCTAGTCTGTTGGACAATTTTGGTATTAGTCACTTGATGTTAAGACATTGTTGTATATTATATAGTGGCTTCATGAACTGCTATTATGACGATGTATTTTCCGCTGCATTATTTTGTGACTGTTCTGTGACTGTGATGTTGTATTGATTCTCATTTACATTTATGTATTTATAATCCCATAATGATTCGTGTTTTGTATTATTTAAGTTGACATGTGTGGATTATTGTCAATTTAAATGGTACAAATATACGGGTTGTTACAGGCTGAGTTACCTCTGTCCTATTGGGGATGTGCGCTAGAAAGCACAACGCATATGTTGAACTTGTTATCCACTAAATCTACGCCTAAGATGCGATGTGAGATGTGGCATGGGAAGAAACCCCATTTCAGGCGTACAGGTACCCGAAGTTAGGTGCCGACCAAACTTCTACAGTCGATGATATGACCCTTGAAGTTCAACCTACCTTGGCGTCCGGAGATAGATGCTAGTCAAATCTTTTAGCCCTCAACATGGGGGCAAGTCAAAGTGGACATGACATGACATGACCATTCACTCATTTGCTCGTGCCCAGAGTTCGGCAGAGCATTAATGTCTTGCCCAGAGGATGGCAAGGCCGATAAACCAAAGAGGACGTTACTTGACCATCCATCTACTAACTCTTTCCCTTGGTGCGGAGACAATAATATATACCAAAATGGACATGACCCAACCATCCATCTATTAGCTCGTGCCCAGAGTTTAGCGGAGCATCGTTGTCTTGTCTAGAGGATGGCAAGACTGAAAATCGATGCCCAAAGTCAGGCATGACCACAAGTAAACATCCTGGTTGAGGATGTCCAAATCACGGTCTAAAGTGGTTATCAAAAACCAACGCCCAGAACTGGTGCAATCAAGTCATGCATCCTGAAAAAGGATGCAAAACTTGCTACTAAAAGCAAGTCTCTTTAATCGGTGCCCGAAGTCTGGCGTGATCGAATGTTACTATCTTGGAGGAGGATACCTCAACCACGATCTTAAGTGGTTAGCCCTGAACAATGCCTGGAGTTCGGCATGGTCGAAACACTCGTCCCTGAGAAGGATGTCCAACTTGTCGTTCAAGGCAATTCACTTCAATCGACGCTCGGAGACAGGCGCGATCACATTTAAAATTCTTTGAAAAGGAATGCTTAAATCACCTTTTAAGTTGATTAAAATTTGATCAGATTCCAAAATTAGATATGGTTACATATAAATGCTCAAAGATTGGCGCTTCAGCGGTTGTTTTACAATGAAAGGCTGGCAAATCACAAAACAGGCTAATGACTTAGTTTGACAATAATCATGAAAAGAAATGGATCGCAAGTACAATGAATGGAAAGCGCATTTCTCAAATACTTAGACAAATTCACACAAAGATTGAATGAAACAAAAATCTTTATTATTCACATTGGAAATGGAAATAGAACTTAGAAAGAAAAGTACATGTTTTATTTATACCTAAGATGAAAACAAAAGTGAGGGCTGAACCCGCACAATGCTGGCCTGAAACAAAAATAGACTCCTATGACTGCAAACCAAAAATGGGTCTAGCTATACAAAACAAACAACAAAAGCAATGAAGATGATGACCCACATATGCCTGCATGAGTACTTGCATATGATTGAGAGCTTCTCCAAGAGAGTGCACGTGTATACGTGTACGTAATCATATTCGACACCCCACACCTAGAGTCAAAGAAAAGCAGACTCATACCTAGAAAATCAATAAGAGGAACCAGTTCAGAATTACTAAGCTCGGAATAGTAGATCAAGAGAGCATACTCCAAATTTATAACACTAGACGTTGGTCAAGCATCACGACGAATTGTTATGGAGATAACTCTTCACAGAAGCGATCCGCGGGGAGGATAACGACCTTTCAAAGAACAGAGTGGAATCCTTTACAACAATCCTGACTTGTCTCCATTCAAAGACACCATGTTTGAAACAAGGTGTACTTTGGTGGCAAATGTTATCCAGCCTTTTGACCAGGCAATATTTGGACAGATTAGACGAGTCGAACTTGGAGTTATCAAGACAGGAAGCCCAGGGAGATAGCCTCATAGTCCATAAGCTAAGTATAGCCAATAATTCACAAGGCATACTTTAGGAGGCGAGTGTTACGGTCGAATTTTCCATAGTCTTCGAACAAAATTAAACAATTGAATCGGATGAGTGAACGATGGAGAAATGACCCAGGGACTTTGGGAATATCATAAAAGGCAAGAAAATGAAATATAAAAAGATGAGCGAAAAAAGTTAAAATTTTGAAAGTTCAAGTTTTTGGAAGAGCCGACTCGGAGCAAACGCACAAAATCCTCAGGTCTGGCTCGAAGCAGGATATCCTTGGAAAACTCCAAGCGTGACCCAAAGCAATCCATGTAGAAACCCTAAGCATGACCCGAAGTTGATTCGGTACCGACCCATGAAAACTCGGGTCAGACACAGAAATCTCGGCTCTGACTCCAAGCAAGTGAACTCGGGTGGGACACACAGGATTCTCAGGCCGGACACACAAAACTCTCGGGTCTGGCTCCAAGCAAGCAAAGGAAAACTCAGAGCATAAAAATATCAGAGAATCTTTAGGTCGAGCCCTAAGCAAACACTAAAATTTCTCAGATCGGACTCCAAGTCAACGAAGATAGGGGCAATTTCAAACCAACTCAAGCCAAGACCACCGCAAAATCACCAAAGTTATGGGTCGGTACCGACCTTTATTTCTTTCACAGGTGGGTCCCATCTTCTGCCTACATGCCTTACTTGATGTTAAAAGCCTATCCCAAGTGTTATTTTGTTGATCCAATACAATTCTCTATCAATCTCCATGAACTCTTGAATCAGCAGCTCTGTTCTTCCACAACTCCATCATTTCGACTCTGAAACAAGCTAATATCGGTGCAAATAACTATGGAATCATGAAGCTAACCACAAGACGAGCTGAAGCGAAGAGTTAAAGGTAATCAGTTTAGCTAACTTATGGGTCAGTACCAACCATTATTCATGGAGTCGTACCAACCCATAACGTTTGATGACGTGCACCTATATTTTCTAAAGAACTAGTTTATAGCAAGGAGAACTTCCTAGAGATCTTTTGTGCGAGATTTTAGACTCCCTGCCTTTATAAATAGGAAGGTAGGGTTCATTTTTCAGGGGCTTTTTAGCTCTAGTTCTACTCTAATCTATATTCTTGTAATTCTGAAAACTAAGTGCCAAAGTTGTACCGACCCATAAGAACTTCTGCCTCTAAGTTAGAATATTAATAAAACTATAAAGTGGACGCAGGCCTTGAATTGTCGAACCAATATAAACTGTGTCTGTTCTTTCTTGCTCTTTTTCATTTAATTCCTCACTTTTTATTCTCTACTATAATTTCTAGGTGTCTGTGCCATTTTTGGTTCAAACAGTAATAATATTTAATTTTTCCATAAAAATAACCTCAAATGAATTTTAAACACTAAGTATAAAAACAAATGCCGTGGTGAAAAAATAAAAAATAACACGGCGGTTGTGCGAAATGAGATCTAGGGTTTCAAAACCCTAGATCTATTCCCTTTATTTTCTTCTCTTTTTAATCTTCTTTTCTACTATCTCTTCAATCTCTATTATACTTTTAGTTCTCTATTTCAATTAATTTTCCATTCATGTTGGATCACTTGAAGATGTAGGTGGGCAGTAAGGATGTGGAGGAGGTCGGACAACAGTGGGTAGGCAAAAGGGAAAGAAAGTGATAGGCAAAAGGCAAAGCAATAAAAAATAACATACCCAATAAAAATGAAGGAGCTTTTAAGCCCCCAATTTGGAGAAAATCGAGCAGAAATGCAGGTGGTTTTTCCTATATCGAAAGATGGTATAAAAGTAATTATTGTGATGTTGTTTAAGGAGCAGGTCTTGGTAGATCTGCCGCCACCAAAAAGGAATATGTTGAGCCTTTCACGGTGGATGGTGTTAGAAAAGGAAAGATCTCAAACGATGCTATCAAGGAGATAGAGGATACATGGTCTAATTGTATGACGCTATATGTGGTTGGTCCAAGACCATTTTACAAAGCTCTAGAAGCGTTTGTTAAAAGATCATGGAAATCAGTGGGTGAGTTCATAATTCAACCAAGAGATAACAGATTCTTTGTTGTGCGATTTGAAATGGAAAATATTATGAACAAATAATAAAGGAGGGACCATGGTTTTTCGATCATAACCTAATAATCATGAAGAAGTTAAACCTCAAAATGAAAATGAGTAAGGACCTTCTCATGTCAATGCCTATCTGGATCGGGCTTTCGGGACTAAGTTTCAGACTATGGGGTCCCCGAGCTATCATTACTTTGGTCAGCTCAATCGATGTGCCTATAAAGCTGGATGAACCTACATTTAAGAGTACCAGAATCTCTTTTGCTCATTTCTGGTGGAAATGAATGCAGAAAATGGGTTTCCAAACATTATTGAAAGTCCACCCTTAAGATGCGAGAATTGTATCTTTTTTGGCCATGTGAAAAACAATGTCCAATGCCGAAGGTTTGGGTGAGAAAGAAGAAGGATGGAAAAGGAGAGTGCTTTAGTAAATTGGAGGTGAAATCAGAGGAGGAAAATATGAAACAAGGAATACGGGAGAAGGTAAGTGTTACAAAATAAGCAGAGGAGGTGGGTAGGAAGGCTAAACCTAAGAGAAAGGAGTAGTAGACAGGCAAGAACCAGCAAAGGGGTTAAGAAATACACCGGTGCAGATAGATGAGGTGATTAACTAACTAAAAGTGGTGAAAGAAGCAATTCTGAGTGAGGCAATACATAAGAAAACCAGTCCCGGGAGTGCGTGCGCGGATGTCTCAAGGAAGGGCAATGGTGGAAAGTCAATAGAAGAGTCAGAAATAGGAAAAGGGAAGGATGAAAAAACGAGGGAGATAGAGAATAGTAAGGGAGGAGTGCTCTTAGAAATTTTTGACGAAGGGGCACTAGTGTGTGACCCTGAACACGTTCAACTTACATCAACCTTGCATCATAAATAGGAAGCTAGTTAACTTATTCAAAACCACACAACACTACTAACAGCTTCGAACTAGCTAGTGGAGGTCCAAGTCTCATCATCGAGCAAAGAAATTATAATTCCAGACTCTGGGAAATGCATTCCAAAATACGATAATCGCACTTTTACTTTTCCCTTAGATAAGCATGTCCCTGAGACTAACATGAATTCTTTATAGAATAATACACCCATAGAGCAAGAGTTAAAGGGGACAAATGTGATCACCGCAAGAGGTAGTACATATGATCATACTATTGCCAGTTCCGGTGATAACCAACCGGAGATACCCAAGAGCCTCACTAGCAAAACAAATAACATAAATAAAGGAACAATTAGTTAAAAGAAACCCAAAATAGGAAGATAGCGACAAAAATAAAAAGGAATCAAGCCGCTAATAACTTAAGCAGGGAGCTAAGAATTAAATAAAAACTCAACAAATAACGTTCCTATGTCGGAATTCACATGAGTTTCATAAACCTAACATATTGATAGAGGTGCAAGGGTACATATATAAATTTAGCATAGACTGCGTAGGAATATTAGAGAATAAGTTGAAGTTTGATGAAATAGAGAGGTAAGTGAAAGATTTGAACATAAGTGTATTTGTTTGAGTAACGTTTCGTGCTATTTCAAGTGTAGAATTTTGGTACTTCTAAATTGTGAAATATGGGATTATAACATTTTGAGCATGAGTGACCAACATACATATAACAAAGGTGTTAGATGCTATTACTTTTTTGTACTTGCTTAAAATTTTGAAATGCTACGGTAGAAATTATGAGTTTGCCTAGTTGAGGATTCTTACGCCATATTTAGGCCTTGGATACTCATGAGTCTTGAATCTTGATATCTTCGATCTTGAGTTCATCAGTTCTTGAATCTCTATACTGTACAGTCTTCATTCTTTGGTACCTGTATATATATCCTACATATACATATATATCTAAACAATAATGTTAGTATTTATATTTTATAATCTTATTCTAAGGTTGTTGTCATCAAAACCAACTTCTCAGGGACTAACATATATATCCCATTATCAATTGAATTGCTTGCTTAAAATATTTGTTTGGGATGATTAATTGATTGTTGGGATATTGGATGTTATTTTGGTGTTTGATAGTTGAGTTTTGTGTTTGTTGGATGTCCAAAATGCAAAGGAGATGGTATCCATTTGCATTTAAATTATGTAATTTATTTATATTGTATGTACATTGTTTGGATGTCCAGAATTCGATGTAATTCAATTCGGGCCAAATGATAAAATACATTTTGATGATTAGTTGATGATTTATATTTTTGGACATTCGGTTGATTTTCTGGTTTAAAAATATTTTTAAAAGCTTCGATAAATTATTTTTGGTATTTTAATATTAAATTGAAGTATATTTATAAATAAATAAATTAGTGGCTAAATAAAATGATTTCTTGGAGATTATTTTGGATGTAAAAGTTATTTTGAAAATGGAAATGTTTTTTTCTAACTGTTAGAGTATAAAGTAAATATTTTGGATTATATTCTATGGTATGAAATAAATATAATTTATTTTATAACTTATGAATTTATTTTGAAATAGTATTTAATTATAGAAGATTATTAAATAAATTTAAAGCGATATTAGATGATTTTCAATAAGAACTATTTGAGATTTTGAATGTAGTGAAGGTTTGAATTATAAATTATAATCTGAAATGAAAAGAATTATTCTTGGTGGTTTAAAATTTATTTTAATGTATTATTTAGCTATAGAAATTTTTTGTGTTAGTTTCTATAATTATTTTGATTTGTAAAGTAATTTTTGGAAGTTTTGGAAAAAATATATATAATAATTTGAAAATAACATTTAGTAATTGAATCTTATATTGGGATTAAGTAAACAAAGTGAATATGTATATATTTGGTATCTATTTCTAAGTATTTATTTTTGTTATAAATGATTCGTTATCGAATATTGAGTTGTCGGTTGTTATGTTTATTTATTTGAATAATCTATTTTATATACTTTTCTGATCCTCCTTCTCTTGTATATTAAATTGGATTATATGAATGAGTCACCATTGATGTTGATTTGTTTAGTAATTTGGTATGATATGGTGAGGACATCCTTTTATATGGTTTTTTGATAATTTCTAATTTTGTGTGACGAGGAATTTGAATAAACAGAGTTATAATATCGTTTAGGATGGGGCATTCAATGACATTTCTTCGGTTATTCTTTGGACTCGTTATACAAAATATTATGGAGATTGAGTATAATTATAAGCACTGAATAAATGATTGAGTATCATGCGGTGGTATAGGACGCTGTTGTGATATTTATTCAGTTATTCATTGTAAGTATATGACACTAACATGACGGGTATAGTATTATGATATTGTATTTACGTGAGCTGATGCTCGTAGGTATGAGAAGGATAGGTGCCCTTATATTTTTATTGATATTGTATGCCACTATCATGAGTACTTCTTTTATTGGCATTGGAGAGAACCAGATGGCTAGAATCCACCCTGGCGGCCTGATCTTAGGGTCGCGCCCCAGATCTGCGACACGGTTGTTGGATATTTTATTTGATGCACATCACATGATTTGGGTTAGGTGTAGGTAAGTGCCTAATGAGATTTAGGTGAGGTGACCCATAAGGTGGGTACCCTATAAACCCTTTTTTATGTCGCATAGGCCAGCAGTCTGTTACCTATTAGGGCAAAGCAAGGTCATGACTTAGAAGTTATACGTTGACCAATCATTGGTGGATATGAGTCACAATGTCCGTCGAGGTAACTGAAGACTGTAGGAGCAGTTCTGGTTAGGTGACCTTGGGCTCCTAGAGTGGGTAGACGACTATCGGTCTCCCTTCCGGTTCTAATATAATGGTAATTGGCATATACTATCGATACACCTCATTTAAGTAGATAGATATGGGTTAAGCGACCCACATGTTGATGTATATATTACTTTACTTAGGACTTCATGTTTGTCGTACAATCATTTTCCATCATGATATTGGTTTTTACATATATGAGGAGATGAAATTATATCTGGATAGGTATCCAGAGTATAGTGGATTCACATATTTTTATTGATGGGTAGGTGCCCTATATTTTACAGTCAAACAGTACACCATTTTGGTGATGGTATTTTATAATTGAGATTGAAAGATATACTTGATGGCATCTCATATTTGATGATTTATGAACTTTGATGATAATTTTGGATATGGATGATTCACCCATTTGTTATTGATACTGTGATTTATGATTTGGTGTGCTTTTATATAGGTGATGACATCTTTATGCACGGTTCTGTGATATTTGAGATTATGTGATACATTTGTGATTATCTATGATATTTTAATTATATGTAGATATACCATGCATACACTACCGCATACCTTTAATATTATTAATGTTATCATATTACTATACCCCTGATTTAGATATAGTCTAACCTATGTGTTATTTATATAATATTCGGGTTAGTCCGAGACTTTTCAGGTACATGGACTATGAGACCAGCTCATGCATTTTCTGGGCATAAAGGAGATTAGATATTTTGTATTGTAAATTAATATCCTATATTGTATATTCCTTTGTGTGTATATTATTATAATATGTATTGGGCATACGTTGTATATTTTATATTATATTTTATCATTGTGATATTGACTCTGTGATCTTTGATATCTACTGTATATTGTATATTGTTCTATCTTGGAGGCACACATTTTTATTGTTGTGTGTTGATACTGTGTGCATTTGTTTGGGAGTTATATTCGATGTTTTCATACGTACAGTGTTAGCCCAAGGGAATATTCACGTGTGTACCCCATATAGCCTCATTCTCCATATTATCTGACAATATTACATAGTAATAATCTTGGATAGTATGGGTATAGAGGTGAGGTGTTTGCATTTGGTATCAGAGCAGGTTTAGAACAATACATCATATATAAGAGACATGAGTCAAGATCTTAGAGAGACTTAGAGCCCCAGTCCCCTTGGGTGTGTTGGGTAGTTATACTATATTAAAGTGATAATGGGAGTATGTGATGATTACTGGGGTTATCATCTGGGATCGTACTTGTTATTTTTCCCAATATATATTATTGTTATTATTATTATCCATATTTCTTTGGTGTATTTGTCTCCTAGTAGGATTTAGGTTGTTGAAGGTGATAGTAAATAAAGAGTTGTTTGCCAGACCAGTAGTGTCAACATTGGTGAAAGTGAATAAACCTCTATGCGACAAGTGGAGTAGAAGGATCTAATAGTGATCAGAGTTGCGCAGTGGAAATGAATTGAATGCTTTCATTGAAGAAAATTTGTTTATTTGTTTGAATATGTGTATTGTTGAATTGTGCTTCTTTGATTTTATGGACGATGTGTGATGATTTGAATTGTTATTAATGATTGCTGAATTGAATGTATATAAGAATTTTAAAAATAAGTATGTTTATTTAAACAAGCAAGTGATTAATAAAATAAGAAAATTGTTTTCTAAAGTGATTGAAAATATTTTAATAGTTTATTCTGGTGTTAATTTGTCCGTTGAGTGCTTTAAGAATTCTGGTTAATGCATTTGGCTAATGTTATCGATAGGGATTCGTAAACACTAGGACGAGACATTTCGACACAATAGCTTGAAACTAATAATATGTTTTGAATATATATATATATATATAAAGATTTTGGAAGTGTTATTAATAATATTTTGTGAAGTAACTAATGTCTCAGAAATTGTATTTCATGTTATGTCTAAGATTTAAAAAATAAATAAAAGAGAATAATAAAGTAGTTTGAAAAAAATATTTGTACTTAATTCAAGCATTTAGTAAATTTAATTTGTAAGAAAGAAAGATATTTAATTTATTATAAATTGAAAAGAGTAATATTTGGGAATATATAGTGGTATTTGAGATAAGGGTTAACTATTTTGAGAAGTGAAATAATAATAATAATAATAATAATAATAATAGATGAAGCAAAAAAGGTTTGTGTATTGGCTAAAGTTTGAGATAAAATTTACAATCCCTAACTTATATGTCTCCATGCCTGCACCTAATTCAATCTTTTTCCTGGCATATAATTATGTATGTATAAAAAAGTAAAGGTGCAAAAATGAATTTTATTTTGTTCTTGGAGTAGAAAATTGGGACAGTGGAACTAAACTCCATGGGTTTCGGCCTTAACTGTCTTTTCAAATAGGTTTAAGTGTCTATGTTTGTTAGTTGATAACTTGATATAAGAAATTGTTGGAACTTTAAGTGAATTAATTAAAAAATAAATAAAAACAAGTTAATGGTAATATATTTATGAGCCTTTATTATAATTGAGTCATTGCATATGTATAACGGTAATATATATTTATGAGCCATTATTATAATTGAGCCATTGCAAATATATAACGGTAATATATATTTATGAATCATTATTATAATTGAGCCGTTGCAAATGTATAATGGTCATATGTTCATGAGCCATTATTATTGAGCCATCACAAAAGTTAATGGTATTAAAAATTCGTTTTAAATGACAATAAATTCAAATCCATTAACATTCCCTCACTTCAGTAACGTATACAATTTCCATTCTGTCTATTTAAATGATAGATTCGCAGAAGAGGAAAAAAATAGACAATTTTTTCCTTCTTCTTCTTTGTCATCTGCATTTTTTTATCTCTTTAAGAAACTTTACAAGCAATTAAATTAGAAAGTGCTATATTTAGAACAATTCACTGTAGTGCAAACAACAAATTGATCAAAATTTCAAAGGCTGTTTTATCCTGGGGACGGAGCGGTTGATAGAAAGATTTGCACCTTGAAGCTAAGCTGTAAATCATCTTAAAGAGAGCGACCTAGTCCACGACTCGGCCAAAAAGACACTGCAGATTCAGATTGAGGTACAACAATTTAAGAAGAATATGGCTTTGATCGCTGAAAACTTTATTGCACCGATGTCGATGTTTGAGGTTCCGACTATATCTGATGCGCCATTCAGATTCAAAGGCTTGCATTTTAAACGATGACGCCAAAAGATGGAGTTTTTTCTGACTACGCGAAAGGTGGCTCATTTGTTGATGATCCAAAAACCAACGGTGCCTGGAGAAGCAAGATACGATCAGAAATAGGCTTTGAAGGACTGGATTGAACATGACTACCTTTGCCAAAAATTATGTTCTTAATGGCTTGAGCGATGATCTGTACGATTACTACAACTCAGACAAGTCAACAAAGAAGATCTGGGATGCACTGCAAAAAAAATATGATACCGAGGAAGCTAGAGCGAAAAAATATGTTTTTAGTCGCTATTTGAAGTTTTAGATGACGGATCAAAATCTGTGGAGGCGTAGTCGCACGAGCTCCAGAAAATTGCGCATGAGATCATCTTCGAAGGTATGGCTTTTGATAAACAGTTTCAAGTTACCGTGTTAAATGATAAATTACCCCTTAGTTGGAAAGATTTTAAAAATAATCTCAGGCATAAGACTAAGGAGTTTTCCTTAGTGAGTTTGATTACTCGTCTTTGTATTGAAGAGGAGGCCAGAAAATAGGACCAGAAAGAAGATGTGCTTGTTGTATCTACCAACAACACTAAGAAATCCACAATAAAAAATCGAAAACCAAATGCAAAAAAATTTAAAAATGAAAATCGCAAGCTAAATCAGAACCACAACAATAAGCATCAGAAGAATCGGCATAATACCCCCTGAAGAATGGTACAGGACAGTTGTTCTTATGTTACAACTGTGGCAAATCAGGCCATATGGCACGAAAGTGTCGGTACATGCCAATTCTTGCCCCGCAGGCTAACGTGGTTGAAGAAGCCCTTGTGTCTATGCTTACTGAGATCAACCTAATCGGTGGATCAGAAGGGTGGTGTGTAGACACTGGTGCTACTCGCCATATCTGCTATGATCGTGAAATGTTTAAAACATATAATGTTGTTAATGACATGAAAGTGATGTTGGGAGATTCTCACACCACTACTATTGCTGGAATTGGGACCGTGGAGTTAAAGTTTACCTCTGGAAAGAATTTATTGCTGAAAGATGTGATGCATACACCAAAGATGAGGTCAAATTTAGTATCTGGTTTCTTGTTAAATAAAGTTGGTTCTACTCAAACTATTGTATCTGACTTATACACCATCACTAAAATGGTGTTTTTGTTGGTAAAGGATATGATGTAGATGAGATGTTTAAGTTGAATGTTTAAGTTAATGGCTCTGTTTATATGCTGTGTGAATTTAATATTTGGCATGCTAGAATTTATCATGTTAATAAGCGACTAATTCGTAACATGAGTAACTTAGCCCTAATCCCTAAAGTGTCCATAAATAATTCAGAAAAATGTGAATATTGCAACCAAGCTAAAATTACTAAGACCCCATATAAATACGTGTTTAGTGAGTCAGAACCTTTAGATTTAATACACTCCGATATATGTGAACTTGATGGTACTCTAAATAGGGATGGAAAATGCTACTTTATTACTTTTATTGACGATTGTGCTGATTTTACTTATATTTATCCCATGAAGAATAAAAGTGATGTGTTAGATATGTTTAAATTATTATCACTGAAATTGAAAATCAATCTAATAAGAAAATTAAAAAATTTCGAAGTGATAGAGGAACAGGGTATGAATCTAACTTTTTCATTGAATTTTATAAACAATATGGCATAATTAATGAGAGAACTACACCCTATTTGTATGAAATGAACGGTAAAGCTAAAAGAAAAAATAGGACTCTTACTGAATTAGTAGTAGCTGTTTTATTAAATTCGGGAGCAGCATCTCAATGGTTTGGGGGAATTTTATTAACTGTTTGTTATGTCTTAAACAGAATTCCTAAATCTATGAGTAAAATTTCACCTTTTGAGATTTAAAAAAAAAATCATAAACCTAACTTGTCTTATTTTAAAACATGGGGTTGCTTAGCGTATGTTCGTATTCCTGACCCTAAAAGTATTAAATTAGCAAGTCGTGCATATGAATGGGTTGGTTATTCCATTAACAGTAAAGCATATAGACTTTTTAATCTGAATGCTCGAGTTATTATTGATTCAAATGATGTTGATTTCTTTAAAAATAAATTTCCGTTTAAACTTAAGAATAGTGGGGGCACTTCTACGACTAATAATCCCATAATTAGAAATAATGAACATAATATAGAAAGTGAACCTGAACTTAGAAGAAGTAAAAGAGCTAGGATAGCTTAAGATTTTGGTCCAGAATATTATGCTTATGCACTAGAATAGGACCCTGCTAATCTAAAAAAAAGCTCTATCTTCTTTGGATTCAGATCTCTGGCAAGGAGCTATTAATGATGAAATGGAATCTCTTGAATCTTATAAAACTTGGCATCTAGTTGATTTACCTCTAGGTTGTAAAACTATAGGTTGTAAATGGGTACTTAAAAAGAAATTGAAACCTGATGGTACAATTGATAATATAAGGCTCCTCTTGTAGCTAAAGGATTTAGACAAAAAGAAAACATTGACTTTTTGATACTTTTTCACCTGTTACAAGAATAACATCAATTCGAGTATTAATTTCTCTTGCTTCACTATATGATCTACTAATTCACCAAATGGATGTAAAAACTGCTTTTCTGAATGGTGAATTAGAGGAAGAGATTTATATAGATCAACCCGAAGGTTTTTTTACACCTGGTCAAGAGCATAAAGTTTGTAAATTATATAAATCTCTATATGGTCTTAAACAGGCACCGAAACAATGACCTGAAAATTTTGACAATCTAATTATTTCACATTGTTTTAAAGTAAATGAAAGTGACAAGTGTATTTATTATAAATCCAAGAATAACATTTCCACTATCATATGCTTATATGTTGATAATTTACTTATATTTGGTTCAAATACTCATGCTGTAAATCATGTTAAGTCCATATTGTGTGCCAATTTTGATATGAAAGATCTTGGTGAAGCGAGTGTGATTCTTGGTATTAAGATTACTAAGCATGAAAAGGGAATTTCTTTAGATCAATCTCATTATATTAAGAAGACGTTAAAGAAATATAATTACTTTGAATGTAAACCTGCTAGTGCACCATATGGTCCAAGTGTAAAACTATCTAAGAACATTGGTGAATGTGTAAGACAGCATGAATATGGGAGTATCATTGGCATTCTTCGGTATGCCACTGATTGTACTAGACTCGACATTGCATATGTCGTGGGATTATCGTGCAGGTTTACTAGCGGACCTAGTATAGAGGATTGGCATGCTATTGAAAGGGTCATGAGATACCTTAAAAGAACTATGAACCTTGGATTACACTATTAGAAGTTTTCCGTTGTCCTTGAAGGATACAATGATGCATATTGGAATACTTTATCAAATGATTCCAAAGCTACTAGTGGATACATTTTCAGTATTGCAGGAGGAGCTGTTTCTTGAAAATCTAAGAAGTAGACCATCTTGGCTCAATCCACTATGGAGTCAAAAATGATAGCACTAGCTAATGCTAGTGAAGAAGTAGATTACTTAAGAAATTTACTAGTTGAGATCCCTTTATGGGAAAAACCGATACCAGCTGTGTTGATCCATTGTGATAGTACCGCGACTATTGCAAAAGTTGAGAACCGTTATTAAGATGGTAAGAGAAAACAAATTCGTCGTAAGCACAGTATTGTAAGAGAGTATATCTCTTCAGGATCCGTAAGAGTGGATCATGTACGTAGTGATGAGAATCTGGCGGTTTCTTTAACGAAAGGACTGTCCAGAGAGGAAGTCCTTTCTACATCTAAAAGAATGGGACTATTGCCCTTAGATTGTTGAGTCATGCACAATGGTAACCCGACCTAATGACTGGGGATCCTAAGAACTAGGTTTAATGGGTAATAACAAGTTGTAAAGTGATATGAGTTGAACATGCTATTTTTATATACTTAGAAGCATGTATTCTTGAAGTGATTAGAGGATGAGTTAATAGGAACTCTTAATGAGATCTATACTCTAAATGAAGTGGAGTACCTACCTTCAGAAGTACTCTTGATAGACTCACCTGTGTGGATGTGGAAATGTGACCATTCCCTATGGAATTTTGGGCAATAATCCTACAACATTCACTAAACTGGGATAGACATGCATGGCCATAAATGCATGGGCTTAGTTGATAGCACTTTAGAAAGGTTGTGTGTGGTTTGATGTCCGGAATAGAGTTCAAGACTACGTGTCACTCTAGTAAACTGAATCTTACTCACTACGCAAAGGTTCAAATCGAAAGATACCTTTTGTTTATGCACAATCCTATATTTTCAGAAATTGCTTGGAATTTTTTTTTAATAATTTAAGTTGGGGATTGTTGGAACTTTAAGTGAATTAATTAAAAATAAAAATAAAAATAGGTTAATGGTAATATATTTATGAGCCTTTATTATAATTGTGCCGTTCCAAATATATAACGGTAATATATATTTATGAGCTATTATTATAATTGAGCCGTTGCAAATGTATAACGGTAATATATATTTGTGAGTTATTATTATAATTGAGCCGTTGCAAATGTATAATGGTTATATATTCATGGGCCATTATTATTGAACCGTTGCAAAAGTTAATGGTATTAAAAATTCATTTTAAATGACAATAAATTCAAATCCATTAACATTCCCTCACTTTAGTAATGCATACAATTTCCATTCTGTCTATTTAAATGAAGATAGGCAGAAGGGAAAAATAGACAATTTTTTCTTTCTTCTTCTTTGTCCTCTGCATTTTTTCTCTCTTTAAAATTTTTTACATGCAATTAAATGAGCAAGTGCTATATTTAGAACAATTTGCTATAGTGCAAACAACAAATTAATCAAAATTTCAGAGGCTGTTTTATTCTACGGACGGAGACGTTGATAGAAAGCTTTGCAACTTGAATCTAAGCCGTTAATGGTCTTAAAGAGAGAGACCTAGTCCGCGACTCAGCCAAATGATGCTGTAGATTCAGATTGAGGTACAACAGAAATAACCTCCTTCCAAAAGTGATGGTTTTTGCCGTAGTTCACTCACTAAGGATGAGCATCAATATAGTATGGATGTACACAACCGCCCATAATCTTATAACTTTATTAAACTTGTACAAGCATTGACAAAAATTAGTGAACAAGACACTGACATGATTTATATTAAACTAAGCTTCAGTGCTCTTCAAACTTTACAAATGCGCAAGTATATTTGTTAGTAGGTGGTTTCAAATTTCAAATGTACAAATAAATCTAAATGTCTTGTGTAGCATATTAGTTTGATGTACCTATATGGTTGCTATTTTATATTTTTGGTGACCCTCAATCATGTATAGACAAATATCACGCATGGATGAATGCGAATTTCCTATTGGAGAAGTGCCTTGTTGGAGTTTTAGATGATTCATCTTGATGTCTATTACTCTTTTCCATCAAACCGATTGCTAAAACCATATTCAATTTGACTGTACACAAAACGTAATTTTTAAGTAGCTTTCTTCATGTGATAGTGTCAAAGATTTCAAATATCATTTCAATGCGACAAAATGCAATGTAAATTGTAGCATTTTGGTAACTATTTCTTCATGTAATAATATTGAAGACCAAATTAAGTGAAAATAAAACATCGTTAACATAGACAACAATATGGATTTATCCCTATAGGATGTCACAATATACACCTTACTATTTTCTATTTCATGCTAATAAAGTACTTATTCTTGGCCTACCGACGTAGACTATGTTTTTGTTGAGTGTTAATAAAATATTAATTCTTGGTTTAAATAAAGCACATAAGGTAGTCAGTGGCTCACAATTTTGGATCCATCTCTAAAATGCAACGATAGTTACTTTAAGGAGCTTTTTTTTTATTAAATTCTCTTATTTAATAATTGAAAAACAAAGGTAATTATGAAAATGCAAACAAGATGATTCAAATTCTAAGGTTTTTGATGGAAAGAGTCAAAGATGTTAATACTTTCCTATTTTCAAATATTTAAAGATGTTAATTGAAGAAAATACGTTTATCTTTTGTATAACTATTGAAATATAACACCTTAAAGTTAGTCAGAAAGCTGTTTATAGATGTTTAACTAGTTAAATGAATGCCATATTATCAAATTTTCTTCATATAAGAGATTTAAATTTTTATTTGAGTTGAGTTTAGGTACATGAAGATGACTATTTGGGTTGAGTTTGGCGCAAGCTCATTTTTGCTCACATGAAAACTAAATAAAAATCACTCAAAATGCAAAGCAAAGGTATGTTTTTATTTTTTTGGCGATATATATATATATAATATTGTGTTGTTTCCCCGTATTGGGATGCCCCGTTGTTGGGATGCCTCTTTGGAGATGTATATCATGTAATTATTTGCGTTTTGATTTTTCGGAACACTCTCCGTGCAAAGGAGACTGCCGAAATTTTCAGAAAATCCGACGCTTAGAAAATTTTCTCAAAATTTTTATCGTATGTGAAAAGATAAAGTCGTTAATTGAATCTATTTGAAATAGTAGCACATATAAGATGAGTTGTAATGTGAAAGCCGCATAGAGGATTGTGTTGTTGAGTTTGATAGAAGATCGTTGATATGAAGGAAGTTGGGGTATAAGATGTATGCGACGTCTCCTTATAAGAAATAGCGAGGAAGCAATTTTCATAAGGAGGGAGTCTGTAACAACCCTGCTTTCTACGCCATATATATAAGTAAATTTAATTAAAATAAAGTGATTGAATTTGATTTGTGGTAATTAATATTTTGAAAATAATTTTTTATTTGATTAAATACTATTTAATAAAATATTTTATTGTAAGAAATTGAATTAAATTAATAAATCTTTTTGAATGATTTATTGAAATCAAATAAATTGTTTTGATTGAATATGAAATATTTTGGAGGGTAATTAATTTTAAATATGTTTAGAATAGTTGAAAATTAAATTTATTTTGTAGTAGTACGATGAATTAATAAATGGAAATAAGCGGACATCGAATTGAATAAAATTGTCTAAATCGAAATATATTATGTACAATGTAATGTAAATTATATTAAATGAGTTGAAATATACTTACAAATAAATACAAGAATTAACTAAAAGAGAAGTGAATAGATTTAAATTAATGGCCCAAAACTATTTCAGTCCAAACCCATTTCTTTTCTCTCTGGAAAACTCTCTTCGCTTCAAGACATTAGCCCATACCCCAACAACTCTAGATTTTAGCCCTAATCCCCTAAAATCTCGTAGTCTTGTAGCCTTTCAAAGCATTTGTAGATTTTATTTATTTATTTTCTTGTACTTGGTCATCCATAGTCTCGTAGCCTTTCAAACTATTTGTTGCATTCCATGATTTGGTGAAATAGCTTTATACAGTGCTAACAAATTTGTATAATCTTCAAAATCAAGGATTTCTTACAATTTCCGCATCAGCCAACTTGGCCTACATCAGATGCAATTGGAAAAATGACTATTATTCCAATTTTCAAATTCCAGGTCTCTTTTTGATTAGCTTAAATCTTCCAATAACAAAAAAATGAATTCTATTGGAATTCCACCTCGAATCCAATAAGAATTCCCTTGTTCCCATTTTACCCTTTTGGATTTCGACTTTGGATTTATGGTTGGAATTTGATTTCTAGCCCCCAAAGAATTTCCATATTTTTATTCTCTTTAGCAGGATTTCTACTTCGGATTTTTGATTCATTATATTTGTCTCCTCAAATAGTTTTCTACCAATCGGATTGATGCTCTCTAGTAGCAATTGATAATTGGTTTTGTATTTTTGGTAGGTTTATATAGCATTACTTACTATTGATTTATGTATGCCCATACCATTTTGGAAATCTTCTTATGCTAAGCATCTTGAGTTTGTGGGGGGGTGTGTGTTAGGAGAATATTATTTATATATATTTAAGAAACGTGTTAAGAATTTTTTACTATTTGTATTTTCCCGAGTTAAAATATTCTTCCATTACATAATCACTTGGGTTCCAAGTAATAAAACTATAAATAAAAGTTATGTATTGTAGAACAATAATTAAGTAATCCAATAAAGATGTGTCCATCATTGTTTTTATAGTTTCTTTTTTTCTCTCACTCTTCTTCTTCTTCTTTATTTTATTTTGTTTTATTTTTATATTTTAATAGATATTCAGTTTGTAAGGTTACTTTTTTAAAGTGGTCACTAATAAATTCATGACTTTATCGAATTACGAACAATTTATGCACAGTGATCGTAGATTATATGTACTTAAAGACTAAATTATCAAAGCATACAATATTGTACTTTGAATATTTTGTTACGTTAGATTGGAAAATGGTGGGGTTTAACCATTGCAATGGCTACCTTTTGGTGTATTTTAGCATGGTGAAGTAAGTTGAGGATGAAGGAGAAGAAATATAAGGAGGAAGGAACTAAGCTATGAGAAGAATTTAGAGGAGGAAAAGAAAATTTATTGTTTCATTCATTTTGGCCCATAACAAATACGGTTACACCTATATATTCCTTCTCATTGCTATCCACTCATCAACATACATGTGTATTCTCTTGCATTTCATTAATGCAAAAGCAAAATGCATGCATGTGCCACTACTAACCTACACCCTATATCTTTTATTTAATTCCCTCCATAAATTTTATAGCCTGCAACATGCTCGATCAATTCACTCCTTCATAATCTACTGCCATCTCCTTGCTAGTTGTCACTCTACTGCCTTGAATAACATTGGTGAGAATACCTTCCTCCTCTAGAGCTTCTTCCAAGCATTACTTCTCTAATGAACCAGCCTGCTCTCCTACTTTGATGTTAATATTATTCAATATGTAACGACCCGATATTTTCAACCATTCGCATCCGCACATGTCGGACTTGAATTGCTCAAAATACCGCGTTGTAAATAAAAATTTGGCAAACTCATCATATACAGTAAATAAATAAGCACAGATCACAGAGTAATATAATGCAGCGGAAACAAAGAAATAGTAGTTCATGAAGCTACTATATAAATACATCAGAGTTTAACAGTATGATAATCAGGTACAACTCAGAATACAACCGGAATCAACTGGATAACAAAATGAATAGATATCTGGTACTACAACGCAAAACTCCAACTCCAAAGGTGAGTCTCTAATGCTGTATCACTCAGTCTGACCCGAGCGTAAAGCAAAACACAAAACACTTGAGTCAGGACATACATACTTATACAATGTAAACCAACTCAAGTGAACTATAATAAGGATACAAGTAACTTAAAGAATACTTGGGATCGCCCATTCTTTAAGGATCCGTTAAACTATCTACTATGTAGTAATATTCGCTATTATAATAATGTCTAATATAAAATAAACATACTTTTAAATAGCATTAAGGCTTTACATTTTCCACCTTAACACATAATAGTCCCAGTAGTCTATCCAGTATTAGCATACTCCCAAAATGGGGGCTACCCTCGATACTCCACAAGCTACGGGAGAAATCATAACTCGTAGTAAAGCTCGATATGGTAAGTGACATGGCACAACTAGGCAATGCCAGGGTAGATATACCAATTACGCATCCGGGCTGGTGGTGACGCATAGCAGCCACTACCGCCCACCTCGAACAACACTCCCAAATAAAGGGGTGCACCCAATCAATCACAAAGTAATAGAATGGTATCGAAGAAGTGTGTCCGATCAGAGGTGCTACCTCCTTGGCCCGTCAATCGCTCCTGTTTTAGCCACTTTATGCCAACTCACGGGAGTTGGGTCCACGTATATACCTTAAGATCGTCGCCACCATCCTACTTCATTCTAGAAACTCCACCACGTACATAGTTATCAAAGTGGTTTTCGGTATCGACAGAGAGTATGTCCATATCCGATCCCAGTCTCTTTAACAACCAATCGTTATTATAACCCATGGTTATAAATTTAAAAACAGTTTATATTTCAAATCAAAATACTTCAATTAAACCATTTAAAAACAAAGTCATTATTCTTTTAAATCAAATATTAAATTCCAAAAATTTTAGCCTTTTCTGAGTTCATTTATTCACTTAAAAACAATAAAACATTAAAATTCCAACTTTCATAGCATTTAAAAAGTGCTGCGGTAAGTTATATTTGAAAACAATTCAATTCAAAAAAACAACATTTATAAACTGCTGTAATAGTTCAATTTTAAAGGAAAATAGTTAAATTCAGAAAAGACAACATTTACAGAACTGCTGTAATAGTTCAGGTTTCAAATTAAAGGTTTAAATTCAATTCAACAAAGACAGCGTTTTAAAACTGCTGTAAAAGTTCAGTTATATACAAAAATCATATTTCAGTCTACTGCAGCACTTAACAAGTGCTACAATAGCCTTCTCATTAGTTTCAGGTCAAATTTTAGTCCTGCCACTACAGCACTTACCAAGTGCGGTCATAGCCTTAGTTAAATTTTAGTCTTTAAGTTCATTTATGCAACCACAGCACTTACCAAGTGCTGCATATTCTACTTAGTTCAGAATTAGTTCATTTCCAGAAATGATAGCATTTCTAAGTGCTATTAATTGAATTTCCAGGTTTTAAATACAATTCCAGCCATAAGTAAACTTCAATTTAAATCATTTAAACTTTTAAAAATCATATTTTTACACATTAAAATGTTCATTTAAATCCTTTAGCTTATGATTTTTATAAAGAAAAATTTTTCAAATAAAAATCAAGATTTCCAAAGTTCACTTATTTTATTCAAGTGTATCAATTCCCATTTTTCATTTCTAACAAATTACTTTAACACTTAAATTTAAATCTCCATTTTCACCATTTAAAACTTAATTTTCATTTTTAATTTAATTAACTTAAATTTCCATTTAAAAAAATCAGTCAAATTTCAAATTTAAGTTACACTTTAAAATCACCATTATCTATCCATTTATTTTACATTTAAAACATAGAAAAACATTTCTATTTTAATAAATCTTTTAAAAATTCAATTTAAATCAATTTATCATATATATTTTTTACATTTTAAAATACTTAAAAATTTCCAGAAAAATATATAAAATAACCACGGGTCTATATAATTTTTTCTAACCTTGGTCAAGTGATACGGATAATATATCATTTCAATCCGTAATTTACAAAGAAAATCCGGGTTCTATCATTTCAAACCCGCAATCCCAAGTTAAATAAATAAATAAATAAAAATCGCTCAGGCCTATCATTTCAGCCCATAGTGATTCTACTCTACAGGGAACTCGCAGTGATAAACAGAGTGAATAAACAGTAAACAACATATAATATAACAGCATATAACATAGTTAATGATGTAACAAATTTATAACAGGGTTTAACATTATAAAATTCATATCACATGCAAGTATAATATTATATAACAATCCTACAATTTCACTTGCTATCAATTTACAATTCTATAAGTATGAATGTCAAGCGTGAATACTCACCTCTACGACGCTGGAGATTTGATTCACAAATAACGATATCCACATCGAAAAGCGCAAAGAAAGCACGATCAGATTTTAGAGAATGCGACAACCAGATTCAGATCTTGAAACAAAATAAATAAAAACTAAGTATGCTAACACACATACGAATATCAAATTTGAATAAGAAAATATGGACAAAGTGGCTCAACCCTTCACCACACGACTTCACCAACGTCTCAAAGTCTCAGCCATGATCAGTTTTTAAGGAATGAAATGCACGCATGCAGACTGGTCGCTGGTGGTGAAGAGCCGAGCACTGGTTGGAGCGGAACAATGGAAACAAAAGAAAACAAGAAAGAAGAAAGAAAATAAAAGAAAAGAAAAAGAAAGAAAGAAAAGAAAAGAGAGAAAAAAATGCATGCGGCCATTACCTGAAGGGAGAAGCTCACGCGAGAAGAAGATGAAAACAAATTGATGTGGTAAGGAAATTATGTACGTGGGTTGTATTTAACATAGATGCTCACGTTGATTTAGTGGGAGAAAAGCAAGAAATAAATGATTTGAACGTTAGGGAAATCAATGGGTTTTATTCCTATTAAAACAAAGGAGCAAAAAGGGAAGTGTAGAAAAATTTACACGTGAATTTTGCAAGGTAGGTTATAATGAATTTGAACGGCTAGAGGAATTTATTTCTTTCCCATTTAGAAATGCACGGTTGCTGATTTTTAACAGCTAAGGTAAGAAATTCAAAAGAGCGCGTATTTAAGGTAAGAGATATGTAACAACCCGCATATCTATCAATTCTATATTTAAATATTTTATTTAAATATTTTTTCGTTAGTCGGATGTTAGTCCGAAAAGCTACTTTTTGCATACGGTCAAATTAGGACTCGAGACCACCCCCATTGAGTTCAAAATGACGTTTGCGATCTTTTTGAGTGTAAACTTCGATATGTTTGGAGATAGTGAAATTTTCAACACTTTTTCCCGCCTTTGACTTTGGTTTGGACTGCACCCCTTTAGTTCAGCCCAACCATCTTCCTCACTCCAACAAAACACTTCAAGCTTTGTCAAAAATGGTGGTGGGAAGTGGAAATTAAAACTCCAAACACAAATTCCATTGCAAATCCGAGATTCAACATCAAATTCACGTGAAGACCATTGATTCAAGCTTGTTGGTGTTCTTGCTTTGCTCTCAAATCTCCATCTTCATCAAATTCCGTGAAAAGGTGAGATTTTTGATCTCACATCTTGCCTATATCTATCTTGGACTGTTGGGAATGGTTCCCTATCATTTTAGCATCAGCATTTGCATTTGGTTTGGATTGGATTGGTGAAAAACCCAAAATTCTAGTGTTTTTGGTGAAAAACTGCACTTAGGTCGTTTCTGCCTTCGCTAGGTCGTTCGCGAGATAAG
This sequence comes from Allium fistulosum, assembly GCA_030737815.1. NCBI lineage: Eukaryota > Viridiplantae > Streptophyta > Magnoliopsida > Asparagales > Amaryllidaceae > Allium > Allium fistulosum. Next base: position 1,144,663,035 of record CM060905.1, read on the forward strand.
CCTAAGTCGTAGGTCGTTCGTGTCGAAAAGCCACACGGAGCATAAGTCGTTCTGGCAATTTTTAGCTCGTTCGGAGTTAGGTCGCGCGTCCTTAAGTCGTAGGTCGTATTCGCCCTTAAGTCGTAGGTCGTTGCCGACCTATAATCTCCAGGAAAAAGGCATAAGTCGTTCAGGAGCTAAAGGTATAAGTCGTTCAGGAGTTAAAGGCAAATCTTAGGTCGGTTACGAGTTAAGTGTTAGGTCGTTCGCGAGTTAACTCCTTGAGTCGTTCAAAGCTTAAGTCGTTAGGTCGCGTGCCTTGCTAATTCGTTAGGTCGCATGCCCAGTTAAGTCGTTAGGTCGCGTGCCTAGCCAAGTTGTTAGGTCGTAAGACCTTAAGTCGTGCACCTTTAAGTCGAAGCATTTTAGGTCGCTTCCCCTGGACCTCGTTAGGTCGTTCACCTCTAGGTCGCGTGCCTTTAGGTCGCAAGCCTTTAGGTCGCGTATCCTTAGGTCGCCAGTTTTAGGTCGCTGGTTCCCATGCCTCTTAAGTCGCTCGACTTTTGTTAAGTCGTAGGTCGTTGCCGACCTATAACTCCCCAGGCAAACTTTAAGTCGCGAGTCTTAGGTCGCGAACCATGTTAGGTCGCGTACCCTTAGGTCGCGAATCACCTTAGGTCGCGCCTCACTGTTAGGTCGCGCACTTCGATAGGTCGCTCGCATTTAGGTCGTAGACCTTAGGTCGCTCGCGAGTTAGTACTTGGTCGTTTGACCTGTTTTTCCCCTAGGTCGTTCGCGAGTTAGTACTTGGTCGTTTGACCTGTTTTTCCCCTAGGTCGTTCGCGAGTTAGTACTTGGTCGTTTGACCTGTTTTCCCCTAGGTCGAACCCCGTATTACTCTGCGTAGGCAATCTCATCTGAAAAACATTTATCAGAATTTCTACTTTGATGGTTTTGGGATTGACTTCATTGGACTTTACTCACGTCTTCGAACGTGAATTGATTTGTTTCTACAATCGTTTCATGACTTGTCACTTTAAAGATATATGAAGGTTTCAATACTAATAGTAAATATCAACACTCTTTCATCAAAGCGATTTCAACACTATTTTAAATATCAAAAGTTCGTTTTCTCAAACCGATTTTCAATCTACTAGTATATACAAGCCTTTACTTCACTCGAATGAGAAATCGACTTAAACGACTTAGTAAAACGAGTGGTATGAAACGCTTGCGTTCACTTCGTCGGTTAGCTCTTGGACTTGTTCGATTGAACCCTTTTGTGACAATTTCCTAGTGAAGATCTACAGTTTGTTCGTAAATATTTAAGTTAAGCAAGTGGTTATGGGACATGAAGCTAAACTCATATATTTACTAGCTTAGTGTGATTGACACTTCTTTATGATCGATGATGATCATTTTATGGTTTAGACTAGCAATGTGCGATGTCTCTTCGTCCGTGTGTCGGACTTGCCTTCGGGCCATCCGTGTGTTCGGAAAATTTAAATGGATAGCTTCCATGAGATAACTTCTCGTCCGTGTGTCGGACTTCCCCCTTTTAGTGATTTCTGGATTTCGTGTGTTGATTTCTGGGATTTGTTCTGGATTTCGTGTGTTGATTTCTGGATTTAGTGCTTCACCAACTTTTGTGATTTTCACTGATATGATATCAGGTTTTTGTGTATTGGTGAATTCGTGTGTCATTACCTTTTTATGTGTTTGGATCTTTGAGAAGATTCTTGTGACATTGATTAATCCCTTGTTGATTATCATTTACATACTTATAGTAGTATGCCATCATGGTTATTATATGTTTATGCCATACCCCTTATCCTATATCATGTCATCTGATATTTATAGTTAGACTGATCCGTTTATTATTTTCTTATAAATAATACTCGGGTCAGACCGAGATGTTACAGGTGCTTCTGCTTGACTTCTCTTCCGGATTACTCTGACTTTTGGCTAACTACTTAGATTAGTAGTTTTTGGATGTACACCTTTGAGATATAGACTCTATGTTGTGTACTTATTCTTTTGTATAGCACGTGATGCTATTCTTTTGTATTATCGTGGATCTTTCTGACCACTACTCTGATGTACACTTTTATGTGTTATATATATTTATTCATATCTTCTTCCGCCTTTGTGATATGGATGTCTGTGACTGATTGTCGTTATGATTATTTCTATGTTTGTTTCCGAAGATTATATATAGCCACCGTGTGATAGCTTTGTGTTTGTATCGGTATGTCGGATTTCCTCCTTAAAAGATATGCATTCTATTCTATCTGACGTATCGATGCTCGCACAAAGAAGTTACATGGATGGTCGCTCCTCCACAGCCTTATTCTCCGCGCTAATTGACAGCACTACATCGTAGTGTTCTTGGTTAGCGTGGGTATAGAGGTGGGGCGTCACAAGATAAGTCAAAACGTATGCCCAAAATAATCAACAAAGTAACGTAATTTAAATTTATCCGTTTCTTATTTATTTAATAAAATTATACGCTAAAGAATATTTCAGTAAATAACGTACCATTTAATAGCTATTTACACATTATTTATTACTTAATTTAAACATTTGATTTGCTAAATAACTATTTGATATGCTTATCTCCTAACTAAGAAAACGGATGTATATTCGTATAAAAGAAACGTAAAATTTATTTCCTTTTTACACATTATTTAAAAGTATATAACCAATTAAAAGAAACAAAAGTGGAACAAATGTTGTACAAATATATACAGTTTAAATAAAAGATTTGGAAGTTAGAATTTAAAATTTAAAATTTCAATTAAAGTCAAACTTTGATCATAAATCTAGAATTCCAGAAATTGTTTATATTTAATAAAAAGAATAAATGGAAAAATGAGAACTCTTCCTATCTTCACGTGAATTGATAGGCTACATGTAAGGAACGATTATGGATTTTGAGGAATAAGTTAAGGTAGGAAATAAATAAATGATTTCAAGAAAAATGGAAAAGAATTAAAGAAATAGTTTATTAAATTGAAACAAGGCTAAAAAAAATTACACACAATACCACTAGCTTTGGAAAAAATTTCGCCAAACTTTAAAACAAATAAAAATCAGTAAATAAAATAAAACAAACTTAAATAAAGTGAAAAAGAAAAGAAATAATTTGTTTTAGGAAATATGAAGGTAAATAAAGAAGCAAGAAATAAAACAATGTAACGTATACCAATTAAGCAAAGTAACGTACACCTAAATAATTTGTTTCCTTTCCATTAAATAAAAAGGTATATACCAAAGAACATTCAATAAAAAAAAATAAAAAAAAGCATACACAAGAACATTAATGTAAATAAAAATTTAAAAAGATATGCCTTTAAGGCAATATAACGTATATCCATTGAAATAAGAAATAAATAAGAGATCTAAACCCTCATAAAATGTTTAAATATAAAATATGTATGTAACATGTCATGTTACACATGTGAACATAAATTGTAACATGATATGAAAAAATAAAGATATTATTTATATAAAATAAAATAAACAATTTTGTTAAATACAACAAATTTCACACAATATTAAAAAGAGCATAACTTTCATAATATTAATCGGATTTCAACGAAACGAAAAGCAGTATTCTTAAAATTTTATTTACTTTCAAAATAAAAGATAAAATTCAATTTTTCAAACTTTTAAAATTTTAAATTAAAAAGTCGAAGTTTGACTATATTGCCAAAATTCACATTTCCGGAAAATATTCTATGTATTCATATGTGGAATTCTAATTCACACCAAAATTTATATTTAAAATAACAAAATTATCTAAATTAAATAAATAAAATATTTACTAAATTTTTTGGATTGTTACATAGATAGTTTGGATGGCAAGCAAAGTGATAGTAAATGCTAAGAAACGGAAAAGGCATAAGTTAAGGAGAAAGAAACGCATATATGTTTTATTCTTACATGCAAATGAAAAATGAAGAGTTTTGAAATGAGAAATACACGGCTAGGAAAAGAGTTTGTATGACTAAAGCAAGAAATAAAGAGGCCATGTAGAAAAAGGCAAGAAATCAAGCAATGACCTGATGGATTTAATTAATTTCTTTACTTTGTATTAACAGTTGTTCTTAATTATATTGAATTTGTTAAATGTATACATTTATTATGATTGAATCCACAAATAAATTCATTCAGATAAGTTTCATTCTTTTATATTACCTTATGAATAAAATATGCATTTCCACTTTAACATTCCTTCCTTACTTAATTACAAAGTTTATTTTTCTTCATATTAAATTACCAAAATTTTATCAATTTAACAATTTTAATTATTACAAATTTATGGGTCGTTACACTCTCCCCCACTCAAAACTTTTCGTCCTCGAAAAGGAAGAAGGTAGGAGAATAGAAACAACCTGAAAGAAAACTAAATTGAAACTCAAAATAGAATCATTAATCTAAACCATACAAATTCAATTTAAATTAATAATTGATTTCATCTATTTAATTTCACTTAAGTTAAATTTAACTATTTCAAATTTCATTACTTCATCTTCCAATTATCTTAAAATAAAATTTCTAAAATCATAAGTTTGAAAATCATTTGTTATACCCATAATTTATTCCATAAAGTTGATTTTTCTTTATTCCAAATTATTATTAAATTTATTCCACTTAATATATCCAATTATATATATTAAGTATATTTACCTTATTATGACTATCCCAATTAACTTTTTATTCTATTTATCCCTATTAATCTTTTTATAACTAAAATTTAAGTGTATAATGTTTATTATAACCACTCAAATTTTATTTATAAAAATCCTTTTATATTGTATATTATCCAATTACATTGTTAACTTCTAAAAATCAAGGTAAGTTATATTGGAATGAAATTGAGTATTATACAAATAAAATATTCTAATTCAATCATTTCAAGCTTAAATCATTTATTCAAAATTTTGATTTTCCTTTTTTTTTATAATTGAAATTATTCTTTAAGATAAAATTTAAGGATTAAATTTTCGATTCCCTTTAGAGCATTTAGAGATAAATAAATACACATATACTATATATATATATCCATTCGAATTTAAATCATATATCAACATATGTTATAAATCCAGTCTTATTTTAGAAATTCAAATCCATTTAATTCTCCAAAGCAAAACTATAGCAAAGCTACAGAATGGTCTCTTCACTTCAAAACTCGAAAATGAATGTCGATGATGCTGTAGTCATCACCGAAGTTATTTTCCAGCGACAATGAGAAGAGCACTAATTTTTAAACTTTAAAATTCTTTAGAAAACAAATTTCTATTCGAAAATACTTTAAATAATATATCCCTTTAAAACTTTGAATACAAGGTTTGAAACTATCGGAAATTAAATTCTCAAATTCTTGTTTTAAATTCATTTCTGTTTCCAAATAAATTTATAACCATGTTTTATAGTTCAATTATTTATATAAGACAAAACCAATGGTTTACAAAACCATAAATAAAATCAAAGACTATTATCTCTTAACAACTAGTTAAAAAATATTCTGAAAATTATACTTATATATAATATTAGATTTTTTCAAACATAGGAATAAATTTTTCAAAACAAGGATAGAGATTCAAATTTGATGGGCTCAAATCAAAGAGAATTCTGATTTGATGATAAGTTGGAAATAGAAGATACGATGATTAAATAACAGAATAAGGAATTGGATAAGCTTATATAAATTGCGGGCAACCTTAACCGGGTCAACCGTGACTTAAAGAATAAGATCGATGTGGGTTTTTTGGGGTAAATCTACGTTCGATCTCAAGAGATAGAGTTTGGAATAATAAAAGATATCAGCATCTAAACTAAGGATAAATATAAATCTCTGGTGAATCGATGCTAATTGTAAAGGAGTTTCACCCCTTTATTAGAATATTGGCGAGACCGCCAATTCACTATCAAGATCATCCGAAGTGGAGTTATGGGGTACTCTAAAATCGAAGGAAGATGAATAGTGAGGGACACGAATGAACTTTGGAACCACAGGGAACGTTCCAAAACTCAAAGGAAATCGAATAAAAAAGGAAGAGATTCAAACTCGAACGAAAGTGATTCTGTAAATAAATTTACCGTATATTCTAAGTTTTGCCTCAAAGCCAAAGCTCTGATACCACATGTAACGACCCGATATTTTCAACCATTCGCATCTGCACATGTCGGACTTGAATTGCTCAAAATACCGCGTTGTAAATAAAATTTTGGCAAACTCATCATATACAGTAAATAAATAAGCACAGATCACAGACACAGAGTAATATAATGCAGCGGAAACAAAGGAATAGTAGTTCATGAAGCTACTATATAAATAAATCAGAGTTTAACAGTATGATAATCAGGTACAACTCAGAATACAACCGGAATCAACTGGATAACAAAATGAATAGATATCTGGTTCTACAACGCAAAACTCCAGCTCCAAAGGTGAGTCTCTAATGCTGTATCAATTAGTCTGACCCAAGCGTAAAGCAAAACACAAAACACTCGAGTCAGGACATACATACTTATACAATGTAAACCAACTCAAGTGAACTGTAATAAGGATACAAGTAACTTAAAGAATACTTGGGATCGCCCATTCTTTAAGGATCCGTTAAACTATCTACTATGTAGTAATATTCGCTATTATAATAATGTCTAATATAAAATAAACATACTTTTAAATAGCATTAAGGCTTTACATTTTCCACCTTAACACGTAATAGTCCCAGTAGTCTATCCAGTATTAGCATACTCCCAAAATGGGGGCTACCCTCGATACTTCACAGGCTACGGGAGAAATCATAACTCGTAGTAAAGCTCGATATGGTAAGTGGCATGGCACAACTAGGCAATGCCAGGGTAGATATACCAATTACGCATCCAGGCTGGTGGTGATGCATAACAGCCACTACCGCCCACCTCGAACAACACTCCCAAATAAAGGGGTGCACCTAATCAATCACAAAGTAATAGAATGGTATCGAAGAAGTGTGTCCGATCAGAGGTGCTACCTCCTTGGCCCGTCAATCGCTCCTGTTTAAGCCACTTTATGCCAACTCAAAGGAGTTGGGTCCACGTATATACCTTAAGATCGTCGCCACCATCCTACTTCATTCTGGAAACTCCACCACGTACACAGTTGTCGAAGTGGTTTTCGGTATCGACAGAGAGTATGTCCATATCCGATCCCGGTCTCTTTAACAACCAATCGTTATTATAACCCATGGTTATAAATTTAAAAACAGTTTATATTTCAAATCAAAATACTTCAATTAAACCATTTAAAAACAAAGTCATTATTCTTTTAAAACAAATATTAAATTCCCAAAATTTTAGCCTTTTCTAAGTTCATTTATTCACTTAAAAACAATAAAACATTAAAATTCCAGCTTTCATAGCATTTAAAAAGTGCTGCGGTAAGTTATATTTGAAAACAATTCAATTCAAAATAACAACATTTATAAACTGCTGTAATAGTTCAATTTTAAAGGAAAATAGTTAAATTCAGAAAAGACAACATTTACAGAACTGCTGTAATAGTTCAGGTTTCAAATTAAAGGTTTAAATTCAATTCAGCAAAGACAGCGTTTTAAAACTGCTGTAAAAGTTCAGTTATATACAAAAATCATATTTCAGTCTACTACAGCACTTAACAAGTGCTACAATAGCCTTCTCATTAGTTTCAGGTCAAATTTTAGTCCTGCCACTACAGCACTTACCAAGTGCGGTCATAGCCTTAGTTAAATTTTAGTCTTTAAGTTCATTTATGCAACCACAGCACTTACCAAGTGCTGCATATTCTACTTAGTTCAGAATTAGTTCATTTCCAGAAATGATAGCATTTCTAAGTGCTATTAATTGAATTTCCAGGTTTTAAATACAATTCCAGCCATAAGTAAACTTCAATTTAAATCATTTAAACTTTTAAAAATCATAATTTTCCACATTAAAATGTTCATTTAAATCCTTTAGCTTATGATTTTTATAAAGAAAATTTTTTCAAATAAAAATCAAAATTTCCAAAGTTCACTTATTTAATTCAAGTGTGTCAATTCCCATTTTTCATTTCTAACAAATTACTTTAACACTTAAATTTAAATCTCCATTTTCACCATTTAAAACTTAATTTTCATTTTTAATTTAATTAACTTAAATTTCCATTTAAAAAAATCAGTCAAATTTCAAATTTAAGTTACACTTTAAAATCACCATTATCTATCCATTTATTTTACATTTAAAACATAGAAAAACATTTTTATTTTAATAAATCTTTAAAAATTCAATTTAAATCAATTTATCATATATATTTTTTTACATTTTAAAATACATAAAAATTTCCAGAAAAATATATAAAATAACCACGGGTCTATATAATTTTTTCTAACCTTGGTCAAGTGATACAGATAATATATCATTTCAATCCGTAATTTACAAAGAAAATCCGGGTTCTATCATTTCAAATCTGCAATCCCAAGTTAAATAAATAAATAAATAAATAAAAATCGCTCAGGCCTATCATTTCAGCCCATAGTGATTCTACTCTACAGGGAACTTGCAGTGATAAACAGAGTGAATAAACAGTAAACAACATATAATATAACAACATATAACATAGTGAATGATGTAACAAATTTAGAACAGGGTTTGACATTATAAAATTCATATCACATGCAAGTATAATATTATATAACAATCCTACAATTTCACTTGCTATCAATTTACAATTCTATAAGTATGAATGTCAAGCGTGAATACTCACCTCTACGACGCTGGAGATTTGATTCACAAATAACGATATCCACATCGAAAAGCGCAAAGAAAGCACGATCAGATTTGAGAGAATGCGACAACCAGATTCAGATCTTGAAACAAAATAAATAAAAACTAAGTATGCTAACACACATATGAATATCAAATTTGAATAAGAAAATATGGACAAAGTGGCTCAACCCTTCACCACACGACTTCACCAACGTCTCAAAGTCTCAGCCATGATCAGTTTTTAAGGAATGAAATGCACGCACGCAGACTGGTCGCTGGTGGTGAAGAGCCGAGCACTGGTTGGAGCGGAACAATGGAAACAAAAGAAAACAAGAAAGAAGAAAGAAAATAAAAGAAAAGAAAAAGAAAGAAAGAAAAGAAAAGAGAGAAAAAAAATGCATGCGGCCATTACCTGAAGGGAGAAGCTCACGCGAGAAGAAGATGAAAACAAATTGATGTGGTAAGGAAATTATGTACGTGGGTTGTATTTAACATAGATGCTCACGTTGATTTAGTGGGAGAAAAGTAAGAAATAAATGATTTGAACATTAGGGAAATCAATGAGTTTTATTCCTATTAAAACAAAGGAGCAAAAAGGGAAGTGTAGAAAAATTTACATGTGAATTTTGCAAGGCAGGTTATAATGAATTTGAACGGCTAGAGGAATTTATTTCTTTCCCATTTAGAAATGCACAGTTGCTGATTTTTAACAGCTAAGGTAAGAAATTCAAAAGATCGCGTATTTAAGGTAAGAGATAAGTCAAAACGTATGCCCAAAATAATCAACAAAGTAACGTAATTTAAATTTATTCGTTTCTTATTTATTTAATAAAATTATACGCTAAAGAATATTTCAGTAAATAACGTACCATTTAATAGCTATTTCCACATTATTTATTACTTGATTTAAACATTTGATTTGCTAAATAACTATTTGATATGCTTATCTCCTAACTAAGAAAACGGATGTATATTCGTATAAAAGAAACGTAAAATTTATTTCCTTTTTACACATTATTTAAAAGTATATAACCAATTAAAAGAAACAAAAGTGGAACAAATGTTGTACAAATATATACAGTTTAAATAAAAGATTTGGAAGTTAGAATTTAAAATTTAAAATTTCAATTAAAGTCAAACTTTGATCATAAATCTAGAATTCCAGAAATTGTTTATATTTAATAAAAAGAATAAATGGAAAAATGAGAACTCTTCCTATCTTCACGTGAATTGATAGGCTACATGTAAGGAACGATTATGGATTTTGAGGAATAAGTTAAAGTAGGAAATAAATAAATGATTTCAAGAAAAATGGAAAAGAATTAAAGAAATAGTTTATTAAATTGAAACAAGGCTAAAAAAAAATTACACACAATACCACTAGCTTTGGAAAAATTTCTGCCACACTTTAAAACAAATAAAAATCAGTAAATAAAATAAAATAAACTGAAATAAAGTGAAAAAGAAAAGAAATAATTTGTTTTAGGAAATATGAAGGTAAATAAAGAAGCAAGAAATAAAACAATGTAACGTATACCAATTAAGCAAAGTAACGTACACCTAAATAATTTGTTTCCTCTCCATTAAATAAAAAGGTATATACCAAAGAACATTCAATAAACAAAATAAAAAAAAACTATACACAAGAACATTAATGTAAATAAAAATTTAAAAAGATATGCCTTTAAGGCAATATAACGTATATCCATTGAAATAAGAAATAAATAAGAGATCTAAACCCTCATAAAATGTTTCTAAATATAAAATATGTACGTAACATGTCATGTTACACATGTGAACATAAATTATAACATGATATGAAAAAATAAAGATATTATTTATATAAAATAAAATAAACAATTTTGTTAAATACAGCATGCACTTAGTGTCGCATTGATACGTGAGGAAGCAAAGGATTCAAAGGCTAGTATACTATATCAGCCGGTGATTCATCAAACTACAAAGAACTATCTAAAGATGAAAAAGTTCGCTTATTATTTGTTGATTGCATTAAGAAAGTTGTGACTATACTTCCAGGCCCATCCAATAAAGGTGCTGATGGATCAGCCCTAAAGAAAGTATCACATCGACTCAAGACTTTAGGAAGGTAATTAAAATGGAACATTGAACTGAGTTATTATGACATCACTTACCATCCAAGGAGGGTGATAAAAGGACAAGCATTGGAGGATTTCATCACTGAATTAACATTAAGGATACAGAAGAGGAAGATGATATAGACATGCTTTCTCAATGGATATAATTCATGGATGGAGCTTCCAATGAGCATAGTTTCGGGGAAGGAGTGGTGCTCATGACTCTAGACGGATGACCGATTTTCTACATGCTAAAGTTAGAGTTTCCTACAACAAACAACGAAGCTGATTACGAAGAGTTGATAGCGGGACACAAGAGAGCGAAGTAATCTTGGGTAAGGACATTGCATGTATTCAACAACTCTCACTTTGTGGTCTACCAGGTAAAGAAGAAGTTCCAGGCTAAGGGTGCCAGACTTACCCCTTACCTAACAAAGATATAGGAATTGCTAAACGATATAAAGCATTACACGATTACACACATCCCTAAAAGGAAAATACGAAGGCAAATTCACTAGATAGCTAAGTTGCCTATCTTTGGAGATGTGCAATTGATGGGATTGGTTCTAATCGAGGTGTTATTAGCTCTAAGCATCAATCAGATGGATGTAAACTAGATCTTGGAGGTCAAGGACGAAAAGGAGTCATGGATGACTCCAATCAAGGACTACCTATTGAAGGGAACTCTCCTAAAAGGAAAGAACGAATGGAAAAACTCCTTCATAAAGTACTATGATTTATAATGCAAGGAGTGTTGTATAGGAGAGGCTTCTCAACCCCCTAGTTCGATGTGTAACGAAGGATGAGGCTAGGAAAATCCTCATGCAAATCCGTAAGGGTGGTTGCGGTGATCACACCAGAAGGGAACATACTTTAGTGAAGAAGATACTTCACTACGGATACTTCGGGCTAACAATAAACTAAGATACTACTGATTACACCAAGTGGTGCTACCAATGCTAGAGGTTTGCGAAAATTCCAAGAACCCCATCATAAAGCTTACGTAAATGGATAGTCTATGGTCATTTGTGATTCGAGGAATTGATATGATTGGTGTGCTACCAATGTCGAAAGAAAGAGCTACGTATGCTATTATTGTGGTGGATTACTTTTCAAAGTGGATTGAAGCAGAACTGCTTGTCATTATCACAACAAGGAAAGTGATAAGCTTTGTGACAAAAAAAATATCATATGTAGATTTGGAGTTCGTCAGAAAATCATAACTGATAATGGAACTCAATTCAAAAGCATCAAGTTCAAGAATTTTTGCAACCGGTATAAGATCGAGAAAAGCTTTTCACCAGTAGCACACTCGCAAGCAAATGGATAGGTGGAGGTGTTGAATAAAATCATCAAGTCCATCTTGAAGAAAAGGTTCATTAAAGCCATGGACAACCGAGTCGATGAGCTTCACCTACCATGTGGAATTATAAGACGACTCATAAGTCCATGATTGGGCATACTCCATTCACACTGGCCTTTAGAGTGAGGCTATGATTCCAATAGAACTAGAAGTCCCTTCTCAATGGAAATGATAGTATGACCCCAATATCAATGAGGAACTCTTTCTTATGTCCCTTGGCATGGTTGATGAAAAGTAAGAAGAGGATGAATTGGGGGGTAGCTGCTCACCAGAAAAGAGTAGCACAACATTATAACGTCAAGGTCCCAAACCGAACATTCGAAGTGTGGGACTTTATTTTAAAACAAGTTCTCCCGGGTATAGTGGTACTTGGTCCGAATTAGGAAGGTCCTTATGCAATCGAATAGAAGCTTGGATATGGAACTTTCAAGCTAGCCACTGTCGATGGAATCTAGATTCCACGGGAGTGGAATAGTAATCTGTTGCGATGCTATTTCACTTAGATTTATTTAGTTTATTTTCATCAAATAAGTCATGGACTCGGGGCAATGTAATAAGGTATGACTTGCCATTTCTTTTGTTTAAAAATAAAGTTGGCTTCATGAACCAATGGAACCACGTTTTTGTAAGTGAAATATTATGCTACTTGATTAGCAATTCAATCAGATACCTAGAGATAGGTACCGTTCAACTCTTTTGATCCAGAATTAGGACAAAGGAGTGCAATCATAAGGGTTTATTAGATAATTTTCCCTTACCCTGTAACGACCCTGAATTTTGAACAAATTAAATTGAAAATATTTAATTAATTTTAAATATTTGAACGGTAATTTAATTTGAATTCCCGAATATAACTTTGAAACTGGCGATTAAATTATAAAATTTAATCTATTGAATTGAATAAAAATTTGAATCTTTAATTCCGAGCTGAAGAAAAATATTTCGAAAGCTTGTAAAATTTATATTGATAATATTGAAAATAACAAAAGCTTCAGAATCGAATTTGGGAGTGAATTGTTCAGTTTGAAATTAAATCGTTCGAATCGAATTTAAAAATAGCCGTCCGAGGCACGGTCTCGGAATTCGACGAAACCAGTTCCATTGGGTCCGTAATATTGAATTATTACTGGATTTCCAATTTCGTATTTTTCAGAGTTGTTATGAGAGCACACGATAGATAAACGCATTTGGAAATAAAAATCAAATTCAATTTAAATTTTTAAATTTTAATTTCTTGCCGACATCAGGAGGTAAGGCAAACACGATCTATTCCCCTCAAATCACGCAATCTTTTTCTTTAAGGATCGAACCATACCTCTTCTTTCCAGAAGTCATTCACGAGAAGAAAATAATGGCCGATAATTTAAATTCATCACCCTCCCTCTTTCAGTTTCATTTGGGTAGCAACCACCGAAAGAAAAAAAAATCATCAACCCTCTTTCCATTCGAAAACAAATCGATCCCCTCCACGTCTCGTTCACGAGAAACGCTTTGCAAATAAAAAAAATAAAAAAAAATAGGCAGAAGGGAATCGCGACTGCGATTGGGAGACGCGTGGGTTAGGAATTCGCGAGTATCGAGACTCGCGATTCTAGGAAAGAGGAAGAGCGACTGCCTCGTGGCTGCATCAAGGGGCTTTTGACGATGGAAGGGAGGCGCGATGTCGACGGCGTGTTCGACTTTGGTTTCGTGATTTATACAAGGCAGCGACGAAGGCGGCAACACTGGGAAACAAAGGAAGCGGCGAAGGTCGCGATAGGGTTTCGCGAGTGCGGGGTACGGTTAGGAGGCGAGTCAATTGAAGTCGCGATGGCCAGTGGGAATCGCGATGTGGTAATTCTCGAGTTCGCGAGGTGATTCTTCTGGTAAATTGTTTAACTTAAAATTTTTCCTTAATCTTAATCTTATTTCTGAAAGGAAATATATGATGTATATTTTCCAGTAAAGTAGATAAAACAATCCTGATCTAATTTGATGTATATATACATATAGTTTAGAAAATATATGTACAATAAAACAGAATATATATAAATATCAGTAGAAATAAATATGCAGTAAGATATTTATTTATTTGGTTTTGAATTGATAAATGTATATATATATATTGGGAAAAACTAATTTAAATAGTAAAGCGAAAAGTTTATACAGATAAGATTTTGAAAGAATAAAGTAGGATTTTTAAAATGTTAAGTTTATATAAAAAATTTGATTTCTATACCTATATGATTTATTTTGGGAATGATTAAAGAAAATATTTTGTTAAAAGAAATTACAGTAAACAAAGGATATTTAAGAAAAGGAATTTTAAATTGTTTAATTTAAATCTTAGTTAAATAAATTTATTTGAAAGAAATTGGGTCGAAATAAAATCAATGGTGAATCGAAATTATCAAATGAAGATTTATTATTCGATTTGTTCAAATATTAATAGAATTGTATAATTATTTATACAAGGTATAAATCAAGAAAAATCGAGTCAAGATGGAAATGGGTGGTAAAGAAATTAAAGCTAAGGTGAGATTTTTCTCACTCAAAATTTAAAGTGGAATTATTGCAGTTATTTTTGATTTGATATGATTGCTATTTGATGTGATATTAGATATAGTAGGATATATCTATATATATAGCAATATATACATATTGGCATATGTATATATTGGATTGATGATTTCCCGCCTCGTATAGCGGATGAGACCCTATTGCGCCGTTAGTAAGCGGATTTTTATAAAACCCATATACCGCGATAATTCCGTACTGGAGCGGAATTGGTATTGTGCTAACATCTGTGGATGTAGGGAAACAGGTTGGAGGGATCCAACTGGATTCCTCACCGTATTGATTATTTACAGATATTGTGATATATTCTGTTATCATATGATGATATATGATATTTGATTGTTGTGATTGATTGTTTGATGCTGTAGCATCATCGGATCCAAGTTTTAAAAATAACGACTTTTACTTTAAAAGGATTTTAAAGTAATTTTTGAAAGTAGACGTTTTATTGAATTGTTGAATTGATTTATTTTAAATAAATAAACGTTCAAAATTTTGAAGTTATAAAAGTTAAGATTTTTGTGAATTATGACCGTAAGGTGATTTTTGAAATAAATAGTTTAAGCAATTTATAAAATGGTTTGAACTGAGATTTTCGAATTTTTATGAACAGTTTATTTAAAAGATTTAAAAAGTTGATATTTATAAATTTAAAATATTGGAATTTTAAAACTAGATGATAAGTGTTAAAGATGAAATTTATAGAATTATAAATCGTGAGGATATGGAATTTATAGATTCATAAATCGTGAAATTATAAAATGGATGAAACTGTAGAATAAAAGATTTATAAGAGATTTACTTATAAATTGGATTTTTTGCCTTTAAATGGGATATTGATCGAATTATTAATAAAGAAGATTTATTAAATTGAAGTCGTTAGAAAATAGAAATAGAAATAGAATTTATAAACGTTGTTTTATAAATTCGAAATCAATTGGATTTGATAAATTAAAATGTTAAAGGAGATATATTCGCGATTTTGGATAGCGGATTATTATTGAAATAAATGTGTAGATAATAGTGAAATGTAATTAGTGAAGTATATTCACGATTTTGGGACAGTGAATATATTATTGAATAAAATGGATATTGTTTGGGAAAGTGATATTTGAAATGAAATAATTGTTTTAAAAGATGTTTTAAAACGTGTGAACTATCGAAATCATAGATTTCAACATTTATTGTTGAAATAGACGTTTTCGAGGAAGAAGGAAATGGTGGACTATAACACTGTTGTTATAGTAAATGATTTCCGAAAGGAAGTATTTTTATCTAGTATTGGGATTTATATATCTACCTTAAAATCCGAATCCCTATACTAGTGATTTTGAGTCGTCGTAACGATGTTTTACGTAACATTCGTTTTGACTCAAATGTTTTCCTTAAAGAATGAATATATACTTAATATTGATTTAAGTATATTGAGTATTTTCAAATGTTGAAAATAAATAGATTTGTGAATCACTTATTTTTAAATAAGTATGGAATTACTTTTCCAATATGAAATGAACGTTTTGAGGTTTATCTCTGTAAAGATAAATTGAAATTGAATATTGAAATCGATTTGAAAATCGTATATCAGTAGATATTTTGAAATATAAATTCAATACGGAATTTATAAAGGAAACGGAAACTGTTTAGAAAAATAAATATTGATTTATTTTTGAAGTGTGGAAATTTTTATATCTAGTAAAGATATTTTGGAAGATAAAATAATTTGAGAAAATTATTTGGAATCTGATGATGTTGCGCATCTTTATTGATAGTTAAATAACCGACTATCAATAATTACCTTGAATATGGTATTTGTTGTGAATTGGATGAAATTGAATGCCACACTTATTTTTAAATAAGCGCTCACTATTCGGGTTAGCCGGGAGAGGACCATGGGGTCGTATAACCCATTCCGAGTATGTGATACGTCGTTATGAATTGCATTCGAAGACCGGTGTTGAAGACCGGATATTTTTTGAAAACGGAAGGATTACCGTCGAGTTACTCTACATCGGCTGATCTCCGGTTTAGAGGTTTTATCACCCTTAGTGACGGGAAGTCCGGACGTGATTAGAAATTTATCCGGAAATGCAAGGGCTTCGTGAGAAGTGCCTTCGGTTCTGTTCGATCCCGGAACAGACTTGTATGGATTGTGTGTCTGACGTTACAATTTGAGATATAAAGCTGATTTCTTTCAAATACATTTCTGTTGGTGGCGGAGAATTTATTCTCTTAGCTTAACACCCTTCTCTGAGACGTACGAGCTCAGAGGTTATGTAGTTGAAATTTATCAGCGATATATCCCAATTTGGTAACGTGGCATACTAAGTGTTGTTGTGAAATGATCAGTGTTTGATCATTTGTGATATGATCATTTGTTTGATCTTATATCTTTGTGATCATAGGTTGATCATTTGTTTGACCCGAAGCAGGGCTTTGTAGAAAGCGTAGCTTTGTGGACGAGACTTCATCGAGCCTCACACCCCGGAAATGGTCGAAACAGGAAGGATGCGGCAAGGTTCTAGGGAGTAGCGCCCCTTAGTGTATGTCATTCCTTCTGGATAGAGGTGGTATCATGGTATGGAGCCCAGATACTTAACCTATGTGGTTGCTGCATTTTTATCTATGTGGTTTGTTGGAAATCGGGGATCCCCGGGAAGATCGGTTACGATCGGGGGATGGCATACGCGTGTCAGTAGTTACCTATTTTTGCAGAGGTAACCCGGCCTTGTGTTGGCAGAGATCCGGTTAGGTTCTCGGGTCGTCTATTCCAGGGACGTACCCATCGTGGATAGGAAGTTCCTTAGCCTGACCATTTGTTGGAAATCCAAAGAAACAATACGAGCCTTGTACGGTTTTAGTTGTAGAACCTATCATTCACTTATGGTGGTCACCACTGTTTGGATGGTAGCTATAGTAGGCATAAGTGCGAAATGCCTATGCTGGCTAAGATTAATATTATACTTTCGAAATGTTTTCTACACTATGCACTAATAATAATATCAAAAATGATTTGATTTTACGTATCAAGCATATTTGACTATCCTAAGAAGAAATCTCCTCCAATTCTGCGTTTGCATTGTGTGTGTGGTGGGAGGTCTTATGGTAGTTTCATTTTCCAAAAGCATTGCGAATTGACTTTAAAATATTTCTGTTTATTTTAAAGATAAACTGTTTTACGATCTCACACCAGTCACCATGACTGACTCGGAGTTTATTGTTTCCCTTCTAAACTCTGGGTGCCCACCAATTTCCACACGGGCAGCCTAGAGTTATGTTATCAGGATATTCTGGATATTCTGGAGCTTCGGAGATAAGCTGGATGGCGAGACGTAGTATTTGTATCTGATAGTATTTATTCCGCTGTGTATTCTGTATGAGGACAAGTTTACATAACTGTCCATTGTTGTATTGAGTTGTATATTGACTCTGATTGATGTATGTATAAAAACTGATATAGTTCTTTGTTTTAAAAGACTAGTGTTTATTTATTATATATTGTTCCGCTGCGATATGTGAGATTCTGATATTGTTTTCTGTTTCTGTTGTTGTTCTGTTGTTCTTCTTTTTTCTTTCTTCTTCTGCTTTCTTCTTCTTTTCTTCTTCTTCTCCCTTTTCTTGTTCTTAAAACCCTCACTATTGGAGTTTCTGGCACTCGATTGCTCGGCAGTCGATAAAGTGAGTATCGATGTCGAATTTTCGAAAGTCGAAAATTTCGGTACGTGACAAAGTGGTATCAGAGCATATGGTTAAGCGACAACCCTGCTCTGTTGGGTGTTACTCATTAGAGATAGAGTCAGTAGTACTCTAGAATGAGTTTGAGTGTAATAATAGATACGAGTGCGTATTTGTTAGTGAATATGAAATTGTTTTGTATTGTGTTGACTTATCGGTTGATTGTTTATAGATTCTGGTCGGTGCAGTCTAGCTAACTGTAATCGATAGGGGTTTCTAAACTCTTAAACGAGATAAACCGACACAGTATTGTTTTAAATAGGGTAAATGAAATAATTTTACCCAAAAACTATTTTTGTATAGAAAAGAAATGTTTTCTATGAAGTATTATAGTATATGGATGTTTGGTTGTTATAAAATAATAACATTGAAATACTATCATTGTTATATTGAAATTGAATAAGAAATTAAAGTAATAACCAAAGATTTGGGAATAAATCCATTTGAAGAATGTAAATTATAAATGTGACTTATAATTTAAAACGGAATTCCAGAGAAGTTTTTGGAAATGTTTTGAAAAGGATTTGAAAATTTTGAAGATTTGGAAAGTTTAAATTCTTTTAGAGTTGAAAATGAATTTCAAAGGTTTGAAAAATGTTTTGAAGAGTTGAAAGCTCTAAACTCTTTTAGGTCGCTGGAAAATAATTCCGATGATGACCGCGGCATCACCGGTGTTCATTTTCGGGTTTCCAAAAGAGGAATTGCTGCCAATTTGTTTTAAATGGAAGTTGTTCGGAAAATTGGATTTTGTTTTGGAAATTCAAAAGATAATTTGATTTGTTTTCAAAATGATTTTGAAATATTGGTAAGACTCTGGGATACCATATTTATGAAATATTATCAAGTTGATAACTTATACAATTTGAAAGGTTGATAGAATAAATTTAACTTAAAGGATGAAGTTAAATGAATATAAGTACAAGTGAATCAATTAAATGAAATTGAAAGTTGAAATTCATTTCGAATTCGTAAGCAAATGAATTGAATTGAATTGAATAATGTAAATTGAAAGATGAATTAAAATTCATATGTTATTGGAAACCCAGTTTAATATAAGTAGTTATGAACCAAAGTGGTAAATCGAAAATAAATATAATGTCTACATGGAATATTTATATTGAACCTAAGAAATGAAGAGCGAAATTCTTAAGTAAAATTGGATATTGAAATTATTCTAAGTTGATAATTGAATAAAGATAAAACTGGATGTTAAACTTTGTTTTGAATTTGGTAGTAAATGAAATTCAATATTCAGATATAAATAGAATCCAAATTGAATTGAAATTGTAAATTGAATTCAAATGAAATTGAAATGTAAAATTGAATGAAAAGAATATATAACTTCAATAATGAATTTAAAGATGATATAAGCAGTTATATTGAAAATTGTATAATGGAATTTGCAAAATAGTTTGAATATGTAACTAGATATTATGGCTAGTAGGATATACAGGTGTTATGAAAGGAAATTGGAACTTTGATTTCAAAAGATAATTTGAATTGCTCGACAAAAGGTAAGTATTTAAATTTCAATATGAGTTTTGATGATTTCTGGTCTAGCCGCTTGGCTTTTTCTTTTGCTTTTTGAAATCTGAGGGTCCGTAGGGACGTTTTGTAGTCGTGCCGTATTAGCCGTGCAAAGGAGACGCTGGCGAAATTTTTCGAAAATTTAGGGCGTTAGAAAATTTTTGAGAAAATTTTGAAGGTTTAAATTTGAATTTGAAATTTAAATTGAGTTGAGAAGGAAAACAATGTTGTTTGAAACTTATGATTGAAGTTGGAAATTTAGTTGAATAAATAACGAATCTTTAGTAGAAAGATTTGTTTTGAAAATTTATAAAACTATTTAGATTGTGAAAAAACA
Organism: Allium fistulosum; assembly: GCA_030737815.1. Classification (NCBI taxonomy): domain Eukaryota; kingdom Viridiplantae; phylum Streptophyta; class Magnoliopsida; order Asparagales; family Amaryllidaceae; genus Allium; species Allium fistulosum. Next base: position 1,144,683,400 of record CM060905.1, read on the forward strand.
GTAGACGAGCTAAGGATCATTTTTCCTAACTTGTAATTTCAGGACGAAATTCTTTTAAGGGGGGAAGTCTGTAACGACCCTGAATTTTGAACAAATTAAATTGAAAATATTTAATTAATTTTAAATATTTGAACGGTAATTTAATTTGAATTCCCGAATATAACTTTGAAACTGGCGATTAAATTATAAAATTTAATCTATTGAATTGAATAAAAATTTGAATCTTTAATTCTGAGCTGAAGAAAAATATTTCGAAAGCTTGTAAAATTTATATTGATAATATTGAAAATAACAGAAGCTTCAGAATCGAATTTGGGAGTGAATTGTTCAGTTTGAAATTAAATCGTTCGAATCGAATTTAAAAATAGCCGTCCGAGGCACGGTCTCGGAATTCGACGAAACCAGTTCCATTGGGTCCGTAATATTGAATTATTACTGGATTTCCAATTTAGTATTTTTCAGAGTGGTTATGAGAGCACACGATAGATAAACGCATTTGGAAATAAAAATCAAATTCAATTTAAATTTTTAAATTTTAATTTCTTGCCGACATCAGGAGGTAAGGCAAACACGATCTATTCCCCTCAAATCACGCAATCTTTTTCTTTAAGGATCGAACCATACCTCTTCTTTCCAGAAGTCATTCACGAGAAGAAAATAATGGCCGATAATTTAAATTCATCTCCCTCCCTCTTTCAGTTTCATTTGGGTAGCAACCACCGAAAGAAAAAAAAATCACCAACCCTCTTTCCATTCGAAAACAAATCGATCCCCTCCACGTCTCGTTCACGAGAAACGCTTTGCAAATAAAAAAAATAAAAAAAATAGGCAGAAGGGAATCGCGACTGCGATTGGGAGACGCGTGGGTTAGGAATTCGCGAGTATCGAGACTCGCGATTCTAGGAAAGAGGAAGAGCGACTGCCTCGTGGCTGCATCAAGGGGCTTTTGACGATGGAAGGGAGGCGCGATGTCGACGGCGTGTTCGACTTTGGTTTCGTGATTTATACAAGGCAGCGACGAAGGCGGCAACACTGGGAAACGAAGGAAGCGGTGAAGGTCGCGATAGGGTTTCGCGAGTGCGGGATACGGTTAGGAGGCGAGTCAATTGAAGTCGCGATGGCCAGTGGGAATCGCGATGTGGTAATTCTCGAGTTCGCGAGGTGATTCTTCTGGTAAATTGTTTAACTTAAAATTTTTCCTTAATCTTAATCTTATTTCTGAAAGGAAATATATGATGTATATTTTCCAGTAAAGTAGATAAAACAATCCTGATCTAATTTGATGTATATATACATATAGTTTAGAAAATATATGTACAATAAAACAGAATATATATATAAATATCAGTAGAAATAAATATGCAGTAAGATATTTATTTATTTGGTTTTGAATTGATAAATGTATATATATATTGGGAAAAACTAATTTAAACAGTAAAGCGAAAAGTTTATACAGATAAGATTTTGAAAGAATAAAGTAGGATTTTTAAAATGTTAAGTTTATATAAAAAATTTGATTTCTATACCTATATGATTTATTTTGGGAATGATTAAAGAAAATATTTTGTTAAAAGAAATTACAGTAAACAAAGGATATTTAAGAAAAGGAATTTTAAGTTGTTTAATTTAAATCTTAGTTAAATAAATTTATTTGAAAGAAATTGGGTCGAAATAAAATCAATGGTGAATCGAAATTATCAAATGAAGATTTATTATTCGATCTGTTCAAATATTAATAGAATTGTATAATTGTTTATACAAGGTATAAATCAAGAAAAATCGAGTCAAGATGGAAATGGGTGGTAAAGAAATTAAAGCTAAGGTGAGATTTTTCTCACTCAAAATTTAAAGTGGAATTATTGCAGTTATTTTTGATTTGATATGATTGCTATTTGATGTGATATTAGATATAGTAGGATATATCTATATATATAGCAATATATACATATTGGCATATGTATATATTGGATTGATGATTTCCCGCCTCGTATAGCGGATGAGACCCTATTGCGCCGTTAGTAAGCGGATTTTTATAAAACCCATATACCGCGATAATTCCGTACTGGAGCGGAATTGGTATTGTGCTAACATCGGTGGATGCAGGGAAACAGGTTGGAGGGATCCAACTGGATTCCTCACCGTATTGATTATTTACAGATATTGTGATATATTCTGTTATCATATGATGATATATGATATTTGATTGTTGTGATTGATTGTTTGATGCTGTAGCATCATCGGATCCAAGTTTTAAAAATAACGACTTTTACTTTAAAAGGATTTTAAAGTAATTTTTGAAAGTAGACGTTTTATTGAATTGTTGAATTGATTTATTTTAAATAAATAAACGTTCAAAATTTTGAAGTTATAAAAGTTAAGATTTTTGTGAATTATGACCGTAAGGTGATTTTTGAAATAAATAGTTTAAGCAATTTATAAAATGGTTTGAACTGAGATTTTCAAATTTTTATGAACAGTTTATTTAAAAGATTTAAAAAGTTGATATTTATAAATTTAAAATATTGGAATTTTAAAACTAGATGATAAGTGTTAAAGATGAAATTTATAGAATTATAAATCGTGAGGATATGGAATTTATAGATTCATAAATCGTGAAATTATAAAATGGATGAAACTGTAGAATAAAAGATTTATAAGAGATTTACTTATAAATTGGATTTTTTGCCTTTAAATGGGATATTGATCGAATTATTAATAAAGAAGATTTATTAAATTGAAGTCGTTAGAAAATAGAAATAGAAATAGAATTTATAAACGTTGTTTTATAAATTCGAAATCAATTGGATTTGATAAATTAAAATGTTAAAGGAGATATATTCGCGATTTTGGATAGCGGATTATTATTGAAATAAATGTGTAGATAATAGTGAAATGTAATTAGTGAAGTATATTCACGATTTTGGGACAGTGAATATATTATTGAATAAAATGGATATTGTTTGGGAAAGTGATATTTGAAATGAAATAATTGTTTTAAAAGATGTTTTAAAACGTGTGAACTATCGAAATCATAGATTTCAACATTTATTGTTGAAATAGACGTTTTCGAGGAAGAAGGAAATGGTGGACTATAACACTGTTGTTATAGTAAATGATTTCCGAAAGGAAGTATTTTTATCTAGTATTGGGATTTATATATCTACCTTAAAATCCGAATCCCTATACTAGTGATTTTGAGTCGTCGTAACGATGTTTTACGTAACATTTGTTTTGACTCAAATGTTTTCCTTAAAGAATGAATATATACTTAATATTGATTTAAGTATATTGAGTATTTTCAAATGTTGAAAATAAATAGATTTGTGAATCACTTATTTTTAAATAAGTATGGAATTACTTTTCCAATATGAAATGAACGTTTTGAGGTTTATCTCTGTAAAGATAAATTGAAATTGAATATTGAAATCGATTTGAAAATCGTATATCAGTAGATATTTTGAAATATAAATTCAATACGGAATTTATAAAGGAAACGGAAACTGTTTAGAAAAATAAATATTGATTTATTTTTGAAGTGTGGAAATTTTTATATCTAGTAAAGATATTTTGGAAGATAAAATAATTTGAGAAAATTATTTGGAATCTGATGATGTTGCGCATCTTTATTGATAGTTAAATAACCGACTATCAATAATTACCTTGAATATGGTATTTGTTGTGAATTGGATGAAATTGAATGCCACACTTATTTTTAAATAAGCGCTCACTATTCGGGTTAGCCGGGAAAGGACCATGGGGTCGTATAACCCATTCCGAGTATGTGATACGTCGTTATGAATTGCATTCGAAGACCGGTGTTGAAGACCGGATATTTTTTGAAAACGGAAGGATTACCGTCGAGTTACTCTACATCGGCTGATCTCCGGTTTAGAGGTTTTATCACCCTTAGTGACGGGAAGTCCGGACGTGATTAGAAATTTATCCGGAAATGCAAGGGCTTCGTGAGAAGTGCCTTCGGTTCTGTTCGATCCCGGAACAGACTTGTATAGATTGTGTGTCTGACGTTACAATTTGAGATATAAAGCTGATTTCTTTCAAATACATTTCTGTTGTTGGCGGAGAATTTATTCTCTTAGCTTAACACCCTTCTCTGAGACGTACGAGCTCAGAGGTTATGTAGTTGAAATTTATCAGCGATATATCCCAATTTGGTAACGTGGCATACTAAGTGTTGCTGTGAAATGATCAGTGTTTGATCATTTGTGATATGATCATTTGTTTGATCTTATATCTTTGTGATCATAGGTTGATCATTTGTTTGACCCAAAGCAGGGCTTTGTAGAAAGCGTAGCTTTGTGGACGAGACTTCATCGAGCCTCACACCCCGGAAATGGTCGAAACAGGAAGGATGCGGCAAGGTTCTAGGGAGTAGCGCCCCTTAGTGTATGTCATTCCTTCTGGATAGAGGTGGTATCATGGTATGGAGCCCAGATACTTAACCTATGTGGTTGCTGCATTTTTATCTATGTGGTTTGTTGGAAATCGGGGATCCTCGGGAAGATCGGTTACGATCGGGGGATGGCATACGCGTGTCAGTAGTTACCTATTTTTGCAGAGGTAACCCGGCCTTGTGTTGGCAGAGATCCGGTTAGGTTCTCGGGTCGTCTATTCCAGGGACGTATCCATCGTGGATAGGAAGTTCCTTAGCCTGACCATTTGTTGGAAATCCAAAGAAACAATACGAGCCTTGTACGGTTTTAGTTGTAGAACCTATCATTCACTTATGGTGGTCACCACTGTTTGGATGGTAGCTATAGTAGGCATAAGTGCGGAATGCCTATGCTGGCTAAGATTAATATTATACTTTAGAAATGTTTTCTACACTATGCACTAATAATAATATCAAAAATGATTTGATTTTGCGTATCAAGCATATTTGACTATCCTAAGAAGAAATCTCCTCCAATTCTGCGTTTGCATTGTGTGTGTGGTGGGAGGTCTTATGGTAGTTTCATTTTCCAAAAGCATTGCGAATTGACTTTAAAATATTTCTGTTTATTTTAAAGATAAACTGTTTTACGATCTCACACCAGTCACCATGACTGACTCGGAGTTTATTGTTTCCCTTCTAAACTCTGGGTGCCCACCAATTTCCACACGGGCAGCCTAGAGTTATGTTATCAGGATATTCTGGATATTCTGGAGCTTCGGAGATAAGCTGGATGGCGAGACGTAGTATTTGTATCTGATAGTATTTATTCCGCTGTGTATTCTGTATGAGGACAAGTTTACATAACTGTCCATTGTTGTATTGAGTTGTATATTGACTCTGATTGATGTATGTATAAAAACTGATATAGTTCTTTGTTTTAAAAGACTAGTGTTTATTTATTATATATTGTTCCGCTGCGATATGTGAGATTCTGATATTGTTTTCTGTTTCTGTTGTTGTTCTGTTGTTCTTCTTTTTTCTTTCTTCTTCTGCTTTCTTCTTCTTTTCTTCTTCTTCTCCCTTTTCTTGTTCTTAAAACCCTCACTATTGGAGTTTCCGGCACTCGATTGCTCGGCAGTCGATAAAGTGAGTATCGATGTCGAATTTTCGAAAGTCGAAAATTTCGGTACGTGACAAAGCCCTTCAGTCTTGAAAATTCCCAAAGATAGGAAAAGTCAATGAGTGTTAGTCCAAAAAATTGTTCAACACCTAGAAATCAGATGAAAGCACAAGTTCTTTTAAGATAAATGTAAAAGCAGTATAAATCCCAGATCAAACTAGTGGAGATAGCAGAAAAGTAAAGAACACACATGAATTTTTATAGTGGTTCGGCATAATCTTCGGCCTTCGTCCACTTTAACCTCCTTTACTAGTTGTTTTCTCTTTGGATTATAGCTAATTATCTTAGATCTAACCAAGATTAAATGGATTTCAGATTTACAATAAAGTTTCTAGGTTCTTTGCGAGTCACTAGTACTAAGAATTTGCTAATCTAAGTCCTAGAATAGAAAATAGTTATTCCTATGTGACTCTAATAGAGGAGAGGTTAGATGTGAGGAAGTAGCAGAATCTCCATTATCAGAGAATCTAGATCCCATTTTGGTTGCAAGCATGCTTGTATTTATAGAGGAAACAGTTGTGTTGGATCAGAAATCCACCTAAAGTAGAGTCTATACATTGGCCCGAAGTCACGTGCCAAACTGCAGAATTTCCCGAATTAACCACACTTGTCAGTACCTACATAAACATGTCAGTACCTACATGTTTCCTTAGTTCGAATCGCTTCGAATGTTCTTGCATCCTTCTTCTTACTTTATTTTAATGTCCCATGTTGTTTCCGTCGAATGTTGGTTGTCCAAAACAAGTCGGTACCTACTAGTAGTCCAAAACAGCTTGGTGCTAACCTATTTGCCCAAATCGCTCGGTATCAACCTATTTCCTTAGCTCAAAATAACTTGTACTCTTTTGCAACGTTCTTTTAATTTCATGTTGAGTTGTCGCAAGAAGTCGCAACATCTATCGAGTTGTCAAAATAAGTCGACACCTAGTTATTGTCCAAAGACAAGTTGGTACCTACTTATTTCCAAAACAAGTCAGTACTTACTTGTTTCCTTAGTGTATTTTTGGTTAAAACTCTCCCGATCTATTTCCTTGTTTTGTCTAAGAGTGCTTATCAATTTTCAAATCGTTCCATCCTCATTTGAATCTTTTAAGTACGGTTGAAATCGTCTTTGGCTCAAAAGCGAGTTAATAATGAGGGATGCAGAGAATCAAGCAGTTAGAGCACCAGTTTTCGGTGATAGAAACTGATGTGTAGTTGAAATGTTGATGACCACGAGTAGCATGGAAGGATTACTTGGCTGAGGATAAGCGAGGAGGGTCAAAAGAAACTCTCAGTCAACACCCGGAGATAGGTTGGACTGGGAGCGAATGCCTAGTGAGAGGCGTTCGAAGCACCGGTTCTCAGAGAGACTAACATTTTCACGACTGCGCTTGTGGCCCAACAGGACATGCTCGACCGAGGATAAGCAAGGATAGTTGATGGATGATATCGATCATGCTTGGTTATTGAAAAGATCAAGGACTTCATAATATAGACATCTAAATCGTTGTTTCCCAAAGATAATAGCGGCATGGAACTCGATTTATTTACTTATTAATGGTCGAGGGAAACTTAACCAAGGATAAACAAGAATAACCATAGAGTTGGTTAACTATTAGTTTTGTTTAGTCCAACAAAAACACTTTGGCGATAGAAAATAAAACTAAGTAATAAATATAACAAAAGCATTGTAGAAGTTTACTTATGTGCACAAAGCTACAGCAAGTAAAAGCATCGCATAAATACAGGCATGTATAACATAGATGAATTGCAGTACACGCAATTATATTATATATTCATGAAATTATATATTGGCTGATATGATATTAAAATGCAAAAATGTAAATGGAACAGAGATTGTAAAAGAAAAGAAAACTTTCATTACATCAATTTTTATACATCATTTGCTGAGCTCCTCCCACATAAACTTGGCCTATGTACAACAAGGAAAACAAAAGGCATAACAAAAGGGATAATAGAAACTGTATCATCATCGTCATCAAAATCCAAGAGGAAGGCTTGTTTCTTTTATGTCTTCTTCTCGCCCTTGCCACCCTTGCCGCCCAAACCGTAATGTGACCTCTTATGGCCCTTGCCATCCTTGGGTTTTACATGAGAAGTGCTGCCATTAGATGGAGTGGTCTTTCCTTCGGTGATTGTAATGGTTGAATATTCCGGCATGTCAATAGGGGCATCGGATGTCAAAGGCTTCGACACTGCTGCCCTTAGGAGGCTTAATGGTAATAGAGAGAATTCTCGAAGTAGGCTTTGGCTTTTTGGGGCTAGCTAGTTTTCTAATCCAGGCTTGATCTTAATTTTTACTTGGACATGTTAATCTTCCACCTCTCTGCCATAGAAATATGATCAGTTAAGCCTACAGCTTCAGTGATGGCGGCATCTTCCCATAGGGACTACGAAGTGTTGTCCAATCCCTTCAGAGTTTTCATCTTTTCTTAATTAGGACTATGGATGGAGCTGGAAGTAAGGATTGGAGCGACTAGTCCTATGGTTATAGATGTTGACTCAGTAGAGAGTGCTATGGACCCAAGCCTTAGGGAATTGTAACGAAGGAGGAGGAAGTGACGGATGACTTATAAGTCTACAAACAATGAAGTAAATGTTAGAGACGGTCTTAGACGAAAACTGAAGCTTCTCAAACACCGGAGAGATGAGAGAAATACCTTCATTGGTTGGAGTTTCCTTAGTAAGAAATACAACTACTTCACCTTCTTTTGTTGACAATAGGATGGGTTGAGAAATAGAAATAGGAATATAGGGCCTGTCGATGAGCATGGTAGTGGAAGTGGGAATTGTAGTAAGGGCAGCTTTAGAGTTGGCCCCTATGGAAATTGGAACATCCATTATAGGTTCTTGGATTTTCAAGTTGATGATTATTCTTGGCCCGATGCGCTTGGACCAGCAGGAATCTCAATAGAAATTTCAGCAACAACCACATCCTATGTAGCTAGAATCGCTTTTCTCTCTTCCAGTTTTTCAATGTTATCAACATCAAGGTACTTGGTTTTCAATTGGTCCTCAACGAGGCCTTTACTGGATGTATCCACTCAATGCATTATCTCTTCTCATGCATTGGCTAGGGTGATGGTGTAAATATTTCCTAACCACTTCGGTTTCTTGAATTAGATAACATTGGAAAAGAAATGCTGAAGGGTAGAATTTATATCTTCCTTATCCTTAGCTACCTAAACTCATTTAGCTCACTCATTGCCCTAACATGATTAACTCGAGCCTCTAGTTTTTCCACTCTTTCTGTTAGTAAGGTGGACCCAAGCTTCTCAGTTTGGGCTTGGAGTTTCTAGATATTAGCAACCTTAGCCTGAAGTGCCTTATCTTTTTCTTGAAGGGTTTGGTCCATAGTTTTAATCTGCGTATTGAGATGGGCATTTTCATCATGAGTGGTCTTTACTTGGTCTTTCATCATAATCGTGGCCTGATTGTGAGTTTGTATCATCTCTTCAACCAATTATTTGGAGTTCTTCATTGATGTTTGAGCTGCATCTCTTTCTTTTATAGCTTTGGCTAATTCCCTCTTATATTCCTCTATATTTTGTCATAGCTCCTCTCTGAGTCAAATAATTTGATGTCAACCTGGTTGATTCTATTAACGTCAAAGAGGGCAAAGGCAAGTTTCCTTCACTCGTACCCTTAGCCTATCAGCTTTTGGATACCTTCAACCAAACAGTTAGCCTCTACCCTAGAAATAAATTTAAGCTCATGGTCAAATCTGACTCCACTCAAACAGAGGTTTGGGAAGGCGACTTGCATTCTGCTTGGTGGGGGTGGAAGTGGAGTTGGGCGAATGGAGACTTCCATGGATTGATGAGGTAAAGAGACTGTAGTGGCTGAAGAGAGCGGCATTGGATGTTGTTGTGATGAAAGTTGCGACGGAGATAGAGGTGGAGGAAGCCAAAGGAAGGACCATGGCGGTCCTGTGAAACTTTGGGCCATTTCCTTGGTCATAAGATCCTTTCTCCTTCGCGTATCTTTTTTTTCTATCCTTTTCTTTCTGGCGGACTCTTTCCACTTGGCGCTCTCTTTCCTTCCTTCATGCTTTCTCTTCATCTAATTTGCTTTCTCTACGAGAGCTAGCATTAGATGGGTATGATTTCAGAGTTAATATCCTTTGTTCGGAAACACTAGAGTGAAGGTAGCTAAAGCGATCTCTTCCTATCTCGCCTAAAATTAAAGATAAAAACATATATCAACGTTATAACACTAGAATAAGGGTGAATGCAAGATGTGAGTGTTCGTGATCGTATAAGTGTGTGGAGTGTTGGTGTTGCCCTAAATACTCTACGAATCGTGTTCAAAAGATTGTAAGGACAGAGTTAACCTAAAATATTATAATTAATTAAATGAGCTAATTAAAGGAAAAAGGACGGGTTAAACAAGAAGGGTAAAAGGAAATGAATTAATAGAAGCAGGTATGAAGGCCCGGGCCTAACTTATTGTGGGACAATATACATTTCTTATCTTTATTCATTCATTTTATTCTAGTTAAATTAAAATAAAAGGCTGGAGAAACTCTTTAACAGTGGGAGCATAAGAAGGCTAATAAGGAGAAGATACAAAAATTCAAGCTAGAAGAGACTAAAGAAGACTAAAGCTATATATCTAAAAGATATAGGTGAGTAATACTTAACCCTTCTAATCTGATTTGTTATATGTGCATAGGATAGGTTTAGATCCATAAGTTTTTCTGTATGATGGGGTTCGTATGGGTTTAGATGCAAAAGTATAAAGGGTTAATGAATGTTTTTGGGGTAGAATGTGTATACATAGGATGCTTACATGTGTTTTCCCTACTCTTGTGATTTCAAAACTTAATAAAAGTTTTATAGGATGTCTAAGACCAAATTTGGGAAATAGGCTTGCAGTTTAAGAGATTTCTTAAGCTTATATGATTCTATATGAATTTTTGAAGTTGTATGGCTCGAAATAAACAAGGAAAAGACCCTAAAAGGAGAAATAAAGTTAAACTATGGAAGAACATAAGTCCAGGTAATTTTAGGGAATTTATCAAAATTTCCTATAATGAAATAGAGATAAAACCAGCTAAAACTTTGCTAGGGTAAACAGATACTACGGGGACGTGGGGGAATAAAATCCATGGAAATATATTAACATGGGTTAGGAAAAAGAGAGATAAGATCCAAATTATTTGCTGAAAAGGATACTACAAATAATAGAAAGTAAAATAAGAACAAATAGCCTGTCGACACGTGTAAAGACGTTGTTAGGAATGTTAGAGTTGTCGGGGTACGACATTGGGGCAACATCTCTATATTCATAAGTAAGAGTATTATGCAAGATATGAAGGGGTCTTACTATGCTAAAATTTGGAAATGAACACTTAATAAGTAAAGTGTAGGGCGTACTACATAGATCGGGGGGATTCTGTGCTAAAAGGATAATATATAATACTTATAAGAGATAAGTTAATGAGACCCAGGGAGAGGCTAGTTCAGATCAATACGAGGAAGGGATCCTACATTATAATGAAAAGACAGAGTTGGAAGGGCTATTAACTATGGTGGGGACGATCACTAGAATGCACACCTAGGAAATGTGAGGAGAGGCATTCAACTTCTAGGAAATATAGTAGAGAAGGCCAAATAGTTCAATTTAAATAAATGTTTTGAGGTTACATGTGGGTTTCTTTGCGGTCTAAATTTGCATTTGGGTTCCTTTGCAGTCTTCTACGGTGGGGTGGTTCCAAGCAGTTTGAAAAATAAGTAAATAAATTATTGCGATGGGGTGACGCTAAGTAGTAATGAAATTTAGTAAATAAATATAAGGGGGACTGTAAGTTGTTGTTTCTTTGTGGTCTAAGGCTTAACTAACTAAATAGTTAAATACTGTGAGGGGCTGGGTCTACACAATTTGAACTAAAGAATGAATTTAAAAGAATACCGTAGTGGGTGATTCCAAGCAGTATGAGTTAAGAGACAAACCTTAATAGAAAGCTAAGTAAGTTTTGCATAGGGGCACGGTACCTAATACTAAAGTAAGGATATGAGAATTACGTATTGCGCCACATCAAATACTTTAAAAGAATGCTTTTTAGATCAAATACGAAGTTATAAGGACTCAGCTGGGGTCAGTTCATGGTGCGCATTAGTAAATAAAATCTGCTTAAGGAAGCATTTAATTGAAGACATAAATAAGAAATAATTTACTTCAGAAGTTTAAGATGTTTCACATATGATTGGTTAAATAGTGAGGGGGAAACCTAACCTGTGCAGGTTGGTCTCAATATATGTTTATGTTTGGAGACAGTATTATTCACAACAGACTTTATGTCTGACCCGTGTTATTATTATTTTTTTCTACAAACCCACGAGTACGCATTTGAGTATGCTGAGTTTATGGACTTAGGCAGGTTTGGAATAATGGTCGTAGTACGAGGACTGAAGATGGAGCATGAGGCTCTTTAGCTAATAACAAATTTATTTTTGGTGTATGATGGAGTGTGGGATGCATTTTCATATGTTGACCCAGCTCTTTATGATATTATTTTCTATTATATTTGATCCCTCCGTGGGCACATGACTTAGGAAATTTTTATCGAAGTAATTATGAGGAAAATTGAAAAGAATATTCTATGTAGTGAACAATGTAGTTCGCTCTGTTTACTTATTTGTATACTCATATTATACTGAACTCACTTTCGTCGCAAAAAGATAATTTTGGTGATGACTGCAGCATCATCAGCTTCGGGTTTCAAGTGGGGGAGGTTACGTTTGATACCAGAGCATAAGTTAGGGATACCTAAATAAAAAAAAGCTAATAAAAGATAAAAGCAATAATAAAAATAAAAATATACACACCGAGAAGGGGATGCATAATATATATATATATATGTGTGTGTGTGTGTATCGTACTTGTATACTGCTATATATATAGAGAGATATCTATTCTTTTATTGTGATTTCACTTCCCATCTTTTTGATTTGATGAAGACTTGCTTAGTAGAAAATCAAGATGGATTTGAGACGCGGACCAATCACAATAGGAGGGGCATATGTAAGAAGAGAGATTGAAGAAACACAAACTGATGGAGGAAGGGAAGAAAGAATTTCAAGAGTAGTAGGGGAGGAAGCTGCACCGCCAACTAATGAAGTGGGTATGGATGTGAAAGTCTTACTAAGACAGTTCATGGCCCAGATGATGTGGGAAGCTTCACCGGAGGCAGTACAGTGGAGAGCTACGGTGGTGAGGGAAGATTTTGCTAAGGATGAGTAAAGATTATAGAAATCTGAAGGGAAAGATGTTTACTAGGAAAGAGCTTGCAATAGAAGCGCTAAACTGGTTAAGAAGCTGTAAGAATATATTTGGTGACTTAGGACTAAATAATGTGCAAAAGAGAAGACTGGTATCAAGGCAGTTACAAGAAGATATATTGGATTGGTGGGAGACCGTAATTGTAGAAACTCCAGAAGAGGGAATCAATTAAGAACAGTTCAAGGAGAGGTTTGAAGCTTAATTTATGTCGAAGTCTCAATACAGTGTGTTGACTAGGGAGTTCATTAACTTGAGGCAAAGTGACCTGAGAGTAGAGGGGTACATCAAGAAGTTTAATGCATTGGCTAAGTATGGTAGGGAGATCATTAATACTCCAATGAAGAAAAATGAGAAGTTTATTAGAGGCTTGAAGCAAGGGCTTGATCATAAGGTGATGGCTCATCTAGCATTTCCTTATGAGTTTGTAATGGACATGGCCAGAAGATATGATAGCATGTATCAAAAGAAGAGAAAGGTGGAGATGTGGTCTAAGGCAGAACAGAAGAAGTTTATCCCATACACTAAAGGCAAGAAAGGAGCATCGAAGAGGAAGGATGTAGTTGCTAATATTGAAGTTGCCATTGCATAAGTAGTCTGCTACAACTACAGACAGATGAGGCATTATAATTTGAAGTGCCCCTTTTAAGAATGTTGCAAGGGCGTAGTGCTTCAAGTGTGATAAGATGGGGCATCCGAAGAAGGACTGCCTAAAGTTTAACGCGCAGATATATGCTTTGGAGGGACCAAGGGAAGGACCATCTACAGAGGAGAGAGGCAATGTGAACGTCATAGAAGATATGGCTTTGATTTTTGGTATTTTAGTTAGAGTACTGTTTGATACTGGAGCTACACATTATTTTATAATTAAAGATTTGGTGGATAGACTTAGGTTAGGAGTCGCCTATTTAGTCACATCGATACGTGTAGCGAATTTGATAGGAGGGTATACCACGCTCAGATTGAGATGCACTGACCTAGATATTGAATTATGTGGGTGTAAGTTTTCTTATGATCCTTATGTGTTTGATTTCATAGGATTTGAAGTTATTTTAGGGATGGATTGGTTGGAGAGGCATAATGTGAGGTTGCACTATGCTGAAAGGATTATTATCCTGAGTCATCTTGATCGCAAAGATAGGGTGTTTTTGGTATTGGAAGAATATGGAGAATTGCGTGGGAGCACTTTATTTGCGTTAGCATTAAAGAAGAGGAGCTGGGAGCAGTACGAGTAGTGAAGGAATTCATGAAATTGTTTGAACCAGTGTCGAGGTTGCCACCCCTTAGAGCGGTGGAGTTCCGTATCGACTTACTACCAGGGACTGGTCCGCTTAGTCGACCTCCAAGTAGAATGCCTCTGAGGATGATGGAGGATTTGAGGAAGCAATTGGTAGAGTTAGAAGGGAAGAGCTTCATAAGACCAAGCAGCTCATTATGGGGAGCAACGACAGTATTTGTGAAGAAGTCTGATGGGTCTTTAAGACTATTTATAGACTATCAAAAGTTGAACGAGAGGATAGTGAAGAATAGATATCCTTTGCCAAGAATAGATGACCTTCTTGATCAGCTGAGTGAAGCTAAGGTGCTTTCACAGTTGGACTTGGCTAGAGGGTTCCATCAATTGCAGAAGAAAGTATTCTTTTAACTGCATTCAGAACAAGGTATGGTTCTTATGAGTGGTTGGTTATGCTATTTGGGCTAACCAATGCGCCTGCATTTTTTGTAGACTTGATGAATAGGATCTTCTGAGATAAGCTGGATATATACGTGGTAGTGTAAATTGTTGACATTTTAGTGGACTCTAAGGATGAGGAGGAGCACACAATTCACTTAAGGCTTGTGCTGGAGACGTTGAGACAACATAAGTTGAAGGCAAAATTTTCTAGGTGTCATTTCTAAAGAAGGAAAGTGAAGTTCATGACCATGTAATTTCAGAAGAAGGATTAGTGATAGATCCCAAAAAGGTAGAGGTAGTAATTGGGTAAAAGAGACCTTGTGACTAAGGTGCAAAGTTTTCTGGGATTGGCTGGTTATTACAGAAGATTCATTAAGTATTTCTCTCATATAGCGGCGCCGATGACTAGGTTGATTAGAAAGGGGAGCAGTTTGTTTAGGCCCAAGAGTGTGAGAAGGCATTCTACGAACTAAAGCATAGATTGACAAACGCGCCTGTGTTAGTACTACCTAAAGGGAATGATGGTATGACAATGTATAATGACGCGTCAGGATTACAGTTAGGGGCAGTATTAATGTAGAAGGGCAAAGTAATTGCTTATTCATCTAGGCAGTTATGACCCCATAAAGTTAGGTATCTAACGCATGATTTGGAGTAAGCTGTAGTGGTCTTCGCATGAAAGATTTGGAGACATTATCTCTTAGGGGAGAGGTTTGAGTTGTATATTGACCACAAGTCCATGAAAATTTAGTTCTCTCAAAAGGAGCTGAACATGAGGCATTAGAGATGGTTAGAGTTCCTAGCATCGTATGATTATAGGATAGAGTATATCCTAGGAAATGGCAACAAAGTAGCCGATGCCTTATGCCGAAGATATCAAGGTTATGTTTTGGCAATGTTAGAAGAATTGACTGCGTTAGAAACGCTGTCTACATGTAATGTGCAGTATCGATCTAGTGTAGGATCAAGCGGCAGAAATAGGATACTAGCGTGCTTAGAAGTTAGACCTGCGCTGGAAGAAAGAATAGCTAAACTGTAGAAGAATTATAAGTTCTACACAGATACTATAAGGAGTTTGGACTCAAGAGTCGAGGTAGTAGAATTGAAAGGGTTTGTGTGGGATAAAAAGTAGAACTATGGAAAAATGACAGGTTGTTTGTTACGAGTACCGCAGAACTGTGAAAGGAGGTATTGGATGAATGTCATCGTTCAAAGTTTACCATACATCATGGAGGTACGAAGATGTACCGAGATATAAAAAAGAGTGTCTTCGAGGAAGGAATGAAGAAAGTATAGGAGAGTATGTGAGAAGATATTTTACATGCCAACAAGTGAAGGCAGAACATCAGAAGCCAATTGGGCTCCTGCAACCTTTAGAAGTTCTAGTGTGGAAATGGGATTCAGTACCTATAGACTTCATATCTAGATTCCCAAGAATAATGAAAGGTAATGGAGCCATATGGGTCATGGTTGATAGACTAATTAAGTGTGCCTATTTCATTCCGATGAAGACTAAGAGAACTGCGCCGAAGTTAGCAGAAATATACGTGAAGATGATAATAAGACCGTACGAGGTGCTAAGCACTATTATTAGTGATCGAGATTCCTTTTTTGCTAGTGAATTTTAGAGAAGTCTGCAGAAGGCATTAGGTACAGAACTGTGCATGAGTACTACGTACCATCCACAGATAAATGGGCAGACTAAGAAGGTCAACAAGGTCCTAGAAGATTTGCTGAGAGCATGTATTTTAGACTTCGGTGGATCTTGGAAAGATTATCTACATCTGGTAGAGTTCTCATATAATAATTCCATCGATGCGGTATTGAAATGACTCCATTTGAGACTTTGTATGGAAGGCCGTGTAAGTCGCCTATATGCTGGTTTGAAGCATGAGATAGGGTTGTGTAAACACAGGTGTTGTGAAGGATGCTACTGAGAAGGTAGAGCTAATCCGAGAAAGGATGAAAGCAGTGCAGTCTAGGAAAAAGAGTTATGCCGACACAAGGAGAAAGGAACTGGAGTTCATAGTAGGTGATCAGGTGTTCGTGAAGGTTTCTCCGATGAGAGGCGTGATGCGTTTTGGGAAAGCTGTGAAGTTAGCATCCGGATATGTAGGACCGTTCCGATCATTGGAAGGATTGGGAAGATAGCGTATAAGGTGGATCTGCCTACTATTTTTGCATGGACTCATAATGTATTTCATGTATCATGTTTGTAGAAATGTATTATGGATCCGGGAGCAGCAGTTGATCCAAGGGCAGTAGAAGACTTAGTTATCAAACCAGATATGCCTTATGTACATAGACCGGTTCATACAGTGAATCAAGATGAGAAGCGGCTTCCCAACAAGGTAGTGAAGCTAATATGTGTTCAGTGGAGCATACATCGAGAGGACTGCACATGGGAAACAGAGGATAAGGTTAGAAGGACCTATCCAGAGTTGTTTGTCAAGGATTAACACATATGTTATGTATCGAGTTGTGATGATGTAGACCATACACACATACATGATATTATGGTTGTTTGCTATATTAGTAGGTAGTACTAGTACATTTTATGTATGCATGGATTGGGAATTCATGGGGATGCTTAGAGTAAGCATAAAGGAGAGGACTAGTCACTAGTTGACCTTAGCCGAATTTCGAGGGAAATTCCTTTGAGGAGGGGAGACTGTAATAACCCTAAAATTTTATAACTAATTAAATGAGCTAATTAAAGGAAAAAAGGCGGGTGAAACAAGAAGGGTAAAAGCAAATGAATTAATAGAAGTGGGTATGAGGGCCCAGGCCCAACTTAGTGTGGGGAAATATACATTACCACATTTTTATTCATTAATTTATTCTACTCAAACTAAAATAAAAAGCTAGAGAAACTCATTAATGGTGCGAGCATAAAAAGGCAAATAAGGAGAAGATACATAAATGCAAGCTAGAGGAGACTAAAGATTTACATCTAAAAGATCTTGGTAAGTAATAATTAATCCTTCTAATCCGATTTCTTATATTTGTGTGGGATCAGTTTAAATCTATAAGTTCTTACGTATGATGGGGTTTATACAGGTTTACATGCAAAGGTATAAAGGATTAATGAATGTTTTAGGGGAAAGATGTGTATACATGAAATGGTTACATGTGTTTTCCCTACTGTAGTGATTTCAAAACTTAATGGAAGTTTTATAGGATGTTTAAGACCAGATTTGGGAAGTAGGTTTACAATTTAAGGGATTTCTTAAGCTTGTATAATTCTATATGAATTTTTGAAGTTGTATGACTCGAAATAAACAAGGAAAATACCCTAAAAGGCGAAATAAAGTTAAACTATGGAAGAACAGGGGTTCTGGAAATCTTAGGGAATTTACCATAATTTTTTATAACAAAATTGAGATAAAACTAGCTAAAAACTGCGTTGGGGTAAACAGACACTGTGGGAAACGTAGGGGAATAAAATCCATAGAAAATATACTAACAGGGTTAGGAAAAAGGAGACAAGATCCAAATTATTTGCTGAAAAGGAGGCTACAAATAAAAGAAAGTAAAATAAGAATGAATAGCATGTTGACATGTGTAAAGACATTGTCAGGAATGTCAAAGTTGTTGAGGTACGACACTAGGACTGCGACTCTATTTTTATAAATAAGAGTACTGCACAAGATATGAAGGGATTGTATTGTGCTAAAACTTAGAAAGGAACACTTAATAAGTAAAGTGTATGGCATAGTGTGTGGGTCAGGGGGATACTGCGCTAAAAGGATAATATATAATACTTATAAGAGATAAGTTAATGGGACTCAGGGAGAGGCTAGGTCAGATCAGAATGGAGAAGGGATCCTGTGTAAAAATGAAAATATAGAGTTGGAAAGGCTATTGACGTTGGGTGGGGACGCTTACTCGAATGTACACCAAAGAAAGGTAGGGAAAGGAATTCAACTTCTAGGAACTGCGATGGAAAAGGCCAAGTAGTTCCAAATTAAACAAAAGTTTAGAGGCTGCATATGGATTTCTTTGCGGTCTAAGGTTGCATATGGGTTTCTTTGCGGTGCAAGGTTGCATGTGGGTTTCTTTGCAGTCTACTATGGTGGAGTGGTTCCAAGCAGTTTGAAAAATAAGTAAATAAATTATTGCGGCGGGGTGATGCCAAACAGTATGGAAATTTAGTGAATGAATATAGAGGGAGTACCTGTGGCTGTTTCTTTGTAGTCCAAGGCTTAACTAACTAAATAGTCAAATACTACGAAGGGTTTGGGTCTACGCGGTTTGAACTAAAGAATGAATTTAAAAGAATACTTTGGTGGGCGATTCTAAGCAGTATGAGTTAAGAGACAAACCTTAATGGAAAGCTAAGTAAGTTCTGCATAGGGGCACATCACCTAATGCTAAAGTAAGGTATATAAGAATTGCGCAGGGCGCCACATCAAATACGTTAAAAGAATGATTTACAGATTAAAGAGGAAATTATAAGGAATAGGGTGGGGTAAGAGCAGGGTGCGCAGTAGTAAAGAAAATCTGCTTATGGAAGCATTTAATTGAAGACGTAAATAAGGAATAATTTGCGTCAGAAGAGTAAAGTGTTTCACATATGATTGGTTAAATGATGATGGAGAAACCTAGCCCATGCAGTGTAGTTGGTCTCACTATATATTTGTTTTTGGGGACAGTGCTATTCACACTCAAATTTATGTCCGACCCTTGTTTTTATTATTATTTTCCCCATAAATTCATGGTACTCATTTGAGTTGGCAGAGTTTATGGGCTTAGGCAGGTTTGAAATAATGGCCGCAATACGAGGACTGAAGTTGGAACAAGAGGCTCTTTAGCTAATAAAGATTTTGTTTCTATTGTATGATGGAGTGCAAGATGCATCTTCATATATGGACCCAACTCTTTATGGTGTTATATTCTATTATATTTGACCCCCTACGTGGGCACATGACTGGGAAATTTTGACCGAAGTAATTATGATGAAAATTAAAATGAACCTACTATGCAATGAATAATGTAGTTTTCTCTGTTTACTTATCTGTGTAGTAATATTATATTGAACTCGGTTTTGTCGTTTGAAGATAATTCTAGTGATGGCTGCAGCATTGTCGATGTTCATCTTCGGGTTTTAAGTAGGGGTGGTTACACTTGGTTAGGAGGCCCTCATATGGAAAGCTGAATCCTGAAGGGTATTCCTTAACAAGGTTGCCGATAGGAATGTCAATATCATTCGATGAGTCGAAGATATTTTATAAATGATTGGCTGGAGGAGTTGCATCGATTGTTGACATCATGCTCGGTTCAGTAGACTATAGGAAGGTCTTGACAATTATTCACTTTGGATGTGATGGGACAGGAATCGCGGTATCCTCGGGAGACATCTCTTTGTGCGATTCGTCTCCATCTTGATCAATACCCTCATCATCATCATCATCTTCATTGCCTTCTCCTCCTTCATTCACTTCTCCTCCTCCTTCTCTTCCTTCTACTCTTTCTTGAATAGTTCATCTCAACTTTCTCCTCGCCTTCTACTTGCACTTCACTGGCTATGTTTGCTTCTACTACTTTAGCGCTTCCGTCGATATGTTCGCTACTGCTGTAGATGGGGGTAGAAAACCAAGTAGACCCTGGATCCTCTTGGTGGAAGTTCGATTGGAACAGTGAATAGTTAAGGATGTCAAAGGCCGCATTGGCGATGGTTCTCATTCATCAAGAGGTAAGCAGGGTATGGAATCATATATTGACTCTTTTGAGGGTTTGTAGAGTCTTGGAGTGAACGTTGCTTCTATCTCAAGTAGGAATATTAGTGAAGAGCAGGGATATGGAATTAGATACTTGGACGATAAGAATCCAAGTACGGGAAAGAATAGAGAGGGAGAAGGCTTACTTTCGGACAACTAGATCTAGTTGAAGCCGTATGAACATCGGACACAGAAATACTCGTTTTTGAAATATGATTGTTTGTTGTGAAGTACGTTGATCACTTTGCATTGGCACCAAGCTTCGATGATCATTAAAGATGGTGACTTGCTCCTTTACTTGAAGCTCAAAAGGTGTATCAATTCCCTAAGGGTTGGAGGTCACCGAAGTTGTAGCATTAATAGGACTTAATGAGAACTCAATAAGGCATAACCATTGGGGTGGACTTGAATGGGCGCGAGCCTAAGCTCTTCACGAAAAATACAAAGGAATGGATTGAACGGCGGTAAGCTCTGCCTAGGCACATGTACTTGTTGCATGCTGTGTATCCCAATGGAGGATGTGTGCCTATTGGTTACTAGTCAGTAGCAGTACTTCACTCTCTGGGATTCCATGCTGGTGGAATATGGTTTGCAGTGACTTGGCATTAGGATTTTTGGCATTTGTTCGAAAGGATCGTCTAGAACTCTTAAGACAACTTGTTCACTAAAAGGAGGAGGTTGATTCTCTATTGGAGCTGCTGGAACTATCATCCTCAATAGCTCTGCGGTGATAGAACATCTATCCCTAACAGTCATGGATGTCGAGGCTAAACAGTGGTAGAACTAGCCTCGGAAGGAGTTGACAGCCCAACATCGGTGCTAAATCTAGGTGAATGGCAAGTCATTCTGAATTGGAAAACTTGACAATGAACACTGCCTAGTATGTTTTATCTAGGTGAATGGACCATTCTGTGTAGATAGCTCGCTCATGTGGGAAAACGAGTCTCGTCGCATGATGGAACTGTGTGTTAGGTCTTAACCGTTATCATTGGATAATCGATAACGGAACCATTTTCCAAAGCGATGCAGAACAATTTTTTGCCGGAACACAGGATCGTGAAGAAAACTAGAAGTATTGTGCAGTGGAATCGTTTGAATGCCAGAGAGCGTTTGATGAGACCATTCTTTGGAAAGACCATACTATTGGAGTTCAAGCAACAACCCGTAATCGACCACGTTTTAGGGAAAGGCATTCGAGCATTTCAAGTACACAAGGATATATGGAAATTGAAAAGCTAAATATTTTACAAGAGACCCAAAGCACGACCGGAGAAAACATGAAGCTAAGACCAGGAGAGGGTAATGTGACTAAGATTTTGGTGCTTGTGGTGTTGACACCATGTTCGCCTTGGGTTCCATGGTAAAAAAGCTAAGGGTTAGTTGTGGCTAATCTTGATGTGGCTGATTATCGCATGAAGCTCAAACCCCCATTTTGACTATAGGATAATCCTAACTTCATCTCCGAATCATTGCCACGAAATACCCATCGTCAAAAACCCACCATGAAAATGTTAAATCTAGATCTAAATATAGAAGGACTTGGTGAACTCAGGGTCAACTTCTCTTGAGAAGGCAATAGAGGTTAAAATAGAGATCTGGCGATATCAGCGAGTAAGAGAAGATGGCGGTAGCTCTAAATGATCGATGACAGTGTTTTGGTTAAGGGAATTTAACTCGCACGAATTCGAGATCGAAAAGACAAGAAGAGCAAAGGAAAGTAAAAGTGGGAAAGTGAATGAAAAAGGTTAAGTACAAAAATTTATAAGGCCAAGGATGACTCGGCGTTTCTTCTCTGTACCGGCATGAACGGGCTATCACCGAGATGAATTATGGGCCCAAAAAAGTGAGAAAAAAGAAGAAGTAAGTAACAGTAATTCTTACTTGTCCAAGGTGTGGAACGATCTTAAAAAATATAGACGTTGACCTTGGCACAGAAAGTGATATGATTGCTATTTAAAGTGGTTGAATAGTAGCCCATGAAATAGAGGCAGCACTCTAAATCAACTCTTGAATGACCAATAGACCTGCATGGATAATTGTATATGCCTGCCTTGATCCGAAGCACACTTTGTTTCTAATAAAAGCATACTTTGGGGAGCAAATGTTATCTAACTTTTAGACCAAGCAGCTTTCATACGAATATGGACGTCAGGATGAAGAAATGGTTCAAGGACTTGAGGGCAAGCTTGGAATGACAATAGGAAATGATTCAAGTAGTTAGAGTACAAGATGACACAAGGAAGGAGGTCGGTATTGACCACTTTTCAAGTTGATATCGAGATTTTTTTTGTGCCCTCTAGTTAATTCTAGAGCTATGGTTCATGACTAGTTGGCTGGAGTGATCATCTTGGGGCCCATTTCTGAAGGAATATATGAAAACTCTAAGAAGCTTTAAAGAAAAGGACAAGTACCATATGTGCCAAAACCTTTCGATAACAACCTAATTCGAAAGGAAAAAATGGTCAAAACTTGATGGATCGAAGCTAGAAGGCAGAGTAGACGAAGATGACAAAATTTGTGGTCAACAAATTAAATCGGTACCGATCTGATCGGGTCGATACCAATATGATTTTTCCACTCAAGAGACCTCATCTCCTCTCTTTATTTCTCGAATCTAGAGTCTAAACGGGTATTTTGTGATCCAGCCACTTCATTGGGGAAATTTTCTATAAATAGAAGACTTAGAGAAATTGGAAAAGGACTTTTTGGCCATTCTATTCTTCATCTTCTTCCTCTATCTGAGTTTATCACTAAGGAGACTACTTTTTATTATTCTAGGTTGTTTTGAACTCTAAATCCCGTATACTTGTGGCAACAACATTCCATAATAAGATTAAAATAAACATAGGCCATAGACTAACCGAACCACTATACATTTTTTATGATTTCTACTGTTTACTTGCCGCTTTTAGTTAGTTCTACTCCTTATCATTTGAATTAGGTTGTTGTACCACTTTTTAGCCCAACAATTGGAATATAGATCCATGTTATCTCCATGCCTAAATATATAAACCCAATTGCACATTGTTGGACTATCGTATAAACCTATTACCCCTTAATATGACATAGTTGGTAAGTTAGTCAATTATAATATATATGTTTACAAACTATGAAAGTACCTTTAAGATTACGCTTGGTCGAAAATACACAATGCAGATTTGGTATAAAACACACCAATTATTATTATTAATGCAATTATCTTTATATAAAACAAACATATATGCAACTACTTAGGTTTTTATAGCGTTTCTCTCTCTATTTTTGTAAATACGTAATAAAACTCTAACTCTAATTTTAGTTAAGATAAAATCCAAAAAAAAACTTTAGAAACCCATTGTGGACAAAATGGAAACAAAGTACTTGATAATTAGAACCAAGAGCAAGTTATGAAGTAATTTTTAAGGAGATGCTTAAAAAGATGCATATTAAGTGGTTGTAATCAACAAATGAAATCTTAATCTACAAGATGAAACAACATTTTCTTATGACCAGCAATGCCTCTGGAAAAGAATTAAATTCAAACTTCAATCCAAGAAATCGATAAGAACCATATAAATCATTACATTTCTTCAAATTATTCTCTTACCAATAAAATATGCTAAAAGCCAAAAACTTACCAAATTTTGGTAGAGTTGTGGTGCTGGTAAATATCTAATGGTAGAAGCTAGTGGCATGGTGAATTTAGAAAAATTATTATGGTCAACGATTCGATGAATTATGAGTCAAGTTACATCAAGAATTCATGTGAATTTAGGCAAACTTGGCAACGACGGGGATTGTATAAGAGAAAATGGGAACACATATCTAGGAGAAAATTGGAAGGGTGACACACAGGGTGCAGAAACTTAGGGGTGGTTACTCCACGGCTGGAGGAGATCGAGGAGAGCTTGATGAAGATGAATAGGCAAAATCGAGGGTTCGGGGCATATAATGTTTTAAAAGAAAGTTGCGAGTAAGTTGGGCCTATAGAGCCAAATATTACGTTTCCTCGAATGCTAATAAGATCTATAATTAGAGAAGTGGAGAAACTATTAACATTTATTGGACTGTTTGGTTTTGGTCCTTAGACTATGGCACCTCTCCTTTCAATAATATAAGTTCAATCAATAGAATTTCCATGTCCTTTTGAAATTCTAAAAATACCCTAAATAGCATCCCTTCTTGACTATCCACTCAACGAAATCTCACCATTAATTTGCAACCTCCACCACCATCTCTTTCTTGACCATCCATTACTGGAATCTTCCTATCGATTTGTGGCATTCATCACCAATAAGATTGGTTGAAATAAAGATGCACGTGACCACCAAGACTTTTGCATTTATAGGGCACACATTATAAAAACAAATGTATTGTAATAAAACCATTTTCTACATTGCATTTATACTAGTATGTATTATTAGAAGCACCCTATTATCACTTTTATATAAGAAAACTGAAAGTTGAAATTTATTATTTTATAAGATTCAAATAGTAACTTCACGTGTATTTGTTTAAATATAAAATATAAAATCCACTTAACCTGGGTCCATAAATATGATCATAAAAATATTTTTATTTAGTGGGCTAATTGTTTATTTTTCTTTTTAACTATTTTCAAAATGCTTCAAGAATAATATTGCAAACCAATTGTTTTTAGTTAGACCAACCTTAAAAATGTTTCATTGTAATTCCTTGTAAGATCCATTACAATTCCTTACACATTTAACCCGTCGAAAATTTCTTAATCACATTTCAAAATTTGTCGGCATGTACATTATTGTGTCGATTTATTTGGAAATAGGTCAACCTTATTTTTGCTACTTCCAAAAAGCGTCATGAAATAGTTCAATGTACCTATAGTTTTCCTGATATTTTTGTCAATTTATTTGGAAAACGTCAAACAAACACAATAGTCGTTATTTTATCGGTGCTGCATCAAGATTCCCAACATATTTTTTTTCCAATGGAGGTCCACATTGTTATTTACAATGTTTCTATCAGAGCTACTTCCCATTATAAATGCAAAAATATTTATGTTTGGTAAATCATTTCAATCGAATGGTAAACAAAATTTGGGCACCAAGCTATCAAAATTTTGTTAACCGATCGATATGCAATGATTAATGAAACATAAATATGACAGCGTTTATAAGTTGTCTGATACTAAGACAAATCTGATAAATAATTTATCTTATGCATATCGATTTCCATTTTAGTTAAAAACAGACATCTATATAACGATCATATATACAGTAATTTTCAAATGGGGCTAAATTACACAACTAAATGGTTTCATTACTACTACCATATGTTAATAATGTCACATAATATTGAATTTTAATAAGTAAATTTTCAAAAAATTAAATTTTAGACAAATAAAATTCTAGTAAAAAATATTTTCGTACTTCAAAAAATCAAAGTAGTCAAATTATAAACATTCTGAAAATTTTAAAATTTATGAAATTTAGTTGTAAAAATTCATAATTTTATCAAATTTTCAAAATTTCAAATCTGGAAAAATTATATATTCAAATCAAAAATTTATGATTTATTTAAGTCAGGGTTCATGGTGTTTAAAATCTTGGATTGTTGTTGTTGTTCGTAACGTCAGAAAAGTGTTACGAAATTGTTATATAGTAACGTCAGAAAGCGTTACTAAACTGTATACACAAATTGCTAACAGTAACGTTACAAAAGCGTTATGAAATTGTTACAATTATGTTGCAAATTGCAACAACTGGAAACTGTCACAGGTACATCGCAAAATTGTTACGAGTAGTACTTGTGCAGTTAAAAATTAAGCAGTAAAAAGCGTACCGATTAGATTGTCCGAGTCCAGTGGTTGAGAACTGTTTCCTTGAAACAATATTGCTCCCTCTACGGTGCTTAAGGATATCGAGAAATTGTTTTCCAAGATAAAGCAGACCTTCTCTGTGATGCTGCGCAACAATCGCAGAGCAAAACGAACTCAAGAGAGTGTATTTTAAGATCCGAATGCTGTGAGGAGAAAGAAATGCAGAAAAACTAAAAATTGTGATTCTACTATTTTCTGTCTGCCTATATATAGGCGCGGAGAGATGCACCTACTCGGTAATAGGTTCCTGTTCAAACGAATGCGACGGTTGGAAAGGTTGCGACCCTTTACCAGGCGGTACGACCGTTTGAATTTGAATGGACATAAGTAAAAACTGTTCGGTCTGAACAGCAACGCCAAGCCAACTTCTAACTGCAAAGTGCTAAGTGCCTCTAATATGCCTCAAACGCCCATTTGCCC
Source organism: Allium fistulosum (assembly GCA_030737815.1). Lineage (NCBI taxonomy): Eukaryota > Viridiplantae > Streptophyta > Magnoliopsida > Asparagales > Amaryllidaceae > Allium > Allium fistulosum. The sequence goes on from CM060905.1 coordinate 1,144,709,908, forward strand.
GCACCGCGGATGCGGGTGCGGGTTTGGGATCGAGCTCGGGCACGAGCATGGACACAGGCGCGGGCGCGCGTGTGCGGGGTGGTGTGTTACACCACCCATCATGGCTTGTGCTTCTCTTTGTCTATATGAATTGTCATAGTGTCCACATCTTAGTATATAAACACAAATAGTTTATTATATTCTAAGATGTGGGACTATTCTACTTCCAAGGCAATTAATGCCTTCACATGCCTCAATATAACTCATTAATTTCTAAGAATCCCCTATATGAATGAGTATTTGTTCAATTTGTTCTTAAAATTATGCGAAATATTTATCGTATCGGTTAAAGTAGCAAAATGGCCTTGAACTTCCCTAGTGTTTATCCTTTTGACTTACTGGCGAATCAGTGGACTAGGTTGTCTTTGAACTGTAAGTCTTTTTGTGTAAATCTAAAATAGACAACACATAATAAGTGTTTCTAATCCTCCTTGGTTCTCTATTTGTGTTTGTTTTTGCAATGAACACCAGCTTGGTCTCGAGAATTCGGCCTTACAATTCTCCTTGAAGCGGCGCCTTCGCACTCACGTAGGTGATTCTATAACGGGTATCTTCTCAATACTCTACTTGATTCTATAATATTACCAAGTATAGACATCATTAAAAGTATCAAAACTTATCCTATTCTCCGACGAGTAGTGCACTGACTTATCATAGGAATGGTTTGAATATTTACAGTGCTATCAAGTTTCTCTAAACTTAGTTGTCCCTTTGAACCTAGATCTTGGGATCTCCAGTCAGCTAGGTGGGGTTTTCGTTTAAAGAAACTTTTAGTTTATGGGCCTTAACCACATTCCCATCGATAAGATATTAACCTTCTCTCTAGGTGAACCTTTTGTTAGTGGATCCGTAATGTTATCATTTGATCTTACATAGTCAATTGTGATAACACCATTAGAGAGAAGTTGTCTTACAGTTTTATGTCTACGACGAATATGTCTAGACTTGCCATTATAAAGCTTACTATTGCCCCTTCCAATAGTTGATTGGCTGTCGCGATGTATGCTTATTGGAGGTACAGGTTTTTCCCAATTCAGAATACCTTCTAAGAAACCTCGAAGCCAATCCATTTCTTCTACGGCTTTGTCTAAGACAATAAATTCTGATTCCATGGTTGATCTTGCTATACAATTTTGTTTAAAGGATCTCCAAGATATTGCCCCACTAGCTAAGGTAAAACACATATCCACTAGTGGATTTTGTATCTGATGAACTAGTTATCCAGTTTGCACCACAATACCCTTTTATTACAGATGGGTACCTATCATAATGTAGTCCATGACTTTGTGTAAACCTTAGGTATCCTTGTACTCGAATTATAGCTTTCCAGTGATTCTTTCCTGGATTGCTAGTATATCTGCTTAGTTTACTTACAACATATGCTATATCAGGCCTAGTGTAGTTCATTATGTACATAATGATGCCTAGTATACGAGAGTACTCAAGTTAATAAATACTATCACCACTATTTTTAACCCAGTTTTGGTTCAAATCTACGGCTGTTTTTGCTGATATTATATTGTGTTGTTTAAACTTTTCAAGTATTTTCCCAATGTAATGTAATTGGGACAACACATATCCTTGGTTGGTTTTATGTATTTTTACACCAAGTATCACATCAGCGATTCCTAGATCTTTCATATCAAATCCGGCGGAGAGCATATCTTTTGTAGATTTTATTATCTCCTTATTGCTTCCAAATATTAGTAGATCATCTACATATAAACATACATGACATATCTCATATTTATATGTTTAGAATAGACACATTTGTCACATTCGTTTATATGAAATCCATTTAATATCATATTTTCATCAAATTTTTCATGCCATTGTTTAGGCGCTTGTTCAAACCCATACAGTGATTTTCTTAATCAACAAACCTTACTTTCATTTCCGGTTTTTAGGAAACCTTCAGGTTGTTTCATGTATATTTCTTCTTCCTACTTTCCATTTAAAAATGTTGTCTTTACATCCTTTTGATGTATTTCTAAATCGAGCATGGATGCGATTGCTATCGGCATTCTTATTGATGTTATTCTAGTTACTGGAGAATATGTATCAAAATAGTCTAGGTCTTCCTTTTGTCTGAAACCTTAAACCACAAGTCGAGCTTTATACTTGTCTATTGAACCATCAGGTTTCAATTTCCTCTTAAATATCCATTTATTACCCAAGGTCTTGCATCCTTGAGGTAAATCAACTAACTCCCATGTATTCCATAATGGATTCGATTTCGTTATTAATGGCCTCCTTCCACTAAGGGGCATCGGTGGAGGACATAGCTTTTTTGTATGTTAATGGATCGTCTTCTAACATAAATATGTAGAAGTATGGACCAAAGGTTTTTGATGTCCTTGATCTTTTGCTTCTCCTCGGTTCCTCCTCTTATTAATTAGCACTATTTTACTGATCAATATTTTGTTCAGTATTCTCAAGAGAATTGGAGATTTCAGTTTCCCTTGGTCCCTTTTGAGGATAATTTTCAGTACCCTATTTTAAAGGGTAACATGTTCAAAATATCTAGCATTTCTCGACTCAATGATGGTATTTACATGAATATCATCAATTTCGGATTTGTGTACCAAAAACCGATAAGCGGCACTGTTTTGTGCATATCCAATGAACACACAATCAATTGTTTTTGGTCCAGTTTTGACTTTCTTTGGGTTAGGTACCACTACTTTCGCAAGACACCCCCACGCTTTTAAGTATTTGTAGGATGGTGGTCTATTTTTTCAAAGTTCGTGGGGAGATTTAGATGTTTTCTTTCATGGTATCATATTCAAAATATGATTTGTAGAAAGAATAGCTTCTCCCCAGAAGTTATCTGGCAATCCAGAACTAATTAGTAAGACATTCATCATTTCTTTAAGAGTTCTATTTTTCCGTTCGGCTATACCGTTGGATTGAGGTGAATACGGGGCTGTAGATTGGTGTATAATACCATGTTCGGTGCAGAATTCCTCAAAGGGAAATTCATGTTCTCCTCCTCTATCACTTCTTAAAGCTTTTATTTTCTTGTTGAGTTGATTTTCAACTTTTGCTTAAACATGTCAAATGCTTCGTCCTTACTTCTAAGGAGGTACACATATAGTACCTTGTACAGTCATGAATGAAGGTAATGAAATACCTTTTTCCACCTCTCGTTTGACACATTTTTAAGTCACATATATTAGTGTGTATTAGGTCTAGAGGTTCAACTTCTCGTTCAACATGATGAAACGAATTTCTTGTCAATTTTGCTTCTGCACAAACTTGACACTTATAGTTGGAATCTATGTTGCATTTTGGTATAAAGTCTAGATTAATCAATTTTTGTAAGGTATCGAAATTTACATGGCCTAATCTAGAATGCCATATGTTAGAGGAATCAACAATATAAGCAGAAGATTCAATTTTATTCATATAATTGTTTGGTACAATTGTGGTTACATTTGCCTTAAATAAACCCTCACAAACATATCCTCTTCCTACATATACTCCTTTATTTGACAATACAAACTTATCAGACACAAAAATGAGTTTGAAGTCATGCTTGCTAAGCAGCGATTTGGAAATCAGGTTCTTGCGGATATCTGGAACATGAAGAACGTCTGCTAAAGTTAGTTCTTTTCCAGAAGTCATTTTTAGTACAATCTTTCCTTTGCCTGCAACTTTTGATGTGGATGAATTACCCATAAAAATTCATTCGTCCTCAATAGCAGTTTTGTAGGTTGTAAACATCCACTTATTTGCATATATGTACCGTGTGGCTCCTGTGTCTACAAACCATTCCTTCGAGTCACCAACAAGGTTGCATTTGGACACTACTGCACATAAGTCCATATCAGACATGCTTTTTGAGATGTCAGCCATGTTTGCTTCTGATTTCTTTTTCTTGGGTGTGCGACATTCGGCGGCTTTGTGTCTTTTCTTTCCACAATTATGGCATGAACCCTGAAATTTCTTAGAAGGATGCTCACGTTTCCTTTTATTGGGTTTCTCTGACTCGATTACATTTGCCTTGGCAACCATGGTATGCAAAGTCTTTTTCTTAGAATTTCGGTTATCTTCCTCTATTCTCAATCAGATTACAAGTTCCTCCATTGTCATCTCCTTGTGCTTGTGCTTAAGGTAGTTTTTGAAATCTTTCCATGATGGAGGAAAATTTTCAATTACAGTGGAAACCTGAAAGGATTCGCTTAGAGTCATTCCTTCATCATGCAGTTGGTGAATGATGACTTATAACTCTTGAATCTAGTTGATAACGGTCTTTACATCAATCATTTTAAAGTCAAGGAATTTCCCTGCTATGAATTTCTTCATGCCCGCATCTTCGGTTTGGTACTTTTTCTCTAATGCCGTCCAAAGTTATTTGGACATTCGAGCAGTACAGTAGACATTGTATAGGCTGTTGTCAAGCCCATTTAATATGTAGTTCTTGCACATAAAGTCAGAACTCTTCCAGACATTCAAGGCTTCAAATTTTGTTGCATCGGGTTCCAATTCTTCGAATACGGGATCGTCTTCTGTAAGAAACTTTGTAAGGCCCAAAGTCGTCAAGTAAAACAGCATCTTTGCTGCCAGCGTTTGAAGTTCATCCTTGTAAACTTTTCTGGTCGTTCTCTATGAGGCAGCGCAATTTTTGGAGCCATACTTGTAGACTGAGTAGTAATCACAGTCTGTGTTGGTGCAAAATTGTTGCTTTCATTAGACATTTTCATCTACAAAAACAACGAACAATAAATAAATATTTTTTCAAGATTGTTGTTCGTAATGTCAAAAACCGTTACGAAATTGTTATATAGTAACGTCAAAAAAGCGTTACTAAACTGTAAACACAAATTGCTAACAGTAATGTTACAAAAGCGTTACGAAACTGTTACAATTATGTTGCAAATTGCAACAACGGCAAACTGTCACAGGTACGTCGCAAAATTGTTACGAGTAGTACTTGTGCAGTTAACAAGTAAGTAGTAAAAAGCGTACCGATTAGATTATCCGAGTCCAGTAGTTGAGAACTATTTCCTTGAAACAATATTGCTCCCTCTACGGCGCTTAAGGATATCGAGCAATTTTTTTCCAAAATTAAACGGACCTTCTCTACGATGCTGCACAACAATCGCAGAGTAAAACAAACTCAAGAGAGTGTATTTTAATAACAGAATGCTGTGAGGAGAAAGAAATGCAGAAAAACTAAAATTTGTGATTCTACTGTTTTCTTTCTGCCTATATATAGGTGCGGGGAGGTGCACCTATTCAGTAATAGGTGCCTATTCAAACAAATGCGATTGTTGGAAAGGTTGCGACCCTTTACCAGGCGGTGTGACCGTTTGAATCTGAACGGACAGAAATAAAAATTATTCAGCTTGAATAGCCACACCAAGCCAACTACCAACTGCAAAGTGCTAAGTGCCTCTAATACGCCTCAAACGCCCATTTGCCCGCGCCGCGGATGCCGGTGCTGGTGCAGGTTTGGGTTCAGGCTCGGGCTCGGGCACGGGCACGGGCATGGACACGGGCGCGGGCGGGCACGTGCGGGGTTGTGCGTTGCACCACTCGTCATGGCTTGTGTCTCTTTTTGTCTATACGAATTGTCATAATGTCCACATCTTCATATATAAACACAAATAGTTTATTATATTCTAAGATATGGGACTATTCAACTTCTAAGGCAATTAATGCATTCACATTCCCCAATACAACTCATTCATTTCTGACAATCCCCCACATGAATGAGTATTTGTTCAATTCGTTCTTAAGTTATGCGAAACATTTATCGTATCGGTTAAAGTAGCAAAATGACCTTGAACTTCCCTAGTGTTTATCCTTTTGACTTACTGGCTGACGCAGCAGCGGAATACAAAAATTGATGATACGATGAACGTAGCAATCGGTGGATTGAGAAATACTGAAATGCCCAAACCCGTTGATCGAACGATACCGGATTCTAGCTATCTCTGACACGTTGATCGCGCACGATACCGTGAAGAGAGATCTACAATTCTTCGAGCGTTGATCAAGCGCACTTGATTCCGCGAATTGGCTTCAACGATCGAAGATTCGAGCGCACTCGAATGTCAAAGGTGGAGATAGGAGATACACTCAACTACCGATTTTAATTGAAAGCACAAAGCTAACAAAGGAAATTTTATTCAAAATCAACAACCTTTTACAAATGATATAACTCGCCTATTTATAGGCATACAACACAACGCTTACAACACAACTCATAGGTCTTGAAGGACCTAACACTTAGAATATTTTCAACACTTAACCAAATACGAGCTACAATACAAACGACTCAAGAAAACATAGTACCGACTTAACAATACTGTTTGACGACCTAAGGTAACAGTCGACTTCCGACTTATAAACCTTGCGACTTATCAAAACCAACTCTCGACTTATCATCTTCGATTCGCGACTTATCAGAAATTCCTCACGAGTTATCATCTTCACTTCCGACTTATCAAGTCTCGCGAGTTAAGGTAGTTTGTTCGTTCGCGACCTTCAGTCATGCCGTGATTTATCTGGCAACGATTCAGGGTTAGGTCGAAATAGTTTTAGGTTGGTGGTTGGAGATTGGGAACAATCGGAGTTAAGTCGTGGTGGGTTATGTCGTGAAAGAGTTAGGACGGGTTGGTGGTTAGGTCGGAGCGTAGTAGGTCGTATCGTGTGGTGATTTAGTTCGTTGGGTGGTTTAGTTAGGTCGTGTACCGATTTAGGCATTTGGGAATTAGGTCGTGGAATTGGCGATGAGTCGTAGGTCGTAGTGGAGACTGGAGATAGGTCGGAGGCACTAGGTCGTGGGTCGCGGTGGAGTTTTAAGTCATAGGTCGCAATGGAGGCTGGAGATAGGTCGGAGCTTCTGGTAGGTCGTAGGTCGCGGTTGCTAGGTCGGAGACGATCTAAGGTACTTCTTGTTGCTTCTTCCTTCTTTGTACTCTGCCGCGCTGCATCATCCTCCCCCTGTTGAAACGAATTCGTCCTCGAATTTAAAAGTTCTTTCCCCTTAGATTGTTCATCTCCATAATAAGGTATAAGATGTTTAACATTAAACACGTCAGAAGTGTAGACATCCTCCGGCAGCTTCAACTTATAAGCATTTTCATTGATCCGTTTTATAATTTCTACTGGACCAATCTTTCGGGCTTTCAACTTGTTATAAGCACCTATTGGAAAACGATCCTTCGTTAACACAGCATACACCCAATCACCCTTGTTGAAATCCACACTTCTTCTCTTCTTATCTACCGCTTGTTTATACTTCTCGTTCGTCTTCTCCAAATGTTCCTGAACGATTCGATGACAATCTTTCAACTCATTAACGAAATCTGACGCCCATTTAATCACTCTTTTCGGTTGTGGTACTACCGTTAAATCCAACGGCCCCTTTGGCAAGTTTGAATATACAACTTGAAATGGACTATAACCAGTGCTTCGGTTAACAGCATGATTATGAGCAAACTCTGCCTGACACAACTTTAAGTCCCAACTCTTCAAATTGTCTTGTACAAGACATCGCAATAAATTACCCAGGGATCTGTTCACAACTTCAGTTTGTCCATCTGTTTGTGGATGATAAGCACTACTGAATTTCAATTTCGTTCCCACCATTTTCCACAAACTCAACCAAAAGTGACTCAAAAATCGAGTATCTCGATCGAAAACAATAGATTCAGGTAATCCATGTAAACGATATATTTCTTTAAAGAATAACTGAGCGACTCGAACGGCATCCGCTGTCTTTTTACATGCGATAAAATGTGCCATTTTAGAAAATCGATCAACCACCACATAAATGGAATCGTTTCCCCTTTGAGTTCGAGGCAAACCCAAAACAAAATCCATACTCACATCAACCCAAGGCTTAGTTGGTACAGGTAGTGGCATATATAATCCAGCATTGGTCGTAGTTCCTTTCGAAACCTGACAGATATGACATCGCTCCACAAATTTTTCCACTTCTTTCCTCATCGATGGCCAAAAATAAGATTGAGAAATCAGCTGTAATGTACGGTCCCTACCCACATGACCTTCCTCATGCAATTCCTTCACAATCTTCAACCGTAAACTGCAATCTGGTATACATAATCGATTTCCCTTGAACAGAAAACCATCTACCATCACAAACTCATCCGTCTCTCCTTTCTTCACTTTATCTACAAACTTCATAAAGTAAGGATCTTCAACAAACAACTCTGGTAGCACATCAAACCCTGTCACTTCGACCTTTATTGTAGCCAATACATGATTTCTTCTACTTAATGCATCCGCAACACGATTCGTCACTCCCGATTTGTGTTTCACAACAAACGTAAACTGTTGCAGATATGCAACCCATGATGCATGTCTTGCTGAAATCTTGTCTTGCCCTTGTAAATGTTTCAACACCTCATGGTCAGTGTAAAGAACAAACTCTTTCTGAAATAGATAGTGTCTCCAGTGTTTAATAGCTTGCACAAGAGCATAAAATTCCACATCATATGTACTATATCTCATCTTTGCTCCCGATAGCTTCTCACTGAAATATGCAATAGGACGTCCCCTCTGAATCAACACCCCTCCAATTCCAACCTTTGACGCATCAGTGTGTAGCTCAAACAACAACTGAAAATCAGGTAATGCTAGAATTGGTGCTGTTGTCAACAACTCCTTGATTCATTCAAAAGCAACTCCTGCTTCCTCCGTCCATGAAAACTGTTTGCCCTTCATACAATCAGTAACAGGTGCCATCACACTACTAAAGTGTGGAATAAATCTTCGATAGAATGAAGCCAACCCGTGGAAACTTCGAACTTCTGTTATCGTCTTGGGTTGTGGCCAATCTCTAATCGCTTCGATTTTACTTTGGTCAACCTGTATTCCTCCATCCGATACAATATACCCCAAAAATAAAACACTATGCGTCATGAACACGCATTTCTTCGTCGCAGCATAAAATTGTTCTTGTCGCAGTACCATCAGCACTTCTCTCAGATGATTCAAATGTTCCTCTGGATTTCCACTATATATCAGAATATCATCGAAATATACCACCACAAATTTTCCAATAAATGGTCTAAAAATTTGATTCATCACTCGCATAAATGTACTTGGCGCATTTGATAAACCAAATGGCATTACCAACCATTCGTATAGACCCTCCCTGGTTTTAAAAGCAGTCTTCCACTCATCACCTGGCCTGATACGAATTTGATGATATCCGCTCTTCAAATCAATCTTCGAAAAGATAGTAGCTCCGCTTATTTGATCTAGCAAGTCATCCAACCTCGGCATTGGAAATCTATATCTCACAGTAATCTTATTCAATGCTTGACTGTCAGTGCACATTCTCCACATCCCGTCCTTCTTCGGTACTAACAAAGCTGGTACATCACAAGGACTTAAACTCTCCTGCACACGCCCTTGTTCAAGCAATTCTTCCACCTGCCTTCGCAACTCCTCATGCTCTTTTGGACTCATTCTGTAGTGTGGTCTGTGAGGTAACACAGCTCCTGGAACTAGATCAATTTGATGTTGAATGTCCCTCAACGGCGGTAACTCCGTTGGCAACTCCTCTGGAAATACATCCTCAAATTCTTTCAATATTGCTTTAACTTCTTCTGGAATTTCAACTTCTTCACTGCTCTCATGCCCAATTAACAAGAATACTTCCGGCTCCTCTTCGACTTCTTTAACAAACTCCTTCAAGGTTAATAAAGTTTTCAGCTCCTCAATCTCCTCCAGTTTGTTTTCTTCCTGTTGACGCTTCTTGGGAACGAGAGTAATCTTCGTGCCTTCAAACACGAAACTGTAACTGTTGGTACGCCCATCATGTTGCACCGCCCTATCATATTGCCACGGTCTCCCCAACAACAAATGGCATATGTCCATGTCCACAACATCACACCAAATTTCGTCCTTGTATTTCTTCCCAATTGAAAAATTAACACAAGTCCTTCGACTAACTTTCACCTCCCCACCTTTCCTCAACCAAGCTAACTTATACGGTTTCGGGTGCTTCTCTGTCTTCAATGGTAACTTCTTTACAGCTTCTGTAGAGATAATGTTATCACAGCTTCCAGCATCAATAACAAATTTGCAAACCCTTCCCAAGATAGTGCACGTCGATTGAAAAATGTTACTCCTCAACCAGCTAGTCTCTTCTTCCTGCTTCGGTGTTAAGCAATTCCTCCTCATCATTAATGTATAACCATCATCTCCAGACAACAATTCTTCCTCCTCAACTGGTAATTGATTAGTATCTTCAGCCTCCTCATCCTCATCCTCAACCTCAGCAATCATTGCTCTCTTCTTTGGCTTTGGACACTCATTGCTTTTATGACCCAACTCTTGACAATTGTAACATTTGAAACCGTTGTTAACCTTTGCCTTCTCAGCCTCCTTCACCACTGGTTTACTGATAGGTTTAGAAACATTAGAACTTCCACTAACACCCTTCACTTGATTGTTGGAATTAGTAAACACACCACCTCCTCGTCGTCCCTGCTTCTCCCAAGCCAACGCTTTCTGATGTGCTTCCGCCACAGATCTTGGATCGAACATATTCACCATATCCTGGATCTGCATTCTCAATCCCCCAATGAATCTAGATGTCAGTTGTTCTTCCGTTTCCATAATATCATTCCTTGCAATAAGCTGATAAAACTCATCTGCGTAATCATTAACAGTCTTTGTGCCCTGCCTCAAGTTCTGCAAACGTTGATACATCAGAGTTTGATAATTGTAAGGTAAGAACATTGCCTTCATAAATTTCTTCATCTTCTCCCAAGATTCAACTTTTGACTTCCCCATTCGTTCACGTGTAAGTTTGGTTTGCTGCCACCATGCCAAAGCTCTACCCCTCAACCTTGTAGCAACCAACTTCACTCTACGATGTTCTGGAACTTCTTTGAAATCAAAAATTTCTTCAACATTAGCCACCCAATCCAAAAACTCCTCAGCTTGCATACTACCTTTGAATTCTGGAATTTCAGTCTTCATCCCAGATTCCCACTTGTGATCGTACTCCGACTGATTTCTTCCTTGTTCACGTCCTCGTCCACGAACACTACCACCATCATACTCTTCGTCACAATCCGATGTATATCGATGTCGATCCTGACCACCAACACCTCTACTACCATCACGTCTACCACCAACATTCCTTCTATCTACATTCCTCCGTTCTCGATCATTCACATTCCTCTCACGTCTTCGATCATCATCATCTCTAGGACAATCTCGACTCACACTTCTATGATCGTTATCAACACTTCTCTCTCGATTTGAATGTGGTGAAACTCTACTTCTCCCATGGCTCGATTCAGGTGATACTCTTCTCTGATTTTGACTCATCTCCAACATCATCCTCTATAATCGACCAATCCCTTCATTAATCTTCTCATTAAAATTGTCGTTAATTCTTTGCTCCATCTCATCGGCCTCTTCTCTCCCATACAAAGCATCAATATTGCGATAACGGTTAGCTCTTCTCGGAGGCATGATCACTCTTCAACAAATTCCAACAAAAACTTCACTTCGATCTAAAAATTTCAAATCAAAACTACCCACTTGTTGAAAACTTCAAAAATCTCCAAACGAACAAATCTCTTCAAAATCTCGATAACCCACTTCTCCAAATGATGTAAATCTCGCACAACTCCAAAAATATACGCAAACTCCTTGCGTTCTAGCTCTGATACCAAATGACGCAGCAGCGGAATACAAAAATTGATGATACGATGAACGTAGCAATCGGTGGATTGAGAAATACTGAAATGCCCAAATCCGTTGATCGAACGATACCGGATTCTAGCTATCTCTGACACGTTGATCGCGCACGATACCATGAAGAGAGATCTACAATTCTTCGAGCGTTGATCAAGCGCACTTTATTCCGCGAATTGGCTTCAACGATCGAAGATTCGAGCGCACTCGAATGTCGAAGGTGGAGATAGGAGATACACTCAACTACCGATTTTAATTGAAAGCACAAAGCTAACAAAGAAAATTTTATTCAAAATCAACAACCTTTTACAAATGATATAACTCGCCTATTTATAGGCATACAACACAACGCTTACAACACAACTCATAGGTCTTGAAGGACCTAACACTTAGAATATTTTCAACACTTAACCAAATACGAGCTACAATACAAACGACTCAAGAAAACATAGTACCGACTTAACAATACTGTTTGACGACCTAAGGTAACAGTCGACTTCCGACTTATAAACCTTGCGACTTATCAAAACCAACTCTCGACTTATCATCTTCGATTCGCGACTTATCAGAAATTCCTCACGAGTTATCATCTTCACTTCCGACTTATCAAGTCTCGCGAGTTAAGGTAGTTTGTTCGTTCGCGACCTTCAGTCATGTCGTGATTTATCTGGCAACGATTCAGGGTTAGGTAGAAATAGTTTTAGGTTGGTGGTTGGAGATTGGGAACAATCGGAGTTAAGTCGTGATGGGTTATGTCGTGAAGGAGTTAGGACGGGTTGGTGGTTAGGTCGGAGAGAAGTAGGTCGTATCGTGTGGTGATTTAGGTCGTTGGGTGGTTTAGTTAGGTCGTGTACCGATTTAGGCATTTGGGAATTAGGTCGTGGAATTGGCGATGAGTCGTAGGTCGTAGTGGAGACTGGAGATAGGTCGGAGGCACTAGGTCGTGGGTCGCGGTGGAGTTTTAAGTCGTAGGTCGCAATGGAGGCTGGAGATAGGTCGGAGCTTCTGGTAGGTCGTAGGTCGCGGTTGCTAGGTCGGAGACGATCTAAGGTACTTCTTGTTGCTTCTTCCTTCTTTGTACTCTGCCGCGCTGCATCACTGGCGAATCAGTGGACTAAGTTGTCTTTGAACTGTAAGTCTTTTTGTGTAAATCTAAAATAGACAACATGTAATAAGTGTTTCTAATCCTCCTTGGTTCTCTATTGTGTTTGTTTTTCAATGAACACCAGCTTGGTCTCATGAGTGCTTTGGAGAATTCAGCCTTACAATTCTCCTTGAAGCGGCGCCTTCGCACTCACGTAGGTGATTCTATAACGGGTATCTTCTCAATACTCTACTTGATTCTATAATATTACAAAGTATAGACATCATTAAAAATATCAAAACTGATCCTATTCTCCGGCGAGTAGTGCACTGACTTATCATAGGAATGGTTTGAATATTTACAATGCTATCAAGTTACTCTAAACTTAGTTGTCCCTTTGAACCTAGATCTTGGGACTCCAGCTAGGTGGGGTTTCCGTTTAAAGAAACTTGTTGTTTATGGGCCTTAACCACATTCCCATCGATAAGATATTAACTTTCTCTCTAGGTAAACCTTTTGTTAGTGGACCGCAATGTTATCATTTGATCTTACATAGTCAATTGTGATAACACCATTGGAGAGAAGTTGTCTTAAAGTTTTATGTCTACGACGAATATGTCTAGACTTCCCATTATAAAGCTTACTATTGGCCCTTCCAATAGCTGATTGGTTGTAGCGATGTAAGCTTATTGAAGGTACAGATTTTTCCCTATTCGGAATACCTTCTAAGAAACCTCTCGAAGCCAATCCGCTTCTTCTACGACTTTGTCTAAGGTAATAAATTCCGATTCCATGGTTGATCTTGCTATATAGGTTTGTTTAGAGGATCTCCAAGATATTGCCCCACTAGCTAAGGTAAAACACATATCCACTAGTGGATTTTATATCTGATGAACTAGTTATCCAGTTTGTATCACAATACCCTTCTATTACAGATGGGTACCTATCATAATGTAGTCCATGACTTTGTGTATACCTTAGGTATCCTAATACTCGAATTATAGCTTTCCAGTGATTCTTTCCTGGATTGCTAGTATATCTGCTGAGTTTACTTACAACATATGCTATATCAGGCCTAGTGCAGTTCATTATGTACATAATGCTGCCCAGTATACGAGAGCACTCAAGTTGATAAATACTATCACCGCTATTTTTAACCAAGTTTTGGTTCAAATCTACGGGTGTTTTTGCTGATATTATATTGTGTTGTTTAAACTTTTCAAGTATTTTCCCAGTGTAATGTAATTGAGACAATACATATCCTTGGTTGGTTTTATGTATTTTTACACCAAGTATAACATTAGCGATTCCCAGATCTTTCATATCAAATCTGATTGGGACAACACATATCCTTGGTTGGAAGTCGTGGCTGCAAGGGGTGGCGAAGGAAGTCATGACTTGTTGGCCTTTTTTTTAAAAAAGTAAAGAATGTAGGAGACGACGTGATTTGGGCTGGGATAATTTGTGTGTGTGGGTTTGCGGGTTTGTGGGCTTACTGACATCGCTCCGCGTTGAAGCAATGGCGTCGACTAGCAGTCATAAAATGTCGTAGGTATTTATTTACCTATGACCTATCGGTGTGCTTTTTTGGTTGGCGCGCCGTTGGTAACACCAAGTATGTATTTTAGCAATTTTCTCGGAATGTATGAAGTTGATTTTTGCAGTTCTAAGTTTTAAGCAAATATTGTGCTTGTTATATTTGTTGTGAGCTTTTACTTGAGGTTCCTAATTAATGGCTTTTTGAGGTTAAACCAACAATTACCGATGGGAAAATAATTTTATCTTTATGGTCAAAAATCATTCGTTTCACTATTTTTAGAAAAAATATATTAAAACTTAGGGTTTGTTTAAATTTCAGGCGTCTAAGTTCCATACACGGACTTGCTTCTTATTTGAAATTACACAAAAATGACTAATTACTACTACTACTAAATAGTAATAATATTATTATTGACTTGAGCACTACTGTCCTATCCTAGTGATTAGTCGCTACGACTTTAATCCGTGATATGACAAGTTCGAATCCACATTTTATGCTATTATTACCTGTTATTTTAACAATTTCCTCTTTTACGCATACAAGTAATATGGTTTAAATATATGCATTTCATTAACAAAAAATTAATTCAATAAAGATGTAGTCTTTGAGTTTTACTCTTCTTTTTTTCTCACTGTTCCTTCTCCTTATTTATTTTAATTATTTTTGTTTTGTTCAATTATTCTAATAGGGCTTTTTTTTAAAGATGTATAATATCTCCATGTGGAGCATGGATAAGTATTAGCATTTTATAGAAAAATTTAAAATCTGATTTTTTTGAACTTTAAATTTCAGGTTCAACATTTTTATCTTGTATTCAAAATGCATGAAAAGGTAGGAGGAGGAAGTTATTACAACCAAGGGGAAAAGAGGAATGGGAGGGATGCGATTATGAATGATATACTTTTCTGCCTCATAAAATATATGTGCATCATATCTGAAAGTAATTGAACAGATTTATCATTTCCAAATAAATATTCTCCAAAATGCAAATGAAATAATCATAGAGTTGAAATGTAACGAACTATCAATTTTAGATACTGATATTCAGAAACATTTGTGATGAGTGTTAAAACCTATAATGCAACATGGGAAAAGATAACACACACAGAATTTATTTATTTATTTTAATTTTTTACTTTTTTTTGTTTTTTTTTACTTTTTTACTCTTTTCTTTTAAACTGATCAGCGTGTGTCTGCTAGACATGTGGCAATGCTCTCTTGTTTCCACATAGATATTTTCTCATGCTGCATGTAAGAAATGGGAAATCCACACTTTAACAGAGTATTATCTCACTCTTATCCCGTGCTCAGCAATTAGTGCGCAAGCTGCTCACATTTGAATTGCCCTATATAAACATCCAATATCCCATATCTATGATCCAAGTCTTACAAAACAAGTTATACAGCAAATACCACTGATACATATTGTTCATATATGGTTCTACTGTACATGAAGGTTCTCTTCTCACCAAACAAGAAAAATATAAAATATGATACAATGCAGAGACGGTCTTCAGAATTAGAAGGAGATGGCGATGATGACAGTGGTGATGGAGATTATGACTGTGCTTTGGCTGCATGAAAGCAGTTCTTCTCTAGCTAATATATGACTAGGCATGAAGCCAGTATTTAATAGCTTCCAGTAATGTTAACCATAGCAAATCTTGAGTTTTTGTGAGTTCTTGATTGCCAATGCTGTACTTCTAGCTTATACTGTGTATTCAACTCAATAAGTATCATGTAATATTATTAATATTGCATTGCTATATGTAATGATGGTATTGTGTAATTATATTCGAAGTGTTAGTTTCTCCTTTTCTGTTTGTGATAGACACGTAACATAGATCTTGATTAATTAACATGATTGGAGTTGGACAACGAACTTATCGTTTATATATGCAAGTATCTTGCTATGTATGTACAATGCTGTAACTTAGTTACAATTACAACTTGTAATTTAAATATATAATACACCAGGAGGCTGACAGGCATCAAGGCACTAGACCAAAGCTCCTTTTCAGTCACTGACCTGTGAATATAACTAATTTATTAGCAAGGACTTACAGTACTGTGTGCAAGGATTTATAATGCAAGAATATATTTAACTGTTGAGTTAAAAGAACGGAAATCTTAATATGTTGACTGACGTGAACCAGATTTATCTATGCAACACATGCTAAAATAAGTATAGTGCAAATGAGATATTTTTCCCACTACATTCATAGAAAACAAGCAATATATATGCAGTATATTAATTGACTATTAGTACCTGTATTGAAAAAACAAAAGATGGCAGACATATAGTTAAGGAAATGTGCTCTGATTAGGTCATATTACAGACCTTGAAGGACTGATTTTGCTGTGAAAACATTGTGCAGAAACGGATCATGCCGTAACGAATCATGAAAAGTATACTGAAAATACAAGAAATATGGCTTCGCTCATAAACCGTCAATAGTGTATACATATTTTCTTCTTGTATACACATTAATTGGAGTTAAGAATTGAACTAGACTAGCGCCTA
The DNA here is from genome assembly GCA_030737815.1 of Allium fistulosum. Classification (NCBI taxonomy): domain Eukaryota; kingdom Viridiplantae; phylum Streptophyta; class Magnoliopsida; order Asparagales; family Amaryllidaceae; genus Allium; species Allium fistulosum. The sequence goes on from CM060905.1 coordinate 1,144,726,792, forward strand.
TATATAATTCCATAATTTGTAAAATTACACTCAAAATTAACAAAGGACCACTTTGAAAATAATATATATAGCTCCTTTACAGATAGAGAGATGCCCATACAAACTGATGGGCCATTTTGTGTGGCACTAATCGCTTGTTCACCTTTTCTAGAACGTATGTAGTGCACACTCCTGGAGAGTGTTTTCTTAAGCAAGGCGTGTGCTCCGTGTCTGTGGAACAAGGCATTCACGCTACTTGCTTCTATATAAGTGCCATACCACATACTTTCAGCATCTAAATTTCCTCTTTATAGAAAATTCATAAAGACAGGAATAATATATATAATGGCTGCAACTGATGCCATGATTCTCAACCCTCTGAGCGAAAAATATTATACTAGTGGAATCAATGACTTTGGAAATCATGGAAGGTCTAACAATATAAGTAGAATGGAAGGAGACGACGACGACGATGGAGACTATGACTGTGCTTTGGCTGCCTGATTTGTTATTTGGATAAGTTTTTTTCTGTGGTTATTACAGCTTAGCTGCTAAGTTGATCAATCAACTTGTAAGTTGCCGTTTGTAAACCATATTCAGTTACTGCTAAATGTTTTACTTTTGAGATTAGTAGTAAATATTTATTCAAGAACTGAACCGTTGTATTAGTCCAGATTATCTATGGTCATAATTACGTTGGTATGAGTTACTCGTATTGACAATGGGTTGAAATCAACGAAATTGTGATAACTGGAAGAATATAGTAGCAAGATTAGTCACTTCAAAGTTCAAATATTGTGTTACCAAACAATGCCATATGAGATAGGACAACCTCCTAGGAGGGCTTACAATACCTATATAGACAAAAATCCAAATTTAAGAACAACAGGAAAAAGATTACCAGATGAAAAATCTTACTTCCAAAATAACTCAGTTATTTTAAATATAACTGAATGTCATCCTCAGTTACTAGATACATATCTAGAACAATTGACTGCTGCAATAGCCAGAGACTATTCAACAAGACACTTAAATGTCAATTCTGGTGAAGAAATGATTAGGATTGCCGAAAATTACTTAGAAGACAATGCTAAGGCAATATGGGAATCATACAAAAAAGATTTCCCAGGTGATATTGCAAACCTTGTTGCTCAAGGAAACAATATCTACAACTTTGCTTATTCCATCCACACCATCTTAACTGGAAGGGATGTAAATACAGGAATAACAATAAGGCAACAAGAAGCAATGCGAGACCTTGAACAAATACAACTCCTAGACTGGAGATATATAATAAAATTCTTAAAAGAATACTTGCACTATGCTACAATTTCAGGAAATTATTACAATACTGAAGTAGGCAACATGTTATTTTCTAAATTACCAGGTGATTTAGGAAAAGAAATCCATAGATCTTGGATAACAGATTATCAAGATAAACCTGAAAACTTACCTCCGAATTATAACAACATTGGGATAAGAATTACACATATCATATCAGAATTAAAAAAGAGATGTACTTACATAAAAATCCAAAAAGAATTAAAACAAAAGAATTATGGTTTTTGTGGACAAATATATACACCACAACAATATGGTTCCTATAAGATTGAAAACAAACCAAAGTTCAAAAAGAAATATACAAAAAAATACTATTTAAGAAGATCTAATGCTAGAAAACCTTACTTAAATAAAGATAGACAGGTTAGGAAATACAAGTTGGAAAAAATTCATCATTATTTTGTTCATTTTTATTGTTTGTTTGAGTTATATGGTTTAGGTTTTTGCATTGACCAGGAATTGGGCAATTGCAATTTGTTAATTTGTCTTTTGGGGTGTCTTTATTTCCACCACGCTTTTCTAGTGCAAACTCTGAGAGTATAGGTGTAAGAGTTGTTTTTTTAGAAATTTGGATATAATCTTGTAGGTTTAATTCTAAAACCCAAAGTTGTTTTATATTATAATATGGGGACCATTCTCCGCATGTATTGGTAAAACATATGTTTATATTTTTGACAATGTCTGTTATTATAGTTGTTGTTCCATCAAATTGGACGCTTTGCAAAGAAAATGGACAATGTTTTCCAACATTGCAGCAAATACACTTGCGTTTATATTGATGATATCCTTGTTTTCTCAAAAACAAAACAAGAACATATATCACACTTATACACAGTTCTAAAATTAATAGAGGCACATGGCCTAATTATATCAAAAAGAAAAATAGAACTAATCAAAAATACTATAGAATTTCTTGGAGCCCGTATTGGCAAAGGAACTATAGAATTACAACCTCATATAACAAAAAAGATACTAGAATTTCCTGACAAAATTGAAAATTTAAAACAGTTGCAAGCTTTTTTTGGGCTTGTTAATTACGCAAGACCATATATTAAAAACCTTTCAAAATATACTGGGCCTTTATATAATAAAGCCAGCCCAAAAGGAAACAGAGATTTTAATATTGAGGACATAAAACAAATACAAAAAATAAAAGAAATAGCAAGCAAATTGCAACCTTTAAGTTTACCATTACAAACAGAATATTTAATAATAGAAACAGATGGATCATCCTTAGGATGGGGTGGTATTTTATTAAGTAAAAAAAAAAATACGAAAACAAAACAACAGAAAAAATATGTAGATACACCTCTGGTATATACAGAGAAAAAGGTTATATGACATCACTAGATTATGAAATTTTAGCCATAATAAATGTTCTAGAATCCTTTAAACTATTCATAATTTCACAAAAGGAGATAACAATCAGAACTGACTGTGAATCCATAGTCAAATATACAGAAAATAAAAAGGACAAAGGAATACTAAATAATAGATGGCTCAAATTTAAAAATGCTATAACAAATTGTGGAACAAACATACTTTGGGAACATATAAAGGGCAAAGATAATTTTTTGCCAGACAAACTTTCTAGGTTGTTAAGATAAATCTACATTTTACTAACAATCTTTATGCAGATTGCAGAAAAACAAAAGACAAATATGGGAGAACAAGATCCTTCTATGCATCTAAAAACATACTCAAAAAAAAATAAGTTCCAAACAAAAATGAAAGTTACAGAAGAACAACAAATGGTCCTAGATAATATCTGGAACATGAAGACACCACAGGAATCCAACAAACAAAAGCTGAGTGTTTTGTACACACTCCTACAAATTTTTACAAAGCTACAAGACAAAAAATACCTTTATTATGATCTTTTTACAGGTCCTGATGCTGGCATATATGCCTCATGGGAAATTATAGTAAAAATAAATTTTCTAAAACAAAATCCCAGATATGGGAACCCACTTTACAAAGGTTTCAACACATATGATGAAGCAATTACAGAATTACAAAAAAACTTTGGAGATGATTTTATTATTTCTGATGATATACAAAGTTTACAAAAAATATCTTTGGGGAAATTTACAAAGGAAGAACCGCTCGAGACTTCTTCTTCAATAAACCTGAGGCCCCAAACCTCTTATGCCTCGGCAACAAAGACTACTACTACAAAAATGACAAATTTGGGACAACCCAAAACAAATTTCCAACCACCATCTCCTCACAACAAACCTACACAAAAAATTGTTTTACCAAGCCTCCCTGAACAAATGACTAGAGAATTATAATTCGTTTATCATATTCTGGAACAATCTCCAAATATGTTCAACAATATTTGCGAATTCTTCTCACAAATATCCCACATTAAAAATGAAGGCCTACAAATCCATTGGGAGATAATGAGAAACTCCAACATACCTTGTACAAAAAAGCATTCCCAATGTTTACAAACAAATACAAATTGTCCATGTACAATTATATGTGCTATCCCACAAGTTACACTGAACCTCAACAAGTACAAATACCTAATCCACAAAGACATAGTACTAGATCCCATGGTACTAATAAATTTTGGATTTGTCAAAAGAATTTATGCAGAAGAATGGATCCAAGATGACATGCCAGAACCTTTTGGAACTACCATAGAACAACTCACAAACATATTGGCGACAGACATATATATGGACTTCAAGTCCATACCGCCTCATTTTGGCAAACATATTTTCGAACCCACAAAACATGCAGTACAGGTAAAAGTAAAGTTTCTTGATCAAGACTATGCAGATTGGGATATAGACTACAAACCAGAAGTTATCCAATACAAAGAGATTAAAGAACAAGCCTACGAAAGATATAGAGCCACAAAAATTGTTGAAGAAGATGAATGGGATACAAAAAACAAATTTCTCTATACAGAAACTCCCACTACAAAAATATTTATCACAAATATGCTAAGGGATCAAGGGATTCATCACAGAAGTTTCGACATATTCCATCCTAAGCCTTCCCTAATACAAAACTACAGGAAAGAAAGACAAAGAAAAAGAAACATTGATGATGACATAGAATCAACTACTATGTCTACAGATGACTGAGTTGACAGATTATTCTTCACTTAACAAAAACAAAGCCTACAAAGATTTCTTCCAGGAAAAGAAAGAATCTACTTTTTAAAAGGATGTAGCGTGCTGGCCATCTTTTTATTAAAACAAATGTAAAGTATGTACCTTGTTCTTAGTGCTTTCAATAATGGAGAATATATTTATCTCCACTATGTATTAACAGACAGCTGTCTGGTCCTTGTATCCTTTCTCCATCTATATAAGGAGATGTAGTTTGTTATGTAAGATATAGAAAAAAAAATTTAGCTACCACTGTAAACCTTCGTTGTAAACCTTCCATCTTAAATAAAAAACTTCTTTCTTTGTTAATGGCTGCAACTCAGATGAATTCTAGCTAAACCCCAAAGTCAAGGCTCAAGAAAGGAACAGGTTTTTCTTCATTAAAAATATGTAAGTGCCTTAGTTTCCATTATCTATCATATTTTTCCTATCTTATTTTAGTTTATTAACTATTATTGAAGCTTCAAAAGTTCAATTGACACTATGACACCCTTAAATCTTTTTTGATTTTTTTATATACCGAGTTAGAATTACTTATAATTCCAACAGACGTACATCCGCTTGACAGAGCTAAGTACCCAATCAAAGCCGTTTAGACAAGAGAGTGCTTAGGCATATAGGGGAAGAAACTCTTTAGGATAACAATGTGAGGAATGAAAAAATAATAATAGCCCGGTTTATCAAAAATCTTTAAAAAAAAAATAAGGTCTGTTCTAGTAAAAACGTTTTGAAAAAAAAAGGCCCTTACTATTTTCTATGAGAAAACCTAAAGTACTTTCTGAAATCTTTGACTACTCTCTTTAAGAAGAGCTTGTTACGAACAATTTATCTTACAAAAATATTCGCAATTAACAGTTGTTATGGAAAAACTACAACAATATCTAGAAAAACAATTTTTAACAAACATAATAAAAATCACAAAAAATAGCCAACTTTCCAAAGACCAACAACATCAGATCCTAGTGATATTCAAACAAAAATACACAACTGAATTAATAAATATTTTTGACTGTGAAACAGACCTATTACAAATGTTCAATAACTTTAGCATATACAGAGAACCAGGAAATATCGTAATAACAGAAAAATTCATGAAAGATTTCTGCATAGAATGGAATAAATTTAAAACAAACAAAAATAAAACAGACCATGAAATCACAGACAAAATAATTAGATAAACTAAGTATGAAAAATTTACCTAACATAGACACCATAGAATCATTACAAAACTTTTTAGAAGATAAATTTATGATAAAAATACTTTTTGTCCTAAAACAAACAAACATGAATATGGATCAACAGTACAACATAGCCAAAATTTTCAAACATAAATACACTGAAGAACTCATAGAACTTTCAGATGAACCAAAGCTTGACAAAACCAAAGCTGTAACCAAAATAATAAAACAACAAGAGATAAAAACAAAAGTCACAAATAGAATACTGGATTTAGTTTATGAAGAAAACTACAAGATTATCCGACACTATGTTCTTGAGGAGAACAATAGGTGGCTGAACAGCCAACTAGACCTGTCCTGGACAGATGAGTGTAACATGTACAATGAATTTTACTAAAAGAGGATAGTTACAAGATGGTGAAACAAAAATTAGAAGACTCTGAACGAGAAAAAATGGAATGGGTTCCTAATTCCTATTTCACTACTCTACTTACTGCACCCTTGGGTTTTAATCCTTCAAGTGGCCAGTAAGGTAACAAAGATGAACAAGCAAATTATTCTGCATAGTATAATAGAGATTTTAACATACACAATAAAATTCATCTCTGGATTTGCCTTCAGCATATATATCCTCCAAAATAGATCTTCAACCTTATCTGAAATGCTCAGGCTGACCCGAGCGTAATGAAAAGACAAAACACTCGAGTCAGGACTAAAATATCTCATGTAAGTCAAATCGAATAAGAAAATATGAGTGTGACGGCGTCAGAGATGTTTACGGGGTTTGACATCTCCTGTCCAGTGTCAACGTGAGTGCAATAACTTAAGAGATGTTACGGGATTTTCCATCTCTCAAGGATCCGTTAAACTATCTACTATGTAGTACAATACGCTATTATAATATGTCTACATTAAAGTAAAAGTATTAAAATAGCGTTAAGCCATGGCCCATTCCACCCTTAACACAGTTTATATTCCCAAGAGCATATACAAGACCGTAGTTTCCCCAAAACCGGAAGTCACCAGTGGGAAATCCATATACTAAAGGTACAAACCAAAATCATAGTGGTCGTGAATAGGATAATCAGTATGACAAGGTACATGAGGCAATACCAACTAGGATACTAGTAGTTGCGTGATCCTGACTGATGTTGGGCATAGCAGCTACTACCCCAACACTGCGAAACAACACTCCCAAAATCGAGGGGTGCACCCAAATCGAATCACAAAAGTAATAGACATGGTGACGAAGAAGTGTGTCCGCTAGAGGTGGCGAACCTCAATGGCCCGACGCGGCTCCTGTTTTAGTCATGTCAGGGGTCATCCAATATCGTTCTCTTTCTTCAATCAACGCGTTCATCAAACCATCCACTTCATTCTGGATCAACACTCCGCGTATACTAGTTATTAAAGTGGTTTTCGGTATCGACAGAGAGTATGTCCATATCCAATCCTGGTCTCTTTAATAACTACGTATTATTACACCGATGGCTCTTTTACATTTTCAAAATCAATTCATAATTGATTATCAAAAATATCATATTCGCTTCAAAAATAAAAGCCTTTTCAAAATCATCATATCTACTCAAAGTATACGATTTCATTTCAAAATCATTCTCGCCTCAATATCTCATTTCAATTTCAAAATCGTCCTATCTACTCAAAATATACGATTTAATTTCAAAAATCATTTTCGCCTTACTTTTCACAAAACGATTCACATAAACTCGAATTCCAAAATTTAAAATTTAATCCAATTTCAAATCATCAATTTCAACTCGATTCAGCTTCTCAATAAACCATTTCAAATTATCAATTTCAAATACATATTTGAACCACAAAATAAACAATTTCACTTCCAATATATTTCGAAACTTTAAATATTTCACATTTCAAAACAGCTCATATATTTATATAAAAATATAAGATTCGCTTTAAAACCATTTCGTATTCAAATTAGAATATACTTCAAATTAAACATCCGTATTAAGTAGTTTACTTAATTTCTGGAACAATTCCCATTTAATAAACTTAGATTAATATTCGGATTTCAAGAATTCATTTAAGTATTACATTCCAAATCAATTTCAGTTCAAATCCTATTCAAATCAATTTTATCTTCAAATTTAATTCAATAGTTTCAATTTAGTTCAATTCACAAATTTATTTAAATTTCAATTTAATTCATAATTAATTAAATCTCAATTTCAAATTAATTTTCACTTCCAAACTCAAACTTGAAATATCATTTCATATAAATTTTCTTAGAAATATTCAGAGTTCGATTAAAAGTCCAATCTTTTAAAACAAATCGACTTTCGAAACTTTACGCCATATTTCAATTTTTCTTAAAAATCTAAACTTCGAATAATTAAACCATTTCATTTACCAAGTTTAAATTCCAACATCTCGAGCTTCAATTCAAAATAATTCAATTTCCATAAATTGGATTTTTATTCTTAAATCAATTCATTTAAATAATTTCAAAACAACTTTTAAAATCATTTAATTTAACCAACCCGGTGTCCGTATATAATTCTCTAACCTATGGCCAAGTGGTTAGTTATTTCAATTAAATGTCAGGGATGAATATATATTACTTAAACCAATCACAGTGTCATGTGCATGTATAACAGGATATATATAAGCAAATAAACATCCAAACATTTAAATATCAACCAATAACATCCATCGAAATAAATCATCCAATAGTCAATACAATTCACGGCAATTTCATAGTTATCAATATCGGAAAATTTGATTTCAATTAAATCCTAATTTCAATTTACTGTCAATTTAAATTTTCATCGGTGAATTCACACGACAATCTATATGACAATTAAATTTTTATCAAACAACGACAAATAAATTCATATCACTTCATAATGTCAAATTTAACTACCATAAAGATATTAAGTACGTTGTGAGCGTTATAAAACACTCACCTTGATTTTCTGTTGTCGCCGAGACGTTCCGGTTTGGAACTAAAACTGGACGACGCCCAACTTTAGCCCAAATTTCCACCATCTCCAAATCCATCCAAACTAGTTTCATTTCGAAGCTCTCGTCATTACGATCGCAACGAAAAAAGTTTTGTTCCAATCGGACCTCGTATGAAAAAGTTATGCATTTTAGAAGTTTGTACAAATTTTAATATAACTAATTTACAAATTCTTTTTAATTCCAAACCCTGCTGAATCCTGGCCGTTCATCTTTGCTTCAGGAAATCTGGGCCGCACCTGCCTCCTTCTCCATCATCGTTCAATTCACGTGAACCCTAACCCATAGCTGCCTATCTTCATCAAATTATCACGACCAACTCACTCGACTTCACAATGATCAGAGACCACCGTTAGAAGCGTCTTCGAAAGAGCTACCATCGGCCAGAGTAGGGTGGAGCTCGGCCATCTCTGCTGCACGCAAATTGAGGACAAACACAAAACTTTAAATGCAAATTCCCGTTGATCCGTTGCTCCGTTTTCGATCATCTCCGTATGGATTTGAAGCTCTCATCGTCCTCTACAACTTTGTAGTTGACAACTTTTGCTAATTCCTTACGGATTGAGAGAGATTAAGGAGGAAAGAAAATGAATTTCTGGCCATTGATGGAAAAGATGGCGGCTAGGGCTGAAACCCTAAGTTGTTTTTGGAAAATAGAGAAAGTGAGGGGCTTTTATAGAAAAATACGCGACACTATTCATCCCGTATTTTCCGAACTCCAAACGAAGCGTGCCGGCTGACATTTCTAAGGTTTACCCCGCGTTCCGAACACAATGGAACAGGTTTCGGAAGCTAATTCGATCATCTGTGCGAGTTACGGCAATAAACGATCGATTTAAAATTAAATCGGTTAATCAAATTTCTGTGCGTTTGGGCTCGCCCCGGACAAACGGTAAATCTGATTGACACGAAATTTGAAACCTTACAAAAATATGACATTACGGATCCGATGAAACTAGTTTCGTCGAAATCCGAGACTTTTTGAAAAATGACTATTTTCTCTCGCCGAATTAATATTAAAAACAATTCGATGCGTTTCGAGCTGCCACGATCAAACGATAACTCCGATTGCTACGAAAATTGAAATCCGACAATAAGAAACTATTTCGGATCCAATGGAACTAGTTTCGTTCAATTCTGAGACTGTTCGAAAAATGGCTATTTTTCAGTCGATAATTAAATATTAAAATATTCAATTTTCACAAATTAACTTTAAATTCAATTTTAAAAGTTCTATAACATTACTATAACTCCAATATGATAAGATAAAATTTTACAAATCATTTTCAATCATATTCAACTCGATTTTCAATTATTTCTGAAATTTAACTTATTAAATTATCGATTTAATTGTCTAATTAAATCCAATATTCGAAAAATAAATTATTCGACTGTTTAATTTCAATATAAAATTCCCAATTTTAAATTATTAACTTTTAAATCAAATTTCAATTGTTCAGAAATTCCATTTTTAATTTCACAGTAATTAACAATCTTTTACAATGCAATTTTCCATTATAAATCCAATATAAAAGATTATATTAGATTCCACGTTCAATTATATTGTAATTCAAATTCAAGTTATTTAATTCCAAATGAATTCTTTTATTTCGATTTACACTTTCATTATTGAATCAACCATTTACTTATACATTATTATCAATAGTTTATAATTCATTTACTTTCATTTTCTTCAGCTATCATCTTATTTAAATTCACAGTAATATTAAATTACATTCATTTACGTTGATTTCCATATTATAACTTCAATATTAAATGTAACATTTTATTTATTTCGTTGTTTACAATCAAATTCAATTCAATTCAATTACTTGTTACATTCAAATTTAAATCTTTACTTACGTTCAATTACAAGTTAACATCTTTATCGAATTACAGTTTCAGTTATTATCTGCTTTCAATCAACTGTAATATTAAGTTACATTTATTTATATTAGTTTCAATAACATAAACTTCCATTATTAAATCTACCATTTTATTTATTCTTTGTTTACAATCATAACCAATTTGGTTTACAATCAAATTCAATTCATTATTTACATTCACTACAAGTTAACATCCATATTTAATTTACAAATAAGTTATTTTAGAATTCAATTTTGTATTTTAACTTGTAATTCGCATTTAACAACACAAAATTTTATTTCCTTTGGATTTTTATCCAAAATTTTCATTTTAATTCGTATTTTTAAAGTGTTAAAAATACGGGTCGTTACATTCTCCTCCACTTAAAACTTTTCGTCCTCGAAAAGGAACGGAGAAGGAGAAACCATCATTTAGAAATAATTCATTCAAAATATTCTACTTATTTGCAAAATTTAGTTATAGGATTTTTTTTCACAAAGTTTTCTAACTCCCGGATTTTTTAAAAATTTCGGCAGCACCTCCTTTGCGCGGCTAGGACCGAAAAATTTCACAGTAGTAATAATTGCATGATATACATCTCATTACAAGAATGAGGCATCCCAAAACATGGGGAACACAATAATATACCACAACATAAACCGTAATCCGAGAACGTACCTTTTATTAAGCATTTATTAGCATTTTAACTTACATTTTGCATTTAGCGCAGAAGCGAGCTCCACAAGCGAAGCGCAACCCCTTTGCTACCTACTAAAATGCTCAATAACCAAGTTAGAACCATGCATATAAAGATAGATCGATATACTTAGCATAAACAACCTACATATAACATGTTTAGCTTCAAAACTGAAATTCCAATTCCAGGACAGCAAACGAATCTCAGTTTTTGATCACCTAAACGATAAAATTTGACAATGGAATCTAAACAAAAGTTGTTGCATTCGTTTCAGGATTTCCGGAATGTCCAAAATTATCAAATTTGGACCATCCGTTCAAAAGTTACGGCCGTTTTACTAAATGGATACGCCTCAGCCTGGGCAATGCATTGCGCAGGTCAGCGACGTTCACTCCCCTTTTCGACCATCTAAATGACAGCAAAACACAAAACACTTAAAGCAAAACTTTTAACTTAAGTTATTAGCTTTCCATAAAGTGCAAGATCGTCAAAATCCGATACACCAGTAAAATGTTATGGCGAGAATACTAAGGTGCTTCAGATTTCTACTCTACACAGGCCAGCGACTAATATTGGTGTTTTAGGCCTAGTGGATGAAGGTATTTATCAATACATTCTAAACAAAAGATGTAGCACAGTTTCTAGGCTTTCCGAAAAGTCCAAGATCGTCAAATTCCGTTCAAACATTTAAAAGTTATGGTTGTTTTCGTTCCATCATATATTGGACAATTTTGGATTTTTTTTCTTCCCAAATTTGCTTTTATTATTTCAAAGCACAAACCATCAAACTTCAAATTTTCTAAAGAAACAATCATAAACACAAAGTCGTTTATTTTCTTATATATCCAGGAAATAAGTTTACATTCGATTTGTTTCCGATTTATTCAAGTTTGTTTCATTCATAATTTAAATTCAAGTCAATTTGCTTCAATTTAATTTGAATTCAATTATATTCAATTTCCCTATGCTTCAAATTTGAATTTAATTATTTTAAAATTTTATTCCGTTTATTCAATTCCATTAACACTAATGAATTCTATTTAATCAATTATCATCCATCTAACAACCAATGCATATCAAACATTAACATCCATCCAAATCTATAATAAATCAATTATACATTTCCAAGTCAAAATTTTAATTTCATACACTTCCAAGTTTATTGACATTTAGTTTTATTCAAATTTAATTAGTTTCCATTTACTAATTCTATATTTAATTAATTTTAAATTTAATTCATTTTACAACTTAAATTTCCTTTATATTTACAACTATCAATAGATCTTCACATTTTATTATTCACTCTCACACTGGTATATTATTCCTCTACTTATCCTTATTAGCATTTTAAACTTTTTAAGTATTTGGTAAGTTTTTGTTATGCAAATAGAATGTAGTTAAACAACATACAACCTCTTTTCATTCAAAGTTGAATTTTCAATTAATTAATTCTTAAGTCATTACTTAAATTTCACTATAATTTAATTTCACATTTACATTCACATATAGTATTTCCATTTTATATTAACATAATGGTGAATCACCTTTAAATGTTAATTTAAATTCCAATTATTTACTAACAATTTTATTTATATTTGCAAACCATTAATTAAATGCATATTTCATTATTCAAACCTATACTTGTATATTATCCAATTAACAATTCATATAACATTTTTGAACTTCTTAAATGATTTGGTAAGTTATATCTATGCTATAGAATGAAATTTAATACTATGCGAGTTTTACAGTTTCAATTTTATTTTAAATTCATAATTTCCTAATTCTAAGGATTTCTACTTCAATTGATATTTCACTTAGCTCTTAGGTTCATTTCTCATTTCGCAATTCAGAAGTTCCGTAATGATTCAAGTATTAATTCATTTCAACCATTAAAAGAAAAATCATTAATTATTAAAGAACTCAAGAATTCCAATCCCGGTTTCATTTCAAATCAAGTTTTGAAATAATATATACTTATATAATTTATATATCAAATCATACTATAGAGAATACAAAATAAAATTCAATTTTAATCAAAACAGGGTTTAGAAAAACTATTAAGTGATCTCCCCCACTTGGACTCTCGAAAATAAACGTCGATGATGCGTGCACTCATCACCGAAATCATTCTCTAGTGTCAAGAGGGGAGTATAACACTTACTTCATTTGAAAACAATTTCTAATCGAATATACTATCATATAATACTTATATTATACATTTCAAATTTTTGTTAATAAATTTTCAAAACACCGGAATTTAAATTCTCCATCTTAATTTAAATTCATTTTTATTTCATTTTATTTACCATTATATTCATTGTCAATCATATTTACAAGTTTCATTTCTTAAAATCAGTCAATAGTCAATAGTTAGAAATATTGACTAATCAACAATAAACGATGATAATCTAATATTATCATCTCTAACCAATACAATCAAAATTTATAAATTTTCAAGATAAGTCTTTTATATATAGAATATAATCCAAAACAATATTTTGTCAATCTGTCCTATTGAGTGTTTAGAAATTCCTATCGATGCCTTGGCGTCCCAAGTACCAACCAGAATTCATAAATACTCAATGGAACAAATTAACACAATATAAAATCATTTTTATATCAAAATTACAAATACGCTCTCTCATATACACTCAACTCATTCATATAGTTTACCTCTATTTCAATGAGTTATTCCCCACTAGAGCCAAGGTAATCTAAACCAAAGCTCTGATACCAACTGTAACGACCCGCCATTTTTGACCGTTCAAGTCGACAATAATCCACACATGTACAACTCAAACCGTTCAAAAAGGCAGATGGTTATTGGGGTTAAATAAGAAAAGGAAAGAAAGAACAGAAGCAAACTCAGAATCTTGCAGCGGAAGGAACAAGATATAATAATAAAATAAAAGTTCATGAAGCTGTTAAATAAATAAATTTGATTATTATTATACATCATAAATCAGAGTTACATACATATCAGAGATAATACAATAATGCAGCGGAAAAATAACATGGTAGTAGAATACAAATGATGTAATACCAAACTCTGTCTTCGTCCTCCAAAATAGATCTTCAACCTTATCTGAAATGCTCAGGCTGACCCGAGCGTAATGAAAAGACAAAACACTCGAGTCAGGACTAAAATATCTCATGTAAGTCAAATCGAATAAGAAAATATGAGTGTGACGGCGTCAGAGATGTTTACGGGGTTTGACATCTCCTGTCCAGTGTCAACGTGAGTGCAATAACTTAAGAGATGTTACGGGATTTTCCATCTCTCAAGGATCCGTTAAACTATCTACTATGTAGTACAATACGCTATTATAATATGTCTACATTAAAGTAAAAGTATTAAAATAGCGTTAAGCCATGGCCTATTCCACCCTTAACACAGTTTATATTCCCAAGAGCATATACAAGACCGTAGTTTCCCCAAAACCGGAAGTCACCAGAGGGCAATCCATATACTAAAGGTACAAACCAAAATCGTAGTGGTCGCGAATAGGATAATCAGTATGACAAGGTACATGAGGCAATACCAACTAGGATACTAGTAGTTGCGTGATCCTGACTGATGTTGGGCATAGCAGCTACTACCCCAACACCGCGAAACAACACTCCCAAAAACGAGGGGTGCACCCAAATCGAATCACAAAAGTAATAGACATGGTAACGAAGAAGTGTGTCCTCTAGAGGTGGCGAACCTCAATGGCCCGGCGCGGCTCCTGTTTTAGTCATGTCAGGGGTAATCCAATATCGTTCTCTTTCTTCAATCAACGCGTTCATCAAACCATCCACTTCATTCTGGATCAACACTCCGCGTATACTAGTTATTAAAGTGGTTTTCGGTATCGACAGAGAGTATATCCATATCCGATCTCGGTCTCTTTGATAACTACGTATTATTACACCAATGGCTCTTTTACATTTTCAAAATCAATTCATAATTGATTATCAAAAATATCATATTCGCTTCAAAAATAAAAGCCTTTTCAAAATCATCATATCTACTCAAAGTATACGATTTCATTTCAAAATCATTCTCGCCTCAATATCTCATTTCAATTTCAAAATCGTCCTATCTACTCAAAATATACGATTTAATTTCAAAAATCATTTTCGCCTTACTTTTCACAAAACGATTCACATAAACTCGAATTCCAAAATTTAAAATTTAATCCAATTTCAAATCATCAATTTCAACTCGATTCAGCTTCTCAATAAACCATTTCAAATTATCAATTTCAAATACATATTTGAACCACAAAATAAACAATTTCACTTCCAATATATTTCGAAACTTTAAATATTTCACATTTCAAAACAGCTCATATATTTATATAAAAATATAAGATTCGCTTTAAAACCATTTCGTATTCAAATTAGAATATACTTCAAATTAAACATCCGTATTAAGTAGTTTACTTAATTTCTGGAACAATTCCCATTAAATAAACTTAGATTAATATTCGGATTTCAAGAACATTTAAGTATTACATTCCAAATCAATTTCAGTTCAAATCCTATTCAAATCAATTTTATCTTCAAATTTAATTCAATAGTTTCAATTTAGTTCAATTCACAAATTTATTTAAATTTCAATTTAATTCCAAATTAATTAAATCTCAATTTCAAATTAATTTTCACTTCCAAACTCAAGCTTGAAATATCATTTCATATAAATTTTCTTAGAAATATTCAGAGTTCGATTAAAAGTCCAATCTTTTAAAACAAATCGACTTTCGAAACTTTACGCCATATTTCAATTTTTCTTAAAAATCTAAACTTCGAATAATTAAACCATTTAATTTACCAAGTTTAAATTCCAACATCTCGAGCTTCAATTCAAAATAATTCAATTTCCATAAATTGGATTTTTATTCTTAAATCAATTCATTTAAATGATTTCAAAACAACTTTTAAAATCATTTAATTTAACCAACCCGGTGTCCGTATATAATTCTCTAACCTATGGCTAAGTTGTTAGTTATTTCAATTAAATGTCAGGGATGAATATATATTACTTAAACCAATCACAGTGTCATGTGCATGTATAACAGGATATATATAAGCAAATAAACATCCAAACATTTAAATATCAACCAATAGCATCCATCGAAATAAATCATCCAATAGTCAATACAATTCACGGCAATTTCATAGTTATCAATATCGGAAAATTTGATTTCAATTAAATCCTAATTTCAATTTACTGTCAATTTAAATTTTCATCGGTGAATTCACACGACAATCTATATGACAATTAAATTTTTATCAAACAACGACAAATAAATTCATATCACTTCATAATGTCAAATTTAACTACCATAAAGATATTCAGTACGTTGTGAGCGTTATAAAACACTCACCTTGATTTTCTGTTGTCGCCGAGACGTTTCGGTTTGGAACTAAAACTGGACGACGCCCAACTTTAGCCCAAATTTCCACCGTCTCCAAATCCATCCAAACTAGTTTCATTTCGAAGCTCTCGTCATTACGATCGCAACGCAAAAGGTTTCGTTCCAATCGGACCTCGTATGAAAAAGTTATGCATTTTAGAAGTTTGTACAAATTTTAATATAACTAATTTACAAATTCTTTTTAATTCCAAACCCTGCTGAATCCTGGCCGTTCATCTTTGCTTCAGGAAATCTGGGCCGCACCTGCCTCCTTCTCCATCATCGTTCAATTCACGTGAACCCTAACCCATAGCTGCCTATCTTCATCAAATTATCACGACCAACTCACTCGACTTCACAATGGTCAGAGACCACCGTTAGAAGCGTCTTCGAAAGAGCTACCATCGGCCAGAGTAGGGTGGAGCTCGGCCATCTCTGCTGCATGCAAATCGAGGACAAACACGAAACTTTAAATGTAAATTCCCGTTGATCCGTTGCTCCGTTTTCGATCATCTCCGTATGGATTTGAAGCTCTCATCGTCCTCTACAACTTTGTAGTTGACAACTTTTGCTAATTCCTTACGGATTGAGAGAGATTAAGGAGGAAAGAAAATGAATTTCTGGCCATTGATGGAAAAGATGGCGGCTAGGGCTGAAACCCTAAGTTGTTTTTGGAAAATAGAGAAAGTGAGGGGCTTTTATAGAAAAATACGCGACACTATTCATCCCGGATTTTCCGAACTCCAAACGAAGCGTGCCGTCTGACGTTTCTAAGGTTTACCCCGCGTTCCGAACACAATGGAACAGGTTTCGGAAGCTAATTCGATCATCTGTGCGAGTTACGGCAATAAACGATCGATTTAAAATTAAATCGGTTAATCAAATTTCTGTGCGTTTGGGCTCACCCCGGACAAACGGTAAATCTGATTGACACGAAATTTGAAACCTTACAAAAATATGATATTACGGATCCGATGAAACTAGTTTCGTCGAAATCCGAGACTTTTTGAAAAATGACTATTTTCTCTCGCCGAATTAATATTAAAAACAATTCGATGCGTTTCGAGCTGCCACGATCAAACGATAACTCCGATTGCTACGAAAATTGAAATCCGACAATAAGAAACTATTTCGGATCCAATGGAACTAGTTTCGTTCAATTCTGAGACTGTTCGAAAAATGGCTATTTTTCAGTCGATAATTAAATATTAAAATATTCAATTTTCACAAATTAACTTTAAATTCAATTTTAAAAGTTCTATAACATTACTATAACTCCAATATGATAAGATAAAATTTTACAAATCATTTTCAATCATATTCAACTCGATTTTCAATTATTTCTGAAATTTAACTTATTAAATTATCGATTTAATTGTCTAATTAAATCCAATATTCGAAAAATAAATTATTCGGCTGTTTAATTTCAATATAAAATTCCCAATTTTAAATTATTAACTTTTAAATCAAATTTCAATTGTTCACAAATTCCATTTTTAATTTCACAGTAATTAACAATCTTTTACAATGCAATTTTCCATTACAAATCCAATATAAAAGATTATATTAGATTCCACGTTCAATTATATTGTAATTCAAATTCAAGTTATTTAATTCCAAATGAATTCTTTTATTTCGATTTACACTTTCATTATTGAATCAACCATTTACTTATACATTATTATCAATAGTTTATAATTCATTTACTTTCATTTTCTTCAGCTATCATCTTATTTAAATTCACAGTAATATTAAATTACATTCATTTACGTTGATTTCCATATTATAACTTCAATATTAAATGTAACATTTTATTTATTTCGTTGTTTACAATCAAATTCAATTCAATTCAATTACTTGTTACATTCAAATTTAAATCTTTACTTACGTTCAATTACAAGTTAACATCTTTATCGAATTACAGTTTCAGTTATTATCTGCTTTCAATCAACTGTAATATTAAGTTACATTTATTTATATTAGTTTCAATAACATAAACTTCCATTATTAAATCTACCATTTTATTTATTCTTTGTTTACAATCATAACCAATTTGGTTTACAATCAAATTCAATTCATTATTTACATTCACTACAAGTTAACATCCATATTTAATTTACAAATAAGTTATTTCAGAATTCAATTTTGTATTTTAACTTGTAATTCGCATTTAACAACACAAAATTTTATTTCCTTTGGATTTTTATCCAAAATTTTCATTTTAATTCGTATTTTTAAAGTGTTAAAAATACGGGTCGTTACATTCTCCCCCACTTAAAACTTTTCGTCCTCGAAAAGGAACGGAGAAGGGGAAACCATCATTTAGATACAATTCATTCAAAATATTTTACTTATTTGCAAAATTTAGTTATAGGATTTTTTTTCACAAAGTTTTCTAACTCCCGTATTTTTTAAAAATTTCGGCAGCACCTCCTTTGCGCGGCTAGGACCGAAAAATTTCACAGTAGTAATAATTGCATGATATACATCTCATTACAAGAATGAGGCATCCCAAAACATGGGGAACACAATAATATACTACAACATAAACCATAATCCGAGAACGTACCTTTTATTAAGCATTTATTAGCATTTTAACTACATTTTGCATTTAGCACAGAAGCGAGCTCCACAAGCGAAGCGCAACCCCTTTGCTACCTACTAAAATGCTCAATAACCAAGTTAGAACCATGCATATAAAGATAGATCGATATACTTAGCATAAACAACCTACATATAACATGTTTAGCTTCAAAACTGAAATTCCAATTCCAGGACTGCAAACGAATCTCAGTTTTTGGTCACCTAAACGATAAAATTTGACAATGGAATCTAAACAAAAGTTGTTGAATTCGTTTCAGGCTTTCCGGAATGTCCAAAATTATCAAAGATGGACCATCCGTTCAAAAGTTACGACCGTTTTACTAAATGGATACGCCTCAGCCTAGGCAATGCATTGCGCAGGTCAGCGACGTTCACTCCCCTTTTCGACAATCTAAATGACAGCAAAACACAAAACACTTAAAGCAAAACTTTTAACTTAAGTTCTTAGATTCCCAGAAAGTGCAAGATCGTCAAAATCCGATACACCAGTAAAAAGTTATGGCGAGAATACTAAGGTGCTTCAGATTTCTACTCTACACAGGCCAGCGACTAATATTGGTGTTTTAGGCCTAGTGGATGAAGGTATTTATCAATACATTCTAAACAAAAGATGTAGCACAGTTTCTAGGCTTTCCGAAAAGTCCAAGAATGTCAAATTCCGTTCGAACATTTAAAAGTTATGGTTGTTTTCGTTCCAGCATATATTGGACAATTTTGGATTTTTTTTTCTTCCCAAATTTGCTTTTATTATTTCAAAGCACAAACCATCAAACTTCAAATTTTCTAAAGAAACAATCATAAACACAAAGTCGTTTATTTTCTTACATATCCAGGAAATAAGTTTACATTCGATTTGTTTCCGATTTATTCAAGTTTGTTTCATTCATAATTTAAATTCAAGTCAATTTGCTTCAATTTAATTTGAATTCAATTATATTCAATTTCCCTATGCTTCAAATTTGAATTTAATTATTTTAAAATTTTATTCCGTTTATTCAATTCCATTAACACTAATGAATTCTATTAAATCAATTATCATCCATCTAACAACCAATGCATATCAAACATTAACATCCATCCAAATCTATAATAAATCAATTATACATTTCCAAGTCAAAATTTTAATTTCATACACTTCCAAGTTTATTGACATTTAGTTTTATTAAAATTTAATTAGTTTCCATTTACTAATTCTATATTTAATTAATTTTAAATTTAATTCATTTTACAACTTAAATTTCCTTTATATTTACAACTATCAATAGATCTTCACATTTTATTATTCACTCTCACACTGGTATATTATTCCTCTACTTATCCTTATTAGCATTTTAAACTTTTTAAGTATTTGGTAAGTTTTTGTTATGCAAATAGAATGTAGTTAAACAACATACAACCTCTTTTCATTCAAAGTTGAATTTTCAATTAATTAATTCTTAAGTCATTACTTAAATTTCACTATAATTTAATTTCACATTTACATTCACATATAGTATTTCCATTTTATATTAACATAATGGTGAATCACCTTTAAATGTTAATTTAAATTCCAATTATTTACTAACAATTTTATTTATATTTGCAAACCATTAATTAAATGCATATTTCATTATTCAAACCTATACTTGTATATTATCCAATTAACAATTCATATAACATTTTTGAACTTCTTAAATGATTTGGTAAGTTATATCTATGCTATAGAATGAAATTTAATACTATGCGAGTTTTACAGTTTCAATTTTATTTTAAATTCATAATTTCCTAATTCTAAGGATTTCTACTTCAATTGATATTTCACTTAGCTCTTAGGTTCATTTCTCATTTCGCAATTCAGAAGTTCCGTAATGATTCAAGTATTAATTCATTTCAACCATTAAAAGAAAAATCATTAATTATTAAAGAACTCAAGAATTCCAATCCCGGTTTCATTTCAAATCAAGTTTTGAAATAATATATACTTATATAATTTATATATCAAATCATACTATAGAGAATACAAAATAAAATTCAATTTTAATCAAAACAGGGTTTAGAAAAACTATTAAGTGATCTCCCCCACTTGGACTCTCGAAAATAAACGTCGATGATGCGTGCACTCATCACCGAAATCATTCTCTAGTGTCAAGAGGGGAGTATAACACTTACTTCATTTGAAATCCTTTGAAAACAATTTCTAATCGAATATACTATCATATAATACTTATATTATACATTTCAAATTTTTGTTAATAAATTTTCAAAACACCGGAATTTAAATTCTCCATCTTAATTTAAATTCATTTTTATTTCATTTTATTTACCATTATATTCATTGTCAATCATATTTACAAGTTTCATTTCTTAAAATCAGTCAATAGTCAATAGTTAGAAATATTGACTAATCAACAATAAACGATGATAATCTAATATTATCATCTCTAACCAATACAATCAAAATTTATAAATTTTCAAGATAAGTCTTTTATATATAGAATATAATCCAATACAATATTTTGTCAATCTGTCCTATTCGAGTGTTTAGAAATTCCTATCGATGCCTTGGCGTCCCAAGTACCAACCAGAATTCATAAATACTCAATGGAACAAATTAACACAATATAAAATCATTTTTATATCAAAATTACAAATACGCTCTCTCATATACACTCAACTCATTCATATAGTTTACCTCTATTTCAATGAGTTATTCCCCACTAGAGCCAAGGTAATCTAAACCAAAGCTCTGATACCAACTGTAACAACCCGCCATTTTTGACCGTTCAAGTCGACAATAATCCACACATGTCCAACTCAAACCGTTCAAAAAGGCAGATGGTTATTGGGGTTAAATAAGAAAAGGAAAGAAAGAACAGAAGCAAACTCAGAATCTTGCAGCGGAAGGAACAAGATATAATAATAAAATAACAGTTCATGAAGCTGTTAAATAAATAAATTTGATTATTATTATACATCATAAATCAGAGTTACATACATATCAGAGATAATACAATAATGCAGCGGAACAATAATATGGTAGTAGAATACAAATGATGTAATACCAAACTCCGTCTTCGTCCTCCAAAATAGATCTTCAACCTTATCTGAAATGCTCAGGCTGACCCGAGCGTAATGAAAAGACAAAACACTCGAGTCAGGACTAAAATATCTCATGTAAGTCAAATCGAATAAGAAAATATGAGTGTGACGGCGTCAGAGATGTTTACGGGGTTTGACATCTCCTGTCCAGTGTCAACGTGAGTGCAATAACTTAAGAGATGTTACGGGATTTTCCATCTCTCAAGGATCCGTTAAACTATCTACTATGTAGTACAATACGCTATTATAATATGTCTACATTAAAGTAAAAGTATTAAAATAGCGTTAAGCCATGGCCCATTCCACCCTTAACACAGTTTATATTCCCAAGAGCATATACAAGACCGTAGTTTCCCCAAAACCGGAAGTCACCAGTGGGAAATCCATATACTAAAGGTACAAACCAAAATCATAGTGGTCGCGAATAGGATAATCAGTATGACAAGGTACATGAGGCAATACCAACTAGGATACTAGTAGTTGCGTGATCCTGACTGATGTTGGGCATAGCAGCTACTACCCCAACACCGCGAAACAACACTCCCAAAATCGAGGGGTGCACCCAAATCGAATCACAAAAGTAATAGACATGGTGACGAAGAAGTGTGTCCGCTAGAGGTGGCGAACCTCAATGGCCCAGCTCGGCTCCTGTTTTAGTCATGTCAGGGGTCATCCAATATCGTTCTCTTTCTTCAATCAACGCGTTCATCAAACCATCCACTTCATTCTGGATCAACACTCCGCGTATACTAGTTATTAAAGTGGTTTTCGGTATCGACAGAGAGTATGTCCATATCCAATCCTGGTCTCTTTAATAACTACGTATTATTACACCGATGGCTCTTTTACATTTTCAAAATCAATTCATAATTGATTATCAAAAATATCATATTCGCTTCAAAAATAAAAGCCTTTTCAAAATCATCATATCTACTCAAAGTATACGATTTCATTTCAAAATCATTCTCGCCTCAATATCTCATTTCAATTTCAAAATCGTCCTATCTACTCAAAATATACGATTTAATTTCAAAAATCATTTTCGCCTTACTTTTCACAAAACGATTCACATAAACTCGAATTCCAAAATTTAAAATTTAATCCAATTTCAAATCATCAATTTCAACTCGATTCAGCTTCTCAATAAACCATTTCAAATTATCAATTTCAAATACATATTTGAACCACAAAATAAACAATTTCACTTCCAATATATTTCGAAACTTTAAATATTTCACATTTCAAAACAGCTCATATATTTATATAAAAATATAAGATTCGCTTTAAAACCATTTCGTATTCAAATTAGAATATACTTCAAATTAAACATCCGTATTAAGTAGTTTACTTAATTTCTGGAACAATTCCCATTTAATAAACTTAGATTAATATTCGGATTTCAAGAATTCATTTAAGTATTACATTCCAAATCAATTTCAGTTCAAATCCTATTCAAATCAATTTTATCTTCAAATTTAATTCAATAGTTTCAATTTAGTTCAATTCACAAATTTATTTAAATTTCAATTTAATTCATAATTAATTAAATCTCAATTTCAAATTAATTTTCACTTCCAAACTCAAACTTGAAATATCATTTCATATAAATTTTCTTAGAAATATTCAGAGTTCGATTAAAAGTCCAATCTTTTAAAACAAATCGACTTTCGAAACTTTACGCCATATTTCAATTTTTCTTAAAAATCTAAACTTCGAATAATTAAACCATTTCATTTACCAAGTTTAAATTCCAACATCTCGAGCTTCAATTCAAAATAATTCAATTTCCATAAATTGGATTTTTATTCTTAAATCAATTCATTTAAATAATTTCAAAACAACTTTTAAAATCATTTAATTTAACCAACCCGGTGTCCGTATATAATTCTCTAACCTATGGCCAAGTGGTTAGTTATTTCAATTAAATGTCAGGGATGAATATATATTACTTAAACCAATCACAGTGTCATGTGCATGTATAACAGGATATATATAAGCAAATAAACATCCAAACTTAAATATCAACCAATATCGTCCATCGAAATAAATCATCCAATAGTCAATACAATTCACGGCAATTTCATAGTTATCAATATCGGAAAATTTGATTTCAATTAAATCCTAATTTCAATTTACTGTCAATTTAAATTTTCATCGGTGAATTCACACGACAATCTATATGACAATTAAATTTTTATCAAACAACGACAAATAAATTCATATCACTTCATAATGTCAAATTTAACTACCATAAAGATATTCAGTACGTTGTGAGCGTTATAAAACACTCACCTTGATTTTCTGTTGTCGCCGAGACGTTCCGGTTTGGAACTAAAACTGGACGACGCCCAACTATAGCCCAAATTTCCACCGTCTCCAAATCCATCCAAATCAGTTTCATTTCGAAGCTCTCGTCATTACGATCGCAACGCAAAAGGTTTCGTTCCAATCGGACCTCGTATGAAAAAGTTATGCATTTTAGAAGTTTGTACAAATTTTAATATAACTAATTTACAAATTCTTTTTAATTCCAAACCCTGCTGAATCCTGGCCGTTCATCTTTGCTTCAGGAAATCTGGGCCGCACCTGCCTCCTTCTCCATCATCGTTCAATTCACGTGAACCCTAACCCATAGCTGCCTATCTTCATCAAATTATCACGACCAACTCACTCGACTTCATAATGATCAGAGACCACCGTTAGAAGCGTCTTCGAAAGAGCTACCATCGGCCAGAGTAGGGTGGAGCTCGGCCATCTCTGCTGCACGCAAATCAAGGACAAACACGAAACTTTAAATGCAAATTCCCGTTGATCCGTTGCTCCGTTTTCGATCATCTCCGTATGGATTTGAAGCTCTCATCGTCCTCTACAACTTTGTAGTTGACAACTTTTGCTAATTCCTTACGGATTGAGAGAGATTAAGGAGGAAAGAAAATGAATTTCTGGCCATTGATGGAAAAGATGGCGGCTAGGGCTGAAACCCTAAGTTGTTTTTGGAAAATAGAGAAAGTGAGGGGCTTTTATAGAAAAATACGCGACACTATTCATCCCGGATTTTCCGAACTCCAAACGAAGCGTGCCGGCTGACGTTCTAAGGTTTACCCCGCGTTCCAAACACAATGGAACATGTTTCGGAAGCTAATTCGATCATCTGTGCGAGTTACGGCAATAAACGATCGATTTAAAATTAAATCGGTTAATCAAATTTCTGTGCGTTTGGGCTCGCCCCGGACAAACGGTAAATCTGATTGACACGAAATTTGAAACCTTACAAAAATATGACATTACGGATCCGATGAAACTGGTTTCGTCGAAATCCGAGACTTTTTGAAAAATGACTATTTTCTCTCGCCGAATTAATATTAAAAACAATTCGATGCGTTTCGAGCTGCCACGATCAAACGATAACTCCGATTGCTACGAAAATTGAAATCCGATAATAAGAAACTATTACGGATCCAATGGAACTAGTTTCGTTCAATTCTGAGACTGTTCGAAAAATGGCTATTTTTCAGTCGATAATTAAATATTAAAATATTCAATTTTCACAAATTAACTTTAATTTCAATTTTAAAAGTTCTATAACATTACTATAACTCCAATATGATAAGATAAAATTTTACAAATCATTTTCAATCATATTCAACTCAATTTTCAATTATTTCTGAAATTTAACTTATTAAATTATCGATTTAATTGTCTAATTAAATCCAATATTCGAAAAATAAATTATTCGACTGTTTAATTTCAATATAAAATTCCCAATTTTAAATTATTAACTTTTAAATCAAATTTCAATTGTTCACACATTCCATTTTTAATTTCACAGTAATTAACAATCTTTTACAATGCAATTTTCCATTATAAATCCAATATAAAAGATTATATTAGATTCCACGTTCAATTATATTGTAATTCAAATTCAAGTTATTTAATTCCAAATGAATTCTTTTATTTCGATTTACACTTTCATTATTGAATCAACCATTTACTTATACATTATTATCAATAGTTTATAATTCATTTACTTTCATTTTCTTCAGCTATCATCTTATTTAAATTCACAGTAATATTAAATTACATTCATTTACGTTGATTTCCATATTATAACTTCAATATTAAATGTAACATTTTATTTATTTCGTTGTTTACAATCAAATTCAATTCAATTCAATTACTTGTTACATTCAAATTTAAATCTTTACTTACGTTCAATTACAAGTTAACATCTTTATCGAATTACAGTTTCAGTTATTATCTGCTTTCAATCAACTGTAATATTAAGTTACATTTATTTATATTAGTTTCAATAACATAAACTTCCATTATTAAATCTACCTTTTTATTTATTCTTTGTTTACAATCATAACCAATTTGGTTTACAATCAAATTCAATTCATTATTTACATTCACTACAAGTTAACATCCATATTTAATTTACAAATAAGTTATTTCAGAATTCAATTTTGTATTTTAACTTGTAATTCGCATTTAACAACACAAAATTTTATTTCCTTTGGATTTTTATCCAAAATTTTCATTTTAATTCGTATTTTTAAAGTGTTAAAAATACGGGTCGTTACATACAACGACAATAATAAGTAAAAAATCAAAAATGAATTTCCTTATGTACAAACAACTTGATAAGGATAAGATATGAGCACAAACAATAGAAGATTATCCTTTGGAGGTTCCTCTAGAACCCTAACAGATGATAGATCCAATAGGACTAATGAAACAAATTCTATCTCAGCATTAGGATGGATAGATAATGTACTCAGAAGAAGTACAAACACACAAACCCAATTAGAAGAAATAATTGATCTTAATAGAGATATTGAAATATTTTCGAATAACCAATTAAATACATTAAACCCCAGAGAAATATACAGAACTGGTATATTTACTGTAATAACAGGATTATATAGACACCACAGAGAACAGATGTTTGCCGTTCCAGATGGAAACCAACAAATAATAAGCCTTATGACTCCAGAAGCCATAAATCAGCTTAAAATACAAAAATACAAATTGATCCACCTAGGACTTATTGTCATAGGAGTAAGAGGATTAACAAGGCAAAAAATAGGGGCTAAACTCTTATTAATACTAATAGACGACATACACCAAGACTTAGATAGAGCCATATTTGGAACTATGGAAGTTGATATGAACAACAACGTTGGAATTGTTTATATAGCCCCAAACTTTACTATGGACATAACTGATTTCTACAAACATGTAAAATTAATTATACAAACTAAAGGATATGAAAATTTCCAAGGAAAAAACATATTGCTTGATATAACATTTTTAGGAAAATGTATGTCCAGACATGCCCCTAAAATAAAATTAAAACTAGATAAGATCATTGAAACATTAAATTCCACTGGAATAAACTTCATAAAACCAATGGAAATTGATTCCTCTGTTCTTGCTGGTCATGAATGGAATATAACAAATCCAAATGAAACAGCCGCAACAGTAAAACCAAACAATGTCGTAACATATAACAACCTAAACAAGTCCATGTCCATAAGATTTAAAGATTATGGTCCATCAAACCAACAAGAAGTTGAGACAGATGATGAAGCTGAAGAATTAAGCAAAAGGATAAATGGATAAAATAATTTACCCTAAAGAACTAGGGATGGCCCTCGAACCATCTGACATATTTAACCTCGAACAAAGTTTAAAATCATCAGGACAAATAAGCCAAGATACCTTTATTTATATTGATGATGAAAATAATATAAGAATGAGAGAAATACAAAACATGGATATTTATCTAAACGATTCATTATTAACTTCAAAAATTCCTAAATACAATATTCCTGAAGACATAATCTCAGAATTTTCAGAACATATGGATTTAGCTGACCCTGAATCAAGTGCTGAATCAGGAATTAGCCACAAATATCTAGATAGAAATAAAGACCAAACAATATGAGATAGGACAACCTCCTAGGAGGGCTTACAATATCTATATAGACAAAAATCCAAATTTAAGAACAACAGGAAAAAGATTACCAAATGAAAAATCTTACTTCCAAAATAACTCAGTTATTTTAAATAAAACTGAATGTCATCCTCAGTTACTAGATACATATCTAGAACAATGGACTGCTGCAATAGCCAGAGACTATTCAACAAGACACTTAAATGTCAATTCTGGTGAAGAAATGATTAGGATTGCCGAAAATTACTTAGGAGACAATGCTAAGGCAATATGGGAATCATACAAAAAAGATTTCCCAGGAGATATTGCAAACCTTGTTGCTCAAGGAAACAATATCTACAACTTTGCTTATTCCATCCACACCATCTTAACTGGAAGGGATGTAAATACAGGAATAACAATAAGGCAACAAGAAGCAATGCGAGACCTTGAACAAATACAACTCCTAGACTGGAGATATATAATAAAATTCTTAAAAGAATACTTGCACTATGCTACAATTTCAGGAAATTATTACAATACTGAAGTAGGCAACAGGTTATTTTCTAAATTACTAGGTGATTTAGGAAAAGAAATCCATAGATCTTGGATAACAGATTATCAAGATAAACCTGAAAACTTACCTCCGAATTATAACAACATTGGGATAAGAATTACACATATCATATCAGAATTAAAAAAGAGATGTACTTACATAAAAATTCAAAAAGAATTAAAACAAAAGAATTATGGTTTTCGTGGACAAATATATACACCACAACAATATGGTTCCTATAAGATTGAAAACAAACCAAAGTTCAAAAAGAAATATACAAAAATACTATTTAAGAAGATCTAATGCTAGAAAACCTTACTTAAATAAAGATAGACATGTCAGGAAATACAATCCCAAGAAAACTTACACAAATACAATTACATGTTTTGCATGTAATGAAAAGGGACATTTATCATCCTCTTGTCCAAAAAAACAAAACTTATATACAAGAGAATCAAACCTTGTTGATTCAGTCAAAGAAGACCTAATAGAAATCGCTTCTGATGTTTCAGAAACATCCACAATATATTCTATAATCTCTCTTGAAGGATTAGAAGAACATGAACAAGCAAATTCATCTGATTATGGTCTAATCAATGAACTAACAACATTTGAAGAAAATATAACAAATGAAACTTTTTTCAACATAATGAATAAAGAAACTTGTATCCATAATTTTAAATATAAAATGGGAACTGACACAAAAAATGTGAATTTTGTCCTTGGTATCCTGCCTTTGACAAAAGATATAAATGTACAATTTGTACAATAGAGATTTGCCAAATTTGTGCTACAAATAAATTTGCTATACAAGTTCCTAAAGAAGTAAAACTTATTTATACTGACAAAAATAAAATAAATGAAGACAGAATAAAAATTCTTGAAGAAAGGACAAATAATATTGAAATAGAAATAGAAGATTTAAGAAATAAACTACTTACCCTTGACAAAGGAAAAAATACAATTACCTCTAACGAGTTATTAAATGAACAAATGTCTAGCCAAGAACAAATAAATCTAAATAATACCCTCTACTATAATACAACTCCAAGCAATGACCATGAACATCATGCTCATTTGAATAGTATTGACAAACCGATACAAATTCCTCTTATTTGTAATAATGGGAGTTTAAAAGAACTACGTATTCCAACAAAACTAAATATAAAAGGAGTGGATATACAAGTTCTTGCTTTCATTGATACCGGTGCAACTAGTTCAACTATTTGCTCCAGCCTTGTTCCATACAAACATGTTACAAAAGTAGATAAACCGAAGCAAAGCTTCCAATTTGATGGAACAGCAACTATAATAACAGACATTGTCAAAAATATAAACATATGTTTTACCAATACATGCGGAGAATGGTCCCCATATTATAATATAAAACAACTTTGGGTTTTAGAATTAAACCTACAAGATTATATCCAAATTTCTAAAAAAACAACTCTTACACCTATACTCTTAGAGTTTGCACTAGAAAAGCGTGGTGTACATATGTGTGTGTCTATATATATATATATATATATATATATATATATGGTTTTAGGGCCAAGCTAGCTAGGCGGCCGCCTAGGAAAACCCATCCGGGTGAGGGCAACAGGCGGAGGGAGGTAGGTGTATACACATATATACATATACATATGTACCGTATATATGTATGTATGCACCCAGACGGCCGCCTTGCAAGGGCAACCCTCGGGTGAGGGCAACGGACGGAGGAAGGTAGGTGGTTGTAGACAGGCTGTTCAAATGTACGATTTAAAAGTTCATGTTGTTTTTATCTATAAAACCCATGTTGGTGCAACGGTTGTAGATATGCTTTTCGATGTTAAGGTCAGGGGTTTGATTCCTGCTAAGATTAATTTTTTCCAAAATTTTCAAATCTTTTGCCCCGATATCCAGCTGCCCAAGGCAACATGGATACTTCAACCGGCCTTGTATATGTACATGTGTGTACCTATATATATGTGTGTGTGTCTACATGCATATACATACATGCATATATCCATGCATGTATGCATGTATATGGAAAGGACCGGCTACACCTTATTTTTTGCTACATCTCAAATCCATCTTATTTCAGCCAAGTTCCAAATTAAATAATATATTTTTCCTCTCTTGTCACTTCACTTTGTTATTTAATTCGAAAATTATGGCTAATATTAGAGGATTTGAAGTGTAGCAAAAATGAGATGTGGTCGATCATTGTCCACATACATACATACATACAGCCCGAGACCAAGTTATGTGTGTGCATGTATATGTGTTTGTTCACACACAGATATATGTATGCACACACACATATATATGATGTATGCATATATTGCCCGAGACCAAGTTTGTATGTATGTACACCTCAATTCCTCATGATTTCCACTACATATTCTGAATTAAATAATACTACTTTTTATCCCTTCCCACTAACTATATTTGTTAATTTGGAATGTGTAGTGGAAATCATGGGGAACTGAGGTGTAATTAAATTGAGGTGTAATTGATCCTAGCCCTATACAGACATACAATAGAAAACTATTTGGATACAGATAGATGACACAAGTGATGACACAAGGGATGTCAACCATTGGATCTCCCCTTGAATTCAACTGCTTTTAAGATCTATATATTATACACTAGTACAAAACTTGTGTCGACGGCATGGATGCAAATATTATTTTACGTACAATTTGTGACGATATACGTTGTAAGGATGTGAATTTTGGCCAATATAGAATAAGTTGTTTATAAAAATGTAAAGAACTATAGTTTTGTTTCTATAAATTTATTGAGAAAACATAATTAATCAACTGATATGCAAATTGTTATTGCATGAATTAGTTCGTTATGTATAATATTTGTACTATTTAGAATATTAAGCAAACTTATTTTGTTAATATTTTGTCTAGTATATGCCTTTCTTTTGTAAATATTATATATAATTTCTGCTGTAGTAATCATATATAGATTTTGAAATTCTAGACTTTATAATATAATATCAAGCCAATACGCTATTGTACAAATATATGGATATACTTGATCAATAAACTATGAACAAATTCATGTATTACGATCTCATACCATAGTTTGAACATGCTATTTGTATAACTTACTGATGTGGTTTAAAATGCAAGCATGACAGTTTTAATAACCATAACTTGTCATCAGTGTGCATTTATATATTTAAATCACCCTTGTCACAATGGAGGTCCTGATGCTAAATATTATGACATATGTTGCACATTAGTGGTTAAAAATAAGTGGATCGCCAATTTAATCCTCTTCCGAGTCTTCTCATATTGTGTTTAGCCAGTTTAATCCTCTCCACCTACCAATGATACTAAAAAAGGTTTATTTGCCTTCTGTAGGTGCAATAAATGATAAATTATTATGTTTTAGCATTAATGGAAAAAAGAAAAGATGGTGGCATCCATTTAAAAGCATGAATTCATAACACCTCTCTTTAAATATAAATATATACAAATCGAACAAATTCTAAGCAGTATATCAAACAAATTAATAGCAACATATCAGAAGTCCTTAAGTATTTGTTAAGTTCACACTTATGGCAAATGCTGGCAAAAATTTATAGCATACAATGGAAAAACTTTCGTATATGATTAGATATATATACTTGTTCCCATTATATATTTTTTAAACTTACATGTAAATTATAAAAATAACATTTGTAGTAAATTAAAACAGTAAAGTACATTTCTTCAATGACAATAACTAATGAATAAAGTAAAATTTTGAATTAAAATAACAAATGATAATCCGTAGCTTCAACCTGAGCATGGTCCAGCCACTCAATAAACTTTATTCTATAAATGAAAAGTGCAGGTGTCGGAACCTTGACCACTTGCAATGTCCTTTGCTGAACAACGACACCTAAAAGTAGAACCATTTGTGAGAAACAAATATTTAAGCTTAAATTTTATAAACATATGACCACACGTTGCTCGAACAATAAGATATTTGCACTACAACAAGCCCAAATTCAGTGGTTGAGATAACATTTATGTTGAGATGGGGAAATAAACGGACAATTTTTTTAATAATCTAGTAAACAAGAACTTAATGGTTTGATATAGAAATTTAATAAGAAAGAGTAGAAACGAAAAGAAAGAAAAAAGAGCAGATAATCAAGGCTAAAAATCAAAGAAAGTTTATTTAGAAAATTACGAATTAAATTTTGAAAACACACAAACTCCATCTGATGCAGCCCATACCTTATGTCGCCTCCAGCCTAAGTCGCGTACGAGCATCACGAGCGAAACCCTAGATCGCTCCAGTCTAGGTCGTGGCGAAACCCTAAGTCGTGGGTCGCTCATCCCCTTAGGTCGCGCGCGCGAAGCTCCAGAAGGTCGCGATGGTTTCCAGCCTAGGTCGCGATTGTTTCCAGCAGCGTATGTCGCGAGATGCTCCAACGATCTACGACCTAAATCCAACGAGCTACGACCTAACTCCAACATATGTCGCAAATCCTTAAGTCGTGCGAAGTTTAGATCGCGAATTTCGCTAAGTCGCCTGAAGAAGAACTGTTTTCTTTAAGTCCCTGATGTTTTTTTAGGTCGTTC
Organism: Allium fistulosum; assembly: GCA_030737815.1. Lineage (NCBI taxonomy): Eukaryota > Viridiplantae > Streptophyta > Magnoliopsida > Asparagales > Amaryllidaceae > Allium > Allium fistulosum. The sequence continues at coordinate 1,144,760,139 of CM060905.1, forward strand.
CAGTGTTAAGTCGCGTGATGTTTGTTGGTATTTTCTTAAGTCGTTGGCTGTATTTTGTTAAGTCGTTTGTACTGTTGGGTTGTAACTTTCTTATGTCGTTTGTATTTGTTTGTTAGGTCGCTATTGTTAGGTCGTGAATGCTGGGTGTTGTAAAATCCTATAAATAGCGGGTGAGTTGTATCATTTTGGGGGATTGATTTTTGAATAAAAATTTGTTGAGTGCTTTGTGCCTCCATTGAAATTGGTAGTTGAGTGTAATCTCCTATCTCCACCTTCGGCATTCGAGTGCGCTCGAATCAACGATTGTTGAAGCCAATTCACGGAATCAAGTGCGCTTAATCAACGTTTGAAGAATTGTAGATCTTCTCTCACGATATCATGCGCGATCAACGTGTCGAAGATAGCTAGAATCCGGTATCTTCATGATCAACGGATTTGGGCTTTTATCTTGGGTATCTTCAAACCATCAATTCATCATTGCATCATTTCATCGATTTATCATCGATTCACCGATTATTTCCGCTAATCGTGTAAGAGGACGGATTCGATTTACATCGTCGAATTCGCTTCCTTGGCTGCATCAGTTTGGTATCAGAGCTAGATCGCAAGAAGTTTGCATCATTTGGAGAATTGGGTTTTGAGAATTTGAAGTTTAGAGATTAGATTTGCATTATTGAGAAGTTTGGTGTTTATCGTGAAGTTGCAACAAGTTGGGAGTTTCGATCCATATCATTTTGGATCAAAGTTCGGAAAGTGTTTGAATTTTTGAAGATTTGTTTGAAGTTCAATCATGCCACAGAGACGAGTTCAACGTCATCGCAATGTTGATGCTTTGTATGGAAGAGAAGATGCTGAACAAATGGAGCAACGAATTAGTGATAAATTCAATGAGAAGTTTGATGAGGGAATTGGTCGATTAGAGAGAATGATGCTTGAAATTGATCAAAATAGAAGAAGGGTTTCACCTGAATCGAGCCATGGGGGAAATAGAGTTTCACCGCATTCAGATCGGGAGAGAAGAGAAGATCATGATCGTAGAAATGTTGACGATCGTGATAGGAATGTTGATGATCGAAATTGGAGAAATGTGGATGATCGTAATCAGAGGAATGTAGATCGAAGGGATGTTGGTGGTAGAGATGTTGATGGTCATGATTGACATCGATATGCATCAGATTTTGATGAGGAGTTTGATGGTGGTAGTGTTCATGGTCGAAATCGAAACCAAGGAAGAAATCATTCAGAGTATGATCACAAATGGGAGTCCGGAATGAAAATTGAAATTCCAGAGTTTAAGGGTGGTATGCAGGCTGAAGAATTTCTAGATTGGTTATCTAATGTTGAAGAGATCTTTGATTTCAAGGAGGTTCCGGAAGATCGTCGAGTGAAGTTGGTTGCTACTAGGTTGAGGGGAAGAGCTATGGCGTGGTGGCAGCAAACCAAACTTACACGAGAACGGATGGGGAAGTCGAAGATTGTTGCTTGGGAGAAAATGAAGAAGATGATGAAGACTACATTCTTGCCTTACAATTATCAATCACTCATGTATCAGAGGTTGCAGAATCTGAGGCAAGGGACGAAGACTGTTAATGATTATGCTGATGAGTTTTATCAACTGATTGCTCGAAATGACATTATGGAGACGGAGGAACAATTGACTGCTAGGTTTGTTGGGGGGTTGAGGATCCAGATCCAGGATATGGTAAATATGTTTGACCCTAGATCTGTGGCTAAAGCGCACCAGAAGGCGTTGGCTTGGGAGAAGCAGGGAAGACGATGAGGTGGTGCGTTTCCAAGTTCCAATACTCAGAACAAGGGTGCTAGTGGGAGTTCCATTGTTTCTAAAGCTGTCAGTAAACCAGTTGTGAATGAAGTTGCGAAGGAGAAGGTCAATAACAGTTTCAAGTGTTATAATTGCCAGGAAGTGGGTCACAAGAGTAATGAATGCCCGAAACCGAAGAGGCGAGCTATGATTGCTAAAGTGAAAGGTGAGGATGTTGTTGAAGGTTATTCTAGTCCAGTTGAGGAGGATGAACAGGATATCGCAACGGGAGATGAAGGATGTAATCTAATGTTGAGGAGATCATGTTTGACACCGAAGCAGGAAGAGGAGGCTAGTTGGTTGAGGAGTAATATCTTTCAGTCGACATGCACTATACTGGGGAAGGTGTGCAAATTTGTGATTGACGCGGGAAGTTGTGACAATATCATTTCTACCGAAGCTGTGAGAAAGTTGAAGTTGAAGACGGAGAAGCATCCAAATCCTTAAAAGTTAGCGTGGTTAAGGAAAGGAGGAGAGGTGAAGGTGGACAGGCGAGTTCATGTTCCATTTTCTATTGGGAAGAAGTATAAAGATGAGATCTGGTGTGATGTGGTGGAGATGGATGTTTGTCACTTGCTTTTGGGAAGACCATGGCAGTATGACCGAGCAGTGCAGCATGATGGTCGAACCAATAGCTACAGCTTTATGTTTGAGGGTACTAAGATCATTTTAGTTCCAAAGAAGAGACAGCAAGGAGAGAGCAAGTCAGAAGAGATTGAGGAGCTGAAGACTTTGTTAACTTTGAAGGAGTTTGTTGAAGAAGTGGAGGAGAGTCCAGAGGTGTTCTTGTTGATTGGACATGAAGCTACTGAATCTGTTGAAGTTCCAGAGGAAGTAAAGCCAGTGATGGAAGAATTCAGAGATGTGTTTCCTGAAGAGTTGCCAAAGGAGTTACCACCGTTGAGAGATATTCAGCATCAGATTGATCTTGTGCCAGGGGCGGCATTACCTCACAGGCCACATTACAGGATGAGTCCTAAGGAGCATGAGGAACTGAGAAGGCAGGTGGAGGAGTTGTTATAACAAGGGCGTGTTCATGAGAGCTTGAGTCCTTGTGCAGTGCCAGCCTTATTGGTACCGAAGAAGGATGGGACTTGGTGGATGTGTACGGACAGTCGGGCTCTAAACAAGATCACTGTGAGATACAGGTTTCCTATGCCGAGGTTCGATGATTTGATTGATCAGTTGAGTGGGGATGTTGTGTTCTCAAAGATTGAATTGAAGAGTGGATACCATCAGATTCGTATTAGACCGGGTGATGAGTGGAAGACTGCTTTTAAAACTAGGGAAGGTCTATACGAATGGCTGGTTATGCTGTTTGGCTTGTCAAATGCTCCTAGTACTTTTATGAGAGTGATGAACCAGATTTTCAAACCATTTATTGGGAAGTTCGTAGTAGTTTACTTTGACGATATTTTGATCTATAGTGGGAGTATGGAAGAGCATATCCAGCATTTGCGAGAAGTGCTGTTGATTCTACGACAGGAGCAATTCTATGCAACAACGAAGAAGTGCGTGTTCATGATGCACAGTGTTTTGTTTCTGGGATATGTTCTGTCGAAGGAGGGTATTCAAGTGGATGAAAGCAAAGTGGAAGCTGTCAAGAGTTGGCCACAACCCAAGACAATTACTAAAGTGAGGAGTTTTCATGGGTTGGTATATTTTTATCGAAGATTCATTCCACATTTTAGCAGTGTGATGGCACCTATAACCGATTGCATGAAAGGAAAGAAGTTCATGTGGACAGAGGAAGCAGAGTTAGCTTTTGAGAAGATCAAGACACTTTTGACGACAGCACCCATTCTGGTACTGCCGGATTTTCAGATATTATTCGAGTTACACACTGATGCTTCGAAGGTTGGGATTGGTGGAGTATTGAGTCAGAATGGAAGACCAGTTGCTTATTTCAGTGAGAAGTTGTCTGGAGCCAAGATGAGATATAACACTTATGACGTGGAGTTTTACGCAATTGTTCAAGCTGTGAAGCATTGGAGACATTATCTGTTTCAGAAGGAGTTTGTTCTTTATACGGATCATGAAGCTTTGAAACATTTGCAAGGGCAGGACAAAATTTCAGCTAGACACGCTTCATGGGTCGCGTATCTGCAGCAGTTTACTTTTGTTGTAAAGCACAAATCAGGGGTGACGAATCGTGTAGCTGATGCCTTGAGCAGGAGGAATCATTTGTTGACGACGATGAAGGTTGAAGTGACAGGATTTGAACTATTTCCAGAGTTGTTTAAGGAAGATCCTTACTTTGCGAAGATTGTTGAGAAAGTCAAGGATGGGAGTACTGATGAGTTTGTGTTGGTAGATGGATTCTTATTCAAGGGGAATCGATTGTGCGTACCAGATTGCAGCTTGAGAATGAAAATTGTAAAAGAGTTACATGAAGAAGGACATGTTGGTCGGGATCGCACATTGCAGTTGATTTCTCAGTCTTATTATTGGCCCTCGATGAAGCGGGAAGTTGAAAAGTTTGTTCGAAGATGTCATGTTTGTCAAGTTTCGAAAGGGACAGCAACGATTGCGGGTTTGTATATGCCTTTACCTGTTCCTACAAAACCGTGGGTTGATGTAAGCATGGATTTTGTGTTGGGCTTGCTGAGGACTCAACGGAGAAATGACTCTATATATGTTGTGGTGGACCGTTTCTCGAAGATGGTACATTTTGTTGCTTGTAAGAAGACGGCAGATGCAGTCCATGTGGCACAGTTGTTCTTTAGAGAGATCTATCGCTTGCATGGTTTACCAGAATCTATAGTTTCGGACAGGGATACCAGATTTCTGAGTCATTTTTGGTTGAGTTTGTCGAAGATGGTGGGAACGAATCTGAAATTCAGTAGTGCTTATCATCCACAGACAGATGGACAGACTGAAGTTGTGAACAGATCCCTGAGAAATTTGTTGCGGTGTCTTGTGAAGGATAATCTGAATAGTTGGAATGTGAAGTTATGTCAAGTGGAGTTTGCTCATAATCATGTTATCAATCGTAGTACGGGTTTCAGTCCATTTCAGATTGTATATTCAAGCTTGCCAAAGGGGCCATTGGATTTAACGATAGTGCCACAACCGAAGGGGACAGTTAAGCGGGCTACTGATTTTGTTGATGGGTTGACAGAATGCCATAGAATCGTTCAGGAACGATTGGAGAAGACGAATGAGAAATATAAGCAATCCGCAGATATTAAACGCCGACATGTTGACTTCAAAGAAGGAGATTTTGTATATGCAGTATTGACCAAGGATCGATTTCCTGTTGGTACTTACAACAAACTAGCTGCTAGAAAGATTGGTCCTTTGGAAGTCGTGAAGAAGATTAATGAGAACACATATCAGTTGAGATTGCCGGATCATATTCATACTACTGATGTTTTCAATGTCAAACACTTAATTCCGTATTATGGAGATGAACAACCCAATGGGGAAGAACTTTTAAATTCGAGGACGAATTTTTCTCAACCAGGGGAGGATGATGCAGCCCATACCTTATGTTGCCTCCAGCCTAAGTCGCGTACGAGCATCACGAGCGAAACCCTAGGTCGCGGCGAAACCCTAAGTCGTGGGTCGCTCATCCCCTTAGGTCGCGCGCGCGAAGCTCCAAAAGGTCGTGATGGTTTCCAGCCTAGGTCGCGATTGTTTCCTGCAGCGTATGTCGCGAGATGCTCCAACGAGCTACGACCTAAATCCAACGAGCTACGACCTAACTCCAGCATATGTCGCAAATCCTTAAGTCGCGTGAAGTTTAGGTCGCGAATATCGCTAAGTCGCCTGAAGAAGAACTGTTTTCTTTAAGTCGCTGATGTTTTTTTAGGTCGTTCCAGTGTTAAGTCGCGTGATGTTTGTTGGTATTTTCTTAAGTCGTTGGCTGTATTTTGTTAAGTCGTTTGTACTGTTGGGTTGTAACTTTCTTATGTCGTTTGTATTTGTTTGTTAGGTCGCTATTGTTAGGTCGTGAATGCTGGGTGTTGTAAAATCCTATAAATAGCCGGTGAGTTGTATCATTTTGGGGGATTGATTTTTGAATAAAAATCTGTCGAGTGCTTTGTGCCTCCATTGAAATTGGTAGTTGAGTGTAATCTCCTATCTCCACCTTCGGCATTCGAGTGCGCTCGAATCAACGATTGTTGAAGCCAATTCATGGAATCAAGTGCGCTTGATCAACGTTCGAAGAATTGTAGATCTTCTCTCACGGCATCGTGCGCGATCAACGTGTCGAAGATTGCTAGAATCCGGTATCTTCGTGATCAATGGATTTGGGCTTTTATCTTGGGTATCTTCAAACCATCAATTCATCATTGTATCATTTCATCGATTTATCATCGATTCACCGATTATTTCCACTAATCAAGTGAGATCCTGGACGGATTCGATTTACATCGTCGAATTCGCTTCCTTGGCTGCATCACTATCTATACACACATATGTATGTATGTATGTATTTATGTATGTATGCATGCGCACATACATGCATCTATACGTACGTATGTATGTGTAAAGACCCAAAAGTTGGCCTTCGAAAATCGGCACCCGTACTTTACATCGTACTCGAATGCCGTAGATTCAAATGCCAAATCTGGTTCTCCGGAGCTTATAACACAATTAAGTAAATAACACAGCGGAAGAAAAGAATAATACATTGATATATAATATCTGATACAACAGAGTGATACAATGAATATCAATATACATCAGAGATATGATACAAGAAATAGCAGCGGAAAAGAAAATGGTAACATCAACAGCAGATAGAATATCTCCAATAGAATGCTCCAAGATAAGCGACGTCAGTCCATGAACTCCAAGAACTGAACTAGCTCCAGATAATCTACTAAACCTGAATATCTGAAAAACCCAACTCTAGACTGCTCGTGTGGAAAATTATGAGCACCCAGAGTTTAGGAAGGGAACAATAAACTCCGGATCAGTCATGGGACTGGTGTGAGCAACAAAAACAGTTTATCTTTAAAACAAACAACAACAGATTTTTAAAGTCAATTCGCAATGCTTTTGGAAAATGAAACTACCATAAAACCTCCCACCACACACACAATGCAAACGCAGACTTGGAGGAGATTTCTTCTTATGATAGTCAAACATGCTTACTACGCAAATCATTGGATTATTATTATTAGTGCATAGTGGAAAACAATTTGAAAGTATAATATTAATCTTAGCCAGCATAGGTACCATTATACCATGCCTACTATAGCTACCATATTAGATGGCAGGTTCTACAACTAAAACCGTACAAGTTCCGTATTGGAGAAACGGATTTCCAACAAATGGTCAGGCTAAGGAACTTCCTTCCGCCGCATGGGATCGCCTCTGGCGGGACGTCCCGAGAGACAAACTGCTCTCTGCCAAACAAGGCCGGGTTACCCCTGTAACAGGTAACTCACGAATATGTCATCACCCGGTCCTTTGGGACCTTTATCCGAGGCCTCGATAACCAACATCACACATAATAAAGTGTATCCACATGAGTAAGTATCTGGGCTCCATACCATGACACCACCCTTTTCCAGAAGGAAATGACATACCCTAAAGGGCGCGACCCTCATAACCTTGCCGCAACATTCCTGTTTCGACCATTTCCGGTTTGTGAGGCTCGACGAAGTCTCGTCCACAAAGCTACGCTTTGTCACAAAGCCATGCTTTGGGTCAACAGATGATCAACCTATGATCACAAAGATAAATGATCAAACAAATGATCATATCACAAATGATCAAACACTGATCATCACACAGCAACACTCAGCATGTCACATTACCAAATTGGGATATATCGCTGATAACTTCAACTACATCACCTCTGAGCTCGTACGTCTCAGAGAAGGGTGTTAAGCTAAGAGAATAAATTCTCCGCCACCAACAGAAATGTATTTGAAAGAGATCGGCTTTATATCTCAAAGTGTAATGTCAGACATGTATCCATACAAGTCTGTTCCGGGATCGAACAGAACCGAAGGCACTTCTCACGAAGCCCTTGCAATTCCGGATAATTTCCAATCACGTCCGGACTTCCCGTCACAAAAGAGTGATATAAATCTCTATACCGGCGCGACTCAGTGCAGAGACATTCGACAGGTTGTCCTTTCATTTTCGAAAAATATCCGGTCTTCAACACCGGCCTTCAAATGCTATACATATACGACGTATCACTATTCGGAATGGGTTATATGACACAAATGTCTTTTCCCGGCTAACCCGAATAACGAGCGCAATCTTTAAAAACATATGGATATTGGGATTTCAATTAAGTCACAACTTAATAATTCAACTTCTTTCTTCAAATGGTTTAACAAATTACCATTTCAAATCTTTTAAACAAAAAGATTTATTTACAGAGTTCACTTAATTTTCACAAAGATTCATTCACAGTTTTTCCAAAACAATTTCTATTTCAATTGGATTAACTCGTTAAATCTTTAAAATAAAGATTCAACTTATAACTTTCAAACAATTTCATTTCGAATGGTTTAAACAAATCATCATTTTAAATCTGTTAAAGATAACAGATTCAATTCATAGTTTTTAAAAAAAAGAATTCATTTATAACTTGGGAAACCATCTTTCAATTCATACTTGAAATTCCTTTAAATTGGAATTTCATTTCTTATATATACGAAAGCTTTTATCATTTGAAAACAAACAGTTTTCATTTACGAACAATCCAATTTTATTTGCATGGGTTAAAGTCCTTGAATTATATTCATATTTCAAAATCAATACTTTTAAAATGGTTTAACCCCTATATAACGATATAACTTCTTTAATCCCTAGTTTCAAATTATAGAATTCGATTTCAAATCTTGAATTTAAGTTTTAAATCAAATTATTTAAACTTCCAAAACTTCATCAAGTTATTCAAAATTAAATTTCATCTTTGAAATTCCATTTCAAAAGCTTTTCACTTTAAACCTAAATTTCAAATTCAAAATCAATTGAAATTAAAATTTCAATTTCGAAAAACATCAAATTTAAATTATCTGTGACTTAACCGATTTCCACGTGAAATCCATATTTGTGTGTGTAAAGGTGTAGTCCAGGGGTTTCACACACCATAGTGCAACATCAATCATCACATAACAAAATACAGGATATAGTCGATAAGCGATATAAACTATAACGCTTATCGTTCATTCACAGATCACAGATATATATTACAGGTAAGTAAACTACAGATCACAACATAAATCAGGGTGTATCACAAGCATCATATATCAGGGATATCAAACAATCCACATTCAATAAAATCCAAACATTCATAGGTAAGGTCAACTGATAAATTTAAATCAGATTAATTACTTATGAATAATTTATAATCCTGGTTAATAAATCATAAATTTCAAACCTTTTTGATAAATTTTTCATAATTAGTTAATCACCTAATTAATTACCCTTTGATTAATTATTCTTCAAATTAATCACTTTAATTAATACTTAATGATCCTTAGTTAACTATCTTCATTAACTAATAATCATTCCTTAATCACTTTTCTTAAGAAATTTCTTAGATTAATTCATTAGTACTCACTCCTACTTATAAATTAAATCTAAATTATTTATTCATAAATTAAATCAATCATTCCTTAATTATTTTTCTAAAGGAATTACTTGTATTTATCATTTTTAATTTAAAATTGATTTACTATTAATGACTTAATTTATTAATCATTGATTCGTAATTGAATTACTTGATTACTTTACTATTATTCATTAATTTATCAACTTTGAATAGTTGGTTATAATTTTATTTATTACTTAAGCATTTATTTATTTATTTAAACTCTTATTTCAATTACAATGTACATAACCTCTTTGAACTTTTGAAAATCAAATTATCATTAACTACAATTTTACTGTTAATTGAATTTTTATACTAAAATTAATTGCTTAATTAGAATAATAATTAAGTGTTTAAACATCGTCAAGTATTAACAACAATAATTTAGACTTGTATTAAATTCTTGACTTAACAATTTAAATCTTTGTTAAGTGACAGTATTTAAAACTTATAGAAAACAAGTTATTAAATTTTAAAATACTGCTGCAGTTAAACAAAACCCTGAGGCTCCCTTAAATTTAACTCGAGTGGTACTTCGATTTCTACACGTATTTACCCGAGACCCTCCACTGGACTTCACGCAACTTCTTCTTCTACCCTTATCTTTTTGCTTTGAGTCTCCCCTGTGCCTGGCTTCGAGTAAACACTCGAATTCCTCGAGCAAACACATGAGAATTTGTCATCCCCATTTCCAATACCTTTCACCAGACAAAAGTGCACGGTGCACGTGCACCGTGACTTCGATCAACTCCGGCCACCACCTCCATTTGCTTCATATCGCACATCATCATCAGAGATGATCACGACCCCCAGAAAACTTCACTCTAGCTCGAATCAAAATCGAGTTCGAAAAACTCGCACCTGGAAACGCAGCCCATCATCTCCTCAAACCTGGCATCGCTCCAACCACGTCGCCTCGACCACCGGTGGCCACGAAATTCCGGCCACGACCTCATCTGACACCCCACTTCCAACCACCAACGACCGGTTGCACTCGGTCGACCATAAAGGATCGAACGAATCGAAACAAGTCCCCACGTCCAAACTAGGTTTAAAAACTTTGAACCACGGCCATCGCCATCACTGGCACCACCCTCCATTTTTCCCAGCACCCCCATAGGCTCTTCTACCCCCTCACACAATGCCGCGCCTTCCAGCCGCCTCGATCAACCACGGTGACCCAAAAACTCCAAAGTAGAAAACCACGAACTGCTACCAAATCAGATCACTAAAAATCACGATACTTATTGCTAAAATCATCATTTTCTACCCACATTCATGTTATGTATTTGAATTCGAAGATGGCGAGATTCGAATTTTGTCAAATATCAAGTTGTACTTGAAATTATTATTTTCCAGAGATAATATTAAATGATTTCAATTCGAATTTATTTTTAAAATTTAATTCAAAGTTAAACAAGCAATAACTCTTTTGATTCCCAGTCAAAATATCAAATGGTTTGGGAAGAATTGATTTTTGAAATCAAAATTTGATTTCCAAAGTGTCAGAGAACAAACTAATCTTTACTTCCTGTATCATATTTATTCTGAGACTCTGCATATATGTACCAGTTATCCATCATATATGTATATAGGTATATCTCATTCAATCAACAAAGTATCAGATTTTTCTATACAACTAAATTTAAGTTTAAATTGAAGTTACTCACCAGCATCAAGTTATATAAACAAATTCGAGGTTAAAACAAAAGGTTGCTCACTTTGATGTTTAGGAAGAAGAACAGAACTTTTCTGTTGAACCAGGCTTTGATTTTCTAGCTAAAACTTGCCTCCTTACTCTCTGGCTTGTCTTGATCAATTTGTGTTGTTTAAAGTTGAAGTTTGAAATTGTTGATCATCTTTTAGTTTTCAAAATGATGTTTGCTTTTTATTTTCTCAGCTCGAATGAATAAAACTGAGATGGATGGAAATGGAGTTTACTGGTAATAATATTTGTACAGGGTGATGATATCTTGTACAGGTGATAAAATATTGTTTTGTACAAAAGAAATCAGAGATTTCCTCTTGGTTTACTGATATGGTTTCAACATATTTTCGGCTGAGAAGATTGTTTTGTGCTTGGGTATTAAATGCTTGTCCTTTATGTTTCATGTGTACATACTTATTTATTTTGTTTTGTGTAAGTGTACTTTATGTTCCTACTTATTTCTTTTCTTCTTGCCTACTCTTTCTTTAACTCGGCTGAGAGATTTTGTTTTAGTGGCCAAAGACATTATCATTTTCATTTACAAGCTATTACCCATACTTTGTTTACAGCTTACATTTTTGTCTTCCTTTGCTTGTTTGTTTTTATCACTTTGTTTTGGCTGATATATGGTATTTGTCTTGTATTTTTATTATGTACAAACATATTTTATTATACTTGTTTTGTTTTCTTTTCTAAGTGTTCATATGTAAATGTATTTTATTTACTTGGTTTATTTTGCAAACTTGTAGATATATTACTTATCAAATCTTTGTTTGTTTACTTTGTCTTTTATAACTTATATAATTTACCTTATTTATTTTTTTATACTTGTGTCCAAAGTATGTGTATATTATTTATTTTCAAATTCACTCGTATATGCCCAAATACAAATATACACATATTTACAATATTTTTAATTTAAATGATTTATACGAAATATACTTGAATCCGGGGAAACTCGCTCCATTTTATCGATTTATCTTACTATTTTTATCCAAAAATTTATTTAATTATCGATTTAATTCAAAAATTCAATAAATTATTAATTTAAATTAAATTAAAATCTGGGGTCGTTACAAACTTCCCCCCTTAAAAGAATTTCGTCCTCGAAATTCGCAGGCACGAAAAACACAGAGATAGACAGATTCGATCTCCTATAACTCCTCAAACACAAGATATGGATTCCAAACTCAAGTCGGAATATCTCATAATATATACCAATTTGTCCCTCTTTGGACTTTGGTATTCACAAGAAATTTCAATAGAATTTCAAAATTGGGTTTCAAACGAAATCGTTTTACCGATACAATTCAAATTTATCCTTTATATTCTATTAATCAAATTTAACTCAATTAAAATTTCCAATTTCATATTCATTAAGGTTTAAATCAAAAAGCTGATAAGAAATTGATGAAGATACGAAGTAAGGATTTTTCTACAACGATTCGTAGAACCATCATCACACCGAAACTTCTTCTTATAGCTGATACGAAGAAATCAAAGAATTTGGAAACGAATCAAAGAAGATTGATAAGAAGGTTATTTCCACTGTTGCAGGGTATTGACCATTTATAGTCGTATTCCCTTGTCCCCTATCTCGTCTTCTTCTTGCACTCATACTCACTATCAGTGGATAGTAAGAGAATTTACTGAGGCATACAGACGGATATCTTAAGGATATACTCATTCTAGAGTTTACTTCACTCTATCTCAAATGAGCTACTTAACGTGTTACACTCCTGAGCTAAAGTTCAACCTTAGCTCTGATACCAAATGTAACGGACTACCGTCGACGGCCACCGGTAGGCTTTGCAACCATCCCAGTCCCACCGTGGCTTACACTGGCACCTCGCATTTACTTTTACGGCCAGCCTCTCGACTGTCACGGCCTCTGCCTAACCAACCCATCCCTCTCAGGGACATGTAGGGGTAAGAGTCTCCCGTTCGCCACCAAACCGCGAAGCGAGAACCCCCTATCATGCTGTAATATAGCAAATGCGATCCATATACGACGTATCACTATTCGGAATGGGTTATATGACACAAATGTCTTTTCCCGGCTAACCCGAATAACGAGCGCAATCTTTAAAAACATATGGATATTGGGATTTCAATTAAGTCACAACTTAATAATTCAACTTCTTTCTTCAAATGGTTTAACAAATTACCATTTCAAATCTTTTAAACAAAAAGATTTATTTACAGAGTTCACTTAATTTTCACAAAGATTCATTCACAGTTTTTCCAAAACAATTTCTGTTTCAATTGGATTAACTCGTTAAATCTTTAAAATAAAGATTCAACTTATAACTTTCAAACAATTTCATTTCGAATGGTTTAAACAAATCATCATTTTAAATCTGTTAAAGATAACAGATTCAATTCATAGTTTTTAAAAAAAAGAATTCATTTATAACTTGGGAAACCATCTTTCAATTCATACTTGAAATTCCTTTAAATTGGAATTTCATTTCTTATATATACGAAAGCTTTTATCATTTGAAAACAAACAGTTTTCATTTACGAACAATCCAATTTTATTTGCATGGGTTAAAGTCCTTGAATTATATTCATATTTCAAAATCAATACTTTTAAAATGGTTTAACCCCTATATAACGATATAACTTCTTTAATCCCTAGTTTCAAATTATAGAATTCGATTTCAAATCTTGAATTTAAGTTTTAAATCAAATTATTTAAACTTCCAAAACTTCATCAAGTTATTCAAAATTAAATTTCATCTTTGAAATTCCATTTCAAAAGCTTTTCACTTTAAACCTAAATTTCAAATTCAAAATCAATTGAAATTAAAATTTCAATTTCGAAAAACATCAAATTTAAATTATCTGTGACTTAACCGATTTCCACGTGAAATCCATATTTGTGTGTGTAAAGGTGTAGTCCAGGGGTTTCACACACCATAGTGCAACATCAATCATCACATAACAAAATACAGGATATAGTCGATAAGCGATATAAACTATAACGCTTATCGTTCATTCACAGATCACAGATATATATTACAGGTAAGTAAACTACAGATCACAACATAAATCAGGGTGTATCACAAGCATCATATATCAGGGATATCAAACAATCCACATTCAATAAAATCCAAACATTCATAGGTAAGGTCAACTGATAAATTTAAATCAGATTAATTACTTATGAATAATTTATAATCCTGGTTAATAAATCATAAATTTCAAACCTTTTTGATAAATTTTTCATAATTAGTTAATCACCTAATTAATTACCCTTTGATTAATTATTCTTCAAATTAATCACTTTAATTAATACTTAATGATCCTTAGTTAACTATCTTCATTAACTAATAATCATTCCTTAATCACTTTTCTTAAGAAATTTCTTAGATTAATTCATTAGTACTCACTCCTACTTATAAATTAAATCTAAATTATTTATTCATAAATTAAATCAATCATTCCTTAATTATTTTTCTAAAGGAATTACTTGTATTTATCATTTTTAATTTAAAATTGATTTACTATTAATGACTTAATTTATTAATCATTGATTCGTAATTGAATTACTTGATTACTTTACTATTATTCATTAATTTATCAACTTTGAATAGTTGGTTATAATTTTATTTATTACTTAAGCATTTATTTATTTATTTAAACTCTTATTTCAATTACAATGTACATAACCTCTTTGAACTTTTGAAAATCAAATTATCATTAACTACAATTTTACTGTTAATTGAATTTTTATACTAAAATTAATTGCTTAATTAGAATAATAATTAAGTGTTTAAACATCGTCAAGTATTAACAACAATAATTTAGACTTGTATTAAATTCTTGACTTAACAATTTAAATCTTTGTTAAGTGACAGTATTTAAAACTTATAGAAAACAAGTTATTAAATTTTAAAATACTGCTGCAGTTAAACAAAACCCTGAGGCTCCCTTAAATTTAACTCGAGTGGTACTTCGATTTCTACACGTATTTACCCGAGACCCTCCACTGGACTTCACGCAACTTCTTCTTCTACCCTTATCTTTTTGCTTCGAGTCTCCCCTGTGCCTGGCTTCGAGTAAACACTCGAATTCCTCGAGCAAACACATGAGAATTTGTCATCCCCATTTCCAATACCTTTCACCAGACAAAAGTGCACGGTGCACGTGCACCGTGACTTCGATCAACTCCGGCCACCACCTCCATTTGCTTCATATCGCACATCATCATCAGAGATGATCACGACCCCCAGAAAACTTCACTCTAGCTCGAATCAAAATCGAGTTCGAAAAACTCGCACCTGGAAACGCAGCCCATCATCTCCTCAAACCTGGCATCGCTCCAACCACGTCGCCTCGACCACCGGTGGCCACGAAATTCCGGCCACGACCTCATCTGACACCCCACTTCCAACCACCAACGACCGGTTGCACTCGGTCGACCATAAAGGATCGAACGAATCGAAACAAGTCCCCACGTCCAAACTAGGTTTAAAAACTTTGAACCACGGCCATCGCCATCACTGGCACCACCCTCCATTTTTCCCAGCACCCCCATAGGCTCTTCTACCCCCTCACACAATGCCGCGCCTTCCAGCCGCCTCGATCAACCACGGTGACCCAAAAACTCCAAAGTAGAAAACCACGAACTGCTACCAAATCAGATCACTAAAAATCACGATACTTATTGCTAAAATCATCATTTTCTACCCACATTCATGTTATGTATTTGAATTCGAAGATGGCGAGATTCGAATTTTGTCAAATATCAAGTTGTACTTGAAATTATTATTTTCCAGAGATAATATTAAATGATTTCAATTCGAATTTATTTTTAAAATTTAATTCAAAGTTAAACAAGCAATAACTCTTTTGATTCCCAGTCAAAATATCAAATGGTTTGGGAAGAATTGATTTTTGAAATCAAAATTTGATTTCCAAAGTGTCAGAGAACAAACTAATCTTTACTTCCTGTATCATATTTATTCTGAGACTCTGCATATATGTACCAGTTATCCATCATATATGTATATAGGTATATCTCATTCAATCAACAAAGTATCAGATTTTTCTATACAACTAAATTTAAGTTTAAATTGAAGTTACTCACCAGCATCAAGTTATATAAACAAATTCGAGGTTAAAACAAAAGGTTGCTCACTTTGATGTTTAGGAAGAAGAACAGAACTTTTCTGTTGAACCAGGCTTTGATTTTCTAGCTAAAACTTGCCTCCTTACTCTCTGGCTTGTCTTGATCAATTTGTGTTGTTTAAAGTTGAAGTTTGAAATTGTTGATCATCTTTTAGTTTTCAAAATGATGTTTGCTTTTTATTTTCTCAGCTCGAATGAATAAAACTGAGATGGATGGAAATGGAGTTTACTGGTAATAATATTTGTACAGGGTGATGATATCTTGTACAGGTGATAAAATATTGTTTTGTACAAAAGAAATCAGAGATTTCCTCTTGGTTTACTGATATGGTTTCAACATATTTTCGGCTGAGAAGATTGTTTTGTGCTTGGGTATTAAATGCTTGTCCTTTATGTTTCATGTGTACATACTTATTTATTTTGTTTTGTGTAAGTGTACTTTATGTTCCTACTTATTTCTTTTCTTCTTGCCTACTCTTTCTTTAACTCGGCTGAGAGATTTTGTTTTAGTGGCCAAAGACATTATCATTTTCATTTACAAGCTATTACCCATACTTTGTTTACAGCTTACATTTTTGTCTTCCTTTGCTTGTTTGTTTTTATCACTTTGTTTTGGCTGATATATGGTATTTGTCTTGTATTTTTATTATGTACAAACATATTTTATTATACTTGTTTTGTTTTCTTTTCTAAGTGTTCATATGTAAATGTATTTTATTTACTTGGTTTATTTTGCAAACTTGTAGATATATTACTTATCAAATCTTTGTTTGTTTACTTTGTCTTTTATAACTTATATAATTTACCTTATTTATTTTTTTATACTTGTGTCCAAAGTATGTGTATATTATTTATTTTCAAATTCACTCGTATATGCCCAAATACAAATATACACATATTTACAATATTTTTAATTTAAATGATTTATACGAAATATACTTGAATCCGGGGAAACTCGCTCCATTTTATCGATTTATCTTACTATTTTTATCCAAAAATTTATTTAATTATCGATTTAATTCAAAAATTCAATAAATTATTAATTTAAATTAAATTAAAATCTGGGGTCGTTACAGTATGTGTGTGTATATATATATATATATGCATGTTGCTCAAACAGTAAGATTTGTTCTCCTTTAACTCACCATGTATTCTAACATCATAGGATTTGTGCTTCCTTATTAGTAGGTTAAAAAAAGTGAGGATCCCTCTCCTTAACTCCTTGTTGAGCAAGTGAGCGTTGTTAGGAAGATGTATGACGGAGGACCTCAATAGTATTCTACTCCACGTCTTTCAACCAAGAATAAAGTACTAATGAGACCACCATAGTGATTCAACCTATTAAAACCATCTATCTCATATCAATAACTTCATATAAAGTGCAATAAACATATATATCAAAGTCGAAAGGAACATGATGGTCTTAGTTTTTGAATTTTTATGATGTGAATACGCGCAAAATTTATGTCACATTGACCAAGAGTTCAAAGCCTCATAAGAAGAAACTGGAGGTTGTTTGAAGCTATGATTGAAAGTTGTGAAGATTTTAACTTTGGGACGAAATCAAGAAGCTACATATTGCACTATTCATTACATGAGGAATTTAAGCATTATATTAGCTAGGCATCAAGCGGTCAAGTGCTCAAGGCATTACATCCAACTACTTGCATAACCAGTAGAACGTCCATCCAGGCAATGGTCGACCATTGAACTTTTGAAAATGGCGATTGAGGCTGCCTATTTTTTCAGTTTTGGACTCAGGATTATCAAGTATAACAATGTGATCCTATTATACAAATCATCTGATTCCAACTTGATAGAGTTGATAAAAACTTACTATAGCCTTTGTAACAACCTGCCCTTATCGACCTTTGAGTTCAACGCCAAAACGACATCAACACTTGAGAATTGAAAGGCGAGTCATTGGGGTTTGATGAAATAAATATCAGACACGGTCATATACTGTACTAACTAATTGCATTAGAATCTCACAGCAGAAGAAAATAAAATATAATACGTCTATAATAACCATAATCAAATCATCGTAACATGTCTATAATATCAAATACATATGTCTGAACAATATAAATATAACTCAATCCATACACATAGTGAAATCTAGGCCACAACACTTATTTACATCATGTACAATATACACAAATGAGTCTCTATCCCCTATACCATCATATCTCCAAACTCTATCAACCTGAATAAATATAAAAGGAAAAAAATAAGAGTGGTCAGACATACGTCTGCTGAGTGAGCCATACTTTAATCTACGTATAATAAAAAAATCATACTATAACGTGATATGAGTCTATCGCTCGGTCACCTCATGCTCCGTTGTCACGTCACACTTAACTATCGTACACATCTAGTCATACCGCATCATCACTATATGGACTCACTTCTCTGGGTTGACCTCATGCCCTATAGGGTCACCTATTACTCGTCTTCACATAAATTGCTTATATAACTCACTTCCTTGGACCGCCCAAAGCATATAGGAAAGCTTGTTGTTCTCGTACTAGTTGGATTCATGCCTTGGTCCGCCTGTAGCCTATAGGGCCATTTAACATCCACATCCTCGACTAGGCTACCGAAGGACTACAAGGAGCAACATAATATTTGGATCACCTATTTGTGTCATAGGTATGTATCGCATCTGTATCTCTATCTATATCCATATTCATTTCCATATCCACATCTGTATCTATATCCATATTCATATCCATATCCACATTTGTGTCCATATTCGTATCCCGGGATGTCTACGTGATGCCATAGGCTCGTTCACGATCACTTTCTTCATCATATCATGTTTTCGCATCATAATAACATACATATCCATTTCAAATAGCAACTAATCATTATAAACATTCACTAAGTTCGTAACGCCATCGTTTGCCTCGTCAACAGCCTCTAATTGCCTTCTAGAAACAATAGGAACTTGATCTGAATCGACAATTATTAATCCATATATAGGCCCTTATGGGTCCAAGTTCAACTTGCCTCAAATTATGGTGCATCAGTGGACCGGTTGGGGTGATCAGTGCACAGGTGTACACATTTTCCTAGCAGTTGCCAGGCCACAAATTTGATCGTTTTTCTTGCCATTTTCGCCTCCAGTCATCACTGCTCCGCCTCTGGTCATCTGAGAATGTTCCTAGTACCTAGCTCTACGTCTCTAAGTCCGTTTTAACCATTTATTCCATTAATTTGTGCATTGATTCATCGGATTTCCATAATTTAGTGTAATCTTAGTCCTAATTCACTGTTTATAACTAAATCCCTCCCAAACCCTTAGTTAATCCAATGCTAGATGTTTATAAGTGTTTGTCTACTCTAATATAGCTAGTATATCGTAGATATAAGATCAAAATTGGATTATACATAGAGGAAAGCACGAATCACTCACAAAAATGCTCCCCACTACCTAAGTCTCCGCTGTTTCTGGCTTGCTGTGCTTATGTGCTTCAAAATTTCACCATCAAATCACTTTAGATTCGTAGTCCCCTTGATCGTCATAATGCTTCCAGTCTCATGTAATTTCGTTGAGTTATGATAGAGATATTGTAGTTTGACTCTTCATGTGCAAGAGGAAAAAAAGAGAAGGAGTTGTTTTTTTGGAAATGAAATGAACGTGCTTTTAAGTTTTAAACTAGAAGAGGGAAGATTGCCCGCTTAAATTCAAAATCTTAAGATTTTTGCATCTAATTGACTCAACGCTGTTTTGACAACAAATTTTTTTCATACGAACTCCAAATGAGGCGAAATTAAATACTGCACGACTCGGAATAACAAGATGGTTGCAATGGCACTAGTTTCGCTGACAAATTCAAAAGTTGGAAAAATGACCATTTTGCCCCTCCTTATTTGATATTTAATTTATTAATTCATTAAATTAAATTATTTCCATATTATTATACTATTAATATTTAATTAAAATATTTACAAAGTTTCCGAGGTACTACATATGTAGCTGAGGCATCCTAACAGATCGAGAGATTTGAGCGCCCCTGTCAAATAAAGTGAAATGGAGGATAATTCATATCTAATGCTTTATGGAAGTACTTTATAGACCATGGAAGCCTTTTGCCAAACGATTGAGAATACCTTTAAAAATATCTTCTTCTTGTCTTGTTTCTGAATGGCATCATAGGTACACGAGGGAAAGCGTTCTCTCGCGTTGAATGAATTTCGTCCTTGAAATTCTTAAGGATCGGAAAATGTATTATAACGTTCACTCATTTGCCAAGTACATATTAACCAAGTGAATAATCATAGCATCCAATTTATAAAAATGACAAGTGGACACACACACACATACATATATACATATATGGACTCCTCTAGAACTAACTTGTGAAAAGTGGACCCCTGTTACTCACAATGCTAGTTAGAACTCAATGTAGTCAGATCACTTCTTTAATATACTGTGTCGCCAACGTCGCCGCCGTGGTCATACTCTTTACTGGAATAAAGTGCATGCTTTTCGTGAGGTGATCTACAACAACCATATAATCTCATTTCCTCTTCTACTCTGGGGTAACCCATCCAAAATCCATAGATACGCACTCCCACTTTTAGTGTGGCACATCTAATGGAAGAAATAGCCCACTCAGCTTATTTTGTTTTGCTTTCACTCTTTGGCACGTCATACACTTCACCACATACTCAGCTACCTGCTTCTTCATCTCAGCCAATATGATATCTTCTTTACATCCCGATACTTCTTATCTCCTCCTAGATGGATTGTCATCCTAGAACAGAGAAATTCACCCAAGACTTCTTCAATCAACTCCATAACCTGTGGTACACACGATCGTCCGTCTCTCCTTAAATAACTCCTTTTCTTCTATGGAATAACGATATAATTGGATCGATCATTCACCCTATCCTAATTGCTCCATAATACTATCTAGTGATGCATCTTGCCCTTGGCTTGACCCAATACGATCCATTAGTGTAGGTCTAATTTCCGTCACTGCTAATAATCTAGGTGCAACCTCCTATCGAGGTTGGAAATCAAGCTTGGATATAAACTCCAAATTTCTATACTCTAGCAAAATAGCATTCACCACAACATGGCTCCTACTCAAAGCATTGGCGACTACATTTCCTTTCCCTAGAGTATAAGAAATCCAAAATCATATGACAAAAATTCCATCCATCGTTGCTGTCTTAAATTTAGATTCTTTTGTGAAAATAAATACTTGAGAGATTTATGGTCCATAAATAACTTGATTTTCTCGCCTACAAGATAGTTCTATATAATTTCAATGCAAATACAATAGAAGCCAACTCCAAATCATGCGTTGGGTAATTCCTTTCGTGATTCTTACGCTGCCGACTCGCATATGCCACTATTTTTTCTTCTTGCATAAGGACGACACCAAGATTAGTACCACATGCATCAGTATACATGGTGAAAGGTTTGGTACCATTAGGAATAATCAAAATTGGAGCACTTATTAATAACTCCTTCAGTCTAACAAATACCGCTTCACACTCTGGATTCCATGTATAAATCGGTCTCTTTTTCGTCAAACGGGTTAAAGGTGCCAATATCTTTGCAAAATCCTTAATAAACTTCTAATAGAATCCAGTCAAACCCAAAAACTATGGCCTTTGAAGTGTTCCTCGGTGTCTTTCAATCCCCAACTATAGCTACTTTCCTTGGGTCTATTGCCAATCCATTTGCTAATACTACATGCCCAAGGAAACGAACTTCTTTCCTACAAAAGTGACACTTAATGAACTTCGCCTTCAACTGATTTCTCCTTAAGACATCCATCACTTCTCTCAACTGAATCTCATCTTCCTCTTCACCTCTAAAATATATAAGAATGTCATCCACGAGGACTACAACAAACCTGATCAACTGCCCCCAGAATACCCTACTCATCAAATCCACAAAATAAGCCAAAGCATTAGTCAACCTAAACGGCATGATCAACCACTCAAACAATCCTCATGTGCATGGAAAGCATTCTTCCGTATACCATCTTCATCCACTCTCAACCGATGAAACCCAGTCGCCAAATCAAATTGAGAGAAAACCTTCGCACTGACTAACAGATCGACGATGTCGTCAATGCATGGCAATGGATAGCGGATTATCTTCGTCATCTTACTTAATTCTCGATAGTCAATGCATAACTTAGGGAACCGTCTGCATCAGTTGCCAAAACGACAAGCACTCCCCATTCCGAGATATTCCTCTTGATAAATCCCTTTTGAAATAATTTCAAGACCTGCTTATACAACTCTCTTCTTTCATTTGAAGCCATATTCCTAAGAGGCATTACAACTAGCCTTGCATATTTGTCGAGATCAATTCAAAATTTGATTTCTCTTCCAAGAGGGGGACCAGAAACTTCTTCGAATACATCTAGATAATTCTTTACTATGGGTATACATATCTTCCTATGATAGGTGAGTGAATACAAATACATCTCCACAACAGAAATATCAGGATCACAACATAAAATCAGATCAAGTCCTTTATCCTTCCTCAATCGAACCATCCTCTTGCCACAATCCAACACTACACCATAGTGAAACATCCAATCCATTCCCAAAATCAAGCCGTACCTCAAATTTTTTTGTACATATGCATCATTGATAAATGGGCCGATCCCCAATAGGATTCGACATTTGAAATAGATTTGTTCACAACGTCAATATCAAGGGCTAAACTAATGACTAATGCATTTGCTATAAACGAATGAGATGCACTAGTGTCACACAAAGTACGAATAAGGGAATCAAATAAAATCAACACACCTTCCATCACAATCTGTTTCCCCTTCTCCTAAGCTGCCAGTGGTGCTTTGCTAGTTGTACGAATAGCATCCAAAGCATATTCCTTTGCTATGTGACCTTCACTTTTCAAAGCTGGATAATATCTCTTCACAGTCCAATCTTATTACAATTATAACACTTTAACATTTTATGAGTTAGCGTTGCCTTACAATCCTTTGTTGTATGTCCCACTTAATTGTAGTTATAACATTTACCCTCAAAAAATTCGTCCGATGGTTTTAGACATGTGCCCCACCTTTTAACATCTATGACAAGTAACCACTTGTGTTTTTGCCTTTCCCTCCTTGTGGTTTGTTTCCTTTGCGTTTTCTCAATTACTGGCCAGCCACTTCCTTAACAAAGTTCCTCTCAAATAATTTAACAGTGCTTCCTCTACCAGTCTTTCAAACATCGCTCCATATGTAGCTTATTCAATGCTAGTTCTCTCATAGCTGAATTCAAGCCCTTTGCAAAATTCAACGCCTTCTTCTTTTGCGTATTCACCAACTCAAATCCAAATATAGCCAACTCATTGAACTGACTTTCGTACTCCCCAATAATCATTTCTCCTTACTTAAGATGAATGAACTTCTCTAATAACAGATCTCTCTCAGCACTAGAAAGAAACTTTGTCTCAAACCTTATCCTAAACATCCTTCAAGTAATAGTATTCTCATTTACTTTAGTTGTTACTACCTCCTACCAACATGGTGCCTCGCCTTTCAAATGCCAAGTAGCTAACTCTCTCTTAGTAGCATCACCAATTCCTAATAGGTTGAAGATCTTTTCATAATCATTCAGCCATGCTTGAGTCATTGAGTATGGTTCCGTCCCGAGAAAAGGTTTCCCACCAAGGTTGGAGAAATCTTTACACAGCTTAGGAAAGTCAATAGTTGGTGATGTTGGGGCTGAAATCCCACATTGCTTAGTAGTGGTAGTGGAGGCCATGGTTTTGTGGAGTTGGCATTAGCTTGGCTCGTTGCCTAAATATAGCATCTGAACCATACTAGAATATTAGCTCTAGGAATACTTAATACATTTACTTAGCTGCTACTCCATGCCCTGGTCTCTACCCTAACAACATTGGCTGTGTTGGTCTCTGTTCCAATTTCGATCAAATTGCTATTTCAGCTATCTGAAAAAATGGGATACAGTAGTAGCTCCCAATAGATAGTAAACAAAACTGGAGCAGTAGAAGGGTGTATGCATATGTACTTGATTCATACATGCATACATACATACATACATTTATATATTATCTAATAGAAAATACAAATACACTCTCCCAATATGTTCCTAGTTCCTATCCTAGTTTGTAACCTAAGCACTGATACCAAATTTAACAACTCGCCCTGTTCGGCCCTCGGGTCTAATGCCTCTGAGAACTAAAAGGACACATCGTTAGGGTAAGATGAAATAGATATTAGACACAGTCACATACAATACTAACTAATTAATTTCAGAATCGTAGAGTAGAAGGAAATAAAATTAAATATATCAATAATAACCATAGTCACATCACCATAACATATCTACAAAGTCAAATACATTTTTTTGAACAATATAAATACAACCATATCCATACACATAGTCCAATCCAACCAACAATGCTTATTTACATCGCATACAATATATACGAATGAGTCACTTTCCCTGATACCAAAATATCTCCAAACTCTATCAACCTGGATATACATAAAAAGGAAAAAATAGAAATGGGTCAAACATAAATCAGGTAAGTAAGGCATACTTTACTCTATGTATACTACAAAAAATAATATAACATGATTCATAATAATTTAATACTTATTTATAAGCTTTTTTAGCTTGATAAATTCATATAAAATCATAATCTTTTAGGAAAAATTCCCAAAATTCACCAAAAATCAGAATGAACACATTCTTTAACATATAAAAATTTCAAGGCCAAAATCATTATTTAATTATTTTTAATATTTAAAACCTGAAATAAATGCCCTTTCTCTCTTAGGATATTCATAAAATATTCCTATTAATTTGAAAAATTATGAAATAAAAAACCCATCTCCAAAATTATGTTTCACCCATCATATTAGAAAATCAAATCGTTTGGAGATCAAAAACTTAGGTTTTATCCTCAAAACCTACTAAAATAATTTCATAAAATTCCAATAAATTATTATTCTATCCAAACAACGATAAAATCAAACATGGCACATCATAGTATCATCGCGAATACAAATCCATCAGGATTCAAAAAGTATAAAAATGAGACGATCTATTACTATTCACCTTAGATTAAGTAATGGAGTTGAGATTTGATGGAGAATGGTTCTTTTAGCTTTTCCCCTTTTATTTTGCCCATAGTTTTCCACTTCTAAGTTTGATTAATGGCTAGCCTCTTTGCATTTTCCTTGGATTGTTTTTGTGTGAGTAAAAGTGAGAATGATATGAGAGAGGGAGGGTTTAATGGATGAAAGATAAAGCTATTCCTATTTTGCCCCTTTCATACATTTTATATGTTTTAAGTTTTAAAACAATCTTAACAATTAATTAGTTAAGGCTCGACCTTGTTATTTATCAAATCTCATCCTCTTTATCTTACTACACTTCACATTATTCTATTTAATCTATCTAATTAAATCTCCTGAATAATGTTAATCAAAATTAAGGATGTTACAAGGAGAGAGAAGGAAGAAGGAGTAGTCATTTTTCTAGAACTAAAATGTACGTGCTTTTCAGTTTTAAACTAGAGGAGGGCAAAATGTCAGGTCAAATTCAAAATTCAAAATTCAAAGTCTTATGTTTTCCGTGCCTGATCGACTCAACGATGTTTCAACCACAATTCTTCCTTACGGACTCCAAATAAGGCAAATCAAATACTATGTGGCTTAGAAAAATGAGACAGTCGTAATTGCACCTGTTTCGTTGTCAAATTCAAATGTTGAAAAAATGACTATTTGCCCCTCCTTATTTAATTATTTCATTAATTTGAACTATTTTCACATTATTATATTGTTAATATTTAAGTAAAATATTTACAAATTTTCCAGGGTATTACAGCATCCATACTTCGTCTCTCATGAGAGACTCCAAAAATCAAATTAGAGTTGAACCATAAATCCAAGGTTTCCAAAAATTAAGGGTTTTCATTTATTTTGAGTTTTGTTTTATAATTCTTTGGTTCATATTTATATAAGAGAGATAGCTAACCAACTTGGTGGTAATTTTTAATCCACATGTTGGATTCTTTCCGTAATAATTATAGAATAAATTTCATAATATTTTGGTATTAGTGCTAGTCATCCTATTTAGTATTAGGCACCAATTGTAAGTTGTAGAAGAAAAGTGATAATATAACTCATAATAGCAATGCAATTAGTAGATGTGATGGAAAAGGAGATTTTAGGTCTTGAATGATGAAGATAGAAGCGTCATTAAAAAAGGAGCAGACATTTAAGATAGTGTATGATTCTAATAGAGAATCCTAGACACTAATGTTATAGAGGAGATGGAAGATGATGCTTTCACAACCATTCTAGCATTCCTAATAGGTGAAGTCCTAAGAGAGTTATCTCTATTAATACAATGAAGGGATTACAGATTGTGCTG
Source organism: Allium fistulosum (assembly GCA_030737815.1). Taxonomy (NCBI): domain Eukaryota; kingdom Viridiplantae; phylum Streptophyta; class Magnoliopsida; order Asparagales; family Amaryllidaceae; genus Allium; species Allium fistulosum. Next base: position 1,144,786,773 of record CM060905.1, read on the forward strand.
TCCAATTTCTATTAAAGAACAACTATATTCCTTCAAGATGAAGCCTGAAACCGACCTAATGAAAATGAGAACACATTTAGTACTTTGAAAATGAAGTAATTTTGTCTGATGTTGATATACATTGAAGCTCAAGAATTAAGTCTTTTCTGTTCATTCTCTAAGGACTATACAATATGTGAATTACATGATATATGAACATAGTAAGATAAGCTTGAAGTTATAAAGGTTGTTCTCCATAACAAAGTGTTGAGGGGAAAATTGGAAAGTAGAAGTTGAGAAAGTGGTTCGGAAGGATTGTTTGTTCATAGATGGAGGAGCAAAAGTAAGCTTGAGTACGATGGAGGTAGAAGTAAATCAATGTCTCTATTTAGAGGACCTAATAAGGTGGCATTCCATTATTGTAGGAAGAACATGCACTTTATTGCAAAATGTGACAACCCGCCCTTTCGACCCTCAGAATTGGACACTAATACATCCTCGGTATTCACATACCGCGAAACCAAGTGCTGGAAGGATGGATAGTAAAGGGTAAAAATAAAATAAATACAGAATATAATCTTACATGATTGCAATATCATATATTATTTTAATATATACGATCTTTACAGCGGAAATTTCAAATACATTTATCAGGATCTATCTTATAAATCATCTTGGACAATTATAAATCTTTGTCCTTATAAATGCTAAATACAATCAGTAAACTAATGCAGCGGAAATGGAAATGGAGAACTATCTAAAGGAACATATTCAGCTCCAGACTTCAAGCTCCATCACAATGCTCTAAGTTAAACCTGACTACTTGGTTGCTAAAAAAAATAAGGCACCTAGAGTTTAAGGGAAAAAAATAAACTCTGAGTCAGTCATTGGACTGGTGCGAGAAACTCAAAAACACGGGCATTGGAAAACAAAGGGTATCTCATAAGACCACGCCGTACATAAACACGGAATGGGTTTTACCTTATGATAAACAAAACATTTGCTACGCCAAATTAGTGAAATTATCTTTAATAGCATTCATTGAAAATCCTTTCAAATAACATATTAATCATAGCTGGAATTGTTATATTTGTTAAATTAGATTGCATAATAGGTTTACAAATAAACCCGTAAAGGCTCGTATTAGAGAATGGATTCCATACAATGACAAGTTAAGGGACTACCTTCCGACAGTACATCTCTGGAAAAATGCATCGAGGCACCAGTAGATGGTCTTCTACCAACACAGAATTGGCTTACCTTTACCGTAGATAGTACTGAATGTGACATCACCTCGGTCGTTGCCGAACTTTACCAGGATCCCAAAACATACACAATATGCCCGACATATAGAGGGTAACTTGGAAAGGTGATGACCATATCCTAATGGGTGCGACCCACATAGCCCTACCGCATCTACCAAGTTTTTTTCATTCCTGGGTGCGAAGCATAAGGTCACATTTTACCTTGCATAGAATCGTCAAATCCTACTTAGAAGCCACATTGCCATCTCCATCACACACTATTGATTTCCACAAATGTACAACCTTTGAGCTCATACATTTCAGAGAAGGGTGTTAAGTGTAAGAGAGGTTACCCCCTACACCACCAAATAGATGTATGTTTCTAGAGATCAATGCACGTGTATTTTAGAAATGCAATGTCAAACATTCGTCAATACAAGTTGTCCAAGAATAGGAAAAACCGAAGGCATTATCCTACTACATCCTGTTTTGGGAATCACCCTTAGGATTAGTAGCGAGATGTCATTGCATCAAAGATTTTCAAAATTAAGTACCACTACCACCATATGTATATAATATGGAAATCAAGGGGCCGGTGGCAAGTAGCCTTTCATTATGAAGTTCTCCATCTTCAAAATCATTGCCTTTATCATGTTTTCACTTTCAAACATACATTGGTTCAAAGTGGTTTTTGGATAGGAATCACCCAAATCCGATCTCGGTCTCTCCGAACAAATTATCGATAACATCTTTTAGAGATATATCATTTCTTTTCAAGTATATACAAGATTATTAAACCTCTCTTAACTTTGAAAAACACCAAATCATATCCTATAAATCATGTTGGAAAACATTATTGAGTAAAAAGGATTCATAGAAATTATACTAATTTTACTCAATATTCATTTCTGTATTCAACAAGTATTATTCGTCGAATAACGGTGAGATCACCTTTTAAATTCACACGAATAGTATGAGTTTCCTCCTTGGAATTTAGCACTAAGTATAAGAAGATTATTTCTATACAACCCAATTTAAGGAATTAGTTATGGAAAGTAAATCTTTTATACTGTCACGTTTCCAACATTTCGACCTTATTTATTCCTCGCCTAGGAAGAGGCCAGGTGAGCCAGGACACTGGTTGCTCCTGAACATCTTCTTAGTTTAAGCACCCCGCGTCCGGACTCATGAATAGAAGATTCAGGTCCGCTCATCGGATTTTAGAGCCAAGATTTACTCATTTATTTATAACAACTTTTCTTTTAATCATTTATTTAAACTCTTTTTAAAATAATTATAAAACTTCCAACTTATCTTTAAAACACTTGTTTAATATTTATAAAAGATTCGGGAAAGAATAGTTAAGTTAAAACTCTAATTTGTAAAAGTTATTAAAACTGCTATGAAAAGTGCTACAAACAGTGTTTTAAAATCTTATTTGATCAAAACAACTTTTCTATTTGAAAGTCCATTTTTATAACTCAAATCCTTTTTAAAATATTTTAGTATATTTATAGAAGTTGTTCCATATTTTTAAAGATTTAAAATTATCATTTCAAAGAATTTACTTTTTGGATTCCGAACTATCAAACCGCGACTATTTTGAAAACTTGTTTTGCTTATATTTCAAAATCTACTAAATAAAATCTCGATCCTTTTCTTTTGTTTAAAAATTATGATTATAAGAGTTTGAAAAATTCTTTGACTCCGATTTTATCGTATAAATGGATTTAAACTACTATAGCGCGAAATCGCAAACTGCCGTTACACGACGCATCTATTTTTGACTTCAATTTCAATTATTTTCAAAACTTTACCAAACTGAGCTTTAGTGATTATAAACCACTTATGAACCAATTTAAAGAGGTTTAATTATCTCGTAACAATTTTATAATTCATTTCGGAAAGTGATTTCCGTTGTGTAATTTCGATATGTATTAAACGTGAATTGTTTACACATCCAAACAACCATATTATTCACAACCAAAACATGATGATTAAAACATAACAATCAATCATTCCAAACATATCAAATCATCATCCATATCAAAATATAAATAGATTTTTCTCACATTTATATGACATGATTAACTATATATTACCTTTTTCTTCTTAAGCAACCATCAAGCATCATTAATTAACCAATCAAACATCATATCCACTATTAATAGTCATGTTAACTTATTTGAAACCATTTTATAATAAATTTATAATTTTTAGAAGTATATTTTTGATCGAGTTCTCACCATGATATCTACTCCTCCTCGATGCTTCCTGAAATCATCTCGGCGGCATTTCTCTCCACACATTTCACCCCGGAGCTCCCCGGATCTTGCTTTATGCCTCCAATAATTTCGGCCTTGACCTTAAAAGTGGTGAAGCTCAGCCTTGAAGAGGGAGGAGGTGGTAGCCATGGGAACTAGAGGTGGTAGGGAGTGATTTGGCTTTGGTTTGGAAGTGGATCGACATTGATATCATATGGTTATAATTTATCTTACTTTTTTGCCATTATTTTTCTTCATAAATTTCCTAAGATGAAGAGGCCATTAGAGACCATTAGGAAGCTTGAGAAAAGGAAGAAGAAGATGAAGAAATATATAAATGAAGGTGAGAATGGATGCTTGTATTTATAGGCAAAGGTTAGGAAAAATATCATGATAGTTTCCATTAGCTTTCACATCACCATTTCACCTCACCATTTCACCTTAACATGTGCTTTCCTACACCTCCTCCATCACCATTACATACGCAACCCACCCCCTCCTCATGCTCCTCCATGTGCACAAGGTGAAGTGATGTTTTGATTTGATTTTGGTAAGAAAATATCTAGATTTTTATTCATAAATATCATGATATTTATACCATTTACCATTGGTAATAAGTGAATGTAAATGGTAGTTCTTATGTGTTCATATGTGTACATAGATGTATATATGTGTATATGTGTGCGTGTATTTCACGTATAACATATAATGTGACATAACTTCTCTGTAACGACCCAGCATTTTTGATAATTAAAATTCGAATATTTAATTGATTTTAAATATTTATAAGTGGAATTAATAAGTCGGATAATTTAAAATTCGAATATTGAGTTTAATTGGATAATTAAATCAATAATTTAATAGTGAAATTCCAGAATTAATTGAAATCTGGATTAAATGTGATTTAAAATGATTTGTAAAATTATATTTAATCATACTGGAGTTATAGAGATGTTACAGGACTTTTAAAATCGAATTTGGAATTAATTTGTGAAAATCGAATATTTTAATATGTAATTATCGACTGTAAAAATAGCCAATTTTCGAACAGTCTCAGAATTGAACGAGACCAGTTCCATTGGATCCGTAATAGTTAGTTATTATCGGATTTCAATTTTCGTAGCAATCGAAGTTATCGGTTGACCGTGGCAACTCGAAACGCATCGATATCATTTTAATTTTAAATCGTCGAGTTAAAAATAGTCATTTTTCAGACAGTGTCGGATTTCGACGAAACCAGTTTCATCGGATCCGTAATGTGATATTATTGTAAGATTTCAAATTTCGTAATTTTTGGATTTACCGTTTGTTCGGGGCAAGCCAAAACGCCTCGAAATCGATTTAAATCGGTTAAATTTAAATTGATCGTTTATCGTCATATCTCACACAGACGATCGAATTAGCTTCCGAAACCTGTTCCATTGCGTTCGGAACGCGGGGTAAACCTTAGAAACGTCAGCCGGCACGCTCTAATCGGAGTTCGAAAAAATTCGATGAATAGTAAATCGTTAAATTTTCTATATAAGCCCTCCACCTTTTCATTGCAAAAGAATAAACGAGCCTAGGGTTTCAATTCCCTTCAGCCGCCACCCAAACATTTAATGGCTGGGAACGCATCTCGTTCTTCCACAAATATTTCACTTTCCACAAGAAATTACGCGAAGTGTTCAACACGAAAATCGTAGGGCTTCGCGATGCCTTTCGATCCATACGGTCATGATGTGGTTAAACGCGAGGTAGAGGTGGCTAGATGGCCGCGTACGTGCGTGGTTCGAACGCGAATCTCGAGGAGGGGGAGGAGCCGAGTGCTGCTGCGCGTATGGAGGTGGTAGAGCGCGCGTAGGCGAGTGAAATGGAAGTCGCTGATCGTCGTCCAAGTGGCTAAAGAGGTTGCGAAATTTTCAAATTTGATGGCGGCATGGGTTCGTTCTCGTGGACGAAGCCTGGGAGGGAAATGCGAATGGAGGGAGATGGAGCAAGCACGGCCCAGATTTGCTTCAAAGAAATTGAACGATCCAGATTTAATAAGGTTGAAAAATGTAAAATAGAATTGTAAATAATATATATATTAAATCGTGTAATGTTTAAATTAGTGTATCTTTGTCATACGAGGTCAGAATTCGACGAAACCAGTTGCGTTGCGTTCGTATCGTCGAATACTACGCTATGGATCTGAATTGGAGCCAATTGGAGCTAGTGTAAATTTTGGATGAAATCAAACGTCCGTTTATTTTATTCGAAAATAAACGCTGAAAACGGAATTGAAATCGAGGTGAGATCTTCTCACTCAAATTTGAATGTGGAATTATTTACAGTTATTGATTGATGATTGACTGTTTGGGTGTGATATTAGATATAGTAGGATATATCTATATATATAGCAATATATACATATTGGCATATGTATATATTGGATTGATTGATTTCCCGCCTCGTATAGCGGATGAGACCCTATTGCGCCGTTAGTAAGCGGATTTATAAAAACCCATATACCGCGATAATTCCGTACTGGAGCGGAATTGGTATTGTGCTAACATCTGTGGATGCAGGGAAACAGGTTGGAGGGATCCGACTGGATTCCTCACCGTATTGATTATTTACAGATATTTTGATATATTCTGTTATCATATGATGATATATGATATTTGACTGTTGTGATGGACTGATTGGTGTTGTGGCATCATCGGATTCAGTTTTGAACTTTAAAAATGACGACTTTTAATTTAAAAGGATTTTTAAAGTGATCTTTGAAATTATACGTTTTATTAAATTTCTGAAGTGATTTATTTTAAATAAATAAACGTTCAAATTTTAAAGTTACAAAAATTTATAGATTTGTGAAATATAACCGAAAAGTGATTTTTGGGATAAATAGTTGACTGATTTATGAAATGGTTTAAATTGAGATTTTTGAATTTCTATAACGGTTCATATAAAAGATTTATGAAATTGATATCTACAAAATTAAGAATGTTGGAATTATAAAATGAGTTTTTATAAGTGATAAAAATGAAATATTACGGAATCCGTAAGTGAATGAAATTTATAGATTTATAAATTGTGAAGTTGAAAATGAATGATAAGTTATTAACTTATAATATGGACTTGTGATATTTATATCGAGTATAACTCGAATTTGTTAATAAAGAAGATTTATAAATCGAAGTTGTTAGAAAATGGAAATCAAATCTATAAACGTTGTTTTATAAATTCGAAAATCAATTAAATTTGATTGATTTTAAATATAGAGATTATTAAGGGAATTTTATCCACGATTTTGGACAGTGGATAATTCTTGGAATAAATGTGTAGAAAATATTGGAATGTGGCTAGTGAAGTATATTCACGATTTTGGACAGTGAATATATTGTTAAGTAAAATGGTTATGTTTGGGAAAGCGATATCATGAAATGAAGTAATTGTTTTAAAAGATGTTTTAAAACGTGATAAGTATCGAATACATAGATTTCAACATTTATTGTTGAAATAGACGTTTCGAGAAATAAGGAAATGATGGACTATAACACTGTTGTTATAGTAAATGATTTCTGAAAGGAAATGTTTTGATGTAGTATTGGGATTCATATATCTATCTAAATTCTGAATCCCTATACTAGTGATTTTGAGTCGTCGTAACGATGTTTTACGCAACATTCGTTTTGACTCAAATAGATGTAAAATTTATGATTTCCTTAAAGAATGAATATATACTTAATATTGATTTAAGTATATCGAATATTTTCAAATGTTGAAATTAAATTGATTTGTGAAATACTTATTATTAAATAAGTATGGAAATGCTTTTCCAATATGAAATGAACTATTTTGAGATTTTATCTTTTAAAGATAAAATTGAAATGTGGAAATTGATTTGAAATTGTTTTCAAATGATTAAGTGTGGAAATAATATATCTAGTAAAAGATATTTTGGAAGATAAAATAATTTGGGAAAATTATTTGGAATCTGATGATGTTGCACATCTTTATTGATAGTTAAATAACCGACTATCAATAATTACCTTTAGATAGGTATTTGTTGTGAATTGGATGAATTTGAATGCCACACTTATTTTTGAATAATCGCTCACTATTCGGGTTAACCGGGAAAGGACCATGGGGTCGTATAACCCATTCCGAATATGTGATACGTCGTTATGAATTGCATTCGAAGACCGGTGTTGAAGACCGGATATTTTTGAAAACGGAAGGATTACCGTCGAGTTACTCTACATCGGCTGATCTCCGGTTTAGAGGTTTTATCATCCTTAGTGACGGGAAGTCCCGACGTGATTGAAATTTATCCGGATATGCAAGGGCTTCGTGAGAAGTGCCTTCGGTTCTGTTCGATCCCGGAACAGACTTGTATGGATTGTGTGTCTGACGTTACAATTTGAGATATAAAGCTGATTTCTTTCAAATACATATCTGTTGGTGGCGGAGAATTTATTTTCTTAGCTTAACACCCTTCTCTGAGACGTACGAGCTCAGAGGTTATGTAGTTGAAATTTATCAGCAATATATCCCAATTTGGTAACGTGGCATACTGAGTGTTGCTGTAAAATGATCGGTGTTTGATCATTTGTGATATGATCATTTGTTTGATCTTATATCTTTGTGATCATAGGTTGATCATTTTGTTGGACCCGAAGCAGGGCTTTTTGAGAAAGCGTAGCTTTGTGGACGAGACTTCATCGAGCCTCAACAACCCGGAAATGGTCGAAACAGGAATGTTGCGGCAAGGTTATGAGGGTCGCGCCCTTTAGGGTATGTCATTTCCTTCTGGAAAGGGGTGGTATCATGGTATGGAGCCCAGATACTTACTCATGTGGATACACTTTCTTTATGATGTGTGATGTTGGATATCGAGCGCTCGGATAAAGGTCCCAAAGGACCGGGTGATGACATATTCGTGAGTTACCTGTTACAGGGGTAACCCGGCCTTGTTTGGCAGAGAGCAGTTTGTCTCTCGGGACGTCCAGCCAGAGGCGATCCCAATCGGCAGGAGGAAAGGAAGTTCCTTAGCCTGACCATTTGTTGGAAATCCATTTCCCAAATACGAAATTTGTACGGTTTTAGTTATAGAACCTGCTATCTAATATAGCAGCTATAGTAGGCATAGTATCATGGTACCTATGCTGGCTAAGATTAATACTATACTTTCGAAATGTTTTCTACACTATGCACTAATAATAATATCAAAAATGATTTGATTTTGCGTAGTAAGCATCTTTGACTATCATAAGAAGAAATCTCCTCCAATTCTGCGTTTGCATTGTGTGTGTGGCGGGAGGTCTTATGGTAGTTTCATTTTCCAAAAGCATTTCGAATTGACTTTAAAATTATCCTGTTGTTTATTTTAAAGAATAACTGTTTTACGATCTCACACCAGTCACCATGACTGACTCGGAGTTTATTGTTCCCTTCTAAACTCTGGGTGCCCACCAATTTCCACACGGGCAGCCTAGAGTTATATTATCAGGATATTCTGGATATTCTGGAGCTTTGGAAGCAAGCTGGATGGCGAGACGTAGTATTTGTATCTGATATATTTATTCCGCTGTGTATTCTGTATGAGGACAAGTTATATAACTGTCCATTGTTGTATATTGACTCTGATGATTGATGTGATGTAATGTAATAACAGATATAGTTCTTTGTTTTAAAGATTATTCAATTATCTATTATATATTGTTCCGCTGCGATATGTGAGATTCTGATATTGTTTCTGTTTCTGATGTTGTTCTTTTGTTTCTTCTTTCTCTTTTCTTCTATCTTTTCTTCTACCTTTTTTTTTAAAAACCCTAATGGTTCGGTTTTTCGTTCACCTTGAGTAAATAGATGGAGATTAGTGTCTATTCAAGGGGTACGGAAAAGCGGGTCATTACATTCTCTACGTCAAACCGTTACGAATTTCGATTTCAATTTCAAGTCTCATTTTCACTTATAATTTAAATTTCATATAAATGTAAACAAAATTTGAAAACTAATTTCTTATCATTTTTAACTAATTAAAATGATCACAATTGAGTTACAAAACCATATAAACCAATATTAAACAAGTGTTTACAAAAAGTGTTGTCATATCGACAAAACGTTACGACTTTTCTTATATTTTCAAATCAAGTATATATCTTCATAAAACTATCACAAATGATTTATTATCACTATATAACTAATTAAAATGAATTATTATCATTTTAAAACAATTATTTGAATATTTAACCTTAATTTACATATATCAGAAAACATATAAAAGTGATGACATCCCACATGATGTCAAAAATACATTTTATTTCCAAAAATAAAATAAATAATTTTTATTTCATATTATTGTTTATATGGATACATAGGTGTATGTATCCAGTTCCATGCACGCTAATATTGAGAAAATCTCTATTTTCCCGAAAACTATTTTCGACGTTTTTCTGATGAAAATCCATAATATCTATATTTGTCAATATACTTCTAAAACAAGTTTACCATCATTATTTATGGTGCAAAACATTATTATTTTTGTTAATAATTCTTGTATTTGAATATTTCAAATATAAATATAATTTATCAAAGTGATAAATTTGCGGGTCGTTACAGACTTCTCTCCTTAAAAGAATTTCATCCCTGAAATTACACCTAACCAAAAACCCGGTAAAAATATTAATTTGAATTTCAAATACAAACCCGTGTGATGTATACAAATCATTCATATGCAATATCTGAATCGATTACCTATTCTAATACACAACTTTACTTCTGAACTAGTATCAATCCTTCGATCCTCTAGTGGGGACTTTGATCGGGATTCTTGATAAAAAACCTTCACTTTTCCCACATAGCCCTCAACTATGATAGAAAACACAAGTGCCCAACCATAAATCCTCATCAATATTCTTCGTCGAAAATCGAGTGTTAAATCCTTTTTCGGACCAGTGTAAACACCTAAAGTACTATACTTGAATCTTAGATCAGAATTAGGTGGCGAAATGATCTACGTACCTCATACGCACTTAGTTATATCAAATTCCTTTTTTCAAAATAATTTATGAAAACATTTCATTAAACCTTTATCTTTTATTTAAACATTTTTATAAGATGTTTCTTTATATATAATAAAAATTTCTACCTTCTTTCTAAAGAAACCCTTTCAATTTCAATACTTAGAACATAACTCTATATACTTAAATCCGTAAAAATGTTTGAGGGAAGCTTCATATTTTCCAAAACATACTTCATTGGGTAAAAATGAATGTTGCGTAAAACATCATTACAACAACCCAAAAACACTAGTATGGAGATTTGATTAATTATACTTAATATTAATTTTCGATGATGAACTTAAAATATTAGTTAACAATGAAGCCAAGCAAGTTAGGGTATCATTACCTCTCAGACCTTGAATGGACTTCATTCTTAACTTCGAAATAAATAAAGTTACCCACCCCGAACCTTTACATCAAATATAGGATATGAATAAGTGGAAATTAGGGAGACATCCCTATCATACTTTCATATTGTAAAGCGGGTCCCTGTCAAAGTTTCATTGTAAAGCGGGTCCCTGTTTTTTGGAAACGAAGAAAAATTATTGCTGAAATGTAAGCAACTTTTATAAATAAGTGCTGATATTTCAGCAACTATCTGTGTCAAAGTTTTATTGTAAAAACAAAGAAAAATTATTGCTGAAATGTCAGCAACTTTTATAAATAAGTGCTGATATTTCAGCAACTATCGTTGTCAAAGTTTTATTGTAAAAACAAAGAAAAATTATTGCTGAAATGTCAGCAACTTTTATAAATAAGTGCTGATATTTCAGCAACTTTAATAAACTGTGTTCACAGTGTACAGAAATGTTGCTGAAATATCAGCAACTTTTATAAATAAGTGTTGATATTTCAGCAACTTTCATACACTATGTTCACAGTGTACAGAAATGTTGCGGAAATGTCAGCAACTTTCATACACTATGTCTTCCTATTACTTAACACATTTTAAATCAGTTTTAAAACCAAATGTATCCCCCTTTATAAAAACCATCCACTACTTATCAAGATAAACCCTTTTATATTTATAAAACCATGTTTTATAATCTCTTTTATTATAAAACTCTTTATTTATAAAATTCCCTACATAAATCTATTCCCATTTATTTCTCCTTTATTTATAAAATCCTATTTATAAATCTATTTACAAAATATCAATTACAAATCCATCTTTAATATTTATAAAAACCATTTATAAATCTATTAATTTATTTATAAACTATTACTTTTATAAATCTTTTATATAAACCATTTTGGAAATATTAGTTTCAAACTATTTCTATGTTCTTTAAAACTATATTTCCTTTGTAATAAAAGATGGACTTATTTGTTAAAACACTCCTTTTTCAAAATAACTTTTATTTTGAATCAACTTTCTTAAGATTCAAATAAATTTTTATTATTTCAAAATATCACTTTCAAATCATTTCTCTTAAAAGATATTTTTACTTTACAAAAATTCTTTTATAAATATAAACTTTCCATTTTATAAACTCTACTCCTAAAATTAAGACTTCTACCAAATCATTTTAAAATTTTCAAAGCATTTCCAAAATACTAGGTTTTAAATTCTCAAAAATCTCTTTATAAAATAACTTAATAAACGCATTCATAAAATTTATCTATCTTAAATAAATTCCTTTAATCTTAAACCAATATTATTATTTATCGAACACCACATAGTCAAATTGTGAAACTAAATTCATGAGGTGTTCTTCTTTAAACTTTTAAATCAAACAACCAATCAATCAATGATAATAACTGAATATTATCATTCCCTTAACAACCAAACACTACAGAAATAACTATATCATTTGAAAGATATTCTATTATATTCAAATTATAATTCTAGTTAATTTTTTTTCACTTACCAATTTTCATTCTAGAGTGTCACTTACCCTATCTCTAATGAGGTACTCATCATAGGGTATTACTAACCCAATCTCTGAAGAGACTTACCCCTATCAGGCTCAGGTGTTCGCTCAACCTAAGCTCTGATACCAAATGTGACGACCTGCCCTTTCAACCCTCAAAAATCAACACTAATACATCCTCGGTATTCACGTGCCGCAAAACCAATTGCCGGGAAAATAAAGATAGAACAGAATCTTACACGACTGCAATAACATATAATATTTTAATATATACGATCTTTACAGCAGAAATTTTAAATACACTTATCAGAGTCTATCTTATAAATCATCCTGGACAGTTATAAATCTCTGTCCTTAAAAATGTTGAATACAATCAGTAAACTAATGCAGCGGAAATGGAAATGGAGAACTATCTAAAGGAACATCTTCAGCTCCAGACCTCAAGCTCCATCACAATGCTCCAAGTTAAACCTGACTACTTGGTTGCCTGGAAAAATAGGGCACCTAGAGTTTAAGGGGAAAAAATAAACTCCGGATTAGTCATGGGACTGGTGTGAGAAAATCAAAAATACGGGTATTGGAAAGCAAAAGGTATCTCATAAGACACCGTACATAAACACGGAACAAGTTTTTACCTTATGATAAACAAAACATTTGCTATACAAAATCAGGAAAATTATCTTTAATGACATTCTTTGAAAATCCTTTCAAATAACATATTAATCATAACTGGAGTTGTTACATTTGTTAAATTCGATAGCATAATAGGTTTACAACTAAAACCGTAAAGGCTTGTATTGGAGAATGGATTCGATACAATGACAAAGTAAGGGACTACCTTCCGACATTACATCTCTAGAAAAATGCACTGAGGCACTAACAGATGGTCCTCTACCAACACAGAACTGACCTACCTTTACCATATATAGTACCGAACATGACATCACCCCGGTCGTTACCGACCTTTACTGGGATCACAAAGCATACACAATGTACCCAACATATAGAGGGTAATCTAGAAAGGTGATGACCATATCCTACAAGGTGCGACTCACATAGCCCTGCCGCATCTCCCCTATTTTTGTCATTCCTGGGTGTAAGGTTTAAGGTCACATTTTACCTTGCATAGAATCGTCAAATCCTACTTAGAATGCCACATTGCGATTTCCATCACACACTATTGATTTCCACAAATGTAACCTTTGAGCTCGTACGTCTCAGAGAACGGTGTTAAGTGTAAGAGAGGTTATCTCCTACACCACCAAATAGATGTACATTTGTAGAGATCAACGTACGTGTATTTTAGAAATGCAATGTCAGACATTCGTCTATACAAGTTGTCCAGGAATAGAACAAACCAAAGGCACTCTCCTACTGCATCCTATTTTGAGAATCATCTCTAGGATTAGTAGCGAGAATTCCTTGCATCGAAGATTTTCAAAATTAAGTATTACTACCACCATATGTATATAATATGGAAATCGAGGGGCACTATGAAGATCTTCGTCTTTAAAATCATTGCCTTTGTCATGTTTTCACTTTCGAACATACATTGGTTCGAAGTGGTTTTCAGATAGGAATCACCCAAATCAGATTCCAGTCTTTCCGAACCAATTATTGATAAAACATCTTTTAGAGATATATCATTTCTTTTCTAGTATATACGAGATTATTAAACCTCTCTTTAACTTTGGAAAACACCAAATCATTTCCTATAAATCATGTTGGAAAACATTATTGAGTAGAAAGGATTCATAGAATTTATACTAGTTTTACTCAATATTAATTTCCATATTCAACAAGTACTATTCATCGAATTACGATGAGATCACCTTTTAAATTCACACGAATAGTACGAGTTCCCTCCTCGGAATTTAACACTAAGTATAAGAAGATTGTTTCTGTACAACTCAAGTTAAGGAATTAGTTATGGAAAGTAAATCATTTATACTTGTCTCATTTCCGATATTTTGATCTTATCTATTCCTTGCCCAAGAAGAGGCCAAGCGAGCCAGAGCACTGGTTGCTCCTGAAAATCTCCTTAGTTTAAGCACCCCACATCTGAATCTCACGAATAGAAGAATCAGGTCTACTCATCGGCTTTTAGAGCCAAGATTTAATCATTTATTTATAACAGCTTTTCTTTTAATCATTCATTTAAACTCTCTATAAGATAATTATAAACTTCCATATTATCTTTAAAACACGTATTTATTTATTTTAAAACGTTTATAAAAGATTCGAGAAAGAATAGTTATGTTAAAACTCTAATTTGTATAAGTTATTAAAACTGCTATGTAAATTGCTGCAAATAGTGTTTTCAAAGCTTATTTGATCAAAACAACTTTTTTATCATTTGAAAGTCCATTTTTATAACTCAAATCCGTTTTAAAACATTTTAGCATATGTATAGAATTTATTTCATATTTTTAAAGATTTAAAAATATCATTTCATAGAAATTTACTTTTTGGATTCCGAACTGCCAAACCGCGGCTATTTTGAAAATTTGTTTTGCTCATATTTCAAAATCTACCAAACGAAATGTCGATCATTTTCTTTTGCTTGAAACTATGATTATAAGAGTTTGGAAAATTCTTATTCCAAATAATTCCTACTCCAACTCCATCGTTTAAATGGATTTAAACTATTACGGCACGAAATCGCAAACTAGCTTTACGCGACACGCCTATTTTTGACTCCAATTTCAATTCTTTTCAAAACTTCACCAAACTGAGATTTAGTGATTATAAACCAATTTAAAGAGATTTAATCATCTCGTAACACTTTTATAATTCATTTCGAAAGTGATTTTCGTTATGTAATTTCGACGTGCATTAAACGTGAATTGTTTACACATTCAAACAACCACATTTTTCACAACCAAAACATGATGATCAAAACATAAAAATCAATCATTCCAAACATATCATATCATCATCCATATCAAATACAAATAGAGTTTTCTCACATTTATATTACATGTTTAACCATATATTACTTTTTTTCTTCTTAAGCAACCATCAAGCATCATTAGTTAACCAACCAAACATCATATCCACTTTTAATAGTCATGTTAACTTATTTGAAACCATTTTATAATAAATTTATAATTTTTAGAAGTATATTTTTAATCGATTTCTCACCATAATATCCATAATGCTTCCTGAAATCATCTAGGCGGTATTTCTCTTCACAAATTTCACTATGGAGCTCCCCATATCTTGCTCTATGCCTCCAATAGTTACCGTCTTGAAGAGGTAGGAGGTGGTAGCCATGGGTACTAGAGGTTGTAGGGAGTAATTTGGCTTTGGTTTGGAAGTGGTTCGACATTGATTTCATATGGATATAATTTATCTTTCTTTTTTTGCCATTATTTTTCTTCATAAATTTCCTAAGATGAAGAGGCCATTAGAGACCATTAGGAAGCTTGATAAAAGGAAGATGAAGATGAAGAAATATGTGAATGAAGGTGAGAATGGATGCTTGTATCTATAGGCAAAGATTTGAAAAAATATCATGATATTTTCCATTAGCTTTCACTTCACCATTTCACCTCAACATGTGCCTGCCTACACCTCCTCCATCACCATTACATACTTAACCCACCCCCTCCCCATGCTCCTCCATATGCACAAGTTGAAGTGATGTTTTGATTTGATTTTTGTAAGAAAATATCTATATTTTTATTCATAAATATCATGATATTTATACCTTTTATCATTAGTAATAAACGAATGTAAATGGTAGTTCTTATGTGTTCATATGTGTACATGGATGTATATATGTGTATGTGTGTGCATGTTTGTCTCATATAGCATATAATGTGGCATAACTTCTCTACGTTAAACCCTTACGAATTTTGATTTTGATTTCCAATCACATTTTCACTTATAATTTAAATTTCATATAAATGTAAACAAAATTTGAAAATTAATTTCTTACATTTTTAATTAATTATAATGGTTATTTGAATTATAAATCCATATAAATCAATATTAAACAAGTGTTTACAAAAAGTGCTATCGTATCAAAAAAACGTTATGACTTTTCTTATATTTTCAAATCAAGTATATATCTTCAAAAAACTATCGTAAATGATTTATTATCACTATATAGCTAATTAAAATGAATTATAATCATTTTAAAACAATTATTTGAATATTTAACCTTAATTTAAATATATCAGAAAACATATAAAAGTGACGACATCCATGATGATGTCATAAATACATTTTATTTGTAAAAATAAAGTAAATAATTTTTATTTCATATTCTTGTTTATATGGATAAATAAGTGTATGTATCCAGTTCCATGCACGCTAATATTGAGAAAATCTTAATTTCCTGAAAACTGATTTTCGTTATTTTTCTGTTGAAAATCCCAAATATCTTTATTTGTGAATATACTTCTAAAACAAGTTTACTATCATTATTTGTGGTTCAAAACATTATAATTTGTGTTATCAAATCTTGTATTTGAATATTTCAAATATAAATAAAATTTATCAAAGTGATAAATTTGTAGGTCGTTACACAAAATGTACAAAACTAGAGAGAAAAAAGAACCAAAGAAAGCATTAACATCTATTACACAGACATCAAAGAAAAAGTGCGATGTTGATGTTTTTATAGCTTGTAGTTTTCCTTTGAGTAGAAATTCATGAACTATCGTTCATGTGCATTCTATCACATGGCACCAAATAGAAACAGCTTTTCCACTTACTGTGATGTTGAAAGAGGAGAGTGTCTAATGGGCAATGATGCTTCATGTCGTATAATAGGTGTTGGTAATGTAAGGTTTTGGATTGCTAATGGTATTGTTCAGATAATTATCTATGTTAGGTATGTACATGGTTTGAGGTGTAGCTTAACTTTTGTTGGGAGTTTGAGTAGGATAGAATTGAAAATTATAGTCGAGTGATAAAGTTTTAAGGTGGTGAAGGTCTCATTGATTGTTATCAAAAGCGTGAGAGCTAAAAATCATTATTCATTGATAGGCTCTATTATTTTAGAGAGCCAGCTTTTTCGATGGTTCCAACTCTATTAAATTATGGAATTTACATATATGGCATATATGAGAGCATTGTTTGGAGGAATTGAAAAGGTGGGGTTTGATTATTTACATTCATCAAAGTAGTGTTCTTGGAAAGCAAACGAAGGTTCTTTTGGTATAGGAGTTCATAAGTCTGAGGCATTATTAGAGTATGTGTTGGAAGCCGTTAAGGACCATCAACTTGCCTATCTTTGGATAGAGTTAGGTAATTCTTTTTCCTTTTTATTGTTTTTTCTCATGAAGTATCAGTTTAGTTTATACAATCTAAGAGAGAACATTTAACATGTCTCAAAAGTGGAAAACTTTGAAAAGCAATAAGGAATGAAACCAAAAGTTTTTCATTCAGGTAATGGTAGTAAATTTCCATCATAGGAAATCATTAAAATTTGATCGAGGGAAAAGAGTCATAACAACACACTAAGGTACCCTTATACAAATGGGGTTGCTAAAAGGCTCACATGTGCTTGATTTTCACATCATAAATATTTGTAATACACTTTAAAAAACTCTTTAAAAATATTATGTTAAAGAGAAAATTATATTTCTAAGTGTATTAAAAAGAAGGGTAAAAAATAAATGTCATCGAAAATAATATTTACTATAAACCCCAAAACAATTTACACTTAGCTTTGTTTTTAAACATTTTGTTTTTAAACATTCTTTTTTATATTTCCACATTTTTAAACTATCATTTTAAATTTAAAACAACATTTATTATCCTAAAAGATAATAAATCAATTTAAATATTTTTATTCATTTTTAAACAATGTTAATCATCTTGAAAGATAACTGATATAATATTTTTATAAATTTTAAAACCACAATAATTATCCCAAAAGACCATAAATCAAATTATAATCTTTTTATATATTTTAGACAATATTAATTATCTAGAAAGATAATAAATCAAATTTATAGTCTTTTTAGAAATTTTAAAACCACGTTAATTATCCCGAAGGATAATAAATCAAATTTATAGTCTTTTTATAAATTTAAAGCAACATTAATTATCCCGTAAGATAATTAATTAAATTTATAATTATTTATAAATTTTAAACGATATTAATTATCCCGAAAGATAATAAATCAATTTTACAATTATTTTATAAATTGAAACAATTTTACTTATCCCAAAAGACAATTAATCAACTTTATAACTTCTTTTATAAATTTTAATCAATTTTGGTCCTTTATTTTCAAAATTCTCAGAATATTTGAAAATATAGTTTAAACAACTTTCAAAGTGCAAAAAGGAGACCAAACACCAAACATTTATGTTGTAAAAATAAAAGTACAACTTCAACACACAAAAAGGTTTGAGGAGATGATATTTCATAAGTGATGGTATATTGATAATAGCTATAACGACACTAACTCAAATTAAACAGTATGTCAAAAATATTTCAGCCAAACATCAATATAAGCAACATAAGAATATAAGTAAGGTGCATATAACAGTAAATTAATAATGGCGAGAAAACCCCTAGGGCCTCTCTACAAAAAATCCCCTAAAAACAGTGGTTATTTATGCAACCTACCTTTCAAGCGGTAATTCAAATCCAAACAAACAATCAAACAATAATAACAAATATATTATTATCAACAATTATCAATCAATAACTAACATATCATTAATTAATTAACCTACATATTAGCTAACTTCAAAGAAAACCTTTTTACTTTGCAAGCATAGAACGTTGATTTATTCTACTTGATAGATGTCCAAAATAATCTATTTAATGTAATTATAGCAGAATGGTGTTTTATTCCGTTAAATAGATGTCACAAACAAAGTATAACTAATTTGACTACGTTAGACGTAATTAAATTAAATCACTATAATTTTATCATTAATTTACACTTCATTAGAACAATCAACTATCATCCAAGCATTCAATAATAATCTATAGCAACACAGATCTCATATAGCTTATTTAGTTTTGAGTAAACTCACCAGCATTCCAGTTGATGCTGCTACATTCCAGTTTGATCTAAAATCTAACGACATTCGATTTTAACTCAAAATCCTACAACCTCCAAATTCAACAAATCCAACTCCAATGCATAGATAACATCAGCATGTGTCCAACGCAAAAGACCGCGTCCAAATCTGACCTCTTATGCAATAGTTATTGAATTAATAAGATTTCAGATTTAAATAATTAAATCAATTCACTTAATTAATAAGTTAACACCCTTGCTTAAACATTAATCCTTCTTCCCCAATATGCACAGTGCACGCATGCACCTGTACATACCAAAACCCATTCACCAAATTCTTCAATCACAATTTCTCCTTCATTCTTTGATGAAATCGCAAACCGCCTTCGTCCTTCAACTCCACCACCCAAGCCCTACATGTCCACACCATCACCTCAAGCTCGGTCAAGGGCATTTTTCCTCGACAACCCCAAAAATCGAACTCACCAAAACGTGATCAGACCACCTTATTTTGCCTCCTCAAACTTGTCTAGCCCAGAGAAACTCGATGACACCATTGACAACGCCTAACTCTGCCTACAATGCTCGAAAATCGATGACTCCATTGACATCATTGACAACGCCTAACTCTGCCTATAACTAGCATTTTGTATAGTGTAAAACTGAATATAATGCTAGATATAACTAGCATTTTGTATAGTGTAAAACTAAATATAATGCTAGATATAACTAGCATTTTGTATAGTGTAAAACTAAATATAATGCTAGATATAACTAGCATTTTGTATAGTGTAAAAGTTGAATATAATGCTAGATATAACTAGCATTTTGTATAGTGTAAAAGTTGAATATAATGCTAGATATAACTAGCATTTTGTATAGTGTAAAAGTTGAATATAATGCTAATTATAACTAGCATTTGTCCTTCAGCCTAAATATGAAACTTGGTGTCCTTCAGCCTAATTTTTTTTCAAAGTTTGTTCTTTTCCGTAATTCGAAAATAAGGGACACATCCCTAAAATCAATCTTAATACAAAAAACATCCTCCCAAAAAAGATATAAATTACATCCCTATTTTCAAATACTGCAATTTTCTTCCCTAAAATATCCCTCTGCTTCATGGTTGAATGTTGGTTCTTCATATGTGGATGTTATTCTCACATCCATAATTAAAATTTGCACCCCATTAATTATCAATCTTTAAAACGCAGTAACTTTTTATAGAAACGACGGATTAACAAACCGTTTTCAACATTAAATCACAAATTCTATTATCTTTCTAATGAGTGGCATTATGCATATGTAAAAACAACGGCAGACCAAGTTATTCGCGGATCCAACTTTTCAAATTTTGCTGCAATTATATGGTCTGATTGCAGACAATTTAGCAATTATATGCAATAATTGCAGAAAAGTCTGCAGTTATATGACATAGTTACACTTTTCTGCGATTACTTGGAATAATTGCAGACTTTTATGAAATTATTCGATATAATTGCATAAAAGTATCCAATTATTCAATATATTGAATAATTGCAGACTTTTATGCAATTATTCAATATAATTGCATAATGGAATAATTGCATAATAGTCTGCATTTATATGGAATAATAACAGAAAAGTCCGCAATTATTCCACTGAATTTCATAAAAGTCTGCAATTATTCCTTATAATTGCATAAAAGTCTGTAATTATATGGAACAATTGCTGATATTTGTAGAAAAAATTGATGATTATTTCATATAATTGTAGAAAATGGCAAGTATACGGAGTAATTGCAGAAAAGTCTGCAATTATATGGAATAATAGCAGAGAAGTTTGCAATTATTCCATATAATTGCATAAAAGTATGCGATTATTCCATATAATTGTATAAAAGTCTGCAATTATATGGAATAATGACTGACATTTGAATAAAAATTGATGTTTTTAAAAAATTGTAGAATTCTCTGCAAATATATGAAATAATTGTAGCCTTACTGCAAATATGATTTTTTGGTATCAACAATGGATCTCATTTTAAAGAT
The DNA here is from genome assembly GCA_030737815.1 of Allium fistulosum. NCBI lineage: Eukaryota > Viridiplantae > Streptophyta > Magnoliopsida > Asparagales > Amaryllidaceae > Allium > Allium fistulosum. Next base: position 1,144,808,190 of record CM060905.1, read on the forward strand.
TGTAAAATTTATGATTTTTTGGTGAAAACGGTATGCTGATCCGATGTTTCAAAGTTATGCGCATTTGAAATGCTAAAAACGTAAAGGGTATTTGGGTCTTTTGGCGCAGGCGAATTTGAAAATAGGGACTAGAAACATAAGTTTATTTTGGGAGGATGTTTTCTCTATTTTGAAACTTAATAGGGATGTGAGCCAAACTATCCCATATTATTATTTCTTTCACAAAATCTTTCGAAATTGCTTTTTCAAAAGCACCAGGATTTAATTTCTAACAAATAAAAACTTTATAAAATCACACTATCAATCAAATCAAATTCTATAAAGGAATAAACTAACACTGAACATTATTTAAAATGTTAAATGACTATTAAATAAGATTTAGAATTTTGCTTAGTTCATAACTTTCTCGATCGTCCAAGGATAAGATAATTTCTTAAGCGTACCACTACGCTCATCAATCTTTGGTAATTGCTTAGAAGATTACCTAATCTACCTCCGAACAAAATTGAAAATTACTCCTAAACTTCCCTAAGCCACACAACAAAGCATATTAATATACTTAAGCCTGTATGATGTACATAATTTATCCGTACGCAATATCCGATCCAAGCACTTTCTTGAAAACATAGACTTAACTTTCAAACTAGTATCGATCACTCGATCTGTAACGACCCTAAATTTTTGACATTTGAAATGTGAATATTTAATTGAGTTTAAATATTCGAATGGTAGTTTAATTTGAAATTCAAATATCAGAATGAATTTGGCGATTAAATTATTGAATTTAATTTGTTGAAGTTGGGTAAAAATTTGAATCTTCGATTTTAAGCCTATTAAAAATAATCTGAAGGCTTAGAAAATTCATATTGATAATTTTAAAGGTACTAGAACTTTCAGAATTGAATTTGAAACTATTTTGTTCAGTTTTGAAATTTTGTTGTTTAAATCAATATTTGAAAATAGCGTTCTGGTGCACAGTCTCGGAATTTGACGAAGCCAGTTCCATTGGATCCGTAATATTGTATTATTATCGGATTTCAATTTTCGTAATGTTTGGAGTGATCGTTTGGCCGTACGATAAGCAAACGCGCTGAAATTAAATCGAAAATTTAATATTTTAACTGTTTCAAAAAGCCATCTTCTTCATACGATCGAATTTGGACTCGGAACATTTTCCATTGCATTCGAAATAGGGGTATAACCTTACGAACGCCTGGCGGCATGCCTCGATAGAAAGTCGAGATTTTGAGTTGCGATTCGGAGGCGATTCGAATTTGAATTTAAATTGAATAATTTTACTGGTCAACCGCAGTTAAATTTATTTCACATCAACTTATCTTTTCCATCAGTTCAAACAGCTATTCAAGTACCAGACCTTATCTCTTTCTTTCTTCGTTCTGAAGCCAGATAACAAAAAAAAATATCTCGTTCAAAATAAATAATGGCCGACCCCTTTCCAAACATCGATCTCTTTCCCTCCAATCAAAACGAGAAGCCCATTTTCCTTTTCCTCTACAATACATTGAAACCCACTTCGCCCCTTTCATTCTTCATAAACAAAAATCGAATATGACAACGCAATCGCGTGGGGAAGCAGGCAGCAAGCGTCGAGGCTCGAATCGCGTGCACGATGGGTGGAAGACTTGAAGTCGAGTAAGGGGGTTGCGTGTGAGCCTTGGGGCTGTAGTCTGGGTGGCGCGAGCTCGCGTGAAGACACATCGCGATTTCTAGGGCAAGGTGCTCGCGAGTTCGATCTCGCGTACGAGATGAAGGGGATGACTCGCGAAGAGAAGATGTCGCGATTTTTTTTCTTTTGGGGATTAGCGCAAGAAGCCATGGCAGTTGTTGAGTTCGGTATGGGTTCATCGGCGACGTGGAAGCCGCGAAGCTGAGACGAGGAAGTGTCTACATTTGGGGAAGATGGTTAGGTATGTTTATAACTTAATTTAAAATTAGATGTTGGATTGAATTTTAGATTCAGAAGTTTAAAAATAAAAATATAAGCACAGAAAGAAAAAAAGTAAATGTATAGGAAATCAGAAAATTTTATTATAGTAAATAGATATAACCATTTCTGTTTATAATGCATATATATATATATATATGTGTTAGAAGGGATTTTTTTAAGGGTTTAGTAAATATATGTTGAAGAAATTATATAGTAAAGTAAATTACTGTTTTATTTTTTAGAAAAGAAAAGGGGAAATTTTATAAATACATATATTTAATTTATGTGCAGTTTGAAAAAGAAAAATATAGAAAAATAGAAATTTTAAATAAAACCTATATAGTTTATTTTTATAAGTGTATAGCTTCGAAAGAAAATAGATATATACATTTTAAAATTACTGGTTAGTTTAAAATTATCAAATGGGAAATTTATTATTCGATTTAATTCGAATATTAATAAATTGTATAAATTGTTATACAATGTCTATGAATGGAGAAAAACAAACCGGAATGGAAATGGAATTGCAAATAAAAAGCAAAGGTGAGATCTTCTCAATCAAATTGAAAATTGGGATTGCAGTTATTGATTGCTGTTTGGTTGTGATATTAGATATAATAGGATATATCTATATATATAGCAATATATATATATATATATATATATATATATATATTGGCATATGTATATATTGGCATTGTTGATTTTTCCCGCATTATATAGCGGATGAGACCCTATTGCGCCGCATAATAGCGGATGATATTTTTATAAATCCCATATACCGCGATATTCCACCTTGAAGTGGAATTGGTATTGTGCTAACATCTGTGGATGAAGGGAAACAGGTTGGAGGGATCCAACAGGATTCCTCAAAACATTTGAATTGGTTTCATATGTTGTGTGATTGAATATTTATAATCTGTGTATGATTATATCTGTGATTGGATGTGTTGAAGGCTAAAATTTAGCCGAATGTATTTTTGGTATCGTTGGATACAAGAAATAAATGAAATTGGATTTTTGAAATTAAAGTTGGAAATTTTAAGTGAATTCCTTTTGAAAGAATTGAATAAATTTAAAAGAAGGGATTTAAAAGCGTAAAGTTGATTTATGTAATCTTATCGAATTATTTCCAAAAATATGGGAAAGGATTTTTATAAATGGATTTTGAATAGTATTATTCGAAAGTGGAGAAATTTATTTAAAATGGTTTGGAAGAGAATAAAGGAATTTATTTAAAGGTGATAAATTTGTTGAAATCCAATTGATAATTGATTTGGTATTGGAAAATAAATCTTTGGGAAATCGATATAAAAATTTATTTGGTGTTTGAATGAAAATTGATTTTTGTGTTGAGAATAAATTTGGAAATCAATTTGTAAAATGATTTGGTATTTGGGATTAAAATTAGAATCAATTTGAAATTTGATTCGATGTTGAAATAAATTTAGAAATCAATTTGGAAGTTGATTTGGTGTTGAAAGTGAATATTTGGAAAACGATTTGAAAATCGTGTTTAAGTGAATATTTGGAAATTTAAATTCACAATGGAATTTGTAAAGGAAAGGAAATTTTTTTAAAAAAATAAACATTGATTTATTTTTGAAGTGTGGAAATAAATTTACAAATTTGGAATGTAAATTTGAAATAAATCGATAAGGATTTATCTAATTGGTTTAAATGGACCATTTTGAGATTTGAAATTGGTTTTCAAATGTGAAGTGTGAAAATGTGATTTGAAAGTGGTTTTCAAATATGAAGTGTGGGAAAATATATATCTTGTGAAGATAATTTGAAAATAAATAATTTGGGAAAAATTATTTGAATTGGATGTTTGTTGTGAATGTTGTTGATAGTTAAATAACCGACTATCAATATTTGCCTTCGAAATGGCACTTGATTTGTTTTTAAAACAAACGCTCACTATTCGGGTTAGCCGAGAAAAGACCTTTGTGTCATATAACCCATTCCGAATTAGTGATACGACGATATGGATCGTAATGAAGACCGGTGGTGAAGACCGGGTATTTGTGAAAATGAAAGGACAACCCGTCGAATGTCTCTGCACCGAGTTGCTCCGGTATAGAGACTTATATCACTCTTTTTGTGATGGGAAGTCCGAACGTGATTAGTGAATATCCAGATTGCAAGGGCTTCTTTGGAAGTGCCTTCGGTTCCGTTCGATCCCGGAACGGACTTGTGTGGATGTGTGTCTGACATTACACTTTGAGATGTAAAGCTGGTTTCTATCAAATACATTTCTGTTGGTGGCGGAGAATTTATTCTCTTAGCTTAACACCCTTCTTTGAGACGTACGAGCTCAAAGGTTATGTAGTTGATGGTTACTAGTGATACATTCCCAATTTGGTAATGTGGCATACGAAGTGCTGTTGATCATTTGTTGGTCAAAGCGTTGCTTTGTGAAAAAGCGTGGCTTTGTGAAAAAGCGTAGCTTTGTGGACGAGACTTCATCGAGCCTCACAACCCGGTAATGGTCGAAACAGGAATGTTGCGGCAAGGTTTGTAGGGGTAGCGCCCCTAGGGTATGCCATTTCCTTCTGGTTAAAAGGTGATATCATGGTATGGAGCCCAGATATTTTACCTATGTTGATGCTGCACAGTTATTATACTTTGTGGTTGTTGCTTTATGATTGAGGATTCTCGGATAAAGGTCGATAACGACTGGGGGATGGCATAGCTCGTGTGTTAGCTACCTAGTTACAGCTTGGTTAAAGCATGAGGTAGCGTCGGCCTTGTGTTTGCAGAGATCCGGTTAGGTTCTTGGGGCGTCTTTCCAGAGGCGTTTCCATTTCGGTGTAAGGAAGTTCTTTTGCCTGACCATTTGTTGGAAATCCAAAGAAACAATATGAACCCTGTACGGTTTTAATTGTATAACCTGCTATGGAATGTGGCGGTAACCTGCTATTGAACGTAGTAGCTATAGTAGGCATACAATAATGGTTGTATGTTGGCTAAGATTGATATTATACTTTCAAAATGTTTTCCACACTGACATTAATAATAATATCAACTGATTTTTCGTAGTAAGCTTCTTTGACTATCATAAGGAGAAATCTCCTCCAATTCTGCGTTTGCATTGTGTGTGTGGCGGGAGGCCTTATGGTAGTTTCATTTTCCAAAAGCATTGCGAAGTTGTTTTATTTTCTTTGTGAAAATAACCGTTTTACGATCTCACACTAGTCACCATGACTGACTTGGAGTTTATTATTCCCTTTCTAAACTCTAGGTGCCCATAATTTTCCACATGGGCAGCCTAGAGTTATGTTATCAGGATATTCTGGATATTCTGGAGCTTTGGAGATGAGCTGGATGGCGAAGCGTACTACCGTACTTGTTTATTATTTCCGCTGTGTATTCTGTATGTGGACAAGTTTATATAACTATCCAGTGATGTGTATTGTTGTAAACTCTAATTGATGTATGTATAAATTGATATAGTTCTTTGTTTAGAAGACTAGTGATTATCTATTATATATTGTTCCGCTACGAATGTGAGATTCTGATATTGTTTCCGTTTCTATTTTTCTGTTCTTTCTTTTCTTCTGTCTTCTTCTACCTCTTCTTTTTAACCCTAATGGTTCGGTTTTCTGGCATTCGATTGCGCGACATTTGATACAGTGGACGTATTAATGTCAACTTTCGAGTGTCGAAAAATCGTATCGTTACACGATCTTTCTAGTATAGACTCCGATCAGGTTCCTTGATTAGAAACCTCCGTTCTCCTTACATAGTAATATACTATGATAGAAAATCTCAGTATCATATTAAGAATCCAGATCAAAGTGTTTACTGGCAAGAATCAAATAAGAAATCCTTTTTTGAACTGCTGTGAATCACCCCGAAGTTATGTACTCGAATCATAGATCAAGAACCATACGAATAAAATGATCTACATACAACTTACGTACTTAATTCTACTGGTTTGTTAACTACATAAATTTCTTTCTAAATCACTGTCATTTTCACTTATAATATTTCATTCAATACTAAAATTACTTATGAATTGCTCCATAGGTTTTGACTTAAGTTTATAAACATTTTATAAAGACCCATCTTTATAAGACATTAAATTAAATTTTACTCCACTCTTATTTACTTGTATAACACTCTTCTACGCCTTAAGAGAATATACAAAATGTCAATTTTATTTATTTATTTTAATTTATTTTATTTTTTCAAAATTCAAATGGAGGCCCAGACAAAATATAGGCCTTAAAAACTGAATTGACTACTTTAACCCTTCTGACCTTAAAGTGTTCTGAAGAAATATGTTTATTAGTCAGCCCAATAATATCACATTGTTTACACAACTTAGATATTTAAACAAAAACTACGATTTTAATAAAACAATGCTTATTAGAACCTTCCTATTCAATTTAAACCATTTAAAAACTTAAGTTAAATTATCTCTTTCCTATCCAAGAGTTAAAAAAAATTCATTTATCAATTACCTTTTTATTTTAAATCAATTTCCTTTAAGGAAACTTATGAACTAAATACCCACTTTTTATTTCAAAAACCTTTTTATATAAAATAACCTTCACCATTTATTCACAAACACTCGCATTGGGTTCATTCGGATTTAAACTCATTCTGATCGCACAGTGATAAAGAGAATAATTTACTAAGTGCACTACAACATTCGCCTAAGAAAACATTCAATCATTGCTTAGAAGATTATTTAGATCACCACAAAACTAATCGAGATGTTATCCCCAAACTGTCCAAAGAAGATGTATCTTTCTTAAAAATTCTCTTCGAAATATTTATTATCATAAATACTTCCAAGTAACACCAGTATTACTTTTCTCAAAAATACTTTTGAAATCATTTCACAATACCGGGATTTAAATTCTCAAAACCCTTTTTTTAACACATTTATAAACCAAATTTATATAAAATTGCATTTATATAAAATCATCTCATATTATACTAATTCTCCTTTGTTATAATAAACTTCTCATAAATATTTATCCTCTAAATGTCTTATCTTCCCATTTAGATTAAATTAAACAACTTTTATTAGAGTTTAACTTTTAACTCAAAATTATTAAAAGATGATTTTTAACTTAATGTTTTCTCAGAATACCTTATAGTCAAATCATGAAACTTAGTTCATAAGGGGTTCATTTTTAATATACTTACAATTATCGAAATAATAAATGCTCATAAATTGGTCGAGCATAAATTAACAATCAACAAACAATAGTCAATGCTCATAAACTATCAGAGCATGACAAATCAAACAATAATGATAATAAAGAGATATTATCATTAATATACAAACACACATTGAATAACTACATAAATTTGAAATTTTTTTTATATATATATAAAATATATAATCCTAGGTAAAATATTTCATTTACCAAATTTTCAAAAATCAATATCATGTCTGTTTGCCTTGTTCGAGTGTTTAGAAATCTCTATCGATGCGTGGCATCCCACATCTCGACCGGAATTTATAAGCCACTCAATAGACCAATTAACATAATATGTTTTTATAGCAATAACAAATACACACTCATGTTTATATATATATATGTATGTATGTATGTATGTATGTATGATACTCTCAATTCATTCTAGGGTGTCACTTACCCTATCTCTAATGAGTTTATCCCACCAAAGCCAATGTTCTCGCTTAACCTTCAGCTCTGATACAAGATGTAACAACCCTCCTTTTCGACCATCGAAAGTCAGCACTTAATATATCCACGGTATTCAAATGCCAAACATCTAACCGTCGGAAAAGCAGATTGTTAGGGTAAAATAAAAGGAACAATAGGGGAAATAAAATCTTATAGTGGAAATGTAACGACCCATAATTTTACCGCTTGGAAAATGGGATATTAAATTTATTTTAAATATTCAAATATAGAATTTTCAAACTTAATATTCATGTTTTATATAATAAATAAGAACGATAAACTTATTTTTAGAATTTGATTACAAAATCAAGAAGTTTGGATTTTCATCAAAATGTGACAAAAGTCGGTTTGTGATAAAATTGGATTTATGTTCAATTTTTGTTTTAATGATAAATAATTCTTTTTAAATTGTCATAAAATGATAATAAGTGGTTGATAAAAAATTTATAAGTATAAAAATACCTGTTTTATAAAGATTGACAAATTTCGTTGCACGTTGACAAATCGATGTCGTATTTTATAATTGGATTTTAATATTATTAAATATGGTTTTATAACTAAAATGAACTTGTTTTAATTATTTAAAGATGATAAGAAACTTATTTTCAAGTTTTTTTTACATAAATGAATTGTTTAACAAAAACGTCAAAATATGACCATAAAACATTTTGTCGAAAATCAACGTTTAGTTCAATATAAGATGTCGCAATGTTGTTGCACCTTTATTTACATAGACATGTACACATTTTATAATATGGTAACTATTAACAAAATGACTAAATAAGTTCAATTTTTCTAAACAAGATTAGAAAATTCTAGAAAATCATTAACAGAAGTAAGTAAGAAAGGACAAAAAACACATCACATCAAATCTAACCAAATCTTTACTTTACTTTACTTAACCCTTAAGTGATTAGGACATAAAGTGATGATGTGATAAGGTGATGGTAAAGGTTGAAAAATAAGGTTTGCTTTATGGTTACATAAGGGCATTTTGGTCATTTCAAGTTATAATATTTTATTCGAAATTTTTTCATATAAATAACAACTTCCATTCTCTCATTTCTTCACACCTTCTCTTCTCTATTTTCCAAGCTTCTTTATCTTCTTCTTCTCTAATGGCTGCTTCTTATCTCTTATTCGCTTACTAACTTTCTTAAAAACATATCAAATAATATCCAAACTCCATCAAACTCTACCAAAGTTATTATACTGTTTAGAGAATATGGTTTAGCATCTTAGAAGTGAGGAAATAATGGAGATGGGGGGAACCTCCTTAGGCCATGAGCACCATGGTAGGAGAGGAGGTAGGCCATGAGCTAGATGATGGTGGAGGAGATGGAGGCTACGAGCTTTATAGTAGTGATGATGGCCGCGAGCTTTGTGAAGGAAGATGATGGTTTTGGACGATGTTTTGATGGAGTAGAAGGTGTTAGTAGAAGTGTTGATTTGTTGAATGATGGTGGGAAGAAATCGGGTTGAAAATAAGTGAGTTAATTTCATATTTAATTGCTTGATAAATTGCTTAATCACTTAATGATATCACTTGAATATTGCTTGATTTATCACTTTGATTAAACTATAAACTTGTCAACAAGTTAAGACCAAAACTTGTTGACATATTGCTTGCTATTATTGATAATATTATCATGGTTGTTAGCTATGTTTGGATTAATAATATGGATGATGGATGTTGATTATATGCTTACTTGTTATGGAAATGATTCACGTTTAATACACGTCGAATATCACAAAGGAAATCACTTTCCTTTATAAAATGAAATGGTGTATACGTGATTGTTAACCTCTTTAAAATGGTTTAAAATGATTTAGAAATGGTGTTTTGACAAAGTCTGAAAATAAAATAAAAATTTGAGTTAAAATAGGCACGTCGCATAACGGCAGTTCACGATTTTCCGCCGGAAAAGCTAAATGAATGTGGAGGATAGAAACCGAGTCGGATTTCTTCAAAATAAGAATTTTCCAGATCCTTATAACCATAGTTTTCAAATGGAAAAGAAAAACCCAGATTTCATCTTGTAGATTTTAAAATATGTCCAGATCAAGTTTTCAGGGAACTCGCGCTTTTGTAGTTTAGTGACCAAAGTATAAAATTCTTAAAAATGAATATTTTTAAATGTTCAAAAATATGAAATAAATTTGATAAATATGTTAAAATGTTTTAAAAGAGATTTGAGTCATAAATATGGATTTCCAAATGATGGAAAAAATTGTTTTAATCGGATAAACTTTCAAAATACTATCTACAGCACTTTTCTGCATCAGTTTTAATAAACTTTAGAAATATTGATATAAACTTGACTCTTCTTTCCCGAATCTTTTATAAATATATTTAAATAAACAATTTAGTATTTTAATGATGATTTGGAATTATTAATAAGAGTTTAAATGAATGGTTAATGGAAATTGTTTATAACGCTTAAATAATAAAATTGGAATCATTTTCTTGAATGTAATAACAAACTAAGTATGCGGAAATGACTAGTACATTTGTTCCTCCTATGAGATCTGGAAAGATAAAACAAAGTGTGAAACTAAGGTTAGGAATGGAGCAACCAGTGCCCTGAACTTACCTGGCCTATGTTTTCTCTTTCTAGGCGAGGGGTGGAACAGATCGAAGGGAAAGCCTAGATGCTCTAAAAATATCTCATTTAAGTTTTTCCAGAAGTAAGGAATTTTCAAAGGAGTTAATTAAACCATATTTTTAATAGTATAAGGAATACTCTGGTCAAACACTGTATTAAGGTCTAAGGAGGGAACTTATATTATCCGCGTGAATTTAAAAAATTTCACCGTTGTTCTGCCCATAGTACATGTTGAATATGGAAATTAGTATTGGGTATAAATTGATATAATTTCTACGAATCCATTTAACTCAAATACTAGCTAAATTACCAAGTTAGATAACATGGTTTCAACTTATTAAAAAGGATAAGATTTGGAAAAAAAGAAATCTTTGCTAAAGTTTAAATAAATATTTTTGAAATAAGATGTTTTAAATAATGTCCTTTTCTACTTAATATTATTTGTTTTGGGTTACAGTAAATGATGTCTTAAATAACATTGTTTTTGACCTAGTTAAGGACATGTTTCAGAAAGATGAAATTTTTAGGAATTAAATTTTCCTAAATATACAACTCGAAAATTTCCAAAGTTAAGAGGGTTTTGATTAACCAATAAAAAATTAAAAATGAAAAGAGGCGTAACAAATCCTTTGTACACATATTTAAAATTTTTCTCAATGATTGGATTTTGAAGAGACCGGAATCGGAGCTGATCTGGCACCTTACCCTCATGTTGGGGTATGCTCCATCAGATGGAATGTGCAGCATGATGGGGGTTCTCGCTTTCTATTTAGTGGCGAGAGAGACTCTTACCCCTACATGTCTCTAGTGATAAAGGGTTGGTTGTTAGTCGCGAAGATGGCCGTAAAATCAGATTCGAGGTACCAGTGTATGCTACTATGGTGTTGGGATGGTTGAAAAGCCTACCGGTCGTCGCCGTCGATGGTTGAAAAGCCTAGGTCTTTACATTTAGTATCAGAGCTTAGGTTTAGCGAACACCTGAGCCTGATAGGGGTAAAGACTCATAAGAGATAGGGTTAGTAATACCCTAGGATGAGTAAATCATCAGAGATAGGGTTAGTAATACCCTAGGATCAGCAACTCATTAGAGATAAGGTTAGAATGAGTTGAGAGTATTATATATATGAGCGCGTATTTGTTAATGTTATATAAAATGAATTTTGTTTTGAGAAAAATTGGTAAATGAAATAATTTTACTTAGGATTATATTTTGGATATAAAAGATATTTTCAAAATGATATTGTTAACCGGCATTCTAACCCAGCTATATTGAACTAGCTGCACGAGTTAGATCTGATTGCCATTAAGGCCGATGATTCCAGAATGATGATTGTAGGGCCCGAAGGTCGAGTACAGATGATTATATGAAGTCATAATTGAATGGATTTGATGAATGTACAATATAGGATGCTCAAAGCATGGAATATGGATCAATGAATGGAAGGGTTCGACATAGCATGTCAAGTTGGAAGGGATCAGCCTGATTGATGGAGAAGGATCGGCAGGCTATATTAATGAGGGATCAACTCCAACAAGTTTCAAGTGCATTCATGCATACAACACTTTATATCTTGGGATTTACAACTCCAAAGCCTATGAAATTTGGAAGGCAATGTATGTGGACCCTAGGGAATCTACCTCAGGGATTGCACATTATAAGGACAAACTTTGAGGAATCGACTTACAAACCTGTAGAGGGTTTGGCTCTCAGCAGTGCATAAGTGATATCAAGTCAAAGATTGACATTAACTCAAGCTCTAATGGTCCAAATGACATGAGAATTAAAGGGCAAACATATTTTAGCACGCAGAAGCCACCGTAGGGATCGCTGACCAAAAATCGACTAATGAAGTGATTGGTGCCGATCCCTCCTCACTAGGAATTGGGCTTAGCGATCCCTTTGGTTGGCCCATATGGATTAGAAGGTCCTTCGGCCGAAGTTTCAGAGAGATTGGTGGTCGTCTTCACCTATAAATAATGGCCTAATGGGTCATTCCGAGGATTTTTACGCTGCTTGTTACTCTAGATTCTATTGTAACCAAGTGCAATCTAGTGTTCTCTGTTCCCTTCTAATGTAATCAAATTTATAAGTGATCAATAAAGATAATCTTCAAAGTGGACGTAGGCATACAATGTTGAACCACTATAAATCTCTGTGTTTCTGATTGCTGCTTTCTATTTGTTACTAGCTTAATCTCTTCCTTAGTTTAATTTTATTTACTTCACTTACTTCTCTACATAAATTCGTTCTTGGGTGTTTGTGACCAATTTGGTTGCAAACATTTTGGTGCTTCCACTGAGAACCTTGATACTCAACTTGCTAGGATCCCTTTGTTGATACTGGATTGGATAAATCCCCCAAAGGAGATCTGTGTTTATCTTCAAGCAGTTGTTAATACTACTTAGATTTTCAAAAATCTAAGCATGGCAATTGATAATGGTGAGACATAGTAGATCTACTTCATAAAACATGGAAGGGAATGAGAATACTAGCATTCAACAAGGAGACTCAAACAATCAACCAACGAATGTGAATGTTGATCCGACTGAAGTTTAGAATCCAACCGATTCTATTACGAGAGCTGAATTTCATAATTTAATGAAGGAGCTGATGGAGAGCCGTCGACAACTAAATCATCAAATTCAGACTAATATCAACTTGATGAACCAAATCACTCAGCAGCAGCGTGGAAAAGATATGAGGGATCCCGCTCCTTACTCGGCATCGGAAAGTTCTATCTCATCGGACAAATATCATAGGCATAGGCGTCGCAGGGTAGAAGAATATCGTTAGAAACTTCAGAACATCAACCTGGCAGACCATCGCGGTCTGCTAGGACCGATCAGTGTCGATCCCTCTTCCAGAGGAGGGATTCCCCCCATACACTTGGGGAATCGAGTTGGAAATGTTTCTACTGGTTTGGATGCCGGATTTGATTAAATGTGGACCATGTACCTCCTCGGAACTATGACGAGATGAATGTACAAGATGCGCATTAGAATGATGGTGAACCAAGAAGGCGTGAAACGGCCTGCAGACATCGACCGGACCATTCACGTAAGGTGGAGCGCGACCACCGCTTGGCACTAACCATCCAAATGCCAGACTTATCGGCAATGGTCAGACAGTTGGTGAAGGAGAGCCAAGGCTTAACCAACGATGACTAGGGAATCTCAAGAAGTCATACCCCATTCACTGATAGTAAACTGCATGCACGGTATCCAAGGAAGTTCAACATGCCATCGATGCCTGCCTACGAGGGAAAAAACCGACCCCAGGGAGCACCATCATGAGATATGAATGGCTAATGGATTCCACACTAGCTGATGAAGCAACAAAGTGTAGAGGCTTTCCCCTAACTCTTTCTGGAATAGCGACGATCTGGTTCACGATACTACCCCTGCGATTAATTTCTAGGTCTGGTGATTTGGCAACCAAGTTTGTAGAGCAGTTTCGGATGCACGCGACTCGTCCCAAAGATGTGATGTCCCTTTCTAGTGTGATTCAGGATCCAAGAGAGTCGTTGAAAGATTATTTGGAGAGATTTCATACAGCTGTTGTGGAGGTCAGTAATCCGAATGACCACGCGAGCCGTGACGAGAGGATTGATCTAGAGTCTGAGTTTGGCTTGGTTAGCCGGTAAGCCGCTCGCAACGTTGGAGCGTTTTTACGCAAAGGCAGCACAGTATTTGAGAAAGGAGGAAGCCAGGTCCTCCAAAAAAAAGAATGTTGCGGGACTAAGTGGAGAAGAAGTACAGAGGAACATTGCAATAAAACAATCTAATGACAATTTTGGAAAAGTCCAAGTGAATGTCCAGAATAAACCAAATCAGCAAAAGAGAGGCGGAGATAGGAACTGAGAACGAATGAGGGATTCTAGAAGATTGAAACCTAGAATTCTAATGTATAATAATTACACACCATTGAATATGTCATTGGAGAATATCCATCTGTCTACTTGCAATACCATGCAGTATAGGAAGCCACCTTTGAAGGAATCAACAGAGAAGCAGCAACAGATTAGGAAATATTGTCGATTTCACGAGTGCTATGGGCATAACACAAATGAATGCAGGCATCTCCAGAATGTTATAGAAAAGCTGATTCGAGAATGGAAATTGCAATAGTTTGTGAAAACCCCACAGGACGGTGGACAGGAGACATTTGACCCCAACCAAGGACAAGCGCCGCATAGGGCTGAGGAGCCTGCGCGGACTGGTGGAAGACTGGGAATAAATACGACAGTCGGAGGATCGCACCCGGAAAATAATAGTTGGCAAGAGATGAATCGCTATGCTAGTGCAATCAGGCATGTGGATTTTGAATGCTGTTTGAATACGGAAGACGGAGCTCCGGCAAAACGGCAACGTATGATGGCGGATGATATTATGTTTAGCAATAGAGATGCAAATAAGGTGTAGGCTCCAACGATCGACCCAATGGTCATTTTGGCCATGATTGGCCCTGCTTTGGTGAGAAGGATTTTAATTGATTATGGAAATTCGGTAAATATAATCTTCAAAAAAGCTTATGATTAGATGAGGATGGAAGCCAAAGATTTCAAACCGTCTAAAGCTCGTATACACGGTTTTAACGACATTGCAACTGAAGCTGTTGGTTATGTGGAATTACCTGTAGAGTAGGAAGAAGGTGAACGAAGGAGAGTGCAGATCTTGCCATTTATTATTTTGGACATTGACTCTCCATACAATGTTTTTCTAGGTCGACCGGTCTTAGCTGAATTCCGGGCAGCTCTTGCCCCATGATGTTTGACTTTGAAGTTTTCGACAGATAATGGTGTTGAAGTTGTTCATGGCGATTAGGTGACTGGACTTGCATGTTATATAGCTGAGTTGAGGAATGCTCAGCGCAAAGAAAAAGGTAAGGGTGTGGACATGACTGTCTGCATCTGAGCCACCGAAGATTGACAACTAGCGCCTGGGCCTTGGCTCAGGCGCCACAGTCGGTTCCATAGAGATATAGATCAAAGAGATGATGAAGAGGAGCCCAAAGAGACCAAGGATGTGACGGCTGAGCTGACAATTGATATTATGGTCAGCCACGACGACCCATCATGAGTTCTAAAGATTGGGTCGTAGCTCAGCCCCCCGATAATGAAAGAAATTGCTAGTTTTCTCCGAGCGAATCAAGATGTGTTCGCTTGGACTCACTCTGACATGTGTGGAATCTCGCCTACTATTGCGAGCCATGCATTAAATATTGACCCGAGGCAAGTCTCAATGAAGTAAAAAAGACGCGGCATGGATCCGAAGAGATCTACCGCTCTTAAAGAGGAGGTGGATAGGCTAAAAAGACAACCGGTTTATCCACGACACTCTCTACCCAAAATGGTTATCTAATCATGTACTTATAAAGAAAGCGAATGGGAAATGGAGAACGTGCATTGATTATTCAAATTTGAACAAGGCATGTCCAAAGGACAGTTTTCCCCTTCCGAGGATCGACCAGCTGGTGGATTCAACGGCAGGACAAAAATTGCTATCTTTCATAGATGCATACTCGGGATATAACCAAATCCCGATGCATATTCCCGATCAGGAGCACACCAGTTTCATTACCGATGTTGGATTATACTACTATGTAGTAATGCCTTTTTGATTAAAGAATAATTATCAGCGCTCGGTCAACATGATATTTAAAGTTCAGATCAGAAAATGAATGGAAGTGTATGTGGATGATATGCTCGTGAAGTCACGACGATCAAGCGACCACATTGGAAACTTGGCGGAAATGTTTGACATCCTCCGACATTACAAGATGAAAATTGATCCTTTGAAGTGTTATGTTGGTGTTACGTCGGGGAAACTCTTGGGCTTTATTGTCAATGCATGTGGAATAGAAGCTAATCCCGAGAAGATTCAGGCTATCCATGATATCCAAGCGCTAAGGACTATTAAATAAGTGCAGAGTCTGAATGGAAAAGTTGCCGCCTTAAGCCGATTTATCTCCAGAGCTACCGACAAATGCATTCCTTTCTTTTATTTAATTAGGAAAGGAAAAAGAAACTTAGAATGGATGTAGGATTGTAAAGACACATTTCAAGTTTTGGTGAATCATTTGGAGAGACTCCCCATCTTGTCAAAGCCGATGGATCACGAGGAGTTGTACATTTATTTGGCTATATCGACACGCGCTATAGGTGCCGCATTGCTTCCTGAGGAGGATCAGATCCAGAGGTCAGTGTATTACATCAGCAAATGATTAACGGGAGTTGAAAGGAACTATCCAAAAATAGAGAAGCTGGCATACTGCTTGTTGATTGCATCACAAAAGCTTCATCCATACTTCCTGGCACTTCCAATCAATGTTTACATCGACCAGCTGTTACAACAGGTCCTACAATAACCTGAAACGTCTAGAAGGTTACTCAAGTGGGATATTGAGCTCAGTCAATTCGATATTACTTATCTCCCTCGGAGGGCTATCCAGGGTCAAGCTTTGGCAGATTTTATAGCAAAGTTTACTGCATAGGATGATCCTCTGGAAGGTAGCGAAATCCCTACAATACGGTGGAAATTGTATACTGATGGGGCATCTAAAGATTATTGTTCTAAAGATGGAATTGTGCATGTAACTCCCAAAGGTTAGTTAATATATTATGCTTTAAAGCTTGATTTCCTAGCAACATACAACGAAGCTGAGTATGAAGCGCTGATTGCTGAACTTAAACTCGCTAGTGAACTTGGAAATCTCTTGAAATCTTTTGTGATTCTTAGTTGGTAGTGTATCAAGTTAGGGGAGATTATCAAGCTAAAGGATAGCGACTTTCCCCATACCATACCCAAGTCCAAGAGTCGTTGGCAAAATTTGAGTACTATGATGACATTTCGCATATTCCAAGAGATCGAAACAGAGAGGCTGATTCATTGGTAAAGTTTGCTAGCACTGATGAGGCATAACTGATGGGCTTGGTTCCGGTCGAAGTATTAGATGCCCAAGTATAAACATGATAGAAATCGACTAGACACCGGAAGCGGAGCCTAAGAAAGTGTCATGGTTGACTCCAATCAAAGACTATTTGCTTCAGGGAATTCTCCCCAAACAAAGAAACGAAAAGCGACAAGTCCTTCATAAGGTTTCGCGGTATGTCATGCAGGAAGGAATTATGTACATGAAAGGTTTCTCAGTCTCCCTACTTTGCGGTATCACCCATGATGAGATAAAACGTGTTCTAAGATAAGTTCATTAAGGGGAATGTGGCGATCACACTAGGGGGCAAACTCTAGAAAAGAAAATACTCCGTTATGGGTATTATTGGCCAACTGTAAATCGACACGCCGCTGATTACGTAAGTCGATGTGATAAATGCCAGATATATGCAAAAGTCCTAAGAGCTCCGCCAATGGTAAGCCCATGGCCGTTCGCCATGTGGGGTATAGACATTAACGGTTCCTTACCAATCTCTATAGGTGGTGCAAAATACGCTATCATTGCGGTTGATTACTTCACCAAATGGGCCGAAGCAGAACCTTAAGCCATGATCACAACCAAGAAAGCAATCAACTTTATTGTCCGAAACATCATATGCTGCTTCGGTCTTTCGCGAACTACTATAATAGATAATAGGACTCGATTCGACAGTGTTGAATTCAAAGACTTTTGTCGGAGATATCATATTGAAAAGAGATTTGCAGCGGTCGCTCATCCTCAGGCAAATGGACAGGTTAAAGCTGTAAACAAAATCATCTAATCCATTCTGAAGAAGCGTTTGGAGAAGGCTAGAGGCAGGTGGGTGGATGAACTCCCTACAACACTATGGGCTTACAGGACCACCCACAAGTCCACGACTAGCCATACTCCATTCCCCCTTGCTAACGGTTCTGAAGCCGTCATTCCTGTTGAGCTTGAAGGTTCCTTCTCATCGAGTGACTTACTACGATTCCAAAACGAATAAAGTTCTCCTCTTGGAATCTCTTGACTTTATAGATGAGAAGCGCGAGGAAGCTTATTTGAAGGTAGCTGCGCATCGACACCGAGTCGCCCGGTATTACAACATTAAAATCCGACCAAGAACCTTTGATATTGGCGATCTCATCCTGAAACGGGTTTTTCCTATCCCATCGCACATGAATCTAATCTGGGAAGGACCATATGTCATTGAACAGAGGCTTGGAGAAGGAACTTTCAAGCTAGCGACTGTTTATGGCATCGCACTTCCAATGGCATTGAATAGCAAGCATCTACGACGCTATTTCACTTAGTTTATTTCATGTTCATTACAGTTGTATTTGCTTTCAGAATTTGTTTTAGCATTTGATTTTCCAGATGTGTAATAAGACACTTTGTGTTTTTCCTTTCCGTTTAATGAATAAACTTTCGAACTTCCTTTATATTTATATTTGTTGTAGCATTATATATTAATTCCATAGCAAAACTGATTGATGTCGATATGTATGAACAAGCTACCAGAGTTTGAAATTAATCAATCATGCTAATTCCCAATGGGACTTAACAAGATGAGCTTGGTCCACTTGTTCATTTGACAACTCTCATTCATAGTCCAATGGACATGATGCACAACGAGGAATAAATTTGGCCAATCATCTGATGATCGAATAAATCTTGCCAAATTGTGAGACTGAGATAAAATGAGAGTGACCATGACACGACCGATCACTCGTTGAATCAAACCCTGGACCCTAGGGGGTAGATCAATCAATTAAGGAGAGTATGATCATACTGCTCTCCGAAATAACTCTAAGTCCCTAGAGTGTGGACTAGAGTATAAACATAAATCAGGTGTGAATCAACCACCTGTGAAATAACTCTAAGTCCCCATAGTATGGACTAGAGTATAAACATAAATCGGGTGTGAATCGACCACCCGCAAAATAAATCTAAGTCCCTAGAGTTTGGACTGGAATATGAACATAAATCGGGTGTGAATCGACCACCCGCGAAATAACTCTAAGTCCTCAGAGTGTGAACTGAGTATAAACATAAATTGGGTGTGAATCGACCACCCGGGAAACAACTCTAAGTCACCAAAGTGCGGACTAGAGTATAAACATAGATTAGGTGCGACTCGACCACCCATCAACTAACTCTTATCCCCAAAGTGCGGATATGAGCGTGAGTGAATAGATGAGTGGAGTTCGTCCATTCACTATTCCATAAACTCCGACCTGAAACCGACGGAAGGAGTATAAACTCGCTAAGGATGGAGTTCGACCATCCAACATCTAACCCCACTAACCTAAAACTGGGGGCAAGAGTATAGTTTCCTGAAAACCGCTAAATTCGACGACGTAACACTAAGGCACGAACCTAGTGTTTAATACGACTCTAGGCCACGACCATGTTGAGGCCTTGGGATAGTGCCGGTGAATTGTTACCAGAATTAATGAATAACGAATTACAAGTACGTTGAATGGAAAGTAATAGTTCAACTACTTAAATAGAAAATTCACATGAAAGTTTAATAGAAAACAAAAAATTTTATTCCCATGATAGGATTTAAGATTGTAGTACAAGTTATTTCAAAAAACCGGGAAGCATACCCATACAACCACAGCTAATGAAAGAAACAACAAACAAGCGATTATGCGAACTATATACACACTGAGCCGAAGTGACAGCTATTTCTTTGACCCCCTCTCTATTCTGGATTTTTTGGGAGTGGTGCCACTTGAGCCCCCGATGCTTCTTTTCCTAGAACCTTTGCCACTTTTTGCAGGAGAGCTTACCAAGGTAGGAGGGAGTTTGTTGGGAATCGACCCACTAGGTGGAATAACTTGTAGTGGCACAAGGTGTGGATCGTCGATGTCCACCTCGACAGGCTCAGCTTTAGCCTTTTTCTTCAGCAACTCCTCCTTTCGAATTCGCTCTTTCAAGCTAATCTCATCGGTGCATTTGGAGGTGCCAGTAATCAAAAATTCGTCAGATTCATCCTCTAGGAGCGGATCTTCGACCTTATCATCATCAAGAGCTCTAATGACTTGAGCATCGGGCCTCGGGACATCAGTAACTGTCGGAATCTCTGTTGGTTTTTTTGTTGCTCTACAGCAGCATCGCTTTTAGGAGTTTCACTGGGACCCTGAAGACCTGCAAAATTTGTAAAACAGGGAGATAAGCTTAAAACCATTGGGCGTGAAGAACAAAACCTTTCATAAATTGTAAAGCAAAGTGACCTGTATCCAGTTGGCTCTCGGTGGTTGCTAGGGTAGCTCTTCCCAAAATAGGGGACAACACTGTGGATTGATGGTCGAGTTTATCAGGATCATAGCCCAAGTCCTTCTCCATGTCGAAGGTGACCGATGCTCTAGGTTCTTGGGAAAAAGACGGACCCTTAGGATCGGCCTCTGAGGATCCGGAAATATGTTCCCCTCTCTTAGTAGACGCAGAAGCGTTAAAGTATCAGAGTCTCACGGCAGCTAGATCTAGGGCTTCGTTTTCATAGAGGATCTCTTGCACTAATTTTTCTTCAACAAGTTCAGCTCTGCCCAATTCTCTCTTTTTCATCTCAATGATATGCTTCCAAGATTCAGCAAGTGATTTGAGACAACTTTCGCCAAGAAAACTCAAGTAGCGATGGATGAGGACTTTGGCGTTATATTCAATGATCAATGGATCAAACAAGTCCTTGATTTTATTCATACCAGACTCTTTAGCGTCTTCCACTTGGGATTCAATTTGTTTAATCATTTCTTTATGGTCTGCCTCTCGAGCCTCCTCTTTAACAACTTCAATTTTGGCGAACTGCTCATCAAGCTTAATTTTCAGGCTCCTGGCTTCGACAGCCTCTTCACAGTACTTTTGCAATTCTTCCTAAGCCTTAATTTTCTCTTCCCTTTCTGTTTTGAGAAGCTCCTCAAGTTCTTCGATGTGGCGGGCCAGGACATCTTTTTCCTTCTACAAGGAATCTTTTTCTAGAGCAAGTGCTCTGTTGCGATTAAGGGCAGCGTCAAGTTCTTTCTTATGGGAAGCTTCTAAACAGCTCACTGCCTCCGACTTTTCTTTGGCATTTTTCTTCGCTTCAGCAAGTTTTGTTATCAATTCCGACTATTCGACACCTTGGTGCATAATTATGTTTTTATCATGTATCGCCTCTATCTTGAGATGATTTATTTCATGTTGTCGCTCAATTGATAGTTCAAAATTTTTTTCCGCCAAGTGTTGAAACGATTCATGTTGCACGAACACGTCATTAACACATGCAAGAGAACTTGCTTTGGCATGTCGTGGAATCATATGTACTGTAGGAAGGAATTTAAGCCCATCGAAGTGTATTTTTGGGAAAGTTGCCTTAAGCTCTACCAGTTTCTCCGCTATAGAAATGTCAGGAGCAACGGTAGGCAAGGACGGATCATAAGTGGCAATTGGATGGTTGCTTGATCTATGGTCCCGAGATTGCTTAGAGCTCGAAGAGCCGGAATGTTTCTCATGTGATGTGGCGATTTGAGGGCCGCGGTAAGGAGGCCGGTCTCTGTTTTAAGCAGGAAACTTAGGCCGATCTCCTTGGCTTGATGTCCGGGACTGGGAGTTGCATTTAGAAGAGGAGGATTCCCTTAAATGATAGCTTTTAACCCATCCATCGTCTTTCTCCCTGCGCCGACCAGTTCAAGTCACGGCTAGATCGATGATATATTGAAGAACCTCTTAAGCGATCGAAGGCCCGTGATTGAGTCATTGCACTTGAAAAGACCAAATGAGAACATGTAAGTAATTATTATGCGAAAGATTAATTAAGAATGTGTAGTGAAGTGCACATGGCCGTGAGTGTCCTAGTGTTCCCCTTTGACAGACCGGTGGCTATAGCCTCGCTCATGGGCAATCTTTCTCCCTTGTCAGTAGGAAGAATGCCTTTGCTACTCCTAGTAGGAGAATTAAGCCCTTCGATGTTGATATTTGGAAAGTCGTAGGTCATGATATCATCGGGAATTTGGAAATCCCTTTAGTGAACTTTTCAAGTGTTGGGAAGATGATTCTTTTTTGGTAGAAGTAATGATGAATTTTGGATCTATGGCAATTTTTATTTTATGAATTTTGTATGCTATTCTCTTCTTTCTCTTGCGGGTGTTTGAGATTGGGCACTTAGCGATGGTTCGACCACATGCACCTTGCCTGGACCCGCATCAGCATCGCCGGGTTTGTTGGCCTAGAAATCCATAATCTCACCTTCTTTAATGTCGTCCTGAGTCCCCTCGGCAAGAGGCACGACAAGATTGATGGCATCTCAATCTTGCTCTGTAATGTTTCTCGACAATGCTGCACTTTCGAGGAGCCTAATGCTACGACCCTCTTCTAGCAGCCCGAATAAAGATAGTAACTCATCGGTAAGAAGAAGTTTCATATCCCTATCTTCGACAGGGGTAGCACAAATAGCAGTGACCGCTCTTGAAAAGTTAACGTCTTCCGGACGTGGACAGACACCTGAAAGAATTTCGGATGTTAATAGATTCAAAAATTTGACTTGGATTAAATGACTTAAGAATGAAATGGAGGTAACACTTACGTCCTTTCAACCATCGCCTCGTGAATCCGGGAGGACATCGAACATAAAACCACCCGTGCTTGAACAGAGAGAGCTTATTCCAAGCGCCTGTTAAAACTTGGCAGTTAGGTGAAGGTTCGAGAAAACGTAGAAAGGACTCCCTGACCGCCTTTTGAAGTTGTAAATGAATCTTATGTCCTCGGGAGTAAGTGGACAGAATAGAATGCTCATAAATAGTAAAAGGTTCCATAAAGGAAGGCATAACTGTTTGGATGAGTTGAGTGGGAGCTATTCCAAAATATCTCAACATCTCTCGAATAAACGAATTAAAGGGCTGTATGCATTCGGCCCAGCACGTAAATGTGTTACACACTATATACCCCTCCGTGGGTAAGTGAGGACTATCATTTATTGAAGGAACCAAAATGTTGACAAACTGAATTCCATGTATAGATCACAGCCGACAAAGGGCAGCCTCACCGATTCAGGAGGCTTGAGAATCTACTGGGTTATTAAGAAGAATGACACCTTTATTGCAACGGGAGCATGACTTATATCCTCCGTCGGGAGGACCAGAACATTCGAGAAAAGGTCGACCGGTGGGCCGTAAACTTCTGTCTATTCTGCTTGATGGCTGGGAGAAAGCCTGCCGGATATAGTCGCCGAACTTGAGTTAGCTTCAGAATCGATGTGTTGCATTGCTAGTTCGAAAGACATACCAGCTAAATGCTCTAAGCGTCTAGAGTCCATATTAGCTATACTCAGTAGATAATCGAGGTTAGAAAAGTTTACATGTTCTCTTTATGTTAAGTGTAAGCTAGTGTAGTGTAGTGAAGTGTATGGCAGATATAAACAGTTTAAAATCAGGAAAAATGAAGTTAGGCGACGAGACTCTGGATTTCGACCATAGTGACTGTCATCGCTGACCATCACAACAGGCGGAGAGATTGATCAGTTGTAAAAGCTTTGGGATCAACTATCGGTATATCTAAGTGTGAAGTTTGTCGTTCAAGTCCATTTGTAAGTTCTTAGTATATGAAGAAAGTTCCATGGATTTGATTATTCAATCTCGAGTTCAGTAATAAATATGCATGTTTTAGTGTTTATTGTCACCATATGTTCGAGTTCGTTTGATGAATTAGCATCAAACAAGTAAGGTTAGGCTAGTGTATAAGTTCAAAGAACCCCTAAAAGTCCTTATGTCGATCCGTATGAACCGAACCCTACAACAAACCCATATCCTAAAGCTTCTCTACTGATCCCTCTCTTCAACCAAGACCTACCGATCCCTAAGCCCAGCTGACCCATATGTTTAGGCCGATCCCTATGGATAGGCTGATCCCTTTCCCACAGCCTCACAACTGAGCCCTCTCTTCAACCTAAGTGCGCTGATCCCTATTCTACTTCGTCCTTAACTTGTCTAAATTCTACAAAGAGGGATCGACATAGAATCAAAATCCAACACCGATCTGTTTTTCCTCCCATCTTCCTTCCCCTTATATATTCTGCCAAACCCTATACACCAATAATCCACTTCCTCCAGGCCACCTCAATCGCAATGTCATCACAGCCTCGAACGCCATTGTGATCACAAACAACATGAAATCCAGAACCTCATCGTATAATGGAAGGTTATAGTTCGAAATCTTAGCTATGTGAATGTTCGAGTTAAGATGGAAGCGGGTAATTGGGGATGTTTGAATTGGAAGGAAAGAAGAAACAAGTTTGTAGGAAAGATTGTATCGTAGGAGGATTTAAGGTCAGAGGTTGGAAAATTTGGTTTCATGACATAAAAACAAGGGTTCAGTGGAAAGGTAAGAAAATGAGAGAAATGAGAATGGAAGGGATGGAAGGTTGGTATATATATGGAAGAGGGTTTGGCCCAAAACACCGAGCGCATAATGTGGAGAGGGATCGGCATATAAGCTCGTCAATCCCTGTTAGCATGGGCTCAAAGGAGGGATCGACATACATATATGCCGACCCTTACGAATGTTTCTAAAAACATGGTTTTAAGGGTTTGGCTATAAGCATGAACTACGAAATACTATGAAAGTTGGCATTGACCCATAAATGTTCGAACATGTTTGGGAGCCAACAATAAAAATGTGTATATGAATGTACACAAGAATGACCGAAAAGTTCAATTTTTGAAGTCAGCAAAAATTGAAGTCAAACTTGAAACCTTCGAGTTTGTGGCTCGACCAGATAACAAAAGCTTATTAGTCTCATAAAACCGAATTTATATATATATCAGTTGGCGGGAGATGGCACTGGATTTATATTATCGGAAATCGACCATGTTTCAAGGTAATCAATGAAGAATTCGACGCCTTGGAAAAATGATCCGATAAAAGAATAGTAACTATTCAGAAAGCTAAATGGATCTCATTCTCAATGATTCAAAGCACGTCATGTTAACCACAAGATGTACTTTGGGAGGAAAGTGCTACCCGACATTCTAGCTCGGCTGTATTGAACTTGCTGCACGAGTTAGATCTAATTGCCATCAAGGCCAGTGATTCTAGAATGATGATTGTGGGGCCTGAAGGTTGAGTACAGATGATTATATGAAGTCAGAATTGAATGGATTTGATGGATGTACAATGTAGGATGCTCAAAGCATGGAATATGGCTCAACGAATAGAAGAGCTCGGCATAACATGGCAAGTTGGAAGGGATCGGCTTGATTAATGGGCTATATTAAAGTGGGAACGGGATTTACATCATAAGGATCGGCATAGCATAGCATGCATACAACACTTTATATCTCGGGATATACAACTCCAAAGCCAATGAAATCTGGAAGCAAGGTATGTGGACCCTAGGGAACATGCCCTAAGGATCACACGTCATAAGGATAAATTTTGAGGCATCGGCCTACAACCCTGTAGAGGTTTCGGTTGTCAGCAGTGCACAAGTGATATCAAGTCAAAGATTGAACAATAACTCAAGCTCTAGTGGTCCAAATGACATGAGAATTGAAGGGAAAACGTATGTTAGCATGCAGAAGCTACCGTAGGGATCATTGACCAAAAATCAACCAATGAAGGGATCAGTACCGATCCCTCCTCATTGGGAGTTGGGCTTGGCGATCCCTCTGGTGGGCCCATGTAGATTAGAAGGTTCTTCAGTCGAAGTTTCAGAGAAATTGGTGGTCGTCTTCACCTATAAATATTGGTCTAATGGTTCATTCTGAGAATTTTTACGCTGCTTGTTACTCTTGCCTCTATTGTAATCGAGTGTTCTTTATTCCCTACTACTGTAATCAAATTTATAAGTGATCAATAAAGATAATCTTCAAAGTGGACGTAGGCATACAACGTCGAACCACTATAAATCTCTATGTTTTTTATTATTGCTTTCTATTTGTTATTAGCACAATCTTTTCCTCAGTTTAATTTATTTTCTTCACTTACTTCTCTACATAAATCTGTTCTAGGGTGTTTGTGACCAATTTGGTTGCAAACAGATATAGTTATGCATTAAGTATTTGGTTGTTAAAAGATGATAATATTCAATTATCATCACTAATTGATTGATTTAAAAGTTTAGGTACAAATACCTTGTGAATTAAGTTTCATGATTTTACTATAAGGTGCTTGATAATAATATTGGTTTAAGGTCAAGAAATTTATTTAAAATAAACAAATTTATAAGCGTGTTTTGCAAATAAAACGATTTTTTAAAAGATAAATGTGGAAAGGTATTTTATTTATAATTTTGAGATTTTAAATCCTGGTATTTTGGAAAAGAATTTTGAAAGTATTAAAGGAATTTATGATGTGGATTTATAAATAGGGTTTTTATAAAGAAAAATAATAGTAAATAACTTGTAAAGATACGTATAGTATTATTTCAAATAAAGGATAGAAAAAGAAGTATCTTAGGATAACTAGTTCGAGTAATTCGGAAGTAACTAAAAAATGGGTAGGAGATGTGTTCGGATGGTAAACACTTCTCTTAAGTATTACCCTTCTAGTTAAAGGGATATATGATATATTGGTAGCACCAGTTTCTTGGTGTCATTTTGAAGTTACTCGATCTATATAATTTTCTTAAGATAAAGAGATAATGAGAATCATTAATTGATAAATTGATTAGTAATAAAGAAGTATCTTTATAAAAGTGTTTAAACCAAAGATAATTTTGATCATAAATTGATAAGATAAAATGGGATATTCGACGATTTTGGACAATTGGAAATTTCCAAATCACACCTAACTCAGAGCTAAGAAATTTATGAAAACTTTTGGTAAAAGATAAACAATTGTGAAATGCCTTGAATAAATGAAATTAGATAAGTATAATTTATAAATAAAAAGGATTTAAAAGCCGAGAACTTGAGGATTTAAATACCGGTGATTTTGAAATTTGTTCTTCAAAGCTGAGAAAATAATTATAGTATTAAGTAAGAAATAAATTTTCATAACTTATGAATTGTAGACGATAGTAAATTACAACAAGTTATAAATTTGTGAAACGCCTTGATTTAAGTAAAACCAATTTGAAATTTGGGATTTGTATATATACTCTTAGGATGTAAAGTTGTATTATACAAATATAGCTTTAAGCCATGAACTATTTATACATTTAAGTAATGCTGGAAGAGATAATTCAAAAAATGAAAAATTGATTTAGTATATGTTAATTCAAATGAATATATGAAAATATGAAAGGGGGAAAAGCAATTTTCTATTCAGCTCACTATCTTCTTTTATACAATACAACCAGGCCGAGAAACTAAGGCCCAAACAAAAGAAAAAAATAAAAGAAAGCAACAAGGCTAACCGAAGTAATATGTACATACAAATACATGAACTAAAACTATAAACTATTTACCCAATACTCACAACACTCCCCCTCAAGTTGGAGCATACAAATCACTCATGCCCAACTTGCTGCATAAGAAATTGATCATATTTCCATGCAAAGGTTTGGTGAAAAGATCAGCCACCTGCTCCTCTGACTTCACATAACTAGTACAAACAATTCCCTGTTGTATTTTCTCTCTAATGAAATGGCAATCCACTTCAATGTGTTTTGTTCTTTCATGGAAGACCGGATTAGATGTTATATGAAGAGCTGCATGATTATCACACCACAATCTCATAGGCATATCACACTGCAATCCTATTTCATTCATAAAATGCTTAATCCACATTAATTCACAAACTGTGTTGGCCATTGCTCTATACTCTGAATCAGCACTTGATCGAGATACCACACCTTGTTTCTTGCTTTTCCATGATACCAGATTACCACCAATCAACACACAAAACCCTGAATAGATCTTCTATCTAATTTTGAACCAGTCCAATCAGCATCTGCAAATGCCTTAATTCTACTATGTCCCTGGTTTGTGTATACTATACATTGTCCAACAGTATCCTTCAAGTAGCATAATATTTGCTTTAATGCATTCCAGTGATCAACAGTAGGTGAACTCATAAATTGACTAACCATGCTAACTGAGTAAGCAATATCAGGTCTTGTGACAACCAAATAATTTAGCTTACCCACTAGTCTTCTGTATTTCTCGGGATCTTCAAATAGTTCTCCTTCTTTTGTAAAAAATGTATTAACTAACATGGGTGTATACAAGGCTTAGCACCTAATTTTCCTGTTTCTTTCAACATATCAAGAACATATTTCCTCTGTGACAAGCATATTCTATCATTACTCCTAAGAACTTCAATGCCTAAAAAATATTTCAACTCCCCTAATTCTTCTGTATGAAACTGTGAATGAATAAATGTTTTGAGAGCAAAAATTCCATTTTCATCATTACCAGTGATAATAATATCATCTACATATCTTTACTACTAATAATGAGAATTCCTTGAATAGGAATTCAACCGTGTCTTTCTGAAATACCAGAAATACCCCTCATTATAATTATGGAAATCGTTCACTCTATCTTTATCTTTACAACTAATAAAGAGAATTCATTGAATAGATTTACTCAGTGTCCTTTTGAAATTCCAAATATACCCTTATAGAGAAATAGTATTCAAATATGGGAATATAACCTGTTATTTTCTAAGTACAACTGTCAGTCCCCATGGAGAACTACAGTGTACGTTCACAAAATGAAGTATCCGAGTGTTTCATATTGTCCATAATTTAGGTGGGAGTTAATCGGTCGAAGTCTTGCCGGATTCCGAGTTAGTATGAAGAAAATATTGCAGTCTGAACAAAAAAATTGCGGCTTCTACACTAGGCGGAGTTCAAATATGGGGATGTGGTATCCTGTTATTTTCTAAGAACAACTGTCAGTGCCCATGGAGAACTACAGTGTGCGTTCACAAGATGAAGTATCCGAGTGTTCCATATTGTCCGTAATTTAGGTGGGAGTTAATTGGTCGAAGTCTCACCGGATTCTGAATTAGTATGAAGAAGTTATTGCAGTTTGAACAAAAAAATAGCGGCTTCTTCACTAGGCGGAGTTCAAATCTGGGGATGTGGCAGACTGTTATTTTCTAAGTACAACTGTCAGTTCCTATGGAGAACTACAGTGTGCGTTCAGAAGATGAAGTATCTGAGTGTTCCATATTGTCCGTAATTTAGGTGGGAGTTAATCGGTCGAAGTATCGCCGGATTCCGAGTTAGTATGAAGAAAATATTGCAGTCTAAACAAAAAAAATAGCGGCTTCTGCACTAGGAGGAGTTGAAATATGGGAATGTGGTATCCTGTTATTTTCTAAGTACAACTGTCAGTGCCCATGGAGAACTACAGTGTGCGTTCACAAGATGAAGTATTTGAGTGTTCCATATTATCCGTAACTGAGTGTTCCATATTGTACGTAATTTAGGTGGGAGTTAATTGGTCGAAGTCTCACCGGATTCTGAATTAGTATGAAGAAGTTATTGCAGTTTGAACAAAAAAATAGCGGCTTCTGCACTAGGCGGAGTTCAAATCTGGGGATGTGGCAGACTGTTATTTTCTAAGTACAACTGTCAGTTCCCATTGAGAACTACAGTGTGCGTTCAGAAGATGAAGTATCCGAGTGTTGCATATTGTCCGTAATTTAGGTGGGAGTTAATCGGTCGAAGTATCGTCGGATTCCGAGTTAGTATGAGGAAAATATTGCAGTCTGAACAAAAAAAATAGCGGCTTCTGCACTAGGCGGAGTTAAAATTTAGGGATGTGGTATCCTATTATTTTCTAAGTACAATTGTTAGTGCCCATGGAGAACTATAGTGTACGTTCACAAGATTAAGTATCCGAGTGTTTCATATTGTCCGTAATTTAGGTGGAAGTAAATCGGTCGATGTCTCGCCGGATTCCGAGTTAGTATGAAGAAAATATTGCAGTCTGAACAAAAAAAATAGTGGCTTCTGCACCAGGCGGAGTTCAAACATAGAGATGTGGTAGCCTATTATTTTCTAAGTACAACTGTCAGTGCCCATGTAGAACTACAGTGTACGTTCACAAGATTAAGTATTCGAGTGTTTCATATTGTCCGTAATTAGGTGGGAGTTAATCGGTCGATGTCTTGCCGGATTCCGAGTTAGTATGAAGAAAATATGGCAGTCTGAACAAAAAAATAGCGGCTTCTGCACCAGGCGGAGTTCAAACATAGAGATGTGGTAGCCTGTTATTTTCTAAGTACAACTGTCAGTGCCCATGTAGAACTACAGTGTACGTTCACAAGATTAAGTATCCGAGTGTTTCATATTGTCCGTAATTTAGGTGGGAGTTAATCGGTCGAAGTCTTGCCAGATTCCGAGTTAGTATGAAGAAAATATTACAGTCTGAACAAAATAAATAGCGGCTTCCGCACGAGGCAGAGTTCAAATCTGGGGATGTGGCAGACTGTTATTTTCTAAGTACAACTGTCAGTCCCCATGGAGAACTACAATGTACGTTCACAAGATGAAATATCCGAGTGTTGCATATTGTCCGTAATTTAAGTGGGAGTTAATCGGTCGAAGTATCGTCGGATTCCGAGTTAGTATGAGGAAAATATTGCAGTCTGAACAAAAAAAATAGCGGCTTCTACACTAGGTGGAGTTAAAATTTAGGGATGTGGTATCCTATTATTTTCTAAGTACAACTGTTAGTGCCCATGGAGAACTATAGTGTAAGTTCACAAGATTAAGTATCCGAGTGTTTCATATTGTCCGTAATTTAGGTGGAAGTAAATCGGTCGAAGTCTCGCCGGATTCCGAGTTAGTATGAAGAAAATATTGCAGTCTGAACAAAAAAATTAGCGGCTTCTGCACCAGGCGGAGTTCAAACATAGAGATGTGGTAGCCTGTTATTTTCTAAGTACAACTGTCAGTGCCCATGTAGAACTACAGTGTACGTTCACAAGATTAAGTATCCGAGTGTTTCATATTGTCCGTAATTTAGGTGGGAGTTAATCGGTCGAAGTCTTGCCGGATTCCGAGTTAGTATGAAGAAAATATTGCAGTCTGAACAAAAAAAATAGTGGCTTCTGCACCAGGCGGAGTTCAAACATAGAGATGTGGTAGCTTGTTATTTTCTAAGTACAACTGTCTGTGCCCATGTAGAACTACAGTGTACGTTCACAAGATTAAGTATCCGAGTGTTTCATATTGTCCGTAATTTAGGTGGGAGTTAATCGGTCGAAGTCTTGCCGGATTCCGAGTTAGTATGAAGAAAATATTGCAGTCTGAACAAAATAAATAGCGGTTTCTGCACTAGGCAGAGTTCAAATCTGGGGATGTGGCAGACTGTTATTTTCTAAGTACAACTGTCAATCCCCATGGAGAACTACAGTGTACGTTCACAAGATGAATTATCCGAGTGTTTCATATTGTCCGTAATTTAGGTGGGAGTTAATCGGTCGAAGTCTCGCCGGATTCCGAGTTAGCATGAAGAAAATATTGTAGTCTGAACAAAAAAATAGCGGCTTCTGCACTATGCGGAGTTCAAATATGGGGATGTGGTATCCTGTTATTTTCTAAGTACAACTATCAGTGCCCATGGAGAACTACAGGGTGCGTTCACAAGATGAAGTATCCGAGTGTTCCATATTGTCCATAATTTAGGTGGGAGTTAATTGGTCGAAGTCTCACCGGATTATGAATTAGTATGAAGAAGTTATTGCAGTTTGAACAAAAAAAAACAGTGGCTTCTGCACTAGGCGGAGTTCAAATCTGGGGATGTGGCAGACTGTTATTTTCTAAGTACAACCGTCAGTTCCCATGGAGAACTACAGTGTGCGTTCAGAAGATGAAGTATCCGAGTGTTCCATATTGTCCATAATTTAGGTGGAAGTTAATCGGTCGAAGTATCGCCGGATTCTGAGTTAGTATGAAGAAAATATTGCAGTCTGAACAAAAAAAATAGCGGCTTCTACACCAGGCGGAGTTCAAACATAGAGATGTGGTAGCCTGTTATTTTCTAAGTACAACTGTCAGTGCCCATGTAGAACTACAGTGTACGTTCACAAGATTAAGTATCCGAGTGTTTCATATTGTCCGTAATTTAGGTGGGAGTTAATCGGTCGAAGTCTTGCCGGATTCCGAGTTAGTATGAAGGAAATATTGCAGTCTGAATAAAATAAATAACGGCTTCTGCACTAGGCAGAGTTCAAATCTGGGGATGTGGCAGACTGTTATTTTCTAAGTACAACTGTCAGTCCCCAAGGAGAACTACGGTGTACGTTCACAAGATGAAGTATCCGAGTGTTGCATATTGTCCGTAATTTAGGTGGGAGTTAATCGGTCGAAGTATCGCCGGATTCCGAGTTAGTATGAGGAAAATATTGCAGTCTGAACAAAAAAAACAGCGGCTTCTACACTAGGCGGAGTTAAAATTTAGGGATGTGGTATCCTATTATTTTCTAAGTACAACTGTTAGTGCCCATGGATAACTATAGTGTACGTTCACAAGATTAAGTATCCGAGTGTTTCATATTGTCCGTAATTTAGGTGGAAGTAAATCGGTCGAAGTCTCGCCGGATTCCGAGTTAGTATGAAGAAAATATTGTAGTCTGAACAAAAAAATAGCGGCTTCTGCACCAGGCGGAGTTCAAACATAGAGATGTGGTAGCCTGTTATTTTCTAAGTACAACTGTCAGTGCCCATGTAGAACTACAGTGTACGTTCACAAGATGAAGTATCCGAATGTTCCATATTGTCCGTAATTTAGGTGGCAGTTAATCGGTCGAAGTATCGCCGGATTCCGAGTTAGTATGAAGAAAATATTGCGGTCTGAACAAAAAAATAGCGGCTTCTGCACTAGGCGGAGTTCAAATATGGGGATGTGGTATCCTGTTATTTTCTAAGTACAACTGTCAGTGCCCATGGAGAACTATAGCGTACGTTCACAAGATTAAGTATCCGAGTGTTTCATATTGTCCGTAATTTAGGTGAGAGTTAATCGGTCGAAGTCTTGCCGGATTTCGAGTTATTATGAAGAAAATATTGCAGTCTGAACAAAATAAATAGCGGCTTCTGTACTAGGCAGAATTCAAATCTGGGGATGTGGCAGACTGTTATTTTCTAAGTACAACTGTCAGTCCCCATGGAGAACTACAGTGTACGTTCACAAGATGAAGTATCCGAGTGTTTCATATTGTCCGTAATTTAGGTGGGAGTTAATCGGTCGAAGTCTCGCCGGATTCTGAGTTAGCATGTAGAAAATATTGTTGTCTGAACAAAAAAAATAGCGACTTCTGCACTAGGCGGAGTTCAAATATGGGGATGTGGTATCCTGTTATTTTCTAAGTACAACTGTCAGTGCCCATGGAGAACTACAGGGTGCGTTCACAAGATGATGTATCCGAGTGTTCCATATTGTCCGTAATTTAGGTGGGAGTTAATTGGTCGAAGTCTCACCGGATTATGAATTAGTATGAAGAAGTTATTGCAGTTTGAACAAAAAAAATAGCGGCTTCTGCACTAGGCGGAGTTCAAATCTGGGGATGTGGCAGACTGTTATTTTCTAAGTACAACTGTCAGTTCCCATGGAGAACTACAGTGTGCGTTCAGAAGATGAAGTTTCCGAGTGTTCCATATTGTCCATAATTTAGGTGGGAGTTAATCGGTCGAAGTATCGCCGGGTTCCGAGTTAGTATGAATAAAATATTGCAGTCTGAACAAAAAAAATAGCGGCTTCTGCACCAGGCGGAGTTCAAACATAGATATGTGGTAGCCTGTTATTTTCTAAGTACAACTGTCAGTGCCCATGTAGAACTACAGTGTACGTTCACAAGATTAAGTATCCGAGTGTTTCATATTGTCCGTAATTTAGGTGGGAGTTAATCGGTCGAAGTCTTGCCGGATTCCGAGTTAGTATGAAGAAAATATTGCAGTCTGAACAAAAAAAATAGCGGCTTCTGCACTAGGCGGAGTTCAAACATAGAGATGTGGTAGCCTGTTATTTTCTAAGTACAACAGTCAGTGCCCATGTAGAACTACAGTGTACGTTCACAAGATTAAGTATCCGAGTGTTTCATATTGTCTGTAATTTAGGTGGGAGTTAATCGGTTGAAGTCTTGCCGGATTCCGAGTTAGTATGAAGAAAATATTGCAGTCTGAACAAAATAAATAGCGGCTTCTGCACTAGGCAGAGTTCAAATCTGGGGATGTGGCAGACTGTTATTTTCTAGGTACAACTGTCAGTCCCCATGGAGAACTACAGTGTACGTTCACAAGATGAAGTATCCGAGTGTTTCATATTGTCCGTAATTTAGGTGGGAGTTAATCGGTCGAAGTCTCGCCAGATTCCGAGTTAGCATGAAGAAAATATTGTAGTCTGAACAAAAAAAATAGCGGCTTCTGCACTAGGCGGAGTTCAAATATGGGGATGTGGTATCCTGTTATTTTCTAAGTACAACTGTCAGTGCCCATGGAGAACTACAGGGTGCGTTCACAAGATGAAGTATCCGAGTGTTCCATATTGTCCGTAATTTAGGTGGGAGTTAATTGGTCGAAGCCTCACCGGAATATGAATTAGTATGAAGAAGTTATTGCAGCTGGATAAAAAAATAGCGGCTTCTGCACTAGGCGGAGTTCAAATATGGGGATGTGGCAGACTGTTATTTTCTAAGTACAACCGTCAGTTTCCATGGAGAACTACAGTGTGCGTTCAAAAGATGAAGTATCCGAGTGTTCCATATTGTCCATAATTTAGGTGGGAGTTAATCGGTCGAAGTATCGCCGGATTCCGAGTTAGTATGAAGAAAATATTGCAGTCTGAACAAAAAAAATAGCGGCTTCTGCACCAGGCGGAGTTCAAACATAGAGATGTGGTAGCCTGTTATTTTCTAAGTAAAACTGTCAGTGCCCATGTAGAACTACAGTGTACGTTCACAAGATTAAGTATCAGAGTGTTTCATATTGTCCGTAATTTAGGTGGGAGTTAATCGGTCGAAGTCTTGCCGGATTTCGATTTAGTATGAAGAAAATATTGCAGTCTGAACAAAAAAAATAGCGGCTTCTGCACTAGGCGGAGTTCAAATATGGGGATGTGGTATCCTGTTATTTTCTAAGTACAACGGTCAGTGCCCATGGAGAACTACAGTGTACGTTCACAAGATTAAGTATCCGAGTGTTTCATATTGTCCGTAATTTAGGTGGGAGTTAATCGGTCGAACTCTCGCCGGATTCCGAGTTAGTATGAAGAAAATATTGCAGTCTGAACAAAATAAATAGCGGCTTCTGCACTAGGCAGAGTTCAAATCTGGGGATGTGGCAGACTTTTATTTTCTAAGTACAACTGTCAGTTACCATGGAGAACTACAGTGTGAGTTCAGAAGATGAAGTATCCGAGTGTTCCATATTGTCCGTAATTTAGGTGGGAGTTAATCGGTCGAAGTATCGCCGGATTCCGAGTTAGTATGAAGAAAATATTGCGGTCTGAACAAAAAAAATAGCGGCTTCTGCACTAGGCGGAGTTCAAATATGGGGATGTGGTATCCTGTTATTTTCTAAGTACAACTGTCAGTGCCCATGGAGAACTACATCGTACGTTCACAAGATTAAGTATCCGAGTGTTTCATATAGTCCGTAATTTATGTGGGAGTTAATCTGTCGAAGTCTCGTCGGATTCCGAGTTAGTATGAAGAAAATATTGCAGTCTGAACAAAAAAAATAGCGGCTTCTGCACTAGGCGGAGTTTAAATATGGGGATGTGGTATCCTGTTATTTTCTAAGTACAACTGTCAGTGCCCATGGAGAACTATAGTGTGCGTTCACAAGATGAAGTATCCAAGTGTTCCATATTGTCCGTAATTTAGGTGGGAGTTAATTGGTTGAAGTCTCACCGGATTCTGAATTAGTATGAAGAAGTTATTGTAGTTTGAACAAAAAAAATAGTGGCTTCTGTACTAGGCGGAGTTCTAATCTGGGGATGTGGTAGACTGTTATTTTCTAAGTACAACTGTCAGTTCCCATGGAGAACTACAGTGTGCGTTCAGAAGAAGAAGTATCCAAGTGTTCCATATTGTCCGTAATTTAGGTGGGAGTTAATCTGTCGAAGTCTCGCCGGATTCCGAGTTAGTATGAAGAAAATATAGCAGTCTGAATTAAAAAAATAGCGGTTTCTACACTAGGCGGAGTTCAAATACGGGGATGTGGTAGCCTGTTATTTTCTAAGTACAACTGTCAGTCCCCATGGAGAACTACAATGTGCGTTCACAGGATGAAGTATCCGAGTGTTCCATATTGTCCGTAATTTAGGTGGGAGTTAATCAATCGAAGTCTCGCCGGATTCCAAATTAGTATGAAAAAGTTATTGCAGTCTGAACAAAAAAAATAGCGGCTTCTGCACTAGGCAGAGTTCAAATTTGGGGATGTGGTAGCCTCTTATTTTCTAAGTACAATTGTCAGTCCCCATGGAGAACTACAGTGTGCGTTCACAAGATGAAGTATACGAGTGTTCCATATTGTCCGTAATTTAGGTGGGAGTTAATCGGTCGAAGTCTCGCCGGGTTCCGAATTAGTATAAAGAAGTTATTGCAGACTGAACAAAAAAAAATAGCGGCTTCTGCACTAGGCGGAGTTCAAATATGGGGATGTGGTAGCATGTTGTTTTCTAAGTAAACTGTCAGTCCCCATGAAGAACTACAGTGTGCGTTCACAAGATGAAGTATCCGAGTGTACCATATTGTCTGTAATTTAGGTATGAATTCATCAGTCGAAGTTTTGCCTGATTCCGAGTTTGTATGAAGAAGTTATTGCAGTCAGAACAAAAAATTAGCCGTTTCTGCCTATACGGCGTTCAAATGTGGGGATGCTACTATCAAATCTACTTCCAAAGATACAAATAAAAATGCATGCACATTGTGGTTAAATGCAGGCCCACCTGGGCGTGCATATGTACTCGTACTATTAACAAAATTAGTGTACCTTTCACATTTCTATAAAAGACTGAATGATCAGCTTTGCTCTGTGACAAACCAAATTTGTCAACTGCCTGACTGAATTTACCAAACCATGCTCTCGGGCTTTGCTTCAGACCATATAAACTCTTCTTCAATTTGCATACCTTTCCATGCTCCTCCTGAGCAACAAACCCAGGTGGTTGCTCCATATACACCTCCTCAGCTAGATCCCCATGAAGAAATGCATTTTTGATATCCAGTTGGTGTAATCTCCAGTTATGTTGTGCTGCCAAGGATATGAACATTCTTATTGAAGTCATCTTAGCTACTGGTGAGAACGTTTCAGAATAGTCAATTCCATATGTTTGAGCATACCTTTTGCAACCAAATGTGCTTTCAGTCTTTCAAGAGACCCATCTGAGTTCATTTTTACTGAAAATACCCATTTGCATCCTATTGCCTTTTTATTCTTTGGTAACTGAACTAAATTCCATGTATCATTCTGATCCAATGCACTTATTTCTTCTAGCATAGCATTACACCATCCTTTCTTTGATAAGGCTTCTCAACTGTCTTTGGAATGGAAATGGAATCCAGTGTAGAAATGTAGGCATAAGATTTTGGGGATATGTTATTGTATGTTACCACAGATGAAATAGGGTAAGTACATTTCCTTTTTCCTTTACGTAATGCAATAGGTAAACCAAGACTTGATACTGGTACATGAGTATCTTCTGGATCAGAAATAGGTAAAGATGGAGTGTTAGTATTCAACTCCTCATTTCCATTGTGATCACTATTCTGTATGAATACATTAGGATATACCAGAAATTCATCATCATCTTCTGTTAACTGTTCATCATGGGTCTCTTGAATTGGGGAAATTACAGATGATGAGTAGAAAGGTTCATTTTCAACAAAATTAACATCAATTGATACAATATACTTGTGAAGACTGGGACAAAAACACTTATATCCTTTTTGAAGTCTCGAATAACCAACAAATATACATTTCAATGACTTTGGATCTAATTTTGTTAATTGTGGATTGACATCTCTAACAAAACAAGTACATCCAAAGACCCTCGGTTTCACTGGATAAATTGGCTTATTTGGATATAGAACTTGATAAGGTATTTCATAATCCAAGACAGTTGAGGGCATTCTATTAATAAAAAAACATGAAGTACTTACTGCCTCTGCCCATAAGCTTTTTGGAACATTCATTTGAAAAAGAAGAGTTCTAGCAGTTTCCAACAAGTGTCTATTTTTCCTCTCAGCTACTCCATTTTGTGCTGCTGTATCTACACATGAGGTTTCGTAAATGATGCCATGATGTGCCATGTATGAATTAAAATGATTGCTTGTATATTCCTTTGCATTGTCACTCCTCAAGATTTTGATTGATGGATTAAATTGATTCTGTATTTCAGCGCAGAAAGTACAAAATATAGAAAACAACTCTGATCTATTCTTCATTAAAAACAGCCAAGTTACACATGAGTAATCATCAACAAATGTAACAAAATATCTATACCCTTGCTTAGACATAACTGCTGACGGACCCCAAATATCATAGTGTACAACTTCAAAAATTGAACTAGATCTTTTATTAACTCTAGGATATAAACTAGCACGATGATGCTTTGCATATTGACAAGACTCACAATGCAATGTAGATAAAGATATAAATTGTGGACATAGGTTCTTGAACAGAGACAATGAGGGATGGCCTGGCTGACAATGTATTTGAAATGCAGAAGAAGTTATACTTGAGCAGCTTATAGATTTGGATGGCACAGTATTAAGCACATATAAATCTCCACATTCTTCACCTCTACCAATAATCTACCTCGTTGTTAGATCTTGAAACTCACAGTGATCAGGAAAAAATGATATGCTACAATTCAGATTCTTAGTAATCTGACTCACAGATATCAAATTAAATGATAAGTTTGGCAAATATAAAACTGAACTTAATGATAAATTTGAATTCACCCTCATTTTCCTAGTTCCTTGAACAAATGCTTGTGATCCATCAGCTAATGTAATAGCATGAGTTGACTGCTTATATTGTATATCTGAAATCAAATTACTATTACCTATCATATGGTCAGTTGCTCCAGAGTCTATGATCCATTTTGATTGACTTGTAGAATTGGCAATAGTTGAAACTGATGATGTTAATCCCTGATTTGTTGATTCCTTCTTCAATGATTCTTGAAATTTCATATACTGGTCATAATCTTCTACTTACATGAGAACAGACTTCATATCCTTATTCAACTGTGAATTCTTGTATTGAAGTTTCCTACACTCAAATTTCATATACCCTGGCTTCTTACAATATGTACAGAATTTTCCCTGATTTGAAGATCTAAACTCTGGAACATTTGGCCTTGGTGAATTGTAATTTGGCCTTGGTGAATTATTCCACGGTGATTTGGTTTCAAATTGAGTTTTCTGATTCTAATTTCCCTGCACATAACCTCTGTTACTACCAATCAAAGCACTCTCTACTCTAGTGCTTGATACTTGTGCATGAGCAATATCAAAACGAATAATTCAGCTAAACACTTCTTGTAACGAAGGAATATATTAACCAGATAAGATCTGAGACTTAGTAGATTCAAATTCTGATGTTAAACCAGCCAAGAAACTCATACTTGCCATTTGTTCTCGTTGTTGCTGCTGAACTTTAACATCTGAACTGATTGGAAGAAGCATGTTGAATTCCTCATATGTCTTCTTGAAGTTCATAAAATAACCCATAAGAGTTTGTTCTTGTTTCTCTGCTCGATAGAATGATTTGCACACATCATACATCCTTGTTAGATTTCCCTTTCCAAAATATAAGAATTCTAAATATTCCATCAGCTCCTTAACAAACTCGCAATGATTGACCAGACCAATTACCTCACTATCAATTGAATTTCTGATTTGTAGAAATAATCGAGCATCAGATCTGAACCACATCAAGTCTTTCTCATCCTTTGAGTCTGCCATAGGTGGATCTTCAGTTAAATGGCTATCTTTATCTATACTACGAAGATATAATCGGATCGTCTTACTCCAATTTAAGAAATTCAAATTATTCAACTTATGATCTGTAATTTTTGGCATCAATTGCATTGCATCCATCGCGACCTTGTTCTCCCCAATTCTGGCATTACTTTCTGCACTGCTTTCTCCCATCCTAACTGATTCGAGCTAAAAACCCTCGTTAGATTTGAATCTTGAATTTTCACTGCTCTGATACCATGTTAATTCAAATGAATACACGAAAATATGAAAGAGGGAAAAGCAATTTTCTATTCAGCTCACTATCTTCTTTTATACAATACAACCAGGCCGAGAAAATAAGGCCCAAACAAAAGAAAAAAATAAAAGAAAGCAATAAGACTAACTGAAGTAATATGTACATACAAATACATGAACTAAAACTATAAACTATCTACCCAATACTCACAACTAAATGAATGGTTATGAAACGTAAGTTTTAAAGGGTTGATTAAACCATAGTTAGGTTTGTAGGTGTTTATAAACTTAAGTAAATTTTTAAGGAAGGGTTCCTAAGTGTTATTAGTACCAAAGGAAATATACTAAGGAAAAAATGAATGTAAATAAGAAAGGATATGAATAAA
Organism: Allium fistulosum; assembly: GCA_030737815.1. Lineage (NCBI taxonomy): Eukaryota > Viridiplantae > Streptophyta > Magnoliopsida > Asparagales > Amaryllidaceae > Allium > Allium fistulosum. The sequence continues at coordinate 1,144,848,818 of CM060905.1, forward strand.
AAAATTGTTATAGTTAAGAAAAAAAACCAATAGGAATAAATATGTAAGTTGTACGTAGATCATTTCATCACACGAATTTGATCTAAGATTTGAGTACGGAACTTTGAGGTGTTTACACCGATCTAAAAAAGGATTTATCACTCGATTCTTGATGGCGAACATTGATGAGGGTTTGAGGTTGGGTACTTGAGTTTTCTATCATAGCTGAGAACTATGCAAGGGAAGCAAATGCTTCTGATTAATAAGCCCGATTAAAGTCCGCACTAGAGGATCGGGAGATCTATACTAGTTTGGAAGAAAATTTATGTATTCGAATAAGAGATCAAATTAGATATTTTATACGGATGATTTGGGTACATCTTATGGGTTTAATTTTATGAAATAATGTTTTAGGCAAACTCTTTTGGGTTTTAGGTTAGGTTTAATTTCGAGGATGAAATTCTTTTAAGGAGGGGAGAATGTAACGACCCGTAATTTTACCACTTTGAAAACGGGATATTTAATTTATTTTAAATATTTAGATACAGAATTTTCAAACTTAATAGTCATGTCTTATGTAATAAAAAAGCATGATAAACTTATTTTTATAATTTGATAACAAAATCAAGAAGTTTGGTCGAAAGTGACAAAAGTCGGTTTGCGATAAAATTGGATGTATGTTCAATTTTTGTTTTAATGATAAATAATTATTTTTAAATTGTTATAAAATGATAATAAGTGACTGATAAAAGTTTTATAAGTATAAAAATACTTGTTTTATAAAGATTGATAAATTTTCTCGCACGTTGACAAATCGACATCGTATTTTTATAATTGAATTTTGATATTATTAAATATGATTTTATAACTAAAATGAATTTGTTTTAATTATTTAAAGATGGTAAGAAACTTATTTTCAGGTTTTGTATACGTAAATAAATAGTTTAACAAAACCGCCAAAATGTGACCGTAAAACATTTTGTCGAAAATCAACGTTTGGTTCAATATAAGTTGTCGCAACATTGTTGCGCCTTTATTTATGTAGGCATGTACACATTTTATGATATGGTAAGTATTAACTAAATGACTAAACACTGTTACTTTTCCTAAACAAGATTAGAAAATCATTAACAAAAGCAAGTAAGAAAGGACAAAAAACACATCACATCGAACCTAACCAAATCTTTACTTTACTTTACATAACTCTTAGGTGATTAGGACATAAAGTGATGATGTGATAAGGTGATGGTAAGAGTTGAAAAATATTGTTTACTTTATGGTTAAGTAAGGGCATTTTGGTCATTTCAAGTTATAATATTTTATTCCAAAACGTTTCCTATAAATACCACTTTTCATTCTCTCATTTCCTCACACCTTCTCTTCTCTCTTTTCCAAGCTTCTTCATCTTCTTCTTCTCTTTTCTAATGGCTTTTTCTTCTCTCTTATTTCCTTACTAACTTTCTTAAAAACATATCAAATCATATCCAAACTCCATCAAACACTACCAAAGTTCTTATATCATTTAGATAATATGGTTTAGCATCTTAGAAGTGTGGAAATAATGGAGATGTGGGGGAAACCTCCTTGGGCCGTGAGCGCCATGGTAGGAGAGGAGGCGTGAGCTAGATGATGGTGGAGGAGATGGAGGCCGTGAGCTTTATAGTGGTGATGATGGTCGTGAGCTTTGTGAAGGAAGAGAATGGTTGGACGATGTTTTGATGGAGTAGAAGGTGTTAGTAGAAGTGTTGATTTGTTGAATGATGGTAGGAAGAAATCGGTTTGAAAATAAATGAGTTAATCTCACATTTAATTGCTTGATAAATTGCTTAATCACTTAATGATATCACTTGAATATTGCTTGATTTATCACTTTGATTAAACTATAAACTTGTCAACAAGTTAAGACCAAAACTTATTGAAATATTGCTTGCTATTAGTGATATTATTATCATGGTTGTTAACTATGTAACAACCCGCATATTTATCGATTTTATATTTAGATATTTTATTTAAATATTTCATCGTTCGTCGGATTTTGGTCCGAAAAGCTACTTTTTGCAAACAGTCAAATTGGGACTCGAGACCACCCCCATTGAGTCCAAAATTACGTTTGCGATCTTTTTGAGTGTAAACTTCGATATGTTTGGAGTAAGTCGAATTTTGCTACTTTTTCTATTGGGTTTTGAGTTTGGGTTCAGCCCACTAGCCAACTTAATACCCCAAACTGAAACCCCCCTCTTCATTCACTCCCTCTTCCTCCACTTTTCAGTTCTAAGAAGATTAATGGAGGAGAAGAAAAAGAATTAAAACTCCAAGCCCTAGTTTCTCTTGCAATCTCAAATTCTTACTCCAAATTCAAAGAGAACCCATTGGTAAGCTTCATCTCCTTCTTCTCCAACTCTTTCTCTTTCCAATTTCAGTTTATTTCCTAAACCTAAATTTGGGAAATGCTTGTTTTGATCTTAGTTGGAGCTTCTTGTGTTGAGAGTGAAGAGTAATTGCTCTTGACATTGCTTCAAAGCTTCTTCTTCATTTGTTTGGGTCCAAAGGTGAGATTTTTATCTCACATCTAAGTCTTTAATTATCTTCGATTGTTAGGTATGAATTCCTAACACTTATTCTTGTACAATTGATTTTGGTTTGGATTGATTTGGTGTATATTCCAATTTTTGGTGTTTTGAAATCAAAATCTATGAAAATCCTTTTATGGATATTTGGACATTGGTATTTGAGGCGTGTCGAAGAGCCGTTAAGGCTGGGTTGTCGTTTGGCGTAAATCCTTAGTCGTTGTCGCTCGATCGATCGCTTCCGGTATTCATTTGGCCATTTTTGGTCTAGGTTCAGGGAATGCCCTAAACCCCAGTTTCAGACTTCTGAAACGTTAGATTCAGACGTCTGAATACTATATTGGGAAGATTTTTATTCCCAGATTCAGACGTCTGAATCTTTGCCCCAGACGTCTGAATTGGCTCGATTTCAAACAGAAAGAAAATAGGCTTAAATTGCCTATTTCAGACGTCTGAAATATTTCGTTCAAACGTCTGAATCTGTGTTCTGGAAAATATTAAATTTTCCAGATTCAGACGTCTGAACTAATTATTCCAGACGTCTGAATCTGCAGTCTTTTGCCTACTTCCCTATTGTGCTTGAATATCCAACTCTAATCAAGTCGTGTTGATTCCCTTTTTGTTGTTATCAGTTATTATCGGCCACTTTGTTAAGTCGCCCACCTTTTAAACTTAGGTCGAACCCCGTATAACTCTGCGTAGGCAATCTTATCCGAAAACCATTCAACGGAACTTCTTACTTTGATGGTTTTGGGAATTGATTTCTTTGGATTTTATTCACGTCTTCGAATGTGAACTTTTATAATTGATTGTTTCTACAATCACTTCTATGACTTGTCACTTTAAAAATATAAAGGTTTCAATACTAGTAGTAAATATCAAAACTCTATCATCAAAACGATTTCAACTCTATTTTCAATATCAAACTCGTTTATAAAACTGTTTTCCAATCTACTAGTATATACAAACCTTTACCTCATTCGTATGAGAAAATATAATTAAACGGCTTAGCAAAACAAGTGGTATGAAACGCTTGCGTTTACTTCATCGGTTAATTTATGGACTTGTTCGATTGAATCTCTTGTGACAATTTTCTAGTGCAGATCTACAATTTGTTCGTAAATATTTGAGTTAAGCAAGTGGTTATGGGACATGAAGCTAAACTCTTATATTTACTAGCTTAGTGTAATCGACACTTCCTTATGATCATGATGATTATTTTTGTGATTTAGACTAGCGATTGAGCGATGTCTCTTTGTCCATGTGAAGGACTGTACTTCATTTTATTGAGCTTCGACTCAATCAGGAGGAGCTTCGGCTCAAAGTCCGCAATGGGGGACTATACCCAGTCAGGAGGAGCTTCGGCTCATCAGGAGGAGCTTCGGCTCAAAGTCCGCAATGGGCGACTATACCCAGTCAGGAGGAGCTTCGGCTCATCAGGAGGAGCTTCGGCTCAAAGTCCGCAATGGGGGACTATACCCAGTCAGGAGGAGCTTCGGCTCAAAGTCCGCAATGGGGGACTATACCCAGTCAGGAGGAGCTTCGGCTCATCAGGAGGAGCTTCGGCTCAAAGTCCGCAATGGGGGACTATACCCAGTCAGGAGGAGCTCCGGCTCATTTTTATAGGATTGGCCATCCTCTTTCTTGTGATTTCTGGATTTCTAATTATTGATTTCTGGAATTTTATGTTTCACCAGCTTTTACCATTGACATTGATGAGTATGTCATTTTATTGTGGCTTGGTGAATTAAATTAAGAATATGACATTCTTTTCTCTATTTTGAGATTATTGAGATATTGTATGACTTTTGTGGGATTTCTAATGTATACTTATCATAATATGACACCTTTTTGTTATCATACGTTCTATTATCATATCTCATATTCTATCTCATTTTATCTGATAATTATAGCTAGACTGATTCGTTTATTATTTTCTTCTTAAATAATACTCGGGTCAGACTGAGATTTTACAGGTGCTTCCTCATGGCTTCCTATCTGGAGCCATCATCTGACTTTTGGCTAACTACTCTAGTTTAGTAGTTTTTGTCGTATACATTTGAGATTGAGACTCCTTGATGTATACATATTCTGTTGTCTTGCACTTGTATCTATTCTTTTGTGTTATTGTGGATCTTATTTGACCACTACTCTGATGTACACTTTCATGTGTTATATTCATATCTATTTCCGCCTCTATGATATGAATTGTCTGTGACTGATTTATGTTATGTTTATTTCTATGTTTGTTTCCGAAGATTATATATAGCCACCGTGTGATAGCTTTGTGTTTGTATCGGTATGTCGGATTTTCCTTAAAAGATATGCATTCTATTCTATCTGACATATCGGTGCTCGCACAAAGAAGTTACATGGATGGTCGCTCCTCAACAGCCTTATTCTCCGCGCTAGTTGACAGCATTACTCCGTAGTGTTCTTGGCTAGCGTGGGTATAGAGGTGGGGCGTCACAAACTATATTTGGATTGATAATATGGATGATGAATGTTGATTATATGCTTGCTTGTTATGGTTTAATTCACGTTTAATACACATCGAATATCATAAAGGAAATCACTTTCCTTTATAAACATCGAATATCATAAAGGAAATCACTTTCCTTTATAAAATGAAATGGTGTAAACGAGATTGTTAACCTCTTTAAAATGGTTTAAAATGATTTAGAAATGCTTTATAAACATTTAAAAGTGTTTTGATAGAGTTTGAAAAGAAAATAACATTCTGAGTTAAAATAGGCGCGTCGCGTAATGAAAGTTCGCTATTTTGCGCCGGAAAAGCTAAAGGAATGTGCAGAATAGAAACGGGGTCGGAGTTCTTCAAAATAAGAATTTTCCACATCCATATAACCATAGTTTTCAAATGAAAAAGAAAAACCAAGATTTCATCTTGTAGATTTTAAAATATGTCCAAATCAAGTTTTCAGGGAAATCGCGCTTTTGCAGTTTAGTGACCAAAGTATAAAATTCTTTAAAATGAATATTTTTAAATGTTCAAATATATGAAATAAATTTGATAAATATGTTAAAATATTTGAAAATATATTTGAGTTATAAATATGGATTTCCAAATGATAGAAAAAATTGTTTCAATCGGATAAGCTTTTAAAATACTATCCGCGGCACTTTTCTACAGCAGTTTTAATAAACTTTAGAAATATAGATTTAAATTTAACTCTTCTATCCCGAAAATATTTTATAAATATCTTTAAATAAAAAAATTAGTATTTTAAAGATGATTTGGAAGTTTTAATAAGAGTTTAAATAAATGGTTAATGGAAATTGTTTATAACACTTAAACAATAAAATTGAAATCATTTTCTTGAATGGAATAACAAACCGAGTATGCGGAAACGACTAGTACATTTGTCCCGTCTATGAGATCTAGGAAGATAAAATAAGTGTGTAACCAAGTTTAGGAATGGAGCAACCAGTGCCCTGAACTTACCTGGCATCTGTTTTCTCTTCTAGGCGAGGGGTGAAATAGATCGTAGGGAAAGCGTGGATGCTCTAAAAAAATCTCATTTAAGTTTTTCCAGAAGTAAGGAATTTTCAAAGGAGTTAATTAAACAATATTTTTAATAGTATAAGGAATACTCTTGTCAAACTCTGTATTAACGTCCAAGGAGGGAACCTGTATTATCCGCATGAATTTAAAAAAGTGATTTCACCGTTATTGTGCCCATAGTACTTGTTGAATATGGAAATTAATATTGGGTATAAATTGATATAATATTCGCAAATCCATTTAACTCGAATACTAGCTAACTTGAATTTACCAAGTTAGATAACATGGTTTCAACTTATTAAAAAGGATATGATTTTGAAAATAAGAAATCTTTGCTAAAGATTTAAAAAAACGTTTTTGAAATAAGATGTCTTAAATAATGTCCTTTTTCTACTCAATATTATTTGATTTGGGTTTACAGTAAAAGATGCCTTAAATAACATTGTTTTTGGCCCAGTTAAAGACATGTTTTAGAAAGATGTAATTTTTAGGAATTAAATTTTCCTAACTAAATGTGGTAACCTTGATTTTATGAACAAGTTTATAATTTAATATACTTGTTTGAATTATTTTGGTTGCCTAGGAAAAGTATATATGATAAGTTGACATAAATGCATTAAGTAAGTATTGAAATGTATGTAAGATGGTATGATACACATGTACATACATCTCTGAAAATTTTTAGAAGCAGAAAGTTTGTTTGTAAGCTGGAATAAACTATAATTACATGAATATGACATGATATAAATGTGCCACTGAAACAAGTCTAGAGTAAGGGAAATAAAGGCTTAGGCAGAAATATAAACATGGGTATTAAAAAGGTACTTTAAACAAAATGTTGGCTGAGGAAAATTATTAGAAGTTGCATGAAAATAGTATGAGCTGTTGAATATATACTTTATCCACTTTTAGCAATTTTCCTAGCTTTTTAAAAAGAAAAACAGAAATCATGCAAATAAGGTGACCGGGGTAAGATATAATTTCTGTTAATAAAAACAGGGACCATTTACCCATCTACTCTTGAAAATAGAAAGAAAGGCTGATCATAAGTAGTAGGGTAAAATTGACATTGGGTAAAATCTTAAAACCCTAGAGGCAGCCAAGGTCTTGTATAAAAGAGGATTAAGGGTGAGAAGATCTGTTACCATTTTTCTAAAAAAAAAATATACAGAAAAAAATATATATATAGGCAGTTAGCAAAAGGAGACAAGTAGGAGGTAGCAGATCAAAGGAAAAGAAGGATTAAGGTGAGCAATCTCACTAAAAATTGGCATTAAGTCCTGAATATTGAGGCAGCCTAAATGGTTTATGTTCTTGATTAATCTATGTTGTTTCATAAGATTAAAATGTTGATGATCTGTTTAAATATTGTGTGTGAAATGTCCAGAAAATATATTGGTGACTTCTTGCTTGAATAATTATGTTATCATGAATTATTTTTGAAATGAAATGTTTTATTGATTATGTGATTACGGCATATAAATTAATTCATGAGGATTCCAGAAATATATGATATAAGTCTATGGTCTAAAAATGGAAAACAAATGAGACTGTAGCATAAAGAGGCTGCTGCTTATGTCTCAGGAATAAATGGGGTAACATAGAAGTGCAAAGTTATACTTGTGCTGAACTTCTATGATCACAAATAAATCGAAATAAGATTAGAAGCTTGTGGTTTGGTCAGATCTTATGAATCTGTGAGTATCTGATTAAGCCAGAGGCAATGGATATAGCAAGGCAAACTGAATAAGACCATATATTTATAGGCATAATTCCTCAAAAGAAAAACCCCATGATTTAAATAATATGTACACCGAGAAATCAAACTAACTTGTGTGAATAAATCTATGATTATGGAAAAATGATCTGTTATCCTTTGAACATATGCATGATGGTTGAGTTATTTATTTTCTCTGGTTGATGTATGAGATGCAGAAGGGATTAGCATGAATGAGGGAAAGAGGGAAAATAAACACTTAGTAAAATAACTAAGGATTTGGATCTTAGGGCTACAAAGCAAGGCTTGGCAAGGGAAATATTGCAAGCTCACACATGGTATGATTATACCCAGGGGCCTGAGTGTGCTGGGTTAACAGTGAATATGTCCCAGACAGTGTGTGTTTTAATAGAAAGAAAGTAGCTAAAGTCCATCATAAAATACCTGAGATTGAATTTTAAGAATGGTTCACAGGTAGGTTTGGGTAAAAGAAAATCCCTGATAGCCAAAAAGATTATAGGTAAGGAAAATAATTAAAATGATAATCATGTTGGTTGATTTAAAGTATCCTGTAGAGAGTATATGTTTGTGCTCTCTGAAATAATCTATTAAGTCATGTATGTCTATGCTTTGCATTAATAAGTATGCACAGGTGGTAGAGGAATATATACAAGAGAAACAGTGCTTACTCTTTCTGTTTTAAAAGCTATTTAAATTTTTAGTAAGATTATTCATACCAGACAATTTAATCTGACCCTTTGTGTGTTTGTATACCATTGGGTGTCTCATCTTTTTATGAGGCAGCTAGTGGTGATTGTGCAGGTAAATAGGCAATTTCTTGAGCAAGAATTGGATGATTTAGCTGCTAAGGAATTGGATATAGAAATTACAGACTCAAGGATATTAAACCTATGTTAAAAAAATTGGACTTATGTGATGAGATGTTAAGTTAAGTTGTTTGGAAGAAAACTGATGTAATGTTATTTGTTTGCAAGTATTGAACTACTTCTGAGATTTCTGTTAAAACTTTGTGATATGCTTGTAAGAATGTGGATCTAGTGATACAGTTTCTAGTGTTAACTTCTGAGATGCTTGACAAAAATGTACAATGCTAAGGATAGTCTGGGATGGTTTGTAAACTGGAAAATATTGAAAGATTAGCTTGACATCCTCTGTAAGAACTTTTGAAAAATAAAGATAGGATGTAAAGAATATAGGAACACCCAGAAACCCAGATTAACTAGTATGATTTTTGTGCAAAGTAGCAAAAGAACTCGGGTTAACTTGACCGATTTTGCCAAGTCTGAGTTCAACCAGTCTAATATCCAAAACTTACTGGTTAGAAAAAGATAACAAGTGTAGCAAACTAGTAAATCAGGATGGTTGTATTGAGAAAATAGGTTACCTGAAATGACACAAATACACACATGCACACAGATCACATGCACACAGATCACATACACACACATGTACACAGAACACAGATGCACACATGCACCCAGAATACATATACACACACTTGCACAAGGGATAACCGAGCATTCAGTAGATCTAAATTCTTGGAGATCTAAACTAACTTTACAACTAGAAGAATAACATCTAGAATTTGTGAAAAAAATTATGTAAGGTAGAAAAGCTTTCTGGAAATTATTTGTGCCATGAGAAATTTCATAGAAAATCCCAAATAAAACTCTCTGCATCCAAAATTCTTTTACTCTGATAAAAGAAAGGGAAAAACTTTAAAGTATCATTTATACATGATTTCTTGAATGTAAGTTAGGTGACTTGATTATAACAATATTTTTATATTGGTGAAAAGATCCTGGATAGTAGAGAAAAGATGTTCTCTTGAACAGATGATCACTATTTATATTGGTAAAAAAAAAACTTCATATAAAAAGTGGGTCATCTCACTAAATGACTCGAAGATTTGCAAAGTTAAGGGGGTTTTGATTAACCAGTAAAAATTTAAAATGAAAAGAGGCATAACAAATCCTATGTACACATATTCACCATTTTTGATGATTGGATTTCGAAGAGATCGGGATCAAATTTGGGTGATTCCTACCTGAAAACCACTTCGAACCAATTTACGCTTTTGAAGTAAAACATGTTGAAGATAAGATTAATTGAAGACGAAGACCTTCATGATGTAGTGCTACTTGCCACTAGACCCTTGATGAAATTTACCATATCGTACATTATGGTGGCAGTAGTGCTCTGTCATGAAAATCTTCGATATTGCAAGGAATTCTAGCTACTAATCCTAGGGGTCATTCCCAAACAGAATGTGGTAGGAGAGTACCTTCGGTTTGTCCTGTTCCTGGACAACGTTTATGGATGAATGTCTGACATTACATTTTAAAATCACATTGATTGATCTTTATAAATGTGTCATCTGTTTGGTAGTAGAGAAGGCCACTTCTCTTAGATTAACACCCTTTCCTGAGGCATACGAGCTCAGGAGTTATATGTTTGTAGAAATAAATTGCGTGATTATGGAATGGCAATGTGGCTTTCAAAGTGGAAAGTTGATGTTCCATGAAAGGTAATCGTTACCTCAGGCCTCTCACCTGGAAATGACCAAAATAAGGTAGATGCAGCAAGACTATGTGGTTCACAACCATTAGGGTATGATCATCCCCTTCTTGATATATTTCTATCCGCTATGACGTTCAGGTTTAAATTAATGTGGTGTATGCTTGAGCGTGCTCAAATAGGTCGGTAACGACCAGGGTGATGCCATATTCGGTACTATCTAGTTAGAGGTAGGCCGGTCTTGTGTTGGTAGAGGACCATCAATTGGGTCTCGGTACATTCCTCTAGAGATGTACTGCTGGAAGGTAGTCCCTTCACCTGGTCATTTGTTGAAATCCATTCTCCGCTACATACCTGCCATTTTGATTGTAGAGCCCAATATGCTAGAATTTAATTATGGTGACAATTTCGGCTATTTGAGTATATTTACTTGAAAAGTGTTTTCAAAGAATGTCATTAAAAGTAATATCAAATGATTTGATAAATGTTTTAGTTATCATAACGTAAATAATCATCGTGTTTATATGCATCGTGGCCTTATGAGGTACTCATTCTTTTCAAAAGGATTTATCACCAAGTCTGATATTTGACACTGTCATTTAAGATCCGTGTTTCTCACTCTGGTTTGCCAAACTGATCCGGGTGTTTTTATATTTGGGTCAGATCCGAGTAGTTTCAGGATTAGTTGAAGACACTTGGAGTTTCCAGAGGAGAGTTGGAGATCTTCATCGACGTATGAACGTATTCTATTCCGCTGCACTTTGTTTGTTTTCAGCATTTGTCAGGTATAATAACTTTCCAAGCTGAATTTAGGTTAGACTCTGATATATGTATTTTAAAATTTTCCGCTGTAAAGATTATTGTTCAATAATATATATTATTCCATCCGAGTAAGATTATTTTCTTTCTACCTTTTCTTTCTATCCCATAAAGATCCATTTTTTCATTCAATTCGGGTTGGACATGTGTGGTTTATTTTCAACTCGAAGGGTATGGAAATTTGGGCCTTTACGGGAAACGATAACATATAATATAACAAAGACGGTATAAAGTGTCACTCCAAGATACAAGGTACATCAGAGTTAAAAACAAACCTCATCAGCTGGATAATTATAATTTCCTGACCTTACAATTGCTGATAGGTATACAATATAATACAACGGAAAATAAAATACTATGGTAGGTGAACATCCAGCTCTTCTCTAAGAGCTCCATAACACCAATGCTAACCTAGAAAATACTCGGTCTGACCCGAGTATAATAAAATAACACCAATGTTAGTCTGGAAAACCAGCGTGAGAAAACTCAAGGGATATGGTAAACATAAAATAATTGGTGGGACCATGCCGCAAAAAACAGAACGAGGTTTCACCATACCAGAACAACATCCATACATAAGAGAATGGACAAATAATGGAAACAAATCCAAACATAAAGGATGGACACAAGTAAGGACAAATCCCATACTTGAAGAATGTACAAAATCCAGACTTAAAGAATATACAAAAATAATTAAACATGGAGAAGAGCATAAGGCACTTCTTGATGGAATTAAAAAAATATCAAATCCAAGGTTCAAATTGAAATAAGGAGAATGAATTTATCCAACATGACTAGGAGGGTGCATCGAAGCTAGACCCAGTATGACTTAATGCAGGCATCTGAATATACTCACATCACCGTATACATGCTACCAACAAATCTCTAGATAAATGTGAATATACCATAATGGGTGTGACCCATATGGCTTGGCTCCCACTCGCTCTTTGGTTTTAGTTATCCACGATGTTGGATGCTAATGCTCACAATGAGCAACAAATCGTCTTAGTTTGATGAAGCACAACGAAGGATATCAAAATTGATAGACAAGAAATCAACTATCGAAAATAAACTAGTACTACCCCGGGGAAAACAATGAAGCCAGATAATCTAGGATGGTGTTGTTATCCATCTGGCCACGACAACATTCTTAACTTTAAGAGTAGCAAGATTTTAAATGCTCCAAACGAGCAAACAAATCATCTTCCATCGACGAAACACAAAGAAGGATGTCAAAACCAATAGTTAAGAAATAAACTATTTGAAACAAACAAATGATTGTATATGGAAATTAAATCGCACACTTACCACCAATAAATGAATCAAACCTTTAGAACATTTTATTCTCACTTGTGCTTCGTAAAACACTTTAAAAACCACTCTTTAAGAATATTCTGTTAAAGAGCAAATTATATTTCTAAGTGTATTAGAAAGAAGGGTAAGAAAATGTCATTCAAAACATTGTTTACTATAAACCTCATAACAATTTACACTTAGCTTTTTTTTAAACGTTCCTTTTTATAGATTTCCACATTTATAAACTATCATTTATAAATTTAAAACAACATTTATTATCCTGAAAGATAATAAAACAATTTAAATACTTTTATTAATTTTTAAACGATATTAATCATCTTGAAAAATAATTGATATAATTCTTTTATAAAGTTTGAAACTACATTAGTTATCCCAAAAGACCATAAATCAAATTATATTCTTTTTATATCTTGTAAACAACATTAATTATCTAGAAAGATAATAAATCAAATTTATAATCTTTTTATAAATTTTAAAACCACATTAATTATCTTGAAAGATAATAAATCAAATTTATAAATCTTTTTTATAAATTTAAAACAACATTAATTATCCCAAAAGATAATTAATTAAATTTATAATCATTTATAAATTTTAAACAATATTAATTATCCCAAAGATAATAAATTAATTTAACAATCTTTTATAAACTAAACAATTTTAATTATCCCAATAGATAATTAATTAAATTTATAACTTCTTTTATAAATTTTAATCAATACTTATTTCAAAATTCTCAAAATATTTGAAAATATAGTTTAAACACCTTTCAAAATGCAAAAACACAGTCGAACGTTTATTTTGGAAAAATACAAGCACAAGTTTAAAATATACAAAGGTTTGAGGATGATATTTCATAAGTGACGGTATATCAATAATCGCCATAATGACACTTACTCAAATTTAACAGTATGTCAAATATGTTTTAACCAAACATCAATATAAGCAACAAAAGAATACAAGTAAGGTGCATATAATAGTAAATTAATAATGGCAAAAAAACCCCTTAGGGTCTCTCTATAAAAGTCCTCTGCAAAAATAATGATTATTTATGTGATACGCTTTTCAAGCGAAAATTCAAATCCAAACAAACAGTCAACAATGATAACAAACATATTATTATTAACGATTATCAATCAATAGCTAACATATCATTCAATAATTAGTCCACATATTAATTAACTTCAAAGAAAACCTTTTTACTTTGCAAGCACAGAACCGGTGAGTGATTTATTATACTTGATAGATGTTCAAAATAATCTATTCAATTTAATTATAGTAGAATGGTGTTTTATTCCACTAAATTTATGTCACAAAAAAAGAATTACTAATTCGACTACGTTAGGTGTAATTAAATTAAATCATTATAATTTATCACTAATTTATACTTCGTTAAAACAATCAACTATCACCCAAGCATTCAACTATAATCTATAGCAACATAGATATCATATAGTTTATTTAGAGGTGATCAAACTCACCGAAATTCTAGTTGATGCTGTCGCATTCCAGTTTGCATTCAATTTTAGCTCAAAATGCTACTTCCTCCAAATTCAATGAACCCAACTCCAATGCATAGATAACATCGACACGAGTCCAACGTAAAAGACCATGTCCAAATCTGACCTTGTATGCAATAGTTATTGAATTTATAAGATTTGAATATAAATAATTAAATCAATTTACATAATTATTTAATTAATAAACTAATACCCTTGTTTAAACATCAATCCTTCTTTCCCAATGTGCACAGTGCATGCGTGCACCTGTACACACCAAAACCATTCACCAAATTCTTCAATCGACAAGTTCGCCTTCATTCTTCGACGAAATCACGAACTGCCTTCACCGTTCAACTCCACTACGTGAGCACTACATGTCCCCTACCATCACCTCAAGCTCTTTCAAGCTAATAAATACACAACCTGGGCATTTTACCTCGAAAGCCCCAAAAGTTATATTGACCCAAACGTGATCGGACCACCATATTTCGCCTCCATAAACTTGTCCCGCCAAGAGAAACTCGATGACACCATCGACAACGCCTAACTCCACATGCAATGCTCGAAAATCGAAACCAAAACATTCCCGCCTCCACGTCAAACATGACCAACATGATCGATCACCACAAAATGGGTTTGGGTTTGTAGATCTAGCTATTACAAACTTAAAGAAACTTGTTTATTATTATTTTTTTGAGTAAATTTCTAGATTTTGATTTTTAAAGTTGGGTGCAATTTTTTTGGTTTACCGTGAATGAAAAATGAAAAGAGAGAGAAGAGGGAAAGGTAGAGAATGAAATGGAAAAATGGTTAAGTGATGAGTTTATTTGCTTTTATAAACAACTAAATACTTTACTTCAAACTCAAGATAAACTACATTCCCAAGCAAACCCAAATTCTCAAACCAACATCACATCACCTTTAAGGTTTAACCAAAAATTTGAATTTTGATTTGATTTAATATGTTTTGAAAAGTGAGTTTTGCGGTACTCCGCTACATAATATCTTATTCGCGTACGAACCGCGAATGATTGAAATAAAGATACGATCGTGCACCAAAATGTGACACGATCACAAATCAATAATAAAATACATAGCTTACTTTATTCTACGAAATTTCAAAGATACCATTGTTTGCCTTTAAATACATCAAACAAAAAAATAATTATTTTCCAAATTAAAAATTATGAAAAAAATCCGACGAATTCAATTATAAATACTACAATAAATATCAAGGCGTTGTATTAAAGATTGATTTTCATGTTATTTATTCGAACTGTTTATTATTGCAAATAAATTTACGAAATGAGTTCACCATTACTATTTATTAATTAAAAGGAGTTAAATAAAGCTATTAAATCTATTTAACTAATATTTAATTCATAATTCAAATATTTAATCAATCCCTGTATTTGAATATAAGTCATGTATATTTTAAAAACCAATTATTTAAATATTTAAAATTAATTAAATATTCACAATTAAAACGATATAATTCCAAGATGTTATAGATGGAGCAAAATGTTATAGTATTATGTAAACTTAACCACTTAATATATCCATATGTTGGCATCAGAAAAAGGCTTCTGGAGAGAAAGAGAGAGATATACATCGGCAAATAACACATCATTAATTTACGTCATTCAAACTATAACCAAAATTTGACAGTGTCTCAATCGCAACCCTTCAATTCGCCAAGTCAGCAATCCATAGCGAATACACTTCACCAATAACTAAGAGACAAGGCTACTATAAATAATGTGTGGATCCCATGACCATCAACAAGTGATAATTTAAATACTAAGACAAAGGAATAATTTTATATATTAGAAAAAACTATAACTCATTTGTGGCTCCAGCATGATTTCTGTATCTTCAGACATAAGTCAAAATTTAAAAAGTATCTATAATGGATGTAGGGTTTTTATCCCAAAGCATAATAAATCTTGATGTCTCTTATTTTACTAAATTTACATTTGGTTTTCCTAATCCCCTTGACAGTTACTACTGTTAAGATACTATATACTTAGTTTGACTCTAAATGCGAAGCTCTCATTCACTTAGAGCATCTCCAATCCTTAACAATGTTATTTCATGAAATATCTATGTGGCATAGATAGTTAAACAATGTTAAGTTAATGTGATTCCACATCACAATAAAATAATTTTATTTTCTCCAATGCAAACATCTTTCATATTGAAATTTGCATAGATGTCAAAAAGTTAATGGTGGTTACCACTTAACATTGTGAATTACAATGTCTAGAAGTAGACATTTTGCTCCACAATGTCTAACAAAAAATGTGCCACATCATATTGCACATTTTAATTACTTTTGCATTGGAGATTAAAAATTAAAACACAATGTTTAGTATCTATGTGTCAATCACTTTACATTAAAAATACCTTTGGATTGGAGATGCTCTTAAGCCAACCATCTATCATCTATTTTTGTTGTAGCAGAAAACCGCGTCAAAATTTTAGGGCTATAATGTGGGTCTTAACCTCGAATACTGTTTAGTTCCAACTAGTTTTCAATGCTTTTATTTCTCACAAAATTCAATATGGATTATATCAACCAACCTCCCTTTTGAAAATCTAGTTCTCGGATTTGTCATTAAACGTTACAGTTCAACACATTGATGAAGTTAATTATCAGCATCAAGCTATCTTGGTTTCGAAGGATGGAGAATATAACAAACTATACTCCATTTCAAGCTCAGCAACCTCTCAACACCAAGTATATCTCAGATTATATCAAGGATCCACCTTAGGAAATCCTCAATTTGAAAAGATTATCCATGTTATGAACCAAGAGATATGAGAGTTATCTACCCTATTACTTGAAAGCTTCGGTCAAAGCTTAAAGGCTGAAAGCTCAAAAAGATCAAGTTCAGATGATGAAGCTAAAAAGTACTGGAGTCATAAGAAGCCTTATCATTGCACTCCTATAAATGACTCTATGTCCCAAATATTCCTCCAAGCTCGTAAGACCATATCTTACCAAGGTTATACTCTACAAAAATCCAAGGCTAATAAAGGCTATATTTTCTGCTTGTATCATCAGAAGAATGGACATCACATCGATGACAACCAACAAGTGAAAAATATTATTGAAAATAATTCAAAAAAATTTAGGCTACGTTTGGTTTACCGTTTTTAGTTTTGAGTTTTCGTTCATACAAAAATACGAACAATGCATGTATATTATGAAAAATGACCATTTTAGAAAACGAATTTAACACACAAAATAGAAAACAACTTTTTTTTATTTTTCGTGTTTTGAGAAAAATGAAAGCACGAGCAACAATTCATCCTTCCATCGTTCCTCCATCCACTTCGCGGTCCCCTCCAATCTTCCGTTCATCCCTTCCGACCTTCCTTCATTCTTCTCATATTTTGTAATTAATGTTGAAAACTCAAAACATAAAATACAAAATAATCCAAACGACCCCTTACTATTTGGATTTTTGGAGAATCATTTTTAATGCTTTACTTTTTCTTATTTGTGGGTCTTGTTATGTAATAATTTTGATTTCAACGTTATATCCAGGAATCACTCATATCTGCAAGTTATTAACTAAGTTTAGTTGTTATAATGGATCTTGGCTTTATTATCTACATTGTTTCTCTATTACGGTTATTTTATGGTATCGATGGATATTTTATTGAGCTTCTCATCATATTGTTGAACCTAGGATATTGATACTATTATAGTATGTAGGCCTTCTGGAATTATCTTCTAATGTTAATATCGTATTCATGGATCTCTAGTATTATTTTGGTATTTCATAGACTTCCGATATTATTAGGTGTTATGATTTCCTCAAGACTACTGGTCCACTATGTCATCTCTTCTTCCACAAATTATATATCGTTAGCTTAGAAGGTTTTCTATTAGACTTTTATACATTAGCAATTTGGATTTTCACAGATATATATGTATTTTTTTGAATATTGTATTTCATACTTTCCAAAATTCTAGGTTTATGGACTTCTGTATTATTCAGATTTCTTATAGATTCCTACGGTCTTCAATTGGTTATCTAGACTTCATCTAGTGGTTACAAGTCCTCTTTCCATCGGGTCGACTTATAATACTTGGTTTTTAATCAAGTTTAATGTAAGTTTATACTGGAGGTACATTTGCATCTCGTAATATTGTACACTCTTTTACATAGATCCATACACTCAGGGAGTTTTTAAAGGCCTACCTCCATAAGTTTCAAAAAAAAATTAAAAATTAACAAATGATTTTTTTTCAGAGTTCAATGATTTTCCAAAAATGAATTTCAAAACAAAAGGAAAGCATCGAATATGTATTTGCCACCGAATGCATATTTCTTTTTGGTAAGGAAAATGATTCTATCCTCCTCAGTTACATAATAATTCGGGATAGGTACCTTATTACTCTACTCCAAGCCAACTATATAGGTAAATAAAATATTTTGATACTTAATTCTCGCCATAATGCATGTGCTTCATTAATAATAAAATATTTTCAGTGAAAACATATTTTAAAGCATTAACCCTAGTTACAAAATGTGATTTTGATCTTTGAAGGGAAGTGAAAGGAGGGTCCAAATAAACCATAACAAAGCCATTCTATCGACATGGGTTAAATCCAACTTCCATTTCTTAACTCCTTTATGATGGCTATACACCTTTGAGGCTAAAAAGGCATGCTACACCAAGGAAAACATTCAACCCGACATAAATAAATCAAAGATTAAATACATGAACCCACAATGCTCCATAATAAATAAATCAATCAAAGTTATAATTTACTGAATCTAATGAAGCCTATAAAATAACCGATAACATAAAAGATAAACTAAAAAGTATTTTTTGATGTCTCAAAAGCTCAAAAGTATTTTCAAAAAGCATTATATAATTTTCGAAAAAACTATTATGGTTTCAATTATTTACAAAAACCTATCATGGTTTCAAAAAGAGATACTTGACACTTCTTAAGCTGTAAAATATACAATGGTATTTACAAAGTATTTACATTTATTTTTAAAAACCAACTATTGTTCCAAATTGATCTGCAAATAACAAGTATTTTCCAAATTTACAAAAAGTCATTGAGATTATGGGCTATTGTAGAAACATAATTCAAGATTTCCAGTATTTTCAGAAGATATATAACAATAATTATTTCCAAGTAATTTTCCAAAACAATTACAATAATGATATGATTTATTTTGTATAGAATTTCAAACAATTATTCAATTGTGAGTATTACAAGACATTTTTTAGATTTACAGGGCAACACGCTGGAGTAAGAGTGTTGATTTCACAAAAAATCACTTATATTAAATATATCCAAATACCAATTCTGTATTATTATGAACAATGTGCAAATTTTATTAGATCGTATTTAATATAAATTGACTTAGATTTGAATTCAAAATTGTTTTTAAATAAATTTATTTATACTATTAAGTATCAATATACTCAATGTATGTATTAGTTTAATTTCAGGCAAACATAACAATATGATAATAGAGATAAATGTGTAGATAATATGTATAAATACATATAGTTATTAGGATTCATACCAATACACACACACACATAAACATACACACATAAATATATTTATAGTATGCATATATATTTGGTATTCAATATAAATGAATATTACAATAGCAATTAAATACATACAAAATTATGTGTATAAAACTATATATATACTCCGTACATTTGCTAAATATATTCAGCCATAATATATACATTAATTTATCTATTTATTATTTGTTTCAAGTCATTTGAAATAAATATTTAATTAATTACAAAGTATATATATCTACGTATTTATGCAAATTTACTTAACTATTTTTGAAAATGTTTATTGGTATTTATGTTCTATATAAAATATATTTTAGGTAATGTTCGCTAAGCTATCTTTCGTATTAAACAGAGTCTCCATATATGCTTAATTTAACATGATAAATAATTATTCCCTTTGGCCAAGATCTAATTTCTAATATTTAGTATGTACACATTACTTAAATTTGAAGCAAAATTGACATTATATGATAAATGTCTAATATTATATATGTAAATGTATATCGTTGTCTATGTATATTATTCGGTCATAATAAATCTTTTTTTCTTTTGTAAAACCAAGGAAAAGATTAAAAAATGAATATATATATATATATATATATGCATATGTCTATATATATTATGATTATAACAAAAGAATAATTAGCAAACAATTGTCATACATTTGTTGAATTAATATTAAAACTCATATATGTGTTTGTCTGTTTGTTTACATATATATGTATAATTTCATATAATTTTTTTTATGGATAATGGCTGAATACAATCTTATGAATTACGGTGACTTATTTAAAATGAAGAAATAGAATTTACCTTGATGAAAGAGCCTGGTGTTAAACATGTTGAATTTGTAGATTGGCCTTCAAAATCTCCTTTTCGATTCTAGTTATAATTTGTGTTGAATTTTGGCAGCATTATATGGAGAGTTGAAGATGTTGAGAATAGCTTGATAATGGTGAAAGTAGTGCGCGAATTGGAGCACAGATGCTTAAGTTATTGTGGTTTGAAGCTGGGAGAATTACAAGGATGAAGAACAGGCAGTCAAACGTCCGGTAGGAATTCCCAAACGTTTGACAATAGGTTTACTGTAACCTGAGAGTTATGCCAGACATCTAGGAGGTCTTACCAGATATCTGGGAACAGGTTTTTCTTCAACTGGTGAGTTGTGCCAGACGTTTGACAAGGAGGGTCAGACGTCTGGGCACTTGTAGCACGCATAGTGGATTTATGGAGCCAAATGTCTAAGGGATTTTGCCAGATGTCTGACTCGTTCTAGTTTTGACTTTTTGGCTTAGGTTTAGCGTACTTGTTTGTGATGGCTTCAAGGAGCAAATCGGGTATTTTCCAAGGAAAGGGGGTTCGCTATATAAGCTATTTTCAAATTTCAAAGAACATACTTAATTTTCAAGGGTTTTGATTAAGCGTTTATCCTCTATCAAATAGAGTTTATCAAAAACCTAGTTTTCTTCAATTCTATTCTCCACAAATATATTCTTTAAGAATATTGATCATTGTAATCAAGCTCTTGTACTCTTTTCATCGGTATTAATAAAAGGCTCTCCTTAAAGTGGATGTACACTAACAAGATGTTAGTGGAACCTTTATAAATACCGTGTGTGATTTATTTTTCGTTATCGCTTTGTTTCATTGCGTGTTTAGTGATTGTGATTGGTTTTACTTGGATTGGCTTGAGAGATTGATCGATTATTTTTGCACCTCTTACAACGATCTCGTTTTCCACTGTGCTTTGGGGTTAGGGTTAGTGTGATGTCTATTCCAAATTCCATAACATTTGGTATCAGAGCGTTGGTGTTTGTAGGGTGGTCGTAGAAATGCCAGAATCGAATAATACCTTGAGTAGTCCCTCAATAGTTGGCCAAGTAGTGTTGCACTGTATGTACGTGGATCGTATGCGGCTTCGGGATCATAATTGGTAATAGACATGTGGAATGGTGATAATGATTTCAAAAAGTAGTAATGGAAGATGAAAGCAGTTCTCAGGCGGAATCAGGTGCATCGAGTTGTGTTTGACATGCATTTGTTGCCCGTGGATATCTCGAATGTTGAGAGGGATGAAATGAAAGAGTGGGCATTCACTACACTTCAACTTGCTATGGAAGAGAATGTAATCTCCGAAATTAGTAGTGAGACTACCCCTAAGGGTATTTGGGATAAGTTGGAGGAGTTGTATATGAAGAAGTCACTAACTAATCATTTGATCTTATTATAAACGTTCTTCATCTTTAAGATGAAGGAAGGTACTTCACTAAAGACGCACTTAAGTACATTTGATGATTTGCTAATGGAGATAAAGGTGGTAGATTTGAAGATTGAGGAAGAGCAAAAGGCGATGATATGGTTGTGTTCGTTGTCGGACCGTTATACGGGTTTCCCAAATAGTTTGATCTATAGCCGTGATACTTTGACTCTTGATGATGTCAAAATGGGTCTTTTTAGTGGGGAGTTGCATGATCAAATAAAGCAGTTGAGTGATGGAAGTAGTGGTGCTGGTGGTGATCATGGTTTTGTTTGTGGAGAAGGAGAAGAATGTGAGGAAGGGGAACCGCGGGCATTCTAGATCAAGGAAGCCCGGTTGGAAGGAAAAGTCAAGTGAAAGAAATAGCAAGTCCTTTATTTGTAAGAAACCTAGTAATCAGAAGAATGAGTATCCGAACAAGGAGAAAGCAAAGAAGGAAGTAGCATCTTCATTCGTAGTGGTGGAGAGTGGAGTTGGTGATGGAGGCATAGATGTATTGACGGCGGTAGCATCAGATGTTTCGGGTAGCGAATGGATGCTCAATTCGGGGGAATCTTATCATATGACGACAAATAGGAATTGTTTTTCTTCTTATGACGACAAAGAGGGAAATTCAATTATTATGGGTAATGGTGCTATTTGTAAGTTGAAGGGCATTGGTTCCGTGCAAATTTGAATATTTGACGGAGTGGTTCGTAGTGCTCACTAATGTACGCTATGTTCCAATACTTCGAAAGTCTCTTATTTCCTTAGGGCAATTGGATTCTTTAGGTTGTAAGATCACTATTGAGAGTGATAGCTTGCAAAGGGTGAGCTTGTGGTGATGAAAGATGCTAGGACTCATGGTGTTTATTTGCTTCAAGGAGTGACTATTGAAGGTGAAACTAGCATAGGTGTTGATAGTTCTCGTCGCTTGGATGCAACAAGGTTGTGACATTTGAGGTTATGTCATGTTTTAGAGAGGAGTTTGGATATTATTTAGAAGAGGGAGATGATCAATGAAGAGAATTTCAATAAGCTTGAGTTTTGCGTGGAATGTGTCATGGGAAAGGAACTAAGGTTTCATTCGGTGAGGGAAAACATGATTTGAAAGAGGTTCTTAAGTATGTGCACACGGATGTTTGGGGATCGGCATTGGTAGCTTCTTTGGGGGGAGCTCGCTATTATATTTCTTTTATTGATGACTTTTCTTGGAAAGTATGGGTATATGTAATGAAGGCTAAGTTGCAGGCATTTACAAAGTTCAAAGTTTGGAAGGCTCTTGTTGAGAATGAGAGTGACATGTCTTTGAAGTTTCTAAGGTTTGACAATGACGGAGAGTATGTTTTTGGAGAATTCTCAGAGTTTTGCAAGCGTCATGGTATTCGGAGGCATTTTATTACATCGGGAGATCCGTAGTCGAATGGTGTTGCATAAAGGATGAAACGTACTCTACTTGAGAAAGCACGACGCTTGAGATTGACATCGGATTTGTCTAAGGGATTTTAGGCGGAAGCTTTGTCAACCGCAATACATATTGTTAACCGAATTCCATGCTCGGCTATTGATGACAACATTCCGAAGGAAGTATGGAAGGGAAAGAGCATTGGCTTGAGCTATCTTTGTGTCTTTGGTAATTCGGTTTATCTGCATGATTCAGGGAATGATAAGCTTGAGCCTAGAGCTTTCAAATGGGTCTTGCTTGGCTATACGGATAGTGTAAAAGTCTATCGGATATGGAATTCAGAAATGAAGAAGGTTGTGAAATTTCGTCATGTTACTTTTGATGATTTGGCTTTGTTCAAGGAGAATGAGAGCTCATCGGATGTTTTGGATTTGGTTCATGGTGAATCAAAGAAGAAGGAAGTTGTTCCCATCTTCCATCCAAGGAGTTGAGTAGTTGAAGATGCTTATAAGGAGGAAGCAGTTGATGTTACATCACATAGTCTACATGGTTCCTCTATTAGTATTGGTAATGTACATGATTCTAGAGATGATTCGGTTCAAGGTGGAGCCGAAAGCAGTTTGGGTGATAGCATTGCTACTCGGGTGGGTCGACGTGCTATAAGGCCACCCGATAGATATGTTGATTAGAACTATCTTAGCTTTTGTGATAATTTGGACTATGCTCTTCATGTAGTCCAAGATAAGTCGATAACCTTGATGGCATCATGGATTTGAGAGATAGCTCGAAGTGGATTTGTGCCATGGAGGAAGAGATGCAATTGTTGTTGAAGTATCAAACTTGTTATTTGGTTCCACTTCCTAAAGAAAACCGTGCTATTATGTGCAAATAGATATATAAGGTGAAGGACGATGGGAAATACAAAGCTATGCTAGTGGTTAAGGTGTTTGCACAAAAGTAGGGAAAGGAGTATGATGAGATTTTCGCACCGGTTGTGCGCCATACTTCAATCTGGATATTATGTACTATTGTTGCTATTAATAACTTAGAGTTGGAGCAACTTGATGTGAAACCTGCCTTCTTGCATGGTGACTTGGAAGTAGACATCCACATGGAGAAACCAGAAGGTTTTGTCATATATGGTAAGTCGAATTTAGTTTGCAAGTTAAAGAAATCACTATATGGTTTAAAGCAATCACTTAGACAATGGTACAAGAGATTTGATCATTTTATTCTTGAAAATGGTTTTGAAGCATCAAAGATGCTTGTGTGTATTTCAAGAAGTTGGAAAATGATTGTTGGGTGTATTTATTGTTGCATATGGACGACATGCTTATTGTTTTTAAGGATATAAATGAAATCAACAGGTTAAAATTGAGTTTAAAATTGGAATTCAAAATGAAGGATCATGGAGAAGAAAATAAGATATTAGGCATGGAAATAGAAAGGGAACGAAAGCGATTTGAGTTAAAATTGACTCAAAAGGAGTATATTGAGAAAGTGTTTTACCAGCTTAGCATGGAGAATGCAAAGGCATCAAATACATCATTACCTTTGCAAGTGAAGCTTTCAAGTAAGGGATCACCTATTGTGGAGAAAGACAAGGCTTATATGGAAAGGGTGCCATATGCAAGTGCAGTTGAAAGTTTAATGTACTTTATGGTGTGTACAAGGCCCGATATTGAAAATGTCATCGGGATGGTTAGCCGGTATATGGTTAATCCATGTAAATTGCATTGGGAAGCTATGAAGCTTATTTTGAGATACCTTAGACGTACATCATCTCATGGTCTTATTTTTGGCGGTAGTGAGGGGATGAATTGCAAGTTGGTTGGTTATTGTGATTCGGACTATGCGGCGATAGGGATCGGAGAAAGTTAACTTTCAGATATGTTTTCACACTTGGTGGTATAGCCATAAGTTGGAGATTGAGATCGCAAACCTATTTGCTTTATCCCTTACGGAGGCAGAGTTGATAGCCACGGTGGAGGTGGAAAAGTAGGCACTATACTTGAGGTTATTGTTGTGTGACTTGGGATTTGAGAACGATTGTATAGATGTTCAATGTGACAGCCATAGTCAGTTGGCGGAGAATTTGGCTTTTAGCTCATGCACTAAGCACATCGAAGTAAAGGAATCATTTTTGGTGACCATGGATGAAGATAAGCAAGTAAATCTTTGGAAAGTGCACACAAAGGATAACCCAATAGATATGTTCACTAAGGCATTGCCAATTGGGATGTTCAAACATTGCTCGAAATTGATTTGCTTTTTGAAGTGCTAGGTGCCACAGGGTGGCACAGTTGAGGAGGAGCTTGTTTATGGATGATGAAGATTATCAGTGAGAGATTGTAGTTCTATCTTCTTGTGGTAAGTACTTTTGTCTTTTGGTATGATGGTTTTGGATTTGGATATTTTCAACACTACGTTGAAGGGCGGTGTCTTTAATGGAGCTTATTGATGGAGTGTAACGGGCGGTGGCTTTGCCAGAGCTCATTGGAAAAATATTTAAGCTTGTTTGGTAAAAGGTAAAAGTAGTGATAGTTTGGTACTATCGGTTTGTAAGGAGATAGATATAATTCAAGGTGGAGTGTTGACTTTTGATGACACTATATGGAGAACTGAAGAGGTTGAGAATAGCTTGATAATGGTGAAAACAATGTACGGATCGAAGCACAGATGCTCAATTTATCGTGGTTCGAAGCTGGGATAACCATAAGGATGAAGCACAGGTAGTTAGACGTCTGGTAGGAATCCCCAGACGTCTGATAACAGGTTTACTATAACTTTAGAGTTGTGACAGATGTCTAGGAGGTCTTACCAGACGTCTGGGAATAGGTTTTTCTATAACCCGTGAGTTGTGCCAGACGTCTGACAGGGAGGGTCAGACGTCTGGGCACCTATAGCATGCATAGTGGATTTATGGAGCCAGACATCTGAGGGGTTTTGCCAGACGTCTGACCCGTTGTAGTTTTGACTTTTTGGCCCAAGTTTAGTGTGCTTTTTTATGAAAGCTTCAAGGGGCAAATTGGGTACTTGCCAAGGAAAGGAGGTTCACTATATAAGCTATTTTCACAATTCAAAGATGATACTTAATCTCCAAGAGTTCTGATCAGGGGTTTATCTTCTATCAAATAGGTTTTATGAAAAACCTAGTTTTCTGCTATTCTATTCTCCACAAATCTATTTTCTACAAATACTAATCATTGTAATCAATCTCCTGTACTTTTTCATCGGTATTAATGAAAGGCTCTCCTCAAAGTGGATGTACACTAACAAGACGTTAGTGGAACCACTATAAATCTCATATGTGATTTATTTTTCGTTATTGCTTTGTTTTATTGCTTGTTTGGTGATTGTGATTGGTTTTACTTGGATTGGATTGAGATTAGGATTAAGATATTGATCTGCTATTTTTGCACCTGTTATAACAATCTTGTTTTCCGTAGTGCTTTGGGGTTTGGGTTAGTGTTATCTCTAGTCTAAATTCCGTAACAGTTTGCAAGGTCAATCATTAAAATCTCTAATAAATTAGATTACGTGTAGATAAGAAAGAGAACTTTCTTTTTAATGGAGAATACGAGGAAGAGAACTTTTGTATTTTTTGACTTGATTTGAATTTTCCTAAAATTCAAGTGAGATCGCTTGGGTCCTTTTAATGTGGGAAATAAATATCATAATTATCCATATACTTCTTCATATTTGACCCTTCCTCTTTCCCATGTATGGCCATTCAAAAAACTTGCAAGTAAATTTAAAAAATTTCTGTGTTTAACTCAACTATTAATATACACCATTAATTTTTGATCCCCATTTATTACCCACTTGGACCAAATACAATTTGACCCATTCTCTTCCCATCTTAGGGCCGGCCATTTATATTAATATGAATGTTAGTCTTATACTATATATCTTATTATCATATCTGCCTTGATATTTTTCCAATTTTTCGTTATTTTAGAAGTAAAAAACTTTACTCTCATTGATTCACTCAATTCTTAAGCATCTTCATTTGATGAGCTTCCCACCTAAGTTCGAGCCCCGCGAACCACATTTTATCTAATATATTTTAATACAACTTAACTCTCATTAATTCTCTCTATCGCATGGAAGACCTATGGAATCCCACCACTCTTATTTTATCTAATACTTGTTAGAATCACGAATTTTGATAATACAGTTGCACTCTTTTTCCTTAGGTGCTACTATATGTACCCACTTTTTTCCATCTCTCACCCACCTCTTTTCTCATCCACCAACATTTTATAGAATAATTCTCTCACCCTTATACACCAACCCTCATTTAATTTTAATTTTTTTAAATATAACATTCATTCTTTATTCTTTCTAAAAATATAACCATGAAAAGCAATTGTGAAAAAATTTCATCAACTCCAATCTTCATTTTTACAAACTTCTACCAAATTGAAATTTGACTAGAAAATTATTGTTAACTTAATAATTTTTGAACCTTGACATACTTGGATTTTACATGATTTCAATCTCATTTCAAGCGATAAAATTGAAGATATGGCAGTCAATATACGAGATTCCCTTTAAATTTTGTTAAAATTTAAATTTTTTGCAATAACAATAATTGTGGGTGCTTGAATTGGTTTTCATTTTTTATTCTTTAGTATCTCTTTAAGTGGAATTAGGGAGTGTATTAGTGGGTTCATATCGTAGCTCCCTTTTCCTTTGGGAATCCTTTTTACTTTATAATTTCTATCAAAACCCGAGTTTAAATCCTATGTATTATTTGAAATAAGTAAGAATGATCCAATTCAAATTTATTGGTTCTTTTTTTGAAATTTAAACCATTATTGGTAAAAAATAAATTTTATTAAACACATATAGTAAAATTGATAAGAGTTAAGAAATAAACAAATAAGTCAATTATATAGCTTTGTATTTTTTTTCTCTCTGTCTCAAGAAAGACATATGGAATCTCGCTATCCTCAGTTTATCTAATACGTTTTAAAACAATAAAGTTCAATAGTATAGTTTTAATCATTTTCTATTTGGACCCTTCCTTCTTTATCATTTCTATCAAAATCCGCATTCAAATCGTGCAAGCTTTTTTGGATTTATTTTAGATAAGTAAGAATGGTCCAATTTGGCATTTTCTTGGTTTCTTTATTTTTCAAAATTTTAACTTTATTGATAAATCAAATCTCAAGTTTAAATCCTACATGTTTTTATGTATTATTTTAAATAAATAAGCATGAGATTCAAATTTGATTGGTTCTTTTCTTGAAATTTAAAACATTACAAATAAATAAGAAATATCTTTAAATAAATGTACTAAAATTGATAAGAGTTCAGAAATAAAAAAATAAATCAATTATATAGTTTTACTCTTTTATTCTCTCTATCCAAATCCAGATCCATGAAATATCATTGTTCTAAGTTTATCTAATACATGGTAAAATTATGAAGTTCGATAACATATTTTTAATCTTTCTTCTTTTAGGACACTCCTTTCTTTATTGTTTCTATAAAAACTAGAGTTCAAAATCTACAAGCCTTTTTGTATTTATTTTAGATAAGTAAGCATGATCCAATTTTGCATTTTATTGACTGCATTTTCTAAAATTTAAGACCTTATTGATGAAGAATAAATTTCTTTAACCATGTACAATAAAACTGATAAAATGAAAAAAAATAAACTAAGAAATAAATTATAACATAAATAATAAGTATCCATAAAATGTAATGATTAATAAATCTTTTTTTATTTATTATATGAGTTATAGTTCTTTTTGATGGAAAGAGATTCTTTAATGGATTGTTACACATTGAAGGATATGCATTTCAATTAATTTTAGCTCTATATGATTTTATCTATACTTTATTTTGTTGTTAGTTTCTCTTTATATGCAAACTATGATTTATTTATGATGAAAAATTTAGATGCAACGAAGAAAGTTGAAATGAACTTGAATTTACGTATATAAGTTATTTGGTCTTAGACTTTATTTTATTATTTGTATATTGTTATATACTAGCATTTATTTAATTATAGATACATTAAGTGGTTTAAAATATATTGGAAAAATGAAATTTTTGCATTAATTTTGTATCAATGTTGGAGTATCTCGCATTGTATGTGGGTAATATGCACAGATTGGAAAAAGAATAGTCTCGGGTCATGAAAAATAATGGAGACGAAGGATATATATATATATATATATATGAGTTTGATCGTATGTAACAACAAGGGATTTCTTTTGTTAAAAGATGTTGACCAACTCTATGTTTCCCACATGGAGAGATGTATGGAAAGGTCTCGAAATTCAACATGGTATTAGAGCCGATTGTTATGCCTGGGACAATGCACAAGAGATCTATAAATCATGGTGGTTAGAAATATAGGCTTGATAAGTCAAACTTGGTATGGAGCTTAACCTTAGCATATAGGGTCTGGTAGAATGGCATGTGAACAAAGTATCGACATGGTGTAGGCATCAAAGTTGGTGTACCAGAAGGTGCATAAATGGGTGCAAACCAAGGTGGAGATTTGTTGAGTGTCTAGCATTGTATGTGGGTAATATGCACTGATTGGAAAAGGAGTAGTCGCACATCATGAAAAATAATGGAGGTGGAATGGTATATATATATATGAGTTTGGACACATGTAACAAAAAGGGATTCCTTTTGTTAAAAGATGTTGATCAAACTCCATGTTGTTCCCATGGAGAGATGTGTGGACGGATCTAGAAACTCAACAATCAGTGCCGATATATACTAGCTTATAATTATAAACATATTGGGTGGTCAAATTTTGTTGACAAAGATGGAATTTTACAAGGGATTCCAATGATTATTGTACAAATTTTATTGTTCCAAATTTGAAGAGATGGATATCCGCACCACAGTATAAGTTCCACAATTTTGATGAAAATGTATTAGTAAATTTGGATGTGAAAAATCGAGTAAGAGTAAAAATCAGTGATGATACTGAAATAAACACTATTGATGAATATACACTGGTTTTTTTGGTTCATGAAATATTGAAGTAAAGTCTCTACCATCACAATTCTATATTTAATCTAAAATTCACTATGTGTGTTGAAAGACTCAAAGGCGCATATGTGCACTATTAGATAATAATAACATAAGTGGATCTTCCTACAATATTTGTTTTATTATTATTAATTTAAAATCAAACGTTGCCAAACAGAATATTATGGAAGAAAGACGTAAAGGTTGAAAAAATTATTGGAAGCATAATTTCTATGCCTACATCTCTTGTGAATGCATATAAGATATAAATGCTTGATACCGTTGTTACTAAAATCATAACTAAAGTATAATAACTATAACATTTGAAGTAATTTTATTTTGTAACGTGGTTGTAAAAGCTTGTTGTTATTAGGGTTTAATTGTTTGGTGAAAATTGAGAAATTTCATGACGCAATGCCCTATAGTATGTATATTAGCCTCCGATGATTATATCTCATTTCTTGAATGATGAATGAAAGTTGGATTTCACTTTATGACTCTTGACTATGAGAAAATATTATGTTTTTTATTTCAAACTATTAATATTCAGTATTTATTTCATACTACATTCTCAATGTGACAAACAAATTATATACTATGATTTAGCATTTTGTATTTCCATTTTACCTATCATAATGAAATCTTAGATATTGTTTACAAAATTGTCAACGTATGCGTAGCACGGGTTCCCACTAGTTAATTAATGTAAGGCATAAAATATATAAATAATATATTTTAAATTACTCTGTTTATTAATTAGATTACAAATGTAAAAGTTAAAAATATATAATGATTAAAAATGTTTAACTAAAATTAATTTTGGTAGTTTTAAAAATTAACTTATTCACATATGTACACAAAAGTACATACATACATACATAAATACATACATATAAATCGTCTCCGTGATAATTTATAACAAATAAAAATTATTATATTGCAACATTTTGGTCTAATCCACTTTGTTGTGCAACTCATAGGTGTGACCTTGCTGCTCGGTTAATATTTGATCTATTTAGATATCAATGCATATGCGGACATTGCTGAAGCCCGGTAAAAATCACGAATCTAAACAATTATCGATCATCTACGTGATGTCTTATAGATGCACCCTTATGTAATGATATCTGTGCTCATTTTTCTCTTCATCAAAACTATATCACTTAGACATCTACGGTTAGGTCATTAGTCAAAACTCTAGTAATACCCTTATTTAATTGCAAAACCAAACTCCAAAGGTATGTAGTTCAATTGATAACAATTACAGATTGACCAAATTTACTTTCACTAAATATTTCTACCAATGAGTCAAAATCCAATTACAATGACACTATCCATCTATATCGAAGAAGACAAATTATCTCTTGAGCAATATTGCACTTTGAATATCTAATCTCGATACTAACTATGGTCATAACACGAAGCTACATCATGTGATTAACAATTATCAAAGTAGAGTCTCGATAAATAAGATCCCTAATACTCTTAAAGTCAAATACATCATCCTATGAGATCCTTTATTTTGATTTAGATATAACTAACCTATTGAGGACTCTAGATGGGTCATCTTATAGTTGATCCACAACAACTAAAACTACGTAACCTCTTAGCATTCCAATGATCAGTAGTAAATCACGGTCTATCATATGAAGAGCATTATATAGACTAGTCCCACACGAGAATCGATATCCCTTTCTCTAATCACCTTGACTTGGAATTTAAGGATAGTTATTTATTTATATTGATCTTTAAACATGATTATGAACACATTTGTTATTGCAATCAGTTAAATACTTAATCCTAGGGATTTCTTATTATATGTATAAAATATAATTACTAACATTAATTATACATACCGATTACTACAATCGGTTAAATACTTAATCCTAAGGATTTCTTATTATATCAAACATATTGAAATTCCACTACATAATTCTTTTGATTGCCTATAGAAAGAAGACATTCCAAAAATGTCCACTGCATCATTTGCAAAGAGCATTTCAGTGCTGGTTCGGGAATCACCAGCAGTAACTGCATATGAAATCCTAGAATAAGATCATGTGATTATTGAAGATGCAAATAGTGAAAGTTCTAGTTCAGAAGATTTCTGTGTCATGGATACTTTTTTGATGATTCATATCAACAGTTTATAGAGAATGTAGCAACAAATATACAAGAAATTCCAAGCGTAAAAGAAAATATAGTTTTTTCCAATATGATTACTGCAAATCCTGCTTATGTTGAGAAGCGAGGCAAAAATATTTTTAATCAACTACAATTCCTCCTAAAAGATGAACAAGGAGCTATGTGAATATTACATGAATTTTATGGCATGGACCATAAGGGGTACGAATGCAGACTATCATGTATTTAAACTCAGTCCCCACAAACTCTTTTTTATAGGTTTGATGGGAAATAATTTAGATAGACTACCAACTACATATCATCTTGAATTGTGGGGTGTTAAGAACGATTTAGAATGTGTTTTATGTGAGCAACATCAGAATATCCACTCACATATATTTTTATGCACTTTAAGTACTTATTCATGGAATGATGGTCAATGACTACTTACGTTGCAGTCAAGGGTTGATTATCTCTTACCGGTGGATTAACGCATCTACATCAACTTTCTACCATGAAAGACGAGGCCGAGACTTGGCTTTGACGGTAGTGTTATCAATGATTCACCACATTATGCTAGATAGAAACTCATGTATTTTCAGTTTGAAATCTTTGACTGATGGACAATGAGCAAACCTCCTCTATTATGAGCATGTGATGGAAGACACATACTTGTTGCAGCAATAGATACACTGTTAGATCTAGGATAGTGCGACGACATTTTAGGTTCTAGGTTTTTAGGATTTATGTTTTTTAGTTTAATGGGATGGACTAGTTAGTTTTTGGTGGATAAAGGTGATTGTGTTTGTAAGGTGCGTTGTATTTGTGTATTATTGTATTGTATTTATGCATGTACTACATATTGTTAATTATTAATAAATGATTCCATTTTCAAAAAATTATACATATAGATATATGCATATATAATAGAAATGTAAACCAAAAAAACCATACTTTCATTATGGAAAATATTCGTATATGAGCAAAATTACGTAATTTCCCTATGGCATACCCTCAGCTCTACCAATCTCATTTTCAGTCAATCCAAGTATGGTATCTCAAACCGTACCTTTCAAGATGTCTTCTTATGTAGATTGAGAAAGTGCCTTAGTAAGTAGATTTGCGGTGTCACCCTTCGTATCTATTTGTTTGATGGCCAATTCTCCAAAACTGCTAGACCTTTTATCTTATGGTACATAGGGTGAATTCATCTTGATATTCATGAGCTCTTTATTCCTTTTTGTAATACAATTGCATGTCTGAAAGCACAGTCCACATACATTTGATCTTTAATGGTCGGAACCCCTTTAGATTTCCAATAAATTTGTGTAAAACATATTTCTTCCTTTACGGCATCTAATAAGGTGATTATTTAAATTTCAAAGTTAAGCAAGCTATAATTTCTTGATTGAAACCCTTTCAAAATGCAACCACACTACCTTGAATTCGAACTTAGAGATTGGCTTAATTTAATCATTGTCACTATGACAATAGTATGAATATCCCTACTAGCTATCCCATGATTTTTACTTGGATTCGATCATGTACCAGTGCATAAGTGAAATGGGTTCTTATACAATGTATGATATATGACAGACCTTATTGCCAATACATAAGGTATCCTTTTATATGCTCTCACTCTCATCAATGGAAATGCTGAGCCCATTCTAAAAATGATAATTCAAGTCATATAAGTGTTAAACCAAAAATTGGTATAACACCCATAAAGTCAAGTATGATGAGCTTAAACTTGATTTTTGCCCCCTTGATCACATGACTAAGCATAGCTTAGTTGATGAGATCAAATAGTGCTAAGAAATCAAGAGCTAGCCCACCATTGAAGGCTTCATACACGATAATGCCATTTAGAGATGGCTCCATAAAGCCCAAGAACTTTGATAAAGTTATTTGAAAGCTATGTCATATGTTCAATAGAAGATAAAGAATAAGTTGTAGTTATGTGAACTAGTTCATTAAGCATTCGTTAATGACTAAGTAAGAAATCACCATGGTTCATAATTGGTTGTCCATATGTAGTAAGTAAAATAGAGGTCATGCATATAAACACTAGTTTAGGCTGAAGTTCATATGATTTTATGTGAGATAAAATCAAGATTTGACTTAGGGCCCAAAGAGCTTTATTATATGCATGTTTATTTCAAAGTTGCACAATCAAGATAGACGGACTACGCTAGATTGATATTCAAGTCCTTGATCATATAAAATTGTAAGATTTACAATCAATTCAAGATTTTCCCCGATTCCATTTAAGGTTACAATTGTTTAATCTTGAGAAGAGAGAAAAGAAATTATTGCCCCCTCCACCATGCTCCTAGGTTCGTATTTATAGGGGTTGGGAGAAGCGGCATAGCTACCACGTGTCACCTCTGGCATGCTTGGCTTTCGGCATCAACAATCTCAATGGTGCCTAACGCTATGCTTTGTTTTTGATGATATTCCGCATTCCTTTGTATATTGGTGAGTTACGACATCATGTTTTAACACTTAAAATCCACCCATGCCTTAATAGTCTTCGGTATCAACTCAGTAAGTAAAATCATATGATATCCACTACAACAAAAAGAGTCTTTTATAGCGGTACAGAACCGCTATTAAACAAAACTATAGTGGTTTGATAAATGCTATATATCGACATGTTATAAAAAACAATGGCATATTTATAACACAAAAAAGCCGCTAAAATAGTAAGCTTTCATACACGTATATACCACTATGGTATTTATAGAGAATAGCACACTACTACCGCTATAAAACATCTCTGTATCAACCTATAAAATTAAATAGCAATCTTTATAGCAAATTAGCGCTTTTAAGCTGCTATCCTTTGATAGTAAGCACCTACGTTACATTACCTTTTTATAGCGCTTATATTACCTTTTTATAGCGCTTACATTATCTTTTTATAGCGCTTATATTATATAACTATAATGCTTTTTAAGTGCAATGGTTTATTTTTCTGTGCGTTTGATGCATCCTGCTGTATATTAAAATTTAGTAAGAGCATATCAAAATGACTCTTCTTTAAACACATAAAAATATGAACAATATAAGAGTCGAAGAATATGATAATCAGAAAATGTAACGCATTATATCAAACATACCAAATATCCACATACATCATACTAAACATGATCAAACATACACATAATATCCATTACATATGTTTTTAGTGCATACCAAAAAGTACCAGCAAATGTTTTAAGTACATCCCCAAAACATTATCTATGTTTAGCTGAGAACAAGTACATATTACATACCAAAAGTAGTCCATCTATACCCCAAAAAGTAGTTAATATTCAGATCCTGCTCCTTTCGCACCAACACTAATATAATTATTATAGTATTATTATTGTAAACTTAGTTAATCTTCATAAACATTAATTGTTATTATAATAATTATTATATAAGTTTAGTTAATTTTTATAAACTTAGCTAATAATATTATTATTATATAAATTTAGTTAATTTTTCATAAACATTAGTTGGTGTTATTGTTGTTATTATATAAATTTAGTTAATTTTTATAAACTAAGTTAAATTTATAATAATAATTACTATTTTAAACTTAGTTAATTTTTATAAATTTTTTTACAAAACATAATTGACGAAGTTAATTATTATAATATTTGTTAATTTATTTTGGTTTTTATTATTATATAAACATATTTAAATTTTTTTAGACTTAGTTAACTTGGTTAATATTTTGTAATTTATTATTATTATTATTATATATAAACTTATTAATTGTAAAATAAATGTAAATTAACTCTTGCACATGTATAAGTTGTCCTTTGTTGTTGTTGTTGTTCTTGATAAGTTGTCCTTTGTTTAACTTGGAAACTGGTTTTATCCTTTTAAATGCTATAAATATATACCACATACACAAAGCTATTACAAAATACATTTTTTTCCTGAATCCAAATTTACCCTTACCATGAAAAAGTCATAAAGATAATATAATCGTCCTATACAGGTAAACATTTCCACTAAAAATTTACAACTATCATGCTTACCTGTAAATGCAAGGATGCCATGAAACATAGCACAAAAGCGACAATTGAAGGAAAGCTATTAAAAAACCAAGATTCAAGCTCATCATTTTATTCGGTGAAGAGATAACAATAATGGAAACATCATCAACTCCATCAATGTTAATCAGAGACCACCCTTCATTAGCAAAACCGTTTACTCCTTCATTGAATCCCCTACATTTACCAAAATTCTAACCCTAAAAAATGCAAGGAAAAGAACAGATATAACAAATATGAGGTTGTTTATTTAGAAAACCTGCTTAATCTATGGCTAAGTGCTCTCAAAGCTGCAAGTCTTCTTCCCCATCTAGGATATTAGAATGAGATATTTCATCTGATATTTGCCTTAGATGCTTTAGGGCCTATTTTAAAGAAACAACCGGACTGAGTGAGAATATGTTCAATAGCACAAATGAGGGCACAACAGTACATAGCAATTGTGCTTACCGCCATAGTTGTCTTTTGAGCAAGCACGGTAGAAGATTTATAATGTGGACGTAAAATTTCAAGCATGCTACATGGCTACTTTGACAGCAAAAATATGTCAGTGCACACAAAACATAACATTCATTACAGTAAGGCACTCTCAGTACAAATCCTTCCTTAACTAGAATACTTTATCCACATCAAGATAACAGTAATCTTATAATTTTTATATAAACTTAGTTAATATTTTATATACCTTATAATTTATTATTATTATTATTACATAAGTTAATTTTTATAATACTTAGTTAAATTGTTTAATATTTTATACTTTATTATTATTAGTATTATTATAATAAATGTAGTTAATTTTTGTAAAATAATAATATTATTATTATTATATAAATTTAGTTAATTTTTATAATACTTAGTTAAATTGCTTAAAAATTTATACTTTATTATTATTAGTATTATTATTATAAATATAGTTAATTTTTATAAAATATTATTATTATATAAATTCAGCTAATTTTTATAAAACTTAGTTAATTTGGTTAATATTTTATAATATATTATTATTACTATTATTATTATAAACTTAGTTAATTTTTAGAAAACTTATAGTTAATTTATTATTATTATTATTATTTGTGATTGTTGTTGTTGTTAGTACGAGTACATATGCACGTCTAGATGGGCCTGCATTTAATCACAACGTGCATGCATTTTTAGTAGTACCTATGGAAGTAGATTTGATAGTACCATCCCCATATTTGAACTCGACTAGGCAGAAGCCGCTATTTTTTTTGTTCAGACTGCAATAACTTCGTCATATTAACTCGGAAACAAGCGAGACTTCGACCGATGAACTCCCATCTAAATTACAGACAATAAGAAACACTCAGATACTTTATCTAGTGAACGTTTACCGTAGTTCTCCATGGTGACTAACAGTTGTACTTAGAAAATAATAGGCTACATCCCCATATTTGAACTCCGCCTAGGCAGAAGCCACTATTTTGTTTGTTCATACTGCAATAACTTCTTCATACTAACTCGGAATCGGGCGAAACTACGACCGATGAACTCCCACCTAAATTACGGACAATATAGAACACTCGGATCTTCAACTTATGAACGTATACCATAGTTCTCCATGGTGAATAACAGTTGTACTTGGAAAATGACAGGCTATATCCCCACTTCAACGCTCACTGTAGTTCCACGTGGTGACTAATAGTTGTACTTAGAAAATAACAGGCCACATCCTCATATTTGAACTCTGCCTAGGCAGAAGCCGCTATATTTTTCTTCAGATTGCAATAACTTGTTCATAGTAACTCGGAATCAGGCAAAACTTCAACCGATGAACTCCCACCTAAATTACGGACAATATGGTGCACTCAGATACTTCATTTAGTGAACGTATACTGTAGTTCTCCATGGCGACTAACAGTTGTACTTAGAAAATAACAGGCTACATCCCCGTATTTGAACTCCACCCAGTTTTTGTTCATACTGCAATAACTTCTTCATACTAACTCGGAATTGGGCGAAACTACGACCGATGAACTCCCACCTAAATTACGGACAAAATATACAACACTCGGATACTTTAGCTTATGAACGTATATCGTAGTTCTCTATGGTGATTAACAGTGGGACTTGAAAAATAACAGGATATATCCCCACTTCAACGCTCACTGTAGTTCTTTATGGTGACTAATAGCTGTACTTAGAAAATAACGGGCTACATCCTCATATTTGAACTCCGCCTAGGCAGAAGCCACTATTTTTTTTCTTCAGACTGCAAAAACTTCTACATCCTAACTCGGAATCAGGCAAAACTTCGACCGATGAACTCCCACCTAAATTATGGACAATATGGTACACTCGGATACTTCATCTTGTGAACGCACACTATAGGTCTCCATGGTGACTAACAGTTGTACTTAGAAATATCATGCTACATTCCCGTATTTGAACTCGGTCTAGGCATAAGCTACCATTTTTTTGTTCATACTGCAATAATTTCTTTATACTAACTCAGAATCGGACGAAACTTCGACCGATGAACTCCCACCTAAATTACGGACAATATGGTACACATGGATACTTCACCTTGTGAACGCACAATGTAGTTCTACATGGTAACTAACTGTTGTACTTAGGAAATAACATGCTATATCCCCACTTCAACGCTCACTGTAGTTCTCCATGGTGACTAATAGTTATACTTAGAAAATAACAGGCTACATCCTCATATTTGAATTCCTCCTAGGCAGAAGCCGCTATTTTTTCTTCTTCTGACTACAATAACTTCTTTGTACTAACTCAGAATCAGGCAAAACTTCAACCGATGAACTCCCACCAAAATTACGGACAATATGGAACACTCAGATACTTCATCTTGTGAACGCACATTGTAGTTCTCCGTAGGGACTGACAGTTGTACATAGAAAATAACAGGCTACCACATCCCCATATTTGAACTCCGCCTAGTGTAGAAGTTGCTATTTTTTTATTCAGACTGCAATAACTTCTTCATACTAACTCGGAATCTAGCAAAACTTTGACCGATGAACTCCTACCTAAATTACGGACAATATGGTACACTCAAATACTTCATCTTGTGAACGCACACTGTAGTTCTCCAGGGTGATTAACAGGTGTATATAGAAAATAATAGGCTATATCCCTACTTCAACGCTCACTGTAGTTCTCTATGATGACTAATAGTTGTACTTAGAAAATAACTGGCCACATTCTCATATTTGAACTCCGCCTAGGCAGAAGCCGCTATTTTTTTTCTTTAGACTATAATATTCATCATAATAACTCGGAATCAGGCAAAACTTGGACCGATGAACTCCCACCTAAATTACGGACAATATGGTACACTCGAATACTTTATCTTGTGAACGCATAATGTAGTTCTACATGTGGACTGATAGTTTACTTAGAAAATAAAATACTACCACATTCCCATATTTGAACTCCGCCTAGTGCAGAAGCCACTATTTTTTTTCAAACTGTAATAACTTCTTCATACTAATTCGGAATCAGGCGAGACTTCGACCGATTAACTCCCACCTAAATTACGAACAATATAGAACACTCGGATACTTTATCTTGTGAACGCACACTGTAGTTCTCCATGGGGACTGACAGTTGTACTTAGAAAATAACAGGCTACCACATCCCCATATTTGAACTTCGGCTAGTGCAAAAGCCGCTATTTTTTGTTCAGACTGTAATAACTTCTTCATACTAACTCGGAATTAGGCGATAATTCGACCGATGAACTCCCACCTAAATTACGGACAATATGGTACACTCGGATACTTCATCTTATGAACGCACACTGTTTTTTCCATGGTGACTAAAAGTTGTACTTAGAAAATAACAGGCTACATCCCCACTTCAACGCTCATTGTAGTTCTCCATGGTGAATAATAGTTGTACTTAGAAAATAATAGGCTACATTCTAATATTTGAACTCCGCCTAGTGCAGAGGCAGCTATTTTGTTGTTCACACTGCAATAACTTCTTCATACTAATTCGAAATCCGACGATACTTTAACCGATTAACTCCCACCTAAACTACAGAAAATATGGTACACTCGGATACTTCATCTTGTGAATGCACGCGGTAGTTCTCCATAGGGACTGACACTTTACTTAGAAAATAACATGCTACCACATCCCCATATTTGAACTCCGCCTAGTGCAGAAGCTACTATTTTTTTGTTAAGACTGCAATAACTTCTTCATACTAATTCGAAATCTGGTGAGACTTCGACCGATTAACTCCCACCTAAATTATGGACAATATGGAACACTCGGATACTTCATCTTGTGAACGTACAGTGTTGTTCTCCATGGGGATTGACAGTTGTACTTAGACAATAACAGGCTACCACATCTCCATATTTGAACTCCGCCTAGTGTAGAAGCTGCTATTTTTTTGTTCAGACTACAATAACTTCTTCATAATAACTCTGAATCAGGCAAAACTTTGACTGATGAACTTCTACCTAAATTACGAACAATATGGTACACTCGGATACCTCATCCTATGAACTCACACCGTAGTTCTCCATGGGGACTGACAGTTTACTTAGAAAATAACATGCTACCACATCCCCATATTTGAACTCCGGCTAGTGCATAAGCCGCTATTTTGTTTGTTCAGACTGTAATAACTTCTTGTTACTTCGGAATCCGGCGAGATTTCGACCGGTTAACTCCCACCTAAATTACGGACAATATGGAACACTCGGATACTTCATCTTGTGAACGCACACTGTAGTTCTCCATGGGGACTAACAGTTGTAGTTAGATAATATCAGGCTACCACATCCCTATATTTGTACTCCGTCTAGTGCAGAAGCCGCTATTTTTTTTGTCAAACTTCAATAACTTCTTCATACTAACTCGAAATCAGGAAAAACTTCGACCGATGAACTCCCACCTAAATTACGGATAATATGGTACACTTAGATACTTCATCTCGTGAACGAACGCTGCAGTTCTCCATGGGGACTGACTGTTTACTTAGAAAATAACATGCTACCACATCCCCATATTTGAACTCGGCCTAGTGCAGAAGCCGCTATTTTTTTGGTCAGACTACAATAACTTCCACTACAAGAAAAATAGTCTTTTATAGCGGCATATAGCCGCTATTAATCACAACCATAGCGGTTTGATAAGCGCTGTATATCGACATGTTATAAAAAACTGTTGAATATTTATAACACAAAATATGCCGCTATGGTTGAGCTGGAAATCTTTATAACACCATTTTGCCGCTATAAAAGATTTATTCAATAGCTCATTATAGCCGCTATAATTATAAAGGCATTTTACCCAATATTTTTGGATGTGGCTGTATCAAGCTTTTTACCAGACATTGCAAATATGCTCAAAATTACACAAGCTCCTAACTGTAAAATAAAAACTGGACGAAAGAAAATTGTATCTATAATAAACATGTGATTAAATGAACATCGAGCCAGAAGAAGACCTAGGAAAGAGACATGTAGAAAGCAATGAACTAAAAAATTAAAGTCTGCAAAGATAAAATACTGATCACAGCATTCTGTCAAAGTTTATAACAAAACACAACAAACTAAATCCCTTATTTACATAGTCTGCCACATGTATGTTCGGATATATCACAATAAAACGCTAAGAGAAACACGAAGAAAAGACCCGGCATTATACTGGCAAAACAGCAAAGAACTTCAAGATCTCTTCTTCCTTTTCTTCTCTTCTTCAAATTTCTGACTTGCATTCTTCAACTGCAAACATATTTCATATCAATCAACAGTTAATATTAATTTGCCAAAAAGAGTGGAAAACCTGGCAAAACTCTCAAACGTACCATTATGGCAAGAATGCGGACAAGAACACCAGCAAAATAAACAAAAAGGACCAAAGCATGCATAATATAAACTGCATAAAGTTATTTCTGTAAAATGGTTATTTGTCAAGTATGTAAAATGAAAAAATATTCATGGTTACATAACAGGTAACATAATCAATGTTTTATAGCTTGCTTCAATTATTATATTCAGTATTTATTTTGAATTTTTATCAATTTATCATTTGTTCACCTATAAATGGATATATTACTAATCATAACGATTCAATATATATTTTACTCAAATTTGTTTCATGTAAAAGATATTTTAATTAGGGTAACTATTACACCAAGAAGAGATGAATATGGTTTTGCTTCATCCTGCTGATTCATGCCCACATACTTTATCTTCATGCTTTTCTAAGTTAAATAATTAACTCTTAATTTCTAAACCACCTAGCTTTGGTTACTATTTTCATACCTTGCTTTAAAATATTACTTTAACTGATTTATCATATTTACATATTACCGATCAAAATTATTCAACATGAAAGAACATTGTATCTGGGTGTTCCTTTATTCACAAGTAAACTAAAGCAAGAGATTTCTGGCCACTTTTGGACAAAATAAATAGAAAAATTAACAATTGTAATAATAAGTTGTTAAATATAAGTGGCATAATTGAACTAAATAAAACTGTTATTTATCCCATTATTGATTTCTAGATGCATTTTTGTCAGACCCCATGTCCGTTATTAAGAAGAAAAACTTGATATGCTCAAATTTTCTATGGCAAAGTATATCCCACAAATTAAATTGAGCTGATGTATGTAAACAAAAAGTAGAAGGTGGATTTGGTATACCAAAATTGGAAGATTTGTCGTAAGCGAACATGT
Source organism: Allium fistulosum (assembly GCA_030737815.1). NCBI lineage: Eukaryota > Viridiplantae > Streptophyta > Magnoliopsida > Asparagales > Amaryllidaceae > Allium > Allium fistulosum. The sequence continues at coordinate 1,144,891,866 of CM060905.1, forward strand.
TAAAACTTAACATCTGATTGTTTGGGGGCATGGTGGACTAGAAATAGATAATGTCACAATAAAAAAAATTTGGGTTGTCCAATTTGATAATAATTCATATTACAGTTGGAAAACACTTCTCAAAGCAAGGCAAATGAGTAGTGCTGTAAAAAAATCCACCTTTCTCACGCATACTCTTAGTGCTGTAAAAAAAAAGCAGCACTTGCGTTATTGGTCCAGTCTCTTTTAAAATAAGATAATTTACAAATACACTTTTCTGCTTTTTATATGGAAGTAAAGTTTTGGTTATAAAACAATGTAAAATTGCAATTACTTTTCTGTATCCAAAAAATAATGCTCACCAAAGATAAGAAGAAAAAAAAAATTAATTTCTCACCTATAGTTAGTATGGGCTCCAGCACCATTCCAATCTCCCTATTAGTAAAAACAGCGAGTATGATTTAGTTGTTGATGTTTGTTAATACAGTGAAAAATACACATAATCATAGCTCACAAAAGTTTATGCTTTTGAAAATTAAACTTGACTTAAAGGAACGGTTTTATTTTATTTTTTCAAAGAAAAGAAAAAGGAGGTACCATTGTATTAGGAAAGATCAAACTTACATTTTCTCCTATCACACAATGCAGTGGTGGGATAACATCAAAATTTTCATCATACACCTATCCTTGCTTGTAACACCACCTGTACAATTGATGAGTGTTTTTTTCACCTTTTATCCTTTCTAGAACAGCATTAAACTTTCATATTGATCAGAGTCTTTGCAAAATAATAAACTGACCTCTTTTTTGTGTTGTCCAATATTGTCATGCCCCTTGTAATACCACTTGTCTGAAACCGTACAACTCCTTCAGTATAAGTCATTAAAGATGGATTTACTACGGCCAAAAGTGTCGTTGGATCATGAAGATACACCCCTTCATTCATACATATATATGCATAAGAAGATGACAATGTGGTCAACAAATAGATTTATAAAACGAAATAAACAAGGCCAGACAACAAGCAGACCCCGCTTTTTTCCATTGTAACTTGTATACCTGCAGCAACCCACTGGCTCTAATAAGCACAGTCAATATTGCAGGTAACCGTCAAAGTATCATGTTAACATTTGTGGCAAAAAGTAGGTGGAGTGAAGCAATCTGGACAGTTTAGTGTATTTAAAACAAGCCATCTGTGGAATAAGATTCGAAATGATATGAGAAGTAGATTCCTAAGATCTTGCACAAGTATTTTGCAAATTTTCCATTAGATCATTCAAGTTTATCCCTATCATCCCTTGCAACACATAATCAATCTGAACTAAGTGCAAATAGATCGGATGAAGTATCAAGATGAACCAATATAAATAAGAAGTATGTTTGTGTACAAGTTTTGACATAAAAGGGAAAAAAGTATATGTATAATATATATGCAGAGGAAGAAGATTAAGAGGTGCAATGTTCATCGATGTGTTAAAAATTTGTATGGTGGTGATTTGATTCATTTGAAGTAGACTAATACACTAACTAATATAGGTTTTAAGAATGAATAAGATTCCATCTTCCCAATAAAAATGTAAAGATCTAGATTGCATATCACAAGAAACCATTAAAGGAAAACGAACAAGTTACATGTTAACACAACTTGATGGGTTACATTAAGTCCTACAGCCACAACATCAGCACCACTATTGAAGACAATATCAGCAGCATCTGGATCACCGAATATCTGATTATCCATTTGCATAACCCATGAGACAAGTATCGATTATTGATGTCTATATATGCATAACTAATGTCTTCATCATCCATACCTTACTAAATATTTTGTAAAGCTTTTAACAAATAAAACTTTACAAACCAGCAACTAAAAAAATGTAGAGTGCTTTGAGAAAACCTCACATGATCAGCTAATGTCAGTTGGTTTTCTACTCATTTTTGCAATGCACAGATGAACTACAAAACGTGCTTTTAAGTAGTCGCAGTAGTCGTGGTGGTGGTGGTCGTCGTTGTGGTGGTGGTTGTCGTGGTGTTAGTAGGTGTTAAATAAAATTCAGTACATTGTCAACAATATTAACAACAATATGAAAATAAAATTCAGTACCACTTGCATACATATATAAAAATAAAATTCAGTACATAAACAACAATATTAAAAAATCAAGCAGTTGTCACATAGCAATAAGGTGTTAGTAGGTGTTAAATAAACCCTTTCTACCTGATTTTTAACAATTTTAGTCTACCTGATTTAATTTTAAACCCCAGAAGACGTGCTAATTTGTAGAGTTACCATCTTTCATTGATTTCGATCCAATTGTTCCACTATTCGACCTGCTCCTAAATTCTGATGGAGTTCCATCTTACAATGATGGTTCATCTGTCCACTATGAAGTGTTAGAAAGTAATAGTGAATTTTGAACACTACTACTCCGTCTTCTCCATGCAATTCTTATCTTTTTTCCTACCAAAATTTGAATCCCCTACAGATGATTGTAAAAATGTTGCATTCGTATAGATATACAAAAACATGATTTGATTTATGAGAATAATCCAAGGTATTCTACCTCTGGTATGAGTTTACTATTGGCTCCATGCGGTAGTGAGTTGCCATTGTAGAATGGCAACAGCTGTTGACTCTTTTTATCATGGAGCCTATATTTGTTGACTGTGAACTCAATGGATCGATTCCAGTTATAAACCAAAACATCCCATGAAATAAATTACAATATCAATGTAACATAAACATACCGTGAATTCAGCCGATAATAACACAGAACAAATTAAGAGCAATCAGATTGAAGGCCGATATGAGAATATATCCACGTTAAATTCAGACACGTATCATCTCATCATCCTGTAATATGAAAATTTGAAACGATTCCGTTTTCAAAATTGAACATGTAACAAACACTGAAAATTAAACGAACTTCAATTTAACCAATGGGTGCAATTGCAATTAGTCAGAAGTAGCAGGTTATAATCTCATTTTCATTTGACGATAGATCAATGGGAATTCGAATGATTTTCTTCATCACACAAATCACGTCAAAAATAATAAATTGAAAAAAATTAACTATGCTAGTTGAATAATATAAATTTTGCTTACCCTATTACCCAGAATTATGTGAAATGAAGAAAAATCGGATCTAAAAGATTTTAGCCTAATGAACAAAAACGGGTTCGCATCTTTATTCGTTTCCTAATCCAATTGAACAAAAACCTAATCAAGTATAAGATGTTTGAAATCGGTAATTGGTTTTGTTTACCCAGGGGGATAGACTTACCATGAATTGGGAACAAATATCGATGACAGTTGGGATTTGCTAATTTTCTGTTTGAGGAGTGGAAATAATTTGGGAAAGAGGGAAGAGGGAAGAAGAAAAGAGGGAAATAATTTTAGGAGGAGGGAAGAGCGAAATAATTAGATGAGTACGCGGCCAAAGGAAATAATTGGTGGTAGAAAGCGTTACGCAATCAAACACTGGCTCCAAATAAAAAAAAGGAATAAACAATAACACAATGAAACAACGCGTTATAAATTAGCGTTACAAAAGACTATTTTTCTTGTAGTGTTCTTCATACTAGTTTGGAATCCGACGAGACTTCGACCGATTAACTCCCACCCAAATTACGGACAATAAGGAACACTGGGATACTACATATTGTGAACGCACACTGTAGTTCTCCATAGGGACAGACAGTTGTACTTAGAAAATAACAAGCTACCACATCCCCATATTTGAACTACGCCGGGTGCAAAAGCCGATATTTTTTTGTTCAGACAGCAATAACTTCTTCAAACTAACTCGGAATTAGGCGATACTTCGACCGATGAACTCCTAAATTACGGACAATATGGTACACTCGGATACTTCATCTTGTGCATGCAAACTATTGTTCTCCATTGTGACTAATAGCTGTACTTAGAAAATAACAGACTATGTCCCCACTTCAACGCTCACTGTAGTTCTTCATGATGACTAATAGTTGTACTTAGAAAATAACAGGCTACATCCTCATATTAAAACTCCACCTACGCAGAAGCCGCTATTTCTTTTCTTCAGACTGCAATAACTTCTTCATACTAACTCGGAATCAGGCAAAACTTGGACCGATGAACTCCCACCTAAATTACGAACAATATGGTTGTTCGGCGACGGAAATTCTATCGGTTTAGAAAACCGTCGAACGAATTTAAATTAAAAATATAACCTCAAGCGCACGGTGTACTATTGAAGTACGTGGCGAGTACGGGTCGATCCACAGGGAATTGATGATTTAAAAATCTACTCAATCAAATTAAACCAAAGTCGAGTGAAAGTTTAGCTTAGAGAATTAGAAAATTAGCTAACTAACTAAAAGAAAAGAGATGCAAATATAAGAGTTAAATGACAATTTAGAGAATAAATCCACTCTCTAGATCATGTAGTTCAACACATATGAAATCATAATCTCTCTTTTATGGTCATTAGTGCTTTAATTGATGTGCCTATCATAAGTATGACATATTTGTGCTATTAGTTAGCCAACATAAGCCATCAAACTTTGACACACCCCTTAAACCATTTACTAACTTTCATGAAACTTGACAATGAAAATGAAAATGAAATCTATATTAAGTATGGCCTATTAACTATTGATTAGAAATATAGACCATCAAATTTTAATTTCAAATCACTTTCTTTTGCCATAATCATATTTTGATGAAGAGGCAATTAGTGTTAGTGATTGTTTAAGCATAGCCTATTTGATGTCAACAATGTAGGCTGTCAAATTCAAGGCAAAAACAACAATTAAACCACTTCAACCATCATCATTAAGCATAAAAAGAGAGCATGAATTAACAAATAGTTGAAGCTACATAATTAGAGAGCTTCATTACCCCTAAATTGAAGGGGTTTAGCCTCTCATATTTGTCATTTGATTAACAAATGTAGCTAGCAACATGAAAGCAAAAAGAAAGAAAAATGAAAGCTAAATGAAAGAAAACTATTATAATTGCATAAAAGAAAATCTACACTACTAGCATGAAAGGAAATGAACATGAAATTAAACGGAAACAATAATTACATTGCATAAAAAAAGGAATTACATAAGAGAAGAAATGGCTAAGTAGCCATGAAAAGAAAGAGAGCTTTGATTTATTTTCTACGCTAAAAACTAACTAAAAGAGACTAAGGGAGAAGAGGGTTACATGAAACATAAGGGGATTTTATACATGTGTTAAACCCTAATTCATATTTTTGGAGAATGCCCAAAATACCCTCTTAGGAAGTGTGGAGGCCAAGTAATCATTAGCTTCAAATAATCCTCATTTAAGTGTACATGAAGCCATTAATTCCATAAGCATGTGCATTAGCCTCTAATTTGTACATTAAGGTAGGTGGGTAGGTGGGGTCCTCCATTATCTTCACTTTGAATTATTTCCATCTTCATTTGTTCTCTTCACTCTTGTGCATGCATATATCATCATGTAACCACTTGTAAAATTCACCAAATTTCCTACAAAACAACATAGAAAATTCCAAGTAAATTTTCACAATTTAATAAATGCATAAAAATGACCATTTTGCCCCTATATGAAGATGAATATGTGACAATTTCAAATAATTTGAATTTTGGTTTAAACAAGTTAAAATAACCAATATGATCATTTATTTAATTTAAATAGATTAAATATGGTGGTAAAAATATGAACATTTACGTGCACATCAATGGTACAGTCGGATACTTCATCTTGTGAACGCACAATGTATTTCTACATGGGGACTGATAGTTTACTTAGAAAATAACACGTTACCACATTCCCATATTTGAACTCCGCCTAGTGTAGAGGCCGCTATTTTTTTGTTCAGATTGCAACAACTTCTTTATACTAATTCAGAATCCTACGAGACTTCGACCGATTAACTCCCTCCTAAATTACGGACAATATGCAACACTCGGATACTTCTTGTGAACGCACACTATAGTTCTCTATGGGGTCTGACATTTGTACATAGAAAATAACAGGCTACCACATCCCCATATATGAACTCCGCCTAGTGCAAAAGCCGCTATTTTTTATGTTCAAACGGCAATAACTTCTTCATACTAACTCGGAATTAGGCGATACTTTGACCTATGAAATCCCACCTAAATTACGGACAATATGGTACACTCGGATACTTCATTTTGTGAACGCACACTGTTGTTCTCCATGGCGACTAACAGTTGTACTTAGAAAATAACAGATTATATCCCCACTTCAACGCTCACTGTAGTTCTCCATGGTAACTAATAGTTGTACTTAGAAAATAACACGCTACATACTCATATTTGAACTCCGTCTAGACAGAAGCCCCAAATTTTTTTCTTCAGACTGCAATAACTTGTTCATACTATCTCGTACTCAGGCAAAACTTTGAGCGATGAACTCCCACCTAAATTACGGACGATATGGTACACTTGGATACTTCATTTTGCGAACGCACACTATTGTTCTCCATGGGGAATGACCGTTTACTTAGAAAATAACATGCTACCACATCCCCATATTTGAACTCCGCCTGGTGCAGAAGCCGATATTTCTTTTGTCAGAATGCAATAACTTTTTCATACTAATTCGGAATCCGGCGAGACTTCGACTGATTAACTCCCACCTAAATTACGGACAATATGAAACATTCATATACTTCTTCTTGGGAACACACATTGTAGTTCTTCATGGGGATTGACAGTTGTACTTCGAAAATAACAGGCTACCACATCCCCATATTTGAACTCCGCCTAGTGCAGAAGACGCTATTATTTTGTTTAGACTGCAATAACTTTTTCATACTAAATCGGAATTAGGTGATACTTCAACCGATATACTCCCACCGAAATTACGGACAATATGGTACACTCGGATACTTCATCTTGTGAACGCACACTGTAGTTCTCCATGGTGACTAACAGTTGTACTTAAAAAATAACAGGCTATATCCCCACTTCATCGCTCACCGTAGTTCTCCATGGTGACTAATAGTTGTACTTAAAAAATATAAGTCTACATCCTCATATTTGAACTCCGCCTAGTGTAGAGCCGCTATTTTTTTATTCGGACTACAAAAACTTCTTCATACTAATTTGGAATCCGGTGAGACTTCGACTGATTAACTCCCATCTAAATTACAGACAATATGGTACACTCAGATACTTCATCTTGTGAACACACACTGTAGTTCTCCACGGGGACTGACAGTTTACTTAGAAAATAACATGTTACCACATCCCCATATTTGAACTTCGCCTAGTGCAGAAGCCGCTATTTTTTTGTTCAAACTTCGACCGATGAACTCCCACCTAAATTACGGACAATTTGGAACACTCGAATACTTCATTTTGTAAATGCACACTGTAGTTCTCCATGGGGACTGGCAATTGTACTTGGAAAATAACAGGCTACCGAATCCCCATATTTGAACACAGCCTAGTGCAGAAGCCGCTATTTTTTTGTTCAGACTACTATAAGTTCTTCATACTAACAAGGAATCAGGCAAAACTTCGACTGATGAACTCCCACCTAATTACGGACAATATGGTACACTCGGATACTTCATCTTGCGAATGCATACTGTAGTTCTCCATGGGGACTGACAGTTTACTTAGAAAATAACATGCTACCACATCCCCATATTTGAACTCCGCTTAGTGTAGAAGCCGCTATTTTTTTGTTCAGACTGCAATAACTTCTTCATACTAATTCGAACTCCGACGAGACTTCGACCGATTAACTCCCACCTAAATTACGGACAATATGGAACACTGGGATAACTCATCTTTTGAACGCACACTCGGATAAGTCATCTTATGAACACACACTGCAGTTCTCTATGGGGATTGACAGTTGTTTTTAGAAAATAACATGCAACCACATTCTCATATTTGAACTCCTTCTAGTGCAAAAGCCATCTTTTTTTTTGTTTGGACTGCAATAACTTCTTCGCACTTACTTGGAATCAGGCAAAACTTTGACCGATGAACTCCCATCTAAATTACGGACAATGTGGTACACTTGGATACTTCATCTTGTGAATGCACACTGTAGTTCTCCATTGGGCCGACAGTTTACTTAGAAAATAACATGCTACCACATCCTCATATTTGAACTCCGCCTAGTGCAGAAGCCGATATTTCTTTCCTTCAGACTGCAATAACTTTCTTCATACTAACTCGGAAACAGGCGAGACTTGGACCGATTAACTCCCACCTAAATTATGGACAATATGGAACACTCGGATACTTCATCTTGTGAACGCACAATGTAGTTCTACATGGGGACTGACAGTTTACTTAGAAAATGACATGTTACCACATTCCCGTATTTGAACTCCTCCTAATGCAAAGGCCGCTATTTTTCTGTTCATACTGCAATAACTTCTTCATACTAAATCGGAATCCCGCAAGACTTCGACCGATTAACTCCCACCTAAATTACGGACAATATGGAACACTTGGATACTTCATCTTGTGAACATACACTGTAGTTCTCCATAGGGACTGACATTTGTACTTAGAAAATAACAGGCTACCACATCCCTATATTTGAACTCCGCCTAGTGCAAAAGCTGCTTTTTTTTTGTTCAAACGACAATAACTTCTTCATACTAACTCGGAATTAGGCGATATTTCGACCAATGAACTCCCACCTAAATTATAGACAATATGGTACACTCAGATACTTCATTTTGTGTACACACACTATTGTTCTCCATGGCGACTAACAGTTGTACTTAGAAAATAACAGATTATATCCCCACTTCAACGCTCACTGTAGTTCTCCATGGTTACTAATAGTTGTACTTAGAAAATAACACGCTGCATACTCATATTTGAACTCCGTCTAGGCAGAAGCCGCTAATTTTTTTCTTCAGACTGCAATAACTTGTTCATACTATCTCGTAATCAGGCAAACCTTTGAGCGATGAACTCCCACCTAAATTACGGACGATATGGTACACTCAGATACTTCATTTTGTGAGCGCACACTATAGTTCTCCATGGGTACTGACGGTTTACTTAGAAAATAACAGGCTACCACATCACCATATTTGAACTCCGTCTAGTGCAGAAGTCGATATTTTTTTTTCCAGAATGCAATAACTTCTTCATACTTATTCGGAATCCGACGAAACTTCGACCGATTAGCTCCTACCTAAATTACGGACAATATGGAACATTCGGATACATCTTCTTGTGAACGCACATTATAGTTCTCCATGGGGACTGACGGTTGTAATTAGAAAATAACAGGCTACCACATCCCGTATTTGAACTCCGCCTAGTGCAGAAGCCGCTATTTTTTTGTTCGGACTGCAATAACTTCTTCATACTAAATCGGAATTAGGCGATACTTTGACCGATATACTCCCACCAAAATTACGGACAATATGGTACACTTAGATACTTCATCTTGTGAACGCACACTGTAATTCTCCATGGTGACTAACAGTTGTATTTAGAAAATAACAGGCTATATCCCCACATCAACGCTCACCGTAGTTCTCCATGGTGACTAATAGTTGTACTTAGAAAATAACAGTCTACATCCTCATATTTGAACTCCGCCTAGCGCAGAGCCGCTATTTTTTTATTTAGACTGCCAAAACTTCTTCATACTAATTTGGAATCCGGCGAGACTTCGACCGATTAACTCCCACCTAAATTACGGACAATATGGTACTCATATATTTCATCTTGTGAACGCACACTGTAGTTCTCCATGGGGACTGACAGTTTACTTAGAAAATAACATGCTACCACATCCCCGTATTTGAACTCCGCCTAGTGCAGAAGCCGCTATTTTTTTATTCAAACTGCAATAACTTCTTCATACTAATTCGGATTCCGGCGAGACTTCGACCGATTAACTCCCACCTAAATTACGGAAAATATGGAACACTCGGATACTTCATTTTATAAACGCACACTGTAGTTCTCCATGGGGACTGACAATTGTACTAAGAAAATAACAGGCTACCAGATCCCCATATTTGAACACCCCCTAGTGCAGAAGCAGCTATTTTTTTGTCCAGACTACAATAACTTCTTCATACTAACTCGGAATTAGGAAAAACTTCAACTGATGAACTCTCACCTAAATTACGGACAATATGGTATACTTGGATACTTCATCTTGTGAATGCACACTTTGGTTTTACATGGGGACAGACAGTTTACTTAGAAAATAATATGCTACCACATCCTCATATTTGAACTCCGCCTAGTGCAGAAGCGGCTATTTTTTTGTTCAGACTGCAATAACTTCTTCTTACTAATTCGAAATCCGACGAGACTTCGACCGATTAATCCCACCTAAATTACGCACAATATGGAGCACTGGGATAATTCATCTTGTGAACGCACACTCGGATACTTCATCTTGTGAACGCACACTGTAGTTCTCCATGAGGACTGACAGTTGTTCTTAGAAAATAACATGCTACCACATCCACATATTTGAACTCCTCCTAGTGTAGAAGCCGCTATTTTTTTGTTCGGACTGCAATAACTTTTTCATACTAACTCGGAATCGGGCAAAACTTCGACCGATGAACTCTCACCTAAATTACGGACAATGTGGTACACTTGGATACTTCATCTTGTGAATGCACACTGTAGTTCTCCATAGGGATTGACATTTTACTTAGAAAATAACATGCTACCACATCCTCATATTTGAACTCCGCCTAGTGCAGAAGCCGCTATTTTTTTTGTTCAGACTACAATAACTTCTTCATACTAATTCGGAATTCGGCGAGACTTCGACCGATTAACTTTCACCTAAATTACGAACAATATGGAACACTTGTGAACACACATTGTAGTTCTCCATAGGGACTAACAGTTTATGTAACGACCGTGATTTATTACCGTCGTAATAAACATTTTTAAAATCGGTAACGACCGTGATTTTTAAGTTGCGGTCGGTATAAATATATTAAATAGAAAAAAAAAATTTATATATATTTTTAATTTAAAATTTGAAACCAAAAATAAAATCAATAAATTTAGAAATGCAATTCAATTGTAAGTCGGTATATTTTGCTAACAGTTGCACGTTGAAGGGTAAGGCACCTTTTTCCTTCACGTGTAAGTAATGCAAATAAGAACATTTTTCTCAGTTGCAACAGGGATTAAATAAAACAAGTGCTTTGCATACATTAGCCTTGTGTGAAAGCATATTCACGGTTGCTGTCATCTAGTTCGAATTGTAGCAAGTGTTCACATTCTTTTCTTAAAGCAAATGTTATCACTTGCACCGCTGGCGACAAAGACATAACCAGCAAAGAAAACAAAATCTGAACACTTTGGGCTATATTTTATTATCAAATTGGATATGTCAGTGGCCATCAAGTATTGCCGAGTACATTATTTCAAAAATACACTCGTGCATTAAATGCTAAGTGTACCTTAGAGATGGCCATCACCCATTTCATTGACTTATGCAAATTGAGAAAAGAAAAATAAAGTCTCTGCCTTGCTCATCTTCAGCCGCTCAAGGAACGCAAATGGCAGCTCTAATCCTTACTTCGTGAATCGGAATTGCTAGCTAACTCTAAAGCCAAATTGGTGAGTGCAAACTCACATCTATTTTCAACCAAATCTATAAATTCTATCAGTTTTATTTATTTTGGCGTGCAATTTCTTTTACATAAGTGTGACTTTTGATGGACCTAAAGGGGTTGGTCATTTAAAACATACAGTGAGAAAAAAAGAAATAGTAATCTCTCACTGTTAATTCATTCCCATTGTTGCGTGCATTGAATGCAAATGTTCCAAATCTTTACTTTCATGCGTGTCCTTTTTCCAACCTTCACATATGACTGCATTTAAAGGAGAAGGTGGTTTTAAACATCATAATTTATAAGTTAAATCCTCTCTGCACGTCCTTTTGTTTTTCTTTGCTTCATCTTTTCGAAGAAAAAAATGAATCAAAGATGCCCAGATCGTGTGAAATGCATGTGTCCCTGTTAATATAGTATGAATATGAGTTTTATTTTTATAAGCAACTATGCCAGATTATAAAGTGGTGAACATTTGCCTCCATACGCGCCTCGGTTACTTTAATATAGTGAATTTGTGTATCAAACTACATCAAGTCCTTGCGTGTATATTAGTGTTGGAAAAGCTAATGCGTGTGCATCATTTTTGTTTCATGCGTGTGTACTGTCATTTTTGTTTCATACGTATGCGCTGTCCCTGAAGCATGCTAGTATACTACTTTTGATATATGCGTGCGTGTGTAGGAGTTTTGTAGTGAAGCCTAGTTACATTTCATCCATTCACGTGTATTTTAATATTGAGTGTGTTACTGCAGTTTACCAAAGTAGCTCCACATTAAAAAATTTCGTTTGTATTGCGTGAAGTTGAATATGTGCTGTTATGGGTAAGTTAAACATGTGTTTTTATGTGTAGTTGATGTGTGTGTTTTTCGTGTAAATGAATACGTGTCATTTCATGTAAATGGTATTGCAGCTACATAATTTAAGCTTATCCACATATTTTGAACGTGAGTCTTTCCTTCAATTTGCATGCAAAAGTTACTGTGTCAGTTCACCTCCCATCCCAAAATTTGGTACTTGCTTTGAAAGTATATTCTGGCATGAAAGTTATATAGTTGCATGTTAGACTTGTATACAAGTGATGCACGGAACTCTAATTTTACAATGAACGTGCAAGTTGAATGGCATGAAAACGTTTTAAATACCAGGGCTAATTTTGCGTTGAACCGAGGTACCTTTTAAAACATATTTTTGAATCGTTATTTTTATAACAAAATTATTACATCGGAGCTATAATGCGGTGTTTTGGTGACATTTTCGATGAACGAAAATTCACTGTTATTTTAACGTCAGCAACCGTTAATTTAAAGTGGCTTTTCAAGCGGTTATCCCGCAACACTATTTTGGTATCCGTTTTTAGCGGTGTTTTGTGAAGTGCAATTTCCTCGTCGAAATTGTTACAGACGTTACTGTTTTAATCACGTGTTTTAAAAATCATTTTAAAATAAAATTGTTTTCAAAAAAAATTTACAGTTTGCATTTTCAAAAGAATGAGGAAGCGATTTAAACGCTTCAGCAAAATTGAGGACTATGAACCCTCACTTTTACCGATTCGCTTAATTCCGGACTTGTCCGTTTGAGAACGTAAAATGTTATTTATTTAAAACACACAAATTTTGCACTTTCAAGGAAACGATGAAGAGATTTAAACGATTTAGCAAAAGCGCGGAGTATGGAACCACACTTTTACTATTTCGGTTAATTCCGGACTCGTTAATTGAAACATCTACTGTTTGATGATTTTTTTGTTGAGCTTTCGAGCCACTTTGTTGGACCTTCAGGTCATTTGTTGGACCTCCGGGTCAATACCAGTACTAGACCTTCGGGTCATTTGTTGGACCTTCGGGTCATTTGTTGGACCTTCGGGTCATTTGTTGGGCGCCAAAAATCATAGTACTTGGTAGGCTTCGGCCATTTGAGATGCACGTGCGGCGTAGCTAAAACTCGCCATTTGTTGGGATCGATCCACTTTTATGTTGATTTTTCTAGTTATCTATTTTTGATTTCTAGATTTTGTGAATTGTTGTTTTGAATTCAATTGTGAATTTGAAAGTTGATTTTGATGGAGTTTGATGTGATTTCTCCATTTACTATGTTGATTTCTTATGTTGAATAGTCTCATTCGAGATTATTATTATTTTGCTTTGATGTTATTTATGATGCACTCACATTTAAGAATAAATTAGACTGATCCATTTATTATTTCCTTTTGAATAATACTCGGGTCAGACCGAGTTATTTCAGGGTAGTCTCTATCTCTGATTCTGTAGCAGCTTCAGCTTTTGGGATATCGCATCATCTTTTGTCTAGCCTTCGAGGAGTTCTTTTGGTTATTCGACTTCCATCTTATGTATGTAGTTATCCATGTATATGTGTATTTGGCTCATGTGAACTATCGATTGTTGTATCATGTATTCCAGACTTATCTTCCGCTATGTATCTGATATTTCTGTTCTGATGCGATTATACTATCAGTGTTGTTGTTATTATGAGTTGTTCTGAATTTTCCTTAAGCCACTGTAGTTTCGTTTTAGATTTGGATTGAATATATATATCTTTGGGAGTAATTTTCACAACTCCTATCGATGTAATCAATACTCGTCTAAGGCATAACTTACGGATGGTCGCTTCTAACAAGCCTTATTCTTCGCAATAGCAGACGTTATTCCTTATAATAACCTTTGTTATTGTGAGCATAGAGGTGGGGGCGTCACAGCTTGGTATCAGAGCTGAAATTCAGAATAAATTGTAATAAACACGGAACAGAAAAAAAATGGAACATGTGTTACAACAATTCGGGAATTTTATTCGTGCCTTTCTAATCTATTCGTTCCACTTAACATGTGGAGTACGTCTAGGAATAAATTTTATATTCCGTAGTATTCCATTTGTTAAACTTCTTATCAATTGTGTATTGTTTTAACTAATCCTTACCTTCTCTTGTCTCTCAGCCTATGGCTGGAAGAGGTAGAGGGAAGCGTTCTTCTGCAGGCCCGTCTAGTGGTTCTCATCCGGACGGTGTCTATATGTCAGCTGATCAGTTTATGGAGCTATTTCGGGGTACTCAGCCTTCTGTTGCTACTCCCGCAGCTCCTAATCACAAGTCGGCCTTCGCCCGCATGTGTAGTGACTATTCCCACCTTGGAGGTCAGCCTTTCAAGGGATCGGAAAGTGTTATGGAAGTTCAGACTTGGTTGCGCACTTGTGAGCGCATATTTTCTCGGATGGATGTTTCGGATCATCATCGCGTTCTCGTGGCATCTAGTATGTTGCAAGAGCGTGCGCTTGATTGGTGTGAGCTCTTTATTTCGGAAGTTGATGAGTCCGCTCTCTCTTGGGTTCAGTTTAAGGAACGTTTCGAACTTAAGTTCGTTCCTGAATCAGAAAAGGCTAATCTCGCTCGTAGTTTCCTTGAGTTGAAGCAAGGAAAGTCCTCTGTTTCTGATTATGTTGCATCTTTCGAGGCCTTATCCAAATATGGAGTTGAATTCATTAACACTCCACGCAAGAAGAATCTTCGTTTTGTTGATGGTTTAAAGAAGTATTTGAAGAAAGTTCTTTTGCTTCAGCTTAAGCTCTCTTTTGAGGAGCTTGTTGATTCGGCTCTTTGTCTTGAAGCTGTTGAAAAGGAACGTGATAGTTGTGATGATGTTGAGGTTTCTAAGAACCCCAACAAGAAGAGGTTTCCTTTTCGTAAGCCTAATTCTAATCAGAAGAAGAAGAAGCAGGTTGCCTCTAGTTCTCAGCCTAGTAGTGCACCTTCTGTTCAGAGGGCGTGCTATAATTGTGGTTCGTTGGATCATCTTCTTCGCAATTGTACTAAGCCTCGCATTTGCCGTTATTGCAAGAAAGAAGGTCATTGGAATTTTGATTGTCCTACTGCTCCTAAGAATCTCAAATCCGGGAAGCTTAACGTTGCTAAAGCTTCTGGTCATTCTGCTCAACCCAAAGGTATTACTCCTTCTGTTTTGGAAGGTTTTATTTTATTTCATGACCGTTCTATTAGAGTTCTTTTCGATACGGGTGCATCACATTCATTCGTGTCGAAGGAACTGGTTGATACTATTCATTTGGATGTTATTACTCTTTGCGACCCTTTGAGGATCGTAAATCCTATTGGTGGATCCGCTACTCTTGGTTTGTTGTGTGTTGATGTTGAGATTATTCTTTGTGGTTTCTCCTTTCATGCGAATCTGCATGTTATGGATCATCTTGTTTTTGATATGATATTGGGTATGGATTGGCTCGTCCGTTATGAAGTGCAAATCCTATGCCCCGAAAGAACTTTATATCTCAAGCACCCCGATGCTAGCGAGCAGTTGTCTATTATATTTCGAAGCATGGATCATACTTCGAATGCTCTTATTTCTTCCCTCGAATCGGAGGATGTCATTGCTAATATTCCTGTTGTTTGTGATTTTTCTGATGTTTTCGAGCCTGTTTCTAAGTTGCCACCGAAAAGGGCAATCGAGTTCCGTATTGATCTTATCTCTGGTGCACATCCTGTCAGTCGTCCTCCCACGAGGATGTCTGCTAAGGAAAATGAGGAACTCAAGCAACAATTATCTGAGTTGGAAGCTAAGCAATTTATTCGTTCTAGCTCTTCTCCTTGGGGCGCCGCCGTTGTCTTCGTTAAGAAGCCAGATGGTACTCTTAGGCTTTGCATTGATTATCGCAAGCTTAACGAGCTTACTATCAAAAACAGGTATCCATTACCTAGGATCGACGACATGTTCGATCAGTTAAGTGGCGCCAAGATCTTCTCCCAACTCGATCTTGCTACCGGTTTTCATCAGTTACGAGTTGCGGAAGATAGCATTCCTCTTACCGCATGTCGTACTCGTTATGGTTCTTACGAATGGCTTGTTATGCCGTTCGGTTTGACGAACGCTCCGGCGTATTTTGTAGATCTTATGAATCGGATATTCCGGGAATATCTCGATAAGTTCGTCTTGGTTTTCATTGATGATATTCTTATTTATTCCAAATCTGAAGCCGATCATATTCAGCATTTGGAGATTGTTTTGAGCACTCTTCGTCAGCATCAGCTTTATGCCAAATTCTCCAAGTGTCACTTCTGAGACAATAAGGTGAAATTTCTCGGTCACATTGTTTCTTCCGATGGTATATCTGTCGATCCTGCCAAGATCGAATCTATTCAGAATTGGAAGAGGCCCGAGACTGTTACTGAGATTCGTAGTTTCCTTGGATTGGTGGGTTATTATCGCCGGTTTATTAAGGACTTTTCTCGTATTGCTTTACCGCTTACCACTCTCACAAGAAAAGCTGTTCCTTTTATTTGGTCGGATAAGTGTGAGAATTCTTTCTTGAAGTTAAAAGATCTCCTTACTCATGCTCCTATCTTAGTGGTTCCTGAAGGGAATCATGATCTTGTTGTTTATACCGATGCCAGTGGTTTTGGGCTCGGTGCTGTTCTTATGCAAAAGGATAGAGTAGTTGCCTATGCTTCTAGACAACTAAAGCCTAACGAGGTTCGTTATGCTACCCATGATTTGGAGTTAGCCGCCATAGTCTTTGCCTTGAAGATTTGGCGACATTATTTATTGGGCGAGCGTTTTATTCTCTTCACTGATCACAAATCTCTGAAGTATTTATTTACTCAGAAAGAACTTAATATGAGGCAACAACGTTGGCTCGAATTTCTTGCTTCATATGATTTCGATATTCAGTATACCCCTGGTAAGGGTAATCGAGTTGCTGACGCGCTTAGTCGCAAGCAGCAAGTTGTTGTTTCCATGATGCTAGCAGAGTGGAATATTTTAGAAGCTTTATCTCTTTGTGATATTAGAGACCGTCCTTCAGTTTCTGATTCTCCCGTGCTTTTATTTAGCATGGAAGCTCGTCCTAATTTGTTAGATCGCATTGCCGATGCCCAGAAGCAAGATCCTGATCTTGCTTATCTTATCCAGAGTTGTAAATCGGAATCCCGAAGTGATGATCTAAAGGATTTCGATATTGATCTTCATGGTTGTATTCGGAAGAAGGGTAGATTGATCGTGCCTGATATTTCTAATCTTAGAAATGACATTCTTGAGGACTGTCATCATTCTAAGTATACTATCCATCCGGGTAGTAGCAAGATGTATGCTGATATGAAACGCTTATACTATTGGGAAGGTATGAAGCGTGAAGTTGCAAGTTATGTAAGTCGTTGCATGACTTGTCAACTGGTTAAAGCAGAACACCAGCGTCCCAGTGGTCTTTTACAGCCTCTTGAGATTCCATTATGGAAATGGGATCAGATTTCCATGGACTTCATTGATGGTCTACCTCGTTCGAGGTCAGGCCATACTAGTATTTGGGTGATTGTTGACCGATTGACTAAATCAGCCCATTTTATTCCTATCAAGTCCAATCGGACTGCTCCTTTGTTGGCTAAGCTGTTTATTAAAGAAGTCGTTCGACTTCATGGAGTGCCTAGTTCTATCGTTAGTGACAGAGATCCGCTTTTTACTAGTGGTTTCTGGCGGAGTCTTCAAAAAGCTTTGGGCACTAAGCTCAATCTCAGTACAGCTTATCATCCACAGTCTGACGGTCAGACTGAAAGGGTGAATCAGGTTTTAGAGGATCTCCTTCGAGCTTGCATTCTTGATTTTGGCGGTAGTTGGGAAGACCACTTGCCTCTTGTTGAATTTTCTTACAACAATAGTTTTCAATCCAGTATCGGTATGGCTCCCTTCGAAGCTCTTTATGGAAGGCCGTGTCGATCACCATCTTGTTGGTTGGAATCGGGGGAAAAGTTAGTTCTCGGCCCCGATTATATTCGTGATTCTTCAGAGAGGATTGATATTATACGACAGAGAATGAAGGAGGCTCAGAATAGGCAGAAATCTTATGCCGATCATCGTAGGAAGCCTTTGGAATTTTCTGTTGGCGATCTCGTATTCATTCGTGTTTCCCCGATGAAGGGTGTGGTGCGTTTTAGTCACTCCGGGAAATTGGCTCCTCGATATGTTGGACCGTTTCCTATTACGGGATGCATTGGCCCAGTTGCTTATCGTGTATCGCTACCTGCTCAGTTTTCAGGAATACATGACGTATTTCATGTATCTCAGCTTCGTCGATGTCTTCGAGATTCAGATATTATTATTGATCCTCCTATGTTGCAAGATCTTGAGATCTCACCCGACTTGTCTATTGTGCAAAATCCTATTCGTGTGCTAGCTACGGAGGTGAAACGCCTTCGGAACAAAGATGTTCCGCTTGTAAAGATTCAATGGTCCGCAAACCCCAAGGATTGCACTTGGGAAACCAGAGAATTCATCGAGCGTTCTTATCCCGATTTTCTCTCCTCTTCGGGTGGAGGTGAGCATTCGTATCTATCTTCTCTTTTTAATCTTTGATTCGATAAATTGTTGTGTTATTGACTATTTCTAGTATGAAAATTGCGGGGACGCAATTTTTATAAGGAGGGGAGTCTGTAAAGACCGTGATTTATTACCGTCGTAATAAACATTTTTAAAATCGGTAACGACCGTGATTTTTAAGTTGCGGTCGGTATAAATATATTAAATAGAAAAAAAAATTTATATATATTTTTAATTTAAAATTTGAAACCAAAAATAAAATCAATAAATTTAGAAATGCAATTCAATTGTAAGTCGGTATATTTTGCTAACAGTTGCACGTTGAAGGGTAAGGCACCTTTTTCCTTCACGTGTAAGTAATGCAAATAAGAATATTTTTCTCAGTTGCAACAGGGATTAAATAAAACAAGTGCTTTGCATACATTAGCCTTGTGTGAAAGCATATTCACGGTTGCTGTCATCTAGTTCGAATTGTAGCAAGTGTTCACATTCTTTTCTTAAAGCAAATGTTATCACTTGCACCGCTGGCGACAAAGACATAACCAGCAAAGAAAACAAAATCTGAACACTTTGGGCTATATTTTATTATCAAATTGGATATGTCAGTGGCCATCAAGTATTGCCGAGTACATTATTTCAAAAATACACTCGTGCATTAAATGCTAAGTGTACCTTAGAGATGGCCATCACCCATTTCATTGACTTATGCAAATTGAGAAAAGAAAAATAAAGTCTCTGCCTTGCTCATCTTCAGCCGCTCAAGGAACGCAAATGGCAGCTCTAATCCTTACTTCGTGAATCGGAATTGCTAGCTAACTCTGAAGCCAAATTGGTGAGTGCAAACTCACATCTATTTTCAACCAAATCTATAAATTCTATCAGTTTTATTTATTTTGGCGTGCAATTTCTTTTACATAAGTGTGACTTTTGATGGACCTAAAGGGGTTGGTCATTTAAAACATACAGTGAGAAAAAAAGAAATAGTAATCTCTCACTGTTAATTCATTCCCATTGTTGCGTGCATTGAATGCAAATGTTCCAAATCTTTACTTTCATGCGTGTTCTTTTTCCAACCTTCACATATGACTGCATTTAAAGGAGAAGGTGGTTTTAAACATCATAATTTATAAGTTAAATCCTCTCTGCACGTCCTTTTGTTTTTCTTTGCTTCATCTTTTCGAAGAAAAAAATGAATCAAAGATGCCCAGATCGTGTGAAATGCATGTGTCCCTGTTAATATAGTATGAATATGAGTTTTATTTTTATAAGCAACTATGCCAGATTATAAAGTGGTGAACATTTGCCTCCATACGCGCCTCGGTTACTTTAATATAGTGAATTTGTGTATCAAACTACATCAAGTCCTTGCGTGTATATTAGTGTTGGAAAAGCTAATGCGTGTGCATCATTTTTGTTTCATGCGTGTGTACTGTCATTTTTGTTTCATACGTATGCGTTGTCCCTGAAGCATGCTAGTATACTACTTTTGATATATGCGTGCGTGTGTAGGAGTTTTGTAGTGAAGCCTAGTTACATTTCATCCATTCACGTGTATTTTAATATTGAGTGTGTTACTGTAGTTTACCAAAGTAGCTCCACATTAAAAAATTTCGTTTGTATTGCGTGAAGTTGAATATGTGCTGTTATGGGTAAGTTAAACATGTGTTTTTATGTGTAGTTGATGTGTGTGTTTTTCGTGTAAATGAATACGTGTCATTTCATGTAAATGGTATTGCAGCTACATAATTTAAGCTTATCCACATATTTTGAACGTGAGTCTTTCCTTCAATTTGCATGCAAAAGTTACTGTGTCAGTTCACCTCCCATCCCAAAATTTGGTACTTGCTTTGAAAGTATATTCTGGCATGAAAGTTATATAGTTGCATGTTAGACTTGTATACAAGTGATGCACGGAACTCTAATTTTACAATGAACGTGCAAGTTGAATGGCATGAAAACGTTTTAAATACCAGGGCTAATTTTGCGTTGAACCGAGGTACCTTTTAAAACATATTTTTGAATCGTTATTTTTATAACGAAATTATTACATCGGAGCTATAATGCGGTGTTTTGGTGACATTTTCGATGAACGAAAATTCACTGTTATTTTAACGTCAGCAACCGTTAATTTAAAGTGGCTTTTCAAGCGGTTATCCCGCAACACTATTTTGGTATCCGTTTTTAGCGGTGTTTTGTGAAGTGCAATTTCCTCGTCGAAATTGTTACAGACGTTACTGTTTTAATCACGTGTTTTAAAAATCATTTTAAAATAAAATTGTTTTCAAAAAAAAATTACAGTTTGCGTTTTCAAAAGAATGAGGAAGCGATTTAAACGCTTCAGCAAAATTGAGGACTATGAACCCTCACTTTTACCGATTCGCTTAATTCCGGACTTGTCCGTTTGAGAACGTAAAATGTTATTTATTTAAAACACACAAATTTTGCACTTTCAAGGAAACGATGAAGAGATTTAAACGATTTAGCAAAAGCGCGGAGTATGGAACCACACTTTTACTATTTCGGTTAATTCCGGACTCGTTAATTGAAACATCTACTGTTTGATGATTTTTTTGTTGAGCTTTCGAGCCACTTTGTTGGACCTTCAGGTCATTTGTTGGACCTCCGGGTCAATACCAGTACTAGACCTTCGGGTCATTTGTTGGACCTTCGGGTCATTTGTTGGACCTTCGGGTCATTTGTTGGGCGCCAAAAATCATAGTACTTGGTAGGCTTCGGCCATTTGAGATGCACGTGCGGCGTAGCTAAAACTCGCCATTTGTTGGGATCGATCCACTTTTATGTTGATTTTTCTAGTTATCTATTTTTGATTTCTAGATTTTGTGAATTGTTGTTTTGAATTCAATTGTGAATTTGAAAGTTGATTTTGATGGAGTTTGATGTGATTTCTCCATTTACTATGTTGATTTCTTATGTTGAATAGTCTCATTCGAGATTATTATTATTTTGCTTTGATGTTATTTATGATGCACTCACATTTAAGAATAAATTAGACTGATCCGTTTATTATTTCCTTTTGAATAATACTCGGGTCAGACCGAGTTATTTCAGGGTAGTCTCTATCTCTGATTCTGTAGCAGCTTCAGCTTTTGGGATATCGCATCATCTTTTGTCTAGCCTTCGAGGAGTTCTTTTGGTTATTCGACTTCCATCTTATGTATGTAGTTATCCATGTATATGTGTATTTGGCTCATGTGAACTATCGATTGTTGTATCATGTATTCCAGACTTATCTTCCGCTATGTATCTGATATTTCTGTTCTGATGCGATTATACTATCAGTGTTGTTGTTATTATGAGTTGTTCTGAATTTTCCTTAAGCCACTGTAGTTTCGTTTTAGATTTGGATTGAATATATATATCTTTGGGAGTAATTTTCACAACTCCTATCGATGTAATCAATACTCGTCTAAGGCATAACTTACGGATGGTCGCTTCTAACAAGCCTTATTCTTCGCAATAGCAGACGTTATTCCTTATAATAACCTTTGTTATTGTGAGCATAGAGGTGGGGCGTCACAGCTTACTTAGAAAATAACAGACTACCACATCCCCATATTTGAACTCCGCCTAGTGTAGAAGCTGCTATTTTTTTTGTTCAGACTGCAATAACTTCTTCATTCTAACTCGGAATCAGGCAAAACTTTGACCGATGAACTCCCACCTAAATTACGGACAATATAGTACATTCGAATACTTCATCTTGTAAATGCACACTGTAGTTTTCCATGGGGACTGACAGTTTACTTAGAAAATTATAGGCTATTTCCCATATTTGAATAATATTTCTCTATGAGATGTAAAATGGTATATTTGGAATTTCAATGGACACCGAGTAAATCTATTCAATGAATTCTCTTTATTAGTAGTAAAGATTATTATTGTAATATTAGTACAAGTTCACATTGTCACAATGTCACTCAAAACTATGTAGAAGTTACTATTTCAAATTGTTTTTAAGCAGACTTGAATAAGTAGTCGTGTTCATTTTCACATACAAAACTACTAAAATGTTACTATTTACTCAAAACTTTTCAAAAGTTAACACTCACTCAAAAAATAGTTAAAGATTATATCCACATTCATGTACAACTAAATTATCATAGTTTGAGAATACAGACGTGTTTTCTATTGCAAGTTTGTAAATATAATGTATATATAGAAATAAATAACTCACCGAATGTTCCAAGATACAAATCCTTTTTTTCTGCCACTCCTCCAATTCTTGCTTGCCATCTCCCATGTTGGTGATGCCTAGTTTTCGCACATACTATACAGTTGTAATAATCATATGCCTAATGGAAGATAACATAATTGAAATGTGTATATTATGGTGATGCATGTTGATGCGCCTCTAGACAACCCATTGTTTTTCCTGTTAAATATAATAAAGAAATATTCCCTTATATATTCTTATGTATTGTTTAATATATGATATGGTAACAGTATTAAAAAAATACCAGATAATTTCTAATATCGTAACATTTTACATTAGATACATGTACACTTATGCATAATGAAGAGGTTCAGCATATGGTAATGAACATTTTCAGTATACAGACCTTTTAGGTGAATGAAAAATTCCTGTCTTGACATGTGCCTTGTTTCATCAAACTCTTTCTCATATGTACTCAACTTAGAAACAAAAATAAAATCTGAGAATACAATTCGTTGAATAAAAATATGTATGGGAGAAAAATATAGATTAAAAACTAATGAACGAATATATCTAGGAAAATTTATATGAGTTGAAGGACCCTAATACTTAAGTGGAGCCAAATCATATGCTCTTGCTGCCCTATCCTGCTTATCATAACCCCCCTAAATTATATCTTAATTTTTACTATAAACCCAAAAAAATAAAGTATAGATAATGATAAGTTAAATTTGCATACCTAGATAAACTGTTTGATTGTTTCACTAGAGCAAACAAAAGACAATGTAGAGTTTATTAAGTAAATAAATTTTAAATACATGTATTTGGAAGGGAAATAAATGTATAATTGAAACAAATCTTGTCTTTCCTTTTGGGTCTAGCCTTCTTTTCTACAATTATTATCCCATAAATGTGCTTTATATCTTCCTGTCTACCTATGCATTCACAAAAACAATTTTTTGTATGAATTTATTCAGTTAAGGCTTCAGTTGAAACCCAAAACAAGTATTCAGTTATCCATTCGAACACTATTAAATGATATTTGATATAATAAAAAACACACGATCATTCATAAAACTAGACAACTTCTTATAGATAAGATTTAAGAGAATTTGATTATAATGAAAACTTTATTAACTTTGAACTGATAATGATACAAAAAACATTGAATATACACTGCTCTATATAATGTACGATGCACAGCCACTTATTCTATGTACAAATTACACTTTTGCCCTTATGATCGGTTATTATTTGATGCTTCATGACTTGGTCTAGTATGCGGCTACATCTATATTTGTTGG
The DNA here is from genome assembly GCA_030737815.1 of Allium fistulosum. Taxonomy (NCBI): domain Eukaryota; kingdom Viridiplantae; phylum Streptophyta; class Magnoliopsida; order Asparagales; family Amaryllidaceae; genus Allium; species Allium fistulosum. The sequence goes on from CM060905.1 coordinate 1,144,916,239, forward strand.
CTCGACTTTACTTATCTCATTACTTTTGATATCTCCACTCAAACGAGACTAGAGTTTTGTTTTTCTTCTCCTCCGCCATCAACTTCTTTAATTCTCAGATCCTCCTTTAATCGCAAGAAATTTTTGCTCAATAGGGGCTTAGTAAATATGTCTTCCTTCAGGTAAGTAGATGGTAAGTGATTTATGTGGAGTTTCCCTTTTAATACTTGTTCTCGAACAAAGTAAAAGTCAATCTCGATGTGCTTTGTTCTAGAATGAAGTATGGGGTCTGCTGTAAGTGCAACTATACTCAAATTGTCGCACCATATCGTTGATTTGGTCTCTGGCTGAAACCCTATTTCGCTCAGCAAAGACTCAATCCACATGATTTCCGCAGTTTTACTTGCTATGCTCCTATACTCAGCTTCTGTATTGTTTCGTGAGATGGTTGTTTGCTTTTTCGAACACCGTGAAATGGGATTTACTCCCAGATAGATGCAGTAGCCTGAGTTTGATCTTTGGTCATCTGGGTCAGTAGCCCAATCTGCATCAGCGTAAGCATGTATACTCAATGTTTTACATGATTTTAGCAGTAAGCCCGGATTTAATGTTCCCTTTAAGTAACTTAAAATTCACTTGACTGCTTTCCTGTGCTTACTTAATGGTTTTTGCATGAATTGACACACCTTGTTCTCACTGTAGGCAATCTCAGGTCTTGTGATTGTAGCATACTGTAAAGCACCAACAATGCTTCTATATTCTTTTTCATTGATTATGGCTTCTTGTAACACCCCATATTTTTGGTAACATTATTTAGGATATTTAATTAGTTAAATAAAATAAAATAATGTGTTGATTAGGAGATTGAGATTTGATTTAATCAAATTGTATCCGTACCATTTAACCTATGAATTAAAATAAGAGTTAGATTGAAATAGAGGAGGGGTAAAATAGGAAAGAGACCATTCCCGTATCCTTAAAACTTGGCCGTGTATTCCTATACACGTTCACTTTTCATTTTCAAAATTTTTAAAGAGGTCGGCCACCATTAACAAGGGAAAGAGGAAGAAGATTAAGAAAAGCTAAGGAAGAAGATAATTCAAATCAAATCCATTCACATCTCAATCTCTTTAATCTCTAAAGCTAAGGTGAATAATGTTTACATCTCAAATTTTTATTATTTTCGGTTTTAAGATGAATTCCAAATATTTTGCATTGATTTTCCATCTTTTTGAATGATGGAATGATTACATATACTTGTTGATGAATTATGGTTGTTCATATTGAATTTATGATATGTTTTACGGTTTAAACCCTATAAAATGACATCCAAATGCCTTGTGAATTTTTATAAAGATCATAAATGATATTTTAGAGATGGGTTTCAATTTTCAATTTTTTTTGAATAATTGTGGAATTTATATGAATTTTCTAGTAAAGAAAATGTTAATTTGGGTTAATAATTATTTACGGTTAAATAATAAAAGATTTAGGTCTGAAATTTTCATATGTTGGAAAACATATTAAAAGAGATTTTCTAGAATTTTTGTACAATTTTCCTAAGTGTTGTAATGGTTATATAAAATTATTTAAGGTATGACTTAAATGTTTTATATAATTAAGGAAGGATAAGTGGCTTTTTGCGAATAATTCAAATTTGTTAATTTTGGAAAGTTGGCAGCACTTTTGAAAAAGTACAATGGCAACCAATCAGATTTAGACAAACAAGGCAGGTTAGGTACAAAAGAAATAGTTTAAAAGGACTAACCAATATGTTTTTTACTATTTCGATGCTTTCGGCAGCAGGTTCAGCCTTCTTACCTTTACTTCCGACACAGTCGAAACCAATGCACATGGTATCATGGAACTGGTTTGTAGTGAATTGGATTTAGGCGGAAGGAATAGAGTCGAAACCAAGGGTTTCGAAGGGGTTGAGGCGTTACTTTGCTTTTAAAAGAAAATGCGCCTGCTTGCTTTCGACTAAGTAGCTTTCGGCTTAGTTAGCTTTCGACTAGGTCAAATGGATTTAAAGAAATGGTTTTGATTGGATTATGCTTTTGTTTTAATGACTGCTTTCGACTGAGTCGAAGCCTTCAACTGCTGCTTCTTACCTTTCGACCCAGATGGTTTCGAAAGGGTTGTTTTTTTTCTAAAAACCTAGCCACCTCTCTAATGCTTTCAAAGGAATGGTTTCGACACCAACACTTCTTTACTTAGGAAATGGTTTCGAACCAGATGCTTTCGGCTTAAATCTTTTAAAGACCCTTTTTCTATAATTGAAGTAAAACCCGAATGGTTTTGAAAGTGATAGTTTTAAATGGTTTCGAAACAGATGCTTTTGACTTTAATCGGTTTCTAATCCTTTTCTCTATTTGAAGGCATAATCCGTAGGGTTTCGACTGAAACAGTTTTCAAAGGTTTTGAAGGGGTAAATTTTTGAATGGTTTCGAAAGGTTTCCACATGTTTTAAATTCAACCCAAGAGCTTTTGAAAGAGTTGATTTTTGATGCTTTCGAAAGGTTTTAATAAATGGTTTCAAAAGGGGTGGTTCCCTAGGGTTTCGACAGGGTTGAAAAGAAAGGTTTTTCCTATGTTTTCGAAAGGCAATATTTAAAGCTTTTGAAGAGGGATGTCTAATGTTTTGAAGCTTTCAAAAGAAAGGGTTTTAATGGTTTTGAAAGGGTCACTTTCAATGGTTTCGAAGGGGTTGTTTAAAGGTTTTAAACAATGGGTTCGAATGTATTAAATAGGCAATATAGCCTAAGTATTTTCAAGTTAAAAAGAGTTTTAACTTGTTTTGAAAGGATAGTCAATCCTTATTAATGTTCATCAACATTATTTTGAGTAAAGTATATATAAGATGGCAAAATAGCTTAGAGCAAAGCTAAGAAAATATTTTCCGTGTATAACTGTGATTTAAAAAGTTAAATCATTTTGAAAAGGTTTTCAAGGAAAAAGATGAAGGGTAGTTAACCCTAAGAAAATGTTTCGGACAGACAGTCCATTTTGATTCGGACAGTAGTCCAGTTTGCGGCAGTCAGCCCAGATTACGGACAGTTAGTCCAGTTGCAGACAGTTAGTCCAGTTTTCGGGCAGCCAGCCCAGTTTTTGGGCAGATAGTTCACTCGTTACCTAATTATAGCTTAACGGACTTAGCTATTATTATCATTATTATATCAGTTTGATTAACTAGTTTGGTTGAAGGAAAGGATTTGCAAAATATATGTTTTAAAGAGGATATTAGTGAGGGGAAACCCGTTACGCTAAGCGGCGTGGTCTCACTTAATATCAGTAAACCGAGATGTAACGGTATTATTCACACTAGGCTTTATGTCTGACTTGAAGTTTTTGTTTCCCCTTAAACTCTCGGGTGCTCAAAATTGATTTGAGTAGGCTGAGGGTTGAGGTTCTTAGGTGTTAGTCATTTTGGCGAATAAAGCTTCCGGAGACGAGCAGGTGGCTGAAGGATAGCTAATTAGGAGTTATAGTTTTATCTTGTTTTGATTCCGCTGTGTATATTAAGTCCGATATGACTATATCGACTCTAGTCAACCAAGGGGGAATCGTCATATGTCGATCTTGGCGTATTTTTGTAAGATTGTATTTGATCTTTACTTGGGAAACGATATGGGATTATGTAATTTGGATATGAATTTGTTTTGAAATGTAATCTGTAATATGTTGTTTCTGGAAATCTATGATATTGTTCATATTCAAGTGCTTCTGATATTACGGTTACCATTAGCATTACCATATTTTGTCACCAAAAGTTAATACTATGGATGACTGCAACATCTGTAGCGCTTAGCTTTTGGCCTCAAGATACGAGATGTTACAACTTAGTATCAGAGCATAGGTTTATGGAAAACTTTGAACTAAAATTGGTTTTCAAAACATAATCCTAAGGAATTAGAATATGATTGGGGTATGGGATAACGCTATAGTAACGTACTTGTATTTTCTATATATAAGTATACGCTTTATCTCTAGTCTCCTATCTTTGTTAGGTTATTTTTATGTATCTCATGAGGTTTGAATACAGATATGGATGGTAGAAGAGGAAGAGTTAACCCAGGAGGGGAAGGCACCGATGGGAATGCCAGGCCTAATGTGAGAAGAGGTCAAGGTCAGGCACAAGCAGAGAATGTGGGTGCTGGAGTCCCGCAAGTTGGAATGGAAGCTATGTATCAGTTCTTCGTGAACATGGTGTAAGCAGGTGTTGCTGCTGGAGTAGTGGAAGGAGGAGTTCTGGGAGCTCCAGTTGTCAACGATTATGCTAAGTTGAGTGGAAACTACACTAAGCTCGTAGGGAAGTCATTTATTGGAACAGAGGATGCCATCAAGGTGGAAAACTGGTTGTTGCACTATGAAAGGATTTTTTCAGATTTGGGGCTCAATGATGAGAAAAAGATGAGGTTGCATCCAGACAGCTTCAGGGATCATCTTTATTCTGGTGGAATAGTGTGAATGTGGCAGTGGATGAGGAGACTATGACATGGGAAGATTTCAAGGGAAGGTTCCAGGAGAGGTTCATGTTTGCGATGGCACAATTAGCTCGGATCAGAAAGTTTGCTGAATTAGAGCAGGGAGAGATGTCTGTTTTGGAGTATGCTATAAGGTTCGAGGAATTGGCTAGATATGGGTATGCTTCGTGGATACAGTAATGAAGAGGAATGAGAAGTTTATCAGGGGGTTGAAGCCTGAGTTTTCTAGGGCTAAATTATCTCATATTAAAGATTCTTCTTATTTTGTAGTGGAGATGGCTATAAGGCATGGGGAGATGCATGATTCTCTAGAGAAGAGTAAGGCTATAGAAGTCCAGGTTGGGCAGGGTCAGAAGAGGAAGTTCTTTCCTAAGAAAGGTGCTCAGAAGGGTGGAGCAGCTAAGAAATGCAAGTCTGAGGTTGTCTGTTTTAAGTGCGACAAGAAGGAGCATTTTGCTAATAAGTGTCGTGCTGGAAAGGCAAAGGAGGTAGTCGAGAAGAAGAATATCAGATGCTTCAATTGCGACCATATTGGCCATTATAAGAGCCAGTGCAAGGAGCCCGCTAAGGATGGAAAGGGCAAGGTGTATGCATTGGATCCTGCTACTTTGAAGCCAACAGCTCAGGAGAAGGGAAAGGCAGTTTTGGGAGGTATGCTTTGGATTCATGGTATGTCTGTTGGCGTTCTATTTGATACTGGTGCATTGCATTCTTTTATATCTAGATGTTTGAAGGATAAGCTTAACCTTGAACCCACATATTTAGTTACTTCCTTATGGGTTGTGAATCCAATAGGAGGGTATGAAACTCTAGGGTTAAGGTATGACCAGTTAGAGTTTGACCTGTTAGGTCATACTTTATTTGCAGATTGCATGTGTTTGGTTTTGTGGGGTTCGGAACCATTCTTGGTATGGATTGGTTAAGTGAGTACGATGCTAGGATATTTTGCCAGGATAGGAAAATATCGCTTAGACACCCTGATTGTAGTGACCAGATTGTTTATACCGTGGAAGGTTCTAACGGTGAGGTGAATGCTTTATTGGGTGTTATGGTATTGGATGATGAGTTGAGTCGATTTTTTGTGGTTAGATAATTTGCAGATGTATTTGAGCCTGTAGTAGGATTGCCACCGAAACGAGCTATTGAGTTTCGGATAGATTTGATTCCGGGGGCAGAACCGGTGAGTAGGCCGCCAAGCAAGATGACCCCTATAGAGATGAGGGAGTTGAAGGTGCAGTTGGTAGATTTAGAAGACAAAAAGTTTATCAAGCCGAGTAGTTCGCCTTGGGGAGCAGCCACTGTGTTTGCTAAGAAGCCAGACTGATCGTTAAGGCTATGTATCGATTATCGTAAATTGAATAAGAGGACGATAAAGAATCGATATCCATTGCCGAGGATTGACGATTTGTTCGACCAGTTGAGTGGAGCAAAGGTATTCTCACAATTGGATTTGGCGACAGGTTTCCATCAGCTCAGAGTAGTGGAGGATAGTATACGTTTGACGGTGTTTAGGACCAGATATGGGTCATACGAATGGTTTAGTCATACGTTGATCGGGCGTAGGACTGAAAATCTATAAGTACTTAGTAGACCCGTTTCAACATCCAGTGAAAATACTTGAAAACCTTTTTCAAAAATGATATGGAAAGTATCACCCCCCCCTTTCCCACCATGGATCGCAGTTAACCCGATGATTGCGTTACCATCCCAGCGAAATCATAAGAAAACCGTAGGCATTAACACCTCTCGACTTATGCCATTGGAACACCATAGTCCGCAGCTACAAAAAGGTTGCGTTGCTATCACAACAAAACCGTAAGTAGTCTATAGGCAATCGCTGCCCCTCGAATTACGCTATCAAACAAAACTATACCACATAGATCGCAAGCTACACAAAGGTTGCATCACTATCCCAGTGAAACCCAACGTAGACTATATGCAATCGCTGCCTCACGAATTACGCTATGGAACCAAACCACATAGATCGCAATCTACCAATGTTACGTTGCTCTCACAACGAAATCAAACGTAGATTGTATGCAATCACTGCCTCCCGAATTACGCTATGGAACTTCGATAGATCACAATTACACAAAGGTTATGTTGCTATCACAGCAAAACCAAACGTAGTTGTAGGTATCAGCACCTCTCGACTTACGCTACCCATCAAATGATCACCAGGAATTCATGAGTTTTGTCCGGACGTCCTCTAGGATCCTAATTCTCATTGAACCCACCCTGTGGATTCCTAGGCAGAACCGCCCAGTGGATCTCCTACTCTAAGTTTCGACTTTCGTGAGGATGCCTTTCCATACCTTTAGTCTCGAAACATATCATACTATATATATAGTACCTTTCAAATCATACTCTTTATATGTATCACATATAAACTTTATTTATATAAAATCGATATCTTCAAAATCGATAGTTTTTTAATTCGGTTTACCCAATTTCCAAATCGACTATTTTCCAAATCAAAAGTCTTTAAAAATCAATGGGTTCCAAAACTATTTCAGTTTCGTTCTCATATACATATAAGATCGTTCCTTTCAACTTGAATAATTTTCGGATCAATAATTTCTAAGTCTACCTCATACTTATATAAACTCTATGCAGTATTTTAAATATCTTTCAAAGATTATTTCTTTCTGGTTATAAATTCAACAAGGGGAGTTTGAATATATATCTAATATTTATAATCTCATTAATGACAAATCAAAATTTCAAGTTCGATTACTTTTCAAAGTTATTTGTCACATTTCTTACTGCTTATAAAGTAAATTTCAGTTATAGTAACTATTAAATCTTCATTTTTAAGTCATTATATTTAGCCAAAATGTACAATTTCACTTCAAAATCATTTTTACCTTAATACCTTGATTTCAGTTCCAATTCAAAATTGCGTCAAATTTCCATTTAGGTTATAACTTCAATTTATCCCAATTCGTATTTAAATCCATGATTTAAATATAAACAATTTCCACTCTGACCAGTTTTGAATTTAGAAAATAGCTTGAATAGTTTTAAAATAGTTAGATAGTTAATATAAGATAGTTTGAGTTTTCAAAAATGGTTTGTATAGTAAAATTGCTTGGAAAATCAAAATAATTTGAATATTTAAGAAGATAGATTTTAAACAGTTTATATTAAAATAATTTATTTGAAAATAGTTCAAAGTCAAACTAATTCAATTCCCAATCTCCAATTCAAATCAATTTCAATTACAATTCCAATTAATTCAATTCAATTCCAGCTTGAATTATTTTCAATTCAATTCTCAATTCTAACCATTTCGATTTATATAAATTTAAGTTCAATTTTCAAAATATCGATTTAAATCACTTAAATCAAATTAACCTTCAATATTCAATTTAAAAATCCAAAATTTTAAAAATAATTCAATTTCGAGCCCAATTGTCGAAATATCCATTTAAATTACTTTTACTTGGATTTTATTTCAAGGTTCGAGTGAGAGTTAAAATCTTTTTAAAACAAATAAATTTTCGGAATTCAATTGATTTCCCAATTATAACTCCAAAATTTTAAACCAGGTTGTTTAAACAATTCCGGTTGACAAGTCCATTTTTAACATTTCAAATTTAAGTTCAAAATGATTCCATTTCCATAAATTCGATTTTTATTCCAAAAAATATTCCTTAGAATCAAAACCATTTAAATAGTTCTAAATCAAAGTCTTATTTCAATTTAATTTAAGAGATGGATATATATCATTTCAACATATTTCTTAATTTAATCGAAATAATCTGATTTACAATTTTATATACTGTAAATAATATACAGGATGATAATAGGATATATCAAAATAAATAAACATCAAAATCATCTAAACCTCAATCAATAGCATCCATAACAGGTTTCTAGAATTCAAAACCCGTTTGATTTCAAAAATCATTTGAAATCATTCATATATACATTCCTTTGCAACTCTTATCAAATCTATACCTTTCCTTTTACAATTTAACCTATTTAACTTATAAGTTAAATTTTGATTTCACCTTGAAATTTCTAATTTCAGGTTATAAGTTCAAAACTTATTTAACTTGGCCTGAGTTAATTTCCAATTCATTTAAACTTGCTCAATTTAAATTGTACCTTCTAAATTTAAATTTCTTATTAATATCACTTCCTACTTATAAGTTCAAAAACTTACCTTTCTTTTTGGTTATACTTCTCATTATCAATGGGAATCCAAGAATTCAACACCCAGTATTTATTTCAAATCAACTTTGAAATCACACACACACACACATATCCCATTTACATATCAAGTCACACTTTAAATTTTAAACCAACCTTGTTTTCTATCCAAAACAAATTCCTTCGAAATTTTCAAAACATCCCTTGTTTTCAAAACAAAAATTTTCATAAAAATATATTCGAAATAATCTTACTTGTTATTTCCTTAAACACTTTGAAACACATTTCAAAATTTCCGGGACTTAGATTCAAAACCTCACAATTTAGATCCATTTTTAATTTATAAGTCATATTTATAAATTAAGCTTATATAATTTCACTTTCTTAAAATATTTCACAATATTTTATCATTGTTTATTTTGTAATAAACATTCTTTATTAAGACACAACAACCAATTTATGATAATAATCAATATTATCATATCTAGAAACCTAACATACCCTATATTCCATGATAAATTTCTGGGAAATTATTTCTATAAAAATATAATCAGGGCAAACTTATTTCATTTCAAAACACTTAGAAAAATTCTTCTGAAATTTCCGGGACTTAAATTCTGGTTTGAGCCCATTTTTAGCTTAACCCATTTGTATAGTTTATTCTCATCAATTTCTATTTGGATATATATATATATATATTACCACTTAAATTTTATATTCTTATTTGATTGTAATAATTACAACCAATCATCTTAATATACTATAATAATTTAGAAAATTTTCTTTTTATATCAAAATATAATATTATATAAAAATTATTTTAAAACTTTTTTAAAATCATTATATAAGAAAATAACAAGTACGCCTTCATATATAATACACTCAACTCATTCTAGGGAACTACTGACCCTATCTCTAATGAGTAATTCCCACCAGAGCCAAGTTTCTCGCTTAACCTTCAGCTCTGATACCATGTGTAACGACCGGGCGGTTTTCGACCCCAAAAATCGACACTAATGCGTTCACTATATAGAGTGCCGAGCAATTGAGTGCCGGAAATACCAGGTTGTTAGGGTCAAAGAAGAAAAGAGATAGAAGAAGAAACAGAAATAATCACAACACAGAATCTCACAATCATAGCGGAATAAAATATAATATACAATAACACCATTTTATACAAAGGAAAATTGTAACTGTTAATATACATACAAGTTATCAGAGTACAATCGCAACATATAAATCTGGATAGTTATAATAACTTGTCCTCAAAATGCATAATATACAGCGTACAATACACAGTGGAATACGATCAAGTACACGCAATACGTCTCTGCCATCCAGCTTGTCTCCTGAGCTACAAAGCATCCTAACCTGAATTCTATAATACTCGATCTGACCCGAGCATTACAATAAAGTAACACCTGTGTTAGCGCCAAAATTGGTCACTAACCCCCAAATCCAGATGAAAGCACCAAATACCAATCACAGCTCAGAGATAATGTATGTAGAGAGCAATAATGTGAAGAACAGTTAAAACTGAAATGAAAGCAGTAAAGAACAACAGATTTTATAGTGGTTCGGCTAACTCCGGCCTACGTCCACTCCAGAAGTTTGCTTTTTATTGCTGTAATAATCGATTACAGTTACAAAATGGCAGAGTTGCCTTAGCCTTAGAAAAGAGAAAGTAAGAGAGCAGAAAGAAGATCCTCTTTTACTGTGCCCCTGCCTCTCTATTTATAGACAAAGATGGGTTGGACTTCCCTGGTGGGCCTGGCAGCCGAGTACCTCAGCCCAAATGGAGTGGTCTCCATATGCCGAACCATAGATGCCGAACGTTGAATGCCGAACAAGGTGTGAATGCCGAACGATCTCCTCATGCCGAACGTTGGGAGGTGCGAGGTACCGAGGTACCGAGGTATCGAGGTACGGAGGTGCGAGGTACCGAGGTATCGAGGTGCGAGGTACGGAGGTGCGAGGTACCGAGGTATCGAGGTGCGAGGTACCGAGACATGGAGGTGCGAGGTATGGAGGTGAGAGGTGCAGAGGTATCGAGGTGCGAGGTACCGAGGTATCGAGGTGCGAGGTACCGAGACATGGAGGTGCGAGGTGCAATGCCGAGCGAGGTGAGGTATGCCGAACGAGGTGAGGTATGCCGAACGACCCATCCAATGTCGAACGCTCCCTAATGCCGAACGATCCATCCAATGCCGAACGAGATTTATGCCGAGTGCTCCATCCAATGCCGAACGATACTTAATGCCGAACCTCCGTCATGCCGAACCATGTCTGATGCCGAACAGTTTCTAATGCCGAGTGCTCCATCCAATGCCGAACGTTACTTAATGCCGAACCTCCGTCATGCCGAACCATGTCTGATGCCGAACAGTTTCTAATGCTGAGCGCCCATCATGCCGAACGATCTCTAATGCCGAGCGCCTCTAAATGCCGAGCGCTACTGAATGCTGAGTGCTCCTGGAATGCCGAACGATCCCTCTATGTCGAGCGACGATCTCTCTATGCCGAACAGCCTCCAACGCCGAACCATCCCAATGCCGAGCGACATCTGCCAAACTGCCTAGGCCGAGCCATGTAATTTCTCCACTCCTTTTCCCAACGACATATTCAAGTGAACTTCATCATTTTAAACCGAACCCATCATACTTTAGTCTCGATAGTTGTGAAGTTGTTTAAGTTAAATCCGTCTGTCCGCGGCCTTGCCAAAAGGCGGGTTAACACTTGCCCCCCAAAACATGCCTTGCTGTGAAAGGTGTGTTTTGAATAGCCTCAAGTCCAATATCCCAAGTATGTATGTTATCCACATTCATACTTTCCGATTCATAATCCAATCCATTACCAAGCTATCGTATCCGAGTGCCACGGCCATATCCTGATCCATTTCCGCGACTGTTCCGAGTCGATGTCTGATTCTTATCCAGTAACCAAGTCCTTACCCAATTCCAGATCCATCTGTACCCGACTACCGAGTTCCAATCCATCCATATCTAATAACCTATAACCATATCCGTGACCTCTCCGGGTCGATATCCAAATCCGGGACCGCTCCGGGTCCTTGTCCGAATCCTTAGCTATTCATAGCCAATATCCAAATCCGTAACCTTTCCGGGTTCTTGCCAAGCGCAATCCACACTTGACGACCTACGTTAAGTAATTCCATGGTGTTCATGGTTCAGTGTCCCTGAACGTCGAAGAATGCCGTGGCTTAAGTCCTAAGCCGAATCCTGGTCACTCCGGACCCTTGCCGAACATAGTCCACACTCGACGACCTAAAATAGTAACCGATAATATATGGCCCAAGTCCTAGGCCGAATCCTGGTCTCTTCGGACCCTTGCCGAGCATAGTCCATACTCGACGACCTTTTAGCCAAAATCCAGAGAAAATCCAATCAAAATCCGATCCGAAATCCAAATCCAAATAGAAAACCAGAAACCCATATCGAAAATCCATACCAAAAAACAAACATCCAAACCAGAATCCAAACCAGAAAACGAGCAAAACAGGGAGTTCAAACCAAACTCCTTAACCAAACCAGAAAAAGCAAATGTCGAAGACAAAGGAAAAAACAGATTTTGCAAACCCGGGCGTCTCGGTAAGCCATCATCTCAAAGCATGCCTGAGGGTTATCTCCGACCCTGTTTGCACCAAAAATGGTCACAAACCCCAAGTGTTGTGAAAGCACCAGTGTGTGAATACAAATCAGCAATATTCAGACACAAATATCAGATCTAAGCAAGCAACAAACAACGATCCAGAAATATTGAACAGTGACACGCAATTTATAGTGGTTCGGCTATCTCCGGCCTACGTCCACTTCAAGGATTTTTATCTTTTATTGATGTTCTTCACCGATTACAGATGATTACAGCAAGTATAATGAATGGATCTGAATATAACAGCAATGGAAAGGAGTAGAGTTGAATCCGGCAGAGTCTGGACGTTGAATCGCTGAAAGATCCCCCTTTTCTGTTGATTCTGGGGCTCTATTTATAGGCGTAGGAGGCTCAGATCTCGCCCAAACTTCAGGAGACTTCTTCTGGCACGTGAGGGGGTCCACGCAACCGGTCCCACCAAGTTTCAACTCAATCTGTGATCGATTCGAATCAATTTCGTATCGATCAAGAAATGCTCCAATCGAGCTGAAACTTGGCAGGATTGCTCTTTACCTTGCATGGAAGCTACTCTGAAAATTTCGTTGCATTTGGATCTATGGTTTAGGAGTTATGATCGATTCAAGGCTATGTTTTCCGTGGTCTGCTGAGTTCGAATCCATGTTTCGTATCCCCTTCTTCGACTCGATCGAAGCACGTGCGCGTGCAATGACGTGGAGTGATATGGAGCGGGTTTTCCTGGTCAATCCGGTTTTAGTGGCGTATTGACCGATTTGCATCCATGGATTTCGCCTTGCTTGTATCGGGCATTGTTATCTAATTTGAATCAGTCAACTTCGCATGCTTTGTATCAACTTTCAACGTATAGTTTGAATCGAGATTAGCAGCTTAGCTCGTATCGAGGAAGACCCATTCAATGGATACTGTTTGCGATGGATACGAGCTAAAGCTTCCTGATGGATTCGAACGAATGCCTCGTTTATCGATTCGAACTAATCATCAGTCAATCGATACGAAGTTCATGGATACGAAGGCCTGGACCATTCTGATCGATACGAAGCCCAAGGGTATGAACCAAGGTGTGGTGAGGGATACGAACAGATGGATTCGAACTCCACGACCGCGGTCTGACCCGCACCTGATCGATTCGAAGATGATCGATTCGAAGTTGCCAAGCTCCAATGGATTCGAACTTGGCGATGCCTCTCTGATGGATACGAATCTGATCGATTCGAACAGGTCGTCACCTTGGTTTTCTGATGGATTCGAACACCACCTTGTACCTAACTTGAATCGATCATATCTCATTCATGCGAACTCCGATTGACCTGAAATCTGAAACGCTGGCTCTCACGGCTTGGCAAGTCATGTCTTGTCAATTACAGCCCAATCCGAGCTCGGACAAAATTCATCGATATCCATGATCATCCTGCAATGCATATTTAATATTCATGGTTGGTTAATATTGATTTCAGTTAATTTTTGGGTATCTCAGCTTTGCCAAAAAGTGGGATAACATTTTGCCCCCCAAAACATGCCTTTTGGTAAAAGGTGTGTTTTGATTAGCCTCAATTCGAATGTAGTAAGCTCGGGTTTCATTCGAATCTTATGATATTTTCAATCGAGTTCATGGCTGTTCGAAGCCGAAGCATTATCAATTTCTGCCAGTGGAAGTTAAGAATGAAATTCTACAGTCTCTCCGGACTGTTGTCGATCGCTCCGGACCCTTGCGAAGCCCATTCTAGACTTAGCGGTTGAATAGGAAGATCCTCTTGCACTCCGGCATTGCTTTCTACTCCTTGCACTCTGGCCCCAGTTAGGACGTGAAGCGATGTCTTGGCCGTTCTGGGCCGATCGTAGCCTCTCCGGGCTCTCGCTGGGTCCCATCCTGTCACTCTCCGGTGAAGGGGAAACAACGTTAAGTGGGTCGATCCTGTCGCTCTCCGGCGAAGCGACCCACTTCTTGCACTCCGGTTCAGTGTATCTGAACATTAAGCGATGTCTTGGCCTAAATCGTCGGCCGATCATAGCCTCTCCGGGCCCTTGCTGGATCCCATCCTGTCACACTTCGGTGAAGGGGAAACAGCGCTTAAGTGAGTCGATCCTGTCGCTCTCCGGCGAAGCAACTCACCTCTTGCACTCCGGACCCCGTCTCTCCGGGTAGGGTCATAAAGCGATCATAATTTTGTATTAATACGTAATATTCGTCCTTTAACTCTCTGGTCAAAGGCTTATTCAGGAAATTCAAGTTTATTTATTAAATTCAGACCCTAGATGTTCAATCTCAAACATCAGGGAAAAAGTAAACAATGCCTCTCCGGGCTGAACGGTCTATACCATCTCAGAGCATGCCTAGGGGTCTCTCTGGTTCCCGTACATGAGTGGGTGGAATAGCCGTTTTATTTTGAAAGCAAATCTAATGAAATTATTCGGCCGAAGTCCAGATCTCGAACTTGGCCCTTGCCATCTTAATCAGTTGATGATGAGTCGTGATCCCGATCCAGGATCGTTTCTGTTAGTTGGAGGCGGTAGTTGTTCAGGCCTTACCGCTGCTGCCCGTTCCCTGACATATTGTGGCAGTTTACCATTCCTGGCATGTTCTTCCACCTCATCCCTTAGGTGGCGGCATTCATCGGTAGTGTGTCCATCCAGCTCATGGAATAGGCAGTATTTTCCAGTCCTGCGTTCCCGCTCCGTGGGATCTCTCCTGGGTGGTTTTCGATAGGGGAGTTGCCCCCGAGTTTCAGTGTAAATCCTTTCCAGGCTTGCCGTCAAATCTGTGAATTGCCTGAATCTGGGTTCCCGGAATTTCTTCCGTTTATCAGGACCGTCCTGTGCATCGTCCTGCTTTCTCTTGCCTTTGTCTACTCCAGATTGTCCTCCTGCGGTTCCTTCGCTTCGGGTAGTGTTTATTTCCTGCCTCTCGGCTCGGGATTCCTCTAGTCGAATGAATTTTTCAGCTTCATGATAGAATTCCCCTAGATCTTGCGGTGGATCTCTGGTCAGAGAATCTTTGAATTCGGTGCCTTCTGCAATTCCTGCTACTGCCGCCATCAAAATCATTGATGGATCCGGGCGATCTACAGAAGCCACCGTTGCATTGAATCGCAATAGAAAATCTTTTATGGACTCTCCGGTCCTTTGCTTTATCGAGGCTAAAGTCATCACACTCTTGGGTCGCGTCACATGGACCCTAAACTGTCTCATGAAGCATTCCACTAACTCACCCCATGTCCTGATTGATCCAGTCTCTAGTTGTCTGAACCAAAGCGCAGCCAAATCTGATAGAAATAAAGGGAAGCATCGTGCCATCACTTCCTCGGATGCCCCCAGCACTTCCATATGCCTGATGTATCTGGTAACGTGCATGGTCGGGTCTGACTTTCCGTCATACGGGTTCAGCGTCGGCAGTTTGAACTTTGGAGGGTTCCTTGCATTCCTGATATTTGGAGTGAACGGACTCCGACTGACTTCCTCCAATCCTCCGATAGACAATCCTCCTCTCATGAGTCGTCGCACTAGTCCAGCCATCTTTTCATCTCCATCCTGGGGTTGCCCTCTTGGTCTTGAAGGGTATTCTGGTATGTACTCTTCGTGTGGCCCGTTAGTATCAGCATTGGCCCTAGCTTGTTGAGCTCCGTCTGTCGGCCTTCCAGTATCGGATCCCGTGGGTCTGCCCCCGAGTCCTTGTCGATTGTCCACTGGATCTGCATTCTGTCCCTCATCAAGTTCCACAGTCCCAGCTCCCTGTTCCACATTCATAGCCGCTGTAGCTGGTCCTAGGCTCTGCGTCCCTGCAGCTCTCATCTGTTCAAAGAAATTCTGCAGCATCTCTTGTTGACTTTTCATCATTCTTTCGTGCATCAGATTGGTCATGGTCTCCATTTCGTCTCTAGTGATGTAGATCGAAGCCGGCTCTTCTCCAGCACCAGAGGATGCCTCTTGACTTCCTCCTTGATGGCTTCTCTCAGCTCTTTGTCTTCTACTTGTTTGTCGAGTCATTGTCTTCAAATCTTCGAGTTTTCAAATCTGAACTTCGAATCTGGTGTAGCGGGTGCTAGTCGTTCTCAGTGAAAGCACCAAAGTGTTTGCACCAAAAATGGTCACAAACCCCAAGTGTTGTGAAAGCACCAGTGTGTGAATACAAATCAGCAATATTCAGACACAAATATCAGATCTAAGCAAGCAACAAACAACGATCCAGAAATATTGAACAGTGACACGCAATTTATAGTGGTTCGGCTATCTCCGGCCTACGTCCACTTCAAGGATTTTTATCTTTTATTGATGTTCTTCACCGATTACAGATGATTACAGCAAGTATAATGAATGGATCTGAATATAACAGCAATGGAAAGGAGTAGAGTTGAATCCGGCAGAGTCTGGACGTTGAATCGCTGAAAGATCCCCCTTTTCTGTTGATTCTGGGGCTCTATTTATAGGCGTAGGAGGCTCAGATCTCGCCCAAACTTCAGGAGACTTCTTCTGGCACGTGAGGGGGTCCACGCAACCGGTCCCACCAAGTTTCAACTCAATCTGTGATCGATTCGAATCAATTTCGTATCGATCAAGAAATGCTCCAATCGAGCTGAAACTTGGCAGGATTGCTCTTTACCTTGCATGGAAGCTACTCTGAAAATTTCGTTGCATTTGGATCTATGGTTTAGGAGTTATGATCGATTCAAGGCTATGTTTTCCGTGGTCTGCTGAGTTCGAATCCATGTTTCGTATCCCCTTCTTCGACTCGATCGAAGCACGTGCGCGTGCAATGACGTGGAGTGATATGGAGCGGGTTTTCCTGGTCAATCCGGTTTTAGTGGCGTATTGACCGATTTGCATCCATGGATTTCGCCTTGCTTGTATCGGGCATTGTTATCTAATTTGAATCAGTCAACTTCGCATGCTTTGTATCAACTTTCAACGTATAGTTTGAATCGAGATTAGCAGCTTAGCTCGTATCGAGGAAGACCCATTCAATGGATACTGTTTGCGATGGATACGAGCTAAAGCTTCCTGATGGATTCGAACGAATGCCTCGTTTATCGATTCGAACTAATCATCAGTCAATCGATACGAAGTTCATGGATACGAAGGCCTGGACCATTCTGATCGATACGAAGCCCAAGGGTATGAACCAAGGTGTGGTGAGGGATACGAACAGATGGATTCGAACTCCACGACCGCGGTCTGACCCGCACCTGATCGATTCGAAGATGATCGATTCGAAGTTGCCAAGCTCCAATGGATTCGAACTTGGCGATGCCTCTCTGATGGATACGAATCTGATCGATTCGAACAGGTCGTCACCTTGGTTTTCTGATGGATTCGAACACCACCTTGTACCTAACTTGAATCGATCATATCTCATTCATGCGAACTCCGATTGACCTGAAATCTGAAACGCTGGCTCTCACGGCTTGGCAAGTCATGTCTTGTCAATTACAGCCCAATCCGAGCTCGGACAAAATTCATCGATATCCATGATCATCCTGCAATGCATATTTAATATTCATGGTTGGTTAATATTGATTTCAGTTAATTTTTGGGTATCTCAGCTTTGCCAAAAAGTGGGATAACAGACCCCGTACATAAGTAAGTGATTTAACCGTTTGCCCGGAGTTTGTTACTTATTCCAAACCATTAAAATTAGTTGATGACCAATCGGCCACCATTCCTGGGCCTCATGCCCTCGTCGTTCAAGGTAGGCGGTGGCTGCTCCTGTTCCACCGCCGCATTCCGAGTTCCGACATATTGTCGCAACTGACCATTCCTTATATGCTCCTCGATTATATCCTTTAGATGCCGGCAGCTGTTAGTGTCATGCCCGTCCAGGTCATGAAAAAGACAGTGCCTTCCTGACGCCCTTTCTCGTTCTGAGGGTTCCCTCCTTGCTGGCCTTCGATAAGAAAGGCGATCTCGAGTATCTAAGAAAATTCGTTCCAACGTTGCATTCAATCCTGTGTAAGTGGAGAACTTTGGTTCTCCCCAGCGCTTCCTTTTACCTTTATCCTCGCCCCCACCCGAGCTTTTACCGGGTAGTCCTCCATCCTTAGTCGTGTTTACTTCCTTTGGCCTCATGTCCAAACATGCATCTTCTTGTTGAAGAAATCTTTCGGCTTCATGAAAGAATTCCCCAAGATCCAACGGTGGGTCCCGTATCAACGATACTTTGAAATCCGAATTATCTCTGACTCCTGATACCGCAACCATCAGAACCATTGATGGATCTGGCCGATCCACCGAGGCAACTGCTGCATTAAATCGAGTTAAGAATGTCCTGAGCGATTCATCTGCCCCCTGTTTGACTGATGTTAGCGTCATCACGTTCTTTGGCCTTTTTATGTGAACTCGAAACTGACTTAAGAACTTGTCCACCAGTTCTGTCCATGTTCCAATGGATCCATCCTCCAGCTGTCTAAACCACATAGCAGCAATTTCAGTCAAGTGCAGGGGGAAACATCGGGCCATAACCTCCTCCGTTGCCCCCCAGCACTTCCATATGCCTAGTGTACCTCATCAAGTGGTCGGTGGGATCCGTCTTCCCGTTGTATACTTCCAGAGTGGGTAGTTTGAAATCGGACGGATTCCTAGCTGTCCTGATGTTCCGAGTAAACAGACTTTTGTTAACTCCCTCTGAATCCCTGTTTGTCAGACCTCCGCGAATAGTCCGCCTGATAATGTCAGCCAATCCAGTGTTTCCAACCAATCCAGACTGCCCCCCAAGTCCCCGAGGAAATTCTAGCACATATTCTTCATCACGTACTCCTGTATTCCTATCGATGTCAGGCCGCGTAGCGTTATCCGGTATCCCTCCATGAACTGGTCCATCATCACCTGGTGGTGTGCCCCCGAGTCTAGGTCCATCTAGATTGTTAATTTTTTGTTGATTGGGAGATGCCCCCTGCTGATTCACTCCATCTGTCCGTTGGTTAAGTTCCTCTGGTCCAGCTCCACGATCTTGAGCACCTGCAGTTCCTGGTTGTCCAAATTGCCTAAGAAGAGCCTGCATCATCTCCTCTTGCCGTTTCATCATCTGCTCTTGCATGGAATTCATCATCACTTGCATCTCGTCCCGAGTTATGTAGATGGATGCATGACCCTCTCCAGCTCCAGAAGATGTTGCTTGACTTCCTTCCTGATTGCTCCTTTCCACTGCTTGCTTCCTCGTTGGTGGTCTTGCCATTGCTTTCTAAGATCCAAGTTCCTAACTCCAAAATTCCTGAGTGTTTCAATTCCCAGTGAAAGCACCAAAGTGTTAGCGCCAAAATTGGTCACTAACCCCCAAATCCAGATGAAAGCACCAAATACCAATCACAGCTCAGAGATAGAATGTATGTAGAGAGCAATAATGTGAAGAACAGTTAAAACTGAAATGAAAGCAGTAAAGAACAACAGATTTTATAGTGGTTTGGCTAACTCCGGCCTATGTCCACTCCAGAAGTTTGCTTTTTATTGCTGTAATAATCGATTACAGTTACAAAATGGTAGAGTTGCCTTAGCCTTAGAAAAGAGAAAGTAAGAGAGCAGAAAGAAGATCCTCTTTTACTGTGCCCCTGCCTCTCTATTTATAGACAAAGATGGGTTGGACTTCCCTGGTGGGCCTGGCAGCCGAGTACCTCAGCCCAAATGGAGTGGTCTCCATATGCCGAACCATAGATGCCGAACGCTGAATGCCGAACAAGGTGTGAATGCCGAACGATCTCCTCATGCCGAACGTTGGGAGGTGCGAGGTACCGAGGTATCGAGGTACGGAGGTGCGAGGTACCGAGGTATCGAGGTGCGAGGTACGGAGGTGCGAGGTACCGAGGTATCGAGGTGCGAGGTACCGAGACATGGAGGTGCGAGGTATGGAGGTGCGAGGTGCAGAGGTATCGAGGTGCGAGGTACCGAGGTATCGAGGTGCGAGGTACCGAGACATGGAGGTGCGAGGTGCAATGCCGAGCGAGGTGAGGTATGTCGAACGAGGTGAGGTATGCCGAACGACCCATCCAATGTCGAACGCTCCCTAATGTCGAACGATCCATCCAATGCCGAATGAGATTTATGCCGAGTGCTCCATCCAATGCCGAACGATACTTAATGCCGAACCTCCATCATGCCAAACCATGTCTGATGCCGAACAGTTTCTAATGCCGAGTGCTCCATCCAATGCCGAACGATACTTAATGCCGAACCTCCGTCATGCCGAACCATGTCTGATGCCGAACAGTTTCTAATGCCGAGCGCCCATCATGCCGAACGATCTCTAATGTCGAGCGCCTCTAAATGCCGAGCGCTCCTGGATGCCGAGCGCTACTGAATGCCGAGTGCTCCTGGAATGCCGAACGATCCCTCTATGTCGAGCAATGATCTCTCTATGCCGAACAGCCTCCAACGCCGAACCATCCCAATGTCGAGCGACATCTGCCAAACTGCCTAGGCCGAGCCATGTAATTTCTCCACTCCTTTTCCCAACGACATATTCAAGTGAACTTCATCATTTTAAACTGAACCCATCATACTTTAGTCTCGATAGTTGTGAAGTTGTTTAAGTTAAATCCGTCTGTCCGCGGCCTTGCCAAAAGGCGGGTTAACAACCCGAGTCAAGCTGGAAACCAGCGTGAGTAAAACACGCTAAATTTGAAATACTAAAGTTACCCAATATTTTGAAAAAAACCAAGGTAACTCGTAAGACCATGCCACATATAACACGATAGGTTTTTATCTTACGATAACCAAAAAGACTTTTCCATAAAATCCGGTGATATTATAACAATGTCTATGTACAATTACTTATTTAAAATGGCCAAATTTGTTAAATTTATCCAATTCCAGCATATAGGCTCTATAATCAAAACCGTAGAGGTTCGAAATGATTATTAAGACGAAGTGGTTCCGAATAATGAAGATATCCGATTCCGATCTAATCGAATCCAAGCAATAAATTTTAAAGGGCAAGTTGTTTTCAATAAAAAATTTCTATTTAGAGCATCAACATTCACATATGGGAATTCATTTCATATGTTTACTTTATCATGACCAAGTCATCGAAATTTGTTTGCTTGAAATCATTACAATTTCCAAAAACTGGGATATTGATCCGTACGAGTTGATTTACTTGTCGAAAAAATTTGTGTTAACGTTTAATTTTATTTACTTTAATTCACACCGTTACTCAATAACAGAGATGGTAGATAATTGAAGCAATAACTAAAAACAATTTTAGTTGACATATATCAGTAACTCTATCAACGATTTAAAATTGATATTATATACGTTTACAATTAAGAATTGAATTGGTTTCAAACAATTGAGTCGAATTATATATATTTTTCCAATTTACTTGTTAATCAAAGAAATTAAATAATGAAAATTTATCCTCATTTAATCCAAATTAAACAGATCATTTAATAATGGATTAATTATCCTATAATTAAATTTAAATAAGAAGTTACTTATTTATCTACTTTACTTAAAAAACATTTAATTTTCATTGTAGAAACTCGAAGATATTGGTTTCTATGAAAATATCTTACGATAGGAACTCTTCTCAAAATCTACTCATCCATGGGATTTTAAAATGAAGAAGAAAAACATGTTTAAGTTTTAAAGTTATTAGATGAAACAAATATATATATATATATATATATATATGTATGTATATATATTCCTTTACCCACTTCCCCTTCTTTTTTTTCTTTTTTTTCCGGCCCAAACAATTTTTATTCTTCCTCCCGGTACTTACTCTCCCCGCTGCTCTTCTCTATTTTTTTCAACCCAAGCGTGCACGTCGTCTCCGGTCACGATCACTCGCCGCCGACCATCCATCCAAGTCGCCGCCGACCCCCTCACCCTGTTCGTTTACCTGAAAACACGACCACGCCTCCCATTCAAAATTCGAACTTCAAACCAAACTAGAACGAAACCCAATCCCCCTCAACACCTCACCACGACCACCAGTGCCACCATTTACCGTCAAACTCTACCCCGAGATTCGCCATCGCCACCTCCAACGTTTCCCCTACTGCCGCACGTCCACCTCTTCCCCTCGACACTGTCATTAGCTTGGGACCGAACCACCCACAAACCCATACCCAAACCCTAAAATGAACTCGCCACATCACCACACGCTACATAAAAATCATCTTCCATTTTTCTCGGGTCCGCCATCACCTAACGCCCTCCACGCCAAGTGCTGTGTCCCCAAATCAACCAAGGCGCCTGAATTTGACATTTCGCCTAATTCTGGTTATCTCCACATCCCTACCTCCACACGACGAAAGAAAATCCCAAACTCATCTTAAATCAAGATTTTCAACCCCGATTCCGATTATATAATCCATTTGCTAAATTATGACATCTGATTTTTTACCATGTTGAACCTCTCACTGTGAAATGGTGGTTTCCTTACCTCTACGCTTAATGAAATTTGATGAAACCGATTTTAAGTTATTCTATACTCACAAACAATGAGATTTGGTTTTGGAATCATGACTTAAAGCTAACTAGATATGAAGATATTGATTTTTAAATACAGACGTTTACCATTTTAATCAACTAAAAATGAATAGAGCAGTTCCTTTAAGAAGAACTACAGTGTTTTTAATGGCTGACCATGTTCGAACACAACCTCACATTCACATATTTGCAAAACACATCACATATACCCTTAACATCAATCATAAACACAGTTATTTACATATATATAAAAATCAATAGAAAAGGTTAAGATGTTTTGCTCACTATTTTAAAGAGATGGTAAACTGCTGCTTGCTTTGTTTTGCTCTACTTCAAGCTTTTACTGTCCTTAATCCTTTTTATTTTATTTTCTTCTGTTGTATGAATATGAACAAGGCAAGCATGGCCAAGGGTGTAAATATATAGGAGAGGATGGGGAAAACAGTAAAGTAGGGTGACTGTGCTTTTTCATGTTACAGACTGTACATTTTTTTCTTTTCTTTTACTGGTTTGATTTGTTAAGACTTGATTTAATGTTTGTGTGCTTGAAACTTTTGAGTGAAAGATGCGATTTATTATATGCTTGAGTAGATATTTACCATCATGATGTCCCCTTATGTATAAACATTTTTATGTATATATATAGTTATGCATATGTATTTTATCCTATTAAGATATTTATATTTTCATATGCATATATTTTACAACATACACCAATATATATAGTCAAAGGTTTGAAACTTTGCCATTTATGAAGATTGTACCTACATGTATATATACTTATTTACACATACAATATTTATATATATATTTACTTATTCACTATTTCACATATGTATGTCTATCTATGTGTACTTATGTATATTTATGTCATACCTACATATACATATACATTGTTATATATACCTATATATTTACATTTTGCCTATATTTACATATGTATACATATTTACACTTCTACATATTTATATGTATACCATTGTTATATAGAGATTATTTTATCACGAGTTTGAAATAGTGAAGTTTTAAATACATATACATATATTAATAATTTCCCTTATTCAAAAATTTACATTCCAAAATTTTATATAGTTTAATCAATTTATAGATTCAGATATTTCAATTATCAGAAAATTTATCTAGTCGACTTAATAAAAATTAATATTTCTGTAATTAAAATCAGTTAATTATCCCAATAACATTTGTCAAAAATCCGGGTCGTTACATAATTCTTCTCCAAAATACCCAAAATTTAGTTTCTCAAAATTTATATAACATATATTTTATATCCATATTTTTACAAAAATAATTTTATAAAATACAATTTTTATACTACATGCTTATTTATTATTCATATATAAATTCCTTTAATCTTAAACCAACATTATTATTTAACGAATACCCCATAGTCAAATTATGAAACTAAATTCACGAGGTGTCCGTACTTAAACTTTTAAATTAAACAATCAATTAATTAATGATAATAACTGAGTATTATCCTTCTCCTAACCCATAAACTAACACACATAAATATATATACCTTTCAAAAGGTATTCCTTTATACTTAAAATATAATCCTTTTAAAACAGTGTGTCGGTTTGACTTGTTTAAGTGTTTAGAAACCCCTATCGATAATGGTGATCAGGCGCAACGACCAGAATCTACAAACCACCCAACAGATAAATCAACACAAAACATTTTTATATCAAATAACAAATACGCACTCATATATATAATACTCTCAAAACTCATTCTAGGGTGTTACTAACCCTATCTCTAATGAGTTACTCATTCTGGGGTATTACTAACCCTATCTATAATGAGTTTTACCCCACCAAAGCCTAGGTGTTCGCTCAACCTAAGCTCCAATACCAAATGTAACGATCGGGGTTTTCAACCCTCTAAAATCGACACTAATACATCCTCGTGCCGCAAATCCAAGTGCCAAAAAGTCCGATTGTTAGGGGAAAAAGAAAATAAAGATAGAACAGAATCTCACACGAATGGAATAACATATATTATTTCAATATAAAATCTTTACAGCGGAAAATTTTGAATACAATATAAGAGTCTAACCTAGATTCAGCCTGGACAGTTATAAATCTCTATCCTTACAAATGCTGAAAACCAAACAAAACAAATGCAATAGATGCAGCGGATAATAGAATACGTCCATACGTAGATGAAGATCTCCAACTCTCCTTTGGAAACTCCAAGCGTCTTCAACTAAACCTGAAACTATTCGAAATTGACCCGTGTATTAAAAATACCTGGATCAGGATTGATAAACCAACGTGAGATAATCAAAATTTTAAATGTTGATGTAAATCAAAACCATTGAAAAGAAGGGTATCTCATAAGACCACGTCCACGCATAAATACGGACTAGGTTAACGGAATACATCGGATGGAATACTTTATATTGAAAAACACTTTTATATTATTATTAATGACATTCTTTTGAAAATAATTTTTAAGTAATATATCAAAATAAAGTATCAATATCTAGACTAAGTCTATGGTAATACATCCGGACTAGGTCAACGGAATACACCGGACGGAATATATGATACCAAAGGGGTAGTTGAAATGTTTGCAAAGCATTATAGCTATTTGGGAATACAATCAAAACCGCAAAGCTTGTATTGGATTTGGAATTCCAACATGATAGAGAACTAGTGGCCTTTTCCTTCGATCCACGCATAACAAACATAGTTTCCGCGGCGCCTTTATCGCTTTTCTCAAGTAAGTCACTTGGAACTGCACTTGCTACACTACCAATATCCGGTAGCCTTATCACTTTTCGTAAGCTTGCTACTATATTCAAATAAATGGGCCAATAAATGCCTTGAGGATCCAGATTCCACTGGACTCCTCCATACTCATACAACCGATAGCCTGGAATATGTTATGCATACCACATAATTACCCATATCATCTTCAAGATGTCAGGCTCGAGAGGCTAAGCTCTTCTTTTCATAAAGCCATACTTTTTTCTTCACAAAGCCACGCTTTATTCTTCAACAAAGCACATTCCACTTAGAATGCCACATTTCCCCCTAATCATACAACTGATTTCTACAAACGTATAACTTCTGAGCTCGTACGTCTCAGGAAAGGGTGTAAAGCTAAGAGAAGTTTCCTTCTCCGCCACCAAGCAGATGATACGTTGATAGAGATCAATTAATATGATCAGAAATGCAATGTCAGATATTAATCCATACCAGTTCATTCTGGGACTAAACGAAACTGAAGGCAGTCCTCCTATTACCATTAGTAGCGAGTAGTCCTTGCAATCCGAAGATTTCAAAACATGATAGGACCACTACTATAATAAATGTCTCAATATTTGGAGCCACCCAGAGAATGCCAACAAGCATTCTTTTCGCTATGAAGATCTTCGGTCTTCAATAATCATCATCTTCAACATGTCTTCACTTTCGAACGAATACATTGGTTCGAAGCGGCTTTTGGATAGGAGTTACCTAAATCCGACCCTGGTTCCTTCGAACCAATCATCGATTAAAAAGATGTTAATTTCATATGTGACTATCAATCATCAATCAATTTAATTCATCTTTTTATTCATTCATAAATATCTCCTAGAGATATATTCGTTTAATTATTCCTTTATCTTTTTAATGGTATATGGAATCATTAAGCCTCATTTATCAAATCATTTGGTAAATTTAAACCTTTTTAATCTTGGAATAATTCCAAATCAATTCACCTTTTACTTAGGAAAATATTTCCAAATCATTTATTAAATCTTAATCAAAGATTTCTTATTTTCAAACATAACTTTTAAATAGGTCAAAAACGATGTTATTTAAGACATAGTTTACTGCAAACCCAAAACAATTAATTCAAGTATAGAAATTAAAATAATTCCAAATCATTTATTTAAATCTTTGCAAAGATTTCTTAATTCAAAACTCAGAACTTTGATTTAGTTAAAACCATGTTATCTAGAATGTTAATCCAAAACCAGTAAATATTAAATGAGCAGAATCTATAGAATCATCTAATTCTACTCAATATCAATTCCCATATTCAACAAGTACTACAGGCGGAATAACGGTGAAATCACCTTTTAAATTCCATGAATAGTACGAGTTCCTTCTTCGTGCTTTAACACCGAGTACAAGAAGATTATATCCGCAAAATCCAGGTTATTTATATTCGGAAAATCATATCATTTATACTTTGGAAAATTTTGATCCGAGTAAATCAAATTTACCATCCCATCCGTCAGGCCAATCCGGATGGCCAAAGAGAGCTGGAAACTGGTTTTCCAAACTCAAGCCTAGACGCTATCTCTTTATCACCCATAAGGCGGTCAAGTTATTTGATCGACTCTAAATCATTTAACACACTCTACTAACTTTTAGTTATTTATTTAACCACTTCATAAATCCTTCAAATCACCTTTAAAATACTTTGTTAACCATTTAAAAACATTTACAAAAGATTTGGAAAAGAATGGTTGCTTTTAAAACTATATTTCATAGTTATAGAAAAGTGCTACGGAAAAGTGCTACAGAAAGTGTTTTTAAGTAATATTGATCAAAACGACTTTTTATCATTTGAAAATTTGTTTTTATAACTTAAATCACTTTTAAAACACTTTAAATTATTTACAAGACTTATTCCATATTTTTAAACATTTTTAAAATATCATTTTCAAAGAAATCCATTTTCGGTTTACGAAGTGCAAAACCGCGATTTTTCCAAAAACTTATTTTACTCATATTTCAAAATATACTTATTGAAATTTCAATTTTCTTTCTTTGTTTGAAAACTATGGATATAATAGTTTGGAAAATTCTTATCTCGAAGAATTCCGAGCTATATTCCACTCACTACACTTGTTTGAAATTTACGGCGCGAAATCGTGAACTACCATTATGCGACACGCCTATTTTTGACGAAATTTCCAATTACCTTTCAAACTTCCCCAAAACACTTTCATATGTTTGTAAAACATTTATAAATCATTTTTTAACATTTAAACCAATATTATTCCATATTAAATCTCCTTTTCACTTTTAAATCATTTCATAATATTATATTATTATAATATTCATTTCCAACCTTTTTATATTTTCAAAACCATTAAGAGGCTAAATAACTTCATATACACATCCATATGGATTTTTTTTCATTAATTAATCATGGTTAATTTTTTAACCATATTTATTATGATTTATCATAATTTATCACAACCAAGTTATCAAATATATCAACATCCATAAAATCAACCATAAAATCAACCAAGTTATCAAATAAGCATTTAAATTTATAATTTAAACTTTTATATAATTAATTTCTAAATGTAAGTAAATCGAGTACTCACCTTAATCAAACCAAACTTCCTACGAAAATTCAAATCACTACAACACTTCATTAAACCATTTAAACTTCATCTTAACATCATCAAACAACTCTACTTCTTTTCCAAGTGCTCGGCCATCACCCTAAAATTCTCCATGCTTACGGCCCTGGCCTCTATCACCTCCAATGCTCTCGGCCATAGCCCTTTACTTCACCATGCTCTCGACCTAGGGTGGATCTAACGGTGGTCGTGGGTTGTAGAGGGTAGAGGAGTGATTTTGCTTTGGTTTTGAGGAGTTTTGATCACTTTTGAATATGTTTATGTTTTTATTTCTTTTTGGAGATATTTTAGCATTACTTTGCCATGCCTTTGGAAGCCATTAAAATAGCTTAGAATGAAGAAGAAGAAGAAGAAGAAGTAGAAAGTGTGAGGAAATGAGAGAAAGATGGGTGCTATTTATAACCCAAAATCTAGCAAAATATCTTACATCACTTCCTTCTCATCACATAACTTTCTTTTATATATATAACTATGTTTAGTCACATCACTCTCTTTTATATATATATATAATTATTATGTATAGTCACATCACTTTCTTATATATATATAATTATTATGTACAGTCATATCACATTTTTATATATATATATATAATTATTATGTCTAGTCACATCACTTTCTTTTATGTATATAATTATTAATTAACTAAGATGCGATAAGAGATAATTATGGTTAATGATTACAAATCTAAAATGTGACAATACTTAATATGTATATATTTATATAAAATGTTTATTATTTTTAAAACTATGTCTTGTCACATCACTTACTAATCCAAATTAATATAAGATAATTTGTTTCTAAATGTATTTTTATCTAGTTAATTAACTCTTATATATACGTATATATAGTGCACAAAGACGAACAACGTTTTCGATAACTTTCCGGTGTCGAAAGGTCGAAATTTCGGAAAATGTTCTTCGGTCACATTTTTTGCTTTTCTATGAACTATTTAATTTGGTAAACAAATTTTGAAAACAATTTCACCATCATTATTGATTAATTAAAATGAGTTTATTTTCATTATAAAACTTATATATTGAATATTTAAAATTAATTAAATAGTCACTAAACAAAGTAGTGAAATTCTGGGTCGTTACATTTACAAATATTTATAACGTGAAAATCAAGCACAAGTGTGAGTCGAATATTTTAAAAGTTTGATTCATTTATTGAAAATATTTTGTCTTACACTTAGCACTAAACGTCGAAGAAACTCTTGCTATTCTTAAAGTTAAAAATGTATGTTGGTTAAGGTGGGAAGCAACACCGCCTTAACTTGTCCAACTTTATTGTCTTCCTCGAGGCAGTGCTAGTTTGGGATCGACAAGTGATGATTAGTGTAAGAGATTTAATTTCCATAATTAATATCACTTATTTGGAAAGGATTTAGGCATATACTCACAATTGAACATTGAGGGAACTCTTGCTATTCTTAAAGATAAGAATGTATGTCGAGTCAAGGTAGAAAGCAACACTACCTTTACTTGTCTGGCTTCATTATTTTCCCCGGGGTAGTGCTAGTTCGAGATCGACGAGTTGTGATAAGTATATAAGAGTTTAATTTCCTTATACGATCATTTTGTCATTCCCGATAGTTGATTTATTGACTATCGATTCTGCTATCTTCTTTGAGTTTCATCAATTTACGATGATCTGTAGCGCATTTGAGTTTTGATATCCTTTGTCGAAAATGACAAAATCCAAATAGCGAGTGAACGTCAAGCTATGTGGGATTGCCTCCATTAGGGTATCTTCACATCTACTCTAGATTGGATTAGGTTGTATGCATGCAGAGATGTTAAATACTCAAATTCTCGGTAAGGTTGGCGGGGTTCGGCTTGTACATTTCTGAGAGAGTCATAGAGTATATGACCCTATCAAGTATATTTTCTAGAGGTATACTTTTGTTAAAGGGGGCACACCGTCCTTGTCATTGGTGGAAAAATTCTTTTTCCTTATTTGATTCAAATCTTTGAATTGCTTTCTTAATTGCAATGAGAAGTATCTGGTGCTCTTCTCGATGTTTAATTATTTTTATCCATTCTTTAAGTTTGGATTTTAATCTTGTCTGTGTTCATCCTTTCTTATTTGGATTTTTGTTCTAACTTGTTTCCATTCTTTCATGTATGGATGTTGTTCTTGTGAGGTAAAACTCATTCCGTATTTAGCGGCGTGGTCCCATAGATTATTATATGTTCACCATATTTCTTGAGTATTCTCATGTTGGGTTTCCAGACTGATTCAGATGTTATTTTAATATAATGTTCGGGTCAGACCGAGTTTTTCCAAATTGTGTTAGTGGGACATGGAGCTCATGGAGTAGAGCTGGTGTTCACCTACTATTGTATTCTTATTTTTCACTGTATTATTACGTATACCCATTAGCAACTGTTAGGTCAGGAAGTTATAATTGTCCAGGGTGATGGCATTTGTTTTTAACTTTGACATACCATGCATCTTAGAGTGACGACTTTTACTCTCTTTGTAATATTATATGTTATCATTTCGCTGTGAGAATTTTTTCCCACTGTTCCTTTTCTTTTTATTTTAACCTAACAATCTGCCTTTTTGGCACTTAGATGCTCGGCATTCTAGTACCGTGGATGTATTAAGTGCTAACTTTCGAGGGTCAAAAAGGCAGGTCATTACATTATTATATTGTAATCATTAGGTTTGCTAAACATGTATTGGTTATTGAACATGAATTCATATACACTACACCAAAAAGGTGTATTTTTAACGAATATAGTCGTTACAAATGAAATTTATAACAGATATAGTCGTGAGCGGTACAGGCGTGAGGTATGTCGTTACAAATATTTATAACAGCCTCTACCCGTTATTAGATATATCACTTACCAACGGACTTTGTCGTTAGAAATCTAAATTTTTATAACGAAATAGTTTGTTATTAGTTGCATCGGTTTGTAACGGGTATTTTCCGTTACTTAGTTTCCCCATTCATGGTGGAAGAAGGGGTTGTCATTCTAAATTATCACGACCTTGTCCGTTACAAATTTCATCATTAGTAACGCACTTGTTCGTTACAAATTTCATCAATAGTAACGACTATGCTCGTTATAAATTTCGTCTTTAGTAACGAATATGTTCGTTACAGCTACCAAACCATGTAGAGCTGCATTTTTGCTAGCATTTACACTACAGAATTGTCTATTATAATACAGTAGGTACATACATATCAAAAATTACAGAATCTCGATAACAATAAGCAATTACGCATCCAAACATACAACTTAAATTGCACAAATATTTGACAACAAATTAAAGGAAGATTCGAAATTTCACAAGTTCATCATACATAACTAAAGAGTATGAAATCAAAATATTACAAGTTCTAACATTACTTCAAAATAAATTCTAGATCCTACAAACAACGAACACAACACTCAGGCCAAATAACAAAACCTCCATCAATTATATCAAATAGCTTGTAATTACCATTTTGTGGTGCTTCATAAATAGGTGCTTCTTTCCAAACACTTGCTTCATAGTCGATGTAGAGTTAATTGCACGACAATAGTTTTTCTTTTCTCCTTTCCAAACACTTGCTTCATAGTCGATGTAGAGTTTTCCTTTTGTCTTTCCTCCGCTGCTTCAACTAATGCCTGCATAATACCCAATAAAGTTCAATGTTTACTATCATGTGTTTGGCAATGGTACGACACAAGTATAATTTAGAGTTTTGCAAGTAAATTAACAAGGTATTCATACATCTAGGACTGACTCAAT
The DNA here is from genome assembly GCA_030737815.1 of Allium fistulosum. NCBI lineage: Eukaryota > Viridiplantae > Streptophyta > Magnoliopsida > Asparagales > Amaryllidaceae > Allium > Allium fistulosum. Next base: position 1,144,948,072 of record CM060905.1, read on the forward strand.
AGCCTGGTTTCCTCAGCTGCTTCTTGATCCTAGTACACTATGAAAATGTGACCAGAAATTTGTGCACGCAGAAACATAAACAGGCTACGTTATGGAACCTGGAACTATAGCTCAACGTGGCCTAGGATGTTGGGGTACTGACCTTACCACAATGTTGGTTCATAACACAGATACAAATTTATTTATATATTACTGTCCTTTTCAGGCTGATTCAAAAAAGACTAATGGTAAGCTAAAGAAACGTGGAAGAACTTCAGAGAAGAAAAGGAAGAAGTAGGCGTCCAGACAGTTGACCACTGTGGAAAACCACTTCGTCCACTAAGAGCATCTCCAACCCATTCATCTTGTAATGTTCTAAAATGATGACATGAAATTGATTATATCACATTGTCAAATACATGTAAAATAAAAATTATGTTAAATGACAAACAACTAAATTTGTTTAACTTTGATTTTGTAGCATGATAGTAGTAGTGGTTATTACTTGACATTGTGAAGTGGAATGTCTACTACTAGACATTCCACTTCACAATGTCTAACATAAATCTTGTCATGTCATGTTTCACAATCATTTTAAATTACCATTGGAGACCAAAATTTAAAGAATTATGTCAATCGTCTATGTGGCATTAACTTCACATGAGAAATTCATAAGGATTGAACATGCTCTAACATCTACAGTGTGTGTTGTTTGTCCAATTTTTATTTTATTTGCAAACTGTTTGTTTTATTTCAGTTTCTGCTTTCATTTACTTTAAAACTGTTACTCTTGCTTTCTGTAATGTAATTGCCATTTGAACATTGCTGCATTTTTGTATTAGTATCAATCTTTGTCAGCAAAACCAGCAGTTAACATATTAGCATGTGGCCTTATAAGTACATTGTGACAAAATTCAACCTGTATGTTATCGCACTATAATTTGAGCTCATTGTTAAGTTACAGTTTACATATGTGCAATTCAAGATGCAACCTGATTGCTCACCATTGTACTACCAAATACGTTTAACTCAAAAATTAGAACTTTAATGTATAACATGGTTACCCTTCATGCATTATACATTAAACTTTGGGGTGAGTAATTAATAGTTACCACAGCGGTAACGGGTATACACAACAGTTTGATGGAAAAAAAAAACAGTAAGCAACTAACTATCACAACATCGCAGGTAGAACACAACACATTTATTTGGTACTAACATAATTTAACAGCCGCTAAGGTTAGCGTGATAATTTATTTAATGCAGTTTCCCCGTATAAATGTACCAATCGAAAATCCACAGCGAGTACCTATATAAACAGACTAAAAAATAAAATGATCAAAAGCCACTAAATCTGACCATAACAGTATAATTAAACTACCCTAACAAATGATACAGATGCAACGCTATTATAATTTCATTTAAACACCTAATTTACATATCTAGAAAACAATCATCAAAACCTTACAGTCGATATACACATGCCTGGGAAATAATCAAAATAGGAAACCTGATAATGATAACATAAATGTCCTGAAACAATCAAAACAGAAGCCTAACTCCATCCATAATCAAATAAGCAATCCGCAATTTCAACTCATTTAAGTAGAGGAATAACAGAAAAATTACCTCGAAGAAAGAAATATATATAACGACAGTCGTAATAATTTTCTAATCAGCAATTGCCGGAGGCAGTGAAAACAGGACTAAATTTTCTCAAGACTTCTAAATTGAGGTGATGAAAGAGCAAAAGGTGACGCTCCATGTAACAGGAGGGTTCTGGTGTGTTCTAGGAACATCCGGGAATATACCGACACGTGTAGTAATATTCTTTAATGCTTTTATCAGTGCACTTCCCACTATTATCACCTTATATACCTCATTTACACTAGGGTTGAAAACTAACATGTCCATATCAGTCCTCAACAACCTAACATGCATTTGCAGTATGTATTCAACAACCTAGCATGCATTTACAGTATGTCTTCTTCTTTTTAAGTTCTGATATATTCAATGGTTGTAGGATGATGTGGAAATTGTGACCCTCATACTATGCTTTCTTAAAATTGTGAAAGGTCAGCAATCCCTCGCAATAAAAATCTTAATTATTTATTTATGATTTTTATTTTTATTCAAATCGGCAAGATATTGCATAGCAGAGATAAAATAGTTGGCAGATTTTGAAAGGTCTATGTGCCAAAATTTTCATTACTATTTATTACTACATAAATTTTTGCTTGCTTATAATTAGAAGTCCCACCATTGTCATTTTATTTGATGCATGTACCGTCTATAACCAGTGTATTTTAGGAAGGATGTCCCAACTCACAGCAGCATAAATAATGGTATTAGGGCATTGTATACAAAAGTGGAAAGAAATCACCAAATACCTGAATTGATGAAACCTGAAAGAAGAATTAAACCGAATACAAAAACTTACAGGATTGAACGAGAGCCAATTGTAAGCATGTAGAAAGATGGTCACGAGAAAGCAAATTCTGCTGATTGAGACTTGTATATATCCAACAATATAATTAGCTAACTCTATAATTAATATGATGTTACTAACGCATATGATGTTACTAACTTTATAATTAATATATCCAAAAATTTACTATAAGGAAAATCAAAACACTACACATCCTTATCCAGAAAAAAAAATAAAGTTAAAAGAGTCTTCCACTTATCTCCAATCCAACCCATCCACATGCTCAAACGTAGTTATCCTAATCCGAAGAAAAACACAACATTCACAATGGAAAAACCAAATTGAACAAAGCAAATCCAAGATCCTTCATTAATTTGGTGATTCAAACACATCAAGGGCATCAAAGGCGTAAAAACAGCACGCACAAAAAATTACAGGCTTACGTTCGTTCCAGTCACACAACGACGCCAAGAGATGAAATATCTTAAATCCATAATTCATTGAAGATAAATTTCTTTCTTTTTAAATCTCTACGTTCTACTTTGGCAAAAGAATTTCATTACTTTCAGCTGCACACTAACTACGGTGTTACTAACGTCAGTCAAAAACTCTAGCAAAAATCCTAAGTTAGCACAAAATACCTAATTTAAGTGATTACCTGATTTGAATTTGAAAATTTATTTGCAGTCAATTGCCTAAATTGAACGCAACCCTAATTCTCCTTCTTCTTCGTCAAATTGGTAGGACAAAGGACAAAGACGGTGGTAGACGGCGGAGGCGATGGAAGACGACGGAGGAGGTGTAGATGGCGGAGGCGGTGGTAGACAGCGGAAGCAGTGGTAGAACAGATTGGCGATAACCTAAACGAACGAAAGAGGAAAAATGTTGAAAGAACGAAATGTTATTCGTTAGAAATAGGTTAAGTAATAACCGATGATAAAATTACAATCCTATCTACATTGCATTTAATTATTTACAAAATTACCAGATTTGGTAACGGTAATAACCGTTATAAATGTTAGTAACAGAAATAACCGTTAGAAAAAGGTAACGGTTATAACCGTTACAAATTGAAAGCGGAAAAAGTGTTACAAAATGGACTGTTTGGTGTAGTGATATGTATGTTGAACTACATGCCTAGTGACCGATGTATGTTTTTGTGTAATAAAATAAACTAATTAAGTAACAACATATCCTATACATGAACAATCCACTTTTGCATTGTGTGTTTGATTTATTAGTTTCAGTTATATAAAAACCAACAATAAATTCAGCACACTAGGTTGCGCTATGATAGTTTCCTTATTATTTAGTGACTAAAATGATCATATATATAATAATCCAATACCCAATTATAAACAAAAGCTTACATTTCTCAAAGAAACAACCTACTTATATTCAAGTAAATTCTTTTTACATATACACTTATGTATAAAGATCCTTAATCTAACCATTCATAAACTATATGTGAACGCCGTATACTTGAGATGAATTTAACAGAGATTAATGATGGCTGGTGTGTCCTCAAATGAATTTTAGCTATAAGACACACGATTGGACTCCCTGGGAAGAACAATTATTGATAGGAAGCTACTATAATTTGGTATAGGAATGTTTGATCATGCATATCTTAATCAGACTCTCACTTATTACTTCTTGTTTCTAACTAGACTCTTCTACATACTCTACATTTATCGTTTACTTTCCTGTAATCTTCTCTGAACTATTTTTAGACAAAAGTTGTACAATGGTTCTCTATAGTCAACGCTTCATACTCTACTTTGATCACAAAGTTCCTACTAACTTCCATTGCATTAATTTCTCCATACTCGAGTCCAAAATCTAAGTTATTGTCAACCTTAGGAGATGGCTTATTCTCTAGTGGTTCCGAAGAGCAAAATCGGGCATCATGTAAAAGCCCGAAGTTGAGAAGAAATTAATTATCATTTATAATAAATTTTTAAATAAATAAATGATATTAAATTATAATATTACTAATTTAAGATTAGTCGGAAATATAGAACTTTGTTTTTGATGTAAATGATGAAATATTTTTGTGAATTTGGACATTTTAATAATAAAATATTTATTTACAAGATTGGAGTAAAGATTAAAATTGGTTTGGGACATTATATTGCAAGTAATTATTTGATGATATTGATTATCAAATGAATTATTTTATTATTAAATTTTTTGAACAATGGATATTTAATGATAATTTTGGGCCTTTTTGAAGTGATATTGGTATCTATAAAGTGGAAATGGTTTAAAAAGTGAATTTAAAAAAAGGATTAATAATTTTATGTAGTTGAATAGTAATATATAAAAGAGCTTTGGAATTCATTATAGTGAAGAATGAGTTTTTATTTAATTATTGAGGCTAATAATTGATATTGACTAAAATAAACCTAATATTGCAATTGTGAGATAATTGACTTTTAAAACAAGGAAATTATGGAATATCATAATATGAGAATATATGATGTTGGGTAAACAAAAGTATTAAGTGCATATAATTTTTACTCATAATTTTGATCAATTTTGAGTTGGGTGGAAAATTTGTTCTGTAAAAGAAAAGAGAGAAAATAAAGTAAAATAGTGAGTTATTTTTAAATCCATTTAGCCCAAATCTAAGAAAGGAGAAGCCATGGTATTTTCTCCACCTCATTTTTCTCAAGAAGTCTAGAGACTTCATTCATTCTCTTCAAAAGTAGCAGCCTGTAACCATTTTTATTGTTTTTGCAAATCAAAATATAAAACCCTAGCTCCTCTCAAAATTCAAAACACACAAAATAAAATTCCTAAATTCAAGGAAATTTCTCAACAACACGCTACACTCCTAGAGGCAATCGAAGTTGGGTTTTTATCAGGTTTATCACTCATCTTTGACAAAGCAGTGAATGGAAAAGTGGGATTTTGGATATGCAGTGAAGTGCCAGTAGAGATTTGGTTTGCTAGTGTTAAGTTGAGTATTTTTCATTCACAGATACATGTCTAAATGTTTTGAACGCTTTACCTGATGTTTCTTTTGAATTATTTATGTGATTCTTTGTCGATGAGCCCATCCACTACAAAATTTGATCCAACGTTTTTGTTGAATTATTGAATATATGTGTGTTGATTTGGTGCTGAAATGGGTAGGAATGAATTACCTTTAGCTTAGAGATGTACAAGGGAACAAACTCCAAAGCTAGTGGAAGAAATGGAAAATGGCTTGGTGCTATAGAATTCTAGGCCATCACCAATGGTTGACCCATTAGGATAAGGGCGGTCGACCTTTGGTAAAGGTTAGAGCAGTGTTGCTACAAGTAGCGTGGGTATAATTATATATTTGAAAAATAATATTTTAAAAAAAAAAACAAAAGTACACCCTTGAAATAGAAAATTGACATATTTCAAATATGAATCATTTTGTGGAAAAAGAATTAATTTTATTGAATATTAATTATTTTATAAAAGAAACTAATTCGTTAAATAGAAAATTTATTTTGAGGTCTTGAATATATTTCAAAATCGTATGTTATTTAATAAAATTATGGATGATTTTTATAAATAATTATTGATGTAAAAAGCAATTTCCATGATTTTTAATATGGAAAATGGATTTGGAAATTAATTATAAGTTTAAAATTTCCTATTTTGGTTTAAAAATAAACAGAAATTGATTTTGGGCTATAAAAATCTATTTAAAGATCCTATTTAATTTTAGAAAATTATGGAATTATTTATAATAAATATTATTTTATTCAAAAGAGTTTTCTATGAATTTTGAATAAGGGAAAGCGATTTTAAAATATATGATATAGCCTAAAATCCTTGTTTCTAGATTTAAATAAATAAATAAAATATATTTGAATATTATATAAGGTAAAATCTATTAGGATATAATTTTCCTATAAATGAAATCCCTTTTATATATAATTTGGATGTTTGTTTGATTTTATTTTCTATGTAACGGAGAATTTGAATAAATAGAGTTATAGTAGTAATATTTCTTCGGTTATTCTCTGGACTTGTTATATAGACTATAATTGTGTGTTTTAAGTGTAATTTAGCATTAAGTAAATGGGTTAATAACATTGGGTCGTATGGGATTCCTATGTTAATATTTGTTCGGTTACTTTTTGTAGGTAAAGGTCACTTATCTTTATTTATGTGACTTGATGTCTAGAGATCTGATTTGTAGTTTGCTTACCATGTATGCTATGCTCACTACAGATTACTGTATGCTAGTTGGTTGTGTGCCTTCTTACTAGTTTTGCTTCTGCCTATTGACTATATGCCTTGATTATTAGTATGTATATTTCCATTGGTGTAACAACCCTGGTTTGGAGATTACCTGTCAATATTGAATTATAATCATAATTATAATTTAATATTGTGATTTAAATTAAAATTGGTGAAATTATATTGTTTATTTCGAATAAACAATAAATTTTGGAATTTAAAATGAGAAAATGAAATTCCAAGCTTTATTCTATTTTGTTTGGAGTGATAATAAATGTATTATGGACTTTAAATAATGAAAATGATTTCATTTTAGAGAAAATGTAATAATTATATTAATTATTGTCTATTTGCTTCTTTTAGTAATTTTTAAAAGAAGTATGTAATTTTTAAAGGCGATTTATTGAAATAAAAGGTGGAAATTGGGTTAAAAATAATAATAAGCTTTGGCTATAAATAAAGTTTTGAAATGGTTTGAAATATTTTTCTAAGTGATAAAATTAATTTTGTGGAATTCTAGGAGTTAAAAACATGGTTTTATCCATTTATTTGTGTAAATGGTGTATTTTGGTTAAATTAAGGATTTTAATAATAAAAATGTTTTAAAAATGTAAATTAATCTTTTTAAATGATAGAAAATGTTTTAATTTATATGCATACAAGTTTTCATATTTTTCTTGTGTGAAAATTTAGAGTAATGCATTTTTATTTATGTGTATATGTGATTCGTACACGTTTATTTGTTAAGTATTGATTTAAACCTTAAACCATTTATCTCTTTTAATTTTTGAACCCAATTAGGCCCATTAACCCTTAACCAGTTGAGAAATGAGAAATAGTGAAGAGTCTGTACGTTCATTTTCAATGTCTTCTTCCTACTCCAACCTGAAAACAGAAAACAGTAAACCTCTTTATCAATTTCTCAAATCCAAGCAATTCCTTTATTTTAATTAAGCAAATTCAAGGCTTTTTATAATCTAGTGATAAATAAAAGGTAAACAACTCCAAACTACTGAATTTCATCACAAATTCTTTTACAGTAAATGGGTTTCTAATTTTTACTGTAAATTGTTTTGCATGTTCTTCCTATCACTTGCACAGGTATTTAGAAGCTTCAATCTTGCTAAAAAACTTCAACTTTGCGGCAAAATCTACTATGAACCAAACTAGGTAGAACTCACCCCCAAAACCCAAAAGCTAACTTGTAAGGGGAGGGTGCCTAGTTGGTTATATAGTCATCGCCCGTACCATATTAGACGATGTGGGACATTACAAAATCCGAGCTTTTGCAACAAATCCGCAAGGTGAGAACAATATCTCACAAATACTAGCTAAATCGCTTGAGAAATTGCTTGAATCTGCTGCCCATGTAAAAGTTTATTCACTATAAACTCTATTTTCGTTTCTGGCCTGAAGTGCCAACTTTGGTTATCCATAACTTTCATCTCCGACAACGAAATGATGCCGGATCTTTTTCCAAGTCAAGTTTATATGTTGAACTTTTTTTCTGCAAAATTTGGTTGAAAAATATTGTCATTTGAGTGTTCAAACCATTGCTCCAAAATCAACAAAACTCAATTTTTCTGCCTGTAGAAATTGTGTTTTCTGAGTTGCTGCAAACATGGTATGAGTCCATGTTTGAGATAGCATAACTCTTTCTTTTCTTATTGAAATTGCGTGATTTGTTTTTTGTTTGAAAGAAAAAGTTTTGTACTATAATCATACCAAATTTCAAATGATTTCGACCTATATACCTTATAGAAATATGCTGCCGCACTTTGATTTGGAGCATGTTTTTGCCCAGATTTTTACAGTGAAAACACTGCCTGGGTTCAACTTTGAGACATCATAACTTCCTCATACTCTATCCAAATTCCATGATTCTTTTTTTTTTGAAAGATAAAGTCTTATACTATAAGTGTACCAATTTTGAGCTCAATACGATGCATTTGTTGCTCTGTTTTTTGCCTGGAAGTTGAACCCAGAATGGATTTTTAGGCCTGAGCACATTCTTGTAGAACTGTTACAAACATTGTTTGAGTCAATGTTTGAGACAGCGTAACATTTTCATTTTCTATCGGAATTCATTGATTCTTTTTTTTTAAAGATGAAGTTTTCTACCTTGTGCACAACAATTTTTAGTTCAATCAAAGGTCGTTCGACCACATGTTTTATGTCCGAAAGTTGAACCTAGAGAAGATTTCAGACCTGGATATTATTTTGCCAGTGTTTTTATGTTCTTTTTCCGTCCGATTTTTGACTTTTACTTCATGTTTTTATGATATTTCTGAAATGTTTTGAGGGCTATGATTCCTATCAATAGGCTAGCCAAGTTTTGATAAATTTGAAATTCAAATTTGAATTGAATTTGAATTGAATTTGGATGACAGTTTTGAGTGATTTCTTTGATTTCGAGCATAGATTTTTCCAAACAATTTTGAAATAATTTTTAAAATAAATTGGTATTTAAAATAATTATTATGTTATATTTTTAAATTATTTTAAGCTACAAAATCTATTATTCTCTATAATAAGGGAATTTTCAAATATCGTCTTCAAAATTGATTTCGGAAAATGGTTTTAAAAGCTTGTTTTCTCAAATAAATTATTTTATATGTATAATACAAGTTTTTGCACTATTCGAGCGAATGAGAAGGAGAATTAAACGGTTTGGTAAAACACGTGGTATGGGACATGTGCGTTTATCTTATCGGTTAATTCCTGACTTGTCCGTTTGATCATTTTGACCTTCGGGTCGAGTTTACCGATGAGATGAGGTAAACTTTTTAATGCTTTGAGTGTGAAATTTACTGGCGATTAGTAAACCGTTTAGTACGAACGTGTGGTATGGGATGCACGTTAACACTATTCGGGTTCCTATTCGAGAGTGTGTGACACATTTGCCATTGCGGCGTGCCAGTACTAGACCTTCGGGTCATTGCCATTGCGGCATTTGCCATTGCGGCGTTTTCCATTCCGACCTATTTATCTTCGAGATGTTTGCCATTGCGGCGTATTTTCCATTGCGGCGTATTTGTCATTGTGACGTTTTGCCTTCGGACGAGGTACCTATTTGAGATAACAGTACTTGGCAAGGCTTCGGCCACATGCACGTGCAAACACTTTTGAGACGGTTTCTTTGACTATTTTCCCTAGTGTATCGCCCCTTTCCGGAATTGGTCCTTTGAACCATTCAATATATATTTGTGGCGATTACCTTTCAAGAATTTGAACTCTTGGAAGTTCTATTTTTGAGATTTGAATTGCCTACACTGGCGTTATATGAGATTTTCCTTTTAGCGTTTACTTGAAATTTTTTTCCCCTCTTTGGAGATATATTTGCCTTATGGCATGTTTGAGATGAGATCTCTTTATGCATGTTTTGGGTTTGCCAAGATGGCGGGTTTAGGTTTTCCCCTAAACCATATGTGATGTTTTATGAATGCCGATGATATGAGGCTCGCTACTTTTAGCGTTTTATGGGTTATTTTATCTCTTTTGAGATTATATGTTTGTGTAGTGGTACCATATTATCACTAGAGGTAATCATACACTTTAGTTGTCCCCTCTCACTTGAGAATATTATCACAATATCCATATGCTCATATTATCGCTTATCCTCGTTAATTGATTTGTTTAGCTAGACTGACCCGTGTATTTTATACTCGGGTTAGACTGAGGTGTTTCAGGTTAGGTATATTTGGACTTAGCCTATTTCGCTTCCATATGGACTCTATTCTGCTAGCTCTTTTTGTTATAGCTTTTTATGTAGTCCTTTTTGGTTTGCTACTCTGATATGTATATTCTTTTGACTCGTGTTTGTATTGTGGTCATCATACCACATATGTGATGTATCATTTTGTATACTCTGTGATGTATCTATATATGTGTGTATATGGGATTATCTGCTGTTCCATGATGTGTTTTGCATTTGAGTTGTTGTATTTTGTTCTGATAGATCCAATAGCCACCTATGGCTTTGTATTAAGTATTTATTGGATATGTCGATCCACTTGAGATAGAAAAAAAATATGGCATTTTTCGACGTATTCAATAGGTATTTAAGACAAGGCTATAGATGGTCGCTCCTATCCAGCTCTATTCTCTGCATTAGCAGACATTATTACCCAGTAATACTCTTTGTTAATGTGGGTCTCGGGGTGGGGCGTCATAATTGGCTATGTGCTTTATTTGTCATATGTTATTGTTATGTGCTATTACCAAATAGGCTAGTGTCCATCCTACCGATTGATTGCGGGTCATACCTCATATCTGTGACATCACTTTTAGATTATATGTGATGTGTACTTGTACTTGATCTGTGCTTGTAGAGCCGTGTGCACGTATCACTATGTGCTCATAGTGTTATGTGCTACTATACCGAGATGTCATAAAGCCAATTAGTCTGTTACCATTAGGCGGTAGATTCATGACCATGCATTGCATCGGCTTGCAGCATGTTATGATATACAAATGAACATAGTGTCATGATGACCAGGAGTAACTTAAGACTATAGGAGTAAGTTGCATGCTACATTGTATGCAACAGACTCCTGTAGAAGTGTTATGTGCATATCAGTCTCCCCACTTGATTTTGTATGATTTTATGGAAACATTACGTTATTTTATTTACACATCAGCTAGACAAATATTTCATGGTGTAAGCCAAATATCCCATAGGACACCTTATGTGCTCGTCTATTCCTATGACTAGGTGTGTATTTATTGTTGCGAATTGCTATGAGCTCATCCATTGTGTGATATTATTTTATGATTGATTGCTAGATATGACTAGTCATTGCTCACCTCTGTCTAGATTTGTCAAGCATTCATCTTACCTTTGGTGACTTGATGTGTGCTTTCCACTTTGGTACCTAATTTCTTTTTCACTCATTGTTATGATTTACGTCTGCTTATTTACTAGATCTGACTTGCTATTTGCTCTTCTATTGGTATGACTTGTTGTGTGCTCATGTACTATACGTTATTTGATTATATTATATGCTAGTTTCATCCAGCTTTTTGATGCATTTATGAGGAGCATACCAATTTGATATATCACCCCTTTATGTTTATGTTCTCCATTGAGCATGACTCGCTGTAACAACCCACTGTAACACCTTGAAATTTAGCGTTAGTTATTTAATTAGTTAGTTAGTTAATTAATTTGGCTCCAAAAATGGAATTTCTGCAACTGATGGAATTTAACCATGAAACTTGCATCATTGCATTCGTGGAGAAATTTTGAGTAACTCTCGTATTTGGATTTTTGCGATCGAAGTCCAAATGAAGAAGTAACGGACAAAAAACGAATTCGGAATGAAAATAAGTAGATAAGAAAAATTAACTAAATTATCCAAGGCCCATAGGTCGACCCACCATCATGGGCTGTCGACCAGGGACGGTCGACCCTTAGGTAGGGGGTGGCCAACCTTTCCCTATGTGGCAGCTAGGGTTAGCGTAGGTACAACGACCCGGATTTAATATATCTTGATTTAATGGTTGAGGTTGACTCTTACGCCTATAAATTCAGGCCTAGCCCTCCCTTCTCTTCTCATATTTTTCTAGAGGCAGTAGCGAAGCTCTGCCATTTCTTCTTCTTCGCTTTCTTTCTAAATTATAAATTAAGATATTTGTATTTATATTCATCCAAATTGGAGAAGAATAGAAATCTAATAAAAAAGAGAAGAGAAGAGAATCAACTATATGCGTATTTGAAGTAATTTATATATTTATATATATTTCCTCTCCCAATCCCAAATCTCTTATCGGATCTGTAATTCTAATGTATGTATACACTCTTTTATACATATTTCTTTGATTATAGAGGATTTGGAGATGAATTTAAGGTCTACTTCAGATCTGAATCACTTTTAAAAGGCGAGTGGGGAATTTTATAGATTGTTATAATATGAAAATTATTTCATTGGTGTTTATTTGATTATTATGCCTAACTGGATAATTATATATAAGTTGTAGGCAACAAATTGAATATAATATGAATATAATAAATATTGCCTACATATTCTTGTTTATGAATTTGTTTAGAATTTTTTACAACCTGATCTGGAAATCAATCCTAAAAGTATGAATTTAGAATATTGATTTGAATGAAATTTATTCCAGATCTGAAATAGGTTGTATAATAATGTTTTGAATTTGTATTATTACCCTAATCTTGTTGGAATGTAAACTATTCTATGTTTAGAATTGTTGGAATTTAGATCCACTTAATATTTGTAAATTAGTTTGATTTCTTTCCCTTTTAGAATATTATAGCGTTTGATCTAACAAGAAATAGATGCAAATAAAAAGAGAAAGAGATGTGTAAATTATGAATTCACTATAGTTTACACTGTCTATTTATAGTAATAAAAAGAAATGATTATTCCTTGTAATTTCAAACGATGTAATCTTTTATATTTTAAAGTTAAATATTTTGTTTTGGACTAATTTATAGAAATTATAGCAGGTAATCTTTTTAGATATGATTCCAATAATTGAACATGGAATAGAATATTCTACTGAAGATATATAACTAGATTATATTTTGATAAACATAAATATCTATAAGCAATTTACTACGCTTATAATAATTAAATAAAACTTAGCTAACAATGATGCTTACACATAATATTAAGGTTAGGATATTAATTAATGGAAAAGGAATTTAAAAGGTTGTAGCTCCAATAAATGAGAAATAAATGGTAATAAATATGAGAGTTGCAATAATTTGATAGGGTAAATGGATTAATGGGACTGATAAATAAAGACATTGAATTAATAAATATTGAATAGTTAAAAGGTAACTAATTTGAAATTAGTAATCATACATAAATGTCTTGGGAAATGTATGTTAGGATTTTATGGCCAAATTGACATTTATGAGCATCAAAAGGGGATTTAAGTGTAAATAAACATTTAAAGTAAATTTTATTGCCTTAAATAAAAAGGGAATTAGTAAGCTAAGTCCAATTTCTACCTAAGATGATATAAGTAAAGACTTAGAATGGTTAATTGGACTTAGTAGGTTGGTGGTACAAGGTCAGTAGAGTCACTCGACGGAAGACTGCCCTTACCCTCAAGGTTACCAACCGTCAGGTGCACTTGCTACTGATGTGAGACAACACTAATCCTATGACCATGACGACATGAGAGATCAGACATGCTTTCTTAATTGAAAAGTATTAAATGGTCCAAATTTGGAATTAGGAGCGGTGAGGGATATCTCTATAGGGGTTCGCTTCTAGTTTGAGGTATCGAGTGGCTGTATGATCCACCTCTCTTCTAAAATGAAGTATTAAGTAACCTAGTTGGATTCCAAATAAATAAGGATGTCCCTAAAAGGGTTTACTTCAGTATTGAGGTATTAGGTGGCTAATTTAGGGCCCGCCTCCCTATCGAAAGAAGTAACCTAATGAGATTCCATATTTATAACTAAGAGTGATAGTGGATATCTCGAGAAGGGTTCACTTTAGGTTTGAGGTATTAAGTGACTGATCTAAAGGTTTTCTTCTCTCCTAAAAAGAAGTATTAAGTAACCTAGTGAGATTCCAAGCGATGTCAGCTAGATAGTACCAGTAAGGAGTCCGCCTTGGGTTAGGTATTAAATGACAAAGGCCTACCTATAAATAAGTGTAAAATGATCAAGGGTCTACCTAGTCCTTATTAATAAGTTATTAAGTGGCTTGGGTACAGTCTCTCACATTTCTAAGGCCGTAATAATGATGTACTAGTGAGGAGTCTACTTGGGGATAGATATTAAGTGATGAAGGACTTGCCTAGAATATAGGCATTAAATGGTTAGAAGTCCGCCTAGTCCTTTTAAAGGTATTAAATGGCTTGGGTACTATCTCGTACATGGCTACGATTTTATTGGCGACATATGTTGTAATAGTTGGACATCAAATGTTGGGAGCCTTAAATAGTGGTTAGAGATCTTTGTAGCTAGGACTCACTGATCATTGACAACATTGTTAGAAAACCACCTTGGTAATAGGTCTTAAATGATAGGATCTACCTTGATTGAGGTCTTAAATGGCAGAGTCTGTCTATTTCTCTTTTAAAAGTATTTTGTGGTGATTATAGAAGCCCGCTTCATATTTAGAAGTACTAAGTGGCCATTGGGTTTTGAAGTATTTGGTGGTTGATAAGGCTTCGTCGGTATTTTGTACCTTGGGAAGGGGTAGGTAAGTAATCGTGTGTGCTATGCACAGCTAGAATTGCTAACCTTAATAGACATAACTATTAAATGGAAACCAATCGGTACAAATTTATGTTATGGACAGTTTATAGATTTTCCAGTCACTGGAACGTTGTTCTGGCCCCCTCCTCATCACATCCCGCAGGATAGATTTTGAGGAACAGGTCATTGGAGCTGGATGTGTTTAGTTGTTGGAGAAGTCTTCTTTTCTCTCATGTTCGATGCTGATGTGACAACCTATTATCCAAGGAATACCAATAATTCCAAGTAGTAGTCATAATTAGTATTTTTATCATATTATTGTTTTCGCTATGAGTTTAGATTTTTATCAATCCATGATAATGCTCATGCTTATTTGCAGGTTCCAAATCCAACGTTCTGTGCTTGATGGACGGGTTTCGATTTTTGTCAAAAGTTAGGCCCACCGAGGTACATGTTGTTACATTTGGTATCAGAGTCTAGGTTAGTAAATCAGAGGAATTAGGATAAATTGAGAGAATGTATTCCTACTTTCCTATCTAGTAATATTATAATTTTTACGCCAGATTCTAAAGGTTCCGACTATAGAAGTAGTTGTGGTTCCACTCCAAAAGGATAGGCAATGCAACTATGGGATGGAAATATCTTAGATTTAAGAATTTCATACCAACTCTGAAATACCCCATGGAGAGTGGGCGACGCGTAAGGTACCGTTGATAGACAACTTGAGTGCGACATATGGCAGAATCCTGGAGACTAGAGGTGTTCGACTTGATGGTTGAGATTCTAGCTACCTTGTGATTTTGGATTTTGATGATAAGTTCAAGTCAGAGATACACATTTATTCCAAATGGGCGGAAAATTAGAGTCTGTATCTCATAATTTTCTAGAGGCAAGTTTTTGCTAAGGTGCGTTCATTGATCACCTCTTTGATGGCAAAACCAGATTTTTATTTTGATAATTAATGTCAATTCCTCAGCCTAAAACCTGAGTGAGAATTTTTATAAAGTATATTTTAGAAATACCTTAGATTTTAGAAATAGTAGTTTTTGGAAATCCTTAAATATTAATATATATCAGTAAAGGCTCGATTTTGATTTTTGGCAAATATGAGTTTGACTTTTAAGGGAAGTTTTGGTATGAAATAGTTTTTATTATTTAGAAACAGATATAAAGGTGCATATATTTAGTTCAGTGACTTTTTGATTTATAAGACTTTTAAAATGTTCTCTCTTTACGGTATGGACAAAATAGCAACGACGTTCAATTTATTAGGGTATAGTTTGAAGTATTGTTGTACCAACAACTATTGGAAGAAATATTTCCATACAAAGTAGGCAGGAAATAGCAATAGGAATATTTTCGGATTTTTAGAATTGTTGTTGGTGGCAGCAGCTTTGTTGGGACTACTGTGAATTGTTGGAGCATGGTTCGGGACTAGCCGGCTTTGACACCACCGTGATGAGGACAGGAATTTTTCAGATCGTGTCGAATCGAAGGAGATGGCGCGAAACGATTATTATTATTTAATCTGACCCTAATTGAGCCTAGGTTCAATTAACACCTAAAGCTCGTCTAGCGGTTGACTACTTAGTGGTAAACTTAGAGTGGTCTACCAATTAACGAGTTTTGCTACAACTTGAACCTGTAACGGGACAATAAAAGTCACATCTGAATTTCCCCAGTTGCCTTCTTTCGTTCCTCCTTCCGCAACAAGCCAAACCCAATCTCCATCCTTCTCCTCTTCCAAATATCAGCCTCTCTCTTCCGTTTCTCCCCTAGGCGACACCGTCTTTCACTAGGAGCAGCAGCCTCGCCTCTCCCTCATGCTTGTTTTTCACGTTAGAACTCGCGCCACCATCACTCCAGATCCAAACGCTATTTTCTCCCTCCAACCACTTCTTAGAAGGCACCTTTCCGCATTGTCGATTTTTCCTCACACCATTATGGTCTCAACCCTCAAGAGGCCACTTGGCTGGACCGGAATGAGCAGAAGGTTTCGCCGCTTTTAGGCTGGAAGAGCTATTCATCGCGGTAGGATTTGCACCGATCCTTTGCTTCGAGATTTTTGAGCAGGAATGTTACCCGTGTTGCATCTGCCTTTTCGATGAAGGCAATAGTTTGATTCATTCGAAGGTGAAGCATGCCTTCATTAAGCTGACTAATGATGATCTCACTGAGATTTTGGAGACCTCCACGAAGGGCGCGGACTTGGATGATTTTGAAGTAACCGACTCAAAGGTTTTGCAACAAATCTTTTCTCGAGATGTTGGTGTTTGGAAGATGGATAATCTACGTACGAATGCCCATCTGATTATGTGCATCATTCGACACAACGTCATCCCTATGAAGGGAAGTTATGACTGGATGTATCCCATGGTGCGAAAGACCGTCTATGCTAGTATTGGTGGCATCATCGTCAATTAGACCCACACACTTTTGATTCAATTTGTTAATCAAGGATTAGCACTCAACAGAGTCACTTTCTGTATTTTCACCTATCCACTCTCGTCTTTAGGTAATACGGGTGAACCTCCATGGAGAGGCAGTTTAGTAGAAGGTTCCTTCTACCATCATTAGATCCTTCTTTAGGAAGATTACAATTTTGAAGCTATCAACAACACCAGTAGTAGTGCAAGCATCATGAGATTGGATGCATAACCGCCATGCTACGACCATTCAAGGCTCATAGTAATGGATCGAGCTCCAGCTGAAGAACAAAGCATCTCATAGTCTATAGGCATTATTTTAGGATTTATGGTGTTGTTGTTTTTTCCCTTCCGGCATTTGTTCTTTTCTTTTAGGTTGTTTGGGTTGTAACTGTTGGTTTTCTCTTGTAAAAGGCACACACGATATTATGAGTTTTATTTATTAATTTTATTACTGTTTCTGGACATGCGAACCGCTCCTATATAATCATAGTAAAGAAGCAGTATAAATATGGGATTCTCATAAAGACACTTGACTAACAATAAATGCATTATAAGACTGGAAGTTTATAATAGTTGGAAAATTTCAGCGAAGGACATGATAAAGTTGTTTCGGTACCATTGGTCATTGCACATGTTCCTTAAAGCTAAATTTTTTGAATAATAGATGTGATGGCATTTTAAAATAAAATGTCAAGTTGTTTTTTGGTAAAGGTTAGTTATAGAATTTTGAAATTTGGTTTATGCTTTTAGCGCATAACCGACTACTGACTACGCTGAAGTGTGGCTTGATTTATCAAAATTTCTGAGAAGAAAATATTTTGAAAAGTTTCCCCTTGATTTTAAAAGTTCTCTTTTGAAAAAAAACGTTTTTAGGTTTTAGCTATTTTTGGCTCTAAAATTATTTTTAGAATTTTTGCCCAAAAATTCGATTTCAAGTGAAAATGTACATCTAAGTATTTTGGGATTTTATTTTCCAAATGACGTATAAATTTGAAAGTAAGAAAGATTTTTGGGAAATATTTAATTTTGAAGGTCACATGTTAAGCGTAGGAAAGACAAATTGAGTTAGGATTTGCGAATTTAGGGGTGCATTAGGATCGACGATGCGATAGATGCAAGCGATAACAAGGGAAAAGCTGTTTTAGCCTTGGAATTTCTATTTCCATATCTTATCGACGACACGCACGAGTCTGTTTTTAGACTTGATTTCGTTTTAGAGCTTAAAAATAAGCCTCCTTATGCGTTTTGTATGTGGTAAAATTTGGAGTAAATCTGGGGAAACAATGAAATTTCCACTGTACTGCGGGAATATAAAGATTATAGTGTGGTAAGAATGTTAAATTCTCCGCCTAAATTCCTTTTTCCGGCATAGGAGTAAAATATAGCAAGCAATTTTTCGACCCGTTAGATTTTTGGATGGTAGGAATTGGATGCAAAATTGGTTGCTTCATACTTCTATTCGTAGGATTATGGTATTATTGGTTGAAAAGATTTTAAAAAAAAGTTGCACACATGTAGAACTGCAGTATATATATATGGGTTGTTTGCATCATATATTTTCAAAAGAAATGCATTCATATAGGAGGATCTGATTTAGAATCATTATGTATGCATATTTTCTATATGATGATATGGTAATACACTATGCACTTGAGCATGTTTGGTTGTACACTCATTGGTTGTGTAGTTTATGATAATTAAGAGCCAAAACCAAGACTTAGTCATTGGTGAAATTTCGGGGATGAAATTCTTTTTAAGGGGAAAGAAGGTAACACCCTGAAATTTTGCGTTAACTAATTAATTAGGCTCGAAAATGGAATTTATGCAAATGATGGAATTTGACCATGAAACTTACACTATTGCATTTGTGGTGAAATTCTGAGCAACTTTCTTTTGGAGTTTTACGATCGGAGTCCAAACGATGAAGTTATGGAAGAAAAACGAATTCGGAATGAAAATAAATAAATAAATAAATAAATAAGAAAAATTAACTAAATTAACCCGGGCCCACAAGTCGACTGACCATCATAGGCGGTCAACTAAGGGCGTAGGGTGCGGTCGACCGTTCCCTGTGTGGCAGCTAGGGTTAGCCTAGGCCCAACAAACCGGATTTAATATATTTTGATCTAACGATTGAGGTTGACTCTTACGCCTATAAATTCAGGCATAGCCCTCCCTTCTCTTCTCATATTTTTCTAAAGGCAATAGTGAAGCTCTGCCATTTCTTCTTCTCCACTTTCTTTCTAAATTTTAAAATTAAGATATTTGTATTTATATTCATGCAAATTGGAGAAGAAAAGAAATCTAATAAAAAGGAGAAGAGAAGAGAATCAACTATACGCGTATTTGAGATAATTTATATAAATTTATCTATTTTCTCTTCCAATTCCAAATCCCTTCTCAGATCTGTAATTCTAATGTATCTATATATCCTTTTATACATATTTCTTGGATTAAAGAGGATTTGGAGATGAATTTAAAGTTCTACTTCAGATCTGGAGATTTGGATCGTTTTTAAAAGGTGAGTGGGAAATTTTATAGATTTTTATAATATGAAAATTATTCCGTTGGTGTTTATTTGATTATTATGTCTAACTGGATAATTGTATATGAGTTGTAAGCAACAAATTGAATACAATCTGAATATAATAAATATTGCCTACGTATTCTTATTTATGAATTGATTTTGAATTGGTTATAGCCTGATTTGGAAATCAGCCCCAAAAGTTTAATTTAGAATATTGATTTAAATGAAATTTATTCCAGATCTAAAATAGGTTGTATAATAATGTTATGAATTTGGATTATCACCCTAATCTTGTTGGAATGTAAACTTTTTAATGTTTGGAATTGTTAGAATTAAGATCCGTTTAATATTTATAAATTAGTTTGATTTCTTTCCCTTTTAGAAAAATACAGCGTTTGATCTAAAAAAGAATAGATGCAAATAAAAAGAGAAAAAGATGAGTAAAATATGAATTCATTGTAGTTTACACTGTCTATTTCAATAATAAAAAGAAATGATTATTCCTTGTAATTTCAAACGATGTAATCCTTTATATTATAAAGTTAAATCTTTCATTTTGGACTAATTTATAGAAATTATGGGGGATAATCTTTTTAGATATGATTCCAATAATTGAACATGGAATAGAATATTCTAGTGAAGATATATAACTAGAATATATTTGGTAAACGTAAATATTTGTAAGCAATTTACTACGCTTTAATAATTAAATAAAACTTAGCTAATAACGACACTTACACATAATATTCACATTTAGGATAATTAATTAATGAAAAAGGAATTTAAAAGGTTGTAACTCCAGTAAATGAGAAGTAAATGGTAATAAATATGGGAATTGCAATAATTTGATAGGGTAAATGGATTAATAGGACTGATAAATAAAGAACTTGAATTAATAACTATGGAATAGTTGAAAAGATTACTAATTTGAAATTGGTAATCATACATAAATGTGTTAGGAAATGTCCGTTAAGATTTTATGGACAAATTAACATTTATGAGCATTAAAAGGGGATTAATGGGTAGATAAGCATTTAAGGTAAATATTATTGCCTTAAATAAAAAGGGAAATAGTAAGCTAAGTCGAATGTCTACATAAGATAATATAAGTAAAGACTTAGGATGATTAATTGGACTTAGTATGTAAGTGATGCGAGGTCAGTAGAGTCACTCGACAGAAGACTACCCTTCACCTTGAGGCTACCAGCAGTCAAGTACACTTACTTCTGATGTGAGACATCACTAATCCTATGACATGTGGCGACGTGAGAGATTGGTCCTGCTTTCTTAATTGAAATGTATTAAATGATCCAAATTTGAAATTAGGAGTGGTGAGGGATATCTTCATAGGGGTTCTCTTCTGTTTTGAGGTATTAAGTGACTGTAGGTTCTGCCTCTCTCTTAAAAGGAAGTATTAAGTTACCTAGTGAGATTCCAAATAAATAGGGATGTTTCTAAAAGGGTTTACTTCAATGTTGAGGCATTAAATGACTCTTTCAGGACCCGCGTCCCTACCGAAAGAAGTAACCTAATGAGATTCCATATTTATAATTAAGAGTGATAGTGGATATCTTGGAAAGGGTTCACTTTGGATTTGAGGTATTTATTGACTAATCTAGGAGTTTTCCTCTCTCCTAAAAAGAAGTATTAAGTAACCTAGTGAGATTCTAAGCGATGTCAATTAGATAGTATCAGTGAGGAGTCTGCCTTGGGGGTTAGGTATTAAATGACAAAGGTCTACCTATAAATAGGTGTTAAATGGTTAGGGGTCTATCTGGTCCTTATTAATGAGGTATTAAGTGTCTTGGATACAGTATATCACATCGCTAAGGCCGTAATAATGATAGTACCAACGAGGAGTCCACTTGGGGATAGGTATTATGTGATTAAAGACATGCCTAGAATATAGGTATTAAATGGTTAGAAGTCCGCCTTGTCCCTTTAAAGGTATTAATTGGCTTGTGTACCATCTCTTACATGGCTACGATTCTATTGGCGACAGATGCGGTAATGGTTGGACATCAAATGTCAGATGCCTTAAATAGTGGTTAGAGGTCTTTGTAGCCAGGATCTATTGATAATTGACAACATTGTTAGAAAACCACCTTGGGAATAGGTTTTAAATGATGGGGTCTACCTTGATTGAGGTCTTAAATTGCAGAGTCTGCCTATTTCTCTTTTAAAAGTATTTTGTGGTGATTATAAAAGCCAGCTTCATATTTAGAAGTAGTAAGTGGCAAATGGGTTTGGAAGTACTGGGTGGTTGATAAGGCTTCGTCGGTATTTTGTACCTTGGAAAAGGGTAGGTAAGTAATCGCGTGTGCAATGCAAGGTTAGAATTGCTAATTTTAATAGACAAAACTATTAATTGAAAACCAATCGGTATAAATTTATGTTATGGACAATTTATAGATTTTCCAGTCACCAGAACGTTGTTTTGACTCCCTCCTCATTACAACCCACGGGATAGATTTTGAGGAATAGGTCACTAGAGCTGGATGTGTTTAGTTATTGGTGAAATCTTCTTTTCTCTCATGCTCGATGCTGATGTGACAACTTATTATTCAAGGATACCATTAATTCCAAGGTAGTAGCCATAATCATTATTCATATCCTATTACTGTTTCCACTGTGAGTTTAGGTTTTTATCAATCTCTAATAGTGCTCATGCTTATTTGCAGGTACCAAATTCAATGATCTGTGCTTTGATGGACTTGGGTTTCGATTGTTGTCGAAATTTAGGCCACCGAGGTATGGGTTGTTACACCAACCATCCATTATGCCCTGATTTACGCAAAAACTGATGCAGACATTGCAAACCTCGCGGACAGTGGTTCATTCTGAGGTAAAATATAAAACAACTCACTGAGCTCTCTACAATAGTCTACACTTTCTGAAACTCACGACGGAAGGAATAAAATATAATAGTAATCAATAATATAATCTAAGACAAATAAAACAATAAAGTATCAAATAAATACAGCTACAGTATCTCTCTATTGGTATGGACATAGTATAATGTCTGGGAATAAATGAAATACAATAATAGATAGCTGATGAATAAATGTGCATCTCCATCGTACCATCGCCTCCAAGTCGCCACCAGTCCCCTCTATTGACCTATCAGAGTATAACTAAAAAGAAGAAAATGGTAGAGAGGGTTAGACATATGTCTCATGAGTGAAACACATCATATAAGTGTATAATAGTAATAAGTTAGTAAAACAACACTTATGCTCGAAAACCATACCTTAACCCATGTTAACTGCACCCAACAAGTTAGCTAAACACAATATAATACTACAACGGTATTATATGCTAAGGCCCCAGAATAATTTATCCCAAGTCAAATCATATGCATTCTATTGAGCCCAAGGTTTCAAATGTATGTTTAAACAACTACGATACTAATAGGCTCAAAGTCCCAACTCATTATTGCGTAAATGTATGCACACTATTGAGCTCAAAGTCCAAACATATGCTACCAACTGCGAAACTATTAGGCTCAAAGTCCTAGCTTGTCATCACTTAACGTATGTACGCTATTGAGCTCAAAGTTTCAACTTGTGTAACACCAACTACAACACTATTGGACTTGAAGTCCCAACTCGTCGTCGCTAGACGTCCCTGGCCCCACCAAAGTGCACCCGATGCCTATCATATACCACACTATTGAGCTCAAAATCTCAACTAATGTCATATGTATGCGACACTATCACGAAAACCGCACTTGACTATTGAGGTCAGGTCCATGCTAGGCATTTACCTAATAGCCCGCGACATTATTGGGATCATGCCCAAAGCTCGTTATCGCCCCACCATTTACAAAGCTACTAGATCAAGGTCAAGTCCCGTAAGTGCAAGCCCAAGCCAGACAGTAGCTTAATGGTCTACGACACTATTGGGATCAGGCCCAAAACTCGTCATTGCCCCACCGTTTACGAAGCTATTATATCATACCCTTACCAATAAGCGCAAAATCGTATAACGAATATAACACAACAAGACCCTTTTCTAAAACATTCCAAAACATAACAAACAACATACCAAAGCATTCCTCGTCTCTCCAAGATCACTGTGCGGTGAACCGCACGTGAAACAGAGTTCGTATGCGAGAGTTATAAGCGTTTAAAAATGAAGGGCAATTTGACAATTATTTAATTATCATATCATTTTATTTTATTTGTCTATCACATCTACTATAGTAAGCCTCAATACCTCATCAAACTATCAATGTCAGTTCCAACCGTCACCTCTGACCACCAACCCCGGATACGACACCAGTGGTCACTTCCCTACACCAAGCCGACCAGTTCGACAATAGTCCCACTACCTCCAATGGTACCAAGACGAACATCGCTACCGCTACTTCTATCGTTGATTCTTGGCGAATTCTGACCATCATTTTCATATCATTGCCATTTCGTCATCAGAACGAAATAGACAATCCATGTTTATCGAATCTTCTAATGCATTTTCCGATTAATCCTTACAGTCGGTCGACAAACGAACATCACTAGTAGATTCGTGTCAGCAAGAACTATAATTTTGATATATAATATACCTAGTTTGGAACACTTTTATATTTCACACTTTTAATTAGGGAGATTAACTTCGACTAATTACAATTAATAAAAATTGACTTTTTTATTTCTAGCAATGACATACTACATCCTATTCATGTTTCTATTAGAAAATTCAGTTTTTAATTTTCAATTACATCATTTATAATATGGTTTACGACCATAAGGGATGAACTACTATATCATACTAATATATACCCAACTAGAATGAATCTCACTCATGATTAGCCATGCAACCTCCCTGATTCGATGTGAATTTCCCTTCTTTTCCATCTAGAAATTCCTTGCCTTCAAAACTCAAATCCTCATGATGATTTTGAATATTTGCGTAGCTCTCTTTGTAGCGATGTTTTATATTAATTTTATTTAATTTGGATTTGATTTGGAGATTTTGGTTTGATTTTGTTTGGAGATAAGACGAAGAAGAAGATGGAGATTATAGTAAGATGTTTAGGCTCAAGTAGGATTAGATAATAGGGTTTACATTTTTATTTATAGGTACAAATAACACATGTTTAGCGTAAAATCTCAAAACTAATATATTACGAAGCCACTAAATTTGACTTATAATTTCTAGTGGCTTATCAAAATCGACAAGATACAAATGTTTTATGACTGTAAACGACATTCAAAACGCAATGAATAGGCCTTGAGGCCTAATTCCAACTCCTATAGATATTTGCAATTTTGTCCTTTATGTAAAATTACATTTTTATCCTTTAAATTAATTATTTAATTTCATAAAATTATGAAGTGTTACATTCTCCCCCATAAAAGAATTTCGTCCTCGAAATTCCATGAGACGGACAATGCAACTTGCTTTATATTGTACAAACATATAAAACAAACATAGATACACCCATTTAGTATCCATTATCAAATGCAAGCAAAACACAATCAAGAATTTATAATGCATTTGATAGGTAAAAATGGAATGATATGATGTGAGATGGTTGCAAATGCAACTCAATCGGCCTCATATATGAATGCACATGCAGTCACTGCAAGAAATTTTATTTTTTGTGGCGCTCAAAAAACGCTACAAAAACTTTTGGTGGCGTTTTGATAAACGCCGCGAGAAAGCATGCGACTAAAAATTCATGATTTTTTGTTGCATTTATTTTAACGCCACTATAAATGCATTTTTGGCAGTGTTTTTCAAACGCCACCATAAATCTTTTTGTAGCGTTTAAAAAACGCCACCAAAAGATTTTTTGGCGCCACTAATAGAATTTCCAACTTTACCCTTGTTTTACGGTTGCATTTACTCAACGCCACTATATATATTTCGGTAGCATTTTTGAAATGCTACTAAAAGTTGTTTATTATTTTACACCATTTTTTCATGCTATTATTTCCTGTTAATGGTTTATTTTGGTTCTATTATATCAATCAACAATCACTCACATAATCATCATATTCAAATAAGTTAAAAAACACGATAACCATATAATCAAATAAAATATCCATAACCATTCCAATACAATAGTTTTTCGACAAAATGACCTAACTCACATACAATAACCATTTATATACAAATTTACACATCGGGTACTAATAAATGTTATATCTAACTAGTGCTAACAAAACGTTTGATTACCCATAATTCTTTGTTGCATACACAAGTGAAAGCTAGCATCATCAAGTTCAAATTTGCTCTCTTCAAAAGTCTGATGCCTACACAAGTGAAAGCACAACAGATAGTCAAACAATTACGTTAACTAGTAGGACTTCAAATATGAAATCAAACATCTACAATATTATACAAGTATATCCTACTATAAATGATGTCATATAAATTATCAAAGTTATAAAAAAATGAAATATTGGCCCTTAAGAATTAAGATTGTATACTTGTTCTTGTAAACAATTTACAAATTGTAGTAAACTATCATGAACTACAAGTGTTATATTCCCCGTACATAAAATATTATGTTACGAATTATTTCATAGAGCCCTGGACATTTATGTATCTCATTGGTCTTTCAGTGGTGCAAAAAAATGTTGAACTCATAAAGCCCGAAGTATAAAGCTTAAGAACTATATTTTTTATTCCATAAGGTATATGGTGTCGGTAAAGATCAATAGTTACTATGACCTCACGTAAGACAAAAAGATCATTTTTTAAACAATTACCACTATTATAATGAATATCGTCAATTAAACAAACAAAAGATTGTGTGATATTAGTGAAATACCTGTTTGAAATTATCATGGAAAATAGCAATAATAAGATACTCATGAAGCACAATCATACTAACTAAGAATGCCTTTATGAGGCGAAGGATAGCTTGGGCATGCTAGACCATGCTCTGCTTCATCGACAGATGCAACGGTACCAAAGCTCAAAATTCCAAACACACCGACTCCAATAACTGCCAAGGCTCTTATGGACTTCATACCAGCAGATGCAGATGCAGATGCCTCTTGTTCTTACTTTGAGGCAATTGATGCCTGTAATTGAAGAAATTATCAATATAACAATGAAACAGAATAAACTATTAAATCATTTTACTTGAATTAGAGGCATTGAAAATAGCTCCATATAACTTTATTAGAGGCATTTTGTTTTCTCTTATGCTTACAAGTGGATGTAAAAGGTTAGGTAGCTGACATATCAATGTGTTTAATGTCTAACAAATTAATAAAGTGTTTAGTTCTACATGTTGTAGCTTATAATAACCTACAGAAAAACTGTCATCTAAAATACAAGGTTGAATATAGCTCTTACAATGACACTTGGTCCCAATGTTTCATATATATACAATATTGATTAAGTGTTTGACTCAGTTTGACCTTTGTGTTTCTTTTGCTAACCACTCTTCTCAATTCATGAAACAAATATTTGTGTTATACCATGGAGAGTTATCTTCAGTTTTCTAAAATTCAAAACACAGAACTCTATATAGTATCAAAAAATATTCAAATATAATTCTTTTAAAAATACGGAAAGCCAATTTGACATTTTGGTTAAGCGCAAGCGAGCTTGCACCTAAAGCGACTAGAAAGTCTGAACTTGATGAAACTTCTCATTAACAATTTTGTGGGAAAATCACATAAGATGGTGACAGATATCAAATTGCAACAAAATAATGATCATTTGTAATACTCACCATCGTCTTTCTTTTTCATGAGATTCCTAGCAAATAGAAGGCAAATGACAAGAAACCCTACACCTGCTGCCCCTCCTACAACAATGGCCACATACCATTAATACAAAATTGTACAATTTAATCAGGTAGGTTTAAGGGGAAAAAAAGTTAAGTTTATCATTTTAGAAATAGAACAAATGAACACACACAAACTAACTTTAGTGACTTAAAAAATCTATCTGCAACAAAAACAACATTGCATCATGCGTATTTCAGCAAATGAATATGTTGATTCTAACTAGACATTGATGTTTGACTGATAAATAGAAAATCATAAAATAATAAATGATAATCAGGCACAGGAATTATTAAGATAGAGACCAACTTACCTATACATGAAACTAATGAAATGCAGTTTAAGTGCCATGATTGGGTGCACGAGTTGATGCAGGCTGTCATTACAAATGAATATCCAACATGAAAGATTCCGTATGATTTCAATGATCTCATGAACATCAATTGTAGAAAAAAAAATTGATGAATGTGAACCATTGATAATATCACGTGTCAACTACATATCAACACTTTAGTTTAACTGAGATACCTGATTAAATAGAGTGCATACAGTGCATTCCCACATTGCTCCATCTTCAAAATCATTCATACCCGCAGCAGAAGAAAAACCACTACTTATAGGCACCCCACTGTTTTTTCCACGAAAAATACTAGAAGTTGATGAATCTTTAGCTTTTCTTCCTTGGAAATCATCAGGAATATCAGAAGACTCATCCAAGTCAATAAAATAAGAAGGCTCCAACTTTCCATTTTGATTTTCAGCCTCGCTAACATTTTCCTGGAAGCCAGAAGCACACCACAATTCATCCTACATCCTCCTCTCAGCAGCCATTGCATAGCTTGTGTTGGAGTCAAAGCGGTCATTATTTCATTATCACCGCCTAAACGTCTAGGCCCATAAGGTAATAAGGCACCAATGTGGGTCCGCTTTGTTCTGGCAGCAGCAGCTGTTTTATTTAGTTTATCCATCATAATCATAAGCATTATATTAATCTTGATAAATCACCCACTGAAATAAACAAATATATTTGAAGAAAAATGTGAACAGGTACATTACATGATCTACAATATTTGAAGAAATAAACAAAAATTATTAGTTAATGCACATTTGCAGGTAGTTCCAACGCCTCAGTGATTCGATTCGACAAAGAAAGCTGAATGCACCCCAAGACAAAGCAAACAGGAAAAATGCAAACAAAACAGGAAATGGGAAAGAGCAGGATACAAAAGCAGATATAATCAAAAAGCGTGAAAATAACAAAACAACCAAACATGGGAAATGACATGGTTATGGATGACAGAAATTAAAATCAACAAATCTAACAATCAAACAGACCCAAAATCCAGTTCAGTCATGAATAAAATCAAAAGCTAAGCCCGGTTATTAATACATTAGAAAAAGCAGTTGAAAGCATTGTAGTGGATTCAGTGAGAAACAACAACACACTGTGGGCAAAAATGAAACAAATTCATATAAAGTATGTTGTGCAAAAGGGTCCTCGGAGGTCAATAAGACACAACCGAAGGCAAGTACTACAAGGACACAAGAGGCTATCCTAGGTCTACCTCACATAAACAAACTGAACAAGACGAGACTACTCACGTTACCACCAGCAAGGGCAGAAGAGCACAACACTTCACGTTGACATCCGATAGCCTCACAATATCATCAAGCAATGATGAAGCACACTATGCCTGATACAGCTGAAACATCAAAAGCAACAGAATTTCTTTTTTTCAGCTGCTTTAGAAAATTTATCCAACTCTACCAACTCTTTTCAAGTGCTGAATGGTCAGGATATACAAAGGACGGTTCTGCTAGTCCAACTAGTGTGACCTCACATTCCCAATCGACCCTGTAAAACCAAATTCAAACAAAAATTTTAACTGTTGATAACCTTGCTTGGAATGACTTGAAAACAAGAAAGACGAAAATAAAAAATAAAAGGGTAGTTGATCAAAAGCAACAGATTAAAATAAAGCATGGCTTCTGTTGTGGTTATACGAAATATAAATCCATTGATTCATATTATCTGTCATAAGTTGGAATGCCAAGGGTTCAAACAATCTAACCAGACACATGGATGTAAAGGCACCAGTAGTCAATTTGCATAAGCCGCCTATAGTCAGTCCCCTTTTAAGAGAACCAGATCGAGGAAGTAGACATGCAGAGAAGCACAACAAGATTCCTACCCAATACTAACATCATACTATTAATGGTTCAGCTTGAATTTAAACAAAAATTAATAACTAAAAGCATTACCTTTTCAATTTGAATAAAATCAGCTACTTCAGATTTCCTACTAAATAATTTTCAACCGCGTAGGTTCGAGAGCGAGATTCGTTGGAGACTTGGTGATAGGTTATGCTAGATCTGAGCGGCACCGACGAGTTGAGCGATGGGATTGCAGGTGAAGAGAGATGATTTCTTAGTTATGGATCTAGGGTTTTTATTGGAATATAGATTTGTAGTTTTGAGAGAAGTATAACGAGAATAAGAAAATTTGAAACATAGAAAATTTAAAAGAAGAGAGAGTTAGAATTTTTGGCTAGGAGGGACTTAGCAATTTTTGGCGAAAAGTTTTGGTGGGTTAACGAAATATTAATCGTTGCGTTTTCCGTATAAAGAAAAACAAACCCAGGTATTTAAGGTGGCATTTAGTTACAAACGCTGCCAATATATGCAACTAAAAATTGGTTTTCTTGTAGTGAGTGCAACCACAATATGTATGCAAACATCGTAATATATGAAATATATATATATGATTTATGTATGCAACATCCATATCAAAATGCAAGTAAACAACCACATCCATAAACACAATTAGTAAACCTGTATATAAAAAAACAATAAATAACATATATAAAATTATCCAGCATAAATTAGAATACCTAACTATAGGTATTCATCCTAGGTTGGAATGTGTATACATACAAGCCAATATGTTATAAACTAAACTGGTATAACTCAAACAAAGCAACTATAGCAACCAAAACACATCGTGTATACAACTAATCCTAGCATCCAAACATATGCATGCCTATTTCAACTGGATAGCTAAAGCAAGCATACAAACAAACAATGACCTAACAAGCAAACTAACCTACAAACTAACTAAAAGAGGAACTCAGCTCGTGATGGTAAATTCAGATATTATTTTTCCTCGAGCTTCATTACACAAATATCCTAACCTTTTTCTTATCGTATTTGGACCAACTTCATTTTCTGATTTTATGCTATATCGCATCAAAGTCCAAAGATGTAAGTACGCCTATGGAGTATTCTAGATTTTGTCTCTACATTAACCTCATAAGTTGACTAGGCCCTACCTTAACCGATAAATCGTTAATGTATGTTCACAGATGGGATAAACAGAAAACATGTGAACACCACCCACTTTTCAAGAAGCCCACTAAAACTTGCTGACTTCCGTACTCTTTATTTCATCGGGAAAGGCCCTATAACTTATGGTATTAGCTTTCCCGCATAACATATCCCAATATCGAGTCCTTCACCTACTAAGCTACACACAACAAATTTTTTATGCATGTCTATCCTATGCGATTTCCATTTGTTTACTTATCATAGAGGTGTCTAATCATGTAATGTCCAAGTATATCATTAATTTAAATACTTCTTTACTGACGTATCTCAATTGTCAAATACCTTGCAACATACTTTGTCCCTTACTTCTTCATCCTTAGCCAATAGAAAACCTTCTTCGTATCCTTTGAGATACCCCATTAAACTCTTTATTCAATTCCATAGGCATGAGAACACGGTAA
The DNA here is from genome assembly GCA_030737815.1 of Allium fistulosum. Taxonomy (NCBI): domain Eukaryota; kingdom Viridiplantae; phylum Streptophyta; class Magnoliopsida; order Asparagales; family Amaryllidaceae; genus Allium; species Allium fistulosum. The sequence goes on from CM060905.1 coordinate 1,144,979,383, forward strand.
CAGATGGTGTCTTCCCCCTAAGCAGACTAACAATTAGTATTCTTAAGCGAACCCTCCATCACCATTTTATGGATATCACAAATGGATGATGCTTTATTTTCGATGAACACAATATTACTATAACGAACTCATGGAGTAGGTTGTTCACTTTTCACTTATTTTTCATGTGCATCAAGCATTGAAAATAAGCTATGCACAAAAGGTCACCATTTCGTAAAATTGACTTCATAAGTGTTGTGCAAAAATGGTAGCGCTTTGCGGAAGCTTATATCAACGGATCTTTGTCACCCAAATCACAAAGAGATAACTTGGATTGAAAACAAGACGGAATTGAAATTAAAAGCAATAAGACAAGATATTCCACCCAACCATCCACTTTATTGATTCACCAAAATTTTTGTTTACAATTAATAGAACAAAGCTAAAATAAACAAAATACCATTGAATCAATAACCAAATTGAGAAAGAGAGCAAATATCTATATGGCTAAAATTATTGGAGAAGAAGAACAAAAATGAAGAAGAGAAAATTATCAAATAGATTTTCCACCATATGTTTATCCTCTCCTCTAGTCTCTATTTATATAATCAATTTACTTAATGCCCAAGTTAACATTAGAGGCAAAAAATAATTTGATTAGCAAATTAGAGAAAGAAATAAACATACTTAAATATGCTTATTTAATCAGAGGAAACAAAATCTTCTCTTTCTTTCTTTTGCATATTTCTTTCCCTCTATGTGTGATTTTGTATCACCAAAATTTAACACTCCACCTTGATGCAAAATCACATATCTCCAACATATCAAACATGCCATATCTAGATCTATCACAACTCCCTATATCTCAATCATACCAAATTACAAACCTCTACCACCGTCCGCAAGTGATGCATCTCCAACATGAGGTGCACCACACAAATCCGGTCTCAAAAACGTTTGTAATACCACAAAGATCTCCGTCTTGTCTTTGTGGATTTTGCAACTCGACACCCGTCTATCACTCGATCTGAGCTCATTACCTGATCACTATCGATCCCCCGAGCATCATCAACATGAAGACCCCTGTCTAAAATATGATCCTCAATGCTAGAATCATAAGCAGTGACCACATTAACCTCTCCACCTTGCTGTGGACTAGGTTCTTCAACCGTCACTCGCTTTCCATAGTCGACTACAGAACCAACCAAGCTATAAAGGTTTCCTTCTTCCAATACTCCTCTCATCCTTACACGACCACCTTTCTTCACTCTCAAAACTCCACCTTGAGTCTCATAAGTGCAACCACGGCGATCCAACTGACCGAGAGAAATAAGATTATGCGAAGAAGTGGGTACATGTCTGACTCCAGAGACTTCTCTAACCACACCATCATGCATACGAAACCGGATAGATCCAATACCACAAATCGGTAGCTCTTCTCCATTGGCTGTCCTAATCATGCCGACACTCTTCTCATAAGAAGAAAAATAATTCACATCTCTACATATGTGAAAACTAGCTCCCGAATCCATCTTCCAAGGCTTATTTTCACTAAAGAGGACATCATAAGAAGCATCACTATCGGTACCTTCAGCAAAACCTGCATGTGCATCACTACTAGTATCACCATGCGCAGCCTTTTTCTGATCTCTTTTATAAGCATAACACTTGCTACGTATGTGACCTTTCTTATTACAATAATGACAAGTGATAACATCTTTACCATTAGCATCCTTCTTCTTCCAAATTGTATCTTTCTTCGAGTCCCTTGCCACCATAGCCTCACTTTGAATTGATTTCATACCTGACCCTTTTCTTCTAAGCTCCTCATTCAAAAGACTACTTCGAACAGTTTCCAAAGAGATAGTTCCATTAGCATTGGAATTACTCAATGAAACAACCAAAGTTTTCCAACTTTCTGAAAGCGAACTCATCAATAAAAGAGCTTGTAACTCATCATCAAAATTGACCTTCATATTTGCCAATTGATTTATTACATCCTGAAATTCATTCAAATGCTCTGCAACAGACTTCTCTTCATCTAATCTCAGTTGTACCAACTTTCGAACCAGAAAAGCCTTACTAGTAGCACTCTTTGACTCATACAAAGATACCAACTTGTCCCACAAAGCCTTCGCGGATTCACAACTAGCCACATGATGGAAAACTGAATCATCAAGATACTGGCGAATCAAAGCAATCGCCTTCTTATCCATCTTCTTCCATTTTCCCTCATCTACATCAGAGGGCTTCTTTCCATCTCCATCAATTGGATCATGAAGATCATTGAGGTACAGAACATCCTCCATCTTAGGCTTCCAAATACCCCAATTTTTCCCATCCAAAATAGCCATCTTCGAAAATGAAATCATATCCGACATCAATAATTTTTCAATCCAAAATTACTCTAAGCTTTGCGATGATCTGGCTCTGATACCAAACTGTTGTGCAAAAATGGTAGCGCTTTGCGGAAGCTTATATCAACGGATCTTTGTCACCCAAATCACAAAGAGATAACTTGGATTGAAAACAAGACGGAATTGAAATTAAAAGCAATAAGACAAGATATTCCACCCAACCACCCACTTTATTGATTCACCAAAATTTTTGTTTACAATTAATAGAACAAAGCTAAAATAAACAAAATACCATTGAATCAATAACCAAATTGAGAAAGAGAGCAAATATCTATATGGCTAAAATTATTGGAGAAGAAGAACAAAAATGAAGAAGAGAAAATTATCAAATAGATTTTCCACCATATGTTTATCCTCTCCTCTAGTCTCTATTTATATAATCAATTTACTTAATGCCCAAGTTAACATTAGAGGCAAAAAATAATTTGATTAGCAAATTAGAGAAAGAAATAAACATACTTAAATATGCTTATTTAATCAGAGGAAACAAAATCTTCTCTTTCTTTCTTTTGCATATTTCTTTCCCTCTATGTGTGATTTTGTATCACCAAAATTTAACAATAAGATAGTTCTTTTAATCGAAGTGATGAATGAAAAGAACTAATCTTACCTCTTACCAATTTTCTTTTGAATCGCCAAATCTTGCCTTCCTTAAAATCGCCTTCTTACCTTAGTGTATGCAATTCAAGACATTTACTTCATGTCATAAAATCATACAACATTATATACTTTAAAAATAATATTAATTCCACATTCTTGTGAAGACCTATAAACTAACATACGACTAGAGTACCTTATGTACATCGTCATACTCCATAAACATTTTACATAAACAAGTATAGTCAAACTCTATCGGTGACTATCTTATACAACACATCTTCTATTATTGAAGCTTCTAGAAACTCTTCACTTAACCACGTTCTCATGCTTCTCACGTCATATATAAGTATATCCGAGCCCTTAATGTAAATATATATGTTAATTTAAAATAACATTTAATCACATATGTCTCAACAATTCAAAATAATACATTTAAACTTGTTATTTATTTATTAAGTGTAAATCATCTCAGTGTTGTTTATCATAAGAAATCATTTTCTCTATCATCTCAAAATATTATATTTTCTTCAATTAATAATATACTTCAAAAATCCTTGTTTTCATGATATTACTTTAAATATCTCAAACAAATTATTTAATTTAAAAAAACAATACTTTCCATCATTTTGATTTAAAATAATAATATTATTTATTTCTTTACATCAAAATAATAATATTTGTTTAAATCGTGTTTTTCATAACCACTTTATTATTATAATTCAATAATACAAACATTCTGCATTAAATTCCAAAAATTATTTTTTATTGTTATTTATATAAAAACGGTAATAGTTTATCCTAAAAATATTTATGGAAAATATACCTTTATTATTATTTTTATTCCCAAAATACCTCTTATTTTTATTTTTTAAATAATAATTATTTTCATAAACTCCATAAAACAATCATATTATTATTTACTTAAATTCAAACGGTCTTCCAAAAATCATATTACTATTATTTAAATTTCACCTTAATAAATAATAGTAAATTCTCGATTCAAAATAGATTTTTCATTATTGTTTCAAAAAAATTCCAAAATTCATAAATAATACCCTTATTAATCTAAGCTAGATCCTTGAATCACAAATCTATAATGTTCATTTCTTGCAAGTCCTTAGCACACGGGCATAGTGGCTTTCCTAGCTAGTTCACCATAATCAATTCAAGTTTTATAGGCTGTGTAATTCATTTCTAGCTCCAAGCAAATTTAAATTGAAAATATTAATAAATTTTCAATTTAATTTTAAAATCAAAATTGTTGATCTCACATCTTATTTTTCACAAAGCTGGTAAGATTTGAAAACCATAAAATTTCATGTTATCTTCAACCAACATTTATTTTCGATCATTGCAAACTTTTTGCTCAAAATAAATTCTTTAAATTTTACATAAACAAATTTTCAAAAAGGTTTTACTTAAACAAAATTTCAAAAATATTTACTTTAGAAGTTTCATATTAAATCATTTCATAACCCAAATTTACTTCAATTTTCCAAACTAATTCCTTTTCGACAATTCATAAAGATACCTATTCTTAAAAATATTGTACGTTCAAAACTCAATAATTTATAGCTTTACCAAATTCAATGTTGATTATTCAAAATATAATTAGAGTTGAGATAACTTCGGTTATTTTCTATAATACTCATACTTCATTTTTTTGAAGTTATTGGTTTAATTTATAACCAGTTTACCGTGTATAAGTATATATCCATTTATTTTATAATTAACCAATTTCCAACACCTTTAAATAATACATCATGTATATACACAATTTGTTTTTGAAATTCATTCTTTTGGCTACAAATCATATTCATACATAATTTGTAAATAATTTCCAAAATGTTAAATTATTTGCTAATGCATATTTTCAAAAGTTTATAGCGCAAATTCTTCAATTTTCATTCAAAAATACATACATATTAAGATTGAAAAAAATTCCATGAGTTTAAAATAATAATTTTAAATCCATTTTTTTCAATCCAAATTCTATCCAAGGTGATTCAATTTAACTTAGAGAAATAGGCATGTAAAATGTAACTTCTTAAATCTACATTTATAAATAATAAATGTTCGCAAAAGTGTAAAGAAAATGTAAGATTTTAATTTGTTTCAAAATGCAACATAAACATTTATAAAATAAAATACATTCAAGAAGATATGGTTTACTTATTATTATACATTTTTTCCCTTAATAAGTTTCTTCGTCAAACACAAAGTACACATCAAAATAACAATGTGCCTTACACCAAGCAAAAATTAAACCTTTAAAAATAGTTATGGAAAATTACTTATTATTAAAATATCCCATTATTGAAACTAACAATAAGGAGTTATTATTTTTCGAAACATTAAAAAAAACTTCAACTTCTTATTTTTTTCCAAAAATCTTATATACTAGTACTTCCACCTTCTTAGGAAAAACATTTCAATTAATTTAAACACTTTAATTGGAGTGAACCATAACTTACACAAGCCAAACTAGATCATACAATCTAAAAAAATCTTAAGTACCTTCATTATGCCTCGTCAACATCGTACTATATTATATGGACTTAAGAGTACTGCTTTTCTTCTTATTTTTCCATAGTCCCAAAATTACTCGATTGCTACTTGGCATATAAATCCTCTTCTAGTGATTCTTTACGGAGTAAATTGCAATAAACGTGATGAATTTGCCTTACATCCCACAATATTTAAATCTCAATATTTATTTAACTCATTATTGTTTACTACTATAAGGAATAAGCCAACAACTACCTCTATGGATTAAAATATATGGTGTGTGGCATAAAAATTATGTGTGTATATATATATAAACAATAAAAATTACAAATTAAATACGCTCTCCCATACTTCTAAATTTTTTAAGTATCGCCTAACCTAAACTCCGATACCATATGTAACAACCCGCCATCTAAGTCACCGCGATTTATGCAAAAAATGACGCGGACATCGCAGACCTCGCAAACGGAGGATTGTTTTGAGGTAAAATATATAGCAAATCACAAAGCTCTCTACAGTACTCTACACCTTATGAAACTCACAGTGGAAGGAGTAAAATATAAAAGTTATCAATAATACAATCCCAGACAAACAAAACAATGCGGTATCAAATACACACAACTACAACATCTCTCTATTAGTGTGGACAGAGATTAATGTATGAGAATAAATAAAATACAATATTAGATAGCTAATAAACAAATGTACATCGCCATCATACCATTCACTCCATGTCACCATCAGTCCTCTCTATCAACCCACTATAGTATAACTGAAAAGAAGTATGTCTGGTGAGTGAACACAGTATAAAATTGTATAATACTAATAAGCGGGTAAAACAATACTTATACACGAAAACCAAACCTTAATCCATGTCAAATGCACCCAACGGTTAAATATAATATAACACTATAGTGGCATCATATGCTAAGATCTTACGATAATCTATCCCAAGTCCAGTCATATGCATACTACTGAGCTCAAGGTCGTAACTTATATGTCGAAACAACTACGATACTATTAGGCTCAAAGTCATAACTTGTCATTGCCTAAAAGTATGCATGCTATTGAGCTCAAAGCCCCAACTCATGTGCCGCCAACTACGACACTATTCGGCTCAAAGTCCTAATTTGTCATCTCCTAGCCTATGTACACTATCGAGCTTAAGTCCCAACTCATATATCGCCAACTTTGACACTATTAGGCTCGAAGTCCCAACTCATCGTCGCTAGATGTTGCCGGCCCTGTCAAATTGCACCTGGCAGCTATGATATACCAAACTATTTAGCTCAAATTCTCAGCTCATGAGGACTATACACGACACTATCATGGAAACTGCATGTGACCATTGAGGTCAAGTTCATGTTAGACATTCGTCTAACGGTCTGCGATAGTACTGGGATCAAGCCTAAAACTCGTCATTGCCCCACCGTTTATGAAGCAATTGGATCAAGCCCCAGTCTCATAAATGCAAGTCTAAGCTAGTCATTTGCTTAACGATCCGTGACACTATCAGGATCATGCTAAAGACTCGTCATCGCCCCATTGTTTATGAAGCTACTAGATCATGCTTTAACCTATGAGCGCTAAACCGTATAGCAAACCTAACATAATAAGACACCTTCTGAAACATCTAAGAACATAGAAAATCATGTGCCAAACCGTTTCTCGTCCCGCCACAACCACTATGTTGTGGACTGCACGTGAAACAGATTTTATATGCGAGAGTTATAAGCCTTTAAAGATAAAAGGTAATTTGGTAATTATTCAATTATTATTTTATTTTATCCGTGTCTCATGTCTGCTATAGTAAGTCATAACACCTGATCAAAACCTTCGATGCTACTTCCAACTATCGCCTTCGGCCACCAACTTCGGATATGATGCCAATGCTCCCTTCCCCATGCCAAGCTAGCAGTTCACCATCGGTCTCATCACCTCCGACGATCCCAAGACGAACATCACTGCCACACTTCTACCGTCGATTATGGCGAATTATGACAATCTGTGACCGATCCAACACCATCATGACCACCTACTCGACCTCCTCTTCACATCCCCGAGTCATGGTTGTCATATCGTTGTCGTTTTACCGTCAATCAAAATGGACAATCCATATTTATCAAAACTTCCGACGCATTTCCTGACCAATCTGTTCACCTAATAGATGAACAAATACCATCAATGGATTCGTGCCATCGAGAGATACAATTTTGATATATAATATGTCTAGTTTGCAATAATTCTGTATTTCACACTTTTAATTAGTAGGTTCGACTAATTACAATTAATAAAAAATAATTTTTTTAATTTCTAGCCATGACATACTACATCCTAGTCATATTTATATATAAAAAATCACTTTTTACTTTTCAGTTATACCAGTTATATTGTGGTTGGTTTAGGACCATAAGAGGTGAATTACTATATCTTACCAATATATTCCCAAATAGGATGTTCGTGCATCCTCTACGATTTGATGTGAATCCTGCTTCTTCTTTGCTGTCTAGAAATTTGTCACATTCAAAACTCTAATTCCCACTAGGTTTTATATTAATTTTATTTAATTTGGATTTTATTTGGAGAATTTTTTTTGATTTAATTTGGATATAAGATGAAGAAGAAGATAGAGATTAATGATAAAATGTTTAAGCTTTGGTAGGAATAGACAATAGGGTTCAAGTTTCTAATTATAGGCTAAAATAACACATGTTTAGCCTAAAATCTCAAAATTAATATATTACAAAAATGTCATTGGGTTTGACTTCTTCTAATTTCTATCTCGTTTAACCAAAATCAGCAGTTAAATACATTTTATTTCCGTAAACAACATTCTGAACGCAATTGAATAGACCCCGAGGCCTAATTCCAGCTCCCGTAAAAATTTACTATTTTGCCATTTATGTAAAATTATGGTATTACCCTTTAAATTTAATTATTCAATTTCTTTAAATTATGTGGTGTAAAACTTCTTGTGCACTTATATGTAGTGTATGACTTGCTGAGTGCACATTTACACTACACATTGTTGTTTGAATATTTGCAATGCTTTTTATGTAGTTAGACATGTATGACATGAAATTCTAGTATGTTGATATAGGATAATGGGTGATTTTGTCATGCATGGTATTTGTCATATTATGTAATGGTTTTATGTGGACATCTTTGCACATCATTGCTAGTCATCATAGTTTTGACATTGTTACCCTAGACATAGCCTAACCCATTTACTATTTATATTATACTCGGGTCAGCTCGAGACATTTCAGGTTCAGGGATGAAGTGACCACTTTGCTGTTCACTACTACAAATTTGTTGTTTTCTAATTGGCTTTTGTCGTCGTTATTGCGTCATTAAATTTTTTAGCGACGCCAGAAACTTCGACGGAAAAATAACAATCACTAAATCGCTTAACGTTGCTAAGGCATCACAAAATTGGCATTGCAATGGCATCGCTGAATTTTAGTTACATCATTGTGACATTTATATTTTTATACAAAACGTGCATCGCAATGGCGTCGTTCAAATTTAGCGACGTCATTGCGACGCCAGTTTTCTAAAGCAAATAATTTAAATACGCATTTTGTTGGAACACGTAGATAAAAATATGAAATACACTTTTTGTAAACTAGGAATGAATCATAATTAGTTTAGCCTTATTACAAATAGAATAAAACTTGGAGCAAAATATTCACACCCTAAACTTGAAACAAGCAGAATTAAACTACTCAACTCAATATTGCAAAATTTCCATTGATTCTAGAAATAGCTACGACTGCAATACGAAGTTAACAACCAACATTAATTTTCCCAGCAAGTTGATTAGTGTCCTTAAATAGACCAAGCAAATACTATTGCACACGCACTGTTTTGCTGCTCATTCTCCTGCCCACACCGCCGTTCAACTTGGCCCTATTCTGACTATTGCTGCGCCTGTAACTCAGGCTTCTATTTTGTCAGAGTTTGCAATTGCTGCTGTACCTTTTGATGCTCAGTCTTTATCTCCATAGGTAAAAGATGCACTGCATGCTTTTCCCCTCATGCACGTGTGTGTGTATTTTTTGACATTGCTGATACTCATGCTGATTCCCATGCTCTCTCCAAAACTGTTGTTCACTCTGGACCTTCTACTTCTTCTGTTGCTCCTTCTACCGTTGTGCAAATTCCCGTTCCTTAGCATGCTAATTGTAAATCTTGCCACGCGTTCTTATGATGAAGAAACTCCTGCAATTTGGTTAACACCATAATGAACGCACATTAAATATCAAGGATTATAAAACTACAGCAAATCTAAAATTTAAAAATTACAAACTTGAGGGTTATCCAAAGCTCCTTGATATTTCTTGCAATATTAACAGGCAAATCATATGTTGCCATCCTCGAGATAGGCCATGACTTCTTCTAAAGGAGTCAACTTGCCTATGTTCCTTTCTGTTAAAATGTTACTCACAAAATCCAATATGCATATGTCCGTACATATACGGACTACTAATATCTTCACATTCAAATATCTAATTCCAATAAGGATGTAAGAAATCATAAATACCTATACCATAAACATTGTACAATTGATAATATATTGCATATTGATAAAATACTAAAGCCACTTACAATAATAATTCATATGACGCTCGTCTTTCGAACTCACATGAAATGAAACGATACATATAGCCTGGTTTCTACTTTGGAATACTTGCTATAAGGCATACGACCAGGCCGTGACTCATCTACTTGGCCCAATAACCATTTCACCAAAATATGTATAAATAGAGAGTGCAAGCCTGTATCATTATTATTATTCTCTGTATACAAAATATAAGAAATAAAGCAGTTTATATTCTTTCTCTTCAAATCTTTATATGGTATCAGAGCTTTTCACGCCTAACAGCGAAAAATGTCATGTCATTGATCAAGATCAGATCTAAAATCATCATATCAAGATCAGGCTGCATATTTTTTTTTTTTGAATCATCTAAGAATCAAATAGATTCTCATCATCTTTTTATGTTCCTTTCCTGTTTTCAATCAAGATCAGATATAATATCATCATATCAAGATTGAATCGTGTTTCATTCTGAATCATTTGAGAAATACAATATTTCTCATCATCTCAGTTCTTCGCTTATCTACCTGAATCAAGATTACTGATCAAAGCTTCTGTTGTGCCTCGCCTAGGAATTCAAGAATTTTCCTGGCTGCCCAGTCATCTTTTTATCCCTCAGTAAAAAAAAAATTAATCACTCTTCTTGATTTCTGAATCAATGGCTGAAGGAGATCAAGATGTCTCTGCCTCCTCCAGCATCAACACTAATGCCAGATTCAATCCAACTGAAGAACTCTTGAAAGAGATCGTCAAACCTCAAAGTCAATTGTTGTCTATTCAACTGGATGAGACCAATTTCTTGCTTTGGAAGTTTCAAGTCGAAACAGCAATCAAAGCATATGGGCTGGAGCAATATATCCAAGGTACCATAATCATACCACCAAAGTACACTGCAGACAAGGATGGAAAGCTTGTCAGTAATCAAGAATTCATAATGCATCAAAGACAAGACAGTCTAGTCAGTAATCAAGAATTCATAATGCATCAAAGACAAGACAGTCTAGTCAGTTCATGGCTAATATCATCAATAAGTGCTAATCTACTTCCTCAGCTAATTGGATGCAATTCATCTCATGAGATCTGGTCCACAATAGAACAGATCTTTAGTACTCAGTCTGCAGCCAAGATTATGTACTACAAAAGACAATTGCAAAATGTCAAAAAGGAAAATCAGTCAATGAGAGATTATCTTGTAAAGGTTAAAACCTTGTGTGATCACTTATCTTCTGCAGGGCACAAGGTGAGTGACACCGAACATATTCTATCAATTCTTGGAGGATTAGATGATGAATATGAATCAGTGGTAGTTGTTATATCATCAAAAGAAACTCTACCCACAATTCAATATGTTCACTCTACCCTACTAGCTCATGAGGGTAGATTAGATCTCAAGAAGTCATCTATATCAGACATGTCTCTGAATTTCCTTTCAAACAACAAAACCAAGAGTCAAGAAAAAGCTTCTGGTAACAGAAGTCAACAGTATAACAATCAGAGAGGTGGTCAGTCCTCTAGATCACGAGGAAGGGGTGGAAGATGGTTCAACAACAGTGGAAACAATAGACCTAGATGTCAGATCTGTGAAAGGATTGATCACATTGCTAGCAAATGCTATTTCAGATTTGACAGTAACTACACTCCATCACAGCATAACAACAACAGGGATAGAAACTATAATTCCAGTGCAAATGTGATAAGTTCTCAACAAGAAATCAGAGGTCAAAGTGATTGCAACAATAATGACAATGCAAAAGTTGAAGACATCACTGATAGCAGCTGGTACCCTGACTCTGGAGCTACAAATCATGTCACTAATAACTTGGCAAACTTAAATCTTGGCAACATGGAATATAAAGGTACACAATCTTTACTTATGGGGAATGGTGAGTCTGTAAAAATTTCACATACTGGAAGTGCATATATAACAGGAAATAAACAGTTATACTTGCATAATTTATTAAGAGTACCTGCTGTCAAGAAAAAATTATTAAGTGTGTCACAATTTGCCAAAGATAATAATGTGTTCTTTGAATTCTTTCCAAATTACTGTCTAGTCAGAGATATTCTAACAAAAGATATTCTCTTACAGGGTAGAGAAATTAAGGGATTGTATACTTTCAATGTTGATAATTCAAGAACATCTGGATGTAAAGGAAAATGGTGTAATAATTCTGAAATCAAAACTATGAATAACTGTAAGAATTTTGATATTTGGCACTGTAAGCTTGGACATCCTCCTGTAAATATTGTTAAACAAGTGTTGAATGAAAATAATATCTCTTTTAACAATATTTCAACTCCATATATTTGTACTTATTGTCATATGGGTAAAAGTCACAAATTACCATTTATGGACTCCAAAATCAGTTACAACAAACCACTAGAACTTGTTGCAACTGACTTATGGGGTCCAGCACCCATATCAACAGACTATGGGTACAAATATTATATTTCTTTTGTTGATGCATATTTAAGATATGTGTGGATATATTTTTTGAAAGCAAAATTTGAAACATGTTATGCAGTTCAACAATTTATAGTGCAGGCAGAAAAGAAGACAAACTGCCAACTAAAAATACTACAGACAGACAATGGAACAGAATTCTCACCTCTTAAAAAATTCTTTGAAGAGAAAGGTATCATACACAGGACAACTTGTCCTTATACATCAGAACAAAATGGTCTAATTGAAAGAAGGCATAAACATATAGTGGAAACTGGTTTAACACTGCTAGCAAATGCATCACTACCACTCAAGTTCTGGCCTGATGCATTTGCCACTGCAGTTTTTCTAATCAATAGATTACCCACAAAAGTCCTAAAACTAAGGAGTCCATTAGAAATGCTTTATAATATCAAGCCTGATTATCATAGTTTAAGGGTATTTGGTTGTCTATGTTTCCCTTACCTCAGACCATATAATTCTCATAAACTCAGCTACAGATCATCACCATGTACATTTATAGGTTATGCTACAAATCAAAAGGGTTATAGGTGCTTATCTAGTAATGGAAGAATATTTATATCCAGACTTGTTGTTTTTAATGAGCAAGTGTTTCCTTTTAGCAACTCAGCAATTAAAACTTCAGAAAAGGTTCACAATACTAAGTACTCTTTAGCATCTATACCTGTGATAATTGATAAGGCAGCTCACATTTCTGGAGAGAAAGTTCAAGACCATGAAGTCCACAACACACAATGATCACTTCAGAACCAGGTCATGGACAAATCGAGTCATCTAACACATCATCTCAAATGCAACAACCAGACAATCAAATGCAGCAAGACTCAAGTCACACATTAGATGATTCACAATCATCTAATGAGACACAAGAGACTGAGATGAATGACAATGATCACTAGCAAAGTCATGTAAGAGCTGGACATCATATGATTACAAGAGAAAAAGGTGGTATATTCAAACCAAAACTATACAATGTAGCTCTAGAAAATGAAGAACCAAGTACATACAGCCAAGCCATACAAAATGACAAATGGAAAACAGCAATGAATGAGGAATACGATGCCCTAATGAAGAACAAGACTTGGGATCTTGTTCCTCAACCTACTGATAAGAATATAGTAGGCTGTAAATGGACATACAAACTAAAAAGAAATGATGATGGATCAATTTCCAAATATAAGGCAAGACTCGTAGCAAAGGGATATTCACAACAGAATGGTTTTGATTTTACTGAAACATTTTCCCCAGTTGTGAAACCCTCTACTATTAGAATTGTTCTCAGTATTGCCTTATGTAGAAATTGGATTATAAAGCAACTAGATGTAAATAATGCATTCTTAAATGGTGTTTTGCAGGAGGAGGTTTATATGGAACAACCTCATGGCTTTATGAAAAAGGGAAATGAAAGACTAGTATGCAAGCTGAACAAAGCAATCTATGGTCTCAAACAAGCACCAAGGGTTTGGTTTGAGAAAGTAAAGACAACTTTGTCCAGACTGGGCTATAATTGCACAAAATCAGACAACTCTCTCTTTACAAAGTTTAATTCTGGTGCTATTACTTATATACTGATTTATGTCGATGATTTTATTATTACAGGAAGTGATGATCTAGAGATCAACAATCTCATTCAACATCTAAACAAAGAATTCTCAATCAAAGATCTTGGAAGTTTTTATCCCGCCTTTTGGCAAGGTCGTGACACCAAAAAACTGATTAGAACTCAATGACAGTTCATCCTGTAGAACAGTTACATCACAAGTTCACCATGGATATCGATGAATTTTGTCCGAGTCCGGATCGGGCTACAATTGATAAGACATGTCAAGCAAGGCCAGATAGAACAACATTCCAAATCTCGAGTCAATCCGAGTTCGTACGCCCAAGATATCATCGACGCAATTGAAGGGCATAGCCCTAAGTTCGCCTCCGTTTGGTTCGAATCGATCTAGGGGTCGAATCCATCAAAATCGATGCCAACAAGTTCGACTCGGTCTACTTCGAATCCCTTTTTAACACACGTTGGTCCCAAAAGCCTTCTTATTCGAATCCATCGGACGGCTAAGCTTCGTATCCACCATCCAAGGCAGCATGTTCGACTCGATGGAAGTTTCCCCTGGTTACTTCGAATCCACAAGGGGAACTTTGGCTTCGACTCCATCAAGCGGGGCCTAGTTCGAATCCATTAGGCTATCACTTCCTTTGAATCCACAGAGCTACAGATACTTCGAATCCACACCGCTTGAAGCAACTTCGAATCGATCGACTTTAACGCACCTAGATCGATTCGAACAGACCTTCGTTCATTCGATTCAAAGAGGGATGTCTTTGAATCCACTACCACGAATCCACCCAGTCAAAGCGGCGAAGAACATGGAGTCGACCCAGTCAATCCGGAGTGAGAAGCGGATCGATGCGAAGCATGCGCACCACGCCGTAGTCTTCGCATACAGGAGGATCGATTCGAACGACTCCAGGAAGCGAAAAACACCAACTTGAATCGATCATAACTCGAGTTCTACAAGTCCAAATGCCATGAAATTTTCACAGAAGCTTAAGCACATGATGAAGAATGTCCACGCCAAATTTCAGCTCGATTGGATGATTTCTTGATCGATTCGAACCAAGGGTCGAATCGATCCCAAAGTGGGCCCGGATTTCCAGATTTCGGCCATGTGGGCCCCCTGACGTACCAGAACTGGTCTCCCCTCATTTTAGGCGAAATATCAGCCTCCTACACCTATAAATAGAGCCCCTAGTCATTCAGAAAAGGGGCTGGAGAATTCTAAGTACTGAAGAGCGCCCAGATTCTGCCAGATTTACTCCAGAACACCACCGCTACCTTAGATTGAGACTTAGAATATAATTTCAGCTGTACTACATTAGAAGAGATTGTAATCATCGAGTGAACATCAATAAAATCATCAACTTCAGAGTGGACGTAGGCAAGATCGCCGAACCACTATAAATCTCGTGTTTCTGTTCATTATTTCTGAATTGTGATACTCTGTTTACTTAGATTTGAGATTTGTGTGTGAATATTGTTGATTTATATTCGTATACTGGTGCTTTCACAACATTCGGGGTTTGTGACCAATTTTGGCGCAAACACTTTGGTGCTTTCACTGAGAACTGAACTCAGGAGTTCTATCCTTTGAAAGTTGATTCAGAAGGCTAAGAGATTCAGATCCGAAGAATCATGACAAGACAAACAAGTAAAAGGCAGAGGCCAGAGCGAAGTCAGCATGAAGGGAGTCAAGAGGCTTCCTCAGGAGCAAACCAAGCTTCAGTTTTCATCACTAGGGAAGAGATGGAGACAATGATGAAGAGACAGGAGGAAATGATCCAGAATTTGCTTCAACAGATTGGGCAACTTGGAGCGCAAAATCAAAGAACAACCAGGGCCCAGAACGAAGCAGGACCATCCAACGCAGCGCCGGAGCTGGGGGGCACACACTTAGGACATGCTGATCCGAACACGGGAAGAGAAACAAGGACATCCGAGCAACCTGACAGCGATAGAGGGATGAACGCTCAATCAGGGGGGCAAACACCTGAAAGCTCACACGGACTCGGGAGGCAGATCGAAGGTAGTGAACGAGGACTACAGCTTGGAGACAATGATAGATTGGCAGAGATGGTCAGGCGAGCAATGAGAGGAGGATTGGTAAACAGAGATCTTGAAGATGTGAATAGGAGTCCCTTTTCTCCTGCGATTAGGTTGGCTAGGAACCCACCAGAATTCAAACTGCCAACAGTAGAAGGGTATGATGGGAGGACGGACCCTGCGGTCCATCTAACGAGGTATATAAGGCACATGGAAGTGCTGGGGGCATCACAGGAAGTCATGGCCCGGTGCTTCCCATTGTATTTGACAGACATAGCAGCTTTATGGTTCAGACAGCTAGAGAGCGGCTCCATTGGGACATGGACCGATTTGATTGAGAAATTTATGAGGCAATTCAGAGTTCATATTTCGAGACCCAAGAATGTGATGAGTTTGGCAACGCTAAAGCAGAAAGCTGGGGAGTCTTTGAGGAATTTCTTGACGCGGTTCAATGCGGCAGCAATATCGGTGTATCGGCCAGATCCATCCATGGTTATGATGGAAGCTGTGTCCGGAGTAGCTGATGGCACGGAATTCAAAAATTCATTAACTAAGGATCCGCCAATGGATCTAGGAGAATTCTATCACGAGGCAGAAAAGTTTTTACGATTGGAAGACGCTAATGTTGAAAGAGAAGAAGGAGAGGGAATAGAAGTTTATGCACTTAAAGACAAAAAGCCTCTCGAAAATGATTCAGGCAAGGATAAAGGAAAACGAAAGGCTGAGGACAATGGTGACAGGTCAAAGCGACTGCGGAGAGAGCCACGATTCACCACTTATTCAGAGCTGAATGAGAGTTTGGAGCGAATCTACCAAGATACACGAGAGCAAGTTCCCTACCGTAGGCCAATACGAAGGGATCCCACTGTTGACGAGAGGAAATCAGACAGATACTGCTTATTCCACGAGCTGAATGGTCATAACACTAACGACTGTAGACATCTGAAGGATGAGGTGGAAGGGCACATCAGGAACGGTATGCTACTTCAGTATGTGAGGAGGCGAGCTCCAGCGGTAGAGCCAGAGCGACCACCGTCTACATCAGCCAGGGGTGCCCCCGAGCCAGGACATCGTATGATTATCAATTAGTTGAAATAACGATGGACAAGTTGTAAACCTCTCACCAACACGGGTAAGTCATTTACACATGTGCGAGATCACGAACGGTCCATAGGCATGTTGTGAATGACTACTAACCCTATCATTGTGGGAGTTTACACTTTGACATCCTTGCTTTGCTTTTGTTTCATCTTGATTTGAATATTTGAACTTGACTTTGTTTAACATTTCTGCTAAAGACTTATTTCCAATGAAAAAATGCTACTTGTGATTTCATAGCGGCTAAGCCACTTACACATGTACGGGATCACGAACGGTCCCTAGGCATGCTCTGAGATGGCGATAAACCGTTGCAAGAAACAATCCGGGGATTCACCCGAACGTGAAACCCGGTATTGATGATACTAAGTCCCTCCCCGGGCACACTCAATTCGCCTCGAACGGCACCCGACCACGAACGGTCACAATTCGCCTCGAACGGCATCCGACCGCGAACGGTCACAATTCGATCGTGAACGATCACACTTCGCCACGAACGGCACCCGACCTCGAACGGTCACCATTAGCCTCGAACGGCACCCGACCTCGAACGGTCACCATTGGCCTCGAACGGCACTCGACCACGAACGGTCACAATTCACCTAATACGACATTCGATCGCGAACGATCACATTTTTGCCTCGTACGGCACACGATCGCGAACGATCATATTACTCTTTCCACGTCACCCGACCGCGAATGGTCACAAATCGCAACGAAAGGCACCCGACCTCGAACGGTCACCATTCGCCTCGAATGGCACCCGATCGTGAACGATCACAACTCGCCTCGAACGGCACCCCTCACCTCAAATGGCTTGATCGCGAACGGTCGTCATTTGGGGCCATATAGAAATGCTAGATCGCGAACGGTCGAATTCCACCTCAAATGGCTTGATCGCGAACGGTCGTCATTTGAGGTCATATAAAACTATCAATTTCTTTGCAGGGCATCAACAGGATATGAACATCCAGCTTATGGCATTGCAAAACACACCTTCCTATCGCAAGGCATGTTTTGGGGGGCAAATGTTATCCCGCCTTTTGGCAAGGCCGTGACACCAAAAAACTGATTAGAACTCAATGACAGTTCATCCTGTAGAACAGTTACATCACAAGTTCACCATGGATATCGATGAATTTTGTCCGAGTCCGGATCGGGCTACAATTGATAAGACATGTCAAGCAAGGCCAGATAGAACAACATTCCAAATCTCGAGTCAATCCGAGTTCGTACGCCCAAGATATCATCGACGCAATTGAAGGGCATAGCCCTAAGTTCGCCTCCGTTTGGTTCGAATCGATCTAGGGGTCGAATCCATCAAAATCGATGCCAACAAGTTCGACTCGGTCTACTTCGAATCCCTTTTTAACACACGTTGGTCCCAAAAGCCTTCTTATTCGAATCCATCGGACGGCTAAGCTTCGTATCCACCATCCAAGGCAGCATGTTCGACTCGATGGAAGTTTCCCCTGGTTACTTCGAATCCACAAGGGGAACTTTGGCTTCGACTCCATCAAGCGGGGCCTAGTTCGAATCCGTTAGGCTATCACTTCCTTCGAATCCACAGAGCTACAGATACTTCGAATCCACACCGCTTGAAGCAACTTCGAATCGATCGACTTTAACGCACCTAGATCGATTCGAACAGACCTTCGTTCATTCGATTCGAAGAGGGATGTCTTCGAATCCACTACCACGAATCCACCCAGTCAAAGCGGCGAAGAACATGGAGTCGACCCAGTCAATCCGGAGTGAGAAGCGGATCGATGCGAAGCATGCGCACCACGCCGTAGTCTTCGCATACAAGAGGATCGATTCGAACGAATCGATTCGAACGTATCGATTCGAACGACTCCAGGAAGCGAAAAACACCAACTTGAATCGATCATAACTCGAGTTCTACAAGTCCAAATGCCATGAAATTTTCACAGAAGCTTAAGCACATGATGAAGAATGTCCACGCCAAATTTCAGCTCGATTGGATGATTTCTTGATCGATTCGAACCAAGGGTCGAATCGATCCCAAAGTGGGCCCGGATTTCCAGATTTCGGCCATGTGGGCCCCCTGACGTACCAAAACTGGTCTCCCCTCATTTTAGGCGAAATATCAGCCTCCGACACCTATAAATAGAGCCCCTAGTCATTCAGAAAAGGGGCCGGAGAATTCTAAGTACTGAAGAGCGCCCAGATTCTGCCAGATTTACTCCAGAACACCACCGCTACCTTAGATTGAGACTTAGAATATAATTTCAGCTGTACTACATTAGAAGAGATTGTAATCATCGAGTGAACATCAATAAAATCATCAACTTCAAAGTGGACGTAGGCAAGATCGCCGAACCACTATAAATCTCGTGTTTCTGTTCATTATTTCTGAATTGTGATACTCTGTTTACTTAGATTTGAGATTTGTGTGTGAATATTATTGATTTATATTCGTATACTGGTGCTTTCACAACATTCGGGGTTTGTGACCAATTTTGGCGCAAACAGAAGTCTAAGCTACTTTCTGGGAATTGAAGTAAGAAGACTCTCAAAATCTTTGATTCATCTCAGTCAGAAGAAATATATCAGTGAAATTCTCATTAAAGCAAAAATGGATCAATCAAATCCAATGTCAACATCATGATAACAAATGCTCACCTATCAAAGACTAAAGGAGAAATGATCACAAATGACAGTCAATACAGAAGCATAGTGGGTGCACTTCAATATGCAACAATCACCAGGCCAGAAATTTCATTCAGTGTAAATAAAGTGAGTCAATTCATGCAATGTCCAACAGATGAGCACTGGAGAGCAGTCAAGAGAATACTAAGATATCTTAAAGGAACATTAAATCATGGACTAACTATGAAAGCATGTAAAGCAATTAGTATTACTGGTTATGCAGATGCAGACTGGGCAAGTGATATAAATGACAGAAGATCAACAAGTGGTTATTGCATTTACTTGGGCAAAAATCCAGTTTCATGGTGTTCAAAAAAACAGACAACTGTGTCCAGATCAAGCACAGAAGCAGAGTACAGGAGTGTGGCTAATGCAGTGGCAGAAACAAATGTGGATAGAATCACTATTAAGTGAATTACAAATTAAAACTGAAAGCAAGACAACAATATGGTGTGATAATCTTAGTACAGTCTCACTCACTGCTAACCCAGTCCTACATTCCAGAACCAAGCATATGGAACTAGATTTGTATTTTGTTCGTGAGCAAATTGCCAAGGGAAAATTAAACATTAATCACATACCTGCCACTTACCAAGTTGCTGATATTCTAACAAAACCACTGTCAAAGATGAACTTTACCCATTTCAGAGAAAAGCTTAGAGTCATGGACCTCGAAAGTCAGACAAAGCATGATGCTTCCTACCACTCAGAGTCGAAGAGGTTGCAAGCAGAAAACTGTTCACACCTCGACAATATATCTTCGTATAGGCCCATCTCTCAAGCAGAGAATTGATCTCTACTTTTCAGAACCAGCTCAAGCATCCTGGAATTCAAATTCCATCTTCGATTTGTAGGCAACATGAATACCTTGTTCAGATCTCACAAGCGAAACAACTTGGGAGCTGTTTTTTATCTCAATCTGAAGGCAACAAGAATATTTCACAAGATCGTCTTATGAAATACACTTGAACCAGCTGAGATTTGCATAGTTATTCAAGCAAAGCAGTAAAGATCTCAACTTCATGTCGTATCTGAAGTATTTATGATTTTCTTTAGTGGCGGCACATTTTTCCTGTTTTCGAAGAAGAACGCAAACCCTAGCAGGAGAGCTAGGTTTGAGGGGGCATGAACTGAAACGATACAGATAGCCTGGTTTCTACTCTGGAATACTTGCTATAAGACATACCAAGTCGTGACTCATCTACTTGGCCTAATAACCATGTCACCAAAATATGTATAAATAGAGAGTGCAAGCCTGTATCATTATTATTATTCTCTGTATACAAAATATAAGAAATAAAGCAGTTTATATTCTTTCTCTTCAAATCTTTATATCACATAACCAAGACAGTTAAAATTAATCCATAAACACAATAATCTTTTTGACAGTAAGAATATTTGTTATAAAAGTAGTGTTTTCATGACCCTATCCTACCCTCGGTCCGACCTCGATTAACCATGAACCTTGGACCACCACGGTTCGGAACTCAACCGGACCTCATTCATCTATGAACCTTGGTCGGACCTTCAAAACAACGGTCCGACCGTCAATTTTACCTGGTTGAATTACGGTTCTTTATTTTTTTTCCTACTTTCTCATCGTGTAATTCTTTCTCATTTCCATCTTTTGCATTGTTTTGAAAAAAATTAGTATATATATATATATATATATATATATATATATATTTCAAAAATCATAATCGTTCCAAAATCTAAACCACTAACTTCATCATTTTGTTCTTTACTGTTCCAAACTCCTCTAACACCACTGTAAGCTTCGTCAAGTTTGTCATCATTAAACTTCTATAGTTGTGCACTACTATACTATTTACAAAGCTATAGTTGTGCACTGCAATAACACACAACTTCGGTTGCAGACCTTGAATACCATCTACAGCTTGTGTATAGAATTATTATTTCAATATTTTTGTGTATAGTTTGTAGTTAATTGTGCAAATTTTTCGAAAAAATAAATCACGGTTTCGACGGTTCGACCGGTTGAACCATTAAAACCTTAAACCTTTAGTCATCACGGTTCGAAACACGACACGGTTATGAAAACTATGCATAAAAGTACTCCATGTTATCATGCTTATACTGTTCATTATCAGTTGATTAAAAAAACTCAAATTTAAGTAAAAAACCGTATTATCGTATTTTATCGTTAATACTTGATATAATAATAACTCAAATTTGAGTCAAATAAACTAATAGTTACAAACAACTTGCATATATCAGTTAAAATCATTGGCAATCAAAACATGAATGAAAAAATAAAGGATAATTAATATAAATGTTTGAGAAATTAAGATTGTGTCAGCTCATTCACAAATAAATGTAATACGATATATATATACATACATGGCCATTTATTGCTTGTATATTATGTTGTTATAGGAAATTAAAATTCGAAGGAAGAGACATTCTAAGAAAGAAAATAATACAAAAAATCACAAATCTAACAGCATGGATATATATAAGATCAAAACAATGACACTGTAATGATTTAATTTAATAATTATGCCATGATAATTTCATAGGATTCAAATAGTGCAAAACCAAGGGACCTAAAGTTTTTTACATTAATCGAATACATATCAGATTTGAGCATCAACACAAGCAGCAACACAACCTCAGTAACAACGTCATTGATATCAGATTCATATCGGCACAGTTCACTTTAGGTTGCGGTAGTTCCAATCTAAACAGTGGCCAACTCTGGTGTCTCATGTTATCACCGTTGGCATCTTCAAGTCAGGCGACAATAGATCTCAGTCTTTGAAATAGCGCGCAAGAAAAAATATCGTTTTTTAGGCGATATCGAAAGATGAACGTTCTCTAGAAAAACTTGAGGACGCCACGTGTCTCCTCGTAGATGAAGCCTTTGATGCGCTTGATACCGCCACGGCGAGCAAGATGGCGAATGGATTTGTGAAATTTCGAGCAAGATGGCTCCTCCCTTTCCTCTTCTTGACATTTCGATTCTCTTTTTACTTTCTGGATTTGTGAATTATGTTTGGCGCTGGTTGATGAAGGTAAAATTTGGGAAAGGATTTGAAATGTGTTTTTAATTTGGAAGTGAAATTTTGCGCGGTGGAAATTTGGGAGGGTGGTACAATCCGTGTCTACATTAGATCCATGGTTGGACTATAGATCAACAGTCTCTATCTACTTTTTAATGTTGTCGTGGATTGCTGATGAGAAATAGAATGCAATACAATTTTAAAAGTTATATACATACATAATTTAAATTATGCAATTTAATTTTCTATTTAAATTTAATTTTAAAAGTTATATACATAATTTAGTTTTTAATTTTAGTGGCGTTATAAATGCATATGGAATTAGCGACGTCAATATGACAGCACTGAAAATTAAAAAGAAAAGAAAGTTGATGTAACAATTGCATTTTCAACCTCCGAATATTGACACTTAATATATCCAAGGTATTCGTGCCGAAGATCTAAGCGCTGGAAAGACATAAAGTTAGGGTAAAAATAATAGAAAAGAAACATAACAAGAAAGAAGAATACACTATCAGAATCTCACATCGGAACGATAATATATAATATCTCAAAAGTGTAGTACAAAGAGTTACTCCAACATACATGAATCTCAGAATTACAAAATGACTAAGTACTACTATCAGCCTAGACAGTAATAACTGCTTGTCCTCACAATGTTGAATACGTACAAAATTAGGTAGATAGATAGGTGAGAGCATCCAGCTCGTCTCCATAAGCTTGAAACATCTTACTCTAAGACCTGCTTTCCTCAATCTACTCGATCGAGCACACGAGGAATTTTTGGAAAAGAAATACCATGTGTCAGATATAAGTCTGTTATGAGAAACTCAGAAACGCGTATAAACGCATAACAGTACTTTCGAGACCAACCGAATCATCAGATTGGCTTCCCCTCGAAAGGACTCAACTCAATTGATATTTACATTATGTGTAAATATTATAAATAATGTCTAAGATGTGTAATATAAATAAGAAAATAGTCGTGTTGCTTGCATCTCACAACACAACAATATTAGAGTATACTTAAAACCTCTCGGGTACGTTCGTATATGAATTTTCCATGAAGACTCCCTAGTAAAACTTGTAGTTAAACTAATACCAATCTCCATGACAAGGATTAGAAATCATCTTCCGAGCGTCGTATATCTCTAAATAAAGTATACCATAAGGAAAACACAACTAGCCCATACCCTAACACATGAACCAACTATCAACAACTACCGCTAGTAACATCTATAAGCATACTCTAGATAATGGAGTTGATGTACCCCTAAGGGTTAGCTAATCCTAGGATTGTGTGGCCTACTCTGTCATTAGTTATTTTTCCAATGTCGATGTTACATTCGAAATCTTTCATAAGAATCTTCAACTCTAGAACAGAATAGCCCATTTGATAAATGCTAACGTTGACCTCTCCCTTGAACTTAACCTTAGGATATGACAGTGCAACTCTATAACAATTATCCTAAGTGTTAACGCTAACCTTTCTCTTGGACTTAACCTTAGGATATGACAGTGCAACTCCATAACACTTCGCTTCGATGACCTCTTCCAAAGCTGACCTGTATACATTTTTTAGAGTGGTATTCGGTATGTAGAACACTTATCGATCCTGGACTCGTCAAAACCAATTGATGAATTCTGGTTAACTCAACTCCGATTCTTTAAAAGTAAGTCAAAGCTAGAGATGTTTCGTAGGAATGCTCCTTCCCAGGGTTTCTCAAAACATATGAAGCCGTGAAGCTTTTTGTTACTTTCCAAATTATGTTTGGTCAAGTTCAATAGTTGACTAATCAACTATCGAATTCAAAGCAATTGCATATATAAATCAAGGTTCGTACACTTAACACGTTTCCAACATTTCAACTTAATTATTCCTAGGTCAAGAATAAATTCGGTAAGTTAGAGCACTATCGCCCCATCCTTACTTGAAAATCAATTCCGACTCTCGCAAATAGAGAAGTCTACCTCACTCGGCTTTTAGTGTTACCAACATTCCATATGCAAATTTATATTACACGTTCGTTTTCAAAGTGTAACTTCTTATCCCTTCTTCCAAATAGTTTTTCAAAGATCTTAGTATACAAGTTAGAAATGGTTTTAAAATGATATAGATATGTATATTAGTTTATTTATAAAAGCTACTATATTTGATAGAATTTAAAATAAACTTAAAATAGAAGTAAAATAAGTACTTTTTAAACTTTATTAAAATAAGAAACTAGTTTTATAAAGTGTTATATATATGAGATACCTTTTAAAATACTTATAAATAGTTTATAAATAGTTATAGAAAATATTATTTTGAAAATAATTACCTAATGTTGATTTGGCAAACTTTTACTACTTTAACAAAATAAACAAGTTTTGTATATATATAATAAGGAAACCTTTACTTTATAAATTCAAAATAAATTCTTCTAAAATACTTGTATATCTTTTATAAAACTCCTTTGAAAAGATTTCATAAAAATATCTAAGTAATAACATTTTAAACCTTATTAAAATCTTGTTTTTTTTAAAGTGCATCTGCAGTGACTATCGCTACATGAACCATAACTTTTGAAACCTTGTTTTATAAGTAAAATAGCTTTTAAACTCCATTTATTACAATCTTTTATACTACTATAAGTATAGAAAATATTTCATTCAAAAATATTCAAAAGATAGAGTTTTAAAAAGAGAGATAAAAGAGAGAGATTCAAAGTGCGTTTACAGCGACTATCGCTTTATTGACAATTTCATATTACATTCAATATCCAAACTTCATTCAATCACGTATCACATATCATTCTCAAGTTCATATCATATCACGAAGAAGCATGGAATAACATATTCACAATAATATATAAGCAAGAAAAGCAAGTAGGAAGCAAGTAAATGCAACAACATCAAATTGCTTTTA
Organism: Allium fistulosum; assembly: GCA_030737815.1. Lineage (NCBI taxonomy): Eukaryota > Viridiplantae > Streptophyta > Magnoliopsida > Asparagales > Amaryllidaceae > Allium > Allium fistulosum. The sequence continues at coordinate 1,145,005,263 of CM060905.1, forward strand.
TAGCGACACTATAAAGGCAATAACAAATCTACTTATTACATATATATTCATTCAATATCTAAGTCCCAAGTCTATCTCATATGCCATTACATATACTCAATATTCAAGTCCAAGTTCATGTCCAAAAGTCTATTACATATGCCATTACATATGCTCAAATAGCAACCCAAACCAAAGCCTTCCAAAGCACAACAAATAAACAAATCACATGCTTCATAAAGCACACAAATATGAGTTTATAACTTTAATTAGTTAGGGTCTATTATTATTTTTATTATTAGCAAGAAAAATCGACAAGTTATTATGTGATGACACACCCTTTCGACCCTTAGAAATCGACACTAATACATCATCGGTATTCACGTGCGGCAAACCCAAGAGCCGGAAGGATGGATAGTAAAGGGTAACAAAAATAAAGACAAAATAGAATCTCATACGAATGGAATAAAATATATTATTTTAATATATATGATCTTTATAGTGGAAATTTTAAATACATTTATCAGAGTCTATCTTATAAATCAGCCTTGACAGTTATAAATCTCTATCCTTATAAATACCGAATATAATCAGTAAACTAGTGTAGTGGGAATGGAAATTAAGAACTATCTATAGGAACATCTTCAGCTCCAGACTTCAAGCTCCATCACAATGCTCCAAGTTAAACCTAACTACTTGGCTGCCTGGAAAAATAGGGCACTTGGAGTTTAAGGGAAAGGAAAATAAACACTAGGTCAGTCATGAGATTGGTGTGAGAAACTCAAAGATAGAGGAATTGGAAAGCAAAGGGTATCTCATAAGACCCCGTTGCACATAAACACAGAACGGATTTTTACCTTATGGTAACCAAAACATTTGCTAGGCAAAATCAGGGATATTTTTTTATGACAATTTTTGAAAACTCTTTCAAATAAAATATATATAATCTTAGCTAAAATGGTTACATTAGTTAAATTCCAACATACTAGGTTCTACAACTAAACCATAAAGGCTCGTATTGGAGAATGATTCCATACAATGAGAAGGTAGAAAAATGCATCGAGGCACCAACAGATGGTCCTCTACCAACATAGAACCGGCCTACCTTTACCATAGATAATACCATATATGACATCACCCTAGTCATTCTCAACCTATCCGAAAGCTCTCATAGCATACACAACATACCATATATACAGAGGGTAATCTAGAAAGGTGATGACCATATCCTAATGGGTGCGACCCAGATAGCCCTATCGCATCTACCATGTTTTTATCATTCCTAGATGATAAGGCTTGAGGTAACGATTACCTTTCTCATAGCATATATTTCACTTGAATGCCACATTGCCAATTCCATTACACACTATTGATTTCCACAAATGTACAACCTCGTACGTCTCAAAGAAGGGTGTTAAGTATAGGAGAGTTACCTCCTACACCACCAAACAGATGTACATTTGTAAAAATCAATGTACGTGCATTTTAGAAATGCAATGTCAGATATTCGTTCATACAAGTTGTCCAGGAACATGACAAACCAAAGGAACTTTCCTACTACATCCTATCGAAAATGACCCCTAGGATTAGTAGCGAGCAGCCCTTGCATCGAAGATCAGATGAAGATACCACTGCTATATATATATGGTATAGGAAATTTTCCCCCAAGGGTCAGTGACAAGCAGCCCTACATTCCATCTTCTAATTTATTATCATTCCATGTCTTCACTTCGAATGCGTATATTGGTTCGAAGTGGTTTTCAGATAGGAATCACCCGAATTTGATTTCGGTTCCTTCGAACCAATCATCGATAAAAGATGTTAGGCTTGAGGGTGATTATCATTTCATTTATCGATATCTTTTATCAAATAAAATTTCTCTTTTAGAGATATAAATCTTTAAATCACATTCTTTTCCAGCATATACGAATCATTGAATCTCTCTCTAAATTTGGAAATACCAAATCAAAATCATCTCTCACAAATCACATTGCAAAATCTTATTGAGTAAAAGTGTCGATAGAAATTATACTAATTCCACTCAATATCAATTTTCGTATTCAACCTTTACTATCCATCGAATAACGGTGCAATCACTTTTTAAATTCACATGGATAATACAAGTTCTCACCTCTAATTTTAATACCAAGTATTAGAAGATTATTTCTACACAATCCAAGTTGTATTAAATTTGTAAATTTGAATATTTTATACTTGCCTTGTTTCCGACATTTCGACCTTATCTATTCCTCGTCCAGGAAAAAGGCCAGGTGAGCCAGGGCACTGGTTTTTCCTGAACATCTCCTTAGTTTAAGCACCTCACATCTAGATCTCACGAATAGAAAAATCCAGTCTACTCATCAGCTTTTAAAGCCAAGATTAAATCATTTATTTATAACAGCTTTCCTTTTAACCATTTATTTAAACTCCTTTAAAAGTAATTTTAAAACTTCCAAATCATCTTTAAAATACTTAATTATTTATTTGAAAATGTTCCTAAAAGATTCGGGAAAGAATAATTGAATTAAAACCGTTGTTTGCAAAAGTTGCTAGAAAGTGCTAAAAAAATGCCGCAAAAAATGTTTTTAAGGCTTCTTTGATCAAAATAACTTTTCTATCAATTGGGAGGCCATTTTTATAACTCAAATCTCTTTTAAAACATTTAATATATTTATAGAAATTATTTCACATTTTTAAATAACTAAAAATATCCATTTTAAGAATTTATCGAATTGGTTTCCGAATTGCCAAAGCACGATTATTTTGAAATTTAGATTTGCTCATATTACAAAATCTACTAAATGAAATCTCAATCTTTTTCTTTTGTTTGAAAACTATGATTATAAGAGTTCAGAAAGTTCTTATTCCAAAGAATTCCGACTCCGATTCCATCGTATAAATGGATTTAAACTATTACGGTGCAAAATCGCGAACTGCCGTTACGTGGCGTGCCTATTTTTGACTCCAATTTCAATTCTTTTCAAAACTTCACCAAATTGAGTTTTATTAATTATAGACCATTTATAAACCAATTTAAAAAGGTTTAATCATCTCGTAACACTTTTATAATTCATTTTGGAAAGTGATTTTCGTTGTGTAATTTCAACGTGTATTAAACGTGAATTGTTTACACATCGAAACAACCATATTTTTCACAACCAAAACATGATGGTCAAAACATAACAACCAATCATTCCAAACATATCATATCATCATCCATATCATAATATATATAGATTTTTCTCACCTTTATTGGTTTCTAACTTTACGAAAATTCGCTATAGCTTCGCTACGATCGTGCTGTACCCTATGAAATCGACCCCTATACCTTAAGAAGAGCACAACCCAAGATAGCAGAGGTAGAGCTCTCAGCCAATGGTGATGGAGGTGGTGGCCGTGAGTTTGGAAGGTGGACAGGAGTGATTTGAACTTGTTTTGAAGTGGATTTGACAATATATATATATATGTATATACACTATTTTAATTTAATTTCTTTTCGCACTTTTTCTTCATAAATTTCCTATGACAAGGAGCCATTGAAAAGCTTGAATGTGAGGAGGAAAAAGATGAAGAATGGTGTTTAAAATGTGAAAGAGTGGATGGGTATTTATAGTAAAATTTTAGAAATAAACATCCAAATGTGCATGGACCAAAATGCCCTTGCTCACACCCTCCCCTTCCCATCACTAGCGCGGCTAAGCCTCCCCCTTATGCCTCCATGTGTGTGAGTTGATGTGTGTAAGAGTGAAGTGAAGTTTTCTTTTTTTTACTTTGTAATAATATCATGATATTTTGAATTTTAATTTATGTAAATATAAATGTAAATGGTAAATGTGTATATATATATATGTATGTATGTATGATATGTGTGCATGTGACATGTATGTGCATGTATATATATGTGCACAAGAGAGCAACAACGTTGCACCGACTTTGAACAACTTCCGTTTGTTAAACTGTTGAAAATCAAAAAACCAATTCTGGGTCATATTTTCACTTATAAATTAATTTACATATAAATATAAACAAAATTCGAAAACTAATTTCCCATCATTATTAATTAATTAAAACAATTTTTTTGAATTATAAAACTGTATAAATCAATATTAAACAATTGTTTATAGAAAGTGCTATTATATCGATGAAGCGATATCAATTTTCCTTGTAATTTCGAGTCAAATATATATGATTTATTATCACTTCATAATTAATTAAAATGAATTATTACCATTTAAAAACAATTATTTGAATAATTGTAATAATTATTAAATCATTAAATCTCAATTTAAATTCATAAATCAATTGTTTAATATGATGCCATTATTGATGATGTCATAAATACATTTTATTTCCAAATATAAAATAATTTTTTTTATTTCATATTCTTGTTTAAATGGATAAATAAGTGTATGTATCCAGCTCCATGCATGACTTTTGATAATTATAGAGTTGTTTATTGATAAAACAATTTTCGACCATTTTATAGATATTCCTTTAAAATTTATATTTTTGTAAATACTTATTCAAAATAAGATTACGATCATTATTATTCAAAACATCATAATCTATGTTTTAAATGCTTATATTTGAATATTTAAAAATAAATATAATTTATCAAATTGATAAATTTGCAGGTCGTTACAAATTGTTTTCATTAAAGTAGTGAGATAACTCGCTTTTCAACCAATCCAAGCTTGCTCTTCCTACCTCAACCCTACAACAACACAAACATCCTACCTTTAACCCTTAATCAAAAGAACAAGGCTATATGAAGCCTTAATATAGAACTAACAAGCTAGAGATGGACCAAGAAGTGTACAACCTAAGTAAGAAATGTCCAAATAGGGTACGTCCTTGAATAGAAATGGGGGAGATGCTCCAAAACTTTGAGTTCCAAGATAATAGAAGTTTATGATGTGCTATGTAATGATGATTGCAAGAGTTTGGAGGAGTTTTAGCTTATTTAAAGTTGCTTAGTTTTAAGAGATTGTGAAGAGATAAGAGTGAGAGAGTGTTGGCTTTTGAGTTGTGAATTTGTAAACCTTAAGAGAGACCCTTGCCCACTTATTTATAGGCTTTAGAAAGGTTCCAAATGACTTCCTATATCCTCATATGTCTAGCCAAAGAGGAAGCTTCCTCCCACCTTCCATTGCTAGATTCTTGCCTAAAATAGTGCCTTGTTTTGTGGCATGTATCATGTCTTAATCTACTATACTTTGTCCCATTCTAAAAGAAATTAGTTTAATTAATTTTCTCTTAGGAAGATAAAAGATTTAAGTTGCTGTTATCATCTCTTATGTTATCATTCAAGTGTACAAAAATTCAAAAAACTTTTATTTAACAAAAAGTTGATTTTTTTAATAAAACGTTTTTCGGTCACATTTTCGGTATTTCTTCAAATTATATATTATTGTAAACACATTTTAAAAACAAGTTCTCTAACATTAATTATTAATTAAAAAGTGTTAATTAAGCTTATAAAATCACATTTTTAACACTTAACAATTTTTCAAAAGTTTAGATATTCAAAGATGAAGTGTTAGAAATTATGGGTCGTTACATTCTCCCTCCCAAGGCATTTCGTCCCCAAAATTCAAACAAGAACAACACAAAGCAGAATAGAAGAACAATGTATATATATAATACTGCTCAAACTACATATTAACCAGGATACAAGCTAAGTGACTCCAACACATGCGGTGAGTACTCTACAAAGGATAAGATACAACAGAAACTATTGACTAAGGAATAACTCAGGATAAGTGGCTCTAATACTCTCCTTTGTCCCCTAAGTGCAATCTCGAACATCTCCACTCCATTGCACCTTGATCGATTCCATAACCTTAGTCCTCAATATCTTCGTATCACCGTCGACGATACGAATAGGCTGTCTTACAATGGTCAAGTCAGGCCTAACCTCCAAATCCTCCTACCGCGACGACTCAATAATCAAATTATGATTACGTACATACTTCCGTTGGTGGGATACATGAAAAACATCATGTACACTAGACAATCTAGTCGGTACGTCAACCCGATAGGCAAGAGGTATATCCTCTCAAGTATCGAAAAAGGTCCAATAAAATAAGGAGCTAACTTCCCTTCCTTCCGAAACCAAACTACACCTCTCATCGGAGAAACTTTGATAAACACAAGGTCCCCAACCGAGAACTCCAATTCTCTACGCCTAACATCCACATAGCTCTTCTGTCTACTCTGAGCTACTTAAAGTGCTTCCTAATCTCTACTACCTTATCTGTAGCCTCATAAATCATGTTTGGCCCTAGCACTAAGTGGTCCCCTAGTTTCACCCAATAAGAAGGAGACCTATAAGGCCTTCCATACAATGCCTCAAAAGGCTCCATCCCAATACTCGCTTGAAAACTATTGTTATAAAAAAAATTGAACAAGAGGTAAATGGTCCTCCTACTAACCTCTAAAGTCTAGAATACATGATCTAAGTAAATCCTCCAAAACATGATTCACTCTCTTGGTCTATCCATCTGTTTGAGGGTGACAAGCTATTCTCAATAAGCTTCGTCACAAAGCATCAGGCGAACCCTTCCAAAACTGACTTGTGAAGATTGGATCTCGATCACTTAGAATATAAGATGGAATGTCATAAAGCCTAACAATCTCTCTAACATACAGTTGAGCCAAACTAGATGCCATCCTCGTTGACTTAACTAGTAAGAAGTGCACACTCTTGGTTAACCTATCAACAATAACCAATATGCCTTCATTGCCTCTCCTTAATCTAGGCAAACCATCGATAAAATCCATAAAATATGCTCCCACTTTCACTTAGGAACCTCTAATGGATGAAGCAAACCGGCCATCTTATGATAACTACCCTTAATCTGTTGGCAGTTAGTACATCTAGCCATAAAGATAGAAACGTCTCTCTTCATACCTTCTCACTAGAAAGTACGTCTCATGTCTTGATACATCTTAGAGACCTCTAGATGTATCTTTAATATAGAATGACAACTCTCCGTCAGAATCTCCTGTCTAATGTCATCAATATCCGAAACACATAATCGACTGTTCATCCTTAAAATGCCACGGTCGTCTATTACAAATCCTAGCCACTTCTTTGGAGCAACATTCTCCTTAATGACTTTAGCTATCAAGGCAAGACAAACATCCATCTGGTAGTTACTCTCTATAGGACTGATAAGAGTTCGACGAACAAGCACATTAGCCATAACAACATACTTCCTACTCAAAGCATTTGCTACAACATTAGCTTTCCCCGACATATACAAAATCTCAAGATCATATGCCGTAAGAAACTCTAGCCAATGCTGCTGCCTCAAGTTCAAGTCCTTCTGTGTGAAAAGATATTCCAAAGATTTATGGTTGGAATAAAGCTCAAACTGCTCACCCAATAAATGATGCCTCCACATCTTCAATGCAATGACCGCTGCTAACAGCTCTAAATCATGCATCGCATATCTAGTCTCACATGACTTCGGCTGCCTAATAGTATAAGCAACAACCTTCCCATGCTGCATCAACACAACATCAAATCCTATTCCAGAAGCATCAGTGTAAATGCTAAGACCCTCAGCTCCATCCAAAATAGTTAGAAAGGGGGCGCTAGTCAACTTCTTCTTCAACTCTCTAAATGCTAGCTTGCATTCCTCCGTCCAAACAAATTTGACGTCTTTCTTTGTCAAATTCGTAAGTGGTGAAGCAATCTTGGAGAAATCTTGAATGAATATCTTATAATAACCAGCCAAACCCAAGAAGCTTCAAATCTCTATTACACATTTAAGCCTCTTCCAATCCTGGATAGCCGTAACCTTCATCGGATCAAAAGAAATACCATCTCCAGAAACAACATTTCCCAGGAACCTTACCTTTGACCGCCATAAATTATGACATTTTTAAAACATAACTTTAAGAACATATTCTCTCAATATCTCCAATACAATTCTCAAATGACGAGAATGCTCCTCCTCAGTCTTGGAGTAAACTAGGATATCATCAATGAAAACAAGCAAGAATTTGTTCAAGACATCACGAAAGACACAGTTCATTAAATCAATGAAATATGCAGGAGTATTAGTTAGGCCAAATAGCATAACCAACCACACATAAAATCGATCAAATCTAAAAGCTGTTAAGGGCGCACTTTCCTCTGCCACCCTCAACTAATGAAATCCTGTAGCAAGGTCAATTTGAGAGAATACACGAGTTCCATGAAGCGATCAAACAAGTCCTCAATTCTGAGCAAAGGATACTTGTTTTGAATAGTCCACTTATTAAGCTCGTGGTAATTGACACAACCTTAAGGAACTGTCTGCTTTAGTGGCAAATACAGTGGGCGGTCCCCAACCAGAATGGTTAGGTCGGATCAAACCTTTCATAATAAGTCACTAATCTGGTCAACAAGCTCTACCTTTTCTTTTAGAGATAGCCTATGATCAGGAAATACAATAGGCTTGGCATCGGGAACAAGATCAATACGAAAATCGAGTTCGTGATGAGAAGATAATAAAAAACCTCCTCGAACACATCAGAAAATTCCCGAACGACAGAAATCAACTCCAAGTCTCCAACTGCCACATCGAGAGAATATAAAAAACTACTCATACGAGAACCAGTCTCTTCACAAGGTATTATAATAACCTTCCTACTCCTTCTCAACTCCACTGTTTGTTTCTCATAATCCAAGATGGCATGATTATATAACAACCAATCCATCCCCATTAGAACCTCAAAACCGTGAAAACTAAGAACGATCATATCGCATGGAAGGAGTCAATCAAAATAAGAAATTGGAACTCCTTCGCATATCATACAAAGATTTGCCAAACCACCTACTGGGTTCAACATATAAATAGAATCATAAGCCACAACTGGTTTCGGACCAAGTCTGCTAACAAGAATATGAGAGATGAAGCTATGAGAAGAACCAGTATCAAACAAGACATGAATGGAATGCAAGAAATAGAAAGAATATATTCTAGAACCTGCTTCCCCTTAGTTGCAGCTGAAGTTGAAGCGGTAGAAGAAATAGCAAAGACCCTAGGCTACTCCCCTTTCTTGAGCATAAGACAATCTCTAGCAAAATGATCAACTTGATGGAAACTGTAACAACCTTGCGATGCAAACCGAGGTGACTTCACTACCGATGCCTTACCCATCTGTCCTACTTCTCCAAATCTACACTCCTTAGCAAATTGATCCTTCTTCCTGCACTTGCTGTAAACAAAGTTGGCCCTAAATTACTGAAACTTGTGCTTCTTATCCCCAGCTTGTGTAGAAGCAATAAGCTTTGGTGTAGAAACAATAGTCTTCGATGCTAAGCTCTTAAACCTTAAGCCTATATTCATCAAATCCAAAACCGAACCCATGAGATGGTTAGTCATGTCCTGCTAAACTCAGGATGCATACCTGTTACAAACATCTCATTTTTCTTCAAAGGTGTGTCTAACATATCAGGCCTAAACTGAGACAATTTGTTAAACTTGTTCTCATACTCGGCAACATTCATAGTACCTTGCTTCAGATCTAACAAACTCCTAAACAACAAGGTCTTCCCCTGCCTCTGGTACAAACTTCCTCTCAAACTCTTCCTTAAATTGGGCCCAAGAGAAGTCATTCTCTTGGACATCAGCCGTAACTTAACTCCATCAATCCATGGTCGCACTAGAAAGATGATGAGAAGCCAAGCGACGCTTCACAGCATTACCCAACTCCAAGTCTCTAAAGATCCTTTCATAAAATCTCAACCATGTATGAACCTGAACAATCGATTCAGTCCCATTGAACCTCTAACCACCGAGCCTCCTGAAATCCCAACAAAGTGAAGCAAAGTTCATTGGAGGCTGAACTTGCACCACTTCCTCAACTACATTCACTTTAGGTTCAACTACAGGAGTAGCATTCCTTTGAGCTCGAGTCCCATCGTTGGTGGCGGTACTACCACGACCACTTTGACCTCTACCTCCCCCAACATTAGCAACATAAGTATTCATAATTTTCTACCTAAATTTATAGCAAAAAATCTATAGAATACTTCAAGGTAGAGTTATTTTAAGGATAGATTACTAAGATAGGATAAGAAAGTATCGTTAAGAAAGTATTAATTATAAAGAAAGAGTTATTTTAAAGAAAAGGGGTTACTAAGAAGAATATTTTTTAGAAATTATTTTAAAATTCTAGGTTGTAATAACAAATACGCTCATATGTGTAGTACTCTCAACTCATTCTAGGGCATTACTAACCTATCTATAATGAGCCATAACCAACCAAAACCAAGGTGTTCGCTAACCTCGAGCTCTGATACCATAATGTAACAATAGCCTTTTCGACCCTTAAATGTATACACTAAATACATCCATGGTATTCATATGCCAAATACCCAAGTGCTGGAAAGACAGAAAGTCAAGGTAAAAATAAAAGAAAAAGAAACAAAACAAGAAAGAAGAATACAATATCAGAATCTAACATATGGAACGATAATATATAATATCTCAAAAGTGTGGTACAAAGAGTTACTCCAATATACATGAACCTTAGAGTTACAGAAAGACCAAGTACTACTATCAGCCTGAACAGTTATAACTGCCTATCTTCACAATGTTGAATACATATATACATAATAGTGGATGGAGATGAAAATAAGTAGATAGATAGATAAGTGGAAGCATCTAGCTCGTCTCTATAAGCTTGAAGCATCCAACTCTAAGACCTTCCTTCCTCACTCTATTCGAAAGCGTACATAAGGAATTTTGGGAAAAGAAGTACCACATGTTAGACTAAGTCTGGCATGAGAAACTTAAAAATGCGTATAAACACATAACAATACTTTTGAGACCAACCGAATCACCAGACTGGTTTCTCCTCGAAAGGACACAACCCAATTGATATTTACATTAGGTGGTATTATAGATAATATTTAAGGTGTGTAATATAAATAAGAAAATAGCATGTTGCTTGCATCCCACAACACAACAATATTAGAGTACATTTAAAACTGCTAAGATACATTTATAGATGATTTTCCATGGAGACCTCCCTAATAAAACTAGTAAGTAAACTGAGACCAATCTCCATGATAAGGATTAGAAATCACCTTCCGAGTGCCGCATATCTCTAGACAAAATGTACTATAAGGAAAACATTACCAGCCCATGCCCTAACACGTGAACCAAGTATCAATAACTTTCGCTAGCAACATCTATAAGCATACTCTAGATAATGGAGTTGATGTATCCTCAAGGGTTAGCTAAAACCGGAATTGTGTGGCGTACTCTATCTTTAGTCATTTTTCCAATGTTGAGGTTAAGTTCGGCATCTTTCACAAGAATCTTCATTACTCTAACATAATAGCCCGTTTGATAAAGGCTAATGTTGACCTCTCCCTTGAACTTAACTTTAGGATATGAAAGTGCAACCCTATAGCATTTATCCGAAGTGTTAACGCTGACCTCTCCCTTGCACTTAACCTCATAATATCATAGTGCAACTCTATTACACTTTGCTTCGATGACCTCTTCCAAAACTGACCTATACACATGTTTTGGAGTGGTACTTGGTAAGTAGAACACTTAATAATCCTTGACTCTCCAAAACTAATCGATGAATTTTCGGTTAACTCAATTCTGGTTCTTTAAATAGTAAATGAAAGCTAGAGACGTTTCATATGGATGCTCCCCCCAGGTGTTCTAAAAGCGTATAAAGCTGCGAAGCTTTTTGTTACTTCTCAAGTTATGTTAGGCTAAGTTCAATATTCGACTAATCGACTATCGAGTTCAAAGAGATTCAAAAATCAAGGTTCGTACACTTAACACGTTTTCGACATTCCAACTTAACTATTCCTCGATCAAGAAGGAAGTCGGTCATTTAGAGCACTATCGCTCCATCCTTACACGAACATCAATCTTGACTCTCATAAATAGAGAAGTCTACCTTGCTCGGCTTTTAGTGCTAAGCATAGTAATACTAACATTCCATATGCAAATTTATACTACATGTTCATTTCCAAAGTGTAACTTCTTATCCCTTCTTCCAAATAGTTTTTTGAAGATATTAGTATAAGTTAGAAATGGCTTTAAAATAATATAGATAGGTATAATCGTTTATTTATAAAAGTTACTATACTAAATAAAATAAAAAATAAACTTAAAAGAGAGAAGATAAGAACATTTTAAACTTTGGTAAATAAGAAACTAGTTTTATAAAGTTATATATACACATACACACACACACACACACTTATAAATAGTTTATAAATAGTTATAGAAAATATTACTTTGACAATAATTACTTAATATTAATTTGGAAAACTTTTACTACTTTAACAAAATAAACAAGTTTTATACATATAATAAGGAAAACCTTTACTTTATAAATTCAAAATAAATTCTTTTAAATATATTTAAACTTCAAACTCCTTATAAAGTACTTATATATCTTTTACAAAACACCTTTGAAAAGATTTCATAATAATACCTAGGTAATAACATTTTAAACTTTACTAAAATCTTTTTTTTCCAAAGTTAAGATGTGATGATGCTCGTTGGAGTAGCATGGTCAAGTAGCGATCAGAGTTGCATAGTGGAAGCCGGTAGATTACTTTCGCTGAACGCATGGGTTATTTTGGTTGTTGTGATTTATCCGTAGGTATCTTGATTTCTTTGTGTGTTTGTTTTGATTGATTGTTGCGCTATTGTAATAATAATTGAAAAGAACTATTGGGATCAATCTTGAGTATGGTATTTAGTAGAAGCTATCACTCTGAAGCTAGGAACCCACTCAAGTATTTATGTAAGTAAATATTAGAAACTAGTGGTATCCTTTATCTCTGAAGTTACCGCAAGTGATAAGGGAAAGCCATTTCATATAAAAGAAAATAACATATTTATTTAAATAATTAAATCTTATGTGATTAAAAAAATTTAATTGAAAGCTTGCAATCTTTGTGCTTGAATGATTGAGGAGTGATGTTTGGATTAGTGATTGATTGTTTTATTGTAGCTATAAAGACCATTTGAAAATTGTTTAATAAAAGCAAGCAATTGCTTTCAGAAAATCAATTTTATTAAATTATATATATGTAAATAGTTAAAGAAAATTGTGAAATTGATTTTTTTGTTAATTTGTCCATTGATTGCTTTAAGGGTTCTAATTGATATGCCTAGCCAACATATTGATAGGTATTCCAAAACACTAGGATAAGGCATTTCAACATAATGTTTTAAAAAGCGTACAATGTTTAGAATAGAGGATTATTTAGGAAAGAAGAATAAAGTTTTGGGAAGTGGTATAAACAATATTTTGAAAACAAAACAAAGCTTTGGGATAAGTTAAACAACAATTTAAAAGGAGTAAAATATTTTGAGAAAAGTTATAGATAACCATTTTGGGAAAATATTTGGAAGGAAAATAATATTTTGAGAAATATAAAAATTGATATTTTAAAATATATGTAAGATTAGAAGGTAGTACAATATTTTATAAGCAGCAAAAATGTTTCGGGAAAATTAAATAATATTATGAAAAAGAAAATGTTTGAGATGGGTTAAGTTGTATTTTAAAAGAGTGTAATACTTTTGGTAGTATTTGTAATACCACATAGAGTGCCATGATATGAGAAATTAAATTAGTAATAAGAATTTGTTAATTAATAATAAAGGTAATTTAATTAAGAAAATCATTTAAGAGAAATTTGATTAGTTGGGTGGGGGACGCATAAAATAATAGCTGAATGGACCAAGAGTGATTAATGCAAATTAACTAGGCCATAACACATGAATGGATAAATTTGAATTTTGAATGAAGAGGAATCTTGTATCAAGAGAAATAGATAAATGAGATTAGAAGAGAGGGGATTTAGCACAAGCCAAAACCATTAACACACACACACACACACACACACACACCTTTAACCCCATCTTTCTCTTCTTTACATTGATTCTTAAAACAAAACAAAACTCCATGAACAAAAACCTTAGGCCAAAAACCATTTTCAAGGGAAAGGGAGGAAATTAAAACTAAAGGTGTAACGCCCCGCTCTAGTGACTAAAATATCAGAGGTAATTTACTGTTCGTTAGCATAGATCAATAGGCAAGGAAGGAGCAATCTCTCGTGTACACTACTTTATGTCAACACAGATATGTTTCAATACCTGAATATATATGAAATAATACATATCATGTAATGATCGCCTTTTCGACACCAAACTATCGACATTAATACATCCACGGTATTCACATGCCGAGCACCCAAGTGCCGAAAAGACGAATTGTTAAGGGTAAAATACAAAGAAAAAAGAAAAAGAAAAAAGAAGAAGGAACATAATATCAGAATCTCACTAGTAGAACGATACTATATAATATCAGAGAAACTTTACAAAGGGGTTACTCCGATACATAAATTTTGAAGTTACAAAACCTATGTACTATCATCAGCCTGGACAATTATAACAACATGTCATCACAAATGGTGGTATGTACAATATAGTAATGCCGTGGAAATAAAAAAACTATAGTAAGTGAAATATCCAGCTCCTCTTCTCGAGCTCCGAAGAATATTGACGAAAACTTGCCTTTCTTTGACTACTCAAAAGAGTACATGAGGAATCTAGGAAAAACAAAAGCCACGGATCAGACATAAGTCTGGTATGAGAAACTCAAGAAAAAAGAAATATATGATCAACATATAATAGTACTTTTAAGACCACATGGGATGCCATAACAGTTATCCCCTCAAAAGAACCACCATCTAATAAGTACATAAGGTGATATAGTAGATAATGTCTAGGGTGTAGAATGTAAATATTATAACATAGCTGGAATGGTTACATTAGTTACATTCAACAACATATTAGAGTGTACAATCAAAACCGATAAGGAACTTTCGCATAATGGATTTTCCACGGAGATTTTTTCAGGGAAGCCGAATCCAAACTCCATGCACAAGGACCGGAAGTTACTTTCTAAGCGTCATATATCTCTGGATAAAATATACCATAAGGAAAACAGAAAGGCCCACGTCCAAACATAAACATGAACCACGTGGTACCAAATATAATTAACCCAATGTACCAACATATCAATAAGCATACTCTAGATATGGAGTTGATAATATCCTATCATGGGTCAGCCAAATTCCAGATTATACAGCCTAATATGCCTTTATCCATTTTCGATGTTGAGGTTACGTTCGACATCTTTCACAAGAGTCTTCATCGCTCGAACAGAACACAAATCCCCAATTGGATTCCCGCATCTCGAACATTTCTCGAAACCACACATGGATTCCAGCATCTCGAACAAACCGCTTCCAAGAGATAGAACACATATATTAGTCTTAAAGTGGTTTTCAATAAGTAAAACACTTACCGATCTCAGTCTCTTTAAGAATAAATCGATGAATTTTTCCATTCAATCAATAATGAGGAAGATAGCATATGGAAACCAAGTCTCGTATACTTATCTCATTTCCAATATTTCCAACTCATACTATCCTTCGATCAAAAGTGAAGCTGGTAGGTTAGAGTTCTATTGCTCATAACCCTACACGAACATCGGTCTTAATTACCACAGATAGACAAACCTACTTCATCGGCTTTTAGTGTTAAGTATAGGACTAAATGTTTTCCATTAACGAGTAAACAGACAAAGTACGACCAAGCCATATAAGCAACTTCTAATCCCTTTTTTGTTTAATTAATCTTTTAATAATTAAAACCTCTTTTATTAGAAAAACTTTTTTTATCTAATAAAACATTGTTTATCAATTGCTACTATTCATTTGTAATCTTTTCAATACTTCAAAAGGTATTCATATACTTATCTCAAATGGTAGAAGTATATTCACAAATCATCAACAAGATTTCTTACTTTAAACTTTTACTTTTTCTATTTTTTTCAAAAGATTCCTTACATAAAATTTTATTCAAAATATCCATTTTAAAGATCTAAGTAATTTCATAAATCCATTCAAAAAGGTTTATGACTAATATTACTCAAACATCGCCGCTACAAACCCAAAACCATTTCACATATGCTTATCTTTAAAATATTCTTTTAAAAGATCTATTTACATACAGAATTATAATCAAAAAGGGTTAAAGACGATTGTTAATACAACATTGTCATAACAAACCCAAAACCATTTCCATACTTATATCATCTTTAAAACATTTTTTAAAGATCTAAGATAATATCGGGTTAAGTTCGATAGTCGACTAATCGATTATCTAGTTAAAACAATTGCTTATACAAATCAATGTTCGTATACTTAACTCATTTCTGATATTTCAACTTAACTATTCCTTGTCCAAGAGTGAAGCTATGTAAGTTAGAGCACTGGTTGCATCAAAGCCTTGCCTAAACACTTCATTCTTGAATCTCACAAATAGATAAGTTTACTCGTTGGCTTTAGTGTTAAGTATAGTATTAATCATTTCCTTAAACAAGTAACAAACAATAAGATTAACCCGTTTCTGACATTCTCGATTTTAGTATTCCTCATTCAAGAGGGAAGCACGGTAGGTTAGAGCTCTATTGCTCCGTCCCTACTAGACATCAATCTTAACTCTCTAAGTAGATAAGCCTACTTCGTCAGCTTTAGCGTTAAGCAAAGTTAATTACCTTTTAAATAAGTAAATAAACAATGAGATTAACATGATTTTCATATTTCAACTTATCTATTCCTCATTCAAGAGGAAAGCCCGGTAGGTTAGAGTTCTATTGCTCCGTCCCTACTCGACATCAATCCTAACTCTAAGAAAATAGAGAATTCCACCTCATCGGCTTTTAGTGTTAAACCTAGTCAATTACCTTTTTACAAACTTATATATTCTTTAAAAATACTTGTAAATAGGTTTAAAATAGGGTACTTTTGGCACAGGTCCTTATTAAGTTTCAAAATTCACGAAAAGTCCTTCACCAAATTTCAGTGTAAATTAGGTCCCTGTTTTTTATTCCCGATTATTGCAGAGCATGATGCAATATTTCATAACAGTTGCTGACATTTTCGCAACATTTCTGTACACTGTGAACATAGTGTATGAAAGTTGTTGAAATATCAACACTTATTTATAAAAGTTGCTGATATTTCAGCAACATTTATGTACACTGTGAACACAGTTTATGAAAGTTGCTGAAATATCAGCACTTATTTATAAAAGTTGCTGACATTTCAGCAATAATTTTTCTTTGTTTTTACAATAAAACTTTGACACAGATAGTTGCTGAAATATCAGCACTTATTTATAAAAGTTGCTGACATTTCAGCAATAATTTTTCTTCGTTTCCAGAAAACAGGGACCCGCTTTACAATGAAACTTTGACAGGGACCCGCTTTACAATATGAAAGTATGATAGGGATGCCTCCCTAATTTCCACTTTAAAATATCTATGTAAAATATTACTTGAAAATAACTAATTTATAATTTGATCAAAAAAATGTTTATATTATAAAACCTCTTTACTTTGGAAATACATATATAATTATTAAAAATATATTTAAACTTCAAACTAACTTAAAAATACTTCAAAGTGTGTTTGGAAACATCTCTAAAAGGATTAGAGGAAAATATCAAATTTGAATATCATTTTTAAACACTTAAAGCCATAAGCAACTTACTACAATATTTATAAATGCTGTTAAAAGTTCTTGTTAAACACAACATTGAGAAGCACGATCTTTGTGACTAGTTTTAATCACTTAAACAAATGATTTAAGACCTGAAATTTTTATAGTAAGTACTACCATTAGGGTACTTAAAACCATGGAAAGAAATCCCTATGAATATTTGACGCCCCACCTCTATACTCACACTAGCCAAGGACACTATGTGGTAATACCGTCGACTAGCGCGAAGAATAAGGCTGTTGAGGAGCGACCATCTGTGTAATTGCTTTGTGCGAGTACCGATATGTCAGATAATATGACATGCATTTCATTTTAAGAGGAAATTCGACATATCAAATACAAGCTCAAAGCTACCACACAGTGGTTATGTGGCCTCCGGAAACAAATATAGAAATAAGCATAACACAAATCAGTCACAAATATTAATATCCCAAAGGCGGAAATAGATATGAATATAACACATAGAAGTGTACATCAATGTAGTGGTCATACAAGATCCACTACATCACAAAAGAATAGGTACAAGTGCTAGACAAAAGAATAAGTATACATCAAGGAGTCTCTATCTCGAATGTATTATAACAAAAACTACCAAGCTAAAGTAGTTAGCCAAAAGTCAGGTGACGAACCCTAATAAGAAGTCAAGCAGAAGCACCTGAAATACCTCGGTCTGACCCAAGTATTATTTAGGAAGAAAATAATAAACGAATCAGTCTAGATATAAATATCATATAAAATGAGATAAGATAAGAGATATGACAAAAACGTATGATAACAAAAATGCCATACTGTGATAAGTATACATCAGATAACAACAAAAATCATACAATATCTCAAATATTCTCAAACACTAAAAAGAATGTCATATTCTTTAAATTATTCACCAAAACACAAATATTGACAAAACATATCAACGCCAATCGCAAAAATCGGTGAAACACAAATTCTAGAAATCATCAACTAGAAATCTAGAAATCACAAAAAGGGAAAGGCCTATCACAAACGGAAGCATGAAAACTCACCAACACGTGTATCACAAACGGGTCGCTATCCCATGAAAAAAACATCGACGCACCTAAAAAGATACGCCCCATGCACAGTCGAACATCCACGCACCTAAAAAGATATGCCCCATGCCTAGTCGAACATCGACGCACCTAAAAAGATACGCCCCATGCCTAGTCGAACATCGATGCATCTAAAAAGATACGCCCCATGCACCAACTTATCGAGCCGATTGCTCCACGAATGGTTCAAAGTCCATGGGTCGCTAGCCCATAAAAAAAATGAGACGAAGCTCAACAGAACGGGGTATAGTCCCTCACGCGGACAAAGAGACATCACACATCGCTAGTCTAGATTAGAAAATGATCATCATTGATCGATAAGTGTAAATTACACTAAGCTAGTAAATATAAGAGTTTAGCTTCATGTCTCATAACCACTAGATTAACTTAAATATTTACGAACAGATTGTAGATTTCCACTCGAAAATTGTCACAAGAGTTCAATCGAATAAGTCCAAGAATTAACCGACGAAGTAAACGCAAGCGTTTCATAGCACTTGTTTTGCTAAGACGTTTAATTAGATTTCTCATACGAATGAGGTAAAGGTTTGTATATACTAATAGATTGGAAAACGGATTTAAAAACGAGTTTTGTATTAAAAAGTAGTGTTGAAATCGTTTTTGTGAAAGAGTTTGAGTATTTACTACTAGTATAGAAACCTTTATATTTTAAAGTGACAAACCACAGAAATGATTGTAGAAACAATCAATCATCAAAAATTCACATTCGAGAATGTGAATTAAATCCATAAAAATCGATATCAAATCCATCAAATGGATATTCCCAAAAATCCAAAGAAAGAAGTCATCAAAGTCGATAATAAGTGATAACAACTAACCGGATCAACAAAAATCGATTAAAATTGGAAGTTCACTCAAAAAATAGGCAAATGTGCAAAATGAACAGTTCCAGGCGTCTGGTTTAGAATCCAGACGTCTGGATTTAGGTTCTGGAAATAATCCAGAACATTCCCAGATGTCTAAAATTTCGAAGCAGACGTCTGAGCCCTAACCAGACGTCTGAACCTATAAATCAGACGTTTGGAATTGGTCTCTGCCATTTTATTTTATTTTCTGCCGCGTATTTTTTTTCTCCAGGTCTACAACCAGACGTCTGGACTTGATAACCAGACGTCTGGTCACCTGGTCTGGGCAACAATTTGCCTAGGCCATGATGGCCAAAACGTTTCAGGAGCGATCGGTCGAGCAACGAAGACTAGGGATTTATGCCAAGCGACAACCCAGCCTTATAGGCTCTTCGATACACCCCAAATATCATGTCCAAACATCCATAGTAGGATTTTCATAAAATTGGACTTCACAAACCAAAAATTGGAAAATTCACCAAATCAATTCAAAGCAAAAGCAAATGAACATGAATAGATGTTAGGAATTCATACCTAACAACAATGAAAGTTATAGACGTAGATGTGAGTTAAAGAACTCACCTTTAAACCCAAAACAACAAGGGAGAAGCTTTAAAACAAAGGAAAGATCAAACACACTTCAACTTCAACTCTAGAAGCTCCAATCTAAGATCATAAACAAATATTTCCTAAGTTAGGTTATAGGAAATTTCTGAAATTGGATAGAGATTGAGATGTAGAAGATGAATTCGTCCTGCTCTTCTTTCCTGTCTTTGACTGATTCTTCATTTTCCGATTATGGTTGCTGCTTCCCCTTCTTATCTTTTTTCCGATCGGCTTTGTCTTCTCCTTCGTGGCTCTCTAGGACATTTGGTTTGCGATTGGTTCGCGCCCCTAGTTTCCATCGTTTGTCTGCTGAGTTGCCGGACCGTCAGGTCCCTTCTCCATCTCATTGCTCAACGGCGTGCTCTTTCCATTCGTCTGCTTGCTCCCTATCCATCTCCATCCCTCTTATGAGTCGGGAAGAAATTACGCTCCTTAATGAGCGCCTTGATTGCTTATCTAGAAACTCATCTCCCTCGTCTTCGCGGTCTCTTTCTTCGCCATCATCCTTGAGGGGGAAGGATGTTGAGGTGTCTTTTGAGACAGTTCCCCAGCCTTCCGCCCATTCTCATCGTCCTTCTCGACGCAAATCACGTAGAGCCCCGACTACACCCTGCACCATCCGCACACGCTCTATAGCGGCGTCCGAGCAGATCGATCGATCTGCTCGATTTTCGCTGTATCTTATTTGAGATTCTTTCTGTCCTTTGTCCGGTGTCTGGTAGTAGCTTCTATCATCTTCGGTGTCTGCTTTTTCCCTCATGGCTAACATTCTTTATTGGAATGTTCGTGGTATTGGCAACGATGCGTCTTTGGCTAGGCTAAAATGCATTGTCAGAAAACACTCTGTTGGTTTGATTGCTCTTATGGAACCTTTTTTAGCCCCGGAAGGTATTCCCTCAGTCGTTTTATCCTTAGGATTTGGCGGCGGATCCGCCAACTACTCGGGAAAGATTTGGATTTTATGGTCCAAATCTCTGACGGTCACCCCCGTCCTTGATTCTCCCCAGCTTCTTTCAGTGGCGTGCTCGTCTCCCTCTTTTCCCTCTTCCTTTTTATTCTCGGGGGTGTACGCCAAATGTGACCGCTCGGCTAGACTAGATCTTTGGTCCGACATCCTTAGTCTTGGATCTATAGGTATGGCTACTTCAGTGATCGGCGGGGATTTTAATATCGTCGCCTGTCAAGCGGAGAAACGGGGTGGTGCGGCCGTCAACCGTGCAGCGATAGCGGATTTCAATTCTTTCATTGTTACCTCGGGCCTCTCCGAGATACCTTTTACTGGATCTGATTTTACCTGGTCTAACAACCAAGAAGGTCTGAACCGTATCCTCTCTAGACTTGACCGTGTTTTCGGGTCGGAGGATTGGTTTCGTCTTCCCTTCTCTTTCTCGATCGCTCACCTCCACCGGTCCTTCTCTGATCATGCCCCTTTGATTGTTCGATGTTCTCCATTCTCTCTATCGGGACCTTCTTCCTTTAGGTTTCAGAGCATGTGGAGATCGCACCATTCCTACTGCAAGAGGTTGAAAATTCTTGGAGCAATCCAATTATCGCCTCTCCTTGTGCTGTATTCAGTCGTAAACTTAAGCGCCTCAAGGAGAGCCTTAAGGTATGGAACCGCCAGGTCTTTAAGAACATTTTTGATCGCGTTCGAATGGCTGAAGAGTCTCTTATATTAGCCGAATCTTTGCTAGACGAAGACCCGTCATCGTCTAACATGGAGGCCTGGGCTCTCGCGCAAACCATTTTCTCATCTGAACTTCATATCGAGAATGACTTCCTCCATCAAAAGGCTAGGATCAAGTGGGTAGTCGATGGCGATACGAACTCCAAATTCTTCCATTCGTCTATTTGTAAGAAGAATAACCTTCTTACGATTCGCGAGATTCTATGGCCTGATCTTTCTATGGCTTCCTCTCCTGAGGAAGTAAAAGAAACCATTCTGGCCCATTTTCATTCATTTCTTGGTGCCCAGTCAGCCTCGGTTGCTGATCCGGCTCTTTTAGCCTTTATTCCTCGCATCGTTCCCTCTTCAGATAGTCTTCTTCTCTCGGATGTGCCAACGGCAGAGGAGATCCGGAAATGTGTCTTCGCCTTAAGCAAGGACAGTGCTAGTGGACCGGACGGCTTCAACGGTGTTTTTTTATAGAAGCTCCTGGCCTATTATTCAGGTTGACTTTTGTCTGGCTATCCAATCCTACTTCTCCGGGGAATCTCTTCCAACCGGCTGGACCTCCACCAACCTTATTCTCATTCCTAAGTGCGATAATCCTAGATCGTGCGTGGATTTTCGGCCGATCAGTCTTTGTAACTTCTCGAATAAGGTTATCTCTAAGATTCTTGCCAATCGCTTGGCCCCGTTCCTTGAACGTATAATCTCGTCTTCGCAAGCGGGTTTTGTTAAAGGGCGTTTGATCACTGACAACGTCCTTCTCGCCCAGGAACTTATCTCCCAGATTGATCGGAAAGTTCGGGGCTCTAATGTTGTCTTCAAACTGGACATGGCCAAGGCCTATGATCGCATGTCTTGGTTTTTCGTCATCAAGGTTCTAAGGGCCTTCGGGTTCCCGGAATCCCTAATTGACTTGGTGTGGAGGCTCATCTCCAACTGCTGGTTCTCTGTTCTCATAAATGGATCGACTCACGGTTACTTCAGGGCTGGGAGGGGTCTACGTCAAGGAGACCCACTCTCGCCATCCCTTTTTGTGATCGCGGCGGAGGCTTTCACCCGCGGCCTCCATACCTTAACTATTTTCGGGCAAGTCCAACGCTACGGAATTCCGAGTGGTTGTCCCCTTATTTCTTCTTTATCCTTTGCAGATGAAATTGTCATTTTTTCAAATGGCAGTCGCTCCTCCATGTGGCAGCTCCTCTGCTTCCTCCATCAGTATGAGAGGTCCTCGGGCCAACTCGTTAACCCTTCCAAAAGCTGCTTTGTCCATGCGAAGGACTTGCCTCCTTCTCGTGCTTCCTAGATCGAGACTATATCGGGTTTCAAAGAAGCTTCCCTCCCTCTCCCCTATCTAGGTATTGTCCTATACCGAGGTAGAAAGCTCAATGGTCTGTTTGATTCACTGGCAGATAAAGTCAGGGGTAAGATATTACGCTGGAATGCGTCTCTTCTTTCCCAGGCAGGCAGATTGGTGCTAATTAAGTCTGTTTTAGACTCTATGGGAACTCATATTTTCGCGGCGATGACTCCTACATCTTCCTTCTTCCGATCGTATCGGTCGTTGGCCTCGTCTTTTTTTTGGGGCAACAAGGACGACGCTCATCGTCATCACTGGGTGTCCTGGGATGCGGATTGCCGTCCCAAGAATGAAGGTGGTCTTGGCCTCCGTAATCCCAAGGACCTTTGTGTGGCTTTTGCTTGTAAGCTGTGGTTCAGGTTTGGTGCGAACAATTCTTTATGGGCATCCTTCCTACACGCCAAGTATCGGAGGCTTGCTATCTCTAATTTCACAGGGTCTCCGTCCTATGCTAGCGAGACCTGGAAGCACATGCAGTCGGTGAAACCTTTTACAGATTCTCATGGAGGTTTATCTGGCTGGGATGGCGCTTCATTTTCCATCATGAAAGCTTGGTCTTCATTTAGATCGCCAAGTCCCATTCGTCCAGTGTTCTCTTTCATTTGGGATCCCCGAATTCCCCC
The DNA here is from genome assembly GCA_030737815.1 of Allium fistulosum. Taxonomy (NCBI): domain Eukaryota; kingdom Viridiplantae; phylum Streptophyta; class Magnoliopsida; order Asparagales; family Amaryllidaceae; genus Allium; species Allium fistulosum. The sequence goes on from CM060905.1 coordinate 1,145,029,053, forward strand.
GAAGGCTTCAATTCTGATGTGGCGAATTTTACACGATGGTTTGCCACTAGACGTAAACCTTCAAAAGATCGGCATCCCCTTTGTTTCCCGTTGTCGTTGCTGTGCCATCGGGGCAACGGAATCTTTAAACCATTTGTTCTTTGATAGTGCCTCGGCCAGATCTTGCTGGAATTATTTCGGCAACCTTGTTGGTGTGAGACGTACTGCTAGATCTCCTTTAGAACTCCAGCATTCCTGGTGGTCTGGGATTTCTGGAAAATCTCTTCGATCAATCGTGTTCCGTTTGATCCCTTGTCTTATCTGCTGGCACATTTGGTGCGCACGGAATAAGGCAATCTTCGAGAATTCTCCAATGGATCCTCCATCCATTATTCGTCGTGTGAGGAATGACGTTTTCCCGGCGTTTCGCGGTAGACCTTTTAGGGGAACCTTGAGCTATCGTTCTGGGTGCTTGGTGGGCCTTCTATCTATATCGTGTGGCCTGGCTTACGCTAGACAGGGAGTTGGCTGAATCCTTGCATTCGGGCGTTGGCTCTCACCCAACGTTTCCGTTCCCCTCCCCCCCTTTTTGTTGGTTTGATGTGGTTGCTAGTTTTCTAGTCCAGGTAGCTTCGGTTTCCTTTCAGTGTATGGGCTATGGTTGGCAAAGTCTGGTTTAGTACTCGCTATTTGGAGGAGACTCTTGTCTGTGGATTGGCTTCACCTCCTATCTGTTATCTTGGCTTGGATTGGTTTTTGGGTTGTTGTGGAGGGTATCGGGCTTTCTTCTTACTCGTCGTCCTATTCTTGATGATCTATGGGCTTATTCATTGGGTTATTGGCTTTGTTCGATCTCGATGAGGATGTTCGATTACCGTTGGTTAGCCGGAGCTAGTCCTGATTTCTCTTTTTTGTTCTGGTACTTCTGTGGGACTAGGCTCTCTTCTTAGCGGATGGCTCTCCTTTCATCTATGCGCTTGCTTCATTCGTTGGTTTCTGGGTTTGTGTCTGTTCGGTTTGTTTCGCTGTGGCTTGGATTGGTGGTCTGACCTATACTTCCAAGTATAGGCAGGTGGGTGGTATGCTTATTGGTGGTTTTCGCTGTTTTTTCTGGCAGGATGTCTTATCTTTGCTTGCTGTAGCACTGTTTTTGATCTTTTTGCTTTTTTCTATTTATTAGCGTCTGGGAGGTATATGTCCTTCATATGCTTCGCCATTTCCCTGTGAGCCCCCGGAGAAAGGCGTTTTTTCTCCTTCTGTTATATACATTCTTTTGGTTAAAAAAAAAGAGAGATGTAGAAGATGAAGAGGATGCTTACCTAAGCTTCTCTTTGATTTTAGAGCAAAAACTTGAATTTCCTAATAAAACTAGGGTTTAGGAATTTCTAATTTCCAATCTTTTCCCCCATTTTTCTCTTGAGCTTGAGTGTTAGGAAACGAGGAATGAAATGAATGAAGAGGAGTTAGGGTATTAAGTTGGGTTAGTGGGCTGAAACCCAAACCCAAAGCCCAAAATAGAAAAATAGCAAAATTCTACTCAACTCCAAACATATCGATGTTTATACTCAAAAAAGTTGTAAACGCCATTTTGGACTCAATGGAAGTGGCCTCGAGTCCCAATTCGACTGTTTACAAAAAGTAACATTTCGGACTTTAATCCGATTAACGATGCTATATTTAAATAAAACATTTAAATATATAATCGTGAAATATGCGGGTTGTTACAGATTCCATAATGTTTAATTAGATAAGCATAGAAAGTTTGAACAACTTTCATTGAGAGAAAAAACTGTTTATCGATAAAACGATTTTCGGTCACATTATCAATATTTTTTCAAAGCATTTATTTTTGTAAAAATTTTTCCAAAACAAGTTTACCATCATTATTTATGATTTAAAAAGGGGTTAAAAAGCTTATTAAATCATTTTAATAACATTTAATCCAAGACTCAAATATTTAAATAGTCCAGATATTTAAATACGAAGTGTTCGAAATTTTGTGTCATTACACATATCTTGTCTTGATGCATGGCAATATACATGAGTTATAGAATCGAATAATACAGTATTAGAAAAACAAAAATTTCCAAATTTACTGAATCAGAGTGAATAAAATGACAAATATTATAACATTTCTAAAAACCTGATACATCATCTTATATATTTATACAACTCATCAATCATTATAATCAATATAGTGACATCTCGGTATAAGCACAAGCAGAGTAAATAATTGTCATCAGCTCCAACTTCATATCGTAGCCTATAAAGCACAAACAGTCATAATATTGACCTATAGACAACCTCAGTTTGACCTAAGGTTGTTAAACAAATAACACACCCCGAGTCTGGCTAGAAATCTAGCTATGAGTATACTAGTGCTTAATAATAACATAAAAGTGCGATGTCGGGTATAAATACATGACATATCAATCAAACACATGTCACTCACACTAAACAATATCCCGTCCACATTTCATTAAATGGTTTTAACATAAGTTTCATGGCTCTAATCATCGTGACTCACAACTGCAACTCTAATCAACTGGAATATCACAATCTATTCATATTGTATAAGTTGCTTTTATTTTAAATTCAAGTTCACTATTTTTGGATCTTTGAAGTTCGGTTTAATTAATTACCGCGGTATGGTCTTTTTTAATTGCATTTCTTGGCAAACAACAGTTGTACATATTTATCATTTACCATAATATGGTCTTTTTCACCTACATATCTAAACAATGTTTATATATACGAGGTTGATAGATATAAAGGAGAGTTATATCTTAACTCTCTTCTATGAGTTCCTAGCGCGAATACTCATTTGTAAGCCCTTTTGGATTCACCCTCTACATAGACTAACTGTCTTAATAAGCCCATGCAGTCTTTTTCATCCGCTGCTTACGACCAGTTGTGAGTGCACTTCACATGATCGCTTAGTTGCACCGCCTTTCTAGCTTCTAAAGACGTATACATTTTATGTGTTTTAGACACCTGCCTTATTCCATCTTGAGGGGCTAGCTCTCATGACACTACGTCTCTAAGATCTTACTATTCATTATATTGTATATGTAATAGATCATTAGAGTGTGTGACCAGGGACAAACTCATCACGATTTGGGTTGCGATACTCGAAACAATCCGCTAGGATGGATTCTAGTAGTCTAGTAGTAAATACCTCTTATCGTTTTCATCAAATGTTAAATTTCATCTTTTAAAAATATTTAGCTTCCCAAAACATCATTATTTTCCGAAATGATGTTATATCCCTAATAAATGTCGTGTATACTCAATTCAATTATCAAGCAATTATGTATTCAAATATTTTAGTTCATACATGACAATTCATTCGTTAAAATCAATAATACTGGGATATAATAAGCTTGCATCAATATATCATGAGGGAATTATATAATATAATTATATACTTGCATCTCTAGAATCAAATAAGGATTTAAAATCACCAAATTCATCCAATTAAACTTACATTTTAAATAGATTTCACACAATATTCAACGCCAAGTTTTTAATTAATTTTTTTAAAATTCAATCATGCAAGTTTCCATTGACTTGACATGAGTATATCAATTGGTAGGTAAACTAAACAATCAATATCTTGAATCAAAATCAAATAAATTCTTTATTTACCCAATTAAAGCTCATATTTCATATAAGATATACCTATGTTTTCTAAAATCATATGGTAAATCCTTATAAATTTAGCCAAGTATTATTCAATATCATTTGATATTCAAATCTAAAATCGTATACTTGTATGTATACTAAATAACTTCAAAATTCATTATAAAGTATTTTCAATATCAAAATAATTCTCTAAAAATTTCTTTTATAGAAAAGCTTACTTAAACCATTCATCTCTTATGGTTTAACTCAAACTCATACTATTTCTAATATAAATCAACTTTATTTTATAAAGGCTTTTTTAACTTAAAAACCCATAAAAATACCCATATCATAATTTATCTTTAGTATTCATTAAGGTTTAAATTCAAACTACTTTTAAATCTTATTATTTTTAGTTTTAAAATAATTCTAATATACATTCCATTAATATCAAAATAATTTAATTAACATTTCTTTAATTATAAAATCCATCAAAACTATTTCCAAAGAATTTAAATATAAGAACTTCCTTCCTCCTTATTATTAAATTCAAATGAATCCATTAAATTGAAAATAAAATTCAAGTTTTACCTTTTTTTCTTTTTATATTTTAAACTTGTTTTTAAATATCTATATAAGTAAAAAATAATCAAATTTGAATAAAAACTCATGCCTTTATTCCTAGAATTAAAACTCTTCAAAATAATTCTACAAGAAGCTTCAAAAAATTTCAAAAATAGTTCAAAAATCTTAAATCAAGTTTTCCAAAGATCTTAACTTGTTTTTTAAGCATAATCCTAGCACAAATTCCTTACAGTAACTCAAAACAACAAGGGAAACAAATAATATCTTCAATTACTTTTTTATCAAACAATCAACCATGTACTTATTATAATTAAACATATCAGGATGCCAAGCTATAATCAATCAGCATTCACTCAAATTCGAACAAAATGAGAACAAAACAGAAAAGTTCATTCACTATTCTCATAGTTATTCAACAAGGGATTGATATAATCACTCAATATTAGTTATAACATCAAATAACAAGATTATCTATCTAATATCAATCCAAACATTATCAATTTCAATGGAAATTTGATCATAACAACATACCAAAGCATTATTAATCAATATATGAATAAAAATATAAGCTATACTCATTGTGAATCTTTTCGAGTTTGAAATACTCACTTTTTTCTACCCTAATTGACATTGCACGCTCATCAACATCGTTCACTCATCCGTGTAAGTTGGCCACTTCCTAGATTCATGTACCTCCACATCACATGCATATGCACAGTTTTGAGCCACTGTCTATCTGAAAAAACCCTACACATCTCTTCCCTAACATAGTCAAGCATTACCTTCTCTCGTCGCCTACCCCAACCTCGTCGACTTTAGGTGGATGCTTGCGGGTACACGAACACCTCTAATGTCATTTTGGACTGTGCCTTCGTGTGTGACTTGATTTTCTTTATTTTTCTTTATTTGCAAAGTGCAACCTCTTGTGTTGGCATGCGAAGGGCGTGTCTATTGTGTCGACTTGCGAACTGCATGTCTATTACTTGCATATATGATTGATAATTTAGATGCTCTTATTATGATGATTTATATGACATTAATGCTGTAAATGAGCACAAACTTAACTATAAACCTTGAATCATTAAATAAAGTATTATTATGTTAGTGAAGTACAATTTATGGATATTTATCCTTGTCATTTATGCAATCTTTTTATTACCAGTATCTCACCTTTTGTGATAATTAGAGATAGTCTAATCCGGGTGTTATTTTAATGCTCGGTTCAGACCGAGACTTGACAGGTACATGGACTCAATGGCCTTAGATGTGAGCTTGCTTAAGGAGTTCTATTCAATGTTGTTCATATTTTTAGATGCATTATTTGATTCTTGTGTACATGCTTGTTCTATGTTTGTACATGTTAGAGACTTTTATAGTCATGTATATTGAGACCTGTTAGTGCTTATATACGGATATATAATTAAATGCGAGTCTAGTATTTTCTTTTGTAGACTCATAATTTTGAGAGATAATGATGTATATTATTTTTGTTGCGACGTTTGATGCTATGTTGTATATTATGTTTTGTATTGTTCTGAATTATACTAAACCTCTGTATTATTGCTTTGCGCCTAGATCAGATATGTCTAATTACCACTTGTAAGAAAGGAAAAGAAAATTATAATCACATTATTCAACGTATTCGATATTGGCCCAAAGCAATTTTATAGATGGTCGCTCCTAACCAGCTTATTCTTCGTATTACTCAACAATATTACTTGTAATATTCTTGGGTAACATGGGTATAAAGGTGGGGCATTACACTGGAGTCCCTTGCTCTATAGCTTGAAGTAATACATCCAATTCTCCAAAGCTCATCCACCATCGAGTTGTTCTTGCGCCTACCACTGACATGATTTTGACATCACCAAAACACCATCTAAGTTTTACCAAACTTCATGTGACTTGTTTTTGTATCTTCCTAGGCCTCAAAGAACAACATATTATGGTCGCGTTGTTCTTTGAACATTTCTGCTCATCGATTTCACCTGACGAGTACCACTCTAAAGTAAAACCAAAACAAGTTGAAAAACAACAACCAGGCACATAAAAGTAATGTAAAACATCTAAGCATCAATATAAAGTAAGGCAAATCATTAGCATTTATAGTGTCCTAGATCCAATATATGCAAAATTGCGAGTTCTTTTATATAATAGCCAAAAATGAATCAAATTACATAACTTTTTAAGCTTGGTTTAAAGATGTTATTACAGTTAGATCAAGGTTTAAAAACGTTTTAACATCAAAAATCTTCATAAAAATCATTAATTTTCAATTTCAACATATATAACATAACGAGGGATGTTAAATCACTAACCTAATACCAAATTTACAATTACCAATGCAAAATCTGAGGTGGACTGTAGATGCATGAATCCTAAGGTGCCCAATTCAGCAATTAAGTTAATCCCTTACTACGTACCCCTTAATGATGTGTTTTGGCTAACTAAAGTAAGAAAAATGATGCTTTTTGCATAGAGAGGAGATTAATGGAGGAATTTACAGTTTTCAGGAAGTGTGCAATAAGGAAGAGAATGTCCCATCAGTCCCATTTGGATTTATTCTCAAAATAAGCTTTTAGGCCTAATCTAAATCTCATAAATTACTCACTTAACTATCCAAAAAATATCCAATTTGCAAATGGATATATCTGCTAAAAGGTAAGTACAAAAGATATTATGACCAGTCCACGGAAAGAGAATCCATCATATTTTTCTACTGGAAGTGGTCTCTACCCCTAATTCAGCTTTATCAAAAGTTATAGGCCTTACAAGATTTTAGGGTCAAAACTGTCCAATAAAATTACTAAGGGTCAAAAATATCATTACTCAACACTACCCAAATTTATAGAATAATACGACCCAAATTGAATTTAAAAATAATATTTTACGATCCTTTGATACGTAAAATATGAGTCGTTGCATCTCTTTACTTCCATTTCTTGTGAACACCTGCTTATGAAGAAAGCAAGAATAGAGATGCAAAGAAGACATATGACATTGGGAGATGCAAGAGCTAATGCTAGTAAAGGAACTGCTAGTAAGTAAACTAGTGGCCAATGAGGGCAGAAAGCCCCAAAAGTTTATACTGAAGTCGGTACTCAAATGCCTGTACTGACTACAAGAGAAATGGATATGAATGTTGTTTTCTACCAATTTACAATGTAAATGAGGAGGCAAGAGCTAGCTGAAGTTGTTGAGCTAAGGCCGGTAGCAGTAAGAGGAGTGGAATATTCCAAGATGAAGCTGGATTACAAGAACACCGGAGGAAAAGTTTTTATAGGGAAGGAGTCTACTTAAGAGGTGCTAAACTGGTTGGAGGTGTGAGCACATCTTTGGAGACTAAGGTTATGGCAACGCTCAAAAGAAAAGGTTGGTTTCTCATCAGCTTCAGGGTAATATTTTAGATTGGTTTGAAGCATTGGCCGTTGAAGTGCTGGAGGAGGAGATTATTGAGGAGCAGTTTAAGGAGTGATTTGAGGCATAATTTATGCCTGAATATCAAAAGTGTGCTTTGTGCAAAGAGTTTCTAGATTTGAACCAAAGGAAAATGACTTTGGAAGAGTATATTCTACACTTTAATGCTATTTTGAAGTATGAAAGAGAGCATATTAATACTCCGTTGAAGAAAAATGAGAAATTTATTGAAGGCTCGAGGAAAGGGCTAAATCATAAGGTGATGGCGCACTTGCTATCCCCTTTTGAATTGTTTGCTAAAATGGCATGGACATATAATCGATTGTTTCAGGAGGAGAGGAAGATTGATGTTAGAACGAAGGGTGGGCAAAAGAAGAGATTCTAGCCTTATCAGAAGGGTACTAAGAGCCAGAAGGGAGGAAAGGCCTTAGGGGGAGGAGCTTAGAAGCTTAATGTGGTAGATATTACCTTTTTTAATGGTAGGTAGAAAGGAATAATGTTGTAGATGCATTCAATAGAAAGCAACAAAAAGGAGTATTAGCTATGATAGAAGAATAGATGACATTAAAGACCTTAGCATCTTGTGTAGTGCATTGTAGGCTAAATATTAGAACAAGTAAAGACCTGGGTGTATTAGCAAGTTTGGAAGGCATCTAGCACTTGTCAATAAAATTGGTGCAGGACATAAAGAGAACCCATTGTCAGCCAAAATAATTAGGCAAATAGAGATGGGTGTAGATGTAGAGGATCTGAAAGGATTCGAGATAGATTCAATGGTATGACTTAGGATGAAAGAAAAACTATGTCTCTTGATTATAGGAGATCTTCAAAAAGATGTCTTAGAGGAAAGTCATCGATCTGAATTTATGATTCATCCTGGAGGAAAAAATGTACCGAGAAATTAAGTGTATCTTCTTTTGGGAAAGGTCGAAGAAAGACATATGTCAATGCATAAAGAAATGTATCATATTCAGCAAGCAAAAGCTGAACATCAGAATCCAAGTTGTTTACTTCAACCGTTGGAGGTACCAACTTGGACATGGGATTCAGTATCTATGTGTTATCTCACGTTTGAACCAGATAATATCTTCATGGATTTGGACTATTCAGTGTTCTTTAAATAGTTCAAGAATGAAGAATGTAAGGAAAATGGAAAAGATTGGACAAGGCCGATGGATGTACTTAGTCTTTTTAAGAGCTAGTTGATGAAGACCAAGGATAGAATGGAAGAAAAATGATATAAAAATAGGTCGGCACAGATCCATAATGATCAATGCCGAACCTTATTGATTTCTGAAGTGGATAAACGTTGCTTTGTCAAAGATGAGGACCAAGTCAAAGAAAAGTAGATGATAGTACAAGTAAATAGATCGGTACTGATCCATAATGATCGGTGCTGACCCTTTTTATTCCTGATATTTTCATTTTTGACCGATTCCTGTAGCTAAAACTTCGGATTTAGAGATGAGAATGTGTTTAAATAAATCTCGATGATCTTGATGGTTGATTTTGTCTATAAATACCAAGGGTAACACAATGAGAAAGGGATCTTCTTTTTTATTATCTGATTTTTGCATAGAAACTCTATCTAATTTATACCCAAATGGTTTGAATCTTTAGTTGTTGTAATCCACTTGTAAAAGAAAAAAGTAATTACAAACAAAGTTAATAGTGTACATAAGCTATTGAATTTAGCCGAACCACTGTAAATTCGTCTATTCTACTCTCTTTTATTTCTTAATTCTCTACAATTCTCGTTTATCTTCAAATTAAGTATTTGTCCTATTATTAGAGCTAACACAATGGATTTATACATGGATTTCAATATTCAAGAATGGGAAACGTTAGTGTATGGGTAATAGTCGATAGAGTGACTAAGTGCTCGCACTTTATCCTAGTGAAGTCTACAAGAACGACGACTAGTTGAGAAATTTATATATGAAGAATATTGTTAGACTCCATGGGATTTTGAACAACATAGTCACCCATTGTTTGCCAATGATTTCTAAAGAAGTTGGTAGAATGCTTCGGGTATAGAGTTAAACTTTATTACATCTTATGACTTACAGACAGACAGACAAATGGAAAGGTTGAACCATGCACTAGAGTATTTGCTGAGGGCATATGTCCTAGATTTTAGACGATCTAGGGAAGGTCATTTGCATTTGGTGGAGTTTGCCTATAATAATGCGTAGCAGTCGAGTATAAATAGAACCGTTTGAGGAGCTTTATGGTAGATCGTGTAAGTCACCTATTTTTGGGTTGAACATGGGAGAGCATGTTAGGACCTGACTTGGTAAGAAATGCTATTGAAAAGATAGAACTGATTGGCACTAGAGTATAAATTGTGCAATTAAAGGAGAAGAGTTATGCCGATTAGAGAAGGAAGGACCTAGCATTAATAGTGGGCGATTATTTTTTCATGAAGGTTTCACCAATGAGAAGTGTTATGCAATTTGATAAGGTAGGGAAACTGGATCCTAGATACGTAGGTCTGTTTCTAGTGAGTGAGTGGATCGATAAACTCGCATATTGAGTCGAGTGACCGAGTAATTTGGTGGGTGTGCATAATTTTTTTTCCATATATTGGAATTATGGTAATGGGTGCATGACCCTAGTATGGTTATAATCCAATATAATTCAAACTATATCAGATTACGACTTATGGAATTTGTGTTTGCACAAAAAATGGACAAACACCTCAAAGTCGTATGATTTAGTAGATCTTATGTTGTTCTTAGTGGTTTGAGTGATTTATGCAAATATATGAAAAGCAGGGGCTAAACTGTAAAAAGACACGCAGATTTATAGTGGTTCAGCCAGAATGTGCCTACGTCCACTTTATATGTTATTTCTCTTCTCTTGTTTAGATTACAAGTACAAAGCTTTGTTACAAGTAAAAGGAAGTTGTTTGAAAGTTCCCTCCGTGCTTGAGCTTTCAAACTTGTCCCCATTGCTGTACCCCTGCCCCTCTATTTATAGAGTGAGGTTGGGAGCAGGGGTCTGGGATGTATATAGCCACTGGTGGGCCTGGGTCTGATGTGATCTGGCCTGGCACGTGTTGGTTCGGTATGGAGTTGGTCCGGCGATGGTTGGTCCGGCATGGAGATGGTATGGAGATGAGTTGGTCCGGCATCTTGGTCCGGCAGTGAGTTGATATGGAGATGAGTTGGCCCGGCATCTTGGTCCGGCAGTGAGCTGATATGGAGTTGAGTTGGTCCGGCACCTTGGTCCGGCAGTGAGTTGATATGGAGATGAGTTGGTCCGGCACCTTGGTCCGACAGTGAGTTGATATGGAGTTGAGTTGGTCCGGTACCTTGGTCCGGCAGTGAGTTGATATGGAGATGAGTTGGTCCGGTGGAAGGAGACGAGTGGATCGGCGTTGCTTCATTTGGTGGTTGAACCGGTGATGCTGGTTCGGTATTGATGTGGAGACGTTTGGTTCGGTAGGTGTCGGTCCGCTTATGAAAAATTCACCCAACATTTGCCCCCCAAAGCAGGGCATATGTTTAACATATGTTGTGCTTTGTTTTAGTTTGTCGAACTCACTCGGCCTGAGAACCGAACCGGCTGGTCCGGTCAAACAACCTCCCCCTATAAGTATGGGACTTGTGTCTCCACCATTCCTTACCGTTTGAAGATAGCCAAATCGAAATTCTCGTCTGCCGAATCAAAGTTATTGTCGGATCATCCTCGACTATCGAATCAGGTAGTTACCGAATGGCTCTCATATTATGAACTACCGAATGAATCTGCATCATAAGTACTTGAGTGCGGAATAATTTCTGATATTGGGAATGCCGAACGAACCTTGATATTATTGGGAACGCCGAATGAACTCGTAGTATTGGGAATGCCGAATGAACTTGTAGGCCTCTCGGGCTTTTTAAATCACAAACGAAAAGCCCAGACTGTTCGCACTTGCTTGTTTCATTCTTCTGCATCCTTCGCTCTAACAACGTGCTCTTTTTTGTGTTGCAGATAAATGTCTCAAAGAGTGGAAACCAGATCAGAGAAAAAGAGATCTCATGACAGAGAAGAGCCTTCCGCCATGCCCCCAGCTCAGCCAGGACCTGTCCGTCACGGGCCCGCCCCGAGATCATTAGTGGATGGATACGGTCCTCAGGAGCTTCTTAACTCGCCTCCTGATGGCTTCCCTAGCTTACTCAAGGGCGAGCAACTCGATGTTATATCTCGCTCCTTCGGGATCGACCGAGCACGCATGTTATTGCCGGATGCGGGAGTGATGCCGTATGATCCTCCCGAAGGATATTTTGCCTACAGCAGATACCATTGCATGTGCGGGGCCATCCCGCCTTTCAACGCCTGGGTAGTCAGCTTTCTCACCTACCTAAAGGTAGCTCCTTTCCAGCTTCAGCCCAACTCTTATGCCATTCTGGTGAGTCTCTTCGTTATCTTCCAGAGGAGATATGGGCGTCCTCCTTCCAACCGGGAGATCCGGTATTTATACAACTTGAGAGGCTACAAGAAGGGGTCTCCCTACATTAGTTTGGAATCGGCCATAACCTTTAAGCCGGTCCTGGATTTATACTCCAAGTACAGCATGTTCAAGAAGAAATGGTTCTTTGTCAGGGATGATTCCGTTTCTATTCGGCGCTTCACCTCCGGATGTAAGTCAAAGTTTCATTTTTAATTTCCGTGCTGGTTGCAATACTCTTTCTTATGTGTTTTTATTTTTTGCTAGCGACAGGTGGTTTTGCGGTCGTGGAGAATGACCGCCTGGTTCAGACGGCAGCGGAAATAGAGGCTATTACTAGGAGAGATAGGTCGGCTGCCTACCTGATCAGGAACGCCACACTCTTGGAGTACAACTTGATCCTTCCACAGCAGTCTGTGGTCAAGCAGAGGGAAACAGCTGAAGAGAAGGCTGCCCAAGCTAAAGAAGGGGCCGAGTTGAAGAGCAGTAAAAGGAGGCCCTTTTCAAAACACCCGGTTGCTGGGGGGAAGAAGCTCAAAAAGTCTGACGGTCCCTCTCCCAACTCATGTCCAGATATCCCGGAGGAGGGAGACGTGGAGAAGGAGCAAGGCGAAGATGGAGGAGAAGGCGCTGGAGGTGGCGACGGTGTTGGGGCTTTGTCTTCTGGGCAAGTAGGCGAGATGCAAGAGTGGACGGATGACGCTTTCCGCCAAGCCTTCGAATGTTTGGAGGGGACGGAGAAACCCGAGAAAGCCGATAACGTTGGGACCGGCGTTGATCTGTCTTCCGGGAGCGCCTCTACTGAAACAACTTCGGTGGTTCAAGGTGAATTTCACTTTTACTCTTTTAATTCTTGAATGATGGTTTAATACATATTGGTGACACTTGGTTTTCATATCAGGAGCGGGTAAAACGGTCAAGACCTCGGATCTTCGGCACAGGCTTAAACAATACAAGCTCTCCAAAGCTTCCGCTAAGCCGAAGCCCTCTACTAACCGCCCGGGAGGCGTAGTCGGCTACCGTCCTCTTCTCGGAGTGATCGAAGAAGATATACAGAAGAGAAAGAGGAGTCGATCTTTGTCTGAACCTCTTCTTGAACCCCCGGCCCCACTCCAGCCTATTCATGACATTACAGAGGAGGATACCGAGCTTATGCCCTCTCCTCATCCGTCTGAGAACCCAACCGTCATCCCAATAGATCATCCGGGCTAAGCACGCAATCCGTTTGCGGGTCATCCGGACCTGGACCCGGCGTCTCATGATATCTCTTTTGATGAGGTTACTGGTGAGCACCTTCTTCCTCGCAATCCTATGGTAAGGGTGCTCGATGAGGCCAAGTCCCTGGACCTTGATTTGCTTACTACTCGGGTTGTCGCTATGGGGAACGAAGCTAAGGCAAATATCGATTGGGTTGCTGAGGAGACCAGGAAGTTGATGGGGCATCATGCCCGATTGGTCAAGGCCGGGGAGGAAATTGGGAGTGCCAACATAAGACCGCGGTTAGTGGTTTTCGATCAGGCCAAGCAACTTGCTGATCAGGCCATCCAGATCTCTCAGCATGAGGCCGCCTCCGGACGTCTAAAGAAAACTATGGAAGAGGCTAGCCGAGCCGAACTGCGGAAAATGGAGGCTACTTGCAAGGAATGGATCGATATGGCCATTGCTACGGTGGATGAGGTTCGGAAAGCGGATCTTGAGCACATAGAGGAGTTATCTGGGAAGCTTGAGGTCGCAGAGCTTGCTCAGGCTAAGCTGAAGGAGGAGATGGAGGCGATGCGGGAATCCCTTCAGGCTGACTGCTTGAGATACCGATTGGAGAGAGAAGCTGCCGTTGAAAGGCTGTCAGCTTCCGAGGCCCGGATGAGGGAGTTTCAGGAGAATGAGGGGATGATGGACGAGATGCTCCAGGACATGTACTTCCGTACTTGGAAGCAGGGCAACCTATCCTGGATGGATGATTATCCCAGGGTCATGGCTAGGATTTATCTCCGGGCTCTGGAGGAGGCTAAGGCTGATGCGGATAAAGAGGGTGGAACGGTCTTCAGCATGGATGTGGTCACTGCCCAGTTTACCAAGGAGGAAAAAGTGGCGGTAAAGGAGGGTATGCGGTTTCTTGCTGCTGAGGAGGCAGGTGTGCAAGTAGAGGATGACGACCAGGATGGTCAAGAAGCAGGTGCTGGTAAGTCTTCCTTTCTAGGCTTTCCGTTAACTTGGTTGCTTATCACTCACGAATTCTTTTTCTGACCGGACAGGTGGGCAACATGACAAGGACAAGACTCCGATGCAGCCGGCTCCTTGATTAGGCCTAGAAAATTCTTTTTGTGGACTTGACATGGTTGTATATGTTAGTCTTAAACTAGTAAAGTAACTCTTAGGTGGTAATTTTTTTCTACTTGTAATAAATAGCTCTATTCTTGACGTGTAATTCTTTAACTTAAGCTGATTTTATCGTCTTTTGAATGTTTGTTGCTATTTTGACATATTGTATGAGAAAATATAGCTATGCATATTCTTGTAATCAAATTGTGTTTGATGTCAGGTTCTTGTTTAAAACATAATTTTATGACTTGCAACGTTAGCGTGAGGCGTGAATAAATTATAGTCATGTGTTTACATATGAAAGAAGGAAATACCGCCCTTTATATCTTGCTTGTAGATGGCAGCTTTGAATATCTTGTGTGACCGAGTAAGGGATGCGGTCCGGTATCTTGTCGTGGGCATCTGCTTCCATTAGTGAATGTTTCCTGCCCTGTGTCCTGTACTTTAGGGATTGTTACAGAGGATTGGAGAAAAGTTGCTTAAGTAAAATTGAAATATGTGAAAAAGTAAAACTTCCAATCACGGAAGGCCTTCGATGTGCTTAAGTTCGTGGCAAACGGGCTTCGTAGTCACTTTCCCTAGCTGTGGGTCTTGGAGACATTTGTCACCCATCTTACGCCTCCGCGGGGAGTTAATTCTTTTTACCACAGCCGCACTTAAGACACATCGGAGCCGAGATCGCGCACAGTAACTACCCGGGCCATTATGGCCCGTAATCGTCGGTATTATTTGATTTACTGTGGCCGGCTAGCGTGGGTGCCGATCGTCAACTGTGAACTGCCCCTGGCTGGCCACACCTTATGTTGGGGCTTATAGTCGGTTCACAGTTGCCGGCGAGCCGAACGCCGTAATGAGCTTCCTCGGCTATAGTCGGCCTTCTCGGTGGCTTATAATCGGCTCATTACAGTTGGCTTTAAGGGCCGTCGCGAGCAATGAGTTAACCCGCAGCAGAGGGATGCCGGAGCAAAAGTGTCTCATTGGCGAGGGCATAGATTCGCATAGTACCTGTTAGGTCTTGTCCAGGTGAAGTTTTGCCGTGGAGTGCTTTGAGTGGATTTGTTATACGCATAGGATTTTGTTCAACAGAAAAGGATAAAGTTAACAAGCAGCCAAGATATAAAGGAACAAGTTAAAAAAGAGACAAGGTTTTTTAAAGTGGTTCGGCACGAAAAGGCCTACGTCCACTGATTCTCTTTGTTAATTCACTTCATATGGGCTGTACAAGTTAAGAAAAGTATCGACGGAGGTGTTGGATGTTCCATGCCCTCTGGAACACCTCTCCGTCCACTGTTGACAAAATATAAGCTCCATTGTGGAGATCTTTATGAATTACATATGGTCCATCCCATATTGGGTCCAGTGCTCCAGGGCGAGGGAAGATTCGCTTGAGGACAAGATCCCCTTCTTGTAAGGTACGATGCTTGACTTTGGAGTTGTATTGTGCTGCCACTATTTGCTTGTGGGTTGCTGCTTTTAGGACTGCATCATTTCTTCTCTCCTCAACTAGATCCAAAGACATGTGAAGGAGTTCTTCGTTCTCTTCTGGGTTATAGTGGATCCTACGGTGGGAAGGCACAATGGTTTCAACTGGGAGCATAGCCTCCGATCCGTATGCCAAAGAGAAAGGAGTATGCCCCGTTGATGTTCTGAAGGATGTGCGATAGGCCCACAGTGCCGTAGGGAGTTCATCCACCCAAGCACCCATTGACTTTTCGAGCTTCTTTTTTATTAGAGTTTTCAGAATTTTGTTGACGGCTTTGACTTGTCCGTTTGCCTGGGGATACGCTAAGGATGAGAAGCTTTTGTGAATTCCGTGCTCTCGGCACCAGTTGGCGAATTCCTTGC
Organism: Allium fistulosum; assembly: GCA_030737815.1. Classification (NCBI taxonomy): domain Eukaryota; kingdom Viridiplantae; phylum Streptophyta; class Magnoliopsida; order Asparagales; family Amaryllidaceae; genus Allium; species Allium fistulosum. The sequence continues at coordinate 1,145,045,260 of CM060905.1, forward strand.
TGTCAAACTGGAGTCCATTGTCTGATACGATTTTGAACTGGACTCCGTACCTGCATAGAACATTTTTGATCAAGAAGTTAATAACTTTTGCTGAGGATACTTTATTCAGAAGTTCTGCTTCCACCCATTTGGTGAAATAGTCGACTGCCACTATAGCATATTTGGCCCTGCCTCGGCCCATTGGTAGCTCACCGATTAAGTCAATTCCCCATATTGCGAAGGGCCAAGGGCTGGTCATTTGAGTAATCTCAGTTGTTGGTAACCGCGTAATCTTAGCAAACTTCTCGCATTTGTCACACTTTTTGACGAAATCTAAGGCGTCCTTGCTTAAGGTGGGCCAGAAATATCCATATCGGAGTATCTTTTTTGCTAATGTTTGCCCTCCGGTGTGATCTCCGCAGCTTCCCTAATGGATGTTGGATAAGATTTCCTTGGCTTCCCTCCCAGCGACACACTTTAATAACGGGTTAGAGAATCCGCGCCGATAGAGGATGTCTTCTTGAATTGTGTAGCGGGAAGCTTTCCTTAAGATTTTCTTGACTTCGTTACGTCCGTTGGGTAGTGTGCCGCTTTGTAGGTAGTCTCGGATGGGAGTCATCCAAGTTGCTTCTTCGGTTGCAGCTATCAGATTCACTTGGTCAAAACTTGGAGTCAGTTGCTTTGGGATGGTTACTGCTCCGAAGATGGCGATGTTTCTCATACTTGCTTGCTTTGCCAATTCGTCGGCCTCTTGGTTCTCTTCCCGAGGGATGTGTTTGACTAGGTAGTGGTCCAATCGGCTGAGAAGTAACTTGGTTTTCTTTAAATATGCTATGAGTCGTTCTTCTCGAGCTTGGAATTCTCCTAGTATTTGATTAACAATAAGGTTAGAATCGCTATGAAGACACAAAGAATTGGCTCCGATTTCTATGGCAAGTTCTAGTCCAGCTATCACTGCTTCATATTCTGCATCGTTGTTGGTGGCAGCAAACTCCAACCTTATAGCATAGTGCAGCTTTTTTCCCTTAGGAGTGACTATTACCACACCTGCCCCCGAACCTTGTTCGTTCGATGCACCATCCACAAAGAGATTCCACTTGATGTCTTCTGCTGATTCCAATTGCTCCTTATCTTCGTTGGTAGTGAATTCTGCGATGAAATCAGCCATGGCTTGTCCCTTGATGGTGGTGCGGGGGTGATAGGTGATATCATACTGACTTAGTTCAATGCACCATTTAAGTAGTCGCCCAGAAGTGTCGGGACGATGGAGTACCTGCCTCAGTGGCTGATCGGTCAGAACTTTGATGGAATGGGACTGGAAGTAGTGATGCAGTTTCCATGATGTGATTAGCAAATAGTATGCTAGCTTCTCAAGTTTAGGATATCTGACTTCTGCCCCCATAAACCTCTAACTGACGAAGTAAACTGGCCGCTGCGTGCGGTTGTCTTCCCTTACCAAGGCAGCGCTCAAGGCGTGAGATGACACAGCAAGGTATAGGTATAATTCTTCGCCTTCGCTTGGAGTCGAGAGTACCGGTGGTTTCTGGAGGTGTTCGATTAAGTTAAGGAAAGCGGTTAAGCATTCGTCAGTCCATTCGAACTTTCCTTTGTCTTCATTTAGAGCTTCGAAAAAAGGGACGCACTTGTCCGTTGCTTTGGAGATGAATCGGCTTAGGGCGGCCACTTTTCCATTCAGGCTTTGCATTTCCTTTCGAGTGGAAGGTATCTTGATATCCCTTAGTGCTCGAACTTGTTCAGGGTTTGCTTCAATCCGTCTGGCATGGACGATGAATCCTAAGAACTTTCCTGATGATACTCCGAAGGAGCATTTTTGAGGATTCAACTTCATTCCATACTGGCGGAGTACTTGAAACATCTCGCCTAGGTGGCTTACGTGATTATCGGCTTTCATTGACTTTACCAGCATGTCATCCACGTATACTTCCATAGTTTGCCCTATTAGCCCTGCAAACATCTTGTTGACGAGGCGTTGGTAGGTGGCCCCTGCATTCTTAAGTCCGAAAGGCATTACCTTATAGCAGTATAAACCTCGGTCGGTGATGAAACTAGTATGGTCTTGGTCGGGAGCATGCATAGGAATTTGGTTATATCTTGAGTATGTGTCCATAAAAGATAAGAGCTCGTGCCCGGCTATGCTGTCTACAAGTTGGTCGATTCGGGGAAGTGGGAAGCAATCCTTTGGGCAGGCGTCGTTTAGGTTGGAAAAGTCAATGCACGTTTGCCATTTCCCATTAGCCTTCTTTACCAGCACCGGGTTAGCGATCCATTCCGGGTAGGTGGCTTCTCGTATGAAGTCATTGGCGAGCAGATTCTTTACTTCTTCATCGAGGGCTGCTGATCGCTCTGCCATCATACTTCTCTTTCTTTGTTTTACGGGTGCCTTGGTAGGATCAATGTTTAGTATGTGGCATGCTACGTCGGGGGAGATTCCGGTCATGTCAGCGTGTGACCATGCGAATACATCCAAGTTGTGGTGGAGAAAGTCGATGAGTTGCTCCTTCAACTCTGTTTTTAGTTAGGACCCAATTTTTAATAGTCTACTTGAGTCGTGCTTGTCTACAGATACAAACTCCATAGCCTCTGCAGGCTCGGCGGTGGCCTCCTCCTCTTTGTCCCTAGGGTCTAATTCATTGAAAGGGTCGTTGGTATATCGAAGAGGAGGAGCTTTCTTTAGTTGTTATGCTTCTAGACTTTTTGTGCAGAGGGCAACCTCTACACCCTTCCCTTTATCCTTCCTGTGATTGTTGCGAAGTTCAGTCACATAGCAGTCTCGAGCAACATACTGGTCCCCTTCTACTTCCCCTACTCCATTGTCCGTTGGAAATTTCATCTTTAGGCACCATGGGGCTAGGACAATTTGGAAGTCAGACAAGGCTGGCCTTCCTAAGAAGGCGTTGTAGGCCGAATGGTTTTCTATTAGCACAAACGTCTGTTTCCGTACAACGGAGCGGGGATGGCTTCCAATCTCGACGAAGAGGTCCAGTTGCCCGAGGGGCATCTTTGCATCTCCAGTGAAACCGTGTAGTGGCTTATCGCAGGGAGATACATCCTTCATCGATAGCTTCATTTTGTCGAATGCATGTTTGAACAGGATATTTACTGAGCTTCCAATGTCCACTAGGATTCGGTAAACTTCAGCGGGACCGAGCCGGGCAGAGATAACCATGGGATCCATGTGAGGGTATTGCCTTCCTTCTAGGTCACGCCTACCGAATGTGATGTCATCACTTTCTTTCCTTTTTGGGTGGCGTTCTTCTATAACTGAATTGACACAGTTTTTATTGTCTCTGAACGACTTTCCATATCTTTCCATCTCTTTCCAGTTCCTGTCTGCGATGTGCGGTCCTCCCGAGATGGTATGGACCACTATCTTCTCTTGATTAGAGCCGCTAGTGTTGCGGTTTCCTCTGCCGATCTCCGGTGAGGGTAGCCTTGGGTTCTCATTGGCAGGAGCTGGAGTCCTATCTTGACCTTTTACGTAGCGTTCCATTTTCTTTCTTCTGATATGTTCCTCGATCAAGTCCCGGAGATGATGGCATTCATTGGTATCATGCCCATGAGATTCGTGGAAGCGGCAGAACTTTCCAAACTTCTGCGCGTTATCTGATTCCTTCTTGTATGGTGGGCGTTTGTACCTAACTTCGCCTTGGGTGGCAAGGAAGATATTTTCGATGGTCTCGTTCAAAGGAGTGTAAGTGTCGAATCTCGGTCCTGGCCGATATAGGCGCTTTTCTCCCTTCTTGCCGCCAGCATTGTCTCTGCAATCATTTTTTCGAACGTCCCTTGCCACAGCAGGGGCGTTGCTGTGAGTTGCCTTATTTTGCTGTCCTGACTGCCCCTCAACGGCAGCATCCTCAAGCCTTATATATTTCCCGGCTTCATGGAAGAAATCGGGTAAAGTAGCTGGTTTTTCTTTTGTCAACCTTCTAGCAAATTTAGTGTCCGGATGCACACCACTACAGAGGGCCATTAGAATAAGCTTCTCATCGGCATCTTGGACTGCGGCTGCTGCGGCATTGAATCAGGTTAGGTATTGCTGCAGTTTCTCTCCAAGCTTCTGTTTGGCGCTGGATAAGGAATAAGCGTCCTTAGGTTGTTCCACATGAATGCGGAACTGACTGATAAACTTTTCTTTCAACATTTCCCACGAGCTAATGGATCCCTGAGGTAGATGACAGAACCAGGAGGTAGCGAGATCTGCTAAGAAGAGTGGAAAGCATTTGCACAGTACTCCCTCTATCGCTCCACTCATGAGCATATGTTGTGTTTATCTCTGCAAGTGTACAACGAGGTCGGAGGTTCCTTTGTAAGGTTCCATTGTTGGCATCTTCCATTCCCGGGGGGTGATAGCAATTTCGATGTTGCGGGCGAAAGGGCTGGTTACCCTAGCGCCTATCCCTCGATCTCTTTGCTCCCGTTGGACGCACTCTCTGAATAAGCATGCCATCCTTTCATCAGAATTTGGAGCAGATAGAAACGAATTTGGCTCTGTTCTGTGGGATTGATCCCGTCTAGATGATCTGTAGGGATGGTACCGTCTATCATTCCTCATACTCTCCGGTGGCTGCCTTTGGTCTTCTGGGAGCATGTTAGGGTTAGCCATAGTTGGCCCTTGCCTTGATCTTCCCCTGCTAGGTTCTGATCTAAGCACTTCCTCGGGTCCAACTTCGGGCTGGACTCTAGCTCGGCCCCGTTCACTGGCGTTTCCATGGTTAGGCAGTATGACAGGCTCAGCTATAGTTGACCTTCGCCCTGTACCTCCCCCGTGGGGTTTGGTTCCAAGCGTTTCTTCAGGCCTAACTTCGGGCTGTGCTCGATCTCGATTACCATGGCTGCTTCTGCCGTTAGCTCCTTCGAAGAAGGAAGATCTTTGTTGTCTCCGAGACCCTCCAGACTGGGACTCGCCCCATGATTCAGTGTTGCGGTTGGACTCTTCAGCATCCCTTAAGCATGACATGAGATGGTCCACCAAGGCTTCCTGCTGGGACGTGAAGCGATTAGTTACTTCAACCACAACCCTGTCTAGATCTGCCCAAGTAATTGCTGCGGGCTGTTCTACGGTAGGAGTGGTCGGATTAGCCTGTCCTTCATTCGGTACTGTCGCTAGAGGAGGACGATTTACTTGATCCGTGACCGCTGGATCTGGAAGACTGCTGGAAGCGATGTTTTTTCCTTTGTTAACATCTTTTTTCTGCGTGGGAGGCATGTTTCCAGATGATGGATGATGTTGTTAGGAAAAAGGTAATGTGGAAGAAGCTGAAGCTTCGAGCTTCAAGCTCTCAATGAAAGCACCAAAAATGTTTGCACAAAAAATGGACAAACACCTCAAAGTCGTATGATTTAGTAGATCTTATGTTGTTCTTAGTGGTTTGAGTGATTTATGCAAATATATGAAAAGCAGGGGCTAAACTGTAAAAAGACATGCAAATTTATAGTGGTTCAGCCAGAATGTGCCTACGTCCACTTTATATGTTATTTCTCTTCTCTTGTTTAGATTACAAGTACAAAGCTTTGTTACAAGTAAAAGGAAGTTGTTTGAAAGTTCCCTCCGTGCTTGAGCTTTCAAACTTGTCCCCATTACTGTACCCCTGCCCCTCTATTTATAGAGTGAGGTTGGGAGCAGGGGTCTGGGATGTATATAGCCGCTGGTGGGCCTGGGTCTGATGTGATCTGGCCTGGCACGTGTTGGTCCGGTATGGAGTTGGTCCGGCGATGGTTGGTCCAGCATGGAGATGGTATGGAGATGAGTTGGTCCGGCAGTGAGTTGATATGGAGATGAGTTGGTCCGGCATCTTGGTCCGGCAGTGAGCTGATATGGAGTTGAGTTGGTCTGGCACCTTGGTCCGGCAGTGAGTTGATATGGAGATGAGTTGGTCCGGCACCTTGGTCCGGCAGTGAGTTGATATGGAGTTGAGTTGGTCCGACACCTTGGTCCGGCAGTGAGTTGATATGGAGATGAGTTGGTCCGGTGGAAGGGACGAGTGGATCGGCATTGCTTCATTTGGTGGTTGAACCGGTGATGCTGGTTCGGTATTGATGTGGAGACGTTTGGTTCAGTAGGTGTCGGTCCGGTTATGAAAAATTCACCCAACAATTTGGTTTAGTCAAAATTCCAACATCATCCATACTCAACTTTGTTAGTCCAAATACAAAATCCTTGATTAAATAATAAAAATTATTATTAATCTTATTGCTTCAGCTAGAAACTTTGGCTTTGAGTTGACCACAATTGGCTGTGACACTAACCTCATATAATCAAGGAAAAGAATTCTCTATTGAATTATGTTTCACTTCTAATTCTTCAACTCAAACCCAATTATAGTCCTTCGATGGATGAAATGCCATGATTTACCTATAGTCAAAGTGGAGTGTACCCATTGAAGTTCCATGGTATTCTTAAGTCGAGGGAACTATGCAACATCATTACTTTGAGATTTCATGTTTAACCTTAGTTGTATTAACCAACATAGAACTCTTGAGTGAGTCAATCCATGGTTATCCAATAACTATCAGCATGCAACCACTTGGTGCCTCCAGTTGCCATGAGTAATTCATTGTCCATCATTTGGAGAGTGTTATAGCACTAGTCTTAATGGATGTATCGACATCCCATCTCGAAACATCTTGATTAGAAATTTTTAAAATAATATGTTATTTTAAATGTGAGAAATTTCTCATGGTTATAACACATTGTAGTTACTATCACATAACATGTTATTTAAGATTTTCTATTTAAATACTTTAAATTAATTACTTTGTTAATTATATCATAATTAACAAGTATGCAATAGAAAGAAAATACCATTTTATTTTGAACAAGACTGATCATCGAATTAGGTATATGTAACAAATTACATAATTGCCCCTATGGCATACCCCTAACTCTATCAAAAATATATGATGTCGCATGTTTAACTACATAAAGCTATCGAGTTTTAGCATATTATCGAATGTCATGTCAAACATAACTATCGAGTATTAAACATGTCATAGCAGTCGAGCATTAACCAAATTGTCGATATCGATAATTAAGAAAAATATAGCTATCAAGTCTTAAGCAATATATACCCATTAAGCTTCATAAAACCTTACGCTATCACATATTAAACCTTCAAAAAGCTATTGAGTTTTATAAAATGTGAACCTATCACATTCTTAGACTTTGTAAAGCTATCAAGTTTTATAAAATATGATGTTATCGCATCCTTACACTTTTGAAAGCTATTGAAGGATATAATTTACAAAGATCAAGTTTCAAAACATAATGCTACTGCATGCTACAACTATTAAGTTTTAAAGCCATCGAAGGTTGTAATTTACAACTATTAAGTTTCAAATCATAATGCTATTGCATGCTACAAAATCTATAGCTATCGAATGTTATATAGCTATCTCCGATCAAAATGGCATTTTCATAAATATTTGAAAAACTGATTTATTTCCTTTAAAAGTACTAAATTTCTACCAACCAAGTCCTTTGTCAGTTTTCTCGTTACTTTAACAAAACTATTCAGAAATATTTTTAGTAAAATAGAGAGAAATTTTCTTTTGTTTCCTAAAACATATATTTTTCCATTAATTACATTTTAGCAATTAAAACTTTCTTTCATGAAACAATTTATTTTAACTCGAAATTACTAAGAAAAATCTCAAAAAACTATCAAAAAATCAAAATTTAATTCTTCAACATCATAATAAAATTTTAGAGAAAAATAATTAATTTTCATATTTATAATTAAAATCCAAAATTACAAATTTGGTCACTTGAAAAATTCATTAATATTCAAACTTCATCCAAAAATTTTGAGATTTAAAATCTATCTCCAAAATAATATTCCAAATATTACATTAAAAATTCCAAGCATTTGGAGATCAAAAACATAGTTTTACACTAAAATCCCTTGAGGAAATTACATAAAAATACCCGATGATAACCATAACACATCCAGATATATAACTAAACTATATACACGATAAACACCAACAAATAAATTCAGGTTTCACCATAAATCCAAATTAAAACATCATGCAATAGGGAGGGAGATATATTACACGCTTAGATTTTTTCAAAATAAAAATACTTGCCTTAAGCTTCTTTATCCCTAAGCCTTTTCTTTTTTTTTTCTTATTCTTGGTTGAAATGATGATGATGATGGTAATGGTGGCCAGCCTTACTTCCCATTGTTTATTTTGAGTTTGAGAATGAAAATGAAATGAATAAGGAGAGGAGGAGAGAAAATATAATATTTTCTCTTCCTTATTTACCTTATTACTCTGTTTAATATGATTTCTTTTTTCTTTTAAAACATTCTCTTAATTACAAATTTAATGGTTGAATTAAGTATCATGAAAAATCCTACATTTCTTCACTCACCCACATTATTAAATTAATTATCCCATAATTAAATATTCAAAATAATATGCAATAAAAAGTATGGGTGTTACAATATGTGTGTGTGAGAATGTATGCATATGAGTATCAGCGTATACACACGTATGAGAGACTGTGTGCGTGCGTGCATTAATGTATGTGTGCTTGTATCAATATTAGTGTGTATGAGTGTTGTAGGTATGATTGTTTTTGTATTTAAATAATTAATAAATTGCCCTAATCCTTTAGCTACCAAAAACGTGAATTTGTTTGATGGAGGAAGTGTCAGTCTTAAACGCATGTGTGGATGGACCAGTAACATCACCGAGCGCAATAGGAATACCAATCTGAATAAAAGGAGATGTGATATGCACATCACGCTCATCTAAGTGGGACCACCAAAATCTGAGTGGGATCCGCCATGGTTGTGTCTATACCCTTGACTACACATATTTGTTACAATAATACAATATAGATATGTATACAATAAAATAATGGATATAATATACACATAAGAATTATATATATGAAGGCAACTAATTAGTGCATAAAATATAGTGAACTATATATTATCGACAACAGAGGAAAATGAAAATGACGTGCATATATAAAAGCAGACCAATAATCAATTATACATATACTAACAAATATCAACATCTTTATTAATATCATTATACATTATCATCATCATACTCTTATTCATTAACTTTAATATAATCATCATTATCAACTATGACTTTATCTTCATCAACCTAAACATCTTCATCTAATTCAACTTTATGAAACACTTCATTATTAAAGGGCCCTATATCATTGACATCTTTTGTTATTTAGAGTAGTTCGTTGGCCTCTGGATCATTTTGGTACGACTGATCGTCAGTTATAATCATGTTCCCATTGAATGACCATTTTGATTTTGTATTAATGACAGCCTACCAGTCCACCTTGTTGTTGCCTATGGAATGATAAGGAGCATAATAAAGTTATGTTACCAACATCGCTAGCAATAATGGATCATCTCCTTTATATCACCTTTTATGGTTTAGCTCAACAAGGGGATAATCTTTATGTATATGACATACTCCTATATCTTGAGTAGTATCAAACCACTTGCATTTGAATCAAAAGTTTTAGCTCCATAGTTATAGAATATGCAAGTTAATTTTTTTTATATAACACTCCATTATAGCCTTGTAAATCAATCATCCTATTCATCACCTTAAACACATACCGCACAGTTGTAAGTTGTTTTATTGGCTCCAAACTCTATTGTGTGAAATTTAAATCCATTTACGCATATAATCGGGCATTTTCTATATTTCGTCAATGTGACGACCCATATTTTATGTATCGGGAGATCGTGAGATATTATTTTTAAATATATACTGGGTCGGATTAGACAATATCTTTGGGAAATGTTGAATAATGACATTTTTTAGTCTTAGCAATTTTATGATGGTTTTGACTTGGAAAACTTGTAAGGCCTATAACTTTTGATAGGAGCCAAATCAGTGTCCGAGACTGCTTCCGTTTGAAAGATACGACGGTTTCTCTTTATCTGGAGTAGTCGTAATAGCATTTTGGAATTATCGTTTAGGAGATATGACTGTTTGAAGTTTAGATAGTTTTTGGATAGCTTAATAGGTACTTAATGAGATTTGGGTTAAGCCAAAAAGCCTATTTCAAGTTTAGAGTCAAGTAGGGCTGATGGGACAACTGTCAATCATTATTCCACTTCCTAAAAACCTTCAAAACTCCATTCCTTTGCCAAAGAGCAACATCTTTCCTTGCTCTAATTAGCAAAACTAAGCATTTAGGAGGTAATTGGCATGGTGATTAACTTAGTTACTTTTTGAGGGACATTAGGAATCATAAAGGCTATTGTTCATCATGGGATTACTTAGGTATTCGTGCCATTTTGGATCTAAGTTAGTAGTTTTACACTTCTCACTATTATATGCTAGTTTATACAGTAAAAATAACATTTCTAAGATGGTTTTGTATGTTAAAATGTTTTCAAACTTAGATCTAACTTTAATAACACCTTTAAAACATATTTAAAAAGATATAACATTGAATTTGATTGGTTTTTGGCTGTTTTACCATATGAGTCATCATTTTCCATTTTGATAGATCTAGTGCGATAAAATTTCTTAGATATTGATTGTGTTGCTTTGTAACATGGATATTGTATATTGCTTGTATGTAGTTGTTTTTTGTGTTTTTGATTCACTTTGGTGATATTTGAGAGTGGTTACCGTCAAGCGAAATTGATGATATAAAGTGGTCGAAATCACATGCAACCAAGGTATGATGTTCATTGATGCTTAGGGAAGCTACATGAGTGGTCACAAATGGTTTGGACTTGAATTAATGAAGTTACAACAATCAAAATTTTTAGTTGATGGTAGATGCAAAACAGGTCAGTGATAGGCTATATGGTGGACTTTGGTGCTTGACTTTGGGCAAAACTAGTCGTCGCTCCAGTGCTACTTCGGGCCTTTGAGAGATGAGGAGATTTTGGACTTAGAAAATTTTAGGGTTGGAAAACTCTCGACGCCAAGAGGCTTTTCTTTGAGGAAATTATGCGACAACTTCAGGATAAGAGAGGCTTAAATTATTGGTTATCTTACATAAGAAAGCATTTATACTGAGAAAAATTCTATCCCTAATGAGTACGCAACACCAAGATATTTTGCTTCTAGGCATAGGGGATGCTGCTTTAGGATGTTGAAGAGATGACTCTGGGTAAATTTTCAAGTGACAAGAGGTTTTAGGGATTTTAGAACTTAGCCATTTTGGCTAAGTCATGGTCAATGACAACCAAATATATTCGATGATAACCAAATTACAGTAGATGAGGACCATGTGGTTGTTTGAGGAGATTAGAGCATGGACTTCTGCGTTTATGCCATGTGCATTCATTCATTCAATGTTCGATTTTGACAGTGTGGCTCTACGAAGAGCGGTTTTGCACGCGAAGCGATAGTGCAACATTTCAAGTTAATGACTTTGGAACATGGTGATGGTAACTCTATAACTTATGATAAATGTCTAGGGATGTTTGGACTTTGATGTATCTATGGGGTAAATCGTTTTGGTTGTGAACTTTAGGTGAGAAGTGTGTGGACTTGGTGATTTCTAAGGAGGCACGTTTTACAGATGATGGGATATAGTGGGACATGGTGTGTTCCGGTACTCGTATAAGGAAGGGATTGTTGATAAGTCTAGATGATATATGTGTTTCGTCGATCAAGGTATGTGAGGATGCTCACCTGTGTACTTGGGAACTTGGTGATGGTATATCCTACCTTAATGATCTTAGTACCTTGGTGAAGGCATGTGAACAAATCCTGAATCTAGTAGAGAAGAGTTGTGTTGTCGGCCTTGTGATGGTCGTATGAGTTATCAGTGTTTAGGAGGCTTCTTGGTGATGGTGCGAGAACTTGGTTATGGTCGGGGTGAAATTAGACCTTGGTGATTGTTATTCTTGTACATGTTTGCTATATGGTTGTTGTGTTGCGATGATTGGGATGGTTGCTGTGTGTGTTTTATAGATGCCTTGTGCTATAAGTAATCCTATGTTTGCTACCCCAAAATACACATTATAATTCCATACGATTATGATAATGTGGCATATATGTCATTATGTGCTAACTTGTTAGATGCAGGGATAAGTCATGTACGATCGATCCCTCATACTCACTGTCTATGGTTTACTGTATTAGTATCTTTCGATTATTTATCGCTCACACTAGATTGTTGTCTCACTCGAGGTTTTATGTTTTGCTTCTTATTACCTTGGATACTCTTAAATGAGTAGACTAGATAGTTGTTCTATGTTAGCGCATGGGGTTGTTCTGAAGATGAGCAAGAGGTCGTGTTATTATATATTTACTATCAGAGTTTGTTGCTTATTCCGATATGCAGCACTATGGAGCTTTATCAGTTCTTTAGTTTATTTGAATACATATGTTTAAATTCATTTATTAGTTGTATAAACTCCATTACTGTTGTGTATAACTATATTGAACCTATGCTCTGATATGTGATGGTTCATATTGTTTTATTTTTGTCTCGCCTATTTTATATCTATGTTGATTATTATATTTTATCCTTGTGCTATAATATATACAATAGGTTATGCTATTGAGTTCGAATTTTTACCCCTGACAATAGTCCTACATAGGTTGGGTACCGCTACAGTGCATTATACAAGTATATTGGGTACCAATGTCGTAGGGCCATCATCACATTTGGTATCAGAGTCAGCTTGTGTAGTTAACCTAAAGGATACCATGATCCATTAAAGATAGAGTGTGATATATGACTGATCTGGAATGAATCAAGAGTTATGAGAGAGTATACTTATTATATATTTTGATTTTCAAAACTATATACTAGTAGTATACATAGTATAAATCGTATTGCATACATGAGTACCATTGATGTAGTTTTTCCTTTATGATAGATAGATCATTCTTATTACTAATTTTTAGAATGAACTGGTATACAAGGAACGCACCTAGAAACTCCATCTTTGGAGTAGAAAAGGAAAGAGCGGGCTCGAGGGTGGCTAACCTCGATATATAAACCATGCTCTCTAAGATGGTGAAGAACATCTTGTGAAATATCTAAGGTGTTGTTCATGTTATTGCTATCGATAGTGGTGCTCCAGTCTAAGTGTCCAAAGCTGATTTTGCTAAGCTAAAAAAGGAAAACTGTAAACTTGGAGACAAATGTTCCTTGAAACAAAACTAGCTATGGAATGAGGATTAGTTGGATACATGCAAGTGTATCTTTAAGGACTTAGATCTATAAGATGAGATAAAGTGGAAGTTTCCTCTAGGCAACTTCAAGATCGGTTTATCGGATGGTGGAATGCCATGAAGATTGCTAATCCCATGGACCAGTTACTTGAGAGTAGTTTAAAGACCAGTTCGAGGATAAGTTCATACCGACTGCCTAGAAGTCTGTATTTTTAAGAAGTTTTCTAAGTTGAAGTAGGGGGAGAAGGCTGTTTTCAAGTATGTGGCTGATTCCGACATGTTATCGAAGTATGATTTGTCCTTTATTGACATACCATTGAAGAAGAATGAGAAGTTAATAGTTGGCATGAATAACTATCTTGGTGAGAGCATGATTTTCCATATTGGGGAGACCTTCAAGAGGGTCGTAGAGAGGGCTCTGAGGCATGAGAGCCTGTACCCATATCCAAAAGCTGAAGTTGTTGTTTCTAAAGAGGAGTAGAAGCTGCAGGTGAGTAGGGTAGGTAAGAGGAAGTGGACAACAACATGGAAAAGATACAGCCCTAGAGAGGATTGTGATGACCACCCTATACCTTCGACACCCAATCGTACCTTTATAATGCATTGCAAAGGTGCCTAATCGATATAGCACGATATAAAGGTACGATTAGGCACCTTTGCAATGCATTATAAAGCCATACATATATAAAACAGGCGAGACGGTAATAACTGAATGAACCACAAAAATCAGAGTGCAAGATAAATACAGTTATAAAACATAAGTGATAGAGTTTATAAAACTAAAAATAAACTCATAAGATAAATTGTCTCTAAATAAAATAAGCAGACACTGCCTAGGATCCACAGTGTCACATAGCGGAATAAGCAATAATAAGCTAAAAATAAAAATATGAGAAAGCATCGCCTCTTGCTAGTCTATCTTCACAATTCCATATGTCGTTTGCACTTACTATCTAGTTTACTCATTTAAGAGTACCCGAGATAATAAGAAGCAAATCATAAAACCTTGAATCAGACAATAGTCTGGTTTAAGCGATAAACAATCTCAAAATACTAAGAAAGTCAATATAGTATATGGGACATAGGGTATGGAGAATCATACCTGACTTGTCCATGCATCCAAAGAGTTTGCACATAACATATGATATATGCTACTCTACATCGTAATCATCATGGATGTGCCTAGATATCTATGTTAATGACAATGACATTATTTACATCCCCAACAAACAGAGCAAGCATAACATCTATCATACATCATCACATCACTCACTCGGTGCGTTGGATATATGATTACTCGTATGACCATATCATAAGTCAAGGACTACTCAACGTCCTAGTTTCTCCGTACTCGAATCCATGCTACACATTAGGCGAGAAACTAAACTATGTGTCATAGCTGTCTAGGGTAAGACATATCAAAACATCATGAAATTTGGGGCACACATCATAACTTAGGTGAGCGTCCTAATATACCCCTATTTTATGAGTATACATCGAAATCTCAGAGTACCAACAATCCATTTGCACATGTCGTCCATAACAAAGCACATTCCAGGTCTCGTCCTTTGGATCATAGTACAACTCCCATCATTAAGTTACCAAAATTGGGACAACTCTCGACAAACCTCATTAGTCGTAGATCATCGTCGTTTGTCCTAAAAGCATCCTCTAGTGATCCCCTAGGCCCGGCCTCTATGTTCTAAGTTTCAAAATACAGCCATCCAATCATTTTTGCTATCGCTTCTCATCACTATCCATGCTGACCAAGATCCACGGTACAACATCGAGTTGTACAACTCGGTACTAACCCAAGGCCTTAATTATATAACCAAAAATTTAACTAAATGTTTGAGCCCATTTGGGAATTCTACTATGCCCGCTTCCACCTCCCAGCTCCCTCTTTCATTCCTCATGCACGCCCTAAGCCCCTATGCCTTGAACACGAAGTAAACATAACAAGGGTCCAAAGTCATCATGCCTAGAACCCGAAGCAAGCACACATGGAATTCCAAAGTAAACTTTAGTTTATCCCCATTACCGAATCCAATACCTCCAATCCTTGCACCCCGAACCATGCACTAGTAATCCATGCTCCACCAAGCCATGCTCCACCAAACTATGTTCCACCGAATTGTGAACCACTGATCCATGATTTTTGCCTTAACCCATTCAAGTTATTTTCCTCTCTACCAGTCCAATCCTTCCTCCAAGTCATCCCAAAGCAACCACTCCACCGACCCAAGACTGGAATCCACCACCGATCCAACTTCTCTCCTCCATATCTTGAGCATCTAAACTCTAAATGACCCGAGATTTGAAATGTATCCTTATGAGGTCTTCCTTGCCACCCCATAAAACTCGCATTAAATTTAGCCAATGTCACTTCTCAGCTTGGTGACAACTTATGAAATTGTTCCTATTTCTAAATCTCCATTCGATTGACATTTTCATTCAAATATACAACATACATACAATCATTTAACATGTATAATACATCCAAACAAGCAAGCACTCACATACATAAAATTAAAGTAAGGTTTTAGAGTGATTTATGGCTTAGAGAATGTTAATGGTAGCTTGCGTAACTAGTTTTGGAAGTGTGAAATTACTAGGTAATGTCCTATCAGCCCCCACTTGGCTCTAATCCCAAAATGGGCCTTTGGGATTAGGCACTAACTCATTATTTACCCATTAAGATATCCAAATTCAATTAAAACTTCAAACAACAATATTCCTAAACGATAAACCCGTTTTATTCATACGACTACTCTGCAAAAAGAGAAACCATCATCTCAGTCTAATGAAAGTGGTTTCATACCCCAATTCAACTTCTATCAAAGGTTATAGGTCTTACAGGATTTTCAGGGCCAAGTCTGTCTGATGAAAATTCTAACGATAAGAAATATCACTAATTGACATATCCCAAAGTTATAGAATCATACGACCCAACATAAAAATAATGCTTATAATTTATTTCCCTTCAATACATAAAATATATGTCATTACAAGGATAACCAAAAGAAAGAAAAGTGGGAGTCGATGTGTTTTTATTACAATGAGAGGCGTCATCTTAGTAAGCACTGTAAGGCCTCAGAGATTAGGAAGAGGAAATGCTTCAATTGTGATAGGACTTGACGAATAAAGAAGGATTGTCAAAAGGTGCAAAGGAATAGGCAGAACATGTCTACTTATGTATTGAGTGTCGTTCCTACTTCGTTCGACTGCTCCATCGGCGAAGGAGAAAGGATAGGCTATTTAAGGTATGCTTTCCATTTACAATATACTTATACGTGTTTTATTTGATATCAATATATTAGACCTTTTATATCCGACGGCCTAATAGGTAGATTAGGGTTGAGCCCTGACCTAGTAGACAAACCTTTGGTTGTTTCGAACTTGGTGGATGGTTTGGCCAACCTAGATGTGGTTTGTCGAGACTTAGTGTTTTCGAGTCATGGATGTTATTTGGATGTTGTAGTTGTTTGGTTTTGTTATGTTCCGCACTGTTAAGGATGGAATGACTAAAGGGATACAGAGTTATGGTGAATTATGAGATGTTGTAGATGATGATTAGGATAGGAGGAAAGTGGAAGTTAGAGTTGACTATACACCTAAGGATGCAGTTATGGCTATCTCGGTATATTCGCTTAAGATCCTACATGAGGAGTCATCGGCATTACCCATGGTGAGGGGATATCCGAAGGTGATAGGACCATCGTCATGTAGAGAAACTGAGTTTTATATCAACTTAGTGGCTAGTTATTATATCTTTGAGGATGGTGATACTTAAAGGACAACGAGGTCTTAGGTTGTAAATGAATGACCCATAGAAGAGAGGTTTCATTCGTAGAAGTAAATCCGAGTGAGGAGTAACTATAGTATTCGCGTAGTAGGTGAATAACTTTTGTATATATTGTGGAGTACCGGGAGCTAGGTGAGCTTGTGCTACTATTTGTAGGTAATATCCTATTCTTCTAGTGGAAGAGAAGTACGAGACACACTTGAGGATTGTATAGGAAGTATTTGGGAGACATACCAGCTTAGGAGTATTATTCCTAGTGTAGATACGATTTGAGTATGTTACTGGTTATGATTTCCGACCGAGACAAGGGCTAGAGCTGGATGTGTTTGAAATATAGATGATTAGACCTACTCTGATAGAGAGGATCAGAGCTAGTCAGAGGCAAGATGCTAGACTAGGAATGATAATTGCTAAGATAGAGATGGGGTCGAGCCTGAGGAGATGAAGCAGTGTAGACTCGGTCGAGAAGATTGGTTTCATAAGGTTAGACTATTCTTACCTGACATTGGTGTATTTAAGGATGGTATACTATGAGAGTGTAACGATTCGAGAATGATTATACATCTCGATTGCAAAAAAGTGCATAGGATAGACATTTTATTAGAACATGATGAGTAAGGACATCGGGGAGATGTATGAGTTACTAGTAGTGGAAGCTGAGCAAGAGAAACCTAGTGAATTGTTGTGACCACCAGATATTCCCCAATGAGCGTGGGAATGGACACAGATGGACTGTCGAGGACTAGAGGAGGGTGTGGTAAAGTTTGAGTCATAGTCAATAGATTGATGAAGACTACCAAATTTACACCCATAGAATCGAGTGGAACGGCTATGAAGTAGGTTAAGTGGTGAGTGAGGTGGATTGTTCGATCCTAGAGTGTGACAAAGAGCATTGTAGGCTATAGAGATGCGTTATCCATGAGTGAATTTTGGGAGGTGCTTACAAGAGACGTTGGAAAGATGGCACCAGATCGACTTGATGTTATTGAGGTTGAACTAGAAGCTTTGAGATCTCATAAGCCCATTCGGATAGTTGGATATGCTACAAAGTAGCCTAGGAGGAAGAAGATGAAGTTAGTAAAGGATCGGTGGAGTGAAAGTGAATGTGATAACCTTGAGAGACCAAGGAGAGCATGAGGACCACTTATCTGGAGCTCTTTACTTGGTAAGATATTTTGTTTATCATATTAGCTTTCACATTTGAAATCATATTTGTTTATCTAGTTTAGCACCCACATGCTAAAGTAGTCATAGGATAGCTTTCTTGCTTATTTATGTATGTTTGTTGAGTATTATAATTTCTTATGGCGGTTAGGCATGTAGGGTAACAATATTGTTTGATTATGGGATTTTAGGGGCAAAATTCCTAAAGGGGGTTAGTGTAACGACCTGTAACGACCCAGAATTTTTGATATTTGAAAATCGAATATTTAATTGATTTTTAATATTAACAAGTGAAATTAATAAGTCGAATAATTTATTTTTCGAATATCTGGATTTAATTGGGTAATTGAATCGATAATTTAATAGGTGAAATTCTAGAAATGATTGAAATCTGGATTTTATGTGATTGAAAATGATTTATAAAGTTATAGTAAATCATGATGAAGTTATGGTGATGTTATAGAACTTTTAAAATTGAATTAAAAGTTAATCTGTGAAAATTGAATATTTTAATATTTAATCGACTAGTGAAATTAGCCATTTTTGGGACAGTCTCAGAATTGGACGAAATTAGTTCCATTGGATCCGTAACAGTTTGTTATTATTGGATTTCAATTTTCGTAGCAATCGGAGTTGTCGTTTGACCGTGGCAGCTCGAAACGCATCAAAATTATTTTAATATTAATTTGGCGAGTTAAAATAGTCATTTTTTAAAAAGTGTCGGATTTCGACGAAACCAATTTCATCGGATCCGTAATGTTATATTATTGTAAGATTTCAAATTTCAAGTCAATCGGGTTTATCGTTTGTCCGGGGCAAGCGAAAACGCATCGAAATCGGTTTAATTTAAATCTGATCGTTTAATTCCGTAACTCGCACATATGATCGAATTAGCCTCCGAAACACGTTCCATTGTGTTCGGAACGCGGGGTAAACCTTACGAACGCCAGGCGGCACGTCAGATTTGGAGATCGTTTGAAAAAGTCATTTTAAAATAAATTTAATACCATTTATATACGTATATATATATATATATATATATATATATATATATATATACACGTTAACAAACTCAAAACCCTAATTCTCTATAGCCAGCCGCCATGTTTATCTTCAATGGTCACGAAAATTTGAAACTTCCTCCCTCATTTTCTCCAAATCCGTCGACAATCAGCGAAAACTTCCAACTACAAACTTATAGAGCATCTCGAGCTCTACAAATCTAACGGTGGAGATCGAGAATCTCTTAACGGATCAACGGAAAAATGGAGATGAAGGCCGCGACTTCATGCACGTTTTTCTAGGCCATAGGGGGGCCGAGCTTCACAACCTTCCAGCCGAAGGTGGCTCTGGTGATGGTCTTCAGCGTGGTGGTGGAGTGATGGAGTTTCGAGCGACGAGGAGGGAGTATAATTCAACCCTAGAGTGGCGGCTATGGGTTGTTGCAAACGTGATTTTCACGTAGGGAGGAAGAAGGTAGGGGACGGCCTAATGTGGAGGGGAGCAGATCTAACGGCCCAGATTGATTTGGGTATAAAATTGAAATGTAATTGTATATTAATTTATATTAAAATTTGTATAATCTTTAAAAATGTATAATTTTTTCATACGAGATCGAAAATGTACGAAACCAGTTGCGTTGGAATTGTATTGTCGAGAACTACGCTATGACACTGAATTGGAGTCGTTTGGAATCAGTGAAAATTTTGGGTAGAATTAAACGTCCGTTTAATTTTATTCGAAATAAAAAGCTGGAACGGAATTGAAATCAAGGTGAGAACTCCTCACTCAATCGAATGTTGTGTCTCGATTTAAATTTTAAATAGTTGAGATTTAAAATTGTTGATAATGATTGATTGTGTGATTGGATGATAAATTGCTATTTATTGTGATAAATAGACATTATACGCCGTTATTAAGCGGAGGTTATTTATTAAAAACATATACCGCGATAATTTCACATTGAAGTGGAATTGGTATTATATATGTATATAGCAATATATATATATTAGAATATGTATATATTGGAGTTGTTGATTTCCCGCATTGTATAGCGGATGAGACCCTATTGCGCCGCATAATAGCGGATAATATTTATAAATCCCATATACCGCGATAATTTCACTGTGAAGTGAAATTGGTATTGTGCTAACATCTGTGGATGCAGGGAAACATGTTGGAGGAATCCAACTGGATTCCTCACCGTAGTGATTTATTTACAGATATGGTGATATATTCTGTTATCATATGATGATATATGATGTTTGGATGCTGTGATTGACTATTTGGTGTTGTTGCATCATCGGATCCATTTTTGAAGTTTAAGATAATGATTTTTAAAAGGATTTTTAAAGTGATTTTTGAAAGTATACGTTTTATTGAATTGGTTTATTTAAATTGAGATTTTTGGAATAATTATAAACGTTTATAAAAAAGATTTATAAAGTTGATATTTATAAATTAAGAATACTGGAATTATAAAACGAGTTTTATAAGTATTAGAATGAAGTATAAATGGATTTCACAAGTGAATAAAATTTATAGAATTTTAAATTGTGAAGTTATGAAATGAATAGATTTTGTAAAATAAAGGATTTATAAATAATTAACTTATAAATCGGATTTTGGGTATAAAGTTGAGTTATAAATTGAATTGATTTATAAAAAGGATTTTTTTTATCGAAGCTTTTGTAAATATAGATGTGAATTTATAAACATTGTTTTATAAATCCGAAACCAATTGAATTTGATAAATTAAACATAGAAGTTTAATAAAGGGAATATATTCGTGATTTTGGACAACGAATTATCCTTTAAGTTAAATGTTGTAATAATAAGAGTTTGGTTGGGAATTTTATTCATGATTTTGGACAGTGGATAATCTTTTAAGTAAAATGTGTAGAAACGTTAAATGTGTTAACGAAGTATATTCACGATTTTGGACAGTGAATATATTATTAAATAAAATGGATATGGTTTGGAGAAGTGATATTACGAAATGAAGTAATTGTTTTAAAAGATGTTTTAAAACGTGTTAAGTATCGAAACATAGATTTCAACATTTATTATTGAAATAGACGTTTCGAGGAATAAGGAAATGATGGACTATAACACTATTGTTATAGTAAATGGTTTCCGAAAGGAAATGTTTTATATAGTATTGGGATTTATATATATCTATCTAAATTTCGAATCCCTATACTAGTGATTTTGAGTTGTCGTAACGATGTTTTATGTAACATTCGTTTTGACTCAAATAGATGTGTTTAAGAAAATGATTTCCTTAAAGAATGAAATATATACTTAATTTTGATTTAAGTATATTGAATATTTTCAAATGTTGAAAATAAATGGATTTGTGAATTACCTATTATTAAATAGGTATGGAAATGTTTTTTTCCAATATGAAGTGAAATGTTTTGAGATTTTATCTTCAAAGATAAATTGAAATGTGGAAATTGATTTGAAATTGTTTTCAAATAATTGAAGTGTGGAAATTATATATCTTGTAAAGGTATTTTTGAAAGATAAATAATTTGGAAAATTATTTGGAATCTGATGATGCTGTGCAGATCTATTGATAGTTAAATAACCGACTATCAATAATTACCTTGAATACGTATTTGTTGTGATTTGCTTGAATTTGAATGCCACTCTTATTTTTTGAATAAGCGCGCACTATTCGGGTTAGCCGGGAAAGGACCTTTGTGTCGTATAACCCATTCCGAATTAGTGATACGATGATATGGATCGTATTGAAGACCGGTGGTGAAGACCGGGTATTTGTGAAAACGATAGGATGACCTATCGATTGTCTCTGCACCGTTAGCTACGGTATAAAGATTTCCTTTGTGATGGGAAGTTTTATCGAGATTGTGAATATCCGGATTGCAAGGGCTTCTTTGGAAGTGCCTTCGGTTCTATTCGAACCCAGAACAGACTTGTATGGTTACATGTCTGACATTACGCTTTGAGATATAAAGCTGATTTCTTTCAAATACATTTCTGTTGGTGGCGGAGAATTTATTCTCTTAGTTTAACACCCTTCTCTGAGACATACGAGCTCAAAGGTTATGTAGTTGAAATTTATCAGCGATATATTCCCAATTTGGTAATGTGACATGCTGAGTGTTGTGTTTGTACCAAAAATGGGCACAACACTCTTCGGAAGTCTTTGAAGAGATAAACGCAGAGAATGAAAATTAACGCTGTGGATTATCTAACAAAAACTCCAAAATGACAGAAAGGTAAAGTGCAAAGACAAGCGATTTAGAGTGGTTCGGCTTTGTAGCCTACGTCCACTATGAAGTTTGATGATTTTATTGCTCGACACTTGAAAATTACAACTTCTTATAATGCAGTACAACTGGTTCTGTGAGCTAAGTCTGAATTTAGGACAACCGTGATGATTCAGAGTAAATCTGGCAGAGTCTGGGCGCTCCTTCACTCTTAGAATTATTCGACCCCATTTCTGAATGACCAGGGGCTCTATTTATAGGTGTAGAAGGCTGATATTTCGCCTAAACTGAAGGGAGACCAGTTCCAGTACGTCAGGGGGCCCACATGCCCGCTTTCTGGAAGTCTGGGCCCACTTTGGGATCGATTCGAAGCTATGTTCGAATCGATCAAGAAATCATCCAATCGAGCTGAAATTTGGTGTGAACATTCTTCAACATGTGCTCAAGCTTCTGTGAAAATTTCATAGCATTTGGACTTGTAGATCTCGAGTTATGGTCGATTCAAGTTGGAGTTTTTCTCCCCATTAATTCGTTCGAAATGATATGGTTCGAATCCATAGGGTCGAATCTAGGCTTCTGCACGTGAAGGCGATGACGTGGTGCGTATGCTTCGGGTCAATCCTCCTTTTTCTCCGAGTTTTCTGGGTCATATCCTTGGTTTTAGCTATGTGGATTTGGGGGATTCGAAGGTACTGGAGTCGAAGGTCAGCTTCCTTCGAATTGATGATGTTGGTGCTTGTTTGAATCAGTCAAAGTGCGCTACCGTAGATCGATTCGAAGTCGTTTGAGCATAGGGATTCGAAAACGGGCTTTGGAATGGAGTCGGAGCTCCTCCACCTGCATGGATTCGAAGGATCCTTCCTTCCACGGTTTCGAACTGGAGTATGCGAGGATGGGTTCGAACTTAGGCATATGAGGACTTGCTCGATGAAGTCGAAGCAAATGTGCTCTTCGTGGATTCGACGCAATGCTCCTCTGATCGATTCGAACCAGCCTTTCCTCATCGATTCGACCCTGGCCTATTTCTGAGGGATTCGAACCTATACTATCTCATCCATCTTCCATTGGCGATAATCTTGAGCATATGAACTCGGATTGCTCCGAAACTTGGAACGTTGGTTTTCACAGCTTCACTTGTCGTGTCTTATCAATTGTAGCCCGATCTGGATTCGGAAAGAATTCATCGTTATTTGTAGTTGCCCAGCAATCATCCAAAGTTGGAGACGTGTGATTCTGTTTCTTTTTCAGCTAGTTCCTTGGTATCTCGGCCTTGCCAAAAGGCGGGATAACATTTTCGCCCCAAAGTACGTTTTGTGTAAACATGACGTGCTTTGAAAAGCTACAATCTATCATTGGACAATTAGGACATGCTCTGTTGAAAATTGCATTCTTTGTCGCTGTAATCAACCGTCGCACGATTGTGACCGGCTGTTAGCTGTTTGGGTTTATGACGAGATGGATATTTAATCCATTTTCATTGGTGGTCTTTGATGGATCCGAAGCTATGTTTGTTCGAATCGGTGGTTTGAATTGTTGGTATCCGATGGATTCGAAATGGTCGTGAAATTAGTACTTCGAATCGATAGGACGCAACTACTCCAATTTAGCCTTTGTTGAAAGCTCCAAGTCGATGTAGCTTCGCATCGATGAGGCTTTGTAACGATGCAGCCTCAATTGATTCGAAGTTTTTAGAGTTCGAATGCAATGGGTTCGAACGTGATGGATTCGAATGTGACGGATTCGAATGGATCAGCGTGTGACCGGTTGGAGTTGGTCATTTTGACCGGGAGATGAATCGTCCCGTTTCCTACGTGAGGTCCATATAAATACGTGAGGCCGGTGTCACTTTCATTTTTTACTTTTTACTGTTGCTATAGCCTCTTCTTCGAATCGATCTCTCCAAGGCCAAGACAAACGTGCTTTCCTCAAATCGATTGAACCCCTTCACGCTTTCATTCACAATAAAATCAGGTAATCAAGGGATCGATTCGAGATGAAAAAGATAGAACTTAGAATTTTTGTCATCGATTCAGTCTTTCCTTCTGAAAATTTCGAGGAGCGATGAGATCTGAACGAAGTGGGTCGACTCGATGGAACTGAGGAATGAAACCATTCGAGTTATATCGATCAGAGTGTCGTCTTTCATTGCTTCGCATCGATCCAGTGATGTGTCATTCGAATCGATTTTGAATGCATAGCCTCGAATCGATGGTTTCAAGAGAAAAAAAGAAAGAAGGCTCGTGGCGATCGATTCGAAGTAGCGATACTCCGATCGATTCGAAGGATCTCAATATTGATCGATTCGAAGTCATGCAAAGATCGCGGATTCGAAGCGCTCCTCTTTCTCAAAGTTACATCGAGTCGGACCATATGGATTCGAAGCACCTGGAATTGAACTCCATCGATTCGACCCTCATCGATTCGTGTCGATGGATTCGAACGTCTTCGACCTCTGAGACCATTACTCTTTTGATTTTCTCCATCATCTGAACTACGACCAACTTCAAGTTGTACTTTGATGAACTTAATGAACTTTAGCACACTTGACTCCGACGAGCTTCGGCCCTGCATAACTGAACTTGACGGTAGGATTATACTTGAATTTCCTTTGAAGCTCGTCGATGGAGCTATGACTTAACCAATAATTCAACTGATTTATACTTGAAGTGGTCAGTAACGTCTGGATGGTGTGGAAGTGACGGTCAGCGATGGCGGTCATTTTCATTCTCAAGTCCCCAAGTTTTATCGTTCGGACATCTTGTTTCAACTTGTAAAATCTGCTTAAGTAACGTTCAGCACTTGCACTGCACGGCACATCCATACACACTACACTGGGGAATGCACGGGCTGTTTTATGAACTTAACGTTGCTTTTTGATAAGTTAGTCAGTTATGGAATCTTCGAGCTCGCAACAGCAGGAGATTCAGAGTTCTCCTCCTCCGGTCCTTGTAGTTCCAGATATCCCAGCGGATATAATAGACCCTGCTCCCGACGAGCTACAAGACGCAATATTTATCGAGGATCCTATTGATTCTGTCCGGTCTAATATCTCTGAATCCTTACTGGGCCGGATATGTTTGAAACACAACATATCTCTGAACGATGTATTATTACCCGGCGCCAATGACAGACCTCATAATCCGCCCGAAGGATATACTGCCTTTTACCGCCATGCTTGTGCGGCTGGAATTCTTCCTCCTTTTAATCAGTACATCAGGGAAATGCTGTCATACTTAGGAATTGCTCCTTCGCAACTTCATCCCAACGGACATGCGCTGTTGAATAGCGCCTTCGTCATATTTATGGATTGTCTCTTTCGCCCGCCAAGGCCAACCGAGATCAGACATATATTTAATTTCAAGAGCAGGGGCGATAGCCCGTCCTTTACATTTTTGGAGGCAGTCAGAAATTGCCAAGTTATTATTGGAGCATGGACCAGACTAAGCTACTTTAAGAATGAATGGTTCTATGTCCGGTGTCCTCCTGGTTTCGCTAGGCGATGGTTGTCTAGGCGTAAGTGTCCTCATATGCCGATGACTTTTCTTGTTCGATAGCTTTTTTGGCATTGGTATTGACATCTTGTTTTTCTTGCAGCCATTATCTCCAGACCTGATGGAGGGTACTACAAGGGCATAGTCCATAGTCTCCAAGAAGTTCCGAGCGAGATGAGACACATCGACTTGGTGTTGAATGACTATAACTTAAGAACTCTCGGCTTGATTGAAATAAATCAGAATATAGTCATCGAGGGGATGTCAAAGCCTGCCTCAAAGAAGAAAAACAAGGAGAAGAGGAAGAAGACAATGGCGAAGAAAATGCCCGGGATTACAATAACCGAAGTGAGCGATGAAGAAAGGACCCATACAGATGTAGAGCCGATGGCTGATCTTTCGGGCAACTTCGAGGAGTTGCGAAAAAAACGGAAAAGCAAGACTGTCGTTTCTAAAAAATTTAAGTCTAAGGGGTGGAAATCTGTGGATGTGTTTCCTCCCACTTCCGGGGTTACGATTTCTAAGGCCGCCCCTTCTCATTCGAGAGATACTTTTAAAGGGCTTGACGACATTCCCATCCTGGATTTTATATTGATTCCATGTAATCCTGGGTTGGAGGAATTTCAAGATGTACTAAATATGAGCGAGCCCTTTCCTTTGAGTGCGGTCAACACTTCCGGTTGGTCTGGGGGTTTGCACATTTTCACACACTTCCACACCACTACATGACTTCCGCATATTAATCACTGTTTTGTAGGATTCTAATCCGTAGCTCCTTCTTATTGCAGGCGAGATGTCGGGTCGCGGGTCTACTTTGGATAGGCTCCGTAACGTGCGCCAATCTTCCCCATATTATGATTCTCGTAGGAGAGAATCGGATAGGGACCACGGGCAATGTTACACTAGCCAGGAACGCTATGACAGGGATAGAGATTATTGGCGCGGCCGTTCTGGCTATGATCGTACTGACAGAGATCGGGGCCATCAGTACCGATCACGACCTCGTTCTCCTCCGCCTTCTAGGGCGCCCGTAGATATCCCTGGGCCTTCACAGCAGCAGCAGCCTTCCCAATCTTCAAGGCCCGAGACTCAGCGGCCCAAAGTTGAACCACCGGCAGCTGCTATCGTTGAGCAAGCTCCGGTTGAGTTGACAAGCGAAGGTGCCATCCAGCTTGCCCAAATGAAGAAGGACTTCCCAGAAATCTGTATGGACGCATACGTTTTTCCTCCTCATCTCAAGAGGATTCCTCAGGATGCTGAAAATATTGCGCACAGCTATATTCGTGACTTCTATGTCCAATACAAGGAATGGTACAAAGCAGCCGTGAAAGCTTCAAAGGTAGCTTTTGACCGGGCGAAAGTTATTCAGGAGCGAGATGCTGAGATTGTCAAGAAAGACCGCATCATTCAAGTTCTTCAGTCTGAGATGGAGTCATCTCAAAGCTCGGAACTCCAAGTACTCAAAAAGCATGAAGATGCTGTGGCCAAAATGGCGAGAATGCAACAGGCACACTGTGCCACGGTTGAAGAGATGGGCCACCGCTATACCAACGTTGTAGCTGAGCGAGATGCAGCTGTTAAGGAGCTGAATGAACTGAAGGCCAAATTTGCTGAGGTGGTGAAAGAGAAAGATGATGCTAACACCATCGCTCAGGAGGCGTGTGACCAAGCTGTGTCACTTCGGGCCGAACTTGCTGTGGCGGTGGCCAAGTCCAAGTCTGTGGATGCAGAAACCCAGGAAAAGAATATGGCGTAGCAGTCCAGGATGGATGCTGATTTCGATGATCTTCTGGTTACGTACAACGCCAATGTGTTAGAGCACAGAAATTTATCGTGGCTGGGAGATGACTCTATGATTATATATAACGCCTGGAATAGATTGGTGGAGGAGAAGAAAGCGGCGCATCCGGATGATACATTGGATGACTTCGAGCTTGAGATGCGCTTGCTTACTGAGGAAGAGAGGAAAGCTCTTCATGAGGCGGTGGTTTCTGTGGCGAGAGAGAGGCTCGGGTTCCAATAGATAGAGACAGGCGAGGGCTCGGGGATTGAGCATCACGAAACGAGTGTTGGAGCTATAATTCCGACATTGCCTGAAAACATCGGTGCGGTCAATCCTCAGTCCGTCCCTGCTTATAATCCTAACCAGCCGCATTTATCTTCTGCTGATGTTTCTGCCCATACTGTGAGCCAGGCTAAGGAAGGTAATCAAACGTCTTCCGTATACATTTAGTGTGGTGAATTTGGAGCAATACCCACAGCTAACAATCTTTGTTTTTTCACATTTCAGTGACTGAAGCCGTTATCCCCGCGCCTCCTGCATCTCAGGCTTCTCATCAAGCGCATGTGGCCATCGTCACCGAAGCTTCAAAATCTCAAAAGGTGCTGAGTTGGAATCCCATTCATTCTACTATGACATCTTCTGTGGTCGGTGGAGAAGGGGAAGCGGATACGTTATCTTTTGACACTCAGATGATTGAGGAACTCCTCAATCAACCCAACGATCCTTTTATTGGTCCATCCTTCTCCATGAGCTGGACCACTCTGGCTGTTAGTGTTTCCATGCCAACCATTAGTATATCCAGCGCGGCCCAAGTACCTCATGAAGATGAGATTTTGGCTGAGATCAATGCTGAGATGGGCGCAGTGACCGCCGATATGGACTCGTCAGGCCATGCCCCATTAATGATGATATCGCCTGGCGGCACTGTGATAATCGCGAGTGCTCCTGTTCCACCTCCTACTACTGATTCTATTCCTCCAGCCCCACCCTCCAAAAGAATCTCTGTTGCCTCTAGCTCTGAGGAAGAGGTGTACATTATGTCGCCATCTGAGGGCAAATCGGAGAAGAGCAAAAGAAGTAGGAAGAAGTTGGGTAGCAGCTCTAGCGGGACTTCCTCGAAGAAGAAGCCAAGGAAGAAGAAAGATTTAACTCCTTCTTCAGTTCTCTGTAGTGTTTTGTCTCTTGGTTTTCTCTATAGCCGTGTATAGATGTGGACTCGGCTCCCACTAGCAGGAATCTTTTTTCTTTTCTGAATCGTCTTGTAATCGAATTCTTTTTGTTGATAATGGAAATGAAAGTATATTCTCTTCCGTCTTCAATTCGATATTTGTTTTGGTCCTGCCCCCAGCCTTGGGGACAAATACGGAGTTGATGTATGTCTATACCCCGTCTCGCACTCTGGGAGTACGGAGTTAAGGGAATGTTTATACTCCGTCTCGCACTCTGGGAGTACGGAGTTAAGGAATGTTTATACTCTGCCTCGCACTCTGGGAGTACGGAGTTAAGGAATGTTTATACTCCGCCTCGCACTCTGGGAGTACGGAGTTAAGGAATGTTTATACTCCGTCTCGCGCTCTGGGAGTACGGAGTTAAGGAATGTTTATACTCTGTCTCGCACTCTTCGGAGTACGGAGTTAAGGAATGTTTATACTCCGCCTCGCACTCTGGGAATACGGAGTTAAGGAATGTTTATACTCCGCCTCGCACTCTGGGAGTACGGAGTTAAGGAATGTTTATACTCCGCCTCGCACTCTGGGAGTACGGAGTTAAGGAATGTTTATACTCCGCCTCGCACTCTGGGAGTACGGAGTTAAGGAATGTTTATACTCCGCCTCGCACTCTTCGGAGTACGGAGTTAGTGAAGGATCGTTGTGCATCAACCCAATTTTAGCTTTTGATGTGATGGCTTGCCCCCGAGCTCGGGCTTCACTTAGCGAGTGGCTGGTCGTATCACAGCCACTCCATTCTTGAATAAATCCCATTGCGTGATGGAATTTTAGCTCTCCGTGCATCGTGATGTTATACATTGTATCTAATGAATCACAGCTCTGGCCCGAAGAAATGGCATTTTATTGCTGAAATCAGAAAACATGGCAAAGTCAGTTGCCTTATTATTAGTTCTAATTTTGAAATGCTGAAACAAATTTTAAAACGGAATTCAAACTAAATAAATAAACATAGCCTGTTAATTGTAGTAGCGATGAAGGCTTTCGCTATTCCAGGCCTTTGGTAAAGTTAAGCCATCAATGGGCGATAACTTGAATTCACCATCCTTGAGCTTTCGCTTAATCTTGCGCGATCCTTTCCATGTTGATCTCATGGGCGGGAGTGCCAGATAATCTTTCTTAGCGACTAGCTCACCAAGTTCAAAAGTTTTAAGTCGGTCCTTGACACTATGCAATCGGGCAACTCGATTTCGGTGTATGATTGTTCTCAAATCAACCTGATTGCCCTGGACGACCCTAACTCCGTTGACGGTTGGGAATTTTAAAGTTAAACACCACGGGGCTATTATGGCCCTGAATTCAGCAAGGGCAGGTCGACCTCAAAAAGGCATTATATGGCGACTCTACATCCAACACAACGAACTGCAATATTCGAACCGACCTACATTCTCCGGTTCCCAATTCAACTGGTAACTCTACCACTCCAACTAGTACAGTAGCGCTGCCATTGAATCCATAGAGATGAGTTTGGCAGGGTTTCAGACCCCCAGCTTTCATCTTCATTTGATTATAAGCATGTGCAAATATGATATTCACAGAGCTCCCGCAGTCAATCAGGATCCTCTTCATCCACATCGGGCCTACCTGGGTCGATATCACAAGTGGGTAAGTAGTCGGGCTTCCGACGTAGTCAACGTCGTTGTCCCGGAAAGTGATGTTGTTAGTTATCGCTCTCTTTCGTTTGGTTGAAGGTTTACTGCCCAAGTTATCATTATACTCGAAGTTTGAGCGTTTAGCTAAGTTGCCATATGATTCCACTTCCTCCCAGCTTCGGACCACTGGATGAGGATTACCACTTACAGCATTAATTACCAATCTTCCTCCATCACGACCCGGTTCTTCCTGTCTTGCCTGATTCTGTGCATGATTTTGCTTTGAGGGGCCCGCTCCACCAGACGGTGGTGCCCGCACAAACTGGTCCAACTTTCTCTCTCCCATCAATTTTTCAACGAGGTCTTGCAGATGTCAACACTCGTTGGTATTGTGGCCGTAACTTTCGTGAAATCTACAATACTTTCCTGTCTAAATCTGTCTCTCCGATGATTGCTTCAGAGCAGGTTTCTTATATTGCTCAGCGTTGCAGGTTTGTAGATACACGTTTTCCAACGATGGATTCAATGGTGTGTAACTGTCAAACATCGGGGTCCTACGTTGCGGGCCTCGATTTTGTTCTCTCTTCTTATCCTGACCGCTGCTGACTCTCGGCTGAGCTTGTTTATTCTGTATATTTAGCTGGACTTTTCCGGAACTCTCACCGGACTGTTTGACTGCCACATTACTCTGTATTCCTTCAGTTTCCGGGTATCGCATCACCCTGTTTCCTAGAATGTTTCACGTCCTCTTATCGCAAGAATTGAGCAGCTTTGGAGTAGAAACGGTCCAATGATGCGGGTGGTTTCCCAGCTAACCAATTCCCAAATTCCGAGTCGGGGTCGATCCCTTTGGTTAACGCCATCAGAATCGAGTTGTCGTTGGGATTGCTAATTTCCATGCATGTTGCGTGGAATCTCTCTAGGTAATTCCTGAGCGTCTCTCCCTTAGCCTGGGTGACAGTAGATAAGGTGTTAACGTCTTTAGGCCTAGTGACATGCATACGAAACTGTTCGACAAATTTCTTAGCTAGTTGGTCGAACGAAGAGATGGATCTTGGTGGCAACCTTGTGAACCACATCGTTGCAATTCCTCCCAAAGAGATGGGAAAGCTTCGACATTTTACTGCATCATCAGCCCTTGCAGCGCTCATTGACCATTCATACTTTAAGATATGTTGATTGGGATCGGAATTTCCTTCGTACAGCGGGAGAGTTGGCATTCTGAATCGCCGAGGAGGTTCAGCGTGCAGTATTTCGTCAGTGAAAGGAGTTTGACTACGGGAGATCCCCTAGTCGTCGTTGATAAGTCCCTGGCTCTCGCGGATCATTTGACGTACCATGGTTGAGATGTCGGGCATAGCCACATTCCGTGTAGGCTGAACTAAGGTGTGGTCGGGTTCCACAGCGCGAGCTCGGACCGGACGTTGTCGACGGCCCATATCTCGCCTCCTTGGCTCCACATCTTCTGGGACGTATGGTTCGGGAGTACGCCCACGCTGTTGATTATTTGGATCCGACAGGTTTTGGGTATCAACCCTTGTCTCTACCGCGGCTGTTGTAGCGCGATCGCCTGTGGTATGCCATGGAGCAACACCTCCTTGTGATGAGGGCCCGGCCTGGGAGCTAGTTGACGGTCCGACCCTCAACTGTCCCACAGTCAAGGCGGGTTGATATTCGGTAACTAGCGTATGACCTACGTCCAACCGGGGACGTGTAGTTCTGCCATGATAGTCAGAGGAAGCAGAACTTTGAGTGGACGAGTGGGAAGCATCACCCGTCCTTGTCTTCCTACGCCTTTGGCGGTTTAATTGATTGGTCAATTCAATGTTGGCACGCAACTATTCAGCTAACTGTTGCCGGCTTTGGGTCAGTTCCTGGAGTAAAGTCTGGAACTCTTGTCTGGTTACTGGTCCAGATGGACCGGAGTGAGCAGTGTTGTCTTGATTGGACTGTAACTGCTGCGTGGGTTTCTGTTCATCCCGAGCTTCTTGATTAGTAGCTGTAGAAGTAGTCCTTGTGCTAACCATCTTGAACAGTGGATTCCTCTCCTAGATTTTATGCAAATCTGAATAGAATGGAAGGATTCCAGAGTAGAGATCTGGATCTTCCTCTTGGATTTACGCAATCCGGTATCGATGGTAGATCCAAGGAGCAGGAGAAAAACTGGTTTTCTCAGTGAAAGCACCAAAGTGTTTGTACCAAAAATGGGCACAACACTCTTCGGAAGTCTTTGAAGAGATAAACGCGGAGAATGAAAATTAACGCTGTGGATTATCTAACAAAAACTCCAAAATGACAGAAAGGTAAAGTGCAAAGACAAGTGATTTAGAGTGGTTCGGCTTTGTAGCCTACGTCCACTATGAAGTTTGATGATTTTATTGCTCGACACTTGAAAATTACAACTTCTTATAATGCAGTACAACTGGTTCTGTGAGCTAAGTCTGAATTTA
Organism: Allium fistulosum; assembly: GCA_030737815.1. Taxonomy (NCBI): domain Eukaryota; kingdom Viridiplantae; phylum Streptophyta; class Magnoliopsida; order Asparagales; family Amaryllidaceae; genus Allium; species Allium fistulosum. The sequence goes on from CM060905.1 coordinate 1,145,078,149, forward strand.
GGACAACCGTGGTGATTCAGAGTAAATCTGGCAGAGTCTGGGCGCTCCTTCACTCTTAGAATTATTCGACCCCTTTTCTGAATGACTAGGGGCTCTATTTATAGGTGTAGAAGGCTGATATTTCACCTAAACTAAAGGGAGACCAGTTCCAGTACGTCAGGGGGCCCACATGCCCGCTTTCTGGATGTCCGGGCCCACTTTGGGATCGATTTGAAGCTATGTTCGAATCGATCAAGAAATCGTCCAATCGAGCTGAAATTTGGTGTGAACATTCTTCAACATGTGCTCAAGCTTCTATGAAAATTTCATAGCATTTGGACTTGTAGATCTCGAGTTATGGTCGATTCAAGTTGGAGTTTTTCGCCCCATGGATTCGTTCGAAACGATATGGTTCGAATCCATAGGTCGAATCCAGGCTTCTGCACGTGAAGGCGATGACGTGGTGCGTATGCTTCGGGTCAATCCTCCTTTTTCTCCGAGTTTTCTGGGTCATATCCTTGGTTTTAGCTATGTGGATTTGGGGGATTCGAAGGTACTGGAGTCGAAGGTCAGCTTCCTTCGAATTGATGATGTTGGTGCTTGTTTGAATCAGTCAAAGTGCGCTACCGTGGATCGATTCGAAGTTGTTTGAGCATAGGGATTCGAAAACGGGCTTTGGAATGGAGTCGGAGCTCCTCCACCTGCATGGATTCGAAGGATCCTTCCTTCCACGGTTTCGAACTGGAGTATGCGAGGATGGGTTCGAACTTAGGCATATGAGGACTTGCTCGATGGAGTCGAAGCAAATGTGCTCTTCGTGGATTCGACGCAATGCTCCTCTGATCGATTCGAACCAGCCTTTCCTCATCGATTCGACCCTGGCCTATTTCTGAGGGATTCGAACCTATACTATCTCATCCATCTTCCATTGGCGATAATCTTGAGCATATGAACTTGGATTGCTCCGAAACTTGGAACGTTGGTTTCCACAGCTTCACTTGTCGTGTCTTATCAATTGTAGCCCGATCTGGATTCGGAAAGAATTCATCGTTATTTGTAGTTGCCCAGCAATCATCCAAAGTTGGAGACGTGTGATTCTGTTTCTTTTTCAGCTAGTTCCTTGGTATCTCGGCCTTGCCAAAAGGCGGGATAACATGTTGCTGTGAAATGATCATTGTTTGATCATTTGTGATATGATCATTTGTTTGATCATTTATCTTTGTGATCATTACTTTGATCATTTGTTTGACCCAAAGCATAGCTTTTGTATAAAGCGTAGCTTTGTGGACGAGACTTCGTCAGGGCCTCAACAACCCGGAAATGGTCGAAACAGGAATGTTGCGGCAAGGTTATGAGGGTCGCGCCCTTTATGGTATGTCATTTCCTTTTGGAAAGGGTTGGTATCATGGTATGGAGCCCAGATACTTACTCATGTGGACACACTTTATTTATTATGTGTGATGATGTTACCGAGTGCTCGGATAAAGGTCCCAAAGGACCGGGGGATGACATATTCGTGAGTTACCTAGTTACAGGGGTAACCCGGCCTTATTTGGCAGAGAGCAGTTTGTCTCTCGGGACGTCCAGCCAGAGGCGATCCCATTCGGCAGTAGGAAAGGAAGTTCCTTAGCCTGACCATTTGTTGGAAAATCCAAAGAAACAATACGAACCTTTACGATTGCAATTGTATTACCTGCTATGGAATGTGGCGGTAACCTGCTATTGAACATAGTAGCTATAGTAGGCATAAGTGCAAAATGCCTATGCTGGCTAAGATTAATATTATACTTTCGAAATATTTTCTTTACTATGCACTAATAATAATAAAATCAAATGATTTTGCATAGTAAGCATGTTTAATTATCATAAGAAGAAATCTCCTCTAATTCTGCGTTTGCATTGTGTGTGTGGTGGGAGGTCTTATGGTAGTTTCATTTTCCAAAAGCATTGCGGATATTTTCTACTTGCTTTGTTGTTGTTGTTGTTTTAAAGATAAACTGTTTTAGTTCTCACACCAGTCACCATGACTGACTCGGAGTTTATTGTTCCCTTCCTAAACTCTGGGTGCCCATCAATTTCCACACGGGCAGTCTAGAGTTAGTTTATCAGGTCATTTTGGATTCAGGTAATGCTGTGGAGCTCAGTGGCGAGCTGGATGGCGAAACGTATCATCTATACTATGTGTTATTCCGTTGTGTATTCTATATATGGACAAGTTCATATAACTGTCCAGTGTTGTATATTGTTGTTGTAACTCTGATGATGGTGTAATGTATAAAATGATATAGTTCTTTAATTTAAAGATTATTCATTTATCTATTATATGTTGTTCCGCTGCGAATGTGAGATTATGTTCTGTGTTCTTCTGTTGTTCCTTCTTTCTTTTTCTTCTGTCTTCTTCTACTTCTTATTAAACCCTAATGGTTCGGTTTTCCGTTCATCTTGAGTTAATAGATGGATATTAGTGTCTATTCAAGGGGTACGAAAAAGTGGATTATTACATTTGGTATCAGAGCATATGGTTAAGCGACAACCATGGCTCTGTTGGGTGTTACTCATTATAGATAGAGTCAGTAGTACTCTAGAATGAGTTTGAGTGTAATAATAGATATGAGCGCATATTTGTTAGTGAATATAAAATTGTTTTATATTGTGATGATTGGTTTGTTGAGTGGTATATGGATTCTGGTCGGTATAGTCCGTACAACTCTATCGATAGGGATCTCTAAACACTTGTTCAGAACAATTCGATACAATATTGTTTTAAATTGGGTAAATGAAATAATTTTACCTCTATTATATTTTGTATATAAAGAAATAATTTTCAGAAATTATTAAAGTGTATATGATTGATTGTTTGGTTGTTGAAAATATAAATATATATATATAAGTTAATTAAAAGTTGTTTGAAACAACAATTGTAAAAGAATGAAGTGTATAAGCAAATGAATTATAATATATGAATTATAATTAAAATGATTTATAATTGTAAAATAATCTTATATATATAAGAAGTGAAATTTTATAAGTAAAAGATTTGTAAATGTGATTTATAATCTAAAATAAAATTCCAGAGAAGTGTTTTGAAAGGATTTGATATTTTGGGAAATTGTTTTGGAGAGATGAAAGCTCTAAACTCTTTTCGGTCACTGGAAAATAATTCCGATGATGATCGCGACATCATTGGTGTTCATTTTCGGGTTTCAAAAAGAGGAATTGCTGCCTGATTATTTTAAATGAAAGTTAGTTGGAAAATTTGGATTTGGTTTTGGAAATTCAAAAGATAATTTGAATTGATTTCAAAAATGGTTTTTGAAAGGTTGAAAAGACTCTGGAATCCTATTTAAAATATTTATGGGAATAATAAATGAGTTGATACTTATATAATTTGAATTTTGATATAATAAATTAACTTAAAGGATGGAGTTAAATTAAAGTAAGTATAAGTGAATCAATTAAAATCCAAGTTGTAATTGTTAAATATAAGTAATCAAGTTTTGAACTTATAATATGAGATAATAAATTTTGAATTTGGTAAAAGTTAAATAGAATTGGAATCTGAAATTGATTAATAAGTGGAAACTTAAGTTAATTTGAACAAATGATGTTTGAAATTGGAATATAACTTAAGTAATATTGAACGAGTTTGATTTTGATATCAAAGTAAATTAATAAAGTGAATTTATTAAATGAACGTGAACTTGAATTATATAAATAAAATTCAACTTTATTTGTTAAATTGATTAGCAATTGAATTAATAAATGGATTGAATGTTAATCAATCGAATGTGAATAAATTGATATGGAATAATGAATGTAAGTATTAATTCATTGAAACTAATTAAAAGTATAAAACCAAATTGAATGTAAGTAAAGTAAATTGAATTTATTTGGTTGTGTTGAATATACATTGGTTGTTATTTGATTGTTAGTTGATTGTATATAAATTCATTAAGTGTGGATGAAATTGAATTGATTAAAATTGGAAGCTATGTAATTAGATTTAAATTGAAAGTGAAGTAAATTTAAATAGTAATTGAGTTGAATTGAAAGTGAACCAATTTGAATTTAAATTAGTGAATGTAAACAAATTGAAAACGAATAAGTGAATGTTTTTGTATGTGAATTGGTTGTAAACAATTGCAAGTAATGTTGAGATTTTATAAGTTGCTTATAAACCTTGTTTAGTATGCATTTCTTTTGATATGCAAGTGTTGTAGTTGTTTAAAAGAGTAAATCGTTAATAACCTTATATATATGTCACTTACATGTTTAAATTGAGTAAGTACAGGTGCGCTGGCTACCGTTCGGTTGATTGAGTTGCGCTAAAATGCTAAATTAATAACTGCTTTACTTAAAAATGCTAAAAAGGTACGCCTACGCAATAAAAATAGGAAATATGAACTGTTTTTATGCTTTTCCGACCGGGTGGGTTGATGTATACATATTTATGTCAATTGTGATTCTACTACTGTGACGACCGCCCATGACCCCTGCACTGAACCTAGAGATAGTGTGCTGTAAAGTGTGCCAGGCGATCATGGACGATTGCCAGGGTAAATTAAAACAACAGAATCTATCGTATTACTCACAGCGCATGGACAAAATACAATAGAACATATATATAGTGAAGCTTCACAGAATAGAATCTCATCAATAAAACTTCATAATAGTTGAGTACAATCATCATAATAGTCAATACATCAAGCCTCACTACATAACTCTCAGAGAATATACAAACAGCGGAATATCCAGTACATATAAGAAGATAAAATGCAACCCTCCAGCTCGTCTTCGATATCAACATCGTAAGAAGCAAGAACAGCACCTGTCACCTACTACCTAGTCTGCCCGTCCCAAAATGGACGAACAGCCCAAGGCAATAAGAATTAAAACATAAAGCCTTGAGTCAGACAACAGTCTTAGTGAGCAGTAAATTAACTAACAACATACCAAAAGAGCATAAAGGAAAAGGAATAGGAATACAACCCTCCCACTCCAACCTCTTTCTACAGTGATAGCCCCCAGACACACACTAAGCAAAAGCAGACATAGCAGAACATATAATTTAAAGTAAAGTAATTATCACTCGAGTCAAGGGCGATGTTTTCCAAGTACAAACCCCCAAGGCCTAAACCAAGATCAGATAAGCACCCTGAAAACACTACTCTTGAGACCGAATGACGATACAACCAAACATCCATGACTTTGGCTATCACTGTTATCATTGCTTCGATATCACCGTTAATTGAATGACCGGCACATTCTTTCAGCCGTCCGTCAAGGGCTAATGGAAACCCCGGTTCTAGACATAACTCCCGCACGTCATCGTGACCCGTGGCTAGGACTATTATGATGATTGTACTCAACTATTATGAAGTTTTATTGATGAGATTCTATTCTGTGAAGCTTCACTATATATATGTTCTATTGTATTTTGTCCATGCGCTGTGAGTAATACGATAGATTCTGTTGTTTTAATTTACCCTGGCAATCGTCCATGGTCGCCTGGCACACTTTACAGCGCACTATCTCTAGGTTCAGTGCAGGGGTCATGGGCGGTCGTCACATTTGGTATCAGAGCATTGGTTAATCGATTTTACCCAACGCTCGCTGACGTAACTACGTATGAGAGACGTAATTGTATTTTGATGGATGATTACTATATATAATATATAGTAGCTTAGTAGAGTTTGAGTCCTTTATGCAGTTGTTTCTCTAGGTGTTCTGATCATTCCTTTTTATAGATATTGAGAATGAGTCGAAGAGGGAGACCAGCTGCTAGGGAAGGCCGTGCTACGGAAGGGGCTGCTAATTATGCTTCTATGTTCGAAGCTATGATGACTTCGATCATGAGAAGGATACCAGTTCCGGGGGCAGCAGTAGATGTTGGGGTTCAAGTTCAAACTCCAAAACCGGTGAATTTTGCTAAGCTGTGCAAAGATTATACTGCTCTTGGAGGGAAGGTTTTCTTGGGAACAGAATCAACTATTGAGGTCCAGAGATGGATGGATTCTTGTAGAAGGATTTTTGGTGATTTGGGAATTGAGGATGCAACTCAGAGGAAGTTAGCATCAAGACAGCTTCAAGGGAGAGCTTCTGATTGGTGGAACTCTATTACCATCAATACTCCGGAGGAAGAGATTACTTGGTAGCAATTCCAAGCCAGATTTGAAGCTAAGTTCATTTCTACTGCTCAGAAGTCTGTTCTGTTCAAAAAGTTTGTGGAGCTCAAGCAAGGTGGGAGACCAGTTCTTGAGTATGTTTCTGAGTTTGAAGCTTTGTCCAAATATGCCCAGTTATATATCGAATCTGCTTATCAGAAGAATGAGAAGTTTGTGACAGGCTTGGACAGTTACCTTGGGAGGCAGTTGGTGGATCATCTGGATGATTCATTTGAGAAGCTTGTGGAGAAAGCTCTCAGGCATGAGAGTCTGTTTCCTAAGGAAGGATCTGTTGTTGCTGTGATCAGGGAAGAGTCTAAACCCCAGCAGGGTGGAAACAAGAAGAGGAAGCAGCAGCAGCAAAAGGGTAAGGATGGCCAGAAGAAGCCGAAAGGCGAGGTGACCTGCTACAATTGTCAACAGAAGGGCCATTTCTCTAAGGATTGTAAGAATCCGAAGGTACCGATGAAGTGTCACAACTGTGACAAGCCGGGGCATATCAGGAAGAATTGTCCAGAACCGAGGAGGGACAAGCAGATTGTGCAAGCTTATGCTTTGGGAGCTGTTCCATCGTCTTCGAAAGCTCCTACCGCTGAAGAGAAAGGAAAGGGTGTGGTTGTTCAAGGTACTCTTTTCCTATGTGGTGTTCCAGTTAGAGTTATGTTTGATACTGGGGCGTCGCATTCGTTTGTTTGTAGTGAACTTGTAGGCCGGTTAGGTTTGGAACCGGATATTGTTGGTAGGCCATTGGTTGTGACTAATCCAGTTGGGGGTTCGTCTTGTTTGTGTATGTTATGCCGTGGTCTGATTGTATCGAGTCATGATTGCTCCTTTGTTTGTGATTGTTTTGTTCTGAACTTTGCGGGGTTCGGAATTATTTTGGGTATGGACTGGCTGATGAAGTATGCGGCAAAGGTTGATTGCGAGAGGTTGGAAGTGACAGTCGAGAATGTGGAGGGGCGAAAGATTGTGATACGATGTAAGCATGAAGAAGGCGTCTTCATGAGCTTCATGTATTCGCTGGTTGTTCCACGGGATGGACTGTCATCAGTGCCGATCGCTAATGGATTTGAGGATGTCTTTGACGAAGTCAAAGGGTTACCGCCGCATAGAGAGATCGAGTTTCGTATAGATCTAGTTGAAGGAGCCAGACCTGTTGTGATGCCTCTTAGGCGGATGGCGCCTAGGGAACAGTAGGAGTTGAGGGTGCAGGTTGATGATCTTTTGCAGAAAGGATTCATTCGGCGTAGTGTGTCCGAATGGGGTGCACCAGTTGTGTTTGTAACCAAAGCAGATGGATCGCTGAGGTTGTGTGTGGATTATCGTGAGCTGAATAATGTGACTAAGAAGAACAAGTATCCATTGCCGAGAATATATGACTTGTTTGATCAGCCTCACAAAGCTAAGGTGTTTTCTCAGATGGATTTGGCAACGGGATTTCACCAGTTGAGAGTGGCTAAGGATAGTGTGCCGAAGACTGCTTTTCGAACACCATCCAGTTTCTTTGAGTGGCTGGTAATGCCGTTTGGATTGACTAACGCGCCAGCATATTTTGTGGATCTTATGAATAGAGTGTTCAGAGATCAGTTGAACAAGTTTGTGCTTGTGTTCGTGGATGATATTCTGATTTATTACAGAACTGAAGAAGAGCACAAGACGCACTTGAGTATTGTTTTGGAAATCTTACGAAAACATCAACTGAAGGCTAAGTTTTCGAAGTGTCACTTCTGGAAGAGTGAAGTGAGGTTCTTAGTCCATGTTATCTCTGGAAATGGAATAGCGGTTGATCCCGCTAAGGTGGCAGCAATCCAGGATTGGGTTAGACCTAAGAATGCAACGGATGTGAGAAGTTTTCTTGGATTAGCAGGATATTATCGACGGTTTATCAAGACTTATCCAAGGTAGCTGCACCGTTAACAGGATTGACGAAGAAGAACCAAGTGTTCAAGTGGGAAGATAAGTGTGAGCAAGCTTTCAGAATCCTGAAAGAAAGATTGACAAGTGCTCCTGTTTTGACTATTCCTAGTGGGAATGACGAGATGGTGGTTTACACCGACGCATGTGGTACTGGACTTGGAGCAGTGCTGATGCAGAGGGATAAAGTTGTTGCGTATGCCAGTCGACAACTAAAGCCGCATGAAAGGAATTACCCGACTCATGATTTGGAGTTAGCGGCGATCGTTTTTGCTCTGAAGATGTGGAGACATTATCTACTGGGAGTTCGATTTGAGTTGTTTACAGATCATAAGTTGTTGAAGTATCTTTTCTCCCAAAAGGATTTGAATCTTCGGCAGCAACGTTGGCTAGAGTTTTTAGCATCATATGATTTTGGTATAGCTTATACTCCGGGAAAAGGTAACGCGGTGGCATATGCGTTAAGTCGAAGACATGCAGGATTGGGAGCCATGTTTTCAGAATGGAAGAATCTCGAGTATTTAGCTGGATTTGATTTCAGGCCTAGATGCGAATTGGAACCTGAGATGTTGGCAAACTTATCGTTAAGACCGACTCTTGTAGAAAGGATTGGCGAGAGCCAAAAGCGAGACGATAAGCTTGTCAAGATTATCCGTGATTTGGAATCTGAATTGGACCCAGAAAAGGATAAAGAATTCGAGGTCGATCAAGAAGGTTGGCTTCGAAAGCAAGGACGACTAGTTGTTCCCGATATAGATGAATTGAGGAGTGAAGTTCTGAAGGAAAGTCATCACTCGAAGTTGACAATTCATCCAGGTGGAAATAAGATGTATCGGGATATGAAGAGAACCTACTACTGGGAAGGTATGAAGAAGGATGTTGGAAATTTTATTTCCAAGTGCATGAAATGCCAGTTGGTAAAAGCCGAACAGAAGAAGCCAAGTGGATTGCTTCAGCCATTAGAAGTTCCTACATGGAAGTGGGAACAAGTTTCGATGGATTTTATTGATGGATTGCCTAGAACCAGAACGGGAAATGAAGGGATTTGGGTCATCGTAGATCGTCTGACTAAGAGTGCAAGATTCATTCCTGTTCGATCGACTAGGACTGCATCAAAGTTGGCTGAGTTGTATGTTAAGTGGATAGTTCGATTCCATGGTATTCTGAAGAGTATAGTGAGCGATCGAGACCCATTGTTCACTAGTGGATTTTCGAAGAGCTTCCAGGAAGTTTTGGGAACCGAGTTGTGTTTGAGTACAGCTTATCACCCTCAAACCGATGGTCAGACTGAGAGAGTCAACCGAGTTTTGGAAGATCTCCTCAGAGCTTGTGTTTTGGATTTCGGAGGATCATGGGAGGATCACCTTCATTTGGTGGAATTTGCATACAACAACAGTTACCAGTCAAGCATTGGTATGGCACCGTTTGAGGCATTGTATGGAAGACCGTGTAACTCACCGACATGTTGGTTAGAAACTGGAGAAAAGTTGATACTTGGGCCAGAGATGATTCGACAGACTTCGGGTTGCATAGAGATCATTCGACAACGAATGAAGGCAGCCCAAGACCGTCAGAAAAGTTATGCAGATAAGCGTCGTAAGGATTTGGAGTTCGACGTAGGTGATATGGTTTTTGTGAAGATTTCTCCACTGAAGAATGTTATTCGATTCGGGAAGAAAGTAAAATTGACTCCGAGATTTGTTGGACCATTCCCGATCATCGAGCGAATTGGAAAGCTCGCATACAGATTGGAGTTACCGGAGAAGATGTCGAGTGTGCACAATGTTTTTCATGTATCGTATCTACGGAAGTATGTGCACGACTCGAATACAGTAGTTTCTGCTGATAGCTATGAAGATTTCGAAGTTGATCCAGTCGATAAGAGACCTCGTAAGCCGCTTCGTGTTGTGGAAACCGACACGAAACAGCTTAGGATGAAGGTAGTTAAGTTGCTCAAGAAACAATGGAGTGATGATGATAACGACTGTATGTGGGAAGTGGAAGAGAGGATGAAGGCAGCTCATCCTGAACTCTTCAAGGTATGGCCCTAAGGTGTCGTGTCATCTCACGATATTGTAACTTGTTCTAGTTTTAGAATTCTGCATGCTAAGCTAGAATTGGATGCATGGTTTGTTGATTGCTATGGATGGTAGGCGTGCAGAATAGTCTTTGATTGCTTTGTTTGTTTGGAATTTCGGGGGCGAAATTCCTAAGGGGGAGAGAATGTAACGACCCGTATTTTCACGGATCGAAACATTGTAAAACAGTTGAAATTTGGTCGCATTTGTGATAAGTCGTCCTGAGTTTAAGTCCTAGGTCGTGTCGGAGTTTTGGAGCGACCTAAGGAAGATACGAGTTATAGAAGTTAAGTCATAGGGTGGCTTAGGTCGAGTGACCGACTTAAGGTAGTGACCGACTTAAGATATAGACGACTTAAGGAAAAGTTGGTGACTTATGAGTTTTGGCGAGTTAACAAACTAAGGGGTAGGTCAGCGACGACCTAAGGAAGAGGGATAGTGGTTTAGGTCCTATGAAAGTTTGGGACGACCTATAGGGTCTGGCAACTTATGGTAGTAAACGACCTAAGGGATAGACGACCTTAGGAGTTAGATCGTATAGAAGTTAGGTCGGTTAGACGACTTAAGGAATTGACCGACCTAAGAGTTACCAACCTAGCAGAGTTAACGATTTAAGGGTTATGGCATAAGTCGTTGAATTTTAGGTTCTGTACTAAGTCGTAGATGACTTAGGTGTTAGGTCGTAAGTCGTAGAAGACTGAGGAGTTAGGCCGTTAGGGGTTAAGTCGTATCCCCTATTAGGCCCCAAAGCTGTTAAGTCGTAGAAGGCACTGATCTGCTAAGTGTTAAGTTGTAGGTCAGTTACCCAGTTAAGTCGCGCATTCTTAAGTCGTAGGTCGTGAGAAGGCGCGCATATGCTGTGTTAAGTCGTGAGCGACTTAGGAGTTAGCTGCTAAGTCGTAAGTCGTAGATAGGTGGGTTTATAGGTCGGCAAAGCTGTTAGGTCGTGGTATTTTTCTAAGTCGTAGGTCGTGGCTCTATAGGTCGTGGACGACCTAATTCCGAGTGACGACTTAAGAAAGCGGACGAGTTAAGGAGATTTCAGCTATAAATACTCGTCCATTTCTCACTTTTTGGGATTCGGATTTCGAAGCGACGAAGTGCTGCCATTTTGAGAGCTCGACTTCTACACTTCTTCACTTCTTTTCCTCCACTCTAATCTAGTGATTCCTTCCATCCATTTTGAAGATCAAATTGAAGATCGAAGAGCTTAGATTGGAGATCTACATTCTTCGAAGAGAGATTTCATCGTTTGAAGCGGATTGGTGATAGATCAAGTTAGATCCTTCGCTGTCCAGATCTGAAGTGGGTTTCTTTTGAGGTGTTTAGGTGATTTGGTGAGTGGTGATTATCTCTCACACGGATCCAAAGGAGTATATCGGATCGTTGGCTTGATTTGGTGTTAAAATAGTGATTTCCATGCATCTTTGTAAACTTAAGTATAGATCCATATAGATCCATTGTTTATGATGATTTGACAACCATTTTTCTACATGTTAGCCTATGCAAGTTAATTCATCAAGATTATAGAGATATTACTCATGTTTTCATGCTTGTTAGACTTTTGACTCTTTAATTACGAAATTGCCATTATTGTTATAATTGTCCATTTAGCTCATATTTGAATGCTTGTTTACTTGGATTAATGTTTGATTTGATTGATTGCTATGAATTAGATGATTGATGATTTGATTTAGATCGAAGATGATTCAAAAGCTAAGAGAAAGGCTCTTGAATCGAGAAAGCTGCTCGTGGCATATATAGCGGATGATGAAGCTCTTATGCATAGATTCGATAATAATGATGTTGAGATGAAACTTTGCGAGGATGTGATGAAGCGAAGCATGAGATGAAGATAGTCTTGGTCTAATCCAGACGGGATCATTCCAAGCATGTTGTTAACTCGATGATGTTGTTCGAGTTAGAGGATAATGGTTTGCTCGAGAGGCGCTTGAGCTAGTATGGAAATAGTCGTCGAGGAGGATGACTAGAAGGCTGAGATCTCATTGTTGTTGAAGGTTCTAGCATGCTCAAAGTAAGAGTACGTTGGGCAGATTCGATAGTCCCTGAAGGCTAATGATTGATAGTCAAGTACTCTGGGCAGATTTAATAGTCCTAGGCACGGGTCACGATGACGTGCGGGAGTTATGTCTAGAACCGGGGTTTCCATTAGCCCTTGACGGACGGCTGAAAGAATGTGCCGGTCATTCAATTAACGGTGATATCGAAGCAATGATAACAGTGATAGCCAGAGTCATGGATGTTTGGTTGTATCGTCATTCGGTCTCAAGAGTAGTGTTTTCGGGGTGCTTATCTGATCTTGGTTTAGTCCTTGGGGGTTTGTACTTGGAAAACATCGCCCTTGACTCGAGTGATAATTACTTTACTTTAAATTGTATGTTCTGCTATGTCTGCTTTTGCTTAGTGTGTGTCTGGGGGCTATCACTGTAGAAAGAGGTTGGAGTGGGAGGGTTGTATTCCTATTCCTTTTCCTTTATGCTCTTTTGGTATGTTGTTAGTTAATTTACTGCTCACTAAGACTGTTGTCTGACTCAAGGCTTTATGTTTTAATTCTTATTGCCTTGGGCTATTCGTCCATTTTGGGACGGGCAGACTAGGTAGTAGGTGACAGGTGCTGTTCTTGCTTCTTACGATGTTGATATCGAAGACGAGCTGGAGGGTTGCATTTTATCTTCTTATATTTACTGGATATTCCGCTGTTTGTATATTCTCTGAGAGTTATGTAGTGAGGCTTGATGTATTGACTATTATGATGATTGTACTCAACTATTATGAAATTTTATTGATGAGATTCTATTCTGTGAAGCTTCACTATATATATGTTCTATTGTATTTTGTCCATGCGCTATGAGTAATACGATAGATTCTGTTGTTTTAATTTACCCTGGCAATCGTCCATGGTCGCCTGGCACACTTTACAGCGCACTATCTCTAGGTTCAGTGCAGGGGTCATGGGCGGTCGTCACAACTACGATCGAACCGCGCAAAGGAGACGCTAGCAAATTTTTTTGGAAATTTAAGGCGTTAGAAAATTTTTGGGAAATTTTGGAAATTTTTGTTAATGAAAAGTCAATTTCTAAATTGAAATGAAACCGTAGGAATTGAACTAGAAAATGGAAACCATTGTTTTGATTGAAGTTAAAGGTTTTGGAAAAGGTGAATATAAAATTTTGACGAAGTGGATTTTTGGAAAGTTAATGGATTTTGTGAATTTTTCTTACTTGGTAATTTCGAGGACGAAATTCTTTTCAGGGGGGAAGTTTGTAACGACCCAGAATTTCTGATATTTGAAAATCGAATATTTAATTTATTTTTAATATTAACAAGTGAAATTAATAAGTCGAATAATTTATTTTTCGAATATCTGGATTTAGTTGGGTAATTGAATAGATAATTTAATAGGTGAAATTCCAGAAATGATTGAAATCTAGATTTTATGTGATTGAAAATGATTTATAAAGTTATAGTAAATCATGTTGAAGTTATGGTGATGTTATAGAACTTTTAAAATTGAATTAAAAGTTAATCTGTGAAAATTGAATATTTTAATATTTAATCGACTAGTGAAATTAGCCATTTTTGGGACAGTCTTAGAATTGGACGAAATTAGTTCCATTGGATCCGTAATAGTTTGTTATTATCGGATTTCAATTTTCGTAGCAATCGGAGTTGTTGTTTGACTGTGGCAGCTCGAAACGCATCGAAATTATTTTAATAATAATTTGGCGAGTTAAAATAGTCATTTTTCAAAAAGTGTCGAATTTCGACGAAACTAATTTCATCGGATCCGTATTGTTATATTATTGTAAGATTTCAAATTTCAAGTCAATCGGGTTTATCATTTGTCCGGGGCAAGCGAAAACGCATCGAAATCGGTTTAAATCGGTTTAATTTAAATCTGATCGTTTAATTCCGTAACTCGCACATATGACTGAATTAGCCTCCGAAACACGTTCCATTGTGTTTGGAACGCGGGGTAAACCTTACGAACACCAGGCGGCACGTCAGATTTGGAGATCGTTTGAAAAAGTCGTTTTAAAATAAATTTAATATCATTTATATACGTGTATATATATATATATATATATACGTTAACAAACTCAAAACCCTAATTCTCTTAGCCAGCCACCATGTTTATCTTCAATGGCCACGAAAATTCGAAACTTCCTCCCTCATTTTCTCCAAATCCGTCGACAATCAGCGAAAAATTTCAACTACAAACTTGTAGAGCATCTCGAGCTCTACAAATCTAACGGTGGAGATCGAGAATCTCTTAACGGATCAACGGCAAAATGGAGATGAAGGCCGTGACTTCATGCATGTTTTTCTAGGCCATAGGGGGGCCGAGCTTCACTACCTTCCAGCCGAAGGTGGCTCTGGTGATGGTCTTCAGCGTGGTGGTTGAGTGATGGAGTTTCGAGCAACGAGGAGGGAGTATAATTCAACCCTAGAGTGGCGGCTATGGGTTGTTGCAAACGTGATTTTCACGTAGGGAGGAAGAAGGTAGGGGACGGCCTGATGTGGAGGGGAGCAGATCTAACGGCCCAGATTGATTTGGGTATAAAATTGAAATGTAATTGTATATTAATTTATATTAAAATTTGTATAATCTTTAAAAATGTATAACTTTTTCATACGAGATCGAAAATGCACGAAACCAGTTGCGTTGGAATCGTATTGTCGAGCACTACGCTATGGCACTGAATTGGAGTCGTTTGGAATCAGTGAAAATTTCGGGTAGAATTAAACGTCCGTTTAATTTTATTCGAAATAAAAAGCTGGAACGGAATTGAAATCAAGGTGAGAACTCCTCACTCAATCGAATGTTGTGTCTCGATTTAAATTTTAAATAGTTGAGATTTAAAATTGTTGATAATCATTGATTGTGTGTTTGGATGATAAATTGCTATTTATTGTGATAAATAGACATTATACGCCGTTATTAAGCGGAGGTTATTTATTAAAAACATATACCGCGATAATTTCACATTGAAGTGGAATTGGTATTATATATGTATATAGCAATATATATATATATTGGAATATGTATATATTGGAGTTGTTGATTTCCCGCATTGTATAGCGGATGAGACCCTATTGCGCCGCATAATAGCGGATAATATTTATAAATCCCATATACCGCGATAATTTCACTGTGAAGTGAAATTGGTATTGTGCTAACATCTGTGGATGCAGGGAAACAGGTTGGAGGAATCCAACTGGATTCCTCACCGTAGTGATTTATTTACAGATATGGTGATATATTCTGTTATCATATGATGATATATGATGTTTGGATGCTGTGATTGACTATTTGGTGTTGTTGCATCATCGGATCCATTTTTGAAGTTTAAGATAATGATTTTTGATTTTTAAAAGGATTTTTAAAGTGATTTTTGAAAGTATACGTTTTATTGAATTGGTTTATTTAAATTGAGATTTTTGGAATAATTATAAACGATTTATATAAAAGATTTATAAAGTTGATATTTATAAATTAAGAATACTGGAATTATAAAACGAGTTTTATAAGTATTAGAATGAAGTATAAATGGATTTCACTAGTGAATAAAATTTATAGATTTATAAATTGTGAAGTTATGAAATGAATAGATTTTGTAAAATAAAGGATTTATAAATAATTAACTTATAAATCGGATTTTGGGTATAAAGTTGAGTTATAAATTGAATTGATTTATAAAAAGGATTTTTTTATCGAAGCTTTTATAAATATAGATGTGAATTTATAAACATTGTTTTATAAATCCGAAACCAATTGAATTTGATAAATTAAACATAGAAGTTTAATAAAGGGGATATTTCGTGATTTTGGACATCGAATTATCCTTTAAGTTAAATGTTGTAATAATAAGAGTTTGGTTGGGAATTTTATTCACGATTTTGGACAGTGGATAATCTTTTAAGTAAAATGTGTAGAAACGTTAAATGTGTTAACGAAGTATATTCACGATTTTGGACAGTGAATATATTATTAAATAAAATGGATATGGTTTGGAGAAGTGATATTACGAAATGAAGTAATTGTTTTAAAAGATGTTTTAAAACGTGTTAAGTATCGAAACATAGATTTCAACATTTATTGTTGAAATAGACGTTTCGAGGAATAAGGAAATGATGGACTATAACACTGTTGTTATAGTAAATGGTTTCCGAAAGGAAATGTTTTATATAGTATTGGGATTTATATATATCTATCTAAATTTCGAATCCCTATACTAGTGATTTTGAGTTGTCGTAACGATGTTTTACGTAACATTCGTTTTGACTCAAATAGATGTGTTTAAGAAAATGATTTCCTTAAAGAATGAAATATATACTTAATTTTGATTTAAGTATATTGAATATTTTCAAATGTTGAAAATAAATGGATTTGTGAATTACCTATTATTAAATAGGTATGGAAATGTTTTTTTCCAATATGAAGTGAAATGTTTTGAGATTTTATCTTCAAAGATAAATTGAAATGTGGAAATTGATTTGAACTTGTTTTCAAATAATTGAAGTGTGGAAATTATATATCTTGTAAAGATATTTTTGAAAGATAAATAATTTGGAAAATTATTTGAAATCTGATGATGCTGTGCAGATCTATTGATAGTTAAATAACCGACTATCAATAATTACCTTGAATACGTATTTGTTGTGATTTGCTTGAATTTGAATGCCACGCTTATTTTTGAATAAGCGCTCACTATTCGGGTTAGCCGGGAAAGGACCTTTGTGTCGTATAACCCATTCTGAATTAGTGATACAACGATATGGATCGTATTGAAAACCGGTGGTGAAGACCGGGTATTTGTGAAAATGATAGGATTACCTATCGATTGTCTCTGCACCGTTAGCTACGGTATAGAGATTTCCTTTGTGATGGGAAGTTTTATCGGGATTGTGAATATCCGGATTGCAAGGGCTTCTTTGGAAGTGCCTTCGGTTCTGTTCGAACCCAGAACAGACTTGTATGGTTACATGTTTGACATTACGCTTTGAGATATAAAGCTGATTTCTTTCAAATACATTTCTGTTGGTGGCAGAGAATTTATTCTCTTAGCTTAACACCCTTCTGTGAGACGTACGAGCTCAAAGGTTATGTAGTTGAAATTTATCAGCGATATATTCCCAATTTGGTAATGTGACATGCTGAGTGTTGCTGTGAAATGATCATTGTTTGATCATTTGTGATATGATCATTTGTTTGATCATTTATCTTTGTGATCATTACTTTGATCATTTGTTTGACCCAAAGCATAGCTTTTGTATAAAGCGTAGCTTTGTGGACGAGACTTCGTCAGGGCCTCAACAACCCGGAAATGGTCGAAACAGGAATGTTGCGGCAAGGTTATGAGGGTCGCGCCCTTTAGGGTATGCCATTTCCTTCTGGAAAGGGGTGGTATCATGGTATGGAGCCCAGATACTTACTCATGTGGACACACTTTATTTATTATGTGTGATGATGTTACCGAGCGCTCGGATAAAGGTCCCAAAGGACCGGGGGATGACATATTCGTGAGTTACCTAGTTACAGGGGTAACCCGGCCTTGTTTGGCAGAGAGTAGTTTGTCTCTCGGGACGTCCAACCAGAGGCGATCCCATTCGGCAGTAGGAAAGGAAGTTCCTTAGCCTGACCATTTGTTGGAAAATCCAAAGAAACAATACGAACCTTTACGATTGCAATTGTATTACCTGCTATGGAATGTGGCGGTAACCTGCTATTGAACATAGTAGCTATAGTAGGCATAAGTGCGAAAAGCCTATGCTGGCTAAGATTAATATTATACTTTCGAAATATTTTCTTCACTATGCACTAATAATAATAAAATCAAATGATTTTGCGTAGTAAGCATGTTTAATTATCATAAGAAGAAATCTCCTCAAATTCTGCGTTTGCATTGTGTGTGTGGCGGGAGGTCTTATGGTAGTTTCATTTTCCAAAAGCATTGCGTATATTTTCTACTTGCTTTGTTGTTGTTGTTTTAAAGATAAATTGTTTTAGTTCTCACACCAGTCACCATGACTGACTCGGAGTTTATTGTTCCCTTCCTAAACTCTGGGTGCCTATCAATTTCCACACGGGCAGTCTAGAGTTAGGTTATCAGGTCATTTTGGATTCAGGAGATGCTGTGGAGCTCAGTGGCGAGCTGGATGGCGAAACGTATCATCTATACTATGTGTTATTCCGCTGTGTATTCTGTATATGGACAAGTTCATATAACTGTCCAGTGTTGTATATTGTTGTTGTAACTCTGATGATGGTGTAATGTATAAAATGATATAGTTATTTGATTTAAAGATTATTCATTTATCTATTATATGTTGGTCCGCTGTGAATGTGAGATTCTATTCTGTGTTCTTTTGTTGTTCCTTCTTTCTTTTTCTTCTGTCTTCTTCTACTTCTTCTTAAACCCTAATGGTTCGGTTTTCCGTTCATCTTGAGTTAATAGATGGAGATTAGTGTCTATTCAAGGGGTACGGAAAAGTGGATTATTACACGACCCTTATTTTATGTAGTCGAGGATTTTAAGATATTACTTTTAAATCTGTATTGGGTCTGATTTGGCTATAACTTTAGGGAATGCTGAGTCGTAACATTTTTTACCATTGGCAATTTTATGGATGGTTTTGACCTTGAAAACTAGTTATTATCTTGTTTCAAATGAATTTGCATGTCAGGATAAAGACGAAATGATTTAACGACTTAGAGGCATGTTTGGAAGGATAATGGAAGGGGCTTCAAATAATAGAAGTGTAAAACACAGCTAAGGGAGAGGTCTGTACTGACTCTTTTCAAGTTTGTACCGTTATGATTTAGGGTACTCTGAAGGACTTTGGGGCTATGGTCAAAGAGTGGTTGGCTAAAGTGATCATCCTAGGACCCATTTCCAAAGAAGTAGGTGAATAACCCCAAAAAACTTTGAAGAAAAGGACAAGTACTAAAGGTGCCAGATACACTCGACAACAATTTGATTTCTAAGGCAAAATTACTCGGAATTTGATGGATCAAGGCAAGAAGGCAGAGTAGAAGAAGATGGCAAGATTTGTAATCAACAAATTAGATAGGTGCTGACCTGATCAGGTTGGTACCAATATGATTTTATGACTTTGGGGACTTCGTCTTCCCATTTACCTTTTCAGATCTGGAGTGTTACTTGGTATTCATAATCCGATGACTTCGTTGGGCGATTTCTCTAATAACAGAAGACTTAGAGCAGCTAAAAAAGGACTTATTGTACTTTATCTTCTTCATCTCTTCTCTCTACTCGTCTTTGTCATAAAGGAAGTTACTCTTTATTGTTCTAAGCTATTTGGAATTGCAAAACACTTGTACTTGTGATAAAAAATGTATATAATAACACTACAGTGGACGTAGGCCTCAGCTTAGCCGAACCACTATAATATTTGTGTGTTTTCTACTGTTTATTTCTGATTTTAATTAGATCTATCTCTTATAATTCATTTTGGGGTGTTGTGTCACTATTTGGCTGAACATTTTTGGTGCTTTTACCGAGAAAGGAGCTTCTCAGGTGTAGATCTAGCTAATTATTATGGATTAGAGAGTTTAGGATTTAGATCCAGAATGTTTTTATCTAAAGTCTAAAGAAATTTCATATTGTAAGCAATGGCACCAAGGATATCTGGAAGATCTTGAGTAATTGCTAGTGGACAAGATGGAGCTTTCCACCATGATGAGGTGACCAACCAACTACTCTCCGCATTGCCAGGACCATCCGCCCATCATGAGATGATGAAAAAAGTAGAGTTTGATAAGATAATGAGGGAGTTAAATCAAAAGATGATAGATAATCAAAAGGCTCTCCTTGACAAGATGGATGCTAACATTGTCTTATTGACCCAACAGTCTCAAAAGCCCATAAGGAATAGGAGAGAAGCATCACCTTTTGGTTTGGAAGAGGAAACTCATCTATTTCTGGTCGAAATATAATGGACGGAAAGGAAGAGATGAAGGAGCATACTACTAGAGCAGCAGGGACGAACGCTTAAGGGTTTTTCTTAGCCCTTGCTAATGGAATTCATAACTGTATCAACCAGTATCAGGTCGGTACCGATCTAAATTCGAGGAGCTTGGAGGGGCGGGGGACCGAGGCCGTTAATTTATCTGATTCCAAGGACGATTTATAGGACATTGGCTATAAGGATGGACCAATTGCTATAGTATAGGAAGTTGGTGTTCAACCGACCATTGTGGAGCCAACTAGACATCAAAGAAGGTCTGAAGGTGCGGTTCTCCTAGAGAGAGGAGAACCAAGACATCAACAAGCAAATTGAAGCTATTTGCAGAGTTAAACACTCGGCGTAGATCTTGATAGTCATTTCTCGGATCATCATGTTAGGGAGGGTCATATTGCAAATATGATCAAGCGGT
This sequence comes from Allium fistulosum, assembly GCA_030737815.1. Taxonomy (NCBI): domain Eukaryota; kingdom Viridiplantae; phylum Streptophyta; class Magnoliopsida; order Asparagales; family Amaryllidaceae; genus Allium; species Allium fistulosum. The sequence goes on from CM060905.1 coordinate 1,145,098,704, forward strand.
TGCTAAAAGAAAACAAATGGAGAAAAAATGAAGATAGGGTTACTACGCCTAGTAGAACTCTATTCATGAAAAATTTATTGAGAGAAGAGTATCCAATGAAGTTTACGATGCCTTTGATGCCATTGTATAATGGGACGAATGACCTCAGGCAACATTTATTCAAGTATGACTAACACATGGATGATGCCAAAGAAATAGATGCAGTTCATTGCAACTGTTTTCTCATCTTTCTAGATGGATTTGCGTCGATGTGGTTCACTCGGCTCACACCCAAGTCCATCTCGACTTTCGATGAGTTAGTTAAGAAGTTTTTGGAGCAGTTCTGGCTTCACACCACTCAACCCAAGGATGTGATGTCCTTGTTGAGCATTTCTCAGGAACCTAAAGAGTCACTGAAGTGATTCCTTAAAAGGTTTAATGTTGTAGTTACTGACGTAAACAATCTAAATAAGGCTGTGGTATTGATGGCCTTAGTCCGGGGGATACATCATTTAGAAAGTGAGGGAGGATGAAGCAGCCAACTACTATGGAGGAATTCCACCGAAAGGCTAATTAGTTCTTTGCTTGTGAGAGTCAAGCTAGCTTGTCAGAAAGAATTTTAATGGACGGTAAAAGGAAGTTATTTATTGTATTGTAGCTATTAGGTAGATTGGTGAGATAGTTGGTAATATAGCTGTGAATATTGGATTTTTTAATAACCAGAGGAAAATGGATCAGGGCGTTGGAGGGAGACTGAATGATGCCAAAATGCATCCAAGAAATATGAGACCGGAGGAGTATACCCCTCTAAATGATTCAATTGAAAACATATACCTTGCCACATAAGGCATAGAAAGGTATAAGAAGTCATCTAGAGAGAGGCGATAGAGAAAGAAAAGCGCACTGGGAAGTATTTTTACTTCCATGAAACTCATGCTCACAATACAAATGAGTGCGGGTATCTTAGGAATTTTATTGAAGAGTAGATATAGAAAAAGAAGCTGCAACAATATGTGAGGACTCCATAGGAAGGTAGAAAGAGTTTTGTTTTACCCCGAGGGTCGAATGCCCAGAAGTATCAACCTAAGTCCAGTGGTGAAGGGCCCAGGAAAAATGATGGAAGAATGGTAATTAATACAATTATTGGAGGACCTCATCCAACGGAGAAAAGTTGGAATGAAATTGAAAGATATGCAATTTCTTTTAAGCACTACTGTAGGGAGGCTGCTTAGCTATTAAGAACGGAGCTCTGGCTAAGCAGCAGCGGTTAATGATGGATGATATTGTTTTAGGAATCAAGAGTGTGATGGGATTAAGGCCCAATGTTCAATCCCATGGTAAAAACAGTCGTGATTGGACCGGCTACTGTACATTAGGTTCTGGTGGATTACGAAAGCTCGGTGAACACTCTGTTCAAACGAACATATGGCTAGATAAGGAATAGTCCAAAGGATATTAAACCTTGCAAATCCAGATTCAAGGATTTACCGACAAAGCATAGAAGCCCATATGGATTATAGATTTATCCTTGGAGTTGGGAGAATGAGACCAAAAAATTATGCGAGTTCAAAAATTTGTTATTGTGGATGAATTCTCGGCATACAATGCCTTTCTAGGCCGACCATCCCTTATTGGTTTCAGAGTGGCACTATCATCTTGGCGCTTGATGATGAAGTTTTCCACGGAGTGGGGTTGGATCGATTCAAGGTGACTAGAGCATCGATCGGGGATACGTTGTTGAGCTTAGAGTGGCGAAGCAATGAGAAAAAGGAAAGAGTGCATAGAGGACTCTTTGCATCAAGGATGCGGGTGCATAAAAACTAATGCCCAAGCCTTAGTTTAGAGACCATAACATGTTTTTTAAGCCTATAGATCCTAAGAAGCAGCCGGAGGAAGTGCATGCAGCACCAGCTAAGCTAACGGTCAAAGTTTTGACCGACAAGGATGATCCTATTTGGGACCTTAAGATAAGATCTTAGCTCAGCACTAGATTGGGGAAGGAATTGGTCAGTATTCTCCAAACAAACTTAATTTTGTTGGCTTGGACACATTCGGATATGTGTGGGATATCTCCACAGATAGAGTTTCATACACTGAATGTGAAAACAAAATATCTACCTGCAAAACTTCAAAGACGCAGTCTAGGTCCAGAGCAATTCAGTGCATAGATGGAGAAAGTGGATAAGCTTAATGAAAATGACTTTACCCATGACACTTTGCTCCCTGAATGGGTATCAAACCCTTTGCCAAACAGAAGCCCGAATGGGAAGTGTCGGAAAATCATTAATTATTCATTCTTGAATAAAGCATGCCTAAAGGATAGCTTCGTGCTACCTAAGATTGACCAGTTGGTAAATGGAATCACGATACCTTGTGAGTGGTATAGCGACTTGTTGTGACGGTAATTCACATGGATTTTTTATTTTTTGCAAATAAGCCATCCTAGTAAATTGGGGGCAATGTAATAAGGTAGTACTTGCCATGTCTTTCGTTTATAAAAAAAAGTTAGCATTTTGAAGCAATGGGACCGTGTTCTTGTAAGAAAGACCCTGTGCTTTGTGTTTAGTAGTACAATCCAGTACCTAGAGATAGGTACCACCCAACTCTTTTTGATCCAGGATCAGGACAAAAGCATATAATCATAAGGGTCGATCGGGTATTTGACCTTATCCCTCCGGTATTGACTAATGCCCAAAGATAGAAAAAGTCAATGAGGGATGCCCAAGACCAAACAACAAACCACCAGTTATTAAAAACTACGATTTTCATAACTCGCTTGTGGCCCAGCATGACATGTTTTGCCAAGGATAAGCGAGGATAGTTGACAAATGCTTTCGATCAATGCTCGGAGATAGGTAAGATCAAGAATAGGTACCCTAAAATAAGTATTGTTGGACTCCTATGGTCCAGGATCTGGACTAGGAAAATAAAATCAAATTGGAGGCAATCAGATAATTTGTCCTATATTATTAACCTTCAACCGATGCCTAGAGATTGGCAAAGTCGAAGGGTGATCCTTTGATTTCGACATCTGGAATGCTGAGTCCCGGAGGTAGGAATCAACATATAATGGAACTATAAGAAATTACGACCCCACTCACGGCCCATCGGGACATGCTTGGCCAAGGTCAAGTGGTAGAGGTCGATGGATGATAGTGATTATGCTCGGTTTTTGGCAAGGTCGAGGATGTCAGGATATAAACGTCCAACCCACTATTTCCCGGTGATAGGAAACGACATGGAAATCAGTTTATTTATAATTTGTTATTGGTCGAAGAAAACTCGACCAAGGGAAAACAAGAATAGCCACAGAGTTGTCTAGAAATTAGTTTTGTTTGGCTGAACGGAAAGACTTAAGCAAAAAAAAGCAGAACTATGTAATGGAATGTAACTAAAGAAATAATAGAATTTTACTTATATGTACCAAGTTACAGTAATAAAAGCATTGCATGGACACATGCATGTATAATATAGATAAGTCGCAATGCAAGCAGTTATATTATATATCCAGGAAATTATATATAGGCTGATATGATACAAAAATGCGGAAATGTAAATGAAACAGAGATTGTAAAGAAAAGAAATCTTTCATTAAATCAATTTTTATATACATCGGTTGCAGGAGTTGGTCCCACATAAATGCGATCTATATATAACAAGGAAAACCATACAACAAAAAAGACAAAAGAAACCATCTCATCATCATCAAAAGCCAAGTGGAAGGCCTATTTCTTCTATGTCTTCTTCTTCTTGCCTTTTCCACCCTCGTCGCCCAAGCCATTATGTGGCCTCTTTTAGCCCTTGCCATCCTTGGGATTCCCCTTCAAAGTGCTGCCTTCAAAAGGAGTGGTCTCTCCTTCTATTATTGTAAAGGATGGATCTTCGGGCATGTCCACAAGGGCATCGAATTTCTTTTTCGGGGCACCGACACTGTTGTCGTTAGGAGGCTTAATAGTGACGGGAAGAATTCTCAAAGTAGGCTTTGGCTTTTCGACGGCAACCGACTTTTCTATTCCAGGCTCGATCTTAATTTTTACCTTGGACATGTCAATCTTCCACCACTCGCTATGTAAATAGGATTAGTTGCCTCATAGCGTTGGTGATGGTTACATCTTCCCCCAAGGACTGCGTAGTGTCATCCAGTCCCTCTAGAGCCGTGATCTTCTCTGAATCAAGACCAGGGATGGAGTTGAATGGAAGATTTGAGCAACTAGTCCAGTAGTAATAGATGTTGAATCGATAGAAATTATGACGGGACCCAAACCTCGTGTGATTGGCGATGGAGAAGGAGGAAGTGATAGATGACCCATGAGTTTACAAATAGAGAGGTTAGTAATGGTCTCGAGAGAGAATTGAATTTTCTCGAACACTAAAGAGATGAGGGAGATGACTTCTCCAAGAGAATGTGAGTCTTATCAGCTTTCCCCTCTTTTGCAAGTTACGGTTGACTTACAATGGGTGGAATATAGATTTCAACTGTGGTAATCACTATAGTAGCTGAAGTGATTGTAACGACTCTTACTTTACATATTGGAGGATCGTAAAATATTTTTATTTTATTCATATGAAATCGTATGATTCTATAATTTTGAAATATGACCCTTCGGGATATTTTACACATCTATGATTTTTCCCGAATTTCTATGTGACCATTTTAACAATGGAAATCTTGTTTGGGCTTTAACTTTTGATAGGAGTTGAATTAGGGTCTCAAACTAGTTCCATTGCTTTAGGATGATGGTTTCCCATTCCACATAGTGGTCATAATTGAAAAGTCATAATTGAAAAATGGACTTACAACTAGAAAGTTATGTCTATTTTTAAGTTTTTAAAGTTGCAAGCAAAGATTAGTGTGTAATTAATTAAGCCCATTAGTCTAATTAGAGAAGACTGTAAATAAGGGCCTGAAGAGTCAAGTTAAAAAAAATTCTCTCATTCTAAATTAGGTTTAAATCATAATTAGCCCTAGATCCATCCTAATTTCATCCAAAATCACCCAAATTACTCTCTAAATCAAACTAGATTACTACGTAGAGATTAGATCATCAACTAGAAGATAGAAACCATCGATTTTCTTGATTTGAAGTACATTCCATTGTTGTTCGGATTGTATCTACATTCATATTGGTTGAATTTGGTAATTGATGAGTAGTTTATGCCTTCTCACTATATAATGCATGCTTATATGGTAAAATTATAGGATTTAACATGTTTTAAATCGATTTTTGGCCATAAAACCTTTTCTAACTTTAATTACATGTTAAACTATGTATATGATCGAAATTGATTAGAAATCACCCTTGCTCATGCTCATATATTCTTCTTGTATGTAGATCTATGTTAGAAATTGACCTGTTTGTCGTATTTGATGGATTGCATGTTTGTTTGGATAAAATTGCTTATTATTCTATGTTGGATGATATGATTTGATGTTGTTTGTTAGTATTGTAATTGGATAGAAAATTAGGTTGGAGAATGAGCAAATTGGAGGCAAAGTTGGTTGGAATTGGACGAAAATTAGTGGGGAAGCTCTGTAGTATGATAGGAGCTTGGGGTTCAAATCACAGGTCCAGATTGTCTAAGAATAGAAGTCGACTTCGACATGAAAGGTCGATATCAATGTGGGTTGATCCAACAAGTCGGCGGTTTTTGGGTGTTTGCACCAAAAGCTGGCACAAATACCTAATAGATTTTATGTAGAGAAATAAAGTGAAGAACTAAAATTAAAATAGAGGAAACAAGCAAAAAACAAGAATATGCAAATTATAGTAGGTCGGCGTTGATTGCCTACGTCCACTTTGATGAAATTGCTTTATTAATTGCTTGTTTTTTTAGTATGTGGGGTTCAGATTGGATTGATCCTTGATTACAATGGATACAAGTAAAACAACCTCATAAAGATCCCTAAAATGAACAACGAACTCTGTATTTATAGGGGTAGACGTCTCAATATCTTCCTAAAATTTCTCAAGTAGGATCTCACGATGTAGACGAGGTCACCTAGAAAATTTCACAGCCCAATTCCCAATGATAGGGGACCGGTAATGATTAGTTATACGGCCTTGTGGCAGCTCGTGATCGCTCTAATGGGTCCCCTTTCATGTTAGTTTCATGTTTCCAAAGTTGTTTGCATAACGGTCTTCATGTTTTCGGAGATATCGATTGATCCCTGTTAAGTTGAACTATTGATTGATATTGTTCAAGACCATTGTGATATGACCTAACCACCGCCTAGGGGAAGGGATATGTACTGATCCCCTGCCTAGGGGAGGCACTAATCCATACTTAAAATATTCCGAAGAGTCTATCTTTTGGTTTTGCTTGATTGTTGCTTCATACCATTGTCTGTGCTTGATCTCTGGACTCCAAGATCACCTCTCTACTCTACTTTCCTTGTTTATCATTGAGTCTAACTTGCCCAGTTAGTCTGGGTATAATCGGGTCAAAAGGCCAGATAACACTTGCCTCCTAAAGTACGTCTTGTTTCAAACATGATGTGCTTTGAATCGAAGCAAGTTAGAGTTGCCGGAAAGGATTCCATTCAGTTTTCTAAATAGTCGCTATTCTTTCGTTGAATTGACTTTTTGAAGAGTCGTAACTCTTCCTGTTTGTTGTGACACTTGGACGATATTAGTTAGCACCAGAATTGGTCACTAACACCCTTGAGTAGAGTTATGTAGAGAGATTAATGAAGAGAGTAAATTAAAATAGAGAAATAATGTAATTGAATGCAAAAAGAACAATAAAAACGAGAACACCGGATTTATAGTGGTTCGGCGTAATTGCCTACGTCCACTTTGAATGAAATCTTTATTACCTTCTCAATCACTTGAATATAGATACAATCCGTAAATCAATCACTGGAATACCAGTTTGAATTAAAAGAGGAGAGTATAAAAATGGTAGAGTCTCCCTGGAGTTCTCCCGAAAAAGGGTCCCTTCAACTGTGTCACTGCCCCTCTATTTATAGACGAAGATAGGCTGCACTCCCTGTGCAAGCCAAAGAACAAGGTACGTTGGCCCAAAGCAAGCAACTTGCGTTCACCGAGCCGTGCATTCATGCGAACAATATCAATTGCATCAAACCGTTATATCTCCAGTCTCTTCTTGGCCAAAATCTTGTATAGTGCTAACTATAACTTCTGCAACTGTCGCTTTGTAGCCGGGTAACAAATAAGTATAAATTCGAGATGTAATCCTCAGTCTTTGTCTACGCTTGGTTCCATTGAGCTGATTGATTGAGTTAGTAGGTCTCATCTATCCATAGTGACTTCTTTTTTAAGAAATCCAAGTTAGAATTCAATTTCTGTCGATTTGAGAAATCGACTGTTGGGTATGCACACATTCACGTTCATGTACACACTTTGTTAATGGCTCCCAAACACATTTACATGCTTAGGGGTCGTTGCTAATTCTTTGTAGTTCAAATACAATTGCATTGCTATTTTTCATTCATTTTTTGTTTTATTTTTGAATACGGGTTCAGTACCAATCCCCTTGGTTGAGGGATCAGTATCGATCCCTTTACTTGTGAATACTCAATCATTTTGGGTTTTAAGGCATCGGCCCGCTTCTGCATATAAGCTAAGACAGCTTATTTTTCCTTCACCTTATTTTATTTGCTTTGCAACTAAATCGATCCACCTCTCTAGTCGTTTCAAAGCTTCCAATAAAGGCGATTCAACCTCAAGCAAATCAAACCACCTCTCTCAACTCTTAGTCGATCCATTTATTCTCCTTTCCCTAGCCTTTGTCGTCGTTCTCGACCGAATTCCAACATCCAGTCGAATCATTCTAACCCCAAACAAAGTCGAGGCGATTCCAAGCCTTCTTCAAGTTGTTCCTTGAGTACCCAACCTTTAAACTTGCTTCGAATCGCATATAGTTGGGTTTGTATGAAGAATTAGAAGTGGGATTGGCAGCGACGAGGAAGATACAAGGCTTTGGAAAGGATTCACGTTGGTGGTTGTGATGTATGGGATTGGTATTGATGTGGATGGATTTGGGTTCATAAGTATCAGCTATGGCTTAACGGATTTGTGGTGGACGGATTCAACATGATGGGATTGGTTGTGGCATGTTGGAGGGATCGTTGTGGTTGGAACTAAGGGATCGGTTGTGGTATAGAAGAGATGAAATTCTAGAAGGAAAATTTGCCTAGGATAGGGATTGGTCACGATCCCTTGCCCTATGAGGACTTAGGCATTTTCCAGCCTATGTGAACTTGAACAATTGAACCTGCTTGCATAAATGGACCCAAACTCGAAACTTAGGAGCATGAGCATGGAAATGATAATTTGCATTTGGACTTGAATACACGTGCATATGACTTTAAACTTGGACATGAAAATGATTTAGAGACTTGCTTAAGATCCCGGACTCGAACATTTGGACTTTACCATTGTATACATATAGCTTAAATATGTATAACATATGGATTTGAATACGAACTTGGATTTTAACATATGCCCTAAATAGATTTGGATGCTCATATGTACTCAGATGCAAATACTGGGCTTCAACATGCCGATAACTAATCCCGAAGCTTAGATGAAATCCACAACCATCGACGGGGAAACCGGTTGGGACGGTCAACGATGATGGTTACTCTGGTCGAATCCCATATTCTTGTCATAGCTGTCATTTTAATTTTGAATTATTTATTACTGCACTACATAATGCTACACCAAACCACACTAGTTTAAACTTTACACGAGGAGAATGGGTTTCTTTCTTTAACAATGACTATCTACTAAGTTTGACAACTATCTGTTCCACATGCTCGAAGCGTTTAGTTACTATGGCTACTGAACTGCTTCCCACAGTGATTCTGATGCTGAGTTAAGCTTCGCAATAATATTTACTCGGCACACTACGGGCAATCAGTAAGAATAGCCCGAATGTTCTCATTAAGTGCTTGAAATTCCTATGAATCTAGACGTAGAAGATGAACCAACTCCTGACACTTTAAAAGATGCAATATTTTTAGAAGATTTGGAAGACTCCGTGGCTTCGAGAGTTGATGAGGCTTCTCTCCACAGACTTTGCATCAAACATGGGATAATGTTTGTGGATGCATGAGGCATGTCTCATAATGACAATGCTCACTCACCTCCGGAAGAATATACAGCCTGTAATATGTATATGTGCTAGGTAGGATGCATCCCACCTTTTAATCCATTCATCCGGAAGATGTTACATTATTTGAGATTGGGTCTAGCTCAGTTGCATCCGAACACCTATGCATTTCATCATTGTACATAAATGGTATTCCTCGAATGATTATATAGTGAACCAACTTCGAAGGACATTCAGTTCATTTTCAATTTCAAGCGACGAAAGGGTAACCTCTCGTATACATTTCTTAACTCCATCAGTAATTACCATGTCGTGACTGGCTCTTGGAATAAGCTAAGTGCTTTCAAGAATGAGTGGTTTTATGTACATTGCCTGCTTGGCTTTGTGGGACGATGGCTGGAAGGACGTAAGTGTCGTTTTACTCAACCATATATGCTTGTATCCAAGTCGTACCTTGAACTAAGAAGCTCTTTAAATATTGCTGGTATCTATCCACGTCCCAGCAGTGATAGTTATTCAGAGGCAGTCGTTGAGCTTAGGAACATGCATCCAAAAGATAGAGATGTTAGATCCCTTATTTCCATTGAGAATCTCTTTACCTTCGGTTTGTTAGAAGAGGGTGTAGCACCGGGTTGATAGGTTATGCCGATGAGGAAGTGAGAGGAAGAAAAGGCGCCGCTCAACAGGGGTGGTGATGTTAACCCTGTCGTGCCCCAGTCGAGGAGGCTCAGGATGATGTCGAAGAAGGTGAAATAATGGGCGATGCTAATTAGCCTGGTCATGACGACGTAGGTTCAAGCCACGAGCCTGTAGTCGAGTCATCTCAAGAACGCAACTCCTTGCTTTAAAGAAGAGAAAAGGAAACAAGCTTGTCTACAAGCTTCACAAAGGGTAAACTGCCAAACAGCATAAGCCAGCCACAACTACTATTGATCAATCCACTTCCTTGCCATTAGAAAATTTATTCGAGGGATTGTCGAGCATCTTGATACCAAAAGATGTCGGTAGTTATGATTTTTCTAATATGAGCCTTGGGGGGTCTGACTCTCCTATCTGAATTGGTGCTGATATTCCTCCAACTAGCATTGGAGAGATTACTCCGGCTAGCAAAGCTCCAGTACCTGGTCCGTCGGGATGACACTAGGACACTCACGATCATGTGCACTGCACCGCATGACACCTATTCATCTTTAATTTCGGTGATTCTTATAAATCTTTGTCATATTCCTAGGTTCCATGGGGCTCTCTTGCAACTATGACCGCTTAAACAAATCATCATATTCTCAGTTGTCTTATTTCGAGCCCAGTCGAGGTCCGGACTCTGATCGACAGCCTGGCCAGGAAAGGGAAGGCCATGACATAAGGGAAGGCCTTAACAAAAGCCACTAATCCAAGGATTCGTCATCCAGGTACAAGTCAAAGTCCCAGTCTTCTCATCATAAGTGTTTCGATCCACACTCCGACGTCTATAGTAGTGGCAAGTCATTACCTCACGGCCCTACTTCGGCTACACCACCCAAGCAACATTCAGGTTCTTCTGGCACCTGGCAATCTTCTGAATGCCAAACTGGCACATGAAGTCTTGATACTTCTTCTTATAGGCATAGCAAGCGGTCCCACTTAGCCCAAATTGCTCTCAAAGCTATTGCTATAGGAAAAATGGCCGAGTTCAAGGCCACCTTTCCTAAGTTATGTTTTGATGAGTTCAAATTTATTCCTGCTTTGCATCCGATTCCTCTAGATGCCAAGGACATGGTGCTCTCTTTTGTCAATGATGTCTACATCCAACATGACACAATTCAACATATGGCTGAAAGGATGTCCAAAGTGTCGATGGAAAGAAAATATGAGATCGATCGCTTAACTCTAAAAGCAATTCACGATAAAGACACCATCAAAACACTTGGATAAGGAAGTCAAGGAGTTTAACACAAAGCTGGCTGATGTCGAGAAGAGAGCTAGCGAGTCTTCTGAAATAGTTGAGCATTTAATGAAAGTACATCAAATTGAACTGAACACCATTGTTCATCGCAGTGGAAATTTAGCTTTTGAGAAGGACATTTTGCAGAAGGAAAAAGACGTGCTGAAAAAAGACAATGACGCCCTAGCCCTCCATATTCGATAGCTTGAGGAGAAGCTTGAGAAGGAAAAACAAGAGAAACTTGAGGCTCTACTAGAGTCCTAACGATATTGCAAGGAAACTGTTGAGGCTCACCTGACTAAGATTGAGGCTAAAAAACAGTTTGCGCAAATAGAGACCCTCAATGAGGAAACTAGGGAGGCTACTCGAATAGAGATAAAGGATGACTTTGATCCCTTGCTGATATATTACAATGTAAGTGTCCTCATTAACCGCAACCTTGGCTTCCTTGGAGAGGAGTACCCCGAGTCGCTAATCGAAGCCTAGGACTGTATTATTGAGCTGAAGAAGAAATCCCTTGGTGATGCCGAGCCTAATGAAGAGCAGCTTATGTACGAAATCTTGTGTAATGAAGAGCCCGACGAACTCAAGGCTACTCGACTTAGTTTACTCCATGACCCAAAGATCATCAAGAAGGGGAAGGATGGCAATGAAGCCTCTGGGTCTGGCTCTCAAGACCCCCCCACAAATCAGCAACTGGTGCCTTAGCTTCTCATGCCCTTTAAAAAGAGATAGGCTACAATCCAGATCATTCTGAAATCCATAAGTCTTTTGGGCTATCTCCGATTCTTGAAGGCGAGATTCTAGCTTTGATCGAAGGCCAATCTGGCGAAGGTATATATCTCACCTCCCCGACATTCAAGAAGGTTTACATCTTGGGCACGAAAGTCATGGGCTTACCCATTGAACCTTGTGAAATTGTAGGTTTATCTGCATCCTTTCATACTCTAGTCGTGATGTCACCTTGGGACAGTAGGCACTGACACAGAGTCTACATCGGTCGCCATTGCATAGACGGCTTCAGCCGTCCAATCCACTAAGACTCCCAACCCAGATGTTAAAGTTACAGGTGCTTTGAATAAGAAAAGACTGATGATCAATAGGTCTAGGATGTAACTGATGATGTCATGGTGACTCATGCCTCTGAGCACACGGGCAAGTACAACTTGAAGGAGCGTATTGAGAAGGAAGAGCTGGACAACCAAGCCAAGAGGGAGCATGCTGAGGTAGATGTCACTCCACTCCAAGTCATACTACCCGACGGTATCGTCCCTAAAATAGTCAACCCTTCCATATCCCAAAGTGAGACTACTTTCATTTCTGTCTCAAAAAGTATTTCATCTAAGGGTGGCAAGGGTAGAGGAAGGTCGAAGAGGAAAGGCAAAGGTGAGAGCTCTGGTGAGTCTACCACAAATAAGCCCAAGAAGGACAAGAAATAGCCGTTGACTCAGCTAGAGTTATGTATATCTAGGTAGCTAGTTTCTTTTTGTTGTCTATGATTGTATAGGTATGGCCTTGCTTTTTGTTTCTAATCCTAGGAATAAACTTATACTTAGCTTTCCAATTTTCTCTTGTGAATAAAAATTCTTTCATTTCAGTTTATTTTTTGTGTGAATTTGTTTAAGTAATTACACTTCCCATTCAATGTACTTGTAATTTATCGCTCGCCGTTTAAGTTGTAATGTCATTTGATCGTCCATTTCTTCGGGTGTCGATTTGATAAGTTCAACTCAATGCCTCCTTTCGGTCGTGGCCTTAAATCGTATCAAACAAAAGGCGCAAGCCATAGTGTTATGATGTTGTATTCAACGGTTAAGTGATATTATTCTTGCCCCAGTCTCGGGTTAGCGGAGTTAGCTCGTGGACGATTGGATCCCACCCATTATGAGTTTGTACTCCTCCTATTGGGCTCGGGTCAGGGTTGGCGAATGAATGGTCGAGCTGCACTCATTCATTTGTTTATACTCTTATCCGCACTCTGAGGACCAGAGTTAGTTGATGGGTGGTTCATCGTACCCGTTGGATGTTTGTGCTCCAGCCTTTGTACTCCAGCCTACACTCCAGGGACTGGAGTTATTCGAATAAATAGTCGAATCACATTTTTCTCGGTTCATTCCTCTGCCCTCAAGTCAAGGAAAAAAGTCGAAGAGTGGTCGGTTGTATCACGTCCACTTGTACTTTATATTTGTCGCGTTGAATCGTGGGACGGAAATCAACTAACGAATGGTAGAGTCGCATCCGTTTTATGTTTTATACTCAACCCGACGGACCGTAGGCGTGATTTAATAGATGAACAATTAAGTCATATTCATTCTGACCAATTCAATCACAGACTCGAGAACTTGGTTGGCACCAGACTCAGGGTACTCGCTGGTCTATATTAGGTGTATGTAGATTTAAGTCGGTCGCATATCACAACTATTATACTACGCATAAACAATTCACAAATATAAAAGAAACTTCAAGTTTTATTGCTAACTGAAAGAGAAAGTGATGGAGTCTGTCTTATTACACTCCTCTAAAATGCGAAAGAAAATTCTAAATGAAATACAGATGAATGAAACAAAATCAAGTGAAATAACATCGTAAATGCTCGCTATTCCATGCTCTAAGGAGTGCAATTGCCATACACAGTCGTTAGCTTGAAAATTCCATCTCCAAGCTTCTGATTGATGACATATGGTCCTTCCCATCTCGGACCCATGTTAGTGGGGCTAGGAAAGGTCCATTTCAGAATAAGATAGCCAATTTCGAAGGTCCTAGCTCGAACTTTAACATAATTGTATCGGGCGACTCGGTGTTGGTATGTAGCTGCCCTCAGGTCAATTTCTTCGCACTTCTCATCGACCATGTCTAGAGATTCCAAAAGAATATCTCTATTTTTTCTGGGGGTCATAGTAAGTCACTCGATGAGAAGCGACTTCAAGTTCCACGGGAATCACATCTTCAGAGCCGCAGGCAAGGGTGAATGGAATGTGGCCAGTCGCGGGCTTGTGGGTGGTTCTGTATACCCATAGTGCTGATGGAAGTTCATCAACCCACTTGTCTCTTTCCTTTTCCAAACGCTTCTTCAGAATGGACCTTATGATTTTATAAACAGCTTTGACATGTCCGTTGCTTGAGGATGAGCAACTGCCGTAAATCTTTTCTCAATTCGATGCCGGTGGCAGAAGTCTTTGAATTTAGCACTATCGAAACGGGTCCCATTGTCAGTTATCATTGTTTGGGGATACCAAAATGAAAGATAATGTTTCAAACAAAGAAGTTGATTACTTTCTTCGTAGTGATCGGGGCCAATTGTTTCGCTTCAGCCCATTTAGTAAAGTAATCGATAGCTACGATGATGTACTTCGTGCCACCTTTGGAAATCGGTGAGGAGCCGATGATGTCAATAACCCATGTAGCAAATGGCCATGGACTGACCATCTGAGTAATCTCTATCGGCGTGGCTCTTGGAATCTTTACGGATATTTGGCACTTGTCACATCATCAAGCATAATCAGTTGCGTCTCGATTGATAGTTGGCCAGCAATAACCATAGCGAAGTATCTTCTTCGCCAAGTTTTGCCCCCTGATGTGATTGCCAAATTCTCCTTCATGGACTTCTTTTAATACCCGCTTGATTTTGTTGTTGGCGATACACCGAAGTGGGGGGATGGAAAAACCCTTTCTGTACATGACTCCTTCTTGAAGGATGTGTCATGAAGCTTTACGAAGGACCTGTTGTTTTTCATTCCTCTGTTAGGGAAGGTTTCCCCTCTGCAAATAATCTTTGATCAAACTCATCAATTATTTCTTCTCGGGTTCCATCTTAAAGATCCAATTAGTCTCTATCTGGTCAATACTCGAAGCATTAAGTATTGCAACTGGGACCAATCCCATTTCCTATGCTTCCCCAAAACTGGCCAACTTGGCTTGTGAGTCGGCTTTCTCATTTTGTTTTCTGGGGATGTGTGTAATTGTGTAATGCTCAAGGTCGGTTAGTAGTTCGTGGACTCTGTTGAGGTAAGGATCAAGTTGCGCTCCTTTTGTTTGATATTCTCCCTTGACTTGGCACACCACTGAGTGGGAATCACAAAAAATTTGTAAAGTTCTTACTCCTTGTTCTTTAGCAAGTTTGAGCCCGGTGATTAGGGATTCATATTCACCTTCTTTATTTGTCATGGAGAAGTCAAGTTTTAGGGCATAACAGATCGAGCGTTCCTCAGGAGTCACTAGCACTACTCCAACACCAGAACACCAATTGTTGGATGCTCCAGCCATATACATCTTCCATTGGATGGCAAGTTCTCCACTACTCTCCGGAGAGTCGTTTTGCATAGTGAATTCGGCTATAAAGTCCACTAGCGCTTGTCCCTGGATAGCTCTCCGAGGAATATAAGTAATATCGAACTGTTCAACTAGATGTTCCATTTTAGTAACCTTCCATACGTCTCAAGTCACTGTAGGACCTGTCGCAACGGGTGATCAGTGAAGACGTTGACGGAATGAGCTTGAAAATAAGGGTGGAGCTTCCTTTATGCAATCAACAGACAGTATACGAGCTTCTCCAATTTCAGATAATTTCTTTCAGCACTTGTCAATCACTTGCTAATATAGCATACTGGCCTCTGGATCCGATTTTCTTCGCGTAGCAGCGCGACACTTATGGCATATACCGACACTGCTAAATAGATGTACAAGTCTTCATGATCCAGTGACTTGGATAAGATAGGGATCTCCCTAAGTGGTGTACCAAAGCTTGAAACGCGTCAACAGAATCCTGTGTCCACACGAAGTTCCTCTTTCCTTCCGATCAAGTCAACGAAGGCAATGTACTTATCGTTGGCTCTAGAGATGAACCAACTCAGGGCGATGACCTTCCCATTTAGGCTTTGACCTAGTTAACTGTTCTTAGTGTTTAGATGTCTCTTATTGCCTGAATCTTCTCGGGATTGGCCTTAATTGCATAAGAGTTAATGATGAAACCCAAGAACTTCCCTGATGCAACGTCGAAAGTGCATTCTAAGGGTTGAGTTTCATTCCATATCTTCGGAGAACATTGAACATCTCTGCTAAATCATCGATGTGGTCATCTGATTGTCATGACTTCACAAGCATATCATCCACATATACTTCCATTAATCATCCGATCTAGTCTTTGAAAATCCGGTTAACCAGTCTTCGATGAGTAGCTCTAGCGTTTTTCAGTCCAAAAGGCATCACAATGTAGCAGTATAATCCTAGGTCGGTAATGAAGCTAGTGTGTTCTTGTTCTGGGACGTGCATCGGGATCTGATTGTAACCAGGGTAGCATCCATAAACGAAAGCAGCTCATGTCTAGCGGTTGAGTCTACCAGCTGGTCGATCCTTGGAAGTGGAAAGCTATCCTTCGGGCATGCTTTATTCAAGTCTGAGTAGTCAACGCATGTTCTCCACTTTCCATTAGACTTTCTCACGAGTACAAGATTGGATACCCATTTTGGGTAGAGGGCGTCGTGGATAATCCCATTGTTTTTCAGTTTATCCACCTCCTCCTTAAGTGCGGTAGATTTCTCGGGATCCATGGTGCATCATTTCTGTTTCAGTAGGACATGCCTTGGGAAATATTCAATGCATGGCTCACAATGGTTGGCGAGGTCCCACACATGTTAGAATGAGTCCAAGTGAACACATCAAGATTCGTCCGAAGAAAGCCAGCTAATTCTTTCATCCTTTTTGCGTTGAGCTGTGATCTGATCTTCAACACTTGTGATGGTTCATCGTGGATGATTGTGATGTCAATCGTCAGCTCAGTGGGTGCAATCTTGGGTTCTTTGGGGACCTCTTCCTCATCTCTTGGGTCTATATCTTTATAGAAACGAATGTAGTGCCCAAGACAAGGCTCAGACGCTTATTGCTAAGCTTCATTTGTTATGATGCAGAGAGATGTCACCATATACTTTTCATTTTCCTTTCGCTGAGCGTCCCTCAACTCAGCAACATATCAGGCACGAGCTTTCGCCTAATCTCCATGAATAATTCCCAAGCCATTCTCTATCAGGAATTTAAGTGTTAAACACCAATGGGCGATAGCTGGCCTTAATTCAACAAGGGCCAGTTGGCCTAAGAAAGCATTGTACGGAGAGTTCACATCCATCACAATGAAAAACAACACCCGCCCTCTACTATGATTGCCATCTCCCAATTCCACCGGTAGCTTTACATAGCCTACCGCTTCAGTAGCAACACCGTTAAAGCCATGAATATGGGCTTTGGACGGTTTCAAATATTTGGCTTCTAGTAAAGTCAGATCATATGCCTTCTTGAAAATGATATTAATAAAACTTCCGCAATCAATCAGAATCAATCTCACCAAAGCAGGGGCGATCATGGCCGAGATCACCATTAGGTCTACCGTAGGGGCCTCCACCTTGTCGACATCTCTACTTCGAAATATGATATCATCAGTCATAATTCTTTGCTATTTTTCAAGAGCACCATCCTTTGAATTCTAGCAGCACTCCATATCAATATGTCTTATAGCGCTCATGTAACGCTCCCTCTCGTTCCAGCTATTTTTAGCCGGATGTGGTCCTTCAACAATAGTGTTAATGACTAACCTTCCTCCCATCCATTTAGATTCCTTGGCACTAGGCGGAACTTGTCCTTTATTGTTGTTGGACGTCTCCTGCCCACCATCCTACGGGGTCTTTAACAAACTATTTTAACTTTCTTTCATGAATCAACTTTGCAATGACACCATGGATGTGGCAACACTCATTCGTGGTATGGCTATAACTTTCATGGAATCTATAGTACTTCCCTGATTGTTTCTACTTCTTCGTCAGTTCTTTCGAAGGTGGTTTCCTGTACCACATAGCATTACAAGCCGATAAATAAATGTTCTCTAATGAAGTGTTCAATGTTGTATAGGTGTCAAATGTCAGGATCTTTGGCTTCCCTCTCCTAGAATCATGTCTTCGATCGCAGTTCCTATCATCGACTCTCTTTTGCTCATTTGCTTTGTTTTGAACATTAATTTCAACTTTCCTGGAACTCTCTATGGACTGTTTCACCACCTCGTTGCTTTGTACTCCCTCGACGCTCTAGCCTACACCATCTCTATTCCTAGTCCACCTTACTCCTCCTTCCTCAGGTACAGAGCCGCCTTCATATCAAAATGGTCCAACGTAGAAGGAGGTTTTCCTGCCAACCAATCACCAAAATCAGAATCAGAGTCAACTCCCTTAGTAAGTGCCATCAGTATTTCATCATCTTTTGAATTACTGACTTCTGTAATAGTCGTATTAAACCTTTTTAGATAATCTTTCTATGACTCCCCCGGAGTATGGATCAAGTTGGAGAGGGACATGACATCTTTGGGGCGAGCCGCGTGCATGCGGAATTGCTCCATGAACTTCCTTGCTAACTCATCAAATGAAGAAATTGACCGCGGTGGTAGCTTGGTGAACTACATGGTCGCAAGCCCTTCTTGAAAAATGGGAAAACATCTTGATTGCATCGATCGCTCATGCGTAGTTCATGTACCACTCGTACTTCATGAGATGCTGCCTGGGGTCAGTTTTTCCCATATAAGCAGGCATTGTAGGCATATTAAACCTCTGCAGATACTCTGCATGTAGGATGTTGTTAGTGAATAGAGTATGACTTCTGAAGAGTCCCTAATCATCGTTGGTCAGGCCTTGACTTTCTTTCACAAGCTGTCTCACCATAGTCATTAGGTCCATCGTTTAGAGAGCCAATGCCTGGTAGTGGTCATTTTCCACCTTATGTGAATGGTCTGATCCACGCCTTAGGCTAGCACTATGCCGCCTTTGCTCAGTGTGTTCCTCATGTGCCTCCTAAGCAATTGTCCTATCATCATCTCTCAGTTGTGGTTCAATCACAATCACCTAAGCTCCAGCGCCTTGGTCGATCGCGGCGCACTCGGAGTTAGCTCCTCTACCTGCCTAAAGACTAGCCCTCAAATTTGAGTATTCGGTGCCGATCCCCGAGGAGTTCGGTACCGATCCGCGTCGATTGACTATAGTCGATCCAGTAATTCCCCCACGACGTTCCAACATCATATCCATCCATCTTGCGCCATCTGCTTCTATAGTAGTCGTTGGATGAAAAGGAGCTCTCTGATCCTTAGTATGGAGTAGGCTCCATCCTTGTCTTGCTACGTTGGTCTTTCAACTGGTTCATCAGTTCGATATTGGCCTAGATCTGTTGATTGATCTACTAACGGCTATCAAGTAGTTCCTTAATCAAGACTTCAAAGTCGGCTCTGGTGATGCAATTAGGAGGATTTGGGGCACCAGCAGCTGCCGGCTGCACAATCTGGCCAACTTGTTGAATGCTGGTAACTTCATTGCCTTTAACGGCATGAGAAGTAGTAGACTTTCCTTTGGCCATGGATAATAGCTTCTATTTAGACCTTCTTTAAATCTGAGTAGAAATAGAAACTCGTCAGCAGAAATTTGGATCTATCTCGCGAATATGGGAATCCACAAGTAGATGATTAGATCCAATCAAGCTGAGAATTCTTTCTCATTGAAAGCAATAAAAGTTGGCACAAACACCAATAGATTTTATGTAGAGAAATAAAGTGAAGAACTAAAATTAAAATAGAGAAAATAAGAACATGCAGATTTATAGTGGTTCAGCGTTGATTGCCTACGTCCACTTTGATGAAATTGCTTTATTAATCACTTGTTTTCTGAGTACAGGAGGGATTGAATCGAATTGATCCTTTATTACAATGGAGTACAAAATAAAACAACAGTATAATGATCCCTAAAATGAACAATGAACTATGTATTTATAAGGGTAGACATTTGAATATATTGATGAAATTTTACTAGTAGGATCTTACGATGTAGACGATGTCACCTAAAAAATTTCATGGCCCAATTCCCAATGATAAGGGATCGACATCGATCAGTTTATATGACCACATGGAGGCTAGCAATTGCTCTGGTTGGTCCCCCTCCATGTTGGATTCATGTTTCCAAAGTTGTTTGCATAAATGTCTTCATGTTTTTGTGGAGATATCAATCGATTCCAATTGAGTTGAACTATTGGTTGATATTGTCCACGACCATCATGACACGATCCGACCCCAGCCTAGAGGAAGGGATATGTACTGATCCCTTGCCTAGAGGAGGTACTAATCCTACTTAGAATATTCTGAAGAGTCTATCTCTTCGTCTCACTTGTTAATTGCTTCATATCTTTGTCTGTGCTTGATCTCTGGACTCCATTATTACCTCTTTGGGCTGCTTGTCTTATCTATCATCGAGTCTAACTTGCCTAATTATTCTAGATATAACTGGATCAAAAGGTCGGAAAACACCGGGGAAGCAAGAGTGTTTCTATTGCCTAAGGTGATGGATAAGTGATTGGATAAGTATTGGAGGCTATGATGACTTGTTTCTAGAATATGAAGTAGAGTGCTTTAAAGAGAGGATTTGTTCTACGACAACTTGATTTGTGTAGAGAAGTCGGGGTCAAAGCAACCAGGCATTGGTACTAGAAGTAAGGAACAAATGGAAGAAAACTTAGCCATAAATTAGCTAAGTGGAGAGGTCGGGGCCGAGTTAAGAGGTCGGTGCCAAGTTCTAGGCTTAGGTCCAAATGGGATGAAACTTTTGAGAGGTGAAGAAGAGGTCCTGTAGATCATGCTGGAGATGTTGGCTTATTCGTATCAGGTTGGATGATGATATAATAGCATGATGAAAAGCTATGGTCTTTGGATGTTCGGTCGTGTTTGGAGTAGGTTTAGAAGATGGCGGTTCGGAAAGGGGGTGGGTTGTATGATCGGGGAATGTGGAAGGGTTCCTCATGAATAATGGAAAGTGGATTGAGCAAGAAGGGCTCGGTTTCCTAATGGATCAAAGGAGGGCTCGGGTATATGTGCTATGGAATCATTAATGCTCGGAGTGTTTTCTATTATACTCGAAGTCGGGTATTATAAGTGGGGCCACCAATGGATTAGTAGCAAGGATCCGTATACTCTGGACCTGTGGCTTTGGATCTAGTATCTAGCTTTTGGCTGCGAGACATGTATACAACTTTGGGCTGCAAGATACGAGAGTACAATGGAGAACCAGGATTTCCATTAGTCCCTAGTAGAAAGGAGGCCATATGAGCTATCATATATTTAGAGCACATAAAGTGATAGTTAGGATTGTTTGACGGATTCTATGGTTGCTTTGGTTGCTCTCTTTAGTAGGCTACCACTCATATGTATCAAGGGAAGTAGGTATTAGAGATACGAATATCTGGAAGACCGACTTTCTTCATCTGGTTTGTGGTATATCTTTATGATATTATAGAGTAGCATATTATAGTGTGGTATGCTAACTCTTTGGTTGTAGGGATAGGTCAGGTATGGTTCATGCACTCTTGTTCTTTACCATATTTACCTATTTTGTATTTTGAGACTAATTTATCTCTCACACGAGAATAATGTCTGATCTAAGCTAAGCTTTTATGCTTTGCCTCTTATTATCTTGGGTACTCTTAAATGAGTAGACTAGATAACAGGTCTAGGTGCTACTATAGCTGTTTGGAGGACGAGCTGGATGGAGCTACTTGTATTATATACATATATAGAGTCTATGCTTATTCCGCTGAGCAACACTGTAGAGTACATGACAGTGCTTGCATATTACTATTTGTATTAGAGACAATTATTGAGTTTGTTTCCATTGTATAAACTCTACCGTTGATGTATAACTCTGTGAATATATACTCTGATGATGATGATTTGTCCACATTGTTATTATTTTCTCTTCTGTTATATCTGTGATATTATATTCTATCCATATGCTATGAGATATTATAGATTATATGCTATATTTTTTATTTAAGCCTTGATGATTGCACTATATCAGCTAGGCACATTTGCAGTGCACTATTTATATACTAATGGTGCCGGTGGTATAAGGTGATCATCACATTTAATATCAGAGCCTTAGTTACACGATTAACTGGAGTTGATACCGTGATCCAGTAGAGAAAGGGAAGGTGTTATCGCCTTAGATTAATTGAGAGTATACATATATACAAGAGAGGGCGTACTTGCTATAAGTTTGATTTTCAAAACTATATAGTAGTATATTATATAGTATAAGTCGTATAGTATAAGTCGTATAAACATTAGCATTATAGACATAATTTTCTTTACGAGAGACTGATCATCCTTGTTATAGATAAGAATGACCCAGCATGTAAGGAATTCTGCTTCAGGAGTAGAGGAAAGAGCGAGATCAGGAGTTGGTATGCCTGATGTCCAATCCATATTCAATGTTATGTTTGCTAATATGATGAGGAATGTGTAGGATCAATTTCACCCTAGAGAGGCGGGGTGGTGAATAGGGTGATACTAATAATAATAAAAATTAATGCGGAATATATAAAACAACTGCAGCACAGATAATAGCAAAATAATAAAAGCAGAAATAGAACAACACAGATTTACCCATCTTCGGCAAAACCCTGCCTACGTGCTGCCCTCAAGGTTTCTACTAGAAATTAAGTAGTCAAATGCTTACACACGTAAACTTGCGACACCCGCTATCGACTAACCTAACTCTATGCTCAATACTCTGCTTCAGCCACTGAGTTGCGAATTCTCGAACTACACCACCGTAGTTCATAACCTTCACACGACTAGAAAGTAACACAGTTTAAAAAGGAAATTTACAACTGGAAAATAAAACTAAAAAAAAAACCTTATTATATAAAACTTAAGCCCAAAATAATAACAATATAGAGCCGGCCCACTATTATAACTTGAGAAAATAAAACCGTCTCCCCTTTGTGTTTTCTTTTTTATACTTCAGCCGATCTCTTTTTTTCTCTTCCAATCTGGAATTAGGGATTTGTTAATTTGATGCGGCCATTTGAATAATTGATGCTCGAAACTTTTACTGGTATGCTTTCAATTCACTTCGATGCTTCCTTGGTCAGTTGAATTGTTCACGGCTGCTTCAAATACGTCGAGCTTGAATGTTAAAATGTTATGTGATTTTCTTGTTCGATTTTGAATTTGCTCGACTTCTATTCGAGTTATATATTTGTTCGTTATTTAGTTGCTTTCTCTCTTATTTCTCTTGAACTCGAATGATACCTTTACCGATGATGATTTTTGGGTATTTATAGGGATCGAATCCCTTAGTTTACATTCGTATAATTTCGGTTTGAATTCTTCACATGATTTGCTCTGCCATTGATTTTTGATCGAATGATGTGATTAATCTTGACATGTTCATATCATACGTATACTTCATGAATTTGAATTTAGGTCCATTCTTTTCTCTTTTGACTTCTATGATTTCGACACTCTGAATTTTTGAGATAATTGACTTGGTTAATTTCTTTCTGCTATCAATTAACCTTTTGTTCAAACCGTACCACTAGATTTTTGGAATTTGATTTGTTAAGTTTGAACTGCCTTCATGTTGCTGGATTCTTCTGAAGTTTGAAACGGTCTTCATGAGTATATACATATATACATACATGTATGTATATATGTGTGTGTCTACACTTGAAATTATTCATGTCTCTGTTTCATGCTCACTTATATATGTTCACAACTGTTTTGTTGCAGTCTGGTTGATATGTTGATCTGGTTCACTCATTTGAGTATGTTTGGACTGATGTTATATTTCTTTGTACTCTACTGTGTTGATTTGTAAGTGTTCACACTTTCAGTGTTGAGTCTCGTTGTCACTGCATATTGTTGTGGTCTTGTAGTCTCGTTCAGTCCAGTTTTGATTTGAGACTTGGAGTCTGGTTGGTATGGTCGAGTGATATTGTCTTGATACATTTGTACATAATCCTCTGGTGTGGTTCACTCGAGTCTTATCTGCGCAGTTTTGTTGTCTTTTGTCTGGTTCATCACTGTTTGATGTGGTCTGCACTTGATACTATGTATATATGGTGGTCTGGGTTCAAGTGTTCATGTGTACATTGATTTGAAAAGTTGTTTTGTACTGAGCCTTGTATATGTGCAATCTGATTCATTGCACTGTAGTCTTGTATTCTCTGGTCTTCATTGTTGCCTCTGGTTTGCTTTGTGTAGTTCCTGCCACTTTATCCAAGACTGTTTGCATCCCTTGCTTCTGAACCTGCATTTGTATTTTGGAATATGGTTTTGTTCATGTCTCGCATACAAGTCCGGTTCAAGTGTGTTGTTTTGTAGTCTGAAACCATTTAAGTCTCGATGCATTCCTTGTACCTCTTGTACATTTGGTTGTCTGCACTATCTCGAATCACTTGTGTATATGTGCACATGTTCTATTTGTCATTGCTGCTTTGAGTTAAATTGTGGTCTAAATGCATTGAGTTATGTGTTCAGTTGCTTTGAGTCTTTTCATGCCTGAGTTGCTTTCATGCCTTAATTCTGCTTGTTTTATGATGAACTTGTGTCTGCACTTGACCATGCCATTTTAAAATCTAGATGCTTTGATGACCTTGTCTAGTCTGGTTGTTGTATTTGGTTGATTTGATTTGATGTGACCATGATATGTGTACGCATATATGTATGGTGCATTTGAAACTTGGTGACTTTGTTTTGATCGAGAGTTATAAGCACTTGAGTTGAATCCAGCTAATGGCTCGGGTTTGACCTTGTGCTCACCTGTCCCTGCAATTTTATCGAGCGTATATCGGTGTGCACAGCCTTGTGGCATGTACAGTGATACACTGTGCATGTGACGACCCATAAATTTTGGATATTTGAAATTGGAATATTTAATTGATTTTAAATGTTCAACGGTGAATTTTTGACTTGAATTTCAAATATCACTATTTATTGGGTAATTTAATTATCAAATTAAATAATTTGAAGTTGGGTAAAATGTTGAATCTGGAGTTTTAAGTCTGTTAGAAATAATTTGAAGGCTTGTAAAATTTATATTGATAATACTAAAGATAATAGAAGTGTTAGAATTGAATTTAAAAGTGTTTTGTTCAGTTTAAAATTTTTATCGTTTATATTGATATTTAAAAATAGCCTTCCGAGGCACAATCTCGGAATTCGACGAAACCAGTTTCATTGGATCCGTAATATTGTATTATTATCGGATTTCAAATTTCGTAGTGATTGGAGTTGTTGTGTGAGCGTACGAGATACAAACGCGCTGAAATTTAAATCAAAAATTTAATATTATAACTGAGTCCAAAAAGCTATCTTCTCCATACGATCGAATTAGGACTCGAAACCTTTTCCATTGCATTTGGGATAGGGGTATAACATTATAAACTCCTAGCGGTATGCCTCGATAGGATGTAAAATTTTTAAGTTTGCTATTACGAGACGTTTAAATTCAGAGTGAGGGTCGAGATCGTTCGAATCCAAGAGACTAGCAAGCGCTGCTAGCCGGCCATGGTTCGTGAGTGGGTGATGCACGTGATGTTTGAGGGAGGGACATTTGCTCGCAACTGAGTCGCAACTGGGCAGCAAGGAAGAGCGGGACTGGAGGGGAACTCGACAAAATCCTGGTGAGTCAGCGATGGCATGGATCAAGGGAGGGAGACGATTTTGGGTCTGCGTGAGAGCTAGGGTTCCGCTCTGATGTGGGTTCGATTTGAAGAGGGGTCAAAGCCGTGGGCATCAGCGATTTTCGACTGAAGAAAGAGGGTCGTTCGGCAGTAGTAGTGAGGTATCGGTTGTTTATCTTCTTTTTCTTTCAATTTAAATTTATATGTATGTATAAATATATGTACAGAAAAATAAGAAAAAAAAAGTTTACAGTAAGGTTTAATCATATTTTAGTTTGAGTCCTATAAATGTATATATAGGTTAGAAAATATAATAATAGTAAGTTTTCTTCAATTTATAGATATATATATATATATATATATATATATATATAACAGCAAAGTAAATTACTGTTGGTTTTTACAGAAAAAAGGAAAGCAGACATTTAATAGGGATATAAGTATACATATACACATACCGGTTTAATTTAAATATATATAGATAAACAATAAATATGCACATATGAGAAATTATGTGGATTTTAATGTTTGAGGAGTTTATATAAAAAAATTAGATTTTAAATCTATAAATATTTTTTAGTACATATATGTAGTTTCAAAAGAAAAATAAATATACATCTACACATTTTAAACTTACTAGTTTATTTAAAAATTTGTATTTAAGGAGTTAGTTTGTTAAATTAACTAATTTAATTATTTAGCTACTAAGAAATTATTAAAGAAAATTAGTTTAAAATTAAATTAATAAATGAAAATTGACTATTCAATTTATTTAAAATGTTAATAAAATGTAAAATGTTTGTTACAAGGTCTGAAATCGTGAAGAAAACAAACCGGTTGGACTGGGTTGCAAGTAAAAATCAAAGGTGAGTTAATCTCACTCATCTAGGTTTTATTTAAATTTAAATAGTTAAATTTAAATTTTTGGTTGAATGATCGAATTGATTGGATGTGGTATATTATATAGTAGTATATAGTATATATTGGAGTGATTGATTTCCCGCATTATATAGCGGATGAGACCCTATGTGCCGCATAATAGCGGATGATATTATATTAATCCCATATCCCGCGATATTCCACCTCGAAGTGGAATTGGTATTGTGCTAACATCTGTGGATGCAGGGAAACAGGTTGGAGGGATCCAACTGGATTCCTCAAAATTTATTTAGAATGTTTAATGTTCTTTGTTATGTTTATTTGATATCCGGTGATGAATTATATTGATGATTGGAATGTTGGATGCAACGGGTTGATTGAATATATTTGGGTATACTGGGTTACCAAATATATATATATATATATATATATATATCGGATTTTTGGAAAGGAAATATAAGAGAAGATTTTTAAGTAGATAATGATAGAGAATTTAAATAAATTTAAGAATGAATTGGAAAAGAGTAAAAGTGATTTTAAAATTCTAATAAATAAAATTTCGAGTATGGAAGAGGGAATTGAATAAACAGAGGAATAATGAATTTTAAAACTTTAGTGATACTATTTAAAAGAATAAAGAATTTATTTTAATTCAAGGTTTAAATTTAATTAAAAGGAAAAAGAAGTAATTCGGGAAATCTGGAATTTAAATTTTCAGTTTAAAGATTTTAAATCATAATAAAGGAATAAAATCTGAAAGTTAAAGGATTTTGAAATAAATGGAGTAAGTAAGAAAATTTATTTCAAAGTGAAGTAAATTGAAAATCAATTGTAAATTGATTCAAGTGTTTGGAATTAGAATTTTAAAGAGAAGTGAGATTTTGGAAGTTATAAACTGGGTTTATGAAGTGAAGTAAAATATCTGTGGATATTTGGAAACATAAATTCAAGTGGGAATTTATTAAAGAAATGGGTAAATTTGTTTAAAAATAAATAGTGATTTATTTTTAAAGATCTGGAAGAGAAGTGTATTTCCCTGGATAGCCAAGTACGTTTCCAAAGCAAACTTTTAAGTATGTGTTAAAGGTTTTAAAGTTGTTTTAAAAGTATGTTTTAGAAAATTTATTATTTTTAAATGTCTAAAGTTTGAAAGTAAGTATTTCTCAAATTTAATTTAGTAGTAATTATTTAAAAGTAAGTTGGTATGGTGTTTTAAAAGGATAAAAATGTAGTTTTATATTTTATAAAGTAGCTTTATTTTAAATATTCTTAAAAGTAAATATTTTTAAATAAAGCATTAAAGTAGTTTTAATTTAAATTTTTAAAGTGTATTTTATAATAAAGTGTTTTTAAATTATTTTAGAAATCGAAAGTATTTGTACTTGGTGTTTTCAATGGAAATAAGTATTTGGGAATTTATTCCATGAGAAGAGTGTGGTTTGAAACTGTTTTCAAGGGTTGAAATGTGGAAATATATCTTGCAAAGATATTTTGAGATTAATAAATAATTTGGGAAATTATTTATGTTTGATGGATGTTTGTGAATGTTAATTGATAGTTAAATAACCGACTATCAATATTGGCCAATGCGTTGATCGTTTCGAAGAGACCGAGATCGGGATTTATTTCTCGAAAACCACTTCGATCCGGTTTGTATGTTTTCATGGGGAAACGAGTTTGGAATCGAAGATGGAGCAGTGAAGTGCAAGGGCTAATCGCTACTAATCCTGAGGGTGATTCCAAAATGGATGTAGTAGGAGTAGTGCCTTCGGTTCCGTTCGAACCCGGAACAGACTTGTATGGATGAATGCTTTCGGAACATCATCAGGCGGACGGTGGGCATTCTAAGAGATGTGTTCTAAAAAGGTAACGCTTAGCCTATAGCCTCATCAATCGGGAATGACTGAAAATCAGGAGTTATGCGGCAAGGCTATGTGGGTAGCGCCCATTAGGGTGAGGTCATCCCTGTCTAGATGTCCTTTTTTATATTCGGCTTAGTGGTGCGGTTGCTGATCCCAACCGTGGAGTGATCTTACTCGGAATTATCCAGTAAGGGGTAGTTCTGGCCTTGTGTTGTAGGGGATCGGGCGTGGTCCTCGGTACACTGATCTAGACCAGGTATTGTGACAGGTGGTACCCCAGTGCCTAGTCATTAGTTGGAAATCTATTCTCCCTAAGCGCCTGTACGGTTTTGATTGTGCCCAACTATTGCTGAAACGTGAGATGCAAGCATTTCAGCTAGATTTTATTTTACTTTCTATAGACACTATTATAATATCAGACGAATTTGATAAAAAGTGTTTTGGCTATCGTAAGGTAAAAACCCAACATATTTATTTGTGGCGTGGTCTTATGAGATGCTTTTGATTTCAAAGGGTTTGGAAAACTTTAATAATCCAATTGAGTGTGTTTCCTCACGCTGGTTTTCCAGACTGACTCGGGTGTTATTTTATTATAATGCTCGGGTCAGACCGAGTATTATAGGTTACAGGATAAGATGCTGTGGAGCTCAGGAGACCAGCTGGATGGCGAGACGTATCACTCGTACTTGATGTATATTCTGCTGTGTTGTGTATACTGTGTATTCAGTTTTGTGAGGACATGTAGTGATTACTGTATAGTTGTGTGTTAGATGTTGTTGAACTCTGATATTGTATTCTAAAGATGTAAAGTATAAAACAGATATAGTTTTCTTTTGTGTAAAGATCAGTTATTATCTATTATATTTTATTCCGCTGCGTTTGAGAGATTCTGATGTAGTTTTCTTTTTCTTCTTCTACCTTCTTCTTCTTTAACCCTAATGGTTCGTATTCTCGTTCACTTTGAGTCGATATATGTGGAGAACAGTGTCGATTCAAGGGGTCGGGTTTGCGGGTCGTTACATTTGGTATCAGAGCTTAGGCTGGCTATAACCTTAGCTCTAGTGGGGATTACTCATTAGAAATAGAGTCCGTAGTACTCTAGAATGAGTTTGAGTGTATTAATAGATATGAGCGCGTATTTGTTAGTGAATATAAAAATTTGTTTTATATTGTGTTGATTGGTTTATTGAGTGGTTTATGGATTCTGGTCAATACGAGTAATTAACGTTATTGATAGGGATCTCTAAACACTTGAATAGAACAATTCGACACAGTATTGTTTAAAAATAGGGTAAATGAAATAATTTTACCCAAATTTTTTTTGTATATAACAGAAATAGTTTTTCATAAATTATTATAGTTATATATGGTTGCCTTGTTGTTAGGAAGTGATAATATTAAATTATTATCATTTAAGTGTAAAATTGAATAAGAAGTTGAAATCATAACTAAAAGCTAAGAAATAAATTCATATACCTATGAGATTTGTTAATGTAAACTATAAATGTGATTTATAATTTGAAATAGAATTCCAGAGAAATATTTGAAAATAAATTGAGATGAAAATTCCAAAGTAATGTTTGAATATAAAATGGATGGATTTGGAATTTTTGAAAAATTTAAATTCCTTTAAGTTTGAAAATGGTTTTCAAAGGTTTTGAAGGAATAATAGTGATATTATTTTGGAAATATTTTGAATTGGATTTGAAATCTAAAGTGATTTGAAATTAAAAATATTTGAAATTGTTTTAAAGAGATAAAAGCATCGAACTCTTTCGGTCGCTGGAAAATAACTTCGGTGATGACTACAACATCATCGATGTTCATTTTCGGGTTTCCAAAAGAGGAATTGCTGCCAAATTGTTTTGTATTTTGGAAAATGAAAGAAATCCAAACTGGAATTATAAAATAAAATTGAACTCGAAAAAGGTTTAATGAAGTTTGGAAATAAACTCAAATTATAAATAGAATTTGACCGGGATTGATAATCAACTGAAAATAAGTGGAGATGTTGTAAAAATAAAATGGAATCGGATTAAAGTGATAATGGTTTGTATTCCAAATAAAATTCAAGTGAGTAGAAATAAATTGGAAATAGCCTTGTTATTAATAAAATAAATTCGGGATTAATTCAGTATGGAAACTAAAATTCATAATAGATTGAGTGAATAAACTAACTGTATTGAATAAATGAAGGGATGGAATTTGATTAAATAAGAATGAAACGAAAGATGGAAATAGAACTTGTTGCAAAAAGAAATGGAGGTTGGTTAAATGAATGAACATGTGCTATAATGTTAAATATGGAATAGTTTTAGTCGCAACAAGTTAAGAAGAAATGAAATTGTTAAGGAGTTGAAATAACTTAAAGATAATAAGAGATATGGAATGTTTTCAAGCTTAATAGAATAGTTTCAAATGAAATGAATGCGGATAAGAAATGAAACGCAAATGAATGGATCGTGAATAAAATTGAAATGGAATGTGTCGAGCTAAATAAAATGATTATAAGCTCAATTAAATGTTTATTCACATGAATATCGCCGAATTTGCATAAAAATAGTTGTCGTTTGACGTAAACGAAGGTAAATAAATTCTATGAATTAATAGAAGCAAATAAAATTGATTTTTGGAATCAATTGAAATAAATGTGAGTTGTTTGGTTAAAAATGAATTGAATGTAAGCAACTGAGTTGTAAACTATTTAAATTGAATGAAGTTGTATATGAATTGGTTGTAAACAATTAAAATTAATGTCGGAACCCTATAAGTTGCTTATAAATATTGTTTAACCCGCATTGCTTATAGAAACTCGCATGTTTGCTAGTTAAATATGTAAAATGTTGTTAAGTTACATGATTTTGGCACTTACATGTTTTAATTGAGTTAGTACAGGGAAGCCGTTTGGCTGGTTTTCATCGCGCAAAATGCTAAATAAATAAACCGCTTGCTTAAAAATGCTAAATAGAGGTACGCCTACGCAATAAAAAGATAGGAAATATGAGCTGTTGTTTATTTTTTTTTGTTTTCCGACCGTGTGGTTCGATGTACATATATATTTATATCTCTTGTCAAATTGCAAAATCCCCTCCGTACAAAGGACTCTGCCAAAATTTTCCGAAATTTTGGGAGTTAGAAAATTTTTGGAATTTTTTTTTGGAATTTTCACTAACGACAAATGATTTAAAATTGGAATTTGAGATAAAGGTAAATAAAAATTCAATATTCAGAGGTTGGAGATGAATTGAATTCAAGTAAAATTGAAGAAAAAAAAATCTGAATGAAAATTGGGAAAAAAAGTATTTAGATTTGAAATAATTTGTAAATTGAAGCCAATTGAATTCAAATGGAATTGTGAAGGCAAAGTGAATAGAAATGGATATAAACTTCAATAGTGAAGTAAAAATAAATTTAAGAAGTATATAAAATATTTATACTGAACTTAAGAAATGAAGAATGAAATTCTTAAGTAAATTGGTATTGGGAATATACTAAGTAATTTTGGAATGGAGAAATATACTAACTGAATAATTGAATGAAGATTAAAACTGAAAGTTGTGAAATGGGGTAATTGTGGATAAGTGAATAACAATCAAAATGAATGTGAATAAAAGAGAATTGATATAGCTAATAATCAATTAAAATCAATACGTAGGATGTACGTATATTATTTATTCACATAGTGATTTGATCCAGAATTCGAGCATAGAATTTTGAGATAGTTATATCGATCCGAGTTAGGATTTTTCAATCGATTTTCGACGGCGAACCCTGGATATAGATTTTGATCGATTCTGGATATTCTCTATCATAGTTTGTGACTATGCAAGGAGAATGACGGTTTCTGATCAAGAAACCAGATCCGAGTCCGCACTAGGAAGTCGGGTGGACGATACTAGTTCGGAAGTGAAATTGTGTGATCGAGTGAGCGATCGAATTTGATATTGCTTATGGATGATATATGTACATCGTACAGGTTTGAATGAAATAGATATTGGATATTATTGCTGAGTAGGATATACATATGTTTTAAAAGCAAAAGGAAATTGGATTTTTGATTTCAGGAAATAAATTTAAATGGCCCAACAAAAAGGTATGTGTTTAAATTTCTGTATGAAAATTTGATGATTTTCTGATCTAGCCACTTGGACTTTTGTTTTCTTTTGGAATTTGGGGGCCCGTAGAGGCATTTTGTAGTTGTACCGAGCTAGCCGCGCAAAGGAGATGTAACGACCCAGAATTTTTGATAATTAAAATTTGAATATTTAATTGATTTTAAATATTAATAAATGGAATTTAGAAGTCGAATGATTTATTTTTCGAATATTGGATTTAATTTGATAATTAAATCGATAAATTAAATAGTGAAATCCCAGAGATAATTAAATATCGAGTTAAAATGATTGAAAACGATTTGGAAAATTTTATTTAATCATACTGGAGTTATAGAAAGGTCATAGAACTTTTAAAATCGAATTTGGAGTTAATCTATGAAAATTGAATATTTAATATTTAATTATCGACTGTAAAAATAGCCAATTTTCGAACATTCTCAGAATTGAACGAAACCAGTTCCATTGGATCCGTAATAGTTAGTTATTATCGGATTTCAATTTTCCTATCGATCGGAGTTGTCGTTTGACCGTGGCAACTCGAAACGCATCGATATCGTTTTAATTTTAAATCGTCGAGTTAAATTAGTCATTTTTCAAAAGGTCTCGGATTTCGACGAAACCAGTTTCATCGGATCCGTAATGTGATATTATTGTAAGATTTCAAATTTCATAATTTTTGGATTTACCATTTGTCCGGTACAAATTAAAACGCCTCGAAATCGATTTAAATCAGTTTAATTTAAATTGATCGTTTACTGTCATATCTCACACAGACGATAAAATTAGCTTCCGAAACCTATTCCATTGCGTTCGGAACGCAGGGTAAACCCCAGAAACGCCGGTCACGGCGCGTAAATCGGAGTTTGGAAATTCCAGATGAATAGTGAATTGAGAATTTTTCTATAAAAAGGACCCATCTTCTTCAATTTTGTCAAAAACCCTAGTTCTAGCCAGCAGCCGCCAGTTCTTGAAATCAATGGCTGAAAATTTCGTAATTTCTTTCTTTAATCTCTCCAAATCCACAAATAATTAACAAAAGTGTTCAACAACAAAGTTAAAGAGCGTAAGGAGAGCTTCGAATCTATTCGGGGATGATCGGAAATGGCGCATCGTATGGGAAGATAACGACTCACGTTCCCCTGGGTTTCGCACGCATTTCGAGAGGAGTGGGGACCACCGAGCTTCAAGGTGGTTCGGCCGTGGGTGGCACACGTAGAGGGGTTTCCGGTGGTTGTCTCTGATCAGCGTGAAGTGGTTCGTGTTGATGGCGATTTGAAACCCTAGTGGCGGTTGTGGTTGGGTTCTCGCGTACGTTCATTTACCTGGGTATAACGTGAGGGGAGATGATGAAAAGCAAGGCCCAGATTGCTTGGAAAGAAAATCAACGGTCTGATTGGAAGTAGGGTTTTTTTTTATCAAAAGAAAATTGTAAATATTATATTTGTAAATTGTATTAACTTTATAATGCCATAACTTGTTCATACGTGATCAGAAATTGACGAAACGAAAAGCGTTGGCTTCATTTTGTCGAACACTATGCGATGAAACTGGATTGGAAGCAATCGGGGTCAGTGAAAATTTTGAGTGAAATTAAACGTCCGTTTAATTTCATTCGAAATAAACGCTATAAATTGCTATCAGAGAATCACGGTGAGATCTTCTCACTCAAATGAAAGTGGATTTTCTTTTACAGTTATTATTGATTGATTGATTGACTGTTTGGATGTGATATTAGATATAGTAGGATATATATCTATATATAGCAATATATACATATTGGCATATGTATATATTGGATTGATTGATTTCCCGCCTCGTATAGCGGATGAGACCCTATTGCGCCGTTAGTAAGCGGATTATTTTTATAAAACCCATATACCGCGATAATTCCGTACTGGAGCGGAATTGGTATTGTGCTAACATCTGTGGATGCAGGGAAACAGGTTGGAGGGATCCAACTGGATTCCTCAACTGTATTTACTTATTTACAGATATTTTGATATATTCTGTTATCATATGATGATATATGATATTTGACTGTTGTGATGGACTGATTGGTGTTGTGGCATCATCGGATTCAGTTTTGAAATGTAAAAATAACGACTTTTACTTTAAAAGGATTTTTAAAGTGATTTTTGAAAATATACGTTTTATGGAATTTTTGAATCGATTATAAACGTAAAATTTTAAAGTTATAAAAGTTATAATTTTTAGTGAAATATAACCGAAGTGTCGTTTTTGAAATAAAAGTCGATTTATTTATAAAATGGTTTAAGTGGGATTTTTGAATAACTATAAATGATTTGTATAAAAAGGTTTATAAATTTGATAATTTATAAATCAAAATATTGGACTTATAAAACGATTTTTTTTATAAGTGTTAAAAAGAAGTATAAGTGAATGAAATAAATAGATTTATAACGTGAAGTTATAAAGTGAATAGATACTGTAGAATAAAGGATTTATAAGAAATTTACTTATAAATTTGACTTTTACACTTAGATGAGATATGAATAGAAATTGCTAAATGAAATGATTTTATAAGTGGAAATTGTTATAAAGTATAAATGCGATTTATAAACGTTGTTTATGAATCCGAAATCACTTATCTTGATAAGTAAATTATAGAAGTAAATAAAAGAAAATTTATAAGTCGAAGTTGTTATTAAAATAGAAATAGAATTTATAAACGTGTTTATAAATTCAAAATCAGTTGAATTTGAGAAATTAAATATAGAAGATTTTTAAAGAAGATATATTCGCGATTTTGGATAGCGAATTTTTATTGAGATAAAAATGTGTAGAAATGATTGAAATTGGGTTAAGTGAATTATATTCACGATTTTGGACAGTGAATATATTATTAAATAAATGGATTTATTTTTGAAGAAGTGATATTAAAAATGAAGTTAAACATTTTAAAAATGTTTTAAAGTGTATTATGAATCGAAATCATAGATTTCAACATTTATTGTTGAAATAGACGTTTTCGAGAAATAAGGAAATGGTGGACTATAACACTGTTGTTATAGTAAATGATTTCCGAAAGGAAATGTTTTATATAGGTATTGGGATTTATATATCTATCTAAATTTCGAATCCCTATACTAGTGATGTTGAGTCGTCGTAACGATGTTTTACGTAACATTCGTTTTGACTCAAATAAATGTGTTTTAAGAACGATTTCCTTAAAAGAATGAAATATATACTTAATTTGATTTAAGTATATCGAATATTTTCAAACGTTGAAAATAAATGATTTGTGAAACACTTATTTTTAAATAAGTGTGGAAATGTTTTTCCAATATGAAATGAACTGTTTGAGATTTTATCTTCAAAGATAAAATGAAATGTGGAAATTGATTTGAAATTGTTTTCAAATGATTAAGTGTGGAAATTTTATATCTAGAAAAGATATTTTTGGAAAATAAATAATTTGGGAAAATTATTTGGAATCTGATGATGTTGCGCATCTTTATTGATAGTTAAATAACCGACTATCGATAATTACCTTTAGATAGGTATTTGTGTGAATTGGATGGATTTGAATGCCACACTTAGTTTTGAATAATCGCTCACTATTCGGGTTAGCCGGGAAAGGACCATGGGGTCGTATAACCCATTCCGAATATGTGATACGTCGTTATGAATTGCATTCGAAGACCGGTGTTGAAGACCGGATATTTTTGAAAACGGAAGGATTACCGTCGAGTTACTCTACATCGGCTGATCTCCGATTTAGAGGTTTTATCACCCTTAGTGACGGGAAGTCCGGACGTGATTAGAAATTTATCCGGATGTGCAAGGGCTTCGTGAGAAGTGCCTTCGGTTCTGTTCGATCCCGGAACAGACTTGTATGGATTGTGTGTCTGACGTTACAATTTGAGATATAAAGCTGATTTCTTTCAAATACATATCTGTTGGTGGCGGAGAATTTATTCTCTTAGCTTAACACCCTTCTCTGAGACGTACGAGATCAGAGGTTATGTAGTTGAAATTTATCAGCAATATACTCCCAATTTGGTAACGTGGCATACTGAGTGTTGCTGTGAAATGATCAGTGTTTGATCATTTGTGATATGATCATTTGTTTGATCTTATATCTTTGTGATCATAGGTTGATCATTTTGTTTGACCCGAAGCAGGGCTTTTTGAGAAAGCGTAGCTTTGTGGACGAGACTTCATCGAGCCTCACACCCCGGAAATGGTCGAAACAGGAAGGATGCGGCAAGGTTCTAGGGAGTAGCGCCCCTTAGTGTATGTCATTCCTTCTGGATAAAGGTGGTATCATGGTATGGAGCCCAGATACTTAACCTCTGTGGTTACTGCATTATTATTATCTATGTGGTTTGTTGCGAATCGGGGATCCTCGGGAAGATCGGTGACGATCGGGGGATGGCATACACGTGTCAGTAGTTACCTATTTTTGCAGAGGTAACCCGGCCTTGTGTTGGCAGAGATCCGGTTAGGTTCTCGGGTCGTCTATTCCAGGGACGTACCCATCGTGGATAGGAAGTTCCTTAGCCTGACCATTTGTTGGAAATCCAAAGAAACAATACGAGCCTTTACGATTTCAATTGTATAACCTGTCTCCTCAGGAGGCAGCTATAGCAGGCATAATATAATGGTACCTATGCTGGCTAAGATTTATATTATACTTTCGAAATGTTTTCCACTATGCACTAATAATAATATCAAAAAGAATTTGATTTTTGCGTAGTAAGCATCTTTGACTATCATAAGAAGAAATCTCCTCCAAGTCTGCGTTTGCATTGTGTGTGTGGTGGGAGGTCTTATGGTAGTTTCATTTTCCTAAAGCATTGCGAATTGACTTTAAAATTTTTCTGTTGTTTATTCTAAAGATAAACTGTTTTACGATCTCACACCAGTCACCATGACTGACTCGGAGTTTATTGTTCCCTTCTAAACTCTGGGTGCCCACCAATTTCCACACGGGCAGCCTAGAGTTATGTTATCAGGATATTCTGGAGCTTTGGAGATAAGCTGGATGACGAGACGTAGTATTTGTATCTGATAGTATTTATTCCGTTGTGTATTCTGTATTAGGACAAGTTATAAAACTGTCCATTGTTGTACTGATTTGTATATTGACTCTGATGATTGATGTATGTATAAAATGATATAGTTCTTTGTTTTAAAGATTATTCATTTATCTATTATATATTGTTCCGTTGCGATGTGTAAGATTCTGATATTGTTTTCTGTTCTGAAAGTTGTTCTGTTGTTCTTCTCTTCTTCTTTCTTTCTCTTCTATCTTTTCTTCTATTTCTTCTTTCTGAAACCCTCACTATTGGAGTTTCCGGCACTCGATTTCTCGGCAGTCGATAAAGTGAGTATCGATGTCGAATTTTCGAAAGTCGAAAGTTCCGGTATGTGACAAAGTGGTATCAAAGCATATGGTTAAGCGACAACCTTGCTCTGTTGGGTGTTACTCATTAGAGATAGAGTCAGTAGTACTCTAGAATGAGTTGAGTGTAATAATAGATACGAGTGCGTATTTGTTAGTGAATATAAAATTGTTTTATATTGTGATGATTGGTTTGTTGAGTGGTATATGGATTCTGGTCGGTATTGTCCGTACAACTCTATCGATAGGGATCTCTAAACACTTATATAGAACAATTCGGCACAGTATTGTTTTAAATAGGGTAAATGAGATAATTTTGCCCAAAACTATTTTTGTATAGAAAAATAAATGTTTTTCTATAAAGTACTATAGTATATGGTTGCATGGATGTTAGGAAGTAATAATAGTGAATTATCATCACTGAAATTGAATAAGAAATTGAAATCATAACTCCAAAGTTAAGAGATAAATCCATGTACAAATGAAATTTGAGAATGTAAATTATAAATGTGATTTGTAATTTAAAACGGAGTTCCAGAAAAGTATTTGGAAATGTTTTAAGAAGAATTTGAAAATTTTGGAGATTTGGAAAGTTTAAATTCTATTTTGGTTTGAAAATGAATTTCAAAGGTTTTGAAAAATGTTTTGAAGGAATGAAAAGCTCTAAACTCTTTTCGGTCGTTGGAAAATAACTTCGATGATGACCGCGGCATCGTTGGTGTTCATTTTCGGGTTTCCAAAAGAGGAATTGCTGCCAAATTGTTTAAATGGAAGTTGTTCTGAGAATTTGGATTTTGTTTTAGAAAATTCAAAGGATAATTTGAACTGTTTTCAAAAATGGTTTTTGAAATGTTGGTAAACTCTGGAATACTATGTAGAAATATTTATGAAATATTAATGTGAGATATAATTTGAAATAAAGTTCCAGAAAAATATTTGAAGATAAAATTCATAAAGGAATAGAATTAGTAATATGAATGTATAGATGATTTTATAAATCAAGATGTAAATAAGTCGAAGACTTATAAAATATTTGGAATTTGATAGAAATGAGATTCAAATTGAAAATGAAAGAATTTGTGAATGAGTAAATAAATTTGAATAAATGAAGTGAATAAGATTAAAACTGAATGTTGAAAC
This sequence comes from Allium fistulosum, assembly GCA_030737815.1. Lineage (NCBI taxonomy): Eukaryota > Viridiplantae > Streptophyta > Magnoliopsida > Asparagales > Amaryllidaceae > Allium > Allium fistulosum. Next base: position 1,145,137,521 of record CM060905.1, read on the forward strand.
CGAATTTGAATAAGTGAATTAGAATTTGAAATGGATTAGTAACTGAAACTAATTTAAAATGGTGCAGTATGAATGAAAGCTAATCAATAAAATTCAATATTCAGAAATTGAACTGAATCCAATTAAATGTTGGAATTGAATTCAAATGAAATTGAAATGTAAAGATTGAACGAAATTGAATAGATATAACTTCAACAGTGAAGTAAGAAAGTATAAGAAGTATATATTGGAAATTTTGTAATAGAATTTGCAAAATGATTTGAATGTTGTAACTAGATATTATGGCTAGTAGATATACAGGTATAAAGGAATTGGAATTTAATTTTGAAGAGAATTTGAATCGCTCGACAAAAAGGTAAGTATTTGGATTTCGATATGAGTTTTTGATGATTTCTTGTCTAGCCGCTTGGCTTTTTCTTTTTCTTTTTGAAATCTGAGAGTCCGTAGGGACGTTTTGTAGTCGTACCGTATTAGCCGCGCAAAGGAGACGCTGGCAAAATTTTTCGGAAATTTAGGGCGCTAGAAATTTTTTTGAGAAATTTTGAAAGTTTAAAATTTGAATTTAAACTCGAATTTGAATTGAGAAGTTAAACAATGTTGTTTGAAACTTATAATTGAAGTTGGAAAACGAGTTGAATGATAACGAATCTTTAATAGAAAGATTTGTTTTGATAAATTGATAAAACTATTAGATTGTGAAAAATAGTAGACGAGTTAAGGACCCTTCTTCCTGACTTGTAATTTCGAGGACGAAATTCTTTTAAGGGGGGAAGTTTGTAACGACCCAGAATTTTTGATAATTAAAATTTGAATATTTAATTGATTTTAAATATTAATAAATGGAATTTAGAAGTCGAATGATTTATTTTTCGAATATTGGATTTAATTTGATAATTAAATCGATAAATTAAATAGTGAAATCCCAGAGATAATTAAATATCGAGTTAAAATGATTGAAAACGATTTGGAAAATTTTATTTAATCATACTGGAGTTATAGAAAGGTCATAGAACTTTTAAAATCGAATTTGGAGTTAATCTATGAAAATTGAATATTTAATATTTAATTATCGACTATAAAAATAGCCAATTTTCGAACAGTCTCAGAATTGAACGAAACCAGTTCCATTGGATCCGTAATAGTTAGTTATTATCGAATTTCAATTTTCGTATCGATCGGAGTTGTCGTTTGACCGTGGCAACTCGAAACGCATCGATATCGTTTTAATTTTAAATCGTCGAGTTAAATTAGTCATTTTTCAAAAGGTCTTGGATTTCAACGAAACCAGTTTCATCGGATCCGTAATGTGATATTATTGTAAGATTTCAAATTTCGTAATTTTTGGATTTACCATTTGTCCGGTACAAATTAAAACGCCTCGAAATCGATTTAAATCGGTTTAATTTAAATTGATCGTTTACTGTCATATCTCATACAGACGATCGAATTAGCTTCCGAAACCTGTTCCATTGCGTTCGGAACGCAGGGTAAACCCCAGAAACGCCGGTCATGGCGCGTAAATCGGAGTTTGGAAATTCCGGATGAATAGTGAATTGAGAATTTTTCTATAAAAAGCACCCATCTTCTTCAATTTTGTCAAAAACCCTAGTTCTAAGCAGCAGCCGCCAGTTCTTGAAATCAATGGCTGAAAATTTCGTAATTTCTTTCTTTAATCTCTCCAAATCCACAAATAATTAACAAAAGTGTTCAACAACAAAGTTAAAGAGCGTAAGGAGAGCTTCGAATCTATTCGGGGATGATCGGAAATGGCGCATCGTAGGGGAAGACAACGACTCACGTTCCCCTGGGTTTCGCACGCGTTTCGAGAGGAGTGGGGACCACCGAGCTTCAAGGTGGTTCGGCCATGGGTGGCACACGTAGAGGGGTTTCCGGTGGTGGTCTCTGATCAGCGTGAAGTGGTTCGTGTTGATGGCGATTTGAAACCCTAGTGGCGGTTGTGGTTGGGTTCTCGCGTACGTTCATTTACCTGGGTATAACGTGAGGGGAGATGATGAAAAGCAAGGCCCAGATTGCTTGGAAAGAAAATCAACGGTCTGATTGGAAGTAGGGTTTTTTTTTATCAAAAGAAAATTGTAAATATTATATTTGTAAATTGTATTAACTTTATAATGCCATAACTTGTTCATACTTGATCAGAAATTGACGAAATGAAAAGCGTTGGCTTCATTTTGTCGAACACTATGCGATGAAACTGGATTGGAAGCAATCGGGGTCAGTGAAAATTTTGAGTGAAATTAAACGTCCGTTTAATTTCATTCGAAATAAACGCTATAAATTGCTATCAGAGAATCACGGTGAGATCTTCTCACTCAAATGAAAGTGGATTTTCTTTTACAGTTATTATTGATTGATTGATTGACTGTTTGGATGTGATATTAGATATAGTAGGATATATATCTATATATAGCAATATATACATATTGGCATATGTATATATTGGATTGATTGATTTCCCGCCTCGTATAGCGGATGAGACCCTATTGCGCCGTTAGTAAGCGGATTATTTTTATAAAACCCATATACCGCGATAATTCCGTACTGGAGCGGAATTGGTATTGTGCTAACATCTGTGGATGCAGGGAAACAGGTTGGAGGGATCCAACTGGATTCCTCAACTGTATTTACTTATTTACAGATATTTTGATATATTCTGTTATCATATGATGATATATGATATTTGACTGTTGTGATGGACTGATTGGTGTTGTGGCATCATCGGATTCAGTTTTGAAATGTAAAAATAACGACTTTTACTTTAAAAGGATTTTTAAAGTGATTTTTGAAAATATACGTTTTATGGAATTTTTGAATCGATTATAAACGTAAAATTTTAAAGTTATAAAAGTTATAATTTTTAGTGAAATATAACCGAAGTGTCGTTTTTGAAATAAAAGTCGATTTATTTATAAAATGGTTTAAGTGGGATTTTTGAATAACTATAAATGATTTGTATAAAAAGGTTTATAAATTTGATAATTTATAAATCAAAATATTGGACTTATAAAACGATTTTTTTTATAAGTGTTAAAAAGAAGTATAAGTGAATGAAATAAATAGATTTATAACGTGAAGTTATAAAGTGAATAGATACTGTAGAATAAAGGATTTATAAGAAATTTACTTATAAATTTGACTTTTACACTTAGATGAGATATGAATAGAAATTGCTAAATGAAATGATTTTATAAGTGGAAATTGTTATAAAGTATAAATGCGATTTATAAACGTTGTTTATGAATCCGAAATCACTTATCTTGATAAGTAAATTATAGAAGTAAATAAAAGAAAATTTATAAGTCGAAGTTGTTATTAAAATAGAAATAGAATTTATAAACGTGTTTATAAATTCAAAATCAGTTGAATTTGAGAAATTAAATATAGAAGATTTTTAAAGAAGATATATTCGCGATTTTGGATAGCGAATTTTTATTGAGATAAAAATGTGTAGAAATGATTGAAATTGGGTTAAGTGAATTATATTCACGATTTTGGACAGTGAATATATTATTAAATAAATGGATTTATTTTTGAAGAAGTGATATTAAAAATGAAGTTAAACATTTTAAAAATGTTTTAAAGTGTATTATGAATCGAAATCATAGATTTCAACATTTATTGTTGAAATAGACGTTTTCGAGAAATAAGGAAATGGTGGACTATAACACTGTTGTTATAGTAAATGATTTCCGAAAGGAAATGTTTTATATAGGTATTGGGATTTATATATCTATCTAAATTTCGAATCCCTATACTAGTGATGTTGAGTCGTCGTAACGATGTTTTACGTAACATTCGTTTTGACTCAAATAAATGTGTTTTAAGAATGATTTCCTTAAAAGAATGAAATATATACTTAATTTGATTTAAGTATATCGAATATTTTCAAACGTTGAAAATAAATGATTTGTGAAACACTTATTTTTAAATAAGTGTGGAAATGTTTTTCCAATATGAAATGAACTGTTTGAGATTTTATCTTCAAAGATAAAATGAAATGTGGAAATTGATTTGAAATTGTTTTCAAATGATTAAGTGTGGAAATTTTATATCTAGAAAAGATATTTTTGGAAAATAAATAATTTGGGAAAATTATTTGGAATCTGATGATGTTGCGCATCTTTATTGATAGTTAAATAACCGACTATCGATAATTACCTTTAGATAGGTATTTGTGTGAATTGGATGGATTTGAATGCCACACTTAGTTTTGAATAATCGCTCACTATTCGGGTTAGCCGGGAAAGGACCATGGGGTCGTATAACCCATTCCGAATATGTGATACGTCGTTATGAATTGCATTCGAAGACCGGTGTTGAAGACCGGATATTTTTGAAAATGGAAGGATTACCGTCGAGTTACTCTACATCGGCTGATCTCCGATTTAGAGGTTTTATCACCCTTAGTGACGGGAAGTCCGGACGTGATTAGAAATTTATCCGGATGTGCAAGGGCTTCGTGAGAAGTGCCTTCGGTTCTGTTCGATCCCGGAACAGACTTGTATGGATTGTGTGTCTGACGTTACAATTTGAGATATAAAGCTGATTTCTTTCAAATACATATCTGTTGGTGGCGGAGAATTTATTCTCTTAGCTTAACACCCTTCTCTGAGACGTACGAGCTCAGAGGTTATGTAGTTGAAATTTATCAGCAATATACTCCCAATTTGGTAACGTGGCATACTGAGTGTTGCTGTGAAATGATCAGTGTTTGATCATTTGTGATATGATCATTTGTTTGATCTTATATCTTTGTGATCATAGGTTGATCATTTTGTTTGACCCGAAGCATGGCTTTTTGAGAAAGCGTAGCTTTGTGGACGAGACTTCATCGAGCCTCACACCCCGGAAATGGTCGAAACAGGAAGGATGCGGCAAGGTTCTAGGGAGTAGCGCCCCTTAGTGTATGTCATTCTTTCTGGATAAAGGTGGTATCATGGTATGGAGCCCAGATACTTAACCTCTGTGGTTACTGCATTATTATTATCTATGTGGTTTGTTGCGAATCGGGGATCCTCGGGAAGATCGGTGACGATCGGGGGATGGCATACGCGTGTCAGTAGTTACCTATTTTTGCAGAGGTAACCCGGCCTTGTGTTGGCAGAGATCCGGTTAGGTTCTCGGGTCGTCTATTCCAGGGACGTACCCATCGTGGATAGGAAGTTCCTTAGCCTGACCATTTGTTGGAAATCCAAAGAAACAATACGAGCCTTTACGATTTCAATTGTATAACCTGTCTCCTCAGGAGGCAGCTATAGCAGGCATAATATAATGGTACCTATGCTGGCTAAGATTTATATTATACTTTCGAAATGTTTTCCACTATGCACTAATAATAATATCAAAAAGAATTTGATTTTTGCGTAGTAAGCATCTTTGACTATCATAAGAAGAAATCTCCTCCAAGTCTGCGTTTGCATTGTGTGTGTGGTGGGAGGTCTTATGGTAGTTTCATTTTCCAAAAGCATTGCGAATTGACTTTAAAATTTTTCTGTTGTTTATTCTAAAGATAAATTGTTTTACGATCTCACACCAGTCACCATGACTGACTCGGAGTTTATTGTTCCCTTCTAAACTCTGGGTGCCCACCAATTTCCACACGGGCAGCCTAGAGTTATGTTATCAGGATATTCTGGATATTCTGGAGCTTTGGAGATAAGCTGGATGACGAGACGTAGTATTTGTATCTGATAGTATTTATTCCGTTGTGTATTCTGTATTAGGACAAGTTATAAAACTGTCCATTGTTGTACTGAGTTGTATATTGACTCTGATGATTGATGTATGTATAAAATGATATAGTTCTTTGTTTTAAAGATTATTCATTTATCTATTATATATTGTTCCGCTGCGATGTGTAAGATTCTGATATTGTTTTCTGTTCTGAAAGTTGTTCTGTTGTTCTTCTCTTCTTCTTTCTTTCTCTTCTATCTTTTCTTCTATTTCTTCTTTTTGAAACCCTCACTATTGGAGTTTCCGGCACTCGATTTCTCGGCAGTCGATAAAGTGATTATCGATGTCGAATTTTCAAAAGTCGAAAGTTTCGGTATGTGACAGGAGACGCTGGCAAAAATTTTCGAAAATTTTAGGACTTAGAAATTTTTTGAGAAACTTTTGATAATTCAAAGTTTGATTTTAAATTTAAATTTGAATTATTGAGTAAATGATGTTTTTTGGAAAATATGAAAGAGTTTGGAAAATTAATAAGGTTGATAGTTTGTCTTTAATAAAGGATTGTTTGGTTGTCGTTAAAGACTATTTGGATTAGGAATATAGTTAACGGGTAATGGACCATTCTTCTTAACTAGTAATTTCGGGGATGAAATTCTTTTAAGGGGGGAGGAATGTGACGACCCGTAAATTTTGGATATTTGAAATTGGAATATTTAATTTATTTTAAATGTTCAACGGTAAATTTTTGACTTGAATTTCAAATATCACTATTTATTGGGTAATTTAATTATCAAATTAAATAATTTGAAGTTGGGTAAAATGTTGAATCTTGAGTTTTAAGTCTGTTAGAAATAATTTAAAGGCTTGTAAAATTTATATTGATAATACTGAAGATAATAGAAGTGTTAGAATTGAATTTAAAAGTGTTTTGTTCAGTTTTAAAATTTTATCGTTTAAATTGATATTTAAAAATAGCCTTCCGAGGCACGGTCTCGGAATTCGACCAAACCAGTTTCATTGGATCCGTAATATTGTATTATTATCGGATTTCAAATTTCGTAGTGATTGGAGTTGTTGTGTGAGCGTACGAGATATAAACGCGCTGAAATTTGAATTGAAAATTTAATATTATAACTGAGTCCAAAAAGCTATCTTCTCCATACGATCGAATTAGGACTCGAAACCTTTTCCATTGCGTTCGGGATAGGAGTATAACATTATAAACTCCCAGCGGTATGCCTCGATAGGATGTTAAAATTTTATGTTTGCTATTTCGAGATGTTTAAATTAATATACCTACTTTTGCTGACCAGTCAAAGTACTTCACATCGTAATTTTTCTTCTTTCATTTCAAAACCACAGTACCTACCCATTCCAACACGCAAGCTTCACATCCAATGTCTCACGCAACCGTCCTTCTCATTCCTTTTTGTCACGCCCTTCTTTTCAAAAATCCAGCGGACCGATCAAAGACAATACGAAAAAAAGGGAAAATAATAGGTAAACACGTACGAGCCTCACCGTGTATGGAACCTCACTTCTTCCTTCTCCAGTTCGAGTCGAAAAAATGGCGGAACGGAGAGATAAAAAAAATCAAATCAAAATCAATTCGTACGTTCATAATCAAATTCAGAGTGAGGGTCGAGATCATTCGAATCCAAGAGACTAGCAAGCGCTGCTAGTCGGCCATGGTTCGTGGGTGGGTGACGCACGCGATGTTTGAGGGAGGGACATTTGCTCGCGACTGAGTTGCAACTGGGCAGCAAGGAAGAGCGGGACTGGAGGGGAACTCGACAAAATCCTAGCGAGTCAGCGATGTCGTGGATCAAGGGAGGGAGACGATTTTGGGTCCGTGTGAGAGCTAAGGTTCCACTCTGATGTGGGTTCTATTTGAAGAGGGGTCGAAGCCGTGGGCAGCAGCGATTTTCGACTGAAGAAAGAGGGTTGTTCGACATTAGCAGTGAGGTATCGGTTGTTTATCTTCTTTTTCTTTCAATTTAAATTTATATGTATATATAAATATATGTACAGAAAAAAAATTTTACAGTAAGGTTTAATCATATTTTAGTTTGAGTCCTATAAATGTATATATAGGTTAGAAAATATAATAACAGTAAGTTTTCTTCAATTTATAGATTTATATACATACATACATACATACATACATACATACATACATATATATATAACAGCAAAGTAAATTACTGTTTGTTTTTACAGAAAAAAGGAAAGCAGACATTTAATAGGGATATAAGTATACATAAACAAATACCAGTTTAATTTAAATATATATAGATAAACAATAAATATGCACAGATGAGATTTTGAAATTTTTTTGTGTGGATTTTAATGTTTGAGGAGTTTATATAAAAAAAATTAGATTTTAAATCTATAAAGATTTTTTTTAGTACATATATGTAGTTTCAAAAGAAAAATAAATATACATTTACACATTTTAAACTTACTAGTTTATTTAAAAATTTGTATTTAAGGAGTTAGTTTGTTAAATTAACTTATTTAATTATTTAGCTACTAAGAAATTATTAAAGGAAAATTAGTTTAAAATTAAATTAATAAATGAAAATTGACTGTTCGATTTATTTAAAATGTTAATAAAATGTAAAATGTTTGTTACAAGGTCTGAAATCGTGAAGAAAACAAACCGGTTGGACTGGGTTGCAAGTAAAAATCAAAGGTGAGTTAATCTCACTCATCTGGGTTTTATTTAAATTTAAATAGTTAAATTTAAATTTTTGGTTGAATGATCGAATTGATTGGATGTGGTATATTATATAGTAGTATATAGTATATATTGGAGTGATTGATTTCCCGCATTATATAGCGGATGAGACCCTATGCACCGCATAATAGCGGATGATATTATATTAATCCCATATACCGCGATATTCCACCTCGAAGTGGAATTGGTTTTGTGCTAACATCTGTGGATGCAGGGAAACAAGTTGGAGGGATCCAACTGGATTCCTCAAAATTTATTTAGAATGTTTAATGTTCTCTGTTATGATTATTCGATATCCTATGATGAATTATATTGATGATTGGAATGTTGGATGCAACGAGTTGATTGAATATATTTGGGTATACTGGGTTACCAAATATATATATATATATATATATATATATATATCGGATTTTTGGAAAGGAAATATAAGGGAAGATTTTTAAGTAGATAATGATAGAGAATTTGAATAGAATGAATTGGAAAAGAATAAAAGTGATTTTAAAATTCTAATAAATAAAATTCTGAGTATGGAAGAGGGAATTTGATAAAATAGAGGAATAATGAATTTTAAAACTTAAGTGATATTATTTAAAAGTATAAAGAATTTAAAGGTTTAAATTTAATTAAAAGGAAAAAGGAGGAATTCGGGAAATCTGGAATTTAAATTTTCAATTTAAAGATTTTAAATCATAATAAAGGAATAAAATCTGAAAGTTAAATTATTTTGAAATAAATGAAGTAAGTAAGAAAATTTATTTCAAAGTGAAGTAAATTGAAAATCAATTGTAAATTGATTCAAGTGTTTGGAATTGGAATTTTAAAGAGAAGTGAGATTTTGGAAGTTATAAACTGGGTTTATGAAGTGAAGTAAAATATCTGTGGATATTTGGAAACATAAATTCAAGTGGAAATTTATTAAAGAAATGGGTAAATTTGTTTAAAAATAAATAGTGATGTTATCCCGCCTTTTGGCAAGGCCGTAATACCAAAGGATTGACTAGTAACCAGTAAACGGTCCGTCCTAGAGGTCAGTTATACATGGGCTCACCACGGATATCGATGAATTTTGCCCGTGTCCGGATCGAGCCAAAATTGGTAGGACATGGCAAGCTAAGCCAAGTGAACCAACGCTTCAAATCTCAAGTCAATCCGAGTTCATATGCTCAAGTTATGAACGATGCAAGGTTGGATGGAGATCAACTACCAATCAACTCGCTCCTTCGACTCGCTCCTTCGACTCGCTTCCCAACGTTTAGTTTGAAGCCAACTTCGACTCGCTACACAGTGCTCAGGAGTGACGTTTTTCACTCGCTTCGCTCAGAGGCCAATCTCGAGTCGATCAGGTTCGACTCGATCCACATCCTTTAGAGCTGCTCTTTTCGACTCGCTCTGGTTTAAAGCCATCAAGAGTGCACACTTCGACTCGCTCCGCTCAGACAGCTGGTTCGACTCCATCAACGTCGACTCCACTGCTCGAACCTCCCAGAACGTCCCATTTCGACTCGCTCGACCAATTATGGCTTCGACTCGCTCGACCAAGTACTCACTTCGACTCGCTCGGAGCGACATCCAGGACAGAGTAAGAATCAAGCACCACGTCATCGAGTCGAACGGAAGCGAGTCGAAATAGAAGCGAGTTGAAGGAAATAGCCCACCGAAAACTCTATTTTGTATCGATCATATCTCCCAATCTACAAGTCCAAACGCGATGAAATTTTCACAGAAGATCACGTGTATGCTAAAGGATGTCCACGCCAAATTTCGACTCCATTGGATGAAATCTTGAGCGAGTCGAAATCAGCTCGTGTCAATCACGGATCGGACCGAAACTTCACGGGCTTGGGCGTACGGACCTGGTCACGTGCCAGAGAGGGTCTCCCGAGATCTGAGCGAAATATCAGCCTCCTACACCTATAAATAGACCCCCAAAGCCAACAAAAAAGGGGTTATTCTCCCTCTTTGAGATCGCCAACGCCCGGACTCCTCCAAATCCAGATCTGAACTCTTTCGCTGCTGCTACCAACAAGATTCACTGCTACAAATAATAGCTACCTCTTGTAATTCATTGCATTCACTTGTAAACATCAAAGGAAGATCAATAAAACAAACTATTTCATAGTGGACGTAGGCTATACCCCGAACCACTCTAAATCCTTGTGTCTCCTTACACTTTATTTATTCTTATTTCTGAAATTTGGAATTTTTGTTAGATAATTCCTTTTTTTTCATTTAATTTCTTCACTTTATCTCTTCAAAGACTTCCGAAGAGTGTTGTGCCCAATTTTGGTACAAACACTTTGGTGCTTTCGTTGAGAAAACCCAATTTTTCTCCCACTCTTTGGATCTCCTATCTATATTGGATTGCATAAATCTAAGTAGAAGATCCAGATCTAGAACTTCGAAGCCCTTCCATTCTACTCAGATCTAGGAAAGGACTTCGCCAATTCACTATGGTGAGCACACATACCACCTCTACAGCCGCTGATCAAGGAGCACGGGACCGACAAAACCCCGTGCAATCACCTCCATCCAACCAAAATGCTGCAGGACCTTCAGATCCATCAGGTCCAATCACTAGACAAGAATTCCAGACATTGCTTCAAGAGTTGACCCAGAGTCGACAACAGCTAGTGGAACAACTACGCGCCAACGCGGAGTTGACTAACCAGCTAAATCGCCAAAGGAAAAGGAGATCTAGAAGAGACCAAGGTTCTCATTCCTCCACAGAGAGCTCAGCCTCCTCCGATGGCCAAACTAGATCCACACGTCCACGGTTGGGTGGAAGCTACACCCAGGCCACGGGACACCAACCTGCTTCAAACCTTGGGCAACCGAGAGTTGGACCATCTGTTAGCCTCCGCACAAAACCTTCAACTCGGGGAGGAGCTGCCCCTTATCATGTTACCAACAACATTGCTACTACCACCACTGCTGGGCGAGGAAGTGACGCTAGGAACCAAGCTGATCCTCAACATAACCGACGGGAGCAGACTCCTGAACCTTATGTCCCAGAGGATGTTGAACCAAGGAGGCGAGGCACGGACCGTCGACCGCGTCTGGTCCAGACCCGCGCTGTGGAACCCGACCACACCTTGGCACAACATGCTCTGAATGTCCAAACGATAGATATACCAGCAATGATTCGCCAAATGATCCGTGAAAGTCAGGGTCTATCTAATGACGACTGGGGGATCTCCCGAAGTCATACCCCTTTCACCGATGATGTTTTATATGCTGAACCACCTTGGCACTTCAGGATGCCAGCTTTGCCAGTTTATGAAGGGAGTTCTTACCCCAATCAACACGTCCTGAAATACGAATGGCTGATGAATGCTGCTAGTGCTGATGACGCAGTAAAGTGCCGTAGTTTCCCCATTTCCTTGGGAGGCATTGCTACCATGTGGTTCACTCGCTTGCCACCGCGATCCATCTCTAACTTTGACCAGATGGCCACTAAGTTTGTCAAACAATTCCGTATGCATGCGGCAAGGCCGAAGGATGTTAACACCCTGTCTAGTGTTACGCAAGCTCCCGGAGAAACGCTTAGACGTTACTTGGAGCGATTCCATGCTGCATGTGCAGAAATAAGCAATCCCAACAATAACTCTATCCTGATGGCTCTGACTAAGGGGATTGATGCTGATTCCGAGTTCGGAAGTTGGTTAGCTGGGAAACCACCTGCGTCATTGGACCGTTTCTATTCCAAGGCAGCCCAATTCCTGAGAAGGGAAGATGCGAGACAGTCTAGGAAGCAGGATGACGCAGGACCCGACATCGAAGGTATCCAGAGTAACGTCGCTGTTAAACAGTCCCGAGATAGTTCTGGAAAAGTTCAGTTGAACGTCCAAAATAAACAGAATCAGCAGAGGGACAATAGAAATCAGAACAAAAAACGCGACCAGGATCGTGGACCACGACGTAGAGCTTCCATGTACGAAAACTACACTCCATTGAACACGTCGTTGGAAAATGTGTACTTGCAGACCAACAACACCATGCAGTATAAGAAGCCTGCCCCAAAACCACCAACTGAAAGACAAATCCAAATAGGAAAGTTCTGTAGATTCCATGAGAGTTATGGCCACAACAACAATGAGTGTCGTCACCTACAAGACCTCATTGAAAAACTGATACGTGATCGGAAGCTGGATCAGTATGTACGGGTGCCGCAATCCGGTGGAGTGGGCCCATCAAATCAGAATCGCGCACCGAATTAGGAAAGACAGGAAGAACCCGCTCGTGCGGACGGGAGGTTGGTCATTAACACAATAAGCGGTGGTCCTCACCCGGCAGATCGAAGCTGGAAGGAAATGGAGTCGTTTGCCAGTTCTATCAGGAATGCAGACTTCGAGTGTTGTAGTAGTTTTGATGAGGGGGCTCCGGCCAAGCAACAGAAAATGATGATGGATGACATCGTGTTCAGGAACAGAGACGCAGATAAAGTCGAAGCTCCCACTATTGATCCATTGGTCATCTCAGCGCAAGTAGGTCCCGCTTGGATAAAAAGGATCTTAATTGACAGTGGAAGCTCTGTGAATATTTTGTTCAAACGAACTTATGATCAAATGAAGATGGAAGCCACAGACTTGAAACCTTGTCAATCTTGAGTCCATAGTTTCAATGGAAGCGCCACAATTCCCACTGCGATGGTGGAACTGCCAGTGGAGTTGGGAGTAGGAGAACGCCGGAGAGTACGAATTTTGCAATTCATCGTTTTGGATGTAGACTCCCCTTACAATGCTTTCTTGGGCTGACTGGCCCTCGCTGAATTCAGAGTAGCCATTGCCCCATGGTGTTTGACCTTGAAATTTCCCACTAATCGTGGAATAGGAATTGTTCATGGAGATCAGGCCACTACTAGAGCCTGCTATGTTGCTGAGCTATGGGAAGCACAACGGTAGGAGAAGGGAAAGGACGTAGAGGAGTCTCTCTGCGTCCGTTTCGCCGACAATTGACAATTAACACCCGGGCCCAGGCCCGGGCACCCAAGCCAATTCCTCAAGGACCTTGACCCAAGAGAAACTGAAGACGAAGGGGAATCTAAAGAAAGTCAAGCATCCCCAGCCGAACTGACGATTGATGTCCCAATTGACATTAACGATGATTCGAAAATGATAAAGATTGGATCTCAGCTAAGCCGGAAAACTCAAGAGGAATTGGTTGAATTTCTACGGGCAAACCTTGACATATTTGCTTGGACACATTCTGATATGTGTGGGATCTCGTCGGACATCGCGAGCCACACTCTGAACATTGACCCGCGGCATGTCCCGGTCAAACAAAAAAGGCGCGGTATGGATCCAGAGAGATCTGCCGCCCTTAAAGAGGAAGTAGAAAATCTTGAAGCGAACGGATTCATTCGAGATGCGCTATATCCCGAATGGGTGTCAAATCCCGTGCTCGTTCGAAAGCCAAATGGGAAGTGGAGAACATGTGTTGACTATTCCGACCTGAATAAAGCATGCCCCAAAGACAGTTTTCCGCTTCCTAGGATTGATCAGCTAGTGGATTCGATGGCTGGACACGAGCTCTTATCCTTCATGGACGCGTATTCAGGCTACAATTAGATACCGATGCATTTACCCGATCAAGAACACACCAGCTTCTTGACCAATCTGGGACTTTACTGTTACAAGGTTATGCCATTCGGACTGAAGAACGCCAGAGCTACTTACTAATGGTTGGTCAATCGGATGTTCGCTAATCAAATCGGGAAAACAATGGAAGTATATGTAGATGACATGCTTGTGAAGTCACGACTCTCCACCGACCATGTAAAAGACATGGAAACTATGTTCAACATACTTTGGGAATACAAGATGAAGCTCAACCTACTGAAATGTCACTTTGGAGTTGCATCCGGAAAGTTCCTTGGGTTCATCGTCAACGCCTGGGGAATCGAATCCAATCCCTAAAAGATTTGAGCAATCAGAAATCTTGAAACTCCTAAAACTATAAAACAAGTCCAAAGTCTCAATGGAAAGGTAGCAGCATTGAGCAGGTTCATTTCAAAATCCACTGATAAGTGCATTCCCTTCTTCGATCTGATTCGAAATGGGAAACGAAACTTTGAATGGACCACAGAGTGCGAGGGCGCTTTCCAAGCACTAGTCCAACATCTGTCTACACCACCGATACTGTCAAAGCCTATTGATCATGAGAAGCTGTTCATATATCTGGCAATATCAGAAAATGCTATCAGCGCTGCGTTAATCCGAGAAGAAGACAAGACACAGAGGCCCATATACTATGTCAGCAAACGATTGACTGGGGCTGAAAGAAATTATCCGAAGCTGGAAAAGTTGGCTTACTGCCTTGTCATTGCATCAAGAAAACTCCGACCATACTTCCAGGCACATTACATTATTGGTTACACCTACCAGCCATTACGACAGGTCCTCTCGCGGCCTGAGACGTCTGGAAGGTTACTCAAGTGGAACATCGAACTGAGCCAGTTTGACCTTACTTACGCTCCGAGATGAACCATACAAGGACAAGTCCTAGCCGATTTCATAGCTGAATTTACCATCCCAGAGGACATGCCCGAAGCCAGTAAATCCCCCGAGTACGTCTGGAAGCTTTATACCGACGGAGCATCAAACGACCGGTGTTCAGGCGCCGGATTGTGCTTAAAACTCCCGAGGGTCGATCCATATGTTATGCCTTAAAGTTCGATTTCCATGCAACTAATAATGAAGCTGAATATGAAGCACTCCTAGCTGGCTTGAAACTTGCTAGAGATTTGAGGATTATCGCAGTGGAAATTTATTGTGATTCACAATTGGTTGTGTGCCAAGTACGAGGAGAGTATCAAGCAAGAGATCGAAGGTTGGCTGCTTATTTAGCACAAGTTAAGGAAGTACTAGACCATTTCGATTACTACGCCATATTCAGTATACCTCGAGAACGCAATCAAAAGGCCAATTCGTTGGAGAAGTTAGCCAGCACAGGCGAAGCTCAACAAATGGGACTTGTACCCGTAGAAACGCTATCTTCCCCAAGTATCGACCGAGCAGAAATAAACCGGGTATGCGAATCCATCCCCGAAAGGGATTCATGGATGACTCCACTTAGAAATTACATTGAGCACGGAACCCTGCCGGAGCGCAGGAGTGAAAGAAGACAAGTCCTTCAAAAGGCATCAAGGTTTACCATCCAGAATGGACTCATGTACAGAAGGGGGTACTCAGTCCCTCTACTCCGATGTATCGCTCACGATGAAATCAAACAAGTGCTACGCGATGTACACGAAGGAGAATGTGGCGATCATATCGGGGGGCAAACACTTGCCAAGTCCTGGCCTACCGTGAATCATGATGCATTGGAATATGCGAAGAAATGTGATAGGTGCCAGAAATATGCCCGAATTCCTAGAGCTCCTCCTACTAAGATAATGCAAATGGTCAGCCCATGGCCGTTCGCAATGTGGGGCATCGACATCATCGGTGCTCTACCTCTGGAAAAAGGTGGAGCGAAGTACGCCATCGTCGCAGTTGATTACTTTACAAAGTGGGCTGAAGCCGAAGCTCTCGCTACCATTACAACGAAGAAAGTAATCAACTTTGTGGTTCGTAACATCATCTGTCGATTCGGTCTCCCACACACCATAATTACACACAACGGAACCCAATTCGACAGCACTGAATTCAAAGATTTCTGCAAACGATTTCACATCCAAAAGAAGTTCTCCGCAGTTGCACACCCTCAAGCAAACGGACAGGTCGAAGTAGTTAATAAGGTTATAAAATCAGTCCTGAAGAAACGACTGGAAAAGGTCGGGGGCAAATGGGTCGATGAACTTCCTATGGCTCTATGGGCTTACCGAACAACCCACAAGACCACGACCGGCCACACTCCGTTCTCTCTTTCTTACGGTTCAGAGGTCGTTATTCCAGTCGAGCTAGAAGTACCTTCCCATCGTGTGACATACTATGATCCAAAGACGAATGCTATACTACTTGCTGAATCTCTCGACCTACTAGATGAGAAGCGTGAGGAAGCTGACTTGAGGGCGGCTGCGCATCGAAGTCGAGTCGCCCGATTGTACAATGCCAAGGTCCGTCCGCGAACCTTCGAGTTAGGCGATCTCGTCTTAAAAAGAGTCTATCCGGTTCCTTCACATATGAAGCCAACATGGGAAGGACTGTATGTTATTGAACGAAGGCTCGGAGATGGCACATTCAAGGTATCGACCATCGACGGTCTTACCCTGCCAAGAGCTTGGAACAGCGAGAGTCTTCGCCGCTATTACACTTGACAGGCTATCTTTATCCATTTAGTTTACTTTCCTTTTCTGCAATTTGTTTATGCATTTCGAAGTTAGAACTTGTAATAAGGCAACTGACTTTGCCACACTTTCTTATTTCAGCAATAAAATGCAACCTCTTCGAGCCAGAGCTGTGATTTACTTGAAATACTTCATATGACCATCACTACGCACGGAGAGCTAAGTCTCATCATACGGTGGGATTTATTCAAATAGAGAGTGGCTGTGGTGCAACCAATCACTCCCTAAGTGAAACCCGAGCTTGGGGGCAAGCCATCACATCAAAGTCAAAAAAGGGATTGGTACACGACAATCCTTCTCCAACTCCAAACTTCCAAAGCGCGAACCGGAGTGTAAACATTCAACTCCATATTCCCTGAGTGCGAAGTGGAGTATAAACATCCAACTCCAAATTCCGAAAGCGTGAACCGGAGTATAAACATTCAACTCCATATTCCCGGAGTGCGAAGTGGAGTATAAACATCCAACTCCGAATTCCCAAAGCGCGAACCGGAGTATAAACATTCAACTCCATATTCCCAGAGTGCGAAGTGGAGTATAAACATCCAACTCCGAATTCAAAAAGCACGAACCGGAGTATAAACATTCAACTCCATATTCCCGGAGTGCGAAGTGGAGTATAAACATCCAACTCCGAATTCCCAAAGCACGAACCGGAGTATAAACATTCAACTCCATATTCCCGGAGTGCGAAGTGGAGTATAAACATCCAACTCCGAATTCCCAAAGCGCGAACCGGAGTATAAACATTCAACTCCATATTCCCAGAGTGCGAAGTGGAGTATAAACATCCAACTCCGAATTCCCAAAGCGCGAAGCGGAGTATAAACATTCGACTCCGTATTCCCAGAGTGCGAAGCGGAGTATAAACATCCAACTCTGAATTCCCAGAGCATGAAGCGGAGTATAAACATCAACTCCGGATTCCCAGAATGCAAGTGCCAATTCCAAGTCCCCCGATCGCAGACATATGATCGAAACTTAAGCCAGTGTAACCAGCCACTGATGAATGAATGGGAACCCTCGGAGTACAAAAATGATTATCGACAATCAAACAACCATTGACGCATCACTCAATCTCCGCTTGCTTCAAGCATCTGTTTGATGGCGCAAGACTAAACATGTTGCAAGTAAGAAGCAATCGTCGGCTGATGATTTACAACTCATCCCCAAGACCGGGGGGCAGGGCTTAGGCATCAACCACTGAGTGAAGCAATGCGATTGTCAGAATTCGACTCGCTTCTCGATCGCAATCCATGTCCATAGTTCCCGAATTTGGCAAACCAAAACAAACTTGATTCGGAACCTGAAACTTCACAAGTGCGTTTCAGACACTGGAACACTTAGACTAGTACACAATGACAAAAAAGAAAAAGTTTCATTTCTATTGATTATAGAAGGCGTTCGTGTACAAGTTTCCAAAAAATTCCTACTAGCAGGGGCCGAACCCGCATCCATACAAGGCTCACAAAATGCAAAATCAAAATACGCCAGATGATCAGGCCTAATCTCTCTTCTTCCTTGGCTTCCTCTTCAATGCGGACCCGCTGGAGCCATTGTCAACCTTCCTCTTCGAGCCTTTACTTTTCGACGGTTGGTCTTCAGGCGAGGGCATTATGTCGACGTAATCCTTCAGACTCGTGTGAATAAGAATGCTCCCTACGGGCGGAGTCGGAGGAACGGGATCAATTTCAAAAGGTGGAATGGGCAGGCTGGTGAGGAAGACAGAACCACCAGGAGACATCATTTCGAGCGGGGCAGGTCCCGATGCTGCCATCCCACCTCCAAACCTGCCGCCATAACCCGCTGCTGCCAACTCGGCGTCAATCTGAGCAAACATGTTCTCTTCGGTTACTGCTTGAGCCCCGCCGGGGGCATCAGCAGTCATCATTGAAGAGCTTGCAGCCGGATCAGTCCCACTCATAACAGATGACAAGTCAGCACGAGGATCGCCGTGGCGGCGGAAGAGTTCATCCATCAGCTGCACGTCGAACACGATCGTACCACCCTGCAGATCGCCAAGCGGGGCAGCTGTAGTCATGGTGGTTGCCTCGGTCACGATAGCCTCCTGCATTTGATATGACTCTTGAGTGGCAGGAGGCATGGCTGGTGCGGCACCGATCATTGGACAAAGAATAAAAGAATCGTTAGAACTTAATCTCGGCCGAAGGCTTCGACTCATGAAAGACAGGTGGAATGTTCGGAGTACCTTCCTCAGTTTTGCTTATAAGCGATGGGGCGGCTTCAGTCGTTTGCACTGTAATCGGAGGCATATGCGGCTGATCCGAGTTATAGGCAGGAACAGCTTGAGGATCAACCGCAGGCAAAGATTCAAGCTGAGTTGACACCGGAAGATCAAGACTTGCATCGTGATGTCCAAGCCCGGAGCCCTCTCCTACCTCCAGGTGCTGGGAGCCGAGTCTCTCCTTCTCATAAGAGATCATTGAATCATGGAGAATCTTCTTTTCTTCATCAGTTAACAGACGATTCTCAAGCTCGAATTCATCCACAAACTCACCCTGGTGCGCCTCTTTCTCTTCCTCAATCAGTCGGCCCCAAGCGCTATGGAGATGCGTTGAATAATCATCGAGCCAGGCCAGACCCCTGTTCCTTAGCACATTAGCGTTGTAAACAACAAGGAGGTCCTCGATGTCGGCATCTAGCCTGGACTCGGCCAACTTCACCCTTTCCTCGACCTCAGTCTCCACTTTCTGGACTTTGGCCACCGCCGCATCCCGTTCTCCCCTGAGCAGAACAACCTGACCGCATGCCTCCTGGGCTGCGGTGCTCACGTCATCTTTTTCTTTGACAAAGCTGGCGAATTTGGCTTTTAGTTCATTAAGCTCCTTGACCGCCGCGTCCCGCTCGGCAATGACTTTGGTATTCCGATGGCCCATTTCCTCCACCAGGGCAACATGTGCCTGACTCAACCTCTCCATTTCTGCCTTCGCTTCGTCAGCCTTCTTAATGGCCTCAATCTTAGATTTTCAAGAAGACTCGGACTCAGCAGAAAGTACTTGGATATGCGATCCCTTTTGGCAAGCTCAGTTTCCATCTTCTCGATCTCTTTTGCTCGCTCAAAGGACAATTTAGAAGATTTTTCGGCAGCCTTCGCCCACTCTCAATATTGGGTATAGATGTCGTGGACAAAGTCATGCATCGTGCCTTCTACCGACGATGGAATCCTCTTCAAGTGGGGAGGGAAAACATAACCATCGAAGCAAATATTAGGAAAATCCTTCTTCATTTGAGCTAACTTAAGGGCCCCTTCTCCAGTGGGATCAGCAGGGACCTGCTCTGTAACCATGGAAGATGTAGTCTCGACTCTCTAGAGATGAGTCTCAGATCTGGAAGTGTGAGAAGAAGGCATGTGACGAGGAGGCTCCGGTGGATGTGAAGTTTGAATGGAGGAGGAGATGGAAGCCTAGGAGGAGGAGAGCGTGATTTAGACCAACACCGGTATTCTCTATCCCTATCGCGCCCATACCTATCCTGACTAGAATGCTCGCGATCGCCATCCCTATTAGAATCCCTCCTGCGGGAATCGTAGTAACCAGAAGCCTTTCGGGCTGAACGAAGACTGTTCAGCATTGATCCTCTCTCGGACATGGTACCTGAAAATGAGAAGCGAAGAAAGAGTTAGCGACTTCCTAAGTTGGACGAAGTACAGTTGTGGATCATGAAGTGTAGTGATGTGTATGCATGTGCAATCCCCCGACCAACCAGAAATGTCGGCCACACCCATAGCAAGCGACCCGCTCGGTTCAAAAGCACTATCAAGCCCTTCCATCCCGGCATCGTGAGGAGACGACACGAAATCCAGGATAAGAATGTCATCAAGCCCGACAAAAGGACTCTCCAATTGTGGGGGAGGAGCCTCTGAGATTCTAATCCCCTGGGAAGGTAAAGACACGACCACGGATTTAAATCTCTTCGATTTAGGGCATTTGTAAGCAGCAGCCTTGCCTTTTCTTTTTCCTCCGGAATCATGAACATCGAAAGGAGGCACAGCCAGGAGCTCAGTGTCGGTGGGCGTTCTTTCTGGATCAACTTCTTCGGTGATCGTAACAGCAGGTGCTTTGCGCTTCATGCGTTTCACGGGTTTCTTCGAGGCCACCCTATGTATCACATCCAGGTGTATACTCTGTCTTCGTTCTATCAGCCCGACAGCCCTCAAATTCCTATCGGTCAGGACTAAGTCTATGTGCTTCTCTTCGCCCGGAAACGCTTGAAGGATCCGAACAAGCTCTCTGAAGTACGCACCATCGGGGCGAGAGATTGCGGCTGTAAGAAAGGAAAAGTATGTCAGTTCTTGGAGTCGGTCACTAACATCTCAGTAAATCATGAGGGATGGCGACACTTACGTCTGTCCAACCATCGCCTAGCAAATCCAGGGGGGCACCGAACATAGAACCATTCGGATTTGTAATAACTTAGCCTCCCTCAGGAACCCAGCACAATGTGACAGCTTATGACTGCCTCCAAGAAGGTAAAAGAGGGGCTATCTCCATGACTTTTAACGTTGAATAAATATCTGATCTCGATCGACTTCGGCGGTCGAAAGAGGATTTCCATGAACAGGATGAAGGTGCTGTTTAACAAGGCATACCCGTTGGGATGTAGCTGAGACAGAGCTATACCAAGAAATGATAACGTCTCCCTTATATAGTCATTAAAGGGAGGAAGTGTCCCCGCCGTGCAAGCATGACGGTTGAAGGCAGTAAACCCTTCCAAGGGATAATGTGGCCTATCCTTCGGTCCAAGAAGTAGCACGTCGTCAAGCGACAAACCGTGCCTTAAGCAGATCCGACCCAACATGTCTTCAGAAATACCCGACGGCACCGAATCGGGTGGAGTACAAATAAACCGAGCCCCTTGACGCTCGTCCGGAGCTATCTCAATAACTTCGGCCTCTATGACCGGTATCTCAATAGTTGAAGGAGCAGAACTTGGAAATTCTGGCTGCTGAGAACTTGAAGAATCCATAACCAGCTAGCTTATAAAAAATCATTGTTAAACTGACAAATAACGCATGTGCATCCCCTAGTGTAGAGTGTGTGAGCGTGTTGTGCAGTGCAGTACTGTATATTATTTGGGAAGATCAACCGGATTAAGGAAAACGTATAACGAACGAGACTTCGGAATTCAGTCAAAAGGACCGTCATCGATGGCCATCGCAATCACGCCATTCAGTTATTAACTATCACTCCAAGTCGAAGTTTGGTGTTATTTTTATAAGTTGCAGTTTCATCGACGAGCTTCGATAGGAAGTCAGATATGTAGTGAAACAATTAAGTCCAGTTAAGCAAATTTGAAGCTCGTTGGAGTTAAGTGGTCAAAGGCACTAGAATTTTCGATCTCGTCGAAATTGAACCAATGGTCAAAACGTCAAAAGTCCAAGTTCAAGGCAATTATTCGAGTTCGAATTCAAATCATTCACTAAGGCTCAAGGTCGAATCGATCAGTTGGGAGTATGCGCTTCGACTTGATCCAAGACCATGTCCTTCGACTCGGTCCGAAGCCACGCTCTTTGACTCGCTTCGAAGCCTTCGCTTCGACTCGATCCAAGACCATTTCCTTCGACTCGGTCTGAAGCCACGCTCTTCGACTCGCTTCGAAGCCTTTACTTCGACTCGATCCCAAACCACGCCCTTCAACTCGATCCAAAGCCTCTGCTTCGACTCGATCAAGAGATATACTTTTCGACTCGATCCAGGGCCATTATTTCGAGTCCATAAGACACAGCCCCTTCGTATCGATCCATATACTTAGAGCATTGGACTCGATGCGAAGCTTCACCATCAATCAATACGAAGGCCTCCGCCTCATCATCTCGAAACCCTACTCCAGATCGACACGAAGCTAAGGTCGGGGACTCTTCGATCAATCGCGACTATGACCAGTTTAGTGTTAAGACTCGAGTCTCCTCGTTTACGTGATGTTTTCGCTCAATGGATTACCTCAATTTGTTAATTGGTTCGAATAATCAGAGGTATGAATCGATTCGAAGGCGAGGACGTTTGTTCTTTTTGCTCGAGTTTCTGAGCGTTACGAAGGCAGGTAAAGATGAAAGGTAAAGACCAGAAAAAAGGCTAAGTATGGAGTATTTATATGGAGTCGAAAACAAGAGGAATAACCGATTCGAGTTCCAGTAGGGTCGAGCACGTGCTTCGACTCCCTCTTCAGTGCACTGATGTGGAGCTCCTTTTCGTATCGCTCCTTCGACTCCATCCCCGTGACTAGTTCGACTCTCTCATGCAGCCATAAAAGACGTCACAACGACTCGCTCAATCAGTGAATGTCTCGACTCGCTACACTGCCTCCTGTATGTTTCGACTCGTTTCTCTACAATTCAAACCCAAGACCGAGTCGAACGATCAGTTCGACTCCATTAGGAAGTCTACATCGACTCGCTACACTTCGACTCGCTCAGTTCGAGTCCGTCATCAACTCGACACACTTACTTCGCATCCACAAATCCAATGGAAACTATCCTCAATGTTTTAATCCTTCACAACGATTCAGGAGAGGATCGTTACGAAGGGACATTCAAAAACAACCGTCAAGCATTTTTACAATGAATTTCACATCGATTCAGGAGAGGATTGGTACGGAATTCAAAAACAATAAACTGACAACGACTCGAGAACGTACGAATGCCAGCGGGGGTCAGATTAACATGTATGCATGAATGACAGACTAATATTCAATATTCCAGATTTTTAGGAGTCAGAAATTCATCCAGTAACGACTACAACAGCAAACGGGTAACCACTAGCATACAGCAATCAGCTGCAACAATACAGGGCACAGCAGTCGACAGCCAACGGATTACATTATCAAGAAGGACGGTCAAAGATTACAACTCTTATCGAAAGGACGATAACTATTCAGAGTAAAGACTACAACACTTCAAAGCACATCATGTTTTCATAAGACGTACTTTGGGGGGCAAATGATATCCCGCCTTTTGGCAAGGTCGTAATACCAAATGATTGACTAGTAACTAGTAAACGGTCCGTCCCAGAGGTCAGTTACACATGGGCTCACCATGGATATCGATGATTTTTGTCCGAGTTCGGATCGAGCCAAAATTGGTAGGACATGGCAAGCTAAGCCAAGAGAACCAACGCTTCAAATCTCAAGTCAATCCGAGTTCATATGCTCAAGTTATGAACGATGCAAGGTTGGATGGAGATCAACTACCAATCGACTCGCTCCTTCGACTCGCTTCCCAACATTCAGTTTGAAGCCAACTTCGACTTGCTACACAGTGCTCAGGAGTGACATCTTCGACTCACTTCGCTTAGAGGCCAATCTCGAGTCGATCTGGTTCGACTCGATCCACATCCTTCAGAGCTGCTCTTTTCGACTCGCTCTGGTTTAAAGCCATCAAGAGTGCACACTTGGACTCGCTCCGCTCGGACAGCTGGTTCGACTCCATCAACGTCGACTCCACTGCTCGAACCTCCAAGAACATCCCATTTCGACTCACTCGACCAATTCTGGCTTCGACTCGCTCGACCAAGTACTCACTTCGACTCGCTCGGAGCGACATCCAAGACAGAGTAAGAATCAAGCGCCACGTCATCGAGTCGAACGGAAGCGAGTCGAAATGGAAGCGAGTCGAAGGAAACAGCCCACCGAAAACTCTATTTCGTATCGATCATATCTCCCAATCTACAAGTCCAAACGCTATGAAATTTTCACAGAAGACCACGTGTATGCTAAAGGATGTCCACGCCAAATTTCGACTCCATTGGATGAAATCTTGAGCGAGTCGAAATCAGCTCGTGTCAATCATGGATCGGACCGAAACTTCACGGGATTGGGCGTACGGACCTGGTCACGTGCCAGAGAGGGTCTCCCGAGATCTGAGCGAAATATCAACCTCCTACACCTATAAATAGACCACCAAAGCCAACAAAAAAGGGGTTCTTCTCTCTCTTTGAGATCGCCAACGCCCGGACTCCGCCAAATCCAGATCTGAACTTTGTCGCTGCTGCTACCAACAAGATTCACTGCTGCAAATAATAGCTACCTCTTGTAATTCATTGCATTCACTTGTAAACATCAAAGGAAGATCAATAAAACAAACTATTTCATAATGGATGTAGGCTATACGCCGAACCACCCTAAATCCTTGTGTCTCCTTGCACTTTAATTATTCTTATTTCTGAAATTTGGAGTTTTTGTTAGATAATTCCTCTTTTTTCATTTAATTTCTTCACTTTATCTCTTCAAAGACTTCCGAAGAGTGTTGTGCCCAATTTTGGTACAAACAAGTGATTTATTTTTAAAGATGTGGAAGAGAAGTGTATTTCCCTAGATAGCAATTGGCATCCAAAGCAAACTTTTAAGTATGAGTTAAAGGTTTTAAAGTTGTTTTTAAAGTATGTTTTAGAAAAATTATTATTTTTAAATGTTTAAAGTTTGAAAGTAAGTATTTCTCAAATTTAATTTAGTAGTAATTATTTAAAAGTAACTTGGTATGGTGTTTTAAAAGGATAAAAATGTAGTTTTATATTTTATAAAGTAGCTTTATTTTAAATATTCTTAAAAGTATATATTTTTAAATAAAGCATTAAAGTAGTTTTAATTTAAATGTTTTAAAGTGTATTTTATAATAAAGTGTTTTTAAATTATTTTAGAAATCGAAAGTATTTGGGAATTTATTCCATGAGAAGAGTGTGGTTTGAAACTGTTTCAAGGGTTGAAAAGTGGAAATATATCTTGCGAAGATATTTTGAGATTAATAAATAATTTGGGAAATTATATATGTTCGATGGATGTTTGTGAATGTTAATTGATAGTTAAATAACCGACTATCAATATTGGCCAATGCACTGATCGTTTCGAAGAGACCGGGATCGGGATTTATTTCTCGAAAACCACTTCGATCCGGTTTGTACGTTTTCGTCGGGAAACGAGTTTGGAATCGAAGATGGAGCAGTGAAGTGCTAGGGCTAATCACTACTAATCCTGAGGGTGATTCCAAAATGGATATAGTAGGAGTAGTGCCTTCGGTTCTGTTTGAACCCGAAACGGACTTGTATGGATGAATGCTTTCGGAACATCATCAGGTGGACGGTGGGCATTCTAAAAGATGTGTTCTAAAAGGTAACGCTTAGCCTCTAGCCTCATCAATCGGGAATGACTGAAAATCAGGGGTTATGCAGCAAGGCTATGTGGGTAGCGCCCATTAGGGTGAGGTCATCCCTGTGTAGATGTCCCTTTTTATATTCGGCTTAGTCGTGCGGTTGCTGATCCCAACTATGGGGTGATCTTACATGGAATTATCCAGTAAGGGGTAGTTCCGGCCTTGTGTTGCAGGGGATCGGACGTGGTCCTCGGTACACTGATCTAGACCAGGTACTGTGATAGGTGGTACCCCAGTGCCTAGTCATTAGTTGGAAATCCATTCTCCCTACGCGCCTGTACGGTTTTGATTGTGCCCAACTATTGATGAAATGTGAGATGCCAGCATTTCAGCTAGATTCTATTTTACTTTCTATAGACACTATTATAATATCAGACGAATTTGATAAAAAGTGTTTTGGCTATCGTAAGGTAAAAACCCGACATATTTATTTGTGACGTGGTCTTACGAGATGCTTTTGATTTCAAAGGGTTTGGAAAACTTTAATAATCCAATTGAGTGTGTTTCCTCACGCTGGTTTTCCAGACTGACTCGGGTGTTATTTTATTATAATGCTCAAGTCAGACCGAGTATTATAGGTTATATGATAAGATGCTGTGGAGCTTAGGAGACGAGCTGGATGGTGAGACGTATCACTCATACTTGATGTATATTCCGCTGTGTTGTGTGTACTGTGTATTCAGTTTTGTGAGGACATGTAGTGATTACTGTACAGTTGTGTGTTAGATGTTGTTGAACTCTGATGTTGTATTCTAAAGATGTAAAGTATAAAACAGATATAGTTTTCTTTTGTGTAAAGATCGGTTATTATCTATTATATTTTATTCCGCTGCGTTTGTGAGATTCTAATGTGGTTTTCTTTTTCTTCTTCTACCTTCTTCTTCTTTAACCCTAATGGTTCGTATTCCCATTCACTTTGAGTTGATATATGTGGAGAACAGTGTCGACTCAAGGGGTCGGGTTTGCGGGTCGTTATAGTGCATGTCACAAGTTGTTCGTGTAAGATGAATTCAAAATAAATGACGACGAACAACCCAAATAACTGAGGCAAATAATATTTTCAAAATACACACTTCATTTTGAACTGCAAAATATTTCTTTTTCAATTTTACTACGTTAGTGTTTATTATGCAGATAGCTAAGATGCTGGATTCAAGCTGGAATACAGTTGAAGATAAATACGAGTGAATGAGTGATATGTAGGGAGGTGAACATTGTAAATTGAAATTTGTGATGTAATCGAAATTTTAATGTAATTGAAATTGTGTATATATAGTGAGAGCTCAAATTTGTACTATTCAAAATTGTAATAAAATATTTGTTTGAATTTAAAGTCCGTGTTATTTATTTTATTCAGTAAATATTTATTCAATTATGTGAAAAATAAAATAGTACAATAGCAAATACATTTAAATGAATATATATATATATATATATATATGTTTATTATCATCAAACAAAAATCATATACTAGCATATTCAACAATCTCCCCTTTTTGATGATAACAAACATATATTAAGATTTTGACTCTATTAAATGTATTTGATCTCGATGAATTCCATTTGCTCCCCCTATTTGAATGCTCCCTCTCTACAACAAAGCTCCCCCTTCATATATGCATGAAAATAAATAAAAAATATGCAAATGAACCTAGATAGGAATATGCAAATAAAAAATAAAATATTTGACCGTTATTTGCCAAAATCTTAACCTTTCTCTCCCCCTTTTGTTATCAGCAAAAGAGTAATAGTGTTAGAAAAATAGAGATAAAGTGATAGACATTAATACATACCCAATCGAGTATAAATATTAAATTTCAATAAAAAATCAAACAAAAATCATAAATACTTTGTTAGGCGCATATTCCACTTTAGAGTGATAGGGGTGATGTCGGTATATAAAACCATATAGTTATGTCTATTTGTGGTGTATTTATATCAGGAATTTGAATATCTACTAACCATGCATAACCGTTCGGACTTTTAAATGGGATTAGTAGTATTCCCAATTTTTATAAAAAAATTAATTTCAAGCATCTTCTAACCATGCATAACCGTGAGGACTTTTAAATGGGATTAGAATCAACTTGTCTATTTAATAATCAATTTTGATATGTGTTCCATTCATGCATAACCGTGAGGACTTTTAAATGAGCATGAAAGCACATAAACAAATATTCCAAGTAGTTCTCCCATGCATAACCGTGAGGACTTTTAAATGAGAGTGAATACTATGGATGTTTTTATTACAAAAAAAATAAAATAAAATAAAAACGAATAATTACCTGTTTAAAATACCACATTTTGACATACTATATTGGATTTTAATGAGTGATGGTCGTTAGAAATATGATAGAAATAGAGATGTTCATGGAATTTATACCAACAAAAGTTATTATAAATATTGTTTAAATTTTTAAAGAAATTTACTAAATATACTGTCTCAAGTCATAATATATAATTGATATCAACACTCATCATTTTTTTTTCAACCACTATTTATCTTTTTGATAATCAGTAGGGAGTCATATTAGTTAATATATTCTTTTAAGATTAAATCCAAAAATAAATGTAAAATTAAATTTATAAAATGCCTAATCTAAAATGAAGTCAACAAAAATTATTTTCTAAAAGGGGTTTTAAAAAAAATGTCTGCCAATTGAAAATCAATTAAAATGAAAATTATTCAGATATTTTATTTGGAAACGTGATGCGACTAATGGATGTTTCAACATAAAATACTTTTCACTAGTAATTTTTCTTATCAACTCGACTACCAGTGTAATCTGCATCTAAATTCCATTTTACCTCAAAGTTATCAGATGGATACCAAAGAACATACCGTGAAGTGTGCAACAAATATGTCCATGTGTATCTAGAATAATCATCAATCAATAAAACACCATCATTAGTCCAAACAAATCTATATGAACTAGTTCGAAGACTCTAGAGGTACTTATAGTGTTCTCGGCATAAAAATATAATTGACTAACAATTTTGCATAAATAAAAATCAACATTCATTTCTTTATCATATAACTGGCTGATTAAAATCAGACTATGGTGCAGATTTTCAACATATAATATATCGTTCAAGATAAATGTACCGTTGCCTAATTTACCTTTACCGATAATTTTTCGTTGTTGCCCATTGTGATTCTGCCACCATTGTACTAGGCTAAGAAACTTTGATTTGTTGTCCGTCGCGTGCCTGGAATAGCCAGAATCCAGGTATCACTCTTGTTGTTCCTTAGCCTGCCACCATACCTACACGAGGCAAGATTTTTGTGACCTATTTGTTTTTATAGGTCCATGATTGTTAGTCACAAATTATTTTGAAAAATATGTTTGTGTAGACCAAAGACAATCTATATTTGCTCCTTTCGGCACCTAGATTTGTTTGACTTTAAGGGATTTTATATTCGTGCCTTTTGGAACCCAAATTGGTATGGTTATCACGTGTTTGGGTCTATACCAGCTATTATTGTGATTGTGTCCAATTTTTCCATAAATCGTGCACTTGGAATTGGCCTGACTAATTTCGCTTCTAGCACGTTCAGATTGAGTATATCCAAGTCCTTGTCTAATAGGATTAACAGTTTTTTTCCTTAATAACATATTTAGTGATTTTTCTCCTTTGGAGAATTTCCCTAAAGTTGTAGACAATTATTGGACTTGTGTTTTAAGAGATTCATTTTCATTCAATAACAAAGTGCACTTTTTAATATAATTTTCTCTCCTAGTGTTTTCACTTTCTTTCAAGATCAAAATTTCATTTTCAAGTGATTTGATTCTAGTTTCTGATTTTTTTCATTTCGTCTTCAAATGATGGACACTTATCACATTTAGGGCTTTTGTTTCGATAGTTTTTAACCAATTGATCAAGCTGCTTATTTAGTTCTATCAAACTATCTCTTTGTGATTCTATTTTAGTGTACTTCTCCCTAAGTCGTTCAAAGCTGCCATTTACTTCGTGAAAATATATAAGTAATTCCGAGTGAGTGGGTTTTGATACCTCGCTTGGCTCGTCATCATCGCTATCAGTTGTGTCACCTCGAAGACACAGATCTGCTTTTTCACTCTCACTGCTAGTGCTTTTATTATCATCATCACTTTTATTCCAAGTGGCTACAAAACTTTCTCCCTTTCGAGTTGTCTAGTACTTTGACTATTCTGCTTTTCAATTATTGATTTAGAGCTGGATTTCTGTATTTGCGGTTCCACTTTTTGAATCTATTTATTATCAGTGCCAATTCAGCTGCTCCATTATCGTCGTCGTCATCTTCACTTTCAGTTATTCCTTTGAGAGCTATTGATTTCTTTCGAATATCACCTCCTTCACGTTCTTCCTTGAATTTCATTTTTAGCTCATAAGTGGTGAGATTTTCGATGAGTCTTCGACTTTAACTTGTCTCAAATCTTTTGATTCTTGAATAGCAGCCACTTTTGCTTCAAAATTTTTGGAAGAATTCTGAGGATTTTTCGAACTATTTCCAACTCTGTGTATGGCTTTCCAAGTGATTTTGTTTTGTATACTAGATTAGAAAGTCGTCCATACATTTCTTTGACACTTTCATCCTTTTCCATTGTGAAGTTTTCGTATTCACTACTAAGCATGGCAAGGCGAGATTTTTTCACTTGGGAAGTTCCTTCGTGAGTCACTTCAAGTGTGTGCCAAATTTCCTTCGCAGTTAGACAATGTCAGACACGATTAAATTCAATTTGATCCAATGAACATATAATAGAATTCATAGCTTTTGCATTAACATTCTGTAGTTTATTTTCAAGATCTGTCCATTGATCCATCGGTTTTTCAATTTCTTGATTATCTACCACTATAGTTGGTGTCCTATATCCTGTCTCAACAATATTCCAAGCATCAATGGTTTCCAAAAAAATTTTCATTCTATTTTTCCAGTAAGCATATTCACCATTGAACATGGGTGGTCTAACTATGGACTAACCCTCAGCAAAAGCATTATTAAAAGAAGCCATTTAAAAAATCAAATTTTTAAAACAAAAAGCAAATTTTTAAAACAAAAAATGGTTTTTGTTCCTAGCTCTGATACCACTTGTAGGATCGATTTCACCCTAGAGGGGGGTGATACTAATAATAATAAAAATTAATGCGGAAATATATAAAATAATTGCATCATAGATAATAGCAGAATAATAAAGGAAGAAATAGAACAACACAAATTTACCCAGCTTCGGTAAAACTCTACCTACGTGCTGCCCCCAAGGTTTCTACTAGAAATTATGTAGTCAGACGCTTACACACGTAAACTTGCAACATCCGTTATCTACTAACCTAACTATACGCTCAAAACCCTGCCACAACTCATCCACTAAGTTGCGAATTCTCGAACTACACCACCGTAGTTCGTAACCTAGTCACACGACTAGAAAGTTCCACAGTTTAAAAAGGAAATTTACAACTGGAAAATAAAACTAAAACAAAGACCCTATTATATAAAACTTAAGCCCAAAATAATAAAAATATAGAGCCAACCCACTATTATAACTTGAGAAAATGAAAATCGTCTCCTTTTGTGTTTTCTTTTTTATACTTCAGCCGATCTCTTTTTTTCTCTTCCAATCTGGAATTAGGGCTCTGTTAATTAGATGCAGCCACTTGAAAAATTGATGCTCGAAACTTTTACTGGTATATTTTCAGTTCACTTCGATGCTTCCTTGATCAGTTGTATTGTTCACGGCTGGTTCAAATATATCGAGCTTGAATGATAAAATGGTATGTGATTTTTTTGTTCGATTTTGAATTTGCTCGACTTCGATTCGAGTTATATATTTGTTCGTGATTTAGTTGCTTGCTCTCATATTTTGCTTGAACTCGAATCGATACCTTTGCCGATGATGATTTTTGGGTATTTATAGGGATCGAATCCCTTAGTTTATGTTCGTATAGTTTCGGTTTGAATTCTTCACATGATTTGCTCTGCCATTGATTTTTGATCGAACGATGTGACTAACCTTA
Organism: Allium fistulosum; assembly: GCA_030737815.1. Lineage (NCBI taxonomy): Eukaryota > Viridiplantae > Streptophyta > Magnoliopsida > Asparagales > Amaryllidaceae > Allium > Allium fistulosum. Next base: position 1,145,169,396 of record CM060905.1, read on the forward strand.
TCTTGTTCATATCATACGTATACTTTATGAATTTGAATTTAGGTCCGTTCTTTTCTCTTTTGACTTCTATGATTTCGGCACTCTGAATTTTTGAGATAATTGACTTGGTTAATTTCTTTCTACTATCACTTAATCTTTTATTCAAACTGTACCACTGGATTTTTGGAATTTGATTTGTTAAGTTCGAACTGCCTTCATGTTGCTGGAGTCTTGTGAAGTTTGAAATGGTCTTCATGAGTATATACATATATACATACATGTATGTATATATGTGTGTGTGTCTGCACTTGAAATTATTCTTGTCTCAGTTTCATGCTCACTTATATATGTTCAAAACTATTTTGTTGCACTCTGGTTGATATGTTGATCTGGTCCACTGCTTTGAGTATGTTTGGACTGCTGTTATATTTCTTTGTACTCTGCTATGTTGATTTGTAAGCGTTCATACTTTCAGTGTTGAGTCTCGTTGTCACTACATATTGTTATGGTCTTGTAGTCTGGTTCAGTCCAGTTTTGATTTGAGACTTGGAGTCTGGTTGGTATAGTCGAGTGATAATGTCTTGATACATTTGTACATACTCCTATAGTGTGGTTCACTCGAGTCTTATCTATGCGGTTTTGTTGCCTTTTTCCTGGTTTGTCACTGTTTGATGTGGTTTTCACTTGATACTATGTACATATGGTGGTCTGGGTGCAAGTGGTCATGTGTACATTGATTTGAAAAGTTGTTTTGTACTGAGCCTTGGAGATGGGCAATCTGATTCATTGCACTGTAGTCTTGTATTCTCTGGTCTTCACTATTGCCTCTGGTTTGCTTTGTGTAGTTCCTGCCACTTTATCCAAGACTGTTTGCATCCCTTGCTTCTGAACCTTCATTTGTATTTTGGAATATGGTTTTGTTCATGTCTCGCATACAAGTCCGGTTCAAGTGTGTTGTTTTGTAGTCTGAAACCATTTAAGTCTCGATGCATTCCTTGTACCTCTTGTACATTTGGTTGTCTGCACTATCTCGAATCACTTGTGTATATGTGCACATGTTCTATTTGTCATTGCTGCTTTGAGTTAAATTATGGTCTAAATGCATTGAGTTATGTTTTTTTTTACTTCGAGTCTGTTCATGCCTGAGTTGCCTTCATGCCTTCATTCTTCTTGTTTTATGATGAACTTTTGTCTGCACTGTACCATGCCATTTTAAAATTTGGATGCTTTGATGACCTTGTCTGTTCTGGTTGTTGTATTTGGTTGATTTGATTTGATATGACCATGATATGTGTATGCATATATGTATGGTGCATTTGAAACTTTGTGACTTTGTTTTGATCGAGAGTTATATGCACTTGAGTTGAATCCAACTAATGGCTCGGGTTTGACCTTGTGCTCACATGTCCTTGCAATTTTATCGAGTGTATATCGGTGTGCACGGCCTTGTGGCATGTACAGTGATACATTATGCATGTCACAAATTGTTCGTGTAAGATGAATTCAAAATAAATGATGACGAACAACCCAAATAACTGAGGCAAATAACATTTTCAAAACACACACTTCATTTTGAATTGCAAAATATTTCTTTTTCAATTTTACCGCGTTAGTGTTTATTTTGCTGATAGCTCAAATGCTGGATTCAGGCTGGAACACAGTTGAAGAAAAATACAAGTGAATGAGTGATATGTAGTGAGGTGAACATTGTAAATTGAAATTTGTGATGTAATCAAAATTGTAATGTAATTGAAATTGTGTATATATAATGAGAGCTCAAATTTGTACTATTCAAAATTGTAATAAAATATTTGTTTGAATTTAAAGTCTGTGATATTTATTTTATTCAATAAATATTTATTTAATTATGTGAAAAATAAAATAGTACAATGACAAATACATTTAAATGAATATATATATATATATGTTTATTATCATCAAACAAAAATCATATACTAGCATATTCTACAGAATGCTCCTTGAGTGGTGATGAGTCGGAGTGTAGGCACCTAGGGCTGATTTTGCTATGCCAAGCGAAGATAATTCTACTCTTGGAGGGAGGCCCTTTCATGGGACGGAGTCATCCATAGAAGTGCAAGATTGGTCAAATACTTATGAGCGCTTCATCGGTGATATGGAGGTGGAAGATGCTATGAAGAGGAAGTTGGCTTCGAGACAGCTTCAGGGCCGAGCTATGAATTACTGAAATGCTACCACTAATGCTACTCCAGAAGACCATTTTTATTAAGATCGGTTTAAGAGGAGGTTTGAGAATAAGTTTATTTTGATGGCCCAGAAGTCAATTTTGTTTAGAAAATTTGCTGATCTCAAGCAAGGTGAGATGTTAGTCCTAGAATATGTTGTAGACTATGACGCCTTGTCAAAGTATCGGATGTCATTCATAGATACTCCCTTGAGAAAGAATGAGAAATTCATTATAGGATTGGATGACTATCATGGAGAGAAGCTAGTGGACCATACAGATGAGATGGTTGAGAAGCTTGTAGAGAAGGCGCTTCGCCATGAGAGCTTGTACCTTAAGCTAAGACTGTTATTGTTGTTTCTGCTAAGAAAGAGGAACCAAAGCCGTAGCAAGGTGATGGAGGCAAAAATAAGTGGAATGGAAAGAGAAAGCAGTCCCAAGGAAAGGGTGGTAAGAAGAAGGGTAAATGGGAACTTGTTTGATTTAGATGCAACGAGAAGGGTCATCTACTTAGAGACTGGATGACAAGTGAGAAGAAAAAATGCTATAATTGTGATAAGCCCAGGCGTTTGAAGAATAATTGTCTGACACTAGTAAAGGATAAGCAGGTGGTGAAGGCATATGCTTTGGACGTTGTCCCGACTTCGTCAAGTGCTCCCTCGGTAAAGGATAAGGGGAAGGGAGTCGTCATTTAAGGTATGCTTTCTATTGCTGATGTTCATGTTCAAGTTTTGTTTGGTACCAGTGCTTCTTGTTCATTCATCTGTAGTGGCCTAGTAGATAGATTGGGATTGGAACCTGAGATAGTAGACTGACCCCTAATTGTAGCAAACCATATTAGAGGCTCTACTTATCTTTGCATGATTTGTCGTGGCCTAGTTTTAACGAGTCATGGATGTTCTTTGGATTGTGATTGTTTTATTTTGAACTTTGTTGGGTTTGGGATTATCTTGTGCATGGATTGGCTTAGGAAATATGCAACCATAGTGGATTGCGAGAAGCTGTTGGAGATAGTAAAAGATGTGGATGGGCGAACGGTAGTGGTTAGTTGCCTACTAGAGGACGGGGTAATGGTTAGATTTCTATATTCTCTTGAGGTTCCATAGGAGGGATTGTCATCAGTGCCCATCGCTATAAAGTATCGGACGTCTTCGATGAAGTAACTAGATTGTCGCCGCATAGAGAGATTAAGTTTAGGATAGACTTGGTCAAGGAAGCCAGACTAATAGTTATGCCTTTGAGACGTATGGCACCCAGAGAGCAGAAGGAATTGGTGGTGCAAGTGAATGGTCTATTGAGGAAAGGGTTCATTTGAAGGATAATATCTGAGTGTGGCACACTTGTAATATTCGCAACAAAGGTGAATGGCTCTTTGAGGTTGTGTGTGGATTATTGTGAGCTGAATAAAGTGACGAGGAAGAACAAGTATCCACTCCCACGCATTGATGACTTTTTTGATTAGCTGCATGGTGCGAAGGTGTTTTCTCAAATGGATTTGGCGATGGGATTTCACCAGATGAGAGCAGCGAAGGAGAGTGTACCTATTACTGCGTTTCATACACCATCGGGTTTCTATGAGTGGTTGGGATGCCATTTGGATTGAGCAATGCTCCAGCATACTTTGTGGATCTCATGAATTTGGTTTTGAAAGACCAACTGAATAAGTTCGTGCTTGTGTTTGCAGATGATATTCTGATCTACTCAAAAATTGAAAAGTAGCACAAGACGCACTTGAGGATTGTGCTAAAGATATTGAGAAAGCACAAGTTGAGAGTGAAGTTCTCTAGTTGTCACTTCTGGAGAATAGAAGTGAGATTCTTAGATCACGTCGTTTTGGGACAAGCTATAGTTATGGATCCTACGAAGGTGGCAGTGGTCCAAGGTTTGAATTGGTCCAAGAATGCTACGGATTTGAGAAGTATCCTAGGATTGACGGGATACTATAGACGCTTCATAAATGACTTCTCGAAGGTAGGGGCACTATTGACCAATTTGATGAAGAAGAATCAGACTTTTGTATGGGTTGCGAAGTGTGAGCATGCATTTATGAGTCTGAAGAGTGCACCAGTGTTGACCATTCCAAGTGGAAATGAAGAGTCAATAGTATACACCGATGCTTGTGATACTGGATGGGGTGCGGTGTTGATGCAGAAGGTTACCGTTTCTTTGAGTCAACAGCTAAAGCAACACAAAAGGAATGACCTAACTCATTGGAATTAGTGGCAATCGTTTTTTCTTTGAAGATGTGTAGACACTATTTGTTTGGGAGAAAGGTTTTAGCTATTTATGGACCACAAATCCTCGAAGTACCTCTTCTCTTAGAAGGATCACAAAATTTGACGAAACGGTGGTTGGAGTTCTTGGCCTCTTATGATTTTAGCTTTTCCTATACTTCAAGTAAAGGGAATGCAATCGCCGATGCATTGAGTAGAAAACATGCAGGGTTGAGCACAGTATTCTTGGAATGGAAGCAGGTAGAGTATATTGTTGGATTTGATTTCAGGCACCACTGCGAGCTGGAACCTGAAATGTTGGCCTGTTTGTCAATTAGACCTACTCTAATTGAAAGGATTGGTACTAGTCAGAAGCGGGATGCTAGGCTAGTGGATATCATGGCAAAGATAGAAGAAAGAGTAGAGTATAAAGTCATGAAGCAATATAATCTCGACTGAGAAAGTTAGCTTCGTAATGATGGAAGATTATTTGTTCCTAAAGTTGATGGATTGTGAGATGAAGTGCTAAGAGAGTATCATCATTCCAGATTGATCATTTATCCCGGCGGTAACAAGATGTACCGAGATATGAAATAGACTTACTACTAGAAATGTATGAAGAGGGATGTTGGTGCATTCATCTCGAAGTATATAAACTGTCAGTTGGTGAAGGCAGAGTAGAAGAAACCTAGTGGATTGTTGCAACCATTAGAGATTCCTAAATGGAACGGGAACAAGTATCGATTGATTTTATTGATGGATTATCGAGGACTCGAGTAGGGTACGATGTCATTTGGGTCGTAGTAGATCAGTTGACCAAGAGTGCAAGGTTTATACCTATCAAGTCAAGTAGAACAGTATCCAAGGTGGTAGAGTCGTTTGTAAAGTGGATAATATGATTTCACGTTGTGCTGAATAGCATTATGAGCGACCGAGACCTGTTGTTCACTAGTGGGTTTTGGACGAGCGTACAAGAGGCATTAGGGATGGAGCGGCATTTTAGTATAGCTTATCACCCATAAACGGATGGGTAGACCGAAAGAGTAAATAGTATATTGGAAGATCTCTTGAGAGCATGCATTATAGATTTTGGAGGGTCGTGGGATGATCATTTGCATTTGGTAGAGTTTGCATACAACAATAGTTAACAGTCGAGTATTGGTATGGCACCATATGACGCATTGTATGGCCGACCATGTAATGCTCCTTCATGTTGGTAGGAAGCATTCGAGAAACTGATACTTGGGCCAGATATGATTAGAGAGACTTTGAAGAAGATTGAAGTCATTAGGCGACGAATGAAAGTTGCTCAGGATCGACAGAAAAAGCTATGTTGATAAGAGACGAAGAGATTTAGAGTTTTCTATCAGAGGTATGGTATTTGTAAAGGTTTCTTCTCTAAAGTATGCAGTTCGATTTGGTAGAAAGGGGATGTTGGCACCGAGATTCGTAGGTCCTTTTCCGATAGTCGAGAGAATCGGGAAGTTAGCATATAGGGTCGACTTACCTCAGAAGATGGCGGGCATGCATAACTTTTTTCATGTCACTTATCTACATAAGTTTTTGCATGACTCAGACATGAAGATTACACCGGATCAGCTAGAAGATGTTGAGGTAGGACCAGAAGTTTCTATATCTCGTAGGCCGCTTCGTATTGTTGGGTACAATACAATGCAGCTTAGGAGAAAAATGATGAATCTAGTTAAGGTACGATGGAGCGGAAGTGAGGATGGTTGTACGTAGGAGACGAAGGACAGCATGAGGACTTCTTAACCGAAGCTCTTTGAATGGTAAGGGCCATCATTTATTATGTTACTTTCACCATTGTATACTATATTTGATATGTTCGTATTCCGCATGTTAGGATAGGTCACCTATATTATTGATAGCATTACTACTTGTTTGATATTTGTGATCGTTGGTAGGCATGCTGGATGACCATGGTTACTTATACTTTGGCTTGTTTGGGGATTCCAGGGGCGACATTCCTAAGGAGGGAGAGAATGTAACGACTAATATTTTACGTATCGAAGGATCGTAAAATATTTTTATTTTATTCGTATGAGGTTGTATAATTCTATAACTTTGGGATATGTCTCCTTGGTCGTATGATTCTATAACTTTGGGATATGTCTCCTAGGGACATTTTACACATCTATGATTTTTTTCGAATTTCTATGTGACCATTTTGACCTTAGAAATCTTTTTTGGGCTATAACTTTTGATAGGAGTTGAACTAGGGTCTCAAACTAGTTCAATGCTTCAGGATAATTGTTTCCCATTCTGTAGAGTGGTCATAATTGAAAAACAAACTTATGATTAGAAAGCTGTGCCTATTTTAAGTTTTTAAAGCTGCTGGTCATGATTAGTGTGTAGTTAATTATGCCCATTAGTGAGCCCATTAGTCTAATAGAGAATACTATAAATAGATGCCTGAAGAGTCAAATTAAAACTTTTACCTCTCATTCTAAATCAGGTCTAAACCCTATTAGCCTTAGATCCATTCTAATTTCAAAACAAATCTCCCAAATTGCTCTCTAAATCAAACTAGATTGCCGATTAAAGGTTCGATCATCAACTAGAATATAGAGACCATGGACTTGCTTGATTTGAAGTGCATTCCATTACTGTCCAAATTGGATCTACATTCATATTGGTTGAATTCTGGTAATTGGTGAGTGTTTTATGTCTTCTCACTATACTATGCATGTTTATATGGAAGAATTATAAGATTTAACATGTTTTAAATTGATTTTTCGCCATAAAACCTTTTATAACCTTAATTACATGTTAAACTATGTATATTATTTAAATTGATTAGAACACCCTTGCTCACGCTCATATATTCTTGCTATATGTAGATCTATGTTAGAAATTGACTTGTTTGTCTTTTTTTGATGGATTACATGTTTGATTGGATGAAATTGCTTGTTATTCTATGTTGGATGATATGATTTAATATTGTTTGTTAGTGTTATGATTGCATAGAATGTTAGGTCATAGAATTGAGAAAATCGAAGGCAAAGTTGTTCAGAATTGGACAAAACTTAGAGGGGAAGCTCTGGAGTATGAGAGGAGCTTTGGGTTCAAGTCGCAGGTCCAGATTGTCTAAGTATAGAAGTCGGCATCGACATGAGAGGTCGGTACCAAGTTTTGTTGGTTGATCCAACAAGTCGATGGTTTTTGGGGAAGCAAGAGTGTTGCTAGTAGAGGTTGCTTAATGTGATGGGCACTACGCCATAAATGACCTTCTGCAACACAAAAAAAATGTTGGCTCAGGCCCTAAAAATGTTGCCATAGGTCTATGGCAACACTTTTAGGGTGATGCAATTTTTGCTGTTGCCTTAGACCTCAAAGGCAACATTTTGACTATCTAAGGCAACATAAGTAATATTGTTGCAATAGAACCCTATTTGGGTCTATGGCAACACCCATAGGTATCTGTAGCAACATTCCAAAATGTTGCTATAGATATTAACTTTCTGAATTTGTGGGGCCCACAATGTAGAGCATATTTGATTTTTTAATAAAAATAAATATTTATTTAATAAAATGCTATTGCATAGAATTTGATATTTAAACAGTAATTTATTTAAATAAATATTTTATTTCAACATTTGAAATAGTACAAATTCCTGACTCCACTATTTTACAATTCAATGATATATAACATTGATATTCACATATAAAGATATTCCTCACTACATCACTCAGTTCACTCATTACATATGCAGTTTCAATTTATACAGACAAATATATGATGAGTCGAAGGCGAGCCGAGTGCCGAGCCGAAGGCGAGCCGAGAAGCGGGTCCGGGCGCAGCGCCGGTGGGGGTTCGGGGCACCGCAGTCCCGGCGAGTTAGGTCGAACAAGTGGGCAAGCCCGATTCATCCGATTTCGGAAGATCGAGCCTTCTTTGAAACGACGTAAAATGATGCACAAATGAAGACTGAACTTAATTCCTATCCTCCATCTCCTCGCCTAAATCTGCTTGAATCCCCTACGGCCAAACACCAAAACTCTACTGCAAACTCTTTTCAATTTCCAATCACCACATAAGCTTCTCTCCTTAACCAATACACAGCAGCGCTCTACCATTGTCAATACAAACAATCTCCAAAGCCTCACAGTTGCATGCTCCTCCATCCCCCTGTTTCACCAACATCACTTCTTCAAACAAGCAAAACAACAACTCACTATCAAAAAACTGCAATTGCAACCACCCTTCAATACTCTATAAACACCAGAACACTCACCATCATTCAATCCACACTTCGTCAACATCCCACCAATATCCTAAAACCTACCACCTCTTACAACTTACCTTTAATCCTCCACTTTCACACTCTTGCAATATCAAACTCCAAACTCCGTCTAGATCTCTCTACCAACATTCAGGCATCACACTGCCAACTGAAACTCCTCTGCATCACCAACTTCCACCATCACTTCCATAACTTACCAAACCAACCAACCAACCTTCAACCAATACAACTACATCCAGATTCAATGGTGAACCAACCAACCTTAATGCTTGGATAAGATCACTCTGCACTCAGTTCGAGTTATGAACTTGCGATGGAGGCACAGGACATCTAGAAGCAGTAGATACCCAGCCAGATTCTGAAACATTAACAAGTTCCAAAGGAGCATTTGCACAAACATATAGGGGGCATACCATCTTATTGAAATTACCAGTACCAAGTGAAGCAACCGCAATCATAGGGGAAAGTACGAAGAGATCAGACTGGGATGTACCTGATATAGGAGCCGTGGACGGATTAATTGTTGCGAGAATGACAGCTAAATCTCGAGGGCAGCAGTTCGGGTTTTGGGAGAAATTAAGGCGCTAGAAGGGTTTTCAGGTGAAGTAGTCTAAAGGAGAAAGGTAGAGGGGTTGGTGGCGAGCAAGTCTTCTGTTGGAGGTGAGAGCTGATGGCGACGACAGCGGTGGAAAAAGGGGTTTGAACGGAAAACTTTGTTTGGCTTCGGGTTTTGGTGTCTTGACGGGGCTCTGGTTAGAGCTAGATGGTCGCGATGGGTCAGGGGGAGCTAGGGGTGAGGGTGACAATTTGGTGGTGGAGGCGAACGAGGAAGCAGAAGAAGAGGAGGGTGACAATTTGGTGGCGGAGGCGAATGGGAGGATTGCTAATTGCAGTGGTGATCCATTTTAACAACCAGATTAAATGTAGATCGTTGGATCGTATTCACGCAGATTGCTAATTTTATTAATTTTTTAATTTGAATACATCTATTGCAACACTATATAAAAATGTTGCATCGTGTTACACTTGTTTAGCTTAAGCAACACATTTTTATGGCTAAGGTAACACCAAAAATACAACGTTGCAGTAGGACCAAAATTTTATAGCTATCGCAACATTTTAGCTGGCAACACCTTGCAAAAATGTTGCAGAAGGTCATTTATGGCGTAGTGTGGATAGGTGATTGGCTAAATGTTGGAGGCTATGACTACTTGTTTGTAGAATATGAAGTAGAGTACTTAGAAGAGAAGACTTATTCGATGAGGACTTGATTTGTGTAGAGAAGTCGGGGTCAAAGTATCTGGGCATGGAGTACTAGAAGCAATGAATGAGTGAAAGGAAACTTAGCCATAAATTGGCTAAGTGGAGAGGTCGGACCGAGTTAAGAGGTCGGTGCTGAGTTCTAGGCTTAGGTCCAAATGGGATGAAACTTCTGGGAGGTAAAGTGGAGGTCCTGTATATCATGCTGGAGGTGTTGGATCATTTGTATTAGGTTGGATGATGATATAAAAGCATAATGAAATCTATGGTCTTCGGATGTTCGCTCGTGTTGGGAGTAGATTCTAAAGATGGCGGCTCGCAAAGGGGATGGGCCATATGATCGGGGAATGTGGAAGGGTTTCTCATGAATAATGGAAACTGGATTAAGAAAGAAGAGCTTGGTATCCAAATGGAGCAAAGGAGGACTCGGGTGTATATACTAAGGAGTCATTGATGCTCGAAGTGTTTTCTGTTGTACTCGAAGCAGGGGTATTATTAGTGGGGATGTCCATGGATTGGTAGCAAGGATTCGTATCCCCTAGACCTATGGCTTTGGGTCCAGTGTCTAGCTTTGCATGGTTAGACATGTATCTAGCTTTGGGCTACGAGATAAGAGAGTACAATGGAGAACCAAGATTTGCATTAGTCCCTGTTAGAAAATAGGCCATAGAGCTATCATATATTCAGAACACATCGAGTGATAGTTAGGATTGTATGATGGATGTTATGGATGCTATGGTTGCTCTCTTTAATAGGCTATCACTCATAGGTATCAGGAGAAGTAGGTACTAGAGATAGGATTACCTGGAAGACTGATATCCTTTATCTGGTTTGTGGTATATCTTTATGATATTGTAGAGTAGCATATTATAGTGTTGTATGCTAACTCTTTCGTTCCAGGGGCAGATCAGGTATGGTTCATGTACTCTTGTTTCTTACCATATCTAGGTATTTAGTATTTTGTGACTCATTAACCTCTCACGCCAGACTGTTGCCTGACCTAAGGTTTTATTTTTGCCTCTTATTATCTCAGATACTCTTAAATGAGTAGATTAGATAACATATCCAGGTGAAGCAGTAGCTGTTTGGAGGACAAGCTGGATAGAGCTATCTCGTATTACATACATATATTCAGTCTACGCTCATTCCGCTGGGCAATGCTGTAGAGCCTATGACAATGCTTGCTCATTACTATTTGTGTTAGCGATAGTTATTGAGCTTGTTTTCGCTGTATAAACTCTACATTGATGTATAACTCTGTGGATATTATACTCCGATGATGATAGTCTATTCATAATATTATTACTGTCTCTTCTACTATATCTATGATATTATATTTTATGCGCTATGAGATATGAGAGGTTATGTGATATATTGGTTCATTTAAACCTTGATGATCGCCCTATATCGGTCGAGCACGATTGCAAAGCACTATTTGAATATTATTGGTGCTGATGGCATAGGGCGGTCGTCATAGTGATTGTTTGGGTGGCCTCGGAGTTGGCACCCTCAGATGTTTGAATAGCCACTACAAGATCTTGGACTTTTCAAGATGATGATTCTACCTGGCCTGATGCACTTGGACCAGTAGAAGCTTCAGTGGTAGCTTTAGCTGGAGCAGCATCTTATGCGGCTAGGGTCACCATTTCCTCCTCTAGTTTTAGAATGTCGTCAGTGTCAAGGTACTTAGCTTTTAATTGGTCCTCAGTGAGCCATTCACCGAATGTTGCCGCTTGATGCATTATCTCTTCATAAGCATCGGCTAGAGTGACGGAGTAAGTGTTTCCTAACCACTTCAGGTTCTTGAATTGGATAACATTAGCGAATAACTACTGAAGGGTGGAATTCAAACTTTTTTCCTTTAGCCACCTGCTCTTTAAATGAATTTAGCTCACTCATTGTGCCAGCATGATCAACCTAAGACTCTAGTTTTTTCCTTTTTTCCATAAGTAAGGTGGACACAAGCTTCTCAATTTTGGCTTGGAGTTTTTGGATATAAGCTTCTTTGTCTAAAAGAGCATTGTATTTTTCTTGGAGGGACGGGTCCTTGATCTTAATCTATGTATTGAGAGGAGCGTTTTCTTTATGAGCGGTCTTTACTTGGTCTTTCATCACAATTATGGCCTGATTGTAAGTCAGCATTATTTCTTTGGCCAATTCTTTAGAGTTCTTCAACGATTTTTAAGCTTCGTCTCTTTCTTTTATAGCTTTGGCTAATTCCCTCTTGTGTTCTTCTATAGTTCTATTATAGCTCTTCCTTTCTGACTCAAAAGATTAGATGTCAGTCTCGTGAATTCTATTGATATTAGAGAGGGCAATGGTGAGTTTCTTCCGCTCGTACCCTTGGCTATTAGCTCTTGGATTCCTCCGACCTTGCAGTTAGCCTCTTTCCTAGGAATATATTTAAGGACACGGTCGAATTTGAATCCATTTAGAAAAACATTTGGGAAAGTGGCTTGCATTCTACTTGGCGGGGGTGGAGCTGGAGCTGGGCGAATAGTGACTTCCTTGGATTGATAGGGTAAAGAAATAGCGACCGTAGGAGAGAGCGACGATAGAATTTTTTGCAAAGGAAAATGCAATTGAGATCGAGGATGGGAAAAGTCAGAGGAGGGACAATGGCGGTCATGTGGGTCTTTGAACATTTTCCCTTGGTTATAGGATTCTTTCTTGTCAATGAGCCTTTTCTTTCAATCATTTTCTGCTTGGTGGTCTCTTTCCATTTAGTGTCCTCTTTCTTTTCTCCATGATCTCTCTTCATCTGATTCTCTTCCTACATGAGAGCTGGGATAAGATGGGTATGGTTTAAGAGTTAATCTCTTTTGTTTAAAAACACCAGAGTGAAGGTAGTTGGAGCAGTCTCTTCCCATCTCACTTGAAATTAAAGATAAAGAAACATATCAATATTGTAACACAAGAATAAGCGTTGGTGTGAGCATTTGTGATCCTAAACATGCGTCAAGTGTTGGTATTTCCCTAAGTACTCTATGGAACGTGTTTAAAAGGTTGCAAGGACAGAGTTTAGCCTCCCTCGGCTACGACGCCCTCAGATAGATAACTAAATCCTGAAGGATACTCCTTGAGAAGACCGTCGATAGGAATGTCAAGATCACTCAATGAGTCAAAGATATTTTCTAAATGACCGGTTGAGGAGTCGGCATGATTTTTGGAGTCATGCTCGGTTAAGTAGACTTCTGGAAGGTCTTGACGACTATTTGCTTTAGACGTGATAGGGCTGGAATGTAGGTTCCATTTCGAGATGTCTCTACGTATGACTCGTCATCATCATCTTCATTATTATCACCCTCCTCGTCACTTTCTTCTTCCTCTCCCTTATCTTCATTTTTTACTCCAGCTTCCTATCCTTTGGGAATCATGCTCATTTCTCCTCTCTCTTCATTTTCTTCTTTTACCACTCTCTCGGCGCCTTCTTCGACAGTCGCCAATCCGGACAGACCTTTGGTGCCCCTATGGATATCTTCACTGGAACCATGAATGAGGGCAGAAGACCTTGTGTACATTTTTGATCCTCTGGCTGGGAGTTTGATGGATATAGAAAATCATTTAGGGTACTGAAGGCTAGATCGATGAAGGTTCTCATTTGTCAAGAGGAAGGTGGTGGATTATAATTGAAAGTTGACCCTTTTTAGTTGCTTTAGGGTCTCGAAGTGCTCGGAGCTTCTGTCTCAAGCAGGAATATCTATGAGAAGAATGGGTAAGGAGTTAGACACTTGGACAATAAGAGTCAAAGTACGGGGAGAAATGGAAAGGAAGAAGTCTTACTACCAGACAGCCAGAGCCGGTTGAAGCCGTATGTACATCGGACATAGAAATACTCATTTTTGAAATATGATCATTGGTTGTGAAGTGGATCAATCACTTTGCATCAGCACCAAGCTTGAATGATCAATAAGGATGGTGACTCGTTCCTTTACTTGAAGTTCAAAAGGTATGTCAATTCCCCAAGGGTTGGAGGCCATCGAAGTGTTAGCATGGATAGGATGTAAAGAGAACTCAATAAGGCGTAACCATTGGGTTGGACTTGAGTAGGAGCGATCTCGAGCTCTTGAAGGAACATATGAAGGAATGGGTTGAAAGGTAGTACAACACCACCTATGCACATGTAATTATTGCAATCTATGTAGCCCTGTGCAGGATTGTGTGCCAGTTGGTTAATAGTCGGTAGCAGGATGTCACTTTTTGGTATTCCATGCTACAGGCATATGGTTCAGAGTGACTTAGCATTTAGGATTCCTGGCATTTGTTCAAGGTGGATCGTTTAGAACTTTTAAGCCAAATAGTTCACTAAGAGGAGGTGGTGGATTCTAGATTGGAGCTACTAGAACTATCATCCTCTATAGCCCTATAGTGATTGAACATCTTGGTCCTGTAGCCATAGAAGTCCAGGCTTGAACGGTTGTGGAACCAGCCTTGGAAGGAGTTGATGGCCCAACACCGATGTTGAATCTAGGTTAATGGAGAGTCTTTATGGATTGAAAAACTTGATGGTGAACATGGTCAAGCATGTTTTATTTTGGTATTCTATTTTATATAAACCTGTGTGATCAACGCGTAGAATATAATGAATGTCCATGTGTATCGATCGATTGAATTTTGAATGTCGACTGGGGCAATTAAAACTGTCAATCTATACAATGTGTCTCCAGTGTCCGATACATGACAAATAGACCATTCTGTGTAGATAGCCCACTCGTTGTGGAAAACGAACCCCGATGCACGATGGAACTATGTGTTGATTCTTACCGTTACCATTAGATAATTGACAATGGAATCACTATCCGAAGCGATGTGGAGCACTCATTTGTAGGAACACAAGATTGTGAAGTAACTTGAAGTGCCATGTGATGGAATTGTTCGAATGCTATTTAACGACGAATTTTCTATCGGTTTAGAAAATCGCCGATAAATTTCAAATTAAATTCAACCGCAAGTGCACGACGTACAATTGTTAGTACGTGGCGAGTACGGGTCGATCCGCATGGAATTGTTGATTTTAAAAATCTATTCAATCAAATTATACCAAAGTAGAGAGAGTGTTAAGCTAAAAATGTAAGAAACTAACAAAAAGAAAGTGATAAAACTATGAGAGTGTAAAGGCAATTTAGAGGCAATTTCCACTCTCTAGATCACATAAATCAACAAAGTGAAGTTATGATCTCTCTTTTCTTGTCATTAGTGTAATTAGTTGATGTGCTTATCATAAGTATGGTATATTTGTGCTATTAATTAGCCCAATATAAACCATCAAACTAGAACACAACCAATAATACACATTTAACTCTCATGAAATATGACAACAAAGTTGAAAGCAAAATCAATTTTAAGCATGGCCTATTATCTATTGTTTAGAATATAGGCCATCAAATTTTAATTTCAACAATCACTTCATTACCATCATCAGATGTATATGAAGAGGTAATTATTGTTTGTGATTGTTTAAATATAGCCTATTTGGTGTCAACAATATAGGCTATCAAATTCAAATCAAAAACAACAAGTTAAACCATTTCAAATGTTTCATTAAGCACAAATAGAGAACATAAATGATTAAAATGTTGAAGCTACATGATTAGGGAGCTTCATTTCCCCTAATATGAAGGGATTAGCCTCTCATTTGTGTTATCATATCAACATAAGTAGCATGCAACATGAAACACAAAAAAGAAGAAGATGAAAGCAAAGTAAAGGAAGAGCTATCTACATGCATAAAAAAAAGAAGATCTACACTACTAACATGAAAGTAAATAAACAAGGAAAGAAGAATTAAAATTGCATGAAAAAAAATTACATAAAAGAAATGGCTAAGTAGCCATGAAAAGAAAGAGAGCTCTCATTTTGTTTTTGATCTAAACTAAACTAAGAGAAGAGAGCCTAAAAAATACTACATGAAGCATAAAGGATATTTATACATGTATGAAACCTTAATCCACTTTTTTGGGAACTACCCAAATTGCCCTTGAGGTAGTGTGGCCACAAAGTAATCATTAGCATACCTTAATCCCTATTTAGATGTGCATGAAGCTTTAAACTCTATTAGCATGTGCATTAGCCTCTAATTTGTACATGAAGGTATGTGGATAGGTAGGGTCCTCCATGATCCATCAAATGAATTATTTCCATCTTCATTTATTTGTATTCACTCTTGTGCATGCATATATCTTCATGAAGCCACTTGTATATGAAGCCAAATTCCTACAAAATAATATAGAAATTTCCAATTAAATTTTCTCAAAATAATATATGCACAAAATGACCATTTTGCCCCTATATAAAGATGAATATGTGATGATTTGAAAATAATTTGAATTTTGGTTTAAACATGTTAAAAGACCCAATATGATCATTTATTTAATTTAATTAGATTAAATATGGTGGTAAAAATATGCACATTTACGTGCACATCAAATCCCCCACACTTATCTTTTATTCGTCCTCGAATAAAGAAAAACTAAGATAAATCTGTTTTCATGGAGAACGCGATTGCATTGAGCGTATGCAACATGCCGTTAAACCTCTGGGTGTCCCCAATAGGACGAGTGTTGTCTCGTGAGGGTTTTCAACGGATACTACCCACAAAATCCAAATGCAGGATGAAAATATTTACCAAATGCAAGATTTATTTACAAAGAGATGAATGCGAGTTTTTGAAAATATTTACAAATGAAAGATTTACTTTTAAATAGACACAAATAAGTTAAATATAAGTTTTGGTCATTATCTTGAAAATTTAAGTCATTTACTCATCAAAATTTCCAACAAAAATCAAGTTATTATAATAAATAGACAATAGTTTAACTCGTTGTTTCAGTTGATAACAAAGTGTAACCATGAAATAGATCATTAATTGATTATCAAAGTTTATCAAAGTGGTATTTTCATTTCTTTTCAATAACAAGTCAAATCAAATAAGCTAAAATAGTGCTTGGATTTCATTTGCTTACTCTCTCTAATTTTTTGAAAATTTTATTGATATTTACAATATTTACATATGCCTAACTCAAATAAACTAAGGCCAGATATATTACCCGTGCACTACCTTGCAGACTTATGTGAGGGGAATACAGAGCGTGACGAGTGAACACACAAGTGTGAGCACTTATCGACTATAGGCGTTATTAATAAAAGATTTATTTTATATACACATACCTAACTCGGATAAACTGAGGCCAGATATACCGATCGTGCACTGCCTTTCGGGCTTACGTGAGAAGGGTATAGAGCGTTGTGAGTGAACACACGAGTGTGAACACGCGAGTGTGAACTCATGACTCTAGGTGTTAATAAAAATTATATACATATATACAAAATTTTATTTTATTTTTTTGTGTTTTTTTTAAAAGAGAGTTTTGCAAAATCATCTTAGCACCATTTAACTTAGAAGACAAAAAAATGTTATATCCTTTACTTTAAATTCACCACTTTTTTAAACAAAGATTTTCAATTAGGATATACTTCATAATTATCACCATGAACCTACCTATATATTAGTTAAATCATCATTGTTTGTAATCAAACTTTATTTTTATTATTGTTGAGACAAATAAATTTTCAAAAATTTCAATTTAATAACCAAAATCTTATACTTATCCTATAGTGTTTCTTTAAAAATAAATCAAAATGTTTAAATTTTTTATTTTTGAGATTTTGTTTTTCTTAATTTTTGAGTTTTTCCTTTAGTTTTGGAAAGAGAATGCAAAAGTAAACCATGAAAAATTGAAAATGAAAATGATGAGACTCCTCCCACACTTGATTTTGACCGTGTCCCCACAATCAACCCAAGTGAAAGGAGAAAAAAATTAAAACAAAAATAAAACGATGACCTATATTTACATGAAAATGAAAAGATTATTATTTACAAGAGTTCAGAAAGTATATCGTCAAAAAGTCAATGAAACGGTCTTCCAAAGACCGATTCATTTGTATC
This sequence comes from Allium fistulosum, assembly GCA_030737815.1. Taxonomy (NCBI): domain Eukaryota; kingdom Viridiplantae; phylum Streptophyta; class Magnoliopsida; order Asparagales; family Amaryllidaceae; genus Allium; species Allium fistulosum. The sequence continues at coordinate 1,145,187,261 of CM060905.1, forward strand.
GTCAAGTATGCAAGACACGACTTAAGCGCGAAAACCAAATCGTAAAAGATTATGGAATCGAATGTCGATTTGGAAAAACGAATGTCGTTTTATTGAAAACCATATGAGTTGGTTTATTTTCGATGATTTTCGGGGTTGACAAAACAATTGATTGAATTTCAAGTTTATTTTCACCAATTTGAAATTCAAGCCTATCATTGAAAACTTCTTCTGAATCATTGATTTCAAAATCAAAATGGTGATTTAAATCTTCCCCTTCAAAATTTGACAATTCATTTTCGAAAATTCCAAAAAATTCGTGTTCATTAAATTCGTCTTCCTTTATTGAATTATCAACAACTTCACTACATGTGTCAAGTTCAAAATCCAAAGTTGTTGTGTTCAAATTTTCGTGATTGGAAAAAGGAAGATCGAGTTTTAAATCGAGTGTCACACCCTCAGAATAATTGAAATCCAACTCAATTACCATGTTTTCAACAACTTCATTAAGATTGTTATTTTCAATTTCAAAAGTTGTTATTTGAAAATCGTCGATTTGGGTAAAAGATGGATTATTGTTTGACTCGTCACACGTTGGGATTTGGTTTTGTTGTTCATGTATTTTTTTGTATGTTTCAATCAAAAAATCCGTGTGATCATCGTAAATTTGGTTCATTTGTTCAACAAAATCCAATTTATAATTATTAACTTTAGAATTTTTGATTTGGATGTGTTGAGTAGAAAAATTTTCACTCGCATCGTAGTCGAGATTATTCCCATTGACAAAATTATTTGAAAAGTGATTCACATTTCCATTTTGAAATTTGTTTTGGAGTTTGAAGTTGTATTAGCATGAGTTACACTCGAAATCATTTAAATTTAGAATTGAATTCAAATTTTGATCATTTTGAAAACTTGGCCTTGAATTATTGCACAAATATGAATTACACAAATCATTTATCTCTTAATTTTGTTGTGTAGAGAGTTTGAGTAAAGATGAAATCATTTCAATGCTATTTTCGAGAGTTGAAGGTTGGTTATCGTTTTGAAAATTTTGTTGTTCAAAATTCAAATTGTTTATTGAATATTTGTCGTTAAAATGTCCATATGAATTTGGAGTGAAATCATATGGTATATATTGATTTTCACAATATTGTAAAATTCAAGTGAATATGGAAATTCGGACATTTTCAAGAATGTTTTTGGTTTTTTTTATCAAGGAAAAGTATTTACAAAAAGAATTTATCTTTCAAAAAAAATGGAAAATTGATTTTTTTTGTTTTTGAAAAGATTTTATATTTTTTTTGGATTTTTGATTTTCTACGAAAAAAACGAAGTACATTTTTTTTATGATTTTTTTTATTAAAATTTTTTTTAAAGAAAAATGATTTAAAAATTTCAAAGGAAAAGGGATACTTACAAAAAAAAAATTTAGTTTTTGATTTTCAATTTTTTTCTTTTTTTTGTCTTTTTTTAAATATGCATGAACTAATGCAACTAAATGAATGCAAGGGTTAATTACAAATGATTTATCCTAAGTTAACTCAAAATTGTATAATCACACTCTGTCTTAAATCAACAAGATAGTTCTTAGCCAGGTAACAGACAATGGGAATGGAGGGTGACTTGGAGTTTGTTACTGCAGTGCGAATGGATGGTTTGTGGAGTGATGCTTTAGTCGTTTTGTGATGTGGGGAGGAAGGCTGTTTGGATATGAAATGGATGTAGGTTGAAGTGGCACTGAACTGTGGAAAGTGGATGGCAGTAACCGGAATGGTAATGAATGTTGTTTGAAGATGAAGTATGGAAGCTGTAGTGGTATAAGGAGTAAGGCAGATGACGATTGATGAAGGTTGGTTATTGCAGAGTAGTCGAAATGATCAGGTAATGATGGGTAGAAATTGATGAAGTGGCTGTTGTTATGCTAGAAGTGATGGTGAAGCTATGTTGGTTGATGAAGGCAATTTCTGTGGTTTGACGACTGTAGTGATGAAGTAGCTGTTGTTCTTGTAGGTGTATTGATGTTGGAGTATGTTAAGGTGGAGAAGTTGTGTCAGTATGACAGGCAAATGGTGGAAATTAATGATGACAGAGTGGATGGTGTAGTTTGGTGATATAGAAGCAGTCTTGTCTGGTTGACAATGTGGTGTAGTTGTACTTCAGGTGTTGATGAAGTTGCAATGACTGTTTTGCTAAAGTGTTGCAACAGAGGGGTCACTGAGTGGTTTTGGCAGAGATGAATTGTATGGTTTAGATGGCTGTTGGTTAGTGGTTGTGTGATTGTAGTGTCAGTGTGCAAGTATGATGTGTTTTGTGTAGGAAGTGGTGATGTGTTTTCTGGTATATTGCTCTGGTGAAGTCAGTGGGCTATTGATTGCCTGTGATGGGTCTGTGGGTGGTTTCAGGTGAAGGTTGAGTTAAAGTGAGATGGTGGGCAGTAGAATGGTGAGAGGCAGAGATGTAGAAGTGGAAATATGGATGAAGAAGGTACCAGTAAAGTGTATGGGCAGTGACACAAATGTGAACAGTAAGGGATTTGTGAAATGGTGCACACTAATGTGCACAGAAATGTGTACAGTAAAAAGGAGTTGTGTAAAATTTAAATGCAATGATTTGAAATGAAAAAATTAAAAAATATTTCTTTTCGAATTGTGTATGTTTTTTTTAAATGGAATATATGCATATGCAAATAGGAAACAAACACACAAACAGACAAAAACAAAAATCAAACAACAAACACAACAATTTTTTTTAAGTTGCAAACAAACACACAAAATAAAAGCACACAAAAATCATAGAAAAATAATTCGAAGAATAGAAAATTGAAATCAAAGCAATTCCCCGGCAATGGCGCCAAAAACTTGTTTAACGATAAATTTTCTATCGGTTTAGAAAATCACCGATAAATTTCAAATTAAATTTAACCGCAAGCGCACGACGTACAATTGTTAGTACGTGGCGAGTACAGGTCGATCCGCAGGGAATTGTTGATTTTAAAAATCTATTCAATCAAATTATACCAAAGTAGAGAGAGTGTTAAGCTAAAAATGTAAGAAACTAACAAAAAGAAAGTGATAAAAATATGAGAGTGTGAAGGCAATTTAGAGGCAATTTCCACTCTCTAGATCACATAAATCAACAAAATGAGGTTATGATCTCTCATTTCTTGTCACTAGTGTAATTAGTTGATGTGCTTATCATAAGTATGGTATATTTGTGATATTAATTAGCCCAATATAAACCATCAAACTAGAACACAACCGCTAATACACATTTAACTCTCATGAAATATGACAACAAAGTTGAAAGCAAAATCTATTTTAAGCATGGCCTATTAACTATTTTTTAGAAATATAGGCCATCAAATTTTAATTTCAACAATCACTTCATTACCATCATCATATGTAGATGAAGAGGTAATTATTGTTTGTGATTGTTTAAGCATAGCCTATTTGGTGTCAACAATATAGGCTATCAAATTCAAATAAAAAACAACAAGTTAAACCACTTCAAATGTTTCATTAAGTAAAAAGAGAACATAAATTATCAAAATGTTGAAGCTACATGATTAGAGAGCTTCATTACCCGTAAATTAAAGGGATTAGCCTCTCATTTGTGTTATCATATCAACACAAGTAGCATGCAACATGAAACACAAAAAAGAAGAAGATGAAAGCAAAGTAAAGGAAGAGCTATTCTACTTGCATAAAATAAAAGAAGATCTACACTACAACATGAAAGTAAATAAAACAAGGTAAGACTTGAATTAAAATTGCATGAAAAAAAATTACATAAAAGAAATGGCTAAGTAGCCATGAAAAGAAAGAAAGCTCTCATTTTATTTTTGATCTAAACTAAACTAAGAGAAGAGAGCCTAAAAAAGACTACATGAAGCATAAGGGGTATTTATACATGTATAAAACCCTAATCCACTTTTTTGGGAACTACCCAAATTGCCCTTGAGGTAGTGTGGCCACCAAGAAATGACTAACATGTCTTAATCCCCATTTAGATGTGCATAAAGCTTTAAACTCTATTAGCATGTGCACTAGCCTCTAATTTGTACATGAAGTTATGTGGGTAGGTGGGGTCCTCGATGATCCATCAAATGAATTATTTCCATCTTCATTCCTTTGTATTCACTCTTGTGCATGCATATATCTTTATGAAGCCACTTGTATATGAAGCCAAATTCCTATAAAATAATATAGAAATTTCCAATTAAATTTTCTTAAAATAATATATGCACAAAAATGACCATTTTACCCCTATATAAAGATGAATATGTGACGATTTGAAAATAATTTGAATTTTGGTTTAAACATGTTAAAACACCCAATATAATCATTTATTTATTTTAATTATATTAAATATGGAGGTAAAAATATGCACATTTACGTGCACATCAAATGCCAGAGTGATTTTGACATGACCATTCTTTAAAAGCAACTGTCCCAGCAGAAGCTAAAGCGACGATTGTTGATCGACTGAACTTCAACAGAAGGTGGTTCAAGCACTTTGAAGTGCATTGGTATCGAGCCCTAACAAAATAGGATGCCTCGTGGGGACCCAAAGAAAGCATCATGGTGACTTACAGTTGCAACCAAGTTGATGGAATTTGATGCTTTGGAACTAGCTTTGAGTCAATCCTAGGCCAAAGAAGACCACTGGCCATCATCAACGGTGACCCAACAACCATCTTCCATAGCCAATAATGACCTTATGACCGCTGCCATGGTGACAAACTTTAGCCACCTATCTTAAAGCCTAGATCTAGGAGCAGAGTTGGAGGATTCAGGCACGTATTTTTTTTAGAGGAGACTGCATTGGCTGAATCGGAGATCTAGTAGCGAATATGGCTAAGTGGTAATGGCAGTAGCTCTAGGTAGTGGAGCCAAATGGTCTTGGCTTGGGGACTGAATTCACGAGTTGTTGGCATCGAAAACTTAAGGCAAAGGAAAGATGAAAGTATGAGAGCATGAATGAGAAATTGGCTAAGTGTCGAGTACTTAAAGAAAATAGAAGTTGTGGTTTAGCAAATCAGGTCAATACTGACCTAATCGAATTGGTACCGACATGAGTTTTTAACTCCAAACGAAAAAGAGAGAGGAAGGGAAAAAGAAAGGACTCTTACCTCTTTGAAGAATGGAACAATCTCCAAGATAATTTAGATCTTGACCTCAACATGGAAAGTGATACAAATGCTATTTAAAGCATTGGAACAGATGCCCTTGGAGTAGAGATGAAACTTTAAAGCAATTATTGGATGACCAATGGAATTGTATGGATAATGGTATGCGCTTGTCTTGATCTTGATCCAAAGCACGCTTGCTTTGTTTCCAACAAAAGTGTACTTTGGGAGGCAAGTGTTATCCAGCTTTTATAACAAGTAGCTTGCAAATGAATCCGAATGTCTGGAAGAAGAAAAAATTGTTCAAGTACTTGGAGGCATGCTTGGGAGGATAATGGAAGGGGCTTCGAAAAATAGACGTGCAAAATATGAATAAGGAAGAGGTCGGTACTGACCTCTTTTCAGGTTGGTACTTTAGAGCATTCTAAAGTACTTTAGAGCTATGGTCAAAGAGTGGTTGGCTAAAGTGATCATCCTAGGGTCCATTTTTGAAGGAGTAGGTGAACAACCTCAAAAGGCTATAAAAAGGACAAGTACTGAATGTGTCAGAACCACTCGGTAACGGCTTGATTTCTAAGGCAAAAGAGCTCGAAACTTGATGGATCGAGGCAAAAAGGAAGATTAGAAGAAGATGACAAGATTTGTAGTCAACAAATCAGATCGGTACCAACCTGATCAGGTCAGTACGGATATTATTTTACGACTTTAGGGACTTCCTTTTCCCTCTACTTTTCTGGATCTGGAGTTTTACCTAGTATTTCGTCATCCAGTAACTTCATTGGGAAATTTCTCTATACATAGAAGACTTAAAGCAATTGGAAAAGGATATTTGGCACTTCATCTTCTTTACCTCTTCTCTCTACTGGACTTTGTTATAAAGGAAGTAACTTTTGTTGTTCTAAGCTGCTTGGGATTGTAAAACCCTTGTACTTGTGAAAAAAAATTCTCTAAATAGCATTACAGTGGACATAAGCGTCATATTAGTCGAATCATTATAAAATTTTCTTACCTTCTACTGATTATTATTTATTTATCTCTAATAATTTGTTTGGCGGTTTGTGCCACTTTTTGGCTCAACACATATAATGCATATAACTTTTTATAGGAGTCAAATTAGAGTTCGAGACCATTTCCACTGGAAAGTTATGACACTTTCTATTTCCGTGGAGTGATCATAATAGGTTTTGGACTTATTACTTAGGAGATATGATCATTTAAGGTTTAGATGGTTTTTTGACAACTTAGTGGTTAGTGAATGAGTTTTGGGCTAAGCTCAAAAGCCCATTTTAGGATTAGAGCCAAATGGGGCTGATGGGACATCATTTATTCATTATTCCACTTCCTAAAAACCTTAAAATTCCATTAATCTCCTCTGTAGCCAAAAGGCACATTTTTTCTCGTTTTCATTCGCTACATCAATCAATTTGAAGGTAATTAGCAAGGTGGTTAGCTTGGTTACTGTTTAAGGTGGATTGGGAATCGTGAACCTTTTGTTCATTACAAGATTATTTGGTTATTCATGTTATTTTAGAACTAGGTGAGTGGTTTTGTACTTCACACTATTATAGGCTAGTTTATATAGTGAAAATGACATTTTTAAAATGTTTTTGAATGCTAAACATTTTCAAACTTAGTTCTAACCTTAATAAGACCTTTAAAACGTATTTAAAAGGATAAATGATGAATTTAATTCGTTTTTAGTTGTTTGATCATTTCGGTCATAAATTTTCATTTTGATAGATATATGATGATAGAATTTCTTGGATATTGATTGTATTCCTTTGTAATGATGTATAGATGTTGTATATTGGTTGTATGTAGTTATTTTTTATGTCTTTGATTCGTTTTGGTAAGATTTGAGATTGGTCATCGTCGAGTGAATTTGGTGTGAAAAAGTGGCCAAAATCATAAGCGAAAAAAGTATGATGTTCTTCGGAGCCTAGGGAAGTTACATGAGTGGTAGAAAGTGGTTTGAACTTGAATTGATAAAATTAAGACATTTGCAAATTTTGGTTGGGGTAGATGCAAAATAGGTTGGGGTAGGCTACTTGGTGGATTTTTTTACTTGACTTGGGGCCAAACCAATACCTTCAAATATATCACCACCCAAGGGCTACTTCGTTCCTTGGAGGGATGATGAGGTTTTGGACTTATAAAATTTTAGGATTTGAAAACTCTCGGCACTGAGAGGTTTTGCTTCAAGGAAATTGTGCAACAACTTCGGCATGAGAGGAGTTTGACTTCAAAGCAATCATACACGATGAACGTTTTATAGTACTTAGAAAAATTTCGGCCCCTGAATAAAACCTAGTACCGAGGGGTTTTTCTTCAAGGCACAAGGGCTGCTGTAACGACCCGGTATTTTGGACCATTCAAATCGACAATAAATCCACACATGTCCAACTTGAATAATTCAAAATATCAGATTGTTAATTTAAATTTGGCAAAAACTCAACATATGCAGTAAATAAATCAATCATTCTCATTTATATATAATAATTTAAGGCTCAACATTTATTAAAACAATATATTTCTTTCCAAAACCATAGAATTCATTTTCAAAATATTTATATATATATATATGGACCAACGGTGTTTGTATATATATTCATCATATGGTTAAGTGATACGGATATTTATCATTTCAATCCGAAATTTAAATATATACAGGTAGATATCATTCCGACCCGTAATCCCAATTTCAATTCAAATGAAAATCGCTTGGGTTTATCATTTCAACCCATAACGATTTTCTCCTATTCTAAAGTCCGTTCGGGTATGTATCATTTCAACCCATAGTGAATTCTATACTAACAGGGAACTTGCAGAGTGATAACAGATAATATAAAATATAACAACAGGCATATATCATCAATATAAATAACAGATACTGGTGTCAGATGTCATAGGTGAACATATACAGACAATAGTAATAACAGGCATATAAATACTAGATACTGGTGTCAGATGTCACAGGTGAACATATACAGATAATAGCATATATACCAATTTAAATAACTACAGCATCATATTTCAATTGTCGTTTCAATTGAAATCAAATTTAATAAATACAAGAATGTTAATCGTGAGTGATTGCTCACCTTTCGAGGCTAGATAGGATAGACAATGAGATGGATTTCAGATCCAAGCATGGATTTCGCAGCAAAGCACGATGGACACGAGTTGGATGGACAAAGCTGATATATAGGATCAAATCAGAACGGCATCGATGAAGATAAATGGTATGAATGAACTTATATGTATAACTATATACATATTATTTTGCAAAAAAATCAAATATAATTTTTTTTCACACATATTAAATTAAATATATATATATATATATATATATAAATGAAAATACTTAGGTTATATTTTATCCCTTTCAAAATGACATATATATTTCAAAATAATGAAATATATTATAAAATAAAACTGTTATTTCACACATACATATCCAGTACACAAATATCTATATATAATTGATGTATAAAAACATAACTCAGGTGCATATATAGGAACTACTATATATATAATAATAAATTTTCTCTAATCAAATTTTTCTAAAACATAAAATATACTTTTTTTTCAGATCAGTATTCTTAGTTAAGCACCTATATACCAAATCAATGTACATATATATATATAGTTTTCACCCAAAATATGCAAAATAACTTTTCAATTGGAAGCAGTCTCAAAATCTATATTCTGTTACTTTAAAAGTAAGTGAAAACTTAAAATATAAATATAAATATAATAAAATTTATACTAACAGGTAATAGATAATCCTGGTACATGCTAACATACATAACAATATCATATACAGTTTATAAAACTTACATACTTATACTAATACTATATACACAAATCAAAAATTGATAGACGGCTATAAAATCCCACAGATGGACCGTAATTATCTTAACCTAAAATTTATATGAAAATATACATGTATGCGAAATCATTTGATTTCAAACTATCACGTGCACGATATAATATGTGTGAGTGATATAAACAGCAAATGAAATAGCTATGTGCAGACTTTACATATATACATACATATAATGCAGACAACCCATACTCTTGTATAATTAAGCAAGTGTATACTTACAGAATACCAATATGTTTATCCCACTTATACACTTATGAATATAAACTATAGAACATAACCGACAAATATATATATACTTAAAATTTTGTATAACTAACAGACTTATCTACATGGTAGACTTATAAAATAGATATGTATAATACTATTACAGTAGATAAAAAAAATTAGAAGATAAATATATGTAAATACTTTAGACATAAAATGTAACTACTATAGTACACGTACAGCCTTTAGTTCATATTTGTATATAAAGTAAACAACTTACCCTATAACATATAACATACACATATACTACAATAATTTATGTACCTGTGCAAAACAAACGAAGGAGGGGAAAAGAAGGAACAGGTCTTGGCCTGAGCTAAGGGAAAGCTGAGTGGACGGTGGCGGCTCTAGCTACTAGGTTTGGTGGTGGAGGCGGAACGGTGGGCAGATCCGGGAAGGTTGGATTGTGGTTGCCGTGGTCAGGGAGATGAGGGTGGGTTTGGACTGAGGCGTGAGGCCTGGGTGGTGGCAGATGCACGCAGGTGAAGAAAAAAGAGGGGAGTGTTGTTTGTGCTCTCGATGGTGAAGGCTAGGGAAGGTGGACGAGTACAAGGCTTGTTGTCACAGAGGAGAGGTGAATGGTGGAGCTTGTTGGTCTCATGCGAAAGAATGGCGGCTTCAGGGTTTCAGAGATGAGGCGAAGTCCATGGGAATGGGTTTCGTGAGGATATCAATTGGCTGAGAAACGAAAAGGTGGGAGGAGAAAAAGGAAATTCAAAAGTGAATGAACAGACTTGGTAAAATGAAAACGTACGTAAATATAAGGTGAATTGAATTTTTCAACGGTGCCTCCAATTGAGCTGACTCATTAAAGCAAAGTAATAATGTGGTCCAGCCTTTACGTTTTAAATTTTGAAACCGAAGGAAGAAATAAAGTCAAAATTTTGGGTACCGATACGACGAACAGTTTATTGTTTCTGTCGCGTACCGGACCTCAAAATACAAAAATAAATATATCGCTGAGATCAGCACGACGAGACGATCAAAATGGTATACAGATATTAGTGGTATGATCGTCCGATCAAAAGTCGATAATCGGTACTGAAAATGCTGCTATTACCAGAAATAAGATAAACGGAGCAGTAGAAGTCCAAATTTGGAAAAACGAATTTCGCAGTCTGATTCAGAATGATCTGAATAAATTTTCTCCTGTTGACATATTTTGGTTTTGGAAAACTTATAAATTCACTGTTATTAACCGGTTTGATTTGAAATGAAGTTTCACAGGAAAATAAACTTCAATCTTATCAGATGAAAATTTACCAGTTGCTATATTAAAATAGATGTATTCCAAATAATAAATTTTTAATTTCAAATTTTATTGTTTAAAATTTCACAAATTTCCAGTTAAAAATACTTTTAAAACCATTAAATTTTACGGGTCGTTACACTCTCCCCCACTCAAAACTTTTCGTCCTCGAAAAGGAAGAAGGTAGAAGAATAGAAACAACCAGACAGAAAAGATAGATTGAAAGTCAGATTAAACAATTAATTTAAACTATATAAATTTTACTTAAAATTTGAAAACTTCATTTGCAATTCAATTATCTTATATACTTTAAAACCTTTCAAAAATCCATTTGTAAAATTTCTTGCTTCCTTTATAAATACCATTTGTATGTTTAAATGACACCTTTATAAATGTATGAAAATCATTTGAAAACAATTATTTATTATTACTTATTTTTACAAAGAAGCTAATTGAAAACATTAAATCCAGTTCATAAATTTATTAATTCCATCTAAAATACTTTTCCAAATATTATTAATAAGTCAATAATCATTTACTTTAAATATGTTTTATTTAATTTATAACTTCTAAAATATTTATAACACTAAAATTTTCTATTGAATCATGTAGTCTATAATTAAACAATGTTCTAAAAGAATATAGCCAACAAGGAAAAAGAGGAGGATTTGGAAACAAATAAGTGAATAAATAAGCTGAGTAGATAAGATAGATTCAAAACAATAGTATCGGCACGAATAGTAAATTAGAACCATAAGAATTTCAATTTCAAATATTAATAAAAAATTTCTTTGTTGGAAATACTTTTATAATAAAATACCTTTATAGTCGAACAAATTTTCTTTCGAAAATACTTTTATAACTCGATGTTTCAACAAGTTTATCCTTGTTCCTGTAGACTCTGGTAGTGCGTTGATCAGGCGTAAAACTAGAATTCTCCAGGTACTTAGTAGACTTGTTTCAACACCCAGTGAAAATACTGGAAAAACTTTTAAAACAGATATGGAAAGTACAATCCAAACAAAACGAACAAAACCTTTGTTCGTACTGTAACGACCCGGTGATACAACATTTGAGACTCACCTTTGGAGTTTGGAGCTTCATTTGGAGATCCAACTATCGCCTCAGCTTTCAGCTCTTCTAGTTGATTTGTTCAGAGAAGTCATCTGTTGTACTGGAGACTTCACTGCATTTGAGATTTTCTGTTGTATTTTATTTTTAACTCTGATGTTCATATAGTAGCTTCATGAACTACTATTTTATCTATTCCGCTGCGTATTATTGTATTACTCTGTGTCTGTGATTCTGTGATTGATTTATTTACTGCATATGTTGAGTTTTTGCCAAATTTAAATTAACAATCTGATATTTTGAATTATTCAAGTTGGACATGTGTGGATTTATTGTCGATTTGAATGGTCCAAAATACCGGGTCGTTACAGCTGCTGCTTCGGGACAACGAAGAGATGACTACAGGCAAATTTTCAAGCGATGATAGATTTTTTAAACTTAGCCATTTTGGCTAAGTACCACGGTCGGTGATGACCATGTGGTGTTTAAGGGGATCGGAGCATGGACTTCGTGGTTTATGCGGTGTGCATTCATTAGACTTTCGATTTTGACGTATGGCTCTATAACGAGCGATTTATCTAGTGAAGCAATGTCATGATGTTCTAACTTCGTGACTTTGTAACTTGATGATGATAGTTATACGAGTTGTGATAGACTCCTAGGGATGTTACAAACTTTGACGTACCGATGTGGTGAATCATTTTAGTTGAAAACTATGGGTGATAAGTGCAATTGGACTTGGTAATGTTCCAAGGAGGCACGTTCTATGGGTGTAACGATATTGTAGGACATGGTGTGTTCCAGTATCGAGTCATGTGTAGAAGGGATAGTTGATAACTCTGGATGAGATAGGTGTTTCCTGCGATAAGGTATGTGAGCACGCTCACCTATGTACCTTGGAACTTTGTAATTGTCTAGGCTGCCTTGGTGATGGTAGTACCTTAGTGATGGCATGTGAACGAACACCAAATCCAATTACAACGTGGTGTGTTACTAGCCTTAGTGACAATTGTACAAGTTATCAGAGATTAGGAGGCATCTTTGTAATAGTACGAGACGTTGGTGATGGTCGGGGTGAAATGAGATCATAATGATGGTTGTTCTTATACATGGTTGCTATGTGGTTGTTCTGTTGCAACGATTGGTTTGATTGTTGTATGTGTTTGATGGATGTCATGTGATGTAGATATTTCTATGTTAAGTTCCCTAACACCCATGTTATATTTAGTGTAGTATACCCATATGATGATGATAGTGTAGCATATATAATGTTATGTGCTAACTTTTTGGAGGTAGGGTTATGTCAAGTATGATTCTTCGTACTGGGTGTTTCTGTTTTACAATATTGACTTTTATAGCATCTTGAGATTGTTTATCGCTCACACTATATTGTCGTCTGACTTAAGGTTTTATAATTTGATCTCGGGTACTCTTAAATGGGTAGACTACATAGCAGGTCTAGGTTAGCGCATAAGGGTGTTGAGAGGATGAGTTGGAGGCTGGCGCTATTATATATTTACTATTATAGTTAGTTACTTATTCGACTATGTTGAACTATGGAACTTTATTAGTGCTTTATATTATTCAAAGATAGACATTTAAGTTTATTTATCAGTTGTATAAACTTTATTACTGTTTTCTATAACTGTATTAAACATATGCAACGATATATGATGGTTTATATTGTTATATTCTTGTCTCATTTGTTTAATATATTTGCTGAATATTATATTGGTAACCTATGCTTAGTCTTTAAGTTTTAATAGGCGTAAAGCCTTATGCTTTTACATTGACATGAGATGGATATCGACGCCAATACACATCGAACTTTTAAACGGTAGAGAGCCATTTGTTGTAAAATTTTAACTTTGAACCTCAGGGACATTAAGGTACATCTTAATGAGTTTGACATGAAATCTTTTAGGGTTACCAATATATGTCACCTTGAAACATAAATAACTAATGGGAAATAACTTAATTGGGGACACCAATAGAAATAAGTTATACATGCGGATGACATGGATTAATGTTGAACATGTGGCTAGCATGGAGTAAAGTTAAACATGTGGGTAACGTGGAATAAATAGAAACATGTGGGTAACATGAATTAAATGGCCAATTGATAGGTTCATAGTCATTCTAGGAAAACTATGGGATGTATGATGGATAATCTACATCATTCTGGAGATGGATAGTCTCTAAATGGTTAATTTAAGGGTTCATGGTCATCCTAAGAAAACTATGAGACGTGAGATGGATAGCCCACATCAGTGTAAATGATAAAATGTGAGATGGATAGTCCACGTTAGTTTAAGTAAAATAAAATATGGGATCGGTAGTCCACATGAATATAAGACGGGTAGTTATAAGAACTTAGATAGATAGTGGGGGATGGGTAATCCGGTACATATGACATGTTTATACACTATCATATCATTTTGTTATAACCATTGTGGATGCAGGAGGATGGTATATGGTTAAGATGTTTAATTGGGTACTAGTGAGGGGAAACCCATTCCGCACAGTGGCTTGGTCTCACTAGATATCTATTGGTTTAAGATGGTAGATTATTATTTACACCAGACTTTTTGTCTGACCCGAAGTTTTTGTTTTCCCCTTACACTCTTAGGTACTCATTTGAGTAGGTTAGAGTAAGGGTTTTTAGGTTCCCTTTAGATGAATAAGCTTCCGAATACATGCAAGAGGCAATCTAGCTAGTAGGAGCTATATATCTAATTTTCGCCGTGTTTTGATTCTACTTTTGAGTTGTAACGACAAGTTGTATTAAATTCCAGATATTTGACTCTGGTCATCCAAAAGGGAATCTTCATTGGTCGCTCTTGGAATATGTTATAATAATCATATTTTCACTGAACATGATTTGCGAATTGGGATTACGTAATGAAATTGAAATCTTATTTTGAAATGAGATGAAAAAATTTATTTTAAAAATTATGTTGAATTTCCATATTCATGTGTTTCTGGTATTATCAAAATGATTAACTAACCTCATTTTTTCATTAGAAATTAATAACTATAGATGACTGCAGCATCCATAGCACTTAGTTTCGGGCCTCAAATTGGGGATGTTACACCTTTGTATCAAAGCATAGGATTATGTAAACTTAAAAGGAATTTAAACCTAAAAGATTTTGAAAACATAAATCAATGAATCGGTGAATAATATTAGGGTTAGGGTAGTGCAATAATAATGTACCTGTATTTTGCTATGTATAGGTATCTATTCCCTTCCCTCTCATATCGTTCTTCTATATCTTCTAAGGCTCGTATGCAGATTTTTGAGAAAGAAAGATACGGAGGCAGGAAACATAAGAGTGAATCTAAGTGGAGAAAGCACCACAACTAACGGAAATGCTTGACACAATACCAAGAGAAACCAAGGTTGATAGTCAAATGCTAATCAAAATGCAAATGCCAATGTAGGTGCTGGAGCCCCACTAGTAGATATAGGGACGATGTATAAGTTCTTCATTAACTTGATGCAAGCTGGAGCAGTTGCAGGAGTAGTTGGAGGATATGATGTGAATGCAGGAGAAGCAAATCTTGTGGCGCCAGTTGAAAATAACTATGTTAAGCCGAGTCGAGTTATACTTGTTTTCGTGGGAAGCCTTTTGAGGGACTAAAGATGTTGTAGAAGTGGAAAATTGGCTTTTGCATTGTAATAGAATTTTTTTTGATCTTAGTTTGGATGATGAGCAGAAGAAACGCTTTGAGGCAATTGCAAGGTGCAACGTCGTTCTGGTGGAATGATGTTACCGTGGGTGTGCCGGAGGAAGAGTTGGGCAGATTTTCAAAGGAGATTCGAGGAGAAATTTTTGTCCGAGGTAGCGAAGTCCGCTTTGCTCAGGAAATTTATGGATTTGGAGTAGGAGGAAATGCCAGTATTGTAGTATTCTACGAAGTTTGATGAGCTGTCCAGGTATGGATATGCCACTGTGGACACTGTCACTAAGAGGAACGAGAAGTTTATCCGAGGGTTAATGTCAGAAATCACTAAGGAAACCATGCCACATCTCCGAGATCCATCAAATGTAGTAGTGGACTTGGGGAAATGCTTTCTATCTTCAGGAAGGAGAAGTCAATGGAGACTCATGGTTCCCAGAATAAGAAGAAATTCTTTAAGGAGAAGGGTACTCAGAAAGGAGGAGCAACAAAGAAAGGGAAGGCAGATATAGTCTGTTATAAGTGCGATAAGAAGGGAACTATGCTAATGAGTGTCGCTTGGGTGATGGAAAGGTGGTTGTGGAGAAGTAGAACGTGAAGTGCTTTAACTGTGATCAAGTGGGGCATTAGAAGAACAAGTGTCCGGTAGCAGACAAGGCTTCGAAGGTTAAAGTCTACGCTTTGGAACCATCATCCTCTAGACCAACAGCAGCTGAGAAGGGAACATCTGTGATGAAAGGTATGCTTTTGATCCATAGTATACCAGTTAGGATACTATTTGATACTGGTGCATTGCATTAATTTATATCTTAATGTTTGATATATAAGTTTTGCTTAAACCTTCATACTTAGTTACTGCCTTAAGGGTTGCGAATCCAATAGGAGGATATGCATCTCTAGGGATGAGATGTGACCGGTTAGAACTTGATTATATAGGTCATAAGTTTGCATGCAATTTTTGTGACTTTGATTTCATAGGCTTCGGGATCATACTGGGTATGGATTGGTTAAATAGATATGATACTAGGATATTTTGCCAGGATAGGGAACTATCATTGAGACATCCTAGCAGTAATGATTGAATGGTATACTCAATCGAGAATTCGTGCCTAGAACTTTGTGCTTTGCTAAATGCTATGGAAGCGAAAGAAGAGTTGAATCGGGTTTTGGTAGTAAGAGAATTGGCAAATGTTTTAAGTCGGTCATAGGACTATCATCAGAATGAGCTATCGAGTTTCGAATAGATATTGTGCAAGGAGCACAACTCATAAGTAGACTACCTAGCAGGATGACACCTACCGAGATGAAGGTGTTAAAGATGTAGGTAGTGGACTTAAAAGGAAAGAACTTTATCAGACCAAGCAGTTTGCCTTAAGGAGCGACCGCGGTGTTCGTGAAGAAACCGAACGGGTCGTTAAGGTTGTGTATTGACTATCGTAAGTTGATTGAGAAGACGATTAATGATAGGTATCCTTTGCCAAGCATCAGTGACTTATTCGATCGGTTGAGTGGAGTCAATGTGTTTTCCCAATTGGATTTGGCTACAAGATTCCATCAGCTAAGAATGGCAGAGGACGGTATTCCTTTGACGGCGTTTTGAACGAGATATGGTTTGCAGGAGTAGTTAGTAATGCCATTTGGGCTAATGAATGCACCAGCTTTCTTCGTAGATTTTATGAAGTGGATTTGGTGAGAGCACTTGGATAGGTTCATATTAGTGTTCATAGACGACATTTTGATATATTCTAAGGATGAAAGAGAGCATGAGATTCATCTTAGAATAGTGTTAGAGACACTGAGATAGCATTAGCTGAAAGCAATGTTTTTGAAGTGTCATTTCTGGAAGAAAGAAGTAAAGTTTCTTGGCATGTAGTCTTAGGAGAAGGGTTATCAATTAATCCAGCTAAGATTGAAGCGATTAATAGTTGGAAGAGACCTAGGACAATGACGAGATAAGAAATTTTCTTGGATTGGCTGCATATTATCGTAGATTTATCAAGTATTTTTCATGGATAGCGGCACCCCTGACTAAGCTAACTAGAAAAGATGTTGAGTTTGTTTTGTCCGACAGATGCATGGAAGAATTCCTTAAGTTAAAGCATTTATTGACCAATGCACCCGTGTTAGTTGTGCCAGGCGGTAATCAAGGGTTAGTAGTGTATACAGTTGCATGTGGGACTGGATTAGGAGCTGTGCTGATGTAGAAGGGTTAGGTAATTGCCTACGCTTCTCGACATCTCAGAACATATGAAGTACGATGTCTGACCCATGATTTAAAGTTGGTCATGGTGATCTTCACATTGAAAGTATGGAGATATTATCTTATGGGAGAAAGATTTGAGTTGTACAGTATCATAAGTCTTTAAGGTATTTATTCTCTCAGAAGGAGTTGAATATGAGACAGTAGAGGTGGCTGGAATTTTTAGCATCTTATGATTTCGGTATAGAGTATACACCGGGAAAAGGTAATAAAGTAGTAGATTCTCTTAGCAGAAAACATCGGAATGTGGTCTTAGCTATCTTGGAAAAATGGAAGGATCTTGAGACATTGACTAAGTGTAGCGTGCAGTTAAGATCGTCTACTAGTTCTAGTCAGAGTACTGCCATGTTATCCTTGTTTGGAAGTTCGACCAGTTTTGATCGAAAGAATTTCTTCTAAGTAGAGAGATGATCCATTGTTGGTCGAGAAGATTAGAAGACTTGAGATTGGAATTGAGAATGATGATCTGAAAGATTTTAGTCTTGACAGAAGGGATGGTTGAGAAAGAAGGGACATTTGTGTGTTTCGAATGTTGGGACACTAAGGAAAGAAGTTCTTGGGAAATGTCATCGATTGAAGTTTACGATTCATCATGGAGGAATCAATATGTATCAGGATATGGAGAGAAGTTTCTTCTGGGAAGGTTTGAAGAGGGATTGTTACTTATGGGTAAAGCAATGTTCAAATTGCCAGCAAGCAAAAGCCAAACATCAAAAGTCGAGCGGGTTGCTTCAGCCTTTAGATATACCAGTTTGAAAATGGGATTCGATATCCATAGACTTTATTGATGGGTTCCCAAGGTCTAATCGAGGAAATGAGAGTATATGTGTCATAGTGGATAGAGTTACCAAGAGTGCCCATTTCATTCCCGTTAGGTCAACTAGAACGGCACCTGTTTTGGCTAAGTTATTTATGAAGAATATAGTTAGACTGCATGAGATTTAAAGTAGCACAGTCAGCGACAAAGATACACTGTTTATTGAGTTCTGGAAGAGTCTACAGGAAGTGTTAAGTATCAAGCTTAAGATGAGTATCGCTTATCACCCTCAGAGATGGGCAGATAGAAAAAGTCGGTAAGGTACTCGAGGATTTGTCGAGAGCTTGCGTACTAGATTTTGGTGGATCATGGGAAGACCACCTACACTTGTTTGAGTTTTCCTATCATAATAGTTATCAGACTAGTATAGGAATGATACCTTCCGAAGCTTTGTATGGAAGGTCGTGCAAGTCACCAGCGTGTTTGTTGTAAATCAGAGACATGTTAGTCTTAGGTCCACATCTGGTGAGAGAAGCACTAGAGAAAATAGAGTTAATCCGAGGTAGGATGAGAGAAGCTCAGTCTGGACAAAAAAGTTACACGGACAGAAGGCGTAAGGATCTAGAGTTCTCAGTTGGAGATAAGGTTTTCATTAAAGTATCACCGATGAATGGTATGGTACATTTTGGAAAGTCAGGGGAAACTGACATCGAGAAATGTTGGACCGTTCTCAGTTATAGAGAGGATCGGAAAGTTCAAATATCGAGTAGAGTTACCGAGTAGTTTGGCTGGTGTCCATAACGTTTTTCATGTTTCTTATCTACAGAAGTACATGCACGATCCAGAGACTACTATCACTTCAACTACATTGGAAGATTTAGTAGTAGAACTGGATTTGACTTTTGTTAGATAACCAGTTCGGGTTGTAGCGAGAGACGAGAAGTGGTTAAGGAACAAGACAGTCAAGTTGTTGAAAGTTCAGTGGAGTGACAATGAGAAAGAATGTACTTAGGAGACAAATGACGGGATTGGGGATACTTATCCCGAGATATTGTGAGGGTATTTTATATATTTGTTGTATATTGATTTTATGGCTGGTAGGATATACTAGCTTTGGTTGCATGTTTGATTATGCTTATTTTGTTGTCCTTACTGAATTTTGAGGACAAAATTCTTTAAGGGGGGAGCCTGTAGCACCCCTAGTTTTTAGTTAATTTATTCAGGACATTTAATTGGATAGATTGAATAGAATAATGTATATAATTAAGGAGAATGAGATTTGATTAATTAGTGTGGGCATGCCAAACTTAATGAACTAAGTAAGGTTTTTTAAAATTAATACACATAGAAGAATACATGGGAGGGAAAAAATAGGCATAGATAACCCCTTCATTTAGTAAACCCTTACCTCCTACATCATTCTCATATTCACAATAAAACAACTAAAGGAAAGCTCAATTAAGGCTGGCACGATCAAGGACTTATTCAATGCCTTGGCCAGGCCATAGCGTGGCGGGACCAAGGGCTTACTCCGTCCTCCCTCCAAGAGGTGCCTTGACCTGGCCATGGCATGGCGCGGTCAAGGGCTTGTTCGGTACCTTGGCTAGGCCATAGCGTGGTAGGACCAAGGGCTTACTCCATCCTCCCTTCAGGAGGCGCCTTGACCTGGCCATAGCATGGCACGGTCAACGGCTTGTCGATGCTATAACCTGGTCAAAGTGTGGCGCGGATAAAGGCTTACACTCCTCCCTTCAGGAGATGCTCTGCCCTAGCCAACTCGGCGCGGACAGAGGCTTTGACCGTTAGTGTCCAAGTGAAAGGAGTATTTCACTCCCAACCATGTAGATTATTCTTTATGAAGAAAGGGATGCTTTATTCATTAATTGTAGGAAAATATGGTCTCAAATGTTATGCGTTCCATGTTCTAGGAACCATATTGTCGTCTGGTCGGCATAGCTTGTAAGCTCATGGGGTAATTACTTTGCATATGATTAGGGGACCTTCCCAATTTGGTCCCAACGGTCCATCTGTAGGATTTCTCGTGTTTACCATTACTCTTCGGAGTACTGGGTCTTCTTCTTGAAATGACTTTGTTCTCACTTTTGAATTGTAATATTTCGAAATTGTTCTTTGATATTCTGCTGTTCGAATTGCTGCTTCATCTCTCCACTCATGTATTAAATCCAACGATTCTCTCTTTAGTTCTTTGTTTAAATCGAATGCATATGTGATCCTTCGACGTGAGGATATTTCAATCTCAATTGGTAACATTGCCTCACACCCATATGTTAATGAATAGGAAGTATGTCCCGTTGCTGTTTTGGTAGATGTTCGATAAGCCCATAGTATAAGTGGCAACTCCTCTTCCCAATTCCCTTTGGCTTTGTTCAGTCGTTTTTTCAGAATAGTCTTTATAATCTTATTTGCAGTCTCAATGGCCCCATTTGCCTTTGGATGTGCCACGGAGGAAAAGCTCTTAATATAATTCTTATGACAAAACCGAGAAAATTCTTCACTTTCAAACTGCGTTCTGTTGTATGAGATAACCTTATGGGGAATTCCAAATCTGGTTACAATGTTTTTAATGACAAATCGGAGTACTTTTCATGAGGTGATCTTAGGTAGCGGTTCTGCTTCAACCCACTTTGTAAAGTAGTTTATGGCGACTACAACATATTTTGCTCCCCCTTTAGAAATTGGCAATAGGCCGATTAAGTCAATTCCCCATATGTCAAAGGGCCATGGACCTGAGATCGGGGTTAAATGACTTGGTGGTAACCGGGTAATCTTTGAGTATTTCTGGCATTTCTCGCATCTCCTTACATAATCAATGGCTTGGTTTACCATACGAGGTCAATAAACCTTGTCTAATTATCTTTTTTGCTAACTTTTTCCTGTTAGAGTGGTCTCCACAGAATCCTTCATGCGCTTTTACTGGAAATTTCATCCCATCTTCCAGGCTTACACATCTTAAGTAAGGTAGTGCGTATCCTTTCTTGTAAAGGATTCCATCCACTATCGTGAAAATTGGAACTTGTCGCCTGATTTTTCTATTCTCACCCTTGTCAGATGGTAACTTTCCTTTAGAAAGATATTCGACGATTGATGACATCCAAGTGTGATTGTACCAGTCATCTGTTCCTGGCTGATTGACTCTTTCATCTAAAACTTCTCTGCTAATTTTCCATCCTCCTTTCTCTTATAACATGGCTTGGGACCTTGTTAGGACTAACAGTTTCTTTTCTTGTTCGGGAGTTCTCTCTTTAATACTTAGAGTTGCATGGTACCCTACTGGCACAACTCGAGTTTCTGGGGCACTCCTTGAGCTAGCCAAGTTTGCTAATGAATCCGCTTATCAGTTTTCACCTCTCGGAACTTGATGTATGGAAAAAGTCTTCAAATAAAGCGAGCATCTTTAATATCTTCTTTATGTATAGTGACAGTTTTGCGTTTTTTCTCTAATATACTTGCTTTATTTGATTTACCATTAATTGGGAATCACTAAAGATTTTAATCCATGCGATTTTGAGTTATAATGCCAAAGTCAACCCCGCCACCGTTGATTCATATTCAGCCACATTGTTTATTGCGGGAAATCCTAACTTCATGGCATAATGTAGGCGGTGTTTGTCTAGTGTTATTATTACATACCCTACACCGGCTTCTTGTTCATTTGATGCACCATTGAAAAATAACTGCCACATAGGTTTTTGATCCCTTTCTTTTTCTAATTATTCCTTAATGAAGTTATTACACTCGTTAATAAAATCCACCAATGTTTGCCCTTTGATAGCGGCTCGTGGCTGAAACTCAATATCATACTGGTTATGCTCAATTCCCTATTTTACCAGTCTACCCGAAGTTTTCGGCTTACTGAAAACTTGGTTGATGGGAAAATTGGTTAATACCTTGATTAGATATGCTTGAAAGTATGCTCTCGATTTTCGTGCCGTGAGTATCAAGCAATAAGCTAGTTTTTCTATAACAAGGTACCAAACTTTTGCATCCTTTAATCGCCTGCTTACATAATATACAGGAAGTTGAGCCCCACTTCTTTCTCTGATCAACACCGAACTGACCGCATGCTTTGAAATTGACATGTATAGGTACAAGATTTCTCCATTCTCGGGACTAGATAGTATTGGTGGTTTTTCCAAATGGCTTTTTAACTCCTGATAAGATTTTTTAAAATCTTCCCCCCATTCAAAGTTTTTCGTCTTCTTGATTACATCGGAAAAGGGATACACTTATCAGTTGCTTTGGAAATGAATCTACTTACAGCGGCTATCCTCCCGTTCAAACTCATTACCTCTTTACTAGTTTTAGGTTCGGCCATGTCCTTGATAGCTAGAATTTGGTCTGGGCTAGCTTCAATCCCTTAAGCACTCACAAGGTAGCCTAAAAACTTCCCTGAATGGACTCTGTATGAGCATTTTTGTGGGTTCAGTTTCATCGGATATTTCCATAGTATTTTGAACATCTCTTGTAGGTCTTCAAGATGATTTTTAGCCTCGTATGACTTCACTAGCATGTCATCCACATAAACCTCCATATTTCGGTCAACCTGTTCTTTAAACATCCGGTTGACTAGCCTTTGATATGTAGCTCCTGCATTCAATAGTCCGAAAGGCATTGCTTTGTAGTAGTAGATTCCCTAATTAGTAATGAAACTTGTGTGTTCCTCATCTGGCTTGAACATGGGTATCTGATTGTATCCTGAGTATGCATTCATAAGAGACAACAATCTGTGCCCACTAATTACATCAACCAACCGATCAATTCGTGGCAGCGGAAAATAGTCTTTCGGACAGGCTTTGTTCAAGTCAGTATAATCGACGCAAGTCCTCCACTTTCCGTTCGACTTCTTTAATGAAACTGGGTTTGCTAGCTATTTTGGGTAATAGATTTCACAAATAAATTCATTTTCAAGGAGCCTTTTAACTTCACCTATCATGGCGTTAGACCGTACTTTATCTAGTTGTCTCTTTTTCTATCTAATGGGGGTTGCTTTAGGATTGATGTTTAGCGCATGACACATGACTGACTGATCAATCCCCACCATATCTAAATGAGATCAAGCAAATACATCTTTATTGGTTTTAAGAAACTGGATTAAATCTTTCTTTAAGTTGCTATCCAATTCCTTTCCTACTTTGATTACTTTAGTGGAATCATCTGATCTATGCATGCCTCCTCAAGGTCTTCTATGGGTTTTATTCTTTCCGCTTCCCCTCGGAAATCAAATTCTGTGACGATTGGGCTTTCTTCAACAGAATTAGCATCGACCCTCTTCCTCTTTCCTCCAAGGGGAATGTACCTTTCATACATAAGTTTGTTAGTTTTATTAGATCCAATTTTTTCTTTGAATGTTAGATGTAAAAAATCCATCATCCGAAGGCAGAAAAATAGTAGAAGAATCAAAGTAAGCAGAAGACTCCCTTTTGTATTGATCAATTGTAGTAAAATACATTTCATGGGAGCTGAATTGCTCTCCACGGACTATGCCCCAACCTCTCTTCATCAAGAATTTCACCATCAGATACTTCGGCAAAACAAAAGCATCTATCTCATCTAGCACAGGTCTACTAAAGAAAGCGTTGTAATAGGATGGATGGTTAATGATCACAAATAGAGTTTTGAAAGTCCGGCAACATGGTGGCACCTCCATTTGTACTAGCAGTTTTACTTGTCCCATTGGGGTTGACCCTTTATTGTTGAACCCAAAGATTGGTTCAATGCTGGCCTCTAGCTTGTCATCAGGGATGTTCATCTGATCAAAGGCATGCTTAAAAAGGACATTGACTGCACTAACCATATCCATAAGAATCTTCGACATGATAGACCGTCCAATTTGACCTGTGATCATCTAGGGATCGTTGTGTGGGTGATGGACTCCCTTCTTCAACTCTTGGGGGGTAATGACTAGATTTGGCATTGGGATGTTGAGTCGCAAATTTTCTAGTGGGGGCTCTTCTTGGAGTGAGAACACTCCCTCTCTAGCCTCCTTAATATACCTATTCCTTGCCCCTTTGCTAGTCCCCGCTGGATATGGCCCTCCATGAATTACACCGATCCTATACAGCGGCGGACTTAAGTTCAAAGGATCTTCTTCCTTCATAATATTAACAGTATTACTAGGAAGCTTTTGCGGACCATCCCCCGTATGTGGAGCTTTATGTTTGTCCTGGATGAACTCTTTTAAATGACCCTCGCGAATCAACTTCTGGATGATTCCCACCAAGACTATGCATTCGTCAGTCTAGTCACCATTTGTTGTGTGGTACACATAGTAGTCGCCCTCCTTCCTCTATTCTAGACGATTCTTGGCCTTGTAGGAAGTTGGGAAATTGACTCTCTCCTTTGCCACGACATAGATGTAGGACAATCGCTTGTTCAAAGCGACTGAATTAGCAATAGGCTCTTCCCATCTTACTCTTTTATGACCTCGATTCAATCCAAACCTTCTACCTTCCTTTTAGGGATTGCTTTCTTCTTAGCGTGATACAACTCATCCATTCGAATGAACTTGTCAACCTGAAAATGGAAGTCCTGAAGATCCTTGCACCTATTAATAAAGAGTTATTTCCAGAACGGGGTATTCTCTATTAATCCAGAATGTACCGCAATGATCTTATCACGGTCATTCACGTCCTTAGACTTTAATGCTTCAGTATTGAATCTTTTGAGGTAATCTCCCAAAGACTCTCCTTGTCTCTATTTAATGTTAGCCAGAACTGTATAATCTATGGTTGAGTCCTTGCATATGCAAAATTGAGTAGAGAACTTATAAGAAAATTGCTTCCACGAGTAAATTGTCTTTTCACGGTATTGTCGATACCATTAAGCTGCAGCCCCTTGGAGAGTCATTGGAAACAACCGTCATCGAACGGCTCCATATGTGTTATATAGCATCCGTTTGGCTAGCCATCAAGTGGTCGTTTAGATCTGTAGTTCCATGGTACTTCATAGTTGGGTTCTTTACATAGAAGGGGATAGTTGTTGCCATGATTTCATCCGTGAAAGGCGCTACCCGCTCATTATCATTCACATTCTCGTCCAAGGTCCTCTTCCCCTTAACATTTAACACATCTTTAATTGCTTTTTCCGCCACGTCTTTTAGATAGGCTTCGGCATCATGACAATTTTTCTAGTCCGGATAGTATTTTTTCGGTATTGATCTACCGAACTGTTCAAGAGATTTATCTAGCACTCTTCCTTGATGATCACCTTTAGTTGGAGGAGACTCTTTCTTTTCTGAAGATGTTAAATCAATTTTGCTCTTGACTTTGTTTTCATAAGCTGTAACGACCCCGGATTTTTATTAAGTTCAAATTGATAATTAATTAATTAATGAATAAAATTTGTGAAATAAATCAATAAAATGATGCGAGTTTCCCCGAAACAAAATAAATTTTGTATAAATCATTTAAATTAAAAACATTGTATATAGTTATAAAAATGAATATATATAGTTTTATAAAATATAAAGTAAGTAAATAAACCTTAACATCATAGTACGAATATAACAAATTTATAAAGCACATAAGATACTATGAAAGCATACCAGATAAGTAGAGATGTAATAAGACAAGTATATATATGAATGTGTTTATTTTAGAATGAATATAAGTATACACAATATAAAATCAAGTATAAGCAAAAGAAAACAAAGTATATACGAATGAAAAGTTTGCATAGGAAGAAGAATACATATCTTCATGTTGAACAGGTAAACAACTATGTACATATAAAAAGAAAATATATACAAGGGGACAAGTATGATACATGAAGGACATAAGCATGCAATGCCATCTTCTCATCCGAAAATAATATGTACAAAGCTAATAAATGCAGCCTCCAAACCAAATAAAAATCTCTGATCAAATGGAATATCAACTTGTACAAACACATTTTTATCACCCTATCTATATTGTACACAACACAAAGGAAGACATAGATAATTTATATATAAGTTTGTACAAGGTAATAAATGAAGCCATCACGCTCAATTGTATCAGCCACCAAAAGTTGAAAAATCTCTGGCTTATGTTGTACAAAATTTTAATAACCTGTACAAACTATTACCCTGAAATCTTCTTTATACATCAACCTTCCTCATTTCGATTTTGTCCACCATTTTAACTGAGAAAAGATCAGAAGTAAAAGAAAATACATCATCTTTACACTTAAACAAAATCAATTTGCAAACCTGGAAGCAAGCTGATCAACTCAACTTCATTCAACAAGGCAAAACAGATTTTCAGGGACAATCAACAAAACTGTAGCTTTTCAACAATCTTGTTTCTGTTTCAAATAATTTCAGGTGAGCAAGCTAACCTCTCTAATACTTTGATTGTGTGTGATAAATACCTGATGCTTGTCATGATATAAAGTGTGTTTGTATGAATATCATTGCATGTCTGTATATATGCAAATATTTGTATTTATATGCCTGTATATATATTAGCCTCTGTTACATCACAGAATCAAGTGTGATAAATAGAAAGAAAAATCATATCTCCTCATCTAAACCAATTTAGGTTATAATTCCTGAAAAGAAAATGTTTATAATAACATGGAGTTATTTTTAAAAATAATCTTTAGTAAAGATAATTGGTAAATAATTCGAAAATAGTGAAATATTACTGCAGGAAGCATTGTTTACAGGTAGTCAACTTATATTTTGATAAATTTGATTGTTGAAAAATAATAATTCAAGTTTAAAATCCAAATCAATACTGATATTCATGATTTTTAAAAGCAAAAGTGAAGATTTTTAATGAAGTGTTAAAAAGCAGTTTGAAATTTTGATCAATTTGCATTTTTCTAAATTCCTGATCATTGAATCATTTATAAATATTGGGATTCGTACTGAAGCTTGCTTGAACATCTGGGATGTTGGAAAAATTGTTGAAAATATTTTTCAAAAACAAATCCGGGTCGAACGAGATTGACTTAGGGTTTAGCCTCGAGTTTTGAACGTGTCTGTAATGTGGTGTGTTCGCCTCTAATAAGCGATCGAGCTGCATGAAATTGAGAGGGAGAATAGAGTTGGGTATCGACAATAGGAAGCTGGAGTTGTGGGTTTTCTGATGAACGGCGTGAGGAGGACGAGGCGTTTTCAGCTTGGGTATGTTCGAGTTACAGTTTTAACGAAAGGGTGAATTTCGATTTCGAGTTATTTGGTATCGAATCGAAGTTGATTTCGAGTGTGAGTGAGTTTTTCGACTTGCTGGAGGTTGCGATGGCCACCAGAACGGCGGCGAGGTGGCGTGCACGTACACGTGCACGCTTTGATGTCTGCTGCGTGACGATGGTTTGGGGAAGACGAAGACGAGGTGGAACTCGGGGGCGACTCGGGGGATTCAGGAATTTGCTCGAAGCAAAATAGTGTCGCGTATGACTCGAAGCAGTTTCGAGTAAAAGCTCGGGTAGGACCCGAAGTAGGATCTAAACCCAGTTTTTTTAGTTTTAGAAGCACAGTTTTGAAATTTAAATAAATTAGTTTAAGACTTTGCTTAAAGTAAAAGGTAAGTTTGGGGGTAAAAGTTTTTAAACATATTTGTAAATATCAGAATGAGTTTCACCTTAAATTTACGAAGATTGATTTGATTTATAATTCATAAATCTTTTTCCGTTAATCAAAATGAATAACTTATTTAGTTTATAGATTAATTAAATAAGATCTAAATGGCAATTGAGTGATTAATTAAGTCAATGGTCTATCTTTAAATTAAAAGACGCTTAATTAATGTGTGTAATTAAAGGGTGATTACTCAAGTGATTAAAACAATAATTAATTAATGGTTAATTAATTAATGTGATTAATTAAGGGCAAATTATTAATTAAAGATAATTAATAGTGAATTAAATAATTAAAGATTAATTACTTAAATAATTAAAGGTTGATGAATTATAATTAAAGGTTAATTAATTATTGATGGTTAATTTATAAATGATTAAAGAATAATTAATCAAGATAATTTGTAATTTATCGATGTTGATTAACCAGGATTAGTAATTCATAAGAAATTAATCTAATTTGAATAAATCAAATAATTAACTGACCTTACTTATGGATGTTTGGATTCTATTGGATGATTTGATTGTTTGATATCCCTGATTTATGATGCTTTGTGATACATCCTGATTTATGTTGTGATCTGAAATTTCTATTTCTGTGATATATTACTATGTGAATATGAAAACCCTTGACCCGTAAACGACACTTGAATTTCGATGCGACAGGGAGTCGGATTCCGGTTGGATATCCAAAACCCACATCGAATTATAATTGTGAATCTTTGTGACTGATAAATTTATTTTATCTATGAATCTATGAATGAAGATAAGCGTTATGGATTATACCGCTTATCGATATATCTATGATGATTGATGTTGTGCATTATTGTGTGAAACCCTTGGACTACACCATACACACACAAATATGGATTTCACGTGGAAATCGGTTAAGTCACAGATGATGTAAATTAAATGTTTTCGAAATTGAAATTTTAATTTCAATTGATTTTGAAATTGGAAATTCGGGTTTAAAGTGAAAAGCTTTTGAAATGGAATTTCAAAGATAAAAGTTATTTTGATAACTTAATTGAGTTTTGAAAATTTAAATAATTTGATTTAAATTTGAATTCAAGTTTTAAATTGAATTCTATGATTTGAAACTAAGGATTAAAGATGATGTACAAGTTATATATGGGTTAAACCATTTTAAAGGTATTGATTTGAGAATTTGAATTTAATTCAAGGGTTTTAACTCGTGTAAATATAACTAGATTTCTTTTTCCGAAACGAAAACTACTTGTTTTCAAATAATAATAGCTTTCATTTTAAGAAAGGATTTCCAAATTGTGTTAAAAGATTTCAAGTTTGAAATGGAATTGAAATGTTTTGAAGACTATGAAATGAGTCTTTGATTTCAAAGACCGGATGAGTTAATCTAACTTGAAATGGAATTGTTTTGGAAGGCTATGAATGAATCTTTGAAAACGAGTTTTGAAAGCTATAAGTTAAATCTTGATTTGAAGATTTAACGAGTTAATTCAATTGAAATGGGAATTGTTTTGAAATCCATGAATGGATCTTTGTGAATGGGGTAAACTTTGTGAATTGAATCTTTTATTTAAAAGATTAAAAGTGTGGAAATTGTTTAAACCATTGAAGGTTTTTGAAATGAATCTTTTTGTTTAAAAGATTGGAAATGGTAATTTGTTTTACCATTTGAATGAAAAGTTTTAAGCTTTAAGCCGTGATTTAACTGAGACCCCAGTATCCATATGATTTTTAATTGCGCTCGTTATTCGGTTTAGCCGGGAGAGGACCTTTGTGTCATATAACCCATTCCGAATAGTGATACGATGATATGGATAGCGTTTGAAGACCGGTGGTGAAGACCGAGTATTTGCGAGAGCGATAGGATGACCTATCGATTGTCTCTGCACTGAGTAGCTACGGTATAGAGATTTCCTAAGTGATGGGAAGTCCGATCAGGATTGTGAATACCCGGAATTGCAAGGGCTTCTTTGGAAGTGCCTTCGGTTCTGTTCGAACCCGGAACAGACTTGTATGGATGTGTGTCTGACATTACACTTTGAGATGTAAAGCTGGTTTCTATCAAATACATTTCTGTTGGTGGCGGAGAATTTATTCTCTTAGCTTAACACCCTTCTCTGAGACGTACGAGCTCAGAGGTTATGTAGTTGATGGTTACTAGTGATACATTCCCAATTTGGTAATGTGGCATACGAAGTGCTGATGATCAATTATTGATCAAAGCGTGGCTTTGTGAAAAAGCGTGGCTTTGTAAAAAAGCGTAGTTTTGTGGACGAGACTTCGTCGAGCCTCACAACCCGGTAATGGTCGAAACAGGAATGTTGCGGCAAAGGTTTGTAGGGGTAGCGCCCCTAGGGTATGTCATTTCCTTATGGATAAAAGGTGATATCATGGTATGGAGCCCAGATATTTTACCTATGTGGATGCTGCACAGTTATTATACTTTGTGGTTGTTGCTTTGTGATCGAGGGCCCGCAGATAAAGGTCGGTAACGACCGGGGGATGACATGACTTGTGTGTTAGTCACCTAGTTACAGCTGTACAGCGTGAGGTAGCGTCAGTGTGTTAGTTACCTAGTTACAGCTGTACAGCGTGAGGTAGCGTCGGCCTTTTGTTTGCAGAGATCCGGTTAGGATCCGGGGCGTCTTTCCAGAGGCGTTTCTATTTCGGTAAGGAAGTTCCTTAGCCTGATCATTTGTTGGAAATCCAAAGAAACAATACGAACCCTGTACGGTTTTAGTTGTATTACCTGCTATGGGATATGGCGGTAACCTGCTATTGAACGTAGTAGCTATAGTAGGCATACAACAATGGTTGTATGCTGGCTAAGATTTATATTATATTTTCGAAATGTTTTTCTACACTATGCACTAGTAATAATATCAAAAGAGTTTTGATTTTGCGTAGTAAGCATGGTTGACTATCATAAGGAGAAATCTCCTCCAATTCTGTGATTGCATTGTGTGTGTGGTGGGAGGCCTTATGGTAGTTTCATTTTCAAAAAAAAAGCATTGCGGATTTCTATGTTAAACAACCTTTTGTGTTTGTTTAAAGATAAACTGTTTTTGTTGCTCACACCAGTCCCATGACTGATCCGGAGTTTATTGTTCCCTTCCTAAACTCTGGGTGCCCACTATTTTCCACACGGGCAGTCTAGAGTTGGGTTTTCTCAGATATTCAGGTTTGGTAGATTATCTGGAGCTAGTCAGTTCTTGGAGTTCATGGATTGACGTTGCTTATCTTGGAGCATTCTATTGGGGATATTCTATCTACTGCTGATGTTATCTTTTCTTTTCCGCTGCTATTTCTTGCATCATATCTCTGATGTATATTGATATTCATTGTATCACTCTGTTGTATCTGATGTTGTATATCTATATTCTTTTTCTTTATTCCGCTGTGTTGTTATACTTAATGGTGTTATAAGCTCCGGCGAATCGGATTTGAACGGTCGAATCTATGGCATTCGAGTACGATGTAAAGTATGGATGTCGATTTTCGAACGCGAAAAATCCGGATCGTTACATAAGCCTTCGAATTCCTTCTCCGAGGGATCACCTTATCTCCTTTTGTTGGCCTTGCTGTCTTAGAAGATTTTTGGGACAATGCCATCTTGGGAAGTTCCTGCATCTTGAGCAATTGCTGTTCTAAGCATTTTATTTTGGTGGCGTTATCATCTTATTGAGCTGATGTTGATGGTTTCCCTGGTACAACCCCCTCCAAGTTGAAAGTTGGAGTGATATTTTCTTCTAAGGTTATAGTGTGAACAACCTCCTCGTCCATTTTGCTAATCTTTTGGATTTCATTTTCCTATGCCAAGTCAAACAACCCATAATTAGTCTATAAGATAATCACAAGGTCAGAGGTTCGAGCCCTCTTTCTAGCGCCAAAAATGTTAATAAGAAAATTTGTCAACATCCCCAAAGCTAGGTGGTTAGAAAATAAGTTTATTTGTGATGCAAAAGAGAATTATTAAAGAGATTACTCCCTTCGAAACCCCCTTTTCAATCGGGTTGAATTGATTCAACCAACCTCCTCAAGATGAAGATTAATGAGAGAGTATCTTATTCCAAACCCCTCTTTCGAATGAATAGAAAGTTGCCATTTATATCAAATATTCATCCCTTTCGATTATGTCAAAAGGTTCACTCATCCCTTTTGATCATATCGAAAGGTCTGCTTTGCCTTTAAAGAGAAGAAACTGCTTTCGACATCATTGGTTTTGCTCCTTTAGGAGGAACTCCTTCGAAAGTGTAATAGGCATTGTAGGGTGCATTTACCTTTCGAAGGAACCCATTTCATATAACATTGCTTTACATTTATGCATCTGGTCTTCCTCGAAACGTCCCTTTCGGCCAAGTCGAAAGGGATCTGGCTCTTTCGAAGTGGATTAAATGTATAATATGCAATGCCTTATTTAATATATGCAATGGGAAATCATCTTAGATAACACATGTTCTGTAAACTTGTTAAGATCGAGACATCATCATCAT
The DNA here is from genome assembly GCA_030737815.1 of Allium fistulosum. NCBI lineage: Eukaryota > Viridiplantae > Streptophyta > Magnoliopsida > Asparagales > Amaryllidaceae > Allium > Allium fistulosum. The sequence goes on from CM060905.1 coordinate 1,145,219,608, forward strand.
CTTATTTGTCATAATGTATTGTTAATCATGGTGATAATGTGTTTCGTATTCATATTATCCAAGACGATCCCATGGCATTGCATAAGACAAAAAGGAGTTAAGAAGATAAGATAACATCTTATGCAATTGATCATTAGTCTAGCTAATGATCGAAATGATCTCCCTCATGATCGAAATCTTTATTGAATCCATGCACTTCCTCCTTTTCAAATTCATCCAAAATGAGTTACAAGTTTGAGAGCATTTTCCCCAATCAATTTAGTGTTACAAATATTTGATTTTCGCTAACAAGTAGAAGAATGAGTTTTGAATTTCAAAATCCAGTCCCCAAAATTGGACTTCTAGGGTCTTATTTATAGATGCATGTCGGCCCTCTTTCGCGCCTCTTCTTTCGACTCAGTCGAAAGGTCCTCCTATCTTCTACATCCATCCTTTTGACATAGTCGAAAGGCCCTCTTTCTTTTTTCAGTGCGCCTGCTTTCGATGCTGTCGAAAGGCATTCCCTTTGAGTTTCCTCATTCATCCTTGCGCTTTCCATTTTCTTATTCATGACCTTTCGACCCGGTCGAACGGGTCTCCTTGTCCGCCTTTCTCCACCATTAAGGTCCAAGTGTCTCTTTTCTCTGCTTTCTCCTAGATCGCTTTCGACATCGTCGAAAGGGTGATAGATGCGCCTTTTCTCTTTGTGTTGCTTTGTTGTCATAAGAAGTAAAGATACAAGCTTCCAACTATGTCGATAGGTAGTTTTCTGGGGTTTCGAAGGTGTTGAAGTGTTGATGGTTTCGACACGGTAGATAGCTTTCGAATGCATGCTTGCGAATTGATGTGGAACCTTCGCTGGATGTTAAAGGCTTCGACCAGTTCGAAAGGCTTGATTATGCTTTCGAAATAGTTGTTTTGATCAAGGCATCTTTCTGAGTAATTTGAGTGAAGGAAAAACCATTGGTTTCGAAAGTTTTGGTGCGTATATGAAGGGTTGTTATCTATTGCCTTCGAAAAGTGGTTTCGAACCCACTCCTGCTTTCCTTATATATGTGAATCCATCTACATCGTAAGGTTTTTGATGAGGCGAAAGGGTAGCCTTGCTTTCTTCTTTCATCTTCTTGAAAGCTTTTGCACCATTTATCATTTGTGATGACGATTGGTGTTTGTGACTCCTTCAAAAGCCATCTTAATGCCTTCGAAACACCCTTCCATGAACCTTGACGAAACCCATGTCTTCAATTTTAGTAGAGCCCGGCACTTTTATTAACCTTCTTTCATACCTTTGTTCTTAAGGGAAATTTTGGTTAAAACTTTAGTAAGAAGGTAAGGAGATAAAAGATCTCTTGCTTAATTCTTCTATTATTATGTATAAAACCACTAGGAGATCCATTGATTAGAATGGAATAAGTCAAATCAGTAATGCATTCTCTAACCAGGTTACAAAAAATTTCATGGAAACCTAGTTGTCTCGTTTTGTGAATAATATTACTACTATTAATCTTATCAAATGCTTTATAAAGATCAATTTTGATGCATATTTTATTTTTCACTATGATTAAAATCCCTGAGCATTTCATGGGCCAGTAAAGTATTTTCCACTATAAGCCTGTCTCGAATGAAGGCATTTTGTTTTTCTGATATTAAATATTTTAGAAAAATCTTTATTCTATTGCTTAAAATAGTTGCAATTATTTCATAGATAAAACTGCAGCATGAAATTGGTCTATAGTCACCCAAACTATTTGGAATTTTAATTTTTGGCACAAGAATAATAAAAGTATGGTTTATATATTTCAAATTTTTCTTGGTAGAAAAAAATTCATTTACAGCTTCAAATAAAATACTTTTAATTTCCTTCCAATGAGTTTTATAAATTTTGCCCCAAATACATCAAGCCCATGGCTTTTATCATCATTAGCACTGAAAACAATATGCTTAATATCCTATAAATTAACTTGAGCAAGTAAAATTTCCTCATTATTAGCATGTAGCAGGAATTTAGTAGTGATCTCAAGAAAAGAATTTGGATAATCACTAGAATTAGAAAGGTCAGAAAAATAAGAAATGGCTTCCTCTTCTAAAACATAAGCTTCATTTATAGTGACACCCTTGTCATTGATTAATTTTCCTATATCATTTCTATATTTTCTAATAGACATTTTATCATAAAAGGATTTACTAGGAGCATCCCCACTAATGACCCAATCAACTTTAGCTTTTTACCTTAAGTTAACAGCTTCAACATGCAAATCATTGATTAATTTCTTTTGCAAATGAATTTTTTTATAAATTTGCATGTGGTCTGAGCTATCGAAGTCTATACTGTCTTGCAATCTCAAACACTCCTGCCTTAGTTGATTGATTTTAGTGTTATTTCTATTTTCATTCCATTGTTTTAAATTTTCCTTAGTTTTTAGTAAGATTTTCCTAAATTTGAATTGGGCAGAACCAATTATATGAGTTTAAAGGCTGTTTTTAACAACTTTCTTGTAATTGTCATCATCAGTCTAGCCATTTTTAAATCTAAAAGTAATATTTACTTTAATTAAATTTTCAAAATTGAGAAATAGGTGAAATGGAGTCCCTTTATGTAATGTAAAACATTTGCAATTAGGAAATTATTTACAAAAGTGTGATTTACCGAAATTTTGTCTAATTTGCAATGAAAATTTCTAAATACGTCTAATTTTCAAGAAAATTTATTCCTAAAATTGTTGGCTCAATTAACCCAAATTTAAAAATAAAATTAGAAAGAAGTTCCAATTTTTTTAAAGGAATTGGGATTCCTCCCCTCTTTTAAGAAGCATGTAAAACAGTGTTAAAATCACCTAAAACAATCCATGAACTAATCATAGTTTTTCTAAGAAGTTCTAAGTGGTTCCAAAGAAGAATTCTATCATCCTGTTTAGTAGAAGCATAAACAATAGTAGTTTCTAATGCAAGGCCCCTTTTTTTTATAAATTTACAATGTATATATTGAAAGTCTAAACTATATTGATGTAAATCTCAAATATTGGGGTCTTAAACAACAATAATTCTGCCATTTCCACCGTTAGAATTTTGATTAATAGCATTGCAATTGTTGATATATCTGTAATGATAATCATCAAAGCTACTGTTAGCAAGTTTATGTTCTAGTAAGCCAATTATGCTAGGTTTATGAAAATAATGTAAATTAGACAAGTCTAATTCCTTTTTGTGGAATTTAATCCCCTAACATTCCAAGCTATAATATTCATAATTAAAATTTATTATAAAGGATACTCAAAAGATATAGGCAGCAACTACAATGAAGCATTGTATTTATTCTCATCTTCCAACACATCCAGTTTCTTCCCTTTTTTCTTGTACTATTTTTTGCTTTGTACTTTTAGTTGATCATCCTATTTGGAGTTTTTGATGTAGTACTTCCTTTCAAAATCATTATCATCTACATCTATACAATCAGTTGCAATAATATCCTTTATATTCTTCATTTTAATTTTTTACTTTTTGAATTTTTTATAGATGAAGAAGTGTTTGCAACTAGACTAACTGCCTTTTGTATATCTTATTCTGAGACAGATTTCTTAGCTTGAGGGGAAAGATGGCATGCTAAGTGATTTATTCCAGGATTGACAGGAGACACTTTGTCTAGAATTTTATTTATGAAGGAGCCCTCATCTAGGTTCATACCACCAGATCCAAGAGGGAAGTGATCTATTTCTTGTATAACCGCTTCTTTTCCTTTAGCTTGTGTTTCAGATAGATTTATGATGTTTTCGTTAGATGCTAAAGAATTTGGAATGGGAATCGTATCAACATTCCTACCTAAATTCTTCTCTTTAATGATTTTAGGATCTTCATCTTTTTGAGTGCTTTCTTTGAACAGAAGCAGTATTTACATTATTCTTGCCCATATTTGGTATATCATTTGACGATTGAGGGACTGCAATCATTATCAAATTCAAAGTGAACCCTTTTAGAATTTGCATTTATATCAACTTGTATTTTATCTCTGTCTTCAACTGATTTTTCTTGCATTGAACTCTTTTCTTTCCAAACCTTTTTTTGTAACACAGTTTTCTACGGAATGACCAAAGAATGAACATTTTTACACCTAGGGGGAATCCATCCATACTCTATACTTTGCACTAAATTTCTCAATCATGCATAGATATATATGCCGCATTTGTTAGATCAGCATATGCCCTGACTTCTACCAGAATCCCTGCATATGAGAGTGTAGTCTCCTTTGAAGTTGGTTTATCCAACTTCAAAGGATTTCCAAATACATTGGCTATAGCACTGAAAATATCCTTATCCCACAACCTAAGATTAAGCTCTGGTAGTTTAATCCAGATTGGCATAGTTGTAAGTACATCTCTATCAAGATTGAGTTTTTTTCTCCATCTTTCCAAAATAATAAGTTTACCATTCAAGAAATAAGGACCTCCATTGATTGTTATTTCACAATCCGAAGCATTTGAGAATCTAATGATAAAGAAAGCATTATTTCGTGTATAGATGTCGAATTTTCTGGTGGGATACCAAGTTTTTGTAATGAAGGCCTTGAAATAATGATATGCGGGTTTATTGCCGAATACGTAGGCAATAACCGAATCGCTCCACTTATTCTCCGTTCTCTTACTGGCCTCTTCATTCACAACATAATCCTCTTCTCATTGATGGAGAGAGGAGCGACGTACTTGAGATCAAAATCAAAGTTTAATCCTCCTTTTCCTGAACATCTTAGCCTAAGAAGAGGCATCATTCAGGTTTGTCTTGAGCTATGCATATGAATTCACACTTGTTTTATTGTTTCTTGAAGTATTTCTTGCATTTTTGAACTGTGTTTTTGAATACACATTTGTTTGGTTATTTCTTGATGCGTTTCTTTCATCTGGAATAGGTTTGTAACTCTGATTACCTGAGTAGAAGCCTTTTTCATATGATTGCCTAATCTGAGTTGCATTTCTGGGATTTAGATTAATCTGATTTGAGCCAATTCCAGTTGGCTGATTTCGTTGAGATGCGGATCTTTTATTCAAAAGCTTGGATCATGGTTCTAAATAGTTTGAAACCCCTCTTTATCGGTTCCTGAGGGTTTCTCTATAGGATGTTGTTGTGAATGGAGATTGTGATGAAGACCTCCTTGTTTGATCATGTCTAGCAAAGATAGAATTGTCAGCAAGACTTGTGTAGGCAGCCATGGCTTCATGAGAGTTTCTTGCTTTTAAAACTTACTTTTCTATTGATTGTTAATAAATATAACCCCTATAGATACGTACGTACATAAATACATACATATACATACATATATATATATATATATATATATAATTTTCAATGTCTATTCCTGTTATGGTTAACATAATGTGACATGGCCACTCATCACCAGAGCTAAGAGAAAGAAGCAATATCCAAAACATAAACAAAACAAAATGAAGTCTAGTGGAAACCGTTACCCCCAAGATTTCTTAGTGATTGAAACTGAGAAATTTAATACGGCTGTTTCAATGGTTAATGGTTGAATTTGAAAATTCTTAATGATAATAGGAAAATGGGATGCAAGAAAAATAAGTGCACATGTGTGTGTTTGTTTGTGTGTGTGTATGTTTGTGTTTGTGTGTGTCTATATATATATATAATTAATTACCATAACCATATAGTCTGTGCCGCGTCGGTCATAGCATCAAAATCCTACCCTCCTCATCAACAGTAAACTCCACTCGGCCAGTCGCCTCCAATACTCGAGCTCGCTCAATTTCAAACTTTTCCTACGATTAGAAATAGAATTTTGCCAAAATAAATATTCAATATAAAACTTATGTAATGTGAAATAAGAGAAAAAATTTAAAGCATGTTTACCATGATAACTTGTGATTCGGGGTTTGCCCAACTAAATGAAACTGAGCCATCTTCATTACTGTGCTCGATTATGTGCATGCGAGTGAAGACTTCCAAATATGTAGGGCCACGATCCTTCTCCTTCGCCTGAAATTATATATGATTAAACAATGTTATAAGTATTTGATAATCGCAATTTATAAATTTACCATTTCCTTTCGATATTTTTGAAAGGATTTTGATCCCCTACGTTGTGTAACATGATTTTTATTCCTGTTTGTTGAGTTCCTTCCATATACTTTCTATAAATTTAACATAAAAGTTATATTTACCGTCTGTAACTATTTAAATATATAATTGACTAAATTAATGCAATTATTATACAAATTCGAAACAAATTATATTAGACATAAAAAACTAGAAAACATACTTTCGCGGCGGGAGTTTGTCGGCGCTCAAGAAAATCCGCCCAAACATTAACACTCGTCTAATCAGGTTCTTTATTTTTGTGTTTTACGCCCGAGATGGTGTCCCTATAAAGCATTAATTCGGCCCATTAGGACATAATCAAAGATCAAATATGTCATTTTCGAATGGATTATAAATTTATACTTACCATTAATTCGGCCCATAAAGCATCTTTAATATAAGGTGGGATTTCATCCCACATCGGCCAACAACCCGACATCCGACTCATGTATGCCTTCCTAGAGGCAGTCGGAATATGATCGAAAGGCTCCAGCTCAAAACTCTTGTATTAATTTTGATGTAGACATTTAATAAAACATAAATAATATACATGCAGTAAATATTAATGATATTGCAATAAATTTAATACTTACCCTCCAACTTTGAGAGTCATACTCACCATTGGACATAAATCAGCCAAGCCACTACCACCCTCGTCAGTAGCAGGAGAACCTAAGAATGAGATTTAGAAGGTCTCCCATGAGACATAATATCCACCACAAACATATCATTTCATATAATGAATAAACATGTTATTTTCTTATTAGAAAACATGTCTGATTAATAATCGCATAAATCTTCCACTAAAACTACAAAAATGGAACAAGATCTTCTAAATACATAGAATTAATAAAACAGAATAATACATAGCTCACAACATAGTCATCATCATTAATAATAGTGAAAATTCAAAATATAAATTATACATCTAGAGATATAAATATCCATCATATATACATTACATCATCAGTAACTAATAGTCAATCTTCATCTTTTTTTGATTTAGACTCAGTCTCATATTTTATATCGTTTTCCTCTGTACTCTCAAATGCTTCTATTAAAACATTTGATTCATCGCTCAAAGGACCTAAATCATTATGATCATCAGTTATTATTATTTCGTTATTTGGCTCAAGATATGCTTGATAAGCTGCTTCATTCGGAATATTATTTCCATCAAACGTAAATCTTGCCTTTGTTTTAAAAATAGCCGACCAATCTGCTTTATCTCTTTTTAGGGAAGGATACAGAGCAAAATAACTTGCAATGCTTGTTTGGCTAATATGAACAGATCATACTTATAGTAATGCGTGTTATGCTTTATTCCAATAAGCTTATAATCTTTGTGCACGTTGATTCTAGAACCAGGAACATTGTTGAACCAATTGCATTCGAATAAAACAACATTTTCTGCAGGTTGGATAAAATATGTCAATTCTAAAACTTATGTTAAGATGCCGTAAAAATCTTTTATATGTTCATTTGGATCATCACTACCTTCGACAAATACACTGTTATTATAGGTTAGTTTTTCAGCACCATATTCCTTGGTGTTGAATTTAAATCCCTTGACAAAGAATATTGGATAAGTCTTAGCATTTCATTTTGGTCCTATCGCAAGATATTTCAATCCTTCGTCACTGACATAATTTCTTAGATCATAAACATAGTTCGAAAACTAATTAGCAAACTCATTACTGAGATCGCCATGTGATGTTATGATTCATAAATACTGCAAATATATAAAATATATTGCATTATAATCTATAATATAATTAAAATAAATATGAATTTGGAAATTCATATATCGAGAATTATTATTTAATATCACCAAACAAATGGTGCAACTTGAGCACAATTAAGAAGAACATATATGTGTGCTACATGGTAATATCTATCATCTAACTATAGTTCCACACATTTTCTAATAGGTCGGCCATATTGTTTAAAAATACATAAAATTTCCTAAGAAGAATCTTTGTTCAACGGCTTCATCATTACAAGGAACACTTATAAATGATAAGTTCACATGGTCATTGAAATAATGAGAGAAAAATAATGAAGCTTTTTCCTCAAGGTATGATTTGCAAATCGAACCTTCAATTTGTGCTTTTTGTCTAACCTTTTTCTTCAGACGGTTCAAGTACATATTACAAAATTAATTCAGTTTAAATTTGAAATTGAAATTAATATTACGGATATTCGGTATTACCTCTCAAATGGGTATATCCATCCATATTGCACGGGACCTCGAAAAAGTGCTTCGGATGGAAGATGAACAAGTAAACTCCATTACATTAAAGAATCATGGAGGACATATTTTCTCAAGTTTGCAGAGTAGTATAGCGATATCCTCTTTTATTTTATGTATATGCTTGACTTTTAACGTAGTCGAAAAAATATTTTTATAGAACAAACTTAATTCTGTTATTACACTCTGCACTTTTATGGGCTTCAGTTCTCTAAAAACCATGGATAATATGTTTTCCAACATGGCATGGCAATCGTGACTTTTCATCCCACATAGTTTATTATTTTCAAAGTCAACATATCTACGAAGATTAAAAGAAATCCCATTAGGACATCTTAGTCCTTCCACCCACTTTAACACAAGTTTTACTTACTTGCTGCCTAGCTTATAGCATGCTTTGAGTTTTTTACTGTCATTAGGCTTCATATGAAGTTCGGGACGTTTACATAAATCTGCTATATCATATCTTGAATTCAGATCGTCCTTATTTTTTCCCTTAATGTTCAAAATTGTACTAAACACATTGCCAAACTTGTTTTTTCGTCATGTATCATGTCAATATTATGTCGAAGTAAGAATCTTTCCAATAAGGTAACTCCTCAAACCAAGGACTTTGGTCTGCCGCCCTTTAGAGGCCTTCATCGACGGAAAGACTGCTAAAGAGGGTCTCAGGGTGGAAAGCTCGAGTTCTATTACAAGCGGGACGAACTACACTTATTAGGGCAGTTGCATCCGCTATACCAGCCCCTTTTTATATTAGTCCACTTATTTGTTGCCCAAATAGTCATAGATCAAATTAGGATATTGTTCTAGTAGGATATATGAAATAAACCCAATTAATAGATTGTGTCTCGCGCATATACTTTTACTAAATTTAATAATAAATTTAATAATAAATTTCAAATTTAATTAAATAATGAATACTTTGAAGTATTCAAATAAAAAAACATGTTGATTATATCAAAATTAAGAAAATATACTTAGTTTACAACAATTATGAATTATCGATTTACTTGGAATCTCAGCATGTACTCTAGTTACATATATCTTTGGATGTTCCTTTACGAGATCATATATTTCTATGCTTGACCAAATCGTTGGTGGTTGTCTAGTCTCTGCTCTATTAGCTATAAAGTTTTTTATCTCTTCTAAAGGTATGATTAACATGAAGAAAACACCGGTAATCGAACCATGTAATTTTACTTCCATTCGGTAATGAAAATGCTCGTGTTTCTTCCATGCAATAAGGACAAGCTAGATGACTAGCCGTACTCTAACCTGAAAGCATTGCATAAGCCGGAAAATCACCAATAGTCCATAAAAAAGGTGCAAAAATACGAAAATTCTTTTTTTCAGAAATGTCATATGTATCAACCATTTCATACCATAATGTTTTCAACTCTTCAGTCAATGGCTGCAAATAAATATCGATTCCTTATGTCGGATCATTAGGACCAGGGATGACAATAATGAGAAACATATATGGAGTTTTTATACACATCCACAAAGGTAAATTATAAGGTGTAACCATAATCGGCCAAGACAAATATTTAAAACCAAATTGAGAGAATGGTGAAAATCCATCCATATATAAACCAAGTTTGACATTACGGCTCTCTATAGCAAATGCTTGATAAGACTCATCGAAACATTTCCAAGCTTCTCCATCAGATGGATGTATCAAAGTTCCCTCTTCCTGTGTTCTCACACCATGCCAATTCATATACGAGATGCGGTAGCAGAATACGCATATAACATTTGAAGTCTAAGAGTGATGGATAAATAATGCAATCTCTTATATGGAACTTCCTTTCTTTTTTCTTGGTTTGTATCTTTCCTTATTACATATTCTTCATTTCCTAAGGTTAATGTCATCTCTTCAATACAACATGCAACCTTTTATACATGTATCTATCTTTTGGTATGGCAGATCGAAAGTGGACATAAGTTTTTCAACTTTATAATGACTATCGCACATCAGATTATTGGATAACATATGTTGTTTTGCAGCTCGCACAATTGTTGTAAATCCAACTTCTATAAAATTGAATTTTAATTTCATCATAATGTATTCGTAAGTTACTGATATATCGATTCTGCTATTACAACTATCCCAAATGGCCTCTTAGCAGCACCCAATAAATCATAGATTCTTTTCACTTCCACGGTCGATTCCTCTTCGACATTTACATCTTCATTATCAACTTGAACGGTATGGAACATTGATGGTGCTGCATCTTCCATATATCTTCTATTGGAATCGCCAAAACACAATCATTATTCACCTCGTCCTACAACGTTATAGGAATAGGTGTAACATGTTCTCCACGACGATCCCATAAATAATAATCCGGTACAAAACCAACATGACACAAATGTACTATAACCATATTTTCTTTCCAATGCTTCAAATTTTTGCATTTATGATAAGGGCAACAAATTTCTACGTTATTTCCAATCCTTTATTGAACCTTTCATACCATTTAGCTTTTCATACATCCAACTATGGGTTTCGTAGATGCAGTGCTAGCCAAGTCTCACCATTCTAGGAAGTCCATTCATCCCCATGTTAAATAGATGTATCGTGACATGAAGAGAATCTTCTATTAGCTCGGTATGAAGAAGCAAGAAGCGAAGTATGTAGCTAGATGTATGACATGCCAGAGGGTAAAGGCAGAGCAAAAGAAGCTGATAGAATTTTTGCAGCCGTTGGATATTCCGTATTGGAAGTGGGATGGTATTTCTATGGATTTTGTAGATGGTTTACCGAGAAGTAGGAGAAAGAATGTAGATCGGTTGACCAAATGCCCTTATTTTATACTTTTTTTTGGAGCGACACGGTTGTGTAGCGTGGAACTACACAGCCGATTAAATATCATATAAATAGGTAAGTAGTGCGATCAACAAGCCTGATCGCTGGCCAAAATGTAGTAAGAAACCGCAAGCTAGTCGATGAGAGACAGAGTTTTATATACAAAACACATATTGTGAACAACAGAATAGAAAAAAGACTAGAGCTATATAGCAGTTGGTGATGCCCTCAATGCCTGCCAGGAGGAATTGCTGAAGTGCTGCCCGAGGATTCGGCTGGTGGAGAGCTGGGGTATGGTAATCTCAGTCTGAATGGTGCGGAGAAGCTTCGACCTGAAATAGATGAGAAATAGTGAATAATACGTCTACAAGTTCCTTCGAAGTTGGATGTGGGCTTGCAGAATACACGTGCATTACGCTCGGCCCAGATGCACCAACTGAAAATAGCTACAATTAGATCAAAGTGATAGTTGGGGGGGTTGTTCTGCCAGTGGTCGAAAAACGAGTTGAACGTGGGGATATGTCCAAGTATGTGAACCGTCGAAGCCGCCCAGACCCTGACAGCAAAATCGCATTCAAAGAATAGATGTTGTAAACTTTCTGGTGTGGTAGAGCATAAGGCACAGCTGGGGTCGACGACGATGTTATGGCGAAGGAGCCTGTCTCTTGTATTGATTCGCTCGTGAATAAGGCACCATTGTAGGAAAGCGAAGCGGGGCTGGATCCTGCACTTCCAAAGTCTGGGGAAGGTGAAGAGACATCTGGGGTTGTTTAGGTGAGCATAGCAGGAGGCAATGGAGAAGCCGGTTGATGGGTTGGGGGCCCAGGTGAAGGAGTCTGGCTGGGGGTTTAGATGGATGTTACGGAGAATAGAGATGACAAGGTGAAGCTCGGAGAGGGTGTCGAGGTCAAAGTAGGAGGTAGGAAGAAGCTGATCGGGGCCCGAAATAGAAATGTCAAGGGTGGAGGCGAAGAAGTTGGTTGTATGAGCGAAGAGGTTGGGGAGGGTGGAGGAGAGGGGAAGCTGATTATGCCATGTATCTAACCAGAAGAGGCAATTAGCTCCATTGCCCAGGTTGACGTGGAAGAGCCGTTTGACACGTGGTAGGGTTGAGACGACCCCAGACCAAAAAGGGGATGGTTTGATTCCGGTGGAGGCATGGAGGACAAGGTGAGGGTTTGAGTGATAGTGGAGAGAGGTAATCCAAGATTTCCAAAGGAAGGAGCCAGGGGTAAGGAACCACCAGAGCCATTTGGCGAGGAGCGCGATGTTGAAGTCTTGAAGATTAACGATTCCAAGGCCGCCGTTTTTCGGGGGGAGGCAGGCGGTCTGCCAGTTTACGAGTCTCTTTATATTACTACCATTCCAAAGAAAGGAGCTTCTGATCGCGTCAATTTTTTTGATTACCCAGGATGGGAGTTTGTACAATGACATCCAATATGTGGGAATCGCTGATAGAACGGATTTAACAAGGACAAGACGCCCTGCTGAGGACAAGGAGTGAGCTTTCCATGAAATGAGTCTGTTTTCGATTTTGGCAATGAGGGGGAACCAATCTGATCTATGTAGTTTGGTTGGACGGATTGGGACTCCGAGGTAGGAGATGGGGAAGTGAGCGATCTTGCAGTTGAGCAGGCTGGAACAGATTTGCCCGAGATGGTCAGCGCCTCCGAGCATGATGATGGAGCTTTTGTTGAAGTTGATGGATAGGCCGGATATGAGTTCGAATGAATATAGAGCTACTTTGAGGCAATGGATGTGGTTGAGCATGGGTGATGCGAATAGAATGGTGTCGTCAGCGAATTGAAGGTTGGAAATGACTAGGTTAGAATTGGGGAGATTGATGCCCTGAAAGATGTTATTCGAAATTGCTAACTTGATCATGCGGTTGAACACATCGGCTACCAGAACGAAAAGCAAGGGAGAAAGTGGGTCTCCTTGTCGCAGTCCACGGGCTGATTTGATTAGACCCCCCGAGACCCCATTAATGACTATCGAGGACATGCTTGAGTTGAGAATAGAGTATATCCAGTTGCACCATTTTGAGGGGAAGCCTCTGTGTTCCATTAGCTCCAAGATGAATTGCCAGTTAACTGAGTCAAAAGCTTTTGAGTAGTCTAGTTTGAGAAGCATTCCTGGTGTTGAAGTAGAGTGGCAGAAGGATATGACCTCCTGGGTCATTGCTACGCAATCCATGATGTTACGGCCCAAGATGAATGCGGATTGCTCAATTCCAATTAGAGGGGCTATGAAGGTTTGAAGGCGGTTGGCCAGGACCTTGGTTATGATCTTAAAGGTTGTGTTAAGGAGACTAATGGGACGAAAGGACGGGAGGGAGGTGGCGCCGGGGGATTTTGGGAGTAGGATGATATTTGCGTAGTTGATGCGGGCCACGGTTGATGGGTCGGCATGAAATTCGGAGCACATTTCGATGATGTCAAATTTTACTGTATTCCAGTAGTGTTTGAAGAATAGGGGCCCGAAGCCATCTGGGCCAGGAGCCTTGTCATCGGACATGCTATTAAGCGCTGCCCAAATTTCTGTTTCCGTGAAGGGATGGTTAATGGGGATGGGGTGATTCTCCGGGTAGAGCAGATTCCAATCAATTGGGGGAAGAGGGGGGTGATGGTTGCCTAGAATAGTTCGGTAATAGTCAGTGAAGAGTTTAAGGATGACTGACTGATCAGAGGTGGTGTTGTTGTCTTGGGTGATTTCAGGAATAAAAGTTGATCTTCGTCTGCCATTGGCGAGACGATGGAAGTAAGCAGTGTTCTTATCGCCATCTTCAATCCATTTCGCTTTGGAGCGTTGCTTCCAACCTATTTCTTCTTGAAGTGACAATCTGTCTAGTACAGCTTCCAGTTCTCTCAGGCGAGATCTGTCAAATTCGGAGAGAGGAGAGGATTCTTCCAGGATATTTAGGTCCAGAATCTCATCTTGGATGGCGGAGATGCACGAGCGAATGGAGCCCCAAACTGATTTGGCCCAAGGTTTGATGATTTTTCGAAGGGAATGGAGCTTGGAGACGACCCTGACAGTGGCTGATTGGAAGGGGGAGGCTGAGACCAGATTTCTTTGATGAAATTATCAAATGATGGCTCGAGGAGCCAGAGGCGTTTGAACCGGAAGGGTCTGCTGTGACAAGTGAGGGATCCCGTGTCTAGGAGGAGCGGGCAGTTGTCGGAGATAACTGTGGCTAGACCCGAGACAATGGAGAGGGGGTGCAAATCTTCCCAGGATGGGTTGAAGAGGTAGCGGTCTAATTTAGCTAGTGAGGGATCTGATCTGCGATTGGACCAGGTGTAAAGGCGGTTGCTGATGGATGGGTCAATTAGGGAGCAAAGATTGATAAACTGGTTGAAGGCTTCAGATTCTTGGGATAGATTGCCAAGGTTCCTTTCTGTTGGGGATTTGGTGGTATTGAAATCTCCTCCGACAATCCAAGGGCCATTGATATGAGCGGAGAAGGTGAGACAGTTCGTCCAGAGTTCGTTTCGATCTCGAGGGTTTTATGGGCCATAGATATTGGAGAAGAAGAAGATTGTTCCAGTTTGTAAGTGGCGAAGGGCTACATGTAAGGCTGAAGTGTGATAGAAGGTTTGGCAGTGAGACCACACGGATTCATTCCAGGCTGTCATTATACCGCCGCTCGAACCGACAGCATTTATGTGGGCCCACCCAGTTAGGAATGGCCCACCGATTTGTCTGAGCATGTTGGGGTTTGGGTCTGACAGTTTGGTTTCTTGCAAGAAAAGGATGTCTACTTTATGTGGGGATATGACAAGGCTAACAGAATGTCTTTTGCTGGGGTCCCCCAACCCCCGTGTGTTCCAGGATATTAACTTCATTGGGAGAATGATAAGCGCTCCGATTCTAGTGCCTGCATGGAAGAGTAATGCTCTCCATGCAAGTTTACTCCCATGCAACGTGCCATTTTCTTATTTAAGCTTTTATTATGAGAAGAAAAGACAACATGTTTTAAAAAACTACCAGGATGAGATGCTGCTCTGTCCAGTCTGGAGCTACGGCGCACAGCTGTTGGGGTGATTGGCTGGGACCACTGAGTAGCCGTTGGAGTGGTTGGAAGAGGCTCTTGACCAGTCCTCGGGAGGGCCGCTTGGCTGAACTCTTCTGGGCTAGGGACGGGGAAATGATGAGCAGGAGAGGGAGGGTCAGCTTGGGGGGTGGAATTATGGATCTGGACCGGGAGAGATTGGGTATCAGTTTGAGGGATAGGAATAGGGTGAGGATTGGGAGGGGCAGCGGAAGCTGGGGGGGTTGGGATCTGTTGGAAGAGCGGGGATGAGAGGTCTAGGTCCGAGAAAGGGTCCCACCTGTGTTCTTGGGCTGGCCAAGGGTCCCAGCCCCTTGGACCCACCACTTCGAATGATTGATCATAAGGTTGGCCAGGCGCCGGTGGGGAGCCGGAGTAGATTGGGGAGTAGTTCATGACGTCGAATCTGTCTTCTGATTCTAAATTTTCGATCATGATGTGTTGCTCAAAAAGGGGGAAGTGTCTTTCGTAGTCAAATCCCAGTAGGTGATTTTCCGGACGCCTGTTAGGGTGTTCGTGCTCCCATCTTTCTATGCGCAAGAGGTATTCTGTGTTGTTGAGGACGGAGACAAAGGATGAAGGGGAAGTGATGCCACTGTAGAACTGAATTTGAATGTATAAAAAACGGTGGACTAGTTCAGCCCATTCGCAGTCGTCCTGGGCCAGGAACCTACCCACTGGTTTAACTGCTTCGGTGATGGCTTCTGTGTTGAAGCGAAGGAGCTCTGGGAAGCCTGAGATTCGCGCCCATGAAGGTGGGTCTAGAGATGGCGCCGGGCGGTCGAGCTCAAACCAGGGTTGGAATTGCACGGTTCCTCCGACCGTAGAGATGGTCGATCTCTGGAGAATTTGGTCTCTGATTGAGAAAGTGGGGCAGTAAAAGATGAAGCTGTTTTCAGACTGAAGCCAAAAAGTGGCCATTCTCTGTGTTGGAATGTGGAGGATAGGGCATGGTGTAGAGAGTCAATGGACCATGTGCCGGAGATAATGTTTGCGATGAGGAGCAGTGATGTGTCCGCCATTGAGAAAGTTTTAGGGATCAGGGGTGTGTTATGATGATGCTTTGGGGATTGGAGTGGATTATGTGGAGCAACAGGGGATATGACTTGCATTGGGGAGCTGAAAGGTTTCGTATGAGCTGGGTGGGGATGCGACGTTGGGACCCATCGGGCAAAGGGGAGTTTGTCTTTAGTGGAAGAGGAGGGGACTTTACTCGTTTTACGAGCCAGAGACTGATTAGTGGTTTTATCGGGACAGTGCGATTGAGGATGTCCAAAAAATCCGCACTTATAGCATATCTTTGCATCCCTACAAACTTGCGCCATGTGTCTAAGGCCAGCACAACGCAGGCAACGGTTTTCTTTCTTTAGAAATTCCACCGTTTGGCGAACATTTCTGAAAAGAGGCAGGGGGTGGCGCCGCTTGGCCGGAGGATTGGGCAGGAGGGGGGAACGAGGTGCAGAACCCACTAACTGGGCATAAGTCATGGGGGCGGGAATCTTGATACAGAGGGGCTGGTTGGGTCCGGATGGGGGTGGAGGGGCTCGGGATGTGGTCGCATGCTGGTCAGGGGCGGCCGAGGAGGAGGGAGTGGGGGATGGGTTGGACAGGACAGAGTTGTATTTGCTGGGGACGAAGGAGATTGGGGGTACTGCTTGGTGGTCGGAGGGAGCCATGGAAGTAGAAATACCCTGACTGGACTTAATTTTGCCCTTATTTTATACTTGTGAGGAGTACGAGGATAGCGATGTCGTTGACAGCTCTATATGTGAGATAGGTTATTAGGTTAGATGGAGTTATTACTAGTATAGTTAGCGATCGAGATCCAATTTTTACCAGCGAGTTATGGAGGAGTCTACATGAGGCTTCAGGGACCGAGTTGAGTTTGAGCACCACATATCATCCCTAGACTGATGGAAAGACGGAGAGAGTAAATCAGGTATTCGAGGGCTTACTATGAATATGTATTTTGGGCTTCAGAGGTTTTTGGGAAGATCAGTTACCTTTGATGGAGTTCACCTACAACAATAATTATCCAGTTAGCATTGAGATGGCACCATTCAAGGCATTATACGGTAGACCCTGTAAATCACTGTCGTGTTAATGGGATATGAAAGATAGGATTATTCTTAGGCTAGGTATGGTGAGGGAGAATCAGAGAAGGTGAACATGATCCATAGGAGAATGAAAATTGCTCAGGATAGGCAGAAACCTTATGTTGATAGGAGACGTACAAAGTTAGAGTTCGCAGTGGGCGACATGGTGTTTGTAAAGGTTTCACCCTTTAGGCATGTTATGAGGTTTGGTGGGTCAGGGAAGCTAGCACCGAGATTTGTAGGGCCTTTCTCGGTAGATGTAGAGCAGGGAAGTTGGCATATAGAGTAGAGCTTCCAAAGAAGTTAGTGGGGGTACATGAAGTTTTCCATACGTCAAACTTATGGAAGTGCTTGCATGATACACTTATCGTAGTCGAGCCTAGTCAGCTAGAGGAGGCTGAGATAGAGCGAGAGTCACTTGTTTGTCGTGCACCCACTGGTATTCTTAAGCATGGTACAAAACGACTTCACAACAAGGAGATCAGATTTGTTAAAGTCTAATGGGGAGAAGATCCAGTGGAGAGTACATGGAAGCCTAGGGAGAAGATCCATGCTACCCACCCACAACTCTTTTCTGGTATGTTGCCAATTTAAGTTAATAAGTATAAACTACTTATGTATAGGATTTAGCTTGCTATACCCTTTAGGTAGAGACCATTGTATGGTAGAAATGGTTGTAAACATTTCAATAGGACGTTCTGTATATGGATATGGATGCTAGTGGATGTATTTGGATGTACTGTTTGGGCTGTTATCTTTTACACGTTTAGGACAGTATATCCTCTACGTACATACACACATATATTTTGTAGCATGTTATCTTTTGATTGTTGTGATGCTTGAGGATGTTATGCATATGGATGTTGCATATGAGTTTTATGGTTATGCATGGATATAGAATTACAAGTACATTTACTTAGGATATTGCATATATTTGGATGCATAGCATGAGCATTTGCATGATAGGAGGTCGACTGGATCAGTAGACCGCCTACCTTTTGCATTAGTATAAGTTCATGTGCATTTCACGTCGCATATATATGTACAAGTCACATTAGAAAATTTATAAGGCCATGATTTGCCCATGGATGATGAAAGAGTAGATGGTTGTAGCTACTGGTTGATATGTGTATAAGTTACATTTTTTTGTCCTTTAAGATTTTAGAGACAAAATCATTTTAAGGTGGGGAGAATGTAACACCCTGAAAATTTAACAAAAATAAAAAATCAAATTACAATAAAATAAGGACTAAAAAGAAAATTTTGACAGACATCCAAATTTGGCTATGAAACTTAAACCTTTGCGTTCATAGAGATTTTCTGGATGATTTTCATATGTAACACTTCATAATCGAAGTTAGTATGTGAAAGTTGCATGAGTTAGAATAATTGAAATTAAAACAAGAACTTTAAAAAAGAAATTCTGAAATTTACAAAGGAACTGGTCGACCCAGGATGGTCGAAGGTCGACCGGTAGTGGTCGACCGTGCCTGTATTAAATTGGGCGATTGCTGTGACATGTTCGAATGGCTACGATGCATTGCTTGGTCCTAAAGTATTAGATGAGTATTCGTGGTTACTCTAAAGATTCACAAACCTCTATACATGCAAGCCTACTAGACTCTAAAATTCACATAAACAGTTATCGTACCAAAATTCTGCCCAATTCTAACCTCTCCTTTAAACCTAAAATTCTTCAATAATCAAAATAAAATAAACCTAGAAGAACACAAGCAATAGGATCTCGATGGAGCAAGCAGAGCTAGCGTACGAATGGGCAAATCTCAAGCAAAGCAAATAGGAAGGGCTTAGGCTAGAGCTTAGTGGGAACAATTTTGATTAGATGATTATTACAGTGGGGTTTAATTTATCCTACATGATTTAGGGTGTTAGTAAATTGAAATTGAAAATTATAAAGCCCTAATTTGAAAATTATAATCTAGGGTAGAATTGAAATTGCTGTAAATTGTTAAACCTGATACCGATGATAACGCACCCTTTTTCTATTTAAACTATAAACCCTAGAATCTTAAATCCTTAAATCTGTAAATCCTAGGTTTAACAAGTTGATATTAAAATTAAGAATATGGCCGAATTAGTAACTAGGGTCACGACAAACAACTATGAACATGAATTAAACAGAAATTAACAATTGACACTTAAAAAGATAAAAACCCCAAAATTTAGCCAATGAACGGTAGACCCTTGATCTCCTGCGGTCGACCGGTAGGCGTGTAAATTGCAGAATCTGAACCTCGGCCTAAGGCCCAAATTTAATAATAAAAATTAATATAAACGATAATTGTTTGTGTATCTATTGAAAGACATTTGGATGTATGTTAGAAGTAGTGGAGAAGCTTGTTCCTTATGAGAGGACGCCATGTTATTGCGGTGTTGGGTAAACGTTCTTTACCCAATTTGGGATCGAGTAATCGATTGGGGGCGATGTATTTTTGCAAATAACACTCACAGGAGGGTCTACGATAGACGCGCAACACTGACGGATGCATAGTGAAGTAGGCCCGATATAACGGGAATCCTAGTATGCACGATTTCTGACGCGACGTGATACAGTTCAGATGAAGGATCCTAGTGCATGCAATATGAGGCCAATGCTACGATCGAGGGTGGAAGCAGATGCAAACGATGAGACATTTCAAAGAGTCGGCATTTTGGGTTCTTCCTCTCCAAGCGTAGTGAGAAATGGGTAGTCATGGTTAGGGATAAATCGGTTCCCTAGTAGTCTAGTAGCGGTGATATTAGTAAGAACGTCTCCTATAGTAGCCTAGTGGAGGTGTTTCCATAGTAAGTAGCCAAGAGGGCGATATTTTGCATATTGAGTAGCTCTAGGAGTAGTAGTCGATCGTTAGATGTGATGTTCGATTCTTGTAGTAGCCTAAACAATTGTAGTGTATGTATGTATTAGAAAAGAAGTCTTTAGTAATGGACCTTAGGAATTCACAAACACTTGTATCACACCCTTTGTCATGTAGGGTATAATTAAAGTTAACTGTACATGGTCATCACACATTAAACTTGAACTCATTCATTAGACTTTTGTCGGACACATTCTTTTTCCCCACCACAGGTGGATAAGGCAGTAGGTGATTGGCCCATTCTTGATATTTGGAGAGTCGTTCTTATCATTGGAGACTACTTTTATCATATTTTCTCTCTATGTATTTATGTATCTTATCAGTTCATTTTATCTCTTTTATTAGACTTGAAGTGATATTTTGTATGCATTCTGTATTCAATCACATATAGGTTTTATAAGACTATGATTTGGATATTTGTTGAGATGGATATTTTTCTATTTTATGCGTTTTTTCCTTCCACTGTGAGTTCTGAAAGTGTAATGTATCTTAGATTATATCCACTTGTATTATTTTATCTGTAATGTTATAAAAGTCTCGACGATCCATATTTCTTGGCACGACACAAATCTAAAAGTCACTTAAGGCTTTGGATCGATGTGTCGGAAGGTGCAGGTTGTCACAAGGTAACTCCATACGTTATTATTAATAAAATGATTTCAAAGTTTTGAATTATTTTTCAAAAATTTAGAAAAATATAATTCTAAAGAAAACAAATTATAAGAACTAAGATAAATTAAATTATAAAGAAGTTATAAATGTTTTTAAAAATTTAAAAATATTTTAGTTCAAAATATCCAAATTTTAAAAAAATTCAGAATTATATGTATCCAAACTTTGACTGGTTTCAATTCATATTTTACCAAATTGTATTAGTTTAATATTATCAAATCCTACCATAACAATAAATTTTATGAGCAATTTCAAAACAATGGAATTTACAAATAAATATCATTCCGTTTATAACTTGTCCAGTACTGCGATAAATCCGACACATATGAGATGAATATCGATTTCCGTTTTAGTTAAAAACGTGTATCTATATAACGATCATATACCTTTTTTTAAGTGGGGCAAAATTAAACATCTAAGTGGTTTTGTTACTACTACCATATATTAATAATATCATATAATATTAAATTATAACAAGTAAATATTTAAAATTTTCAAATTTTAGTAAATAAAATTCTAGCAAAAAAGCATCTTCGTACTTCATAATATTAAAATAGTCAAATTATAAACATTTTGAAAATTTTAAATGTATGAATTTAAGTTGTAAAAATTCACAATTTTATCCAAATCTAAAAAGGTTATATATTCAAAATCAAAATTTATGATCTATTCAAGTCAGTGTTCATGATGTTTGGAAGTCTTGGATTGTAGTAACAAATAAAGTGCAATCAAGGCGAGTACATGATGTAGTTATGTTATGCTTCATTTATAAAATACATATTACCAAAAAATGAAAGCAAAAGTCATGTTTTATCGATCATTAACCAGAAATCTAATTAAGGTTTGCATCCAAATACATAATGTGTAGATGGTTATCATCTACGTCAATCATGTATATACTTTTAGGATATAATCGATGCTTTATATTTACCTTAAACATGTAAAAATAAGGAATATCGTTTGGTAGCAAAGCCAAGTTAAAATCTAATTGGGATAATAACCTAATTATGTCATATTAAATAATTAGGGATAATAACCTAATTAATTAGGGATATTATCGGAGGAGGAGAAGTTGTTGGCAGGGACGACGATACTACTTAGGGCAAAGGAGGGTGGTGTGTTGTCAAAGCGGAGCTAGCGGGGAGTTAAGGAGGCTTGCGATAGGTGTCGAGGGAGGCAGAGGGGCGGCGACGATATTTTATTGAGGCGATGTTGAGGTGGATTGCGATGGTTGGCTTGGAGGCAATGGAAGCCGTGGCGATGGAAGTCGTGACTTATTGGCCTTTTTTTAATAAAATTTGGAAGAGACGACGTGATTTGGGCTGCAGTTCATTTCAGTTTGGGGAGGGAGGACATCGCCTCGTAGAAACAATGATGTCGGCAGGTTGTCGATAAAATGTCGTAGGTAGTTATTTACTCATGATCTACCGACTCCATCTTTTGCCTTCAGCGCGGCATTTGTAATACCAAATAAATATTTTAACTATTTTCTTAGAATGTACAGAGTTGAATTTTGTAGTCCTAATTTTTAATCAAATATTGTGCTTTTTATTTTGGTTTTTCACTTTTTCTTGAGGATCTTACTTTTTTAAGGTAAATGAGTGATCCTCTCATGGAGTAGAGCACTCATATAATTTTATTTTACATTTTAAAAGAAAGCTGCCAATATGCCAATAGGTAGCAAAAACTTCTCATATAAATAAAAGAAAATAAATGCCCTCCCAAACCCAAAAAGCGATCTATAAGGAACCTATTTTGACATCTACATACAGAGTGGATGCTCGTGTCTGAAAATAGACATGATGAAGTCCACCTTGCTGAGACCATCAAGGGACTTCCTCCTAATACTTGCTGTGTCTTCCATACAAAGTCAGTTGAGAACAATGCATCTTATTAGACCTGAAACGCTCGATAAATACATGAGTCCGGCACTTATATATGTATATGTGGAGCTTATATACATATATAAGTGTATATAGAAAGCAGTAACAGACTAGAATGAAGTTAGGTTTCACACAATTGTAGCATGTTCGATTGGTTATCTTCGTTAAATAGGGCTACTATGTCGGTGTTGATAGACATGTTGCGATTTGTGGTGTAATAAGATAATTTTACCTTTAGACTATCCAAACGCCTTTTAGTTTTGTTAAGATATTCTTTGAAGTAAACGTTTTTGGTCAAGTTGTAACTAGGATTTGAGATCCAGTTATGACTAAAAAGTATAATAGCGTAGATCAAGTTATCAAATGGGGTGGTGACATTATTGAAAAACCTTTGATTCCATTAAAACCATAAATACCAACCAGTAATTGTCAAGATAGTGTCATGCAAAAACCTGTGGTGTTTCATATCAAAATCTTAGTCAAGTCCAGTAGTAGTCGCAATCTAATTCATTGTTTACCAAATGAAAGTCAAACATTCTAAGGCTATTTACAAGAATAGAGTTACTTAAGGGATAGTTGTAGTATAGATGCATAGCGTTCTCTTAATCAAAATTACAAAAAGCACACTTTTTGTCTATGTGAAAAAATTTTTGGCTAATAATTCGATGGTGTTTAACTTTATGTGCAGGATTGTCCACATGTGTAATTTTTTTAGGGGGCGCATCAACCTTCCAAATTCTTTTGAAAATATTAGATTTAGTTCTAAAGAAATTTAAGAATTTGTAGAGAGATTTTGAAGAGTACACTTTGTTGTTCTCCAAAAACTAGATTTTTACATCAACGCCATATTTGTATAGAGATTTTCAAGTAGCACGCTTTTTCTTGAGGTTCTTAAATAAGGGGCGTTTGAGGTTAGACTAACAATTAGTGATGTGAAAATAATTTTATCTTTATGGTCAAAAATCATTGGTTTCACTATTTTATAATAAAAAATTTGAAAAAATTTGGATTTGCCTAAATTTTAGGTGTTTAGTTTCATACATGGACTTGCTTCTTATTTCAAATTGCACATAAATACTAATTACTACTACTAATTAGTAATATATTACTAATTGAGTCTAGCACCGCTGCCCTAGTAATTGGTCGCTCCGGCTTTAATCCGTGATATGACAAGTTCAAATCCACTTTTTATGCTATTATTTGCCTATTATTTAACACTTTCCTCTTTTATGCATACGAGTAGTATGGTTTAAATATATGCATTTCATTAACAAAAAATCAATTCCATAAAGATGTAGTCCCTAAGTAATACTTTTTGTTCTTCTCACTCTTCCTCCTTCTGATTTATTTTAATTATTTTCTGATTTATTAAATTATTTTAATAGAGCTTTATTTTTAGGAGGCATAATATTTCCATGTGGAGAATGGATAAGTGTTAGCATTTTTATAGAAAAATTAAGATCTCTTTTGTTTGAACTTTATATTTCTGGTTCAACATTTTTTTACTTGTATTTCAAAATACATGAAAAGGGAGAAGGGGGAAGTTATTGCAACCAAGGGGAAAAGAGGAATGAAAGAGAAGCGATTATGAATGATATACTTTTCTGGCTCATAAATATATATGCATCATATCTGAAAATAATTGAACAGATTTACTATTTCCAAGTATATATTCTGCAAAATGCAAATGAATTAATTGTATAGATGAGATCTAACCAATTATCAATTTAAGATATCTTGAAATTCAGAAACAGTTGTGATGAGTATCAAAACCTATAATGCAACATGGGAAAAATTAACACACAGAGAAATATTTATTTATTTATTCTACTTTTTTTCTAAAGACTGATCGGTGTGTCTCCTAGACGTGTATCAAGTTAGCAACACTTTCTTCTTTCCACATAGATATATCCACACCCTAAGCGAGTGTTATCTCAATCATATCCCGTGCTTAGCAACTAGTGCACGAGCAGTCCTCATTTGTATTTCCCTATATAAACATCCAATATCCGAAATCCATAATTCAAGTGTTACAAAACAAGTTATACAGCAAATACCACTGATACATATTGTTCATATATGGTTCTATTGGACATGAAGATTCTCTACTCACCAAACAAGAAAAACATAAAATACGACACAATGCAGAGATGGTCTTCAGAATCTGAAAGAGATGAAGATGACGACGACGATGATGGAGATTATGACTGTGCTTTGGTTGCATGAAAGTGGTTCTTCTCTAGTTATATATATGACTAGGCATGAAACCAGTATTGAATGGCTTCCAGTAATAATGTTAAACATAGCAAATCTGGAGTTTTCCTGAGTTCGTGATTGCCAATGCTGTACTTTTAGCTTATAATGTGTATTCAACTCAATAAGTATTATGTAATATTATTAATATTGCATTGCTAGCCTATATGTAATGATGGTATGACGTAATTATGTTCGAAGTGTTAGTTTTCCTTTTCTGTTTGTGATGATATGTAAAATAGAGCTTAATTAATTACCCTTATTGGAGTTGGACAAAATGAACTTACACACACGTATGTATGTATGTATGTATGTATGTATGTATGTATGTATGTATGTATGTATGTATGTATGTAGCTTAACTTGTAATGTAAATATCTAATACAGTAGGAGGCTGAAAGGATGAAAGTCACTTGACCAAAGTTCCTTTTCAGTCACTGACCTGTAAACGCAAATCGTTTATTAGCACGAACTTACAGTACTGTGCAATGATTATAATGCAAGTATAAATTTTACTGTTAAGTTGATAGAAAGAAAATCTTAATATGTTGACATGGACCATTTTTATCTATGCAACACATGCTAAAATGAGTATAACGCAAATGAGACATCTTTCGCATTACATTCATAAAAAACAACCAATATATTGTTGGAATATAAACTTGATTTATTAGTTTCTAGAGAATTCTTGTATTATGTTTAAAGGGGGGTGAGAGTTCTAGAATTATGTTTTCTTTGTAATCAAGTAAAAGTCTTTCTAGAATTATGTTTTCTTTGTAACCAAGTAAAAGTAATTCTAGAATGATCTATTGAGGACTATAAATAGAGGAGCTCTCCCCTCGTTTGTAATCAAGCAATCAAGCAATCAAGCAAAGGAAAAATAATAATAAAGCATTATCTGTGAGAACAAGTTTCTTCTCTTTGTGTGTGAGTTGTGTGAATTAGTGAGAACAAGTTTCTTCTCTCTAGTCTCCAACCTTTTTTTTAATATATATTCCAACAAAGTGGTATCAGAGCAAGGTTTAGGGACGACTTCCAACAATATGTTGCAACCTCAACTTCCTCGTTTGATGGGAAAGAATTACAATCAATGGAGCATTCAAATGAAGGTCTTGTATGGCTCTCAAGATCTTTGGGAGATTGTTGAAAATGGATATGAAGAACCGGAGAATCAAGCAACACTTTCAACATAACAATTGAATACTTTGAAAGAGATTCGAAAGAAGGACAAGAAGGCTCTTTATTTTATCTATCAAGCGGTGGATGAAGCAATTTTTGAAAGGATCTCTTCGGCATCAACAACAAAGGAGGCATGGGACATCCTCAACAAGGCATACAAAGGTGAAGAAAAGGTAAAGATGGTAAGACTTCAAGCTCTAAGAGGTGAGTTTGATTTACTCAAAATGAAAGAAAGTGAATCGGTGGAGGAATTTTATAATAGAACTATTTCTATTGCTAATCAACTTCGAGTCAATGGTGAAGAAATTTTGGATAAAATAATTATTGAAAAAATTCTTCGAAGTATGACAAGGAAATTTGAGCATGTTATTGTTGCTATTGAAGAATCAAAAGATTTGAATACTTTCTCTCTTGAAGAATTGTTGGGCTCACTACAATCTCATGAGCTTCGCATCAAAAAATTTGATTCCTCTCCTTCCGAGCAAGCTTTTCAAATTCGAGACACCAACCGTGGTGCTTTTAGAGGAAGAGGTGGAAGATCAGCACGTGGTAGAGGACAAGGAAGAGGCCAAATACAAAATGAAAATTCAAGCCCATCTCAAGGAGGAAGAGGAAGAGGTCGTGGAGGATACAGTGGAAGAGGAAGAGGTAACTCTTATAATATTCAATGTCATTATTGTCATAAATATGGGCATATGAAAAAGGATTGTTTTAAAAGAATTAATGATGAAAAATATAATTCTAATTTTCTACATGAGAATTTGGAGACACAAGATGAAAGTATGCTTCTTGCTTGTAATGTTCAAGAAGCTTCTTTTGATGATATATGGTATATTGATAGTGGTTGTAGTAACCACATGACCGGAAATAAAAGTTGCTTTGTGAATTTTGATGAAAGTGTCCAACGAGAAGTCAAGACAGGTGATAACAAAAGGCTCATTGTCAAAGGCAGTGGTGATATTCCGATACGGACAAAGCAAGGTACAAATTATATTTCTAATGTTTATTATGTTCCCAATCTTAAGCACAATCTTTTGAGTGTTGGGGAACTTTTAAAGAAGGGACATAATGTGAATTTCAAAAATGATTTATGTGAGATCAAAGACAAAACTGGTGTTCTTATTGCAAAAGTGAAGATGACACCAACAAAAATGTTTCCGTTGCAAATTAAAAATGAAGCGTTTCCATGTTTTGCTAATATTGTTAATGACAAGTCATGGCTTTGGCCTCTTCGTTATAATCACTTGAGTTTTAGCACTCTATCCAAGATTTGCAAAGATCATATGGTGAGAGGCATCCCAAATATTAGCAAACAAGATCAAGTATGTGAAAGTTGTGTTTTTGGCAAGCACCATCGAGATCCATTTCCAAAAGAAAAGCCATGGCGAGCAAAGAATCCTTTGGAGCTAGTGCATTCGGATTTATGTGGACCTATGCACACAAACTCTCTTGGAGGTAATCGGTATTTTCTCACTCTTATTGATGACTATAGTCGCAAGATGTGGATTTACTTTCTCAAAGAAAAATCTCAAGTATTTGAAGTGTTCAAGAATTTTAAAGAACTTGTGGAGAAGCAAAGTGGTTTTTCTATAAAGACACTCCGATCCGATCGTGGTGGAGAATATATGGTGGAAGAATTTGGAAATTTCTTAAAGGATCATGGCATTCATCATCAACTAACGGTCTGCTCAACCCCTCAACAAAATGGGGTGGCCGAAAGAAAGAACCGTATCATCATGGAACTTGTTCGAAGTATGTTGAAGACAAAAGGATTGCCTAAAATATTTTGGGCCGAAGCTGTAGCATGTGCATGCTATGTTCTCAACCATGCGGCAACTAAAAGTGTTCAAGGAAAGACTCCACAAGAAGCATGGAGTGGTCACAAGCCATGTGTCTCCCAATTTCGAATTTTTGGAAGCATTTGTTACTCTCATGTGCCGGATGAAAAAAGAGGAAAACTTGATGACAAATCTGAAAAGTGCATCTTTGTTGGCTATAGTGAAAGATCCAAGGCATATAAATTATATAACCCCATCACAAAGATGACGATTATTAGTCGTGATGTAATTTTCAATGAGGAAGAAGCATGGGAATGGAAAAATGAGAAAAAGAGTACAAGTATCTTGCTTGATAATGATGCATTTGAGCCAATTGAAGAAGAAGGATCGACTCCACCTACTCCACCATCTAATTCTCCTCCAAGCTCATCATCTTCAAGTTCAGAATCAACACCTAGAAGGACAAGACCTCTTGCGGAGATTTATGAAGAAATAAGAAGAATTTTAGATGATGAATTTGTTGATTTTGCTTTATATGCAACTGCGGATCCGGTTGATTTTGAAGAAGCCGCCAAGGAAGACAAATGGAGACAAGCCATGGATCAAGAAATGGATGCAATTGAAAGGAACCAAACATGGGAGTTGGTTGAAGTCCCTGAAGGGAAGAAACCCATTGGAGTCAAATGGGTTTACAAGACAAAGTTGAATGCACAAGGTGAAGTTGAAAAACATAAGGCACGATTAGTTGTGAAAGGCTACAAGCAAAAGTATGGTGTTGATTACAAAGAAGTTTTTGCTCCTGTGGCACGTCTTGAAACAATTTGTTTGATAATTTCATTGGCCGCTCAAAATAAGTGACAAGTTTATCAAATGGATGTTAAATCTGCTTTCTTGAATGGAGTACTACAAGAAGAGGTGTACATTGATCAACCTTCCGGCTATGTGATAAAGGATGAAGAGCATAAAGACTATCGGTTGAAGAAGGCATTGTATGGCCTTAAGCAAGCCCCTCGTGCATGGTATAGTCGCATAGATGACTATTTTCTGAAGATGGGATTCAAGAGGTGTCCATTTGAGCATACTCTTTACATCAAGGAGAACAAAGGTAACATTCTCATCATTGGTTTATATGTGGATGATTTGATTTTTACGGGATATAGTCTTGATAATATTGAAGAATTTAAGAGAAGTATGATGCAAGAATTTGAGATAACCGACTTGGGTCTACTTCATTACTATCTTGGTATTGAAGTAAAGAAAGATAATGATGGTATATTTATCTCTCAAGAAAAGTATGTAAAAGATTTGATAAAGAAGTTTAGAATGGAAGAGTCAAAGCCAATTAGCACTCCAGTTGAAGTTGGCTTGAAACTAAGTAAGGATGACAAGTCTAAATATGTTGATCCAACATTGTTTAGAAGTCTTGTTGAGAGTTTGATGTATTTGAGTGCCACATGGCCGGACATTACATATGGTGTGAGCTTGATTAGTAGGTTCATGGAGCAACCAAAGGAGACACATTGGGATGCCGGAAAAAGAATTTTGATATATGTGCATGGAACACTTGGTGATGGAATTTATTATCAAAAGATAAATGATCCAAAGGTGCTTGGATATTGTGATAGTGATTGGGCCGGAAGTGTTGATGATAGTAAAACTAGTTTGGGAAATGTTTTCTACTTTGGATCAAGTGCAATCACGTGGATGTCAAAGAAACAACAAGTTGTGGCTCTCTCAACCGCCGAGGCAGAATATATTTCACTATCTTTAGCTAGTTGTCAAGCTTTATGGATTAAATGGGTGCTAGAAGAACTTAGGCATACTCCAAAAGAAAGTCCACTTATATATTGTGATAGCAATTCTGCTATAGCACTCACCGAAAATCCAGTTTTTCATGGGAGGAGCAAGCATATAAGAATCAAGTATCATTTCATTCGAGACTTGGCTGGAAAAGGAAAAGTAGTTGTCAAGCATTGCAAGACGCAAGATCAAATTGCCGATATTTTAACAAAGCCTTTAAAGTTGGAGATTTTCAAGGAGTTAAAGAAGAAACTTGGTATGCATAAAAGTTTAGCTCAAAGGGGGGCAAATCAAGTTTAAAGGGGGGTGTTGGAATATAAACTTGATTTATTAGTTTCTAAGAATTCTTGAATATGTTTAAAGGGGGGTGGGAGTTCTAGAATTATGTTTTCTTTGTAATCAAGTAAAAGTAATTCTAGAATGATCTATTAGGGACTATAAATAGAGGAGCTCTCCCCTCATTTGTAATCAAGCAATCAAGCAAAGGAAAAATAATAATAAAACATTATTTGTGAGAACAAGTTTCTTCTCTTTGTGTGTGAATTGTGTGGATTAGTGAGAACAAGTTTCTTCTCTCTAGTCTCCAACCTTTTTTTAATATATATTCCAACATATATGCACTATATTAATTGACTTTTAGTACCTGTATTAAAATAACAAAGAAGAAGATGGCAGACATATAGTTAAGGAAATATGTTCTGATCAAGTCATATTACAGACTTTGAAGGATCGATGTTGTTGTTAAAACATATTGATTTGTAAAATTACACTCAAAATTAAGAACGGACCACTTTGAAAAGAATATATACAGCTGCTTCACCCTTTTACAGAGGGAGAGAGATGCCCATACAAACTGATGGTCTATTTAAATTGTGTGGCACTAATCACTTGCTTATCTTTTTCACAACGTATGTATTGCACACTCCTAGAGAGTGTTTTCTTAAGCAAGAGCGTGTGCTCCGTGTCTGTGGAACAAGGCATTCACGCTAGTTTCTTCTATATAAGCGCCATATCACAAGCTTTCAGTATCTAAATTTCCTTTTTATAGAAAATTTATAAACATAGGAGTAATATATATAATGGCTGTATCTGATGCCATGATTCTTAAGCCTCTGAGCAAAAAATATATTTCTAATGAAATCAATGACTTTTGAAATCATGGAAGGTCAAACAATATAAGTAGAATGGAAGGAGACACGAGGATGATGGAGACTATGACTGCTTTGGCTGCGTGATATGTTACTTGGATAAGTCTTTTTCTGTGGTTATTACAGCTTAGCTGCTAAGTTGATCAATCAACTTTTAAGTAACAGTTTTGTAAACCATATTTATTGACTAAATGTTTTACTCTTGAGATTTGTAGTAAATATTTTATCAGAAACTGAGCCATTGTATTACTCCAGATTATATATGGTCATAATTACGTTGGTATGAGTTAGTCAAATTTACAACGGGTTGAATTGAAAGAAACTATGGTAACCGGAAGAAGATGGCAGCAAAATTAACTACTTCAAAGTTCAAATATTATTATAAACCCCCTTTTTTGAAATAGTAAATAAAACGGCTCAAGGCCTACAACCTAGCAAAAATACAAATGAAACTGGTCGGGTTGATGATCCCTTAACCCAAACACACATCAAATACCCTGGCCGCATACAACCACATAAAATGAAAAGAACTCTAGCAAAAGAAAACCCTAAAAAATTAGGGCAATGGCGAAATGAGGCGATCTACTTCAAAATTTGAAATTAGCTAGAAATCATAAAACTTTAAGTCCATCGAGGCTTCCTCAAGCTCTGAGGCAACAAATAGTTCTAAATTGAAGGAAGAAAAACTCATCAAGGAAGAAGCGGTTAAGAATAATTTTGTTTTGGCAGTAAGGTATGATTTCAAGGCGGTTTCCAGGTCGAATCAAAGTGAAGACCTTTAGCTTTGCCTGATTCATCTATATTCCTTGCTGCTTTCCTCTTGAGCTCTTGAAATCTAGTACTCTCTCCTTTGCTCCACATAGATAAGAGATAAACCTTATTGTTTAGTTCACTTCTATAGTGATTAGCTCCTATTTTCTGAATATTGATCTCTCCTTTGCAAATACTATCATGCTACAGTGAAGGTGCTCCAGGAACACTATTAAGCGTGTGGCAGTTCGTAGTCAATACAGGTAAGAAAGGCATGTTATTATCCCTAATGTGAACATTATTATAAATAAGAACTGAATTAGATTTATGTTTCGCAAAGAACAGCTTGAATTCAATTTGGAACAAATAGGAAACAAGTACAAATAATGGTAGAGTATCCTCTCAGTTCTCCCAAAAAGATCCTCCAAAATGGACTCCTTCCCCTCTATTTATAGATGGAGGCAGGTTGGTGTCTCATAGCTCGAACTTCTCTCCAGTCACGAAGGCCCATCACCAAGAAACTCAGCCCAATAACAATACCGAACTGACAATGCCTAACTGAAGTTGCCGACCTGAACCTGCCTAACCCATAAGGCCAATTCATGATGCCGACCTGAACTCCAAACTCACTGAACGCACCAAACATGCCGACCTTTGTCTCTTGCCGACTTCACATCTTCACTCCATCGACCCAAAGCAACATCGAGCCCATGGATATAAGCTGAACTGATATAAATGCACCGACCCCGGATATAAGCTGAACTGATACAAATGCACCGACCCCGGATATGACTGCTACCCCTAAACAACAATGCCGACCCGGAGTTCCAAGCAATGCCGACCCCTTGAGGCGTCACAGCATGCTGACCCCATATTCCATATCCCAACCCGAGTATATGGAGATGCCGAACCGGAGTTCTTGTCCAATGTTGACCTCTCTTTCATGCCAAACCCTTGCAAATACACCGAACTGATGTCATACAAGCCCTACACCCAAAGCTATACCGATCATAACCGAACCGATTGTAGTCGATCCCATCATAGCCGAACCAATCGTACCTGTACCGACCCTAAAAGGATATGCCGACCCGGGAAATTTCGACCTCCAACCCGAAGCTATGCCGATCCCTTTTTTATACCGTGCCCTTACAAACATGCCGACACGAGGACTTATACACCGAACCAATCTCATCAAATCTGACCGAAAGTAGGTGGCCCTATGACCCGAAGCAAAACTTCTAGCGACTCGAAGTTGATGTTGAGGCGACTTGGAGTAAACCTTCCCTTGACTCGAAGCAACCTCCTTAATGACCCGAGGCAGATCATTTCTTAACTCTACTTCCATCAACATTCAAATATAGTTCCTGCAACTACCGTCTATGTAGCTGGGCCAAAGTACCGGTTAACATTTGCCTTCCAAAGTACATCTTGTGAATAACATGATGTGCTTTGAATTAAAGCTAGTTAGAGTCTCCAGAAAGAAATCCGTTCAGTTTCTTGTATAGTCGTTATTCTTCTGTTTTATCCTCCCAAAGTGTTGTATCCCTCTTTGATCGTCATGACGCTTGGTCGATTCCCAATAGTATAACTTCAGGATTATATTCCATCAATGGCTACCTATGTACAGTTCTACAGGACTAGTAAGCTTTAGCTATCTGATCCAGACTTTTCTTTAATAACTCCAAATGAGAATTCAATTTCTGTCAATTTCAAGAAGTAGAATTTTTTGAATATACACGTGCACGTTCAGGTACATATTCTTGCCATATGCTCCCGAATGCGTTTTATATGCTCACCGAGTCATC
The DNA here is from genome assembly GCA_030737815.1 of Allium fistulosum. Classification (NCBI taxonomy): domain Eukaryota; kingdom Viridiplantae; phylum Streptophyta; class Magnoliopsida; order Asparagales; family Amaryllidaceae; genus Allium; species Allium fistulosum. The sequence goes on from CM060905.1 coordinate 1,145,253,028, forward strand.
ACCAATTCCTTCTAGTTTAATTGCAATTCAATTGCAATTCCTCGTTTATATATATATATATATATATATATATATGAAATAGTGGTTGTAATCAGCCACTCGATGAGAGGGGACTTCAAGCTCTACAGGGATGACGGCCTCAGAGCCGTAAGCAAGGGCAAATGGAGTATGGCCAGTCGCAGACTCGTGTGTGGTTCTGTAAGTGCATAATGCTGTTTGGAGTTCATTCACCCATTTACCTCTAGCCTTTTCCAGACATCTCTCCAGGATGGAATTTATGATTTTGTTCGCAGCTTCAACTTGTCCATTTGCTTGAGGGCGAGCAACTACTACAAATCTCTTTTCAATATGATGCTGAGGGTAGAAGTTTTCAAATTTAGCACTGCCGAATTGGGCTTCATTACCAGTTATAATGGTTTGTGGAAGGTCATAACGATAGATGACGTTCCAAACAATGAAGTTGATTATTTTCTTCGACTTGGTCGTGGTTAAAAGTTCCGCTTCTACCCATTTGGTGAAGTAATCAACTGCCACGATGGAGTATTTCGCACCACCTTTAGGATCGGCTAGAAGACGATGATGTCAATGCCCCCAAGTGGCAAACGGCTATGGACTAGAGTAATTTCCATTGGTAGGGCTCTCGGAATTTTTGCAAACATCTACACTGGTCGTATATTTTAGCATGATCAGCTGCATCTCAATTGACACTTGGCCAGTAATACCCGTAACGGAGTATTTTCTTCGTCAGGATTTGCCCTTTGGTGTGATCGCCGTGTTCTTCTTCATGGACTTCTCTCAAGACTTGTTTGATTTCATCATGAGTGGTAATCCAAAGCAGGGGAATGGGGAAAGCCCTTTCTATACATGACTCATTTTTGGATAATGCAGATGAAGCTTTGAGGAGGATCTGTCGTTCTCCATCGGTTAGACGGTTCTCCACTGCTCTTCGAATAGTCGTCTGATGCAGTGAATTCAGATGTGAAGTGTGCTAATGTTTGACCATGGATAACTCTCCGAGGGAGATAAAAGATATCGAATTGGCTTAGCTCGATATTCCATTTGAGTAACCTTCCAGACATCTAAGGTTGCTATAGGACCTGTCGTAACGACTGGTCGGTATAGACGTTAACGGAGTGAGCCTGTTAATAGCATTCTTACGTCATATACTGGTCTTTGGATCTGTTTCTCTTCACGTAGAATTGCGATGCTTATGGCATGTATCGACATAGCTAAATAGATGTATAAGCCTTCATGATCCTGTGGCTTGGATAGGACGGGAGGTCTCCCTAAGTGATCTACCAAAGCTTAAAACGCATTGGTGGGCCTGGAGATGAATCGACATTGGTCGGTGACCTTCCCATTTAGGCTCTATGCCTGCTTGATGGTCTTTGGTACTTGAATGTTTCGAATTGCTTGAATCTTCTCAGGATTGGCTTCGATTTCATGAGAGCCGACGATGAAACCCTGAAATTTCCCTAACGCAATGTCGAAAGAGCATTTCAAGGGATTCAATTTCATTTCATAATTTTGTAGAATATTGAATATCTCCGCTAAGTCATCGATGTGGTCATTTGATCGTCGTAACTTCACGAGCATATCATACACATATACTTCCGTCGATTTCCTAATTTGATCTTTGAACATCCTGTTGACCTGTCTCTGGTGAGTAGCTTCAGCATTATTTAGTTCAAATGGCATCACATCATAATGATATAATCTTGGATCAGTAATGAATTTGGTGTGCTCCTGGTCGAGGACGTGCACCAGGAACTGGTTGGACTCAGAGTACACATCCATAAATGAAAGTAGTTTATATCCAGTGGTTAATTCTACCAGCTGGTCGATCCTTGAAAGTGGAAAGCTGTCTATTGGGCATGCCTTGCTCAGGTCTGAGTAGTTGACACATGACCGCTATTTTCCATTAGCTTTTCTCATCAGAACGGGATTTGATACCCATTTCGAGCAGAGGGTGTCGCGAGTAAACCTATTGTTTTTGACTTTATCCAACCCCTCTTTAAGTACAATGAATCCCTCTGGATCCATGTCGCAACACTTTTGTCTCCCCGGGACATGCCTCAGGTCGATATTTAATGCACAACTCGCGATAGTTGGTGAGATCATATGCATGTATTAATGGGTCTAATCGAACACATCAAGATTCATTCGGAGAAAACAAACTAATTCCTTCATCCTCGTTGCACTGAGCCATGATCCGATCTTTAGTACCCATGATGGATCACCACGATTGTCTGTAATGTCGATTGTTAACTGAGCGGGTGTAGCCTTGGATTCCTTGAGTTCAAATGTAACTATTTCGCGTAACAACCAACGTGAAATCTGGTTGGGATGGTCAATGATGACGGTTACTCCGGTCGAATCCCAGAGTCTTGCCATGAGTTATTAAGTTTGATAGCGAAGGGCTGTAAATGCTGCGAGCGATTATTTGCAAATAGCCAAAGATCAGGCTTAGAAGCACATTGAAGAAAATGTCGAGTAGGGATCAGCCTCGAGTTGCATGCAGCTGCATAGCTGGCTCTCACTTTGATCTTGAATCTACCTATGTATTCGAGTCACGTGCTTTCCATTCCCTATACTAGCGAACTATCGCTCGTCGTTCAGGCTGGAATGATAGTTAGTTTCCCATGAGCTGGGCATCGATTCAATGATTCTATCTCTAGGTATCCTTTCGGTCGTAGCCTCGAGTGGTTGTAAACACTATATACAAGTTACAATATTGAGCTATTGTAGCCAGTCTTTAGATGATCACACTTCTGCTACCAGTCTCGGGTTGATAAATGTACTACATGGGCGGTTGAGTCACATCCTAGCTATGTTTATACTCCTACCAAAGCTTTAAAGACATAGAGTTGATCGTTGAATGGTTGGTTCACATTCATCTTGTTTCTTGCTCGTGCCCCCAAGCCTGGGGCATACATCGGTAGGAAGGCAAACCATGTCCACTTTGGCTCTACACTCTTTCCCGTTGAATTGCGGTATCAGGTTGGTTGATGAAAGGCTGAGCCTACCCTATCCTGGATTGTATTCTGGTTTTTCCTTCCAGCGGGAATACTTTGATGCTTCATTAGATTTCAAGGATGAGTCAGGTACTGGACGGTAAACATGTCCACTTTAATTCATATTACATAATCAGATCTAGGAGTAAAGTTGGCTCGAGTGTAGTCGGGTCATGCTCGTCTAGTTTCATACTCCTCCCAATGGATTGAAGGAGGGTGATAGAGAATTAATGATTAAGACTTTGTGGTTTATTTTCCTTTCCACACTCTAGTGGTCATAGATTTTCGAGGGACATCCGGGTCACATCTATTTGTGTTTAGTGCGGATCGATATTGACCCTCGATCTGATGGTACGATATAGTCGGCCATCCATAACTTTTGATGTTGTTTTGATCGGTTTTTTATTGAGGACTCCTTGAAGTCGTTGCCTTAAGTTGTAAAGAACACCAAGCCAGAGTGATGATGAGCTGTCGTATTCAACTTTCAGTAGTTTGTACTCCTGCCCCCAGTCTTGGGTTAGCAAATTTAGTTCGTGGATGGTCGATTCAATCCATAGTGAGTTTATACTCCTTTTCTTGAGTCCAAGTTGGAGTTTATGGAATAGTGATTGATCGAACCGCACTCGTCTATTTGTTTATGCTCATTTTCGCACTCTGGGGATAAGAGTTTGCTGGTGGGTTATCGAATCGCACCCAATTTGTGTTTATACTCCAGTCTGCGCTGTGGGGAATTCAAGATTTTTGTTGAATCGTTTATACTCTAGTCCGCGCTCCAGGGACTTAGAGATTTTTGTTGAATAATTTATACTCTTGTTCGCTTCAGGGACTTAGAGATTTTTCTCAAGTCGTTTATACTCTAGTCCGTGCTCAAGGGACTTAGAGTACTCCAGTCCGCTCTAAGGACTTCGAGATTTTTGTTAAGTCGTTTATACTCTAGTCCGCTTCAGGGACTTAGAGATTTTTCTCAAGTCGTTGATACTCTAGTCCATGCTTTGGGGACTCAAAGTACTCTAGTCCGCTTTAGGGACTTAGAGATTTTTCTCAAGTCGTTTATACTCTAGTCCATGCTCTGTGGACTCGGAGTACTCCAGTCCGCTTCAGGGACTTAGAGATTTTTCTCAAGTCGTTTATACTCTAGTCCACGCTCTGGGGACTCAAAGTACTCCAGTCCACTTCAGGGACTTAGAGATTTTTATTAAGTCATTTATACTCTAGTCCGCTCTTTGGGGACTCAGAATACTCTAGTCTGCTTAAGGGACTTAGAGATTTTTGTTAACAGCAGTCCCGTCTGACTTGTACTTCATTTACCGTATCGAGGCAAATGTTGTTGAATGAACAGTCGAACCATGTTTGCTCATGGAGTGGGATTCTGCCCCCAGCATTAAGGATGAAACTTGAAAAATGGATGGTCGATTCTCGTCCGCTTGGTGATTGTAGCTCTTCCAATCAAATCAAGGAAGAAGGTATATGATGGATGGTTGGATCACATCTATGCTGGGGTTGGATAATCAAGTCTTGCACAATTTTCTTCGTACTTCTTTCTAGAAAACAAGGATAACGGATTATTGAGTAGACGAATTAAGTCGCATACATTTTAGTGTGAAGCCGTGTCCATGTATTGAGAGTGGTGGTTGACGAGTAGGCAGTCCATCGCAGCTACTTCAGTCGGGCTTTTGAACTTCCTCTTGTGTTCAGGGTAGGAGTTGATGTGTAGATGATCAAATCACGTTCACTTAAGTTAGATCCCAGCATCACTAAGCTTTAAGAGAGGCATATGTATTTTGCAAACTTTACTTTATGACCCGAGGAGTGGATGATCAGGACACATTCATTCCAAGCCTTGCTTAGGTATCCAAGTCAAATATGGAGGTCGGTGAATGGCCGGTCAGTAATGTCCGCATTATATTGGGTTCTGACCTTGACAAGCTTTTCCATCTCTAGTCCTCGGCCCCAAATCAGAGGCATATGGTGCTGATGAGCGGTCAAATCATGGCCGTCTTAATGAAACTCCACAGGTCCGATCACGGTCTGCGAGGGTTGGATGACAGCCAACTTTGAGTACTTGTCACATACATCGTTTTGGGAGTAGTTTAGTTCAAGTTGGTCATAATTCATAGCACAATTGAAATCGAAATTGAAATAAAAATAATTCAAAGAAGATCGGAATAAATCTCAGTGGTAAATGAAGTAGCATCGTGTGTTCCTATTCAACTTTGCCCCTAGCTCCTTTTAGCGAGATGTCGACCATCAGCGGTCCAATTGATAATCAAAGTTATTGATAGCCATCAGACATTCCATGCCTGCCATTCTGCAGGGCTTGGACATACTATTGAAGCTTTCCTTTCCGAATCAACTTTCCGATCACATCTCAGAGGTGTTTGTAATCGCCAGTATTAGGGACGTGTGCATCTTGGAATATATAACATTCCCTGTATTTTCTCTTGGCTTTGGTGGACTCTCTCGAGGCCGGATTTTAGTACTGCTCTGAGTACTGAGTCTCCAAGTAAAGGCCATCGATTGAATCTTTCGAAGGAGCATATTACTCGAATTTTGAGATCCTAGGTCATCTCGTGGAATCTAGGTCCTTAACCAATGGACCCGTAATGTTCTTTTTCCTAGTCTTCTCTACCTCCTCCTTGCAAAGCTTCTGATTCACTTTGTAACAGAGATGATCCAAGGTCGTAGGAGGCTCTCAAGCTAACTAGCTTCCAAAATCTATCCAGGGGTTGATTCCCCTCATCAATGCCATCAATATGATATCCTCGCTAGCATCTAGAATAAATTAGATAATGACATCACATCCTTGGTGTGAGTCACGTGCATTCTAAATTGTACGACAAACTTATGATCGATTGATTGAATGAGGAGATGGGTTTGGGCGATAATCGCATAAATCATATGATCGATACACCTTCAACGAATATAGGAATTCATGAGAAGTAGACTAGGGTCGATTTTCCTTGAGTAAACTGATATGATTGGTACATTGAATCTCCTTGGATATATTACACACTGAACGGCTTCAATGAATAAGCTTTGACTGTGGGAGATGCTTCAATCATTGTCAATCCGGTTCGTTTTTAAGTTACAGCTACTTGTCGTGCTTGTGAATTATGTATGCATGCCCGAGATATCAGCAAAGTAAAATGGTCTGGTATTGATGGGTCAGTGGTAAGTTACATGGAGTCGAACCCTAGAAAATCTGCTATTTTCTTGGAATCAACAATTGGTTTGCTTGGAGTCATTGAATTCGTAGTGTTGGGTAAGCGAAGAACGGTGCCTGGAGCCATCCTGGTGTTTTCTTGGAGAAAATCCAGGTTTTACATGGGGGCACTGCGCTGCGGCACGGGTTCGGGTGCATTGCACCCAAAAAAAATTAGAGCCTTATTCTTAAAATTTGGGTCTTACCCAAAAAAGGTTTTTAAAAAAATAAAAACGGGTGGTACCCGATCCATATTTTTTTTTAAAAAAAGGGTGATGAAATCCCTCACCTTATGTGAATTGGGGTATTGTCCTTAGAAAATAAAACAAGATGAGACGAATGCAAAGCAGAAATTAAACGTGAATTTACAATGCAACTAAAATGAAGTTTGTTTTTTTTTGGATTTTGAAATTTTTTATATAAATAAATGCAAATTTAAGCAACCAACAATGCAATTCAACTTAAAACAAGGGAAAAGGGCACGATACCAGAGTGTGCAGAATTATTAGCAATTTTTTTATACAAGCAAAGCGATTTTTTTTGGCAATCGATTCTTCCTTGCAATTTTCTGCTTTGGCAACCTGAAATTAAAAACAAGATATATATACAGTTTTTTTAATAGGCAAATGAATTATTTTTATAAAGGCAACAAATGGAAAAGGAAAACAAAGACTTTTTTTGGGAACCCCTTTTTCTTAAAAAAAAAATTAAAACAAAATAATAATAATAAAATTGTAAAGCTAAGCTTAGGCCCAAATTACACTTACAAAAGACAAAGATTTACTTACTCAAATTCAAACAAACTCTCACAAAACTTTTACTCAAATATAAAAAACAAAAAATGTACGGCCCAAAACAAATTAGCTTTCAAAACAAAGTGTAGAGCTGCTGTCCCAAAATATACACGATGTAACAACCCGCATGTTTCATGATTATATATTTAAATGTTTTATCTAAATATAGCATCGTTAATCAGATTAAAGTCTGAAATGTTACTTTTTGTAAATGGTCGAATTGGGACTCGAGACCACTTCCATTGAGTCCAAAATGGCATTTACAACTTTTTTGAGTATAAACATCGATATGATTGGAGTTGAGTAGAATTTTGCTATTTTTCTATTTTGGGCTTTGGGTTTGGGTTTCAGCCCACTAACCCAACTTAATACCCTAACTCCTCTACTCTTCATTAATTTCATTCCTCATTTCCTAACACTCAAGCTCAAGACAAAAATGGGATAAAAGATTGGAAATTAAAATTCCTAAACCCTAGTTTTATTAGGAAATTCAAGTTCTTGCTCTAAAATCAAGGAGGAGCTTAGGTTAGCATCCATTTCTTCTTCTCCACCTCAATCTCTCTCCAATTTCAGAAATTTCCTATAACCTAACTTAGGAAATATTTGCTTATGATCTTAGATTGGAGCTTCTAGAGTTAAAGTTGAAGAGTGGTTGATCTTTCCTTTGTTTTAGAGCTTCTCAATTCATTGTTTTTGGGTTTAAAGGTGAGTTTTTGAACTCACATCTACGTCTATAACTTTCATTTTTGTTAGGTATGAATTCCTAACATCTATCCATGTTCATTTGCTTTTGAATTGAATTTATTTGGTGAATTTTCCAATTTTTGGTGTTGAAGTCCAATTTTATGAAAATCCTTCTACAGATGTTTGGACATGATATTTGGGGTGTATCGAAGAGCCTATAAGGCTGGGTTGTCGCTTGGCATAAATCCCTAGTCTTCGTTGCTCGTCCAATCGCTCCCGAATCATTTTGGCCATCATGGCCTAGGCAAATTATTACCCAGACCAGGTGACCAGACGTCTGGTTGATCAAGTCCAGACGTCTGGTTATGGACCCTGGAGAAAAAAATATAAGAACACAGAAAGTAAAATGGCAGAAACAAATTCCAAACGTCTGATTTATAGGTTCAGACGTCTGGCTAGGGCTCAAACGTCTACTTTGAAATTTCAAACGTCAAGGGGTTTTCTGAATTACTTCCAAAACCCAAATCCAGACGTCTGGATTCTAAACCAGACGTCTGGAACTGTGCATTTTGCTTATTTTGGGCTGTTTTGAGTGGATTTCCAATTTTAATCGATTTTTGTTGATCTGGATAGTTGTTATCACTTATTATCGACTTTGATGACTTCTTTCTTTGGATTTTTTGGAATATCCATTTGATGGATTTGATATCGATTTTTATGGATTTAATTCACATTCTCGTACGTGAATTTTTAGTTGATCGATTGTTTCTACAATCATTTTCTGTGATTTGTCACTTTTAAAAATACTAAGGTTTCTATACTAGCAGTAAATATTCAAACGCTTTCACAAAGATGATTTCAATACCATTTATAATACAAAACTCATTTCTAAATCCGTTTTCCAATCTATTAGTATATACAAACCTTTACCTCATTCGTATGAGAAATCTAATTAAACGGCTTAGCAAAACAAGTGGTATGAAACGCTTGCGTTTACTTCGTCGGTTAATTCTTGGACTTGTTCGATTGAACTCTCGTGACAATTTTCGAGTGGAAATCTACAATTGGTTCGTAAATATTTAAGTTAAGCTAGTGGTTATGGGACTTGAAGCTAAACTCTTATATTTACTAGCTTAGTGTAATTTACACTTCTTATTGATCAATGGTGATCATTTTATGATTTAGACTAGCGATGTGCGATGTCTCTTTGTCTGCGTGGGGGACTACACCCCGTTCTATTGAGCTTTGTCTCATTTTTATAGGCTAGCGACCTATGGACTTTATGGAGTTTGGTTCATCGGGCGTACCGTTATTGCACTACATCATTGTTCCAAATTATTTGAGTTCGGTTCATCGGGCGTACCGTTATTGCACTACGTCGTTGTTCCAAATTATTTGAGTTTCAGGTTCATCGGGCGTACCGTTATTGCACTACGTCGTTGTTCTAACTCATTTGAGTTTCAGGTTCCTCGGGCGTACCGTTATTGCACTACGCCATTGCACCGGCTCTATGGTTAGCGACCATGGGATAACGACCCATTTGTGATACGCGTGTTGGTGAGTTTTCATGCTCCCGTTTGTGATAGGCCTTCCCCTTTTTGTGATTTCTGGATTTATTTTTGATGATTTCTGGAATTTGTGTTTCACCGATTTTCGTGGGTTGCATTGATAAGCTTTATCAATATTTGTGTTTTGGAGAATAATTTAAAGAATATAACATTCTTTTTAGTGTTTGAGAATATTTGAGATATTGTATGATTTTCGTTGTTATCTGATGTATACTTGTCATAGTATGGCATTTTTGTTATCATACGTTTTTGTCATATCTCTTATCCTATCTCATTTTATATGATATTTATAGCTAGACTGATCCATTTATTATTTTTCTTCTTAAATAATACTCGGGTCAGACCGAGGTATTTTAGGTGCTTCTGCTTGACTTCTTATCAGGGTTCGCCACCTGACTTTTGGTTAACTACTTTAGCTTAGTAGTTTTTGTTATTATACATTCGAGATATAGACTCCTTGATGTATACTTATTCTTTTGTCTAGCACTTGTACCTATTCTTTTGTGATGTAGTGGATCTTATATGACCGCTACTTTGGTGTACACTTCTATGTGATATATTCATATATGTTTCCACCTTAGTGATATGTATATCTATGACTGATTTGTGTTATGCTTATTTCTATATTTGTTTCCGAAGATCACATAGCCACTTTGTAGTAGCTTTGAGTTTGTAATTGATGTGTCAGATTTCCTCTTGAAACGAAATGCATATAATACTATCTGACATATCGGTACTCGCACAAAGCAATTACACAGATGGTCGCTCCTCAACAGCCTTATTCTTCGCGCTAGTCGATGGCATTACCCAGTAGTGTCCTTGGCTAGCGTGAGTATAGAGGTGGGGCGTCACACACAAATTCTTTTATCAAAATTTACAACATGTTATTCCTTGATCAAAATTTCCAGTAGAAAAGAAAATGAAAAAAAAAAGAATCGCAACCCGAATCGAGTATGGTTGCGGTTTTAAGGGGATAAGGCTATTTTGGTGAATTTTCGATTGAAGGCGAGGTTTAGGAAATTCAGGTGAGGATGTTCGAATTTGGTTTGGGCGCTAGAATTGAGGGAGGGTTTGTCTGCTTGAATCGCAAGTTGTTGTGGTGGCGTGTGGACTAGGAAGCGATTTTGGGTTGTGGCGACTTAATTTCAGGTGGTTGAATTGCTGTAGGAGATGGTATGCACTGCAGTGGAGCACTGTTGTGTATGTTTGAGGCTGATGGATGACTTGCTGTTTGATTGCTGGTTGTTGGCTATTAGAGGGGTATGTGGAGATGGCTGTTGTTGGAACAGTTTTGGTCAGAGCAGGGGAATGGTAGCTGATGTGTTGTATGTGGTTGTCAAATTGGTGAGTTGTAAGTAGTATTGAACGTTGGCAGTTTTGTTTGACGAAGGCGATTGATTATGATCGAATTAAGGGGTGGTTGTTTTGGGTCGTGATTTGAGAAGTTGCAGTGGAAAGGTCTGAGGAGGATCGTAGGTTTGGTTTGGCGATTTGGGTGGTTTGAAGTATGGTTAGATGCAATGGTCAGTTGATGGTTAGTGTAGGGGTTCGTGATTTAGGGTGTTGTTCAATTGTTGTTGGTTTGAAAGGCAGTGAAGTCTTGGGTGCAATGAGATTGTGATTGTGGGAGATGGACAGTGGGTGGATGGTGATGATTTGGTGGTGAAGTTTCTTTAGTGGTGAGGAGTTTTCTGTGGTTCAGAGGTCGCGGTAGAGTTCATAGGCAACTGTGGGCAGGAAGATGAATTGTAATGGTGATGGTGCAGTGAAGTGCACAGTTGTTGTTGATGTTAGAGGTATGGATATGCAGCAACGACGTGGTTGTTGCAGCTATTTTGGTTGAAAGTGGAAGATAGGAGGAGCAACAAAAAGGTTGTGATATACCAGTGATTGGTTTAGAAAACCGCCGATAAATTTCAAATTAGTACAGCGGAATTTCTATCGGTTTAGAAAACAGCCGATAAATTTCAAATTAAAATTTATACCGCAAGCGCACGGCATACAAAAGTTAGTACGTGGCGAGTATGGATCGATCCGTAGGGAATTGTTAGATTTTAAAAGTTTCTAACCAATCAAATTAGACCAAAGTGGAGAGAAGATTGTTAACTACAATTTGTAAACAAAATGAAGCTAAAATTAGAAGGAAAATGAGATTAAAAACTATGAGATTAGAGAACAATTTAGAGGCAAATCCACTCTCCTATTTTTGTTAAACAACAAATAAATAATTTATGATCTCTAGTTATGATATTAAGTGAAATAAATAATGTTGCATTGATCATAAGTATGGTTTATTTATGTTATTAATTAACATAACTTAAACCATCAAACTATAATACAACAATTATACCACTTATAAATTCCTATGAAAATGAAGCCAAAGCAAAAGCTATTTTAAGTATGATCTATTTACTATTGAAATTTGTAAGGTAGATCATCAAATTTTTTTTTTACTTTCTTTTCAAAATAAAAAATCAATTAGCAAATGATGATGTAAATTGTGTTTATGTTGAATAAGTATAGCTCATTTGCAAAAGCAACATAAGCTATCAAACCCACTTGTATAAACTTACATCAGAAATCACTTTATGAAGCACAAACCAAAAGAGATCATAAACCATAAAAATGTTGAAATTACATAAAGTTAGAGAGCTTCATTACCCCTAAATTGAAGCGGTTTAGCTACTCATTTGTGTTATCAAATCAACACTTGTAAATTTCAACATTAAAAAGCAATGAAATGGAAACTAAGCAAAGGTAGAAAGAGAGATTAACTACTAACTACTTGCATAAAAAAAGCTACACTACTTGCATGAATGTAAATCTAAGCTATAAATATGAAATAAAAGAAAGCATGGAAATAAACATCAACATAAAAGTAAATAAAAGCAAGTAGAAAAGAGAAGAGAAAGAGGCTTGGAAGCCATTTTTTATTTCACTTTGATTTGTGTTTACAACTTGCTAATTTTCTAAGTAAAATAAAAGAGAGTAGAAGATATTTACATGTACATAAGTGGGCTATTTATACATGTATAAAACCCTAATTCAATTTTTAGGGTGCTTGCCAAAATGCCCTTTAGGAAGTGTGGCCATCAAGTAACCATTAGCCACTAATTAATCCATCATTAAAAGTGCATGAAGCTTTAACCTCGACTTAGTTGTCCATTAGCTCCTAATTGTAGATTTAGGCAAGTGGGTGGGGTCCTCCATGATCATGAGCTTGAATTATTTCCATCATCCCTCCTTTGTATTCCCTTGTGCATGCATATTTCTTCATGAAACCCTCTTCCATATGCATCAAAATTTCCTATAAAAATCATAAAAATTTCCAAGTAAAAATTCGCAAATTGACACGTGCACAAAAATGACCATTTTACCCTCTGAATGAAGATGAATATATGATGATTTGAAAATAATTGAATTTTGGTTTTAAACATGTTAAAATGCTCAAATATGACATTTATTTAAATAAAAATAGATAAAATATGGATGTAAATATATGCACATTTACGTGCACGTCAGGCTATCATCTTCCTTTAGATTTCTTTCAAATCTGAGTAAAAAAGGAAGTTTGCAGGTTAATAACTAGATTTATCTCGCGAATATGGGAATCCGTCAGTAGACGATGAGATCCAATCAAGCTGATAATTCATTTCTTAGTGAAAGCACCAAAATTGGTCACTAACACCCTAGAGTATACTTTGGTAGCTAGATAAATGAAGAAAATCAATTGAAAAAGAGGAATAACACTTTATAATGCAAAAATAACAATAAAAACGAGAACAACAGAATTATCGTGGTTTGGCGTACTTGCCTACGTCCACATTGAAGATAATCTTTGTTGCTTTATCAACTGTTTGAGTACAGATACAATCCGCAAAGAAGCTTGAATTCAATTTGGAACAAATAGGAAACGAGTACAAAAAATGGCAGAGTCTCTTCTCGGTCTCCCAAAAAGATCCTCCAAAATGGACCCCTGCCCCACTATTTATAGATGGAGGCAGACTGGTGTCTCATAGCTCGAAATTCTCTCCAGTCACTCAGACCCATCACCAAGAAACTCAGCCCAATAACAATACCGAACTGACAATGCCGAACTGAAGTTGCCGATCCGAACCTGCCTAACCCACAAGGCCAATTCATGATGCCGACCTGAAATCCAAACTCACCGAACGCACCAAACATGCCGACCTGTGTCTCTTGCCGACTTTACGTCTTCACTCCATCGACTCGAAGCAACACCAAGCCTATGGGTATAACCCGAACTGATATAAATGCACCGACCCCGAATATGAGTGCTACCCCTAAACAGCAATCCCGACCCGGAGTTCCAAGCAATGCCGACCCCTTGAGGCATCACAACATGCCGACCCCATATTCCATATGCCGACCCGAGTAAATGGAGATGCCGAACCGAAGTCCTTCTCCAATGCCGACCTCTCTTTCATGCCGAACCCTTGCAAATACACTGAACTGATGTCATACAAGCCCTAGACCCAAAGCTATACCGATCATAATCGAACCAATTGTAGTCGATCCCATCATAGTCGAACCGATCGTAGCTATACCGACCTCAAAAGGATATCCCAACCTGGGAAATTTTGACCTCCAACTCGTAGCTATGCCGATTCCTTTTTTGCCGCTTCTTGGGTTCGGACGTCTTAGTCCGTTGTTTGACATGCCGATTATTGTGCTTGGACGTCTTAGTCCATTGTAGATATGCCACTTCTTAGGCTTGGACGTCTTAGTCCGTTGTTGATATGCCGCTTCTTGGGCTTGGACATCTTAGTCCATTGTTGACTGGTGCGCTTGGTTAGCTTATTCTCAAGCTGGAACGAAGGACTTACCTAACTTCCCTCCAGGAGGTGCCATGACCTGGCCATAGCATGGCGCGATCAAGGGCTTATTCGATGCCTTGGCCAGGCCATAGCATGGCGGGACCAAGGGCTTACTCCGTCCTCCTTCAAGAGGTGCCTAGACCTGGCCATAGCATGGCACGGTCAAGGGCTTGTTCGATGCCTTAACCAAGCCATAGCATGGCAGGACCAAGGCCTTACTCCGTCCTCCCTCCGAAGGCACCTTGACCTGGCCATAGCATGGCACGGTCAAGGGCTTGTCGGTGCTTTAATCTGGCCATAGTGTGGCGTGGATAAAGGCTTACACTCATCCCTCCAGGATGTGCTCTGCCTTGGTTAACTCGGTGCAGATAGAGGCTTTGACCGTTAGTGTCCAAGTGAAAGGAGTATTTCACTCCCAACCATGTAGATTATTCTTTTTGAAGAAAGGGATGTTTTATTCATTCATTCTAGGAAAATATGGTCTCAAATGTTATGCATTCCACGTTCTAGGAACCATACGGTCGTCTGGTCGGTATAGCTTGTAAGCTCCTGTGAGAATTACTTTGCATATGATTAGGGGACCTTCCCAATTTGGTCCCAACGGTCCATCCGTGGGATTTCTCGTGTTTACCATTACCCTTCGGAGTACTAGGTCTCCTTCTTGAAATGACCTTGTTCTCACTTTTGAATTGTAATATTCGAAAATTGTTCTTTGATATTCTGTTGTTCGAATTACTGCTTCATCTCTCAACTCATGTATTAAATCCAACGATTCTCTCTTTAGTTCTTGGTTTAAATCAAATGCATATGCGATCCTTTGACGTGAGGATATTTCAATCTCAATTAGTAACATTGCCTCACACCTATATGGTAATGAATATGGAGTATGTCCCATCACTGTTTTGGTAGATATTCGATAAGCCCATAGTACAAGTGGCAACTCCTCTACCTAATTCCCTTTGGCTTTGTTCAGTCGCTTTTTCAAAATAGTCTTTATAATCTTATTTGAAGTCTCAATGGCCCCATTTTCCTTTGAATGTGCCACGGAGGAAAAGCACTTAATAATCTCATTCTTATGACAAAACCGAGAAAATTCTTCACTTTCAAACCGCATTCCGTTGTATGAGATAACCTTATGGGGAATTCCAAATCTGGTTATAATGTTTTTAATGACAAATCAGAGTACTTTTCCAGAGATGATCTTGGGGAGCGGTTCTGCTTCAACTTACTTTGTTAAGTAGTCTATGGCGACTACAGCATATTTTGCTCCCCCTTTAGAAATTGGCAATAAGCCGATTAAGTCAATCCCCCATATGTCAAAGGGCCATGGACCTGAGATCGGGGTTAAATGACTTGGTGGTAACCGGGGAATCTTCGAGTATTTCTGGCATTTCTCGCATCTCCTTACATAATCAATGGCTTGGCTTACCATATGAGGTCAATAAACCCTTTCTAATTATCTTTTTTGCTAACTTTTTCCCGTTAGAGTGGTCTCCACAGAATCCTTCATGCACTTTTACTAGCAATTTCATCCCATCTTGCTCTTTTATGCCCTCGATCCAATCAAAACCTTCCACCTTACTTTTTAGGGATTGCTTTCTTCTTAGCATGATACAGCTCATCCATTCGAATGAACTTATCAGCCTGAAAATGGAAGTCCTAAAGATCCTTACACCCATTAATAAAGAGCTGTTTCCAGAATGGGATATTCTTTATTAATCCAGAATGTACCGCAATGAGCTTATCATGGTCATTCATGTCCTTAGCCTTTAATGCTTCGATATTGAATCTTTTAAAGTAATCTCCCAAAGTCTCTCCTTGTCTCTGTTTAATGTTAGCCATAACTGTATAGTCCATGGTTGGGTCCTTTCATATGAAAAATTGAGCAGATAACTCATAAAAAAATTGCTTCCACGAGTAGATTTTCATTTCATGGTATTGTCGATACCATTTAGCTGCAGCCCCTTGGAGAGTCATTGGAAACAACCGACATCGAACGGCTCCAGATGTGTTATACTGATCCATTTGGCTATCGAAAGCCATCAAGTGATCGTCTGGATCTGTAGTTCCATGGTACTTCATAGTTAGGATCTTTACATAGGAGGGGATAGTTATTGCTATGATTTCATCCATGAAAGGTGCCACCCACTCATTATCATTCACATTCTCGTCCAAGGTCCTCTTCCCCTTAGCATTCAGCACGTCTTTAATTTCTTTTTCTACCGCGTCTTTTAGATAGGCTTTGGCATCATGATAAATTTTCCGGTCTGGATAGTATTCTTTTGATATTGAGCTGCCGGACTGTTTAAGAGATTTATCTAGCACTCTTCCTTGATGATCAGCTTTAGTTGGAGGACGCCCTTTCTTTTTAAAGATGTTAAATCAATTTTGCTCTTGTCTTCATTTGCATAAGCCTTCGAATTCCTTCTCGGAGATATCACCTCACCTCCATTTGGTTGCCTTGCTGTCCTAGAAGATTTCTGGGACAATGCCATCTTAAGAAGTTCCTGCATCTCGAGCAATTGCTATTCTAAGTGTTTTATTTTGGTGGCGTTATCAACTTGTTGAGCTGATGTCGATGGTTGCCCTGGTACAACTCCCTCCAAGTTGAAAGTTGGAGTGATATTTTCTTCTAAGGTTGTAGTGTGAACAACCTCCTCGACCATTCTACTAAGTTTATTGGATTTCATTTTCCTACCCCAAGTTAAAAAAACCCATAATTATTCTATAAGATAATAACAAGGTCGGAGGTTCGAGCCCTCCTTCTAGCACCAAAAATGTTAACAAGAAAATTTCTCAGCATCCCCAAAGCTATGTGGTTAGCAAATAAGTTTATTTGCGATGCAAAAGAGAATTATTAAAGAGATTAAACCCTTCAAAACCCCTCTTTCGATTGGGTTGAATTGATTCAATCAACCACCTCAAGATGAAGATTAATGAGAGAGTATCTTATTCGAAACCCCTCTTTCGAATAAGTCGAAAGTAGCCATTTATATCAAATATTCATCCCTTTTGACAATGTCAAAAGGTTCACTCATCCCTTTCAATGATATCAAAAGGTCCACTTTGTCTTTAAAGAGAAGAAACTGCTTTCGACATCATTGGTTTCACTCATTTAGGAGGAACTCCTTCGAAAGGGTCATAGGCATTGTAAGGTGCATATACCTTTTGAAGGAACCCATTTCATATAACATTGCTTTACATTTATGCATCTGGTCTTCCTCGAAACGCTCCTTTCGACCAAGTCGAAAGGGATCTGGCTCTTTTGAAGTGGATCAAATGTATAATATGCAAAGCGTTATTTAATATATGCAATGGAAATCATCTTAGATAACACAATTTCTGTAAACTTATTAAGATCGAGACATCATCATCATCTTTATTTGTAATAATGTATTGTTAATCACGATGATAATGTGTTTTGTATGCATATTATCCAAGTCGGTCCCATGGCATTGCATAAGAAAAAAAGGAGTTAAGAAGATAAGATAATATCATATGCAATTGATCATTAGTCTAGCTAATGATCGAAATGATCTCCCTCGTGATCGAAATCTTTATTAATTCCATGCACTTCCTCTTTTTCACATTAATCCAAAATGAGTTACAAGTTTGAGAGCTTTTTCCCTAAATCAATTTAGGGTTACAAATATTTGATTTTCGCTAAGAAGTAGAAGAATGGGTTTTAAATTACAAAATCCGGTCCCCAAAATCGAACCCCTAGGGTCTTATTTATAGATGTAGGTCGGCCCCCTTCATGCCCCTTCTTTCGAATCAGTCGAAAGGTCCTCCTATCTTCCGCATCCATCCGTTCGACATAGTCGAAAGGCCAACTTTCGTTTTCCAGTGCGCCTACTTTCGATGCTGTCGAAAGGCATTCCCTTTGAGTTTCCTCATTCATCCTTGCGCTTCCCATTTTCTTATTCCAGAACTTTCGACCCAGTCGAAAGGGTCTCCTTGTCTACCTTTCACCATCATTAAGGTCCAAGTCTCTCTTTTCTCTTGTTTCTCGCGGATTTCTTTCGAATTCGTCAAAAGGGTGATAGATGCGCCTTTTCTCTTTGTGTTGCTTTGTTGAAGTAAAGATACGAGCTTCCCACTTCGTCAATAGGTAGTTTTATGGGGTTTCGAAGGTGTTGATGGTTTCGACGTGGTAGATAGCTTCTGAATGCATGCTTGCAAATTGATGTGGAACCTTCCATGGATGTTAAAGGCTTCGACCGGTTCGAAAGGCTTGATTATGCTTTCGAAAGGGTTGTTCTGATCATGGCATCTTTCTGAGTAACTAGAATGAAGGAGAGATCTTTGGTTTTGAAAGGTTTGGTACGTATATGAAGGGTTGTTATCCATTGCCTTCGAAAGGGAGTTTCGTACCAACTCTTGCTTTCCTTATATATGCGAATCCATCTGCATCGAAAGGTTTTTGACCAGGCGGAAGGGTATCCTTACTTTCTTCTTTCATCTTTTCGAAAAATTTTGCACCGTTTATCATTTGTTATGAAGCCTAGTGCTTGCGACTCCTTTAAAAGCCATCTCAATTCCTTCGAAACACCCTTTCTTGAACCTTGATGAAACCCATGTCTTCAATGTTAGTAGAGCCTAGCACTTTTATCAACCTTCTTTCATATCTTTTTTCTTAAGAGAATTTTATAGTTAACACTATAGTAAAAAGGTAAGGAGATAAAAGATCTCTTGCTTAATTCTTCTATTATTATGTATAAAACCACAAGGAGATCCATTGGTTAGAATGGAATAAGTCACATTAGTAATGCAATCTCTAACCATGTTACAAAAAATTTCATGAAAACCTAGTTGTCTCATCTTGTGAATAGTACAACTCTATTAATCTTATCAAATGCTTTATGAATATCAATTTTGATGCATATTTTATTTTCCACTATGATTAAAATCCCTGAGCATTTCATAGGCCAGTAAAGTATTTCCACTATAAGCCTGTCTGGTATGAAGGCACTCTATTTTTTCGATATTAAATATTTTAGAAAAATCTTTATTCTATTGCTTAAAATAGTTGCAATTATTTCATGGATAAAACTGCAGCAGGCAATTGGTCTATAGTCACCAAACTATTTGGAATTTTAATTTTTGGCATAAGAATAATAAAAGTATGATTTATATTTTTCAAAATTTTCCCAGTAGAAAAAAAGTTCATTTACAACTTTAAATAAAATACTTTTAATTTCCTTCCAAAGATTTTTGTAAAATTTTGCTCCAAATACATCAAGCCTAGGGCTTTTATCATCATTAGCATTGAAAACAATATGGTTAATATCCTCTAAATTAACTTGAGCAAGTAAAATTTCCTCATTATTAGCATGTTGCAAGGATTTTGGTAGTGATCTTAGGAAAAGAATTTGGATAATCACTAGAATTAAAAAGGTCAGAAAATTAAGAAATGGCTTCCTCTTCTAAAAGAAAAGCTTCATTTATAGTGACACCCTTGTCATTAATTAACTTTCCTATATCATTTCTATATTTTCTACTAGACATTTTAGCATAAAAGAATTTACTAGGAGCATCCTCACTAGTGAGCCAATCAACTTTAGCGTTTTACTTTAAATTGACAGCTTCAACAATGCAAACCATTGATTAATTTCTTTTCGAAATGAAATGTTTTATTAATTTGCATATGGTCTGAGATATCAAAGTCTATACTGTCTTGCAATCTCAAACAATCCTGCCTTACTTGATTGATTTCAGTGTTATTTCTATTTTTATTCCATTGTTTTAAATTTTCCTTAGTTTTTAGCAAGATTTTCCTAAATTTGAATTGGGCTGGACCAATTATTTGAGTCTAAAGGCAGTTTTTAACAACCTTCTTGTAATTGTCATCATGGGTCCAGCCATTTTTAAATCTAAAATGAAAATTTACTTCAATTAAATTTTCAAAATTGAGAAATAGCTGCAATGGACTCCCTTGAGGTAAGGTAAAACATTTGAAATTAGGAAATTATTTACAAAAGTGTGATTTACCAAAATTCTATCTAATTTGCAACGAATATTTCTAAATACGTCTAATTTTCTAGTAAATTTATTCCAAAAATTGCTGGCTCAATTAACCCAAATTTAAAAATAAAATTAGAAAGAAATTCCAACTTTTTTAAACGAATTTGGATTCCTCCCCTTTTTCCAGAAGCATATAAAATAGTGTTAAAATCACCTAAAACAATCCATGAACTAATCATAGTTTTCCTAAGAAGTTCTAAGTGGTTCCAAAGAAGAATTCTATCATCCTCTTTATTAGAAGCATAAACAAAAGTAATTTCTAACATAAGGCCCTCTTTGTTTGTAAATTTACAATGTATATATTGAAAGTCTAGACTATAATGATGTAAATCTCAAATATTAGGGGTCCTAAACAGCAATAATTCAGTCAATGCCACCCTTAGAATTATTATTAATAGCATTGCAATTGTTGATATATCTGTAATGAAAATCATCAAAGCTACTGTTATCAAGTTTATGTTCTAGTAAGCCAATTCTACTAGGTTTATGAAAAGAATGTAAATTAGACAAATCTAATTTCCTTTTTGTGGAATTTAATCCTCTAGCATTCTAAGCTATAATATTCATAATTAAAATTTATTATAAAGAATACTAAAAGGATATAGGCAGCAGCTACAGCGAGGCACTGTATCTATTCTCATCTTCCAACACATTCAGTTTCTTCCCTTTTTTCTTGTATTATTTTTGCTTTGTACTTTTAGTTGATCATCCCATTTGGAGTTTTTGATGATGTACTTCCTTTCAAAATCATTATCATCTACATCTTCTATACTATCTGTTGCAATAATATCCTTTATATTCTTCATTCTAATTTTTTACTTTCTGAATTTGCTTATAGGTGATGAAGTCTTTGCAACTAAACTAACCGCCTTTTGTATATCTTATTCTGAGACTGATTTCCTAGCTTGATGGGATAAATGGCTTGCTAAGTGATTTATTCCAGGATTGACAGGAGACACTTTGTCTAGAATTTTATTAATGAAGGAGCCCTCATCTAGGTTCATACCACCAAATTCAGGAGGGAAGTGCTATGTTTCTTGTATAACTGCTTCTTTTCCTTTAGCTTCTGTTTCAGATAGATTTATGATGTTTTCTTTAGATGCTACAGAATTTGGAATGGGAATCGTATTAACATTCCCACCTAAATTCTTCTCCTTAATGATTTTAGGATCTTCATCTTCTTGAGTACTTTCTTTGAACAGAAACAATATTTACATTATTCTTGCCCATATTTGGTATATCATTTGATGATTGAGGGACTGCAATCATTATCAAATTCAAAGTGAACCCTTTTAGAATTTGCATTTTTATCGACTTGCATGTTATCTTTGTCTCCAACTGATTTTCTTACATTGAACTATTTTCTTTCCAAACCTTTTTTGGATCACAGTTTTCTACTTAATGACCAAAGCCTTAACATTTATACACCTAGGGGGAATCCTCCATACTATATACTTTGCACTAAATTTCTCCATCATGCATAGATATATATGCCTCATTTGGCAGATCAGCATATGCCCTGACTTCTACCAGAATTCCTGCATATGGGAGTGTAGTCTCCTTTGAAGTTGGTTCATCCAACTTAGGATTTCCAAGTACACTGGCTATAATACTGAAAATATCCTTATCCGACAACCTAAGATTAAGCTCTGGTAGTTTAATCCAAATTGGCATAGTTGTACATCTCTATCAAGAATGAGTATTTTGCTCCATCTTTTCAAAATAATAAGTTTACCATTCAAGAAATAAGGACCTCCATTGATTGCTTTATAACAATCCGAAGCATTTGAGAATCTAATGATAAAGAAAGCATTATTTCATGTATAGATGTCGAATTTGCCGGTGGGATTCCAAGTTCTTGTAATGAAGGCCTTGAAACGATGATATCCGGGTTTATTGCCGAATACATAGGCAATAACCGAGTAGCTCCACTTATTCTCTGTTCTCTTACTAGCCTTTTCGTTCACAACAATAATCCTCTTCTCTTGATGGAGAGAGGAGCAACATACTTGAGATTAAAATCAAAGTTTAATCCTCCTTTTTTGATCATCTTAGCCTAAGAAGAGGCATTATTCATGTTTGTCTTGAGCTGTGCATTTGAATTCACACTTGTTTGATTGTTTCTTGAAGTATTTCTTGCATTTCTAAACTGTGTTTCTGAATACACATTTGTTTGGTTATTTCTTGATGTGTTTCTTTCATCTGGAATAGATTTGTAACTCTGATTACCTGAGTAAAAGCCTTTTTCATACGATTGCCTAATCTGAGTTGCATTTCTGCGATTTAGATTAATCTGATTTGAGCCAATCCCAGTTGGCTGATTTCATTGAGATGCGGATCTTTTATTCAAAAGCTTGGATCATCGGTTCTAAATAGTTTGAAAACCCTCTTTGTCAGTCCTGAGGATTTCTCTATAGGATGTTGTTGTCAATGGAGATTGTGACTTGGTAATGGAGGAGAATTAGATGGAGAAGAAGAAGGAGACCTCCTCATTTGATCTTGTCTAGAAAAGATAGATTTGTCAACAAGATTTGTGTAGGCAGCCATGGCTGCATGAGAGTTTCTTGCTTGTAAAAACTTACTTTTCTTTTGATTGTTAATAGCTCTAAACCTTATACATACATACATATATATAATTTTCAGTGTCTATTTCTATTATGGTTAACATAATGTGACTTGGCCACTCGTCACCAGAGCTACGAGAAAGAAGCAATATCCAAAACAAAACAAAATGATGTCTAGTGGAAACCGTTACCCCATAAGATTTTGATTGAAACTGAGAAATTTAATACGGATGTTTTAATGGTTAATGGTTGAATTTTAAAATTCCCAATGATAATAGGAAAAAGGGATGCAAGGAAAATAAGCGCACATTTGTGTGTTTTTGTGTGTGTGTATATGTATGCGTTTGTGTGTCTATATATATATAATCTTAACTTGGTCTCGAGATATAAATATAAATATATATATATTATATGCGTGTGTGTATGTGTATCAAGACCAACTTAAGATTATTTCTTTTTCCTTCCTCATGTTGAGTTTTTCAATTTTTCTTAAAAGATTAGCTACAAAATGGTATAGCCGATCCTTGACTACAAGACACACTATTTAGCGATGGCTAATTTCCATCGATGATTGTCTCTAGCCATCGCTCACTTAATCACCGATCTAAGAAAGAGTGACGGCCTTAGCAACAGCCTCGTTGATAACTTTTCGACAACTTTCACTAACCATTACTAGTCCAAGGACATGCGTCAAGATTCTATGTATCATGAATTTGCCACTGGTATTCGGTAGTCATCGCTATCCTGCTACCAATGAGCGTTGCTAGCCTGAAAGTGCTGTTTTAAAAAACAACTGCATTTTCATTCATCAAACCACACACATATATTCATCCATCGCTCCACCTCATATACAACACATATAAACCCAATTTCACAAGTACAAACATCGCATACATCATATAATATTATACATATCACATAAAACCAAGCTTATATCACAGAAATCCATATTTAGATCAACATTTCATCAAACATCCACAACATGCTTACTAATCGTTCAATTAAGCATCAAATATCCACAACCATAAAAAATAATCCAAGTTTAAAGTGCATAATCCATCGAACATCCAGCAAAAAACAAAACCATATCTACTAATCAGCATTTCCATCATTTCCCAACCACTTGGAAGGAAATGTACCGTGTTTTGCCAGGTATGCCACAATCCACTCATCTAGCAGCATAGTCAATCATCCACTCTTTCGCCAATCATTCAATTCTGCTATCTCAGCTCTCAATTGTGTTATCTCCTCCTCGGCCTGTGATTTCCTATAATCAGCATGAGAAGTCCTTGCTTGTAAATTAATTAAGAGCTAGTTATAATTTATGCATAATATTAAATAAAATTTATAAACTAGTTAATGATAAACTCAATAAACATTACTTCCTAATTACCATAACCGTAGGTCTGTTCCGTGTTGATCTGTCAGTCATAACATCAAAAATCCTATCCACCTCATCAACAGTCAACTCCACTCGGCCAGTCGCCTCCAACACTCGAGCTTGCTTAATTTCAAACTTTTCTTGCAATTAGAAATAGAATTTTGCCATAATAAATATTCAATATAAAATTTATGTAATGTGAAATTAGATATAAAAAATTAAAGCATGTTTACCATGATAACTTGGGATTGGGGGTATGTCCAAGTAAATGATACCAATCCATCTTCATTAATGTGCTCGATGGTGTGCATGAGAGTGAAGACTTCCAAATATGTAGGACAACGATCCTTCTCCTTCGCCTAAAATTAAATATGATTAAACAATGTATGTATATATACATGATTAAACAATGTTATAAGTATTTTATAATCGCAATTTATAAATTTACCATTTCATTTCGATAATTTTAAAATGATTTTGATCCCCTGTGGTGTGTAACATGATTTTTATTCCTTTTTGTTGAGTTTCGCCTATATACTTTCTGTAAATTTAACATAAAAGTTATATTTACCATCTGTAATAATATAAATATATGATTGACTAAATTAATGCAATTATTATACAAATTTGAAACAAATTATATCAAACATATAAAAATAGAAAACTTACTTTCGCGGTGGGAGTTTGTCGGTGCTCAAGAAAATCGGCCTAAACATTAACCTCATCCAATGAGTTTTTTTTTATTTTTGTGTTTTACACCCGAGACGGTGTCCCTGTAGATTTTTCTCATTTTTTTTATTCCAGTAGTTCCTAAACAGCTGTTGATCTTCCTCCTTTACAACAACTGCAGCCTACCCATTGAAATTAAAATGAATTATACATAGTATATTAATTTTCAAAGATCAAATATGTCATTTTCAAATTAATTATAAATTTATACTTACTAATAATTCGGCCCATAAAGCATCTTTAATATAAGGTGGGATTTCATCCCACATCGGCCAACAACCCGACATCCGACTCATGTATGCCTTCTTAGAGGCAGTCGGATTATAATCAGAAGGCTCTAGCTCAAAACGCCTGTATTAATTTTGATGTAGTCATTTAATAAAACATAAGTAACATACATGCACTAAATATTAATGATATTGCAATAAATTTAATACTTACCCTCCAATTTTGAGAGTTATACTCGCCATTGGACATAAATCAGCCAAACCAATGCCACCCTCGTCGGTAGAGTACCTAAGAATGAGATTTAGAAGGTCTCCCATGAGACAATATCCATCACAAACATATCATTTCATATAATGAAAAAAACATGTTATTTTATTATTAGAAAACATGTCTGATTAATAATCGCATAAAACTTCCACTAAAACTACAAAAATGGAACAAGACCTTCTAAATACATAGAATTAATAAAACAGAATAATACATAGCTCACAACATAGTCATCATCATTAATAATAGTGAATACTCAATATACAACTAGCGATATAAATACCCATCATATATACATTACATCATCAGTAATTAATAATCGGTCTTCATCTTTTTCTGATTCAGACTCAATCTCGTATTTTACATTGTTTTCCTCTATACTCTCAAATGCTTCTATTAAAACATTTGATTCATCGCTCAAAGGCCTTAAATCATTGTGATCATCAGTTATTATTATTTCATTATTTGGCTCAAGATCTACTTGATAAGCTGCTTCATTCGAAATATTATTTCCGTCAGACGTAAATCTTGCCTTTGTTTTAAAAATAGCCTACCAATCTACTTTATCTCCTTTTAGGGATGGATATGGAGTGAAATAAACTTGCAATGCTTGTTTGGCTAATATGAAAGGATCATACTTATAGTAATGAGAGTTATGATTTATTCCAATAAGCTTATAATCTTTGTGCACGTTGATTCTAGAATCGGGAAAATTGCTGAACCAACTGCATTTCAATAAAACAACATTTTATGCAGGTCGTATAAAATATATCAATTCTAAAACTTATGTTAAGATGCCGTTGAAAAATACACTGTTGTTATAGGTTAGTTTTTCAGCACCATATTCCTTGGTGTTGAATTTAAATCCATTGACGAAGAATATTGGATAAGTCTTGGCATTTCTTTTTGGTCCCATCGCAAGATATTTCAATTCTTCATCGCCGACAAAATTTCTTAGATCGTAAACATAGTTCAAAAACCAATTAGTAAACTCTTTACTGAGATCGCCATGTGGATGTTGTGATTCATAAATACAGCAAATATATATAATATATTGCATTATTGTTATCCCGCCTTTTGGCAAGGCCGTGACACCAAGGAATTGACTGGTAATCAATGACGGCCCGTCCTAGAGATCAGTTATACACAGACTCACTAGGGATATCGACGAATTTTGTCCGAGTCCAGATCAAGCCAAAATTGGTAGGACATGACAAGCTAAGCCGTGAGAGCCAACGTTCCAAATCTCAAGTCAATCCGAGTTCGTATGCTCGAGTTATGAACGATACAAAATTGGACGAAAATCAATCGCCGTTCGACTCGCTCCCTTCGACTCGCTCCACATCCCTTAGATGCCAGCTTCGACTCGCTTCGCAACACTCAGAAGCGACCACTTCGACTCGTTTCCTTCGACTCGCTTCGCAACCATCAGCAGTAATTGCTTCGACTAGCTCCGTTTGCCTACTTCGACTCGCTCCGTTTGCCTACTTCGACTCACTCCATTTGCCTACTTCGACTCGCTTCGCCTTCTCCGCTTCGACTCCAACACAGAATCACTCTTCGACTCGCTCCTCTACGACTCCATCAAAGAATAATGCTCCGACTCGATCTACTTCACATCCACATAACAGAGCATGGCAATCGAGGCGAACAAAAGCATAGTCATCGATACGAACGAAGGGACTCGCATCGATACGAACTGGGCTGATTCGTAACCGAGTCGAATAGAGCGAGTCGAACCAAACAGCCACCGGGAATCGCATTTCGTATCGACCATATCTCCTAATCTACAAGTCCAAATGCTACGAAATTTTCACAGAAGACTACGTGCATGCTAAAGAATGTCCACGCCAAATTTCAACTCCATTGGATGAAATCTTGATCGAGTCGAAATCTGTTCGTGTCGATCACGGATCGGACCGAAACTTCACAGGCTTGGGCGTGCGGGCCTGGTCACGTGCCAGAGACGGTCTCCCGAGATCTGAGCGAAATATCAGCCTCCTACACCTATTAATAGACCCCCAAAGCCAACAGAAAAAGGGTTTTTCTTCCTCTTTGAGATCTCCAACGCCCGGACTCCGCCAGACCCAGATCTGAACTCCATTGCTGCTGCGACCAAAGAGATTCAGTGCTGCAAATCATATTTATCTACTGTAATTCATTGAATTCACTTGTAATCATCAAAGAAAGATCAATAAAGCAAACTACTTCATAGTGGACGTAGGCAACACGCCGAACCACTCTAAATCCTTGTGTCTCTACGCATTTAAATTATTCTCTTTTCTGAAATTTGGAGTTTTTGTTAGATAAATCTTCTTTTTACATTTAATTTCTTCACTTTATCTCTTCAAAGACTTCCGAAGAGTGTTGTGCCCAATTTTGGTACAAACACTTTGGTGCTTTCATTGAGAAAACCCAATTTTTCTCCTGCTCTTTGGATCTCCTGTCTATATCGGATTGCATAAATCTAAGAAGAAGATCCAGATCTAGAACTTTTAAGCCCTTCCATTCTATTCAGATTTGCAATCAGATCTAGGAAAGGACTTCATTAATTCATTATGGTGAGCACACGTACCACCTCTACAGCTATTGAACTAGGAGCATGGGACCGACAAAATCCTATGCGATCACCTCCATCTAACCAAAATGCTGCAGGATCTTCAGATCCATCAGGTCCGGTCACTAGACAAGAATTCCAAATATTGCTTCAAGAGTTGACCCAAAGTCGACAGCAGCTAACTGAACAACTACACGCCAACACGGAGTTGACTAACCAGCTAAATCGCCAAAGGCGAAGAAGATCTAGAAGAGATCAAAGTTCTCACTCTTCCACAGAAAGTTCAGCCTCCTTCGATGGCCAAACCAGATCCACACGTCCACGGTTAGGTGTAAGCAACAGACAAGCCACGTGACACCAACTTGCTTCGAACCTTGGGCAACCTAGAGCTGGACCATCCACTAGTCTCCGCACGGAACCTTCAACTCGAGGAGGAGCTGCTCCTTATCATGTTACCGACAACATTGCTACTACCACCACTACCGAACGGGGAGGTGATGCTAGAAGCCAAGCTGATCCTTTACGTAGCCAATGAGAGCAGAATCCTGAGCCTTATGTCCCTGAGGATGTTGAACCAAGGAGGCGAGGCACGGACCGTCGACTGCGTCCGGTCCAGACTCGCGCTGTGGAACCCGACCACATCTTGGCACAACATGCTCCAAGTATCCGAACGCCGGATATACCAGCGATGATCCGCCAAATGATCCGTGAAAGTCAGGGTCTCAGTAATGACGACTAGGGAATCTCCCGGAGTCATACCCCTTTCAACGATGATGTATTATATGCTGAACCACCTCGACACTTCAGGATGCCAGCTTTGCCAGTTTATGAAGGAAGTTCTGATCCCAATCAACATGTCCTAAAATACGAATGGCTGATGAATGCTGCGAGAGCTGATGACGCAGTGAAGTGCCGTAGTTTCCCTATTTCCCTGGGGGGCATCGCTACCATGTGGATCACTCGTTTGCCATCGCGATCCATCTCTAACTTTGACCAGATGGCCACCAAGTTTGTCGAAAAATTCCGTATGCACGTGGCAAGGCCTAAGGACGTTAACACTCTGTCTAGTGTTACGCAAGCTCCCGAAGAAACACTTAGACGTTACTTGGAGCGATTCCATGCTGCATGTGTAGAAATAAGCAATCCCAACGATAACTCTATCCTGATGGCATTGACTAAGGGGATTGATGCCGATTCCGAGTTCGAAAATTGGTTAGCTGGAAAACCACCTGCGTCATTGGACCGTTTCTATTCCTAGGCAGCCTAATTCCTGAGAAGGGAGGATGCGAAACAGTCTAGGAAGCAGGATGACGCAGGGCCCAACATTGAAGGAATACAAAGTAACATCGCTGTTAAACAATCCGGAAATAGTTCTAGGAAAATTCAGCTGAACGTACAAAATAAACAGAATCAGTAGAGAGATAATGGAAATCAGAACAAAAAACGCGATCAGAATCGTGGTCCACGGCGTAGAGCTTCCATGTACGATAATTACACTCTGTTGAACACGTCATTGGAAAATGTGTATTTGCAGACCTGCAATACCATGCAATATAAGAAACCTGCCCCAAAACCGCCAACTGAGAGACAAATCCAAACAGGAAAATTATGTAGATTCCATGAGAGTTATGGCCACAACACCATTGAATGTCGTCACTTACAAGACCTCATTGAAAAACTGATACGTGAGCGGAAGCTGGATCAGTATGTGCAGGCACCGCAGTCTGGTTGTGCGGGCCCATCAAATCAGAATCGTGCGCCGAATCAGGAAAGACAGGAGGAACCCGCTCGTACAAGCGGGAGGTTAGTTATCAATACAATAAGTGGTGGTCCTCACCCAGCAGATCGAAGCTGGAAGGAAGTGGAGTCGTATGCCAGTTCCATCAGGCATGCGGACTACGAGTGTTGCAGTAACTTTGATGAAGGAGCTCCAGCCAAGTAATAGAAGACGATGACATATGACATCGTGTTTAGAAACAGTGATGCTGATAAAATCGAAGCCCCCACTATTGATCCACTAGTCATCTCGGCACAAGTAGGTCCCGCTTGGATGAAGAGGATCTTAGTTGACAGTGGGAGATCTGTGAATATTTTGTTCAAACGAGCTTATGATCAAATGAAAATGGAAGCCACGGACTTGAAGCCTTGTCAATCTCGAGTCCATGGTTTCAACAGAAGTGCTACTATACCCACCAGAATGGTGGAACTGCCAGTAGAGTTGGGAGTCGGAGAACGTCGGAGAGTACGAATGTTGCAGTTCATTGTTTTGGACGTAGACTCCCCTTACAATGCTTTCTTGGGCCGACCGACCCTCGCTGAATTCAGGGTAGCCATCGCCCCGTGGTGTTTAACTTTAAAGTTTCCCCGTGATCATGGAATAGGAATCATTCATGGAGATCAGGCTGCTGCCAGAGCCTGCTATGTTGCTGAGCTGCGGGAGGCACAGCGAAAGGAAAAAGGAAAGGGCGTGGAGGAATCTCTCTGCGTCCGTTTTTCCGATAATTAACAATTAACGCCCGGGCCCAGGCCCGGGCACCCTAGCCAATTCCTCAAGGATCTTGACCCGAGAGAAACTGAAGATGAAGGAGAATCTAAAGAAACTCAAGCATCCCCGGCCGAACTGACGATTGATGTTCCAATTGATAATAACGATGATTCGAAAATGATAAAGATTGGATCTCAACTAAGCCAGCAAGCTCAGGAGGAATTGGTTGAATTTCTACGGGCAAATCTTGACGTATTTGCCTGGACACATTCTGATATGTGTGGGATCTCGCCGGACATCGCGAGCCACAATCTGAAAATTGACCCGCGGCATGTCCCTGTCAAACAAAAAAGGCGCGGTATGGATTCAGAGAGATTTGCCGCCCTTAAAGAAGAAGTAGAAAAGCTTGAAGCAAATGGATTCATTCGAGATGCACTATATCCTGAATGGGTGTCGAATCCCGTGCTCGTCCGAAAGCCAAATGAAAAGTGGAGAACATGTGTCGATTATTCCGATTTGAATAAAGCATGTCCTAAAGACAGTTTCCCACTCCCTAGAATTGATCAGCTAGTAGATTCGACAGCTGGGCATGAACTCTAATCCTTCATGGACGCGTACTCTGGTTACAATCAGATACTGATGCATTTACCCGATCAGGAGCATACCAGCTTCGTGACCAACCTGGGACTTTACTGCTACAAGGTTATGCCATTCGGACTCAAGAACGCCGAAGCTACTAATCAACGATTGGTCAATCGAATGTTTGCCAATCAAATCGGGAAAACAATTGAAGTATATGTAGATGACATGCTTGTGAAGTCACGACTCTCCACCGACCATGTTAAAGACCTGGAAACTATGTTCAACATACTTCGAGAATACAAAATGAAGCTCAACCCATTAAAATGTCACTTTGGAGTTGCATCCGAAAAGTTCCTTGGGTTCATCGTTAACGCCCGGGGAATCAAAGCTAATCCTGAAAAGATTTGGGCAATCAGAAATCTTGAAACTCATAAGACTATAAAGCAAGTCCAAAGTCTCAATGGAAAGGTTGCAGCGTTGAGCAGGTTCATTTCAAAGTCCACTGAAAAATGCATTCCCTTCTTCGATCTGATTCGAAAAGGGAAACGAAACTTTGAATGGACCACAGAGTGCGAGGGGGCTTTCCAAGCACTAGTCCAACATCTGTCCACACCGCCGATACTGTCAAAGCCTATTGATCATGAGAAGTTGTATGCGTACTTGGCGATAACAGAAAACGCTATTAGCACTACCTTGGTTCGAGAAGAAGACGGGATACAGAAGCCAGTGTACTTCGTCAGCAAACGATTAACTGGGGCTGAAAGGAACTATCCAAAGTTGGATAAGTTGGCTTACTGCCTTGTAATCGCATCAAGCAAACTCCGACCGTATTTCCAAGCACATCCCATAGTTGTCTATACCGACCAGCCGTTATGATAGGTCCTTTCGCGGCCTAAGAAATCTGGTAGGCTACTCAAGTGGAACATCGAACTGAGTCAGTTTGATATTACTTAAACTCCAAGACGAGCAATACAAGGACAAGTCCTCGCTGATTTCATAGCTGAATTCACCATTCCAGAGGATTTGCCCGAAACTAGTAAATCCCCCGAATATGTCTGGAAGTTGTATACCGATGGGGCATCAAGCGACCGGTGTTCGAGCGCTGGTGTTGTACTCGAAACCCCCGAAGTTCGATCTATATGCTACGCTTTGAAGTTTGACTTTCATGCAACCAATAATGAAGCTGAATACGAAGCCCTCTTAGTTGGCTTGAAACTCGCCAGAGATCTGAAAATCATCGCTGTGGAAGTTTACTGTGATTCACAATTGGTTGTGTGTCAAGTGCGGGGAGAGTATCAGGCAAGAGATCGAAGGTTGGCTGCTTACTTGGCTCGAGTTCAAGAAGTACTGAATCAGTTTGATTACTACGCCATCTACTGTATACCTCGGGAGCGCAACCAAAAGGCCGATTCATTGGCAAAGCTAGCCAGCACAGGTGAAGCTCAGCAAATGGGACTCGTCCCCGTGGAAACGCTGTCTTCCCCAAGTATCGACCGGACAGAAATAAATCGGGTATGAGAAACCGTTCCCGAAAAGGATTCATGGATGACTCCACTCAGAAATTACATTGAGCACGGAACCCTGCCAAAGCGCAGGAGTGAAAAGAGACAAGTCCTTCGGAAGGCCTCACGATTTACCATCCAGAATGGACTCATGTACAGAAGAGGGTACTCAGTTCCCCTACTCCGGTGTATCGCTCACGATGAAATTAAACAAGTATTGCGCGATGTGCACAAAGGAGAATGTGGCGATCACACCGAGGGGCAAGCGCTTGCCAACAAAATACTCCGCTACGGATACTACTGGCCTACCGTGAATCGTGATGCGTTGGACTATGCAAAGGAATGTGATAGGTGCTGGAAATATGCCCGAATACCTAGAGCTCCTCCTATCGAGATAACGCAAATGGTCAGCCTGTGGTCGTTCGCAATGTGGGGGCATCGACATCATCGGTGCTCTACCTCTAGCAAAAGGTGGTGCGAAGTACGCCATCGTCGTAGTTGATTACTTTACAAAGTGGGCTGAAGCCGAAGCTCTCGCTACCATTACAACGAAGAAAGTAATCAGCTTTATGGTTCGTAACATCATCTGTCGATTCGGTCTCCCACACACCATTATTATGGACAACGAAACCCAATTCGACAGTGCTGAATTCAAAGATTTCTGCAGAAGATTTCACATCCAAAAGAAATTCTCCGCAGTTGCACACCCTCAGGCAAACGGACAGGTCGAAGCAGTTAATAAAATTATAAAGTCCATCCTGAAGAAACGACTGGAAAAGGTCGGGGGCAAGTGGGTCGATGAACTTCCTATGGCTCTATGGGCTTACCAAACAACCCACAAGACCGCGACCGGCCACACTCCGTTCTCTCTTTCTTACGGTTCAGAGGCCGTTATTCCAGTCGAGTTAGAAGTATCTTCTCATCGTGTGACATACTACGATCCAAAGACAAATGCTATATTACTTGCTGAATCTCTCGATCTACTAGATGAGAAGCGTGAAGAAGCTGATTTGAGGGCAGCTGCGCATCGAAGTCGAGTCGCCCGATTGTACAACGCCAAGGTCCGTCCGCAAACCTTCGAACTAGGCGATCTCGTCTTAAAAAGAATCTATCTGGTTCCTTCGCATATGAAGCCGACATGGGAAGGACCGTATGTTATTGAACGAAGGCTCGGAGATGGCACATTCAAGTTATCGACCGTCGACGGTCTTACCCTGCCAAGAGCTTGGAATAGCGAGAGCCTTCGCCGCTATTACACCTGACAGGATATTTTATCCATTTAGTTTACTTTCCTTTTTTGCAATTTGTTTATGCATTTCGAAATCGGAACTTGTAATAAGGCAACTGACTTTGCCATACTTTCTTATTTCAGCAATAAAATGCAACCTCTTCGAGCCAGAGCTGTGATTTACTTGAAATACTTCATGTGACCATCACTATGCACGGAGAGCTAAGTTTCACCATACGGTGGGATTTATTCAAATAGAGAGTGACTGCGATGCAACCGATCACTCGCTAAGTGAAACCCGAGCTCGGGGGCAAACCATCACATCAAAGTCAAAAAAGGACTGACACACGGCAATCCTTCACTAACTCCGAGTTCCTAGAGTGCGAACCGGAGTATAAACATCAACTCCGAACTCCCAGAGCGCAAGTCGGAGTATAAACATCAACTCCGAGTTCCCAGAGCGCGAACCAGAGTATAAACATCAACTCTGTATTCCCAGAGTGCGAAGCGGAGTATAAACATCCAACTCCGAGTTTCCAGAGTGCGAACCGGAGTATAAACACCAACTCCGAGTTCCCAGAGTGCGAAGCGGAGTATAAACATCCAACTCCGAGTTCCCAGAGCGCGAACTGGAGTATAAACATCCAACTCCGAGTTCCCAGAGCGCGAACCGGAGTATAAACATCAACTCCGTATTCCCAGAGGGCGAAGCGGAGTATAAAAATCCAACTCCGAGTTCCCAGAGCGTGAAACGGAGTATAAACATCAACTCCGTATTCCCAAAGTGCGAAGCGGAGTGTAAACATCAACTCCGAATTCCTAGAGCGCGAGTCGGAGTATAAACATCAACTCCGTACTCCCAGAGTGCGATGCGGAGTATAAACATCAACTCCGCATTCCCAGAGTGTGAACCGGAGTATAAACATCATCTCCGGACTCCCAGCATGCAAGTCAGAGCATAGACATCGGCTCCGAGTTCCCAGAGCACGAAACGGAACATAGACACCAACTTCAAGTTCCCGGAGCATGAATCGAAGTGTAGATATCAACTCCAAAGCTCCCAGAGTGCGAGTCGGAGTACAAACAACAATTCCAAGTCCCCAGATCGCGGGCATGTGATTAAAATTTGGGCCGGCGTGACCAGCCGCCGATAAACGAATGAGAATCCCCGGAGTGCAGATTTGATTATCGATAATCAGACAAGCATGGAGGAATTTCTCAATCTCTGTTCGTCTCAAACACCCATTCGTTGGCACTAGACTCAACATACTATAAGAAAAGGGCGATCGCTGACTGATGTTTTACAATGCACCACCAAGACTGGGAGGCAAGACTTAAGCATCAACCATCGACTAAAGCAACTGTGACATCAAAATTCAACTCGCTTCTCGGTCACAAACCATGTCCACAGTTTCCGAACTTGACGAACAAAAACAAACTTGATTCGAAAGCTAAAACTTCACAAGTACACTTCAGATATCGAAACACTTGGACAAATACACAATGACAGAAAAGAAGCCAAAAAAGAGAAGTTTCATTTCTATTGTTCATAAAAGAAGTTCGTATACAAGTTTCTAAAAAATTCCTACTAGCAGGGGCCGAACCCGCATCTATACACGGCCAACAAAATGAAAGTCAAAACACACCGAAGAAGCATGATTAATCTTTCTTCTTTCTTGGCTTCCTCCTCGGTGTAGACCCGCTGGAAACACCACTAATCTTCCTCTTCGAGCCTTTGCTTTTCGGCGGTTGGTCTTCAAGCGAAGGCATTATGTCAACATCCTCCTCCGAACTCGTGTGAATAAGAATGCTCCCTGCGGGTGGAGTAGGAGGAACATGATCAAATGTGGAAGATGTCATGGCCACGCTAGTGTCTGAAAATGTACAGCCAGGCGATATCATTCTAAGCGGAGCTGGACCAAGTGCCGCCGTCCCAACTCCAACACTGCCACCATGCGCTGCAGCGTCCATTTCAGCGGCAATTGTGCCATGATTTCCTCTTCAGTACACGAACGAGCCTCGCTAGGAGCGTCAGTGGTCGGCATCGAAGAGCTTGTGGCAGGAACTCCTCCGCCCATGACGAATGATAAGTCAGCTAAAGGATCGCCATGACGACGAAAGAGTTCTTCCATTAACTGCTCATCAAACACAATCGTACTCCCCTGCATGTCGTCAAGCAGGGCAGTTTTAGTCGTGGTGATTGCTTCAGTAACGATAGCCTCCTGTTTCTGATGTGATTCTTTGGTAGCAGGAGGCCCGACATGTGCAGCATCAATCACTGTACAAAGAATGAGAAAACTGTTAGAACTTAACTCGATCGAAGATTTCTACTTAAGATAGATAAGTGGAATGTTCAGAATACCTTCCTCAGTTTGACTTGTAAGCGACGGGGCGGCTTCAGTCGCTTGCGCTGTAGTCGGAGACTTCTATGGCTGATCCGGATTATAGGCAGGAACAGCTTGAGGACCAACCGTAGGCAAAGATTCAGACTGGGTTGACGTTGGAAGTTCAAGACTGGCATCGTGATGCTCAACCCCGGAGCCTTCTCCTACTTCCAGGTGCTGGGTGCCGAGTCTCTCCTTCTCATAAGAGATCATTGAATCATGGAGAATTTTCTTTTCATCATCGGTTAACAGACGATTCTCGAGCACGAATTCATCCACAGAGTCACCCTGGTGTGCCTCCTTCTCTTCCTCAACCAGTCGGCCACAAGCACTGTGGAGATGCGTCGAATAATCAACGAGCCAGGCTAGACCCCTGTGCCTCAGCACATTAGCGTTGTAAACGACAAGGAGGTCTTCAATGTCGGCCTCTAGCCTGGACTCGGCCAACTTCACCCGCTCCTCGACCTCAGTCTCCACCTTCTGGACTTTAGCCACAGCCGCATCCCGTTCTCCCCTGAGCAGAACAGCCTGATCGCACGCCTCCTGGGCTGCATTGTTCGCGTCATCTTTTTCCTTGATCAAGTTGGCGAATTTGGCTTTGAGTTCATTAAGCTCCTTGACCGCCGCTTCCCGCTCAGCGGTAATTGTAGTGTTCCGGTGGCCCATCTCCTCCACCAAGGCGACATGCGTCTACCTTAATCTCTCCATGGCCACATTCGCTTCATCAGCTTTTTTGGTGGCCTCAATTTCAAACTTCCGAGAAGGCTCGGACTCAGCAATCAGGACCTGGATGATCCGGTCCCTTTAAGCAAGGTCGGATTCCATTTTCTCGAGTGCTTTGGCTCGCTCAGCAGCCACCTTAAAAGCCTTCTCCGCAGCCTTTACCCACTCTTTGTACTGAGTGTACATGTCATGAATGTACTCATGCATTGTGTTTTCCACTACAGACGGAATTCTTTTCAAGTGTGGTGGGAAGACATAGCCATCGAAGCAGATGTTCGGGAATTCCTTCCGCATCCGAGCCAGTTTAAGGGCTCCTTCTCCTGTGGGCTCGGCGGGGACCTGCTCTGTAATTAACGAGGCCATAGTCTCGATTCTCTGAAGATGAGTTTTGGACCTAGAAGCATGAGAAGGCTCTGGCGGATTTGAAGTTTGAACAAGAGGAGGAGATGGAAGTCTAGGAGGAGGAGAGCGCGATCTAGATCGATGTCTGTACTCTCTATCCGTATCATGCCCGTAACTATCTTGGTGGGAGTACTCGCGGTCGCGATCCCTATCCGAATCCCTCCTGCGGGTGTCATAATAAGAAGAACATTTTCGGGCTGAATGGAGATTTCCGAGCATCGATCCTCTTCCAAACATAGTACCTGAAAACGATAAACGGAGAAAGAGTTAATAACTTCCCAAGTTGGACGATGTACAATTGTGAATCATGTAGTGCAGTGAAGTGTATGCATGTGCAACCCCCCGACCAACCGGAAATATCGACTGTACTCGTGGTAAGAAACTCGCTCAGTTTAAGAGCGCTGTCAAGCTCCTCCGTCCTGGCGTCGTGTTGAGACGACACAAAATCCGGAATCGAAACATCGGCGAGCCCTTAAAAAAGATTCTCTACCGGCGGGGGAGAAGCCTCCGCGATTCTAATCCCCGGGACGGGCAAAGACACGACCACAGATTTAAATCTCTCAGTTTTAGGGCGTTTGTGAGCAGCAGCCTTGCCTTTTCTTCTTCCTCCC
The DNA here is from genome assembly GCA_030737815.1 of Allium fistulosum. Taxonomy (NCBI): domain Eukaryota; kingdom Viridiplantae; phylum Streptophyta; class Magnoliopsida; order Asparagales; family Amaryllidaceae; genus Allium; species Allium fistulosum. The sequence continues at coordinate 1,145,290,795 of CM060905.1, forward strand.
GAATCCAGGACATCGGCAGAAAGCCCAGCTGGGAGCTCGGTATCGGTAGGCGTTCTTTCTGGATCAACTTCTTCGGTGATCAATACTGCGGGCGCTTTGCGCTTCACCCGTCTCTTCGGAACCACTCTGTGTGTCCCTTCTAGATGTATGCTCTGCCTTCGTTCAATCAGCCCGACAGCCCTCAAATTCCTGTCGGTCAGGACTAAGTCTATGTGCCTCTCTTCACCCAAAAACGCTTGAAGAATCCGAACAAGCTCTCTGAAGTATGCGCCATCGGGACGAGTGATTGCGGCTATAAGAAAGGAAAAGTATGTCAGTTTTGAAGTCAGTTGCTAGTATCTCAATGATTCGAGAGAGAAATGGAAACACTTACGTCTATCCAACCACCGCCCAACAAATACAAGGGGGCACCGAACGTAGAACCATTCAGTTTTATAATAACTTAGGCTTCCCCAGGAGCCCAGTACAATGTGGCAGCTTTTGACTGCCTCCAGGAAGGTGAAAGAAGGGCTGTCTCCACGGCTCTTGACGTTGAATAAATATCTGATTTCGATCGGCTTCGGCGGTCGAAAGAGGATCTCCATAAACAGGACAAAGGTGCTGTTCAACCAGGCATACCCGTTGGGATGTAGCTGAGATGGGGCTATGCCAAGAAACGATAACATCTCCCTTATATATTCAATGAAGGGAGGAAGTGTCCCCGCTGTGCAAGCGTGACGGTTGAAAGCAGTAAACCCCTCCGGGGGATCGTGTGGCATGTCAGTTGGCCCAGGAAGTAGCACGTCGTCAAGCGACAAACCATGCCTTAAGCAAATCCATCCTAGCATATCTACAGAGATACCCGACGGCACGGAGTCAGTTGGATTGTGAATAAAACGAGCACCCGGACGCTCGTCCGGGGCTGGCTCAATAACTTCAGCTTCAGTAACCGGTATCTCTATGGTTGGAGGAATAGAACTTGGGAGTTCCGGCTGCTGAGAACTTAAAGGGTCCATGACTAGCTAGCTTATAAAAAATCATTGTTAAACTGAAAAATAACACTCGTGCATTCCCCAGTGTAAAGTGTGTGAGTGTGTTGTGCAGTGCAGTACCATATATTATTTGAGAAGATCAACAGGATTGAAGGAAGCGTATAAGCGACGAGACTTCGGAATTCGGTCGGAAGGACCGTCCTCGCTGACCGTCACAACCATACCATCCAACTATTGACCATCATTTCAAGTCAAAGTTTGTTGTCATTTTTATAAGTTGTAGTTTCGTCGACGAGCTTCGATAGGAAATCAGATATGCAGTGAAACGGTTAAGTCCAGTTATGCAAATTTGAAGCTCGTCGGAGGCAATTGTTCAAGTGTGTTAGAAGTTTCAAACTTTTTGGTAATCAAATTTGTATCGCTCGTGAGAGCCATGTTCGCATCAATGAGCTATGGTCGTGTGCACATGAGTCTGACTCGGTCGGAAGGTTGGCATGAAAGTTCGACTCGAACTAGAGGGCTCGATTCGAAATCCCCAGTTCGACTCGCTCCCCAATGCCATCGGGTTCGACTCGGTCCCAAGACCACGCATTTCGACTCGCTCCCATGACCATACAGTTCGACTTGCTCCCCAAGACCATCGGGTTCGACTCGGTCCCAAGACCACGCATTTCGACTCGCTCTCTGACCAAACAGTTCGACTCGCTCCCAAGACTGCACCCTTCGACTCGATCGAAAACCATCCTTTTCGACTCAATCCAAGGCCATCGTTTCGAGTCCATCAGGCGTGACCCCTTCGTATCGATCCATGAATTCAAAGCACTCGATTCGATGCGAAGCTCCACCATCGATCGATACGAAGACCTTCGCCTCATCATCTCGAAACCCATATTCCAGAGCGACATGAAGCTGAGGCCAGAGAGATTTCGATTGACCACGACTCTGACTGATTTGATATTAAGAAAAATCGAGCCTCATCGTTTATGCATGGATTCACTTATTGGATTACCTAGATCTGTCAGTTAGTTCAGATGACCGAAGATAGGAATCGGTTCGAAGGCAGGATTGTTTCGTTCGTTCTTCTCGAGTTTCTGAGCGATACGAAGAAAAAGAAGGAAAACGAAAGGTAAAAAAGTGAAAAACGGCTAAGTACAAAGTATTTATATGGACATGGAAAACAAAGGGAATAAACGCTTCATATCCCGATGGATTCGAACGCACGCTTTGACTCCCTCTCCAGTATGTCAATACGAAGCTCTCCTTCGTATCGCTTGCCTTCGACTCCATCCCCGTGTCTAGTTCGACTCCATCAATACGAGACCACCCTTTGTATCGAAAACCCATTTTGACTCCGACTCCTATGCAGCTCGAACCCTAGACCGAGTCGAACGAGCAGTTCGAATCCATCAGGGAATCTACATTGACTCGCTCCACTTCGACTCGCTCAGTTCGCGTCCATCATCGAGTCGAACAAGCACTTCGTATCCATCAAACCCTGCGTCTATCGATGTGAAATTTCTTGTTCGTATCCATAATTTCCAACTCCTTCCCTAGAGCATCGATACGAACAGTCAATTCGAATCCATAAAATCATGGCTTCCAGGGGCCAACTCCATCAACTCGACATACTTACTTCGCATCCATAAATCCAATGAAAATCATCTTCGATGTTTCAACCCTTCACATCGATTCAGGAGAGGATCGTTACGAAGGAACATTCAAAAGCAACCATCGAGCGTTGTGGCAGTGAATTTCACATTGGTTCAGGAGAGGATCGATACGTAATTCAAAAGTAAAATAAACTGACAATGACTCGTGGACGTACGAACATCAACGAGAGTCAGGTTAACATATATGCATAAAAGTTGGACTAGTATTCAATACTCCAGATTTTCAAGAATCAGAAACTCATCCAATAACGATTACAACAGCAAACGGGTAAACACTAGCATACAGCAATCAGTTTCTACAGTACATGGTACAGCAGTCGATAGTCAACAGTTTACATTATCGAGAAAAATCAGTCAAAGATCACAGCTTTCATCGAAAAAGCGATAGTTATCCAAACTAAAGGTTGCGACGTTTCAAATCACATCATGTTTCCACAAGACGTACTTTAGGGGGCAAATGTTATCCCGCCTTTTGGCAAGGCCGTGACACCAAGGAATTGACTAGTAATCAATGACGGCCCGTCCTAGAGATCAGTTATACACAGACTCACTAGGGATATCGATGAATTTTGTCCGAGTCTGGATCAAGCCAAAATTGGTAGGACATGAAAAGCTAAGCCATGAGAGACAATGTTCCAAATCTCAAGTCAATCCGAGTTCATATGCTCGAGTTATGAACGATACAAAATTGGACGAAAATCAATCGCCGTTCGAATCACTCCCTTCGACTCGCTCCACATCCCTCAGATGCCAGCTTCGACTCGCTTCGCAACACTCAAAAGCGACCACTTCGACTCGCTTCCTTCGACTCGCTTCGCAACCATCAGCAGTAAATGCTTCGACTCGCTTCGTTTGCCTACTTCGATTCGCTCCGTTTGCCTACTTCGACTCGCTCCGTTTGCCTACTTCGACTCGCTTCGCCTTCTCCGCTTCGACTCCAACACAGAATCACTCTTCGACTCGCTCCTCTACGACTCCATCAAAGAACCACGCTCCGTCTCGATCTACTTCACGTCCACATAACATAGCATGGAAATCGAGGCGAACAAAAGAATAGTCATCGATACAAACGAAGGGACTCGTATCGATACGAACTGGGCTGATTCGTAACCGAGTCGAACATAGCGAGTCGAACCTAACAGCCAACGGGAATCGCATTTCGTATCGACCATATCTCCTAATCTACAAGTCCAAATGCTATGAAATTTTCAAAGAAGACTACGTGCATGCTAAAGAATGTCCACGCCAAATTTCAACTCCGTTGGATGAAATCTTGATCGAGTCGAAATCTGTTCGTGTCGATCACGGATCGGACCGAAAATTCACGGGCTTGGGTGTGCGGGCCTGGTCACGTGCCAGAGAGGGTCTCCCAAGATCTGAGTGAAATATCAGCCACCTACACCTATAAATAGACCCCCAAAGCCAACAGGAAAGGGGTTCTTTTTCCTCTTTGAGATCTCCAACGCCCGGACTCCGCCAGACCCAGATCTGAACTCCATTGCTGCTGCGACCAAAGAGATTCACTGCTGCAAATCATATTTATCTATTGTAATTCATTGAATTCACTTATAATCATCAAAGAAAGATCAATAAAGCAAACTACTTCATAGTGGACGTAGGCAACACGCAGAACCACTCTAAATCCTTGTGCCTCTGCGCATTTAAATTATTCTCATTTCTGAAATTTGGAGTTTTTGTTAGATAAATCTTCTTTTTACATTTAATTTCTTCACTTTATCTCTTCAAAGACTTCCGAAGAGTGTTGTGCCCAATTTTGGTACAAACAATTATAATCTATAGTATAATTGAAATAAATATGAATTTGGAAATTCATATATCGAGAATTATTATTTAATATCACCAAAAAAATGGTGCATCTTCAGTATAATTAAGAAGAACATATGTGTGTGCTACATGGTAATCTCTATCGTCTAACTATAGTTCCACACATTTTCCAATAGGTCGGCCATATTGTCTAAAAATATATAACATTTCTTGAGAAGAATCTTGTTCAACGGCTTCATCATTACGAGGAACATTACAAATGATAAGTTCACACGGTCATTGAAATAATGAGAGAAAAATAATGAAGCTTCTTCCTCAAGGTATGATTTGCAAATCGAACATTCAATTCATTCTTTTTGTCTGATTTTTTCTTCAGATGATTCAAGTACATATTACAAAATTAATTCAGTTTAAATTTGAAATTGAAATTAATATTACAGATATTCAATATTACCTCTCAAATGGATATATCCATCCATATTGCACGGGACCTCGAATAAGTGCTTCGGATGGAAGATGAACAAGTAAACTCCATTACAATAAAGAATCCTAGAGGACATATTTTCTCAAGTTTGTAGATAAGTATAGGGATATCCTCTTTTAGTTTACATATATGCTTGACTTTTAACGTAGTCGAACAAATCGTTTTATAGAACAATCTTAATTATGTTATTACACTCTGCACTTTTATGGGCTGCAGTTCTCTAAGAACCACGGATAATAAATTATCCATCATGACATGGAAATCGTGACTTTTCATCCCACATAGTTTATTGTTTTTAAAGTCAACATATCTACGAAGATTAGAAGACATCCCATTAGGATATCTTATTCCTTCCACCCACTTTAACATAAGTTTTACTTGCTTGCTGCCTAGCTTATAGAATGCTTTGAGTTTTCTACTGTCATTAGGCTACATATGAAGTTCGGGACATTTACATAAATTTGCTATATCACATCTTGAATTCAGATCATCCTCATTTTTCCCCTTAACGTTCAAAATTGTATTAAACACATTTCCAAACATGTTTTTTCATCGTGTATCACATCAATATTATGTCGAAGTAAGAGATCTTTCCAATAAGGTAACTCCCAAAATATACTTTGTTTACACCAATTATGAATTATCGATTTACCTGGAATTTTAACATGTACTCTGGTTTCATATATCTTTGGATATTCCTTTATGAGATCATATATTTCTATGCTTGACAAAATCATTGGCCGTTGTCTAGTCTCTACTCTATTAGCTATAAAATTTTTTATCTCTTTTAAAAGTATGATTAACATGAAGAAAACGCCAATGGAAATAGAACCATGTAATTTCACTTCCATTTGGTAATTAAAATGCTCGTGTTTTTTTCATACAATAAGAACAAGCTAGATGACTAGCCAAACTCCAACCTGAAAGAATTGCATAAGCCGGAAAATCACCAATAGTCCATAACAAAGATGCAAAAGTACGAAAATTCTTTTTTCATAGATGTCGTATGTATCAACCACTTCATACCATAATGTTTTCAACTCTTCAGTAAATGGCTGCAAATAAATATCGATTCCTTGTGTCGGATCATTAGGACTAGGGATGACAATAATGAGAAACATATATGGAGTTTTCATACACATCCATGGAGGTAAATTATAAGGTATACCAATAACCGGCCAAGACAAATATTTACAACCAAATTGAGAGAATGGTGAAAATCCATCCGTTTGTAAACCAAGTCTGACATTACGGCTCTCTGTAGCAAACACATGATAAGACTTATCAAAATGTTTCCAAGCTTCTCCATTAGATGGATGTATCAAAGTACCCTCTTCCTGTGTTCTCACACTATGCCATTTCATATATGAGATGTGGTAGCAGAAGATGCATATAACATTTGAAGTCTAAGAGTGATGGGTAAATAATGCATTCTCTTATATGGAACTTCCTTTCCTTTCTTTTTTTTGGTTTTATCTTTCCTTATTACATATTTTGCATTTCCTAAGGTTAATGTCATCTTTTCAATACAACATGCAAACTTTTATACTTATATCTATCTTTTGGTATGGCAGACCGAAAGCGGACATAAGTTTTTCCACTTTATAATGACTATCGCACATCAGATTTTGGATAACATATGTTGTTCTGCAACTTGCACAACTGTTGTAAATCCAGCTTCTGTAAAATTGAATTTTGATTTCATCATAATGTATTCGTAAATTACTGATACTTCGATTATGCTATTACAACTATCCCACAACGGCCTCTTAGCAGCACCCAATAAATCATAGATTCTTTTCACTTCCACAATCGATTCTTCTTCGACATTTACATCTTCATTTTCAACTTAAATGGTAGGGAACAATTATTGTGCTACATCTTCCATATGTCTTCTATTGGAATCGCCAATATAATCGTTATTCACCTCGTCCTACAACACTACAGGATTAGGTGTAACATGTTCTCCACAACGATCCCATAAATAATAACCTGGTACAAAACCAACATGACACAAATGTACTATAACCATATTTGCTTTCTAATGCTTCAAATGTTTTCATTTATGATAAGGGCAACAAATTTCTACGTTATTTCCAATCCTTCATTGAACCTTTCATACCATTTAGCTCTTTATACATCCAACTACGGACTTGTTAGATGTAGTGCTAGCCAAGTCTCACCATTCTAGGAAGACCATTCATCCCCATGTTAACTAGATGTATCGTGACATGAAGAGAGTCTTCTACTGGCTTGGTATGAAGAAGCAATTAGTGAAGTATGTAGCTAGATGTATTGTTATCCGGGTTTTTAACATAGTAGGACCCACTAGAAAACAGAACAATTTCGTGACATCAGAATGGCTTAGAACTTAACCAAAAAGGGCTAAAACGAGGAGTTAACAAGAGCCAAGCCATATTACTGAAGCGATGACTCAATTTTACTAAACGCAGAACTAGCGTCTGTCAAATCCAATCAACGGCTAAGCATAACCAGCTAGTATATAGTCATTAGAATGGAACAACTTGCAATGAGACTACACAAAAAACATTGAAATAAGGCAACGAAACCATTCCACACCTCAAGCTCCAAAAATTATCCAAGTCCTTGGATGGATCGCTAGCAATACATGCAATGAAATGACCCACAAATAGAAACAAGGGACAAGGAGCCTCGAAGATAGAGATGGAAAAAATGCCAAGTGTATGGATCGCTAGCGATCCATATAATGCCATGATGCTTGCGACCTAGCATAATGGAGTATGGAATGATAGCAGCTAAGTGGTTGGCGAGCGAGCGAGCCAAGCCTATGGGTCGCTAGTGATCTATGGACTATGGATCGCTAGCGATACAAGGTTTTGGCTCATATCGCGAGCTAAACTCCTCTGGGTCATTATGTATCCATCTGCAAGTGATTGACAGGCGTGTTTGGTCCAGAGGCCCTCCAATCTCTATAAATACCGACCTACCTGCAACATAAATGGGATCTTCTCCGGACTGGTTGCTGAAGCTCTATTGGAAACATTCTTCACTCTCTACCTCCCTTACAACAATCTCCAAAGGAATTCACTATGATTTTCCAATGGATTCCAACTCCGGGGTTCAATCTATCTAAGGATAATCAAAGCCTTGTAGTTAAACACTTCTTGTAACAGCAATCAGTCTATAATAAAATTATAAAATGGACATAGGCTTCATTAACAGCCAAACCACTATAAAACTTCCCTATCTTCTTTATTTTACTATTCTTTTTCTATATCTGTGATTTTGCTCTGCCAGAACAGGACTGGTACTTTCAAACTCAAACCAGGGTGTTGATCCATTTTTTGGGTTAACATTTTGGCGCTTTCATTGAGAATTCCAACTCAAGATCCAAATATAGGTATCTACTTTGGATCCCATAGGTCCAATAGTTAGATCCTCAATCTTTGCTTGAAGAATCCGCTGTTTGGAATCAATAGCCCTTGGAAGAAGAAGAACTGCCTCTGGAAGATCCATAACGGCAGTAGTAGCTGCAAAAGATGTTAATCCCCAACAAACTAAAGTAAGTGGTGCTAACTTAACGAATCAAGTGCCAACATCCTCCTGTCAGCACGAAGTTGTCGTCAGGGATGAGTTCAACAAAATGATTGGTGCGATCAACCAAAAAATGGAAAGTAGCCAAAAGGCTCTAATGGATAAGCTTAACGCTCTCCTAACCCCACAGTCAAATCCTGCTCCAAGGACTATGTCTGAACCCGCTGCTGCTACAGAATAATAAAATTCCTCTATTTCTGGTCTACATAGAAGAAACGGAAAACAGCCGTAAAAAATGGTGTTAACGGGACTTAACGTGGATGGAAATGCAATTACTCCGTTTGCCATAAGGCCACCTATTCTAGACTTGAATAAAGGGGGCAAAGACCCCGTTGAAAGACATAGCTATGAATCACTCCGACTTAGAGGACGGAGAGCAAGACGACAAATTGGAAGAAAATGCCAATGCATTCGATAATGCAAGGAATACTCAAACTCCTCCAGTTAAGCCAACCACAAGCCGACAGGACCCTTTCAGGAGTGGCTCTCCCGAAGATAGGAGAGCCTAGTTTTCAGCTTACTCACCAAGACCGTTTGCAAAGCCAAACACTTAGCGTAGTGACTGATTGCCATCCTTTGGACTACCGAACATCAGAGGCATACATAGCGGATATGGTTAAATGATTAATGGAGGAGAGTAAAAATAGATGAGACGAATGCAGATCAGCACCAAATCGGACTCGCTTCACCGATGAAATATTGAATGAGAAATATACTGAAAAATTCACAATGCCAACTATTCCGTCCTATGATGGGACAAAAGACCCAAAACCTTACTTTTACAAATACAGTTGCTATATGTATGGAGCTAATGCCTCCAATGCTGTTCAATGCAGATGCTTTCCTATCTTTCTCGAAGGAGTTGTGTCGATGCGGTTCACTAGGCTTCCGCCAAGATCTATCTCTACTTTTGACCAACTGGTGACAAGGTTCCTTGATCAGTCCAGACTCCATATTGTGCAAACAAAAGACGTCATGTCCCTATCTGGATTGTTCCAAGGGCGCAATGAATCACTAAAATTTTTCATGAACAGGTTTAATACTACAGTAACGGAAGTAAGCAACCCCAACGAAGACATGGTCTTTATGGCATTAGTCTGTGCCATTCACCCGGAAACTGAATTCGAAAAGTGGATTAAGATGAAGCAACCTACCACCATGAAAGATTTCAATTGCAAAGTAAGTCAGTGCCTAAGGTTGGAGGAAGCACATGAATCAAAAAGGAAGTCTACTAGTGTGCAACCGACGAACGTCGGGCAAAGCGATGTAGCAATGAATCAAAACGCGCACACTTCTCGGACTGCTGAAGGAATCACTGGGAAAGACGAAAATTCAAAGAGAAAAAGTCAAAATTACAATAAGAAGAATGGTAATGGCAACAATAAAAAGATCAAAGGGTTTAGGCCCGAAGACTACACTCCCTTAAATGACACACCGAAAAACATTTTTCTCGCGACTCAAGGGACTAAGGAATACAAAAAGCCCCCGGGAAGGGAAGCAACTGAGCAGCAGAAGTGCTCGGGAAAATTCTGCCGCTTTCACGAGACATATGGCCACAATACGAACGAATGCAGCCACCTAAAGAATCTCAGTGAGGAGCTGATCCAGAATAACAAACTCCAGCAGTACGTAAGGCAGCCACAAAACCTCGATCAATCTGCGACTCCTCAGCATCCAAGAGAACGATGGAATCAAGCTGGAACTAGCGAAGAAGGGTCGAAACGAACTGAACAAAGGCTTCTTATTGGAACAATATCTGGGGGACCATTCCCCGCACAAAGAAGTTGGGGGGAATGGAGCGATATGCAAGTACATTGAAGCACGCTCTGAAGGAATCATGTTTGGCTGTGGAACACGAAACTCCAGCCAAGCTGCAAATGGTCTTGAATGATGATATAGTGTTCCGAAATCAGGACACCGAGGGGATCGAAGCTCGAACTCTCGATCCGATGGTGGTGACGGTAGGAATCGGACCTGCGGTAGTTCGGTGGGTGTTGGTTGATAGTGGAAGCTCCGTTAACATACTCTTCAAACTTAATTTCGATCAAATGAAGATTGGAATGAAAAGCGTATCCGCATGCCAAACAAAGATTCAGGGGTTTACCGGTGAACCAAAACAATAGGTGGGAACAATTGACCTACCTGTGGAGCTTGGAGAGGGTGAGCGAAGGGTCACCCTCATTTAGAGTTTTGTGATCGTGGATGAAATGTCAGCATATAACACCTTCTTAGGACAACCTGTATTAGCCAACTTCAGAATAGCATTGGCCCAATGGTGCCTTACAATGAAGTTCCCTACAGTGCACGGGGTCGGAATTGTAAAAGGAGACCAAAGCGTCGCCCGGGAATACTACATTGCAGAATTGCATGAGTTAAGAAGAAAAGAAAAAGGAAAGGATGTGGGGAAAACTCTCCACATTCGTGAGCCTACTGAATAGCAATTACAGAGCCACCCCTGGCTCTGGGACCATAGCTGATTTGACAAGGCTTTGGACGCTAGAAAGAATAGTTCAGGTGAGGATCGGGCAGCACTGGTAGAATTGACGGTGTTTGTCCCAGTCTATATAGACGACCCAACACGGGTCTTAAAATTTATCGCACCTTGTAAACAAGATGCGGTCGGAACGAACTAAATTCCTCTATGCCAATTTGGACGTATTTGCTAGGACGCACTCTGATATGTGCAGGATATCACCCGAAATTGCCTTCCAGTCACTCAATGTCGACCCCAAATTCACACCAATAAAGCAAAAAAGGGGCGGCTTGGGCCTTGAACGGTCCAAGGCACTAAGAGTGGAGGTAGATAAACTGATGGCTAATGGCTTTATTTGTGATGCAACTTACCTCGAATGGGTATCAAACCCAGTCTTGGTCAAGAAATCTAACGGAAAATGGCAAACTTGTATTGACTTCTCGGACCTAAATAAAGCTTGCCTGAAAGATAGCTCCCACTCCCCAGAATCAATCAACTTGTGGATGGAATAGCGGGGCATGAATTGCTGTCATTTATGGATGCAAACTCGGGCTACAACCAGATCCTAATGCATGAGCCAGATCAACACCAGCTTCATCACCGATATGGGACTGTACTGCTATAGAGCAATGCCATTCGGTTTAAAAAACGCCGGGGCAACATACCAAAGGCTAGTAAATACTATGTTCAAACGTTAAATCGAAAAGACAATGGAAGTTTATGTGGATGGCATGTTGATCAAATCTCGAGTAGCTGCTAACCATCTAGAAAATCTCGTTGAAATGTTCAAAATACTCTAGAAGTATGGAATGAAGATCAACCCACTCAAATGTCACTTTGGAGTGGCCTCTGGGAAATTCCTAGGATTCATCGTAAGTGCCAGGGGCATCGAAGAAAATCCCGACCAAATCACGGCACTATGAGAAGTCCAAGCGCCGAAAAATGAGAAGGAACTACAAAGTTAAAATGGAAAAGTTTCAGCGCTAAGCCGATTTATCTCGAAAGCTACCGAAAAGTGCATACCATTGTTCGATGCACTGAAGAAAGGAAATAAAAACTTTGAGTGGAGTGAAGCTTGTCAAACCGCTTTCGAAAAACTGCTACGACACATGGAAACTTCGCTAATCTTGTCTAAACCGGTGGATGGTGAAGACCTATTCATTTACTTGGTAATCTCACCGCATGCACTGAGCGACGCTCTCGTACGGGAAGAAGCGAGAATCCAACGACCTGTGTATTACATTAGCAAACGATTCACTAGAGCTGAGAGAATTACCCAAAACTGGAAAAGCTAGCGTATTGCCTTTTGATCGCGTCCCAGAAGTTATGACCATACTTTTAGGCACATCCAATCAAAGTGTTAACCGACCAGCCCTTGAAACAAGTGTTGTACCGACCCGAAACCTCTGGGCGACTCCTCAAATGGAACATAGAGCTGAGTCAGTATGATATTGCATACCATCATAGGAAAGCTATCAATGGGCAAGCGTTAGCAGACTTCATCGCCGAGTTTACCATATGGGACGACAAGGAAGAAGCACTGCTGGAAGTGGAGACCCAATGGATACTCTTTGTAGATGGTGCATCTAATGATCTCTGTTCAGGGGCAGGGGTTGTACTCAAAACCCCTGGAGGCAGAGCCATTTGCTATGCCTTGTGCTTGGAATCCCCTACGACGAATAACGAAGCGGAATATGAGGTGCTTATTGCAGGACTAAAGATAGTGAAAGAACTTATGATAAAATCCATTCACATCTACAGTGACTCCTAGTTGGTCGTCTGTCAAGTAAAGGGGGAATACCAGGCTCAAGGAGAAAATCTTGCCCCGTATCTGTCTAAAGTGCAAGAACTGCTAAATGACATCAAACATTATACCATAGCCCACATTCCACGGAAGCAAAACACCAAGGCAGACTATTTGGCTAAACTAGCAACCTTCGGGGATGCTCAATCACTAGGGCTCGTCCCAGTCAAAACATTGACTACCCCAAGCATAGATGAGATGAACGTTGACTGGATCCTCGAGACAACCGTCGAGCCGGAGACATGGATGACATCAATAAAGGACTATCTACTTACGGGAACCCTTCCAACTGACCGGAACCAATGGAAAAGGCACTTCCGAAAGGCACTACGATTTATGATACAGGATGGAATACTCTATCGAAGGGGATTCTCGACCCTCCTTCTTAGGTGCATAACCGATAATGAAGCACGACGAATCCTAAAGGAGGTACATGAAGGCGAATGCGGAGACCACATTGGCGGCAGACCCTAGCAAAGAAAGTCCTTCGGTATGGATATTTCAGGCCAACAATAAACCGCGATGCTGCAGACTACGCCAGAAGATGCGATCACTGTCAAAGATTCAGCAAAAATAAGAGAACTCCTTCAATAGAGCTAACGCAGATGGTCAGCCCATGGCCGTTTGCAATATGGGGAATCGAATTGATTGGTGCCCCGCCGATAGCAAAAGGAGGGGCCAAATATGCTATAGTTGCCGTATATTATTTCACAAAATGGACCGAAGTAGAACCGCTGGCCATCATAACCACAAAGAAATTCATTAATTTCGTTACTAGAAACATTATTTGCAGGTTTGGTGTGCCACAAAAAGTCATCATGGACAATGGAACTCGGTTCGAAAATGCCGAGTTCAAAGACTTCTACGAGCGCTTCCAAATTGAAAAGAGCTTTTTTGCGGTGGCTCATCCGCAAGAAAACGGGCAGGTGGAAGCGATAAACAAGATCATCAAGTCAACTAGCAAAAAGCAATAAACAAAAGCAAAAGGAAACTGGGTTAACGAACTTCCACTCGCACTATGGGCTTACAGAACTACTCATAAAGTGGCAACCGACCACACTGCGTTTGCCTTGGCGTATGGTTCAGAAGCAATGATTCATATTGAAATGGAAGTCCCCTCGCACTGAAGGCAGAACTTCAATCAAAAGCAAAATGAGCAGCTCCTAATCAAATCGCTGGATATGATTGACAAAAAAAGAGAAGAAGAATAATTGAGAACCGCTGCCCACCAGAAAAGGGTCGCATGGTACTTCAACTCCAAAGTTCACAATCAAACCTTCAAAGTGGGAGATCTTGTGCTCAAGCAAGTTTGCCCCGTTCCGGGGACCTTCGGACCAAACTGGGAAGGACCGTATGTCATCAATCAAAAGCTAAGAGACGGGACTTTCAAGCTAACAACCGTTGATGGAACTCAAGTTCCTAGGGCATGGAATAGTGAATCGTTCCACCGTTACTTTGTTTGAAAGCTACCTTATGTACTTTTTTATTTCCATCCAATAAGCCATCCCGGTATGCCGAGGGCATTGTACATAGGAAAAAACCGCCATGCTTTCCTTAATAAAGTTTGCTTCTTGAAACAACAAAACTATGTTCATAATAACGAACCACTGGGTCGACGGAAATAAATCGACTCAAACCGTTAGATCGGCGGAACTCGTTCTTGGCCTTCTAAAAACCGGTGTTGCTCCGGCAACATCAGGAAGGCTAAAACATCCGCTCCTTACATTGCCCGAAGATAGGGAACACCGAGGAATGCGAAATTATGCATTTCGTAAGCCGTGCACTAACTTCTAAAACTTATGCTCCTCACATTGCTCGAAGATAGGCAACACCAAGGAGTACGAAAAGCCGCGCATTTCATAGGTCATACACTAACTCCTAAAACTTATGCTCCTCACAATGCTCGAAGATAGGCAACACCAAGGAGCGCGAAAAGCCATGCACTAACTTCTAAAACTTAAACTCTTCACGTTGCCCTAAGATAGGCAACACCGAGGAGGACTAAAAGTCACGCACTCTATAAGCCGCGAATTAAATTCCAAAACAGTAACTCCTCACGTTGCCCGAAGATAGGCAACTCCGAGGAGCATGAAAAATCATGCATTGATTCTTAAAAATTAAACTCCTCACCCTGCCCGAAGATAGGCAGCATCGGAGAGCACTAAAACATACGCTCTTCGCGTTGCCCGAAGATAGGCAACACCGAGGAGCACCAAAAGTCGCGCATCCCATAACCAGCGTCAACTACTTCTACAATCAAGAATAATGAGCATAACTCCAACAAGATTAGAATGCTACAAACCAACAAAAAGGTTTCAGCTAAGGACACTTAATCATTAAAACTGCCCTCAGTTAACCTATGCAGTGTGCACCTCTCAAATACGCATATATTGCATACTTACTGGAATATCACAAGAAACTTTGATTACGTGCTAAAGTTGCAAAACTTCCGAAAAACGGAAAATCAAGATGTGACTTAGCCAAATTTCAAGTTAAATATGAAAATTATCTAAACCCTAAGTTACCGGTCATGTGAAACGTGTTTGAAGTAAACATCCCTGTGAACTGGGAGGCATACACCGGTACTTGAATAAAAACGCGTGAAAACAATAAGTTCACAAGTTCTGTCACTCCAAACAAAGAATTTTTAAACAAAGAATTTTTAGGTTCTATTAATTTTTAAGTAAAGAATTTTTAGGTTCTGTTCATTTTTAAGTTCTGTTACTTCAAACGAACGATTTTGGCAGTAATCATAGGACTAGATAAATATAAAATAAAACAAGCACGAGTGCACAGAACATATATGAGTAGACAGATGAGAATGCAGTCAAAGTATCAATATATTGCTTATAATTTTCTTTACACAAGGTCAAAACGTGGGGGCCGCACCTACACAACACCGGCCAACAAAAAGAAAATACAGACTCCACAGCAAAAACACTAAGTGCAGACTCCGCACTTGAACAAAATGACTCAAAAGGAACCAAAAACCAAATCAGTCTTCACACAAGCTCCTCAACCTTCCTTACACCACTCCGCTTTCCACCCTTTGTTGGTAGCTTCTACTTTGTCTCAGGAGTAATGTCGTTGCCGGTAATGTCAATGAACAGCTCAGTGGCAATGTCCTCCTCTTCCTCCACAACCTTCTCAAAAGATTCTCCATTCCCTTTGCGTTTTCGTGATTTACGGGAGCTCTTTGAGGCCTTGATCGCGTCAACCTTTTCCTTCTTAATAGCAACCAGCTCATGCTGAGTCTTGTGAGGCTACTCTGTCTGGACTTCCTGCTCCTTAAATTCTCCTACTGTTATGTCGCATTCTAAAGACATAAAAGGGTCATCCAGGCCATGAAGCGCGGCTACCTTGCCCTGGTTGCGAGCTGGACACGGATGTAGAAACAGGAACAAGAACAGAAACAACCACTGAGGATGTAGAAATAGCAGTGGGTTCGGGAGCTGAGGAAGCTGGCACATCAATAGGAAAGGTGGATGGACCTATAAGATCAAAAACAAAAGCATCAAAATTCTTCCTGCTCTTGCGGTGTAAGTTGGAAGCTCCCAAGCTCGGAGGAAGCGAGAACATTACCTACATCAGAGGAATGGTCGAGAACGTTGACTTCATATTCACCTTTCTTGCTTTGCTGAGTCCAATGCAGCCTTGCCTTTTCTTTACTTGAACTCTTCTTCTCCTTTCTCCGGGATCGAAGGCATTCTAGCCGAGCCGCTAAATCAAGTCGTAGTGACATCTCCTCCTTCGTGTGTCTCCTTGGTTGATCCTCCGGATAGGCTCTCTCTCTTGAGAGACACCTTCTTTAGAACCACGGGAAGAAGTGGATCTTGTGCGAACCCTAGATCGGGCAGGAGAAGAGACTTCAACTTGAACGACGGATCTACCTGGGTATAGTAACCATATCGATGCAAGGTTCTCATCGGTCAGCAAAACTTTAATGCATCGTTCTTCGGCATTAATAGCCTCTAGTGTCTGACAAACTTCATCAAGAGCCACGTCTCTATTTGGCCTTGAAATAACTGCAAAAAGTATATAGCTCGTTAGAAACTCCCTAGCAATGTGTCGAAGCTCGACAAGTATGAAAAGGAACTTACCCCCTGTCGTCCACCGACGATTGAACCCCTCGGGACATCTAACAAAGAAATATTGCATCTTAAATTGCGACAAGTTGCACTGTAGACGTAGAATGATTTTCCAGTTTCTTTGGGCTTCAATTACAACCAAGGAGGGGCATTCGTCTCTCCTTTTAAACGACAGAAAGTATCGCAACTCATCAAAGCTTTGAGCACGGTTGAATGTTCGCATGAAAAGAACATGTAGGCAAGTCAAGATGGCATAGCCGTTGGGATGAATCTGAAATGGGTCAATGCCTAAGTTCGAAAGAGTCTCGCATAGAAAGCCGTTAAAGGGAGGCACGACTACATTCTAACACGTATACCAGTGGCAAGCGGTGTACCCTGAAGGAGGCATATGAGCGAACTCGTCCTTCTCTAGCAGGCACACATCCTCCTTTGGAATACCGTGTTGCATATAGATGTTATGAAGAACTTTAGCGGAAATCATCGAGGAAGCCCTCTCAGGCGGATTGAGTAGAACTCTAAAGTTGGGAGACGTTCGATCCACGATTAGCCCGATTGGGAACAACTGACTGTATTCTGCTTGTGAAGTGGTAGGAAAAAGAGCAAAGGATGATGACTCGGCAGCACAAAGTGCTGGGCTTCCTCCACTCGATTTATGGCGTGAAGATGAGTGCTTCATTCTAAAACAACGGAACTCGTATTCAAAACGGTTAGGTGATTTATTCTAAATTAATAATTTTCCCTTACAACACTTGAATTTCGGAGAGATATCAATCCATGCCTACGCAACAGACTTCAAGTGTGAACCGGGGCAAGTGCAGCGTGCTGTCTATAGGGGGTGAGCTTGGTATCTAAAACACTACAAACACTCTATCCTGTGGAGATAGTCCGTTCACAGTGGAAATAGAAACGAATTTCCCACATTGTTTCCACTTGTTTTTACTTCCCGTACACTTACCCGTTATCGATCAATGATCGATAACAGATCCGTTGTTCGAAGCGACATGGAAAACTCTTCTCACTATAGGGACACCGAACGTGCAATGAGCAAGCAAGATAAATCCAAATTCCCTGGGGGAACCGGGATTAATTAGTGATGTGCCATGCAGTAACAATTGCGAAATTGAGCACAAGTCAATTCTGGTCTAATGGACGAAGATAGCAAAATGCGTCAAGCATTGGGTCAAAGCCCGAATGTCGTTCCAGGAGGAAACTCAAGACTCGATTTACTATCTTTCTCTATTAAACCGCAATCAACTCAAACTTCTCACGATCCACATCGTGAATACAAACTCCTCATCAAATCGTTACACGAACAATGTAATTAGCAGACTAATTGGCAAACCCACCTTAGATTGAATTCTAGGACACAGGAATGGCCAAATACTTAGAATTAGCGATGCTCTAATAAACGGTGGTGAGCAAAAGGATGGATCGATAGCGAGTTAGGGTAGAAGCGAGCTAGGGTTTCAGCAAGAAATGATCTAAGATTCACGAGAGATGATCTGAGGTTCACTAGGCCAATCACTAGAAGGGATCATAGCTGAGAGAAAGGATCGATCGCTGGAAGCAATAGGAATTGGATTGCAAGGAGGCTCCGGTCGCATGAAGAGGTTGAAGTAGATTGGCTCGAGTAGGTAGTTAGGTCGGTTCGAATGAGTGGTTAGGTCGGCCCAAGTAGGTATATGTAGACAAATGGAATGACAAAGCAGAAATTACCTAAGTAATTGGGTCGCGCACCATCAAATGATCAGGTCGATAGCGATCCATCATACATGGATCGCTAGCGACCCATAAGGTTGGAGGCAACTTTTTCTCGAACTCGAGCTCTGACACCTATTCATCATTTCGAAGCATACCGCGAAGCTATAAGAAAATTTTGATCCGTTACAACAAGCAATAGCAGTCAAGACTAGAGCTAGACGATTAACAGCATGACCTGCCTCGTATCCGTAAAACTCTAATGCGATCACCTGGAATTCGGCGAACAGATGTTGAAAGCTGTAACTTCTAGAGCACGCCTTATTTACAACGAAGGCATACTCTGGGGGGAAAATATTATCCGGGTTTTTAACCCAGCAGGACCCACTAGAAAATAGAATAATTCCGTGACCTCAGAATGGCTTAGAACTTAACCTAAAAAGGGCTAAAACGAGGAGTTAACGGGAGCCAAGCCATATTACTAAAGTGACGACTCAATTTGACTAAACCCAGAAAGCAGCGTATGTCTACTCCAATCAACGGCTAAGCATAACCAGCTAGTAAATAGTCATCATAATGGAACAACATGCAACGAGACAACACGAACAACATTGAAACAAGGCCATGAAAGCATTCCACACCTCAAGCTCCCAAAATGGTCCAAGTCCTTGGAACGCTAGCGATCCATACCCGATAGAGATGGAAAATATGCCAAGTGTATGGATCGCTAGCGATCCATACACGATGGATCGCTAGCGATCCATATAATGCCATGATGCTTGTGACCTTGCGTAATGGAGTATGGAATGAAAGCGGCTAAGTGGTTGGCTCACGAGCGAGCCAAACCTATGGGTCTGTGAAGACCCAAATTATTGAGATGAAAATAATTTTATAAAAAATCAGTTAATGGAAAATATTCAAAGAATAAAATAGTTTGAAAATAAATATCAAGAATGAGTGAAATAAATAAGGAAGAGGATAGTTGTTTTCAGTAAATAATAATGAGAAGAAAATAACCAAGTATGAATGAGTTTTATTATCACATATCGCATATATATATTGTATATAAGTAGCCAGAGGAGTATAGAGTGATAAAATAAACTCTTATGATGATTAAAATATATGAAACCAGTTTAGTATTATATATGTATAAATACATTTTAAAATCAAGAGAAAACAAATGGTTTGAAACATTAGCAAGGAATTAATTGATAAAAAGATATATATGTGAACATTACAGATTTGTCTTAAGAAAATAAATAATGTAGATAAGTCACATGAAAATAGTGTGTATGTGAAACATGCAAATGGCATGTACACAGAAAAAAAAGCAACTGTAATACCCGAAATGGAATCAAAAAGAAAATGTCATATTTAGCCATAAACACATATACATAATTTTCTTATTTGTGTGGGGATAAAATGGGTTTTTCACTCCACTAAAACCCTAGCTAAATGTTTTAAAAATCAAAGGATAAGCAGCGGTTTATTTTTGAAAATAGAAAGATATTTTAGAAAATAAAAAGAAGAGCAAACTCACACTGTTTTCAAGTTAGAGCATTCTCGGGGAAAGAAGAAGGAAGGTGAGTGATTAATCATCTTATGAGATTTAAGGCATTAAGACCCAAGTTAAGGGCAGCCATATTACTTTTATAAAACCATATCATGTTTTTGTTTAGTTTTATTCTCTGAATAAATAAATGTTGATTATGGTTGGTGTTTTGGCTGAGTCTTTGGTTGATGTTTTGATCTGTTTTGATTGTTTTGATTAATGCTTTGAAAATACAAACACCCTGATCATAGAAATGGATTCTGTAACTTATAATCCAGTTTTTAATGGAGATGAGTTAAATATTTTTACTGAGAAATAGGGTATTAATGAAGAATGAAGTAGGCAGTGTGAATAAAGGGATTCATGCTTATGTCTAGTTCATTTTAAAAATGATATAGACAATGCAATATTATATATATATGTGCTGATTTGTTCAAATCACAAGTTAATATGTTTTTATGGGTTTTTCTCAAAAAAAACCTTACCCTATGTTAACAGTAAAATAAATGTAATGTTTTATATGACTTCACCAGATTTATGTAAGAAATGGGAATATCTCTGGAAATAAATATATGCAAGTTTTAGAAAATATGATTGAATAAAAATGACCTTAAAATGGGATGTGGTGTTTTGCATGAATGCTTTGTATGTCTGGTTGAAATCCTTGAGTGAGTTTAATACTCTTTGATTTATGAAAGGAAGAAAAGAATATAAAGCATTTCAAGAATTAATAAAATTCTCCTAAAAGAAAATGAGAATGGTCTCTAGATTATAAAGCTAATTTAGGACTAGTGCCTTGATCTATTCATCATTTGGTGGATGATGGGTATGTGCATGACTTGATTAAGTCCTGTAGGCCTCTGTGTAAAGGGTTAACAGAATTGTGCCTCTTTGCAATGCACACATGGTGTTCAATGGCAAAAGTTAAGACCAAATAAATGATAAATGGGGATTGAGAAATTGAGCTATGGAATTAAGGGAGTTAATCCATAGGAGTATATGTACATATAACTGAATTGTGTTGATGAATGAATGCTTGTGTGCATGTATGTTAGTAAGAGCTTATATATGTATATATATACTCAGATTTTAGTATGAATTTAAATAAGCATCAAACATATGAATCTCTGCACAGTATTTAGTAATTACAAGTTATTTATAATCTATGATTGCACTCACACCAAAATATATATTTTCTAACCCTATTTGTTGCCTTTGCAATCTTTGGGGTGTCTCATTTTCATTGAGGAAGTTCAAAGTGTTGCTGCAGGGAAAGATGCTTGAGTAGCTTGCTTGTATGGATGTTTGAAGAACTTGCTGGTTTTAATTAAAATGCTTTAGAGAAGTAGAAGTTTAATTGTAATAAATAATCTAGGCAAACTCTCTTATGTCTTGTGTATTTCCAGGATTGATACTTGCTTTGTTTTCTTGAAAAGAACATGTAAAAAAAAGAGAGAAAAAAACTAAGTATTATATGTGCTTGTGAGTTGTTGATTTAAGTAGCAGACTCTGGAAATAATCCAGTGGATTATAATGAAGGAGAACATGCCATATAATCTGATATGTGGATATATTCTCCTTGGCATGTTTGTTATATTTCAGTTATAAAGTTAAAGTTGTTTTTGAATAAATATGTGCCAAAGTATTAAGTAGATGGGTTGAACATGGTCTTGGCTAACCAGTAAGGCTTGTACATGTCTTGTAATTGATACAAGTACATGCAAAAGCTTGAAGTCATAGTCTTCAGATTCCTGAAGCAAACAAGTCCATAGTGTAAGCTAATTTGAAATGCAACTAAATCTTATGATATGTCTAGAACAAGAGTAGGATTATGGTACCATAAAACCTGAAAATCATAAGTGTATAAGGATTTAGGAATTGGAATTGGTAAAATATGGAACTGACTTCAATATGAAACTGAAGTAGCAAGCCAGAAATAGGGATAGACAATATAGACTCAAACAAGAATGTAGAGTAATTTTGTTAAGTGTTTAAAAATCCAGAACATCACACTTTATATGCTTTTAGCCAGAAATATGCAAAGATCTTTCTAAAATCATATTCAACACTATTTCCAATCTAAATATCAGAATCTGTATGACCTTTAAATTAGTTTACAACTCTATTACTCACATGATCATTACATGCTTTATGAACCTGGATATGTGCATTTTGCTTGACCTGAATTGCTTGTGCATGTTTGTGTATGTTTTGTGCATGTTTATGTTTGAATCCTGAATCTGGGCTAGACTAACCAGTGGTCCATAGATCAAACCAAGTTTTAATATGTTTTATCATTCTAAAACAACATGTATGAATTCCTGGATCCCAAAGATCAAATACATGGGTTATAAATCCACAAATTAATCAATCTGGTTTATAGAATAATCTGGAAAATGAAGAAGAGAATAATAGATGCTAATACTTGAAAAATGTATTAGTCAATCTTGAGTCATTCCAAGAAGATAATACCTGAAAATGTATTAGTCAATCTTGAGTCATTTTAAGGTGGTAACACTTGAATCATGTATTAGTCAATCTTGAGTCAATAAAAAGATTAAAGTGTAGAAATAGCTATGTAACACAAAACCTCTCAATTATGGAAAATATTGTGTGATTAAATTTCTTTGCTACTTTAACACTCTGATAGGCAAAGAAACATTTATATATCTGCACATATATAAATGATATGACTTGATTTAAATACTGATATTTTTATATTAGTAAATTCTGGATCTTGGGAAATTAATTAAAAGAAATAAAAGAGGCAAGAAAAGAAGTGATCCCTTGTTAAAAAAAAACTCAACTAAAAATCATTAAAATATAGGTGAAGAAAAGTGGGTCACTTCAGGGTCGCTAGCGATCCATAGACCAGGATCTCCAGCAATCCATGGTTTTGGATCGAATCGCGAGCTAAACTTCTCTAGGTCGTTATGTATCCATCTGCAAGTGATTGACATGCATGTTTGATCCAGAGGCCCTCCAATCTCTATAAATACCAACCTGCCTACAACATAAACGGGATCTTCTTCGGACTGGTTGCTGAAGCTCTACTAGAAACATTCTTCACTCTTACCTCCCTTACAACAATCTCCAAAGGAATTCACTGTGATTCTCCAGTGGATTCCAACTCTGGGGATTCAATCTATCTAAGGATAATCAAAGCCTTGTAATTAAACACGTTTTGTAACAGCAACCAGTCTATAATAAAATTATAAAGTGGACGTAGGCTTCATTAACAGCTAAACCACTATAAAAATTCCTTGTCTTCTTTCTTTTACTGTTCTTTTTCTATATTTGTTATCTGTGATATTGCTCTATCGGAACAGGGCTGGTGCTTTCAAACTCAAACCAGGGTGTGGATCCATTTTTTGGGTTAACATGTATGACATGCCAGAGGGTAAAGGCGGAGCAAAAGAAGCCGATGGTATTTTTGCAACCATTGGATATTCCTCAATGGAAGTTGGAGGGTATTTCTATGGATTTCGTAGATTTTTTACCGAGGAGTAGGAGAGAGAATGTCGATAGATTGACCAAATGCCCTCATTTTATACTTGTGAGGAGTACGAGGATAGCGATGTCGTTGACAGCTGTATATGTGAGAGAGGTTATTAGGTTACATCGAGTAATTACTAGTATAGGAAGCGATCGAGATCTGATTTTCACCAGCAAGTTCTAAAGGAGTCTACATGAGGCTTTAGGGACCGAGTTGAGTTTGAGCACTGCATATCATCCCTAGACGGACGGTAATACGAAGAGAGTAAATCAAGTATTCGAGGACTTACTATGAATGTGCATTTTGGACTTCGGAGGTTTTTGGGAAGATCGGTTACCTTTGATGGAGTTCACCTACAACAATAATTATTGGTTAGCATTGGGATGGCACCATTCAAGGCATTATATGGTAGACCCTGTAGATCACCGTCGTGTTACTGGGACATGAAAGATAGGATTATTCTTGGGCTAGATATGGTGAGGGAGAATCAGAGAAGGTGAACATGATCTACAGGAGAATGAAAATTGCTTAGGATAGGCAAAAACCTTATGTTGACCAGACACGTACAGAGTTAGAGTCTGCAGTGGGCGACATGGTGTTTGTAAAGGTTTCACCCCTTAGGCATGTTATGAGGTTTGGTGGGTTGGGGAATCTAGCACCAAGATTTGTAGGGCCTTTCCCGGTAGTTGCTAGAGTAGGGAAGTTGGCATGTAGAGTAAAGCTTCTAGAGAAGTTATCAGTGATACATGATGTTACGCATGCATCAAACTTATGGAAATGCTTGCATGATATAGTTATCATAGTCGAGCCTAGTCAGCTAGATGAGGCTAAGATAGAGCGAGAGTCACTTGTTCATCGTGTACCCACTCGTATTCCTGAGCATGGTACAAAGCGACTTCACAACAAGGAGATCAGATTTGTTAAAGTCTAATAGGGGGAAAATCCAATGGAGAGTAAATGGAAGCCGGAGGAGAAGATCCACGCTACCCACCTACAACTCTTTTCTAGTATGTTGCCAATTTAAGTTAATAAGTATAGACTACTTATGTATAGGACTTAGCTTGGTATACTCTTTAGGTAGAGACCATTATATGATAGAAATGGTTGTAAACATGTCAATAGGACGTGTTATGTATGATGGATGCTAGTGGGTGTATTTGAATGTACAGTTTGGCTATTATCTTTTACACGTTTAGGACAATATATCCTCTATGTACATACACACATATATTTTGTAGCATGTTATCTTTTGATTGTTATGATGCTAGTGGATGTTATGCATATGAATGTTGCATATGAGTTTTATGGTAATGCATGGATATAGAATTACAAGTACACTTACTTAGGATATTGCATATATTTGGATGCATGGCATGCGCATTTGCATGACAGAAGGTCGATTGGATCAGTAGACCGGCTATGTTTTGCATTATTATAAGTTCACGTGCATTTCACGTTGCATATATATGTACAAATCACATTAGAAAATTTATAAGGACCATGATTTACCCTTGGGTAGTGAATGAGTAGATGGTTGTAGCTACTGGTTGATATGTGTATAAGTTACATTTTTTGTTCTTTAAGATTTCAGAAACAAAATCCTTTTAAGGTGGGGAGAATATGTCACCCCGAAAATTTAACAGAAATCAAAAATCAAATTACAATAAAACAAGGACTAAATTGAAAATTTTCATAGACATCCAAATTTGGTTGTGAAACTTGAATCTTTGCGTTCATAGCGATTTTCTGGATGATTTTCATATGTAACACTTCATAATCAGAGTTAGTACGTGAAAGTTGCATGAGTTAGAATAATTGAATTTAAAACAAGAACCTTAAAAAAGAAATTCAGAAATTTACAAAGGAACTGGTCGACCCAGGATGGTCAAAGGTCGACCGGTAGTGGTCGACCGTGCCTGTATTAAATCGGGCGATTATTGTGACATGTTCGAACAGCTACGATGCATTGCTTGGTCCCAAAGTATTAGATTTGTGTTCGCGATTACTCTAAAGATTCACAAACCAAAATCAAACTGCCTAAACTATTTGACCACCTCTATACATGAAAGCCTACCAGACTCTAAAATTCACATAAACAGTTACCGTACCAAAACTCTGCTCAATTTTAACCTCTCCTTTAAACCTAAAATTTAAAAAAAAATAAAAATAAAATCAACCTAGAAGAACACAAGAAATTGGATCTTGATGGAGCAAGCGGAGCTATCGTACGAAGGGGAAAATCTCAATCAAAGCAAATAGGAAGAGCTTAGGGTAGAGCTGAGTAGGAACAATTTTGATTGGATGATTATTACAGTCAGGTTTAATTTATCCTACATGATTTAGGGTGTTAGTAAATTGAAATTGAAAATTGTAAAGCCCTAAACATAATACTGATGATAACGCACCCTTTTCTATTTAAACTATAAACCCTAGAATCTTAAATCCCTAAATCTGTAAATCCTAGGTTTAACAAGTTGATATTAAAATTTTGAATATGGTCGAATTAGTAACTAGGGTCACGACAAATAGCTATGAACATGAATTAAATAGAAATTAACAATCGACACTTAAAAACATTAAAACTCAAAAATTTAGTCAATGAACAGTAGACCCTTGATCTCCGGTGGTCGACCAGTAGCGGTCTACCGGTTAGGATTAGCTGTCAACCGGTAGGCGTGTAAATTGCATAATCTAAACCTTGGCCTAAGGCCCAAATTTAATAATAAAAATTAATATAAACGATAATTGTCCGTGGACCTATTTAAAGGCATTTGGATGTATGTTAGAAGTAGTAGGGAAGCTTGTTCGTTATGAGAGGACTCCATGTCATTGCAGTGTTGGGTAAATTTTCTTTACCCAATTTTGGATCGAGTAATCGATTGGGGAGATGTATTTTTGCAAATGACACTCACATGAGGTTCTACCGTAGACGCGCAATAATGACGAGGATGCATGATGAAGTAGGCCCAATATAACGGGAATCCTAGTATGCACGATTTCTGACACGACGTGATACTGTTCAGATGAAGGATCCTAGTGCATGTAATATAAGGCCAATGCTACGATTGAGAGTGGAAGCGGATGTAAACGATGAGACATTTCGAAGAGTTGGCATTTCGGGTTCTTCCTCTCCAAGCGTAGTGAGAAATGGGTAGTCATGGTTAGGGAGAAATCGGTTCCCTAGTAGTCTAGTAGCGGTGATATTAGTAGGAACGTGTCCTACAGTAATCTAGTGGAGGTGTTTCCATAGTTAGTAGCCAAGAGGGTGATGTTTTTCATATTGAGTAGCTCTAGAAGTTGTGGTCGATCGTTAGATTTGAGGTTCGATCCTTGTAGTGGCCTAAACAATTGTAATGTAGGTATGTATTAGACAAGAAGCCTTAGGTAGTGGACCTTAGGAATTCACAGACACTTGTATCACACTCTATGTCATCTAGGGTATAATTAAAGTTAACTGCACATGATCATCACACATTAAACTTGAACTCATTCATCAGACTTTTTTTGGACCCACTCTTTTTCCCCACCATAGGTGGACAAAGCAGCAGTTATTGGCCCATTCTTGATACTTAGAGAGTCGATCTTATCATTGGAGACTACGTTTATTGTAACGACCCGATATTTTCAACCATTCGCATCCATTATAAGTGTATAGGTAGACACTCATGCCGGAGTTGAATTGCTCAAAATACCGCGTTGTAATTAAAATTTGGCAAATCTCAGAATATACAGTAAATAAATATAATCACAGATCACAGACACAGAGTAAAATAATGCAGCGGAAGTAAAAGAAATAGTAGTTCATGAAGCTACTATATAAATATATCAGAGTACATAAGATACAATAGAAGAAATAGAGTACAACGGAAGTATAAATAAGAAAACCAAGTACAAGCTGAACAGAGCAACATAACTGAAGTCGATAGAACAAGACTAGTAGATAATCTCCAGCGATTCAAATCTCCAGAAGGTGGAAATCCAAATCTGTGAATACTCAGGCTGACCCGAGCGTAAAGCAAAACACAAACACTCGAGTCAGGACAATATATACTTATATAATATAAACCAACTCAAGTGAACTGTAATAAGGTACAAGTAACTTAAAGAATGCTTGGGACCGCCCATTCTTTAAGGATCCGTTAAACTATCTACTATGTAGTAATATTCGCTATTATAATAATGTCTAATCAGTAAAGTATAATCATATAGAAAATAGCGTTAAGGGGATGGAGAACCTTAACGCGGTCGGATCTTAAAATCATAATCGTAGTAAAGCTCGATATGGTAGGTGACATGGCACAACTAGGCAATGCCAGGGTAGATATACCAATTACGCATCCGGACTAGTGGTGACGCATAGCAGCCACTACCGCCCACCTCGAACAACACTCCCAATCAAGGGTGGCCACCAAATCAATCACAAGTAATAGAATGGTATCGAAGAAGTGTGTCCGATAAGAGGTGCTACCTCCTTGGTCCGTCAATCGCTCCTGTTTTAGCCACCTTATGCCAACTCACGGGAGTTGGGTCCACGTAACATACCTTAAGAACGTCGCCACCATCCTACTTCATTCTGGAATCTCCACCGCGTACACGGTTGTCAAAGTGGTTTTCGGTATCGACAGAGAGTATGTCCATATCCGATCCCGGTCTCTTTGCCAACCAATCGTTATTATAACCCGTGGTTATAACTTTTAAAAACAATACTTTACTTCAAAATAAGATATCATTTCAAAATCATGTCTTTATCAAAATAAAGATTTATCATTTCCAAATCATTTCAATATTCTAAAATATCGTATCCTTTCAAACTTCTTTTCAAATCATTTTAATACATCAAAATATTATATCTTTTCAAACTTTATTTCAAATCATTTTTAAATATCAAAATATCATACCTTTGATAGTTATACTTCGAAACCAAAATCATTTTATTTCAAAACTATGTTCATTTCAAAACAACATCATTTCCATTTCAAACATATATTCACCTTTCAAATAGTCTATACTTTCAAAGTTATAACTCTTTTGAAACAAAACATTTGAAATCATTATACTTTGAAAATCACAGCATTTCGAAATCATATATTTAAAATCATCTTTTAATTCTATACATTTACAAACTTATTAAATTCAAACCATCAAATTTCAATTCAATTACAGTTTACCAACAAACCGTTTCAAATCTTATCAATTCCCAATATAGATTAAATCCACAAAATACAATATTCAATCTTTAGTATATTTCAAAACTTTAAATCTCCCACATTTCATAAATCCAATATCATTTAAATAAACTCAATTAATATATACTTCAAATATTCATTTATCAAATAAATTAAATAAGTCAGAAATCAAGTATCATTTCAAACTCATTTCACAATATCAAAATATTATTCAAAACACCATTCATTTTTATTCATTTAAATCCATTCATTTTATTAAATTTAAATACCATTTTAAACTCACATTAGAAATCAAATTCTTCCACTTAAATATCTCTTCATTATCTTTAGAAATTTAACATTTAATTTCCCAAAATTATATCATTTTCCAGAGATTATTTTTCATTAAAATTAATTTAAAACAACAAAATATAGTTTCCGTAGCACTTATAAAATGCTACGTAAAGTTATAGTTTAAAACAGTTAATTAACAAAAGACAGCGTTAAATGCTGTAATAGATTTCTTTTAAGTTTCAATTAACTTACGTGTTAAGTTTAACCACTATAGCACTTACAAAGTGCTATAATAGCCTTTATTTCAAATTAACCTTTTAGTTCATTTAAAACACTACAACATTTACAAAATGCTGTAATATCCTTTACATTACATTTCAAAATGTTGTTAAATCATATTCGGAGTTTTATTTACAAATCCACAAATAATTAACTTTTAATATAAATCATTTTAACTTATAAAATCATATATTTCACATTTAACACAATCATTTAAATACCTTTATTTCTATGATTTTATAAAGTCAAATTTCCATACAAAAATCAAATTTAATAACAATTAAATTTTCATTTTTTTAATTAAAT
The DNA here is from genome assembly GCA_030737815.1 of Allium fistulosum. Classification (NCBI taxonomy): domain Eukaryota; kingdom Viridiplantae; phylum Streptophyta; class Magnoliopsida; order Asparagales; family Amaryllidaceae; genus Allium; species Allium fistulosum. The sequence continues at coordinate 1,145,320,436 of CM060905.1, forward strand.
TATTAACTTAACAACTAAGTTTAAATTTCCAAAAATATAGCTTATTTCCATTTATTTTACTTAATTAAAATTTCACTTTTAAACAAATTTCACAAAATTCAATTTAAGTTATATTTCCAAATTCAGCTTAAATGTTCATTTATTCCATATTTTAATTTATACAAAATCATTAACACATTTAAAACATTATTATTACTTAATAAAAATCATTAAATTCATCTTTAAATCAAATTTGTCATATTTTCTTACTTTACAAAAATTCCATTTATAAACAAAATCATAAATTCCAAAATTAACTTATATTTCAAATTCTACTTCACCATTTACTTAATTCACTTATTTAATTTGTAGAAAATCACAAATACTTTATAGAAATCATTTTAATGAAATTTAAATCAAAATACCATAATATTTACATTAAAAAAAGTATTTTAAAATTTTCAGAAAAATATATAAACCACGGGTCTGTATATAATTTTCTAGCCTAGGTCAAGTGATACGGATATGTATCATTTCAATCCGCAGTTTACAAAGAAAAACCGGGTTTTATCATTTCAAACCCGCAATCCCAAGTAATATAAATAAATAAATAAAAACCGTTCAGGCCTATCATTTCAGCCCATAACGATTTTTCCTTATTCTAAAGTCCGTTCGGGTATGTATCATTTCAACCCATAGTGATTCTAATCTACAGGGAACTTGCAGTGTGATAAACTGATATAAATAAACAGAATAGCATGAGATAACAGTAATAGATGATATAACATATGTAATAACAGGGGTAAACATTATATGATCATAATATAACAGTTACAACAGGATGATATAATTTTACAGATTCAAATGGTGTCAGTTTACTAGTTATATAAGTACACATTGTCTGGTGAGAATTACTCACTTGTTCAAGCTGGAGATGACAACCACAAACGCACAAAAAATATTTCCAGAGGCACGAGAGCACAATAATTATTTGAGTGTGGGAGAGCCAAAGCTAATTGCCTTGTCACATTCAAACCAAACAATTACAAACAACATAAGATTTCAACCCAAAAATTCAATAAACAATGCTAGAAATGGATGCATAAACAAAGTCAAAGTGTTTGCACTTGCTTCCTACCACCTATGCTTCAGCTCCAGATCTGAAATGGCACGGCTAAAGGCATGGTTTGGATCAGGTATGGTCTGGAAAAGGTGCGGCTACAAGGTGATGAAGGTGAGTGGAAGTTATAAGGTGTTGAAGGCAATGGAATACCAAAGGGTTTCAAGGCAAAGTGTGGCTTTTGTTGCACCATAGGGTTCGGCCCCTTGCTGATGTGGCTTGGCCATGGTATGTGGTGGTCAGGTGGTTGCTGGAGTGTGGGCCAGAGGTGGTGGAAGGTCAGGTCAGAGGTGGTGGTGGTGGAGGTAGTGGTGGCAAAAGGTGGTAAAAGGAGGAGATGACAATTCTAGGTCATAAGTGATAGTTTGTGATGGTTTTTGGTGGATTTTGTGTAGATCTTGGACTTGGATTGGTTAGGCCTGAGGAGAAGGGTTACTAGGATGGGTGATGGTCAGAGGAAGGGGGTCGTGGTGGTCGGCCAAAGCCTGGAGGAGGAGGAACCAAACTATGAAGGTAGAGAGCATATGCAGTTTCAATAGAAAAAACATAGAAAACAAGGAAGAAAGAAGGAATTTTTACCCAAAACTTTGAAGCCATGGCCGTGATTTTTTTGGATGAGAAAGAGAAGTGTTTGCGTGAAAAAAATGAAAAGAAGTCCGCTGAAAAGAATAGGGTATGCATGGCCAAAAACATTGAAGAGAGGAGTTGAGAAAGTGAAAGGTCGGGAGGTGAAAAGCCATAGGAATTTCAATAGTTTAAAACTTTTCATATTTCCTCTAATTTCTTTTTAAGTTTTATATAACTGAAATATATATATAAACTCAGATAAAATACGAAAATTTAGTAAATAATCAAAAATAAATTAATTAATTATTAATTATATAAAATTTAATTAAGTAAAACAGCAAAAATTGCAACTAGTCTTGAAAATATGAAAAATAAATGCAATGAACTTTGGAAAAAGTTTATGGACTTGTAAAACATTTATAAACAAAGATAATAACATAAAATAAAAATGCATTCACAAAATGAATAAATAAATTTTAATTAAATATAATTTAATTGAAGAAAATAGCAGAAAAATAGAAACTAGCCTTTAAAAATAGAAAATAAATTCAATACGCTTTGGAAAAATTATATAATCACTTTAAATTATTTAAAAGACAAAATTATAAATAAAATAAAATACTAACACATATTAGAACAAAATATGACAAATAAAATATAATTTAAAATAGACAATATTGCTAAATACATCAGTTTACACACAATATTGAAATATACATAACTTTCACAATTTAACTCCGTTTCCAACGAAACGAAAAGCTATATCCATGGAATTAAATCTATTTTCATAATAAAAGATAAAATTTAAGAATTTTAAATATTTAAATTTAAAGTTCAAAAGTCAAAGTTTGACCAGTTTCAATAGAAATTCACTTTTCAGTGAAATATCCAATTTATACTAGTTTGAACTATAAATCACTTAATAGTCAACATTTATATTTAAAATGAAATGTTTGAAATAGAACAAGTTTAAAATAATTTAAAATAAAATAAAGTCAAAATTTAAAATATAGGCCAAAATCTAGGGTTGTTACACTCTCCCCCACTCAAAACTTTTCGTCCCCGAAAAGGAATGAAGTACGGGAAAACACAGGAAAGATAAAATTGAAATGAGATTAAGACAAGATGACAAAAGATTGAAATTATACCTGATAACTGTGGTTATAGGTAAGTTTAACAAGGTGGAGATGGTCTTCCCAAGATTCTCCAGAATCAGGAACACAAGTACGAAAAGATCCTCTAGAATCTGATTCACTCTTTCCGCTTGACCGACAGTCTGTGGGTGGAAAGCAGTGCTCAGATTTAAAATGAGTACCAAAGATTATAAAGATTATAGAAAGATTTCTAAGCAAAAAGATTATAGATAGATGCCTATACCAGTCTGTAGCAAGATAAGGAAAAATAAGGACAACTAACAGACAGTTTGAAAAACAAAATTAGGTAATAAGTTTGAAAAACAAAATAAGATAATAGGTTTGAAATTTCCATGGTTTCAGCTTAACTGATAATTAATTTTACACAAGTTAAATAAATCTTAACTATCTCTAATTTCATTATCTTATCATCAAATTTTCAAAAAAAACAATCTCTAAAATCATGATTTGATTAAAATTAAGTGTATAACATTCAATAAATTTAATTCTTCTTTATTCCTAATTATAATTAAATTTATCCCTCTCAAATATTTTATCACATATGTTAAATATGCTTACACTTATTATAACTGTTTTAATTTATTCCTAATTCCCTTAACATCATTTGTATTGTAAATTATTCAATTAACCTTTTAGTCTATTTACCTATGTTAATCTTTTTATAACTAAAATTTAAGTGTATAATATTTATTATAACCACTCAAATTTTATTTATAAAAATCTTTTTATATTGTATATTATCCAATTACATTGTTAACTTCTAAAAATTAAGGTAAGTTATATTGGAATGCAATTGAGAATTATACAAATAAAACTTTCTAAAATTAATATACACTATAAACATCCTAATTCAATCATTTCAAGCTTGAATCATCTATTCAAAAATTTTGATTTTCTTTTTATACTTGAAGTTATTATTTAAGATAGAATTTAAGAATAAAATCTCCGATTCCTTTCAAACCATTTAGAGATAGATAAATGTATGTACATAATTTGTCAAATCAAATTTAAATCACATATCTATATATTTTATAAATCAATCATATTTTAGAAATTTATATCAATCAAGTTTCCCAAAACAAAGCTGTAGCAAGACTACAGAATGGTTTCTTCACTTCGAAACTCGAAAATGAACGTCGATGATGCTGCAGTCATCACCGAAATTATTTTCCAGCGACAAAGAGAAGAGCACTTAATTTTTAAACTTTAAAATCCTTTAGAGACAAAAAAAAAATTATTCAAAAATACTTTAAATAATATCCTTTTAAAAATTTTAAACACAAGGTTTGAAATCCATCGGAAATTAAACTCTTTAAATTTCTTGTTTTAAATTCATTTCAGTTCCCAAATAAATTTATAAACAACTATTTATAAATTCCTTTGTAGAACAATAAATGATAAATCAAGTATTATCATTTTAAATAATCAATTTAAACCAATTTATTAAGTTCCATAAATTTACTTATATATTAAAATTTATTTAATTAACCAAATTTTAAAATAATATTGTATCGGTTTGTTCTGTCAAAGTGTTTTAGAAATCCTATCGATAGTGTTGATCAGACGAATCGATCGGAAACCCAAATCGACATCAACAACTCAAACAACACAATATATAATAAAATATAGATTTAAAAGTACAATTCAAAATGTTGGAGATAGTTTAGAAACAAAGACAAGATGATTAATTAACAAAATATGAAGATGGATAAGCTTAGATAAATCGTGGGCAACCTTAACCGGGTCAACCGTGACTTAATGAATAAGAGCAAATGTGGATTTTCCTGGGGTAAATCTACATCCGATCTCAAGAGATAGAGTTTGGAATAACAAAAGATATTAGCATCTAAACCAAGGATAAATATAAATCTCTTGTGAATCGATGCAAATTTGTAAAGGAGTTTTCCCCCTTTTACAAGTCATTAGAATATTGGCGAGACCACCAATTCACTATAAAGCTCATTCGAAGCGGAGTTATGGGATACTTCAGAATCAAAAGAAGATGAATAGTGAGGGACAAGAATGAATTTTGGAACCGCAGGGAACGTTCCAAAAATTAAAAGGAAATTCGAATCAAGAGGAAAAGATTCAAACTCGAACGAAAGTGATTCTGTAAATAAATCTACTCTATATGCTGAGTTTTGCCTCAAAGCCAAAGCTCTGATACCAACTGTAACGACCCGATATTTTCAACCATTCACATCCATTATAAGTGTATAGGTAGACACTCATGCCGGAGTTGAATTGCTCAAAATACCGCGTTGTAATTAAAATTTGGCAAATCTCAGAATATACAGTAAATAAATATAATCACAGATCACAGACACAGAGTAAAATAATGCAGCGGAAGTAAAAGAAATAGTAGTTCATGAAGCTACTATATAAATATATCAGAGTACATAAGATACAATAGAAGAAATAGAGTACAACGGAAGTATAAATAAGAAAACCAAGTACAAGCTGAACAGAGCAACATAACTGAAGTCGATAGAACAAGACTAGTAGATAATCTCCAGCGATTCAAATCTCCAGAAGGTGGAAATCCAAATCTGTGAATACTCAGGCTGACCCGAGCGTAAAGCAAAACACAAACACTCGAGTCAGGACAATATATACTTATATAATATAAACCAACTCAAGTGAACTGTAATAAGGTACAAGTAACTTAAAGAATGCTTGGGACCGCCCATTCTTTAAGGATCCGTTAAACTATCTACTATGTAGTAATATTCGCTATTATAATAATGTCTAATCAGTAAAGTATAATCATATAGAAAATAGCGTTAAGGGGATGGAGAACCTTAACGCGGTCGGATCTTAAAATCATAATCGTAGTAAAGCTCGATATGGTAGGTGACATGGCACAACTAGGCAATGCCAGGGTAGATATACCAATTACGCATCCGGACTAGTGGTGACGCATAGCAGCCACTACCGCCCACCTCGAACAACACTCCCAATCAAGGGTGGCCACCAAATCAATCACAAGTAATAGAATGGTATCGAAGAAGTGTGTCCGATAAGAGGTGCTACCTCCTTGGTCCGTCAATCGCTCCTGTTTTAGCCACCTTATGCCAACTCACGGGAGTTGGGTCCACGTAACATACCTTAAGAACGTCGCCACCATCCTACTTCATTCTGGAATCTCCACCGCGTACACGGTTGTCAAAGTGGTTTTCGGTATCGACAGAGAGTATGTCCATATCCGATCCCGGTCTCTTTGCCAACCAATCGTTATTATAACCCGTGGTTATAACTTTTAAAAACAATACTTTACTTCAAAATAAGATATCATTTCAAAATCATGTCTTTATCAAAATAAAGATTTATCATTTCCAAATCATTTCAATATTCTAAAATATCGTATCCTTTCAAACTTCTTTTCAAATCATTTTAATACATCAAAATATTATATCTTTTCAAACTTTATTTCAAATCATTTTTATATATCAAAATATCATACCTTTGATAGTTATACTTCGAAACCAAAATCATTTTATTTCAAAACTATGTTCATTTCAAAACAACATCATTTCCATTTCAAACATATATTCACCTTTCAAATAGTCTATACTTTCAAAGTTATAACTCTTTTGAAACAAAACATTTGAAATCATTATACTTTGAAAATCACAGCATTTCGAAATCATATATTTAAAATCATCTTTTAATTATATACATTTACAAACTTATTAAATTCAAACCATCAAATTTCAATTCAATTACAGTTTACCAACAAACCGTTTCAAATCTTATCAATTCCCAATATAGATTAAATCCACAAAATACAATATTCAATCTTTAGTATATTTCAAAACTTTAAATCTCCCACATTTCATAAATCCAATATCATTTAAATAAACTCAATTAATATATACTTCAAATATTCATTTATCAAATAAATTAAATAAGTCAGAAATCAAGTATCATTTCAAACTCATTTCACAATATCAAAATATTATTCAAAACACCATTCATTTTTATTCATTTAAATCCATTCATTTTATTAAATTTAAATACCATTTTAAACTCACATTAGAAATCAAATTCTTCCACTTAAATATCTCTTCATTATCTTTAGAAATTTAACATTTAATTTCCCAAAATTATATCATTTTCCAGAGATTATTTTTCATTAAAATTAATTTAAAACAACAAAATATAGTTTCCGTAGCACTTATAAAATGCTACGTAAAGTTATAGTTTAAAACAGTTAATTAACAAAAGACAGCGTTAAATGCTGTAATAGATTTCTTTTAAGTTTCAATTAACTTACATGTTAAGTTTAACCACTATAGCACTTACAAAGTGCTATAATAGCCTTTATTTCAAATTAACCTTTTAGTTCATTTAAAACACTACAACATTTACAAATGCTGTAATATCCTTTACATTACATTTCAAAATGCTGTTAAATCATATTCGGAGTTTTATTTACAAATCCACAAATAATTAACTTTTAATATAAATCATTTTAACTTATAAAATCATATATTTCACATTTAACACAATCATTTAAATACCTTTATTTCTATGATTTTATAAAGTCAAATTTCCATACAAAAATCAAATTTAATAACAATTAAATTTTCATTTTTTTAATTAAATTATTAACTTAACAACTAAGTTTAAATTTCCAAAAATATAGCTTATTTCCATTTATTTTACTTAATTAAAATTTCACTTTTAAACAAATTTCACAAAATTCAATTTAAGTTATATTTCCAAATTCAGCTTAAATGTTCATTTATTCCATATTTTAATTTATACAAAATCATTAACACATTTAAAACATTATTATTACTTAATAAAAATCATTAAATTCATCTTTAAATCAAATTTGTCATATTTTCTTACTTTACAAAAATTCCATTTATAAACAAAATCATAAATTCCAAAATTAACTTATATTTCAAATTCTACTTCACCATTTACTTAATTCACTTATTTAATTTGTAGAAAATCACAAATACTTTATAGAAATCATTTTAATGAAATTTAAATCAAAATACCATAATATTTACATTAAAAAAAGTATTTTAAAATTTTCAGAAAAATATATAAACCACGGGTCTGTATATAATTTTCTAGCCTAGGTCAAGTGATACGGATATGTATCATTTCAATCCGTAGTTTACAAAGAAAAACCGGGTTTTATCATTTCAAACCCGCAATCCCAAGTAATATAAATAAATAAATAAAAACCGTTCAGGCCTATCATTTCAGCCCATAACGATTTTTCCTTATTCTAAAGTCCGTTCGGGTATGTATCATTTCAACCCATAGTGATTCTAATCTACAGGGAACTTGCAGTGTGATAAACTGATATAAATAAACAGAATAGCATGAGATAACAGTAATAGATGATATAACATATGTAATAACAGGGGTAAACATTATATGATCATAATATAACAGTTACAACAGGATGATATAATTTTACAGATTCAAATGGTGTCAGTTTACTAGTTATATAAGTACACATTGTCTGGTGAGAATTACTCACTTGTTCAAGCTGGAGATGACAACCACAAACGCACAACAAAGATTTCCAGAGGCACGAGAGCACAATAATTATTTGAGTGTGGGAGAGCCAAAGCTAATTGCCTTGTCACATTCAAACCAAACAATTACAAACAACATAAGATTTCAACCCAAAAATTCAATAAACAATGCTAGAAATGGATGCATAAACAAAGTCAAAGTGTTTGCACTTGCTTCCTACCACCTATGCTTCAGCTCCAGATCTGAAATGGCACGGCTAAAGGCATGGTTTGGATCAGGTATGATCTGGAAAAGGTGCGGCTACAAGGTGATGAAGGTGAGTGGAAGTTACAAGGTGTTGAAGGCAATGGAATACCAAAGGGTTTCAAGGCAAAGTGTGGCTTTTGTTGCACCATAGGGTTCGGCCCCTTGCTGATGTGGCTTGGCCATGGTATGTGGTGGTCAGGTGGTTGCTGGAGTGTGGGCCAGAGGTGGTGGAAGGTCAGGTCAGAGGTGGTGGTGGTGGAGGTAGTGGTGGCAAAAGGTGGTAGAAGGAGGAGATGACAATTCTAGGTCATAAGTGATAGTTTGTGATGGTTTTTGGTGGATTTTGTGTAGATCTTGGACTTGGATTGGTTAGGCCTGAGGAGAAGGGTTGCTAGGATGGGTGATGGTCAGAGGAAGGGGGTCGTGGTGGTCGGCCAAAGCCTGGAGGAGGAGGAACCAAACTATGAAGGTAGAGAGCATATGCAGTTTCAATAGAAAAAACATAGAAAACAAGGAAGAAAGAAGGAATTTTTACCCAAAATTTTGAAGCCATGGCCGTGATTTTTTTGGATGAGAAAGAGAAGTGTTTGCGTGAAAAAAATGAAAAGAAGTCCGCTGAAAAGAATAGGGTATGCATGGCAAAAAACATTGAAGAGAGGAGTTGAGAAAGTGAAAGGTCGGGAGGTGAAAAGCCATAGGAATTTCAATAGTTTAAAACTTTTCATATTTCCTCTAATTTCTTTTTAAGTTTTATATAACTGAAATATATATATAAACTCAGATAAAATACGAAAATTTAGTAAATAATCAAAAATAAATTAATTAATTATTAATTATATAAAATTTAATTAAGTAAAACAGCAAAAATTGCAACTAGTCTTGAAAATATGAAAAATAAATGCAATGAACTTTGGAAAAAGTTTATGGACTTGTAAAACATTTATAAACAAAGATAATAACATAAAATAAAAATGCATTCACAAAATGAATAAATAAATTTTAATTAAATATAATTTAATTGAAGAAAATAGCAGAAAAATAGAAACTAGCCTTTAAAAATAGAAAATAAATTCAATACGCTTTGGAAAAATTATATAATCACTTTAAATTATTTAAAAGACAAAATTATAAATAAAATAAAATACTAACACATATTAGAACAAAATATGACAAATAAAATATAATTTAAAATAGACAATATTGCTAAATACATCAGTTTACACACAATATTGAAATATACATAACTTTCACAATTTAACTCCGTTTCCAACGAAACGAAAAGCTATATCCATGGAATTAAATCTATTTTCATAATAAAAGATAAAATTTAAGAATTTGAAATATTTAAATTTAAAGTTCAAAAGTCAAAGTTTGACCAGTTTCAATAGAAATTCACTTTTCAGTGAAATATCCAATTTATACTAGTTTGAACTATAAATCACTTAATAGTCAACATTTATATTTAAAATGAAATGTTTGAAATAGAACAAGTTTAAAATAATTTAAAATAAAATAAAGTCAAAATTTAAAATATAGGCCAAAATCTAGGGTTGTTACATTTATCATATTTTCTCTCTATGTATTTATCTATCTTATCAGTACATTTTATCTCTTTTATCAGACTTGAAGTGATATTTTCTATGCATTTTGCGTTCGACCACGTACAGGTTTTCTGAGACTGTGATTTGGATATTTTTTAAGATGGATATTTTTCCATTTTATATGTTTTCTTCCTTCCGCTGTGAGTTCTGAAAGTGTAGTATATCTTAGATTATATCCACTTGTATTAGTATCTGTACTGTTATAAAAATACCGACGATCCATATTTTTCGGCACGACGCAAATCCGAAAGTCACTTAAGGCTTTGGATCGATGTGTCGGGAGGTGTAGGTGGACACAAGGTAACTCCATAAGTTATTATTAATCAAATGAATTCAATGTTTTGAAATATTTTTTCATAAATTTAGAAAAATATAATTCTAAAGAAAACAAATTATAGGAACTAAGATAAATTAAATTATAAAGAAGTTATAAATGTTTTTAAAAATTTAAAATTATTATAGTTCAAAATATCCAAATGTTAAAAAAATTCAGAATTATATGTATTCAAACTTTGAGTGGTTTCAGTTCATATTTTACCAAAATGTATTAGTTTATTATTATCAAATCCATATCATAAGAATGAATTTCATGAGCAATTTCAAAACAATGGAATTTACAAATAATTTCAAAGCTATACCTAGGGATTTCTGCACCTTTTTTTTACGACCATCGTACTTTCCATTACAAGTGCAACAAAATTTACGTTTTCCAAATTATTTCAAATCGAACGATTAACAAAATTTTAGCGGTAATTCCTCTTGTTCCTCATATCATACGCAAAAGAGCATACATGAGAAACAAGAAAGAAGTGTTATCAAGATTTTGTCAACCGTTTGCTTTTAAATGAATTATGGAACGTAAATATCATTGCGTTTATAACTTATCCAGTACTGCGACAAATCCAACAAATAACATATGAGATGAATATCGATTTCCATTTTGGTTAAGAACGAGTATCTATATAACGATCATATACAGTATTTTTTAACTGCAGCAAAATTAAACGTCTAAGTGGTTTTTTTACTACTACCATATATTAATAATATCATATAATATTAAATTATAATAAATAAATTTTCAAAATTTTCAAATTTTAGTAAATAAAATTCTAGCAAAAAAATAACTTCGTACTTCAAAATATTAAATAAAAGAAAATAAAAGGATCCTCTCATGGCTAACAGTTAGCAAAAACTTCTCATATAAATAAAAGAAAGTAAAAGCCCTCCCAAACCAAAAAAAACGATATATAAGGAACCTATTTTGACATCTACATACAGAGTGGAGGTTCATGTCTGAAAATAGACGTGATGAAGTCCACCATGCTGAGCCCATCAAGTGACTTCCTCTTAATGCTTGATGTATTTTCCATACAAAGTCGGTTGAGAACAATGCATCTTACCATGCCTGAAAACACTCGACAAATACATGAGTCTAACACTTATATATGTATATATGGAGCTTATATACATATATTAGTGTATATAGAAAGCAGTAATAGACTAGAATGAAGTTAGGTTTCACACAGTTGTAGCTTGTTCAATTAGTTATCTTCATTAAATAGGGCTACAATTTCGATGTTGATAGACATGTTGCGATTTGTGGTGTAATAAGACAATTTTACCTTTAGACTATCCAAGTGCCTTTTAATTTTGTTAAAATATTCTTTGAAGTAAACATTTCCGGTAAATTTGTAACTAGGATTTGAGATCCAGTTATAACTAAAAAGTGTAATAGCGTAGATCAAGTTATCAAATGGGATGGTGACATTATTGAAAAACCTTTGATTCCTTTCAAACCATAAATACCAACCAGTAATTGTTAAGATAGTGTGAAGCAAAAACCTGTGGTGTATTTCATATCAAAATCTTAGTTCAGTCCAGTAGTAATCGCAATAACATTCATTGTTTACCAAATGGAAGTCAAACTATCTAAGGCTATTTACAAGAATAAAGTCAGTTAAGGAAGAGTTGTAGTATAGATGCGTAGCGTTCTCTTAATCTAAACTAAAACAAGCACACTTTTTGTCTATATGAAAAAAAAAATTGGCTAATAATTCAATGGTGTTTAACTTTTTGTGCAGAATTGTCCACATGTGTAATCTTGTTTTAGAGGGTGCATCAACCATCCAAATTAGTTTGAAAATATTAGATTTAGTTCTGGAGAAATTTAAGAATTTGTAGAGAGATTTTGAAGAGTACACTTTGTTGTTCTCCAAAAACTAGATTTTTACATTGACACCATATTTGTAAAGAGATTTTCAAGTAGCACGCTTTTTCTCGAAGTTCTTAAATAAGAGCCTTTTGAGGTTAAATTAACAATTAGTGATGTGAAAATAATTTTATCTTTATGGTCAAAAATCATTCGATTCACTATTTTACAAAAAAAAATAGAAGAACTTGGGATTTGCCTAAATTTCAGGTGTTTAGATTCATACACGAACTTGCTTCTAATTTGAAATGACACAAAAATGACTAATTACTACTACTACTACTACTAATTAGTAATAATATTATTATTGAGTCTAGCACCCCTAGAGATTGGTCGCTCCGCCTTTAATCTGTGATATGACAAGTTTTCCACTTTTTATGCTATTATATATTTACCTACTATTTAACACTTTCCTCTTTTATGCCTACAAGTAATATTGTTTAAATATATGCATTTCATTAACAAAGAATCAATTCAATAAAGATGCAGTCCCTACGTTATACTCTTTTTTCTTCTCACTCTTCCTTCTTCTTATTTATTATATTTATTTTTGATTTATTCAATTATTCTAATAGAGCTTTATTTTTAAGATGCATAATATCTCCATGTGGAGCAAGGATAACTGTTAGCGTTTTTATAGAAAAATTTAAGATCTGATTTCCTAGAACGTTAAATTTCAGGTTTAAAATTTTTAACTTATATTTCAAAATGCATGAAATGGTAGAAGGGGTAGTTATTAGTTAACACAACAAAGGGGAAAAGAGGAATGGAAGAGATGTGATTATGAATGACATACTTTTCTGGCTCATAAAATATATGCATCATATCTGAAAATAATTGAACAGATTTACCATTTCCAAGTATATATTCTTCGAAATGCAAACGAATTAATCATATAGATGAAATCTAACCAATTATCAATTTAAGATATCTTGAAATTCAGAAGCAGCTGTGATGAGTATCAAAACCTATAATGCAACATGGGAAAAATTAACACAGAAATATTTATTTATTTATTCTACTTTTTTTATAAAGACTGATGATCAATGTGTGTCTGCTAGACGTGTAGCAACACTTTCTTCTTTCCACATAGATATATCCACACCCTAAGCGAGTGTCATCTCAATCATATCCCATGTTTAGCAATTGGTGCACGAGCAGTCCTCATTTGTATTGCCCTATATAAACATCCAATATCCCAAATCCATATTTCAAGTCATACCAAACAAGTTATACAGCAAATACCACTGATGCATATTTTTCATATATGGCTCTATTGGACATGAAGGTTCTCTACTCAGCAAACAAGAAAAACATAAAATACGACACAATGCAGAGACGGTCTTTAGAATTTGAAGGAGATGGCGATGACGCGACGATGATGGAGATTATGACTGTGCTTTGGCTGCATGAAAGCGGTTCTTCTCTAGTTATATATATGACTAGGCATGAAGCCAGTACTGAATAACTTCCAGTAATAATGTTAACCATATCAAATCCGGAGTTTTCCTGAGTTCGTGATTGCCAATGTTGTACTTTTAGCTTATAATTTGTATTCAACTCAATAAGTATTAAGTAATATTATTAATATTGCATTGCTATATGTAATGATGGTATGACGTAATTATATTCGAAGTGTTAGTTTTTCCTTTTCTGTTTGTGATAGATATGTAACATAGAGCTTAATTAATTACCATTATTGGAGTTGGACAAAATGAACTTGCACACACATATGTATGTATGTATGTATGTAGCTTAACTTGTAATGTAAATATCTAATACACAGTAGGAGGCTGAAAGTCACTTGACCAAAGTTCCTTTTCAATCACTGACCTGTGAATGCAACTCGTTTATTAGCACGAACTTACAGTACTGTGCAATGATTATAATGCAAGTATCAATTTTACCATTGAGTTGATAGAAAGAAAATCTTAATATGTTGACATGGACCGTTTTTATCTATGCAACACATGCTAAAATGAATATAACGCAAATAAGATATCTTTGGCATTACATTCATAAAAAACAACCAATATATGCACTATATTAATTGACTTTTTGTACCAAATAGAAATAGAGGAATTGTAATTTTATTATCTCTGTATTTTGTAATACAATACTCATTACATGTGAATTGATATATCAGAGTATTTATAATGTACATAATGTTACATTGGGCTCAAATATCACCCCATAACCCACTATTCGGTAATATTGAGAAATATTTTCTTATTACATTAGTTCGGCCGCATTATTCTCATTATTTCCCCCCAAACCTAGCTATGTTTGCGATTTTTTCCTCAAACTTGTGCCGCCATCTCTGAATGAGTGAGTTTTTTACCTCGCTTGGCTCGTCATCATCGGTATCAGCTATATCACCTCGAAGACACAGATCTGCCTTTTCACTCTCACTGCTAGTACTTTTATTATCTTCATCACTTGTATTCCACGTGGCTGCAAAACTTCTTCTTTTTTATTTCTTTTCTTGGTCGTGTCTATTCAGAGGACAATTGGGCTTGATGTGACCGGGTTTGTTGCACTTATGACAGATTATCTCCCGTTCTTTTGGGTTGTCTAATGCTTTGACTATTCTGCTTTTCAATTTTTGATTTAGAGATGGATTTTCGTATTTGCGGTTCCACTTTTTGAATCCTTTTTTAGTAGCGCCAGCTCAGCTGCTCCATCGTCGTCGTCGTCGTCACTTTCTGTTGTTCCTTTGAGAGCTATCAATTTATTTCGTGTATCACCTCCTTCACGTTCTTCCTTGAATTTCATTTCTAGCTCATAAGTGGTGAGATTTCCGATGAGCTCTTCAACTTTGATTTGTTTCAGATCTTTTTATTCTTGAATGGCCGTAACTTTTACTTCAAAATTCCGTGGAAGGACTCTGAGGATTTTTTGGACTATCTCCAATTCTGTGTATGATTTTCCAAGCGCTTTTGATTTGTATATGATATTGGAAAGTTGTCCGTACATCTCTTTGACATTTTCATCCTTGGCCATTGTGAAGTTCTCATATTCGCTACTAAGTATGGCAAGGCGAGATTCTTTGACTTGAGATGTTCCTTCGTGAGTCACTTCAAGTGTGTGTCATATTTCCTACGCAGTTAGACAATGTGAGACACGATTAAATTCAATTTGATCCAATGAACAAATAATAGAATTCGTAGCTTTAGCATTTGTATTCTATAGTCTATTTTCTAGATCTATCCATTGATCCATCGGTTTATCTATTTCCTGATTATCTACCATTATAGTTGGGGTCCTATAACCTGTCTCAACAATATTCCAAGCATCAATGGTTTTCAGAAAGATTTTCATTCTATTTTTCCAGTAAGCATATTCACCATTGAACATTGGTGGTCTAACTATGGAATGATCCTCAGCAAAAGCATTATTAAAAGAAGCCATTTTAAAAATTCAAATTTTTTAAAACAAAAATTGGTTTTTGAAAAATCAATTTATTTTTAAAAACAAAAATGTCTTTTGTTCATAGCTCCGATACCACTTGTAGGATCGATTTCACCCTAGAGGGGGGTGAATAGGGTGATACTAATAATTATAAAAATTTAATGCAGAAGTATATAAAATAATCGCAGCACTGATCACAGCAGACTAATAACAGGACAGATAATAACATAATATAAAAAGCAGAAAATAGAACACACAAATTTACCCAGCTTCGGCAAAACCCTGCCTACGTGCTGCCCCCAAGGTTTCTACTAGAAATTAAGTAGTCAGACGCTTACACACGTAAACTCACGGCACCCGCTATCGACTAACCTAACTCTACGCTCAAAACCTTGCCACAACTCAGCCATTGAGTTGCAAATTCTCGAACTACACCACCGTAGTTCGTCGCCTAGTCGCACGACTAGAAATCACAAACGTTTAAAAGAAAAATACAAATTAAAATAATCAAACAATAATAAAAACCCTAATTTTAAAAGTTGAAGCCCAAAAGAGAATATAATATGCCGGCCCAATAAGTAGTAAAAAAAATCCTCTTCTCCTTTTCTTTTTTTATTTTCGGCTTGTAATCTTTCTTTATGAAAAACGGTTGCTTTGCCTTCATTCATTCCTTTTCCAGATTTAGGGTTTTACTTTGTTGAAGCTGCCGACTTTAGTTGATTGATCGAATATGTGATTTCGCTTTCCTTGCTCTATCGATCGACCGTCTCTTCGTAGCTTGGCTTCGGCTGCTTCGATCGAGTTCGATTTTACTAGTATGTTATTCCCATTGCTTTTTTGGTTGATATGCTTGAACTCGATGATTTTGGTAGCCGATGATGTTATTGTTTATATTGGGTTTTAATTCCCTAAAGTTTCGTTCGAATTAATTATTTGAACTCGTCTGATGATTTTTCTCGGCCACTTGATTTTGCTTGAATGCATGAGATGATTACTGACTTGTTCAAAATCATGTATTTTGTTACTTGATTGTCACGGCTTGTTTGATTATGACTTTCATTTTCTTGGCGACCACAGCTTGATTTTTAACTGTTCGATTCCGTTCATTTTTTTGACTTGTTCATCGTATTCTCTGATTTCGTGAATATCACGGCTTTGAGTTTCTGGCATATGAACTTGACATTGACTTTGGTTTGAAATCTTCTGTTGACATTGGTTTCTTAATTTTTTGCTTTGGTCGAACTTGTACCCTGCTGTTCCACGACTTCGGCATTGATTGAGTTCATCGTGGTTTGTTGTATTGAGTCAGATGTATTATTCATGCATGCATATTGATCATAGTCGCTGTTGCATTGCTTCGAATCAGGTTCCATTGGTGGCTTCACTTTGGTATTTGCAGTTTTCATTGTTTGGTTAATGCTCTGGTCTAGTGCAGTGTGTCATGTTGTACATTCGAACTGGACTGGGTTGTGGTTCCCACTGAATTTTGATTTAAGTGTTGCATTCCATGTGAACTAAGCATGTTGAATTGTGTACATTTTTGTGTCTGGTTCAGGTTGTAGTGATGGACTTTGGTAATACTTGAGTCTGGTTGTTTTGTTTTTTTGGTAGTTGTAGTACATTTGTATATATGTTGGTTTAGTTGAACCGGTTCATCGTATTCATCTGCAAGTTGAATTCGGCCACTTGATTATGTGAGGAGTTGCATTGAGCTCTATCCACTATTTCACCGATGCATCACTTGTTGTTGGTTCTAGCTGCACTATGACTCGAGTCTGCTTGCATCTGTAGTGTTGCAGTGTTGTTTCATTGAGTCTGTATTGTGCATTCATGTGCTTGCTGTCTCATTGTATTACTCATCATGTCTTGTGTCATCTTGAAGTCTGAATGTTTCATCCTGTGTATTTACTGGATTGAATGAACTAATTCACTTGAGTCATGTTGAACTGTTGGTCTGCACTTCATTTGTTTGTATATATGTATACAAGTGTGCATGCATTTACTTCATGTAGTCTTCAAGTAGCTTGTCTACTGATATTTGAGTTCATATGCATTTAGAACTGGTTCATGATATCTTTATTGCTAGACTTGTTTGTTTGCATACTGTATCATTCCTTGGTTATTTTTCTTTGTGGCATTGTATTTAGTCTGGACATCTGATGTTGCTGGCTTCATGTGTACATCACCAAACTTTTTGGTCGAGGCTTGTTTTAGTTGTCTTGACCATTTTCTTGAACTTGCACCTGTGTTGAATCCAGCTTATAGCTCACGTTTGATCTTGTGCTCGTGTCGTGACTTTATTTGTATTTCACTTAAGTTGAACCCGGCTTTTAATTGGGTTTGACCTTGTGCTCACCTGTCCCTGTAACTTTATCAAGTGTATATTGGTGTGCACGACCTTGTGGCATGTACAGTGATACACTGTGCATGTCACAAGCTGTTCGTGTATGATGAATTCAAATTTAAATGATGATGAACAACCCAAATAACTTAGGCAAATAATATTTTCAAAATATACACTTTATTTTTCACTGCAAAATATTTTCTTTTCAATTATACTATGTTAGCGTTTATTTTGCAGATTGCTCAGATGTTGGATTCAATCTGGAATGGAGTTGAAGATAAATACGAGTGAATGAGTGATATGTAGTGAGGTGCTAATGTAAATGATAAATTGTGATGTAATTGAAATTGTGATGTAATTGAAATTTGTATATATATAGTGAGAGCTCAAATTTGTACTATTCAAAATTGTAATAAATATTTGTTTGAATAAAATATCTGTTTGAATTTAAATCATGTGTCATTTATTTTATTCAGCAAATATTTATTTAATTATGTGAAAAATAAAATAGTACATTAACAAATACATTTAAATGAATGTATATATGTTTATTATCATCAAACAAAAATCATATACTCGCATATTCAACATCTAACCCTTTGAGCGAAAAATATATTACTAATGAAATCAATGACTTTTGAAATCATGGAAGGTCAAACAATATAAGTAGAATAGAAGGAGACGACAAGGATAAGACTTTTTTTGTGGTTATTACAGCTTAGCTGCTAAGTTGATCAATCAACTTGTAAGTTGCAGTTTTGTAAACCATATTTGTTGACTAAATGTTTTACTCTTGAGATTAGTAGTGAATATTTAATCAGAAACTGAGCCATTGTATTACTCTTGACTATATATGGTCAAAATTACGTTGGCATGAGTTATTCATATTTATAATGGGTTGAAATGAAAGAAACTGTGGTAACTGGAAGAAGATGGTAGCAAAATTAACTACTTCAAAGTTCAAATATTGTTATAAACCCTTTTATTTGAAAATAGTAAATAAAACGGCTCAAGGCCTACAACCTAGCAAAAATACAAATGAAACGTGTCGGGTTGATGATCCCTTAACCCAAACACACATCAAATACCCTAGCCGCATACAACCAGACAAAATGAACAGAACTCCAGCAAACGAAAACCCTAAAAAATTAGGGCAATAGCGAAATGAGGTGATCTACTTCAAAATTTGAAATTAGCTAGAAATCATAAAACTTTAAGTCCATCGAGGCTTCCTCAAGCTCTGAGGCAACAAATAGTTCTAAATCGAAGGAAGAAAAACTCAGTAAGGAAGAACTGGTTAAGAATAATTTTGTTTTGACAGTAAGGTCGGATTTTAAGGTTGTTTCTAGGTTGAATCAAAGTGAAGACCTTTAGCTTTGCCTGATTCATCAATATTCCTTGTTGCTTTCCTCTTGAGCTCTTGAAATCTACTACTCTCTCCTTTTCTCCATACAGATAAGCGATAAACCTTATTGCTTAGTTCACTTCTATTGTGATTGGCTCCTATTTTCTGAATATTGATCTCTCCTTTGCAAATACTATCGTGCTACAGTGAAGGTGCTCTAGGAACACTATTGAGCGTGCGGTAGTTCGTAGTCAATACAGGTAAGAAAGGCATGTTATTATCCCTAATGTGAACATTATGATCAATAACAACTGAATTAGATTTATGTTTCGCAAAGAACAGCTTGAATTCAATTTGGAACAAATAGAAAACGAGTATAAATAATGGTTGTTATCCGGCCTTTTGGGCCGGCTACACAAAGGTGATTACGAGGACTAGACTTGACTATTGATGAGAAAGATAGCCATGAGACGACAATAATATGACCAAAGCATGATATACGAACAGTTATATTCAGCCCAGTGTAAATAAGATCAACGGATAGGTGATAAAGGATGTCAGAATGACGAAGGTTAGTTTGGTGGAATGGGTGTCGGCATCGATGTTTGATAAATTGAAGAGTGTATAAGTGAGGTCGGCATAGTGTGTTGGGCTGAGCATTTCTTATGGTGGGCCCAAGTGGCCAAAGGGCTCCAGGCTTGAAGATGTCAGTTAGGCTGAAGGCTACCTTGGTTTATATAAATACAGGGGTAGGGGGTCATTTTTGGGGAGACTTCATCATCTTCTTCTTCCTACTCCAAATACTCTGCCGTGGCTATTTTTCTTATAAACTTGTATCAATGGATTCTAGCCAATCGAATAACTCATGTAATTGTAATCAAATGAAGAATGAATGAAATTTGAAGTGGACGTAAGCCGAGATTGCCGAACCACTATAAAATCTTTGCATCAACTTACTTTTATGCTTTGTTCTCTAGATTCCATTAATTCTATGATGTCCATGAAATTCTACGGGTGTTAGTGACCAATTTTGGTGCTAACACTTTGGTTCTTTCACCGAGAATTGAATTCTCAGCTTGATTGGATCTCATCATCTATTAGTGGATTTCCATATTCGCGAGATAGATCTAGTTATTTACCAGCAAACTTCCTATTCTACTCAGATTTGAAAGAGATCTAAAGGAAGCTATTAGCCATGGGATTGGGTTCACTGATGTACGTAAGTTTTTAGGATTGAATGTTGAAGTTTGCACTGGAGTTATATAAAGGCCAACCCCTCACTCAATGCAGATAGCCGACCCCTCACTCAATGAAGATAGTTGATCCCCCACTCAAAAGCTGACAGCCGATCGCTCTAGCATATATACTGAGCAAAGGCCGACCCATGTATATCGACCCCCTATGACCGAACCAGTAGTCACCGAGCCAGCCTATCTGAACCATGAATCCCTCGTGCATGACTCGAAGCTAAATCTCCTATAACTGGGAGCAGCTAGGGATGTAACCCAAAGTGAAGGAAAGTCAACCATGTTGCCCTATTGGTAATTTTCTAACGTCCTTGAACGAACAATTAATGGCCGACCCACCTTAGCCTTCTCTCCATGACCGAGCGATATACAAGGAGCAATCTGGACCGGGCCAACGAGAATAGACTCAAGCTGTCAAACTATACGCGTCAAATCACTCAGGCCGATCCACCTTGGCCGAACCGCTTCGGACGAGCCACTCTTAGCCGATCCACCTTGGTCGAACCGCCTTGGTCGAACCGCCTTGGCCGAGCCACTCTTGGTCGATCCACCATGCCTACACTCCAACACCGAACCACCTTCTATTCTTGTGCTTTACAAGCATGCCGACCTAGTATCAAATATACTGAACCTTGTGCATAGGCCGATCCAAACTGAAGTTACACCGGTCTCTTAACCCCTATTTTCAACAAAAAAAATCGAGTACGATCAAAATTTTCAAAAACCCCTAGCCGCAGCGCAGTGCCTCCGCATAGTGAATTCAAAACTCAACTTAGTGAAGGAAGATTATATCCACTTCCCCTACATCCTATGACCGACCAGGGCATAGAGGATCAAGTGACAGCCTCTGAATGACAACAAGGGAACGGACAAGCAACCGCTACTCAAATGATACTCCCAAAGGTTGGAGAACATAAATGATCTGACTCTAGGCAAATGCAAGAAACTTCTGACCAAAACCAAACTCGAGTAAAACCAATATTTTCTCCAACCAAATGCCAAGATGACTCCAAGCACCATTCTTCACTGACCCAGCACTTCGAATTTAGTGACTCCAATCAAACCAATGTTGGACTCCAAGCAATTTGTTCCAAATGCTAATAAGGATACCATCATGATCACGTTTGAGGGGAGTCGACCTCTAAATATATTTTAGCAGCTAGTTAGCTGGAGAGCCTCCTACGACCATGGATCGTTTCTGTTACAAAATGAATCAAAACCAAAGTGAGGAGGAGTGGAGCAGACTATGAAAAATAACAATACAGGATCGTTGGCTAAGGACTCAGATTCTAGTAGACGAACCAAGATCTCAAAATTTGACTCATATGCTCTTTGAAAGATTCAATTGATAGCCTCTACTTGGAGACTTGTGACTCAAAGTGGTACTGAAAACCAACCTCGAGAAAGTCTACCGAAGCCCGGAGAAAATAAGAGGAATGTTGTATATTCCAATAGGCTCACTGGTCCTAACACTGGCGATAACAAACACCTCCGAGGTGTGATCGAAAAGCTGATCTGGAAAGGAAAGCTTTAACAGTATGTGCAAGTCCTACGGAATGGCGGGCAGCGAACATCCGATGCCTATCAATAAAGAACTAAGATTATCAATTGGACTGCTGACGGCCGACATCCCTTTGAAGGGAGCTAGGGCCAAAGTTGAATAGTGAGCACACGATGCTGCTTCACTAATCAATGAGATTTCTTCCAATCTTCTTTAAATAATTTCTATTTTAATTTCAATTGTTCTATGAACTACAACCAACTTGAACTAAACTACTTTCAAAAAACAATGCAGGTGACCAAGTAATCAAGGTTGGCCGCCAACCAATCCACGTAGACCGTGATCAGACCTGTGGAGTTTCATCAAGACGAGCATGATTCGACCGCTCATCATCAACCATATGCCTTTGATGTGGGGCCATGGACTAGAGATGCAAAAGCTCATCACGGTCAGAGCCTTATAAAAAGCGTTCATAATTGATCGTCCATTCATCGACCTCCATATTTGATTTGGTGGCCTAAGCAAGGCTTGGAATGTGGCCTCTCCTGAAGCTCAGTGATGCCGGGATCTAACTAGAGCGGACATGCTTTGATCATCTACACATCAACTCCTACTCGGAACACAAGAAGTAGTTCGAAAGCCCGACTTGGAGTAGCTATGATGGACTGCCTACTCGTCAACCATCGCTCCTAATACATGGACACGACTACACCTTGGAACATATGCAACTTAGTTTGTCTACTCAGTGATCCATTATCCTCATTTTCTAGAAAGAGATACGAAGAAAATCATGCAAGACTTGATTATCACACCCCAGGATGGATGTGATCCAACCATCTATCATATACCTCCTTCCTTGATTCGATTGAAAGAGCTACAATCACCAAGCGGACAAGAATCAACCATCCATTTTTCAAGTTTCGTCCTTGATGCTGGGACAGAGTCCCATTCCATGAGCAAACGCGGTACGATCGTTCATTCGAAAACATTAGCCTCGATACGGTAAATGAAATACAAATCAAACGGGTGGAAATACGATTGCTCTCAACAAAAATCTCTAAGTCCCTGAAGCAGACTAGAGTATAAACGATTTGAGAAAAAACTCTAAGTCCCTAAAGCGGACTAGAGTGCTCTGAGTCCCCAGAGCGCGGACAAGAGTATAAACGACTTGAGAAAAATATCTAAGTCCTTGAAGTAGACTAGAGTACTCTGAGTCCCCAGAGCGCAGACTAGAGTATCTAAGCCTCTGAAGCGGACTAGAGTACTCTAAGTCCCCAGAGCGCGGACAAGAGTATAAATGAATTGATAAAAATCTCTAAGTCCCTGAAGCGGACTTGAGTACTTTGAGTCTCCAGAACGTGGGCTAGAGTATAAATGACTTGACGAAATCTCTAAGTCCCTAAAGCAGACTAGAGTACTCTAAGTCCCCAGAGCGCGGACTAGAGTATAAATGACTTGAGAAAAATCTCTAAGTCCCTGAAGCGGACTAGAGTACTCTGAGTCCCCAGAACGCGGACTAGAGTATAAATGACTTGACAAAATCTCTAAGTCCCTGAAGCAGACTAGAGTATTCTGAGTCCCCATAGCGCGGACTAGAGTATAAACGACTTGGGAAAAATCTCTAAGTCCCTGAAGCGGATTAGAGAACTCCGAGTCCCCTGAGCGTGGACTAGAGTATAAATGACTTGACAAAAATCTCTACGTCCCAAACTGTGGACTAGGGCATAAACCATTCGACAAATCTCTAAGTCCCTAGAGTGTGGACCAAAGCATGAACACAAATTGGGTGCGAGTCGACCGGGGGAAGAATAACTCTAAGTCACCATAATGCAGAGTTGCGTAGAAACACCAATAAATAGATGAGTGGATTTCGACCGTTCTCAATTCCGCAAACTTCGATCGGAAATCGACAGGAGGAATATTAACTCGCTAAGGATGGAGTTCGACCATCCGACTTGTGGCCTAGCGAAATCAATGCTGGGAGCAGGAGTACAAATCACTAAAAGCTGAATACGACAACTCATTATAGCTCTAGCCTGGCGTTCTTTACAACTTAAGGTAACGACTGCAAGGAGACCTCAACACGGAATCAATCGAAACGGCATCCAAAGCTACGGGCGACCGACTATATCATACCTCATATCGAGAGTCAATATCGATCTACACCAAGCACATATGAATGTGACTTGAATGTCTCTTGAAAAACTATGACCACAAAAGTGTGGAAAGGAGAGTAAACCACGAAGACTTGGTCGTTAATTCTCCGGCACCCTCCTTCGATCCGTCAGGAGAAGTATGAAACTGGATGAGCATGACCCGATTGCACTTGAGAAACCTTTACCCCGAGATCTGATTATAGAACAAGAACCAAAGTGGACGTGGCTGACCGTTCAGTGCCCAACTTACGCCCAGAAACTGACGAGTCATCGAAGTATTCCCCTTGGAATGGAAAATGATAATACAATCCAGGATAGGCGAGACTCAGCCTCCCATCAATTGACCCGATCCCACGATTCAACGGGAAAGAGAGTAAAGCTAAAGTAAGCATGGCTGGCCTTCCTACTTATCGATATATGCCCCAGACTTGGGGGCACGAGCAAGAGGCAGGATGAATGTGAACCGACTATTTACCGATCAACTCTATGTCTTTGGAGTTTAGGTGGGGGTATAAACATAGCTAGGACGAGACTCAACCGTCCACGCAGTACACTTATGAACCCGAGACTGGGAGCAGAAGCGTGATCATCCAAAGACTGGCTACGATAGCTCAATATTGAAACTTATATATAGTGTTTACAACTACTCAAGGCTACGATCGAAAGAATGCCTAAAGATAGAATCATTAAATCGATGCCTAAGCTCGTAGGCAACTGACTATCACTCCAACCCGATGACGGGTAAAGGATCATGAATGCATTGAATGGAAAGCGCATTACTCGAATATACAAGCAAATTCAAACTGAAAGCAAAATCCAGCTATGCAACTTCACGCAACTCGAGGCTGACCCTACTCAGCATTTTCTTCAATGTGCTTCTAAGCCTGATCTTTAGCCATTTGTAGATAATCGATCAGAGCATTCAGAGCCCTTCACTGTCAGACTTAATAACTCATTACAAGACTCTAGGATTCGACCAGAGTAACCATCAACATTGACCGTCCCAACCATATTTCACATTGAATGTTACATAAAATAGTTACATCTGAACTCAAAGAATCCAAGTTTGCACCGGCTAAACTGACAGTCGACATTACAGTTAGCCATGGCGACCCTTCACGGATGCTGAAGATCGGATCACATCTCAGTGCAATGATGATAAAAGAATTAGTTGGAATTCTCTGAATAAATGATGATATGTTCCCTTGGACCCATTCTGACATGCGTGTGTGATTTCACCGACTATCGCGAGCCATGTATTGAATATCGACCCGAAGCTACAAAAGCTAGCATCATACAACGACCTGAGACGTCTGAAAGACTACTTAAATAGAATATCGAACTAAGCCAATTCGATATCGCTTATTTCCCTCGAAGAGCTATCCAAAGACGGAAATTAGCAGACCTCATATCTGAATTCACTACATCAGACTACTACTAGAAGAGTAGTGGAGAACCAACTAACATATGGAAAATGTACGTAGATGAAGCATCTAATGATCAGTGTTATGGCATAGGAGTTTTGTTAATGACTCTTGAGGAATGATCAATCTGCTACGTCCTGAAACTCGATTCCCGTGTAACAAACAACGATGCTTAGTATGAAGCCTCGACCGCCAGCCTCAAATTTGCTAGAGAACTTGGAGTGGAAACTTTACATATCTTTTGTGATTCCTGATTGATAGCATGCAAAGTTAGGAAGTTAATCTTGCTAGGGGGCATTATCTTGTTCCTTATCTCGGCCAGTTCCAAGAGCTACTAGCCAACTTCACATATTACATCATTACACACATCCTCAGCAAACGAAATGAAAAGAGTCAAGTCACTGGCTAGGCTGGCCAGTCTCAGGGACGTGCAACGAACATACTTTGTTCCGGTTGAAATACTTAATATTCCAAGTATTGACGGATGGAGATCGGCTAGATCTTGGAGACAGAGCCAGAAAAGGGGTCACGGTCGACTCCTATCAAGACTATCTACAATGAGGAGTTCTTACTGAACGGAGGGATGGAAAACGACAGATCCTCCTCAAAGCTTCACTCTAAATCATCCAAGAAGAAGTCATGTGTAGAAAGGAGTTTATCCATTCCTATGCCTTGATGTATCACCCATGACGAAATCAAACAAGTCTTCAGAGAAGTTCATGAAGAAAATTGCAGCGATCACACCAAAGGGCAAACCCTAACAAAGAAAATACTCCGTTATGGGTATTACTGGCCAACTGTTAATCGAGATGCAACTGATCATGCTAGACAATGCGACGAGTGCAAGATGTTTGCAAAAATTTCGAGAGCCCCGCTGATGGAAATTACTCAAATGGCTAATCCATAGCCATTTGGCGCTTGGAGGCATTGACATCATCATCTTTTTGCCGATCCTAAAGTGGTGCGAAATACATCATCGTAACAGTTGATTACTTCACCAAATGGGCAAATGAACTTTTAACCAATACCAAGACTTAGAAAATAATCAACTTCACTGTCCAGTACGTCATCTGTCATTATGACCTTCCACAAACCGTTAAACCGGTAATGAAGCTCAATTCAACAACGCTAAATTTGAAAACTTCTACCGTCGGCATCATATTGTAAAGAGATTTGCAGTATTTGCTCGCCCTCAAGCAAATGGACAGGTTAAAGCTGTGAACAAAATCATAAAGTCTATTCTGAAGAGTGGTTTGGAAAAGGCTAGAGGTAAATTGGTGAATGATCTCCCAATAGCATTATGGGATTGCAGAACTACCCGAGAGTTCACGACTGGCCATACTCCATTCTCCCTTACTTACGGCTCCGAGGCCATCATCCGCGTAGAACTTGAAGTCCCCTCTCATCGAGTGGCTTATTACAACCAATATTTAAAAAAACAAGGAATTGCAATCGAATTGCAATTAAACTAGAAGGAATTAGTGGTGACTAACGAACATATAAAACGGATCAGGGAGCCAATGGCAAGAACGTGTACCTAAACGTGCACGTTTATATTCATAAAATTCGACTTCTTGAAATAAATAGAAATTGGATTTTCACTTAGGGTTATTAAGAAAAGAATGGACTAGATAGCCGAAGTTTACTAGGCCTAAAGAACCGAACACAGATAGCCACTGATGAACTACAATCCTGAGTTTATACTATTGGGAATCGACCAAGCATTATGACGACCAAAGAAGGATACGACACTTTAGGAGGATAAAATTGAAGAATAATGACTATTCAGAAAATATGATGGATTTCTTTCTGGAGAATCTAACTTTCTTTGACTCAAAGCACGTCATGTACGCAACAAGACGTACTTTAGGGGGTAAATGTTATCCGGCCTTTTGGCCCGGCTGCAGAAAGGTGATTACGAGGACCAAACTTGACTATTGATGAGAAAGATGACCATGAGACGACAGTAATATGACCAGAGCATGATATCCGAACAGTTATATCCAGCCCAGGGTAAATAAGATAAACAGATATGTGATACAGGATGTCAGAATGATGAAGGTTAGCTTGGTGGAATAGTTGTCGGCATAGATGTTTGATAAGTTGAAGAGTGTATAAGTGAGGTCAGCATAGTGTGTTGGGCTGAGCTTTTCTTATGGTGGGCCCAAGTGGCCAAAGGGGTCCAGTCTTGAAGATGTTAGTTAGGCTGGTCTATAAATACAGGGGTAGGGGACCATTTTTGGGGGCTCGCTCTCACTTTTTGGGGGGACTTCATCACCTTCTTCTTCCAACTCCAAATACTCTGCCATGGCTATTTTTCTTATAAACTTGTTTCAATGGTTTCTAGCCAATCGAACAACTCATGTAATTGTAATCAAATGAAGAATGAATGAAATTTGAAGTGGACGTAGGCCGAGATTGCCGAACCACTATAAAATCTTTGTATCAATTTACTTTTATGCTTTGTTCTCTAGATTCCATTAATTCTCTGATGTCCATGAAATTCCACAGGTGATAGTGACCAATTTTGGTGCTAACAATGGTAGAGTCTCCTCTCAGTTCTCCCAAAAATCCTCCAAAATGGACCCCTTCCCCTCTATTTATAGGTGGAGGCAGACTGGTGTCTCATAGCTCGAACTTCTCTCCAATCACTCAGGCCCATTACCAAGAAACTCAGCCCAATAACAATACCGAACTGAAGTTGCCGACCCGAACCTGCTTAACCCACAAGGCCTATTCATGATGTCGATTTGAACTCCAAACCCACCGAACGCACCAAACATGCTGACCTATGTCTCTTGCCGACTTCACATCTTCACTCCATCGACCCGAAGCAACACCGAGCCCATGGATATAAGCCGAACTGGTATAAATGCACCGACCTCGGATATGAGTGCTACCCCTAAACAGCAATGCCGACCCGGAGTTCAAAGCAATGCCGACCCCTTGAGGCGTCACAACATGCCGACCCCATATTCCATATGCCAACCCGAGTATATGGAGATGCCGAACCGGAGTCCTTCTCCAATGTTGACCTCTCTTTCGTGCCGAACTCTTGCAAATACACCGAACTGATGTCATACAAGCCCTAAACCCAAAGCTATACCGATCATAACCAAACCAATTGTAGTCGATCCCATCATAGCCGAACCAATCGTAGTTGTACCAACCCTAAAAGGATATGCCGACCTGGGAAATTTCGACCTCCAACCCGAAGCTATGCCGATTCCTTTTTTATATCGAGCCCTTGCAAACATGCCGACTTGAGGACTTATACACCGACCCAATCTCATCAAATCTAACCCGAAGCAGGCGCCCCTATAACCCGAAGCAAAACTTCTAGCGACTCGAAGTTGATGTTGAGGCGACTCGGAGTAAACCTTCCCTTGACTCGAACCAACCTCCTTAACGACCCGAGGCAGATCATTTCTTATCTCTACTTCCATCAACATTCAAATATAGTTCCTGCAACTACCATCTGTGTAGCCGGACCAAAGTACCGGGTAACATTTTCCTCCCAAAGTACGTCTTGTGAATAACATGACATGATTTGAATTGAAGAAAGTTAGAGACTCTAGAAAGAAATCCATCCGGTTTCTTGTATAGTCGTTATTCTTCCATTTTATCCTCCCAAAGTGTTGTATCCCTCTTTGATCGTCATGACGCTTGGTCGATTCCCAATAGTATAACTTCAAGATTATATTCCATCAGTGGCTATCTATGTCCGGTTCTATAGGACTAGTAAGCTTTGGATATCTGGTCCAGTCTTTTCTTTAATAACTCAAAATGGGAATTCAATTTTCGTCGATTTCAAGAAATCGAAATTTTTGAATATACACGTGCACGTTCAGGTACATGTTCTTGCCATTGGCTACCAAATGTGTTTTATATGCTCACCGAGTCATCACCAATTCCTTCTATTTTAATTGCAATTCAACTGCAATTCCTCGTTTATATAATTTTTTTCATGAAATAGGGGTTGTAATCAGCCACTCGATGAGAGGGGACTTCAAGCTCAACAGGGATGACGGCCTCAGAGCCGTAAGCAAGGGTGAATGGAGTATGGCCAGTCGTAGACTCTTGGGTAGTTCTGTAAGTCCATTGTAACGACCGTGGATTTTAATTAAATTTAAATTGATAATTAATTGAATTTTTGAATTAAAATTGTAAATTGAAGCGAGTTTCCCCGAACTCAAATGAAATAGATGTTAAATCATTTGAATTTAAATTGTGTATCTATGTGTGTATATATATATATTGATAATTGAATTTAAATCTTAATATAAATGGTTTAAAGATAAATATAAAAATATAGATACAAGTTTAAAAATAAAGAACTTTAAATTTGAAATTGATGGGTTATGTTAGAAATAAAAAATAAATTAATAATAAAAATTTTAAGGTTGAAATAAATATGTTAAAGGTAAATTATATAAACTATAAAAAAAATTAAGTAACACTTAAATAAAATTTAACAACATGTTAAAATAGAAGTTTATTCATACTATAAAGTAATAAGACAAAGGAAAAGAACAAATAAATATATATATAAAGGCTCACAATAGAAAACAGTAGTACACTCAAGAATGAAACCAAACAACACAAAGGAAAAAAAAGTTAGCTTGCAAAGGAAGATATAGATAATTATATGTAGATTGTACAGGATAATTAATGCGTGAAGCTTTAGTACACTACAAAAATCACTTCACCCTCCAAACCAAAGAAAAAATCTCTGGTATTTGTACGAAGGCAATATAATAACCTGTACAAAATAATATCATCACCCAGTAAACTTATCTCCTGTATATCAAACTCTTCAATTCATTTTCGTCCATCAAAGCCATGTAAACTTGAAGTAAACATCAACTTAAACTTAAACAAACTTCAACTAAACAACAATACAAATTCAACTCGAACTAGAGATCAAAGAAGAAAGAACTTCAGCTTGCAAATTTTCAAGCCTGTTTCAAAAGAAGTGCTCTGTTCACTTCTGAAAATCACTGTGAGTAAACAACTAACTTTTGTTTTAAGTTATGGTTTGTGATGTAAAAAATTGTTTGCATATGTGTAATTTTGGTTTGCATGCTATAAATATGTAGGAGTATATGTATGCATGTCTGTTTATATAAGCCTACCTCTGTTTCTACTGACAAGTAAAAAAGAAAATATATATTTATGATCAAAATCAAGATTCTATTTATATATTCATTTATAGGTTGTGAACTTCAAGCAAAATATGTTTGTTTAACTACAATTCAAGATTTAGAAATGTATTTAGGTAAACCATGTTTGTATATCTCTGGAAATGAAAATATTATAGTAAAAATCTTAAAAATATGTTGAATTCAAAAGTTGTGAATTGTTGATTCAAATATATAACTTGAATCAATTATGTAAAATATGATTTTTAAGATGAAAATCACAATTTCTAATTTGGTATCGAAAGTGAAATTCAGTGATGACCAGAAATTGGGTTTTTGGGTTTTTCTGGTGACTGGAGAGTGGTGAGGCCTCGGGGTTTCGTATGAAGCAACGCAGGTGATCAGGGATGATGGGAAAAATGGTGAAGGGGGTGATCGATCGTTATGGTGGCGGTGGTAGGTCGAACCAAGTTTTAAACCAAGTTTGGGTCGAGGTCGAAAATCGAACTGCTGCGGCGTCTTTGGTGAATCGAGTGTCACCGGACCTTAGGGAATCGAGGCGTCGGACATCGATGAAGCTTCGGGTAGGATCGCGTGACCTCTGATGGTCGGAGGAGGAAGTGCGAGGCGATTGCTTGATGATCAGTTATTCCAGTAGGTAGCCTAAATGTCTCGATTTCAATTGGCATGCGAGTCAGTTGATTTGGGTGGTCAGAAGGCTTAAGTGGATGGTCGTTGACTTGTGGAAGGTGGCGAGGTTGGCTGGAGTTCATCGGAGCTCCGGTGCAAGTGCACAAACCTCTGGTGCGTGTCAGTAACTTAAGTTGGGAAGAAGGGTTATGACTCGAAGGTGTCTTCGGGTAATTGTATTACTGGCTCGAGTATGGGTTCGAGTAATTTTTGACTTGCACCGGGTATTAAAAACTTAAAAAAAATTCTAAGTTTTAAAATGAAAATTTAGGGTTAGCTCGGGAACGACTCGAAGTAAACAGGCATGTGTCTCGGGTGATGCTCGGGGAGGACTCGGGGTAGTTTAAAAACAGTTTTCAAGTTTTAAAATAAATTTAAGTTTAAACAAGTTTTTAACTTATTCTTTTAAAAATAATTGATTTATTTTAAAAAAGGGATTAGTAAAGGTTGTTGATTAATTAAGATAAATGATTTATAATTACTTAATTAATTAAAGAATAATTAATTTAAAGTTAATTAATTTATAATTAAGGATTTATTAATTAATATTTAATTAATGAAAGTTATTAAGATTTATTAATTAGTAATTAAGGACTAATTAATTTATAATTAAGAATAATTAATCATTAATTAAAGATAATCATTTGATGGTTGATTAAGTATAAATTACTTAATGAGATTGAATAGTGTAATTACTTAGTGAAGTAATTAATGTATAATTACTGGATATAATCAATTGAATGATGATTAGTAACTCGAGTATAATTATTTGTTAGTAATCGAAGGATTAATTAATGAATGCGATTAATTGAGATTTATTAAATAATTAAAGGTTAATTGGTTCATTAATTAAGATTGATCAGTCAATAGTAAAAGTTAACTAATAAATGATGAAAGAAAAATTATTTCAAATAAATTGTAATTAACTTATGATAATTAACCCGGATTAATAATTGATACATCTGATAAAAATTAATCAGTTGATTAATAAGTTTATTTATGAATGTTTGGACCTGACTGAATTATTGAACTGTTGATATTTCCTGATCTGTGATGCTTTGTGATATATTCTGATTTGTGTGTGACCTGTAATGTAGTTATTTATCTGGGATGAATGTAATTTATTATCTGTAATATATATATATCTATGATCTGTGATCTGTAAATGAAAGATAAGCGTTATATTTCATACCGCTTATCAATTATATTTCTGTATTCTGATCTGTGATGATTGAATGATGTTGCACTACTGTGTGAAACCCCTGGACTACACCATACACACACAAGTATGGATTTCACGAGGAAATCGGTTAAGTTACAAATAATTTAAATTTAATATTTCTTTGAAATTGAAATTTTAATTTCAATTGGTTTTGGTAATGGATTTGGGTTAAATGTTAAAGCCTTAGAAAGGATTTTTGAGAATAAAGTTATTTTGAATAACTTGGTAAAGTTTCCAATTTAAATAATTATTTTGAATTGAATTCCATGTTTGGAAATTATGGTTAAAGATGTTATAAATGTGTTTATATGAATTTAAACCATTTTAAAAGTATGGTTTTGAGAATTTGAATTTAACCCAAAGACTTTAACTCGTATGAATGAATCAGATTTTCCGAAATGAAAACTATTTGTTTTCAAATAATAGAAGCTTTCATATAAGGAATGAATTCCCAATTTGTGGCAAAAGAATTTCAAGTTTGAAATGAAAATGGTTTTCCGAGTTATGAATAGATCTTTGTGAAAGATTTTTGAACTTTGTTTTGAAATTGGGAAGGTGTGCCTTTTGTATAAAAGGTCAAAATGGAATTGTTTTAAAATCTATCAGTTAAATCTTTGTTATAAAGATTTAACGAGTTAATCCAATTGAAATGGAAATTGATTTGGAAAATCGATGAATAGATCTTTGTGAAACTGGGTGAACTTTGTGAGATGAATCTTTTTGTGTAAAAGATTAAAATGGTAATGTGCTTAAACCATTTGAAAGAGAAGTTTTGGGTAATAAGTTGTAACTTAACTGAAATCCCAATATCCATATGTTTTTAAATATTACGCTCATTATTCGGTTTAGCCGGGAGAGGACTTTGTGTCATATAACCCATTTCGAATAGTGATACGACGTAAATGGATAGCATTTGAAGACCGAGTGTTTGCGAGAACGATAGGATAACTTATCGATTGTCTCTGCACTGAGTTGCTCCGGTATAGAGATTCCCTAAGTGATGGGAAGTCCGATCGGGATTGTGAATACCCGGATTGCAAGGGTTTCTTCGGAAGTGCCTTCGGTTCTGTTCGAACCCGGAACAGACTTGTATGGTTGTATGTCTGACATTACACTTTGAGATATAAAGCTGATTTCTTTCAAATACATTTCTCTTTGGTGGTGGAGAATTTATTCTCTTAGCTTAACACCCTTCTCTGAGACGTACGAGCTCAGAGGTTATGTAGTTGAAGGTTATTAGTGATATACTCCCAATTTGGTAGTGTGGCATACTAAGTGTTGTTGTGTGTTACTGATCATTTGTTGATCAAAGCATGGCTTTCATGTAAAGCGTAGCTTTGTGGATGAGACTGCATCAGGACCTCACACCCCAGAAATGGTCGAAACAGGAAAGATGCGGCAAAGTTTCAGGGGTAGCTCCCCTAGGGTATGTCCATTCCTTCTGGAAAAAGGTGGTATTATGGTATGGAGCCCAGATATTTACCTGTGTGGTTGCTCCAATCTCATTTACTGTGTGATTGTTGTTGTGTGATCGAGGCCTCGAATAAAGGTCGCAAAAGACCGAGGGTGGCATATCTCAGGTTTACTACCCGGGAAGGGGGTAACCGGCCATGT
Source organism: Allium fistulosum (assembly GCA_030737815.1). Classification (NCBI taxonomy): domain Eukaryota; kingdom Viridiplantae; phylum Streptophyta; class Magnoliopsida; order Asparagales; family Amaryllidaceae; genus Allium; species Allium fistulosum. The sequence goes on from CM060905.1 coordinate 1,145,354,912, forward strand.
TTTGCAGAGTGCAGTTGTCTCTCGGGGCGTCCCTCCAGAGGCGTTCCCATGTGGCATAGGAAGTTCCTTAGCCTGACCATTTGTTGGAAAATCCAAAGAAACAATAAGAGCCCTTTACGATTGTAATTTGTATAACCTATCTCCTTAGGCGGCAGCTATAGCAGGCATAAATAATGGTACCTATGCTAGCTAAGATTAATATTGTATTTTCGAAATGATTTTGTACACTATGCACTAGTAATAATATCAAAAGAGTTTTATTGCGTATTAAGCATATTTGACTATCATAAGAAGAAATCTCCTCCAAGTCTGCGATTGCATTGTGTGTGGTGGGAGGTCTTATGGTAGTTTCATTTTCCAAAAGCATTGCGGATTTCAATGTTTAAAATTCTTTTGTTGTTTGTTTAAAAGATAAACTGTGTTTGTTTACTCACACCAGTCTCATGACTGACTCGTAGTTTATTGTTCCTTTCCTAAACTCTGGGTGCCCACAATTTTCCACACGGGCAGTCTAGAGTTGGGGTTTTCAGATAGTCAGGTTTAGTAGACTAGTTGGAGCTAATTCAGTTTTTGGAGCAGACGACTGACATTGCTTATCTTTGTGAACCGTTATGGTGGTTCGAGCTTGATATTGGAGTTGGTGGACTCATTCTCTTTTTGAGGATCATTTGGAGTTATCACTTCTGTTTTCCGCTGTATCATTATTTATCTCTGATATTCTTGTATCATATTCATATCATTGATGTATATCATTCTGGATATTATATTCATTGGAGTTATATATGATATCATCTATTTCTTTATTCCGCTTTGTTGTTATACTTACTGTGTTATAAGCACCGGCACGAATCAAATTTCAACGATTGAATCTACGGCATTCGAGTAAAAGTGAAGTACGACTGTCGATTTTCGAACGCTGAAATTTGGATCATGACATCTATAATGCTGTTGGGAGTTCATTCACCCATTTACCTCTAGCCTTTTCCAAACATCTCTCTAGGATGGAATTTACGATTTTGTTCACAGCTTCAACTTATCCATTTGCTTAAGGGCGAGCAACAACTGCAAATCTCTTTTCAATATGATGCCGAAGGTAGAAGTTTTCAAATTTAGCACTGTCGAATTAGGTTTCATTACCAGTTATAATGGTTTGTTGAAGGTCATAACGATAAATGACGTTCCAAACAATGAAGTTGATTATTTTCTTCGTCTTGGTCGCGGTTAAAAGTTCCGCTTCTTCCCATTTGGTGAAGTAATCAACTGCCACGATGGAGTATTTCACACCACCTTTAGGATCGGCTAGAAGACGATGATGTCAATGCCCCCAAGTGGAAAACGGCTATGGACTAGCCATTTGAGTAATTTCCATCGGTAGGGCTCTCGGAAATTTTTCAAACATCTACACTCGTCGCATTTTTTAGCATGACCAGCTACATCTCGATTGACTCTTGGCCAGTAATACTCATAACGGAGTATTTTCTTTGTCAGGATTTGCCCCCTGGTGTGATCGCTGCATTCTTCTTCATGGACTTCTCTCAAGACTTGTTTGATTTCATCATGAGTGGTAATCCAAAGCAAGGGAATGGAGAAAGCCCTTTCTATACATGACTCCTTTTTGGATAATGCAGCGTGAAGCTTTAAGGAGGATTCATCGTTCTCCATCGATTGGACGGTTCTCCACCGCTCTTCGGATAATCGTCTGATGCAGTGAATTCAGATATGAAGTATGCTAATATTTGACCATGGATAGCTCTCTGAGGGAGATAAGTGATATCAAATTGTCTTAGCTCAATATTCCATTTGAGTAACCTTCCGTACATCTAAAGTTGCTATAGGACCTGTCGTATCGACTGGTCGGTATAGACATTAACGGGGTGAGCCTGTCAATAGCTTGCTTGCATCATATACTGGTCTTTGGATCTATTTCTCTTCGCGTAGCATTGCGATGCTTATGACGTGTATCGACATAGCTAAATAGATGTATAAGCCTTCATGATCCGGTGGCTTGGATAGGATAGGAGGTCTCCCTAAGTGATCTACCAGAGCTTGAAATGCATTGGTGGCCCTGGAGATGAGTCGACATTGGTCGGTGACCTTCCTATTTAGGCTCTATGCCTGCTTGATGGTCTTTAGTACTTGAATGTTTCGAATTGCTTGAATCTTCACGGGATTGGCTTCGATTTCATGAGAGCCGACGATGAAACCCTGAAATTTCCCTAACGTAAAGTCGAAAGAGCATTTCAAGGGATTCAATTTCATTTCGTAATTTTGTAAAATATTGAATATCTCCGCTTATTCATCGATGTGGTCATTTGATCATCGTGACTTCACGAGCATATCATACACATATACTTCCGTCGATTTCCTGATCTGGTCTTTGAACATCCTATTGACTAGTCTCTGGTAAGTAGCTTTAGCATTATTTAGTTCAAATGGAATCACATCATAATGATATAATCCTGGATCGGTAATGAATTTGGTGTGCTCCTAGTCGAGGACGTGCATCGGGATCTAGTTGTACTCGGAGTACACATCCATAAATGAAAGTAGGTCATATCCAGCGGATTAGTCTACCAGCTGGTCGATCCTCGAAAGTGGAAAGCGGTCTTTTGGGCATGCCTTGTTCAAGTCTGAGTAGTTGACACATGACCGCTACTTTCTATTAGCTTTTCTCATAAGAACTGGATTTGATACCCATTTCGAGTAGAGGGTGTCACGAGTAAACCTATTATTTTTGAGTTTATCCACCCCCTCTTTAAGTGCAGCGAATCCCTATGGATCGATGTCGTAGCACTTTTGTCTCACCGGGGCATGCCTCAGGTCGATATTCAATGCACAGCTCACGATAGTTGGTGAGATCATACGCATGTATGAATGGGTCCAATCGAACACATCAAGGTTCATTCGGAGAAAACCAACTAATTCATTCATCCTCGTTGCACTGAGCCGTGATCCGATCTTCAGTACCCGTGATGGATCACCACAATTGTCTGTAATGTCGATTGTCAACTTAGCGGGTGTAGCCTTGGGTTCCTTGAGTTCAAATGTAACTATTTCGCGTAACAACCGACGTGAAATTTGGTTGGGATGGTTAATGATGATGGTTACTCCGGTCGAATCCCAGAGTCTTGTCATGAGTTATTAAGTCTGATAGCGAAGGGCTGTAAATGCTGTGAGCGATTATCTGCAATTGGCCAAAGATCAGGCTTAAAAGCACATTGAAGAAAATGTCAAGTAGGGGTCTGCTTCGAGTTGCGTGCAGCTGCATAGTTGGCTCTTACTTTGGGCTTAAATCTACTTATGTATTCGAGTAACGTGCTTTCCATTCACTGTACTGGCGAAATATCGCTCGTCGATCAGGTTGGAATAATAGTCAATTGCCCATGAGCTTGGGCATCGATTCAATGATTCTATCTCTAGGCATCCTTTCGGTCGTAGCCTCGAGTGGTTGTAAACACTATATATAAGTTACAATATTGAGCTATTGCAGCTAGTCTTTAGATGATCACACTTCTGCTCCTAGTCCCGGGTTGATAAATGTACTACATGGGCGGTTGATTCACGTCCTAGCTATGTTTATACTCCTACCAAAGCTCCAAAGACGTAGAGTTGATCGTTGAATGGTTGGTTTACATTCATCTTGTTTCTTGCTCGTGCCCCCACGCCTGGGGCATACATCGATAAGTAGGAAGGCAAACCACATCCGCTTTGGCTTTACACTCTTTCCCATTGAATTGCGGTATCAGGTTGGTTGATGGAAGGCCGAGTCTCGCCTATCCTGGATTGTATAGTTTTTCCTTCCAGCGGTAATATTTTGATGATTCGTTAGATTTCAAGGATGCGTTAGGTACTGGATGGTCAACCATGTCCACTTTAATTCATATTACATAATCAGATCTAGGGGTAAAGTTGGCTCGAGTGTAGTCGGGTCATGCTCTTCTAGTTTGATACTCCTCCTAACGGATCGAAGGAGGGAGATGGAGAATTAATGATCAAGACTTCGTGGTTTATTTTCTTTTCCACACTCTGGTGGTCATAGGTTTTCGAGGGACATCCGGGTCACATCTATTTGTGTTTGGTGCGGATCGATATTGACCCTCGATTTGATGGTACGATATAGTCGGCCACCCATAACTTTGGATGTCATTTTGATCGGTTTTGTATTGAGGCCTCCTTGCAGTCGTTGCCTTAAGTTGTAAAGAACACCAAGCCAGAGCTATGATGAGCTGTTGTATTCAACTTTCAGTAGTTTGTACTCCTACCCCCAGTCTTGGGTTAGTAGGTTTAGTTCGTGGATGGTCAATTCAATCCATAGTGAGTATATACTCCTTTTGTTGAGTCCAAGTTGGAGTTTATGGAATAGTGATTGATCGAACCACACTCGTCTATTTGTTTATGCTCATTTTCGCACTCTGGGGTTAAGAGTTTGCTGGCGGGTGGTCGAATCGCACCCAATTTGAGTTAATACTCCGGTCTGTGCTATGGGGACTTAGAGATTTTTGTTGAATCGTTTATACTCTAGTCCGTGCTCCGAGGACTTAGAGATTTTTGTTGAATCGTTTATACTTTTGTCCGCTTCAGGGACTTAGAGTACTCCAATCCGCTTCAGGGACTTAGAGATTTTTCCCAAGTCGTTTATACTTTAGTCTGCGCTCTAGGAATTAGAGTACTCCAGTCCGCTCTAGGGACTTAGAGATTTTTGTTAAGTCATTTATACTCTAGTCCGCTTCTTGGACTTAGAGTACTCCAGTCCGCTTTAGGGACATAGAGATTTTTCTCAAGTCGTTCATACTCTAGTCCGTGCTTTGGAGACTCAGAGTACTCCAGTCCGCTTCAGGGACTTAGAGATTTTTGTTAAGTCATTTATACTCTAGTCCGCTTCAGGGACTTAGAGTACTCTAGTCCGCTTCAAGGACTTAGAGATTTTTCTCAATTCGTTTATACTCTAGTCCGTGCTCTAGGGACTTAGAGTACTCCAGTCCGCTTCAAAGACTTAGAGATTTTCTCAAATCATTTATACTCTAGTCCACGCTCTGGGGACTCAGAGTACTCCAGTTCGCTTTAGGGACTTAGAGATTTTTCTCAAGTCGTTTATACTCTAGTCCACGCTCTGGGGACTCAGAATACTCCAGTCCACTTTAGGGACTTAGAGATTTTTCTCAAGTCGTTTATACTCTAGTCCGCGCTCTAGGGACTCAGAGTACTCTAGCCAGCTTCAGAGACTTAGAGATTTTTCTCAAATCGTTTATACTGTAGTCCGTGCTCTGGGGACTTAGAGTACTCCAGTCTGCTTCAGAGACTTAGAGATTTTTCTCAAGTCGTTTATACTCTAGTCCGCGCTCTAGGAACTCAGACTACTTCAGTCCAAGGAAAGTAGAAGAGAGAGACCGTAGTAACTAGTTTCTTTGTGTCAAGTGAGCTAAGAAAGCACATGTCAGAAGAATAGTGCTTTTTCTATGATTATTCAGCTAGTAGGTGTAGAACAATTAGCTCGACCGCCATTGTATAACCACTCATCAACGGATGCTGCTTCCCGGTTAAAAATGCAAACCCTGCTCCTCATATTGAGTGAACATATCACCCCCTTTGGTTGAGGGGGGCAGGGGGTGGACGAATGAATGGGTAAAAGCTCTCGCCTGACCGGGCGGGCCCCTCGGACTACTTTCCTTCCATACCCATTGGACCGTGCTTCAGGGACTTAGAGATTTTTGTTAAATCATTTATACTCTAGTCCACGCTCTGGGGACTCAGATTACTCTAGTCTGCTTAAGGGACTTAGAGATTTTTGTTAACAGCAGTCGCATCTCCACCCATCTGACTTGTACTTCATTCACCGTGTCAAGGCGAAAGTTGTCGAATGAACGGTCGAACCACGTTTGCTCATGGAGTGGGATTCTGCCCCAGCATCAAGGATGAAACTTGAAAAATGGACGGTCGATTCTCGTCCGCTTGGTGATTTTAGCTCTTCTAATCAAATCAAGGAAGAAGGTATATGATGGATGGTTGGATCACATCCATGCTGGGGTTGGATAATCAAGTCTTGCACAATTTTCTTTGTACTTCTTTCTAGAAAACAAGGATAATAGATTATTGAGTGTACGAATTAAGTTGCATACATTTCAGTGTGCAGCCGTGTCCATGTATTGAGAGTGGTGGTTGACGAGTAGGCAGTCCATCGCAGCTACTTCAGTCAGGCTTTTGAACTGCCTCTTGTATTCAGGGCAGGAGTTGATGTGTAGATGATAAAATCACGTCCACTCTAGTTAGATCCCATCATCACTAAGCTTTATGAGAGGCATATGTATTTTGTGAACTTTACTTTATGACCCGAGGAGTGGATGATCGGGTTACATTCATTCCAAGCCTTGCTTAGGTATCCAAGTTAAATATGGAAGTCGGTGAATGGACGGTCAGTAATGTCCGCATTATATTGGGTTCTGACCATGACAAGCTTTTCCATCTCTAGTCCTTGGCCCCAAATCAGAGGCATATGGTTGCTGATGAAAGGTCAAATCATGCTCGTCTTGATGAAACTCCACAGGTCTGATCACGGTCTGCGAGGGTTGGATGACAGCCAACTCTGAGTACTTGTCACCTGCATCATTTTGGAGTAGTTTAGTTCAAGTTGGTCGTAGTTCATAGCACAATCGAAATTGAAATAAAAATAATTCAAAGAAGATCGGAATAAATCTCAGTGGTAAATGAAGCAGCATCGTGTGTTCGCTATTCAACTTTGCCCCTAGCTCCTTTCAGCGAGATGTCGACCGTTAGCGGTCCAATTGATAATCAGAGTTATTGATAGCCATCGGGCATTCCTTGCCCGCCATTATGCAGGGCTTGGACATACTATTGAAGCTTTCCTTTCCGACTCAACTTTCCGATCACATCTCAAAGGTGTTTGTAATCGCCAGTGTTAGGGACGTGTGCATCTTAGAATATACAACATTCCCCATATTTTCTCTGGGCTTTGGTGGACTCTCTCGAGGTCAGATTTCAGTACTGCTCTGAGTCCTAAGTCTCCAAGTAGAGGCCATCGATTGAGTCATTCAAAGGAGCATATGAGTCGAATTTTGAGATCCTGGGTCATCTCATAGGATCTAGGTCCTTAACCAATGGACCTGTATTGTTCTTCCTCCTAGTCTTCTCTACCTCCTCCTTGCTTAGCTTTTGATTCACTTTGTAACAAAGACGATCCAAGGTCGTAGGAGGCTCTCAAGCTAACTAGCTGCCAAAATCAGTCCAGGGGTTGATTTCCCTCATCAATGCCATCAATATGATATCCTCGCTAGCATCTAGAATAAATTGGATAATGACATCACATCCTTGGTATGAGCCACATGCATTCTAAACTGTTCGACGAACTTCTAATCGGTTGATTGAATGAGGAGATGGGTTTGGGCGATAATCGCATAAATTGCATGATCGATACACCTTCGACGAATATAGGAATTCATGAGATGTAGACTAGGGTCAATTTTCCCTGAGTAAACTGATATGATTGGTACATTAAATCTCCTCAGATATATTACACACTGAACGACTTCAATGAATAAGTTTTGACTGTGGGAGATGCTTCAATCATTGTCAATCCGGTTCATTTTTAATTACATCTACTTATCATGCTTGTGAATTATGTATGCATGCTCGAGATATCAGCAAAGTAAGATGGTCCGGTATGGATGGGTAAGTGGTAAGTTACTTGGAGTCGAACCCGAGAAAATCTGCTATTTTCTTGGAATCAACAATTGGTTTGCTTGGAGTTACTGAATTCGTAGTGTTGGGTCAATGAAGAACGGTGCTTGGAGCCATCATGGTGTTTTCTTGGAGAAAATCCTGGTTTTACATGGGGGCACTGCGCTATGGCATGGGTTCGGGTGCATTGCACCATAAAAAAAATTAGAGCCTTATTCTTAAAATTTCGGTCGTACCGAAAAAGAATTTTTTTTTGAAAAAACAAGTCGTACTCGATCCATAAATTTTTTGGGAACTGGAACCAGTTAAACAAGGGTTCCATTGTAGAAGAATATGACATAAGGGTTGTTAGTATAGGGATTGGCTGAATTGCCTTGGCGATGGGTCGGTCGTTTGCCATATGATAGGGATCGACATATGAAGATTGGAGGGATCAGTATTGACATCTATGGAGAGGGTTCTGTATTTAGGTCTTTTAGAGGGATCGGTAATAAGCCTTAACTGAGGGATCAGTATACATGCTACCTGGAGGGATCGATGTACATGCTACCCGGAGGGTTTGGCATACATGCTTTCTGAAGCGATCGGTACAATGATTTCTGGAGGGATCGAACCGGTATACATACATTGAAGAGGGATCGGTATATATACATTTGCCTTGGTGACGGTTTGGCCATATGAGACATTGGCAGTATTGCCTTCAGAGAGGGGTCGGCCTTCATTCAACTTGAGTGCAAACTTCAACATCCAATCCCAAGATCTTGCGTACATAAGTGAATCCAATTCCTTCTAAATGGTCATGAACACATGAACAACTCCAAACAAGAACATTAGCACAATCAAATCCTCCAAAACAGGGGTAGCAGACTTAGTTCCTCTGACTATGGCTATCAGCTTCCTTTAGATTTCTTTCAAATCCGAGTAAAATAGGAAGTTTGCAAGTTAATAACTTGATCTATCTCGCGAATATGAGAATCTGCTAGTAAACGATGAGATCCAATCAAGCTGAGAATTCATTTCTCAGTGAAAGCACCAAAATGTTAGCACCAAAATTGGTCACTAACACGCTAGAGTAGATTTCAGTAGCGAGATAAATGAAGAAAATCAATTGAAACAGAGGCATAACACTATATAATGCAAAAATAACAGTAAAAATGAGAACAACAGAATTATAGTGGTTCTGCGTAACTGCCTACGTCCACATTGAAGGTAATCTTTATTGCTTTATCAACTGTTTGAGTACATATAAAATCCGCAAAAAACAGCTTGAATTCAATTTGGAACAAATAGGAAACGAGTACAAAAATGGCAGAGTTTCCTCTCAGTTCTCCTAAAAAGATCCTCCAAAATGGACCCATGCCCCACTATTTATAGATGGAGGTAGGCTGGTGTCTCATAGGTCGAACATCTCTCCAGTCACTCAGGCCCATCACCAAGAAACTCAGCCCAATAACAATACCGAACTAACAATGCTGAACTGAAGTTGCCGACCCGAACCTGCCTAACCCACAAGGCCAATTCAAGATGCCGACCTGAAATCCAAACTCACCGAACGCACCAAACATTCTGACCTGTGTCTCTTGCCGACTTCACATCTTCACTCCACCGACTCGAAGCAACACCGAGCCCATGGGTATAAGCCGAACTGATATAATGCACTGACCCTGGATATGAGTGCTATCCCTAAATAGCAATGCCGACTCGGAGTTCCAAGCATTGCCGACCACTTGAGGCGTCACAACATGCCGACCCCATATTCCATATGCCGACCCGAGTACATAGAGATGCCGAACCGAAGTCCTTCTCCAATGCCGACCTCTCTTTCATGCTGAACCCTCGCAAATACACCGAACTGATGCCATACAAGCCCAAGACCCAAAGCTATACCGATCATAACTGAACCAATTGTAGCTTATCCCATCATAGCCAAACCGATCGTAGCTATACCAACCTCAAAAGGATATGTCGACCTGGGAAATTTTGACCTCCAACCCGAAGCTATGCCTATCCCTTTTTTATACCGAGCCCTTGCAAACATGCCGACCCGCGGACTTATACACCGATCCGATCTCATCAAATCAGACCCGAAGCAGGCGCCCCTATGACCCGAACCAAAACTTCTAGCGACTCAAAGTTGACGTTGAGGTGACTCGGAGTAAACCTTCCCTTGACTCGAAGAAACCTCCTTAACGACACGAGGCAGATCATTTCTTGACTCTACTTCCATCAGCATTCAAATATAGTTCCTGCAACTACCGTTTGTGTAGCCGGGCTAAAGTACTGGGTAACACCTTGCAGCTTGCATTATTGAAAGCTTTAAATGGCCGCCCTCAAGAAGGGAGCCTGAAGAACCACCGATAAAAAAATATTTCAATAATGAAACAAAAGGTCGAGAGTGGTTAATTCTACCACATGAAATGTCGAAAGATAATTTCTCGCCTTGTTAGCAATCTTCAACCCTTTCATCTTAATTATCCAGCTCACAGATGGATTTATTGTGGTTGATGTTGATATCTTTTTTGTAATTTTTTAGAAATAATATGGTGCTTTCTTCTTCAATGTTTTCCAGACTTGAATACTATCTGTTTCAGTGCTATTGTGAAGTCTGTTATTTCTTTCTTTCCATATAAAGTATATTGTAGTTGTTAGGATAATACAGGCTTTATTGAATTCTTTCTTTTACTATTATAAACTTCCTGAATGTGCTGCATGATTTCTCTGATACTTTGAAGAGGTTTTGTTGGTTAAGCTTCAACTTGTTATAAGTCTAGAATAAACACAGTCAAAAAATAGATGATTGATGTTTTCGGGTTCACTTTTACAAAAAAGGCATTTAATACTGCCATTTTTATTCAATTAAGACACCTATCTGTGATTGGTAAACGATTTATATTGCATAATAAGCACAAAAAGCCATTTTTTGACAATTTACATTATTCCAAATTGGTTTATGCTAGTCCACTTCTACCTTATCTCCTTTAATAAACTCTCATATGTTTTTGAAAGAAAATTTACGTTCTAAATATAATTTCCAACTCCAAATATCTTCATTGAGACTTATATCAATTTCTAATTTATTGATTGCTGAATTGAATATTGATTTTGCTGTTTGAATTTGAGTATTCCATGTTGAATTTAGAATGATGATATCAACATTTTCATTGGCTCCTCCAAATTGGTAGAGATTATACCAGCCTAGTAAATTTATCAGGGATTTCCTATTATCTAAGGATCAAACCAAAGATTGGTTTGTTTACCATCCTTGAATTTTATTTCTAATAGTTTTGAATCTATTTCTTTGCATTTTAGTATACTCTTACAAGTATGAGAAAAATGATTTTCCATTGGCATAATCCAAAAAAAATTGTTCTTAACGTACTTAGCTTTCGTCCTTTAGCCCATAAAGATTTACCTGATAAAAACCTCCAAAAAGTTCATAATGGCAAGCCTAATTCAGAACTTTGAAGTTTCTTATCTCTAAACCTCCAACTTTTTTTTGGTTTTGTAACAATGTTCCATGCTACTTTATGATTTTTCCCTTTCTTGATGAAGTTGGCACATAACCTTTCAATATTTTCCATTGTTTTTGTTGGGATATTACGAGATTGCAGCCAGTACATATTTATAGCCGTAATGGCAGTATGTGTGGGTTCTAATCTGCCTGCTATATATAACATCTTACTAGACCAGTTGTCAAGTTTTCCTTGAATAATGTCATGTAATTTGGTATAGTCCATATCTTTGATTCGATTGGCATTTAGGGGGAGGCCCAAGTATTTTACTAGCAAATCATTTTCCTGAAGTTTTACAATACTGAGAATTTCTACTTTCCTGCTGAATGCTTTACTGAAGTACACCTTGCTCTTGCTTTCATTAATTTGCACCTCACATTGAGTCTTAAGATTTCAAAAAAATTCCCAATAATTCTAGCATTCCGACTGTCTGCATTTAGAAAAATTAATAAATCACCAACATATAATAAATGAGTAATACAAGGAATAGTTGAATTTAGTGGTTTGATATTTTTATTTAGCTGTTCCTTCAATATTTGTAACATGAAATATTCCATTGCTGTATGTTAACAATAAAATTTGTCAACATCCCCAAAGCTATGTGGTTACACATAAGTTTATTTGTGATGCAAAGGAGAATTATTAAAGAGATTACTCCCTTCGAGACCCCCCTTTTCGATCGGGTTGAATTGATTCAACCAACCTCCTCAAGATGAAGATTAAGGAGAGGGTATCTCATTTGAAACCCCTCTTTCGAATGAGTCGAAAGTAGCCATTTATATCGAATATTCATCCCTTTCGACTATGTCGAAAGGTTCAATCAACCCTTTCGCTCATATCGAAAGGTCTGCTTTTCCATTAAAGAGAAGAAACTACTTTTGACATCATTGGTTTTGCTCCTTTATGAGGAACTCCTTCGAAAGGGTCATAGGCATTGTAGGGTACATATACCTTTCGAAGGAACCCATTTCATATAACATTGCTTTACATTTATGCATCTGGTCTTCCTCGAAACGTCCCTTTCGAGCAGGTGATCTGGCTCTTTTGATGTGGATCAAATGTATAATATGCAAAGCCTCATTTAATATATGCAATGGAAAATCATCTTGGATAACACAAGTTCTGTAAACATGTTAAGATCGAGACATCATCATCTTCTTTATTTGTCATAATGTATTGTTAATCATGATGATAATGTTTTTCGTATGCATATTATCCAAGTCGATCCCTGGCATTGCATAAGACAGAAAGGAGTTAAGAAGATAAGATAGCATCATGTGCAATTGATCATTAGTCCAGCTATTGATCGAAATGATCTCCCTCATGATCAAAATCTTTATTGAATCCATGCACTTCCTCCTTTTCCCATTAATCCAAAATGAGTTACAAGTTTGAGAGCTTTTCCCCAAATCAATTTAGGGTTACAAAAATTTGATTTTCGCTAAGAAGTAGAAGAATGAGTTTTGAATCCAAAATCTGGTCCCCAAAATCGGGATCCCAGGGTCTTATTTATAGATGCAGGTCGGCTCCCTTTCGCGCCCCTTCTTTTGGCTCAGTCGAAAGGTCCTCCTATCTTCCGCATCCATCCTTTCGACATAGTCGAAAGGCCCTCTTTCTTTTTTCAGTGTGCCTGCTTTCAATGCTATCGAAGGCATTCCCTTCGAGTTTCCTCATTCATCCTTGCGCTTCCCATTTTCTTATTCATGATCTTTCGACCCAGTCGAATGGGTCTCCTTGTCCGCCTTTCTCCATCATTAAGGTCCAAGTGTCTCTTTTTTCTGCTTTCTCCTGGATTGCTTTTGACATCGTCGAAAGGGTGATAGATGCGCCTTTTCTCTTTGTATTGCTTTGTTGTCATAAGAATTAAAGATACGAGCTTCCGACTCTGTGGATAGGTAGTTTTCTAGGGTTTCAAAGGTGTTAAAGTGTTGATGGTTTCGAAGCAGTAGATTACTTCCGATTGCATGCTTGTGAATTGATGCAGAACCTTCCCTGAATGTTAAAGGCTTCAACAAGTTCGAAAGGGTTGATTATGCTTTAGAAAGGGTTGTTCTGATCAAGGCATCTTTCTGAGTAATTTGAATGAAGGTGAAACCATTAGTTTCGAAAGGTTTGGCGCGTATATGAAGGGTTGTTATCCATTGCCTTCGAAAGGGGGTTTCGAACCGACTCCTGCTTTTCTTATATATGTGAATCCATCCGCATCGAAAGGTTTTTGACGAGGCGAAAGGGTAGCCTTGCTTTCTTCTTTCATCTTTTCAAAAGCTTTTGCACGGTTTATCATTTGGGATGATGCATGGTGCTTGCGACTCCTTCAAAAGCCATCTCAATGCCTTCGAAACACCCTTCCGTGAACCTTGAAAAACCCTATGTCTTCAACTTTTGTAGAGCCTAGCACTTTTATTAACCTTCTTTCATATGTTTATTCTTAAGGGAATTTTATGGTTAACATTTTGCCCACCTAGTATGAAGGAAGCTTTTGTTCTTTAGGTCAAAAATTTCACAACATCCTCATTCTTAATAACTTCGTTTTCCTGCAAAATTCAATGCAAGTAACATTTTCTATTGTTAACTCATTATTTATTTAAATATATGCTTCATGATTTGGAAATAAAGTCAATATAGCAGTGCTTCTAAACTCAAATGAATAATTAATCATAATCTTAATTTAATAAAGGATATGAAATCCTCAATTGTAAACGATTGAGAACTAAAGACTTTTGTCCAACAATATTATAAATCCCACTATTTAACTTTTATAGTTAAAAATGAAATTCATAGTTGAACTCCCACGTAATCGATAGTAATCCATGCATATAATACTTAAAGTCCAAGAACTTTCGGTTGAAGACAACCACTATTTGGAAATAGGAGGTCATAAGCTATCATTTGGAAATAAGTCATTGTGATCCATAAATCTTTTATTTGGAGGAATAAGTAATATGTATTTAGAAACTCCTCTTGGAATTAAGAATGAACCAGGGGCCTAAATTCAGATGTTGGTGAATATCGTTTAGAGTTGCAAACTAATAACCCTGATATGGGTATTAAGAAGACAAACTCGAAGTTTCTGGTTGAAGATTTAGATGTCCATTGTAATTTCAATACCACTTCTTTAAAACTCAGACTTAGGAACTGATAGATGGAACCCTAAATTGATGATAAAAGACTTGAAACTCAAATTCAGGTATTAGAAAATTAAGAAATATAAAACCCAGATTAGGGCATCAATAAGTGAAGCTTGGAAGTTAATAATAAGATCTTCAAAACCCAAATTCGGGTTTCAATAAGTGAAATTCAGAAATAGTCTTTATAATAGAACCCTCAAACCCAGATTTGAGTATTAGTGGTGGATAATCAGAAATCCATAATAATTTTCTTCATGACAGGAATCTTAAGCCCAGATTAGGGCATTAATAGTGGATAATCAGAAACCCATAATAATTATCTTCATAATAGAAATATTAAGCCCAGATTAGGGCATTAATAAATGAAGTCCGGTAATAGTTTCGAAACCCAGATTTGGGTATGAGGAAGACCATAAGTTATTGGTAAAGACCCGAAACCCAAATTCGGGTATTAACTGATGAAGTTTAGAAATAAGAAACCCGAAACCCAGATTCGGGTATTAATAAGCGGAGTTCTACTATGCTCCTTAGATTCTGTCTTCTTTGACCTGTGTAAACCCTTTAGGCCTTGTATGTAGTTGTGGTTTGATTGGCTGCTTCTCGAGCTTGGATGTCTTAGTCCATCATTTGATATGCCGCTTATCGGGCTCGGACGTCTTAGTCTGTTGTTTGATATGCCGATTATTAGGCTTGGACATCTTAGTCCATTGTAGATATGCCGCTTCTTGGGCTTGGACGTCTTAGTACGTTGTTGATATGCCGCTTCTTGGGCTTGGATGTCTTAGTCGATTGTTGACTGGTGTGCTTGGTTAGCTTATTCTCAAGCTGGAACGAAGGACTTACCCAACCTCCCTCCAGGTGGTGCTTTGACCTGGCCATAGCATGGCGTGATCAAGGGCTTGTTCAGTGCCTTGGCCAGACCATAGCATGGCGGGACCAAGGGCTTACTCCGTCCTCCCTAAAGAGGTGCCTAGACCTGGCCATAGCGTGGCGCGGTCAAGGGCTTGTTCGATGCCTTAACCAAGCCATATCGTGGCGGGACCAAAGGCTTACTCCGTTCTCCCTTTGGAGGAGCCTTGACCTGGCCATAACATGGCACGGTCAAGGGCTTGTCGATGCTTTAACCTGACTATAGTGTGGCACGGATAAAGGATTACACTCCTCCCTCCAAGAGGTGCTCTGCCTTGGCCAACTCGGTGCGGACAGAGGCTTTGACCGTTGGTGTCCAAGTGAAAGGAGTATTTCACTCCCAACCATGTAGATTAATCTTTTTGAAGAAAGTGATGCTTTATTCATTCATTATAGGATAATATGGTCTCAAATGTTCTGCGTTCCATGTTCTAGGAACTATATTGCCGTCTGGTCGGCATAGCTTGTAAGCTCCTCAGGGAATTACTTTGCATATGATTAGGGGACCTTCCCAATTTGGTCCCATTGGTCCATCCGCAGGATTTCTCTTGTTTGCCATTACAATTCGGAGTACTAGGTCTCCTTCTTGAAATGACCATGTTCTCACTTTTGAATCGTAATATTTCGGAATTCTTCTTTGATATTATACTGTTCGAATTGCTGCTTCATCTCTCAACTCATGTATTAAATCCAGCAATTCTCACTTTAGTTCTTGGTTTAAATCGAATGCATATGCGATCCTTCGATGTGAGGGTATTTCAATTTGAATTGCTAACATCGCCTCACACCCATATGTTAATGAATAGGGAGTATGTCCCATTGCTATTTTGGTAGATGTTCGATAAGCCCATAGTACAAGTGGCAACTCTTCTACCCAATTCCCTTTGGCTTTGTTCAGTCGCTTTTTTAGAATAGTCTTTATAGTCTTATTTACAGCCTCAACGGCCCCATTTTCCTTCGGATGTGACACGGAGTAAAAGCTCTTAATAATCCCATTCTTATGACAAAACTGAGAGAACTCTTCACTTTCAATCTGCGTTCCATTGTATGAGATAATCTTATGGGAATTCCAAATCTTGTTATGTTTTTAATGACAAACCTGGGTACTTTTCCAGAGGTGATCTCAGGGAGCGGTTCTGCTTCAACCCACTTTGTAAGGAAGTCTATGACGACTACATCATATTTTGCTCCCCTTTTAGAAATTGGCAATGGGCCAACTAAGTAAATTTCCAATATGTCAAAGGGCCATGGACTTGATATTAGGGTTAAATGACTTGGTGGTAACCAGGGAATCTTCGATTATTTCTGGCATTTCTCACATCTTCTTACATATTCAATGGTTGGGCTTACCATACAAGGTCAATAAAAACCCTGTCTCGTTAGAGTGGTCTCCATAGAATCCTTCATGCACTTTTACCAGCAATTTCATCTCATTTTCCAGGCTTACACATCTTAAGTAAGGTTGTGCATATCCTTTCTTGTAAAGGATTCCATCCACTATTATGAAATTTTGAGCTTGTCGCTTGATTTTTCTAGCCTTGCCCTTGTCAGATGGTAACTTTCCTTTAGAAAGATATTCGATGATTGATGACATCCAAGTGTGATTGTACCAGTCATCCGTTCCTGGCAGATTGACTCTTTCATCTGAGACTTCTCTACTAATTTCCCTTCCTTCTTTCTCTTGTAACATGGCTCGGGACCTTATTAGAACTCACAGTTCCTTTTTTTGTTTGGGAGTTCCCTATTAAATACTTGGAGTTGCTTGGTACACTACTGGCACAACCCGAGTTTCTGGGGCTCTCCTTAAGCTGGCCAACTTTGCTAATGAATCCACTTGTGAGTTTTCACCTCTCGGAATTTGATGTATGGAAAAGTCTTCAAATAAAGTGAGCATCTTTAATATCTTCTTTACGTATAGAGATAGCTTAGCGTCTTTTGTCTGATATACTTGCTTTATTTGACTTACCATTAATTGGGAATCACTAAAGATTTGAATCCGCAGGATTTTGAATTCTAAGGCCAAAGTCAACCCCGCCACCGTTGATTCATATTCAGCCACATTCTTTTTGCGAGAAATCCTAACTTCATGGCATAATGTAAACGGTGTTAGTCTGGTGTTATTATCACATACCCTGTACCGGCTCCTTGTTCATTTGATGCATCATCGAAAAATAACTACCACATATGTTTTTGATCCCTTTCCTTTTCTGATTGTTCCTTAATGAAGTTAGTACACTCGTCAATAAAATCCGCCAATGCTTGCCCTTTGATAGCGGCTCGTAGCTGAAACTCAATATCATACTGGCTAAGCTCAATTCCTCATTTTACCAGTCTACCCAAAGTTTTCGGCTTACTGAAAACTTGTTTGAGGGGAAATTTGGTTAATACCCTGATTGGATGTGCTTGAAAGCAGGCTCTCAGTTTTTGCATTGTGAGTATCAAGCAATAAGATAGTTTTTCTATAACTGGGTACCAAATTTCTGCATCCTTTAATCACCTGCTTACATAATATACAGGAAGTTGAGACCCACTTCCTTCTCTGATCAACACCGAACTGGTGACCGCATGCTCTGAAACTGACATGTATAGGTATAAGATTTCTCCATTCTCGAGACTAGATAGTATTGGTGATTTTTCCAAATGGCTTTCTAACTCTTGATAAACTTTTTTACAATCGTCCCCCTATTCAAAGTTTTTTTTCTTCTTGATTACATCGAAAAAGGGGATACACTTATCAGTCGCTTTGGAAATGAATCTACTTACGGCGACTATTCTTCTGTTCCAACACATTACCTCTTTACTAGTTTTTGGTTCGGCCATGTCCTTAATAGCTTGAATTTGGTCTTGGCTAGCTTCAATCCCTTGAGCACTCACAAGGTAGCCTAAAAACTTCCCTACATGGACTCTGTAGGAGCATTTCTGTGGGTTCGGTTTCATCTGATATTTCCGTAGTATTTTGAACATCTCTTGTAGGTCTTCAAGATGATTTTTAGCCTCATATGACTTCACTAGCATGTCATCCACATAAACCTCCATATTTCGGCCAACCTGTTCTTTAAACATCCGACTGACTAGCCTTTGATATGTAGCTCCTACATTCATTAGTCTGAAAGGCATTGCTTTGTAGTAGTAGATTCCCTAATCAGTAATGAAACTTGTGTGTTCCTCATATGGCTTGAACATAGGTATCTGATTGTACCCAGACTATGCATCCATGAGAGACAACAATCTTTGCCCACTAGTTGCATCAACCAACTGATCAATTCATGGCAGCAAAAATAGTCTTTCGGACATGCTTTGTTCAACTAAGTATAATCGACGCAAGTACTCCACTTTCCGTTCGACTTCTTTACTAACACTGAGTTTGCTATCCATTTTGGGTAATAGATTTCCCAAATAAATCCATTTTCAAGGAGCCTTTTAACTTCTTCTTTCAAGGCATCAGACCGTATTTTATTTAGTTGTATCTTTTTCTGTCTACTGGGGTTTGCTTCTGGATTGATGTTTAGCGCATGACACATGACCGACGGATCAATCCCCCCATATCTAAATGAGACCTTGAAAATACATCTTTATTGGTTTTAAGAAACTAGATTAAATATTTCTTCAAGTTGCTATCCAGTTCCTTTCCCACTTTGACTACTTTAGTGGAAGCATCTAAATCTATGCATGCCTCCTCAAGGTCTTCTATGGGTTTTATTCTTTCCGCTTTCCCTCGGCAATCAAGTTCTGTGACGATTGGGCCTTCTTCAATAGAATTAGCATCGATCCTCTTCCTCTTGCCTCTAGGGGGAATTTACCTTTCATACCTAAGTTTGTTAGTTTTATTAGATCTAAATTTTGCTTCGAATGTTGGATGTAAAAATCCATCATCCGAAGGCAAAAAAATAGTAGAAGAATCAAAGTAAGTAGAAGTCTCCCTTTTGTATTAATCAATTTTAGCAAAATAGATTTCACGAGAGCTAAATTGTTCTCCATGGACTGTGCCCCAGCCTCTCTTCGTCAAGAATTTCACCATCAGATACTTCGGTGAAACAAAATTATATGTCTCATCAAGCGCAGGTCTGCCAAAGAAAGCGTTGTAATAGGATGGCTGGTTAATGATCACAAAGAGAGTTTTGAAAGTCCGGCAACATGGTAGCATCCCCATTTGTACTAGCAGTTTTACTTGCCCCACTTGGGTCGACCCATTGTTGTTGAACCCAAAGATTGGTCCAATGGTAGGCTCTAGCTTGTCATCGGGGATGTCCATCTGATCAAAGGCATGCTTACAAATGACGTTGACTGTACTACCCGTATCCACAAGAATCTTGGACATGACAGATAGTCCAATTTGAGCTGTGATCATCGGGGAATCGTTGTGTGGGTGATGCACTCCCTTCTTCAACTCTTGGGGGGTAATGATTAGATTTTGCATTGGGTGTTGAGTTGTGGCTTTTTTAGTAGGGGCTCTTCTTGGACTGAGAACACTCCGTCTCTAGCCTCCTTATTATACATGTTCCTCGCCCCTTTGCTGGTTTCCGCTAGATGTGGCCCTCCATGAATTACATCAATCCTATTCAGTGGCGGACTTAAGCTCAAAGGATTTTCTTCCTCCAGAATATTAATAGCATTAGTAGGAAGATTTTGCGGACCATCCCCCCTCCGTGGAGCTTTCTGTTTGTCCTAGATGAGTTATTTTAAATGACCCACGCGAATCAACTTCTGGATGATTACCGCCAAGACTCTGCATTCGTCAGTCTTGTAGCCATTTGATGCGTGGTACACACAGTAGTCGCCCTCCTTCCTCTGTTCTGGGTGATTCTTGGCCTTGTAGGAAGTTGGGAAATTGACTCTCTCCTTTGCCACATCATAGATGTAAGCCAATGGCTTTTTCAAAGCGATTGATATAGGAATAGGCTCGTCCCATCTTGCTCTTTTATGCCCTTAATCCAATCCAAACCTTCCACCTTCCTTTTTAGGGATTGCTTTCTTCTTAGCGTGATACAGCTCATCCATTCGAATGAACTTGTCAGCTTGAAATTGAAGTCCTGAAGATCCTTGCACCCATTAATAAAGAGCTATTTCCAGAATAGGGTATTCTCTATTAATCCAGAATGTACCGCAATGAGCTTATCATGGTCATTCATGTCCTTAGCCTTTAATGCTTCGATATTGAATCTTTTGAGGTAATTTCCCAAAGACTCTCCTTGTCTCTGTTTAATGTTAGCCATAATGGTATAGTCCATGGTTGGGTCCTTGCATATGCAAAATTGAGCAGAGAACTCATAAAAAATTGCTTCCACGAGTAGATTTTCATTTCATGGTATTGTCGATACCATTTAGCTGCAGCCCCTTGGAGAGTCATTGGAAACAACCAACATCGAACTGCTCCAAATGCGTTATACAGATCCATTTGGCTATCGAAAGCCATCAAGTGGTCGTCCAGATCTGTAGTTCCATGGTACATCATAGTTAGGATCTTTATATAGGAGGGGAAAGCCGTTGCCATGATTTCATCCATGAAAGGCGCTACCCGCTCATTATCATTCACGTTCTCGTCTAATGTCCTCTTCCCCTTAGCACTCAGCACATCTTTAATTACCTTTTCTACCGTGTCTTTTAGATAGGCTTTGGCATCATGATAATTTTTCCGGTCTGGATAGTATTCTGATAGAATGCGGATTAAGGATCTTAAGGCTAGAATTAACACTAGAGGGGGGGTGAATAGTGTTTTAAGAAATTTGTTAATCTTTTTAGTTTATCTTAATTTTTTAACAATGTATACACTAATCAGACACAGATATGAACATAGAATCAAACACAGATGTAAATATAAAGTAAAAATAGTAAAGGAAAGAACACACCGGATTTTATACTGGTTTGGAGTTACCGTACATCCAGTCTCGCAACACAAGTACGGATTTCCTTTCAAAAACAATTCCTACAAATACAACCCTCGGTTTCAAGGCTACGAGGTACACCCTCCAGAATCACAATCCTCTGGGTAGAGATACTTGATTTCCGGGGCAACAAGTTCACCCAATTGATTTCCAGGGCTACAATCACACCTTCTCTCGCTCAATTGATTACAAAAAGTCTATAACTCAGATTAGCACTTGGATCTTATAGAGATAGTGGAGAGAATCAAAACCAGAAATTATCTAGTTTGATTCGATATTGATTTCGGCAGAGTAATGGTGTAATTTGTAAATAAGAAAGTGGAGAAGAAGAAGAGAAGTTAAATCACAGAAAAAAGTGTTTAAAAATCGTTGAAAACATCCTTTATTTATAGTAGATCAATAGCCATGTCCATTGGTGAAGGGATGTGGCGACTAGACACTTCTTTTAAAAAACAATTTAACTATCACAATGTCGACAGGGGTACATGTGACCATGTCGACATGCCCTTGTATTTTTTGGTGATTAGTTTTTCTTTGAAACTAATTTCTATATTATATTATACTTATATTTAAACTTTATAAATATACTTATATATAGTTATAATACACAAATAACTATAGAGAACAATATTAAAATATATATAATAATTTTCTACACTTTTATATTTAAATCTTAAGTATAAATATATAAAACAACTAAATATATTAATATCAGAATTGTAGTTTAAAAACTTAGGATAATAATTTAAAATCAAAGATATTTAAAATTAAGGATATTTAAAACTAAGGATATTTTTGAGGCTAAAATATATTGAAAAACAAGGACAGATGATTTTGGTTTTTAAACAGGAATATTTAAAATCATTTTGAAAAACAAGCTATATATTTTGAAAATCATTTTGAAATAAAAGTAAGTGGATACAAAAAGATGTTCCACTAGATTTTTCGTAGGTTCCATCCTACTTAGGGTTCCATCCCTTTAATGAGCACGAAGTGGATTCCATTCCACACGAATAAAATAGATTTTAAGATGTCAGTGCCTTTCTATGAGTTTTAACAATATTCCTAACTATATAACTTATCTTGGAAACTTGAACTCTTGAAATTCTTGATACTCATGAGTCTTGAATCTTGATATCTTCAGTCTTTGATCTTGAATCTTTATACTGTACAGTTCTTCATTCTTTAGTACCTGTAAACATATCTATATATATCTACACAATAATGTTAGTATTATATATTTTATAATCTAATTCTAAGTAAGGTTGTTGTCATCAAAACCAACTCCTCAGGGACTAACAATCTCCCCCTTTTTGATGATGACAACCTTTGTTTATAAAATATCACTTCTATCCTAATACCTCTAATAACTCCCCCTTAATCTATGCCTAACTATCCTATTTTATACTTCTCCCCCTTAGTCATCAACAAAAACCATATAACTCCATAATTATAATACTATATAATTCTATATAACTCTATATAACTCCCCCCGAAACTAAGACTACATTACTTGTGATTATAATGATAGTGTTATCATACATAATCACTACTTAACTTTAAACTAAACTCTTAATAACTACTATTCTTAACTAATAAACTATATATTCAAAAGATACGGGAATATACGGATAAGAGAACACAATTTATTATATAATGTTATATTTATATGTGTGTAAACTATGTAAACAAATATACATGTGTTTTATATATAAAAAACTATATATACAACGATACGTACGAAAGAATGAAAGAAAGAACACTAAGGAGAATTCTTGACAGTAGGAGACCTATGAATCGAACAATTAGGATAGTGGAGACAGAAGTTTCCACGCTGTTCGACAAGGTTTCCATCCTTATCAAAACATACTTCACCAATGCAAACTACGGTGTCGTCGTCTTCAACTTGCACTTCATGAACAGGTGCGTCCTCTTCTTCCAAGGGTGCTTCTTCCTCTTTCATTGGCTCTTCTTCGCTGTCCTCTTGTGTGTGGTCACAAGAAGACTCTTCTTCGATCAAGATCGGGTTCTCTTGGTTATCCATTAGGAACTTCTGCAAATTTCTAAGGATTCGACCTTGCTTCTCATGTTCTTTACTCATCCGAATTTGTTTGACTTGAATTTCAGTCACCATTTGCAGAATGTCCTTTGTAGTATCCTCTAATTTTATCACACGAGCGTGAATGGAGCGTTGAAGAGGGCCGGGAGTAGGAGAGTGAAATGAGAAAGTCGAGTTTATGTTTGAATTTGATGGAGAAGCCATTATTTTCTTTGTTTCAGAAGTTTAAACCAGAAGAAAATGAGAGGGAATGAAGAGAAAGTCGAAATATGGAAGAATATATAACCAACTTTTCAAATTTTGGTGGGAATTTTAATTTTCAAAAAATATCGTTATATGTCGACATGGTGGGATATGGGGTTGTCGACAGGGGTATTTTAATTTTGGCTTCTAATTTATTTAATTATACTTGTTATATATTTATGTTTTATATTTCAGTTAAAGAACAAATACCTAATTCTCTTCTTAATTTGGTAAATATAGATTCATTTAATGGTTTGTTAAGATATCAACAGTTTGATTATCAGAGTTTATATATTCGAGAGTAATTACTTCTTTAGTTATATTATCTCTAAGAAAATGATGTCGAATATCAATATGTTTAGTTCGAGCATGATGAGTAGGATTTTTAGATAAATTTATTGCACTAGAATTATCACAGTAAATTGGCGATTTGAGATATTTAATCCAAAATCTCTTAAGGTTTGTTGCATATATATTACTTGAGAACAAGCCAAAGCAGCAGAAATATACTCTACTTCAGTTGTTGATAGAGAAACTGTATTTTGCTTTTTACTAAACCAGGAAACCAGAGAATGTCCCAAAAAGTGACAAGTTCCACTTGTACTTTTTTGGTCCGATTTACATCCAGCATAGTCAGCATCACAGTATGAATTTAAATCAATGAATCATTTTTAGGATAAAATAAGGCATAATCAGAGGTGTGTTTAATATATCTTATGATACGTTTTACAGCTTTTAAGTGAGTTTCTATAGGATGAGATTGATATCTTGCACAGAGACATACACTATGCATGATATCAGGTCTACTAGCAGTGATATAGAGCAATGATCTGATCATTCCTCTATACAACTTTTGATCTACATCTTTCGAGAGATCTTCTTTACTTAGATATTCATTGGTTGCCATGGGAGTAGGTTTTCCACTCGCAGTAGTCAAACCAAATTTATTAACTAGTTCTTTAGCATATTTTTCTTGACTAATAGAAATACCATTATCTAACAGTTTTATTTGCAATCCTAGAAAGAAGTTTAATTCACCCATATGACTCATCTCAAACTCTTTTGTCATTATTTCAGAAAATTCTTTATTCATTTCGAAGTTAGTTGAACCAAAAATGATATCATCTACATATACTTGAACTAGTTGGATATCATTTTTATTTCTTTTAATAAAAAGAGTATTATCTATTTTACCAATTTCAAAATTTGATTGTAATAAATAAGATCTTAGTCTATCATACCAGGCTCTAGGAGCTTATTTTAGACCATATAAAGCTTTCTTAAGTTTGTACACATGGTTTGGTAAATTTTCATCTTCAAAAAGTGGTGGTTGTTCAACATATACTTCTTCTTTTACAAATCCATTTAAAAATGCACTTTTAACATCCATTTGAAATAATTTGAAATTATTATGATTTGCAAAAGCAAGTAGAATCCTAATGGCTTCTAATCTTGCTACAGGAGCAAAGGTTTCATCACAATCTATACCTTCTTCTTGACAATAACCTTGGACGACTAATCGTGCTTTATTTCTAACGACCTCACCTTGTTCATTCATTTTATTTTTATAGACCCATTTAGTTCCAATTATAGTTTTATCTTCAGGTCTAGGAACAAGTTCCCAAACTTCATTTCTAGTGAATTGATTTAATTCTTCTTGCATAGCCAAAATCCATGAATCATCAGTTGATGCTTCTTTAGGATTTTTGGGTTCAATAGATGATATAAATGCTACATTAATCATTTTACTTAGTTGATTTCTAGTTGTAACAATAGATTGCATATCTCCTATTATATTTTCAATAGGATGATCTTTTAAAAGTTTAATCCTTTTATTAGGATGATTAATTTCATTATTAATTTCGGTTGATTCCTGATATTGAGTAACTAAATCTTCTTCATCATTTGTAATTTCAAAATCTTTTAAATTTTCATCAAACGAAACATGCATTGTTTCTTTGATGGTGTTAGATCTTAAATTAAAAACTCTATAAGCTTTACTTCTATTAGAATATCCAATAAAGATTCCTTTGTCGGATTTAGGATCAAATTTATCCAAATTATCTTTTGTATTTAAAATAAAGCATTTACTTCCAAAAATTCTGAAGTATGATACCTTAGGTTTCTTTCCATGAAGAAGTTCATAAGGTGTCTTATCAGTTAAAGAGCTGATTAAAATTCTGTTCAAAATATAACAGGCGGTAGCAACAGCTTCTGCCCAAAAGTGTTTTTGTAAATTACTATCTGAAAGCATAGTTCTCGCACACTCTTGTATCGTTCTATTTTTACGTTCAACTACTCCGTTTTGTTGTGGAGTTCTTGGAATGATAAATTGTGAGTTATTCCCTTCTTATTGCAGAATTCCTCAAACTTTTCATTTTCAAATTCACCACCCTGATCACTACGAATAGTTATAATTTTTAAAGATAATTGATTTTGAATCCTTTTTGTAAAGTTCTTAAAACATTCAAAAGTATCACTTTTATGTTTCAAAAATATTGTCCATGTAAATCTAGAATAATCATTTACAATTACAAAAACATATTTACTATGATTTAATGACTGAATTTGAGATGGACCAAATAAATCAAGATGAAGTAACTCAAGGGGTTTTGAAGTTGAAATCATATCTTTTAATTTAAAGGAACTTTTTCTAAGCTTTCCTAATTGACATGCATCACATAAACTATCTACTTTAAAATTCATTTTAGGGAGGCCTCTTACTAGATCAAGTTTTGACACTCTAGATAAGAGTTTGAAATTCAAATGTCCAAATCTCTTATGCCAAATCCAAGGGTCACTTGTATTTGCCAAAAGACATAGGTTATCATTTGAAACTTTCATACTAAGAATATAAATATCTTTTCCTAATTCCCTCAAATATTATGGTTGAGTTATTATCTTCAATATGACATTTATCTTTTTCAAATTTAATCTTATATCCTTTATCACATAGTTGACTTATACTTAGCAGATTGTGTTTTAGATTCTTAACTAGCAAAACATTAGTGATAATATTAGTTTTAGAGTTACCGACATTGCCGATGCCAATCACGTATCGTTTCGAGTTGTCTCCAAAGTTAACCAGTTGTTAACGGTAAAAAGTGAGCGCTAACACCCGGTGTGTGTAATAGAATTGTGAAAGCACCACCCGTTGGTATGGGAACAGAATATAAGCTGAAAATAGCAGAAAAGCGGTAAATGAACAACAGATTTATAGTGGTTCGACCCGTAATTGAGCCTACATCCACTTTATAGTCTTTTATTGCTGATTCGGTTACAATTTGATACAATATCTTTCTAAAAACGATACAACTTGATCATGAAAGCACTCTTGACTACTAGCTCGATCTTTGATGATGAAACTCGACGAATCCGTGTTGGATTTTAGGAGCTCTTCCCGAAGATTGTTGTAGTGTCTCGAATGCTTGAAGATCTTTGATTGCTGAATGAGAGGAGACTTCGACAGCGTAACGGCGTTTGGAGAAATGAATGGCCAAAAGTCCTCTCCAAGTTGGAAGTGCTGGGGTATTTATAGGAGCTGATTTGGACTTAGGAAATTTCTCTAAGTCTTTAAGTCGTAGCCGACTTAGGGTAGGTCGGTGACGAGTTAAGGGATAGGGTTAGGTCGGTGACGAGTTAAGGGATTGGGTTGTTCTGGGCCCATCCTGTGGCTGTCTTTGACAAGTATTAAGTCGTAGCCGACTTATCAGACCTTAACTCGTAAGACCTTAACTCGCAGCCTTTAAGTCGTAAACCCACTAAGTCGTAACCCGTTAGGTCGGAACCTTCTTAAGTCAGAGCATTTCATAACTCGGAATCTTCCTTAGGTCGTAGCCTTTAGGTCGCAACACTACTAGGTCGCGGAGTCTTTAGGTCGCAAGCTTCCTTAGGTCGCGACTTCCCTTAGGTCGTAGCCTTTAGGTCGCAACACTACTAGGTCGCGGAGTCTTTAGGTCGCAAGCTTCCTTAGGTCGCGACTTCCCTTAGGTCGTGACATTCCTGTAGCCTTAGGTCGTGAGATCCTCTTGAGTCGTAAGCCTGATGAGTCGTAAGCCTGATGAGTCGTACAGACCTGATGAGTCGTAAGCCTGATGAGTCGTAAGCCTGATGAGTCGTACAGACCTGATGAGTCGTAAGCCTGATGAGTTGTAAGCCTGATGAGTCGTAAGCCTGATGAGTCGTACAGACCTGATGAGTCGTAAGCCTGATGAGTCGTACAGACCTGATGAGTCGTACAGACCTGATGAGTCGTAGAGCCTTTAACTTGCTGAGTAGTCAAGTCGGAAACCTCTTAACTCTTTAAGTCGTAGACTGTTAAGTCGTAACCCACTGTAGGTTTGAGTCTACTAACTCGTGAAGCTTTTAGGTCGTGGAGTAGGCTTGTCTTCAACGGTTAAGTCGTTAAGACTACTTAGGCCGTAAGTCGTTAACTCGTTAAATCATAGCTTCCTGTAGGTTGCTTCAGCAGTTAGGTCGTAAGTCGTCGAGTCCCCTTAGGTATTAGGCTTTTTAACTCGTAAGTCGCTGCTAAAAGGGAGTTAACATTTGCCCCTCGAAGCATACGTCTTAAGTCGTAAGTCGTGTGCTTCGATTTTCCTTAGCTCGCTTCTTGATGAGTGCGCTAGATCGTGACCGACTTAAGATGAGTCGTAGGTCGCGAACGACTTAGTATAAGTCGTAAGTCAGATATGTCGATTCACCTTTCACTGTCCCAGGGCATAAATAGCTTAGGTCGTTCTCTCTTCTCCTTCACCTGTTTCATTTGTGCTTTAAGTCGTATCTGCCATTAACAAGATCTCAAGCTTCCAAAGGCGATTTCGACTCGATTTACCTCCAACCACTTCCAGTTACATCGCGTAAGCGTCTTCTCCCTTTTCCCAATCGCTGACCATTGCTATCGACCTTTCTCCATGAATTCTTCCCTCGGTCCTTGCGAATACTGCTGTGTAGGATATTCATGGAATTAAGGTGGCTTGATATGGATTGTAATGATTTGTGATCTGTGGTGGTTTTAGAAATAGGGTTGACGAAGAAGCTAACCGGTGAATGGGTTAACGGGTTGGATAGTTAAGGGTTAGGAGTTGGACGGATATATGGTTAACGAGTTAGGGATCAAACGAGTCAGGAGTCAGATGGACTAAATTCTGGATCGACTTATCACTTACAGCAACCAAGCTTTGAGTCGTAGCCGAGTTACGACTTACGACCTAGAGAATTGAAGTCCCCTTTTAATCCCCACGACTTATGACTTAGAGAATACTTAACCCTGGCTCGTAGGAACCATTTGAGTCGTTCGCGACTTAGCACTTGTTCACTTTGCTTGAATGTGTGGTACGATTGGAGAGTTACGACTCAACTTGATTCATGGCATATCTTTTAGACCGTGAACGAGTTAGGACTTAGGAAAATCTGCCCCACGCTAAGTTGTGATCGAGTTAGAACTTGAGCAAATTTCCCACTGCCTTGAATGCTAAGACTTGAGTTGTTTGAACTTTGGACTCTTGAATTTTGTTGCACTCTTTTATAGATTGTCAATAATTCTAACTGCCTGTTATAACATTTACAAAAAACTGGGACGAATATACTGCCACCGACTGCCCATATCGGATGACAGATTAGTTGATAAAGATTAAAATTAAATGAACTGTATGAGTGAAATGCTACACAATAACCAACTCAAATGAAGTATTAAAGCAGAATCGTAATGGTTAACTAAAACTGATTTGTCTGCATTGACACTGCACTTAAGCATTAACAAGTTTTGAAATCTCGTAATCGACTGATTGTCAGTTAGTTTAATTCCAGTTATACTTGCTTTTTCTTATTTTCATTAGTTTTGCACAGCACTTTACACTTTTAGGAAACATGCACCTTCACTTTTGAACATTCGGCTGATTGTGTAGAATGGCATCCCATCAAGAAGATTTGGAATCAGCTGGAGAAGCTTTTCCAATTGCTACCCCGCTGAACGATCCCCCGGAAAGGATTCCTACCACTCTGAGTCATAAAGTCTTCCGTCAACTATGCACCCAGTTTGGCATCGCTGAATCTGACGCTTTGCTCCCTGGAATAAATGACACTGCTGACAGGCCGCCCCACGGCTTCATCGCAGTGAACCGCCAAATGTGCTTGAGTGGAGCGATTCCCCCGTTTAATGACTGTCTCCGAGAACTTCTCCTTCGATTATCTATCTCCCCTTTTCAACTTCATCCTAATGGTTACGCCATCCTGCTGGGACTGTGTGTGCTTTTTAGGAGAATGCTGGACCGTTTCCCCAGTTTTGGAGAAATTTGCTTTCTATGCTCATTCACAAAGACCAAAAACCATCCCTCTATCACAGTTGTAAGGAGTGCCAGGAATCGTAAACTGATTATTGGTCTTCCCAAAAGCGTTCCTGGGTTTCTGAGCCAGTTTTTCTTTGTTCGTTGTCCCCCGGGATTTTACGCCATTTGGAGAGTGGGAAGTACGATTATCTATCTTTTCCCTGTGTTTTTCTAAAGTTCTTCGAAGTTCAAATTGTCAAGTGTTAACCTCTTTTTCTACTGTTTCAGCGCTTCCTCCTCCCTCTAGGGAAACTCGTCACAAAACTACCTTCGAGAAGCTTATGGCTGTGCCGGTCGAGGAGAGGAGTGTTCAATTTCTATTGAGAGATGAGTTCCTCCACGAATTTGGACTCTTACATCCTTCCCGTTCCACTCAGCCACATGAAGTCCCTGATTCTTCGGCTGAGGAGTCAGATGCCCCCGCTTCTGCTAAAGAACCTTCACCGAAAGAATTTACCGTTGAGACTTCATTGGTAAAGTGTTCTACTCTTACCGACATTGCGGGGTCGTCCAGTAAGTTAGCACTTGCCCCGGTTATTGAAGAGGAGGAAAATCTTCACACTCTTGAAAAGACGGCTGAGGTGGAAGTTGAAAAAGATAATTCTCCCATGCATCATGGCGATGATACTTTCTACAGTCTGAGCGACATCATGATAACCTCTCAAGAGCTCTTTAAAGATGATGTTTCTAAAGTGGTCCCTCCTGTTGTCGAAGCAACTTCTTCTTTGCAACAAACCACAACGCCTTCCACACAACTTATTGCCATTTCTACACCCAAAAGTGGTTTGTAGTCTGATGCGCGTAGTTTGCACATCACACACACTTAGAATTTTGGCACTTATATGCACTTAGCTTCTTCAACTTGAGGATTTCTAAAACTGGTCTTTTTCTTCAATTTCAGGTTCTCTGATGGGGCGAAGCGGCTCTTACTACAACAAATTTCAGCATTACGGAAGCCGTGAGGCTTACGATTTTAGGAGTTATATCGGTGCTGTGAAGGAAACTGATGAGGAGAGGGCTTCCAGAAAGGCTCACGAGAGGCGAACTCATGAAGAGCGTCGCCGGAAAGAAGATGAGGAATACTATGGGAGTAGGGACGAGCGACGTGACTCTTCCAGCAGAAGCGACGATCCTTTCAAGAGGAAATCTTACGATGACAGGGGGAAGAGTCATACTTCCGATGAGTCCAGCAAACGGGTCAGACTTGACGAGAAAGATACATCTAATATCTTGGAAAAGACTACCGCTTCTATTCCTCCTAATACATCTTCCGGTTCTCCTGCCCTTAAGGAGTCTGACATCCAGGCCATCATTAATAGGCCACAGTACCAAGCTGGAGATGGTCCTCCCACACTCTAGAGCCGATTTCCGAATTGGTGTCTGAAAGGAGTGCGTTTTGATTTGGATTTGGTCCCCATTGATAAGCAGGCGATGCTGAAAAATGTCGATGCTGTGAAGCTTGACATCGAAAGAATGTCTGGATGGCAGAAGCTGGTTGATGAACTTCAAAGGGTCAACCATATGAACCTTGAGGCGATGATGACCATGGAAAATGATAAATCTGAGTGGGACAAATGGCGTAAGCAGCATGACGCAAAGATGAAAAGCATTAGCGATGGTTATGTAAAGCTTGAAGCTGAAGTTGAAAGACTTAAAAAAGAGCTCGCTACTTCTTCCACTTCTTATTCTCAGAAAGAAGAAATGCTTCAAAAACAAGTTCGAGACGCCCATGCTGCTCAGAGAGATATTGAGGTGAAACTCGAAGCAGAACAGCAGGTTACAAGAAAATATCGCGATGATGCCGTCCAACTTCGAGAGAAAGTCAGCTCTCAAGACTTAGAAATTATAAGACTGCAATCTCAGCTACTGAAGGCTGAAAGAGAACGCGATGAAGTTCTTTCTGGTAAAGCTGCAGCCGAAGAATCCCATAAGGCGACCATAGCCACTGTTGACGCGACTCTGTTCGACTTTTATATGCATTGTGTCCTGGGGCGTGGGAGCCTTTCATTTTTGGGACCAGAATATGAAGTCACCTTAGCGGAAGTATGGGAGGCAATCATTGACTTATTTGGTGGTGCCGGATATTCTGAAACAGATCTTCAAGCTACCTACTTAAGTGAGAGCGATCGCGCTGCCCTTGCCAAAGGAAAAGAGCAGCTTATCCGAGTGCGGGCCGAGGCGACGGGAGAGAAGCTTCCTGAGAAAGAAACACCTCCTATTGCTCCTGCTTATACTTCGGCTTTAGCTCATGCGGATATTACTGGCTCTAGTTCTCATTCCACGCCTCCCGCTAAGGTTGACAAAGAAACTGTAACCACCCCTACAGAGGAAGAGGCAATGAAGGACTTCCAAGCTCGGGAATTTGAGATTGATCTCGCTAAACCGGCTTCTCCAGGTAACTTTGACGATTCACGGTCTTCTTTTTTCTTGGAGAATACTGATTTTGATTTCTTTTATTATGCAGCAGTCGTGCCGGAAACTGCACCAATTCTTCCTTCTTCAGCTGTCGTTCCTCCTCCTTCTCAAGTTATATCTCTTCCAGCTTCTCAACCAGGTTCACAGGAAGAACCAATAGCAGCCCTTCAAGGTTTAGACGAACCACTTGCTTCCGAAGAACAGAAGGCAGAAGGTCTGGAGGATAGCGAGAAGACCCCGGAGCAGTCTTTTGATTATGACACAAAGCTTTCTACATTTCTTGCTCTGGGGAGTGAGTCTTCTTCCAAGAAGAAGGGGAAACGTGTGGTTTCGAAGAAAGGAAAGAAGAGTTCTTCTGCTGCTGGGGATGAGGCAGAGATTGATCCGGTTGAGTCTCTTTCTCCTTCTTCTCCGATACGGCCTACGAAGCTAATTACCAGGCCGGGTAAAAACTCCAAGGGTGGGAAGAAGGGGAAATGAGTTTGATTTTGCATTTTCTGCTTTTTGTATTGACCGGGGATTGTGCGGATACCGGTCTCCGCTTCTTTTTGTAACCTGTACAATGTAAAAAATTTCTCATAGTGTTGAAATAAATAGATATTTTTCTTGTACAAATCCTTGTGTATGTAGGAGTACATCTGTTTTTCATTTGAAGTGTAGAGTAAACGATTCTTTCTATTTGTATAAACTTTTTTGTCTGTGTTTCAAGAACGCATTTACTCCACATCTTTATTACGTGATATTGGAATGAACTTGTGGTATGTCGCTTGTATATCACTTTTATTATTGTAACTGAATTGTATAATGTTGCCCCCATACCACAAGTATATTGTAATATTTCTTGCTTTCACAAGACCGATACTCTTATTTTAGAGAATAACTTTCCACTTTTTCAAGGAAGAATTATTCTGCTTTTAATAGAGTATATCTTGTCTTTGGAGAAATCTTTATTTTCTTTTTCTTCCTGAAGAACACTTCGACTTCTGGGAATGATCACTTTTATTTGTTAGAAAGTGAATTTTCCTGCACAGTGAAATGAGCTTCTGAAGAAGGTTTTGATTTTTCGTGCCCCAGTAAAGGGTTTATTTTTGGTACTTCAAGCAAGGTGAAGTACGCCTCTGAAGAGGTCTTTTGGTCTCCGAAGAGAAGCGATTTTGGTCTCCGAAGAGAAGCAATTTTGGTCTCCGAAGAGAAGCAGTTTTGGTCTCCAAAGAGAAGCAGTTTTGGTCTCCGAAGAGAAGCAGTTTTGGTCTCCGAAGAGAAGCAGTTTTGGCATTTCATCTCTGGTGAAGTGGGTCTCCGAAGAGAAGCATTTTGCACTTCTACACGGGTGAAATGTGCCTCCGAAAAGGGCTTTTTAGCATTTCATCACTGGTGAAGTGGGTCTCCGAAGAGAAGCATTTTGCACTTCTACACGGGTGAAATGTGCCTCCGAAAAGGGCTTTTGCCTCCGAAGAGGGCTTGTGCCTCCGAAGAGGGCTTGTGCCTCCGAAGAGGGCTTGTGATTGCCTGGAAGTCACTTTCTCATGGTCGGAGGGGTCCACGGGACAGGCGTAAGTTGTTTGATTGGATGTTTGTTTGTACAAACGATCGCAATCAATTAACAAGGTGCCCCTGTGGTAGTCCCACCGATCTTTTTGATTGAGGAAAGCTCTCCATTTATTGGCGTGCCTCGTTAGAGGGCTTTGTTGACCCTTGGGAAGGAGCATCAGTTGGTTGGTGTGCCAGGAAGGTTGCGTCTTAGGGGCAAGTAGATCCATGGGATGGACACAAGCTGCCTGATCGGATGCATCACAATCAGTTAGCGAGGGTCTTATTCCTTCTGCTTGGGAAGGTATCCCTTTAGTGGATCTACCTGCTTTCCTATTGAGAGGCATACCTCCCTTTGGCTGCTTTCATGTTTGTTCGCTCATGTTGTATCATCATCCGCCAATCTGCGATCCTTTATCATCGTTTCCAAGCGCGTGTTCCTTTCTTTTGCAAGTAAATCGCTTTATCCGAAGAAGTAGACTTCACTGTTGAATGACTCCACAGAGTAAACGCAAGTTATTTGGTTGGATGCCTTTTTATATCAACGATCGCAACCAGTTAACGAGGGCTTGACATAGTGGAGCCGTCAACTTTTTATGTGAAGTTCCTCTTGTATGGGATTTGAGTTTGGAATTTTTGTTGCTTGAAATTTGCTTTAATAAATGATTTGTAAGGCTCGCTTAGCTTTGCGATGGGTGAGCTTTGCTTTAATGACCTGCAGTATTAGATCGATATTTTAGCAATACATTTAGAGTATTTACACATCGAAATATAACAGGCATTTTATAATAGAAAACACAATGCATAGTTTTTCATTATTGAGTCACGCTGATTTCTCAGCGGTTTACAATGCAGAAGTTACACATCCATCATTATCTTTACAAATTCAAGCAATGCAGTTAAGTAAAAATGAATGCTAGTTATTGTTGTTTCAGAATCTCCAAGCTGGATTTCCATTTGTGCTTGATTCATAGCTTTTGTATTTTTATGCCAGAGAAAGTGAGAGATGCCCCAGCCGTAGTTTTGTGGGTAATTAGTAGTCATCCCAACTTCTGCTTGCTGGGTATGGTCCCCCTGTGATAGCATTAATGACAAGCTTTTCTGAATCTTGCACTGCAGTGTTGTTGTGAGAATCGGATTGATGGGTAGGGTGTTGTTGATCCCGAGTGGATGAGGTTGGATCGACTCCGCTTCTCTTAACGTATTGTTGGAGTTTACCTTGTTCCAGCAATTCTTCAATCACCTTCTTTAATTGGCGACATTGGTCAGTGTCACGGCCAGGTTGATTGTGAAATTGGCAGAATTTTCCATTACGCTTTGCCCCTCTCGTCATCTCAGGTGGCTTAGGATACCTGACAACGTCCTTTGTTGCAAAAAAATATTTCTTGGTGTATCAGTTAAAGGAGTAAAGTCCGAAGGATTAAAGCGGCGAGGTTTCTTTTCATTTCCCTGGCTTTTTCCTCCTTCATTCTCCCTTTTCTGACTTTCAGATTCTCTTTTCTTAGGTGGGACATTGTCATTATCAGTCTGGGCAATAACCACTTTCGATGTTGCAGAAAGGCTTTCAAGGCGAATGAACTCATCGGCCTTTTTATAAAATTTATCAAGTGAGTTTGGTTCCTTCATCTTTAGCCATATCCCAAATTTACTCGATTTATCAATGGCTCGCATCAAATAAGTCAGGATCATGCGTGGTTCTGCATTTTCTACCTTGGCTAAAGCTATATTGAAACGGCTCAAGAAAGATTTGATTGATTCTCCGGGCGCTTGTTCAAGGTTAGACAGTGACATTATATCCTTAGCTTTTGAAGCATACAATCTGAACTGTTCTTTAAACTTTTGCGTTAAGTCGGAGAACTTATCGACAGACCGAACTGGAAGCTTTGTGAACCAAAGTAAAGCCACACCTTCCAGGTATACTGGAAAGTATCGACACTTGATCTCGTCTGATGCTCTTGCACCAGTCATATGCCAATCGTATTTGTATAGGAAATGATTAGGGTCAGTGGTTCCCCTATAGGCTTGGATAGTAGGAGGTGCAAATTTCCTTGGGAATTCCGCTCTCAGGATCCTTTCAGTAAATGGAGTTCTGCTTGGCGCAAATCCCCAGTCAGCCTCATCCTCTTCCCTTTGCATGCTCTCTTTCATGATGCGGCCAACCATTTCAGACAGGTACTCTTTATTGTTCAAAGACACCTCTGGGCAAGCACCAGTTCTTCCCTCGGAAGTTTGCCCGGGCATATGTTCATGACAAGTTGGTTGCGGCCTAGAACCATTAGCTTGGAAAGGTGGCATTTCAGGAAGGGTGGTTTGATGGTTTTCTGGTTGACGATTTGCCCCGAGCAGAGCAGTTAATCTATCCATCATCAAAGCGTTTTGAGCTTCAATTTGTTGGTATAATCCAGAAACTGCGTCATCCAATTCAGCCCTGGTGACTCCAACGGTTGGAGTTGCTTGGTCTGTTATTGGGGAAGCGGAAGTTCCTTCGTGAGCATTTCCGGATCTGATAGGTCTACCTCTTCTTCCAGGAGCCATTATTTCGGATCTGGTTTTTTAAGAGAGGTTCTTTTTATGAATCTTTGCGAAGCAACGGTGGATGATCGCCTGAGTTGGGTTCTCAGTGAAAGCACCAAAATGTTAACGGTAAAAAGTGAGCGCTAACACCCGGTGTGTGTAATAGAATTGTGAAAGCACCACCCGTTGGTACGGGAACAGAATATAAGCTGAAAATAGCAGAAAAGCGGTAAATGAACAACAGATTTATAGTGGTTCGACCCATAATTGAGCCTACATCCACTTTATAGTCTTTTATTGCTGATTCGGTTACAATTTGATACAATATCTTTCTAAAAACGATACAACTTGATCATGAAAGCACTCTTGACTACTAGCTCGATCTTTGATGATGAAACTCGACGAATCCGTGTTGGATGTTAGGAGCTCTTCCCGAAGATTGTTGTAGTGTCTCGAATGCTTGAAGATCTTTGATTGCTGAATGAGAGGAGACTTCGACAGCGTAACGGCGTTTGGAGAAATGAATGGCCAAAAGTCCTCTCCAAGTTGGAAGTGATGGGGTATTTATAGGAGCTGATTTGGACTTAGGAAATTTCTCTAAGTCTTTAAGTCGTAGCCGACTTAGGGTAGGTCGGTGACGAGTTAAGGGATAGGGTTAGGTCGGTGACGAGTTAAGGGATTGGGTTGTTCTGGGCCCATCCTGTGGCTGTCTTTGACAAGTATTAAGTCGTAGCCGACTTATCAGACCTTAACTCGTAAGACCTTAACTCGCAGCCTTTAAGTCGTAAACCCACTAAGTCGTAACCCGTTAGGTCGGAACCTTCTTAAGTCAGAGCATTTCATAACTCGGAATCTTCCTTAGGTCGTAGCCTTTAGGTCGCAACACTACTAGGTCGCGGAGTCTTTAGGTCGCAAGCTTCCTTAGGTCGTGACTTCCCTTAGGTCGTAGCCTTTAGGTCGCAACACTACTAGGTCGCGGAGTCTTTAGGTCGCAAGCTTCCTTAGGTCGCGACTTCCCTTAGGTCGTGACATTCCTGTAGCCTTAGGTCGTGAGATCCTCTTGAGTCGTAAGCCTGATGAGTCGTAAGCCTGATGAGTCGTACAGACCTGATGAGTCGTAAGCCTGATGAGTCGTAAGCCTGATGAGTCGTACAGACCTGATGAGTCGTAAGCCTGATGAGTCGTAAGCCTGATGAGTCGTAAGCCTGATGAGTCGTACAGACCTGATGAGTCGTAAGCCTGATGAGTCGTACAGACCTGATGAGTCGTACAGACCTGATGAGTCGTAGAGCCTTTAACTTGCTGAGTAGTCAAGTCGGAAACCTCTTAACTCTTTAAGTCGTAGACTGTTAAGTCGTAACCCACTGTAGGTTTGAGTCTACTAACTCGTGAAGCTTTTAGGTCGCGGAGTAGGCTTGTCTTCAACGGTTAAGTCGTTAAGACTACTTAGGCCGTAAGTCGTTAACTCGTTAAATCATAGCTTCCTGTAGGTTGCTTCAGCAGTTAGGTCGTAAGTCGTCGAGTCCCATTAGGTTTTAGGCTTTTTAACTCGTAAGTCGCTGCTAAAAGGGAGTTAACACCAGTCCTCCGTCTTTGTATATAATATTATTCAGCATATCTGGATTACCAGTCATGTGTCTAGAGCATCCACTATCAAGTATCCACTTATTCCTTTTGATCTGCACAGATTGTCTATTGTGGATTGATTCCTTAATACCCATAAAGCATCTTTCCTGCACATTATAAAATTTGGGTAGACAACTAGAATTTGAATAACATCCATATGCAGACTCATGGAACAATGATGATTTAAACAATTCTAAACTATTTTTAACAAATTTTTCAAAAATAGCCAATTTAAAACTTTTCAAAATTCAGATTTTGAAACTTTTGAAAACAAAGCTCTGATACCAATTGATAGAATGCGGATTAAGGATCTTAAGGCTAGAATTAACACTAGAGGGGGGTGAATAGTGTTTTAAGAAATATGTTAATCTTTTTAGTTTATCTTAATTTGTTAACAATGTATACACTAATCAGACATAGATATGAACACAGAATCAAA
The DNA here is from genome assembly GCA_030737815.1 of Allium fistulosum. Classification (NCBI taxonomy): domain Eukaryota; kingdom Viridiplantae; phylum Streptophyta; class Magnoliopsida; order Asparagales; family Amaryllidaceae; genus Allium; species Allium fistulosum. The sequence continues at coordinate 1,145,393,187 of CM060905.1, forward strand.
CACAGATGTAAATATAAAGTAAAAGCAGTAAAGGAAAGAACACACCGGATTTTGTACTTGTTCGGAGTTACCCTACATCCAGTCCGGCAACACAAGTAAGGATTTTCTTTTAAAAACAATTCCTACAAATACAACCCTCGGTTTCAAGGCTACGAGGTACACCCTCCAGAATCACAATCCTCTGGGTAGAGATACTTGATTTCCGGGGCAACAAGTTCACCCAATTGATTTCTAGGGCTACAATCACACCTTCTCTCGCTCAGTTGATTACAAAAAGTCTATAACTCAGATTAGCACTTGGATCTTGTAGAGATAGTGGAGAGAATCAAAACCAGAAATTATCTAGTTTGATTCGATATTGATTTCGGCAGAGTACTGGTGTAATTTGTAAATAAGAAAGTGGAGAAGAAGAAGAGAAGTTAAATTAGAGAAAAAAGTGATTAAAATTCATTGAAAACATCCTTTATTTATAGTATATCAATAGCCATGTCCATTGGTGAAGGGATGTGGCGAATAGACACTTCTTTTAAAAAACAATTTAACTGTCACTATGTCGACAGGGGTACATGTGACCATGTCGACATGCCCTTGTATTTTTTGGTGATTTGTTTTTCTTTAAAAATAATTTCTATATTATATTATACTTATATTTAAACTTTATAAATATACTTATATATAGTTATAATACATAAATAACTATAGAGAACAATATTAAAATATATATAATAATTTTCTACACTTTTATATTTAAATCTTAAGTATAAATATATAAAATAGCTAAATATATTAATATCAAAATTGTAGTTTAAAAACTTAGGATAATAATTTAAAATCAAAGATATTTAAAATTAAGGATATTTAAAACTAAGGATATTTTTTAGGCTAAAATATATTGAAAAACCAGGACAGATGATTTTGGTTTTTAAACAGGAATATTTAAAATCATTTTGAAAAACAAGGTATATATTTTGAAAATCATTTTGAAATAAAAGTAAGTGGATACAAAAAGATGTTGCACTAGATTTTTCGTAGGTTCCATCCTACTTAGGGTTCCAACCCTTTAACGAGCACGAAGTGGATTCCATTCCACGAATAAAATAGATTTTAAGATGTATGTGCCTTTCTATGAGTTTTAACAATATTCCTAACTATATAACTTATCTTGGAAACTTGAACTCTTGAAATTCTTGATACTCATGAGTCTTGAATCTTGATATCTTCAATCTTTGATCTTGAATCTTTATGCTGTACAGTTCTTCATTCTTTAGTACCTGCAAACATATCTATATATATCTACACAATAATGTTAGTATTATATATTTTATAATCTAATTCTAAGTAAGGTTGTTGTCATCAAAACCAACTCCTCAGGGACTAACATATTCTTTCGATATTGAGCCACCGGACTGTTCAAGAGATTTATCTAGCATTCTTCCTTGATGATCAGCTATATTTGGAGGACACTCTTTCTTTTTGAAGATGTTAAATCAATTTTTCTCTTGTCTTCATTTTCATAAGCCTTCGAATTACTTCTTGGAGATATCACCTCACCTTCATTAGTTGGCCTTGCTGTCCTCGAAGATTTTTATGACAATGCCATCTTGGGAAGTTCCTACATCTTGAGCAATTGCTATTCTAGGTGTTTTATTTTGGTGGCATTATCGTCTTGTTGAGCTGATGTCGATGGTTGCCCTGGTACAACCCCCTCCAAGTTGAAAGTTGGAGTGATATTTTCTTCTAAGGTTGTAGTGTGAACAACCTCCTCGGCCATTCTGCTAAATCTTTTGGATTTCATTTTCCTACGCCAACTTAAAAAACCAATAATTATTCTATAAGACAATCACAAGGTCGGAGGTTCGAGCCCTCCTTCTAGCGTTAAAAATGTTAACAAGAAAAATTTTCAACATCCCCAAAGCTATGTGGTTAGCAAATAAGTTTATATGCGATGCAAAAGAGAATTATTAAAGGGATTACTCCTTCGAAACCCCTCTTTCGATCGGGTTGAATTGATTCAACCAACCTCCTCAAGATGAAGATTAATGAGAGAGTATCTTATTCGAAACCCCTCTTTCGAATGAGTCGAAAGTAGCCATTTATATCAAATATTCATCCCTTTTGACTATGTCTAAAGGTTCACTCATCCCTTTTGAAGATATCGAAAGGTCCGCTTTGCCTTTAAAGAGAAGAAACTGCTTTCGACATCATTGGTTTCACTCCTTTAGGAGGAACTCCTTCGAAAGGGTCATGGGCATTGTAGGGTGCATATAACTTTCGAAGGAACCCATTTCATATAACATTGCTTTACATTTATGCATCTGGTCTTCCTCCAAATGCCCCTCTCGACCAAGTCGAAAGGGATCTGCCTCTTTCGAACTGGATCAAATGTATAATATGCAAAGCCTTATTAAATATATGCAATGCGAAATCATCTTAGATAACACAAGTTCTATATGCATATTATCCAAGTCGATCCCATGGAATTGCATAAGGCAAAAAGGAGTTAAGAAGATAAGATATCATATGCAATTGATCATTAGTCAAGCTAATGATCGAAATGATCTCCCTCAGGATCTTTATTAAATCCATGCACTTCCTCTTTTTCACATTAATCCAAAATGAGTTACAAGTTTGAGAGCTTTATCCCTAAATCAATTTAGGGTTACAAATATTTGATTTTCGCTAAGAAGTATAAGAATGAGTTTTGAATTCCAAAATCCGGTACACAAAATCGGACCCCTAGGGTCTTATTTATAGATGCAGGTCGGCCCCCTTTCATGCCCTTCTTTTGAATTAGTCGAAAGGTCCTCCTACCTTCCGCATCCATCCTTTTGACATAGTCGAAAGGCCAACTTTCTTTTTTCAGTGCGCCTGCTTTCGATGCTGTCGAAAGGCATTCCCTTCGAGTTTCATCATTCAACCTTGCGCTTCCTATTTTCTTGTTCCGGAACTTTTGACCCAGTCCAAAGGGTCCCCTTGTTCACCTTTCACCATCATCGAGGTCCAAGTGTCCCTTTTCTCTTGTTTCTCCTGGATTGCTTTCGAGTTCGTCAAAAGGGTGATAGATGCACCTTTTCTCTTTGTGTTGCTTTGTTGCCATAAGAAGTAAAGATACGAGCTTCCCACTTCGTCGATAGGTAGTTTTCTGGGGTTTCGAAGGTGCTGAAGTGTTGATGGTTTAGACGCAGTAGATAGCTTCCGAATGCATGCTTGCGAATTGATGCGGAACCTTCCATAGGTGTTAAATGCTTCGACCGGTTCGAAAGGCTTGACTATGCTTTCGAAAGGGTTGTTCTGATCAAGGCATCTTTCCGAGTAATTTGAATGAAGGCAAAATCTTTGGTTTCGAAAGGTTTGGCATGTATATGAAGGGTTGTTATCCATTGCCTTCGAAAGGGAGTTTCGAACCAACTCTTGTTTTCCTTATATATGTGAATCTGTCTGCTTCGAAAGGTTTTTGACGAGGCGAAAGGGTAGCCGTGCTTTCTTCTTTCATATTTTCGAAAACTTTTGCACCATTTATCATTTGTGATGAAGCCTAGTCCTTGCAACTCCTTTAAAATCCATCTCAATGCCTTCGGAACACCCTTTCGTGAACCTTGACGAAACCCATGTCTTCAATGTTAGTAAAGCCTAGCACTTTTATTAACCTTCTTTCATATCTTTGTTCTTAAGAGAGTTTTATGGTTAACACTATAGTAAAAAGGTAAGGAGATAAAAGGTCTCTTGCTTAATTCTTCTATTATTGTGTATAAAACCACAAGGAGATCCATTGATTAGAATGGAATAAGTAACATTAGTAATGCATTCTCTAACCATGTTACAAAAATTTTCATGAAAACCTAGTTGTCTCATCTTGTGAATAGTATAACTCTATTAATCTTATCAAATGCTTTATGAATATCAATTTTGATGCACATTTTATTTCCCACTATGATTAAAATCCCTGAGCATTTCATAGACTAGTAAAGTATTTTCCACTATAAGCCTGTCCGTTATGAAGGCACTCTATTTTTCTGATATTAAATATTTTAGAAAAATCTTTATTCTATTGTTTAAAATAGTTGCAATTATATCATAGATAAAACAACAGCAGGCAATTGGTCTATGTCACCCAAACTATTTGGAATTTTAATTTTTCGCACAAGATTAATAGAAGTATGATTTATATATTTCAAAATTTTCCCAGTAGAAAAAAATTCATTTACAGCTTCAAATAAAATACTTTTAATTTCCTTCCAATGAGTTTTGTAAAATTTTTCCCTAAATACATCAAGCCTAGGGCTTTTATCATCATTAGCATTGAAAACAATATGGTTAATATCCTTTAAATTAACTTGAGCAAGTAAAATTTCCTCATTATTCATGTTGCAAGAATTTGGATAATCATTAGAATTAAAAAGGTTAGAAAAATAAGAAATGGCTTCCTCTTCTAAAAGAAAAGCTTCATTTATAGTGACACCCTTATAGTTAATTAACATTCCTATATCATTTCTATATTTTCTACTAGACATTTTAGCATAAAAGAATTTACTAGGAGCATCCCCACTAGTGAGCCAATCAACTTTAGCTTTTTACCTTAAATTGACAGCTTCAACAATGCAAATCATTGATTAATTTTTTTTGCAAATGAAATTTTTTATTAATTTGCATGTGGTCTGAGATATCAATGTCTATACTGTCTTGCAATCTCAAACACTCCTGCCTTGGTTGATTGATTTCAGTGTTATTTCTATTTTTGTTCCATTAGTTTAAATTTTCCTTAGTTTTTAGAAAGATTTTCCTAAATTTGAATTGGGCTGGACCAATTATTTGAGTCTAAAGGCTGTTTTTAACAACCTTCTTGTAATTGTCATCATGGGTGCAGCCATTTTTAAATCTAAAATGAAAATTTACTTTAATTAAATTTTCAAAATTGAGAAATAGCTGCAATGGACTCCCTCGAGGTAAGGTAAAACATTTGAAATTAGGAAATTATTTACAAATGATTTACCCAAATTCTATTTAATTTGCAATGAATATTTCTAAATACGTATAATTTTCAAGTAAATTTATTCCTAAAATTGTTAGCTCAATTAACCCAGATCTAAAATAAAATTTGAAAGAAATTCCAACTTTTTTAAACGAATTGGGATTCCTCCCCTTTTTTCAGAGGCATGTAAAATAGTGTTAAAATTACCTAAAACAATCCATGAACTAATCATAGTTTTGCTAAGAAGTTATAAGTGGTTCCAAAGCAGAATTCTATCATCCTCTTTATAGAAGCATAAACAAAAGTCGTTTCTAACATAAGGCCCTCTTTGTTTATAAATTTACAATGTATATATTGAAAGTCTAGACTATAATGATGTAAATCTAAAATATTGGGGGTCCTAAACAACAATAATTCAGCCATTGCCACCCTTAGAGTTATTATTAATAGCATTGCAATTGGTTATATATCTGTAATGAAAATCATCAAAGCTACTGTTATCAAGTTTATGTTAGTAAGTCAATTCTGCTAGGTTTATGAAAAGAAAGTAAATTAGACAAATCTAATTTTCTTTTCGTGGAATTTAATCCTCTAGCATTCCAAGCTATAATATTCATAATTAAAATTTATTATAAAGGATACTAAAAGGATATAGGCAGCAGCTACAGCGAGGCACTGTATCTATTCTCATCTTCCAACACATCCAGTTTCTTCCCTTTTTTCTTGTATTATTTTTGCTTTGTACTTTTAGTTGATCATCCCATTTGGAGTTTTTGATGATGTACTTCCTTTCAAAATCATTATCATCTACATCTTCTATACTATCTGTTGCAATAATATCCTTTATATTCTTCATTCTAATTTTTTACTTTCTGAATTTGCTTATAGGTGATGAAGTCTTTGCAACTAAACTAACCGCCTTTTGTATATCTTATTCTGAGACTGATTTCCTAGCTTGATGGGATAAATGGCTTGCTAAGTGATTTATTCCAGGATTGACAGGAGACACTTTGTCTAGAATTTTATTAATGAAGGAGCCCTCATCTAGGTTCATACCACCAAATTCAGGAGGGAAGTGCTATGTTTCTTGTATAACCGCTTCTTTTCCTTTAGCTTCTGTTTCAGATAGATTTATGATGTTTTCTTTAGATGCTACAGAATTTGGAATGGGAATCGTATTAACATTCCCACCTAAATTCTTCTCCTTAATGATTTTAGGATCTTCATCTTCTTGAGTACTTTCTTTGAACAGAAACAATATTTACATTATTCTTGCCCATATTTGGTATATCATTTGATGATTGAGGGACTGCAATCATTATCAAATTCAAAGTGAACCCTTTTAGAATTTGCATTTTTATCGACTTGCATGTTATCTTTGTCTCCAACTGATTTTCTTACATTGAACTATTTTCTTTCCAAACCTTTTTTGGATCACAGTTTTCAACATAATGACCAAAGCCTTAACATTTTTACACCTAGGGGGAATCCTCCATACTATATACTTTGCACTAAATTTCTCCATCATGCATAGATATATATGCCTCATTTGGCAGATCAGCATATGCCCTGACTTCTACCAGAATTCCTGCATATGGGAGTGTAGTCTCCTTTGAAGTTGGTTCATCCAACTTAGGATTTCCAAATACACTGGCTATAATACTGAAAATATCCTTATCCGACAACCTAAGATTAAGCTCTGGTAGTTTAATCCAAATTGGCATAGTTGTACATCTCTATCAAGAATGAGTTTTTTGATCCATCTTTTCAAAATAATAAGTTTACCATTCAAGAAATAAGGACCTCCAATGATTTCTTTTTAAAAATCTGAAGCATTTGAGAATCTAATGATAAAGAAAGCAATATTTCGTGTATAGATGTCGAATTTGCTGGTGGGATTCCAAGTTCTTGTAATGAAGGCCTTGAAATGATGATATGCGGGTCTATTGCCGAATACGTAGGCAATAACCGAGTAGCTCCACTTATTCTCCGTTCTCTTACTGGCCTCTTCATTCACAACAATAATCCTCTTATCTTGATGGAGAGAGGAGCAACATACTTGAGATTAAAATCAAATTTTAATCCTCCTTTTTTGATCATCTTAGCCCAAGAAGAAGCATCATTCATGTTTATCTTGAGCTGTGCATTTGAATTCACACTTGTTTGATTGTTTCTTGAAGTATTTCTTGCATTTCTAAACTGTGTTTTTGAATACACATTTGTTTGGTTATTTCTTGATGTGTTTCTTTCATCTGGAATAGATTTGTAACTCAGATTACCTGAGTAGAAGCCTTTTTCATACGATTGCCTAACCTGAGTTGCATTTCTGTGATTTAGATTAATCTGATTTTAGCCAATCTCAGTTGGCTGATTTCATTGAGATGCGGATCTTTTATTCAAAAGCTTGGATCATCGGTTCTAAATAGTTTGAAAACCCTCTTTGTCAGTCCTGAGGATTTCTCTATAGGATGTTGTTGTGAATAGATATTGTGACTTGGTAAAGGAGGAGAATTAGATGGAGAAGAAGAAGAAGACTTCCTCATTTGATCTTGTCTAGCAAAGACAGAATTGTCAACAAGATTTGTGTAGGCAGCCAAGGCTGCATGAGTGTTTCTTGCTTGTAAAAACTTACTTTTCTATTGATTGTTAATAGCTCTAAACCCTATACATACATACATATATATAATTTTCATTGTCTATTCCTATTATGGCTAACATAATATGACTTGGCCACTCGTCACCAGAGCTACGAGAAAGAAGCAATATCCAAAACAAAAACAAAACAAAATGATGTCTAGTGGAAACCGTTACCTCAAAAGATTTCTTAGTGATTGAAACTGAGAAATTTAATATGGATGTTTTAATGGTTAATGGTTGAATTTTAAAATTCTCAATGATAATAGGAAAAAAGGATGCAACGAAAATAAGCGCACATTTGTACGTTTTTGTGTGTGTATATATGTATGTGTTTGTGTGTGTCTATATATATAAAATCTTAACTTGGTCTTGAGATATATATATATATATATATATATATTATATATGTGTGTGTGTGTATCAAGACCAACTTAAGATTATTTCTTTTTCCTTCCTCATGTTGAGTTTTTCAATTTTTCTTAAATGATTAGCTACAAATGGTATAGCCGATCCTTGACTACAAGACACACTATTTAGCGATGGCTAATTTCCATCGATGATTGTCTCTAGCCGTCGCTCACTTAACCACCGATCTAAGAAAGAGTGACGGCCTTAGCGACAGCCTCGTTGATAACTTTTCGACAGCTGTCGACAACAAAGCTGTCACTAACCATCACTAGTCCAAGGACATGTGTCAAGATTCTATGTATCATGAATTTGCCACTGGTACTCGGTAGTCATCGCTATCCTGCTACCAATGAGCGTCGCAAGCCTGAAAGTGTTGTTTTAAAAAACAACTGCATTTTCATTCATCAAACCACACACATATATTCATCCATCGCTCCACCTCATATACAACACAGATAAACCCAATTTCAGAAGAACAAACATCGCATACATCATATAATATTATACATATCATAGAAAACCAAGTTTGTATCACAGAAATCCATATTTAGATCAACATTTCATCAAACATCCACAACATGCTTACTAATTGTTCAATTAAGCATCAAATATCCACAACCATCAAAAATAATCCAAGTTTAAAGTGCATAATCAATCGAATGTCCATCAAAAAACAAAACCATATCTACTATTCAGCATTTCCATCATTTCCCAACCACTTGGAAGGAAATGTCTCGTGCTCTGCCAGGTATGCCACAATCCACTCATCTAGCAACATAATCAATCCTCCACTCTTTCGCCAATCATTCAATTCCGCTATCTCAGCTCTCAACTTTGTTATCTCCTCCTCGGCCTGTGATTTCCTATAATCAGCATGAGACGTCCTCGCTTGTAAATTAATTAAGAGCTAGTTATAATTTATGCATAATTTTAAATAAAATTTATAAATTAGTTAATGATAAACTCAATAAACATTACTTCCTAATTACCATAACCATAGAGTTTGTTCCGTGTTGGTCTGTCAGTCATAGCATCAAAAATCCTATCCACCTGATCAACAGTCAACTCCACTCAGCCAATCGCCTCCAACACTCGAGCTCGCTCAATTTTAAACTTTTTCTGCAATTAGAAATAGAATTTTGCCAAAATAAACATTCAATATAAAATTTATGTAATGTGAAATTAGATAAAAAAAATTAAAGCATGTTTACCATGATAACTTGTGATTTGGGGTTTGTCTAAGTAAATGATACCAAGCCATCTTCATTAGTGTGCTCGATGGTGTGCATGAGAGTGAAGACTTCCAAATATGTAAGACAACGACCCTTCTCCTTCACGTGAAATTATATATGATTAAACAATATGTGTGTGTATATATATAAATGATTAAACAATGTTATAAGTATTTTATAATCGCAATTTATAAATTTACCATTTCCTTTCGATATTTTAAAAATGATTTTGATCCCCTACGGTGTGTAACATGATTTTTATTCCATTTTGTTGAGTTCCGCCCATATACTTTCAGTAAATTTAACATAAAAGTTATATTTACCGTCTGTAACTATTTAAATATATGATTGACTAAATTAATGCAATTATTATACAAATTTAAAACAAATTATATCAAACATATAAAACTAGAAAACTTACTTTCGCGGTGGGAGTTTGTCGGCGCTCAAGAAAATCCGCCCAAAAATTAACACTCATCTAATCAGGTTTTTTAATTTTTGTGTTTTACGCCCAAGACGGTGTCCCCGTATATTTTTCTCAATATTTTTATTCCAGTAGTTCCTAAACAGCAGTTGATCTTCCTCCTTTACAACAACTGCAGCCTACACATTGAAATTAAAATGAATTATACATAGTTTATTAATTTTCAAAGATCAAATATGTCATTTTCAAATTAATTATAAATTTATACTTACTAATAATTCAGCCCATAAAGCATCTTTAACATAAAGTGGGATTTCATCCCACATCGGCCAACAACCCGACATCCGACTCATGTATGCCTTTCTAGAGGCAGTCGGATTATAATCGGAAGCCTCTAGCTCAAAACTCCTGTATTAATTTTGATGTAGTCATTTAATAAAACAAAAGTAATATACATGCACTAAATATTAATGATATTGCAATAAATTTAATACTTACCCTCAAATTTTGAGAGTTATACTCGCCGTTAGACATAAATCGGCCGTGCCACTGCCACCCTCGTCGGTAGAAGGAGAACCTAAGAATGAGATTTAGAAGGTCTCCCATGAGACATAATATCCACCACAAACATATCATTTCATATAATGAAAAAACATGTTATTTTGTTATTAGAAAACATGTCTGATAAATAATCGCATAAAACTTCCACTAAAACTACAAAAATGGAACAAGATCTTCTAAATACATAGAATTAATAAAACAGAATAATACATACCTCACAACATAGTCATCATCATTAATAACAGTGAAAAATTAGCATACAACTAGCGATATAAATATCCATCATATATACATTACATCATCAGTAATTAATAATCCGTCTTCATCTTTTTCTGATTCAGACTCGATCTCGTATTTTACATCGTTTTCTTATATACTCTCAAATGCTTCTATTAAAACATTTGATTCATCGCTGAAAGGCCCTAAATCATTATGATCATTAGTTATTATTATTTCATTATTTGGCTCAAGATCTACATGATAAGCTGCTTCATTCGAAATATTATTTCCGTCAAACGTAAATCTTGCATTTGTATCTGGTTTTTCTCTTTTTTGGGATGGATACGGAGTGAAATAACTTGCAATGCTTGTTTGGCTAATATGAAAGGATCATACTTATAGTAATGCGAGTTATGCTTTATTCCAATAAGCTTATAATCTTTGTGCACATTGATTCAAGAATCAGGAACATTGCCGAACCAATTGCATTTCAATAAAAAAACATTTTCTACAAGTCGTATAAAATATATCGATTCTAAAAATTATGTTAAGATGCCGTAAAAATATTTTATATGTCCATCTGGATCATCAGTACTTTTGACAAATACACTGTTGTTATAGGTTAGTTTTTCACCACCATATTCCTTGGTGTTGAATTTAAATCCATTGACAATAATATTGGATAAGTCTTGGCATTTCTTTTTTGTCCTATCGCAAGATATTTCAATCCTTCATCACCAACACAATTTCTTAGATCGTAAACATAGTTCAAAAACCAATTAGCAAAACTCTTTACTGAGATCGTAGTATGGATGTTGTGATTCATAAATACTGCAAATATATAAAATATATTGCATTATAATCTATTGTATAATTGAAATAAATATGAATTTGGAAATTCATATATCGCGAATTATTATTTAATGTCACCAAACAAATGGTTCAACTTCAGCACAATTAGGAAGAACATATGTGTGTGCTATATGGTAATCTCTATCGTCTAACTATAGTTCCACACATTTTCCAATAGGTTGGCCATATTGTCTAAAAATATATAACATTTCCTGAGAAGAATCTTGTTCAACGGCTTCATCATTACGAGGAACATTACAAATGATAAGTTCACACGGTCATTGAAATAATGAGAGAAAAATAATGAAGCTTCTTCCCCAAGGTATGATTTGCAAATCGAACCTTCAATTGTGCTTTTTGTCTAATTTTTTCTTCAGATGATTCAAGTATATATTACAAAATTAATTCAATTTAAATTTGAAATTGAAATTAATATTACAGATATTCAATATTACCTCTCAAATGGATATATCCATCCATATTGCAAGGGACCTTGAAGAAGTGCTTCAGATGGAAGATGAACAAGTAAACTATATTACAATAAAGAATCCTAGAGGACATATTTTCTCAAGTTTGTAGAGCAGTATAGGGATATCATCTTTTAGTTTACGTATATGCTTGACTTTGAACGTAGTCGGACAAATCTTTTTATAGAACAATCTTAATTCTGTTATTACACTCTGCACTTTTATGGGCTGCAGTTCTCTAAAAACCATGGATAATAAATTTTCCATCATGATATGGCAATCGTGACTTTTCGTCCCACATAGTTTATTGTTTTTAAAGTCAACATATCTACGGATATTAGAAGAAATCCCATTAGGATATCTTAGTCCTTCCACCCACTTTAACACAAGTTTTACTTGCTTGCTGCCTAGCTTATAGCATGCTTTGAGTTTTCTACTATCATTAGGCTTCATATGAAGTTCGGATTTTTACATAATTTTGCTATATCACATCTTGAATTCAGACCGTCCTCATTTTTCCCCTCAACGTTCAAAATTGTACTAAACACATTGCCAAACTTTTTTTTTCATCGTGTATAACATCAATATTATGTCGAAGTAAGAGATCTTTCCAATAAGGTAACTCCCAAAATATACTTTGTTTACACCAATTATGAATTATCGATTTACCTGGAATTTTAACATGTATTCTGGTTTCATATATCTTTGGATATTCCTTTATGAGATCATATATTTCTATGCTTGATCAAATCGTTGGTGGTTGTCTAGTCTCTACTCTATTAGCTATAAAGTTTTTTATCTCTTCTAAAAGTATGATTAACATGAAGAAAATGCCAATGGCAATCGAACCATATAATTTCACTTCCATTTGGTAATGAAAATGCTCGTGTTTCTTCCATGCAATAAGAACAAGTTAAATGACTAGCCATAGTCCAACATGGAATCATTGCATAAGCCGGAAAATCATCAATAGTCCGTAACAAAGATGCAAAAATACGAAAATTCTTTTTTCAGAAATGTCGTATGTATCAACCACTTCATACCATAATGTTTTCAACTCTTCAGTAAATGGCTGCAAATAAATATCGATTCATTGTGTCAGATCATTAAGACTAGGGATGACAATAATGAGAAACATATATGGAGTTTTTGTACACATCCATGGAGGTAAATTATAAGGTGTACCGATAACCGGCCAAGAAAAATATTTACAACCAAATTGAGAGAATGGTGAAAATCCATCCATATGTAAACCAAGTCTGACATTATGGCTCTCTGTAGCAAACACATGATAAGTCTTGTCGAAACGTTTCCAAGCTTCTCCATCAAATGGATGTATCAAAGTTCCCTCTTCCTGTGCTCTCGCACTATGCCATTTCAAATACGAGATGTGGTAGCAGAAGACACATATAACATTTGAAGTCTAAGAGTGATGAGTACATAATGCATTCTCTTATATGGAACTTCCTTTCCTTTCTTTTTTTTGGTTTGTATCTTTCCTTATTACATATTCGGCATTTCCTCAGGTTTATGTCATCCTTCCAATACAACATGCAACCTTTTATACATGAATCTATCTTTTGGTATGGCAGACCAAAAGCGAACATAAGTTTTTCCACTTTATAATGACTATTGCACATCAGATTATTGGATAACATATGTTGTTTTGCAGCTTGCACAACTATTGTAAATCGAGCTTCTGTAAAATTGAATTTTGATTTCATCATAATGTATTCGTAAGTTACTGATACTTCGATTCTGCTGTTACAACTATCCCACAACAGTCTCTTAGCATCACCCAATAAATCATAGATTCTTTTCACTTCCAAGGTCGATTCTTCTTCGACATTTACATCTTCATTTTCAACTTAAACGGTAGGGAACATTGATCATGCTGCATCTTCCATATATCTTCTATTGGAATCGCCAAAATATAATTGTTATTCACCGCGTCCTACAACACTACAGGATAAGGTGTAACATGTTCTCCACGACGATCCCATAAATAATAATCTGGTACAAAACCAACATGACACAAATGTACTATAACCATATTTGCTTTCCAATGCTTCAAATGTTTTCATTTACTATAAGGGCAACAAATTTCTACGTTATTTCCAATCCTTCATTGAACCTTTCATACCATTTAGCTCTTCATACATCCAACTACGGATTTGGTAGATGCAGTGCTAGACAAGTCTCACCATTCTAGGAAGACCATTCATCCCCATGTTAATAAGATGTATCGTGACATGAAGAGAGTCTTCTATTGGCTCGGTATGAAGAAGCAAGTAGCGAAGTATGTAGCTAGATGTACTGTTATCCGGGTTTTTAACGAGAGCCAAGCCATATTACTGAAGCGACGACTCAATTTGACTAAACCCAGAACCAGCGTCTGTCCAGTCCAATCAACGGCTAAGCATAACCAGTTAGTAGATAGTCATCAGAACGGAACAACGTGCAATGAGACTACACGAACAACATTGAAACAAGGCCATGAAAGCATTCCACACCTCAAGCTCCAAAAATGGTCCAAGTCCTTGGATCGCTAGCGATCCATGCTTTGTGGATCGCTATCGATACATGCAATGAAATGGCCCATAAATACAAACAAGGGACAAGGAGCCTCGAAGATACAGATAAAAAAAATGCCTAGTGTATGGATCACTAGTGATCCATACACGATGGATCGCTAGCGATCCATATAAAGCCATGATGCTTGCGACCTTGCGAAATGGAGTATGGAATAAAAGCAGTTAAGTGATTGGCTCATGAGCGAGCCAAGCTTATGGGTCGCTAGCGATCTATAGACCATGGATCGCTAGCGATACATGGTTTTGGCTCGGATCACGAGCTAAACTCCTTTGGGTCGTTATGTATCCATCTGCAAGTGATTGACATGCGTGTTTGGTCCAGGGGCCCTCCAATCTCTATAAATACCGACCTGCCTACAACATAAACGGGATCTTCTCCGGACTGGTTGCTGAAGCTCTACTGGAAACATTCTGCACTCTCTATCTCCCTTACAACAATCTCCATAAGAATTCATTGTGATTCTCCAGTGGATTCCAACTCTGGAGTTCAATCTATCTAAGGATAATCAAAGCGTTGTAGTTAAACACTTCTTATAACTAAAATCAGTTTATAATAAATTATAAAATGGACATAGGCTTCATTAACAGCCGAACCACTATAAAAATTCCCTATCTTCTTTCTTTTACTGTTCTTTTTCTATATCTGTTATCTGTGATTTTTCTCTGTCAGAACAGGGCCGGTAGTTTCAAACTAAAACCAAGGTGTTGATCCATTTTTTGGGTTAACATTTTGGTGCTTTCACTTAGAACCCCAACTCAGGATCCAGATATAGCTATCTACTTTGGATCCCATTGGTCCAACAGTTAGATCCTCAATCTTTGCTTGAAGAATCCACTATTTGGAATCAATGGCCCTTGGAAGAAGAAGAACTGCCTCTTGAAGATCCATAGGGGCAGTAGTAGCTGCAGAAGATGTTAATCCCCAACAAACTGAAGTAAATGGTGCCAACTTAGGGAATCAGGTGCCAACATCCTCTTGTCAGCACGAAGTTGTCACCAGATGAGTTGAATAAAACGATTGATGAGATCAACCAAACAATGGAAAATAGCCAAAAGGCTTTAATGGATAAGCTTAACACTCTCCTAACCCCACAGTAAAATCCTGCTCCACGGACTATGCTTGAACCCGCTGCTGCTACAGAACAAGAGAATTCCTCTGTTTCTGGTCTACATATAAGAAACGGAAAACAGCCGCAAAAAATAGTGACAGCAGGACTTAATGTAGACGGAAATGCAAGTACTCCATTCGCCACTAGGTAACCTATTCTGGACTTGAATCAAGGGGCAAAGACCCCGTTGGAAGACATGGCTATGAATCACTCCGACTTAGAGGACGGAAAGCAAGACGACAAATTGGAAGAAAATGCCAATGCATTCGATAATGCAAGGAATACTCAAACTACTCTAGTTAAGCCAACCACAAACCGACGGGACCCTTACAGGAGTGGCTCTCTCGAAGACAAGAGAGCCTAGGTTTCAGCCCACTCACCAAGACCGTTTGCAAAGCCAAACATTTAGCATAGTGACTAATTGCCATCCTTAGGACTACTGAACATCAGAGGCATACATAACGGATATGGTTAAACGATTAATAGAGCAGATTAAAAATAGAAGAGATGATGAATGCGGATCTGCACCAAGTCGGACTCCCTTCAACGATGATATCTTGAATGAGAAATATCGAGAAAAATTCACACTGCCAACTATTCCGTCCTATGATGGGACAAAAGACCCAAAATCTCACTTTTACAAATACAATTGGTATATGTACGGAGCTAATGCCTCCGAAGCTGTTCGATGCAGATGCTTTCCTATGTTTCTCGTAGGAGTTGCGTCAATGTGGTTCACTAGGCTTCCACCAAGATCTATCTCTAGTTTTGACCAACTGGCGACAAGGTTCCTTGATCAGTTCAGCCTCCATACTGCGCAACCAAAAGACGTCATGTCCATATCCGAATTGTTCCAAGGGTGCAACAAATCACTAAAATCTTTCATGAACATGTTTAATACTACAGTAACGGAAGTAAGCAACCCCAACGAAGACATGGTCTTTATGGCATTAGTCCATGCCATTTACCCGGAAATTGAATTCGGAAAGTGGATTAAGATGTAGCAACCTACCACCAGGAAAGATTTCAATCGCAAAGCAAGTCAGTACCTAAGGTTTGGGGAAGCGCAGGAATTGGAAAGGAAGTCTACTAGTGTGCAACCGATGAACGTCGGGCAAAGCGATGTAGTAATGAATCAAAACGTGCACACTTCTCGGACTGCTAAAGGAATCACTGGGAAAGACGAAAATTCAAAGAGAAAAATTCAAAATTCCAATAAGAAGAATGGTAATGACAACAATAAAAAGCTCAAAGGGGTTAGGTCCGAAGGCTAAACTCCCCTAAATGACACACCGAAAAACATTTTTCTCGCGACTCAAGGGACTAGGGAATACAAAAGGCCCCTTGGAAAGGAAGCAACTGAGTAGCAGAAGTGCTCGGGAAAATTCTGCCGCTTTCACAAGACACATGTCCACAATACGAACGAATGCGGCCACCTAAAGAATCTCGGTGAGGAGTTGAACCAGAATAACAAACTCCAGCAATACGTAAGGCAGCCACAAAACCTCGATCAATCTGCGACTCCTCACCATCCAAGAGAACGAAGGAATCAAGCTGGAACTAGCGAAGAAGGGTTGAAACAAACTGACCAAAGGCTTATTATTGGAACAATATCTGGGGGACCACTCCCCGCACAAAGAAGTTGGGGGGAAATGGAGCGATATGCAAGTTCGTTGAAGCATGCTTCGAAGGAATCATGTTTGGCTGTGGAAGACGAAACTCCAGCCAAGTTGCAAATGGTCTTGAATGATGATATAGTGTTCCGAAATCGGGACACCAAGCTGATCGAAGCTCGAACTCTCGATCCGTTGGTGGTGACGATAGGAATCGGACCTGCGGTAGTTCGGTGGGTGTTGGTTGATAGTGGAAGCTCCATTAACATACTCTTCAAACGTACTTTCGATCAAATGAAGATTGGAATGAAAAGCGTATCCGCATGCCAAACAAAGATTCAGGGGTTTACCTGTGAACCCAAACAACAAGTGGGAAAATTTACCTACCCGTGGAGCTTGGAGAGGGTGAGCGAAGGGTCACCCTCATTCAGAATTTTGTGATTGTGGATGAAATGTCAACATACAATGCCTTCTTGGGACGACCTGTATTAGCCGACTTCAGAGTAGCATTGGCCCAATGGTGCCTAACAATGAAGTTCCCCACAATGCATGGAGTTGGAATTGTAAAAGGAGAACAAAGTGCCACCCAGGAATGCTACATTGCAGAATTGCGTGAGTTAAGAAGAAAAGAAAAAGGAAAGGATGTAGGGAAAACTATCCACATTCGTGAGCCCACTGAATAGCAATTACAGAGCCGCCCCTGGCTCAAGGACCATAGCTGATTCGACAAGGCTTTGGACCTTAGAAAGAAGAGTTCAAGCGAGGATTAGCTAGCACCGGTAGAATTGACGGTGTATGTCCCAGTCTATATAGACGACCCAATGCAGGTCTTGAAAATTGGATCGCACCTTGGAAACAAGATGCGGTCGGAACTAACTAAATTCCTCTGCACCAATATGGACGTATTTGCTTGAACGCACTCCGATATGTGCGGGGTATCACCTGAAATTGCCTGCCACCCGCTCAATATCGACCCCAAATTCACACCAGTAAAGCAAAAAAGGGGCAGCTTGAGCCCTGAACGGTCCAAGGCACTGAGAGAGGAGGTAGATAAACTGATGCTAACGGCTTTATCTGTGATGCAACTTACCTCGAATGGGTATCAAACCCAGTCTTGGTCAAAAAATCTAATGGAAAATGGCGAATTTGTATTGACTTCTCGGACCTAAATAAAGCCTGCTTGAAA
Source organism: Allium fistulosum (assembly GCA_030737815.1). Lineage (NCBI taxonomy): Eukaryota > Viridiplantae > Streptophyta > Magnoliopsida > Asparagales > Amaryllidaceae > Allium > Allium fistulosum. The sequence goes on from CM060905.1 coordinate 1,145,411,458, forward strand.
GATAACTTCCCACTCCCTAGAATCGATCAGCTTATGGATGGAACGGCATAGCATGAATTGCTGTCATTTATGGATGCAAACTCTGGCTACGACCAGATCTTAATGCATGAGCCATATCAACACCAGCTTCATCAACGATTTGGGACTGTACTGCTACAGAGTAATGCCATCTGGTTTAAAAAATGCCGAGGTAACATACCAAAGGCTAGTAAATACTATGTTCGAACGTTAAATCGAAAAGACAATGGAAGTTTATGTGGATGACATGTTGATCAAATCTCGAGTAGCTGCTAACCATCTAGAAAATCTCGTTGAAATGTTCGAAATACGCCGGAAGTATGGAATGAAGCTCAACCCACTCAAATGTCACTTCGGAGTGGCCTCCAGGAAATTCCTAGGATTCATCGTAAGTGCCAGGGGCATCGAAGAGAATCCCGACTAAATCATGGCACTACGAGAAGTCCAAGCTACGAAAAATGAGAAGGAACTGCAAAGTTTAAATGGAAAAGTTGTAGCGCTAAGCCGATTTATCTCGAAAGCTACTGAAAAGTGCATACCATTGTTCGATGCACTGAATAAAGGAAAGAAAAACTTCGAGTGGAGTGAAGCTTGTCAAACCGCTTTCGAAGAACTGCTACGACACATGGAAACTCCGTTAATCTTGTCTAAACCGGTGGATGGGGAAGACCTATTCATTTACTTGGTAGTCTCACCACATGCACTGAGCGCCGCTCTCGTGCGGGAAGAAGGGTGAATTCAACGACCTATGTATTGCATTAGCAAACGATTCACTAGAGCTGAGAGAATTACTCAAAACTGCAAAAGCTAGCGTATTTCCTTTTGATCACGTCCCAGAAGTTATGACCATACTTTCAGGCACATCCAATTAAAGTGTTAACCGACCAGTCCTTGAAACAAGTGTTGTACCGACCCGAAACCTCCGGGCGACTCCTCAAATGGAACATAGAGCTGAATCAATATGATATTGCATACAATCATAGGAAAGCTATCAATGGGCAATCGTTAGCAGACTTCATCGCCGAGTTTACCATTTGGGACGACGAGGAAGAAACGCTGCTGGAAGTGGAGAATCAATGGATACTCTTTGCAGATGGTGCATTTAACGATCTCTGTTAAGGGGCAAGGGTAGTACTCAAAACCCCCGGAGGGAGAGCTATTTTCTATGCCTTGCGCTTGGAATTCCCTACGACGAATAATGAAGCGGAATACGAGGCACTTATTGCAGAACTAAAGATGGTGAAAGAACTTAAGATAAAATCCATTCACATCTACAACGACTCCCAGGTGGTCGTCTGTCAAGTAAAGGGGGAATACTGGGCTCAAGGAAAGAATCTTGCCCTGTATTTGTCTAAAGTGCAAGAACTGCTAAGTGACATCGAACATTATACCATAGCCCACATTCCACGGGAGCAAAACACCAAGGCGGACTATTTGGCTAAACTAGCAAGCTCCGGGGAAGCTCAATCATTGGGTCTCGTCCTAGTCAAAACATTGACTACCTCGAGCATAGATGAGATGAACGTTGACTGGATCCTCGAGAAAACCATCAAGCCGGAGACATGGATGACATCGAAAAGGACTATCTACTTACGAGAACCCTTCCAGCTGATCGGAACCAACGGAAAAAGCTCCTCCGAAAGGCACCACAATTCATGATACAGGATGGAATACTCTATCGAAGGGGATTCTCGACCCCACTTCGTAGGTGTGTGACCAATAATGAAGCATGAAGAATCCTAAAGGAGATACATGAAGGCGAATGCGGAGACCACACTGGTGGCAGACCCTAGCAAAGAAAGTCCTTCGGTATGGATATTTCTAGCCAACAATAAACCACGACACTACAGACTATGCCAGAAGATGCGATCACTGTCAAAGATTCAGCAAAATTAAGAGAACTCCTTTAATAGAGCCAACATAAATGGTCAGCCTATGGCCATTTGCAATATGGGGAATCGACTTGATTGGCACCCTGCCGATAGCAAAAGGAGGGGCCAAATATGCTATAGTTGCCGTATATTATTTCACAAAATGGGCTGAAGCGGAACCGCTGGCCGTCATAACCACAAAGAAAGTCATTAATTTTATTACTAGAAACATTATTGGCAGGCCTGGTGTGCCCCAAAAAGTCATCACGGACAATGGAACTCAGTTCGAAAATGCCGAGTTCAAAGACTTCTACAAGCACTTCCAAATTGAAAAAAGCTTTTCCCTGGTGGCTCATCTGCAAGCAAACGGGAAGGTGGAAGCGATAAACAAGATCATCAAGTCAAATAGCAAAAAGCGACTAAAAAAAGCAAAAGAAAACTAGGTTGACGAACTTCTACTCGCACTATGGGCTTACAGAACTACTCACAAAGTGGCAACCAACCATACTGCGTTCGCCTTGGCGTATGGTTCAGAAGCAATGATTCATGTTGAACTGGAAGTCGCCTCGCACCAAAGGCAGAACTTCAATCAAAAGCAAAACGAGCCGCTCCTATTCAAATCGCTGGATATGATTGACGAAAAAAGAGAAGAAGCGGAATTGAGAACCGCTGCCCACCAAAAAAGGGTTGCATGGTACTTCAACTCCAAAGTTCACAATCAAACCTTCAAAGTGGGAGATCTTGTGCTCAAGCGAGTTTACCCCGTTCCAGGGACCTTCGAACCAAATTGGGACGGACCGTATGCCATCAATTAAAAGCTAAGAGACGGGACTTTCAAGCTATCAACCGTTGACGGAACTCAAGTTCCCAGGGCATGGAATAGTGAATCGCTCCGTCGTTACTTTGTTTGAAAGCTACCTTATGTACTTTTTTATTTCCAGCAAATAAGTCATCCCGGGATGCCGAGGGCATTGTACATAAGCAAAAACTGCCATGCTTTCCTTAATAAAGTTTGCTTCTTGAAACAACAAAACTGTGTTCATAACAACTACCCATTGGGTCGACGGAAATAAATCAACTCAAACCGTTAGATTGGCGGAACCCGATCTTGGCCTTTTAAAAACCGGTATTGCTCCGGTAACATCGGGAAGGCTAAAACATCCGCTCCTCACATTACCCGAAGATAGGGAACATCGAGGAGCGCAAAAAGCCGTGCATTTCATAAGCCGTGCACTAACTTTAAAACTTACGCTCCTCACATTGCCCGAAGATAGGCAACACCAAGGAGCACGAAAAGCCGCGCATTTCGTATGTCTTACACTAACTCCTAAAACTTACGCTCCTCGCATTTCTCGAAGATAGGCAACACCGAGGAGCGTGAAAAGCCACGCACTAACTTCTAAAACTTAAACTCCTCACGTTGCCCGAAGATAGGCAACACCGAGGAGGACTAAAAGCCGCGCACTCTATAAGCCACGCATTAAATTCCAAAACACTAACTCCTCATGTTTCCCGAAGATAGGCAACTCCGAGGAGCACGAAAATTCACGCACTGATTATTAAAAATTAAATTCCTCACCCTGCCCGATGATAGGCAGCATCGGGGAGCACTAAAACATACGCTCTTCGCGTTGCCCGAAGATAGGCAGCGCCGAGGAGCACCAAAAGTCGCGCATCCCATAACTAGCGCCAACTGCTTCTATAATCAAGAATAATGAGCATAACTCCAACAAAATGAGAATGCTACAAACCAACAGAAAATTTTCAGCTAAGGACACTTAATGTTTAAAACTGCCCTCAGTTAACCTATGCAGTGTGCACCTCTCAAATACGCATATATTGCATACTTGCTAGAATATCACAAGAAACTTTGATAACGTGCTAAAGTTGCAAAACTTCCGAAAAAAGGAAAATCAAGATGTGACTTAGCCAAATTTCAAGTTTAATATGAAAATTATCTAAACCCTAAGTTATCGGTTATGTGAAATGTGTTTGAAGTAAACAGCCCTATGAACTGGGGGCATACACCGTTACTAGAACATAAGCGCGTGAAAACAATAAGTTTACAAGTTATGTCACTCCAAACAAAGAATTTTTAAACAAAGAATTTTAAATTTCTGTTAATTTTTAAGAAAAGAATTTTTAAGTTCTGTTACTTCAAACGAATGCTTTTTGCAGTAATCACAGTACTAGATAAATATAAAATAAAACAAGCAAGAGTGCACATAACATATATGAGCAGACAAATGAGAATGCAGTCAAAGTATCAATATATTGCTTATAATTTTCTTTACATAGGGTCAAAACATGGGGGCCGTACCTACACAACATCGGCCAACAAAAAGAAAATACAGACTCCACAACAAAAACACTAAGTGCAGACTCTGCACTTGAACAAAATGACTCAAAAGGAACCAAAAATCAAATCAGTCTTCACACAAGCTCCTCAACCTTCCTTCCACCTCTCCACTTTCCACCCGTTATTGGTAGCTTCTACTTCGTTTCAGGAGCAGTGTCATTGTCGATAATGTCAACAAACACCTCAGTGGCAATGTCCTCCTCTTCCTCTACAACCTTCTCAGAAGATTCTCCCTTCCCTTTGCATTTTTGTGATTTACGGGAGCTCTTTAAGGCCTTGATCGCTTCAACCTTTTCCTTCTTAATAGCAACCAGCTCGTGCTGAGTCTTGCGAGGCTGCTCTGTCTGGACTTCCTGCTCCTTAAATTCTACCGCTGTTATGTCGCCTTCTAAAGACATAGAAGGGTCATCCAGGCCATGAAGCGCGGCTGTCTTTTCGGATTTTGGCCCCGGTTGCTAGCTGGACACGGATGTAGAAACAGGAACAGGAACAGAGACAACCACGGAGGATGTAGAAATAGTAGTGGGTCCGGGAGTTGAGGAAGCTGGCACATCAATAGGAAAGGTGGACGGACCTATAAGATCAAAAACAAAAGCATTAAATTCTTCCTGCTCTTGCGGTGTAAGTTGGAAGCTTCCAAGCTCGGAGAAAGCGAGAACATTACCTGCACCGGAGGAATGGTCGAGAATGTCGACTTCATATTCACCACCTTCGCCTTCTTTCGACGGTTCCACCACCTGAGGAAGAGTCTTGAGCTCTGAACTTGCTGCCAGGTCATGGGGCTGCTCCGATGATTCGCCCGCGCCAGAAATAAAAGGCTTGGAGAGCGCTTTGGTGGCAGTCGTTAAAGCAGCATCGGTGGCCTCTTTCTCTCTTTGACTCGAAGAATTTCCCAGCCCTCGAGCAATGCCTTCTTTGATTCGTCGTTAAGATAGGCATCCTGCAACTCCCGCTCGGTATAGACACCACTGCTATCGGAAAAGCGGGATAAGATTTCTTCCCAAACTAAAGCGAGAGTGCGCGGGAACTTCGGACCCAAGTAGCCAAGACTCCCCTGGTGCAACAAGGAGTTAACATAAAAATTTAGAACGGTCATGTCTAGCTTCTCCATCTTGCTTTCAAAAGTATTTTGAAGCTCCAGGTAATCCGCTCTAACGGCGGCTTTCTCAACTTCAACGGCAGACTTATCGGCACTGAGCTACGCGACCTAAGCCTGTAGCTTGGAAATTGTCTCGGCTTGGTTGGAAATAGTCTTGTTGTGCCCTTCAATGATGAGGTCGTGATCAGCAATGGTTTTTCATTGAGCCTCGAACGTTGCATTGCAAGCGGCCACTTCTTATTTTAATTTCACCTCTTCGACGTGAACCTTCTTTATCTTATCTCTATAGACAATCTCAATTCTGGCATGAGCCTCCTTTACTTCTTTTAGCAAGTCGGTGCTCCTCTTGCCCTCTTGTAGTGCCATTGCCTTTTCTTCCTCCAGCTATTTAATTTTGGCGTCACGTTCTAACAGCGCTCTTTCAAAATCGTCCTTCTCCGTTTCGAAAGAGAGGATCTCTTGGTAGGATTGGTGTCCGCCAGTTGCTTACACAATCTCTCCCATCCTTCGGCCTGATCCAAGTCACTCTGAATAGCTTGAAGGTGGGGCATGTACGATTCTTTGCGAACTGGGTGCAGATCGCGATCAAACTTAACTCCCTTCAGGAGCCAACCGAAAAGCGCTGCCTCAAGCTTGTGGGGGCCTGAAGGAAGAGTATAAGTCGGTCTCTGATGAGGACGCGTAGCACCGGGAGCAAGCACGACTGAAGATGTTGGAATACAAATCGAAGGCGGAGAAGGAGCATAAGTGATGGGGATTTCTTAACCTGTTGAGGAGTGCATCGTAGCACACACCTGTTGTTCCGAAGAATGCGAACGGTAGTCGAATTTTGATCTCTTCGGTGGCTCCTCCCTTTCATCAAAAGATCTCCTTTTCTCATACCCGCCTTTATATGACCGGCTCCGATCTCTTTCAACTTGGTGGCGGGCTTTGGCCTCTAGTTTCTTCCTCCTCATGTATTCCTCCTCCATTCTTGAGGCTTATAAAGGCTGGAAGGGCGCTTAGACCGGCACTGGGAGTCGGTGAACTCCTCGAAGTCATCATAGAGGCCACGTCCTCTCGTCATATCAGGCACAAAACATAAATAAAAGATTTTAGAAATGGAAAATAGACACGGAAAGAATATAATAAAGTAAGTGCAATACTAATAAGATGTATAGTGTATTTTGGAGAATTGCCTAAAGCGTCGTCACAAACCAGATCGGGCGGCCATCGCAGGCAAGACCGGACTAACTTTGGGCGTAGTATTGCCCAAAGGAAGGGGCACCTCCTCCAATTTAAAGTCTTTCCCTATTATCGCATCAATATCGACATAGACGTCGCTCAAATCCCCGAACTCTATGCTAACACCTTTATTCGAGGCATCCTGATGCTTTCTATTCTCTGGGGCATTATCTTTGCCACTCGCATCTGGAGGTGGAGAGCTCGAAAGGACGAGACTCATGCCCAAGGTCTTATTGCATGATTCCAAGTCCTCGTCATCGGATTCTATGTAAAGGTCATCACTTGCAATAGACTCATCGCTACTACTCTCAAACTCCCCCTCTTCCTTTTCTGAGTCCAATGCGGCATTGTTTTCTCTTTACTTGAACTCTTCTTCTACTTCCTCCAGGATCGGATGCATTCTAACTGGGCTGCTAAATCCAGTCGCAGTGACATCTCCTCCTTCGTGGGTCTCCTTGGTTGATCCTACGGACATGCTCTCTCTCTCTCTCTTGAGAGGCACCTTCTTTAGAACCACAGGAAGAAGTTGATCTTGTGCGAACCCAGGATCGGGCAGGAGAGGGGACTTCAACTTGAACGGCGGATGTACCCGGATATAGTAACCATATCGATGCAAGGTTCTCATCAGTCGGCAAAACTTTATTGCATCGTTCTTTAGCATTAATAGCCTTTAGTGTCTGACAAACTTCATCAAGAGCCATGTCTCTATTTGGCCTTGGAATAACTGCAAAAAGTTTATAGCTCGTTAGAAACTCCATAGCAACTTGTCGAAGCTCGACAAGTATGAAAAGGAACTTACCCCCTGTCGTCCACCGACGATTGATCCCCTCGGGACATCTAACGAAGAAATATTGCATCTTAAATTGCGACAAGTTGCTCTGCAGACGTAGAAGGATTTTTTGGTTTCTTTGGGCCTCAATTACGATCAAGGACAGGTAGTCGTCTCTCCTTTTAAACGACAGAAAGTATCGCAACTCATCAAAGCTTGGAGCACGATTGAATATCCGCATGAAAAAAACATGTAGGCAAGTCAAGATGGCATAGCCACTGAGATGAATCTGAAATGGGGCTTTTTCTAAGTTCGAAAGAGTCTCGTGTATAAAGTCGTTAAAGAGAGTCACCGCTTCATTCAAACACAAATCCGGTGGCAAGCGGTGTACCCCGAAGGAGGCATATGAGCGAACTCGTCCTTCTCTAGTAGGCACACATCCTCCCTTGGAATACCATGTTGCGCACATATGTTATGAAGAACTTTAGCAGAAACCACCGAGGAAGCCCTCTCAAGCGGATTGAGTAGAACTCTAAAGTTGGGAGACGTTTGATCCACGATTGGCTCGACTGGGAACAACTGACCATATTCTGCTTGTAAAGTGGTAGGAAAAAGAGCAACGGATGATGACTCGGTTGTAGAAAGTGTTGGGCTTCTTCCACTCGATTTATGGCGTGAAGATGAGTGCTTCATTCTAAAACAACGGAACTCGTATTCAAAACAGTCAGGTGATTTTATTCTAAATTAATAATTTTCCCCTGCAACACTTGAATTTCGGAGAGATATCAATCCGTGCCCACGCAAAGGACTTCAAGTGTGAACCGGGGCAAGTGCGGCGTGCTGTCTATAGGGGGTGAGCTTGGTATCCGAAACACTACAAACGCTCTATCCCGTGTAGATACTCCGTTCGCAGTGGAAATGGAAAAGAATTTCCTACATCGTTTCCACTTGTTTTTACTTCCTATACCCTTACCCGTTATCGGTCAATGATCGATAATAGATCTGTTGTTCAAAGCGACGCTGAAACTCTTCTCACTGTAGGGACACTGGTAGAATACAATAGTGTATATTAATGTTTGATGATCATAATTATATATATATATATATTCATTTAAATGTATTTGATATTGTACTATTTTATTTTTTCACATAATTAAATAAATATTTGATGAATAAAATAAATAACACAGAATTCATATTCAAACAAATATTTTATTCAAACAAATATTTTATTATAAATTCGAATAGTACAAATTTAAGCTCTCACTATACATTCACACAGTGTCATTTTACAATACAATTTCGAGTACATCACAAATTTCAATTTACAATTTAACATCTCACTACATTGTCACTCAACACTCGTATTTATTCTTTAACTCTATTCCAGTTTTGTAACATCCCGCCTTTTTATACCCTTTAAGAAAACACACATGCCGACTCAAACCATACAGAAGGGCGAACTGTTATTGGGGTGAATAAGAAAAAGCAAAGAAAGAAATAAAAAAAAACAGAATCTCGCAGCGGAATGTCAAAAATATAATAATCAAATAACAGTTCATGAAGCTATATACAAAACATTTGATTATACTTATACAATACAAAATCAGAGTTACACATATCAGAGATAAATAAATGATAATGTAGCGGAACAATATGATGTAGTGGAATAATATAGTAAATAATAGTAGTACAAATCTTCGTCTTCGTCCTTTAGAAATAAGGTCTTCAAATCCTGAAATGCTCAGGCTGACCCGAGCGAATTGAAAAGACAAAACACTTGAGTCAGAACTAAAAGATCTTATGTAAGTTAAATCAACGGTAAATAAATATGAGTGTAAACGGCGTCGGAGAAGTTTACGGGGTTTGACATCTTCTATCCAGTGTCTAACGTGAGTGCAGTAACTTGAGAGGTGTTCGGGATTCACATCTCCTAAGGATTCGTTAAACTATCTACTATGTAGTACAATACGCTATTATAATATGTCTACAGTGATATAAACTATTAAAATAGTGTTCAGGCATTACCCATATCCCCCTTAACACATTTTATATATTCCCATAGTCTATATGGTACCGTAATCCCACCCGTAAACTGGGTGTCATCAGAGGACACTCCATAGGTATGGTACAAACCAAACTCGTAGAAGGCGCGCTAGGGTAGGTGACATGGCACAACTAGGCAATGCCAGGGTAGATATACCAATTACGCATCCGGACCGTTGGTAACGCATAGCCGCAACTACCGCCCAACTTGAAACACACTCCTGAGTAAAAATCGAACGGTGGCCACCAAATAAATCGCAAGTCATAATATAGTATCGATGGAATGTGTCTGATCAGAGGAGCTACCTCATTGGCCCGGAATCGCTCCTGTTTTAGCCACCTTATGCTAACTCATGAGAGTTAGGTCCACGTAAATATACCTTTAGGATCGTCGCCACCATCCTACTTCATTCTGGAATCTCCACCGCGTACACAGTTGTCAAAGTGGTTTTCGAAGTTAGTAGAGAGTATGACAACATCCGATCCTGGTCTCTTTAACAACCAATCGCTTATTACACACCGGATGGTTCTTTTACATTTTCAAAATCGTTTCATAATTTATATCATAGTACCATATTCAATTCAAACCATATCACTTTCGAAATCGTTACTTACTTCCGGAATCATATTCACCTTTGAAATCATATCACATTTTAAATCATAGTTCGAAGTTATATTCCTTTTCAAAAGTCATATTTCCAAAATAGGTTAACTCTCATTTCAAAATTATCATATTAAACCAAATATGCTATTTAGATCCTAACTTAGGTTATAATCTCGCTTAACCACAATCACTTTAAAAAATTGAGAATTTGAATATAAACCCATCCATTTTAATTAGTTTGGAATTTAGAAGAAAAATAGTTTAAATAGTTAATATAGATTTAAAATAGATTAAATATAATTAAAATAGATTAAATAGCTTTAAAATAGATTAATTAGATTTAAAATAAGTTAAAACAGGTTAATTAGTTTAAAAGCTGAAAATCTTAATAATTAAAGTCTTTAAAATAATATATTTTTAAAACAGTTTATATAAAAATATAAATTTGAAATTTATATCAATTTAAACTATTTATTCCTTTCCAGTACGTTTGGACCATTTTAATATCCCAAAACCCAAGTTCAAAATTTCCAATTCCAATTCTCAATAAAATATTTAGTTCAATATCGCCTCCAATGCATGTTTGAAACATCAATTTAAATTACTCTAAATTCAATATATTTCAAAGTTATATTTCAAACAACTTAAAATAATTCAATTCTGACAAATTTCACTTTTTATTCCAAATTCAACTTTGAAATTTCAATTAAATCCTTTTAACAATACCTTTAAACCAATTCCATTTTTATCATAAACTTGAATTTCGATAAAAATTCAATTCTTATAAATCAATTTTTATTTCAAAGTATCATTTAAAAGGATTAAAATTTAAAGCTTTAAAATCAATTAATTTAACCAATCCGGTGTCTGTATATAATTCTCTACCCTATGGTCAAGTGATACGGATATTTATCATTTCAATCCGCAATTTACAATGTTACGGTTATATATCATTTCAAACCGCAATCCCGAATAAAAAATAAAATCTATAAAATCGCTGGAGTCTATCATTTCAACCCATAACGATTTTTCCTTAATCTATTGATCATTCGGGTATATATCATTTCAACCCATAATGAACTTGCAGTTTATAACGATATAAAATAAAACATCCATTCATCCAATATCAACAATCAACATCCAATACAAACATCATCCAAATCAATCAATAACTATCAATATAGAACTGATAATCAATAACAAGTATTTAACCGGCAATTTATATTTACTAATAAATTAAATAGCGATTTAATTCAAATAAATTCAAATTAACTGAGATGATGATCTAAAATATACCAAACAGTCATACATAAATTTCTAATCACATCAAATATTAATTTTAACAAACATAACAAATTTTAGAAGTTGTGAGTGGGTTAAAACACTCACCTTTGAACTTAAATTGAATTTTAAATCCAATTTAAGCCCAAAATTTTAACATTCTCAGAATTCGTCTAAACCAGCATCAGAATGTCCGAAGTTTCAATACCATCGCAGCAGAGAAAACCGCGCGTGAATTCGACCTCTTATGCAAAAGTTATTAATGTTTGAAGTTAGACGATTAAAATTTAAAATAAATAAAATAATATTAATAAATAAATACACGTCAGCCTATTCTTCTCGTTGTCGAAACACTACGCTCGATCGTAGACCGGATCCGCCCTCTTTGAGCAAAAATCGCCGTCACCTCGTCGACTCTCACCCCGATCTGATAGCGCCGCTAGCCTCCCCAGCCTCGGCCGACCTTCCCCCACCATTCCAGCCACCTCCGACATCCCCTAAACGCCGCGCAGCCGCCGGCATTCAACGCCAAATTGAGGCGAGATCGATAGCTGATTCGACGAACCAGCACCACAGATGCGAAGCTCTGGTTCCCCTCTACGCACTGCAAACTCCCGATCGTCCTATAGCTGGAGATCCGCCGTTGGATCGAGATTGTGGCCTATGAACGACCGAGGTTCACCCTGAATTTCTAGCCAAACGGTGCATCGAATGAAAAACAAATCACATATTTGAGATGCACTCATCGAGAGCTTCAAATTGATATATAATTCGATACATATTGAGGAGTTTAAATTTTTGGATTTGTATTTGATTTGAAATTGCAATTTGGAATTAGGGTTTGTCTGCCATTGGGATGAGGAGGAGCAATTGGAATTGTACATACTGCATTCAGAAATAAGAAGTGACTTAGGTTTTATAACGATATATATATAGGCAAAACAAAAATAGAAGCAAATGGGCTCGATCGATTTGGGTTTTGAACGATAAATGACCCGAAAAGCCCGTTTCGACTCTGAAATGAAAATGGGTCAACTCATTTATCAAATTAGATGTTTTCAAATATTTTAAAGTCAATGGATCATGTTTCAAGTCCTAATTCCATCATATGAAGAAGTTATGATAAAATCAGCTTATTTCAAATTGATTTCAATCGATTTTAATTAAATTGATTTCAAGGCGTTTCGAGCCTGTACGATCAAACGACAAGTCCGATCTTTACGAAACTTGAAATCCTACAATAATTCACCGTTATGGATCCGATGAAACAGGTTTTGTCGAAATCCGAGTCAGTGTTCAAAATGGCTATTTTCACGTTAATTAAATAAATTAATAATTAATTAATTAAATCACTTTTCAGTTTAAATTTTAATAATTTACAACTTCTATCTTTTTTGATTTCTTAATCATTTATAATAATTTAAACAAATTTAGATGTCAATTTAACGTTGATTAATTCATCAATTTCGGTGTTTAATTTCAATTTCATTAAATTCAGAAATTATAAATTAAAAATCCAAAATCCATTTATTAAATTTTTAAACCTTGTTATTCAAGTCTTTTATTACAATAAGGATATAACTAACATTGGTTTATATCTTGGTACATTAATATTCTCCAATTTTGTCTTAATTTCAAATAACGTAATATTTAATTTCATTTTAATCACAGTTAATTTCCAATTAAATAATGGACTACATACATAGGTAACTTATAATAATTGTTACTATTCACTTTTAATTTCATTTATAAGTTTATTACTTACAACAAATGTTACCATTAGTTTCATAACACAAATCTCATTCAATTTCTATTAATCTATGTATTATTTCCTTGGTTAACTTAATATTTACTTTTATTTTCTTATATTAAATTTATAACCAAGCATAGCATTTAAATTACAATGAATTGCAATTTCATACACATTGTTAACAATCAACTTACATTAACATTGTTACACTTTATTTTAATGTTCATTTCATTATTAATTACAGATTTTTATTTCTTCAATATTAAATTACCAAAATCTTATTAAATTAACAAATTTAATTATCGAAAATTATGGGTCGTTACAAATTTGTATCCAGCATTTGAATTATCTGCAAAATAAACACTGACGCAGAATAATTGAAAAAGAAATATTTTTGTAGTGCACAATGAAGTGTGTGTTTTTGAAAATGTTGTTTGCCTCAGTTATTTGGGTTGTTCGTCATCATTTCTCTTTTAAATTCGTTTTACACGAACAACTTATGACATGCACAGTGTATCACTGTACATGCCATAAGGCCGTGCACAATGATATACACTTGATAAAATTGCAAGGACAGGTGTGTAGAAGGTCAAACCTGAGCCGAGGCTGGATTCAACACAAGTGCAATCCAAAATACAAAAAAAAAACCCGTTCATCAATGAAAGTACACAAGCAATGGTCAGGCTTATGAGTTCAAGTGCATAAGCAGACTACATGATCACATGACCCAGTAATATGACCAAACCACGTAATAATGAAGATCGGGCTCAACACATCAATGAACCCAAACCACCAGCAAAAGCAAAATCAACCAAATACAACAACCAGACCAGACAAGGTCATCAAAGAATCCAGACCAGATCAGAGTATATGGAAGCAAACCCAGTGCAAACTCAAGTGAAACAAAGTCTGAAAAGGTCATCAAGAAATGGGTCAACAAGGCAACCCAGTTCAAATAAATGCAAATGAAAATGTACACAATTACATATGCAACTGAATACAAGTCCACATGCTCAGTGCACATGTATAAGGTGATGTACACATGATTGGTCATATGTACAACAAGCTCTAGACTCAAAGAAATGGCATGTATAAAGACAACAATTGGAGTAGTACATAAGCATTAGATTAAGGCTACACAAAGAAACCACCATACATATATATACATATGTATACACACATGTATACATATATATGTAGTGCACAACAACTAAACATGAAGACCACCAGGGATGCAACACAAATCAGACCAGACAACATGACAACCAGACTCAACATGAAGCAATGCAACAAGTACACAAGAATAGAGACACAGCAGTGGTATCTTCAAGAACCAACAAAACATCAAAAGTGCAGATTGTTCTGATATAGTGAACACTTGTGGGAGTGAAAATGAGTTATGGTCAGATTGTAGTAGAGTGTGATGGTGAAGCAGTATAACATGAATGAAATAACATCAAGCATATACAAAACTCAGCTGCAAATGGAGCATGCAACTACATACAGTTCAAGTCTCGACCATAATAAGCTACAACATGAACATGACTTTAAAATGTAACAGATGAGACTGAACCAAGACCAGACTCAATTTCAACAGAGACAAGGTAGCATACATAGATGCAAGACTCAACACAAAGTGATACCAGATCACATGATAACAGACTCGTGAAGCCATGAATACACAGTTCAAACCAAACCAGACCACAATCAACACAAGCAATATGAAAACAACACTGCAACCAACCAAATCAACTTCAACATGAAACTAAGCAACAGTGCACAGTGATATGCAATAATAAATTATATGACAGTAAACTCGAACCAATCAAGAAGAAAATGCAACAACAATGGGACATCAAGGCAATCAAGTGCATAAGCACACAAAACACACAGCGCACACACACACATATATATATATATGTGTGTGTGTGTGAATACACATGTATACATATATGTAGTGCACCAGACATACTCCAATGGAATGAAGATAGTGAAGCCGTGTGCAACAAGCAGTGGTGACAACATGTCTCAAGTGCAATAAGAATAACAAAGTGAACCCAGACCAATATCACACAACAACTACAAGCATCAAGTCACAAATGTTCCAGGCATGAACACACATATCTCAAGTCAAAACTGCTAGCAGAGATGAAAGAACAAGTTCAAACTTAACAAATCAAGTTCCATAAATCCAGTGGTGCAGTTCGAACAAAAATCAAGGTAGCGGTTTCAAACCAAGTCAAGGCCGAGATGAACAAATTCAACAAAAGTAAAAAATATTTGAAAATGGAAAGAGCATGATGAAGAAGCATCACAGATTCTAAAACCAAACGCAAGCCGTGGTGACCAAGCAAAGCATATCAGAAAAATATTCGAATTGAACTAGTCAAAATAAATCACAAGTATTCAAGCAAAATCGAACGACCAAGCAAGAATTAAGAAGAATTCAAACATATTTATACGAACGTATATTTAGGGTTTTAATCCCTATAAAACCCAGTTACATCATCAGCATAGAAAGGCATTAGAGTCCAAGAAATTACCAAAGCAAGGCATTGAAATAAATCACAAGCTAATAAATCGAATCAAAGTTGAGTATAAGTATAAATCAAAAAGGGGAAAACATGTACCAATTCAAAGCACGAATCATTCAAGCTCAACATTTGAAGCCGTCGCATATTAATCGAAGCCATGATCAATTGATGAAGCAAAGCCGAAGTGAATTCATCCCTCAATCGATCAATTTTTGAATCGGCGCCTCAAATCACAGCAAAACCCTAATTGTTGAAGAAGAACAAATAAAAGAATCGGCCAAAGCCATTTTACAAAGAAAAAGAAAAGAAGATGTCTTTAAGTTTTAGTGGGCCGGCTCTTTTTGTTTTTTATTTTGGGCTTAATTTTTATTAAATAGGGTTTTGATTTTTATTTTGTTTAGTTTTTATTTTCTTTTTTAAACTGTGTTTTTCTAGTCGTGTGACTTGGTTACGAACTACGGTGGTGTAGTTCGAGAATTCGCAACTCAATGGCTGAGTTGTGGCAGGGTTTTGAGCGTAGAGTTAGGTTAGTCATTAGCGGATGTCACAAGTTTACATGTGTAAGCGTCTAACTACTTAATTTCTAGTAGAAACCTTAGGGGCAGCACGTAGACAGGGTTTTGCCGAAGCTGGGTAAATCTGTGTTGTTCGATTTCTGCTTTCATTATTCTGCTATTATCTGTGCTGCAATTATTTTATATACATTCGTAGTAATTATTATTATTATTATTAGTATCACACTATTTACACACCCTCTAGGGTGAAATCGATCCTACACATAGAGCGTGCAACAAGCAAGCAAGATAAGTCCAAATTCTCTGGGAGAACCGGGATTAATTAGTGATGTGCCATTCAGTAACAACTACGAAATTGAGCACAAGTCAATTCTGGTTTAATGGACGAAGATAGCAAAACGTGTCAAGCATTAGGTCAAAGCCCGAATGTCGTTCCAGGAGGAAACTCAAGACTTGATTTACTATTTTCCTCCATTAAACCGCAATTAACTCAAACTTCTCACGATCCACATCGCAAATACAAACTCGCCATCAAATCGTTACACGAACAATGTAATTAGTAGACTAATTAGCAAACCCACCTAAGATTGAACTCTAGGACACAGGAATGGCCAAAGACTTAGAATTATCGATGCTCCAACAACCGGTGGTGAGCAAAAGGATGGATCAATAACGAGTTAGGGCAGAAGCGAGCTAGGGTTCCGGCAAGAAACGATCTAAGATTCACAAGAAACGATCTGAGATTCACTAGGCCAATCACTGGAAGGGATCATGGTTGAGAGAAAGGATCGATCGTTGGAAGCAATAGGAAATGGATCGCAAGGAGACTCGGGTCGCATGAAGAGGTTGAAGTAGATCGGCTCGAGTAAGTAGTTAGGTTGGTTTGAATGAGTGGTTAGGTCGGCCCAAGTAGGTATATGTAGAAAAATGTAATTAAAAAGCAGAAATTAGTTAAGTAATTGGGTTGCGCACGATCCATCATCGATTGCCAGTGACCCAACTTTCTGAAGCCAAAATTTCTCAAATGGCCAGGTCGCTAGCGATCCATCATACATGGATCGCTAGCGACCCATAATGTTGGAGGCAACTTTTTCTCGAACTCGAGCTTCGACACCTATTCATCATTTCAAAGCATACCGGGAAGCTATAAGAAGAAATTTGATCCGTTACGACAAGCAATAGCAGTCAAGACCAGAGCTAGGCGATCAACAGCATGACCTGCCACGTATCCGTAAACTCTAATGCGATCACCTAGAATTCGGCGAACGGATGTTGAAAGCGGTAACTTACAGAGCATGCCTTATTTACAACGAAGACGTACTCTGGGGGGCAAATATATCCGGGTTTTAACCCAGCAGGACCCACTAGAAAACATAACAATTTCGTGACATCAGAATGGCTTAGAACTTAACCACAAAAGGGCTAAAACGAGGAGTTAACGGGAGCCAAGCCATATTACTAAAGCGACGACTCAATTTGACTAAACCCAGAAAGCAGCGTATGTCCCGTCCAATCAACGCCTATGCATAACAAACTAGTACATAGTCATCAGAACGGAACAACGTGCAACGAGGCTACACGAACAACATTGAAACAAGGCCATGAAAGCATTCCACACCTCAAGTGGTTGGCTGGCGAGCGAGCCAAGCCTATGGGTCGCTAGCGATCCACAGACAAGGATCGTTAGCGATCCATGGTTTTGGCTCGAATCGCGAGCTAAACTCCACTAGGTCGTTATGTATCCATCTGCAAGTGATTAACAGTCGTGTTTGGTCCAGAGGCCCTCCAATTTCTATAAATACCAATCTGCCTGCAACATAAATGGAATTTTCTACGGACTGGTTGCTGAAGCTCTGCTAGAAACATTCTTCACTCTCTACCTCCCTTACAACAATCTCCAAAGGAATTCACTATGATTCTCCAGTGGATTCAAACTCTGGGATTCAATCTATCTAAGAATAATCAAAGCCTTGTAATTAAACACTTTTTGTAACAGCAATCAGTCAATAATAAAATTATAAAGTGGACGTAGTCTTCATTAACAGCCAACCCACTATAAAAACTCCTTGTCTTCTTTCTTTTACAATTATATTTCTATATCCGTTATCAGTGATATTGCTCTATCGAAATAGGACTGGTGCTTTCAAACTCAAACCAGGGTGTTGATCCATTTTTTGGGTTAACATGTATGACATGCCAGAGGGTAAAGGCGGAGCAAAAGAAGCCGATAGGATTTTTGTAGCCATTGGATATTCCTCAATGGAAGTGGGAGGGTATTTCTATGGATTTCGTAGATGGTTTACTGAGGAGTAGGAGAGAGAATGTCGATCGGTTGACCAAATGTGCTCAATTTATACTTAGGAGGAGTACGAGGATAGCGATGTCGTTGACAGCTCTATATGTGAGAGAGGTTATTAGGTTACATGGAGTTATTACTAGTATAGTAAGCGATCGAGATCTGATTTTCACCAACGAGTTCTGAAGGAGAATACATGAGGCTTTAGGGACCGAGTTGAAATTAAGCACCGCATATCATCCCTAGATGGACGGAAAGAAGGAGAGAGTAAATCAAGTATTCGAGGACTTACTATGAATGTGCATTTTGGACTTCAGAGGTTTTTGGGAAGATCAGTCACCTTTAATGAAGTTCACTTACAACAATAATTATTCGATTAGCATTGGGATAGCACCATTCAAGGCATTATACGGTAGACCCTGTAGATCACCGTCGTGTTAGTGGGACATGAAAGATAGGATTATTCTTGGGCTAGATATGGTGAGGGAGAATCAGAGAAGGTGAACATGATCTGTAGGAGAATAAAAATTTCTCAGGATAGGCAGAAACCTTATGTTGACCGGAGACGTACGGAGTTAGAGTTTGCAGTGGGCGACATGGTGTTTGTAAAGATTTCACCCCTTAGGCATGTTATGAGGTTTGGTGGGTTGGGGAAGCTAGCACCAAGATTTGTAGGGCCTTTCCCGGTAGTTGCTAGAGTATGGAAGTTAGCATATAGAGTAGAGCTTCCAGAGAAGTTGGCGGTGGTACATGATGCTTCGCATGCATCAAACTTATGGAAGTGCAACCACGATACGTTTATCGTAGTTGAGCCTAGTCAGCTAGATGAGGCTGAGATAAAGCGAGAGTCACTTGTTCGTCGTGTACCCACTCGTATTCTTGAGCATGGTACAAAGCGACTTCGCAACAAGGAGATCAGATTTGTTAAAGTCTAATAGGGAGAAGATCCAATGGAGAGTACATGGAAGCCGAAGGAGAAAATCCATGCTAACCACCCACAACTCTTTTTGGGTATGTTGCCAATTTAAGTTAATAAGTATAGACTACTTATGTATAGGACTTAGCTTGGTATACCCTTTAGTTAGAGACCATTGTATGGTAGAAATGGTTGTAAACATGTCAATAGGACGTGTTATGGATGATGGATGCTAGTGGATGTATTTGGATGTATTTTTTGGCTATTATCTTTTACACGTTTAGCACAATATATCCTCTATGTACATACACATATATATTTTGTAGCATGTTATCTTTTGACTGTTGTGATGCTAGTGGATGTTATGCATATGGATGTTGCATATGATTTTTATGGATATGCATGGATATAGAATTACAAGTACACTTACTTAGGAAATTGCATATATTCGGATGCATGGCATGAGCATTTGCATGACAAAAGGTCGATTGGATCAATAGACCGACTACGTTTTGCATTATTATAAGTTCACGTGCATTTCACGTCGCATATATATGTATAAATAACATTAGAGAATTTATAAGGACCATGATTTACCCCTGCATGATGAATGAGTAGATGGTTGTAGCTACTGGTTGATATGTGTATAAGTTACATTTTTTGCACTTTAAGATTTCGGAGACAAAATCCTTTTAAGGTGGAGAGAATGTGACACCCCGAAAATTTAACAGAAATCAAAAATCAAATTACAATAAAACAAGGACTAAAATGAAAATTTTCATAGACATCCAAATTAGGCTATGAAACTTGAACCTTTGCATTCATAGCGATTTTTTGGATGATTTTCATATGTAACACTTCATAATCGGAGTTAGTATGTGAAAGTTGCATGAGTTAGAATAATTGAAATTAAAACAAGAACATTAAAAAAAATCAGAAATTTACAAAGGAACCGGTCGACCCAGGATGGTCGAAGGTCGACCGGTAGTGGTCGACCTGCCTGTATTAAATCAGCCGATTACTGTGACATGTTCGAATAGCTACGATGCATTGCTTGGCCCCAAAGTATTAGATGAGTGTTCGCGAATACTCTAAAGATTCACAAACCTAAATCTAACTGCCTAAACTATTTGACCACCTTTATACATGCAAGCCTACCAGACTCTAGAATTCACATAAACAGTTACCGTACCAAAACTCTGCCCAATTCTAACATCTCCTTTAAACCTAAAATTTTTCAAAAATCAAAATAAAATCAACCTAGAAGAACACAAGCAATTGGATCTCGGTGGAGCAAGCGGAGCTAGCATCCGAAGGGGAAAATCTCAAGCAAAGCAAATAGGAAGAGCTTAGGCTAGAGCTAAGTGGGAACAATTTTGATTAGATGATTATTACAGTCAGGTTTAATTTATCCTACATGATTTAGGGTGTTAGTAAATTGAAATTGAAAATTGTAAAGCCCTAATTTGAAACTTATAATCTAGGGTAGAATTGAAATCGATGTAAATTGTTAAACCTAATACTAATGATAACGCACCCTTTTCTATTTAAACTATAAACCCTAGAATCTTAAATCCCTAAACCTGTAAATCCAAGGTTTAACAAGTTGATATTAAAATTTAGAATATGGTCGAATTCGTAACTAGGGTCACCACAAACAGCTATGAACATGAATTAAATAGAAATTAACAATCGTCACTTAAAAACATTAAAACCCTAAAATTTAACCAATGAACGGTAGATCCTTGATCTCCGGCGGTCGACTAGTAGCAGTCTACCGGTTAGGATTAGCTGTCAACCGGTAGGAGTGTAAAATGCATAATCTAATCCTCGGCCTAAGGTCCAAATTTAATAATAAAAATTAATATAAACGATAATTGTATGTGGATCTATTTAAAGGCATTTGGATGTATGTTAGAAGTAGTAGGGAAACTTGTTCCATATGAGAGGACGCCATGTCATTGCGGTGTTGGGTAAATGTTCTTTACTCAATTTGGGATCGAGTAATTGATTGGGGAGATGTATTTTTTCAAATGACACTCACATGAGGTTCTACGTTAGACGCACAACACTGACTAAGATGCATGATGAAGTAGGCCCAATATAACGGGAATCTTAGTATGCACGATTTCTGATGTGACGTGATACAGTTCAGATGAAGGCTCCCAGTGCATGCAATATAAGGCCAACGCTACGATCGAGAGTGGAAGCAGATGCAAACGATGAGACATTTCAAAGAGTTGGCATTTTGGGTTCTTCCTCTCCAAGCGTAGTGAGAAATGGGCAGTCATGGTTAGGGAGAAATCGGTTCCCTAGTAGTCTAGTAGTGGTGATATTAGTAGGAACGTGTCCTACAGTAACCTAGTGGAGGTGTTTCCATAGTTAATATCCAAGATGGCGTTGTTTTTCATATTGAGTAGCTCTAGAAGTGGTGGTCGATCGTTAGATGTGAGGTTCGGTCCTTGTAGTAGCCTAAACAATTGTAATGTAGGTATGTATTAGACAAGAAGCCTTAGGTAATGAACCTTAGGAATTCACAAACACTTGTATCAGACTTTATGTCATCTAGGTTATAATTAAAGTTAACTGCACATGATCATCACACATTAAACTTGAACTCATTCGTCAGACTTTTTTTGGACCCACTCTTTTTCCTCACCACAGGTGGACAGAGCAGCAGTTATTGGCCCATTCGTGATACTTGGAGAGTCGATCTTATCATTGGAGACTACGTTTATCATATTTTCTCTCTATGTATTTATCTATCTTATCAGTACATTTTATCTCTGTTAACGCTAAAAAGTGAACGTTAACACCCCGGTGTGCGTAGTAATGTTGTGAAAGCACCACCTGTAATACGGGAACAAGAAATAAGCAATAAAATAGCAGAAAACAGTAAAAGACAGCGATTTTATAGTGGTTCGGCCTAAGATCAAGCCTACGTCCACTTTGAATTTCTTTATTGCTGATTTTGGTTACAAGTTGATACAATGCACTTCAATGTACGATACACTTTGATCACAAAACACTCTAGACTAGTAGCTCAAGCTTCGATGATAAGGTTTGTTGAATCCATGTTGGATATGCAAGATCTTTCTCGAAGCTCGTTGTAGTGTCTTGAATGCTTGGAGTTCTTCAAGTGTTGAATAAGTTAAGAATTCTGCAGAGTAATGGCGTTTTAGAGAATGATCGGCCAAAAGTCCCCGCTAAGTTCAAACTCATGCTGTATTATAGTGAAATTCCAGGCTGGGTCGTAGGTCATGGCCGACCTAAGATAGGTCGTGGGTTGTGGCCGACCCATTAGGCTTGATGTGCCGCTTCCCAGAGATGCGCCTATTTGTTTGGGAATATATTACAAGTCCCAGGTCGTAGACGAGTCAACAAGATGCGGCATAAGTGCCATGGTATTGAATTTTAACTCTGAAGCTTTAGGTCGTGGCCGACCTAAACTAGGTCGTGGGTTGCAGCTTAACTGGAGTAAGCTTGTTCATCTCCAATAATTCCACAAGTCCCAGATCGTCCACGAGTTAGGAAGCCACCATGTGGAATAATGCGGCATTTATTTTTTTTGTTTAGATCGTGAGCGACCTATCATAGGTCGTAGGTCGGTCACGACTTAAACGTTGTTGCTAAGTCGTTCAATCCTTTCCGTAGTTAGGTGATTACTTCCTTAAGTCGTTGAGTCGTGATTCCTTTAGGTCGTTAGCTCCTTAGGTCAGTAGGTCGTAACCTGTTAAGTCGTTAGGTCGTTAAACTTCTTAAGTCGGTCCACATCTTAAGTCGGTATCTGCCTTATGTCGCTATGCTCCTTAAGTCGGCTCTGTAGTTAGGTCGTTAACTTCCTTAGGTCGTTAAGTCGGCTCTGTAGTTAGGTCGTTAACTTCCTTAGGTCGTTAAGTCGGCTCTGTAGTTAGGTCGTTAACTTCCTTAGGTCGATCCACATCTTAAGTCGCGAATCAAAAGAGGGTTAACATTTGCCCCTCGAAGTACACGCCTAGGTCGTAAGTCGTGTGCTTTGACTTTCTTAGCTCGCCCTATGATGAGCTTGTTAGGTCGTGAACTACTTAAGATGAGTCATAGGTCGTACGTGTCGATTCACATTTCACTACGCCGGGATATAAATAGCTTAGGTCGCTCTTCCTTAGCTTCACCTGTTCTATCATTCCGCTCAGCCATTAGAAAGTACTCGAGCTCTCGAAGACGAATTTCATTACTCGATCATCAGTTATCCTTAGCATTATATTAAGTAAGTGAGCCTGTTTTATGTTCAATCCTCGATTGTCACTGAATCGTGAATCCCACTTTTCATCTCCGACCCACTTTCTATGCCGCGCTTCATCACGATCCTTGTTTCCATCGATTGCGAATGGATTCGAGGTGGATTGTCCTGGCTCTAGACAGTTTGTGAGAACAAGGCGTTGGGTTACGGCGTTTTTAGGTTAATTGATTTGTGACTTTAGAGGAGATGAGAGAATTGTTAACGGGTTATTGGGTTTATGAATTTCGAGTTGGCTGGTTGATGAGTTACTGAACTTCTCAGTGGAGAGGAAGGTGATTGGCGAAAGGAGGTGAGGTTTTGGTTCGAGCAGGAGATAGCTCGAGATTCCATCGGAGACGACCTAAGACATTCACGATCTAACAACTTGTCCAGTTCAAAAACTCTCGCGACCTAACTGTTCGAATGACCCAATTTTTCCTGCAACCTAACTCCCCTGCGACTTAATTAGCTTGCGGCATAGGCCTTAAGTCGTGGCCGAGCTAGGACTTAGAGAAATTCATGCCGTTCTGACTTGAGACCTTTTCTTTCATATGCAGTGCGACTTAAGAGGTCGACGACTTAACTTAACTCGTAGCTCATCCTTTAAGTCGTGGACGAGCTAACACTTGAGTGAACTGCCTAAACTTGAATTCTCAACTTGAAGCATAATTTCGACATGAATTCTTGACTTGAATTGCTGGAATAAACTGCCTAATTTTTTGAACTGTATGAACTTTGTTGCATTTTTTTACAGATTGCTTCAATTTGTAAGCTAACAACCTGCTTAATACAATATTCACAGAAAACCAGGACGAATATACTGCAATTGACTGCCCACATCAAATGATAGATTAGTCGATAAAGAAAAATCAACTTAAATGAACTGCATGAACGAAATGCTGTAAACTAACCAATTCAAGTGAAGTATTAAAGCAAAACTATAATAGTTAACTGAAGCTGATTTGTTTGTATTAATACTGCACTTGAATTTTAGATTAACAAGTCCTGAAATCTAGCAATCGACCAATTGTCAACTAGTTTAATTCCAGTTATGTTTGCTTTCTATTTTAATTAGTTCTGCACAACACTTCACACTTTTTAGGAAACGTGCACCTTCACATTTGAATATCCAGTTGCTTGTGTAGAATGACTTCTCAACAAGAAGATGTATTGGTTCAAACCGGAGAGGCCGCTGTTATTCCAGCCCCGTTAGTCAATCCTCCAGAAAGAGTCTCAATTACTTTATCGTACAAAGTTTTTCGGCAATTGTGCACCTAGTTTGGTATCGCTGAAGCAGATGCCATTCTTCCCGAAAAAAGCAGCACCGCTGATGTGGCACCCCCTAGCTTTGTCACAGTTAACCGGCAAATGTGCCTGAATGGGGCTATTCCCCCTTTCAACGACTTTCTCCAGAATCTTCTTCGTCGACTAGCCATCTCCCCTTTCCAGCTACACACTAATGGCTACGCCATTCTGATGGGATTGTGTGTGCTATTTAGGAGGACACTTGACCGTTTTCCAAGCTTCGATGAGATTTGTTACTTATGCTCTTTCGCCAAAAATAAAGACCATCCTTCCATCACTGTCGTGCGAAGCGCTAGAAACCGCAAACTGATCACTGGCCTTTCGGATAGTGTTCACGGGTTTCTAAGTCAATTCTTCTTTGTCCGCTGCCCTCCAGGGTTTTATGCCGTCTGGAGAGAAGGAAGTAAGATTATTCATCTTTACTTCTTCTATTCTTTGAGTTTTCCGAAATCCGAAATGTCAAGTGCTAACTTCATCTTTACTTTTCAGCGCTTCCTCCCCCTTCCAGGGACCCAGCCACAAGTAAACTTTTGAAAGGCTTATGGTTGTGCCAGTTGAGGAGAGAAGCATTAAATTTTTGTTAAAAGATGAATTTCTGCACCAGTTTGAACTTCTTCACCCTTCTCGCTCTATCCAGCCTCACGAAGTTCCTGATTCTCCAGGAAAGGCGTCTGATGCCCTAGCTTTTGTCGAAGAACCTATACCGCAAGAACCTACCACTGAGGCTTCACTGGTGAAGTGTTCTGCCTCTATTGACGTTGCAGGGTCGTCCGGCAATTCTACGCTCTCTCCGGTTATCGAAGAGGAGGAGCCTCCTCAATGCCCCGAGAAGGCATCCAATGAAGGGGTTGAGAAAGAGAGTTCCGCCCAGCACGACGGCGAAGACATTTTTGGGGATCTTAGTGACTTAATGGTGACTTCACAGGAGCTATTTAAAAATGATGCTTCAAAAGCTATTTCTCCTGCTATCGAGGCGACTTCTTCTTTACAACAAGTTTCGACGCCTTCTATACAAGCCGACGCCATTCCCACATCAAAGAGTGGTTTGTAGTTCGACGCGCGTAGCTTGCACGCCACACACACTTAGGATTTTTTACAATTAAATGCACTCGGCTTCTTTACTTTGAAGATTCTTAACACTTATCTTTTTAATTTTCAGTTTCTCCAATAGGGCGAAGCGGTTCATACTACGATAAATTCCAGCGCCATGGAAGCCGCGCCACTTATGATTTTAGGCGCTATCTCCCTGCCCCGAGGGAAACAGATGAAGAAAGAGCTATTAGGAAGGCTCAAGAAAGGCGGGATTATGGACATCAATACGGGAGGAGGGATGAGCGATACGACTCTTCTCATAGAGGCGATGATTCCCATAAGCGAAAGTCTTATGACGATAAAGGGAAGAGTCACCTTACTAGAGATCCAAGCAAGCGGGTCAAGCCTAGTGACGCGTCTGCAATTTCTGAAAAGTCTGATGCTCCTACCTCTGCAGAAATTCCATTTGGTTCTCCAGCTCTCAAGAAGTCTGACATCCAAACAATTATCAATAGGCCTCAATATCAAGTCGGGGATGGTCCTCTTACACTTCAAAGCCGATTCCCAAATTGGTGCTTAAAAGGGGTTCGTTTTGACTTAGACTTGGTTCCCATCGATAAGCAGGCCATGCTGAAGAATCTTGATGCTGTTAAGCTTGACATTGAGAGAATGTCTGGATGGCAGAAACTGGTTGACGAGCTTCAAAGAGTTAATCATATGAATCTTGAGGCCATGTTAACTATGGAGAACGATCATTCGGAGTGGAAGAAGATTCTCAAGCAACACGATGTGGAGATGACGAGCATTGCTGAAGACAATGCAAGACTTGATTCTGAAGTTAAGAAACTCAAGGAAGATCTGGCCACCTCTTCCGCTTTGCATTCCCAAAAAGAAGAGGTCTTTCAAAAGCAAGTGCGAGATGCACATGCTGCTCAAAGAGATGCTGAAGCCAAACTTGAAGCGGAGCAGCATATTGTTGAAAAATACCGCAATGACACCGTCCAGCTGCGGGAAAAAGTCAACTCTCAAGATTTGGAAATTGTAAGGCTGCAAGCTCAGTTATTGAAAACTGAAAAAGAGCGCGACGAGGCAGTTGTCGGCTAAGCTGCAGCCATGGCTGAAAAAGAAGCGGCTGAGCAGTCACATGAGGCGACAAAGGCCAAAGTCAGCTCTACTTTATTTGACTTTTATATCCACAGCGTTTTGGGGCATGGAAGTCTCTCGTTTTTGGGGCCGGAATATGAAGTCACCTTGGCTGAAGTATAGGAGGCGATAATCGATATGTTTGGTGGTGCCGGTTATGTCGAAGCAGATCTCGAAGCAACTTATTTAGATGAAAATGCCCGTGCTGCACTTGTTAAGGGAAAGGAGCAACTTGCCCAAGCACGAGCCGAAGCGACGGGAGAGAAGCGTTCCGAAAAAGAAGTACTTCCTACTGCCCCTGTTCGTACTTCGGTTTCAGCTGATGTCGATATTATTGGCTCCAGTTCATACTCTTCACCTCCTGCTAAAGTCGATAAAGAAATTGTGACCACTCCCACTAAGGAAGAGGCCTGGAAGATATTGAGGCTCAGAAATTCGAGATTGATCTTGCAAAGCCGACTTCTCCAGGTAACTTCAAGCCTGATCTAGCCCAAGTAGACTACTTGTTTGCTTCAACCGAGTTTGATGAATTTCTCGATTGTTACTTAAGTCTCGATGAACCAACATTTTCTCTTTTTCCGAAGAGTACTGATTTTAACTTCTTTTCTTCTGTAGCGGAGGCACCGAGCGCTGTTCACACTTCTCCTCTTCCAGCTGTTCCTTCTCCAACTCTTCAAGTCACTCCTGCTTCTCAGCCGGGTTCGCAGGAAGAGCAAATAGAAGCCCTTCAAGGCTTGGAGGATCCGCCTGCTTCACAAGAGCAGAAGGCGGAAGATCTTGAGGACAGTGAGAAGACTCCGGAGCACTCTCTTGATGATGATACAAAACTTTCTACGCTGCTTACTACTCCGGGAAGTGAGTCTTCTTCGAAGAGGAGAGGGAAGCGCGCCATGAGGAAGAAGAAGAAAATCATTTCAACTGGAGAGGATAAAGCAGAAGAAGATCCATCTACTCCTCCTCCTCCTCCCCTGACCCGTCCACAACGGCTTCCAAAACTAGTTATCAAGCCGGGAAAGAGCTTTAAGGGTGGCAGGAAGAAGGAATGATAGGCTGGACTTTAAGCTACTTGTTTTGCTTTTTGCTTGTATCGACCGAAGATTGTGCGGGTACCGGACCCCGCTTTTTTGAGATTTGCACATGTAAAGAATTTTTACAGTATTGAATAAAACAATTCTTTTTACTTGTACAAATTCTTGTGTATGTAAGAATGCATTTATTTCTCATTGTAATGTAGAATAAACGATTCTTTATTTACTTAAATGATACTGCAGTAGGCTCGTGGTATGATGGTTGAGCATTGTTTCTACTAATATAGTTATATGCCCCCGTATCACGGCTTACTGCAATATTCTGAAAAGACTTGTATTCTTATTTTTAGAGAATAATTCTTCCGATTTGAGGAAATATTATTCTGCTTTTAACAGAATACGTTTTGTACTGGAGAAGTTTTTACTTTCTCTCTCTTTCTAAAGAACACTTCAATTTTCGGGGATGATCACTTTTATTTGTTAAAAAGTGGATTTTCCTATGCAGTGAAGTGAGCTTTTGAAGAATGTTTTGATCTGTTTGTCAAACAATTATATTTTATTGTTGAATGGATCCACATGACAGTCATTGGCTGCTTTACTGCATATTTGTTTGTATAAATAATCATAAGTATTCAGCTGCGGCCGTTAGTGGTTTCATCAACGAAGTTTTTGGATGTGCCTTGTTAAAGGTCTTTATTTGTCTTACTGCTTCCGAAGAAGGCTTTGTGGTCTCCGAAGAGAAGCGTTTTTGGTCTCCGAAGAGAAGCAATTTTTGGTCTCCGAAGAGAAGCAATTCTTGGTCTCCGAAGAGAAGCAATTCTTGGTCTCCGAAGAGAAGCAATTCTTGGTCTCCGAAAAGAAGCAATTTTTGCATTTCAACTCTGGTGAAGTGGGCCTCCGGAGAGGAGCATTTTACACTTCAACTCCAGTGAAATGTGCCTTCGAAAAGGTCTTTTTTCTCCCAAAGAGGCCTTCTCCGAAGAGTTGTGCCTCGAAGAGGGCTTTGTTGCTTGTGTCCTTCCACCATCTGCTCTTTAGTGATTCCTCTTTATCACTTCAAGTACATGTTCCATTCTTTTGCAAAATGTTTGCTTGTTGCTAGAGGAGTGTACTTTATCGTTGAGTGAATCCATGGGGCAGACGCAAGCTACTTTACCAGGTGTTTGTTTACACAAACGATCGTGATTAGTTAGCAAGGGTCTGGAACCTTCTCGTCAGGAAGGTGCCCGCTTTGGTGGAATCATCAACGGTTTGTGAGTAACACCTCTTTTGTGGTTTAACATTGTTGAGTGATTCGCAGGAATCGTTGAGTCTTGTGATGTGTTGAATAGGTAAGCTTTGCTTTGATAGCCTGCAATATTAAATCGACATTTTAGCAATATTTTAAAGATACTTGCATATCGAAATGAGACAGGCATTTTATAGCATTAGAGAACACGAGATTTATAGTTGTTTATTATTGAATCACACTGATTTCTCAGCGGTTTACAATACAAAAGTTATACATCCATTATCATTTTACAAATTTAAGCAATGCTGTTAAGTAAAAAATGGATGCAGGTGATTGTTGTTCAAGGATCTCTGGATTGAATTTCGATTTCTACTGCGTTCTTAGTTTTGGATTCATATGCCAGAGAGAATGAAAGATGCCCCAGCTGCAGCTTTGTGGGTAGTTAACAGTTGTCCCAACTTCTGCCTGCTGGATGTGGACCCCCTATGAAAACATTAATGACAAGCTTTTTGGATTCTTGCACTTCAGTGTCGTTGCCAGAGCCAGATTGATGGGCAGGATCTTGTTACCCCTGAGTGGATGAGGTTGGATCGACTCTGTTTTTTTCACATATTGTTGGAGTTTACCCTGTTTCAGCAATTCTTCAATCACATTTTTTAACTGGCAACATTGGTCAGTGTCATGGCCAGGTTGATTGTGAAATCGGTAGAATTTCCCATTACGCACTGCACCCCTTCCCATCTCAGGTGGCTTAGGATACTTGACAGCATCCTTCGTTGCGAAGAAGATATTTCCCGGTGTATCAGTTAAAGGAGTAAAATTTAAAGGATTAAAGCGGCGTGGTTTCTTCTCATTCTCCTGCTTCTTTCCTCCGTCATTTCCCCTTTTTTGGTTTCCATGTTCTCTCTTATTAGAAGCAATATTGTTATTTTTGACTTCAGCAATAACCACCTTCGCTGGTGCAGAAAGGCTCTCTAAGCGCATGAACTCGTTGGCCTTTTTATAAAACTTTTCAAGCGAGTTCGGTTCCTTCATCTTTAGCCATTTTCCAAATACACTCGATTTATCGATGGCTCGCATTAAGTAAGTCAGGATCATACGCGGCTCTGCATTATCCACTTCGGCTAAAGCTATATTGAAACGGCTCAAGAAAGATTTGATTGATTCTCCGGGAGTTTGTTCAAGACTAGACAGTGACATTATATCCTTAGCTTTTGAAGCATACAATCTGAACTATTCTTTGAACTTTCGCGTTAAGTCGGAGAATTGATCTATAGACCGAACTGGAAGCTTTGTGAACCAAAGTAGAGCCACACCTTCCAAGTACACTGGAAAGTATCAGCACTTAATCTCATCTGATGCCCTTGCACCAGTCATATGCCAGTCGTACTTATATAGGAAATGATTAGGGTCACTCGTTCCATTATAGGCCGGGATAGTCGGAGGTACAAATTTCCTTGGAAATTCTGCTTTTATGATCTTTTCAGTAAACGGAGTTCTGCTTGGTGCAAATCCCTAGTCACTCTCATTTTCTTCCCTCTACATACTCTCTTTCATGATTCGATGAACCATATCTGATAGGTATTCTTCATTGTTCAGAGGCATCGCTGGGCAGACATCATCCATTCTTTCAGAAGTTTGCCTGGGCAAATGTTCGCGAAAAGTTGGCTGCGGCCTTGGACTTTCAGCTTGGAAAGGGGGCGCTTCGGCGGCGCCAGCTGCTCTTTGAGGAGTATCCTTATCTTAGGAATGGTGAGAATCTTCGGCAAAGGTTGTTTCTTGGTTTTCTGGTTGTCGATTTTCCCCAAGCAGAGCATTTAATTTGTCCATCATCAAAGCGTTTTGAGCTTCGATTTGTTGGTATAATCCAGAAACTACGTCATCTAATTCAGCCCTTGTGACCCCAACGGTAGGAGTTGGCCAGTTCTTTGTTGGGGAAGCGGAGGTCCCCTCATGAGCATTTCCGGATCTGGTAGGTCTACCTCTTCTTCCAGGAGCCATTATTTCAGTTAGACTTCTGGTCTTTAAGGAGATTCCTTCAACAAGTCTTTGCAAAGTAATGGTGAAAAGATTCTTGAGTTCAATTTTCTCAGTGAAAGCACCAAAATGTTAACGCTAAAAAGTGAACGTTAACACCCCGATGTGCGTAGTAATGTTGTGAAAGCACCACCCGTAATACGGGAACAAGAAATAAGCAGTAAAATAGCAGAAAACAGTAAAAGACGGCGATTTTATAGTGGTTCGGCCTAAGATCAAGCCTACGTCCACTTTGAATTTCTTTATTGCTGATTTTTGTTACAAGTTGATACAATGCACTTCAATGTACGATACACTTTGATCACAAAACACTCTAGACTAGTAGCTCAAGCTTCGATGATAAGGTTTGTTGAATCCATGTTGGATATGCAAGATCTTTCTCAAAGCTCGTTGTAGTGTCTTGAATGCTTGGAGTTCTTCAAGTGTTGAATGAGTTAAGAATTCTGCAGAGTAATGGCGTTTTAGAGAATGATCGGCCAAAAGTCCCCGCTAAGTTCAAACTCATGCTGTATTTATAGTGAAATTCCAGGCTGGGTCGTAGGTTGTGGCCGACCTAAGATAGGTCGTGGGTCGTGGCCGACCCATTAGGCTTGATGTGCCGCTTCCCAGAGATGCGCCTATTTGTTTGGGAATATATTACAAGTCCCAGGTCGTAGACGAGTCAACAAGATGCGGCATAAGTGTCATGGTATTGAATTTTAACTCTGAAGCTTTAGGTCGTGGCCGACCTAAACTAGGTCGTGGGTTGCAGCTTAACTGGAGTAAGCCTGTTCATCTCCAATAATTCCACAAGTCCCAGATCGTCCACGAGTTAGAAAGCCACCATGTGGAATAATGCGGCATTTATTTTGTTTGTTTAGATCGTGAGCGACCTATCATAGGTCGTAGGTTGGTCACGACTTAAACGTTGTTGCTAAGTCGTTCAATCCTTTCCGTAGTTAGGTGGTTACTTCCTTAAGTCGTTGAGTCGTGATTCCTTTAGGTCGTTAGCTCCTTAGGTCGGTAGGTCGTAACCTGTTAAGTCGTTAGGTCGTTAGGTCGTTAGACTTCTTAAGTCGGTCCACATCTTAAGTCGGTATCTGCCTTAAGTCGCTATGCTCCTTAAGTCGGCTCTGTAGTTAGGTCGTTAACTTCCTTAGGTCGTTAAGTCGGCTCTGTAGTTAGGTCGTTAACTTCCTTAGGTCGGTCCACATCTTAAGTCGCGAATCAAAAGAGGGTTAACAATCTCTTTTATCAGACTTGAAGTGATATTTTCTATGCATTCTGCATTCAAACACGTACAGGTTTTCTGAGACTGTGATTGGGATTTTGTTGAGATGGATATTTTTTTATTTTATATGTTTTCTTCCTTCCACTGTGAGTTTTGACAGTGTAGTATATCTTATATTATATCCGCTTGTATTAGTATCTGTAATGTTATAAAAATCTCGATGATCCATATTTCTCGGCACGACGCAAATCCGAAAGTCACTTAAGGCTTTGGATCGATGTGTGGGGAGGTGTAGGTGGACACAAGGTAACTCCATAAGTTATTATTAATCAAATGATTTCAATGTTTTGAAATATTTTTCATAAATTTAGAAAAATGTAATTCTAAAGAAAACAAATTATAGGAACTAAGACAAATTAAATTATAAAGAAGTTATAAATGATTTCAAAAATTTAAAATTATTATGGTTCAACATATCCAAATTTTAAAAAAATTCAGAATTATATGTATTCAAACTTTGAGTGATTTCGGTTCATATTTTACCAAATTGTATTAGTTTATTATTATCAAATCCATAACATAACAATGAATTTTATGAGCAATTTCAAAACAATGGAATTTATAAATAATTTCAAAGCTATACCTTGGGATTTCTACACTTTTTTTTTACCACCATCGTACTTTCCATTACAAATGCAACAAAATTTATGTTTCCCAAATTATTTCAAATCAAAGATAAACAAAATTTTAGCAGTAATTCCTCTTGTTCCTCATATCATACGCAAAAGAGCATACATGAGAAACAAGAAATAAGTGTTATCGAGATTTTGTCAACCGTTTGCTTTTAAATGAATTATGGAACGTAAATATCATTGCGTTTATAACTTGTCCAGTACTGCGACAAATCCAACAAATAACATATGAGATGAATATCGATTTCCGTTTTAGTTAAGAACGAGTATCTATATAATGATCATATATGGTATTTTTTAACTGGGGCAAAATTAAACGTCTAAGTGGTTTTGTTACTACTACCATATATTAACAATATCAAATAATATTAAATTATAATAAATAAATATTCAAAATTTTCAAATTTCAGTAAATAAAATTCTAGCAAAAAAACATCTTCGTACGTCAAAATATTAAAATAGTCAAATTAGAAACATTTTTACAGTTTTAAATTGTATGAATATAAGTTGTAAAAATTCACAATTTTATCCAAATCTGAAAAGGTTATATATTAAAAATCAAAATTTATGATCTATTCAAGTTGGGGTTTATGATGTGTGGAAATCTTGGATTGTAGTAACAAATAAGGTGCAATCAAGGTGAGTACATGATGTAGTTATGTTTTGCTTCGCTTATAAAATACATAATACCAAAAACTGGAAGCAAAAGTCATGTTTTACCGATCAATAACCTGAAATCTAATTAAGTTTTGCATCCAAATACATAATCGGTAGATGATTATCATCTACGTCAATCATGTATACACTTTTAGGATATAATCGATGCTTTATATTTGCCTTAAACATGTAAAAATAAGGATTATCGTTTGGTACCAAAGCCAAGTTAAAATCCGATTGGGATAATAACCTAATTAAGTCATATTAAATAATTAGGGATAATAACCTAATTAATTAGGGATATTAACAGGGGAGGAGAAGTTGTTGGCGGGGATGGTGATACTACTTACAGCAGAGGCGGCTGGCATGTTGTTAAAGCGGGGCTGGCAGGCTGTCAAGGTGGCTTGTGACATGTGTCGTGGGGGCAGAGGGGTAGCGACAATACTTTATTGAGGCGGATTGCGGCTCCCGGCTTGGTGCCAATGGAAGCCGTGGCGATGGAAGTCGTGACTTATTAGCCTTTTATTAATAAATTTTGGAAGAGACGATGTGATTTGGGTTGTAGTTCATTTCGGTATGGGGAGGGAGGACATCACATTGCATGAAACAATGACGCGGTATGTTGTCGATAAAATGTCGTAGGTAGTTATTTACCCATGACATACAGACGCCATTTTTTGGCTTTCGGCACGGCAATAATACCAAGAAAATATTTTAACTATTTTCTTGGAATGTATAGAGTTGATTTTTGTAGTCCAAATTTTAATCAAATATTGTGTTTGTAATTTTTGTTGTTCGCTTTTTCTTGAGGTTCTTACCTTTTTAAGAAAAATGAGTGATCCTCTCATGGAGTAGAGCACTCATATAATTTTATTTTACACTTAAAAAGAAGCTGGCAACATGGTTAATTAACATGTAGCAAAAACTTCTTATATAAATAAAAGAAATAAAAGTCCTCTCAAACCAAAAAACGATCTATAAGGAACCTATTTTGACATCTACATACAGAGTGGAGGCTCGGGTCTGAAAATAGACATGATGAAGTCCACCATGCTGAGCCCATCAAGTGACTTCCTCCTAATGCTTGATGTATCTTCCATACAAAGTCAGTTGAGAACAATGCATCTTACCAGACTTGAAAACGCTCGACAAATACATGAGTCTAGCACTTATATATGTATATGTGGAGCTTATATACATATATAAGTGTATATAGAAAGCAGTAATAGACTAGAATGAAGTTAGGTTTCACACAGTTATCGCTTGTTCGATTAGTTATCTTCATTAAATAGGGATACAAACATGTTGCGATTTGTGGTGTAATAAGATAATTTTACCTTTAGACTATCCAAGTGCCTTTTAATTTTGTTAAGATATTCTTTGAAGTAAGCGTTTCTGTCAATTTGTAACTAGGATTTGAGATCCAGTTATAACTAAAAGGTGTAATAGTGTAGATCAAGTTATTAAATGGGATGGTGACATTATTGAAAAACCATTGATTCCTTTCAAACCATAAATACTAACCGTTAATTGTCAAGATAGTGTCAAGCAAAAACCTGTAGTGTATTTCATGTCAAAATCTTAGTTAAGTCCAGTAGTAGTCGCAATCAAATTCATTGTTTACCAAATGGAAGTGAAACAATCTAAGGCTATTTACAAGAATAGAGTTAGTTAAGGGACAGTTGTAGTATTGATGCGTAGCATTCTGTTAATCTAAATTACAAAAAGCACACTTTTTGTCTATGTGAAAAAAAAAATTGGCTAATAATTCGATGATGTTTAACATTTTGTGTAGTATTGTCCACATGTGTAATCTTGTTTTAGGGGGCACATCAACCTTCCAAATTGGTTTGAAAATATTAGATTTTGTTCTGGAGAAATTTAAGAATTTGTAGAGAAATTTTGAAGAGTACACTTTGTTGTTCTCCAAAAACTAGATTTTTACATCAACGTCATATTTGTAGAGAGATTTTCAAGTAGCATGTTTTTTCTTGAGGTTCTTAAATATGGGCCTTTTGAGGTAAAATTTGTGAAAATAATTTTATCTTTATGGTCAATAATCATTCGATCCACTGCTTTACAAAAAAATTAGAAGAACTTGGGATTTGCCTAAATTTCAGGTGTTTAGATTCATACACGAACTTGCTTCTTGTTTGAGATGGCACAAAAATGACTAATTATACTACTAATTAGTAATAATATTATTATTGAGTCTAGCACTAACGCCCTAGTGATTGGTCGCTCCGGCATTAATATGTGATATGAGAAGTTCGAATCCACTTTTTATGCTATTATATACTTACCTATTATTTAACGCTTTCCTCTTTTATGCATACAAGTAATATTGTTTTAATATATGCAGTTCATTAACAAAAAATCAATTCAATAAAGATGCAGTCCCTACTTTATACTCTTTTTTCTTCTCACTCTTCCTTCTTCTTATTTATTATATTTATTTTTGATTTATTCAATTATTCTAATAGAGCTTTATTTTTAAGATGCATAATATCTCCATGTGGAGCAAGGATAACTGTTAGTGTTTTTATAGAAAAATTTAAGATCTGATTTCCTAGAACGTTAAATTTCAGGTTTAAAATTTTTAACTTATATTTCAAAATGCATGAAAAGGTAGAAGGGGAAGTTATTAGATATCACAACTAAGGGGAAAAGAGGAATGGAAGAGATGCGATTATGAATGACATACTTTTCTGGCTCATAAAATATATGCATCATATCTGAAAATAATTGAACAGATTTACCATTTCCAAGTATATATTCTTCAAAATGCAAACGAATTAATCATATAGATGAAATCTAACCAATTATCAATTTAAGATATCTTGAAATTCAAAAGCAGCTGTGATGAGTATCAAAACCTATAATGCAACATGGGAAAAATTAACACAGAAATATTTATTTATTTATTCTGCTTTTTTATAAAGACTGGTGATCAATGTGTGTCTGCTAGACGTGTAACAACACTTTCTTCTTTCCACATAGATATATCCACACCCTAAGCGAGTGTCATCTGATGCAGCGCCTACCTCGCTATGTCGAGGAATCCTAGTGCGCGAAGAAGAAGCCGCTCCAGAAGTCCTTAAGTCGCAAGCGACCTACCTATGTCGCGAGGAAGAAGACGATCCAGAACTCCTTAGGTCACGGGCGACCTACTTTAAGTCGCGTCTCCTTAAGTCGCTCCAGATTTCCAAAGCCGCATCTCTTTATGTCGCGAACTCCACCATAGGTCGCAAACAGAGTCATCAGAATCCCTAAGTCGAAGATCCTTAAATCGCGAAGCTACTGAAGACTCTTAGGTCGCGAATTCCTTAGGTCGTTCCTCCATAGGTCGCGAACAGATTCATCAGAATTACTTAAGTCGCGAACTTTGTTAAGTCACTGTTTTCCTGTATCGCTTCTTTGAGTCGATGTTTGTATTTTGTTAAGTCGCATTTTCTTAAGTCGTTACTTTTCTTATGTCGTTCCTGAAGCTTGTTTGTATTTCTTTAAGTCGTGTGTCGTTTGTAACTATTGTGTCACTTTCTTATGTCGTTAAGTCGTGTATTGTTAGGTCAGATGATTGTTAAGTCATATGTGTTGTAATTTTCTATAAATAGGGGTATGCTGCCATTTGTAAGGAGTGGATTTTGAATAAAAATTTGGTTTGTGCTTTGTGCCTCCATTAAAATTGAAAGTTGAGTGTTATCTCCTTTCTCCATCTTCGAATATTCGAGTGCACTCAAATCAACGAACTTGAAGCTAATTCATGGAATCTCGTGCGCGAGATCAACGTCTAAGAATCATAGATCTTCTAACGCGGAATCGTGCGCGATCAACGTGTTGAAGATAGCTAGAATCCGGTATCTCGAGAGATCAACGGATTTGGGCACTTGGGTATCTTCAATTCATCGATTCATCTTGTTTCATCAATTCATTTTTCCACGAATTCATCAATTCGTGAATTGGTGATCCTGTACGCTGCGTCATTTGGTATCAGAGCTAGGAGACAAACTTTTCCAAGTTCGTTGGGTGTGAAGTTTCGAGATTTGAAGTTTGTGTTTGAATTTGTTGAAGGTTTGACAATGCCTCTAAGAAGAGTTAATCGTCATCAGAATGTTGCAGATGTGGATCGAAGAGAAGATGCTGAACAAATGGAGCAACGAATTAGTGATAAATTCAATGAGAAGTTTGATGAGGGAATTAGTAGATTGGAAAGGCTAATGACGGATATGAATCAAACTCGACAAAGTGCATCGCCTAGTTCATATCAAAGTAGACATAGAATTTCGCCGTCAAATTCCGAGAGGAGAAGAATGTCACCCACATCGGATCGGGAAAGAAGAGAACCGTTGGTGTCGGGAGAAAGAGACGTGCGTGGTAGCAGAAATGTTGATGGTCAGAATCGACATCGACATACGTCAGATTTGGAGGAATCCAGTGATGATGGTAGTAGATCTTGTCGAAACCGTGACCAAAGGCGAACTCGAAATAGAGATTACGAAGATGATCGTCGATGAGAGTCGGGGATGAAAACAGAGATTCTAGAATTCAAAGGGGGAATGATAGCGGAAGAGTTTCTGGATTGGTTATCAAATGTTGAAGAAAATTTTGACTTCAAGGAAGTGCCCGAGCATCGTAGAGTTAAGTTGGT
Organism: Allium fistulosum; assembly: GCA_030737815.1. Taxonomy (NCBI): domain Eukaryota; kingdom Viridiplantae; phylum Streptophyta; class Magnoliopsida; order Asparagales; family Amaryllidaceae; genus Allium; species Allium fistulosum. Next base: position 1,145,449,981 of record CM060905.1, read on the forward strand.
TGCTACACGTTTGAGGGGAAGAGCTATGGCATGGTGGCAACAAACTAAACTTACACGGGAAAGAATGGGAAAGTCGAAGATTGTTTCATGGAAAAAGATGACGAAGTTGATGAAGGCTACTTTCTTGCCTTATAATTATCAGTCTCTTATGTATCAGCGCTTACAGAATCTGAGACAAGGGACAAAGTCGGTAAATGATTATGCAGATGAGTTTTATCAACTGATTGCTAGAAATGATATCATGGAAACGGAGGAACAGTTGACATCCAGATTTGTTGGAGGATTGAGAATGCAAATTCAGGATATGGTAAATATGTTTGATCCAAGAACCGTTGCTGAAGCACACCAGAAGGCTCTAGCTTGGGAGAAGCAAGGTAGAAGAGGAGGTGGTGCGTTTACAAGTTCGAGCAATCAGGTGAAGGGGGCTAGTAGCAATACTAATGTTTCCAAGACTGTTAGTAAACCGGTTGTCAATGAAGCTGCTAAAACCAAGGTCAACAACGTTTCAAGTGTTATAACTGTCAGGAGTTTGGTCATAAGAGCAATGAATGCCCGAAGCCTAAGAAGCGAGCGATGGTTGCTGAGGTTGAGGATGAGGATGCAGAAGTAGAATGTTCCAATTCACCACAGGTTGAGGAGGAAGAAGAATTATTGACGGGAGACGAAGGATATTCTTTAATGATGAAGAGATCTTGCTTGACTCCAAAGCAGGAAGAAGAGACTAGTTGGTTGAGGAGTAATATTTTTCAGTCGACATGCACTATTTTGGGAAAAGTTTGTAAGTTTGTTATCGATGTAGGGAGTTATGATAATATCATCTCTACAGAAGCTGTAAAGAAATTGGCGTTAAAGACAGAGAAGCATCCCAAACCCTACAAATTGGCTTGGCTGAGGAAAGGTGGGGAAGTGAAGGTTGGTCGAAGAGCTTGTGTAACTTTTTCCATCGGAAAGAAGTATAAGGATGAAATTTGGTGTGACGTGGTGGATATGGATGTATGTCATTTGTTGTTGGGAAGACTGTGGCAGTTCGATAGAGCCGTGCAACACGATGGTAGGACTAACTGCTATAGTTTCATGTTCGATGGCACTAGAATCACTTTATCTCCTAAAAAGCGACAACAAAGTGAAAGCAAGTTGGAGGAAATCGAGGAACTAAAGACTCTGTTATCTTTGAAGGAATTTGTCAAAGAAGTAGAGGATCGCCCTGAAGTATTTCTGTTGATTGGACGTGAAAGTAGTGAAGCGGTTGAAATTCCTAAGGAAGTTAAGCCAGTGTTGAAGGAATTTGAAGATGTGTTTCCTGAAGAATTACCGAAAGAGTTACCACCGTTGAGAGACATACAACACCAGATTGATCTTGTTCCGGGAGCTGTGTTACCACATAGACCACATTATAGAATGAGTCCAAAGGAGCACGAAGAGTTGAGAAGGCAGGTGGAAGAGTTACTTGAACAAGGGTGCGTACAAGAAAGTTTAAGTCCTTGTGTAGTACCAGCATTGTTAGTGCCAAAGAAGGATGGAACTTGGAGAATGTGTACAGATAGTCGAGCACTAAACAAGATTAAGGTGAGGTATAGATTCCCGATTCCAAGATTGGACGACTTGTTAGATCAGTTGAGTGGAGCTGCTATCTTTTCAAAGATTGATCTGAAGAGTGGGTATCATCAGATTCGAATTCGACCAGGGGATGAATGGAAGACTGCCTTCAAGACACGGGAGGGGTTGTATGAATGGCTGGTCATGCCATTTGGTCTTTCGAATGCACCAAGTACTTTTATGCGAGTGATGAATCAGATCTTTCGACCGTTTATTGGAAAGTTCGTGGTGGTATACTTTGATGATATATTGATATACAGTGGAAGCACAGAAGAGCATCTACAACACTTGCGTGAAGTGTTGATGATACTTCGTCAGGAGCAATTTTACACGGCAACGAAGAAGTGCATCTTCATGACGCACAGTGTTTTGTTCTTGGGGTATGTATTGTCCAAGGAAGGTATCCAGGTGGATCAAAGTAAAGTTGAAGCAATCAAGGATTGGCCATAACCCAGGACTGTAACTGAAGTGAGAAGTTTCCATGGCTTAGCAACATTCTACCGAAGGTTTATTCCACATTTCAGTAGCGTGATGGCACCAGTGACAGATTGTATGAAAGGAAAGCAGTTTGTGTGGACTGAAGAGGCTGATTCTGCTTTCCAACAGATCAAGACACTCTTGACTACAACACCGATTCTTAGATACCCAGACTTTTAGTTACTATTTGAGTTACATACCGATGCATCCAAAGTTGGAATTGGAGGAGTGTTGAGTCAGAAGAGTCGTCCACTTGCTTATTTTAGCGAGAAACTTTCTGGAGCCAAGACAAGATACAATACCTATGACTTGGAGTTCTATGCTATTGTCCAAGCCATAAAGCATTGGAGACACTATTTGTTTCATAAAGAGTTTGTGTTGTATACTGACCATGAAGCATTGAAACATTTGCAGGGATAGGATAAGATTGCAGCCAGGCATGCTTCATGGATCGCATACTTGCAACAGTTTACATTTGTTGTAAAGCATAAGTCGGGAGTTACAAATCGTGTGGCAGACACATTGAGTAGAAGAAATCACTTGTTGACTACGATGAGAGTTGAAGTGACGGGGTTTGATGTATTTCTAGATTTGTTTGTTGAGGATCCTTACTTTGCCAAGATTGTAGATGAAGTCGAGAAAGGAAGGACGGATGAGTATGTGTTGGTAGAAGGTTTTCTATTCAAGGGAAATCGGTTGTGTATACCAGAGTGCAGTTTGCGAATGAAGATTGTAAAGGAATTGCATGAAGAAGGTCATGTGGGAAGAGATCGTACATTACAGTTGATTTCTCAATCATATTTTTAACCTTCCATGAGGAAAGAAGTTGAAAGATTTGTGCAGAGATGTCACATATGTCAAGTTTCCAAAGGGACAGCTATGAATGCAGGATTGTATATGCCATTGCCTGTGCCTACTAGACCATGGGTTGATGTTAGCATGGATTTCGTTTTGGGTTAGCCAAGAACTCAACGAGGGAATGATTCTATATATGTTGTGGTGGATAGATTTTCGAAGATGGCACATTTCATAGCTTGTAAAAAGACCGCCGATGTAGTCCGTGTTGCTCAATTGTTCTTTAAAGAGGTTTATCGACTACATGGGCTACCTGAGTCTATTGTTTCTGACCGAGATACTCGATTTCTAAGTCATTTTTGGTTGAGTCTGTGGAAGATGGTTGGGACTAAGCTGAATTTTAGTAGCGCCTATCATCCACAAACGGATGGGAAAACAGAAGTGGTGAACAGATCTTTGGGAAACTTGTTGAGATGTCTTGTGAAGGATAATTTGAAGAGCTGGGATGTGAAATTGTGTCAGGCGGAATTCGCACATAATCATGCCGTTAATCGAAGTACTGGATTCAGTCCATTTCAAGTGGTGTATTCAACAATTCTGAAGGGACCATTGGATTTGTCGACAGTTCCACTTCAGAAAGGGGTTGTTAAACGAGCTTGTGATTTCGTGAATGGGTTGCAGAAGTGTCATAGGATTGTTCATAAACGATTGCTTAAGTCAAATGAGAAATATAAGCAATTGGCAGATAAGAAGCGAAGGAGTGTGTACTTCAAAGAGGGTGATTTTGTTTACGCAGTATTGATGAAAGATCGATTTCCAGTTGGAACTTACAACAAGTTGAAAGCTCGAAAGATTGGTCCAGTAGAAATCTTGAAGAAGATCAAAGATAATGCGTATCAGTTAAGGTTATCGTAAAATGTTCATACTTCTGATGTTTTCAATGTCAAACACTTAATTCCGTATTATGGGGAGATGCTTGAAGAGGAGAGCGTGAATTCGAGGACGAATTCTTTTCAACCAGGGGAGGATGATGGAGCGCCTACCTCGCTATGTCGAGGAATCCTAGTTAACGAAGAAGAAGCCGCTCCAGAAGTCCTTAAGTCGCAAGCGACCTACCTATGTCGTGAGGAAGAAGATGATCCAGAACTCCTTAGGTCGCGGGCGACCTACTTTAAGTCGCATCTCCTTAAGTCGCTCCAGATTTCCTAAGCCGCATCTCTTTATGTCGCGAACTCCACCATAGGTCGCGAACAGAGTCATCAGAATCCCTAAGTCGAAGATCCTTAAATCGCGAAGCTATTGAAGACTCTTAGGTCGCGAATTCCTTAGGTCGTTCCTCCATAGGTCGCGAGCAGATTCATCAGAATTACTCAAGTCGCGAACTTTGTTAAGTCGCTGTTTTCTTGTGTCGCTTCTTTGAGTCGATGTTTGTATTTTGTTAAGTCGCATTGTCTTAAGTCGTTACTTTTCTTATGTCGTTCCTGAAGCTTGTTTGTATTTCTTTAAGTCGTGTGTCGTTTGTAACTGTTGTGTCACTTTCTTATGTCGTTAAGTCGTGTATTGTTAGGTCGGATGATTGTTAAGTCATATGTGTTGTAATTTTCTATAAATAGGGGTATGCTGCCATTTGTAAGGAGTGGATTTTGAATAAAAATTTGGTTTGTGCTTTGTGCCTCCATTAAAATTGAAAGTTGAGTGTTATCTCCTTTCTCCATCTTCGGATATTCGAGTGCGCTCGAATCAACGAACTTGAAGCCGATTCACGGAATCTCGTGCGTGAGATCAACGTCGAAGAATCATAGATCTTCTAACGCGGAATCGTGCGCGATCAACGTGTTGAAGATAGCTAGAATTCGGTATCTCGAGAGATCAACGGATTTGGGCACTTGAATATCTTCAATTCATCGATTCATCTTGTTTCATCAATTCATTTTTCCGCGAATTCATCAATTCGTGAATTGGTGATCCTGTACGCTGCGTCATCATCTCAATCATATCCCGTGCTTAGCAACTGGTGCACGAGCAGTCCTCATTTGTATTGCCCTATATAAACATCCAATATCCCAAATCCATAATTCAAGTCTTACAAAACAAGTTATACAGCAAATACCACCGATACATATTTCTCATATATGGCTCTATTGGACATGAAGGTTCTCTACTCAGCAAACAAGAAAAACATAAAATATGACACAATGCAGAGACGGTCTTCAGAATCTAAAGGAGATGGCGATGACGACGACTTAGATGGAGATTATGACTGTACTTTGGCTGCATGAAAGCGGCTCTTCTCTAGTTATATATATGACTAGGCATGAAGCCAGTACTGAATAGCTTCCAGTAATTATGTTAACCATAGCAAATCCGGAGTTTTCCGGAGTTTGTGATTGCCAATGCTGCACCTTTAGCTTAATATGTTTATTCAACTCAATAAGTATTATGTAATATTATTAATATTGCATTGCTATATGTAATGATGGTTGATGTAATTATATTCGAAGTGTTAGTTTTTTCGTTTCTGTTTGTGATAGATATGTAACATAGAGCTTAATTAATTACCCTTATTGGAGTTGGACAAAATGAACTTGTACACACATATGTATGTATGTATGTAGCTTAACTTGTAATGTAAATATCTAATACACAGTAGGAAGCTGAAAGTCACTTGACCAAAGTTCCTTTTCAGTCACTGACCTGGGAATGCAACTCGTTTATTAGCACAAACTTACAGTCTGTGCAATGATTATAATGCAAGTATCAATTTTACTGTTGAGTTGATAGAAAGAAAATCTTAATATGTTGACATGGACCGTTTTTATCTATGCAACACATGCTAAAATGAGTATAACGCAAATAAGATATCTTTGGCATTACATTCATAAAAAATAACCAATATATGCACTATATTAATGGACTTTTAGTACCTGTATTAAAATAACAAAGAAGAAGATGGCAGACATATAGTTAAGGAAATATGTTCTGATCAAGTCATATTACAGACTTTGAAGGACCGATTTTGTTGTTAAAACATATTGATTTGTAAAATTACACTCAAAATTAAGAACGGACCACTTTGAAAAGAATATATACAGCTCCTTTACACTTTTACAGAGGGAGAGAGATGCCCATACAAACCGATGGGCCATTTAAATTGTGTGGCACTAATCACTTGCTTATCTTTTTCACAACGTACGTATTGCACACTCCTGGAGAGTGTTTTCTTAAGCAAGGGCGTGTGCTCCGTGTCTGTGGAACAAGGCATTCACGCTACTTTCTTCTATATAAGCGCCATACCACAAACTTTCAGTATCTAAATTTCCTTTTTATAGAAAATTTATAAACATTGGAGTAATATATATAATGGCTGTAACTGATGCCATGATTCTTAACCCTCTGTGCGAAAAATATATTACTAATGAAATCAATGACTTTTGAAATCATGGAAGGTCAAACAATATAAGTAGAATGGAAGGAGACGACGAGGATAAGTCCTTTTCTGTGGTTATTACAGATAAGCTGCTAAGTTGATTAATCAACTTGTAAGTAGCAGTTTTGTAAACCATATTTGTTGATTAAATGTTTTACTCTTAAGATTAGTAGTAAATATTTAATCAAAAACTGAGCCATTGTATTACTCCAGATTATGTATGGTCATAATTACATTGGTATGAGTTATTCATATTTACAATGGGTTGAAATGAAAGAAACCGTGGTAACTGGAAGAAGATGGTAGCAAAATTAACTACTTCAAAGTTCAAATATTATTATAAATCCTTTTATTTCACTACAACAAAACAAAAGTATCTTATTACAACTGTAATTTTACAACAGTCACAAAATGACCGTTGTAATAAAGATTTTTTACAACATTTGTTTTTTGAAAGTTGTAATAAACTTATTTTTAACAACTTTTTTATTTTGTCAGTTGCAATAAGTGTCTATTACAACCTTTTTTGCCAGTTGTAGTAGATGTCCATTTTTAACAACTCTTCTTTTTTGCCAGTTGTCATAGATGCCTATTACAACCTTTCTTTTTTGTCCGTTATAATAGATGCCTATTTTTAACAATCACTTTTTTTCCAGATGTAATAGATGCTATTAAAACCTTTTCTGTTTGCCCATGGTAATAATTAATTAATAAATATAATTAATAATTATACATAATAATTAATAAAAAATAAATAAAAAATAATATTAAATATTAATTTAAAATATGAAATAATCACTATTAATATTTTTTATTCAATAATTAATAATTAACATAATAATTAATAAATAATAAGTAATAATTAAGGCTAATATTTAATATTTAATAATTAAAAAATAATATATTTAATAATTATTAGTTATAAATTAGTAAGTGTTATTAAATAATGAAAATTAATAAGCAATAATTAACATCTAATAATTAATACTAAATATATAATAGTTAACAATTAATAATTACTATTGTATTTAATAATTAATAATGAACAAAATATGAAGGAATATTTAATAATAAATAACTAATAATTACTATTAAATAATTAAAAACTAATAATTAAGACTAATATTTAATGTTTAATAAATAATATTTAAGAATCAAAAAATAATATTTGTTCTTTAGTATTTAGCATTTAATTAATATATTTGATATTAAATTTTTCAAAAGTTTTGAAAATTTGAAATGTTGTAAAATAAAAGTATAAATATTTATGTACTGTAGCTTGTGTATGATACAAAATGGTAGGCCTTATACTTGACATTGGACATGTTGATGCAATTCCTTATACTTGACGTTGGACACGTTGATGTATTGTCGAAGCAAACTTGTCATTTTCGGCCTACGAATAGGGATGTCAATCAGGCAGACAGGACCAAATAGAGAGGTGGTATTCTGTTCAATAAGAGTTTTAGAAGAACACGAACCATATGAGAATTTGGCTCAGATACTCTTCGTATGAGACGTAAAACGGACAGACGATGTATAGACAATAGAAAGTTCTTCGTATAGTTCATACGGACAAAATATCGTACAAATTTTCTTGTTCAAATTTGTATCCTAAATGAGAACCGAACGAACATGGATGGACATTTTTCGACTTCGAACTGAGTCGGCAACGGACATTCATACAAAATTAACACCTCTACCTACAAATGCACCTAAGTAAATTAGTAATACGTCATCCATCAAAAATTTAAGTTAGCGGTATATTATCATCCATCAAAAATTTAAGTTAGCGGTATACTTTCCCTCCAGTTTTTTGTTTCTATGCTTTCCCAATTTTTTAGCAGCCGCGTTTTCCACTTTCCCAACTTCACAAATTCCTCCCTCTTGCATAACCCTAGATTTATCACTTTCCATTTAACCTCCTATATTTGTAAAATATTTTCTTACCAAATCAACAAAATTAGTTTTGCTATCAACCATATTGAAACAAGTTTCAGAAATTTCTTCACTTTCTCTTCAACATGGAAACAGCGGTCGCATCTCGAAAGAACCCTCATCCTTACCTTCTCTTCATCATTGATACCGCATAGAATTTTAAACTCAAACGAATTAAATCGTTGCTGCAAAACATCAGTAATCGCATCCAACCATGCACGGGTAAATGTCGCTTCCCTTCATTTGATTTCTCGAATTGGATTTCAGTCTTGTTTAACGAATTCGATTACCTTCTAATTCAAATGAATTTCGAATTTTTAAACTGATATTTTGTTAAGCCAACCGAAGCTGGGAGGAGACAAATCAGACGGCTCCAGCAGCCTTCAATGACGAAGGCAAGGTGAGGAGAGCAAGCAGCAGTTGGGTAACGTGAAACGCCCAATTGATGGAAAGATCTGGAAGCTGGAACTTTGAAAAGAAGAAACACGACTACAGTTGAGCATACCAACAACTGGTAATAACTAAGACAAAGGAAACAGAAAGGACTGAAAGATCATGGACAGAGCATAGGGGTGAGCATTCAGAAACCTGACTATCAACGTAATTTTGGTCGGTTTCAATTTTCGGTATTTTGAAAACAAACCAAGAAATTAAACAAGTACAAAGTTTCAATTAATTAAAAGAAATATAATTATCAACGCAAAATTATATTATTATTTTACCAATATTATGTTTCTGTCAATTATATCAGGCTTGGTGGAAGAAAAGCAATTGTTTTTTAAAATTAGCATGAGCACATCTTTGTGTAAATTTAATATAAAGGCAAATTCGATTGATACCTCATTTTTTTTCTTGCACACCCCGTTGAAATTAAAACTATTGTGTTTACTATTTTACCTTTATGAATAAAAACATTAAAACTATTGTTTCGGTTATATATTTCTATTATTATCGAACATTAAAATTAATGTTTCGGTTATATTTTTCTATTAACTGTGGTAATAATTGTGTTTTCTTAAGTAAATATGTTCATTCTAATGTCAACTTAACCAATGAATGTACTTATCATTTACAAACTTTAGGGAATTCATATACTGTTTTCCAATCTTTTCCACTTCATAAAGTTATTGGCAATAATCTTGATTTCTCATTTTTTTTCTTTTGCAACTATTGTTATCTGGATAATCTATTTATTTGCATTGTTGTGTTTCTATGTTCTAATTCATGTGTTCTTCTTTCTCTTACAAATTTACCCTAGACTTCTTTGTTAGTTTCATATTCTTTTGATTGCATTTTGTATTTTTATCTTTGTTGGCTTTCAAAAATCATAAAGAGTGACCAGGCAAGTTAGATGGGTAGAACGGTGAGGATTAACTATAGGTTTTTTGTTCTCTTTGTTAGGTGCTTTATGTGAATATTTATGCCCAGTTTTCAATTTTTAATGCCACATACAATACACTATTATGAACTGATAATTAAATTATTCATAACAATACAAATAGAGGCATAAGAGTGATTAGTATTCAACAATATAAAATATATAACATGCACCTTTTTATGGTTTTTCTTGCAGTCACATCGGAGTAGCAACGTCTCCGATCCTAATTATTTGGTGCACTTTAAAAAACCCGGACCAGATGGTTGTGATGTTTGGATTGATATGGTGGTAGATCCGAAAGCTTTCTTGTGGAGGTCGAATTTCGAGATGTGTACTATTGGAGAAGTTGTAGGATCAACCATGGCTTGGCATAAAGACTTCGTTGCCTTCGACTAGTGTACTTCCTTAGGGTATGCGTTGTTTTGTGATACAAAACTTTATCTTTCTTATGTATTTTGTGTTGTATCGTTGTATTTGGAATGGTTATGTGAGAATGTTGTTTTGGTACTGTTTTAGTTGGTGATGTGAATGATTACTTTAGATTGTTTTGTTGGATATGTATTATACTATGTTGGAATTCTATGATTATTAATATTTATGAATGAATCTGATTCAGTTAGTCTCAGATGTATATTGGTAGTTTTGGTAAATTAATAATTGGTGCATATAATTATTATTTTTGGGTTTAAATTGCAACTGTCGGTTATAGTTTAATAAAGTATATTACAACTGTCAGGAAAATCTGTAGAACATATCTACTATAGTTATTAAAAGTTGTAAGAAGGTTAATTGCAACGGTCGAAAACAGTTGTAATAGGGTATATGACAACAGTGTTATGCAACTACAGAACACAATTGTAAAAAGTTTTTAGTCTATTACAACTTCTCATAATATGACGGTGGTTCCACCGTTGTAATAGATCTTTTACAACAGTTTTCCACCGTTGTAATATGGTGATTCTGTTGTAGTGTTTGAAAATAGTAAATAAAACGGCTCAAGGCCTACGACCTAGCAAAAATACAAATGAAACGGGTCGGGTTGATGATCCCTTAACCCAAACACACATCAAATACCCTAGCTGCATACAACCAAGAACAGAACTCCAGCAAACGAAAACCCTAAAGAATTAGGGCAATGGCGAAATGAGGCGATCTACTTCAAAGTTTGAAATTAGCTAGAAATCATCAAACTTTAAGTCCATCGAGGCTTCCACAAGCTCCGAGGCAACAAATAGTTATAAATCGAAGGAAAAAAACTCGGCAAGGAAGAAGCGGTTAAGAATAATTTTGTTTTGGCAGTAAGGTATGATTTTAAGGCGGCTTCCAAGTTGAATCAAAGTGAAGAACTTTAGTTTTGCCTGATTCATCTATATTTCTTGCCGCTTTCCTCTTGAGCTCTTGAAATCTACTACTCTCTCCTTTTCTCCACATAGATAAGCGATATACCTTATTGTTTAGTTCACTTCTGTAGTGATTAGCTCCTATTTTCTGAATATTGATCTCTCCTTTGCAAATACGTATCGTGCTGTAGTGAAGGTGCTTCAGGAACACTGTTGAGCGCGCGGAAGTTCGTAGTAAAAACAGGTAAGAAAGGCATATTATCATCTCTAATGTGAACATTATTATCAATAACAACTGAATTAGATTTATGTTTACTTCCCTTGCATCTTGCATTATTAAAAGCTTTGGAACGGTCGCCCTCAAGAAGGGAACCTGAAGAACCACCTATAAAGAAATCTTAAGGAACAAAAGGTCGAGAGTGGTTAATTCTACCATGGGAAATCTCGAAAGAGAATTTCCCGCCTTGTCAGCAGTCCTCAACCCTTTCATCATAATTATCCAGCTCATAGATGGATTTATTATGGTTGATGTTGATATCTTTTTTGCAATTTTTAAGAAATAAGATGGTGCTTTCTGCTTCAATGTTTTTGTAGACTTGAATACTAAGGTGGTGTTTGGTTTGTTATTTTTAATTTTGAGTTTTTTCCCATACAAAAATACACACGATATATTTATATCGTCGAAAACGACCAATTTAAAAAACGAAGTTAACATACAAAATAGAAAACAACTTTTATTTATTTTCCGCGTTTCGAGAAATAACACAATCACGTGCAACAATCCATTCTTCCATCGTCATTTTATCACATTCGTCCTCCCATCCATCTTTCTTTCATCCTCTCCGTCGTCCCTCCAATCTTCTCATTTGAGATACATATTAAAAACCAAAAACACAAAATTCGTTTTTAAACCAAACACTACCTAAGTGTTTCAGTGCCATTGTGAAGTCTGTTATTTCTTTCTTTCCGTATGAAGTATGTTGTTGTTGTTAGGATAATACAGGCTTTATTGAATTCTTTCTTTTAGTTTTATAAACTTCCTGAATGTGCTGCATGAGATTTCTCTGATACTTTGAAGAGGCTTTTGTTGGTTGAGCTTCAACTTTTTTTTAGGAATGAACCATATATGTCTATAATAGATACGGTCAAAAAATAGACGATTGATGTTGTCTGGTTAATTTTTACAAAGAAGGCAGTTAATACTGCCATTTTTATTCCACCTGGAACATCTGTCTGTGATTGGAAAACGATTTATATTGCAAAATAAGCACAAAAAGCCATTTTGGACAAATGAATTATTCTAGTTTGCTTTATGCCAGTCCACTTCTACCTCATCTCCTTTAATAAACTCTCGTATGTTTTTGAAAGAAAATTTACGTTTTGAAGATAATTTCCAACTCCAAATATCTTCATTGAGACATGTATCAATTTTCAATTTATTGATTGCTGAAATGAATATTGATTTTGCTGGTTGAATTTGAGTATTCCATATTGAATTTAGAATGATGCTATCAACTTTTTCATTGGCTCCTCCAAATTGGTAGATCATACCAGCCTAGTAAATTGATCAGGGAGTTCCTATTATCCAAGGATTAAACCAAAGATTGGTTTGTTTACCATCCTTGAATTTTCTTTCTAATAGTTTTGTCTCTATTTCTCTGCATTTTAGTATACTCTTTCAAGTATGAGAAAAATGTTTTTCAATTGGCATAGTCCAAAAAAATTTGTTCTTAACATACTTAGCTTTCATCATTTAGCCCATATAGATTTACCTGCTAAAAATCTCCAAAAACGTTTATAATGGCAAGCCTCATTCAGTACTTTGAAGTTTCTTATCTCTAAACCTCCAACTTTTTTTGGTTTTGTAACAATGTTCCATGCTACTTTACGATTTTTCCCTTTCCTGATGTAGTTGGCACATAATCTTTCAATTTTTTCCATTTTTTTTGTTGGGATATTACAAGATTGCTGCCAGTACATATTTATAGCAGTGATGACAGTATGTGTGAGTTCTAATCTGCCTGCTATATATAACATCTTACTAGACCAGTTGTCAAGTTTTCCTTGAATAATGTCATGTAATTTGGCACAGTTTGTATCTTTGATTTGATTGGCATTTAGGGGGAGGCCCAAGTATATTAATGGCAAATCATTTTCCTGAAGTTTTAGAATACTAAGAATTTCTACTTTCCAACTACATGCTTTACTGAAGTACACCTTGCTCTTGCTTTCATTAATTTGGAGCCCAACATGAGTCTTAAGATTTCAAAAAAATTCCCAATAATTTTAGCATTCTGACCGTCTGCATTTAGAAAAATTAATAAATCACCAACATATAATAAATGAGTAATACAAGAAACAGTTGAATTTAATGGTTTGATATTTTTATTTAGTTGTTCCTTCAATATTTGGAACGTGAAATATTCCATTGATATATGTTAACAATAAAATTTATCCACATCCCCAAAGCTATGTTGTTACAAATAAGTTTATTTGTGATGCAAAGGAGAATTATTAAAGAGATTACTCCCTTCGAAACCCCTCTTTCGATCGGGTTGAATTGATTCAACCAACCTCCTCAAGATGAAGATTAAGGAGAGAGTATCTCATTCGAAACCCCTCTTTCGAATGAGTCGAAAGTAGCCATTTATATCGAATATTCATCTTTTTCGACTATGTTGAAAGGTTTACTCAACCCTTTCGATCATATCGAAAGGTCTCCTTTGCCTTTAAAGAGAGGAAACTTCTTTTGACATCATTGGTTTCGCTCCTTTAGGAGGAACTCGTTCGAAAGGGTCATAGGCATTGCATGGTGCATATACCTTCGAAGGAACCATTTCATATAACATTGCTTTACATTTATGCATCTGGTCTTCCTCGAAACGCCCCTTTCGACCAAGTCGAAAGGGATCTGGCTCTTTCGAAGTGGATCGAATATATAATATGCAAAGCCTCATTTAATATATGCAATGGGAAATCATCTTAGATAACACAAGTTCTGTAACTTGTTAAGATTGAGACATCATCATCATCATCATCTTTATTTGTCATAATCTATTGTTAATCACGATGATAGTGTTTTTGTATGCATATTATCCAAGTCAATCCCATGGCATTGCATAAGGCAAAAAGGAGTTAAGAAGATAAGATAGCATCATGTGCAATTGATCATTAGTCTAGATAATGACCGAAATGATCTTCATCATGATCGAAATCTTCACTGAATCCATGCACTTCCTCTTTTTCATATTAATCCAAAATGAGTTACAAGTTTGAGAGCTTTTTCCCTAAATCAATTTACGGTTACAAATATTAGATTTTCGTTAAGAAGTAGAAGAATGAGTTTTGAATCCAAAATCCGGTCCCCAAAATGGGGATCCTAGGGTCTTATTTATAAATGTACGTCGGCTCCCTTTCATGCCCCTTCTTTCAACTCAGTCGAAAGGTCCTCCTATCTTCTGAATCCATCCTTTCGACATAGTCAAAAGGCCCTCTTTCTTTTTTTAGTGCGCCTGCTTTCGATGCTGTCAAAAGGCATTGCCTTCGAGTTTCCTCATTCATCCTTACTCTTCCCATTTTCTTATTCCAGACCATTCGACCCAGTTAGAAGGGTCTCCTTGTCCACCTTTTGCTGTCATTAAGGTCAATTTGTCTCTTTTCTCTGATTTCTCTTGGATTGCTTTCGACTTCGTTCAATGGGTGATAGATGCGCCTTTTCTCTTTTGTTGCTTTGTTGTCATAAGAAGTAAAGATACTAGATTCCGACTCTGTCGATAGGTAGTTTTTGGGGTTTTGAAGGTGTTGAAGTGTTGATGGTTTCGACGCGGTAGACAGCTTCCGAATGCATGCTTGTGAATTGATACAGAACCTTCCCTAGATGTTAAAGGCTTCGACCGGTTCGAAAGGCTTGATTATGCTTTCGAAAGGGTTGTTTTGATCAAGGCATCTTTCTAAGTAATTTGAATTAAGGCGTAACCTTTGGTTTCAAAAGGTTTGGCGCATACATGAGGGGTTGATATCCATTGCCTTCGAAAGGGGTTTCGAACCCACTCCTGCTTTCCTTATATATGTGAATCCATCTGCACCGAAAGGTTTTTGACGAGACAAAAGGGTAGCCTTGCTTTCATCTTTCATCTTTTCGAAAGCTTTTTCACTGTTTATCATTTGTTATGACGCCAGTGCTTGCGACTCCTTCGAAAGCCATCTCAATGCCTTCGAAACATTCTTTCGTGAACCTTGACGAAACCCATGCCGTCAATTTTAGTAGAGCCTAGCACTTTTATTAACCTTCTTTCATATGTTTATTCTTAAGGGAATTTTATGGTTAACATTTTGCCCCCTAGTATGAAAGAAACTTTTGTTCTTTAGGTCAAAAATTTCACAACTTCCTCGTTCTTTATAACTTCGTTTTCCTACAAAATTCAAAGCAAGTGACATTTTCTATTTATAACTCATTATTTATTTAAATATATAATTCATGATTTGGAAATAAAGTCAATATAGCAGTGCTTCTAAACTCAAATGATTAATTAATCATAATCTTAAATTAATAAAGGATATGAAATCCTCAATTGTAAACGACTGAGAACTAAGGACTTTTGTCCGGCAATATTATGTATCCCATTATTTAACTTTTATAGTTAAAAATGAAATTCATAGCTAAACTCCCACGTAATCGACAGTAATCCATGCATATAATACTTGAAGTCCAAGAACTTTCTATTGGAGACAACGAATGTTTGGAAATAGGAGGCCATAAGGTATCATCTGGAAATAAGTCTTTGTGATCCATAAATCTTTTATTTGGGGGAATAAGTAATATGTATTTAGAAACTCATCTTGGAATTAAGAATGAACTAGGGGCCTAAATTTAGATGTTGGTGAACGTCCTTTAGAGTTGCAAACTAATAACCCTGATTTGGGTATTAAGAAGACAAACTAGAAGTTTTTGGTTGAATCCAAAGTTGATGATAAAAGACTTGAAACTCAAATTCAGGTATTAGAAAGCTAAGAAATCTAAAACCCAGATTAGGGTATCAAAAAGTGAAGTTCAGAAGTTAATAGTAAGATATTCAGAACCAAAATTCGGGTTTCAGTAAGTGAAATTCAGAAATAGTCTTTATAATAAAACCCTTAAACCCAGATTCAGATATTAATGGTGGATAATCAGAAATCCATAATAATTTTCTTCATGACAGGAATCTCAAGCCCAGATTAGGGCATTAATAGTGGATAATCAGAAATCCATAATAATTATCTTCATAATAGAAATCTCAAGCCCAGACTAGGGCATTAATAAATGAAGTCTGGTAATAGTTTCAAAACCCAGATTCGGGTAAGAGGAAGACCATACGTTATTGGTAAAGACCCGAAACCCAAATTCGGGTATTAACGGGTGAAGTTTAGAAATAAGAAACCCGAAACTCAGATTCAGGTATTAATAAGCGGAGTTCTGCTCTGCTCCTTAGATTCTATCTTCTTTGACATGTGTAAACCCATTAGGCCTTGTATGTAGTTGTGGTTTGATTGGCTGCTTCTCGAGCTTGGACGTCTTAGTCCATCATTTGATATGCCGCTTCTCGGGCTCGGACGTCTTAGTTCATTGTTTGATATGCCACTTATTGGGCTTGGACATCTTAGTCCATTATAGATATGCTGCTTCTTGGGCTTGGACGTCTTAGTCCATTGTTGTATGCCGCTTCTTGGGCTTGGATGTCTTAGTCTTTATTATCTTATTTGCAGCCTCAACGACCCCATTTGCCTTCGGATGTGCCATGAAGGAAAAGCTCTTAATAATCCCATTCTTATGACAAAACCGATAGAACTCTTCACTTTCAAACTACGTTCCGTTGTATGAGATAATCTTATGAGGAATTCCAAATCTTGTTATAATGTTTTTAATGACAAATCTGAGTACTTTTCTAGAGGTGATCTCGGGGAGCGGTTTTGCTTCAAACCACTTTGTAAGGTAGTTTATGGCGACTACAGCATATTTTGCTCCCCCTTTAGAAATTGGCAATGGGCCGATTAAGTCAATTCCCCACATGTCAAAGGGCCATGGACTTGAGATTAGGGTTAAATGACTAGGTGGTAACTAGGGAATCTTCGAGTATTTCTGGCATTTCTCGCATCTCCTTACATATTCAATGGCTTGGCATACCATATGAGGTCAATAAAAACCCTATCTCGTTATCTTTTTTGCTAAGTTTGTTCTGTTAGAGTGGTCTCCACAGAATCCTTCATGCACTTCTACTAGCAATTTCATCCCATTTTCCATGCTTACACATCTTAAGTAAGGTTGTGCATATCCTTTCTTGTAAAGGATTCCATCCACAATCGTGAAAGTTGGAGCTTGTCGCTTGATTTTTCTAACCTCACCCTTGTCAGATGGTAACTTTCCTTTAGAAAGATATTCGATGATTGGTGACATCCAAGTGTAATTGCACCAGTCATCTATTCCTGGCAGATTGACTATTACATCTGAGACTTCTCTACTAATTTCCCTTCCTTCTTTCTCTTGTAACATGGCTTGGGACATTGTTAGCACTAACAGTTCCTTTTCTTGTTCGGGAGTTCCCTCTTTAATACTTAGAGTTGCTTGGTACCCTACTGGCACAACCTGAGTTTCTACGGCTCCCCTTAAGCTAGCCAACTTTGCTAATGAATCCGCTTGTGAGTTTTCACCTCTCGGAATTTGATGTATGAAAAAGTCTTCAAATAAAGCGAGTGTTAGCGCCAAAATTGGTCACTAACCCCCAAATCCAGATGAAAGCACCAAATACCAATCACAGCTCAGAGATAGAATGTATGTAGAGAGTAATAATGTGAAGAACAGTTAAAACTGAAATGAAAGCAGTAAAGAACAACAGATTTTATAGTGGTTCGGCTAACTCCGGCCTACGTCCACTCTAGAAGTTTGCTTTTTATTGCTGTAATAATCGATTACAGTTACAAAATGGCAGAGTTGCCTTAGCCTTAGAAAAGAGAAAGTAAGAGCAGAAAGAAGATCCCCTTTTACTGTGCCCCTGCCTCTCTATTTATAGACAAAGATGAGTTGGACTTCCCTGGTGGGCCTGGTAGCCGAGTACCTCAGCCCAAATGGAGTGGTCTCCATATGCCGAACCATAGATGCCGAACACTGAATGCCGAACAAGGTGTGAATGCCGAACGATCTCCTTATGCCGATCGTTGGGAGGTGCGAGGTACCGAGGTACCGAGGTATGGAGGTGCGAGGTATCGAGGTACGGAGGTGCGAGGTACCGAGGTATGGAGGTGCGAGGTACCGAGGTATGGAGGTGCGAGGTACCAAGATATGGAGGTGCGAGGTATGGAGGTGCGAGGTGCAATGCCGAGCGAGGTGAGGTATGCCGAATGACCCATCCAATGCCGAACGAACCATCCAATGCCGAACGCTCCATCATGCCGAACGATCCATCCAATGCCGAACGAGGTGAGGTATGCCGAGTGCTCCATCCAATGTCGAACGAGACTTAATGCCGAACCTCCATCATGCCGAACCATGTTTGATCCCGAACAGTTTCTAATGCCGAGCGCCCATCGTGCCGAACGATCACTAATGCCGAGCGCCTCTAAATGCCGAGCGCTCCTGGATGCCGAGCGCTATTGAATGCCGAGCGCTCCTGGAATGCCGAACCACTCATGTATGTCGAACGCTCTGTGCATGCCGAGTACTCTTGAATGCTATTCGAATGTGAATAGTGAATGCCAGACGAACTATTCGTGCCGAACCCCCATCACGCCGAACCATGTTTCCTAGACCCAAATTATAGTTGATTCATCTTTATCCAATCATATTTCCATCTTCCAAGCATGTTGCGTCATCCATCCATCCAGTATTCCTATCGATGTCAGGCCGCGTAGCGTTATCCGGTATCCCTCCATGAACTGGTCCAGCATCACCTGCTGGTGCGCCCCCAAGTCTAGGTCCATCTAGATTGTTAACTGTTTGTTGATTGGGAGCTACCCCCTGCTGATTCACTCCCTCTGTCTGTTGGTTGAGTTCCTCTGGTCCAGCTCCACGATCTTGAGCACCTGCAGTTCCTGGTTGTCCAAATTGCCTAAGAAGAGCCTGCATCATCTCCTCTTGCCGTTTCATCATCTGCTCTTGCATGGAATTCATCATCACTTGTATCTCGTCCCGAGTTATGTAGATGGATGCATGACCCTCTCCAGCTCCAGAAGATGCCGCTTGACTTCCTTCCTGATTGCTCCTTTCCACTGCTTGCTTCCTCGTTGGTGGTCTTGCCATTGCTTTCTAAGATCCAAGTTCCTAACTCCAAAATTCCTGAGTTCAATTCTCAGTGAAAGCATCAAAGAAATATGATTGGATAAAGATGAATCAACTATAATTTGGGTCTAGGAAACATGGTTCGGCGTGATGGGGGTTCGGCACGAATAGTTCGTCTGGCATTCACTATTCACGTTCGAATAACATTCAAGAGTACTCGGCATGCACAGAGCGTTCGACATACATGAGTGGTTCGGCATTCCAGGAGCGCTCGGCATTCAATAGCGCTCGGCATCCAGGAGCGCTCGGCATTTAGAGGCGCTCGGCATTAGAGATCGTTCGGCACGATGGGCGCTCGGCATTAGAAACTGTTCGGCATCAAACATGGTTGGGCATGATGGAGGTTCGGCATTAAGTCTCGTTCGACATTGGATGGAGCACTCGGCATACCTCACCTCGTTCGGCATTGGATGGATCGTTCGGCATGATGGAGCGTTCGACATTGGATTGTTCGTTCGGCATTGGATGGGTCATTCGGCATACCTCACCTCGCTCGGCATTGCACCTCGCACCTCCATACCTCGCACCTCCATATCTTGGTACCTCGCACCTCCATACCTCGGTACCTCGCACCTCCGTACCTCGATACCTCGCACCTCCATACCTTGGTACCTCGGTACCTCGCACCTCCCAACGTTCGGCATAAGGAGATCGTTCGGCATTCACACCTTGTTCGGCATTCAGCGTTCGGCATCTATGGTTCGGCATATGGAGACCACTCCATTTGGGCTGAGGTACTCGGCTACCAGGCCCACCAGGGAAGTCCAACTCATCTTTGTCTATAAATAGAGAGGCAGGGGCACAGTAAAAGGGGATCTTCTTTCTGCTCTTACTTTCTCTTTTCTAAGGCTAAGGCAACTCTGCCATTTTGTAACTGTAATCGATTATTACAGCAATAAAAAGCAAACTTCTAGAGTGGACGTAGGCCGGAGTTAGCCGAACCACTATAAAATCTGTTGTTCTTTACTGCTTTCATTTCAGTTTTAATTGTTCTTCACATTATTACTCTCTACATACATTCTATCTCTGAGCTGTGATTGGTATTTGGTGCTTTCATCTGGATTTGGGGGTTAGTGACCAATTTTGGCGCTAACAGCGAGCATCTTTAATATATTATTTACGTACAGTGATAGCTTGGCGTCTTTTGTCTGATATACTTGCTTTATTTGATTTTTCATTAATTGGGAATCACTAAAGATTTGAATCCGCGGGATTTGAGTTCTAATGCCAAAGTCAACCACGCCACCGTTGATTCATATTCAGCCGCATTGTTTGTTGTGGGAAATCCTAACTTCATGGCATAATGTAGGCGGTGTCACTCTAGTGTTATTATCACATGGCCTGCACCGGCTCCTTGTTCATTTGATGCACCATCGACAAATAACTGCCACATAGGTTTTTAATCCCTTTCTTTTTCTGATTGTTCCATAATGAAGTTTGTACACTCGTTAATAAAATCCTCCAATGCTTGCCCTTTGATAGCGGCTCGTTTCTGAAAATCAATATCATACTGGCCAAGCTCAATTCCTCATTTTACCAATCTACCTGAAGTTTTCGACTTACTGAAAACTTGTTTGAGGGGAAAATTGGTTAATACCTTGATTGGATGTGCTTGAAAGTAGGCTCTCAGTTTTCGCGTTATGAGTATCAATCAATAAGCTAGTTTTTCTATAACTGGGTACCAAACTTCTACATCCTTTAATCACCTGCTTACATAATATACAAGAAGTTGAGCCCCACTTCCTTCTCAAATCACTGACTGCATGCTCTAAAACTGACACGTATAGGTATTAGATTTCTCCATTCTCGAGACTAGATAGTATTGGTGGTTTTTCCAAATGGCTTTTTAACTCTTGATAAGCTTTTTTACAATCTTCCCCCCATTCAAAGTTTTTCTTCTTCTTGATTAGATCGAAAATGGGGATACACTTATCAATCGCTTTGGAAATGAAGCTACTTACAACAGTTATCTTCTCGTTCAAACTCATTACCTCTTTGCTAGTTTTGGGTTTGGCCATGTCCTTGATAGCTTGAATTTGGTCTGGGCTTGCTTCAATCCCTTGAGCCCTCACGAGTTAGCCTAAAAACTTCCCTGCATGGACTCCATAGGAGCATTTCTGCGGGTTCAGTTTCATCTGAAATTTCCATAGTATTTTGAACATCTCTTGTAGGTCTTCAAGATGATATTTAGCCTTGTATGACTTCACTAGCATGTCATCCCCATAAACCTCCATATTTCGGCCAACCTATTCTTTAAACATCCAGTTGACTAGCCTTTCATATGTAGCTCCTGCATTCATTAGTCCGAAAGGCATTGCTTTGTACCAGTAGATTCCCTAATCAGTAATGAAACTTATGTGTTCCTCATCTGGCTTTAAAATAGGTATCTGATTGTACCTTGAGTATGCATCCATGAGAGACAACAGTCTGTGTGCCCACTAGTTGCATCAACCAACTGATCAATTCGTGGCACCGAAAAATAGTCTTTTGGACATGCTTTGTTCAACTAAGTATAATCGACGCAAGTCCTCCACTTTCCGTTCGACTTCTTTACTAACACTAAGTTTGCTATCTATTTTGGGTAATAGATTCCCCGAATAAATCCATTTTCAAGGAGCCTTTTAACTTCTTCTTTCAAGGCGTGAGACCGTATTTTATCTAGTTGTCTCTTTTTCTGTTTAATGAGGGTTGCTTATGAATTGATGTTTAGCGCATGACACATGACCGACGGATCAATCCCCACCATATCTAAATGAGACCAATCAATACATCTTTATTGGTTTTAAGAAACTGGATTAAATCTTTCTTCAAGTTGCTATCCAATTCCTTTCCCACTATGACTACTTTAGTGGAATCATGTGAATTTATGCATGCCTCCTCAAGGACTTCTATGGGTTTTATTCTTTTCGCTTCCCCTCGGCAATCAAGTTCTATGACGATTGGGCTTTCTTCAACAGAATTAGCATCGACCCTCTTCCTCTTGCCTCTAGAGGAAATGTACCTTTCATACATAAGTTTGTTAGTTTTATTAGATCTAATTTTTGCTTCAAATGTAGGATGTAAAAATCCATTATCCGAAGGCAGAAAAGCATTAGAAGAATCAAATAAGAAGAAGACTCCCTTTTGTATTGATCGATTGTAGCAAAATACATTTCACGAGAGCTAAATTGCTCTCTAAGGATTGTGCCCCAGCCTCTCTTTATCAAGAATTTCACCATCAGATACTTTGGTGAAACAAAAGTATATATCTCATCAAGCGCAGGTCTGCCAAAGAAAGCATTGTAATAGGATGGTTGGTTAATGATCACAAAGAGAGTTTGAAAGTCCAGCAACATGGTGGGACCCCCATTTGTACTAGCAGTTTTACTTGCCCCACTGGGATCGACCCTTTGTTGTTGAACCCAAAGATTGGTTCAATGCTGGGCTCTAGCTTGTCATCTAGGATGTTCATCTGATCAAAAGCATGCTTACAAATGACATTGGCTATACTACCCATATCCACAAGAATCTTGGACACGATAGATAGTCCAATTTGAGCTGTAATCATCGAGGAATCGTTGTGTGGGTGATGGACTCCCTTCTTCAATCTTGGAGGGTAATGACTAGATTTGGCAATGGGATGTTGAGTCGCGGAATTTTTAGCAGGGGTTCTTTATGGACCGAGAACACTCCCTCTCTAGCCTCCTTAATATACCTGTTCCTCGCCCCTTTGCTGGTCTCCGCTGGATGTGGCCCTCCATGAATTACATCGATCCTATTCAGCGGCAGACTTAAGCTCAAAGGATCTTCTTCCTCCAGAATATTAACAGCATTACTAGGAAGCTTTTGCTAACCATCCCTCCTCCATGGAGCTTTCTGTTTGTCCTGGATGAATTCTTTTTAATGACCCTCGCGAATCAACTTCTGGATGATTCCCGCCAAGACTCTGCATTCGTCAGTCTTATAACCATTTGTTGTGTGGTACACAAAGTAGTCGCCCTCCTTCCTTTGGTCTAGGTGATTCTTGGCCTTGCAGAAAGTTGGGAAATTGACTCTCTCTCCTTTGCCACACCATAGATGTAAGACAATGGCTTGTTCAAAGCGATTGATATAGAAATAGGCTCTTCCCATCTTGCCCTTTTATACCCTTAATCCAATCCAAACCTTCCACCTTCCTTTTTAGGGATTGCTTTCTTTTTAGTGTGATACAGTTCATCCATTCAAATGAACTTGTCAGCCTGAAAATGGAAGTCCTGAAGATCCTTGCACCCATTAATAAAGAGCTATTTCCAGAACGGGGTATTCTCTATTAATCCAGAATGTACCGCAATGAGCTTATCATGGTCATTCATGTCCTTAGCCTTTAATGCTTCGATATTGAATCTTTTGAGGTAATCTCCTAAAGACTCTCCTGGTCTCTGTTTAATGTTAGCCAGAACTGTATAGTCTATGGTTCGGTCCTTGCATATGCAAAATTGAGCAAAGAACTCATAAAAAAATTGCTTCTACGAGTAGATTTTCATTTCATGGTATTGTCGATACCATTTAGCTGCAGCACCTTGGAGAGTTACTGGAAACAACCTACATCGAACGGCTCCAGATGCGTTATACAGATCCATTTGGCTATCGAAAGCCATCAAGTGGTCGTCCGGATCTGTAGTTCCATGGTACTTCATAGTTGGGATCTTTACATAGAAGGGGATAGTTGTTGCCATGATTTCATCCATGAAAGGCGCTACCCACTCATTATCATTCATGTTCTCGTCCAAGGTCCTCTTCCCCTTACATTCAACACATCTTTAATTGCTTTTTCTGCCATGTCTTTTAGATAAGCTTCGACATCATGATAATTTTTCTAGTCTGGATAGTATTCTTTCGATATTGAGCTACCAGACTGTTCAAGAGATTTATCTAGCACTCTTCCTTGATGATCAGCTTTAGTTGGAGGATGCTCTTTCTTTTTTGAAGATGTTAAATCAATTTTGCCCTTGTCTTCATTTGCATAAGCCTTCAAATTCCATCTCAGAGATATCACCTCACCTCCATTTGGCCTTGCTATCCTAGAAGATTTTTGGAACAATGCTATCTTGAGAAGTTCTTGCATCTCGAGCAATTGTTGTTATAAGTGTTTTATTTTGGTGGCGTTATCATCTTGTTGAGCTGATGTCGATGGTTACCCTGGTACAACCCCCTCCAAGTTGAAAGTTGGAGTGATAGTTTCTTCTAAGGTTATAGTGTGAACAACCTCCACGTCCATTCTGCTAAGTCTTTTGGATTTCATTTTCCTATGCCAACTTAAGAAACCCATAATTATTCTACAAGATAATCATAAGGTCAGAGGTTCGAGCTCTCCTTCTAGCGCCAAAGATATTAACAAGTAAATTTTTCAACATCCCCAAAGCTATGTGGTTAGCAAATAAGTTTATTTGCGATGCAAAAGAGAATTATTAAAGAGATTACTCCCTTCGAAACCCCTCTTTCAATCGGGTTGAATTGATTCAACCAACCTCCTCAATCTAAAGATTAATGAGAGAGTATCTTATTCGAAACCCCTCTTTCGAATGAGTCGAAAGTAACCATTTATATCAAATATTCATCCCTTTTGACTATGTCGAAAGGTTCACTCATCCCTTTCGATCATATCGAAAGGTGAATATTCATCCCTTTTGACTACGTCGAAAGGTTCACTCATCCCTTTCGATCATATCGAAAGGTCCGCTTTGCCTTCAAAGAGAAGAAACTGCTTTTGACATCATTGGTTTCGCTCCTTTAGGAGGAACTCCTTCAAAAGTTTCATGGGAATTGTAGGGTGCATATACCTTTCGAAGGAACCCATTTCATATAACATTGCTTTACATTTATGCATCTGGTCTTCCACGAAATGCCCCTCTCGACCAAGTCGAAAGGGATCTGCCTCTTTCGAAGTGGATCAAATGTATAATATGCAAAGCCTTATTAAATATATGCAATGGGAAATCATCTTAGATAACACAAGTTCTGTAACTTGTTAAGATCGAGACATCATCATCATCTTTATTTGTCATAATGTATTGTTAATCATGATGATAATGTGTTTTGTATGCATATTATCCAAGTTGATCCCATGGCATTGCATAAGACAAAAAGGAGTCAAGAAGATAAGATATCATCAAATGCAATTGATCATTAGTCTAGCTAATGATCGAAATGATCTCCCTCGTGATCGAAATCTTTATTGAGTTCATGCACTTCCTCCTTTTGACATTAATCCAAAACGAGTTACAAGTTTGAGAGCTTTTTCCGTAAATCAATTTAGGGTTACAAATATTTGATTTTCGCTAAGAAGTAGAAGAATAAGTTTTGAATTCCAAAATTCGATCCCCAATATCGAGCCCCTAAGGTCTTATTTATAGACGTAGGTCGGCCCCCTTTCATGCCCCTTCTTTCGACTCAGTCGAAAGGTCCTCCTATCTTCCGCATCTATCCTTTCGACATAGTCGAAAGGCCCTTTTTTAGTGTGCCTGCTTTTGATGCTGTCAAAAGGCATTCCCTTCGAGTTTCCTCATTCATCCTTGTGCTTCCCATTTTCTTATTCCAGAACTTTCAACCTAGTCGAAAGGGTCTCCTTATCCACCTTTCGCCATCATTAAGGTCCAAGTGTCTCTTTTCTCTTGTTTCTCCTAGATTGCTTTCAACTTCGTTAAAAGAGTGATAGATGCGCCTTTTCTCTTTGTGCTGCTTTGTTCTTATAAGAAGTAAAGATAAGAGCTTTTGACTTTGTCGATAGTTAGTTTTCTAGGGTTTCGAAGGTGTTGAAGTGTTGATGGTTTCGACGCGGCAGATAGCTTCTGAATGCATGCTTGCGAATTGATGCGAAACCTTCCCTGGATGTTAAAGGCTTCAACCGGTTCGTAAGGCTTGATTATGCTTGCGAAAGGGTTGTTCTGATCAAGGCATCTTTCTGAGTAATTTGAATGAAGGCGAAATCTTTGGTTTCAAAGGTTTGCCACGTATATAAAGGGTTGTTATCCATTGCCTTTGAAAGGGGGTTTCGAACCAACTCCTAGTTTCCTTATATATGCGAATCCATCTACATCGAAAGGTTTTTGACGAGGCGGAAGGGTGGCCTTGCTTTCTTCTTTCATCTTTTCGAAAACTTTTGCACCGTTTATCATTTGTGATGACGCCTAGTGCTTGCGACTCCTTTAAAAACCATCTTAGTGCCTTCAAAACACCTTTTCGTGAACCTTGGCGAAACCCATGTCTTCGATGTTAGTAGAGCCTAGCACTTTTATTAACCTTCTTTCATATCTTTGTTCTTAAGGGAATTTTATGGTTAACACTATAGTAAAAAGGTAAGGAGATAAAAGATCTCTTGCTTAATTCTTCTATTATTATGTATAAAACCATAAGGAGATCCATTAATTAGAATGGAATAAGTCACATTAGTATGCATTCTCTAACCATGTTACAAAAAATTTCATGAAAACCTAGTTGTATCATCTTGTGAATAGTATAACTTCTATTAATCTTATCAAATGCTTTGCGAATATCAATTTTGATACACATTTTATTTTCCACTATGGTTAAAATCCCTGAGCATTTCATGGGCCAGTAAAGTATTTTCCACTATAAGCCTGTCTGGTATGAAGGCACTCTATTTTTCTGATATTAAATATTTTAGAAAAATATTTATTCTATTGCATAAAATAGTTGCAATTATTTCATAGATAAAACTACAGCAGGCAATTGGTCTATAGTCACCCAAATTATTTGGAATTTTAATTTTTGGCACAAGAATAATAAAGGTATGGTTTACATATTTCAAAATTTTCCTAGTAGAAAAAATTCATTTACAGCTTCAAATAAAATACTTTTAATTTCCTTCCAATGAGTTTTGTAAAATTTTGCCCGAAATACATCAAGCCCAGGGCTTTTATCATCATTAGCATTAAAAACAATATGCTTAATATCCTCTAAATTAACTTGAACAAATAAAATTTCCTCATTATTAGCATGTAGCAGAAATTTAGTAGTCATCTCGGGAAAAGAAATTGGATAATCGCTAGAATTAAAAAGGTTAGAAAAATAAGAAATGGCTTCCTCTTCTAAAAGAAAAGCTTCATTTATAGTAACACTCATGTCATTAATTAACTTTTCTTTATCATTTCTATATTTTCTACTAGACATTTTAGCATAAAAGAATTTACTAGGAGCATCCACACTAGTGAGCCAACCAACTTTAGCTTTTTACCTTAAATTGACAGCTTCAACATGCAAATCATTGATTAATTTCTTTTGCAAATGAATTTTTTTATTAATTTGCATGTAGTGTGAGATATCAAAGTCCATACTGTCTTGCAATCTTAAACACTCCTGCCTTAGTTGATTGATTTCAGTGTTATTTCTATTTTATTCCATTATTTTATATTTTCTTTAGTTTTTAGCAAGATTTTCCTAAATTTGAATTGGGCTGGACCAATTATATGAGTCTAAAGGCTGTTTTTAACAACCTTCTTGCAATTGTCATCATGGGTCTAGCCATTTTTAAATCTAAAATGAAAATTTACTTTAATTAAAATTTCAAAATTGAGAAATAGCTACAATGGAGTCCCTTGAGGTAAGGTAAAACATTTGAAATTAGAAAATTATTTACAATTACCAAAATTCTATCTAATTTGCAATGAATATTTCTAAATACGTCTAATTTACAAGTAAATTTATTCCTAAAATGGTTGGCTCAATTAACCCATATTTAAAATTAAATTAGAAAAAAATTCCAACTTTTTTAAAGGAATTGGGATTCCTACCCTTTTTCAGAAGCATGTAAAAACAATGTTAAAATCACCTAAAACAATCCCTGCACTAATTATAGTTTTGCTAAGAAGTTCTAAGTGGTTCCAAAGTAGAATTCTATCATCCTCTTTATTAGAAGCATAAAAAAAAGTAGTTTCTAACATAAGGCCCCCTTTGTTTATAAATTTATAATGTATATATTGAAAGTCTAGACTATAATGATGTAAGTCTCAAATATTGGGGTCCTAAACAACAATAATTCTGCCATTGCCACCCTTAGAATTATTATTAATAGCATTGCGATTGTTGATATATCTGTAATAAAAATCATCAAAGCTACTGTTACCAAGTTTATGTTCTAGTAAGCCAATTCTGCTAGGTTTATGAAAAGAAAGTAAATTAGACAAATCTAATTTCCTTTTTGTGGAATTTAATCCTCTAACATTCCAAGCTATAATATTTATAATTAAATTTATTATAAAGGATACTAAAAGGATATTGGCAGCAGCTATAGCGAAGCACTATATCTATTCTCATCTTCTAACACATCTAGTTTCTTCCCGTTTTTCTTGTATTATTTTTGCTTTGTACTTTTAGTTGATCATCCCATTTGGAGCTTTTGATGATGTACTTTCTTTCAAAATCATTATCATCTACATCTTCTATGCTATTAGTTGCAATAATATCCTTTATATTCTTCATTCTAATTTTTTAATTTGCTTATAGATGAAGAAGTCTTTGCAACTAGACTAACTGCCTTTTGTATATCTTATTCTGAGATTGATTTCCTAGCTTGAGGGGATAGATGGCTTGCTAAGTGATTTATTCGAGGATTGACAGGAGACAATTTGTCTAGAATTTTATTAATGAAGCAACCCTCATTTAGTTTCATACCACCAAATTCAGGAGGAAAGTGCTCTGTTTCTTGTATAACCGCTTCTTTTCCTTTAGCTTGTGTTTTAGATAGATTTATGATGTTTTCCTTAGATGCTACAAAATTTGGAATGGGAATCGTATCAACATTCCCACCTAAATTCTTCTCTTTAATAATTTTAGGATCTTCATCTTCTTGAGTACTTTCTTTGAACAGAAGTGGTATTTACATTATTCTTGCCCATATTTGGTATATCATTTGATGATTGAGGGACTGCAATCATTATCAAATTCAAAGTGAACCCCTTTACAATTTGCATTTCTATCCACTTGCATGTTATCTCTGTCTTCAACTTATTTTTCTTACATTGAACTATTTTCTTTCCAAACCTTTTTTGTAACACAGTTTTCTACAGAATGACCAAAGCATGAACATTTTTACACCTAGGGGGAATCCTCCATACTCTATACTTTGCACTAAATTTCTCCATTATGCATAGATATATATGCCTCATTTGGAAAATCAGCATCTTCCTTGACTTCTACCAGAATTCCTGCATATGGGAGTGTAGTCTCCTTTGAAGTTGGTTCATCCAACTTCAAAGGATTTCCAAATACACTGGCTATAACACTGAAAACATCCTTATCCGACAACCTATGATTAAGCTCTGGTAGTTTAATCCAAATTGGCATAGTTGTACATCTCTATCAAGATTGAGTTTTGTGCTCCATCTTTTCAAAATAATAAGTTTATCATTCAAGAAATGAGGACCTCCATTGATTGTTTTTTCACAATCCAAAGCATTTGAGAATCTAATAATAAAGAAAGCATTTTTCTGTATAGATTTCGAATTTGCCGGTGGGATTCCAAGTTATTGTAATGAAGGCCTGGAAATGATGATATGCGGGTTTATTATCGAATACGTAGGCAATAACCGAGTAGCTCCACTTATTCTCCGTTCTCTTACTGGCCTCTTCGTTCACAACAATAATCCTTGTCTCCTTATGGAGGGAGGAGCAACATACTTGAGATCAAAATCAAAGTTTAATCCTCCTTTTTTGATCATCTTAGCCCAAGAAGAGGCATCATTCAGGTTTGTCTTGAGCTGTTCATCTGAATTCACACTTGTTTGATTGTTTCTTGAAGTATTTCTTGCATTTCTAGACTGTGTTTCTGGATACACATTTGTTTGGTTATTTCTTGATGTGTTTCTTTCATCTGTAATAGGTTTGTAACTCTGATTACCTGAGTAGAAGCCTTTTTCATACGGCCTAATCTGAGTTGCATTTCTGCGGTTTAGATTAATCTGATTTGAGCCAATTCCAGTTGGCTGATTTCGCTGAGATGTAGATCTTTTATTCAAAAGTTTGGATCATCGGTTCTAAATAGTTTGAAAACCCTCTTTATCGATCCTGAGGATTTCTCTATAGAATGTTGTTGTGAATGGAGATTGTGACTTGGTAATGGAGGAGAATTAGATGGAGAAGAAGAAGAAGACCTCCTCATTTGATCTTGTCTAGCAAAGATAGAATTGTCAACAAGATTTGTGTAGGCAGCCATGGCTGCATGAGAGTTTCTTGCTTGTAAAAACTTACTTTTCTATTGATTGTTAATAGCTCTAAACCCTATACATAAATACATACATATATAATTTTCAGTGTTTATTCCTGTTATGGTTAACATAATGTGACTTGGCCACTTGTCACCAGAGCTACGAGAAAGAAGCAATATCCAAAACAAAAACAAAATGAAGTCTAATGGAAACCATTACCCCATAAGATTTCTTAGTGATTAAAACTGAGAAATTTAATACGGCTGTTTCAATGGTTAATGGTTGAATTTTAAAATTCTCCATGATAATAGGAAAAAGGGATGCAAGGAAAATAAGCGCACATGTGTGTGTTCGTGAGTTTGTATAAATGTATGTGTTTGTGTGTGTCTATATATATATATATATATAATCTTAACTTGGTCTCGATATATATATATATATATATATATATATCAAGACCAACTTAAGATTATTTCTTTTTCCTTCCTCATGTTGATTTTTTCAATTTTTCTTAAATGATTAGCTACAAAATGGTATAGCCGATCCTTGACTACAAGACACACAATTTATGGCTAATTTCCATTCATGGTTGTCCCTAGCCGTCCTCACTTAATCACGGATCTAACAAAGAGTGACAGCCTTAGCGACAACCTTGTCGATAACTTTTCGACGGCTGTCGACAACACAGCTGTCACTAACGATCACTAGTCCAAGGACATGTGTCAAGATTCTATGTATCATGAATCTGCCACTGGTATTCGGTAGTCATCGTTATCCTGCTACTAATGAGCGTCGCTAGCCTGAAAGTGATGTTTTAAAAAACAACTGCATTTTCATTCATCAAACCACACACATATATTCATCCATCACTCCACCTCATATACAACACATATAAACCCAATTTCACAAGTACAAACATCGCATACATCATATAATATTATACATATCATAGAAAACCAAGTTTATATCACAGAAATCCATATTTAGATCAACATTTCATCAAACATCCACAACATGCCTACTAATCGTTCAATCAAACATCAAATATCCACAACATTAAAAATAATCCAAGTTTAAAGTGCACAATCAATCGAACATCCATAAAAAAATCCATATCTACTAATAAGCATTTCCATCATTTCCCAACCACTTGGAAGGAAATGTCCCGTGCTCTGCCACGTATGCCACAATCCACTCATCTGGCAGCATAGTTAATCTTCCACACTTTCACCAATCATTCAATTTTGCTATCTCAGCTCTCAACTGTGTTATCTCCTCCGCAGCATGTGATTTCCTAAACATGAGAAGTCCTCGCTTTTAAATTAATTAAGAGCAGTTATAATTTATGTGTAATATTAAATAAAATTTATAAATTAGTTAATGATAAACTCAATAAACATTACTTCCAAATTACCATAAATGTAGAGTCTGTTCCGTGTTGGTCTGTCAGTCATAGCATCAAAAATCCTATCCTCCTCATCAACGGTGAACTCCACTCAGCCAGTCGCCTCCAACACTCGAGCTCGCTCAATTTCAAACTTTTCCTGCAATTAGAAATAGAATTTTTCCAAAATAAATATTCAATATAAAATTTATGTAATGTGAAATTAGATTAAAAAAATTAAAGCATGGTTACCATGATAACTTGTGATTTAGGGTTTGTCCAAGTAAATGATACCGAGCCATCTTCATTAGTGTGCTCGATGGTGTGCATGCGAGTAAAGACTTCCAAATATGTAGGGCAACGATCCTTCTCCTTCGCCTGAAATTATATATGATTAAACAATGTTATAAGTATTTTATATTCGCAATTCATAAATTTACCATTTCCTTTCGATATTTTAAAATGATTTTGATTTCCTGCGTTGTGTGACATGATTTTTATTCCTGTTTGTTGAGTTTCGCCCATATACTTTATGTAAATTTAACATAAAAGTTATAATCTGTAACTATTTAAATATATGATTGACTATATTAATGCAATTATTATACAAATTTGGAATAAATTATATCAAACATATAAAACTAGAAAACTTACTTTCGCGGCGGGAGTTTGTCGGCGCTCAAGAAATCGGCCCAAACATTAACACTCATCAAATCAGGTTTTTTTATTTTTGGGTTTTACGCCCGAGACGGTGTCCCTGTAGAATTTTCTCCTTTTTTTTTTCCAATAGTTCCTAAATGGCTGTTGATCTTCCTCCTTTACAACAACTGCAGTCTACACATTGAAATTAAAATGAATTATACATAGTATATTAATTTTCAAAGATCAAATATGTCATTTTCAAATTAATTATTATACTTACTAATAATTCGGTCAGTAAAGCATCTTTAATATAAGGTGGGATTTCATCCCACATCGGCCAATAACCCGACATCCGACTCATGTATGCCTTCCTAGAGGCAGTCGGGTTATAATCAGAAGGCTCCAGCTAAAAACTCCTGTATTAATTTTGATGTAGACATTTAATAAAACATAAGTAATATACATGCACTAAATATTAATAATATTGCAATAAATTTAATACTTACCCTCCAATTTTGAGAGTTATACTCGCCATTGGACATAAATCAGCCAAGCCACTGCCACCCTCATCGGTAGCAGGAGAACCTAAGAATGAGATTTAGAAGGTCACCCATGAGACATAATATCCACAACAAACATATCATTTCATATAATGAAAAAAAATGTTATTTTATTATTAGAAAACATGTCTGATTAATAATTGCATAAAACTTCCACTAAAACTACAAAAATGGAACAAGATCTTCTAAATACATAGAATTAATAAAACAGAATAATACATAGCTCACAATATAGTCATCATCATTAATAATAGTGAAAACTCAAAATATAAATTATACAACTAGCAATATAAATATCCATCATATATACATTACATTATCAGTAATTAATAATCAGTCTTCATCTTTTTCTGATTCAGACTCAGTCTCGTATTTTACATTGTTTTCCTCTATACTCTCAACCGCTTCTATTAAAACATTAGATCCATCGCTCAAAGGCCCTAAATAATTATGATCATCAGTTATTATTATTTCATTATTTGGCTCAAGATCTGCTTGATAAGCTGCTTCATTCGAAATATTATTTCCATCAAACGTAAATCTTGCCTTTGTTTTAAAAATAGCCGACCAATCTACTTTATCTCTTTTTAGGAATGGATACAGAGCGAAATAAACTTGCAATGCTTGTTTGGCTAATATGAAAGGATCATACTTATAGTAATGCGAGTTATGCTTTATTCCATTAAGCTTATAATCTTTGTGCATGTTGATTCTAGAACCAGGAACATTGCTGAACCAATTGCATTTGAATAAAACAACATTTTTTATAGTTCGTATAAAATATATCAATTCTAAAACTTATGTTAAGATGCCGTTAAAATCTTTTATATGTTCATCTGGATCATCACTACCTTTGATAAATACACTGTTGTTATAAGTTACTTTTTCAGCACTATATTCCTTGGTGTTGAATTTACATCCATTGACGAAGAATATTGGATAAGTCTTGGCATTTCTTTTTGGTCCTATCGCAAGATATTTCAATCCTTCATCGCTGACACAATTTCTTAGATCATAAACATAGTTCGAAAACCAATTAGCAAACTCTTTACTAAGATCGCCGTGTGGATTTTGTGATTCATAAATACTGCAAATATATAAAATATATTGCATTATAATCTATAGTATAATTCAAATAAATATGAATAGGGAAATTCATATATGGAGAATTATTATTTAATATCACCAAATAAATGGTGCAACTTCAACACAATTAAGAAGAACATATGTGTATGCTACATGGTAATCTCTATCGTCAAACTATAGTTCCACACATTTTCCAATAGGTCGGCTATATTGTCTAAAAATATATAACATTATCTAAGAAGAATCTTGTTCAATGGCTTCATCATTACGAGGAACACTTACAAATGATAAGTTCACACAGTCATTGAAATAGTGAGAGAAAAATAATGAAGCTTCTTACTCAAGGTATGATTTGCAAATCGAACCTTCAATTCGTGCTTTTTATCTAACATTTTCCTTCAGATGATTCAAGTACATATTAAAAAATTAATTTAGTTTAAATTTGAAACTGAAATTAATATTACGAATATTAAATATTACCTCTCAAATGGATATATCTATCCATATCGCACGGGACCTCGAAGAAGTGCTTCGGATGGAAGATGAACAAGTAAACTCCATTAGAATAAAGTATCCTAGAGGACATATTTTCTCAAGTTTACAGAGCAGTATAGGGATATCCTCTTTTAGTTTATGTATATGCTTGACTTTTAACGTAGTCGAACAAATCTTTTTATAGAACAAACTAAATTATGTTATTACACTCTGCCCTTTTATGGGCTGTAGTTCTCTAGAAACCACGGATAATAAATTTTTCATCATGACATGGCAATCGTGACTTTTCGTCCCACATAGTTTATTGTTTTTAAAGTCAACATATCTACGGAGATTAGAAGAAATCCCATTAGGATATCTTAGTCCTTCCACCCACTTTAACACAAGTTTTACTTGCTTGCTGCCTAGCTTATAGCATGCTTTGAGTTTTTTACTGTCATTAGGCTTCATATCAAGTTCGGGACGTTTACATAATTTTGCTATACCACATCTTGAATTCAGATCATCCTCATTTTTCCCCTTAATGTTCAAAATTGTATTAACCACATTGCCAAACATGTTTTTTCATCGTGTATCGCATCAATATTAAAGTAAGAGATCTTTCTAATAAGGTAACTCCCAAAATATACTTTCTTTACACCAATTATGAATTATTGATTTACTTGGAATTTTAGCATGTACTCTGGTTTCATATATCTTTGGATATCCCTTTACGAGATCATATATTTCTATGCTTGACCAAATCATTTGTGGTTGTCTAGTCTCTACTCTATTAGCTATAAAGTTTTTTATCTCTTCTAAAAGTATGATTAACATGAAGAAAACGCCAATGGCAATCAAACCATGTAATTTTACTTCCATTCGGTAATGAAAATGCTCGTGTTTCTTCCATGCAATAAGGAAAAGCTAGTTAACTAGCCATACTCCAACCTGAAAGCATTGTATAAGCCGGAAAATCACCAATAGTCCGGAACAAAGATGCAAAAATACGAAAATTATTTTTTTAGAAATGCCGTATTTATCAACCACTTCATACCATAATGTTTTCAACTCTTCAGTCAATGGCTGCAAATAAATATCGATTCCTTGTGTCGGACCATTAGGATTAGGGATGACAATAATGAGAAACATATATGGAGTTTTCATACACATCTACGAAGGTAAATTATAAGGTGTAACGATAACCGGCCAAGACAAATACTTAAACCAAATTGAGAGAATGGTGAAAATCTATCCATATGTAAACCAAGTCTGACATTACGGTTCTCTATAGCAAACGCATGATAAGACTTATCAAAATGTTTCCAAGCTTCTCCATCAGATGAATGTATCAAAGTTCCCTCTTCCTGTGTTCTCACACTATGCCATTTCATACATGAGATGTGGTAGCAGAAGACGCATATAACGTTTGAAGGCTAAGAGTAATGGGTAAATAATTCATTCTCTTATATGGAACTTCCTTTCCTTTCTTTTTCTTGGTTTGTATCTTTCCTTATTACATATTCTGCATTTCCAAAGGTTAATGTCATCTTTTCAATACAACATGCAACCTTTTATACATGTATCTATCTTTTGGTATAGCAGACCGAAAGCGGACATAAGTTTTTCCACTTTATAATGACTATCGCACATCAGATTATTGGATAATATATGTTGTTTTGCAGCTTGCACAACTGTTGTAAATCCAGCTTCTATAAAATTGAATTTTGATTTCATGGTAATGTATTCGTAAGTTACCGATACTTCGATTCTGCTATTACAACTATCCCAAAACGGCCTCTTAGCTGCACCCAATAAATCGTAGATTCTTTTCACTTCCACGGTTGATTCTTCTTCGACATTTACATCTTTATTTTCAACTTGAATGGTAGGGAACATTGATCGTGCTACATCTTCCATATATCTTCTATTTGAATCGCCAAAATATAATCGTTATTCACCTCGTCCTACAACACTACAGGATTAGGTGTAACATGTTCTCCATGACGATCCCATAAATAATAATTTGGTACAAAACCAACATGACACAAATGTACTATAACCATATTTGATTTCCAATGCTACAAATGTTTTCATTTACGATAAGTGCAACAAATTTCTACGTTATTTCCAATCCTTCGTTGAACCTTTCACACCGTTTAGCTCTTCATACATCTAGTACTATAACCATATTTTCTTTCCAATGCTTCAAATGTTTTCATTTACGACAAGGGCAACAAATTTCTACGTTATTTCCAATCCTTCATTGAACCTTTCATACCATTTAGCTCTTCATACATCCAACTACGGATTTGGTAGATGCATGGCTAGCCAAGTCTCACCATTCTAGGAAGACCATTCATCCCCATGTTAACTAGATGTATCGTGACATTAAGAGAGTCTTCTATTCCCAGAATGAAGAACCAAGTAGCGAAATATGTAGCTAGATGTATTGTTATCCGAGTTTTTAACCTAGCAGGACCCACTAGAAAACAGAACAATTCTGAGACATCAGAATGGCTTAGAACTTAACCAAAAAAGGGCTAAATGAGGAGTTAACAAGAGCCAAGCCATATTACTGAAGCGACGACTCAGTTTGACTAAATCCAAAAACCTGCGTCTGTCCAGTCCAATCAACGGCTAAGCATAACCAACTAGTAGATAGTCATCAGGACGGAACAACATGCAACGAGACTACACGAACAACATTAAAACAAGGCCATGAAAGCATTCCACACCTCAAGCTCCAAAAATGGCCCAAGTCCTTGGATCGCTAGCGATCCATGCTCTATGGATCGCTAGCGGTACATGCAATGAAATGGCCCACAAATAGAAACAAGCGACAAGAAGCCTCGAAGACAAAGTTGGAAAAAATGCCAAGTGTATGGACCTTGCGTAATGGAGTATGGAATGAAAGCAGCTAAGTGGTTGGCTCGCGAGCGAGCCAAGCCTATGGGTCGCTAGTGATCCATAGACCATGGATCTCTAGCAATGCATGGTTTTGGCTCGGATCGTGAGCTAAACTCCTCTGGGTCATTATGTATCCATCTACAAGTGATTGACATGCGTGTTTGGTCCAGAGGCCCTCCAATCTCTATAAATACCGACTGCCTGCAATATAAATGGGATCTTCTCCAAAATGGTTGCTGAAGCTCTACCGGAAACATTCTTCACTCTCTACCTCCCTTACAACATTCTCCAAAGGAATTCACTATGATTATCTAGTGGATTCCAACTCTGGGGATTCAATCTATCTAAGGATAATCAAAGCCTTGTAATTAAACACTTGTTGTAACAGCAATCAGTCTATAATAAAATTATAAAGTGGACGTAGGCATCATTAACAGCCGAACCACTATAAAAATTCCCTGTCTTCTTTCTTTTAGTGTTCTTTTTCTATATCTGTTATCTGTGATTTTGCTCTTTCAGAACAGGGCTGGTACTTTCAAACTCAAACTAGGGTGTTGATCCATTTTTTGGGTTAACATTTTGGTGCTTTCACTAAGAACCCCAAATCAGGATCCAGATATAGCTATCTACTTTGGATCCCAAAGTTACAGGAGTTAGATCCTCAATCTTTGCTTGAAGAATCCGCTATTTGGAATCAATGGCCCTTGGAAGATGAAGAACTGCCTCTGGAAGATCCATAGGGGCAGTAGTAGCTGGAGAAGATGTTAATCCCTAACAAACTGAAGTAAATGGTGCTAAATTAGGGAACCAGGTGCCAACATCCTCCTATCAGCACGAAGTTGTCACCGGGTATGAGTTGAATAAAATGATTGATGAGATCAACCAAAAAATAGAAAGTAGCATAAGGCTCTAATGGATAAGCTTAACTCTCTCCTAACCCCATAGTCAAATCCTGCTCCAAGGACTATGCCTGAATTCGCGGCTGCTATAGAAGAAGAGAATTCCTCCATTTCGGGTCTACATAGAAGAAACGGAAAACAGCCATAAAAAAGGGTGACAACAGGACTTAACGTGGATGGAAATGCAAGTACTCCATTCGCCACAAGGCAACCTATTATGGACTTGAATCAAGGGGCAAAGACCCCATTGGAAGACATAGCTATGAATCACTTCGACTCAGAGGATGGAGAGCAATATGACAAATTGGAAGAAAATGCCAATGCATTCGATAATGCAAGGAATACTCAAACTGCTCCAGTTTAGCCAACCGCAAGCCGACGGGACCCTTGCAGGAGTGGCTCTCCCGAAGACAGGAGACCTAGGTTTCAACCCACTCGCCAAGACCGTTTGCAAAGCCAAACACTTGGCGTAGTGACTGATTGCCGTCCTCATGACTACCGAACATCAGAGGCATACATAGCGGATATGGTTAAACGATTAATGGAGGAGAGTAAAAATAGAAGAGATGATGAATGGGGATCTACACCAAGTCGGACTCCCTTCACCGATGAAATCTTGAATGAGAAATATCCAAAAAAAATTACAATGCCAACTATTTCGTCCTATGACGAGACAAAAGACCCAAAACCTCACTTGTACAAATACAGTTGGTATATGGATGGAGCTAATGCCTCCGAAGCTGTTCGATCCAGATGCTTTCCTATCTTTCTCGAAGGAGTTGCGTCAGTGTGGTTCACTAGGCTTCCACCAAGATCTATCTCTACTTTTGACCAACTGGCGACAAGGTTCCTTGATCAGTTTAGACTCCAAACTGTGCAACT
This sequence comes from Allium fistulosum, assembly GCA_030737815.1. Classification (NCBI taxonomy): domain Eukaryota; kingdom Viridiplantae; phylum Streptophyta; class Magnoliopsida; order Asparagales; family Amaryllidaceae; genus Allium; species Allium fistulosum. The sequence continues at coordinate 1,145,489,257 of CM060905.1, forward strand.
AAAAGATGTCATGTCCCTATCCGGATTGTTCCAAGGGCGCAACAAATCACCAAAATCTTTCATGAATAGGTTTAATACTATAGTAATGGAAGTAGGCAACCACAACGAAGACATGGCCTTTATGGCATTAGTCCATGCCATTCACCCGGAAACTGAATTCGAAAAGTGGATTAAGATGAAGCAACCTACCACCAGGAAAGATTTCAATCGCAAAGCAAGTCAGTACCTAAGGTTGGAGGAAGCGCAGGAATTGGAAAGGAATTCTACTGTGCAACCGACGATCATAGGGCAAAGCGATGTAGCAATGAATCAAAACGCGCACACTTCTCGGACTGCTAAGAAATCATTGGGAAAGACGGAAATTCAAAGAGAAAAGTCAAAATTCCAATAAGAAGAATGGTAATGGCAACAATAAAAATCTCAAAGGGTTTAGGCCCGAAGGCTATATTCCCCTAAACAACACACCAGAAAACATTTTTCTTGCAACTCAAGGGATCGAGGAAATCAAAAAGCCCTCCAGAAAGGAAGCAACTGAGCAGAAGAAGCACTCGGGAAAATTTTGTCGCTTTCACGAGACACACGGCCACAATACGAACAAATGCCGCCACCTAAAAATTTTATTGAGGAGCTGATCCAGAATAACAAACTCCAGCGGTACGTAAGGTAGCCACAAAACCTCGTACAATCTACGACTCCTCAGCATCCAAGAGAACGAAGGAATCAAGCTAGAACTAGCGAAGAAGGGTCGAAACGAACTGACCAAAGGCTTATTATTGGAACAATGTCCGGGGGACCATACCTCGCACAAAGAAGTTGGGGGGCAAATGGAGCGATATGCAAGTTTGTTGAAGCATGCTTCGAAAGAATAATGTTTAGCTGTGGAAGACGAAACTCCAGCCAAGCTGCAAAGGGTCTTGAATGACGATATAGTGTTCCAAAATCGGGACACCGAGGGGATCGAAGCTCCAACTCTCGATCCGATGGTGGTGACGGTAGGAATCACACCCGCGGTAGTTCGGCGGGTGTTGGTTGATAGTGGCAGCTTCGTTAACATACTCTTCAAACGTACTTTCGATCAAATGAAGATTGGAATGAAAAGTGTATCCGCATGCCAAACAAAGATTTAGGGGTTTACCGGTGAACTCAAACAAGATGTGGGACCAATTGACCTACCCGTGGAGCTTGAAGAGGGTGAGCGAAGGGTCATGCTCATTCAGACTTTTGTGATCGTGGATAAAATGTCAGCACACAACACCTTCTTGGGACGGCCTGCATTAGCCGACTTCAGAATAGCATTGGCCCAATGGTGCCTTACAATGAAGTTCCCTACAGAGCACAGAGTCGGAATTGTGAAAGGAGACCAAAGAGCTGCCCGAGAATGCTACATTGCAGAATTACATGAGTCAAGAAGAAAAGAAAAAGGAAAGGATGGGGGGAAACCACTCCACATTCGCGAGCCCACTAAATAGCAATTACAGAGACGCCCCAGCTCAGGGACCATAGCCGATTCGACAAGCCTTTGGACAGAAACACACCACACCCCTTAGTATATCCAAAATGGGCACACTAGAGAATGTGGTGCGTTATAGGTATAGCCAAAACATCACAGAGATAAAGATTCACAAGACAAATAAATAAAAACAGCAGAAACATTTAAATAATAACTAGACATTTAAAATTAAACTTCATTTCAAAACAAAATATGTCTTAAAAACCAAATACACATGTCTCGTGAAAAATACAATCTCAGTCACATCATTAGAGTACAATAAAAATAATCATTCCTCTCATAAGTACCAGTACATCAAAAGCCAAATGAAAAGAAAACTGAAAAGAAGAAGCATGAAGAATGAGAAAGCTCTGCAAATAGGCCTCCAAGAAACCCAGGTATACTGTCCTTGCCTCTGCTGGCCTATGGGGTAAAAGGGAAAATAAAGGAGTGGGTCACACTAAGAGTCTGGTAAGTGAAAGTAACTACTAGTATTTTTAAGCAAGATAAAGATAATAGTCTTAGCAACAGTTCTAGTATAAATGGAAATAAAGGAAAGATAAAACTGGGATAAAATATTGTTTAACTGTTTGCTTTGATTGTGATTGTTTGCACATGTCTTAGATTGTTGTGGTTAGCCTGAAATCCTAATCCTATTTTAATTAGGTTGAATCCTATTTCTACCCGTTGATCGGTCTTCTACCTCTATTGTGCCACTGTGAGCTAGTCCCATCCTGTGGGTCCCATAGCAAAAGACACATGTTTAGCGCTTGGAACGCAGTAGCAATTTATCTACCTTAATCGATGCCGCACGCTCGGTCACCGCTGGTACACACTAACTGTCGCTCCCTATTTTGACCTCTTATCCACCCTAATCAGCATAAGCGTGCCCAGCCTCACCTAATCTATTGTGAGACCATCAGCCCCAGTCTGAAAGGGTCCTGTCCGAACTCACCTAAGTGTTTTGTGAGACCATTAGTCCTAGTCTGAAAGAGAATGCTGCCGGTACAGATCCTAACAAACAAAATCTAGTTGCACCCCTTCCCCGAATCCCCCAATTTGAGCTTCTATCTATTGGCGACTTATTTACCCTATGTCCCAGCCTCACCTAACTATTGTGAGACCATCAGTCCTAGTCTGAAAGGGTCCTGCCCAGCCTCACCTAATCTGTTGTGAGACCATCAGTCCTAGTCTGAAAGGGAATGTTGTTTGTGCGGGCCCTGCTTCTATCTTTGCTTATTAATTTAGTGTAAGTTTTTAAAATAAGCCGCTTTTTTATCTCTGCTATATTTGCTTATTAACTTAATCTAAGTCTTAGAATAAAACTTTTTCTGTTCTTTCTGTTTAATTATAACCTATTTTATAATTGCTCTTTTATTCCGTCTTTTTAGTTATAACTACTAGTTATAAACTTGCTTGCAAATGTCCCAAATTTGACTATTTCATTCTATCTTCTTTTTATTACAGTTCTTATTTTACATCTAATTTCTGTAAATTTAGTGTTTAGTTCAATTTAATCCACATTTGCGAATTATTCTATTTTTAATGTTCTATTCGCGTAAAAAGGAATAAAAAGAAACTAACATTTACAGGCTAAATTCTAATTTAAAACAGATGCAAATAAAATACAAATAACTGTAAATAACCGTAAATAACTGAATAAAATAGCTAAATAAAAATAGCTGAATAAATAGTCTGAGAAGAACTTTAAAAATTAACTGTAATAACTTGTATAAAAACTGTTTCAAAAATTGTAGAAAAACTACAACTATTGAGAACCCTATTATTTTGAGTTACTTAAAAATCTAAAATAATTACTAAACACTCACCTATGGTCCTTAGCTCTTGTCCTTGGTCTTCCTTGATCCACCTCTAGAGCGTAGAATATTATTATCAAAAATATCTTCTCCTTAGAAGAATTTTCTATTTAGGGTCCAGCCTCAGGTAATGAACCCAAATAGGAGAAAATCTGAATGAGAAAAATAGCTAGGCCTAGGGTCTTATTTATAGTGTGGTTTAGGAATCTCAGACCGTTGGATTTGAAGATTAAATTCAGTGCAACCACGTCATAGGCTTGCTGGGAACCGTCAGATAGAAGCACGAACGCATAGGATTGGAAGAAAGTTGCAAAATGACGTGTTCGAACAAAGTTGGACAAAACAACATACAAAACAAAGGTGGGTGGACCTTTAAATTGTGTGGGTTGACCCATAGGTCGACCTAGCTATGGTGAGGGTCGACCTGGCCTTAGTTTGGGTCGACCAAACCCTTTTTTTCTTTTAATTTCTGAATTCTTGTTTAATTCGTATCTTCTTCGTTTTAGCTTGGATTTTAACAAACTATATATGGAAATTGATCAGAAAATCGCCACGGACACAATGGTGCAACTCCCGTAGCTCAATGCTGATAATTTCAAAAACTTATTTTATTATTTAATTAATTCGTTAATTAATTATTATAGCTTGAATTTTGGGTTATTACATTCTCCCCTCCTTAAAGGATTTCGTCCCCGAAATCTCCAAGGATAGAAAAATGAAATAAATATTTTCATCCAAATTCTACAACCATATACTCAACCACCATCCATACATCCATTGTCCTTAAGTTTTCTAATGTAATTTATGATATGTATATATATATATATGCAAATAGTGTAGTGTCAATGTCCCTAACTAATGCAAAAGATTAGGCGGTCTACTGATTCAGTCGACCTCCTTTTTATGCAATCATGTACGTGCCATGTATCCAAATGAATGCAAATTTCCTAATGATAACTGATAGTTCTATGTGCATGCTACAATCATCATCCAAATGTAACAATCATACGATAATCATCCATATAAAGCAACCATGGAAAATAAATTAAGAATGCAAATGAGCACACATCCATATGCATATGCTTTAGTGACCAAGTTAGGTCGATCCCTAAGAGATAATAGTGCCTAGTGTATATATATATATATATATATATATATATATATATATATATGCATCCATTAGCATCCACTAGCAAACACTTGCAACCACTAGCGTCCATCTACATAACATGTTCTAGTAACATGTTTACATTCAGTCCTACCATCCATAGGTTAAATCCTAAGGTCTACCCTCCCAAAGGATACTAAAGGAAAGAACCTATTTAAAACTAAAGATGGAAATAGGAAATTCAAAACGTACCCTTGAAAAGAAACATATAAGAGATACGTATTTTCTCTTCAGCCTCCGACGTAGCGTCTTCAATGTTGTCTCTCCACTGCACCTTAACCCAAGGTACTTCCTTATTCCTAAGCTTCTTGATATCATGCCCAACGATATTGGTAGGTATGAGACAAACCGATGCTTCTTTCTCCACTTCAATTTCCTCAAGTTGACTAGGTTCCACTACCTCTGCTGAATCATGTAAGCACTTTCTTAAGTGCGAAACATGAAAAACATCATGAACTCTTGCGAGTCTTTCCGGTAGCTTTATCCAATACGCCATCTTCCCTACCCTTTCCATAATAGGGAATGGTCCTACGAATCTGGGAGCAAGTTTCCCACTTGATCCAAATATCACTACCTTTCTTAGCAGAGACACCTTAATGAAAACCAAATCTCCTACCTCAAACTCAATGTCCCTTCTTCGCTTATCTGCATAGGATTTATGTCTATCTTGGGCTATCTTCATTCTCCTTCTAATCATATCAATCTTTTCTGAAGTCTCTCTAACCATGTCGGGGCCAAGTAGCAATCTCTCTGTAGACTCCAACCAACATGAAGATGACTTGCACGGTTTTCCATAAAGAGCTTCAAAAGGTGCCATCCCGATGCTAACTTGAAAACTATTATTATAAGCGAATTCCACTAAAGGAAGATGCTCCTCCCAAGTTCCTCCAAAATCAAGAATACACGGCCTCAAAAAATCCTCAAGAACTTTATTAACTCTCTCCATTTGGTCGTCCGTCTAAGGGTGATAGGCCATACTCAATCTAAGCTGCATCCCTAAAGCCTCTTGTAAGCTTCTCCAAAACTCGCTAGTAAAGATAGGGTCTATATCGCTCACTATACTAGAGGGGACTCCGTGAAGTCGGACTATCTCACGAACGTATAAGGATGCTAAATAAGGTGTTGTCTTCTTACTCTTAAGTGAAATGAAGTGGGCGCACTTAGTCAAACGATCTACAATCACCAAAATACTACCCCTTCCTAGATCGGCGAAACCATCTATGAAGTCCATCAAAACACTATCCCACTTCCATTCGGGTACATCCAATGGTTGAAGCAATCCACCAAGCTTCTGCTGCTCCGCCTTAACTCTTTGGCATACTAGACACTTAGCCACGAACTCTGCTACATCCTTCTTCATGCTACTCCTATAAAACACTCTCTTCATGTCCCTATACATCTTATCACCACCCGGATGAACAGTCAGTCGAGAATGGTGTGCTTTTGCTAGAGCTGCTCTCGTCAAATCAACAATGCGGGGAACATAAAGTCTTCCATCTCTCCTTAGCCACTTTTTACATTCAATGGAATAGCGTTGGAGATGTATAGAGACCTCTCCTCTACTAATCCTCTCCAAAATATCCACAAGCTCTGAATCCTCTCGCCGCCTCGAGCCAATCTAATCTTTGAGGGTAGGCTTAACCTCAAGTGCTGCCAACAATCCAGGGGTAATGTCCGTAGAGGTTAAAATCAAAGGTGGAAATAAACTCTAGGCTTTTCCACTCCACGAACATTGGACTAAGGGTTGCTTTCTTCCTACTTAATGCATTTGCAACCACGTTTCCTTTACCAGGGGTGTAAGCTATCTCAAAGTCATATAATGCTAGAAACTCCATCCAACGCTGCTGCCTCAAGTTTAAATCCTTTTGTGAGAATAGGTACTTCAATGATTTATGGTCTGTGAAGAGCTCGAACCTCTCTCCTAGCAAGTAATGTCTCCAAGACTTGAGCGTGAAAACAATAGCAGCTAACTCTATATCATGGGTGGGGTAGTTCTTCTCATGCGTTCTCAACCGTCTACTTCCATAGCATACTACCCTCCCCTCCTGCATCAATACTGCCCCAAGACCTTTCCTACATGCATCAGTGTATACCGTAAAAGGCTTAGCTCTATCGGGTAAAACTAACACTGGTGCACTAGTAAGGGCCTTCTTTAGCATCGTAAAGGAATCCTCAATATCCACGACCCCAACGAATGCTGCATTCTTCTTAGTGAGGCGAGTAAGCGGTGCTGAAACCTTAGTGAAATTTCTGATAAACTTCCTATAATAGCCAGCCAAACTAGGAAGCTTCTAACTTCGGTAGCATTCTTAGGGGCCTTCCAATCTTGCACTGCTACTACCTTAGTGGGATCAACAGCTAAACCCTCTCTTGAGACCACATGTCCCAAGAAACACACCTCCTTAAGCCTAAAGTGACACTTCGAGAACTTTGCTTTCAACCAATGAACACAAAGTGTATGAAGAACCTCCTCAAGATGAATAACATGCTCTTCCTTACTCTTGGAAAACACCAAAACGTCGTCCACGAATAATACAACGAACTTATTTAGGACATCTAGAAAAACATTGCTCATCAAATCTACAAAACAGGCTAAGGCATTGGTCAGCCCAAACGGTATAACCAACCACTCAAAGAATCCATCGGGTGTCCTAAATGTTGTCTTATCGATGCTATCGTTAGCGACCCTAAGCTGATGAAATCCAGTAGCTAAGTCAAGCTGAGAAAATAATGAAGAGCCAACCAACTGATCGAAAAGATCATCTATCCTAGGAAGTGGGTAACGGTTCTTCTTCGTGAGCTTATTCAATTCTCTATAGTCTATGCAAAGTCAAAGGGAACCATCCCCCTTTGTAGCGAAGACGACTGGCACTCCCCACTCAAATATGCTCCATCTGATGAAGCCTTTCTCCAATAGCTCACCGATCTGCTTACTTGACTCCTTCCTCTCCTAGGAGCCATATGTCTCACGGGCAATGCCACCGGCTTAGCATTGTCATTCAGATAGATCCTAAAGTCTATCTCTCTCTTAGGGGGTAGCCCCTAACTTTATCAAAAACGTTTGGGAAATCTCTAACGACTGGAATGGAATCTAACTCTCCTAGTGATGAATCAAGGGAATAAAGGAAGCTCAACATGACTGACCCCTGTGGGTCACAAAAAACCTCGAGAGTCCTACCGCTGCATGTCTCTAGTCTGAAGACTCTCTTCTCGCAGTCCAATATCGCTCCATAAGTGGATAGCCAATCCAATCCAAAGCATCCCATATCCCGAAATCCCAGTACATAGGCGTCGCAATCAAACTCTACGCCTAGTATAAAAATTTTGAAACCCCTATCAATCATGGATAAATGTGCCGATCATCCTATAGTGTTTGAAACAACTATAGGGTCTACTACTAGAGAAATATCTAAGTGCAAATAATCAACCAAGGAACTAGAAATGAAAGAATGCGATGCTCCGGAGTCAAAAAGAGTCTGAATAGGAAAATCCGAAATAGAGATCAAACCTTCTACAGAGAATTTCCTACCCCAATCCGGTCCACTACTATAAGGTGCTGCATCCAAAGCCATTACTTGTGCTATAGGTGCGCCTGCTCTCTGCCCCGTCCTCTGAGGACAAGCTCTACTAAGGTGTCTAGGCTGCCCACAATTATAACACATCCCCTTCATCGACTCCTTCTTACAGTCCTTTGCAAAATGCCCAACAAATCCACAACTATGACATTTCCTGCCTTTCCCGATCCACTTTTGAGGTCCTCCTTCTTTCCTCTTGTCCTTATCCTTCTTATTCTTCCACCACTGCTTCTTAGAGTTTCCTGATTTAGGGACCTCCTTAACCTCTCAGTTCAGCTGCCCAGATGCAAGCGGAACTCTCTATCGATCCTCCAATCATAACAGCCTAAATATCTTCTCCGTATCCCTTAACCAAGCTCGTGCCTCTACGAAATCCTCCATTCTGAAAAAATTTCTACCTCCTAGACTAGCGAAGTCCTTGCATAGCTTAGAAAAATTGGCTACTGCAGGTGGATTAACGGGATCTCCACCTGCTGGTGCTGTATTGGGTGCTTGCCCTTGCACCTCTGGTACCGTAGCTCTACAGAACTAGTCAGCCATACTATACAAAGAAAAGAAAATTTAGGCTTGAAAGAATCGAAAGAAGGTTGAACTAAACTTTGAGGGGAATTTTATAAAAACTCTTTTATACTTGAAAACTATTTCTAAGAGTTTCTTTCTTAAAAACTACTTTTAAAATATGTTACCTTTGAAAAATACTTTACTTTTTAAAACAAGTTTTTAGGAATCATGTAACCTTAGGCTCTAATACCAAGTGAAACACCCCACACCCCTTAGTATACCCAAAAAGGGCACACTAGAGAATGTGGTGCGTTATAGGTATAGCTAAAACATCACAGAAACTAAGATTCACAAGACAAATAAATAAAAACAGCAAAACATTTAAATAATAACTTGACATTTAAAATTAAACTTCATTTCAAAACAGAATATGTCTTAAAAATCAAATACACATATCTCGTGAAAAATACAATCTCAGTCACATCATCAGAGTACAATAAAAATAATCATCCCTCTCATAAGTACTAGTACATCAAAAGCCAAATGAAAAGAAAACTGAAAAGAAGAAGAATACATGTAGAATGAGAAAGCTCTGCAAATGGGTCTCCAAGAAATCCAAATCTACTGTCCATGCCTCTGCTGGCCTATGGGGGAAAATGGGAAATAGAGGAGTGGGTCAGACTAAGAGTTTGGTGAGTGAAAGTAACTACTAGTATTTTTAAGCAAGATAAAGATAATAGTCTTAGCAACAGTTCTAGTATAAAAGGAAATAATGGGAAGATAAAACTAGGATAAAATATTGTTTAACTGTTTGCTTTGATTGTGATTGTTTGCACTTGTCTTAGATAGTTGTGATTAGGCTGAAATCCTAATCCTAATTCTACCCGTTGATCGGCCTTCTACCACTATTGTGCCACTGTGAGCTAGTCTCATCCTGTGGGTCCCATAGCAAAAGATAGCTGTTTAGAGCTTGGAACACAATAGCGATATATGTACCCTAATCGATGCCGCACGCTCGGTCACCGTCGGTACACACTAACTGTCGCTCCCTATTTTGACCCCTTATCTACCCTATTCAGCATAAGCGTGCCCAGCCTCACCTAATCTATTGTGAGACCATCAGCCCTAGTCTGAAAGGGTCCTGCCCAGCCTCACCTAATCTGTTGTGGGACCACCAGTCCTAGTCTGAAAGGGAATGCTACCGGTATGGGCCCTGCTTCTATCTTTTCTTATTAACTTAGTGTAAGTTTTTAAAATAAGTCTCTTTTGTTATCTCTGCTATATTTTCTTATTAACTTAATCTAAGTTTTAAAATAAGCCTTTTTCTGTTCTTTCTGTTTAATTATAACCTATGTTATAAATTCTCTTCTATTCAGTCTTTTTAGTTATAACTACTAGTTATAAACTAGCTTGCAAATGTCCCAAATTTGCCTATTTCAGTCTATCTTCTTTTTATTACAGTTCTCTTATTTTACATCTAATTTCTGTAAATTTAGTGTTTAGTTCGATTTAATTCATATTTGCAAATTATTCTCCTTTTAATGTTCTATTCATGTAAAAAGGAATAAAAAGAAACAAACATTTACAAGCTAAATTCTAATTTAAAACAGATGCAAATAAAATACAAATAACTGTAAATAATTGTAAATAACTGTAAATAACTGGATAAAATAGCTGAATAAAATAGACTGATTAGAACTTTAAAAATTAAGTGTAAATAACTTATATAAAAATTGTCTCAAAAATTGCAGAAAAACTACAACTATTGAGAACCCTATTATTTAAAATTACTTAAAAATCTAAAATAATTACTAAACACTCACCTGTGGTCCTTAGCTCTAGTCCTTGATCTTCCTTGATCCACTTCTAGAGCGTAGAATATTTTTATCAAAAAGATCTTCTCCCTAGAAAAATATTCTATTTAGGGTCCAGTCTCAGGCAATGAACCCAAATAGGAGAAAATCTGAATGAGAAAAATAGCGAGGCTTAGGTTCTTATTTATAGTGTGGTTTAGGGATCTCAGACCGTTGGATTTGAAGATTAAATCTGGTGCAACCACGTCATAGGCTCGCTGGGAACTGTCGGATGGAAGCACGAACGCTCAGGATTGGAAGAAAGTTGCAAAATGACGTGTTCGAACAAAACTGGACAAAACAACATACAAAACAAAGGCAGGTCGACCTTTAAATTGTGAGGGTCGACCTAGCTATGGTGAGGGTCGACCTGGCCTTAGTTTGGGTCGACTTAACCCATTTTTTCTTTTAATTTCTGAATTCTTGTTTAATTCGTATCTTCTTCGTTTTAGCTTGGATTTTGACAAACTATATATGGAAATTGATCAGAAAATTGCCACGGACACAATGATGTAACTCCCGTAGCTCGATTCTGATAATTTCACAAACTTATTTTATTATTTAATTAATTCGTTAATTAATTATTTTAGCTTGAATTTCGGGTTGTTACATGGACCCTAGAAAGAAGAGTTCAGGGGATAATCAGGCAGCACCGACTGAATTGACGGTGTCTTTCCCTATCTGTATAGACGACCCAACCTGGGTCTTGAAAATTGGATTGCACCTTGGAAACAAGATGCGGTTGGAAATAACTAAATTCCTCCGCGCCAATTTGGACGTATTTGCTTGGACGCACTCCGATATGTGCGGGGTATCACCCGAAATTGCCCGCCACTCGCTCAATATCGACCCCAAATTCACACCAGTAAAGTAAAAAAGGCACAGCTTGGGCCCTGAATGGTCCAAGGCACTAAGAGAGGAGGTAGATAAACTGATGGCTAACGGCTTCATCTGAGATGCAACTTACCTCGAATGGGTATCAAACCCAGTCCTGGTCAAGAAATCTAAAGGAAAATGGCAAAATTGTATTGACTTCTCGAATCTAAATAATGCTTGCCCGAAAGATAGCTTCCCACTCTCCAGAATCGATCAGCTTGTGGACAGAACGGTGGGTCATGAATTTTTGTCATTTATGAATGCAAACTCGAGCACCAACCAGATCCTAATGCATGAGCCGGATCAAGAAAACACCAGCTTCATCACCGATTTGGGACTATACTTCTACAAAGTAATGCCATTCGGTTTAAAAAACATCGGGGCAACATACCAAAGGCTAGTAAATACTATGTTCAAACGTCAAATTGAAAAGACAATGGAAGTTTATGTGGATGACATCTTGATCAAATCTCAAGTAGTTGCTAACCATCAAGAAAATCTAGCTGAAATATTCGAAATACTCCGAAAGTATGGAATGAAGCAAAACCCACTCAAATGTCACTTCGAAGTGGCCTCTGGGAAATTTCTAGGATTCATCGTAAGTGCCAGAGGCATGGAAGCAAATCCCGACCAAATCAAGGCACTACGAGAAGTCCAAGCTCCGAAAAATAAGAAGGAACCGTGACATTTAAATGGAAATGTTGCGGCGCTAATCCGATTTATCTCAAAAGCTATCGACAAGTGCATACCATTGTTCTATGCACTGAAGGAAGGAAAGAAAAACTTCGAATAGAGTGAAGCTTGTCAAACTGCTTTTGAAGAACTGCTATGATGCATGGAAACTCTCCTAATCTTGTCTAAACCAGTGGATTGAGAAAACCTATTCATTTACTTGGTAGTCTCACCGCATGCACTGACCCCGCTCTCATGCGGGAAGAAGGGAGAATCCAACGACCTTTGTATTACATTAGCAAACGATTCACTTGAGCTGAGAAGAATTACCCAAAACTGGAAAAGCTAGAGTATTGCCTCTTGATCGCGTCCCAAAAGTTATGACCATACTTTCAGGCACATCCAATCAAATTAATCAACCGGCCCTTGAAACAAGTGTTGTACCGACCCGAAACCTCCGGGTGACTCCTCAAAGGGAACATAGAGCTGAGTCTATATGATATTGCATACCATCCTAGGAAAGCTATCAATGGGCAAGCGTTAGCAGACTTCATCACCGAGTTTACCATACGGGACGACGAGGAAGAAGTGCCGCTGGAAGTGGAGACTCAATGGAAACTCTTTGTAGATGGTGCATCTAACAATCTCTATTCAGGGGTAGGGGTAGTACTCAAAACCCCCTGAAGGAGAGCCACTTTCTACGCCTTGCGCTTGGAATTCCCTACGACGAATAAAGAAGCGGAATATGAGGCTCTTATTGTAGGACTAAAGATGGTTAAAGAACTTAAGATAAAATCCATTCACATCTACAGTGAATCCCAGTTGGTCGTTTGTCAACTAAAGGGGGAATACCAGGCTTAAGGAGAGAATCTTGCCCGTATTTGTCCAAAGTGCAAGAACTGCTAAGTGACATCGAACATTATACCATAGCCCACATTCCATGGGAGAAAAACACCAAGGTGGACTATTTGGCTAAACTAGCAAGCTCCAGGGAAGCTCAATCGTTGGGGCTCGTCCCAGTCAAAACTTTGACAACCCCGAGCATAGATGAGATGAACGTTGACTGGATCCTCGGGACAACCGTCGAGCCGGAGACATGGATGACATTGATAAAGGACTATCTACTTACAGGAACCCTTCCAACTGACTAGAACCAATGGAAAAATCTCCTTTGAAAGGCACCACGGTTCATGATACTGGATGAAATACTCTATCGAAGGGGATTCTCGATCCCCCTTCTTAGGTGTGTGATCGATAATGAAGCACAACGAATCCTAAAAGACGTACATGAAGGCGAATGCAGGGACCAAACTGGGGGCAGACCCTAGCAAAGAAAGTCCTTCGGTATGGATATTTCTGGCCAATAATAAACCACGACACTGCAGACTACGCCAGAAGATGCAATCACTGTCAAAGATTCAGCAGAATTAAGAGAAATCCTTAAACAGAGCTAACGCAGATGGTTAGCCTATGGCCGTTTGCAATATGGGGAATCAACTTAATTGGCGTCATGTAGATAGCAAATGGAAGGGCCAAATATGCTATAGTTTCCATAGATTATTTCAAAAAATGGGCCAAAGCGGAACCGCTGGCCACCATAACCACAAAGAAAGTCATTAATTTCGTTACTAGAAACATTATTTGCAGGTTTGGTGTGCCACAAAATGTCATCATGGAAAATGGAACTCAGTTCGAAAATGCCGAGTTCAAAGACTTCTACAAGCGCTTCCAAATTGAAAAGAGTTTTTTCGTGGTGGCTCATACGCAAGCAAACGGGCAGGTGGAAGCGATAAACAAGATCATCAAGTCAACTATCAAAAAGCGACTAACAAAAGCAAAAGGAAACTGGGTTGACGAACTTCCACTTGCACTATGGGCTTACAAAACTACTCATAAAGAGGAAACCGGCCACACTGCATTCGCCTTGGCGTATGGTTCAGAAGCAATGATTCATGTTGAACTGGAAGTCCCCTCGCACCGAAGGCAGAACTTCAATCAAAAGCAAAACGAGTAGCTCCTACTCAAACCGCTGTATATGAAGGAGGAAAAAAGAGAAGAAGCAGAATTGAGAACCGCCGCCCACCAAAAAAGGTCGCATGGTACTTCAACTCCAAAGTTCACAATCAAACCTTCGAAGTGGGAGATCTTGTGCTCAAGCAAGTTTACCTCATTCCGAGGACCTTCGGACAAAACTGGAAAAGGACCATATGTCATCAATCAAAAACTAAGAGACGAGACTTTCAATCTAACAATCGACGACGTAACTCAAGTTCCCAGGGCAGGGAATAGCGAATCGCTCCGCCGTTACTTTGTCTAAAAGCTACCTTATGTACTTTTTTATTTCCATCAAATAAGCCATCCCGAGATGCTGGGGGCATTGTACATAGGAATAAACTACCCTACTTTCCTTAATAAAGTTTGCTTCTTGAACCAACAAAACCATGTTCATAATAACTACCCGTTGGGTTGATGGAAATAAATTGCCTCAAACAGTTAGATCGGCGGAACCTGATCTTGGCCTCCTTAAAACAGGTGTTGCTCCAGCAACATCGGGAAGGATAAAACATCCGCTCCTCACATTGCCCGAAGATAGGCAACACCGAGGAGCGCGAAAAGCCGTTCATTTCGTAAGTCGTGCATTAACTTCTAAAACTTACGCTCCTCACATTGCCCGAAGATAGGAAACACCGAGGAGCGCGAAAAGCCGCGCATTTCGTAAGCCGCGCACTAACTCCTAAAACTACGCTCCTCACATTACTCGAAGATAGGCAACACCGAGGAGCGCAAAAAACCGCGCACTAACTTCTAAAACTTAAACTCCTTACGTTGCCCGAAGATAGACAACACCAAGGAGGACTAAAAGCCGCGCATTAAATTGCAAAACACTAACTCCTCACATTGTTCGAAGGTAGGCAACTCCGAGGAGCATAAAAAATCGCGCACTGATTCTTAAAAATTAAACTCCTCCCCTTGCCCGAAGATAGGCAACATCGGGGAGCACTAAAACATACGCTCCTTGCGTTGCCCGAAGATAGGCAACGCCAAGGAGCACAAAAAATCGCACATCCCATAACTAGCGCCAACTGCTTCTATAATCAGGAATAATGAGCACAACTCCCACAAAATTAGAATGCTACAAACCAACAAAAAAGTTTCAGCTAAGGACACTTAATTATTAAAATTGCCATCAGTTAACCCATGTAGTGTGCACCTCTCAAATACGCATGTATTGCATATTTGCTGGAATATCACAGGACACTTTGATTATGTGCTAAAGTTGCAAAACTTCCCAAAAAAGGAAAATCAAGCTGTGACTTAGCCAAATTTCAAGTTTAATATGAAAATTATCTAAACCCTAAGTTACCGGTAATGTGAAATGTGTTTGAAGTAAACAGCCCTGTGAACTGGGGGGCATACACCGGTACTTGAACAAAAACGCATGAAAACAATAAGTTCGCAAGTTCTGTCACTCCAAACAAAGAATTTTTAAACAAAGAGTTTTTAAGTTCTATTAATTTATAAGTAAAGAATTTTTAAGTTCTGTTACTTTTTAAGCTCTGTTACTTCAATTGAACGATTTTGGCAGTAATCACAGGACTAGATAAATATAAAATAAAACGATCACGAGTGCACAGAACATATATGAGTAGACAGATGAGAATGCAGTCAAAGTATCAATATATTGCTTATAATTTTCTTTACACAGGGTCAAAACGTGGGGGCCATATATACCTACACAACACCGGCCAACAAAAAGAAAATACAGACTCCACAGCAAAAACACTAAGTGCAGACTCTACACTTGAACAAAATGACTCAAAAGGAACCAAAAATCAAATCAGTCTTCACACAAGCTCCTCAACGCTTCCTTCCACCGCTCCCCTTTCCGCCATTTGTTGGTAGCTTCTACTTCATTTTAGGAGTAGTGTCGCTGCCAGTAATGTCAACGAACACCTCAGTGGCAATGTCCTCCTCTTGCTTTGCAACCTTCTCAGAAGATTCTCCCTTCCCTTTGCGTTTTCATGATTTACGGGAGCTCTTTGAGGCCTTGATCGCTTCAACCTTTTCCTTCTTAATAGCAACTAGCTCGTGCTGAGTCTTACGAGGCTACTCTATCTCGACTTCCTGCTCCTTAAATTCTACCCCTGTTATGTCGCCTTCTAAAGACATAGAAGGGTCATCCATGCCATGAAGCACGGCTATCTTTTCGGACTCCGGCCCTGGATATGAGCTGGACACGGATGTTGAAATAGGAACGGGAACAGAGACAACCATAGAGGCTGTAGAAATAGCAGTGGACCCGGGAGCCGAGGAAGCTGGCACATCAACAGGAAAGGTGGACGGGCCTATAAGATCAAAAATGAAAGCGTTAACTTCTTCCTACTCTTGCAGTGTAAGTTGGAAGCTCCTTAGCTCGGAGGAACCGAGAACATTGCCTGCACCGGAGGAATGGTCGAGAATGTCGACTTCATATTCACCACCTTCACCTTCTTTCGACGGTTCCACTACCTGAGGAAGAGTCTCGAGCTGTGAACTTGTTGGCAGGTCATGGGGCTGCTCCGATGATTCGCCTACGCTAGAAATAAAAGGCTTGGTGAGCGCTTCGGTGGCAGTCGTTATAGCAGCATCGGTGGCCTCTTTCTCTCTTTGGACTCAAAGAATCTCCCGACCCTCAAGCAAAGCCTACTTTGATTCATCGTTAATATAGGCGTCTTGCAACTCCCGCTCGGTATAGACATCACCGCTATCGGAAAAGCGGGATAAGATTTCTTCCCAAACTAAAGCGAGCGTGCGCAGGAACTTCGGACTAAAGTAGCCGAGACTCCCTTGGTGCAATAATTAGTTACCATAAAAATTTAGAATGGTCTCGTCTAGCTTCTCCATCTTGCTTTCATAAGCATTTTGAAGCTTCAAGTAATCTGCTCTGACTGCGGCTTTCTCAACTTCAACGGCAGACTTATCGGCACTGAGCTACGCGACCTGAGCCTTCAGCCTGGCAATTGTCTCGGCTTGGTTGGAAATAGTCTTGTTGTGCCCTTCAATGATGAGGTCGTGATCAAAAATAATTTTTCATTAAGCCTCGATTGTTGCATTGCAAGCGGCACTTCGTCTTTTAAATTCGCCTCTTCAGTATGAACCTTATGTATCTTGTCTCTATAGACGATCTCAATTCTGGCATGAGCCTCCTTTACTCCCTTTAGCAAGTCGGAACTCCTCTTGACCTCTTGCAATACCGTTGTCTTTTCTTCCTCCAGCAATTTAATTTTGGCATCACTTTACGACAGCGCTCTTTCAAAATCGTCCTTCTCTGATTCGAAAGAGAGGATCTCTTAGTAGTTATTGCGATTGGTGTCCGCCAGTTGCTTACACAATCTCTCCCATCCTTTGGCCTGATCCAAGTCGCTCTGAATAGCTTAAAGGTGGGGCATGTATGAATCTTTACGAACTGGATGCAGACCGCGATCAAACTTAACTCCCTTCAGTAACCAACCGGGAAGCGCTGCTTCAAGCTTAGGGTGGCCTGAAGGAAGAATATAAGCCGGTCTCCAATGAGGAGTTGAAGCACCGGGAGCAAGCACGACTTCAGATGGTGGAATACTAATCGAAGGCGGAGCAGGAGCAAAAGTGATGGGGATTTCTTGACCCTTTGAGGAGCGCATCGGAGCGGACACTTGTTTTTCCGAAAAATGCGAACGGTAGTCAAATTTCGATCTC
Source organism: Allium fistulosum (assembly GCA_030737815.1). Lineage (NCBI taxonomy): Eukaryota > Viridiplantae > Streptophyta > Magnoliopsida > Asparagales > Amaryllidaceae > Allium > Allium fistulosum. Next base: position 1,145,506,923 of record CM060905.1, read on the forward strand.
TTCGGTGGTTCCTCCCTTTCATCAAATGATCTCCTTTTCTCATACCCGCCATTATATGACCAGCTACGATATCTTTCACCTGGGTAGCGAGCTTCGGCCTCTAGTTCCTTCCTCCTCTTGTATTCCTCCTCCGTTTCTCGAGCTTTATAACGGTCGGAAGGGCGCTTAGACCAGCACTGAGAGTCGGTGAACTCCTTAAAGTCATCATAGAGGCCATGTCCTATCGTCATACCGGGCACAAAACATAAATAAAAGATTTTAGAAACGGAAAATAGACACGGAAAGAATATAAGAAAGTAAGTGCAATCCTAATAAGATGTATAGTGTATTTCAAAGAAGGGCCTAAAGCGCCGTCACGAACCGGATCGGGCGGCCATCGCGGGCAAGACCGGACTAACCTCAAGCGCAGTATTGCCCGAAGGATGGGACACCTCCTTAAATTTAAAGTCTTCCCCTATAATCTCATCAAAATCGACATAGACGTTGCTCAAATCCCCAAACTCTACACCGACATCTTTATTTTGGGCATCCTGATGCTCTCTGTTCTCTGGGGCATTATCTTTTCCACTCACATTTGGAGGAGGAGAGCTCGAAATGATGAGACTCATGCCCGGGGTCTCATCGCACGATTCCGAGTCCTTATCATCGGATTCTACGTAAAGGTCATCACTTGCGGTAGACTCATCGTTGCTACTCTCAAACTCCCCCTCTTCCTTTTCTGAGTCCAATGCGGCATTTCCTTCTCTTTGCTTGAACTCTTCTTCTCCTTCCTCCGGGATTGGAGTCATTCTAACCGGGCCTCTAAATCCAGTCGCAGTGACATCTCCTCCTTTGCGGGTCTCCTCGGTTGATCCTCGAGACAGGCTCTCTCTCTCTCTCTCTTGAGAGGCGCCTTCTTCAGAACCACGGGAAGAAGTAGATCTTGTGTGAACCCTAGATCGGGCAGGAGATGGGACTTCAACTTGAACGGCGGATCTACCCGGATATAGTAACCCATATCGATGCAAGTTCTCATCGGTCAGCAAAACTTTATCACATCGTTCTTCGGCATTAATAGCCTTTAGCGTTTGACAAACTTCATCAAGAGCCATGTCTCTTTTTGGCCTTGGAATAACTGCAAAAAGTATACAGCTCGTTAGAAACTCCATAGCAACATGATGAAGCTCGACAAGTATGAAAAGAAACTTACCCCCTGTCGTCCACCGACGATTGAACCCCTCAGGACATCTAATGAAGAAATATTGTATCTTAAATTGCGACAAGTTGCTTTGCAGACGTAGAATGATTTTCAGGTTTCTTTGGGCTTCAATTATGATCAAGTATGGGCAGTCGTCTCTCCTTTTAAACGACAGAATGTATCGCAACTCATCAAAGCTTGGAGCACGGTTGAATGTCCACATGAAAAGACATGCAGGCAACTCAAGATGTCATAGTCGTTGGGATGAATCTGAAATGGGGCGATGCCTAAGTTCGAAAGAGTCTCACGCAGAAAGTCGTTAAAGAGAGGCACGGCTCCATTCAAACACATATACCGATGGCAAGCGGTGTACCCTAGAGGAGGCATATGAGCGAACTCGTCCTTCTCTGGTAGGCGCACATCCTCCTCTAGAATACCGTGTTGCGCACAGATGTTATGAAGAACTTTAGCAGAAACCACCGAGGAAGCCCTCTCAAGCGGATTGAGTAGAACTCTAAAGTTGGGAGACGTTCGATCCACGATTGGCCCGATCGGGACCAACTGACCATATTCCGCTTGTGAAGTGGTAGGAGAAAGAGCAATGGATGACGACTCGGCTGTAGAAAGTGCTGGTCTTCCACCACTCGATTTAAGGCGCGAAGATGAGTGCTACATTCTAAAACAACGGAACTCGTAATCAAAACGGTCAGGTGATTTTATTCTAAATTAATTATTTTCCCCTGTAACACTTGAATTTCAAAGAGGTATCAATCCGTGCCCACGCAACGGACTTCAAGTGTGAACCGGGGCAAGTGCAGCATGTTGTCTATAGGGGGTGAGCTTGGTATCCAAAACACTACAAACATTCTATCCCGTGAAGATAGTCCATTCGCAGTGGAAATGGAAAAGAATTTCCCACATCGTTTCCACTTGTTTTAACTTCCAGCACACTTACCCGTTATCGATCAACGATCGATAAAGGATCTGTTATTCGAAGCGACGTGGAAAACTCTTCTCACTACAAGGACAACGAGCATGCAACGAGCAAGCAAGATAAGTCCAAATTCTCTGGGAGAACCAGGATTGATTAGTGATGTGTCGTGTAGTAACAACTACGAAATTGGGCACAAGTCAATTCTTGTCTAATGGATGAAGATAGCAAAATGCATCAAGCATTGGGCCAAAGCCCGAATGTCGTTCCAGGAGGAAACTCAAGACTCGATTTACTATCTTCCTCCATTAAACCGCAATTAACTCAAACTTCTCACGTCCCACATCGCGAAAATCGCCATCAAATCGTTACATGAACACTGTAATTAGCAGACTAATTAGCAAACCCACCTTGGATTGAACTCTAGGACACAGGAATGGCCAAATACTTAGAATTAGCGATGCTCCAACAACCGGTGGCAAGCAAAGGATGGATCGGTAGCGAGTTAGGGTAGAAGCGAGCTAGGGTTCCGGCAAGAAATGATCTAAGATTCATGAGAAACGATCTGAAATTCACTAGGCCAATCGCTGGAAGGGATCATGGATGATAGAAATGATCGATCGCTGGAAGCAAAAGGAATTGGATCGCAAGGAGGCTCGAGTTGCACGAAGAGGTTGAAGTTGATCGACTCGAGTAAGTAGTTAGCTCGGTTAGAATGAGTGGTTAGGTTGGCCCGAGTAGGTATATGTAGACAAATGGAACGACAAAGCAGAAATTAGCTAAGTAATTGGGTCGCGCATAGTCCATCATGGACTGCCAGCGACCCAACTTTCTAAAGCCAAAATTTCTCAAGTGGTCGGGTCTCTAGCGATCCATAATACATGGATCGCTAGCAACCAATAAGGTTGGAGGCAACTTGTTCTCGAACTCAAGCTCCGACACCTATTCATCATTTCAAAGCATACCGAGAAGCTATAAGAAGAAATTTGATCTGTTACAACAAGCAATAGCAGTCAAGACCAGAGCAAGGCGATCAACAGCATGACCTGCCACGTATCCATAAAACTCTAATGTGATCACTTGGAATTCGCCGAACAGATGTTGAAAGAGTTAACTTCCAGAGCACGCCTTGTTTACAACAAAGACATACTCTGGGGAGCAAATGTGTTTCCTGGAGATTTGACCAGGCAACTAGTACCCAGAGAAGTACTCGGCATCCATAGCGTTCGGCATCCATAGTGCTCGGCATCCAGAAGACTCAGCGTCAAGTAGTGCTCGGCATCCAGAAGACTCGGCGTCAAGTAGTGCTCGGCATCCAGAAAGACTCGGCGTCGACTAGTGTTCGGCGTTCGGCGTAGTACTCGGCATCAGAAGTACTCGGCATCTAGAAGACTCGGCTTCGACTGGCACTCGGCGTCGACCAATGCCCAGCGTCAGCTAGCGTTCGGCATCAATAGAACTCGGCGATAGGAGTACTCGGCAACAAGAGCACTCGGCATCAAGTAGAACCTGGCAACAAGAGTACTCGGCATCCCATGGTACTCGGGGTAGTACTCGGCAACGGGAGTACTCGGCATTCTGAAGACATTCGCTACGCACAGCTACTCGAGGTAACAATATCGTTCGGCCTGCATGCATTGTTCGGTCGAGAGCTTCGGACAGAAGTACGTTCGGTCTTCATTGCAACCATCCTGCACTTCCCACACATCAGACGGACCGTTCGGCATGGAAAGGACCGTTCGGCACTATAGCGTTCGGCATGCTTGTTTCGGCAAGCAGCAACCACTGTACTCGGGCTAGAGTGTTCGGCCACCAAGCCCACTTTGGAAGTCCAGCCCATATTTTCCTATAAATAGAGGGGCAGGGTCACAGTGAAGAGGATCCTTTTTTCGGGAGAGAACACCGGGGAGACTCTGCCATTTTTGAGACTCATCTTCTCTACTTAACAACTTCATTCAAGCATTTGATTCACGAATTGTATTTGTAATCAACAAGAAGAAAGATCAATAAAGTTTAATCTCAAAGTGGACGTAGGAAATTACGCTGAACCACTATAAATTTGGTGTTCTTACTTTCTGCATTTAAATTAGAATTATCTTCTCTGTTTAATTTATCTTCATCACTTATATCTCTACACAATCTTTCTCTACGAGGTTAGTGACCAATTTTGGTGCTAACACTTTGGTGTTTTCACTGAGAATTGAATTCTCAGACCTCAAGGATCTGCTTTGAAGCTACTGGATTGAACAAATCCCCCAAGGAAGATCCGACTCACTGATAGGACATCCATTGATTCTACTCAGAGTTCATACCGATAACTCTACAATGGCAGGACCACGTACCAGGTCAGCTTCTCATAATGTGGATGCCCACGAGAATGCTAGCGTGCAACAAGCAGGACCTAGCAATCAACCAGCGATTCCGAGTGCAGGGATTGCCACTCAAGAACAGACTCCAGTTGTCACCAGAGTAGAGTTCAATGACTTGATGAGAGAACTTAGGGAAAGCAGGAGACAACTAGGAGAGCAAATGCAAGCTAACGCCAACCTGATGGCACAACTCACTCAACAGCAGCAACAGACTGCTGGGGGCAGTCCCGCTCCTTATTCCTCCTCTGACAGCTCGACTTCCTCTGATGAACCTCCCAGGCGTAGGCGACGTAAGACTGAAGCTGCACGAGCAGAAGCTGATGTTCAAACAGCTGGAGACCGTAACAAAGCAAGAGCTGGGAACTTCAGGACCGAAGTGCAAACGGAGGATGGAGGCCTAGGCCATCAAAACGCTAATGATGTCGAACCTCAAGAAGCACGAGTGGCAGATCGCCAGGGGAGGAGGCATCAGCATGGACAGGCGCGTAGAACAGACTCTAACCTCCCGCCTCCCATACAGACACCAGATCTAACAGCCATGATCAGGCAATTGATGAAAGAAAATCAGGGCTTATCAAATGATGATTGGGGAGTGTCAAGAAGTCATACTCCATTCACGGATGTTGTGTTGCAAGCGGCGTACCCCAGGAAGTTTAGTATGCCTACTATCCCCGCGTATGAAGGGAAGACTGACCCCAGGCAGCATGTCATGAGGTACGAATGGATGATGGATTCAGCTAGAGCAAATGATGCCACCAAGTGTAGATGCTTTCCGATTACTCTCTCTGGGATCGCTACAATGTGGTTCACCCGACTTCCTCCGCGGTCCGTATCAAATTTCGAAGAGTTGGCAAGGAAGTTTATTTAGCAGTTCAGAATACACACTACACGCCCAAAAGACGTAATGTCTCTGTCAAGTGTAATCCAAAATCCCGGGGAATCATTGAAGGAATATTTACAGAGATTCCACGTTGCGGCAATTGAAGTCAGTAACCCCAATGACCATGTAATTCTGATGGCTGTAATGAGAGGTGTGGATCCAGATTCTGAGTTTGGAGACTGGTTGGCAGGAAAGCCTCCGGCTACGCTAGAGCGTTTCTACTCAAAGGAACACCAATTCATAAGAAGAGATGAGGCTAGGTGGGTACGACAAGATAAGGCACCAGGACCTATCCAAGAGTCTATGAAGAGCAATATTGCTGTGAAGCAGTCCGGAGACAGCTCGGGAAAGGTCCAAGTCAATGTCCAAAACAAGCCCGGACAGCCTAAGGAGTCTGGAGGAAGAAATCAAGGGAAGAAGAGAGAAGCAGGGAAGTGGAAGTCGAGAATTCCAAGCTACAACGAATATACTCCGCTGAACGCACCGCTTGAGAACATCTACCTATCCACCTGCAATGCCTTTCAGTACAGAAAGCCACGTCCAAAAGAATCAACCGAGGAACAGAAGCGGACCGGGAAATATTGTCGCTTCCATGAGACTTATGGGCACAATACGGAGGAATGCAGACACCTGCACGACGCTATCGAGAAGTTGATCAGGCAAAAGAAGTTGCAAGAATTTGTGAAGGATCCACAGGAAGGAGGACAGGGAACGTCCAACCCAGGTCATGCACCAGCTCCACGTCATCCCGAGGAGCCTGCCCGAATCGTAGGTAGACTAGTCATAAATACCATCATCGGTGGGCCTCACCCCGCAGACAAGAATTGGCAAGAAATGGAGCGATATGCAAGTTCCTTTAAGCACGCGGATTTTGAGTGTTGTTCGAACGTGGTGGATGGGACCCCTGCTAAGCAGCTGCGCGTAATGACAGACGATATAGTGTTCAGAAACAGAGACGCTGATCAAGTAGAGGCTCCGACCATCGACCCGATGGTCATATCTACGACGATCGGACCAGCATATGTGAAAAGAATTCTGATTGATTACGGAAGTTCAGTCAACATCATCTTCAAGAAGGCTTATGACCAAATGAAACTGGAAACAAAGGACTTGAAACCGTCCAAGGCTCGTATACACGGCTTTAACGGCGCAACGACCGATGCCGTAGGGTATGTTGAGTTACCTGTTGAACTGGGACAAGGCGAGCGTCGGAGAGTGCGAATTCTACCCTTTGTAGTTTTGGATATAGATTCTCCATATAACGTTTTCTTGGGCCGGCCAGCCCTGGCTGAGTTTAGGGAAGCATTAGCCCCGTGGTGTTTAACTTTGAAGTTCCCGACTAACAAAGGAGTAGGTATTGTTCATGGAGACCAAGCAGCTGGTCGTTCCTGTTATGTGGCTGAGCTCCGAGAGGCCCATCGGAGGGAGAAGGGAAAGGTTGCGGACAATCCCATCCGCATCCTTAATGCGGATAATTGACAAGTAGTGCCCGAGCCCTGGCTCGGGCATAGTTCTCGGATCTTCGGAGATATAGATCCGAGAGACGACGATGAGAAACCCAGGGAAGAGAAGGCGGCACCGGCTGAATTAACGATTGACATTTCAGTTAGCCGTGACGACCCTTCACGAATACTAAAGATCGGATCACAGCTTGGCCCCGCGATGACTGAAGACCTTAGCGACTTCCTCCAGGCGAATCTTGATGTTTTGGCCTGGACGCATTCTGATATGTGTGGGATTTCCCCCGCCATCACGAGTCATATGTTGAACATAGACCCGAAATACGTTCCAGTTAAACAGAAAAGGAGAGGAATGTATCCGGAGAGGTCCGCCGCTCTTGGAGAGGAGGTGGACAAACTTAAAGAAAATGGGTTCGTCCGCGACGCCCTCTACCCTGAATGGGTATCCAACCCCGTGTTGGTAAAAAAGGCGAATGGGAAATGGAGGACTTGTGTAGATTATTCCAACTTGAACAAAGCATGCCCTAAGGACAGTTTCCCGTTGCCTAGGATCGATCAGTTGGTCGATTCCACCGCAGGACACAAGCTGTTATCATTCATGGATGCATACTCCGGGTACAACCAAATCCCGATGCATATTCCAGACCAAGAACACACCAGTTTCGTTACGATTGTCGGGCTTTATTGCTATGTAGTGATGCCCTTCGGATTGAAGAATGCGGGAGCAACTTACCAACGGTTAGTGAATCGAATGTTCAAGGACCAGCTGGGTAGAACGATGGAAGTCTATGTGGATGACATGCTCGTGAAGTCACGACGGTCAAACGACAACATTCGAGACTTGGCTGAAATGTTCGACATACTCAGGTTTTATGGGATGAAGATCAACCCTCTGAAGTGTTCCTTCGGCGTTGCATCGGGGAAGTTTTTGGGATTCATCGTCAATGCTAGCGGAATTGAGGCCAACCCAGAAAAGATCCAAGCTATTCGAGATGTGCAAGCGCCCAGGACTATAAAACAAGTACAGAGCTTGAACGGAAAAGTAGCTGCGCTAAGTCGATTTATATCCAGGGCAACTGACAAGTGCATCCCATTCTTTGATATAATAAAGAAAGGGAAGAGAAATTTTGAATGGACGGCTAGTTGTGAGGAAGCATTCCAGAATCTGATGAGGCATCTGGAGAGTCCACCAATGCTGTCAAAACCAGTTGACCACGAAATGTTATATGTATACTTGGCTATATCCCCACATGCGATAAGTGCGGCTTTGGTTCGTGAGGAGGATCTAGTCCAGAAGCCGGTGTACTATGTTAGCAAATGTTTAACGGGGGCAGAAAGGAACTACCCTAAGATCGAGAAATTGGCTTATTGCTTGGTGATTGCATCACGTAAGCTGCGCCCATACTTTCAAGCACATTCAATCGGTGTTTATACCGATCAACCCCTGAGGCAAGTACTCCAACGGCCGGAAACTTCTGGAAGGTTGCTAAAATGGAACATCGAGTTGAGCCAATTCGATATCGCCTACTTACCACGGAGAGCCATCCGAGGGCAAGCGTTAGCAGATTTCATCGCTGAGTTTACCATACCCGTCAAACCGGATGATCACGACATCATTCCCCCTGTTCGATGGAAATTATACACTGACGGTGCATCAAACGACCGTTGCTCCGGCGCGGGCATAGTTCTTATAACTCCGGAAAACCGATCAATCTGTTATGCCCTGAAGCTTGATTTCTCGGCTACAAATAACGAAGCAGAATATGAGGCACTGATCGCTGGCTTGAAGCTCATCAGGGAACTCGGGATCAAATCAATCGAAATCTTTTGCGACTCACAGTTGGTGGTTTACCAAGTACGGGGAGACTACCAAGCAAAGGGACGAAAGCTCACTCCGTACCTTATTCAGGTCCAAGAACTACTCTCGAATCTCGAGCGTTATGACATTTCACATGTCCCGCGCGAACAGAACAAAGAAGCCGACTTGTTGGCTAAGTTTGCGAGTACCGGCGATGCGCAACAAATGGGATTGTATCCCGTTGAATCCTTGCATGCCCCGAGCATAGACGAGATAAAAGTCGATCGTGTGTTGGAAACGGAGCTCGATAAGGAATCGTGGATAACCCCATTCAAATTGTACCTGACGACCGGGGCTTTACCAGAAAAAAGGAGCGAAAGACGGCAGGTCCTTTGAAAGGCCGCGCAATACGTAATGCAGGATGGGTCAATGTATCGAAAAGGATTCTCAGTCCCATTATTGCGATGCATCGCTCATGATGAGACAAAGCGGGTCTTAAGAGAGGTTCACGAAGGGGAATGTGGCGACCATACTGAGGGGCAAACGCTAACAAAGAAGATCCTCCGCTATGGATATTACTGGCCCACCGTAAACCGGGACGCCGCGGACTATGCAAGAAAATGCGACAAGTGTCAAAGATATGCGAAAATCCCGAGGGCTCCATCAACGGAACTCACACAAATGATTAGTCCCTGGCCATTTGCGATCTGGGGAATCGACATAATCGGCTCTTTGCCTATATCCAAAGGTGGCGCGAAATATGCGATAGTTGCAGTCGACTATTTCACAAAATGGGCTGAGGCAGAACCTTTGGCCACAATCACCTCTAAGAAGGTCATTAACTTCGTTGTACGAAACATTATATGCTGTTTGCACAAAAAATGGACAAACACCTCAAAGTCGTATGATTTAGTAGATCTTATGTTATTCTTAGTGATTTGAGCGATTTATGCAAATATATGAAAAACAGGGGCTAAACTGTAAAAAGACACGCAGATTTATAGTGGTTCAGCCAGAATGTGCCTACGTCCACTTTATATGTTATTTCTCTTCTCTTATTCTGATTACAAGTACAAAGCTTTGATACAAGTAAAAGAAAGTTGTTTGAAAGTTCCTTCCGTGCTTGAGCTCTCAAACTTGTCCCCATTGTTGTACCCCTGCCCCTCTATTTATAGAGTGAGGCTAGGGGTAGGGGTCATGGATGTATATAACAGCTGGTGGGCCTGGGCTGATGCGACCTGGCCTGGTATTGTTGGCCCGAAAGGAGTATGGTCCGGTAGATGCTGGGAGGAGCTTGGTCCGGTGGTGGCTTTGGTCCGATGGTAGGGACGAAGGTTGGTTCGGCAGTTGCATGAGACCGCCGAATGGGCTCTGGAGAACGAGAATGCCGAATGGGCTCTGGAGGACGAGAATGCCGGATGAGTGACTGCCGAATGGCTCTGGGGAACGAGAATGCCGGATGAGTTTAGGCGAGCCTGGATGGATGAATCAAGCTTCTTGGTCTCGAGGTCTTCTGGGTGAGAACATGCCCAACATTTTCCCCCCAAAGTGGGGCATATGCTGGAATGTGCCGCGCTTTGTTGTTTTTTTTTAAAACTAATGACGTCAGCTTGGATGCCTTCGCCGAATCAGCTGGTCCGGTCGTCTATAGTTGTCTATAAGTAAGGGCCTAGGGCCTCTATTACCTTCTACCGAACGAAACAGCCAAGACAAGTTAGTCACCTAGCCGAATCAAATTCTAATCCTCTGCCGAACCATTTCAGCTTGCCGAACCAGGTACTCAATTTTCCTTAGCCGAATGGTTTTTCGTCTTTGTCCACTGAATGAAGTGTGCGTGTCATACGTACCGAATGGATATTAGTTGAGAGTGCCGAACGAATTCCTCGAGATGAGACTGCCGAATGGGCTTTCCAGAAGAGAATGCCAAATGAAATTTTCAGATGAGAATGCCGAATGAAATTTCCAGATGAGAATGCCGAATGAAAATTCCAGATGAGAATGCCGAATGAAATTTTATATTCAGTTTACCGAATGATAACGGGAATTTGAGCATTTATGAGTGAAACTCTAGACTGCACACACTCGCTTCTTTACTTCCTTTAGTCTAACGACATTCTTCTTTGTGTTTGCAGATAATGCCTCGTAAAGCGGAAACTCGATCAGACAAGAAGAGATCCGGGGGCGAGGGAGGTTCCTCTGCCGTGCCCCTAGCTCAGCCGAATCAAGAACGTCACGGACCAACCCCGAGATCGCTAGTGGACGGGTACGGCCCTCAGGAACTTATGAACTCCCCGCCCGATTGCTTTCCTAGCTCCCTCAAGGAGGAGCAGCTTGATGTCATTTCCCGATCCTTTGGAATCGATAGGGCGCACTTGATATTGCCTGGGAGAGACGTTATGCCGTATGACCCTCCTGAAGGGTACTTCGCCTACAGCAGATACCACTGCATGTGTGGTGCCATTCCTCCTCTTAACGCTTGGATAGCCAGCTTCCTCACGTATCTAAAGGTGGCCCCATTCCAGCTTCAACCCAACTCCTATGCTATACTGGTGAGCCTCTTCGTCATTTTCCAGAGGAAGTATGGTCGTGCTCCTTCCAATCGAGAGATCCGGTATCTATATAATCTGAGGGGCTATAAGAAGGGGTCCCCATACATTAGCTTGGAGTCAGCTGTGACTTTCAAGCCAGTCTTGGATCTGTATTCCAAATTCACCATGTTCAAGAAGGAATGGTTCTTTGTCAGGGACGACTCCGTTTCAATTCGGCGCTTTACTTCTGGATGTAAGTTGATGCTTTTACTTATAATTTCCATTACGATTGCGATGCTTCTTCTCATACTTTCTCATTTTTGCTAGCGACAGGTGGCTTTGCGGTTGTGGAGACTGACCGCCTGGTTCAGACGGCGGCTGAGATAGAAGCTATTCTCGGGAAATATAGATCATCTGCCTTCCTGATCAGAAATGCGATCCTTCTGGAGTATAACTTAATCCTTCCACAGCAGTCAGTAGTCAAGCTAAGGGAAACGGCAGAGGAGAGGGCGGCTGCTCAGACTAAGGAAGGTGTTACGGTAGAGAGTAGCAAGAGGAAACCTTTCACAAAACCTCCAGCCGTTGGAGGTAAGAAACTCAAGAAGTCGGACGGTCCCTCCCCCAGCAATTGTCCACTTACCCAGGAGGAGGAAGACATAGAGGAGGAAAGAGGTGAGGGTGGAGATGGTCGGGAAGGTGATAAAGGTGGCGATGGCATTGGGGCCTTGCTTCCTGGGCAAGCGGGTGAGATTCAGGAGTGGACGGATGATGCGTTCCACCAGGCTTTCGAGGGGCTGGACGAAGATTCGGCTTTGGTAGAGAAAACTGGGAAAGCTGACAAGGCTGGAACTGGCGCAAGCGAGCCTCCTCAGACTATTCTAGCCAAGGTGGCTCCGACGACTCAAGGTGAACTTTTGATTCCTGCGGGCTCCATTTATGATAGGGACTTAGGAATATTTTATGACCCGCTCCCGTCCTGGAATGAAATCCAGGACTTATTGCAGTATCCTACTCCTCCCTAGGGTTTGTACAACCACAGATGTGTTTCCTTTCTTATTATCTTTTAATTTGCCGTGTTTTCTCGAATTATAGATCAATATATGCTTGTGACACTTTTTTCTTCATATCAGGAGCAGGTAAAACGGCCAAGGCCTCAGATCTTCGGCACAGGCTTGAACAATACAAGCTTTCCAAAACTTCTGTCAAGCCGAAGCCTTTGACCCACCGCTCCGGGGATGTAGTCGGCTACCATCCTCTTCTCGGGGTTATCGAAGAGCGTATTCAGCAGAGAAAGAGGAGTCATCCTTTATCCGAACCTTCGCCCGGTCCTCAGCTCCCGGCTCAGCCTCTTCATGATATCACGGAGGAGGACAGCGAGTTTGCACCCTCTCCGCACCCGTCCGAAAACCCTTCCGTTACTCATATCGACCGTCCTAACTTGGCTCGTAATCCATTTGCGGGTCATCCTGATCTGGATCCAAGTTCCCACGACATTACCTTTGACGAGGCTACTGGTGAGCACCTTCTTCCTCGCAATCCCATGGTACGGGTGCTTGATGAGGCTAAGTCCTTAGATCTTGATCTACTTACCACTCGGATAGTTACCATGGGAGATGAGGCCAAGGCTAGTATTGATCGGGTGGCGGAGGAGACTAGGAAGCTGATGGGGCATCATGCCCGGCTGGTTAAGGCTGGAGAGGAGATTGGGAGTGCCAACATCCGACTAAGATTGATGGTTTCGGACCAGGCCAAACAGCTCGCTGACCAGGCCATTCAGATTTCTCAGCATGAGGCTGCCCCCGGGCGGTTGAGGAAGGCTATGGAGGAGGCTAGTAAGGCGGAACTACGGAAGATGGAGGCTGCCTGCAAGGAACAAATAAATATGGCCATCTCGACAGTGGATGAGGTTCGGAGGGCGGATCTTGAGCGGGTAGAGGAGCTGTCGGGGAAGCTTGAAGCCGCAAAGCTCGCTCAGGTTAGGCTGAAGGAGGAGATGGAGGCGATGCGGAAATCCCTTCAGGCTGACTGCTCGAGATACCGTTTGGAGAGAGAAGCTGCTGTTGGAAGGTTGTCGGCTTCCGAGGCCCGGATGACGGAGTTTGAGGAGAATGAGGGGATGATGGACGAAATGCTCCAGGACATGTACTTCCGAACCTGGAAGCAGGGCAACCTATCCTGGATGGATGATTATCCTAGGGTCATGGCCAAGATCTATCTTCGGGCTCTGGATGAGGCTAAGGCTGATGCGGATAGAGATGGTGGTGTGGCTTTCAGCATGGATGTGGTCACTGCCCAGTTTGCCAAGGAGGAGAAGATGGCGGTGAAGGAGGGTATGCGGTTGCTTGCTGCTGAGGAGGCAGGTGTGCAAGTTGAGGATGACGATCAGGATAGTCAAGAAGCAGGTGCTGGTAAGTCTTCCTTTTTAGTCTCTCCATTAACTTTGGTTGCTTATCACTAATGAATCCTTTCTCTGACTGGACAGGTGGTCAACAGGACAAGGATAAAACTCCAATGCAGCCGGCCCCTTGATCAGACCTGGAAATTTCTTTTTGTAGACTTGACATGGCCGTATACGTTAGTCTTAAAACAGTAGAGTAACTTTTAAGTTGTAATTATTTTGCTATTGTAATAAATAGCTCTATTCTTGATGTGTAATTCTTTAACTTAAGCTGATTTTGTCGTCTTCTGAATGTTTGTTGCTATTTTGACATGTCATATGAGAAATATAGCTATGCATATTCTTGTAATTGAATTGTGGTTGATGTCAGGTTTTGGTTTTAAAACATAATCTCATGACTTGTAATATTAGCGTGTGGTGTGAACAAATTATAGTCATGTATTTGTACACAAAAGAAGAAAATACCGCCCTTCATGTTTTAATCGTAGATAGCAGTTTTGAATATCTTGTATGACCGAGCATAGAATGCAGTCAAGTGCCCTGCCATCCAATCGTGAGTCCCTACATCCATTGGCTAGTATCTCCTACTCTGCATCCTGTACTTTAGGGATCGTTATAGAGGACAGGAGAAAAGCTTTTTAAGTAAAATTGAAATATGTAAAAAAGTAAAACTTCCAATCACGGAAGGCCTTCGATGTGCTTAAGTTCGTGGCAAACGGGTTTTGTAGTCACTTTCCCTAGCTGTGGGTCTTGGAGACATTTGTCACCCATCTTATGCCTCCGCGGGGAGTTAATTCTTTTTTACCACAGCCGCACTTAAGACACATCGGAGCCGAGATTGCGCACAGTAACTACCCGGGCCATTATGGCCCGTAATCATGGGTATTATTCGATTTACTGTGGCCGGCTAGCGTGGGTGCCGATCGTCAACTGTGAACTGCCCCTGGCTGGCCACACCTTATGTTGGGGCTTATAGTCGGTTCACAGTTGCCGGCGAGCCTAACGCCGTAATGAGCTGCCTCGGCTATAGTCGGCCTTCTCGGTGGCTTATAATCGGCTCATTACAGTTGGCTTTAAGGGCCGTCACGAGCAATGAGTTAACCCGCAGCGGAGGGATGCTGGAGCAAAAGTGTCTCATTGGCGAGGGCATAGATTCGCATAGTACCTGTTAGGTTTTGCCCAGGTGAAGTTGCGCCGTGGAATGCTTTGGGTGGAGATGCTATACGCATAGGATTTTGTTCAACAGAAAAGGATAAAGTTAACAAGTAGCCAAGATATAAAGGAATAAGTTAAAAAAGAGACAAAGTTTTTTAAAGTGGTTCGGCATGAAAAGGCCTACGTCCACTGATTCTCTTTGTTAATTCACTTCATATGGGCAGTACAAGTTAAGAAAAGTATCGACGGAGGTGCTGGATGTTCCATGCCCTCTGGAACACCTCTCCGTCCACTGTTGACAGAATATAAGCTCCATTGTGGAGATCTTTATGAATTACATATGGTCCATCCCAGATGGGGTCTAGTGCTCCGGGGCGGGGGAAGATTCGCTTGAGGACAAGATCCTCTTCTTGTAAGGTACGATGCTTGACTTTGGAGTTGTATTGCGCTGCCACTTTTTGCTTGTGGGCTGCTATTTTAAGGACTACATCATTTCTTCTCTCCTCAACTAGATCCAATGACATGTGGAGGAGCTCTTCATTCTCTTCCGGGTTATAGTGGATCCTACGGTGGGAAGGCACAATGGTTTCAACCGGGAGCATAGCCTCCGATCCGTATGCCAAAGAGAAAGGAGTGTGCCCCGTTGATGTTCTGAAAGATGTGCGGTAGGCCCACAGTGCCGTAGGGAGTTCATCCACCCAAGCGCCCTTTGACTTTTCGAGCTTCTTTTTTATCAGAGTTTTCAGAATTTTGTTGACTGCTTCGACTTGTTCGTTTGCCTGGGGATATGCTACGGATGAGAAGCTTTTATGAATTCCGTGCTCTCGGCGCCAGTTGGCGAATTCCTCGCTGTCAAACTGAAGTCCATTATCTGATATGATTTTGAGTGGGACTCCGTACCTGCACAGAACATTTTTGATCAAGAAGTTAATAACTTTTGCTGAAGATACTTTATTCAGAGGTTCTGCTTCCACCCATTTGGTGAAATAATCAACCGCCACTATAGCATATTTGGCCCCGCCTCGGCCCATCGGTAGCTCGCCGATTAAGTCAATTCCCCATATTGCGAAGGGCCAAGGGCTGGTCAATTGAGTAATCTAAGTTGTTGGTAGCCGTGGAATCTTAGCAAATTTTTGGCATCTGTCACATTTCTTGACGAAATCTAAGGCGTCCTTGCTTAAGGTGGGCCAGAAATATCCGTAACGGAGTATCTTTTTTGCTAATGTTTGCCCTCCGGTGTGATCTCCGCAGCTCCCCCGATGGATGTTGGATAAGATTTCCTTGGCTTCTCTCCCAGCGACACACCTTAATAACGGGTTAGAGAATCCGCGCCGATAGAGGATGTCTTCTTGTATTGTGTAGCGGGACGCTTTCCTCAAGATTTTCTTGACTTCGTTACGCCCGTTGGGTAGTGTGCCATTTTGTAGGTAGTCTCGGATGGGAGTCATCCAAGTTGCTTCTTCGGCTGCAGCTATCAGATTCACTTGCTCAAAACTTGGGACCGTTTGCTTTGAGATGGTTACTGCCCCGAAGATGGCGATGTCTCTCATACTCGCTTGCTTTGCCAATTCGTCGGCCTCTTGGTTCTCTTCCCGAGGGATGTGTTTGACTAAGTAGTGGTCCAATCGGCTAAGAAGCAACTTGGTCTTCTTTAGATATGCTATGAGTCGTTTCTCTCGAGCTTGGAATTCTCTTAGTATTTGATTAACAATAAGTTGAGAATCGCTATGAAGACACAAAGAATTGGCTCCGATTTCTATGGCAATTTCTAGTCCGGCTATCACTGCTTCATATTCTGCGTCGTTATTGGTGGCGGCGAACTCCAATCTTATAGCATAGTGTAGTTTGTTTCCCCTGGGAGTGGTTATTACCACACCTGCCCCCGAGCCTTGTTCGTTTGATGCACCATCCACAAAGAGATTCCACTTGATATCTTCTGCTATTTCCAATTTCTCCTTCCTTCGTTGGTAGTGAATTCTGCAATGAAATCAGCCATGGCTTGTCCCTTGATGGCGGTGCGAGGGTGATAGGTGATATCATACTGACTTAGTTCAATGCACCATTTAAGTAGTCGCCCAGAAGTGTCGGGACGATGGAGTACCTGCCTCAGTGCTTGATCTGTCAGAACTTTAATGGAATGGGATTGGAAGTAGTGACGTAGTTTTCGTGATGTGATTAGTAAACAGTATGCTAGCTTCTCAAGTTTAGGATATCTGACTTCTGCTCCAGTAAACCTTTTGCTGACGAAGTAAACTGGCCGCTGCGTGCGGTTGTCTTCCCTTACCAAGGCAGCGCTTAGGGCGTGAGATGACACAGCAAGGTATAGGTATAATTCTTCGCCTTCACTTGGAGTCGAGAGTACCGGTGGTTTCTGGAGGTGTTCGATTAGGTTAAGGAAAGCGGTTAAGCATTCGTCAGTCCATTCGAACTTTCCTTTGTCTTTCTTTAGAGCTTCGAAGAAGGGGACGCACTTGTCCGTTGCCTTGGAGATGAATCAGCTTAGGGCGGCCACTTTTGCATTTAGGCTTTGCATTTCCTTTCGGGTGGAAGGTATCTTGATATCCCTTAGCGCTCGGACTTGTTCAGGGTTTGCTTCTATTCCTCTGGCATGAACGATGAATCCTAAGAACTTTCCTGATGACACTCCGAAGGAGCATTTTAGTGGATTCAACTTCATTCCATATTGCCGAAGTACTTGAAACATCTTGCCTAGGTGGCTTACGTGATCTTTGGCTTTCCTTGACTTTACCAGCATGTCATCCACATATACTTCCATAGTTTGTCCTATTAGCCCTGCAAACATCTTGTTGACGAGGCGCTGGTAGGTGGCTCCTGCATTTTTAATTCCGAAAGGCATTACCTTATAGCAGTATAAAACTCGGTCGGTGATGAAACTGGTGTGGTCTTGGTCGGGAGCATGCATAGGAATTTGGTTATATCCTGAGTATGCATCCATAAAAGATAGGAGTTCGTGCCCGGCTGTGCTGTCTACAAGTTGGTCGATTCTGGGAAGTGGGAAGCAATCTTTTGGGCAGGCGTCGTTTAGGTTGGAAAAGTCAATGCAGGTTCGCCACTTCCCATTAGCCTTTTTTACCACCACCGGGTTGGCGATCCATTCCGGGTAGATAGCTTCTCGTATGAAGTCATTGGCGAGTAGATTCTTTACTTCTTCATCGAGGGCTGCTGATCGCTCTACCCCCATACTTCTCTTTTTTTGTTTTACAGGCGCCTTGGTAGGATCAATGTTTAATACGTGGCAGGCTATGTCGGGGGAGATTCCAGTCATGTCAACGTGTGACCAAGCGAATACATCCAAGTTGTGGCGGAGAAAATCGATGAGTTGTTCCTTCAATTCGGCTTTTAGTTGGGACCCAATTTTCAATAGTCTACTCGAGTCGTGCTTGTCTACAGATATAAACTCCATAGCCTCTGCCGGCTCGGCGGTGGCCTCCTCCTCTTTGTCCCTACGATCTAATTCATTGAAAGGGTCGCTGGTATATCGAAGAGGAGGGGCTTTCTTTAATTGCTATGCTTCTAGATTTTTTGTGCAGAGGGAAATCTCTACACCCTTCCCTTTATCCTTCCTGTGGTTGTTGCGAAGTTTAGTCACATAGCAGTCTCGAGCAACGTCCTGATCTCCTTCCACTTCCCCTACTCCATTGTCTGTTGGAAACTTCATCTTTAGGCACCATGGGGCTAAGACAATTTGGAAGTCAGACAAGGATGGCCTTCCTAAGAAGGCATTGTAGGTCGACTGGTTTTCTATTAGCACAAACGTCTGTTTCCGTACAGCGGAGCGGGGATGGCTTCCAATCTCAACAAAGAGGTTCAGTTGCCCGAGGGGCATTTTCGCATCTCCAGTGAAGCTGTGTAGTGGTTTATCGCAGGGAGATACATCCTTCATTGATAGCTTCATTTTGTCGAATGCGTGTTTGAACAGGATGTTTACTGAGCTTCCAGTGTCTACCAGGATTCGGTAAACTTCGGCGGGACCAAGTCGGGCAGAGATGACCATGGGATCCATGTGAGGGTACTGCCTTCCTTCTAGGTCACGCTTACCGAATGTGATGTCATCACTTTCTTTCCGCTTCGGGTGGCGTTCTTCTATAACCGAATTGACATAGTCTTTATTGTCTCTAAGCGACTTTCCGTACCTTTCCATCTCTTTCCAGCTTCTGTCTGCGATGTGTGGCCCTCCTGAGATGGTATGGACCACTATCTTTTCTTGACTAGAGCTGCTAGCGTTGCGGTTTCCTCTGTCGACCCCCGGCGAGGGTAGCCTTGGGTTTTCGTTGGCAGGAGCTGGAGTCCTGTCCTGACTTTTTACATAACGTTCCAGTTTCTTCCTTCTGATGTGTTCCTCAATCAGATCTCGGAGATGATGGCATTCGTTGGTATCATGCCCGTGAGATTCGTGGAAGTGGCAGAACTTTCCAGACTTCTGTGCGTTATTGGATTCCTTCTTGTATGGTGGGCGTTTGTATCTAACTTCGCCTTGGGTGGCAAGGAAGATATTTTCGACGGTCTCGTTCAAAGGAGTGTAAGTGTCGAATCTCGGTCCTGGCCGATATAGGCGCTTTTCTCCCTTCTTGCCCCCAGCATTGTCTCTTGAATCATTTCTTTGAACGTCCCTTGCCACAGCAGGGGCGTTGCTATGGGTTGTCTTATTTTGCTGTCCTGACTGCCCCTCAATGGCAGCATCTTCAAGCCTCATGTATTTCCCGGCTTCATGGAAGAAATCGGGTAAAGTAGCTGGCTTTTCTTTTGTCAACCTTCTAGCAAATTTAGTGTCCGGATGCACACCACTACAGAGGGCCATTAGGATAAGCTTCTCATCGGCATCTTGGACTGCGGCTGCTGCGGCGTTGAATCTGGTTAGGTATTGCTGCAGCTTCTCTCCAGGTTTCTGTTTGACACTGGATAGGGAATAAGCGTCCTTAGGTTGCTCCACATGAATGCGGAACTGACTGATAAATTTTTCTTTCAACATCTCCCACGAGCTAATGGATCCCTGGGGTAGATGACAGAACCAGGAGGTAGCGAGATCTGCTAAGAAGAGCGGAAAGCATTTGCACAGTACTCCCTCTGTCGCCCCACTCATGAGCATATGCTGCGTGTACCACTGTAAGTGTACAACGGGATCGGAGGTTCCTTTGTAGGGTTCCATTGTTGGCATCTTCCATTCTCGGGGGGTGATAGCAATTTCGATATTGCGGGTGAAAGGGCTGGTTACCCTAGCGCCTATCCCTCGATCTCTTTGCTCCCGTTGGACACATTCTCTGAATAAGCATGCCATCCTTTCATCAGAACTTGGAGCAGATAGAAATGAGTTTGGTTCTGTTCTGTGGGATTGATTCCGTCCAGATGACCTGTAGGGATGGTATCGTCTATCATTCCTCATATTTTCCAGTGGCTGCCTTTGATCTTCTGGGAGCATGCTTGGGTCAGCTACAGTTGGCCCTTGCCTTGATCTCCCCCTGTTGGGTTCTGATCTAAGCACTTCCTCGGGTCCAACTTCGGGCTGGACTCTAGCTCGGCCTCGTTCACTGGCGTTTCTGTGGTTAGGCAGCATGACAGGCTCAGCTACAGTTGACCTTCGCCCGGTACCTTCCCCGTTGGGTTCGGTACCAAACGTTTCCTCAGGCCTAACTTCGGGCTGTGCTCGGTCTCGGCTCCTACCACGGCTACTTCTGCCGTTAGCTCCTTCGAAGAAGGAAGATCTTTGTTGTCTCTGAGATCCTCCAGACTGGGACTCGCCCCATGATTCAGTGTTGCGGTTGGATTCTTCAGCGTCCCTTAAGCGTGACATGAGATGGTCCACCAAGGCTTCCTGTTGGGACGTGAAGCGGTTAGTTACTTCAACAACAACTCTGTCCAGATCTGCTCTAGTAATTGTTGCAGGCTGTTCTGTGGCAGGAGTAGTTGGGTTAGCATGTTCTTCATTTGTTACTGTTGCTGGAGGAGGACGATTTACTTGATTCGTGACAGCTGGATCTGGAAGACTGCTGGATGCGATGTTTTTTCCTTTGTTAACATCTTTTCTCTGTTTGGGAGGCATGTTTTCCAAGTGATGGACGATGCTGTTAGGAAAACTTGTTAAGCGGATGAAGCTGAAGCTTCGAGCTTCTAGCTCTCAATGAAAGCACCAAAAATGTTTGCACAAAAAATGGACAAACACCTCAAAGTCGTATGATTTAGTAGATCTTATGTTATTCTTAGTGATTTGAGCGATTTATGCAAATATATGAAAAACAGGGGCTAAACTGTAAAAAGACACACAGATTTATAGTGGTTCAGCCAGAATGTGCCTACGTCCACTTTATATGTTATATCTCTTCTCTTATTCTGATTACAAGTACAAAGCTTTGATACAAGTAAAAGAAAGTTGTTTGAAAGTTCCTTCCATGCTTGAGCTCTCAAACTTATCCCCATTGTTGTACCCCTGCCCCTCTATTTATAGAGTGAGGCTAGGGGTAGGGGTCATGGATGTATATAACAGCTGGTGGGCCTGGGCTGATGCGACCTGGCCTGGTATTGTTGGCCCGAAAGGAGTATGGTCCGGTAGATGCTGGGAGGAGCTTGGTCCGGTGGTGGCTTTGGTCCGGTGATAGGGACGAAGGTTGGTTCGGCAGTTGCATGAGACCGCTGAATGGGCTCTGGAGAACGAGAATGCCGAATGGTCTCTGGAGGACGAGAATGCTGGATGAGTGACTGCCGAATGGCTCTGGGGAACGAGAATGCCGGATGAGTTTAGGCGAGCCTGGATGGATGAATCAAGCTTCTTGGTCTCGAGGTCTTCTAGGTGAGAACACGCCCAACATATGCCGCTTTGGCCTTCCACGCACCATCATTACGGACAACGGGACGCAATTTGAAAGCAGAGAGTTCAAAGAGTTCTGTTTAAAGTATGGCATCGAGAAGAAGTTCGCCGCCGTGGCACACCCGAAAGCTAACGGGCAAGTCGAGGCCGTCAACAAAATAATCAAGTCCATACTGAAGAAGCGTCTGGAGAAGGTTGGAGGCAAGTGGGTAGATGAACTCCCGACAGCATTATGGGCATATAGGACTACCCACAAGTCCGCGACCGGCCACACTCCATTCGCCTTGGCATACGGCAACGAAGCCGTTATACCCGTGGAGCTTGAAGTTCCATCGCACCGAGTGACATACTATGATCCCAAGACAAACCAGAATCTCTTGTTGGAATCCCTGGACTGCATCGATGAAAAGCGTGAAGAAGCTGAATTAAGGGCGGCAGCGCATAGACACCGAGTCAAGCGTTACTACGACGGCAGAGTCCGCCTAAGGATTTTTGATGTGGGTGATCTCGTTCTGAAACGAGTTTTCCCGGTACCATCACATATGAATCCCAGCTGGGAAGGTCCGTACGCCATTGAACGGAAGCTTGGAGAGGGAACATTCAAGCTAGCGACCGTTGATGGCATGACACTCCCCCGAGCATGGAACAGTGAACATCTGCGACACTATTACATTTAGCATGTTTCCTTTCTTATTTTAGGCACTGTTATTTCCTGCATGTTTCCGTTCAGTCATAACATAGTTTCTTTTTAAAGTTGTAATCAAGCAGTTTAGTTGATTTTCATTAATAAAGGCTTGAAGCCGTATTTTCCATGAATCACTAACGTTTCTGTATCTCATAGTTGAATGACGAACTACATTATCTTGTACGACGTACGGACTCGTATAAACGATTTCAAACCTCCGAATCCCCAGAGCGTGGATCGGAGTACTCTAAGTCCCCAGAGCGCGGACTAGAGTATAAACGATTCCAAATCTCCGAATCCCCAGAGCGTGGATCGGAGTACTCTAAGTCCCCGGAGCGCGGACTAGAGTATAATCGACTCCAAATCTCCGAATCCCCAGAGCACGGATCAGAGTACTCTAAGTCCCCAGAGCGCGGACTAGAGTATAAACGACTCCAAATCTCCGAATCCCCAGAGCGCGGATCGGAGTACTCTAAGTCCCCGGAGCGTGGACTAGAGTATAAACGATTCCAAATCTCCGAATCCCCAGAGCGCGGATCGGAGTACTCTAAGTCCCCAGAGCGCGGACTAGAGTATAAACGATTCCAAATCTCAGAATCCCCAGAGCGCGGATCGGAGTACTCTAAGTCCTCAGAGCGCGGACTAGAGTATAAATGATTCCAAATCTCCGAATCCCAGAGCGCGGATCGGAGTACTCTAAGTCCCTAGAGCGCGGACTAGAGTATAAACGATTCCAAATCTCCGAATCCCCAGAGCGCGGATCGGAGTACTCTAAGTCCCCGGAGCGCGGACTAGAGTATAAACGATTCCAA
Organism: Allium fistulosum; assembly: GCA_030737815.1. Lineage (NCBI taxonomy): Eukaryota > Viridiplantae > Streptophyta > Magnoliopsida > Asparagales > Amaryllidaceae > Allium > Allium fistulosum. Next base: position 1,145,529,936 of record CM060905.1, read on the forward strand.
ATCACCGAATCCCCAGAGCGCGGATCGGAGTACTCTAGTCCCCGGAGCATGGACTAGAGTATAAACGATTCCAAATCTCCGAATCCCCAGAGCGCGGACTAGATTATAAACGATTCCAAATCTCTGAATCCCCAGAGCGCGGATCGGAGTACTCTAAGTCCCCGGAGCGCGGACTAGAGTATAAACGATTCCAAATCTCTGAATCCCCAGAGCGCGGATCGGAGTACTCTAAGTCCCCGGAGCGCGGACTAGAGTATAAACGATTTCGAACCTCCGAATCCCCTGAACGCGGATCAACTTTCTCTAAATCCCCGGAGCGCAGATTTAGAAAAAAGGTCCAAGTACTCGAGAAATGTGGAATAAGGAGTATGCCACGTCCGGAGATGTTTGAACAACATGAAAATGGACTGGGAGATAAGGCAACTCATAAGAATTTGAGTTATGGCTATAATTAGTCATCAAACCAAAGAAAAGCAAGAGAATCATTCCAACGAAAAAGAAACTAAAAACTTTATTCGATCAGTCCAAAATGGGGTTACATGATCACTCCTACAAAATTCAGACCTGTCTATACAAACTACAAGCTACAGAAGATAAAAGCAATTACAAGACTTAAGCAAGAAGCTCGTTTAACGAGTGTATCGATTATTTCTTCGATTTCTTCTTCTTGTCTTCCTTTGTCTTTTCCGATGACTCCTCTCCCTAACGCTTTTTCTTGGACTTCTTGCTTGCTACGGAAGCGGAGTCAGGAGTAGGAGATGGAACATCTAGTGGTTTGGACCTGCCCGGGAGGATGATTTTCAAAGGTCTGTTCCGCGGGTCGGTAAGTTCTAGGATTCCAGGTTCAACTTTGACCTCGGCCTTTTTCTTCTCCTCTTCGGCAAGGCGGTCCTTCATGCTCATCTGCGAGGTATGCTCAGAGGCGTCGGTGATTTCAATTTCATCATTCCCTTCGACAGGAGATGAAGTGTCGAGCTTATCATCATCCAGCGCCCCGATCACCTGAGCATCGGGACCAGGGAGTACTCCCGCGTGGACAGGATCGCTTGTTTTCCCTGCCTCCTCCCTGGCGTCATCGCTCCTCAGAGTTGGCTCGGCGTCAGAACAACCTGCACGAAAACATAAAGAATGAGCGTTAGAACGAGTAGCCACTGCTGAAAAAAGACGGGATCTTTCAACTTCTAGAGAAAGAAGAATTTCCTACCAGGTTCCGGTTGGCTATCGGTGGCGCGTGGGGTTTCACCCTCCAAGATAGGGGATAGCACATGAGCACCGAGCCCGTGGTCTTCGGGGTCATAACCAACATGATGCTCGAATGGATCAAGTGTCGGCCGACCGGCCGATTGAGCAGCGGATTGAGCAGCAGTATGAAGAGCAGTAATATTGGCCCCAGACGGGCCAGCTTCATCATTTTTCTCTTTTGGAAGGGGAGAGCCTTTGCTGTAAAGTGCCAATGCTGCGGATAAATCCGATGGCTCATTCCCCCTAAGGAACTCTTTCACCAAGGCCTCCTCATCGACCACTTCGGAGCCCGACTCGATCTTCCTGATCCTTATCAAAGTTTCCCAGGCCTCAGCTAGGGATTCGAGATAGCCGTCGCCCAAGAACGTTAAGTCGCGATGCATGAGGACGCGGGCTCCGTATTCAGCAATCAACGGGTCAAACATGCATTTGACCTCTTCCCTACCGGCTTCTGTGGCCGCCTCGAGGCGAGAATCAATCTCCTTTGCAGCCTTTCTTTTGCCCTCCTCACGGGCCTCATCCTTCATTTTCTCAACCCCGGCAAGTTCGTCATCGAGCTTCACTTTTAGGAGACGAGTAGCGACGATTTCATCACGGTATCGTTGTGATTCTTCTTGAGCAGCTACCTTGTCCTCCTTCTCCTTGGAGAGTAATTCTTTCAGCTCTCTGACTTGCACGGCGAGCGCATCCCTCTCTTTTTGGACAGAGTCTTTCTCTAGGGCGAGGGCACCGCTGCGCTGGACTGCTCCGTCAAGCTCTTTTTTGTGAGCCGCCTCTAAACGAGTAACTGCCTCAGCAGTATCTTTTGCGCTTTGTTCAGCGGCTTCCAGCTTTGACTTATACGACGCGAGCTCTACGTCTTGGTGCTCGATGATGTTTTTGTCGCAGCCAGCTTCCAGTTTCAGGCGATCAATCTCATGTTGGGGCTCAACGGATACCTCTGAGATCTTCTCCACCAAGTGCAAAAACGCGTCATGTTGAACATAGACGTCGTTATTGCAGGCAATGGCACTCTGCTTCACATGCCCGGGAATATGATGAATTGCTGGGAGGAACTTCAGACCGTCAAAGCAAATTTTCGGAAACTTGGCCTTAAGATCGACCATCTTTTCTGCAACAGTCTGGTCCACCGCAGGAGTAGGAGGAGGAGGCTTTGAAAGTTCCACTCTTTTTCGTTGCTCCCGAACTTGCCTCGTACTCGATGAACCGGAGTGTTGTTCTCGAGGAGCATCAGAGTGGTAACCCTTCTGTGAAGTTTTATCTTTATCCGGCACAGTTGGAGGAAGGGGATCACGAGACTGCGAAGATTTAGAATATGCCTTCTTGCGGTGAGACGACTCACGGGGACGGTTGTCTCTGTCTTCATAATCGTCTCTGCCCCTGCATCTGCCTGAACCAGAGTCTTGTCCAGAGTGATGAAATATGGAAGAGCCATGAAGGCGTTCGAGTCCGTGAGAACGCCCCATATCACCTGCAAAGAATGGAGATAACAACGAGTTAAGAAAAATCCATGAGATAAGAAAAAAATTGAAGTGTATGATGGAATGCGTATGTGCGTGTGTGTCCTAGTGTTCCCCCCGACGGACCAGTTCGTTTATCTTTACTAATCGGAGTGTTGTCTCCTTGGACCGGGAGTTGAACTCCCGCATGGCCTCTAGCGGGTGAAGAAAATTTGAGGGCTTCAGGATCATCAAACCCGTAATTAAGTATATCTTCGGGAATAGAAAGTTTCGATAGACCCCTCAAGGAACTTTCCAGGTGTTGCGAGGAAGCCTCTTTCTCAGGCGGGATAGGCGTGACTTTTGAAGTGCCACCGACTTTCTCCTTCTGCACTTTATATTTTAACTTCCTCTTTCCCTTCGAAGGGGAGGATGATGTCTCAATATCTTGAACTTCGATTGCCGGATTCCAAGCGGGACCCACATTCTCGCCCTGAGTCTCAGGAGCTTCGTCTTCTTTGCGCTCACTGTCTTCATCCATATCGGGAATGCGGCACGACGACGACCCGGCCTGTTTTTTCCCTTTATCGGACGGAGGTTTGGGAATGGTGACACCTTCTGGAAGGCTGATCCGACGACCAGGGGCTAGCAAGCCAAACCCCGACAGTGATTCATTTGAAATGATAGCTCGGATGTCTCGATCCTCGGTAGGAAGAGCTCTAATGGCTTCGACAGCCTCAGAATATCCTCGGCCTTCCGGACGCGGGTTGATACCTGAAAAGATGAAAACAGAGAGTTAGGAAAAACATGACTCCGGTTAAATGCAAATGGTGACTCAACAGAGAAACTTACTGCCTTCAACCCATCTCCTCGCAAAACTAGGAGGGCAGCGCACATAGAACCATTCCTGTTTGTACAGGGCGAATTTACTGCATGCCCCTGTCAAGATCTGGCATTTGTGGTACGGCTCGAGGAACATAAAGGAAGGACTGTCTTTCCGTCTCTTGATCATATAGATGTATCTGATATCACCGGCGGTTGGAGGTCTGGAGAAGACGGCCATGAAAAGTAAGTAAGTCCCATATAGAAATGCATGGCCGTTCGGGTGCAGCTGCGACGGAGCTATGTCGATATACTGCAATACATCTTGGAGAAATAAATTGAATGGAGGCACGCTGCCCATCCAACACATGAACTTGTTACAGGTTGTATACCTGACTAGGGGCAGATGAGGACGATCGTGTCGCGAAGGAACTAACACGTCGGCAAAAGGGATGCCATGAATGGAGCATATCCGTCGAAGAGTGGCTTCGTTGACCTTCGAAGCTTGTGAATTGATCGGATTGTCTAGTAGGATTGTCGCCTCCAGGGCATCAGGTGCTAGGTTATGAACAGGAGAAGTCAGCGGATTAGAAGTATCAGCGGCTACTTGCCTTGATGATGGCCCAGGCCTGTCGGATATAGTGGCGGAGCTAGACTTTCTCGACATTCCCGATAAATAACGAACCTGGCTAAGTGCTTGAGAGAACTATACTTAAAAAACGTTGAACGTTAGAATTAGCAACACGAGTTTTCCCCCCACGTGGTGTGTGAACTAGTGCAAGCATTCGTGTACAAGCAATAAGAATCTAAAGATTTCAAAGATATAAGAATGAGCTTCGAATCGTCGCCTTCGAAGACCGTCATCGCTGACCGTCTCAAAGAGCCCGCCTGGTGGTGATTACAGTTCCAGATTCAGAAAACATATGATTTATAGAGTGACCGGCCTAAGTGTAGTTTCACATTTATACTGTTCGGCATTTAAATGGTGTTCGGCAATTGTATTGTTCGGCCTAAGTATAGGTCAGCGTGTATGTTGGTTCGGCGTGTCAAGTGTTCGGTTAGGTCCTGTTCGGCATTCAGACTGTTCGGCCTAGGTATAGTGTTCGGCTTTGTTTGGCTCGGTCTAAGTTTTGTTCGGCAATCGTATTGTTCGGCCTTGATACTGTTCGGCGCTCAAACTGGTCGGCCTAGGTATAGTATTCGGCTTTGTTTGGCTCGGTCTAAGTTCTGTTTGGCAATCGTATTGTTCGGCCTTGATACTGTTCGGCATCTAAGAGTGTTCGGCTTGGGTTTTGTTCAGCTAGGTTATTGTTCGACATTTTAATGAGTGTTCGGCTTGGGTTTTGTTCGGCATTCTAGCGAGTGTTCGGCCTTAGTTTATTCAGATGAAATACTGTTCGGCAGCCTCCACCATTCAGCGCATGGCAACATATGCCGAACCAGAGCTGTGCCATCCTACACCCTTAACACCTCCAACGTTTTCCTTTTCCTTTTTTTTTAACTTTGGTTCGGCGAGATGAAGCTAAATACAATAGCCTTATGTGCAAACACCCCAAATCCTTCCTCCTCGCCTTGCATTATCGTTCGGCAATAAGGACGACCTACTCGAAAGCTTTCTACTTGACACACTTGATCATCTCGCTTGAAACCTATTCGAGTTATACGAGGAACAGTACCTAGTTTGCAGTTAGGAGATTAAGAAGGAATGGTCAAGTTGTAAATCTGCTCGGCTAGCGAGAATTGCAAATCTTTGAAGAGTGACAGAAGTGAAAAGGTAAAAGAGAGGAGACGGGAAGGACCTGGTTATATAGGGGGAAGGTAGAAGTTGAAAAGGCTATACTCGGTAGAACCGGTCAATGCCACAGTGTTCGGCATCAGAGCAAAGTGTCGTTCGGCACATGAGGATTGTCCGGCTTCGAACGCAGCGTTCGGCGTCCGGGCCACGTTCGTCACACACCTCCGTCGTAGGCATTTTCGAGGAGACATCGCCAAGGAAAGTTGAACTAGATTCAAAGCGCATCACGTTCGGCCACGCGATACACTTTGGGGGGCAAGTGTTTCCTGGAGATTTGACCAGGCAACTAGTACCCAGAGAAGTACTCGGCATCCATAGCGTTCGGCATCCGTAGTGCTTGGCTTCCAGAAGACTCGGCGTCAAGTAGTGCTCGGCATCCAGAAGACTCGGCGTCAAGTAGTGCTCGGCATCCAGAAAGACTCGGCGTCGAGTAGTGTTCGGCGTTCGACGTAGTACTCGGCATCAGTAGTACTCGGCATCCAGAAGACTCGGCTTCGACTGGCACTCGGCGTCGACCAATGCCCAGCGTCAGCTAGCATTCGGCATCAATAGAACTCGGCGATAGGAGTACTCAGCAACAAGAGCACTCGGCATCAAGTAGAACCTGGCAACAAGAGTACTCGGCATCCCATGGTACTCGGGGTAGTACTCGGCAACGAGAGTACTCGGGATTCTGAAGACATTCGGTACGCACAGCTACTCGAGGTAACAATATCATTCGGCCTGCACGCATTGTTCGGTCGAGAGCTTCGGACAGAAGTACGTTCGGTCTTCATTGCAACCATCCTGCACTTCCCACACATCAGACGGACCGTTCGGCATGGAAAGGATCGTTCGGCACTATAGCGTTCGGCATGCTTGTTTCGTCGAGCAGCAACCACCGTACTCGGGCTAGAGTGTTCGGCCACCAAGCCCACTTTGGAAGTCCAGCCCATATTTGCCTATAAATAGAGGGGCATGGTCACAGTGAAGAGGATCCTTTTTTTGGGAGAGAACACCGGGGAGACTCTGCCATTTTTGAGACTCATCTTCTCTACTTAACAACTTCATTCAAGCATTTGATTTACGAATTGTATATGTAATCAACAAGAAGAAAGATCAATAAAGTTTAATCTCAAAGTGGACGTAGGCAATTACGCTGAACCACTATAAATTTGGTGTTCTTACTTTCTGCATTTAAATTAGCATTATCTTCTCTGTTTAATTTATCTTCATCACTTATATCTCTACACAATCTTTCTCTACGAGGTTAGTGACCAATTTTGGTGCTAACAAAATGTTATCCGGGTTTTTAACCGAGCAGGACCCACTAGAAAATAAAATAATTCTGTGACATCAGAATGGCTTAGAACTTAACCAAAAAAGGGCTAAAACGAGGAGTTAACGGGAGCCAAGCCTGAAGCGACGACTCAATTTGACTAAACCCAGAAAGCAACGTATGTCCATTCCAATCAATAGCTAAGCATAACCAGCTAGTAGATAGTCGTCAAAATGGAACAACAGGCAATGAGACTACACAAACAACATTGAAACAAGGCCATGAAAGCATTCCACACCTCAAGCTCAAAAAATGGTCCAAGTCCTTGGATCGCTGGCGATCCATGCAATGAAATGGCCCACAAATAGAAATAAGGGACAAGGAGCCTCGAAGATAGAGATGGAAAAAATGCCAAGTGTATGGATCACTAGTGATCCATACACGATGGATCGCTAGCGATCCATATAATGCCATGATGCTTGTGACCTTGCATAATGGAGTATGGAATGAAAGCAACTAAGTGGTTGGCTCGCGAGCGAGCTAAGCCTATGAATCGCTAGCGATCCAAAGACCAGGATCGTTAGCGATCCATGGTTTTGGCTCGAATCGCGAGCTAAACTCCTCTAGGTCGTTATGTATCCATCTGCAAGTGATTGACAGACGTGTTTGGTCCAGAGGCCCTCCAATCTCTATAAATACCGACCTGCCTGCAACATAAACGGATCTTCTCCGGACTGGTTGTTGAAGCACTGCTAGAAACAATCTTCACTCTCTACCTCCCTTACAACAATCTCCAAAGGAATTCACTGTGATTCTCCAGTGGATTCCAACTCTGGGGATTCAATCTATCTAAGGATAATCAAAGCCTTGTAATTAAACACTTCTTGTAACAGCAATCAATCTATAATAAAATTATAAAATGGATGTAGGCTTCATTAGCAGCTGAACTACTACAAAAATTCCTTGTATTCTTTCTTTTACTGTTCTTTTTCAATATCTATTATTTGTGATATTGCTCTATCGGAACAGGGTTGGTGCTTTCAAACTCAAACCAGGGTGTTGATCCATTTTTTGGGTTAACATGTATGACATGCCAAAGGGTAAAGGCGGAGCAAAAGAAGCCGATAGGATATTTGCAGCCATTGGATATTCCTCAATGGAAGTGGGAGGGTATTTCTGTGGATTTCGTAGATGGTTTACTGAGGAGTAGGAGAGAGAATGTCGTTCGGTTGACCAAATGCTCTAATTTTATATTTGTGAGGAGTACGAGGATAGCGATGTCGCTGACAGCTTTATATGTGAGAGAGGTTATTAGGTTACATAGAGTTATTACTAGTATAGTAAGCGATCAAGATCCTATTTTCACTAGCAAGTTCTGAAGGAGTCTACATGAGGCTTTAGGGATCGTGTTGAGTTTGAGCACCGCATATCATCCCTAGACGGACGGAAAGACGGAGAGAGTAAATCAGGTATTCGAGGACTTACTATGAATGTGCATTTTGGACTTCAGAGATTTTTGGGAAGATCAGTTACCTTTAATGGAGTTCACCTACAACAATAATTATAAGGTTAGCATTGGGATGGCACCCTTCAAGGCATTATATGGTAAACCATGTAGATCACCATCGTGTTAGTGGGACATGAAAGATAGGATTATTCTTGGGCTAGATATGGTAAGGGAGAATCAGAGAAGGTGAACATGATCCATAAGAGAATGAAAATTACTCAGGATAGGCGGAAACCTTATGTTGACAAGAGACGTACAGAGTTAGAGTTTGCAGTGGGCGACATGGTGTTTGTAAAGGTTTCACCCTTTAGGCATGTTATAAGGTTTGGTGGGTCAGAGAAGCTAGCACCAAGATTTGTAGGGCCTTTCCCGGTAGTGGCTAGTAGGGAAGTTGGCATATAGAGTAGAGCTTCCAAAGAAGTTAGCGGTGGTACATGATGTTTTGCATGCATCAAACTTATGGAAGTGCTTGCACGATACAGTTATCGTAGTCGAGCCTAGTCAGCTAGAGGAGGCTGAGATAGAGTGAGAGTCACTTGTTCGTCGTGTACCCACTCGTATTCTTGAGCATGGTACAAAGCGACTTCACAATAAGGAGATCAGATTTGTTGAAGATTAATGGGGAGAAGATCCAGTGGAGAGTACATGGAAGCCAGAGGAGAAGATCCACGCTACCCACCCACAACTCTTTTCTGGTATGTTGCCAATTTAAGTTAATAAGTATAGACTACTAATGTATAGGACTTAGCTTGGTATACCCTTTAGGTAGAGACCATTGTATGGTAGAAATGGTTGTAAACATGTCAATAGGACGTGTTATGGATGATGGATGCCAGTGGATGTATTTGGACGTACAGTTTGGCTATTATCTTTTACACGTTTAGGACAGTATATCCTCTATGTACATACACACATATATTTTGTAGCATGTTATCTTTTGATTGTTGTGATGCTAGTGGATGTTATGCATATGGATGTTGCATATGAGTTTTATGGTTATGCATGGATATAGAATTACAAGTACACTTACTTAGAATATTGCATATATTCGGATGCATAGCATGAGCATTTGCATGACAGAAGGTCGATTGGATCAGTAGACCGGCTACTTTTTGCATTATTATAAGTTCACATGCATTTCACGTCGCATATATATATATATATATATATATATATATGTAAAAATCACATTAGAAATTTATAAGGACCATGATTTACCCCTGGATGATGAATGAGTAGATGGTTGTGGATGTTGGTTGATATGTGTATAAGTTACATTTTTTGCTCTTTAAGATTTCGGAGATAAAATCCTTTTAAGGTGGGGAGAATGTGACACCCCGAAAATTTAACAGAAATCAAAAATCAAATTACAATAAATCAAGGACTAAAATGAAAATTTACATAGACATCCAAATTTGGCTGTGAAACTTGAACCTTTGCGTTCATAGCGATTTTCTCGATGATTTTCATATGTAACACTTCGTAATCAGAGTTAGTATATGAAAGTTGCCTGAGTTAGAATAATTGAAATTAAAAAAAGAACTTTAAAAAAGAAATTCATAAATTTACAAAGGAACCGATCGACCCAGGATGGTCGAAGATCGACCGATAGTGGTCGACCGTTCCTGTATTAAATCAGGTGATTGCTGTGACATGTTTAAACGGCTACAATGCATTGCTTGATCCCAAAGTATTAGATTAGTGTTCGCGATTACTCTAAAGATTCACAAACCTAAATCTAACTGCCTAAACTTGACCACCTCTATACATGCAAGCCTACTAGGCTCTAAAATTCACATAAACAGTTACCGTACCAAAATTCTGCCCAATTCTAACCTCTCCTTTAAACCTAAAATTCTTCAAAAATCAAAATAAAATCAACCTAGAAGAACACAAGCAATTGGATCTCGATGGAGCAAGCGGAGCTAGCGTACGAAGGGGTAAATCTCAAGCAAAGCAAATAGGAAGAGCTTAGGCTAGCGCTGAGTGGGAACAATTTTGATTAGATGATTATTACAGTCATGTTTAATTTATCTTACTTGATTTAGGGTGTTAGTAAATTGAAACTTAAAATTGTAAAGCCCTAATTTGAAACTTATAATCTAGGGTAGAATTGAAATCACTGTAAATTGTTAAACCTAATACTGATGATAACGTACCCTTTTCTATTTAAATTATAAACCTAGAATTTTAAATCCCTAAATCTGTAAATCCTAGGTTTAACAAGTTGATATTAAAATTTAGAATATGGTTGAATTAGTAACCAGGGTCACGATAAACAGCTATGTACATGAATTAAATAGAAATTAACAATTGACATTTAAAAACATAAAAATCTCAAAATAGCCAATGAACGGTAGACCGTAGATCTCCGGCGGTACACCGGTAGCGGTCGACCGGTTAGGATTATCGGTCAATCGGTAGGCGTGTAAATTGCAGAATCTAAACCTTTGCCTAAGGCACAAACTTAATAATAAAAATTAATATAAATGATAATTGTCTATGGATCTATTTAAAGGCATTTGGATGTATGTTAGAAGTAGTAGGGAAGCTTGTTCCTTATGAGAGGACGCCATGTCATTGCGGTGTTGGATAAACGTTCCTTACCCAATTTGGGAGCGAGTAATCGATTGGGGAGATGTATTTTTGCAAATGACACTCACATGAGGTTCTTCGGTAGACGCGCAACACTGACGAGGATGCATGATGAAGCAGGCCCAATATAATGGAAATCCTAGTATGCACGATTTCTAACGCGACGTGATACAGTTCAGATGAAGGATCCCAGTGCATGCAATATGAGGCCAACGCTATGATCGAGAGTGGAAGCGGATGACAACGATGAGATATTTTGAAGAGTCGGCATTTCGGGTTCTTCCTCTCCAAGCGTAGTGAGAAATGGGTAGTCATGGTTAGGAAGAAATCGGTTCCCTAGTAGTCTAGTAGCAGTGATATTAGTAGGAACATGTCCTACAGTAACCTAGTGGAGGTGTTTCCATAGTTAGTAGCCAAGAGGGCGATGTTTTTCATATTGATTAGCTCTAGAAGTGGTGGTCGATCGTTAGATGTGAGGTTCGATCCTTGTAGTAGCCTAAACAATTGTAGTGTAGGTATGTATTAGACAAGAAGCCTTAGGTAATGGACCTTTATTAGGAATTCACAGATACTTGTATCACACCCTGTGTCATCTAGGGTATAATTAAAGTTAACTGCACATGATCATCACACATTAAACTTGAACTCATTCATTAGACTTTTTTCGGACCCACTCTTTTTCCCCACCACAGGTGGATAGGGCAGCAGGTGATTGGCCCATTCTTGATACTTGGAGAGTCGATCTTATCATTGGAGATTACGTTTATCATATTTGCTCTCTATGTATTTATCTATCTTATCAGTACATTTTATCTCTTTTATCAGACTTGAAGTGATATTTTATATGCATTATGTATTCGACCACATACAGGTTTTCTCAGACTGTGATTTGGATATTTGTTGAGATGGATATTTTTCTACTTTATATGTTTTCTTCCTTCCGCTGTGAGTTTTGAAAGTGTAGTATATCTTAGATTATATCTGCTTGTATTAGTATTTGTAATGTTATAAAAATCCTGACGATCCATATTTGTCAGCACGACGCAAATCCGAAAGTCGCTTAAGGCTTTGAATCGATGTGTCGGGAGGTGCGGGTTGTCACAAGGTAACTCCATAAGTTATTATTAATCAAATGATTTCAATGTTTTGAAATATATATTTTTCAAAAATTTAGAAAAATATAATTCTAAAGAAAACAAATTATAGGAACTAAGATAAATTAAATTATAAAGAAGTTAAAAATGTTTTTAAAAATTTAAAATTATTATAGTTTAAAATATCCAAATTTTTAAAAAATTCAGAATTATATGCGTCCAAACTTTGAGTGGTTTCGTTTCATATTTTACCAAATTGTATTAGTTTATTATTATCACATCCATATCATAACAATGAATTTTATGACCAATTTCAAAACAATGGAATTTACAAATAATTTCAAAGCTATACCTAGGGATTTCTACACCTTTTTTACCACCATTGTACTTTCCATTACAAATGCAACAAAATTTACGTTTCCCAAATTATTTCAAATCGAACGATAAACAAAATTTTAACGGTAATTCCTCTTGTTCCTCATATCATACGCAAAAGAGCATACATGAGAAACAAGAAAGAAGTGTTATCGAGATTTTGTCAACCGTTTGCTTTTAAATGAATTAAGGAACTTAAATATCATTGCGTTTATAACTTGTCTAGTACTGTGACAAATCCGACAAATAACATATGAGATGAATATCGATTTCCGTTTTAGTTAAGAACCGATATCTATATAACGATCATATATGGTATTTTTTAACTAGGGCAAAATTAAACGTCCAAGTTGTTTTTTTACTACTACCATATATTAATAATACAAATAATATTAAATTATAACAAATAAATATTCAAAATTTTCAAATTTTAGCAAATAAATTTCAAGCAAAAAAACATCTTCGTACCTCAAAATATTAAAATAGTCAATTAGAAACATTTTGACAATTTTAAAATGTACGAATTTAAGTTGTAAAAATTCACAGTTTTATCCAAATCTGAAATGGTTATATATTAAAAATCAAAATTCATGATCTATTCAAGTTGGGGTTCATGATGTTTGGAAATCTTAGATTGTAGTACCAAATAAGGTGCAATCAAGGTGAGTACATGATGTAGTTATGTTTTGCTTCGCTTATAAAATACATAATACCAAAAAATGAAAACAAAAGTCATGTTTTACCGATCAATAACCTGAAATATAATTAAGGTTTGCATCCAAATACATAAACGGTAGATGATTATCATCTACGTCAATCATGTATATACTTTTAGGATATAATCGATGCTTTATATTTGCCTAAAACATGTAAAAATAAAGAATATCGTTTGGTACCAAAGCCAAGTTAAAATCTAATTGGGATAATAACCTAGTTAAGTCATATTAAATAATTAGGGATGATAACCTAATTAATTAGGGATATTAAACGGGGAGGAGAAGTTGTTGGCGGGGATGGTGATACTACTTATAGCAGAGGCGGCTGACATGTTGTTAAAGCGGGGCTGGCGGGCTGTCAAGGTGGCTTGCGACAGGTGTCGAGGGGGCAGAGGTGTGGCGACGATACTTTTTTGAGGCGATGTTGAGCCAGATTACGGCGGCTGTCTTGGTGCCAATGGAAACCGTGGTGATGGAAGTCGTGACTTATTAGCCTTTTTTAATAAATTTTGGAAGAGACGATGTGATTTGGGCTGCAGTTCATTTTTGGTTTGGGGAGGGAGGACATCGCACCGCACGAACCAATGACGTCGGCAGGTTGTCGATAAAATGTCGTAGATAGTTATTTACCCATGACATACATACGCCATTTTTTGGATTTCAGCATGGCATTGGTAATACCAAGTAAATATTTTAACAATTTTCTTGGAATGTATAAAGTTGATTTTTGTAATCCAAATTTTAATCAAATATTGTGCTTGTAATTTTTGTTCGCTTTTTCTTGAGGTTCTTACCTTTTTAAAAAAAATGAGTGATCCTCTCATGGAGTAGAGCAGTCATATAATTTTATTTTACACTTAAAAAGAAGCTGGCAACATGGTTAACCGGTAGCAAAAACTTCTTATATAAATAAAAGAAAATAAAAGCCCTCCCAAGCCAAAAAAACGATCTATAAGGAACCTATTTTGACATCTACATACATAGTGGAGGCTTGTGTCTGAAAATAGACGTGATGAAGTCCACCATGCTGAGCCCATCAAGTGACTTCCTCCTAATGCTTGCTCTATCTTCCATACAAGGTTAGTTGAGAACAATGCATCTTACCAGACCTGAAAATGCTCGACAAATACACGTCTAGCACATATATATGTATATGTGGAGCTTATATACATAAATAAGTGTATATAGAAGGCGGTAATAGACTAGAATGGAGTTAGGTTTCACACTGTTGTAGCTTGTTCGATTTGTTATCTTCATTAAATAGGGCTACAAACATGTTGCGATTTGTGGTGTAATAAGGTAATTTTACCTTTAGACTATCCAAGCGCCTTTTAATTTTGTTAAGATATTCTTTGAAGTAAGCGTTTCTGGTCAATTTGTAACTAGGATTTGAGATCCAGTTATAACTAAAAAGTGTAATAGCGTAGATCAAGCTATTAAATGGGATGGTGACATTATTGAAAAACCTTTGATTCCTTTCAAATCATAAATACCAACCAGTGATTGTCAAGATAGTGTCAAGCAAAAACATGTAGTGTATTTCATATCAAAATCTTAGTTCAGTCCAGTAGTAGTCGCAATCAAATTCATTGTTTACCAAATGGAAGTCAAACAATCTAAGGCTATTTACAAGAATAGAGTTAGTTAAGGGACAGTTGTACTATTGATGAGTAGTGTTCTCTTAATCTAAATTACAAAAAACACACTTATTGTCTATGTGAAAAAAAAATGTTGGCTAATAATTCGATGGTGTTTAACTTTTTGTGCAGGATTGTCCACATGTGTAATCTTGTTTTAGGGGGCGCATCAATCTTCCAAATTGATTTGAAAATATTAGATTTAGTTTTGGAGAAATTTAAGAATTTGTAGAGGGATTTTGAAGAGTACACTTTGTTGTTCTTCAAAAACTAGATTTTTACATCCAACATCATATTTGTAGAGAGATTTTCAACTAGTACGCTTTTTCTTGAGGTTCTTAAAAAAGGGCCTTTTGAGGTTAAATTAACAATTAATGATGTGAAAATAATTTTATCTTTATGGTCAAAAATCATTTGATTCACTGTTTTACAAAAAAAATTAGAAGAACTAGGGATTTGCCTAAATTTCAGGTGTTTAGATTCATACACTAACTTGCTTCTTGTTTGAAATGACACAAAAATGACTAATTATTAGTACTACAACTAAATAGTAATAATATTATTATTGAGTTTTGCACTAACGCCCTAGTGATTGGTCGCTTGGGCTTTAATCTGTGATATGACAAGTTCGAATCCACTTTTTATGCTATTATATATTTACCTATTATTTAACCCTTTCCTCTTTTATGCATACAAGTAATATTGTTTTAATATATGCAGTTCATTAACAAAGAATCAATTCAATAAAGATGCAGTCCCTACGTTATACTCTTTTTTCTTCTCACTCTTCCTTCTTCTTATTTATTATATTTATTTTTGATTTATTCAATTAATATAATAGAGCTTTATTTTTAAGATACATAATATCTCCATGTGGAGCAAGAATAACTGTTAGCATTTTTATAGAAAACTTTAAGATTTGATTTCCTAGAACGTTAAATTTCAAGTTTAAAATTTTTAACTTATATTTCAAAATGCATGAAAAGGTAGAAGGGGAAGTTATTAGTTATCACAACCAAGGGGAAAAGAGGAATGGAAGAGATGCGATTATGAATGACAAACTTTTCTGGCTCATAAATTATATGCATCATATTTGAAAATAATTGAACAGATTTACCATTTCCAAGTATATATTCTTCAAAATGCAAACGAATTAATCATATAGATGTAATATAACGAATTATCAATTTAAGATATCTTGAAATTCAGAAACAGCTATGATGAGTATCAAAACCTATAATGCAACATGGGAAAAATTAACACAGAGAAATATTTATTTATTTATTCTACTTTTATTCTAAAGGCTGATGATCAATGTGTGTCTGCTAGACGTGTAGCAACACTTTCTTCTTTCCACATAGAGATATCCACACCCTAAGCGAGTGTCATCTCAATCATATCCCGTGATTAGCAACTGGTGCACGAGTAGTCCTCATATATAAACATCCAATATCCCAAATCCATATTTCAAGTGTTACAAAACAAGTTATACAGCAAATACCACTGATACATATTTTTCATATATGGCTCTATTCGACATGAAGGTTCTCCACTCAGCAAACAAGAAAAACATAAAATATGACACAATGCAGAGACGGTCTTCCGAATCTGAAGGAGATGGCGATAACGATGACGATGATGGAGATTATGACTGTGCTTTGGCTGCATGAACGCGGTTCTTCTCTAGTTATATATATGACTAGGCATGAAGCCAGTACTGAATAGCTTACAGTAATAATGTTAACCATAGCAAATCCAGAGTTTTCCTGAGTTCGTGATTGCCAATGCTGTACTTTTAGCTTATAATGTGTATTCAACTCAGTAAGTATTATGTAATATTATTAATATTGCATTGCTATATGTAATGATGGTATGACGTAATTATATTCGAAGTGTTAGTTTTTCCTTTTCTTTTTGTGATAGATATGTAACATAGAGCTTAATTAATTACCCTTATTGGAGTTGGACAAAATGAACTTACACACCCATACAGGCCCGGCCCTGACCCAAGGCCACCAAGGCCTCCGATATCTGGGGTCTCAGTCTTTGATTTATATATGATATTTGATAAGATGTTTGTAGTCTTCATATAAAGTAATATAGCTCAGTGGTAAAGACATTCCACTTCTATCTTGAGCGCGTCTTTCATTTTTTCCTCACCTTCTTCCTTCCTTCTCCGTCTTGGGCCTCCAAGTTGTCAGGGCCGGCCCTACACACATATATGTATGTATGTAGCTTAACTTGTAATGTAAATATCTAATACACAGTAGGAGGCTGAAAGTCACTTGACGAAAGTTCCTTTTCAGTCACTGACCTGTGAATGCAACTCGTTTATTAGCACGAACTTACAGTACTGTGCAATGATTATAATGCAAGTATAAATTTTACTGTTGAGTTGATAGACAAAAAATCTTAATATGTTGGTATGAGTTAGTCATATTTACAATGGGTTAAAATGAAAGAAACTGTGATAACTGGAAGAAGATGGTTGCAAAATTAACTACTTCAAAGTTCAAATATTGTTATAAACCTTTTTTTTTTAAATAGTAAATAAAACGGCTCAAGCCATACAACCTAGCAAAAATACAATTGAAACGGGTCGGGATGATGATCCCTTAACCCAAACACACATCAAATACCCTGGCCGCATACAACCACACAAAATGAACATAACTCCAGCAAACGAAAACCCTAAAAAATTAGGACAATGGCGAAATAAGGCGATCAACTTCAAAATTTGAAATTAGCTAGAAATCATAAAACTTTAAGTCCATCGAGGCTTCCTCAAGCTCTAAGGCAACAAATAGTTCAAAATCGAAGGAAGAAAAACTCAGCAAGGAAGAAGCGGTTAAGAATAATTTTGTTTTGACAGTAAGGTATGATTTCAAAGCAGTTTCCAGCTCAAATCAAAGTGAAGACCTTTGGCTTTGCCTGATTCATCTATATTCCTTGCTGCTTTCCTCTTGATCTCTTGAAATCTACTACTCTATCCTTTGCTCCACACAGATAAGCGATAAACCTTATTGTTTAGTTCACTTCTGCAGTGATTAGCTCCTATTTTCTGAATATTGATCTCTCCTTTGCAAATACTATCGTGCTACAGTGAAGGTACTCTAGGAACACTGTTGAGCGCGCGGCAGTTCGTAGTCAATACAGGTAAGAAAGGCATGTTATTATCCCTAATGTGAACATTATTATCAATAACAACTGAATTAGATTTATGTTTCGCAAAGAACAACTTGAATTCAATTTGGAACAAATAGGAAACGAGTACAAATAATGGCAGAGTCTCCTCCCAGTTCTCCCCAAAAGATCCTCCAAAATGGACCACTTCC
The DNA here is from genome assembly GCA_030737815.1 of Allium fistulosum. Classification (NCBI taxonomy): domain Eukaryota; kingdom Viridiplantae; phylum Streptophyta; class Magnoliopsida; order Asparagales; family Amaryllidaceae; genus Allium; species Allium fistulosum. The sequence continues at coordinate 1,145,547,751 of CM060905.1, forward strand.
CCTCTATTTATAGATGGAGGCAGGCTAATGTCTCATAGCTCGAACTTCTCTACAGTCACTCAGGCCCATCACTAAGAAACTCAGCCCAATAACAATATCGAACTGACAATGCCTAACTGAAGTTGCCGACCCGAACCTGCCTAACCCACAAGGCCAATTCATGATGCCAACCTGAACTGCAAACTCACTGAATGCACCAAACATGCCGATCTATGTCTCTTACCGACTTCACATCTTCACTCCATCGACCCGAAGCAACCCCGAGCCCATGGATATAAGCCGAACTGATATAAATGCACCGACCTCGGATATGAGTGCTACCCCTAAACAGCAATGCCGACCCGGAGTTCCAAGCAATGCCGACCCCTTGAGGCGTCACAACATGCCGACCCAATATTCCATATCCCGACCCGAGTATATGGAGATGCCGAATCGGAGTCCTTCTCCAATGTTGACCTCTCTTTCATGTCGAACCCTTGCAAATACACCGAACTGATGTTATACAAGCCCTAGACCCAAAGCTATACCGATCATAACCGAACCGATTGGAGTCGATCAAATCATACCTGAACCAATCGTAGCTGTACCGACCCTAAAAGGATATGCCGACCAGGGAAATTTCGACCTCCAACCCGAAGCTATGTCGATCCCTTTTTCATACCGAGCCCTTGCAAACATGCTGACACGAGGACTTATACACCGACCCAATCTCATCAAATCTGACCCGAAGCAGGTGCCCCTATGACCCGAAGCAGGTGCCCCTATGACCCGAAGCAAAATTTCTAGCAACTCGAAGTTGATGTTGAGGCGACTCGGAGTAAACCTTCCATTGACTCGAAGCAACCTCCTTAATGACCTGAGGCAGATCATTTCTTGACTCTAATTCCATCAACATTCAAATATAGTTCCTGCAACTACCGTCTGTGTAGCCGGGCCAAAGTACCGGGTAACATTTGCCTCCCAAAGTACGTCTTGTGAATAACATGACGTGCTTTGAATTGAAGCAAGTTAGAGTCCCCAGAAAGAAATCCATTCGGTTTCTTGTATAGTCGTTATTCTTCCATTTTATCCTCTCAAAGTGTTGTATCCCTCTTTGATCGTCATGAAGCTTGGTCGATTCCCAATAGTATAACTTCAGGATTATATTCCATCAATGGCTATCCATGTCCAGTTCTACAGGACTAGTAAGCTTTGGCTATCTGATCCAGGCTTTTCTTTAATAACTCCAAATGAGAATTCAATTTTCGTTGATTTCAAGAAGTCGAAATTTTTGAACATACACGTGCACGTTCAGGTACATATTCATGCCATTGGCTCCCGGATGCGTACTATATGCTCACCGAGTCGTCACCAATTCCTTCTAGTTTAATTGCAATTCAACTGCAATTCCTCGTTTATATTTTTTTTCATGAAATAGGGGTTGTAATCAACCACTCGATTAGACGGGGCTTCAAGCTTTACAGGGATGACGACCTCAGAGCCGTAAGCAAGGGCAAATGGAGTATGGCCAATCGTGGACTCGTGGGTGGTTCTGTATGTCCATAATGCTGTTGGGAGTTCATTCACTCATTTACCTCTAGCCTTTTCCAAACATCTCTCCAGGATGGAATTTACGATTTTGTTCACAGCTTCAACTTGTCCATTTGCTTGAGGGTGAGCAACTACTACAAATCTCTTTTCAATATGATACCGAGGGTAGAAGTTTTCAAATTTAGCACAGTTAATTGGGCTTCATTACCAGTTATAATGGTTTGTGGAAGGTCATAACGATAGATGACGTTCCAGACAATGAAGTTGATTATTTTCTTCGTCTTGGTCCCGGTTAAAAGTTCCGCTTCTGCCCATTTGGTGAAGTAATCAACTGTCACGATGGAGAATTTTGCACCACCTTTAGGATCGGGTAGAAGACGATGATGTCAGTGCCCCCAAGTGGCAAACGGCTATGGACTAGCCATTTGAGTAATTTCCATCGGCAGGGATCTCGGAATTTTTGCAAACATCTGCACTCGTCGCATTTTTTAGCATGATCAACTACATCTTGATTGACACTTGGCCAGTATTACCCGTAATGGAGTATTTTCTTCATCAGGATTAGCCCCCTGGTGTGATCGTCGCATTCTACTTTATGGACTTCTCTCTAAACTTGTTTGATTTCATCATGAGTGGTAATCCAAAGCAGGGGAATGGAGAATTCCCTTTCTATACATGACTCCTTTTTAGATAATGCGGCGTGAAGCTTTGAGGAGGATCTGTCGTTCTCCATCGGTTGGACGGTTCTCCATTGTTCTTTCGATAGTCATCTGATGTAGTGAATTCAGATATGAAGTATGTTAATGTTTGACCATGGATAGCTCTTCGAGGGAGATAAGTGATATCGAATTGGCTTAGCTCGATATTCCATTTGTGTAACCTTCCGGACATCTAAGGTTTCTATAGGACCTGTCGTAATGACTAGTCGGTATAGACATTAATGGGGTGAGCCTGTCAATAGCTTGCTTACATCATATACTGGTCTTTGGTTCTGTTTCTCTTCGCGTAGAATTGCGATGCTCATGGCGTGTATCGACATAGCTAAATAGATGTATAAGCCTTCATGATCTGTTGGCTTGGATAGGATGGAAGGTCTCCTTAAGTGATCTACCAGAGCTTGAAACGCGTTGGTGGCCCTGGAGGTGAATCGACATTGGTCGATGACCTTCCCATTTAGGCTCTATGCCTGCTTGATGGTCTTTGGTACTTGAATGTTTCGAATTGCTTGAATCTTCTCGGGATTGGCTTCGATTTCGTGAGAGCTGACAATGAAACCCTAAAATTTCCCTAACGCAATGTCGAAAGAGCATTTCAAGGGATTCAATTTCAATTCATAATTTCGTAGAATATTGAATATCTCTGCTATGTCATCGATGTGGTCATTTGATCATCACGACTTCATGAGCATATCATACAGATATACTTCCGTCGATTTTCTGATCTAGTCTTTAAACCCCCTATTGACCAGTCTCTGGTGAGTAGCTTCAGCATTATTTAGTTCAAATGGCATCACATCATAATGATATAATCCTGGATCAATAATGAATTTGGTGTGCTCCTGGTCGAGGACGTGCACCAGGATCTGGTTGTACTCGGAGTACACATCCATAAATGAAAGTAGTTCATATCCAGCGGTTAATTCTACCAGCTGGTCGATCCTCGAAAGTGGAAAGCTGTCTTTTAGGCATGCCTTGTTCAGGTCTGAGTAGTTGACACATAACCACTACTTTCCATTAGCTTTTCTCATAAGAACTAGATTTGATACCCATTTCGAGCAGAGGGTGTTGTGCATAAACTTATTGTTTTTGAGTTTATCCACCCCCTCTTTAAGTGCAACGAATCCCTTTGGATCCATTTCGCAGCACTTTTGTCTCACCGGACATGCCTCCAGTCGATATTTAATGCACAGCTCGCGATAGTTGGTGAGATCGTATGCATGTATGAATGGGTCTAATCGAACGCATCAAGGTTCATTCGGAGAAAACCAACTAATTCCTTCATCCTTGTTGCACTGAGCCGTGACCCGATCTTCAGTACCCGTGATGGATCACCACGATTGTCTGTAATGTCGATTGTCTACTTAGCGGGTGTAGCCTTGGATTCCTTGATTTCAAATGTAACTATTTCATGTAACAACCAACGTGAAATCTGGTTGGGATGGTCAATGATGACGGTTACTCCGGTAGAATCCCAATGTCTTGTCATGAGTTATTAAGTCTGATAGCGAAGGGCTGTAAATGCTGTGAGCGATTATCTGCAAATAGCCAAAGATCAGGCTTAGAAGCACATTGAAGAAAATGTCGAGTAGGGGTCAGCCTCGAGTTGCATGTAGCTACATAGCTGGCTCTCGCTTTGAGCTTGAATCTACTTGTGTATTCGTGTAACGTGCTTTCCATTCACTATACTGGCGAACTATCACTCGTCGTTTAGGGTGGAATGATAGTCAGTTGCCCATGAGCTTAGGCATCGATTCAATGATTCTATCTCTAGGTATCCTTTCGGTCGTAGCCTAGAGTGGTTGTAAACACTATATATAAGTTACAATATTGAGCTATTGTAGCCAGTCTTTAGATGATCACACTTCTGCTGCCAGTCCCGGGTTGATAAATGTACTACATGGGCGGTTGAGTCATGTCCTAGCTATGTTTATACTCCCACCAAAGCTCCAAAGACATAGAGTTGATCGTTGAATGGTTGGTTCACATTCATCTTGTTTCTTGCTCGTGCCCCCAAGCCTAGGGCATACATCGATAAGTAGGAAGGCAAACCACGTCCACTTTGGCTCTACACTCTTTCCTATTAAATTGCGGTATCAGGTTGGTTGATGGAAGGCTGAGTCTCGCCTATCCTGGATTGTATTCTGGTTTTTCCTTCCAAGGGGAATACTTTGACGCTTCATTAGATTTCAAGGATGAATCAAGTACTGGACGGTCAACCACGTCCACTTTAATTCATATTACATAATCAGATATAGGGGTAAAGTTGGCTTGAGTGTAGTCCGGTCATGCTCGTCTAGTTTCATATTCCTCCTAACGGATCGAAGGAGGGTGCTGGAGAATTAATGATCAAGACTTCATGGTCTATTTTCCTTTCCACACTCTAGTGGTCATAGGTTTTCGAGGGACATCCGGGTCACATCTATTTGTGTTTGATGCAGATCGATATTGACCCTCGATCTGATGGTACGATATAGTCGGTCACCCATAACTTTGGATGTCGTTTTGATCGGTTTTTATATTGAGGCCTCCTTGCAGTCGTTGCCTTAAGTTGTAAAGAACACCGAGCCAGAGCGATGATGAGCTATCGTATTCAACTTTGAGTAGTTTGTACTCCTGCCCCGGTCTTGGGTTAGCAGATTTAGTTCGTGGATGGTCGATTCAATCCATAGTGAGTTTATACTCCTTTTGTTGAGTCCAAGTTAGAGTTTATGGAGTAGTGATTGATTTAACCGCATTCGTCTATTTGTTTATGCTCATTTTTTCACTCTGGGGATAAGAGTTTGCTGGCGGGTTGTCGAATCGCACCTAATTTGTGTTTATACTCCAGTCCACGCTGTGGGGACTTAGATATTTTTGTTGAATCGTTTATACTCTAGTCCGCGCTCTGGGGACTTAGAGATTTTTGTTGAATCATTTATACTCTTGTCCGCTTCGGGGACTTAGAATACTCCAGTCCGCTTTAGGGACTTGGAGATTTTTCTTAAGTCGTTTATACTCTAGTCCGCGCTTAGGGGACTTAGAGTACTCCAGTCCGCTCCAGGGACTTAGAGATTTTTGTTAAGTCATTTATACTCTAGTCTGCTTAGGGACTTAGAGTACTCCAGTCAGCTTCAGGGACTTAGAGATTTTTCTCAAGTCGTTCATACTCTAGTCCGTGCTCTGGGGACTCAGAGTGCTCCAATCCGCTTCAGGGACTTAGAGATTTTTGTTAAGTCATTTATACTCTAGTCCGCTTCAGGGACTTAGATTACTCCAGCCCACTTCAGGGACTTAGAGATTTTTCTCAAGTCATTTATACTCTAGTCAGCACTCTGGGGACTCAGAGTACTACAGTCCGCTTCAGGGACTTAGAGATTTTTCTCAAATCGTTTATACTCTAGTCCACGCCCTGGGGACTCAGAGTAATCCAGTCCGCTTCAGGTACTTAGAGATTTTTCTAAAGTCGTTTATACTCTAGTCCGCGCTCTGGGGACTCAGAGTACCCTAGTCCGTTTTAGGGACTTAGAGATTTTTCTCAAGTCGTTTGTACTCTAGTCCGTGCTCTGGCCACTCAGAGTACTCCAGTCCGCTTCAGGGACATAGAGATTTTTCTCAAGTCGTTTATACTCTAGTCCGCGCTCTGGAGACTCAGAGTACTCCAGTCCACTTCAGGGACTTAGAGATTTTTGTTAAGTCATTTATACTCTAGTCCGCGCTTTGGGGACTCAAAGTACTCTAGTCTGCTTAAGGGACTTAGAGATTTTTATTAACAGCAGTCGTACCTCCACCCGTCTGACTTGTACTTCTTTACCATATCGAGGCGAAAGTTGTCGAATTAACGGTCGAACCACATTTGCTCATGGAGTGGGATTCTGCCCCCAGCATCAAGGATGAAACTTGACAAATGGACGGTCGATTCTCGTCTGCTTGGTGATTGTAGCTCTTCCAATCAAATCAAGGAAGAAGGTACATGATTGATGGTTGGATCACATCCATGCTGGGGTTGGATAATCAAGTCTTGCACAATTTTCTTCGTACTTCTTTCTAGAAAATAAGGATAACGGATTATTGATCAGATGAATTAAGTCGCATACGTTTCAGTGTGCAGCCGTGTCCATGTATTGAGATCGGTGGTTGACGAGTAGGCAGTCCATCGCAACTACTTCAGTCGGGCTTTTGGACTGCCTCTTGTGTTCAGGGCAGGAGTTGATGTGTAGATGATCAAATCACGACCACTTTAGTTAGATCCCAACATCACTAAGCTTTAGGAGAGGCATATGTATTTTGCAAACTTTACTTTATGACCCGAGGAGTAGATGATTGGGCCACATTAATTCCAAGCCTTGCTTAGGTATTAAAATCAAATATGGAGGTCGGTGAATGGACGGTCAGTAATGTCCGCATTATATTGGGTTCTGACCTTGACAAGCTTTTCCATCTCTGGTTCTTGACCCCAAATCAGAGGCATATGGTGCTGATGAGTGGTCAAATCATGGTCGTCTTGATGAAACTCCACAGGTCCGATCATGGTCTGCGAGGGTTGGACGGCAGCCAACTATGAGTACTGTCACCTGCATCATATTGGGAGTAGTTTAGTTCAAGTTGGTCGTAGTTCATAGCACAATCGAAATTGAAATAAAAATAATTCAAAGAAGATCGGAATAGATCTCAGTGGTAAATGAAGCAGTATCGTGTGTTCGCTATTCAACTTTGCCCCTAGCTCCTTTCAGCGAGATGTCGATCGTCAGCGGTCCAATTGATTATCAGAGTTATTGATAGCCATCGGACATTCCATGCCCGCCATTCTACAGGGCTTGGACATATTATTGAAGCTTTCCTTTCTGAATCAACTTTCCGATCACATCTCAGAGGTGTTTGTAATCGCTAGTGTTAGGAACGTGTGCATCTTGGAATATACAACATTCCCCGTATTTTCTCTAGGCTTTAGTGGACTCTCTCGAGGCCGGATTTCAGTACTGCTCTGAGTCATGAGTCTCCAAGTAGAGGCCATCGATTAAATCTTTTAAAGGAGCATATGGGTCAAATTTTGAGATCCTAGGTCATCTCGTGGAATTTAGGTCCTTAACCAATAGACCCGTATTGTTCTTCCTCCTAGTCTTCTCTACCTCCTCCTTACTTAGCTTCTGATTCACTTTGTAATAGAGATGATCCAAGGTCGAGGAGGCTCTCAAGCTAACTAACTGCCAAAATCTGTCCAGGGGTTGATTCCCCTCATCAATGTCATCAATATGATATCCTCGCTAGCATCTAGAATAAATTGGATAATGACATCACATCCTCTGTGTGAGTCACATGCATTCTAAACTGTTCGACGAACTTCTGATTGGTTGATTGAATGAGGAGATGGGTTTGGGCGATAATCGCATAAATCGCATAATCGATACACCTTCGACGAATATAGGAATTCATTAGATGTAGACTAGGGTTGATTTTCCCTGAGTAAACTGATATGGTTGGTACATTGAATCTCCTCAGATATATTACATACTGAACGGCTTCATTGAGTAAGCTTTGACTGTGGGAGATGCTTCAATCATTGTCAATCCGGTTCGTTTTTAAGTTACAGCTACTTGTCATGCTTGTGAATTATGTATGCATGCCCGAGATATCAGCAAAGTAACATGGTCTGGTATTGATGGGTCAGTGGTAAGTTACTTGGAGTCGAACCCAAGAAAATCTGCTGTTTTCTTGGAATCAGCAATTGGTTTGCTTGGAGTCAATGAATTCAAAGTGTTGGGTCAGCGAAGAATGGTGCTTGGAGCCATCCTGGTGTTTTCTTGGAGAAAATCTTGGTTTTATGTGGGGGCACTGCGCTACGGCACGGGTTCGGGTGCATTGCACCCCAAAAAAATAATTAGAGCCTTATTCTTAAAATTTGGGTCGTACACGAAAAATATTATTTTTGAAAAAATGGGTGGTACCCGATCCATATTTTTTTGGCAATAGGAACCGGTTAAACAATGGTTCGATTCTAGAAGAATATGACATAGGGGTCGGAAGTATAGGGACCGGCTGAATTGTCTTAGTGAGGGGTCGGTCATTAGCCATATAAGAGGGATCGACATATCAAGATTAGAGGGATTGGTATTGACATCTTTGGAGAGGTTTCAGTATTTAGGTCTTTTAGAGGGATCGGCCATAAGCCATAAATGAGGGATCAATATACATGCTACCTGGAGGGATCAGTGTACATGCTACCTGGAGGGTTCGGCATACATGCTTTCTAAAGCGATCGGTACAATGCTTTCTGGAAGGATCGGATCGGTATACATACATTGAAGAGGGATCAGTATATATACATTTTCCTTGGTGAGGGTTCGGCCATATGAGAGATCGACTGAATTGCCTTCAGAGAGGGGTCGGCCTTCATTCAACTTGAGTGCAAACTTTAACATCCAATCCCATGATCTTGCGTACATCAGTGAATCCAATCCCTTCCAAATGGTCATGAACACATGAACAACTCCAAATAAGAACATTAGCATAATCAAATCCTCCAAAACAGGGGCAGTAGACTTAGTTCCTCTTACTATGGCTATGTTTAACGGCGAAATTTCTATCGGTTTAGAAAACCGCCGATAAATTTAAAATTAAAATTTATACCGCAAGCGCACGGCGTACAAAAGTTAGTACATGGCGAGTACGGGTCGATCTGCAGGGAATTGTTAGATTTTAAAATTTTCCAATCAATCAAATTAGACCAAAGTGGAGAGAAGATTGTTAACTGCAATTTGTAGACAAAATGAAGCTAAAATTAGAAGGAAAATGAGATTAAAAACTATGAGATTAGAGAATAATTTAGAGGCAAATCCACTCTTCTATTATTGTAAATCAACAAAAAATAATTTATGATCTATAGTTATGATATTAAGTGAAATAATTGTTGCATTGATCATAAGTATGGTTTATTTATATTATTATTTAACATAACTTAAACCATCAAACAATAATACAACAATTATACCACTTATAAATTCTCATGAAAATGAAGCCAAAGAAAAAGCTATTTTAAGTATGATCTATTTACTATTGTAATTAGTAAGATAGATCATCAAATCTTGTTTTTGCTTTCTTTTCAAAATAAAAAATCAATTAGCAAATGATGATGTAAATTGCGTTTACGTTGAATAAGAATAGCTCATTTGCAAAAGCAACATAAGTTATCAAACTCACTTGTATAAATTTACATCAAAATTCACTTTATGAAGCACAAACCAAAAGAGATCATAAACCATAAAAATGTTGAAATTACATAAAGTTAGAGAGCTACATTACCCCTAAATTAAAGGGGCTTAGCTACTCATTTGTGTTATCAAACGAACACTTGTAAATTTCAACATTAAAAAGCAAGGAAATGGGAACTAAGCAAAGAAAGAAAGAGAGATTAACTGCTAACTACTTGCATAAAAAAACAAAGCTACACTACTTGCATGAATGTAAATCTAAGCTATAAACATGAAATAAAAGTGAGCATAAAAATAAACATCAATATAAAAGTAAATAAAAGCAAGTAGAAAAGAGAAGAGAAAGAGACTTGGAAGCCATTTTTTATTTCACTTTGATTTGTGTTTACAACTTGCTAATTTCCTAAGTAAAATAAGAGAGAGTGGAAGATATTTACATGTACATAAGGGCTATTTATACATGCATAAAACCCTAATTCAATTTTTAGGGTGCTTACCAAAATGCCCTTTAGGAAGTGTGGCCACCAAGTAAGCATTAGCCACTAATCAATCCATCATTAAAATTGCATGAAGCTTTACCTCCACTTAGTTGTCCATTAGCTCCTAATTGTAGATTTAGGCAAGTGGGTGGGGTCCTCCATGACAGTGAGCTTGAATTATTTCCATCATCCCTCTTTGTATTCCCTTGTGCATGCATATTTCTTCATGAAACCCTCTTCCATATGCATCAAAATTTCTTATAAAGATCATAAAAATTTCCAAGTAAAAATTCTCAAATTGACACATGCACAAAAATGACCATTTTACCCTTGAATAAAGATGAATATATGATGATTTGAAAATAATTGAATTTTGGTTTTAAACATGTTAAAATGCCCAAATATGACATTTACTTAAATAAAAATAGATAAAATATGGATGTAAATATATGCACATTTACGTGCACATCAAATACCCCACACTTATCTTTTTATTCGTCCTCGAATAAAGGAAAACTAAGATAAATCCGTTTTCGTAGGGAGCATGATTGCATTGAGCGTATGCAACAAGCCATTAAACCTCTAGGTATATCCAGTAGGATGAGTGTTGTCTCGTGAGGGTTTTCAGCGGATACTACCCACAAAATCCAAATGCAAAGTGAAAATATTTACAAAATGCGAGATTTATTTACAATGGGATGAATGCAAGTTTTTGAAAATATTTACAATGAAGGATTTACTTTTAAACTGACACAAATAAGTTGAATATAGGTTTTGGTCATTATCTTGAAATTTAAGTCGTTTACTCGTCAAAATTTCCAATAAAAACGAAGTTATCATAACAAATAGACTATAGTTTAGCTCGTTGTTTCGGTCGATAATATAGTGTAACTATGAAATAGATCCTTAGTTGATTATCAAAGTTTATCAAAGTGGTATTTTCATTTCTTTCCAATAACAAGTCATACCAAACAAGTTAAAATTGTGCTTGGATTTCAATTGCTTACTCTCTTTTATTTGAAAATTTTATTTACATATGCCTAACTCAGGTAAACTGAGGCCAGATATACTACCCGTGCACTGCCCTGCGGACTGATGTGAGGGGAATACAGATCTTGGCGAGTGAATACACAAGTGTGAACACTTATCGACTGTAGGCGTTATTAAAAAGAGTTTTTATATACATACACCTAACTCAGATAAATTGAGGCCAAATATATCAATCGTGCACTGCCTTTCGGGCTTACATGAGAAGGGTACAGAACATGGCAAGTGAACACACGAGTGTGAAAACATGACTCTAGGTGTTAAAAAAAATATACATATATACAAATTATATATATATATATATATATTTGTGTTTTTTTATGTTATTTTTTTCTGAAAAGAGAGAGTTTTGTAAAATTATCTTAGCACCGTTTAACATAGAAGATTAAAATGTTATATCCTTTACTTTAAATTTACCACTTTTTTAAGCAAAGATTTTCAATTAGAATATACTTCATAATTAACACATATGAACCATCCTATATACTAGTTAAACCATTGTTATTTGTAATCAAACTTCATTTTTATTTTTGTTAAGACAAATAAATTTTCAAAAATTTCAATTTATTAACCAAAACTTATACTTATCCTATAGTGTTTCTTCAAAAATAAATCAAAATGCTAAAAGAAAATGTTTTTGGGATTTAGAAATTTTGATTTTTTTTAGATAAAGGAAAATGAAAATTCAAAAATGCCATGAAACTTAAAAAATGAAAATGAGACTCCACCCCACACTTAATTTTTTTACTGTGTCCCCATAGTAAATGCACGATATAATGAGTGTACGGGGAAAAATATGTACATATTTACAAAAGAGGGTTAACATTCTTACTAGACATAGCTTGGCTCATGAAGAATCATGAGCTCCTCCTCTTGGTTACTGGGCAATTCCAAGAAAGGTTTCAAACAATAACCGTTGACTTTGAAAATCAATCCATCCCTGGGGTTTTCTATTTCTACGGCACCATGTGGAAAAATAGTTCGTACCACAAATGGTCCGGTCCATCTTGATTTAAGTTTCCCAGGGAATAAATGAATTCTTGAGTCATATAAAAGAATTTTCTGGTTAGGCGAAAACGTTTTCCTTAGGATTGACTTGTCATGAAAAACTTTGGTTCTTTCTTTGTAAATTTTTTCGTTTTCATACGCGTCGTTCCTAAGTTCGTCTAGTTCGTTGAGTTGTAGTTTTCGGTTTTCGCCGGCTTTCTCAAGATCAAAGTTTAAGTTCTTTATTGCCCACAACGCTTTGTGTTCGATTTCAACGGGTAAATGGCAAGCTTTACCGTAAACTAAACGAAATGGGGACATCCAAAGGTTAGTTTTAAAAGCCGTACGGTAAGCCCAAATTGCGTCGGTCAATGTCCGAGACTAATCTTTTCGATTTTTATTGACAGTTCTCTCCAAGATTTGTTTTATTTGATGATTTGAAACTTCTACTTGCCCACAAGTTTGAGGATGATATGGAGTGGATAACTTGTGAGTTATCGAGTATTTCTTGATTAATTTTTCAAAAGATCGATTGCAAAAATGGGTTCTGTTATCACTGATTATTGTGTGAGGTGTGCCGAATCGAAAAGACATTTTCTTTGAGAAATTTCACAACAATTCTATGGTCGTTGGTTTTGCAAGGAACGGCTTCGACCCATTTTGAGACGTAATCGACAGCGAGAAGGATATACAAGTTTCCAAAAGAATCGGGAAAAGGTCCGATAAAGTCGATACCCCAAACATCAAAGATTTAGATCGTAAGAATAGGGTTTAGAGGCATCATATCTGGTCGAGAAATTCATCCAAGCATTTGACATCGATCACAAGTTTTGCAAAATTCGAATGAGTCTTTAAAAAGAGAAGGCCAATAGAAACCACATTGAAGAACCATTTCTGCAGTTTTTCGAGGACCGAAATGTCCACCGCACGCTTGATCGTGGAAAAATGAAAGAACACTCCTAATCTCATTATCCGGAATGCAACGTCGGATGATTTGGTCGGGAAAATATTTGAACAAGTATGGATCGTCCCAATATAAATATTTCACTTGGGACATGAATTTGTATCTGTCTTGTTTAGACCAAGATGAGGGAGTTTCTTTAGTGACTAAGTAGTTCACTATATCAGCGTACCGTGGATCGATAGAAATTGAAAGAAGTCGTTCATCGGGGAAGTTTTCATTGATTGGCAAAGAAGATGGTGCGTTCAGAAGACGAGATAAGTGATCGGCTATGACATTATCAGATCCTTTTTTCTCCTTGATTGTAAGATCAAACTCTTGTAATAAAAGGATCCAACGAATTAAGCGAGATTTAGCGTCTTTTTTCGCAAAGAGATATCGAAGCGTAGTATGGTCAGTGTAGACCGTGATGTGTGAACCTATTAAGTAAGGTCGAAACTTTTCGAGCGCAAAAACGACAGCTAGAAGCTCTTTTTTGGTTGTTGTGTAGTTGAGTTGAGCGTCGTTCAAAGTCATACTCGCATAGTAAATGACATGAAGGATTTTGTTGATGCGTTGTCCTAAGACAGCACCAACTGCAAAGTTCGAGGCGTCACACATTATTTCAAATGGGAGATTCCAATTGGGCGCGTAAATGATTGGAGCAAAAATGAGTCCATTCTTAAGACATTCAAAAGAAGAGATACACTCATAGTTAAAACGAAAGGAACATCTTTTCCAAGAAGAGTCGTCAAAGGACTAGCGATTTTGCTAAAGTCTTTTACAAAGCGTCGGTAAAAGCCAGCTTGTCCTAGAAATGATCGAATGTCCTTAACAGATTTGGGAATGGGTAGATTTGCAATTACGTCAACTTCTACTTTATCTACCTCAATGCCTTTATTTGAGATGATATGTCCAAGGACTATGCCTTGTTTGACCATAAAGTGGCTTTTTTCCCAATTCAAAGTCAAATGTTTTTCTTTACATCGATTTAAAACCAACTCGAGATGATGTAAACATTGGGAAAAAGAATCACCAAAGATAGAGAAATCGTCCTTAAAAACTTCTAGAAAGCATTCAATCATGTCGGAAAAGATGCCAACCATGCATCGTTGGAAAGTAGTAGGAGCGTTGCAAAGTCCAAATGGCATACGTCGATAAGCAAAGGTACCGAATGGACACGTGAATGTTGTTTTCTCTTGATCTTCGGGAGGGATTGGAATTTGGTTATAGTCAGAATAACCATCAAGGAAGCAGTAGAATTCATGACCGGCTAAACATTCGAGCATTTGGTCGATAAATGGAAGAGGGAAATGATCCTTACGTGTTGCGGCATTTATTTTTTGATAGTCAATGCAAACACGCCAACCCGTTTGAGTACTAGTTGGAATAAGTTCGTTTGAATCGTTCTTGACAATGATTAGCCCAGACTTTTTCGGTACAACGTGAATTGGGCTAACCCATGAACTATCAGAGATTGGGTAAATGATTCCGTTGTCGAGAAGTTTAAGAATTTCATCACACACCGCATCTTTCATTTTTGGATTAAGCCTTCATTGCACGTCACGAGTGGGTTTGGCTTCGTCAATTAAGTGAATGCGATGTTGGACAATAGCAGGGCAAATTCCTTAATATCGGTAATGTACCACCCAATTGCTTCTCTGTTTTTCAAAAGAATAGAGAGAAGAGAAGCTTATTGGTCAAGATAAAGATCGTTAGAAATTATGACAGGACAAGTTTCGTTTTCACCTAAGTATGCGTACTTAAGGTGATCGGGAAGTGGTTTGTGGTCCAACTTCGGTAGTTGCTCGATTAAAGATTTGGGTTGAGATTCAGACTCAACTGGAAGCGATTCAAAGGGAAGAGTATATTCAATCTTATTGGGGTTTCGTGAAACAATTTTTCGTATTCAACTTCGCGTTCGTTGTTAAGGTCAAGTGTCTCGTTTTCAAAGTTTTCGTCAATGGCGCTAACTTCCAACGTTTGGTCACGAGGTTCGTTCGATTGGCTTTCAAGGTTGAAAATGTTGAGATCCAAAGTCATGTTTCCAAAAGAGATTTTTATCGAACCGTTACGACAATTGATTAAGGCATTTGAAGTGGCTAAGAATGGTCGGCCTAAAATCAACAGGATTTGTCATGGGTTGTGTTTCGAGAACGATAAAGTCAATAGAGAATATGAATTGTCCTACTCTAATAAGCATGTCCTCGATTTCTCCCACGGGCTTCTTAATTGAGCGATCGGCGAATTAAAGCGTGACTTTTGTGGGTTTGAGCTCACCTAAGCCTAATTTTTCATACACGGAGTATGGAATCAAGTTGACACTCGCGCCTAAGTCTATCAAACATTTGTTAATCGTCTTGTCTCCAATTGTACAAGAAATCATAGGGAAACCAGGAACTTTGTATTTAATGGGCATGGATTGGGACAAGACTTCACTCAACCTGGCGGCTAACAAGACTTTTTTAGGCACTTCAGTGTGTCGCTTTTGGGTGCAGAAGTCCTTAAGAAATTTCGCGTATGTGGGAACTTGCTGAACGATGTCAAAAAGCAGGACGTTAACTTTGACTTGTTTAAAAATTTCCAACATCGTTTCCATTTGGACCGAGTGTTTCTTGGGTCGAAGACTATGTGGAAATGGAACACGATACTCGGTAGGCGGGTCTACTCGAGTAGAAGAAGAAGAATTTTGATCGACATTTGATTCAACGTTTGGCTCCATGTTCTATTTAGATTCGTTTTTAGAAGTGTTGAGAGAGGTTTTCAGTAAATCATTTCGATTAACGACTTGATTATCAATTTGTTTACCGGAACGTAAAGTTCTGATAGCATTCAATTGGGTGACGTTGCTATCTTGAACAACATGGGCTTGATTTGAATTTGCGTTTTGATTTCTGGGATTTAGAAGGGGCTGGCTTGGGAATGTTCCTCGTTCGCGTTCACTTATAGACATGGCTAATTGACTCATTTGCATTTCAAGTTTTGTAATCGATTGGTTTGTGTTTTTCATATATGAGGTCAATAAATTTTGCAAATTGCTGTTTGATTGAAGGCTTTGAGTAATTGCTTTAGCCAATGTTTTAAGAGTTTTCTCAAGTGAACTTAAACGTTTATCGTCTTGGGGAGGATGAGCAGAATTTAGTTGAAAATTTGATTGTTGCGGTTGATTATGAGACGGACCCGCAAAGTTTGGTTGAAAATTGTTGGGCTGAAAGGGAGGATTCGAAGCATTATTCGGGAATGCTTGAAAATTAGGACGAACCGTATTCGTGTTGGGATTGTTTTGGTTCCAAGCAAAATTCGGATGATTTCTCGAACCAGGATTATACGTTGGAGAAAATGGGTCGTTTTTTGCTTTATTGAAAGCATTGATTTGTTCGACAAAATTGGAACACTGATCAGCTATATGATTAGGATCGTTGCATTTATAACACATTAGTTGGGAAGCTTGGTTCATTTTATTTGATGAGAAAACGTTATCAATTTTTTTAATCATTGCGTCGATCTTAGCTTCCAAAGCAAAAGAAGATCCTATCAAGTGTGCACTCGGTCGTGAGTAAATTGATTTTTCGTTCGAACGTTCCTATTGGGTTGATTTTTCGGCGAGGTTTTCAAGAAATTGACAAGCATCATCGTGATGTTGGGCAAGAAAGTTGCCTTGGCACATTGATTCGAGCATGGTTCGTGAGCTGTTTTCTAGTCCATCGTATAAGATTTGGCAAATCGTCCATTTTTCAAAGTTATGGTGTGGACATTTTATCAAAAGCTATTTAAATCTTTCAAAATATTTTTCGAATGGTTCTTCCTTGAATTGATGAAAATTTACAATTTCGTTTCGAATTCTACTCGTTTTTTCCAAGGGGTAGAACTTTTTTAAGAAAGCTTTTACGAATTCTTTCCAAGTTTTAGTCGAGTTCGATGGTAAGCTGTATAACCATTTTTCAGTGTAATCCGTAAGAGCAAACGAGATTAATCGAAGTTTGATTCCATCTTCGAAAAGTTGTTGGAGTTTAATGGTTGCGCTAACTTGTTCGAATTTAGTCAAGAAGATGTAGTTGTCATCGTGCTCAAAATTGCCAAATTTTGGAACTGTGGCAATATGGTTCGAGTGAATTTCGAAATGGTTACCCGTAGGGGCGGGTAACGTGATGCAAGATGGAACAGAAACTCTATCGGGAAAGATTCTATCCATAGGAGTTCGAAGGGCGTTCTCGTTCGCCATTTCGGGAGGATCGTCTGTTCGAGTTAAACAATTAGTTGTTGAGTCGCGAGTCCAACGATTTGTTTTTGTGTCACGAGTCCATGTACTCATGCACAAGTGAAAGTCGAGAAGAGAAAGAAGTTAGAAACGAGTTTAGAGAATGAAAGAAGATTTGAAAAACGAAGTGAAAAATTGTTTTTTTTTATTTTAAGGAAGAAAATATTTACCAAGTGAAATTTATTTTCAAAAGAAAAGTTCGATTTTTTTTTGGCTTTTCAAATTTTTATATGTTTTTTTGTTTTTGTAAGTTTTTTTTTGAATTTTCAAATATTTACCAAAAGGATTTTTTTTGTTTTTAGAAAGTCGAAATCTGATTTTTGTTTTTGAATTTTCAGTTTTTTTTTTGAATTTTTGAATTTTTTTTTCTTTTTGAAAAGATTTTATATTTTGTTTTTTGGATTTTTGTTTTTGATCGAAAATTTTCAAAGGAAAGGAAAAAAGGATTTTTTTTTTGGATTATAAACTAAGTTAAGTAAAATTTTCAATTTTTTTTTGGATTTTTGGATTTTTTTTGTTTTTTTTTAAATGTGCATGAACTAATGCAACTAAATGAATGCAAAGGACTTAATTATAATTTTCTGTCCTTGGTAGCTCCTAACCCAAAATTATATAATCACACTTTGTCTTAAATCAACAAAAATATTTCTCAGCCAAGTAACGGGCATGGGTTATTGGTGCACCACGAATCACCGTAGCAATGCAACCGAAGCTTTAAGTACCTTTAGAGGAACAACCACTATAATGTTTACGAATCACCGTAGTTTTTATAAATGGTTATTACTTTGCCATAGCCTAGGCAACAAGAAATAAAATTGTTCAAAGAAAACAATTGTGAAGATACAATTAAGCCCTAAGTGAGCTCGTGACACCCTTAAGTCGAATGTCTAACCTTTATTATTAGTCAAATTCTACGATGAAATGCGTTTGTGGGCTAAGGAAAGGGGATGAAATCCCCCACCTTATGTGAATTGGGGTATTTCCCTTAGAAAATAAAACAAGATGAGATGAATGCAAAGCTGAAATTAAACGTGAATTTACAATGCAACTAAAATGAATTTTTTGTTTTGTTTTTGGATTTTGAATTTTTTTTAATTAAATGCAAATGCAAGCAACCAACAATGCAATTCAACTGAAAACAAGGGAAAATGGCACTATACCAGAGCATGTAGAATTATTAGCAAATTTTTTTATGTAAGCAAAGCGATTTTCTTTTTGGCAACCGGTTCTTCCTTGCAATTTTCTGCTATGGCAACCTGAAATTAAAAACAATATATATATAAAGTATCTTTTAATAAGAAAGTAAATTTTTTTTATAAAGGCAACAAATGGAAAAGGAAAACAAAGACTTTTTTTGGAACCCCTTTTTCTTAAAAAAAATAAAAAATAATAATAATAAAATTGCAAAGCTAAGCTTAGGTCCAAATTACACTTACAAAAGACAAAGATTTACTTACTCAAATTCAAACAACCTCTCACAAAACTTTTACTCAAATAAAAAAAAAATTAAAAACGTACGACCCAAAACAAATTAGCTTTCAAAACAAAGTGTAGAGCTGCTTTCCCAAAATATACATGAATTCTTTTATCAAAATTTACAACACGCTATTCCTCGATCAGAATTTCCAGTAGAAAAGAAAATGAAGAAAAAAGAATCGCAACCCGAATCGAGTATGGTTGCGGTTTTGAGGGGATGAGGCTATTTTGGTGAATTTGTGATTAAAGGAAAGGTTTAGGAAGTTCAGGTGAGGATGTTCGAATTTGGTTTGGGCGCTGGAATTGAGGGAGGGTTTGTCTGCTTGAATTGCAAGTTGATGTGGTGGCGTGTGGACTTGGAAGCAATTTTGGGTTGCGGCAACTTAGTTTTAGGTGGTTGAATTGCTGTAGGAGATGGTATGTATTGCAGTGGAGCATTGTTGTGTATGTATGAGGCTAATGGATGACTTGTTGTCTGCTTGCTGGTTGTTGGCTATCAGAGGGGTATGTGGAGATGGCTGTTGTTGGAACAATTTTGATCAGAGCAGGGGAATGGTAGCTGCTGTGTTGTAGGTGGTTGTCAAATTGGTGAGTTGTAAGGAGTATTGAACATTGGCAGTTTTGTTTGATGAAGGCGATTGGTTATGATCGAATTGAGGGGTGGTTGTTTTGGGTCATGATTTTAGAAGTTGCAGTGGAGGGTCTGAGGAGGATCACAGGTTCGGTTTGGCGATTTGGATGGTTTGAAGTATGGTCAGAAGCAATGTTTAGTTGATGGTTAGTGTAAAGGGGTTCGTGATTTAGGGTGTTGTTCAATTGCTGTTGGTTTGAAAGGCAGTGAAATCTTGGGTGCAATGAGATTGTGATTGTGGGAGATGGACAGTGGGTGGATGGTGATGATTTGGTGGTGAAGTTTGTGTAGTGGTGAGGAGTTTTCTATGGTTCAGAGGTCGCGGTGGAGTTCACAGGCAACTATGGGCAGGAAGGTGAATTGTAATGGTGATGGTGCAGTGAAGTGCACAATTGTTCTTGATGTTAGAGGTATGGATATGCAGCAAGGCCGTGGTTGTTTCAGCTATTTTGGTTGAAAGTAGAAGTTGGAGGAGCAGCAATAAGGATGTGATATAGCAGTGATTGGTGTGTTATGTTGTTAACATGTAGGAGTGGCTTGGGTTTGTATGGAAGCTTGTTGTTGATGGGCTGTAGCAAGATGGAGTCTGAGCTTGGTATTACTGTGTGTGTAGGTTTTTTCTGATAGGGGTTAGAAGTGGCAGGGTGATTTGTGTTGGTAATGTGGCTATGTAAGTGGGAAGTGGTGACAACAGAAGAAGAAGTACACAGGCACTGTTAGAAGGCAGGGTGAAGTTGGCTTTGCAGTTGTATGTTGATGGCAAGTATGAGAAGGAGAGTGTTGTGACTGGGATGAAGGAGAATGGAGTATGATGTATGAAGTTGTGATGATTTTGAGTTGCAGTGGTGAAGGGTCTGTTGACAGTTTGTAAATGTATGCACAGTCTTGAACAGAGGAGCAAGGCAGTGGGATATGCACAAGGGTAGCAAGGTGAATGGCAATAGTGGGATTGAAGTGGTTGAGTTATGACTATGGGGATGTTGCTGTCAGTAGATGGTTGGCAGCAGGTTGAAGGGTGATGAGTGATCAGTTGAAGTGTTGCACTTTACAGTGATGTGCACAGTGAACAGAAAATGCACTATGCAGTTTTTTTTTGTAAATGTATATAAAAAAAAGAAAACGAAAGATGTAGATGTAAATGTGAATAAAAAAAATAAATTTAGAAAATGTGTTTTTTTTTTCTTTTTAAAATATGGAAATGCAAACAAACAAAACAACTAGAACAACATCCACACAAACAAATGCAAACAAAAATCACACAAACACAGAATATTTTTTTTTTAAATTAACACACACACAAAATATGAACACACAAAAATCAAAAGAAAATAATTCGAAGAATAGAAAATCAAAATCAAAACAATCCCGGCAACGACGACAAAAATTTGTTTAACGGCGGAATTTCTATTGGTTTAGAAAACTGTCGATAAATTTCAAATTAAAATTTATACTGCAAGCGCACGGCGTACAAAAGTTAGTACGTGGAGAGTACAGATCGATTCGCAGGAAATTGTTAGATTTTAAAATTTTCTAATCAATCAAATTAGACCAAAGTGGAGAGAAGATTGTTAACAACAATTTGTAAACAAAATGAAACTAAAATTAGATGGAAAATGAGATTAAAAACTATGAGATTAGAGAACAATTTAGAGGCAAATCCACTCTCCAATTTTTGAAAATCAACAAACAAATAATTTATGATCTCTAGTTATGATATTAAGTGAAATAATTGTTGCATTGATCATAAGTATGGTTTATTTATGTTATTAATTAACATAACTTAAACCATCAAACTATAATACAACAATTATACCACTTATAAATTCTCATGAAAATGAAGCCAATGCAAAAGCTATTTTGAGTATGATCTATTTACTATTGTAATTAGTAAGATAGATCATCAAATTTTGTTTTTACTTTCTTTTCAAAATCGAAAATAAATTAGAAAATGATGATGTAAATTGTGTTTATGTTGAATAAGAATAGCTCATTTGCAAAAGCAACATAAGCTATCAAACCCACTTGTATAAATTTACATCAAAATTCACTTTATGAAGCACAAACCAAAAGAGACCATAAACCATAAAAAAGTTGAAATTGCATAAAGTTAGAGAGCTTCATTACCCCTAAATTAAAGGGGTTTAGCTACTCATTTGTGTTATCAAATCAACACTTGTAAATTTTAACATTAAAAAGCAAGGAAATGGAAACTAAGAAAAGGAAGATAGAGAGATTAACTACTAACTACTTGCATAAAAAAGTCAAAGCTACACTACTTGCATGAATATAAATCTAAGCTATAAACATGAAATAAAAGAGAGCATAGAAATAAACATCAACATAAAAGTAAATAAAAGCAAGTAGAAAAGAGAAGAGAAAGAGACTTGGAAGCCATTTTTTATTTCACTTTGATTTGTGTTTACAACTTGCTAATTTCCTAAGTAAAATAAGAGAGAGTGGAAGATATTTACATGTACATAAGGGCTATTTATACATGCATAAAACCCTAATTCAATTTTTAGGGTGCTTCCCAAAATGCCCTTTAGGAAGTGTGGCCACCAAGTAAGCATTAGCCACTAATCAATCCATCATTAAAAGTGCATGAAGCTTTACCTCCACTTAGTTGTCCATTAGCTCCTAATTGTAGATTTAGGCAAGTGGGTGAGGTCGTCCATGACAGTGAGCTTGAATTATTTCCATCATCCCTCTTTGTATTCCCTTGTGCATGCATATTTCTTCATGAAACCCTCTTCCATATGCATCAAAATTTCTTATAAAGATCATAAAAATTTCCAAGTAAAAATTCTCAAATTGACACATGCACAAAAATGACCATTTTACCCTTGAATGAAGATGAATATATGATGATTTGAAAATAACTGAATTTTGGTTTTAAACATGTTAAAATGCCCAAATATGACATTTATTTAAATAAAAATAGATAAAATATGAATGTAAATATATGCACATTTACATGCACATCAGGCTATCGGCTTCCTTTAGATTTCTTTCAAAGCTAAGTAAAATAGGAAATTTGCAGGTTAATAACTGGATCTATCTCGCGAATATGGGAATCCTCTAGTAGACGATGAGATCCAATCAAGCTGAGAATTCATTTCTCGGTGGAAGCACCAAAATTGGTCACTAACACCCTAGAGTAGATTTCGATAGCGAAATAAATGATGAAAATCAATTGAAATAGAGAAATAACACTTTATAATGCAAAAATAACAATAAAGACGAGAATAACAGAGTTATCGTGGTCCAGCATAACTGCCTATGTCTACATTGAAGGTTATCTTTATTGCTTTATCAACTGTTTGAGTACAAATACAATCCGTAAAGAATAGCCTGAATTCAATTTGGAACAAATAGGAAACGAGTACAAAAAATGGTAGAGTCTCCTCTCAGTTCTCCCAAAAAGATCCTCCAAAATGGACCCCCGTCCCGCTATTTATAGATGGAGGCAGGCTGGTGTCTCATAGGTCGAACTTCTCTCCAGTCACCCTGGCCCATCACCAAGAAACTCAGCCCAATAACAATACTGAACTGACAACGCCGAACTGAAGTTGCCGACCAGAACCTGCCTAACCCACAAGGCCAATTCATGATACCAACCTGAAATCCAAACGCACTGAACGCACCAAACATGCTGACCTGTGTCTCTTGTTGACTTCACATCTTTACTCCATCGACTCAAAGCAACACCAAGCCTATGGATATAAGCCGAACTGATATAAAATGCACTGACCCCGGATATGAGTGCTACCCCTAAACAGCAATGCCGACCTGGAGTTCCAAGCAATGCCGACCCCTTGAGGCGTCACAACATGCCGACCCTAATTCCATATGCCGACCCGACTACATGGAGATGCCGAACTGAAGTCCTTCTCCAATGCTGACCTCTCCCTCATGTCGAACCCTTGCAAATACACCAAACTGATGTCATACAAGCTCTAGACCCAAAGCTATACCGATCATAATCGAACCAATTGTAGCTGATCCCATCATAGCCGAACCGATTGTAGCTATACCGACCTCAAAAGGATATGCCGACCTGGGAAATTTCGACCTCCAACCCATAGCTATTTCGATCCCTTTTTTATTCCAAGCCCTTACAAACATGCCGACCCAAGGACTTATACACCGACCCGATCTCATCAAATCGGACCCGAAGCAGGCGCCCCTATGGACTAAAGCAAAATTTCTAGCAACTCGAAGTTGATGTTGAGGCGACTCGGAGTAAACCTTCCCTTGACTCGAAGCAACCTCCTTAACGACCCGAGGCAGATCATTTCTTGACTCTACTTCCATCAACATTGAAATATAGTTCGTGCAACTACCGTTTGTGGAGCCGGGCCAAAGTACCAGGTAACACCTTGCAGCTTGCATAATTGAAAGCTTTGGAATGGCTGCCCTCAAGAAGGGAGCCTGAAGAACCACCGATAAAGAAATCTTTCAATAAACGAACAAAAGGTCGAGAGTGGTTAATTCTACCATGGGAAATGTCGAAAGAGAATTTCCCGCCTTGTCAGCAATCCTCAACCATTCATCATAATTATCCATCTCATAGATGGATTTATTGTGGTTGATGTTGATATCTTTTTTGTAATTTTTAGAAATAATATGGTGCTTTCTGCTTCAATGTTTCCAGACTTGAATACTATCTGTTTCAGTGCTATTGTGAAGTCTGTTATTTCTTTCTTTCCATATAAATCATATTGCAGTTGTTAGGACAATACAGGCTTTATTGAATTCTTTCTTTTACTATTATAAACTTCCTGAATGTGTTGCATGATTTCTCTGATACTTTGAAGAGGCTTTGTTGGTTAAGCTTCAACTTGTTATAAGTCTAGAATAAACACAATCAAAAAATAGATGATCGATGTTTTCGGGTTCACTTTTACAAAAAGGCAGTTAATACTGCCATTTTTATTCAATTGAGACACCTATCTGTGATGGATAAACGATTTATATTGCAAAATAAGCACAACAAGCCATTTTTGGACAATTTACATTACTCCAAATTGGTTTATGCCAGTCCACTTCTACCTTATCTCCTTTAATAAACTCTCATATGTTTTTTAAAGAAAATTTACGCTCTAAATATAATTTCCAACTCCAAATATCATTGAGACTTATATCAATTTCCAATTTATTGATTGCTGAATTGAATATTGATTTTGCCGGTTGAATTTGAGTATTCCATGTTGAATTTAGAATGATGCTATCAAATTTTTCATTGGCTCCTCCAAATTGGTAAAGACTATACCAGCCTAGTAAATTGGTCAGGGATTTCCTATTACCCAAGGATCAAACCAAAGATTGGTTTGTTTACCATCCTTGAATTTTCTTTCTAATAATTTTGTCTCTATTTCTCTGCATTTTAGTATACTCTTCCAAGTATGAGAAACATGTTTTTCCATTGGCATAGTCCAAAAAACTTTGTTCTTAACATACTTAGCTTTCATCCTTTAGCCCAAAAAGATTTACCTGCTAAAAATCTCCAAAAAAGTTTGTAACGACAAGCCTCATTCAGAACTCTGAAGTTTTTATCTTTAAACCTCCAACTTTTTTTTGGTTTTATAACAATGTTCCATGCTACTTTATGATTTTTCCCTTTTCCTAATGAAGTTGGCACATAATCTTTCAATTTTTTCCATTGTTTTTGTTGAGATATTATGAGATTGCAGCCAGTACATATTTTTAGCAGTGATAGCAGTATGTGTGAGTTCTAATCTGCCTGCTATATATAACATCTTACTAGACCAGTTGTCAAGTTTGCCTTGAATAATGTCATGTAATTTGGTATAGTCCCTATCTTTGATTTGATTGGCATTTATGGGGAGGCCCAAGTATTTTACTAGCAAATCATTTTCCTAAAGTTTTACAATACTAAGAATTACTACTTTCCTGCTACATGCTTTACTGAAGTACACCTTGATCTTGCTTTCGTTAATTTGGACCTGAACATGTGTCTTAAGATTTCAAAAAAATAACCAATAATTTTAGCATTCTGACTGTCTACATTTAGAAAAATTAATAAGTCACCAACTTATAATAAATGATTAATACAAGGAACGATTGAATTTAATGGTTTGATATTTTTATTTAGCTGTTCCTTTAATATTTGTAACGTGAAATATTTTATTGCTCTATTTTAACAATAAAATTTGTCAACATCCCAAAGCTATGTGGTTACAAATAAGTTTATTTGTGATGCAAAGGAGAATTATTAAAGAGATTACTCCCTTCAAAACCCCCCTTTCGATCGGGTTGAATTGATTCAACCAACCTCCTCAAGATGAAGATTAAGAAGATAGTATCTCATTCGAAACCACTCTTTCGAGTGAGTTGAAAGTAGCCATTTATATCGAATATTCATCCCTTTCGATTATGTCTAAAGGTTCACTCATCCCTTTCGATCATATCGAAAGGTCTGTTTTGCCTTTAAAGAGAAGAAACAGCTTTTGACATCACTAGTTTCGCTCATTTAGGAGGAACTCCTTCGATAGGGTCATAGGCATTGTAGGGTGCATATACCTTTCGAAAGAACCCATTTCATATAACATTGCTTTACATTTATGCATCCGGTCTTCCTCAAAACGTCCCTTTCGACCAAGTTGAAAGGGACTGGCTCTTTCGAAGTGGATCAAATGTATAATATGGAAAACCTCATTTAATATATGCAATGGGAAATCATCTTAGATAACACAAGTTCTGTAAACTAGTTAAGATCGAGACATCATCATCATCTTTATTTGTCATAATGTATTGTTAATCACGATGATAATGTTTTTCATATGCATATTATCCAAGCCAATCCCATGGCATTGCATAAGACAAAAAGGAGTTAAGATAGCATCATGTGCAATTGATTATTAGTCTAGCTAATGATCGAAATGACCTCTCTCATGATTGAAATTTTTATTGAATCCATGCACTTCCTCTTTTTCACATTAATCCAAAATGAGTTACAAGTTTGAGAGCTTTTTCCCCAAATCAATTTAGGGTTACAAATATTTGATTTTTGCTAAGTAGTAGAAGAATGAGTTTTGAATCCAAAATCCGGTCCCCAAAATCGGGATCCTAGGGTCTTATTTATAGATGTAGGTCGACCTCCTTTCACGCCCCTTCTTTTGACTCAGTTGAAAGGTCCTCCTATCTTCTGCATCCATCCTTTCGACATAGTCGAAAGGATCTCTTTCTTTTTTCAGTGTGCCTGCTTTCGATGTTGTCGAAAGGCATTCCCTTCGAGTTTCTTCATTTATCCTTATGCTTCCCATTTTCTTATTCTAGACCTTCCGACCTAGTTGAAAGGGTCTCCTTGTCCACCTTTCACCATCATTAAGGTCCATGTGTCTCTTTTCTCTGCTTTATCTTGGATAGCTTTCTACATCGTCGAAAGGGTGATAGATGCGCCTTTTCTCTTTGTGTTGCTTTGTTGTCATAAGAAGTAAAGATACGAGCTTCCGACTCTGTCGATAGGTAGTTTTCTGGGTTTCAAAGGTGTTGAAGTGTTGATGGTTTCGAAGCGGCAGATAGCTTATGAATGCATGCTTGTGAATTGATGTGGAACCTTCCCTGGATGTTAAAGGCTTCGACCAGTTTGAAAGGCTTGATTATGCTTTAGAAAGGGTTGTTCTGATCAAGGCATCTTTCTGAGTAATTTGAATGAAGGCGAAACCTTTGGTTTCGAAAGATTTGGCGCGTATATGAAGGGTTGTTATCCATTGCCTTCGAAAGGGGGTTTCGAATCCACTCCTGCTTTCCTTATATATGTGAATCCATTTGCATCGAAAGGTTTTTGACGAGGCGGAAGGGTAGCCTTTCTTTCTTCTTTTATCTTTTCCAAAGCTTTTGCACAGTATATCATCTGGAATGATGCCTGGTGCTTGCGACTCCTTCAAAAGCCATCTCAATGCCTTCGAAACACCCTTCCGTGAACCTTGACGAAACCCATGTCTTCAATTTTAGTAGAGCCTAACACTATTATTAACCATATTTCATATGTTTATTCTTAAGCGAATTTTATGGTTAACATTTTGCCCACCTAGTATGAAAGAAGGTTTTGTTCTTTAGGTCAAAAATTTCACAATTTCCACATTCTTAATAACTTTGTTTTCTTGC
The DNA here is from genome assembly GCA_030737815.1 of Allium fistulosum. Classification (NCBI taxonomy): domain Eukaryota; kingdom Viridiplantae; phylum Streptophyta; class Magnoliopsida; order Asparagales; family Amaryllidaceae; genus Allium; species Allium fistulosum. Next base: position 1,145,575,132 of record CM060905.1, read on the forward strand.
AAAATTTAAAGCAAGTAACATTTTCTATTGTTAACTCATTATTTATTTAAATATATGCTTCATGATTTGGGTATTAAGAAGACAAACTCGAAGTTTCTGGTTGAATACTTAGATGTCCATTGTAAAAATACCACTTCTTTAAAACCCAGATTCGAGAACTGATAGATGGAATCCAAAATTGATGATAAAAGACTTGAAACTCAAATTTAGGTATTAGAAAGTTAATAAATCTAAACCCTAGAGTAAAGTTAGGAAGTTAATAGTAAGATGTTCAGAACCCAAATTTAGGTTTCAATAAGTGAAATTCAAAAATAGTCTTTATAATAGAACCCTCAAACCCAGATTCGGGTATTAGTGGTGGATAATCAGAAATCCATAATAATTTTCTTCATGACAGGAATCTCAAGCCCATATTAGGGCATTAATAGTGGATAATCAGAAATCCATAATAATTATCTTCATAATTGAAATCTCAAACCCAGATTAGGGCATTAATAAGTGAACTCCGGTAATAGTTTCGAAACCCAGATTCGGGTATGAGGAAGACCATAAGTTATTGGTAAAGACCCAAAACCCAAATTCGGGTATTAACAGATGAAGTTTAGTAATAAGAAACCCGAAACCCAGATTCGGGTATTAATAATCGGAGTTCTGCTCTGCTCCTTAGATTATGTCTTCTTTGACTTGTGTAAACCCTTTAGGCCTTGTATGTAGTTGTGGTTTGATTGGCTGCTTCTCGAGCTTGGATGTCTTAGTCCATCATTTGATAAGCCGCTTCTCGGGTTCGGATGTCTTAGTCCGTTGTTTGATATGTCGATTATTGGGCTTGGACGTCTTAGTCCATTATAGATATGCTGCTTCTTGGGCTTGGACGTCTTAGTCTGTTGTTGATATGCCGCTTCTTGGGCTTGGACATCTTAGTCCATTATTGATTGTGCGCTTGCTTATCTTATTCTCAAGCTGGAATGAAGGACTTACCCAACCTCCCTCCAGGAGGTTCCTTGACCTGGCCATAGCATGGTGCGATCAAGGGCTTGTTCGGTGCCTTGGCCAGGACATAGCATGGCGGGACCAAGGGCTTACTCCGTCCTCCCTCAAGAGGTGCCTAGACCTGGCCATAGCATGGTGCGGTCAAGAGCTTGTTCGATGCCTTAACCAAGCCATAGCGCGGCAGGACAAAGGGCTTACTCCGTCCTCCCTCCGAAGGCGCCTTGACCTGGCCATAGCGTGGCACGGTCAAGGGCTTGTCGATGCTTTAATCTGGCCATAGTGTGGCGCTGATAAAGGCTTACACTCATCCCTCCAGGAGGTGCTCTACCTTGGCCAACTTGGTGCGGACAGAGGCTTTGACCGTTGGTGTCCAAGTGAAAGGAGTATTTCACTCCCAACCATGTAGATTATTCTTTTTGAAGAAAGGGATGCTTTATTCATTCATTGTAGGAAAATATGGTCTCAAATGTTATGCGTTCCATGTTCTAGGAACCATATTGTCGTATGGTCGGCATAGCTTGTAAGCTCCTGGGGGAATTACTTTGCATATTATTAGGGGACCTTCCCAATTTGGTCCCAACGGTCCATCCGTGGGATTTCTCTTGTTTACCATTACCCTTCAAAGTACTAGGTCTCCTTCTTGAAATGACTTTGTTCTCACTTTTGAATTGTAATATTCTGAAATTGTTCTTTGATATTCTGGTGTTCGAATTACTACTTCATCTCTCAACTCATGTATTAAATCCGACGATTCTCTATTTAGTTCTTAGTTTAAATTGAATGCATATGCGATCCTTCGACGTGAGGATATTTCAGTCTCAATTGGTAACATTGCCTCACACCCATATGTTAATGAATAGGGAGTATGTCCCGTCACTGTTTTGGTAGATGTTCGATAAGCCCATAGTACAAGTGGCAACTGCTCTACCCAATTCCCTTTGGCTTTGTTCAGTCGCTTTTTCAGAATAGTCTTTATAATCTTATTTGTAGTCTCAGTGGCCACATTTGCCTTTGGATGAGCCACGGAGGAAAAGCTCTTAATAATCTCATTCTTATGACAAAACCGAGAAAATTCTTCACTTTCAAATTGCATTCCATTGTATGAGATAACCTTATGGGGAATTCCAAATCTGGTTATAATGTTTTTAATGACAAATCAGAGTACTATTCTAGAGGTGATCTTGGGGAGAGGTTCTGCTTCAACCCACTTTGTAAAGTAGTCTATGGCGACTACATCATATTTTGCTCCCCCTTTAAAAATTCGCAATAGGCTGATTAAGTCAATTCCCCATATGTCAAAGGGTCATGGACCTGAGATCGGGGTTAAATGACTTGGTGGTAACCAGGTAATCTTCGAGTATTTCTGGCATTTCTCGCATCTCCTTACTTAATCAATGGCTTGGATTACCATACGAGGTCAATAAACCCTGTCTAATTATCTTTTTTGCTAACTTTTCCCCATTAGAGTGGTCTCCACAAAATCCTTCATGCACTTTGACTAGCAATTTCATCCCATCTTGCTCTTTTATGCCCTCGATCCAATCCAAACCTTCCACCTTCCTTTTTAGGGATTGCTTTCTTCTTAGCATGATACAGCTCATCCATTCGAATGAACTTGTCAGCCTGAAAATGGAAGTCCTAAAGATCCTTACACCCATTAATAAAGAGCTGTTTCCAGAACGAGGTATTCTCTATTAATCCAGAATGTACCGCAATGAGCTTATCATGGTCATTCATGTCCTTAGCCTTTAATGCTTCGATATTGAATCTTTTGAGGTAATCTCCCAAAGTCTCTCATTGTCTCTGTCTAATGTTAGCCATAACTGCGTAGTCCATGTTTGGGTCCTTGCATATGCAAAATTGAGCAGAGAACTCATAAAAAAATTGCTTCCACAAGTAGATTTTCATTTCATGGTATTATCGATACCATTTAGCTGGAACCCCTTGGAGAGTTATTGGAAACAACCTACATCGAACGGCTCTAGATGCGTTATATAGATCCATTTGGCTATCGAAAGCCATCAGGTGGTCATCTGGATCTGTAGTTCCATGGTACTTCATAGTTAGGATCTTTACATAGGAGGGGATAGCTGTTGCCATGATTTCATCCATGAAAGGCGCTACCCGCTCATTATCATTCATGTTCTCGTCCAAGGTCCTCTTCCCCTTAGCAATCAGCACGTCTTTAATTGCTTTTCTACCGCGTCTTTTAGATAGGCTTTGGCATTATGATAATTTTCCAGTCTGGATAGTATTCTTTCGATATTGAGCTACCGAACTATTCAAGAGATTTATCTAGCATACTTCCTTGATGATCAGCTTTAGTTGGAGACGCTCTTTCTCTTTGAAGATGTTAAATCAATTTTGCTCTTGTCTTCATTTGCATAATCCTTCAAAATCCTTCTTGGAGATATCACCTCACCTCCATTTTGGTTGCCTTGCTGTAATAGAAGATTTTTGGGACAATGCCATCTTGAGAAGTTCCTTCATCTCAGGCAATTGTTGTTCTAAGTGTTTTATTTTGGTGGCGTTATCATCTTGTTGAGCTGATGTCGATGGTTGCCCTGGTACAACTCCCTCCAAGTTGAAAGTTGGAGTGATATTTTCTTCTAAGGTTGTAGTGTGAACAACCTCCTCGGCCATTCTGCTAAGTCTTTTGGATTTTATTTTCCTACGCCAAGTTAAAAAACCCATAATTATTCTATAAGATAATCACAAGGTCGGAGGTTCGAGCCCTCCTTCTAGCGCCAAAAATGTTAACAAGAAAATTTGTCAACATTCCCAAAGCTATGTGGTTAGCAAATAAGTTTATTTGCGATGCAAAAGAGAATTATTAAAGAGATTACACCCTTCGGAACTCCTCTTTCGATTGGGCTGAATTGATTCAACCAACTTCCTCAAGATGAAGATTAATGAGAGAGTATCTTATTCGAAACCCCTCTTTCGAATGAGTCGAAAGTAGCCATTTATATCAAATATTCAACCCTTCTGACTATGTCAAAACGTTCACTCGTCCCTTTCGATGATATCGAAAGGTCCGCTTTGCCTTTAAAGAGAAGAAACTGCTTTCGACATCATTGGTTTCACTCATTTAAGAGGAACTCCTTCGAAAGAGTCATAGGCATTGTAGGGTGCATATACCTTTTGAAGGAACCCATTTCATATAACATTGCTTTACATTTATGCATCTGGTCTTCCTCGAAATGCTCCTTTCAACCAAGTCGAAAGGGATCTGGCTCTTTTGAAGTGGATCAAATGTATAATATGCAACGTGTTATTTAATATATGCAATGGGAAATCATCTTAGATAACAGAAGTTATGTAAACTTATTAAGATTGAGACATAATCATCATCTTTATTTGTCATAATGTATTGTTAATCATGATGATAATGTGTTTTGTATGCATATTATCCAAGTCGGTCCTGTGGCATTGCATAAGACAAAAAGGAGTTAAGAAGATAAGATATCATCTTATGAAATTGTTCATTAGTCTAGCTAATGATCGAAATGATATCCCTCGTGATCGAAATCTTTATTAAATCCATGCACTTCCTCTTTTTCATATTAATCCAAAATGAGTTACAAGTTTGAGAGCTTTTTCCCTAAATCAATTTAGGGTTACAAATATTTGATTTTTGCTAAGAAGTAGAAGAATGAGTTTTAAATTAAAAAATCCGGTCCCCAAAATCGGACCCCTAGGGTCTTATTTATAGATGCAGGTCGGCCCCCTTTCATGCCCCTTCTTTCGAATAAGTCGAAAGGTCCTCCTATCTTCCGCATCCATCCGTTCGACATAGTCGAAAGGCCCACTTTCTTTTTTTAGTGCGCCTGCTTTCGATACTATCGAAAGGCATTCCCTTTGAGTTTTATCATTCATCCTTGCGCTTCTCATTTTCTTATTCTAAAACTTTTGACCCAGTCGAAAGGGTCTCCTTGTCTACCGTTCCCATCATTAAGGTCCAATTGTCTCTTTTCTCTTGTTTCTCTTGGATTGCTTTCGACTTCGTCAAAAAGGAGATAGATGCGCCTTTTCTCTTTGTGTTGCTTTGTTGTCATAAGAAGTAAAGATGCGAGCTTACCACATCGTCGATAGGTAGTTTTCTAGGGTTTCGAAGGTGTTGATGTTTTCGACGTGGTAGATAGCTTTTGAATGCACGCTTGCGAATTGATGCGGAACCTTCCATGGATGTTAAAGGGTTTGACGGGTTCAAAAGGCCTGATTATGCTTTCGAAAGAGTTGTTCTAATCAAGGCATCTTTTTGAGTAATTTGAATGAAGGTGAAATCTTTGGTTTTGAAAGGTTTGGTACGTATATGAAGGGTTGTTATCCATTGCCTTCGAAAAGGAGTTTCGTACCAAATCCTGTTTTCCTTGTATATGCGAATCCATCTGCATCGAAAGGTTTTTGACCAAGTGGAAGGGTAGCCTTACTTCCTTCTTTGATCTTTTCGAAAACTTTTGCACCGTTTATCATTTGTGATGAAGCCTAGTGCTTGTGACTCCTTTAAAAGCCATCTCAATGCCTTCGAAACAACCTTTCGTGAACCTTGACTTAACCCATGTCTTCAATGTTAGTAGCGCCTAGCACTTTTATCAACCTTCTTTCATATCTTTGTTCTTAAGGGAATTTTATGGTTAACACTATAGTAAAAAGGTAAGGAGATAAAAGATCTCTTGCTTAATTCTTCTATTATTATGTATAAAACCGCAAGGAGATCCATTGATTAGAATGGAATAAGTCACATTAGTAATGCATTCTCTAACCATGTTACAAAAAATTTCATGAAAACCTAGTTGTCTCATCTTGTGAATAGTATAACTCTATTAATCTTATCAAATGCTTTATGAATATCAATTTTGATGTACATTTTATTTTCCACTATGATTAAAATCCCCGAGCATTTCATCGGCCAGTAAAGTATTTTCCACTATAAGCCTGTCTGGTATTAAGGCACTCTATTTTTTGATATTAAATATTTTAGAAAAATCTTTATTCTATTGCTTAAAATAGTTGCAATTATTTCATGGATAGAACTCCAGTAGGCAATTGGTCTATAGTCACCCAAACTATTTGGAATTTTAATTTTTGGCAGAAGAATAATAAAAGTATGGTTTATATTTTTCAAAATTTTCCCAGTAGAAAAAAAATTCATTTACAGCTTCAAATAAAATACTTTTAATTTCCTTCCAATGAGTTTTGTAAAATTTTGCCCCAAATACATCAAGCCCGGTGCTTTTATCATCATTAGCATTGAAAATAATATGGTTAATATCCTCTAAATTAACTTGAGCAAGTAAAATTTCCTCATTATTAGCATGTTGCAAGAATTTTGGTAGTGATCTTAGGAAAAGAATTTGGATAATCACTAGAATTAAAAAGGTCAGAAAAATAAGAAATGGCTTCCTTTTCTAAAAGAAAGATTCATTTATAGTGACACCCTTGTCATTAATTAACTTTCCTATATTTTTTCTATATATTCTACTAGACATTTTAGCATAAAAGAATTTACTAGGAGCGTCCCCAATAGTGAGCCAATCAACTTTAGTTTTTTACCTTAAATTGACAGCTTCAACAATGCAAATCATTGATTAATTTCTTTTGCAAATGAATTATTTTATTAATTTGCATGTGGTCTAAGATATCAAAGTCTATACTGTCTTGCAATCTCAAACACTCCTGCCTTAGTTGATTGATTTCAGTGTTATTTATATTTTTATTCCATTGTTTTAAATTTTCCTTAGTTTTTAGCAAGATTTTCCTAAATTGGAATTGGGCTAGACCAATTATTTGAGTCTAAAGGCTGTTTTTAACAACCTTCTTATAATTGTCATCATGGGTCCAACCATTTTTAAATCTAAAATGAAAATTTACTTTAATTAAATTTTCAAAATTGAGAAATAGCTGCAATGGACTCCCTTGAGGTAAGGTAAAACATTAGAAATTAGGAAATTATTTACAAAAGTGTGGTTTACCAAAATTCTATCTAATTTGCAACGAATATTTCTAAATACGTCTAATTTTCAAGTAAATTTATTCCTAAAATTGTTGGCTCAGTTAACCCAGATTTAAAAATAAAATTAGAAAGAAATTACAACTTTTTAAAACGAATTGGGATTCCTCCGCTTTTTTCAAAAGCATGTAAATTAGTGTTAAAATCACCTAAAACAATCCATGAACTAATCATAGTTTTGCTAAGTTCTAAGTGGTTCCAAAGCAGAATTCTATCATCCTCTTTATTAGAAGCATAAACAAAAGTAGTTTCTAACATAAGGCCCTCTTTGTTTATATATTTACAATGTATATATTGAAAGTCTAAACTATAATGATGTAAATCTCAAATATTGGGGGTCCTAAACAATAATAATTAAGCCATTGCCACCCTTAGAATTATTATTAATAGCATTGCAATTGTTGATATATCTGTAATGAAAATCATCAAAGCTACTGTTATCAAGTTTATGTTCTAGTAAGCCAATTCTGCTAGGTTTATGAAAAGAATGTAAATTAGACAAATCTAATTTCCTTTTTGTGGAATTTAATCCTCTAGCATTCCAAGCTATAATATTCATAATTAAATTTTTTTATAAAGGATATAGGCAGCAGCTACAGCGAAGCACTGTATCTATTCTCATCTTCCAACACATCCAGTTTCTTCCCTTTTTTCTTGTATTATTTTTGCTTTGAGCTTTTAGTTGATCATCCCATTTGGAGTTTTTGATGATGTACTTCCTTTCAAAATCATTATCATCTACATCTTCTATACTATTAGTTGCAATAATATCCTTTATATTCTTCATTCTAATTTTTTACTTTCTGAATTTGCTTATAGATGAAGAAGTCTTTGCAACTAGACTAACCGCCTTTTGTATATTTTATTCTGAGACTGATTTCCTAGCTTGATGGGATATACGGCTTGCTAAGTGATTTATTCCAGGATTGAAAAGAGACACTTTGTCTAGAATTTTATTAATGAAGGATCCCTCATCTAGGTTCATACTACCAAATTCAGGAGGGAAGTGCTCTGTTTCTTGTATAACCGCTTCTTTTCCTTTAGATTCTGTTTCAGATAGATTTATGATGTTTTATTTAGATGCTACAGAATTTGGAATGGGAATCGTATTAACATTCCCACCTAAATTCTTCTCTTTAATGATTTTAGGATCTTCATCTTCTTGAGTACTTTCTTTGAACAGAAGCAGTATTTACATTATTCTTGCCCAAATATGGTATATCATTTGATGATTGAGGGACTGCAATCATTATCAAATTCAAAGTGAACCCTTCTAGAATTTGCATTTTTATCGACTTGCATGTTATCTTTGTCTTCAACTGATTTTTCTTACATTGAACTATTTTCTTTCCAAACCTTTTTTGTAACACAGTTTTCTACAGAATGACCAAAGCATGAACATTTTTACGCCTATGGGGAATCTTCCATACTCTATACTTCGCACTAAATTTCTCCATCATGCATAGATATATATATGCCTCATTTGGTAGATCTGCATATGCCCTGACTTCTACCGGAATTCCTGCATATGGGAGTGTAGTCTCCTTTGAAGTTGGTTCATGCAACTTCAAAGTATTTCCAAATACACTGGCTATAGCACTGAAAATATCCTTATCCGACAACCTAAGATTAAGCTCTGGTAGTTTAATCCAAATTGGCATAGTTGTACATCTCTGTCAAGAATGAGTTTTTTGCTCCATCTTTTCAAAATATTAAGTTTACCATTCAAGAAATAAGGACCTCCATTGATTGCTTTTTAACAATCCAAAGCATTTGAGAATCTAATGATAAAGAAAGCATTATGTCATGTATAGATGTAGAATTTTCCGGTGGGATTCCAAGTTCTTGTAATGAAGGCCTTAAAACGATGATATGCGGGTTTATTGCCGAATACGTAGGCAATAACCGAGTAGATCCACTTATTCTCCATTCTCTTACTGGCCTCTTCTTTCACAACAATAATCCTCTTCTCTTGATGGAGAGAGGAGCAACATACTTGAGATTAAAATCAAAGTTTATTCCTCCTTTTTTGATCAATTTAGCCTAAGAAGAGGCATCATTCATGTTTGTCTTGAGCTATGCATTTGAATTCACACTTGTTTGATTGTTTCTTGAAGTATTTCTTGCATTTCTAAACTTTGTTTCCGAATACACATTTGTTTGGTTATTTCTTGGTATGTTTCTTAAATCTGGAATAGATTTGTAACTCTGATTACCTGAGTAAAAGCCTTTTTCATACGATTGCCTAATCTGAGTTGCATTTCTGATTTAGATTAATCTGATTTGAGCCTATCCCAGTTGGCTAATTTCACTAAGATGCTGATCTTTTATTCAAAAGCTTGGATCATCGGTTCTAAATAGTTTGAAAACCCTCTTTGTTAGTCCTGAGGATTTCTCTATAGGATGTTGTTGTGAACGGAGATTGTGACTTGGTAATGGAGGAGAATTAGATGGAGCAGCAGAAGAAGAAGACCTCATTTGATCTTGTCTATCAAAGATAGATTTGTCAACAAGATTTGTGTAGGCAGCCATGGCTACATGAGAGTTTCTTGCTTGTAAAAACTTACTTTTCATTTGATTGTTAATAGCTCTAAACCTTATACATACATACATACATATATATACTTTTTAGTGTCTATCCTATTATGGTTAACATAATGTGACTTGGCCACTCGTCACTAGAGCTATAAGAAAGAAGCTATATCCAAAACAAAAACAAAACAAAATGATGTCTAGTGGAAACCGTTACCCCATAAGATTTCTTAGTGATTGAAACTGAGAAATTTAATATGGATGTTTCAATGGTTAATGGTTGAATTTTATAATTCTCAATGATAATAGGAAAAATGGATGCAAAGAAAATAAGCGCACATTTGTGTGTTTTTGTGTGTGTGTGTATATGTATGTGTTTGTGCGTGTCTATATATATATAATCTTAACTTTGTCTCGAGATATAAATATATATAAATATATATATATATATATATATATTATGTGCGTGTGTGTGTATCAAGACCAACTTAAGATTATTTATTTTTCCTTCCTCATGTTGAGTTTTTCATTTTTTCTTAAATGATTAGCTACAAAATGGTATAGCCGATCCTTGACTACAAGACACACTATTTAGCGATGGCTAATTTCCATCGATGATTTTCTCTAGCCGTTGCTCACTTAATCACTGATCTAAGAAAGAGTGACGGCCTTAGCGGCAGTCTCGTTGATAACTTTTCGACAGCTGTCACTAACCATCACTAGTCCAAGGACATGTGTCAAGATTCTATGTATCATGACTTTGCCACTGGTATTCGGTAGTCATCGCTATCCTGCTACCAATGAGCGTCGCTAGCCTGAAAGTGCTGTTTTAAAAAACAACTGCATTTTCATTCATTAAACCACACACATATATTCATCCATCACTCCACCTCATATACAACACACATAAACCAAATTTCACCAGTACAAACATCGCATACATCATGTAATACTATACATATCACAGAAAACCAAGTTTATATCACAGAAATCCATATTTAGATCAACATTTCATCAAACATCCACAACATGCTTACTAATCGTTCAATTAAGCATCAAATATCCGCAACCATAAAAAATAATCCAAGTTTAAAGTGCACAATCAATCGGACATCCATCAGAAAACAAAACCATATCTACTAATCAGCATTTCCATCATTTCCCAACCACTTGGAAGGAAATGTCCCATGCTCTTCCAGGTATGCCACAATCCACTCATCTAGCAGCATAGTCAGTCCTCCACTCTTTCGCCAATCATTCAATTTTGCTATCTCAGCTCTCAATTGTGTTATCTCCCCCTCGGCCTTTGATTTCCTGTAATTAGCATGAGAAGTCCTTGCTTGTAAATTAATTAAGAGCTAGTTATAATTTATGCATAATATTAAATAAAATTATAAATTAGTTAATGATAAACTCAATAAACATCACTTTCTAATTACCATAACCGTAGAGTCTGTTCCATGTTGGTTTGTTAGTCATAACATCAAATATCATATCCATCTCATCAACAATCAAATCCACTCGGCCAGTCGCCTCCAACACTCGAGCTCGCTCAATTTCAAACTTTTCTTACAATTAGAAATAGAATTTTGCCAAAATAAATATTCAATATAAAATTTATGTAATGTGAAATTAGATAAAAAAATTAAAGCATGTTTACCATGATAACTTGTGATTTGGGGTTTGTCCAAGTAAATGATACCAAGCCATCTTCATTAGTGTGCTCGATGGTGTGCATGCGAGTGAAGACTTCCAAATATGTAGGGCAATGATCCTTCTCCTTCGCTTGAAATTATATATGATTAAAGAACCAATCCAACCTCGTAAACCAGCAAATTTCGTTCTGAATAAAGAACAAGGACATAAATCTTGGGCTGATATTATTTCAGAGCAATCTGAGGAACCACAAGAAGATGAATGCAGTCTTGAAACCATTTCACCTATCAAGATTAATAACAAGAAATACGGTTTGGTGAAGGAAGCAGTTTGCAAAAGAGCCATAGAAAGCTGGAATAATTCTATTATTGTCTATGTTGTAGGAACCAAACCCTATTTCTTTTTTTTAAAGAGTATATTATACGTGTTTGGAAACCGATCGGGGATTTTGTAATCTTTTCTAGAGAAAATGGTTTCTTTCTTGTTAAGTTCAAAGAGATTCAAGGCTGCAACACAATAATTCAGAATGGTCCATATTTTTACAACGGAAAGCTCATCATTATGAGACGGTGGTCTAAATCTCTGAAAATGGACAGAGATTTATTGTCAACTATGCCGATCTGGGTAAAATTACCCAGTGTAAATCTTAAATTGTGGGATCATGAGGCTTTTAGCGTCATCGAGAGCATCATAGGAAAACCCATTAAAGTGGACGTAGCCACTACCTTGAAGACGAGATTAAATTACGCTCGCCTTCCTGTGGAAGTTTCTACGACTGATGAACTTTCAAAGGAGATCAATCTCACTCTCTACAATGGTGAAAAAATTATACAAAAAGTGGAATATGAATGGGTTCCACCGAAATGTAACATCAGTAAATGCTTCGGTCATATTAGAGAGCAGTGCAACCCAAAGCAAATGTTGATACCCAAAACTAGTAATCAAAGCAGAGACAATTTTCAAGAAAATAGTTCAGTTGAAATTTAAGAACCAAATTCCAATAAAGAAGTGATAAACCAGTCAAGAACGCGAAAGAACAATGATCGAATCAACCAAGATTGTATCATTTTCGATCAAGAAGATAATCCAAAGGCGCTCATCGATCATGTTGATCAGATCATAGCTATGGAAGTTCATCAGTTTAAAGAATATGAAAAAAGTTAAACTGTTTCGAATCAGCACAGTACAGAGGAGGGTAGTATCATTAAAAAGGTCTTTAACTTTGAAACCCCTCCTATTTCAGAGCCATGTTTAGTTACAGAGAATATTGGTACAAGAATATATAATGTCTCGCATCAAGATAGTAGTCAGAATTGGAACAGTGGAATGAAGGAGGAGTCTCCTTCTGAACTTGCTGCAGAAGTTGAGGACAGGGTAAGCATCAACTCAACGTTGCCTTGCAAGGAAGTTTCTTCCCCTAAATAGGCTGCAATAGCACACTACGCCATAGATGGCCTACTGCAACGAAATTACATGGTGTTGCTAGCTATAATGTAACGATAGGTATGCTGATTTTTGTCTATTACAACACTCGCTTCAAGGTGTTAGCATAGGTATCAACAAGATGTTGCAGTAGCTATAGATGTATACAAATTAAAAAATTAATAAAATTAGCAATCCGCGTGAATACGATCCAACGGTCTACATTTAATCCAACTGTTAAAATGGATCACCGCTGCACTTTTTACCAAATTTTCGTTTTCCCGCTTATGTTGGTGTAGATCCCCTTTCAGTTTACCATATTCACGAAATCCCCAAATTCATACTTCCAGGAAATTCACGAAATCCCCAAATCAAAAAGCAAATTCACGAAATCCAGCAAATTCATACTTCCAATTCGCGATTAGAATCAATTCATAATTCTCAAATCAATCCTTCTATTTATGGGATGTGGGTCACATTTCAGGAGCTCATTTTAATCCTGCAGTGACTGTTGCTTTCGCCATTGTTGGCCGATTTCCTTTGAAGCAGGTAAAAATATAAAAAGAAAACTGGAGAGAAAAAGTGCATATAAGTGATCACTTGATTTTAATCAGCCAGCTTTTTTTTTACATATGCGTCCATCCAATTAGGTGTTGTTTTATTTGCTGGCTCAAGTTGGAGGAGCAAGTCTTGGATGCCTAGCCTTGAGATGGCTTTTTAAAGGCGAAAGATTGACTGTGATGTTAACACTTCCTGCAGTTGATACTGATAATTTCACAGTTATCGGTTGGGAAATTATGACGTCCTTTGTACTAATGTGGGTCATTTGTGGGGCTGCATCTGATCATAGAGCAGTAAGTTCAAATAATAAACATAAGTAGATTGAATGAAATGGTTTACAGTTATCTTCATAGAACAAACTTTTGGGTTAATACTTACAGGTGAAGGAATTGTCTGGAGCAGCAATTGGGGCAGCCCTGTTTCTTGATGTACTCATCAGTGGGTAATTAAGCTCAGATCAGAAATTTTGATTTTATTTATACAGTTAACAGAGGGCGAGAACTAACATAAAGAATTCTATGTGTATAGTAAAATAACAGGAGCGTCAATGAACCCTGCTAGGAGTATAGGACCAGCTATAGTAACAAATAACTACAATAAGATATGGATATATATTGTAGCTCCATTCATCGGAACAGTTATCGCTTCTTCGCTGTATAATTTCCTTCGTGTGCGTGTTGAGGATAAAAGGTTAAAACTGAAAAATAAAGCAAGCAGGGTGAAAAGCAATATCAACCCAGCTTATAATTCAGGTTTCCTTCAGTTTCCTTTCATTACAACTTTGCGATTCATCTTCTTTGGGGATCCGCAAGTCTGATTGATGAAGTCGCCTGCTGCTTCATGTTGCGTTCAGAGCTTGGAAAGTTTGATGAAAATTGCCGAGATAGAGGCTTGGATACTACTGAGATTACGATGCCACGTTCAGTGCTTGGAAAGTTTGCTGAAGATTGCCGAGATAGAGGCTTGGATACTGCTTCATGTTGCGTTCAATTCATAATTTGGTATTCACGCTCAACTTATATATTTAGTTTGTTAGATATATATCTAACCTTAAGTTTGTTAACATGAACTGGTGCTCCAAGTCATGCTAACCTTATATATTTGGTCTGGACTGAACTGGTACCATGCTAACCTTGTTCTTTAACATGAACTGATGCTCCAAGTCCTTTGTATATCATATTATTGCTTATGTTTCTCTTGTACATGCCTGATGCATTCACTGTTTTTGCTTGATAGGCTGCCTATGTGTTGATGATGTAATTTGATGAGGCAGTGAGTGGGTGTTTTGTGAAAGAGGTTGGGAGTGTGGTCAGTGTTTGGTAGATGGTCAGTGTTTCAGGCAATTGTGTTTCAGGTAAGTGGTAGATGGGCAGTAGTTCCGATGGGTGATGAAGTTGCTGAGGATGGGGTTTGCTAAGTTCAGTCTTCATTTGTGCATCATTTTACGTCGTTTCAAAGAAGGCTCGATCTTCCGAAATCGGATGAATCGGGCGGTGCCCACTTGTTCGACCTAACCGGTTAGGTCGATCCCCGCCGGGACTGCGGTGCCCCGGACCCCCGTCGGCGCTGCGCCCGGACCCGCTTCTCGGCTCGCCTTCGGCTCGGCACTCGGCTCGCCTTCGGCTCGACTCGTCATATATTTGTCAGTGTCGGTGTCTGTATAAATTGAAACTGCATATGTAATGAGTGAACTGAGTGATGTAGTAAGGATATCTGCATATGTGAATATCAGTGTTATATATCATTGAATTGTAAAATAGCGGAGTCAGGAATTTGTACTATTTTAAATGTTGAAATAAAATATTTATTTAAATAAATTACTGTTTGAATATCAAATTCTGTGCGATAGCATTTTATTAAATAAATATTTATTTCTATTAAAAAATCAAATATGCTCTACATTGTGGGCCCCACAAATTCAGAAAGTTAATATCTATAGCAACATTTTGGAATGTTGGTACAGACACCTATGGATGTTGCTATAGACCCAAATAGGGTTCTATTGCAACAATATTTCTTATGTTGCCTTAGATAGTCAAAATGTTGCCTTTGAGGTCTGCGGCAACGCGGCAAAATGCATCACCGAGAAAGTGTTGCCTTTGCCCTTTTTTAGCCTACAGCAACATTTTTTGGCACTTCCTGCATCACTTCTTTGGTGTTGCAGTATGCAATCTATGGCGTAGTGGCAGAGTCAAGTGACTCAGCCATGCCTCGCATAGGTAACTTTGATATTTCTATGATTAAGGTTCCTGAGTTAGAGCAAAAGGAAGAAAATGAATTAGTAATGGTTTATGCTAATGACCAGTTTGATATATCTACATTGCATATTCCAAAACCAAAAGAAATTGGTAAGTTAAAGGGAAGTAAAGAGAAAAAAGCTTTCAAACAAAAATACATCTCAATCAATCCAGAATGGGATGAAATGTCTACAAGACTAAAAGCTAAGAGTGTAGATAATAAGAGGAGGGGTAAGGGTACTACAATGTCAGGTACCATCTAACTTTCCTTTTATTTTTATTATATATATATGACCATATTTGCATGGAGTGTCAGGGGTATTAATTCCCATGCTAAACAATCTAATATTTTTTATATGATAAACATTTATAAGCCTACTATTATTGCTCTTATAGAAAATAAACTGAATGATGAAAATTATGAATTTTTTTGTCTTAAGTTGTCTAATAATTGGAAATCTGTAAATAATAATGATTGTGACTGTAAAGGAAGAATCATTATTATACGGGATTCTAATATTTGCACAAACTTAAAAATTAGTAAAGATAAGTAATTTATAGATTGTCGGTTTAAAATTATTGGTTGTTTTTTGATTCAAGTTACTAGTGTCTATGGTAGTAACCTTGAAAGTGAAAGAAATGATTTGTAGTGTAAACTAAAAGATTTGAATTTAACATATAAATTTCCTTGGATTATTTTGGGTGATTTTAATACTATTTTTCATGTATCAGAAAAATTTGGAGGCAGTAAAATTCCTCAAAGTAAGATTGATAGGTTAAATAATTTTCTTCTAGACACTGGTCTTATTGAACCAATTATTAGTGGAATAAGTATACGTGGAAATCTTGGTTGGCTAAGAACATCCATTGTAAGTTGGATAGAATTTTAATCAATAAAGAATTTTCAAACATTTTCTCAAATTTTGTTTGTTCAACTTTAGAACAAAATTCTAGTGATCATACTCCTTTAATTGTTAGTCTTTTTATCACTATGAATTCAAACAAAAAAGTTTCTCCTTTCAGATTTATAGAAGAGAATTATAAAGCTTTGATGGATAATTGCTTAAATTTTTCTTGTAATGGTACTAAACAATTTCAGTTTAGTGTGCTTCTGAAAAATATTAAATACAATATTAAAAATTGGAATAAAAATAATTATTTGAATAATAATAATCTGGCTAATTTAAGAAAGGAAGGAAGAATTTTACAAAATCCTGAAGATGATAACCCAGAAGATATTGGTATAGCCATCAATTTTTTCAAGAATAAGGAAAAGTTATCTACTAAAATTTATAAAAATGCAGTTAATGCTAGACAAAAGGCTAAGGTAGACTGGCTAACTCGAGGTGACGACTGCGCAAAATTTTTTTATGCTAAAATGAGTAGTAGAAAGCATATTAATAATATTGGTAACATTATTGATAATACTGGTAATCTTTCCAATGCTTATGACAAAGTTGCTAATGAAGCTATTGAGTACTATGAGAAGTTATAATTCTCTGAGAATATTGAAAAAAAATTTCCTCATATTATTTGCAAGAATATTTTGAAAGATAATGCTTCTGATATTTTACTTGCTCTTGTTTCATTAGAGGAAATAAAATATATTATTTTTAATGCTGGTGATAATAAAAGTCCTGGCCCTGATGGGTTTAATGCTAAATTTTACAAAAATCAGTGGGATACACTACAACAAAAATACCCTATTACAACTGCCAAAAACAGTTGTAATAGGTCTATTACAACGGACGGCTGCCCGTCGTTATATCCGGAGTTGTAATAGAGTCCTATTTTTTTACAACCGTATTCGACAGTTGTAAAATAAATTAATGACTTCCTGTAGCAGTTGTAAAAGATTATTTTACAACTGTTTTTGGCGGTTATAGAAAAAAAATTACAACTACTTTAGGCAGTTGCAAAAATTATTTTACAACTGCTATTCGCAATTGTAGAAGACTATTTTACAACTACGGTTGGCAGTTGTGGTAAAAAAATAAAAAATAAAAAAATTTAATTTCTACACACATTTTGCTAGTATTGCAAGAAGCAAATAAGCATAAACAACATAATAAAAATAACACGGTAAGCAATTCAAATATTACATAATTATTATTTACAAAACTAATATATCAAACATACCAAATAACCAAATCAAAGCAGTTATAATCATTGTCATATTCAACCAAATTGCAATACATTTTATTTTTGTACCTTAGTAAATGCAACAAAATAATCCGATGTCATCTCAAATGATCACGGTTTAACAAATAATCTCAGACATTTTGCCTCGCTGCATCTCTACTACATAAAACGCTCAACATTTTACGTAGCCTCAGCAGCCCTCCTCATAGTTGAATTTCCTCTCACCGCTGAAAGTGCATGCCTCGTCTGAGTTGCTTGCTTCACTGCTCTTATTGTATGGAAAAAAAAGTTACTAAGAACCCAACTGGAAACAACTCGTTGTCTTAGCTTAAAATGAATTTTGAACCGTAACTTTTATCCTGTTTACTTGAATATTAATATGAAAAAGTGGTTGAACAAGTAAGTTGAATATTGGCAACTTGTTTTATCTCCTCGTTAAATGGTTGACAAACGTATAAATCTAATAATCTGTTTTTGCTTGCTATTTAAACATACTGTAGTCTTTAGTGCTAATGGAGATACTAGACTTACTGTTTTGAATAGGAAACATTTCGATTGAGAGGAAGCTGGTTGATCTTTTAGGTGGGACAGAATATGTATCCACATATGAAGATAAGGATGGTGACTATATGTTAGCTGGAGATGTCCCATGGAAAATGTTTGTTGGCTCTTTCAAACAGCTCCATCTCAATACTTTTATGTGCTAAGTAAAACAGCAGATGCAGGCATATTACTGATGTAACCTTTGTTTATCTAGATACACTAATGTTGCATGCGCATAATCATAGTACACACATTATGTTAGCAGTTTGCTAATATAAATCATAGAAGTTGTAGCATATTACTAGTGGTAAAAATTCTAAAATGGTTATAACCACTAGGAAAAAAAGAGTAATTTTAGTGACAACGTTTTTCCAAAAAGAAACATAAAAAGTATGATAAAAAAACTTAATTGGAAAATAAAACTTGTAGTACATTGTGCAATGATAATCAACTCTCACTTTTACAGCCTTCAAAACTAGGCGATTACTTTATTTATGAACATATGTATAACACTTATACATATGGACTCAAAAACTTTAATTTGTAAGGCTAAACACTTACTTAGGCTTCATCTTTTTTTTCTTGTAACATCTGAAACAAAGATAAATATAAAGCAGTAATAACATGCAGGTAAAACTCGTAATGGCCTACCCAGGTGAAATTCATAGCAGCATACTTGTCTGCCAATAATGTTTTGCCCTTTAGGAACTTAATAAAAAAATACGATTTATTTTTGAAAACAAATAAGTCTTGCATAGAGAGCATCTCAAGGGAGCACAAACCACACAAGGTATGGCTATCAGGTTGTATTTTGAGGGAAAGTGCTTAAATCCCTTCCAGAAACCACTTTTAATGAAGGGCAGCAAATACAAATACTGCAGGCAGCTTGAAGAACACAACTGTTTATAGTGCATACCACTTGTACAGCAGAAATTTTATAGCACACTTAAGTTCATATTGTAATATCGATATGTAATGTAGGCTTTTTTTTTATTTAATTTAATTTTTACGTATGAATTCTCTATTTAAATGTAGAATCGCGCCTGGTAACAGTGTTCAGAATTTACTTGTTTCTTTTTTGTGTTAGATGTTGAATATATACAACACTAAAGCTGGAAGAATTTATTATAATAAAAAAAAGGAGATACTAGACTTACTGTTGCTGCTTTTTATTAGATTTATCCAATTATGTTTATAGTTGACGTCGAATTGAGTTTAAAATCAAAATTTGAAAATCGAACAGAAACTAGAAGGATGGATCCATAAAAGTATTCAATTTGTTCGCTACCTTTTCTTCCGTATATAGCTGCAACTGAATATTCCGGCTACTCTAATTCCTACCATTATTTCCAGCAAATTGTAAAATGAAAATAGCCATGGTAGCGATCCAGATCGAAGACAAACCCATTAATCCAGAACTTTGGCTTCTCCTTCTTTGAGTTCAAGATCTCCTCTTTGCTCTCTCCACCGCCGTTTTCAATACTGAACTTCGGAGTCTCGATTTTGGTACCAGCAATCTCAGAATTGTTCATCGACTCCGAAACAATTTGGATGACTTTGATTTCATTAGAGAAGCAGTCGACATCGATAGCAAGTAAGATGTCCTTGCTATTTGTGTTGGTGTGGACGTGCTTAGCAATCAGGATCATTTCCCAGTCTTCGATGTCGTCGTTTTCATTTGATTTCCCCAAAATTAAAAAAACAAGCAGACATGTGATGAAGGAATAAAATAAATAAGTGATCTGAGCGATGAAAATTAGAAGAAACAAACGTTAGGTAAACCCCAATATCCTCCAAGTACTCGGATTTCAAATATGAAAAAGAGCACGAACATCGATTACCTAAAGCGAGCGATAGAAGTTCAGATCATTATTGACTTTTTCGTCGTCGATTTCAGAGGCAACGCAACCCGAGCAGCTTCCAGATCTAGAAGTCTTGATTTTTTCAGACGAAAGTTGCTTATATCTTTCCCACCATGATTGTTTTGTTGAGGAGAAGAAGCCTTTTGAGACGAAGAGTATTTGTCTTGAGCAGTGATTTTTTTAATCAACTGTTTAAGAAGACGGAGGGTTATAATAAAAAATAGGATTGGAGCCAGAACATTTGAGGATTGGAGCCAAAATTTTAGAGGGATGGAGCCAAAATTTCAGCTAGTTAAACCAAAAGAAATACCTATATATGTCAAAAAAATGATCATAAAAGAGAATATCTAGATGCGTATGAATTTATTAGTTTTTGTTTTAAATTTTTATTTTTGAATTTTTTAATTTTAACGAACATTGTTATTAATTATAAACTTTTACTAAAAACATTATTAAAATTTTAAATTTTAATTATTATTATTAATTATAATAATTAAATATCAAATACCAAATAATAAATATTACTTCATAATTATTAAATACTAAATACTTATTGATCATTGGTTATTAAATATTATTCTTAATTCTTTATTATTAGTTATTTAATAGTAATTATTAATTATTAATTGTGAATCATTAATTATTAAATATTAATTCTTATTTGTTAATTATTCATTATTAATTGTTACTTATTACTTCTTAATTATAATTGAATATTAATTATTAAATGCTAATTTTATGTATATATTATAATAATAATTAATTAATTATTAATTACTAATTATTAATAGGAATTATTAATTATTTAATAGTCATTATTATTTATAAATGAGTAATTATTTATTATTAATTGGAATTACTAATAAATTATTAATTATTAATAGCAATAAGTTACTATTATTTAATAGAAGTTATTATTTATAAATTATTAATTAAATATTTATTATTTATTATTTGTTAATTGACCATTGATTTATTAAATATTGATTACTTAATTAATTAATACTAGTTATTAATAGAAATTATTTCATGTTTCAACCTAATTATAGATTATTATTTTTTAATAGTAATTATTATTTAAATTAATTATTAATAATTATGTATTTGTTGCCAATATTAATTACTAAATATTTAATAGTAATTTTAAAAAAATAATTAATATTTATTAGTTATTAATTATTAAGTACCAATTATTTAATAATAATTATTAATTATTTATATTAAGTATTATTAATTTGTAATTATTATTAAATATTCTTAAATATTAATATTCTTGATTATTAATTATAAAATATTAATTATTATTATAATATTTGGGCATCTATTACAACTAGTAAAAAAAAGAGTCGTTGAAAATAAGTTTATACAACTTTCCAAAAAAACATTATTAATTATCAAAGTTAATTACTAAATATTAAATATTACTTCTTATAATTATTGATATTAATTATTACTTCTTAATTATTAATTATTAATATTAATTATTAATTATTTAATAATAGTAGTTATTTATTAATTATTATTATCAAATAGTGATTGTTAATATTAATTATTTCATATTTTCAAACTAATTATTAATTATTATTATTTAATAGTAATTATTAATTATTTATAATTTTTTATTAATATTTGATTATTAATTATTAAGCATTATTATTTAATTATAGTTATTAATTAATTATTACAACGGGCAAATGAAAAGGTTATAATAGGCATCTATTACAACTGACAAAAAAGAAGAATTGTTATAAATAGGCATCTATTACAACTGGCAAACGAAAGATGTTGTAATAGGCATCTATTACAACTTGCAAAAAAGAAGAGTTGTTAAAAATAGACATCTATTACAACTGGCAAATATAAAATGTTGTAATAGACATCTATTACAACTGGCAAAATAAAAGAGTTGTTAAAAATAAGTCTATTACAACTTTTTGAAAAAAAGAGTTGTAAAAAACATTTATTACAACTGACATTTTGTGACAGTTGTAAAATTACAGTTGTAAAATGGTCTTTTTGTTGTAGTGATAATATTAAAAAACAAATCTTTGAAGTCATAAATGAATTTCTGATTAAAGGTAAAATTTTGAGAAGTATCAATCATACTTTTATTACTCTAATACCTAAAAAGAAAAACCCCACTAATATTGGTGACTATAGACCCATATCTTGTTGTAATTTCATTTATAAAATCATCTCCACTATGTTGAGTAATAGAATAAAAATATTTCTGCCTTTTCTCATCTCTGAAAACCAGAGTGCTTTTGTGCCTAGTAGATTAATATCTGAAAATTCTATGCTAGCACATTAGATGGTAAGGAAATTTAATACTAAAAATGGTGATAATGTGTGTCTCAAAATAGATTTACAGAAAGCTTATGACAAAGTGAATATGCATTTTATTTATCATATAATGAGATGTATGGGATTTCCTAGTAAATTTTGTGACCTGATTATGGAATGTATTAACACCCCTACCTTTTCTATTCTTATTCAAGGTAAATCAGAAGGTTTCATAAAAAGTAATAGGGGTATTAGACAAGGTGATCCACTTTCACCTTATCTATTTACAATGGTTATGGAATACTTCTCTATATTAATGGAAATATAAGCTATTAATGGGAATATTAATCCTATTAATATAGTTCAACCTTATATAAATCATCTTATTTATGCTAATGATCTAATGGCTTTTATTAAGGCTAACAAAGAAAATGCAGTATCCATAAAAAATGTTTTTGACATGCTGAACAATTATGCAGGGTTGCAACTTAACATAGCAAAAATAAAGCTTATTTTAGTAAGTATAGAAGATAAAAAAATGATGTATTAAATGTTTTAAAAATTAATGAGGGCAGTCTTCCTATAAAATATTTGGGGTTGCCTTTATCAGTAAATCAAATCAAAGGTTCAAACAGTTCCATATTATTGGATAAAATACAAGAAAGAATGAAAACTTGGTCTTGTAAACTTCTTTCTATTGCAGGAAGAATAGAGTTAACTAAAACTGTGGTTTATGCTATTATTCTTTACTGGTTACAAACTTTTCACATTCCTGCAGCATCTATTAAAAAAATAGAAACTAGATGTGCTGATTTTTTATGAAGAGGTAAATATCATAAACTCAGTTGGGATAAAGTTTGCAAACCAAAAAGTGAAGGAGGGTTTGGCATCAGAAATATGAATGATATTAGTCTAACATGTCATTTAAAATTATTTTGGAGATTCCTTAGTGCAGACTCTTTGTGGGCTAGATGGATGAAGGCTAAGTACCTTAGGAAGGGTAATTTTTGGAACATAGTACCTAACAGCAATCATTCTAACACTTGGAAGCAAATTTTAAATTGCAGAAATATTGGTAAGACTCTTTTAAAAAAGAAAATTTAAGCTAGGTGCAGAAACTAACTTATGGTTTGACCCTTGATTCAATAATGACTCCTTTATTAATAAAGTGGATTGGAGTAATTTAGTTATTTTTGGTGATTCCAATGCGACAGTGTCTTCTATTATTATAAATAATCAATGGCAACCCCACCTTCACCCTATTACTAACCCACACAGAGATGACATATGTAAAATTCATCTTGATTTTATTGCAGATAGTGATTACTGGATTTGGATAGCAAGCAATAAAGGGAAGTTTTCCTTTAAAAATACATTTAATGCTGTTAGAAATAAAATTACCAAGGTTGATTGGTATGATTGCATTTGGAACAAGGTGAACAGCCCCAAGATGGCATTTTGTACTTTTTTTGCATTAAATAACAGATTGCCAACTTGGGACAAAATTAATAAATGGTGTAATAGTTCTAGTTCACTATGTTCCTTATGCAATCTAGAAAATGAGAGCTCTTATCATCTGTTTTTTAAATGCAGTTACTCATATTTTATTTGCAATCGCATTCAAGTTAAATTGGGAATTCAAAACAGTGACCACATGGATCTCAAGCAAGCCATTCATCTCATAAATATCAAATTTAAAGGAAAATCCATTGAAAGAGACCTAGCTCACATTCTAATTACTACTGATGTCTACCATATTTGGAGAGAAAGAAATTCACGTACTCATAATAAAACAAGCAGCAGTAAGGAGAAGAAATGGTTACTCATAGAAACAGACAGTAAGATTCTGCTTCATAAATCAAAGAAAAAAGTGAAAGATCAAACCAAATTTGCAAATGTAGCTGAAGACTGGAGTATCGAAGCAGGTAGTAAGCATTTGGAGCAATTTTTAGCCCACCCGAGGAGCATACAGACAAGCAATCACATATCTGAAGATTATACTTCTGATAGTGCCTCAAATAGAGCTCATGTTGCTCTCTAGAGCGTTGACTTAATAGATCGGAAGTGTGTTGACCATAGATCTAGATATCATTCCAGTAATCATATTTTTGAAGATTATACTTTTGAAGATGCCTCAAATAGAGATTGTGCTGTCCTCCAGAGGGAAGAATCAACAGATCTAAGTCATATTGACTACAGATCTGCTAATTTAAACCCTAATCAGAGAAATATCTTCACCGACAAAGAGATTGAAGGCACGAGGGAAAAATTTAATGAGAGGCTGTCATATTGGGAAAGAGGAGAGGTCAGTGGAGTAAAGAAGGGAGGACGTGAAGTTTAAACTTTGGCTCAGAATCGCTATTATTTTTCTCTGAACGAGGAGAGGCGGTGGAATGAGAATTATCGAGTCGCTTCAATGATGTTCTAGGGTTTTCATGTGTTGAGTTGTATCGGGTTGTACCCGTTTCTTTATGTTAATGGGCTGGGCCCTATTTACCTTTTTATTCAAAAAAAAAAATTAACTACTTTTCTGGCTCATAAAATATATGCAGCATATCTGAAAATAACTGAACAGATTTACCATTTCCAAGTATATATTCTTCAAAATGCAAACAAATTAATCATATAGATGAAATCTAACCAATTATCAATTTAAGATATCATGAATTTCAGAAACAGCTGTGATGAGTATCAAAACCTATAATGCAACATGGGAAAAATTAACATAGAGAAATATTTATTTATTTATTCTACTTTTATTCTAAAGACTGATGATCAATGTGTGTCTGCTAGACGTGTAGCAACACTTTCTTCTTTCCACATAGATATATCCACACCCTAAGCGAGTGTCATCTCAATCATATCCCGTGCTTAGCAACTGGTGCACGAGCAGTCCTTATTTGTATTGCCTTATATAAACATCCAATATCCCAAATCCATAATTCAAGTCTTACAAAACAAGTTATACAGCAAATACCACCGATACATATTTCTCATATATGGCTCTATTGGACATGAAGGTTCTCTACTTGGCAAACAAGAAAAACATAAAATATGACACAATGCAGAGACGGTCTTAAGAATCTGAAGGAGATGGCGATGTCGACAACGATGATGGAGATTATGACTGTGCTTTGGCTGCATGAAAGCGGCTCTTCTCTAGTTATATATATGACTAGGCATGAAGCCAGTACTGAATAGCTTCCAGTAATAATGTTAACCATAGCAAATCCGGAGTTTTCCTGAGTTCGTGATTGCCAATGCTGTACTTTTAGCTTATAATGTGTATTCAACTCAATAAGTATTATGTAATATTATTAATATTGCATTGCTATATGTAATGATGGTATGACGTAATTATATTCGAAGTGTTAGTTTTTCCTTTTCTGTTTGTGATAGATATGTAACATAGAGCTGAATTAATTACCCTTATTGGAGTTGGACAAAATGAACTTACACACACATTTATGTATGTATGTATGTAGCTGTTTCCTGGAGAATTGACCAGGCAACTAGTGCTCGGCATCAGGTAGTACTCGGCATCAGTGAGTGTTCGACATCTAGGAGTGTTCGGCGAAGTACTCGGCATCCAGAGGGACTCGGCGTCAGAGAGTGTTCGGCATCTAGGAGTGTTCGGCGAAGTACTCGGCATCCAGAGGGACTCGGCGTCAGAGAGTGTTTGGCATCTAGGAGTGATCGGCGAAGTACTCGGCATCCAGAGGGACTCGCCGTCAGAGAGTTTTCGGCATCTAGGAGTACTCGGCGAAGTACTCGGCATCCAGCGTACCCGGCATCCATGACACTTGGCATCAGATAGTGCTCAACGAAGTACTCGACATACCAGGCTACTCGGCGTCAACTAGCACTCAGCGTCAACCAATGCTCGGCGTCAGCTAGCGCTCGGCATTGATAGAACTCGGCAACAGGAGTGCTCGGCATCCATAATACGTGTGGTGGACATAACTACTCAACATGACACTATCGTTCGGCCAGCAGGCATCATTCGATCAAGAGCTTCAGATAGAGTTACGACCGGCTTCAACTGCAACCATCCTGCACTTCCCACACTGGAAAGGACTGTTCGACATGGAAGGGACCGTTCGGCATGGAAAGGACTGTTCGGCGTCAAAGCGTTCGGCATACCTGGTTCGGCTTGCAGTGAACACTACACCTGGGCTAGAGCGTTCGGCTACCAAGCCCACTTGGGAAGTCCAGCCCATCTTTGTCTATAAATAGAGAGGCAGGGTCACAGTGAAGAGGATCCTTTTTTGGAGGAGAGAACACCGGGGAAACTCTGCCATTTTTGAGACTCATCTCCTCTACTTAACAACTTCATTCAAGCATTTGATTCACGAATTGTATTTGGAATCATCAACTAAGAGGATCAATAAAAGTTAAAGTGGACGTAGGCAATTACGCTGAACCACTATAAATTTGGTGTTCTTACTTTCAGCTTTTAAATTAGCATTGTCTTCTCTGTTTAATTTGATTTCATCACTTATATCTCTACACAATCTTTCTCTACGAGGTTAGTGACCAATTTTGGTGCTAACACTTTGGTGCTTTCACTGAGAATTGAATTCTCAGACCTCAAGGATCTGCTTTGAAGTTACTGGGTTGAACAAACCCCCCAAAGAAGATCCGACTCACTGATAGGACATCCGTTGATTCTACTCAGAGTTCATACCAATAACTCTACAATGGCAGGACCACGTACCAGGTCAGCTTCTAGTAATGCGGATGCCCGCGAGACTGCTAGCGTGCAACAAGCAGGACCTAGCAATCAACCAGCGATTCCGAGTGCAGGAATTGCCGCTCAAGAACAGACTCCAGTTGTCACCTGAGTAGAGTTCAATGACTTGATGAGAGAACTTAGGGAAAGCAGGAGACAACTAGGAGAGCAGATCTAAGCTAACGCCAACCTAATAGCACAACTCACCCAACAGCAGCAACAGAATGCTGGGGGCAATCCCGCTCCTTACTCTTCATCTGACAGCTCAACTTCCTCTGATGAACCTCCCAAGCGCAGACGACGTAAGACTGAAGCTGCACGAGCAGAAGCTGATGTTCAAACAGCTGGAGACCGTAACCAAGCAAGAGCTGGAAACTTCAGGGCCGGAGTGCAAACGGAGGATGGAGGCCTAGGCCATCAAAACGCTAACGATGTCGAACCCCAAGACGCGCGACTGGCAGATCACCAGGAGAGGAGGCATCAACATGGACAGGCACGTAGAACAGACCTTAACCTCTCGCCTTCCATACAGACACCAGATCTGACAGCCATGATCAGACAATTGATGAAATAAAATCAGGGCTTATCGAATGATGACTGGGGAGTGTCAAGAAGTCATACTCCATTCATGGATGTTGTGTTGCAGGCGGCGTACCCCAGGAAGTTTAGTATGCCTACTATCCCTGCGTATAAAGGGAAGACTGACCCCAGACAGCATGTCATGAGGTACGAATTGATGATGGATTCAGCTAGAGCAAATGATGCCACCAAGTGTAGATGCTTTCCGATTACTCTCTCTGGGATCGCTACTATGTGGTTCACCCGACTTCCTCCGCGGTCCGTATCAAATTTCGAAGAGTTGGCAAGGAAGTTTATTGAGCAGTTCAGAATACATACTACACGCCCAAAAGACGTAATGTCTCTGTCAAGTGTAATCCCAAATCCCGGGGAGTCATTGAAGGAATATTTATAGAGATTCCACATTGCGGCAACTGAGGTCAGTAACCCCAATGACCATGCAATTTGGATGGCTGTAATGAGAGGTGTGGATCCAGATTCTGAGTTCGGAGACTGGTTGGCAGGAAAACCTCCGACTACGCTAGAGCATTTCTACTCAAAGGCACACCAATTCATAAGAAGAGAGGAAGCTAGGTGGGTACGACGAGATAAGGCACCAGGACCTGTCCAAGAATCTATGAAGAGCAACATTGCTGTGAAGCAGTCCGGAGACAGCTCGGGAAAGGTCCAAGTCAATGTCCAGAATAAGCCTGGGCAGTCTAAGGAGTCCAGAGGAAGAAATCAAGGGAAGAAGAGAGAAGCGGGGAAGTGGAAGTCGAGAATTCCAAGCTACAGCGAGTATACTCCGCTGAACGCACCGCTTGAGAACATTTACCTATCCACCTGCAATACTTTTCAATACAGAAAGCCACGTCCAAATGAATCAACCGAGGAACAGAAGCGGACCGGGAAATATTGTCGCTTCCATGAGACTTATGGGCACAATACGGAAGAGTGCAGACACCTGCACGACGCTATCGAGAAGTTGATCAGGCAAAAGAAGTTGCAAGAATTTGTGAAGGATCCACAGGAAGGAGGACAGGGAACGTCCAACCCAGGTCTTGCACCAGCTCCGCGTCATCCCAAGTAGCCTGCCCGAACCGTAGGTAGACTAGTCATAAATACAATTATCGGCGGACCTCACCCCGCGGATAAGAATTGGCAAGAGATGGAGTGATATGCAAGTTCCCTGAAGCATGCCGATTTTGAGTGTTGTTCGAACGTGGAGGACGGGACCCCTACTAAGCAGCAGCGCGTAATGACAGACGATATTGTGTTCAGAAACAGAGACGCTGATCAGGTAGAGGCTCCGACCATCGACCCGATGGACATATCTGCAACGATCGGAACAGCATATGTAAAAAGAATTCTGATTGATTGCGGGAGTTCTGTCAACATAATCTTCAAGAAGGCTTACGACCAAATGAAAATGGAAACAAAAGACCTGAAACCATCCAAAGCTCGTATTCACAGCTTTAACGGCGCTGCGACCGATGCAGTGGGATATGTCGAGTTGCCAGTTGAACTGGGACAAGGCAAGCGTCGGAGAGTGCGAATTCTACCCTTTGTATTCTTGGATGTGGATTCTCCATATAATGTTTTCTTGGGCCGGCCAGCCCTAGCTGAGTTTAGGGCAGCATTAGCCCCGTGGTGTTTAACTTTGAAGTTCCCAACTGACAAAGGAGTAGGTATCGTCCACGGCGATCAAGCAGCTGGTCGTTCCTGTTATGTGGCTGAGCTCCGAGAGGCCCATCGGAGGGAGAAGGGAAAGGTTGTGGACAATCTCATTCGCATCCTTAATACGGATAATTGACAAGTAGTGGCCGAGCCCTGGCTCGGGCATAGTTCTCGGATCTTCGGAGATATAGATCCGAGAGACGACGATGAGAAACCCAGGGAAGAGAAGGCGGCGCCGGCTGAATTAACAGTTGACATTTCAGTTAGCCGTGACGACCCCTCGGG
Source organism: Allium fistulosum (assembly GCA_030737815.1). Classification (NCBI taxonomy): domain Eukaryota; kingdom Viridiplantae; phylum Streptophyta; class Magnoliopsida; order Asparagales; family Amaryllidaceae; genus Allium; species Allium fistulosum. Next base: position 1,145,604,625 of record CM060905.1, read on the forward strand.
AATACTGAAGATCGGATCACAGCTTGGCCCCGCAATGACTGAAGACCTTAGCGACTTCCTCCAGGCGAATCTTGATGTTTTCGCCTGGACGCATTCCGATATGTGTGGGATTTCCCCCGCCATCACGAGTCATATGTTGAACATAGACCCGAAATACGTTCCAGTCAAACAAAAAAGGAGAGGAATGGATCCGGAGAGGTCCGCCGCTCTCGGAGAGGAGGTGGACAAACTCAAAGCAAATGGGTTCGTCCGCGATGCCCTCTACCCTGAATGGGTATCCAACCCCGTGCTGGTGAAAAAGGCGAATGGGAAATGGAGGACTTGCGTAGATTATTCCGACTTGAACAAAGCATGCCCTAAGGAAAGTTTCCCGTTGCCTAGGATCGATCAGTTGGTCGACTCCACCGCAGGACACGAGCTGTTGTCATTTATGGATGCATACTCAGGGTACAACCAAACCCCGATGCATATTCCGGACCAAGAACACACTTGCTTCGTGACAAATGTCGGACTGTACTGTTATGTAGTGATGCCCTTTGGATTGAAGAACGCAGGGGCAACTTACCAGCGTTTAGTGAATCGAATGTTCAAGGACCAGTTGGGTAAAACGATGGAAGTCTATGTGGATGACATGCTCGTGAAGTCACGACGGTCAAACGACCACATTCGAGACTTGGCTGAAATGTTCGACATACTCAGGTTTTACGGGATGAAGATCAACCCTCTGAAGTGTTCCTTCGGCGTGGCATCGGGGAGGTTTTTGGGATTCATCGTCAATGCTAGGGGAATTGAAGCCAACCCAGAGAAGATCCAAGCTATTCGAGATGTGCAAGCGCCCAGGCCTATAAAGCAAGTGCATAGGTTGAATGGAAAAGTAGCTGCGCTAAGTCGATTTATATCCAGGACAACTGACAAGTGCATCCCATTCTTTGATATAATAAAGAAGGGGAACAGAAATTTTGAATGGACGGCTAGTTGTGAGGAAGCATTCCAGAATCTGGTGAGGCATCTGGAGAGTCCACCAATGCTGTCAAAACCAGTTGACCACGAAATGTTATATGTATACTTGGCTGTATCCCCACATGCGATAAGTGCGGCTTTGGTTCGTGAGGAGGATCGAGTCCAGAAGCCGGTGTATTATGTTAGCAAGCGTTTAACGGGGGCAGAGAGGAATTACCCTAAGATCGAGAAATTGGCTTATTGCTTGGTGATTGCATCACGTAAGCTGCGCCCATACTTTCAAGCACATTCAATCGGCGTTTATACCGATCAACCCCTGAGGCAAGTACTCCAACGGCCGGAAACTTCTGGAAGGTTGCTAAAATGGAACATCGAGTTGAGCCAATTCGATATCGCCTACTTACCACGGAGAGCAATCCGAGGGCAAGCGTTAGCAGATTTAATCGCTGAGTTTACCATACCCGCCAAACCAGATGATCACGACATCATTCCCCCCGTTCGATGGAAATTATACACTGACGGTGCATCAAACGACCGTTGCTCCGGCGCAGGCATAGTTCTTATAACTTCGGAAAACCGATCAATCTGTTATGCCCTAAAGCTTGATTTCCCGGCTAAAAATAACGAAGCAGAATATGAAGCACTGATCACTGGCTTGAAGCTCATTAGGGAACTCGGGATCAAATCAGTTGAAATCTTTTGTGACTCACAGTTGGTGGTTTACCAAGTACGGGGAGACTACTAAGCAAAGGGACGAAAGCTCACTCCGTACCTTGTTCAGGTCCAAGAACTACTCTCAAATCTCGAGCGTTATGACATTTCACATGTCCCGCGCGAACAGAACAAAGAAGCCGACTTGTTGGCTAAGTTTGCAAATACCGGCGATGCGCAGCAAATGGGATTGTATCCCATTGAAGCCTTGCATGCCCCGAGCATAGACGAGATAAAAGTCGATCGTGTGTTGGAAACGGAGATCGAGAAGCAATCGTGGATAACCCCATTCAAAATGTACCTAACGATCAGAGCCTTACCAGAAAAAAGAAGCGAAAGACGGCAAATCCTTCGAAAGGCCGCGCGATACATAATGCAGGATGGGTCAATGTATCGAAAAGGATTCTCAGTCCCATTATTACGATGCATCGCTCATGATGAGACAAAGCGGGTCTTAAGAGAAGTTCATGAAGGGGAATGTGGTGACCATACTGGGGGGCAAACGCTAGCAAAGAAGATCCTTCGCTATGGATATTACTGGCCAACCGTAAACCGGGACGCCGCAGACTACGCGAGAAAGTGTGACAAGTGTCAAAGATACGCGAAAATCCCGAGGTCTCCATCAACGGAACTCACGCAAATGGTTAGTCCCTGGCCGTTTGCGATCTGGGGGATCGACATAATCGGCTCTTTGCCTATATCCAAAGGTGGTGCGAAATACGCGATAGTTGCAGTCGACTATTTCACAAAGTGGGCTGAGGCAGAGCCTTTGGCCACAATCACCTCTAAGAAGGTCATTAACTTTGTTGTACGAAACATTATATGCCGTTTCGGCCTTCCTCGCACCATCATTACGGACAACGGGATGCAATTCGAAAGCAGAGAGTTCAAAGAGTTCTGTTTGAAGTACGGTATCGAGAAGAAGTTCGCCGCCGTTGCACACCCGGAAGCTAACGGATAAGTCGAGGCCGTCAACAAAATAATCAAGTCCATACTGAAGAAGCGCCTGGAGATGGTTGGAGGCAGGTGGGTAGATGAACTCCCAACAGCATTATAGGCATATAGAACTACCCACAAGTCCACGACCGGCCACACTCCATTCGCCTTGGCATACGGCTCTGAAGCCGTTATACCCATGGAACTTGAAGTTCCATCGCACCGAGTGACATACTATGATCCCGAAACGAACCAGAATCTCTTGCTGGAATCACTGGACTGCATCGATGAGAAGCGTGAAGAAGCCGAATTAAGGGCGGCAGCACATAGACACCGAGTCAAGTACTACTACGACGGCAGGGTCCGCCCAAGAATCTTTGAGGTGGGTGATCTCGTTCTGAAACGAGTTTTCCCGGTACCATCACGTATGAATCCCAACTGGGAGGGTCCGTATGCCATTGAACGGAAGCTTGGAGAGGGAACATTCAAGCTAGCGACCATCGATGGCACGACACTCCCCTGAGCATGGAACAGTGAACATCTGCGGCACTATTACATTTAGCATGTTTTCTTTCTTGTCTTAGGCACTGTTATTTCCTGCATGTTTCCATTCAGTCATAACTTAGTTTCTTTTTAAAGTTGTAATCGAGCAGTTTAGTTGATTTTCATCAATAAAGGCTTGAAGCCGTATTTTCCATGAATCACTAACGTTTCTATATCTCATGATTGAATGACGAACTACATTATCTTGTAAGACGTACGGACTCGTATAAACAATTTCAAATCTCTGAATCCCCAGAGCGCGGATCGGAGTACTCTAAGTCCCCGGAGCGCGGACTAGAGTATAAACGATTTCAAATCTCCGAATCCCCAGAGCGCGGATCGAAGTACTCTAAGTCCCCGAAGTGCGGACTAGAGTATAAACGATTTCAAATCTCCGAATCCCCAGAGCGCGGATCAGAGTACTCTAAGTCCCCGGAGCGCGGACTAGAGTATAAACGATTTCAAATCTCCGGATCCCAGAACGCAGAGCGGAGTACTCTAAGTCCCCGTAGCGCGGACTAGAGTATAAATGATTTCAAATCTCCAAATCCCCAGAGCACGGATCAGAGTACTCTAAGTCCCCGGAGCGCGGACTAGAGTATAAACGATTTCAAATCGCCGAATCCCCAGAGCGCGGATCGGAGTACTCTAAGTCCCCGGAGCGCGGACTAGAGTATAAACGATTTCAAATCTCTGAATCCCCAGAGCGAGGATCGGAGTACTCTAAGTCCCCAGAGCGCGGACTAGAGTATAAACGATTTCAAATCTCCGAATCCCCAGAGCGCGGATTAGAGTACTCTAAGTCCCCGGAGCGCGGATTAGAGTATAAACGATTTCAAATCTCCGGATCCCCAGAACGCGGAGCGAAGTACTCTAAGTCCCCGGAGCGCGGACTAGAGTATAAACGATTTCAAATCTCCAAATCCCCTGAACGCGGATCTACGTACTCTAAATCCCCGGAGCGCAGATTTAGGGAAAAGTCCAAGTACTCGAGAGATGTAGAACAAGAAATATGCCACGTCTGGAGATGTTCGAACATCACGAAAATGGACCGGGAGATGATGCGACTCATAAGAACATGAGCCGCGACTACAGTTAATCAGCAGACAAAAGAAAAAGCAAGAGAGTCATTCAAACAAAAAGAAACTAAACTTCATTTCAGTAGTTCAAAATGGGGTTACACAGTTACTCCTACAAAACTCAGAGTTGAGAACTTATATATACAAGCTATAAAGATAAAAACAACTACAAGACTTAAGCAAGATGCTCGTTGAACGAGCGTATCGATTATTTCTTTGGCTTCTTCTTCTTGTCCTCCTTTGTTTGTTCCGACGACTCCTCTCCTTCACGCTTTTTCTTGGATTTCTTGCTTGCTAAAGAAGCGGAGTCAGGAGTAGGAGATGGAACATCTAGTGGTTTGGACCTGCCCGGGAGAATGATTTTCAAAGGTCTGTTCCACGGGTCGGTAAGTTCCAGGATTCCAAGTTTAACTTTGACCTCGACCTTTTTCTTCTCCTCTGCGGCGAGGCGGTCCTTCATGCTCATCTGTGAAGTATGCTCAGAGGCGCCAGTGATTTCAATTTCGTCGCTTCCTTCGGCGGGAGATGAAGTGTCAAGCTTATCGTCATCTAGCGCCCCAATCACTTGAGCATCGGGACCAGGAATCACTCCCGCGTGGATAACATCGCTAGTTTTCTCTGCCTCCTCCTTGGCGTCATCGCTCCTCGAAGTTGGCTCGACGTCAGAACAACCTACATTAAAACATAAAGGATGGGCGTTAGAACGAGTAACCACCGCTAAAAAATGACGGGATCTTTCAACTTTTAGAGAAAGAAGAATTTCCTACCAGGTTTCGGTTGGCTATCGGTGGCGCGTGGGGTTTCACCCTCCAGGATAGGGGATATCACATGAGCACCGAGCCCGGGATCTTCGGGGTCATAACCAGCATGCTTCTTGAATGGATCAAGTGTCGGCCGACCGACCGATTGAGCAGCGGGAGGAGCAGAAGTATTGGCCCCGGACGGGCCGGCTTCATCATTTTTCTCTTTTGGAAGGGGAGAGCCTTTGCTATAAAGTACCAATGCTGCGGATAAATCCGATGGCTCATTCCCCCTAAGGAACTCCTTCACCAAGGCATCCTCATCGACCTCTTCGGAGCCCGACTCGATCTTCCTGATCCTTATCAAAGTTTCCCAGGCCTCAGCTAGGGATTCGAGATAGTCGTCGCCCAAGAACTTTAAGTCGCGATGCATGAGGACGCGGGCTCCATATTCAGCAATCAATGGGTCAAACATGCATTTGACCTCTTCCCTGCCGGCTTCTGCGGCCGCCTCAAGGCGAGAATCAATCTCCTCCGCAGCCTCTCTTTTGCCCTCCTCACGGGCCTCATCCTTCATTTTCTCAACCCCGGCAAGTTCGTCATCGAGCTTCGTTTTCAGGAGACGAGTAGCGACGATTTCATCACAGTATCGCTGTGATTCTTCTTGAGCAGCTACCTTGTCCTCCTTCTCCTTGGAGAGTAATTCTTTCAGCTCTTTGACTTGCACAACGAGCGCGTCCCTCTCTTTTTGGACAGAGTCTTTTTCTAGGGCGAGGGCACCGCTGCGCTGGACTGCCTCATCAAGCTCCTTCTTGTGAGCCATCTCTAAGCGAGTAACTACCTCAGCAGTATCTTTTGCGCTTTGTTCAGCGGCTTCCAGCTTCGACTTGTACGAAGCGAGCTCTACGTCTTGGTGCTCAATGATGTTTTTGTCGCAGCCAGCCTCCAATTTCAGGCGATCAATCTCATGTTGACGCTCAACGGACACCTCCGAGATCTTCTCCACCAAGTGCACAAACGCGTCATGTTGAACATAGACGTCGTTATTGCAGGCAATGGCACTCTGCTTCACGTGCCCAGGAATGTGGTGAATAGCTGGGAGGAACTTCAAACCGTCAAAGCAAATTTTTGGAAACTTGGCCCGAAGATCGACCATCTTTTCCGCGACAGTTGGATCAACCGCAGGAGTAGGGGGAGGAGGTTTTGGGAGTTCTCCCCTTTTTCGTTGTTCCCGAACTTGCCTCGTACTCGATGAACCAGAGTGTTGTTCTCGAGGAGCATCAGAGTGGTAACCCTTCTGTGAAGTTTTCTCTTTATCCGGCACAGTTGGAGGAAGAGGATCACGGGACTGCGAAGATTGAGAATATGCCTTCTTGCGGTGATACGACTCACGGGGACGATTGTCTCTATCTTCATAATCGTCTCTGTCCCTGCGTCTGCCTGAACCAGAGTCCTGTCCAGAGTGATGAAATATGGAAGAGCCATGAAGGCGATCGAGTCCGTGAGAACGCCCCATATCACCTGCAAAGAATGGAGATAACAACGAGTTAAGAAAAATCCATGAGATAAGAAAAAACTTGAAGTGTATGATGGAATGCGTATGTGCGTGTGTGTCCCAGTGTTCCCCCCGACGGACCCGTTCGTTTATCTTTACTAATCGGAGTGTTGTCTCCTTGGACCGGGAGTTAAACTCCCGCATTGCCTTTAACGGGCGAGGAAAACTTGAGGGCTTCAGGATCGTCAAACCCGTAATTGAGAATATCATCGGGAATAGACAGGTTCGACAGGCCCCTCAGGGAACTTTCCAGGTGCTGCGAGGAAGCTTCTTTCTCAGGCGGGATAGGCATGACTTTTGAAGTGCCACCAACTTTCTCCTTCTGAACTTTATATCTTAACTTCCTCTTTCCCTTCGAAGGGGAGGATGACGTCTCAATATCTTGAACTTCGACTGCCGGATTCCAAGCGGGACCGACATTCTCGCCTTGAGTCTCAAGAGCTTCGTCATCTTTGCGCTCACCTTCTTCGTGCGTATCGGGAGTGCGGTGCGACGACGATCCGGCCTTTTTTTTTCCTTTATCGGACGAAGGTTTGGGAATGATGACACCTTCTGGAAGGCTGATCCGACGACCAGGGGCTAGCAAGCCAAACCCCGACAGTGATTCATTTGAAATGATAGTCCGGATTTCTCGTTCCTCGGTAGGAAGAGCTCTAATGGCTTCAACGGCCTCAGAATATCCTCGGCCTTCCGGACGCGGGTTGATACCTGAAAAGATGAAACAAAGAGTTAGGAAAAGCATGACTCCGGTTAAATGCGAATAGTGACTCGGTAGAGGGACTTACTGCCTTCAACCCATCTCCTCGCAAAACCAGGAGGGCAGCGCACATAAAACCATTCCTGTTTGGACAGGGCGAATTTACTGCATGCCCCTGTCAAGATTTGGCATTTGTGGTATGGCTCGAGGAACATAAAGGAAGGACTGTCTTTTCATCTCTTGATCATATAAATGTATCTGATATCGCCAGCGGTTGGAGGTCTAGAGAAGACGGCCATGAAAAGTAAGTAGGTCCCGTATAGAAACGCATGGCCATTCGGGTGCAGCTGCGACGGAGCTATGTCAATATACTGCAATACATCCTGGAGAAATAAATTGAACGGAGGCACGCTGCCCATCCAACACATGAACTTGGTACATGCGGTATACCCGACTGGGGGCAGATGAGGACGATCGTGTCGCGAAGGGACCAACACGTCGGTGAAAGGGATCCCATGAATGGAGCATATCCGTCGGAGAGTGGCTTCGTTGATCTTCGAAGATTGTGAATCGATCGGATTGTCTAGAAGAATTGCTGCTTCCAAGGCATCAGGTGCTAAGTTGCGAGTAGGAGAAGTCGACGGATTAGAAGTATCAGCAGCTTCTAGCCTTGATGACGGCCCAGGCCTGTCGGATATAGTGGCGGAGCTAGACTTTCTTGACATCCTCAATAAATAACGAACCTGGCAAAGTGCTTGAGAAAGCTATACTTAAAAAACGTTGAACGTTAGAGTTAGCAACACGAGTTTTCCCCTCACGTGGTGTGTGAACTAGTGCAAGCAATTGTGTACAAGCAATAAGAATCTAAAGATTTCAAAGATATAAAAATGAGCTTCGAGTCGTCGCCTTCGAAGACCGTCATCACTGACCGTCTCAAAAAGCCCACCTTGAGGTGATTACGGTTTCAAATTCAGAAAACGAGTGTTAATCAAACCCAGATTTAAGTCTACTAAAGCTAGGGAGTTAATGATCCGGGTCAGTGTCATATGATGGTGTGCTTAGATCTTTTGACCTTGTATAGATTAGGCAAGGCAATTGTTCGTTCGGCATTTACGGTGTTCGGCCTAAGCATGGTTCAACATTTATCATTGGTCGGCATTTATAATTGTCCGGCATTTGCATTGTTCGGCCTAAATATAGTATTCGGCATGTATGTTTGTTCGGCAGACGTATACTGTTCGGCATGTCAATTGTTCGCCAATTATGTTGTTCGGTCTAAATTCTGTTCGGCATGTGTGTCTGTTCGGCATATCAGCTGTTCGGCGCAAATACTGTTCGGCATTTGAGTGTTGTTTGGCCTTAGTTCGTTCGGCTAAGTCATAGTGGCATTTTAATAAGCGCTAGGCCTGGGTTCGTTCGGCCAAGGTAGTGCTCGACAACTTCCCATTCCACCGTCCGGTGCATGACGACATACGCCGGAGCAGCGCTAAGCCGACCAACACCTTTACCTCCTCCAACACCTTCTTTCTTTTTTCTTCCCTTTAACTTTGGTTTGACACGAGGAAGCTAAGCCCATAGGTGAACCTGATCATTCCTCCTCGCATCATCGTTCGGCAGTGAAGACGCGGTAAAGACGACCTACTCAAAGGCCTTCTACGTGACACACTCAGCCATCTCGTTTGAAATCTACTTGAATAGTTCGAGAAAAGATACCTAGTTTGCAGATTGGAGATTGGGATGGAGTAGTTAAGTTTTAAATCTGGACGACTGAATAGAATTGAAAGTCTTCAAGGAACGGCAGAAGTAAAAAAGTAAAGGGGAGAAGAAGGAAAAGGCCTGGTTTTATAGAGAAGGGAGGTGGAAGTCGAAGGGGCTATACCCGGTAGAACCGGTCAATACCACAGTGTCCGGCATCAAAGCGAAGTGTCGCTCGGCACATGAGGATTGTTCGGCTTCGAACGCATCGTTTGGCGTCCAAACCATGCTCGTCTCACACCTCCTTCACTAACATTCTCGAGAGGGCACCTCCGAGGTAAACTGAACTAGATTCAAAGCGCATCACGTTCGGTCACATAATACACTTTGGGGGGCAAGTGTTTCCTGGAGAATTGACCAGGCAACTAGTGCTCGGCATCAGGTAGTACTCGGCGTCAGTGAGTGTTCGGCATCTAGGAGTGTTCGGCGAAGTACTCGGCATCCAGAGGGACTCGGCGTCAGAGAGTGTTCGGCATCTAGGAGTGTTCGGCGAAGTACTCGGCATCCAGAGGGACTCAGCGTCAGAGAGTGTTCGGCATCTAGGAGTGATCGGCGAAGTACTCGACATCCAGAGGGACTCGGCGTCAGAGAGTGTTCGACATCTAGGAGTACTCGGCGAAGTAATCGGCATCCAGCGTACCCGGCATCCATGACACTTGGCATCAGATAGTGCTCAGCGAAGTACTCGGCATACCAGGCTACTCGGCATCAACTAGCACTCGGCGTCAACCAATGCTCGGCGTCAGCTAGCGCTCGGCATCGATAGAACTCGGCAACAGGAGTGCTCGGCATCCAGAAGACGTTCGGTGGACATAACTACTCAACATGACACTATCGTTCGGCCAGCAGGCATCATTCGATCAAGAGCTTCAGATAGAGTTACGATCGGCTTCAACTGCAACCATCCTGCACTTCCCACACTGGAAAGGACTGTTCGACATTGAAGGGACCGTTCGGCATGGAAAGGACTGTTCGGCGTCAAAGCGTTCGGCATACCTGGTTCGGCATGCAGTGAACACTACACCTGGGCTAGAGCGTTCGGCTACCAAGCCCACTTGGGAAGTCCAGCCCATCTTTGTCTATAAATAGAGGGGCTGGGTCACAGTGAAGAGGATCCTTTTTTGGAGGAGAGAACACCGGGGAAACTCTGCCATTTTTGAGACTCATCTCCTCTACTTAACAACTTCATTCAAGCGTTTGATTCACGAATTGTATTTGTAATCATCAACTAAGAGGATCAATAAAAGTTAAAGTGGACGTAGGCAATTACGCTGAACCACTATAAATTTGGTGTTCTTACTTTCAGCATTTAAATTAGCATTGTCTTCTCTGTTTAATTTGATTTCATCACTTATATCTCTACACAATCTTTCTCTACGAGGTTAGTGACCAATTTTGGTGCTAACAGTAGCTTAACTTGTAATGTAAATATCTAATACACAGTAGGAAGCTGAAAGTCACTTGACCAAAGTTCCTTTTCAGTCACTGACCTGGGAATGCAACTCGTTTATTAGCACAAACTTACAGTCTGTGCAATGATTATAATGCAAGTATCAATTTTACTGTTGAGTTGATAGAAAGAAAATCTTAATATGTTGACATGGACCGTTTTTATCTATGCAACACATGCTAAAATGAGTATAACGCAAATAAGATATCTTTGGCATTACATTCATAAAAAACAACAAATATATGCACTATATTAATTGACTTTTAGTACCTGTATTAAAATAACAAAGAAGAAGATGGCAGACATATAGTTAAGGAAATATGTTCTGATCAAGTCATATTACAGACTTTGAAGGACCGATTTTGTTGTTAAAACATATTGATTTGTAAAATTACACTCAAAATTAAGAACGGACCACTTTGAAAAGAATATATACAGCTCCTTTACACTTTTACAGAGGGAGAGAGATGCCCATACAAACTGATGGGCCATTTAAATTGTGTGGCACTAATCACTTGCTTATCTTTTTCACAACGTATGTATTGCACACTCCTGGAGAGTGTTTTCTTAAGCAAGGGCGTGTGTTCCGTGTCTGTGGAACAAGGCATTCACGCTACTTTCTTCTATATAAGCGCCATACCACAAACTTTCAGTATCTAAATTTCCTTTTTATAGAAAATTTATAAACATAGGAGTAATATATATAAAGGCTGTAACTGATGCCATTATTCTTAAGCCTCTAAGCGAAAAATATATTACTAATGAAATCAATGACTTTTGAAATCATGGATGGTCAAACAATATAAGTAGAATGGAAGGAGACGACGAGGATGATGGAGACTATGACTGTGCTTTGGCTGCGTGATATGTTACTTGGATAATCTTTTTCTGTGGTTATTACAGCTTAGCTGCTAAGTTGATCAATCAACTTGTAAGTAATAGTTTTGTAAACCATATTTATTGACTAAATGTTTTGCTCTTGAGATTAGTAGTAAATATTTAATCAGAACTGAGCCATTGTATTACTCCAGATTATATATGGTCATAATTACGTTGGTATGAGTTAGTCATATTTACAATGGGTTGAAATGAAAGAAACGTGGTAACTGGAAGAAGATGGTAGCAAAATTAACTACTTCAAAGTTCAAATATTGCTATAAACCTTTTTTTTAGAAATAGTAAATTAAACGGCTCAAGGCCTACGGCCTAGCAAAAATAAAAATGAAACGGGTCGGGTTGATGATCCCTTAACCCAAACACACATCAAATACCCTAGCTGCATACAACCACACAAAATGAACAGAACTCCAGCAAACGAAAACCCTAAAGAATTAGGGCAATGGCGAAATGAGGCGCTCTACTTCAAAATTTGAAATTAGCTAGAAATCATCAAACTTTAAGTCCATCGAGGCTTCCTCAAGCTCTGAGGCAACAAATAGTTCTAAATCGAAGGAAAAAAAACTTAGCAAGGAAGAAGCGTTAAGAATAATTTTGTTTTGGCAGTAAGGTATGATTTTAAGGCAGTTTCCAAGTCGAATCAAAGTGAAGACCTTTAGCTTTGCCTGATTCATCTATATTTCTTACTTCTTTCCTCTTGAGCTTTTGAAAGCTACTACTCTCTCCTTTTCTCCACACAGATAAGCGATAAACCTTATTGTTTAGTTCACTTCTGTAGTGATTAGCTCCTATTTTCTGAATATTGATCTCTCCTTAATTTGCAAATACTATCGTGCTGCAGTGAAGGTGCTTTAGGAACACTGTTGAGCCTGCGACAGTTCGTAGTCAAAACAGGTAAGAAAGGCATGTTATTATCCCTAATGTGAACATTATTATCAATAACAACTAAATTAGATTTATGTTTACTTCCCTTGCATCTTGCATTATTGAAAGCTTTGGAACGACCGCCCTCAAGAAGGGAGCCTGAAGAACCACCGATAAAGAAATCTTTCAATGATGGAACAAAAGGTCGAGAGTGGTTAATTCTACCATGGGAAATCTCGAAAGAGAATTTCCCGCCTTGTCAGCAGTCTTCAACCCTTTCATCATAATTATCCAGCTCACAGATGGATTTATTGTGGTTGACGTTGATATTTTTTTGCAATTTTTTAGAAATGAGATTGTACTTTATGCTTCAATGTTTTCCAGACTTGAATACTATTTGTTTCAGTGCTATTGTGAAGTCTGTTATTTCTTTCTTTCCATATGAAGTAAATTGCAGTTGTTAGGATAATAGAAGGTTTTATTGAATTCTATCTATTACTATTATAAACTTCCTGAATGTGCTACATGATTTCTCAGATACTTTGAAGAGGCTTTGTTGGTTGAGCTTCAAATTGTTTTTAGCCAGTTAATACTGCCATTTTTATTCCACTTGAGACACCTGTCTGTGATTGGTAAACGATTTATATTGCAAAATAAGCAAAAAAAAGCCATTTTTGGACAATTTACATTATTCCAAATTGGTTTATGCCAGTCTACTTCTACCTTATCTCCTTTAATAAACTTTCATATGTTTTTGAAAGAAAATTTACGTTCTTAATATAATTTCCAACAGCAAATATCTTCATTGAGACTTATATCAATTTCCAATTTATTGATTCCTGAATTGAATATTGATTTTGCTGGATGAATTTGAGTATTCCATGTTGAATTTAAAATGATGCTATCAACTTTTTCATTGGCTCGTCTAAATTAGTAGGGATTATACCAGCCTAATAAATTGATCAGGGATTTCCTATTATCCAATGATCAAACCAAAGATTGGTTACCATCCTTGAATTTTCTTTCTAATAGTTTTGACTCTATTTCTCTGCATTTTAGTATACTCTTCCAAGTATGAGAAAAATATTTTTCCATTGGCATAGTCCAAAAAAATTTGTTCTTAACATACGTAGCTTTCATCCTTTAGCCCATATAGATTTACCTGCTAAAAATCTCCAAAAAAGTTTGTAATGGCAAGCCTCATTCAGTACTTTGAAGTTTCTTATCTCTAAACCTCCAACTTTTTTTTTTGGTTTTATAACAATGTTCCATGCTACTTATGATTTTTCCCTTTCCTAATGAAGTTGGCACAAAATTGTTTTTGTTAGGATATTACGAAATTGCAGTACATATTTATAGCTGTGATGACAGTATGTGTGAGGTCTAATCTGCCTACTATAGATAACATCTTACTAGACCAATTGTCAAGTTGCCTTGAATAATGTCATGTAATTTGGCACAGTCTCTATCTTTGATTTGATTGGCATTTATGGGGAGGCCCAAGTATATTACTGGCAAATCATTTTCCTGAAGTTTTAGAATACTGAGAATTTCTACTTTCCAGCTACATGCTTTACGGAAGTACACCTTGCCCTTGCTTTCATTAATTTGGAGCCCAACATGAGTCTTAAGATTTCAAAAAAATTCCCAATAATTTTAGCATTCTGACTGTCTGCATTTAGAAAAATTAATAAATCACCAGCATATAATAAATGAGTAATACAAGGAACAGTTGAATTTAGTATTGATATTTTTATTTAGCTGTTCCTTCAATATTTGTAACGTGAAATATTCCGTTACTATATGTTAACAATAAAATTTGTCAACATCCTCAAAACTATGTGGTTACAAATAAGTTTATTTGTGATGCAAAGGAGACATATTAAAGAGATTACTCCCTTCGAAACCCCCATTTCGATCGGGTTGAATTGATTCAACCAACCTCCTCCCGATGAAGATTAAGGATAGAGTATCTCATTCGAAACCCCTCTTTCAAATGAGTCGAAAGTAGCCATTTATATCGAATATTCATCACTTTAGATTATGACGAAAGGTTCACTCAACCCTTTCGATCATATCAAAAGGTCTACTTTGCCTTTAAAGAGAAGAAACTGCTTTTGACATCATTGGTTTCGCTCCTTTAGGAGGAACTCCTTCGAAAGGGTCATGGGCATTGTAGGGTGCATATTCATGACGCAGCGTGATAAGCGAATTCGACGATGTTAATCGAATCCGTCCAGGATCCAATCCGATTAGTGGAATTAATCGGTGAATTGATGCAGAATCGATGGATTGAAAATACCCAAACGCCCAAATCCGTTGATCATGAAGATACCAGACTTTAGCTATCTTCGACATGTTGATCATGCACGATGCCGTGAGAGAAGATCTACAATTCTTCGAACGTTGATCAAGCGCACTTGATTCCGTGAATTGGCTTCAACAATCGTTGATTCGAGTGCACTCGAATGCAGAAGGTGGAGATAGGAGATAACACTCAACTACCAATTTTAATGGAGGCAAGAAGAACAAACCAAATTTTATTTCAAATTCAACAACCCTTTTACAATGACATCACCTCCCTATTTATAGGGTTTACAATACAACACAAGACTTAAGAAAATTACAACACTTCACAACGACTTACAAAAAAACGACATAAAAAGTAACGACCTATACAATAATGACCTAACCAACAAATACAAACGACATAACAAAATACAGCCATGACTTAAAAAACTCTCGCGACCTAACTCTTCAGTCTGCTTCGCGACTTATCTTCTTTCGACCTAACTCTTCAGTCTGCTTCGCGACTTATCTTCTTGCGACCTAACTCTTCAGTCTGCTTCGCGACTTATCTTCTTACGACCTAAAGCAACAGTCAATGACCTAGGCTGGAGCTTCTCGCGACCTTCTGGAAAACAATCGCGACCTATGAGAGAAGTACGACAACGACCTAATCGGCAGCAACCTACTTGCTCGCGACCTAAGTGCTCGCTATTTTGGTCTGGAGGCAACGTAGAGCTAGGTCGTTCGCGACCTAAAACAGAGCGACGTAGAGCTAGGGTTTCTGGATCGTCTTCGTCATCGCTAGCTAGGAATCACTCGATTCTGGTGAGTGCTGCATCATCCTCCCCTTGTTGGAAAGAATTCGTCCTCGAATTTAAAAGTTCTTCCCCATTGGGTTGTTCATTTCCATAATAAGGTATAAGATGTTTAACATTAAACACGTCAGAAGTGTAAACATCCTCTGGCAGCTTCAACTTATAAGCATTTTCATTGATCCGTTTTATAATTTCTACCGGACTAGTCTTTCGGGCTTTCAACTTGTTATAAGCACCCACTGGGAAATGATCCTTCGTTAATACATCATACACCCAATCACCCTCGTTGAACTCCACACTTCTTCTCTTTTTATCTACAGTTCGTTTATACTTCTCATTCGTCTTCTCCAAACGTTCCTGAACGATTCTATGACAATCTTTCAACTCATCAACGAAATCTGACGCCCGCTTAGTCACTCCTTTCGGTTGTGGCACTACCGTTAAATCCAACGGCCCCTTTGGCAAGCTTGAATATACAATTTGAAATGGACTGTAACCAGTGCTTCGGTTAACAGCATGGTTATGAGAAAACTCTGCCTGACACAACTTCATATCCCAACTTTTCAAATTATCCTGTACAAGACATCTCAACAGATTTCCCAATGAGCTATTCATAACTTCAGTTTGCCCATCCGTCTGAGGATGATATGCACTACTAAAATTCAGCTTCATCCCAACTATCTTCCACAGACTCAACCAAAAGTGACTCAGAAATCGAGTGTCTCGGTCAGAAACAATAGATTCAGGTAACCCATGTAAACGATAGATTTCTTTAAAGAATAACTATGCCACGTGAACTGCATCCGTCGTTTTCTTACAAGCAATGAAATGTGCCATCTTTGAGAAACGGTCCACCACAACATATATAGAATCATTTCCCCGTTGAGTTCTAGGCAAACCCAAAAAGAAATCCATGCTAACATCAACCCATGGTCTAGTAGGCACGGGCAATGGCATATACAATCCTGCATTCGTAGCTGTCCCCTTGGAAACTTGACATATGTAACATCTCTGCACAAATCTTTCAACTTCTTTTCTCATCGACAACCAGAAATAAGATTGTGACACCAACTGCAAGGTACGATCTCTGCCCATGTGACCTTCTTCATGCAATTCTTTGACAATCTTCAACCTCAAGCTACAATCTGGAATACACAACTGATTTCCTCTGAACAAGAATCCATCTTTCACCATAAAATCATCAGAACTCCCTTCCTGCACCTGATCAAGCACTTTCGCAAAATAAGAATCTGAAATAAGAAACTCTGGCAACAAATCAAATCCTACTACTTCCACTCGCATAGTTGTCAGCAAATGATTTCTACGGCTCAATGCATCGGCAACTCGGTTAGTAACTCCTGATTTGTGCTTCACAACGAAAGTAAATTGTTGTAAATAAGCAACACATGAAGCATGCCTTGCTGAAATTTTATCTTGCCCCTGCAAATGTTTCAAAGCTTCATGGTCAGTGTATAGCACAAATTCTTTACGAAATAGATAGTGTCTCCAATGCTTTATGGCTTGGACTATAGCATAGAATTCCAAGTCATAAGTATTGTATCTCGTTTTAGCTCCCGTCAGTTTCTCACTAAAGTAGGCAATAGGATGACCCCTTTGACTCAACGTTCCCCCAATTCCAACCTTGGATGCATCAGTATTTAGCTCAAAGAGTAACTGAAAGTCCGAGTATCTAAGAATGGGCGTTGTGGTCAAGAGTGTCTTGATTCTATGAAAAGCAGAATCAGCCTCTTCAGTCCAAACAAACTTCTTCCCTTTCATACATTCTGTAACTGGTGCCATCACGCTACTGAAGTATGGAATGAATCTTCGGTAGAATGATGCTAAACCATGAAAACTCCTCACTTCTGTTATTGTCTTAGGCTGTGGCCAATTTCGAATAGCTTCAACTTTACTCCGATCAACTTGAATACCATCCTTCGACACAATATAGCCCAAGAATAGAATACTTGTAGTCATGAAGATACACTTCTTTGTTGCAGCATAAAATTCCTCACGTCGTAAAACCAACAACACTTCCCGCAAATGTTGTAGGTGTTCTTCAGTGCTTCCACTGTAGACCAAGATGTCATCAAAATATACCACTACGAACTTCCTGATAAATGGTCGAAAAATCTGGTTCATGACTCTCATGAATGTACTCGGGGCATTTGACAAGCCAAATGGCATCACCAACCATTCGTATAGACCCTCCCGAGTTTTAAAAGCAGTTTTCCACTCATCACCCGGTCTAATACGAATCTGATGGTATCCACTTTTCAAGTCAATCTTCGAAAACACAACAGCACCGCTCAACTGATCCACAAGATCATCCAGTCTCGGCATAGGGAATCGATATCTCACCGTAATCTTATTCAATGCTCTACTATCTGTGCACATTCTCCACGTTCCATCCTTCTTCGGCAGCAACAAAGCTGGCACTGCACAAGGACTCAAACTCTCCAGAACACGCCCTTGTTCTAGTAATTCCTCCACCTGTCTTCTCAACTCCTCGTGTTCTTTTAGACTCATCCGATAGTGCGGTCTATGAGGCAATGCAGCACCTGGCACCAAGTCAATCTGATGCTGTATGTCTCTAAGCGGTGGTAACTCCTTCGGCAACTCCTCTGGAAACACATCTTTGAATTCCTCCAAAACTGGCTTCACTTCCTCTGGAACTTCAGTAACTTCACTGCTTTCATGCCCAATCAACATAAAAACTTCAGGGCTCTCATCTACCTCTTCCACGAACTCCTTCAAGGACAACAAAGTCTTCAATTCCTCAATCTCCTCCAGCTTATTCTCATTCTGCTGTCGCTTCTTTAGAACTAAAGTGATTTTCGTGCCCTCGAACAAGAAACTTAGCTATTTGTTCGACCATTATGTTGTACCTCCCGATCGTACTGCCACAGCCTTCCCAACAGCAAATGGCAAACATCCATGTCAACCACGTCACACCAAATCTAATCTTTGTATTTCTTCCCAATAGAAAATGGAACATGAGCTCGCCTCTCTACCTTCACTTCTCCTCCTTTCCTCAACCAAGCAAGTTTATAAGGACTAGGATGTTTCTCTGTTTTCAACTTCAACTTCCTCACAGCTTCCATTGAAATGATATTATCACAACTCCCAGCGTCAATGACAAATTTACAGACCTTCCCCAAAATAGTGCACGTTGACTGAAAAATGTTACTCCTCAACCAACTCGACTCCTCTTCCTGCTTCGGGGTTAAACAAGATCTCTATAGCATCAGATTACATCCCTCGTCTCCCGACACCTCTTCTTCCTTATCATCACGGTGTGAATTGAGATCTTCTTCTACATCCTCATCTTCCACTTCAGCAATCATAGTTCTCTTCTTCGGTTTCGGACATTTGTTGCTCTTGTGACCCACTTCTTGGAAATTATAGCATTTGAAATTGGTGTTGAATTTTGGTTTAGCCACTTCATGAACAACCGGCTTACTCGATGCTTTAGGAACATTAGAACTACTACCTGCTCCTTTGTTCTGCCCCGTAGAACTTGGAAACACACCTCCCCCACGTCTACCTTGTTTCTCCCAAGCCAACGCCTTTTGATGTGCTTCTGCTACAAATCTAGGGTCGAACATGTTCACCATATCCTGGATCTGTGTTCTAAGTCCCCCAACAAACCTAGCGGACAATTGTTCTTCTGTCTCCATAATGTCATTTCGAGCAATCAACTGGTAGAACTCATCAGCATAATCAGTAACAGTCTTCGTCCCTTGCCTCAGGTTCTGTAATCTCTGATACATCAATGATTGGTAACTGTAGGGCAAGAAAGTAGCCTTCATCAACTTCTTCATCTTCTCCCAAGCAACAATCTTCGACTTCCCCATCCGCTCTGTAGTAAGTTTGGTTTGCTGCTACCACGCCATAGCTCTCCCCCTCAACCTAGTAGCAACCAACTTCACTTTACGATCTTCCGAAACCTCCTTGAGGTCAAAAATTTCCTCAACATAAGCTAGCCAATCAAGAAATTCCTCGGCCTGCATACCTCCCTTGAATTCCTGTATTTCAGTTTTCATCCCGGACTCCCATTTGTGATCATACTCCGAATGATTTCTTCCTTGACCTCGTCCTCGTCCATGAACACTACCACCATCAAACTCCTCTTCAAAATATGATGCATATCGATGTCGATCCTGACCACCAACATCTCTACTACTACCATTTTTTCCACCAACATCCCTTCGATCTATATTCCTCCGATCACGATCATTCACATTTCTATCACGATTTCGATCATCAACATTCCTATCATAATCTCGATCCATACTTCTATGATCACTAACAACACTTCTCTCTCGATTTGAATGTGGTGAAACTCTACTTCCCTCATGCTTAGATTTAGGTGAAACCCTTCTCTTATTTTGATTCATCTCCAACATCATTCTCTTTAATCGACCAATCCCTTCATTAAGCTTCTCATTAAAGTTTTCGTTAATTCTTTGCTCCATCTCATCGGCCTCTTCTCTCCCATACAAAGCATCAACGTTGCGATAACGGTTAGCTCTTCTCGGAGGCATGATCACTCTTCAACAAATTCCAACAAAAACTTCACTTCGATCTAAAAATCTTCAAATCAAAACTACCCACTTGTTGAAATCTTCAAAAATCACCAAACGAACAAATCTCTTCAAAATCGCGAGAACCCAATTCTCCAAATGATGCAAATCTCGCACAAACTCCAAAAATCTACACAAACTCCTTGCGATCTGCTCTAATACCAAATAACGCAGCGTGATAAGTGAATTCGACGATGTCAATCGAATCTGTCCAGGATCCAATCCGATTAGCGGAATTAATCGGTGAATTGATGCGGAATCGATGGATTGAAAATACCCAAACGCCCAAATCCGTTGATCACGAAGATACCGGACTTTAGCTATCTTCGACATGTTGATCGCGCACGATGCCATGAGAGAAGATCTACAATTCTTCAAACGTTGATCAAGCGCACTTGATTCCGTGAATTGGCTTCAACAATTGTTGATTCGAGCGCACTCGAATGCCGAAGGTGGAGATAGGAGATAACACTCAACTACCAATTTTAATGGAGGCAAGAAGCACAAACCAAATTTTATTTCAAATTCAACAACCCTTTTACAATGACATCACCTCCCTATTTATAGGGTTTACAATACAACACAAGACTTAAGAAAATTACAACACTTCACAACGACTTACAAACAAACAACATAAAAAGTAGCGACCTATACAATAACGACCTAACCAACAAATACAAACGACATAACAAAATACAGCCACGACTTAAAAAATTCTCGCGACCTAACTCTTCAGTCTGCTTCGCGACATATCTTCTTGCGACCTAACTCTTCAGTCTGCTTCGCAACTTATCTTCTTGCGACCTAACTCTTCAGTCTGCTTCGCGACTTATCTTCTTGCGACCTAACTCTTCAGTCTGCTTTGCGACTTATCTTCTTGCGACCTATAGCAACAATCAACGACCTAGGCTGGAGCTTCTCGCGACCTTCTGGAAAATAATCGCGACCTATGAGAGAAGTATGGCAACGACCTAATCGGCAGCGACCTACTTGCTCGCGGCCTAAGTGCTCGCTATTTTGGTTTGGAGGCGACGTAGAGCTAGGTCGTTCGCGACCTAAAAAAGAGCGACGTAGAGCTAGGGTTTCTGGATCGTCTTCGTCATCGCGAGCTAGGAATCGCTCGATTCTGGTGAGTGCTGCATCAATATTCCTTTCGAAGGAACCCATTTCATATAACATTACTTTGCATTTATGCATCTGGTCTTCCACAAAACGTCCCTTTCGACCAAGTCGAAAGGGATCTAGCTCTTTCGAAGTGGATCAAATGTATAATATGCAAAGCTTCATTTAATATATGCAATGGGAAATCATCTTAGATAACACAAGTTCTGTAAACTTGTTAAGATCGAGACATCATCATCATCTTTATTTGTCATAATGTATTGTTAATCACGATGATAATGTTTTTCATATGCATATTATCCAAGTCGATCCCATGGCATTGCATAAGACAAAAAGGAGTTAAGAAGATATGATAGCACCATGTTCAATTGATCATTAGTCTAGCTAATGATCGAAATGATCTCCCTCATGATTGAAATCTTTATTGAATTCATGCACTTCCTCCTTTTCACATTAATCCAAAATGAGTTACTAGTTTGAGAGCTTTTTCCCAAATCAATTTAGGGTTACAAAAATTTGATTTTCGGTAAGAAGTAGAAGAATGAGTTTTGAATCCAAAATCCGGTCCCCAAAATCGGGATCCTAGGGTCTTATTTATAGATGTAGGTCGACTCTCTTTCACGCCCCTTCTTTCGACTCAGTCGAAAGGTCCTCCTATCTTCCGCATCCATCCTTTCGACATAGTCGAAAGGCCCTCTTTCTTTTTTCAGTGCGCCTGCTTTTGATGTTGTCGAAAGGCATTCCCTTCGAGTTTCCTCATTCATCCTTACGCTTCCCATTTTCTTATTCCAGACCTTTCGACCCAGTTAAAAGGATCTCCTTGTCCACCTTTCGCCGTCATTAAGGTCCATGTGTCTCTTTTCTCTGCTTTCTCTTGGATTGCTTTCGACTTTGTCGAAAGGGTGATAGATGCGCCTTTTCTCTTTGTGTTTCTTTGTTGTCATAAGAAGTAAAGATACAAGCTTCTGACTCTGTCGATATGTAGTTTTCTGGGGTTTTGAAGGTGTTGAAGTGTTGATGGTTTCGACGCGGTAGATAGCTTCCAAATGCATACTTGTGAATTGATGCGGAACCTTCCCTGGATGTTAAAGGCTTTGACCGGTTCGAAAGGCTTGATTATTCTTTCGAAAGGGTTGTTCTGATCAAGGCATCTTTCTGAGTAATTTGAATTAAGGCAAATCCTTTGGTTTCGAATGGTTTGGCGCGTATATAAAGGGTTGTTATGCATTACCTTCGAAAGGGGGTTTCGAACACACTCCTGCTTTCCTTATATATGCGAATCCATCTGCACCGAAAGGTTTTTGACGAGGCGGAAGGGTAGTCTTGCTTTCTTCTTTCATCTTTACGAAAGCTTTTGCACTGTTTATCATTTGTGATGATGCCTGGTGCCTGCGACTCCTTCAAAAGCTATCTCAATGCCTTCGAAACACCCTTTCGTGAACCTTGACGAAACCCATGTCTTCAATTTTAGTAGAACCTAGCACTTTTATTAACCTTCTTTCATATGTTTATTCTTAAGGGAATTTTATGGTTAATATTTTTCCCCCTAGTATGAAAGAAGCTTTTGTTCTTTAGGTCAAAATTTTCACAACTTCCTCGTTCTTTATAACTTCAATTTCCTACAAAATTCAAAGGAAGCAACATTTTCTATTGTTAACTCATTATTTATTTAAATATATAATTCATGATTTGGAAATAAAGTCAATATAGCAGTGCTTCTAAACTCAAATGATTAATTAATCATAATCTTAAATTAATAAAGGATACGAAATCCTTAATTGTAAACGATTGAGAACTAAGGACTTTTGTCCGACAATATTATGAATCCCACTATTTAACTTTTATAGTTAAAAATGAAATTCATAGCTAAACTCCCACGTAATCGATTGTAATCCATTCATATAATACTTGAAGTCCAAGAACTTTCTGTTAGACACAACCAATGTTTGGAAATAAGAGGTCATAAGCTATCATCTGGAAATAAGTCTTTGTAATTCATAAATCTTTTATTTGGGGGAATAGGTAATATGTATTTAGAAAGTCCTCTTGGAATTAAGAATGAACCAGGGACCTAAATTCAGATGTTGGTGAACGTCGTTTAGAGTTGCAAACTAATAACCCTGATTTGGGTATTAAGAAGACAAACTCGAAGTTTTTGGTTGAAGAGTTAGATGTCCATTGTAATTTAAATACCACTACTTTAAAACTCAGATTCGGGAACTGATAGATGGAATCCAAAGTTGATGATAAAAGACTTGAAACTCAAATTCAGGTATTAGAAAGCTAAGAAATCTAAAACCCAGATTAGGGCATCAAACAGTGAAGTTCAGAAGTTAATAGTAAGATGTTCAGAACCCAAATTCAGGTTTCAATAAGTGAAATTCAAAAATAGTCTTTATAATAGAACCCTTCAAACCAAATTCGGGTATTAGTTGTGGATAATCTGAAATCCATAAGAATTTTCCTCATGATAGGAATCTCCCAGATTAGGACATTAATAGTGGATAATCATAAATCCATAATAATTATCTTCATAATAGAAATCTCAAGCCCATATTAGGGCATTAATAAGTAAAGTCTAGTAATAGTTTTAAAACTCAGATTCGGGTATGAGGAAGACCATAAGTTATTGTTAAAGACCCGAAACCCAAATTCGGGTATTAACGGATGAAGTTTAGAAATAAGAAACCCGAAACCCACATTCAGGGATTAATAAGCAGAGTTCTGCTCTGCTCCTTAGATTATGTCATCTTTGACATGTGTAAACCCTTTAGGCCTTGTATGTAGTTGTGGTTTGATTGGCTGCTTCTCGAGCTTGGACGTCTTAGTCCATCATTTGATATGCCGCTTCTCGGGCTCGGACGTCTTAGTCCATTGTTTGATATGCCGCTTATTGGGCTTGGACGTCTTAGTCCATTGTAGATATGCTGCTTCTTAGGCTTGGACGTCTTAGTCCGTTGTTGATATGCCGCTTCTTGGGCTTGGACGTCTTAGTCCATTGTTGACCGGTGCGCTTGGTTAACTTATTCTCAAGCTGGAAAGAAGGACTTACCCAACCTCCCTCAAGGAGGTGCCTTGACCTGGCCATATCATGGCGCGATCAAGGGCGTGTTCCGTGCCTTTGCCAGGCCATAGCTTGGCGGGACCAAGAGCTTACTCCGTCCTTCCTCCAAGAAGTGCCTTGACCTGGCCATAACGTGGTGCGGTCAAGGGCTTGTTCAATGCCTTAAGCAGGCCATAGCATGGCGGGGCCAAGGGCTTACTCCGTCCTCCCTCCAGGAGGCGCCTTGACCTGGCCATAGTATGGCGCGGTCAAGGGCTTGTTCAGTGCCTTAAACAGGCCATAGCGTGGTGGGGTCAAGGGCTTACTCCGTCCTCCCTCCAAGAGGCACCTTGACTTGGCCATAGCATGGAGCGGTCATGGGCTTGTCGATGCTTTAACCTGGCCATAGTGTGGCATGGATAAAGGCTTACACTCTCCCTCCACAAGGTGCTATGCCCTGGCCAACTAGGTGCAGACAGAGGCTTTGACCATTAAAGCTAGTGTCGAGTATTTCACTCCCAACCATGTAGATTATTCTTTTTGAAGAAAGGGATGCTTTCTTTAGTCACTGTAGGAAAATATGGTCTCAAATATTCTACGTTCCATGTTCTAGGAACCATATTGCCTTCTGGTCGGCATAGCTTGTAAGCTCCTAGGGGAATTACTTTGCATATGATTAGTGAACCTTCCCAATTTGGTCCCATCGGTCCATCCACAGGATTTCTCGTGTTTGCCATTACCATTCGGAGTACTAGGTCTCCTTCTTGAAATGACCTTGTTCTCACTTTTGAATTGTAATATTTCGAAATTCTTTTTTGATAATCTACTGTTTGAATTTCTGCTTCATCTCTCAACTCATGTATTAAATCCAGCAATTCACTCTTTAGTTCTTGGTTTAAATTGAATGCTTATGCGATCCTTCGATGTGAGGGTATTTCAATTTCAATTGCATACATCGCCTCACACCCATATGTTAATGAATAGGGAGTATGTCCCGTCGCTGTTTTGGTAGATGTTCTATAAGCCCATAGTACAAGTGGCAACTCTTCTACCCAATTCCCTTTGGCTTTGTTCGGTCACTTTTTTAGAATAGTCTTTATAGTCTTATTTGCAGTCTCAACGGCCCTATTTACCTTCGGATGTGTCACGGAGGAAAAGCTCTTAATAATCCCATTCTTATGACAAAACCGGGAGAACTCTTCACTTTCAAACCGCGTTTCATTGTATGAGATAATCTTATGGGGAATTCCAAATCTTGTTATAATGTTTTTAATTACAAATCTGAGTACTTTTCCAAAGGTGATCTCGGGAAGCGGTTCTACTTTAACCCACTTTGTAAGGTAGTCTATGGCGACTACATCATATTTTGCTCCCCCTTCAGAAATTAGCAAAGGGACGATTAAGTAAATTCCCTATATGTCAAAGGGCCATGGACTTGAGATCGGGGTTAAATAACTTGGTGGTGACCAAGGAATCTTCGAGTATTTCTGGCATTTCTCGCATCTCCTTACATATTCAATGGCTTGGCTTACCATACAAGGTCAATAAAAACCATGTCTCGTTATCTTTTTTGCTAAGTTTGTCCCGTTAGAGTGGTCTCCACAGAATCCTTCATGCACTTCTACTAGCAATTTCATCCTATTTTCCACGCTTACACATCTTAAGTAAGGTTGTGCGTATCCTTTCTTGTAAAGGAATCCATCCACTATCGTGAAAGTTGGAGCTTGTCGCTTTATTTTTCTAACCTCACCCTTGTCAGATAGTAACTTTCCTTTAGAAAGATATTCATCGATTGGTGACATCCAAGTGTAATTGTACCAGTCATCTATTCCTGGCAGATTAACTCTTTCATCTAAGACTTCTCTACTAATTTCCCTTCCTTCTTTCTCTTGTAAAATGGCTTGGGACCTTGTTGGGACTAATAGTTCCTTTTCTTGTTCGGGAGTTCCCTCTTTAATACTTGGAGTTTCTTGGTACCCTACTAGCACAACCCGAGTTTCTAGGGCTCCCCTTAAGCTAGCCAAATTTGCTAATGAATCCTCTTGTGAGTTTTCACCTCTCGGAATTTGATGTATGGAAAACTCTTCAAATAAAGCAAGCATCTTTAATATCTTCTTTACGTACAAAGATAGCTTGGCATCTTTTGTCTGATATACTTGCTTTATTTGATTTACCATTAATTGGGAATCACTAAAGATTTGAGTCCATGAGATTTTGAGTTCTAATGCCATAGTCAACCCCACCACCGTTGATTCATATTTGGCCACATTGTTTGTTATGGGAAATCCTAACTTCATGGCATAATGTAGGCGGTGTCAGTCTGGTTTATTATCACATAACCTACACCGGCTCCTTGTTCATTTGATGCACCATCGACAAATAACTGCCACATAGGTTTTTGATCCCTTTCTTTTTCTGATTATTCCTTAATGAAGTTAGTACACTCGTTAATAAAATCTGCCAATAATTGCCCTTTCATAGCGGCTCGTTTCTGAAACTCAATATCATACTGGCCAAGCTCAATTCCTCATTTTACCAGTCCACCCGAAGTTTTCGGCTTACTGAAAAGTTGTTTGAGGGGAAAATTGGTTAATACCCTGATTGGATGTGCTTGAAAGTAGGCTCTCAGTTTTCGCGTTATGAGTATCAAGCAATAAGCTAGTTTTTCTATAACTGGGTACCAAACTTCTTCATCCTTTAATCACCTGCTTACATAATATACAAGAAGTTAAGCCCCACTTCCTTCTCTAATCAACACTGAACTGACCGCATGCTTTGAAACTGACATGTATAAGTATAAGATTTCTCCATTCTCGGGACTAGATAGTATTGGTGGTTTTTCCAAATGGCTTTTTAACTCCTGATAAGCTTTTTTACAATCTTCCCCCCATTCAAAGTTTTTCTTCTTCTTGATTACATCGAAAAAGGAGATACACTTATTAGTCGCTTTAGAAATGAATCTACTTACAACGGCTATCCTCCCGTTCAAACTCATTGCCTCTTTACTAGTTTTGGTTTTGGCTATGTCCTCGATAGCTTGAATTTGGTCTGGGCTAGCTTCAATCCCTTGAGCACTCATACGGTACCCTAAAAACTTCCCTGCATGGACTCCGTAGGAGCAATTCTGTGGGTTCAATTTCATCTGATATTTCTATAGTATTTTGAACATCTCTTGTAGGTCTTCAAGATTATTTTTAGCCTTATATACTTCACTAGCATATCATCCACATAAACCTTCATATTTCGGCCAACCTGTTCTTTAATCATCCGGTCGACTAGCCTTTGATATGTAGCTCCTGCATTCATTAGTCCGAAAGGCATTGCTTTTTAGCGATAGATTCCCTAATCAGTAATGAAACTTATGTGTTCCTCATCTGGCTTGAAAATAGGTATCTGATTATACCCTGAGTATGCATCCATGAGAAACAACAATCTGTGCCCACTAGTTGCATCAACCAACTGATCAATTCGTGGAAGCGGAAATGTAACGACCCGAAATTTTCGATCCCAAAAATTTCAGATAGTTAGAAAAAGAAGAAAGAGATAGAAGAAGAAGAAACAGAAACACAACACTGATTCTCACAAATCGCAGCGGATCAAAATATAATATCAAATAATAACAGTTTACAAAAGAATACCTGTATCTGTCAGTTATATTTTTACATCAGAGTTACACTCATACACAAACACTGGACATATACAAATCACATGTCTCAGATAAATAGAAATAATATCACAGCGGAAACACTCCATACGTTCCTGCCATCCAGCTCGTCTCCTGAGCTCTAGAACGTCCTTACCTGAAAATCTGTAATACTCGGTCTGACCCGAGCATTACATCAAAGTAACACCCGAGTCAGGCTGGAAACCAGCATGAGTAAACCCATTCAATTGGAAATACTAAATTTATAAACTTCTTTGAAAACCAGGAAAACTCGTCCAACACTACGAGTTTTAATCATTCTGTAGCCAAACACTTATTTCACAAAATAATATCTAAGTACCTTTACTTAGTTTCAAAGGTCTAGTTTACTTAATTTATTCCATTCCAGCCTATTTGATTTACAAATCAAATCTATAAAGAATTATAAATTTCAAATCGAAGTGGTTTCGGGTATTAACTGATACCCGACCCCGGTCTCTTCGAATCCAATATCATTCATTATGCCAATTTGTTTAAGTG
The DNA here is from genome assembly GCA_030737815.1 of Allium fistulosum. Taxonomy (NCBI): domain Eukaryota; kingdom Viridiplantae; phylum Streptophyta; class Magnoliopsida; order Asparagales; family Amaryllidaceae; genus Allium; species Allium fistulosum. The sequence goes on from CM060905.1 coordinate 1,145,632,850, forward strand.
GACAACTTAATTAAATTCAGAACATCATATTCATATAGCACTTCATCTCAGATAAATAACCCATAATATCACAGTTCAACCAAAGTATCTCATATCACAAAACATCACAAATCACATATCAGAGATATCAACAATCCAAGGCATTCAATTATAGTTTATTACTCATAAGTAAGATTAATTAGTCATCCAATCTAATTAATTTAATTAACACAAGATAAATTAATTACCTTTAAATCCTGCTTAATTAACATTAATTAAACCATTTAATTAATTATTGAAATTAATTAATTTATTCTTTATTTAATTGTTCACATAAATTAATTAACCTTTAATTACTTACATTAATTAATGATTCTTTAATTACTTTCATTTATTAATTATCCTATGATTACTTAAGTTAATCAATTAACCCTTAATTACTTAAGTCCTTAATTAATCTAAGATAAACCATTTATCTTAATTAATTACTTAATTACACTTAAATCTTATTTAAATCAAATGCTATGAAATTAATTTATACAAATTCACTTGTGTTCCTTTTTATTAATTAAAGCTTAATACACTTATCTTAATCACCTACTTAATTCAATCATTATTAAATTCCATTTGAAAATACTTAGGATTTAATCCTTGAAACTTGTTTTGAAACTTGATAAATACTTGCTTGGAAACTTGTACATATTCTTTTGCCTTGAAAACTTATTCATTTCTTATGCTTTTAAAACTTGTTCATGCTTTTCTTTTATTTTTAAAACTTGCTTAATAACTGCTTTTTAACCTGGTTAATATTTTACTTAGGAAATTTGGTTAATCATTTCAAAAATTAAGAAACCCGAGCCAAAATCACACATTCTGGAGCCAATCCCGATCTAACCTATTCGCTTTCCTCCTCCGATGAAACTCATGAACAACCCAAGCATAACTCTACACAAACCCGAGTCCTACCAGAGTCTATCTTCTTCTTCCTCGAACTCGAATCCTTCAACAAAACCAGATGCACATAGATACGTGTGCACCTGCACACCCAAACGCCGACCATCTGACCAACGACGCTTCCTCCATTAAGTCGACGACAACACCCTTCCCCGATTTCGACCACCAGAACTTCGAAACGTCCTCCAAAAAGAAATCGAGCAGAACCAAGGACCACCTGAACCAAAACCGATCCAAAAATTCATCGAGCACCATCACTTTCGTCCATCTGAAACCTCACCGTTGAGCCTAAACATTCGCTAGAGTCCCACGCTTCATTTTACCCTACTCCGATCATATTTGTAACGACCCACTATTTTGGACCATTCAAATCGACAATAAATCCACACATTTCAGACTTGAATAATTCAAAATCATAGATTGTTAATTTAAATTGGGCAAAACTCAGCATATACAGTAAATAAAATAATCACAGATCACAAACAAAGAGTAATATAACAATAATGCAGCAGAAACAAAAGAATAGTAGTTCATGAAGCTACTATATATATATATATATAACAGAGTTAAACAAGATACAATGGAAGTCTCGAATACAATAGATATCTCAATACAATAGTCAAATACAAGACCTAAATACATCATTGGAATCAACTGAATATTTGAAAGCTGGATAGATAGCTGGATCTCCAAGAGAAGCTCCAACTCCAAAGGTGAGTCTCGAATACTGGTACACTCAGTCTGACCCGAGCGTAAAGAAAACACAAAACACTCAAGTCAGGATTAACATTCTTATATCAATAAATCCAACTCAAATCAAATACCGACTGAAATACAAGTAACTCAAAGGAAGTTTGGGATAACCATCCTCTAAGGATCCATTAAACTATCTACTATATAATAGTATACGCTAAGTAGATAATGCCTATCAGTAATATAAAGTATCAAAATAGCATTAAGGCGTTACCATTATCCCCCTTAACACATTTTATATAAGCATCATAGTCTATACAGCACTGTAAACTCCACCGTAAACTAGTGGGCTATCAGGGAGTACTCCATAGGTATAACACAAAACAAATCGTAGTGGTCGCGCATAGGGATATGAGTATGACAAGGCACATGAGGCAATACCCAAGGTAGTGAAACTACCGTTTGCCTGATCCGGACTGGTGAAAACGCATCGCCGCAACGATCGCAACACCGCGAAACAACACTCCCAAATCAAGGGTGCGCACCAATCAAAAACAAGTAATGTGTAGTTTACGAAGAAGTGTGTCCGCTAGAGGTAGCTAACCTCACTGGCCCAGCACGGCTCCTGTTTAAGTCATTTCCAATTTGACACAAGTGTCAAGGTCATCCATTATCGTTCTCTTTCTTCAAATCCAGCAATGTCATCATTCCAACCACTTCATTCTGTATCACACTCCACGTATAATAGTTATTAAAGTGGTTTTCGGTTTAGACAGAGAGTATGTCCCTAACCGATCCCGGACTCTTCAATAACTACGTAATTATTACACCAATTGGTCATTTAATAAACTTTCAAAATAGTTTATATTTCAAAACCGAAGTATCATTGCCGTTTCAAAACCATATCAATACGATATCACTTCCATTTCAAAACCAAATACGATATCATTTCCATTTCGAATATACCCATCTCAAATATATCCATTTACAAAATCTTTGTACTTCAAAGTTATAACACTTTCCAAATCAAACACTTTGGAAATCATTATTCTTTGGAAATCAAAGTTTAGAAATCATAGTGCTTTGGAATCATAACACTTTCCTCTTAACCAGTTTAGATATTTAAATTATTATATATCATAAAATAGTTTATAAATAAAATAGTTTATATAAATAACTATAAGTTTAAATAGTTTATAATAAAATAATTTATATTAAAAATGATTTATATTAAAATAGCTTATATTAACATAATTTATAAAGTAAAATATCAATAGTTTTAAATATAATTTAAAATTACTTTATAAAATAAAATATTTTCCTTAACTTTCACAAATCGATTCAAATCAATTCGATTTCCAAATTCAAATTTAATCAAATCTAAATCATTAATTCAATTCCAATTCAATTAAACATTTCCAAGTTATATCGATTTCAAATACCGATTTGAATCACAAATAAACCGTTTCAATTTCAATATATTTCAAAGCTTCAAATATTCCACATTTCAAAACTAAACTCGATAATTTTATATATATATATCAATTCACTTTTCTATTATTTAGTTTTGAAATATTTTCTTAATTATTTCAATATCATTTGAATACAGCTTCAATTTACAAATTTAAATAAACAAAATATTCCATTTAAATTTATATAAATTTGAAATATTCCTTTAAGTCACTTTTTATCTAATTCAAGTTATAAAATATATCTTTAAAATTTCAAATTTAATAGATTTCAAATCAAACTTATTTAAGTATAATTCTTAAATAATTAAAATTCCAAATCAATTTCAAATTTACTTTTCAACCTGAAACTTCTAAACTCTATATTTGGAAATATAATTTTACATATATACTTAAACATATATATATATTGATTCAAATCAACTTTATTAAATCAACTTTAATAAATCTTTAAAATCAATATTTATTAAAACCATATATTTCTTTCTAAAACCATAGAAATCATTTCAAAATATTTATATATAGACCAACGGTGCCTGTATAAAATGTTCTACCTTATGGTCAAGTGATACAGATATTTATCATTTCAATCCGTAATTTAAATATATACGGGTATATATATATATATCATTTCAACCCGTAATCCCAAATTCAATTCAATTAAAAATCGCTTGGGTTTATCATTTCAACCCATAACGATTTTCTCCTATTCTAAAGTTCGTTCCGGTATGTACCATTTCAATCCATAGTGATTTTATACTAACAGGGAACTTGCAGAGTGATAACAGATATGATAATAATATAACAGACATATATCATCAATATAAATAACAGATAATGGTGTCAGGTGTCACAGGTGAACAGATACAGATAATGGCATATATATAGCAATATAAATAACAGATAATGGTGTCAGATGTCACAAGTGAACAGATACAGATGATGTCATATATATATAGCAATGTAAATAACTAGCAGCAGCATATTTCAATTGTCGTTTCAATTGAAATCAAATTTAATAAATAAAAGAACGTTAATCGTGAGTGATTGCTCACATTTCGAGGCTAAAGAGAAGATAGACAACACAACAGACTACGATTTGAACTGTGAAATTGACCAGTCCAAATGACGATTTCCAAAGCAGGGCAAGATTGGCACGAATTTGACGAGCAAAGCTGATAGGAGAGATCGATGAACAAAACGAATTAGTTTTGATATAAACAAGATATATACATTATTAATATATTATATATATTTTCAGTATTTTAATTTAAGACAAATACACTAAAAATACTATAAAATTTCAAAATTAATCTTTAATACATAAATAAGCTTATATACGTAAGCTACAAAGTCACCATATATTACAATTTAAAATCAAATAACTTTGCTTTATTCCAATACATAGAAAATATCACTTTATATATACTGATACTTGTGAACTATCTATAATTACATATAGGTTAAAAAATATGGCCTATATTACTTATGTACCTAGCAACGTATCTCTCTCTCTCTCTCTCTCTATATATATATATATATATAAATAGCTTATATGTAACCAGCCCATATACATATGAACAACTTTAATAAATACAATACTGTACAATATCTATACTATCATATATATACAACGTTATTTCAACAATTCAAATATAAGACAAATATAGAAAAACTTGCATAATTAAAGTAACTAACATGAGGTGTATATAACTTTTATCTTGAAAACATATAATAATATATACGGCAAATATATCATGAACTACACAAATAACCATACATATATATAATGAAATATACATCTTTAAAGAGACGAGTACAGCTCCGGTGTTGTCAAGCAACAAACTTATTATATACATACCTATATATTATAATGTATATTGAAGCACTGTAGGCTATGAAAATATAACTGATGTATAATGTAAAAACAAATTCAACAGATATGCCGATCAAAACAAAATAAAACAACTATATATATGAACAAATATAAAATCGTATATATATATATATATTCCCGCACATACAAATAAAATATATATACTTTCAAAACCATAAATATAAGAGCAAGCATATTCGAAGTATAGTGCAAATCCATTTTGAAAATAATAATAATAATAATATACTTATGCAGCATATACTCTATATTGCACGGATTGACATAGCATACATTATATATATACAACAACCTTTAATAACCAACATATTATCATACTGACCTTAACATATATATATATATATCCATATATACGGCTCGACAAATAATACTTTCAATAAAACAAACATACTTCACCTTGCTATATATATATTTTTGCAAACTGTTTTATAGCTTGTTCACAAATAAAAATATAAACAGATTTTATATCAAACTAATATATTGTTTACATACTTTAACATATAAAAGCTACCATATACTAACGGTTCATATAACCTTTATAACTACTATAAACTTTATAAACATATATATAAATCATAGTCTCACCAAAATATATATGAAGAAACATATAAGATAACCCACACAAGTAATTGTTTTAAGACTGTATATAAATCTTCTCCTAAATACTAACAAATGTAAAAACTATCCTACAAATACTTATATATATTTCAAATAACATTTTATACGTATGCATAGATATAATCCTTTATACACCAAAAAAATGTTGAATATAAGTACAATATGTCTTATAATATTTATCAGAATTTGTATCTATTCATGTAATAGCGAAGAGAAGACTCGAGTGCAGGGGTTTTGAGGTTCAAGTGGTGGTCGGCAAGAGAAGAAAGAGGAGGCGGTTACTCTATCTCGGCCAGGTGGATTGATGGTTCAGCTTGCACGGCCGATGTTGGCAAGTGGATGGCGAGGCTAGAAGGCAGAGGCCTCATGCGTGCTTGCGTGAGAGGAGGGCGAGCGAGAAGTGGCTCATGGCGGAGGAACCCATGGCGACAAGGGCAGGGTTGGTGGGGCAAGGTCGGTTGAAGGTGGAATGCATGGAGGAGAGAGAGGAAAAGAGGAAGGAGGGGAGAGGCAAGGCCTGGGTTTGGAAAGGAGGAGAGGCCGAGCAGAGATAAAACGCCCAGCTTCTTTTTTTTAGATTTCCAATGAAATAAAACTGGAATCAAAATCTTTATTGAACAGTCAAAATAGTATGAAAAGGTGGAATTGCAAAAGGTTGATATTAATATCTGGGAAATAGTAAACGTTTATGACTGTTTATTCCAGCTGAGGAAATGAATGGACATAAAACAAAAGGTTAAAACGGGTCCCGATATGGAATCGTTCTCCGCAGATTCCGTTGCGAACCGGACTTCAAAACACCGAACCGAATATACCTTAAATGTCAGCACGACGAGACGATCAAAACGGCACATAGATATCAGTGGTACGATCATCCGATTGAAAGTCGATATCGGTACTGAAATGCTGCAACAAATGTCAGAAATAAGATGAACGGAGCAATAGAAGTCCAAATTTGATGAAACGAAATATGACGTCTCACTCAAAAGATGATTTACAAATTTATTATATAAAAATATTCCGATTTGGAAAACATTTTATTATCATCAAATTTAACTGATATAAATTGAAATAGAATTACACAAGAAAATAAACTTCCATATTATCTGATGAAAATTTACCAGTTGCTATGATTAATTAGATATCAAATTTTTATTTCAAAATTGTATCGTTTAAAATTTCACAAAATTTCAACTAATTACGTTATTAAAACAGTTAAAATTTACGGGTCGTTACACTCTCCCCCACTCAAAACTTTTCGTCCCTGAAAAGGAAGGAGGTAGGAGAATAGAAACAACTAGAAAGAAAATAGATTGGAATACAAGTAAAAAAATTAATTTAAACCATATAAATTTCAATTTAAATTAATTAATATTTAACAATTTGGTTAAATCCCTTTGAGTTCACTTAAGTTAAATCAATCTATCTATTTCTAAATTCATTATCTTATTATCTAGTCATCCTCAATTAACAATTTCTAGATCATCAATTTGTATAATCATTTATTGTACTCATATTTTATTCAACAAATTTAATTCTTTTATTCCAAATTATTATTAAGTTTATTCCACTTAATATATCTTATTACATATATTTAAACCATATAAATTAATTTAAACCATATAAATTTCAATTTCAATTAATTTATATTCAATAATTGGTTTAAATTTAAGGTATTTCCATAAGTTGATCTAATTTCAATTTGTTAATTCTTTTAGAACAAAATTTATTATATTCATCTCATTCAATTAACTTATTATTCTATCATCTTTATTAGCATATTTTTTTTAATTAAAATCTAAGTGTATACCATTTATTATAAACACTCAAATTTTATTTATAAAATCATTTTATATTGTATATTATCCAATTACATTTTAACTTCTGAATAATTTAGGTAAGTTATTTGAAATGCAATTTAGTACTATATAAATAAAATTTTCAAATTCAATTATTTCAAGTTTAAATATTTATCCAAAATTTTTGACTTCAGTTTATAACTGAAATCATCTTTAAATCATAAACTTAAGAATTTAAATCTTCGATTTACTTCAAACAATTTTGAGATAAATATATATAGTATATATCATATCAAAGTTAATCTTTATATATATAATAAATCAGGTCATACCACAGAAATTCAAATCAAATTAAATTTTCGAACTAAGTATAGCAAAGCTACTGAATGGTCTCTTCACTTCGAAACTCGAAAATAAATGTCGATGATGCGGCCGTCATCACCGAAATTATTTTCCAGCGACAAAAGAGAAGAGTACTGATTTAAACATTAAAATTCTTTGAAAATCATTTATATTCGAAAATACTTTATATAATATACATTTAAAATTTTAAAATCAGAGTTGGAATCATCGGAAATTAAATTCTCAAATTCCTGATTTAAATTTATTTAAATTCCAAATCAATTTATAAACCATGTTTATAAATTCATTTAGAACAATAAATGATAATCAAATATTATCATTTCAAACAACTAATTAATTAACCCCTTTTTTTCCTAGAAAATTTTACTTATATATTTATAATATAATCATACAAAATTATTTCATTTACCAAATTTGAAATCAATATTGTGTCAGTTTGCTATGTTCAAGTGTTTTGGAAATCCTATTGATAGCATTGATCAGGCGAATCGATCGAAAATCCAAACCAACATCAACAACTCAAACAACACAATAGATAAAACATTTTAATATTAATTACAAATACACTCCCTCACTCGATAATTCAAGAATGGATTTCAAAGCAAAGATGGGATTCAAAGTAGAGAACTCTAATCAAATAAAATTCCGACTAGAAGATAGGTTTGAAATGGAGATAAGATAATTGGATTACGAAGTAGGAAAATAGATAGACTTATATAAATCGCGGGCAACCTTTAACCGGGTTAACCATGACTTCAAAATAAGATCGAGATAGAATTTTGGAGCAAATCAACATTCGATTGCCAGAGATAGAATTAGGTATAGCAAGAGATAGCAGCATCGTAAACCGAGGATGTGGGAATCTTCGGTGAATCAATGCTGGTTGTACAGGAGTTTCACTCTTTTACAAATTATTCAGATATTGGCGAGACCGCCGATTTATTATAGAGATCATTCGAAGTGGAGTTATGGGATACTCCAGAATTAAAAAGACACGAATAGGGGAGACACGAATGGACTTTGGAACTGAAGGGAACGTTCCAAAATTTAAAGAAACCGAGTCAAAGAAGAAGGAATTCAAGCTCGAACGAACGTGATTCTGTAATTGAATTTACTCTATATCCTGAGTTTTGCCTAAAACCAGAGCTCTGATACCAACTGTAACGACCCACTATTTTGGACCATTCAAATCGACAATAAATCCACACATGTCAGACTTGAATAATTCAAAATAATAGATTGTTAATTTAAATTTGGCAAAACTCAGCATATACGGTAAATAAAATAATCATATATCACAAACACAGAGTAATATAATAATAATGCAGCGGAAACAAAAGAATAGTAGTTCATGAAGCTACTATATATATAACAGAGTTAAACAAGATACAACGGAAGTCTCGAATACAATAGATATCTCAATACAATAGTCAAATACAAGATCTGAATACATCACTGGAATCAACTGAATATTTGAAAGCTGGATAGATAGCTAGATCTTCGAGCGAAGCTCCAACTCCAAAGGTGAGTCTCGAATACTATTACACTCAGTCTGACCCGAGCGTAAAGAAAACACAAAACACTCGAGTCAGGATTAACATTCTTATATCAATAAATCCAACTCAAGTGAAATAACGACTGAAATACAAGTAACTCAAAGGATGTTTGGGATAACCAGCCTCTAAGGATCCATTAATCTATCTACTATGTAGTAGTGTACGCTAAGTAGATAATGCCTATCAGTAATATAAATTATCAAAATAGCGTTAAGGCGTTACCATTATCCCTCTTAACACATTTTATATAAGCATCATAGTCTATACAGCACTGTAAACTCCACCGTAAACTAGTGGTCTATCAGGGAGTACTCCATAGGTATAACACAAAACAAATCGTAGTGGTCGCGCATAGGGATACGAGTATGACAAGGTACATGAGGCAATACCCAAGGTAGTGAAACTACCGTTTGCCTGATCCGGACTGGTGAAAATGCATCGCCGCAACGATCGCAACACCGCGAAACAACACTCCCAAATCAAGGGTGCGCACCAATCAAAAATAAGTAATGAGTAGTTTACGAAGAAGTGTGTCCGCTAGAGGTAGCTAACCTCACTGACCCGGCATGACTCCTATTTAAGTCATTTCCAATTTGACACATTTGTCAAGGTCATCCATTATCGTTCTCTTTCTTCAAATCAAGCAACGTCATCATTCCAACTACTTCATTCTGGATCACACTCCGCGTATAATAGTTATTAAAGTGGTTTTCGGTTTGGACAGAGAGTATGTCCCTAACCGATCCCGGACTCTTCAATAACTACGTAATTATTACACTGATTGGTCATTTAATAAACTTTCAAAATAGTTTATATTTCAAAACCGAAGTATCATTGCCGTTTCAAAACCATATCAATACGATATCACTTCCATTTCAAAACCAAATATGATATCATTTCCATTTCGAATATACCCATCTCAAATATATCCATTTACAAAATCTTGGTACTTCAAAGTTATAACACTTTCCAAATCAAACACTTTGGAAATCATAATTCTTTGGAAATCAAAGTTTAGAAATCATAGTGCTTTGGAATCATAACACTTTCCTCTTTACCAGTTTAGATATTTAAATTAGTATATATAATAAAATAGTTTATAAATAAAATAGTTTATATGAATAGCTATAAGTTTAAATAGTTTATAATAAAATAATTTATATTAAAAATGATTTATATTAAAATAGCTTATATTAACATAATTAATAAAGTAAAATATCAATAGTTTTAAATATAATTTAAAATTACTTTATAAAATAAAATATTTTCCTCAACTTTCACAAATCGATTCAAATCAATTCGAGTTCCAAATTCAAATTTAATCAAATCTAAATCATCAATTCAATTCCAATTTAATTAAACATTTCCAAGTTATATCGATTTCAAATACCGATTTGAACCACAAATAAACCATTTCAATTTCAATATATTTCAAAGCTTCAAATATTCCACATTTCAAAACTAAATTCGATAATTTTATATATATATATATATATATCAATTCACTTTTCTGTTATTTAGTTTTGAAATATTTTCTTAATTATTTCAATATCATTTGAATACAGCTTCAATTTACAAATTTAAATAAACAAAATATCCCATTTAAATTTATATAAATTTGAAATATTCCTTTAAGTCACATTTAATCAAATTCAAGTTATAAAATATATCTTTAAAATTTCAAATTTAATAGTTTTCAAATCAAACTTATTTAAGTATAATTCTTAAATAATTAAAATTCCAAATCAATTTCAAATTTACTTTTGAACCTGAAACATCTAAACTCTATATTTGGAAATATAATTTTACATATATACTTAAACATATTTATATTGATTCAAATCAACTTTATTAAATCAACTTTAATAAATCTTTAAAATCAATATTTATTAAAACCATATATTTCTTTCCAAAACCATAGAAATCATTTCATAATATTTATATATATAGACCAATGGTGTCTGTATAAAATGTTCTACCCAATGGTCAAGTGATATGGATATTTATCATTTCAATCCGTAATTTAAATATATACGGGTATATATATATATATCATTTCAACCCGTAATCCCAAATTCAATTCAATTGAAAATCGCTTGGGTTTATCATTTCAACCCATAACGATTTTCTCCTATTCTAAAGTTCGTTCCGGTATGTATCATTTCAACCCATAGTGATTCTATACTAATAGGGAACTTGCAGAGTGATAACAAATATGATAATAATATATCAGACATATATCATCAATATAAATAACAGATAATGGTGTCAGGTGTCACAGTTGAACAGATACAGATAATGGCATATATATAGTAATATAAATAACAGATAATGGTGTCAGATGTCACAGGTGAACAGATACAGATGATGGCATATATATAGCAATGTAAATAACCAGCAGCAGCATATTTCAATTGTCGTTTCAATTGAAATCAAATTTAATAAATAAAAGAACGTTAATCGTGAGTGATTGCTCACCTTTCGAGGCCAAAGAGAAGATAGACAACACAACAGACTATGATTTGAACTATGAAATTGACCAATCCAAATGACGATTTCCAAAGCAGGGCAAGATTGGCATCAATTTGACGAGCAAAGCTGATAGGAGAGATCGATGAACAAAACGAATTAGTTTTGATATAAACAAGATATATACATTATTATTATATTATATATATTTTCAGTATTTTAATTTAAGACAAATACACTAAAAATACTATAAAATTTCAAAATTAATCTTTAATACATAAATAAGCTTATATACGTAAGCTACAAAGTCACCATATATTACAATTTAAAATCAAATAAATTTGCTTTATTCCAATACATAGAAACTATCACTTTATATATACTGATACTTGTGAACTAACTATAATTACATACAGGTTAAAAAAATGGCCTATATTACTTATGTAACTAGCAACGTATATCTCTCTCTATATATATAAACAACTTATATGTAACTAGCCCATATACATATGAACAACTTTAATAAATACAATACTGTACAATATCTATACTATCATATATATACAAAGTTATTTCAACAATTCAAATATAAGACAAATATAGAACAACTTGCATAATTAAAGTAACTAACATGTATATTAAGGTGTATATAACTTTTATCTTGAAAACATATAATAATATATACGGCAAATATATCATGAAATACACTGATAACCATACAAATATATAATGAAATATACATCTTGAAAGAGACGAGTACAGCTGCGGTGTTGTCAAGCAATAAACTTATTATATACATACCCATATATTATAATGTATATTGAAGCACTGTAGGCTATGGAAATATAACTGATGTATAATGTAAAAACAAATTCAACAGATATGCTGATCAAAGCAAAATAAAACAACTATATATATGAACAAATATAAAATCATATATATATATATATTCCCGCACATACAAATAAAATATATATACTTTCAAAACCATAAATATAAGAGCAAGCATATTCGAAGTACAGTGCAAATCCATTTTGAAAATAATAATAATAATAATATACTTATGCAGCATATACTCTATATTGCACGGACTGACATAACATACATTATATATATATATACACAACAACCTTTAATAACCAACATATTATCATACTGACCTTAACATATATATATATATATATCCATATATACGGCTCGACAAATAATACTTTCAATAAAACAAACATACTTCACCTTGCTATATATATATTTTTGCAAACTGTTTTATAGCTTGTTCACAAATAAAAATATAAACAGATTTTATATCAAACTAATATATTGTTTACATACTTTAACATATAAAAGCTGCCATATACTAACGGTTCATATAACCTTTATAACTACTATAAACTTTATAAACATATATATAAATCATAGTCTCACCAAAATATATATGAAGAAACATATAAGATAACCCACACAAGTAATTGTTTTAAGACTATATATAAATCTTCTCCTAAATACTAACATATGAATAAACTATCCTACAAAGACTTATATATATTTCAAATAACATTTTATACGTATGCATAGGTATAATCCTTTATACACCAAAAAAAATGTTGAATATAAGTACAATATGTCTTATAATATATATCAGAATTTGTACCTATTCATGTAATAGCGAAGAGAAGACTCGAGTGCAGGGGTTTTGAGGTTCAAGTGGTGGTCGGCAAGAGGAGCAAGAGGAGGCGGCTACTCTGTCTCGGCCAGGTGGATTGATGGTTCGGCTTGCACGGCCGATGTTGGCAAGTGGATGGCGAGGCTAGAAGGCAGAGGCCTCATGCGTGCTTGCGTGAGAGGAGGGCGAGCGGGAAGTGGCTCACGGCGGAGGAACCCATGGCGACAAGGCCGGTGGTTGGTGGGGCAAGGTCGGCTGAAGGTGGAACGCATGGAGGAGAGAAAGAGGGAAAGAGGAAGGAGGGGAGAGGTAAGGCCTGGGTTTGGAAAGGAGGAGAGGCCGAGCAAAGATAAAACGCACAACTTCTCTTTTTTTTAGATTTCCAATGAAATAAAACTGGAATCAAAATCTTTATTGAACAGTCAAAATAGTATGAAAAGGTGGAATTGCAAAAGGTTGATATTAATATCTGGGAAATAGTAAACGTTTATGACTATTCATTCCAGCCGAGGAAATGAATGGACATAAAACAAAAGGTTAAAATGAGTACCGATATGGAATCGTTCTCCGCAGATTTCGTTGCGAACCGACTTCAAAACACCGAACTGAATATACCTCAGAGATCAGCACGACGAGACGATCAAAACGGCACACAGATATCAGTGGTACGATCATCCGATTGAAAGTCGATATCGGTACCGAAATGCTGCAACAAATGTCAGAAATAAGATGAACGGAGCAATAGAAGTTCAAATTTGACGAAACGAAATATGATGTCTCACTCAGAAGATGATTTACAAATTTATTATATAAAAATATTCCAATTTGGAAAACATTTTATTTTCATCAAATTTAACTGATATAAATTGAAATAGAATTACACAAGAAAATAAACTTCCATATTATCTGATGAAAATTTACCAGTTGCTATGATTAATTAGATATCAAATTTTTATTTCAAAATTGTATTGTTTAAAATTTCACAAAATTTCAACTAATTACGTTATTAAAACAGTTAAAATTTACGGGTCGTTACAATATCCGATACTTGCTCGACGACATACTGACCTCCAAATCATCGTCGACCAAATCAGGGTCTAAACCCTAATTCGTCGTCGACACGCCACCACAATGGTCTAAAAAAATCTGAGACCATTTTTCCTGAGATCCCCATCACTCAGGCTTTCTCTCGCATCTAGCACGATGCTCGACCCACCGCCGTTCATCATGAATTGACGAAAAACCCAGTACCGTTCATCTAAACAATTCACCTCAACCACTCACTTAAAAATCAAAAGAACGCCACCTAAATTCATCATTTTGAACATAGATTTCAGTTATATATATGAAAACTTGAATTACACTGATTGAATTTCCTGGAAAGATTGATTATCCACTGTAAATTCACTATTTTCCAGATAATAACTTAATAATTTCACTTGAGACTATTTTTAAAAATAAGGTTTCATCAATACAAACACATTTCCTTTTGAAATTATAACCTATAATTACCTGAGTGAAGAGAAATGGAGTTTTGTGTGATTATTGGGTCTGTAAATCAAAAACAGAGGTTTATATATCTAAACACAGACATGCATATAAACATATACACAGCAACTATCAACTGATATACATGCAAACATATTCACACATTCATGCAAACATTTCACAACATTTCCACAGGATATCACAGGCATCAAGTTATAAGACATATTTAACTTTTTAAAATGATGGTTTACTCACAGTTTTGTGATGAACAATGCTATTCTCTGTTCTTGCCTTAATGCTTTATTACTGTTTTGATCTTTGAAGTTTAATGGCAGACTTGCTCCTTTGTTTTCGTTTTCTTTCCTGGTGGCATTTTTGAAATGAACAGGGTGATAGGTCCAACCACATATATGTGTGTATATATATATGGGGAACAAAGTGTGTAGAGCAAGCTATAGGCAGATTTTTTTTTGATTTGATTCATATGCAGACCTGATTTTTGATTTCATATGACAGCCCTTGATTTTTGTTTTGACCTTGATGAAATGTTTTGTATGCTTGAGTTGATATTTTATGTGCTTGAGATGATGTATATTAAATGCTATGTCCCCATACTTATCTATATCTGTATGCACTACTTTTATAATCTGTAAACATACTTTCTATACACATTTTCTTGAATATTATTTCATATGAGCATATATACATGTATATACATTTATATACCCATATATACTATTAACATCATAAAGCTTGCATTCATTATATACATACATATATATACATATTCATTTTTGGATATTTTACCTTAGTTTTAAATGGTGGAGTTTTATATATTCATATAATTTATTTTTCTATGAGGTTTATTATATTCAAAGTTTTATAATTAAATATTTATTATAGTTTTCAAACCAATTTATATATATCCAGATACTTTAATTATCTGAATTTTTATTGGTTCGACTTATAAAATCAGTTCTTCAATAATTAAAATCAGTCAATTTCCCGACTAGCAGACGTCCAAAAATCCGAGTCCTCATAGGAAAACAGTCTTTCAGACATGCTTTGTTCAACTAAGTATAATCGATGCAAGTCCTCCACTTTCCGTTCGACTTATTTACTAACACTGAGTTTGCTATCCATTTTGGGTAATCGATTTCCCGAATAAATCCATTTACAAGGAGCCTTCTAACTTCTTCTTTCAAGGCGTCAGACCGTATTTTATCTAGTTGTATCTTTTTCTGTCTAATGGGGGTTTCTTCTGGATTGATGTTTAGCGCATAACACATGACCGACGGATCAATCCCTACCATATCTAAATGAGACCAAGCAAATACATCTTTATTGGTTTTAAGAAACTGGATTAAATCTTTCTTTAAGTTGTTATCCAATTCCTTTCCCACTGTGACTACTTTAGTGGAATCATCTGAATGTATGCATACCTCCTCAAGGTCTTCTATGGGTTTTATTCTTTCCGCTTCCCTTTGGCAATCAAAATCTGTAACGATTGGGCTTTCTTCAACAGAATTAGCATCGATCCTCTTCCTCTTGCCTTTAGGGGGAATGTACCTTTCATACATAAGTTTGTTAGTTTTATTAGATCTAATTTTTGCTTCGAATGTTGGATGTAAAAATACATCATCCGAAGGCAGAGAAATAGTAGAAGAATCAAAGTAAGAAGAAGACTCCCTTTTGTATCGATCAATTGTAGCAAAATACATTTCATGGGAGCTGAATTGCTCTCTACGGACTGTGCCCTAGCCTCTCTTTGTCAAGAATTTCACCATCAGATACTTTAGTGAAACAAAAGTATATATCTCATCAAGCGCAGGTCTGCCAATGAAAGCGTTGTAATAGGATGGCTAGTTAATGATCACAATGAGAGTTTGAAAGTCCGGCAACATGGTGGGAACCCCATTTGTACTAGCAGTTTTACTTGCCCCACTGGGGTCGACCCTTTGTTGTTGAACCCAAAGATTGGTTCAATGCTGGGCTCTAGCTTGTCATCAGGGATGTTCATCTGATCAAAGGCATGCTTACAAATGACATTGGCTGTACTACCCATATCCACAAGAATTTTGGATATGATAGATAGTCCAATTTGAGCTGTGATCATCGGGGAATCGTTATGTGGGTGATGGACTCCCTTCTTCAACTCTTGGGAGGTAATGACTAGATTTGGCATTGGGATGTTGAGTCGCAGATTTTTTAGCAGGGGCTCTTCTTGGACTGAGAACACTCCCTCTCTAGCCTCCTTAATATACATGTACCTCACCCCTTTGTTGGTCTCCACTGGATGTGGCCCTCCATAAATTACATCGATCCTATTCAGCGGCGGACAAAAGCTCAAAGGATCTTCTTCCTCCAGAATATTAACAGCATTACTAGGAAGATTTTGCGGACCATCCCCCCTCCATGGAGCTTTTTGTTTGTCCTGGATGAATTCTTTCAAATGACCCTCGCGAATCAACTTTTGTATGATTCCCGCCAAGACTCTGCATTCGTCGGTCTTGTGACCATTTGTTGTGTGGTACACACAGTAGTCACCCACCTTCCTTTAGTCTGGGTGATTCTTGGCCTTGCAGGAAGTTGGGAAATTGACTCTCTCCTTTGCCACATCATAGATGTAAGACAATGGCTTGTTTAAAGCGATTGATATAGCAATAGGCTATTCCCATCTTGCTCTTTTATGCCCTCGATCCAATCCAAACCTTCCACCTTCCTTTTTAGGGATTGCTTTCTTCTTAGCATGATACAGCTCATCCATTTGAATGAACTTGTCAGCCTGAAAGTGGAAGTCCTATAGATCCTTGCACCCATTAATAAAGAGCTGTTTCCAGAATGGGGTATTCTCTATTAATCCAGAATGTACCGCAATGAGCTTATCATGATCGTTCATGTCCTTAGCCTTTAATGCTTCGATATTGAATCTTTTGAGGTAATCTCCCAAAGACTCTCCTTGTCTCTGTTTAATGTTAGCCAGAATCGTATAGTCTATGGTTGGGTCCTTGCATATGCAAAATTGAGCAGAGAACTCATAAAAAAATTACTTCTACGAGTAGATTTTCATTTCATGGTATTGTCGATACCATTTAGCCGCAGGCCCTTAGAGAGTCATTGGAAACAACCTACATCGAATGACTCCAGATGTGTTATATAGAACCATTTGGCAATCGAAAGCCATCAAGTGGTCATATGGGTCTGTAGTTCCATGGTACTTCATAGTTAGGATCTTTACATAGGAGGGGATAGCTGTTGCCATGATTTCATCTGTGAAAGGCGCTACCCGCTCATTAGCATTCACGTTCTCGTCCAAGGTCCTCTTCCCCTTAGCATTTAGCACATCTTTAATTGCTTTTTCTACCACATCTTTTAGATAAGCTTGGACATCATGATAATTTTCCAGTCTAGATAGTATTCTTTCGATATTGAGCTACCAGACTATTCAAGAGATTTATCTGGCACTCTTCCTTGATGATCAGCTTTATTTGGAGGACGCCCTTTTTTTTTGAAGATGTTAAATCAATTTTGCTCTTGTCTTCATTTGCATAAGCCTTCGAATTCCTTCTCGGAGATATCACCTCCCCTCCATTTGTTGGCTTTACTGTCCTAGAAGATTTTTGGAACAATGCCATCTTGAGAAGTTCCTGCATCTCGAGCAATTGTTGTTCTAAGTGTTTTATTTTGGTGGCATTATCATCTTGTTGAGCTGACATTGATGGTTACCCTAGTACAACCCCATCCAAGTTGAAAGTTGAAGTGATATTTTCTTCTAAGGTAGTAGTGTGAACAACCTCCTTGTCCATTCTGCTAAGTCTTTTGGATTTTATTTTCCTACGCCAAGTTAAAAAACCCATAATTATTCTATAAGTTAATCACAAGGTCGAAGGTCCTAGCCCTCCTTCTAGCGCCAAAAATGTTAACAAGAAAATTTTTCAACATCCCCAAAGTTATGTGGTTAGCAAATAAGTTTATTTTATTTGCGATGCAAAAGAGAATTATTAAAGAGATCACTCCCTTCGAAACTTCTCTTTCGATCGGGTTGAATTGATTCAACCAACCTCCTCAAGCTGAAGATTAATGAGAGAGTATCTTATTAGAAACCCCTCTTTCGAATGACTCGAAAGTAGCCATTTATATCAAATATTCATCCCTTTTGACTATGTCGAAAGGTTCACTCATTCCTTTCGATCATATCGAAAGGTCCGCTTTGCCTTTAAAGAGAAGAAACAGCTTTCGACATCATTGGTTTCGCTCCTTTAGGAGGAACTCCTTCGAAAGGGTCATAGGCATTGTAGGGTGCATATACCTTTCAAAGGAATCCATTTCATATAACATTGCTTTACATTTATGCATCTGGTCTTCCTCGAAACGCCCCTTTCGACCAAGTTGAAAGGGATCTGCCTCTTTCGAAGTGGATGAAATGTATAATATGCAAAGCCTTATTTAATATACGCAATTGGAAATCATCTTAGATAACACAAGTTTTGTAAACTTGTTAAGATCAAGACATCATCATCATCTTTATTTTTCATAATGTATTGTTATTCACGATGATAATGTGTTTTGTATGCATATTATCCAAGTCGATCCCATGGCATTGCATAAAAGAAAAAAGAGTTAAGAAGATAAGATAACATCATATACAATTGATCATTAGTCTAGCTAATGATCGAAATGACCTCCCTTGTGATCGAAATCTTTACTGAATCCATGCACTTCCTCTTTTTCACATTAATCCAAAATGAGTTACAAGTTTGAGAGCTTTTTCCCTAAATCAATTTAGGGTTACAAATATTTGATTTTCACTAAGAAGTAGAAGAATGAGTTTTTAATTCCAAAATCCGGTCCCCAAAATCGAACCCCTACGGTCGTATTTATAGATGTAGGTCGGCCCCCTTTCATGCCCCTTCTTTCGAGTCAGTCGAAAGTTCCTCCTATCTTCCGCATCCATCCTTTCGACATAGTCGTAAGACCCTCTTTCTTTTTTCTATGTGCCACTTTCGATGCTGTCGAAAGGCATTCCCTTTGAGTTTCCTCATTCATCATTGCGCTTCCCATTTTCTTATTCCAGAACCTTCGACCTAGTCGAAAGGGTCTCCTTATCCACCTTTCGCCATCATTAAGGTCCAAGTGTTTCTTTTCTCTTGTTTCTCCTGGATTGCTTTCCACTTCATCAAAAGAGTGATAGATGCGCCTTTTCTCTTTGTGTTGCTTTGTTGTCATAAGAAGTAAAGATACAAGCTTCCGACTTTGTCGATAGTTAGTTTTCTAGGGTGTCGATGGTGTTGAAGTGTTGATGGTTTCGACGTAGCAGATAGCTTCCGAATGCATGCTTGCGAATTGATGCAAAACCTTCCCTGGATGATAAAGGCTTCAACCGGTTCGTAAGGCTTGATTATGCTTTCTAAATGGTTGTTCTGACCAAGGCATCTTTCTGAGTAATTTGAGTGAAGGCGAAATCTTTGGTTTCAAAGGTTTGGCACGTATATAAATGGTTGGTATCCATTGCCTTCGAAAGGGGGTTTCGAACCAACTCCTTCTTTCCTTATATATGTGAATCCATCTGCATTGAAAGGTTTTTGACGAGGCGGAAGGGTAGCCTTGCTTTCTTCTTTCATCTTTTCGAAAACTTTTGCACCGTTTATCATTTGTGATGACGCCTAGTGCTTGCGACTCCTTTAAAAGCCATCTCAATGCCTTCGAAACACCCGTTCGTGAACATTGACGAAACCCATGTCTTCAATGTTAGTAGAGCCTATCACTTTTACTAACCTTCTTTCATATCTTTGTTCTTAAGGGAATTTTATGGTTAACACAATAGTAAAAAGGTAAGGAGATAAAAGATCTCTTGCTTAACTCTTCTATTATTATGTATAAAACCACAAGAAGATCCATTGATTAGAATGGAATAAGTCACATAAGTAATGCATTCTCTAACCATGTTACAAAAGTTTCATGAAAACTTAGTTGTCTCATCTTGTGAATAGTATAACTTCTATTAATCTCATCAAATGCTTTATGAATATCAATTTTGATGCACATTTTATTTTCCACTATGATTAAAATCCCTGAGCATTTCATGGGCCAGTAAAGTATTTTACACTATAAGCCTGTCTAGTATGAAGGCACTCTATTTTTCTGATATTAAATATTTTAGAAAAATCTTTATTCTATTGCTTAAAATAATTGCAATTATTTCATAGATAAAACTGCAGCAGGCAATTGGTCTATAGTTACCCAAACTATTTGGAATTTTAATTTTTGGCATGAGAATAATAAAGGTTTGGTTTATATATTTCAAAATTTTCCCAGTAGAAAAAAATTCATTTACAACTTCAAATAAAATATGTTTAATTTCCTTCCAATGAGTTTTGTAAAATTTTGCCCCGAATACATTAAGCCCAGGGCTTTTATCATCATTAGTATTGAAAACAATATGCTTAATATCCTCTAAATTAACTTAGGCAAGTAAAATTTCC
The DNA here is from genome assembly GCA_030737815.1 of Allium fistulosum. NCBI lineage: Eukaryota > Viridiplantae > Streptophyta > Magnoliopsida > Asparagales > Amaryllidaceae > Allium > Allium fistulosum. Next base: position 1,145,654,277 of record CM060905.1, read on the forward strand.
TCATTATTAGCATGTAGCAGAAATTTAGTAGTGATCTCAAGAAAAGAATTTGGATAATCACTAGAATTAAAAAGGTCAGAATAATAAGAAATGGCTTCCTCTTCTAAAAGAAAAGCTTCATTTATAGTGACACCCTTATCGTTAATTAACTTTCCTATATCATTTCTATATTTTCTATTAGACATTTTAGCATAAAATAATTTACTAGGAGCATCCCCACTAGTGAGCCAATCAACTTTAGCTTTTTACCTTAAATTGACAGCTTCAACATGCAAATCATTGATTAATTTCTTTTGCAAATGAATTTTTTTATTAATTTGCATGTGGTCTGAGATATCAAAGTCTATACTATCTTGCAATCTCAAACACTCCTACCTTAGTTGATTGATTTCAGTGCTATTTTTATTTTATTATATTGTTTTAAATTTTTAGCAAGATTTTCCTAAATTTGAATTGGGATGGACCAATTATATGAGTCTAAAGGATATATTTAACAACCTTCTTGTAATTGTCACCATAGGTCCAACTATTTTTAAATCAAAAATGAAAATTTACTTTAATTAAATTTTCAATATTTAGAAATAGCTGCAATGGAGTCCCTTAAGGTATGGTAAAACATTTGAAATTAGGAAATTATTTACAAAAGTGTGATTTACCGAAATTCTATCTAATTTGTAATGAATATTTCTAAATATGTCTAATTTTCAAGTAAATTTATTCCTAAAATGGTTGGCTTAATTAACCCAGATTTAAAATTAAATTAGAAAGAAATTCCAATTTTTTGAAGGAATTGGGATTCCTCCCCTTTTTTCAGAAGCATGTAAAAACAGTGTTAAAATAACCTAAAACAATCCATGAACTAATCATAGTTTTGCTAAGAAGTTCTAAGTGGTTCCAAAGCAGAATTCTATCATCCTCTTTATTAGAAGCATAAACAAAAGTAGTTTCTAACATAAGGCCCCCTTTATAAATTTACAATGTATATATTGAAAGTCTAGACTATAATGATGTAAATCTCAAATATTGGGGTCCTAAACAACAATAATTCTGCCATTGCCACCCTTAGAATTATTATTAATAGCATTGCGATTGTTAATATATCTTTAATGAAAATCATCAAAGCTATTGTTATCAAGTTTATGTTCTAGTAAGCCAATTCTGCTAGGTTTATGAAAAGAAAGTAAATTATACAAATCTAATTTCCTTTTTGTGGAATTTAATCCTCTAACATTCCAAGCTATAATATTCATAATTAAAATTTATTATAAAAGATACTAAAAGGATATTAGCAGCAACTACAGCGAAGCACTATATCTATTCTCAACTTCCAACACATCTAGTTTCTTCCCTTTTTTCTTGTATTATTTTTTGCTTTGTACTTTTAGTTGATCATTCCATTTGGAGTTTTTGATGATGTACTTTCTTTCAAAATCATTATCATCTACATCTTCTATACTATCAGTTGCAACAATATCCTTTATATTCTTCATTCTAAATTTTTAATTTCTAAATTTGCTTGTAGATGAAGAAGTCTTTGCAATTAGACTAACCGCCTTTGTATATCTTATTCTGAGACTGATTTCCTAGCTTGAGGGGATAGATGGCTTGCTAAGTGATTTATTCCAGGATTAACAGGAGACACTTTGTCTAGAATTTTATTAATGAAGGAGCCCTCATCTTGGTTTATACCACCAAATTCAGGAGGGAAGTGCTATGTTTCTTTTATAACCACTTCTTTTCTTTTAGCTTGTGTTTCAGATAGATTTATGATGTTTTCTTTAGATGCTACAGAATTTGGAATGGGAATCGTATCAACATTCCCACCTAAATTCTTCTCTTTATTGATTTTAGGATCATCATCTTCTTGAGTACTTTCTTTGAACAGAAGTGGTATTTACATTATTCTTGCCCATATTTGGTATACCATTTGATGATTGAGGGACTGCAATCACTATCAAATTCAAAGTGAACCCTTTTAGAATTTGCATTTTTATCGACTTGCATGTTATCTCTGTCTTCAACTGATTTTTCTTACATTGAAATATTTTCTTTCCAAACCTTTTTTGTAACACAGTTTTCTATAGAATGACCAAAGCATGAACATTTTTACACCTAGGGGGAATCCTCCATACTCTATACTTTGCACTAAATTTCTCCATTATGCTTATATATATATATATATATATGCCTCAGTTGGCAGGTTAGCATCTTCCCTGACTTCTACCAGAGTTCCTACATATGGGAGTGTAGTCTCCTTTGAAGTTGGTTCATCCAACTTCAAAGGATTTCCAAATACACTGGCTATAGCACTGAAAATATCCTTATCCGACAACCTAAGATTAAGCTCTGGTAGTTTAATCCAAATTGGCATAGTTGTACATCTCTATCAAGATTGAGTTTTTTGCTCCACCTTTCCAAAATATTAAGTTTATTATTCAAGAAATGAGGACCTCCATTGATTATTTTTTCACAATCCAAAGCATTTGAGAATCTAATGATAAAGAAAGCATTATTTCGAGTAAAGATGTCGAATTTGCCGGTGGGGTTCCAAGTTCTTGTAATGAAGGCCTTGAAATGATGATATGCAGGTTTATTACCGAATACGTAGGCAATAACCGAGTAGCTCCACTTATTCTCCGTTCTCTTACTAGTCTCTTCGTTCACAACAATAATCCTCTTTTCTTTATGGAGAGAGGAGCAACATACTTGAGATCAAAATCAAAGTTTAATCCTCCTTTTTTTGATCATCTTGGCCCAAGAAGAGGCATCATTCATGTTTGTCTGAAGCTGTGCATCTGAATTCACACTTTTTGATTGTTTCTTGAAATATTTCTTACATTTCTGAACTGTGTTTTTGAATACACATTTGTTTGGTTATTTCTTGATGTGTTTCTTTCATCTGGAATAGGTTTGTAACTCTGATTACCTGAGTAGAAGCCTTTTTCATACGACCTAATCTAAGTTGCATTTCTGCGATTTAGATTAATCTGATTTGAGCCAATTCCAGTTAGCTGATTTCGCTAAGATGCGGATCTTTTATTCAAATGCTTGGATCATCGGTTCTAAATAGTTTGAAACCATCTTTATCAGTCCTGAGGATTTCTCTATAGGATGTTGTTGTGGATGGAGATTGTGACTTGGTAATGGAGGAGAATTAAACGGAGAAGAAGAAGACCTCCTTATTTGATCTTGTCTAGCAAAGATAGAATTGTCAACAAGATTTGTGTAGGCAGCCATGGCTGCATGAGAGTTTCTTACCTGTAAAAACTTACTTTTCTATTGATTGTTATTAGCTCTAAACCCTATACATACATACATATAATTTCAGGGTTTATTCCTGTTATGGTTAACATAATATGACTTGGCCACTCGTCACCAGAGCTAAAAGAAATAATAGATATCCAAAACAAAGACAAAACAAAATGAAGTCTAGTGGAAACCATTACCCCATAAGATTTCTTAGTGATTGAAACTGAGAAATTTAATATGGCTGTTTCATTGGTTAATGGTTGAATTTTAAAATTCTCAATGATAATAGGAAAAAGGGATGCAAGGAAAATAAGCGCACATGTGTGTGTTTGTGTGTTTGTATATATGTATGTGTTTGTGTGTGTCTATATATATATAATCTTAACTTGGTCTCGAGATATAAATATATATATATATATATGTATGTATGTATGTGTGTGTATGTGTATATATATATCTGTGTTTGTGTGTGTGTTTGTATATATTTTTTTTTTTTTTTTTTTTTGAAAAAAGGTGAATTTTATTGATGCCCTAAAGGCTGATCCAAACTTACAAAGTCTTGAAACAAGACAAAGACAAGAACAAGAAGCCTAACCGGCAAAATAAAACAAATAAAGCTAAAGGTAGGCTCAACTTCAAACTCATCCACGAAAGCTCAGTGACAAAAATCCACTTTCCAGTTTTGAAGGATGCTTCTCTCCAGCTCTGTCACACAGGTAAAAAGCTTTCCTTTAATTCTTTTTACAAGAATCCTAACATCCTGTTCAATTGCAATCTGAATCTGGTGATGGTTCTTAGCAGTTTTCTGGAAGACACGTCGATTCCTTTCTTTCCAGAGATGATGAACAGTAGTTGTGAGGCAAATAAGCTGCAGTTGGGTCAACAAATCTTCTTTCTTGCGGGAACTCAGGTATAATAATTCATCTTCTAGGGAAGAAGTAGCATGCAAGACTTGATTTTTATTCTTAATTTGACTTAAAACACGAGTAGAGTATTCGCATTCAAAAAAAAGGTGTTTGTGAGATTCAGGGTGGGAATTACATAGTTGACAGTTGAGGTTGACTTCCATACCCCATCTGGCAAGTCTGTCAGCCGTGGGGAGTCTGAGATTAGTGGCTTTAAAAGTCGTAAACGCCATCTTTGGGTTGTTAGATCGAGACCATATAGGATCCGCCCAAAATCTGATAGTATGCTTAGTACGCAGAGCTTCCCAAGCACTATTAGTAGTAAAGGTACCATCTTTAGTGTAGTTCCAGGACCAAATATCATTAGATTCAGAAGAGTAGATAGGAACAAACTTAACATCCTCGGCAATAACATGGAGGCCTTTCTGATCCGGTATCCATTTATTATGCGAATAATGGATGCTACCAGATCATCATAATCACCAATACATGAAACCATACCCCAGCCATATTTGACAGCAAGTGAATTACCATTTATCCAAGGATCCCTCCAGAGGTAAGTATCCCTGCCATTTGCTATTTTCCTTGAGATGCATGTTTTCAAACTGTCTCTGCTTCTTAAAATGCATTTCCAAACCCCAGATGAGTTAATATCCTCATGCATGGTCCAAAAACTCCCTTTTAAATATCTACTCCTCATCCACCTAGCCCAGAGAGTGTTAGAGGTAATAATTTTCCACCCATGTTTCACTTGATATGTCTTCCGTAGATCTTTCAGGTTGATAAGTCCAACACCTCCTTCAGCTTTTGGTCTGGAAAGTATATCATAACTAACTTTATGTAATCCCCCCCTCCAAATGAAGTTAGCACAAGCTGAATTAATTTTCTCAATGGAGCTGTCAGGGATATGAAAAGTTTGAAGCCAGAATCTAACTTTAGCAGTAATAACTGTATGAACCAATTCAATTCGACCAGCAAATGAGAGTAATTTAGAACTCCAGCCATTAAGTTTGTCTCTGATCTTTCCAACAAGTTCACCACATTCTCTGTCAGTAATGACATTAGTTGAGAGAGGAACCCCAAGGTACTTGACAGGAAGTAGACCCTCCTTGATTTTCAAAATCTCCAAAATTGCTGTTTTGGAAGTACAGTATTTGCTAAAATAGCATTTGGACTTTGTAGTATTTAACTCTAGACCCACATATAAATGCATTTGCTTGAAAATCTGAATTAAACACTGAGCAGCAGTTGGGGTGGCTCTTACAGCAATAATCAAATCATCAGCATATATCAAATGATTGACAATAGGATCAAGTTTAAAAAGAGGTTGAACCAATGAGTTATTACATGCTAATTCCATTTGTAATGAGAAATATTCCATGGCAACTGTAAATAGGTAGGGGGATAGGGGGTCACCTTGTCTTAAACCCCTATTACTAGATATGTATCCTTTAGGTGTACCATTAATGATAATGGAATATGTGGGGGTAGAGATGCATTCCTCAATAAGATTAATCAGTGATGTAGGGAATTCCATACATTGTAAAACATGGATGATAAAATGTCTGTTAATTTTGTCATAGGCCTTATGAAGATCAATTTTTAGACACATGTATATATGTATATATATATATATATATCAAGACCAACTTAAGATTATTTCTTTTTCCTTCCTCATGTTGAGTTTTTCAATTTTTCTTAAATGATTAGCTACAAAATGGTATAGTCGATCCTTGACTACAAGACACACTATTTAGCGATGGCTAATTTCCATCGACGATTGTCTCTAGCCGTCCTCACTTAATCACCGATTTAAGAAAGAGTGGCGGCCTTAGCGACAGCCTCATCGATACTTTTCGATGGCTGTCGACAACACAACTGTCACTAACCATCACTAGTCCAAGGACATGAACCAAGATTCTATATGGCATGAATCTGCCATTGGTATTCGGTAGTCATCGCTATCCCACTACCAATGAGCATCGCTAGCCTGAAAGTACTGTTTTAAAAACAACTGCATTTTCATTCATCAAACCACACACATATATTCATCCATCGCTCTACCTCATATAAAACACATATAAACCCAATTTCACAAGTACAAACATCGCATACATCATATAATATTATACATATAACCGAAAACCAAGTTTATATCAAGAAATCCATATTTAGATCAACATTTCATCAAACATCCACAACATGCCTACTAATCGTTCAATCAAACATCAAATATACTGTAACGACCTAATATTTTCAACCATTCGCATCCATACATGTCGGATTTGAATTGCTCAAAATATCAGATTGTAAATAAAATTTGGCAAAACTCAGCATATACAGTAAATAAATAATCACAGAATCACAGACACAGAGTAATATAACAATATGCAGCGGAAACAAAAGAATAGTAGTTCATGAAGCTACTATATATATAACAGAGTTAAACAAGATACAACAGAAGTCTCGAATACAATAGTCAAATAAAATATTAGAATACATCACCAGAATCAATTGAATATCTGAAAGCTGGATAGATAGCTGGATCTCCAAGCGAAGCTCCAACTCCAAAGGTGAGTCTCGAATACTAGTACACTTAGTCTGACCCGAGCGTAAAGAAAACACAAAACAGTTGAGCCAGGATTAACATTCTTATATAAATAAATCCAACTCAAGTGAAATAACGACTGAAATACAAGTAACTCAAAGGATGTTTGGGATAACCATCCTCTAAGGATCCGTTAAACTATCTACTATAGTAGTATACGCTAAGTAGATAATGCCTATCAGTAATATAAAGTATCAAAATAGCGTTAAGGCGTTACCATTATCCCCCTTAACACATTTTATATAAGCCTTATAGTCTATACAGCACTGTAAACTCCACCATAAACTAGTGGGCTATCAGGGAGTACTCCATAGGTATAACAAAAAACAAATCGTAGTGGTCACGCATAGGGAAATGAGTATGACAAGGCACATGAGGCAATACCCAAGGTAGTGAAACTACCGTTTGTCTGATTCGGACTGGTGAGACCGCATCGCCGCAACGATCGCAACACCGCGAAACAACACTCCCAAATCAAGGGTGCGCACCAATCAAAAACAAGTAATGAGTAGTTTACGAAGAAGTGTGTCCACTAGAGGTAGCTAACCTCACTGGCCCGGCACGGCTCTTGTTTAAGTCATTTCCAATTTGACACAAGTGTCAAGGCTATCCATTATCGTACTCTTTCTTCAAATCCAGCAACATCATCATTCCAACCACTTCATTCTGGATCACACTCCGCATATAATAGTTATTAAAGTGGTTTTCGGTTTAGACAGAGAGTATGTCGCTAACCGATCCTGGACTCTTCAATAACTAGGTAATTATTACACCGATTGGTCATTTTATAAACTTTCAAAATAGTTTATATTTCAAAACCGAAATATCATTGCCATTTCAAAACCATATCCATACGATATCATTTTCACTTCAAATAAATCCATTTCCAAAATCATATCACTTTCCAAAGTTATATCGCTTTCGAAATCGTAAGTCTTTTAAAAATCAAAAGACTTTGGAAATCAAAACCTTGAAATTCATAACACTTTGAAACTATAGATTGAAATCATAACATTTTGGAATTCATAACACTTTCCTCTTAAACTGCTTAGATATTAAAATTAGTGTATGTAACAAAATAGTTTATAAAATAAAAATAGTTTATATAAAATAGTTATAAGTTAAAATAGTTTGTAATAAAATAATATATATTGAAAATGATTTATATAAAATAGTTTATATTAAAATAATTTATAAAGTAAAATATAAATAGTTCTAGATATAGTTTAAAAATAGTTTATAAAATAAAATAGCTTCCACAAATTCACAAAACGATTCAAATTATCTCGACTTCCAAATTCAACTTAATTCAATCTCAATTCATAAATTTCAACTCAATTCAATTTCTAAATAAATCATTTCGAATTATAACGATTTCAAATATAGATTTAAAACACAAAATAAACCATTAAATTTCAATATATTTGAAAGCTTTAAATATTCCACATTTCAAAAACTAAATTTGATAATTCCATTTATATCTCAATTTAATTTCATTACATTTAGTTTCTGAGATATTTCTTTAATTATTTCAATACATCTAAATACAACTTCAATTTACAAATTTGTATAAATAAAATATCCCATTTAAATTTATATAAGTTTGAAATATTCATTTAAGCCACTTTTTAATCAAATTCAAGTTATAAAACATTTCTTAAAATTTCAAATTTAATAGATTTCAAATCAAACTTATTTAAGTATAATTATTAAATAATTCAGAATTCTAAATCAATTTCAAATTTATCTTTCAACCTAAAACATTATAAGCTCTATATTTGAAAATATAAATTTTACATAAATACTCAAACATATTTTTATATTGATTCAAATCAACTTTAATAAATCTTTAAAATCAATAGTTATTAAAACCATATATTTCTTTTCAAAACCATAGAAATCATTTTTCAAAATATTTATATATATAGACCAACGGTGTCTGTATAAAATTTTCTACCCTATGGTCAAGTGATACAGATATTTACCATTTCAATCCGTAATTTATATATATACGAGTATATATCTTTTCAACCCGCAGTCCCAAATTCAATTCAATGAAAATCGCTTGGGTTTATCATTTCCACCCATAACGATTTTCTCCTATTCTACAGATTGTTTCGGGTATGTATCATTTCAACCCATAGTGAATTCTATTCTAACAGGGAACTTGCAGTGTGATAATAAATATGATTATAACATAACAGGCATATATCATCAATATAAATAATAGATAATGGTGACATGTGTCATAGGTGAACAGATACAGATAATGGCATATATATAGTAATTTAAATAACAGATAATGGTGTCAGATGTCATAGGTGAACTGATATAGATAATGGCATATATATAGCAAATGTAAATAACTAACAACAGCATATTTCAATTGTCGTTTCAATTGAAATCAAATTTAATAAATATAAGAACATTAATCGTGAGTGATTGCTCACCTTTCGAGGCTAGAGATATTCGACAACTGAGTTACGAATTCCAAAGCAAAGCTAGATGGACACGATTCGATGAAGGATAGGCACGATGGACAAAGCTAATAACAAGAATCGATGAGATAATTAGAATCAGCTTGATAGAGACAGAATATATATATATATCATATTATTTCCTTGAAATCAATATTTTATTTTAAGTTAAATATTAAAATAGAATAAACATATATATAAATAATATATTTAATCATAATATATCTATAACAAATCATACAGTATAATGCTGTTATAAAATAAAATACATGCAAAAATTTACAAAAACAAAATTATAACTAAATGTACAAATTGCAGATTGTTATGTATGCAGACTATATTGGTTATGCAAACCAATATATATACAGGCTGACTTAGTATATATTCAAACCCAAACTGCAAATCATACATGTATATTCAACTAATCATACATACATAAATTTTGGCTACACCACAACATCAATGCAGACTGCAAATATAAATATGGTCATGAACAATATACATACAAAGATATAAACACACACATAGAAATATATATGCAAGCATAGGAAAACTCAGCTATATGTCTGAAATAGTGAATATATATACAGTACTACCTTATAACATTATTCTGACATACCTATACTTACTTTGACATAAATATTATATACTTTGTTGATATATATATTTAATACTATTATACACTAAATATATACATGCAGACGTGAAAACTGAGCCAAAGAAAATATGTGCGCAACTAAAATATATGTATATTTCTAAAATCAAATATCTATACATATTATCATTTTTAAAACAATACTTAATATCAAAATAAAATGTATAATGTCACATAAGTCGACCGATCATACATATAACCAAAACAAATCCGTCACACATATTTTAAAATTTCACTTTGTATTATATCTGAAACCATTCAGACATATATATATATATATATCATAACATACTGTTGCAATTAATATAAAATACTTCTTCTAAATATAGTATATTATAAACAAATACATCTAAACAAGTTTATAAACAATCTTGTGCTAAACTGTCACAATCTAAAATTATATAAATATATACAAAACTATTATACAAATCTTATATACAGCAAAAAAATAGAGGCTAACTTACATAAGAAGAATAAGAGAATGAATCTATAGCAGGGCTCGAGAACAAAGACATGCGTCACTGATGTGGCTGAGCTTGCGGGCTCGGCGAATGGGAAAGGAGCATGGCTAGGCTAGCATCGGCTGCCATTAGATTTGGCTTTGACTCGCATTGGGCGATGATACAAGGCGAAGGCGGCAACGATTCACGCGAGGAGCACGCAGAGGAGAGGAAAGCTTGGTTCGGTTGCTGACGTGGCTGCAGTAGGAGGCTCGGAAAAGCTAGAGGAGGGAAGGAGGAGAGCTACGCGAGAGGAGAATGGCCGAAGCTTCGGTTGAGCGGGTGGTGGTGAGCATGGTGGGAACTGGTGGATGCGAGTTGGAGGCCGGACACGGTGGAAGTGTGGAAGACATGGAGTGGAAGGGAACAGTAGGCTCCGATCGTTGGCAGGGGAAGAAAGGAGGTGCTATGGGAGGTGGGTGATGAGTTGTTGTTGGCCGAAGTGTGGCCTTGGTGGTTGAAGGCCGTGCACGTGGGTAGGGCCGTGATGAGGTGCGAGTAACAGGCAATGAGGATTTTGGGTGGGTGAAGTTTGGTTGAGAGGAAAAAGGTGAGCAGGGACAAAAAAAATTCACAAAAAGTAGTATTAGAAGAAAAAAAGGAAGTGGAAGCAGAGGAAAGAACGGGCAGGTAAAGAATGAGGTGGGGAGAGGAATAGGCAACTGCAGTGAAAATAAAATGAATGGAAAACTATTTAAAAAAACATCTATTGTTTTGAATTAACGTGACCGAGATGTGAAAGGACAAATCAAGTATAAATGAAACTTGGGAATAGCAAAGGTGTGAATTCAGAAAACTTTAATAGTCCCGAGGCTATTGGTTTTCACAGGTGAGGAATGAATTGTCACGTCCGAAAGCTAAATTGCGGAACCGATACATAAATTGTTCCATTGATTTCGCTGTCTCCCGGACTTTGAAACACACAAACGAATATACCGCAGAGATCAGTACGGCGAGACTATCAAAACAGTATACAGATAGTAGTGGTACGATCATCCGATCTAAAGTCGATATCGGTACCAAAATGCTGCTATTTCGCTGAAAATAAGATCGACGGAGCTAAAGAAGTCCGAATTTGGAAAAACGAAAAATGACGTCTTAGTCAGAAGATGAATTAGAATTTTTCTATGTAAAAATATTCAGGTTTGGAAAACATTTTATTATCATCAATTTTAACCGATATAAATTAGAATAAAGTAACACTAGAAAATAAACTTCCAAATTATCTGATGAAAATTTACCAGTTGCTATGATTAATTAGACGCATTCCAAATATCAAATTATTATTTCAAAATTTTATCGTTTAAAATTTCACAAAATTTCAACTAATTACGTTATTAAAACAGTTAAAATTTACGGGTCGTTACACTCTCCCCCACTCGAAACTTTTCTTCCCCGAAAAGGGAGGAGGTAGGAGAATAGAAACAACCAGAAAGAAAATAGATTGGAATACAAGTAAAACAATTAATTTAAACCATATAAATTTCAATTTAAATTAATTAATATTTAACAATTTGGTTAAATCCCTTTGAGTTCAGTTAAGTTAAATCAATCTATCTATTTCTAAATTCATTATCTAGTCATCCTCAATTAACAATTTCTAGATCATTTGTATAATCATTTATTGTACTCATATTTTATTCAACAAATTTAATTCTTTTATTCCAAATTATTATTAGGTTTATTCCACTTAATATATCTTATTACATATATTTAAACCATATAAATTAATTTAAACCATATAAATTTCAATTTAAATTAATTTATATTCACTAATTGGTTTAAATTTAAGGTATTTCCATAAGTTGATCTAATTTCAATTTGTTAATTCTTTCAAAACAAAATTTATTATATTTATCTCATTTAATTAACTTATTATTCTATCATCTTTATTAGCATTTTTTTATAATTAAAATCTAAGTGTATAACATTTATTATAAACACTCAAATTTTATTTATAAAATCATTTTATATTGTATATTATCCAATTACATTTGAACTTCTGAATAATTTAGGTAAGTTATATTGAAATGCAATTTAGTACTATACAAATAAAATTTTCAAATTCAATTATTTCAAGTTTAAATATTTATCTAAAATTTTTGACTTCATTTTATAATTGAAATCATCTTTAAATCATAAACTTAAGAATTTAAATCTCCGATTTACTTCAAACAATTTTGAGATAAATATATATAGTATATATCAGATCAAAATTAAATCTTTATATATATAATAAATCAGGTCATACCACAGAAATTCAAATCAAATTAAATTTCCAAACAAAGTGTAGCAAAGCTACTGAATGGTCTCTTCACTTCAAAACTCGAAAATGAATGTCGATGATGCGGCCGTCATCACCGAAATTATTTTCCAGCGACAAAAGAGAAGAGTACTGATTTAAACATTAAAATTCTTTGAAAATCATTTATATTCGAAAATACTTTATATAATATACATTTAAAATTTTAAAATCAGAGTTTGTAATCATCAGAAATTAAATTCTCAAATTCCTGATTTAAATTTATTTAAATTCCAAATCAATTTATTCCATGTTTATAAATTCATTTAGAACAATAAATGATAATCAAATATTATCATTTCAAACAACCAATTAATTAACCTCTTTTTTTATTTTTTTTATTCCAGAAAATTTTACTTATATATTTATAATATAATGATACAAAATTATTTCATTTACCAAATTTGAAATCAATATTGTGTCAGTTTGCTCTGTTCAAGTGTTTTGGAAATCCTATCGATAGCGTTGATCAGACGAATCGATCGGAAATCCAAACCAACATCAACAACTCAAACAACACACTATAAATATAAAATATTTTATATTAATTACAAATACACTCCCTCACTCGGATACCCTCGAATGGATTTCAAAACAAAGATAGAGATTCAGATTAGAGAAACTCTAACTAAAAGAATTCAACTAAAAGGTAGGCTCGATAGGGAGATAAGATAATTGAATTTTCAAACAGAAGATGGACAAACTTATATAAATCGCGGGTAACCTTAACCGGGTCAACCGTGATTCCAAGAATAAATTTGATGTAGAATTCTATGACAAATCGACATTCGATCGCCAGAGATAGAATTCGGGTATAGCAAAAGATAACAGCATCGTAAACCGAGGATATAGAAATCTTCGGTGAATCAATGCTGGTTGTACAGGAGTTTCACCCCTTTATAAATCATTCGAAGATTGGCGATACCACCAGGTTATTATAAATATCATTCGAAGTGGAGTTATGAGATACTCCAGAGTCAAAGAATACGAATTGGAAGACACAAGAACAGATTTACAGATTTTGGAACTGAGGGGAACGTTCCAAAATTCAAAGGAGACTGAGTCAAAAGAAGAAATTCAAGCTCGAACGAAAGTGATTCCATAACTAAATTTACTATATATGCTAAGTCTTGCCTAGAGCCAAAGCTCTGATACCAACTGTAACGACCCGATATTTTCAACCATTCGCATCCATACATGCCGGATTTGAATTTCTCAAAATATCATATTGTAATTAAAATTTGGCAAAACTTAGCATATACAGTAAATAAATAATCACAGAATCACAAACACAGAGTAATATAACAATATGCAGCGGAAACAAAAGAATAGTAGTTCATGAAGCTACTATATATATAACAGAGTTAAACAAGATACAACAGAAGTCTCGAATACAATAGTCAAATACAAGATAAGAATACATCACTGGAATCAACTGAATATCTGAAAGCTGGATAGATAGGTGGATCTCCAAGCGAAGCTCCAACTCTAAAGGTGAGTCTCGAATACTGGTACACTCAGTCTGATCCGAGCGTAAAGAAAACACAAAACACTCGAGTCAAGATTAACAATCTTACATCAATAAATCCAACTCAAGTGAAATAACGACTCAAATACAAGTAACTGAAAGGATGTTTGGGATAACCATCCTCTAAGGATCCGTTAAACTATCTACTATAGTAGTATACGCTAAGTAGATAATGCCTATCAGTAATATAAAGTATCAAAATAGCATTAAGGAGTTACCATTATCCCCCTTAACACATTTTATATAAGCCTCATAGTCTATACAGCACTATAAACTCCACCGTAAATTAGTGGGCTATCAGGGAGTACTCCATAGGTATAACACAAAACAAATCGTAGTGGTCACGCATAGGGATACGAGTATGACAAGGCACATGAGGCAATACCCAAGGTAGTGAAACTACCGTTTGCCTGATCCGGACTGGTGAGAACGCATCGCTGCAACGATCGCAATAACGCGAAACAACACTCCCAAATCAAGGGTGCGCACCAATCAAAAACAAGTAATGAGTCGTTTACGAAGAAGTGTGTCCACTAGAGGTAGCTAACCTCACTGGACCGGCACGGCTCCTGTTTAAGTCATTTCCAATTTGACACAAGTGTCAAGGCTATCCATTATCGTTCTCTTTCTTCAAATCCAGCAACGTCATCATTCCAACCACTTCATTCTGGATCACACTCCGCGTATCATAGTTATTAAAGTGGTTTTCGGTTTAGACAGAGAGTATGTCGCTAACCGATCCCGGACTCTTCAATAACTACGTAATTATTACACCGATTGGTCATTTTATAAACTTTCAAAATAGTTTATATTTCAAAACCGAAATATCATTGCCATTTCAAAACCATATCTATACGATATCATTTTCACTTCAAATAAATCCATTTCCAAAATCATATCACTTTCCAAAGTTATATCGCTCTTGAAATTGTAAGTCTTTTAAAAATCAAAACACTTTGGAAATCAAAACCTTGAAATTCATAACACTTTGAAACTATAGTTTGAAATCATAACATTTTGGAATTCATAACACTTTCCTCTTAAACAGTTTAGATATTAAAATTAGTGTATGTAACAAAATAGTTTATAAAATAAAAATAGTTTATATAAAATAGTTATAAGTTAAAATAGTTTATAATAAATAATATATATTGAAAATGATTTATATAAAATAGTTTATATATATATTATAATAATTTATAAAGTAAAATATAAATAGTTGTAGATATAGTTTAAAAATACTTTATAAAATAAAATAGCTTCCACAAATTCACAAATCGATTCAAATTATCTCGACTTCAAAATTCAACTTAATTCAATCTCAATTCATAAATTTCAACTCAATTCAATTTCTCAATAAATCATTTCGAATTATAACGATTTCAAATACAGATTTAAAACACAAAATAAACCATTAAATTTCAATATATTTCAAAGCTTTAAATATTCCACATTTCAAAAACTAAATTTGATAATTCCATTTATATCTCAATTTAACTTCATTACATTTAGTTTCTGAGATATTTCTTTAATCATTTCAATACATCTAAATACAACTTCAATTTACAAATTTATATAAACAAAATATCCCATTTAAATTTATATAAGTTTGAAATATTCATTTAAGCCACTTTTTAATCAAATTCAAGTTATAAAACATATCTTAAAATTTCAAATTTAATAGATTTCAAATCAAACTTATTTAAGTATAATTATTAAATAATTCTGAATTCCAAATCAATTTCAAATTTATCTTTCAACCTCAAACATTATAAACTCTATATTTGAAAATATAAATTTTACATAAATACTCAAACATATTTTTATATTGATTCAAATCAACTTTAATAAATCTTTAAAGTCAATATTTATTAAAACCATATATTTCTTTTCAAAACCATAGAAATCATTTTTCAAAATATTTATATATATAGACCAACGGTGTTTGTATAAAATTTTCTACCCTATGGTCAAGTGATACAGATATTTATCATTTCGATCTGTAATTTATAAATATACGGGTATATATCTTTTCAACCCACAATCCCAAATTCAATTCAATGAAAATCGCTTGGGTTTATCATTTCAACCCATAACGATTTTATCCTATTCTACAGATTTCGGGTATGTATCATTTTAACCCATAGTGAATTCTATACTAAAAGGGAACTTGCTGTGTGATAACAAATATGATAATAACATAATAGGCATATATCATCAATATAAATAATAGATAATGGTATCAGGTGTCACAGGTGAATAGATACAGATAATGGCATATATATAGCAATATAAATAACAGATAATGGTGTCAGATGTCACAGGTGAACTGGTACAGATAATGGCATATATATAGCAAATGTAAATAACTAACAGCAGCATATTTCAATTGTCGTTTCAATTGAAATCAAATTTAATAAATATAAGAACATTAATCGTGAGTGATTGCTCACCTTTCGAGGCTAGAGATATTCGACAACTGAGTTACGAATTCAAAAGCAAAGCTAGATGGACACGATTCGATGAAGGACAGGCACGATGGATAAAGCTGATAATAGGAATCGATGAGATAATTAGAATCAGCTTGATAGAGACAGAATATATATATAATATTATTTCCTTGAAATCAATATTTTATTTTAAGTTAAATATTAAAATAGAATAAACATATATATAAATAATATATTTAATCATAATATATCTATAACAAATCATACAGTATAATGCTGTTATAAAATAAAATACATGCAAAAATTTACAAAAACGAAATTACAACTAAATGTACAAATTGCAGATTGTTATGTATGCAAACTATATTGGTTATGCAAACCAATATATATACAGGCTGACTTAGTATATATTCAAACCCAAACTGCAAATCATACATGTATATTCAACTAATCATACATACATACATTTTGGCTACACCACAACATCAATGCAGACTGCAAATATAAATATTGTCATGAACAATATACATACAAAGATATAAACACACACATAGAAATATATATGCAAGCATAGGAAAACTCAGCTATATGCCTGAAATAGTGAATATATATACAGTACTACCTTATAACATTATTCTGACATACCTATACTTACTTTGACATAAATATTATATACTTTGTTAATATATATATTTAATACTATTATAAACTAAATATATACATGTAGACGTGAAAACTGAGCCGAAGAAAATATGTGCGCAACTAAAATATATTTATATTTCTAAAATCAAATATCTATACATATTATCATTTTTAAAACAATACTTAATATCAAAATAAAATGTATAATATCACATAAGTCGACCGATCATACATATAACCAAAACAAATCTGTCACACATATTTTATAATTTCACTTTGTATTATATCTGAAACCATTCAGACATATATATATATATATATATATATATATCATAACATACTGTTGCAATTAATATAAAATACTTCTTCTAAATATAGTATATTATAAACAAATACATCTAAACAAGTTTATAAACAATCTTGTGCTAAACTGTCACAATCTAAACTTATATAAATATATACAAAACTATTATACAAATCTTATATACAGCAAAAAAATAGAGGCTAACTTACATAAGAATTATAAGAGACTGAATCTACAGCAGGGCTCGAGAACAAAGACAGGCGTCACTGATGTGGCCGAGCTTGCGAGCTCGGCGAATGGGAAAGGAGCATGGCTAGGCTAGCATCGGCTGCCATTAGATTTGGCTTTGACTCGCATTGGGCGATGATACAAGGGGAAGGCGGCACCGATTCACGCGAGGAGCACGTAGAGGAGAGGAAAGCTTGGTTCGGTTGCTGACGTGGCTGCAGTAGGAGGCTCGGAAAAGCTAGAGGAGGGAAGGAGGAGAGCTACGCTCGGTTGAGCGGGTGGTGGTGAGCATGGTGGGAACTGATGGACGCGAGTTGGAGGCCGGACATGGTGGAAGTGTGGAATACGTGGAGCGGAAGGGAACGGTCGGCTCCGGTCGTTGGCAGGGGAAGTAAGGTGGTGCTAGGCGAGGCGGGTGATGAGTTGTTGTTGGTCGAAGTGTGGCCTTGGTGGTTGAAGGTCGTGCGCGTGGGTAGGGCCGTGATGAGGTGCGAGTAGCAGGCAATGAGGATTTTGGGTGGGTGAAGTTTTGGTTGAGAGGAAAATGGTGAGCAGGGACATAAAAAAAAATTCACAGAAAGTAGTATTAGAAGAAAAGAGGGAAGTGGAAGCAGAGGAAAGAACGGGCAGGTAAAGAATGAGGTGGGGAGAGGAATAGGCAACTGTAGTGAAAATAAAATGAATGGAAAACTTTTTAAAAAAAACATCTATTGTTTTGAAGTTACGTGACCGAGATGTGAAAGGACAAATCAAGTATAAATGAAACTTGGGAATAGCAAATGTGTGAATTCAGAAAACATTAATAGTCCCGAGGCTATTGGTTTTCACAGGTGAGAAATGAATGGTCACGTCCGAAAGCTAAATTGCGGAACCGATACGGAAATCATTCCATAGATTTCGCTGTCTCCCAGACTTCGAAACACACAAACGAATATACCGTAGAGATCAGTACGGCGAGACGATCAAAATGGTATACAGATATTAGTGGTACGATCATCCGATCTAAAGTCGATATCGGTACCAAAATGCTGCTATTTTGCCGAAAATAAGATCGATGGAGCTAAAGAAGTCCGAGTTTGGAAAAACGAAAAATGACGCCTTAGTCAGAAGATGAATTAGAATTTTTCTATGTAAAAATATTCAGGTTTGGAAAACGTTTTATTATCATCAATTTTAACCGATATAAATTGGAATAAAGTTACACTAGAAAATAAACTTCCAAATTATCTGATGAAAATTTACCAGTTGCTATGATTAATTAGACGCATTCCAACTATCAAATTTTTATTTCAAAATTTTATCGTTTAAAATTTCACAAAATTTCAACTAATTACGTTATTAAAACAGTTAAAATTTACGGGTCGTTACATATCCACAACCATAAAAAATAATCGAAGTTTAAAGTGCACAATCAATTGAACATCCATCAAAAAACCAAACCATATCTACTAATCAACATTTCCATCTTTTCCCAACCACTTGGAAGGAAATGTCCTGTGCTCTGCTAGGTATGCCACAATCCACTCATCTAGTAGCATAGTCAATCCTCCACTCTTTCGCCAATCATTCAATTATGCTATCTCAGTTCTCAACTGTGTTAACTTCTCCTCAGCCTATGATTTCCTATAATCAACATGAGAAGTCCTCGCTTGTAAATTAATTAAGAGCTAATTATAATTTATACATAATAATAAATAAAATTTATAAATTAGTTAATGATAAACTCAATAAACATTACTTCCAAATTACCATAACCGTAAAGTCTGTTCAGTGTTGGTCTATTAGTCATAGCATCAAAAATCCTATCCTCCTCATCAACGGTCAACTCCACTCAGCCAGTTGCCTCCAACACTCAAGCTCGCTCAATTTCAAACTTTACCTACAATTAGAAATAGAATTTTTCCAAAATAAATATTCAATACAAAATTTATGTAATGTGAAATTAGATTAAAAAAGTTAAAGCATGGTTACCATGATAACTTGTGATTTGGGGTTTGTCCAAGTAAATGATACCGAGCCATCTTCATTAGTGTGTTCGATGGTGTTCATGCGAGTGAAGACTTCCAAATATGTAGGGCAACGATCCTTCTCCTTCGCCTAAAATTATATATGCTTAACCAATGTATATATA
Organism: Allium fistulosum; assembly: GCA_030737815.1. NCBI lineage: Eukaryota > Viridiplantae > Streptophyta > Magnoliopsida > Asparagales > Amaryllidaceae > Allium > Allium fistulosum. Next base: position 1,145,674,256 of record CM060905.1, read on the forward strand.
TATATATATGATTAAACAATGTTATAAGTATTTTATAATCGCAATTTATAAATTTACCATTTCCTTCCGATATTTTAAAATGATTTTGATTCCCTGCGGTGTGTAACATGATTTTTATTCCTATTTGTTGAGTTCCACCCATATACTTTCTGTAAATTTAACATAAAAGTTATACTTTATAACTATTTAAATAAATTATTGACTATATTAATGCAATTATTATACAAATTTGAAACAAATTATATAAAACATATAAAACTTCCACTAAAACTACAAAAATGGGACAAGATCTTCTAAATACATAGAATTAATAAAACAGAATAATACATAGCTCATAACATAGTCATCATCATTAATAACAGTGAAAATTCAAAATATAAATTATATAACTAGCGATATAAACATCCATCATATATACATTACATCATAAGTAATTAATAATTAGTCTTCAACTTTTTCTGATTCAGACTCAATCTCGAATGTTACATCGTTTTCCTCTATACTCTCAAATGCTTCTATTAAAACATTTGATCCATCTCTCAAAGGCCCTAAATCATTATGATCATCGGTTATTATTATTTCATTATTTGGCTCAAGATCTGCTTAATAAGCCGCTTCATTCGAAATATTATTTCCATCAAACATAAATCTTGCCTTTGTTTTAAAAATAGCCGACCAATCTGCTTTATCTCTTTTTAGGGATGGATACGGAGCGGAATAAACTTGCAATGCTTGTTTGGGTAATTAGAAAGGATCATACTTATAATAATGAGAGTTATGCTTTATTCCAATAAGCTTATAATCTTTGTGCACGTTGATTCTAGAACCAGGAACATTGTTGAACCAATTGCATTTGAATAAAACAACATTTTATGCAGGTCGTATAAAATATATCAATTCTAAAACTTATGTTAAGATGCCGTAAAAATCTTTTATATGTTCATTTGGATCATCACTACCTTTGATAAATACGCTTTTATTATAGGTTAGTTTTTCAGCACCATATTCCTTGGTGTTGAGTTTACATCCATTGATGAAAACTATTGGATAAGTCTTGGCATTTCTTTTTGGTCCTATCGCAAGATATTTCATTCCTTCATCACCGACACAATTTCTTAGATCATAAACATAGTTCGAAAACCAATTAGCAAACTCTTTACTGAGATCGCCATGTAGATGTTGTGATTCATAAATACTGCAAATATATAAAATATATTGCAGTATAATCTATAATATAATTGAAATAAATATGAATTTGGAAATTCATATATCGAGAATTATTATTTAATATCACCACATAAATGGTGCAACTTCAGCACAATTAAGAAGAACATATGCGTGTGCTACATGGTAATCTCTATCGTCTAACTATAGTTCCACACATTTTCCAATTGGTCGGCCATATTGTCTAAAAATATATAACATTTCCTAAGAAGAATCTTGTTCAACGGCTTCATCATTATGAGGAACACTTACAAATGATAAGTTCACATGGTCATTGAAATAGTGAGAGAAAAATAATGAAGCTTCTTTCTCAAGGTATGATATGCAAATCAAACCTTCTATTCGTGCTTTTTGTCTAACTTTTTTCTTCAGATGAATCAAGTACATATTACAAAATTAATTCAGTTTAAATTTTAAATTGAAATTAATATTATGGATATTAAATATTACCTCTCAAATGGATATATCCATCCCTATGGCACGGGACCTCGAAGAAGTGCTTCGGATGGAAGATGAACAAGTAAACTCCATTACAATAAAGAATCCTAGAGGACATATTTTCTCAAGTATGCAGAGCAGTATAGGGATATCCTCTTTTAGTTTATGTATATGCTTGACTTTTAATGTAGTCTAACAAATCTTTTTATAGAACAAACTTAATTCTGTTATTACACTCTGCACTTTTTTGGGCTGCAGTTCTCTAGAAACCACGGATGATGAATTTTCCATCATGACTTTTCGTCCTACATAGTTTATTGTTTTTAAGTCAACATATCTACGGAGATTAGAAGCAATCCCATTATGATATCTTAGTCCTTCCACCCACTTTAACATAAGTTTACTTGCTTACTGCCTAGCTTATAGCATGCTTTGAGTTTTTTACTATCATTGGGCTTCATATGAAGTTCGGGACGTTTACATAATTTTGCTATACCACATCTTTAATTCAGATCATCCTCATTTTTCCACTTAACGTTCAAAATTGTATTAAACACATTGCCAAACATGTTTTTTCATTATGTATCAAATCAATATTATGTCGAAGTAAGAGATCTTTCCAATAAGGTAACTCCCAAAATATACTTTGTTTACACCAATTATGAATTATCGATTTACCTGAAATTTTAGCCAGTAATCTGGTTTCATATATCTTTGGATATTCCTTTACGAGACCATATATTTCTATGCTTGACCAAATCGTTGGTGGTTGTCTAGTCTGTACTCTATTAGCCATAAAGTTTTCTATCTCTTCTAAAATTATGATTAACATGAAGAAAACGCCAATGGCAATCGAACCATGTAATTTTACTTCCATTCGGTAATGAAAATGCTCATGTTTCTTCCATGCAATAAGGACAAGCTAGATGACTAGCCATACTCCAACCTGAAAGCATTGCATAAGCCGGAAAATCACCAATAATCCATAACAAAGATGCAAAAATACGAAAATTCTTTTTTCAGAAATGCCGTATGTATCAACCACTTCACACCATAATGTTTTCAACTCTTCAGTCAATGGCTGCAAATAAATATTTATTCCTTGTGTCGAATCATTAGGACTAGGGATGAAAATAATGAGAAATATATATGGAGTTTTCATACACATCCACGAAGGTAAATTATAAGGTGTAATGATAACCGGCTAAGACAAATATTTAAACCAAATTGAGAGAATGGGGAAAATCCATCCGTATGTAAACCAAGTCTGACATTACGGCTCTCTGTAGCAAACACATGATAAGACTTTTCAAAACGTTTCCAAGCTTCTCCATCAGATGGATGTATCAAAGTTCCCTCTTCTTGTGTTCTCACACCGTGTCATTTCATATATGAGATATGGTAGCAGAAGATGCATATAACATTTGAAGTCTAAGAGTGATGGGTAAATAATGCATTCTCTTATATGGAACTTCCTTTCCTTTCTTTTTTCTTGGTCTGTATCTTCCTTATTACATATTCTGCATTTCCTAAGGTTAATATCATCTTTTCAATACAACATGCAACCTTTTATACTTGTATCTATCTTTTGGTATGGCAGACCGAAAGCGGACATAAGATTTTCCACTTTATAATGACATCGCAGATCAGATTATTAGATGTTGGGTGCGTTTCCACCACCAAACCAAAGATAAGAAGGCCTAGCCGAACCAAAGTCTCAATTCCACCTGCCACCGGATCGGGGTATTACCGAACCAACCCACAAGCACTATCGAACCAGAGTAGATACCCTCACTACCGAACCAACCCACAAGCACTACCGAACCAGAGTAGAAACCCTCAACACCGAACCAACACACAAGCACTACCGAACCAGAATGGATACTACCACCACCGAACCAACCCATCTCTTCACTCACCACCGGACCAAGTCCCACCGAGCCAAATCCCAACTCACCTCACCACCGGACCAAGTCCACCGAACCAAAAGGAAGAGGGCGTTACCGAACCAACATTGCCAGGCCAGATCACGTCAGCCCAGGCCTACCAGCAGCTATACACTTCCAAGACCCCTACCCCCAGCCTCACTCTATAAATAGAGGGGTAGGGGTACAACAATGGTGGACAAGTTTGAGAGCTCAGGCACGGATAGAACTTTCGAACAACTTTCATACACTTGTAATCAAAGCGTTGTACTTGTAATCTGAACAGTAAAGGAGAATAACGTATAAAGTGGACGTAGGCGCATTCTGGCCGAACCACTATAAATCTGTGTGTCTTTTACAGTTTAGTCCCTGCTTTTTATATATTTGCATAAACCACCCAAATCGCTAAGAACAACATAAAATCGACTAAATCATACGACTTGGAGGTGTTTGCCCAATTTTTGTGCAAACATTTATGGTGCTTTCACTGAGAAGCGGCTGAACTCAGGACTTCAGCTTCTCCCACTTAACTTTCTTCCTGACAGCATCGCTCATTGCTTGGAAGACATGCCTCCCAAGCAGAAGAAAGATGTTAACAAAGGAAAAAACATCGCAACCAGCAGTATTCCAGATCCAGTGGTCACAGATCAAGTAAATCATCCCATTCCAACAGCAGTACCAAATGAAGGTCAGGCAAATCTGACAGCCCCTGCCACGGGACAGCCGGTAGCAATTACTAGGGCAGATCTAGACAGGGTTGTGGCTGAAGTGACTAACCGCTTCACATCCCAACAGAAAGCCTTGGTGGACCAACTCATGTCACGCTTAAGGGATGCTGAAGAGTCCAACCGCAACACTGAATCATGGGGTGAGTCCCAGTCTGGTGGATCTCGGAGGCAACAAAGATCTTTCTTCTTCGAAGAAGCTAACGACAGAAGCGGCCATGGTAGGAGCCGAGACCGAACTCAGTCTAAACGCCGACCCGAGGAAACGCTTGGAACCGAACCCAACGGGGGAGGTACCAGGCGAAGGTCAACCGTAGCTGAGCCTGTCATGCTGCCTAACCACGGAAACGCCAATGAATGGGGTCGAGCTAGAGTCCAGCCCGAAGTTGGACCCGAGGAAGTGCTTAGATCAGAACCCAGCAGGGGAAGATCAAGGCAAGGGCCAGCTGTGGCTGACCCAAGCATGCTCCCAGAAGACCAAAGACAGCCACTGGAAAATATTAGGAATGATAGACGATACCATCCCTACAGGTCATCTAGACGGAATCAATCCCACAGAGAAGAACCGAACTCATTTCTATCCGCTCCAAATTCTGATGAAAGGATGGCACGCCTGTTCAGAGAGTGCGTCCAACAGGATCAAAGAGATCGAGGGATAGGCGCGAGGGTAACCAGCCCTTTCACCCGCAATATCGAGATTGCCATCACCCCCCGAGAATGGAAAATGCCAACAATGGAACCTTACAAGGGAACCTCTAACCCCGTTGTACACTTACAGAGATACACACAGCATATGCTCATGAGCGGAGCAACAGAGGGAGTACTGTGCAAATGCTTTCCACTATTCTTAGTAGATCTAGCTACCTCCTGGTTCTGCCATCTACCCCAAGGATCCATCAGCTCATGGGAGATGTTGAAAGAAAAGTACATTAGCCAGTTTCGCATTCATGTGGAGCAACCCAAGGATGCTTATTCCTTATCTAGTATCAAACAGAAACCTGGAGATAAAGTGCAGCAATATCTAACCCGATTTAATGCCGCAGCGGCCGCAGTCCAAGATGCCGATGAGAATCTTATCTTAATGGCCCTCTGTAGTGGGGTGCATCCAGATACTAAATTTGCTAGAAGATTGACAAAAGAAAAACCAGCTACTTTACCCTATTTCTTCCATGAGGCTGGGAAATATATGAGACTTGAAGACGTTGCCACTGAGGGGCAGTCAGGGCAACAAAATAAGGCAGCTCACGGCAACATGCCCGCTGTAGCAAAGGACGTTCGAAGAAATGACTCTAGAGACAATGCTGGGGGCAAGAAGGGAGAAAAGCGTCTATATCGGCCAGGACCGAGATTTGACGCTTACACCCCTTTGAATGAAACGATCGAAAACATCTTCCCGGCCACTCAAGACGAAGTTAAATACAAACGCCCCCCGCACAAGAAGGAATCAGATAACGCAATTAAGTCTGGAAAATTTTGCCGCTTCCACGAATCCCATGGGCATGATACCAACGAATGCCATCATCTCCGGGACTTGATTGAAGAACACATCAGAAGAAGGAGACTAGAACGCTATGTAAAAGGTCAGAACAGGACTCCAGTTCCTACCAATGAGAACCCAAGGCTACCCTCCCTAGAAATAGGCAGAGGAAATCGCAACACCAGCGGCTCCAGTCAAGAGAAGATAGTGGTCCATACCATCTCGGAAGGGCCACACATCGCCGACGAAAGCTGGGCAGAGATGGAAAGGTACGGAAAGTCACTTAGAAACAATGAAGAATGCGTCAATTCTATTATAGAAGAACGCCACCCGAAGCGGATAGAGAATGGTGACATCACATTCAGTAGGCGTGACATGGAGGGAAAGCAGTACCCTCACACGGATTCCATGGTTATCTCGGCCCGGCTCGGTCCAGCCGAAGTTTTCCGAATTCTAGTAGACACTGGAAGCACAGTAAATATCCTATTCAAGCATGCCTTTGACAAAATGAAGCTATCATTAAAGGATGTTCTTCCCTGCAATAAACCACTACACGGTTTCATAGGAAATGCGAAGATGCCCCTTGGGCGACTAGACCTCTTTGTTGAAATTGGAAGTCATCCCCGCTCCGTTGTGCGGAAACAAACATTTATGCTGATAGAAAACCACTCGGCCTACAACGCCTTATTAGGAAGGCCAGCCTTGTCTGACTTCCAAATTGTCCTGGCCCCATGGTGCCTGAAGATGAAATTTCCAACGGATAATGGAATAGGGGAAGTAGAGGGAGACCAGGACATTGCTCGAGATTGCTATGTAACTGAACTTCGCAATAACCATAGGAAGGATAAAGGGAAGAATGCAGAGATTGCCCTATGCACAAAAAGTTTGGAAGCATAGCAACTAAAGAAAGCCCCTCCTCTTCGATATACCAGTGACCCTTTCAATGAATTAGACCCCAGGGACAAAGAGGAGGAGGCTACCGCCGAGCCTGCAGAGGCTATGGAATTTGTATCTGTGGACAAACATGACTCGAGTAGACTATTGAAAGTCGGGTCCCAACTAAAAGCAGAATTGAAGGAACAACTCATTGATTTTCTCCGCCACAACTTGGATGTAATTGCATGGACGCACGCCGATATGACTGGAGTCTCCATAGACATAGCATGCCACGCACTAAACATCGATCCTACCAAGGCGCCAGTAAAACAGAAAAAGAGAGTATGGGGGCAGAATGATCAGCGGCCCTCGATGAAGAAGTAAAGAACCTACTTGCCAATGACTTCATACGAGAAGCCATCTACCCAGAGTGGATCGCTAACCCGGTACTAGTAAAGAAGGCTAATGGGAAGTGGCGAACATGCATTGACTTCTCCAACTTAAATGGCACCTGCCCGAAGGATTGCTTCCCACTTCCCCGAATCGATCAGCTTGTGGACAGCACAGCCAGGCACGAACTCTTATTCTTTATGGACGCATACTCAGGATATAACCAAATTCCTATGCATACTCCCGACCAAGACCACACTAGTTTCATCACTGACCGGGGATTGTATTGCTACAAAGTAATGCCTTTTGGACTCAAAAACGCAAGAGCCACCTATCAGCGCCTCGTCAACAAGATGTTTGCGGGGCTAATGGGACAAACTATGGAAGTTTATGTGGACGGCATGCTGGTAAAGTCAAGGAAAGTCAACGATCATGTAAGCCACCTGGGCGAGATGTTTCAAGTACTTCGCCAATATGGAATGAAGCTGAATCCTCTAAAGTGCTCCTTTGGAGTATCATCAGGAAAGTTCCTGGGATTCATCGCCCATGCCAGAGGAATTGAAGCAAACCCTGAACAAGTCCGAGCTCTGAAAAATATCAGGATACCTTCTACCCGAAAAGAATTGCAAAGCCTAAATGGAAAGGTGGCCGCCCTGAGCAGATTCATCTCTAAAGCAACTGACAAATGCATCCCCTTCTTCGAAACTCTAAAGAAAGACAAAGGAAAGTTCGAATGGACTGACGAATGCTTAACAGCTTTCCTTAACTTAATCGAACACATCCAGAGACCACCAGTACTCTCAACTCCGAATAAAGGCGAAGAGCTATACCTTTACCTTGCTGTGTCATCTCATGCTCTAAGCGCCGCCTTGGTGAGAGAAGACAACCGCACGCAGCGACCGGTATACTTTGTAAGTAAGAGGTTTACAGGGGCAGAAACCAGATATCCTAAACTTGAGAAGATAGCCTACTGTCTACTAATCACATCACGGAAACTGCGTCACTATTTCCAATCTCATTCCATCAGAGTTCTGACCAATCAACCGCTAAGGCAGGTACTCCATCGTCCCGACACTTCTGGGCGACTACTTAAATGGTGCATTGAACTAAGTCAATATAATATCACCTACCATCCTCGCACCGCCATCAAGGGACAAGCCATGGCCGATTTCATTGCCGAATTCACTACCAACGAAGGTAAGGAGCAATCGGAAATAGCATAAGACATCAAGTGGAATCTCTTTGTGGATGGAGCGTCAAACGAACAAGGCTCGGGGGCAGGTGTGGTAATAATCACTCCCAGGGGAAATAAGCTATGCTATGCTCTAAAGTTGGAATTCGCTGCCACCAACAACGATGCAGAGTATGAAGCAGTGATAGCGGGATTAGAACTTGCCTTAGAGATTGGAGCCAATTCCTTATGTCTTCATAGTGATTCTCAGCTTATCGTGAATCAGATACTAGGAGAATTTCAGGCTCGGGAAGAGCGGCTCACAGCATATCTAAGGAAGACCAAGCGGCTCCTCGGTCAATTGGATCACTATTTGATCAAACACATTCCTCGAGACGAAAACCAAGAGGTCGACGAACTGGCAAAACTAGCTAGCATGAAAGACGGCACCATTTCAGGAACAGTAACCATCTCAAGGCAACTAACCTCGAGTTTTGAGCAAGTGAATCGGATAGCTGCAACCGAAGAAGAAACTTGGATGACTCCCATCCGAGACTACTTACAAGGTGGCACACTGCCCAACGGGCGTAACGAAGTCAAGAAAATCTTGAGGAAAGCTTCCCGCTACACAATACAAGAGGGCATCCTCTATCAGTGCGGCTTCTCTAACCCCTTATTAAGGTGTGTCGCTGGAAGGGAAGCCAAGGAAATCTTATCCAACATCCATCAAGGAAGCTGCGGAGATCACACTGGAGGGCAGACTCTGGCAAAAAAGATACTCCGATATGGATATTTTTGGCCCACCTTAAGCAAAGATGCCTTAGATTTCGTCAAAAAATGTGACAGATGTCAAAAGTTTGCTAAGATTCCGCGGCTACCAACAACTGAGATTACTCAAATGACCATCCCTTGGCCCTTTGCAGTATGGGGAATTGACTTGATTAGTGAACTGCCAATGGGCCGAGGCGGGGCCAAATATGCTATAGTGGCAGTCGACTATTTCACCAAATGGGTGGAAGCAGAACCCCTAAATAAAGTATCTTCAACAAAAGTTATTAACTTCTTGATCAAAAATGTTCTATGCAGGTACGGAGTCCCACTTAAAATCATTTTGGACAATGGACTTCAGTTTGACAGCGAGGAGTTCGCCAACTGGTGCCAAGAGCACGGAATTCACAAAAGCTTCTCATCTATAGCTTATCCCCAAGCAAACGGACAAGTCGAAGCTGTCAACAAAATTCTCAAAACTCTAATCAAAAAGAAACTTGAAAAGTCAAAAGGCGCATGGGTGGATGAACTTCCTACGGCACTTTGGGCCTATCGCACATCTTTCAGAACATCAACGAGGCATACTCCTTTCTCTTTGGCATACGGATCAGAGGCTATGCTCCTAGTTGAAACTATAGTGCCTTCCCACCGTAGGATCCACTATAACCCAGAAGAGAACGAAGAACTCCTTCATATGTCTTTGGATCTAATTGAGGAAAGAAGAAATGATGCAGCCCTCAAAGCAGCAGCTCACAAGCAAAAAGTGGCAGCGCAATACAACTCCTAAGTCAAGCATCGTAGCTTACAAGAGGGGGATCTTGTCCTCAACCGAATCTTCCCACGCCCCGGAGCACTAGATCCAATCTAGGACGGACCATATGTAATTCATAAAGATCTCCACAACGGAGTTTATATTTTGTCGATAGTGGACGGAGAGGTGTTCCAGAGGGCGTGGAACATCCAACACCTTCGTCGATACTTTTCTTAACCTGTACTGCCCATATGAAGTGAATTAACAAAGAGAATCAGTGGACGTAGGCATTTTCGTGCCGAACCACTTTAAAAAACTTGTCTTTTTTTAACTTGTTCCTTTATATCTTGGCTGCTTGTTAACTTTATCCTTTTCTGTTAAACAAAATCCTATGTAATGGCATTTCCATTCAAGACACATCACGGCGCGACCTCACCTGGACAAGACCCAACAGGTACTATGCGAATCTATGCCCTCGCCAATGAGACACTTTTGCTCCAGCATCCCTCTGCTGCGAGTTAACTCATTGCTCGCGATCGGCCCTTAAAGCCAACTGTAATGAGCCGATTATAAGCCACCGAAAAAGCCAACTATAGTTGAGGCAGCTTACGGTGTTCGGCTCGCCGGCAATCGTGAACCTACTTTAAGCCCCAACATAAGGTGTGGCCAGCCAGGGGTAGTTCACGGTTGACGATCGGCACACACGCTAGCCGGCCACGGTAAATCGAATATTACCCGCGACTACGGGCCATAATGGCCCAGGTAGTTACTGTGCACGATCTCGGCTCCGATGTGTCTTAAGTACGGCTGTGGTAAAAAAGATAAACTCCCCGCAGAGGCGTAAGATGGGTGACAAATGTCTCCAAGACCCACAGCTAGGGAAAGTGACTACAAAACCCGTTTGCCTCGAACTTAAGCACATCGCAGGCCTTCCGTGATTGGAAGTTTTACTTTTTCTTATATTTCTATCTTATTTAAAAACTTTCCTCCTATCCTCTATAACGATCCCTAAAGTACAGGACACAAAGTAGGAGACGCTCGCTGATGGGGATAAGAGCTCACAATGGGATGACAGGTCAATCAACTACATTCCATACTCAGTCATATAAGACATTCAAAGCTACCATCTACAACTAAGACATGAAGGGCGGTACTTTCTTCTCTTGTAAATAAATACATACATATAATTTATTCGCACATCACATTAACTTTGCAAGGTATGAAATTATATCTTAAGCAAGAAATTGGCATCAAACACGATAAAATCACAGGCATGTGCACAGTTGTATTTCTTATGCAACACATCAAAATAATTAAGACAGTCAAATACGACAGAATCAGCTTAAGTTAAAAATTACAGGCTAAGAATAAAGTCGTTTGTTGCCAATAACACAACTTACAGCCTAAGAGTTACATTAATGTTTTAGAGCTAGCGTAAACAGCAATGTCAAACAAACCAAAAAGACATCCAGGTCAAGTCAAGGAGTCAGCTGCATCGGAGCTTCACCTCTCTCCTACCGGCCCTCGAAGATCTACTTAGCCACGGGATCGGAACTCTCAGCATGCTGGCCGGAGGTAGTAGGTACCTCGGAGGTCTCGCCTGTCCAATTCAGAAGAAGAATCCATTAAATAAGCGATAAGCAGTCAGGTTAAAAAAGCTAAAAGAGAAGACTTACCAGCACCTGCTCCTTGATCATCATCCTCCAACTGCACACCAACCTCCTCAGCGGCAAGCAGCCGCATACCCTCTTTCACCGCCACCTTCTCCTCCTTGGTGAATTGAGCCGTAACCACATCCATTCTAAAGGCCACACCAACCTCCTTATCTGCATCAAACTTAGCCTCCTCCAGGGCCCTGAGATAAATCCTGGCCATGACTCGGGGTTAATCATCCATCCAAGATAAGTTGCCCTGTTTCCAAGTGCGAAAGTACATATCTTGAAGCATCTCATCCATTATCCCCTCATTCTCCTCGAACTCCCTTATTCGGTACTCAGAAGCCAGCAGCTTTGCAATGGTGGCGTCCCTCTCCGATTGGTATCGCGAGCAGTCAGCCTGGAAGGTTTTTCTCATCGCCTCCATCTCCTCCTTCAGCTTGGTTTGAGCAAGCTCAGCAGCCTCAAGTTTCCCGGACAACTCCTGCACCCGCTCGTGATCCGCTTTCCGAACCTCATCCACCGTTGCAATAGCCATATCAATCCATTCCTTACAAACGACCTCCATTTTCCACATCTCTGCCCTGCTGACCTCTTTCATGGTTTTCTTTAGTTGCCTAGATGCGGTCTCATGTTGAGAGATCCGGATGGCTTGATCAACGAGTTGTTTGGCCTGGTCGGAAACCATTAAACGCAGTAGAATGTTAGCACTGCCGATTTCTTCTCCAGCCTTAACCAGTCGAGCATGATGCCCCATCAGCTTCCTGGTTTCCTCAGCAACCCTGTCAATGTTTGCCTTAGCTTCGTCCCCCAAGGTTACAACCCGAGTGGTAAGCAAATCAAGGTCCAGGGACTTGGCCTCATCAAGCACCCTTACCATGGGATTATGAGGGAGAAGGTGCTCACCAGTAGCCTCATTAAAGGAAATATCGTGAGAATCCGGATCCAGATCCGGATGACCCGCAAACGGATTACGAGCCAAGCTAGGATGGTCTATCGGGGTAACGGTAGGATTCTCAGACAGGTGCGGGGAAAGAATAAGCTCAGTATTCTCCTCTGCGGTATCCTGAAGAGGCTGAGTCGGGGGCTGAGGATCAGGTGGAGATTCCAACAAGGAGCGACTCCTCTTCTTCTTTTGGATATCCTCTTCGATAACTCCGAGAAGAGGACGGTAGCCGACTACGTCTCCAGGACGGTTAGTCGGTGGCTTTGGCTTAGTGGAAGCCCTTAGAAGTTTATATTGTTTAAGACGATGTCGAACACCCGATGTCTTGGCCACTTCATCTGATCCTAGGACAAAAAACCAAGTGTTACAAGCGGATGTTAAACTATAATTCATGAAATATGTCAAGTTGGGAAAAGTAAGGAGACACTTTTGTTATACAAACCCTGGGGAGGAGTGGGATACTGCAATAAGTCCTGGATCTCATTCCAGGATGGGAGCTGACCGTAAAATATTCCTAAGTCCTTATCATAAATGGAGTCTACAGAAGTCAAAAATTCACCTTGAGTCGCGGGGGCTGCCTCAACTAGAACACTTTTGGAAGGTGAATCGGCGCCGGCTCTGGCCTTGTCAGCTTTCTTAGACTTCTCTACCAGAGCTGGTTCTTCCTCCAACCCTTTGAAAGCTAGGCGGAAAGCATCATCCGTCCACTCCTGGATCACACACGCTTGCTTAGAAGACAAAGCCCCAGCACCATCACCACTTTGCCCATCGCCACCATCATCACCACTCTGTCCATCACCCTCTCCACCACTTCCACTCTCCTCCTCACCTCCTTCACCCTCGCCTCTTTCCTCCTCCTCATTTTCCTCCTCCGGAATGTCTGGACATGTGCTGGGGGAGGGACCATCGGATTTCTTAAGTTTCTTTCCCCCGGCAGTTGGATGCTTTAAGAAGGGTTTTCTTTTACTGCTCTTCGCCGTAGCCCCTCCTTTAGCTTTGGCGGCCCTCTCCTCAGCCGTGTCTCTCTTCTTGACCACAGACTGACGTGGTAGAATCAGGTTGAGCCCCAGAAGAGTAGCGTTTCTGATCAAATAAGAAGCCGCCCTTTCCCCTTCCGGAATGGCTTCTATCTCCTCAGCCATCCGAACCAGACAATCGTTCTCTACAACCGCAAAGCCACCTGCCGCTAGCAAGAAATAAAGCACGTAAGGAGGAGTATTGCAGTCAGAACAAAAATTATAAATGAGATTCAACTTACAGCCAGAGGTGAAGCGGCGGAGAGAAACGGAGTCATCTTTGACAAAAAACCATTCCTTCTTGAACATGCTGAATTTCGAATATAAATCCAGGACTGGCTTGAAGGACTAAGCCGACTCTAAGCTAATATACGGAGACCCCTTCTTGTAGCCTCTTAAGTTGTACAGATACCGGATTTCCCGATTGGTAGGAGGACGCCCGTATCTCCTCTGGAAGATGACGAATAGGCTCACCAAGATGACATAGGAGTTGGGTTGAAGCTGAAAAGGAGCCACCTTCAAGTATGTGACGAAGCTGACTATCCAAGCATTGATAGGTGGGATGGCACCACACATGCAATGATACCTGCTATAAGCAAAATATCCTTCAGGGGGGTTATACGGCATCACTCCTTCCCCCAGCAATAACATGTGCGCTATGTCGATCCCAAAAGAGCGAGAGATAACATCAAGCTGCTCATCTTTGAGGGAGCTGGAAAAGCAATCAGGCGGTGAGTTCAGGAGCTCTTAAGGACCGTACCCGTCTACTAGCGATCTCGGGGTTGGTCCCTGTCGTTCTGGTGCTGCCTGAACTGGGGGCACTATAGAGGACTCTCCTTGGTCCTTGGATTTCTTCTTATCAGAACGGGTTTCTACTTTATGAGACATTATCTGCAACGCGAGAAAACATACTTTTAGAACAAGGAGTATAGAGATATAAATAAGCAAATACCTAACAATCTGGAGTCTCATTCATAGTTCAGAACATAAAAGCGTCATTCGGTAGTCCAAAGCCTTTGAGTTCATTCGACACTTGAAATCCCCGAGTTCATTTGGTAAGTCAAGGCTAAAGATTCATTCGGCACTCGGAATCCCCGAGTCCATTCGGTAAGTTAAAGCGAAAGCTCATCCGGAAGAAGAGGGCCTCACCTGGTCCGGCAGTTGAGGTCTGGTTCGATGATACGTTTGATTCGGCAAAGGCAAGAGTTTGGTTCGGCTAGTATGGAATAACAGAGGCGTGAAGCTCCTACTTATAGACCAACACAGACGAGCGGACCGATTGGTTCAGCACTTGGGACCAAATGAGAATTTCCAAGCCGAGTGACCTAAAACAAAGCACGACATATGCTGGCATATGCCCCACTTTGGGGGCAAATGTAAGTTGCGTTTCCACCAACAAACCAAAGAGAAGAAGGCCTAGCCGAACCAAAGTCTCAATTCCACCTGCCACCGAATCGGGTATTACCGAACAAACCCACAAGCACTACCGAACCAGAGTAGATACCCTCACCACCGAACCAACCCACAAGCACTACCGAACCAGAATGGATACTACCACCACCGAACCAACCCATCTCCAAGACCCATCTCTTCACTCACCACCGGACCAAGTCCCACCGAGCCAAATCCCAACTCACATCACCACCGGACCAAGTCCACCGAACCAAAAGGAAGAGGGCGTTACCGAACCAACATTGCCAGGCCAGATCACATCAGTCCAGGCCCACCAGCATCTATACACTTCCAAGACCCCTACCCCCAGCCTCACTCTATAAATAGAGGGGTAGGGGTACAACAATGGCGGATAAGTTTGAGAGCTCAGGCACGGATAGAACTTTCGAACAACTTTCATACACTTGTAATCAAAGCTTTGTACTTGTAATCTGAACAGTAAAGGAGAATAACATATAAAGTGGACGTAGGCGCATTCTGGCCGAACCACTATAAATCTGTGTGTCTTTTATAGTTTAGTCCCTGCTTTTTATATATTTGCATAAACCATCCAAATCGCTAAGAACAACATAAAATCGACTAAATCATACGACTTGGAGGTGTTTGCCCAATTTTTGTGCAAACATTTTTGGTGCTTTCACTGAGAAGCGGCTGACCTCAGGACTTCAGCTTCTCCCACTTAACTTTCTTCCTAACAGCATCGCTCATTGCTTGGAAGACATGCCTCCCAAGCAGAAGAAAGATGTTAACAAAGGAAAAAACATCGCAACCAGCAGTATTCCAGTTCCAGTGGTCACAGATCAAGTAAATCATCCCATTCCAACAGCAGTACCAAATGAAGGTCAGGCAAATCCGACAGCCCCTGCCACGGGACAGCCGGTAGCGATTACTAGGGCAGATCTAGACAGGGTTGTGGCTGAAGTGACTAACCGCTTCACATCCCAACAGGAAGCCTTGGTGGACCAACTCATGTCACGCTTAAGGGATGCTGAAGAGTCCAACCGCAACACTGAATCATGGGGTGAGTCCCAGTCTGGAGGATCTCGGAGGCAACAAAGATCTTCCTTCTTCGAAGAAGCTAACGATAGAAGCGGCCATGGTAGGAGCCGAGACCGAACTTAGTCTGAACGCCGACCCGAGGAAACGCTTGGAACCGAACCCAACGGGGGAGGTACCAAGCGAAGGTCAACCGTAGCTGAGCCTGTCATGCTGCCTAACCACGAAAACGCCAATGAATGGGGTCGAGCTAGAGTCCAGCCCGAAGTTGGACCCGAGGAAGTGCTTAGATCAGAACCCAGCAGGGGAAGATCAAGGCAAGGGCCAGCTATGGCTGACCCAAGCATGCTCCAAGAAGACCAAAGACAGCCACTGGAAAATATTAGGAATGATAGACGATACCATCCCTACAGGTCATCTGGACGGAATCAATCCCATAGAGAAGAACCGAACTCATTTCTATCCACTCCAAATTCTGATGAAAGGATGGCATGCTTGTTCAGAGAGTGTGTCCAACAGGATCAAAGAGATCGAGGGATAGGCGCGAGGGTAACCAGCCCTTTCACCCGCAATATCGAGATTGCCATCACCCCCCGAGAACGGAAAATGCCAATAATGGAACCTTACAAGGGAACCTCTGACCCCGTTGTACACTTACAGAGATACACACAGCATATGCTCATGAGCGGAGCAACAAAGGGAGTACTGTGCAAATGCTTTCCACTATTCTTAGCAGATCTAGCTACATCCTGGTTCTGCCATCTACCCCAAGGATCCATCAGCTCATGGGAGATGTTGAAAGAAAAGTACATCAGCCAGTTCCGCATTCATGTGGAGCAACCCAAGGACGCTTATTCCTTATCCAGTATCAAACAGAAACCTGGAGAGAAAGTGCAGCAATATCTAACCCGATTCAATGCCGCAGCAGCCGCAGTCCATGATGCCGATGAGAAGCTTATCTTAATGGCCCTCTGTAGTGGGGTGCATCCAGATACTAAATTTGCTAGAAGATTGACAAAAGAAAAACCAGCTACTTTACCCGATTTCTTCCATGAGGCTGGGAAATATATGAGACTTGAAGACGCTGCCACTGAGGGGCAGTCAGGGCAACAAAATAAGGCAGCTCACGGCAACACGCCCGCTGTAGCAAAGGACGTTCGAAGAAATGACTCTAGAGATAATGCTGTGGGCAAGAAGGGAGAAAAGCGTCTATATTGGCCAGGACCGAGATTTGACGCTTACACCCCTTTGAATGAAACGATCGAAAACATCTTCCTGGCCACTCAAGACAAAGTTAAATACAAACGTCCCCCGCACAAGAAGGAATCAGATAACGCAATTAAGTCTGGAAAATTCTGCCGCTTCCACGAATCCCATGGGCATGATACCAACGAATGCCATCATCTCCGGGACTTGATTGAAGAACACATCAGAAGAAGGAGACTAGAACGCTATGTAAAAGGTCAGAACAGGACTCCAGTTCCTGCCAATCAGAACCCAAGGCTACCCTCCCCAGAAATAGGCAGAGGAAATCGCAACACCAGCGGCTCCAGTCAAGAGAAGATAGTGGTCCATACCATCTCGGAAGGGCCACACATCACCGACGGAAGCTGGGCAGAGATGGAAAGGTATAGAAAGTCACTTAGAAACAATGAAGAATGCGTCAATTCTATTATAGAAGAATGCCACCCGAAGCGGATAGAGAATGGTGACATCACATTCAGTAGGCATGACATGGAGGGAAGGCAGTACCCTCACATGGATCCCATGGTTATCTCTGCCCGGCTCGGTCCAGCCGAAGTTTTCCGAATTCTAGTAGACACTGGAAGCTCAGTAAATATCCTATTCAAGCATGCCTTTGACAAAATGAAGCTGTCATTAAAGGATGTTCTTCCCTACAATAAACCACTACACGGTTTCACAGGAAATGCGAAGATGCCCCTCGGGCGACTGGACCTCTTTGTTGAAATTGGAAGTCATCCCCGCTCCGTTGTGCGGAAACAAACATTTATGCTGATAGAAAACCACTCGGCCTACAACCCCTTCTTAGGAAGGCCAGCCTTGTCTGACTTCCAAATTGTCCTGGCCCCATGGTGCCTGAAGATGAAATTTCCAACGGACAATGGAATAGGGGAAGTAGAGGGAGACCAGGACATTGCTCGAGATTGCTATGTAACTGAACTTCGCAATAACCACAGGAAGGATAAAGGGAAGAGTGCAGAGATTTCCCTATGCACAAAAAGTTTGGAAGCATAGCAACTAAAGAAAGCCCCTCCTCTTCGATATACCAGTGACCCTTTCAATGAATAAGACCCTAGGGACAAAGAGGAGGAGGCTACTGCCGAGCCTGCAGAGGCTATGGAATTTATATCTGTGGACAGACACGACTCGAGTAGACTATTGAAAGTCGGGTCCCAACTAAAAGCAGAATTGAAGGAACAACTCATTGATTTTCTCTGCCACAACTTGGATGTATTTGCATGGACGCACGCCGATATGACTGGAGTCTCCCCAGACATAGCATGCCACGCACTAAACATCGATCCTACCAAGGCGCCAGTAAAACAGAAAAAGAGAAGTATGGGGGCAGAATGATCAGCGGCCCTCGATGAAGAAGTAAAGAACCTACTTGCCAATGACTTCATACGAGAAGCCATCTACCCAGAGTGGATCGCTAACCCGGTACTAGTAAAGAAGGCTAATGGGAAGTGGCGAACATGCATTGACTTCTCCAACTTAAATGACGCCTGCCCGAAGGATTGCTTCCCACTTCCTCGAATCGATCAGCTTGTGGACAGCACAGCCGGGCACGAACTCTTATCCTTTATGGACACATACTCATGATATAACCAAATTCCTATGCATACTCCCGACCAAGACCACACTAGTTTCATCACTGACCGGGGATTGTATTGCTACAAAGTAATGCCTTTTGGACTCAAAAACGCAGGAGCCACCTATCAGCGCCTCGTCAACAAGATGTTTGCGGGGCTAATAGGACAAACTATGGAAGTTTATGTGGACGACATGCTGGTAAAGTCAAGGAAAGCCGACGATCACGTAAGCCACCTGGGCGAGATGTTTCAAGTACTTCGCCAATATGGAATGAAGCTGAATCTTCTAAAGTGCTCCTACGGAGTATCATCAGGAAAGTTCCTGGGATTCATCGTCCATGCTAGAGGAATTGAAGCAAACCATGAACAAGTCTGAGCTCTGAAAAATATCAGGATACCTTCTACCCGAAAAGAATTGCAAAGCCTAAATTGGAAGGTCGCCGCCCTGAGCAGATTAATCTCTAAAGCAACTGACAAATGCAACCCCTTCTTCGAAACTCTAAAGAAAGACAAAGGAAAGTTCGAATGGACTGACGAATGCTTAACAGCTTTCCTTAACTTAATCGAACACCTCCAGAGACCACCAGTACTCTCAACTACGAACAAAGGCAAAGAGCTATACCTATACCTTGCTGTGTCATCTCTTGCTCTAAGCGCCGCCTTGGTGAGAGAAGACAACTGCACGCAGCGACCGGTATACTTTGTAAGTAAGAGGTTTACGGGGGCAGAAACCAGATATCCTAAACTTGAGAAGATAGCCTACTGTCTACTAATCACATCACGGAAACTGCGTCACTATTTCCAATCTCATTCCATCAGAGTTCTGACCAATCAACCGCTAAGGCAGGTACTCCATCGTCCCGACACTTCTGGGCGACTACTTAAATGGTGCATTGAACTAAGTCAATATAATATCACCTACCATCCTCGCACCGCCATCAAGGGACAAGCCATGGCCGATTTCATTGCCGAATTCACTACCAACGAAGGTAAGGAGCAATCGGAAATAGCAGAAGACATCAAGTGGAATCTCTTTGTGGATGGAGTGTCAAACGAACAAGGCTCGGGGGCAGGTGTGGTAATAATCACTCCCAGGGGAAATAAGCTATGCTATGCTCTAAAGTTGGAATTCGCTGCCACCAACAACGATGCAGAGTATGAAGCAGTGCTAGCGGGATTAGAACTTGCCTTAGAGATTGGAGCCAATTCCTTATGTCTTCATAGTGATTCTCAGCTTATCGTGAATCAGATACTAGGAGAATTTCAGGCTCGGGAAGAGCGGCTCACAACATATCTAAGGAAGACCAAGCGGCTCCTCGGTCAATTGGATCACTATTTGATCAAACACATTCCTCGAGACGAAAACCAAGAGGCCGACGAACTGGCAAAACTAGCTAGCATGAAAGACGGCACCATTTCAGGAACAGTAACCGTCTGAAGGCAACTAACCCCGAGTTTTGAGCAAGTGAATCTGATAGCTGCAACCGAAGAAGAAACTTGGATGACTCCCATCCGAGACTACTTACAAGGTGGCACACTGCCCAACGGGTGTAACGAAGTCAAGAAAATCTTGAGGAAAGCTTCCCGCTACACAATACAAGAGGGCATCCTCTATCAGCGCGACTTCTCTAACCCCTTATTAAGGTACGCCTCTGTCAAGTACATCAAATCTAGACAGTTATAACAACTTGTCCTCATACAATAGAAAATATACATCAAGTACGGAAATACACCTCTGTCATCCAGCTCGTCCCCTAAGCTCCATAGCTTCCTATCCGGAATATGTAATACTCGGTCTGACCTGAGTATTATAATAAAATAACACCCGAGTCAGTATGGAAAACCAGCGTGAGAAAAACAAACTCAATTTCAATTATTAACTTTTATCAAAATCTTTTGAAAAACAAAGTTATCACATAAGACCGCGTCACACATAAACACAACAGGTTTTTACCTTACGATAACCAAAACATTTTTTTTCTATTCCGTCTGATATTATAATAGTGTCTAAACCAAGTAAATAGAAAATAGCTGAAATGCTTGCATCTCACATTCCAGCATAGTTGGGCATAATCAAAACCATACGGCGCTTAATGGAGATTGGATTCCATACAATGACTAGGCACTGGTGTAACACCTACCACGGTACACGTCTAGAAAAATGTAACAAAGACCTCGCTGGATCCCCTGCAACACAAGTCCGGCCCCTATCCTAACCTGGATAGAACCGAATATGTTATCACCCCGGGTGTTCCCACCCTTACCATCGAGAGCTCTTTCGCATGCACCGTATACATATAATATAATATATCTGAGGTTATCTAGAAAGGTGATAACATATCCTAATTAGGTATGACACACTTAGCCTTGCTGCATACCCCCTGATTTTCAGCCATTCCGGTTGATGAGGCTAGAGGCTACGATTACCTTTCGAGAATAATTTCACTTAGAATGCTCATCGTCCTCTAATGACGATGTTCTAATAGCATTCGTCCATACAAGTTGTCCTGGGACTGGACAAACCGAATCACCGTCTTCTCTGTATTCACGGTATTTATTCGTAACGTTCAAACTGAATCGAAGTGGTTTTCAGATAATTACTTCGAAACGATTAATGAAATTGGCCAAAATTTGATAGTCGGTTATTTAACTATCAATACACATCCAAAAGCAGACATCAAGCCTTATTTCAAACTTTTCCAAAATTTATTTCAAATTATCTTTGTAAGATATTACTTCCAGTACTTCAATATTTGAAAACAGTTTTCAAATTCCTATATTTTCACGGAGTAATTCCTCCCCTTTCCAAAACTTAGAATATTTTTCCCCACTTCCTTTTATACTCACACTTAGGAGGTATCCCATCTATTTCCTACTTCCTATTTCTCAAAATCATTTACAATTTTATTTGTAAATTCCTCTACTATTTTATAACGTATCCTATTAATTCCGAAATTCCTTAATTAATTCCCTTTAATATTTCCAAAGCCAATTATACTTGCTTATAATTTCAATTTCCATCGTACTTCTTTATGAATTCTATTTCTTTTTTCGAAGTTCACTTTTATTTAACTACTTCGAAAATTATCTTACTTTTCTTCCCAATTCCGTTTAAGAATTTTTTTTATAAAACCCATATATTGAATAACCCATTTCCAAACTTCCGAGAAGGTTTATAAATAAATCTAAAATATTACAAAACTATAAATATATATAATAAGTATTTTAAAGAATAATAATAATAATTTATTTTTAAGACATGTTCAAATGATTCTCTAAAATATTGAAACACTTTTTATAACATCACTTTCCAAAGCAGGTTTAAAATTTTAGGATTTATTAAATAAATATTAAGTATTTGAAAAATTAACTTCTGAATTATTTAAATACTAACCGAATTTAAATTACATAGTTTAATAAATAAAATTTTCCTTTTCAAAATTAAAACTTAACTTATTGATAAAAATATATTTTTAAATCTGAATAACCAAATTTTCAATTTATAACCCCTCTCGATTTCCATCACATCACTTCCATTTCGTTCTCCTTAACCATCTTCACTTCAAAAATAGTATCCACTATCTTTTTCTCACCCTATTTCCATATTTAAATATAAATTCTTTCCGTAAATTTATATTCCAAATTTATCATCCGATATCACTTTCCTTTATTTACAAACTTCGTTTATAAATTTTTATAACTCCTTTGAGTTTTCACTAAAAATAATCTCATTTATAAAATTCCATTTTATAAATTCCATTTATTTTTTCCAATCTATTTTTAATATCGATTTTCAACTTCTTTCCATATTATTTTCCGAATATCATTTTAAAACTCCAATCTTAAAAATTCCTTTATATAATTTATTTTAAAATCTCTATTTAAAATATTTTTCCCGCGTTATTTAATACGATCAAAAATCTATTATTGCTTATTCAAATCAATCTCTTTTAAATAATCCAAATTTCGATATACATATCTTTATATTAAAAATCTCCTTTTAATTCCTTAAAAATTCAAAATAATACTAGTAGCATTTAATATACCCAAGTTAATTCCCATGCTATTATAACTTTTAAAATCACACAATAACCCAGTAGATTATTCAATCTCATCATATATTTTTTATATATGGAAAACACTATATATTTGAGGAATCCAGTTGGATCCCTTCAACCTATTTCCCTGTATCCACAGATGTTAGACAACAATAAAAATACCAATCCCACTTCGAGGGGGATATCGCTGTATATAGGGTCATCCGCTATTATGCGGGGCGCATAGGGTCTCATCTGCTATAATATGCGGGAATATCAATCCAACTACTAATATTTATATATACTACTATATATATAATATAACATCCAACTGATAATAATTATTATCAATTCATCCGATCAATCAATAAATGGTTTTTAATATTTCAAATTAAAAACTAGCAATCCAAATGAGTGAGATTTACTCAGTTTGAATTAATTGCAACCCGTTCCAATTCTAAATTAAATTGAATAGGCGTTAAATTTAATTTAAAATTCCAGCTGACTTCAAAAATCTCCAAACCAATTTTATTTCGTAGATTTCACAGTTACAAATGAAATACGACTTGTTCCATTGATTTTGGACCTCGTATAAATAAATTATTTAATTTATTAGCTACCTCATTTTAAATCCTTAATTAAATAGACTAATTATAAAATTAAGCTTAATTACATTTATATACCTTCTTCTCAACAAAGTAATGGTAGTGCACAGTATTCTCTATCCCACTCGTACACGCACAACCTCCCATCACTCACGGTTCTTGGAAATTAAAATTGACCTCGCCAACATCTTCCACTTCACCCCTCTTCCCAAAGATCACCACGATAGCACACACGACCCATCATTGACAAAAAGCGACAGTCAATCCTCCATGCGACTGTACGGACGACTTTCCGTAACGGCATCGCACCACCCTACATCTCGACCGCACATGCTCTTCGTCGCTCCGAACACCAAGAGAACAACCCCACAACCCCTTATCGCTCAAATCAAACCCAATTCCTAAACCCAGACCGCTTCCACCCACCAGCAAGTGCTGCCGCTCCCCTCATGCCCAGGCGAACCCCCTCTGTTGTTGCCGCCGCCGCACCTCTCCTTCCTCGCACCCGCATTTCTTTTCTTTTTTTATTCTTGTAACGAACTCGAGATTTTTTTTTCAAACGACGTTTTCAATTTGAAATCGTTCCCTTCTTCCCTTAAGTTTTGTTTTTGAGAGGACAAAATTTTGAATTTCGTTTTAGAGATGATTTCGAACTGGAAGAATAAAAAGGGGATACGCGATTCAAATTTCTTTTCATTCTGCTCGGCGTTATATATATATATATCTTGTGGATTTGATCTGAAAAGAGGGGGAAGAAGACGTGATTTAAAAGATGGAGATGGCGTATAAGATGAAGTCTACAGTGTTTCTGAAAGAAAGGAAAAAAGTTTTGATATGAATGCGGTAAATCAATATAATTATAAATATATTATATTATTTAAATTTTAACACGTCTCGATTTACACAACTCAAAATCTCGAACTCCTATCGAGGCATGCCGCTAGGCGTTTATAATGTTATACCCCTATTTCAGACGCAATGGAAAAGGTTTCTAGTCCTAATTCGATGGTATAGAGAAGATAGCTTTTTGGATCCAATTATTATATTGAATTTCAATATTAATTTCAACGCGTTTATATACCGTACGGCCAATCGATGGCTCCAAAATCTACGAAATTTGAAATCCGATAATAATACACTATTACGGATCAAATGGAACTAGTTTTTTCGAATTCCGAGACTGTGTCTCGGATTGCTATTTTAACTCGTCGATTAAAACGACAATTTCTAAATTTTCTGAAATCGCTTAAAATCCCAGTTTTAAATCTTACTAACTAAATTATAATTCCCAAATTCAATATTTAAAACCATTTAAATATTTAAAATTAATCGTTGAAAAATCCAGGTCGTTGCATTCCTCCCCCCTTAAAAGAATTTCGTCCCCGAAATTGCTAAGGTAGGAAAAACACTCCAAACCATTTACTTATTCAAAACCCACTTAGTTAAAACTTGACATCCACTTTTCTAAAACCTTTAGTCCTATCCAAAACATTTAGTTTCTATTTTTCAACCAAAATTTCCGATTCCAATTTTAATTTGAACATCAACTTTTTAGTTAACAAAATTTTTTCTAACTCCCCAAATTTCCTAAAATTTTGGCAGAGTCTCTCTCGTACGGAGAGCCTTTTGAAATATGACAAGAGAGATAAAAAATGTATAAATCGATCGACGCAGTTAGAAAACAAAATATATATCAATATGACAAGAGAGCCTTTTGAATTTCTATTTTCTATGACTCTTCCTTTTCTGAGCAATATACAAGCAAATGAAATGATAAGAGAAGTTTTACCCAAGGAGGTTAAAAGGGCAGTCTTCTCATTAAAACCTAATAGTAGTGGTGGCCCTGATGGTTTTAATGGTTTTTTCTTTCAGCATACTTAGAAGATAATAAAGAATGATATAAACAAAGCAATACTTTACTTCTTTTCTCATAACAAATTACCTTCTGGTATAAATGCAACCAATATAGCCCTTGTACCAAAATGTCCAAATGCAAGAAGTGTTACTGATTTTAGACCTATTTCATGCTACAATGTTTTGTATAAAATCATTTCCAAGATTATAGCAAATAGGATCCAAAATGTTCTGCCTTCAATTATTTCTAATAATCAAGTTGCTTACATGCCTTGTAGAAATATCAGTGATAATATTTTGCTAACACAAGAGCTTATAAGAGGATATGGTATTGGAAATATATCACCTAGATGTATGATGAAACTTGACATACAAAAAGCTTTTGATTCAATTTCTTGGATTTCTATTATAGCAATTCTCTCTCGGATGAATTTTCCAAAGCCAATGCTAGCATGGATTTATACATGTATTTCTTCAACTCATTTCCCCATACTTAGAAATAGCTGTACTAGAGGATTTTTTAAAGGAACTCAAGGTGTAAGGCAAGGAGATCCAATCTCTGCTTATTTGTTCATTATAGTAATGGAGGTACTTAATTCTTTGATATCTGAACAAGTGAAATCTAGGAAGATTGAGTTGCATCCTAAATGTAAGGAACCACTCATAACTCATCTATTATTTGCTGATGATCTTGTCATTTTTACAAAACCAACTATATCAAATATCTCCACTATATTTGAGGTTTTGGATAAATTCTATGCAATCTCTGGTTTGAAGATTAATCTTAACAAATATCAAATACTAATAGCTGGTCTTAGTGATGATTTAAAGGCTGAGATTATTTCGTACTCTAGTCTTGGAGAAATGCAGCATAATGCCAGATATCTTGGTTTAGCTCTTATTACTACAAGAATCACAACTTCTGACTGTTTTCCCCTTTATGAAAAAATTACTGGAAAATTATCCATATGGCCTAACACTAAACTATCATAAGTAGGGAGATTAGTCATAGTGCAAAGTATTGCTACTGCTATGGTCAATTATTGGATGAGGCACTACATTCTTCCATGTAAACTTGTATCAATGATAAATAGTGCTCTGAACAGATTTTTGTGGCATGGAGATCCATTCTCTAAAAATTTAATTCCAATATCATTCAAGATGATTCAATTGCCAAAGAATAAGGGTGGTTTGGGAATTACTAATATTAAAATGTGGAACATTGTAGCTATATCTTTATACTATGACAAAATTTTATCAAGAAGTCAAGACCTCTGGACACAATGGATTTTAAAAAATTTATTAAAAGGCAAGGAGTAACGAACGCGATTTTTCGTTGCTCGAAAATCGACATTAATACGTCCACTGTATCAACTGCCGAGAAATCGAATGCTGGAAAACCGAATTGTTATGGAGAAAAAGAAGAGGTAGAAGAAAAGGATAGAAGAAAAGAAAGAAAAGCAAAAGAAAAAATATCAGAATCTCACAGTCGCAGCGGAACAACATATAATAGATAAATGGATAATCTTTAATCAAAAGAACTATATCAGTTTATTACATTACATCATATCAGAGTGTACAACAACAATATACAACACAACACATCAATGGACAGTTATATAAACTTGTCCTCATACAGAATACATAGTGGAATAATACATAGTATAGGTGATACGTCTCGCCATCCAGCTCGTCACTTGAGCTCTATAGCATCTCTTGAATCCAGAATAACCTGATAACCTAACTCTACACTGCTCGTGTGGAAATTGGTGGGCACCCAGAGTTTAGGAAGGGAACAATAAACTCCAGGTCAGTCATGGGACTGGTGTGAGAACTAAAACAGTTATTTATCTTTAAAAACAAACAATAGGATAATTTTAAAGTCAATTCGCAATGCTTTTGGAAAATGAAACTACCATAAGGCCTCTCGCCACACACACAATGCAAACGCAGAATTTGGAGGAGATTTCTCCTTATGATAGTCAAAGATGCTTGATACGCGAAATCAAATCATTTTTGATATTATTATTAGTGCATAGTGTAGAAAACATTTCGAAAGTATAATATTAATCTTAGCCAACATAGGCATTTCACACTATGCCTACTATAGCTACCATCTAAACAGTGGGGCGCCACCATAAGTAAATGGCAGGTTCTACAACTAAAACCGTACATGGTTCGTATGGTCAGGCTAAGGAACTTCCTATTGCCACATAGGTACGCCTCTGGAAAGATGCCCCGAGAACCTAACCGGATCTCTGCCAACACAAGGCCGGGTTACCCCTAACTAGGTAACTACTAACACGAATATGCCATCCCCCGGTCGTAATGACCTTTATCCGAGGATCCTCGATTCCAACAACCACAAAGAAATAAATTTGCAGCAACAACAGGTTAAATATTTGGGCTCCATACCATGATAAAACCTCTATCCAGAAGGAAATGACATACACTAAGGGGGCGCTATCCCCTATTAACCTTGCTGCATCCTTCCTGTTTTGACCATTTCCGGGGTGTGAGGTCCGACGAAGTCTCGTCCACAAAGCTACGCTTTGGTACAAAGCCATGCTTTGGGTCAAACAAATGATCAAAGTAATGATCACAAAGATAAATGATCAAACAAATGATCATAACACAAATGATCAAACAATGATCATTACACAACAACACTCAGCATGCCACGTTACCAAATTCGGAGTATATCACTAATAACCTTCAACTACATAACCTCTGAGCTTGTACGTCTCAGAGAAGGGTGTTAAGCTAAAAGAATAAATTCTCCGCCACCAACAGATATGTATTTGATAGAAACCAGCTTTATATCTCAATTTGTAATGTCAGACATACTACCATACAAGTCTGTTCCGGGATCGAACAGAACCGAAGGCACTTCAAAAGAAGCCCTTACAATCCGGATAATTTCTCATCACGTTCGGACTTCTCGTCATAAAGGGTGATAAAATCTCCATATCGGATATCAGCCGATGCAGAGTCATTCGACGGTAATCCTTCCGTTTTCAAAAATATCCGGTCTCCAACACCGGTCTTCAAATGCAATTCATTTCGATGTATCACATATTCGGAATGGGTTATACGACCCAAAGGTCCTTTCCCGTCTAACCCGAATAGTGAGCGCAATATTTTGGAAATAAGTGTGGCATTCAAATTCAAGCAAATCACAACAAATTCCCATTCAAGGTAATTATTGATAGTCGGTTATTTAACTATGAATAGGTCTGCACAGCATCATCAGATTCGAAATAATTTTCCAAATTATTTATTTTCCAAAAATATCTTTACAAGATATAAAATTTCATACTTCAAAAATAAATCAACGTTTATTTTTTTTAAACAATTTCCCTTTTCGGTTATAAATTCCATAGTGGATTTATATTTCAAAATATCTATTGATATACGATTTTCAATCGATTTCAAATATTCACTTTCAATTTATCTTTACAAAGATAAATTCTCAAAAACGTTTTATTTCATATTGGAAAAGCATTTCCATACTTATTTAATAATAAGTAATTCACAAATCTGATTTATTTTCAACATTTGGAAATATTTAATATACTTAAATCAAAATTAAGTATATATTTCATTCTTTAAGGAAATCATTTTCTTAAACACATCTATTTGAGTCAAAACGAATGTTGCGTAAAACATCGTTACGACGACCCAAAATCACTAGTATAGGGATTCGGAATTAAGATAGATATATATATAAATCCCAATACTATATAAAACATTTCGTTTCGAAAATCATTTACTATAGCAACAGTGTTATAGTCCACTATTTCCTTATTTCTCGAAAACGTCTATTTCAACAATGAATGTTGAAATCTATGGTTTCAATAGTTAATACATTTTAAAACATCTTTAAATCGTTTAAATTCTATTTCAAATATCACTTTCCCAAAAACATCTCCGTTTTATTTAATAATATATTCACTGTCCAAAATTGTGAATATAATTCGTTATCCAAATTCAACATTTCTACACATTTTTATTTAAAGGATTATCCACTGTCCAAAATCGTGAATATACTTCCTTTAACAAGCTATAATAATTTACTTATCAAAATAAGTCAAATTTCGGATTTATAAAACAACGTTTATAAATTCTGTTTATATTTTATAACTACTTCAACTTATAAATTCCTTTTATTAACCAATTCAATTTATAACTCAATTTTAAACCAAAAATCCATCCTATAAGTTAAACACTTATAATTCATTTTTTTACAAAATCATTCTTTTAAGACTTCACAAATCGTAAATTCTATCCTTTTATAAAACCCATTTTAACATCATTTTAAAATGTCTTTCAAACTCCTTTAAAATCCCATCACTTTGATTTATAAAAATCAAATTTTATAAATCTTATATATAACGCTTTTATAATAAAGTCAAAAATCTCTATTTAAACTATGTTATAAAAATCCTTAACTCTATATTTCAAAAATCACATTTCAACTATATTTCTCAAAAATCATAATTTTATAATATTAAAATTAAAATGTTTATTTATTTAAAATGAATCAATTTCCAAAATTTAATAAAACGTACATTTCCGAAATCACTTTAAAATCCTTTTTAAATTCGAAATCTCCACTTTAACATTTTTAAAACTTCAAACTAGGCCCAATGATGCAACAACACCAAATAGTCAATCATGGCAACAAAACATCACATATCATCATATGATAACAGAATATATCACAATATCTGTAAATAAATCAATACGGTGAGGAATCCAGTCGGATCCCTCCAACTTGTTTTCCTGCATCCATAGATGTTAGCACAATACCAATTCCACTTCGAGGTGGAATATCGCGGTATATGGGATTTATAAAATATTATCTGCTATTATGCGGAGCAATAGGGTCTCATCCGCTATATAATGCAGCAAATCAATCAACTCCAATATATACATATGCCAATATATATATATATATTGCTAGATACTACTATGTATACTATATCACATCCAAACAGCAATCAATCAGTCAATAACTGCAAAATCCAACTTTTAATTTTGAGTGAGAAGATCTCACCTTTGCTTTTAATTTGCCATCCATTTCCATTCCAGATTGTTTCCTCGATTTTTAACCTTGTATAAACAATTCAAGACTTATTACTATTTAAATTGATCGAACAATTTATTACTGTTTAATAACTTAGTTAACTGTCAGTTTTACTTAACTCTTTTTTTTAGTAATTCAGAAAATTAACATAGATAAGTATACCATACTTATCTGCAATCACCGATGACAAACTCTAGCCTGCACGCACGATCGAAAACCAATGCCACTGCCTCGAGCACCATCGCAGGCCCAAGCCCTAGCCTGCACATGATGTCCTTACTAATGTCGACACGCCTTCGAGCTCGCGAAACCCCACTCCAGCCAACCCTTGCCTCGACTGCACTCGCGCACCACCCCAGATTCGAAATCGCCTCTGCCTTCGATTTCATGTGGCCGCAATTTCTTAGCTCAGCCGCCTCGAGAAATTGTGATACCCCCACACATCTCTGCCCCCTACGCGAGTCGCCTCGACCTCGCGAATTGCCTGAACGAGCCTCCACGATCGAATTCGAGCTCGGTTGAACGACGCGAAGCTCCCCTACCGCTGATCTCGATAATGTCGCCAGTCGCGATCGAATATACGAACGCGAGATTCAATTTGGGAAAGAAAAATGAAGGCGGCCATTTTTATTTCTTGTTTTGATTTCTAGGCTTCGGCCATTTGATTTTTTTTCTATGAATTGATTTTGAAAGTGAGGGAGAGGGTTATTTAAAATTTGGAAGAGGCATGGTTTACACGATCTTATTTCGTGATATTGGGCGTATTTCAAGGATATAACGTGCTGATGTGATAAGCCCCCTTTTTTTATTTAAATTTAATTTGTTTTCGATACAAATTTCAACGCGTTTATGTGTCGTATGCTCACACAACAATTCCGAAAAATACGAAATTTGAAATCCGATAATAATTCAATATTACGGACCCAATGGAACTGGTTTCGTCGAATTCCGAGACTATGCCCCGAAACGCTATTTTTAAATTCAATTTAAACAATAAATTTCAAAACTGAACAAAACAGTTTCAAATTAAATTCCGAAACTTTTATTATCTTCAGCATAATCAATAAGAATTCTACAAGCTTTCAGATTATTTTTAATCAGCTTAAAACTAAAGATTCAAATTTTTATTCAACTTTCAATATATTAAATTTTAAAATTTAATCGCCAAATCCATAGTTATATTGGGGATTCAAGATAAACCATCATTCAAATATTTAAAATTAATTAAATATTTCATTTTCAAATGTTCAAAAATTCTGGGTCGTTACAATTTTTGGACTATGAATATTCCAAATTTATGCATCTGTAGTTGGCGTAATATTCTGAAGTTAAGAACTACTTTTCTGCCTATTATACAATGCAACCCACTTGAGAACAATGAATTGAACTTCTGGACTTCTCCTTGGGCCAAGGCTGGTTTGATTATTCAGGAAATTCTTCCTTATCCTTTACAACTTTAGTCTGGAATTCCTTTAAATGCTAAAGTCAATTCCTACATCAATGTTGGCTTAATTGATTTACCTTATTGCAGTTCTAAACAAGTCAGGGATTTATGGCAATATATATCATCTTTATCATTGACATCTTCAAACTTAAAAGTTCTTTGGACTAGGAAGGGAAAGAAGCATACAATTTCTAATGTATACAAAGCTCTATTATATAATGCAAACACAGAAAGTTTTCCTTTGGCATCTAGAATTTGGATGGAGAAATCTCCAGCTAAGGAAAATCTTCTTCTTTGGAAAATCATGGCAAATGCTCTTAACACTAAGCAGAAATTGACTAAACTTGGATTACTAAGCAATGAGTATTGTGTTTTCTGTCATAAGCACCCTGAATCAAATACTCATCTATTTTTTGAATGCAACTTTACTTTGGGAATATGGTGCAGATTACTCGCAAATGAAAACTTTCACAGACCGGATAAAAGCTCTAGAATATAATGGTTTAATATTTTCAAAGCTACAAGGTGGAAATCTTCTAAGACTGAAATTCTTATGATTATTTCAACGGCTTTTGTTTATGAGATTCGGAATGAAAGGAATAGAAGGATTTTTGATCAGAAAATGGAAAATGCAAATGCTTTATATAGTTTAACGCATAAGAAAATTTGTAAAAGAGTGAAGAGGCTGAATAGATTTTGATGAAATTTGTTTCATAATGTACATATGGTTCTTGATGCATGGTTGTATTTGTATGTAATACATTTTTGAGTATATGAATATATTGGACAGGGCTCCCTTAGCCCATTGATTTTCAAAAAAATATTTTTATTTATTTATTTATTTGAGGTATTTAATCCAGAAACGTACCTTTATTTTAGCTTTTTTAAGCAAGCGACTTATTTAATATGCAATTACACGACCCAACTCTAGCTCAATCACCTCCGGGTACCTGTACTACTCAATTTAACCATGTAAGTACCAAAATATGAAAGTTCCATAACATTACATTCATTTAACTAACTTAACACATGAATTTCATATACAACTTGCCAAACAAAGATTTATAAGCAATTATAAGGTTCCGTTACTAATTTAATTACTTCCACTCGATTCATATACCATTTCATTCAATCTGAAATGATTTACAACCCAATTTATTAGCACTCAACTCATATTTATACCAAATAAACTCATATCCATTCCAAATTGATTTAAAAATCAATTTATTCACTCTATATTACTTCACATAATTTCATTTACTTCTGTTTACGACAAACGCCAATTTTTCTACCAAATTCGACGATATTTATTTAATAAAATAACCATTCTAGTATATAGCTATTTTAAATTGATTCCAAATCAATTTATATTTAATTCTATTCCACTTCAAATTCAATCCATTCATTTGCATCCCATTCATACCCACATCATATTTCAATTTCATACTCAAATTCATTCTCGAATGATATTCAAGGCCATATTCCATTCATTTGCCTTCGCATTGAATTTATTTATAACTCAAGCCATTTTATTTCAATCAAATTCTATTTTATTTGATTACAATCAACATATATTTAATCAGCTTATATATATAAGTCGAATTTTATTTATTATTCAAATTCCGTATTCAACTTCAGTTTCAGTCCACGATCCTTTTTATTTAATGAAGTTAAATTCCATTCCATATTCAATTAACTAATTAATTTATCTAATTAGTTCACTTCCATTTTACAATTCAATATCTGATTTTTATTTCAAAAATCACTCTATTTAATCCACTTGAGTTCAAATTTATTTTATACTCCAGGTTTCTAAATTATCAAACCATTTTTTTATTTTTGGTTTTCTATTCCACTTTCCAATTTTTATAAGTTACACAACTTATTTTCTCACATCCTCCTCAATTTTATACTTGAGTGTATTCACATTTATTTTTAACTCAAGATTTACATCACTTAGCAGCTTAAATATATACTTATTCCATAAATTTCAAATTTTATAAGCTATTCAAATTTATTTATTCGCAATCCCAATTTTCACTTAAATTTTTATTTCCTTCATAATTCATATCCTTATGGTTATAAAATCGCTTTTGCATTTCAAGTTCTATTTATAATTCCATTAGATTTCATTTAATTTAAATTTCAATTCCCTTTAACCAATATTCCGAACCATATTTGAATTTATTCATACTTAAATTAATTTCATCCCAAACAAAATTTATTTTTAATTCATTCAATTTAATCAAGTAAGAATTTAACTCCAATTTCAAATTTCAAATTTCAAAATTTTCCACACTTCCTTACTTATATTCACTTGTTCCATTCACTTATACATTCATATGCACTTTATTAGTTAACTTCATCACATTCTACTCATCTCATCTTATTTATTATAACCACTTCATTTAATTTCTTTGGCTTTTGCTTAAGTTAAATTACAATTCCAACAAATTTTCTTTTACAAATCCAATTTATTTAACTTACCAAGTTAAATTTTGATCCCATCTTGAAGTTCACTTTTTCCAAGTTTTAGTTCAAAAACTTATTCTCTTCTTATTTCACTTCTCTTTTAGTTAGAAATTTCAGAGTTCAAACACCCGGTACTTATTTCAAACCGTTTGAAATAATATAAATATATAACTCTGTTTTCAACAAACTACTCCTTGGAATTTTAAGCTCAAATTCGGTTTTTCTCCAAATAAATTCTCTTCGAATTTCTAAAACAACGTTTGTTTTCCAACAAAAATCTCCAAATCAATTATTTCAGTAGCAATCCGTCACTTAGAAACTTGAAAATGAATACTGGTGATGCTGCAGTCATTACCAAAATTATTTTCCAGCAACTAAAGTGAGTTCAGTGCTATATCTCTTCCAAAATCCATTTTGAAACAAATTTTCTTTCGAAAATATTCCCAAAAATAATACTCTTATTATAATTTTCCACACTACTTTGAAAAACATTTTTCCAAACTTCCCGGGATTTGAATTTCCAGATTCTGGTTTGAATCAAATTTTAATTATAATCCATTTGTATAATTTACACTTATACAATTTTCTTTTGGTTATATAAACCATTTCCAATTTATAATCTTATTTTTATTATATAATAATAACCAAACACATCAATTCACCATATAATAATTTTAGAAAATTATTCCTTTTACACCAAAAATATAATTTAGTTAAAATTATTTCATTTACCCCATTTAAAAACAATACTGTGTCAAATTGCTCTATTCAAGTGTTTAGAAACCCCTATCGATACAGTTGTACGGACTAAGCCACTCAATAAATCAACCAACACAATATAAAACATTTTATATTCACTAACAAATACGCGCTCATATCTATTAATACATATAACTCATTCTAGAGTACTACTGACTCTATCTCTAATGAGTAATCCCCACCAAAGCCAAGGTTCTCGCTTAACCTTCAGCTCTGATACTAAATGTATTGGACCGGGTTTTCGACCCTCGGAAATCGACATCAATACGTTCACTGTATAGAATGCCGAGCAATCGAGTGCCGGAAACACCAGTTCATTAGGGGTGAAGAAGAAAAAGGTAGAAAAAAAGAAAACAGAACAACACAGAATCTCACAATCGCAGCGGAACAAAATATAACATATAATAACAGATTTTCATACAAAAGAGTCGGTAACAATTTAATACTTACAATCATCAGAGTACAACAATCACTATATCAAATCTGGACAGTTATAATAACTTGTCCTCGTACAATGGAAAATATACATCAAGTACGGAAATACGCCTCTGTCATCCAGCTCGTCTCTTGAGCTCCATAGCATCCTATCCGGAATCTGTAATACTCGGTCTGACCCGAGCATTATAATAAAATAACACCCGTGTCAGTTTGGAAAACCAACGTGAGAAAAACACACTCAATTTGAATTATTAACTTTTGTCAAAATCTTCTGAAAAACAAAGTTATCTCGTAAGACCGCGTCACAGATAAACATGATGGGTTTTTACCTTACGATAACCAAAACATTTTTATCAATTTCGTATGATATTATAATAGTGTCTAAACCAAGTAAATAGAAAATAGCTGAAATGCTTACATCTCATGTTCCAGCATAGTTGGGCATAATCAAAACCGTACGGCGCTTATTGGAGATTGGATTCCATACAATGACTAGGCACTAGGGTACCACCTATCATGTTACGCGTCTAGAAAAATGTGCCGAGGACCTTGACGGGATCCCCTACAACACAAGACCAACCCTATCCCTAACCTGGATAGAACTAAATATTTTATCACCCCGGGTATTCCCACCCTTACCATCGAGAGCTCTTTCGCATGCACCGTATCCATATAATATAATATATCTGAGGTTATCTAGAAAGGTGATAACGTATCCTAATTGGGTATGACCCACTTAGCCTAGCTGCATACCCCCTGATTTTCAGCCATTCCGGTTGATGAGGTAAGAGGCTACGATTACCTTTCAAGAATAATTTCACTTAGAATGCTCATCGTCCTCCAATGACGATGTTCTGATAGCATTCGTCCATACTAGTTGTCCTGGGTCTGGACAAACCGAATCACTATCTTATCTGTCTTCATGATATTCATTCGTAAAGTTCAAACCGGATCGAAGTCGTTTTCAAATAATTCAATCTGATTCCGGTCTTTTTGAAAAGATTAACGAAATTGGCCAAAATTTGATAGTCGGTTATTTAACTATCAATACACATCCAAAAGTAGACATCGGGCCTTATTTCAAACTTTTCCAAAATTTATTTTAAATAATCTTTATAAGATATTACTTCTAGTACTTCAATATTTGAAAACAGTTTTCAAATTCCTATATTTTCACGGAGTAATTCCTCCCCTTTCCAAAACTTAGAATATTTTTCCCCACTTCCTTTTATACTCACACTTAGGAGGTATCCCATCTATTTCCTACTTCCTATTTCTCAAAATCATTTACAATTTTATTTGTAAATTCCTTGACTAGTTTATAATGAATTCTATAAATTTTGAAATTCCTTAATTAATTCCCTTTAATATTTCCAAAGCCAATTATACTTGCTTTTAATTTCAATTTCCCTTTGTACTTCTTTATGAATTCTATTTCTTTTTTCGAAGTTCACATTTATTTGACTACTTCAAAAAAATTCTTACTTTTCTTCCCAATTCCATTTAAGAATTTTTTTATAAAACCCATATACTGAATAACCCAATTCCAGACTTCCAAGAAGGTTTATAAATAAATTTAAAATATAAAAAACTCTCAATATATATAATAAGTATTTTAAAGAATAATAATAATTTATTTTCAAGACATGTTCAAATGATTCTCTAAAATATTAAAACACTTTTTATAACATCACTTTCCAAAGCAGGTTTAAAAATTTAGGATTAATTAAATAAATATTAAGTATTTGAAAAATTAACTTATGAAGTATATAAATAGTAACGGACATTAAATTACATAGTTTATTAAATAAAATTTTCCTTTTTAAAATTAAAACTTAACTTATTGATAAAAATATATTTTTAAATCTGAATAACCAAAATTTCAATTTATAACCCCTCTCGATTTCCATCACATCACTTCCATTCCGATCTCCTTAACCATCTTCACTTCAAAAATAGTATCCACTATCTTTTTCTCGCCCTATTCCACATTTAAATATAAATTCTTTCCGTAAATTTATATTCCAAATTTATCATCCGATATCACTTTCCTTTATTTTCAAACTTCGTTTATAATTTTATAACTCCTTTGAGTTTTCACTAAAAATAATCTCATTTATATAATTCCATTTTATAAATTCAATTTCTTATAAATTCCATTTATTTTTGCTTATCTATTTTTAATATCGATTTTCAACTTCTTTCCATATTATTTTCCGAATATCATTTTAAAACTCCAATCTTAAAAATTCCTTTATATAATTTATTTTAAAATCTCTATTTAAAATATTTTTCCCTCGTTATTTAATACGATCAAAAATCCATTATTGCTTATTCAAATCAATCTCTTTAAAATAATCCAAATTTCGATATACATATATTATATGAAAAATCTCCTTTTAATTACTTAAAAATTCAAAATAATACTTGTAGCATTTAATATACCCAAGTTAATTCCCATGCTATTATAACTATTAAAAACACACAATAACCTGGCAGATTATTCAATCACATCATATATTTTATATATATGAAAAACACTATATATTTGAGGAATCCAGTTGGATACCTGATGCAGCAGCGGATAAAAAAATTGATGAAATGGTGAAAGTAGCAATCGATGGAATAGAAGATACCGAATGGCCCAAATCCGTTGATCCAAAGATACCGGATTTTAGCTATCTCTAACACGTTGAACGCGCACGATACCGTGTTTAAAGATCTATGATTCTTCGTACGTTGATCTAGCACACTAGATACCGTGAATCGGCTTCAGCGATCGTTGATTCAAGCGCACTTGAATACCGAAGGTGGAGATAGGAGATCATACTCAACTACCGATTGAAGAAGTGGCAAAAAGCACACAAACAAATTTTATTCAAAATCAACTAACTTTACAAATGACACCACCATCCCTATTTATAGGGTTACAAACATACACGCCTCAAAACTTGACAACACTTAGGTCGTGAACGACCTTACATAGACCAACGACCTACGACCTAAAAACAATGCGACTTAAAAAAAACAAACAAGTTTACAACACATGCTTATATCACAAAACATCCGACCTAAAATATGCCTGCGACCTACGACCTAACATAGGTCGTTAACGACCTAAAATATTACAGCATAACAAAGTACAACATCTCACAAGGTCGAGCGACCTAAAAATACACGGCAGCGATCCATCTTGAGCGACCTAAAGAAGCGGCTTCAGGCATCTTCGAGCGACCTAAAAGTGAGCGACTTAAAGAAATGCAGCAGTGAGCGACCTAACAACAGAAGGCAGCGACCTATCTCCTCAGTACATAAGGTCGAGCGACCTAAAATAAAGCGGCATCCAAATCAGCGACCTAACATAGGTCGTATCTCGCTTCCGCGACCTAACATAGGTCGTAACTCTTTCCGGCGATCTAGTATAGGTCGTAGCTCGTAAAAACTGGTACTCGGAATATCGGAGCGACCTAAAGAAATGAGTAATTCGTTAGGTTGTTTGAGCGCCTTTTCCTTTAACCCGTTAGCTCGTTCACACGTCTGAACACTGATTCCGTTAACTCGTGAGCGACCTTCCATAGGTCGTGAGCGACCTAAATTGGCAGATCGCGCTGCATCATCCTCCCCCGGTTGGCAAAAATTCGACCTCAAATTTGCACCTTCCTCTTCCACAACAAGTTCATCCCCATGATACGGAATCAAATATTTGACATTGAAAACATCAGACGTATGAACATCATCCGGTAATCTCAACTGATATGCATTTTCATTGATTTTCTTCAAGACTTCCACTGGACCGATTTTTCGAGCTTTCAACTTATTATATG
Source organism: Allium fistulosum (assembly GCA_030737815.1). Classification (NCBI taxonomy): domain Eukaryota; kingdom Viridiplantae; phylum Streptophyta; class Magnoliopsida; order Asparagales; family Amaryllidaceae; genus Allium; species Allium fistulosum. The sequence continues at coordinate 1,145,713,422 of CM060905.1, forward strand.
TTCCCACTGAAAAATGATCTTTTGTCAACACGGCATAAACCAAATCATCTTCTCTGAAATTCACACATCTTCGCTTTTTATCTGCCAGTTGTTTATACTTCTCATTTGAAGCAAGTAATCGTTCATGCACAATATTGTGGCACTCCTGCAACCCAGTCACAAAATCACAAGCAGCTTAACAACTCCTTTCTGATATGGCACTGTCGTCAGATCCAATGGACCCTTCGGACTTGCTGAGTATACAACTTGGAACGGACTGAAACCCGTACTACGGTTAACAGCGTGATTATGTGCAAACTCTGCCTGACATAATTTCATATCCAAGATCTTCAAATTGTCTTTCACAAGATATCTCAACAAATTTTCCAATGATCTATTAACCACTTCCGTTTGCCCATCTGTTTGCGGATGATAGGCGCTACTAAAATTCAACTTCGTTCCGACCATCTTCCACAAACTTAACCAAAAATGGCTTAGAAATCTAGTATCCCGATCCGAAACAATAGATTCAGGTAGCCCATGTAATCGATACACCTCTTTAAAGAATAACTGAGCAACACGGACGGCATCAGCTGTCTTCCTACAAGCGATAAAATGTGCCATTTTGGAAAATCCATCCACCACAACGAATATAGAATCATTTCCTCTTTGAGTTCTAGGCAAACCCAAAACAAAATCCATGCTGATATCAATCCATGGTCTAATAGGCACAGGTAATGGCATATACAATCCCGCATTCGTCGCTGTCCCTTTAGACACTTGACAAATATGACATCTCTCCACAAATCGTTCAACTTCCTTTCTTATAGTAGGCCAAAAATATGATTGCGAAATCAACTGTAATGTACGGTGTCTCCCCACATGACCTTACTCATGCAACTCTTTCACAATCTTCATTCGTAGACTGCCCTCTGGTATACATAATCTGTTACCCTTGAATAGAAAACCATCCACTAACACATACTCATCAGTTTTTCCTTCATTGACTTCATCCATGATCTTAGCAAAGTAAGGATCATCAACAAACAATTCTGGCAACACATCAAACCCTGTCACTTCAACCTTCATTGTAGTCAACACATGATTCCTTCTGCTCAATGCATCTTCCACTCGATTCGTAATTCCTGACTTATGATTCACCACAAATGTAAATTGTTGCAAGTATGCGATCCATGAAGCATGCCTAGCTGCAATCTTGTCCTGTCCCTGCATATGCTTCAACACTTCATGACCAGTAAATAAAACAAATTCTTTATGAAACAAATAATGTCTCCAATGCTTCACAGCTTGCACGATAGCATAAAACTCGACATCATATGTATTATATCTCATCTTTGCTCCCGATAGCTTTTCACTGAAATATGCAATAGGACGTCCCTTCTGACTTAACACTCCTCCAATTCCAACTTTAGATGCATCAGTATGTAACTCAAACAACAACTGAAAATCTGGTAATACTAGAATTGGTGCTGTCGTCAAAAGTTCTTTGATTCTCTCAAAAGCAAGCTCTGCTTCCTCCGACCATGAAAATTGCTTCCCCTTCATACAATCAGTAACTAGTGCCATTACGCTACTGAAGTGTGGAATAAATCTTCTATAGAATGAGGCTAATCCATGAAAGCTTCTAACTTATGTTATCGTCCTGGGTTGTGGCCAATTTCTGATTGCTTCAACTTTATTTTGATCCACCTGTATACCTCCTTCCGATATAACATACCCCAAAAATAAAACACTATGCATCATGAACACGCATTTCTTTGTTGCAGCATAAAACTGTTCTTGTCGCAGTATCATCAACACCTCTCTCAAATGATGCAAGTGTTCTTCCGAGCTTCTACTATATATCAGTATATCATCAAAATACACCACCACGAACTTCCCAATGAATGGTTTAAAAATCGGATTCATCACCCGCATCAATGTACTAGGTGCATTCGAAAGACCAAACGGCATAACCAGCCATTCGTACAATCCCTCTCTTGTCTTGAATGTTGTCTTCCATTCGTCTCCTGGTCTAATTCGAATCTGATGATAACCACTTTTCAAATCAATTTTCGAAAAGATAGTAGCCCCACTAAGTTGATCCAACAAGTCATCCAGTCTAGGCATAGGAAATCTGTATCTCACTGTAATCTTATTCAGTGCCCGACTATCAGTGCACATCCGCCACGTTCCATCCTTCTTTGGTACTAACAAAGCTGGCACCGCACAAGGACTTAAACTTTCCTGCACTCGCCCCTGCTCAAGCAACTCTTCCACTTGCCTTCTCAACTCCTCGTGTTCCTTTGGACTCATTCAGTAATGTGATCTATGACGTAACACAGCTCCTGGAACAAGATCAATTTGATGTTGAATGTCACTCAATGGTGGTAACTCCGTTGGTAGCTCCTCAGGAAATACATCGTCAAATTCTCCCAGCACTGGCTTTACTTCTTCAGGAATCTCAACCACTTCATTACTCTCACGTCCACTCAACAAAAACACTTCGGGCTCCTCTTCTACTTCCTTAACAAACTCCTTCAAAGATAGCAAAGTTTTAAGTTCTTCAATCTCTTCCAACTTGATTTCTTCGTGTTGTCGCTTCTTAGGAATTAAAGTGATTTTTGTACCTTCAAACATGAAACTATAACTGTTAGTACGACCATCATGTTGTACCGCTCTATCGTATTGCCATGGTCTTCCCAACAACAGATGACATACATCCATGTCCACAACATCACACCAAATTTCATCCTTGTATTTCTTCCCAATTGAAAAATTAACACAAGCTCTTCGTCCAACTTTCACCTCCCCACCTTTCCTCAACCAAGCTAACTTGTAAGGTTTCGGATGCTTCTCTGTTTTCAATGCTAACTTCTTCACAGCCTCTGTAGAGATAATATTGTCACAACTTCCTACATCAATAACAAACTTGCAAACCCTTCCCAAGATAGTACATGTTGATTGAAAGATGTTACTCCTCAACCAGCTAGTTTCCTCCTCCTGTTTTGGTGTTAAACACGACCTCATCATCATCAATGAATACCCTTCATCTCCCGACACATTCTCTTCCTCCTCATCATGTAGTGAATTAGAACAGTCAGCTTCTACCTCATCTTCCTCTGCCTCAGCAATCATCGTTCGCTTCTTTGGCTTCGTACATTCATTGCTTTTGTGACCCATCTCTTGACAATTGAAACATTTGATGCCACAATTGATTCTGGTCTTTGCAACTTCATTAACAACCGGTTTTGCAACAGCCTTCGAAACATTCGCATTGCTACTAGCCCCTTTCATTGAATTGTTGGAATTTGTAAACACACCACCACCTCTCCTTCCTTGCTTCTCCCAAGCTAGCCCCTTTTGATGTGCTTCAGCCACAGATCTGGGATCAAACATATTCACCATATCTTGTATCTGCATTCTCAACCCTCCAACAAATCTAGCTGTCAACTGCTCCTCTGTCTCCATGATGTCATTCCTTGCAATTAGCTGATAGAACTCATCCGCATAATCGTTCACAGACTTTGTCCCCTGTTTCAGATTCTGCAATTGTTGATACATAAGAGACTGATAGTTATACGGTAAGAATGTAGCTTTCATCAACTTCTTCATCTTATTCCATGATTCAATCTTTGACTTCCCCATTCTCTCCCGTGTTAGTTTAGTTTGCTGCCACCATGCCATCGTTCTCCCTTTCAAACGAGTAGCAACTAACTTCACTCTTCGATGCTCGGGAACCTCCTTAAAGTCAAAAATTTCTTCCACATTAGACAACCAATCCAAAAACTCCTCAGCCACCATTCCACCCTTGTATTCTGGAATTTTAGTTTTCATCTCCGGCTCCCATCGTCGATCATCCTCAACATCCCGTTATGCATTTCGCACTTGGTCTCGATCTCGCAAATGAACACTACATCTACCACCGTCTTCATAAAAAACAGATGTACTTCGATAACGATCTCGACCACCCACGTCTCTATGATCTCGCATATCTCTTCTACTTTATCTTTCATCATCATGGTATGGTTCATGTTCAAACTCACGTGGAGTTCTTCTCTCTTCATCTCTATACTCGTGATGTTCTCTTCTCATTAAACTGAAGATTCTCTTCTTCCACGGAAAGATTGTGGCGAAACCCTTCTCGCTTCAGTAACCGATGGCGAAACTCTGTTTCCTCCATGGTTCGAGTCTGGCGATCTCCTCCTTTGACCTTGATTCATGTCCATCATCAATTTCTCTAATCTCCCAATACCTTCATTTAATTTCTCATTGAATTTGTTGCTAATCCGTTGTTCCATTTGTTCGGCATCCTCTCGCTTATACAAATCTTCAACATTTTGATGACGATTAGCTCTTCTTGGCGGCATTGTCAAATGAAACAAACTTCAACTCTCAGCTTGTACAAATCAAAATGATACCAAATGAGGCACGGCCTTCAACTTCAAATTTGAACTTCAACACTTTAACTCGGCTCGGCTCTAACTTCAAACTCTCGGCTTTGAACAACAAAGTGATGCACGGCTTGAACTCTTAAATAAGAATTGGCTCCAAGACTCGGCTTAGCTATGATTGGCTAAGTCTAGCTCTGATACCAAATGATGCAGCAGCGGATAACAAAATTGATGAAACGGTGAAAGTAGCAATCGATGGAATAGAAGATACCGAATGGCCCAAATCCGTTGATCCAAAGATACCGGATTTTAGATATCTCTAACACGTTGATCGCGCATGATACCGTGTTTAAAGTTCTACGATTCTTCGTACGTTGATCTAGCGCACTAGATACCGTGAATCTACTTCAGCGATCGTTGATTCAAGCGCACTTGAATACGAAAGGTGAAGATAGAAGATCACACTCAACTACCGATTGAAGAAGTGGCAAAAAGCACACAAACAAATTTTATTCAAAATCAACTAACTTTACAAATGACACCACCATCCCTATTTATAGGGTTACAAACATACACGCCTCAAAACTTGACAACACTTAGGTCGTGAACGACCTTACATAGACCAACGACCTACGACCTAAAAACAATACGACTTAAAAAAAACAAACAAGTTTACAACACATGCTTATATCACAAAACATCCGACCTAAAATATGCCTGCGACCTACGACCTAACATAGGTCGTTAACGACCTAAAACATTACAGCATAACAAAGTACAACATCTCACAAGGTCGAGCGACCTAAAAATACACGGCAGCGATCCATCTTGAGCGACCTAAAGAAGCGGCTTCAGGCATCTTCGAGCGACCTAAAAGTGAGCGACTTAAAGAAATGCAGCAGTGAGCGACCTAACAACAGAAGGCAGCGACCTATCTCCTCAGTACATAAGGTCGAGCGACCTAAAATAAAGCGGCATCCAAATCAGCGACCTAACATACGTCGTATTTCGCTTCCATGACCTAGCATAGGTCGTAACTCTTTCCTGCGATCTAGTATAGGTCGTAGCTCGTAAAAACTGGTACTCGGAAGATCGAAGCGACCTAAAGAAATGAGTAATTCGTTAGGTCATTTGAGCGCCTTTTCCTTTGACCCGTTAGCTCGTTCACATGTCTGAACACTGATTCTGTTAACTCGTGAGCGACCTTTCATAGGTCGTGAGCGACCTAAATTGGCAGATCGCGCTGCATCAATACCTGCAACTTGTTTCCCTGCATCCACAGATGTTAGACAACAAAAATAATACCAGTCCCACTTCGAGGGGGATATCGTTGTATATTGGGTCATCCGCTATTATGCGGGGCACATAGGGTCTCACCCGCTATAATATGCGGGAATATCAATCCAACTACTAATATATATAAAATATAACGTCCAACTGATAATAATAATTATCAATTCATCCAATCAATCAATCAATGATTTTTAATATTCCAAATTAAAAACTGGCAATCCAAATGAGTGAGATTTACTCACCTTGATTTAATTGCAACCCGTTCCAATTCTAAATTAAATTGAACAGGCGTTCAATTTAATTTAAAATTTCTGCTGACTTCAAAAATCTCCAAAATAATTTTATTTCATAGATTTCACAGCTACGAACCAAATACGACTTGTTCCATTGATTTTGGACCTCGTATGAATAAATTATTTAATTTATTAGCTACCTCATTTTAAATCCTTAATGAAATAGACTAATTATAAAATTAAGGTTAATTACATTTATATACCCTCTTCTCAACAAAATAATGGCCATTCACAGTATTCTCTGTCCTTCTCATACACGCACGGCCTCCCATCACCCACGGTTCTTGGAAATGAAAATTGACCTCGGCAACATCCTCCACTTCACCCCCTCTTCCCGAAGATCAACACGATAGCACACACGACCCATCATTGACAAAAAGCGACAGTCAATCCTCCATGCGACTATACGGTCGACTATCCGTAACGGCGTCGCACCACCCCACATCTCGAACGCACCCGCTCTTCGTCGCTCCGAACACCAAGAGAACGACCCCACAACTCCTTGTCACTCAAATCAAACCCAATTCCTAACCCTAGACCGCCTCCACCCTCTAGCAAGTGCTGTCGCGCGCCTCATGCCTAGGCGAACCCCCTTCATTGTTGCCATCGTCGCACCTCTTCTTCCTCGCGCGCGCATTTCTTTTCTTTTTTTATTCTTGTAACGAACTCGAGATTTTTTTTTTCAAATGATGTTTTCGATTTGAAATCGTTCCCTTCTTCCCTTAAGCTTTGTTTTTGAGAGGAATAAAATTTTGAATTTTGTTTTAGAGATGATTTCAAACTGGAAGAATAAAAAAGGGATACACGATTCTAATTTCTTTTCATTCTGCTCGGCAATTTTTTTTAATATATCTCGTGGATTTGATCTGAAAAGAGGGGGAAGAAGACGTGATTTAAAAGTTGGAGATGGCATGTAAGATGAAGGCTACAGTGTTTCTGAAAGGAAGGAAGGAAGTTTTGACGTGAATGCAGTAAATCAATATAATTATAAATATATTATATTATTTAAATTTTAAAACGTCTCGATTTACACAACTCAAAATCTCGAACTCCTATCAAGGCGTGTCGCTAGGCGTTTATAATGTTATACCCCTATTCCGGACGCAATGGAAAAGGTTTTGAGTCCTAATTCGATCGTATGGAGAAGATAGCTTTTTAGACCCAATTATTATATTGAATTTCGATATTAATTTCAACGCGTTTATATACCGTGCGGCCAACTGATAACTCCAAAAGCTACGAAATTTGAAATTAGATAATAATACACTATTACGGATCCAATGGAACTGGTTTCGTCGAACTTCGAGACTGTGTCTCGGATTGCTATTTTAACTCATCGATTCTAAATTTTCCGAAATCGCTTAAAATCCCAGTTTTAAATCTTACTAACTAAATTATAAATCCCAAATTCAATATTTAAAACCATTTAAATATTTAGAATTAATTGTTGAAAAATCCGGGTCGTTACTGCAAAAAATTTCTATGTTATTTTCAATCCTTCATTGAACCTTTCATACCATTTAGCCCTTCATACATCCAACTACGGATTTGGTAGATGCAGAGCTAGCCAAGTCTAACCATTCTAGGAAGACAATTCATCCCCGTGTTAACTAGATGCATGACATGAAGAGAGTCTTCCATTGGCTTAGAATGAAGAAGCAAGTAGCGAAGTATGTAGCTAGATCTATTGTTATCCGGGTTTTTAACCTAGTAGGACCCATTAGAAAACAGAACAATTCCGAGACATCAAAATGGCTTAGAACTTAACCAAAAAAGGGCTAAACAAGGCATTAACGAGAGCCAAACCATATTACTGAAGCGGCGACTCAATTTGACTAAACCTAGAAACCAGCGTCTATCCAGTCCAATCAACGACTAAGCATAACCCGCTAGTAGATAGTCATCAGAACGGAACAACATGCAACGAGACTACACGAACAACATTGAAACAAGGCCACGAAAGCATTCCACACCTCAAGCTCCAAAAATGGTCCAAGTCCTTGGATCGCTAGCGATCCATGCTCTATGGATCGCTAGTGATACATGCAATGAAATGGCCCACAAATAGAAACAAGCGACAAGAAGCCTCGAAGAGAGAGATGGAAAAAATGCCAAGTGTATGGACCTTGCGTAATGGAGTAAGGAATGAAAGCAACTAAGTGGTTTTCTCACGAGCGAGCCATGCCTATGGGTCGCTAGTGATCCATAGACCATGGATCGCAAGCTAAACTCCTCTAGGTCGTTATGTATCCATCTTAAAGTAATTAATAGGTGTGTTTGGACCAGAGGCCCTCCAATCTCTATAAATACCGACTGCCTACAACATAAACGGGATCTTCTTCGGACTGGTTGCTGAAGCTCTACTGGAAACATTCTTCACTCTCTACCTCGCTTACAACAATCTCCAAAGGAATTCACTGTGATTCTCTAGTGATTCCAACTATAGGGATTCAATCTGTCTAAGGATAGTCAAATACTTGTAATTAAACACTTCTTGTAACAGCAATCAGTCTATAATAAAATTATAAAGTGGACGTAGGCTTCATTAACAGCCGAACCACTATAAAAATTCCCTGTCTTCTTTCTTTTACTGTTCTTTTTCTATATCTGTTATCTGTGATTTTGCTCTGTCAGAATAGGGTTGGTACTTTCAAACTCAAACTATCTACTTTGGATCTCATAGTTCCAGGAGTTAGATCCTCAATCTTTGCTTGAAGAATAAGATGTTTGGAATCAATGGCCCTTGGAAGAAGAAGAACTGCCTCTGGAAGATCCATAAGGGCAGTAGTAGCTGGAGAAGATGTTAATCCCCAACAAACTGAAGTAAATGGTGCTAACTTAGGGAATTAGGTGCCAACGTTCTCCTATCAGCACGAAGTTGTCACCAGGGATGAGTTGTGTAACAACCCATATTTTTAACAAATATTTTTAAATTAAATTTATTTGAAAACTGTGATTTTAAAATCATTTTAAATTGAAATATTGGAATTTTTCCAATATTATTTTGGATTTTGTTGTAATTTATTTTCCAAATATAATAGAATAATGTTTTTCTAAAAATTTTATATTTTGGTTAACTTTGGTCAAACTTTGACTTTAAGTTGAAATTTTTAAATTTGAATTTTAAATTTCTAATATTTTTCTTTTAAACTGTATTTAATTCCGATATTCGTTCTGCTTTTCGTTTCGTCAAATTCTGTTTTATACTTTTTAAAATTGATAAAATTCAGCGTTTTACACGCAAATATTTTCAGTATCTCATTGTTATTTTCTATTTTATACTTTCTATTTCATTTCTATTCTCTATATTTTATTTTAGTTTTTCCATTATCTACTTTCTATTTTCTTTTATTTGATTTTGGGTTTGGAAATTCCAAAGGACTTAAGTTATTGGTCTTAATTGGTGCCTTTTCATTTTCTAGCCTTTTGATTTTCCTAGTCATTCATTTCCACTTCTTTAGCCATCCACTTCCTTTCTCATTCATGTGCAAAATAAAAGCTCCTCATCTCATTCATGTACATAAACATTTCTCATCTCCTCTTTCTCATTTTCATGGCTTCTCCTTTCCACTTTTTCTATTTTCTTTTTCCTCTTTTTTTTGCTTGCCTCAAGCTATGCTCGGCCTCCACCATGCATCATCCCTAGCGGACCTCATCTCCTCTACTATCATCACCATGACCGGCCATCATCACCTCCCCATCACCACCAAGTCTTGCCGTGACCCCTAGATCAACTCCACCACCAAACCTTGATGAAACCCTAACCGAGCCTTCTTTGTTCACCACTTCCCTTCCTATTGCCTCGGCCACCTCCTTATTCCTCCACCACCTTGTCTTGCCATGACCACACCCATCTCTGGCCGAGCCTAGTTGACCACCTGACCAAGCCATAGCACCCAGGCCGAGCCAAACAAGCCATGGCCGAACCAAATAGTATACTATCCCCTTGCCCTTTTGCCTTCCATAACTTGTAACTTGCACCTCTTCACATTCTAGCCATAGTCGTGCACTTTTGCTTACCATAGCCGAGCCTACTTGAATCAAATCAAGTCATGGCCGAGCCTTACCTGATGTTGGTCGAGCCTATGTGTAGTGTGGCCGAGCCTACTTGTATAGGTGAAGCCATTTTATATCATTTTAATACATATTTTTCATTGTTTAATTTCTATCTTTTGCATTGAATTATATACTTATGTATATTTTGTATGTGTTGTTACAAGATTTGAATCTGGGCTCTTCTTTCACTCACATCTATTCATGCTTTCTCGTGCTTTTCGGAATGTAGTTGTGTGTTTCAAATTGTCATCTCTAACCCTAAAAGGTGAGTTTATCACTCTCGACAAATCGTACTTATGTAAATGTGAATCAATGTCACTTGAATTGTAGTAGTTGATATGCCATGTTATATGCTCACATCTGCTTGTTATCTGATAATATATGATGATATTACTTGATTATATATACCTGTTGTATCACCTGACATCATATGATATGTTATACTGCTTATTTTATTTTCTGTTTCTCACACTGCAAGTTCCCTGTTAGCATAGAATAATTATGGGTTGAAATGATACATACCCGAACGGACTTTAGAATAGAGAAAAATTGTTACGAGATGAAATTATAGGGTCGAGCGATTTTTATTGGTTTTGACTTGGGATTGCGGGTTTGAAATGATAGAACCCGGATTTTTCGTTTTAAATTACGGATTGAAATGATACATATCCGTATCACTTGACCTAGGCTAGAAAATATTAAACAGACCCATGGTTTATTTTAATAATAGTTTTCTAAAATTTTTAAGTATTTTGAAAAATTAAATATATGTGATTTTGAACTTAAGTTTGATATAATAGTTTTCTGAAATTTTTAAGTATTTTTGAAATATTAAATATATGTGTATTTGAACTTAAGTTTGATATCATAGTTTTCTGAAAATTTAAGTATTTGGAATTTAAATTATCTAAGATTTTAACTTAAAATTTGATTTAAATGATTTAAATAAATGTTATATTGATTTTTCTATAAGTTAAAGTGTATAAGCAAGTTTATGATTGAAAATGTAAATTTTGATTTGACTTAATAATTGAAAATTTAGTGTTAAATGGAACTTTAAGCTTAACTTAGTGATAAGAATATTTTATTTATGAAATGGGTATTTTAAATAAAGCATTAAGTTATTTGTTAAAATAAAAGTTAAGTAAATTAATGTATTTTGACTTGATAAATGAATTATAATTTAAATTGGATATTGGTTAAATAAATGTTATTTTATTAAAAATTATAAGTTAAGTAATATCCAAATAAATAATTTTGAAAAGTGAAATAAGTTTGATAAGTTAAAAATGGGAAAAGTCGAAGGTATATTGTTTTTAAATTGTTATAGTAAAAAACTTATAATTGTATTTGTACCATTTCTGAAATGCTATGGGTTTCAGGTAACATTCTATAAGTGCTACCATTGCTAGAAATGAACTGTTTTTGAAATACTAATATATCTACCGCAGCATTTTATAAGTGATGCTGTTTTTGAAATTAAACTAAGTACTGAAATACTAAAATACTTACTGTAACACTTTGTAAGTGCTGCTGTTTCTAAAGCTGAACTGTTTTGAAACTAATATACCTACTGTAGCACTTTGTAAGTGCTGCTGTTTCTGAAATAGACAATGTTTTGAAATACTACTATATCTACCGTAACACTTTATAAGTGCCGCTGTTTCTGGAAAATACAATGTTTTGAAATTGTTGTAATTAAATGAACGAACTTAGAAATGTTAAAAATTCTGGAAATTGAATATTTTATTTGAAAGGATAATGACTTCATATTTAAATGATTCAAATGGATATATATATATATATATATTAAAATAGAAATGATATCGTGTTTGTTCTCGATTTGGTTTTGAAGTAAAAATGATATCGTCTTGATTTGGGTTTTTGAAATGGAAATGATATTTTGTTTTTTGGAATATAAACCATTTTGAAATTTATAACCACGGGTTATAATAACGATTGGTTGTTAAAGAGACCGGGATCAGATATGGACATACTCTCTGTCGATACCGAAAATCACTTTAACAACTATGTACGCCATGGTGATTCCAGAATGAAGTAGGATGGTGGTGACGATCCTATTGAGGTATGTACGTGGACCTAACTCCCGTGAGTTAGCATAAGGTGGCTAAAACAGGAGCGATTCCGGGCCAATGAGGTAGCTCCTCTGATCGGACACATTCCGTCGTATACCATTCTATTACTTTATGATGGATTTGATGGCCATCCTCGATTTTTGATTTGGGAGTGTGTTTCGAGGTGGGCGGTAGTGGCTGCTATGCGTTACCACCAGCCCAGATGCGTAATTGGTATATCTAGCCTGACATTGCCTAGTTGTGCTGTGTCACCTACCCAAGTGAGTCTTGTACGAGTTTGGTTTTGTGCCGTAGCCTATGGAGTATTTAGGGTAGTCTCCCGATCTGGAGGTACGTTGATACTGGATAGACTACTGGGACTATTTATGTGTTAAGGTGGAAAATGTAAAGCCTTAACGCTATTTTTAAGTAAGTTTACTTTACTATAGACATTATTATAATAGCGTATATTATTACATAGTAAATAGCTTAACGGATCCTTAAAGGATGGGCGATCCCAAGCATCCTTTAAGTTACTTGTGCATTTCTATTACAGTTCACTTGAGTTGGTTCACATTGTATAAGCATGTATGTCCTGACTCGAGTGTTTGTGTTTTGCTTTACGCTCGGGTCAGACTGAGTTGTTCCAGTATTCAAGACTCACCTTTGGAGCTGGAGTTCCACTTGGATCCATCTATTGATTATGCTTTCAATCATTCAGTTGATTCTAGTGACGTATTCAGATCTTGTATTTGACTATTGTATTGAGACATCTTTGTATTCATAAATTCTGTTGTATCTTGTTTAACTCTGTTATATATATAGTAGCTTCATGAACTACTATTCTTTGTTTCCGCTGCATTATTGTTATATTACTCTGTGTCTGTGATTCTGTGATTATTTATTTACTTTATATATTGAGTTTTGCCGAATTTTAAATTAACAGTATGATATTTTGAGCAATTCAATTCCGACATGTATGGATGCGAATGGTTGAAAATTTCAGGTCGTTACAGTTGGTATCAGAGCTAGGTTTTAGGCAAAAGCTCGGCATATAGAGTAGATTAAATTACAGAATCGCTTTCGTTCGACCTTGAATTCCTTCTTCTTCGATCTAGTTTCCTTTGAATTTTGGAATGTCCCCTCGATTCCAAAATCCATTCTTGTCTCTCCCTATTCGTATTCTTCTGGATTTTGGAGTACTCCATAGCTCCTTACAATAGGCATTGATTCACCGGAGATTTCTGTATCCTTGGTTTACAATGCTGCTATCTTTTGCGATATTCGAATTCTATCTTTTGAGATCGAATGTCGATCTGCCTCTGAATTCTACCTCGATCTTATTTTGAAGTCACGGTTGACCGGTTAAGGTTGCCCACGATTTATATAGGTCTAACCATTTTTCCCCTCTCTTTGAAATCTATCCTTGAATCATCGGGAGAGGGAGTGTATTTTGTATTTTGTTATTAATATTAAAATGTTTATATATTGTGTTGTTTGAGTTGTTGATGTTGATTGGATTTTCGATCGATTCATCTGATCAATGCTATCAATAGGATTTCCAAAACACTTGAACATAGCAAACTGACATAATATTATTTTTAAATTGATAATGATAAATGTGATTAATTTGTATGATTATATGGTATATATAGGAAATTTTTTCTGGAATTTAATAAGTTAATAAAATTGGTTGTTTAAAATGATAATATTTGATTTTCATTTATTTATTCTATAAATGAATTTATAAATATGGTTTATAAAGTGATTTGAAGTTTAATGAACTTAAATCTAGAATTTGAGAATTTAATTTCCGATAATTTCAAACTCTGGTTTTAAAGTTTTAAAAGGTATACTATTTAAAGTATTCGTTTCAGAGAATTATAAAATGTTGAAATCAGTAGTCTCTTCGTTTGTCGCTGGAAAATAATTTCGGTGATGACTGCAACATCATCGACATTCATTTTCGAATTTCGAAGTGGAGAGGCTATTCTGTGGCTTTGCTACACTTTTGTTCGAAGATAAATTTTATTTAAATTTCTTAAGTATGATTTGATTTATATATATATATATATATATGGGTATATTATTTTAAATTTAATTTTATGTTTTATATATAGTAAAAATATTTATCTTTAAATGGTTTGAAGTAAATCAGAAGTTAAATATATGTTAATGGATGGTTTTAATTATTGATAAATCCAAAATTTTTGAATAAGTATTTAAACATGAATAATCGAATTTGGAAAAATTTTCTAGTATCATCTTCTATTGCATTCTAATATAACTTACCTTAATTATTCAAAAGTTAACTATGTAACTGAATATTATAAAATATAAAATGTTGTTAAAGGAATTTTTAATAAATTTGAGTGGTTATTATTAGTGTGATCAGAAGGGGCACTATGCTAATTGTTGCCCTGCTTCAGTTAGTACTGCCGTTCTTCCTTCTACTCCTGCTCCTAGTGATACCCAAGGTATTCTTTGGGGCACCTTTCTTTTATTTTCAGTATCCTATTCACGTTTCATTTGATTCTGGAGCTTTCCATAGTTTTATCTATTGATCTTTGTGATAAGTTTGAACATCTCCTTTCTCCTGAGTATGTTCCTGAACTTTTGTGTGTTTCTAATCCTGTTGGGTTCCGCAAACCTTAGTAGGATTTGTAGAAGGGTGAAACTCTTCTATTCTGGCCATCGTTTTCTGGTAACTCTTTGGTTATTCTGTGTTGTATTCCCCAAAAAATTTCGGGCTGTTTTATTTGTTCTTTTGATTCTCATCCTTGTGATTTTTACTCGACTCCTGTGGTCAAACTCTATCCCAGTGAATTTGGTGAAGTTACTGCTTTACCTCCTAAGCGGGAAATCGAATTTCGTATCGATCTTATTCCTGGAACTCGACCTGTAATTCTTCCTCCCAGAAGAATGGCACTCCGCGAGAAGGTTGAGTCAAGGAAGAAAATTGCGGACTTATTCTCCAAGGGTCTGATCAGACCTAGCAATTCTGAATGGGGAACAGCGGTGGTTTTCATCACCAAGTCCGATGGTTCTTTGAGGATATGTGTTGATTATAGGGAGCTGAACAAGCTCACTATGAAAAAAACAGATATCCTATGCCTCATATCAATAATATGTTGATCAGCTCTATGGAGCTATTGTTTTCTATCAGCTTGATCTTGGCTCAGTTTTCACCAGCTCAGAGTTTCTGAGGAAATTATTCCCAAGACTGCTTTCCATATTGAGAATGGTTTCTATGAAGGGTTAGTCATGTCTTTTGGGTTTGACTAATGCTCCTGTTTTCTTTTTGATCTTGTCTTTGTTTTGATATTCTAGTCTTCTCTAGTCTGAGGAAGAGCATGAATCTCATTTGAGCTTTGTTCTGGAGACTCTTAGGAGTCATCAGTTGAAAGCTAAATTCTCGAAATTCCATTTTCGGAAGGATGAAGTCCGATTTCTTGGGCTTATAATTTCTGGTAATGGAGTTTCTGTTGATCCAGTTTTGATCGCTGCGATCAATGTGAATCTTCTTTTCCTTTCCTTTTCTCTTTATCCTTCAATCACTCTATCTTTTATGTTGTCCTTATATCTCTCCCTATTCTGTAAAGGATTGGGAAACTCCTAGGACTTAATTGATATTCATAGTTTTCTAGGCCTCCTCGATTAATATCGGGGATTCATTGAGAATTTTGCTCGGATGGCTGCACTTTTCCTTGCTTTGACTCGTAAGAATGTTAAGTTTTACGAGAGTATTTGGGTTATCGTGAATAGGCTGACCATGTCCGCTCCTTTAATTCCGGTCAACTCTACTCGATCTGTTTCCAGTCTGGTTGAGATCTATTTGAGAGTGATTGTTCATCTTCAAGGTGTTTCTATCAGTATCGCTTATGATAGAGGTTCCATATTCACCAGTCAGTTTTGGAGAGTTTTATGGAATCTTTGGATACTCACCTGAATCTGAACACTGCTTACCATCCACAAACCGTCGGTCTAACTGAAAGAGTGAATCAGATTCTGGAGGATCTTCTTCGTGCTTGTGTTCTTGATTATGGAGGATCTTGGGAAGCTCATCTCCATCTTGTCGAATTTACCTATAACAACAGTTATCAGGTATAATTTCAATCTTCTGTTTTATCTTGTATAATTTCAATCTTCTATTTTATTTTGTATAATTTCAATCTTCTGTTTTATCTTGTCATAATCCTCTATCTATCTTGTTTTATCTTTATATCCAAGCTTGTATTGCAATGTCTCCGTTTGTTGCTTTTTACGGATGACCTTACAAATATCTATCTTACTGGATTGAATCCGGTAATCGTTCGGTTCATTGGTCTTTTCGGCATCTTAGAGAGGGTTGGTTCTTTGGCTTATCGCCGGATTTGCCTGAGAAGTTTTGCTGGAGTGCATATGTATTCCATTGTTTCGCATCCTTGTCGGTATCTTCATGATCCATCTCTTATTGTTTCGCCTTCTGCTCTCGAGAGTTTGGAAATTGAATCAAACCTAACTGTCGAGAGGAAGCCACTTCGTATTGTCGATTGAGGTACGAAGCAACTGAGAAGGTAATCTGTCAACCTGGTCATAGTGCAGTGTTGTACTGATGATCGGAATTGTACCTGGAGACGGAGGAAAGCATACGTGCTTCGAATCCAAAAGTGTTGTTTCTGGTATTATTCTCCGTTCTATCTTACCTTTCTTTGTTCTTTCGTGTCTCGTTCCTTTTCGAGGATGAAAAGTTTTGAGTGGGAGAGAGTGTAACAACCCATATTTTTAACAAATATTTTTAAATTAAATTTATTTGAGAACTTTGATTTTAAAATCATTTTAAATTGAAATATTGGAATTTTTCCAATATTACTTTGGATTTTGTTGTAATTTATTTTCCAAATATAATAGAATAATGTTTTTCTGAAAATTTTATATTTTGGTCAACTTTGGTCAAACTTTTACTTTTAGTTGAAATTTTTAAATTTGAATTTTAAATTTCTAATCTTTTTCTTTTAAACTGTATTTAATTCTGATATTTGTTCTGCTTTCCGTTTCGTCAAATTCTGTTTTATACTTTTTTAAATTGATAAAATTCAGCGTTTTACATGCAATTATTTTCAGTATCTCATTGTTATTTTCTATTTTATACTTTCTATTTCATTTCTATTATCTATATTTTATTTTTGTTTTTCCATTATCTACTTTCTATTTTCTTTTATTTGATTTTGGGCTTGGAAATTCCAAAGGACTTGAGTTATTGGTTTTACCTTTTCATTTTCTAGCCTTTTGATTTGCCTAACCATTCATTTCCACTTCTTTAGCCGTCCACTTCCTTTCTCATTCAAATGAAAAACAAAAACTCCTCATCTCATTCACGTACAAAAACATTTCTCATCTCCTCTTTCTCATTTTCATGGCTTCTCCTTTCCTCTTTTCCATTTTATTTTTCCTCTTTTCTTTGCTTGCCTCAAGCTATGCTCGGCCTCCACCATGCATCATCCTTAGCCGACCTTATCTCCTCTACCATCATCACCATGACCGGCTATCATCACCTCCCCATCACCACCAAGCCTTTCCGTGACTCCTAGATCAACTCCACCACCAAACCTTGATGAAACCCTAACCGAGCCTTCTTTGTTCACCACTTCCCTTCCTATTGCCTCGGCCGCCCCCTTATTCCTCCACCACCTTGTCTTGCCGTGACCACACCCATCTCTGGTCGTGCCTAGTTGACCACCTGACCAAGCCATAGCACCCAGGCCGAGCCAAACAAGCCATGGCCGAACCCAATCGTATACAATCCCCTTGCCTCTTTGCCTTCCATAACTTGTAACTTGCACCTCTTCACATTCTAGCCATAGCCGTGCAACTTTGCTTACCATAGCCGAGCCTACTTGCATCAAATCAGGTCATGGTCGAGCCTTACCTGATGTTGGTCGAGCCTATGTGTAGTGTGGCCGAGCCTACTTGTATAGGTGAAGCCATTTTATCTCATTTTAATTCATATTTTTCATTGTTTAATTTCTATCTTTTGTGTTGAATTATATACTTATGTATATTTTGTATGTGTTGTTACAAGATTTGAATCTGGGCTCTTCTTTCACTCACATCTATTCGTGCTTTGTCGTGCTTTTCGGAATGTAGTTGTGTGTTTCAAATTGTCATCTCTAACTCTAAAAGGTGAGTTTATCACTCTGGACAAATCGTACTTAAGTAAATGTGAAACAATGTCACTTGAATTGTAGTAGTTGATATGCCATGTTATATGCTCACATCTGCCTGTTATCTGACATTATATGATGATATTACCTGATTATATATACCTGTTGTATCACCTGACATCATATGATATGCTATACTGCTTTTTTTATTTTCTGTTTCTCACACTACAAGTTCCCTGTTAGCATAGAATCACTATGGGTTGAAATGATACATACCCGAACGGACTGTAGAATAGGGAAAAATCGTTACGAGCTGAAATGATAGGCTCGAGCGATTTTTATTGGTTTTGACTTGGGATTGCGGGTTTGAAATGATAGAACCTAGATTTTTCGTTTTAAATTACGGATTGAAATGATATATATCCGTATCACTTGACCTAGGCTAGAAAATATTATATAGGCCCGTGGTTTATTTTAATAATAGTTTTCTGAAATTTTTAAGTATTTTGAAAAATTAAATATATGTGATTTTGAACTTAAGTTTGATATAGTAGTTTTCTGAAATTTTTAAGTATTTTTGAAATATTAAATATATGTGAATTTGAACTTAAGTTTGATATCATAGTTTTATGAAAATTTTAAGTATTTGGAATTTAAATTATTTGAGATTTTAACTTAAAATTGGATTTAAACGATTTAAATAAATGTTATATTGATTTTTCTATAAGTTAAAGTGTATAAGCAAATTTATGATTGAAAATGTAAATTTTGATTTGACTTAATAATTGAAAATTTAGTGTTAAATGGAATTTTAAGCTTAACTTAGTGATAAGAATATTTTATTTATGAAATGGGTATTTTAAATAAAGCATGAAGTTATTTGTTAAAATAAAATTTAAGTAAATTAATGTATTTTGACTTGATAAATGAATTATAATTTAAATTCGATATTGGTTAAAAAAATGTTATTTTATTAAAAATTATAAGTTAAGTAATATCCAAATAAATAATTTTGAAAAGTGAAATAAGTTTGATAAGTGTTATCCCGCCTTTTGGCAAGGCCGTAACACCAAGGAATTGACTAATAACCAATGACGGCCCATCCTAGAGATCAGTTATACACGGGCTCACCACGGATATCGATGAGTTCGAGTCCAGATCGAGCCAAAATTGGTAGGACATGACAAGCTAAGCCATGAGAGCCAACGTTCCAAATCACAAGTCAATCCGAGTCCGTATGCTCAAGTTATGAAGGATACAAAATTGGACGAAAACCAATTACTGTTCGACTCGCTCCTTCGACTCGCTCCCTTCGACTTGCTCCATATCCCTCAGATGCCAACTTCCACTCGTTCCTGTTCGACTCGCTTCACAGCCATCTGAAGTACCTGCTTCGACTCGCTTCACTCAGAGGCCTTCTTCGACTCGCTCCCCTCGAACCACTGAGCGACTCCATCAACTTCGACTCCACTGCTCAAACCTCCCAGAACTGCTCTCTTCGACTCGCTCCAGTTTGGAACCATCGAAAGTGCGCGCTTCGACTCGCTCAAAACAACGTCAAAGGCAGAGCGATCCAGAAAGCGCCACGTCACCGAGTCGAAGCAGAAGCGAGTCGAAACGGAAGAGAGTCGAAGGAAACAGCCTACCGAAAACTCCATTTCGTATCGATCATATCTCCCAATCTACAAGTTCAAATGCTAAGAAATTTTCACAAAAGACTACGTGCATGCTAGAGAATGCCCATGCCAAATTTTGACTCCATTGGATGAAATCTTGATCGAGTCAAAATCTGTTCGTATCGATCAAGGATCGGACCGAAACTTCACGCGCTTGGGCGTGCGGGCCTGGTCACGTGCCAGAGAGGGTCTCCCGAGATCTGAGCGAAATATCAGCCTCCTACACCTATAAATAGACCCCCAAAGCCAACAGAAAAGGGATTCTTATTCCTCTTTGAGATCTCCAACGCCCGGACTCCGCCAGATCCAGATCTGGACTCAATTGCTGCTGCTACCAACAAGATTCACTACTGCAAATCATAATTTCCTGCTGTAAATCGTTGAATTCATTTGTAAACACAAAAGAAAGATCAATAAAGCAAACTACTTCACAGTGGACGTAGGCTATACGCCGAACCACTCTAAATTCATGTGTCTCCTTGCACTTTAATTATTCTCGTTTCTGAAATTTGGATTTTTTGTTAGATAATTCCTCTTTTTCCATTTACTTTCTTCACTTTATCTCTTCAAAGACTTCTGAAGAGTGTTGTGCCCAATTTTGGTACAAACACTTTGGTGCTTTCACTGAGAAAAAACCAATTTTTCTCCTACTCTTTGGATCTCCTATCTATATTGGATTGCATAAATCTAAGAAGAAGATCCAGATCTAGAACTTTGAAGCCCTTCCATTCTATTCAGATTTGCAATCAGATCTTGGAAAGGACTTCATCAATTCATTATGGTAAGCACATGTACCACTTCTGCAGCGGCTGAACAAGGAACACGGGACCGACAAAATCCCGTGCAATCACCTCCATCCAACCAAAATGCTGCAGGACCTTCAGATCCATCAGGTCCAATCACTAGACAAGAATTCCAGACATTGCTTCAAGAGTTGACCCAAAGTCAACAGCAGCTAGCGGAACAACTACGCGCCAACACGGAGTTGACTAACCAGCTAAATCGCCAAAGGCGAAGAAGATCCAGAAGAAACCAAGGTTCACACTCTTCCACAGAAAGTTCAGCCTCTTCCGATGGCCAAACTAGATCCACACGTCCACGGCTAGGTGTAAGCTACACCCAAGCCACGAGACTCCAACCTGCTTCGAACCTTGGGCAACCTAGAGCTGGACCATCCACTATTCTCCGCATAGAACCTTCAACTCAAGAAGGAGCTGCCCCTTATCATGTTACCGGCAACATTGCTACTACCACCACTGCCGGACGGGGAGGTGACGCTAGAAACCAAGCTTATCCTCAACGTAGCCAGCGAGAGCAGACTCCTGATCCTTATATCCCCGAGGATGTTGAACCAAGGAGGCGAGGCACGGACCGTCGACAGCATCCGATCCAGACTCGCGCTGTGGAACCCGACCAAACTTTGGCACAACATGCTCCAAGTGTCCGAACACCAGATATACCAACGATGATCCGCTAAATGATCTGTGAAAGTCAGGGTCTCTCTAATGACGACTGGGGAATCTCCCAGATTCATACCCCTTTCACCGATGACGTTTTATATGCTGAACCACCTCGGCACTTCAGGATGCCAGCTCTTCCAGTTTATGAAGGAAGTTCTGATCCCAATCAACATGTCCTGAAATACGAATGGCTGATGAATGCTGCTAGAGCTGATGACGCAGTAAAGTGCCTTAGTTTCCCCATTTTCCTAGGGGGCATCGCCACCATGTGGTTCACTCGTTTGCCACCGCGATCCATCTCTAACTTTGACCAGATGGCCACCAAGTTTGTCGAACAATTCCGTATGCACATGGCGAGGCCAAAGGACGTTAACACTCTGTCTAGTGTTACACAAGCTCCCGGAGAAACACTTAGACATTACTTGGAGCGATTCCATGCTACGTGTGCAGAAATAAGCAATCCCAACAATAACTCTATCCTGATGGCTCTGACTAAGGGGATTGATGCTGATTCTGAGTTCGGAAATTGGTTAGCTGGTAAACCACCTACGTCATTGGACCGTTTCTATTCCAAGGCAGCCTAATTCCTGGGAAGGGAGGATGCAAAACAGTCTAGGAAGCAGGATGACGCAGGGCCCAACATCGAAGGAATACAAAGTAACATCGCTGTTAAACAATCCAGAGATAATTCTGGGAAAATTCAGTTGAACGTACAAAATAAACAGAATCAGCAAAGGGACAATAGAAATCAGAACAAAAAAGCGCAATCGGGATCGTGGACCACGGCGTAGAGCTTCCATGTATGATAATTACACTCCATTGAACACGTCGTTGGAAAATGTGTATTTGTAGACCTGCAATACCATGTAGTATAAGAAACCTGCCCAAAACCACCAACTAAAAGACAAATCCAAACAGGAAAGTTCTGTAGATTCCATGAGACTTATGGCCACAACACCAATGAGTGTCATCACCTACAAGACCTCATTGAAAAACTTATACGTGAGCGGAAGCTGGATTAGTATGTGCGGGCGCCGCAATCCGGCGGTGCGGGCACATCAAATCAGAATCGTGCACCGAACCAGGAAAGACAGGAAGAACCCACTCGTGCGGATGAGAGCTTGGTCATCAATACAATTAGTGGTGGTACTCACCCAGGAGATCGAAGCTGGAAGGAAATGGAGTCGTATGCCAGTTCTATCAGGCATGCGGACTTCGAGTGTTGCAGTAGTTTTGATGAGGGAGCTCCGGCCAAGCAACAGAAAACGATGACGTATGACATCATGTTCAGGAGCAGAGACGCAGATAAAATCAAAGCTCCCACTATCGATCCACTGGTCATCTCAGCACAAGTAGGTCCCGCTTGGATAAAAAGGATCTTAGTTGACAGTGGAAGCTCTGTGAATATTTTGTTCAAGCGAGCTTATGATCAAATGAAGATGGAAGCCGCAGACTTGAAGCCTTGTCAATCTCGAGTCCATGGTTTCAACGGAAGTGCCACAATCCCCACTGGGATGGTGGAGCTTCCAGTAGAGTTGGGAGTTGGAGAACGTCGGAGAGTACGGATGTTGCAGTTCATCGTTTTGGACATAGACTCCCCTTACAATGCTTTCTTGGGTCGACCGGCCCTCGCTCAATTCAGAATAGCCATTGCCCATGGTGTTTGACCTTAAAATTTCCCACTGATCATGGAATAGGAATCGTTCAGGGAGATCAGGCCACTGCCATAGCCTGTTATGTTGCTGAGCTGCGGGAGGCGCAGCGAAAGGAGAAGGGAAAGGGCGTAGAGGAATCTCTCTGCGTCCGTTTTGCCGATAATTGACAACTAACGCCCGGGCCCAGGCCCAGGCACCCCAGCCAATTCCTCAAGGACCTTGACCCGAGAGAAACTGAAGACGAAGGAGAATCTAAAGAAAGTCAAGCATCCCTGGCCGAACTGACGATTGATGTCCCAATTGACAATAACGATGGTTCAAAAATAATAAAGATTGGATCTCATCTAAGCCAGCAAACTCAAGAGGAATTGGTTGAATTTTTGCAGGCAAATATTGACTTATTTGCCTGGACACATTCTGAGATGTGTGGGATCTCGCCGGACATCGCGAGCCACACTCTGAACATTGACCGACGGCATGTCCCGATCAATCAAAAAAGGTGCGGTATGGATCCAGAGAGATCTGCCGCCCTTAAAGAGGAAGTAAAAAAGCTTGAAGCGAACGGATTCATTCGAGATGCGCTATATCCTGAATGGGTGTCAAATCCCGTGCTCGTCCGAAAGCCAAACGGGAAGTGGAGAACATGTGTTCACTATTCCAATCTGAATAAAGCGTGCCCCAAAGACAGTTTCCCTCTTCCTAGAATTGATCAGCTAGTGGATTCGACGGGTGGACATGAACTCTTATCTTTCATGGACGCGTATTCAGGCTACAATCAGATACCGATGCATTTACCTGATCAAGAACATACCAGCTTTGTACCAAATCGGGGACTTTACTGTTACAAGGTTATGCCGTTCGGACTCAAGAACGTCAGGGCTACTTACCAACGATTGGTCAATCGGATGTTCGCTAATCAAATCGGGAAGACAATGGAAGTATATGTAGACGACATGCTTGTGAAGTCACGACTCTCCACCGACCATGTAAAGGACCTGGAAACTATGTTCAACATACTTCGGGAATACAGGATGAAGCTCAACCCACTGAAATGTCACTTTGGAGTTGCATCTGGAAAGTTCCTTGGGTTCATCGTTAACGCCCGGGGAATCGAAGCCAATCCCGAAAAGATTTGGGCAATCAGAAATCTTGAAACCCCCAAAACTATAAAGCAAGTCCAGAGTCTAAATGGAAAGGTAGCAGCATTGAGCAGGTTCATTTCAAAGTCCACTGACAAGTGCATTCCCTTCTTCGATCTGATTCGAAAAGGGAAACGAAACTTTGAATGGACCACAGAGTGCGAGGGCGCTTTCCAAGCACTTGTCCAACATCTGTCCACACCGCCGATACTGTCAAAGCCTATTGATCATGAGAAGTTTTATGCGTACTTGGCGATATCAGAAAACGCAATCAGCACTGCCTTGGTTCGAGAAGAAAACGGGATACAGAAGCCAGTGTACTACGTCAGCAAACGATTGACTGGGGCTGAAAGAAACTATCCAAAGCTGGAGAAGTTGGCTTACTGCCTTGTCACTGCATCAAGAAAACTCCGGCCATACTTCCAGGCACATTCCATTATTGTTTACACCGACCAGCCGTTACGACAGGTCCTTTCGCGGCCTGAGACGTCTGGTAGGTTACTCAAGTGGAACATCGAACTGAGCCAGTTTGACCTTACTTACGCTCCGAGATGGGCCATACAAGGACAAGTCCTAGCCGATTTCATAGCTGAATTTACCATCCCAGAGGACTTGCCCGAAGCCAGTGGATCCATCGAATACGTTTGGAAACTTTATACCAATGGAGCATCAAACGACCGGTGTTCAGGCGCTGGTATCGTGCTTGAGACTCTCGAGGGTTGATCCATATGTTATGCCTTAAAGTTCGATTTCCATGCGACTAATAATGAAGCTGAATATGAAGCCCTCCTAGCTGGCTTGAAACTTGCTAGAGATTTGAGAATTATCGTAGTGGAAATTTATTGTGATTCACAATTAGTTGTGTGTCAGGTACGAAGAGAGTATCAAGCAAGAGATCAAAGGTTGGCTGCTTACTTAGCTCGAGTTAAGGAAGTACTGGACCATTTCGATTACTACGCCATCTACAGTATACCTCGAGAACGCAACCAAAAGGCCGATTCGTTGGCGAAACTAGCCAGCACAGGCAAGCTCAACAAATGGGACTCATCCCAGTAGAAACGCTATCTTCCCCAAGTATCGACCGGGCGGAAATAAACCGGGTATGCAAAACCGTCCCCGAAAAGGATTCATGGATGACTCCGCTTAGAAATTACATTGAGCACGGAACCCTGTCGGAGCGCAGGAGTGAAAAAAAACAGGTCCTTCGAAAGGCCTCAAGTTTTACCATCCAGAATGGACTCATGTACAGAAGGGGGTACTCAGTTCCCCTACTCCGATGTATCGCTCACGATGAAATTAAACAAGTGTTACGCGATGTGCATGAGGGAGAATGTGGCAATCACACCGGGGGGCAAGCACTTGCCAATAAAATACTTCGCTACGGATATTACTGGCCTACCGTGAATCGCGATGCGTTGGACTATGCGAAGAAATGTGATAGGTGCCAGAAATATGACCGAATCCCTAGGGCTCCTCCTACTGAGATAACGCAAATGCTCAGCCCATGGTAGTTCGCAATATGGGGCATCGACATCATCGATGCTCTACCTCTGGCAAAAGGTAGTGGGAAGTACGCCATCGTCGCGGTTGATTACTTTACGAAGTGGGCTGAAGCCGAAGCTGTCGCTACCATTACTACGAAGAAAGTAATCAACTTTGTGGTTCGTAACATCATCTGTCGATTCGGTCTCCCACACAACATTATTACGGACAACGGAACCCAATTCGACAGTGCTGAATTCAAAGATTTCTGCAAACGATTTCACCTCCAAAAGAAGTTCTCCATAGTTGCACACCCTCAAGCAAACAGACAGGTCGAAGTAGTTAATAAAGTCATAAAGTCCATCCTGAAGAAACGACTAGAAAAGGTCGGGGGCAAGTGGGTCGATGAACTTCCTATGGCTCTATGGGCTTATCGAATATCCCACAAGACCGCGACCGGCCACACTCCATTCTCTCTTGCTTACGGTTCAGAGACCGTTATTCCAATCGAGCTAGAAGTACCTTCTCAACGTGTGACATACTATGATCCAAAGACAAATGCTATATTACTTGCTGAATCCCTTGATCTACTGGATGAGAAGCATGAGGAGGCTGATTTGAGGGCAGCTGCACATCGAAGTCGAGTCGCCCGATTGTACAATGCCAAGGTCCGTCCGCGAACCTTCGAACTAGGCGATCTCGTCTTAAAAAGAATCTATCCGGTTCCTTCACATATGAAGCCGACATGGGAAGGACCGTATGTTATTGAACGAAGGCTCGAAGATGGCACGTTCAAGTTATCGACCGTCGACCGTCGACGGTCTTACCCTGCCAAGAGCTTGGAATAGCGAGAGCCTTCGCCGCTATTACACCTGACAGGCTATCTTTATCCATTTAGTTTACTTTCCTTTTCTGCAATTTGTTTATGCATTTCGGAATTAGAACATGTAATAAGGCAACTAACTTTTCCATACTTTCTTATTTCAGCAATAAAATGCAACCTCTTCGAGCCAGAGCTGTGGTTTACTTGAAATACTTCATATGACCATCACTATGCACGGAGAGCTAAGTCTCATCATACGGTGGGATTTATTCAAATAGAGAGTGGCTGCGATGCAACCAATCACTCTCTAAGTGAAACCCGAGCTCGGGGGCAAGCCATCACATCAAAGTCAAAAAAAGGATTGATACACGACAATCCTTCATCAACTCCGAACTCCCAGAGCGTGAGTCGGAGTATAAACATTCAACTCCGAACTCCCAGAGCGTGAGTCGGAGTATAAACATTCAACTCCGAACTCCCAGAGCGTGAGTCGGAGTATAAACATTCAACTTCGAACTCCCAGAGCGCGAGTCGGAGTATAAATATTCAACTCCGTATACCCAGAGTGCGAAGCGGAGTATAAACATTCAACTCTGTATTCCCAGAGTGCGAAGCAAAGTATAAACATTCAACTCCGTATACCCAGAGTGCGAAGCGGAGTATAAACATTCAACTCTATATTCCCAGAGTGCGAAGCGGAGTATAAACATTCAGCTTCGTATTCCCAAAGTGCGAAGCGGAGTATAAACATCCAACTCCGTATTCCCAGAGTGCGAAGCGGAGTATAAACATTCAACTCCGAACTCCCAAAGCGCGAGTCGGAGTATAAACATCCAACTCCGTATTCCCAGAGTGCGAAGCGGAGTATAAACATTCAACTCCGTATTCCCAGAGTGCGAAGCGGAGTATAAACATTCAACTCCGAACTCCCAGAGTGCGAGTCGGAGTATAAACATCCAACTCCGTATTCTTAGAGCGTGAAGTGGAGTATAAACATCAAACTCCGTATTCCCAGAGCGCGTAGCGGAGTATAAACATTCAACTCCGAACTCCCAGAGCGCGAGTTGGATTATAAACATCCAACTCCGTATTCCCAGAGTGCGAAGCGGAGTATAAACATCCAACTCCGTATACCCAGAGTACGAAGAGGAGTATAAACATTCAACTCCGAACTCCCAGAGCGCGAGTCAGAGTATAAACATCCAACTCCGAGTTCCCAAAGCGCGAACCGGAGTATAAACATCAACTCTGAACTCCCAGAGCGCGAGTCGGAGTATAAACATCCAACTCTGAACTCCCAGAGCGCGAGTCGAAGTATAAACATCAACTCCGAAATTCCCAGGATGCGAAACGGAGCGTAAACACCAACTTCAAGTTCCCGGAGCATGAATCGAAGTATAATTATCAACTCCAAACTCCCGGAGCGCAAGTCGGAGTACAAGTGCCAATTCAAAGTCCCCAGATCGCGGGCATAATTAAAACATAAGCTGGCGTAACCAACTGCCGGTAAACGAATGGAAATCCCGGAGTGTGGTTATGATCATCGACGATCGGACAAGCGTAAATAAACCACTCAATCCCCGTTTTCCTCAAACGCCCATCCAGCGGCACTAGACTCGGCAGGCTATAAGAAAAGGGGCAATCGCTGACTTATGTTTTACAACATACCACCAAGACTGGGGGGCATGACTTAAGCATCGACCATCGAATGAAGCGATGCGACGTCAAAATTCGACTCGTTTTCCGGTCGCAAACCATGTCCACAATACCCGAACTTGATGAACAAAAACCAACTTCGTTCGGAAACTGAAACTTCACAAGTGCATTTCAGACACTGAAACACTTAGACAAATATGCAATGACAAAAAAGGAATCAAAAAAGAAAAGTTTCATTTCCATTGATTATAGAAGAAGTTTGTATACAAGTTTCCAAAAAATTCCTACTAGCAGGGGCCGAACCCGCATCTATACACGGCTAACAAAATGCAAATCAAAATACACCGGAAGAGCATGCCTAATCTTTCTTTTTCCTTGGCTTCCTCCTCGGTGTGGACCCGTTGGAGCCCTCGCCAATCTTCCTCTTCGAGCCTTTGCTCTTCGGCGGTTGGTCTTCAGGCGAGGGCATTATGTCGACGTCCTCCTCCGAACTCGTGTGAATAAGAATGCTCCCTACGGGGGGAGTCGGAGGAACGGGATCAATTACAGGAGGTGGAATGGGCAGGCTGGTAAAAAAGACAGTACCACCAGGAGACATCATTCCGAGCGGGGCAGGTCCCGATGCTGCCATCCCACCTCCAAAGCTGCCACCATAAGCCGATGCTGCCAGTTCAGCGCCAATCTGAGCAAACATCTCCTCTTCGCTTACTGCTCGAGCCCCGCTGGGGACATCAGTAGTCGGCATTGAAAAGCTTGTAGCAGGATCGGTTCCACTCATGACAGATGATAAGTTAGCGCGAGGATCGCCGTGGGGCAGCTGTGCTCACGGTCACGATAGCCTCCTACGCTTGATATGATTCTTGAGTAGCAAAAGAACCGGCCGGTGCGGCATCAATCACTGGAAAAAGAATAAAGGGACTGTTAGAACCTAACTCGAACGAAGGCTTCGACTTAAGAAAGAAAAGTGGAATGATCAGAATACCTTCCTAAATTCGACTTGTAGGCGGCAGGGCATCGTCAGTAACTTGCGCAACAGCCGGAGACATCTGCGGCTGATCCGGATTGTAAGCAGGAATAGCCTGGGGATCGACCGCAGACGGGGATTCGGGCTGGGTTGACACGGGAACTTCGAGACGTGTTTCGTGATGGTCAACTCCAGAACCCTCTCCCACTTCAAAGTGCTGGGCGCCCAGTATTTCCTTCTCATGCAGAATCATCGACTCGTGGAGAATTTTCTTTTCATCATCGGTCAGAATGCGATTCTCGAGTTCGAATTCATCTACGGACTCGCCCTGATGTGCCTCTTTCTCTTCCTCAACCAGTCGGCTCCAAGCATTGTGGAGATGCGTCGAATAATCATCGAGCCAGGCTAGCCCCCTGTGCCTCAGCACATTAGCGTTGTAAACAACAAGGAGGTCTTCAATGTTGGCCTCTAGCCTAGACTCGGCCAACTTCACTCTCTCCTCGACCTTAGTCTCCACCTTCTGAACTTTAGCCACAGCCGCGTCCCGTTCTCCCCTGAGCAGAAAAGCCCGATCGCACGCTTCCTTGGCTGTGCTGTTCGCGTCATCTTTTTCCTTGATCAAGCCGGCGAATTTGGCTTTGAGTTCATTAAGCTCCTTGACCGCCGCATCCCGCTCAGCGGTAACTGTAGTGTTCTGGTGGCCCATCTCCTCCACCAAGGCGACATGCGTCTGCCTTAATCTCTCCATTGCCACATTCGCTTCATCAGCTTTTTTGGTGGCCTCAATCTCAGACTTCCGAGAAGACTCAGACTCAGCAATCAGCACCTGAATAATCCGGTCCCTTTGAGCAAGGTCAGATTCCATTTTCTCGAGTGCTTTGGCTCGCTCAGCAGCCACCTTAGAAGCCTTCTCCGCAGCCTTTACCCACTCTTTGTACTGAGTGTAGATGTCATGAATGTACTCATGCATCGTGTTTTCCACTCCGGACAGAATTCTTTTCAAGTGTGGTGGGAAGACATAGCCATCGAAGCAGATGTTCGAGAATTCCTTCCGCATCTGAGCCAGTTTAAGGGCCCCTTCTCCTGTGGGCTCAGTGGGGACCTGCTTTGTACTTAACGGGGTCGTAGTCTCGATTCTCTGAAGATGAGTTTCAGTCCTAGAAGCATGAAAAGACGGCCTGTGACGAGGAGGGTCTGGTGGATTTGAAGTTTGAGCAGGAGGAGGAGATGGAAGTCTAGGAGGAGGAGAGCGCGATCTAGACCGATGTCTGTACTCCTTATCCCTATCACGCCCGTACCTATCTTGGTGGGAGTACTCACAGTCGCGATCTCTATCTGAGTCCCTCCTGCAGGAGTCATAATAAGAAGAAGATTTTCAGGCCGAACGAAGACTGCCGAGCATCGATCCTATTCCAAACATAGCACCTGAAAATGATAATCGAAGAAAGAGTTAGTAACTTCGTAAGTTGGACGAAGTATAGTTGTGAATTATGTAGTGTAGTGAAGTGTATGCATGTGCAATCCCCCGACCAACCGGAATTGTCGGCCGCACTCGTAGCAAGCGACCCGCTTGGTTCAAAAGCACTATCAAGCCCCTCCGTCCCGACGTCGTGTGGAGACGACACAAAATCCGGGATCGGAATATCAGCAAGCCCTACAAGAGGACTCTCCACTTGCGGAGGAGGAGCCTCCGAAATTCTAATCCCCTGGAAAGGTAAAGATACGACCACAGATTTAAATCTCTTGGATTTAGGGCGTTTGTGAGCAGCGGCCTTGCCTTTTCTTCTTCCTCCCGAATCCAGGACATCATCAGAAGGCCCAACTGGGAGCTCGGTATCAGTGGGTGTTCTTTCTGGATCAACTTCTTCGGTGATCACGACTACGGATGCTTTGCGCTTCACGAGTTTCTTCAGGGCCACTCTATGTATCACTTCCAGATGTATGCTCTGTCTTCGTTCTATCAGCCCGACAGCCATCAAATTCCGATCTGTCAGGACTAAGTCTATGTGCCTCTCTTCGCCCGGAAATGCTTGAAGAATCCGAACAAGCTCTCTGAAGTACGCGCCATCGGGACGAGAGATTGCGGCTATATGAAAGGAGAAGTATGTCAATTTTTTGAAGTCAGTTACTAGTATCTCAATGATTCAAGAGAGAAGTGGCAACACTTACGTCTATCCAACCACCGCCCAGCAAATCCAGGGGGGCACTGAACGTAGAACCATTCGGTTTTATAAAAACTTAGCCTTCCCCAGGAGCCATGTATAATGTGGCAGCTCCTGATCGCCTCCAGGAAGGTGAAAGAGGGGTTGTCTCCACGGCTCTTGACATTGAATAAATATCGGATCTCGATCGGCTTCGGCGGTCGAAAAAGGATCTCCATAAAGAGAACAAAGATGTTGTTCAATAAAGCATACCTGTTGGGATGTAGCTGAGATGGAGCTATGCCAAGAAACGATAACATCTCCCTTATATATTCATTGAAGGGAGGAAGTGTCCCCGCTGTGCAAGCGTGACGGTTGAAAGCAGTAAACCCCTCTAGGGGATTGTTTGGCCTGTCAGTTGGCCCAGGAAGTAGCACGTCGTCCAGCGACAAACCATGCCTTAAGCAAATCTATCCTAACATATCTTCGGAGATACCCGACGGCTCGGAATCTGTTGGATTGAGAATTAACCGAGCACCCGGACGCTCATCAGGAGCTGGCTCTATGACTTCAGCTTCGATAACCGGTATCTCTATGGTTGGAGGAATAGAACTTGGGAGTTCTGACTGCTGAGAACTTAAAGGATCCATAACTAGCTAGCTTATAAAAAATCATTGTTAAACTAACAAATAACACTCGTGCATCCCCCAGTGTAAAGTATGTGAGTGTGTTGTGCAGTGCAGTACTGTATATTATTTGAGAAGATCAACAGGATTAAGGAAAATGTGTAAACGACAAGACTTCGGAATTCAGTTGGAAGGACCGTCATTGCTGACCGTCACAACCATGCCATCCAGTTATTAGCTATCAGACCAAGTTAAAATGTGTTATTATTTTATGTTCCAGTTTCATCGACGAACTACAATAGGCAATCAGGTGGGCGGTGAAACAATTAATTCCAGTTAAGCAAATCTGAAGCTCGTCGGAGCTAAGTGGTCAAAGGCACTAGAATTTTCGGTATGGTCGAAATTAAACCAATGGTCAAGCGTCAAAAGTTCGAGTTCAAGGCAATTATTCAAGTTCAAATTCGAATCGTTCACTAAGGCTCGAGTTCGAATCGATCGTTCGGGAGTGTGCAGTTCGACTCGATCCAAGACCATGTCCTTCGACTCGATCCAAAGCCACGTGCTTCGACTCGATCCAAAGCCTCTGCTTCGACTCGATCAAGAACTATGCAGTTCGACTCGATCTCCAGGCACTCCGCTTCGAACCGTTCCAAGGCCTCTATTTCGACTCGATCAAAAGATATACTTTTCGACTCAATTCGAGGCCATCATTTCGAGTCCATCAGGCGCAACCTCTTCGTATCGATCCATGAATTCAGAGCGCTCGATTCAAAGCAAAGCTCCACCATCGATCGATACGAAGACCTTCGCCTCATCATCTCGAAATCCATACTCCATCGACATGAAGCGGAGGCCAGAGAGCGTTCGATCGACCACGACTTTGATTGATTTGATAAGAAAACCCGAGCTTCATCGTTTACGCGTGGATTCGTTTATTGATTACCTAGATCTGAAAGTTAAGTTCAAATGGTTGAAGATAGGAATCGATTCGAAGGCAAAGTTTTTTCTCTTGAAATGCTCTGGAACGATACGAAGGCAAGGCAGATAAAGATGAAAGGTAAAAAGTGAAAAAATGGCTAAGTACGAAGTATTTATATGGACTCGAAAGCAAGGAAAACAAATGATTCGAATCCCAGTGGAGTTGAACACGTGCTTCGACTCCCTCTTCAGTGCATTGATGCGGAGCTCCCTTTCGTATCGTTTGTTCTCGACTCCCTCTCCGGTGCGGCAAAACAAGCAGTTTGAATCCATCAGGGAAGCGCATTTTGACTCGCTCCATTTCGACTCGCTCAGTTTACAGCCATCATGGAAGCCCATTTCGACTCGCTCGACCAGTGCTTGCTTCGACTCGCTCGACCAGTGCTTTGCCTCGACTCGCTCGACCAAGTGCTTACTTCGACTCGCTCGATATGGGCACACTTCAACTCGACATACTTACTTCACATCCATGAATCCAATGGAAATTATCATCGATGTTTCAATCCTCCCCATCGATTCAGGAGAGGACCGTTACGAAGAAACATTCAAAAGTAATCGTCAAGCATTGTTGCAACGAATTTCACATCGGTTTAGGAGAGGATCAATACGGAATTCAAAAACAATAAACCGACAACGACTCGGGAACGTACAGACGTTAACGGGAGTCAGGTTAACGTATATGCATGAATGTAAAACTAGTATTCAATATTTCAGATTTTTTCAGGAATCAGAAACATATCCAATAACGATTACAATAACGAACGGAAAACCGCTGGCATACAACAATCAGTTGCAACGATACATGGTACAGCAGTCAGCAGTCAACTGTTTACATTATCAAAAAGAACGGTCGAAGGTCACCGCTTCCATCGAAAAGACAATAACTATTCAGAGTAAGGATAGCAGTATTTCAAAGCACGTCATGTTCCCACAAGACGTACTTTGGGGGCAAATGTTATCCCGCCTTTTGGCAAGGCCGTAACACCAAGGAATTGAGTAATAACCAATGACGGCCCACCTAGAGATCAGTTATACACGGGCTCACCACGGATATCGATGAATTTTGTCCGAGTCCGAATCGAGCCAAAATTAGTAGGACATGACAAGCTAAGCCATGAGAGAAAACGTTCCAAATCTCAAGTCAATCCGAGTCCGTATGCTCAAGTTATGAAGGATACAAAATTGGACGAAAAACAATTACCATTCGACTCGCTCCTTCGACTCGCTCCCTTCGACTCGCTCCATATCCCTCAGATGCCAACTTTGACTCATTCCTGTTCGACTCGCTTCACAGCCATATGAAGTACCTGCTTCGACTCGCTTCGCTCAGAGGCCTTCTTCGACTCGCTCCCCTCGAACCACTGAGCGACTCCATCAACTTCGACTCCACTGCTCAAACCTCCCAGAACTGCTCTCTTCGACTCGCTCCAGTTTGGAACCATCGAAAGTGTGCGCTTCGACTCGCTCAAAACAGTGTCAAAGGAAGAGCGATCCAGAAAGCGCCACGTCACCGAGTCGAAACGGAAGCGAGTCGAAGGAAACAGCCTACCGAAAACTCCATTTCGTATCGATCATATCTCCCAATTTACAAGTCCAAATGCTATGAAATTTTCACAGAAGACTACGTGCATGCTAGAGAATGTCCATGCCAAATTTCGACTCCATTGGATGAAATCTTGATCGAGTCAAAATATGTTCGTATCGATCACGAATCGGACCGAAACTTCACAGGCTTGGGCATGCGGGCCTGGTCACGTGCCAGAGAGGGTCTCCCGAGATCTGAGCGAAATATTAGCCTCCTACACCTATAAATAGACCCCCAAAGCCAACATAAATCTTTGAGATCTCCAACGCCCGGACTCCGCCAGATCCAGATCCAGATCTGGATTCAATTGCTGCTGCTACCAACAAGATTCACTGCTGCAAATCATAATTTCCTGCTGTAAATCGTTGAATTCATTTGTAAACACAAAAGAAAGATTAATATAGCAAACTACTTCTTAGTGGACGTAGGCTATACGCCGAACCACTCTAAATTCTTGTGTCTCCTTGCACTTTAATTATTTCGTTTCTGAAATTTGGAGTTTTTGTTAGATAATTCCTCTTTTTCCATTTACTTTTTTCACTTTATCTCTTCAAAGACTTTCGAAGAGTGTTGTGCCCAATTTTAGTACAAACAATAAGTTAAAAATGGGAAAAGTTGAAGATATATTGTTTTTAAATTGTTATAGAAAAAAACTTATAATAGTATTTGCAGCATTTCTGAAATGCTATGGGTTTCAGGTAACATTCTATAAGTGCTACCGTTGCTGGAAATGAACTGTTTTTGAAATACTAATATATCTACTGCAGCAGTTTATAAGTGCTGCTGTTTCTGAAATTAAAATAAGTTCTGAAAAATTAAAATACTTACTGTAGCACTTTGTAAGTGCTGTTGTTTCTAAAGTTGAACTGTTTTGAAACTAATATACCTACTGTAGCACTTTGTAAGTGCTGCTGTTTGTGAAATTGACAATGTTTTGAAATATTACTATATCTACCGTAACACTTTATAAGTGCTGCTGTTTCTGGAAAATACAATGTTTTGAAATTGTTGTAATTAAATGAATGAACTTAGAAATGTTAAAAATTATGGAAATTGAATATTTGATTTGAAAGGATAATGACTTCATATTTAAATGATTCAAATGGATATATATATATATATATTGAAATAGAAATGATATCATATTTGTTTTCGATTTGGTTTTGAAGTAAAAATGATATTGTTTTGATTTGGATTTTTGAAATGGTGGTTTTTGAAATGGAAATGATATTTTGATTTTTGGAATATAAACAATTTTGAAATTTATAACCACGGGTTATAATAACGATTGGTTGTTAAAGAGACCGGGATCGGATATGGACATACTCTCTTTCGATACCAAAAACCACTTTAACAACTATGTACGCGGTGGAGATTCCAGAATGAAGTAGGATGGTGGCGACGATCCTATTGAGATATATACGTGGACCTAACTCCCGTGAGTTAGCATAAGGTGGCTAAAACAGGAGCGATTCCGGGCCAATGAGGTAGCTCCTCTGATCGGACACATTCCGTTGTATACCATTTTATTACTTTATGATTGATTTGATGACCATCCTCGATTTTTGATTTGGGAGTGTGTTCCGAGGTGGGCGGTAGTGGCTGTTATGCGTTACCACCAGCTCGGATGCGTAATTGGTATATCTACCCTGGCATTGCCTAGTTGTGCCGTGTCACCTACCCTAACGAGCCTTGTACGCGTTTGGTTTTGTGCCCTAGCCTGTGGAGTATTTAGTGTAGCCTCCAGATCTGGAGGTACGTCGATATTGGATAGACTACTGGGACTATTTATGTGTTAAGGTGGAAAATGTAATGCCTTAACGCTATTTTTAAGTAAGTTTACTTTACTATAGACATTATTATAATAGTGTATATTATTACATAGTAAATAGCTTAACGGATCCTCAAAGGATGGGCGATCCCAAGCATCCTTTAATTTACTTGTGAATTTCTATTACAGTTCACTTGAGTTGGTTTACATTGTATAAGTATGTATGTCCTGACTCGAGTGTTTGTGTTTTGCTTTACACTCGGGTCAGACTGAGTTGTTCCAGTATTCAAGACTCACCTTTGGAGCTGGAGTTCCGCTTGGATCCATCTATTGATTTTGCTTTCAGTCATTCAGTTGATTCCAGTGATGTATTCAGATCTTGTATTTGACTATTGTATTGAGACATCTTTGTATTCATAAATTCCGATGTATCTTGTTTAACTCTGTTATATATATAGTAGCTTCATGAACTACTATTCTTTGTTTCCGCTGCATTATTGTTATATTAGTTTGTGTCTGTGATTCTATGATTATTTATTTACTATATATATATATATTAAGTTTTGCCGAATTTTAAATTAACAATTTGATATTTTGAGCAATTCAATTCCGACATTTATGGATGCAAATGGTTGAAAATTTCAGGTCGTTACAAGTTGCATAAAATGGTCGATGAGATCAAACAAAAAATGGAAAGTAGCAAAAGGCTCTAATGGATAAGCTTAACGCTCTCCTAACCCCACAGTCAAATCCTGCTCCAAGGACTATGCCTGAACCCGCGGCTGCTGTAGAAGAAGAGAATTCCTCCGTTTTTGTCTACATAGAAGAAATGGAAAACAACCACCAAAAAGGGTGACAACAGGACTTAACATGGATGGAAATGCAAGTACTCTATTCGCCACAAGGCAACCTATTCTGCACTTGAATCAAGGGGTAGAGACCCCGTTGGAAGACATAGCTATGAATCACCCCAACTTAGAGGACGGAGAGCAATATGACAAAATGGAAGAAAATGCCAATGCATTAGATAATGCAAGGAATACTCAAACTGCTACAGTTAAGCTAACCGCAAGCCGACGAGTCCCTTGTAGGAGTGGCTCTACCAAAGACAGGAGAGCCTAGGTTTCAGCCCACTCACCAAGACCGTTTGCGAAGCCAAACACTTGGCGTAGTGACTGATTGCCGTCTTTAGGACTACCGAACATCAGAGGCATACATAGCGGATATGGTTAAACGATTAATGGAGGAGAGTAAAAATAGGAGAGATGATGAATGGGGATCTGCACCAAGTTGGACTCCCTTCACCGATGAAATCTTGAATGAGTCATATCCAGAAAAATTCACAATGCCAACTATTCCGTCCTACGATGGGACAAAAGACCCAAAACCTCACTTATACAAATACAGTTGGTATATGGATGGAGCTAATGCCTCCGAAGCTGTTTGATGTAGATGCTTTCCTATCTTTCTTGAAGGAGTTGTGCCAGTGTGGTTCACTAGGCTTCCCCCAAGATCTATCTCTACTTTTGACTAACCGGCGACAAGGTTCCTTGATCAGTTTAGACTTTATACTGCGCAACCAAAAGACGTCATGTCCCTATCCAGATTGTTCCAAGGGCACAACGAATCACTAAAATCTTTGATGAACAGGTTTAATACTACAATAATGAAAGTAAGCAACCCAACCAAAGACATGGTCTTTATGGCATTAGTCCATGCCATTCACCTTGAAACCGAATTCGTAAAGTGGATTAAGATGAAGCAACCACCACTAGGAAAGATTTCAATTGCAAAGCAAGTTAGTACCTAAGGATAGAGGAAGCGCAGGAATTGGAAAGGAAGTCTACTAGTGTGCAACCGACGAACATCGGGCAAAGCGATGTAGCAATGAATCAAAATGCGCACACTTCTCGGACTGCTGGAGGAATCACTGGGAAAGACGGAAATTCAAAGAGAAAAATTCAAAATTCCTATAAGAAGAATGGTAATGGCAACAATAAAAAGCTCAAAGGGTTTAGGCCCGAAGGCTACACTCTCCTAAACAACACACCGGAAAACATTTTTCTCGTGACTCAAGGGACAGAGGAATTCAAAAAGCCCCCCAGAAAGGAAGCAACTGAGTAGAAGAAGCGCTCGGGAAAATTATGTCGCTTTCACGAGACACACAACCACAATATGAACGAATGTCGCCACCTAAATAATCTCATTAAGGAGCTAATCCAGAATAACAAACTCCAGAAGTACGTAAGGCAGCCACAAAACCTCGATCAATCTACGTCTCCTCAGCATCCAACAGAACGAATGAATCAAGCTAGAACTAGCGAAGAAGGATTGAAACGAACAGATCAAAGGCTTATTATTGGAACAATATCTGGGGGCCCACACCCCGCACAAAGAAGTTGGGGGGAAATGGAGCAATATGTAAGTTCGTTGAAGCACGCTCCGAAGGAATCATGTTTAGCTATGGAAGACGAAATTCCAGCCAAGCTGCAAAGGGTCTTGAATGACGATATAGTGTTCCGAAATTGGGACACCGAGGGGTTCGAAACTCCAACTCTCGATCCGATGGTGGTAATGGTAGGAATCGGACCTGCGGTAGTTCGGCGGATGTTGGTTGATAGTGGCAGCTTCGTTAACATACTCTTCAAACGTACTTTTGATCAAATGAAGATTGGAATGAAAAGCATATCCGCATACCAAATAAAGATTCGGGGGTTTACCAGTGAACCAAAACAACAGGTGGGAACAATTGACCTAACTGTGGAGCTTGGAGAGGGTGAGCGAAGGGTCACCCTCATTCAGACTTTTGTGATCATGGATGAAATGTCAGCATACAACGCCTTCTTGGGACAGCCTGCATTAGCCGACTTCAGAA
The DNA here is from genome assembly GCA_030737815.1 of Allium fistulosum. Taxonomy (NCBI): domain Eukaryota; kingdom Viridiplantae; phylum Streptophyta; class Magnoliopsida; order Asparagales; family Amaryllidaceae; genus Allium; species Allium fistulosum. The sequence continues at coordinate 1,145,752,486 of CM060905.1, forward strand.
TAGCATTGGCACAATGGTGCCTTACAATGAAGTTCCCTACAGAGCATGGAGTCGGAATTGTGAAAGGAGACCAAAGCGCCACCCGAGAATGCTACATTGCAGAATTGCATTAGTCAGGAAGAAAAGAAAAGGGAAAGGATGTGGGGAAAACACTCCACATTTGTGAGCCCCCTGAATAGCAATTACAGAGCCGTCCCTGGCTCAGAGACCATAGCCGATTCTACAAGGCTTTGGACTGAAACACCCAACACCCGTTAGTATACCCAAAAAGGGCACACTAGAGAATGTGGTGCATTATAGGTATAGCTAAAACACCACAGAGACTAAGATTCACAAGACAAATAAATAAAAACAGCGGAAACATTTAAATAATAACTAGACATTTAAAATTAAACTTCATTTCAAAACAGAATATGTCTTAAAAGCCAAATACACATGTCTCGTGAAAAATACAATCTCAGTCACATAATCAAAGTACAATAAAAATAATCATCCCTCTCATAAGTACCAGTACATCAAAAACCAAATGAAACGAAAACTAAAAAGAAGAAGAATACATGAAGAATGAGAAAGTTCTGCAAATGGGTCTCCAAGAAATCTATGTCTACTGTCCTTGCCTCTGCTGGCCTATGGGGGAAAAGGGGAAATAAAGGAGAGGGTCAGACTAAGAGTCTGGTGAGTGAAAGTAACTACTAGTATTTTAAAGCATGATAAAGATAATAGCCTTAGCAACAGTTCTAGTATAAATGGAAATAAAGAAAAGATAAAACCGGGATAAAATATTGTTTAACTATTTGCTTTGATTGTGATTGTTTGCACTTCGCTTAGATTGCTGTGATTAGGTTAAAATCCTAATCCTATTTTAATTAGGCTGAATCCTAATTCTATCCGTTGATCGGCCTTCGATCTCTGTTGTGCCACTATGAGCTGTTTAGCGCTTGGAACGTAGTAGCGATTTATTTACCCTAATCGATGTCGCATGCTCGGTCACCGCCGGTACACACTAAATGTCGCTCCCTATTTTGACCTCTTATCTACCCTAATCGGCATAAGCGTGTCCAGCCTCACCTAATCTATTGTAAGACCATCAGCCCTAGTCTGAAAGGGTCCTGCACAGCCTCACCTAAGTGTTTTGTGAGACCATCGGTCCTAGTCTGAAAGAGAATGTTGCCGGTACGAGTCCTAACAAACAAAATCTAGTTGTGCCCAAATCCCCCAATTGAGCTTCTATCTATTGGCCACTTATTTACCCTATGTCCCAGCCTCATCTAACTATTGTGAGACCATAAGTCCTAGTCTGAAAGGGTCCTGCCCAGCCTCACCTAATTTGTTGTGAGACCATCAGTCCTAGTCTATAATGGAATGCTGTTAGTACGGGCCTTGCTTCTATCTTTTCTTATTAACTTAGTGTAAGATTTTAAAATAAGCCTCTTCTGTAATCTCTACTATATTTTCTTATTAACTTAATCAAAGTCTTAAAATAAGCCTTTTTCTGTTCTTTCTGTTTAATTATAATCTATGTTATAATTGCTCTTCTATTCTGTCATTTTAGTTATATCAACTAGTTATAAACTTGCTTGCAAATGTCCCAAATTTGGCAATTTCAGTCTATTTTCTTTTTATTGCAGTTCTTCTTATTTTACATCTAATTTCTGTAAATTTAGTGTTTAGTTTGATTTATTCCATATTTGTGAATTATTCTCTTTTAATGTTCTATTTACGTAAAAAGGAATAAAAAGAAACTAACATTTACAGGCTAAATTCTAATTTAAAACAGATGCAAATAAAATACAAATAACTGTAAATAACCATAAATAACTATAAATAACTGAATAAAATAGCTAAATAAAAATAGCTGAATAAATAGACTGAGAAGAACTTTAAAAATTAACTGTAAATAACTTATATAAAAACTGTCTCAAAAATTGCAGAAAAACTACAACTATTAAGAACCCTATTATTTCAAATTACTTAAAAATCTAAAATAATTACTAAACACTCACATGTGGTCCTTAACTCTAGTCCTTGGTCTTCCTTGATCCACCTCTAGAGCGTAGAATATTTTTATCAAAAAGATCTTCTCCCTAGAAAAATATTCTATTTAGGGTCCAACCTTAGGAAATGAACCCAAATATGAGAAAATATGAATGAGAAAAATAGCTAGGCCTAGGGTGTTATTTATAGTGTGGTTTAGGGATCTCAGACCGTTGGATTTGAAGATTAAATCTGATGCAACCACATCATAGGCTCGTTGGGAACCGTCGGATGGAAGCACGAACGCACATGATTGGAAGAAAGTTGCAAAATGATGTGTACGAACAAAGTTGGACAAAACAACATACAAAACAAAGGCAGGTCAACCTTTAAATTGTGAGGGTTGACCTATAGGTCGACCTAGCTATGGTGAGGGTCGACCTGGCCTTAGTTTGGGTCGACCAAACCCTTTTTTTTCTTATTATTTCTGAATTCTTGTTTAATTCGTATCTTCTTCGTTTTAGCTCGGATTTTGACAAACTATATATGGAAATTGATCAGAAAATCGTCACGGACAGAATGGTGCAACTCCCATAGCTCAATTCAGATAATTTCACAAACTTATTTTATTATTTAAATAATTCGTTAATTAATTATTACAGCTTGAATTTCGGGTTGATACATTCTCCCCACCTTAAAAGATTTCGTCCCCGAAATCTCCAAGGACAGAAAAATGAAATAAGTATTTTCATCCAAATTCTACAACCATATACTCAACCACCATCCATTACATCCATTGTCCTTAAGTTTTCTAATGTAATTTATGATATATATATATATATGCAAATAATATAGTGTCAATGTCCCTGACTAATGCAAAAGATTAGGCGTTCTACTGATTTAGTCGACCTCCTTTTTATGCAATCATGCATGTGCCTTGTATCCAAATGAATGCAAGTTTCCTAACAATAACTGATAGTTCTATATGTGTGCTACAATCATCATCCAAATGCAACAATCATATGATAATCATCCATTTATAGCAACCATGGAAAATAAAACAAGAATGCAAATGAGCACACATCCATATGCATATGCTTTAGTGGCCAAGTTAGGCCGATCCCTAAGAGATAATAGCGCCTAGTGTGTATATATGCGTCCATTAGCATCCACTAGCAAATACTTGCAACCACTAGCGTCCATCTACATAACATGTTCTAGTAACATGTTTACATTCAGTCCTACCATCCATAGGTTAAATCCTAAGATCTACCCTCCTAAAGGATACTAAAGGAAAGAACCTATTCAAAACTAAAGATGGAAATAGGAAATTCAAAATGTACCCTTGAAAAGAAATAGATAAGAGATACGTATTTTCTCTTCAGCCTCCCACGTAGTGTCTTTAATGCTGTCTCTCCACTGCACCTTAACCCAAGGTACTTCCTTATTCCTAAGCTTCTTGATATCACGCCCAACGATCTTGGTAGGTATGTGACGAACCGATGCTTCCTTCTCCACTTCAACTTCCTCAAGTTGACTAGGTTCCACTGCCTCTGCTGAATCATGTAAGCACTTACTCAAGCGCGAAACATGAAAAACATCATGAACTCCTGTGAGTCTCTCCGGTAGCTTTATCCGATATGCCATCTTCCCTACCCTTTCCACAATGGGGAATGGTCCTACGAACCTGGGAGCAAGTTTCCCACTTGATCCAAATCTCATTACCTTTCTTAGCGAAGACGCCTTAATGGAAACCAAATCTCCTACCTCAATCTCAATGTCCCTTCTCCGCTTATCTGCATAGGATTTCTGTCTATCTTGGGCTATATTCATTCTCCTTCTAATCAAATCAATATTTTCTGAAGTCTCTCTAACCATGTCGGGACCAAGTAGCAATCTCTTTGTTGACTCCAACCAACATGAAGGTGACATGCACGGTCTTCCATGAAGAGCTTCAAAAGGTGCCATCCCGATGCTAGCTTGAAAACTATTATTATAAGTGAATTCCACTAAAGGAAGATGCTCCTCCCATGTTCCTCCAAAATCAAGAATACACATCCTCAACAAATCATCAAGAACTCTATTAACTCTCTCTGTTTGGCCGTCCGTCTAAGGGTGATAGGCCGTACTCAATCTAAGCTGCGTCCCTAAAGCCTCTTGCAAGCTTCTCCAAAACTCGCTAGTAAAGATAGGGTCTCTATTGCTCATTATCCTAGAGGGGACTCCATGAAGTCGGACTATCTCACGAACGTATAAGGATGCTAAATAAGGTGTTGTCCTCTTACTCTTAACATAAATGTAGTGGGTGCTCTTAGTCAAACGATCTACAATCACCTAAATACTCGTATTCCCCTTCCTAGATCGGGGTAAACCATCTATGAAGTCTATCAAAACACTATCCCACCTCCATTCGGGTATATCCAATGGTTGAAGCAATCCACCAGGCTTCTGCTGCTCCGCCTTAACTCTTTGGCATACTAGGCACTTATCCACGAACTCTGCTACATTCTTCTTCATGCCACTCCAATAAAAAACTCTCTTCATGTCCCTATACATCTTATCACCACTCGGATGAATAGTCATTCGAGAATGGTGTGCTTCTGCTAGAACTGCTCTCGTCAAATCACCAGTGCGGGGAACACAAAATCTTCCATATCCCCTTAGCCATCCTTTACTATCAATGGAATAGCATTGGATATGTCTAGAGACCTCTCTTCTGCTAATCCTCTCCAAAATATCCCCAAGCTCTGAATCCTCTCGCTGCCTCGAGCCAATCTGATCTATGACGGTAGGCTTAACCTCAAGTGCTGCCAAAAATCTAGGGGTAATGTCCGCAGAGGGCTTAAAATCAAAGGTGGAAATAAACTCTAGGCTTTTCCACTCCACGAACATTGAACTAAGGGTTGGTTTCTTCCTACTTAACGCATCCGCAACCACGTTTCCTTTGCCAGGGGTGTAAGCTATCTCAATGTCATATAATGCTAGAAACTCCATCCAACGCTGCTGCCTCAAGTTTAAATCCTTTTGTGAGAATAGGTACTTCAACGATTTATGGTCAGTGAAGAGCTCAAACCCCTCTCTTAGCAAGTAATGTCTCCAAGACTTGAGTGCGAAAACAATAGCAGCTAACTCTAAATCATGGGTGGGGTATTTCTTCTCATGCGTTCTCAACCGTCTACTTCCATAGCATACTACCCTCCCCTCCTACATCAATACTACCCCAAGACCCGACCCACATGCATCAGTGTATACCGTAAAAAGCTTAGCTCTATTGGGTAAAACTAACATTGGTGCGCTAGTAAGGGACTTCTATAGCATCGTGAAGGAATCCTCACAATCCACGTCCTACACGAATGCCACATTCTTTTTAGTGAGGCGAGTAAGCGGTGCTGAAATCATAGAGAAATCTCTGATAAACTTCCTATAATAGCCAGCCAAACCTAGGAAGCTTCTTACTTCGGTAACGTTCTTGGGGGCTTTCCAATCTTGCACTGCTACTACCTTAGCGGGATCAATACCTAAACCCTCTCTTGAGACCACATGCCCCAAGAAACGCAACTCCTTACGCCAAAAGTGACACTTCGAGAACTTTACTTTCAACTGATGAACACGAAGTGTATGAAGAACCTCCTCAAGATGAATAACATGCTCTTCCTTACTCTTGGAAAACACAAAAATGTCGTCCATGAATACTACAACGAACTTATTTAGGACATCTCGAAAAACACTGCTTATCAAATCTACAAAACAGGCTGGGGCATTGGTCAGCCCAAAAGGCATAACCAACCACTCAAAGAATCCATCGGGTGTCTAAATGTTATCTTATCGATGCTATCGTCAACGACCCTAAGCTGATGAAATCCAGTAGTTAATTCAAGTTGAGAAAATACTGAAGAGCCAACCAGCTGATCGAAAAGATCATCTATCCTAGGAAGTGTGTAACGGTTCTTCTTCGTGAGCTTATTCAATTCTCTATAGTCTACGCAAAGTCGAAGGGAACTATCTGCCTTTATAGCGAAGACAATTGGCGCTCCCCACTCAGATATGCTCCTTCTGATGAAGCCTTTCTCCAATAGCTCACTGATATGCTTACTTGACTCTTTCCTCTTCCAAGGAGCCATATGTCTCACGGGCAATGCCACGAGCTTAGCATTATCATTCAGATAGATCCTAAAGTTGATCTCTCTCTTCGGGGTAGTCCCCTAACTTCCTCATAAACGTCTGGGAGATCTCTAACAATTGGAACAGAACTAACTCTCCTAGTGATGAATCAAGGGAATAAAGGAAGCTCAACATGACTGACCCCTGTGGGTCGCAAGAAACCTCGAGAGACCTATCGTTGCATGTCTCTAGTCTGACGAATCTCTTCTCGTAGTCCAATATCGCTCCATAAGTGGATAGCCAATCCATCCCTAAAATTATACCATATCCCGAAAATCCCAGTACATAGGCATCACAATCAAACTCTACACCTAGTATAAAAAATTTCAAACCCCTACAGATCATGGATAAATGTGCCGATCCTTCTATGGGGTTTGAAACAACAATACGGTCTACTACTAGAGAAATATCTAAGTGCAAACAATCAACCAAGGAACTAGAAATGAAAGAATGCGATGCTCCGGAGTCAAAAAGAGTCCGAATAGTAAAATCTGAGATATAGATCAAACCTTCTACAAAGACTTTCCTACCTCAATCCGATCCACTACTAGAAGGTGCTGCATCCAAAGCCTGTACTTGCGCTGTAGGTGCGCCTGCTCTCTGCCCCATTCTCTAAGGACAAGCACTACAAAGGTGTCCAGACTGCCCACAATTGTAACACCTCCCCTTCATTGACCCCTTCTTACAGTCCTTTGCGAAATGCCCAACCAATCCACAACTGACATTTCCCGCCTTTCCTGATCCTCTTTTGAGGTCCTCCTTCTTTCCTCTTGTCCTTATCCTTCTTATTCTTCCACTACTACTTCTTAGAGTTTCCTTATTTAGGGACCTCCTTAACCTCTCCCTTCAGCTGCCCAGATGCAAGCTGAACTCTCTATCGGTCCTCCAATCCTAACAGCCTAAATATCTGCTCCGTATCCCTTAACCAAGCTCGTGCCTCCATGAAATCCTCCATGCCGGAAAACATTCTACCTCCTAGACTAGCGAAGTCCTTGCATAGCTTAGAAAAATTGGCTACTGCATGTGGATTAAGTGGATCTCCACCTACTGGTGCTATATTGGGTGCATACTCTTACACCTCTAGTACCGTAGCTCTATGTAACCAGTTAGTCATACTATGTAAAGAAAAGAAAATTTAGGCTCGAAGAATCGAAAGAAGGTTGAACTAGACTTTGAGGGGATTTTTATAAATACTCTTTTATACTTGAAAACTATTTCTAAGAGTTTCTTTCCAAAAAATACTTTTAAAATATGTTACCTTTGAAAAATACTTTACTTTTTAAAACAAGTTTTTAGGAATCCTGTAACCTTAAGATTTGATACCAAGTGAAACACCCCACACCCCTTAGTATACCCAAAAAGGGCACACTAGAGAATGTGTTGCGTTATAGATATAGCTAAAACATCACAGAGACTAAGATTCACAAGTCAAATAAATAAAAACAGCGGAAACATTTAAATAATAACTAGACATTTAAAATTAAATTTCATTTCAAAATAGAATACATCTTAAAAACCAAATACACATGTCTCATGAAAAATACATTCTCAGTCACATCATCAGAGTACAATAAAAATAATCATCCTTCTCATAAGTACTAGTACATCAAAAGCCAAATGAAATGAAAACTGAAAAGAAGAAGAATACATGAAGAATGAGAAAGCTCTGCAAATGGGTCTCCAAGAAATCAAAGTCTACTGTCCTTGCCTTTGTTGGCTTGTGGGGAAAAATGGGAAATAGAGGAGTGGGTCAGACTAAGAGTCTGGTGAGTGAAAGTAACTTCTAGTATTTTTAAGCAAGATAAAGATAATAGTCTTAGCAACCGTTCTAGTATAAAAGGAAATAAAGAGAAGGTAAAATTGAGATAAAATACTGTTTAACTATTTGCTTTGACTGTGATTGTTTGCACTTGTCTTAGATTGTTGTGATTAGGCTGGAATCCTAATCCTATTTTAATTAGGTTGAATCCTAATTCTACTCGTTGATCGGCCTTCTATCTCTGTTGTGCCACCGTGAGCTAGTCCCATCCTGTGGGTCCTACAACAAAAGACACATGTTTAGTGCTTGGAACGCAGTATCAATTTATCTACCCTAATCGATGCCGCACGCTCGGTCACCACCGGTTTAGACTAACTATCGCTCCCTATTTTGACCTCTTATCTACCCTAATCAGCATAAGCACACCAAGCCTCACCTAATCTGTTGTGAGACAATCAGCCCAAGTCTGAAAGGGTCCCGCCCAACCTCACCTAAGTGTTTTGTGAGACCATCAGTCCTAGTCTGAAAGGGAATGCTGCCGGTAAGGGTCCTAAAAAACAAAATCTAGTTGCACCCCTTGCCTAAATCCCCCGATTTGAGCTTCCATCTATTGGCCACTTATTTACCCTATGTCCAGCCTCACCTAACTATTATGAGGCCATCAGTCCTAGTTTGAAAGGGTCCTGCCCAGCCTCACCTAATCTGTGGTGAGACTATCAGTCCTAGTCTGAAAGGGAATGCTGTTGGTACGGGCCCTACTTCTATATTTGCTTATTAACTTAGTGTCAGCTTTCAAAATAAGCCTCTTATGTTATCTCTGCTATATTTGCTTATTAATTTAATCTAAGTCATAAAATAAGCCTTTTTCTGTTCTTTCTGTTTAATTATAACCTTTATTATAATTGCTCTTCTATTCTGTCTTTTTAGTTATAACTACTAGTTATAAACTTGCTTGCAAATATCCCAAATTTGTCTATTTCAATCTATCTTCTTTTTATTACGGTTCTTCTTATTTTACATCTAATTTTTGTAAATTTAGTGTTTAGTTCAATTTAATTCATATTTGCGAATTATTCTCTTTTTAATGTTCTATTCATGTAAAAAGGAATAAAAAGAAACTAACATTTACAGACCAAATTCTAATTTAAAATAGATGCAAATAAAATAAAAATAACCATAAATAATTGTAAATAAATGTAAATAACTGAATAAATAGCTAAATAAAAACAGCTGAATAAAATAGACTGAGAAGAACTTTAAAAATTATCTGTAAATAGCTTATATAAAAACTATAGCAAAAATTGTAGAAAAACTACAACTATTGAGAACCCTATTATTTTAAATTACTTAAAAATCTAAAATAATTACTAAACACTCACCTGTGGTCCTTAGCTCTAGTCCTTGGTCTTCCTTGATCCACTTCTGGAGCGTAGAATATTTTTATCAAAAAGATCTTCTCCCTAGAAAAATATTCTATTTAGGGTCCAGCCTCAGGCAAAGAACCCAAATAGGAGAAAATCTGAATGAGAAAAATAGCTAGGCCTAGGGTATTATTTATAGTGTGGTTTAGAGATCTCAAACCGTTGGATTTGAAGATTAAATTTGGTGCAACCACGGCATAGGCTCGCTGGGAACCGTCGGATGGAAGCATGAATGCGCAGGATTGGAAGAAAGTTGCAAAATGACGTGCTCGAACAAAACTTGACAAAACAACATACAAAACAAAGGCGGGTCGACCTTTTAATTGTGAGGATCGACCTATAGGTCGACCTAGCTATGGTGAGGGTCGACCCTCGGGTCGACCTGGCCTTAGTTTGGGTCGACTTAACCCATTTTTTTCTTTTAATTTCTGAATTCTTGTTTAATTCGTATCTTCTTCGTTTTAGCTCGGATTTTGACAAACTATTATGGAAATTAATCAGAAAATTGCCACGGACACAATGGTACAAATCCCATAGCTCGATTTTGATAATTTCACAAACATATTTTATTATTTAATTAATTCATTAATTAATTATTATAGCTTGAATTTTGGGTTGTTACATGGACCCTAAAAAGAAGAGTTTAGGGGAGGATCAGGCAGCACCGGAAGAATTAACGGTATCTGTCCCCGTTTGTATAGACGACCCAACGCGGGTCTTGAAAATTGGATCGTACCTTCGAAACAAGATGCGGTCGGAACTAACTAAATTCCTCCATGCCAATTTGGACGTATTTACTTGGACGCACTCCGATATGTGCAGGGTATCACCCGAACCTGCCACTCGTTCAAAATCGACCGCAAATTCACACCAGTAAAGAAAAAAAGGCGTAGCTTGGGCCCTAAACGGTCCAAGGCACTAAGAGAGGAGGTAGATAAATTGATGGCTAACGGCTTCATCTGAGATGCAACTTACCTCGAATGGGTAGCAAACCCAGTCTTTGTCAAGAAATCTAACAGAAAATGGCGAACTTGTATTGACTTTTTGGATCTAAATAAAGCTTGCCCGAAAGATAGCTTCCCACTCCCCAGAATCGATCAACTTGTGGATGGAACGGTGGGGCATGAATTGCTGTCATTTATGGATACAAACTTGGGCAACAACCAGATCTTAATGCAGGAGCCAAATCAAGAAAACACCAGCTTCATCACTGATTTGGGACTGTACTACTACAGAGTAATTCCACTTGGTTTAAAAAACATTGGGGCAACATATCAAAGGCTAGTAAATACTATGTTCAAACGTCAAATTGGAAAGACAATGGAAGTTTATATGGATGACATGTTGATCAAATCTCAAGTAGTTGCTAACCATCTAGAAAATCTCACTGAAATGTTCAAAATACTCCGGAAGTATGGAATGAAGCTCAACCCACTCAAATGTCACTTCGGAGTGGCCTCCGGGAAATTCCTAGGATTTATCGTAAGTGCCAGGGGCATCGAAGCAAATCCGGACCAAATCACGGCACTACGAGAAGTCCAAGCTCCGAAAAATAAGAAGGAACCGCAAAGTTTAAATGGAAAAGTTGCAGCGCTAAGCCGATTTATCTCGAAAGCTATCGACAAGTGCATACCATTGTTCGATGCATTGAATAAAGGAAAGAAAAACTTCGAACGGAGTGAAACTCGTCAAACCGCTTTCCAAGAACTACTACAACACATGGAAACACCGCTAATCTTGTCTAAATTGGTGGATGGAGAAGACCTATTCATTTACTTGGTAGTCTCACCGCATGCACTGAGTGCCGCTCTCGTGCGGGAAGAAGGGAGAATCCAATGACTTGTGTATTACATTAGCAAATGATTCACTAGAGCTGAGAGGAATTACCCAAAACTGGAAAAGCTAGAGTATTGCCTCTTGATCGTGTCCCAAAAGTTATGACCATACTTTCAGGCACATCCAATCAAAGTGTTAGCTGACCAGCCCTTGAAACAATTGTTGTACCGACCCGAAACCTCCGAGCGACTCCCCAAATGGAACATAGAGCTAAGTCAATATTATATTGCATACCATCCTAGGAAAGCTATCAATGGACAAGAATTAGCAGACTTCATCACCGAGTTTACCATACGGGACGACAAGGAAGAAGTGCCGTTGGAAGTGGTGACTCAATGGAAACTCTTTGTAGATGGTGCATCTAACCATTTCTATTTAGGGGCAGTAGTAGTACTCAAACCCCCCTGAGAGAGAACAATTTGCTATGCCTTGCGCTTGGAATTCCCTACGATAAATAACGAAGCAGAATATGAGGCGCTTATTGCAGGACTAAAGATGGTGAAAGAACTTAAGATAAAATCCATTCACATCAACAACGACTACCAGTTGGTCGTCTGTCAAGTAAAGAGGGAATACCAGGCTCAATGAGAGAATCTTGCCCCGTATCTGTCCAAAGTGCAAGAAATGCTAGGTGACATCGAACATTATACCATAGTCCACATTCCACGGGAGCAAAACACCAAGGCAGACTATTTGGCTAAACTAGCAAGCTCCGGGAAGCTCAATCATTGGGCTCCTCCCAGTCAAAACTTTGACCATCCCGAGCATAGATGAGATGAACATCGACTGGATCCTTGAGACAAACATCGAGCCAGAGACAATGACATTGATAAAGGACTATCTACTTACGGGAACCCTTCCAACTGACCGGAACCAATGGAAAAAGCTCCTCCAAAAGGCACCACGGTTCATGATACAGGATGGAATACTCTATCGAAGGGGATTCTTGACCCACCTTCTTAGGTGTGTGACCAATAATGAAGCACGACGAATCCTAAAAGAGGTACATGAAGGCGAATGCGGTGACCAAACTAGGGGGCAAGCCCTAGCAAAGAAAGTCATTCGGTATGGATATTTCTGGCCAACAATAAACCACGATGCTACAGACTACGCCAGAAGATGCAATCACTATCAAAGATTCAGAAAAATTAAGAGAACACCTTCAAAAGAGCTAACGCAGATGGTCAACCCGTGGCCATTTGCAATATGGGGAATCGACTTGATTGGCGCTCTGCCGATAGCAAAAGGAGGGGCCAAATATGCTATAGTTTCCATAGATTATTTCACAAAATGGGCCGAAGCGGAACCGCTAGCCACCATAACCACAAAGAAAGTCATTAATTTCGTTACTAGAAACATTATTTGCAGGTTTAGTGTGCCACAAAAAGTTATCATGGACAATGGAACTCAGTTCGGAAATGTCGAGTTCAAAGACTTCTGCAAGCGCTTCCAAATTGAAAAGAGCTTTTCCACGGTGGCTCATCTGCAAGCAAACGGGCAGGTGAAGTGATAAACAAGATCATCAAGTCAACTATAAAAAAGCGACTAACAAAAGCAAAAGGAAACTGGATTGACCAACTTTCACTTGCACTATGGGCTTACAGAACTACTCACAAAGTGGCAACCGGCCACACTGCGTTCGCCTTGGCGTATGGTTCAGAAGCAATAATTCATGTTGAACTGGAAGTCCCCATGCACCGAAGGAAGAACTTCATTCAAAAGCAAAACGAGCAGCTCCTACTCAAATCGCTGGATATGATTGAGGAAAAAAGAGAAGAAAGAACCGAGAACCGCCGCCCACAAAAAAAGGGTCGCACGGTACTTCAACTCCAAAGTTCACAATCAAACCTTCGAAGTGGGATCTTGTGCTCAAGCGAGTTTACCCCGTTCTGAGAACCTTCGGACAAAACTGAGAAGGGCCGTATGTCATCAATCAAAAGCTAAAAGACGGGACTTTCAATCTAACAACCATCGACAGAACTCAAGTTCCCAGGGCATGGAATAGCGAATCGCTCCGCCGTTACTTTATCTGAAAGCTACCTTATGTGCTTTATTATTTCCAGCAAATAAACCACCCCGGGATGCCGGGAGCATTGTACATAGGCAAAGACTACCCTGCTTTCCTTAATAAAGTTTGCTTCTTGAACCAACAAAACCGCGTTCATAATAACCACCCGCTGGGTCAACGGAAATAAATTAACTCAAACCGTTAGATCGGCGGAACCCGATCTTGGCCTTCTAAAAACCATTGTTGCTCCGGCAACATCGGGAAGGCTAAAAAATACGCTCCTCACATTACCCAAAGATGGCAACATCGAGGAGCACGAAAAGCCGTTCATTTCATAAACCGCGCACTAACTTCTAAAACTTATGCTCCTCACATTGCCCGAAGATAGGCAACATCGAGGAGCGCGAAAAGCCATGCATTTCGTAAGCCGCGCACTAACTCCTAAAACTTATGCTCCTCACATTGCTCGAAGATAGGCAACACCGAGGAGCGCGAAAAGCCATGCACTAACTTCTAAAACTTAAACTCCTCACATTGCCCGAAGATAGACAACACCGAGGACTATAAGTCGCGCAGTCTGTAAGCCGCGCATTAAATTCCAAAACACTAACTTGTCATGTTGCTCGAAGATAGGCAACTCCAAGGAGCAAGAAAAATCACACATTGATTCTTAAAAATTAAACTCCTCACCCTGCCCGAAGATAGGGAACATTGTGGAGCACTAAAACATACGCTCCTTGCATTGCCCGAAGATATGCAACGCCGAGGAGCATCAAAAATCGCGCATCCCATAACTAGCGCCAACTACTTCTATAATCAGGAATAATGAGCACAACTCCAACAAATATAGTGCTACAAACCAATAGAAAAGTTTCAGCTAAGGACACTTAATTATTAAAACTGCCCTCAGTTAACCCATGCAGTGTGCACCTCTCAAATACACATATATTGCATACTTGCTGGAATATCACAAGAAACTTTGATTACATGCTAAAGTTGCAAAACTTCCAAAAAAAGGAAAATCAAGCTGTGACTTAGCCAAATTTCAAGTTTAATATGAAAATTATTTAAACCCTAAGTTACCGGTCATGTGAAATGTGTTTGAAGTAAACAGTCCTAAGAACTGGGGGGCAAACACCGGTACTTGAACAAAAACGCGTGAAAACAATAAGTTTGCAAGTTCTGTCACTCCAAAAAAAGAATTTTTAAACAAAGAATTTTTAAGTTCTGTTAATTTTTAAGTAAAGAATTTTTAAGTTCTGTTAATTTTTAAGTTCTGTTACTTCAAACGAACAATTTTTGCAGTAATCACAGGACTAGATAAATATAAAATAAAACAATCTTGAGTGCACAGAACATATATGAGCAGACAGTTGAGAATGCAGTAAAAGTACCAATATATTGCTTATAATTTTCTTTACACAGGGTCAAAACGTGGAGGCCGTACATACACAACACCGGCCAACAAAAAGAAAATACAAACTCCACAGCAAAAACACTAAGTGTAGACTCTGCACTTGAACAAATGACTCAAAAGGAACCAAAAATCAAATCAGTCTTCACACAAGCTCCTCAACGCTTCCTTCCACTGCTCCCCTTTCCGCCATTTGTTGGTAGCTTCTGCTTCATCTCAGGAGTAGTGTCGTTGCCGGTAATGTCAACGAACACCTCAGTGGCAATGTCCTCCTCTTCCTCTGCAAATTTCTCAGAAGATTCTCCCTTCCCTTTGCATTTTCGTGATTTACGAGAGCTCTTCGAGGCCTTGATCGCTTCAACCTTCACCTTCTTAATAGCAACCAGCTCGTGCCGAGTCTTGTGAGGCTGCTCTATCTGGACTTCCTGCTTCTTAAATTCTGACGCTGTTATGTCACCTTCTAAAGACACAGAAGGGTCATCCAGGCCATGAAGCGTGGCTATCTTTTCGAACTTCGGCCTTGGTTGTGAGCTGGACACGGATGTAGAAACAGGAACAGGAATAGATACAACCACAGAGGCTGTAGAAATAGCAGTGGGTCCGAGAGTTGAGGAATCTGGCACATCAACAGGAAAGGTGGACGGACCTATAAGATCAAAAATGAAAGCGTTAAATTCTTCTTTCTCCTGTGATGTAAGTTGGAAGCTCCCGAGCTCGGAGGAAGCGAGAACATTACCTGCACCGGAGGAAAGGTCGAGAATGCCGACTTCATATTCACCACCTTCACCTTCTTTCAACGGTTCCACTACCTTAGGAAGAGTCTCCAGCTCTGAACATGTTAGCAGGTAATGGGGCTGCTCCGATGATTCGCCCGTGCTAGAAATAAAAGGCTTGGTGAGCGCTTCGGTGGTAGTTGTTAAAGCAGCATCGGTGTCCTCTTTCTCTCTTTTGACTCGAAGAATATCCAGGCCCTTGAGCAATGCCTTCTTTGATTCATAGTTAAGATAGGCGTCCTGCAACTCCCGCTTGGTATAGACATCATCACTATCGAAACAGCGGGATAAGATTTCTTCCCAAACTAAAGCGAGAGTGCGCGGGGACTTCGGACCCAAGTAGCTGAGACTCCCCTGGTGCAACAAGGAGTTAACATAAAATTTTAGAATGGTCATGTTTAGCTTCTCCATCCTGCTTTCAGAAACATTTTGAAGCTCCATGTAATCTACTCTGACGGCGGCTTTCTCAACTTCAACGGCAGACTTATCAGCACTGAGCTATGCAACCTGAGCCTGCAGCCATGCAATTGTCTCAGCTTGGTTGGAAATAGTCTTGTTGTGCCCTTTAATGATGAGGACATGATCAACAATGGTTTTTCATTGAGCTTCGATCATTGCATCGCAAGCGGCCACTTCTTCTTTTAATTTTGCCTCTTCAGCGTGAACCTTCTTTATCTTATCTCTATAGACGATCTCAATTCTGGCATGAGCCTCCTTTACTTCCTTTAACAAGTCAGCGCTTCTCTTTCCCTCTTGCAGTGTCGTTGCCTTTTCTTCCTCCAACAATTTAATTTTGGCATCACTTTCTGACAGTGCTCTTTCAAAATCGTCCTTCTCCGATTCAAAAGAGAGGATCTCTTGGTAGTTATTGTGATTGGTGTCCGCCAGTTGCTTACACAATCTCTCCCATCCTTCGGCCTAATCCAAGTCGCTCTGAATAGCTTGAAGGTGGGGCATGTACGAATCTTTGCGAACTGGATGTAGATCGCAATCAAACTTAACTCCCTTCAGTAACCAACCGGGAAGCACTGCCTCAAGCTTAGGGGGGCCTGAAAGAAGAATATAAGCCGGTCTCCGGTGAGGACTTGAAGCACCGAGAGCAAGCACGACTAAAGATGGTGGAATACAAATTAAAGGCGGAGCAGGAGCAGAAGTGATGGGAATTTCTTGACCCGTTAAGGAGCGCATCGTAGCGGACACCTGTTGTTCCGAAGAATGCGAACGGTAGTCGAATTTCGATCTCTTTGGTGGCTCCTCCCTTTCAACAAAAGATCTCCTTTTCTCATACTCGCCTTTATATGATTGGCTCCGATCTCTTTCACCTTAGCGGCGGTCTTCGACCTCTAGTTCCTTCCTCCTCCTGTATTCCTCCTCCGTTTCTCGAGGCTTATAACGGCCGGAAGGGCGCTTAGACCAGCGCTGGGAGTCGATGAAATCCTTGAATTCATCGTAGAGGCCACGTCCTCTCGTCATACTGGGCACAAAACATAAATAAAAGATTTTAGAAATGGAAAATAGACATGGAAAGAATATAAGAAAGTAATTGCATTCCTAATAAGATGTATAGTGTATTTCGGAGAAGGGCCTAAAGCATCGTCACGAACCGGATTGGGTAGCTATTGCGGGCAAGACCAAACTAACCTCGGGCGCAATATTGCCCAAAGGAGGGGGCACCTCCTCAAATTTAAAGTCTACCCCCATAATCGCCTCAAAATCAACATAGACGTCGCTTAAATCCTCGAACTCTGTGCCAACTTCTTTTTTCTGGGTATCATGATGCTCACTATTCTCTGGGGCATTATCTTTGCCGCTCGCATCTAGAGGAGGAGAGCTCGAAAGGACGAGACTCATGCCCGGGGTCTCATCGCACGATTCCGAGTCCTCGTCATCAGATTCTACGTAGAGGTCATCACATGCGGTAGATTCATCGCTACTACTCTCAAACTCCCCCTCTTCCTTTTCTATGTCCAATGAGGACTTGCCTTCTCTTTGCTTGAACTCTTCTTCTCCTTCCACCGGGATCGGAGGCATTCTAACCGGGCCGCTAAATCCAATTGCAGTGAGATCTCCTCCTTCGCGGGTATCCTCGGTTGATCCTCTGGAAAGGCTTGCTCTCTCTTGAGAGGCGCCTTCTTTAGAACCATGAGAAGAAGTAGATCTTGTGCGAACCCTGGGTCGGGCAGGAGGGGGAATTTAACTTGAACAGTGGATCTACTCGAATACAGTAACCCATATCGATGCAAGTTCTCATCGGTCAGCAAAACTTTAACGCATCGTTCTTCGGCATTAATAGCCTTTAGTGTCTGGCAAACTTCATCAAGTGCCACGTCTCTGTTTAGCCTTGGAATAGCTGCAAAAAGTATACAGCTCGTTAGAAACTCTATAGCAACGTGTCGAAGCTCGACAAGTATGAAAAGGAACTTACCCCTCGTCGACCACCGACGATTGAACCCCTCGGGACATCTAACAAAGAAATATTGCATCTTAAATTGCGACAAGTTGCTCTGCAGACGTAGAATGATTTTAGGTTTCTTTGGGCTTGAGTTATGATCAAGGAGGGGCAGCCATCTCTTCTTTTAAACAACAGAAAGTATCGCAACTCATCAAAGCTTGGAGCACAGCTGAATGTCCGCATGAAAAGAACATGTACGCAAGTCAAGATGGCATAGCTGTTGGGATGAATCTGAAATGGGGCGATGCCTAAGTTCGAAAGTGTCTCGCGTAGAAAGTCGTTAAAGGGAGGGATGGCTCCATTCAAACATATATACTGGTGGCAAGCGGTGTACCCTGGAGGAGGCATATAAGAAAACTCATCCTTCTCTAGCAGGCGCACATCCTCCTTTGGAATAACGTGTTGCGCACAGATGTTATGAAGAACATTAGTAGAAACAACCGAGGAAGCCCTCTCAGGCGAATTAAGTAGAACTCTAAAGTTGGGAGACGTTCAATCCACGATTGACCCGACCAGGACCAACTGACCGTATTCTGCTTGTGAAGTGGTAGGAGAAAGAGCAACGGATGACAACTCCATCCGGCTGCGGAAAGTGTTGGGCTTCCTCCACTCGATTTACGGCGTGAAGATTAGTGCTTCATTCTAAAACAACGGAACTTGTATTCAAAAGGCCAGGTGATTTTATTCTAAATTAATTATTTACCCCTACAACACTTGAATTTCGGAGAGATATCAATCAGTGCCCATGTAATGGACTTCAAGTGTGAATCGGGGCAAGTGCAACGTGCTATCTATATGGGGCGAGCTTGGATCTGAAACACTACAAACGCTCTATTCCGTGTAGATAGTCCATTCGCAGTGGAAATGGAAAAGAATTTCCCATATCATTTCCACTTGTATTAACTTCCTGCACACTTACCTATTATCGATCAATGATCGATAACGGATCCGTTACTAGAAGCGACGCTGAAAACTCTTCTCACTACTGAGACACCGAGCGTGCAACGAGCAAGCAAGATAAGTCCAAATTCTCTAGGAGAACCGGATTGATTAGTGATGTGTCGTGCAGTAACAGCTACGAAATTGGGCACAAGTCAATTCTTGTCTAATGGACGAAGATAGCAAAACGCGTCAAGCATTGGGTCAAAGCCCGAATGTTGTTCCAAAAGGAAACTCTAGACTCGATTTACTATCTTCCTCCATTAAACCACAATCAACTCAAACTTCTCACGATCCACATCGCGAATAAAAACTCGCCATCAAATCGTTACACGAACACTGTAATTAGCAGACTAATTGGAAAACCCACCTTAGATTTAACTCTAGGACACAGGAATGGCCAAAGACTTAGAATTAGCGATGCTCCAACAACCGGTGGTGAGCAAAAGGATGGATCGGCATTGAGTTAGGGGAGAAGCGAGCTAGGGTTCCGGCAAGAAACGATATAAGATTCATGAGAAACGAACTGAGATTCACTAGGCCAATCACTGGAAGGGATCATGGTTGAGAGAAATGATCGATCGCTGGAAGCAATAGGAATTGGATCGCAAGGAGGCTCGGGTCGCAAAGAGGCTCGAGTTGCATGAAGAGGTTGAAGTAGATCGGCTCGAGTAAGTAGTTAGGTCGGTTCGAATGAGTGGTTAGGTCGGCCCGAGTAGGTATTTGTAGACAAATGGAACGATAAAGCAGAAATTAGCTAAGTAATTGTGTCGCGCACAATCCATCGTGGATTGCCAACGACCCAACTTTCTGAAGCCAAAATTTCTTAAGTGGTCAGGTCACTAGCGATCCATCATACATGGATCGCTAGCGACCCATAAGGTTGGAAGCAACATTTTCTCGAACTCAATCTCCGACAACTATTCATCATTTCAAAGCATACCAGGAAGCTATAAGAAGAAATTTAATCTGTTACGACAAGCAATAGCAGTCAAGACCAGAGCTAGGCGATCAATAGCATGACTAGCCACGTATCCGTAAAACTCTAATGTGATCACTTGGAATTCGATGAACAGATGTTGAAAGCGTTAACTTCTAGAGCACGCCTTGTATACAACGAAGACGTATTCTAAGGGGAAAATGTTATCCGGGTTTTTAACCGAGCAGGACCCGCTAGAAAATAAAACAATTCCATGACATCAAAATGGCTTAGAACTTACCCAAAAAAGGGTAAAACGAGGAGTTAATGGGAGCCAAGCCATACACTGAAGCGATGACTCAATTTGACTAAACCCAGAAAGCAGCGTATGTCTAGTCTAATCAACGGCTAAGCATAAACAGCTAGTAGATAGTCGTCAAAACAGAACAACGTGCAACGAGACTACACGAACAACGTTGAAACAAGGCCATGAAAGCATGTTATGGATGATGGATGATAGTGGATGTATTTGGATCTGTTTGGCTATTATCTTTTACACATTTAGGATAATGTATCCTCTATGTACATACACACATATATTTTGTAGCATGTTATCTTTTGATTGTTGTGATGTTAGTGGATGTTATGCATATGGATGTTGAATATGAGTTTTATGGTTATGCATGGATATAGAATTACAAGTACACTTACTTAGGATATTGCATATATTAGGATGCATAGCATGAGCATTTGCTTGACAGAAGGTCGATTGGATCAGTAGACCGGCTACTTTTTGCATTATTATAAGTTCACGTGCATTTCACGTCGCATATATATATACAAATCACATTAGAGAATTTATAAGGACCATGATTTACCCTTGGATGATGAATGAGTAGATGGTTGTAGCTGCTGGTTCATATGTGTATAAGTTACATTGTTTGCTCTTTAAGATTTCGGAGACAGAATCCTTTTAAGGTGGGGAGAATGCGACACCCCGAAAATTTAACAGAAATCAAAAATCAAATTACAATAAATCAAGGACTAAAATGAAAATTTTCATAGACATCCAAATTTGGCTATGAAACTTGAACCTTTGCGTTCATACTGATTTTCAGGATGATTTTCATATGTAACACTTCGTAATCGGAGTTAGTATGTGAAAGTTGCATGAGTTAGAATAATTGAAATTAAAAAAAGAACTTTAAAAAAGAAATTCAGAAATTTACAAAGGAACTGGTCAACCCAGGATGGTCGAAGGTTGACCGGTAGTGGTCGACCGTGCCTGTATTAAATCAGGCGATTGTTGTGACATGTTCAAATGGCTACGATGCATTGCTTGGTCCCAAAGTATTAGATGAATGTTCGCGATTACTCCAGTGATTCACAAACCTAAATCTAACTGCCTAAACTATTTGACCACCTCTATACATGCAAGCCTACTAGGCTCTAAAATTCACATAAATAGTTACCGTACAAAAATTCTGCCCAATTCTAACCTCTCCTTTAAACCTAAAATTCTTCAAAAATCAAAATAAAATCAACCTAGAAGAACACAAGCAATTGGATCTCGATGGAGCAAGCGGAGCTAGCGTACGAAGGGGCAAATCTCAAGCAAAGCAAATAGGAAGAGCTTAGGCTAGAGCTGAGTGGGAACAATTTTGATTAGATGATTATTACAGTCAGGTTTAATTAATCCTACATGATTTAGGGTGTTAGTAAATTGAAACTGAAAATTGTAAAGCCCTAATTTGAAACTTATAATCTAGGGTAGAATTGAAATCGATGTAAATTGTTAAACCTAATACTGATGATAATGCACCCTTTTCTATTTAAACTATAAACCCTAGAATCTTCAATCCCTGAATCTGTAAATCCAAGGTTTAACAAGTTGATATTAAAATTTAGAATATGGTCGAATTAGTAACCAGGGTCATGACAAACAACTATGAACATGAATTAAATAGAAATTAACAATCGACATTTAAAAATATAAAAACCTTAAAATTTAGCCAATGAACGGTAGACCCTTGATCTCCGGCGGTCGACCACTTAGGATTAGTGGTCGACCGATAGACATGTAAATTGAAGAATCTAAACCTCGGGCTAAGGCCCAAATTTAATAATAAAAATTAATATAAACGATAATTGTCTATGGATCTATTTAAAGGCATTTGGATGTATGTTAGAAGTAGTAGGGAAGCTTGTTACTGATGAGCGGACGCCATGTCATTGCGGTGTTGGGTAAACGTTCTTTACCCAATTTGGGATCGAGTAATCGATTGGGGAGATGTATTTTTACAAATGACACTCACATGAGGTTCTACGATAGACATGCAACATTGACGAGGATGCATGATGAAGTAGCCCCAATATAACGGGAATCCTAGTATGCACGATTTCTGATGCGACGTGATACAGTTCAGATAAAGGATCCCAGGGCATGCAATATGAGGCCAACGCTATGATCGAGAATGGAAGCGGATGCAAACAATGAGGCATTTCGAAGAGTCGGCATTTCGGGTTCTTCCTCTCTAAGCGTAGTGAGAAATGGGTAGTCATGGTTAGGGAGAAATCGGTTCCCTAGTAGTCTAGTAGGGGTGATATTAGTAGGAACGTGTCCTACAGTAACCTAGTGGAGGTGTTTCCATAGTTAGTAGCACAACACCAGAATTGTCATTTTCCAACGGTGATAACCGTTACAAATCAAATTTGTAACTATTATAACCGTTAGTATTAGGTACGTGACAAAATCTGTAATATATTTCACAACGGTTATAACCATTGGAAAACTCCATATTCCTAACGGTTATAACCATTGGGAATAAGGAATTTCCTAACTGTTATAACCGTTGGGAAACTCCATAGTACCAACTGTTAAAAGTTAATATTCCCAACGGTTATAACCGTTGGAAATTTTGGTATAATTAATTTTAAATGTCTAAATTAAACTTCACAACAATGAATATATAATTAATCTCAAAATAAACAATATCAAACACACATTCAATATAAAAAACCAACAAAATTTCAAAAATCACAACTTTTCTTACTTTTCTACCATAAACCATTAAAAATGAAAATATATTTCTATTAAGATTCTACCAACAGGAAACATTTATACAACTTTGAATTTTGTACAGTTTTTTGAAGTATCGAATAATTCTAAACAGTTAATAAAGCCTTCGGTGATAACCAATGCAATTGAAAGGATACAAAATAAATCCAAAAGAACTTAACTTAGTAACCCCCACTAATACCAATAAAAGAAACATCATTTCTTTAACTGAGCCAAATCAGCGAGTAGCATGTTTCTCCATGTTGATTCAACCATCTTCAAAACTTGAGTAAATTAAAACTGAGCTTTCTGCCAGAAAAATTGAAGTCAATTAATGCTTTTGCCGTCAACCTGAATGTATAAGAGAAACAAAATTATACACATCATTAATATAGTATAGTGTTTGAATTACTGAAAAAACCATATATACAGAGATTGCAAATTAAAATACAAGTTTCAAATACTTTACCCCACGTGAGTGTTCTTTGAATACAGTGTAAAATATGTGGGCGTTGAAATTCAATGTTCAATAGTGGAGAAGTGTGAATAATTGAAGTAAGATAACAGCTGAATTTTTTTATCAATATAATCTTTTCATACATATATAATTGTGATACAATATAATTGTGCTGGTTTCATACAGATAGCACCAACACTATAATCTTTTCGACCATAAGATCGTATAAAAAAAATTAAAAATGCATGCATGTTTGGATAGGTTACATGCAACGGAAAATAATGCGTAGACATAGCCCCTTAAGAGTGCAAGTCGTAACCAAAAGAGGAGGATATGCTTACTTCATCCGTCGTAGCTACTAGCAAAAACAATGGCTATGTTTGCTTTTCATTAATTAGTATTCTCTTGCAAGTCTTCCATTCTTGTTATTCTAATCAATAAAACTTCAGTATCACAATCTAAAGCAAATATGTGTCTAAAGTCGTAGAATGATAAAAAAATAGATTTTATTTGTAATGTAAAAAGGAAAGGGTAGTTCATGGACAATAACAAAACTTACCATCTATTGTGAACTTCCTGTAAATACTGACTGTTTATATATTTTTCAAGTAGATATCATGCTCTTCCATCTCTATTCCATTTATTATTATTTTTTCCTATCTCTTGGCAATTAGCTTTAGTAAACTATTCTTAGTAATTGTCAAAGTAATGCTAAAATAATGTTGTACAAACTTTTGAAAAGGAATTCCAATATAATATTCCTGTACTTATTTTCAGCAGCTATATGACATGTGTAAAGAGACTTATTACTTGGTTGCTTTCAAATCCAATATAAATTATGACTTATTTGATCAGAAATAATCATATTAATTACCTTATATTCAGTAGAGAGTACTGATAATCTATAATATTCTTTAACTCAAATGCATAAACTATCAACAGTTGATTGTTACCATATCATTAATTCTCAACGAATAGCTTTATAAAGTCCATAGTTGAGCAAAAGCTGTTATTATAAACTTGAGCTTTAAGCAACTCCTTTTATCGACGAAATTACGTGCATTTCCTTTGCTTTCTTTTCTCTACATGAACCATTAAAAATAACCTGCAAATGGATATAGTAAACCAGCATGGAATCGGCATTATTAACTCCATTGTCGAGCTAAAGCTATTAGTGAAAACCTTAGCTTTAAGAAATTCTTAATATCAACAAACTTATGTGCATTTCCTTTGGTTTTTTTTCTCTACAAACCATTAAAAATAACCTGCAAATGCATAAACTAAATCACCATGGAATTTACTTCCTTTCATTTATAATGAAAATCAATAAGCTATCGTTGGTCCAGGCATAATGTACTAGATTAATACATGAGGCAAAAAAAGGAGCAAGAGTGGGTGCAAATAAGTATGGAATTAAGTATGTTAGGATTTCGCATTTACAATATAAATTGTGTGAATTAAGATATTATTTAAACAAGTACAACCTTTAATACCTTTCCATTCCATCCAAAGACTGATAATAAAATCAGAGCTATAAAAATTATGCAATTCGTTGAAAATTGTATTATTGGATTTATAATTGAAGACTTCTATCAAATCAATACATGATATATTCAAATAACAAAACTAACACATGGAAAAATCGAACTGCACTAAACAATGCATTGCATTTCTACGGCTATGAAGTAAAAATTCATATGAAATGTAATAATATAAATCTTTGGAATGAAAAATTATAAAAAGGGGATTTAAGTTTAGCAAAATACGAAAAGAATCAGTGGATGGGTATTAGCAATAGAGGACGCCACTGCCTTACAAACAAATGAATCTATATTTCTTATCAAAAAAATGTACATTCATCCACCATACTAAGCACACATTAATTAACTAATATCTTGATCTAAGCCTATTGACAAGTGATAAAGCATTACTCGTAACCTTAATTGCAGCAAGCGCCTTTTTCCTTATAATAACATTCATACTATTTTGATGTTGTTAATTTAGCACTTATGATTAAGCCAAATCATTTTAAAAATAATGTGGACAATAACACTTTAGACATAATTTGCTATTGGCCAAGCCTATATGTGTGAGACTAAACTGAGTGAGACTATTGCCTTTACTATCAATGTCGACCGACATAACAAATCATTTTGACACAAAAAGTCAACTTAATTTAGCATAAAATGCCTAATTTCAAAAATAAATTAAAGTTGAAGTAATTACCTAATTTAATTTTGAAAATTAGTCTACAATCGATTGCATCCGTTTACAGCCCTATATACCACGCATAATTAGCCAACATAATCTAACCAATAGTAGATTTTCATTTTGTGCCCGTTCAAATTCATAGCACTTATGGAGCTATTCAGTTGAAACTAATGAAACATTCATACAATTTGTTTACTTGTCCTAGTTAACAAAATTAGAGACTTCTACTATAAATTCTCTAGCCTATTTTTTATCATTTCATTATTGATAGAAATGGACTAGAATGCCAGTAGTGAACGTTGCTAGCCGAGGAGGTGTGGGGCCCGTCGCTGACGTGGCAGACGTCGGAGTTCGGTAGCACGATCTGCGTCGATTTAGATGATGAGGCAGCTGCGTTGTTCAACGTGCAGGAGATGTAGTTCTCCATTAATTTATAAGTTTGTATATGTATATAATATTTTAACGTACGAAGAATTAATACTGGGAAACTACAGGTTGTTGGGATATATAGGGGATGGAGGAAGTAAAAAGTGGGAAGAATGTAAATAGTGTATGCAGGTGGAGGCGGATTTTTTTTATTCTTTATTAAAATTTGAAGTGTGTTAGATCAGCCTTATTTGGAGACCGGTTTATAGTTTGGGAATAATTTGTTCTGTAACGTTGCTTTCGTTTTGGTTGTCAACATGCATCTTTCAACCTATGCTGCAGGTACAAGGAAATAATGTTAACATGTAACATGCATTATCACATGGTTCAACTTGAGACAAACTAGACTGAAAACATCCATCAATAATGTACTACCCATGAATGGATAAACACGGCGATAACACAAATTACTTATTTCCAGTTTTGGCAAGACAGTTTGCAAATTTTCTAGACAACTCTTTAAGATCTTCATGTTTTTTCTAAGAAACCATAGAATCTGGTCCATGCAACTGGTAAGCAATAACAAAGGTTCTCCTTTTCATAGTCGACGACTAACATAGAGTGATAGGATGAAAAGAAAACAAGTTGAATACAAATAAGAAAGAAAGAAGACTAGAGAACTAACTAGAAATTCCAATAACTTCCATGTCAGGAAAGTCGGTCTAAAGAAGGTTCTCCTTTTTGTAGTCGACGACTAACATAGAGTGATAGGATGAAAAGAAAACAAGTTGAATACAAATAAGAAAGAAAGAAGACTAGAGAACTAACTGGAAATTCCAATAACTTCCATGTCAGGAAAGTCGGTCTAAAGAAAATCCAAGATGTTCTGCACTCCTTTGGAAACCATGTTCATCCCCATAGCATCTCCAGTTCTGCATGTGAATCATATGTACAAATTCCTCCCTGCAAGCGCCCATTGTATTCCTTGAAGTCTTGCAAATCTATTTGACCTGAAAAAGAATAGTAAATAGATACTCCTAAATCATCCCACTATAATAAGTAACCAATACACGCTATCAGTCAATAGCAATGGCAACATATGTAAATTGGTTGAACATATGATTTAATGTTATTTATCTGCACGCCTCCACATCAAAATATATGCGAACAAACAAAACATAATGACAAAAGGAACCAAGAAATATAACATTATATATGTACCACTAAATCAAATTATAAAAGAAAAGTATAAATCTATGTACCTATTGAAAACAACAGCAAGAGTATCGAAATTAGCAGCCTCCTCCAAAAACAACAGCAAGAGTATCCGATATAAGTAAATCATTGAAATTGAAGAATATTATGAAAATGAATTCGTAATTAATCATTATAAATGAGCAGGATTAATATTCTCAATGCAAGACACAAGCATAAAAAATTAGAAGCATGCATTAACACGATTTTCATGAGCTTTCAGGTATTAAAAAAAGCCTATTCACTAAAATGATTGAAAAGTAATTTTTGTCCAAAAAAAGGAAAAAAAAGAGAACACCAGATAATCATGATCATTAGAAACTTTCAGCCTCGCATAATTCAAAAAAAGAAAAGTATAATAAAAAAGAATACCTGTGTGCAAATCCAAAACCATAAGAGTGAGCATAGCAATTAATATGATACGGGCAGTTGTTGATCTAGAATTGCATGTTCTTGAATAATATTGTACTGTCCAATACCAAAACTTTACTAATTTACCTTGAAATTCCAAGTACGACAAATGAAGGTTTCCGCAACTCTCTCAATAGGTGTTGAACCAAGGTCAGTAGGACTAACTTATTTCCTTGTATGATCTACAACATCATAGATAACATACATGTTTTGTCTAAAATTGTAAATATCAAATTAAAACTCAGAAAAGTAATAATATCACACACACACACATTCATGTTAAAATTAAATAATTTAATATCCATGCGCATGAGACTTTCCTTTTTTAAGTATGTATAATGCTATCGGACCAGAAACATTTGATTTGAAAATCCATATAATTTTAAAAGAACTTCAGCCCCATGGTAGTTGAAATATAATAATAAAAGACTTCTCATTTTCTTTTCTTAAAAAG
Source organism: Allium fistulosum (assembly GCA_030737815.1). Classification (NCBI taxonomy): domain Eukaryota; kingdom Viridiplantae; phylum Streptophyta; class Magnoliopsida; order Asparagales; family Amaryllidaceae; genus Allium; species Allium fistulosum. Next base: position 1,145,780,353 of record CM060905.1, read on the forward strand.
GAATAGGTTAAAAAAACACTTCTACTTTCCAACTTTGATACTCTAATAGATGTAAATTTTGTCACTATCCTTCCCAATTTTATTTCCGACCGTAGGTTTATAAACTTTTCAGGAAGAACCAAAAGAACTTTACCCAAAGAACTTCAAATTTACACAAAGAATTATTCACATGTAGTAAATACAAACTAGAGAAATCCAAAATAACTTGTCAAGTTATACACCTTCCAAACTCAACTTACAACATTTCTTTCCATACTTGATCTTGCTTCAAAACATGTAGCATAAGAGTCACATTCATTATTTTAGCAGAGGTAACCACATTAATATGTACAAGAAAAAAAGTAGTCAAATTATAGGAAGCATGAAAGTTTAAAATTGTAACAATAAAATTAGCAACTAATGTTCTAGAAGTTAAGTTAATAAAAAAACATAAATTCACATACTAGTGTGGAAAACAAAAGCCCAACTTGTTGGTTGAAATAGGAATTCAATCTTTTACTCCCAGAAAAATGTTAACTTCTTGATTTTGCATGCTGGATACATTGACTTAGCTCCCAAACAAAGTTAATACCTACTCTCAGTTCCCTAAAGTCACATTCATAATATTTGCTCTCAAAACATAGATTATGATTTATGCATAATCTTTAAATACCAATCCAATGTAGTAGCCTATGAACTATTGAAAATTAAAGGATGATAATAGAATTAAAGCAACTGCATTTAATAAACCTAATTCCAAATCACAAATCTATATCTCTAATTGCACTTAATTAATACATTGATTATATTTTATTCAGATGGAAAGAGATCTTACATAATTATATTTTTCCAACGTTGGAAGGCTTTGAAAAATATATTTGATGTGAGTTTTTGGGTAGCACACAAGTAACTGAGATTTACATGCACCATTGCTTCAAAAATATTACATAGACAATCAGTAGATAACCACTTTTTAATTATTCGAAGTTAAATTGTTCAAGGTACCAATTGAGCATAAACGATACTATGTCCATATGTACAGTTAGTACATTAATATAACACACAATCTGATTATTTTCATTAGTATATACACACATATATTATTACTTTTACAAAATTAAATCCAATTTAAATACTAAAATGGAGTGATATCTTTCAAAAACACCTTTGAGTACGGTTAATAACCATAAAACATAAAATCTATTATTAGTAAAAAATTACACGTAAGGAAAATTTCAATAATGGAGCAGAATTATCAAGAGGCAAAAAAAAATGAGAGTAACCGATCCAGGCGGAGGAGGAGAGAAGCACGTGGAAGGCAGAGAGGAAGTTGGGGTTGACGATGCGGACAATCGTCGTCGAAAGCAGCGGACAGTCGCCATCGAAGGCGGTGGACAATCACAGTTAGGGCTTCTGACGAATTTGAGTAATTGAAGCGATTTTTCCTGTTTGGAGTCTTTTTTGCTTTGGCAAATGGTGTTGATATCTAAGGCTACGTGTATTTTACAATGCACAGACGGAGAGGTTGATAAATGCAGATCGAATTTGAGGCTAAAAGGAGGAGGCGGTGATAAGCGAAAACCCTAACTTGATTTACAAAATAACAAAGGACGAAGCTGGAAGCGTGACGAACGGGAGAAGTAAGAATAGAAGATGAAATGAAAACTCTATCCACAGCGCTTTGAATTATTTACGAAAGCCCAAGTTCTGTCACGGAAATAAGCGTGATAATGAAACGTAACGGTAATGACCGTTATAAATTTCCAACAATAATAAACGTTACAAAATAAAACGAAAAAAGTGTTACAAAATAGCATGTTTGGTTTAGTGTAGCCAAGAGGGCGATGTTTTTCATATTGAGTAGCTCTAGAGTGGTGGCCGATCGTTAGATGTGAGGTTCGATCCTTGTAGTAGCCTAAACAATTGTAGTGTATGTATGTATTAAACAAGAAGCCTTAGGTAATGTACCTTAATTAGGAATTCACAGACACTTGTATCACACCCTATGTTGTCTAGGATATAATTAAAGTTAACTGCACATGATCATCACACATTAAACTTGAACTCATTCATTAGACTTTTTTTCGAACCCACTCTTTTTCCCCACCACAGGTGGACAGGGCAGTAGGTGATTGGCCCATTCTTGGTACATGGAGAGTCTATCTTATCATTAAGACTATGTTTATCATATTTGCTCTCTATGTATTTATCTATTTTATTAGTACATTTTATCTCTTTTATCAAACTTGAAGTGATATTTTTTATGCATTCTGCTTTCGACCACGTATAGGTTTTCTGAGACTATGATTTGGATATTTGGTGAGATGGATATTTTCTATTTTATATGTTTTCTTCCTTCCGATGTGAGTTCTGAAAGTGTAGTATATCTTAGATTATATCTGCTTGTATTAGTATCTGTAATGTTTTAAAAATCTCGACGATCCATATTTCTTGACACAACGCAAATCCGAAAGTCACTTAAGGCTTTAGATCGATGAGTCGGGAGGTGCGGGTTGTCACAAGGTAACTCCATAAGTTATTATTAATCAAATTATTTCAATGTTTTGAAATATATATTTTTCAAAAATTTAGAAAAATATAATTTTAAAGAAAACGAATTATAGGAACTAAGATAAATTAAATTATAAAGAAGTTAAAAATGTTTTCAAAAATTTAAAATTATTATAGTTCAAAATATCCAAATTTTAAAAAAATTCAGAATTATATGTATCCAAACTTTGAGTGGTTTCGGTTCATATTTTACCAAATTGTAATAGTTTATTATTAGCAAATCCATATCATAACAATGAATTTTATGAGCAATTTCAAAACAATGGAATTTACAAATAATTTCAAAGCTATACCTAGGGATTTCTACACCTTTTTTTACCACCATCGTACTTTCCATTACAAATGCAACAAAATTTATGTTTCCCAAATTATTTCAAATCGAACGATAAACAAAATTTCAGCGGTAATTCCTCATGTTCCTCATACCATACGCAAAAGAGCATACATGAGAAACAAGAAAGAAGTGTTATCGAGATTTTGTCAACCGTTTGCTTCTAAATGAATTATGGAACGTAAATATCATTGCGTTTATAACTTGTCCAGTACTGCAACAAATCCGACAAATAAAACATGAGATGTATATCGATTTCCGTTTTAGTTAAGAACAAGTATCTATATAACGATCATATATGGTATTTTTTAACTGGGGCAAAATTAAACGTCTAAGTGGTTTTTTTACTACTACCATATATTAATAATATTAAATAATATTAAATTATAATAAATAAATTTTCAAAATTTTCAAATTTTAGTAAATAAAATTCTAGCAAAAAAACATCTTCGAACATCAAAATATTAAAGTAGTCAATTAGAAACATTTTGACAATTTTAAAATGTATGAATTTAAGTTGTAAAAATTCACAATTTTATCCAAATCTGAAATGGTTATATATTAAAAATCAAAATTTATGATCTATTCAAGTTGGGGTTCATGATGTTTGGAAATCTTGGATTGTAGTACCAAATAAGGTGCAATCAAGGTGAGTACGTGATGTAGTTATGTTTTGCTTCGCTTATAAAATACATAATACCAAAAAATGAAAGCAAAAGTCATGTTTTACAGATCAATAACCTGAAATCTAATTAAGGTTTGCATCCAAATACATAATCGGTAGATGATTATCATCTATGTCAATCATGTATATACTTTTAGGATATAATCGATGCTTTATATTTGCCTTAAACATGTAAAAATAAGGATTATCATTTGGTACCAATGCCAAGTTAAAATCTAATAGGGATAATAACCTAATTAAGTCATATTAAATATTAGGGATAATAACCTAATTCATTAGGGATATTAACGGGGAGGAGTAGTTGTTTGCGGGGATGTTGATACTACTTACAACAGAGGCGGTTGGCATGTTGTTAAAGTGGGGCTGGCAGGCTGTCAAGGTGTCTTGCGATAGGTGTCGAGGGGGCAAAGGGGTGGCGACGATACTTTTTTGTGGCAGATTGCGGCGGCGGTCTTGGTGCCAATGGAAGCCGTGGCGATGGAAGTCGTGACTTATTAGCCTTTTTTAATAAATTTTGAAAGAGACGATGTGATTTGGGCTGCAGTTCATTTCGGTTTGGGGAGGGAGGTCATCGCACCGCACGAAACAATAATGTCGGCGGGTTGTCGATAAAATGTCGTGGGTAGTTATTTACCCATGACATACATACGCCATTTTTTGGCTTTCAGCACGGCATTGGTAATACCAAGTAAATATTTTAACTATTTTCTTGGAATGTATAGAGTTGATTTTTGTAGTCCAAATTTTAATCAAATATTGTGCTTGTAATTTTTGTTGTTCGCTTTTTCTTGAGGTTCTTACCTTTTTAAGGAAAATGGGTGATTCTCTCATGAAGTAAAGCACTCATATAATTTTATTTTACACTTAAAAAAGAAGCTGGCAACATGGTTAATGGGTAGCAAAAACTTCTTATATAAATAAAAGAAAATTAAAGCCCTCCCAAACCAAAAAAACGATCTATAAGGAACCTATTTTGACATCTACACACAGAGTGGAGGTTCGTGTCTGAAAATAGACATGATGAAGTCCACCATGCTGAGCCCATCAAGTGACTTCCTCCTAATGCTTGTTGTATCTTCCATACAAAGTCAGTTGAGAACAATGCATCTTACCAGACCTGAAACCGCTCGACAAATACATGAGTCTAGCACTTATATATGTATATGTGGAGCTTATATACATATATAAATGTATATTGAAAGCAGTAATAGACTAGAATGTAGTTAGGTTTCACACTGTTGTAGCTTGTTCGATTAGTTATCTTCATTAAATAGGGCTACAAACATGTTGCGATTTGTGGTGTAATAAGGTAATTTTACCTTTAGACTATCCAAGCACCTTTTAATTTTGTTAAGATATTCTTTGAAGTAAGCGTTTCTGCTCAATTTGTAACTAGGATTTGAGATCCAGTTATAACTAAAAAGTGTAATAGCATAGATCAAGCTATTAAATGGGATGGTGACATTATTGAAAAACCTTTGTTTCCTTTCAAACCATAAATACCAACCAATAATTGTCAAGATAATGTCAAGCAAAACCTGTAGTGTGTTTCATTTCAAAATCTTAGTTCAGTCCAGTATTAGTCGCAATCAAATTCATTGTTTACCAAATGGAAGTCAAACGATCTAAGGTTATTTACAAGAATAGAGTTAGTTAAGGGATAGTTGTAGTATTGATGCGTAGCGTTCTCTTAATCTAAATTACAAAAAGCACACTTTTTGTCTATGTGAAAATAAATGTTGGCTAATAAATTGATGGTGTTTAACTTTCTGTGCAGGGTTGTCCCCATGTGTAATCTTGTTTTAGTGGGCGCATCAAACTTCCAAATTGGTTTGAAAATATTAGATTTAGTTCTGGAGAAATTTAAGAATTTGTAGAGAGATTTTGAAGAGTACACTTTGTTGTTTTCCAAAAACTAGATTTTTACATCAACATCATATTTGTAGAGAGATTTTCAAATAGCACGCTTTTTCTTGAGGTTCTTAAATAAGGGCATTTTGAGGTTAAATTAACAATTAGCGATGTGAAAATAATTTTATCTTTATGGTCAAAAATCATTCGATTCAATGTTTTACAAAAAAAAATTAGAACTTGGGATTTGCCTAAATTTCAGGTGTTTAGATTCATACACGAACTTGCTTCTTGTTTGAAATGACACAACAATGACTAATTACTACTACTACTACTAATTAGTAATAATATTATTATTGAGTCTAGCACTAACGCCCTAGTGATTGGTCGCTCCGGCTTTAATATGTGATATGACAAGTTCGAATCCACTTTTTATGCTATTATATATTTACCTATTATTTAACATTTTCCTCTTTTATGCATGCAAGTAATATTGTTTAAATATATGCATTTCATTAACAAAGAATCAATTCAATAAAGATGCAGTCCCTACGTTATACTCTTTTTCTTCTCACTCTTCCTTCTTCTTATTTATTATATTTATTTTTGATTTATTCAACTATTCTAATAGAGCTTTATTTTTAAGATGCATAATATCTCCATGTGGAGCAAGGATAACTGTTAGCGTTTTTGTAGAAATACTTAAGATCTGATTTCCTAGAACCTTAAATTTCAGGTTTAAAATTTTTAACTTATATTTCAAAATGCATGAAAAGGTAGAAGGTGAAGTTATTAGTTATCACAACCAAGGGGAAAAGAGGAATGGAAGAGATGCGATTATGAATGACATACTTTTCTGGCTCATAAAATATATGCATCATATCTGAAAATAATTGAACAGATTTACCATTTCCAAGTATATATTCCTCAAAATGCAAACGAATTAATCATATAGATGAAATCTAACCAATTATCAATTTAAGATATCATGAAATTTAGAAACAGCTGTGATGAGTATCAAAACCTATAATGCAACATGGGAAAAATTAACACAGAGAAATATTTATTTATTTATTCTACTTTTTTTTCTAAAGACTGATGATCAATGTGTGTCTGCTAGACGTGTAGCAACACTTTCTTCTTTCCACATAGATATATCCACACCGTATGCGAGTGTCATCTCAATCATATCCCGTGCTTAGCAACTGGTGCACGAGCAGTCCTCATTTGTATTGCCCTATATAAACATCCAATATCCCAAATCCATAATTCAAGTCTTACAAAACAAGTTATACAGCAAATACCACTGATACATATTTTTCATATATGGCTCTACTGGACATGAAGGTTCTCTACTCAGCAAACAAGAAAAACATAAAATATGACACAATGCAGAGACGGTCTTCAGAATCTGAAGGAGACGGCGGCGACAACGAAGATGATGGAGATTATGACTGTGCTTTTGCTGCATGAAAGCAGTTCTTCTCTAGTTATATATATGACTAGGCATGAAGCCGGTACTGAATAGCTTCTAGTAATAATGTTAACCATAGCAAATCCGGAGTTTTCCTGAGTTCGTGATTGCCAATGCTGTACTTTTAGCTTATAATGTGTATTCAACTCAATAAGTATTATGTAATATTATTAATATTGTATTGCTATTTGTAATGATGGTATGACGTAATTATATTCGAAGTGTTAGTTTCTCCTTTTCTGTTTGTGATAGATATGTAACATAGAGCTTAATTAATAACCCTTATTGGAATTGGACAAAATGATCTTACACACACATGTATATATGTAGCTTAACTTGTAATGTAAATATCTAATACAGTAGGAGGCTGTAAGGCTGAAAGGCACTAGACCGAAGTCCCTTAGCAGCCACTAACCTGTGATTACAACTCGTTTATTAGCACGAACTTACAGTACTGTGCAATGATTATAATGCAGGTATAAATTTTACTGTTGAGTTTATTCAAAGAAAAGCTTGATATGTTGACATGGACAATTTTTATCCATGCAACACATGATAAAATAAGTATGATGAAAATGAGATATCTTTCGCATTACATTCATAGAAAACAACCAATATATGCACTATATTAATTGACTTTTTGTACCAAATAGAAATAGAGGAATTGTAATTTTATTATCTTTGTATTTTGTAATACAATACTCATTACATGTGAATTGATATATCAGAGTATTTATAATGTACATAATGTGATATTGGGCTCAAATATCACCCCATAACCCACTATTCAGTAATATTGAGACATATTTGCTTATTACATTAGTTCGGCGGCATTATTCTCATTACTTCCCCCCAAACCTAGATATGTTTGCGACTTTTTCCTCAAACTTGTGCACCATCTCCAATCTTCAAATCTTCTTTTAATCTGACAAAATTCTTTGTCGATAGGGGTTTTGTGAGGATGTCGGCTCTTTGGTAAGCTACTGGTATGTGATTTATATTTAGTTTTTCATTCATGATGTGCTCTCTCACAAAATACAAATCTAACTTCATGTGTTTAGTTCTGAAGTGTATATTCAGGTTTGCTGTGAGAGATATGGTGCTGAGATTATCACACCATAATACTATTTTGCTGTGTTTTAATTTGAAGTTCTAATGGTAGTGCTTTGATCCATACAATTTCCGCTGTAGCACAAGCAACACTCTTTCTATTTCTGTACTAGATCGTGATGCTGTAGATTGTTTCTTTAAGCACCATGATATTAGATTTCTTTTCCCAAATAGATACATCATCATGTGATATATCTTCTATCATCGGGGTCTGTAGCCTAGTCATTGTTTGCATAACCATGAATGTTGATAGATTTACATGATTCTAGGATTAATCCTTGATTCATTGTTCCTCTTAGATATCCAAGAATTCTTTTTACAGCTTTGAGTGTGCATCAAGTGGATGTTGCACGAATTGACATACCTTGTTAACATTGAAAGTAATCTCTGGCCTAGTTATTTTAACATACGGTAAGGCTCCCACAATGCTTCTATATTGCTTGACATTTTGTTATTGGTGCACCTCTGTTTTTAGACAGGTGTAGATTGCTTACCATAGGTGTTGGTAAGCTGTTTGCTTGATCCATTTTGACTTTGACAAGAATTTCTGAAATATAATTCACTTGATTTAAAAGAATTTCTATACTTGATATTTTTTGACTTCAATGCCAAGGAAGTAGTTTAAGTTGCCCAGGTCTTTGAAAAAAACTCTTTATTTAGATGCTGTGTGAGATTGCCAATTTCTTATTCACTATCTCCAGTAATTATGAAGTCATCAACGTAGACAAGTATTTAAGTTGTTGTGCCATCCTTGAATTTTGTAAACAATGAACTATTTAATTTGGTTGGATTGTATCCAAGTTTAATTAGAGTTGATTTCAACTTGTTAAAACAGAACCTTGATGCTTGTTTGAGTTCATAAATTGCTTTATTTAACATGCATACTAGTTCTTCACTACCTTTCTGTTTAAACTCATGTGGTTGTTCTATGTATACCTCCTCTTGTAGAACTCCATTCAAAATAGCATTATTTACATCCAGTTGTTTAATGCTCCAGTTTTTGTGCAAGGCAATTGTAAGGATTATTATGATTGATGAGGGTTTTGCAACAGGTGACAAAGTTTCATTAAAGTCAAATCCATTATGTTGTAAATACCCTTTTGCCACTAATCTTGCTTTTATTTAGAAACTGATCCATCTGCATTGCTTTTTAGCTTATATGTCCATTTGCATCCAATAATATTTTTGTGACTTAGTAAAGGAACAAGATCTCATGTCATGTTTCTCATAAGAGCATCATATTCTTCATTCATGGTAGCCTTCCACTTTTCAATCTGCATTGCTTGATGATATGTGGCTGATTCCTCCGTTTCAATATTTGCACAATATATTTTTGGTTTGAATATGCTGCTCTTTTCCCTTCTTATCATATTGTGTCTAGTTGTGACAGGTGCAGGCTGTTGGTTTGTAGTATCAGTTGCAATCTCTTGTTGAGCTGATTGAAACTCATCTGATGTTTGATAAGAACATGCTTGATCAACATTGCATTGTTGAGTGCCTTGACTTAAGCTTCTCAGAAGTTCATTAGTTTCATGACCTTGTTTTGGAAAGGATATTGTGAGTTGTGGACGTTGAGCACTCTGATTTGGTAAATGCAGATGTGAGTCATCCTGAACAACTTCTTCATGAACATATGAGATCATTTCAGGATGTACATGCATTGGTGGTAAGGAATGCCTTGGATTTTTTGTTTTCTGATATGTTTTTATATCTGTCTCACTAAAAGGAAATACTTGTACATTAAATACAATAGATATTAATATCTTTCCATTTCTATCCAAGCACTTATATCCTTTTTGATCAGTAGCATATCCTAAAAAGGTGCATGAGGATGACCTGAAGCTGAGTTTATGAGTATTATAGGGTCTTAAATAAGGAAAGCATAAACAACCAAAGAAATTTAGACTATGACAATCTGGTTTAGTATTTAATAATACTTTTAATGGACTTTTAAATTGTAGTACCTTAGTAAGCACCCTGTTTATCAAAAGCACTACTGTAGCAAAAGCATCGATATAAAATTTTAAATGTAATGATGCTTGTGCAAGTAAAGTAAGTCCAAACTCAACAATGTGTCTATATTTTTTTTCTACTAAACCATTTTTTTCTGATGTATATGGACAATTTATAATATGAATTATTCTTTTTTTCTAAAAAAATTCCTTTAGTGGTTTAAATTCTGTTTCACTATCTGTTTCAATAATTTCAACTTGACAACCGGTTTGCGCTTCTGCTTGAGTTATGAATTATAGAACTGCCTTAGATGTTTCAGATTTTGAATTTAAAAGTAAATCCATACATATTTAGAAATACATCCATAAAAGAAATATGGTATTTAAACCCATAATCAGTACTAATGGATGTTGGTCCCAACAAGTTAGCAGCAATCAATTCAAGAGGTTTTTTGTATCGAGTTTCTGAATCAGGAAATGCATGTTTATGATTCTTCCCCGTTTTACAATATGTGTAGATATAAGGACTAGAGACATTACCAACAGTAATATTGTTTTTATTTAATACTTGCTTTATAATGCTTGGATTTGGATGCCCTAACTTATAGTGTCAAATATCAGAGATCTTACTGTTTTCTACATGCTTAGCTTCAGACATATTACACCATTTCTCATTTTCTCCTAAGTTTCTTGGGTTAGCAACTTTGGATTTGTATAGCCCCATAAACTTTTCACCCTGCAAAAGAATTTCTTTAGTCAATGTATCTTTTACTAAACAATATTTAGGGTAGAATTCAAAGTATACATTGTTGTTATTTGTAAATTGTGATATACTCATGAGATTATTTTTTCTAATTAGAGGAACTCTCAATAAATTATTTAGATAAAGTTGTCATTTACCTTTAACATATGTATTTCTAATATGAGTAATTTAATAAACTCACCATTGCCCATATGCATCGATTTATTACCTCTATACTCCTTGTTGTCAAGATTCAAATTGCTTAAGTTGCTTGTCACATGGTTGGTGGCTCTTGGATCTAGGTACCAACTTTCATCTTGAATATCTTCAAGTTTGGTGATTTCACTTGAACTTGAGAGAAGATTTCTTATGCTTTCCATCTGACTTTTTGAATCTTGTTAAGTACTGACTGGGTTTGCACTTGGATTATAATTTTTCTTGAAATTGTTACTCTGTTGTGGTGTATGATTTGCATCAAATCTGAAGTAGCATCTGTTGACCACATGACCATATTTTTCGTATATTTGACAACTAAGTCTATTATTGTTATTGTTGTTATTCCATCTTTCACCCCTTCCTCTTGCTCTATAGGCCTGACCACCTCTTTGATAACTGCTTGATTCATTCTTGCTACTGTAATTTCTTCCTTGATTCTTGAACTCGTTATTTGATGCATAGTTGAGAGAAAATTCAGGAATTCCTTCTTGTTTTTAATCTATTCTCCATTCATAAACAAGAAGCGTCGAATGGACATATTGTATTGATGGTGTTATCTCTTTGGATGGAATCACTACAACTATTGCTTCATATTCATCATCCAATCCACACAATATTGAAAGTATTTCTTCTGTATCTGAAATTCTATGTCCTGCTGCACCTATTTGTTCTTGATTAAGTACTCTCTCATGGATAGGTTGTCTTTCCTTAAGTTTTGTAGTTGTCTTTTGTAATGCATAATCCTTGCAGCTGAGAATTAAACACCCTGTTTCACTGCGTGTAGTCTTGCATCCTATTAGTTGTGATAACAAATTTGCACTTATAAATGATAACAGCAGTGAACTAATTATATTGTCTTGTCTTTGATGAGTAATGTATTTTTTATTGCTCAGCAATTTTCCATCATCATTTGTAGTAAACTTTAGGGGTGTGAGTGATGTTCAAAGAACATACTCTTCAAGGTCGTAGCCCCTAATTGCTGTTTCAATCTGGAATTTCCATTGCAAGAAGTTTGTTTCATCAAGTTGGATGGTGATCAATTGGCTTTGTGTTTTGCCTATGGCTTTAATCAAATCTTGGGTCACATTCTACCGTGATGCATAGTTATTTGAATTTGGATTGGAGGATATGGAATTATCAATGTCTCCTTCTACCATTGAGGAGAAGTGATGATATCAAAATAGGTAACTGATGAGGGCTTTTTAATAATACTTAATGTGCAACTAGAAATTCTAGATGATGAGGTTTCTCTAATTCACTACTATAATGGCTTCACTTGGCGACGGTTCGTGGTGACGGTTTGCGTAGGCTAAAAAAAGCGTTCGTCGCTAGCCGTCGCTAGCCGTCTCAAAACTGAATATAACCCGCAAAGCCGAGAACATTTCATTATTCGCTCCAGTTTGTTCTTGTCATATTAATTTTCTTCCAACCGCCTCCGGCCACCTTCGACAGCCTCTAGTTGACGCCGACGACCCCTTCCCGCTGCGCACTCCTTCCTCCTCATTATCCTCAATTTTTGAGGTATATTGGTTTAAACCCTATTTATAAAAAAATTAGTATTTTTGGTTTGAATAGGTTAGGTTAATTGATATTAGATGATGATATAGTTTATTAGTTGATTTGGAGATAAAATTAAAACCCTAAATTAGAAAATTAGTTGATTATTGATTTGAAATTGATGATTATTGTGTATTAGTTGATGATAATAGTGTGTTAGTTGATTTGGGGATGTTAGTAAGTGGTTTGATTGTTTAATTTGTAATTAAAAATTAGGTTTGATTCAAAATTCAAAAATTAGTATTATTGATTAATATGCTTATTGATAAGTTTACGCGAATGTTTGTTATAGTGGAAAACGATGTTTGTTACAGTTTACATGAAAATTAGTATATAATTATTGATTAATATGCTCTTAAGTAGGTACGGTTAAACATAAGTAATATTCTTTAATTAATTAGTGTGTGTTAATTATAATTGTTGGTGCTTAGTATAAAATTAATTTATTTTAATTTGTTATTATTAGTGCTAACTTCTAATTTTAGCTTACAAAATCTGTAAATTTAAATTTTATTAGTTGAAATAGTTTGAAATTACGTTATAAAGCGTGTAATTCAGTTAACAAAAAGTTAAGAAATATTATACTTAAATCGATTTTGTAAAAAGTTAAGAAATGAAGATAACAACAACAAATATTGTAATAAAATCGATTTTGTAAAAAGTTAAGTAATGAATATAACAACAAAAATTATTCTACTAAAATCGATTTTGTAGAAAAAATCAAGAAATAAATATGACAACAACAAATATTGTACTCAAATCAATTTTCTAAAAAATTAAGAAATGAATATGACAAGAACAAATATTGTACTCAAATCGATTTTCTTTAAACTTAAGAAATGAACATAACAATAAGAAATATGCTACTAAAATCGATTTTACAATTAGTTAACAAATGAATATAATAACAACAAATAATGTACTCAAATCAATTTTCTAAAAAGCTATGAAATTTATATACAAGAACAAATATTGTACTAAAATCGATTATCAATTTTTTTTGAAATGAATATAATATTGATTTCAAAATAAGCGTTAATTATTATTATAATAATACAATAACCACAAATTATTAGTCCCAAAAGGTATTAATTTATTTTAGAAAATACAACAACAAAAGTACTCCTCTTGGATGCAAAGTTATGCATAGAAGAGAAGTGAAGTGCTATCGAAATCAGATAGAAGTTTGGTGTGTGAAGCCTTTAGTCCTAAAAGGCGTTACTTTATTTTAGAAAATATAACAAATAAAATACTCCCCCTGGATGCAAAGTTATGCGTAGAAGAGAAGTGAAGTGAAGTGCTATCGAAATTAGACAGAAGTGTGGTGTGTGAAGCCATTAGTCCTAAAAGGTTTTGCTTTATTTTAGAAAATAAAACAACAACAATATATCACTTGGATGAGAAGTTGTGCATAGAATAGAAGTAAAGTGAAATGCTGTCGAAATTACTAACCTATTTTTTAAAATTAGGAACAATGTTCGATTATTTTGTCGACCGTACTTGGATGTATGAAGTCAGAACTGGAATGAAAGGCTCGATGAAAGAACATTTCTACAATGGTGTACACGAATTATTAGATTCGCAATATCTAATAATCGAAATAACAAAAAACTTCGTTGCCCTTATAGTAAGTGTCAACATTTGAAGCATAGGAAACCAGATATAGTTAAAGTACATTTGTATAAATCTGTATTTGTGCCAAATTATTATTTATGGGATCGTCATGGAGAACTTGTTGCACCTACAGCAGATCCTGTTACATCAGAGGTCGATGTTGTTATGACGAATCCAATAGAAGGTATGGTGGAAGATGTAGCACGATCAATGTTCCCTACTGTTCAAGTTGACGATAAAGACATCAATGTCGAAGAAGAACTGAATGTCGGAGCAAAAAAAATTTATTAGATGTTGCTAAGAGACCGTTGTGGGACGGTTGTAAAAGTGAAACCGAATTATCAGTAACCGCTGAATACATCAAAATAAAATCAAAATTTAACTTTACAGAAGGTGGATTTACAATAGTTGTACAAGCTGAGCTGCAAAACGGTATATATGTCCCCCAATAATATGATGTGTGACAGTCATTATAAAGTGAAAACACTTATGTCGGCTTTTGGTCTGCCTTACCAAGAGATAGATACATGTGTAAAAGGTTGCATGTTTTAATGGAAAGATGACATTAATCTTAGGAACTGCAAAATATGTAATGAGGAAAGATATAAACCAAGAAAAAAGAAAGGAAATGAAGTTCCATACAAGAGAATGCATTATTTACCAATTACCTCTAGACTTCAAAGGTTATAAGCGTCTTCAACCACGACATGTCATATGCGATAACATAGCATGAGAAGACATGCAGAAGAAACTTTGACACATCCACCCGATGAAGAAGCATGAAAACATTTCGATAAGACGTATCCCACATTTGTTGCAGAGAGCCATAACGTCAGACTTGGTTTATGTACAGATGGGTTTTCGTCATTCTCTCAGTTTGGTAGCAAATATTCATCTTAGTCTGTTATCGTTACTCCTTATAATTTACCTCCATGGATGTGGATGAAAACTCCATACATGCTTCTCACTATTATAGTCCCTGACCCTGATGATCCGACACAAGGAATCAATGTTTATCTACAACCGTAAAACATTGTGGCTTGAAGGTGTTGAAACATACGGCATTTCACAAAAAAGGAATTTTCGCATGTTTGCTCCTTTGTTATGGACTATTAGTGATTTTCCTGTATATGAAATGCTTTCAGGTTGAAGTACGGTCGGTCGTTTAACCTGTGTTTATTGCATGAAAGAAACACGATCATTTTCTTTACGGTATGGAAGGAAATTTTCTTGGTTTGATCGTCATCGTTGTTTTCTCCATCTCAATCATACTTTTAGAAGAGATAGAAAAAAACTTTAAAGCTAACAGAGAAGAGAGTTTACAACCACCAAAGATTTGGTCCGACACGAATATGGCGACGATGTCATCGCTAAAGTCGTCGCTATTTTGCTTGTGTCGTGTGATTTTGTGGGGCTTTTGGCGACGGCTAACGATGGCCGTCGACGGCTATATGCCGTCGCTAAACGAAGCCGTTCTTGTAGTGATGGTAATTTCTTTGCGAGCCACACCAAGAATTCATATTACAGAACTAATAAGAAGATACTGCTCTTGAGACTGAACGTATAAACCGGAAATGATTAGATGACGAGAATCTTGATTCTCATATGATAGCCAAGGCGCAACTAGATTATCAGATGATGAAGCTTCATGATTGTGGCGTGGCGTTCACTACTATTAAGCAGTTTGACTTTCTTGCTCTGATACCAAAATAGAAATATAAGAATTGTAATTTTATTATCTTTGTATTTTGTAATACTATTACATGTGAACTGATATATCAGAGTATTTATAATGTACACAATGTGTTACTGTGCTCAAATATCAGCCCATAACCCACTATTCAGTAATACTGAGATATATTTGCTTATTACGTTAGTTCGGCCCCATTATTATCGTTACCCGTGTTAAAATAACAAAGAAGAAGATGGCAGACATATAGTTAAGAAATTATGTTCTGATCAAGTCTTTATAGACTTTGAAGGACTGATTTTGCTGTAAAAACATTGTGTAGTGTAGATGTGCAGAAAAGAAACATTATGAATCATGAAAAGAATACTGAAAATACAAGAAATATGGCTTCTCTCATAAACCAACAATAGTGTATACATATTTTCTTCTTTTATACACTTTGGATAGTTTGGATAGAAATTAGTTCTCCTCTTCAAGCATACAAAGAAGATGGCAGACATATATAATTCCATGAGTTACACTCAAAATTAACAAAGGACCACTTTGAAAAGAATATATATAGCTCCTTTACAGATAGAGAGATGCACATACAATCTGATGGGCCATTTTGTGTGGCACTAATCACTTATTCACCTTTTCTAGAACGTATGTAGTGCACACTCCTGGAGAGTGTTTTCTTAAGCAAGGCGTGTGCTCCGTGTCTGTGGAACAAGTAGGCCTGTCAAACGGGTTGGGTTGGGTCAATATGGGTTGGGTCGAGTTTGACCCAACCCATTTATGACCCATTCTTTTTTACCCATTTATGACCCAACCCATTTATGACTCAACCCACTTAATAAGCGGGTTACCCATTTAACACTTTTAAAGATTTAAACTTAATTTGACTAATACAAAACAAATAAATATAAAATAATTCTACTTCTAATTTTTATGTTTTGAGTTCCGATAAAAATTTAAAATTCTAATTTTCATCAAAATTTTAATACGAGGATGCGGTAGCTTATTATTTTCCAAGTACAACTGTCAGTTGCCTTGGAGAACTACAGTGTGCGTTCATACGATGAAGTATCCGAGTGTTCCATACTGTCCGTAATTTAGGTGGGAGTTAATCGGTCGAAGTCCCACCTGATTCTGAGTTAGAACGAAGGAGTTATTACAGTCCGAACAAAAAAATAATGGCTTCTGCACTAGGCGGAGTTCAAATATGTGGATGCGGTAGCCAGTTATTTTCTAAGTACAACTATCAGTCCCCTTGGAGAACTACAGTGTGCGTTCACACGATGAAGTATCCGAGTGTTTCATACTGTCCGTAAGAGTTAATCGATCGAAGTCCCGCCTGATTCCGAGTTAGAACGAAGGAGTTATTGCAGTTCGAACAAATAAAATAGCGGCTTCTACACTAGACGGAGTTCAAATATGGGGATGTGGTAGCCTGTTATTTTCTAAGTACAACCGTCAGTCCTCTTAGAGAACTACAGTAGTGTGTTCACACGATGAAGTATCTGAGTGTTCCATACTGTCCGTAATTTAGGTGGGAGTTAATCGGTCGAAGTCCGGCCTGATTCCGAGTTAGAACGAAGGAGTTATTGCAGTCCGAACAAAAAAAATAGCTGCTTCTGCCCTAGGCGGAGTTCAAATATGGGGATGTGGTAGCCTGTTATTTCCTAAGTACAACCGTCAGTCCCCTTGGAGAACTACAGTGTGCGTTCACACGATGAAGTTTCCGAGTATTCCACACTGTCCGTAATTTAGGTGGGAGTTGATCGGTCGAAATCCCGCCTGATTCCGAATTAGTACGAAGGAGTTATTACAGTCCGAACAAAAAAAATAGCGGTTTCTGCACTAGGCAGAGTTCAAATATGGGGATTTGGTAGCCTATTATTTTCTAAGTACAACTGTTAGTCCCCTTGGAGAACTACAGTGTGCGTTCACGCGATGAAGTATCCGAGTGTTCCATACTGTCCGTAATTTAGGTGGGAGTTAATCGATCAAAGTCCCGCCTGATTCTGAGTTAGAACGAAGGAGATATTGCAGTCCGAACAAAAAAAATAGCGGCTTCTGCACTAGGCGGAGTTCAAATATGGGGATGTGGTAGCCTGTTATTTTCTAAGTACAACCGTCAGTCCCCTTGGAGAACTACAGTAGTGCGTTCACACGATGAAGTTTCCGAGTGTTCCACACTGTCCGTTATTTAGGTGGGAGTTGATCGGTCGAAATCCCACCTGATTCCGAATTAGTACGAAGGAGTTATTACAGTCCGAACAAAAAAAATAGCGGTTTCTGCACTAGGCAGAGTTCAAATATGGGAATTTGGTAGCCTATTATTTTCTAAGTACAACCGTTATTCCCCTTGGAGAACTACAGTGTGTGTTCACACGATGAAGTATCCGAGTGTTCCATACTGTCCGTAATTTAGGTGGGAGTTAATCGATCAAAGTCCCGCTTGATTCCGAGTTAGAATGAAGGAGTTATTGTAGTCCGAACAAAAAAAATAGTGGCTTCTGCACTAGGCGGAGTTCAAATATGGGGATGTGGTAGCCTGTTATTTTCTAAGTACAACAGTCAGTCCCCTTGGAGAACTACAGTAGTGTGTTCACACGATGAAGTATCCGAGTGTTCCACACTGTCCGTAATTTTGGAGGGAGTTAATCGGTCGAAGTCCCGCTTGATTCCGAGTTAGAACGAAGGAGTTATTGTAGTCCGAACAAAAAAAATAGTGGCTTCTGCACTAGGCGGAGTTCAAATATGGGGATGTGGTAGCCTGTTATTTTCTAAGTACAACCGTCAGTCCCCTTGGAGAACTACAGTAGTGCATTCACACGATGAAGTATCTGAGTGTTCCACACTGTCCGTAATTTTGGAGGGAGTTAATCGGTCGAAGTCTGGCCTGATTCCGAGTTAGAACGAAGGAGTTATTGCAGTCCGAACAAAAAAAATAGTTGCTTCTGCCCTAGGCGGAGTTCAAATATGGGGATGTGGTAGCCTGTTATTTCCTAAGTACAACCGTCAGTCCCCTTGGAGAACTACAGTGTGCGTTCACACGATGAAGTTTCCGAGTGTTCCACACTGTCCGTAATTTAGGTGGGAGTTGATCGGTCGAAATCCAGCTTGATTCCGAATTAGTACGAAGGAGTTATTACAGTCCGAACAAAAAAAATAGCGGTTTCTACACTAGGCAGAGTTCAAATATGGGGATTTGGTAGCCTATTATTTTCTAAGTACAACTGTTAGTCCCCTTGGAGAACTACAGTGTGTGTTCACACGATGAAGTATCCGAGTGTTCCATATTGTCCGTAATTTAGGTGGGAGTCAATCGATCAAAGTCCTGCCTGATTCCAAGTTAGAACGAAGGAGTTATTGCAGTCCGAACAAAAAAAATAGCGGCTTCTGCACTAGGCGGAGTTCAAATATGGGGATGCGGTAGCCTGTTATTTTCTAAGTATAACTGTCAGTATCTATGAAAAACTACAATGTATGTTTAAAATTCTTATTTTTCAAATTTATATTATAATTTAATGTTTTTAATAAATGGGTAAATGGGTTACCCATTTACAACCCTTTTAAAAATGGGTCAACCCAACCCATACCCATTTAATAATATTGATAAATAGGTTGATCCAACCCACTTATAAGTAGGGTTAATGGGTTGGGTCATATTTTGACAGGTCTAGGAACAAGGCATTCACGGTACTTGCTTCTATATAAGTGACATTCCACAAACTTTCAGTATCTAAATTTCCTCTTTATAGAAAATTCATAAAGATAAGAATAATATATATAATGGCTGCAACTGATGCCATGATTCCTAACCTCTGAGCGAAAAATATTATATTAGTGGAATCAATGACCTTGGAAATCATGGAAGGTCTAACAATATAAGTAGAATGGAAGGAGACGACGACGATGATGGAGACTATGACTGTGCTTTGGCTGCTTGATTTGTTATTTGGATAAGTTTTTTTCTGTGGTTATTACAGCGTAGCTGCTAAGTTGATCAATCAACTTGTAAGTTGCCATTTTGCAAACCATATTCAGTTACAAAAGTTTTACTTCAGTAGTAAATATTTATTCAAAAACTGAACCATTGTATCAGCCCAAATTATCTATGGTCATAATTACGTTGGTATGAGTTACTCGTATTGACAATGGTTTGAAATGAAAGAAACTGTGGTAACTGGAAGAAGATGGCATGAGTTATTCATATTTACAATATGTTGAAATGAAGGAAACTGTGGTAACTAGAAGATGGTAGCAAGATTAACTACTTCAAAGCTCAAATATTGTTATAAACCTATATATATATATAGACACACGTGTATGTATGTATATATAGACACCCACACGTATATGTATATATATCAAGTTTTAAAATTCCGTTTTCCGTTTCCGTTCGAGTCATCTGATAATTTTGATATTTCGGTTCGGAAACTGTGGTAACTGGAAGATGGTAGCAAGATTAACTACTTCAAAGCTAAAATATTGTTATAAACCTACCCACACACATACACACACATGTATATACACACACATGTATGTATGTATATATAGGCACACAAGTATATGTATATATATCAAGTTTCAAAATTCCGTTTTCCGTTTCTGTTTGAGTCATCTGATAATTTTGATATTTCGGTTCCGTTCTGAAAATTCCGGTTTAATTCTGATTAGCGAATTCCGGTGCTATGGCTGTAAATATTTAATACTAACATAGATTCATAGTACATTCATAAATAAGATAAGTTCAAAATTTCGTTTTCCGTTTCCGTTCCAGTCATCCGGAAATTTTAAAATTTCGGTTCCATTCCGAAAATTCAGGTTTAATTCTGATTGGGGAATTCTGGTGTTATGGATGTAAATATTTAATACTAATATAAATTCATATTACATTCTTCAAATTATATACAAGATACAAAGCATTCAACACTGAATGTTGTATAGTAATTCCAAACAATATTACGATTTGTCATTCTCGACTACCTGAAGTTATAAATAATTTTTGATAATGTTTATACAAATTTTGTAAGCTAAATTTATTAAAATACATTAAATTTAAATAGTCTAAAATTATATAGCCTGCCCAAACCATTAATTAACTATTTTCAAATTATTCAAACAAACTGATTTACTAAATATCAAGCAGCCCGGTCCATCAACTTATCTAATTTACATTAGTTTATAAAGTATATCTACAATCCAGCCCAATTTAAACCCTCCACAACAATTCATTCCCTTTCTTCTCCTTCTATTTTGCTCGTGCCCTAAATTTGTCCAGCTGATGAACCCAAAAAAATGGCGATGGCTGCTATGCATTGCTTTATAGTTCGATAGTTCCTACTTCAACTTGTTACCACTTCCTACCTGGTAATATTTATTTCTATTAACCCAAGATCCAGAATCGGGATTTTCCTCTCATTCCGGTCTGGTCGATGCTGGAACCAAAACGTAATCACCGGGAATCCGGCGTTCCGACAGGAATTTTGAACCATGATATATATATATATATATATAAAATTTTCAGTGTTTATTCCTGTTATGGTCAACACATAGTTTTCATGACCGAACCGTAAGTCGAACCGTGATAACTCAAGGTTTAAGGTTTTAATGGTCTAACCGTTTAAACCGTCAAAAGCATGAATTTTTTAAGAAAGTTTACACATTTAAATAAAAGTTATACGCAAAAATCTTGAAATAAGAATGTTAGATAGACGAGCTATATAGGGTCTCCAGGGTCTGCAATCGAAATTATATACTGCTGCATTACACAACTGCAATAAGACAACTGCAGTTGTGTACTGGTAGTAATGCAAAACCACAGAAGTTTAGAGACAGCGAACTTGACGAAACTTGTAGTGGTTTGAAAGAGTTTACAACAGCGAAGAACGAAGTGGTGAAGCTTGCTATTTAAATTTTAGGGCGATGATGAGAATGAGAGAATGATATGGTGAGAAAGTAATGGCAAAATAAAATATTGGCGGCTCAACCAGGTAAAACGGACGGATAGACCGCTGGTTTAAAGATTGGACCAGAATTCATACACAATTGAGGTCTGATTGAGTTCCTGACCGTAGAGGTCCATGGTTCAGGGTTATTCGAGATTGGACCGAGGTTCGGTTTGGTCATGAAAACACTGGGTTAACATAATGTGAATTGGCCACTCGTCGCTAGAGCTACGAGAAAGAAGCAATATCCAAAAGAAAAACAGAACAAAATAAATTCTGGTGGACTTTACCTTATAAGATTTCATTAGTGATTGAAACTGAGAAGCTTAATACTGTTGTTTCAATGGTTAATTATTGAAATTGAAAATTTACAATGACAACAGAAAAAAGGGATGCAAGGAAAATAAGCGCACGTGTGTATGTGTTTATGTATATATGTGTGTGTGTGTAAGTGTGTGTGTGTGTGTGTATCCCAAGACCAAGTTACAATTATTTCTATAGCCGATCCTTGCCCATATATATATATATGTATGTATTTATGTAGGTATGTATATGTATATGTATGTATGTTATCCAGCCTTTTGATCATGCAGTATACGAACAAACTCGACGAGTCAACCTTTAAAGTTATCAAGACAAAACGCTCGAAGAGGTGACCAAACAACGCAAAACTCAAATGAAAACGGAACTAGGGGAAAATAGCAAGCAATTTGGAGAGAACAGAAGACGGGATCTACCTAAGTGGTGGGTCGGTATCGACCCACCATCATGGGCCTGTACCGACGCATGTTTTCTCCACTGGTGGACACCATCTTTTGCCTACCTACCTTACCTGATGCTAGAACCACATTTCAAGTGATTTTTTTGTTCCAATGCAATTCTCTTTCGATCTCCGGAAATTTTTGAATCTACAATATTGTTCTTCTACAACTCTGTCATTTGGACTCCGAAACAAATTAATATTGGTGCAAACAGCTATGGAATCACGAAGCTAACTACAAGACGAGCCGAAGCAAAGAGTTCAAGATAACCAAATTGGCCATCTTATGGGTCGGTACCGACCCTTGCCCTCGCAGTCGTATAGACCCATGCAAATTGATGAGGCGATATCCTACTTGTTTAGAGAACTGGTCTATAGCAAGGAAAATGATATGGAGATCTTCTAGGTGAGATTTTAGGCTACCTACCTCTATAAATAGAGGGTAGGGTTCATTTTTTAGGATCTTTTTGGCTCTTGCTCTTTTTTCTTTACTTATTTGTAATCTCTGTCAGAGTTATACCGACTTGTAATGGAGTTGCACTGACCCGTAAGAACTCCTGCCTGTATACAATAATATGGTAAAGGAAAACTTGAAGTGGACGTAGGTTGGAGTACGCTGAACCACTATAAATCTCCATGTGTACTTTCTTACTCATTTTTCATTTATTTTCTTCACTTTTTATTCTCTACTCAATATATTGGGTGTTTGTGCCATTTTTGGTTCAAAGTGCTTTCACTAAGAAACACTTGAACTATTGATTTAAGACTTGGGAAGATTAAGAATGACTAGACAATCAACTGGAAAGACTGTTGTTGGTGGAAATCAACCAAGGGGCAGCCCAAAGGCATCCTCAAGAGCTAAACCCCATCTATCTACATAACCAAGCATGAGATGGAAACTATGATGAACGGATTGCAGGAAAGGATGATGGCTCATTAGGAAGAGATGGTAGAGAACTTCTTCAAGGGGATAGGACAGATGGGAATAGCCGGAGTTGCGGCAAATAAAAATAAAATACCAGAAGCCAGAGGATAGGTAGTTGGAAGCAGAGTAGAATGATATAGGATAAACGTTGTGCCAAACATACGAGTCAATATCGACCCATTAGTACGGTCGGTACCGACCCACAAGGGATCGGGGGCATGGATCGTCCTGGCATAGGAAGGGTGCGAATTAGAGATGACGCAGAGTGTATGAATACAGATCAGAATGCATAAGTACGATCAGAGGAGTATGTGTCAGAATTCCCTCATGGAGTGGGGGGGGGGGGCAGCAAGAGAATGCTAACTTGAGAACTCCTTTGGACGATGATGACAGACTAGCTGAGTTTGTGAGACGAGCTATGAGGGGTGGATTGCACAACCGAACTTGGAAATGTGAGCATGGGTCCATTCACTTCGAATATATGGTACGCTAGGAATCCGTCTGATTCCAAGTTACCTACATTGAAAATATATGACTGGTAGACGGATCTAACGGTTCGTTTGATGAGGTACATCCGGCACATGAAGGCATTGGGTGTGCTTGAAGAGATTATGGAACGGTGTTTCCCTTTATATTTGTCGGGTTTGGTGACGTTATGGTTTAGACAGGTGGAGAACGGTTCCATAAACACATGGGCCGAGTTGGTGAACAGATTCGTGAATCAGTTCCGAGTCCAAATTTCACAGCCTAAAATTGTAATGACGTTAGCAAATATGAAGCAGAGATCCATAGAGACCCTCACGAGTTTTCTAACAAGGTCGATGTAGCGGCAACTATGGTTGATAAGCCAGATCCTTCAATGGTTCTGATGGCGGCAGTTTTAGGAATATCCACTAAGACGGATTTCATGGTTGCATTGGAATGGGACCCTCCCGGGGATCTTGTAGAATTTTATCATGAGGTCGAGAGACACCTGTGTCAATAGGACGCTGAGGCTGATCAAGAGGAGATCAATACCGTGGATGGCGGAGGACCGTCCGGAGTAGGATCCAGCAAAGGCAAAGGAAAGCGAAAGATGGATGACGGCTTTGAAGGATCAAAGTGACAAAGAAGGGAACCAAAATTCTCTTCTTACATTAATTTGAATGAAACCCCAGAGTGGATTTATCTGGATAATAGGAGGCAGATCCCTTATCGAAAAGTAGTATGAAGAGAGCCATTGACTGTTAGAGGAAATCGGGAAAGTACTGCCTATTCCATAAGTTGGATGAGCATAACACAAATGACTGTAGACACATACGAGATTTAATCGAGAAATAGGTCAAAGATAATCGATTACAGTAGTACGTGAGAAATCGAACTGCGGTGGTGGAACATGAGCAGCCATCAACCGCAGCGAATGGAAGTGGCCCCGGATCAAGGTCAATGATAGTCATCTCTTGATCGGGATGGCAGAGAATCCGGTTTGTTTCTTGCACTCTATTTCCCCTTTTTAATAAACCATGCAGTAATACAGTCTAGCCACTTACTCATGCATGGGATCCCGAACAGTCCCTAGGCATGCTCTGAGATGGATGCTAGACTGTAATGCTCGGCGAGGCAGTTATCTAGATGTTAGATTTTATGTTGTTTTTGATATTTTAATTTGATTGTGGAAATCGACATTGAATGTGATAACTGACATTGATCCTTTTAAAGTCCCGTCTAGAGAGACGAGATCGATGTGCGAGGTACAAGTCCCCTGGTCGGAGCATGAGCGGATGGACTTGTATGATATTAATCACTATAAAGTCCCATCAGGAGGGATGGGACCAGAGTGGAAGAAGTAAGTCCCCTCACTGGAGCGTGAGCAAATGGGCTTACTTGTCGTTGAGTCCCCTCATTGGAGAGCAAGCGGATTGGGCACAACAAGGGTCCGGAAAGACCATAGACTTTGATCGCGTTATGTCCCGTTGGAGAGCCGGAACCGAAGTGTAGGAAGTAAGTCACTTCATCGGAGAGTGACTGGATAGGCTTACTTGTCATTGAGTCCTCTTGTCGGAGAGCGAGCAGGTTGGACTCAGTAAGGGTTCGAAGGGATTATGGATTTAATTATCAACATCGAACGACCACGACTTCAATTAACGATCTGGATAGATAGTGGACTTAACTATCAGTCCTGAACGACCATAGATTTGATTAATGATTCGTAGAAATTGTTCCCTCAACTTAAAAATTAAACAGTTCAGAGAGATCGTACATTAAACTGAATATGAAACAATCCGAAGAGATCAAACCTTCAACATGCATTGATTTCGATAAAAGGATTTGAATGCCCTATAATAGAATAGAATTTGTAAATCCCGAATGAACACGGGACAATTTTGATATGTGATGTAATGACTCCGAATGAAATCAGGATTGTGATGATGTATAGACAACACTTAGGCAGAGTCTAGAGTCTTAGGCTATGACAGGTCTGGAACGACCCATAATTGACAAGAGAATCCGAAGGAACTGGATGATTCACTAAGATTGAAGTGGCCAGGGAGCTTAAATATCGAAGATTGACATCACATTTGTTCTCGAGCAAAGTACACCTTCCATTCGCAGGACATGCTTTGAGGGGCAAGTGTTATCCCGGCTTTTGACAAGACACTCAGAGAGGTGACCATGAAACCCAAAACTCAAATGCAAAGGAACGAAGAGGCAAATAGTAAGCAATCTAGAGAGAACAAAAGATGGGATCCACCCAAGCGGTGAGTCGGTACCAACCCACCATCATGGGCCAGTACCGACCCAAGTTTTCTCTACTGGTGGACCCCATCTTCTGCTTGGCTACCCTACTTGATGTTAGAACCCCATTTCAAGTGTTGTTTTGTCATTCCAATGCAATTCTCTATCGATCTCCACGAACTCTTGCAACTTTGTTTTTCTACAACTCCATCATTTGGACTCCGAAACAATCTAATATTGGTGCAAACAGCTATGGAATCACGAAGCTAACCACAAGACGAGCCGAAGCAAAGAGTTCAAGGTAACTAGGTTGGCCATCTTATAGGTCCGTACTAACCCATGCCCTTGAAGTCGTACCAAACCGTGCAAATTGATGAGGTGGCAACCTACTTTTTTGGAGAACTGGTCTATAGCAAGGAAAATTATGTGGAGATCTTCTAAACGAGATTTAAGCTCTCTACCTCTATAAATAGAGGGGTATGGCTAATTTTGTAGGATCTTTTTTGGCTTTTGTTCTCTTTTCTTTAAATTCTTATAATCGCTGTTGGAGTTATACCAACCCGTAACGGAGTTGTACCAATCTGTAAGAACTCATGCTTGTAAACAGAAGTATAATAAAGGAAAAATTGAAGTGGAAGTAGGTTGTAACGACCCGTAAATTTCAACTGTTTTAATAACGTAAATAGTTGAAATTTGTGAAATTTTAAACGATAAAATTTTGAAATAAAAATTTAATATTTGCAATACGTCTAGTTAAACATAGCTACTGGTAAATTTTCGTTCGAAAATACGGAAGTTTATTTCGCGCGTAAATTCACTTCAATTTAATCAGTTAAAAAGCGATGAAATAAAATGTTTTCAAAACCTAAATATTTTTACATAGAAAAATTCTAAACCATCTTCTGAGCAAAATATCAGTTCGTCATTTTTCCAAATTCGGACATCTATTGCTCCGTCGTTCTTATTTTCTACAAAATAGTAGCATTCTGGTACCGATATTGATTTTTATCGGATGATCGTACCACTGATATCTGTATACCGTTTTGATCGTCTCGTTGAGCTGATCTCTACAGTATATTCAATTGTAAAATTTTGAAGTCCGGAAACAGCGACACCCACAAAACGATTTCCGTATCGGTTCCGAAAATTTGGCTTTTGGAATTCGGGTGACCATTCATTTTCACCAGGTCGAACTCGAATAGCTATTTGATTTATTATCCACAGAATTCAACACTAACTTTCTATATTCTATCGGTTTCAATAAGTGCATTGTTTCATTTTTCTTTGTTCATTACTGTTGGCGTTTGAAAAGAGAAAAAAGGAAATAATGTGCTCTGTCACCTTCCTTCTTAAGCATGCTCACGTTCCCTCTTCCCAAACCCATTTTTCCTCTCTCCCTCCACTTTATCCGTGTGCGTCTCTTCCCCGGCCTCCACCCAGCCAACGCCGGCCCGTTCCCTTCCACAACCAAAGCCACAGTCTTCGCCTCCCCTTCCTTTTTCAAGCAAGCACCACCCGTCCCTCTCAGATAGCACACCACTCACCTCAAAACCATTCACCTTCCCTGACCTGCAAGCTTCACCGTGGCCGAACTCACTCATCTCTGGCCTCTTTTCTTTCCCTCCCCATGACAGTGCCTCGTACGCCGCCTTGCCGATGGCCACTGTCGTGCCTCTTGCTTCCAGTCCCCTTCTTCTCCTTCATATAGGTCAGTTTGT
The DNA here is from genome assembly GCA_030737815.1 of Allium fistulosum. Lineage (NCBI taxonomy): Eukaryota > Viridiplantae > Streptophyta > Magnoliopsida > Asparagales > Amaryllidaceae > Allium > Allium fistulosum. The sequence continues at coordinate 1,145,808,182 of CM060905.1, forward strand.
CTATGGGTTGAGAATATATGTGTATATAACTGTTCATCTACATCTTAGTATATTTAGCTATAGAATATAAATATTTATATGCATGAAGTTTACAAACAATATATTACAACTATTGTCTTTATATATATATGAATTTACATAAGTCCTGTATCATTTGTTGTCAAGTAAAAGTTATATATAGGTTTGTTTAAAAAAAATTATGTGTGTCTTTGATTTCGAAAATGAATACATGGATATATACATATAGATCTAATTCATTTATGTCAGTTTTATTTATAGGCCTACTTAAGTCGCGTGCTATATGTATAAAAGGGTAATATATCTAAAGCTTGTTGTGTATAAGTTTATATCTATATTGGGTTTGCTGTCTACAAATATATGTTATGTATGATAGTTGTATGTTGCATGTATATATAGTCTATATGAGAAGCTTTGGCAGTTTCAAAAAAAAACAAATGTTGCATATATACGTTACTTTATCTATATAGTTGTTTGTGAAAATGGGAACATTACAAATCTCTTTACTTCTCTATTGAAATTCAGTATATATATAAGCAAATTTTATAATATATGGGTAGATCCATACGCTAGTGTATATACTTATATATATTTGTCTTTGCATTGGGTTTTATTTTTGTTCATGTATACATAGTTCGGCTTCTTATTAAATATACCATATTTTAGAGTTTGTTTATATCTTTTATATTAACAGTTGTACAGTAGCTATATAGGTTACATTAGTTTGTATCTGTTCATATAAATCATGTCCGCGTACATAGTATACTGTGAGTTCATACATAGGAATATACATACGTATATTGATTTCTTACTCGTTTTCTTGCCTTCTACTGTTTATTTGTTTTAAATATCGATCGCATTTAGGTATAAAAATCTAGTTTAACTAGTGGTCTGCATTGTTTTAAGCTTGTAAAATTGTAAAGCTTTACGGTTTATATACTTTAAAGTATACCTGTAGTTATATTGATTTGGATATAAGCAATGATTTTTTTTGATATACATATATATATATATATATTTTTTTTTTTGTCCGCATATATTATATTGATTTTTAAAAGATAATTTACTACTTAATTTATGTTGGTATTTAAATTGTATATATTATTTTAAATATAAGTTCCAAGTTTAATGTTGGTTTAAGAGAATAACATAAAATGACACATATAATTTGTTTCAGTCTATAGTAAACATATTCTGATCCATTCCATCAATTCCCTTTTATCATCTTTTGTTCGTCGTGCCTGCTTTCTCCATCGTATTCGTGTCCATCTCATTTTGCTTTGGAAATTCGTAGCTTGCCCGGTTGTCAAACTCTCTAACCTCGAAAGGTGAGCACTCACTCACGATTAACGTTCTTTTATTTATTAGATTTGATTTCAATTGAAACGACAATTGAAATAGGCTGCTGTTAGTTAATTGCACTGTTATATATGCTATTGCCTGTATCAGTTCACCTGTGACATCTGACACCATTATCTGTTAATTATTTATGCGATGATAATACAGTTTGGCTGATAATTGATTGATTGTTGATGTTTATATTGGACGTTAAATTGTTAATGTTAAAATGATAAATAGTATGAAATTGAACTTGATATAGGATAATTAAATGTTAAATTTGATTAACTGACATTTGTATAATATGACCCCTTTAACTGTTAAATTTATTGACATGTAGGATTTGTTTAATTACATTTTGAACCACTGAATGTATGTTGTTAAATTGATGATGGACGAAATTGTAATGGATGACAAGTGAAAAACTGTAATGTTATAATCTTTAATCTACATGAAATGATAGTGTAGATTCTAGAAATAATTATATTAATTCGTACAAATAAAAATGCGAATTAATACGGTTATTTCGGGATTATTTGAATTGATTATTGGATTGTTATTGATTGTTGTTATTGCTTGTTTATTTACTTTGACACCATCCCAGTTATCACACTGCAAGTTCCCTTTGATATGTTTTGATTTGAATTGAATTGGAATCGGGTTGAAATGATAAATACCCAAATTGAACTTTGACTTAGGATAGAAAATTAAATAAAAATCCGATTGGTCAATAATTTGATTTGAAAAATAAACGAAGATTTTATTTGAATAAATATTATGGTTTTGAAATGAAATTAAAATCTGAATTTTAATGAAAGGAAATTGTAATATTTAATAATCTGAAACAAATATTTACAATGTAATTGATGAAGAATGTTGTTTAATTTGAGAAATGATTGAATTAAGTTTGAAATGATTTAATAATTAAGTTTGAAATGATTTAATAATTAAGTTTGAAATTATAATTAAGTTTGAAATTATTAAACTTTGAAATTATTTAATAATTAAGTTTTGAACTATTTAATAATGAATTATTAAATGATTAAATTGAATTGAAATTCTTTAATAAGAAAAATTGAACTTTTGAATAAGTGAATTTTACTTCGTAAATAATTGAAATTGAGTTTCTTTATTAATTAAGTTTGGAAAATTATTTAAGGAAGTAAATAAGTGAAATTGAATTTCTTTAACAAGAAATAAAATGTGATTTATTGAAATTGATGTAAGACTTGTAATTTAAAAGAATTGATTTGACGAATTTAGTTAATTCAAAATTGTAAATTTTGATTTATTGAAGTTGAACTTAAGAATTGATTTAATGAATTGGAAATTTAATAGAAATTGTTTTGAATGATAAAGTAACTTAACGAATATTGAATGAAATCGATAAATGAGTTTAAATTGATTTGAATGTTAAATTAAATTAATTTAAATGTTTTTCGAAATAAAACTTATATACGAATTTGAATCAATATTTGAATTGTTTTAAATAAAGTTTGAAATTGAATTATAAGATTTTGAAATGGTAAGTTGGAAGTTTTGAGACGAAAATTTGGAAATTGTTTGGAAAGACAAATGAAATGTTGATTTACGAATTCTATTTGAAATTGAAATTGATTTGGTTTTTGAAATATATAAACGACCAATCGGTGTAATAATTACGAAAGTTATTAAAGAGACCGGGATCGGTAATGGATATACTCTCTATCTGAACCGAAACCACTTTAATAACTGTACGCGGAGTGATGATCCAGAATGAAGTGGTTGGATTGGTGAACGCGTTGACTGAAGAAAGAGAACGATTTTGGATGACCCCTGACATGACTAAAACAGGAGCCGCGTCGGGCCATTGAGGTTCGCCACCTCTAGCGGACACACTTCTTCGTTACCATATCTATTACTTTTGTGATTTGATTTGGGTGCACCCCTCGATTATGGGAGTGTTGTTTCGCGGTGTTGGGGTAGTAGCTGCTATGCCCAACATCAGTCCGGATCACGCAACTACTAGTATCCTAGTTGGTATCGCCTCATGTACCTTGTCATACTGATTATCCTATTCGCGACCACTACAATTTTGATTTGTACCTTTAGTATATGGATTGCCCTCTGGTGACTTCCGGTTTTGGGGAAACTACGGTCTTGTATATGCTTTTGGGAATAAACAGGTTAAGAGGTGTATGGGCCCTGCTTAACCCTATTTTGATATCTTTATATTACTGATAGACATTATCTACTTATCGTACATTACTACATAGTAGATAGTTTGACGGATCCTTAAAGGATGGTTATTCCAAACATCCTTTGAGTTACTTGTATTTCAATTGCTATTTCACTTGAGTTGGATTTATTAATATAAGAATGTTAATCCTGACTCGAGTGTTTTGTATTTTGCTTTACGCTCGGGTCAGACTGAGTGGTTCAGCTTTCGAGACTCACCTTTGGAGTTGGAGCTTCGCTTGGAGATCCTGCTATCTATCCAGCTTTCAGATATTCGATGATTCCAGTGATGTATTCTGCTTTGTATCTGATGTATCATATTACTCTTCCGTTGTATCTGGTTTAACTCTGATGTATCTTATATATTCATATAGTAGCTTCATGAACTACTATTTCTTTTATTTCCGCTGCACTTATTACTCTGTGTCTGTGATCTGTGATTATTTATTTACTGTATATGTTCAGTTTTGCCAATTTAAATTAACAACGCGGTATTTTGAGCAATTCAACTCCGGCATGAGTGTCTACCTATACACTTATAATGGATGCGAATGGTCCAAAATGGCGGGTCGTTACAGTTGGTATCATAGCTTTGGTAGCTCTAGGCAGAACTTAACATATAGGGTAAATGTATTTACAGAATCACTTTCATTCGGGTTTCAATCTCTTCTGTTTTGATTCGATTCCTTCGAATTTTGGAACATTCCCTGCGATTTCAAAATTCATTCGTGTCCTTCACTATTCGTCTCCTTTCAAAATCTGGAGCACCCCATAACTCCATTTTGAATGATATCTATAATAGATCGGCGGTCTCGCCAATCTTCGAATGATTCGTAAAGGAGTAAAACTCCTTTATAATAGGCATCGATTTACCGGAGATTTCTGTATCCTCGGTTTACGATGCTATCTATCTCCTGTTATACCGGAATTCTATTTCTCAAGATCGAATGTCGATTTATCTCGGAATTCTACACCGATCTTATTTTTGTAGTCGCGGTCGACCCGGTTAAGGCTGCCCGCGATTTATATAAACTTATCCATCTTCCTATTTGTTAATTAAATCATCTTATTTTGTTTCGAACTTATCTTCGAATCAGATTTCTCTTTGATTTGAGTCCATCAAATTCGAAACCCTATCCTCATTTTTAAAATTCATTCCTGTACGTCGAGTAAAGAAATGTATTTGTAAATTAATATTAAAATGTTTTAATATATTATGTTGTTTGAGTTGTTGATGTTGATTTGGGTTTTCGATCGATTCGTCTGATCAACGCTATCGATATGATTTCCAAAACACTTGAGCAGAGCAAACTGACACAATATTGTTTCAAAATTTGTTTGATTATATTGTAAAAAAATAAGTAAAATTTTCTGAAATTTAATAGGTTAATTAAATTGGTTGTTTGAAATGATAATATTTGATTATCATTTATTGTTCTAAATAAATTTATAAATACGGTTTATAAATTGATTTGGAATTTGAAATGAATTTAATTTAGAAATTTGAGAATTTACTAGTTTCCGGTGATTTTGAACTTTGGTTTTTAAAAATTTTAAGTATATTTTTGAAAGTATTTTCGAATAGAAATCGTTTCCAAAGAATTTTAAATGTTGAAATCAGTGCTCTTCTCTTTGTCGCTGGAAAATAATTTCGGTGATGGCGGCCGCATCATCGACATTCATTTTCGAGTTTCGAAGTGGAGATACTATTCTGTAGCTTTGCTACGGTTTTGTTTTGAAAAATAATGTGATTTGAATTTCTTCAGTATAATTTGATCTATATATATAGGTATCTTATTTTAAAATTTAATTTGATTTGACAAATATGTTATATATATCTCTAAATTGTTTAAAGTTAATCGGAAATCTAATTCTTAAATTTTGTTAAAGGATGATTTTAATTATAAATAAAACCAAAATTTGGAATAAATATTTAAACTAGAATAATTGAATTGGGAAAACTTTATTTGTATATTGTTCAACTGCATTCTAATACAACTTACCTAAATCATTCAGAAGTTGAATATGTAATTGGATAATATATAAGATAAATTAAATTTATAAATAAAATTTGAGTGTTTATAATAAATGTTATACACTAAATTTTTGATTATAAAGATGTCAATAGAGTTAGATAGGATAATAGGTAAACTTAGTTAATAATGAAATAAATTTGTTTTGAAAGAATTAATAAAATTGAAATTTGATCAACTTATGGAAATACCTTGAATTTAAAATCAATGATTGAATACAAATTGATTTAAACTGAAATCTGTATGGTTTAAATTAATTTATATGGGTTAAATATATGTGATTAGATATATTAAGTAGAATAAATTTAACAATAATTTGGAATAAAGAAGAATTTAAACTGCTGAAATTTTTTTGATTATAATAAAAGATTATTCAAATTTATGATTTTGAAACTGCTAATTAAAGATGATTGGATAATAAGAAAATCAATCTAGAAATAGTTAAGCTTGATTTAACTTAAGAAAATCAAATGGATTAAATCAATTATTGAATATCAATTAATTTAAATTTGAATTTATATGGTTTAAATTAATAGTTATTTTGTATTTCAAATCTGCTCTTCTTTCTGGTTGTTTCTATTCTCCTACCTCGTTCCTTTTCGGGGACGAAAAGTTTTGAGTGGGGGAGAATGTAACGACCCGTAAATTTCAACTGTTTTAATAACGTAAATAGTTGAAATTTGTGAAATTTTAAACGATAAAATTTTGAAATAAAAATTTAATATTTGCAATACGTCTAGTTAAACATAGCTACTGGTAAATTTTCGTTCGAAAATACGGAAGTTTATTTCGCGCGTAAATTCACTTCAATTTAATCAGTTAAAAAGCGATGAAATAAAATGTTTTCAAAACCTAAATATTTTTACATAGAAAAATTCTAAACCATCTTCTGAGCAAAATATCAGTTCGTCATTTTTCCAAATTCGGACATCTATTGCTCCGTCGTTCTTATTTTCTACAAAATAGCAGCATTCTGGTACCGATATTGATTTTTATCGGATGATCGTACCACTGATATCTGTATACCGTTTTGATCGTCTCGTTGAGCTGATCTCTACAGTATATTCAATTGTAAAATTTTGAAGTCCGGAAACAGCGACACCCACAAAACGATTTCCGTATCGGTTCCGAAAATTTGGCTTTTGGAATTCGGGTGACCATTCATTTTCACCAGGTCGAACTCGAATAGCTATTTGATTTATTATCCACTGAATTCAACACTAACTTTCTATATTCTATCGGTTTCAATAAGTGCATTGTTTCATTTTTCTTTGTTCATTACTGTTGGCGTTTGAAAAGAGAAAAAAGGAAATAATGTGCTCTGTCACCTTCCTTCTTAAGCATGCTCACGTTCCCTCTTCCCAAACCCATTTTTCCTCTCTCCCTCCACTTTATCCGTGTGCGTCTCTTCCCCGGCCTCCACCCAGCCAACGCCGGCCCGTTCCCTTCCACAACCAAAGCCACAGTCTCCGCCTCCCCTTCCTTTTTCAAGCAAGCACCACCCGTCCCTCTCAGATAGCACACCACTCACCTCAAAACCATTCACCTTCCCTGACCTGCAAGCTTCACCGTGACCGAACTCACTCATCTCTGGCCTCTTTTCTTTCCCTCCCCATGACAGTGCCTCGTACGCCGCCTTGCCGATGGCCACTGCCGTGCCTCTTGCTTCCAGTCCCCTTCTTCTCCTTCATATAGGTCAGTTTGTCTATGGGTTGAGAATATATGTGTATATAACTGTTCATCTACATCTTAGTATATTTAGCTATAGAATATAAATATTTATATGCATGAAGTTTACAAACAATATATTACAACTGTTGTCTTTATATATATATGAATTTACATAAGTCCTGTATCATTTGTTGTCAAGTAAAAGTTATATATAGGTTTGTTTAAAAAAAATTATGTGTGTCTTTGATTTCGAAAATGAATACATGGATATATACATATAGATCTAATTCATTTATGTCAGTTTTATTTATAGGCCTACTTAAGTCGCGTGCTATATGTATAAAAGGGTAATATATCTAAAGCTTGTTGTGTATAAGTTTATATCTATATTGGGTTTGCTGTCTACAAATATATGTTATGTATGATAGTTGTATGTTGCATGTATATATAGTCTATATGAGAAGCTTTGGCAGTTTCAAAAAAAAAAAATGTTGCATATATACGTTACTTTATCTATATAGTTGTTTGTGAAAATGGGAACATTACAAATCTCTTTACTTCTCTATTGAAATTCAGTATATATATAAGCAAATTTTATAATATATGGGTAGATCCATACGCTAGTGTATATACTTATATATATTTGTCTTTGCATTGGGTTTTATTTTTGTTCATGTATACATAGTTCGGCTTCTTATTAAATATACCATATTTTAGAGTTTGTTTATATCTTTTATATTAACAGTTGTACAGTAGCTATATAGGTTACATTAGTTTGTATCTGTTCATATAAATCATGTCCGCGTACATAGTATACTGTGAGTTCATACATAGGAATATACATACGTATATTGATTTCTTACTCGTTTTCTTGCCTTCTACTGTTTATTTGTTTTAAATATCGATCGCATTTAGGTATAAAAATCTAGTTTAACTAGTGGTCTGCATTGTTTTAAGCTTGTAAAATTGTAAAGCTTTACGGTTTATATACTTTAAAGTATACCTGTAGTTATATTGATTTGGATATAAGCAATGATTTTTTTTGATATACATATATATATATATATTTTTTTTTGTCCGCATATATTATATTGATTTTTAAAAGATAATTTACTACTTAATTTATGTTGGTATTTAAATTGTATATATTATTTTAAATATAAGTTCCAAGTTTAATGTTGGTTTAAGAGAATAACATAAAATGACACATATAATTTGTTTCAGTCTATAGTAAACATATTCTGATCCATTCCATCAATTCCCTTTTATCAGCTTTTGTTCGTCGTGCCTGCTTTCTCCATCGTATTCGTGTCCATCTCATTTTGCTTTGGAAATTCGTAGCTTGCCCGGTTGTCAAACTCTCTAACCTCGAAAGGTGAGCACTCACTCACGATTAACGTTCTTTTATTTATTAGATTTGATTTCAATTGAAACGACAATTGAAATAGGATGCTGTTAGTTAATTGCACTGTTATATATGCTATTGCCTGTATCAGTTCACCTGTGACATCTGACACCATTATCTGTTAATTATTTATGCGATGATAATACAGTTTGGCTGATAATTGATTGATTGTTGATGTTTATATTGGACGTTAAATTGTTAATGTTAAAATGATAAATAGTATGAAATTGAACTTGATATAGGATAATTAAATGTTAAATTTGATTAACTGACATTTGTATAATATGACCCCTTTAACTGTTAAATTTATTGACACGTAGGATTTGTTTAATTACATTTTGAACCACTGAATGTATGTTGTTAAATTGATGATGGACGAAATTGTAATGGATGACAAGTGAAAAACTGTAATGTTATAATCTTTAATCTACATGAAATGATAGTGTAGATTCTAGAAATAATTATATTAATTCGTACAAATAAAAATGCGAATTAATACGGTTATTTCGGGATTATTTGAATTGATTATTGGATTGTTATTGATTGTTGTTATTGCTTGTTTATTTACTTTGACACCATCCCAGTTATCACACTGCAAGTTCTCTTTGATATGTTTTGATTTGAATTGAATTGGAATCGGGTTGAAATGATAAATACCCAAATTGAACTTTGACTTAGGATAGAAAATTAAATAAAAACCCGATTGGTCAATAATTTGATTTGAAAAATAAACGAAGATTTTATTTGAATAAATATTATGGTTTTGAAATGAAATTAAAATCTGAATTTTAATGAAAGGAAATTGTAATATTTAATAATCTGAAACAAATATTTACAATGTAATTGATGAAGAATGTTGTTTAATTTGAGAAATGATTGAATTAAGTTTGAAATGATTTAATAATTAAGTTTGAAATTATAATTAAGTTTGAAATTATTAAACTTTGAAATTATTTAATAATTACGTTTTGAACTATTTAATAATGAATTATTAAATGATTAAATTGAATTGAAATTCTTTAATAAGAAAAATTGAACTTTTGAATAAGTGAATTTTACTTCGTAAATAATTGAAATTGAGTTTCTTTATTAATTAAGTTTGGAAAATTATTTAAGGAAGTAAATAAGTGAAATTGAATTTCTTTAACAAGAAATAAAATGTGATTTATTGAAATTGATGTAAGACTTGTAATTTAAAAGAATTGATTTGACGAATTTAGTTAATTCAAAATTGTAAATTTTGATTTATTGAAGTTGAACTTAAGAATTGATTTAATGAATTGGAAATTTAATAGAAATTGTTTTGAATGATAAAGTAACTTAACGAATATTGAATGAAATCGATAAATGAGTTTAAATTGATTTGAATGTTAAATTAAATTAATTTAAATGTTTTTCGAAATAAAACTTATATACGAATTTGAATCAATATTTGAATTGTTTTAAATAAAGTTTGAAATTGAATTATAAGATTTTGAAATGGTAAGTTGGAAGTTTTGAGACGAAAATTTGGAAATTGTTTGGAAAGACAAATGAAATGTTGATTTACGAATTCTATTTGAAATTGAAATTGATTTGGTTTTTGAAATATATAAACGACCAATCGGTGTAATAATTACGAAAGTTATTAAAGAGACCGGGATCGGTAATGGATATACTCTCTATCTGAACCGAAACCACTTTAATAACTGTACGCGGAGTGATGATCCAGAATGAAGTGGTTGGATTGGTGAACGCGTTGACTGAAGAAAGAGAACGATTTTGGATGACCCCTGACATGACTAAAACAGGAGCCGCGCCGGGCCATTGAGGTTCGCCACCTCTAGCGGACACACTTCTTCGTTACCATATCTATTACTTTTGTGATTTGATTTGGGTGCACCCCTCGATTATGGGAGTGTTGTTTCGCGGTGTTGGGGTAGTAGCTGCTATGCCCAACATCAGTCTGGATCACGCAACTACTAGTATCCTAGTTGGTATCGCCTCATGTACCTTGTCATACTGATTATCCTATTCGCGACCACTACGATTTTGATTTGTACCTTTAGTATATGGATTGCCCTCTGGTGACTTCCGGTTTTGGGGAAACTACGGTCTTGTATTTGCTTTTGGGAATAAACAGGTTAAGAGGTGTATGGGCCCTGCTTAACCCTATTTTGATATCTTTATATTACTGATAGACATTATCTACTTATCGTACATTACTACATAGTAGATAGTTTGACGGATCCTTAAAGGATGGTTATTCCAAACATCCTTTGAGTTACTTGTATTTCAATTGCTATTTCACTTGAGTTGGATTTATTAATATAAGAATGTTAATCCTGACTCGAGTGTTTTGTATTTTGCTTTACGCTCGGGTCAGACTGAGTGGTTCAGCTTTCGAGACTCACCTTTGGAGTTGGAGCTTCGCTTGGAGATCCTGCTATCTATCCAGCTTTCAGATATTCGATGATTCCAGTGATGTATTCTGCTTTGTATCTGATGTATCATATTACTCTTCCGTTGTATCTGGTTTAACTCTGATGTATCTTATATATTCATATAGTAGCTTCATGAACTACTATTTCTTTTATTTCCGCTGCACTTATTACTCTGTGTCTGTGATCTGTGATTATTTATTTACTGTATATGTTCAGTTTTGCCAATTTAAATTAACAACGCGGTATTTTGAGCAATTCAACTCCGGCATGAGTGTCTACCTATACACTTATAATGGATGCGAATGGTCCAAAATGGCGGGTCGTTACATAGGTGGTGTATGCCGAACCACTATAAATCTCTATGTGTGCTTTCTTACTCATTTTTCATTTATTTTCTTCATTTTTTATTCTCTACTTAATCTATTAGGAGTTTGTGTCATTTTTGGTTCAATTAATACACACACATCCGTGTGTATGTATGTGTGTGTATGTTTGTGTATATATATGCACACACATACACATATACATACATATATAGTCCGAGACCAAGTAACTATTTATTTCTTTCACCTCCCTCATGTTGAGTTTTTCAATTTTTCTTAATAACTGATTAGCTACAAAAGGGTTTAGTTGATCCCATATATAAATATATAGACACACATACATAAACACATACATACGCACGCACACCCACACAAATATATATATATATATATATAAATCTATTTGTGTGTCTATGTATGTGTGTATAGCCCAAGACCAAGTTACTATTGTTTCTTACTCCTTCCACATGTTGAGTTTTTCAATTTTTCTTGATAAATGATTAGCTACAAAAGCTTTTTTTAGTGAACGTGCCCCAGCTAATTACTTCTTTTTAAAAAATTTAAAGATTGACGTTCTATGTCCAGTAGTGTAACGACCCGTATTTAAACACTTTAAAAATACGAATTAAAATAAAAAAATTTGGATAAAAATCCGAAGGAAATAAAATTTTGTGTTGTTAAATGTGAATTACAAGTTAAAATAAAAAAACTGAATTCTGAAATAACTTATTTGTAAATTAAATATGGATGTTAACTTGTATTGAATGTAAATAATGAATTGAATTTGATTGTAAACCAAATTGGTTATGATTGTAAGCAAATAATAAATAAAATGTTACATTTAATATTGAAGTTATAATATTGAAATCAACGTAAATGAATGTAATTTAATATTACTGTGAATTTAAATAAGATGATAGCTGAAGAAAATGAAAGTAAATGAATTATAAACTATTGATAATAATGTATAAGTAAATGGTTGATTCAATAATGAAAGTGTAAATCAAAATAAAAGAATTCAATTGGAATTAAATAACTTGAATTTGAATTACAATATAATTGAACGCTGAATCTAATATAATCTTTTATACTGGATTTATAATGGAAAACCGCATTGTAAAAGATTGTTAATTACTGTGAAATTAAAAATGAAATTTGTGAACAATTGAAATTTGATTTAAAAGTTAATAATTTAAAATTGGGAATTTTATATTGAAATTAGAATGTAGAAATAGCCATTTTTACAACTGTATCGGATTTCGACAAAACCAGTTTCATTGGATCCGTAACAGTGAATTATTGTAAGGTTTCAATTTTCGTAGCAATCGGACTTGTCGTTTAGTCGTGCGAGCTTGAAACGCGTAGAAATTTAACGTCGTTAATTAAAATAATCGACTTCAAAAAGCTATCTTCCACATACGATTGAATTAGGCCTTGGGACTAGTTCCATTGCGTCCGGAACGGGGGTAAAACCTTATAAACGCCTGGCGGCACGTTTCGATTGGAGTTCAGACGACTTTGGACCTACCTATATAAATACACACACAAACCAAGACAGTTTTACTGTCATTTTAATCCAGAAACCCTAATTCTATCTCATGGCCACCACCTATTCAATGGCCAGAATCGCTCGAACTTCTTTCCTTAATATCTCTCAATCCGTTCGACGAAATCAAAAAATTCCAAAAGCAAAGTTGTAGATCTCGGCGAGCTCTTCAAATCCATACGGTTGATCTATGCTTTTACGTCATGGATTCGCCAAGATCTGACTTGGAAGCATGTACGGTTTTTCTTTGTTTGCGTGCAAACGGTGGCGAATGGGGTGGCAAAACTTGGCATGGAGGTGGAGCAAGGAGAGGCGCACGCGATGGCATCCCCTGATCAACGTCCGGTCGCTCCTAGTTGCGTGCGTATGGAAGAAAGGCTGTTGTTGCGTGTGTGGGTTCGTTTTTCCCTATAGGTCGCGATTGGAGAAGAAGGGCTGTGGGCTTTGTATCTGGAACGAACGGCCGTGATTTGTTTTGGTAAAAAAAAAGAAATTGTTTATTTAATTTGTATTCAAACTTTACAATATCATATCTCATCCGTGCGAGGTCGGAATTGGGAGAAACTGGCGACGTTGGAATCGCTTTGACGAGAGCAACACTGCAGTTTAGATCTGAAGACATTTGGAGCTCGTTAAAATTTTAGGTTAAATCGAATGTTGTTCGATTTGATTTAAAAATCGAAACTCAAGGTGAGTGTTTTATAACGCTCAGAACGTACTGAATATCTTTATGGTAGTTAAATTTGACATTATGAAGTGATATGAATTTATTTGTCGTTGTTTGATAAAATTTAATTGTCATATAGATTGTCATGTGAATTCACCGTTGAAAAATTAAATTGACAGTAAATTGAAATTAGGATTTAATCGAAATCAAATTTCCCGATATTGATAACTATGAAATTGCCGTGAATTGTATTGACTATTGGATGATTTATTTCGATGGATGCTATTGGTTGATATTTAAATGTTTGGATGTTTATTTGCTTATATATATATCCTGTTATACATGCATATGACACTGTGATTGGTTTAAGTAATATATATTCATCCCTGACATGTAATTGAAATAAATAATCACTTGGTCATAGGATAGAAAATTACATATGGACACCGGATTGGTTAAATTAATAATTTTAAAATCGTTGATTTGAAATTTATTTAAATGATTTGATTTAAAAGTTATGAAAAAATCCAATTTATGGAAATTGAATTATTTTAAATTGAAGCTCGAGATGTTGGAATTTAAACTTGGTAAATGAAATTGTTTAATTATTCTTTGGTTTATATTTTTAAGAAAATTGAAATATGGCGTAAATTTTCGAAAGTTGATTTGTTTTAAAAGATTGGACTTTTAATCGAACTCTGAATATTTCTAAGAAAATTTATATGAAATGATATTTCAAGTTTGAGTTTGGAATTGAAAATTGATTTGAAATTGAGATTTAATTAATTTGGAATTTAATTGAAATTCAAAGAAATTTGTGAATTGGACTAAATTGAAACTATTGAATTAAATTTGAAGATAACATTGATTTGAATAAGATTTGAACTGAAATTGATTTGGAATGTAATACTTAAATGAATTCTTGAAATCCGAATGTTAATCTAAGTTTATTGAATTGGAATTGTTCCAGAAATTAAGTAAACTACTTGTAATGACCCGCCACTCATTCCACAGAATGACGTATCATCAATAAGAAAGAAAGGGGTGAGAAAAGAGAAAAGAAGAAAAGAAAGAAACAACAACAACGATCTCACAGCGGAACGAATAAATTATATTAATAACATAAACTATTACATAGTATACAACACTTATCAGAGTTACACAACATATACATCACATACTAGTCAGTTATAAACATCTGTCTAGACATTACAACTCAAATACAATACAAACACTATCACAGATATCAACACAGCGGAATACTATATCTACGAACGCCGAAGCCTCCTGCTCCATTGCTCCTCCAGAATATTCGTCAAAGCTAAACCTGAATCCCTTGGCTACTCGTAAAAATTTGAGTACCCAAGAGTTTATATAAAACAGAAATAAACACTTGGGTCAGACATGGGTCTGGTGTGAGTAACAGGTTAAACTTGCTTAACTTCAAAACCTTTAGAAAGAAAAGGTATCACGTAAGACTCCCCACAAATAAACATGGGTAAGTTTTTACCTTACGCTAACCAAAACATTTGATAGGAAATCTGATTTTATTATAATAGGGTCTAGGGTTTTCAAGTAAAATATAGAAATAGCTGAAATGCTTACATCTCACATTCCAACATAGTTGGGCACATCTAATACGTACGGCACTTATTGGAGTTTGGATTCCATACAATGGCAGGGCTACTGGGGTACCGCCCGTCACAGTACGTGGCCTAGATCACCGTACCGAGGAGTACGCCCGCTTCCCTGCAACACAAAGCCGGAACCATCCCTTACTGGATAATTCCGAACAAGATAACCCCATAGTTGGCGCGACCAACCACACACTAAGCCGAATAAAAAGAAAAGGGACCTCTAGACAGGGATCTATCTTGCTCTCAGTGGGTGCTACCCACGAAGCCTTGCTGCACCTCCCCTGTTTTAGCCATTCCCGGTTGATGAGGCTTGAGGTTACGATTACCTTTAATCAGAACATATCACTTAGAATGCTCATCGTCCGCCTGACGATGTGCTGAAAGCATTCAATCCATACAAGTTCGTTCCGGGTTCGAACGAAACCGAAGGCATTATCTCGTTACACTCGTTTTGGAATCACCCTCAGAGTTAACGACAATAACCCTTGCACTCTGAATCTTCATCTTCACTTGAGATTCATGATCTATCGTAAATTTGGATCGATGTGGTATTCGGGTCTCCAGACCTGGAATCCCGGTATACGGAAACCCGATCCTGGTCTCATCGAAATCCAAAACGTATTTTTTTAAGGGCCAAGTTGTTTTAAGGTTAAAACAATTCAATTCTTATCTATACTACACACAGATAGATAATTTACAATAGATAATCCATATTATCATCTAAACAGATAATTCACATTATCATTATAATTCAACCAAACATCCATATCATATATCAATCATATCTCATCAGAGATATCAAACAATGCAAAGCATTCAATATCATTCATCATCCTTAAGTAATGATTTATATCATCTCTAATCAATTTAAAGTGAATTAAATTAATTACTTCATTTTATAAATCCTGCTTACTTAATTATTAATTAAACCAATTAATTAATCATGCTTTAAGTATCCAACTTAATTAATCCTTCCTGATTAATAATCCTTTAATTACTTTAAGTAATTAATACTTAATTAATTTCACAAATTAATTATCTTAAACCATTCAGTAATTAATCTTTAATTACTTCATTACTTAATTACATTAATCCTTAATTAATTACAATTAATTAATTACTTTAATCACTTATTATTGATTAATTAGTCTTAATTAATCAATCCTTAATTACATCATTAATTATATTAATTAATGATCCTTAATTATATTTAAATTAATTACATTATTTAGATTAATTACATTAAGTAATTAATCTTTACTTAAACAGTATTATTAATCAATCTTGATTAATCCCATTAAGTAATTAACTACCCTTAATTACTTCATTTAATAAATTAATTATTCCTTAATTAATTATCTCAATTAATCCCTTGATTAATTATACAAAGTAATTTAATCCAAATTATTTCTATTATTAAATCATCTTCGATTAATTACATATAGTAATTACCATTAATTACTTTATTAAGTAATTACATTTCATTCATTACATTTAAGTAATTATACTTATCAAATTATCCGATGATTAATTTAAATTAATTAAACTAAATTAATTAACTTAAATAAATCAAATTAAACTCAATTAATTTTATCAAGTAATAAATTCCTTAATTACTCCCATTAATTGCTTCAAATCAATTTCATTTAAGTTATTACCCTCAAATTCTTCTATTAATCAACTACTAATTACTTGCATTAATTAGTCTTTAATTAATTAATAAATCTCTAATTACTTTCATTAATTAATTGTTCTTAATTAAATTACCTTCAGTAATTACCCTTAAATTCTTAACATTAATTAATTACACCAATTAATGTTTATTAAGTGATTAACTCTTAATAAATTTTACTAATCAATTACCCTTAATTGATTTCAACTTAAATAATTAAAAGATAATTTATTCATCTTTATTATATACTTAATCATATCATTTTACTTTCATTTGAAAACATGTTTGCAAGTCAATATTTAAATTGAAAATATATAATTCTCTTCAAAGCAAAACAATTTAAACATTAATTTTTAAAAACTAGACTACTTTAAATACAACTTTAACTTGTTTAAATAATTTCCCTTTGGAAACAAATTATTTACCTACTTTAAAAACTGGGTTTTCTTGCTTTAAAACTGGTATAGCCTTTCCCTTTTAAAAACTCAGACAACACACTTACTTACCCGAGTCTAACCCTTAGGCAACTCGACCACCACTCGAGACATTCATTAACTCTCTCGTACCCAGCTCCTTCGAGTCACGCACGCTAAAACACGAGCAACGACCCGAGTTTCTTCTTCTTCCCCAAAGACGAAATTCCACAGCCAAACCCAACAACTCAAAACGTGCACGTGCACGTGCACGTAGCATCGGCGGCATCGCCACCTCCGGCGACTTGCTCCACGCATCGGCAATCGTCTCCAGACTCGATTCCCACTCTCAAATCGACATCACAAAGCACGAACGAA
Organism: Allium fistulosum; assembly: GCA_030737815.1. Lineage (NCBI taxonomy): Eukaryota > Viridiplantae > Streptophyta > Magnoliopsida > Asparagales > Amaryllidaceae > Allium > Allium fistulosum. Next base: position 1,145,825,923 of record CM060905.1, read on the forward strand.
AATCGACTCTTACAGTCGAAACTGGAACCAGGCGAACGCGACAAGATCGCCCCACACTCTCGTCTCCGATCATCTGAACGCGAGCGCTTCCAGTCACACCATCGTCAACTCCTCCACTTCCAATTCCCAGAGTCTTACCACACTCGATCCACTAGGGAGGCCGAACGAACACAAAAATGACTCTCGACAAAAACTAGGTCACCAGATTTCAAATCAAAATTTCTACCTCCACACTGATATTCACTGCCACCAGATATTTTTCCCATCGACACCGGTCACTCCACCACCTCCAGGAGAAAGTTCGATTCCTCCGACCCTTTAAATCGACCAAGACAACTCGAAATGCTCAAATCAGACTAACCCAAACTGCTCTCTGATTTTAATTCTAAAATTTATGATTTTGCTTTTAAAAATCATGATTTTATCTAAGAATTCGATTTGTAATCCTGAATCTATGAATTAAGAATTTTATGTTAAAACTTATTTAAAGATCTCTTCAGTTTCTTAAGTTCCAGAGATATTAATTTGTTGTTATAGCCTAAATAAAATTTCAATCTTGAGTATAAACTATAACAAACAATTTTCGTTTGAAACTTAAGTTCAAACATCAAAGAGATTGGGAGGAATGATTATTTGAAAACAAGACATATTAAAATTTCAAACAGGAAATAATGGTGACAGCCTGCACTACAACATCACACAAGTATATACAAAGGATTTCAACACACACACATATTTAAAGATAATCACATACTAATCAACTTCAAACTCAGGCATGATGATCATAAAATAAAGTTTTGCTTAATTGAATTTATGTTGGGTTACTCACTTGATAAATAACAGAGAACAGAGGAAATATATATATATATATATATATATATATATATATATTCAGCCATTTCACATATATCAACATCTATTCTTATATGCAAACATCATTTACTTCAAACATTCATCATATGCAGTAAAACTTATAACCATATTTAAGTTTTTAAAAGTGTTACTCACAGTTTTGAAGAAGAACAGAGCCTCTTTGAAAAGCTTTTAAACTTGAGTTGCTGGAAAGGCTACTGACTTTAAAACTTGAATTGTTACATCTTTGTTTTGATTTAAAAACTTGCATGCATGCTATTTTTTTGTTGAGACATTGCTTTAGATCAGGTTTACTTGCTTTTGATTTTCCCTTAGATCTTGCTTCCAGATTACAGAAAATATGCAGGCTTTTGAATCTTTTTAAAACTTGAATTATTAACTTTAGAAACTTGCATGCATGTCATTATCTTGTTGAGATGTTGAAAAGGAATTGCAGGCTTGATGATCTTTTGAAAATGATGCAAGCTTTTGAATTCATTCCAGATTAAAGAAAAATGCAGGCTACAGGGCTTTGATTTGGAAAATGGGTTACAGGTTTGTTGAAGAAGGGTTTTAGACTTTCAGATTTAAAAGGAAGTGCATTACAGGTTTAAAGAAGAAGATTTTTAGAGGATTGATTACAGATTTTGGTTAATTTCTCTGGTTTTTGAGAGGAGGATTTTGGAGAATATTCAGGCTGAAAGTTTTCTTAGTTTAGATAAAGAATAGAAAAAGAAATATAGATGAGAACATATGTTTATATAGATTAAAATGATTTATCAAATAAAAGAAAAACAAAAATACCAAACTTTGACATTTGTCATTATAGTGGTTAATTAGTTAACACTTGTTACCATATAGCTTTAGGAATTTACACATGTCCTTTTAATTAGTTAGTATTTATTTTAAATGTAAATAAAAAGCCTTTTCTTAATTTATAAATTACTTATCTATATATATATTCTTAAATCTTATTTATTAAGCAATATTTAAATAAATCTTATTATTAACCTTACTTAAAACCATATAATTATTTGTTTAAATAACTTTGAAAAGCTAATATTAAATAAATCATAATTTCTAATTATCAAAATATATATTAGAAATTTAAAATAAGACTTTATTCGTTTATTAAATTTCAACCCAAAGCCAAATCTATTTACAATATATACATTATAAATAGAAATCATTTTATTGGTTTTTAAAAGATAAATTCACTCAGTAAATATTTATTCAATTAGATTATTAAACCAATTCAAATATTTATTATCAAAAATTATCAATCAATTTAATTATTTAAACAGATTATTAAATTGATATTGCCCCAAATTTCCGGGATATCACATTCCTCCCCCCTTAAAATAATTTCGTCCCCGAAATTTAAAACAAAGGTAATTTAATAATCTATTTAATTTACAAACAAATATTATCATCCATATGCAAACAACCATAGCAAACAATCATCCAAACAAACAATTTTAACTATCTAGCGAAAAATTCTAAATAGAATTTCCTCGAGTTTCACCAAGTATATATATACCGGGATACTCGCTCTACAACAATCCAAACAACCAATACTACTAAGCTATAGAGCTTCTACTTATCTAGATCTACAAAACTAAACAAGATATCAGACTACAGACGAGTCTGACTCAACAACCAAATCTCCTGAACTGCTGGTTCTAAACCAGAGATAGATCAAACACGTACTCCCTCAGAGATACGTAAAATACACTGAATTCCAGTTATCCAAACTGACAATTCAACCTTGTAGATCAAAGTACTTATCCAAATTAGATCACAGAAAAGATCTAAAATAACTCGGAGCTAACTTCCCAGACTTACCCAATCTTATAGCTCCCTTTAACCAGAGAAAAACTTCAACAACAATAAAGTCTCCAACTTCGAATTCAAAATCTCTCCGTCTCTTATCCACAAAATCTTCAGACGATCCTGGGCTAACTACATATCCTTCCTGATCAGCTCAACCTTCGCTGATGCTTCTAGAAACCAACTAGACTAAGAATAACTCCACACAATGATCTCCTCAAGATCAACCCAATCCAAAACAAAACTCTACTTCACAAACATCAGAAGATCGAACTAACTTCTCCTATCTGGAAAAGACAAACAGGAGCACTCGCCAAACTGCTTCCGCTACACCACTCTGATCTGGAGAAGATGAGAATACCGTCGATGAACTCGAGCATAAACTAGACAACACATTCCGGAAATATGGTTCAACAGATCCATAAAAATAAAACTCAGAAGTTCCATCAAATACTGAGCTGTTTCACCCAATCCTTTCTCTAGGAGACATCCTTCCACTAAGTTGAACCACTGGTACCATTTCTGGAACCAAGTCGATACGGAAACTCAATCTCAAATGTAGACAAATTTCTGACTTCCCTAAAGACATCCAGAAAATTTCTGATAACCCAAGAGAACACTCAGCAATCGCAAGTCACTTTTGCGATCAACCCAGCCCAAATCCAAAGAAAACTGTTCTCTCTTAACCAATCAGAACAGCTTATGCTATCCAATCCATCGAAGAAATGGATCCACTCCGCAGCTTCTGAACTCCACCTCTAGAAAACTACAAAGCCAAAAGATCTTCCTGCTGGAACACAAAACACTTCCGAGCTGCACCGCTGACACAGAATGCCAAAACTTCCTATCCAAAGCTTCTTGAGGAACTCGGACCTCAAACCAAACTCAACACCCTGCTGAACTCAGCCACAACACCGAAGCAGACATACTTCCTTAAACTTGCTCCAAAGAAAACATCTTAGGACACAATCCATGGTTACTGCATCTCCTCACGCAGCTACTACTCCTTGAGGTTGCCAAGCTACCATCACTTGCTTCTGCACATCCGACAGATCCAAACTCTACTCATCCAACCGCACTTTAAAGATTGACTCCGAACCTTTAAAAGGTTTCCTTCAGAGATTGATGAAATCCTTACACCATAGCAAAGCTCACTCGAGACGGTATTAGGTCTACAGTCTCGACATATACTTCCAACCTCAAACATTCAAACTCCAACTATTGGTAATTGTGTTACACACACTACCACCTTATCTACCTTTATAACTTATATTGGAAAACCCGAACAGGTAACCCAATAAATAGGTAGAAATACATAAATATATATATTTAAAATGATATTTTTTTTATATAGAAATTATTTCTGGGTAAAATTATTTCATCTACCTCTTTAAAACAATATTGTGTCCGTTGGCCTGGTTCAAGTGTTTAGAGATCCCTATCAATAACGTTAGCTACTCGTATTGACCAGAATCCATATACCACTCAACCGATCAATTAACACAATATAAAACCATTTTTATATAACTAACAATTACGTGCTCTCAAGATAGACACCACTTCAGAGCCTAGGTATTCACTCTACCTACTGCTCTGATATTCACTTAACCAAAAGCTTAGGTATTCGCTCAACCTATGCTCTGATACCACTGTAATGACCCGCCACTCATTCCACAGAATGACGTATCATCAATAAGAAAGAAAGGGGTGAGAAAAGAGAAAAGAAAGAAACAACAACAACGATCTCACAGCGGAACGAATAAATTATATTAATAACATAAACTATTACATAGTATACAACACTTATCAGAGTTACACAACATATACATCACATACTAGTCAGTTATAAACATCTGTCTAGACATTACAACTCAAATACAATACAAACAGTATAAACTCTTGGGTACTCAAATTTTTACGAGTAGCCAAGGGATTCAGGTTTAGCTTTGACGAATATTCTGGAGGAGCAATGGAGCAGGAGGCTTCGGCGTTCGTAGATATAGTATTCCGCTGTGTTGATATCTGTGATAGTGTTTGTATTGTATTTGAGTTGTAATGTCTAGACAGATGTTTATAACTGACTAGTATGTGATGTATATGTTGTGTAACTCTGATAAGTGTTGTATACTATGTAATAGTTTATGTTATTAATATAATTTATTCGTTCCGCTGTGAGATCGTTGTTGTTGTTTCTTTCTTTTCTTCTTTTCTCTTTTCTCACCCCTTTCTTTCTTATTGATGATACGTCATTCTGTGGAATGAGTGGCGGTTCATTACAGTGGTATCAGTAATTAATTTAAATGGAATAATTAATTTAAAGAAATAATTAAGGATAATTAATAATATTTTAAATTGGCAACTATGTTGGAATGTGAGATGTAAGCATTTCAGCTATTTCTATATTTTACTTGAAAACCCTAGACCCTATTATAATACAATCGGATTTCCTATCAAATGTTTTAGTTAGCGTAAGGTAAAAACTTACCCATATTTATTTGTGGGAAGTCTTACGTGATACTTTTGTTTTCAAAGGTTTTCAAAGTTAAGCAATCTAACCGTTTACTCACACCAGACCCCTGTCTGACCCAAGTGTTTATTTTCTGTTTTATTAAACTCTTGGGTACTCAATATTGTATTGAGTAGTCGAGGGATTCAGGTTAATCTTGACGAATACTGGAGGAGCTGAGGAGCAGGAGGCTTCAGCGTGTAGATATATAGAGTTTCCGCTGTGTTTGTATTAGTCTGTATAGTACTGATGTACTTGTGTTGTATAATAGACAGAAGTTTATAACTGTCTATTCTGTGATGTATAAATTGTATACTCTGATGTATATGATACTATGTAATATCTTATGTGATATAATATATTTTTCGTTCCGCTGTGAGATTTCTGATGTGTTGTTGTTCTTTCTTCTTTTCTTTTCTTCTTCTATCCCTTTCTTTCTTATTAATGATGCGTCTTTCTGGGCAAAGAAAGTCGGGTCGTATCATCATGAAGAAAGAAAGGGATAGAAGAAGAAAGGATAGAAAAGAAGAAACAACAACACAAAAGAATCTCACAGCGGAAACGAATGAAATATAATATATCACATAAGATATTACATAGTATCATATACATCAGAGTATACAATTTATACAACACAGAATAGACAGTTATAAACTTCTGTCTATTATACATCACAAGTACATCAGTACAATACAACATACACAGCGGAAACTCTATATATCTACGAACGCCGAAGCCTCCTGCTCCATTGCTCCTCCAGAATATTCGTCAAAGCTAAACCTGAATCCCTTGGCTACTCGTAAAAATTTGAGTACCCAAGAGTTTATATAAAACAGAAATAAACACTTGGGTCAGACATGGGTCTGGTGTGAGTAACAGGTTAAACTTGCTTAACTTCAAAACCTTTAGAAAGAAAAGGTATCACGTAAGACTCCCCACAAATAAACATGGGTAAGTTTTTACCTTACGCTAACCAAAACATTTGATAGGAAATCTGATTTTATTATAATAGGGTCTAGGGTTTTCAAGTAAAATATAGAAATAGCTGAAATGCTTACATCTCACATTCCAACATAGTTGGGGACATCTAATACGTACGGCACTTATTGGAGTTTGGATTCCATACAATGGCAGGGCTACTGGGGTACCGCCCGTCACAGTACGTGGCCTAGATCACCGTACCGAGGAGTACGCCCGCTCCCCTGCAACACAAAGCCGGAACCATCCCTTACTGGATAATTCCGAACAAGATAACCCCGTAGTTGGCGCGACCAACCACACACTAAGCCGAATAAAAAGAAAAGGGACCTCTAGACAGGGATCTATCTTGCTCTCAGTGGGTGCTACCCACGAAGCCTTGCTGCACCTCCCCTGTTTTAGCCATTCCCGGTTGATGAGGCTTGAGGTTACGATTACCTTTAATCAGAACATATCACTTAGAATGCTCATCGTCCGCCTGACGATGTGCTGAAAGCATTCAATCCATACAAGTTCGTTCCGGGTTCGAACGAAACCGAAGGCATTATCTCGTTACACTCGTTTTGGAATCACCCTCAGAGTTAACGACAATAACCCTTGCACTCTGAATCTTCATCTTCACTTGAGATTCACGATCTATCGTAAATTTGGATCGATGTGGTATTCGGGTCTCCAGACCTGGAATCCCGGTATACGGAAACCCGATCCCGGTCTCATCGAAATCCAAAACGTATTTTTTTAAGGGCCAAGTTGTTTTAAGGTTAAAACAATTCAATTCTTATCTATACTACACACAGATAGATAATTTACAATAGATAATCCATATTATCATCTAAACAGATAATTCACATTATCATTATAATTCAACCAAACATCCATATCATATATCAATCATATCTCATCAGAGATATCAAACAATGCAAAGCATTCAATATCAATTCATCATCCTTAAGTAATGATTTATATCATCTCTAATCAATTTAAAGTGAATTAAATTAATTACTTCATTTTATAAATCCTGCTTACTTAATTATTAATTAAACCAATTAATTAATCATGCTTTAAGTATCCAACTTAATTAATCCTTCCTGATTAATAATCCTTTAATTACTTTAAGTAATTAATACTTAATTAATTTCACAAATTAATTATCTTAAACCATTCAGTAATTAATCTTTAATTACTTCATTACTTAATTACATTAATCCTTAATTAATTACAATTAATTAATTACTTTAATCACTTATTATTGATTAATTAGTCTTAATTAATCAATCCTTAATTACATCATTAATTATATTAATTAATGATCCTTAATTATATTTAAATTAATTACATTATTTAGATTAATTACATTAAGTAATTAATCTTTACTTAAACAGTATTATTAATCAATCTTGATTAATCCCATTAAGTAATTAACTACCCTTAATTACTTCATTTAATAAATTAATTATTCCTTAATTAATTATCTCAATTAATCCCTTGATTAATTATACAAAGTAATTTAATCCAAATTATTTCTATTATTAAATCATCTTCGATTAATTACATATAGTAATTACCATTAATTACTTTATTAAGTAATTACATTTCATTCATTACATTTAAGTAATTATACTTATCAAATTATCCGATGATTAATTTAAATTAATTAAACTAAATTAATTAACTTAAATAAATCAAATTAAACTCAATTAATTTTATCAAGTAATAAATTCCTTAATTACTCCCATTAATTGCTTCAAATCAATTTCATTTAAGTTATTACCCTCAAATTCTTCTATTAATCAACTACTAATTACTTGCATTAATTAGTCTTTAATTAATTAATAAATCTCTAATTACTTTCATTAATTAATTGTTCTTAATTAAATTACCTTCAGTAATTACCCTTAAATTCTTAACATTAATTAATTACACCAATTAATGTTTATTAAGTGATTAACTCTTAATAAATTTTACTAATCAATTACCCTTAATTGATTTCAACTTAAATAATTAAAAGATAATTTATTCATCTTTATTATATACTTAATCATATCATTTTACTTTCATTTGAAAACATGTTTGCAAGTCAATATTTAAATTGAAAATATATAATTCTCTTCAAAGCAAAACAATTTAAACATTAATTTTTAAAAACTAGACTACTTTAAATACAACTTTAACTTGTTTAAATAATTTCCCTTTGGAAACAAATTATTTACCTACTTTAAAAACTGGGTTTTCTTGCTTTAAAACTGGTATAGCCTTTCCCTTTTAAAAACTCAGACAACACACTTACTTACCCGAGTCTAACCCTTAGGCAACTCGACCACCACTCGAGACATTCATTAACTCTCTCGTACCCAGCTCCTTCGAGTCACGCACGCTAAAACACGAGCAACGACCCGAGTTTCTTCTTCTTCCCCAAAGACGAAATTCCACAGCCAAACCCAACAACTCAAAACGTGCACGTGCACGTGCACGTAGCATCGGCGGCATCGCCACCTCCGGTGACTTGCTCCACGCATCGGCAATCGTCTCCAGACTCGATTCCCACTCTCAAATCGACATCACAAAGCACGAACGAAAATCGACTCTTACAGTCGAAACTGGAACCAGGCGAACGCGACAAGATCGCCCCACACTCTCGTCTTCGATCATCTGAACGCGAGCGCTTCCAGTCACACCATCGTCAACTCCTCCACTTCCAATTCCCAGAGTCTTACCACACTCGATCCACTAGGGAGGCCGAACGAACACAACAATGACTCTCGACAAAAACTAGGTCACCAGATTTCAAATCAAAATTTCTACCTCCACACTGATATTCACTGCCACCAGATATTTTTCCCATCGACACCGGTCACTCCACCACCTCCAGGAGAAAGTTCGATTCCTCCGACCCTTTAAATCGACCAAGACAACTCGAAATGCTCAAATCAGACTAACCCAAACTGCTCTCTGATTTTAATTCTAAAATTTATGATTTTGCTTTTAAAAATCATGATTTTATCTAAGAATTCGATTTGTAATCCTGAATCTATGAATTAAGAATTTTATGTTAAAACTTATTTAAAGATCTCTTCAGTTTCTTAAGTTCCAGAGATATTAATTTGTTGTTATAGCCTAAATAAAATTTCAATCTTGAGTATAAACTATAACAAACAATTTTCGTTTGAAACTTAAGTTCAAACATCAAAGAGATTGGGAGGAATGATTATTTGAAAACAAGACATATTAAAATTTCAAACAGGAAATAATGGTGACAGCCTGCACTACAACATCACACAAGTATATACAAAGGATTTCAACACACACACATATTTAAAGATAATCACATACTAATCAACTTCAAACTCAGGCATGATGATCATAAAATAAAGTTTTGCTTAATTGAATTTATGTTGGGTTACTCACTTGATAAATAACAGAGAACAGAGGAAATATATATATATATATTCAGCCATTTCACATATATCAACATCTATTCTTATATGCAAACATCATTTACTTCAAACATTCATCATATGCAGTAAAACTTATAACCATATTTAAGTTTTTAAAAGTGTTACTCACAGTTTTGAAGAAGAACAGAGCCTCTTTGAAAAGCTTTTAAACTTGAGTTGCTGGAAAGGCTACTGACTTTAAAACTTGAATTGTTGCATCTTTGTTTTGATTTAAAAACTTGCATGCATGCTATTTTTTTGTTGAGACATTGCTTTAGATCAGGTTTACTTGCTTTTGATTTTCCCTTAGATCTTGCTTCCAGATTACAGAAAATATGCAGGCTTTTGAATCTTTTTAAAACTTGAATTATTAACTTTAGAAACTTGCATGCATGTCATTATCTTGTTGAGATGTTGAAAAGGAATTGCAGGCTTGATGATCTTTTGAAAATGATGCAAGCTTTTGAATTCATTCCAGATTAAAGAAAAATGCAGGCTACAGGGCTTTGATTTGGAAAATGGGTTACAGGTTTGTTGAAGAAGGGTTTTAGACTTTCAGATTTAAAAGGAAGTGCATTACAGGTTTAAAGAAGAAGATTTTTAGAGGATTGATTACAGATTTTGGTTAATTTCTCTGGTTTTTGAGAGGAGGATTTTGGAGAATATTCAGGCTGAAAGTTTTCTTAGTTTAGATAAAGAATAGAAAAAGAAATATAGATGAGAACATATGTTTATATAGATTAAAATGATTTATCAAATAAAAGAAAAACAAAAATACCAAACTTTGACATTTGTCATTATAGTGGTTAATTAGTTAACACTTGTTACCATATAGCTTTAGGAATTTACACATGTCCTTTTAATTAGTTAGTATTTATTTTAAATGTAAATAAAAAGCCTTTTCTTAATTTATAAATTACTTATCTATATATATATTCTTAAATCTTATTTATTAAGCAATATTTAAATAAATCTTATTATTAACCTTACTTAAAACCATATAATTATTTGTTTAAATAACTTTGAAAAGCTAATATTAAATAAATCATAATTTCTAATTATCAAAATATATATTAGAAATTTAAAATAAGACTTTATTCGTTTATTAAATTTCAACCCAAAGCCAAATCTATTTACAATATATACATTATAAATAGAAATCATTTTATTGGTTTTTAAAAGATAAATTCACTCAGTAAATATTTATTCAATTAGATTATTAAACCAATTCAAATATTTATTATCAAAAATTATCAATCAATTTAATTATTTAAACAGATTATTAAATTGATATTGCCCCAAATTTCCGGGATATCACACTACTTAATACGGATGTTTAATTTGAAGTATATTCTAATTTGAATACGAAATGGTTTTAAAGCGAATCTTATATTCTTATATAAATATATGAACTGTTTTGAAATGTGAAATATTTAAAGTTTCGAAATAAATTGGAAGTGAAATTGTTTATTTTGTGGTTCAAATATGTATTTGAAATTGATAATTTGAAATGGTTTATTGAGAAGCTGAATTGAGTTGAAATTGATGATTTGAAATTTAATTAAATTTTAATCTTGAAATTTGAGTTTATGTGAATCGAAATGAGATATTTGAGGAGAAAATGATCTTGAAATTCGAAATGAGATATTTAGGCGAAAATGATTTTGAAATCGAAATGAGATATTGAGACGAAAAATGATTTTGAAATCGAAATGAGATATTGAGGCAAAAATGATTTTGAAACGGAATCTTACATCTTGAATAGATATGATGATATTTGAAATGGATTTGATTTTGAAGCGAATATGATATTTTGATATCAATTATGAATCGATTTGAAATGTAAAAGGGCCATCGGTGTAATAATACGTAGTTATTAAAGAGACCGAGATCGGATATGGACATACTCTCTGTCGATACCGAAAACCACTTTAATAACTAATACATGCGGAGTGTTGATCCAGAATGAAGTGGATGGTTTTGGTGAACGTGTTGATTTGAAGAAAGAGAATGATTTTGGATGACCCCTGACATGACTAAAACAGGAGCCGCGCCGGGCCATTGAGGTTCGCCACCTCTAGCGGACACACTTCTTCGTTACCATGTCTATTACTTTTGTGATTCGATTTGGGTGCACCCCTCGATTTGGGAGTGTTGTTTTGTGGTGTTGGGGTAGTAGCTGCTATGCCCAACATCAGTCCGGATCATGCAACTACTAGTATCCTAGTTGGTATTGCCTCATGTACCTTGTCATACTGATTATCCTATTCGCGACCACTACGATTTTGGTTTGTACCTTTAGTATATGGATTGCCCTCTGGTGACTTCCGGTTTTGGGGAAACTACGGTCTTGTATATGCTTTTGGGAATAAAAATGTGTTAAGGGTGGAATGGGCCATGGCTTAACGCTAGTTTGATATTTTACTTTATGATAGACATTATTGTATATAGCGTATTCTATTATATAGTAGATAGTTTAACGGATCCTTAGGAGATGGAAATCCCGAACATCTCTTGAGTTAATGCACGCACGTTAAATACTGGATATGAGGTGTCTAAAACCCGTAAACGTCTCCGACGCCGTCACACTCATTTTTACTTATTCGATTTAACTTACATGAGATATTTTAGTCCTGACTCGAGTGTTTTGTATTTTCATTACGCTCGGGTCAGCCTGAGCATTTCAGATAAGGTTGAAGATCTATTCTGGAGGACGAAGACGGAGTTTGGTATTACATCATTTGTATTCTACTACTGTATTATTTTTTCGCTGCATTATTGTATTATCTCTGATATGTATGTAACTCTGATTTATGATGTATAATAATAATAAAATTTATTTATTTAATAGCTTCATGAACTGTTATTTTATTATTATATCTTGTTCCTTCCGCTGCGAGATTCTGAGTTTGTTTCTGTTCTTTCTTTTCTTTTCTTATTTAACCCCAATAACTATCTGTATTTTGGATTGTTTGAGTCGGCATTTGTGTATGTTTTGTCGACTTGAACGGTCAAAAATGTGGGCCGTTACAGTTGGTATCAGAACTTTGGTTTAGATTACCTTGGCTCTAGTGGGGAATAACTCATTGAAATAGGGTTAAACCTTATGAATGAGTTTGAGTGTATATGAGAGAGCATATTTGTAATTTTGATATAAAAATGATTTTATATTGTGTTAATTTGTTCTGTTTAGTATTTATGAATTCTGGTTGGTACTTGGGACGCCAAGGCATCGATAGGAATTTCTAAACACTCGAATAGGACAGATTGACATAATATTGTTTTGGATTATATTTTATATATAAAAGAATTATCTTGAAAATTTATAAATTTTGATTGTATTGGTTGTTAGGAGATGATAATATTAGATTATCATCGTTTATTGTTGATTAGTTAATATTTCTAACTATTGACTATTGGATGATTTTAAGAAATGAAACTTGTAAATATGATTGACAATGAATATAAATGGTAAATAAAATAAAAAAAAATTAATTTAAATTAAGATGGAGAATTTAAATTCCGGTGTTTTAAAAATTTATTAACAAAAATTTGAAATGTATGATATAAATATTGTATGATAGTATATTCGATTAGAAATTGTTTTCAAAGGATTTTCAAATGAAGTAAGTGTTATCCTCCCCTCTTGACACTAGAAAATGATTCCGGTGATGAGTGCACGCATCATCGACTTTATTTTCGAGAGTCTAAGTGGGGGAGATCACTTAATAGTTTTTCTAAACCCTGTTTTGATTAAAATTGAATTTTATTTTGTATTCTCTATAGTATGACTTGATACACATTAATATAAGTATATATTATTTCAAACTTGATTTGAAATGAAACCGGAGTTGAAATTCTTAAGTTCTCTAATAAGGAATGATTTTAATTACTAAACTAAATCTTGAATTGTTAGAAACTTATGAATTGAAAATGTGAAATTGAATTTAAGTGAAATTTTTTTTAATTAAAATTAAAATTGTAATAGTAACCCTTAATTTGGAAAATAATAAATTGGAAATTTATTTAATAGTGAAAAGAAGTTGTATATTGTTTAACTACATCCTATTTGCATAGCTATAACTTACCAAATACTTAAAAAGTTTAAAATGCTAATAAGGATAAGTAAATGAATAATATACAAGTATGATTGCGAATAATAAAATGTGAAGATCTATTGATAGTTGTAAATATAAAGGAAATTTAAGTTGTAAAATGAATTAAATTTAAAATCAATTAAATATAAAATTAGTAAATGGAAACTAATTAAATTTGAATAAAACTAAATGTCAATAAACTTGGAAGTGTATGAAATTAAAATTTTGACTTGGAAATGTATAATTGATTTAGTGTAGATTTTGGATGGAAGTTAATGTTTGATATGCATTGGTTGTTAGATGGATGGTAATTGATTAAATATAATTCATTAGTGTAAGTGGAATTGAATAAACGGAATAAAAATTGTAAATAATTAAATTCAATTTTAAAGCAAAGTGAAATTAAATATAATTGAATTCAAATTTAATTGAAGCAAATTGACTTGAATTTAAATTATGAATGAAACAAACTTGAATAAATCGGAAACAAATCGAATGTAAACTCATTTCATCGATAAATAAGAAAATAAGCGACTTTGTGTTTATGATTGTTTCTTTAGAAAATTTGAAGTTTGATGGTTTGTACTTTGAAATAATAAAAGCAAATTTTTGGAAAAATCCAAAATTGTCCAATATATGCTGGAACGAAAACAACCATAATTTTTAAATGGCTGGACGAAATTCGACAATCTTAGACTTTTCGGAAAGCTTAGAAACTGTAGCACGACTTTTGTTTAGAGTGTCTTGAGAAATTCCTTCATTTACTTAGTTAAAAACTTGAATCCTCTCGCTGGCCTGTGTAAAAAGAAAGCAAAATCAGTAGCATATACCCTTAGTATTTTCACCATAACTTTTTATTGGTGTATCGGATTTTGACGATCTTGCACTCACTGGAAAGATAAGAACTTAAGTTAAAACTTTTGATTAAGTGTTTGGTGTTTTGCTGTCATTTAGATTGTCGAAAAGGGGAGTGAACGTCGCTGACCTGCGCAATTCATTGCCTAGGCTGAGACGTATCCTTTTAGTAAAACGGCCGTAACTTTTGAACGGTTGGTCCGAATTCGATAATTTTGGACATTCCGGAAATCCTGAAACGAATGAAATAACTTTTGTTTAGATTCCATTGCCAAATTTTATCGTTTAGGTGATCAAAAACTAAGATTCGTTTTCTGTCCTGGAATTGGAATTTCAGTTTTGAAGCTAAACATGTTATATGTATGTTGTTTATGCTAAGTATATCGATCTATCTTTATATGCATGGTTCTAACTTGGTTATTGAGCATTTTAGTAGGTAGCAAAGGGGTTGCGCTTCGCTTGTGGAGCTCGCTTCTGCGCTAAATGCAAAATGTAAGTTAAAACGCTTAATAAAAGGTATGTTCTCGGATTACGGTTTATGTTGTGGTATATTATTGTGTTCCCCATGTTTTGGGATGCCTCATTCTTGTAATGAGATGTATATCATGCAATTATTACCACTGTGAAATTTTTCGGTCCTAGCCGCGCAAAGAAGGTGCTGCCGAAATTTTTCAAAAATCCGGGAGTTAGAAAATTTTGAGATTTTAAAAATCCTATAACTAATTGCAAATAAGTCGAATATTTTGAATGAATTATATCTAAATGATGGTTTCCCCTTCTCCGTTCCTTTTCGAGGATGAAAAGTTTTAAGTGGGGGAGAATGTAACGACCCGTATTTTAACACTTTAAAAATACGAATTAAAATAAAAAAATTTGGATAAAAATCCGAAGGAAATAAAATTTTGTGTTGTTAAATGTGAATTACAAGTTAAAATAAAAAAAACTGAATTCTGAAATAACTTATTTGTAAATTAAATATGGATGTTAACTTGTATTGAATGTAAATAATGAATTGAATTTGATTGTAAACCAAATTGGGTATGATTGTAAGCAAAGAATAAATAAAATGTTACATTTAATATTGAAGTTATAATATTGAAATCAACGTAAATGAATGTAATTTAATATTACTGAATTTAAATAAGATGATAGCTGAAGAAAATGAAAGTAAATGAATTATAAACTATTGATAATAATGTATAAGTAAATGGTTGATTCAATAATGAAAGTGTAAATCGAAATAAAAGAATTCAATTGGAATTAAATAACTTGAATTTGAATTACAATATAATTGAACGCTGAATCTAATGTAATCTTTTATACTGGATTTATAATGGAAAACCGCATTGTAAAAGATTGTTAATTACTGTGAAATTAAAAATGAAATTTGTGAACAATTGAACTTTGATTTAAAAGTTAATAATTTAAAATTGGGAATTTTATATTGAAATTAGACTGTAGAAATAGCCATTTTTACAACTGTCTCGGATTTCGATGAAACTAGTTTCATCGGATCCATAACAGTGAATTATTGTAAGGTTTCAATTTTCGTATCAATCGGACTTGTCGTTTGGTCGTGCGAGCTTGAAACGCGTAGAAATTTAACGTCGTTAATTAAAATAATCGACTTCAAAAAGCTATCTTCCACATACGATTGAATTAGGCCTTGGGACTAGTTCCATTGCGTCCGGAACGGGGGTAAAACCTTATAAACGTCTGGCGGCACGTTTCGATTGGAGTTCAGACGACTTTGGACCTACCTATATAAATACACACACAAACCAAGACAGTTTTACTGTCATTTTAATCCAGAAACCCTAATTCTATCTCATGGCCACCACCTATTCAATGGCCAGAATCGCTCGAACTTCTTTCCTTAATATCTCTCAATCCGTTCGACGAAATCAAAAAATTCCAAAAGCAAAGTTGTAGATCTCGGCGAGCTCTTCAAATCCATACGGTTGATCTATGCTTTTACATCACGGATTCGCCCAGATCTGACTTGGAAGCATGTACGGTTTTTCTTTGTTTGCGTGCAAACGGTGGCGAATGGGGTGGCGAATGGGGCGACGTTGGAATCGCAGCGACGAGAGCTACGCTGCAGTTTTGATCCGAAGACATTTGGAGCTCGTTAAAATTTTAGGTTAAATCGAACGTTGTTCGATTTGATTTAAAAATCGAAACTCAAGGTGAGTGTTTTATAACGCTCAGAACGTACTGAATATCTTTATGGTAGTTAAATTTGACATTATGAAGTGATATGAATTTATTTGTCGTTGTTTGATAAAATTTAATTGTCATATAGATTGTCATGTGAATTCACCGTTGAAAAATTAAATTGACAGTAAATTGAAATTAGGATTTAATCGAAATCAAATTTCCCGATATTGATAACTATGAAATTGCCGTGAATTGTATTGACTATTGGATGATTTATTTCGATGGATGCTATTGGTTGATATTTAAATGTTTGGATGTTTATTTGCTTATATATATCCTGTTATACATGCATATGACACTGTGATTGGTTTAAGTAATATATATTCATCCCTGACATGTAATTGAAATAAATAGTCACTTGGCCATAGGATAGAAAATTACATACGGACACCGGATTGGTTAAATTAATAATTTTAAAATCGTTGATTTGAAATTTATTTAAATGATTTGATTTAAAAGTTATGAAAAAATCCAATTTATGGAAATTGAATTATTTTAAATTGAAGCTCGAGATGTTGGAATTTAAACTTGGTAAATGAAATTGTTTAATTATTCTTTGGTTTAGATTTTTAAGAAAATTGAAATATGGCGTAAATTTTCGAAATTTGATTTGTTTTAAAAGATTGGACTTTTAATCGAACTCTGAATATTTCTAAGAAAATTTATATGAAATGATATTTCAAGTTTGAGTTTGGAATTGAAAATTGATTTGAAATTGAGATTTAATTAATTTGGAATTTAATTGAAATTCAAAGAAATTTGTGAATTGGACTAAATTGAAACTATTTAATTAAATTTGAAGATAAAATTGATTTGAATAGGATTTGAACTGAAATTGATTTGGAATGTAATACTTAAATGAATTCTTGAAATCCGAATGTTAATCTAAGTTTATTGAATTGGAATTGTTCCAGAAATTAAGTAAACTACTTAATACAGATGTTTAATTTGAAGTATATTCTAATTTGAATACGAAATGGTTTTAAAGCGAATCTTATATTCTTATATAAATATATGAACTGTTTTGAAATGTGAAATATTTAAAGTTTCGAAATATATTGGAAGTGAAATTGTTTATTTTGTGGTTCAAATATGTATTTGAAATTGATAATTTGAAATGGTTTATTGGAAGCTGAATCGAGTTGAAATTGATGATTTGAAATTTGATTAAATTTTAATCTTGGAATTTGAGTTTATGTGAATCGAAATGAGATATTTGAGGCGAAAATGATCTTGAAATTCGAAATGAGATATTTAGGCAAAAATGATTTTGAAATCGAAATGAGATATTGAGGTGAAAAATGATTTTGAAATCGAAATGAGATATTGAGGCGAAAATGATTTTGAAACGTAATCTTACATCTTGAATAGATATGATGATATTTGAAATGGATTTGATTTTGAAGCGAATATGATATTTTGATACCAATTATGAATCGATTTGAAATGTAAAAGGGCCATCGGTGTAATAATACGTAGTTATTAAAGAGACCGGGATCGGATATGGACATACTCTCTGTCGATACCGAAAACCACTTTAATAACTAATAAAGGCGGAGTGTTGATCCAGAATGAAGTGGATGGTTTTGGTGAACATGTTGATTTGAAGAAAGAGAACGATTTTGGATTACCCCTGACATGACTAAAACTGGAGCCGCGCCGGGCCATTGAGGTTCGCCACCTCTAGCGGACACACTTCTTCGTTACCATGTCTATTACTTTTGTGATTTGATTTGGGTGCACCCCTCGATTTGGGAGTGTTGTTTCACGGTGTTGGGGTAGTAGCTGCTATGCCCAACATCAGTCCGGATCACGCAACTACTAGTATCCTGTTGGTATTGCCTCATGTACCTTGTCATACTGATTATCCTATTCGCGACCACTACGATTTTGGTTTGTACCTTTAGTATATGGATTGCCCTCTGGTGACTTCCGGTTTTAGGGAAACTACGGTCTTGTATATGCTTTTGGGAATAAAAATGTGTTAAGGGTGGAATGGGCCATGGCTTAACGCTAGTTTGATATTTTACTTTATGATAGACATTATTGTATATAGCGTATTCTATTATATAGTAGATAGTTTAACGGATCCTTAGGAGATGGAAATCCTGAACATCTCTTGAGTTAATGCACGCACGTTAAATACTGGATAGGAGGTGTCTAAAACCCGTAAACATCTCCGACGCCGTCACACTCATTTTTACTTATTCGATTTAACTTACATGAGATATTTTAGTCCTGACTCGAGTGTTTTGTCTTTTCATTACGCTCGGGTCAGCCTGAGCATTTCAGATAAGGTTGAAGATCTATTCTGAAGGACGAAGACGGAGTTTGGTATTACATCATTTGTATTCTACTACTGTATTATTTTGTCGCTGCATTATTGTATTATCTCTGATATGTATGTAACTCTGATTTATGATGTATAATAATAATCAAATTTATTTATTTAACAGCTTCATGAACTATTATTTTATTATTATATCTTGTTCCTTCCGCTGTGAGATTCTAAGTTTGTTTCTGTTCTTTCTTTTCTTTTCTTATTTAACCCCAATAACTATCTATATTTTGGATTGTTTGAGTCGGCATGTGTGTATGTTTTGTCGACTTGAACGGTCAAAAATGCGGGCCGTTACAAGTAGAATATCTCGATCTAAGTATGAATGTAAGAATAAATACAATAATGATGAATGAAAAAAAAGAGAAAATCAGTTAGCAATATAACAGCGTATGTAATCAAGTGGATCAAGGTAGTGGATTGAGAATCCACCACCTGTAGGTTTAATTCTCGTAATTCATCCATTACACTATTTCAAATTGTACACACACAAGGCTAGGATCAATAGCTCCCTATTTAACACCATTTGTAGCCTCATGATATCAGCCACAAGTTTATATTTAAATAATGGATCTAAGTGACAAAAAAGGGAAATAAAAAATATTTAAATAGAAACTTGTGATTGATATCAAAGGCTACAAAATGGTGCTAAATAAAGTGGTCTATTGATCCTAGCCTATATATATATATATATATATATAATTTAGTGAGTTTATTCCTAATATGGTTAATATAATGTGACTTGACCACTCATTACCAAAGCCATGAGAAAGAAGCGATACCAAAAAGATGAAGTCTAATGGAAATTGTTATCCTATAAAATATCATTAGTGATTGAAACTGGGAAGGTTAATACTTTTCTTCCAATGGTTAATGATTAAAATAGAAGATTCTCAATAACAACACACATGTATATAGACACACAAATATATGTATGCATATATGTATATATACATATATGTGTATACACACACATGCATGTGCGCACGCACACACACAAAGAGAGATATATATACATGTATATATCTTTTTATGTTATCTGTGTGTGTATGGGCAAGGATTGGCTACGCCACAATTCCCCCTGATTTCCACCTCACATTTTGACTTAAATAATACTATTTTCCTTCTCTTCCCACTAACTATATTATTTAATTCAGAATGTGTGGTGGAAATCATAAGGGAATTGAGGTGTAGCCGATCATTTCCATATGTGTGTGTGTGCAATAGAAACTATTTGGATACAGCTAGATGGCACAAGTGGTGACACAAGGGATGTCAACCATTAGATCTCCCTTGAATTTAACTACTTTTAAGATCTATATACACTAGTAGAATACCCTTATCGACAACGTGGATGCAAATATTATTTTACATATAATTTGTGACATTATATGTTGTAAGAATGTGAATTTTGATCAATATAAAATAAGTTGTATATAAAAATGTAAAGAAATATAGTTTTGATTGTATATATTTATTAAAAAAACATTATTAATAAACTGATGTACAAATTGTTGTTGCATGAATTAGTTCGTTATGTATAATATTTTTACTATTTATAATACTGAGCAAACTTTAAAATTTTGTTAATATTTTGTCTAGTATATGCATTTCTTTTGTAACTTTATATAATTTATGGTGTAGTAATCATACAAATAATGAAATTCTGTACTTTATAATATAATATCAAGCTAGTATGTTGTTGTACAAATATATGGATATACTTGATCAATAAACTATAAACAAATTCATTTATCACGGTCTCATATCATATTTTGAACATGTATTTGTATAACTTACTAATGTGGTTTAAAATGAAAGCATGATAGTTTTAATAACCATAAATTGTCATCAACAATGTTTATAAAGGTATTATATATAAGTTTGTATTTTTGATATATTTAAATAAAACATGTCACAATGGAGGTCTAGTGGAAATCATTATCCCCTAAGATTTCATTAGTGATTGAAACCGAGAAGTTTAATATTTTTGTTTCAGTGGTTAATGATTGAAATTGAAAATTCTCAATGATAGCAAAAAAAGGGATGCAATGCAAATAAGCATCTATATATATATATAAAGAGAGAGATAAATATCATTTTATGTAACAAATTTCAATTAAAGGTCGCATACCAAGTAATTTAGTTTGACCATTTTTCAATGCCTCCATTCAAGACTGCTGGAGTACAAAAGATCTCGGGAACCACAATAAAACCCCATCGATGATGGTTAATCAAAGATTTGTCCTTTTTTTGCACAACTTGTATGCTGAAATCTTAGGACTTGTGCTTCCTTATTATTAGGTAAAAAAAGTAACGACCTCTCTCCCTAAATCCTTGTTGAGAAAGTGAGCGTTGTTAGGAAGATGTATGATGGATGCCCTCAACAGTATTTCACTCCACGTCTTTCAACCAAGAATAAAGTACTAATGAGAACACCATAGTGATTTAAGAACTTAAAACCATCTATCTCATATTAATAACTTCATCTAAAGTGTAAAAACAAATATATCAAAGTTGAATGGAACATGATGGTCTTAGTTTTTGAATTTTCATAATGCGAGTATGTGTAAAATTTATGTCATGTCGACAAAGAGTTTAAAAGCTTCACAATGAAAGAAATAAAAGGTCATTTGGAGCTATGAATTGAAAATCGTGAAGATTATAAATTTGAGAAGAAATGGAGCGGCTATAAATTGCACTATTCACTAAGTTAAGTTATATATTGGCTAGGCGTTAAGCAGTCGAGTGCGCAAGGCATTAAATAGAATTGCTTGCATAGCTGGTTGAATGTTCATCCGATCACTAAACTTTTGAAAATGGTGATTGAGGCTACCTATTTTTCCAGTTTTAGACTTGAAATTCTCAAATCCAACAATGTGATTCTATTATACAAATCATCTAATTCCAAGTTGGTAGAGGTGATATAAACAAACTATAGCCTTCCCTCTCTTATGAGATATTCCAGAAATGTAATAAGATTTGAACTCTAGCTCCAAGGTTCCCCAAAAATTGGGGGTTTTCATTTATTTTGAATATTTTTTTATAATTCTTTGGTTCATATTTAGATAATAGAGATGGGTAACATCCTTGGTGGTAATGTTTATTCTGCATTTGGATTCTCGGTTTCCATAATAATTATAGAATAAATTTCAAAATATTTTGGTATTGGAGCTAGTTGTCCTATTCACTATTAGATACCAATTATAGGTTGTGGAGGAAAGAATGATAATATAACTAATAATATTTATGAAATTACCAAATGTGATGTAAAAGAGAATTTTGGGACTTGAATGATGAAGGTAGAAATGTCATTAAAGAAGAAGCGACATAAAAGATAGTGTATAATTCTAATAGAAAAACCTGGATGCAAGATGAAGCCTGAAACCGACATAATGGAAGCAGTGAACACATTTAACACTTTGAAAATGAATTAATTATGGCGAACGTTGATATACAAGTGAAGCTCAATAATTAAATATTTTGTGTTCATCCTCTAAGGACTATACATCCTGTGAATTCCATGATATATGATGTGGTAAGATAATCTTGAAGTTCTAAAAGTTGTTCTTCATAATGAAGTGTTGAGTGGAAAATTGGAAAGTACCAGTTGAGAAAGTGGTTCAGATAGAGGAGCAAATGAAAGCTTAAGTATAATGGAGGTAGAAGTAAATCAATGTCTCTGTGTAAAGGACCTAATAAGGTGGCATGCTATTATTGTTAGAAGAGTGGGCACTTTCTTGCAAAATGTACAAAGATAGAGGGAAAGAAGATCCAAAGAAACCATAAATATCTACTGCACAAACATCACATAAAAAGAGTGACACAAATGTTTTTACAGCTAGTGATTCTTCTTTGAAAAAAATTCATGGATTATCATTCATGTCCATTCTATCACATGGCACTAGATAGAAATCCTTTTTCCACTTATTGTGATGTTGAAAGAGGACAACATCTAATGGGCAATGATGCTTTATGTCGTATAATAGGTGTTGGTGATGTAAAGTTTTGGATTTCTTATGGTATAATTTATACAATTATGTATGTTAGGCATGTATGTGGTTTGAGGAATAGTCAAATTTTTGTTGGGAGTTTGAGTAGGATAGAATTGAAAATTAAAGTCGAGTGATAATGGTTTAAGGTGGTGAAGGGCGAACTGATTGTTATGAAAGGTGTAAGGTCTAAAAATTGTTATTCGTTGATAGACACTATTATCTTTGGGGAGTCAACTTTTCCAATGGTTCCGACTCTATTAAATTATTGAATTTACATATAGGACATATAGGACATATAGGAAAGCACCGTTTGGAGGAAGTGAAAAAGTGGGGTTTGATTGCTGACATTCAATGCTTTTATGAAAGCGGTCTTCTTGGAAAGCAAAAGGTTCTTTTAATACTGAAGTTCATAAGTCTAAGGCAGCGTTGAAGTATGCGTAGAAAGATGTTAGAGACCATCAATTTGCCTATCTTTGGATAAAGTTAGGTGTTTCGTTTTCTTTTTTAATGATTTTTCTAAAAAATTATTAGTTTGGTTTACATAATTTAAGAGTGAACATTTAACAAGACTCAAAAGAGTAAATTTATTGTTGTAAAGCAATAAGGAATGAAACTGAAGGTTTTTCATTTAGATAATCATAGTGAATTTCCATCATAGGAAATCATTAAATTTTGATTTCGAGGGAATAAAGGCATTATAACACTCTAGGTGACCCTCAGATCAATGAGGTTGCTGAAGAAAGAATCAAACATTGTTGGCAAGAACTTGTTGCCTCAGAATGACTACTGATCAAAGATATAGCACTTTAGATGGAATATTTATCTATAGCAGCATTTCTCATCAACCGCATATTTTCTACCACCATACACATGAAAACCTAAAAGAAGTATGGAAAAGGGAGCTTGTAGATTATGTATTTCTCGTTGTGCTTGGATGCTTGGCATATGTGCATGAGAGCAAAGAGAAGCTAGAACCTAAATCTCGTAAGTGTGTCTTTCTAGGTTATAGAAGAGGAACGAAGATTATAGGATGTAGTTTCCTACTACTAAGAGGATTCCTATTAGCATGCATGTGACTTGTTGTGAGAAATTTGTGTTGAAGGTAAAAATATCGTTACTAGATTACTATAAACAAATTTGGAATACCAAAAATATAGTAATTCATCTTTAGATTTTTTCCACAAAAGTGCAAATGGTTTTTCTGGTGGCACCTTCATTGATTAGGATAATACATATGGTATTTCAGAAGTTCGAAGCCAATGTGGTTCTTACTCTCAAGGTAGGCCTGTTAGAGAGTAAATAAAGCCTGAGTGGGTTGGTGACTTTGTTGGTTTCAGCATTGAATACTTTGATTTTGATGATATGATATCATATTCTTTGTGTATTGTTCATGATGAACCAGAGTACAGAAAGAGTTATCACTTTAATTAACCGTTCTAGTTGGTTAATTTCTACCAAGGAGGACAAAGAAGCGCTTCAAAAGAATAATACTCGGGATTTGGTGCCTCGTATTTTAGAAAAGAGATCAACTGAGTATAAGTGAATCTATAGATTGAATGATAGCGATAATAGTGATTTGAGTTACAAACTAAGGTAAGAAGGGGTATGTTTGGAAAAAGGTTATAGCGTATCACTATATCTTTTATCTAACGGTTGCATATAATTCTATTCACTGCTGATATTAGTGGCCCATTCTAACATGGAATTTGAGCATCTAGATGCGAAAACAAGATTCCTATATGGCGGCCTTGATGATATTTAATTTTAGCAACTATAGGGGTTCCTTGATAATATCAGGCCTAGAAGCTTTAATGATCAATATGTTTATTTAAGGAGGTGTAATGAGGATACGAAATAAAAAGGTGAGGTCTCAACCCTACAAAATACGTAATTATAATTTAAGATTGTGTAATCCATGCCTAAAAAAGTGTAACATTACCAAAAGACGAGAACCTCAGATGTGGTCATGTGTCAACGCATTTACTGTAATTGGGCATGTATTTCCTTACCCTTTAATGGAGTAGACCTATGGTAAAATAGGGCATGTGCTTTCCAAGCTCTAGGATTAAAATCCCACTACCAAAGGCCCTATTCTAGAAAATATTGGTCCAACTACTTGAAAGCACAATATGGGTGCCCTCCAAGAGATGCCCTCTTTAAAGCTACAAACCCAAATCATCTCAAAACCCTTCCTCGAAAATGTTGCCCACAATTCATAGCCTACTTTAATAACACCAATATGAGCCATCGTACCATGCAGTAAAAAGAGACTACAATATAAATTATGAGCCTGAGCATTTCCCTAACTTTAAGCCTTATTAATCCTCTAATCTCTAACAATAAAACGTACAAAACTTTCAACAATAGCCAAACAATGCTCATCAACCAAGCTATGCCCACTTTTCTCTTACTTGTAATTCATAGTAGTGTGCAGCCTAAACGTCCCAGCTTGGCATCCATGGTATTTTTCACTAGTCCACTACCATAAGGTTTGCCATACATAGGCCGAGAAATAATTGGGACCTAGAACCTCTAAACAGCTACATTGTTGTTGTTCCCCTTAACAAGAGCATGATGTTAAAGACACTGATCCATACAAACTCACATGCAAATAGCATATCAGTATCAAAGGGCCCAAAAGGTTAATTTTGGACTATTCTTATGCATCAACAGATTAGGAAATACCTAAAGCACAAGGCACACATCTGGACCATTGATATCTAAATTCATATGGCTATTCAAGTCTGTAACCTACACTAGCACAAAAAATCAAAATTTTTAGCAAGAAAAGTCAATTATTCTCTTAATATACATAATAATCGGATAATGGATTAATAAAACGAGAAGAACCATAATGGACATAAATCTATTGATCAAACCACTATAAGAATAAATCATATTTCCTTCTCTAGCATTAACTTGCTTGCAATCCTTATTAACATCTTATTTATACACTTAGTAGTTGAGGATTTTGAAATCCATGTAATTTCATAATTAGATGAATTTTCGGTCAACAGTTATGACGTACCAATGTTACAATTAGTGAAAGTGTTATTTTATATTATTTATTAATGATGGAAATGTTGGTGTTCAGGTTGTCCAAATCTAAGTACGTAAATCCATACCAAAATGTTTAGGATGAAAAATTCCAAGTAAGTAAATGTTCCTGTATGACATGGAATTATCTTTTTATGGAAGTAACTCACATCTACGAATGAGGAAATAGAGCGATTCTCTATGCTTAGGCAAGATGATCCATTATGTATGCTACAGTTTGTAGCATTCTTGTTAGGAAATCAAATCTATGGTTTCGATGACAACAACTATACAATGGAAATCGAATGTGCATATATATATTTCTATTTATAGGTATTTGCTAAAGAAACATCACTAGAGAGACAACAACAAGGCTCGAAGAACGTATCAAGAAGCTACGAGTCAATAGAATCAGAAGAGCAATGACACAGACACAAGAAAAGCAACATGCACAAGTTCAGACGTCTGGGTGCACTAGCCAGACGTCTGATTGAATTCTCTGGTTCGCAAATCAGATAGAATCAGACGTCTGGTTAATGTACTCAGACGTCTGAAAAGCAACCATATACAAAAAATATATGAGAGTCAAACATCTGAAACATTTTCTAGACGTCTGATTTTGAACTCGGCTGCTACCATTCAAAGAACAACTACCACAATTGAAAAGACACCTTCGCTCCCCTTCGCTGCAACTCTTCATCATCATCAGGAGCGACCGTAGAACACTTGCTAATGGATGCAACTACTCAAGGAATCTCTCTACCACTATAAATAGCATCAAGAATCCAAGAGAAGAATCTACCTGACTTACTTGCGCTTTCTACTCTTACGCTCTGATACCAAATGAAAGTCTATATACCATTCAAAGAACAACTGCCACAATTGAAAAGACACCTTCGCTCCCCTTCGCTGCAACTCTTCATCATCATCAGGAGCGATCGTAGAACACTTGCTAATGGATGCAACTACTCAAGGAATCTCTCTACCACTATAAATAGCATCAAGAATCCAAGAGAAGAATCTACCTGACTTCCTTGCGCTTTCTACTCTTATACTCTGATATATTCTTGATCTCAAGCAAATCTATACTTGTATTCTACTCTTCCAAAAATATAGTTCCTCATAGACAACACTCTCTAGATATATATTGGAAGCGTTTGTACTATATAGTCAAAATCCGTGTAATAGAGAACACACAGTTGACAAAGAATCTCTGCTATTGTAAACTTGTTCCTCCGGGTGAAGTGAGGGTTATTCGGTGAAAGGAAATTCCAAAGAGGAGCTTCGGGACTGGACGTAGGACGGGAGGTCCGAACCAGTATAAAATCCCTGGTGTGATTATCCTTATTTACATACTTTAAAATTGTTATAATATAGTTTAAATTAGTCATATACTTGTCATTTGTATAATCGATCCACCATACTATAGACTTTCAATTCTAAGTAGTGCTGATGCACTTGGCCTAGTAAGTAGATATTAATCAAATCCGAGAAAAATCACCAGATAACCAGTAAAAGTATTCTCCAGTATTTACAAAATAATAGAGATATTTTCATATTGAAACAATGAACTACCTATGAAAGCGTATTCTGACTTGAATATCAAAAATGGCACAAAAGATAATAAGATAATCATAAAACTCGTGTTCACCACCAATGGAGGCTCTATAAGTTGAAAATTTTCCAATCAAGATGTTATGGTATACTCAAATATAAAGACCGAGGACATTATCTTAAAGAATACTACATAGGAAACACTTTATATGCATAATGTTATCAATGGGATAGGAGTAATTCCTACTAGTGAGACTCTAGTGAACAACCATTATGATAACAATGATGCAAAACATATTGCAAAGAAATATAGAGCTCATAATAGATCGACACATATTTTTCATAAGTACCACATGATAAAAAAATTAATAGTGATAAAGAAGAAGTTGTCAATCAAGTAGCTATAAAGAATAATATTACAAATCCACACACTAAGGTCCTTTCTCAGTTCTCGCAAGAAAAACCATTCGAAGGAATGGGTATATGATGTTACATCATATTTTACTATGGGTGTTTTGTTTCTTTTCAATATAATCATCCCTTCGACATTACAAAATTAAAATTAGAGGGATATAGGAACAAGCATGTGGATAGATATAGTAAATTACTATAATGCTATATAAATTTAACCATTAAATAAATCCATATGTTCACATTAGGAAAAACTTCTGAGAGAGATATGCATCAGCGAATAACACATTACCAATCTATATCACTCAAACCATAACCAAAATGCGACAAGTATCTCAATCGCAACCCTTCAATTCCCCAAGTCAGCAATCCATAGCGAATACACTTCACCAATGAATAAATGACCAGACTACTATAAATAAGTGTGGATCCCAAGACTGTCAGCAAACAATAATTTTGATACTAAGAAAATGGAGTAATTTTTTATATCAGCGAAAACTGTAACACGTTTATGGCTCAAGCATGAATTCTATATCTTTAAACATAACTCTAAAATTAAAAAGTACCGATAATGGATGTAATGTTTTTTCCCAAAGCATAATAAATCTTGGTTTCTCTTATTTTATTAAATTTACATTTGGCTCATTCCAAATCTCTTTAACATTCACTACTGTTAAGGTACTTTCTACTTTAGTTTGACTACAAATTTGAAGCTTTTGTTCACTGAAGCCATCTTTTGGTCATTGATTTTTGTTGTATCAAAAAAACTACTTCAACAATTTGGGGCTATAATGAGGGTATGAACCTCAAATATTATTTAGTTCCAACTAATTTTCCTAATTTCAACTCTCATAAAACTCAATATGGATTATTCAATCTACCTCCCACTAGAAAATCTATTTCCTAGATTTGTCGTTAAGCATTAGAGTAAAACACATTAATGAAGATAATTATCAGCATCAGGCTACTTTGGTTTCAATGGATGAAGAATATAACAAACCATATTCCATTTCAACCTCATAAATCTCTCGACATCAAGCATATCTCGGAATATCTCAAGGATTCACCTCAAGATAATCCTCATTTCGAAAAGGTTATCCATGCTATGAATCAAGAGATACGAGAGTTATCTACTATTACTTGAAAGCTTCCGTCAAAGCTTGAAGATTTAAAGCTCAAAAAGACCAAGTTTAGATGATAAAGATAAGAAGTGTTGAAGTCATAAGAAGCCTTGTCTTTACACTCCTCTAAGTGACTCTATACTCCAAATTTTCCTCAAAACTCATGAGACCATATCTTACCAAGGTTATCCTCTACTAAATTCCAAGTCTATGCTTTCTACTTGTATCATCAAAAGAATGGACATCACATCGATGACCACCGATAGGTCAAAAATATTATATTAAAAATGACGCAGCGGATATTACAAAAACAATGTAGATCGTTGAAAGTAGTAATCGGTGGATTGGAAGATACTGAAATGCCCAAATTAGTTGATCCGAAGATACCGAATTCTAGCTATCCCGAACTCGTTGATCGCGCACGATACCGGGTTCAAAGATCTGCGATTCTTCACGCGTTGATCAAGCGCACTTGATTCCGCGAATCGGCTTCAACAATCGAAGATTCGAGTGCACTCGAATGTCGAAGGTGGAGATAGGAGATACACTCGACTACCAATTGAAATTGAAAGCACAAAGCTAACAAAAGAGAATTTTATTCAATATTCAACAACCTTTACAAATGAGAGACTCGGCCTATTTATAGGCGTTTTACAACTTACATGAAAAAACAACAAAAAAATTACATCTCCTAAGTCGGTCCCGACTTAACAAAGAGATTCCGACTCAACCTAAGTCGTACACGACTTACAACTTAAAAGAATACATACATCATATGATTTACAACAGACGACCTACGACTTATAAAATATACGACTTAAAAAACAGGTACGAGCTACGAGTTAACAAATACAAACAGATTACATCACTTAAGTCGTAGACGACCTAGCAGCTTCCCACGACTCAATCTTCAGACGACTTAATATGAGGCGACTTACGACTTAGTATAAGTCGGTGGCGACTTAACAGCAGTTTCTTCACGACTTAAAGAATCAACGGTTTTAGATTAACTCGGCATAAGATTCTACGGCATCCAGAGCTTCAGCGACTTAAACATTAGCGGCATCCCAAATCATCGTCTTAAGGGAATCAAAGGCAGAGATTAACTCGGCAGACACATCAACGGCATCCAGTGCTTCGCGACTTAAAATGAGACTTTGCGACTTAAGAAGCCTAACTCCGCGACCTAAGTCTGTATGACTTAAAACCTCGCGACTTAAGAACATAGCATCTTCACGCGACTTAAGAACTCTGGCATCTGAACCCTCTTCATGCGACCTAAGTTCTTGCGACCTAGCTTCCAACTCGTTAAGTCGTACATGAGTTAAAAACACGTTAAATCGTATCTCCTTTCTCTTCAGACTGTTAGGTCGTAGCTCCGACCTAAAGTCCTTGTTAGGTCGTATGCGACCTAACACTTCACCAAATCGGACTGTGCAACCACTCTTCTCAGCATCACTCGCTCCCTCCTCTAACTCCTTAGGTCGTGAGCGACCTACACACTCCTTAGGTCGTGAGCGACCTAAGCCTTTAACTTTCTTCACTGCATCATCCTCCCCATGTTGAGAAAAATTCGACCTCGAATTTGCACCCTCATCTTCTACAATAGACTCATCGCCATGATATGGTATAAGATGTTTAACATTGAAAACGTCAGAAGTGTATACATCCTCCGGCAACTTCAACTTATAGGCATTTTCATTAATTCGTTTCATGATTTCTACAGGACCAATTTTCCTGGCTTTCAACTTGTTATAAGCGCCCACTGGAAAACGATCTTTTGTTAACACTGCATAAACCAAATCACCTTCCTGAAATTCAACACTCCTTCGTTTCAAATCTGCGGAACGTTTATACTTCTCATTTGCTTTCTCCAATCGTTCCTGAACGATTTTATGACATTCCGTCAACCCTTCAACAAAATCAACAGCTTTCTTAACTGTCTTCTTTGATTGTGGCACTACCGTTAGCTCCAACGGTCCCTTCGGTAAACTTGAATATACTATCTGAAATGGACTGAACCCAGTACTTGATTTACAGCATGATTATGGGCAAACTCTGCCTGGCATAACTTCACATCCCAACTCTTCAGATTATCTTGAACAAGACACCTCAACAAGTTTCCCAATGATCTGTTCACAACCTCGGTCTGTCCATCTGTTTGCGGGTGATAAGCACTACTAAACTTTAGCTTCGTTCCCACCATTTTCCACAAACTCAACCAAAAGTGACTCAGAAACCGAGTATCTCTATCCGACACAATAGATTCTGGCAATCCATGAAGTCGATAGATCTCCTTGAAAAACAATTGAGCAACATGAACAGCATCCGCCGTCTTCTTACAAGCAATAAAATGTGCCATCTTCGAAAATCTGTCCACCACAACAAATATAGAATCATTCCCCCTTTGAGTTCTAGGTAAACCCAAAACAAAATCCATACTGATATCCACCCATGGTTTTATAGGCACGGGTAACGGCATATATAAACCAGCATTAGTCGCAGTTCCTTTCGAAACCTGACAAATATGACAACGCTCCACAAACCTCTCTACCTCTTTCCTCATTGATGGCCAAAAGTAAGACTGTGAAATCAACTGTAAGGTACGGTCTCTCCCAACATGCCCCTCTTCGTGTAACTCCTTGATAATCTTCATTTTCAGACTACCTTCTGGAATACATAATCAATTTCCTTTAAACAGAAAACCATCAACCATCATAAACTCATCCGTTTCTCCCTCCTTGACTTTATCAACAAATTTCTTAAAATAAGAGTCTTCTGCAATCTGCTCCGGCAATAATTCAAAACCAGTCACCTCAACTTTCATTGTCGTCAACAAATGACTCCTTCTACTTAAAGCATCAGCTACTCGATTCGTCACCCCTGACTTGTGTTTCACAACAAAAGTAAACTGTTGTAGATAAGCAATCCATGATGCATGTCTTGCCGAAATCTTGTCTTGCCCTTGCAAATGCTTCAATGCTTCATGATCAGTGTACAGAACAAACTCTTTCTGAAATAGATAATGTCTCCAGTGTTTAATAGATTGCACAACAGCATAGAATTCCACATCATATGTACTGTATCTCATCTTTGCTCCTGACAACTTCTCACTGAAATATGCAATTGGTCGCCCCTTCTGACTCAACACCCCTCCGATCCCAACCTTCGATGCATCAGTGTGTAGTTCAAACACTAGCTGAAAATCAGGTAATACTATAATTGGTGCAGATGTCAGCAACTTCTTGATCTCCCCGAAAGCATTCCCTGCTTCCTCTGTCCATGCAAACTGTTTACCTTTCATGCAATCTGTGACCGGTGCCATCACACTACTAAAGTGTGGAATAAACCTCCGATAAAATGAAGCCAACCCATGGAAACTTCGAACTTCTGTTATCGTCTTGGGTTGCGGCCAATCTCTAATTGCTTCGACTTTACTTTGGTCAACCTGTATACCCTTTTCTGAAACAACATACCCCAGAAATAAAACGCTATGCATCATGAACACGCATTTCTTCGTTGCTGCATAGAATTGTTCTTGTCGCAATACCATCAGTACTTCTCTCAGATGATTCAAATGTTCCTCCGGACTTCCACTATATATCAGAATATCATCGAAATACACCACCACAAACTTCCCAATGAATGGTCTAAAAATTTGATTCATCACCCTCATGAAAGTACTCAGAGCATTTGATAAGCCAAACGGCATAACCAACCACTCGTATAGACCTTCCCTGGTTTTAAACGCAGTCTTCCACTCATCTCCTGGTCTGATACGAATTTGATGATAACCGCTCTTCAAGTCAATCTTAGAAAAGATTACAGACCCACTAATATGATCCAATAAATCATCAAGCCTCGGCAACGGAAATCTGTATCTAACTGTGATCTTATTCAATGCTCTACTATCTGTGCACATCCTCCATGTTCCATCCTTTTTGGGTACCAATAAAGCTGGTACAGCACAAGGACTTAAACTCTCCTGCACACGCCCCTGTTCAAGCAATTCCTCTACCTGCCTCCGCAACTCCTCATGTTCCTTCGGACTCATCCGATAATGTGGTCTGTGTGGCAACACAGCTCCTAGAACAAGATCTATCTGATGTTGTATATCCCTCAATAGTGGCAACTCCGTTGGTAACTCCTCTGGAAATACATCGTCAAATTCTTTCAAGACTGGTTTAACTTCTTCTGGAATTTCAACCTCTTCACTGCTCTCTCGTCCAATCAACAAGAATACTTCCGGCTCTTTCTCAACTTCTTTAACAATCTCCTTCAGAGATAATAAGGTTTTCAACTCTTCAATCTCTTCTGACTTACTTTCTCCCGGTTGTCTCTTCTTTGGAACTAAGATAATCTTCGTGCCTTTAAACATAACACTGTAGCTATTGGTCCGACCGTCATGTTGTACTGCTCGATCATACTGCCATGGTCTTCCCAAAAGCAAGTGGCAAACATCCACCTCTACTACATCACACCATATTTCATCTTTGTATTTCTTCCCAATAGAGAATGGAACACGAACTCGTCTATCCACTTTCACTTCTCCTCCTTTTCTCAACCATGCTAACTTGTATGGATTCAGATGTTTCTCTGTCTTCAATTTTAACTTTGTCACAGCTTCGGTTGAAACAATATTGTCATAGTTTCCTGCGTCAATCACAAATTTACACACCTTCCCCAGTATAGTGCATGTCGACTGAAAGATATTACTCCTCAACCAACTAGCTTCTTCCTGCTTCGGTGTCAAACACGATCTCCTCAGCATTATATTACAACCTTCATCTCCTGACGCAATATCCTGCTCATCCTCCTCTACTGGACTAGAACAATCCCCATCACCATCCTCATCCTCAACTTCTGCAATCATGGTTCTCTTCTTTGGCTTTGGACACTCACTACTTTTATGACCCAATTCCTGACAATTGTAACATTTGAAACCATTGTTAACCCTTGCCTTCTCAGGCTCCTTCACCACTGGTCTACTGATAGGTTTAGAAACATTGGAACTCCCACTAACACCCTTCGCTTGATTGTTGGAATTAGTAAACACACCTCCTCCTCGTCTACCCTGCTTCTCCCAAGCCAACGCTTTCTGATGTGCTTCCGCTACAGATCTAGGATCGAACATATTAACCATATCCTGAATCTGCGTTCTCAATCCCCCAATGAATCTAGATGTCAGCTGCTCTTCCGTTTCCATAATATCATTCCTTGCAATAAGTTGATAGAATTCATCAGCATAGTCATTCACAGATTTCGTCCCTTGTCTCAAGTTCTGCAAACGTTGATACATCAAAGATTGATAATGGTAAGGTAAGAACGTTGCTTTCATCAATTTCTTCATCTTCTCCCAAGATTCAACTTTTGACTTTCCCATTCGTTCACGTGTAAGTTTGGTTTGCTGCCACCATGCCAAAGCTCTACCCCTCAACCTCGTAGCAACCAACTTCACTCTACGATGTTCTGGAACTTCTTTAAAGTCAAAAATCTCTTCAACATTAGCTACCCAATCTAGAAACTCCTCTGCTTGCATACCACCTTTGAATTCAGGAATTTCAGTCTTCATCCCCGACTCCCATTTGTGATCATACTCAGAGTGATTTCTTCCTTGTCCTCGTCCTTGTCCTCGAACACTACCACCATCATACTCTTCTTCAAAATCAGATGTATATCGTTGTCTATCTCGTCCACCCACATCTCTACTACCTTCACGCCTACCACCATCATCCCTTCTATCTACATTCCTCCGTTCACGATCATTCACGTTCCTCCCACGCCCTTGATCATTTTCAACACTTCTGTCTCGATTGGAATGTGGCGAGACTCTACTACCCCCATGGTTAGATTCAGGTGAAACCCTTCTCCGATTTTGATTCATCTCTAACATCATCTTCTCTAGCCGTCCAATTCCTTCGTTAAGCTTTTCACTAAAGTTTTCATTGATTCTTTGTTCCATCTCATCAGCTTCTTCTCTTCGATACAAAGCTTCAACGTTTTGATGTCGATTGGCTCTTCTTGGCGGCATACTTGAAATCTTCACAAACTCTTCAACACTTCAAAATTCAAACACTTTTCGGACTTTGATCCAAAATGAAACGGATCGAAAACTTCCACTTTGTAGCAAATCGCGATGAACACGATGGACAAAGTTTCGGCTTCCAATACAAATTCGATCAATCAATCTTCGAACAAGCTCTTCTTACTCTCGGCCGTGATAAACAACCTCCAATCTTCAAACTCCAAAATGATTAGGCTCCAAGTCTCGATCTAGCTATGATTGGCTAGAACAGGCTCTGATACCAAAATGACGCAGCGGATATTACAAAAACAATGTAGATCGTTGAAAGTAGTAATCGGTGGATTGGAAGATACTGAAATGCCCAAATTCGTTGATCCGAAGATACCGAATTCTAGCTATCCCAAACTCGTTGATCGCGCACGATACCGGGTTCAAAGATCTGCGATTCTTCACGCGTTGATCAAGCACACTTGATTCCGCGAATCGGCTTCAACAATCGAAGATTCGAGCGCACTCGAATGTCGAAGGTGGAGATAGGAGATACACTCGACTACCAATTGAAATTGAAAGCACAAAGCTAACAAAAGAGAATTTTATTCAATATTCAACAACCTTTACAAATGAGAGACTCGGCCTATTTATAGGCGTTTTACAACTCACATGAAAAAACAACAAAAAAATTACATCTCCTAAGTCGGTTCCGACTTAACAAAGAGATTCCGACTCAACCTAAGTCGTACACGACTTACAACTTAAAAGAATACAGACATCATATGATTTACAACAGACGACCTACGACTTATAAAATATACGACTTAAAAAACAGGTACGAGCTACGAGTTAACAAATACAAACAGATTACATCACTTAAGTCGTAGACGACCTAGCAGCTTCCCACGACTCAATCTTCAGACGACTTAATATGAGGCGACTTACGACTTAGTATAAGTCGGTGGCGACTTAACAGCAGTTTCTTCACGACTTAAAGAATCAACGGTTTTAGATTAACTCGGCATAAGATTCTACGGCATCCAGAGCTTCAGCGACTTAAACATTAGCGGCATCCCAAATCATCGTCTTAAGGGAATCAAAGGCCGAGATTAACTCGGCAGACACATCAACGGCATCCAGTGCTTCGCGACTTAAAATGAGACTTTGCGACTTAAGAAGCCTAACTCCGCGACCTAAGTCTGTACGACTTAAAACCTCGCGACTTAAGAACATAGCATCTTCAAGCGACTTAAGAACTCTGGCATCTGAACCCTCTTCATGCGACCTAAGTTCTTGCGACCTAGCTTCCAACTCGTTAAGTCGTACACGAGTTAAAAACACGTTAAATCGTATCTCCTTTCTCTTCAGACTGTTAGGTCGTAGCTCCGACCTAAAGTCCTTGTTAGGTCGTATGCGACCTAACACTTCACCAAATCGGACTGTGCAACCACTCTTCTCAGCATCACTCGCTCACTCCTCTAACTCCTTAGGTCGTGAGCGACCTACACACTCCTTAGGTCGTGAGCGACCTAAGCCTTTAACTTTCTGCACTGCATCAAAAAATAATTTATAAAATTCACTATTTATAAAAATAATTTTAGGCGATAAGTTCTCCTTCAACCAAAAAAATAAAATTAATATTTTGTCATCACTTCCTTATGAACGGGTTATGTGTGGCCCATCTCACCATCATGTCTTTGTAAGCGGGCTGCATAGAGCTTGGCTCACCATCATGCGACTCACTTACACTAGAGTGTTTCAGATAAGCAAATGCATCCAGTTCAATTCAAGATTAACGGTCGTCTTATGGCCGACGATGTGTCAACTAACATAGCCTTACAGCCCCATGCACTTGGGTCCTTGGCTCATCCGCCACTCTGCGCTCGACTACTTGTATGCCACTTTATGCTCCACTCCCAAGACAACCCATGAGCAAATTTGCGTTTTAGCTCATGCCGAACAAACCGACACTCTATATCTAGCCATCACTTGGCTGCATTAATGGTTGTATCCAACCCTCCCTATTATCACATTGATTGTTAGCATAATCATAATTAAGAAAGAAATTTCTATAATATATGTACATGAACTATTGGATACTCAAGGTATTCCGCTCGACTAGTCACATAGATGATTAAGCAATGTAATAAAATTTTCAAATCAAAGTTTACAACAAAAGATCTGTTTGATTCAGTTCAAAAGAGTGCGGGGGCACAATGTTCGCCCCATTGGGAATACAATGATATTCTCATGAAAAATTAGTTGAAAAGAAGAAAAAGAGCATAGAAGAAGAAGCGCATCGACTGCTCTTCCAAGATAGGCTAGCCTGTAGTCTTATCACCACCTAGACAACCCTTAGCTTTCCCAAAGAAGCACTTCAAATGACTAAAAATTTGCTAAAGAAAACTGTGAAAGTTACAATCTTCAAAGCAATTTAGATACTTTGACCGATCAAGAAATTGGTGAACAAGGGGAATCGTGCTACCAAGTCTAGCGCACTCTCCATCAAAGAGTCGTAAGGAGCTTCAAGACGATCTCATCAAGGAGCAGATTAAGGTTTCGGTCATGGCAGAAGAAGCAGAGGCTACAACCCCTGTCTTCCAAAGAGGAAAAGCATCCAACTTGACTTGGAACCAGGAGTGTCAAAGCCTCAAAGCAATGAAGCACCCTAGCTTTGCTTGGATCATTAGTTCGAGATCGACGTCTGACCACTACTGGACCTTGGTTAGCAGGCAGTGGTCCAAGCTAACCGGCAAGGCATAGTCCGCCTCAAGCAAAAGCTT
Source organism: Allium fistulosum (assembly GCA_030737815.1). Lineage (NCBI taxonomy): Eukaryota > Viridiplantae > Streptophyta > Magnoliopsida > Asparagales > Amaryllidaceae > Allium > Allium fistulosum. Next base: position 1,145,863,949 of record CM060905.1, read on the forward strand.
CCAGCCAATGGTTTGAGCTTCAATCAACAAATAGAAATTCAAGCACCAAAGAGCTCTTCTCTCTCTCAATATCCCAACTAAATTTGATAAAGAAGAAAGCATGCAAAAGAATTTGGAATGGAAATAGATGACAAAGCCATTGGTTTGTTATTAGTAAAGAATTGCAAATGATTCAAAATCGTTGAATTTTTTTATGAAGAGCGATTTTATGGGCTCAGGGAAGAAGAAAAAGGGGTATTTATATATACACGCCTTCAGTCGCATGCGTTGAATTCAAAAGGCAAGAAGAATCCCAAACATTCAAAAGAGATTAGTGTTAAGTCAATTCATGCACGTAGGGAGATGTGACATGCTTCTGCTACGTATGGAAAATCAAACCATTATAGCCAATTACACCGAGCCGTTTGGAAAGCATTTTAAATGTGTTCTAGAGCCATCAATCGGCAAGATTTGTATGACTTTTCTTCAAGTCCACACCCATAAGCGGATACAAAATTGAGAGGAAATGTTGCTTAAATTTCTTGCAAGTAATACCAGGCCAATTAAAGGAAAAGTACCCCGAAAAGGCCAACACAAGCCCATGGTCTCAAACCAGCCTTTTTACTCATCAAGGCACCAAGATAAGGTCTAGCTGTTTCATCTCGAAGCGACCTTCACACTTAGATAAGATCTGGACCAGGTTCGGCTCGGTCCCGACCGGCACCTCTATATCAAACTTCTAGCAGCAGCTAAAGACCAATCTAATTAGCTTGGAATCACAATAATTGATGGCCGGCAACTATCCAAGCCTGCCCAAGCAAGCAGCACATTAGGTAAGAATGACCAAAGCATAGCCTATCTTTAAGCATGACTTCTGTATAGCCAGCTCCAACCGGCATTCGGCCTCTCTCCGAGATGCCTCATGTTCAGTCATTTACCCGTCTTGCCCACATAGTCCTCACAAAATTCCAACTCTCTTCCATGTTTCTAACAATAGATCTGTCAGCTCAGCCATATGTGTACTCAAGTGAATGACAAAGCTGTCCATCCATCCATTCAAAGCACCATAGTTGGATGGTTGAACTAATGTGGCTTACCATCAGCATCAAATTAGCAATTAATGTAAGCCCATGCCTAGTATAGAGAGGCAATCGGTACTTTCTTATCCACCACCCATCTTATGCATACTTTACAACTGTCGACCATCCACTTTTGTAGTTAGATCAACGGTTAAATCAACGGTCAAGCACTTTTCCCACCATCTCTACAGCACGATCTCAACCATCCCCTATCCGCTTCAGTTACTATAAATAACTCCTTCTTTGCAACTTCAAAGGGGTTGAGCTCTGGTTGAAGCATTTAAGAATCCTATATACTATGAGCAATTTAGCACTCTTATGACCACCTAAGTCCTTAAGGTTACGTAGCTTTGTTAGTCTTGAGTCCCCTATTATTTCTTATTATTCTCTTGTAATTCTCTGTAGTTGTAAGAGAGATATAGTAAGAGAACTTCATAGTGGACGTAGGCAGCTATGCTCAACCACTTTACATCTTATGTTATTTACCTTTTAGGTGCGTATCTAACTCCTCTTCTTTTCCATTTTTAAGCTTACTGATTAGCAAGTAACCTATGCTTTTCACAACACACTCATATCATTCCGAGGTTGGCTAAAAAACTCATTAATGCTTTCATTCTTCCAAAATCTAACACATCAATATTTAGAACTCAAATGTTGTTATCTGGGTTTTTAACCCAGCAGAATCCAGAAGGAGTCAGAACAACTTCATCGAATCAGAATAGCTCAAAAGCCAACCATGGGGACTAGAACAAGGAGCCAATAGAAGTCGGGAAAAAAGAAAGAGAAATACTCTAAGTGCATGGATTGCTAGCAATCCATGGCCTATGGATCGCTAGCGATCCGTGGTATTAACTTGTGAGTTCATGAACAATGTCGACGCAAGACGACAAAGGCTATCCCAAAGGCAAGGCCTTAAATAGGATAAGTATGTGGATCGCCAGCGATCCTTACGTCATCTGTTCACTACGACTCTTGTGGAACGGAGCAAAGGGAAGTACTAAGGCATCGGGTCGCCTTCGAGCTTGATCTATGTCTGCCAGTGATCCATAGCCGATGGATTGCTAGCGATCCATATTTTTGGCTCGGATCGCAATGCCATCTTCAGTGCGTCTTCTTACGAGTGTCAGCAAGCATTTGGCGAACAGGCTTGGCCCAGTAGCACTCCAACCTCTATATATACTCTCCTATCTACAACATAAATCAGATCTTCGGGATAGGTGGTTGGAACTCTGTAGAAAGCTTTCTTCACTTCTCTCCTTCCTCACAACGGTCATCCAAAGGGTTCACTATGATTCTCTAGTTAACTCTAACATTAGGGACTTGATCTAACTATGGATATTCAAGAACTTTGTAATCCGATTAACTTTGTCACAGCAATCAGCCAATAATACAAAACTATAAAGTGGACATAGTCTTCATTAATAATCGAACCACTATAAAAATCTTCATGTCTTCTTTCTATTTCTTCTCTTTTACATTTATTCTCTATATTATTGCTCTGTAAGAACAGGGCTGGTGCTTTCACACTCCATCCAGAGTGTTGATGTAGGATCGATTTCACCCTAGAGGGGGGGGGGTGAATAGGGTGATACTATTAATTATAAAAATTTAATGCGAAAGTATATAAAATAATCGTAGCACTAATAATAGTAGAATAATAGCAACACAGATAATAGCATAATATAAAAAACAGAAATAGAACAACACAGATTTACCCAGCTTCAGCAAAACCGTGCCTACGTGCTGCCCCCAAGGTTTCTACTAGAAATTAAGTAGTCAGACGCTTACACACGTAAACTCGCGATAACCGCTATCTACTAACCTAACTCTATGCTCAAAACCCTGCCACAACTCAGCCACTGAGTTGCGAATTCTCGAACTACACCACCGCAGTTCGTCCCCTAGTCACACGACTAGAATTTACAAACGTTTAAAAGTAAATTACAAAATAAAAGGTAACTTAAAAACACAAAACCCTAATTTATAAACTAAAGCCCAAAGAAGATTATAAGCCGCCCCAAAATAAAATTATCACAAAAAAATGAAGGCCTGCTAAAAAACGTTTCCCCTTTTTCTTTTTCTCTGAGTAAAAATTGTGGCCGATTCCTTTTTGCTTTCATAGCTTCTCTTCATTCCTTTTTGAGAAATTAGGGCTTTGGAAATTGAAAATGCCGATTGATGATTGAGCGATTAATGTTCTCGCATTACTTTGTTGATCAAATGTTTTGCTGTTTACTACACTCGACAGCTTCAATTCGTCGAGTTCGATTTTAAGAAACAGGTATGTAATTTCCTTTGATACTCTCGTTCATATGCTTTAAACTCGATTGATTTGTAGGCCGAGGATGTTAATGGTTTAAATAGGGATTGAAACCCTAAATTATCGTTCGTATGAATTCATTTGTTAATTTTTCTCGACCACTGATTTTTGGTTGAATGCTGGTAATTTGTACTGACTTGTTCAAATTCGTATATTTTCGTTCCTTGAATATCACGGCTTTGATTTTGACTTGCTCGATTCCTTAGCCACCATGGCTCTTACTTGATTTGAAACTGTTGTTACATTCACTTGTACATCATGACGCTGTTATAATTTTTTGTGTTGACTTCTTCGGATTGATCAATTCCTGTTATCACTTTGACACCCACGGCTTCTTGCTATGTTGATTGATCATAGTGACTTGCTAATGCTTGTTCAAACTGCTAGTTGCTTGCATTGTTCACTATATTGAGTTATTGTGTGCCATTGATCTAGTTGGTGTTGCAGTGTTGAACTGTGTCTTAGTGATGCATTGCATTTGTTTGCATATTGGTTTGGTCGCTGTTGATCCTTCTTTGTTGTTTTGACACTTACCATTTCTTTTTGTCTGGAGCTTGTTGTATGTATGACCAACCATGTTTGTGTTTTCTAGTGCTCTTGACCATATGCTTGATTTAGTTGTTGCTTCGAGCTAGTTTGCATTTCATGGTTCACTGGTCCCTGGTATGCACTGTACTAGTTGTCACTACATATTGCTACTTGTATCAGTCCATGTTAGTTTTGATACATTTTTTCATGTGTGTTCATTTACTTTGCTTGGAAAAGATTTTTTGTTGTTGTGCATGCCTCTGATGCAGCTTGATATGATTGTTAGTCTGGTCATCGCATTCATACTTCATGTTGTCGGGATTTGAGTTGAGTTGCACCCCTGATAATCTTCATGTTGTAGTTGTTGTGCACCACTTTCTACCTTTTTGAACTAGTTCATTGTCGAGCTTCTGTTTATTCATGCTGGTGCTTTTGAACTCATATATGTGTATACGTATATATGTGCATATATGTATATATGTTTATGTGGTCATGTGTTGGTCATACTACATGTATATGTGTATGTTAGCTTGCATTTTGAACTGCTGTAGTAATGCCTCTGATTGCTCTGCTGTTTCACCTGATCTGGTTTGGTTGATTTTAGTTTCTGGTTTGCATTCACTATATACATATGTGAGCTGCATTGTGCTAGTATTTACAGTCTAACTGTTTGGTGCACCACTTCATATGTTCACTTGATTTGAGTTTTTATTGTCTATTTTCAAGTCATGTGAGTATGTTGGATTTATGAAACTACATGTTGCTTTGTACTGTGCCTTATAGAAGAGTTGCATTCACCATGCTTGATTTGAGTTGGGCATGTGTGCTTGCTACTATAGCCACCTGTTTTTGTACTGATTCATTGTGATTTTGGAATTTGTCTTCATGTGTACATCAATGTCAGGGTTGCTCCTGACCATTTTATTGAACTTGTACCCAAGTTGAATCCAACTTATGGCTTGGGTTTGACCTTGTGCTCACTTGTCCCTGCAATTTTATCAAGTGTATATCGGTGTGCACAGCCTTGTGGCATGTACAGTGAAACACTATGCATGTCACAAGTTGTTTGTGTATGATGAATTCAAAATAAATATGATGACGAACAACCCAAATAACTGAGGCATATAATATTTTCAAAATCACATTTTAACTTTCACTGCAAAAATTATTTCTTTTTCAATTTTACTATGTTAGTGTTTATTTTGCAGATAACTCAGATGTTGGATTCAATCTGGAATAAAGTTGAAGATAAATACGAGTGAATGAGTGAAATGTAGTTGGGTGAACATTGTAAATGGAAAATTGTGATGTAATCAAAATTGTATTGTAATTGAAATTGTGTATATATAGAGAGAGCTCAAATTTATACTATTCAAAATTATAATAAAATATTTGTTTGAATAAAATATCTATTTGAATTTAAATTCTGTGTTATTTATTTTATTCAATTAAATTCTGTTTTATTCATTTTATTCAACAAATATTTATTTAATTATATGAAACTAGTACAATAGTAAATACATTTAAATGAATATATATATATATATGTTTATTATCATCAAACAAAAATCATATACTTGCATATTCAACAATCTCCCCCTTTTGATGATAACAAACATATATTTAAGATTTTGAATTTATTAGATGTATTTGATCATTCAATTTGCTCCCCCTATTTGAATGCTCCTCTCTACAACAAAGCTCCCTCTTCATATATGCATGAAACTAAATATAAATATGCAAATGAACCTAGATGCAAATAAAAAATAAAATATTTGACCTTTATTTGCCAAAATCTTAACTTTTCTCTCCCCCTTTTGTTATCAGCAAAAGAGTAATAGTGTTAGGAAAATAGAGATAAAGTGATAGACATTAATACAATATTAATACCCAATTGAGTATAAATATTCAATTTCAATAAAAAATCAAACAAAAATCATAAATACTCTGTTTGGCGCATATTCCACTTTAGAATGATAGGGATAATGTCAGTATATAAAACCATATAGTTGTGTCAATTTGTAGTATATTTATATCACAAATTTGAATATCTACTAACCATGCATAACCGTTAGGACTTTTAAATAAGATTAGTAGTATTCCCAATTTTTATAAAAAATAATGAATTCAAGTATCTTCTAGCCACGCATAACCGTGAGGACTTTTAAATGGGATTAAAATCAACTTGCCTATTTAATAATCAATTTTGATATGCATTCCATAAATGCATAACCAAGATAATTTTTAAGCATGAAAGTACAAAATCAAAAATTCCAAGTAATTCACCCATGCATAACCATGAGGACTTTTAAATGAGAGTAAATACTTTGGATGTTTTTATTCTTAAAAAAATAAAATAAAATGAAAGCGAATAATTTCCCGTTTAAAATACCACATATTAACATACTATATTGGATTTTGATGAGTGATGGTCGTTAGAAATATGATAGAATTAGAGATGGTCATGGAATTTTTTACCAACAAAAAGTTTTTATAACTCATGTTTAAATTTCTATGGAAATTTACTAATTATACCGTCTTAAGTTATAATATATGATTAATATCAACACTCATCACTTTTTTAATCACTATTTATCTTTTCAATAATCAGTAGGGAGTCAGATTAGTTAATGTAGTCATTTAATATCAAATCCAAAAATAATTATAAAATCAAAATTTTTAAAATGACTAATCTAAAACATGGTCAACAGAAACTATTTTCTGGAAGGGATTTTATAAGAAAAATGTCTACTTATTTGAAAATCAGTTGAAATGAAAAATATGCAGATATTTTCTTTGAAAACGATGCAACTACTGAATGTCTCAACATAAATCACATTCAACTAGTAATTTTTCTATCAGCTGGATTACCAGTGTAATCTGCATCCGAATTTTCCATTGGCTCAAGATTATCGTTATATACCAGACTATGATGTGTGCAACACATACCTTGAAATCTTTTTTACAGCTTTTAAATGAAATTCTTTTGAATTGAAACTGTACCATTAAACAACTAGTAAGCATAGTGTCAGATCTAGAAGTAGCAATATAAACAAATATTTCCACGTGTATCTAGAGAAATCATCACTCAATACAAGACAATATCTCTTATCGTCTAAACTGACAATATCGTTAGTCCAAACAAATCTATATGAGCTAGTTCAAAAACTTCTAGAGAAACTTATAGTGTTCTCGTCATAAAAAGACAATTGGCCAACAATTTTGAATAAGTCAAAATCAAAATCAACATTCATTTCTTCATCATATAACTGGCTAATTTAATACAGATTATGGTGCAGATTATCACATTAAATATATCGTTCAAGATGGATGTACCGTTACCTATTTTACCTTTACAATAATTTTTCGTTGTTGCCCATTGTGATTCTGCCACCTTTATACTAGGCTAAGGAGCTTTGATTTGTCGTCCATTGTGTGCCTAGAACAACCAGAATCCAGGTAACACTATTGTTGTTTCTTAGCCTACCACCACACCTACACGAGAAAAGATTTTTGTGACCTATTTGTTTTTATAGGTCCATGGTTGTTAGTGGCAAATGATTTTGAAAAATAAGTTTGAGTAGACCCAAAACTATTTATATTTGTTCCTTTCGGCACCCAGATTTGTTTGACTTTGAGGGATATTATATTCGTGCCTTTTGGAACCCAAATTGGAATGGTTTTCACGTGTTTGGGTCTATATCAGCGAAAATTTTAATTGTGTCCAGTTTTTCCACATAACGTGCACTTTGAATTGACTTGATTAATTTCACTTCTAACACGTTCAAATTGATTATACCCAAGTCCTTGTCTAACAGTACTAACAGTTTGTTTCCATAATAGCATATTTAACGATCTTTCACCTTTTGAAAATTTTCCTAAAGTCATAGACAGTTGTTGGACTTGTGTTTTGAGCGATTTGTTTTCATTTAATAATTGAGTGCACTTTTTAATAGAATTTTCTCTTCTAGTATTTTCACTCTCTTTCAAAATCAGAATCTCATTTTCAAGTGTTTGAATTTTAATTTTAATTTTTTTAATTTCTTCTTCAAGTGATGGACACTTATCACACTTAGGGCTCTTGGTTTGATAGTTTTTAACCAGTTGATCAAGCTGTTAATTTAAATCTATCGAAGTATCTCTTTGTGATTCAATTTTAGCGTATTTCTCCCTAAGTCTTTCGAAACAGCCATTTACTTCATGAAAATATATAAGTAATTCTGAATGAGTAAGTTTTGATACCTCGCTTGGCTCGTCATCATCACTATCAGTTATATCACCTCGAAGGCACAGATTTGCTTTTTCACTCTCACTGGCAGTACTTTTATCATCTTCATCAGTTTCATCCCAAGCGGCTGCAAAACTTCTCCTTTTCGGTTTCTTTCCTTGGCTGAATCGATTCTGAAGACAATTGGGCTTGATATGATCGGGTTTGTTGCACTTGTAACAAATGATCTCCTGTTCTTCTGAGTTGTCTAGTGCTTTGACTATTCTGCTTTCCAATTGTTGATTTAGAGCTGGATTTCTGTATTTGTGGTTCCACCTTTTGAATCTCCTTATTAATAGCGCCAGCTCAGCTGCTCCATCATCATCACCATCATCATCATCACTTTCCATTATTCCTTTAAGAGCTATTGATTTCTTTCGAGTATCACCTCCTTCGCGTTCTTCCTTGAATTAAATTTCTAGCTCATAAGTGGTGAGGTTTCCGATGAGTTTTTCAACTTTGATTTGTTTCAAATCTTTTGATTCTTGAATAGCAGTCACTTTTGCTTCAAAATTTCGTGGAAGGACTCTAAGGATTTTTCGGACTATTTCCAATTCTGTGTATGGTGTTCCAAGAGATTTTGATTTGTATGCGAGATTAGAAAGTCATCCTTACATCTCTTTGGCATTTTCTTCCTTGGCCATTGTGAAATTCTCGTATTCGCTACTAAGCATGGCAAGGCGAGATTCTTTGACTTGAGATGTTCCTTCATGAGTCACTTCAAGTGTGAGCTAGATTTCCTACGTAGTTAGACAATGTGAGACACGATTAAATTCAATTTGATCCAATGAACATATAATAGAATTCATAGCTTTAGCATTATCATTCTGCAGGTTATTTTCAAGATCTGTCCATTGATCCATCGGTTTATCTATTTCCTGATTATTTACCACTATAGTTGGTGTCCTATATCTTGTTTGAACAATATTCCAAGCATCAATGGTCTTCAGAAAAATTTTCATTCTATTTTTCCAGTAAGCATATTCACCATTGAACATTAGTGGTCTAACTATGGACTAACCCTCAGCAAAAGCGTTATTAAAAGAAGCCATTTTTAAAATTCAAATTTTTAAAACAAAAATTGGATTTTGAAAAAACAAAAATTGACCTTTGTTCCTAGCTCTGATACCACTTGTATGATCTATTTCACCCTAGAGGGGAGGTGAATAGGGTGATACTATTAATTATAAAAATTTAATGTGGAAGTATATAAAATAATTACAGCACTGATAATAGAAGAATAATAGCAACACAGATAATAGTAGAATATAAAAAAATAGAAATAGAACAACAAAGATTTACCCAGCTTCGGCAAAACTGTAACAACCCGCATATCTATCGATTTTATATTTAAATATTTTATCGTTAGTCGGATGTTAGTCCGAAAAGCTACTTTTTGCATACGGTCAAATTAGGACTCGAGACCACCCCCATTGAGTTCAAAATGACGTTTGCGATCTTTTTGAGTGTAAACTTCGATATGTTTGGAGATAGTGAAATTTTCGACACTTTTCCCGCTTGAGACTTTGGTTTGGACTGCAATTCCTTAGTTCAGCCCAACCCTCTTCCTCACTTCATTCACCCTTTGTTTTAACATTCAAGCTTTGTCAAAAATGGTGGTGGGAAGTGGAAATTAAAACTCCAAACACAAATTCCATTGCAAATCCGAGATTCAACATCAAATTCACGTTAAGACCATTGATTCAAGCTTGTTGGTGTTCTTGCTTTGCTCTCAAATCTCCATCTTCATCAAATTCCGTGAAAAGGTGAGATTTTTGATCTCACATCTTGCCTATATCTATCTTGGACTGTTGGGAATGATCCCCTATTGCATTTGCATCAACATTTGCATTGGGTTTGGATTGGATTGGCGAAAAACTTCAATTTTCAGCGTTTTGGTGATTTTTCTGGCCTTAAGTCGGTTCTGGCCATCCCTAGGTCGTCCACGAGTTAACTCCTTAGGTCGTCCAGGCTGCTAGCTCGCGTGTTGAAAAGTCTCCAACTTCTTAGGTCGTCGCCGACCTATAATTCCCAGGCAAAATGCTAAGTCGTTCGCGAGTTAAACTTTAAACCTTAGGTCGTTGCCGACCTATAACCCCCAGGCGAAATGTTAGGTCTTCGCTCTTAAGTCTTAGGTCGTTGCCGACCTAAAATCCCCAGGCAAAACGTTAGGTCGTTGCCGACCTATAATTTCCAGGCAAAACGTTAGGTCGTTGCCGACCTAAAATTTCAAGGCAAACCACTAAGTCGCTCGAATTTTGTTAAGTCTTAGGTCGTTGCCGACCTATAATCCCCAGGCAAAGATAAGTCGTTCGCGAGTTAAACCTTAAGCCTTAGGTCGTTGCCGACCTATAATTCCCAGGCAAGATGTTAAGTCGTTCGCGAGTTAAACCTTAAGTCGTAGGTCGTCTCCGACCTAATATTTCCCCTGCTATTTCACTAGGTCGCTTGACCTTAAGTCGTAGGTCGTCTCCGACCTATGCCCCACTAAGTCGCATCCCACTTAGGTCGTAGCTCGTAAGTCGTAGGTCGTCGCCGACCTTACACTTGGTCTTTTTGTTCGAGATTTCCTTAGGTCGTATGACCTATTTTTCCTTAGGTCGCTGGACCGCTTGCCTTCACTAGGTCGTACCGTGACGGGGCGCTGCCCCGCACCCCGCCGTAGGCAATCTTATCTGACAAAGCATTTATCAGAATTTCTACTTTGATGGTTTTGGGATTGACTTCTTTGGACTTTACTCACGTCTTCGAACGTGAATTGATTTATTTCTACAATCGTTTTATGACTTGTCACTTTAAAGATATATGAAGGTTTCAATACTAATAGTAAATATCAAAACTCTTTCATCAAAGCGATTTCAACACTATTTTAAATATCAAAAGTTCATTTTCTCAAACCGATTTTTCAATCTACTAGTATATACAAGCCTTTACTTCACTCGAATGAGAAATCGACTTAAACGACTTAGTAAAACGGGTGGTATGAAACGCTTGCGTTCACTTCGTCGGTTAGCTCTTGGACTTGTTCGATTGAACCCTTTTTGTGACAATTTCCTAGTGAAGATTTACAGCTTGTTCGTAAATATTTAAGTTAAGCAAGTGGTTATGGGACATGAAGCTAAACTCATATATTTACTAGCTTGGTGTGATTGACACTTCCTTATGATCATGACGATCATTTTTGTGATTTAGACTAGCGATTGAGCGATGTCTCTTTGTCTACGTGGGAGACTATACCCCGATCATGTGATGTTTCGCCATCACATTTCCTACGGTCTTCGGGCCATTCCTGTGTGAAAATTTAATGGATAGCTTCCATGAGATATCTTCTCGTCATGTGTTTACGCGTAGGTGAGTTTTCATGCTCCCATTCATGTGTTAGGCCTCCCCCCTTTTATGTGTTTTCTGGATTTCTGATGATGATTTCTGGAATTTTGTGCTTCACCAATTTTCATGATTTTCATTGATATGATATCAGTTTTTGTGCATTGGTGAATTCATGTGTTATTGACTTGTTATGAATACAAGTTTAGGGTATGATACCCTATTTTATCTTTGAGAAGATTCTTGTGATATTGATTAATCTTTTGTTGATTATCATTTACATACTTATAGTAGTATGTCGCTATGGTTATTACATGTTCATGTCATGCCTTTTACTGTATACCATATCATCTGATATTTATAGTTAGACTGATCCGTTTATTATTTTCTTATAAATAATACTCGGGTCAGACCGAGATGTTACAGGTGCTTCTGCTTGACTTCTCTTCAGGATTATTCTGACTTTTGGCTAACTACCTAGATTAGTAGTTTTTGGATGTACACCTTTGAGATATAGACTCTATGTTGTGTACTTATTCTTTTGTATAGCACGTGATGCTATTCTTTTGTATTATTGTGGATCTTTCCGACCACTACTCTGATGTACACTTTCATGTGATATATATATTTATTCATATCTCCTTCCGCCTTTGTGATATGGATGTCTGTGACTGATTTATGTTATGATTATTTCTATGTTTGTTTCCGAAGATTATACATAGCCACCGTGTGATAGCTTTGTGTTTGTATCGGTATGTCGGATTTCCTCCTTAAAAGATATGCATTCTATTCTATCTGACGTATCGATGCTCGCACAAAGAAGTTACATGGATGGTCGCTCCTCCACAGCCTTATTCTCCGCGCTAATTGACAGCACTACATCGTAGGGTTCTTGGTTAGCGTGGGTATAGAGGTGGGGCGTTACAAAAACCCTACCTACGTGATGCCCCCAAGGTTTCTACTAGAAATTAAGTAGTCGGACGCTTACACACGTAAACTCACGACACCCGCTATCGACTAACATAAATCTACGCTCAAAACACTACCACAACTCAGCCACTGAGTTGCGAATTCTTGAACTACACCACCGTAGTTCGTCCCTTAGTCACTTGACTAGAATTTACAAACGTTTAAAAGTAACACAAAATAAAAAGCAACTTAAAAACACAAAACCCTAATTTAAAAACTAAAGCCCAAAGAAGATTATAAGCCGACCCAAAATAAAATTATCACAAAAAAATGACGGCCTACTAAAAAACGTTTACCCATTTTCTTTTTCTCTGAGTAAAAATTATGGCCGATTCCTTTTTGCTTTCGTTGCTTCTCTTCATTCCTTTTTGAGAAATTAGGGCTTTGGAAATTGAAACTGTCGATTGATGGTTGATCGATTGATGTTCTCGCGTTGCTTTGTTGATCGATCATTTTGTTGTTTACTACACTCGGCAGCTTCAATTCGTCGTGTTCGATTTTAATAAAATGGTATGTAATTTCCTTTGATACTCTCATTGATATGCTTTAAACTCAATTGATTTGTAGGCCAATGATGTTAATGGTTTAAATAGGGATTGAAAACCTAAATTATCGTTCGTATGAATTCATCTGTTAATTTTTCTCGGCCACTGATTTTTGATTGAATGCTGGTGATTTGTACTGACTTTTTCAAATTCGTATATTTTCGTTCCTTTAATATCACGGCTTAGATTTTGACTTGCTCGATTCCTTGGCCACCATGGCTCTGACTTGATTTGAAACTGCTGTTACATTCACTTGTACATCATGACACTATTACAATTTTTTGTGTTGACTTCTTCGGCTTGATCAATTCCTGTTATCACTTTGACACCCACGGCTTCTTGCTGTGTTGATTGATCATTGTCACTTGCTTATGCTTGTTCAACCTGCTACATTCTTGCATTGTTCACTGTATTGAGTTATTGTGTGCCTCTGGTCTAGTTAGTGTTGCAGTGTTGAACTATGTCTCAGTGATGCATTGCATTTGTTTGCATATTGGTTTGATCGCTATTGATCCTACTTTGTTGTTTTGATACTTACCATTTCTTTTAGTCTGGAGCTCATTGTATGTATGACCAACCATGTTTGTGTTTTCTGTTGCTCTTGACTATATGAGCTTGATTTAGTTGTTGCTTCGAGCTAGTTTGCATTTCATGGTTCACTGGTCCCTGGTATGCATTGTACTGGTTGTCACTACATATTGCAACTTGTATCAGTCCATGTCAGGTTTTGATACATTTTTTCATGTGTGTTCATTTACATTGCTGGGAAAACATTTGTTTTTGTTGTGCATGCCTCTGATGCATCTTGATATGATTGTTACTCTGGTCATCGCATTCATACTCCATGTTGTCTGGATTTGAGTTGAGTTGCACCCCTGATGATCTTCATGTTTGAGTTGCTATGCACCACTTTCTGCCTTTTTGAACTTGTTCATTGTTGAGCTTCTGTTTATTCATGCTGGTGCTTTTGAACTCATATATGTGTATACATATTTATGTGCATATATGTATATATGTTTATGTGGTCTTGTGTTGGTGATACTGCATGTATATGTGTATGTTAGCTTGCATTTTGAACTGCTATAGTAATGCCTCTGATTGCTCTGCTGTTACACTTGATTTGGTTTGGTTGATTTTGAGTTTCTGGGTTGCATTCACTATATAAATATGCGAACTACATTGTGCTAGTATTTGTAGTCTCACTGTTTGCTGCACCACTTCATATGTGCACTTGATTTGAGTTTTTATTGTCTATTTTCAGGTCATGTGAGTATGTTGGATTTATGAAACTACATGTTGCTTTGTACCGTGCCTTGTAGAAGTGTTGCATTCACCATGCTTGATTTGAGTTGGACATGTGTGCTTGCTACTGTAGCCACCTGTTTTTGTACCGATTCATTGTGATTTTGGAATTTGTCTTCGTGTGTACATCAATGTCTGGGTTGCTCCTGACCATTTTATTGAACTTGTACCTAAGTTGAATCCAGCTTATGGCTTGGGTTTGACTTTGTGCTCACCTGTCCCTATAGTATTATCAAGTGTTTATCGGTGTGCACGGCCTTGTGGCATGTACAGTGGTACACTGTGCATGTTACATGTTGTTCATGTATGATGAATTCAAAATGAATATGATAACGAACTACCCAAATAACTGAGGCGTATAATATTTTCAAAAACACATTTTAATTTTCACTGCAAAAATTATTTCTTTTTCAATTTTACTGCGTTAGTGTTTATTTTGCAGATAACTCAGATGCTGGATTCAATCTGGAATAGAGTTGAAGATAAATACGAGTGAATGAGTGAAATGTAGTGAAGTGAACATTGTAAATGGAAAATTGTGATGTAATCCAAATTGTATTGTAATTGAAATTGTGTATATATAGAGAGAGCTCAAATTTGTACTATTTAAAATTGTAATAAAATATTTGTTTGAATATAATATCTGTTTGAATTTAAATTCCATGTTATTTATTTTATTCAATTAAATTCTGTGTTATTCATTTTATTCAACAAATATTTATTTAATTATATGAAACTAGTACAATAACAAATACATTTAAATGAATATATATATATATATATATGTTTATTATCATCAAAAAAAAATCATATTCTTGCTTATTCAACAGTTGATCCATTTTTTGGGTTAACATTTTGGTGCGTTCACTGAGAAACCAACTCAGGGTTCAAATCTAGCTATCCACTTTGGATCAGATAGGTCTAGAGTTAGATCCTCAATATTTTCTAGAAAAATATACTTTGAATCAATGGCTCCATGAAGGAAGAGAACTGCCTTTGGAAGGTCCATAGGGGCAGTAATAGCTAGAGAAGATATGAATCATTAGCAAAATGAAGTAAATGGTGCCAACATAGGAGATCAGGTGCCAGCATCCTCCAATCAATGCGAAGTTGTTACAAGAGATGAGTTGAACAAAATGGTTGACGAGATCAACCGAAAAATAGAAAGCAGTCAGAGAGCTCTGATGGATAAGCTCAATGCTCTCTTAACCTTACAGTCAAATCCTGCTCCAAGAACAATAGCCGAACCCGCGGTTTTCATAGAACAAGAAAATTCTTCAATTTCTTACCTAAACATAAGAAACGGGAAGCAGCCGCAAAGAAGAGTGACAACAGGAACAAAGGGAATCAACGCAGAAGGAAATACAATTACTCCGCACGCTGCAAGGCAACCAACTTTGAACTTGAACCAAGGGGCAAAAACTCCACAAGAGGATATAGCCATGGACCTCTCCGACTCAGAAGATAGAGAACAATTCAATGATGATAAGTTGGAAGAAAATGCCAATGCATTCGATAATGCTGGAAATGTCCAAACTGCCCCAGTCAGGCCAATCACAAGCCAACGAGATCCTAGGGGAGTGGTTCTTCCAAAGACAAGAGAGCTTAGGCTTCAGCCCACTCACCAAGACCGTTTGCAAAGCCAAACACTGATGTAGTGACTGACAGCTGTCCCTAGGGCTACCACACATCAGAGGCATTTATCGCTGATATGGTTAGTCGATTGATGGACAAGAATAAAAATAGAAGAGATGATGAATGGGGATCCGCACCAAGTCGGACTCCCTTTACTGATGAGATCTTTAATGAGCGATATTCGGAAAAGTTCACAATGCCAACTATTCCATCCTATGACGGGACAAAAGACCAAAAACTCCATTTGTATAAGTATAGTTGGTACATGGATGGAGAAAATGCTTCGAAAGTTGTTCAGTGTAGATGTTTTCCCATCTTACTAGAAGGAATTGCTTCCATGTGGTTCACTAGGTTTTCGCCGAGATTCATCTCCACTTTTGACCATCTAGCAACAATATTCCTGATTAGTTCAGGCTCCATACCATGCAACCTAAAGACATGATGTCCCTGTACGGACTATTCCAGGGACAAAATGAATCTCTAAAGTCTTTCATGAACCAGTTCAATACCGTAGTGATAGAGATGAGAAATCCAAATGAAGACATGGTTTTCATGGCCTTTGTCTGCGCCATTCATCCCGAAACTGAATTCGAAAAGTGGATAAAAATGAAGCAACCCACTACGAGGAAGGACTTAAATCGCATACCAAGTCAGTACTTGAGATTGGAGGAGGCACAAGAGCTAGAAAGGAAGTGCACTGGCATGCAACTGATGAATGTTGGGCAGAGTGACGTGGCGATGAATCAGAATACAAACACTTCTGGAAGTGCTAAAGGAATCACAGGGAAAGATGGAAATCAAAAAAGGAAGAATCAAAATTCCAATAAGAGAAAAGGAAACAATAAACGCCTTAAAGCATTCAGGCCCGAAGATTACACTCCTCTCAACAATACTTCAGAAAACATCTATCTCACGACACAAGGGACCGAGGAATATAAAAAAACCCCTAAGAAGGAAACAACTGAACAGCAAAAGTGCTCAGGGAAGTTCTGTCGCTTCCACGAGACGCACGGTCACAACACAAACGAATGCCGCCACCTAAAGAAGTTGATTGAAGAGCTGATTTAGGAAAACAAGCTTCAACAATACGTGAGAAAATCACAGAATCATGACCAGCCCGCGACTCTTCAAGCTCCTAGAGGTCGAAGAAACCAAGACAGAACTTGTGAAGAGGGATCGAAGTGAACTGACCAGAGACTCATCATTGGAACAATATCTGGAGGCCTACATCCCGCACAGAGATGTTGGGAAGAGATGGAGCGGTATGCAAATTCGTTAAAGCATGCATTGAAGGAAACGCGTCTTACAATCGAAGATGGGGCTCCAACCAAGTAGTAAAAAACTTTGAATAATGATATTGTTTTAAGAAATCAAGATACCGAAGGGATCAAAGCTCCAACTCTTGACCCAATGGTGGTGACAGTAGGAACCGGACCCACCGTGGTACGACGAGTATTGATCGATAGCGGTAGTTTTGTCAATATCCTTTTCAAACGTGCCTTTGACTAAATGAAGATCGGCATGACAAGCATGTCTGCATGCCAAAACAAAATCCAAGGGTTTACTGGTGAACCCAAACAACCCGTATGGATGATTGACTTGCCACTAGAGCTTGGAAAAGGTTATCGAAGAGTCACCCTCATTCATACCTTCGTAATTGTGGACACAACTTCCGCGTATAATGCCTTCTTGGGACAGCTCGCCCTAGCAAATTTCAAAGTCGCTCTGGCCCAATGGTGCCTTACCATGAAGTTCCCAACGGCAAATGGAATCGGGGTGGTCAAAGGAAGTCAATGCGTCGTCAGGGAATGTTACATTGCAGAGTTATGCGAATCTAAAAGAAGGGAAAAAGGGAAGGATGTAGGGAGAACTCTCCACATTCGTGAACCTTCTGAATAGCAACTACAGAGCCGCCCCTGGCACAGGGACCATAACCGATTCGATAAGGCTTTGGACCTTAAAAAGAAGAGTTCAGGGGAGGATCGGGCAGCATTGGCAGAATTGACTGTGTCTATCCCAGTCGATATCGATGACCTAACAAGAGTCTTGAAAATAGGATCGCACCTTGGAAACAAGATGCGACTGGAAGTTACTAAATTTCTTGGTGCCAAACTTGGATATGTTCACTTGGACGCATTCCAATATGTGTGGGGGTATCACTAGAAATCGCATGCCATGCGCTCAACATTGACCCCAAGTTCACAGTAGTATAGCAAAAGAGGCGCATTCTGGGCCCTGAACGGTCCAAGACGTTAAGTGAAGAGGTGGACAACTTAATGGCCATTGGTTTTATCCATGACGCAACTTATCCTGAATGGGTATCTAACCCGGTCTTAGTCATAAAGTCCAATGGGAAGTGGCGAACCTGTGTCGACTACTCGGACTTAAACAAAGTTTGCCCGAAACTTCCCCCTGCCCAGAATGGACCAGCGTATGGATGGGACGGCTGGACACAAACAACTATCATCCATGGATGCATACTCAGGGTACAACCAGATCCTGATGCTTGAACTTGATCAAGAAAACACCAGCTTCATCACCGATCTGGGGCTCTACTGCTACAGGGTAATGCCATTTGGTTTAAAAAATGCTGGAGCAACCTACCAAAGATCGGTAAATACCATGTTCAAGCGTCAAATCAGGAAAACCATGGAGGTTTACGTGGATGAAATGTTGGTCAAATCGTGAGTAGTTTCTAATCACCAGGACAACCTCGCTGAAATGTTTGAAATACTCCGAAAGTATGGAATGAATCTCAATCCACTCAAATGTCACTTCGGATAGCCTTCGGAAAGTTCTTAGGATTCATAGTAAGTGCTAGGGGAATTGAAGCAAATCCAGAGCAAATAACTGTCTTACGAGAAGTTCAAGCCCCAAAGAACAAGAAAGAATTGCAAAGCCTGAATGGGAAGGTCGTAACATTAAGGCAATTTATCTCGAAAGTCACCGACAAGTGCATACTATTCTTTAATGGATTAAAGAAAACTTCGAATGGAGTGAGGCATGTGAAGCTGCATTTGAAGAATTGATGCGACATATGGAATCCCAGCCGATCCTATCAAAGCCAGTGGACGGAGAGGACCTATTCATTTACCTAGCAATCTTACCTCATGCGTTGAGCGCTGCCCTTGTGCGTGAAGAAGCAAAAATCCAACGACTTGTATACTACATTAGCAAGCGGTTTACTAGAGCCGGGAAAAATTACCCGAAGTTGAAAAAGCTAGCATATTGCCTCCTGATTACGTCTAGGAAGTTACGACCGTATTCCAAGCATATCTAATCAAAGTACTGACTTATCAGCCTCTGAAGAAAGTATTGTATAGACCCGAAACTTACGGACGACTTCTCAAGTGGAACATCGAACCGGGCCTATTGATTTTACTTACCATCCTAGAAAAGCTATCAATTGGCAAGCACTGGCAGATTTCATCGCCGAGTTCACCATACGGGATGACGAAGAAGAAACACTGTAGGAAGCGGAGACGCAATGGAAACTCTTCGTTGATGCGCATCTAACAAGCTTTGTTCGGGGGTGGGGGTAGTGCTTGAAACCTCGAAAGGACGAACCATTTGCTACGCCTTATGCTTGGAATTCCCCACAACAAATAACGAAGCAGAATACAAAGCATTAATAGTTGGGCTAAAAGTTGTGAAAGAACTCAAAATAAAGTCCGTTCACATCTACAGTGACTCCCAGCTAGTCGTCTGCCAAGTAAAAGGTGAGTACCAGGCTCGAGGGGAGAACCTTGCCCCGTATCTATCTAAAGTACAAGAGTTGCTGAGCGACATCAAAAACTATACCATAACTCACATTCTACGGGAGCAAAACACCAAGGCTGACTACCTAGCTAAACTGGCAAGCTCTAGAGAAGCATAATCATTAGGACTAGTCTCGGTTGAGACTCTAACTGCCTCGAGTATAGACGAAATGGATGTCGACTGGATTTTTGAGACCGCCGCCGAACCAAAAACATGGATGACGCCAATCAAGGACTACTTACTTACAGGGACCCTTCCAACTGACCGGAATTAATAATAAAGCTTCGTCGGAAGGCGCTGCGATTTGTAATATAGGTTGGAATCTCTACTGAAGGGGATTCAAAACCCCCCCTTCTTAGATTTATGACCGATGACGAAGCTCGACGGATTCTGAAGGAAGCGCACAAAGGCGAATTCGGAGACCATATTGGGAGGCAAACCCTTGAAAAGAAAGTTCTCCGGTACGGGTACTTCTAGCCTACAATAAACCGCAATGCAGCAGACTAAGCCAGACAGTGTGATCATTGCCAAAGATTCCGAAAAATTAAAAGAACTCCCTCAACAGAGTTAACGCAGATGGTTAGCGCGTGGCCATTTGCAATATGTGGAATCGACTTGATTGGCGTATTGCCAATAGCCAAAGAAGGGACCAAATACGCTATAGTTGTTGTTTACTATTTCACGAAATGGGCCGAAGCAGAACCGCTGGCCACCATTACCACAAAGAAAGTCATTATATTGTCACTAAAAACATTATTTGCAGGTTTGGTGTGCCACAAAAAATCATCACCGATAACGGGACCCAATTCGAAAGTGCCGAGTTCAAAGACTTCTACAAATGCTTCCGAATTGAGAAGAGCTTTTCCGCAGTCGCTCATCCGCAAGCAAACAGGCAAGTTGAAGCAATAAACAAGATCATCAAGTCCACTATCAAAAGTGACTAACTAAAGCGAAAGGGAAATGGGTTGATGTACTTCCACTCGCACTATGGGCTTACAGAACAGCCCCCAAAGTGGCAAACTGGTCATACTCCGTTCGTCTTGGCATATGGCTCGGAATCAATAATTCCCGTCAAACTAGAAGTTCCCTCTCATCAAAGGAATTTTTTTAAAAAGAAGCAAAACGAGCAGCTTTTACTCGAATCACTAGATATGATTGACGAAAGGAGGGAAGAAGCCGGGTTGAGGACCGCTGCCCACCAAAAAAGGGTCGTGAGATACTTCAACTCCAAAGTTCACAACCAAACCTTCGAAGTGGGAGACCTCATCCTCAAACAAGTCCATCCCATGTCGAGAACCTTCGAACCAAACTGGGAAGGGCCATATGTGATCAATCAAAAGCTAAGGGACGGAACTTTCAAACTGACAACCGTCGACGGAATCCAAATTCCCAGGGCATGGAACAACGAATTGCTATGCCACTACTTCACCTGAAAACAAATTTATGTACTTTCTATTTTTTATCGTCCAGGGATGCCGGGGGCACTGTAATAGGAAAAAACTTGCCCAACTTTTCTTAATAAAATTAATTCGCTTTTTGAACCAACAAAACCATGTTCATAATAGTAACCTGCTGAGTTGACGAGGTTAAATCGGGTCAAAACCATGCAATTGCTACTTGAGAAAGTGCAATCATGCCCAAGTACGCCCCGCTTACCCGCTAGGTCGACGGAAGCAAATCGACTCAAACCGTTGGATCGGTGGAACCCAGTCCCCGCGTTCTAAGAATTGGTGCTGCCCCGGCAGCATCGGGAAGGCTTAAATAAAAAAGACCCGCACCCCATAAGCCACACACTAACTTTCCGAGCCGTGAAATCACACTCTTAAAACATAAACTCCTCATGTTGCCCAAGATAGGCAACATTGAGAAGCATAAAAAGTCGCGCTCCCATAAGCCGTGCACTAACTCTTCGAGCCGTGAAATCACACTCTTAAAACATAAACTCCTCACGTTGCCCGAAGATAGGAAAAATTGAGAAGTATCAAAAGCCGCGCATCCCATAAAGCCGCGCACACTTTTAAGTACCGTAGTTGCCTCATCAATACCGGGAAACTCATCCATCATAGGAATAACAAGAATCAACCCACTTCCATAGTCAGGAGTAACAGGCACGGATCTAACAAAATCGAAGTGCTACGAACTGGCATAAAACTCCAATTGCTGACACCCAAAGAACTATAACATTTAATGTGGATATCGTTTAACTATCCATGGTTAACTTGTATGCATGCTCTAAGCAATGAAACGCGTGTTTGAAGATCGCAGAATCCCTAAGAAATAATGTTCATAAGTATTTACTCACGTTCTTGAGAAGTGATAAGTGGTTTAACTTCCAAAAATTTGCAAAGATTATTCATTTTACACGAAGAGTGTTTCTGAATTCTTTAGTAGTTAATCTTATAACTATATATTCTGCACTTAGTTTACATTTTTATGCACATTCCTAACATACATATGTTACACTCTTTCCCGAATTGCATAAAAAACGTAAACTATATACTAAAGTTGTAAAACTTACAGGAAATCAAATCGTAACTTAGTTTTATTCCAAGTTTTGGTATTCAAACTATTCAAACCATAAGTCTTCGGTCATTTGCCAAGTGTTCGAAGTAAACAGCCCTGTGAATTGGGAGGCACACACCGATACTTAGGTAAAAATGCTCAAAAAACAGAAAAAATACTTCACAAGTTTTATTACTTCAAACAAAGAATTTTGGTAGAAATCACTGGGTTAGATAAAAATAAAATAGAAGTAAGCAAAGTAGACATAAGTGCATAGAACATGGATAAGCGGACAAGTGAAGTTACAGTCAAAATGTCAGCAATGTATTACTTATAACTCTTTTCTACATAAGGTCAAAATGCAGGGGCCGTACCCACACAATACCGGCCACAAAAGAAAAAAAGTACAAACAATGCAACAAAAGCAGTAAGTGGAGACTTTGCACTTGAACAAAACAACACAAAATGACTCAGAATCTGATTAACCACCATCTAAGCTTCTCAACGCCTTTTTCCGCCACTCCCTTTCCCGTCTTTCATCTAAAGTTTCTGCTTTGCCTCGGGAGTAGTATCACTGCTAGTAATGTCAACTATGTCCACGGTGTTGATATCTTCTTCCCGCTCTTTCACTTTCTCGGAAGTTTCCCCTGTAGTCTTGCGCTTCCGAGATCTGCGAGAGCTCTTAGAGGACTTAATCGCTTCACCTTTCTCCTTCTTGATGGCAACCAGTTATTGTTGAGATTTGCATGGCTGCTCTATCTGAATTTCCTGCTCCCGAACTTCGGCCGCCGTGAAGTCACCCTCCATAGATACGGAAGGATCATCCAAGCTATGTAATGCGGCAATTTTCTTGAACTCCCGCCCTGGCTGCGAGTCGGACATAGACACGACAACCTGAGCAGCTACAGAGATGAGCATGGACGCGGTTGAAATAGCGATAGGTCCAGGCACCGAGGAAACCGGTGGATCGGGGGATAAGGAAGACGGACCTATAATATCAAAAATGAAAGCGTTAAGTTCATCATGCTCTTGCGGCCTGAGTTGAAAGTTATTGAACTCGGGGGAAACAAGAAGATTACCTGCACCAAAGAAGTGACCTAGAAAGTCATCCTCATATTCATCGCCTTCTCCCTCCTTGGACAGTTCCACAACTCGTGGACAAGCTTCAAGCCCAAAACTTGTTGGTGGACCACAAGGCTGCCTTGATGATTCGTTGGGACTAGAAATAAAAGGCTCCCGCAATGCTTCGGCAGTCATTGTCGTAGCAGCATCAGCAGCTTCCTTCTCCTTTTCAATTCGCAAAATCTCTTGGCCTTCTAGCAACGCTTTCTTTGATTCTTGATTAAGATAAGCGCTCGCTAGCTCTCGCTCGGTATAAACATCTCCATTATCACAAAAATGGGTTAGAATTTCCTCCCAAACCACGGCTAGAGTACGCGGGAATTCGGGGCCCAAGTAATTGAGACTCCCCTGGTGCAGTAGGGAGTTGACATAAAAGTTTAATATGGTCTCATCCATCTTCTCCATATTTCTCTCGAAGGTGTTCTGAAGCTCCAAATAATCCGCCGTAATGGCGGATTTTTCAACCTCGATGCGAGTTTTATCTGCGCTAAGCCGCGTAACTCGATTCTGGAGCATGGCGATCGTCTCAGCCTGGTCGAAGGTGGTTTTATCGAGCGACTTCGCGACTTCTTTATACTCCATGATCGTTTATTATGCCTCTCTATGATAAGGTCGTGGTCGGAATGGTCTTCTTTTGGGCCTCAATTGTCGCGTTGCATGCCGCCACCTCCTCTTTCAACTTGGCATCTTCTGCATGAGCCTACTTAATTTCGTCCTTGTAGACAATCTCTATCGCTCATGGGCCTCTTTTAGGTTTTTCAGCAAGTCGGCACTGTTCTTGCTTTCTCGAAGCACCGCATCCCTTTCTTCTTCCAAACGTTTGACTTTGGCATCGCGTTCCACCAATGCTTTTTCGAAGTCATCCTTCTCTGATTCAAAGGAGAGGATTTCTTGATAGTTATTACGGTTCATGTCTGCCAGTTGTTTGCACAATTTATCCCACCTGTTGGCTTACCCTAAATCATTCTAGATTGCCTGAAGGTGGGGCATGTATGTATCTCTGCGAACTGGATGAATATCACGATCAAATTTAACTCCCTTTAAAAACCACCCGGGGAGCACTGCTTCAAGCCTAGGAGGACCAAACGGAAGAACATCGGCAGATCTCCGGTGCAGGCGCAAAGAACTAAGAGCAAGCGCCACATGAGATGAGGGAACTTGAGATGAAGATAGAACAAAGACAGAAGAGACTGGGATTTCTGGACCGATCGAAGCGGGTGCCGAAGCGAAGGCCTGTTGTTCCGAAGAATGAGAACCACGATCAACTTTTGACTTTTTGGATGGCTCCTCTCACTCATCGAAAGTCTTTCTTTTCTTGTATCCACCTTTGTACACTCGACCCATTCCCTCTCGTCTCGGCGACGAGCTTCGGCATCTGAATCTTTTCTTCTTCTCCATTCCTCCTCTATTTCGCGAGGCTGGTGACGGTTGGAGGATCGTTTCGACCTGCGTTGAGAGTTAGTAAATTCCTCAAGAACGTCATAGAGACCTTGTCCTCTTATGGTACCTGACATGAAGAATAAATAAAGAGCCTTAGCAACAGAGAATAAGCTTGAAAAATATGTGTATAAGTGAGTGTAACCCTAGTGAAGCTTGTAATGTGTTTGGGGGAGAGCCTTAAACGACGTCACAAATCAGATCGGGCAGACGTCGTGGAAGGAATCAGCTAACTTCGGGCACAACATGGCCTGGACGAGGAGACATCTCTTCAAATTTAAAGTCTTCCCCCATGAGTGCGTCAAAATCGACGTATACATTGCTCAAATCTCCGAAGTCTATGCCAGCATCTTTAACCGGAGAATCCAAACATTGTCTGACTTCTAGAGCATCATCCTTACCACTCATGTCTGGGGGAGGCAAGCTTAGGACAATGAGACTCATTCTCGAAGTCTCTTCGCATGATTCAAAATCTCCATCGTCGAATTATACATAGAAATCATCGTTGTCACTAGAGGAGGACTCATCGCTACTGCTCTCAATCTCACCCTCCTCCTTTTCTATGTCTATCGCGACCTTGCCTTCTTTTTGATTAAATTCCTCTTTCTCTTCTTCCAGAATCAGGGGCATTCTAGTCGGGCAACTAGCCTCGGTCGTGGCATCTTTTCCCTCGCGAGTCTATTCAGCCGACACGCCGGACAAGCCTTCCCTCTCTTGAAAATCAACCTCTTCGGAACCATGAGATGAAGAAGTGGATCGCGTACGTATCCTGGACCGAGAAGGGGATGGGACCACAACTAGGACTGCAGATCTCCATGGATGCAACAGTCTATACCGAAGTAAGTTTTCGTCTGCAAAAAGAATTTAGCTGATCTCTCCTCGGCATCGACAACCTTCAGGATTCGGAATGTTTCGTCAAGAGATAAGTCCTTGTTCGGCCTTGGAATAACTCAAAAAAGTATATGACTTGTTAGAAATTCCATTGCAACATATCGGAGCTTTATAAGTAAGAAAAAGAACTTACACCCTGTTGTCCAGAGAAGATTGAACCCCTCAGGAAATCTAACAAAGAAGTATTGAGTCTTGAATTAAGATAATTTGTTCTGTAGTCGCAACACAGTTTAACAATTTCTCTGGGCCTCAATCACAACCAAAGATGGACACTCGTATCTTCTTTTGGATGAGAGAAAATATCTTAACTCATCAAAGCTTGGGGCACGGTTGAGAGTTCGCATGAAAAGAATGTGCAGGTAGGTTAGAATGGCGTATCCGTTGGAATGAATCTGGAATGGAGCGATTCCCAAATTCTAGAGTGTTTCTCTCAAAAAGTTGTTTAAGGCGGGCACTGCTCCGTTTAGACACATATACCGATGGCAAGCAGTATATCCCGGAGGCGGCATATGAGCAAATTCATACATCTCTGGGAGGCGCACATCTTCCTCCAGAATGCCATGCTGCAGGCAGATGTTATGCAAAATTTTGGAAAAAATCACGAAGGAGACTCTCTTCGGTGGATTGAGAAGAACTCTAAAGTTAGGAGGAGTTTGATCCAAGACCGGACCGACTGGAACTAGCTGGCCATATTCACCCTGTGAAGCAGAAGTAGGAGGGACGACAAACGACGACTCGGCCTCCGAAAGCGCATGACTTCCTCCGCTTGACTTACGGCGAGAAGACGGGTGCTTCATTCTAAACAACAGGACTTGCGTCTGAAATGGTCAGGTAATTCTACTCTAAAATAAGAATTCACCGTACTACACTTGAATTTCAAATAAATTTTGGTTCATGTTGACATGTCAGATTTCAAGTATGTACCGAGGTGAGTGCGGTGTGTTATCTATCGGTGGTGAGCTTGATGTCCTGAACACTACAAATGCTCTATCTTGTGTAGATAGTACGCTAGCAGCTGAAAGGAAAAAGGACTTCCCTATCGCTTTATTTTTGAAATTACTTCTTCTACACATGCCCCTTATCGATCAATGATCGATAACGAATCCGTTGTCCGAAACAATGTGGAAAGTTCCTCCCAATACACGTACTCCGGAAGGGCGAAACCAGTTCATGATGTGTCGTGCAGTATCGGCAATAGGACCAAGCATAAGTCAATTCTAGTTTAATGGACGAAGACAACAAAACATGTCATGCACCAGGACAAGGCCCAAATGTCATTCCATGAAGAACTCAAGGCTCAATTTACTATCTTATTCCATTAAACCGCAATCGACTCGGACTTTTCACAACTAACATCACAAATACAACTCCGTCGCCAAATCAATAAACGAATGTCATAATCAGTAAACCAGCCTTGAATCAATGATCAAAACACAAAAATGGTTGAAGTTTTCAAATCGACAAGCTAAGTGCGATGGATCGTCGGGAATCCAAGGAAGAAAACAAAAGATCTAGGGTTAGGCACGGTGGAGATCGAAGTGGCGGTGAAGTACTGAAATCGGCACCAAAGAGAAATCGGCGACGTTGATGGAATCACGGTGAAAGTTTAGTCGTGGTAGGATCGAGTCGCTGGAGGTGGTGGATCAAATCGCTAAATGTAGCTCGAATCGCAAGAAGTTGGAGGATCGGGTCACAAGAAGCTAGTGAGGACTAAGGTAGGTCGGCTCGAAGCGTTTAAATAGGAGTGAACGAGATGCCAGAAAATCCTATGTCATTGGATCGCTGGCGATCCATGACGATGGATCGCTAGCGATCCATAGAGTTGCCTGCATCTATTCTCAAATTTGCCTAGCAAAACCTACAAACTACTTCAAGGCATTCCAAAAAGCTATAGAGGAAAATTTGGTCTTTCATGACAACCAATGGCAGTCCAAGACAAAGCTTAGAAAGCGACAGTGTAATCTAGTTCAAATTCGTGTGGCCCTAATACGACTACTTGAAATTCAACAAGCAGAAACTGAAAAGCGATTACTTCCAGAGCATGCCTTGTTTTCAACGAAGACATACTCCGAGGGCAAATGTTATTCGGGTTTTTAACCCAGCAAAATCCAGAAGTAGTCGGAACAACTTCATTGGGTCAGAATAGCTCAAAAGCCAACCAATAGGACTAGAACAAGGAGCCACAAGAAGTCGGGAAAAAAGTAAGGGAAATACTCTAAGGGAAATCCATGGCATATAGATCGCTAGCGATCTATAGTATTAACTCGTGAGTTCATGAACGATGTTAACGAAAGATGAAAAATGCAATCCCGAAGGCAAGGCCCTAAATAGGCTAAGTATATGGATCGCTAGCGATCCATAGTATCATCAGTTCACTACGACTCTTGTGGAACGGAGCAAAGGGAAGTACTAAGGCATCGGGTCACCTTCGAGCTTGATTTATGGATTGCAAGCGACCCATAGCCGATGGATCACCAATGATCCATCTTTTTGGCTCGGATCGCGATGCCATCTTCAGTACTTCTTCATACGAGTATCTACAAGCATTTGGCGAATGGGCTTGGCCCATTACCACTCCAACCTCTATAAATACTCTACTATCTGCAACATAAAGCAGAACTTTAGGACTGGTGGGTGGAACTCTGCGGAAAGCTTTCTTCACTCCTCTCCTTCCTTACAACAAACATCAAAGAGTTCACTGTGATTCTCCAGTTAACACTAACATTGGGGACTTGATCTAACTAGGGATATTCAAGAACTTTGTAATTCAATTAACTCTGTAACAACAATCAGTCAATAATAAAAAAACTATAAGTGGACATAGTCTTCATTAATAGTCGAACCACTATAAAAATCTTCTTGTCTTCTTTCTATTTCAGATCTTTTACATTTATTCTCTATATTATTGCCCTATAAGAACAGGGGTGGTGCTTTCACACTCCATCCATGACGTTGATCCATTTTTTGGGTTAATAAATTTCATTAATCAAGTGTGCCAAAATAGTTTTAGTACAAAATGAATATTCATAATATTTATAGTAACATAAGAAAATATCCACTTTCACTCAAACGTGAAATGGATATTATTTCGCAAATAATTTTAGACTAATGACACTAACTACAATTTAGGTGTTGTTGTTTCAAGAAATGGCTTAAATTCCCAAAGATCGATACCCAAGAGAAGCTAAGTTACTAGATGTAATTCTAACTCACGCGTTTATGGATTCTCTAAGCATTCTTATAGATCTTCCATTCTCACGCGTTTAGGGCGGCGACGCCTGTAGCGGCAGCGGCAGGTGGGTTTAGGGTGGCGGCTGAGGTCGACGGCTGCGTGCGTATGTCTGGAGAGATAAATCATGGTATGGTGACATGTTTCTTATTTTTAATTTATTAATTAGTATATTTTAAATTTCAAATCTTCTAATGTTAATAGCTTTTGCATATGAGCTCGGATTCACGCGCGGTTCACTCCATTGCGATAACCATTTTATTTGTAGTGATTTATTGGTTGATTTGAATGATGATCGTGATGGATGTTTAAATTTTGATATTTGGATGATTGGATATTATATTTATTTTATATGTTGTTATCATAATGCAAATTCCTTTAGTTATTGTTAGGAAAATCACTATGGGTTGAAATGATACACAAACGAATGGTCTTATAGATGAGGGAAAAATCGTTATGGGTTGAAATGATAAACTCGAGCGATTTTATGGATTTTGAATTTTAACTCGGGATTGTGGGTTGAAATGATATATACCCATAAATTTAAATTATTGCTAGTTGAAATGATATATATCCATATCACTTGACCATAGGGTAGAAAATTATATACGGACACTGGATTGGTTAAATTAAATGATTTTAAATCCCTAGTTTTGAATCCAGTTAAATGATATCGTGAAATAAAATTAGATTATATGAACTAAATTATTTTCAAAACCCAAGCTTTTAATATGTTGAAATTGAAATTGGTTTAAATGAATTGTTTAAAGGATTTAAATTAAATCTTAAAGTTGAATTTTGAAATATAAATGAAATTCATCAAAATCGAGTTATTGTAAATGTTGGAATATTTAAACTTTGAAACCTATTGAATTTGAAGTGGTTTAAATTTGTAGTTCAAACATGGATTTGAAATCGATATAAATTGAAATGGTTTTAATGAGAATTTGAATCTGGAACCTTTAGCATTTTGAATTGAAATCGTTAAATTAAGATTGATTTGAATTGATTTGTGAAATTGGAAGAAACAATTCTAATTTGAAACTATTTTTGATATAAACTATTTTCATAAACAAACTCTTTTAACATATAAACTATTTTCTCATATAAACCATTTTAATATATTAATAATTTTTAATACATTAACTAATTTTATTAATATATAAACTATTTCTAATATATAAACTACTTTTATCAATAACTTATTTTTAAATTATAAACTATTTTAAAATATATTATTTTAAATTTATAAACAACTATTAATATATATTTTTAATATATAACCTATTTTAATATATAAACTATTCTGATATATATACTATTTTATCTATAACCTATTTTTAAATTATAAACTATTTTAAAATATATTATTTTATATTTATAAACAACTTTTACTATATATTTTTAATATATAACCTATTTTAATGTATAACTATTCCAATATATAAACTACTTTCAATATTTCAAACTGTTTAAAGTTAGAAGTGTTATGATTTAGATTCAATTGATTTAAAGGCGAATATTTTGATACGATGGTTTAACCTATTTTGTGGTTATGATTTTGAAAACTGAATATGATATTTTTGATATCTATCATGAATCGGTTTTGGAAATGTAAAAGAACCAACCGGTGTGAAATAATCGTTTGGTTGATAAAGAGAGTGGGATTGGATATTGTCATACTCTCTGCCAATACCAAAAACCACTTTAACAACTTTGCACGTGGTGGAGAATCCAGTATGAAGTAGGAAGTTGACGAACGTTACTGTATGAGGTATGAACGCAACCCTGACCCTCTCGGGTTAGCTTGATGTGACTAAAACAGGAGCTATACTGGGCCAAGTAAGGTCGCTCCTCCTATGGGCACATTTCTTCGATGCCATATTTATTGCTTTGTGATTGATTTGTTGGCCACCCCTCGATTTGATTTTGGGAGTGTGTTCCGAGGTGGGCGTTAGTAGCTGCTATGTGTTACCACCAGTCCGGGAGTGCGAACGGTAGAATCCTACCCTGGCATTGCCTCGCGTGCCTTGTCATATGCCTTATTGAGCCCACCACGAGTTTGGTTTGTGTCGTACCTATAGAGTGCTCCCTGATAGCCCACCAGTTTACGGTGAAGTTTGCTGTACTGTATAAACTACAACATTTATATAAAATGTGTTGAGGGGGATATGGGTAACGCCGTAACGCTATTTTAATACTTTACTTTACTGTAGACATATTATAATAGTGTATTGTTGTAACGACCTGTATTTTACGGATCGAAAAGTTTGTCAAAATCTGGGATTTTCAGCATTTTCTAGTTGTTTCAAATTTTGGTTGAAATTTCCTAAGTCCTTGGTCGTACGCGACTTAAATGTTGTTGGCAACTTAGGAGATAAGTCGTGAGCGACTTAGAGAAGATCTGCGACTTAAGGGGATAGGCAAGTTAAGGGATAAGTCTGGGTCGAGTTGCCGACTTAAGGTAGTGACCGACCTAAGTGATGAGTCGTGACCGACTTAAGAGGTTTAGGCGACCTAAGGAAGAGTAGTAGGCGACCTAAGTATTCTGGGGTAGAGTTAGGTCGGCAACGACCTAAGAAAATGTTGTGAGCGACCTAAGTGTTTGGGTGTTAAGTGTTAGGTCGGCAGTTCGAGTTAGCGACCTATGGGATTGACCGACCTAAGGAATAAGTTAGTTAACGACTTAATAGTTAAGTCGTAGATGACTTAGTAGTTAGGTCGCGTGGGTGCTAAGTTGTTAGGTCGCAGGGTTTTGTAAGTCTTAGGTCGTAGCTTAGTAAGTTGTTAGGTCGCAGGCTGGCTCAAGTGTTAGGTCGCGTGAGAGTCTATGGTATTAAGTCGTAACCCCGTTATGTCGTAGGTCGCGTGAGATTGTTAAGTCGCGCATAGGCTAAGTCGTAGGTCGAAGGAAAGCGCATTTCTTTAGGTCGCCAAGCGTTAGGTCGTAAGTCGCTGGGTGTTTGGATGCGCAGAAGGGTTAGGTCGGAGGCTCTGTTAAGTCGTGGGGGTTTTTAGGTCGTAGGTCGGCATAGTGTTAAGTCGGCAGCGACTTAAGAAGATAGCCGAGTTACGACTTAGGGTATTTTCAGCTATAAATAGGAGAGCTTCTCTTCATTTTTGGGATCCGGATTTTGAGAGCTCGACTTCTACACTTCTTCACTTCTTTTCTCCACTCTAATCTAGTGCTTCCATCCATCCAAATCGAAGATCAAGATTAAAGATTCAAGAGCGTAGATTGAAGATCTTCATCTTTTCAAGAGAGATTTCTTCATTTGAAGCGGATTTGTGATAGATCAAGCTTGATCCTTCGCTGTCCAGATCTGAAGCGTGTTGATTTGGGTTTGTTTAGGTGATTTGGTGAGTGGTGATTACCTCTCACACGGATCCAAAGGAGTATATCGGATTGTTGGCTCGATTTAGTGTTAAAATAGAGATTTCCATGCATTTTCTTCATCCTATGTGTAGATCCATATAGATCCATTATTCATGATGATGTTACATCCATTTTATCACATGTTATCCTATGCAAGTTCATTCATCAAGTTTGTAGAGATATAATCCATGTTTTCATGCTTATTGGACTTTCAACTCTTTAATTACGAAAATGCCATTATTGTTATAATTGTCTACTTAGATCATATTTGAATGTTTGATTGCTTGGATTGATGTTTGATTTGATTGCTTGTTATGAACTAGATGATTGATGATTAGATTTAGATCGAAGATGATTCAAAAGCTAAGGGAAAGGCTCTTGAATTGGGAAAGCTGCTCGTGGCATATGTAGCGGGATGATGAAGCTCTTATGCATAGATGTGATGATGTGAAGTTGAGATGAGGCTTTGCAAGGATGTAATGAAGCGAGGCATCATATGATGAAGACTTGGTCTAATCCAGACGGGATCATTCCAAGCATGTTGATAACTCGGTGATATGATTCGAGTTGAGGATAATGAATGGATATGAGAATAGTCGTCGAGGAGGATGACTAGGAGGCTTGGATAGCATCGTTGTTGAAGGTTCTAGCATGCTCTAAGCAAGAGTACGTTTGGGCAGATTCGATAGTCCCAACGACCAACTGTTGATGATCGAGTACTCTAGGCAGATTCGATAGTCCTAGGCACGGGCTGCGACGACGTGCGGGAGTTATGTCTAGAACCGGGGTTTCCATTAGCCCTTGACGGACGGCTGAAAGAATGTGCCGGTCATTCAATTAACGGTGATATCGAAGCAATGATAACAGTGATAGCCAGAGTCTTGGATGTTTGGTTGTATCGTCATTCGGACTCAAGAGCGGTATTTTCTGGGTGCTTATCTGATTTAGGCCTTGGTACTTGGAAAACATCGCCCTTGACTCGAGTGATAGTAGTTTTACTTTAAATTGTATGCTATGCTATGTTTGCTTCTGCTTAGTGTGTGTCTGGGGGCTATCACTGTAGAATGAGGTTGGAGTGGGAGGGTTGTATTCCTATTCCTTTTCCTTTATGCTCTTTTGGTATGTTGTTAGTTAATTTACTGCTCACTAAGACTGTTGTCTGACTCAAGGCTTTATGTTTTTAATTCTTATTGCCTTGGGCTGTTCGTCCATTTTGGGACGGGCAGACTAGGTAGCAGGTGACAGGTGCTGTTCTCTTCTCACGATGCTGATATCGAAGACGAGCTAGAGGGTTGCATATTATCTTCTTATATGTACTGGATATTCCGCTGTTTTGTATTCTCTGAGAGATATGTAGTGAGGCTTGATGTATTGACTATTTGAATGCTTGTATTCAACTATTGTGAAGTTTTATATGATGTCATTTTGTTATGAAAAGCTTCACTATACATATGTTCTATTGTATTTTGTCCATGCGCTGTGAGTAATACGATAGATTCTGTTGTTTTAAATCTTACCTTGACAATCGTCCATAGTCGCCTGGCACACTTTACAGCGCTCTATCTCTAGATTCGGTGCAGGGGTCATGGGCGGTCGTCACATTTGGTATCAGAGCATTGGTTAATCGATTTTACCCAACGCTCGCCGTCGTAACTACGTATGAGAGACGTAATTGTATTTTGATGGATGAATACTATATATAATATAGTAGCTTAGTAGGGTCTGAGTCCTTTATGCAGTTGTTTCTCTAGATGTTCTAATCATTCCTTTTTATAGATATTGAGAATGAGTCGAAGAGGGAGACCAGCTGCTAGGGAAGGCCGTGCTACTGAAGAGACTGCTGATTATGCAGCCATGTTCGAAGCTATGATGACTTCGATCATGAGAAGGATACCAGTTCCGGGGGCAGCAGTTGATGTTGGAGTTCAAGTCCAAACTCCGAAACCAGTGGATTTTGCTAAGCTGTGCAAGGATTATACTGCTCTTGGAGGAAAGGTTTTCTTGGGGACAGAATCAACTGTCGAAGTTCAGAGATGGATAGATGCCTGCAGAAGGATCTTTGGTGATTTGGGAATTGATGATGCAACTAAGAGGAAGTTGGCATCGAGGCAGCTTCAAGGGAGAGCCTCTGATTGGTGGAACTCTATTACCATCACTACTCCGGAAGAAGAGATTACTTGGGAGCAATTCCAAGACAGATTTGAAGCTAAGTTCATTTCTACAGCTCATAAGTCTGTTCTGTTCAAGAGGTTTGTGGAGCTCAAGCAAGGTGGAAGATCAGTTCTTGAGTATGTTTCTGAGTTCGAAGCTTTGTCCAAGTATGCCCGGTCGTATATTGAATCTGCTTATCAGAAGAATGAGAAGTTTGTGACAGGCTTGGACAGTTATCTGGGGAGACAGTTGGTGGATCATTTGGACGATTCATTTGAGAAGCTTGTGGAGAAAGCTCTTAGGCATGAGAGTCTGTTTCCTAAGGAAGGATCTGTTGTTGCTGTGACTAGGGAAGAGTCTAAACCCCAGCAGGGTGGAAACAAGAAGAGGAAGCAGCAGCAGCAGAAGGGTAAGGATGGCCAGAAGAAGCCGAAAGGCGAGGTGACTTGCTACAATTGTCAGCAGAAGGGCCATTTCTCGAAGGATTGTAAGAATCCGAAGGTGCCGATGAAGTGTCACAATTGTGACAAGCCGGGACATTTCAGGAAGAATTGTCCAGAACCGAGGAGGGACAAGCAGATTGTGCAAGCTTATGCTTTAGGAGCTGTTCCGTCGTCTTCGAAAGCTCCTACCGCTGAAGAGAAGGGAAAGAGTGTGGTGGTTCAAGGTACTCTTTTCTTATGTGGTGTTCCAGTTAGAGTTCTGTTTGATACTGGAGCGTCGCATTCGTTTGTTTGTAATGAACTCGTAGGCCGGTTATGTTTGGAACCGGATATTGTTGATAGGCCATTGGTTGTGACTAATCCAGTTGGGGGTTCGTCTTGTTTATGTATGTTATGCCGTGGTCTAGTTGTATCGAGTCATGGTTGCTCTTTTGTTTGTGATTGCTTTGTTCTGAACTTTGCGGGGTTCGGAATTATTTTGGGTATGGACTGGCTTAGGAAGTATGCGGCTAAGGTTGATTGCGAAAGGTTGGAAGTGACAGTCGAGAATGTGGAGGGGCGAAAGATTGTGATACGATGTAAGCATGAAGAAGGCGTCTTCATGAGCTTCATGTATTCGCTAGTTGTTCCACGGGATGGACTGTCATCAGTGCCGATCGCTAATGGATTCGAGGATGTCTTTGACGAAGTCAAAGGGTTGCCGCCGCATAGAGAGATCGAGTTTCGTATAGATCTAGTTGAAGGAGCCAGACCTGTTGTGATGCCTCTTAGGCGGATGGGGCCTAGGGAACAGCAGGAGTTGAGGGTGCAAGTTGACGACCTTTTTCAGAAAGGATTCATTCGGCGTAGTGTGTCCGAGTGGGGTGCACCAGTTGTGTTTGCAACCAAGGCAGATGGGTCGTTGAGATTGTGCATCGATTATCGTGAGCTGAATAAGGTGACTAAGAAGAACAAGTATCCATTGCCGAGAATAGATGACTTGTTTGATCAGCTTCACGAAGCTAAGGTGTTTTCTCAGATGGATTTGGCAACGGGATTTCACCAGTTGAGAGTGGCTAAGGATAGTGTGCCGAAGACTGCTTTTAGGACACCATCCGGGTTCTTTGAGTGGCTGGTAATGCCGTTTGGATTGACTAACGCGCCAGCATATTTTGTGGATCTTATGAATAGAGTGTTCAGAGATCAGTTGAACAAGTTCGTACTTGTGTTCGTGGATGATATTCTGATTTATTCCAGAACGGAAGAAGAGCACAAGACGCACTTGTGTATTGTTTTGGAAATCTTGCGGAAACATCAGCTGAAGGCTAAGTTTTCGAAGTGTCACTTCTGGAAGAGTGAAGTGAGGTTCTTAGGCCATGTGATTTCTGGAAATGGAATAGCGGTTGATCCCGATAAGGTGGCAGCAATCCAGGATTGGGTTAGACCTAAGAATGCATCTGATGTGAGAAGTTTTCTTGGATTAGCAGGATATTATCGACGGTTTATCAAAGACTTCTCCAAGGTAGCTGCTCCGTTAACAGGATTGACGAAGAAGAACCAAGTGTTCAGTTGGGATGCTAAGTGTGAGCAAGCTTTCGGAATCCTGAAAGAGAGATTGACGAGTGCTCCTGTTTTGACTATTCCAAGTGGGAATGATGAGATGGTGGTTTACACCGACGCATGTGGTACTGGACTTGGAGCAGTGCTGATGCAGAAGGATAAAGTTGTTGCGTATGCCAGTCGACAACTAAAGCCGCATGAAAGGAATTACCCAACTCATGATTTGGAATTAGCGGCGATTGTATTTGCTCTGAAGATGTGGAGGCATTATCTGTTGGGAGTTCGATTCGAGTTGTTTACGGATCACAAGTCGTTGAAGTATCTTTTCTCCCAAAAGGATTTGAATCTTCGGCAGCAACGTTGGCTAGAGTTTTTGGCATCATATGATTTTGGTATAGCTTATACTCCGGGAAAAGGTAACGCAGTGGCAGATGCGTTAAGTCGAAGATATGCAGGATTGGGAGCCATGTTTTCAGAATGGAAGAGTCTCGAGTATTTAGCTGGATTTGACTTCAGGCCTAGATGTGAATTGGAACCTGAGATGTTGGCAAACTTATCGATAAGACCCACTCTTGTGGAAAGGATTGGCGAGGGCCAAAAGAGAGATGATAAGCTTGTCAAGATTATCCATGATTTGGAATCTGGATTGGATCCAGAAAAGGATAAAGGATTCGAGGTCGATCGAGAGGGTTGGCTTCGGAAGCAAGGACGGCTGGTTGTTCCCGATATAGATGAATTGAGGAGTGAAGTTCTGAAGGAAAGTCATCACTCTAAGTTGACAATTCATCCAGGTGGAAATAAGATGTATCGGGATATGAAGAGAACCTACTACTGGGAAGGTATGAAGAAGGATGTTGGAAATTTTATTTCCAAGTGTATGAACTGCCAGTTGGTTAAAGCCGAACAGAAGAAGCCAAGTGGATTGCTTCAGCCATTAGAAGTTCCTACATGGAAGTGGGAACAAGTGTCGATGGATTTTATTGATGGATTGCCTAGAACCAGAATGGGAAATGAAGGGATTTGGGTCATTGTGGATCGACTGACTAAGAGTGCGCGATTCATTCCTGTTCGATCGACTAGGACTGCATCAAAGTTGGCTGAGTTGTATGTTAAGTGGATAGTTCGATTCCATGGTATTCCGAAGAGTATAGTGAGCGACCGAGACCCATTGTTCACTAGTGGATTTTGGAAGAGCTTCCAGGAAGTCTTGGGAACCGAGTTGTGTTTAAGTACAGCTTATCATCCCCAAACGGATGGTCCGACCGAGAGAGTCAACCGAGTTTTGGAAGATCTTCTTAGAGCTTGTGTTTTGGATTTCGGAGGATCATGGGAAGATCACCTTCATTTGGTGGAGTTTGCATACAACAACAGTTACCAGTCAAGTATTGGTATGGCACCGTATGAGGCATTGTATGGAAGACCGTGTAACTCTCCGACATGTTGGTTGGAAATTGGAGAAAAGCTGATGCTTGGGCCAGAGATGATTCGACAGACTTTGGATTGCATAGAGATCATTCGGCAACGAATGAAGGCAGCCCAAGACCGTCAGAAGAGTTATGCTGATAAGCGTCGAAAGGATTTGGAATTCGACGCAGGAGATATGGTTTTTGTGAAGATTTCTCCACTAAAGAATGTTATTCGATTCGGGAAGAAAGGAAAATTGACTCCAAGATTTGTTGGACCATTCCCGATCATCGAGCGAATTGGAAAGCTCGCTTACAGATTGGAATTACCTGAGAAGATGTCGAGTGTGCACAATGTTTTTCACGTATCATATCTACGGAAGTATGTGCACGACTCGAATACCATGGTTTCTGCTGATAGCTGTGAAGATTTCGAAGTTGATCCAGTTGATAGAAGACCTCGTAAGCCGCTTCGTGTTGTTGAAACCGACACGAAACAGCTTAGGAGAAAGGTAGTTAAGTTGCTCAAGATACAATGGAGTGATGATGATAACGACTGTACGTGGGAGGTGGAAGAGAGGATGAAGGCAGCTCATCCTGAACTCTTCAAGGTATGGCCCTAAGGTGTCGTCTCATCTCGCGATATTGTAACTTGTTCTAAGTCTTAGAATTCTGTACGCTAAGCTAGAATTGGATGCATGGTTTGTTGATTGCTATGGATGGTAGGCGTACAGAATAGTCTTTGATTGCTACGATTGCTTGGAATTTCGGGGGCGAAATTCCTAAGGGGGAGAGAATGTAACGACCTGTATTTTACGGATCGAAAAGTTTGTCAAAATCTGGGATTTTCATCATTTTCTAGTTGTTTCAAATTTTGGTTGAAATTTCCTAATTCCTAGGTCGTACGCGACCTAAATGTTGTTGGCAACTTAGGAGATAAGTCGTGAGCGACTTAGAGAAGATCTGCGACTTAAGGGGATAGGCAAGTTAAGGGATAAGTCTGGGTCGAGTTGCCGACTTAAGGTAGTGACCGACCTAAGTGATGAGTCGTGACCGACTTAAGAGGTTTAGGCGACCTAAGGAAGAGTAGTAGGCGACCTAAGTATTCTGGGGTAGAGTTAGGTCGGCAACGACCTAAGAAAATGTTGTGAGCGACCTAAGTGTTTGGGTGTTAAGTGTTAGGTCGGCAGTTCGAGTTAGCGACCTATGGGATTGACCGACCTAAGGAATAAGTTAGTTAACGACTTAATAGTTAAGTCGTAGATGACTTAGTAGTTAGGTCGCGTGGGTGCTAAGTTGTTAGGTCGCAGGGTTTTGTAAGTCTTAGGTCGTAGCTTAGTAAGTTGTTAGGTCGCAGGCTGGCTCAAGTGTTAGGTCGCGTGAGAGTCTATGGTATTAAGTCGTAACCCCGTTATGTCGTAGGTCGCGTGAGATTGTTAAGTCGCGCATAGGCTAAGTCGTAGGTCGAAGGAAAGCGCATTTCTTTAGGTCGCCAAGCGTTAGGTCGTAAGTCGCTGGGTGTTTGGATGCGCAGAAGGGTTAGGTCGGAGGCTCTGTTAAGTCGTGGGGGTTTTTAGGTCATAGGTCGGCATAGTGTTAAGTCGGCAGCGACTTAAGAAGATAGCCGAGTTACGACTTAGGGTATTTTCAACTATAAATAGGAGAGCTTCTCTTCATTTTTGGGATCCGGATTTTGAGAGCTCGACTTCTACACTTCTTCACTTCTTTTCTCCACTCTAATCTAGTGCTTCCATCCATCCAAATCGAAGATCAAGATTAAAGATTCAAGAGCTTAGATTGAAGATCTTCATCTTTTCAAGAGAGATTTCTTCATTTGAAGCGGATTTGTGATAGATCAAGCTTGATCCTTCGCTGTCCAGATCTGAAGCGTG
Source organism: Allium fistulosum (assembly GCA_030737815.1). Classification (NCBI taxonomy): domain Eukaryota; kingdom Viridiplantae; phylum Streptophyta; class Magnoliopsida; order Asparagales; family Amaryllidaceae; genus Allium; species Allium fistulosum. The sequence goes on from CM060905.1 coordinate 1,145,903,641, forward strand.
TTGATTTGGGTTTGTTTAGGTGATTTGGTGAGTGGTGATTACCTCTCACACGGATCCAAAGGAGTATATCGGATTGTTGGCTCGATTTAGTGTTAAAATAGAGATTTCCATGCATTTTCTTCATCCTATGTGTAGATCCATATAGATCCATTATTCATGATGATGTTACATCCATTTTATCACATGTTATCCTATGCAAGTTCATTCATCAAGTTTGTAGAGATATAATCCATGTTTTCATGCTTATTGGACTTTCAACTCTTTAATTACGAAAATGCCATTATTGTTATAATTGTCTACTTAGATCATATTTGAATGTTTGATTGCTTGGATTGATGTTTGATTTGATTGCTTGTTATGAATTAGATGATTGATGATTAGATTTAGATCGAAGATGATTCAAAATCTAAGGGAAAGGCTCTTGAATTGGGAAAGCTGCTCGTGGCATATGTAGCGGGATGATGAAGCTCTTATGCATAGATGTGATGATTTGAAGTTGAGATGAGGCTTTGCAAGGATGTAATGAAGCGAGGCATCATATGATGAAGACTTGGTCTAATCCAGACGGGATCATTCCAAGCATGTTGATAACTCGGTGATATGATTCGAGTTGAGGATAATGAATGGATATGAGAATAGTCGTCGAGGAGGATGACTAGGAGGCTTGGATAGCATCGTTGTTGAAGGTTCTAGCATGCTCTAAGCAAGAGTACGTTTGGGCAGATTCGATAGTCCCAACGACCAACTGTTGATGATCGAGTACTCTGGGCAGATTCGATAGTCCTAGGCACGGGCTGCGACGACGTGCGGGAGTTATGTCTAGAACCGGGGTTTCCATTAGCCCTTGACGGACGGCTGAAAGAATGTGCCGGTCATTCAATTAACGGTGATATCGAAGCAATGATAACAGTGATAGCCAGAGTCATGGATGTTTGGTTGTATCGTCATTCGGACTCAAGAGCGGTATTTTCTGGGTGCTTATCTGATTTAGGCCTTGGTACTTGGAAAACATCGCCCTTGACTCGAGTGATAGTAGTTTTACTTTAAATTGTATGCTATGCTATGTTTGCTTCTGCTTAGTGTGTGTCTGGGGGCTATCACTGTAGAATGAGGTTGGAGTGGGAGGGTTGTATTCCTATTCCTTTTCCTTTATGCTCTTTTGGTATGTTGTTAGTTAATTTACTGCTCACTAAGACTGTTGTCTGACTCAAGGCTTTATGTTTTTAATTCTTATTGCCTTGGGCTGTTCGTCCATTTTGGGACGGGCAGACTAGGTAGCAGGTGACAGGTGCTGTTCTCTTCTCACGATGCTGATATCGAAGACGAGCTAGAGGGTTGCATATTATCTTCTTATATGTACTGGATATTCCGCTGTTTTGTATTCTCTGAGAGATATGTAGTGAGGCTTGATGTATTGACTATTTGGATGCTTGTATTCAACTATTGTGAAGTTTTATATGATGTCATTTTGTTATGAAAAGCTTCACTATACATATGTTCTATTGTATTTTGTCCATGCGCTGTGAGTAATACGATAGATTCTGTTGTTTTAAATCTTACCTTGACAATCGTCCATAGTCGCCTGGCACACTTTACAGCGCTCTATCTCTAGATTCGGTGCATGGGTCATGGGCGGTCGTCACAATTGTACTATGTATGTAGATAGTTTAACGGATCCTTGGGAGATGGAATCCCGAACATCTCTTAAGTTATTGCACACAATTTAGACACTGGATAAGAGATGTAAAATCCCGTAAACATCTCTGAAGCCGTTCCACTCATATTTATTTATTGTTAATTTAACTTACATAAGATCTTTTAGTTCTAACTCGAGTTTTTTGTCTTTTCATTATGCTCGGGTCAGTTTGAGCTTTTCAGTGTATTGAAGACTTTATTTCTGAAGGACGAAGACGAAGATTTGTATACTATATATTTTATATATATTCCACCGCATCATGTTATTCCGCTGCATTATATTTTCCTGCTATATGTATAACTCTGATATTTTGTGAAAGTGTAATCAAATGTTATTTGTAAAACTGCTTCATGGACTGTTTATTTGATTATTATATTCTATCATTTTGATGTGAGATTCTATGTTTTGTTTTTCCTTTTTTCCTCTTATTTTCTTATTTACCCCATTAACAATCTTCCCTTCCGAATGGTTTGAGTTGACATGTGTGGTTTATTGTTGATTTAAACCATCCAAAAAGGTGGGTCGTTATAGTTGGTATCAGACCTTTGTTTTAGCGATAACCTTAACTTTGTGGGGTCTGACTCATTAGAGATAGGGTAGTAATACCCTAGAATGAGTTTGTCTGAGTGTATATATATGAGAGAGCGTACTTGTTAGTGCTATAAAAAAATTTATATTGTGTTAAATTGTTCTATTTAGTATTTATAAATTCTGCTCGGTACATAGGACGCTATGGCATCGATAGGAATTTCTGAACACTTAATAGGGCAGACTGACACAATATTGTTTTCGAAATATAGGTAAATGAAATAATTTTACATAGTATTATATTTTTTATATAAAAGGATAAATTTATTAATGGATAGAGTTGAATGTGATATGTTTGTTGTTTGGAAGTGAAAATTTATAAATAATGGTTGCAAAACAAAATTTACAAATAAAGTAAATATGTATTGGAAATTTGAGAACTTAAGTTCCGGGGTTTTGAAATTGGTTTTCCAAGATTTTGGAATATAATATTAGAATTATTTGGAAGTGTTTTCGAATATAAATATTTTCAATGTAATTTGAAAGAAATGTTTTAAAAGAATTTTAGAAGGAAGTAAGTTCTGTACTCCCCTCTTATGTCGTTGGAAAATAATTTCGGTGATGACGGCTGCATCATCGACATTCATTTTCGAGTTTCAAAGTGGGAAGGCCACTATAGTAGCTTTACTACACATTTGTTTTGATAAATAAATCTTGATTTTAAAATTTCTAAATATGATTTGATATATATAAGATATGAATATATATATTATTTTAAAGTGATTTGAAATGAACCCGGCATTTAGTTCTTAAGTTTCTATCAATTAGGGATTTCAATTATTGTAATGAAATGAAATCTTAACTATTTTAATAGTTGGAAACTTCTAAAATGAAATATAAGAAATTAGATGCTGAGTGATTAATGAAATATATAAGAAATTGAAAATTTGTAACTTGTAAATCAAAAGATATAAAATTAGAAGATGTAATTATTGAATATTTTGTTAACTAAAATGAATAAGATAAACTGGTGTAATCAATTTCATTCTAAAAACCATATATATAACTTACCTGAATGTTTAAAAGTTGAAATGTTAATATGGATATGTAATAGAACCTTATACAAGCAAAATCCTAATAACAAAAATGCTTCAAAATGAACAAATGTTTATAAATGAAAAAATTTAAGATGTACGGGAAATGTTATAAACATGAGTTAATCTTTTGAAATGCTTAAAAAATTAAATTGAATATATAAATGTGAATTAAAGCTGCAATAAAATGTATGTAATACTTAAATAATAAATTGATTAATGATTTAAATATTGAATGGAAAATAAATTGTGTAAGTAATGAAAGAAAATTTATAAAAGATAATTATTATATGAATAAATGAAAATGAATAAAAGGTCAATGATGTGAAAATGAAACCAATAGAATAAACTTAAATAATATTTACAATTCAGTGTTGTTTGGCTGATGGGAAGTTGGGGAATTGTACTTCGAATTGTTTAAGGATGTATAAGTAATCTATTAAGTAATTAGCTAAGGCTGTTGAGTGTAGGATACACTTGATAGTTTATTTATTACCCTTGTACAATGAAAATTTTCTGAACCTAAACAAACCATTCGTTTTGGTTGCTATAGATGTATGATGGATTTCTTTTGTTACATATGATGGTTATCTTCTTTTTGTAATGGGCCGAAAATTTTCGACCCCGAAAATCGACACTAATACAATCACTGTATAGAGTGCCGAGCAGTCGAGTGCCGGAAATCCCAGACTGTTAGAGTTAAGCAAAAAAGAGGTAGAAAAAGACTAGAAACAACGGCACAGAATCTCACAATCGCAGTGGAACAATATATAACAGGAAATAACAGCATTTATACAAAGAAAAGCTGTAACTGTCTATATAAATATACAAAATATCATAGTACAATAAATCTGGACAGTTATAATAACTTGTCCTCACCTATAAAATAGCCTATAGTACACAGTGGAATATACTCAATACGTCTATGCCATCCAGCTCGTCTTTTGATCTCCAAAGCATCCTAACCTGAAAATATGTAATACTCGGTCTGACCCGAGCATTACAATAAAGTAACACCTAAGTCCGGCTAGAAAACAGCGTGAGTAAACCCATTCAATCTGAAATACTTAAGTTATAAAAATTCTTCCAAAAAACCCAGAGTAACTCATTCCCATGACGAGTTTTCATCCAATTATAACCAAACACCGTTACAGAAATCCAATGATATTATAGTAACATCTAAGTACCGCTACTTACTTAAAAATGGTTGAGTTTGTTAAATCAATCCAAGCCCAGTATTCTAATATCAAATTGTGAAGTCATGTAGTGTTATCGAGGTGGTTTCGGATATCACTGATATCCGACCCGGCCTCTTCGAATTCAAGTAATAAATTTAAAAGGAGGTAAATTATTTGAAATAACAATTTATATTTAAGGTGACAATACTAAAAATGGGAATTTACTACAGACATGGATTTAAAATGTGTCGACACTTTATTCTAGCATTTCGATTCGTTTGGCTACTAAATGCATAGACAAAACACTTGAAATAAGTATTCAAGAGCAATAAGGCAAAAACATAAATCGTTAACTAAATTTAACGATTTATAGTTAATATCAAACAGTTCGTAAATCAGGATTCCTTCACTTTAATTTTTGAAACTATTTATACTATTAACCCAAAAATAATTATAAATTAAGGAAGTTATAAACAATTTATTTCTAACTAATTAAGCAGTCCAAGCAATAACTAATCCTATTATTAAGCTAGGATTTAATTTATTAAGAACTAAATTAATAACTTACTTTAATTATTTAGACAATTTAAGTTTACTTTACACAAAAGAATTTAGCTTAAATATTAGGAAATAGGATTAAAAGACAATGAAATTCCATTTTCTTTCCCTTTCTTTCCTTTCCTTTTCTTTCATTTATTATTTTATTTATTTCCTTTTATTCTCTTTTATTCTCTATTCCCTGGCCCAACCTGGCCCAAATCTTCCCCACCTCCTCTCCTTTCTAGTTCCTACCTATCACTCTTAATTCAAGTCCAGGGAATTCATATAGTCGTGCACGTGCACGTGCACACTGCCGTGCCTTGCTTTCCTTCGACGCCGACCATCCCTGCAAGTCACCGCTGACCCTTACCCCAAGCTCCACCACCGGAAATCTCCACCAATCCACTTACTCGAAAATCGAACAGCTACCCCAAATCAACACGGAATCCACCACCACTTGATCGCCACTCAAAGCCCCCGCGAACCAACATTTACCACTAAACTATACCAGAACGACCGCTACATCCTTACCTTCCTTCTCCACTGGGTGCGCAACACGCCACCCCTCCATTTTCCTCACTCTTCCTCCATGACCGAGATCACCCACAACACCTACCTTAACGCTACCTTTGCCTTGTCTCGACGCCTTGCTTCGCCAGAAAGTCTCGCTCCATTTTTCATGAGTACACCACCTTCCAAGCCTGCACTACGCCAAGCCTCGAGACATAAAAATGCACGGGGCACCGGAATTTGGCCAAAATCACGTTTCCAGTCATCTCTAATTTTCTCACCCTTCCCATGATTTAAATTCACCAAACTATTTCGAAAACTCACGATTCTAATCAACTAACAAGATCATATGATCAAATCCAACAATCATGACATTCAATTTTTAACCAAACCCGAGCTATCTACTGTAATTCATGTTTTCCTACCCTTCCACTTTATAATATCAACGAAAACAAACTTTAAGGTAAACTACGCTCGAAAACAAACAAACTTTCTGTTGGAATCATAAGCTAATACTTTACAGAATAGAGAGAAAAAGATTTTTAAAGTGGTAAGCTATCAATTTTCTTGCAAGGGAACAAAGTGTTGATGCTTGTTACTGTGGGCTTACAGACTAACCATATACTTATATTGTGTAAAGACTTATTTATACATAGATGCCTGACATGATTTATCAAGTTTCAACATATGTGTATTCCTACATCATTCCCAGTAATAAAAGTTTTAGTTTTACTCACATTTTATCAAGATGATGACTGTTGCTTCCTCTGCTTTGTTTATCCTCTGTGAACCTGTGTTGTTTGATTTCTTCCTCTCTCTTTTTTATATAAATTTTAGTTTTATTCCTTTTCTTCTTTGTGTGAGTATCAACAAGTGGTAGACATAACTACGCATATATATATATATAGGAAAGAAAAGTGGAGTGTACAGAGTAAGCCAGCTGAACCATTTTGTACAGGCCTTGCATTTTATTTTCTTTTATTTATTTAATTTTTTTATTTGAAAAATGTTATGACCTGATTTGATTTTCCTATGACTCAACTAAATGTTTTGACATTGATATAATGTTTTGTATGCTTTGAGTTGAAATTTTGTATGCTTGAATTGATGTTGTCTCCCTAGCATGTCAACATGTACATTTATTGATATATATCCTTATGCATATATGTATACATGCCTTTTCCATTTCCTGATAATGCACAATTACATTTATGTCTTTCTCATTTTTATAATAATGTATATACTTATTTACACATGTATTAATATTCTTTATGTATACTATTATATTTACATATATGTTTACATTTCACTATTTAATATTGACATATATATATTTACTTATTTACTAGTTTATATAACGTATGTACCTATACATTTACTTATATTACTATATATGTTCACATACCATTTAAATACACTCATGTTTCACATATATAGATATATATACATTCCCATGTGCACTACATTCCATAGACATATGCCCATATAAGTATGTATATAGATATATATAAGTTTAAATTGCCATTTTGGAGTTCCATGTGTATAAATGAAAATATAGATATTTATTCACATCTACTATACTTTTATAACCTTATACATCTAGACTTACGTATATATATATATTTTTAATCATTGTAAAGCTTGTATGTATATATATATCTATGGGTTTTTCTTCTTAATTAAATGGTGGAGTTTATATATATATATATTATTTATCTTCAATAAGATTTATCATACCAAGAGATTTTACAATTCAATATTTATTACAGTTTTCAAATCAATTTATATATGTTCCGATATTTTAATTATCAAAATTTTATTTGTTCGACTTATAGAATAAAAATCAATTACTGTGACGCCCCACCTCCATGTTCACAATAACAAAGAGTATTAAAAGAAATACTGTCTGTTATTATGAAGAATAAGGTTGGATAGGAGCGACCATCCGTAGTTGGGCCTTACACTAGAACTGGTTACCTCGATAGGAGTGGTATATATTTTTATTTTTCATCTCTTATTTATGTACTCCCATCAACATACCCAATTCCAGTATAAAACGAACTACGATGGTTCATAATAGTTTAGGACAATATATATAATAATAACACAGATAAGCTAAATGCGGAACACAGATAATAAAAGTCTCATATATATATATAACTGATGTCAGTTACAATACATTTGACACAATACAAATGATACAACTACACTGTCGATTTTGGAAGTTATATATACAAGTACATTATCAAATAATATACATGAATACATATCATCCTATACTAGGACACGACTACTTCAAAAGATATGAAGAGACTTCATGGCTTAAGCAGCAACCCAAAGCAGGATATCTAAAACCTGAAATAACTCGGTCTGACCCGAGTATTAAATTCAAAAGAAAATAATACACGGGTCAGTCTAATTCAAACTCAGTTATTAATGGACAGAAGCAATAATAATTAAATAGAAAATAGACGACAGTCACAGAAATCTCATCTATCCAATCCTTTAACAAGGAAAACGGATAACGGTAGATATAACACTAAATATTGTTAAACAACAATCAGCAAATTCAAATCATCAGTAAAGACAAAAGAAGGAATTATCAATGAAGATAATATGAAAACCACAAAATTGCCTAACCAGCAATTAACAACAAAATCCAATTATTAAATAAATAATTAGAAACTCATAGTATAATTATCAAATAGATAATTAGGCAACAACAAATGATCAAATCAAATAAGAACACAATTTCAAAATATTGAATTGAACCAACGAAACAATTCGAACAATCGAAACATCACTTAAAAACATCAATACTAATTGGCTGCAGTACATGCACGCGTGCACTACCTCGCCATTACAGTGATGAAATACACAAAAGCTCAATGAATCAGAAACAAATGGCATCAACTCAACCGCAACAACAAAACAGTGCAGTAGTGCCAAAAGAACAAGAACACCTATATACAAGCAGGGTAAACATCACCATAAACAGGCAGTGTTACACACTACTCGAGGCACAGTGCACAATAACCCAATGAAAACCAGAAATGTGTTCAAAGCAAATTCAGTCCACATGATGGAAGAAACACATGAAGGTACAACTCCAAGTGTGTCAACCCACCAACTCAATGCAGCAGTACATGCCTCGTCATCAAAGATAGAGAAACCAGAATGAAAGGAGTACTACTACAACCTGAACCAGTGATGTCAACACGACTCGAAATGTATATGAAGGTCTGCAATAATACTAAAGTGAAGATTCAAATATCAATGCCACTGATTCAATAGTTCTAGTGCAACCGGGATGGCAAGTGCACCAAAGACCAGCATATAAAACACTGGCAAAATCGTGATGCAGTGCAATACAACATATTATATCAGTGGACCTATATAAGCACTGAACAAAGGAGCAGCCCATTTTCCAAAGAAAGAAGTAACAGAGTAAGTACGATCAAAGTCAAGGCTCAATATCACAATTAATACAACTTGATTATCAAAGTGTATACATTTTGAAGCAACCAAGTAAGGGGGCTGAAATCAACAATTGACAGAGATTCAATCTGTAACAGGTTGTTTTTAAAACATCATCACTTTTATCATGTAAGTGTAGACCACTAAAAAATCAGGCTCCAAACAAAGAGCAAAGACTCGAAACCATGCACATTGCAGACTCAAATTAGAAACAGTCGAAGGAACGAGCCCATGGTACACGTGCACTAACAACTCGAAGACTGCAATATCTAAGTGATGATATGGATTGATACAAGTAGCGACAACAAAAATATCAACTAGAATAATGGACCAACAATGCAACTGTCAAATGAAAGAGTGCAGACATGAATGTCAAGGCACTGCAAATGCAACAGGTAAGGGATGAATACAAATAACTCAAATCAGGTTCAAGTGCATCAGTACATGATACATCAAACCAGACAAGCCACAAACCAAAATGCAACAATGGTAGAATCACAAATGAATTAATTCCATATACAACAAAACTAAAGAAGCATGTGCAGTTCAAAATCAGAGAGTATATGCAGAAGGCAGCATGCATACAAGTTAATCAAATTTCAAGTTAGGAGAATCAAAGGTACAACATCAAGCATAAACATATGTGCAGCAGTTATGATCAAGTCAAATTCTATTCAAGCCAAGAACCATGAAACAGTGTGACAAACAGTCACATATATACATACATAAATGCACATATATATATATATGAGCAATACCACAGAGATGATGGAACTGCATTGGGCCGAGCATTGAAAAAGTTTCAAAATCAAAGTCAGTGAGCAAGGAAAACAGTGTCAAAGACTCAAATCAATGTCAAAGTCAACCAAAACAAATTCGAACAATATCAAGAGCCGAAGCCAGAGTTAAAATGTCGCAGACAATTTAGGGAATAAGAACCCTATATAAACCAGTGAATATCATCGGCAACCAAAGAATTCAAACCACGAAAGTCACGAATTTAAACAACCCAAAAATCATTAAAATTTGAATTAGATGTGAGAATAAATTAATCACCTTCTTCGATGAGCAAGCAACGAAACCCATCGTTCGGTCGAGCCAATCGAAGTCGGTGCCTTCAAAAATCAAAACCCCCAACTTTTCACAATGGAATGGACGAGGACAAGCAAGCCCTAACTTTGGAGACGAGCGAGAAATATCGAGCAGCTATTTTTTCTTTTCGTATGTTGTTAGGGTTGTGAAAAAAATGAATACTGGGGAATCCCTTTTGCCTTAGATAATTAACACGGCAAAAACATAAAAATGAAAATGTGGGCCAACATTAAGTTTTAAAGCCCGCATATCATTCACCAAATCATAAAAGAATTTCAAATCGATTAAAATTCCAATAGCAATTTGTTAGCAATTTTAATCGTCTAATGACGATAACTAACTTTTACAAAATCCCGGTTGTTACAGACTCCCCTCCTTATAAAAATTGCGTCCCCGCAATTTTCATAATTAAAGTCATCACTAACAATTATTTTTCTAACATAAACTGGTTAAGCTAGAAAAATAAGGTCAAGAATATAAACACCAAAGAAATCTTTTAATTTCATAAAAGAAATTCACCAATTCTCAACAAAATCTAATTATCAAGTAGACAATCAGAAAACAAGAAAACTGAATAATTACAATTACCAGCTATATTCAATTATCAAAACGATAATAAAAAAACATCAAATATCTAATTATTACAAACAATAATCAGAAATCTCAAATCAACAAATATCTAATTATCAAAAACGATAAGCAGAAAACATCAAATATCTAATTATCAAAAACGATAATCAGAAAACATCAAATATCTAATTATCAAAAACGATAATCAGAAATCTCAAAACAACAAATATCTAATTATCTCAAACGATAATCAAAAACAAATATCCGATTATCAAAAACTATAATCAGAAATCAACAAATATCCGATTATCAAAATCGATAATCAGAAACAATAAATATTCGATTATCAAAAACGATAATCAGAAATTTCAAATCAACAAATATCCGATTATCCAAAACGATAATCAGAAATCTCAAATCAACAAATATCTAATTATCTCAAACGATAATCAGAAATCTCAAAATAACAAATATCTAATTATCTCAAACGATAATCAGAAACAAATATCCGATTATCAAAAACTATAATCAGAAATCAACAAATATCCGATTATCAAAAACGATAATCAGAAACAACAATTATCCGATTATCAAAAACGATAATCAGAAACAACAAATATCCGATTATCAAAAACGATAATGAGAAATCTCAAATCAACAAATATCTAATTATCTCAAACGATAATCAGAAATCTCAAAACAACAAATATCTAATTATCTCAAACGATAATCAGAAACAAATATCCGATTATCAAAAACTATACTCAGAAATCAACAAATATCCGATTATCAAAAACGATAATCAGAAACAACAATTATCCGATTATCAAAAACGATAATCAGAAACAACAAATATCGGATTATCAAAAACGATAATCAGAAACAACAAATATCGGATTATCAAAAACGATAATCAGAAACAACAATTATCCGATTATCAAAAACGATAATCAGAAACAACAAATATCCGATTATCAAAAACGATAATCAGAAACAACAAATATCCGATTATCAAAAACGATAATCAGAAACAACAATTATCCAATTATCAAAAACGATAATCAGAAACAACAAATATCCGATTATCAAAAACGATAATCAGAAACAATAATTATCCGATTATCAAAAACGATAATCAGAAACAACAAATATCCAATTATCAAAAACGATAATCAGAAATCTCAAATCAACAAATATCTAATTATCGATACGATAATTAAATTTCATAACAGCAATTATCTAATTATCGATTCGATAATTAAATCTCATAACAGCAAAAATCTAATTATCGATACGATAATTAAATCTCATAACAGCAAATATCTAATTACCTGCAGATAATTAGATATAACAAATATCTAGAAATCAATTAAGATACTCTAGAAAATCAACATAAAAGGTTGGATCGATCCCATCAGATGGCGAATTTTAGCTACGCCGCACGTGCATCAACAAATGGCCGAAGCCTACCAAGTACTATAAAATTTTGGTGCCCATCAGGTGACCCGAAGGTCCGTAGAGTGACCCGAAGGTCTAGTACTGGTATTTGACCCGAAGGTACTCAGAGTGGCCCGGAAGCCCAACAAATGACCCGAAGGTCCACCAGAGTGGCCCGAAAGCCCAACAAATGACTCGAAGGTCCAGCAGATGACCCGAAGGTCCAATATAGTGGCTCGAAAGCACACAAAATCATCAGAATCATCAAACAACAGATGTTTCAATTAACGAGTCTGGAATTAACCGAAATAGCAAATGCACATGTCCCATACCACGTGTTTTACTAAATCGTTTGATTCACTTCATCGTTTCCTCAAAAGTGCAAAATTGTGTATTTTAAATAAATACATTTTTTCGTTCTCAAACGAACAAGTCCGGAATTAAGCGAATCAGTAAAAGTAAGGGTTCATAGTCCTCGATTTTGCTGAATCGTTTAAATCGCTTCCTCATTCTTTTGAAAGCGCAAACTGTAAAATTTTGGTATTTTATATAAATAACATTTTACGTTCTCAAACGGACAAGTCCGGAATTAAGCGAATCGGTAAAAGTGAGGGTTCATTGTCCTCAATTTTGCTGAAGCGTTTAAATCGCTTCGTCATTCTTTTGAAAGCGTAAACTGTAAAAAAAATTATTTTAAAATGATTTTTAAAATATGTGATTAAAACAGAAACATCTGTAGAAAATTCGATAAGGAAATTGCACTTCTCAAAACACCGTAAAATCGGACTCAAAATCAGCATTGCGGAATAACCGCTTGAAAATCCACTTTAAAATTTACGGTTACTAAAGTCAAAGCGATAGTGATTTTTAAACGTCAAAATCTCATCAAAACTATTCGCATCAAAATATAATACCAGTGAATTTTCATTCATTAAAAATGTCAACAAAACACCGTGCTTCAAAAATTTAACATCGGTGTAAAAATCCCGTTATAGAATAACGGCAACAGAATACGTTTAAACCAAACATCGGTTCAACGTAAAATCAATGCAGTAACGTGCAACTCAAATTTACACGTATACTACAAAATGAACAAAGAAATCATTCGAACGTATCTTCAATGAAGATAATTCAAAATAGCAAAAATCTCAACAAAAATCACATAACTGCAATCGCTTTGAATCCTAAAATCAGATTCGAAATTTTCAAAGAAAAAAAATAAACCCAGCTATGTAAACAACAAATGAAATTTATTTCAATTTCATATTTTGATTTTTAAATCAAAAAGGTTATCAGCTGTACTCAGCGAAGACAGTGTCACTTCTTTCGCTGCACACTCTGATTAACAGAACACAAATTACTCAATCATCAAAACACAATTTCACTTTTATTTTTAAATAAAGATATTTAAAAATTTCATCATAATTTCAAAACTTTAGTTTTGACTCAAGGCACAACTAAAACATCAACCAATAGTTGTAACACATGTTCCATCTAAGTTATGTTTTATATTATGTCCATAAACCCCAAGCTCTGATACTGTGATGCCCCACCACTATGCTCATAATAACAAAGAGTATTAAAAGAAATACTATCTGTTATTACGAAGAATAAGGCTGGATAGGAGCGGCCATCCGTAGTTTGGCCTTACACTGGTACTGGTTACCTCGATAGGAGTGGTATATATTTTTATTTTTCATCTCTTATTTATGTACTCCCATCGACATACCCAATTCAAGTATAAAACGAACTACGATGGTTCATAATAGTTTAGGACAATATATATAATAATAACACAGATAAGCTAAATGCGGAACACAAATAATAAAAGTGTGATTTTGTCTGAAAGAAAGGCCTATATATATATATATAACTGATGTCAGTTACAATACATTTGACACAATACATATGATACAACTACACTATCGACTCTGGAAGTTATATATACAAGTACATTATCGAATAATATACATGAATACATATCATCCTATACTAGGACACGACTACTTCAAAAGATATGAAGAGACTTCATAGCTCAAGCAGCAACCCAAAGCAAGATATCTACAACCTGAAATAACTCGGTCTGACCCGAGTATTAAATTCAAAAGAAAATAATACACGGTTCAGTCTAATTCAAACTCAGTTATTAATGCACAGAAGTAATAATAATTAAATAGCAAATAGACGACAGTCACAGAAATCTCGTTTATCCAATCCTTTAACAAGGAAAACGGATAACGGTAGATATAACACTAAATAGTGTTAAACAACAATCAGCAAATTCTAATCATCAGCAAAGATAAAAGAAGGAATTATCAATGAAGATAATATGAAAACGACAGAATTGCCTAACCAGCAACTAACAACAAAATCCAATTATTAAATAAATAATTAGAAACTCATAGTTTAATTATCAAATAGATAATTAGGCAACAACAAATGATTAAATCAAATCAAATAAGAATACAATTTCAAAATATTGAATTGAACCAACGAAACAATTCGAACAATCGAAACATCACTTAAAAACATCAATACTGATTGGTTGCAGTACACGCACGCGTGCACTGCCTCGCCATTACAGTGATGAAATACACAAAAGCTCAACGAATAAGAAACAAATGGCATCAACTCAACCGCAGCAACAAAACAGTGCAGTAGTGCCAAAAGAACAAGAACACCTATATACAAGCAGGGTAAACATCACCATGAACAGGCAGTGTTACACACTACTCGAGGCACAGTGCACAATAATCCAATGAAAACCAGAAATGTGTTCAAAGAAAATTCAGTCCACATGATGGAAGAAACACATGAAGGTACAACTCCAAGTGTGTCAACCCACCAACTCAATGCAGCAGTACAGGCCTCATCATCAAAGATAGAGAAACCAGAATGAAAGGAGTACTACTGCAACCTGAACCAGTGATGTCAACACGACTCGAAATGTATATGAAGGTCTGCAACAATACTAAAGTGAAGATTCAAATATCAATGCCACTGATTCAATAGTTCTAGTGCAACCGGGATGGCAAGTGCACCAAAGACCAACATATAAAACACTAGCAAAATCGTGATGCAGTGCAATACAACATAAATTATATCAGTGGACCTATATAAGCATTGAACAAAGGAGCAGCCCATTTTCCAAAGAAAGAAGTAACAGAGTAACTACGATCAAAGTCAAGGCTCAATATAAAAATTAATACAACTTGATTATCGAAGTGTATACATTCTGAAGCAACCAAGTAAGGGGGCTGAAATCAACAATTGACAGAGATTCAATCTGTAACAGGTTGTTTTTAAAACATCATCACTTTTATCATGTAAGTGCAGACAACTACAAAATCAGGCTCCAAACAAAGAGTCAAAGACTCGAAACCATGCACAGTGCAGACTCAAATCAGAAACAGTCGAAGGAACGAGCCCATGGTACACGTGCACTAACAACTCGAAGACTACAATATCTAAGTGATGATATGGATTGATACAAGTAGCGACAACAAAAATATCAACCAGAATAATGGACCAACAATGCAACTGTAAAATGAAAGAGTGCAGACATGAATGTCAAGACACTGCAAATGCAACAGGTAAGGGATGAATACAAATAACTCAAATCAGGTTCAAGTGCATCAGTACATGACACATCAAACCAGACAAGCCACAAACCAAAATGCAACAATGGTAGAATCACAAATGAATTAATTCCATATACAACAAAACTAAAGAAGCATGTGCAGTTCAAAATCAAAGAGTATATGCAGAAGGCAGCAAGCATACAAGTTAATCAAATTTCAATTTAGGAGAATCAAAGGTACAACATCAAGCATAAACATATGTGCAGTAGTTATGATCAAGTCAAATTCTAGTCAAGCCAAGAACCATGAAACAGGGTGACAAACAGTCACATATATACATACATAAATGCATATATATATTTATATATGAGCAATACCACAGAGATGATGGAACTGCAGTGGGCCGAGCATTGAAAAAGTTTCAAAATCAAAGTCAGTGAGCAAGGAAAACAGTGTCAAAGACTCAAATCAATGTCGAAGTCAACCAAACAAATTCGAACAATATCAAGAGCCGAAGCCAGAGTTAAAATGTCGCAGACAATCTAGGGAATAAGAACCCTATATAAACCAGTGAATATCATCGGCAACCCAAGAATTCAAACCACGAAAGTCACGAATTTAAACAACCCAAAAATCATTAAAATTTGAATTAGATGTGAGTATAAATTACTCACCTTCTTCGACGAGCAAGCAACGAAACCCATCGTTCGGTCGAGCCAATCAAAGTCGGTGCCTTCAAAATCAAAACCCCCAACTTTTCACAACGGAATGGACGAGGACGAGCAAGCCCTAACTTTGGAGACAAATGAGAAATATCGAGCAGCCATTTTTTCTTTTCGTATGTTGTTACGGTTGTGAAAAAAATGAATACTGGGGAATCCCTTTTGCCTTAGATAATTAACACGGCAAAAATATAAAAATGAAAATGTGGGCCAACATTAAGTTTTAAAGCCTGCATACCATTCACCAAATCATAAAAGAATTTCAACTCGATTAAAATTCCAATAGCAATTTGTTAGCAATTTTAATCGTCTAGTGACGATAACTAACTTTTACAAAATCCCGGGTTGTTACAATTACTCAATTAACAGACGTAATAATCCGGGTCGTCACACTTTTTGTTTGCATATGATCGTGGTATATTGTATGTTACTGTGATATTGAATTAAAACAACTAAATATTCCTCTTTTACATAATTCTAACTATTTTGGATTATATAAGTGAAATACAGGTTTATGGATGCAATAGCTACTGCTTTGGTTTCATAAATAAAGTTTGTTTGCCCGAATAATAGGTACATTTTTGGATTACTGTTTTACAGCGATATTTTATAGTTTTTCCAATGGTTGGGATATTATATTATTAAAATATGATATATATTGTAATTACTGATATTATTATTTTTCCGGACCTATCCGTACAAAGGAGACTCTGCCTAAATTTTTCGTGAATTTAAGACTTAGAAATTTTTGTGAAAGTAAAAATATTTTCAAACTTTTATTAAACTTGGGTCTGGAAGATTTAATTGTTTACAAATTGATATATTTTATTTAAATTACTTAATTATGTAAGTTTTAATTATTTATAAATTAATATTCTGAATAAAACTATATCAGTTCTCAATTCCTCCTTTCCTTTTCGAGGACGAAAAGTTTTTAGTAGGGGAGACTGTAACGGCCCATAATTTTCGATAATTAAAATATTAAATTAATTAAGATTTTGCAATTTAATATTGTGGGAAATTAAAAGTTTATGATCTATTATTGAGAAAATAACTAGAATATGATTTAATAATGTTGTATGAACGTTATTAACAATTATTGTAATGTAATTTCAACTAATTGAAATAATTGTAAAGTTAATTTGGTTATAATTATAAATAAGGAATTAAAATTGGTAATTAATGTAATTAAGGAACTAAAATATTAAAGTTAATACGGTAAGATGATAACTGAAGGATATGAATGTAATAAAATGTAAACTAATGTTAATTATATCTATATGTGATAATTGATTTAATAATAAGAGTGGAACTCAAATACAAGAATTTATTTGGATTTAACTGTAATTAACTAGGATTTTATTACAGCTAAATTTAACGTTGAATTTAATGAAATCTTTTAATAGTGAATTTAACATGGAAAAAATTATTTTTATAGATTATTAATTTCCATGAAATCTAGATTGGTGAAATTGTTAACTGTTAAATTTGAATTTAAAGGTAATTAAATTAATTTAATAATAATTTATTTAATTAACTTGAAAATAGCCATTTTGGCAATTGTCTCGGATTTTGGCGAAACAAGTTTCATCGGATACGTAACAGTGAACTATTATAGGATATCAAGTTTCGTAGCGATCGGACTTGTCGTTTGATCGAGCGAGCTCGAAACGCGTAGAAATTATAATCTGATTTTAAAAGCTAACTTTTGTATACAATGGAATTAGGGCTTGAAACTAGTTCCACTGAGTTTATAAATATCCAAAATATATATTTTGATATATGGGATGATCTACTTTCATTTCGCAAACGAAACGGGCTTTTCGGGTCATCATTATCATTTCGACCCAATTCGATATGTTCATTCTTTCTTATCTATCTTAGTCCATTTAAATAAATTTCTTTTCTAAAACTCTAGCAGCCTTTTTCTTATTTTTGTACGTACATTTCCATCTGCTCCTTTCTTCCTTCCCAATGACAGAAACACTAATTCCCAAATTCAATTTCAAATCAAAATCAAATCAAAAGATTTAAACTCCTCAAACTATATTGAATTATATATCGTTAGAAAACTCTCGATGAGCGCAATCTACTGCAGCAATTTGTTTTTCGATTTGATGAATCGTTTGACTAGAAATCGATGATGAACCTCGACCGTCCATATTAGGGTTTGCTATTTCAACAGCGGATCTTCGATTTCACGACGATAAGAAGGTATGGGCTTGTAGAGGGCGACCTGCAGAGTAGATCCATGGGTTTCGTCGTCGCCAGAGGTGCTTGGATTTGCCAGAATCGGTGCGAGAAGTGGCGAAGTTCATCATGGCGAAGGAGGTCATTTTGGCGATCACAGTTGATGGAAATCCTGGTGTGGGGTCGGCCGGAGGTGCAGGTGGTGGTGGAGCGAGCTGATTGGCGCAGCGATGCCTCTAGCGGCGGCAGCAGGCAGGTTTAGAGTGGTAGCTGAGGTCGAGGGTTGCGTGCGTATGTCTGCGGAGAGAGCGTGGTATGGTGACGTGTTTCTTATTTTTAATTTAATAATTATTATATTTTTAATTTCAAATCTTCTAATGTTAATAACTTTTGCAAACGACCTTGGAGTCACGCGCGGTTCTCTCCTATGCGATTGTATCGAAATTTCGGACATTATGGAACTGGTTTGGTTGGATTCTGAGACTGTTAGATTTTTGGGCTAAATTTGGATTTTAAATCGACGAGAAATCAAGGGTGAGTGTTTTAACCCACTCACGACTACTAAACTATCTTATGTTAGTTAAATTAAATTTATGATGTGATTAGAAAGTTATTGATTGCTATTTGGTATATTTAAATTGCCATTCCAGTTAAATCTAAATTTATTCAATGGAATTGCCATTTAAATTAACATTGAAATTAATTGCCTGTTAAATACCTAATATTGATAACCAGTTTATTTTTTGTGATTTATTGGTTGATTTGAATGATGATCGTGATAGATGTTTAATTGTTGATATTTGGATGATTGGATATTATATTTATTTTATATGTTGTTATCACAATGCAAGTTCCCTTAGTTATTGTTAGGAAAATCACTATGGGTTGAAATGATACATAAATGAATGGTCTTATAGATGAGGGAAAAATCGTTATGGGTTGAAATGATAAACTCGAGCGATTTTATGGATTTTGAATTTTAACTCGGGATTGTGGGTTGAAATGATATATACCCGTAAATTTAAATTATTGCGGGTTGAAATGATATATATCCGTATCACTTGACCATAGGGTAGAAAATTATATACAGACACCGAATTGGCTAAATTAAATGATTTTAAATCCCTAGTTTTGAATCCAGTTAAATGATATCATGAAATAAAATTAGATTTATATGAACTGAATTATTTTCAAAATCCAAGCTTTTAATATGTTGAAGTTGAAATTGGTTTAAATGAATTGTTTAAAGGATTTAAATTGAATCTTAAAGTAGAATTTGAAATATAAATGAAATTTATCAAAATTGAGTTATTGTAAATGTTGGATTATTTAAACTTTGAAACCTATTGACTTTGAAGTGGTATAAATTTGTAGTTCAAACATAGATTTAAAATCGATATAAATTGAAATGGTTTTAATGAGAATTTGAATCTGGAACCTTTAGCCTTTTGAATTGAAATCATTAAACTGAGATTTATTTAAATTGAGTTTTTGGAACTAAAATTGATTTGAATTGATTTGTTAAATTGGAAGAAACAATTCTAGTTTGAAACTATTTTCAATATAAAGTCTTTTAATATACAAACTCTTTTAACATATAAACTATTTTCTCATATAAATCATTTTAATATATTAATAATTTTTAATACATTAACTACTTTTAATATATATAGTATTTTAATATATAAACTATTTCTAATATATAAACTACTTTTATATATAACCTACTTTTAAATTATAACTATTTTAAAATATATTATTTTAAATTTATAAACAACTATTAATATATATTTTTATTATATATCTTATTTTAATATATAAACTATTCTAATATATATACTATTTTATCTATAACCTATTTTTAAATTATAAACTATTTTAAAATATATTATTTTAAATTTATAAACAACTTTTAATATATTTTTAATATATAACCTATTTTAATGTATAATTATTCCAATATATAAACTACTTTCAGTATTTCAAACTGTTTATAGTTGGAAGTTTTATGATTTAGATTCAATTGATTTTAAGGTGAATATTTTGATATAATGGTTTAACCTATTTTATGGTTATGATTTTGAAAAGTGAATATGATATTTTGATATCAATCCTAAATTGGTTTTAGAAATGTAAAAGAACCAACCGGTGTGAAATAAGCGATTGGTTGTTAAAGCAACCGGGATCAGATATTGTCATACTCTCTGCCAATACCGAAAACCACTTTAACAACTGTGCATGTGGTGGAGAATCCAGAATGAAGTAGGATGGTTGGCGAATGTTACTATATGAGGTATGAACGCAGCCCTGACCCCCTCGGGTCAACTTGATGTGACTAAAACATGAGCTATACCCGACCAAGTGAGGTCGCTCCTCTGATCGGGCACATTTCTTCGATATTGTATTTATTACTTTGTGATTGATTTAGTGGCCACCCCTCGATCTGATTTTGGGAGTGTGTTCCAAGGTGGGCGGTAGTAGCTGCTATGCGTTACCACCAATCCGGGAGTGCAAACGGTAGAATCCTACCCTGACATTGCCTTGTGTGCCTTGTTATATGCGTTATCGAGACCACTATGAGTTTGGTTTGTGTCGTACCTATGGTGTTCTCCCTGATAGCTCACCAGTTTACGGTGGAGTCTACTGTACTGTATAGACTATGGCATTTATATAAAATGTGTTGAGGGGGATATGGGTAACGCCGTAACGCTATTTTAATAATTTACTTTGCTGTAGACATATTATAATAGCGTATTGTACTATGTATGTAGATAGTTTAAAGGATCCTTAGGAGATGGAATCCTGAACATCTCTTAAGTTATTGCACACACGTTAAACACTGGATAGGAGATGTAAAATCCCGTAAACATCTCTGAAACCGTTGCACTCATATTTATTTACTGTTGATTTAACTTACATAAGATCTTTTAGTTCTGACTAGAGTGTTTTGTCTTTTCATTACGCTCGGGTAGTATGAGCTTTTCAGTGTATTGAAGACTTTATTTCTGGAGGACGAAGACGGAGATTTGTATACTATTTATTTTTTATACATATATTCCACTACATCCTGTTGTTTCGCTGTATTATCTTATTATTCCTGCTATGTATAACTCTAACATATTGTGAAAGTGTAATCAAATGTTATTTGTAAAACAGCTTCATGAACTGTTTATTTGATTATTATATTTTGTCATTCCACTATGAGATTCTGTGTTTTGTTTTTCCTTTTTTTCTTATTTTATTATTTACCCCATTAACAATCCTCCCTTTTCAATGGTTTGAGTTGACATATGTGGTTTATTGTTGATTTAAACCGTCCAATAAGGTGGGTCGTTACAATAATTTAAAACATTTACATATATGCGTACATAAGAAAAGAATTAACAAAAAGGTTGAAATAAAATAAAGAATAAAAATCCATTATAAATAAAATATAATAGAAATTCCAAAAGTCGGATTTAAAATCACTCACCAATCCAAAAACATTTTCAAACCAAACAACAATTAATAGTATTTCAAAATACTATAATGAGGCCAATAGCTACCATAGCACTTAACCAAGAATATTATTACCTTTAGCATTAAAAAGGTTCAACTTTTAACATATGTCAGTGTCACATCCTATATGGCCAAAATTATCAAATTTTAGTATTTAACAATCTATAGTAATAGGTATATTGCTGAAATTAAAATCGACAAGTATATATCTGGAATTACATTATAAAAAACACTGCGATGGTAAATCCAAAAAATTCCCTTTATTTCAATTTAAATGTTATTCATTTTTTAAAGGGAGATATTTAACCAAACCAAACCAATAATTCATTCAAGCATAAAAGAAATTATTTTTATCTACTATATATCATATAGCAAATCATTCAGATGTGAGATAACTCATCGAAATTCCTATTGACGCCGAAGCGTTCCAGTTTGAACTAAAATCGAACGACATTCAATTTTAGTCCAAAATTCCACTTGCTCCAAATTCAACGAAACTAGTTCCATCGTGTGGCTAATGCTATTACGAGTGCACCGCAAAAAATCTCGCCTCGATTGGACCTCGTATGAAAAAGATATGCATTTTATAAGTTATAGATTTTAAAATACACATAATTACACAATTACTTTAATTAATTACCCAATTAGTTTAAACCTTCTTTCCCAAATGTTCCCTCCAGAACAAAAACTCCTACATATGACATAACAGGGCACTACCGTGCATGACCAAGCTCCACCACGGATATCCACACCACCATTTGACAAACCGACTTCGTCGACGACTTCGTCCTTGAAATCTCCATCCATCCATCACCATCCCTATGAACTCAGCCCATTTTCGCAATATCTGACTTGACAGCCCCACACATAACACTAGAAGTCGCGTTTTCCTTCTAAGCATCGCACAACACAAAATTCGGTCACGAGCAGCTCTTCGGCAAGTGAAACCCAATGAAACAAACCCCGTAGCTTCACATCACCTAGATCTTATGAATTTCCAAACCCTAGCCATGCCCTAACCCATCAATCTCTGCCAATGATCATCGAACCTCGCCAAACTCACACGGATTGAAGAACTCATCATCACGAACCT
This sequence comes from Allium fistulosum, assembly GCA_030737815.1. Classification (NCBI taxonomy): domain Eukaryota; kingdom Viridiplantae; phylum Streptophyta; class Magnoliopsida; order Asparagales; family Amaryllidaceae; genus Allium; species Allium fistulosum. Next base: position 1,145,926,847 of record CM060905.1, read on the forward strand.
AAATATCTAACTTTATATTTTTTTAGTGGAGTAAATAATTAGATCTTGATTTTTGAAATGGATGGATACTGTTTTCTTGTTTACTGAAATTGACTAAAAAGAAAAGGGCAAGAGGTAGAGGGAAAAGCAAAGCCAAAGTGCTAAAAATTCTAAGTGTATGCTTTGATTTGTGTTGCAATTTCTAGCACCTCGCTATAGAACAATTTGTTTGCATACGGGCCGCAAACGACAAAAAAATAATACGATCGTACATAAAAGTGCGATACGATCTCATAACAATAATAATATACACGGGTTATCGTATTCTATAAAATTTTAAAAATACCATTGTTTGCCGAAAAATTATCAAACCTTAATTTAAATATTATCTAAATTAGAAATTATGGAAAATCATATAAATTATATTAAAAATGCATCAACAGAAATCAAGTCATTTTATTAACAATTAAATTTATTATAATTCACTAAATTTGAATCAATTTTGAATATTTGAATAAATTTAATTTTCTATTGAAAACATTAAAAAATTTGGGTCGCTACATTAAATATTGCGTATACTTGAATTTGGAAAGTAAAGGTGAAAGTAGTCCCTGAATTTATAATATTGTATAATAATTCCAATTTTGTAGTTGAATGATATATGTTACTAAATATGAATTAAAGGTTATTATAATTTAGATTGAGGTTTAAATAGTATTTTAATTTATTGGAATGAAGTGTGATGAAATGTAAATTTCTATAAATTATCCAGTTTTATAAATACAAACAAAAGTTATCATTTGAAATAAGAAGGAATATGCCATAAGGAAGAGATGTAAAAATAAGGATGTTACCTTATTTTATACCGTCTATTTCAGTAATAAGGGAAAAGATAATTCCTTGTATTTCTAAACGTAACACAAGTCCTCTTTTTGATAAATTATGGAAAATTATAGCACTAACGTTTTCTTTTGGGAAGATGTAATTCCAACGTATTAAAATATAGAAATCTCTAAGTATAAACCAACGTATTGTAAGTAGTGATAATAGTAATAATAATAATTTAATTGTGAATCTAATATATGCGATTTAAGATAAGTTAGAAAATAAACAATAACCGATGAAATATAAATTAAGCAAAGGGGGAAATTAAGAAATTATAATAATCAAAGAAAGGTTGGAAAGGAATAGTAAGTTATATATAACAGTGTTAAGTGAAAGTTAAGAAGTAAAAGATATTTAATCTATTAAATTAGAACTAATTGGTAAATGATATTAAACGGCGTAAATGAATCAAGAAGTAAGTTATGTAAAAATAACCGAATATTAATAGTTGAAAAAGGAGGCGTAGTAATTAAATTTATATAGCCTCAAGTTTGTGTTTATGGTGGGCGTGAGTTATTGGACCTAGTCATAACTTAGAATAATTATAAATGGCATAGTCATTAGTATGGGTTAGGATCCGAGGTTAGTAATATTGCACAACATAAGTCTGCCCTCTAAGAGGGGCCACAAGCAATTGTGTACACATTGTACTGGTCTAAGACTTCTCCAACTATAGGATCCATGAGATTATACGTTCGCGTATATGTGAAGGGAATATACCAAAGGGAATATACATACGCCAATTAGGCATTTCCTTGATTACATTAGGCAATCTATATGTTAGCAAGGTCGGTACCGTATATGTGAGGAGTAGGGCTGTACACATAGGTCGAGAGCGTCATCAGTCTTGGAGCGGTCAGTAGAAAGACTAGGGTTATGCCAAAACGAACTACATCTCCTACTAATGTACATCGCGTTTGGGACGTGCACCGCCTCACAGTTGTTTGTTAGTTTGTTTGTTGTTAGGAGACAAGGCTAGAAAACCCTTAGTTGAGGTCATTCAAGCGAATAGGATAGTCTGAGGAGCTGAGTCCATAATAGTCCATGGAGCTAAGTGCATGATTATTCCAAGGAACGGAGTCCTTAGTACAAAGCAGCTAGATAAGTCTTTAAGACAAGGTAGAATATGGTTAAATAGTTGGAATGCCGTTATAGGCACTAAAGGAAGATTCTCGGTGTACGCGAACAATTCGGTGTAGACACAAATGGTGGATACCTGGTGCGGTGCAAAGTTACAGATACTAGAGGGGAATGAATTATGGTCCATAAGGGGACTTTGGTAACACACACACACACATATGTAGTTATTGTATACTTCGAGTAGGTGGGGTGAATCATAAACGTACATGAAGTCAAGATGACTAAGTTCAAAAAGTAGACATAACATGTAATGGAAGACAATCGACATAAACTAATGTTATGTATAAAGTACGTAATTTACCGATCACCGGAACATTGTTCCGACCCCTTCCTCATTACAAACCACAAAATAGACTTAGAGGGAAAGTACTAGTACAAGGCGGGAATGGTGGAAAGACATATTTCTTTATGCATGCTCGACAGTGACAAGGGCACCGGATATTAAAGATATTAGCCATGGTCAGTAATTATTTGTTATTATATTTTACTATTCCGTTGTGATTTTATTACCAATAGTGCTCTAATATACTTTTTTTTATTTACAAAATACCAATACCACCAATCCGTACTTTAATGGAATTGGCTTTCTGATTTAGCAAAAATTCAGGCCTATTGGGATGCAGGTTGTTACACTTGGTATTAAAGCAAGGTTAGTCGATCTTAAGAACTAGGATGCGTTGAATGAACATATTGTGTTTTTCTAATATATACATACATACATACATACATACATACATACATACATACATATATATATATAATACGTCGAACTCTGCAAATTCTGACTATAAAAGTAGTTGCAACCATATTCTGAAAAGATGGGCAATGCGACTATTAGTTAGAGCAATAGATTAAGTGGAAGGTATACGCCTATGCTGATCACATCATGGAAAATAGGTCGTATTAGAAGGCGTTGAATTAAGAAGAGCATGAATGCGACATATAGAAGGGTCCCTGATGTTAGATGGCACTTGACACCCTTGTTGGGCCTGGATGCCTAATGGTTATAGATCCCCATGGAACTGTCGATTACTGATGTACGTTAGACCCAAATAAGTAGAAAGTAAGAATCTATTTGTTTCAAATACCCCAAAGTAAGAATTAAATAAGTTCCTAAGGAAGGTGTGTCGAAATCAATTCAAGAGGGTAACCAGAATTTAAATATTCTCGGAGAAGATGAGTTAGAAAATAAATAGAAAAGAAGAAAAGTCCAAAAGTAAGGATAAGTAAAACTCACTCTAACTCCGACCCCATATGAAATAATTTAATATAAAAAGGTTTGAGAAAAATATATAAATAATAAATTTAAAATGATTTTTCAAGGGATTTATTTAAAAGTAGAAGACCCTATTATTGAAAAGTAAGTAAATATTAAGTTTTCCACAAAATAAAATATCCTTTTATATTGAAATAAAAATACATAGTAGAAACTATACAAAAATTTAGACCGAAAATTTAGTTAAAAATGGGTTTTAATAAAGCGATATTTCTTTTGAAGGAAAAATATAGCGTATATATAGCTCGTTGATTTTTCTTAGATGAAAAATTTTAAGTTATGAAATTCTTTTTAGGGGTAGGCAATAAGAAGTGAAACTAATTTCTAAATGGGGTAAAAATAACGAGAAAAAAGACAAGAACTCGAAATAAAGCAATAGGCGGGTGCACCGCTATGGGTAGGTAGGAATTTTTCAGAACAGCTAGAACGAAGATAAAGAAAAGGGAAGCGGAATGAAACAACTTTATTTATAATTAATAGTTATGATTTGACCCGGCCCGAAAAGGGTCTAGGTTCAACTTGGACCAAATAGGCCAGGAGCGGCTGAACCTTGGGATCAACCAGTCAATCGGTAGCAATCGATCGCCCCAAGGTAAGTGGTTGACCGGTTACGGGTTGGGGTGTAACACGTACCTCGAACACGACATAAAGTCATATCTAGGTCGACCTGCCTCATCATTCTCTCAACTCTTTCATTTTTATCACCTCCGACCTCATCTCTTCCCCTATAAAATCGAGCGAACCCCCTCCTCCACCTCAAGCAACGAGCGACTGTCCAACAGCCTCCATGACCCCAAACGAATGGCGCTCCATCCTATTTATCCCTCAGATCAAGATCTAAAATCCTCCACTAAACCAAATCATATCCCTTCCACAAAGCAGCATTCCTATGGCCACTCAAGTCTGACCTTGCAAGAGATCGCACGACTCTAGAACGACGAAGAAAAGGTTAAATTCTATAAAGCGTGGTGAATTTTGTGTTTCTACAAGGGTGATGATGAAGTTTGGGGACTTCATCTCTTATGATTTAGAGGGTTTGTTTATGGCTATATGATTATTGTTTTCCTTAGCCATGATATGTTTAAGCGGGAATGCTACCCGAGTGCATGCGTTTATTCGACGCTATCTTGTAGGATTTATTCGACGAGGAAGGTAATAGTTTCCCATCCGAAGTGAAAGGAGTAGAGATTTGGAGGACTTATGAGCAATTTGGAGGTATTATGCACATCTCTATTGTAGGAGAGGATTTGGAGGAATCAAGACCTCCGATCCAGCTATTCTACAACAAATCTTCCATAAGTGTGTAGGCGTATGGCAGACGAACGACATGCAGGACCAAGCCCGTCTATTTATCTACATCATTCAGCATAACAACATCCCGAAGACAGGGAGTTTCGACCAGATATAACCCCTAGTGCAGAATGCCAACTGTGCTATCATATGTGGTATTTAGGTGAATTAGGAAATGGTCATCATGTTCCGTTATGTAGGCCCAGGAGTAGGGACGTGGAGGAGCTATATTCGATATTGTCATCCTTTTACATTCATCTTCCAACAGTACAAAGTTAGCTTCCGAGAAGTGCAGATTTAGACAAAGGCACTTGCACCTTTGGATAGGTCCTACCTTAGGAAGATGGGGATTAGAGAGGTGCTTAAAAACTTTGGAGCATAGGAGGGGCAGGGGAGGCACAAATGGAGTGGACCCCATGGCCAGACCAGGAGACTGCAGAGCCATAGCCATAGGACCTTGAGTATGTAGCGATCCGAGATTCCCAAATCTATATCAAGGCTGAGCTGTAGGAGATATGAGCCAAGCAGAAGCACCAAGGTTGCGAGCTTGGATGCATAGCAACCATGCTCTGATTGTTTAGGGGTAATGGCAGTGGTTCGGGCTCTAGCGGAGGTGCAGGGCCATCCCACCGCCCGTAGGTAGTAGTAGGATTATTAGTAGCAGTTGTTATTTTCTCCCAGCATTTTTTTCTTTTAGGTTTGGCTTGTAAGCATTAGTTGTTTCTAGTTGTATAAAATGTGTATGATGATACGAGAGATGTTCCTTTTTATTTCTTTCAGGATTGACTACAATATTGATTGGGAAACGGTATAAATAATGAAATCTCATAAAGGACACTTAACTAATGCAAAAGAAATATATATATATATATATATATATAAAAGACTGTAAGTCTATAAAATAAATTACGAATTCATTTAGTTAGCTACTAAATGTAAAGTAAAGGTAAGTCCTAAAATGTATTAAAATTTTGAAAAATAAATTTTAGCAAGCGAAGGATGGGGAAAGGTTATTGCAAAACCAGGGGTCACTATCCCTATGCCTTAAAAGCTGAAATTTAGAAATGAACTTGTGTGCATATTATTGTACTAAAATAAAAGAAAAGGTTATAGAAATTTGAAAATTTACCGTGTAGTGGAAAAGAGTCAATCATGGACGTTAACCTACTACTAAATCCCAACTGCATAAGATGTGGCTAAATTTGTTTTGAAAAGTAAAAACAAATGCATTTGAAAATCTTTGTTCAAAAATCCTTATTTTAATAATGAGTTTATATTTTAAAAAATTTCTAACTATTTTTAAATTTAATTGGAAAAAAAATTGAATGAAAAAGGGGTATTTTCTGATTGAAATGCTACATGCTTAGCATAGGGAAAAGTCAACGGGCTAGCAAATATGAATTTTACTGTACGATAGAAGTGACTGTATGTAAAACATTGAGGGTAATAAGCGAAAAGCTGCTTTAGCTTTGGAATTGCAGTTTCCATACCTTGGTAATAGTAAACAAAATTGTTTTTTATAATTCTGTTTTAAAATTTGAAATTTTAAAAATAAATATCTTTATGCGGACTGTACTTGGAAAGTCGGAAAAAGAATCTGCGGTATAAGAGAAGGTTCCAAGGTATAGGGGAATGGATACACCAGAGAATGATGGAAGTATGGAATTCTCCATCTAAAACTCTTTTCCGACATAGTAATATAGAACTAGAAAACTGAATTTTAAAATTTTTGGATGTTAGAACCAATGTGCTAAGTATTGGATGCAAAAATGGTTACTCATAGAGGTATGGGAAAATTTAGATGCAAAATTAAAGATTTTAATTTTTCAAAACTTGCATGCACATTGAACTGTCATTTATACAGGTTGTTTGCATCATATTTTCAAAATTGTTTTAAAGAATGCATTCATATAGGAGGCACCGATAGAGTTATTTAGCAAATATATCATATGTGTTGTGATACACCATGCACTTGTACACAATTGGCTGAAAAATTGGTTGCACACTAATTGGTTGGATAACTTAGAATGGTTGCATGTTAAGTTACATGATTCATTCCTTGAAGAATTTCGGGGACAAAATTCTTTTAAAGAGGATATGTAACACCCCATAAATTAAACGATAATGAATTTAAAGGAAATTAATAAATAATTATTAAACCCAAAATAGGAACTTTCACAAACGTTAAAATTTGGCCATGAAACTTGTACCGTTGTGTTCGTTGTGATTTTCTGATTAATTTTCATATATAAATTTTGATGATCAAAGTTCAAACGAAAAAGTCATTACGTTTGAATATTTCGGATCGAAAACAATTATATATGTAATTAAGGAATTAAATATAATTAATTAACGTTCACAGTTACGTCTAAGCAGAATTAGAATTAATCGAATTACAGTAAAATCGTATAAGAAATAACATTTAAGAGGAAAAAAATTATCGTTCAACATAAATAGGAAACCAGTTGACCACTTATTGGGACCAGTCAAGTGCTGGCGGTCGACCGGTGGTAGCATAGCGGTCGACCGGTGGTAGGCTTGCGGTTGTGAATTGTACCTATGCCAAATAACCCGATTTTAATAGGATCTGATCTAACGGCTGACATCGATAATCTCTATAAATACGGGCCTAACCCCTCACTTTTCTTTTTGTATTCTACAAAAACAGCGGAGCTCTTCCATTTTCTTTTCTCCACAAATTCTAAAATCTATACAAACATAATATATAACGACCCACATTTTCGACCGTTCAAGTCGACAAAACATACACACATGCCGACTCAAACAATCCAAAATACAGATAGTTATTGGGTTAAATAAGAAAAGAAAAGAAAGAACAGAAACAAACTCAGAATCTCGCAGCGGAAGGGACAAGATATAATAATAAAATAACAGTTCATGAAGCTGTTAAATAAATATTTTTGATTATTATTATACATCATAAATAAGAGTTACATACATATCAGAGATAAAACAACAATGCAGCGGAAAAATAATACAGTAGTAGAATACAAATGATGTAATACCAAACTCCGTCTTCGTCCTCCAGAATATACCTTCAACCTAATCTGAAATGCTCAAGCTGATCCGAGCGTAATGAAAAGACAAAACACTCGAGTTAGGACTAAAATATCTCATGTAGGTTAAATCGAATAAGTAAATATGAGTGTGACGGCGTCAGAGATGTTTACGGGTTTTATACACCTCCTATCCAGTGTTTAACGTGCGTGCATTAACTTAAGAGATGTTCGGGATTTCCATCTCCTAAGGATCCGTTAAACTATCTACTATATAATAGAATACGCTATATACAATAATGTCTATCATAAAGTAAAATATCAAACTAGCGTTAAGCCATGGCCCATTCCACCCTTAACACATTTTTATTCCCAAGAGCATATACAAGACCGTAGTTTCCCTAAAACCGGAAGTAACCAGAGGGCAATCCATATACTAAAGGTACAAACCAAAATGTAGTGGTCGCGAATAGGATAATCAGTATGACAAGGTACATGAGGCGGTACCAACTAGGATACTAGTAGTTGCATGATCCGGACTGATGTTGGTCATAGCAGCTACTACCCCAACACCGCGAAACAACACTCCCATAATCGAGGGGTGCACCCAAATCGAATCACAACAGTAATAGATATGGTAACGAAGAAGTGTGTCCGCTAGAGGTGGCGAACCTCAATGGCCCGGCGCGGCTCCTGTTTTAGTCATGTCATGGGTCATCCAATATCGTTCTCTTTCTCCAGTCAACGCGTTCATCAAACCATCCACTTCATTCTGGATCAACACTCCGCGTATATTAGTTATTAAAGTGGTTTTCGGTATCGACAAAGAGTATGTCCATATCCGATCCCGGTCTCTTTAATAACTACGTATTATTACACCGGTGGCTCTTTTACATTTTCAAAATCAATTCATAATTGATTATCAAAAATATCATATTCACTTCAAAAAAATCAAATCCATTTCAAAATCATCATATCTACTCAAAATATATAATTTCATTTCAAAAATCATTTTCGCCTCAAATTCAACAAAACGATTCACATAAACTCGAATTCCAAAATTTAAAATTTAATCAAATCTCAAATCATCAATTTCAACTCGATTCAGCTTCTCAATAAACCATTTCAAATTATCAATTTCAAATACATATTTGAACCAAAAAATAAGCCATTTCACTTCCAATATATTTCGAAACATTAAATATTTCACATTTCAAAACAGTTCATATATTTGTATATGAATATAAGATACGCTTTAAAACCATTTCGTATTCAAATTAGAATATACTTCAAATTAAACATCCGTATTAAGTAGTTTACTTAATTTCTGGAACAGTTCCAATTCAATAAACTTAGATTAACATTCGGATTTCAAGAATTCATTTAAGTATTACATTCCAAATCAATTTCAGTTCAAATCCTATTCAAATCAATTTTGTCTTCAAATTTAATTCAATAGTTTCAATTTAGTCCAATTCACAAATTTCTTTGAATTTCAATTAAATTCCAAATTAATTAAATCTCAATTTCAAATTAATTTTCAATTCCAAACTCAAACTTGAAATATCATTTCATATAAATTTTCTTAGAAATATTCAGAGTTCGATTAAAAGTCCAATCTTTTTAAAACAAATCAACTTTCGAAAATTTACGCCGTATTTCAAAATTTTACTTAAAATCTAAACTTCATATAATTAAACAATTTCATTTACCAAGTTTAAATTCCAACATCTCAAGCTTCAATTCAAAATAATTCAATTTCCATAAATTGGATTTTATTCTTAAAATCAATTCATTTAAATAATTTCAAAACAACTTTTAAAATCATTTAATTTAACCAACCCGGTGTCCGTATATAATTTTCTAACCTATGGCCAAGTGGATAATTATTTCAATTTTAATTTCAAGGATGGATATATATCATTTCAATCCAAATAGATGTCATAGGTATATCATTTCAACATATTCCTTAATTTATTCGAAATGATTCAGTTTACAGTTTTATATGCAATAAACAATATACATGATGATAGCATGATATATCAAAATAAATAAACAACCAATATCGACCAATAGCATCCATCATAACCAATCAACCATAAAGCCAATAACATTCACAACAATTTTATAATTATCAATATCGAGTAATATACTGCCAATTTAAATTTAAATTTATTTTAACGGTCAATTTAAATACTATCAATTAATTCATATACCAATACAGATGATAATTAAACCTACCCAACAACAGCAAATAAATTTCATATCACTTCAGAATATAAATTTAACTAACAAAATTTATTTTAGTCAATTGTGAGCGTATAAACACTCACCTTTTGAATTTAAATTCAATTTAAACTCAAAAATTTGACAGTCTCAGAATTCGTCCAAACAAGCGTCATCAGATCTGGAATTCCAATACAATCCTAACAAAAGAAACCGCGCGTGAAACGGAGTTCGTATGTGAAAGATATAGTGAAAATTGCGTTCGAATTTCAATATTAAAAACAACAAAAGGAGAACACATTCATACCACTGCCACGTCATCACTCATCTTCACGCAACAGAACTATAACGACCCCGGATTTTAATTAAATTTAAATTGATAATTTATTGAATTTTTGAATTAAGTTTGTGAAATTAATTGATTTTAGTAGATTGCGAGTTTCCCCGGGTATTCGAATCGAAAATATATTAAGTCATGGATTTGAAAATTTGTATATATTGAATTTGAATATTTAAGTCGTATTTAATAAATAAATGACTTACAAAATGTTGATAGTTAAAACTTTAAAACAAAATATCGTTATACAAAATAAATTTTTGTTAATAGTATTTTCTTTTAAAATAATGTGTATATGATAATAATAAGAAAGATAAAATATAAATATCTTTGGCTTACAAATTAAATAAAGTAGAAATAAAAATAGACACTTGTGTTAAGAATAGAATTTAATCTATAAGTTGAAATTATAACAAATAACTAAAACTAAATATACATGTATATATGAATCAGCTTGTAAAAGAAAACAAGGATATAAATGAATGGCTTGCAAAATGAATAAACAAATATATATGGGTATGAAACAGGTAAACAAGAAGATAGTGAATATAGAATCTCAAATATATAAAAGCAAGCTACAACCTGGAACATAGCATAGCAATAAATGTTAGCACACATTTACATCATCTCAGCCGAAATGAAGATAAGTTGTACATGTTAAATTAATACCATATTATCACTTCAGCCGAGTAAAACAACAAACAAAAAATATGCTTTCATGAACACTAGCTAAAGGAAGAAACAAAATATATATATCTATAGGCAAGTAAAAAAATATAATGTATGTTACCTGTAGGATAGATATGCTAGGCAAAAGAAAGATGAAATATCTTTGTTCAAAGAGGTTAAGTATAGACATAAAGTACTTAGCATTAAATGCTTTCACAGCTCAAAGTATTTTGGTCAATTCGAAATCATACAAAATGTGTTCATCAGCCTCCAAAAACATGAAAATCTCTGGCATAGGGTACAAACCCATATTTTTCTCTTGTACAAACAATATTTATCACCTGTACAAGATATCATCACCCAGTATCCCTGTTTCTTATATATCAAGCCTCTCTTCATTTTCAGTTCGTCCATTGGAACTGAGAAAATATGAAGTAATACTATTTAAAACTCACACAAAATTCAACTCAAACAAACGATACGAATCAAAGCAAACCAAAGATCAAAGGAAGGATTTTACCTTGCCAGTTTTTCAAAGCTCTGTTTCATTTCTTCAAAACATTGTGAGCAATTCCTTGTTTTTAGAAGCTTAACTTGTTTTGTTTTCTTGATGCTTGTGAGTAAACATACATTTTAAAGCATTACAAAATTAAGTGATAATATTGTTTGTATATGCTTTGGTTTTAAATATAGCTTCTGTGTTTGTTCAGTAATATATATTGTTTTCTCTGTTGAAGTTACAGAGTTAAATATTTTATCTAGATTCAAAGTATTATCATCCAACTCTTGTTAGGCCTAAAGTATCATAACAAACAAGTTGTTTAAGCATAGGCTATGATCTAAAATTTTGTTTAAGTAAGACAATGGTAGATTGACTTTGTATATTTTGGTTTACAGAGCATATCTTAAATATATGCAAATTTTCGAATGTTAAAAATTATTGATTCGATCTTGTAACTTGAAACTACATTCGAAAATAGGATTTATAAAACAAAAATGGAAATTTTTAGTTAAGTACACTATGAACAGCCTGGAGTTGAACCAAAAACACGTTTTAATCAATTTCTAGAAATCAAATGAAATTTGGATGTTGTAATTTCGCTTGAAGCTAATTTGGAACTCAATGATGTTAGGAAAATTGATTAAAAAAATTTCTATTGCAAGGATTTTTGGAACGAAGCAACTTTAGGGTTCGAATTGGTTTTAGGGTCGCCGAGATTTGTGAAGCCACCGCGACCTCTCTAGGTGATCGAGTGGTACGAGATTCAGGGGAGGGGAGCATCGATGGTCAGGGAACACGTGGCCGGAGTCGCGTGACGTCAGATGGTCGGAGCTCCGAGAGTGAGACGTTGACAGGGATGGTGTCGCGATGTGTTTGAGTGTTCCAGGTTTGGTTTGAACTCGAATTTGACTTCGAGTTGTTGGATGAAGGATCTGATGCTTGCGTGGGGTTGTCGGGGTGGATGTCGACTTGTCAGAGGCCGGAGGGGAGTTCGCCAGCGATCGGCGGTGCTGTGCACGTGCACGAGCACGTTGTTTTGAATCTGGGCGTTTTGTTTTGAATTGGAGTTGGGTTATTCATGCGTTTTTCTCGAGTTTTACTCGAAGTAAATAATGTCCTGGCTCGGGTTTTTAAAAGTCTGGTCTCGAGTATGACTTATGTTTAGTTTCAGGGTTTTAAAACCTGAGTGTTTTAGTTTAAGAGAGAAAGTAAAGTTTTAAACCAAAGTTTAATCTAGAATCGAATTTAAATCTGTAATCAGTTTGAAATGAAAGAAAGGTTTTGAATTTAAATTGTATTCATTTTTAATTCTAAAATTAAAATGAAATTGGAAAGTAAACTTTAATGTGAATTGTTTTGGATACTTTGTTAACGATAAGAATAATGTTTTCCTTAAAAATTTAAATTAGGGATTTATGATTTGGAATTCCTTAAACTATTAAGTTAATTAAATGGGAATTTAATTATTTAATTTATTTTTGATTTGGGTTAATTAATGAAAGTTATTAAAAGTAATAAATTAAAGACAATTAAGTAAATGGTGAATTTAAATAATTAAAGGATAATTATTTAATAATTTAAGGTTGATTAATTATAATTGAAGGTTAATAAATTAATGAAAGTTATTAAGAGATGATTTATTAATTAAGAGTTAATTAATTAACATAATTAATTAGAAATGATTAATTTTTGATTTAAAGGATAATTAATTAAAATGGTTTACAATTAATTTATGATTAATTAACCAAGATTTATAATTAATTCATATGAAATTAATCTGATTTGAATAAATCGGATAATTAACTGACCTTACCTATGAATGTTTGGATTCTATTGGATGATTGAGCAGTTTGATATCCCTGTTTGTAATTGTGATGCTTTGTGATATGAATTTCTTTATGCTGAACTGTGATTTGTGGTTTGTTTCTGTATATCTGTGAAAACCCTTGGCTCGTAAAACGGCACTTGAATTTCGATGCGACAGGGAGTCGGATTCTGATTGGTTAACCGAAACCCACATCGAATCGTAATAGGGAATTGTGATAACCCGGATTTTCGGGCATCAGATAATTGGATAGTTATCAAATTTAACTTTTAAAAAAATACTGATTTATAAATTTGACAAATTTAGATGTGATAATCTCCAGTATAAATTATTTAATATTTGACAAATTCTTCTTTTAAAACAAATATTAAAGTGTTGTTATATATATATATATATGAGTAGATTTTACATTGGAAATTCAAGAATAAATATATATGAAATTTAAAATTTAAAATCATTCTCTTTTAAAAGTTATATATGTATAAATACTAGAAAATGTATGAATATAAATATAAAACATAAATTGATAAAAAGCTTTTATAAGATTTAAGAAAAGGTTTAATATATTAAAAATTTACATGAGAAAGATTTTAATTTGTATATATATAATGACAAGTGTTAATAAATTAAGTAATGTTAGTAATATGTGTAAGGTGATTAACAAGCCAATTGACAAATGTTAGGAAATTTTACAAGTGTCCCTTATTTTATTTTATTTTCTTTAATTTTTAATAAATTCAAATTAAATCTATATATACATCTCTTTTCTCTTCTCCATTCTTTTCCCATTCTCATTTTTCAAAAACAAAGAAAACAAAAACCAGCAATGTTCAAACTGAAATCATCTCCACAAACCAAAATCAGAAAATCTACAAACCGAAATGATCATCCTCAAACCAAAACTGAGATTTCATCTCAAACCAATCAAAACAAATTTACAACCTGGCCGTTTATTCTTCAAACCTGAGACCTTCCTCTGATCCAAAAATCAAGCCCTGTAAACACAAATCTGTAAATCAATTATCCACAAACATGAATTCATCTTCAAAAGCCTAAAACTCAAAAGTTCAAATGCCTGAAACCATTTTCTTAAAGCCTGAAATCTTTTCATCTCAAGCCTGTAACCATGTTCTTCAAGTCTGAATCATTTCCAAGTGCATGCAATATAATCTGAGGAAGAAGCAAGTTTTCAAAAGATTTTTAAAGTTTTAAAGGAAATCAAAACAAGCTCTTCAGTTTTTAAAGAAACCCAAGCAAATTCATTTCAAAGCTTCCAGTTTCAAAACTCTCTGTCTTTTTGAAATAGGTGAGTAAACTCTTTCTTTAAAAATAGTTTTAAATCTGTGATAAAACTTTGATGCATGTGATGAAATGTTGTAGTGATATAGTATAAATGTTTATAAGAATGCTTGGATTTGAATGCATGTGTGTATATATATATATGATATGTTATATGTAGATATACACATCTCTGTTGAATTACAGAAACAACTTCATCAAAAAAATTCATATCATCCCCTATAATCAATTTTAGGGTCTGATCTATAAATAAGAAAGGATTGTAATCTGGTAATATCAATTTTTAAAATGGTATTAAGAATATATACCAAGTAATTTCTTCAAAAATGATAAATTACAGAGAAAATAAAATATGAGTCAAAACTTGTTTATCTGGAAATCATGTTTGGATTTCGTGAATTGATTCATGTTAGAAAACAATGAATTTTGATATAGATATTAGGATTTTTAGGTTTGAGATTGTCAAGGATTTTTGAGTTGATCAAAATTCGAACTTCAATCGATTTCGCGGCGATCGGTGATGGAGATGCGTCGCGGCTGAGGCTGGTGGTAGCTGGAAGGATGATGGTCGAAGGAAAAATGGCCAAAGGATTTCTAGATGACCGTGGTGGCCAGGGGACGGCGATGTAGGGTTTTATGGGTTGTTTTGGTCGGGGTGGTTGTCGAGGTAATCTCGACGTCGATAGCACATCGGAGGTGATCGCGAGGGGTGGGATCGGAGCGTAGTGATGTGGAGTAGTTTCGGGTTAGTCGGCCTGAGTTCTGGTGGTAGAGATCGTCGACCCGAGGAGATTTTGTCGATTTGTATTTGGGTTCCAGTAGTTCGAGTTGCTCGATTTTGGAAGGTGGTCGTTTTGGGTGATCTGAGTGGTCGCGAGGGACGATGAGATTGTCGGCGACGTGTAGAGGGTCGTAGCGATGGTCGGAGTTGGATGACTGAGGCGTACACGTGCACGCGTGATACTCTGGTTCATGTCTGAGATTTGTAGTTTGGGAAGATGATGCTTCCTCGTGTGTTGCTCGAGTTTGTTGCGGGGATGACTCGAAGTAGAAGAGATCGCGAGTGTCACGAGAGTTGCTCGGAGTTTTGTTTGGTTATCTCGGGTTTGTTTGATAGCTAACTAGATTTAAAAGTTAAACAGGTTTTAAAAATTTAAAAGTAAATGTATATACAGATTGGAAAATGTGTAAGTGAAATTGTATCAAGTTTTATCTAAAAAAAAAATATAAAGGAAAACATGGAATAGAATTCAAGCCTAGTATTAACATGTTTTAAAAATAAAGTGAATGTTTTAACTAAGTTTTTAATAAATGATTTAATCAAGTTTTAAAAGCTAGTTAAGAAACAAGTCTTCGTATTTATCAAAGTTATTTCCAAATAAGCTTTTAAAAGATAAATGTTTTAAAAAGTTAATTGATGGCTAATTACTTTGTGTAATGGAGGGAAATTACTTTATGGAAGTAATGAAGAGAAGTAATTAAGGATTTATTACTTGGAGAATTAATTTAAGGATAATCAATTAATTTATGTAAATAATTAATTTTAATTAATTTATGAGATTAATTAATGGATAATAAATGAAATGATAAATAAAGGGGTAGATACTTAATGAAGTAACTAGAGGTAAATTAATAAAGTGATTTAAGGATTATGAATGTGAATGGTGAAATAATTAATCTATGTGATTAATTAAAGATTAATAATTTTAAATGAAAATAAAGAATAATTAATCACGGAGGATTAACTAAGATGAATGATTATGGGATGGTTAATCAATTGGGTTATAATATATCAATAAGCAGGACTTAAAAGTAATTGATTTAAATCAATCATGGTTAATTAGATTTACTCGAGATAGTATGGTTGGGTTATGTTCGATTAAGTGATTATTTAAATGCCCTGAATTGATTGGTACCCCTGATATGAAATGGATTGTGATATGGTGTGTTTGGGTGGGCAATGATAATGTGTTTATTTATCAATGAGGAATTGCTAAGTAAAAAGGTGACATCTTTTATTTAAAAGTTGGATTGCATTTCATTTGAATAATCTGGGATTAGATGATATTGAATTCGAAGAGACCGGAGTCGGGTATTAGTAAATACCCGAAACCACTTCGATTCTTGATAGATTGATATGTGAAATCAATAGGTTGGTATGGAATGATTTAAGTAAATTGGACCATTTAATCTAAGTTTGGCACTTAGAAATTGATGTGTGAAATAAGTAAAGATTATAACAACTTGTAAAGTTGTAATTGATATAAGTACCCCGGGTTTATATGTATTGTATACTTTTGGATTCCATGTTAAATTGATTTACTCACGCTGGTTTCCAGCCTGACCCGGGTGTTACTTTGATGTAATGCTCGGGTCAGACCGAGTATTACAGATTTCCAGGTAAGGACGTTCTGGAGCTCAGGAGGTGAGCTGGATGGCAGGAACGTATGGAGTGTGATATATTGTTATTTATTGGGACGAGTTATTTTAACTGTCCAGTGATTAAGAAATGTTGTAACTCTGATATATAAAAATGTAATTAACTGATACAGTTTTTCTTTGTATAACCGATATTATTATTTGCTATTGTAATTTGATCCGCTGCGAATGTGAGAATCTGTGTCTTATTCTGTTTCTTTCTTCTATCTCTTTCTTTTTCTTCTAACTATCTGGAATTTTCGGGTTCGAAATTTCCGGGTCGTTACACTTGGTATCAGAGCTGAAGGTTAAGCGAGAACCTTGGCTCTGTCGGGATTACTCATTAAGGATAGGGTCAATAGTACCCTAGAATGAGTTAAGTGTATATATATATGAGAACGTATTTGTTATTTTCTTATATAAAGGTTTTAAAATGGTTTTAAAAATAAATAATTTTTATATAAGTTTATCTTTTGATATATATATATATAGAAATAATTTTCTAATTATTAAATATATTAATGAAATTGGTTGTTAAATCATTGGAATTAAATAAAATAATAAGAATTAAGTGGTAATACAACCAAAATTTGAAATTGAATGAAGATAAGTTTGAAATGAATCCAAACTGAAATTAAAATCTTGAATTTGTAGAAATGTTATCAAGAATAAAGATAACAATGAATTGGTTTCCAAATATGATAATCTTGGTTATTATCATAAATGGTAATTGTGTTTAATAATGAATGTTGTTAATGATTTAGCAAAATGAAATGTTTAGGGAAGTAAACATTTAAGTGAGTATAACTTATAAATTAGAATCTGAAGATTAAATTGTTTTTGAAATTCTTATTTGAACTTTGTAATAAGTTAAGTAAAGATAATTTTAAAATGGAATTTTGGAATTTGGATTCAGAATTAAATGGTTTAAAATTTTAAGTTGTTAAATTAAAAATAAAGGTTGATTTAATTTAAAAAGTAAAAGATGATTTGATTTAAGGGATTAAATCAACATAAAAGAAAAAAAAAATTTAACTCGAATTTATATAATTCGAGATGGTTTTAAGTTGAGATTTAAATAGAATTAGTTCAAATTGAATTTGATTTGAATTAATTAGAATTGTGATTAAAGATGTATAAGTTTAAAAATTCAAATGGGAATTGGGATTAATTCATATGGAAATTAAGATAATATGAAATTGAAGTTTGAAATAAATCCAAATTGAATTGAAATAATTTGGAATTGTGATTAATGTTGAATAAGTTTTAAAATCAAATGGAATTTGATTTGAATTAGGAAAGAAATTGAGGATTTATTTAACTTGAATTGAGAATAAATCAATTTCAATGGAAATTGAAGTATTAAGTCAATTTAAATGGAAGTGAAAACTTAAATTGAATTGATGGGAAATTAATTGGAAATGGAGATTGGGAAATTAAACAGTTTGGCTCTGAATTATTTTTCAAAATAAATTGTTTTAATACAAATATATTTTCCAAACTATTTACTATAATCTTTCTTCTTAAACCCAAACTATCTCATACTTATTTTACAATTATTTTGGAACTATTTAACTATTTTGAAACTGTCTTATAAACTAATTACTATTTTTCAGTTACCTACATCTAATCACTATTTTAAAACTATTTTGCAATTATCTAACTATTTTATATCTACTTAACTATTTTACAGCTATTTTACAAACTAACAACTATTTTTCAACTACTTATCTATTTTAAACTTTTTCAAGCTATTTTTAAATTTAAATATGTCAGAGTTTAACTGTTTGTAATTGAAATAATAACTCAATTGGAAATGGAAGCAATTGAGAATGAGTAAATGGAATTAAAGGAAATGTGAATAGAAAAGAGAATTGATTCGACTAATAACCAATAAAGATAAACACGTAGGATATACGTATATTATTCTATTCGCATAGTGATTGATCCAGATTCGAACACAGAATTTCGAGATAGTGGTATCGATCCGAGTTGGGATTTTTCGCTCGATTTTCGACGGCGAACCTGGATATGGATTGTTGATTGGTTCTGGATATTCTCTATCATAGCTATGACTATGCAAGAAGAATGACGGTTTCTGATCAAGAAACCAGATCTGAGTCTGCACTAGGAAGTCGGGTGGACGATACTAGTTCGGAAGTGAAATTGTGTGATCGATTGAGCGATCAGATTGATATTGCGTACGGATGATATGTGTACATCGTATGAGTTTGAATGAAATTGATATTGAAATTTTCTTTATAGAGGTAAGTAAATGGTAAATAACTTTATAAAGAAATCAAACTTGAATATTTGATTTGACAATAAATAAAGTTATATTTTATAATATGATAAACTCCCCTTATTGAATCTAGCCAGAATAAAAGGGTTTTTGGAAATATTTGAAGTATAAAAAGAGGTTTTATACAAGTTTGAAGTGATCCAAAGATTTTTAAAAGTATATATATCTATATATATAAAGAGGATCTTATGAGAATGATTTTGAAAAAGGTTTTGAGAACCTATGAATTTGGAAATGGCTTTTGATTTTTGGGAAAATCAATTTTGGGAATTTGGAAAGCCTAGTTTGAGAATTATCGATTTTGGTAATCGATTTTGAGTAAATGAGATTTTGATAAATCATAAAGGATATGATTTGAAGATACTATAAGTGTATAGTACAAAGTGTTTTGAAAATAGCTCTAGGAAAAAAGGCGCTTCCTTGAAATGAACTTCTCAGGAGTGCCACTGGGTGGTACTGCCTTGAACCCCAAGGGGGGATTCTAAAGTTGATCCTGTGAGGAGTCCGGACAAACTAGTTCCTGAGGATTATTTGTGTAGCGGAAGTCGAGGGGCTGGTGCCCACAGAGGCATTTGGGTTATGCTGTGACGACAGTTTAACTCGATGTCACTGCGATCTACTGCAGACCATAGCGAAAGTCATGTGTGCCGCTGAGAGCCAACAGTCTACGTTTGATTTTATATCGGTAGACTGTGACACTATGGTAACATAGCGAAAGTCGTTTGTGCCGCTGAGAGCCAACAGTCTGCGTTTGATTTTATATCGGTAGACTGCAACCTATGTGGGAGAGGTTTCATTATTTGGCAGCGAAATTCGGTGGCGCTGATGCCTACAGTTATATGGGTTTGTGCTGTGATAGCAACGTAAGGCCCGGGTATAACTGCGATCTGTAGCGGGTTCCATGGCGTAATCGAGGAGCGCGGAGACCTACAGTTATCTGTGGATTTTGCCGGGACGGCAACGTAACCAACGGGTTAACTGCGACCATGGATGGAGGTGATGATTTCCAGAGCATTCTCACCAAAGATATTTTCTCTATTTTCAAAACTGTTTTCTATATTTTCAATAAATTATTTTCCAAATATTTTCACTGGGTGTTGAAACCGGGTCTGCTAAGTACTTATAGATTTTCAGTCTTACGCCTGATCAACGTATGACCGAATTTCTATGAGAACAAGGATAGACTGGTTGAAACATCGAGTTATAAAAAGTATTTTTATAAAAACTATTTTTGTAATATTTTAAAATATAAAAAAAAAATTTATATAAAGGGAGTTTATAGTTTAAATTGTTCCACAAGAAATTTATCTGATAATAAGTAAATAATAAATTTGGCTTCATTCCTTTTCGAGGACGAAAAGATTCTAAGGGGGGAGGAATGTGATAACCCGGATTTTCGGGCATCAGATAATTGGATAGTTATCAAATTTAACTTTTAAAAAAATATTGATTTATAAATTTAACAAATTTAGATGTGATAATCTCCAGTATAAATTATTTAATATTTGACAAATTCTTCTTTTAAAACAAATATTAAAGTGTTGTTATATATATATATATATATGAGTAGATTTTACATTGGAAATTCAAGAATAAATATATATGAAATTTAAAATTTAAAATCATTCTCTTTTAAAAGTTATATATGTATAAATACTAGAAAATGTATGAATATAAATATAAAACATAAATTGATAAAAAGCTTTTATAAGATTTAAGAAAAGGTTTAATATATTAAAAATTTACATGAGAAAGATTTTAATTTGTATATATATAATGACAAGTGTTAATAAATTAAGTCATGTTAGTAATATGTGTAAGGTGATTAACAAGCCAATTGACAAATGTTAGGAAATTTTACAAGTGTCCCTTATTTTATTTTATTTTCTTTAATTTTTAATAAATTCAAATTAAATCTATATATACATCTCTTTTCTCTTCTCCATTCTTTTCCCATTCTCATTTTTCAAAAACAAAGAAAACAAAAACCAGCAATGTTCAAACTGAAATCATCTCCACAAACCAAAATCAGAAAATCTACAAACCGAAATGATCATCCTCAAACCAAAACTGAGATTTCATCTCAAACCAATCAAAACAAATTTACAACCTGGCCATTTATTCTTCAAACCTGAGACCTTCCTCTGATCCAAAAATCAAGCCCTGTAAACACAAATCTGTAAATCAATTATCCACAAACATGAATTCATCTTCAAAAGCCTAAAACTCAAAAGTTCAAATGCCTGAAACCATTTTCTTAAAGCCTGAAATCTTTTCATCTCAAGCCTGTAACCATGTTCTTCAAGTCTGAATCATTTCCAAGTGCATGCAATATAATCTGAGGAAGAAGCAAGTTTTCAAAAGCTTTTTAAAGTTTTAAAGGAAATCAAAACAAGCTCTTCAGTTTTTAAAGAAACCCAAGCAAATTCATTTCAAAGCTTCAAGTTTCAAAACTCTCTGTCTTTTTGAAATAGGTGAGTAAACTCTTTCTTTAAAAATAGTTTTAAATCTGTGATAAAACTTTGATGCATGTGATGAAATGTTGTAGTGATATAGTATAAATGTTTATAAGAATGCTTGGATTTGAATGCATGTGTGTATATATATATATATGATATGTTATATGTATATATACACTTCTCTGTTGAATTACAGAAACAACTTCATCAAAAAAATTCATATCATCCCCTATAATCAATTTTAGGGTCTGATCTATAAATAAGAAAGGATTGTAATCTGGTAATATCAATTTTTAAAATGGTATTAAGAATATATACCAAGTAATTTCTTCAAAAATGATAAATTACAGAGAAAATAAAATATGAGTCAAAACTTGTTTATCTGGAAATCATGTTTGGATTTCGTGAATTGATTCATGTTAGAAAACAATGAATTTTGATATAGATATTAGGATTTTTAGGTTTGAAATTGTCAAGGATTTCTGAGTTGATCAAAATTCGAACTTCGATCGATTTCGCGGCGATCGGTGATGGAGATGCGTCGCGGCTGAGGCTGGTGGTAGCTGGAAGGATGATGGTCGAAGGAAAAATGGCCAAAGGATTTCTAGATGACCGTGGTGGCCAGGGGACGGCGATGTAGGGTTTTATGGGTTGTTTTGGTCGGGGTGGTTGTCGAGGTAATCTCGACGTCGATAGCACACCGGAGGTGATCGCGAGGGGTGGGATCGGAGCGTAGTGATGTGGAGTAGTTTCGGGTAAGTCGGCCTGAGTTCTGGTGGTAGAGATCGTCGACCCGAGGAGATTTTGTCGATTTGTATTTGGGTTCCAGTAGTTCGAGTTGCTCGATTTTGGAAGGTGGTCGTTTTGGGTGATCTGAGTGGTCGCGAGGGACGATGAGATTGTCGGCGACGTGTAGAGGGTCGTAGCGATGGTCGGAGTTGGATGACTGAGGCGTACACGTGCACGCGTGATACTCTGTTTCATGTCTGAGATTTGTAGTTTGGGAAGATGATGCTTCCTCGTGTGTTGCTCGAGTTTGTTGCGGGGATGACTCGAAGTAGAAGAGATCGCGAGTGTCACGAGAGTTGCTCGGAGTTTTGTTTGGTTATCTCGGGTTTGTTTGATAGCTAACTAGATTTAAAAGTTAAACAGGTTTTAAAAATTTAAAAGTAAATGTATATACAGATTGGAAAATGTGTAAGTGAAATTGTATCAAGTTTTATCTAAAAAAAAAATATAAAGGAAAACATGGAATAGAATTCAAGCCTAGTATTAACATGTTTTAAAAATAAAGTGAATGTTTTAACTAAGTTTTTAATAAATGATTTAATCAAGTTTTAAAAGCTAGTTAAGAAACAAGTCTTCGTATTTATCAAAGTTATTTCCAAATAAGCTTTTAAAAGATAAATGTTTTAAAAAGTTAATTGATGGCTAATTACTTTGTGTAATGGAGGGAAATTACTTTATGGAAGTAATGAAGAGAAGTAATTAAGGATTTATTACTTGGAGAATTAATTTAAGGATAATCAATTAATTTATGTAAATCATTAATTTTAATTAATTTATGAGATTAATTAATGGATAATAAATGAAATGATAAATAAAGGGGTAGATACTTAATGAAGTAACTAGAGGTAAATTAATAAAGTAATTTAAGGATTATGAATGTGAATGGTGAAATAATTAATCTATGTGATTAATTAAAGATTAATAATTTTAAATGAAAATAAAGAATAATTAATCACGGAGGATTAACAAAGATGAATGATTATGGGATGGTTAATCAATTGGGTTATAATATATCAATTAGCAGGACTTAAAAGTAATTGATTTAAATCAATCATGGTTAATTAGATTTACTCGAGATAGTATGGTTGGGTTATGTTCGATTAAGTGATTATTTAAATGCCCTGAATTGATTGGTACCCCTGATATGAAATGGATTGTGATATGGTGTATTTGGGTGGGCAATGATAATGTGTTTATTTATCAATGAGGAATTGCTAAGTAAAAAGGTGACATCTTTTATTTAAAAGTTGGATTGAATTTCATTTGATTAATCTGGGATTAGATGATATTGAATTCGAAGAGACCGGAGTCGGGTATTAGTAAATACCCGAAACCACTTCGATTCTTTATAGATTGATATGTGAAATCAATAGGTTGGTATGGAATGATTTAAGTAAATTGGACCATTTAATCTAAGTTTGGCACTTAGAAATTGATGTGTGAAATAAGTAAAGATTATAACAACTTGTAAAGTTGTAATTGATATAAGTACCCCGGGTTTATATGTATTGTATACTTTTGTATTCCATGTTAAATGGATTTACTCACGCTGGTTTCCAGCCTGACCCGGGTGTTACTTTGATGTAATGCTCGGGTCAGACCGAGTATTACAGATTTCCAGGTAAGGACGTTCTGGAGCTCAGGAGGTGAGCTGGATGGCAGGAACGTATGGAGTGTGATATATTGTTATTTATTGGGACGAGTTATTTTAACTGTCCAGTGATTAAGAAATGTTGTAACTCTGATATATAAAAATGTAATTAACTGATACAGTTTTTCTTTGTATAACCGATATTATTATTTGCTATTGTAATTTGATCCGCTGCGAATGTGAGAATCTATGTCTTATTCTGTTTCTTTCTTCTATCTCTTTCTTTTTCTTCTAACTATCTGGAATTTTCGGGTTCTAAATTTCCGGGTCGTTACAGGAATCTTTGTAACTGATAAATTTATTTTATCTATGAATCTGTGAATGAAGATAAGCGTTGTGGATTATACCGCTTATCGATATTGATATATCTGTGTTGATTGATGTTGTGAACTATTGTGTGAAACCCCTGGACTACACCATACACACACAAATATGGATTTCACGTGGAAATCGGTTAAATCACAGATAAATTAAATTTGATGTTTTTGAAATGGAAGTTTTAATTTCAATTGATTTTGAAATTAGAAATTTGGGTTTAAAGTGAAAAGCTTTTGAAATGGAATTTCAAAGATAAAAGTTATTTTGAATAACTTAATCGAGTTTTGGAAATTTAAATAATTTGATTTAAATTTGAAATCAAGTTTGAAATTGAATTCTATGATTTGAAACTAGGGATTAAAGATGTTGTATAAGTTATATATGGGTTAAACCATTTTAAAGGTATTGATTTGGGAATTTGAATTTAATTCAAGGGTTTTAACTCGTGTAAATATAACTGGATTTTTCTGAAAACGAAACTATTTGTTTTCAAATAGTAAAAGCTTTCACATAAGTAATGAACTTCCAAATTATGTTGAACGGTTTCAAGTTTGAAATAGAATTGAAATGTTTTGAAAACTATGAAATGAGTCTTTGATTTCAAAGACCGGATGAGTTAATCTAACTTGAAATGGAATTGTTTTGAAAGGCTATGAATGAATCTTTGGAAACGAGTTTTGAAAGCTATAAGTTAAATCTTGACTTAAAGATTTAACGAGTTAATTCAATTGAAATGGAAATTGTTTTGAAATCCATGAATGAATCTTTGTGAATGGGGCGAACTTTGTGAATTGAATCTTTTTGTTTAAAAGATTAAAAGTGTGGAAATTGTTTAAACCAGTGAAGGTTTTTGAAATGAATCTTTTTGTTTAAAAGATTGGAAATGGTAAATTGTTTTAACCATTCGAATGAAAAGTTTTGGGCTTTAAGCTGTGATTTAACTGAGACCCCAGTATCCATATGATTTTTAATTGCGCTCGTTATTCGGTTTAGCCGGGAGAGGACCTTTGTGTCGTATAACCCATTCCGAATAATGATACGTCGTATATGGATAGAATTTGAAGACCGGTGGTGAAGACCGGGTATTTGCGAGAACGATATGATGACCTATCGATTGTCTCTGCACTGAGTCTCGCCGGTATAGAGATTTCCTAAGTGATGGGAAATCCGATCGAGATTGTGAATACCTGGATTTGCAAGGGCTTCTTCGGAAGTGCCTTCGGTTCTGTTCGAACCCGGAACAGACTTGTATGGATGTTTGTCTGACGTTACACTTTGAGATGTAAAGCTGGTTTCTATCAAATACATTTTTGTTGGTGGCGGAGAATTTATTCTCTTAGCTTAACACCCTTCTCTGAGACGTACTGAAGTGACCCACTTCTCTATTCATTAATTTATAGTGAATTTTCTGTTAGATTTTTTTTTACAATGTATATATATATACTTTTCAATGGATCACTTCTCTTAATTTGATTTCCCAAGATCCTGAATTTTACTAATATAAATATATCAGTATTTAAATAAATTCTATCATTTATATATATGAAGATATATAAATGGTTCTTTGCTTATCAGAGTGATTAAAACAGCAAAGCAACTCATTCTCACCTTATTTCTCATATTAGAGACTTGGTGTCACATAGCCATTTCTATTTATCATATATATATTTCTTTTTAGAACTCAAGCTTGATTAACTTTAGGATTAAATATCACTAGTTCTCTTATTTTCTTGTTCTACCTCACAAATTAATTGACTCCTGAATTTACAAGCCATACCTTTTAATCCTGGGATTTTCTAATCTTATTTATTATTCTATATTAAGTAAAAGGTGTTCAACCTAACTCATGCTTATTAGTTTGGCTTGTGTTACTCATTTTTAATTTCGAACAACTTTTATATCAGGTGAAATATCCATGCTTTGATTTATAAAGTTGCAATAATCATGTGAATATTGAAATGATAAACTAATTTAAAGGCTAAGCAGAGGAAAAAAATACAGTCGGATCAGAGTGCTAACTCAAACTATAATGCTAAACAGAGACTAAGATCATGTGTGCAGTCAGTATGCTTAAGGCAAAGTAAACAAAAAGGATCAGACAAAATGCAAGACTTCCGGGTGAACTTATGATGAAGACATCTGATGTTTTCTAGGAAAGAGAACAATGATAGTAGTCACTATTCTATTGAATGATGGAAATGCTCATTACAAACAAGACCATATGCATCTACCATTTACCATAGGTTTTGATCATGACCCAATACTACCAGATTTGAATCAAGTATCTAGATAATAGGAATTAGTTAAGTATAATTGCAGTGTAGTCTACAAGTACCAAGCATGCATATGAGCTTATTACACCAAGCAATACAAGTTTTCACTGGGAAAATCAAATGCCCTAACCAGATTACAGGCTATGCCTTCCAGCCTTAGCATAGGCTTATATCAATTATAAGTCATGGTTAAGCCTTACTGGTTAGCCAGTTTAGGTTCAACTCAACCTTTACAAGATTCATTGATTGTGCTATATTCCTTTCTCCCTATGATTGTTTCAACTCTACCATTTTAAAAGTTCATCTGACCTTACTAAAGGAGACATGATCACATATCAAATTACATGGCAAGATCTCCTATATCTTACTTCACCAGAGACTATGTAGATCAATTCCTTAAAATAGAAACCAACATATGCATATATATAATACTTAAAAATTCCTACAAGTTCTCTTCTCAGAAAAACAAACACATAAAAATCCAGAAAATACTTAAACCATAATGATATTTTTGGCCCGGCCTAATTATTACAACAAATCTGCCAAACTCCTTAAACGTTCTAAATGCAAGTAAGTCTTCAATTGTCCATGCATACAAGTTTCCTATGCTTCCTTTCCTGCAGCAATATCTAGAGCTGCCTCCATAAAAATGAGACACCCCAGAAGTTACAAAGCAACAAATAGTGTCAGAATATAATTCTGGTATGAGTGAAATCAAAATGTAATATCTTGTCATTTTTAAATTGTAGTGCAGAGTATTAATATGCTTGAAGCAATTTGGATTCATGATGTAACTGGATATATATATATATGTATGTATCTAAGCTCCTACCACATTCATGCACACAAGCAACCATTCAATCATTCAATACAGTATACATGTACACACACTCTTATGGAATTAACTCATTTTAATTTCCATAGTTCAACTCTAAAACTTGATTTATCAATTTAATTTGGTCATGTCTCTTTGCCATTGAACACCATGTGTGCATTTCAAGGGACTCAATTCTGTTAACCCCTGCACAAAGGCCTATAGGACTTAAACAAGTCATGCACATACCCATCATACTCCTTATGATGAATAGATCAAGGCTTTTCTCCTAGATTAGTTTTATAATCTAGTGACCAGTCTCATTTCTTATTTCAGAAAGATTTATTAACTCCTGAATTGCTTTTACTTTCTTTCTTTTTCTATGAATCAGAGAGAGAGTTAATCTTACTCAGGGATTTCAACTGACCATACATTCATTCATGAAAATCATGTTTTTATTTCATTTTTCTTTCCAGTTGTCTCATTCAAAATTTGCTTTATCACTTGTATACTCCTGTATTCCAGAATGTCATGATCTCTTAACAAATCCAGTAGAGTTCCATTAAAAATTCTTATGCTTAATTCTATTGTGAACATAGGGTAAGGTTTTTAGAGAAAAACCCTTAAAACATTTTTAGCCTTAGATCTGAACAAATCAGCACATAAATAATTTATTGCATTGTTCATCCCTAATTTAAAACAAACTAGACATAAGCATGAACCTCCTTTGTTCACATTGCCTGGCTTATCTTTCAATTTTACCCTACTTCATAATAAAATTGTATTTATCTTACTATCATAACTACAAACTGATGGTTCATGGTACTGGATCCATCTCAGAGATCATGGCATTACCATTATCAAACAATCAAATGAAACATATCAAAGCATCAACCAAAGATTTATCAATACACCAACCATGCTCAGCATTCATTAATTCAGAGAAAGAAAAAACAAGTTGACCAAGCACAAAGGAAAATAAAATGGCTGCCCTTAACTTGGGTCTTAATGCCTTAGCCTCGTGAGATTGATTAATCACTCACCTTTCCCTTCTTTTTCCCCGAGATTGCCTAAGCTTGCAAACAGTGTATGTTCTTCTCTTTTTTTTAATGTGTTTCTGTTTTCCCTCAGAGAAAAACCTCTATTTCTTCTCTTGATTTAAATCATTTTTACTAGGGTTTTACTGAAGGGAAAAACCACTTTTATCCTCACATCACTCAAAGAATTATGTGTGTGCTGTTATGGCTAAATGTGCCATTTTCCCCTGGTTTCTATTTCTGGTAAAAGCAGTTATCCACTGCTTTTTCCTGTGTACATGCAATTTGCATGTTTCACTTGTATATTATTTTCATGTGGCTTTTTTTTTGTTAATACCTTTTATTATGCCCGAGTTATTTTCCATTCCTAGCTATTACCTCAGCCTATTTGTTTACTCTTGACTTCTTTCAAAATTTTACTTATGTATAACTAATATAAAACTGGTTTTTAAGCATTTTAATTTATCAAAGAATATATCATTTTCTCCTTACTTAATTATTGAAAACAATTTTCTCTTTACTGAATTATTTTTATTTTCTTTATGTTAAACTGTAATATATATATATATATGTATATCCTCTTTATCAATTAACCTCTGGTTAATATTTCAAACCATCTGTTTTCTCTTGATATGTAAATTTATTCATATTCTTAATTACCCTGGTGTTCTTTCCTTATTTACCTTATGTTTATTCTTTCTGGGTATATATATATATATAAATACAACATATGGTAATATATGTCCATATATAAACTCAGTTATATATCCTCTTCCCTCTGAAATACCATTTCTTCTTACTATTTATATTCAAGATATATATATATATATACATGTGAATATAAGACTTACTCAATTTAGCTATTATTACTTTTAACTCATTCTCAATATTTATCTTCAGACTACATATATATATATAATTATATATATTTGGTTTTGAAAGTTTTCTCTTTTTTTTTCTTCTAATTATTCTCATCTCAATAATTTGGGCCTTCACATACTCTCCTCCTAAAAGGAATTGTGTCCCACAATTATTCTCTCATACATTTCCATCCA
This sequence comes from Allium fistulosum, assembly GCA_030737815.1. Classification (NCBI taxonomy): domain Eukaryota; kingdom Viridiplantae; phylum Streptophyta; class Magnoliopsida; order Asparagales; family Amaryllidaceae; genus Allium; species Allium fistulosum. The sequence goes on from CM060905.1 coordinate 1,145,956,408, forward strand.
AATGTATACAAAGCTTAATTTCTATTAAATGAAATTTCAGGAACTCATTCATTCTCAATCAATCAAACATACATAAATAATTTTAAGGTCTCATAATAATTTTTAAACATAACTCAAGCAGAAAACAGCTTAGGATATTTATCCTCTATCCTCTCTTCAGCCTCCCAAGTGCAATCATTCCCATCCAAACTCCATTGGATTTTAACTAGTTTAATTATTTTATTTCTCAGTTTCGTTTCTTCTCTAGCCACAATGCCCACTGGTTCCTTTTTATAAACCAGATTTTCTTGAATTTCAACATGTGTAGGAGATTCAAGAATGGACTCTTTATCATGCACCCATTTTCTCAATTGGGATACATGAAATACATCATGTATTTTTCTCAATTCCTCTGGTAACTTCAACCTATAAGCTAAAGTCCCTATTCTTTGAACAATTTCATATGGTCCTATATACCTTGGTGATAGTTTCCCTGCTTTGCCAAATCTCAATATTTTCCTCATTGGTGAAACTTTGAGAAACACATAGTCTCCCACCTCAAATTCTACTGGCCTTCTCCTTTTATCTGCATAGGCTTTTTGTCTCTCTTGAGCTACTCTCATTCTTTGTCTCACTAGTTCAATTCTTGCAGAAGTTTCTTTAACATGGTCTGGTCCAAGCAGCACCCTTTCACCAGCCTCCATCCAACATGCAGGAGATAAACAAGGCTTCCCATACAAAGCCTCAAATGGAGCCATTCCTATAGTGGACTGGTAGCTATTATTATAAGAAAACTCAGCTAAATAAATATGATCATCCCAGTTGCCTCCAAAATCAAGTATGCATGCTCTCAGCAAATTCTCTAAAACTTTATTAACAATCTCAGTTTGCCCATCTGTTTGTGGGTGGTAGGATGTGCTTAGGCTTAGTTCTGTCCCCATAGCTTCTTGAAAGCTACTCCAAAACCTTGAAGTAAACAAAGTATCTCTATCACTAATGATAGTCTTGGGGATGCCATGCAATCTCACTATCTCCTTCACGAACAATTGAGCTAGCTTGTGAGCATTTCTGTTTGAACTTATTGGGATGAAGTGTGCTGTTTTTGTGAGTCTATCAACCACTACCCAAATACTATCATTGCCCCTCCTTGTTCTTGGCAAACCATCCACAAAATCCATTGATATACTCTCCCATTTCCAAGTAGGCACTTCCAAAGGTTGCAATAGGCCTGAGGGTCTTTGATAGTCTGCCTTTACTTGTTGGCATGTCAAGCAATTTGCCACATATTTTGCTACTGCTCCTTTCATTCCTGGCCACCAGTAATTTCTCTTGAGATCATGGTACATTTTTGTACCACCTGGATGGATGGTATATTTTGTTTTGTGATGCTCATCCATAACTTCTTGCTTTAGTTCCTCTACATTTGGTATGCAGAGTTTCCCCTTTTTCCTTAAGTATTCTTTATCATCTACCTCATAGTTTTCCACTGTCATGCCTTGTGATATCATGTTCTTTTTCTCCTTCAAATTTATATCTTGATTCTGCATTTGTCCTATTTTATCAACCAGTGTTGATTTTAAGGATATGAGGCTTAATTTACCATATTCAATCATCTTACTGTGTGTCTTATCTGATACACTAGTTTCTTCTTTCACTTCCACCTCACTAAGAATTATCAAATCCTTGAATTCTGCCATCATTAAGCTTGCCAATTTAGCTTGATGTCTGCTTAATGCATCTGCTACTTTATTAGCTTTTCCGGGGGTATACAATATATCAAGATCATAGGCAGCTAGAAATTCTACCCACCTATGTTGCCTCATGTTCAAGTCTTTTTGGGAAAACAAATATTTAAGTGACTTGTGATCAGTAAACAATTCAAACTTAGCACCTAATAAATAATGTCTCCATAGTTTTAATGCATAAACCACAGCAGCTAGTTCTAAGTCATGAGTAGCATACTTAGTTTCATTTGGCTTGAGTTGCCTTGATGCATATGCTATGACTCTACCATGTTGCATAAGCACTGCCCCCAATCCAGATCCACTAGCATCTGTGTAAACTACTAATTCTTCATTACCCTCTGGCACTTGTAAAACTGGAGCTTCTACCAGTGCCTTCTTTAGTGATATGAAAGCTTGTTCACACTTCTCTGTCCACAAATAGGGTTGCTCCTTTTTAGTTAACTTGGTCAATGGGATAGCTATCCTTGCAAAATCTTTTATAAATCTCCTATAATAGCCTGCCATTCCCAAAAATGACCTTACCTCAGTCACTGATTTGGGTCTACTCCAAGATTGCACTGCCATCACCTTATTTGGGTCTACACTAACCCCTTGTTGTGATACAATGTGCCACAAAATTTTTACTTCATTCTGCCAAAATGTACATTTAGAGAATTTGGATTTTAAATCATGTGCCCACAGTCTAGATAAAACCAGATGCAAGTGTTTTGCATGCTCTCCTTCTGATTTTGAATACACTAATATGTCATCAATAATGACAACCACAATTTTGTCTAGAAAATCTCTAAATGTTATATTCATTAAATCTACAAAATATGATGGTGCATTTGTCAATCCAAAAGGCATCACCAAAAATTCATATAATCCATACCTTGTGTTGAAGGCAGTATACTTAATACTTTCTTCCTCCACCTTCATCTGATGAAACCCAGAGGCTAAATCTAGCCTTGAAAAGACCTTTGCTCCATTTAATTGATCGAATAGATCATCAATTCTGGGGAGTGGGTATTTGTTTTTAATGGTGACTTTGTTTAATTCCCTATAATCAATGCACATCCTCAAAGTACCATCATGCTTCTTCACAAATACAACTGGAGAACCCCAGTTTGAACTACTAGGCCTTATGAAGCCCTTCTGCTCCAGTTCTTCCAACTGATGTTTCAACTCCACTAGTTCTTTAGGACCCATCCTAGTAGGTTTCTTGATGATTGGACTTGCTCCTGGGATTAGTCTTATTTGAAATTCTACTTGCCTATTTTCTAGGACACCTATGACTTCACCAAAGACATCTGGGTATTCATTTATAATCTTTATGTCTTCCAGTGTTGATTCTTTCTCATTCATGCTACATATTTGGTTAAGGTAATTGATTTTAGCAATTTCACTCATGATTATAATATTCTTACCATTTTCTGTTTTCAGAGAAATAGTGAAATTTTCCAAATTCAAAATTGCTTTGAATTTGCTCAACCAATCTACCCCTAAAATAATTCCTATTCCAGGGTATTTCAATACAAACAAATCAGATTTAAACACATTTCCTCCTATGTTTAATTCTACCCCCAGACATTTTAATCCTAGCAAACAAGAGCTACCTAGTGGGCTTTGAATACACAAGGGATTATCAACTAAATAGCATGTGAGAGTCAATTTATTCACTATGTCTTGGGATATTAATGAATGTGTTGCTCCAGTGTCATATATAACTGAGATGGGGTGATCTTTAATTAGAAGTATACCTTCCAATTGTCCAGAACTTCCCACTGCAGTTGCTTTTGCTTTGCCCTCAAGTGCTCCTACCTTTTCTCCCCTTTTGAATTCTGGGCAGTTCCTTTTAATATGGCCTTCCTTCCCATAGTTATAGTAGCTGAATGGTGCCCTCTTGGCTGCTTGACACTTATTACTCATGTGTCCTTCTTTGCCACAATTGTAACAAGTGACCTTCTTCTTAGCTTCCCCAGTGGTTGCTCCTTCCATTTTCTTATCCACATTCTTTTTGTCATAGGGATGTGTCCTATTTTTCCCTTTCTTTTGATTGTTAGCCCTCATGCTCCTAAATTTTTCCCTTGCATTGTCATGTTGTTCAAAAGAAAGAGTAAGGTCTATGACTTGATCAAATGTTTTATCCTTGTATGGTAACATTGCTCTACTCAGACCTGCATTTAGTCCTTGGATAAATCTTGAATTCTTTGATTCTTCATCTCCTATAAGCATAGTTCCATACTTGGATAAACTCTCAAATTTTTGAGTGTATTCAGTCACACTCATTGGTCCCTGCCTTAGCCTTATAAATTCCTCAAGCAACGTTGCCTTAGCTGTTGCTGGAACGAACCTTGCCTCAATTATCTCCTTGAATTGATCCCATGTTATCTCATTTTCTGGCCTTCCTGTGATGATCACCTCCCACCAATCTAAAGCTGCTCCTTTGAGTCTCCTTGAAGCTATCTGCCTCTTCCTTTGGTCATTAATTTGCATATCTGCAAATATCCTTTCCAAAGTTCTCAGCCATGTCTGCACTCCCCTAACTCCCTCAGTGCCTTCAAAATCCTTGCCTCCTAAATTTGAAAATGTCTTCAACGGTTTTGCTAGTTCCTCATGAGGATTCTCTTCCCTGTGCACTGCTCCCTCTCTAAATGCCCTCACCAAATCTTGCAAATTGACCATTGGTGTTGTATTGGAGGGTCCTGCTCCATGACTTGATGGTCTTCCTACCATGATTCACTATTCAATTGCATAGCTAGTTAGTCATTTTTCTAATTTAATTATTTTATGCAATTTATTTCTACCGTGGATATTTATTTCCATCATTATTGTATATATATATTTATTTTTATTTTAGAATTTTATCCCTTCAAGAAAATTGGATAATATATTTATGCTATGTTTTAACAACATAGCTCTGATACCAACTGAAGTGACCCACTTCTCTATTCATTTATTTATAGTGAATTTTCTGTTAGATTTTTTTTACAATGTATATATATATACTTTTCAATGGATCACTTCTCTTAATTTGATTTCCCAAGATCCTGAATTTTACTAATATAAATATATCAGTATTTATATAAATTCTATCATTTATATATATGAAGATATATAAATGGTTCTTTACTTATCAGAGTGATTAAAACAGCAAAGCAACTCATTCCCACCTTATTTCTCATATTAGAGACTTGGTGTCACATAGCCATTTCTATTTATCATATATATATATATATATATATATTTCTTTTTAGAACTCAAGCTTGATTAACTTTAGGATTAAATATCACTAGTTCTCTTATTTTCTTGTTCTACCTCACAAATTAATTGACTCCTGAATTTACAAGCCATACCTTTTAATCCTGGGATTTTGTAATCTTATTTATTATTCTATATTAAGTAAAAGGTGTTCAACCTAACTCATGCTTATTAGTTTGGCTTGTGTTACTCATTTTTAATTTCGAACAACTTTTATATCAGGTGAAATATCCATGCTTTGATTTATAAAGTTGCAATAATCATGTGAATATTGAAATGATAAAGTAATTTAAAGGCTAAGCAGAGGAAAACAATACAGTCGGATCAGAGTGCTAACTCAAACTATAATGCTAAACAGAGACTAAGATCATGTGTGCAGTCAGTATGCTTAAGGCAAAGTAAACAAAAAGGATCAGACAAAATGCAAGACTTCCAGGTGAACTTATGATGAAGACATCTGATGTTTTCCAGGAAAGAGAACAATGATAGTAGTCACTATTCTATTGAATGATGGAAATGCTCATTACAAACAAGACCATATGCATCTACCATTTACCACAGGTTTTGATCATGACCCAATACTACCAGATTTGAATTAAGTATCTAGATAACAGGAATTAGTTAAGTATAATTGCAGTGCAGTCTACAAGTACCAAGCATGCATATGAGCTTATTACACCAAGCAATACAAGTTTTCACTGGGAAAATCAAATGCCCTAACTAGATTACAGGCTATGCCTTCCAGCCTTAGCATGGGCTTATATCAATTATAAGTCATGGTTAAGCCTTACTGGTTAGCCAGTTTAGGTTCAACTCAACCTTTACAAGATTCATTGATTGTGCTATATTCCTTTCTCCCTATGATTGTTTCAACTCTACCATTTTAAAAGTTCATCTGACCTTACTAAAGGAGACATGAGCACATATCAAATTACATGGCATGATCTCCTATATCTTACTTCACCAGAGACTATGTAGATTAATTCCTTAAAACAGAAACCCACATATGCATATATATAATACTTAAAAATTCCTACAAGTTCTCTTCCCAGAAAAACAAACACATAACAATCCAGAAAATACTTAAACCATAATGATATTTTTGGCCCGGCCTAATTATTACAACAAATCTGCCAAACTCCTTAAACGTTCTAAATGCAAGTAAGTCTTCAATTGTCCATGCATACAAGTTTCCTATGCTTCCTTTCCTACAACAATATCTAGAGCTACCTCCATAAAAATGAGACACCCCAGATGTTACAAAGCAACAAATAGGGTCAGAATATAATTCTGGTATGAGTGAAATCAAAATGTAATATCTTATCATTTTTAAATTGTAGTGCAGAGTATTAATATGCTTGAAGCAATTTGGATTCATGATGTAACTGGATATATATATGTATGTATCTAAGCTCCTACCACATTCATGCACACAAGCAACCATTCAATCATTCAATACAGTATACATGTACACACACTCTTATGGAATTAACTCATTTTAATTTCCATAGTTCAACTCTAAAACTTGATTTATCAATTTAATTTGGTCATGTCTCTTTGCCATTGAACACCATGTGTGCATTGCAAGGGACTCAAGGCTGTTAACCCCTGCACAAAGGCCTATAGGACTTAAACAAGTCATGCACATACCCATCATACTCCTTATGATGAATAGATCAAGGCTTTTCTCCTAGATTAGTTTTATAATCTAGTGACCAGTCTCATTTCTTATTTCAGAAAGATTAATAACTCCTGAATTGCTTTTACTTTCTTTCTTTTTCTATGAATCAGAGAGAGAGTTAATCTTACTCAGGGATTTCAACTGACCATACATTCATTCATGAAAATCATGTTTTTATTTCATTTTTCTTTCCAGTTGTCTCATTCAAAATTTGCTTTATCACTTGTATACTCCTGTATTCCAGAATGTCATGATCTCTTAACAAATCCAGTAGAGTTCCATTAAAAATTCTTATGCTTAATTCTATTGTGAACATAGGGTAAGGTTTTTAGAGAAAAACCCTTAAAACATTTTTAGCCTTAGATCTGAACAAATCAGCACATAAATAATTTATTGCATTATTCATCCCTAATTTAAAACAAACTAGACATAAGCATGAACCTCCTTTGTTCACACTGCCTGGCATATCTTTCAATTTTACCCTACTTCATAATAAAATTGTATTTATCTTACTATCATAACTACAAACTGATGGTTCATGGTATTGGATCCATCTCAGAGATCATGGCATTACCATTATCAAACAATCAAATGAAACATATCAAAGCATCAACCAAAGATTTATCAATACACCAACCACGCTCAGCATTCATTAATTCAGAGAAAGAAAAAACAAGTTGACCGAGCACAAAGGAAAATAAAATGGCTGCCCTTAACTTGGGTCTTAATGCCTTAGCCTCATGAGATTGATTAATCACTCACCTTTCCCTTCTTTTTCCCCGAGATTGCCTAAGCTTGCAAACAGTGTATGTTCTTCTCTTTTTTTTAATGTGTTTCTGTTTTCCCTCAGAGAAAAACCTCTGTTTCTTCTCTTGATTTAAATCATTTTTACTAGGGTTTTACTGAAGGGAAAAACCCCTTTTATCCTCACATCACTCAAAGAATTATGTGTGTGCTGTTATGGCTAAATGTGCCATTTTCCCCTGGTTTCTATTTCTGGTAAAAGCAGTTATCCACTGCTTTTCCCTGTGTACATGCAATTTGCATGTTTCACTTGTATATTATTTTCATGTGGCTTTTTTTTTGTTAATACCTTTTATTATGCCCGAGTTATTTTCCATTCCTACCTATTACCTCAGCCTATTTGTTTACTCTTGACTTCTTTCAAAATTTTACTTATGTATAACTAATATAAAACTGGTTTTTAAGCATTTTAATTTATCAAAGAATATATCATTTTCTCCTTTCTTAATTATTGAAAACAATTTTCTCTTTACTGAATTATTTTTATTTTCTTTATGTTAAACTGTAATATATATATATATATATATATATGTATATCCTCTTTATCAATTAACCTCTGGTTAATATTTCAAACCATCTGTTTTCTCTTGATATGTAAATTTATTCATATTCTTAATTACCCTGGTGTTCTTTCCTTATTTACCTTATGTTTATTCTTTCTGGGTATATATATATATATAAATACAACATATGGTAATATATGTCCATATATACACTCAGTTATATATCCTCTTCCCTCTGAAATACCATTTCTTCTTACTATTTATATTCAAGATATATATATATATACATGTGAATATAAGACTTACTCAATTTAGCTATTATTACTTTTAACTCATTCTCAATATTTATCTTCAGACTACATATATATATATATATATTTGGTTTTGAAAGTTTTCTCTTTTTTTTTCTAATTATTCTCATCTCAATAATTTGGGCCTTCACACGTACGAGCTCAGAGGTTATGTAGTTGATGGTCACTAGTGATACATTCCAAATTTGGTAATGTGGCATACGAAGTGCTGCTGATCATTGTTGATCGAAGCGTTGCTTTGTGAAAAAGCGTGGCTTTGTGGAAAAGCGTGGCTTTGTGGAAAAGCGTAGCTTTGTGGACGATACTTCGTCGAGCCTCACAACCCGGTAATGGTCGAAACAGGAATGTTGCGGCAAAGGTTTGTAGGGGTAGCGCCCCTAGGGTATGTCATTTCCTTCTGGATAAAGGGTGATATCATGGTATGGAACCCAGATATTTTACCTATGTTGATGCTGCACAGTTATTATACTTTGTGGTTGTTGTTGTATGATCGAGAGCTCTCGGATAAAGGTCGGTGACGACCAGGGGATGACATGACTCGTGTGTTAGTTACCTAGTTACAGCTTGGTTAAAGCATGAGGTAGCGTCGGCCTTGTGTTTGTAGAGATCCGGTTAGGTTCTCAGGGCGACTTTCCAGAGGCGTTTCTATTTCGGTAAGGAAGTTCCTTTGCCTGATCATTGGTTGGAAATCCAAAGAAACAATATGAACCCTATACGGTTTTACCTGTATTACCTGCTATGGAATGTGGCGGTAACCTGCTATTGAACATGGTAGCTATAGTAGGCATACGATGAAATGTTGTATGCTGGCTAAAATTTATATTATATTTTCGAAATGTTTTCACACAATGCACTAGTAATAATATCAAAAGAGTTTTTATTTTGCGTAGTAAGCATGTTTGACTATCATAAGGAGAAATCTCCTCCAATTCTGCGATTGCATTATGTGTGTGGTGGGAGGCCTTATGATAGTTTCATTTTCGAAAAGCATTGCGGGTTTTCAATGTTTAAAAGCCTTTTGTGTTGTTTAAAGATAAACTATTTTTGTTGCTCACACATGTCCCATGACTGATCCGGAGTTTACTGTTCCCTTCCTAAACTCTGGGTGCCCACTATTTTCCACACGGGCAGTCTAGAGTTGGGTTTATCAGATATTCCGGTTTAGTAGATTATCTGGAGCTGGTTCAGTTCTTGGAGTTCATGGACTGACGTTGCTTATCTTGGAGCATTCTATTGGAGATTATCCGCTGCTGATGATATCATTTTCTTTTCCGCTGCTATTTCTTGTATCATATCTCTGATGTATATTGATATTCATTATATCACTCTGTTGTATCAGATTTTGTATCTGTCATTGTATCAATGTTATGTAATTGATATATTCTTTTTCCGCTGTGTTGTTATACTTAATGGTGTTATAAGCTCCAGAGAACCAGATTCGGCGTTTGAATCTATGGCATTTTGAGTACAAGCGAAGTACGGATGCCGATTTTCGAAGGTCGACTTCTGGGTCTTTACATATGGTATCAGAGCTAAGGTTGAACTTTAGCTCAGGAGTATAACACGTTACGTAGCTCATTAGAGATAGGGTGAAGTATACCCTAGAATGAGTAATTCTCAGATATCCGTCTGAATGCCTCAGTAAATTCTCTTGCTATCTACTGATAGTAAGTATGAGTGCAAGAAGAGGATGAGATAGGGGACAGGGAAATACGACTACGAATGGTTAATACCCTACAACAGTGGAAACAATCTCTTTTGTTGGTCATCTTTTCTCAATTCTTCGATGGTTTCTGGTAGATCGAGGAAGAAGATTCGATATATTAATATGGGACGTAAACTTCGGATAGACCAAAATTGTTGTTTGGATGTATTGGTTGCCTTGTTTGCTTTGGTTGCTATGGTTGATAGGTATAATTTAGGTTCTAAACTAAAAAGTTTTGGAATTGTATCCATATATCTATCTATTCTTTGGGTCCGGATATATTCTACGAATGGTTAGTTATCCCTTCGAACTGACCGATGCCATTGTATATTTCGTAGATCTGGATAACACAAGTATCTTGTGAAGTGTTAAACAGATTTGTTCTTGCGTCTGTTATTGATATCCTGAATTGGTAAGCCAAATGCAGAATAAATATTCAGTTGATTTGATGGAATGTTCTTCATCTATCTTTGTGTCCCCTCGGCAATTTCGAGGACGAAATTATTTTAAGGGGGGAAGTCTGTAACGACCCCGGATTTTAATTAAATTTAAATTGATAATTTATTGAATTTTTGAATTAAATTTGTGAAATTAATTGATTTTAGTAGATTGCGAGTTTCCCCGGGTATTCGAATCGAAAATATATTAAGTCATGGATTTGAAAATTTGTATATATTGAATATGAATATTTAAGTCGTATTTAATAAATAAATGACTTACAAAATGTTGATAGTTAAAACTTTAAAACAAAATATCGTTATACAAAATAAATTTTTGTTAATAGTATTTTCTTTTAAAATAATGTGTATACGATAATAATAAGAAAGATAAAATATAAATATCTTTGGCTTACAAATTAAATAAAGTAGAAATAAAAATAGACACTTGTGTTAAGAATAGAATTTAATCTATAAGTTGAAATTATAACAAATAACTAAAACTAAATATACATGTATATATGAATCAACTTGTAAAAGAAAACAAGGATATAAATGAATGGCTTGCAAAATGAATAAACAAATATATATGGGTATGAAACAGGTAAACAAGAAGATAGTGAATATAGAATCTCAAATATATAAAAGCAAGCTACAACCTGGAACATAGCATAGCAATAAATGTTAGCACACATTTACATCATCTCAGCCGAAATGAAGATAAGTTGTACATGTTAAATTAATACCATATTATCACTTCAGCCGAGTAAAACAACAAACAAAAAATATGCTTTCATGAACACTAGCTAAAGGAAGAAACAAAATATATATCTATAGGCAAGTAAAAAAATATAATGTATGTTACCTGTAGGATAGATATGCTAGGCAAAAGAAAGATGAAATATCTTTGTTCAAAGAGGTTAAGTATAGACATAAAGTACTTAGCATTAAATGCTTTCACAGCTCAAAGTATTTTGGTCAATTCAAAATCATACAAAATGTGTTCATCAGCCTCCAAAAACATGAAAATCTCTGGCATATGGTACAAACCCATATTTTTCTCTTGTACAAACAATATTTATCACCTGTATAAGATATCATCACCCAGTATCCCTGTTTCTTATATATCAAGCCTCTCTTCATTTTCAGTTCGTCCATTGGAACTGAGAAAATATGAAGTAATACTATTTAAAACTCACACAAAATTCAACTCAAACAAACGATACGAATCAAAGCAAACCAAAGATCAAAGGAAGGATTTTAACTTGCCAGTTTTTCAAAGCTCTGTTTCATTTCTTCAAAACACTGTGAGCAACTCCTTGTTTTTAGAAGCTTAACTTGTTTTGTTTTCTTGATGCTTGTGAGTAAACATACATTTTAAAGCATTACAAAATTAAGTGATAATATTGTTTGTATATGCTTTGGTTTTAAATATAGCTTCTGTGTTTGTTCAGTAATATATATTGTTTTCTCTGTTGAAGTTACAGAGTTAAATATTTTATCTAGATTCAAAGTATTATCATCCAACTCTTGTTAGGCCTAAAGTATCATAACAAACAAGTTGTTTAAGCATAGGCTATGATCTAAAATTTTGTTTAAGTAAGACAGTGGTAGATTGACTCTGTATATTTTGGTTTACAGAGCATATCTTAAATATATGCTAATTTTCGAATGTTAAAAATTATTGATTCGATCTTGTAACTTGAAACTACATTCGAAAATAGGATTTATAAAACAAAAATGGAAATTTTTAGTTAAGTAAACTATGAACAGCCTGGAGTTGAACCAAAAACACGTTTTAATCAATTTCTAGAAATCAAATGAAATTTGGATGTTGTAATTTTGCTTGAAGCTAATTTGGAACTCAATGATGTTAGGAAAATTGTTTAAAAAAATTTCTATTGCAAGGATTTTTGGAACGAAGCAACTTTAGGGTTCGAAGTGGTTTTAGGGTCGCCGAGATTTGTGAAGCCACCGCGACCTCTCTAGGTGATCGAGTGGTACGAGATTCAGGGGAGGGGAGCGTCGATGGTCAGGGAACACGTGGCCGGAGTCGCGTGACGTCAGATGGTCGGAGCTCCGAGAGTGAGACGTTGACAAGGATGGTGTCACGATGTGTTTGAGTGTTCCAGGTTTGGTTTGAACTCGAATTTGACTTCGAGTTGTTGGATGAAGGATCTGATGCTTGCATGGGGTTGTTGGGGTGGATGTCGACTTGTCAGAGGCCGGAGGGGAGTTCGCCAGCGATCGGCGGTACTGTGCACGTGCACGAGCACGTTGTTTGGAATCTGGGCGTTTTGTTTTGAATTGGATTTGGGTTATTCATGCGTTTTTCTCGAGTTTTACTCGAAGTAAATAATGTCCTGGCTCGGGTTTTTAAAAGTCTGGTCTCGAGTATGACTTATGTTTAGTTTCAGGGTTTTAAAACCTGAGTGTTTTAGTTTAAGAGAGAAAGTAAAGTTTTAAACCAAAGTTTAATCTAGAATCGAATTTAAATCTGTAATCAGTTTGAAATGAAAGAAAGGTTTTGAATTTAAATTGTATTCCTTTTTAATTCTAAAATTAAAATGAAATTGGAAAGTAAACTTTAATGTGAATTGTTTTGGATACTTTGTTAACGATAAGAATAATGTTTTCCTTAAAAATTTAAATTAGGGATTTATGATTTGGAATTCCTTAAACTATTAAGTTAATTAAATGGGAATTTAATTATTTAATTTATTTTTGATTTGGGTTAATTAATGAAAGTAATTAAATGTAATAAATTAAAGACAATTAAGTAAATGGTGAATTTAAATAATTAAAGGATAATTATTTAATAATTTAAGGTTGATTAATTATAATTGAAGGTTAATAAATTAATGAAAGTTATTAAGAGATGATTTATTAATTAAGGGTTAATTAATTAACATAATTAATTAGAAATGATTAATTTTTGATTTAAAAGATAATTAATTAAAATGGTTTACAATCAATTTATGATTAATTAACCAAGATTTATAATTAATTCATATGAAATTAATATGATTTGAATAAATCGGATAATTAACTGACCTTACCTATGAATGTTTGGATTCTATTGGATGATTGAGTAGTTTGATATCCCTGTTTGTAATTGTGATGCTTTGTGATATGAATTTATTTATGCTGAACTGTGATTTGTGGTTTGTTTCTGTATATCTGTGAAAACCCTTGGCCCGTAAAACGGCACTTGAATTTCGATGCGACAGGGAGTCGGATTCCGATTGGTTATCCGAAACCCACATCGAATCGTAATAGGGAATCTTTGTGACTGATAAATTTATTTTATCTATGAATCTGTGAATGAAGATAAGCGTTGTGGATTATACCGCTTATCGATATTGATATATCTGTGATGATTGATGTTGTGCAATATTGTGTGAAACCCCTGGACTACACCATACACACACAAATATGGATTTCACGTGGAAATCGGTTAAATCACAGATAAATTAAATTTGATGTTTTTGAAATGGAAATTTTAATTTCAATTGATTTTGAAATTAGAAATTTGGGTTTAAAGTGAAAAGCTTTTGAAATGGAATTTCAAAGATAAAAGTTATTTTGAATAACTTAATCGAGTTTTGGAAATTTAAATAATTTGATTTAAATTTGAATTCAAGTTTGAAATTGAATTCTATGATTTGAAACTAGGGATTAAAGATGTTGTATAAGTTATATATGGGTTAAACCATTTTAAAGGTATTGATTTGGGAATTTGAATTTAATTCAAGGGTTTTAACTCGTGTAAATATAACTGGATTTTTCTGAAAACGAAACTATTTGTTTTCAAATAGTAAAAGCTTTTACATAAGTAATGAACTTCCAAATTATGTTGAACGGTTTCAAGTTTGAAATAGAATTGAAATGTTTTGAAAACTATGAAATGAGTCTTTGATTTCAAAGACCGGATGAGTTAATCTAACTTGAAATGGAATTGTTTTGAAAGGCTATGAATGAATCTTTGGAAACGAGTTTTGAAAGCTATAAGTTAAATCTTGACTTAAAGATTTAACGAGTTAATTCAATTGAAATGGAAATTGTTTTGAAATCCATGAATGAATCTTTGTGAATGGGGCGAACTTTGTGAATTGAATCTTTTTGTTTAAAAGATTAAAAGTGTGGAAATTGTTTAAACCAGTGAAGGTTTTTGAAATGAATCTTTTTGTTTAAAAGATTGGAAATGGTAAATTGTTTTAACCATTCGAATGAAAAGTTTTGGGCTTTAAGCTGTGATTTAACTGAGACCCCAATATCCATATGATTTTTAATTGCGCTCGTTATTCGGTTTAGCCGGGAGAGGACCTTTGTGTCGTATAACCCATTCCGAATAATGATACGTCGTATATGGATAGCATTTGAAGACCGGTGGTGAAGACCGGGTATTTGCGAGAACGATAGGATGACCTATCGATTGTCTCTGCACTGAGTCGCGCCGGTATAGAGATTTCCTAAGTGATGGGAAATCCGATCGAGATTGTGAATACCCGGATTTGCAAGGGCTTCTTCGGAAGTGCCTTCGGTTCTGTTCGAACCCGGAACATACTTGTATGGATGTGTGTCTGACGTTACACTTTGAGATGTAAAGCTGGTTTCTATCAAATACATTTCTGTTGGTGGCGGAGAATTTATTCTCTTAGCTTAACACCCTTCTCTGTGACATACGAGCTCAGAGGTTATGTAGTTGATGGTCACTAGTGATACATTCCCAATTTGGTAATGTGGCATATGAAGTGCTGCTGATCATTGTTGATCGAAGCGTTGCTTTGTGAAAAAGCGTGGCTTTGTGGAAAAGCGTGGCTTTGTGAAAAAGCGTAGCTTTGTGGATGAGACTTCGTCGAGCCTCACAACCCGGTAATGGTCGAAACATGAATGTTGCGGCAAAGGTTTGTAGGGGTAGCGCCCCTAGGGTATGTCATTTCCTTCTGGATAAAGGGTGATATCATGGTATGGAGCCTAGATATTTTACCTATGTTGATGCTGCACAGTTATTATACATTGTGGTTGTTGCTGTATGATCGAGAGCTCTCGGATAAAGGTCGGTGACGACCGGGGGATGACATGACTCGTGTGTTAGTTACCTAGTTACAGCTTGGTTAAAGCGTGAGGTAGCGTTGGCCTTGTGTTTGCAGAGATCCGGTTAGGTTCTCGGGGCGTCTTTCCAGAGGCGTTTCTATTTCGGTAAGGAAGTTCCTTTGCCTGATCATTGGTTGGAAATCCAAAGAAACAATACGAACCCTGTACGGTTTTACTTGTCTTACCTGCTATGGAATGTGGCGGTAACCTGCTATTGAACATGGTAGCTATAGTAGGCATACGATGAAATGTTGTATGCTGGCTAAGATTTATATTATATTTTCGAAATGTTTTCACACTATGCAATAGTAATAATATCAAAAGAGTTATGATTTTGCGTAGTAAGCATGTTTGACTATCATAAGGAGAAATCTCCTCCAATTCTACGATTGAATTGTGTGTGTGGCAGGAGGCCTTATGATAGTTTGATTTTCGAAAAGCATTGCGGGTTTTCAATGTTTAAAAGCCTTTTGTGTTGTTTAAAGATAAATTGTTTTTGTTGCTCACACCAGTCCCATGACTGATCCGGAGTTTATTGTTCCCTTCCTAAACTCTAGGTGCCCGCTATTTTCCACACGGGCAGTCTAGAGTTGGGTTTATTAGATATTCAAGTTTAGTAGATTATCTGGAGCTGGTTCAGTTCTTGGAGTTCATGGACTGACGTTGCTTATCTTGGAGCATTCTATTGGAGATTATCCGCTGCTGATGATATCATTTTCTTTTCCGCTGCTATTTCTTGTATCATATCTCTGATGTATATTGATATTCATTATATCACTCTATTGTATCAGATTTTGTATCTGTCATTGTATTAATGTTATGTAATTGATATACTCTTTTTCCGCTGTGTTGTTATACTTAATGGTGTTATAAGCTCCGGAGAACCAGATTCGGCGTTTGAATCTACGGCATTTTGAGTACAAGCGAAGTACGGATGCCGATTTTCGAAGGTCGACTTCTGAGTCTTTACAAGAACTCAAACCATACTGCGCACGCAAGATTCCTAGCTACAGGTTGCCTCCAACATCGCACGCGCGCCCACCAAAACATCGCCGCCTCTAGGCTATCACGACCACGCCCCTCCCTACGCATCACCAGTGGAGCGACGCACTCGACACTGCAAAGAAAACCCAGCCGCCGCCAAAAGCTCCCAAACCCTAACGAATTTTCCCGTTGATCCAACTGTCGATTCGTGAAATAAACTGCATGGATGAAGCTCCCTCGGTCCTCTCATCAAAACCCAGAAACGGTTTGACGATCCGACAAAGTGCATCGACGCGCGATGAACGACCGAGAATAAACGAGCCAATTCCGGCTACATAGAAACTCAGATCCAAAAACGAACTGCAGATCTGAGATGCCTACATCAAGAGCTTCGATATGTGATTTTTCTGAATTTTTTTGAGGAGATTGAATTTTTGACTTTGGATTGAAATTTGATTTGTGTTTGGATCTGCCATTGAGGAGGAGAGATAGTTAAAATATACGTATAGAAAAATGAGAAATAGGAGTAGGCTAGGGTTTTATAACCGGTTATTTATAGATAGGGTTGAAATAAAATAGATGGATCCGGTTGAATATACGCGCTAACGACAAAGTGGCCCAAAAGCCCGTTCTGACTCCGGAACGAAATTGGGTCAACCCATATATCAAAATAGATGTTTAAAAATATTTTAAACGCAATGGAAAAGGTTTCAAGTTCAAATTGCATCGTATGAAGAAGTTATGCTAAAATCAATATTTTTCAAATTGATTTCAATTAATTTCAATTGCATTTATTTCATGGCGTTTCGAATCTGTACGATCAAACGACAAGTCTGATCGCTACGAAACTTGAAATCTTACAATAATTCACCGTTACGGATCTGATGAAACTGGTTTCGTCGAAATCCGAGACAGTTGTAAAAATGGCTATTTCTACCGTTTAATTTCAATATAAAATTCCCAATTTTAAACTATTAACTTTTAAATTAAATTTCAATTGTTCACAAATTTCATTTTTAATTTCAGAGTAATTAACAATCTTTTACAATGCAGTTTTCTATAATAAATCTAGTATAAAAGATTACATTAGGTTCAGCGTTCAATTATATTGTAATTCAAATTCAAGTTATTTAATTCCAATTGAATTCTTTTATTTCAATTTACACTTTCATTATTGAATCAACCATTTACTTATATATTATTATCAATAGTTTATAATTCATTTACTTTCATTTTCTTCAGCTATCATCTTATTTAAATTCACAGTAATATTAAATTACATTCATTTTCGTTGATTTCAATATTATAACTTCAATATTAAATGTAACATTTTATTTATTTCGTTGTTTACAATCAAATTCAATTCATTTCAATTACTTGTTACACTCAAATTCAATTCATTATTTACATTTAATACAAGTTAACATCCATATTTAATTTACAAATAAGTTATTTCAGAATTCAGTTTTGTATTTTAACTTGTAATTCACATTTAACAACACAAAATTTTATTTCATTTGGATTTTTATCCAGATTTTTTATTTTAATTCGTATTTTTAAAGTGTTAAAAATACGGGTCGTTACATAATATTTATATATATACGTGGGGAATATCAGAGAATAATAGAGAAGAAGGAAAGGATCGAAATGAATCATCAAAGCTACAGTAAATTGTAAATTTAAATTAAATTCAAATCTTTTCTTGGATCTAAAATTCTAATAAATATTTATATTTGCTTTCAGTACATATTTTGATAAGAAGAAAGGGAATCAAATAGGAATAAGGATTTAGATCTGGAGATTTGAAAACTTAGTGGTGAGATGGAAATTATATATTTTTATATAATATTGGGTTTATATCATTTAAATCTGTTCCTTGTATGCCTGAAAGTAATTTTGGAGTGTAGGCTATATACATGTAATGAATTTGAGAACCATGCTTACGTATTCTGCGAATTATTAAATTTGATCAAATATTGCATATGTTTGAACCTAGAAAGTTAGGGTGAATGTAGTCCCTAAATTTATAATACTGCATAATAATTCATTTTTGTTGTTTGAATGATATATGTTAGTATACATGAATTTAAAGTTATTATAAATGGACTCTGGTTTAAGTAGTATTTTAACTCATTGGAATAAAGTGAGTTGCAATGTAAATTTCCATAAATTATCCAGTTTTATAAATATGAATAAAAGTCTACTGTTTGAAATAACAAGGAATATGCTAAAAGGAAGAGTTTTACAAAACATGGATGTTTACTAGATTTATACTATTTATTTCAATAAGAAAAGAAAAGATAATTCATTTCAATTCCAAACTTAAGAAAAGTCCTCTTTTAGATAAATTATGAAAAACTATAGTGTTAACGTTTCCTTTTGGGAAAAGAATATAATTCCAACGCATTAAAATGCAGACATCCCTAAGTATAAACCAAAGTATTGTAAGTAGTGATAATAGTTATAGTTTAATTATGAATCTAAATATGCGATTTAAGATAAGTTAGAAAATATACAATAAGGGATGAAATATAAATAAAGAAAAGGGGAAAGTTAAGAAATTATAATAATCAAAGAAAGGGAGTCAATTTTGGAAAGGAACGGTAAGCTATATCTAAGAGGGTTAAGAAGAAGTTAAGTAGTAAAAGTTATTTAATCTATTAAATTAGAAGTAAGAGGTAAATGACACTAAACGACGTAAATGAAACAAGAAGTAGGTTATGTAAAAATAACGAAGTATTAACAGTTAAACATAAGAGGCGTAGTAATTAAATTTATATAGCCTCAAGTTGTGTTTATGGCGGGTGTGAATTATTGAACCTAGTCAATTAGAATAAATAGAAATAGCATAGCAATTATTATAGGTTGTGATGTGAGGTCGGTCATGTTGCACAACAGAAGTCCGCCCTCCAAAATGGGCCACCAACTGTTGTGTACACATTGTACTGATGTGAGACATCTCCAACTGTAGGACCTGTGGGATTATACATTCGCGTATAGGTAAAAGGAATATACTAAGTTAGTTTGCCTCTGTTTGAAGTGTAAAAGGTCAAGTTGGGTCGGCTACAATCCTTTTAGAGGGTACGCATTTAGTAACCAAAAGGGCATTTCCTTGATTACATTAGGTAATCTAAATGGTACGGTGAGCGTAGGCTCGGCGCTATGTCAGCAAGGTTGGTATTATATATGTAAGGAGTAGGGTTGTACACATAGGTCAAGAGCGTCATCAGTCCTAAAGTGATTAATAGAAATACAAGGGTCGCATCTAAATGGACTACAACTCCTACTAGTATATATCACGTTTGCGACATGCACCACCTCACAGTTGTTTGTTAGTTAGTTTGTTGTTAGGAGGCAAGACTAGATAACCCTTAGTTAAGCGAATAGGATAGTCTGAAGAGCTTAGTCCTCAATAGTCTGTGGAGCCGAGTCCATGATTAGCAGAGGAATGGAGTCCTCAATACGAAGCGAATAATTAAGTTTTTAAGACCAGCTATAACATGGATAAATAGTTGCAATGCCATTATTAGGAACTAATAGGAAGTTCCTCGATCTATGCAGATAATGTGGTCTAGACAAAGATGGTGGATACCTGGTGCGGTGTAGAGTTACGAATACTAACGGGGAATATATCCTGGTCCATAGGGTGATTGTGGTACTACACACACACACACACACACACACACACACACACACATATATATATATATCTTATACCACAAGTAAGTGGAGCGAATCGTACGCGTACATGAAGTCAAGATGACTAAGTTTAAAAATTAAACACAACACGTAATGGAAGATAATCGGTATAAACTAGTGTTATGTATTAAGTATGTAATTAATCATTCACCATAAAGTTTTTCTAAACCCCTCCTCATTTCAATCCACAGGGTAGACTTAGAGGAACATGTATTGTTACAAAGCAGGAATGGTGGAAGTACGGATTTCCTTATGCATGCTCGACAATGATAGGGGCGCTATATATCAGTGATATTAGCCTTGGTTGTAACTATATATTATTATACTTTACTACTCCGTTGTAAGTTTATTACCAATAGCGCTTTGGTAGGATTTTTTTCATATAGAGGATACCAACACCAACGATCCATACTTTAGTGGATTTGTGTTTTTGATTTAGCGAAAATTTGGGCCCATTGGCATGTAGGTTGTTACACTTGGTATCAAAGTGAGATTAGTCGATCTTAAGAATTAGGATAAGTTGAGTGAACATATTTTACCTACACACAAATATATAAATATATATGTGTATGTGTGTATGCACCGAACACTATAAATTATGACTATAGAAGTAGCTGCAACCATATTCTTAAAAGACGGGCAGTGCGACTATGAGTTGGAACAATATATGAAGTGGAAGATATACATCTATCCCGATCACCCCATGGAATATAGGTTGTATTAGAAGGCTTTGACATAAGAAGAGCATGAATGCGACATATAGAAGGATCCCTGAAGTTGGATGGTACTTGACTCCTTTGTTGGGCCTGGATTGCCCAATGGTTGTTGATCCCCATAGGATTACCAATTGATGATGTACATTAGATCTAGATAAGTGGAAGGTAAGAATCTATATGTTGAAGACATTCGGAAGTAAGAACTAAATAAGGTCCCAAGGAAGGTGTGTAGAAATTACTCCAAGATGATAATTGGAATTTTAATATTCTGGCAGAAGGTAAGTCAAAAAAATAAATAGGAAAGAAGAAAAGTCCAAAATAGGGACAAGTAAAATCCACTCTGAGTCCATCCCTATATGAAATAATTTAATATAAAAAGGTTTGAGAAAAATATATAAATAATATATTTGAAATGTTTTTTAAGCGATTTATTTAAAAGTAGAAGACCATATTTTTGAAAAGTAAGTAAATATTAAATTTTTGGTAGAATAAAATATCCTTTTATATTTAAACAAAAATTTAGAGTAGAAATTAAAATTTTGTTTAAACCGAAAATTTCAACTGAAAATGGCTTTTGATAAAGAGATATTTCATTTAAAGGAACAGTAGAGCACAAATATAGCTCATTGATTTTTTTGAGATGAAAATTTTAAAGTTGTGAAATTCTTTTTAAGGGTGGACAATAGGAAGTGGTACTGGTTTATAAAAAGAGTAAACGGAACGGGAAAGAAGACAAGAACCCAAAACAAAGTGGTAGGCGGATGCATCACTATGGGTAGGTAAGAATTTTTCAAAACAATCAGAACAAAGATGGTGAAGACGGAAGCGAAATGAAACAATGTTAGTTATAAGTAATAGTTATGAAACGATAAAGCCCGAAAAGGGTCCAGGTTTAACCTGGCCCAAATATGCCAGGAGCGGTCAACCTATTGTGATCAACTGATCGATCGGTTATGGGTTTTGAGCATGACAAGAATCTTGAATGCGATATAAAGTCGTGTCCAGGTCGAGCCACCACTTCATTCACTCATCTCTTTCATTTTTATCACCTCCGACCTCCTCCTCTTCCCGCACAAAATCGAACGAACCCCCTCCTCCACCCTAGGAAACGAGCGCGACCATCCAGCAGCCCCCCACAACCACAAACGAGCGGTGCTCCATCCAATTTAGCCATATGATCCAGATCTAAAATCCTCAACCAAACCAAATCATAGCCCTTCCATGAAGCAGTATCTCCTCTCGCCACCCAAGTTTTACCCAATAACAGATGTGTGGCTTTAGAACGATGAAGAAAAAGATAAAGGCTATAAAGCGGAGGCAAAAATTTCATTTCTATAATGGCGACCGAGGAAGTTTGGGGACTTCACTGCTTATGATTTGGAAGGTTTGTTTATGGCTAAAGGATTATTGACGATCCTTAGCAATAATATGTTTGAGCGGGAATGCTACCCGAGATGCACGCGTCTATTCGATGCAAACTTGGAGTATTCGTTCGACGAGGATGACAATAGCTTCACATTCAAAGTAAAAAAGAGTAGAGATTCAGATGAATGACGAGCAGTTTGGAGGTATTCTGCACATCTCCACTGTAGGAGAGGATTTGGAGGATATCGAGACCTCTGATCCAGATATTATATAGTAGATCTTCCATTGGGATGTTGGCATCTGGCGAATGGACAACATGCGGGACCAAGCCCGTTTGGTCATCTGCATTAATCAGCATAACATCGTCCCTAAGATGGGGAGTTTCGACCAGATCTTCCTCCGGCTGCAGAAGGCCACCTACGCCATCATAGGTAGTATTTAGGTGAACTGGGCAAAACCATCATGTGGCATTATGTAGGCCTGGAAGTTGGGACACGGGGGAGTTATATTCCATACTGTCATCTTTTCATTCCCGTCTTCCAACAGTATGGAGTTAGCTTTTGAGGAGAGTAGGCAAAGACAAAGGCATTAGCACCATTGGATCGGTCCTCCCTTAGAAGGATGTCGATTAGAGAGGCACCTACAGAATTTGGAGCTCAAGAGGGGGTAGGTAGGCCCAGATAGTGGGGGCACCATGGTCAAACTAGGAAGCCATAGAGCCACAGCTACAGGTCCTTGAGTATGTAGCGAATCAAGGTTCCTAGATCTGGATCGATGCCCAACTACAAGAGATACGGGTCAAGCAGTAGTGCCAGGTTCGCGAACTTGGATGCATAGCCACTATGCTCCGATCATTCAAGGGTCGTGGCAGTGATTCGGCCTCTTGCGAAGGAGCAGGGCCATCCCATAACCCGTAGGTAGTAATAGGATTATTAGTAGCAGTTTTGTTGTTTTTTTCTAGCATTTGTTTTTCTTTTGGGTTTAGGTTGTAAGGATTCCGTTTATGCGTACGATGATATGTGAAATGTTCCTTTTTATTTGTTTTTGGATTAACCACTATATTTATTAGGAAACTGTATAAATAAGGAAATCCCCTAATGTAACGACCCTTATTTTTTCGATAATTAAAAATATAAAATTAAATAAGAATTTGGAATTTAACATTGGAAGAAATTAAAAAATTATGATTTGTTAATGAGAAAACAGTTAAAATGAAATTCAATAATGTTAAATTAATGCAATCGACGACTAATTAATGTAATTTAAATCAATTGAAATAATTATAAAGTTAATTTGGTGATTAATTGAGAATAAGGAAATGAATTAAATGTTATATTAAAAAGGGAAATTATACGTAATTAAATGAAATAGGTTAATATAGAATGGAATCAATATTTGGTAAGTAATTTATCAACCTTTGATTGTAAGCAATAGGTTGATGGAGGTGAATTATTAATGTATAACAATTGGTTGATTATCATCTTGATATTTAATCTATTAGAATTAATTATAAATCAATTGGAATTTAATGAAATTAAATATGCAAGTTAATATGAGTTAAGATGATAACAGTAGGATATTAATGTAATAACATGTAAACTAAGGTTATGTGATATCCCGGAATTTCTGACAATATCAATTTAATAATCTGTGCTGAAATTAAATTGATTTGATAATATTTGTTAATAAGATTTGAATTGATTTAATAATCTTCTTTTAAATAAATATTTAACTGATAATTTATCTTTTAAAAGCTAATAAATTGTTTTCTATTTATAATGTATATATATTTGTATATATTGTAAATAGATAAGCTTTGTTTTAAATTTAATAAATAGAGGCATGTTTTCTAATTCTAATATATTTTGGTAATTTGGAAATTATGATTTAATTTAAAATATATGGTTTTAGATTATTTAAGATAAATGTTTAATTTATCAAATTGTATCTTAGCTTAAGTTTAAGATTTATTAAAAGGTTGGTTTTAAAATGTTGTTAAATAAATATGATATATTAATTCATAATATTAGGAATTTATAATCTCTTTTATAAATTATTTAAATTTGAAAAATTATTATTTTCAAATAACATTATTAATGTATTGTTATATATATAAATATAAATAGATTTTTAAAATAATAGTGTTATTTTCAAAGCAAATATGTTGTTATATATGTATATATATATATAACTTGATTTTAAATTTGGATTCTATGATTTATTTTGAATTTAAAAGTCTTAAAATTTAAAAGAGTAAATATTTAAAATGTTTGGATTTTAAAAGATATTTGTATAAGCTTTTATTTGTATATATATATATATACATAAATAGTTTATTTTATTTTCTCTAAAAAGTAATTCATAAGAATAAAATAAAAATAAAAATAAACACATATGTTAGAAATAAGTATAAAAGGAAAATACATATTCATGCAGCATGCAAGATAAATGAACTCTTGACATAATTCTAGGAATAAATAAACTAGATATACTTGATTGCAATGCTAGGCTGTTAGACTAAAGTAAGGCTGTAGGAAAAAGTATAAAAGAAAAGATATCTTCATGTTTGTTCAGGAAGTAAAATAACTATGTACACATAAAAAGAAAACTATCATATAAGTATCCTACGAAATAAAATATGAGATAAGTTTGTAGACATAAGGACAAAGCATCTAATGTTAAACATCTCTAGTACTAGTAAAATCTTATCAGCCCCCATAGAAGAAGAAAAATCTTTGAACAAAGCTTGTACTAGTCTAATAATATACCCTGTAAACTCTCTCCTATATCAATCTTCTCTATTTCATTTTCGTTTACAAAGAAAACTTAGCATACTAGAAAGTATATTTCAATTGAAGCTTCAGTTCAACTCAACAAAAATGAGGATCAGCTAGCAACCTTCGAAGAAATTTTCCAGTTTAAAGTTTTCAAAAGCCTGTTTTCTAAATCCGGTGCTCTGTTCTTCAACTTTCAAAACTGGTGAGTAACACTTTTCTTAAAAAGCTTAAGTATGAATGTAGATGCATGTGAATTTCTGAAGCTAATAATGTTTGTTTATGATTGGAATTTCTGTGTGTGTATATATATATATATGGATGTATAGATGCATGCTTGTTGATTTTATCTGTTCCTACCTGCTCTTAGTTTTAAAAGCAAGAATTTTGATTAAAAATCCATTTACTCTTAAACCAATCTCTGTTTGAACTTAGGTTTCAAACAAAATTTGTTGTTTGATCATAAAGTAAAGTTTAAAATTTTAATTAAATAAATTAACATTTGAAATTTATCTGGAATACAAAAAGAACAGGGAAGATTTGAGTTTTATGAAATTTCAAACTTCTTAATTTATTAATCCAGGGATATAATCTGAATCCCTAAAATAAATAATGAATTTTAAGAGTGAAACTACAATTTTTAATTTTTAATTAAGAGAGCAGTTTGAGTTTTATTAGAAATGGCAAATTAGGGGATTTTGGGTAATCCACTTGATTTTGGAGGTTGGGGTTCTTTCTGGAGGAAGAAGAGGGATCAGTGATGATGGGAAAAATGGTGGAAATGGTGGTAGATCACTGTGGAGGCGGCGGTGTTGGGTTTTGTTCTGTAAACCTAGTTTGGTGTGCTTATGAATTTCGATCGGCATTGTTTCTCTAGGTGATCGAGTGCATCGGGATTTAAGGAGATGTTAGATGGAGCATTGACGAAGTCGTGGCCGGAGGTGTAGACATTCTGGTGATCTGAGGATCGTGGACGATGGTGTTCCAGGTTTCGACTTTGGTTCTAGTTTTTTTGGATTTGACAGCTCGAATTCGATTTCGAGTGGATGGTGAGGTTTTGATGGTCGTGGTCTGATCTAAGGATGATCGTCGACGTGCTTGAGGTCTTGGTGGTAACCGAAGAGGGTCGGAGCCACCGTGCATATGCACGGTGCATTGATTTGGGTCTGATGATGTTTGGTTTGGGTTGGAAGCAGTGGAAGTTGCTCGAGTTTATCTCGAGAAATTCGAGTATTTGCTCGAAGTATGCAAGGTTTTTACTCGAACCAAATATAGATTGGCTCGAGGTAATATTTTGTTACAGGTTTAATACATGTAAGTGTTTTAAAATTTTAAAACTGAAATTTAAAATGTAAGTAGGGTTTAAATCCAAGTTTAAATCTGATTCAAGTTAGATTGAATCTCAGTAAAAAAATAAATAAAGTTTTTATTCAAATTATGGTTGACTACTTTAAAATGTTTAAGTAGTTGGAATTTTAAAGTGAAGTTTCAATTGTAAGTGAAGTTTGAAATCAAAGGTTTAAATCTGAATTTAAATAGAAATTTGAATCTTAGTTTTTAAATAAAAGAGTTTTTTTTAAATTAAAATTGTTATAGTTAATTTGAATGATTAAGTGTATTTTTAAATTGATTTAAATTTAAAAAATGAAATTTGAAATAAATTGAAAGTAAATTGTTTTAAATGCTTTTGATAATGATAATTTGATCATAAATAAGAATAATGTTCATCTTAAAGTAAATTAGGATTTAATGATTTGGATTCATTAAATTATTAAGGTAATTAAATGGATAATTAATTAATTTAATTAATTAATGATATGGATGATTAAATTAGTAATTATGAGTTTAACTAATTAACTAAGTTTTAAGTTAATTAATTAGGAATAATTAATTTGTAATTAAAGATGATTAATTTAATAAGATTAGATTTTAAATTAATGATTAAAGATTAATTAATCAAGTAATTAAAGATTAATTAAGTTACAGTTATAACTTAAATTAATTAAATAATTAGAGATTAATTAATGGGTTATTAAAGATAAATTAATTTTTAATTAATAATGATTTATCTAAGTTTAATTTCTTAAGAAAAGAAATTAATAATTGTAAATAGTTAATGAAGGTCATTAACTTAAGATTTGTTAAATAATTAATTAATGTGATAAATTTTAATAATTAATTAGATTGATTAATTAAAGATAATCAATTGTGAAATTAGTTAAGTATAATCACTTAATGAAAGTAATTAAAGGAATTAATTACTTAAGGTAATTAATTAAATAAATTTGATTAGTTTAAGTTAATTAATTAAGTTTAATTAATTTTAATTAATCACTGGATGATTTGATAGGTAATTACTTAATGTAATTAATGAAGTATAATTACGTAGGGAAGTAATTAATGGAAATTACTGTATGTAATTAAATGAAGATGATTTAATAGTGGAAGTAATTTGGATTATATTACCTTGTGGAATTAATCAAGGGATTAATTGAGATAATTATTCAAGGAATAATTAATTTATTAAATAAAGTAATTAAGGGTAGTTAATTACTGAATGAGATTAATCAAGTGTGATTAATAATTATGGTTTAAGTAAAGATTTATTACTTAATGTAATTAATTTTAAATAGAATAATTAATTAAAATGTAATTAAGGATCATTAATGTATATAATTAATAATGTAATTAAGAGTTTATTAATTAAGATTAATTAATCAATAATAAGTAATTTTGAGTAATTAATTAATGTAATTAATTAAGGATTAATGTAATTAATTATAGTTAATTAATTTATAGAGTAATTAAAGGTTAATTACTGTATTTGGTTAAGGATAATTAATTTTTGAAATTAATTAAAGAATAACTACTTGAATGTAATTAAAGGATAATTAATCCAGGATGATTAATTAAGATGGAATTAGAGAATGATTAATTATTTGATTTGTAATTAATTAATGGTTATGTAAGCAAGATTTATAATGATGAAGTAATTAATTTAATTTACTTTAAATTAATTAGAGATAAGGTAATTAATTTAATTCATTTTAAATTAATTTTAAATGGTGTGATTATTTATCCTTGCTTATGTATGATGGATGATATTGTTTGCCTTGAATGGTTTGAAATCTCAGATATGAGATAAGTAATGCTGATAATATGGATTATCTATTTATGATGATATTGTGAATTATCTATCTGTGATATTGATCTGTGATATTGTGAATTATCTATCTGTGTGTATATAGATAATAGAATTGAACTGTTTTAACTTTAAAAAAACTTAGCCTTAAAAGATACGGCTTGGATTCGATGAGACTAGGATCGGGTTTCCAGATTTGGATATCCGAAAACCACATCGATCCAAATTAACGATAGGTCGTGAATTTCAAGTGAAGATGAAGATTCAGAGTGCAAGGGTTATTTTCGTTAACTCTGAGGGTGATTCCAAAATGAGTGTAACGAGATAATGCCTTCGGTTTCGTTCGAACCCGGAACGAACTTATATGGATTGAATGCTTTCAGAACAACGTCAAGTGGACGATGAGCATTCTAAGTGATGTGTTCTGATGAGGTAATCGTAGCCTCAAGCCTCATCAACCAGGAATGGCTAAAACAGGGGAGGTGCAGCAAGGTTAGTGGATAGCACCCAAGTAGGACAAGATTTCCCCTGTCTAGATGTTCCTCTTTTATTCGGCTTAGTGGGCAGTTGGCGACAGCCATCTGTGGGGTGTCTTGTTCGGGAATTATCCAGTAAGGGATGGTTCCGACCTTGTGTTGCAGGGGACTTAGGGTGGGTCCTTGGTACGGTGATCTAGGCCACGTACTATGACGGGCGGTACCCCATTAGCCCTGCCATTGTATGGAATCCAATCTCCAATAAGTGTCGTACGCATTAGTTGTGCCCAACTATGTTGGAACGTGAGATGTAAGCATTCCAGCTATTTCTGTATTTTATTTGAAAACCATAGACCCTATTATAATATCATAGAATTTCCTATCAAATGTTTGGTTAGCATAAGGTAAAAACTTACCCATGTTTATGTGTGGGAAGTCTTACGTGATACCTTTTGTTTTCAAAGGATTTCAAAGTTAAGCAACTTTAACCTGTTACTCATACCAGACCCATGTCTGACCCGGAGTTTATTTCTGTTTTTCTTAAACTCTCCGGTACTCAAATTTTTACGAGTAGCCAAGGGATTCAGGTTAGCTTTGACGTATTGTGGAGGAGAAATGTAGCAGGAGGCTTCAACATTATAGATATATAGTTTTCCGCTGTGTTGGTATCTCTGTGCTGTATTTGAGTTGTATAGAGTTGTATTAACTAGACAGGTGTTTATAACTGTCTAGTATGTGATGTATTATCTGTGTAACTCTTATTGATGTTGTATATTATGTAATATTTATGTGATTAATATAATTTATTCGTTCCGCTGTTGAGATTCTGATGTTTTTTCTTCTTTCTTCTTTATCTTTTCTCTTTTCTATCCCTTTCTTTCTTAAAGATGATGCAACTTTCTGGTGATAGAAAGTTGGGTCGCTACAGTTGGTATCAAAGCGCTAGGTTGAGCGAATACCTAGACTCTGGAGTGGTATCTTTCTTGAGAGAGCGTATTTGTAATTTTGATATATATATATTTATTTATTTCTACCTATCTGTTGGGTTACTTGTTCGGGTTTTCCAATATAAGTTATAAAGGTAGATCAGGTAGTGGTGTGTGTAACACAACTACCAATGGTTGGAGTTTGTTGAGGTTGGAAATGTATCTGACGAGACTGTAGACCTAATACCGTCTCGAGTGAATTTTGTTATGGTGTAAGGATTTCACCAATCTTTGAAGGAATCTGTTAGAGTTCGAAGTCCATTTTTGAAGTGCAAGTTTGGATAAGTATAATTTGTTTCAGGAAATTATTGTCAAGGACAAAATTTCTCAGCATTTTAGCCTCAAGGACAGACCTTCGGTATTTTAGCCTGAAGGACAACTTTATTTAGGTATCAGTTTTTACAGTTTTTAGGTATCAGTTTGTAGTTCTCGGTAACAGTTTTTAGGTATCAGTTTTTAGTTCGGTAGCAGTTTTGGAAGAATGTTTGTCCTTATGTATAATTTTTATGAGAATGTTTGTCCTTGTGGTTAAAATATTGAGGTCGTGTCCTTAAGGCTAAAAATATACAAATTTTTGTCCTTTAAATTAATTCACCCATTTGTATTCTGGCAGTTGAGCAGAAGCTAGTGATGGTATCTTGGTATCTCAGGAATTAGTAGATGTGTGATGAGACACAGTGACTATGGATGTCTCCGAAGATGTTTCTTTGGATAAGGAAGTGTCTCTGCATCGGTGTTGAGGCTGAGTTCAGCTGGGTGTTTGTGTTTGGCTTTGAGGCCTGAGTTTCTCGAGGAGTTTGGATTAGGAAGTCTTTGTCATCAGTGGTAGTGTCGCAGTTCAGATTGTTCTGTGTATAGGTAAGGAGGCCATCTGTCAGTAGTTTGCTAGAGGTGAAGTTCAGAAGCAGCAGTGTGGACCCATTTCTTCGATGGATTGGCTAGATAGGCTTAAGTTGTTCTGATTGGTAAAGAGAGAACAGTTTTCTTTGGATATTAGATTTGGTTGATCGCAAAAGTGACTTGCGATAGTTGAGTGTTCTCTTGGTTTGTCAGAGATCTTTCGGGATTTCTAAGTTTTCTCTTTATGGATCTATTGAACTATATTTCTGGGATGTGTGGTTCAGTTTGTGCTCGTGTGTATCATCAGCATTTTCATCTACTCAGATCAGAGTTGTGCAGCGGAAGCAGTTGGGAGTGCATCTGTTTTATCTTTTCGGATAGGAAAAGTAAGTTCAGTCTTCTGATGTTTGAGAAGTAGAGTTTGTGTTCTTGGATTGATTTTGAGTGGATCATTTTGATGAGTTGTTTTGAGGCATCAGCGAAGGTTGAGCTGATCGGTAAGGATGTAGACAGCCCAGGATAGTCAGATGAGTTTTGTGGATAAGAGATAGAGGAATTTGGATTTCGAAGTCGGAAATTTGGTTCTGAGTAAGTTTTCTCCGATCGAAGAAGCTTTAAGTTTGGTAAGATTGGGAAGCGAGCTCTGAGGTATTTTGGATTTTCTCTATGTTCTGTTGTGGTTTAGTATTTGGTCTTCTGGAGTGAATTGTCAGTTTGGATAACTAGAACTCGATGTGTTTCACGTATCTCTGAGGGAGTACGTGTATGATTCATCTCTGATTTTGGAACCAGCAGTTCTAGAGGTTTGGTTGTTGAGTCAGACTTGTCTATAGTCTGATATCCTGTCTAGTTTTGTAGATCTAGATGAGTAGGAGCTCTGTAGCTTAGTAGTATAGTTTTGTTTGGGTTCTGTAGGGCGAGTATCCTGGTATTTTTACTTGGGAAACTCTAGGATAGTCCTATCCTGATTTTGTCTGGATAGTTAGATTTGTTTGATTGGATGAGTTGGTTGCTATGGTTGTTAGCATATGATTAATATATGCTTGTGTTTTAAAAATTAAATCATTAATGAGATTATTAAATTACCGTTGTTTTAAATTTCGGGGACGAAATTCTTTTAAGGGGAGAGGAATGTGATATCCCGGAATTTCTAACAATATCAATTTAATAATCTGTGCTGAAATTAAATTGATTTGATAATATTTGTTAATAAGATTTGAATTGATTTAATAATCTTCTTTTAAATAAATATTTAACTGATAATTTATCTTTTAAAAGCTAATAAATTGTTTTCTATTTATAATGTATATATATTTGTATATATTGTAAATAGATAAGCTTTGTTTTAAATTTAATAAATAGAGGCATGTTTTCTAATTCTAATATATTTTAGTAATTTGGAAATTATGATTTAATTTAAAATATATGGTTTTAGATTATTTAAGATAAATGTTTAATTTATCAAATTGTATCTTAGCTTAAGTTTAAGATTTATTAAAAGGTTGGTTTTAAAATGTTGTTAAATAAATATGATATATTAATTCATAATATTAGGTATTTATAATCTCTTTTATAAATTATTTAAATTTGACAAATTATTATTTTCAAATAACATTATTAATGTATTGTTATATATATAAATATAAATAGATTTTTAAAATAGTAGTGTTATTTTCAAAGCAAATATGTTGTTATATATGTGTGTATATATATAACTTGATTTTAAATTTGGATTCTAGGATTTATTTTGAATTTAAAAGTCTTAAAATTTAAAAGAGTAAATATTTAAATGTTTGGATTTTAAAAGAAATTTGTATAAGCTTTTATTTGTGTATATATATATAAATAGTTTATTTTATTTTCTCTAAAAAGTAATTCATAAGAATAAAAGAAAATAAAAATAAACACATATGTTAGAAATAAGTATAAAAGGAAAATACATATTCATGCACCAGGAAAGATAAATGAACTCTTGACATAATTCTAGGAATAAATAAACTAGATATACTTGATTGCAATGCTAGGCTGTTAGACTAAAGTAAGGCTGTAGGACAAAGTATAAAAGAAAAGATATCTTCATGTTTGTTCAGGAAGTAAAATAATTATGTACACATAAAAAGAAAACTATCATATAAGTACCCTACGAAATAAAATATGAGATAAGTTTGTAGACATAAGGACAAAGCATTTAATGTTAAACATCTCTAGTACTAGTAAAATCTTATCAGCCCCCATAGAAGAAGAAAAATCTCTGAACAAAGCTTGTACCAGTCTAATAATATAACCTGTAAACTCTCTCCTATATCAATCTTCTCTATTTCATTTTCGTTTAAAAAGAAAACTTAGCATACTAGAAAGTATATTTCAATTGAAGCTTCAGTTCAACTCAACAAAAATGAGGATCAGCTAGCAACCTTCAAAGAAATTTTGCTGTTTAAAGTTTTCCAAAGCCTGTTTTCTAAATCCAGTGCTCTGTTCTTCAACTTTCAAAACTGGTGAGTAACACTTTTCTTAAAAAGCTTAAGTATGAATGTAGTGGCATGTGAATTTCTGAAGCTAATAATGTTTGTTTATGATTGGATTTTCTGTGTATATATATACGGATGTATAGATGCATGCCTGTTGATTGTATATGTTCCTACCTTCTCTTAGTTTTAAAAGAAAGAATTTTGATTAAAAATCCATTTACTCTTAAACCAATTCTGTTAGAACTTAGGTTTCAAAAAAAATTTGTTTGTTTGATCATAAAGTAAAGTTTAAAATTTTAATTAAATAAATTAACATTTGAAATTTCGTTGGAATACAAAAAGAACAAGGAAGATTTGAGTTTTGTGAAACTTCAAACTTGTTAATTTATTAATCCAGGGATATAATCTGAATCCCTAAACTAAATAATGAATTTTAAGAGTGAAACTACAATTTTTAGTTTTGAATTAAGAGAGCAGTTTGAGTTTTATTAGAAATGGCAAATTAGGGGATTTTGGGTAATCTGCTTGATTTTGGAGGTTGGGGTTCTTTCTGGAGGAAGAAGAGAGATCGATGATGATGGGAAAAATGGTGGAAATGGTGGCAGATCACTGTGGAGGCGGCGGTGTTGGGTTTTGTTCTGTAAACCTTGTTTGGTGTGCTTGTGAATTTCGATCGGCACTGTTTCTGTAACGTCCCAGATTTTCGCGTTCGAAAATCGACATCCATACTTTACATCGTACTCGAATGTCGTAGATTCGAGCGTTCAAATCCGAGTCGCCGGAGCTTATAACACAGTTAAGTAAATAACACAGCGGAAGAAATGAATAATACATTGATATACAATATCTGATACAACAGAATGATACAATGAATATCAATATACCTCAGAGATATGATACAACAAATAGCAGCGGAAAAGAAAACGATAACATCAGCAGCGGATAATCTCCATCTTCAAAGCACTAATCCAGAAATAGCTTGAACTCCCAATAACGATACACCAAGATAAGCAAGTGCAGTCCGATCCAAAGACTGAACTAGCTCCAGATAACCTACTAATCTGACTATCTGAAAAACCAAACTCTAGACTGCTCGTGTAGAAAAATTTTGAGCATCCAGAGTTTAGGAAAGAAACAATAAACTCCGGATCAGTCATGGGACTTGTGTGAGCAACAAAAACAGTTTATCTTTAAAACAAATAGCAGAGAATTTTAAAGTCAATTCGCAATGCTTTTGGAAAATGAAACTACCATAAGACCTCCCACCACACACACAATGCAAACGCAGAATTGGAGGAGATTTCTTCTTATGATAGTCAAAGATGCTTACTACGCAAAATCAAATCATTTGATATTATTACTAGTGCATAGTGTAGAAAACAATTTCGAAAGTAGAATATAAATCTTAGCCAGCATAGACATTTCGCACTTATGCCTACTATAGCTACCATGTTCAATAGCAGGTTACCACCACATTCCATGGCAGGTAATACAACTAAAACCGTACAGGGCTCGTATTGTTTTGTTTGGATTTCCAACAAATGGTCAGGCTAAGGAACTTCCTATTCCACGAAAGAAACGCCTCTGGCGGGATGTTCCGAGAACCAACTGTTCTCTGCCAAACAAGGCCGGCAACCCCTTTTCCCAAGGGATAAAAGAAACCTCAGATATGCCACCCCCGGTCCTTTGGGACCTTTAACCGAGCGCTCGATAACCAACATCACACATCATAAAGAAAGTGTATCCACATGAGTAAGTATCTGGGCTCCATACCATGATACTACCCTTTTCCAGAAGGAATGGTCATACCCTAGGGGAGCTACCCCTGAAAACCTTGCCGCACGATTCCTGTTTCGACCATTACCGGGTTGTGAGGCTCGACGAAGTCTCGTCCACAAAGCTACGCTTTTTCAAAAAGCCACGCTTTGGGTCAACAGATGATCAACCTATGATCACAAAGATAAATGATCAAACAAATGATCATATCACAAATGATCAAACATTGATCATCACACAGCAACACTCAGCATGCCACATTACCAAATTGGGATATATCGCTGATAAATTTCAACTACATAACCTCTGAGCTCGTACGTCTCAGAGAAGGGTGTTAAGCTAAGAGAATAAATTCTCCGCCACCAAACAGAAATGTATTTGAAAGAAATCGGCTTTATATCTCAAAGTGTAATGTCAGACATGTATCCATATAAGTCTGTTCCGGGTTCGAACAGAACCGAAGGCACTTCTCATGAAGCCCTTGCAATTCCGGATAACTTTCAATCACGTCCGGACTTCCCGTCACAAAAGAGTGATATAAATCTCTATACCGGGAGCTACCCAGTGCAGAGACATTCGACAGGTTGTCCTTTCATTTTCGAAAATATCCGATCTTCAACACTGATCTTCAAATGCTATCCATATACGACGTATCACTATTCGGAATGGGTTATATGACACAGATGTCTTTTCCCGGCTAACCCGAATAGTGAGCGCAATATTCAAAAACAAATGGATAATGGGGTTTCAATTAAGTCACAACTTAAACCCAAACTTTCTCTTTCAAATGGTTAAACGAATTTCCATTTTAATCTTTTTTAAACCAAAAAGATTTAATTCACAAAATTCACTTAATTTCACAAAGATTCATTCACAGATTTTCCAAATCGATTTCCATTTCAATTTAATTAACTCGTTAAATCTTTAAATCAAAGATTTAACTTATAGTTTTCAAAACAATTTCATTTCGAATGGGTTAAACAAATCATCACTTTAAATCTGTTAAAAATAGACAGATTTAATTCATAGCTTTCAAAGAGAATTCATTCATAACTTGGAAAATCCATTTTTCAATTCACTTGAAATTCCTTTAATTTAAACTGGAATTTCTTTTCTTATCTAAAAGCTTTTATTCTTTGAAAACAAACAGTTTTCATTCTGGAAATCTGATTCATTCATACGAGTTGAAATCCTTGGTTTAAATTCAAATTCCCAATTTAATACTTTAAAACGGTTTAATTCATACAAACACATTTATATCATCTTTTATCCCTAGTTTCCAAATCATAGCTTAATTTCAAACTTGAATCCAAATTTAAATCTAACTATTTAAATTTTCAAAACTCGGTTAAGTTATTTAAAATAACTTTTCTCTTTGAAATTCCATTTCAAAAGCTTTTCACTTTAAACCCGAATTCCTAATTTCAAAATCAATTGAAATTAAAAATTTCAATTTCAGAAACATCAAATTTAAATTATCTGTGACTTAATCGATTTCCACGTGAAATCCATATTTGTGTGTGTATAAGTGTGGTCCAGGGGTTTCACACACAATAGTGCAACATCAATCATCACAGATATATCGATAAGCGGTATAATCGATAACGCTTATCTTCATTCACAGATTCATAGATAAAATAAATTTATCAGTCACAAAGATTCACAATTATAATTCGATGTGGGTTTCGGATCACCAACTGAAATCCGACTCCCTGTCGCATCGAAATTCAACTGTCGTTCTATGGGTCAAGGGTTTCATATTCACATAGTAGTATATCACAGAAATATCACTAACAGATATCAGAGTCAATCAGACAAGAATTATCAGTTCATATCAAAACAGTTTGGTTTACTCGACTAAATTGATTACTTAAAAATAAACTACTTTATTATTCTGCTTGATTAATTACTGATTAATTAACTTATTTTATTGATTGATTAATACTTAATTACTCAGTTAATCACTTAAACTTAATCATTAATTGATAAAAATTAATTACTTATTTAATTATTACAAATTATTTTAATTAATCGTTTATTTTCAATTAATTAACCATTTATCCTTAATTACTCACTTAAGTCAACTACCCTTGTATTTATTAATTAACTTAAAATAATAAATTAAATTTCTTAAGTTAAATTGATTAACTCAAGATTTATTTTCAATTAATTTAATTACAGGTATAAGTAAATTTAATTTTTCATTTCCTTATTTTAACTATTTACCCTCACAAACCGTTCGCTAATAACTGTTAAATCAATACTAACTAAAAATTGATCAATTAGGATTTGCTTAAATAAATGTTGAACTGGTTAATACTTTAAGCATTTAGGCATTTAACAGACCAAGATAAACCACGATTGTCTCGAGTAACACTCGAGTCCCTCGTCCATCCTCCCCGAATCCTTCTCCACTCTATCTCTTCTTTTCCTGATTCCATCTTCCTCCTTTTTTCCCAAAAGCTTCTTCAACAATTTAAACAGCTGCCATCATCAACATTCACGCGCGCGAGTGCAAGAGGACTCGAAGCAACCCAGTGACCTCGAGCAAGTGCACGCATTCATCGCAACATCCCATCAGACCTCCCAACGCCTCCGTGCACGTGCACGGTGGTTCGCCAACGATTCAGGTGACCCACGGCACTCTAACAAATCCTAAATCAACCTCTCACTCGAATGCACAGCTCAGATCAACGCAATAAAGACGAAATTGGAAAAAGCTTGAAAATACGAACATCAACTCGAATTCGATAGGAGGAAAACGCCTCGTACTCGCCGCCTCTACCACCAGAGATCACGAATCTTCGGCCACGTCTTCGTCAATGCTTAAGGTTCCATTACCCAAAACCCCATACAACCCGATCCACCAGTGAAGACGCGGTGATCAAATTTCTCAGATGAACAAAAACTAGGGTTAAATACTTTAATCACAAATTCCCACTGCCTCAATGCTTAGGTCCATCAACTACCATTTTTCCTATACACTACGATCAAAACTCCATCACTAGGAAGAACCACAGCCACCCCGACCTGCTAGATTGACCGCGACATGCCAAAATACCATTTCTAGATGAACCAGAAATGCTCTCCCAATTTCAAATTAAAAATTGTAGTTTTAGTTTTAAAAATCATGTTTCAATGAAAGGTTTCAGATCACAACCCTGAAACGTTGAATTGATGTGTTTGAATTTTCACATTGAACAAATTTTTTTCCTGTTGTTTGATTTCCAGGGCCAAAACAGAAGTATTTTATCTTGAATAATATTTTAAACTAAAAATCTATGACATAACTAAAGTATTGTGTTCAAAACTTAAGTCCAAACAAGAATTAGATCAAGAGCAATTGATTTTTTTGAATTAAAACATGAGCTTGAAAACTGGCAGAGAGATGATACAGGAGATAACTGAGCACATATAATTGTTCATCATTCATGTATACGCAGAGAAACATACTTGTATACAAATGTACTTACCTCACATACTTGCAAACGGAACTATGTTGAAAATTTTAGAAAGAAGAGTTACTCACAGATAAAAGAATAAAGAGGTCTAAAGGAACAATTAAAGTTGCTCACCTGTTTTTGTTGAAGCAGAGAAGAAAAGAGAACTGCTTTGTTGTTTGAAAACTACAGCTTTGATCAGTCTTTAGCCCTGTTTTTGTTTTCTTTAAGCTAAACGATGTTTTGAGTTTGTAGATGATGATATCTACATTTTTCTTTTCTGGTTTTGAATTTGAGACTGGAAACCTTCCCTTCTTCTCAGGCATCACTTTTGATAATATTTGTTTATAACTGGAAATGATGTTGAACAGCATTCCTTTTCTTTGATATACTTCTTATTGTTTTTAAGCTTTGAGATGTTTTACTTCAGTTTCTCTTTTTAGTTTCGAATGAATAAAAACTGAGATGAAATGAAGAGGTTGACATATACAAGAAGCTACAAGTGATGTTTGTTGTAAAGGTGATGTTTGGTTTTGTACTAGGGACATGGCTGGTATGCTTGCATTAAATGCATGAAGCATGTTGCATTAATTACCATGGTCTTTTGTTCCCTTACTTTCGGCTGTACATGTTTGTGTTGATTTGTTTTGGTATTGTATTTTATTTTATCTTTGTCTTGTTTTATTTCGGCTGAGGTTATTTATACTTTGTTGCCTTGTTTTCTTGTTGGTATTTACAAGTTAATTCACACTTTATTTATTTTGTACTCTTCACTTTTATAAGACATGCCTGCATACTTACTTATAGGTATATTTACTTTATCTTATTCTTCAAGCTTGCTTATATTTATTTGTATTTGTTTGTATTCCATGTTGTATTGTTGTTCTACTGCTTGATACTTACCTTACTTGCAACTTACCTTACTTCATATGTATACCACTTGCAACTTACCTTACTTGCATGTTTTACAGTTCATACTTATACTTGATTTTACTTTTCTTTTGTTTTGTTTTGTTACTTTGTATTGACTTTTGCAATTTGTTTGTATATATTTGTTTTACAATGATGGCTGCTAGTTTTATTTATATTTAAGTGTTGTTGTCTAGATCGACTATGCAGATCTATTTGTTGATGAGATATGGTTTTTATATTTTACTCTATTTATTTTGAAATATAAATGACATTCTATATTTTATAATTATTCTTAAACTATTTACTTGAAACTCAAATTCAACATATACAATATTTAAATTTAAATGATCGTTCAAATATAAAATTGGGATTCGGGGAAACTCGCATCACTTAATCAATTTAATTTCACAATTTTTTTTATTCAAAATTTATTTAATTACTCAATTTAATTCAAAAATTCAATAAATTATTAATTTAAATAAATTTAAATTCTAGGGTCGTTACAGTTTCTCTAGGCGATTGAGTGCATCGACATTTAAGAAGATGTTAGCTGGAGCATTGACGAAGTCGTGGCCGGAGGTGTAGACATTTTGATGATCTGAGGATCGTGGACTATGGTGTTCCAGGTTTCGACTTTGGTTCTAGTTTTTTGGATTTGGCAGCTCGAATTCGATTTCGAGTGGATGGTGAGGTTCTGATGGTCGTGGTCTGATCTAAGGATGATCGTCGACGTGCTTGAGGTCTTGGGGGTAACCGAAGAGGGTCGAAGCCACCGTGCATATGCATAGTGCATTGATTTGGGTCTGATGATGTTTGGTTTGGGTTGGAAGCATTGGAGGTGGCTCGTGTTTATCTCGAGAAATTCAAGTATTTGCTCGAAGTATGTAAGGTTTTTACTCGAACCAAATATAGATTGGCTCGGGGTAAAATTTTGTTACAGGTTTAAAACCTGTAAGTGTTTTAAAATTTTAAAACTGAAATTTAAAATGTAAGTAGGGTTTAAATCCAAGTTTTAATCTAATTCAAGTTAGATTGAATCTCAGTAAAAAAATAAATAAAGTTTTTATTCAAATTGTGGTTGACTACTTTAAAATGTTTAAGTAGTTGGAATTTTAATGTGAAGTTTCAATTGTAAGTGAAGTTTGAAATCAAAGGTTTAAATCTGAATTTAAATATAAATTTGAATCTTAGTTTTTAAATATAAGAGTTTTTTTAAATTAAAATTGTTATAGTTAATTTGAATGATTAAGTGTATTTTTAAATTGATTTAAATTTAAAAAATGAAATTTGAAATAAATTGAAAGTAAATTGTTTTAAATGCTTTTGATAATGATAATTTGATCATAAATAAGAATAATGTTCATCTTAAAGTAAATTAGGATTTAATGATTTGGATTCATTAAATTATTAAAGTAATTAAATGGATAATTAATTAATTTAATTAATTAATTATATGGATGATTAAATTAGTAAATATGAGTTTAACTAATTAATTAAGTCTTAAGTTAATTAATTAGGAATAATTAATTTTTAATTAAAGATGATTAATTTAATAAGATTAGATTTTAAATTAATGATTAAAGATTAATTAATCAAGTAATTAACGATTAATCAAGTTACAGTTAGGACTTAAATTAATTAAATAATTAGAGATTAATTAATGGGTTATTAAAGATAAATTAATTTGTAATTAATAATGATTTATCTAAGTTTAATTTCTTAAGAAAAGAAATTAAGAATTGTAAATAGTTAATGAAAGTCATTAACTTAATATTTGTTAAATAATTAATTGATGTGATAAATTTTAATAATTAATTAGATTGATTAATTAAAGATAATCAATTGTGAAATTAGTTAAGTATAATCACTTAATGAAAGTAATTAAAGGAATTAATTACTTAAGGTAATTAATTAAATAAATTTGATTAGTTTAAGTTAATTAATCAAGTTTAATTAATTTTAATTAATCACTGGATGATTTGATACGTAATTACTTAATGTAATTAATGAAGTATAATTACGTAGGGAAGTAATTAATGGAAATTACTGTATGTAATTAAATGAAGATGATTTAATAATGGAAGTAATTTGGATTAAATTACCTTGTGGAATTAATCAAGGGATTAATTGAGATAATTATTCAAGGAATAATTAATTTATTAAATAAAGTAATTAAGGGTAGTTAATTACTGAATGAGATTAATCAAGTGTGATTAATAATTATGGTTTAAGTAAAGATTTATTACTTAATGTAATTAATTTTAAATAGAATAATTAATTAAAATGTAATTAAGGATCATTAATGTATATAATTAATGATGTAATTAAGAGTTGATTAATTAAGATTAAATTATCAATAATAAGTAATTTTGATTAATTAATTAATGTAATTAATTAAGAATTAATGTAATTAATTATATTAATTAATTTATAGAGTAATTAAAGGTTAATTACTGTATTTGGTTAAGGATAATTAATTTGTGAAATTAATTAAAGAATAACTACTTGAATGTAATTAAAGGATAATTAATCCAGGATGATTAATTAAGATGGAAATTAGAGAATGATTAATTATTTGATTTGTAATTAATTAATGGTTATGTAAGCACGATTTATAGTGATGAAGTAATTAATTTAATTTACTTTAAATTAATTAGAGATAAGGTAATTAATTTAATTCATTTTAAATTAATTTTAAATGGTGTGATTATTTATCCTTGCTTATGTATGATGGATGATATTGTTTGCCTTGAATGGTTTGAAATCTCAGATATGAGATAAGTAATGCTGATAATATGGATTATCTATTTATGATGATAGTGTGAATTACCTATCTGTGATATTGTGAATTATCTATCTGTGTGTATATAGATAATAGAATTGAACTGTTTTAACTTTAAAACAACTTGGCCTTAAAAGATACGGCTTGGATTTCGATGAGACCGGGATCGGGTTTCCAGATTTGGATATCTGAAAACCACATCGATCCAAATTAACGATAGGTCGTGAATCTCAAGCGAAGATGAAGATTCAGAGTGCAAGGGTTATTGTCGTTAACTCTGAGGGTGATTACAAAATGAGTGTAACGAGATAATGCCTTCGGTTTCGTTCGACCCGGAACGAACATGTATGGATTGAATGCTTTCCGAACATCGTCAAGTGGACGATGAGCATTCTAAGTGATGTGTTCTGATGAGGTAATCGTAGCCTCAAGCCTCATCAATCGGGAATGGATAAAACAGGGGAGGTGCAGCAAGGTTAGTGGGTAGCACCCAAGTAGGACAAGATTTCCCCTGTCTAGATGTCCATTTTTATTCGGCTTAGTGGGCAGTTGGCGACGGCCATCTGTGGGGTGTCTTGTTCGGGAATTATCCAGTAAGGGATGGTTCCGACCTTGTGTTGCAGGGGACTTAGGGTGGGTCCTTGGTACGGTGATCTAGGCCACGTACTATGACGGGCGGTACCCCATTAGCCCTGCCATTGTATGGAATCCAATCTCCAATAAGTGTCGTACACATTAGTTGTGCCCAACTATGTTGGAACGTGAGATGTAAGCATTCCAGCTATTTCTGTATTTTATTTGAAAACCATAGACCCTATTATAATATCATAGAATTTCCTATCAAATGTTTGGTTAGCATAAGGTAAAAACTTACCCATGTTTATGTGTGGGAAGTCTTACGTGATACCTTTTGTTTTCAAAGGATTTCAAAGTTAAGCAACTTTAACCTGTTACTCATACCAGACCCATGTCTGACCCGGAGTTTATTTCTGTTTTTCTTAAACTCTCCTGTACTCAAATTTTTACGAGTAGCCAAGGGATTCAGGTTAGCTTTGACGTATTGTGGAGGAGCAATGTAGCAGGAGGCTTCAACATTATAGATATATAGTTTTCCGCTGTGTTGGTATCTCTATGCTGTATTTGAGTTGTATAGAGTTGTATTAACTAGACAGGTGTTTATAACTGTCTAGTATGTGATGTATTATCTGTGTAACTCTGATTGATGTTGTATATTATGTATTATTTATGTGATTAATATAATTTATTCGTTCCGTTGTTGAGATTCTGATGTTTTTTCTTCTTTCTTCTTTATCTTTTCTCTTTTTTTCCCTTTCTTTCTTAAAGATGATGCAACTTTCTTGTGATAGAAAGTTGGGTCACTACAGGTTAATTATATTCATAAGGTAATAATTGATTAAAAAATAAAAGCGAAATCAAAATAAATGAATTTATTGGAACTTTAAAATTATAGTTAATGAATTTATTACCATCATAATTGAACGCTGTAATTAGTGTAATATTTAAATCTTAGGTTTAATAAGGATAATTTATTTTAAAAAGATTATTATATTTCTTTGTAATCAAGAATGATAAAATGGTTAACTTGTAAATTTGAATTAAAAAGTGATTAAACCAATTTAATAATAATTTATTTAATTAACGTGAAAATTAGCCGTTTTGGCCACTGTCTCGGATTTTGACGAAACTAGTTTCATCGGATCCGTAACAGTGAATTATTGTAAGATTTCATGTTTCGTAGCGATAAGACTTGCCGTTTGATCGTGCGGGCTCGAACTGCGTAGAAATCGGTTAAAAGGATTTAAATGAATATAATCTGATTTTAAAAGATAACTTCTGTATACAATGGAATTAGGGTTTGAAACTAGTTCCATTGATTTTAGAAATATCGAAAACATATATTTCGATATATTGGATGACACATTTTCGTTTCGGGAACGAAACAGGCTTTTCGGGTCGTTGTTAGCGTTTCGATCCAATCCTACCTATATATAGGCTGTTATAAACCCTAGCTGTTTCTTATTTTACTATTTCTGTAGGTGCATTTCCTTCTCATCTCCTCTTTCTTTCCAATGGAATTTCAATTTTAAAAAAATTGCGGATCTAGGGCGACTTCGGGTCGCGCTTCCAGTTCAAGAGGCGAAAACCTTGCAGCAACTTTGGGTCAGGAACCAAATCACTCAGGTCTCGGGTCATTTTGGCAAAATCTCAGAGCAAGCGTATGGGATTTGAGGCGGCGGACCGAAGTAGGACTCGAAGTCGATGGAGGGCTTAAATTTTCCAATCTTCTAAGGTTAATAACTTTTGCATACGAGCTCGGATTCACGCATGGTTTTCTCCGTTGCGATCGTATCGAAATTCCGGATATTTTATAACTAGTTTGGCTGCATTCTGAGACTGTTAAATTTTTGTGCTATTTTTGGATTTTAAATCGACAACAAATCAAAGATGAGTGTTTTAATCTACTC
This sequence comes from Allium fistulosum, assembly GCA_030737815.1. Classification (NCBI taxonomy): domain Eukaryota; kingdom Viridiplantae; phylum Streptophyta; class Magnoliopsida; order Asparagales; family Amaryllidaceae; genus Allium; species Allium fistulosum. Next base: position 1,146,000,756 of record CM060905.1, read on the forward strand.
ACAACTACTAAATTGTCTTATGTTAGTTAAATTAAATTTATGATGTGATCATAAGTTGATAGATTGCTGTTTGGTATTTTTAATTTGTCATGCCAGTTAAATCTGAATTTTATTGATTAAATTGCCAATTAATTTAATACTGAATTTTAAATTGCCAATTACTACCTGTAAATGATAATCAGTCAAATTGTTGTTATTTATTGGTTGATTTGAATTATGATTGTGATGGATGTTTAGTTTTGATATTGGATGACTAGATTTTATATTTATATATTGTTATCACACTACAAGTTCCCTTAGTTTGTTGTTAGGAAAAATCACTATGGGTTGAAATGAAGCATACCCGAACGATCTGATAAATTAGGAAAAAATTGTTATGGGTTGAAATGATAGACTCGAGCGATTTTTGGATTTTGAATTTTAATTCGGGATTCCAGGTTGAAATGATATATACCCGTAAATTTAAATTATTGTGGGTTGAAATGATATATATCTGTATCACTTGACCATAGGGTAGAAAATTATATACGGACACCGGATTAGTTAAATTAAATGATTTTAAGTTCTTAATTTTGAATCCAATTAAATGATATTTTGAAGTAAAATTAGATTTATATAAACTGAATTATTTTTGAAAAAAAATCCAAGCTTTAAATGTTGAAATGGGAGTTAGTTTAAATGATTGTTTAAAGAATTTAATTTGAAATTTTAAAGTTGAATTTGAAGTATAAATGAAATTTATTGAAATTGAGTTATTGTAAACATTTGAATAATTAACTTTGAAATCTATTGAATTTGGAGCAGCTTAAATCTATAGTTCAAACATGGATTTGAAATCGATATAGATTTAAATGGTTTATTGAGAAGTTTATTGAGAATCTAAATTGAAAGATAAAAATTGAGTTTTGTTGATTTGAAAGCTGGATATGGTCCAGATTTGTTGAAATGAAAGAAATAATTTAATTTCATATAAATTTCCAATTTATTTATTTTAATATAAACTGTTTAAAGATGTATTATTTTAAATCCAGGTTTATTTAGATTTTCACAAACCATTTTTATATTAAATTGTTAAACCTTTTTTTAACTATTTTAAACCATTTTAATATATTTTAATATATTTTAAACTATTCTAAATTATTTAATCTATTTTAAAACTATTTTAAATTATTTAATCTATTTTAATCTATTTTAAACTATTTAAAACTATTTAAACCATTTAAACTATTTTAAATTATTTTAATCTATTTAAAACTATTTCAAACTATTTAAAACTATCTAAACTATTACTTAAAAATAAACTGTGCAAGGCTGAATTGTTTTATTTAAATCCTAGATTTAAAAGCGAATATGGTCAAATGATGTATAACCTAAGTTGGGGTTTGAAATGATATTTTCTAGTGAACTTGTAACGACCCAGATTTTTTCGACGTTTGATTTGGGATATTTAAATGGTCTTAAATATGGATTTGAAATATAATTTGATTTTTGAATATGAAGATGTGGGTTGAAAATTTAAAAATGAATTTAAATTTCAAAAATATCGATTTATCGTAATACGAAAAGGGTAAATAATTGGAATTTGAGTTGAATATAAATCAGAACGATTTCTAATGTTGATGTAAATTATATTTGAATTAGAATTAAGTTAGTAATTTTTTAAAACTGGAATTTCAAGCGATTTCGTCAATTTTGAAAATAGTCGATTTAATCGACGCGTTAAAATAGCGATCCGATGCACAGTCTCAGAATTCGATGAAACTAGTTCCATTGGATCCGTAATAATGTATTATTATCGGATTTCAAATTTCGTAGCATTTGGGTTATAGGTTGATCGTACGATCTGAAAACGCCTAGAAATAATTCAATTGAATTTAATTTAAATAGTCGATTTAAAAAGCTATCTTCCATATACGATCGACTTGGGACTCGAGGCTTGTTCCATTGAGTTAGGAATAGCGGTATAACATTAGGAACGCCTAGCAGCATGCCTCAATAGGAGTTCGAGATTTTCTGGTATGTAATACGAGATATTTTCAATATTTTATTAAAATGTATAAATCAAGTAAAAGTCAAATCTTAGCCACCTTCTTTCCTTTTAATTCATGTCTTTCTCCTCTCAATTCATAATCTATTTGAGGCATTCCCTTTTCATTTTCTTCAAAATCACGTCATTTTTTTCGCTCCTCCATCAGAATCGAAGAAAGAAAAAAAGAAAAAAAATGAGAGAGGAAATTTAAACCAACTTTAAAACTTTTGGGTTTAAAAGAGAGCTCCACTTTCATGCTCGTATTCACATTTGTTTGGAGAGTTTGGGATGGCCGAACATGCTTCTTAAAATGATGGTTTCATTATATATGCAATTAAGGATGAAGTTCTAGAAATGGATATTGGATTGGCGTTTGTGTTGGGGTTAGCAAGTCACGACTTGAGTTCATGACCTAAGGAAGAGCACGAGAGCGATGCTCATGCGGTAGAGGGTCTGGAATTCTTGAATCCAAGAGCTTTCATGGATCGCTGTGACATCGTGTGTAACAACCCGCATATTTATCGATTTTATATTTAAATATTTTATCGTCAGTCGGGTGTTAGTCCGAAAAGCTACTTTTTGCATACGGTCAAATTAGGATTCGACACCATCTCCATTGAGTTCAAAATGACGTTTGCGATCTTTTTGAGTGTAAACATCGATATGTTTGGAGATAGTGAAATTTTCGTCACTTTTTGCTTGGAGCTTTGGTTTGGGCTGAACCATTTGTTAACTCAGTCCCAACCCCCTCTCCTCTTCACCACTTCATCAAACACTTCAAGCTTTATCAAAAATGGTGGAGGGAATGAGAAATTAAAATTCCAAGCTCAAGTTCTTTAGAAAATTCAACATCTAACTCCAAATTCAAAGTGAAGACATTGATCCAAGCTTGTGGTTGATCTTTTCTTTGCTCCCGAGCTTCATCTTCATCAAATTCCGTGAAAAGGTGAGATTTTTAATCTCACATCTTGCCTATAATCGTCATTGGACTGTTGGGAATGATTCCCCATCACTTTAGCATGTTCGTTTGAATTGGGTTTGGATGGAATGGGCGAAAAGTCTCAATTTTCAGTGTTTTGGTGATTTCCTGGCACTAGGTCGCTCTGGAATGTTAGCTCGCCTGGCCTTAGGTCGTTTCCGACCTATTATCACGCGGCAAACACTAGGTCGCTCGTCCCTGTATAAGTCGTAGGTCGCTCGTCCCTGTATAGGTCGTAGGTCGCTCGGCTTCGTGAAACCACTAGGTCGCTCGGCTCCTCTCAATTAGGTCGTTGGCCATAGGTTGCTTCCTCTTTTAGGTCGTTTGACCTATCTGCTTTTAGGTCGTTCAACAATTAGGTCGTTCGATAGTTTTAGGTCGCTTGCGAGTTAAGACTTAGGTCGTATAACGTTAGGTCGCTCGCGTGTTATTACTCTAGGTCGCGTGGCCATCCTGCTTAGGTCGCAAGGCCACTAGGTCGTTAGGCCTTTGACTCTTTAGGTCGCGTATCCCCTTAGGTCGCTGGACCTCTTTGGTCACTCGCCTTTAGGTCGCTGATGTTAGGTCGCTTGGCCTCACTCGCCTTGTTAGGTCGCTCTGCCATTCCAGTTAGGCCGCAACCACTAGGTCGCTTGGCCTCCGATTTTAGGTCGTTAGACCTACTTCTGTTAGGTCGCATGATCTCTTAAGTCGTCCGATCTTGGTTAGGTCGTTGGTTCCTTACTACCTTTAAGTCGCGCTCACTTAGGTTGTTCGGCATCTTCTCCTTAGGTTGTTGCACATTAGATCGACCATACTAGGTCGCGAGGCTCATAGGTCGCTCACCCCTGTTTTGCCGCTTCACTACTTAGCTCGACCTTGTTAGGTCGTTCACCTCCTTTGCCGTTACTTCCTTTAGGTCGCTCGGCTCTGCTTACCACTAGGTCGCTCGGCACATGATTCCACTAGGTCGTTTGACCTATATGACTTAAGGTTTTATGCACTTTAATTCGACCACATTAGGTCGCAAGTATATTCGTACTTTGATGGTTTTGGGATTGTTTTCTTTGGACTTTAATCTTGTCTTCGAACGTGAATTTATGTGATACGTTTTGTTTGAACAATCGTTTTGTGACTTGTCACTCTAAATATATGAAGGTTTCAATACTAGTAAATATCAAAACTCTTTCATCAAAGCGATTTCAACACTATTTTATTACAAAGCTCTTTTTTTTCCTAAACCGTTTTCCAATCTATTAGTATATACAAGCCTTTACTTCACTCGGATGAGAAATCAAATTAAAACGACTTAGTAAAACGAATGGTATGAAACGCTTGCGTTCACTTCGTCGGTAAGCTCTTGGACTTGTTCGATTGAACCCTTTTGTGACAATTTCCTAGTGGTGATCTACAGTTTGTTCGTAAATATTTAAGTTAAGCTAGCGGTTATGGGACATGAAGCTAAACTCATATATTTACTGGCTTAGTGTAATTGACACTTCCTAATGATCATGACGATCATTTTTGTGATTTTGACTAGCGATTGAGCGATGTCTCTTTGTCTGCGAGGGAGACTAGACCCTGCTTTTATGATGTTTCGCCATCACATATATGGGGTAGCACCCCATGGTCTTCGGGCCATCTATGTGTGGAAATTTAATTGATAGCTTCCATGAGATAGCTTCTTGTTTATGTGTTTCACGCGTTGGTGAGTTTGCATAACTCCCGTTCATGTGTTAGGCCTTTTCTCCCCCTTTTTATGTGTTTTCTAGATTTCTAGTGATGATTTCTGGAATTTGTGCTTCACCAATTTTCATGATTTTCATTGATATGATATTAGTTTTTGTGCATTGGTGAATTTATGTGTTATTGACTTGTTATGAATACAAGTTTAGGGTATGATACCCTATTTTATCTTTGAGAAGATTCTTGTGATATTGATTGATCTCTTGTTGATTATCATTTACATACTTATAGTAGTATGCCGTTATGGTTGTTACATGTTCATGCCATATTATTATTTATCCTACCTTATCATCTGATATTTACAACTAGACTGATCCGTTTATTATTTTCTTATAAATAATACTCGGGTCAGACCGAGATGTTACAGGTGCTTCTGCTTGACTTCTCTTCAGGATTATTCTGACTTTTGGCTAACTACATAGATTAGTAGTTTTTGGATGTACACATTTGAGTTATAGACTCTATGTTGTGTACTTATTCTTTTGTATAGCACGTGTTGCTATCCTTTTGTATTATCGTGGATCTTTCCAACCACTACTCTAATGTACACTTTTATGTGTTATATATTTATTCATATCCTCTTCTGCCTTTGTGATATGGATGTCTGTGACTGATTTATGTTATGATTATTTCTATGGTTGTTTCCGAAGATTATATATAGCCACTGTGTAATAGCTTTGGGTTTGTATCGGTATGTCGGATTTCCTCCTTAATTGATATGCATTCTATTCTATCTGACATATCGGTGCTCGCACAAAGAAGTTACATGGATGGTCGCTCCTCCACATCCTTATTCTCCGTGCTAGTCGACGGCACTACACCGTAGTGTTCTTGTCTAGCGTAGGTATAGAGGTGGGGCGTCACAGCTTGGTATCAGAGTCAAACTTCAGAACAATGTAGAATAACTTAACAAGGATCATCGTCCTAAGTCCTTCTTAGGAGTTGTACCTTAGGATTAATTCGAGTCTTCGTACCGATTCATCCTATTTTCTTTTATGATTCCTTGTTTTATCTATCAAGATTGCTTGATAGTCATTCTAAGAATAACCTTTTTCTTCTTCCTCCTTTCTTAAAGAAGAAGAGATGGTTAATTCTGGCAGTCCTAGCGCTAGTCAATCCAGTAGTCCTTCTCTGGATGGCATATTCATGTCTGCCCAACAACTTTTGGATCTTGCTAAGAATCAAAGGTTTATCTGTGCTTTAGGTAAGAGCCCCGAAATGGTTTTACCTTTGAAACTTGAAGTTCCTTTCAATCAACTTGTGGATATCACTCTTCGACATGAAGAGGGTGATAAGGGAATTGATAGTGATATTGGGATTTCCAAGAAGAGACACATTAAGTTCAAAAGCCCTTATCCCGATAAGAAGGTGAAGCAACCTACTTTGGTAGCAAAGACTCCAATCCCTAATCTTGGAAGATGCTACAATTGTGATTCTAGGGACCACCATATAAATAAGTGTCCTAGACCTGTCTCTTGCCGCTATTGTAAAGGTACGGACCATTTTATGTCTTCCTGTTCCAAACTTCAAAGAAAGAAGGAAGTGGAACAAGAAACTCTGGTAGTTGATACTCCTACCGCTAGTCGGAAACAATGCTTCAATTGTGGTTCCACGGACCACTATGCCAAGGAGTGTCCGCAACCCCTCTATTGTCGCTATTGCAAAAGTTCAAGTCATCATATATCTGCGTGTCCCAAACTTCAAAGTAGGAGAGAGGGAAAGCTGCAAGCCCCTAGCAACCCTTCTCTTGGTCAAGGTATTTCTTATTTAATCCTTTATTACACTTGTTTTCTGATTATCCTATTCGAGTTCTTTTCGATATGGGTTCATCTTATCCTTTTTAAATCAGAAGAACTTGTTGATTCTTTTTCTCTAAAAACATTTTGGGATTTATGACTTCTTTGAGAATTGCGTATCCGGTTGGTGAATCCGCAACACTCAATTTTCTTTTTATTGATGTCGAAATTATTTCATCTGATTTTTCTTTCCGAACCGATTTGCATGTTATGCGTTGTTTAGGTTTCGGAATTGATTTGCGTGAAAGGATTGGCTTCATCATTATGAGGCCCATATCCTATTTTTTAGTATGGACTATTCATTTTCGACATTTTTAATCTGTTATGCAGATTCATATTTTTCCTTTGTGATTTCGATTCCAAATTAATGGCATCATCTTATTCTTTAAGCTTACATGTTGAGTAAAGGATTATTTCTCTCAATTGAGAAGTTGTGAATTTTCCGGAATCTTTGAGCTGGTCTTAGGATCATCACCTAAGCAATCTTTTAAGTGGTGTTAAGGTCTTTCCAGTTTGACCTTGCCCCCGGATTTCATTAGCTAGGAGTTGCGGGAGTTAGCATTCCGCTTACCACATTCCGCACTCGTTATGCTTCTTATGAATGACTTATTATGTCATTCGGTTTATCCAGCTTATTTCATCCAATTTATAAATCGAGTATTCTATGAATATCTCAATAATTCCATTCTTGTATTTATTAATTTTGGACGAAAAATCGAAATTTAAAATTTTGTAAATCTTTTTCATAAGATTTATTTATAAGTACAATTGGATTTTTAATTAAACAGGCAAAGAATATTCTCAAAACTTTTAAGAGATATTTTCATCATATAGAAGATGATTTTGTGCTGTATTGCCCATTTAGTGTTTTAAGAATTCTGGTCGATGCGCTTGATCAACGTTATCGATAGGGATTTCCTAAATGCTTTGATGAGACAGTCAGGCACAATAAATTGACTTGTAAAATTTAAATTTTTCTAAAAAGGGTAATTGTGATTTTGAAAGTTTTAGCTTTTCAGGTGAATTCTTTCTTTTTGGTACTCTTATCCTTGTGATTCCCGAAGGGAACCAAAACCATATCTTTTGTACCAATGCTAATCGTGTTGGTTTGGATGCCATTCTCTTGCAAAAGAGAGCGCGCAATCACTTGTGCTTCTAAATCCTAAAAGCCGATCGAGACTAGGTATGTCACTTATGATCTGGTGCTCGCGGCTATTGTTTTTGCTTTCCAAGTTTGGCATCATCATCTTTGGGAAAATATTTGTTCTCCACCTCGATTAAAAATTATTGGGATATCTAATTTCTCATAAGGAACTTAATTTGTGTCAACCACATTGGCTCGAATTCCTTGCATCTTATGGTCTTGATATCCTTTATACCCCGGAAAAGGGAAATCGTGTTGCCAATGCACTTAGTCGCAAGTGACAAGCGATTGTTTTCTGGATGATATCCGAATGGAAGGATGTCGACCACTTGTGAAATTCAAGATCGTGTTTCCCATTCATGTTCATCTTATGTAGCCTTGAGGCTCATCCTTCTCTTTTAGACCACATTCTTGAAGCTCAAAGACTAGATCCTGAATTGGCTCTTCTTAGCCAAAGTTGTAGGGATAAAATTAATATTGAGAGTTGAAAGACTTCGATATTGATTTTCGTGGCGGCATTCAAAAATTTGGTAGACTTATCGTACCAAATATTAGTGATCTTCGTAAAGATACTTTAGAAGATTCTCATCATTCTGAATTTACCATTCATCCCGGTAGTAGTAAAATGTACGCCAAGGTGAGGCGGCTTTATTATTGGGAGTGAATAAAATCTGTTATTGCTAACTTTGTTAAGTGTTGCATGACTTGCCAACTTCACAAAGGCATGGTGGGTTATTGCAACCTTTAGAAATTCCAATTTGGAAGTGGGATCAAATTTCCATGGATTTTAGTTATGGCCTTTCCCGTTCTTGTTCGGGTCATGATAGCTTATGGGTGATAGTTGACAGACTTACTATATCCGCCCATTTTACTTCCGTTTGGTCTAACCAAACCATTTCTCTTTTGGCCAAACTCTTATCAAGGAAATTGGTAAATTGCATGGTGTCCCTACTTCTATTGTTAACAATCGCGATCCATTGTTTAATAGTGGATTTTGGGAAAGTCTTCGAGATTTTTTTTAACACCGCTTATCACCCCCAGTCCGATGGACAAACTGAGCATGTGAATCAAACTCTCGAAGATCTTCGTTGTGTGCTTGATTTCGGTGGAAGTTGGGAAGATCATATTTCACTCGTTGAATTTTCCTATAATAACAGCTTCCAATCTAGTATTGGTATGGCTCCTTTCGAAGCAATCTATGGAAGGCCATGCCAATCTCCTTCTTGTTGGCTTGAGGCCGGTGAGAAACTGGTTTTAGGACCAGATTTTATTCGAGATTCCACAGAAAAGATTGAACTTATTCGACATAGGATGAAAGAAGACCAGAGTAGATAAAAATACTATGTCGATAACCGAAGAAGGAAATTAGAATTTTTTGTTGGTGATCTCGTATTTATTCGTGTTTCACCTATGAAGGGTGTTGTACGCTTCAGTCGATCGGGAAAGTTAGCGCCTCGTTATATTAGGCCATTTCCTATCACTGAACGTATTGGTTCCATGGCTTATCGCCTTTCATTACTGGCTCAGTTTTCTGCCATGCATGACATGTTTCACGTTTCTCGATTACGGAAATGCTTTTGAGATTCCGATTTTTATTCTTGAGTCTAGTGTTGTGGAAGAAACTGAAGTTTCACCTAATTTAACTTTTTGAGCAGCATCCTATTCGTATTATTGCTTCGGAAGTCAAACGTCTTCGAAAATAAAGATATTCTCTTTGTATGAGTTCTATGATTCTCAAATCCCAAGGATTTCTCTTGGGGAATCTAGAGTATTCATCAAGCGAACACATACAGACTTACTTTCTCATGCTCTTTATAGTGAACTTCTTATTTCAAATTTCTTTTTGTGTTAATATGCTTTTATGGTTGTTACTTTTTATTTCCATCTTATATATTGTGAGGACGCAATTTCTTTAAGGAGGGGAGTCTGTAACAACCCACATATTTATCGATTTTATATTTAAATATTTTATCGTTAGTCGGGTGTTAGTCCGAAAAGCTACTTTTTGCATACGGTCAAATTAGGACTCGAGACCACCTCCATTGAGTTCAAAATGACGTTTGCGATCTTTTTGAGTGTAAACTTCGATATGTTTGGAGATAGTGAAATTTTCGTCACTTTTTGCTTGGAGCTTTGGTTTGGGCTGAACCATTTGTTAACTCAGTCCCAACCCCCTCTCCTCTTCACCACTTCATCAAACACTTCAAGCTTTATCAAAAATGGTGGAGGGAATGAGAAATTAAAATTCCAAGCTCAAGTTCTTTAGCAAATTCAACATCTAACTCCAAATTCAAAGTGAAGACATTGATTCAAGCTTGTGGTTGATCTTTGCTTTGCTCCCGAGCTTCATCTTCATCAAATTCCGTGAAAAGGTGAGATTTTTAATCTCACATCTTGCCTATAATCGTCATTGGACTATTGGGATAGATTCCCCATCACTTTAGCATGTTCGCTTGAATTGGGTTTGGATGGAATGGGTGAAAAGCCTCAATTTTCAGTGTTTTGGTGATTTCCTGGCACTAGGTCGCTCTGGAATGTTAACTCGCCTGGCCTTAGGTCGTTTCCGACCTATTATCACGCGGTAAACAATAGGTCGCTCGTCCCTGTATAAGTCGTAGGTCGCTTGGGGAGGTTAGGTCATAGGTCGCTCGGCTTCGTGAAGCCACTAGGTCGCTCGGCTCCTCTCAGTTAGGTCGCTGGCCTTAGGTTGCTTCCTCTTTTAGGTCGTTTGACCTATCCGCTTTTAGGTCATTCGACAATTAGGTCGTTCGATAATTTTAGGTCGCTTACGAGTTAAGACTTAGGTCGTATAACGTTAGGTCGCTCGCGTGTTATTACTCTAGGTCGCGTGGCCATCCTGCTTAGGTCGCAAGGCCACTAGGTCGTTAGGCCTTTGACTCTTTAGGTCGCGTATCCCCTTAGGTCGCTGGACCTCTTTGGTCGCTCGCCTTTAGGTCGCTGACGTTAGGTCGCTTGGCCTCACTCGCCTTGTTAGGTCGCTCTGCCATTCCAGTTAGGCCGCAACCACTAGGTCGCTTGGCCTCCGATTTTAGGTCGTTAGACCTACTTCTGTTAGGTCGCGTGATCTCTTAAGTCGTTCGATCTTGCTTAGGTCGTTGGTTCCTAACTACCTTTAAGTCGCGCTCACTTAGGTCGTTCGGCATCTTCTCCTTAGGTCGTTGCACATTAGCTCGACCATGCTAGGTCGCGAGGCTCATAGGTCGCTCACCCATGTTTTGCCGCTTCACTGCTTAGCTCGACCTTGTTAGGTCGTTCACCTCCTTTGTCGTTACTTCCTTTAGGTCGCTCGGCTCTGCTTGCCACTAGGTCGCTCGGCACTTGATTCCACTAGGTCGTTTGACCTATATGACTTAAGGTTTTATGCACTTTAATTCGACCACGTTAGGTCGCAAGTATATTCCTACTTTGATGGTTTTGGGATTGTTTTCTTTGGACTTTACTCTCGTCTTCGAACGTGAATTTATGTGATACGATTTGTTTCAACAATCGTTTTGTGACTTGTCACTCTAAATATATGAAGGTTTCAATACTAGTAGTAAATATCAAAACTCTTTCATCAAAGCGATTTCAACACTATTTTATTACAAAGCTCTTTTTTTCCTAAACCATTTTCCAATCTTTTAGTATATACAAGCCTTTACTTCACTCGGATGAGAAATCGAATTAAATGACTTAGTAAAACGAGTGGTATGAAACGCTTGCGTTCACTTCGTCGGTTAGCTCTTGGACTTGTTCGATTGAACCCTTTTGTGACAATTTCCTAGTGGAGATCTACAGTTTGTTCGTAAATATTTAAGTTAAGCTAGTGGTTATGGGACATGAAGCTAAACTCATATATTTACTGGCTTAGTGTAATTGGCACTTCCTAATGATCATGACGATCATTTTTGTGATTTAGACTAGCGATTAAGCGATGTCTCTTTGTCTGCGAGGGAGAATAGACCCCGCTTTTGTGATGTTTCGCCATCACATATATGGGGTAGCACCCTATGGTCTTCGGGCCATTTCTGTGTGGAAATTTAATGGATAGCTTCCATGAGATAGCTTCTCGTTTATGTGTTTCACGCGTTGGTGAGTTTGCATAACTCCCGTTCATGTGTTAGGCCTTTTCTCCCCCTTTTTATGTTTTTTCTGGTGATGATTTCTGGAATTTGTGCTTCACCAATTTTCATGATTTTCATTGATATGATATCAGTTTTTGTGCATTGGTGAATTTATGTGTTATTGACTTGTTATGAATACAAGTTTAGGGTATGATACCCTATTTTATCTTTGAGAAGATTCTTGTGATATTGATTGATCTCTTGTTGATTATCATTTACATACTTATAGTAGTATGCCGTTATGGTTGTTACATGTTCATGCCATATTATTATTTATCCTACCTTATCATCTGATATTTATAGCTAGACTGATCCGTTTATTATTTTCTTATAAATAATACTCAGGTCAGACCGAGATGTTATAGGTGCTTCTGCTTGACTTCTCTTTAGGATTATTCTGACTTTTGGCTAACTACATAGATTAGTAGTTTTTGGATGTACACATTTTAGATATAGACTCTATGTTGTGTACTTATTCTTTTGTATAACACGTGTTGCTATCCTTGTGTATTATCGTGGATCTTTCCGACCACTACTCTGATGTACACTTTTATGTGTTATATATTTATTCATATCCTCTTCCGCCTTTGTGATATGGATGTCTGTGACTGATTTATGTTATGATTATTTCTATGGTTGTTTCCGAAGATTATATATAGCCACCGTGTAATAGCTTTGGGTTTGTATTGGTATGTCGGATTTCCTCCTTAATTGATATGCATTCTATTCTATCTGACATATCGGTGCTCGCACAAAGAAGTTACATGGATGGTTGCTCCTCCACAGCCTTATTCTCCGTGCTAGTCGATAGCACTACACTATAGTGTTCTTGTCTAGCGTGGGTATAGAGGTGGGGCGTCACATCGTGATATGTCGATCTTCATCAAGGAAGAGCTAGTAGGTCGTGATGATTGTGGTGGAGGCTGTAAGGGATCACGATGATGGGGAGGGTTTCTGATCTACTATCGAACTAAAGGTGGGTCATGGTGGCTCCAGGTGGAAAACAAAGGCGATAGTGATGTCGCCTGGATTTTTGAGTTGAGGTCAGCGAGTTGGTGATGGATGGGAAGAGTGTTCGTGTAGGAGTTCATAGATTCTGAGGGATTGATCGCAGTTGTAGGTGTGAAGGAATAAGAAGTGCGGCCATGGTGATTTTATTTTGGAAGATGGATTACTGTTTAGGGTAATTATCCTTAATTACTAATTTAATTAAGTCATATTTGAATTAAATAAATTTAAATATTAATAAATTAATATCTTTTACGTACGAGGTTTAAATCAAATGGAATCGGTGCAGAAAAATATTAATATTGGATCGATTAGCAATTTGGAAAATGAAGGTGAGTAAATCTCACTCATTTGGATAATTGGCATTAATTTAAACAGTTAAAATTATTCATTGATTGATTTGATGAATTGATGATTATTAATATCAGTTGCATGTTAGTATATATATTAGCTGTTGGATATATATACCCGCCATTGGAGCGGTGAGACCCTTTGCGCCCCGCATAATAGCGGATGACCCTATATACCGCGACATCCCTCTCGAAGTGGGATTGATATTTTTATGTTGTATTAACATTTATGGATGCAGGGAAACAGGCTGAAGGGATCCAATTGGATTCTTCAAAATTTATGTTGATTATTTTCATATATAATAATATATGATGTGTTAGAATAAACTGTTATAGATTATTGTTGTGATGGGAATTATTGGATGCTATAGTAGCACTGGTCTGAATTTTGGTATTTTAATACCATAATTATTATTTGGAAATTGAAAAGATTTAAAAGGAGATTTTGAACACAAAAATATTCATACAGAAATTTGGACTATTTTTAAGAAATTGATTTGGATAAAAACAATAATTGATTTTGGTTTATATTTAACTATTCATAAAAATATTTTAAATAGATATTTTAAATAATTTATATAGAAGATTTTTAAATGATGGATTTTTAAACGATATTTCTGGAAAATATGAAAATGAGTTGAAATCGATATTTTAAATAGATTTGTGAAATATATGGAATTTATTGAGAAATGGATTTATAAAATTGTAACGACCCACCATTTTGGACGGTTCAAATCGACAATAAACCACACATGTCAGACTCAAACCATTCAAAATGGGGGATTGTTAATGGGGTAAATAAGAAAAAAAGAAGAAGAAAAATAAACAAAACACAGAATCTCGCAGCGGAATGACAAGGTATAATAATCAAATAAACAGTTCATGAAGCAGTTTTATTACATTTGATTACACTTTTACAATTCAAATAAGAGTTATACATACATCAGGAAAAAAAATTAATGCAGCGGAACACAGAATGTAGTGGAATAATAAATAGCAATAATATACTGAATCTTCGTCTTTGTCCTCCAGAAAATAGTCTTTAATACATTGAAAAGCTCAGACTAACCCGAGCGTAATGAAAAGACAAAACACTCGAGTCAGAACTAAACGATCTTATGTAAGTCAGATCAAAATAAGTAAAATAGAAATATTAGTGCAATGGTTTCATGGATGTTACGGGATTTTCATCTCCTATCAAGTGTACAACGTAATATAATTATTTAAAGGATTTCAAATAATTCGAAATATCAATCTTAATCATCTATTAAAATAAATTCGAATTTTAAATTAACTTAAACCCTTCAAATAATTCAATTCCAAATAAAAGTCCAAATTCAAGAAATTATATGGGTATATGTCATTTCAACCAGTATCAAAAATCAACATTTCCAAATCAATGAAAACCGCTCGGATTTATCATTTCAACCCATAATGATTTTCCCTTAATCTATAAGATCGTTCGGGTATGTATCATTTCAACCCATAGGGATAACAGAGATATAGACATAAATAACATCCAAGTATCCAAAATGTCAACGAATAACATCCATCCAATCACCCAAATATCAACAATTGAACATACAACACAATCATCATTGAAATCAACCAATAACAACCAACAATTTACTGGTTATCATTAACAGGTATTTAACTGGCAATTTAAATTTCAATATCAAGTTAAATGGCAATTAAATTAAATAAAAGCTCAGATTTAACTTGAATGACAATTTAAAATATACTAAACAGCAACCAATCAATTTCTAATCATATCATAAATTCAATTTAACTATCATAAGAAAATCTAGTAGTTGAGAGTGTTTGCTCACCTTTCGTGGCTACGAAGGTGATGATAAAATGGACCAATATGGAGATTCCTAGCAAAGATCCAAATGCAAATCAAATCCAATAAAGCCTAGATATGAACACGAATCAATAAACAAGTTTCAACTACTTCCAACTTTCAAACAACTCAAGATCCAAATTACAGACAAACCTGATACTATGTGATCTTTAAGAAAATATTCGGACTAGAATATTACCGAATCTGTAGAAGATACAAACTAGAAAGTTGTTGAAAATTCTTTTATCTCCACTTTCAAAAAATGACTCACTTAAAAAGGTTCTGTTTTGAGGAAGTTATGGTCAAAACAAACAGAGTTGTTTTCTGAGTTGAAAATCTGAGTTCAAAAATACTTCGAAAATATTTGAGTTTTTGGCATAGAAAATTAAGGAATTTGAAGAACTGATCTAAATGAAAGTTGAAGCCACTGGAAAAAAAATGATTTGAAAAAAGGAATCTCATAATTTGATTCATTCATGAGGGAGATATGATTGATACAATATGGGATATTTTCGGCCAAAACTGGACCTGAGAAAGGACTTGAAAAATGGAGTTTTTAATATAGAATTATTCAGAATGGGAAGAAGGGTTCAACAAAAAGTTGTTGCCATTGAAATTATACACGGTTTCAAAAAAATAATTATTTGATTTGAAGTAGTTTAGTGGAATATAAAAGCCATGAAAATAAGTGGAAGAAAGAGGGAAAAAGGGAAGGGAAAAAGAATGGAAAAAATAGAATGAAGATGAGAGGGAAGGTGGGGCTTTGGCCATGAGTTACTACCGTGTGTTGTGGGAGATGATGGAGGTGGGTTGCGGTAAGAGGAGTAAGGTAGGCTAGGGTTTTGAAGGAGAGAGGATGGAATTTGATTTAGAGATTTAGGAGTTTTGGGGTTTGGAGTTTTTTGTAGATTTGAGCAAGAAGAAGAGGAGTATGCAAAAAGTTTCTCAAATAAGGAATTTCTGTACGTATTTGGTTTTAGTCAGATAGGAAATAGAAGGTCAATGGGTGGAAAAAGGAAGGGTCCAAAGTCTCTTAGGGTTCCTAGGGTCTCTTGGTTTACTAAGGAGCCCATTAGTGTAAAACAAACCCAATAAGACTTAGTCAAAATAAAAAAGAACACAAATATACACTGCAAATGAAAGAAATAAGCTGCAGGTTATTTAATAATTAGGAAATGAAGGTGGAGAGAAAAAAATAAATGTCACGTTTATTTTGAATGCTTTAGGCATTAATAATGCATAAAGAAATGTATGTAGGAATGGAAAAGTTTGCAAACCAAAGGAAATTAAAATTTTGTATATGCGAAAATGAGGTGGCAAAAATTAAATACAACCTAAAAGTCTAGGCTCAGGTAGTAAACAAAATGAGACATGAACGGATCAAGTATTAATAATGAGATAACTATTTTAAAATGTACATGCAACAATTAATAACAAAAGAAATGAAGGGACCATGTACATCGCACAACCTTTTTGAAATTCAATTTGTGAAACGTAACTAAATTAACTTCATTAACTTAAATAATATTCAAATTTGTACGCATTTAGTTTTTTATCTATGCATAATAAATAAAATTACTTACCTTAAAAATGAAAACGTTCAATTTGGTTTTCCCAAAATGACCTTTTATTTCCAATTAAACATCCTTTCTATTTAACACAAAAGGCGTGTTTCTTTTATTAAATCTATTAATTGCATTCAACGTTTTCTTTCCTTCTAATTGAAATATTTTAATAACATTAATTTCAATTACTTACAAAGTTAAATTTCAAAACAGACAACTAAAATGGATGAAAAATAGAATAGTTTTTTCCTTTATTCATTTAAACATCTTTATAAATTTGTTGTTTATACAACAAGGTAATAAATAACTTACTTAAATAAATTATTTTCCTACTCTTGTAATGCATCTATACGCTAAAACACAGTTCAAATGTACATATATTTCTTCCTTTAAATCAATCATTCTATTCTTTATTTTAATGAAATTAAACCGACATTCACAAATGAAACATTCATTTTATTTGATATAAATGTTCTTTTCATTAAATAAACTTTTCTTATATTTTCGCAAAACATAACCTACGTTTAATTACACCTATTGATTTACAATTTGGTGTCCTTTCTACCATTAATTGAAATTATTCAATTACATTAATTTCAATTGTTTACAAAGGTGAATTTCAAAATGGACAAAATAAATATAATGAGAACTAAAACAATTATTTCCTATCTAATAGTAATTTAAACATATTTATACACTATTGGATAAAAACAGGAATTATACATTTCTTACCAAATAATAGTTTCTCGTCTCTTGAACAATCCTTCAACTACCAAACATATCAAATAAATAAACATACGATTTCTTATTTAATAAAGTAACATTTATTATTCTTCATTTACATTTATTATTCCAATCAATTGGAAATTTACATTCAGACAATTGTTAATTTCATTCAAACCAATGTTATTAAAAAAAACACTAACATTTGTTATCATCCTTACATTATTGCAAACATGTGTCATTAATAGAAATTTTACTTAAGCTCATAACTTGTATTATAATTTAATTTGTATAAGCAAAATCTTAATTTTTTTATTCCCAACAATTTTATTCAAAAATCTTATTTAATTTAATATTTTTAAATGTTTAAAAATACGGGTCGTTACAATCTCCCCCACTCAAAACTTTTCGTCCCCGAAAAGAAACAAGAAGGTATCTAAAAATTTGTTATATTTTATTTAAAACAGACAATTTATAAACAATTAAACCTGCATATTTAAGTTTAATAAAATTTGAAAATAACTCAAATTCTACAAAAGAATTCAAAGTCTTAAATTTTCGAAAAATTTCAGCAGAGTCTCATTTGCATGGATACGTCCAAAAAATAATGATATCAATAATTTCAATATATATATCATATTTCAAAAATAAAACATCTCAAACCATGGGAAAACAATATAATATCGCTAGAAAACCATAATCCAAAAACGTACTTATTTGTTGGGCAACGCTTATTTATGAAACATAAAGCGGTAGATATTGCTTCCATAAACCTGTATTTCAGTTATATAACCCAATATAGGTTAATAAATATGCAAAAAGAGAAATATTTAAGTTGTTCAATTTGCAACAAAAGCAAATCACTATAAAACATATACAAACAAAAAATACAACCATTATATGCAACCACAGAATCCATCAAACATTCATAGCAACCAAAATCATTGGTTTGTTTAGTTTAGATTGTTATACTCTGATGTATTGATTGTTGTACTCTAATGATTGTAAGTATAAAACAGTTACTGTTAGCGCCAAAATTGGTCACTAACCCCCAAATCCAGATGAAAGCACCAAATACCAGTCACAGCTCGGAGATAGAATGTATGTAGAGAGTAATAATGTGAAGAACAGTTAAAACTGAAATGAAAGCAGTAAAGAACAATAGATTTTATAGTGGTTCGACTAACTCCGGCCTACGTCCACTCCAGAAGTTTGCTTTTTATTGCTATAATAATCGATTACAGTTACAAAATGGCAGAGTTGCCTTAGCCTTAGAAAAGAGAAAGTAAGAGAGCAGAAAGAATCCCCTCCATCTGGAGACCCACATGCTGTATTTATAGGCAAAACCAGGTTGTTGGGCCTCCTGAGTAGTTTGGGCCTATCAAGGTCATAGCCGAACCCTACTTCATTATGTCGACCGATCATGAGCAGTTGGGATGCCGAACGTTGGGAGGTGCGAGGTACCGAGGTACCGATGTATCGAGGTACGGAGGTGCGAGGTACCGAGGTATGGAGGTGCGAGGTACCGAGGTATGGAGGTGCGAGGTACCGAAGTATGGAGGTGCGAGGTATGGAGGTGCGAGGTGCAATGTACCAAGGTATGGAGGTGCGAGGTACCGGGGTATGGAGGTGCGAGGTGCAATGTCGAGCGAGGTGAGGTATGCCGAACGACCCATTCAATGCCGAACGCTCCCTAATGCCGAACGATCCTTCCAATGCCGAACGAGATTTATGCCGAGGGCTCCATCCAATGCCGAACGAGATTTATGCCGAGCGCTCCATCCAATGCCAAATGGTACTTAATGCCGAACCTCCATCATGCCGAACCATGTCTGATGCCGAAAAGTTTCTAATGCCGAGCGCCCATCATGCCGAACGATCTCTAATGCCGAGCGCCTCTAAATGCCGAGCGCTCATGGATGCCGAGCGCTACTGAATTCCGAGTGCTCCTGGAATGCCGAACCACTCATGTATGTCGAACGCTCTATGCATGCCGAGTACTCTTGAATGCTATTCGAACGTGAATAGTGAATGCCAGACGAACTATTTATGCCGAACCTCAATCATGCCGAACCATGTTTAATGCCGAACCATGTTTCCTAGACCCAAATTATAGTTGATTCATCTTTATCCAATCATATTTCCATCTTCCAAGCATGTTGCTTCATCCATCCATCCAGTCGACTGAATCCATCGTACTCTAGCCTCGACGAACATGTAGTTGATTAAGTTAAACCCGTTTGTCCGCGGCCTTGCCAAAAGGCGGGTTAACACTTGCCCCCCAAAACATGCCTTGCTTTGAAAGGTGTGTTTTGAATAGCCTGAAGTCCAATATCCTAAGTATGTATGTTATCCACATCCATACTTTCCGATTCATAATCCAATCTATTACCAAGCCATCTTATCCAAGTGCCACGGCCATATCCTGATCCATTTCTGCAACTGTTCCAAGTCGATGTCTGATTCCTATCCAGTAACCAAGTCCTTATCCAATTCCACATCCATCTGAACCCGACTGCCGAGTTCCAATCCATCCATATCCAATAACCTATAACCATATCCGTGACCTCTCCGAGTCGATATCCAAATCCGGGACCGCTCCGGGTCCTTGTCCGAATCCTTAGCAATTCATAGCCAATATCTAAATCTGTAACCTCTCCGGTTTCTTGCCAAGCGCAATCCACACTTGACGACCTATGTTAAGTAATTCCATGGTGTTCATGGTTCAGTGTCCCTGAACGTCGAATACTGCCGTGGCTTAAGTCCTAAGCCGAATCCTGGTCACTCCGGACCCTTGCCGAGCATAGTCCATACTCGACGACCTGAAATAGTAACCGATAATATGGGGGCCTAAGTCCTAGGCCGAGTCCTGGTCTCTCCGGACCCTTGCCGAGCATAGTCCATACTCGATGACCTGAATAATTCGATTTGCCATGCTTGGACAAAGCGACTTACCCCTTGCCAGGTATGATCCATACCTGACGATCATTTACCAAAAGCTAGATAAAAATCCAATCAAAAGCCAATTCGAAATACAGATCAAATCAGGAAACAAAAAATCCATATCAAAAATCCAAACCAATATCCAAACCAGAAATCAATCATCCAAATAAAAGTCCAAACCAAAAGAAAAAACCAAAAGAAAAACAAAACCAGGAGTTCAAACCAAACCAAGAAAAAGCAAATGTCCAAACCGAAAAAGAAAAGGCAAATTTCACAAACTAGAGCATCGCGGTTTGTCATCATCTCAGAGCATGCCTAGGGGCCATCTCCGTCCCCGTACATGTGTAAGTGACTCGGCAATTTGCTCAAAGTTTGCTACTTATTTCATATTACCCCTGTCAATTGATAACCAATCGACCATTATTCCTGGGCCTCGTGCCATCGTTGTTTGAGGTGGACGGTGGTCGCTCCTGTTCCACCGCTGCATTCCGAGCTCCAACATATTGTCGCAACTGTCCATTCCTTACATGCTCCTTAATTATGTCCTTCAGATGCCTGCAGCTGTTGGTATCATGCCCGTCCAAGTCGTGAAAAAGACAGTGCCTTCCTGATGCCCTTTCACATTCCGAAGGTTCTCTCCTAGCTGGCCTTCGGTAGGGAAGGCGATTCTGAGCCTCCATGAATATCCGTTCCAACGTCTCGTTTAATCCCGTGTAAGTGGAGAATTTTGGCTCTCTCCACCGCTTCCTAGCTATTCATGAATCATCATCCAGCTTCCGTTTTCCTTTATCTTTATCTTTATCCAAGCCTCCGCTGGATGGCCCTCCATCATCAGCCGCGTTCACCTCCTTTAATTTCATATCTGAGCATGCATCTTCCTGCCGAAGGAATCTCTCAGCTTCGTGAAAGAATTCCCCGAGATCCATTGGTGGGTCTCGTATTAGAGATACCTTGAAATCTGAATTCTCTCTGACCCCTGACACCGCTGCCATTAGGACCATCGATAGATCTGGTCGATCCACCGAAGCAACCTCCGCATTGAACCGAGTTAAGAAAGCCCTGAGTGATTCCTCCATCCTTTGCTTTACTGATGTCAGCGTCATTACATTCTTCGGCCTCTTGATATGAACCCGAAATTGCTTCAAAAACCTGTCCACCAATTCTGTCCATGTCCCGATAGATCCTTCTTCTAGCTGTCTGAACCACATAGCAGCTATATCCGTTAAGTACAAAGGGAAACATCGGGCCATAACTTCCTCCGAAGCCCCCAGCACTTCCATGTGTCTTGTGTATCTCATCAAGTGATCAGTTGGATCAGCCTTGCCATTGTATACCTCCACGTTAGGTAGCTTAAACTCTGGTGGATTCCGAGCTATCTTGACTTCACGAGTAAACAGACTCCTGTTTACTCCTTCCAGATCTCTATTGGTCAATCCTCCGCGCATAGTTCTCCTGATGATATCGGCCAATCCAGCGTTGTCCGTCAAAGGTTGCCCCCCGAGTCCCCGAGGGAATTCTGGCACGTATTCCTCATCACGTGTTCTTGCGTTTCTGCCAGCATCTTGTTGTATGGTGTTAACTAGAGTTCCTCCATGAACTGGTCCATTGTCTCCGGGTGGTGTGCCCCCATGTCCGGATCCATCCAGGTTGATAGTCGTCTGCCGATTAAGGGCTGCCCCCTGTTGTGTCGCTCCATCAGCCTGCTGGTTGAGTTCCTCTAGTCCAGCTCTAAGACCTTCAGCACCTGCAGTTCCCGATTGTCCAAATTGCCTAAGAAGAGCCTGCATCATCTCCTCTTGCCGTTTCATCATCGCTTCCATCTCCTCTCTGGTGATGTAAATGGATGCTCGACCTGCTTCATTTCCCGAGGAAGCCTCTTGACTTCCCTCCTGATTGCTCCTTTCTGTCACTTGCTTCCTCACTGATGGTCTAACCATTGCTTCCTAAAATCCAAGTTCCTAGCTTCAGAATCCCTGAGTTCAGTTCTCAGTGAAAGCACCAAAGTGTTAGCGCCAAAATTGGTCACTAACCCCCAAATCTAGATGAAAGCACCAAATACCAGTCACAGCTCAGAGATAGAATGTATGTAGAGAGTAATAATGTGAAGAACAGTTAAAACTGAAATGAAAGCAGTAAAGAACAACAGATTTTATAGTGGTTCGGCTAACTCCGGCCTACGTCCACTCAAGAAGTTTGCTTTTTATTGATGTAATAATCGATTATAGTTACAAAATGGCAGAGTTGCCTTAGCCTTAGAAAAGAGAAAGTAAGAGAGCAGAAAGAATCCCCTCCATCTGGAGACCCACATGCTGTATTTATAGGCAAAACCAGGTTGTTGGGCCTCCTGAGTAGTTTGGGCCCATCAAGGTCATAGCCGAACCCTACTTCATTATGTCGATCAATCCTGAGCAGTTGGTATGTCGAACGTTGGGAGGTGCGAGATACCGAGGTACCAAGGTATCGAGGTACAGAGGTGCGAGGTAAAAAGGTATGGAGGTGCGAGGTACCGAGGTATGGAGGTGCGAGGTATGGAGGTGCGAGGTGCAATGTACCGAGGTATGGAGGTGCGAGGTACCGGGGTATGGAGGTGCGAGGTGCAATGCCGAGCGAGGTGAGGTATGCCGAACGACCCATTCAATGCCGAACGAGATTTATGCCGAGTGCTCCATCCAATGCCGAACGAGATTTATGCCGAGCGCTCCACCCAATGCCGAACGGTACTTAATGCCGAACCTCCATCATGTCGAACCATGTCTGATGCCGAACAGTTTCTAATGCCGAGCGCCCATCATGCCGAACGATCTCTAATGCCGAGCGCCTCTAAATGCCAAGCGCTCCTAGATGCCGAGCGCTACTGAATGTCGAGTGCTCCTGGAATGCCGAACCACTCATGTATGTCGAACGCTCTATGCATGCCGAGTACTCTTGAATGCTATTCGAACGTGAATAGTGAATGCTAGACGAACTATTTGTGCCGAACCTCAATCATGCCGAACCATGTTTAATGCCGAACCATGTTTCCTATACCCAAATTATAGTTGATTCATCTTTATCCAATCATATTTCCATCTTCCAAGCATGTTGCGTCATCCATCCATCCAGTCGACTGAATCCATCGTACTATAGCCTCGACGAACATGTAGTTGATTAAGTTAAACCCGTCTGTCCGTGGCCTTGCCAAAAGGCGGGTTAACAGTTACCAATTCTTTTATATAAAAATCTATTATCATATATTATATTTTTTCTATTGCGTTTGTGAGATTTCTGTGTGGTTGTTCAATTTTCTTCTATATCTTCTTCTTCTTTACCCTAGTTATTCTCTTTTTCGTACAATTTGGGTTGAACAAGAGTGAATTATTATCAACTCAAAGGGTACAGAATGGTGGGTCGCCGCAGAAATGACATATTTTAAGTAAATATGATGATTTTGAAATGAGGGTTTAACCTATTTTGAAAATATGATTTCGAAAGTGGATATGATTTCGAAAGTGATATGATTTTTGAGAATATGATATTTGATATCAATATGAAATGTTTTTGGAAATGTAAAAGAACTATCTAGTGTGTAAAAGCGTTTGGTTGTTAAAGAGACCAGGATCGGATATTGTCATACTCTGTGTCAATATCGAAAACCACTTTAACAACTGTGCACGTGGTGGAGATTCCAGAATGAAGTAACATGGTTTGGTGAACGATTCTGTATGAGGTATTAACTTTGCCCTGACCCCCTCGGGTCAGCTTGATGTGGCTAAAACAAGAGCCATGCCAGGCCAAGTGAGGTCGCTCCTCCGATCGAACACATTTCTTCGATACCATATTACTTTGTGATTGATTTGGTGGCTACCACTCGATTTGATTTTGGGAGTGTGTTCCGAGGTGGGCAGTAGTGGCTGCTATGCATTACCACCAGTCCGAATCCACAAAATGGTAGTATCCTACCCTTGGCATTGCCTCGCGTGCCTTGTCACATGCCTTATCGCGCCCACTACGAGTTTGGTTTGTAGTGTACCTATGGAGTGCTCACTGAGTAAACCACCAGTTTGGTGGAGCTTATAGTATCTGTATAGACTACGGGAATATATAAAATGTGTTAAGGGGGATATGGGTAACGCCTTAACACTGTTTTAATACTTTACTTTACTGTAGACATTTATAATAGCGTATTGTACTACATAGTATATAGTTTAACGGATTCTTAGGAGATGGTAATCCTGAACATCTCTTAAGTTATTGCACGCACATTAGACACTGGATAGGAGATGTAAAATCCCGTAAACATCTCTGAAGCCGTTACACTCATATTTATTTATTGTTTATTTAACTTACATATGATCTTTTATTTCTGACTTGAGTGTTTTGCCTTTTCGTTACGCTCGGGTCAGTTCGAGCTTTTCAGTGTATTGAAGACCATTTTATTTGGAGGATGAAGACGGAGATTAGTTTACTATTTATTGTATTTATTTCACCGCATCATGTTGTTCCGCTGCATTATTTATTTATTCCTATTATATGTATAACTCTGATTTGTGTTGTAAAAGTGTAATTAAGTGCAATTTGTAAAACAGCTTCATGAACTATTTATTTGATTATTATATTTTGTCATTCCACTGTGAGATTCTGTGTTTTGTTTTTCATTCTTTGTGATGCCCCACCCCAAGACCCACATTAACAAAGAGTATTACTGGGTAATACCGTCTACTAATGCGGAGAATATGGTAGGTTAGAAGTGACCATCTATAGCCAACTATGGCTTTGTATTAAGTATTTATTGGATATGTCGATCCACTTGAGTTAGAAAAAAATGAAGCATTTATCGATGTCTCACCCCGAGACCCACATTAACAAGGAGAATTACTGGGTAATTCTATTGGCTAATGCGGAGAATAGGGCTGGTTAGGTGCGACTATCTGTAGCCTTGTCTTAAACATCTATTGAATACTTCGATAAATGCTCTAATATATTTTTTCTAACTCAAGTGGATCGACATATCCAACAAACGCTTAATACGAAACTATATGTGGCTAATGGATCTATCTTAACAAAATATAACAACTAAATGTACATCGCATCACAGAACAGAAAACAAATATATATACTAGGGTCAAATTGAGGTGTTTCAGGTTAGGTACCTTTGGACTTAGTCTATTCTGCTTCCGCATGGTCTTTTCTGCTAGCTCTTTTTATTATAGCTTTTGGGTAGTCCTTTTTGTTGCTACTCTAATATGTATATTCTTTTGACTCGTGTTTGTATTGTGGTCGTCATACCACATATGTGATGTATATGTATATGTGTGTGTATGTATATATATATATATGTGTGTGTGTGTGTGTGTATGTATGTATCTGCTGTTCTGTGAAGTGTTTTGCATTTGAGTTGTCGTATTTTGTTCTGATAGATCCTATAGCCACCTATGGCTTTGTATTAAGTATTTATTGGATATGTCAATGCACTTGAGTTAGAAAAAAATGGAGCATTAATCGACGTATTCAATAGATATTTAAGACAAGGCTATAGATGGTCGCTCCTAACCAGCCCTATTATCCGCATTAGCAGATGATATTACCCAGTAATACTCTTTGTTAATGTGGGTCTCGTGGTGGGGCGTAACATTCTTTCTCTTCTTTTTCTTATTTTCCCCATAACAATCCTCCCTTTTGAATGGTTTGAGTTCGATATGTGTGGTTTATTGTTAATTTAAACCGTCCAAAAGTGTGGGTCATTACAAGTGGTATCAGAGCCAGGTTTAGCGATAGCCTTAGCTTTGTTAGCTTTGACTCATTAGAGATAAGGTAGTAATACCCTAGAATGAGTTTGTCTAAGTGTATATATATGAGAGAGCGTATTTGTTAGTGTTATAAAAATGTTTTTATATTGTGTTAATCTATTATGTTTAGTATTTATAAATTCCGGTCGGTACATAGGATGCTATGGCATCAATAGGGATTTCTAAACACTTAATGGGGCAGACCAACACAATAATGTTTTGAAATATAGATAAATGAAATAATTTTACCTAGTATTATATTTTGTATATAAAAGAATAATTTTTATTTATGGATATAGTTGTTTGTGATATGTTGTTTGTTAGGAAGTGAAATTTTATAAATATTGGTTGCAAAATAAGATTTATTGACAAAGTAAATATAAATTGGAATTTGAGAAATTAAGTTCCGGGGTTTTGAAATTGGTCTTCAAAAGATTTTGGAATATAATATTAGTATTTATTTGGAAGTATTTTCAGATATAAATATTTTCAATGCGATTGAAAGAAATGTTCTAAAAGGGATTTTAAAAGGAAATAAGTTCTATACTCCCCTCTCTATCGCTGGAAAATAATTTCAACGATGAGTGCATGCATCATCGACGTTCATTTTCAAGTTTCAAAGTGGGAAGGCCGTTGTAGTTTTACTGCACATTTGTTTTGATAAACAAATCTTAAAAATTTCTGAATATGATTTGATATATAAAAGCTATGAGTATATATGTATTATTTCAAATGATTTGAAAGGGAATCCGGTATTTAGTTCTTAAGTTTTTGTAAAATAGAAATTTTAATTATTATAATGAATGAAATCTTGGTTATTTTAATGGTGGAAACTTCTAAAATGAAAAATAAGAAACTAGAAGCTAAATCATTAATGGAACTGTAAAGAAATTGAAAATTTATAACTTTTAAATCAAAAAATATAAAAATTTAGAAGATGTAATTATTGAACATTTTGTTAACTAAAATGAATAGGATAAACTTGTGTAACATTCAATTACATTCTTAAAACATACATATATATATATAACTTACCAGAAATGTTTAAAAAGTTGTAATGTTAAATAAGAATATGTAATAGAATATTATACAAGTAAAACCTAAGTAATGAAAGTGTTCAAATTTGCAACGACCCACTATTTTAGACCATTCAAATCGACAATAATCCAGACATGTCTGGCTTGAATAATTCAAAATAACAGATTGTAAATAAATTTGGAGCAAATGAAATCAAATACACAGAATCACAGACACAGAACATATCAGAATAACTTGCAACGAAATATAAAAATTGTTTGTACAAAAAATGGACAAACACCTCGAAGTTGTATGATTTAGTAGATCTTATGTTATTCTTAGTGATTCGAGCGATTTATGCAAATATATGAAAAACAGGGGCTAAACTGTAAACAGACACGCAGATTTATAGTGGTTCAGCCAGAATGTGCCTACGTCCACTTTATATGTTATTTCTCTTCTCTTATTCTGATTACAAGTACAAAGCTTTGATACAAGTAAAAGAAAGTTGTTTGAAAGTTCCTTCCGTGCTTGAGCTCTCAAAACTTATCCCCCATTGTTGTACCCCTGCCCCTCTATTTATAGAGTGAGGCTGGGGGTAGGGGTCTTGGAGGTATATAGCAGCTGGTTGGCCTGGGCTGCTACAATCTGGCCTGGCAATGCTTTGGCTCGGTAGGACTTTGGTTCGGTGGTTGGAGATGAGATTTGGACCGGCAATGAGTTGGTTCGGTGGTTGGAGATGAGATTTGGACTGGCAATGAGTTGGTTCGGTGGTTGGAGATGAGGCTTGGACCGGCAATGAGTTGGTTCGGTGGTTGGAGATGAGATTTGGACCGGCAATGAGTTGGTTCAGTGGTTGGAGATGAGGCTTGGACCGGCAATGAGTTGGTTCAGTGGTCTCCGTCCGGTGATTAAGCTTGGATCGGTGTGGGCTAGGCTCGATGGTGAGAAATAGCCCAACATTTGCCCCCCAAAGCGGGGCATATGCCAGCGTATGCCACGCTTTGTTTTAGCTCTGTCATTCTTATCCGGTCCGCGTGCCGAGTCAGTTGGTCCGGTCGCTTTTGTTTGCTTATAAGTAGGGGTATCATGCTTTCGTTATTCCCTACTAAGTGAGATAGCCGAACCGACTGATTGCCGAATTTAAAATTCCTACCCTTTGCCGAATCAACCGCGTTAGCCGAACCAGGTGAGACCCTTTTACTGCCGGATGAACTTGTATACTGCACTACCGAATGGGCTTCGGGTTCCCAAGCACCGAATGAATGGTGGAGTACGATTGCTGAACAGGATTTAGTTGAGATTGCCGAATGGGATCTCGTTGAGATTGCCGAATGGGATTTCGTTGAGATTGCCGAATGGGATCTCGTTGAGATTGCCGAATGGGATTTCGAGATGGGGATGTCGAATGAAATTTTACATTTACTTTACCGAATGTCAATGGGAGTCTGAGCATTTCGATTTTATGAGTGAAATTTCATATTACACACATACTTGTTTACATCCTCTGTTCTAATGATGTTCTTCTTTGTGTTTGCAGATAAATGTCTCGAAAAGTAGAAACTCGCTCGGATAAAAAGAAGTCCCAGGGCGAAGGAGAAACTTCCTCAGTGCCCCCTGTTCAGCCAGGTCCGTAACGTCATGGATCTACCCCGAGATCACTAGTGGACGGGTACGGCCCTCAGGAGCTTCTGAACTCCCCGCCCGATTGCTTTCCTAGCTCCCTTAAGGAAGAGCAGCTTGATGTCATCTCCCATTCTTTCGGGATTGACAGGGCTCGAATGTTGTTGCCAGGGAGAGAAGTTATGCCGTACGACCCTCCTGAAGGGTACTTTGCCTACAGCAGATACCACTGCATGTGTGGTGCCATTCCCCCTCTTAACGCTTGGGTAGCCAGCTTCCTCACATATCTAAAGGTGGCCCCATTCCAGCTTCAACCCAACTCTTATGCTATACTGGTGAGCCTCTTCGTCATCTTTCGAAGGAAGTATGGTCGTGCTCCTTCTAACTGGGAGATCTGGTACTTGTATAATCTGAGGGGCTATAAGAAGGGGTCCCCATACATCAGCTTGGAGTCAGCTGTGACCTTTAAGCCAGTCTTGGATCTGTATTCCAAATTCAGCATGTTCAAGAAGGAGTGGTTCTTCGTCATGGACGATTCTGTTTCTATTCGGCGTTTTACTTCTGGATGTAAGTCGACGCTTTATCTATAATTTCCATTCGGGTTGCGATGCTTCTCCTCATATATTTTCATTTTTGCTAGCGACAGGTGGCTTTGCAGTTGTGGAGACTGATCGCCTGGTTCAGACGGCGGCTGAGATAGAAGCTATTCTCGGGAAATATAGATCATCTGCCTACTTGATCAGAAATGCAATCCTTCTGGAGTATAACCTAATCCTTCCACAGCAGTCAGTAGTCAAGCTGAGGGAAACGGCGGAGGAAAGGGCGGCTGCTCAGGCTAAGGGAGGTGTCACGGTAGAGAGTAGCAAGAGGAAACCTTTCACAAGACCTCCAGCCGTCGGTGGTAAGAAACTCAAGAAGTCGGACGGTCCCTCCCCCAGCAATTGTCCACTTACCCAAGAGGAGGAAGACATAGAGGAGGAAAGAGGCGAGGGTGGAGGTGACCGGGAAGGTGGTGATGGCATCGGGGCCTTGCTTCCTGGGCAAGCGGGCGAGATTCAGGAGTAGACGGACGATGCGTTCCACCAGGCTTTCGAGGGGCTGGACGAATCCGGCTTTGGTAGGGAAAACTGGGAAAGCAGACAAGGCCGGGACCGGTGCAAGTGAGTCCTCTCAGACCATTCCAGCCAAGGTGGCTCCGACGACTCAAGGTGAACTCTTGACTCCTGCATGCTTCATTAATGATAGGGACTTAGGAATATTTTATGATCCGCTCCCGTCCTGGAATGAAATCCGGGACTTATTGCAGTATCCTACTTCTCCCCAGGGTTTGTATAACAGACGTGTTTTCTTTCTTCTTTTAATCTACCGCGCTTCTCGAATTATATAGTGATGTAAGCTTATGACACTTGTTTTTCATATCAGGAGCAGGCAAGACATCCAAGGCCTCAGACCTTCGGCACAGGCTTGAGCAATATAAGATTTCCAAAACTTCTGTCAAGCCGAAGCCTTCGACCCACCGCTCCGGGGATGTAGTCGGCTACTGTCCTCTTCTCGGGGTTATCGAAGAAGGTATTCAGCAAAGAAAGAGGAGTCATCCTTTATCCGAACCTTCGCCCGGTCCTCAGCTCCCGGCTCAGCCTCTTCATGATATCACGGAGGAGGACAGTGAGTTCGCACCTTCTCCGCACCCGTCCGGAAACCCTTCTGTTACTCATATCGACCGTCCTGACTTGGCTCGTAACCCATTTGCGGGTCATCCTGATCTGGATCCAAGTTCCCACGACATCATCTTTGACGAGGTTACTGGTGAGCACCTTCTTCCCCGCAATCCCATGGTACGGGTGCTTGATGAGGCTAAGTCCTTAGATCTTGATCTACTTACCACTCGGATAGTTACCATGGGAGACGAGGCCAAGGCTAGTATTGATCGGGTGGCGGAGGAGACTAGGAAGCTGATGGGGCATCATGCCCGGCTGGTTAAGGCTGGAGAGGAGATTGGGAGTGCCAACATCCGACTAAGATTGATGGTTTCGGACCAGGCCAAACAGCTCGCTGACCAGGCCATTCAGATTTCTCAGCATGAGGCTGCCTCCGGGCGATTGAGGAAGGCTATGGAGGAGGCTAGTAAGGCGGAACTGCGGAAGATGGAGGTCGCCTGCAAGGAACATATAAATATGGCCATCTCGACAGTGGATGAGGTTCGGAGGGCGGATCTTGAGCGGGTAGAGGAGCTGTCGGGGAAGCTTGAAGCCACAGAGCTCGCTCAGGTTAGGCTGAAGGAGGAGATGGAGGCGATGCGGAAATCCCTTCAGGCTGACTGCTTGAGATACCGTTTGGAGAGAGAAGCTGCTGTGGTAAGGCTGTCGGCTTCCGAGGCCCGGATGAGGGAGTTTGAGGAGAATGAGGGGATGATGGATGAAATGCTTCAGGACATGTACTTCCGAACTTGGAAGCAGGGCAACCTATCTTGGATGGATGATTATCCTAGGGTCATGGCTAAGATCTATCTTCGTGCTTTGGAGGAGGTTAAGGCCGATGCGGATAAAGATGGTGGCGTGGCCTTCAGCATGGATGTGGTCACGGCCCAGTTTGCCAAGGGGGAGAAGGTGGCGGTGAAGGAGGGTATGCGGATGCTTGCAGCTAAGGAGGCAGGGGTGCAAGTAGATGATGACGACCAGGATGGCCAGTAAGCATATGTTGGTAAGTCTTCCTTTTTAGTTTCTCCATTGACTTGGTTGCTTATTGCTAATGAACCCTTTCTCTGACTGGACAGGGGGTCGACAGGACAAGGATAAAGCTCCACTGCAGCCGGCCCCTTGATTATACCTGGAAAAACTCTTTTTGCGGATTTGACAGGGTTGTATATGTTAGTCGAAAAATTGTAAAGTAGCCTTTAGGTTGTAATATTCTGCCACTTGTAATAAATAGTCTTATTTTTGACGTGTAATTCTTTAACTTAAGCTGATTTTGTCGTCTTTTGAATGTATGCTGTTATTTTGGCATGTCGCATGAGAAATATAGCTATGTATATTCTTGTAATTAAATTGTGTTTGATGTCGGGTTCTGGTTTAAGACATAATTTCATGACTTGCAATGTTAGTGTGTGGTGTGAATAAATTATAGTCATGTATTTATACATAAAGGAAGAAAATACCGCCCTTCATGTTCTGTTTGTAGATGGCAGTTTTGAATATCATGGTAAACAGTTGAATGCCCTGCCATCCGATTGTGAATCCCTGCATCCATTAGCGAGTATCTCCTACTCTGTATCCTGTACTTTATGGATTGTTATAGAGGATAGGAGGAAAGCTTTTTTAAGTAAAATTGAAATATGTGAAATAGTAAAACTTCCAATCACGGAAGGCCTTCGATGTGCTTAAGTTCGTGGCAAACGGGTTTTGTAGTCACTTTCCCTAGCTGTGGATCTTGGAGACATTTGTCACCCATCTTACGCCTCCGCGGGGAGTTAATTCTTTTTTACCACAGCCGCACCTAAGACACATCGGAGCCGAGATCGCGCACAGTAACTACCCGGGCCATTATGGCCCGTAATCGTGGGTATTATTCGATTTACTGTGGCCGGCTAGCGTGGGTGTCGATCGTCAACTGTGAACTGCCCCTGGCTGGCCACACCTTATGTTGGGGCTTATAGTCGGTTCACAGTTGCCGGCAAGCCTAACGCCATAATGAGCTGCCTCGGCTATAGTCGGCCTTCTCGGTGGCTTATAATCGGCTCATTACAGTTGGCTTTAAGGGCCGTCGCGAGCAATGAGTTAACCCACAGCAGAGGGATGCTGAAGCAAAAGTGTCTCATTGGCGAGGGCATAGATTCGCATAGTACCTGCTAGGTCTTGTCCAGGTGAAGTTGCGTTGTGGAGTGCTTTGAATAGAAATGCTATATGCTCAGGATTTTGTTCAACAGAAAAGGATAAAGTTAACAAGCGGCCAAGATACAAAGGAACAAGTCAAAAAAGAGACAAGGGTTTTTAAAGTGGTTCGACACGGAAATGCCTACGTCCACTGATTCTCTTTGTTAATTCACTTCATATGGGCAATACAAGTTAAGAAAAGTATCGACGGAGGTGTTGGATGTTCCATGCCCTCTAGAACACCTCTCCGTCCACTGTTGACAAAATATAGGCTCCGTTGTGGAGATCTTTATGAATTACATATGGTCCATCCCTGATTGGGTCTAGTGCTTCGGGACGAGGGAAGATTCGCTTGAGGACAAGATCCCCTTCCTGTAAGGTACGATGCTTGACTTTGGAGTTGTAGTGTGCCGCCACTTTTTTTTTGTGGGCTGCTGTTTTAAGGACTGCATCATTTCTTCTCTCCTCGACTAGATCCAAAGACATGTTGAGGAGCTCTTCATTCTCTTCTGGGTTATAGTGGATCCTACGGTGGGAAGGCACAATGGTTTCAACTGGGAGCATAGCCTCCGATCTGTATGCCAAAGAGAAAGGAGTGTGCCCTGTTGATGTTCTGAAAGATGTGCGGTAGGCCCATAGTGCCGTAGGGAGTTCATCCACCCAAGCGCCCTTTGACTTTTCGAGCTTCTTTTTTATCAGAGTTTTCAGAATTTTGTTGACTGGTTCGACTTGTCCGTTTGCCTGGGGATATGCTACGGATGAGAAGCTTTTATGAATTCTGTGTTCTTGGCACCAGTTGGCTAATTCCTCGCTGTCAAACTGAAGTCCATTGTCTGATATGATTTTGAGTGGGACTCCGTACCTGCATAGAACATTTTTGATTAAGAAGTTAATAACTTTTGCTGAAGATACTTTATTTAGAGGTTCCGCTTCCACCCATTTGGTGAAATAATCAACTGCCACTATAGCATATTTGGCCCCGCCTCGGCCCATTGGTAGCTCGCCGATTAAGTCAATTCCCCATATTGCGAAGGGCCAAGGGCTGGTCATCTGAGTAATCTCGGTTGTTGGTAGCCGAGGAATCTTAGCAAATTTTTGGCATCTGTCACACTTCTTGACGAAATCTAAGGCGTCCTTGCTTAAGGTGGGCCAGAAATATCCGTATCGGAGTATCTTTTTTGCTAATGTTTGCCCTCCGGTGTGATCTCCGCAGCTCCCCTGATGGATGTTGGATAAGATTTCCTTGGCTTCTCTCCCGGCGACACACCTTAATAACGGGTTAGAGAATCCGCGCCGATAGAGGATGTCTTATTGTATTGTGTAGCGGGATGCTTTCCTCAAGATTTTCTTGACTTCGTTACGCCCGTTGGGTAGAGTGCCATTTTGTAGGTAGTCTCGGATGGGAGTCATCCAAGTTGCTTCTTCGGTTGCAGCTATCAGGTTTACTTGCTCAAAACTTGGGGCCAGTTGCTTTGAGATGGTTACTGCCCCGAAGATGGTGATGTCCCTCACACTTGCTTTCTTTGCTAATTCGTCGGCCTCTCGGTTCTCCTCTCGAGGGATATGTTTGACTAAGTAGTGGTCCAATCGGCTGAGAAGTAACTTGGTCTTCTTTAGATATGCTATGAGTCGTTCTTCTCGAGCTTGGAATTCTCCTAGTATTTGATTAACAATAAGTTGAGAATCGCTGTGAAGACACAAAGAGTTGGCCCCGATTTCTATGGCAATTTCTAGTCCAGCTATCACTGCTTCATATTCTGCATCGTTGTTGGTGGCAGCGAACTCCAACCTTATAGCATAGTGCAGTTTGTTTCCCCTGGGAGTGATTATTACCACACCTGCCCCCGAGCCTTGTTCGTTTGATGCACCATCCACAAAGAGATTCCACCTGATATCTTCTGTTATTTCCAATTGCTCCTTATCCTCGTTGGTAGTGAATTCTGCAATGAAATCAGCCATGGCTTGTCCCTTGATGGCGGTGCGAGGGTGATAGGTGATATCATATTGACTCAGCTCAATGCACCATTTAAGTAGTCGCCCGGAAGTGTCGGGACGATGGAGTACCTGCCTCAGTGGTTGATCGGTCAGAACTTTGATGGAATGGGATTGGAAGTAGTGACGCAGTTTTCGTGATGTGATTAGTAAACAGTATGCTAACTTCTCAAGCTTAGGATATCTAACTTCTGCCCCAGTAAACCTTTTGCTGACGAAGTAAACTGATCGTTGCGTGCGGTTGTCTTCCCTTACCAAGGCAGCGCTTAGAGCGTGAAATGACACAGCAAGGTATAGGTATAATTCTTCGCCTTCGCTTGGAGTCGAGAGTACCGGTGGTTTCTGGAGGTATTCGATTAGGTTATGGAAAGCGGTTAAGCATTCGTCCGTCCATTCGAACTTTCCTTTATCTTTCTTTAGAGCTTCGAAAAAGGGGACGCACTTGTTCGTTGCCTTGGAGATGAATCGGCTTAGGGCGGCCACTTTTCCATTTAGGCTTTGCATTTCCTTTCGGGTGGAAGGTATCTTGATATCCCTTAGCGCTCGGACTTGTTCAGGGTTTGCTTCTATCCCTCTGGCATGAACGATGAATCCTAAGAACTTTCCCGATGATACTCCGAAGGAGCACTTTAGTGGATTCAACTTCATTCCATACTGTCGAAGTACCTGGAACATTTCGCCGAGGTGGCTTACGTGATCTTTGGCTTTCCGTGATTTCACCAGCATGTCGTCCACATATACTTCCATAGTTTGTCCTATTAGCCCCGCAAACATCTTGTTGACGAGGCGCTGGTAGGTGGCTCCTGCATTTTTAAGTCCGAAAGGCATTACCTTATAGCAGTACAAACCCCGGTCGGTGATGAAACTAGTGTGGTCTTGGTCGGGAGCATGCATAGGAATTTGGTTGTATCCTGAGTATGCGTCCATAAAAGATAGGAGCTCGTGCCTGGCTGTGCTGTATACAAGTTGGTCGATTCTGGGAAGTGGGAAGCAATCCTTTGGGCAGGCATCGTTTAGGTTGGAGAAGTCGATGCAGGTCCGCCACTTCCCATTGGCCTTCTTTACCAGTACCGGGTTGGCGATCAATTCCGGGTAAACAGCTTCTCGTATGAAGTCATTGGCGAGTAGATTCTTTACTTCTTCATCGAGGGCTGCTGATCGCTCTGCCCCCATACTTCTCTTTTTTTGTTTTACAGGCGCCTTGGTAGGATCAATGATTAATACGTGGCATGCTATGTCGGGGGAGATTCCGGTCATGTCAGCGTGTGACCAAGCAAATACATCCAAGTTGTGGCGGAGAAAATCGATGAGTTGTTCCTTTAACTCGGTTTTTAGTTGGGACCCAATTTTCAACAGTCTACTTGAGTCGTGTTTGTCTACAGATATAAATTCCATAGCCTCTGCAGGCTCGGCGGTGGCCTCCTCCTCTTTGTCCCTAGGATCTAATTCATTGAAAGGGTCGCTGGTATATCGAAGAGGAGGGGCTTTCTTTAATTGCTACGCTTCTAGACTTTTTGTGCAAGGGGCAATCTCTACACCCTTCCCTTTATCCTTCCTGTGGTTGTTGCGAAGTTCAGTCACATAGCAGTCTTGAGCAACGTCCTGATCTCCTTCCACTTCCCCTACTACATTGTCCGTTGGGAATTTCATCTTTAGGCACCATGGGGCTAAGACAATTTGGAAGTCAGACAAGGATGGCCTTCCCAAGAAGGCGTTGTAGGCCGACTGGTTTTCTATTAGCACAAACGTTTGTTTCCGTACAGCAGAGCGGGGATGGCTTCCAATCTCAACAAAAAGGTCCAGTTGCCCGAGGGGCATCTTCGCATCTCCAGTGAAGCCGTGTAGTGGTTTATCGCAGGGGGATACATCCTTCATTGATAGCTTCATTTTGTCGAATGCGTGTTTGAACAGGATGTTTACCGAGCTTCCAGTGTCTACCAGGATTCGGTAGACTTCGGCGGGACCAAGTCGGGCAGAGATGACCATGGGATCCATGTGAGGGTACTGCCTTCCTTCTAGGTCATGCTTACCGAACGTGATGTCATTACTTTTTTTCTGCTTCGGGTGGCGCTCTTCTATAACCGAATTGACATAGACTTTATTGTCTCTAAGCGACTTTCCGTATCTTTCCATCTCTTTCCAGCTTCTGTCTGCGATGTGTGGCCCTCCTGAGATGGTATGGACCACTATCTTTTCCTGACTAGAGCTGCTAGCGTTGCGGTTCCCTCTATCGGCCCCCGGGGAGGGTAGCCTTGGGTTTTCATTGGCAGGAGCTGGGGTCCTATCCTGACCTTTTACATAACGTTCCAGTTTCTTTCTTCTGATGTGTTCCTCAATCAGATCTCGGAGATGATGGCATTCGTTGGTATCATGCCCGTGAGATTCGTGGAAGCGGCAGAATTTTCCAAACTTCTGTGCGTTATCTGATTCCTTCTTGTACGGTGGGCGTTTGTATCTAACTTCGCCTTGGGTGGCAAGGAAGATATTTTCGACGGTCTCGTTCAAAGGAGTGTAAGTGTCGAATTTTGGTCCTGGCCGATATAGGCGCTTTTCTCCCTTCTTGCCCCCAGCATTGTCTCTGGAATCAATTCTTCGAACGTCCCTTGCCACAGCAGTGGCGTTGCCATGGGTTGTCTTATTTTGCTATCCTGACTGCCCCTCAACGGCAGCATCCTCAAGCCTCATGTATTTCCCGGCTTCATGGAAGAAATCGGGTAAAGTAGCTGGCTTTTCTTTTGTCAGCCTTCTAGCAAATTTAGTGTCCGGATGCACACCACTGCAGAGGGGCATTAGGATAAGCTTCTCATCGGCATCTTGGACTGCGGCTGCTGCGGCGTTGAATCTGGTTGTGACGCCCCACCTCTATACCCACGCTAACCAAGAACACTACGATGTAGTGCTGTCAATTAGCACGGAGAATAAGGCTGTTGAGGAGCGACCATCCATGTAACTTCTTTGCGCGAGCACCGATATGTCAGATGGAATATAATGCATATCTTTCAAAGAGGAAATCCAACATACCGATACAAACGCAAAGCTTTCACATGGTGGCTATATATAACCTTCGGAAACAAATATAGAAATAAACATAACACAAATCAGTCACAGACAATTCATATCACAAAGGCGGAATAAGATATGAATATTACACCTAAAAGTGTACATCAGAGTAGTGGTCAAATAAGATCCACAATAACACAAAAGAATAGATACAAGTGCAAGACAATAGAATACGTATACATCAAGGAGTCTCATCACAAATGCATACAACAAAAACCTACTAAACTAGAGTAGTTAGCCAAAAGTCAGAAGATGGCTCCAGATAAGAAGTCATGAGGAAGCACCTGTAAAATCTCAGTCTGACCCGAGTATTATTTAAGAAGAAAATAATAAACGGATCAGTCTAGCTATAATTATCAGATAAAATGAGATAGAATATGAGATATGATAATGGAACGTATGATAACAAAAAGGTGTCATACTATGAAAAGTATACATTAGAAATCCCACAAAAGTCATACAATATCTCAATAATCTCAAAACAGAGAAAAGAATGTCATATTCTTAATTTAATTCACCAAGCCACAATAAAATGACATACTCATCAATGTCAATGGTAAAAGCTGGTGAAACATAAAATTCCAGAAATCAATAATTAGAAATCTAGAAATCACAAGAAAAGGATGGCCAATCCCAAACAGGGGCACGAAAGCCGGTACATTGACGCAGTGCAAACGGTACGTCCAATGAACCAGAAAGCCGAGACATCGATGTAGTACAAACGGTACATCAGATGAATCAAACATTGACGTAGTGCAAACGGTACGTCCAATGAATCGGAAAGACAGAGACATCGATGTAGTACAAATGGTACATCAGATGAATCGAACATTGACGTAGTGCAATCGGTACGTCCAATGAACCAGAAAGACAGAGTCATCGATGTAGTACAAACGGTACATCAGATGAATCGAACATTGACGCAGTGCAATCGGTACGTCCAATGAATCAGAAAGACAGGGACATCGATGTAGTACAAACGGTACATCAGATGAATCAAAACACATTAAAAGTACTTGGGTTGCCAGCCCACAAAGAAATGAGACGAAGCTCAATAAAATGAAGTACAGTCCTTCATACGGACAAAGAGACATCGCACAATTGCTAGTCTAAATCACAAGAATGATCGTCATGATCATAAGGAAGTGTCAATCACACCAAGCTAGTAAATATATGAGTTTAGCTTCATGTCCCATAACCACTTGCTTAACTTAAATATTTACGAACAAGCTGTAAATCTTCACTAGGAAATTGTCACAAAAAGGGTTCAATCGAACAAGTCCAAGAGCTAACCGACGAAGTGAACACAAGTGTTTCATACCACCCGTTTTACTAAGTCGTTTAAGTCGATTTCTCATTCGAGTGAAGTAAAGGCTTGTATATACTAGTAGATTGAAAATCGGTTTGAGAAAACGAACTTTTGATATTTAAAATAGTGTTGAAATCGCTTTGATGAAAGAGTTTTGATATTTACTATTAGTATTGAAACCTTCATATATCTTTAAAGTGACAAGTCATAAAACGATGGTAGAAACAAATCAATTCACGTTCGAAGACGTGAGTAAAGTCCAAAGAAGTCAGTCCCAAAACCATCAAAGTAGAAATTCTGACAAATGTTTTTCAGATGAGATTGCCTACGCAGAGTAATACGGGGTTCGACTTAATGAGGACAAGCGACCAAAGGATGCAGGACGACCTAATAGCCGAACGACTCAAGGACGCCGAACGATCGAAGGAGGCTGAATGACTTAAGGAGACCGAACGACAAAAATGCCGAACGCTCTAAGTGTGTCGATCGACTCAAAAATGCCGAACACTCAAATATGCCGAACGGCTTAAAGATGCCGAACGCTCGAAAATGCCGAACGCTCGAATATGCCGAACACTCAAAGATGCCGAACCGACCTAATATGCCGATCCGACCAGAAGATGCCGAACGACTCAACAGCCGAACGACTCGAAAATGCCGAGCGTTCAAGAGACCGAACGACTTGAAGATGCCGAACGCTCAGGAGGCCGAACGTTCAGGAGGTCGAACACTCAGGAGGCCGAACGTTCAAAGATACCGAACACTTAGGAGGCCGAACGTTCAAAGATGCCGAACACTTAAAGATGCCGGTCGACTAAATGATGCCGAACAGCTTAAATAGGCCGAACCGATCGACTCAACGATGCCGAACAGCTCTAGGGGGCTGGAAAATTCGTCAAAACGCTCAAAAATGGTGTTTTTCGCCAATCCAATCCAAACCAAATGCAAATATTCATACAAACGCAATAGGGGATCATTCCCAACAGCCCAATGACAATTTAAGCAAGATGTGAGACTAAAAATCTCACCTTTTCACGGAATTTGATGAAGATGAAGCTCGGGGGCAAAGCAAAGATCAACCACAAGCTTGAATCAATGTCTTCACTTTGAATTTGGAGTTAGATGTTGAATTTGCTAAAGAACTTGAGCTTGGAATTTTAATTTCCTACTCCCTCCACCATTGTTGCTAAAGCTTCAAAGTTGATGAAGTGATGAAGAGAAGGAAGGGGTTGGGCTGAGGTAGAAGAGGTGCAGCCCAAACCAAAAGCTCAACACAAAAAGTGACGAAAATTTCACTATCTCCAAACATATCGAAGTTTACACTCAAAAAGATCGCAAACGTCATTTTGAACTCAATGGGGGTGGTCTCGAGTCCTAATTTGACCGTATGCAAAAAGTAGCTTTTCGGACTAACATCCGACTAACAATAAAATATATAAATATAAAATCGATAAATATGCGGGTTGTTACACTGGTTAGGTATTGCTGCAGCTTTTCTCCGGGTTTCTGTTTGACGCTGGATAAGGAATAAGCGTCCTTGGGTTGCTCCACATGAATGCGGAACTGACTGATAAATTTTTCTTTCAACATTTCCCACGAGCTGATGGATCCTTAGGGTAGATGACAGAACCAGGAGGTAGCAAGATCTGCTAAGAAGAGCGGAAAGCATTTGCACAGTACTCCCTCTGTTGCTCCACTCATGAGCATATGCTGCGTGTACCTTTGTAAGTGTACAACGGGATCGGAGGTTCCTTTGTAGGGTTCCATTGTTGGCATCTTCCATTCTCGGGGGGTGATAGCAATTTCGATATTGCGGGCGAAAGGGCTGGTTACCCTAGCGCCTATCCCTCGATCTCTTTGCTCCCGTTGGACACTGTTAACCCCCTTTTTCGACTCACGACCTAGCAGGAGCCGACTTAAGGTGCTTGCCGACTTAAGATACTGGTTGACTTAAGGTGCTTGCCG
Source organism: Allium fistulosum (assembly GCA_030737815.1). Lineage (NCBI taxonomy): Eukaryota > Viridiplantae > Streptophyta > Magnoliopsida > Asparagales > Amaryllidaceae > Allium > Allium fistulosum. Next base: position 1,146,041,585 of record CM060905.1, read on the forward strand.
ACTTAAAGAAGCCTACCGACCTAGCAAATTGTGAGTAAGCAAGGCCTGCCGAGTTAACAGGTTGCCGACCTATAGGAACTTGCAGACTTAACGAGTCAACAGGTTCCGACCTAAGGAAAGCTCTGACCCAACAGTTGCCGATCTAACTACTGAGAAGAGCTGCCGACTTAAGAGGTGTGCCGAGTTAGGAGCCTGCCGACTTAAGGAAATCTGTAACTCAAGAGTTAAGACCGAGTTAAGAAGGATGCCGAGCTATGAAATGCTCCGACTTAGTGGGTTTACGACTTAAAGGCTGCGAGTTAAGGCCTTACGAGTTAAGGTATGATAAGTCGGCTACGACTTAATACTTGTCAAGACAGCCACAGGATGGGCCCAGAGCAACTATCCCTTAACTCGTCGCCGACCTAACCCTATCCCTTAACTCGTCACCGACCTAACCTTATACCTCTTTACCTCGTCACCGACTTACCTTACGTCTTCAGCGACTTAGGACTTAAGCGTAAAAACCAGAAGAGGAGGTGAACTACTAAAGATGTGTTGGAACTGATAAGCCGGCAGCGACCTACCATAAGACGGCAGCGACTTATACTAAGTCGGCGGTGACTTAGGACTTAGGAAATTCTCCAGAGGCCAGATCAGCTCCTATAAATACCCCACCATTTCCAACGTGAAGGGGACTTTTTTGGCCATTCATTTCTCCAAGCGCCGTTACGCTGTCAAAGCCTCCTCTCATTCAGCAATCAAAGATCTTCAAGCATTCGAGACACTACAACGATCTTTGAGAAGAGCTCTTAACATCCAACGCGGATTCATCGAGTTTCATCATTAAAGATTGAGCTAGTAGTCAAGAATGATTTCATGATCAAATTGTATTGTGTTTAGAGAGATATTGTATCGAATTGTAATCAAATCAGCAATAAAAGACTATAAAGTGGATGTAGGCTCAATTACGGGTCGAACCACTATAAATCTGTTGTTCATTTACTACTTTTCTGCTTTTCTCAGCTCATATTATGTTCCCGTACTAACGGGTGGTGCTTTCACAATTCCATTACACACACAGGGTGTTAGCGTTCACATTTTACCGTTAACATTTTGGTGCTTTCACTGAGAACCCAACTCAGGCGATGATCCACCGTTGCTTCACAAAGATTCATAAAAAGAACCTCTTTTAAAAAAAAAAAAAACCAGATCTGAAATAATGGCTCCTGGAAGAAGAGGTAGACCTATCAGATCCGGAAACGCTCACGAAGGAACTTCCGCTTCCCCAATAACAGACCAAGCAACTCCAACCGTTGGGGTCACCAGGGCTGAATTGGATGACGCAGTTTCTGGATTATACCAACAAATTGAAACTCAAAATGCTTTGATGATGGATAGATTAACTGCTCTGCTCGAGGCAAATCGTCAACCAGAAAATCGTCGAACTACTCTTCCTGAAATGCCACCTTTCCAAGCTGATGGTTCTATGCCGCAACCAACTTGTCATGAGCATATGCCCGGGCAAAATTCCGAGGGAAGAACTAATACTTGCCCAGAGGTGTCTTTGAACAATAAGGAGTACCTGTCTGAAATGGTTGGCCGCATCATGAAAGAGAGCATGCAAAGGGAAGAGGATGAGGCTGACTGGGGATTTGCGCCAAGCAGAACTCCGTTTACTGAAAGGATCCTGAGAGCAGAATTCCCAAGGAAATTTGCACCTCCTACTATCCAAGCCTATAGGGGAACCACTGACCCTAATCATTTCCTATACAAATACGATTGGCATATGACCGGTGCAAGAGCATCAGACGAGATCAAGTGTCGGTACTTTCCGGTATACCTGGAAGGTGTAGCTTTACTTTGGTTCACAAAGCTTCCAGTTCGGTCTGTAGATAAGTTCTCCGACTTAACACAAAAGTTTAAGGAACAGTTCAGATTGTATGCTTCAAAAGCTAAGGATATAATGTCACTGTCTAACCTTGAACAAGCGCCCGGAGAATCAATCAAATCTTTCTTGAGCCGTTTCAATATAGCTTTAGCCGAAGTAGAAAATGCGGAACCACGCATGATCCTGACTTATTTGATGCGAGCCATTGATAAATCGAGTGAATTTGGAATATGGTTAAAGATGAAAGAACCAAACTCACTTGACAAATTTTATAAAAAGGCCGATGAGTTCATTCGCCTTGAGAGCCTTTCTGCAACATCGAAAGTGGTTGCTGCCCAAACTAATAACAACAGTGTCCTATCTAAGAAAAAAGAATCTGAAAGTCAGAAAAGGGAGAATGAAGGAGGAAAGAACCAGGGAAATGAAAAGAAACCTCGCCGCTTTAATTCTTCAGATTATACCCCTTTAACTGATACACCAAGGAATATCTATTTTGCAACAAAAGACGTTGTCAGGTATCCTTAGCCACCTGAGATGACAAGAGGGGCAAAGCGTAATGGAAAATTCTGCCAATTTCACAATCAACCTGGCCATGACACTGACCAATGTCGCCAATTAAAGAAGGTGATTGAAGAATTGCTAGAGCAGGGTAAACTCCAACAATACGTTAAGAGAAGCGGGGTCGATCCAACCTCATCCACTCGGGATCAACAACACCCTACCTATCAATCCGATTCTCACGACAACACCGCAGTGCAAGATTCAGAAAAGCTTGTCATTAATGCTATCACAGGGGGACCATACCCAGCAAGCAGAAGTTGGGATGACTACTAATTACCCACAAAACTGCGACTGGGGCATCTTTCACTTTCTCTGGCATAAAAATCCAAAAGCTATGAATCAAGCACAAATGGAAATCCAGCTTGGAGATTCTGAAACAGCAATAACTAGCATTCATTTTTACTTAACAGCATTGCTTAAATTTGTAAAGATAATGATGGATGTGTAACTTCTGCATTGTAAACCGCTGAGAAATCAGCGTGATTCAATAATAAAAAATCATGCATTGTGTTTTCTATTATAAAATGCCTGTTATATTTCGATGAGTAAATACTCTAAATGTATTGCTAAAATATCAATTTAATACTGCAGGTCATTAAAGCAAAGCTCACCCATCGCAAAGCTAAGCGGGCCTTGCAAATCATTTATTAAAGCAAATTCCAAGCAACAAAAAATTTCAAACTCAAATCCCATACAAGAGGAACTTCACATAAAAAGTTGACGGCTCCACTGTGTCAAGCCCTCGTTAACTGGTTGCGATCGTTGATATAAAAAGGCATCCAACCAAATAACTTGCGTTTACTCTGTGGAGTCATTCAACAGTGAAGTCTACTTCTTCGGATAAAGAAATTCACTTGCAAAAGAAAGAGACACGCGCTTGGAAATGATGATAAAGGATCGCAGATTGGTGGATGATGGTATAACATGAGCAGGCAGACATGGAAGCAGCCAAAGGAAGGTATGCCTCTCAACAGGAAAGCAGGTAGATCCACTAAAGGGATAACTTCCCAAGCAGAAGGAATAAGACCCTCAATGGCTGATTGTGATGCATCCAATCAGGCAGCTTGTGTCCATCCCATGGATCTACTTGCACCTAAGACGCAACCTTCCTGGCACGCCAACCAACTGATGCTCCTTCCCAAGGATCAACAAAGCCCTCTAACGAGGCACGCCAATAAATGGAGAACTTTCCTCAATCAAAAAGATCGGTGGGACTACCAAAGGGGCACCTTGTTAATTGATTGCGATCGTTTGTACAAACAAACATCCAATCAAACAACTTAAGCTTGTCCCGTAGACCCCTCCGACCATGAGAAAGTAACTTCCAGGCAGTCACAAGACCTCTTCGGAGGCACAAGCCCTTTTCGGAGGCACAAGCCCTCTTCGGAGGCACAAGACCTTTTCGAAGGCACAAGCCATCTTCGGAGGCAAAAGCCCTTTTCGGAGGCACATTTCACCCGTGTAGAAGTGCAAAATGCTTCTCTTCGGAGACCCACTTCACCAGAGATGAAATACCAAAACTGCTTCTCTTCGGAGACCAAAATTGCTTCTCTTCGGAGACCAAAATTGCTTCTCTTCGGAGACCAAAATTGCTTCTCTTCGGAGACCAAAACTGCTTCTCTTCGGAGACCAAAACTGCTTCTCTTCGGAGACCAAAATCGCTTCTCTTCGGAGACCAAAAGACCTCTTCAGAGGCGTACTTCACCTTGCTTAAAGTACCAAAAATAAACCCTTTATCGGGGCACGAAAATCAAAACCTTCCTCAGAAGCTCATTTCACTGTACAGGAAAATTCACTTTCAAACAAATAAAAGTGATCATTCCCAAAAGTCGAAGTGTTCTTCAGGAAGAAAAAGAAAATAAGGATTTCTCCAAAGACAAGATATACTCTATTAAAAGCAGAATAATTCTTCCCTGAAAAAGTGGAAAGTTATTCTCTAAAAATAAGAGTATCGGTCTTGTGAAATCAAGAAATATTACAATATACTTGTGGTATGGGGGCAACACTACACAATTCAGTTACATTAATAAAAGTAATATACAAGCAACATACCACAAGTTCATTGCAATATCACGTAATAAAGATGTGGAGTAAGTACGTTCTTGAAACACAGACAAAAAATTTGTACAAGCGAAAAGAATCATTTACTCCACACTTCAAATGAAAAACAGATGTATTCCTACATACACAAGGATTTGTACAAGAAAAATATCTATTTATTTCAACACTATGAGAAATTTTTACATTGTACAGGTTACAAAAAGAAGCGGAGACCGGAATCCGCACAATCCCCGGTCAATACAAAAAGCAGAAAATGCAAAAATCAAACTCATTTCCCCTTCTTCCCACCCTTGGAGTTTTTACCCGGCCTGGTAATTAGCTTCGTAGGCCGTGTCGGAGAAGAAGGAGAAAGAGACTCAACCGGATCAATCTCTGCCTCATCCCCAGCAGCAGAAGAACTCCTTTTTCCTTTCTTTGAAACCACACGCTTCCCCTTCTTCTTGGAAGAAGACTCACTCCCCGGAGCAAGAAATGTAGAAAGCTTTGTGTCATAATCAAAAGATTGCTCCGGGGTCTTCTCGCTATCCTCCAGACTTTCTGCCTTCTGTTCTTCGGAAGCAAGTGGTTCATCTAAACCCTGAAGGGCTGCTATTGGTTCTTCCTGTGAACCTGGTTGAGAAGCTGGAAGAGGTATAACTTGAGAAGGAGGGGGAACGACAGCTGAAGAAGGAAGATTTGGTGCAGTTTCCGGCACGTCTGCTGCATAATAAAAGAAATTAAAATCAGTATTCCCCGAGAAAAAAGAGGACCGTGAATCGTCAAAGTTACCTGGAGAAGCCGGTTTAGCGAGATCAATCTCAAATTCCCGAGCTTGGAAGTCTTTCATTGCCTCTTCCTCTGTAGGGGTGGTTACAGTTTCTGTGTCAACCTTAGCGGGAGGCGTGGAATGAGAACTAGAGCCAGCAATATCCGCATGAGCTAAAGCCGAAGTATAAACAGGAGCAATAGGGGGTGTTTCTTTCTCAGGAAGCTTCTCTCCCGTCGCTTCGGCCCGCACTCGGACGAGCTGCTCTTTTCCTTTGGCAAGGGCATCGCAATCGCTCTCACTTAAGTAGGTAGCTTGAAGATCTGTTTCAGAATATCCAGCACCACCAAATAAGTCAATGATTGCCTCCCACACCTCCGCTAAGGTGACTTCATACTCTGGTCCCAAAAATGAAAGGCTCCCACGCCTCAGGACCCAATGCATATAGAAGTCGAACAGGGTCGCATCAACGGTGGCTATGGTCGCCTTATGGGATTCTTCGGCTGCGGCTTTACCAGAGAGAACTTCATCACGTTCTCTTTCAGCCTTCAGTAACTGGGACTGTAGCCTAACAATTTCTAAGTCTCGAGAGTTGAGTTTCTCCTGAAGTTGAGCAGCGTCATCACGATATTTTCTAGTAACATGCTGTTCTGCTTCAAGCTTGACTTCAGTATCCCGCTGAGCAGCATGGGCATCTCGAACTTGTTTTTGAAGCATTTCCTCTTTCTGAGAATAAGAAGTGGAAGAAGTAGCAAGCTCTTTTTTAAGCCTTTCAACTTCGGCTTCGAGCTTCACATAACCATCGCTAATGCTTTTCATCTCCGAGTCATGCTGTTTACGCCATTTGTCCCACTCAGACTTATCATTTTCCATGGTCATCATCGCTTCAAGATTCAGATGGTTGACTCTTTGAAGTTCATCAACCAACTTCTGCCACCCAGACATTCTTTCGATGTCAAGCTTTACAGCATCGACATTCTTCAGCATCGCCTGCTTATCAATGGGGACCAAGTCCAAATCAAAACGCACTCCTTTCAGACACCAATTCGGAAATCGGCTCTGGAGTGTGGGAGGACCATCTCCAGCTTGGTACTGTGGCCTATTAATGATGGTCTGGATGTCAGATTCCTTAAGGGCAGGAGAACCGGAAGATGTATTAGGAGGAACAGAAGCGGTTGTCTTTTCCGAGATGTTAGATGTGTCTTTCTCACCAAGTCTGGCACGTTTACTGGAATCATCGGAAGTGTGACTCTTCCCCTTATCGTCGTAAGATTTCCTTTTATGAGGGTCGTCGCTTCTGCGGGAAGAGTCACGTCGCTCGTCTCTACTCCCAAAGTATTCCTCATCCTCTCTCCGGCGATGCTCTTCATGAGCTCGCCTCTCATGAGCCTTTCGAGCAGCTCTCTCCTCATCAGTTTCTTTCACGGCACTGATATAATTCCTAAAGTCATAAGCCTCACGGCTTCCGTAACGCTGGAATTTGTTGTAATAAGAGCCGCTTCGCCCCATCAGAGAACCTGAAATTGAAGAAAAAGACCGGTTTTAGAAATCCTTAAGTTGAAGAAGCTAAGTGCATATAAGTGCCAAAGTTCTAAGTGTGTGTGATGTGCAAGCTACGCGCGTCAAACTACAAACCACTTTTGGGTGTAGAAATGGCAATAAGTTGTGTGGAAGGCATTGTGGTTTGCTGCAAAGAAGAGGTTGCTTCGGTAACAGGAGGAACCACTTTAGAAACATCATCTTTAAAGAGCTCCTGAGAGGTTATCATGATGTCGCTCAGACTGTCGAAAGTATCATCGCCATGGTGCAGGGGAGAATTCTCTTTTTCAACTTCCACTTCAGCCGTCTTTTCAAGAGTGTGAAGATTTTTCTCCTCTTCAACAACTGGGGCAAGTGCTAACTTACTGGACGGTTCAGCAATGTCGGTAGAAGTAGAACACTTTACCAATGGAGTCTCAGCGGTAAGATTTTGCTGTAAAAATTCTCTAGCAGGAACAGGGGCATCTGACTCCTTAGCAGGAGAATCAGGGACTTCATGTGGCTGAGTGGAACGGGAAGGATGTAAGAGTCCAAATTCGTGGAGGAACTCATCTCTCAATAGAAATTGAACACTCCTCTCCTCAACCGGTACGGCCATAAGCCTCTCAAAGGTAGTCTTGTGACGAGATTCCCTAGAGGGGGAAGGAAGTGCTGAAACAATAAAGAAAGAAGTTAGCACTTGACATTTTGAACTTCGAAGAATTTTAGAAAAACACAGGGAAAAGATAGATAATCGTACTTCCCACTCTCCAAATGGCGTAAAATCCCGGGGGACGGCGAACATAGAAGAACGGGCTCAGGAAACTATGAACACTTTCAGGGAGGCCGGTGATCAGCTTACGATTTCTCGCACTCCTTACAACTATGATGGAGGGATGATCTTTATTTTTGGTAAAAGTACAAAGATAGCGAATTTCTCCGAAGGTAGGAAAGCGGCCCAGTGTTCTCCTAAAAAGCACGCATAGTCCTAGCAAGATGGCGTAGCCATTGGGGTGTAACTGAAAAGGGGAAATAGATAGTTGGAGAAGAAGTTCTCGAATGCAGTCATTGAAGGGCGGGATAGCTCCGCTCAAGCACATTTGGCGGTTAACTGCGACAAAGCCACGGGGCGGTTTGTCAGCAGTATCATTTATCTCGGGAAGCAGAGCGTCAGCCTCAGCAATGCCAAACTGGATGCATAGTTGACGAAAGGCTTTATGACCCAAGGTAGTAGGAGTCCTCTCTGGAGGATCGTTCAGTGGGATAGCAATTGGAAATACATCTTCAGCTTGCTCTGTTCCTTCTTGTGGAGAAGACATTCTACACAATCAGCTGAATGTTCAAATGTGAAGGTGCACGTTCCCTAAAAAGTGTGAAGTGTTGTGCAAAAACTAATGAAAATAAAAGACAAGCATAACTGGAGTTAAATTAGTTGACAATCAATCGATTACAGAATTTCAGAACTTGTCAATGATCAAGTGCAGTGTTAATACAGACAAGTCAGTTTCACTTGACTATTATAATTTTGTTTTAATACTTCACTTGAATTGGTTATTGTACAGCACCTCGTTCGTATTCATTTAATTTAACTTTCTCGTTATCAACTAATCTGTCACTCGATGTGGGCAGTCGGTGATAGTATATTCGTCCCAGTGTTTTGTGAATGTTGTATTAGGCAGGATTGTTAGCTTGCAAAATTGAAGCGATCTGTAAAAAGAAATAAATACATGCAACATGGCTTATAGTTCAACAGTTCAAAGTCCAGGCAAAGTTTAAAAGTCATCTGCTTAGTTGCTGAAAACCCAAGTATTAACTCGGTGACGACTTAAGAGATTCCCTATGGGTCAAGGTCGGCAGTCCCCAAGTCTTAGGTCGGATAAGGAAACAAAAAATTAGTTCGAGACAACCAGAAATTCTCTAAGTCCTAACTCGGAAGCGACTCAAAACCTAGGTCGCATGAAACTGCTAAGTCGGTTCCGACTTAAACCATGAAAATCACTGAATCGCGTGAAATCCTTAAGCCATGACCGAGCCAATACCTCAACCAATTTTCTTCTCCATCTCTTAACCCGTTAACCCAATAGCCTCACAGTCAATTACGACCCTCATTCCATCACACCATTGAATCACCCCGAAAAGCCAATTCGAATCGACTCGGATTTGCTGCGGATCTGACGTATTATTGCCACACCACAACTGCAACGTGATCAATGGAAATTGTGAAACAGTCGAAGGGTTATACATAATGAATCGCAGCATCTAAACACAAGTGGAAGTCAAAAATTGGGGAGTTATCGATTCGACAGTGAGCATGGGTGAACAATGACCGGATCGACTTACGAAGTTTAACAGGAAGATGATCGGCGATTGGATGATTGGAGTTTATCTCTGAAAGCTCTAAATTGCGTCAATGGCTGATTCGAGAAGAAGAACAGGTGAAGGAAGAGAAGGGGCGACTTAAGCTATTTATAATCTGGGGCAGTGAAATTTGAATCGACACCTCCGACCTACGACTTACCTTTAGTCGGTCGCGGTCTAACACACTTACCAAGAAGCGAGTTAAGAGAATCGAAGCATACGACCTATGGTTTAGGCATATACTTCGAGGGGCAAATGTTAACCCCCTTTTTCGACTCACGACCTAGCAGGAGCCGACTTAAGGTGCTTGCCGACTTAAGATACTGGTTGACTTAAGGTGCTTGCCAACTTAAAGAAGCCTACCGACCTAGCAAATTGTGAGTAAGCAAGGCATGCCGAGTTAACAGGTTGCCGACCTATAGAAACTTGCAGACTTAACGAGTCAACAGGTTCCGACCTAAGGAAAGCTCTGACCCAACAGTTGCCGATCTAACTACTGAGAAGAGCTGCCGACTTAAGAGGTGTGCCGAGTTAGGAGCCTGTCGACTTAAGGAAATCTGTAACTCAAGAGTTAAGACCGAGTTAAGAAGGATGCCGAGCTATGAAATGCTCCGACTTAGTGGGTTTACGACTTAAAGGCTGCGAGTTAAGGCCTTACGAGTTAAGGTATGATAAGTCGGCTACGACTTAATACTTGTCAAGACAGCCACAGGATGGGCCCAGAGCAACTATCCCTTAACTCGTCGCCGACCTAACCCTATCCCTTAACTCGTCGCCGACCTAACCTTATACCTCTTTACCTCGTCACCGACTTACCTTACGTCTTCAGCGACTTAGGACTTAAGCGTAAAAACTAGAAGAGGAGGTGAACTACTAAAGAGGTGTTGGAACTGATAAGCCGGCAGTGACCTACCATAAGACGGCAGCGACTTATACTAAGTCGGCGGTGACTTAGGACTTAGGAAATTCTCTAGAGGCCAGATCAGCTCCTATAAATACCCTACCATTTCCAACGTGAAGGGGACTTTTTTGGCCATTCATTTCTCCAAGCGCCGTTACGCTGTCAAAGCCTCCTCTCATTCAGCAATCAAAGATCTTCAAGCATTCGAGACACTACAACGATCTTCGAGAAGAGCTCTTAACATCCAACGCGGATTCATCGAGTTTCATCATTAAAGATTGAGCTAGTAGTCAAGAATGATTTCATGATCAAATTGTATTGTGTTTAGAGAGATATTGTATCGAATTGTAATCAAATCAGCAATAAAAGACTATAAAGTGGATGTAGGCTCAATTACGGGTCGAACCACTATAAATCTGTTGTTCATTTACTACTTTTCTGCTTTTCTCAGCTCATATTCTGTTCCCGTACTAACGGGTGGTGCTTTCACAATTCCATTACACACACAGGGTGTTAGCATTCACATTTTACCGTTAACAGACACACTCTCTGAATAAGCGTGCCATCCTTTCATCAGAACTTAGAGTAGATAGAAATGAGTTTGGTTCTGTTCTGTGGGATTGATTCCGTCCAGATGACCTGTAGGGATGGTATCGTCTATCATTCCTCATATTTTCCAGTGGCTGCCTTTGATCTTCTGGGAGCATGCTTGGGTCAGCTACAGTTGGCCCTTGCCTTGATCTCCCCCTGTTGGGTTCTGATCTAAGCACTTCCTCGGGTCCAACTTCGGGCTGGACTCTAGCTCGGCCCCGTTCACTGGCATTTCTGTGGTTAGGCAGCATGACAGGCTCAGCTACAGTTGACCTTCGCCCGGTACCTTCCCTGTTGGGTTCGGTACCAAACGTTTCCTCAGGCCTAACTTTGGGCTGTGCTCGGTCTCGGCTCCTACCACGGCTACTTCTGCCGTTAGCTCCTTCGAAGAAGGGAGATCTTTGTTGTCTCTGAGATCCCCCAGACTGGGACTCGCCCCATGATTCAATGTTGCGGTTGGATTCTTCAGCGTCCCTTAAGCATGACATGAGATGGTCCACCAAGGCTTCCTGCTGGGATGTGAAGCGGTTAGTTACTTCAACCACAACTCTGTCCAGATCTGCTCTAGTAATTGCTGCAGGCTGTTCTGTGGCAGGAGTAGTTGGGTTAGCCTATTCTTCGTTTGTTACTGTTGTTGGAGGACGATTTTCTTGACTCGCGACAGCTGGATCTGGAAGACTGCTGGATGCGATGTTTTTTCCTTTGCTAACATCTTTTCTCTGTTAGGGAGGCATGTTTTCCAAGTGGCGGACGATGCTGTTAGGAAAACTTGTTAAGCGGATGAAGCTGAAGCTTCGAGCTTCTAGCTCTCAATGAAAGCACCAAAAATGTTTGTACAAAAAATGGACAAACACCTCGAAGTTGTATGATTTAGTAGATCTTATGTTATTCTTAGTGATTCGAGCGATTTATGCAAATATATGAAAAACAGGGGCTAAACTGTAAACAGACACGCAGATTTATAGTGGTTCAGCCAGAATGTGCCTACGTCCACTTTATATGTTATTTCTCTTCTCTTATTCTGATTACAAGTACAAAGCTTTGATACAAGTAAAAGAAAGTTGTTTGAAAGTTCCTTCCGTGTTTGAGCTCTCAAAACTTATCCCCCATTGTTGTACCCATGCCCCTCTATTTATAGAGTGAGGCTAGGGGTAGGGGTCTTGGAGGTATATAGCAGCTGGTGGGCCTGGGCAGCTACAATCTGGCCTGGCAATGCTTTGGCTCGGTAGGACTTTGGTTCGGTGGTTGGAGATGAGATTTGGACCGGCAATGAGTTGGTTCGGTGGTTGGAGATGAGATTTGGACCGGCAATGAGTTGGTTCGGTGGTTGGAGATGAGGCTTGGACCGGCAATGAGTTGGTTCGGTGGTTGGAGATGAGATTTGGACCGGCAATGAGTTGGTTCGGTGGTTGGAGATGAGGCTTGGACCGACAATGAGTTGGTTCGGTGGTCTCTGTCCGGTGATTAAGCTTGGATCGGTGTGGGCTAGGCTCGATGGTGAGAAATAGCCCAACAAAAATCATAGTAGTTCATGAAGCTACTATAACAAACTCTCAAAACATAATACATAATATTTGCTTGAAAACATATACAATAGAAATCTCAAATAAATCGAAGTTTATGAATACTAGAACTGAAATAGAACAACTGAACTGAAAGGAACGGATAACTAGACAAGCAGAATCTCCAGCGATTCCTAGCTCCAGAAAGAAATCCAAAGCTAAGCTGTAAATACTCAGGCTGACCCGAGCGTAAAGTAAAACACAAAACACTCGAGTGAGGACAATATATACTTATATAATGTAAACCAACTCAAGTGAACTGTAGTAGAAATGCACAATAACTCAAAGAATGCTTGGGATCGCCCATCCTTTAAGGATCAGTTAAACTATAAATTAAATACATCCCATGGTTAAAATTTCAAAATGGCATTTTATACTTCGAAATCAAATATCATTTCAAAATTCAATATCCTTCAAAAATAAATTTCAAAATATCATATTTCAAAATAGTTTATATTTCGAGACAAATTACTTCATTTTAAATCATAAAAATGAAGTTATTATATTTAATAATTAAATTATTAAATTTCCAAAATTTTAATCTTTCAAAGTTCATTCGTTCACTTAAATTAATTAAAACAATGAAAATTCAACTTTCGTAGCATTTAGAAAATGCTACGGAAAGTCACATTTAAAACAGTTCAATTTAACAAAAGACAGCATTTAAAATGCTGTAATAGGGTTACATTAGTTTCAAATAAACTTAGTTAAATTCAACCATTATAACATTTACAAAAATGCTATAATAGCCTTTAATTAAATTTAGCCATTTGGTTCATTATTATCTACTACAGCATTTACAAATGTTGTATTATCATTTACATTAGAATTAATAGCATTTCAGAAATGCAGTTAATTAACTTCAAATATTCAGTATAATTTCACAAACAATTATATTTTTATATAAATCATTTTTAACTTATAAAATCATATAATTTCACTTTTAAAACAATCATTCAAATACCCTTATATTCATGATTTTATAAAGTTAAACCTCCATTCAAAAATCAAAATTTAATAATAATTCACTTATTAAATTCCAATATTAAATTATAAATTCATTAAATTAAATTAACTTAACACTTAAGTTTAAATTTTCAAATATAACTTAATTCCATTTTTATTTACTTAACTTAAAATTCACTTTTAAGCCAAATTCACAAATTTCCAATTTTAGTTATATTTCAAAATTTCAACTTAAATATTCATTCATTTCACATTTTAACTTTATTCAAAATCATTAATATAATATAAAAATAATTTAAATTCACTTTAATCCAAATTATCATGAATATATCACATTTCATATTTAATTTAAATTCCAATTATCACCAAATTAAAATTTCCCAAAATAACTTACATTTCAAATTTTCTAATTTTACCATTAATTTATTTCACTTATAAATTTTTAGAAAATCAATAATGCTTTACAAAAATCATTTTTATTTAGTTTAAATCAAAATATTATAATATTTACATTTCTAAAATATTTTAAAAATTTTTATAAAAACATATTTTAACAACGGGTCTGTATTTCATTTTCTAGCCTAGGTAAAGTGATACAGGTAATTTATCACTTCAACCCGTAATTTACAAAGATACCCGGGTTTGATCATTTCAAACCCGCAATCCCAAGTAAATGAAAATAATTGAAAATCATTCAGGCCTATCATTTCAGCCCATAACGATTTTCTCCTATTCTAAAGTCCGTTCGGGTATGTATCATTTCAACCCATAGTGATTCTAATCTAAAGGGAACTTGCAGTGTGATAAACTGATAAAAATAATAGAACATCATAATATAACAGTAACATATAATATAATAGGTGTTTAAGCATGGGTGAACATCATAAAATCATAACATAGCAGGTGTAACATGATAATGCATTTTACAGATTCAAAAGGGGTCAATTCACTAGTTATATATGTACATATTGTCTGGTGAGAATAACTCACCTGTTCAGAGCTGGAGATAGCTACCAAAGCAAACAATACAGACACTATGAAGGCACGACAATATGGAAATGACTTGAGAGTGGAGAGCCAAAGCTAAAAGCCTTGATAACATTTACACAAAACCATACAAACATCATAAGTTTTCAACCCAAAATTTCAATAAAACATTGTTAGAAATGACTGCATAAAACAAATCCAAAGCTATTGCACTTCTTTCAACCACCTATGGTTCAGCTACAGGTCTGAAATGTATGGCTAAGGGGTGTATTTGGATCTGGTTTTGGATTCATAGGTCGGCAATTGCATGGATATAAAGGAGTAGAGAGATATGTGCAAAGGTATGAGCATGACACTACACTACAAGGCAACAAAACAATGGTTTCAAGGCAAAACAAGCCACGACCAAAGGCAAGTGGTCACGGCCTGGTCTGGTGGGGTCAGTAGGATGACATGGCAGTGGTGTCAGGTCAGGAATTTGCTGGAGATGGTGGTGCAAGTGGCGGCCAAGGTGATGGTTTGAGTGGTGGAACAAGATTGGTGCTCGGCTAGGTTGAACAAGTGGAGTGTTTGCATAAACTTTGGTGGATCTAGTCATAGATGACCACGGCATGGCTTGGTCAGTGGGCTGGAGGAGATGGTGACCTAATGTAGTGATGGTGGAGGCGACCATGGTGGTGGAGGAGCAAGGGCTGAACCATGGAAGGTAGAAGGCAAGTGCAAAAATCAAACAACAAGTAGAAAAAAAATGGAAAAGAATATGAAAGTTTACCAATTTTTCTTTGTTCAGATGGAAACCAAAATTTTTGAGGTGAGAAGTGTTTCTATACGCGAAAAATGAATAAGATTGCAGCTGAAAGAATGAGATAGGGTCGGCTATCAATGAATGCAAGAGTTTTAGAAATGAAAAGGTGGGAAAACCAAGAGACTTAAGCAACTAAAGGGTCATAAACCTTTCAAATTTCCATAATTCTTTTTGCAATTTTAAATAACTGAAAAATTCATATAAATTCAGATAAAAACACGAAAATTTAGTAAATAAACTAAAATAAATAGATAAATATTAATTATATATAATTTAATTAATAAAAACAGCAAAATTTGCAAACTAGTCTTGAAAGTATGAAAATAAATGCAATGAACTTTGGAGAATTTTTATGTACTTGAAAAATATTTATAAATAAAAATAAGAACACAAAATAAAGTGAATTCACAAAAATAAATAAATTTTAATTAAATATAATTTTAGTGAAGAAAATAGCAGAAAAATGGAAACTATCCTTTAAAAATAGAAAATAAATGCAACATATTTTGGAAAAATTCGATTATCACTTTAAAAATATTAAAAGACAAAAATATAAATAAAATAACATATTAACACATATTAAAATAAAATATGACAAAGAAAATATAATTTATATAATTTAAAATAAACAAAATTGCTGAATAAATCAAATTGCACTCAAAATTGAAATGTACATAACTTTTACAATTTAACTCCGTTTTCAACGAAACGAAAAGCAGTGTTCAAGTTACTAAATCTATTTTCATAATAAAAGATAAAATTTAAGAATTTAAATAATTTAAATTTGAAGTTTAAAAGTCAAAGTTTGAACAGTTTGACGAGAAATTCACTTTACAGTAAAATATTCAAATTATACTAGTTTGAACTATAAATCACTTAATAATCAACATTTATATTTAAAAATGAAATATTTGAAATAAACCATTTTAAAAATAATTTAAATAAAATAAAGTCAAATTTAAAATATATACAAAAATCTAGGGCTGTTACAAAATTGAATTATTTCTATGAATAAGAGTTTTGATGTACATGAAATGTTATAAACATGAGTTAATGTTTTGAAATGCTTAACAAATTAAATTGAATAGATAAATATGAATACTGTTTAAGTAGATAATTTTAAACTTAAGAAGATGTTGAAATGAATCACCAATAGACTTAATATTTATTTATTCATAAGTAGATGTAATATTAAATGATACTGTATGTGCAGAAATGAATGTAAATTAAAAAGTTAAGAAACTTAAGTTGAAATGATCCATGAATGAATATTAATATTAAAAAAGCTATATAAATAATAAATGTTAAACAAACTGCAATGGAATGTATGCAATACTTCAATAATGAATTCATTGATGATTTTAAATAGTACATGGAAGAAAGAAAAAAAAATTGTAAGTAAATGAATGAAAGAAGAAAAAATGACATTGTATGAATGAATGAAAATAGATGAAATTAAATGATGAAAAAAGAAAAGAAAAAAAAAGAAACAAATCAAGAAAACTTGAATAATGTGTTAAATTCTTTGTTGTTTGGCTTATGGGATGTTTGGGAAATGATACTTCGATTGTTTAAGGTTGTATGGATAATCTATTAAGTTATTATCTAAGGCTGTTGAGCGTATGGTACACTTAGTGGTTTATTTATCAACCTTGTACAACTAAAAGTTTCTGAACATGAACAAACCCATTATTTTTTGTTGTTATGGATGTATGGTTGATTACTTTGTTGCATATAATGGTTGTACTATTTTGTTTACATATGTTTGTGTTGATTTGCTTTTGTTACTAATTGAAACAACTAAAATACCATTCCTTTACAAAATTCTCACTATTTTGGATATTATAAGTGAAATACAGGTTCATGGAAGTAATAGCTACTGCTTTTGGTTTCATAAATAAAGTTTGTTTGCCCGACAAATAGGTAAGTTTTCGGATTACGGTTTTTTTAGCGATATTTTATTGTTTTTCCCATGGTTTGGGATGTTTTATTATTGAAATATGATATATATTGAAATTATTGATATGATTATTTTTCTGAACCTCTCCGTACAAAGGAGACTCTGCCGAAATTTATGGCGAACTTTTGACATAGAATTTTTTTGTCAAAGTGAAATATTTTCAAACTTTTAATAGACTTGGATATGAAAGATTTAATTGTTTATTAATTGGTATATTTTATTTAAAAAAACATTAGTATGTAAGTTAATTATTTATAAATTGAATACTTTGAATATAATATATTAATTTCTTAATTCCTTCTTTTTCCTTTTCAAGGACGAAAAATTTTGAGTGGGGGAGAGTGTGACGACCCGTATTTTTTTGATAATTAAAAATATAAAATTAAATAAGAATTTGGAATTTAATATTGAAAGAAATTAAAAATTTATGATTTGTTAATAAGAAAATATTTAAAATGAAATTCAATAATGTTAAATTAATGTAATTGGCCACTAATTAATGTAATTTAAATCAATTAAAATAATTGTAAAGTTAATTTGGTGATAAATTGAGAATAACGAAATGAATTAAATGTTTTATTAAAAAGAGAAATTATACGTAATTAATTGAAATAGGTTAATATATAATGGAATTAATATTTGGTAAGTAATTTATCAACCTTTGATTGTAAACAATAGGTTGATGGAGGTGAATTATTAATTTATAACAATTGATTGATTATCATCTTGATAGTTAATCTGTTGGAGTTAATTGTAAATTAATTGGAATTTAATGAAATTAAATATGGCAGTTAATACGAGTTAAGATGATAACAGTAGGATATTAATGTAAAAACATGTAAACTAAGGTTAATTATATTCATAAGGTAATAATTAATTAAATAATAAGAGTGAAAACAAAATAAATGAATTTACTGGAATTTTAAAATTATAATTAATGAATTTATTACCATTATAATTGAATGCTACAATTAGTGTAATATTTAAATCTTAGGTCTAATAAGGATAATTTATTTTAAAAAGATTATTAAATTTCTTTGTAATCAAGAATGATAAAATGGTTAACTTGTAAATTTGAATTTAAAAGTGATTATGTGACGAACCGGAATTTTTGAGCATTTGAAATTGAAATATTTAATTGATTTTAAATACTTGAAAGGTAGTTTAACTTGAATTTCAAATATTATTATTTATTTAGCAATTAAGTCATTGGTTTTAATAAACTGAAATTGGGTAAATTATTTAATCTGCAGTTTTAAGCCTGTTAAAAATATTTTAAAGGCTTGTAAAATTTATATTGATAGTACTGAAGATAGTAAAAGTGTTAAACTTGAATTTGGAAGTGTTTTGTTAAGTTTTGAAATTTTATCGTTTAAAATTACATTTAAAAATACCCTTCCGAGGCACAGTCTCTGAATTCAACGAAACCTGTTCCATTGGATCCGTAATAGTGTATTATTACTGGATTTTAAATTTCATAATATTTGGAGTTGTCATGTGATCGTTTGGTAGGTAAACGCGCTGATATATATTGAAATTCAATATAATAACTGAATCCAAAAAGCTATCTTCTCCATACGATCAAATTAGAACTCGAAACCTTTTCCATTATGTTCGAAATAGGGGTTTAACATTATAAACGCCTAGTGGCATGCCTTGATAGGAGGTCAAGATTTTGGGTTGTGTTTATCAAGACGATTTAATTTAAATTAAATAGTACATATATTCATATACCAGTTAACCTTCAGTTGATATTATTTCACAACACAATATTTTCCCTTTCATTTCGAAAACACTGTAGCTCTGCAAAATTCTCCCACAAGGCATTCTCCTCTTAAAAACAACAGCCGAAGCTTTTCCATCGAAAAAAAAGAGAACCAACTGTTTGAAAAAAAATAAAAGAAAAAAATGGAACGAAACCCATATTTTCGTTCTTTCTCTTCCTAGCTCAAATGGCCGAACGTTGTTTATAAAAAAAATATAATAACCCAGTTCGAACCCAAAGAAGCCGATTTATGGCATCCGCAAAAATCAATTTAAATCGAGCAGGAAAGGAATCATGGCCGATGCTTCGAATCGAAATCGCGAGTCTCCCCTCCTCTTCAATTCACCTTATCAAACACTCTTACCCTCTGTTCGTCAGTGTCGTTCGAACTAGGGTTTGATGCCTCACTGAGTTGATCAGCGATGAGACGTTTGAGGTTGGAATTTGTTCGCATGTTGGAGTTTAGCTTCTCGAAGACGAGTATTGGAGAGCGCGAGTTCGTGGCGTTTCGCAGGGAGAGGGAATTCGAGGCGCTGGGCTGTGGATAGTCAGGCTGCTCTTCTAGGGTTTAGACGTGGCGAGCAAGTGAGGAAGGGATCGATGGAGGTGTCGCCATGCATTGTCGGAGATGGATTAGCGTGCCGGTCGTGTGCGTGAATTTAGAGAAGAAGGTGTGGGTTCCTGTGGCAGCGGGCCGGATTCATACATTTAGGTATGGGTTTCTTCCTATGTTTTGTTATTTAAATTTGAATTTGTATTTTTAAAAAGGAAATGAATTTATATAGAATGGGGTTGCTGTGATAAACTTTGTGTAATACAGAAAGGAAGGTATCACTAGTACAATAAGTACATATTGCTTCGCCTCATTTGCATCGGTTGAAGTAAAAACTGATGCAAATAGAACTATTTGCATCAGTTCTATCTTAATAACCGATGCAATTGGTACGTGAAAAGTAATAGGTAATAAAAAAAATCAAATTTGCATCAGTTCTCACCAACAACCGATGCAAATAGTTTTAGTCGCATCGGTTTTAATGTCAACCGATGCAACTACATGTTGATGGCAATATGAAATTTAGGTGGGAAATAATGAAAACTTGGCTCGAAAGTTATTACTTTGGACAAATGTGCTCCTTCCTCCTCAATAACCCAGTCCAAAAAAAAAATTCTCCACCTCAGAATCGTCGGTGCCAGAAAATTTATTTTTTACTTTTTTTTCTTCTTCAACAAATTAAACGAGATGCTAAAATGGGTTTTTTTGCTACTAATTAACGTTTGCTATTAGCCTTCAAGCTAAAATCCAAGCACTGCTTGCCGCAGATTCAAGCAATTTGATTCGGGTGATTGGATTTCCTTGTTCGGTTGTTGTTCTAGTTGTGGTCGTGCGGAGGAGGTTGACAGTGGTGGTTTGTTCTCAATTTTGGTTGCGTGATTTTTGTGGCGAAGGGGGTTCACGCATCACGGGTTCGAAGGCGAATTGTGGTGAGGGAAGGTTGGCGGTTCTAATTGCAGGGGATTGAGGTGTCGAGTCGATTGGTTCGTTTAATTGATGGCAAGTGATTGAGGTGTTGGAAGCTGCTTTAGGTCACGGCGATTTGGGAGGTAGATGGTGGAATTGTTTGATGAGTAGCAGTGGTCAGTGAAGTAGTTTGAAAGTGGAAGCTCTCTGGTGGTTTATATGGTGGGTATAGTAGTTGTTGATGGCAGTTTTGTGATGGCAGTGGTTTGGGTAGATGTTGAAACCAGAGTTGCTGTTGTGGGTTGATAGAGACTGTTTGTAAGCAGTGTTGATGATATGGGTTGAGATATTATTATGTAATGTGTAGAGGAGGCAGTTGATGATTATGGCAGAGAAGTGAGCTGTGACCAAGGTAGTTTTAGTTGTAAGCAAAGAGAGTTGTAGTTGCAGTAAGGAATGTAGAACTGTGATGTAACAGACAGAGGGGAAGAAGTTGTGGTTTGAGATGTTGTGAGGGCAGAGGATGATGGTGCAGTTTAATGTGAATGCAGGGGGCTGGTTGAACTGTGAATGCATAGGGTGTAATGGTGAGTGGTGATGTTTATTGTTGTGTTGAAGTGGTAGAAGGCAGCAGTAAGGAGGTTGTAGCAGTAAGTGAAGTGAATGTTATTTGATAATGGTACGTTCTACTTTCATTTTGTAGGTTTAGGAGTGTAACATCCCGAAAATTTTCGACTTTCGAAAATTCAACATCGATACTCACTTTATCGACTGTCGAACAATCGAATGCCGGAAACCCGAAAAGTTATGGTTTTAAGAAAGAAGAAAAAGTAGAAGAAGAAGAAGATAGAAGAAAAAGAGAAGAAGAACAACAAAACAACAACAGATACAGAACAGAGACAATATCAGAATCTCACATATCGCAACGGAACAATATATAATAGATAAATGAATAATCTTTAAAACAAAGAATTTTATCAGTTTATACATACATCAGTCATCAGAGTTAATACACAACAATGGACAGTTATATAAACTCGTCCTCATACAGAATACACAGCGGAATAAAATAATATCAGATACAAATACTACGTCTCGAACTCCAGCTTATCTCCAAGCTCCAGAATATCCAGAATATCCTGATAATATAACTCTAGGCTGCCCGTGTGGAAATTGGTGGGCACCCAGAGTTTAGAAGGGAACAATAAACTCCGAGTCAGTCATGGTGACTGGTGTGAGATCGTAAAACAGTTATATCTTTAAAATAAACAACAGAAGAATTTTAAAGTCAATTCGCAATGCTTTTGGAAAATGAAACTACCATAAGACCTCCCACCACACACACAATGCAAACGCAGACTTGGAGGAGATTTCTTCTTATGATAGTCAAAGATGCTTACTACGCAAAATCAAATCATTTTTGATATTATTACTAGTGCATAGTGGAAAACATTTCGAAAGTAGAATATAAATCTTAGCCAGCATAGGTACCATTATATTATGCCTGCTATAGCTGCCATATTAGATGGCAGGTTCTACAACTAAAACCGTACAAGGCTCGTATTGTTTCTTTGGATTTCCAACAAATGGTCAGGCTAAGGAACTTCCTATCCACGATGGGTACGTCCCTGGAATAGACGACCCGAGAACCTAACCTAACATTACGGTTAGATCTCTGCCAACACAAGGCTGGGTTACCTCTGCAAAAGTAGGTAACTACTGACACGCGTATGCCATCCCCCGATCGTCACCGATCTTCCCGAGGATCCCCGATTTCCAACAACCACAAAGAAATAAATTTTGCAGCAACCACAGAGGTTAAGTATCTGGGCTCCATACCATGATACCACCTTTATCCAGAAGGAATGACATACACTAAGGGGCGCTACTCCCTAGAACCTTGCCGCATTCGTCCTGTTTCGACCATTTCCGGGGTGTGAGGCTCGACGAAGTCTCGTCCACAAAGCTACGCTTTCTCAAAAAGCCCTGCTTCGGGTCAACCAAAATGATCAACCTATGATCACAAAGATATAAGATCAAACAAATGATCATATCACAAATGATCAAACACTGATCATTTCACAGCAACACTCAGTATGCCACGTTACCAAATTGGGATATATCGCTGATAAATTTCAACTACATAACCTCTGAGCTCGTACGTCTTAGAGAAGGGTGTTAAGCTAAGAGAATAAATTCTCCGCCACCAACAGAAATGTATTTGAAAGAAATCAGCTTTATATCTCAAATTGTAACGTCAGACACACAATCCATACAAGTCTGTTCCGGGATCGAACAGAACCGAAGGCACTTCTCACGAAGCCCTTGCATTTCCGGATAATTTTCAATCACGTCAGGACTTCCCGTCACTAAGGGTGATAAAACCTCTAAATCGGAGATCAGCCGATGTAGAGTAACTCGACGGTAATCCTTCCGTTTTCAAAAATATCCGGTCTTCAACACCGGTCTTCAAATGCGATTCATAACGACGTATCACATATTCGGAATGGGTTATACGACCCCATGGTCCTTTCCCGGCTAACCCGAATAGTGAGCGATTATTCAAAAATAAGTGTGGCATTCAAATTCATCCAATTCACAACAAATACCTATCTAAAGGTAATTATTGATAGTCGGTTATTTAACTATCAATAAAGATGCGCGACATCATCAGATTCCAAATAATTTTCCAAATTATTTATCTTCAAAAATATCTTTACTAGATATAAAATTTCCACACTTCAAAAATAAACCAACGTTTATTTCTTTAAAACGAATTTCCTTTTCTTTATAAATTCCATATTGAATTCGTATTTTTCGAATATCTACTGATATTCGATTTCCAATTGATTTCAAAAATTCACTTCCGATTTATCTTTAAGAAGATAAATTCTCAAAAACATTTCATTTCGTTTTGGAAAACATTCCATACTTATTTAATAATAAGTGTTTCACAAATCTTCTATTTTCAACATTTGAAAATATCCGATATACTTAAATCATGTTAAGTATAATTTCATTCTTTAAGGAAAATATTCTTTTAACACCTTTTATTTGAGTCAAAACGAATGTTACGTAAAACATCGTTACGACGACTCAAAATCACTAGTATAGGGATTCGAAATTTAGATAGATATATAAATCCCAATACTACATTAAAAACATTTCCTTTCGGAAATCATTTACTATAACAACAGTGTTATAGTCCACCATTTCCTTAAATTTCTCGAAAACGTCTATTTCAACAATAAATGTTGAAATCTATGCTTTCGATTCATAACACATTTTAAAACACCTTTAAAATGTTTAACTTCATTTTTAAAATATTCCTTCTTCAAAAATGAATCCATTTTACTTAACCATATATTCACTGTCCAAAATCGTGAATAAAATTTACTTAACCCCATTTCAATCATTTCTACACATTTTATCACATTCAATCTATTTTCGAATTTATAAGCACATTTATAAATTCTATTTGTCTTTTTTTATAACAACTTCGACTTATAAACCTTCTTTTATCAACTTCTATACTTAACTTATCAAAATAAGTTACTTTGGGTTCATAAACAACTTTTATAAATTTTAATTCCATTTATAAAAGCTTCAATACCAAATCAATTTCAATGCTGATTTCTAATTTTATTTTCAACGTTCGAATAAAATTTCCACATTGATTTCTCAAAAATTCATTTCTAAATATTAAATCAATTACAGATTGATTTCAAATTTTATTTAGCACCACTAAATAAATTCCTTATTGAATTCATTTTACATTGATTTCACAACTTATTTCAAACTGAATTTCCAACTTATCTTCTTTTAAATAAATTCCTTTTTAAGAAAATAAATTTCAATCGTTTCCTTCAATTTATTTAGAAATCCAGATTTTAAATTAATTTCCTCAATTTAAAATCACTATTATACGCAATTCATTTATTTAACATTTTCACTTTATTCTGGAAATAAATTCGATAAGATTATAAAAATTAACTTTTTATACTTTAAAATTTTCTTTCTTCAAAATTTATTCAATTCCAAAAATTGATTCACTTAAAAATTTTCTACTTAAAATTTCAAAAATTCCATTTCGTTTATTTTTGGAATCCAATGATGTCGAAACATCCATTCAGCTAAATTTTAGCTTTCAAACAATTTCCAGATATCAATATGATTAATAGCATCACTATAATCATTCACAGATTCATATCACAACAGAAATGAATTGAATAAATGTGAGGGGTCCAGTTGGATCCCTCCAACCTGTTTCCCTGCATCCAAAGATGTTAGCACAATACCAATTCCGCTCCAGTACGGAATTATCGCGGTATATAGGTTTTTATAAATCCGCTTACTAACGGCGCAATAGGGTCTCATCCGCTATACGAGGCGGGAAATCATCAGTCCAATATATACATATGCCAATATGTATATACTGCTATATATATAGATATATCCTATCATATCTAATATCAACAATCCAAACAGTCAAATAATCAATCAATAACTGTAATCAAAATTTTCCTTCGAGTGAGAAAATCTCACCTTTGCTTTTAAATTTGCAACCCAATCCAATTCTTCTTTCGTTTTCTCGACTTTAACCTTGTATAAACAATTTTATACAATTTATTAACACTTGAATTAACTCGAATATTTCATTACCATTTAATAATTTATCTTACTAAAAATTGGATTTAAACTATTTTTCTTTTAAAATCCTTTAGTAACTAAACTGAATTTCCCTTTAATACTAATCTTTGGTAACTAAAAATTAAACAAGTAAATAAAATAAATAAATCACCATAACTATTATTTTTGTTATCATTATTATTATTTATTTTTTCTGCCTATATAAATATTCAAACGTTTGAAAATAAAACTACCTCACTGTCGCAATCAAATGTACGCGACCCCGATCGAATGTCACCGAGCTTTTATCGACCCCAAACCATCGACTAACTCACGACCATGCCACTTGAACATGAACACTGCCTAATCCCAGATCTGCAGCCCCACTTCGAACGCGATCCCCAAAAAAATGACTCCGTCTTCGATTGCTCACCGTTGCCTCGAAGTTGAACTCAAAACCATCGAACCACTGTCTCTAACTTCGACCACGTCCCTGCTTCGCCTACCACGCCACGGCCTCGAGCGCGTGCGCGACTCCAGTAACTGCCACCAACATCTCGCGGTCGAACGAGCTTCACCGATGCCACAAAGTCGCCGTGCCTTCAAGTCGAACGCGAGCCTCGCGAGCACCGCGCTCGTGCCCACGCGAGCTACCCAGATGCGCTGCCACGTTCGCCCAGTTTGCAAACCCTCCCCAAAATCGAACGCGAACCACCCCGCCGCGCTCGCGCGCTCGAACGCGAGACTTCCCCCTTTCGTTCGCGACTTAGAACAACCGCCCTCCCTCAGTTCGATTTGATGATGATAACGCGATTGCTTTGTTTCTATCTTCGGTCGCCATTTTATTTTGTTTTCGAACGTGCAATTGGTTTTGAATCTGAAGAGGGGAGAGTGGTAATTTAAAAATTGAAGAGGGATGGGTTGCGCGTCTCGTTCCTTGATCTCTGGCGTGAGATAAGGGATGCTGTCTAAAGTTTAAACTTTTAAATTTAAATTTAACTCCCAATTCGTTTTTTTCCACGCGTTAAATTTACGTGTTCTCATATATCAACTCAGAAAATTACGAAAATTGAAATCCGGCAATAATACAACATTCCGGACCCAATGGAACTGGTTTCGTCGAATTCCGAGACTGTTTGAAAATTGACTATTTTATAAATATCGGTTCGAACGATTTATTCAAAACTGATCAAATCGATTTCAATTTCGATTCTGAAGCTTCTATTATATTCAGTACTATCAATACGAATTTTAAAAGCTTTCGAAATATTTTTCTTCGACTTAAAATTGAAGATTTAAATTTTTATTCAACTCTCAATCGATTAAATTTCACCATTTAATTGTCAGTTTCAAAGTTATATCCGGGATTCGAATTAAATTACCGTTCAAATATTTAAAATTAATTAAATATTCTCAAATTTCATTTGTTCGAAATTCAGGGTCGTTACAGACTTCCCCCCTTAAAAGAATTTCGTCCTCGAAATTACAAGTTAGGAAAAAGGACCTTAACTCGTCTACTATTTTTCACAATCTAATAGTTTTATCAATTCATCTAAACAAATCATTCTACTAAAGTGTCGTTATCAATTCAACCAACTTTCTAAACATTTTCAAAATCTTCAAACAACATTGTTTTCTTAACAATTCAAATTTGAGTTTAAATTCAAATTTAAACTTTCAAAAATTTCTCAAAAATTTTCTAACACTCTAAATTTCCGAAAAATTTCGCCAGCGTCTCCTTTGCGCGGCTAATACGGTACGACTACAAAATGTCCCTACGGACCTTCAGATTTCAAAAAGAAAAAGAAAAAGCCAAGCGGCTAGACAAGAAATCATCAAAAACTCATATTATAATTCAAATACGTACCTTTTGTCGAGCAATTCAAATTATCTGTGAAATCAAATTCAATTCCTTTATACCTGTATATCCTACTAGCCATAATATCTAGTTACACATTCAAACCATTTTGCAAATTCTATTACAAAATTTTCAATATAAACTGCTTATATCATTTTTAAGTTCGCTATTGAAGTTATATATCCATTATGATTCAATTTTTTCATTTCAAATTTTATTTGTATTCAATTTCACATTTCAATTTCTCATTTGAGTTAAATTCACAATTCCAATCTAATTTGGATTCAATTTACTTTCAATTTTGAAATATTGAATTTTATCAATTATCTGCCATTTACAACTGCACTATCTTAAATTAGTTCCAATTACTAATTCATTTCTAATTCTAATCCACTTACAAATTCAAATCTGTTTTCAATCTTCAGTTTCAATTCCAGTCTTATTCACTTTTGTTCATTCCCAAAATTTATTACAATTTACTATTTTGGTTTATAACCACTTATATTAAACTGGATTTCCAATTCGAATTTTAATTCATCTTTCAATTTACTTTATTCAATTCAATTCATTTGCTTGCGAATTCGAAATGAATTTTAACATTCAATTTTATTTTCTCGCATTTGCCATTGCAAATTTATTTATTTGTTCACAAATTCTTTCATTTCAATTTGAACTTTCATTTCAATCAGATTCCCAATATTCCATAAGTTATCAACTTATTAATATTTCGTAAGTATTTTTAAATAGGATTCCAGAGTCGTTTCCACTTTTTCAAAACCATTTGAAAACAATTCAAATTACCCTTTGAATTTCAAAACAAAATCCAAATTTTTCAAACAACTTCTATTCAAAACAATTTGGCAGCAATTCCTCTTTTGGAAACCCGAAAATGAACACCGGTGATGCCATGGTCATCATCGGAATTATTTTCCAGCGACCGAAAAGAGTTTAGAGCTTTCATCTTTCCAAAATACTTTTCAAAACCTTCGAAATTCATTTTCAGATTAAAAAAAAGAATTTAAACTTCCCAAATCTCCAAAATTTTCAAATCCTTTTCAAAACATTTACAAAAACTTTTCTGGAATCCCGTTTCAAATTACAATTCATATTTATAATTTATATTCTCAAATTCAACTTGTATATGGATTTATTTCTTAACTTTGGAGTTGCAATTTCAATTTCTTATTCAATTTCATATAATAATGATAACATTTCAATATTATTACTTCCTAACATCCATGCAACCATATATTGTAATAATTTACAGAAAAATCATTTCTTTTCTATACAAAAATAGTTTTGGGCAAAAATTATTTCATTTACCCCATTCAAAACAATACTGTGCCGAATTGTTCTATTCGAGCGTTTAGAAACCCCTTCGATACAGTTTTGCAAGACTGTGCCGAGGAAGGTTCATATACCACTCAATAAACCAATCATCACAATATAAAACAATTTTATATTCAATAACAAATACGCGCTCGTATCTATTATTACACTCAACTCATTCTGGAGTACTACTGACTCTATCTCTAATGAGTAACACCCAACAGAGCAGGGTTGTCGCTTAACCATATGCTCTGATACCAAATGTAACATCCCGAAAATTTTCGACTTTCGAAAATTCAACATCGATACTCACTTTATCGACTGTCGAACAATCGAATGCCGGAAACCCGAAAAGTTATGGTTTTAAGAAAGAAGAAAAAGTAGAAGAAGAAGAAGATAGAAGAAAAAGAGAAGAAGAACAACAAAACAACAACAGATACAGAACAGAGACAATATCAGAATCTCACATATCGCAACGGAACAATATATAATAGATAAATGAATAATCTTTAAAACAAAGAATTTTATCAGTTTATACATACATCAGTCATCAGAGTTAATACACAACAATGGACAGTTATATAAACTCGTCCTCATACAGAATACACAGCGGAATAAAATAATATCAGATACAAATACTACGTCTCGAACTCCAGCTTATCTCCAAGCTCCAGAATATCCAGAATATCCTGATAATATAACTCTAGGCTGC
Source organism: Allium fistulosum (assembly GCA_030737815.1). Taxonomy (NCBI): domain Eukaryota; kingdom Viridiplantae; phylum Streptophyta; class Magnoliopsida; order Asparagales; family Amaryllidaceae; genus Allium; species Allium fistulosum. The sequence goes on from CM060905.1 coordinate 1,146,070,222, forward strand.
CCGTGTGGAAATTGGTGGGCACCCAGAGTTTAGAAGGGAACAATAAACTCCGAGTCAGTCATGGTGACTGGTGTGAGATCGTAAAACAGTTATATCTTTAAAATAAACAACAGAAGAATTTTAAAGTCAATTCGCAATGCTTTTGGAAAATGAAACTACCATAAGACCTCCCACCACACACACAATGCAAACGCAGACTTGGAGGAGATTTCTTCTTATGATAGTCAAAGATGCTTACTACGCAAAATCAAATCATTTTTGATATTATTACTAGTGCATAGTGGAAAACATTTCGAAAGTAGAATATAAATCTTAGCCAGCATAGGTACCATTATATTATGCCTGCTATAGCTGCCATATTAGATGGCAGGTTCTACAACTAAAACCGTACAAGGCTCGTATTGTTTCTTTGGATTTCCAACAAATGGTCAGGCTAAGGAACTTCCTATCCACGATGGGTACGTCCCTGGAATAGACGACCCGAGAACCTAACCTAACATTACGGTTAGATCTCTGCCAACACAAGGCCGGGTTACCTCTGCAAAAGTAGGTAACTACTGACACGCGTATGCCATCCCCCGATCGTCACCGATCTTCCCGAGGATCCCCGATTTCCAACAACCACAAAGAAATAAATTTTGCAGCAACCACAGAGGTTAAGTATCTGGGCTCCATACCATGATACCACCTTTATCCAGAAGGAATGACATACACTAAGGGGCGCTACTCCCTAGAACCTTGCCGCATTCGTCCTGTTTCGACCATTTCCGGGGTGTGAGGCTCGACGAAGTCTCGTCCACAAAGCTACGCTTTCTCAAAAAGCCCTGCTTCGGGTCAACCAAAATGATCAACCTATGATCACAAAGATATAAGATCAAACAAATGATCATATCACAAATGATCAAACACTGATCATTTCACAGCAACACTCAGTATGCCACGTTACCAAATTGGGATATATCGCTGATAAATTTCAACTACATAACCTCTGAGCTCGTACGTCTTAGAGAAGGGTGTTAAGCTAAGAGAATAAATTCTCCGCCACCAACAGAAATGTATTTGAAAGAAATCAGCTTTATATCTCAAATTGTAACGTCAGACACACAATCCATACAAGTCTGTTCCGGGATCGAACAGAACCGAAGGCACTTCTCACGAAGCCCTTGCATTTCCGGATAATTTTCAATCACGTCAGGACTTCCCGTCACTAAGGGTGATAAAACCTCTAAATCGGAGATCAGCCGATGTAGAGTAACTCGACGGTAATCCTTCCGTTTTCAAAAATATCCGGTCTTCAACACCGGTCTTCAAATGCGATTCATAACGACGTATCACATATTCGGAATGGGTTATACGACCCCATGGTCCTTTCCCGGCTAACCCGAATAGTGAGCGATTATTCAAAAATAAGTGTGGCATTCAAATTCATCCAATTCACAACAAATACCTATCTAAAGGTAATTATTGATAGTCGGTTATTTAACTATCAATAAAGATGCGCGACATCATCAGATTCCAAATAATTTTCCAAATTATTTATCTTCAAAAATATCTTTACTAGATATAAAATTTCCACACTTCAAAAATAAACCAACGTTTATTTCTTTAAAACGAATTTCCTTTTCTTTATAAATTCCATATTGAATTCGTATTTTTCGAATATCTACTGATATTCGATTTCCAATTGATTTCAAAAATTCACTTCCGATTTATCTTTAAGAAGATAAATTCTCAAAAACATTTCATTTCGTTTTGGAAAACATTCCATACTTATTTAATAATAAGTGTTTCACAAATCTTCTATTTTCAACATTTGAAAATATCCGATATACTTAAATCATGTTAAGTATAATTTCATTCTTTAAGGAAAATATTCTTTTAACACCTTTTATTTGAGTCAAAACGAATGTTACGTAAAACATCGTTACGACGACTCAAAATCACTAGTATAGGGATTCGAAATTTAGATAGATATATATAAATCCCAATACTACATTAAAAACATTTCCTTTCGGAAATCATTTACTATAACAACAGTGTTATAGTCCACCATTTCCTTAAATTTCTCGAAAACGTCTATTTCAACAATAAATGTTGAAATCTATGCTTTCGATTCATAACACATTTTAAAACACCTTTAAAATGTTTAACTTCATTTTTAAAATATTCCTTCTTCAAAAATGAATCCATTTTACTTAACCATATATTCACTGTCCAAAATCGTGAATAAAATTTACTTAACCCCATTTCAATCATTTCTACACATTTTATCACATTCAATCTATTTTCGAATTTATAAGCACATTTATAAATTCTATTTGTCTTTTTTTATAACAACTTCGACTTATAAACCTTCTTTTATCAACTTCTATACTTAACTTATCAAAATAAGTTACTTTCGGTTCATAAACAACTTTTATAAATTTTAATTCCATTTATAAAAGCTTCAATACCAAATCAATTTCAATGCTGATTTCTAATTTTATTTTCAACGTTCGAATAAAATTTCCACATTGATTTCTCAAAAATTCATTTCTAAATATTAAATCAATTACAGATTGATTTCAAATTTTATTTAGCACCACTAAATAAATTCCTTATTGAATTCATTTTACATTGATTTCACAACTTATTTCAAACTGAATTTCCAACTTATCTTCTTTTAAATAAATTCCTTTTTAAGAAAATAAATTTCAATCGTTTCCTTCAATTTATTTAGAAATCCAGATTTTAAATTAATTTCCTCAATTTAAAATCACTATTATACGCAATTCATTTATTTAACATTTTCACTTTATTCTGGAAATAAATTCGATAAGATTATAAAAATTAACTTTTTATACTTTAAAATTTTCTTTCTTCAAAATTTATTCAATTCCAAAAATTGATTCACTTAAAAATTTTCTACTTAAAATTTCAAAAATTCCATTTCGTTTATTTTTGGAATCCAATGATGTCGAAACATCCATTCAGCTAAATTTTAGCTTTCAAACAATTTCCAGATATCAATATGATTAATAGCATCACTATAATCATTCACAGATTCATATCACAACAGAAATGAATTGAATAAATGTGAGGGGTCCAGTTGGATCCCTCCAACCTGTTTCCCTGCATCCAAAGATGTTAGCACAATACCAATTCCGCTCCAGTACGGAATTATCGCGGTATATAGGTTTTTATAAATCCGCTTACTAACGGCGCAATAGGGTCTCATCCGCTATACGAGGCGGGAAATCATCAGTCCAATATATACATATGCCAATATGTATATACTGCTATATATATAGATATATCCTATCATATCTAATATCAACAATCCAAACAGTCAAATAATCAATCAATAACTGTAATCAAAATTTTCCTTCGAGTGAGAAAATCTCACCTTTGCTTTTAAATTTGCAACCCAATCCAATTCTTCTTTCGTTTTCTCGACTTTAACCTTGTATAAACAATTTTATACAATTTATTAACACTTGAATTAACTCGAATATTTCATTACCATTTAATAATTTATCTTACTAAAAATTGGATTTAAACTATTTTTCTTTTAAAATCCTTTAGTAACTAAACTGAATTTCCCTTTAATACTAATCTTTGGTAACTAAAAATTAAACAAGTAAATAAAATAAATAAATCACCATAACTATTATTTTTGTTATCATTATTATTATTTATTTTTTCTGCCTATATAAATATTCAAACGTTTGAAAATAAAACTACCTCACTGTCGCAATCAAATGTACGCGACCCCGATCGAATGTCACCGAGCTTTTATCGACCCCAAACCATCGACTAACTCGCGACCATGCCACTTGAACATGAACACTGCCTAATCCCAGATCTGCAGCCCCACTTCGAACGCGATCCCCAAAAAAATGACTCCGTCTTCGATTGCTCACCGTTGCCTCGAAGTTGAACTCAAAACCATCGAACCACTGTCTCTAACTTCGACCACGTCCCTGCTTCGCCTACCACGCCACGGCCTCGAGCGCGTGCGCGACTCCAGTAACTGCCACCAACATCTCGCGGTCGAACGAGCTTCACCGATGCCACAAAGTCGCCGTGCCTTCAAGTCGAACGCGAGCCTCGCGAGCACCGCGCTCGTGCCCACGCGAGCTACCCAGATGCGCTGCCACGTTCGCCCAGTTTGCAAACCCTCCCCAAAATCGAACGCGAACCACCCCGCCGCGCTCGCGCGCTCGAACGCGAGACTTCCCCCTTTCGTTCGCGACTTAGAACAACCGCCCTCCCTCAGTTCGATTTGATGATGATAACGCGATTGCTTTGTTTCTATCTTCGGTCGCCATTTTATTTTGTTTTCGAACGTGCAATTGGTTTTGAATCTGAAGAGGGGAGAGTGGTAATTTAAAAATTGAAGAGGGATGGGTTGCGCGTCTCGTTCCTTGATCTCTGGCGTGAGATAAGGGATGCTGTCTAAAGTTTAAACTTTTAAATTTAAATTTAACTCCCAATTCGTTTTTTTCCACGCGTTAAATTTACGTGTTCTCATATATCAACTCAGAAAATTACGAAAATTGAAATCCGGCAATAATACAACATTCCGGACCCAATGGAACTGGTTTCGTCGAATTCCGAGACTGTTTGAAAATTGACTATTTTATAAATATCGGTTCGAACGATTTATTCAAAACTGATCAAATCGATTTCAATTTCGATTCTGAAGCTTCTATTATATTCAGTACTATCAATACGAATTTTAAAAGCTTTCGAAATATTTTTCTTCGACTTAAAATTGAAGATTTAAATTTTTATTCAACTCTCAATCGATTAAATTTCACCATTTAATTGTCAGTTTCAAAGTTATATCCGGGATTCGAATTAAATTACCGTTCAAATATTTAAAATTAATTAAATATTCTCAAATTTCATTTGTTCGAAATTCAGGGTCGTTACAAGGAGTTTTTATTTATATTCAACTTTGAAACTTGATCATATCATCCTGATATGTTTGAAATTAATTAATTGATTTTCAGAGATTTTAGAAATTAAGTTGCTTTTGAGGATTCTAAACATGTTTCTTTCTCTCTTTTTCTTTCATATATGGCCTGATTCATCCTTTTGATTAAAAAAAATCAGATCACACTTTCTAGTTTTAAAAATCATAGAGCAAGCATGGACGATTGTGCATGCTAAGCTAGTACACTTAGCAATCCTATAACGAAAACAACATAATGTTTAATCTATAAGCAAACCTTTTTATAGAATTATTTAGTTTGTTTCCCAAAAGAGCAATGGCTATTCTTTCTATAGAAGTTGATGACATCCAATTCTTATTGGGGGAATTAATTCCTCTAACATTCCAAGTTAAAAAATGCATTAAGAGTCAGAAATATTTAATTTCTTCAAGTCATAGTGTAAAGAACTCAAACCACTAGTCTTAGATCTCTTTCTTTTCTGAGATCCGTTAAGCCAGCTTACTAAAAAATTTCGAGTAGGGTTCTCAACAACAGTAGATCACATTCTAGTGGCTTTGAATTCAAAGATTTCAAGCTCATGAGTACATTTTCTGCTAGCTTTCTGTCTAGCGCAAGGCCCTGAATGGTGAGAACAAGTATCAACGGTAAACTTGCGAGTTTCAACTCGGCAAATTAGAGTTTACAGAAAATTTTACTAAATTATTAGAAGTTGAATTGTTATTGAGAAATTTTCCATTATTTATGTCATCATTAGAATGTATGCATTTGAATGAGATATATTTAAAGTATCATCATTAGACAAACCAGTACGTGTGTAAGAAAAGATATAAGCAAATTTCTCTTTATTACAGAAAGGCTTAGTACAGCTAAATTTACACGGTAAATAGTAACCCATAGGAAAATTCATAGTTAGCGTCAAATTGGTACATGCTTATTTAATATTAGTGTACAATCCCCTCTGTTGCCTGTCAACATCATGAATACCACTTCTACGGTAGAGTAAGCTGTCAATATGTGTTGCCCAACTCGACATCTGCCATTATGAGGCTTCATACCTCCATGCAAAACATAGTCTGTATTTTAAAAAACCCAAGTCACACATGACTTATAGTGGAATTTGATGTCTCATAGCTAATAAACCGCATGGCTAATGATAATCCTTGAATTTGATTATCTGAACTGTCCATGACTAGAACTGTAAATGAATCAATGGGCACGTATGTGTAGTGTAAAATTCAAGAAGTTATTGGAATTATTAATACGAATAATTTTCTAGGCACATGAGAACCAGAGTACAATGTGTTCTGCTTATATTAAAGGTGGTAATACCTGAATGTACTCGTGTCAAATAGGCAAAAGTAGTATGAATTCTTGTTGTACATGGGCTTCTTCTTGTGAGTTATTATCTACAACCGTGCTCATACTAAAATAAACACGATCCTTGGTTTTTTTTGGGGTCTGTTTTTATCTGATTACTTCATTAGCCATGGTTGGTGTAAGTTACGATTGCTGTTTATGCATATATAAATACATGGAAACCGCTAGAACTGGACAACATATAGTTAAGTATTTATGCATCTGCTACTTATTGACATGACCCAGGTATAAAGCAGTAACATCCCCTCTATTAGATGCTTCGCACCATGGGTTACAGTGTTTACATTGTTTGATTATGTCGTTTTTGGAGGTTGTCCTAATTCTTTGACAGGCTTCTTGTTTGAAGCTATTTCTAAATTCTGGGGATGAATTAAGCTATCCACTGGCTAAAGAGTAATGTTATGGAAAGGTTTTAACTCTATAGTTTTAAAATATGATGCATTTCATTTTATTTTATGCTAATACTAATTAAAAGCAGGTTTGGTACAGAAAAATATATCAAAAATTTGATTCATCCTTTTATTTGATACCCATAAAGTTGCAACTATAAAAAAATAATGTATACATGTATCATGTAATATATACATCAAATATTAAGTACTGAATCAAAAGATTCATAACTTTGATGTAGTGGGATGTTTCAGTTTTTTCTTTGATCATTTGCAATCTAAGCATTACTTTCTAGGTTTATCAAATTCACAGTGTCAACAAAACACTTGTCTTTATTGGTTTAGTGAGTGAGACGAAATGGAAGAATACATTTTAAATTTTTATCACTCAACAAACACCATACTATGTTTTTTTTCTCCTCATTAATCTCCTAAACATAGTCTACCTAGTACCAAAACATAGTCTACCAAGTGGCTATCATGGCAATAATTTTGGTATTATCAAACATTGATACTATTGACTGGAAATTTGAGAAATGCTGAAAACTTGCAGTGGATGCCCTCTCTATAAAAATTGTACTACTTTTTTCAGTTCAAATGTAAAAGAATCATGTAATCATGTTTCTTCTATCACATATATGAATTTCAGATAGCGATAACACATGAGAACTTTATCCAGATTTATGTTTAAATTTATCGAATGAATATAGACGAATGAATAGAGATGGCTACTTGCTCATTCATTGTAGGAACATAGTATGTTCATACATCTACCATTCACTAATCTATTTTTTCATTGACTTAGATGGATTTATGGAATCAATATAGGCGTGGTATTGGTCCGACAAAGGGCCTATTTGCTTATATTACTCTTGGAAGTTATTACTTAATTGGAGTTCCTGCTGGGCTTGTATTCAGATTGGTTTATGACCTTCAAGTTGAGGTATGTCCTAATCATATCTACCTGATATTAGAGGAGAAACATGTGTATATGTGTCAAACAATTCTCAATAGTATTCTTGGTTACATAATTATGATCACAAAATCAATTGACAAAGCAAGCATTATAGATGTGTAATCATTAGTATTATAACCTGTTTGTGTTGGCTAGCTTCAGTAGTATGACAGTATTGTTAATTGTTGGTGATTGTAGTCAATTTTTTTTAAAGTTTGTTCCTGACTATCTATAATAGTATTGTCATTTTTTAACTCTTTCTTAATAATATTTTCTTGCTAAGCAGTTAAGAGGGTCATGGAAATTTATATGACATGGACATTGTACATATTGATTTTGAAAATAAAAACCCCATGACATGTAGTACTTGTTCCTGTGAAATCAATAGTTTCAATTCTGCCGAGGTCTGGTACTTGAACGATTTTTATCTTTCCTACTATTTTTATTTGTTTATATTTTTACAAAGAGAAAATTTGATTTTCGGCACTTGCTTTGAATGTTTTTAGCTACATGATTATTAAGTTCACCAGCACAAAGTATGGCTCGGTGATGTGTAGATTATATCTTCCGCAACATTCAACGTACTATTTGATCATGTAAATTTTTCTACAAAGACCCTAAATTAGAGATGTACGTGCAGCATATTGATTTTTTTTTGTATGATCTGAATATGGTTAGCTAAAATATCTCAAATTTTCAGCAATTCAGCACACCTACTACTAACTTCATTGAAACAGTGAAAAACGATATTACTCAGAGCATGAGGGTGTTCTAACTGATTGGCTTGTTGAGGTATATAAATCCTTTATTTTCCATTTGCCATTTTCCCCCCTTGCAATCTAGTCCTAAAATTCAGAGTTGTGAATAAAATTCACCACAGATATGTATGCTACAACTTATGTTATATAGTTTGTTATGGTTCATTAAATTCATTGACAATAGAATAATATTATCTCTGGACATTATTGTTTTGGTTGTCAACTAATTCTAGTTTGTTTGTTAACCTACTTTCTGATTTATATAATAAATTATTTATGTGTCCTATACTTGATATATTACTTAAAGTGGTTCAAAGCAAGCCCCAATTCTTCTATTACCATCAGAGTTATCAAGTTACTATATAGATGTCCCACATACTCACTAAATACTTCAAACATAAACAATTTCTGTAAAGTGGATTCCGATTGTTAATCAAATAAATATAGTGACAGAGCTAATGAGGTTCTAAAGCAGTTAGTTGCCAGTGATGTGGCTGTAGAGGAAGACATGTGAGTGTGGTGGTATGGTGACAGAGCTCTTGTGGGTTTGCGATTTGAATGAAGCAGGACGAATTGCTCGATTGGGATGTCCCGAGTTTGAGGCTATAGCATCAGGCGAGTTCGGTTGTGGACTGTTGGTTGAAGCAGTAATGATATGGTCAGGTGGAGGAGCAGTAGATGGTTATGTGGTGAGTTGTTTTGTGATATTGAAGGAATGCAATAATGGAAGGTAGGGAACTAGTGTGACAGGTAGGGTGATGATGTTGTGGTTTGTTTAAGATAGTGGTTGTATGCAATTTGGAGCAGTAGGAGTTGATCGGACAAGGGTGTTGTGTGGGGGTTTATGATGATCAGGTATGTGCTGTGAAATCTGCTGTAACATCCCACCTTTTTGTATGCTTAAGTAGACACACATGTCGACTTAAACCATACAGAAGGGCGGATTGTTATGGGGTAAATAAGAAAAAGTGGAGAAATAAAAGAAACAAAATAGAATCTTGCAGCGGAACGATAAAATATAATAATCAAATAACAGTTCATGAAGCTGTTTTACAAAACATTTGATTATACTTATACAATACATATCAGAGTTACACATACCAGAGAATGATAATAATGTAGTGGAATACAATGGTGTAGTAGAATATATAACAAATAGTAATAATAAAATCTTCGTCTTCGTCCTTCAGAAATAGGGCCTTCAAATCCTGAAATGCTCAGGCTGACCCGAGCGAATTGAAAAAAACAAAACACTCGAGTCAGAACTAAAAGATCTTATGTAAGTTAAATCAATGAAATAAATATGAGTGTAAACGGCGTCAGAGATGTTTACGGGGTTTGACATCTCCTATCCAGTGTCTAACGTTAGTGCAGTAACTTAAGAAATGTTCGGGATTCACATCTCTTAAGGATCCGTTAAACTATCTACTATGTAGTAATATTCGCTATATACAGTAGTGTCTAATCAGTAAAGTATAATCATATAGAAAATAGCGTTAAGGGGATGGAGAACCTTAACGCGGTCGGATCTTAAAATCATAATCGTAGTAAAGCTCGATATGGTAGGTGACACGGCACAACTAGGCAATGCCAGGGTAGATATACCAATTACGCATCCGGACTGGTGGTGACGCATAGCAGCAACTACCGCCCACCTCGAACAACACTCCCAAATCGAAGGGTGGCCACCAAAATAAAAAAGTAATAGAATGGTATCGAAGAAGTGTGTCCGATCAGAGGTGCTACCTCATTGGTCCGTCAATCGCTCCTGTTTTAGCCACCTTATGCCAACTCGCGGGAGTTGGGTCCACGTATATACCTTAGGATCGTCGCCACCATCCTACTTCATTCTGGAAACTCCACCGCGTACACAGTTGTCAAAGTGGTTTTCGGTATCGACAGAGAGTATGTCCATATCTGATCTCGGTCTCTTTAACAACCAATCGTTATTATAACACCGTGATCATTTTAAAAATATATATACCTTTAAAAACACAATCATTTCCCTTTCAAAACATATTCTTTATTTCAAAATAGTATATACATCAAAAACCAAAATATTATTGCCATTTCAAACCATATCCTTTACTTCAAAATAGTATATACTTTAAAACCGAAATATTATTGCTATTTCAAAACATATCATTTACTTCAAAATAGTATATACTTTAAAACCAAATTCAATAATATATCATTTAAATAAAATCCAAATTTTCAATCACTATTCTTACTTTTAATTATAAAACTTGAAATATTCTTTAAAACCATCTTAAACCCAAATCACAAAATGCAGTCATATTCTTAATCTAAAAATTTCAATCGGTTTCAAATCAATATATTTAAAGATAATTCTTAAATAAATTCTATTTCAAATAAATTCATTTTTCAAACCATATTACTTTCAAAGTTATAACAATTTCGAAACCAATACTTGGAAAAACCATAATACCTTAATTTCAATAAAACATTTCAATTTTGATATATTTCAAGTCTTTAAATATTCCAAAATTCCCAACCAAATATGACAATCTTATATATACCTTAATTCAGTTTACTATTATTTAGTTTAGAAATATTTATTAAATAAATTCAATATCACTTAAATAAAGCTCAACTTGAAATATTCGTAAATCAAACTTAAAACATCATCAAGTCATACATAGCTTAAATTTTAGAATTTAACCATATATAAAATAATATTTATATAATATCAAGATTTAATATTTATTAAACCATATATTTCTTTCCAAACCATAGAAAATCCCTTAAAATATTTTATATATAGACCACGGTGCCTGTATATAATTTTCTATCCTATGGTCAAGTGATACGGATATTTATCATTTCAATCCGCAATTTAAAATAAAACTACGGTTATATATCATTTCAAACCACAATCCCGAATAAAATAAAAATGCATAATAACTTGAAGTTTATACAATATAAAATATAGCATCCATTTATCCAAATATCAATAAACAACCATTTATTACAATCATCATCCAATTTAAACTAAACATCAATATAAAGCATATAAAATATAACAGGCATCAACAAATAGGTTATATTCAATAAAAATTAATAACTGTTCAACTGGCAGTTTATATGCAATAATAAATAAATTTAACTCGCAAATTTTATGCAATAATAAAATTAAATAATAATTAAATTTAACTAAATGTTATCTAACTGAGATGATGATTAAATATATGTCCAAACAATCATAGATAAATTTTAAATCATATCAAAATTTAATTTAACAAACATAAGAAATCTTAGAAGTTGTGAGTGGGTTAAAACACTCACCTTTTGAATTTAAATTGAATTTAAATTCAATTTAAACCCAAAAATTTGACCGTCTCAGAATTCGTCCAAACTAGCGTCAAAGTGTCCGGAATTTTGATACGATCCTAACAAAAGAAACCGCGTCCAAATCCGAGTCCGTATGCAAAAGTTATGAAAATTTGAAGATTGGAAAATTCTGGTGCTGAGTCGACTTCGAGTTCAACCCGGTCCGCCGCCTCAAATACCCGGTGCTTGCTTGGAGTTTTTGCAAATCGACCCGAAGACCCGAGTAGTTTTCTTCCTGACTCGAAGTAGCTCCAGGGTTTTTCCCCCTGAAACCCCAAACGCGACCCGAAGCGCGTAAATCTAAAAAAAAAAATTTTTTTTTTTTGAAATTAGATTTTGGAATTTGGGAATTAGGTTTTGTCTGCCATTGGAATGAGGAACTAAGAAGAAGATGAATTGTACGTACAGACAAATGAAGATTAGGGAGGCTAGGGTTTATAACTGTGTTTATATAGGTAGGTTAGAGATAGAGTAGATAGACTGGATAGATAAACGTGCGGAACAAACTATGGCCCGAAAAGCCCGTTCTGACCCCGGAACGAAATTGAGTAAATCCATATATCAAAATAGGTGTTTTAAAATATTCTGAGCGCGATGGAAAAAGTTTCACGTCCAAATTCCATTGTATGAAGAAGTTATGCTGAAAAAGAAATTCTCAAATTGATTTCAAAATTTTATTTCAATTAAATCGATTTCAAGGCGTTTCGCGTTCGTACGATCAACCGACAAGTTCGATCGTTACGAAACTTGAAACCCTATAATAATTCACTGATACGGATCCGATGAAACTAGTTTCGTCGAAATCCGAGTTAGTGACAAAAACGGCTATTTTTATATTAATTAAATAAATTAAGAATTAGTAAATAAATCCAATTTTTATATTTCAGTTTCGGAATTGGAAAATTTTATCACTTAAAAATTTTCAAACATTTAAAATGATTTAAAAAAATTTAAATGTCAATTTATTTAAGATTAAATCAATATAACTCTTAAATTTCATAAAATTCAAAATTATAGGTAAATTTCCAAAATTTCCATAAATTTTACTTTACCCATAATTATTCCATTCATATTTCAAATAGGAGGCTTGCCATTGGATTTAAAATTATTACATAAATATTTCCCATTATTCAACTAAATTTTTAACTTAACGTAATAATTAAATTTTCATTTCATTTATTTCAATAAGTCCAACAATTATAAATTAACAAATTGACTCATTATTAAAGATTCAACTTCAAAAATTCATAAAGTTCATCATCTTGATTTACTCATTAATTCATAATTCTTTAAACCAATTCCCTTCTAAATTTTAAAGTAACTAAATTTACCAAATCATAGTATTTATTTCAATTTCTTAAAATAACCCCCTTCATTATAAATTGAATCTAATTTATTAAAATAAGTTTCCAAATTTAATGTATTAGATTCAATTTCACTTTTTAACTTACACTTAAATTTAGGTCATAATCAATTTATACGTATTCCTTTCTTAGTTACTATTTTACATACTTCTTGCATAAATTTCCCAATTAACCATTATTATTAATGTAATGCTAATAATAAATACGACCTTACTATTACTCAACATTTAAACGAACGTTACTTCATTTCCATTAGTGTAACATTTATTTCCTTATCACTTATTACCAATTCAAATTTCATTAACAATAAGTAGGCAATTTATAATATATGTTTACAAATTTTGAATTAATCGTTATTCAAACCACTATTCATTATTATTTACTTAAATTTAGCATTAATTACCTTGCATTACATTGTTGCTTAAATTCCCAATCCGATTGTAATTAATACTCTAAATAAATACGCTTACTCCTTTCGTTATTTATTAATTGTCACAAGAAACGTTTAATAATTTCATCAACATTGTAATTACTAATTACCTACATTGATTGTATACGTTTTCCATTATTATCATTTATTAGAATTCTGTTCAACTTTCCATCTTATGCATATAGTTAACCTTTATATTGATTTTACCTTCAAAATTTCCAGTTATTCTCTTAACTTACACAAAAAAAACATTGATTAATTTCATTTTAATCGCTATTAATTACATGCATTGTTAACGGACAATAGTTGTCACCATTTTACAAATTTTAACATTTGAAATTTATTCTCTACAACAATTATTACCTATCAATATTAATTTGCCCATAAATACAAAACTTGCAATTGTTCTTATTATCATATTCCATTTACTGTTAACAATGTTTATTACATTATATCAGTTTAATATTTTCCTTAAATCCTTATATTCAATTCATATACAGGTAAAATTCTTTTCACTACTTAAAATCATTTGAATTAACTTCGAATTACTATAAGTAGTTTTTTTTCTTCTAAATTTAATTACAAACTCCTATTAAACTAACAAATTTAATTGTCGAAATTTACGGGTCGTTACATCTGCAGTGTGGTGTTGAACTGTAGGGTAGTAGTGGGAATGTTGGATTGTTGTTCTCTGGTGAAATGTGTTGCAGGTGTTGAAAGTGCAGAAGGCAGGCAGAATTGAAATGTTGACAGTGGGTTTTGAATTGAAGTGATGAAGTGTTGACAGTGGTTTGTGGAACTAATGATGTAGAATGGATATTGATGGTGATGGCGTGCCTTGTAATCAGCTGATGATTGGTGGATGAAGTTGCTGTTCTGATAGAGGATGGTATTGGTAGAGACAATGAAATGTATTGGGTATATGCAGTGATATAAATTTGTTGAAAGTGGTTGTATGAACTTGCGATGTTTATTTTGGTATTATGTTATTCAGTTTGTATTTGCCTTCAAATTTAATTTTGAATGATTGTAATATTGCATGCAATAATTGTTTGTTATAATCAATAATATATATATAGTCTATTTGAGTGCTGTAATAATGGTTTCTGAGAATGGTTTTTTTGCATCAGGTATAAACAGCTGATGCAATAGAGGGATTAGTTTGCATCGGTTGTTATAAAAAACCGATGCAACAAGTTCCTTTGTTGCATCGGTTTTCATTACAACCGATGCAACATGGGGGCTGTGTCCAAGCAACCAACCACGATATTTTGCACCAGTTGTTAGTAACAACCGATGCAAAAAGGACCTTTTTTCATCGGTTTCAGAACTGATGCAAAAGTGTTAAGCTTGTTGCATCGGTTGCATATGCATCGGTTGTTGAACTGTTGCAAAAGGGGGGTAAACAACCGATGCAAATGGCCTGTTTTTTAGTAGTGTATAGGAGTTTTAGACATTGAAGAATCTATATAAAGTTAGAATTTTAATCTATATAGATTATTCCTTATAAGTATATATATATATATATATATATAAAATTTCAAAATAAAATAAATATACACTTACATATTTTAATTTTCTAGTTTGTTTTTAAAATAATGGATTTGGTGAATAAATTATTAAATTAACCTATTTAATTTTTTTTAGTTACTAAAGATAATTTATTAAAGGAATTTAGTTTTAAAATTAAATGATTTGTTAATTAAATCTATAGGAATTAATTGTCTGATTAGTTCGAATATTAATAAACCATATAATGTTGTTACAAGGTCTAAGAATCGTGAAGGAAACAAGCTGGTTTGGTTTTGGTCGCATAAATCAAAGGTGAGTTAATCTCACTCATCTGGGTTTTATTTAAATTTAAATGGTTAAATTTAAATATTTGGTTGAATGTAACAACCCGCATATTTATCGATTTGATATTTAAATATTTTATCGCTAGTCGGATGTTAGTCCGAAAAGCTACTTTTTGCATACGGTCAAATTAGGACTTGAGACCACCTCCATTGAGTTCAAAATGACGTTTGCGATCTTTTTAAGTGTAAACTTCGATATGTTTGGAGATAATGGAATTTTCGCTACTTTTTCACTTTTTGCTTTGAGCTTTTTGGTTTGGGCTGAACCACTTCTAAGTCAGCCCCAACCCCCTCCTTCTCTTCACAACTTCATTCTTCATTTCCTAAACATAGAAGCTTCATCAAAAATGGAGGAGGGAATGGGAAATTAAAACTCCAAGCTCAAATTCAATTGCAAATCCATCATTCAACTCCAAATCCAAAGAGAAGACATTGATCCAAGCTTTGGACTGTTCTTGCTTTACTTTTAGGGTTCATCTTCATTGATTTTAGTGCAAAGGTGAGATTTTTATCTCACATTCTTGCCTATAACTATCTTGGACTGTTGGGGATGAATTCCTATCACTTTAGCATGTATATTTGCTTTTGGTTTGGATTGGACTGGCGGAAAACTCCAAATTTTAGTGTTTTGGTGAATTCCCTGGAGTTAGGTCGTTCTGCCTTGGAACTGGCTCGTCCCACTTAGGTCGTTGGGTCATAGGTCGCTCTGGCGTGGAAAAGACTCTGCCTGCATTTAGCTCGTTCTGGACTTAGGTCATTCGTCCCTAAGTCGTAGGTCGCTGGCCTTTAGGCCATTTGACCTTTCTTCTTTAGGTCGCTCGGCCACCTTTAGTTGCTTAGGTCGTTCGAATGAGACTCGCCTTCATATAGCTCGTTCGGAGTTAGGTCGTTCGCCCCTTAGCTCGTACTTCCTTTAGGTCGCTCGGCGATCTAAAACGTCGCTAGGTCGTTCCTAGCTCGCCATCAATAGGTCGTTCCCTTTAGGTCGCGTACCACTTAGGTCGCGTACCACTTAGGTCGTACCATTAGGTCGTTAGGTCGCATGACCCCAATTCTGTTAGGTCCCTGTCCTTAATTACTTTAGGTCATTAGACCTTACTCCCTTTAGGTCGTTCGACCTCAAAATCTGTAACGACCCGCTATTTTGGACCATTCAAATCGACAATAAATCCACACATGTCTGACTTGAATAATTCAAAATATCAGATTGTTGGTAAAACTCAGCATATGCAGTAAATAAATCAATCATAGAATCACAGACACAGAGTAATACAATAATACGCATCGGAATAGATAAAATAGTAGTTCATGAAGCTACTATATAAACATCAGAGTTAGAAATAAAATACAACAGAATCTCAAATGCAGTGAAGTCTCCAGTACAACAGACGACTTCTTTGAACAAATCAACTAGAAGAGCTGGAAGCTGAGGCGATAGTTGGATCTCCAAAGGAAGCTCCAAACTCCAAAGGTGAGTCTCAAATGCTGTATCACTCGGTCTGACCCGAGCGTAAAGCAAAACACAAAACACTCGAGTCAGGATTAACATTCTTATATAAATAAATCCAACTCAAGTGAAATATCAACTGAAATACAAGTAACTTAAAGGATGTTTGGGATAACCATCCTCTAAGGATCTTCAGAACTATCTACAAGGTGGAAATATACATTATAACACCGTGGTCATTTCAATTTTATTTATACTTCAAAACCCAAATATTATTTCATTTCAAATATAACTATTTTCCAAGATAGTATATATATTAATTAATTTATAAAGTAAAGCATTTAATTTTCTCAAGTCTCGCAAATCGATTCAAATCAACTTCAAATTCCAAATTCAAATTTTATTCAAGCTTTATTCATCAATTCAATTCAGTTCTGATTATACCATTTAAATTTTCAATATATTTCAAAGCTTTAATACTCAACATTTTCAAAGTTAAATTTAACCATTTCATATAGCTCTTGATTTAACTTTATTATTATTAAATCAGGGAATATTCACTTAATAAATTCAATATCATTTAACTAGCCTTAAATTACATTTTTACTAAATATTTCTTTAACTTTATTTAAATAAGAAATATTCATTAAATTATTTAAATTAAACCCAAGTTATAAATCATATCTTAAATCCCAATTTCAATAAGTTTCAAATCGGTTTAATTAAATAAAATTATCTTCCCAACCTTAACTTATTCAAATTATTACCGAAATCTATTTTGAAACATAAATTTAAATACTCAACCATATTATATGTATTAATCAATCTTAATTAAATTAAATATCATTATTAAATCTATATAAATCATTCTCATTTATATATAATAATTTAAGGCTCAACATTTATTAAAACTATATATTTCTTTCCAAACCATAGAATTTATTTTCAAAATATTTATATATATGGACCAACGGTGTCTGTATATAATTCTATCATATGGTTAAGTGATACAGTTATTTATCATTTCAATCCGTAATTTAAATATATACGGGTAGATATCATTTCAACCCGTAATCCCAATTTCAATTCAAATGAAAATCGCTTGGGTTTATCATTTCAACCCATAACGATTTTCTCCTATTCTAAAGTCCGTTCGGGTATGTATCATTTCAACCCATAGTGATTTCTATACTAACAGGGAATTTGCAGAGTGATAACAGATATAGAAATAATATAACAGGCATAGATATATCATCAATAACAATATAATATAAACAACAGGATATGGTGTCATATCCCACAGGTGAACAGTTACAGATAATTAGCATATATAACAATTTAAATAACTACAACAACATATTTCAATTGTCGTTTCAATTGAAATCAAATTTAATAAATATAAGAACATTAATCGTGAGTGGTTGCTCACCTTTCGAGGCTAGAGAAATTTGACAATGAAATGAGTTACGAATCCAAGCACGAACTTCAAAGCTAAGCCATATTGGCAAGAATTTTAACGATCAAAGCTGATAAAGAAGAATTGACGAAATCAAATCAGAGTTGGGTCGAGGAAGATAAATAGGATTAGTGAGCTGTATATAGTTGTATATATAACTATATATAAATAGAACTGTATTCTAAATTTGAACATATATTAAATTATATATATTTTCAAAAATCATTGGTTTAAACAAAACATATCTATATGTAGTATAGTTTGAAATAATGTATATGTTTAAACCCATATACAAACCAATATCCAAACACCATCTAAAATTTAAATCTGTATAAAAGTAACCTTTATAAATAAAATATTAAAATCAATATTAAAACATATAACATAAAGTCCATATATTATATATCAATACCAAATCTAACTCTGGTATATGTAAACTAATATAAACCCATGTAAACTTTATAAAAATCTATATGTTATTAAAATAGATTATATATAAAATAAACCAATATATAATACTAACAGTAATATATGTTAGTTAAAGTCAGTACATAAATATACTCAACACCTTCTATACTTTACAATACTTTAAACATGCTAGCACTGCAACTATACAAAATATACATAGTACTATAAAACAATTATATACAGTAAAACAAAATTAAATAAAAACACACACACCTTATACAAAACGCATATAGAAACACTACACACACACACACACATCTATATATATATATAAATATATATATATATATTGTAACGATACAGATTTTCGCGCTCGAAAATCGACATCCATACTTTACATCGTATTCGAATGCCGTAGATTCGACCGTTCAAATCCGAGTCGCCGGAGCTTATAACAACATTAAGTAAATAACACAGCGGAATAAATGAATAATACATTGATATACAATATCTGATACAACAGAGTGATATAATGAATATCAATATACATCAGAGATATGATACAACAAATAGCAGCGGAAAAGAAAACGATAGATAACATCAGCAGCGGATAATCTCCATCTTCAAAGCACCAATCCAGATATAGCTCGAACACCCAATAATGATGCACAAAGATAAGCAAGTGCAGTCCGATCCAAAGACTGAACTAGCTCCAGATAATCTACTAAACCTGAATATCTGAAAAACCCAACT
The DNA here is from genome assembly GCA_030737815.1 of Allium fistulosum. NCBI lineage: Eukaryota > Viridiplantae > Streptophyta > Magnoliopsida > Asparagales > Amaryllidaceae > Allium > Allium fistulosum. Next base: position 1,146,089,706 of record CM060905.1, read on the forward strand.
CTAGACTGCTCGTGTAGGAAATTATGAGCACCCAGAGTTTAGGAAAGGAACAATAAACTCCGGATCAGTCATGGGACTGATGTGAGCGACAAAAACAGTTTATCTTTAAAAACGAACAACAAAAGAATTTTAAAGTCAATTCGCAATGCTTTTTGGAAAATGAGACTACCATAAGACCTCCCGCCACACACACAATGCAAACGCAGAATTGGAGGAGATTTCTTCTTATGATAGTCAAAGATGCTTACTACGCGAAATCAATTCATTTGATATTATTACTAGTGCATAGTGCAGAAAACAATTTCGAAAGTAGAATATAAATCTTAGCCAGCATAGACATTTCGCACTTATGCCTACTATAGCTACCATGTTCAATAGCAGGTTACCACCACATTCCATGGCAGGTAATACAACTAAAACCGTACAAAGTTCGTATTTGGAAGATGGATTTCCAAATAAATGGTCAGGCTAAGGAACTTCCTATTCCACGAAAGAAACGCCTCTGGCGGGACGCTCCGAGAACCACACCGTTCTCTGCCAAACAAGGCCGGCAACCCCTTTTCCCAAGGGATAAAAGAAACCTCAGATATGCCACCCCCGGTCCTTTGGGACCTTTAACCGAGGCGCCTCGAATCCAACATCACACGTCATAAATAAAGTGTGTCCACATGAGTAAGTATCTGGGCTCCATACCATGATACTACCCTTTTCCAGAAGGAATGGTCATACCCTAGGGGAGCTACCCCTGAAAACCTTGCCGCAACATTCCTGTCTCGACCATTACCGGGTTGTGAGGCTCGACGAAGTCTCGTCCACAAAGCTACGCTTTTTTAAAAAGCCACGCTTTGGGTCGACAGATGATCAACCTATGATCACAAAGATAAATGATCAAACAAATGATCATATCACAAATGATCAAACACTGATCATCACACAGCAACACTCAGCATGCCACATTACCAAATTAGGATATATCGCTGATAAATTTCAACTACATAACCTCTGAGCTCGTACGTCTCAGAGAAGGGTGTTAAGCTAAGAGAATAAATTCTCCACCACCAAACAGATATGTATTTGAAAGAAATCGGCTTTATATCTCAAAGTGTAATGTCAGACATGTAACCATACAAGTCTGTTCCGGGATCGAACAGAACCGAAGGCACTTCTCACGAAGCCCTTGCAAATCCGGATAATTTCCAATCACGTCCGGACTTCCCGTCACAAAAAGAGTGATATAAATCTCTATACCGGAGCAACTCAGTGCAGAGACATTCGACAGGTTGTCCTTTCATTTTCGAAAATATCCGGTCTTCATCACCGGTCTTCAAATGCCATCCATATACGACGTATCACTATTCGGAATGGGTTATACGACCCAAAGGTCCTTTCCCGGCTAAACCGAATAATGAGCGCGATATTTAAAAACATATGGATATTGGGATTTCAATTAAGTCACAACTTATTACCCAAACTTCTCTTTTCAAATGGTTCAACAAATTACCATTTTAAATCTTTTTAAACAAAAAGATTCAATTCACAAAGTTCACTAAATTTCACAAAGATTCATTCACAGATTTTCCAAAACAATTTCCATATCGATTAGATTAACTCGTTAAATCTTTAAATCAAAGATTTAACTTATAGCTTTCAAAACAATTCCATTTCAAATGGTTTAAACAAACATCATTTTTAAATCTGTTAAGATAACAGATTTAATTCATAGCTTTCAAAAACAATTCATTCATAACTTGGAAAAACATTTTCAATTCAATCTTGAAATTCCTTTAATTAAACTGGAATTTCATTTCTTATCTGAAAGCTTTTATCATTTGAAAACAAACAGTTTCATTTCAGAAAATCCCATTCGTTCATACGAGTGGAAATCCTTGGTTTAAATTCAAATTCCCAACTTATACTTTTAAAATGGTTTAATTCATACAAACACATTTATATCATCTTTAATCCCTAGTTTCGAATCATAGAATTTAATTTCAAACTTGAATTCAAATTTAAATCAAATTATTTAAATCTTCAAAACTCGTTTAAGTTATTCAAGATAACTTTTATCTTTGAAATCCTATTTCAAAAACTTTTCACTTTAAACCCAAATTTCCAATTTCAAAATCAATTGAAATTAAAAATTTCAATTTCAAAAACATCAAATTTACATTATCTGTGACTTAACCGATTTCCACGTGAAATCCATATTTGTGTGTGTAACAGTGTGGTCTAGGGGTTTTACACACAATAGTGCAACATCAATCATCACAGATCAAAATACAGGATATAGTTGATAAACAATATAAACTATATCGCTTATCGTTCATTCACAAATCATAGATAAGTAAATTACAGATCATAGCATAAATCAGGATGTATCACAAAGCATCGTACACCAGGGATATCAAACAATTCAGTTATCCAGTCAAGTCCAAACATTTACAAGTGGGATCAATTTATTTATCTGATCAAATTAAATCAGATTAGTCACTAATCCTGGTTAATTAGCATAAATTAATTTCAAATCCTTTGATTGATTATCCTTTAATCATTTATTAATTAAATTAATTAACCTTAAATTATTAGAATATCCAACATTAATTACAATAAGTAATTAATCCCTTAATTACATTCATTAAGTAATTAATAGTTTAAAATTGATTATCTTAATTAATTAATCTAAATCATTAATTTATAAAGTTGACAAATAAATCATTCCTTAATTATCTTATTAATTAATCCACTTCAATATTTTTAATTATCTCTATGATAAATTATTCCTTTATTAATGATCTCATAAATGTTAAAGTGTATTTTAAACATTACACTCTAAATTTAGATTCAAATTTCATTTTGAATTTAAGATTCCAAATGATTATATATTCAAAATCCTTTTTATAAAAGAACTTTATCAAAATCCAATTGAAATATTTATATGAAAACCAATTACTTTAAAAAGCCATTTGGTTTTAAACTTGTTTAAACATTCAAATTTTAAATAAAAACTGATTTTTAATTTACAGTTTTGAATTCAAGAATCTTGAATCCATATTTAAACATTTGATTCAACTTGGTTTTAACTTAGATTTAAACTTTTATTTATAGACTCAGTTTACTTTGATTTTAAATTTAAAACTAAAATTCAAACTGCTAAACTGGTTCAGGCTGAACTCTGAACGTGAGCCTCCCCAGATTACTTCGAGTCCAACCCCTATCCGCTTCGAGTAAAACTCGAGACAACCCCTAGCATTCTCCTGTTCTACCCAAATAGGTCAAAATTCCAGACAAACAACCACCAGGTCAAAATTTCTCGTGCACGTGCACGGAGGTTCTGACCACCTTCGGTCAACGCGGCATCGAAACACAAGTTGACGATCGTCCTCAGATAAGCCCCCGACCATCAAAAAACCCTCCATCCCCTCGGAATCGAATTCGAGTGTTCCTATCAAAACCTGGAACAGAATTTACCTCGCCATGACCAAACCTGGAAACGAACTATCACCCATCACCCCCAACCCTGGAAACTCGCCGTTCAACCAACCTCGGCCACCAGAATTTCTACAACTCCGGCAATCTACTCGTCGTCCTCCCCTCTACTATCTCCAAAAGGTATGTCGAACTCGATGCATCCCATAGGACGAACGAATCAAAAGTCTTCGACCTTTCAAAACTAGGGTTAAAGACATTAAACATTCGCTACCACTTCCACGATGAACTGGACCACCACCCACTATTTTTCCCATGGCCTCTGATCACTCCTCCATCTTCTGAAGGAAACTCAGCCTCGCCGATCAACGAGATCAACCGTGACGACCCAAAGTACATGATTCGTGCAAACCCAAACTGATCTTAATCCCTCGCTCTAAAATTTAAAATTTCTGCTTTAAAAATCATATTTTTCAATAAGAATTCAAGTTGTATACCTGAATTTGTAAATCATGAAGTTCGAAATTTGGCTTATTTAAAGTTAACTCTAACTTCTTGATTTCCAGAGAAGATTGAAAGTTGTTTTTAACTTATATAAATTTTAAAACTTAGCTTATATTTTAACAAACAAAGTTTGTTTAAACACTTAAACCTAACAGAGATCAGAGAGAGAGAGAAGGTGAAATTCTTAAACTAAGTTTTAAGATCTGGAATGAATGAACAAAAGCAAGCTTTGTTCTGTTTCCAGACATGCAGAGGAAAATATTCATTTTTGTAAATGCAACCATATTTCACAGCTTCATTTCAACATAAATCACTACATCCATTTTATGGATCAAAGAAGTTGCTCACCTGGAAAAGAAGAACAGAGGACTCAAGTATTTGAAACAAGTTTTGGTCCCTCTTGCACTGTTTTAGTTGTCTCAGACTTTTCTTTGATCTGGATTGTTGAATTGCTTCAAGTTGTATTTGTTATATTATTTCATGTATTACTATCTATTTTATATAACTATAAATTTGTTCAAAATATTTGTTCGAAACAAACTAATACATATATACTTATATATAGAATTTCAAATTTACCCATATATCATATATACATATATATTCACATATATGCAATATTTATAATATTTTTAAATTAAAAGGATTTATACAGAATATATTTGATCCGGGGAAACTCGCTCTCAATTTTCCTAATTAAATTTACAATTTTTTTATCAAAAATTTATTTAATTACTCAATTAAATTCAAAAATGCATTTAATTATTAATTTAAATAAATTTAAATTCCAGGGTCGTTACAAATTTCCCCCCTTAAAAGAATTTCGTCCTCGAAATTCGCAGGCACGAAACAACACGGAGATAGACAGATTCAATCTCCTATAATTACTCGAACACAAGATACGGATTCCGAATTCAAGTCGGAATATCACATAATACGTACCAATTTGTCCCTCTTCGGACTTTGGTATTCACAGAAATTTCAATAGAATTTCAAATTTGGTTTCAAACGAAATCGTTTTATCGATTCAATTCAATTTAGCCTTCATATTCTATTAATCAATTTAACTTTAATTTAAAATTTCCAATTCCAAATTTCATTAAGGTTTAAATCAAAAAGATGATAAGAACTGATAAAGATACGAAGTAAGGATCTTCTACAACGATTCGTAGAGCCATCATCACATCGAAACATCTCCTGGAGCTGTCACGAAGGAATCAAAAGAATTTGGAAACGAATCAAAGAAAATTGATAAGAAAGATTGTTTACACTGTTGCAGGGTATTGACATTTGTAGTCGTATTCCCCTCCCCTATCTCGTCCTCTTCTTGTACTCATACTCACTATCAGTGGATAGTAAGAGAATTTACTGAGACGTTCGAACAGATATCTTAGGGATTACTCATTCTAGAGTTTACTTCACTCTATCTCTAATGAGCTACTTAACGTGTTATACTCCTGAGCTAAAGTTCAACCTTAGCTCTGATACCAAATGTAACGATACGGATTTTCGCGCTCGAAAATCGACATCCATACTTTACATCGTATTCGAATGCCGTAGATTCGACCGTTCAAATCCGAGTCGCCGGAGCTTATAACAACATTAAGTAAATAACACAGCGGAATAAATGAATAATACATTGATATACAATATCCGATACAACAGAGTGATATAATGAATATCAATATACATCAGAGATATGATACAACAAATAGCAGCGGAAAAGAAAACGATAGATAACATCAGCAGCGGATAATCTCCATCTTCAAAGCACCAATCCAGATATAGCTCGAACACCCAATAATGATGCACAAAGATAAGCAAGTGCAGTCCGATCCAAAGACTGAACTAGCTCCAGATAATCTACTAAACCTGAATATCTGAAAAACCCAACTCTAGACTGCTCGTGTAGGAAATTATGAGCACCCAGAGTTTAGGAAAGGAACAATAAACTCCGGATCAGTCATGGGACTGATGTGAGCGACAAAAACAGTTTATCTTTAAAAACGAACAACAAAAGAATTTTAAAGTCAATTCGCAATGCTTTTTGGAAAATGAGACTACCATAAGACCTCCCGCCACACACACAATGCAAACGCAGAATTGGAGGAGATTTCTTCTTATGATAGTCAAAGATGCTTACTACGCGAAATCAATTCATTTGATATTATTACTAGTGCATAGTGCAGAAAACAATTTCGAAAGTAGAATATAAATCTTAGCCAGCATAGACATTTCGCACTTATGCCTACTATAGCTACCATGTTCAATAGCAGGTTACCACCACATTCCATGGCAGGTAATACAACTAAAACCGTACAAAGTTCGTATTTGGAAGATGGATTTCCAAATAAATGGTCAGGCTAAGGAACTTCCTATTCCACGAAAGAAACGCCTCTGGCGGGACGCTCCGAGAACCACACCGTTCTCTGCCAAACAAGGCCGGCAACCCCTTTTCCCAAGGGATAAAAGAAACCTCAGATATGCCACCCCCGGTCCTTTGGGACCTTTAACCGAGGCGCCTCGAATCCAACATCACACGTCATAAATAAAGTGTGTCCACATGAGTAAGTATCTGGGCTCCATACCATGATACTACCCTTTTCCAGAAGGAATGGTCATACCCTAGGGGAGCTACCCCTGAAAACCTTGCCGCAACATTCCTGTTTCGACCATTACCGGGTTGTGAGGCTCGACGAAGTCTCGTCCATAAAGCTACGCTTTTTCAAAAAGCCACGCTTTGGGTCAACAGATGATCAACCTATGATCACAAAGATAAATGATCAAACAAATGATCATATCATAAATGATCAAACACTGTTCATCACACAGCAACACTCAGCATGCCACATTACCAAATTGGGATATATCGCTGATAAATTTCAACTACATAACCTCTGAGCTCGTACGTCTCAGAGAAGGGTGTTAAGCTAAGAGAATAAATTCTCCGCCACCAAACAGATATGTATTTGAAAGAAATCGGCTTTATATCTCAAAGTGTAATGTCAGACATGTAACCATACAAGTCTGTTCCGCGATCGAACAGAACCGAAGGCACTTCTCACGAAGCCCTTGCAAATCTGGATAATTTCCAATCACGTCCGGACTTCCCGTCACAAAAAGAGTGATATAAATCTCTATACCGGAGCAACTCAGTGCAGAGACATTCGACAGGTTGTCCTTTCATTTTCGAAAATATCCGGTCTTCATCACCGGTCTTCAAATGCCATCCATATACGACGTATCACTATTCGGAATGGGTTATACGACCCAAAGGTCCTTTCCCGGCTAAACCGAATAATGAGCGCGATATTTAAAAACATATGGATATTGGGATTTCAATTAAGTCACAACTTATTACCCAAACTTCTCTTTTCAAATGGTTCAACAAATTACCATTTTAAATCTTTTTAAACAAAAAGATTCAATTCACAAAGTTCACTAAATTTCACAAAGATTCATTCACAGATTTTCCAAAACAATTTCCATATCGATTAGATTAACTCGTTAAATCTTTAAATCAGAGATTTAACTTATAGCTTTCAAAACAATTCCATTTCAAATGGTTTAAACAAACATCATTTTTAAATCTGTTAAGATAACAGATTTAATTCATAGCTTTCAAAAACAATTCATTCATAACTTGGAAAAACATTTTCAATTCAATCTTGAAATTCCTTTAATTAAACTGGAATTTCATTTCTTATCTGAAAGCTTTTATCATTTGAAAACAAACAGTTTCATTTCAGAAAATCCCATTCATTCATACGAGTGGAAATCCTTGGTTTAAATTCAAATTCCCAACTTATACTTTTAAAATGGTTTAATTCATACAAACACATTTATATCATCTTTAATCCCTAGTTTCGAATCATAGAATTTAATTTCAAACTTGAATTCAAATTTAAATCAAATTATTTAAATCTTCAAAACTCGTTTAAGTTATTCAAGATAACTTTTATCTTTGAAATCCTATTTCAAAAACTTTTCACTTTAAACCCAAATTTCCAATTTCAAAATCAATTGAAATTAAAAATTTCAATTTCAAAAACATCAAATTTACATTATCTGTGACTTAACCGATTTCCACGTGAAATCCATATTTGTGTGTGTAACAGTGTGGTCTAGGGGTTTTACACACAATAGTGCAACATCAATCATCACAGATCAAAATACATGATATAGTTGATAAACGATATAAACTATATCGCTTATCGTTCATTCACAAATCACAGATAAGTAAATTACAGATCATAGCATAAATCAGGATGTATCACAAAGCATCGTACACCAGGGATATCAAACAATTCAGTTATCCAGTCAAGTCCAAACATTCACAAGTGGGATCAATTTATTTATCTGATCAAATTAAATCAGATTAGTCACTAATCCTGGTTAATTAGCATAAATTAATTTCAAATCCTTTGATTGATTATCCTTTAATCATTTATTAATTAAATTAATTAACCTTAAATTATTAGAATATCCAACATTAATTACAATAAGTAATTAATCCCTTAATTACTTTCATTAAGTAATTAATAGTTTAAAATTGATTATCTTAATTAATTAATCTAAATCATTAATTTATAAAGTTGACAAATAAATCATTCCTTAATTATCTTATTAATTAATCCACTTCAATATTTTTAATTATCTCTATGATAAATTATTCCTTTATTAATGATCTCATAAATGTTAAAGTGTATTTAAAACATTACACTCTAAATTTAGATTCAAATTTCATTTTGAATTTAAGATTCCAAATGATTATATATTCAAAATCCTTTTTATAAAAGAACTTTATCAAAATCCAATTGAAATATTTATATGAAAACCAATTACTTTAAAAAGACATTTGGTTTTAAACTTGTTTAAACATTCAGATTTTAAATAAAAACTGATTTTTAATTTACAGTTTTGAATTCAAGAATCTTGAATCCATATTTAAACATTTGATTCAACTTGGTTTTAACTTAGATTTAAACTTTTATTTATAGACTCAGTTTACTTTGATTTTAAATTTAAAACTAAAATTCAAACTGCTAAACTGGTTCAGGCTGAACTCTGAACGTGAGCCTCCCCAGATTACTTCGAGTCCAACCCCCAACCGCTTCGAGTAAAACTCGAGACAACCCTTAGCATTCTCCTGTTCTACCCAAATAGGTCAAAATTCCAGACAAACAACCACCAGGTCAAAATTTCTCGTGCACGTGCACGGAGGTTCTGACCACCTTCGGTCAACGCGGCATCGAAACACAAGTTGACGATCGTCCTCAGATCAGCCCCCGACCATCAAAAAACCCTCCATCCCCTCGAAATCGAATTCGAGTGTTCCTATCAAAACCTGGAACAGAATTTACCTCGCCATGACCAAACCTGGAAACGAACTATCACCCATCACCCCCAACCCTGGAAACTCGCCGTTCAACCAACCTCGGCCACAAGAATTTCTACAACTCCGGCAATCTACTCGTCGTCCTCCCCTCTACTATCTCCAAAAGGTATGTCGAACTCGATGCATCCCATAGGACGAACGAATCAAAAGTCTTCGACCTTTCAAAACTAGGGTTAAAGACATTAAACATTCGCTACCACTTCCACGATGAACTGGACCACCACCCACTATTTTTCCCATGGCCTCTGATCACTCCTCCATCTTCTGAAGGAAACTCAGCCTCGCCGATCAACGAGATCGACCGTGACGACCCAAAGTACATGATTCGTGCAAACCCAAACTGATCTTAATCCCTCGCTCTAAAATTTAAAATTTCTGCTTTAAAAATCATATTTTTCAATAAGAATTCAAGTTGTATACCTGAATTTGTAAATCATGAAGTTCGAAATTTGGCTTATTTAAAGTTAACTCTAACTTCTTGATTTCCAGAGAAGATTGAAAGTTGTTTTTAACTTATATAAATTTTAAAACTTAGCTTATATTTTAACAAACAAAGTTTGTTTAAACACTTAAACCTAACAGAGATCAGAGAGAGAGAGAAGGTGAAATTCTTAAACTAAGTTTTAAGATCTGGAATGAATGAACAAAAGCAAGCTTTGTTCTGTTTCCAGACATGCAGAGGAAAATATTCATTTTTGTAAATGCAACCATATTTCACAGCTTCATTTCAACATAAATCACTACATCCATTTTATGGATCAGATCAAAGAAGTTGCTCACCTGGAAAAGAAGAATAGAGGACTCAAGTATTTGAAACAAGTTTTGGTCCCTCTTGCACTGTTTTAGTTGTCTCAGACTTTTCTTTGATCTGGATTGTTGAATTGCTTCAAGTTGTATTTGTTATATTATTTCATGTATTACTATCTATTTTATATAACTATAAATTTGTTCAAAATATTTGTTCGAAACAAACTAATACATATATACTTATATATAGAATTTCAAATTTACCCATATATCATATATACATATATATTCACATATATGCAATATTTATAATATTTTTAAATTAAAAGGATTTATACAGAATATATTTGATCCGGGGAAACTCGCTCTTAATTTTCCAAATTAAATTTACAATTTTTTTATCAAAAATTTATTTAATTACTCAATTAAATTCAAAAATGCATTTAATTATTAATTTAAATAAATTTAAATTCCAGGGTCGTTACAAATATATATATATATATATATGCGAACAAGATATAGAACCAGAGAAGAATCAAGGAAGAGGACAACAAAACTCACCGCGGCAAGTTAGTGGTTCGCCGAACAACGTCAGCATGGAAAGAGGAGGAGATGGAGGGCGGAGATGATCAAATGGAGGTACGGTAATTGAGGCGTAGAGGCTAAGGGTGCAAGCCAGAGGCGGAGGAGTGTGTTCGTTTTTCTCTCCTTTTTTTTGTTGTTGCTGGGTTTCAAAAGAGAAGGGAGCAATATATGTCTAGGGAGTAAAATGTGAGCAGGTGAGTAAAAGAAGGATGCAAGTATGAGGTGGAAAGTGAAAGCAAAGTGAAGTTGCAAAAGTGGAAATTGATTTATAAACGCAATTGAAATATGAGCCTTTGCCCAATCAATGTAAAAAAAACGTACACAAATAAATGAATATGGGACAAATGAAGATGAAGGGGAAAGAAATAAACTATTTATGGGCGTTGACTTTATAAAAGGGACCATGATGTGTACAATAATTGAAACGAAAACGTACACAAATAAATGAATATGAGACACATGAAGATGAAGAGGGAAAGAAATAAACTATTTATGGGCGATAAATTTATAAAAGGAACCATGATGTGTACAATAATTGAAATGAAAATATACACAAATAAATGAATATGGGACAAATGAAGATGAAGGGGGAAAGAAATAAACTATTTATGGGCGATGAATTTATAAAAGGAAACATGATGTGTACAATAATTGAAATGAAAACATACACAAATAAATATGGGACAAATGAAGATGAAGGGAAAAGAAATAAACTATTTATGGGTGATGAATTTATAAAAGGAACCATGATGTGTACAATAATTGAAATGAAAACGTACACAAATAAATGATTATGAGACAAATGAAGATGAAGAGGGAAAGAAATAAACTATTTATGGGCGATGAATTTATAAAAGGAACCATGATGTGTACAATAATTGAAATGAAAACGTACACAAATAAATGAAAACCAGTGAAGTTAAAAAGGCAAAAATAGTGTAAATGTGAATCGTTGCCACATAAACAAATAAAACGTATACAAATCTTTTACCGGTTATGTGATGGCAACGGTCACCCTTAATTGAGCTGAATAATAAAAGCCAATGCTTTGAACGTATGCCATAAATTAAGTAACAGACACTGATTTCGAAATTTATTAGTAGCTTGGAATAGCAACGTTTGAACGTGAATTGGAAAGCAATTAATACTGTGGTCCAGCCTGTACGTTTCAAATTTTGAAAATGAAGAAAATAGAAATGGAACAGGTTGCAAAAGGAAAGCCACACATATAATTGGAATAAAACGTTAACAATGAAACGTGCCACATTCAATGGAAAGAAACTGAAATGATAACGTCAAGCATGGGAATTAAGGACAATAAAGTAGAAAGTATGAGAAACGTAAAAGTGAATAAACGAATGAATGCAAGCTACAGATATATATATATATAAATGATGTAAAATATTATGTTTCTACCAGAGAGAAGAGAAAATGTTTGAAATGGAATAAATAGGGAAGGAACAAACCCGAAATGAAATAGCAACGGATAGAAAATTAAAGAGCTACAGCACGAATACAGGGAGTAATAAAGGTATGGTATTGATTGGATTGTAACTGATGTAAAACTTGAATGGACAGGGAAGAAATAAAATTTATGGTAACAGTCGATTCCCCTGATTTCATGCAAATTTATTTTCAACAATTCTTAACTGATTTGAATTTAATAGAATTACATAATAAATAAACTTTCATATAATTAATTGAAAATTTACCATTTGCTATATTTAATATAGACGTATTCCAAATAATAAATTTTTATTTTCAAATTTTATTGTTTAAATTTCACAAAATTTCAATTAATTTAATAGATAAAATCACTAAAATTTATGGGTCGTTACACTCTCCCCCACTCAAAACTTTTCGTCCCCGAAAAGAAAGGAGGTAGAAGAATAGAAACAACCAGAAAGAAAAATAGATTGAAAGTTAAGATTAAACAATTAATTTGAAACTATATAAATTTTACCTGAAATATTCATTTGAAAACTTCATTTGCAAATCAATTATTTTTTTTATACTTTTCAAATTTTCAAACCCATTTGTAAAATTTCTTGTTTCCTTTATAAGTATCATTTATAGGTTTAAATAACACCTTTATAAATATGTGTAAGCTATTTGAAAACAATTATTTACATTATTATTTATTTTTACAAAGAAGCTATTGAAAACATTTTAAATCCATAATTCATAAATTTATTAATTTATCTCAAGATGCTTTTCGAACATTATTAATAAATCAATAATCATTTTCTTTAAATATGTTTTATTAAATTAATAACTTCTAAAATATTTATAACACTAAATTTCTATTAAACCAAGTAGTATATAAATAAACAATATAAAAAAATTTTATAGTTAACAAGGAAAAAAATAGATTCGGGAAAACAGATGATGGGTGAATGAATAAAGCTGAGTAGATAAGGTAGATTCAAAAGAATAGTATCGGGCATGAATAATTAATTTAGAACTATAAGAATTTCAATTTCAAATATTAATACAAAATTTCTTTGTTGGAAATACTTTTATAATAAAATGTCTTTATATCGAAACAAATTTCCTTTCGAAAATACTTTTATAACTCGATGTCTTAACAAGTTTATCCTCGTTCCTGTAGACTCTGGCAGTGCGTTGATCAGGCGCAAAGCTAGAATTCTCCAGGTGCTTAGTAGACTTGTTTCAACACCCAGTGAAAATACTGGAAAACTTTTAAAAACAGATATGGAAAGTACAATCCAATCAAAAAAAACAAACAAAACCTTTGTCTAACCATGGTTCGCAGATACACAATGATTACGCCTGGATCCCCCAGGAAACAATCCATATCCGTAAGCTTTCTCAGCCCTGCGAGTTACGCCATGATGACTAGTAGAATGCAGGATACACAATGGTTACGCCTGGATCCCCCAGGAAACAATCCGTACCCCCAGGCAAGACTCAGCCAAGTAGTTGTGCTACTATTCGCGACCTACACAGATTGCAGGATACACAATGGTTACGCCTGGATCCCTCAGGAAACAATCCGTACCCCTAGGCAAGACTCAGCCAGGCAGTTGCGCTATGCAGTCGCGCTCGTAAGACCATGGGTAACGCCATGGAATTCGAAGGACACTCGAGTATCATATCCGGAAAACCAAAAATCAAAGAGAATAATATCGATAGAATGAATCCAAGATGTGGCCACAAATCCGATATCAAGCAGAAGGCACTTTCCATATCTTTACTTCGAAAATATGTATCATATAGTACCTTTTCAAATCACTTTCAAATATCGTAGTTATATAAAATCCATTATATATAAGATTTAATTTTCAAATCAAATACTTTCCAAAATCAATAGTATATCAAATCATACTTATATGGACTTCAATTATATAAGATTTCACTTTCAAATTGAGTACCTTTTCAAATCTATAGTTTTCGAATCAATTTCATACTCATACAAATCAATTTTATATAAGTTCGACAACTCCCAAATCAAGTGTTTAGTAACATAAGGTTCCCAAATTTCAGTTTGTTTCAATATCAGTTCAATTTCAAAATCATATACGCTTTCACCAAATTATTCTTCCAAATCAAATATCTTTAATTCCAAAGTTTCCAAAATAATAAATTTAGGAAATAAATCCAAATTTCGAAATCAATATAATTTAAGTCAACTAATTCATTTCCAAAATCAAATGTTTTCAAAATCATCTTATACTTACGTAAGGTCCATCTTATATAAGGATCACATTTTTCAAAATAAATTTCGCTGTATGAAGCGCCATATGGGATTGAATATCTTTGCTTTTATGGGTTATATATCTTTGTAATTTAAATTGGAAATTTTCTTTTGGTAAGCAAAGATATTCTAACATGACAGCTTTCAATTTCAGCGTCAAAATATATCAATGATATTAGAATATAAGATGTTCATACGTCATCATTTCGCAAAATCACATTTGATCGCTCGCTTGATCACACAAGTTCGCTTTCGAACTAGTATTGTCCATTCGACTTCCCTAATGCGGATTTCGATATGGTTTCTCGACTAGAAGCCATCAGTCTCCTTGCATAGCCATATACTATGATAGAGAATTCTAGAATCAAGCCCAAAATCCATATCAAATATTCGCCATCAAGAATCGAATGAAAAATCCTAACATGAAATGGTGTAATTCACCTCAAACTTGTGTACTCAAACTTGGATCAAATTAATTATGCGAATAAAACAGCATACGTACAACTTATATATTTATTCCAACTTGTTAAATATATAGTTTCATAAAGATGTTACTAAGTTAAAACATTTAACTAAACTTTATTCAAAATATTTTGAAGACCAAATTCTTTTCAACACATTTCAAATATAAATTTCATATTAAAAAATTTTAAAATTGCCTTATTCATTTACTTAACAAAACAGTTTCAACTTATTTAAACCATATTACTACATACTTTAACATACATACCAAACTTATATACTTTATACTTTTCAAAATTTCTTAGCTTTGAAAAGTTAACCTTGATTTGGAAGTGCTCGAACCTTCAAAATAGTTTAAGAAATCATATTTTCAAATTCAGGAGTTGGAAATCAACAACAAATCAGTAAGTCAATTTCAAAAGATAGGTTTATATCAAATTCGGAACACGAGGACTGAACACCGGCTTACTTCTAATCATTTCAAGTATATATATACATATATCTTTCGAATATCAAATCATACTTTGGAATTTGAAATCAAAATCGGTTTCGCAAAAAAATCACTCGCGTAGCAATGCTACTAAAGTGGCCTTTCCCTCACTCTGAAACTCGAAAATCAATGTCGATGATGCGTGCACTCATCACCGAAATTATTTTCCAGCGACATAAGTGAGTTCTGGACTTCTATTTTCTCAAACTTCTTTTGGAATTTCTTCGAAATCATTCGAAACTCATTAAAATCATTGGAACATTTCTTATTCGAAAAAAAATACTTTTAAATCATACTATTATTATATATTTCAAAATCTAAAAACCAATTTCAAAATACCGGAGTTCAATTCTTGAATTTCAAATTTAAAATCTTTTAGTTACAAATCATTTTTTTTAGAAATCAATTTCTTATATAACTTCAAAATTTCAAATACTTTCAAAAATTCAAATTCTTATTTTTAAGAGGTATATATAATCCTTATCGAAAACATTTTCAATTTTATATATAGAATATAATCATACTTATCAAAATAATAATTTCGATATATAAAACAATATCTAAAATACAAACAACCCGATTTTTTTCAAAGGGTGGTTCAAGAATGGATTCCAAAACAAAGATAGAGGTTCAAATTAGAGGAACTCAAATCGAATAAAATTATGATTCGAAGATAAGTTCGACCGAAAATGAGATAATTAACTTACAAAATAGAAGATGGATATACTTATACAAGTCGCGGGCGACCTTAACCGGGTCAACCATGACTTCAGGAATGTGATCGATGCAGAATTCCAAGGCAAATCGTCATTCGATCGCTAGAGATAGAATTCGGCATAACTAGAGATGGAAACATCAGAACCGAGGGATATATAAATCTCCGGTGAATCAATGCCAATTGTAAAGGAGTTTCACCCCTTCACAAGTCATTCGAAGATTGGTGGGATCGCCTATCCTTATAGAGATCATTCGAAGTGGAGTTATGGCATACTCCAGAATCAAAAGAATACAAATAGGGAGAGACAAGAATGAATTTTGGAACCGCAAGGAAAGTTCCAAAGTTCAAAGGAAATCGAGTCAAAAGGAAGAAATTCAAACTCAAACGAAAGTGATTCTGTAAATAAATTTACTATATATGCTAGGTTTTGCCTAGAGCCAAAGCTCTGATACCAACTGTAACGACCCGCTATTTTGGACCATTCAAATCGACAATAAATCCACACATGTCTGACTTGAATAATTCAAAATATCAGATTGTTAAGTTAAATTTGGTAAAACTCAGCATATGCAGTAAATAAATCAATCACAGAATCACAGACATAGAGTAATACAATAATACGCAGCGGAATAGATAAAATAGTAGTTCATGAAGCTACTATATAAACATCAGAGTTAGAAATAAAATACAACAGAATCTCAAATGCAGTGAAGTCTCCAGTACAACAGACGACTTCTTTGAACAAATCAACTAGAAGAGCTGGAAGCTGAGGCGATAGTTGGATCTCCAAAGGAAGCTCCAAACTCCAAAGGTGAGTCTCAAATGCTGTATCACTCGGTCTGACTCGAGCGTAAAGCAAAACACAAAATACTCGAGTCAGGATTAACATTCTTATAAAAATAAATCCAACTCAAGTGAAATATCAACTGAAATACAAGTAACTTAAAGGATGTTTGGGATAACCATCCTCTAAGGATCTTCAGAACTATCTACAAGGTGGAAATATACATTATAACACTGTGGTCATTTCAATTTTATTTATACTTCAAAACCCAAATATTATTTCATTTCAAATATAACTATTTTCCAAGATAGTATATATATTAATTAATTTATAAAGTAAAGCATTTAATTTTCTCAAGTCTCGCAAATCGATTCAAATCAACTTCAAATTCCAAATTCAAATTTTATTCAAGCTTTATTCATCAATTCAATTCAGTTCTGATTATACCATTTAAATTTTCAATATATTTCAAAGCTTTAATACTCAACATTTTCAAAGTTAAATTTAACCGTTTCATATAGCTCTTGATTTAACTTTATTATTATTAAATCAGGGAATATTCACTTAATAAATTCAATATCATTTAACTAGCCTTAAATTACATTTTTACTAAATATTTCTTTAACTTTATTTAAATAAGAAATATTCATTAAATTATTTAAATTAAACCCAAGTTATAAATCACATCTTAAATCCCAATTTCAATAAGTTTCAAATCGGTTTAATTAAATAAAATTATCTTCCCAACCTTAACTTATTCAAATTATTACCGAAATCTATTTTGAAACATAAATTTAAATACTCAACCATATTATATGTATTTAATCAATCTTAATTAAATTAAATATAATTATTAAATCTATATAAATCATTCTCATTTATATATAATAATTTAAGGCTCAACATTTATTAAAACTATATATTTCTTTCCAAACCATAGAATTTATTTTCAAAATATTTATATATATGGACCAACGGTGTCTGTATATAATTCTATCATATGGTTAACTGATACAGATATTTATCATTTCAATCTGTAATTTAAATATATACGGGTAGATATCATTTCAACCCGTAATCCCAATTTCAATTCAAATGAAAATCGCTTGGGTTTATCATTTCAACCCATAACGATTTTCTCTTATTCTAAAGTCCGTTCGGGTATGTATCATTTCAACCCATAGTGATTTCTATACTAACAGGGAACTTGCAGAGTGATAACAGATATAGAAATAATATAACAGGCATAGATATATCATCAATAACAATATAATATAAACAACAGGATATGGTGTCATATCCCACAGGTGAACAGTTATATATAATTAGCATATATAACAATTTAAATAACTACAACAACATATTTCAATTGTCGTTTCAATTGAAATCAAATTTAATAAACATAAGAACATTAATCGTGAGTGGTTGCTCACCTTTCGAGGCTAGAGAAATTTGACAATGAAATGAGTTACGAATCCAAGCACGAACTTCAAAGATAAGCCATATTGGCAAGAATTTTAACGATCAAAGCTGATAAAGAAGAATTGACGAAATCAAATCAGAGTTGGGTCGAGGAAGATAAATAGGATTAGTGAGCTGTATATAGTTGTATATATAACTATATATAAATAGAACTGTATTCTAAATTTAAACATATATTAAATTATATATATATTTTCAAAAATCATTGGTTTAAACAAAACATATCTATATGTAGTATAGTTTGAAATAATGTATATGTTTAAACCCATATACAAACCAATATCCAAACACCATCTAAAATTTAAATCTTTATAAAAGTAACCTTTATAAATAAAATATTAAAATCAATATTAAAACATATAACATAAAGTCCATATATTATATATCAATACCAAATCTAACTCTGGTATATGTAAACTAATATAAACCCATGTAAACTTTATAAAAATCTATATGTTATTAAAATAGATTATATATAAAATAAACCAATATATAATACTAACAGTAATATATGTTAGTTAAAGTCAGTACATAAATATACTCAACACCTTCTATACTTTACAATACTTTAAACATGCTAGCACTGCAACTATACAAAATATACATAGTACTGTAAAACAATTATATACAGTAAAACAAAATTAAATAAAAACACACACACCTTATACAAAACGCATATAGAAACACTACATACACACACATCTATATATATATATATATATGCGAACAAGATATAGAACCAGAGAAGAATCAAGGAAGAGGACAACAAAACTCACCACGGCAAGGTAGTGGTTCGCCGAACAACGTCAGCATGGAAAGAGGAGGAGATGGAGGGCGGATATGATCAAATAGAGGTACGACAATTGAGGCGGAGAGGCTAAGGGTGCAAGCCAGAGGCGGAGGAGTGTGTTCGTTTCTCTCTCCTTTTTTTTGTTGTTGCTGGGTTTCAAAAGAGAAGGGAGCAATATATGTTGAGGGAGTAAAATGTGAGCAGGTGAGTAAACGAAGGATGCAAGTATGAGGTGGAAAGTGAAAGCAAAGTGAAGTTGCAAAAGTGGAAATTGATTTATAAACGCAATTGAAATATGAGCCTTTGCCCAATCAATGTAAAAAAAACGTACACAAATAAATGAATATGGGACAAATGAAGATGAAGGGGAAAGACATAAACTATTTATGGGCGTTGAATTTATAAAAGGGACCATGATGTGTACAATAATTGAAATGAAAACGTACACAAATAAATGAATATGAGACACATGAAGATGAAGAGGGAAAGAAATAAACTATTTATGGGCGATGAATTTATAAAAGGAACCATGATGTGTACAATAATTGAAATGAAAATATACACAAATAAATGAATATGGGACAAATGAAGATGAAGGGGGAAAGAAATAAACTATTTATGGGCGATGAATTTATAAAAGGAACCATGATGTGTACAATAATTGAAATGAAAACGTACACAAATAAATGAATATGGGACAAATGAAGATGAAGGGGGAAAGAAATAAACTATTTATGGGCGATGAATTTATAAAAGGAACCATGATGTGTACAATAATTAAAATGAAAACGTACACAAATAAATGATTATGAGACAAATGAAGATGAAGAGGGAAAGAAATAAACTATTTATGGGCGATGAATTTATAAAAGGAACCATGATGGGTACAATAATTGAAATGAAAACGTACACAAATAAATGAAAACCAGTGAAGTTAAAAAGGAAAAAATAGTGTAAATGTGAATCGTTGCCACATAAACAAATAAAACGTATACAAATCTTTTACCGGTTATGTGATGGCAACGGTCACCCTTAATTGAGCTGAATAATAAAAGCCAATGCTTTGAACGTATTCCATAAATTAAGTAACAGACACTGATTTTTAAATTTATTAGTAGCTAGGAATAGCAATGTTTGAACGTGAATTGGAAAGCAGTTAATACTGTGGTCCAGCCTGTACGTTTCAAATTTTGAAAACGAAGAAAATAGAAATGGAACAGGTTGCAAAAGGAAAGCCACACATATAATTGGAATAAAACGTTAACAATGAAACGTGCCACATTCAATGGAAAGAAACTGAAATGATAACGTCAAGCATGGGAATTAAGGACAATAAAGTAGAAAGTATGAGAAACGTAAAAGTGAATAAACGAATGAATGCAAGCTACAGATATATATATAAATGATGTAAAATATTATGTTTCTACCAGAGAGAAGAGAAAATGTTTGAAATGGAATAAATAGGGAAGGAACAAACCCGAAATGAAATAGCAACGGATAGAAAATTAAAGAGCTACAGCACGAATACAGGGAGTAATAAAGGTATGGTATTGATTGGATTGTAACTGATGTAAAACTTGAATGGACAGGGAAGAAATAAAATTTTTGGTAACAGTCGATTCCTTTGATTTCATGCAAATTTATTTTCAACAATTCTTAACTGATTTGAATTTAATAGAATTACATAATAAATAAACTTTCATATAATTAATTGAAAATTTACCATTTGCTATATTTAATATAGACATATTCCAAATAATAAATTTTTATTTTCAAATTTTATTGTTTAAATTTCACAAAATTTCAATTAATTTAATAGATAAAATCACTAAAATTTATGGGTCGTTACAAAATCACTTAGGTCGCTAGACCTTATATCCCTTAGGTCGCTCGATCTCACAACTCCTTTAGGTCGTTATTCCTTAGGTCGCATGGCCTCCTCACTTCTTAGGTCGCTAGGTCGCTTTACCTGCTTGCACTCCTTAGCTTGACACTGTTAGGTCGCGCAACAACTTAGGTCGCATCACTTATAGGTCGTTCGACCTATATTTCCTTAGGTCGCTCGGCATGTTAGGCCGCACTTCCTATTTTCTACTTTGATGCATTTTGAGCTGATTTCCTTGGATTTCATTCACGTCTTCGAATGTGAATTTTTTGAAAGATTGTTCTACAATCGTTTTGTGGTTTGTCACTTTAAAAATATGAAGGTTTCAATACTAGTAGTAAATATCAAACTCGGTTTCAACACTATTTTAAATACAAAGCTCGTTTTCTCAAACCATTTTTCAATCTACTAGTATATACAAGCCTTTACTTCACTCGGATGAGAAATCGAATTAAACGACTTAGTAAAACGAGTGGTATGAAACGCTCGCGTTCACTTCATCGGTTAGCTCTTGGACTTGTTCGATTGAACCCTTTTGTGACAATTTTCTAGTGAAGATCTACAACTTGTTCGTAAATATTTAAGTTAAGCAAGTGGTTATGGGACATGAAGCTAAACTCATATACTTACTATCTTGGTGTGATTGACACTTCTTGATGATCATGACGATCATTTTTGTGATTTGATTTAGACTAGCAATTGTGCGAAGTCTCTTTGTCTACGAGGGAGTCTTTTTTTCATGCCTGGGCTTGACTTACCGAACCTAGGCAGCTAGTCCCTTAAGAACCATTGTACTAAACCCCGTTTGTGTGATGTTTCACCATCACATATGTGGGGTAGCACCCCATGGTCTTCGGGCCGTTCGTGTGTCAAAATTTAATGGATAACTTCCATGAGATAGCTTCTCGTTCTTGTGTTACACCTATTGGTGAGTTTTCATGCTCCCGTTCTTGTGATAGGCCTCCCCCCTTTTTACGTGATTTCTGGATTTCGTGTGCTGATTTCTGGAATTTTGTGCTTCACCAATTTTCGTGATTTTCATTGATATGTTTTTATCAATTTTTGTGCATTGGTGAATTCGTGTGTCATTGACTTGTTATGAATACAAGTTTAGGGTATGATACCCTATTTTATCTTTGAGAAGATTCTTGTGATATTGATTAATCTCTTGTTGATTTTCAATTACATACTTATAGTAGTATGCCACTATGGTTATTACATGTTCATGCCATGCCTTTTATTTTAGACCATACCATCTGATATTTATAGCTAGACTGATCCGTTTATTATTTTCTTATAAATAATACTCGGGTCAGACCGAGATGTTACAGGTGCTTCTGCTTGACTTCTCCTCTGGATTATTCTGACTTTTGGCTAACTACTTAGATTAGTAGTTTTTGGATGTACACATTTGAGATATAGACTCTATGTTGTATATTTATTCTTTTGTATAGCACGTGTTGCTATTCTTTTGTATTATCGTGGATCTTTCTGACCACTACTCTGATGTACATTTTCGTGTGTTATCTATATATATATTCATATCTTTTTCCGCATTTGTGATATGGATGTCTATGACTGATTATGTTATGTTTACTTCTATGTTTGTTTCCGAAGATTATATATAGCCACCGTGTGATAGCTTTGAGTTTGTATCGGTATGTCGGGTTTCCTCCTTAAATGAAATGCATGCTATACTATCTGACATATCGGTGCTCGCTCAAAGAAGTTACATGGAGGGTCGCTCCTCAACAGCCTTATTCTCCGTGCTAGTTGACAACATTACACCGTAGTGTTCTTGGCTAGCGTGGGTATAGAGGTGGGGTGTCACAGCTTGGTATCAGAGCCAAACTTCGGAATAATGTAGAATAACTTAACAAGGATCATCGTCCTAAGTCCAACTTAGGAGTCGTGCCTTAGGATTTAATTCGAGTCTTCGAACCGACTCATCCTATTTCCTCTTATGAATCCTTGTTTTATCTATCAAGACTTGCTTGATATTTATTTGGAGAATAACTTTTCTTCTTTTCTCTTCCTTAAAGAAGAGAATGTCTAGACCAGGTCGTCCCAGAGCTGGACCATCTACTGTTACTCCCCAGGATGGAGTTTTTATGACTGCTCAACAGCTTCTTGATTTAGTAAAGAATGCTCAAGCGGCTGGTCCTAATCAGGAACCTACTCATCCTAAGTCTGGATTTGCACGTTTGTGCAACGATTATACCAACTTGGGTGGGAAACCATTCAAAGGTTGCGAAACTATTATCGAGGTCCAGGCTTGGTTAAGAACATGCAATCGAATCTTTTCTCGCATGAATCTTATCGATCTTCACCGTGTTCAGGTGGCCTCCAGTATGCTCCAAGAGAGAGCATTGGATTGGTACGAACTTCTTATTTCTGAGATTAATGAAGCGGATCTCACCTGGGAGCAATTCCGGGAACGCTTCGAATTAAAATTCGTACCAAAGCAGAGAAGGTGACATTGGCTCGTCGTTTTATAGACCTTGTTCAAGGTGAATCCTCTGTGACAGATTATGTCGCATCCTTCGAGTCACTGTCTAAATATGGGGTTGAATACATCAACACCCCATTGAAGAAGAACCAAAGGTTCGTTTATGACTTAAACAAAAATCACAAGAAGCCATTACTTCTCAAATTAGAAGTTTCTTTCGACCAACTCATTGATCTTGCTCTTTGTCTTGAAGAGGCTGATAAGGATAGTGATGTTGAAGTGGTGGCTGCCAAAGAAAACTTCAACAACAAGAAAAGGCCTAATAAGTTCAAAAGTCCTTATCCCAACAAAAAGGGTAAACAAGCAACTCCTGCTGCAAAGACACTTTCCCCCAGTGATGGGAAATGCTTCAACTGTGGTGCTAAGGGCCATTTTGCGAACAAGTGTTCAAAGCCCCGCTCTTGTCGCTATTGTAAGAGCCCAGATCATTTTATGCATCTATGCCCTAAGCTTCAAAGCAAGGAGGGAAAGTTAAACGTTGCTCAAGCCCCTGGCAATACATCTCGCGGTCAAGGTATGTCTCATTCTGTCCTTGATGGCATAATTATATTTCATGATCAACCTATTAGAGTTCTCTTTGATACGGGTGCATCCCATTCTTTTATATCAAAGGAACTTGTAGACACTCTTTCTTTAAGTGTTGTTGCTTTAATGACTTCTCTAAGAATTGCGAATCCGGTTGGTGGATCCGCAACTCTTAGTTTGCTTTGTAAAGACGTCGAGATTATTTTGTGTGATTTTTCTTTCCTAGCAGATTTGCATGTCATGCGTTACTTAGGCTTTGGAATGATTTTGGGTATGGATTGGCTTAATCGTTATGAAGCTCATATCCTATGTCCTGAGCGGACTATTTATCTCCGTCATCCGCAATCTGTTAATCAGATTTCTATTGTTCTTAAAGATTCAGATTCTGCTTTGGTTGCATCTTTATATTGATAATGATAATGATGACGAGGAAGATGTCATTTCTCTTATTCGCGTCGTTCGTGAATTTTCCAACATATTTGAGCCCGTTTTAGGATTACCACCTAAGCGAGCAATTGAGTTCAAAATTAATCTTATACTGGGAGCTCAACCTATTACCCGTCCTCCTTATCGCATGTCTAATAAGGAGAATGAAGAGATGCGCAAACAATTATCCGAGTTAGAGATGAAGCAACTTATTCTCTCTAGTTCCTCGCCTTGGGGAGCTTCAGCTATTTTCGTAAATAAGTCTGATGGTACACTTAGGCTTTGCGTCGACTACCGCAAGCTTAATGATCTTACTATTAAGAATAAATATCCTTTACCTCGGATTGATGATTTGTTTGATCAAATTAGTGGTGCTAGAGTCTTTTCACAATTGGACTTGGCTACCGGTTTTCATCAGCTTCGTATTGCAAAGGATAGTATTCCTTTGACTTCGTTCCGTACTCATTATGGATCTTATGAGTGGCTAGTTATGCCATTTGGTTTAACGAATGCTCCGGCTTATTTCGTTGACCTTATGAATCGAGTTTTCAAAGATTTTCTCGATCAGTTTGTTCTCATCTTTATTGATGATATCCTTGTGGATTTCAAAACCGAGGAGGAACATGAAAAGCATCTTCGAATTGTATTGGAAACTCTTAGGAGCAATCAATTAAAGGCAAAATTTTCTATATGCCATTTTTGGCAATCTAGTGTGAAGTTTCTCGGTCATATTATTTCCGAATCCGGAATATCAGTGGATCCTTCAAAGATTGAAGCGATTCAAAATTGGAAGAGACCGGAGAGCGTGACTGAAATCCGTAGCTTTCTCGGATTGGCAGGTTATTACCGCCGTTTCATAAAAGACTTTTCTAAAATTGTTGTTCCTCTTACTGGCTTAACAAAGAAAGGTGTTAAATACATTTGGTCGGACAAATGTGAAACTTCTTTTCAGAAATTAAAAGAACTCCTTTCCGATGCTCCCATTCTTGTTATTCCCGAAGGGATCCAAGATCAACTGTGACTATCTTTAAATAAATTAACAAATTAATTAACTTAAATTAATCACATTCATTTCATAAATCATAACTGAGCAATGCATCCTTAATTACCCTTTAAACAAATTAATTGATCCCTAATTACAGATTAATTATTCATTAACTATTAATTAATAAACCTTAATTATTAATCAATATCTTTTAATACAAAGTAATCAATCCCTAATTACTTTTATAATTAATTAATTAACCTTAATTAACTAATTAATTACCTCTTAATTATTAATTAATAAAACTTAATTATTAATTAACAACCTTAATTACAAATTTAATTAATCCATAATTACCAATTAATCAATTCTTAATTACCATGTGATTAATCTTTAATTAATTAATTTGTTAATTTATTTAAAGATAGTCACAGTTGGTATCAGAGCTTGAAACAGGTACTTGAAATTTGGAGAATGCTACTGAATCTTTGTTGTTTATACCGATGCTAGTCGCGTTGGTTTGGGTGCCGTTCTTATGCAGAAAGAATGTGTTATTGCTTATGCTTCTAGGCAATTGAAACTGGCTGAGACTAGATATGCCACACATGATTTAGAACTCGCGGCTATCGTTTTCGCCCTTCGAATTTGGCGACATTATCTTTTGGGAGAGAAATTTGTGCTTTATACTGATCATAAGTCTTTGAAATACTTATTCTCTCAAAAGGTACTTAATTTGCGTCAACAGCGTTGGCTCGAATTCCTTGCCTCTTATGATCTTGATATTCTTTATACTCTCGGAAAGGGAAATCGAGTTACCGATGCACTTAGTCGCAAGCAACAAGCGGTTGTTTCCATGATGATATCTGAATGGAACGATCTCGAGGTTTTATCTACTTGTGAGATTAGGGATCGTGTCTTCGATTTATGTTCATCTCCGGTTTTATGTAGCCTTGAGGCTCATCGTTCTCTTTTAGATCGCATTCTTGAAGCTCAGAGGCTAGATCCCGAATTGGCTCTTCTTAGGCAGAATATTAGGGATAAAACCGATATTGAAGGTTTGGAAGACTTTGCTATCGATTCTCGAGGCGGCATTCGAAAATTTGGTAGGCTTATCGTACAAAATATTAGTGATCTTCGTAAAGATATTCTAGAAGATTCTCATCGTTCCAAATATTCCATTCATCCCGGTAGCAGTGAAATGTACGCAGATATGAAGTGACTTTTATTACTGGGAGGGAATGAAATCTGATGTTGCTAACTTTGTTAAGTGTTGCATGACTTGCCAACTTGTCAAGGCTGAACACCAAAGGCCAGGTGGGTTATTGCAACCATTGGAAATTCCAGTTTGGAAGTGGGATCAAATTTCCATGGATTTTATAGATGGCCTTCCCCGTTCTCGTTCGGGTCATAATAGTTTATGAGTGATCGTTGACAGACTTATTAAATCTGCCCATTTTATTCCTGTTCGGTCGAACCGAACCATTCCTCTTCTGGCCAAACTCTTTATCAAAGAAATTGTTAAACTGCATGGAGTTCCTTCTTCCATTGTTAGTGATCGAGATCCATTGTTTACTAGTGGATTCTGTAAGAGTCTTCAAAAAGCTTTGGGAACGAAGCTTAATTTTAGCACCGCTTATCACCCCCAGTCCGATGGACAAACCGAGCGTGTGAATCAAACACTTGAAGATCTTCTTCGCGCTTGTGTTCTTGACTTTGGTGGAAGTTGGGAAGATCATATTTCACTTGTTGAATTTTCCTATAATAACAGCTTCCAATCTAGTATTGGTATGGCACCTTTCGAGGCACTCTATGGTAGGCCATGCCGATCTCCTTCTTGTTGGCTTGAGGCCGGTGAGAAGCTGGTCTTAGGTCAAGATTTTATTCGGGATTCCACAGAAAAGATTGAACTTATTCGTCATAGGATGAAAGAAGCTCAGAGTAGACAAAAGTCCTATGCCGATAACCAAAGAAGAAAATTAGAATTTTCTGTGGGAGATCTTGTTTTTATTCGTGTTTCACCTATGAAGGGTGTTGTACGTTTCAGTCGATCGGGTAAGTTAGGGCCTCGATATATTGGGCCATTTCCTATCACTGAACGTATTGGTTCCATGGCTTATCGCCTTTCATTACCGGCTCAGTTTTCTGCCATGCATGATGTGTTTCACGTTTCTCAATTACGGAAGTGCCTTCGGGATTCCGATTCAATTCTTGAGTCCGGTGTTGTTGAAGAGATTGAAGTTTCGCCTAATTTAACTTATGAGCAGCAGCCTATTCGAATTATGGCTTCGGAGATCAAACGACTTCGAAATAAAGATGTTCTGCTTGTTAAAGTTAAATGGTCCTCAAATCCTAAGGATTGCTCTTGGGAAACTAGAGAATTCATCGAGCGAACAAATCCAGACTTACTTTCTCATGCTCTTTGAGGTAAACTTCTTATTTCAAATTTCTTTTGGGTTAATATGCTTTTATGGTTGTTACTTTTTATTTGCATCTTATATATTGCGAGGACGCAATTTCTATAAGGAGTGGAGTCTGTAACAACCCGCATATTTATCGATTTGATATTTAAATATTTTATCGCTAGTCGGAAAAGCTACTTTTTGCATATGGTCAAATTAGGACTCGAGACCACCTCCATTGAGTTCAAAATGATGTTTGTGATATTTTTAAGTGTAAACTTCGATATGTTTGGAGATAGTGGAATTTTCGCTACTTTTTCACTTTTTGCTTTGAGCTTTTTGGTTTGGGCTGAAACACTTCTAAGTCAGCCCCAACCCCCTCCTTCTCTTCACAACTTCATTCTTCATTTCCTAAACATAGAAGCTTCATCAAAAATGGAGGAGGGAATGAGAAATTAAAACTCCAAGCTCAATTTCAATTGCAAATCCATCATTCAACTCCAAATCCAAAGAGAAGACATTGATCCAAGCTTTGGACTGTTCTTGCTTTACTTTTAGGCTTCATCTTCATTGATTTTAGTGCAAAGGTGAGATTTTTATCTCACATTCTTGCCTATAACTATCTTGGACTGTTGGGGATGAATTCCTATCACTTTAGCATGTATATTTGCTTTTGGTTTGGATTGGATTGGCGGAAAACTCCAAATTTTAGTGTTTTGGTGAATTTCCTGGAGTTAGGTCGTTCTGCCTTGGAACTGGCTCGTCCCACTTAGGTCGCTGGGTCATAGGTCGCTCTGGCGTGGAAAAGACTCTGCCTGCATTTAGCTCGTTCTGGACTTAGGTCGTTCGTTCCTAGGTCGTAGGTCGCTGGCCTTTAGGCCGTTTGACCTTTCTTCTTTAGGTCGCTCGGCGACCTTTAGTTGCTTAGGTCGTTCGAGTCTGATGAGACTCGCTTGCATATAGCTCGTTCGGAGTTAGGTCGTTTGCCCCTTAGCTCGTACTTCCTTTAGGTCGCTCGGCGATCTAAAACGTCGCTAGGTCGTTCCTAGCTCGCCATCAATAGGTCGTTCCCCTTAGGTCGCGTACCACTTAGGTCGCGTACCACTTAGGTCGTACCATTAGGTCGTTAGGTCGCATGACCCCAATTCTGTTAGGTCGCCTGACCTTAATTACTTTAGGTCGTTAGACCTTACTCCCTTTAGGTCGTTCGACCTCAAAATCACTTAGGTCGCTGGACCTTATATCCCTTAGGTCGCTCGATCTCATAACTCCTTTAGGTCGTTATTCCTTAGGTCTCATGGCCTCCTCACTGCTTAGGTCGCTAGGTCGCTTGACCTGCTTGCACTCCTTAGCTTGACACTGTTAGGTCGCGCAGCAGCATATGTCGCATGACTTATAGGTCGTTCGACCTATATTTCCTTAGGTCGCTCGGCATGCTAGGCCGCACTTCCTATTTTATACTTTGATGCATTTTGAGCTGATTTCCTTGGATTTCATTCACGTCTTCGAATGTGAATTTTGTGAAAGATTGTTCTACAATCGTTTTGTGGTTTGTCACTTTAAAAATATGAAGGTTTCAATACTAGTAGTAAATTTCAAACTCGATTTAAACACTATTTTAAATACATAGCTCGTTTTCTCAAACCGTTTTCAATCTACTAGTATATACAAGCCTTTACTTCACTCGGATGAGAAATCGAATTAAACAACTTAGTAAAACGAGTGGTATGAAACGATCGCGTTCACTTCGTCGGTTAGCTCTTGGACTTGTTTGATTGAACCCTTTTGTGACAATTTTCTAGTGAAGATCTACAGCTTGTTCGTAAATATTTAAGTTAAGCAAGTGGTTATGGGACATGAAGCTAAACTCATATACTTACTAGCTTGATGTGATTGACACTTCTTGATGATCATGATGATCATTTTTGTGATTTGATTTAGACTAGCAATTGTGCGATGTCTCTTTGTCTACGAGGGAGACTAAACCCCGTTTGTGTGATGTTTCACCATCACATATGTGGGGTAGCGCCCCATGGTCTTCGGGCCGTTCGTGTGTCAAAATTTAATGGATAGCTTCCATGAGATAGCTTCTCGTTCTTGTGTTACACGTGTTGGTGAGTTTTCATGCTCTCGTTCTTGTGATAGGCCTCCCCCCTTTTTACGTGATTTCTGGATTTCGTGTGTTGATTTCTGGAATTTTGTGCTTCACCAATTTTCGTGATTTTCATTGATATGTTTTATCAATTTTTGTGCATTGGTGAATTCGTGTGTCATTGACTTGTTATGAATACAAGTTTAGGGTATGATACCCTATTTTGTCTTTGAGAAGATTCTTGTGATATTGATTAATCTCTTGTTGATTTTCAATTACATACTTATAGTAGTATGCCACTATGGTTAGTACATGTTCATGCCATGCCTTTTATTTTAGACCATACCATCTGATATTTATAGCTAGACTGATCCGTTTATTATTTTCTTATAAATAATACGCGGGTCAGACCAAGATGTTACATGTGCTTCTGCTTGACTTCTCCTCTGGATTATTCCGACTTTTGGCTAACTACTTAGATTAGTAGTTTTTGGATGTACACATTTGAGATATAGACACTATGTTGTATACTTATTCTTTTGTATAGCACGTGTTGCTATTCTTTTGTATTATCGTGGATCTTTCTGACCACTACTTTGATGTACATTTTCATGTGTTATCTATATATATATTGATATCTTTTTCCGCCTTTGTGATATGGATGTCTGTGACTGATTGTGTTATGTTTACTTCTATGTTTGTTTCCGAAGATTATATATAGCCACCGTGTGATAGCTTTGAGTTTGTATCGATATGTCGGGTTTCCTCCTTAAATGAAATGCATGTTATACTATCCTGACATATCGGTGCTCGCTCAAAGAAGTTACATGGAGGGTCGCTCCTCAACAGCCTTATTCTCCGTGCTAGTTGACAACATTACACCGTAGTGTTCTTGGCTAGCGTGGGTATAGAGGTGGGGTGTCACATTGAATGATTGAATTGATTGGATGTGCTATATTATATAGTAGTATATAGTATATATTGGAGTGATTGATTTCCTTCATTATATAGCAGATGAGACCCTATGCGCCGCATAATAGCGGATGATATTTTATAAACCCATATACCGCGATATTTCACCTCGAAGTGGAATTGGTATTGTGCTAACATCTGTGGATGCAGGGAAACAGGTTGGAGGGATCCAACTGGATTCCTCAAAATATTTAGATTGCCTAATATTCTGTGATATGATTTATTTGATAATCTGTGATTAATTCCATGGGTAACTGGAAATGTTGGATGCTGTGTTTGATTGAATATATTTGGGTATTCTGAGTTATCAAAATATATAGATTTGATTTTTGATAAGAAAATAAAAGAGAGAATTTTAAGAAAAATAATTATAAAGAATTTGAATAAGTTAAAGAATGGATTGGAAAATAATAAATGCGATTTTTAAATTCCAATGAATAAATTCCAAGTATGGTTTAAGAGATTTTTGAATAAATGGGAATAAATGAAATTTAAACTTGAGAGGTATTAATTAAAGGAATAAAAGATTTATTTTTAAATTCAGGATTTAAATGGTTTAGGATGCAATAAAAGGAATTTTTATGAAATTGATATTTCCAGTTTAAAATCATAATAAAGAGTTAAATCCGGAATTTATGAAATTTATGGATTTTGGAATAAAATTTAGTAAGTAAAGGAATTTATTTTAAAATGAAGTAAATTTTGGAAATCAATTTGAAAATTGATTAAGTGTTTGAAACAAGGATCTTAAAAGGAAGATGAAACTATGGAATTTATAAACTGGGTTTGTAAAAGTAAAGTAATATATCGGTGGATATTTGGAAGAATAAATTCATGGTGGGAATTTATTTAAGGAATGGGTAAATTTGGTTAAAAATAAATAGTGATTTATTTTTAAAAAGATGTGAAAGAGAAGTGTATTTCCTAGGATAGCCAAGTATGTTTTCAAAGCAAATTTTTAAGTATAAGTTAAAAGTTTTAAGGATTGTTTTAAAAGCATGTTTTAGAAAATTTATTATTTTTAAACGTTTAAGTTTTAAAGTAAGTATTTTCCAAATTTATTTAGTAATAATTATTTAAAGGTGACTGGGTATTATGTTTTAAAGGATAAAAAGTTAGTTTTATATTTTATAAAGTAGTTTATTTTAAATATTCTTAAAGTATATATTTTTGAATAAAGTATTAAAGTAGTTTTTAATTTAAATGTTTAAAGTATATTTTATAATAAAGTGTTTTTAAGTTATTTTTAAAATCTAAAGTATTTGAACTTGGTGATTTCAGTGGAAATAGAAATCATTTGGGAATTTATTCCATGAGAGAAAGACGGTTTGAAACTGTTTTCAAAGGGTTGAAAAGTGGAAATATATCTTGCGAAGATATTTTGAGATTAATAAATAATTTGGGAAATTATTTATGTTTGTTGGATGTTTTGTGGATGTAAATTGATAGTTAAATAACCGACTATCAATATTGGCCAATGCGCTGATCGTTTCGAAGAGACCGGGATCGGGATTAATTTCTCGAAAACCACTTCGATCCGGTTTATATGTTTTCGTGGGGAAAACGAGTTTGGAATCGAAGATGGAGTAGTAAAGTGCAAGGGCTAATCGCTACTAATCCTGAGGCTGATTCCAAAATGGATATAGTAGGAGTAGTGCCTTAGGTTCCGTTCGAACCCGGAACGGACTTGTATGGATGAATGCTTTCGAAACATCGTCAGGTGGACGGTGGACATTCTAAGTGAAATGTTCTATAAAGGTAACGCTTAGCCTCAAGCCTCGTCAACCGGGAATGACTGAAAATCAGGAGTTATGCAGCAAGGCTATTTGGGTAGCGCCCATTAGGGTGAGGTCATCCCTGTCTAGATGTCCCTTTTTATATTCGGCTTAGTGGGCGGTTGCTGATCCCAACCGCGGGGTGATCTCACTCAGAATTATCCAATAAGGGGTAGTTCCGGTCTTGTGTTGCAGGGGATCGGGCGTGGTCCTCGGTACGCTGATCTAGACCAGGTACTGTGACAGGTGGTACCCCAGTGCCTAGTCATTGATGGAAATCCATTCTCCCGACGTGCCTTTTACGGTTTTTGTTTGTAGAACAAACTTTGTGGCTAGTATGCTGGAATTTAATCATGTAACAATTTCCGCTATTTGATTAAGTATTTGTATATAGACTATTATAATATCAGACAGATTTGATAAAAAGTGTTTCGGCTATCGTAAGGTAAAAACCCGACATGTTTATTTGTGGCGTGGTCTTACGAGATGCTTTTGATTTCAAAGGGTTTGGAAAACTTTAATAATCCAATTGAGTGTGTTTTCTCACGCTGGTTTTCCAGACTGACTCGGGTGTTATTTTATTATAATGCTCGGGTCAGACCGAGTATTACAGATACAGGATAGGGATGTTGTGGAGCTCAGGAGACGAGCTGGATGACGAGGCGTATTTCCGTAGATTTGTATATTCCGCTGTGTAAGGACAAGTTATTAAACTGTCTAGATTTGATGTGTTGATTGTGTACTCTGATGATTGTAAGTATTTTACAGTTACAGATTCATTTGTGTGATATCCCGGGTTTTTTAGCAATATAAATTTAATAATCTGTATTGATAATTTAATTGATTTGATAATTATCCTATATAATTTTAGTTTAAATTGGTAATTTAATCAATATTTAATCTGGCAATATTGATCAATATCCTTTTAATAATTTAAAATGGATAAAATTTATCTTTGAAAGCTAATAAAATTTATTCTGTATATAATATATATATATTTGATATATATTGTGAATAGGATATCTTTTGTTTTAACTAAAAGATGAATTTTTCAAATTGTATGTAAGTATATGTTATAATTTGAAATTGTTTTGAAATTTAATTTAATCTATTGATATATATATAGTAGGAATATATTGTGATTTAAGCTTTGTTTTAAATTTAATATCTTTCAAAAGTTAAAGATTAATTCATTTGTTTTAAAAATATAAAATAATTATTATTTCTAAAAGTATGATAGTTTAAATAAGATTTAATAAAAGATTTATTTTTATCTTGTTTTCTTTTAATAAGTATAAGACTAAAATGGTTATAAGTGTGTATATATATGGTTTTAAATAAACTTTCTTTTTAAAATATCTCTTAAATTAAATAGTTTGTAAACAAGTAAATGAATTTATATAAATCCATATTCACATAATTAATATAACATAAATACTTTTGTAAATAAGGTTTTAAAATATAAATATTTTTCAAAGAGTAATTGGTTTTATAATATTTTCTCTAAAAATAGTTTATATATACATATAATAAGGTAAGTGTTTATTAATTAGTGAATTAAGTATAAAGGTTTTATATTAACATTTAAATTAAATAAAAAAATTTATTTAATATATTAATAAGAACATGTGTAAATACATTAACACTTAGTGGTAACAAGTGTAGGGTAATTAGGTGATAAAGGACACATGTAAGTTTTAAAAAAATACAAGTGGCAAATTTCTTTGGAAAATGAAATAACAAATATAATGTTGTATAGAAACCTTGCTTCTATTTTTCAGTTCAAAACGTTTTCTCAGTTTTTCTTTCTTCTTCTAAAACTGAAATCAAAGTTAAAAGAAAAATAATATCAGTTCTCAAATTTTCTTCAACCTGAAATTCAAATCTGCAACTAAAAGGAAGTTCAACTATAATTCAAATGCAAAGGCTTCAGATTTCAACAAGTAAATAAGCAAATCCAATGATGAAGCTTCAGATCTTTTCAAATGTAAAGTACCAGAAACAAAATCAAATGCAAGTTGCCAGAATTCAAAATTTAAAAAGCCTGGAAGTGATAAACAGTGCTCTGCTTTGTTCTCTGCAAATAAAAAGGTGAGTAAATTATTTTAAAAACAGTTGATCTTAGATTTCTTCGTGATTTTGTGATGATATAACAATGTTATATGCAATATTTGTTTTAAATTGAATGCATGTTGAATTGAATGCTTTGAATTTCCTGTAGAGTAAAGGATTGTTACTGTGTTTATAAACAGTTTTCAAATCTGAGAAAAATTTCAATATCTTGATTTTGAATACGAACTGGACTTTGATTTGTAAATGAAGGTTGTTTGTAATCATGTAAATTATCATCTAAGAATAATTCTAGGATTTTATAATTTGAAATTTCCCTCGAATTGAAGAAAATACAGTGAAATTAAAATATAAGTTAAAAATCAATTGCTCTAAATTCTAAATTGAATTATATATAGGAAATCGTACTGTAAAACCATGAATTTAGGCGTGCATATCAAAAAATTTAGTTTGGAAATTCGAACGTAATTTGGGTTTGTTTGAATTTGGGTTGATCAGCGATTAGTGGTGATCCGCATGTTGGAGTTGAACGATTTTTGGTATGGAGGAGGGTTGATTGATTGTGATCATGGGAAAAATACAATCGAATTTTTTTCAATGTTTGAATTGTTCGAATTCGAACGATTTAGGGTTTTAGCTGGTTTGGTTTCGGTTTGAATGTCGTGACGTTTACGGCATGGGAAGGGGACCGGAAGCGATCGCGAGATGGGGGATAGAGGTGTGGAGATGCGGCGTTGCTCTGGTAGGAGAGCCATGGGTTCCAAGCGTCATGATTGTCGGCGATTGGTTGGTTTGTGGTCGAATGTGCGTTCAGTTTTTCGATCAGTGATCGAAATTTTAACTCGCGTGTTATTTGATCGATGTGGGTTTGAATTCATGCTCGCGTGGGTTTATGGGACTGATGGGGATGGTCGCGATGAACGTTGGTGGTCGGAGGCGATGGTGCAAGTGCACCACGTGCACGTGTGCACGTTGGGTGTCTGGACGTTTTCGTTGGGGAAGACGAAGGGGAAACTCGGGACGGTCTCGTGTTATTGGCAGTTTTTCTCGAAGTAGGTGAATGATCGCGAGGACTCGAAGACAACTCGGGGTTTTAGAGGGATTGACTCGGGTTTGGGTACAGGGAGTCGCTGGGTTTGCTTTGGGATAGGCGCGAGTAGTTTCTGGGTTTATCTCGAGTTTGATTTGGGTTTCGCTGCATAAGTTTAAATTGCTGAGTTATCTCCAATATTATAGGTTGTTTGTTTAGTTAGTTCTATAATGTTTTGTACTGTAGAATTAAAGAAAATGTTGCAAAGTGAAATTGAGTTGAATAAAAGAAATTAGACCTTAAACTATAAACGAGCTTATGAAGGTAAACAAATTTATAAAACTTAAATATTATTCCTTGTAATTAAGAAAAGAGTAATTAAAGTGGAAGTGATTAATGAATAATCACATGATGTTATTAATTAAGGAATTAATTAATATAAATTGTTTTTGAGTTAATTAATTATGTAGTAATTATTTAAGAATTATTAAATGATGGAATTAATTATTTGTTAAGTAATAAATTAAGAAAGAAATCGAGATCATTTAAATAAAGTAATTAGAAGATAATTACTTATGTAAGTAATTAAGAGTTAATTACTTAATTATTTTAGTTAATTAATTAATGTGATTAATTAATTGTTTTTAATTTAAGATTAATTATTAAGTGTAATTAATTAAAAGTAATTAATTAAGGATTATTTGTTAAATTAAAATTGATTAATAATACTTAATGAAGTAATTAATTAAGATAAGTAATTACAAATTGTTAATTACTGTTTATGATTAATTAAGTCTAATTAATTAATGAAGTGGTTGATTAAAATTAATTATTTAATTAATAAAAAAAGGTTAATTAATTAATAAGGATTATTGTAATTAATGATAGTAATTAAAGGTTAATTACTGTATATGGTTAAGGATAATTACTTGATGTAATTAAAGATAATTAATCAAAGGAGATTAATTAAGGAAGATCATTTAGATGTTTAATTAATTAATATGTAATTAATTAATGATAGTGAGCAGGATTAAGATAATCCAAGTAATTAAAGGATAGTAATTAATTTAATTAAAGGTTAATTAAATTGATTAGAGTAAATCAATTCTGTTTAGATAATTGATTAATACTGGATGTTTGATATTGGGTGATTGGTTGATATTGGATGATTTGTATGTCTCTGATATATATATGATATATGCTGCTTTGTGAGATGAATGTTGATATGAATTATCTATTGTGATAATGTTATTTATCTATCTGTTTATATCATTCAGAATATAAGTTTAAATGTTTAAACCTTTAAACAACTTGGCCTTAAAAGATACGTTTTGGATTTCGATGAGACCGGGATCGGGTTTCCGTATACCGGGATACCAGGTCTGGAGACCCGAATACCACATCGATCCAAATTAACGATAGGTCGTGAATCTCAAGTGAAGATGAAGATTCAGAGTGCAAGGGTTATTGTCGTTAACTCTGAGGGTGATTCCAAAACGAGTGTAACGAGATAATGCCTTCGGTTTCGTTCGAACCCGGAACGAACTTGTATGGATTGAATGCTTTCAGCACATCGTCAGGCGGACGATGAGCATTCTAAGTGATATGTTCTGATTAAAGGTAATCGTAACCTCAAGCCTCATCAACCGGGAATGGCTAAAACAGGGGAGGTGCAGCAAGGCTTCGTGGGTAGCACCCATTGAGAGCAAGATAGATCCCTGTCTAGAGGTCCCTTTTCTTTTCGGCTTAGTGTGTGGTTGGTCGCGCCAACTACGGGGTTATCTTGTTCGGGATTATCCAGTAAGGGATGGTTCCGGCTTTGTGTTACAGGGGAGTGGGCGTACTCCTCGGTACGGTGATCTAGGCCACGTACTGTGACGGGCGGTACCCCAGTAGCCCTGCCATTGTATGGAATCCAAACTCCAATAAGTGCCGTACGTATTAGTTGTGCCCAACTATGTTGGAATGTGAGATGTAAGCATTTCAGCTATTTTTGTATTTTACTTGAAAACCCTAGACCCTATTATAATACAATCAGATTTCCTATCTAACGTTTTAGTTAGCGTAAGGTAAAAACTTACCCATGTTTATTTGTGGGGAGTCTTACGTGATACTTTTGTTTTCAAAAGTTTTCAAAGTTAAGCAATCTAACCGTTTACTCACACCAGACCCATGTCTGACCCAAGTGTTTATTTTCTGTTTTATTAAACTCTTGGGTACTCAATATTGTATTGAGTAGTCGAGGGATTCAGGTTAGCTTTGACGAATTCTGGAGGAGATTTGGAGCAGGAGGCTTCACCGTGTAGATATATGATGATTCCGCTGTGTTTGTATTAGTCTGTATGGTACTGATGTACTTGTGTTGTATAATAGACAGAAGTTTATAACTGTCTATTCTGTGATGTATAAGTTGTGTACTCCGATGTATATGATACTATGTAATATTCTATGTGATATATTATATTTCATTCGTTTCCGCTGTGAGATTCTTTTGTGTTGTTGTTTCTTCTTTTCTATCCTTTCTTCTTCTATCCCTTTCTTTCTTCATGATGATACGACTTTCTGTGGAGAAAAAGTCGGGTCGTTACAATTTGTATAAAAAAATCTGTTGTTATATATCATATTTGTTCCGCTGCGATTGTGAGATTCTGATGTTGTTTTCTATTTCTTCTTCTACCTCCTTCTTCTTCTAATCCTGATGGTTCGATTTTTCAAGTATGAAAAATTCGGGTCCTCACAGTTTAAACCAATTTAATAATAATTTACTTAATTAACGTGAAAATTAGCCATTTTGGCCACTGTCTCGGATTTCAACGAAACCAGTTTCATCGGATCCGTAACAGTAAATTATTTTTAGATTTCAAGTTTCGTAGCGATCGGACTTGCCGTTTGATCGCGCGGGCTCAAAACGCGTAGAAATCAGTTAAAAGCATTTAAATGAATATAATCTGATTTTAAAGCTAACTTCTATATATAATGAAATTAGGGTTTGTTACTAGTTCCATTGAGTTTCAAAATATCGAAAACATATATTTCGATATATTGGATGACTCGTTTTCATTTCGGGAACGAAACGGACTTTTCGGATCGTTGTTATCGTTTCGATCCAACCTTGCCTATATATAGGCTATTATGAACCCTAGCTGTTTCTCATCTTATTATTTTTGTACGAATATTTCCTTCTCATCTCCTCTTTCTTTCCAATGGCTGAAAATTCTAATATCAATTTCAATAAAAAAACAAAAATAAATTGCGGATCTAGGGCAACTTCGGGTCGCGCTTCGGGTTCCAAATGCGAAAACTCTGTAGCAACTTTGGGTCAGGAACTAAATGACTCGGGTCTCGAGTCGTTTTGGAAAAAAATCAGAGCAAGTAGCGGGGGTTTGAGGCGACGGACCGAAGTAGGACTCGAAGTCGATGCAAGGCCTAAATTTTCCAATCTTCCAACGTTAATAACTTTTGTATACGAGCTCAGATTCCCGCGCGGTTTTCTCCATTGCGATCGTATCGAAATTCCAGACATTTTGGAACTAATTTGGCTGCATTCTAAGACTGTTAATTTTTTTGGCTAATTTTGGATTTTAAATCAACGACAAATCAAAGGTGAGTGTTTTAACCCACTCACAACTACTATTATGTTAGTTAAATTAAATTTATGATGTAATCAGAAGTTGATTGATAGTTGTTTGGTAATTTGTCATGCTAGTTAAATGTGAATTTTACTAAACTAAATTGCCATTTAATTTGATATTGAATTTTAAATTGCCAATTAATACCTGTAAATGATAATCGGTCAAATTGTTGTTATTTATTGGTTGATTTGAATAATGATTGTGATGGATGTTTAGTTTTGATATTGGATAATTGGATGTGTTATTTATATATTGTTATCATACTGCAAGTTCCCTTAATTTTTTGTTAGGAAAAATCACTATGGGTTTAAATGATACATACCCGGACAATTTGATATATTATGGAAAAATCGTTATAGGTTGAAATGATAGACTCGAGCGATCTTTGGATTTTGAATTTTAATTCGGGATTGCGGGTTGAAATGATATATACCCGTAAATTTAAATTATTGTGGGTTGAAATGATATATATTTGTATCACTTGGCCATAGGGTAGAAAATGATATACGGACACCGGATTGGTTAAATTAAACATAACGACCCGTATTTTTAGCTATTTTAAAATTATTAAATTTAGTGTAATTAATGAATAAAATGGTTAAAAATAAAGGTTCAATGATTTTGAATTTAAATTATTGGATATGAACTTGGATTAAAAAAAATTGAAATAAACTAATTTTGAAGTTTTGGCGATAACGAGATTGAAATGAAATTATATATATTAACTGGGTTTATAATCAATAACTGAAGTTAAATAATAATTGTAAATTATTTAGATAGAAATAAAATGATGTTGATAACTAAAATTTATTTGGAATTTATTGATTTATAGGATAATTAAATTATTTAAATTTAATATTGGAAATTATTTGAATAATTGAATTCTGAATTTAATATGATTGAAAATGATATAAAAAGTTAATGTAAATTTTATTTAAATAACAATGAAGGTTGTTAATATTTAAAATTGAATTTAAAAGTGAATAATTAGAAAGTGGAAATTTTATATTATAACCATGACGTTAAAAATAGCGATCCGGGGCATAGTCTCGGATTTCGACGAAACTAGTTCCATTGGATCTGTAATACTGTTTTATTATCGGATTTCAAATTTCGTAACATTTGGAGTTATCGTTTGGTCGTACGGGATAAAAACGCATTGAACTAAATATCGAAAATTTAATATTTTAATTAGATTTAAAAAGTTATCTTCCACATACGATCGAGTTAGGCCCCAAACATGTTCCATTGTGTTCGGAATAGGGGTAAACGTTATAAATGCCAAGTGGCACGCTTCATTTGGAGTTCGTTTGGAAAAAGTTGAAAATAATATTAAAATAATATGTTCACGTTTATAAATACGCCTGTTTAGGAGAAACCCTAACCTTATTTCTTTAAGCCACCACCACCATTAACGTACGACCAGGAACTTTGAATTTTCGGCCTCCATTATCTCTCAATCCACAAAATACCTCCCAAAACTTTCAACTACAAAAATCTAGAGCTCTTCGAGAGCTTCAAATCCAACGGCTACGATCGAGAACGGGGCGATGGATTGGCGACAATTTGTGTTTGAAGGCACCGCGTTCATATGCATTTTTTGAGACAAGGAGGCGACCGAGCTCGGTGGAACTCAGGGCGTTGGTTGGGTGGAGCTGGGGCGTTCGAATGACGTTGTTTGATCATCTTCTGGTGGTCATAGGGAGGAGCGGTCAAGGCAAGAACGAACGTGGCTTTGGGTTTCTTCGAGTGCGATTTTGCTTGGAAGCGAAGGAACGGAGGAAGAAAGATAGGTGCAGCCAGATCTGCTCTGTTTGAAATCTACGGCCCTGATTTGCTAGGTTATTATATATATATATATATGTGTGTGTGTGTGTGTGTGTGTGTGTGTGTAAATTTATATATATCAAATTGTGAATCTTTTAAAATGTGTATCTCTCTCAAACATTTTCAGAATTGGACGAAACAAGCACCATTAGAATCGCGACAACGAGCCCTACGTCATGAAGAAGATATGGAGATGATTGGGAATAACTAAAATTTTAGGTAAAATCGAACATTGTTCGATTTGATTTGAAATTTAAAACTCAAGGTTAGTGTTTTATAATGCTTACAAGTACTAGAATACTGTTATGCTAGTTAAATTTGAAATTATGAAGTAATATGAATTTATTGATTGTTGTTTGATAAATTGTCCTCTAAACTGTCATTTGATTACCTATAGAAATTAAAATTGACAGTTAAACTTGAAATTGGAATTGAATTGCCAGAAAAACACCCGATTTTAACAACTATGAAATTGTTGTGAATTATATTGACTGTTTGGATGGTTAATTGCGATGGATGCTATTGGTTGATATTTTGGATGATTTGGATGTTTATTTATTCTGATATATCCTATAACCGTCCTGTATATTATTTACAGTATATAAACGGTAAATTGAATTATTTCAAATAAATTAAGAAATAGGTTGAAATGATATATACCTATGACACTGTGATTTGGATTGAAATGATATATATCCTGTTGAATATGTGACTATATGATTTTTGTTTGATGATAATAAACATAGATATATTCATTTAAATGTATTTGTTAATGTACTATTTTATTTTTCACATAATTAAATAAATATTTGCCGAATAAAATAAATAACACACAATTTAAATTCAAACAGATATTTTATTTAAACAAATATTTATTACAATTTTGAATGGTACAAATTCAAGCTCTCACTATATATACAGTTTCAATTACAATACAAATTCGATTACTTTACATTTACAAATGAACCTCACTACATTTCACTCATTCATTTGTATTTATCTTCAACTCCATTGCAGATTGAATCCAACATCTGAACTATCCGCAAAAATATACACTAATGCAGTAAAATTGAAAATGAAATATTTTTACAATGTAAAATAAAATGTATTTTGAAAATATTATTTGCCTCAGTTATTTGGGTTGTTCGTCATCATTTAATTTTGAATTTATCATACACGAACATTTGTGATATGCACAGTGCATCACTGTACATGCCACAAGGCCGTGCACACCGATATACACTTGATAAAATTGCAGGGACAGGTAAGCACAAGGTCAAACCCAAATTAAATGTCGGGTTCAACTCAAGTGCAATACAAATTAAGTCACGATATCAGCACAAGGTCAAACCCGAGCTTTAAGCTGGATTCAACTCAGGTGTAATACAAAACTATGGGTCAAGATACATACAACACAACCTCAACCAAAAATTCGGCTGTACACTTGAACCCAGACTGGTCAGAGACATATACAAAGGTAAAAGACTCAAGATGCACATGAATGTACAACACAAATGAAACAGTGATACTGGTGACATGAACAAGACTCGAGGCAACCAGATTATATCCAAGCTAGAACAGTGAACTACAATGAAATCAAACTGACCAGGCAGCAAACCTGTATAAAACAATGTATCAAGACTGTAATACCAATACAGTGCA
The DNA here is from genome assembly GCA_030737815.1 of Allium fistulosum. Taxonomy (NCBI): domain Eukaryota; kingdom Viridiplantae; phylum Streptophyta; class Magnoliopsida; order Asparagales; family Amaryllidaceae; genus Allium; species Allium fistulosum. The sequence continues at coordinate 1,146,132,599 of CM060905.1, forward strand.
CATATAGCAGTGAATCACACAAGCTAATCCTAATAACAATAAAGTCAACAATGAACCAAGGATAGCAGTGGTGCAGCATATATATGTGTAGTAAAGACAACTAGATCATCGGAAAGTCTCAATAACATACACACACACACATATGCATGTGTACACATTGAGACAACAAGCACAATGACATCAAAGTGCAGCATAACCAAATTGTCCAAGCTAGATTCAACTTCAAAACGAAAAAGGAAGCAAGACAAGTTCAATAAGAACCAACAACAAGAGATGTACATATGATAGTAATGGCATGCAACCAGACTAGTGAAGCAAAAATACCAAACACATGAATGGATATATATGCAGTGCACCATGTATATACAAATTACAAACTGCAGTTCAAAGCAATGCCAAAGTCACGTATGCAGACAGAGTTTTATGAAGCCACGATGAACAAGTCATAAAAATAAACAAGTTCGAACCAAGTCAGAAATCATCAAGCCGTCGTAATCATATTTGAACAAGTCAAGTTTAAATGTCGAAATCAAATATTTGCACAAAATCAACTATGAACAAATGCCGAAGTCATCAGAATTCACAGAACCAAAAATGCCAGAAAAATCAATTCAACACCGTGGGTGTCAAGAAATCAAACGAGTCAAAATCGAGCCGTGGGAATCAAGTAACATAAAATCTACGAAGTGAGAAAGTCAGAGAAATCATAAACATCCAAGCAACATCGAACGGCCAGAGATAAAATAATTGACGAATTCAAATCATCAGAACGAACGAGAATATATGAATTTGATTCCTATTTAAATCCAATCGTCATCGGCCGTAAAGAATATCTAGTTCAAGCAAGCAAATCAGAAAAAGCAAAAGGGATAAATTACATACCGAAGTCAAGTTCGAACTCGATCAATTTTGAAGAAGCCGAAATCATATCAAGAGACAAACGATCGACAAAAGCAAGGAACGAGAAACATCTATTCGATCAAACAAAGCCGACATCTTTAAAATTTCCAAAGCCCTAATTATTGAAAGAGGAACGAGCGATTAAAGGAACGATGTGATGCCCCACTTCTATACCCACGCTAACCAAGAACGCTACGATGAAGTGCTGTCAATTAGCACGGAGGATAAGGCTGTGGAGGAGCGACCATCCATGTAACTTCTTTGTGCGAGCACCAATATGTCAAATAGAACAGAATGCATATCTTTTAAAGAGGAAATCCGACATACCGATACAAACATAAAGCTATTACACGGTGGCTATATATAACCTTCGGAAACAAACATAGAAATAATCATAACATAAATCAGTCACAGACATCCATATCACAAAGGCGAAAGAAGATATGAATAAATATATAACACATTAAAGTGTACATCAGAGTAGTGGTCAGAAAGATCCACGATAATACAAAAGAATAGCATCATGTGCTATACAAAAGAATAAGTACACAACATAGAGTCTATATCTCAAATGTGTACAACCAAAAAAAAACTACTAATCTATGCAGTTAGCCAAAAGTCAGAATAATCTTGAAGAGAAGTCAAGCAGAAGCACCTGTAACATCTCGGTCTGACCCGAGTATTATTTATAAGAAAATAATAAACGGATCAGTCTAGCTATAAATATCAGATGATATGGTATAAAGTAAAGGACATGACATGAACATGTAATAACCATAACGTCGTACTACTATAAGTACCTAGATGATAATCAACAAGAGATTAATCAATTTCACAAGGATCTTCTCAAAGATCCAAACCCATAAGCAGGTAATGACACACAAATTCACCAATACACAAAAACTGATATCATATCAATGAAAACCACAAAAGTTGGTGAAGCACTAAATCCAGAAATCAACACACGAAATCCAGAAATCACTAAAAGGGGGAAGTCCGAGCACACGGACGAGAAGCTATCTAATGGAAACTATCCATTTAATTTTCCGAACACACGGATGGCCCGAAGGCCTTTGACACACGAACGGCCCAAAGACCATGGGGTGCAACCCCATATATGTGAGTAGAAACATCACCCAAGCGGGGTCTGGTCTCCCTCGCAGACAAAGAGACATCGCTCAATCGCTAGTCTAAATCACAAGAATGATCGTCATGATCATAAGGAAGTGTCAATCACACCAAGCTAGTAAATATATGAGTTTAGCTTCATGTCCCATAACCACTTGCTTAACTTAAATATTTACGAACAAACTGTAGATCTTCACTAGAAAATTGTCACAAAAAGGGTTCAATCGAACAAGTCCAAGAGCTAACCGACGAAGTGAACGCAAGCGTTTCATACCACTCGTTTTACTAAGTTGTTTAAGTCGATTTCTCATTCGAGTTAAGTAAAGGCTTGTATATACTAGTAGATTGGAAATCGGTTTGAGAAAACGAACTTTTGATATTTAAAATAGTGTTGAAATCGCTTTGATGAAAGAGTTTTGATATTTACTACTAGTATTGAAACCTTCATATATCTTTAAAGTGACAAGTCATAAAACGATTGTTGAAACAATCTATCACAAAAATTCACATTCGAAGACATGAACAAAATCCAAGGAAATCAGCTCAAAATGCATCAAAGTGGAAGTTCTGTTGAATGCTTTTCAGATAAGATCGCCTACGAAGGGGTGTACGGGGTTCGACCTAAGGAAAAGTAGGTCATACGACCTAAGGGAAGACTGCCGTGCAACCTAGCAGAAGAACAAGTCGAACGACTTAGGGGAAACAGGTCAAACGACCTAAGTGCTAACTCATGAGCGACCTAACGATCTGAAGTGTCGAGCGACCTAAGGGTTAACTCGCGAGCTACCTAACTCATAGCCGAGCTAAACTGGGAAACGGCAAAACAGGGGCGAGCGACCTAACAGAGGTACGTGACTTAAGGTGGTTCGCGACCTAAGGGTACACGACCTAACGTGGTTCGCGACCTAAGGGGTACGCGACCTAAGGGCACGCGACCTAAAACTCGCGACCTAAGGGCACGCGACCTAAAACTCACGACCTAAGGAAACGCGACCTAAAACTCGCGACCTAAGCCTCGCGACTTAAAACTCACGACCTAAAGGCTCACGACCTAAAGACTCACGACCTAAGGCGAACGACCTAAGCAAGCAAGCCGAGCGACCTAAGGAAGTGTTCGACCTAAGGAAGTGTGTGACCTAAAAGTGGTGACCTATGGCCAGAACGAATTAAGGTCGAAAACGACCTAAGCTCTGTGTGACTTTTCAACAGCAAACGACCTAGCCCAGGCAGAACGACCTAAGTGCAGTTTTTCACCAAAAACACTAAAAATTGGAGTTTTTCGCCAATCCAATCCAAACCAAATGCGAATGTGCATGCTAAAGTGATAGTGAACCATTCCCAACAGTCCAATGACAATTATAGGCAAGATGTGAGATCAAAAATCTCACCTTTTCACGGAATTTGATGAAGATGGAGATTGAAAGCAAGGAGAAGCAATCCAAAGCTTGAATCCACAATCTTCTACTTGAATTTGATGTTGAATCTCGGATTTGCAATATAATTTGAGTTGGGAGTTTTAATTTCTCTTTCCCACCACCATTTTTGACAAAGCTTGAAGTGTTTGAGAAAGTGAGGAAGAGGGTTGGGCTGAATTAAGAAGGTGCAGTCCAAACCAAAGTCAAAGGCGGGAAAAAGTGACAAAATTTCCACTTACTCCAAACATGTCGAAGTGTATACTCAAAAAGATCGCAAACGTCATTTTGAACTCAATGGGAGTGGTCTCGAGTCGTAATTTGATCGTATGCAAAAAGTAGCTTTTTGGACCAAAATCCGATTAACGATAAAATATTTAAATAAAATATTTAAATATAAAATCGATAAATATGCGGGTTGTTACAAACGAGGCCACCATTTTTACAGAGCAAAGAAGGAAATAGAAATAAAAGAAAATAAAAAGGGGCCGGCCTTGTTTTATCTAGTGTTTAATTATATAAAGGCTTAGTTAATTAGGGTTTTGATTTTTTAAATTGTTTTAAATTGGTATTTTCTTTTTAAAACCGTTGTAATTTCTAGTCGTGTGACTAGAGGACAAACTACGTGGCGTAGTTTGAGAATTCGCAACTCAATGGCTGAGTTGTGGTTGGGTTTTGAGCGTAGAGTTAAGGTTAGTCGATAGCGGGTGTCACGAGTTTACGTGTGTAAGCGTCTGTCAGCTTAATTTCTGGTAGAAACCTTAGTGGCAGCACGTAGGCAGGGTTTTGCCAAAGCTGGGTAAATCTGTGTGTTCTATTTCTGCATTTATTATTCTGCTATTATCTATGCTGCTATTATTCTGTGATCTATGTTGAAATTATTTTATATAAACTTCCGCAATAATTTTTTATAATTGATAGTATCACCCTATTCACCCCCCATCTAGGGTGAAATCGATCCTACAAGTGGTATCAGAGCTGGGAACAAAAGCCATTTTTGTTTTAAAAATTTGATTTTTTAAAAACCAAATTTTTGTTTTAAAAATTTAAAATTTTAAAATGGCTTCTTTTAACAATGCTTTTGCTGAGGGTCAGTCCATAGTTAAACCACCAATGTTCAATGGTGAATACGCTTACTGAAAAAATAAAATGAAAAATTTTCTAAAAACCATTGACGCTTTGAATATTGTTGAGACAGTTTATAAAGCACCAGCTATAGTTGTAAATATCAAGAAATAGAAAAACCAATTGATCAATGGAAAGATCTAGAAAATAAGTTACATGCTAAAGCTATGAATTCTATTATTTGTTCATTGGATCATATTAAATTTAATTGTGTCTCACATTGTCTAACTGCACAGGAAATATGGCACACACTTGAAGTGACTCACGAAGGAACATCTCAAGTCAAAGAAACTCGCCTTGCCATGCTTAGTAGCGAATACGAGAATTTCACAATGGCCAAGGAAGAAAATGTCAAAGAGATGTACGGATGACTTTCCAATATCGTAGACAAATCAAATGCTCTTGGAAAATCATACACTGAATTGGAAATAGTCCGGAAAATCCTTAGAGTCCTTCCACAATGTTTTGAAGCAAAAGTGACTACCACTCAAGAATCGAAAGATTCGAAACAAATCAAAGTTGAAGAACTCATCGGAAATCTCACCACTTATGAGCTAGAAATGAAATTCAAGGAAGAGCGTGAACGGGGAGATACTCGAAAGAAATCAATAGCTCTCAAAGGAACAACTGAAAGTGATGACGATGACAATGATGATGATGGAGCAGCAGAGCTGGCACTACTAATGAAGAGATTCAAAAAGTGGAATCATAGATACGGAAATCCAGCTCTAAACCAACAATTGAAAAGCAGAATAATCAAAGCACTAGACAACCTAGAAGAACACGAGATCATTTGTCACAAGTGCAACAAACTCGGTCATATCAAGCCCAATTGTCCTCGAAATCGACACGGCCAAGAAAAGAAATCAAAAAGGAGAAGTTTTGCAGTCACGTGGAATAAAAGTGATGATGATAGTAAAAGCACTAGCAGTGAGAGTGAGAAAGGAGACCTATGCCTTCGAGGTGATATAACTGATAGCGATGATGACGAGCCAAGCGAGGTATCAAAACTCACTCACTCAAAATTACTTATATATTTCCATGAAGTAAATGGCTGTTTTGAACGACTTAGGGAAAGATATGCCAAAATTGAATCACAAAGAGATACTTTGATAGATTTAAATAAACAACTTGATCAATTGGTTAAAAACTATCAAAGTAAAAGCCCTAAGTGTAATAAGTGTCCAACATTCAAAGAAGAAATTAAAAAATCAGAAATTAAAATCAAACCGCTTGAAAATGAAATTCTGATTTTGAAAGAAAGTGAAAATACAAGGAGAGAAAATTCTATTAAAAAGTGCACACAATTATTAAATGAAAATGAATCTCTCAAAACACAAGTCCAACAACTGTCAATGACTTTAGGAAAATTTTCCAAAAGTTAAAGATCGTTGAATATGCTAATAGGAAAACAAACTGTTAATACTGATAGACAAGGACTTGGGTATACTCACTCTGATTATGTTAGAAGCAAAATTAATCAAGTCAAATCCAAGTGCACTATTTGTAGAAAAATTGGACACAATCAAAATAATGTTGGTATAGACCCAAACACATGAAAACAATTCCAATTTGGGTTCCAAAATGCACGAATTTAAAATCCCTCAAAGTTAAACAAATCTGGGTGTCGAAAGGAACATATATAAATAGTTTTGGGTCTCCACAAAATTATTTTTCAAAATCATTTGCCACTAACAACCATGGACCTATATAAACAAATAGGTCACAAAAATCTTTTATCGTGTAGGTGTGGTGGCAGGCTAAGGAACAACAACAGTGTTATCTGGATTCTGGTTGTTCCAAACACACAACGGGCGACAAATCAAAGTTCCTTAGCCTAATATAAAGGTGACAGAATCACAATGGGCAACAACGAAAAATTATCGTAAAGGTAAAATAGGTAATGGTATATTTATTTTGAACGATATATTAAATATGATAATCTGCACCGTAATCTGAATTAAATCAGCCAGTTATGTGATGATAAAATAAATGTTGATTCTGACTTATTCTTATCGGATATATGCTTATATGACTTGTTCTTATTTTTGGTTCTGACTTGTGCAAAAATGTTGACCAATCATCTTTTCATCTTTGAACTAATTCATATAAATTTGTTTGGTCAAATAGTGGTGTTTTTGTTGATTGCCGATTACTCATGCTACTAGTGGATATATTTGTTTACCTTTTCTGACACTATGTTCACTGCTTGTTTATTTCCATGGTTTCATTTCAAATTCAAAATAAATTCATTCAAAAGCTGTTAAATGATTTTAAGATATTTTGTTGAACACATCACAGTCTAGTCTTTAACATTCAACTAATGATAATCTCGAGTGAAAGAAAAATTCAGATGCAGATTACACTGGTAATCTAGTTGATAAAAAAATTACTAGTGAAACGTGATTTGTGTTGAGACATTTAGTAGCTGCATCGTTTTTCAAAGAAAATATCTGCATATTTTTTCACTTGAAATAATTTTTCAAATAGCAGACATTTTTCTAAAACCCCTTCTAGAAAATCATTTTTGTTGACCTTGTTTCAGATTAGTCATTTTGAAAATTTTGATAATTATTTTTGAATTTGGTTTTAAATGACTATATTAACTAATCTGACCCCTACTAATTATTGAAAAGATAAATAGTGATTGAAAAAGTGATGAGTGTTGATATTAATCATATATTATAACTTGAGGCAGTATAATTAGTAAATTTCTATAGAAAATTAAACAAGAGTTATAAAAACTTTTTGTTGGCAAAAATTCCATAACCATTTCTATTTCTATCATATTTCTATCAACCATCACTCATAAAAATCCAATATAGTATGTCAATATGTGGTATTTTAAACGGGAATCATTCGTTTTTTCATTCCATTGTATTTTTAACAAATAAAAACATCCAAAGTATTCACTCTCATTTAAAAGTCTTCATGGTTATGCATGGGTAAATTACTTGGAATTTTTTGATTATGTGCTTCCATGCTCATTTAAAAGTCCTCACGGTTATGCATGTATGGAACGCATATCAAAATTGATTGATTAATAGACAAGTTGATTCTAATCCCATTTAAAAGTCCTCACGGTTATGCGTGGTTAGAAGATACTTGAATTCATTTTTTTAATAAAATTTGGAATACTACTAATCTCATTTAAAAGTCCAAACGATTATGCATGGTTAGTAGATATTCAAATTCTTGAAATAAATATACCACAAATAGACACAACTGTATGGTATTATATGATGACACCATTCCTACCATTCTAAAGTGGAATATGCATCAAACAGAGTATTTATGATTTTTGTTTGATTTTTTATTGAAATTTAATATTTATACTTGATTGAGTAATAATGTTGAATTAATGTCTATCACTTTATCTCTATTTTTCTAACACTATTACTCTTTTGCTGCTAACAAAAGGGGGAGAGAAAGGTTAAGATTTTGGCAAATAAAGGTCAAATATTGTAACGACCCTAGATTTTAATTTATTTAAATTGATAATTTAATGAATTTTTGAATAAAAATTTGTAAAATTAATTATCAATGAAAGCGAGTTTCCTCGAGTCTTGAATAAATTCTGTATAAATCATAAAAATTTAAAAATTGTAAATATTGTATATATGTGAATATATATGTATGTACAATTGATTTGAATTTAATTTGTAAATAAATTGTTTAACAATAATAAATGATAATAATAAATATTAAAATAAATGGTTTAATAATAATTAATAATAATAATAATAATACATATTAAAATTTATGGTTAATAATAATTTGAATTTATAAATTAAATATAAGACGATAAATAAAAAAGTAAAATAAAGTAAACAACATAACAATATATAACATTGCAAAGTAATAAAACGAATACAAGTAAACAAGTAAGAAAGAAACAACACTTAAATACAAAACAAAGTATAGTCAACAAAAACAAATAAAGCGATATATCCCTTAACACCCTTCTCTGAGACGTACGAGCTCAGAGGTTATGTAGTTGAAATTTATCAGCGATATATCCCAATTTGGTAATGTGACATGCTGAGTGTTGCTGTGTGATGATCAGTGTTTGATCATTTGTGATATGATCATTTATTTGATCATTTATCTTTGTGATCATAGGTTGATCATCTGTTGACCCAAAGCATGGCTTTGTGTCAAAGCGTAGCTTTGTGGACGAGACTTCGTCAGGGCCTCACAACCCGGAAATGGTCGAAACAGGAATGTTGCGGCAAGGTTATTAGGGTCGCGCCCTTTAGAGTATGTCATTTCCTTCTGGAAAGGGGTGGTAACATGGTATGGAGCCCAGATACTTACTCATGTGGACACACTTTATTTATTATGTGTGATGTTGGATACCGAGCGCTCGGATAAAGGTCCCAAAGGACCGGGAGGTGACATATTCGTGAGTTACCTGTTATAGGGGTAACCCGGCCTTGTTGGCAGAGAGCAGTTTGTCCCTCGGAGCGTCCCGCCAGAGGCGTTTCCTACGTGGCATAGGAAGTTCCTTAGCCTGACCATTTGTTGGAAAATCCAAAGAAACAATACGAACCCTGTACGGTTTTAGTTGTATTACCTGCTATGGAATGTGGCGGTAACCTGCTATTGAACATAGTAGCTATAGTAGGCATACGATACTGGTCGTATGTTGGCTAAGATTAATATTATACTTTCGAAATGTTTTCTGCACTATGCACTAATAATAATAATCCAATGATTTGCGTAGTAAGCATGTTTGACTATCATAAGGAGAAATCTCCTCCGATTCTGCGTTTGCATTGTGTGTGTGTGCGGGAGGCCTTATGGTAGTTTCATTTTCCAAAAGCATTGCGGTTTTCAATGTTTAAATTCTTTTGTGTTGTTTAAAGATAAACTGTTTTTGTTGCTCACACCAGTCCCATGACTGATCCGGAGTTTATTGTTCCTTTCCTAAACTCTGGGTGCTCATAATTTTCTACACGAGCAGTCTAGAGTTGGGGTTTTCAGAATATTCAGGTTAAGTAGATTATCTGGAGTTGGTTCAGTTCTTGGAGTTCAAGACTGCACTTGCTTCTCCTTGTGGTTCGAGCTTGACGTTGGAGTTGTTGGAGTCATTCTCTTTTGCAAATCATTTGGAGTGATCTCTTCTGCTCTGTTATTTCCGCTGTATCATTATTTATCTCTGATATTGTTGTATCATATTGATATCATTGTTGTACATCATTCTGGATATTGTATTCATTGGATTGTATATGATATTAATGTATTATTCTTTTCTTCCGCTGTGTTATTTACTTAATTGTGTTATAAGCTCCGGCGACTCGGATTTGAACGGTCGAATCTATGGCATTCGAGTATGATGTAAAGTATGGATGTCGATTTTCGAGCGCGAAAAATCCAAATCGTTACATTTGGTATCAGAGCTAAGGTTGAACTTTAGCTCAGGAGTATAACACGTTATGTAGCTCATTAGAGATAGAGTGAAGTAAACTCTAGAATGAGTGTATCCTTAAGATATCTGTCCGAACGCCTCAGTAAATTCTCTTGCTATCCACTGATAGTGAGTATGAGTGCAAGAAGAGGACGAGATAGGGGACAAGGGAATACGACTATAAATGGTCAATACCCTGCGACAGTGGAAATAATCTTTCTTATCAATCTTCTTTGATTCGATTTCCAAATTCTTTTCGTTGCTTCGTACCAGCTACAAGAAGAAGTTTCAGTATGATGATGGTTCTACGAATCGTTGAAGAAAATTCTTCCTTTCTATCTCCATCGGTTTCTTATCAGCTTTTTGATTTAAACTTTAATGAATATGAATTGGAAATTTGGAATTAAAATTTTAAGTAAATTGGAAAATTTAAATTGAGTTAAATTGATGAATAGAATATGAAGCTAGAATTGAATTGAATCGATAAAACAATTTCGTTTAAAACCAAATTTGAAATTCTATTGTAATTTCTTGTGAATACCAAAGTCCGAAGAGGGACAAATGGGTATGTATTCTGAGACACTACGACTTGAGTTTGGAATTCATATCATAAGTTGAGGAATTATAGGAGATCGAATCTGGCTATCTCTGCGTTATTTTCGTGCCTGCGAATTTCGAGGACGAAATTCTTTTAAGGGGGGAAGTTTGTAATGACCCTAGATTTTAATTTATTTAAATTGATAATTTAATGAATTTTTGAATAAAAATTTGTAAAATCAATTATCAATGAAAGCGAGTTTCCCCGAGTCTTGAATAAATTCTGTATAAATCATAAAAATTTAAAAATTGTAAATATTGTATATATGTGAATATATATGTATGTACAATTGATTTGAATTTAAATTGTAAATAAATTGTTTAACAATAATAAATGATAATAATAAATATTAAAATAAATGGTTTAATAATAATTAATAATAATAATAATAATAATACATATTAAAATTTATGGTTAATAATAATTTGAATTTATAAATTAAATATAAGATGATAAATAAAAAAGTAAAATAAAGTAAACAACATAACAATATATAACATTGCAAAGTAATAAAACGAATACAAGTAAACAAGTAAGAAAGAAACAACACTTAAATACAAAACAAAGTATAGTCAACAAAAAAAAAATAAAGCAAGTGTGAACTGGAAAAGCAAGATGATAATGCATTTAAACAAAAAGAATGAACAGCTTGGATAAATAAGAATAAAAACAAAGTAAAAAGAAAATACAACATACCAGCCGAAGTCAAGTATGGCTAAAGCAAAACAAAACCAATACAATATCATCTCTCAGCCGAAAAGCAAGGCAAGAAGTAAGGACAGAGAAATATTTTTAAGTATGGTATAAGTGTAGTTTGTACAAAGCATTAAATGCAATTACCTCTAGTATGGTACAAACAATATATAGCACCCTGTACAATATTGTATACCCAGTACACAATATAATACCTACATATTAGCCTTCCCATTTCATTTTCGTTCAACAAATTTAAGCAAACCAGAAAGAAAAAAAATACCATATGTATTCTTCTTCAAACTCAAGATCATCTGCATACATTTAAGTCTAGGATCATCTTCATCAAAGTTCAAAGCTTTTCAAATATAAAGTGCTCTGCTTCATTCTCTGGAAAATACAGGTGAGCAACACACCTATTCTTGCCTATATTCTTTGATATGGTGTTAATGCTTAAAAGATGATCTGGAATGTTGTTAAATACGCCTGTATGTTTGAATGTATCAGCGTATGTATGTTTAGAAATAAGTTTCTGTTCATCTGGAAGAGTATATATCTCTGATGTATATTGTTTCCTCTGTTCCTGTTACAGAATTTTCAAGTTTTAAAACCAAAAGTGCTAACAAATATCTGTAGGAATATATATATTTATATAAAGAATACAGACAAAATCTCAGGGGGAGATCACATATTCAGGGGGAGTTTCAGAGTTTCAGATATATGTTGTCATCAATCAAAAAGGGGGAGAATGTTGAGTCAAGATTTTTATAGAGTTTTGATTTCTGACAAAGGGATAAGCCGTGATCGACAAAAAGAAGTTATTCATTGTAAAGAGCTCCATACATTAGAGGTTGATTATTTGGTATGTTAGTAGTGTTATTTATGTTAAAATCTATCCTCAAATAATCTCATACCTTCAATCTTTGAATATAAATGTATATATGTATGAGTGCACATTAACTGTGCAGTCTAGGCTAAACCGGTCGACCGATTTAAAACAAGGCGGTCGACCGTTTCTACCCAGAATGCACAGATAACGTGCACAAGTGTACATAACGTATATATATTCAAATTCTTGTCTACTGGTCCATTTTGACCTGTCGACCGTTTTCAAACAGAAAGCAACCTTTCGTACAGACACTTCCTTTTCTTCAACGGTTGCTTCTCTTTCTCTTCACCAATGATCATGACATTTGTTTGTATCTTTTCACAAAGGGTTACAACTATTTATTTCTTATATAAACATCATGAAATCATTATTCCAATTAACCAATTCTATTATTCTAATCTCTATTCTATTGATCTCTGTCTTGAGCTCTAAAACATTTCAATTGCTTATTGAATCATTGAAATTATTTCATATCTTTTGATTCAATAAGTAATATACTTCCTTCAATCTTCACAAAAATCATTCACATACTTTGAGGATAAGATTATAGGAAGGGTGTACTACAAGTGACAAATCCGTGTTATCAAGAGCACAAGTTGTCAACGGCAATTGTATTTGTTTTTTGTTGAAGTCCTCGGTGTTGTAAGAGGCACGAAATCCCGTTCGGCTGTTCGGGTGTTGTAAACCTGTTCCTCCGGGTGAAGCGAGGTAGTTGGTTGTGAAAATCCAGATAGGAGTCTGGGACTGGACGTAGGACGGGAGGTCCGAACCAGTATAAAAATCCCTGGTCTGATTTTTACAGTTTACTGCATTTACTATTCTATATCTGTGAATTGCTATATAGTTAGTTTATTGAATATTTACTTGTATAGCAATTGTAAATAACATTCCGCATATATTGTTAGTCCATATTACACGATCCGTAATTAGTGTGCACATGCGAATACACACTTTCATTTGGTATCAGAGCACGGTCATCATATAACCGTAACACCGTTATTTGATATATTCTTGTAATATGGCAAATAACGCAAGCACTAGCACTAACACTTACACGGAAGGTCAATCAACACAAAGACCTCCATTTTTTAATGGCATCAACTATAGCTATTGGGCAACACGTATGTCATTTTTTATGCAATCAAATAGCTATGATGCTTGGAATGCTACACAAAAAGAAATAGTGAATCCAACAACTGAATATTCAGAATGGACAACGGTTGAGAAAACGGCAGCAGCCGTAAATGCAAAGGCAATAAATATGTTGTTTTGTGCATTAGACCAAAATGAATATAACCGTGTTAGTATCTGCACTACTGCATATCAAATTTGGAAAACGCTGAAAACCACTCATGAAGGTACTAACAAGGTTAAACAAGCCAAAATAGCCATGCTGAAAAGTCAGTTTCAAAATTTCAAAATGAAACCGAATGAGACAATCAATGATATGTATTCAAGGTTTCAAACTATTCATCATGCACTTATCGGACTAGGACAAAAATATTCAGATTTTGATGTTGTGTCAACAGTCCTACATTCTCTGACTAGTGAATGGGAATGAAAAGTATTAGCAATTGAAGAAGCTAATGACCTTTCCATCATGAAGCCAGATGAATTGATAGGAAATTTAATGTCCTATGAAGCAAATTTGCAGGCTAGAAAAGAACAGAAAGAAGAAAAGAAAAATGTAGCATTTCATGCTGAGAAAGATGAAAATGAATCAGATTCTGAAGATGAAGATTTGGCATTCATTGCAAAAGGATTCAAAAAATTCCTAAAATATCGAAAAGCCAGTCGTTACAACAAAAGGAAATCTGGATCAAACAAACCATCTTCATCAACTATAGGATGTTTCAACTGTCACAAAAAGGGGCACATGCAGAAGGATTGTCCAGAACAAAAGAAGAAGTCAGAAAATGATAAATTCAAACATAAGAAGGACAAGTCAAAGAAACGAGCCTTCTCAGTAACATGGGATGATTCAGACTCATCCTCATCTGAAAGTGAAAGTGATCAGGAGAATGAACGAGCTAATGTTTGTTTTATGGCAACAGAAGATGAGGTACAAATTCCTACATTTGATGAATTACTTGATATAAATTCTGAATTGATAGTCAAATATAAAGACATAAAACGTCAATTAAAAGTAGCCAAAGCAGATTTGAGTAGAGCAGAGTTTGAACGAGATATGTTAAAAGACGAGAAGAAAATATTAGAAGAAGAACTTGAAAAACTTCAAGAATCATCATCTAATGTTGACTCTCAATTATCTCTTTTCAGTCAAGAAATTGAAACTCAAAAAGAGAAAAATGATGCTCTCACTATTGAAAATCATGAGCTTAAAGCAAAAGTTAAAAATCTGGACCTAGAAAAGGCGAGCTTACAAACTAAGTTAGATGACATTACTCAAAATGTTTCTAACTTTAACAAAGGTCGAGAAAATTTGACAAAGATCATTGAAAGTTCACAATCTGTTTCAAATAAACAAGGTTTGGGATATAAGAAACAAGAAACCAAGAAACATCTTGGTAATGAAAGGAAAAAGAAAGTACAAAAGACTGAAGCTAAGAAAAATCTTAGTTTATTATATTCCAAACCAAAGCCAGTTGTGAAATTTCAGAAGAAAAATGTCAAGACTATCAAAATATGGGTTCCTAAAACAAATAACAATTTGATTAGGAACAAATATATTCAGAATTTCATGAATACTGTGCATTATAATTCTAATTATGTATATAAAGGGGATACCGGACCCGTATGGGTTTGGATTCCTAAGATCTAACTCTTAGGACCCTATAAAAAGTGGGTACCATGGTCTTAATTATATTTTTTGCAGGTACCACTTAAGAAAAGAGGAAAATGGATATTCTGGTTGATACATTTCTATATTATTCCATTATCTATTACTCCTTTTTGTCGATGACAAAGGGGGAGAAAGTGCTAACAATTATCTGTAGGAATATATATATTTATATAAAGAATACAGACAAAATCTCAGGGGGAGATCACATATTCAGGGGTAGTTTCAGAGTTTCAGATATATGTTGTCATCAATCAAAAAGGGGGAGAATGTTGAGTCAAGATTTTTATAGAGTTTTGATTTCTGACAAAGGGATAAGCCGTGATCGACAAAAAGAAGTTATTCATTGTAAAGAGCTCCATACATTAGAGGTTGATTATTTGGTATGTTAGTAGTGTTATTTATGTTAAAATCTATCCTCAAATAATCTCATACCTTCAATCTTTGAATATAAATGTATATATGTATGAGTGCACATTAACTGTGCAGTCTGGGCTAAACCGGTCGACCGGTTTAAAACAAGGCGTTCGACCGTTTCTACCCAGAATGCACAGATAACGTGCACAAGTGTACATAACGTATATATATTCAAATTCTTGTCTACTGGTCCATTTTGACCCGTCGACCGTTTTCAAACAGAAAGCAACCTTTCGTACAGACACTTCCTTTTCTTCAACGGTTGCTTCTCTTTCTCTTCACCAATGATCATGACCTTTGTTTGTATCTTTTCACAAAGGGTTACAACTGTTTATTTCTTATATAAACATCATGAAATCATTATTCCAATTAACCAATTCTATTATTCTAATCTCTATTCTATTGATCTCTGTCTTGAGCTCTAAAACATTTCAATTGCTTATTGAATCATTGAAATTATTTCATATCTTTTGATTCAATAAGTAATATACTTCCTTCAATCTTCACAAACATCATTCACATACTTTGAGGATAAGATTATAGGAAGGGTGTACTACAAGTGACAAATCCGTGTTATCAAGAGCACAAGTTGTCAATGGCAATTGTATTTGTTTTTTGTTGAAGTCCTCGGTGTTGTAAGAGGCACGAAATCCCGTTCGGCTGTTCGGGTGTTGTAAACCTGTTCCTCCGGGTGAAGCGAGGTAGTTGGTTGTGAAAATCCAGATAGGAGTCTGGGACTGGACGTAGGATGGGAGGTCCGAACCAGTATAAAAATCCCTGGTCTGATTTTTACAGTTTACTGCATTTACTATTCTATATCTGTGAATTGCTATATAGTTAGTTTATTGAATATTTACTTGTATAGCAATTGTAAATAACATTCTGCATATATTGTTAGTCCATATTACATGATCCGTAATTAGTGTGCACAAGCGAATACACACTTTCAAAAGATTCATCTTCTTCTTCACTGTTTTCTATAGGTTTGGTTTTCAAACATAGTAGGTTTGTTTAAACTTAAATTAAGGCCTAGAATTTAAAATAAACAAGTTGTTTATACTTGATTTAGGATCTGAAAATGGTCTCCAGTAGAAATTAGTGTTTTATAGCATTTGAAAATTTATATTCTTACAGGGAAACTTAACTACATTATAAATCTGAATGTCATGGGACATTAATTAAATTTTATAACTTGAATCGTCATTCGAAAATAAGATTTTTAAAACAAAAATGGAATTTTTCCATTGAGTATACAAAGAGCAGTTGCAGTTGATCTGAAAATAGGTTTCGAGGCAATTACTGATGATCTCTGGGAGATGAGGCCTCGGGGATTCGTCAGGAGGTGGAGGAACGAATGGGGAGTCTACGAAAAATGATCGGTGGTGCTCACAATCACCGTGGAGGCAACGGCAGACGTTTTTCGTTCGAAAACCTAGTTTTGTCATAGGTTTCTATTTCGTCTCGTTCATCATGGGTGGGCGATCGAGTTCGTCGTGGTTCTAGGGGATGGAAGATCGAGACTGCGGCGAGGCTTGGGTGGGAGTCGCGTGGGTTCCGGCGAACTGTGGCGGCGAGTCGAGGGGATTTTGACGAACTACTTGGTTCCAGTTTTTAAATTGAGTTACTCGATTTCGATCGGCGACGAGTTTGAGTGATCTGGGTGTTTAGGTTGGTCAAGGGGGATATCGTCGACTTGGTGGTGGGTGGCGATTCAATCGAAGTTCGCCAGCGTTCGTGTGCACGTGAACGTGCTGGATTGTGTGTCAGGTTAACAAGTTGGGGGAGAAGAAGGGGAACTCGAAGCACTGCTCGGGCCAGTGAGGAGGAGACTCGAAGTCATGCTCGTGTTGTTTGGTGATGTATCGGGTAGGATTTTTAAACTTAACAAATTTTCAAAAAAAATTACATTACGTGGGTAGCTCTGGGGAAAAACTCGAAGCAGGAGGCAATTTTACACGGGGACGACTCGGGGTAGCCTCGGGTTGGCCACGAAAACTACATATTCCAGTTTGAAAATTTTGAAAACTTAAGTTTAAACTATTTTATAAATCATTCTTTATAAAATGAAGATAGTTTGTAAATTGAAGGTGAAGTAAATGGTAGTGAAATGATTTCTTGAAAATTTATGAAGTTCAAAGATATTAAGGGAGATTTTTAAATGTTAAGATAAATAATCAATAATTACTTGTTTAAAAGGGGTAATAAATTAAGGGTTAATTAATTTGTAATTAATTAAGTAATTAAAAAGTTGATTAAATGTTTTAATTTGTCAACTTAAAAGTTAAGTTAATTTATATTGGTTTAATAATTAACTAAAGATCAATAAATGATTAATCTAAAGCTAATTAAATTATAAGAAAGGATAATTAATTAAATGGTAATAAATTAAGGGTTAATCAAATAAATAAATTAAAAAGATAATTAAATAATTAAAGGATAATTATTTAATGATTAAAAGATTGATTTATTAATTAAGGTTGATTAATTAATAACTAAAGGTTAATTAATTTATTTTCAAAGGTTAATTAATAAATGACTAAAGATTAATTAATCAAGATAATTTGAAATTGATTAATATTAATTAACCCGGATTTGTAAATTATTCGTAGAAATTAAATCTGATTTAAATTTGTCAGATAATTAAATTGGTCCTACTCATGGATGTTTGGATTCTATTGATTGTTGAATTGTTTGATATCTCTGATTGTGATGCTTTGTGATACATCCTGATTTATGTTGTGATCTGTGATTTACTTATCTGTGATATATATCTGTGATCTGTGATGATTGAATGATGTTGCACTATTGTGTTAAACCCCTGGACTACACCTTTACACACACAAATATGGATTTCACGTGGAAATCGGTTAAGTCACAGATAATCTAAATTTGATGTTTTTGAAATTGAAATTTTAATTTCAATTGATTTTGAAATTGGAAATTTGGGTTTAAAGTGAAAAGCTTTTGAAATGGGATTTCAAGGATAAAAGTTATTTTGAATAACTTAATCGAGTTTTGAAAATTTAAATAATTTGATTTAAATTTGAATTCAATATTTGAAATTGAATCCTATGATTTGAAACTAGGGATTGAAGATGATATAAATGTGTTTGTATGAATCTAAACCATTTAAAAGTAAAATTTTGGGAATTTGAATTTAACCCAAGGATTTCAACTCGTATGAATGAATCAAATTTTCTGAAATGAACTGTTTGTTTTCAAATAATAAAAGCTTTCAGATAAGAAATGAAATTCCAGTTTAATTAAAGGGATTTAAAGTTTGAATTGAAAAATGGTTTTCCAAGTTATGAATGAATTCTTTTTGAAAGCTAGGAATTGAATATGTTGTTTTTAACAGATTTAGAATGATGATTTGTTTAAACCATTCGAAATGAAATTGTTTTGAAAGCTATGAGTTAAATCTTTGATTTAAAGATTTAACGAGTTAATCAAATTGAAATGGAAATTGATTTGGAAAATCTGTAAATGAATCTTTGTGAAACTGGGTGAACTTTATGAATTAAATCTTTTATTTAAAAGATTAAAATGTGGAAATTGTTTAAACCGTTGAAGGTTGTTAAAATGAATCTTTTTGTTTAAAAGATTAAAATGGTAATCGATTGAAACCATTTGAAAGAAAAGTTTGGGTAATAAGTTGTGACTTAATTGAAATCCCAATATCCATATGTTTTTAAATATTGCGCTCACTATTCGGGTTAGCCGGGAAAGGACCTTTGGTTCGTATAACCCATTCCGAATAAGTGATTCGTCGTATATGGATAGCATTTGAAGACCGGTGTTGAAGACCGGATATTTTCGAAAATGAAAGGACAACCTGTCGAATGTCTCTGCACCGAGTTGCTCCGGTATAGAGATTTATATCACTCTTTTTGTGATGGGAAGTCCGGACGTGATTAGAAAATTTATCCGGATTTACAAGGGCTTCTTCGGAAGTGCCTTCGGTTCTGTTCGATCCCGGAACAGACTTGTATGGATTGTATGTCTAACATTACAAATTGAGATATAAAGCCGATTTCTTTCAAATACATTTCTGTTGGTGGCGGAGAATTTATTCTCTTAGCTTAACACCCTTCTTTGAGACGTACGAGCTCAGAGGTTATGTAGTTGAAATTTATCAGCGATATATCCCAATTTGGTAATGTGACATGCTGAGTGTTGTTGTGTGCTGATCAATGTTTGATCATTTGTGATATGATCATTTGTTTGATCATTTATCTTTGTGATCATAGGTTGATCATCTATTGACCCAAAGCATGGCTTTGTGTCAAAGCGTAGCTTTGTGGACGAGACTTCGTCAGGGCCTCACAACCCGAAAATGGTCGAAACAGGAATGTTGCGGCAAGGTTATGAGGGTCGCGCCCTTTAGAGTATGTCATTTCCGTCTGGAAAGGGGTGGTATCATGGTATGGAGCCCAGATACTTACTCATGTGGACACACTTTATTTATTATGTGTGATGTTGGATACCGAGCGCTCGGATAAAGGTCCCAAAGGACCGGGAGGTGACATATTCGTGAGTTACCTGTTATAGGGGTAACCCGACCTTGTTGGCAGAGAGCAGTTTGTCCCTCGGAGCGTCCCTCCAGAGGCGTTTCCTACGTGGCATAGGAAGTTCCTTAGCCTGACCATTTGTTGGAAAATCCAAAGAAACAATACGAACCCTTTACGGTTTTAGTTGTATTACCTGCTATGGAATGTGGCGGTAACCTGCTATTGAACATAGTAGCTATAGTAGGCATACGATACTGGTCGTATGTTGGATAAGATTAATATTATACTTTCGAAATGTTTTCTGCACTATGCACTAATAATAATAATCCAATGATTTGCGTATTAAGCATGTTTGACTATCATAAGGAGAAATCTCCTCCGATTCTGCGTTTGCATTGTGTGTGTGTGCGGGAGGCCTTATGGTAGTTTCATTTTCCAAAAGCATTGCGGTTTTCAATGTTTAATTTCTTTTGTGTTGTTTAAAGATAAACTGTTTTTGTTTCTCACACTAGTCCCATGACTGATCCAGAGTTTATTGTTCCTTTCCTAAACTCTGGGTGCTCATAATTTACTACACGAGCAGTCTAGAGTTGGGGTTTTCAGATATTCAGGTTGAGTAGATTATCTGGAGTTGGTTCAGTTCTTGGAGTTCAGGACTGCACTTGCTTCTCCTTGTGGTTCGAGCTTGACGTTGGAGTTGTTGGAGTCATTCTCTTTTGCAGATCATTTGGAGTGATCTCTTCTGCTCTGTTATTTCCGCTGTATCATTATTTATCTCTGATATTGTTGTATCATATTGATATCATTGTTGTATATCATTCTGGATATTGTATTCATTGGATTGTATATGATATCAATGTATTATTCTATTCTTCCGCTGTGTTATTTACTTAATTGTGTTATAAGCTCCGGCGACTCGGATTTGAACGGTCGAATCTATGGCATTCGAGTACGATGTAAAGTATGGATGTCGATTTTCGAGCGTGAAAAATCAAAATCGTTACAAATATTTTCTATTTGCATCTTGGCTCATTTGCATATTTTTATTTACATGCATATATGAAGGGGGAGCTTTATGTAGACAGGGAGCATTCAAATAGGGGGAGCAAATTGAATGATCAAATACATTTAACAAATTCAAATCCTGAAATATATGTTTGTTATCATCAAAAGAGGGAGATTTTTGAATATGCGACTATACGATTTTTGTTTGATGATAATAAACATATATATATATATATTCATTTAAATGTATTTGTTAATGTACTATTTTATTTTTCACATAATTAAATAAATATTTGCTGAATAAAATAAATAACACAGAATTTAAATTCAAACAGATATTTTATTTAAACAAATATTTATTACAATTTTGAATAGTACAAATTCAAGCTCTCACTATATATACAATTTCAATTACAATACAAATTTTATTACATTACATTTACAAATGCACCTCACTACATTTCACTCATTCACTCGTATTTATCTTCAACTCCATTCCAGATTGAATCCAGCATCTGAGCTATCCGCAAAAATATACACTGACGCAGTAAAATTGAAAATGAAATATTTTTGCAGTGTAAAATAAAATGTATTTTGAAAATATTATTTGCCTCAGTTATTTGGGTTGTTCGTCGTCATTTAATTTTGAATTTATCATACACGAACATTTGTGACATGCACAGTGTATCACTGTAAATGCCACAAGGCCGTACACACCGATATACACTTGATAAAATTGCAGGGACAGGTGAGTAGAAGGTCAAACCCAAATTAAAAGTCGAGTTCAACTCAAGTGCAATACAAATTAAGTCACTATATCAGCACAATGTCAAACCCGAGCTTTAAGCTGGATTCAACTCAGGTGCAATACAAAACTTTGGGTCAAGATACATACAACGAAACCTCGACCAAAAATTCAGCTGTACACTTGAACCCAGACTGGTCAGAGACATATACAAAGGTAAAAGACTCAAGAGGCACATGAATGTACAACACAAATGAAATAGTGATACCAGTGACATGAACAAGACTCGAGGCAACCAGATTATATCCAAGCTAGAACAGTGAACTACAATGAAATCAAACTGACCAGGCAGCAAACATGTATAAAACAATGTATCAAGACTGTAATACCAACACAGTGCACATATAGTAGTGAAGCACACAAGCTAATCCAAATAACAATGAAGTCAACAATGAACCAGGGATAATAGTGGTGCAGCATATACATGTGTAGTAAAGACAACTAGATCATGGGAAAGTCTCAATAACATACACGCACATGCATATGCATGTGTACACATTGAGACAACAAGCACAATGAAATCAAAGTGCAGCATAACCAAATTGTCCAAGCTAGATTCAACTTAAAAACGAAAAAGGAAGCAAGACATGTTCAATAAGAACCAACAACAAGAGATGTACACATGACAGTAATGGCATGCAACAAGACTAATGAAGCAAAAATACCAAACACATGGAGGCAAAGCTCAAACACATGAATGGATATATATGCAGTGCACCATGTATATACAAATTACAAACTGCAGTTCAAAGCAATGCCAAAGTCACATATGCAGACAGAGTTTTATGAAGCCACGATGAACAAGTCATAAAAATAAACAAGTTCGAACCAAGTCAGAAATCATCAAGCCGTTGTAATCATATTTAAACAAGTCAAGTTTAAATGTCGAAAGCAAATATTTCCACAAAATCAACTACGAACAAATGCCCAAGTCATCAGAATTCACAGAACCAAAAATGCCAGAAAAATCAATTCAACACCGTGGGTGTCAAGAAATCAAACGAGTCAAAATTGAGTCGTGGGAATCAAGTAACATAAAATATACGAAGCGACAAAGTCATAGAAATATAAACATCCAAGCAACATCGAACGGCCAGATATAAAATAATTGACGAATTCAAATCATCAGAACGAACGAGAATATTGGAATTTGATTCCTATTTAAACCTAATCGTCATCGGCTGTAAAGAGTGTCGAGTTCAAGCAAGCAAATCAGAAAAAGCCAAAGGGATAAATTACATACCGAAGTCAAGTTCGAACTCGATCAATTTTGAAGAAGCCGAAAGCATATCAAGAGACAAACGATCGACAAAAGCAAGGAACAAGAAACATCTATTTGATCGAAGAAAGTCGGCATCTTCAAAATTTCTAAAGTCCTAATTATTGAAAGATGAACAAGCGAATAAAGGAACGAGGCCACCATTTTTACAGAGCAAAGAAGGAAATAGAAATAAAAGAAAATAAAAAGGGGCCGGCCTTGTTTTATTTAGTGTTTAATTATATGAAGGCTTAGTTAATTAGGGTTTTGATTTTTTAAATTGTTTTAAATTTGTATTTTCTTTTTAAAACCGTTGTAATTTATAGTCGTGTGACAACGGGACAAACTACGTGGCGTAGTTTGAGAATTCGCAACTCAGTGGCTGAGTTGTGGCAGGGTTTTGAGTGTAGAGTTAAGGTTAGTCGATAGCGGGTGTCGCAAGTTTACGTGTGTAAGCATCTGACTACTTAATTTCTAGTAGAAACCTTGGGGCAGCATGTAGGCAGGGTTTTGCCGAAGCTGGGTAAATCTGTGTGTTCTATTTCTTCATTTATTATTCTGCTATTACCTGTGCTGCTATTATTCTATGATCTATGTTGAAATTATTTTATATAAACTTCCACAATAAATTTTTATAATTGATAGTATCACCCTATTCACCCCCCCCTCTAGGGTGAAATCGGTCCTACATATCCATCCCTGAAATTAAATTGAAATAACTGATCACTTGGCCATAGGATAGAAAATTATATATGGACACCAGATTGGTTAAATTAAATGATTTTAAATTTTCTGATTTGAAATTTATTTAATTGATTTTGATTTAAAAGAAATGAAAACCAAATTTATAGAAATCAAATTATTTTTGAACTTGAGCTCAGAATGTTGAAATTTAAATTTGGTAAACTAAATGTTTTAAATAATTGGGTGGGGATTTTTAAGTTATAATCGAATTATGATTTAAATTTCAGAAATTGATTTAATTTAAAGAATGGGACTTATATTCAAACTTTGAATTTTACCAAGTAACGGTATTTGAAAATTTTGATTTCAAATTAGATATTGAAGGTTAATTTGATTTGAGTGTTTTGAATCGATATTTGAAGAATGAGGTCGAAATCGATATAAATTGAAATTTAAATTGAAATAATTGGATTTGAAAGTGGAATTGAATTAATTGAAATCGAAGTCAAAATTGATTTGAATTGAAATCGAAATTGAATCGATTGAATGAAGATTGGAATTGATTTGAATTGGGAAGTTGGAACTAAATCGGTTTGACTTAAAACTTTTTTCAAATTAATTATTTAATATAAAACTATTTAAAAGCTGTCTTCTTAAATATACAAATTATTTTGGTTTTCCAAACTATTTTACTATATAAACCATTTTAATGTTTCAAACTATTTTTTATTAAACTATTTTAACCATTTACACTATTTTAACCATTTCAATTATTTAAACTATTCGAACTATTTTTGAAAAATCTCAAACTGGATTCGATTTTGAAGCGAATATGATATTTTGATATCAAGTATGAATTGTTTTCAAAATATAAAATACCAACCAGTGTGTAAAACGATGTTTGGTTGTTAAAGAGACCGGGGATGGATATGGGTATACTCTCTGTCGATACCAGAACCACTTTAACAACTGTGTACGTGGAGGAGACTCCAGAATGAAGTGGTTGGATTTGGCATTGTTTGCTGGATTTGAAGAAAGAGAATGATGATGGATAGACCCCGACACTTGTGCCAATTTGAAATGACTAAAACAGGAAAGTTTGACAGGGCCAAGTGGGCTAATTACCCTGAGCGGACATCTACTCTTAAATTTCTTGGACTCGGTCCATATTATTACTCTTGTTGGTTTCGATTGGTGCACCTAGATTTCAGATAGCCTCCCTTTGACTCGATATGGGATGGATGGACGCGGTGGGCAGTCATGGCTATGATGCGTTACCACCAGCCCAACGACTCGAACTGGTAGTATCCTACCTTGGGCATTGCCTCACGTGCCTTGTCATAATTTTATCCCTATACAAGACCCATATGATTTTGGTTTAATGTTGTCGTATCACGACGCATCCCTGACTACCGACGTTCTATTGGTGGTGTCAAATGCAGACTGACGCCAATGCTTAAAAATGCATTAAGGGAGATTAATGTAAAGCCTTAACACTAAGAAAAATATATATTTTATTGATTAGACATTATATATGTAGCGTATTCTACTACATATAAATATTTTGACGGACCCTTAAGAGATGAAAAATCCCGTAACATCTCTTGAGTTATTACACGCACGTTATACACCAGATAAGAGATGTGAAATCCCTTAAACATCTCTGATGCCATGACACTCATTTTATATGCGATATCGATTTGACTTACATAAGGATATTTTATTCCTGACTCATGTATTTTGTCTTTTCATTATGCTCGGGTCAGTCCTGAGTTTTTCAGCTTATTGAAGACTTACTATGGAGGACAAAGACGAAGATTTGGTATATTACTACTATTGTTATCCCTGCATCATGTTGTTTGCTGCATTATTTATTTAATCCCGATGTATATATAACTCTGATAAATGTTGTATAGATTATAATCAAATGTATTGTATAAACAGCTTCACGAACTGTTATTTGATTATTATATTTTGTCGTTCCGCTGCGAGATTCTGTGTTTGTTTCTTCTTCTCTTTTCTTATTTTTTTAATTAACCCCATTGATTATCTATATTCCGGATTGTTTAAGTTAGACATGTGTGGATTATTTTCAATTTAAATCATCTGAAATATGGGTCGTCATGGTTGGTATCAGAGCTTTGGTTTAGTGATAATCTTAGCTTTGTTAGCTAACTCATTAGGGATAGGGTCAGTAGTACCCTAGAACAAGATTGAGTGTATTAATAGATATGAGCGCGTATTTGTTAGTGATATAAAATTATTTTATATTATGTTGGTTGATTTGTTGAGTGGCTTATGGATTCTGGTCAATACGAGTAATTAACGTTATTGATAGGGATCTCTAAACACTTGAATAGAACAATTCAACATAGTATTGTTTTGAAATTGGGTAAATGAAATAATTTTACCTTGATTATTTTATATATAAAGGAATAATTTTCGAAAATTATTATGGTATATATGTAGTGTAAATAGGTTGTTAGAAATGATAATATTGATCATTATCATTTATTGTTAATTAGTCAAACTCTTAAACAATTAGCTATATATGGTTCTCAGAATACAAATTGTATAAATATGATTTATAAAATATAAATTGCAATTAAAATGAATATAAAAAAAATTGAGGATTTGAGAAATTTAATTTTCGGTGTTTCTGAAAAAGGTTTTCAAGGTTTGGAAAATAATATGAGTATTGTTTAAAAGTGGATACAAATACAAATTGTTTTCAAATAAATTTTAAAGGAATGAATTCAGTACTCCCCTCTTCTGTCGTTGGAAAATAATTTCGGTGATGACTACGCAGCATCATCGACGTTCATTTTCGAGTCTCAAAGTGGAGGAGACTTCTGAGAAGCTTTACTTCAAAATTGTTTTGATGAACAGATTTTGGTTTAAACTCCAAAGGTATGATTTGATATATAAGATATAAATATATATTTATTTATTTCAAATAATTTGAAATGAACAGGGCATTTAAAATTTTTAAGTTATGTTAATTAATAAACTTTAAATTATTTGAATGAAATGAAATATTTGAATAACCAGAGCTTATAAAATAAGAGAATTAAGAAATTTAAGCTATAAATGTTTTGAGAAGCTTTAGAGTTGAAGTTTGCAACTCTTAAATTGAAAGTAAAGAAAATTTAAACAAGTTGAAATAGTAAACATTCTAATTAAGTAAAATGAATCAATTAATTTGTATAATACCAAATTGCATTCTAATAACATATAATAAGAGTTACCAAATGTTAAACGTTGAAATAGTGATTGGGATATGTAATGCGATATTATACAAGTAAACAGAACCTAAAAGTAATTAAAATGTATATAAATGGAAATTTAGTTATAACAATAAATGTTATATACTTAAATATAATATGAAATGATTGATGACTAAATGGAATAAGTAAGTGGAACTAAAGAAAGTAGATAAATGAATTCAATAATATCTTTGTAATTGGGTTATAGAATTTAATAGAAATTTGCAAAGAAATATTGAAATTGAATTTGTAACTTTTGAGATAATTATAAACTTAAAAGTCATATAGAAGAAGTTGGACTTTTATAGAATTATTATAAACAAAATTGATGGTTAATAAGACGTTTCACCAATAAATCTCTTATTAAAGGAAATTATGAAAATGAATGTGAATGAAAAGAATTTGGTGTAACAAAGAATCAATATAAATAAATACGTAAGATATACGTATATTATTTTATTCGCATAACAATTTGATCCAGATTCGAGCATAGAATTTCGAGATAATTTATATCGATCCGAGTTAGGATTTTTCACTCGATTCTCGACGGCGAACCCTGAATATGGATTTTTGATTTTATTTTGTAATTCTCTATCATAGTATATGGCTATGCAAGGAGGATGACGGTTTCTGATCAAGGAACCAAATCTGAGCCCGCACTAGAGAGTCGTGTGAACGATACAAGTTCGTAAGTGAAATTGGGTGATCGAGTGAGTGATCAGATTTGATATTGCATACGGATGACTTATGTACATCGTACGGGCTTAAGTAAAGCAAATATTGGAAATTGAAAATGCAAAATATAAATGACTTTAAATTGTATGATTGGATATCATTGGTAAATATGGTACATGTATTTAAAATCAAGAAAAAATTGGATTTCCCCACAAAAAGGTACATGTTTATTTTATCATTTGATTTGATGGTGATGGAGCCACTTGGCTTTTGTTTTCTTTTGTTGGTTTGGGGCCGGTAGTGGCGTTTTGTAGTAGTTCCGATTGAGCCGCACAAAGGAGACTCTACCGAAATTTTCCGTAAATCCGGGTGTTAGAATTTTTTTGAAGTTTTAAAATTTTATAACTTGTTTTATAACTAACTTGTATTTTCCGTAAGCCGATTCCAGTAGCATAGTAGGAACGTAGTAATGGTTTTATAAATGAAATTTTATTGTTTTATAAGTCGATAATTTTGAATAAAATATATCAAATGTTAAATTCTTTACTTAACATCTTTTCGAGGACGTAAAGTTTTTAGTGGGGGAGATTGTAACGACCCGTACTTTTAGCTATTTTGAAATTATTAAATTTAGTGTAATTAATGAATAAAATGGTCAAAAAATAAAGGTTCAATGATTTTGAATGTAAATTATTGGACATGAACTTGGACAAAATAAATTGAAATAAACTAATTTTGATGTTTTGGCGATAACGAGATTGAAATGAAATTATATATATTAACTGGGTTTATAATCAATAACTGAAGTTGAATAATAATTGTAAATTATTTAGAAAAAAAATAAAAAGATGTTGATAACTAAAATTTATTTGGAATTTATTGATTTATAGGATAATTAAATTATTTAAATTTAATATTGGAAATTATATGAATAATTGAATTCTGAATTTAATACGATTGAAAATTATATCGGAAGTTGATGTAAATTTTATTTAAACAACAATTGCAACGACCCGTAATTTTAGATTATTAAATTTGTTAATTTAATAAGATTTTGGTAATTTAATATTGAAGAAAGAAATTAAAATTTGTGATTCATTAATGAAATAATAACCAAAATGAAAGGTAACAATATTAATTTAAGTTAATTATTAACAACTTGAACAAAATACCAATCAATTGAAATAATGTAAATGTTATAATTTGGTTGTAAATGGAATAGAGGAAAACAAATGTAATATTGAATTAATTAATGAAATAATATATTAAAAGGGAATTGATTTAAATCGGTGTTAGGTAGGAAATTATAACTTTTGGTTATAAGTAATAAACTTATAAATACAACTAAGGTTAATGGTGACAATAATTATATGCTACCTATTTAGTTAATTTGTTAAATGGAAATTTGAAATCAATTACAATTAATTCACTTAATTAATGCAATTAATGTAGATTAAATTGATCATTGTATAATATTAATTCAATAAGATGTAACCAATGTAAATTTCAACCATAATATTACTATTGATTGAATAAAAAGAATTGGAATCAAGTTTGACCAAATTATTGGAATTTAAATTATAATAAGTGAATTTATTACAATTAAATATAATTAAAGATTACTTTAATGGAAAGTAAGATGAACTGGTAGATATATATATATATATATATATATTATAATAAAATGTATGGGAAGGTCATTATAAGTGCAAGACAACAATTAATGTAATGAAAGGAGTGAAACAAAGATAAACTAAATTTGTTGAGATTCTGAATTAGAATATAATTGAAAAAAATTTCAATATAAGGAAACTATAGTAATTATTAAAAATAAAAGGTGGAAATTAGGGAATAGTAATGTAATGAAATTTAAACAATGTTAATTATGAATGTAGAATAATAATTGATTGAATATAAAGATTTAAATCAAATTGAATCAATTTATTTGGATTAAATTATAATTAATTTGATTTAATTACAGTGGGAATTAAACACTGTAATTAGTAAATTGATTAACTTTAAATTGATATCTGAACTTGTTTAAATTATTGTGAATGTTTAAGAAATCAAAAATGGAAAAATTTGTTAATCATAGAATTTGAATTGAAAATTTTGATTTAATTAATTTAATATTAATTTATTTAATTAACTGAAATATAGTTATTTTGGCCACTGACTCGAATTTCGACGAAACTTGTTTCATCGGATCCGTAACTGTGAATTATTATAGGATTTCAAGTTTCGTAGCGATCGGACTTGTCGTTTGATCATACAGACTCGAAACGCCTAGAAATCAATTTATTTGAAATCAGTTGAAATCAATTTGAAATAAGCTGATTCTATCATAACTTCTTCATACGATGGAATTAGGACCTGAAACCAGTTCTATTGAGTTTAAAATATTTTAAAACATCTATTTTGATATATGGGATGACCCATTTCCGCTTCGGGAACGAAACGGACTTTTCGGGTCGTTTATCGTTCAAAACCCAAATCAAATCTGATCCGTTCTTTCTATTTTCTGACCTACCTATAAATAGCTCGTTATAAACCCTAATGTTTCTCAACTTAGTTTGTCTATACGTACAATTCATTCTGCTTCTCACTCTCCAATGGCAGACAAACAATTTCCCAAATTACAAATTCAAAATCAAAACCAATTCCGAAAATTTAAACTCCTCAAAATATATCGAATTATATATCAATTTGAAGCTCGCGCACCAGCGCAAGTCAAATATGTGATTTATTTTTCGATTTGGGTCTCTGTGTGGCCGAAGCTGGGTGAACTAGCCTCGGCCGTTTGTTGATCGTCGATCAACTTCGACGGATCGTCGATTGGAGGGTATCGTCTTGTAGAGGAGGTCGAGTGGATAACATCTGTGTCGTTCTTTTGGTTGATCAACGGTCTGATGTGGTGAATTAATTTGATTAGGGTTTAATAACCCATGCGGCGACGGTTGGAAATTCACGCCAATCGGCGTTGCTAGGTGGTCGTGGTGGGGCTGAGGTGACAGAGGCGTGGTCGGCGAGTTAGGTGGCAGACCGCGCGATCGTGGATCAACGACGTTGGGTGGCGGCCGGTCTCGTGCATATGTAGTTAGGGTTGGGTTCGGCAATTCTGGAAGAAGAACGCGGTGATGTGTTTCCAGGCGATGACGTGGCGGAAGTTGTGAGTCTGTTTCTTTTTATTATTATTATTATTTAAATTTTAATTTCAAACATTCTAACCCGCATAACTTTCGCATACGAGGTCCAATTCACGCGCAGTTTGTTCCACTGGGATCAGATTGAAATTCCGGACATTTTGACACTGTTTTGGACGAATTCTAAGATCGTTTGAAATTGGGCTCGAAATTGAATTTAAATTCGATTTAAATTCAAAAGTGAGTGGTTTGACCCATTCACAACTTCTAAATTTCTTATGTTAGTTAAATTAAATTTGTAATGTGATTTGGAATTTATTTATGGCTGTTTGGTATCTTTTAAATTGTCATCTCAGTTAATTTGAATTTATTTGGATTAAATCGTTATTTAACTTATTATTGAATATAAATTGAAGTTAAATACCTGTTGTTGATTATTAGTTCTATATTGATATTTATTGATTTATTTGGACGATGATTGTGATGGATGTTTGATTGTTGATATTGGATGAATGGATGTGGTATTTTATATCGTTATAAACTGCAAGTTCACTATGGGTTGAAATGATACATACCCGAATGATCTATAGATTAAGGAAAAATCGTTATGGGTTGAAATGATAGACTCGAGCGATTTTATGGATTTTGTTGTAAATTCGGGATTGCGGTTTGAAATTATATATAACCGTAAAATTCTAAATTGTGAATTGAAATGATAAATGTCCGTATCACTTGATCCTAGGATAGCGAATTATATACGAACACCGGATTGGTTAAATTAAATGATTTAAAAATCTTTAATTTTTGAATTTAGTTAAATGATATTTTGAAATGAGAAATTTGATTTTATAAATTGAATTATTATGGAAATCAAGTCATGTTGAAAATTTGAATGGGTTAAAGAAATTAGATTTTAAATTTTAAGTTGAATTTTGAAGTATAAATGGAATTGAATGGAATTGATTTATTGAAATTGTTTGAAATATGACTTTGAAATATATTGAAACGTGGGTGATTTAAATTTATATTTCAAACATGGTTTGGAAGCAATATAAAATTTAATAATTTTATTGTGAGTTGGATTGGGAAACTGGGTTTAGTGATTTGGAAATGTGAAAGGATCCAGATATGTTGAAATAAAATGAATAGTTAAATTTAAACAAATTCCAAATTCATGTTTCCAAAAATAAAGTGTTTTAAAATATATTATTATAAAGATTCTAAAATTTTAAGATTTTCAAATTATTAAACTAGTATAACCTATATTTACTATATTAAATAAATTTAACCTATTTTAAACCATTTAATTTATTTTAAAATTAATTAAACCATTTTAACTTATACTAAATCTATTTTAATTATATTTAATCTATTTTAAATTTATTTAACTATTTTTATCTATTATTAAATTATTTTAGAGTACCTTTACTATTTATAACTAATTATAACTATCTAAAACTATCTTTCTAAATTTCAAACTAAACAAGGTAGAGGTGTTTATATTTGAAATAGTCGATTTTAGGGAATATGGTTAAATGATATTATTACCTCAGTTGGGATTTTAAATGTGGTGTTTAACTGAATATGATGATTTTGAAGTGAGAATTTAACCTAACT
This sequence comes from Allium fistulosum, assembly GCA_030737815.1. NCBI lineage: Eukaryota > Viridiplantae > Streptophyta > Magnoliopsida > Asparagales > Amaryllidaceae > Allium > Allium fistulosum. The sequence continues at coordinate 1,146,164,935 of CM060905.1, forward strand.
GGAAATATGATTTTTGAAAGAAATTATGATTTCGGAAACGATATGCTTTCAATGAACATGATTTCAAAGTGAATATGATTTCGAAAGTGATATGGTTTTGAGAATATGATATTTTGATATAAAGTATGAATTGACTTTTGAAATGTAAAAGAACCATTCGGTGTGAAATAAGCGTTTGGTTGTTAAAGAGACCGGGATCGGGTATTGTCATACTCTCAGCCAATACCGAAAACCACTTTAACAACTGTGTACGTGGTGGAGATTCCAGAAATGAAGTAGGATGGTTTGGTGAACGATTTTTGTATGAGGTATGACGTGACCCTGACTCCCGTGAGTCAACTTAGATGTGACTAAAATCAGGAGCCACGTTGGGCCAAGTGAGGTCATTCTTTCTATCGGGCACACTTCTTCGATACTATATTCCGACTTTGTGATTTGATTTGGTGGCTACCCTTGATTTTAATTGGGAGTGTGTTCTGAGGTGGGCAGTAGTAGCTGCTATGCGTTACCACCAGTCCAGATCCGCAAACGGTATATTTACCCTGGCATTTCCACGTGTACCGTGTTCACATGCCCTAGCGCGCCTTCTACGAGTTTGTTTTGTACCATACCTATGGAGTGTCCTCTGGGTAAACCTCTCAAAGGAGCTTACGGTACTGTATAGACTATGGAAATATATAAAAATGTGTTAAGGGGGATATGGATAATGCCTTAATGCTATTTTGAATACTTTTACTTTACTGTAGACATATTATAATAGTGTATTGTACTACATAGTAGATGGTTTAACGGATCCTTAGGAGATGTGAATCCCGAACATCTCTTGAGTTACTGCACTCACGTTAGACACTGGATAGGAGATGTCAAACCCTATAAACATCTCCGACGCCATTTACATTCATATTTATTTACCGTCGATTTAACTTACATAAGATCTTTTAGTTCTGACTCGAGTGTTTTCTCTTTTCAATTCGCTCGGGTCAGCCTGAGCATTTCAGGGTTGAAGATCTTATTTCTAGAGGATGAAGACGAAGATTTGTATTATTATTATTTATTATATTTATTCCACTACACCATACTGTTCCGTTGCATTGTTATGTATTTATCTCTGATTCTGTGTTGTATAAGTATAATCAAATGCATTTGTAAAAATAGCTTCATGAACTGTTATTTGATTATTATATTTTGTCATTCCGCTGCGAGATTCTGTACTTGTTTTATTTCTTTCTCTTTTTCTTATTTACCCCATAACAATCTGCCCTTTTGAATGGTTTGAGTTGACGCGTGTGTCTGCTTAAAACGTCCAAAAATGCAGGCCATTACAAAAATAAAGGTTGTTAATATTTAAAATTGAATTTAAAAGTGAATAATTAAAAAGTGGAAATTTTATATTATAATCGAGACGTTAAAAATAGCGATCCGGGGCACAGTCTAGGATTTCGACGAAACTAGTTCCATTGGATCCGTAATACTGTGTTATTATCGGATTTCAAATTTTGTAAAGTTTGGAGTTATCGTTTGGTCGTAAGGGATAAAGACGCAATGTGACGACCGCCCATGACCCCTGCACTGAACCTAGAGATAGTGCGCTGTAAAGTATGCCAGGCAGCCATGGACGATTGCCAGGGTAAATTAAAACAACAGAGTCTATCGTATTACTCACAGCGCATGGACAAAATACAATAGAATATATATATATATAGTGAAGCTTCACAGAATAGAATCTCATCAATAAAACTTCATATTAGTTGAATACAAACATCTGAATAGTCAATACATCAAGCCTCACTACATAACACTCAGAGAATATACAAGCAGCGGAACATCCAGTACATATAGTAAGAAGATAATATGCAAGCCTCCAGCTCGTCTTCGACATCAGCATCGTGGGAAGCAAGATCTGCACCTGTCACCTGCTACCTAGTCTTCCCGTCCCAAAATGGACGAACAGCCCAAGGCAATAAGAGTTAAAACATAAAGCCTTGAGTCAGACAACAGTCTTAGTGAGCGGTAAATTAACTAACAACATACCAAAAGAGCATAAAGGAAAAGGAATAGGAATACAACCCTCCCACTCCACCTCTTTCTACAGTGATAGCCCCAGACACACACTAAGCAGAAGCAAACATAGCAGAGCATAAAATTTAAAGTAAAGCAATTATCACTCGAGTCAAGGGCGATGTTTTCCAAGTACAAACCCCCAAGGCCTAAACCAAGATCAGATAAGCACCTAGAAAACACTGCTCTTGAGACCGAATGACGATACAACCAAACATCCATGACTCTGGCTATCACTGTTATCATTGCTTCGATATCATCGTTAATTGAATGACCGGCTCATTCTTTCATCCGTCCGTCAAGGGCTAATGGAAACCCCGGTTCTAGACATAACTCCGCACGTCATCGTGACCCGTGCCTAGGACTATCGAATCTGCCCAGAGTACTTGACTACCAATCAGTAGCCTTCAGGGACTATCGAATCTGCCCAACGTACTCTTGCTTTGAGCATGCTAGAACCTTCAACAACGATGAGATCTCAGCCTTCTAGTCATCCTCCTCGACGACTATTTCCATACTAGCTCAAGCGCCTCTCGAGCATCCATTATCCTCAAACTCGAACCATATCACCGAGTTATCAACATGCTTGGAATGATCCCGTCTGGACTAGACCAAGACTATCTCATATCATGCCTCGCTTCATCACATCCTCGAAAAGCCTCATCTCAACATCATCATCATCAAATCTATGCATAAGAGCTTCATCATCTACTGCATATGCCACGAGCAGCTTTTCCAATTCAAGAGCCTTTCCCTTAGCTTTTGAATCATTTTCGACCATCTTGTCTAAATCAAATCATCAATCATCTAATTCATAGTAATCAATCAAGTCAAACATTAATCCAAGTAAACAAGCATTCAAATATGAGCTAAATGGACAATTATAACGATAATGGCAATTTCGTAATTAAAGAGTCAAAAGTCTAACAAGCATGAAAACATGAGCAATATCTCAATAATCTTGATGAATGAACTTGCATAGGTTAACATGTAGTAAAATGGATGCCAAACCATTATGAACAATGGATCTATATGGATCTATACTTAGGATTAGGAAAATGCATGGAAACCACTACTTTAAACCAAAATCAAGCGAACGATCCGATATACTCCTTTGGATCCGTGTGAGAGATAATCACCACTCACCAAATCACCTAAACACTTCAAAAGAAACCCACTTCAGATCTGGACAGCGAAGGATCCAACTCGATCTATCACAAATCCGCCTCAAACGATGAAATCTCTCTTCGATGGATGAAGATAAGCTCTTGAATCTGCAATTTGATCTTCGACTTGGATGGAAGGAATCACTAGATTAGTGTGGAGAAAAGAAGTGAAGAAGTGTAGAAGTCGAGCTCTCAAAATGGCAGCACTTCGTCGCTTCGAAATCCGGATCCCAAAAATGTAGAAAAACCCTCCTATTTATAAGCTGAAATTTCCCTAAGTCGTTCACTTTTAGGTCGTCCACGACCTATAGAGCCACGACCTACGACTTAAGAAAATACCACGACCTACGAATTAAGAAAATACCACGACCTAACAGCTTTGCCGACCTAAAAACCCACACGACTTAACAGTTACTCCGACCTACGACTTAACTTATATGCGCGACTTAACGGGGTCTCCGACCTAACGCAGGCGCGACCTAACTCATGTGCGACTTAACACACATTCGACTCAACACGGAATATCTCTATAACTCCTAGGTCGCTCACGACTCAGCAACCTAACCCCTTAAACCTTCACGCGACCTAAAACAATGCGCATCCACGACCTAACTACTCATGCTACAGCGTCTCAACGACTCAACTGTCTCCGACTTAAGGCTTAATAGATCTTACGGCCTAACCCTGACACGCTCCTAAGTCGCTCATGACTTAACTTCCTTAGGTTGCTAACTCGCTTACCCTCTTAGGTCGCTAACTCTTAGGTCGGAAATCCTTAGGTCGTCTAATTCTATAGGTCGCTCCTATCTCTTAGATCGTCTACGACCTAACTTATTCTACGACCTAAGCTATCACACGACCCAACTCCTATACGACCTATCCCCAAAATCCTTAGGTCGCCAGTTTCTATGAGTCGCCTATTTCCTTAAGTCGTCTACGCCCTAAGCCTCAACATACGACTTATCTATCATACGACCTAACTGCTTAGGTCGTTCCAACCTCTTAAGTCGCTCCACTTCTTAGGTCGTCTACTATGACCTAACCACCATACGACCTAAGACTTAAACTCTGGACAACTTATCAACAATGCGACCAAATGTCAACTGTTTTACGATGTTTTGATCCGTAAAAATACGGGTCGTTACATTCTCTCCCCCTTAGGAATTTCACCCCCGAAATTCCAAACAAACAAGAGCAAACAAAGGCTATTCTGCATGCCTACCATCCACAACAATCAACAAACCATGCATCCAATTCTAGCTTAGCATGTAGAATTTTAGAACTTAGAACAAGTTACAATGTCGTTAGATGACACGACATCTTAGGGCCATACCTTGAAGAGTTCAGGATGAGCTGCTTTCATCCTCTCTTCCACCTCCCACGTACAGTCGTTATCATCGTCACTCCATTGTATCTTGAGCAACTTAACTATCTTCCTCCTAAGCTGTTTCGTGTCGGTTTCCACAACACGAAGCGGCTTACGAGGTCTTCTATCGACTGGATCAACTTCGAAATCTTCACAGCTATCAGCAGAAACCACTGTATTCGAGTCGTGCACATACTTCCGTAGATATGATACGTGAAAAACATTGTGCACACTCGACATATTTTCTGGTAATTCCAATCTGTAGGCGAGCTTTCCAATTCGCTCGATGATCGGGAATGGTCCAACAAATCTCGGAGTCAATTTTCCTTTCTTCCCGAATCGAATAACATTCTTCAGTGGAGAAACCTTCACATAAACCATATCTCCTACGTCGAATTCCAACTCCTTTCGACGCTTATTGGCATAACTTTTCTGACGGTCCTAGGCTGCTTTCATTCGTTGCCGAATGATCTCTATGCAATCTGAAGTCTGTCGAATCATCTCTGGTCCAAGCATCAGCTTTTCTCCTGTCTCTAACCAACATGTCGGAGAGTTACACGGTCTTCCATACAATGCCTCATACGGTGCCATACCAATGCTTGACTGGTAACTGTTGTTATACGAAATTTCCACCAAATGAAGGTGATCTTCCCACGATCCTCCGAAATCCAAAACACAAGCTCTAAGGAGATCTTCCAAAACTCGGTTGACTCTCTCGGTCTGACCATCTGTTTGAGGGTGATAAGCTGTACTCAAACACAACTCGGTTCCCAAAACTTCCTGGAAGCTCTTCCAAAATCCACTAGTGAACAATGGGTCTCGATCGCTCACTATACTCTTTGGAATACCATGGAATCGAACTATCCACTTAACATATAACTCAGCCAACTTTGATGCAGTCCTAGTCGATCGAACAGGAATGAATCTTGCACTCTTAGTCAGACGATCTACAATGACCCAAATCCCTTCATTTCCCGTTCTTGTCCTCGGTAGTCCATCAATAAAATCCATCGATATTTGCTCCCACTTCCATGTAGGAACTTCTAATGGCTGAAGCAATCCACTTGGCTTCTTTTGTTCGGCTTTAACCAACTGGCAGTTCATGCACTTGGAAATAAAATTTCCAACATCCTTCTTCATGCCTTCCCAGTAGTAGGTTCTCTTCATATCCCGATACATCCTATTTCCACCTGGATGAATCGTCAGCTTCGAGTGATGACTTTCCTTCCGAACTTCACTTCTCAATTCATCTATATCAGGAACAACTAGTCGTCCTTGCTTCCGAAGCCAACCCTCTCGATCGACCTCGAATCCTTTATCCTTTTCTGGATCCAATCCAGATTCCAAATCACGGATAATTTTGAAAAGCTTATCGTCTTGCTTTTGACTCTCGCCAATCCTTTCCATAAGAGTGGGTCTTATCGATAAGTTTGCCAACATCTCAGGTTCCAATTCACATCTGGGCCTGAAGTCAAATCCAGCTAAATACTCGAGATTCTTCCATTCTGAAACATGGCTCCCATTCCTGCATGTCTTCGACTTAACGCATCTGCTACTGCGTTACCCTTTCCCAGAGTATAGGCTATACCAAAATCATATGATGCCAAAAACTCTAGCCAACGTTGCTGCCGAAGATTCAAATACTTTTGGGAGAAAAGATACTACAACGACTTATGATCCGTAAACAACTCGAATCAAACTCCCAATAGATAATGTCTCCACATCTTCAGAGCAAATACAATCGCCGCTAATTCCAAATCATGAGTCGGGTAATTCCTTTCATGCGGCTTCAGTTGTCGACTTGCATACGCCACAACTTTATCCTTCTGCATCAGCACTGCTCCAAGTCCAGTACCACATGCATCGGTGTAAACCACCATCTCATCATTCCCGCTTGGAATAGTCAAAACAGGAGCACTTGTCAATCGCTCCTTCAGGATTCCGAAAGCTTGCTCACACTTATCATCCCATCCGAACACTAGGTTCTTCTTCGTCAATCCTGTTAACGGTGCAGCCACCTTAGAGAAGTCTTTGATAAACCGTCGATAATATCCTGCTAATCCAAGAAAACTTCTCACATCGGTTGCATTCTTAGGCCTAACCCAATCCTGGATTGCTGCCACCTTAGCGGGATCAACCGCTATTCCACTTCCAGAGATAACATGGCCTAAGAACCTCACTTCACTCTTCCAGAAGTGACACTTCGAAAACTTAGCCTTCAGCTAATGTTTCCGCAAGATTTCCAAAACAATACGCTAGTGCGTCTCGTGCTCTTCCTCAGTTCTGGAATAAATCAGAATATCATCCACGAACACTAGCACGAACTTACACAACTGATCTCTGAACACCCTATTCATAAGATCCACAAAATATGCTGGCGCATTAGTCAATCCAAACGGCATTACCAGCCACTCAAAGAAACCGGATGGTGTCCTAAAAGCAGTCTTCGGCACACTATCCTTAGCCACTCTCAACTGGTGAAATCCCGTAGCCAAATCCATTTGAGAAAACACCTTAGCTTCGTGAAGCTGATCAAACAAGTCATCTATTCTCGGCAATGGATACTTGTTCTTCTTAGTCACTTTATTCAGCTCACGATAATCCACACATAACCTTAGCGATCCATCCGCTTTGGTTACAAACACAACTGGTGCACCCCATTCGGACACACTACGCCGAATGAATCCTTTCTGTAAAAGGTCATCAACCTGCACCCTCCCTAGGCACCATCTGCCTAAGAGGCATCACAACTGGTCTGGCTCCTTCAACTAGATCTATACGAAACTCGATCTCTCTATGCGGCGGTAACCCTTTGACCTCGTCAAAGACATCCTCAAATCCATTAGCGATTGGCACAGATGATTGTCCATCTCGTGGAACAACCAGCGAATACATGAAGCTCATGAAGACGCCTTCTTCATGCTTACATCGTATCACAATCTTTCGCCCCTCCACACTCTCGACTATCACCTCCAACCTCTCACAATCAACCTTTGCCGCATACTTCCTGAGCCAGTCCATACCCAAAATAATTCCGAACCCCGCAAAGTTCAGAACAAAACAATCACAAACAAAAGAGCAATCATGACTCGATACAATCATACCACGGCATATCATACACAAACAAGACGAACCCCCAACTGGATTAGTCACAACCAATGGCCTATCAACAATATCCGGTTCTAAACCCAACCGGCCTACAAGTTCATTACAAACAAAAGAATGCGACGCCTCAGTATCAAATAGAACTCTAACTGGAACACCACATATGGAAAGAGTACCTTGAACCACTACACTCTTTCCTTTCTCTTCAGCGGTAGGAGCTTTCGAAGACGATGGAACAGCTCCCAAAGCATAAGCTTGCACAATTTGCTTGTCCCTTCGCGGTTCTGGACAATTCTTCCTGACATGCCCCAGCTTGTCACAGTTGTGGCACTTCACCGGCACCTTCGAATTCTTGCAATCCCTAGAGAAATGGCCCTTCTACTGACAATTGTAGCAGGTCACTTCGCCCTTCGGCTTCTTCTGACCATCCTTACCCTTCTGCTGCTGCTGCTTCCTCTTCTTATTTCCACCCTGCTGGGGTTTAGAATCTTCCTTGGCCACAACAACAACAAATCCTTCCTTAGGAAACAGATTCTCGTGCCTGAGAGCTTTCTCCACAAGCTTCTCAAATGGATCGTCCAAATGATCCACTAACTGCCTCCCAAGATAACTGTCCAAGCCTGTCACAAACTTCTCATTCTTCTGGTAAGGAGATTCAATATACGACCGGGCGTACTTGGACAAAGCCTCAAACTCAGAAACATACTCAAGAACTGTTCTTCCACCTTGCTTGAGTTCCACAAACTTCTTGAACAGAACAGATGTCTGAGCTGTAGAAATGAACTTAGCTTCAAATCTCACTTGGAATTGCTCCCAAGTAATCTCTTCCTCCGGAGTATCAATGGTGATAGAGTTCCACCAATCAGAAGCTCTCCCTTGAAGTTGTCTTGACGCAAGCTTCCTTTTAGTTGCATCATCGATTCCCAAATCACCAAAAATCCTTCTACAAGCATCCATCCATCTCTGGACTTCAATGGTTGGTTCTGTTCCCAAGAAAACCTTTCCTCCAAGAGCAGTATAGTCCTTACACAACTTAGCAAAATCCACCGGTCTTGGAGTTTGAACTTGAACTCCAACATCCACTGATGGCCCCGGAGCTGGCATCCTTCTCATGATCGAAGTCATCATAGCTTCGAACATAGCAGCATAATCAGCAGCCCCCTCAGTAGCGCGGCCTTCCCTAGCAGCCGGTCTCCCTCTTCGACTCATCCTTAATATCTATAAAAAGGAATGGTCAACACATCTTGAGAAACAACTGCTTAAAGGACTCAAACTCTACTAAACTACTACATTATATATAGTAATCATCCATCAAAATACAATTACGTCTCTCATACGTGGTTACGTCAGCGAGCGTTGGGTAAAATCGATTAACCAATGCTCTGATACCAAATGTGACGACCGCCCATGACCCCTGCACTGAACCTAGAGATAGTGCGCGGTAAAGTATGCCAGGCAGCCATGGACGATTGCCAGGGTAAATTAAAACAACAGAGTCTATCGTATTACTCACAGCGCATGGACAAAATACAATAGAATATATATATATATATAGTGAAGCTTCACAGAATAGAATCTCATCAATAAAACTTCATATTAGTTGAATACAAACATCTGAATAGTCAATACATCAAGCCTCACTACATAACACTCGGAGAATATACAAGCAGCGGAACATCCAGTACATATAGTAAGAAGATAATATGCAAGCCTCCAGCTCGTCTTCGACATCAGCATCGTGGGAAGCAAGATCTGCACCTATCACCTGCTACCTAGTCTGCCCGTCCCAAAATGGACGAACAGCCCAAGGCAATAAGAGTTAAAACATAAAGCCTTGAGTCAGACAACAGTCTTAGTGAGCGGTAAATTAACTAACAACATACCAAAAGAGCATAAAGGAAAAGGAATAGGAATACAACCCTCCCACTCAACCTCTTTCTACAGTGATAGCCCCAAACACACACTAAGTAGAAGCAAACATAGCAGAGCATACAATTTAAAGTAAAGCAATTATCACTCGAGTCAAGGGCGATGTTTTCCAAGTACAAACCCCCAAGGCCTAAACCAAGATCAGATAAGCACCTAGAAAACACTGCTCTTGAGACCGAATGACGATACAACCAAACATCCATGACTCTGGCTATCACTGTTATCATTGCTTCGATATCATCGTTAATTGAATGACCGGCTCATTCTTTCATCCGTCCGTCAAGGGCTAATGGAAACCCCGGTTCCAGACATAACTCCGCACGTCATCGTGACCCGTGCCTAGGACTATCGAATCTGCCCAGAGTACTTGACTACCAATCAGTAGCCTTCAGGGACTATCGAATCTGCCCAACGTACTCTTGCTTTGAGCATGCTAGAACCTTCAACAACGATGAGATCTCAGCCTTCTAGTCATCCTCCTCGACGACTATTTCCATACTAGCTCAAGCGCCTCTCGAGCATCCATTATCCTCAAATTCGAACCATATCACCGAGTTATCAACATGCTTGGAATGATCCCGTCTGGACTAGACCAAGACTATCTCATATCATGACTCGCTTCATCACATCCTCGCAAAGCCTCATCTTAACATCATCATCATCAAATCTATGCATAAGAGCTTCATCATCCGCTACATATGCCACGAGCAGCTTTTCCAATTCAAGAGCCTTTCCCTTAGCTTTTGAATCATTTTCGACCATCTTGTCTAAATCAAATCATCAATCATCTAATTCATAGTAATCAATCAAGTCAAACATTAATCCAAGTAAACAAGCATTCAAATATGAGCTAAATGGACAATTATAACGATAATGGAAATTTCGTAATTAAAGAGTCAAAAGTCTAACAAGCATGAAAACATGAGCAATATCTCTATAATCTTGATGAATGAACTTGCATAGGTTAACATGTAGTAAAATGGATGCCAAACCATTATGAACAATGGATCTATATGGATCTATACTTAGGATTAGGAAAATGCATGGAAATCACTACTTTAATACAAAATCAAGCGAACGATCCGATATACTCCTTTGGATCTGTGTGAGAGATAATCACCACTCACCAAATCACCTAAATACTTCAAAAGAAACCCACTTCAGATCTGGACAGCGAAGGATCCAACTCGATCTATCACAAATCCGCCTCAAACGATGAAATCTCTCTTCGATGGATGAAGATAAGCTCTTGAATCTGCAATTTGATCTTCGACTTGGATGGAAGGAATCACTAGATTAGAGTGGAGAAAAGAAGTGTAGAAGTCGAGCTCTCAAAATGGCAACACTTCGTCGCTTCGAAATCCGGATCCCAAAAATGAAGAAAAACCCTCCTATTTATAGGCTGAAATTTCCCTAAGTCGTTCACTTTTAGGTTGTCCATGACCTATAGAGCCACGACCTACGACTTAAGAAAATACCACGACCTAACAGCTTTGCCGACCTAAAAACCCACACAACTTAACAGTTCCTCCGTCCTACGACTTAACTTATATGCGCGACTTAACGGGGTCTCCGACTTAACGCAGGTGCGACCTAACTCATGTGCGACTTAACACACATTCGACTCAGCACGGAATATCTCTATAACTCCTAGGTCGCTCACGACTCAGCGACCTAACCCCTTAAACCTTCACGCGACCTAAAACAATGCGCATCCACGACCTAACTACTCATGCTACAGCGACTCAACGACTCAACTGTCTCCGACTTAAGGCTTAATAGATCTTACGACCTAACCCTGACACGCTCCTAAGTCGCTCATGACTTAACTTTTTTTGGTTGCTAACTCGCTTACCCTCTTAGGTCGCTAACTCTTAGGTCGGAAATCCTTAGGTCGTCTAATTCTATAGGTCGCTCCTATCTCTTAGGTCGTCTACGACCTAACTTATTCTACGACCTAAGCTATCACACGACCCAACTCCTATACGACCTATCCCCAAAATCCTTAGGTCGCCAATTTCTATGAGTCGCCTATTTCCTTAAGTCGTCTACGACCTAAGCCTCAACATACGACTTATCTATCATACGACCTAACTGCTTAGGTCGTTCCAACCTCTTAAGTCACTCCACTTCTTAGGTCATCTACTACGACCTAACCACCATACGACCTAAGACTTAAATTCTGGACAACTTATCAACAATGCGACCAAATGTCAACTGTTTTACGATGTTTTGATCCGTAAAAATACGGGTCGTTACACGCAATGAACTAAATATCGAAAATTTAATATTTTATTTAGGTTCAAAAAGCTATCTTCCATATACGATGGAGTTAGGCCCCGAATCATGTTCCATTGTGTTCGGAATAGGGGTAAAACATTATAAACGCCAGGCAATTTGTGTTTGAAGGCGTTGCGTTCATATCCGTTTTCAACATAAGGAGGCGACCGAGCTCGATGGAACTCGGGGCGTTAGTGGGGTGGATCTGGGGCGTTCGAACGGTGTTGTCTGATCATCTTCTGGTGGTCATAGGGAGGAACGGTCGAGGCAAGAACGAACGTGGTTTTGGGTTTCTTTGAGCACGATTTTTCTTGGAAGAGATTGAACAGAGGAAGAAAGATAGGTGTGGCCAGATCTGCTCTGTTTGAAATATATGGCCCTGATTTGCTAGGTTATAAAACATATATGTAAATTTATATATATTAAATTGTGAATCTTTAATAATGTGTATCTCTCTCATACATTGTCAGAATTGGACGAAACAAGCAGTTTTGGAATCACGGCGACGAGCACTACGTCATGAAGTTGATTTGGAGATGATTGGGAATAATTAAAATTTTAGGCAAAATCGAACGTCATTCGATTTGATTTGAAATTGAAAACTCAAGGTGAGTGTTTTATAACGCTCACAAGTACTAGAATATTGTTATGCTAGTTAAATTTGAAATTATGAAGTAATATGAATTTATTGATTGTTGTTTGATAAATTGTCCTCTAAATTGTCATTTGAATTAACTATAGAAATTAAAATTGACAGTTAAATTTGAAACTGGAATTGAATTGCCAGAAAAACACCCGATTTTAACAACTATGAAATTGTTGTGAATTATATTGACTGTTTGGATGATTGATTGCGATTAATGATATTGGTTGATATTTTGGATGATTTGGATGTTTATTTATTCAAAAATATCCTATTATAACCTTGTATATTATTTACAGTATATAAACTTTAAATTGAATTATTTCGAATAAATTAAGAAATAGGTTGAAATGATATATACCTATGACACTGTGATTTGGATTAAAATGATATATATCCATCCCTGAAATTAAATTGAAATAACTGATCACTTGGCCATAGGATAGAAAATTATATATGGACACCAGATTGGTTAAATTAAATGATTTTAAAATTTCTAATTTGACATTTATTTAAATGATTTTGATTTAAAAGAAATGAAAACCTAATTTATAGAAATCAAATTATTTTCGAACTTGAGCTCAGAATGTTGAAATTTAAATTTGGTAAACGAAATGTTTTGTGACGACCGCCCATGACCCCTGCACTAAACCTAGAAATAGTGCACTGGAGAGTGTGCCAAGCAGCCATGGACGATTGCCAAGGTAAATTAAAACAGCATAATCTATCGTATTACTCACAGCGCATGGATAAAATACAATAGAGAATATATATAGTGAAGCTTCACAGAATAGAATCTCATCAATAAAACTTCATAATAGTTGAATACAACATCCGAATAGTCAATACATCAAGCCTCACTACATATCACTCATAGAATTATACAAGCAGCGGAACATCCAGTACATATAGTAAGAAAATAATATGCAAGCCTCCAGCTCGTCTTCGTCATCAGCATCGTGGAAAGTAAGAACAGCACCCGTCACATGCTACCTAGTCTGCCCATCCCAAAATGGATGAACAGCCCAAGGCAATAAGAGTTAAAACATAAAGCCTTGAGTCAGACAACAGTCTTAGTGAGCGGTAAATTAACTAACAACATACCAAAAGAGCATAAAGGAAAAAAAAGGAATAGGAATCCAACCCTCCCAATCCACCTCTTTCTACAGTGATAGCCCCAGACACACACTAAGCAGAAGTAAACATAGCAAAGCAGACAATTTAAAGTAAAGCAATTATCACTCTAGTCAAGGGCGATGTTTTCCAAGTACAAACCCCCAAGGCCTAAACCAAGATCAGATAAGCACCCAGAAAACACTGCTCTTGAGACCGAATGGCGATACAACCAAACATCCATGACTTTGGCTATCACTGTTATCATTGCTTCGATACCACCATTAATTGAATGACCGGCACATTCTTTCAGCCGTCCGTCAAGGGCTAATGGTTACCCCGGTTCTAGACAGAACTCCGCACGTCGTCGCAGCCCGTGCCTAGGACTATCGAATCTGCCCAGAGTACTCGACTACCAATCATAGTCTTTAGGGACTATCGAATCTGCCCAGCGTACTCTTGCTTTGAGCTTGCTAGAACCTTCAACAATGATGAAATCTCAGCCTTCTAGTCATCCTCCTCGATGACTATTTCCATACTAGCTCAAGCGCCTCTCAAGCCAACCATTATCCTCAAACCCGAACCCTTTCACCGAGTTATCAACATGCTTGGAATGATCCCATCTGGATTAAACCAAGGCTATCTCACATCATGCCTCGCTTCATCTCATCATAGCAAAGCCTCATCTCGACATCATCATCAAATCTATCCATATGAGCTTCATCATCCGCCACATATGCCACGAGCAGCTTTTCCAATTCAAGAGCCTTTCCCTTAGCTTTTGAATCATCTTCGACCATCTTGTCTAAATCAAATCATCAATCAACTAATCTATAACAATCAATCAAGTCAATCATTAATCCAAGTAATCAAACATTCAAATATGATCTAATAAACAATTATAACAATAATGGAAATCTTGTAAATAAAGAGTCTAAATCTAACATGCATGAAACATGGGCAATATCTCTATAACTTGATGAATGAACTTGCATAGGTTAACATGTAGTAAAATGGATGTCAAATCATCATGAACAATGGATCTATACTTAAGTTTACGGAAATGCATGGAAATCACTTTTTTAACACAAAATCAAGCCAACGATCCGATATACTCCTTTGGATCCGTGTGAGAGATAATCACCACTCACCGAATCACCTAAACACCTCAAAAGCAACACACTTTAGATCTGGACAGCGAAGGATCTAACACGATCTATCAAAATTCCGCTTCAAACGATGAAAATCTCTCTTCGATGGATGTAGATCTTCAATCTAAGCTCTTGGATCTTCGATTCGATCTTCGATTTGGATGGAAGGAAGCACTAGATTAAAGTGGAGAAAAGAAGTGAAGAAGTGTAGAACTCGAGCTCTCAAAATAGCAGCACTTCGTTGCTTCAAAATCCGGATCCCAAAAAGTGAAGAAAAACCGAGTATTTATAGGCTGTTTTCGTAAGTCGTATGCTCGCTTTTAAGTCGTCCACGGCTCATAGAAACCTCACGACTTACGACTCATCAGATCTCACGACTCAACCAACCCTACGACTCAACCAACCCTACGACTCAACCATTCTCTTCGACCTACGACTTAGCAGATCCTACGACTCAACAACCCTACGACTCAACCATGCGCGACTTAGTGATAACGCAAGTGCGCGACCTAACGACTTATCATAAGTCGCGACCTAACTGTTCACGGCCTAACGACTTAACACTAAGCCAAGCCCCAACGACTTACGACTCAACGACTTAACAAAAGTCACGACCTAACACACACGCGACCTAACAGCTTAAGTCCCTACGCGACCTAACGACCTAACTGGGATACGACATTACGGCCTTAACGACTCATCCTTAACTCGTCCACGACCTATCTCCTTAAGTCATTAACTCGCACAGTCTACTAGGTCGCTACTCATATGCCGCTAACCCCTAAGTCGCCGACTTTCTTAAGTCGCCGACTTTCTTAAGTCGCCTACTCCTATAAGTCGCCTACTAACTTAAGTCGCCTATTCCTTAAGTCGCCTACTAACTTAAATCGTTAACTCCTAAGTCGTCTACCCCTTAAGTCGGTCAAATCCTGTAGGTTGCTCCAATCTCTTAGGTCGTTCACTCGACCTAACCTACCCCACGACCTAAGCTACCACACGACCCAACTTCCAAACGACTTAAGCTACAACACGGCTTAACTTCTAGACAACCTAACTTCTACACGACTTAAGCTCCAGTCAACCTAAACTCTGGACGACTTAACAATACTAACAATCTAATAACAACTGTTTTACAATGTTTCGCTCCGTAAAAATACGGGTCGTTACATTCTCTCCCCCTTAGGAATTTCGCCCCCGAAATTCCAAACAAACAAGAGCAATCAAAACTATTCTGCACGCCTACCATCCATAGCAATCAACAAACCATGCATCCAATTACTATCCTAGCATGCAGAATTCTAAAACTAGAACCAGTTCTAATGTCGTGAGATGACACGACACCTTATGGCCATACCTTGAAGAGTTCAGGATGAGCTGCCTTCATCCTCTCTTCCACCTCCCATGTACAGTCATTATCATCATCACTCCATTGTATCTTGAGCAACCTAACTACCTTCCTCCTAAGCTGTTTCGTGTCGGTTTCCACGACACGAAGTGGCTTACGAGGTCTCTTATCGACTGGATCAACCTCAAAATCTTCACAGCTATCAGCAGAAACCACTGTATTTGAGTCGTGCACATACTTCCGTAGATATGATACATGAAAAACATTATGCACACTCGACATCTTCTCTGGTAACTCCAATCTGTAGGCGAGCTTTCCAATTCACTCGGTGATCGGGAATGGTCCAACAAATCTCGGAGTCAATTTTCCTTTCTTCCCGAATCGAATAACATTCTTCAGTGGAGAAATCTTCACAAAAACCATATCACCTACGTTGAATTCCAAATCCTTATGACGCTTATCGGCATAACTTTTCTGTCGGTCTTGGGCTGCCTTCATTCGTTGCCGGATGATCTCTATTCAATCCGAATTCTGTCGAATCATTTTTGGCCCAAGTATCAACTTTTCTCCTGTTTCTAACCAACATGTCGGAGAGTTACACGGTCTTCCATACAATGCCTCATACGGTGCCATACCAATGCTGACTGGTAACTGTTATTATACAAAAATTCTACCAAATGAAGGTGATCTTCCCATGATCCTCCAAAATCTAAAACACAAGCTCTGAGGAGATCTTCCAAAACTCGATTGACTCTCTCAGTCTGACCATCTGTTTGGGGATGATAAGCTGTACTCAAACACAGTTCAGTTCCCAAAACTTCCTGGAAGCTCTTCCAAAATCCACTAGTGAACAATGGGTCTCGATCGCTCACTATAATCTTCGGAATACCTTGGAATCGAACTATCCACTTAACATACAACTCAGCTAACTTTGATGCAGTCCTAGTTGATCGAACAGGAATGAATCTTGCACTATTAGTCAGACGATCTACGATGACTCAAATCCCTTCATTACCCGTTCTTGTTCTAGGTAACCCATCGATAAAGTCCATCGATATTTGCTCCCACTTCCAAGTAGGAACTTCTAATGGCTGAAGCAATCCACTTAACTTCTTCTATTCGGGTTTTACCAACTGGCAGTTCATGCACTTGGAAATAAAATTTCCAATATCCTTCTTCATACCTTCCCAGTAATAGGTCCTCTTCATATCCCGATACATCTTATTCCCACCTGGATGAATTGTCAGCTTCGAGTGATGACTTTCCTTCAGAACTTCATTTCTCAATTCATCTATATCGGGAACAACTAGTCATCCTTGCTTCCGAAGCCAACCCTTTCGATCGACCTCGAATCCTTTATCCTTTTCTAGGTCCAATCCAGATTCCAAATCACGGATAATCTTAACAATCTTATCATCTCGCTTTTGGCTCTCGCTAATTCTTTCCACAAGAGTCGGTCTTATCGATAAGTTCGCAAACATCTCGGGTTCCAATTCACATCTGGGCCTGAAGTCAAATCCAGCTAAATACTCGAGACTCTTCCATTCTGAAAACATGGTTCCCAATCCTACATGTCTTCGACTTAACGCATCTGCCACTGCGTTACCCTTTCCCGGAGTATAGGCTATACCAAAATCATATGATGCCAAAAACTCTAGCCATCGTTGCTGCCTAAGATTCAAATCCTTTTGGGAGAAAAGATACTTCAACGACTTATGATCTGTAAACAACTCGAATCGAACTCCCAATAGATAATGTCTCCACATCTTCGGAGCAAAAACAATCGCCGCTAACTCCAAATCATGAGTCGGATAATTCCTTTCATGCGGCTTCAGTTGTCGACTTGCATACGCGACAACTTTATCCTTCAGCATCAGCACTGCTCCAAGTCCAGTACCACATGCGTCGGTGTAAACCACCATCTCATCATTCCCACTTGGAATAGTCAAAATAGGAGCACTTGTCAATCAATCTTTCAGGATTCCAAAAGCTTGCTCACACTTAGCATCCCATCTAAATACTTGGTTCTTTTTCGTCAATCCTGTTAATGGTGCAGCTACTTGGAAAAGTCTTTGATAAATCGACGATAATATCCTGCTAATCCAAGAAAACTTCTCACATCAGATGCATTCTTAGGTCTAACCCAATCCTGGATTGCTGCTACCTTAGCGGGATAAACCGCTATTCCACTTCCAGAGATAATATGGCCTAAGAACCTCACTTCGCTCTTCCAGAAGTGACACTTCGAAAACTTAGCCCTCAGCTGATGTTTCTGTAAGGTTTCCAAAACAATACGCAAGTGCGTCTTGTGCTCTTCTTCAGTTCTGGAATAAATCAGAATATCATCCACGAACACTAGTACGAACTTGCTCAACTGATCTCTGAACACTCTATTCATAAGATCCACAAAATATGCTGGCGCATTAGACAATCCAAACAGCATTACCAGCCACTCAAAGAAACCAGATGGTGTCCTAAAAGCAGTCTTCGGCACACTATCCTTAGCCACTCTTAACTGGTGAAATCTCGTTGCCAAATCCATCTGAGAAAACACCTTAGCCTCGTGAAGCTGATCAAACAAGTCATCTATTCTTGGCAATGGATACTTGTTCTTCTTAGTCACTTTATTCAGCTCACGATAATCCACACACAACCTCAATGATCCATCTGCTTTGGTTGCAAACACAACTTGTGCACCCTACTCGGACACACTACGCCGAATAAATCCTTTCTGTAAAAGATCATCAACCTACACCTTCAACTCCTGCTGTTCCCTAGGCGCCATTCGCCTAAGAGGCATCACAACGGGTCTGGCTTCTTCAACTAGATCTATACGAAACTCGATCTCTCTATGCGGCGGTAACCCTTTGACCTCATCAAAGACATCCTCAAATCCATTAGCGATTGGCACAGATGACAGTCCATCCCGTGGAACAACCAGCGAATACATGAATCTCATAAAGACGCCTTCCTCATGCTTACATCGTATCACAACCTTTCGCCCCTCCACATTCTCGACTATCACCTCCAACCTTTCACAATCAACCTTTGCCGCATACTTCCTAAGCCAGTCCATACCCAAAATAATTCCAAACCCCGCAAAGTTCAAAACAAAACAATCACAAACAAAAGAGCAATCATGACTCGATACAATCAGACCACGGCATAGCATACACAAACAAGAAGAACCCCCAACTGGATTAGTCACAACCAATGGCCTATCAACAATATCCGGTTCTAAACCCAACCGGCCTACAAGTTCGTTACAAACAAACGAATGCGACGCCCCAGTATCAAATAGCACTCTCACTGGAACACCACAAATGGAAAGAGTACCTTGAACCACCACACTCTTTCCTTTCTCTTCAACGGTAGGAGCTTTCGAAGATGATGGAACAACCCCCAAAGCATAAGCTTGCACAATCTGCTTGTCCTTCCGCGGTTCTGGACAATTCTTCCTGACATGCCCCGGCTTATCACAGTTGTGGCACTTCACCGGCACCTTTGAATTCTTGCAATCTTTGGAGAAATGGCCCTTCTGCTGACAATTGTAGCAGGTCACTTCGCTCTTTGGCTTCTTCTGGCCATCCTTACCCTTTTGCTGCTGCTGCTTCCTCTTCTTGTTTCCACCATGTTGTAGTTTAGACTCTTCCTTGGTCACAGCAACAACAGATCCTCCTTTAGGAAACAGATTCTCATGCCTGAGAGCCTTCTCTACAAGCTTCTCAAATGGATCATCCAAATGATCCACCAACTGCCTTCCAAGATAAATGTCCAAGCCTGTCACAAACTTCTCGTTCTTCTGATAAGGAGATTCAATATACGACCGGGCATACTTGGACAAAGCTTCAAACTCAGAAACATACTCAAGAACTGGTCTTCCATTTTGCTTGAGCTCCAGAAACTTCTTAAATAGAATAGACTTTTGAGCTGTAGAAATGAAATTAGCTTCAAATCTGGCTTGGAATTGCTCCCAAGTAATTTCATCCTCCGGAGTATCAATAGTGATAGAATTCCACCAATCGGAAGCTCTCCCTTGAAGCTGTCTTGATGCTAACTTCCTTTTTGTCGCATCCTCGATTCCCAAATCACTAAAGATCCTTCTACAAGCATCTATCCATCTCTGGACTTCAATAATTGACTCCGTTCCCAAGATAACCTTTCCTCCAAGAGCAGTATAGTCTTTACACAACTTAGCAAAATCCACCGGTCTTGGAGCCTGAACTTGAACTCCAACATCAACTGCTGACCCCGGAACTGGCATCCTTCTCATGATCGAAGTCATCATAGCTTCGAACATAGCCGCATAATCAGCAGCCCCCTCAGCAGCACGGCCTTCCCTAGCAACTGGTCTCCCTCTTCGACTCATCCTTAATATCTATAAAAGAAATGATCAGGACACCTTGAGAAACAACTGCATAAAGGACTCAAATATCTTCTAAACTACTATATTATATATAGTTATCATCCATCAAAATACAATTACGTCTCACATACGTAGTTACGTCAGCGAGCGTTGGGTAAAATCGATTAACCAATGCTCTGATACCAAATGTGACGACCGCCCATGACCCCTGCACTAAACCTAGAAATAGTGCACTGGAGAGTGAGCCAAGCAGCCATGGACGATTGCCAAGGTAAATTAAAACAGCATAATCTATCGTATTACTCACAGCGCATGGATAAAATACAATAGAGAATATATATAGTGAAGCTTCACAGAATAGAATCTCATTAATAAAACTTCATAATAGTTGAATACAACATCAGAATAGTCAATACATCAAGCCTCACTACATATCACTCATAGAATTATACAAGCAGCGGAACATCCAGTACATATAGTAAGAAAAATAATATGCAAGCCTCCAGCTCGTCTTCGTCATCAGCATCGTGGAAAGTAAGAACAGCACCTGTCACCTACTACCTAGTCTGCCCATCCCAAAATGGATGAAAAGCCCAAGGCAATAAGAGTTAAAACATAAAGCCTTGAGTCAGACAACAGTCTAAGTGAGCGGTAAATTAACTAACAACATACCAAAAGAGCATAAAGGAAAAAAAAGGAATAGGAATCCAACCCTCCCACTCCACCTCTTTCTACAGTGATAGCCCCCAGACACACACTAAGCAGAAGTAAACATAGCAAAGCAGACAATTTAAAGTAAAGCAATTATCACTCGAGTCAAGGGCGATGTTTTCCAAGTACAAACCCCCAAGGCCTAAACCAAGATCAGATAAGCACCCAGAAAACACTGCTCTTGAGACCGAATGACGATACAACCAAACATCCATGACTCTGGCTATCACTGTTACCATTGCTTCGATACCACCGTTAATTGAATGACCGGCACATTCTTTCAGCCGTCCGTCAAGGGCTAATGGTTACCCCGGTTCTAGACAGAACTCCGCACGTCGTCGCAGCCCGTGCCTAGGACTATCGAATCTGCCTAGAGTACTCGACTACCAATCAGTCTTTATGGACTATCGAATCTTCCCAGCGTACTCTTGCTTTGAGCCTGCTAGAACCTTCAACAACGATGAAATCTCAACCTTCTAGTCATCCTCCTCGACGACTGTTTCCGTACTAGCTCAAGCGCCTCTCAAGCCAACCATTATCCTCAAACCCGAACCCTTCCACCGAGTTATCAACATGCTTGGAATGATCCCATCTGGATTAAACCAAGGCTATCTCACATCATGCCTCGCTTCATCTCATCATAGCAAAGCCTCATCTCGACATCATCATCAAATCTATCCATATGAGCTTCATCATCCGCCACATATGCCACGAGCAGCTTTTCCAATTCAAGAGCCTTTCCCTTAGCTTTTGAATCATCTTTGACCATCTTGTCTAAATCAAATCATCAATCAACTAATCTATAACAATCAATCAAGTCAATCATTAATCCAAGTAATCAAACATTCAAATATGATCTAATAAACAATTATAACAATAATGGAAATCTTGTAAATAAAGAGTCTAAATCTAACATGCATGAAACATGGGCAATATCTCTATAACTTGATGAATGAACTTGCATAGGTTAACATGTAGTAAAATGGATGTCAAATCATCATGAACAATGGATCTATACTTAAGTTTACGGAAATGCATGGAAATCACTACTTTAACACAAAATCAAGCCAACGATCCGATATACTCCTTTGGATCCGTGTGAGAGATAATCACCACTCACCGAATCACCTAAACACCTCAAAAGCAACACACTTCAGATCTGGACAGCGAAGGATCTAACTCGATCTATCAAAATTCTGCTTCAAACGATGAAAATCTCTCTTCGATGGATGTAGATCTTCAATCTAAGCTCTTGGATCTTTGATTCGATCTTCGATTTGGATGGAAGGAAGCACAAGATTAAAGTGGAGAAAAGAAGTGAAGAAGTGTAGAACTCGAGCTCTCAAAATAGCAGCACTTCGTCGCTTCAAAATCCGGATCCCAAAAAGTGAAGAAAAACCAGGTATTTATAGGCTGTTTTCGTAAGTCGTATGCTCGCTTTTAAGTCGTCCACGACTCATAGAAACCTCACGACTTACAACTCATCAGATCTCACGACTCAACCAACCCTACGACTCAACCAACCCTACGACTCAACCATCCTCTTCGACCTACGACTTAGTAGATCCTACGACTCAACAACCCTACGACTCAACCATGCGCGACTTAGTGATAACGCAAGTGCACGACCTAACGACTTATCATAAGTCGCGACCTAACTGTTCACGGCCTAACGACTTAACACTAAGCCAAGCCCCAACGACTTACGACTCAACGAGTTAACAAAAGTCACGACCTAACACACACGCGACCTAACGGCTTAAGTCCCTATGCGACCTAACGACCTAACTGGGATACGACATTACGGCCTTAACGACTCATCCTTAACTCGTCCACGACCTATCTCCTTAAGTCGTTAACTCGCACAGTCTACTAGGTCGCTACTCCTATGCCGCTAACCCCTAAGTCACCGACTTTCTTAAGTCGCCTACTCCTATAAATCGCCTACTAACTTAAGTCGCATATTCCTTAAGTCGCCTACTAACTTAAATCGTTAACTCCTAAGTCGTCTACCCCTTAAGTCGGTCAAATCCTGTAGGTTGCTCCAATCTCTTAGGTCGTTCACTCGACCTAACCTACCCCACGACCTAAGCTACCACATGACCCAACTTCCAAACGACTTAAGCTACAACACGGCTTAACTTCTAGACAACCTAACTTCTACACGACTTAAGCTCTAGTCAACCTAAACTCTGGACGACTTAACAATGCTAACAATCTAATAACAATTGTTTTACGATGTTTCGATCCATAAAAATACGGGTCGTTACATGTTTTAAATAATTGAGTGGGGATTTTTAAGTTATAATCGAATTATGATTTAAATTTCAGAAATTGATTTGATTTAAAGGATGGGACTTTTATTCAAACTTTGAATTTTACCAAGTAACGGTATTTGAAAATTTGGATTTCAAATTGGATATTGAAGGTTAATTTGATTTGAGTATTTCGAATCAATATTTGAAGATTGAGCTCGAAATCGATATAAATTGAAATTGAAATTGAATTAATTGGATTACAAAGTGGAATTGATATAATTGAAATCAAAGTCAAAATTTATTTGAATTGAAATCGAAATTGAATCGATTGAATGGTGATTGGAATTGATTTTAATTGGGATGTTCGAATTAAATCGGTTTGACTTTGAAAACTATTTTCAAATTAATTATTTAATATAAAACTATTTAAAAGCTATCTTCTTAAATATACAAATTATTTTGGTTTTCCAAACTATTTTACTATATAAACCATTTTAATGTTTCAAACTATTTTATATTAAACTATTTCTATTTTTAACTATTTTAACCATTTACACTATTTTTAACCATTTCATTTATTTAAACTATTTTAAACTATTAGAACTATTTTTGAAAAATCTCAAACTGGTCAAGGGTGGAATGTTTATTTTTAAATCATGGATTTAAATACCAATTGGGTTAAAATGAAGTTGTAACCCAAATTGGAATTCGAAATGATTTTGGAAGCGAAATCATGATATTAAGGCAAAAATGATTTTGAAATGAAATGGTTATTTTGAATAAACATGAGGATTTCGAAATGGAATTGATTTTGAAGCGAATATGATATTTTGATATCATGTATGAATTGTTTTCGAAATATACAAGTGCCAACTGGTGTGTAAAACGACGTTTGGTTGTTAAAGAGACCGGGGTTGGATATGGGCATACTCTCTGTCGATACCGGAACCGCTTTAACAACTGTGTACGCGGAGAAGACTCCAAAATGAAGTGGTTGGATTTGGCATTGTTTGCTGGATTTGAAGAAAGAGAACGATGATGTATAGACCCCGACACTTGTGCCAATTTGAAATGACTAAAACAGGACGGCTTGATAGGGCCAAGTGGGCTAATTACCTCGAGCGGACATCCGTTCTTCGATTTCTTAGACTTGGTCCATATTATTACTCTTATTGGTTTCGATTGGTGCATCTTGATTTGGGATAGCCTCCCTTTGACTCGATATGGGATGGATGGATGGACGCGGTAGGCGGTCATGGCTATGATATGTTACCACCAACCCTGCTACTCGAACTGGTAGTATCCTACCTTGGGCATTGCTTCACGTGCCTTATCATACTTTTATCCCTATACGAGTCCCATATGATTTTTGTTTAGTGTTGTCATATCATGGCGCATCCTTAACTACCGACGCTCTACTGGTGGTGTCAAATGCAAACTGTACGCCAATGCTTAAAAACGCGTTAAGGGGGATTAATGTGAAGCCTTAACGCTAAGAAAAATTTTAATTTTTTTGATTAGACATTATATATGTAGCGTATTCTACTACATATAAATATTTTGATGGACTCTTAGGAGATGGAAAATCCTGTAACATCACTTGAGTTATTGCACGCACGTTATGCACCAGATAAGAGATGTGAAATCCCGTAAACATCTCTGACACCATGACACTCATTTTACATGCGATATTGATTTGACTTACATAAGGATATTTTAGTCCTAACTCGAGTGTTTTGTGTAACGAACCGTAAATTTTAACTGTTTTAATAACGTAATTAGTTAAAAAAATTTGAAATTTTAAATAATAAAATTTTGAAATAAAAATTTGATATTTGAAATGCGTCTATTTTAACATAGCAACTGGTAAATTTTCATCTAAAAATATAAAAGTTTATTTTCGTATGTAATTCTATTTTAATTTAAATCAGTTAGGAATTTATGAAATAAAATGTTTTCGAAACCTGAATATTGTTACATAGAAAAATTCTAAATCATCTTCTAAGCAAGACGTCATTTTTCGTTTTTCCAAATTCGGACTTCTTTAGCTCCATCGATCTTATTTTTCTATGATTTTTCTGCATTTATCCTCTAGTAGAAAATTCGAGTTTTATAATTCAATCGTATCACAGATATCCATATGCCGTTTTGATCGTCTCGTCATGCCGATTTCGGCGGTATATTCCATTTTGTGCTTTAAAGTCCAGTACGCAGCGGAATCGGTGAAAACGATTCCGTATTGGTGTTAACCCTTTTGTTCTTGTCCATTCGTTTCCTCAACTGATATGAATAGTCATAAACTTTTAGTATTTCCAAAAATACCGGTAGCCATTAGTATTACTATTCTCTGAATTAAATTTTTGACCCTCTATATTCTTATTGGAAATTTGAAATTGCAGTTGTCCTCACTGCTTCTTTTTTATTTTAGCAGTGTGCTCTGGCACTAGCCTTGCATTCTGTGAGGTATTTAATATGTATGTTTTTAGATTTTGTGTATTATGGTATAAGGATTTGTATACATATGTTTCTATTAGTTTTCATATTCTATTAGCTATAAAACAGTTTATAAAATATACGTTCTATGTTATATACATAAGTCAGTTGAGATACATAGGTTTGCAAGCCTTTCACCGTTTTATATTATATAAGTGATATATATTATATGTACGTATAGATTTGAACACTTATATGTATTATGATTTTATATGAACCTTGATGTCTACCTTCAGCCAAGTTAACTAAAAATAGGTAGTATGTCCTGTTTTGGTTATAAAGCAGTATATTTTCGCATAAAGCGTTTGCATTTTTTTGGTATACATGTTAGCCGCATATATATTTTAAGCTATATAGGTACCAGTATATTGTTTCATATGGTTGTATGTTAGTACTGTAAGTTCTGGGCTACTCCTATATTTGCTACTTTATAATTTAAGCCTGCATATGTTAAAAAGTTATGTCAGCATAAGTTAATTTATAGGTTGTTTATATATTATTATATATATATATAAGTTTGTACACATATTTGCTTTAGTGGGCTGTTGGTAATAAAGATTGTTTCGTGAGTTGGAGCATGCAGTTTTCGTTGATTTTGAAAAAAAATTATATACATATTTTGTGTTGTAATTCCATATAAGAGTATGTGTTGAAAAAAAAATTATATCATATGTGTGCATCTCGTTCCAGTTATGCAAAATTAGTTTTGATTCGTCTTCGTTATTTTCAGCCTTGCTCTGATCGTCAAATTCGTGCCAATCTTTCTTTGATTTGGAAATCATCATTTGGATTTGGTCAATTTCGCAATTCTAATCGTATCCTGTTGAGTTATTGTAACGACCCGGAAATTTCGAACCCGAAAATTCCAGATAGTTATGAAAAAAAGAAGAGATAGAAGAAAAGAAACAGAAAACATAACACAGATGCTCACATTCGCAGCGGAACAAAATATAATATCAAATAATAACAGTTTACAAAAGAATACTGTATCTGTCAATTTACATTTATTTACATCAGAGTTATATTCCAATACACAACGATGGTCATATATAAATCAAATATGTCTCAGATAATCAAAAATAATAGTCACAGCGGAATCGCTCCATACGTCCTGCCATCCAGTACTCCTCCTGAGCTCCAAAACGTCCTTACCTGAAAATCTGTAATACTCGGTCTGACCCGAGCATTACATCAAAGTAACACCCGGGTCAGGCTGGAAACCAGCGTGAGTAAACCCATCTAACATAGAATACATAGCATACAACTCATACAAAACCCGGGGTAACTCATAACAATTTACACATTCACATTTGTTATAGACATCACTTATTTTTCACATCAAAATCCTTCTAAGTACCAAATTTAAATCAAAATTTCGGTTCACTTAAATCATTTCATTCAGGCCTATTGATTTCACATATCAATCTATAAAGAATTATTGTAGATTACAAATCGAAGTGGTTTCGGGTATTTACTGATACCCGACCCCGGTCTCTTCGAATCAAATGTCATCTTAATCCAAATTATTAAGTGAATACAATTCAAAATTTAAATACAGGATGTCACTTTACACAGCAATTCATTTCGATAGATAACCACCTTATCACTGTTCAACCCAACATATCATATTACAAACATTTCATATCAGGGATATCAACCAATTCAAGGTATTGAATACAACCCAATCATCCATAAGCAAAATTGATTAGTCCATTTCTAATTAATTAATTTACACAAAGTAAATTAATTACTTTTATAAAACCTGCTTAATTAACATTAATTAAACCATTTGATATTAATTTATGAAATTACCTTAATTATCCATCTTAATTAATTATCCTTAACTAATTAATTATCCCTTAATTATTCACACAAATAAATTAACCTTAAGTTCATTACATAATTAATCAATCCTTAATTAATTACACAAATTAATTAACCTTTAATCATTAACTAATTCTCCTTTAATCATTAATTAATTATCCTTTAATTAATCACAATAATTAATTGATCACATTAAATTAATTATCCTTTAAGTTAATTACATTAAGTAATTATCTTTAATTACTTACACTAATTAATTATCCCTAAATTAATTATCATATTAATTAATTTACCACATTTAAATTAATTATCTTTTAAGTAATTAAGAAATTAGTTCGTTAATTAACCAATTATCTTTTAATTAATTAATTTACAAATTTGAAACATTATTTAAGCTAAACCATTTATCTTAATCACTTACTTAATTACATTGTCAAATTTCATTCGAAACACTAATGAATAATTTAAATAATTAGCATAATATGATTATATTAGATCAAGCAAATTGAATTTTCAAAATCATTTGACTTTACAATTTATATCGAAACTTGTTTAATAATTAGCCTTGAACTTGTTACTAAAACTTTGTTTGTTTGTTTTTTTTTTAAAACTGGTTAACAAAATTTCCTTTGCTTAAAACTTGATCATATAATTTTTCCCTCTTATTAAAAATTGGTTCATATTTCATTTATTTTGAAACTCTGTTAACTTTTCAAAAACCCGAGCTAAAGAACAAAAACACGGTCACATTCCCAGGCCACACTCGCTCACACTAGGCTTCGAGAAATTCACGCAAAGCCTACGAGACAAACCCGAGCTCATCATATTCTTTCCCGATGCCAACCCACAGCCATACCACAGATACACTAAGACACACGTGTACGTGCACGCATCACTCACGACACTCCGATCAACTACGTCGACGCCTTCAGATCTCCAACGACCCACCTGAACACGTTGACCACCTGGATCCTAAGCTCGAAATCAAAATCAAGATCGAGCTTGAGTGAACCCAGATTATAGAACGAACCATCACCCAAGATCCTTCCCGTGCTGCCAACTCCGGTCACCAGGACCATCGTCACTCCGATCATCACCTCGCCATAGGCCCACGCACCTATTCCCCTACTCGCGAACAAGCCCGAAGTCCTGTCAACGTCACAACGACCCTGAAATCAACCATGATCAAAACACAGGTTATGCCCTAGTTCGCCAATCCCCCGCCTCCTCGCTGATCGATAGGACCAATCAACATTCATTCCTCCATCCTCGGCCTATGACCTTCCTCTGACCACAATTTCGATGTCTGAAACCCTCGTGACAGCCTGCAATTGACGAACACGCCATTTCCGTTCATCAAGAAAATTCTCAACTTCCCCTATCCTAAAAATCATGAAATCCATACCTAAATTCATGTTATCCCATGTTGAGTCTTGTTATATAAACGAAATCATGAATTAAAGAAATTGATTTCTGCATATACTTTCCGCTTCACTGTACACATTTTTTTCTCCAGATAATCACTAAGTAAATTTTACCTGAGTTAAATTTTAAAATAGGATTTCACAAATTCAAACACATTCCCTTTAGACACTATATCCTATAATTGATTTAGTGAAGAGATTTCGAGTTTTTGAGTGATTTGTTTAGCCTGTATGTCAAAACAAAATCAGGGTATCATATACTCAAGCATGCACAAAATTTTCATATACATATATTCCTACATCCATCTTTAAATAGTCATGAAATCAATTATCACAAGTTTACTTCAAGTTTCTGCATGCAAAAAGATTTTTTTTTTAAACAGATCTAATGTTTTGTTCTCTCACACATTCTCATGATTTACTATAAATTCTTGAATTTTGACATGCATTTGATTTTACTGTAAATTTTTATTCCAGGTTAAAACTTCTTTCAGATTTTACTTAAAAGTATTTTTAGAACCTAGATCTTGATTAAACAAATATGTTTGTTTGAACCTTAAAGCCTTCAGAAGATTAGAGGGAGAAAAATTTGGATTTTGAAACAGGTTTGAAACCTGTAAACCTGGAACAGAGCCCTTCTCCTAATTCCCAAACATGCACACATCATTTACATGTATATATATATATACATGCAGGCATAATTACTTACATTTAAACATTTTCACAGCTTCATTCTACAAACTTTAGGTTATAGATCAAATTAGAGGTAGTTTACTCACAGAGAGATGAAGACAGAAAACAGGAATGTTGAAACAGAGGAGCTTTGAAGTCTGCAAGCTGGAACCCCTCTGATCTTCTTGCTTACTTTGTTTAGTTGAAATGTTATTAAGTTTTGAAATGGTGATGCTAACTTTCTGGTTTGCTTAGTCTTGAGAACGAACTAAAACAAAGAGGATGTACATATATATAGAAAACAATTTACAGATGATTTTTAGATGCTGGAACATTCTTTTGTTTCAAATTTCCAAGTCAGAGATTTTTTTTTTCTTTCTTCTTTGACCGGGCAAAATTTTGAAAACTGAAATGATTTTATTAAGGTTGCGAAATGACTCATTTTGTGCTAGCATTAAATGTAAGTGTCCTTCATGTTTCTATTATGTCAACTTGTATTCACTTTATATTGTGAGTACATTTCATATACAGGTTGTCTTGTATCATAAGCTTACATATCATTTTTTTATATATTATGTACAACATGATTCACCTTATTTCTTTTGTACGATTTCAAAACGAACATAAAGTAGCAAGATGCATACAAATACAAGATAACAGCATGCTTAGGGAGGTGTTATCTGGTTAAGTCATTTTCTTTATTCTGTTTTGATATGAACTGATTTATATATTTTTTTCTTTTGTGTCTGAAATGTAAAGATTTGTAAACATGTTGAATCGACAGAATTGAGGCTGGGATGATGGCATTTAAATGCTAAGGCTTCCTATTGTGTTTACATACTATCATTACAATTTGCTGTACGAAAATATTTGTTTGAAAATATCACTTGTGGGAAAACACTTAGCTTATATATGAAGATAACTTGTTTATAAATATTTGTCTGGTACTATTTTTTTTATACCTTTGTTCTTACACATTTCCAATTTATGTTGTATGTTTTGCTTATTCTTTTTAATTCTATTTTATGTTAACTATCAATATTTAAATTATATTCATAAGTTTTACTTATATTTAATATTTATATTGATAGGTTTGATTTTATTTTAAACATTATGATCCATATGTATATTTACCAAATGTTAACAAGGTAAGGCAATTTAGTTAGATTATATAAGAAAGATTCTATTGTGAATATTATTAAGAGGTTTTATTTTAAACTTTCAAATCAATTCCCTTTCAACCATACAAATCCATACAAAAAAAATGGCAATTATTTCAAAGGTCATATTCATTTTAAAATGATAAGTTCACTTTTTAATTAATTAGATTAAATATTCATTAAAATAATAGGGCCAAAATCCAGGGTCGTTACATTCCTCCCCCCTTTGAATCTTTTCGTCCTCGAAAAGAAATGAAGCCAGATTTATTAAAATGCTTAAAATTAGATAAATTTTCTTTGATCATTATTAATCTACTTTAAAAATCTATATAATATTTCTAAAACAGTTTTATAAAAATACCTTTATAACTCGATGCTTTGACAAGTCCACCCTCGTTCTCATAGAAATTCGGTCATACGTTGATCAGGCGTAGGACTGAAAATCTGTAAGTACTTAGCAGACTCATTTCAACATCCAGTGAAAATACTTTGGAAAATAATTTTATAGAAAATATAGAAAACAGTTTTGAAAATAGAGAAAACATCCTTGGTGAGAATGCTCTGGAAATCATCACACCCATCTATGGTCACAGTTACATCCAGGGTTACGTTGCCGTCGCAGCAAAAGTCCATGTAACTGATTACACCATAGAACCCACGACAGATCGCAGTTACATCCAGGGTTACGTTGCCGTCGCAGCAAAAGTCCATGTAACTGCAGGCTCTCAGCGGCCTCACGATTACGCTGTCGAAATGAAACTTCTCCACTCCTACATAGGTCGCAGTCTACCGATGTAAAATCAAACATAGACTGTTGGCTCTCAGCGGCACACACGACTTTCGCTATGTTACCATAGTGTCACAGTCTACCGATATAAAATCAAACGCAGACTGCTGGCTCTCAGCGGCACACACGACTTTCGCTATGGTACACTACTCATAATCCTCAGGAACTAGTTTTGTCCGGACTCCTCATAGGATCAAATTTAGAACCTCCCCCTTAGAGGCTCAAGGCAGTACCACCCAGTGGCACTCCTGAGAAGCTCATTTCAAGGGAGCGCCTTTTTTCCCAGAGCCAATCTCAAAACACTTTATACTATACACATATAGTATTTTTCCAAAATCATACATCTAGTATGAATTTCATATAAGGCTCCTTTACACAAAATCGATTCCCAAAATCGATAATTTCCAAAGTGGGCTTTTCCAAATCCCAATATTGATTTTATCCAAAAATCAAAAGCCTTTTCCAAATCCAAAGGTTCCCAAAACCTTTCTCTCAAAACCATTTCCATAAAATCTTTTATATGTATATACATATATATAATTTTCTTGAGAAATCTTTAAATCACTTTATACTTATATAAGTTTCCTTTGTATACTTCAAAAACTTCCAAAAACCCTTTTCTTCTGGCAATGGATTCAATAAGGGGAGTTTTATTCATATATAACAAAGATACGTAACTTTGTTTATTTCCAATCAAATATTCAAATTTGATTACTTTATAAAGTCACTTGCCAAATTTCTTACTTTTATTATAAAGTAAACTTTAACTCGGAAAAATATTCAGTTTCCACTTTATTTTCATAAAGTTAATTTCTACCTTTATTCATTGTCAATTTCTCAAAATATACTTTCACTTTCAAAAATCTTTTCAGTTTTTATCCACAAATTTTTAATGCCAATTTCATTCAAACCCGTACGATGTCCCCATATCATTCGTACGCAATACCAATCTGATCGCTCACTCGATCACACAATTTCATTTCCGAACTAGTATCGTCCACCCGACTTCCTAGTGCGGACTCAGATCTGATTTCTTGATCAGAAACCGTCATTCTCCTTGCATAGTCACAACTATGATAGAGAATATCCAGAACCAAATCAAAAATCCATATCCAGGTTCGCCGTCGAAAATCGAGCGGAAAATTCCAACTCGGATCGATAATACTATCTCAAAATTCTGTGCTCGAATCTGGATCAAATCACTATGCGAATAGAATAATATACGTACATCCTACGTATTTATCTTCATTGGTTATCAGTCCAATCAATTTTTCTCTATTCACATTTGCCTTAATCCCCATTCGTATTATCACTTCCATTCTTATCTCAGTTGGGTATTTAATCAATAACAGTTTGATCTCCGACCAGCTTAAATTTAGAAATATAGCTTGAAATTTTTTTTTTTAAAATAGATAAGTAGTTGAAAAATAATTACTAACTGAAAAATAGATAGTAAAATAGTTAAGTAGTTGTAAGATAGTTGAAAAATAGTAATTATTTATAAAATAGTTGAAAACAGTAATCAGTTTATAAATCAGTTGTAAAATGGTTAAATAGTTCCAAAAGTAATTGTAAAACAAGCTTAAGATACCTTTAGGTTTAAAAAGAAAAGTTGTAGTAAATAGTTGAGAAAACAGATTTATATTAAAACAATTTATTTTGAAAATAGTCCAGAGTCAACTGTTTAATACCCCATCTCCATTTCAATCAATTTCCCATTAAATTTGATCCAGCCCCAATTCAAGTGGAATTATCCACAAGTCAAATCAAATTCCATTTGATTTTTAAACTTATTCAAATTTAATCACAATTCCAAATTATTCCAAATCAATTTGGATTAATTTCAAATTGAACCAGCTTCAATTCCAAATCATCTCAAATCTAATTTACCATTTGAATTTGAACTCCTTCAACTTCAATTTTATTTCAAATTATTTCAATTCAAATTTCTCATTTGAATTTTATACTTATCCCTCATAAATCACAATCCCCATTAATTCAAATCAAATTCAGTTTGAACTAATTTAATTTAAATCTAAATTTTAAACCATCTCGAATTATATAAATTCGAGTTAAATTTTCAAATGTTGGTTTAACTTCTTAAATCAAATAATAATATTTTTTTTTTTAACTCAACAATTAAATTCTTTAAATAATTTAATTCTTAGTTCAAATTTTCAAAAATTCCATTTAAAATTATCTTTACCTAACTTATTTCAAAGTTCAAATAATAATTCAAACCCCTTTAAACAATTAAATATTTGAATTTCAATTTATTACCCAAATTCAATCTTGGAACCAATCCTTAATCATTTCAGTTTACATGTTCATTTTAAACATTCAAATCTTAATGTTCAAAGTGATCCTCATTTTCTCAAGTTTTAAATTTTTTTCTTCTTTAAAATCAAAATTACTTAAGTAATTTAAAATTAAAGTTTAATTCCATTTAATTCCAATATTGGGATAGATATTACCCCAACATTCATCATCCACTACCCATTCCAAATCTCAATCCTATCTGAGACCACATATAGTTCCCTACCAAATCAACCCATTTAACTTTCCTAAGTTAAACCTAAATTTCATCTTGAAATTTCCAATTCAGGTTGTTTATTCCAAACTTATTTAACTTCCCTTAAGTTAAATTCAATTTAATCTCGCCAAACTTACTCAAATTTGAATTCCCACTTCAAATTTTAAACTTCACATTAATAAATCTTATAAGTTCAAAAACTTATTACCTTGGATATCACACCTCATTTTCCCAAATTTAAAACTCAACATTTAGAGTTTATTTCAAACCATCTTTGTATCCATATATACATATTTACTCCTTAGCCCACCAGGCTATACTTTAAAATTTAAACCACCTTTGGTTTTAATTTTAAGGCAAATCTCTTTTTAAGTTTTCAAACAACTTCTTATTTTAAAATAAGATCACATTCAAGTATATTCTGAACAATATTATTCATTTTTTTTTTTTTAACACTTTGAAACAATTCAAATGTTTCTAAACTTAGGTTTAAACTTCACAATTTAAATCCGTTCTAATTTACAAGTTATACTCCTCTATGTTTATATCCTTAACACATTTTATTTTGCTTACTCATTAACACACATTCCACTATTAAATACAACCACCACTTATGATAATAACCAAGATTATCATATCTGGGAAACCAATTCAATATTATCTTACTCTAAAACTTTTCCCCAAATTCAAGGTTTAATTTCAGTTTAAATCCATTTCAAATTTATCTTTATTCAATTACAATTTGGTTGTATTACTATTAACTCTTAATTCTCATTATTCTATTTGATTCCAAGGATTTAACAACCAATTACCTTAATATTTATTAAAAGGAATATTGCTTTATATATCAAATATAATCTTATATAAAAATCATTTGAAATCTTTATATATGAAAATAACAAGTACGCTCTCATATATATATATACACTCAACTCATTTTAGGGTACTATTGACCCTATCTATATGAGTATACCCACCAGAGCCAAGGTTCTCGCTTAACCTTTGCTCTGATACCAACTGTAACGACCTGGAAATTTCGAACCCGAAAATTCCAGATAGTTATGAAAAGAAGAAGAGATAGAAGAAAAGAAACAGAAAACATAACACAGATGCTCACATTCGCAGCGGAACAAAATATAATATCAAATAATAACAGTTTACAAAAGAATACTGTATCTGTCAATTTACATTTATTTACATCAGAGTTATATTCCAATACACAACGATGGTCATATATAAATCAAATATGTCTCAGATAATCAAAAATAATAGTCACAGCGGAATCGCTCCATACGTCCTGCCATCCAGTACTCCTCCTGAGCTCCAAAACGTCCTTACCTGAAAATCTGTAATACTCGGTCTGACCCGAGCATTACATCAAAGTAACACCCGGGTCAGGCTGGAAACCAGCGTGAGTAAACCCATCTAACATAGAATACATAGCATACAACTCATACAAAACCCGGGGTAACTCATAACAATTTACACATTCACATTTGTTATAGACATCACTTATTTTTCACATCAAAATCCTTCTAAGTACCAAATTTAAATCAAAATTTCGGTTCACTTAAATCATTTCATTCAGGCCTATTGATTTCACATATCAATCTATAAAGAATTATTGTAGATTACAAATCGAAGTGGTTTCGGGTATTTACTGATACCCGACCCCGGTCTCTTCGAATCAAATGTCATCTTAATCCAAATTATTAAGTGAATACAATTCAAAATTTAAATACAGGATGTCACTTTACACAGCAATTCATTTCGATAGATAACCACCTTATCACTGTTCAACCCAACATATCATATTACAAACATTTCATATCAGGGATATCAACCAATTCAAGGTATTGAATATAACCCAATCATCCATAAGCAAAATTGATTAGTCCATTTCTAATTAATTAATTTACACAAAGTAAATTAATTACTTTTATAAAACCTGCTTAATTAACATTAATTAAACCATTTGATATTAATTTATGAAATTACCTTAATTATCCATCTTAATTAATTATCCTTAACTAATTAATTATCCCTTAATTATTCACACAAATAAATTAACCTTAAGTTCATTACATAATTAATCAATCCTTAATTAATTACACAAATTAATTAACCTTTAATCATTAACTAATTCTCCTTTAATCATTAATTAATTATCCTTTAATTAATCACAATAATTAATTGATCACATTAAATTAATTATCCTTTAAGTTAATTACATTAAGTAATTATCTTTAATTACTTACACTAATTAATTATCCCTAAATTAATTATCATATTAATTAATTTACCACATTTAAATTAATTATCTTTTAAGTAATTAAGAAATTAGTTCGTTAATTAACCAATTATCTTTTAATTAATTAATTTACAAATTTGAAACATTATTTAAGCTAAACCATTTATCTTAATCACTTACTTAATTACATTGTCAAATTTCATTCGAAACACTAATGAATAATTTAAATAATTAGCATAATATGATTATATTAGATCAAGCAAATTGAATTTTCAAAATCATTTGACTTTACAATTTATATCGAAACTTGTTTAATAATTAGCCTTGAACTTGTTACTAAAACTTTGTTTGTTTGTTTTTTTTTTAAAACTGGTTAACAAAATTTCCTTTGCTTAAAACTTGATCATATAATTTTTCCCTCTTATTAAAAATTGGTTCATATTTCATTTATTTTGAAACTCTGTTAACTTTTCAAAAACCCGAGCTAAAGAACAAAAACACGGTCACATTCCCAGGCCACACTCGCTCACACTAGGCTTCGAGAAATTCACGCAAAGCCTACGAGACAAACCCGAGCTCATCATATTCTTTCCCGATGCCAACCCACAGCCATACCACAGATACACTAAGACACACGTGTACGTGCACGCATCACTCACGACACTCCGATCAACTACGTCGACGCCTTCAGATCTCCAACGACCCACCTGAACACGTTGACCACCTGGATCCTAAGCTCGAAATCAAAATCAAGATCGAGCTTGAGTGAACCCAGATTATAGAACGAACCATCACCCAAGATCCTTCCCGTGCTGCCAACTCCGGTCACCAGGACCATCGTCACTCCGATCATCACCTCGCCATAGGCCCACGCACCTATTCCCCTACTCGCGAACAAGCCCGAAGTCCTGTCAACGTCACAACGACCCTGAAATCAACCATGATCAAAACACAGGTTATGCCCTAGTTCGCCAATCCCCCGCCTCCTCGCTGATCGATAGGACCAATCAACATTCATTCCTCCATCCTCGGCCTATGACCTTCCTCTGGCCACAATTTCGATGTCTGAAACCCTCGTGACAGCCTGCAATTGACGAACACGCCATTTCCGTTCATCAAGAAAATTCTCAACTTCCCCTATCCTAAAAATCATGAAATCCATACCTAAATTCATGTTATCCCATGTTGAGTCTTGTTATATAAACGAAATCATGAATTAAAGAAATTGATTTCTGCATATACTTTCCGCTTCACTGTACACATTTTTTTCTCCAGATAATCACTAAGTAAATTTTACCTGAGTTAAATTTTAAAATAGGATTTCACAAATTCAAACACATTCCCTTTAGACACTATATCCTATCATTGATTTAGTGAAGAGATTTCGAGTTTTTGAGTGATTTGTTTAGCCTGTATGTCAAAACAAAATCAGGGTATCATATACTCAAGCATGCACAAAATTTTCATATACATATATTCCTACATCCATCTTTAAATAGTCATGAAATCAATTATCACAAGTTTACTTCAAGTTTCTGCATGCAAAAAGATTTTTTTTTTAAACAGATCTAATGTTTTGTTCTCTCACACATTCTCATGATTTACTATAAATTCTTGAATTTTGACATGCATTTGATTTTACTGTAAATTTTTATTCCAGGTTAAAACTTCTTTCAGATTTTACTTAAAAGTATTTTTAGAACCTAGATCTTGATTAAACAAATATGTTTGTTTGAACCTTAAAGCCTTCAGAAGATTAGAGGGAGAAAAATTTGGATTTTGAAACAGGTTTGAAACCTGTAAACCTGGAACAGAGCCCTTCTCCTTATTCCCAAACATGCACACATCATTTACATGTATATATATATACATGCAGGCATAATTACTTACATTTAAACATTTTCACAGCTTCATTCTACAAACTTTAGGTTATAGATCAAATTAGAGGTAGTTTACTCACAGAGAGATGAAGACAGAAAACAGGAATGTTGAAACAGAGGAGCTTTGAAGTCTGCAAGCTGGAACCCCTCTGATCTTCTTGCTTACTTTGTTTAGTTGAAATGTTATTAAGTTTTGAAATGGTGATGCTAACTTTCTGGTTTGCTTAGTCTTGAGAACGAACTAAAACAAAGAGGATGTACATATATATAGAAAACAATTTACAGATGATTTTTAGATGCTGGAACATTCTTTTGTTTCAAATTTCCAAGTCAGAGATTTTTTTTTTCTTTCTTCTTTGACCGGGCAAAATTTTGAAAACTGAAATGATTTTATTAAGGTTGCGAAATGACTCATTTTGTGCTAGCATTAAATGTAAGTGTCCTTCATGTTTCTATTATGTCAACTTGTATTCACTTTATATTGTGAGTACATTTCATATACAGGTTGTCTTGTATCATAAGCTTACATATCATTTTTTTATATATTATGTACAACATGATTCACCTTATTTCTTTTGTACGATTTCAAAACGAACATAAAGTAGCAAGATGCATACAAATACAAGATAACAGCATGCTTAGGGAGGTGTTATCTGGTTAAGTCATTTTCTTTATTCTGTTTTGATATGAACTGATTTATATATTTTTTTCTTTTGTGTCTGAAATGTAAAGATTTGTAAACATGTTGAATCGACAGAATTGAGGCTGGGATGATGGCATTTAAATGCTAAGGCTTCCTATTGTGTTTACATACTATCATTACAATTTGCTGTACGAAAATATTTGTTTGAAAATATCACTTGTGGGAAAACACTTAGCTTATATATGAAGATAACTTGTTTATAAATATTTGTCTGGTACTATTTTTTTTATACCTTTGTTCTTACACATTTCCAATTTATGTTGTATGTTTTGCTTATTCTTTTTAATTCTATTTTATGTTAACTATCAATATTTAAATTATATTCATAAGTTTTACTTATATTTAATATTTATATTGATAGGTTTGATTTTATTTTAAACATTATGATCCATATGTATATTTACCAAATGTTAACAAGGTAAGGCAATTTAGTTAGATTATATAAGAAAGATTCTATTGTGAATATTATTAAGAGGTTTTATTTTAAACTTTCAAATCAATTCCCTTTCAACCATACAAATCCATACAAAAAAAATGGCAATTATTTCAAAGGTCATATTCATTTTAAAATGATAAGTTCACTTTTTAATTAATTAGATTAAATATTCATTAAAATAATAGGGCCAAAATCCAGGGTCGTTACAGTTATCCATCTCTCTAGCCTCGAAATGTGAGCAATCACTCACGATTAATGTTCTTTTATTTATTAAATTTGATTTCAATTGAAACGACAATTGAAATATGCTGCTGTTAGTTAATTACATTGTTATATATGATATTACCTGTATCAGTTCACCTGTGACATCTGACACCATTATCTGTTATATATACAATGATAATCCAGTTTGGTTGTTAAATGATTGATTGTTTGATGTTGACATTGGACGTTAAATTGTTAATGTTGTAAGTGATAAATAATTTGCAATTGAAATTGACGTAGGATGGTTAGATTTGATATATGTGTTAATTTGATTGATGACATTTGCATAATATGATCCCTTTCAATTTTAAATAAATTGACACATAGAAATAGTGTTAACCACACCTTGAACCATTTGAATGTATGTTGTATAAATTGTTGTAGTTTAAAATTGAATAATGGATATCAAGTGAAGAACCGTATAAATATTAGTGTAATAATCTTTAATCTACATGAAATGATAGTGTAGATTCTAGAAATAATTATATTAATTTGCACAAACAACAATGTGAATTAATACGATTATTTAGGGATTATTTGAATTGATTATTGGATTGATATTGGTTGTTGTTATTGCTTGTTTATTTACTTTGACACCATCCCAGTTATCACACTGCAAGTTCCCTTTGCTATGCTTTGATTTTGAATTGAATTGGAATCGGGTTGAAATGATAAATACCCAAATTAAACTTTGACCTAGGATAGA
Organism: Allium fistulosum; assembly: GCA_030737815.1. Taxonomy (NCBI): domain Eukaryota; kingdom Viridiplantae; phylum Streptophyta; class Magnoliopsida; order Asparagales; family Amaryllidaceae; genus Allium; species Allium fistulosum. The sequence goes on from CM060905.1 coordinate 1,146,205,559, forward strand.
GAATTAAATAAAACCCGATTGGTCAATAATTTGATTTTAAAATAAAATAAAGATTTTATTTGAATAAATAATAAGGTTTTAAAATGAAGTTGGAATTTGAATTTTTATGAAAGGAAAATGTTAATATGTAATAATCCGAAACAAAATATTAACATAGTAGTTGATGAAAGGATGTTGTTTAAAATTTAATAATTAAGTTTTGAAATTATTTAATAATTAAATAAGATTGAATTATTTAATAATTAAATAAAATTGAATTCTTTATTAAGTGAAATTGAACTTCTTGAATAAGTGAAATTAAGTTTCTTTATTAATTGAGTTTTGAAATTGTAACTAAGTAAATAAATAAGTGAAATTGAATTTCTTTAACAAGAAATAAAATGTGATTTATTGAAATTAACGTAAGACTTGTAATTGAAAGTATTGATTTGACGAATTTAATTTAATTCAAAATTGTAAGTTTTGATTTAATGGAGTTGAACTTAGATAATTGATTTAATGAATTGGAAGTTAAATAGAAATTGTTTTGAAGGATAATTTACTTAATGAATATTGAACGAAATCGATTAATGGATTTAAATTGTTTTGAATGTAGATTAAATCATTTTAAATGATTTCGAAATGAAACTTATATACGAATTTAAATGAATATTGGAATGGTTTAAATAAAAATCGAAATTGTATTATAAGAATTTGAAATGGTAATTTGAAAGTTTAGAAATGCAAATTATGGAAATTGATTTAGAAAGACAAATGAAATGTTGGTTTACAAATTCTAATTGAGATTGAATTTGATTTGGTTTTTGAAATATATAAATGCCCAATCGGTGTAATATTTATGAAAGTTATTAAAGAGACTGGAATCGGTAGGGACATACTCTCTGTCTAAACCGAAAACCACATTAATAACTATACGCGGAGTGTGATCCAGAATGAAGTGGTTAGAATGATGTACGTGATGACTGAAGAAAGAGAACGATAATGGATAGCCTTGACACTTGTGTCAAATTGGAAATGACTAAAACAGGAGCCGTGCCAGGCCAAATGGTGTTAGCTGCCTCGAGCGAACACACTTCTTCGTAAACTACTCATTACTTGTTATCGATTGGTGCACCCTCGAAATTTTGGGAGTGTTGTTTCGCGGTGTTGCGATCGCTGCGGCGATGCGTTCTCACCAGTCCGGATCAGGCAAACGGTAGTTTCACTACCTTGGGTATTGCCTCATGTGCCTTATCATACTTGTATCCCTATATACGCGACCACTACGATTTGTTTTGTGTTATACCTATGGAGTACTCCCCTGATATTCCACTAGTTTACGGTGGAGTTTACAGTGCTGTATAGACTATAACGCTTATATAAAATGTGTTAAGGGGAATAATGGTAACGCCTTAACACTATTTTGATACTTATATTGCTGATAGGCATTATCTACTTATCGTACACTACTACATAGTAGATAGTTTAACGGATCCTTAAGGGATGGTTATTCCAAACATCCTTTGAGTTACTTGTATTTCAGTTGCTATTTCACTTGAGTTGGATTTATTGATTTAAGAATGTTAATCCTGACTCGAGTGTTTTGTGTTTTGCTTTACGCTCGGGTCAGACTGAGTGTACCAGTATTCGAGACTCACCTTTGGAGTTGGAGCTTCGCATGGAGATCCAGCTATCTATCCAGCTTTCAGATATTCAGTTGATTCCAGTGATGTATTCTGATATTGTATTCGAGACATCTATTGTATCTTATTTAACTCTGATATGTATATAGTAGCTTCATGAACTACTATCTTTTGTTTCCGCTGCATGAATTACTCTCTGTCTGTGATCTGTGATTATTTTATTTATTATATGCTCAGTTTTGCCAAATTTAAATTAACAATTCGGTATTTTGAATTATTCAAGTCCGACATGTGCGGATGCGAATAGTCCAAAATAGCGGGTCGTTAAAGTTGGTATCAGAGCTTTGGTAGCTCTAGGCAAAACTCATCATATAGGGTAAATGTATTTACAGAATCACTTCATTCGAGTTTGAATCTCTTCCTTTTTACTCGATTCCTTTGAATTTTGGAACGTTCCCTGCGGTTCCAAAAATTCATTCGTGTCCCTCACTATTCGTCTTCTTTCTATTCTGGAGCATCACCTAACTCCACTTCGAATGACCCTTATAATGAATCGGCGATCTCGCCAAACTTCAAATGATTTGTAAAGGGGTGAAACTCCTTTACAATAGGCATTGATTTACCGGAGATTTCTGTATCCTCGGTTTACGATGCTTTCTATCTCCTGCTATACCTGAATTCTATTTCTTGAGATCGAATGTCGATTTACCTCGGAATTCCACATCGATCTTATTCTTAAAGTCACGGTCGACCCAGTTATGGTTGCCCGCGATTTATATAAGATTATCTATTTCCTTATTCGGTTAAATAATCATCTTATCTTTCGTTCCAACTTATTCTCAAATCAAAATTTTCTTTGATTGAATTAATCAAATTTGAATCTCTGTCCTTGCTTTGAAAATTTATTCTTGTATAGAGTATTTGTAAATCTATATTTAAATGTTTTAGATATTGTGTTGTTTGAGTTGTTATTGTTGATTTGGGTTTTCGATCGATTCGTCTGATCAACGCTATCGATAGAATTCCCAAAACGCTTGAACAGACCAAACTAACACAATATTATTTTTAAATTTGGTAAATGAAATAAATTTTGAATAATTATATTATATATCTAAGTATGATTTTCTGAATTTTGATAGTTAATTGAATTGCTTGTTAATAAATAATATTGGTTTTTTAATATGTCACCTAAACCATTGGCTTTTGTCTCATATATAAATAATTGAAATAAAAACATGGTTTATAATTTATTTGAAAATTGTAATGAATTTAAATCAAGAAACTGAGAATTTAAATTTTGGTGATTTCAACTTGGTTTTTAAGTTTTAAAGTGTATAGTATTTAAAATATTTTCAAATAGAAATCATTTCAAAGAATATAAAATGTTGAAATCAGTGCTCTTCTCTTTGTCGTTGGAAAATAATTTCGGTGATGGCGGCCGCATAGACATTCATTTTCGAGTTTCGAAGTGGAGAAACCATTATGTAGCTTTGCTACAGTTTTGTTTGGGAAATATTTTAATTTGAATTTCTTACGTATGACTTGATTTATGTATATATATATGGGTATATTATTTTAAATTTAATTTGATTTAATATATATAGTATATACATAATTATCTCTAAAGGGTTTGAAATTAAACGGAAATTTAATTCTTAAAATTATGTTAAAGAATGTTTCAATTATAAATAAAGCTAAATCTTGGATAAATATTTAAACTTGAAATAATTGAATTTGAAAATTTTATTTGTATAGTACTAAATTGCATTTCAATATAACTTACCTTAATTATTCAGAAGTTAAAATGTAATTGGACAATATACAATATAAACTGATTTTATAAATAAATTTGAGTGTGTAAATAAATGTAATACACTTAATTTGATTATAAAATGAAAATAAAGATAAATAGAATAATAAGTTAAATGAATAATAGATGTGAAAAAAAAATTGTTTTGAAAGTTAATAAATTGAAATTAAATCAACTTATGGAAATACCTTAAATTTAAACCAATTATTGAATATAAATTAATTTAAATTGAATTTATATGGTTTAAATTAATTTATATGGTTTAAAATATATGTAATAAGATATATTAAGTAGAATAAACTTAATAATACTTTGGAATAAAAGAATTAAATTCGTTGAATAAAATATGGGTACCATTAATGATTATACAAATTGATGATCTAGAAATTGTTAATTTAGGATGACTAGATAATAAGATAATGAATTTAGAAATAGATAGATTGATTTAACATAAGTGAACTCAAAGGGATTTAACCAAATTGTTAAATATTAATTAATTTAAATTGAAATCTATATGATTTAAATTAATTGTTTTGCTTGTATTCCAATCGATTTTCTTCCTGGTTGTTTTTATTCTCCTGCCTCCTTCCTTTTCGGGGATGAAAAGTTTTGTGTGGGGAAGAGTGTAACGAACCGTAAATTTTAACTATTTTAATAACATAATTAGTTAAAATTTTATGAAATTTTAAATAATACAATTTTGAAATAAAAATTTGATATTTGAAATGCGTCTATTTTAACATAGCAACTGGTAAATTTTCATCTAAAAATATGAAAGTTTATTTTCGTGTGTAATTCTATTTTAATTTAAATCGGTTAGGAATTTATGAAATAAAATGTTTTCGAAACCTGAATATTTTTACATAGAAAAATTCTAAATCATCTTCTGAGCAAGACGTCATTTTTCATTTTTCCAAATTCGGACTTGTTTAGCTCCGTCGATCTTATTTTTCTGTGATTTTTCTGCATTTTTCCTCTAGTAGAAAATTCGAATTTTATAATTCAATCGTATCACTGATATCCATATGCCGTTTTGATCATCTCGTCATGCCGATCTTGGCGGTATATTCCATTTTTTGCTTTAAAGTCCAGTATGCAGTAGAATCGGTGAAAACGATTCTGTATCGGTGTTAACCCTTTTGTTCTTGTCCATTCGTTTCCTCAACTGATATGAATAGTCATAAACTTTCACTATTTCCAAAAATACCAGTAGCCATTACTATTTCTATTCTCTGAATTAAATTTTTGACCCTCAATATTCTTATTGGAAATTTAAAATTGCAGTTGTCTTTTGGTTTTCGAATTAATTTCAATCACTTTGCTCGTTCATTATGTGTTCTCTGTTTAGTTCATTTGTGAAACTGAACATTTCAAAGCTCCACCTCCATTTCGAAAAAAAAACAAATAAATAAAATCGATCTCCTCTCCGCCGTTAGCCACCCTCCGCCTATCTCCACGATTCGCCCGACCTCTTCCCACCCACACAGCCGCATCTACCCACGTCATCATCTCGGCCAACAACCTTCGGCCGTTCCCACCTCCAAAGCCCACCTTGCCGCCGGCCCCGCCCTACCAAGTTTCGCCGACATCACTTGAGTCGGTGTGCCACTCCCCTACATGAAACTCGAACCCATCTCCTCTCCTCTACACCAACGCCATGACAGCCGAAACCCACTGCTTTCGTCCCCTCCCTCCACCAAGCTCTGGCCGAGCATCATCATCCCTTCTTCACGTTCGAATCCAAGAGCCGATCTGGCCTTCCGTCCTCACTACTTCTTTTTTATTTTAGCAGTGTGCTTTGGCACTAGCCTTGCATTCTGTGAGGTATTTAATATGTATGTTTTTAGATTTTGTGTATTATTATATAAGGATTTTGTATACATATGTTTCTATTAGTTTTCATATTCTATTAGCTATAAACAGTTTATAAAATATACGTTCTATGTTATATACATAAGTCAGTTGAGATACATAGGTTTGCAAGCCTTCCACCGTTTTATATTATATAAGTGATATATATTATAAGTACGTATAGATTTGAACACTTATATGTATTATGATTTTATATGAACCTTGATGTCTACCTTCAGCCAAGTTAACTAAAAATAGGTAGTATGTCCTGTTTTGGTTATAAAGCAGTATATTTTCGCATAAAGCGTTTGCATTTTTTTGGTATACATGTTAGCCGCATATATATTTTAAGCTATATAGGTACTAGTATATTGTTTCATATGGTTGTATGTTAGTACTGTAAGTTCTAGGCTACTCCTATATTTGCTACTTTATAATTTAAGCCTGCATATGTTAAAAAGTTATGTCAGCATAAGTTAACTTATAGGTTGTTTATATATTATTATATATATATAAGTTTGTACACATATTTGCTTTAGTGGGCTGTTGGTAATAAAGATTGTTTCGTGAGTTGGAGCATGCAGTTTTCGTTGATTTTGAAAAAAAATTATATACATATTTTGTGTTGTAATTCCATATAAGAGTATGTGTTGAAAAAAATTTATATCATATGTGTGCAACTGGTTCCAGTTATGCAAAATTAGTTTTGATTCATCTTCGTTATTTTCAGCCTTGCTCTGATCGTCGAATTCATGCCAATCTTTCTTTGCTTTGGAAATCATCATTTGGATTTGGTCAATTTCGCAATTCTAATCGTATCCTGTTGAGTTATCCATCTCTCTAGCCTCGAAAGGTGAGCAATCACTCACGATTAATGTTCTTTTATTTATTAAATTTGATTTCAATTGAAACGACAACTTAAATATGTTGTTGTTAGTTAATTACATTGTTATATATGTTATTACCTGTATCAGTTCACCTGTGACATCTGACACCATTATCTGTTATATATACAATGATAATCCAGTTTGGTTGTTAAATGATTGATTGTTTGATGTTGACATTGGACGTTAAATTGTTAGTGTTGTAAGTGATAAATAATTTGAAATTGAAATTGACGTAGGATGGTTAGATTTGATATATGTGTTAATTTGATTGATGACATTTGCATAATATGACCCCTTTCAATTTTAAATAAATTAACACGTAGAAATAGTGTTAACCACACCTTGAACCATTTGAATGTATGTTGTATAAATTGTTGTAGTTTAAAATTGAATAATGGATATCAAGTGAAGAACCCTATAAATATTAGTGTAATAATCTTTAATCTACATGAAATGATAGTGTAGATTCTAGAAATAATTATATTAATTTGCACAAACAACAATGTGAATTAATACGATTATTTCGGGATTATTTGAATTGATTATTGGATTGATATTGATTGTTGTTATTGCTTGTTTGTTTACTTTGACACCATCCCAGTTATCACACTGCAAGTTCCCTTTTCTATGCTTTGATTTTGAATTGAATTGGAATCGGGTTGAAATGATAAATACCCAAATTAAACTTTGACCTAGGATATAGAATTAAATAAATCCCGATTGGTCAATAATTTGATTTTAAAATAAAATAAAGATTTTATTTGAATAAATAATAAGGTTTTATAATGAAGTTGGAATTTGAATTTTTATGAAAGGAAAATGTTAATATGTAATAATCCGAAACAAAATATTAACATAGTAGTTGATGAAAGGATGTTGTTTAAAATTTAATAATTAAGTTTTGAAATTATTTAATAATTAAATAAAATTGAATTCTTTATTAAGTGAAATTGAACTTCTTGAATAAGTGAAATTAAGTTTCTTTATTAATTGAGTTTTGAAATTGTAACTTAGTAAATAAATAAGTGAAATTGAATTTCTTGAAATAAAATGTGATTTATTGAAATTAACGTAAGACTTGTAATTGAAAGAATTGATTTGACGAATTTAATTTAATTCAAAATTGTAAGTTTTGATTTAATGGAGTTGAACTTAAATAATTGATTTAATGAATTGGAAGTTAAATAGAAATTGTTTTGAAGGATAATTTACTTAACGAATATTGAACGAAATCGATTAATGGATTTAAATTGTTTTGAATGTAGATTAAATCATTTTAAATGATTTCGAAATGAAACTTATATACAAATTTAAATGAATATTGGAATGGTTTAAATAAAAATTGAAATTGTATTATAAGATTTTGAAATGGTAATTTGAAAATTTTGAAATGCAAATTATGTAAATTGATTTAGAAAGAGAAATGAAATGTTGGTTTACAAATTCTAATTGAGATTGAATTTGATTTGGTTTTTGAAATATATAAACGATCAATCGGTGTAATAATTACGAAAGTTATTAAAGAGACCAGAAACAGTTAGGGACATACTCTCTGTCTAAACCGAAAACCACTTTAATAACTATACGCGGAGTGTGATCCATAATGAAGTGGTTGGAATGATGTACGTAATGACTGAAGAAAGAGAACGATAATGGATAGCCTTGACACTTGTGTCAAATTGGAAATGACTAAAACAGGAGCCGTGCCGGGCCAAATGGGGTTAGCTTCCTCGAGCGAACACACTTCTTCGTAAACTACTCATTACTTGTTATCGATTGGTGCACCCTCGAAATTTTGGGAGTGTTGTTTCGCGGTGTTGCGATCGCTGCGGCGATGCGTTCTCACCAGTCCGGATCAGGCAAACGGTAGTTTCACTACCTTGGGTATTGCCTCATGTGCCTTGTCATACTTGTATCCCTATATACGCGACCACTACAATTTGTTTTGTGTTATACCTATGGAGTACTCCCTGATATCCCACTAGTTTACGGTGGAGTTTACATTGCTGTATAGACTATAACGCTTATTTAAAATGTGTTAAGGGGAATAATTGTGACGACCCGGATTTTTTGTATATTTGAAATGAGAATATTTAATTTATTTTAAATATTCGAAGGTTAAATTTTAACTTTATTTTCAAATATACAGTATTTATTGGATGATAGATTATTGAATTAAACAATCGAAAATAGGGTAAAATAGAGAATTCTGAGTCTTGAGCCTGTTAAAATAGTTTAAAGATTCAGAAAATTTATATTGTTAATATTGAAGGTGATGAAACTTTTAAAATTGAATTTCAAAGCGTTTTGTTCCGTTTTGAAATTTTATCGTTTAAATTAAATTTAAAAATAACCTTCCGAGGCACAGTCTCGGAATTCGACGAATCAGTTCCGTTGGATACGTAATATTGAATTATTGCCGGATTTCAAATTTCGTAATTTTTGGAGTGATTGTGTGATCGTACGAGATATAAACGCTTCGAAAATAGTTAATCGTTTTAATTTAAAATATCCTTCATTTCACCTGTCAAATCTCTTTTCCATCAGCCGACCTACTCCTCTCTGATTTATCTCGTACCCTTTGTCTCCCATACGAAGCTTAAATCAAATCGATAGCCGCCCTCGTTCTCCTTCATATCGCAATGCATATCGTTTCTCCTTTCAATTTGAAATAGAATTAAAATTAATGGCGCTTCGTTTCTTCAGAATCACGAAACCATTCCCTCCCCTATTTTAATTAACGAAGTCTTCTTCGTTCCCTTTTATCTTCCTTAAGCCGAGCCTTTCTCTTCCACTTCTGAGCATAGTAGCAAATCAATTTCAAATTGCAAAACAAAGAGGGAATCGACGATTAGAGCGCGCTCGGCGAGGCATAGGAGGAGGATGCTAGTGCGTGGAGGGGCGGTACTCGCGAGGTGGCGTCGCGGCAGGGGTTGGAGCTCGATTCTGATCAAGGTCGAGGCATGGCAGTAAGGGGGACCTAGTTCGTGAATGGTTGATGATGCAATCGCGATTTGCAAATCGAGGTTAGGGTTGGAGAAAATCGATTTGCAGAGCTCGATTCGGGGTCTCGAATTCGAAGGGTTTCGTCTTACGGTAATCGAGTAGTGTCGTGGGTGCTCGGTAGGTCGTCAAGGAGTTGGAGCGTCGAATCGAAGGCGATCTCCGATAGGGCACAGGCTGCGACAGTGAGTAGGTATCAGATCTCGTTTTATTTTGTCCTAGTTTTACTTATACGTATAGCTGTATACATCCAGTAAAGGGAAAATTATATGTGTGTGTTTATATATGTAACGACCCGTAAAATTTAATGGTTTTAAAAGTATATTTAACTGGAAATTTGTGAAATTTTAAACAATAAAATTTGAAATTAAAAATTTATTATCTGGAATACGTCTATTTTAATATAGCAACTGGTAAATTTTCATCTGATAATATTGAAGTTTATTTCCTGTGAAATTTTATTTCAAATCAAACCGGTTAATAACAGTGAATTTAAAAGTTTTCCGAAACCTAAATATGTCAACAGGAGAAAATTTATTTAGAGCATTCTGAATTAGGCTGCGAAATTCGTTTCGCGAAATTCGGACGTTTCTAACTCCGTTTGGATTTTCCCATACGAAATAGCAGCATTTTCGGTACCGATTATCGACTTTTGATCAGATGATCGTACCACCATATTTGTATACCGTTTTGATCGTCTCGTTGTGCTGATCTCAGCGGTATATTTATTTCTGTATTTTGGAATCCGATATGCGACGTTAGCAATTAACTGTTCGTTGTAACTGTACCGTAAAATTTGAATTTATTTCTTCCTTCCGTTCAAAATTCGGAACGTGCTGTCCAATCAAACCATTAATAATCCTTTATGATTCAGCTGAATTTTGGGATGACCGTTGCTTTTACATTTGTTTTATATTACATGTTTAGCCGTTCATCCTCGTTGCATTCATCATTTCAATTTATTCATTACCAGTGCGTCGTTTGGGTCTCTTCGTTTTTACCGTTCTTAATTGATAAGTTATAATAAACCTGCCTTTGATACATTCTCTCTTTCTATTTACGTTGGATCAGTCCTCTCTGTTGCCTAAACTACTTCCCCTTCCCTCTCCTCACTATTCCACTTTCCATCATCCGCGAGTAACCGACCCACAAAGGCCACCACCGAAGCCAAAGCCTTCAACCACACTTCCCTTCCTCTGGCCAGAACCCGGCCCCCTTCACCGTCCTTCTACGTGTCTTCCCATCTTCACTTTCACCGACCACTACCCCATAGGCAGGCGTACCACCCACCAACCCTCCGCCATGTCCAACCACCTTCAAAACATAGCCTCCTTCATTCTCCACACGCAAACGACCATGCAGCGCCAAGCACCATGGCCTCACCCTCCCAGTGCCTTCCCATAGCTCCACCTACCAACCCCACCGCGGTCCGCCACCTACCCTGGCCAACACACGCCACGCCTTCCCCTTGAACGGCCACCCTCCTCCAACAACAAACCCATGCCAGCCTACGCCTTCATCCGCACCCATGGCCTTCGGCCTGCCACCACTCCAGCATCCCACATCGCCGTCACTCCACCTAAAGTGACAGCCCACGCCCTGGCAAATCGCTGCCTCAACAGCCTGGCCTCGGATCCGTTCACCAACTTCATCTCGGCGAGAAGCCTCTGGCCACCACCCCACCGTGCTCGACCCCATCTATTCTTCCTTATGTATTATATAATAGGTAAGTATTGATATGTATATTGGGTTTACGTATTTTACTAAATAAGTTGTTATATATGAAGTTATAGTTTGGTAAGTTGTATAGTATATAGATTTTATTAATGGAAGCTTTGTTTACTGTACATTAGTTATAATAGTTATAGTTTATACTTTATATAGATTTTGATTCTTTTAAAATGTGTATGAACAGTCTGTATATATTAGTTACATTTTGAAAATGTTTGATCTGGTATTTCTTTTAGTCATGGTTTTAAGTCTATATATAGTTTTTGTTCACAGTCTTGGGTTAACACGTCTTTATACGTGTATATGTTTTATAAGTATTATAAAGCTTATCAAGCTTGGTTTATTTTAAATGGATAAGTCAGTTTTAAAGTATATATATTAACAAGTTAAGTTGATAATATTTTTAAATATGGATTTCCAGGGATATAACATGTATATATAGTTATAAGTGGTGTTTATGTTTATATTTTGTTGCATACATATTCTTTTGCTCGGGCTCGGGCCAGCATGTATAAGTTGGGTTTTATATTGTTTTTGGCTTTGATGTATGTAGCCTCTATATTAGTTTATATATATAGTATACATAAGTTTGGGTTTTGATAAATAGGCAGAGCTTTTAGTTAATTATGTTTAGATTTAGTAATTTTTGGAAAATATATATATATATACTATTTTAAATTTTGAAATATATACAGATTCAAATTTAAGGTTCATATATATATATTGTTGTTTTAGGTATATATGTTAAGTGATATGTTTGTATATCTATATTAGTATTTATTTAAAATCATATATTATGTATATATGTTAAATTTTTGTATGTATTTTGATTTAAACGATGATTTTGAAATACTTATATAATTAATTTAATACATGTTGAATTTAGTATATGATTTATATATGTATATAGTTATATATAGTTATGTGTATATAAATTCACTTTACCAATTATCTTCATCAATCCGGTTTGATTTGATTTCCCCTATTCAAACTATCAGATTTGTTCATCGAATCGTATCCCTCTAGCTTTGATCGGAAGTCGTGCTTGCATTTCGTAACTCAATCTCATTGTCTATTCTATCTAGCCTCGAAAGGTGAGCAATCACTCACGATTAACGTTCTTTTATTATTTAAATTTGATTTCAATTGAAATAGCAATTGAAATATGCTGCTGTAGTTATTTAAGTTGTTATATATGCTATTATTTGTATCTGTTCACCTGTGACATCTGACACTCGTATCCGTTATTTATACTGATGATATATGCCTGTTGTTATATTTTTACTATATGTTATCACTCTGCAAGTTCCCTGTTAGTATAGAATTCACTATGGGTTGAAATGATACATACCCGAACGGACTTTAGAATAGGAGAAAATCGTTATGGGTTGAAATGATAAACCCAAGCGAATTTCATTTGAATTGAAATTGGGATTACGGGTCGAAATGATATCTACCCGTATATATTTAAATTTCGGATTGAAATGATAAATATCCGTATCACTTAACCATATGATAAATATAAATACGGACACCGTTGGTCCATATATATAAATATTTTGAAAATTAATTCCATGGTTTTGGAAAGAAGTATATGGTTTTAAAATGTTGAGCCTTAAATTTTTATATATAAATGGGAATGATTGATTAAATACATATAATATGGTTGAGTATTTAAATTTATGTTTCAAAATAGATTTCGGTAATAATTTGAATAAGTTAAGGTTGGGAAGATAATTTGAATTTAGTAAAGAATTTTATTTAATTAAACTGATTTAAAACTTATTGAAATTGAAATTTGGAAATTAAGTTGATTTGAACCGATTTGTGAAACTTGAGGAAATTATAAATACTTTACTTTATAAATTATTTAACCTATATATACTGTTTGGAAAATAGATATATTTGAAATGAAATGATATTCGGTTTTGAAGTATAAATTTAATTGAAATGACCACGGTGTTAAAATGTATATTTCCACCTTGTAGATAGTTCTGAAGATCCTTAGAGGATGGTTATCCCAACATCCTTTAAGTTACTCGTATTTCAATTGATATTTCACTTGAGTTGGATTTATTTATATAAGAATGTTAATCCTGACTCGAGTGTTTTGTGTTTTGCTTTACGCTCGGGTCAGACCGAGTGATATAGCATTTGAGACTCACCCTTGGAGTTTGGAGCTTCCTTTGGAGATCCAACTATCGCCTCAGCTTTCAGCTCTTCTAGTTGATTTGTTCAGAGAAGTCATCTGTTGTACTGGAGACTTCACTGCATTTGAGATATTCTGTTGTATTTTATTTCTAACTCTGATGTTTATATAGTAGCTTCATGAACTACTATTTTATCTATTCCGCTGCGTATTATTGTATTACTCTGTGTCTGTGATTCTGTGGTTGATTTATTTACTGCATATGCTGAGTTTTGCCAAATTTTTATTACAATCTGTTATTTCGAATTATTCAAGTCAGACATGTGTGGATTTATTGTCGATTTGAATGGTCCAAAATAGCGGGTCGTTACAGTTGGTATCAGAGCTTTGGCTCTAGGCGAAACTTAGCATATATTGTAAATTTATTTGCAGAATCACTTTCGTTGAGTTTAATCCCTTCCTTTTGACTCGATTTCCTTTGAACTTTGGAACGTTCCTTACGGTTCCAAAATTCATTCTTGTCTCTCCCTCTTTGTATACTTGTGATTCTGGAGTATCCCATAACTCCACTTCGAATGACCTCTATAAGAATAGGCGATCCCGCCGATCTTTGAATGTTTTGTAAAGGGGTGAAACTCCTTTACAGTTGGCATTGATTCACCGGAGATGTATATATCCCTCGGTTTTGATGTTGTCATCTCTTGTTATGCCGAATTCTATCTCTGGCGATCGAATGTCGATTTGCCTTAGATTTCCACATCGATTATATTCTTGAAGTTACGGTTGACACGGTTAGGGTCGTCCGCGATTTATATAAGTATATTCATCTTCTATTTTGGAATTAATTATCTCATTTTCGTTGAACTTATCTTCGAATTAGAATCCTATTTGATTAGAGTCCCTCTAATTTGAATTTCTATCCCTGTTTTGAAATCCATTCTTGAACCATCCTTTGAAAAATCGGGCTTGTTTGTACTTTAGAAATTGTTTTATATATCGAAATTATTATCTTGATAAATATGATTTTATTCTATATATATAAAAGTGAAAATGTTTTCGATAAGGATTATATATACCTTTTAAAAATGAGAATTTGAAGTTTGAAAGGATTTGAAATTTTGAAAGTTATATAAGAATTTGATTTACCTAAAAATGATTTATAACTGAAGGATTTTAAATTTGAAATTCGAGAATTGAACTCAGGAGTTTTGAAATTGGTTTTAAGATTTTGAAATATATAATAATAATATGATTTAAAAGTATTTTCTGAATTAGAAATGTTTCAAATGATTTTATGAGTTCGAATGATTTTGAAGAAATCTCAAAAGAAGTTTGAGAAAATAGAAGTCCAGAACTCACTTATGTCGCTGGAAAATAATTTCGGTGATGAGTGCATGCATCATCGACATTGATTTTCGAGTTTCAGAGTGAGAGATAGGCCACTTTAATAGCTTTGCTATGCGAGTGATTTTGTGAAACCATTTTTTTTATTTCAAATTCCGAAGTATGATTTGATATTCGAAGGATATATGTAAATATATTTGAAACGATTTGAAATGAACCGGTGTTCAGTCCTCGAGTTTTGGATTTGATATAACCCTATCTATTAAAATTGATTTACTGATTTGTTGCTGATTTCCAACTCTTGAATTTTAAAATGATTTCTTTAACTATTTTGAAGGTTCGAGCACTTCCAAATCAAGGTTAACTTTTCAAAGCTAAGAAATTTTGAAAAGTATAAAGTATATAAGTTTGGTATGTATGTTAAAGTATTTTGTAATATGATTTAAATAAGTGGAAACTGTTTTGTTAAGTAAATTAATAAAGCAATTTTAAAATTTTCTGATATGAAATTTAGATTTGAAATGTTTTGAAAAGAATTTGGTCTTCAAAAAAAAATATTTTGAATAAAGTTTAGTTTAAATGTCTTAACTTAGTAACATCTTTATTAAACTATATATTTAACAAGTTGGAATAAATATAAGTTGTACGTATGCTGTTTTATTCGCATAATTAATTTGATCCAGGTTTGAGTACACAAGTTCGAGGTGAATCACACCGTTTCGTGTTAGGATTTTTCATTCGATTCTTGATGGCGAATATTTGATATGGATTTTGGGCTTGATTCTAGAATTCTCTATCATAGTATATGGCTATGCAAGGAGACTGATGGCTTCTAGTCGAGAAACCATATCGAAATCCGCATTAGGGAAGTCGAATGGACAATACTAGTTTGAAAGCGAACTTGTGTGATCGAGCGAGCGATCAAATGTGATTCTGCGAAATGATGACGTATGTACATCTTATATTCTAATATCATTGATATATTTTGACGCTGAAACTGAAAGCTGTCGAGTTAGAATATCTTTGCTTACTAAAAGAAAATTTCCCATTTAAATTACAAAGATATATAACCCATAAAAGCAAAGATATTCAAATCCCATATGGCTCTTCATACAGCGAAATTTATTTTGAAAAAAATTGATCCTTATATAAGATAGACCTTACGTAAGTATAAGATGATTTTGAAAATATTTGATTTGGAAATGAATTGGTTGACTTAAATTATATTGATTTGGAAATTTGGATTTATTTTCTAAATCTATAACTTTGGAAACTTTGAAACTAAAGATAATTAATTTGAGAAGAAATAATTTGGTGGAATTGTATATGATTTTGAAACTGAACTGATATTGAAACAAATTGAAATTTTAGAACCTTGTGTTACTAAATACTTGATTTGGAGTTGTCGAACTTATATAAAATTGATTCGAAAACTATAGATTTGAAAAGGTACTCAATTTGAAAGCGAAATCTTATATAATTGAAGTCTATATAAGTATGATTTGATATACTATTGATTTTGGAAAGTATTTGATTTGAAAATTTAATCTTATATATAATGGATTTTATATAAGTACGAAATTTGAAAGTGATTTGAAAAGGTACTATATGATACATATTTTCGAAGTAAAGATATGGAAAGTGCCTTCTGCTTGATATCCGATTTGTGGCCACATCTTGGATTCATTCTATCGATATTATTCTCTCTGATTTTTGGTTTTCCGGATATGATACTCGAGTGTCCTTCGAATTCCATGGCGTTACCCATGGTCTTATCGTTCTCTCGTGACTGCATAGCGCAACTGCCTGGCTGAGTCTTGCCTAGGGGTACGGATTGTTTCCTGGGGGATCCAGGCGTAACCATTGTGTATCCTGCAATCTGTGTAGGTCGCGAATAGTAGCGCAAATGCTTGGCTGAGTCTTGCCTGGGGGTACGGATTGTTTCCTGGGGGATCCAGGCGTAACCATTGTGTATCCTGCATTCTACTAGTCATCATGGCGTAACTCGCAGGGCTGAGAAAGCCTACGGATATGGATTGTTTCCTGGGGGAACCAGGCGTAACCATTGTGTATTTGCGAACCATGGTTAGACAAAGGTTTTGTTCGTTTTGTTGTTTGGATTGTACTTTCCATATCTGTTTTTAAAAGTTTTTCCAGTATTTTCACTGGGTGTTGAAACAAGTCTACTAAGTACCTGGAGAATTCTAGTTTTGCGCCTGATCAACGCACTACCAGAGTCTACAGGAACAAGGATAAACTTGTTGAAACATCGAGTTATAAAAGTATTTTCGAAAGAAAATTTGTTTCGTTATAAAGGTATTTTATAAAAAAAGTATTTCCAACAAAGAAAATTTTGTATCAATATTTGGAATCAAAACCCTTATGGTTCTAAATTAACTATTCAAGCCCGATGCTATTCTTTTGAATCTACCTTATCTGCTCAGCTTTATTTATTCACCTATATTCTGTTTTCCAAATCCTCCTTCTTTTCCTTGTTGACTATATTCTTTAAAACATTGTTTAATTATAGACTACATGGTTTAATAGAAATTTTAGTGTTATAAATATTTTTGAGGTTAATAATTAAATAAAACAGATTTAAAGTAAATGTTTATTGATTTATTAATAATATTTGAAAAGTATCTTGAAAAAAAAAATTAATAAATTTATGAATTATGGATTTAATGTTTTCAAATAGCTTCGTTGTAAATATAAGTAATGATGTAAATAATTGTTTTCAAATATTTTTTCATATTTATAAAGATGTTATTTAAACATAAATGGCATTTAAAAAGGAAGCAAGAATTTGCAAATGGGTTTAAAGTATTAAAGATAATTGATTTGCCATTGAAGTTTCAAATGAATATTTCAAGTAAAATTTATGTATAGCTTAAAATTAATTGTTAATCTTGACTTTCAATCTATCTTTTCCATCTGGTTGTTTCTATTCTCCTACCTTCTTCCTTTTCGGGGACGAAAAGTTTTGAGTGGGGGAGAGTGTAACGACCCGTAAAATTTAATGGTTTTAAAAGTATATTTAACTGGAAATTTGTGAAATTTTAAACAATAAAATTTGAAATTAAAAATTTATTATCTGGAATACGTCTATTTTAATATAGCAACTGGTAAATTTTCATCTGATAATATTGAAGTTTATTTCCTGTGAAATTTTATTTCAAATCAAACCGGTTAATAACAGTGAATTTAAAAGTTTTCCGAAACCTAAATATGTCAACAGGAGAAAATTTATTTAGAGCATTCTGAATTAGGCTGCGAAATTCGTTTCGCGAAATTCGGACGTTTCTAACTCCGTTTGGATTTTCCCATACGAAATAGCAGCATTTTCGGTACCGATTATCGACTTTTGATCAGATGATCGTACCACCATATTTGTATACCGTTTTGATCGTCTCGTCGTGCTGATCTCAGCGGTATATTTATTTCTGTATTTTGGAATCCGATACGCGACGTTAGCAATTAACTGTTCGTTGTAACTGTACCGTAAAATTTGAATTTATTTCTTCCTTCCGTTCAAAATTCGGAACGTGCTGTCCAATCAAACCATTAATAATCCTTTATGATTCAGCTGAATTTTGGGATGACCGTTGCTTTTACATTTGTTTTATATTACATGTTTAGCCGTTCATCCTCGTTGCATTCATCATTTCAATTTATTCATTACCAGTGCGTCGTTTGGGTCTCTTCGTTTTTACCGTTCTTAATTGATAAGTTATAATAAACCTGCATTTGATACATTCTCTCTTTCTATTTACGTTGGATCAGTCCTCTCTGTTGCCTAAACTACTTCCCCTTCCCTCTCCTCACTATTCCACTTTCCATCATCCGCGAGTAACCGACCCACAAAGGCCACCACCGAAGCCAAAGCCTTCAACCACACTTCCCTTCCTCTGGCCAGAACCCGGCCCCCTTCACCGTCCTTCTACGTGTCTTCCCATCTTCACTTTCACCGACCACTACCCCATAGGCAGGCGTACCACCCACCAACCCTCCGCCATGTCCAACCACCTTCAAAACATAGCCTCCTTCATTCTCCACACGCAAACGACCATGCAGCGCCAAGCACCATGGCCTCACCCTCCCAGTGCCTTCCCATAGCTCCACCTACCAACCCCACCGCGGTCCGCCACCTACCCTGGCCAACACACGCCACGCCTTCCCCTTGAACGGCCACCCTCCTCCAACAACAAACCCATGCCAGCCTACGCCTTCATCCGCACCCATGGCCTTCGGCCTGCCACCACTCCAGCATCCCACATCGCCGTCACTCCACCTAAAGTGACAGCCCACGCCCTGGCAAATCGCTGCCTCAACAGCCTGGCCTCGGATCCGTTCACCAACTTCATCTCGGCGAGAAGCCTCTGGCCACCACCCCACCGTGCTCGACCCCATCTATTCTTCCTTATGTATTATATAATAGGTAAGTATTGATATGTATATTGGGTTTACGTATTTTACTAAATAAGTTGTTATATATGAAGTTATAGTTTGGTAAGTTGTATAGTATATAGATTTTATTAATGGAAGCTTTGTTTACTGTACATTAGTTATAATAGTTATAGTTTATACTTTATATAGATTTTGATTCTTTTAAAATGTGTATGAACAGTCTGTATATATTAGTTACATTTTGAAAATGTTTGATCTGGTATTTCTTTTAGTCATGGTTTTAAGTCTATATATAGTTTTTGTTCACAGTCTTGGGTTAACACGTCTTTATACGTGTATATGTTTTATAAGTATTATAAAGCTTATCAAGCTTGGTTTATTTTAAATGGATAAGTCAGTTTTAAAGTATATATATTAACAAGTTAAGTTGATAATATTTTTAAATATGGATTTCCAGGGATATAACATGTATATATAGTTATAAGTGGTGTTTATGTTTATATTTTGTTGCATACATATTCTTTTGCTCGGGCTCGGGCCAGCATGTATAAGTTGGGTTTTATATTGTTTTTGGCTTTGATGTATGTAGCCTCTATATTAGTTTATATATATAGTATACATAAGTTTGGGTTTTGATAAATAGGCAGAGCTTTTAGTTAATTATGTTTAGATTTAGTAATTTTTGGAAAATATATATATATATACTATTTTAAATTTTGAAATATATACAGATTCAAATTTAAGGTTCATATATATATATATATTGTTGTTTTAGGTATATATGTTAAGTGATATGTTTGTATATCTATATTAGTATTTATTTAAAATCATATATTATGTATATATGTTAAATTTTTGTATGTATTTTGATTTAAACGATGATTTTGAAATACTTATATAATTAATTTAATACATGTTGAATTTAGTATATGATTTATATATGTATATAGTTATATATAGTTATGTGTATATAAATTCACTTTACCAATTATCTTCATCAATCCGGTTTGATTTGATTTCCCCTATTCAAACTATCAGATTTGTTCATCGAATCGTATCCCTCTAGCTTTGATCGGAAGTCGTGCTTGCATTTCGTAACTCAATCTCATTGTCTATTCTATCTAGCCTCGAAAGGTGAGCAATCACTCACGATTAACGTTCTTTTATTATTTAAATTTGATTTCAATTGAAATAGCAATTGAAATATGCTGCTGTAGTTATTTAAGTTGTTATATATGCTATTATTTGTATCTGTTCACCTGTGACATCTGACACCCGTATCTGTTATTTATACTGATGATATATGCATGTTGTTATATTTTTAGTATATGTTATCACTCTGCAAGTTCCCTGTTAGTATAGAATTCACTATGGGTTGAAATGATACATACCCGAACGGACTTTAGAATAGGAGAAAATCGTTATGGGTTGAAATGATAAACCCAAGCGAATTTCATTTGAATTGAAATTGGGATTATGGGTCGAAATGATATCTACCCGTATATATTTAAATTTCGGATTGAAATGATAAATATCCGTATCACTTAACCATATGATAAATATAAATACGGACACCGTTGGTCCATATATATAAATATTTTGAAAATTAATTCCATGGTTTTGGAAAGAAGTATATGGTTTTAAAATGTTGAGCCTTAAATTTTTATATATAAATGGGAATGATTGATTAAATACATATAATATGGTTGAGTATTTAAATTTATGTTTCAAAATAGATTTCGGTAATAATTTGAATAAGTTAAGGTTGGGAAGATAATTTGAATTTAGTAAAGAATTTTATTTAATTAAACTGATTTAAAACTTATTGAAATTGAAATTTGGAAATTAAGTTGATTTGAACCGATTTGTGAAACTTGAGGAAATTATAAATACTTTACTTTATAAATTATTTAACCTATATATACTGTTTGGAAAATAGATATATTTGAAATGAAATGATATTCGGTTTTGAAGTATAAATTTAATTGAAATGACCACGGTGTTAAAATGTATATTTCCACCTTGTAGATAGTTCTGAAGATCCTTAGAGGATGGTTATCCCAACATCCTTTAAGTTACTCGTATTTCAATTGATATTTCACTTGAGTTGGATTTATTTATATAAGAATGTTAATCCTGACTCGAGTGTTTTGTGTTTTGCTTTACGCTCGGGTCAGACCGAGTGATACAGCATTTGAGACTCACCCTTGGAGTTTGGAGCTTCCTTTGGAGATCCAACTATCGCCTCAGCTTTCAGCTCTTCTAGTTGATTTGTTCAGAGAAGTCATCTGTTGTACTGGAGACTTCACTGCATTTGAGATATTCTGTTGTATTTTATTTCTAACTCTGATGTTTATATAGTAGCTTCATGAACTACTATTTTATCTATTCCGCTGCGTATTATTGTATTACTCTGTGTCTGTGATTCTGTGGTTGATTTATTTACTGCATATGCTGAGTTTTTCCAAATTTTTATTACAATCTGTTATTTCGAATTATTCAAGTCAGACATGTGTGGATTTATTGTCGATTTGAATGGTCCAAAATAGCGGGTCGTTACAATATATTTATAAAAAAAAATTATTGGTCTAACTGTAAAAGGAAAATAAGTTCAGGTAACAAATATATATACTTGTTCAAATTAAAATTAGTTAATAAAATTATTAATGATAATTTGTTTCTGGATTAGTTTAAATATTAATAAAATTATAAATTGTTATTCAAGGTCAAACTCGAGAAAATAAGCTGGTTGGGGGTGGATTGCAAACAAAATCTAAGGTGAGTTAATCTCACTCAGTTAAATTTAAATTTAAATGGTTAAATTTAAATAATTTATTGAATGGTTGATTTGATTGATGTGATATATATAGTAGTATATACCCATATATACATATTGGCATATGTATATATTTGAGTTGTTGATATTCCCGCATTGTATAGCGGATGAGACCCTATGCGCCGCATAATAGCAGATGATATTTTATAAAACCCATACACCGCGATATTCCACTTTGAAGTGAAATTGGTATTGTGCTAACGTCTATGGATGCAGGGAAACAGGTTGGAGGGATCCAACTGGATTCCTCAAAATATTTAATTTTGTTTAAATATTCTGTGATATGATTGTTGATATCCTGTGATGATTTATGTTGGATAATCTGGTTGGATTGAATTTCCCAGTACAATGAGTTATCAAAAGCAATTGAATTGGATTTTTGGAAAGAAATAAAAGAGTAAAATTTAAGTTAAGTAATTCTAGTGAATTCGAATAAATTAAATATGGAAAAGAAGGATTTTAAATAAACAGAGAATATTGAATTTAAAGAAAACTTATGTGATATTATTTAAAAGAATAAATAATTTATTTTAATTCAATGTTTAAATGTAATTAAAAAGGAAAAAGGAATTTGGGAAATCTGAAACTTGTGTTCAGTTTAAAGATTTTAAATCATAATGAGAAATAAAATCTGAAAGTTAATGAATTTGGAAATAAATGGATTAAGTAAGGAAATTTATTTCAAAGTAGATTGGCAAATCAATTGTAAATTGATTTAAATATTTTGGGATTTGAAATTTAAGAGAAATGAGATTTTGAAGATATAAACTGGGTTTATAAAGTGAAATGGAATATCAGAGGATATTTGAAATATAAATTCAAGGTGGGAATTTATAAAGGAATATGAATTGGTTTAAAAATAAATGTTGATTTATTTTTAAAAGATGGAAATGAGAAGTGTATTTCTCTGGATAGCCAAGTACGTTTTCAAAGCAATTTTTAAAATAAGTTAAAAGTTCTAATTTGTTTAAAAATGCATGTTTTAGGAAATTGATTATTTCTAAAGGTTAATTTCCAAAGTAAGTATTTTCAAAAATCTATTATTGTAGTAATTATATAAAAGTGATTTGCTATTATGTTTTAAAAGGAGAAATTTAGTTTATATTTATAAAGTGGTTTATTTTAAAGTATATATTTTTAATAAAGTATTAAAGTAGTTTAATTTCAATGTTATAAGATATATTTAAAATAAAGTGTTTTTAAATTATTTTAAAATTAAAAGTGTTTTGTACTTGGTGTTTCAGAGGAAATAAATATTTGGAAATGTATTCCGTAAGCGGAAACTGTTTTCAAATGAGTTTTGAAAATTTGGAAATATATCTTGGAAAGATATTTGGGCAAATAAATAATGTGGGAAATTATTTATTGTGTGATGGTTGCTTGTGGATGTTAATTGATAGTTAAATAACCGACTATCAATATTGGCCAAATGCGCTGATCGTTTCGAAGAGACCGGGATCGAGTTTCCGTATACCGGGATTCTAGGTCTGGAGACTCGAATACCACTTCGATACGGTTTGTACGTTTCGTGTAACGTGTTCAGAGTCGAAGATGGAGCAGTGAAGTGCAAGGGCTAGTCGCTACTAATCCTGAGGATATTTCCAAAATGGATGTAGTAGGAATAGTGCCTTCGGTTCCGTTCGAACCCGGGACGGACTTGTATGGACGAATGCTTTCGTGACATCGTCAGGTGGACGATGGGCATTCTAAGGGATATGTTCTAAAAAGGTATCGTTTAGCCTCGAGCCTCATCAACCGGGAATGACTGAAAATCAGGGGTTATGCAGCAAGGCTTCGTGGGTAGCCCCCACTTGAGAGTAAAGTCATCCCTGTCTAGATGTCCCTTTTATTTCGGCTTAGTGGTGCGGTTGCTGATCCCAACCGTGGGGTGATTTTATTTGGAATTATCCAGTAAGGGATGATTCCGGCCTTGTGTTGCAGGGGAGCGGGCGTACTCCTCGGTACTGTGATCTAGGCCACGTAGTGTGACAGGTGGTACCCCAGTGCCTAGTCATTCGTTGGAAATCCATTCTCCCTACGTGCCTTGTACGGTATTTGTTTGTATACCTAGTATGCTGGAATTTAATCATGTAACAATTTCAGCTATTTTAATAAGTATTTGTGAATAGACACTATTATAATATCAGAGGATTTTGATAAAAAGTGTTTTAGCTATCGTAAGGTAAAAACCCGACATGTTTATTTGTGGCGTGGTCTTACGAGATGCTTTTATTTTCAAAAGGATTTTTGAAACTTTAATAATCAATTGAGTGTGATTTTCTCACGCTGGTATTCCAGACTGACTCGGGTATTGTTTTATATGATGCTCGGGTCAGACCGAGTATTATAGGTTACAGGATATGATGCTGTGGAGCTCAGGAGATGAGCTGGATGGCGAGACGTATCTCCCGTACTTGTTTATATATATATTCCGCTGTGTTGATTGTTGTACTCTGTTGTATTGAGGACATGATATGGTTATTGTCCAGTTGTATGTTATGTGTTCTCTGGTGTATACTCTGATGCTATATTCTATAAAACTGATATAGTTTTGATTTGTGTAAAGATCTGTTAATATATATTATATTTTATTCCGCTGCGATGGTTAGATTATATTGTTGCTTTCTGTTTTCTCTTCTTCTACCTCTTCTTCTTAACTAAAATGGTTCGATTTTCCGGGTCTGGAAAGTCGGGTCGTTACAGTGGTATCAGAGCTTAGGCTGGCGATAACCTTGGCTCTGGTGGGAATTTTGAGAGTATTAATAGATATGAGCGCGTATTTGTTAGTGAATATAAAATGGTTTTATATTGTGTTGGTTGATTTATTGAGTGGCATATGAACCTTCGTCGGCACAGTCTGGACAACTGTATCGAAGGGGTTTCTAAACACTTGAATAGAACAGTTCGACACAATATTGTTTTAAATAGGGTGAATGAAATAATTTTGCCCAAATTATTTTGTATATAAAAGAAATAATTATTTGAAATTTATTATAGTTATATATTTGGATGCTTGGTTGTTAGAAAATGACAATAATGAGTTAGTCTCATTATTGAGTAGAAATTGAAAACTTATAACCTAAGTTGAAGAATAAATTTATATAACAAATGGAATTTGAGAATGTAGATCATAAATGCAATTTATAAATTGAAATAAACTTTATATACAAATGTGAATTACAAATGTGATTTATAATCAAATGAGATAAATTCATAAACAAATGAAATTTGAAAATGTAAATTGTAAATGTGACTTATAACTTGAAATAAAATGTGATAGAATTCCATAGTAATGTTTGGATATAAAATTTGAATGGATTTTGAAGTTTTGGGAAAGGTTTAAATTCCTTTGGATTTAAGAATAGTTTTAAGGTTTTGGGGAAATAATGGTGATATTATTTCATGAATATTTTTGAAATTGAATTGAAATCTGGTGGGATTTGGGATTTAAAAATATTTGAAGTGTTTCAAAGTGATAAAAGCATTAAATTCTCTTTTGGTCGCTGGAAAATAATTTCGGTGATGACTGCAGCATCATCGATGTCTATTTTCGAGTTTCCAAAGAGAAATTGCTACCAAACTGTTTTAAATTGGAAATGAGTGTGAACTGGGTAGTTTTGAAATTCAAAGGGAAAATTGTTTGGTAAAAGCAGATTGTATTGGAAATTGGGATTTGATGTGATATACCAAATATGTATGAGTTATTTATGGATTTAAAATGGTTTTTGAAATAAAACCGGGCAATTGAATTCTGGGAATTCTATTTAAAATATAAATGTGGAAATTTAAATGAATCAACAATATAAAGTAAAGAATGAAGTTGATTGAAATAAGAAGGGAATGAAAGGTTAATTCTGGGATTATAATTATGAGATGGAAATAACTCAATGGGTAATATAAGTTGGTAGATAAAAGAGTTAGAGAACTTGAAGGTGAATGAATTGTAAAACTTGTATAAAATTGTATCCTAGAATTAAAATTTAATTCGAGTATATGAAGGCGAATAAAATATATTTGAATTTAACTTAAGATAAGTTAAATAAAATTGAGAATTGGAATTGAATTAAATGTAAATAAGTTGAAGTCGAATTGAATTGGATATAAAGGTAATGTAAAATGCTTATAATTGTGTAAAGAAATTCATATTCTTAAGTTCTTAAGTGTAATAATTTGATATTTGATTGTAAAGATGGAAATGGACTTAAATGAATAGTCCTAGATCTTAAGTAAGTTAAAACTTATGAATAGAAATGAAATTGTAAGTCATAAATGGGAATCCATTACTTTGAACCATTAAGAGTTATAATTTGAAATTTGTAATTATTAAATGGAAACGACTAAGATGAGTAATCTTAATTTTTAAATAAATCCAAACTTGAATTATAGAATAAATTGAACTTAAGATGATTAAGTGAAGTGATATTTGGAATTAAAAAGCAAGTATTTAATTTTAACCAGCGGAGGAACTAATTAGATAATAAATTAGTTAATGAAATTGAATTGTGAGTTAATGAAATTGGATTAAATAGTGATGGTTTGGATTGCGAATGAAATCCAAATAAGTGAAAATAAATTGGAAATGGCCTGGTTATTAATAAAATAATTCCAGATGAATTGAGTATGGAAAATTAAAATTCATAATGATTGAGTGAATGGACCACTTATATTAAATAAATAAATGGATGGAATTTGATTAAATAAGAATCAAATGAAAGATGGAAATAAAACTTTAAAGGGTTGGTTAAATGGAAAATAAACTTAAGTTATTGACTTAAGTAAATGTTGAATGGAAACTGAACTCAAACAGAGGAGTGGTTTAAATAAGTTGAGAAATAGTTATTGAATGAATTAACTTGGATTGTTTTCGAGCTAAATAAAATTCAATATTCAGAAGTTGGAGATGAATTGAATTTAAGAAAATTATTAGAAATGAAAATCTGAATGAAATGTGGAATAAGTATTTATATTTGAAATGAAGTAGTAAATTGAAGTAAGTTGAAATTCATATGAAATGGGAGTTCAATTGGAATATATACACTTCAGTGGTGAAGTAGTAAATAAATATAAGAAAATTTATATGAACTTAAGAATTGAAGAATGAAATTCTTAAGAAAATTGGTATTGGAAATATACTTAGTAATTTTGGAATGGAAAAATAAAATAAATATACTAAGTGAATAGTTGAATGAAGACTAAAACTGAAGTTGTGAAATGGGATAGTTGTGAATAAAGGGATAACAATCAAAAAAGGAATGTGAATAAAAGAGAATTGATGTAATTGATAATCAATTGGGCTAATTACGTAAGGTGTACGTATATTATTTATTCGCATAGCTATTTGATCCAGAATTCGAGCACAGAATTTCGAGGTAAGTATACCGATCCGAGTTAGGAATTTTTCACTCGATTTTCAACGGCGAGCCTGGATATGGATTGTTGATTGATTCTGGAAATTCTCTATCATAGTTTGTGACTATGCAAGGAGAATGACGGTTTCTGATCAAGAAACCAGATCTGAGTCCGCACTAGGAAGTCGGGTGGACGATACTAGTTCGGAAATGAAATTGTGTGATCGATTGAGCGATCGAATGTGATATTGCGTACGGATGATATATGTGCATCGTACGGGCTTAAGTAAAACAAATATTGAAAATTTGTAAAGGAAAGTATAAAATGACTTTGGAATTGTGATTGAATATTATTGCTTAGTAGGATATACAGGTGTATAAAAGCAATGGATAATTGGGATTTTTGATTTTAGAAGATAAAATTTAATGGCCCGACAAAAAGGTATGTATTTGAATTTCTGTATGAAATTTGATTGGGTTTTTGATCCAGCCACTTGGCTTTTTGTTTTCTTTTTGAGATTGGGAGGCCGTAGAGCCATTTTGTAGTTGTACCGAGCTAGCCGCGCAAAGGAGACGCTGGCGAAATTTTTCGGGAATTTAGGGAGTTAGAAAATTTTTGAGAAAATTTTGATAATTCAAAAATTTGAATTCAAATTCAAATTTAAATGGATAAGTAGGTGGTATGGGTTGAACTTATGAATAAGTTTGGGAAGTTAAAAGATGATTAGTGTATCATTAATAAAAGATTGTTTGGGTGTTGTTAAAACTGTTTGGTTTTGGAAAATAGTAATGGGTATTGGATCATTCTTCTTAACTAGTAATTTCGGGGACGAAATTCTTTTAAGGGGGGAGGAATGTGACGACCCGGATTTTTTGTATATTTGAAATGAGAATATTTAATTTATTTTAAATATTCGAAGGTTAAATTTTAACTTTATTTTCAAATATACAGTATTTATTGGATGATAGATTATTGAATTAAACAATCGAAAATAGGGTAAAATAGAGAATTCTGAGTCTTGAGCCTGTTTGTGACGCCCCACCTCTATGCTCATAATAACAAAGAGTATTAAAAGAAATACTGTCTATTATTACGAAGAATAAGGCTGGATAGGAGCGACCATCCGTAATTGGCCTTACACTAATATTGGTTATCTCGATAGGAGTGGTATATACTTTTTATTTTTCATCTATTATTTATTTACTCCCATCGACATATCCAATTATCAGTATAAAACAAACTACGATAGTTCATAATAGTTTAGGACATTAGATATAACAATAACACAGATAATATAAATGCGGAACACAGATTAACAAAAATCTCATATATATATAACCGATGTCAGTTACAATATAGTTGACACGATACATATGATACAACTACAACTGTCGACTCTAGAAGTTATATATACAAGTACATTATCGACTAATATACATGAATACATATCGTTCTATACAATGACACGACTACTACAAAATGACACTGACAACTTCAGAAGATGTGAAAAGTCTTCAAATCCCGAACAGCAACTCAAAGAAGGAAATCTACAACCTGAAATATCTCGGGTCTGACCCGAGTATTACATTCAAAAGAAAATAATACACGGGTCAGTCTAATTCAAACTCAGTTATTAGTGCACAGAAGCAATAATAATTTAAATAGACGACAGTCACAATAATATTCTCGTCTATCCGACTCTTTTAACAAAGAAATCGGATAACGAAAATATAACACTTAACAGTGTTTAACAATAAATCAGCAGATTTAAATCATCAACAGAGATAAATAAACAATTTATCAATCGACTAAATCAATTTAAAACAATTGAAATTGTCACTTTAAAACCCATCAAGACTCGATTGGCTGCCGTACCCGCACGCGTGTACGACCTCGCCAAAACATTCTATCAAATACTCAGAAGATCAATAAATCCAAAAGCCAACAAATCCAACTCAAATCAAAATGAACCATTTCAAACTACGCTTAATAAACAGAAACAGATGGCATCCAATTAAATTTAAATCTCGGTGTGGCTGCAGTACACGCACGCGTGCACTGCCTCGCCACTACCGTACGTCGAAACTGCAAAGGTCAAATCCGAGAGTTTAAGCCGGATTCAACTCAAGCATAAATTCAAATGAGATGGTCAAAACATAAAATTTAAGCCTCGACCATAGTTCAAACCAACTAACAGAAGACAGAAACTGCAACCTCTCTGACTAATCTATATAATTCAATACCCAGTCAGGTTCAAACATGGATATAAACACAACCTAGCAATGTACAGGCTTCGAGATAGCACCACATGAATACAAGGGCAAGACTGCAAAGTGTACAGAAGTGCGACACCGGTACAACATAATGCAACAGTGGACAGGGTCGAGACTATGATCTAAACCATACGTAGATTGAAACAGGCAGTGGTCACAACCACCAAGAAATAGATAAGTGCAGACAAACTACATGAGGGCCAAACTTCGAGTCAAGTAGCAAACAGGGAAGTGCAGCCTCAACATGACAAGTGCTTAGTGATCGAACATGGAAATGCACTCAGTGATGTTCAAATGACCAACACATATATACATATATAGATGTATGTATACACATGTTTTCAGTACATAATTCAAAGAGCACATGAACACAACAGCATCAATACAAAAACTACAGTACAGACATATACATTCAAGTGTAGTGAAGACTCAAGTGTCCAATAATACACCTCGAAATCAATCTCACTTAAATAGAAAGTGCACATGAACGTTGTGGCAACAGTTCAAGGCATGCCGAGGTTATCAGTACATCAACATGAGACATAAAGCTACTATGCTAGATGAATACAACAAACTTCATATGGCAAACAAGTTCGAACTGAACAAAGCAATGCAACAGGCAACAATGAAATGCAACTGGCAACGATGCAATGCAAAAATGATTTCGACAAAGTATATACATAGGTAACCAAACTGCAACAAGCAGCAGTGTGCAAGTGCAAAGACAAGTGCACATGTCTACAAAACACAAAATCGATATGACCAGAAAATGGACCAGAACAACATAACTCAAATGGCAGTGGTGAAGCCAGAGGCAACAGAATGGAAGTGAGGCACCAACAAAATTACAGTGAATGCACCATGATCAACTACAAGTTCACAAATGACATGAACACAACCAACCAGAGAATAGTGACGACATTAGGTAATGCACTGACCAGAGAATGTACGAAATGCACAATGCAACGACCAGCTACAGTATGCTCAGTGAAGAGCATCAGGACAGTTAAACAAAGCAATGAACAGTGGCCGAGACAGTAGCAACTCATAAATCAAAGTCAACAACGTGATAAACGAAATTATCACGATTTAAAAATCAAGCTGGGAAATGAAAATCATCTCAGACTTCAAGTCAAAATCCAAAATAATTCAAGCCGTGGTTACGAATTCAAAGTCGAATAAATCAAACAATCAAACGACGAAAATCACAATTGAACGAGACAGATTGAATTAGATGTGAGAAATTTCTCACTATGATTAGAAGCAAGGAGGCAATCGCCAGAGCTTTAATTTAAAAAGGCCGAAGCCAAATACATTCACAAAAATCAAAGTAACCGAAGTCACAGTGCTAGAGAGTTCAAAGCCAAGAAATTCAAGTAAACAAAAATCATATGCCTTTAAATTAGATGTGAGTAACAAAGTTACTCACCTTAGTCAACGAATTTAAGCAGCCGAAGTCGCCATTGAACTACGCCAAATAATCGGCATCGACCAAAAAGACGCCACCGTGAGCACTCTAGTCGATCGACAAGCAAAGCCTTCGATCGAGCAATCCAAGGTCAGCATCCTCTATTTACACAAGCCGTAACTTGATTCAGGGGGACACGCGAGAACGAACGAAGAGGATTGTGGCCGCCATTCTTTTCGTTTTTTATTTAGGGTTCGTGAATAAAAAAAAAGAGGGAGGGAACGGGTTATTGAACGAACGAAAATTGAGAGGGGGATCGATTATTTGTCTTGAAAATTTTCACGGCCCCAAACACATATGGGCCACGATTTTTATAAAGCCCATAAATCCTTTTTAACAAATTGTTAGAAGAATTTGCCCGATTAAAACACCAAAAAGAAATCTGCCAACAATAATAATCGTCTATTAACGATAATAAATAATTGCGAAATACTGGGTTGTTACAGACTTCCCTCCTTATAGAAATTGCGTCCCCGCAATTTTCATAATTAAGGTCGTCAATAACAATTATTTTCTAACATAAACCGGTTAAGCTAGAAAATAAAAGATAGAGAATTTCAAACATCAAAGAAATCTTTTAATCCCATAAAGGAAATTCACAAATTTTCGACAAAATCTAATTATCACTTGATGATTAGAAAACAGCAAAACTGAATAAATACTATTATCAGCACTATTTACTTATCAACTAGATAATTGAGATTCAGAAATCATAAAACAGCAATATCTAATTATAAATACAATAATTAGAAAACAACAAAAGCTAATTATCAACAGAGATGATTAGAAAGCACAAATCACAATTTGCAAAA
Source organism: Allium fistulosum (assembly GCA_030737815.1). NCBI lineage: Eukaryota > Viridiplantae > Streptophyta > Magnoliopsida > Asparagales > Amaryllidaceae > Allium > Allium fistulosum. The sequence continues at coordinate 1,146,237,101 of CM060905.1, forward strand.
CTGCAATTATCTAGTTATTCAACAAATAACTGGAAACACAAACTTCATATCAGCAAATTCTAACTATCAACAGTGATAGATAGAAAACAGCAATTCAATAAAATCAACATAATCTAGACTAAATTAGAGACTAGAAAATCTCTTATCAACAAAATCAGCAAACATCAATTATCTAATTATCTCAAACGATAATCAAAAGACAAATCAAATATCTAATTATCTCAAACGATAATCAGAAACAAATCAAATGTCTAATTATCTCAAACGATAATCAGAAAACAAATCAAATATCTAATTATTTCAAACGATAATCAGATTTCAAATCAATAAATATTCGATTATCAAAAACGATAATCAAATTTCAAATTCAACAAGTATTCAATTATCAAAAACGATAATCAAATTTCAAATTCAACAAATATTCGATTATCAAAAACGATAATCAAATTTCAAATTCAACAAATATTTAATTATCTAAAGCGATAATTAAATCTCAAATCAGCAAATATTCGATTATCAAAAACGATAATCAAATCTCAAATCAACAAATATTCGATTATCAAAAACGATAATCAAATCTCAAATCAACAAATATTCGATTATCAAAAACGATAATCAAATCTCTTAAATCAACAAATATTCGATTATCAAAAACGATAATCAAATTTCTCAAATCAACAAATATTCGATTATCAAAAACGATAATCAAATTTCAAATCAACAAATATTCGATTATCAAAAACGATAATCAAATCTCTCAAATCAACAAATATTCAATTATCACAAGCGATAATTAGAAACAACAAATATCTGATTATCAAAAACAATAATCAGAACTCATATCAACAAATATCCAATTATCACAAGCGATAAGTAGAAACAACAAATATCCGATTATCAAAAACGATAACCAGAATCAACAAATATCTAATTATCACAAGCGATAATTAGAAACAACAAATATCTGATTATCAAAAACGATAATCAGAACTCATATCAACAAATATCCAATTATCACAAGCGATAATTAGAAACAACAAATATCCGATTATCAAAAACGATAACCAGAATCAACAAATATCTAATTATCACAAGCGATAATTAGAAACAACAAATATCTGATTATCAAAAACGATAATCAGAACTCATATCAACAAATATCCAATTAGCACAAGCGATAATTAGAAACAACAAATATCCGATTATCAAAAACGATAATCAGAACTCATATCAACAATATCTAATTATCACAAGCGATAATTAGAAACAACAAATATCCGATTATCAAAAACGATAATCAGAACTTGTAACAACCCTAGTTTTTGGCCTATATTTTAAATTTTGACTTTATTTTATTTTAAATTATTTTAAACTTGTTCTATTTCAAACATTTCATGTTAAATATAAATGTTGACTATTAAGTGAATTATAGTTCAAACTAGTATAAATTGGATATTTCACTGAAAAGTGAATTTCTATTGAAACTGGTCAAACTTTGACTTTTGAACTTTAAATTTAAATATTTCAAATTCTTAAATTTTATCTTTTATTATGAAAATAGATTTAATTCCATGGATACAGCTTTTCGTTTCGTTGGAAACGGAGTTAAATTGTGAAAGTTATGTATATTTCAATATTGTGTGTAAACTGATGTATTTAGCAATATTGTCTATTTTAAATTATATTTTATTTGTCATATTTTGTTCTAATATGTGTTAGTATTTTATTTTATGTATAATTTTGTCTTTTAAATAATTTAAAGTGATTTTATAATTTTTCCAAAGCGTATTGAATTTATTTTCTATTTTTAAAGGCTAGTTTCTATTTTTCTGCTATTTTCTTCAATTAAATTATATTTAATTAAAATTTATTTATTCATTTTGTGAATGCATTTTTATTTTATGTTATTATCTTTGTTTATAAATGTTTTAAAAGTCCATAAAATTTTTCCAAAGTTCATTGCATTTATTTTTCATATTTTCAAGACTAGTTGCAATTTTTGCTGTTTTACTTAATTAAATTTTATATAATTAATAATTAATTAATTTATTTTTGTTTATTTACTAAATTTTCGTATTTTATCTGAGTTTATATATATATTTCAGTTATATAAAACTTAAAAAGAAATTAGAGGAAATATGAAAAGTTTTAAACTATTGAAATTCCTATGGCTTTTCACCTCCCGACCTTTCACTTTCTCAACTCCTCTCTTCAATGTTTTTGGCCATGCATACCCTATTCTTTTCAGCGGACTTCTTTTCATTTTTTTTCATGCAAACACTTCTCTTTCTCCTCCAAAAAAATCACGGCCATGGCTTCAAAATTTTGGGTAAAAATTCCTTCTTTCTTCCTTGTTTTCTATGTTTTTTCTATTGAAACTGCATATGCTCTCTACCTTCATAGTTTGGTTCCTCCTCCTCCAGGCTTTGGCCGACCACCACGACCCCCTTCCTCTGACCATCACCCATCCTAGCAACCCTCCTCCTCAGGCCTAACCAATCCAAGTCCAAGATCTACACAAAATTCACCAAAAACCATCACAAACTATCACTTATGACCTAGAATTGTCATCTCCTCCTTCTACCACCTTTTGCCACCACTACCTCCACCACCACCACCTCTGACCTGACCTTCCACCACCTCTGGCCCACACTCCAGCCACCACCTGACCACCACATACCATGGCCAAGCTACATCAGCAAGGGGCCGAACCCTATGGTGCAACAAAAGCCACACTTTGCCTTGAAACCCTTTGGTATTCCATTGCCTTCAACACCTTGTAACTTCCACTCACCTTCATCACCTTGTAGCCGCACCTTTTCCAGACCATACCTGATCCAAACCATGCCTTTAGCCGTGCCATTTCAGATCTGGAGCTGAAGCATAGGTGGTAGGAAGCAAGTGCAAACACTTTGACTTTGTTTATGCATCCATTTCTAGCATTGTTTATTGAATTTTTGGGTTGAAATCTTATGTTGTTTGTAATTGTTTGGTTTGAATGTGACAAGGCAATTAGCTTTGGCTCTCCCACACTCAAATAATTATCGTGCTCTCGTGCCTCTGGAAATCTTTGTTGTGCATTTGTGGTTGTCATCTCCAGCTTGAACAAGTGAGTAATTCTCACCAGACAATGTGTACTTATATAACTAGTAAACTGACACCATTTGAATCTGTAAAATTATATCATCCTGTTGTAACTATTATATTATGATCATATAATGTTTACCCCTGTTATTACATATGTTATATCATCTATTACTGTTATCTCAGGCTATTCTGTTTATTTATATCAGTTTATCACACTGCAAGTTCCCTGTAGATTAGAATCACTATGGGTTGAAATGATACATACCCGAACGGACTTTAGAATAAGGAAAAATCGTTATGGGCTGAAATGATAGGCCTGAACGGTTTTTATTTATTTATTTATATTACTTGGGATTGCGGGTTTGAAATGATAAAACCCGGTTTTTCTTTGTAAACTGCGGATTGAAATGATACATATCCGTATCACTTGACCTAGGCTAGAAAATTATATACAGACCCGTGGTTTATATATTTTTCTGAAATTTTTAAAATACTTTTTTTAATGTAAATATTATGGTATTTTGATTTAAATTTCATTAAAATGATTTCTATAAAGTATTTGTGATTTTCTACAAATTAAATAAGTGAATTAAGTAAATGGTGAAGTAGAATTTGAAATATAAGTTAATTTTGGAAGTTATGATTTTGTTTATAAATGGAATTTTTGTAAAGTAAGAAAATATGACAAATTTGATTTAAAGATGAATTTAATGATTTTTATTAAGTAATAATAATGTTTTAAAGGTGTTAATGATTTTGTATAAATTAAAATATGGAATAAATGAACATTTAAGCGGAATTTGGAAATATAACTTAAATTGAATTTTGTGAAATTTGTTTAAAAGTGAAATTTTAATTAAGTAAAATAAATGGAAATAAGCTATATTTTTGGAAATTTAAACTTAGTTGTTAAGTTAATAATTTAATTAAAGAAATGAAAATTTAATTGTTATTAAATTTGATTTTTGTATGGAAATTTGACTTTATAAAATCATAGAAATAAAGGTATTTAAATGATTGTGTTAAATGTGAAATATATGATTTTATAAGTTAAAATAATTTATATTAAAAGTTAATTATTTGTGGAATTGTAAATAAAACTCTGAATATGATTTAACAGCATTTTGAAATGTAATGTAAAGGATATTACAGCATTTTGTAAATGTTGTAGTGTTTTAAATGAACTAAAAGGTTAATTTGAAATAAAGGCTATTATAGCACTTTGTAAGTGCTATAGTGGTTAAACTTAACATGTAAGTTAATTGAAACTTAAAAGAAATCTATTACAGCATTTAACGCTGTCTTTTGTTAATTAACTGTTTTAAACTATAACTTTACGTAGCATTTTATAAGTGCTACGGAAACTATATTTTGTTGTTTTAAATTAATTTTAATGAAAAATAATCTCTGGAAAATGATATAATTTTGGGAAATTAAATGTTAAATTTCTAAAGATAATGAAGAGATATTTAAGTGGAAGAATTTGATTTCTAATGTGAGTTTAAAATGGTATTTAAATTTAATAAAATGAATGGATTTAAATGGTATTTAAATGAATAAAAATGAATGGTGTTTTGAATAATATTTTGATATTGTGAAATGAGTTTGAAATGATACTTGATTTCTGACTTATTTAATTTATTTGATAAATGAATATTTGAAGTATATATTAATTGAGTTTATTTAAATGATATTGGATTTATGAAATGTGGGAGATTTAAAGTTTTGAAATATACTAAAGATTGAATATTGTATTTTGTGGATTTATCTATATTGGGAATTGATAAGATTTGAAATGGTTTGTTGGTAAACTGTAATTGAATTGAAATTTGATGGTTTGAATTTAATAAGTTTGTAAATGTATAGAATTAAAAGATGATTTTAAATATATGATTTCGAAATGCTGTGATTTTCAAAGTATAATGATTTCAAATGTTTTGTTTCAAAAGAGTTATAACTTTGAAAGTATAGACTATTTGAAAGGTGAATATATGTTTGAAATGGAAATGATGTTGTTTTGAAATGAACATAGTTTTGAAATAAAATGATTTTGGTTTCTAAGTATAACTATCAAAGGTATGATATTTTGATATATAAAAATGATTTGAAATAAAGTTTGAAAAGATATAATATTTTGATGTATTAAAATGATTTGAAAAGAAGTTTGAAAGGATACGATATTTTAGAATATTGAAATGATTTGGAAATGATAAATCTTTATTTTGATAAAGACATGATTTTGAAATGATATCTTATTTTGAAGTAAAGTATTGTTTTTAAAATTTATAACCACGGGTTATAATAACGATTGGTTGGCAAAGAGACCGGGATCGGATATGGACATACTCTCTGTCGATACCGAAAACCACTTTGACAACCGTGTACGCGGTGGAGATTCCAGAATGAAGTAGGATGGTGGCGACGTTCTTAAGGTATGTGACGTGGACCCAACTCCCGTGAGTTGGCATAAGGTGGCTAAAACAGGAGCGATTGACGGACCAAGGAGGTAGCACCTCTTATCGGACACACTTCTTCGATACCATTCTATTACTTGTGATTGATTTGGTGGCCACCCTTGATTGGGAGTGTTGTTCGAGGTGGGCGGTAGTGGCTGCTATGCGTCACCACTAGTCCGGATGCGTAATTGGTATATCTACCCTGGCATTGCCTAGTTGTGCCGTGTCACCTACCATATCGAGCTTTACTACGATTATGATTTTAAGATCCGACCGCGTTAAGGTTCTCCATCCCCTTAACGCTATTTTCTATATGATTATACTTTACTGATTAGAAATTATTATAATAGCGAATATTACTACATAGTAGATAGTTTAACGGATCCTTAAAGAATGGGCGGTCCCAAGCATTCTTTAAGTTACTTGTACCTTATTACAGTTCACTTGAGTTGGTTTATATTATATAAGTATATATTGTCCTGACTCGAGTGTTTGTGTTTTGCTTTACGCTCGGGTCAGCCTGAGTATTCACAGATTTGGATTTCCACCTTCTGGAGATTTGAATCGCTGGAGACTATCTGCTAGTCTTGTTCTATCGACTTCAGTTATGTTGCTCTGTTCAGCTTGTACTTGGTTATCTTATTTATACTTCCGTTGTACTCTATTTCTTCTATTGTATCTTATGCACTCTGATATATTTATGTAGTAGCTTCATGAACTACTATTTCTTTTACTTCCGCTGCATTATTTTACTCTGTGTCTGTGATCTGTGATTATATTTATTTACTGTATATTCTGAGATTTGCCAAATTTTAATTACAACGCGGTATTTTGAGCAATTCAACTCCGGCATGAGTGTCTACCTATACACTTATAATGGATGCGAATGGTTGAAAATATCGGGTCGTTACAGTTGGTATCAGAGCTTTGGCTTTGAGGCAAAACTCAGCATATAGAGTAGATTTATTTACAGAATCACTTTCGTTCGAGTTTGAATCTTTTCCTCTTGATTCGAATTTCCTTTTAATTTTTGGAACGTTCCCTGCGGTTCCAAAATTCATTCTTGTCCCTCACTATTCATCTTCTTTTGATTCTGGAGTATCCCATAACTCCGCTTCGAATGAGCTTTATAGTGAATTGGTGGTCTCGCCAATATTCTAATGACTTGTAAAAGGGGGAAAACTCCTTTACAAATTTGCATCGATTCACCAGAGATTTATATTTATCCTTGGTTTAGATGCTAATATCTTTTGTTATTCCAAACTCTATCTCTTGAGATCGGATTTAGATTTACCCCAGGAAAATCCACATTTGCTCTTATTCATTAAGTCACGGTTGACCCGGTTAAGGTTGCCCGCGATTTATCTAAGCTTATCCATCTTCATATTTTGTTAATTAATCATCTTGTCTTTGTTTCTAAACTATCTCCAACATTTTGAATTGTACTTTTAAATCTATATTTTATTATATATTGTGTTGTTTGAGTTGTTGATGTCGATTTGGGTTTCCGATCGATTCGTCTGATCAACGCTATCGATAGGATTTCTAAAACACTTTGACAGAACAAACCGATACAATATTATTTTAAAATTTGGTTAATTAAATAAATTTTAATATATAAGTAAATTTATGGAACTTAATAAATTGGTTTAAATTAATTATTTAAAATGATAATACTTGATTTATCATTTATTGTTCTACAAAGGAATTTATAAATAGTTGTTTATAAATTTATTTGGGAACTGAAATGAATTTAAAACAAGAAATTTAAAGAGTTTAATTTCCGATGGATTTCAAACCTTGTGTTTAAAATTTTTAAAAGGATATTATTTAAAGTATTTTTGAAAAAAAAACTTTTTTTTTGTCTCTAAAGGATTTTAAAGTTTAAAAATTAAGTGCTCTTCTCTTTGTCGCTGGAAAATAATTTCGGTGATGACTGCAGCATCATCGACGTTCATTTTCGAGTTTCGAAGTGAAGAAACCATTCTGTAGTCTTGCTACAGCTTTGTTTTGGGAAACTTGATTGATATAAATTTCTAAAATATGATTGATTTATAAAATATATAGATATATGATTTAAATTTGATTTGACAAATTATGTACATACATTTATCTATCTCTAAATGGTTTGAAAGGAATCGGAGATTTTATTCTTAAATTCTATCTTAAATAATAACTTCAAGTATAAAAAGAAAATCAAAATTTTGAATAGATGATTCAAGCTTGAAATGATTGAATTAGGATGTTTAAAGTGTATATTAATTTTAGAAAGTTTTATTTGTATAATTCTCAATTGCATTCCAATATAACTTACCTTAATTTTTAGAAGTTAACAATGTAATTGGATAATATACAATATAAAAAGATTTTTATAAATAAAATTTAAGTGGTTATAATAAATATTATACACTTAAATTTTAGTTATAAAAAGATTAACACAGGTAAATAGACTAAAAGGTTAATTGAATAATTTACAATACAAATGATGTTAAGGGAATTAGGAATAAATTAAAACAGTTATAATAAGTGCAAGCATATTTAACATATGTGATAAAATATTTGAGAGGGATAAATTTAATTATAATTAGGAATAAAGAAGAATTAAATTTATTGAATGTTATACACTTAATTTTAATCAAATCATGATTTTAGAGATTGTTTGTTTAAGAAAATTTGATGATAAGATAATGAAATTAGAGATAGTTAAGATTTATTTAACTTGTGTAAAATTAATTATCAGTTAAGCTGAAACCATGGAAATTTCAAACCTATTATCTTATTTTGTTTTTCAAACTTATTACCTAATTTTGTTTTTCAAACTGTCTGTTAGTTGTCCTTATTTTTCCTTATCTTGCTACAGACTGGTATAGGCATCTATCTATAATCTTTTTTCTTAGAAATCTTTCTATAATCTTTATAATCTTTGGTACTCATTTTAAATCTGAGCACTGCTTTCCACCCACACACTGTCGGTCAAGCGGAAAGAGTGAATCAGATTCTAGAGGATCTTTTCGTACTTGTGTTCCTGATTCTGGAGAATCTTGGGAAGACCATCTCCACCTTGTTAAACTTACCTATAACCACAGTTATCAGGTATAATTTCAATCTTTTGTCATCTTGTCTTAATCTCATTTCAATTTTATCTTTCCTGTGTTTTCCCGTACTTCATTCCTTTTCGGGGACGAAAAGTTTTGAGTGGGGGAGAGTGTAACAACCCTAGATTTTGGCCTATATTTTAAATTTTGACTTTATTTTATTTTAAATTATTTTAAACTTGTTCTATTTCAAACATTTCATGTTAAATATAAATGTTGACTATTAAGTGAATTATAGTTCAAACTAGTATAAATTGGATATTTCACTGAAAAGTGAATTTCTATTGAAACTGGTCAAACTTTGACTTTTGAACTTTAAATTTAAATATTTCAAATTCTTAAATTTTATCTTTTATTATGAAAATAGATTTAATTCCATGGATACAGCTTTTCGTTTCGTTGGAAACGGAGTTAAATTGTGAAAGTTATGTATATTTCAATATTGTGTGTAAACTGATGTATTTAGCAATATTGTCTATTTTAAATTATATTTTATTTGTCATATTTTGTTCTAATATGTGTTAGTATTTTATTTTATGTATAATTTTGTCTTTTAAATAATTTAAAGTGATTTTATAATTTTTCCAAAGCGTATTGAATTTATTTTCTATTTTTAAAGGCTAGTTTCTATTTTTCTGCTATTTTCTTCAATTAAATTATATTTAATTAAAATTTATTTATTCATTTTGTGAATGCATTTTTATTTTATGTTATTATCTTTGTTTATAAATGTTTTACAAGTCCATAAAATTTTTCCAAAGTTCATTGCATTTATTTTTCATATTTTCAAGACTAGTTGCAATTTTTGCTGTTTTACTTAATTAAATTTTATATAATTAATAATTAATTAATTTATTTTTGTTTATTTACTAAATTTTCGTATTTTATCTGAGTTTATATATATATTTCAGTTATATAAAACTTAAAAAGAAATTAGAGGAAATATGAAAAGTTTTAAACTATTGAAATTCCTATGGCTTTTCACCTCCCGACCTTTCACTTTCTCAACTCCTCTCTTCAATGTTTTTGGCCATGCATACCCTATTCTTTTCAGCGGACTTCTTTTCATTTTTTTTCATGCAAACACTTCTCTTTCTCCTTCAAAAAAATCACGGCCATGGCTTCAAAATTTTGGGTAAAAATTCCTTCTTTCTTCCTTGTTTTCTATGTTTTTTCTATTGAAACTGCATATGCTCTCTACCTTCATAGTTTGGTTCCTCCTCCTCCAGGCTTTGGCCGACCACCACGACCCCCTTCCTCTGACCATCACCCATCCTAGCAACCCTCCTCCTCAGGCCTAACCAATCCAAGTCCAAGATCTACACAAAATCCACCAAAAACCATCACAAACTATCACTTATGACCTAGAATTGTCATCTCCTCCTTCTACCACCTTTTGCCACCACTACCTTCACCACCACCACCTCTGACCTGACCTTCCACCACCTCTGGCCCACACTCCAGCCACCACCTGACCACCACATACCATGGCCAAGCTACATCAGCAAGGGGCCGAACCCTATGGTGCAACAAAAGCCACACTTTGCCTTGAAACCCTTTGGTATTCCATTGCCTTCAACACCTTGTAACTTCCACTCACCTTCATCACCTTGTAGCCGCACCTTTTCCAGACCATACCTGATCCAAACCATGCCTTTAGCCGTGCCATTTCAGATCTGGAGCTGAAGCATAGGTGGTAGGAAGCAAGTGCAAACACTTTGACTTTGTTTATGCATCCATTTCTAGCATTGTTTATTGAATTTTTGGGTTGAAATCTTATGTTGTTTGTAATTGTTTGGTTTGAATGTGACAAGGCAATTAGCTTTGGCTCTCCCACACTCAAATAATTATCGTGCTCTCGTGCCTCAGGAAATCTTTGTTGTGCATTTGTGGTTGTCATCTCCAGCTTGAACAAGTGAGTAATTCTCACCAGACAATGTGTACTTATATAACTAGTAAACTGACACCATTTGAATCTGTAAAATTATATCATCCTGTTGTAACTATTATATTATGATCATATAATGTTTACCCCTGTTATTACATATGTTATATCATCTATTACTGTTATCTCAGGCTATTCTGTTTATTTATATCAGTTTATCACACTGCAAGTTCCCTGTAGATTAGAATCACTATGGGTTGAAATGATACATACCCGAACGGACTTTAGAATAAGGAAAAATCGTTATGGGCTGAAATGATAGGCCTGAACGGTTTTTATTTATTTATTTATATTACTTGGGATTGCGGGTTTGAAATGATAAAACCCGGTTTTTCTTTGTAAACTGCGGATTGAAATGATACATATCCGTATCACTTGACCTAGGCTAGAAAATTATATACAGACCCGTGGTTTATATATTTTTCTGAAATTTTTAAAATACTTTTTTTAATGTAAATATTATGGTATTTTGATTTAAATTTCATTAAAATGATTTCTATAAAGTATTTGTGATTTTCTACAAATTAAATAAGTGAATTAAGTAAATGGTGAAGTAGAATTTGAAATATAAGTTAATTTTGGAAGTTATGATTTTGTTTATAAATGGAATTTTTGTAAAGTAAGAAAATATGACAAATTTGATTTAAAGATGAATTTAATGATTTTTATTAAGTAATAATAATGTTTTAAAGGTGTTAATGATTTTGTATAAATTAAAATATGGAATAAATGAACATTTAAGCGGAATTTGGAAATATAACTTAAATTGAATTTTGTGAAATTTGTTTAAAAGTGAAATTTTAATTAAGTAAAATAAATGGAAATAAGCTATATTTTTGGAAATTTAAACTTAGTTGTTAAGTTAATAATTTAATTAAAGAAATGAAAATTTAATTGTTATTAAATTTGATTTTTGTATGGAAATTTGACTTTATAAAATCATAGAAATAAAGGTATTTAAATGATTGTGTTAAATGTGAAATATATGATTTTATAAGTTAAAATAATTTATATTAAAAGTTAATTATTTGTGGAATTGTAAATAAAACTCTGAATATGATTTAACAGCATTTTGAAATGTAATGTAAAGGATATTACAGCATTTTGTAAATGTTGTAGTGTTTTAAATGAACTAAAAGGTTAATTTGAAATAAAGGCTATTATAGCACTTTGTAAGTGCTATAGTGGTTAAACTTAACATGTAAGTTAATTGAAACTTAAAAGAAATCTATTACAGCATTTAACGCTGTCTTTTGTTAATTAACTGTTTTAAACTATAACTTTACGTAGCATTTTATAAGTGCTACGGAAACTATATTTTGTTGTTTTAAATTAATTTTAATGAAAAATAATCTCTGGAAAATGATATAATTTTGGGAAATTAAATGTTAAATTTCTAAAGATAATGAAGAGATATTTAAGTGGAAGAATTTGATTTCTAATGTGAGTTTAAAATGGTATTTAAATTTAATAAAATGAATGGATTTAAATGGTATTTAAATGAATAAAAATGAATGGTGTTTTGAATAATATTTTGATATTGTGAAATGAGTTTGAAATGATACTTGATTTCTGACTTATTTAATTTATTTGATAAATGAATATTTGAAGTATATATTAATTGAGTTTATTTAAATGATATTGGATTTATGAAATGTGGGAGATTTAAAGTTTTGAAATATACTAAAGATTGAATATTGTATTTTGTGGATTTATCTATATTGGGAATTGATAAGATTTGAAATGGTTTGTTGGTAAACTGTAATTGAATTGAAATTTGATGGTTTGAATTTAATAAGTTTGTAAATGTATAGAATTAAAAGATGATTTTAAATATATGATTTCGAAATGCTGTGATTTTCAAAGTATAATGATTTCAAATGTTTTGTTTCAAAAGAGTTATAACTTTGAAAGTATAGACTATTTGAAAGGTGAATATATGTTTGAAATGGAAATGATGTTGTTTTGAAATGAACATAGTTTTGAAATAAAATGATTTTGGTTTCTAAGTATAACTATCAAAGGTATGATATTTTGATATATAAAAATGATTTGAAATAAAGTTTGAAAAGATATAATATTTTGATGTATTAAAATGATTTGAAAAGAAGTTTGAAAGGATACGATATTTTAGAATATTGAAATGATTTGGAAATGATAAATCTTTATTTTGATAAAGACATGATTTTGAAATGATATCTTATTTTGAAGTAAAGTATTGTTTTTAAAAGTTATAACCACGGGTTATAATAACGATTGGTTGGCAAAGAGACCGGGATCGGATATGGACATACTCTCTGTCGATACCGAAAACCACTTTGACAACCGTGTACGCGGTGGAGATTCCAGAATGAAGTAGGATGGTGGCGACGTTCTTAAGGTATGTTACGTGGACCCAACTCCCGTGAGTTGGCATAAGGTGGCTAAAACAGGAGCGATTGACGGACCAAGGAGGTAGCACCTCTTATCGGACACACTTCTTCGATACCATTCTATTACTTGTGATTGATTTGGTGGCCACCCTTGATTGGGAGTGTTGTTCGAGGTGGGCGGTAGTGGCTGCTATGCGTCACCACTAGTCCGGATGCGTAATTGGTATATCTACCCTGGCATTGCCTAGTTGTGCCGTGTCACCTACCATATCGAGCTTTACTACGATTATGATTTTAAGATCCGACCGCGTTAAGGTTCTCCATCCCCTTAACGCTATTTTCTATATGATTATACTTTACTGATTAGAAATTATTATAATAGCGAATATTACTACATAGTAGATAGTTTAACGGATCCTTAAAGAATGGGCGGTCCCAAGCATTCTTTAAGTTACTTGTACCTTATTACAGTTCACTTGAGTTGGTTTATATTATATAAGTATATATTGTCCTGACTCGAGTGTTTGTGTTTTGCTTTACGCTCGGGTCAGCCTGAGTATTCACAGATTTGGATTTCCACCTTCTGGAGATTTGAATCGCTGGAGACTATCTGCTAGTCTTGTTCTATCGACTTCAGTTATGTTGCTCTGTTCAGCTTGTACTTGGTTATCTTATTTATACTTCCGTTGTACTCTATTTCTTCTATTGTATCTTATGCACTCTGATATATTTATGTAGTAGCTTCATGAACTACTATTTCTTTTACTTCCGCTGCATTATTTTACTCTGTGTCTGTGATCTGTGATTATATTTATTTACTGTATATTCTGAGATTTGCCAAATTTTAATTACAACGCGGTATTTTGAGCAATTCAACTCCGGCATGAGTGTCTACCTATACACTTATAATGGATGCGAATGGTTGAAAATATCGGGTCGTTACAGAACTCATATCAACAAATATCCAATTACCTGCAGATAATTGGAAACAACAAATATCTAGAAATCAATTAAGAAGACTAGAAAATCAACATAAAAGTTTGGATCGATCCCATCAGATGGCGAGTTTTTAATTCGCCGCACGTGCATCTCATATGGCCGAAGCCTACCAAGTACTCAACATAATTTTGGCGCCCATCAGATTGACCCGAAGGTCCGCAGAGTGACCCGAAGGTCTAGTACTGGTATTTGACCCGAAGGTCCATCATATGACCCGAAGGTCCATCATAGTGGCTCGAAAGCACACGAAAGCATCAAATATTTCAATTAACGAGTCCGGAATTAACCGAAATAGCAAACGCACATGTCCCATACCATGTGTTTTACTAAATCGTTTGATTCTCTTCATCGTTTCCTTGAAAGTGTAAAATTCATCAAAATCATCAAAACAACAGATATTCAATTAACGAGTCCGGAATTAACCGAAATAGTAAAAGTGTGGTTCCATACTCCGCACTTTTGCTAAATCGTTTAAATCTCTTCATCGTTTCCTTGAAAGTGCAAAATTGTGTATTTTGTAAAAATACACTTTACATTCTCAAACGGACAAGTCCGGAATTAAGCGAATCAGTAAAAGAAAGGGGTCATAGTCCTCGATTTTGCTGAAACGTTTAAATCGCTTCCTCATTCTTTTGAAAGCGTAAACTGTTAAAATTTCTGAAAGCAATTTTATTTATTTTGTAAAAATAACAATTCACATTCTCAACTGGACAAGTCCGGAGTTAAGCTAAACAGTAAAAGAAAGGGGTCATAATCCTCGATTTTGCTGAATCGTTTAAGTCGCTTTCTCATTCTTTTGAAAACGCAAACTGTTAAATATTTATAAAACAATTTTCATTTTAAAACACTTTTCCAATCACGTGATTAAAGCAGCAAATCAGTAACAATTTCGATAAGGAATTGTACTTCTCAAAATACCGAAAATACGGTCACAAATTATCATTGCGGTATGACCGTTTGAAAATCCACTTTTAAAATTTGACAGTTACCGAAGTCAAAGCGACAGTAATTTTAAAACGTCAAAATCTCATCAAAATAATTTACATCAAAATGTAATATCAGTGAATTTTCATTCATCCGAAATGCCACAAAACACTGTGCTTCAAAAATAGCACTGGTGTAAAATCCCGTTATAAAAATAACGGCAACAAAATACGTTTGATAACCAAGCATCGGTTCAATGTAAAATAAATGCAATAACGTGCAATTCAAATTTTGCACGTATTATAAAATGAGCAAAGAAATCATTCGAATGTATCTTCAATGAAGATAATTCAAAACAGCAAAAATCTAATCAATATATGATTAGTACAAAAGAAAGCCAGCGGAAATTTCCACAAAAATCACATATCTGCAATTTCTTCGAATCCTCAATTTGGATTCGAAATTCTCATAGAAACAAAATAATTACAGCTATGTAAACAACAAATGAAATTCATATCAATTTCGTATTTTGATTTTTAAATCAAAAGGATTATCAGTTGTACTCGACGAAGACAGTTTCACTGTTTCCGCTGTGCACTCTGATAAATAGGACACAAATCAATCAAATCATCGGAACACAATTTCATCAAAACAACAAAACACAACTCCACTTTTATTTTTAAATAAAGATATTTAAAAATTTCATCAAAATTTCAAAACTTTAGTTTTGACTCAAATCACAGATAAACATCGACCAATAGTTGTAACATATGTTCCATCCAAGTTATGTTTTATATTATGTCCATAAACCCCAAGCTCTGATACCAACTGTGACGCCCCACCTCTATGCTCATAATAACAAAGAGTATTAAAAGAAATACTGTCTATTATTACGAAGAATAAGGCTGGATAGGAGCGACCATCCGTAATTGGCCTTACACTAATATTGGTTATCTCGATAGGAGTGGTATATACTTTTTATTTTTCATCTATTATTTATTTACTCCCATCGACATATCCAATTATTAGTATAAAACAAACTACGATAGTTCATAATAGTTTAGGACATTAGATATAACAATAACACAGATAATATAAATGCGGAACACAGATTAACAAAAATCTCATATATATATAACCGATGTCAGTTACAATATAGTTGACACGATACATATGATACAACTACAACTGTCGACTCTAGAACTTATATATACAAGTACATTATCGACTAATATACATGAATACATATCATTCTATACAATGACACGACTACTACAAAATGACACTGACAACTTCAGAAGATGTGAAAAGTCTTCAAATCCCGAACAGCAACTCAAAGAAGGAAATCTACAACCTGAAATATCTCGGGTCTGACCCGAGTATTACATTCAAAAGAAAATAATACACGGGTCAGTCTAATTCAAACTCAGTTATTAGTGCACAGAAGCAATAATAATTTAAATAGACGACAGTCACAATAATATTCTCGTCTATCCGACTCTTTTAACAAAGAAATCGGATAACGAAAATATAACACTTAACAGTGTTTAACAATAAATCAGCAGATTTAAATCATCAACAGAGATAAATAAACAATTTATCAATCGACTAAATCAATTTAAAACAATTGAAATTGTCACTTTAAAACCCATCAAGACTCGATTCGCTGCCGTACCCGCACGCGTGTACGACCTCGCCAAAACATTCTATCAAATACTCAGAAGATCAATAAATCCAAAAGCCAACAAATCCAACTCAAATCAAAATGAACCATTTCAAATTACGCTTAATAAACAGAAACAGATGGCATCCAATTAAATTTAAATCTCGGTGTGGCTGCAGTACACGCACGCGTGCACTGCCTCGCCACTACCGTACGTCGAAACTGCAAAGGTCAAATCCGAGAGTTTAAGCCGGATTCAACTCAAGCATAAATTCAAATGAGATGGTCAAAACATAAAATTTGAGCCTCGACCATAGTTCAAACCAACTAACAGAAGACAGAAACTGCAACCTCTCTGACTAATCTATATAATTCAATACCCAGTCAGGTTCAAACATGGATATAAACACAACCTAGCAATGTACAGGCTTCGAGATAGCACCACATGAATACAAGGGCAAGACTGCAAAGTGTACAGAAGTGCGACACCGGTACAACATAATGCAACAGTGGACAGGGTCGAGACTATGATCTAAACCATACGTAGATTGAAACAGGCAGTGGTCACAACCACCAAGAAATAGATAAGTGCAGACAAACTACATGAGGGCCAAACTTCGGGTCAAGTAGCAAACAGGGAAGTGCAGCCTCAACATGACAAGTGCTTAGTGATCGAACATGGAAATGCACTCAGTGATGTTCAAATGACCAACACATATATACATATATAGATGTATGTATACACATGTTTTCAGTACATAATTCAAAGAGCACATGAACACAACAGCATCAATACAAAAACTACAGTATAGACATATACATTCAAGTGTAGTGAAGACTCAAGTGTCCAATAATACACCTCGAAATCAATCTCACTTAAATAGAAAGTGCACATGAACGTTGTGGCAACAGTTCAAGGCATGCCGAGGTTATCAGTACATCAACATGAGACATAAAGCTACTATGCTAGATGAATACAACAAACTTCATATGGCATACAAGTTCGAACTGAACAAAGCAATGCAACAGGCAACAGTGAAATGCAACTGGCAACGATGCAATGCAAAAATGATTTCGACAAAGTATATACACAGGTAACCAAACTGCAACAAGCAGCAGTGTGCAAGTGCAAAGACAAGTGCACATGTCTACAAAACACAAAATCGATATGACCAGAAAATGGACCAGAACAACATAACTCAAATGGCAGTGGTGAAGCCAGAGGCAACAGAATGGAAGTGAGGCACCAACAAAATTACAGTGAATGCACCATGATCAACTGCAAGTTCACAAATGACATGAACACAACCAACCAGAGAATAGTGACGACATTAGGTAATGCACTGACCAGAGAATGTACGAAATGCACAATGCAACGACCAGCTACAGTATGCTCAGTGAAGAGCATCAGGACAGTGAAACAAAGCAATGAACAGTGGCCGAGACAGTAGCAACTCATAAATCAAAGTCAACAACGTGATAAACGAAATTATCACGATTTAAAAATCAAGCTGGGAAATGAAAATCATCTCAGACTTCAAGTCAAAATCCAAAATAATTCAAGCCGTGGTTACGAATTCAAAGTCGAATAAATCAAACAATCAAACGGCGAAAATCACAATTGAACGAGACAGATTGAATTAGATGTGAGAAATTTCTCACTATGATTAGAAGCAAGGAGGCAATCGCCAGAGCTTTAATTTAAAAAGGCCAAAGCCAAATACATTCACAAAAATCAAAGTAACCGAAGTCACAGTGCTAGAGAGTTCAAAGCCAAGAAATTCAAGTAACCAAAAATCATATGCCTTTAAATTAGATGTGAGTAACAAAGTTACTCACCTTAGTCAACGAATTTAAGCAGCCGAAGTCGCCATTGAACTACGCCAGATAATCGGCATCGACCAAAAAGACGCCACCGTGAGCACTCTAGTCGATCGACAAGCAAAGCCTTCGATCGAGCAATCCAAGGTCGGCATCCTCTATTTACACAAGCCCTAACTTGATTCAGGGGGACACGCGAGAACGAACGAAGAGGATTGTGGCCGCCATTCTTTTCGTTTTTTATTTAGGGTTCGTGAATAAAAAAAAAGAGGGAGGGAACGGGTTATTGAACGAACGAAAATTGAGAGGGGGATCGATTATTTGTCTTGAAAATTTTCACGGCCCCAAACACATATGGGCCACGATTTTTATAAAGCCCATAAATCCTTTTTAACAAATTGTTAGAAGAATTTGCCCGATTAAAACACCAAAAAGAAATCTGCCAACAATAATAATCGTCTATTAACGATAATAAATAATTGCGAAATACTGGGTTGTTACACTGTTAAAATAGTTTAAAGATTCAGAAAATTTATATTGTTAATATTGAAGGTGATGAAACTTTTAAAATTGAATTTCAAAGCGTTTTGTTCCGTTTTGAAATTTTATCGTTTAAATTAAATTTAAAAATAACCTTCCGAGGCACAGTCTCGGAATTCGACGAATCAGTTCCGTTGGATCCGTAATATTGAATTATTGCCGGATTTCAAATTTCGTAATTTTTGGAGTGATTGTGTGATCGTACGAGATATAAACGCTTCGAAAATAGTTAATCGTTTTAATTTAAAATATCCTTCATTTCACCTGTCAAATCTCTTTTCCATCAGCCGACCTACTCCTCTCTGATTTATCTCGTACCCTTTGTCTCACATACGAAGCTTAAATCAAATCGATAGCCGCCCTCGTTCTCCTTCATATCGCAATGCATATCGTTTCTCCTTTCAATTTGAAATAGAATTAAAATTAATGGCGCTTCGTTTCTTCAGAATCACGAAACCATTCCCTCCCCTATTTTAATTAACGAAGTCTTCTTCGTTCCCTTTTATCTTCCTTATGCCGAGCCTTTCTCTTCCACTTCTCAGCATAGTAGCAAATCAATTTCAAATTGCAAAACAAAGAGGGATTCGACGATTAGAGCGCGCTCGGCGAGGCATAGGAGGAGGACGCTAGTGCGTGGAGGGGCGGTACTCGCGAGGTGGCGTCGCGGCAGGGGTTGGAGCTCGATTCTGATCAAGGTCGAGGCATGGCAGTAAGGGGGACCTAGTTCGTGAATGGTTGATGATGCAATCGCGATTTGCAAATCGAGGTTAGGGTTGGAGAAAATCGATTTGCAGAGCTCGATTCGGGGTCTCGAATTCGAAGGGTTTCGTCTTACGGTAATCGAGTAGTGTCGTGGGTGCTCGGTAGGTCGTCAAGGAGTTGGAGCGTCGAATCGAAGGCGATCTCCGATAGGGCACAGGCTGCGACAGTGAGTAGGTATCAGATCTCGTTTTATTTTGTCCTAGTTTTACTTATACGTATAGCTGTATACATCCAGTAAAGGGAAAATTATATGTGTGTGTTTATATATTTATAAAAAAAAAAATATTGGTCTAACTGTAAAAGGAAAATAAGTTCAGGTAACAAATATATATACTTGTTCAAATTAAAATTAGTTAATAAAATTATTAATGATAATTTGTTTCTGGATTAGTTTAAATATTAATAAAATTATAAATTGTTATTCAAGGTCAAACTCGAGAAAATAAGCTGGTTGGGGGTGGATTGCAAACAAAATCTAAGGTGAGTTAATCTCACTCAGTTAAATTTAAATTTAAATGGTTAAATTTAAATAATATATTGAATGGTTGATTTGATTGATGTGATATATATAGTAGTATATACCCATATATACATATTGGCATATGTATATATTTGAGTTGTTGATATTCCCGCATTGTATAGCGGATGAGACCCTATGCGCCGCATAATAGCAGATGATATTTTATAAAACCCATATACCGCGATATTCCACTTTGAAGTGAAATTGGTATTGTGCTAACGTCTGTGGATGCAGGGAAACAGGTTGGAGGGATCCAACTGGATTCCTCAAAATATTTAATTTTGTTTAAATATTCTGTGATATGATTGTTGATATCCTGTGATGATTTATGTTAGATAATCTGGTTGGATTGAATTTCCCGGTACAATGAGTTATCAAAAGCAATTGAATTGGATTTTTGGAAAGAAATAAAAGAGTAAAATTTAAGTTAAGTAATTCTAGTGAATTCGAATAAATTAAATATGGAAAAGAAGGATTTTAAATAAACAGAGAATATTGAATTTAAAGAAAACTTATGTGATATTATTTAAAAGAATAAATAATTTATTTTAATTCAATGTTTAAATGTAATTAAAAAGGAAAAAGGAATTTGGGAAATCTGAAACTTGTGTTCAGTTTAAAGATTTTAAATCATAATGAGAAATAAAATCTGAAAGTTAATGAATTTGGAAATAAATGGATTAAGTAAGGAAATTTATTTCAAAGTAGATTGGCAAATCAATTGTAAATTGATTTAAATATTTTGGGATTTGAAATTTAAGAGAAATGAGATTTTGAAGATATAAACTGGGTTTATAAAGTGAAATGGAATATCAGAGGATATTTGAAATATAAATTCAAGGTGGGAATTTATAAAGGAATATGAATTGGTTTAAAAATAAATGTTGATTTATTTTTAAAAGATGGAAATGAGAAGTGTATTTCTCTGGATAGCCAAGTACGTTTTCAAAGCAATTTTTAAAATAAGTTAAAAGTTCTAATTTGTTTAAAAATGCATGTTTTAGGAAATTGATTATTTCTAAAGGTTAATTTCCAAAGTAAGTATTTTCAAAAATCTATTATTGTAGTAATTATATAAAAGTGATTTGCTATTATGTTTTAAAAGGAGAAATTTAGTTTATATTTATAAAGTGGTTTATTTTAAAGTATATATTTTTAATAAAGTATTAAAGTAGTTTAATTTCAATGTTATAAGATATATTTAAAATAAAGTGTTTTTAAATTATTTTAAAATTAAAAGTGTTTTGTACTTGGTGTTTCAGAGGAAATAAATATTTGGAAATGTATTCCGTAAGCGAAAACTGTTTTCAAATGAGTTTTGAAAATTTGGAAATATATCTTGGAAAGATATTTGGGCAAATAAATAATGTGGGAAATTATTTATTGTGTGATGGTTGCTTGTGGATGTTAATTGATAGTTAAATAACCGACTATCAATATTGGCCAAATGCGCTGATCGTTTCGAAGAGACCGGGATCGAGTTTCCGTATACCGGGATTCTAGGTCTGGAGACTCGAATACCACTTCGATCCGGTTTGTACGTTTCGTGTAACGTGTTCAGAGTCGAAGATGGAGCAGTGAAGTGCAAGGGCTAGTCGCTACTAATCCTGAGGATATTTCCAAAATGGATGTAGTAGAAATAGTGCCTTCGGTTCCGTTCGAACCCGGGACGGACTTGTATGGACGAATGCTTTCGTGACATCGTCAGGTGGACGATGGGCATTCTAAGGGATATGTTCTAAAAAGGTATCGTTTAGCCTCGAGCCTCATCAACCGGGAATGACTGAAAATCAGGGGTTATGCAGCAAGGCTTCGTGGGTAGCCCCCACTTGAGAGTAAAGTCATCCCTGTCTAGATGTCCCTTTTATTTCGGCTTAGTGGTGCGGTTGCTGATCCCAACCGTGGGGTGATTTTATTTGGAATTATCCAGTAACGGATGATTCCGGCCTTGTGTTGCAGGGGAGCGGGCGTACTCCTCGGTACTGTGATCTAGGCCACGTACTGTGACAGGTGGTACCCCAGTGCCTAGTCATTCGTTGGAAATCCATTCTCCCTACGTGCCTTGTACGGTATTTGTTTGTATACCTAGTATGCTGGAATTTAATCATGTAACAATTTCAGCTATTTTAATAAGTATTTGTGAATAGACACTATTATAATATCAGAGGATTTTGATAAAAAGTGTTTTAGCTATCGTAAGGTAAAAACCCGACATGTTTATTTGTGGCGTGGTCTTATGAGATGCTTTTATTTTCAAAAGGATTTTTGAAACTTTAATAATCAATTGAGTGTGATTTTCTCACGCTGGTATTTTCGACTGACTCGGGTATTGTTTTATATGATGCTCGGGTCAGACCGAGTATTATAGGTTACAGGATATGATGCTGTGGAGCTCAGGAGATGAGCTGGATGGCGAGACGTATCTCCCGTACTTGTTTATATATATATTCCGCTGTGTTGATTGTTGTACTCTGTTGTATTGAGGACATGATATGGTTATTGTCCAGTTGTATGTTATGTGTTCTCTGGTGTATACTCTGATGCTATATTATATAAAACTGATATAGTTTTGATTTGTGTAAAGATCTGTTAATATATATTATATTTTATTCCGCTGCGATGGTTAGATTCTGTTGTTGCTTTCTGTTTTCTCTTCTTCTACCTCTTCTTCTTAACTAAAATGGTTCGATTTTCCGGGTCTGGAAAGTCGGGTCGTTACAATAATGGTAACGCCTTAACACTATTTTAATACTTATATTGCTGATAGGCATTATCTACTTATCGTACACTACTACATAGCAGATAGTTTAACGGATCCTTAAAGGATGGTTATTCCAAACATCCTTTGAGTTACTTGTATTTCAGTTGCTATTTCGCTTGAGTTGGATTTATTGATATAAGAATGTTAATCCTGACTCGAGTGTTTTGTGTTTTTCTTTACGCTCGGGTCAGACTGAGTGTACCAGTATTCAAGACTCACCTTTGGAGTTCGAGCTTCGCTTGGAGATCCAGCTATCTATCCAGCTTTCAGATATTCAGTTGATTCCAGTGATGTATTCTGATATTGTATTTGATTATTGTATTCGAGACATCTGTTGTATCTTATTTAACTCTGATATGTATATAGTAGCTTCATGAACTACTATCTTTTGTTTCCGCTGCATTTATTACTCTGTGTCTGTGATCTGTGATTATTTTATTTAATGTATATGATCAGTTTTGCCAAATTTAAATTAACAATTCGGTATTTTGAATTATTCAAGTCCGACATGTGCGGATGCGAATAGTCCAAAATAGCGGGTCGTTACATTTTGTCTTTTCATTACGCTCCGGTCAGTCCTAAGTTTTTTAGCTTATTGAAGACTTACTATAGAGGACGAAGACGAAGATTTTGTATATTACTACTATTATTATCCATGCACCATGTTGTCAGATGCATTATTTATTTATTCCCTGTGAGAAATGCGGATTACGGATCGTAAGGCTGGAATAACACTAGAGGGGGGTGAATAGTGTTTTGTGGATTTTCTAAATATTTTTGAAACTTATGTAAATTTAATCATCAACAAATGCAATTCACAGACACAGATATAATCACAGAATCAGACACAGATGCAAATAATAAATAAAAGCAGTAAAGGAAAGAACATACCAGGATTTTATATTGGTTTGGAGTTACCCTACATCTATTCCCGTACAAACGTACGGATTTCTTATCAAAAATAATCTCCCAGATTACACTCTCGATTTCAAGACCATGAGGTACAACCTCCTATATTCGAGTCTAGGGCAAACTCTCTTGATTTACCAGGCCACAAGATCACCTAATCGATTTCTGGGGCAACAATCACACCCAATTGATTTCAAGGCTCAACCGCACCTTTTACTCAATAGTTTGATTTACAAATAATCCTATAACTCTGAATAGCACTGAGATCTTATGGAGAGAGTGGCAGAGAATCAAACAAGAGATAGTCAAGTTTGATTCGCTTATTTCGGTAGAGTATAGTTTGGGATTCTTTAGGATAAATGTGGAAGATGAAGAGAAGAGAAAACAAGTGAAATCTGATGATAAATTCGTTTAGAACTACTGGTATTTATAGGAAATCAACAGCCATATCTATTTCTGAAAAGATGCGATGAATAGACACTTCTTTTGAAAATTTGAATTTTGAATTTAACGGGCACTATGTCGACATGGGGGGTTGAGGGATGTCGACATGCTCTAGGCAAAATAGGTGATTTTGATTTTCTTATTAAAATTGGTTTCTATAATTTGTCAAAATGATTTCTAAAACTTTGTAAATATATTTGAATATAGTTTAAACATATAAAAGAGTTTAGAAAGTAATTTTTAATATATATAATCTTAATCTATAAAGTGATTTAAAATTTGAGTAAATATTTTAAAGCTAAAACAAGAGATAGTTTAAAATCAATGACAATTTTGAAATCAAAATATTAAAAATGATAAAGATAGTTTTGAGGCTAAAATATTTCAAACAATAGAGATGTCTTTTTGAAAAGAAGGTTTTGAAAACATTTAAAATAAGAGATATATTTTTGAAAAACATTTTTATAAAATTAGTGGATATCAAAATAGGACCACTATATGTTCCACTAGATATTGTCGTGGGTTCCATCCCACTAGGGTTCCATCCCTTTAACAGGCTCGAAGTGGATTCCGTTCCACGAATAAATTTCGAATAAAGGTGTAAGTGCTTTCAAGAAGTTTTAACATAATTCTAGACTCAATACTTATCTTGTACTATTAAAATCTTGAACTCTTGATAACTTGATTTCTTGATACTCATGAGTCTTCAATCTTGATATCTTTGATCTTTAAATTCATCAGTCTTGTATCTCTATACTGTACAGTCTTCATTCTTGGTACCTGCATGTTTATATCCTGCATATACATATATATATATCTAAACTATAATGTTAGTATTTATATTTTATAACAAGTCCTAAGGTTGTTGTCATCAAAACCATCCTTCTCAAGAACTAACATTCCCGATGTATATATAACTCTGATAAATGTTGTATAGATTATAATCAAATGTATTATATAAACAGCTTCATGAACTGTTATTTGATTATTATATTTTGTCGTTTCCCTATGAGATTATGTGTTTGTGTATTCTTCTCTTTTTTTATTTTTCTTAATTAACCCCATTGATTATCTAAATTCTGGATTGTTTAAGTTAGACATGTATGGATTATTGTCAATTTGAACCCTCCGAAATATGGGTCGCACAATAAATGATTTTAAATTCTTAATTTTGAATCCTATTAAATGATATTTTGAAGTAAAATTGGATTTATATAAACTGAATTATTTTAGAAAATAAAAATCCAAGCTTTAAATGTTGAAATTGGAGTTGGTTTAAATGATTGTTTAAAGAATTTAATTTGAAATTTTAAAGTTGAATTTGAAGTATAAATGAAATTTATCGAAATTGAGTTATTGTAAATGTTTGAATAATTAACTTTGAAATATATTGAATTTGGAGCAGCTTAAATTTATAGTTTAAACATGGATTTGAAATCGATATAGATTTAAATGGTTTATTGAAAAGTTTATTGAGAATCTGAATTGAAAGATAAAAATTGAGTTTTGTTGATTTGAAAGTTGTATATTGTCCAGATTTGTTGAAATGAAAGAAATAGTTTAATTTGATATTAATTTCAAGTTTATTTATTTTAATATAAACTGTTTAAAGATGTATCATTTTAAATCAAGATTTATTTAGATTTTCAAAATATTTATTACATAAACCATTTCAATAATCAAACCATTTTTCTATTTAACTATTAAAACTATATTAACCTTTTTTAACTATTTTAAACCATTTTAATATATTTTAATCTATTTTAAACTATTTCAAATTATATAATCTATTTTAAAACTATTTTAAATTATTTAATCTATTTTAATCTATTTTAAACTATTTTAATCTATTTTAAACTATTTAAACCATTTAAACTATTTTAATGTATTTTAAACTATTTTAAACTATTTAAAACTATCTAAACTATTTTCTAAAAATAAACTGTGCATGGCTGAATTGTTTATACTTAAATCCTGAATTTAAAAGCGAATATGGTTAAATGATGTTATAACCTAAGTTGGGATTTGAAATGATATTTTCTAGTGAAATGACATATTTTGAGTAAATATGATGATTTTGAAATGAGGGTTTAACCTATTTTGAAAATATGATTTCGAAAGTGAATATGATTTCGGGAGTGATATGATTTTTGAGAATATGATATTTTGATATCAATATGAAATGGTTTAGGAAATGTAAAAGAACCATCCGGTGTGTAATAAGCATTTGGTTGTTAAAGAGACCAGTATCGGATATTGTCATACTCTCTGCCAATATCGAAAACCACTTTAACAACTATGCACGTGGTGGAGATTCCAGAATGAAGTAGGATGGTTTGGAGAATGATTCTGTATGAGATATTAACGTAACCCTGACCCCTTCGGGTCAGCTTGATATGGCTAAAACAGGAGCCATGTCGGGCCAAGTGAGGTCGCACATCCGATCGGACACATTTCTTCGATACCACATTACTTTGTGATTGATTTAGTGGCCATCCATCGATTTGATTTTAGGAGTATGTTCTGAGGTGGGCGGTAGTAGCTGCTATGTATTACCACTAGTCCAGATCCGCAAAACGGTAGTATCCTACCTTGGATATTGCCTCGCGTGCCTTGTCACATGCCTTATCGCGCCCACTACGAGTTTGGTTTGTACCGTACCTATAGAGTGCTCACCGAGTAAAATACCGGTTTGGTGGAGCTTACAGTATTTGTATAGACTACGGGAATATATAAAATGTGTTAAGTGGGATATGGGTAACGCCTTAACGCTATTTTAATACTTTTCTTTACTATAGATATATTATAATAGCATATTGTACTACAAAGTAGATAGTTTAACAGATCCTTAGGAGATGGTAATCTCGAACATCTCTTAAGTTATTGCACCCACGTTAGACATTGGATAGGAGATGTAAAATCCCATAAACATCTCTGAAGCCATTACACTCATATTTATTATTAATTTAACTTACATAAGATCTTTTAGTTCTGACTCGAGTGTTTTGTCTTTTCATTACGCTCGAGTCAGTCTGAGCTTTTCAGTGTATTGAAGACCATTTTATTTGGAGGATGAAGACAGAGATTAGTCTACTATTTATTATATTTATTTCACCGCATCATGTTGTTCCGCTGAATTATTTATTTATTCCTGTTGTATGTACAAATCTGATTTGTATTGTAAAAGTGTAATCAAGTCTTATTTGTAAAACATCTTCATGAACTGTTTATTTGATTATTATATTTTGTCATTTCGCTGTGAGATTCTGTGTTTTGTTTTTCATTCTTTCTCTTCTTTTTCTTATTTGCCCCCATAACAATCATCCCTTCTTAATGGTTTGAGTTCGATATGTGTAGATTATTGTCAATTTAAACCATCCAAAAGGGTGGGTCGTTACACATAAAGGACACTTAATTAATGCAAAAGAATATATATATATATATATATATATATATATATATATATATATATAAAAGATTGTAAGTTTATAAAATAAATTAGAAAATTTATTAAATTAGCCACTAAAAGAAAGGTTAAGCTAAGTTCCTAATAGTGTTAAAATTTTGGAAAATAAATTATTAAAATTTTGAAAAATAAATTTTAGAGAGCGAAGGACTGAGAAAGGTTGTTGCAAACCACATGACACTATCCCTATGCCTTTAAAGCTAAAATTTATAAATGAACATTCCTTCTGGGAATAAGATGTAGTTCTAACGCATTAAAATGCATAAATCCCTAAGTATAAACCAAAGTATTATAAGTAGTGATGATAATAATAATTTAATTATGAATATAATATATGCGATTTAAGATCAATTAGAAAATAAACAATAAGGGATGAAATATAAATAAAGCGATGGGGGAAATTAAGAAGTTATAATAATCAGAGAAAGGAAGTCAATAATTAGAAAGGAACACTAAGCTATATCTAATAGTGTTAAGTGGAAGTTAAGCAATAAAAGATATTTAATTTATTAAATTAAAAGTAAGCCATAAATGACATTAAACGGCATAAGTGAAATAAGAAGTATGTTATATAAAAATAACCGAATATTAACATTTGTACATAGGAGGTGTAGTAATTGAATTTATATAGCCTCAATTTCGTATTTATGGCGGGCGTGAATTATTGAACCTAGCCACTTAAATTAATTAGAAATGACGTAGTCATTAGTATTGACTGGGATGCGAGGTCAATAATGTTGCGCAATAGAAATCTTCCCTCTAAAAGGGGCCACCAGTGTTTGTGTACACATTGTACTGATATGAGATATCTTTAACTGTAGAACTCATGGGATTATACGTTCGTGTATAGGTGAAGGGAATATACCAAAATGGATTCACCTTGGTTTGAAGTGTAAAAGGGCCAAGTTAGGTATGCTTCAATCCTTTTCGGGGGTACGTGTTAAGTAACCAAGTAGGTATTTCCTTGATTGCATTAGGCAATCTAAATGAGATGGTGAGTGTAGTCTCAGTGCTATATTTGCTAAGTTGGTGCCATATATATGAGGAGTAGGGATGTACACATAGGTCAAGAGCGTCATCGATCCTGGAGCAATCAGTAGAAAGACTAAGGTTACACCTAAATGGACTATACCTCCTACTAGTGTAGATCATGTTTGGGATATGCACCACCTCATAGTTATTTTTTAGTTTGTTTGTTGTTAGGAGGCAAGCTAAATAACCTTTAATTGAGGTCTTTCAAGCGAATAGGATAGTCCGAGGAGCTGAGTCCTCAATTGTCAATGGAGTTGAGTCCCTTATTTGTTCGAGAAATGGAGTCCTCAATACGAAGTGGCTAGATAAGTCTTTAAGACGAGGTAGAATATGGCTAAATAGTTATAATGCCGTTATTAGGCACTAACGGGAAGATCCTCAGTGTATGCAGACAATTCAACCTAGATACAGATGGTGGATACCTGACGCGGTGCAGAGTTTTGAATACTAGTGGGGAATGTATCATGGTCTATAGGGGGATTGTGGTAATATATATACACACATGCATATACGTATGTGATTATTGTATACCTCGAGTACGTAGGGCAATTCGTATGCGCACATGAAGTCAAGATGATTAAGTTTAAAAAGTAGACAGAACACATAATAAAAGACAATCAGCATAAACTAGTGTGATAATGTATGTAAATTACCAGTCACCAAAACGTTGTTCTGCCACCTCCTTATTACAAACCATGAGATACACTTAGAGGGACGGGTACTGGTACAAGGCGGGAACGGTGGAAGGATGGATTTTCTTATGCATGCTCGACATCAAGGGTACCAGATATCAGAGATATTAGCCTTGGTCGATAATTAATTTGTGTTATTAAGCTTTACTACTCCGTTGTGAGTTTATAACCAATAGTTCTTTGTTATACTTTTGTTTATTTATAGGATACCAAATCCAACGATTTGTAGTTTGGTGGACTTGGGTTCTCGATTTAGCGAAAATTCAGACCCACTAGGATGCGGGTTATTACACAAATGGCTCTTCATTAACCATATGTAGGGCATAGTCAAATTGGTCATCAAGGATTTAATTAGTTAGCTAAATGGGTTGCTTTAATCGTTTAGCCGTAATAATGTTGATTTTTATCGCATAGGCTATTAGGCTCTAATACCACTGAAAAAACTGGGAATGTGAATCCTTGTTTGTTGGTATAATTTGGTTTGGAATTAGATCTATAATGTTTTCATGTCATCACTTTACTTTGATAATAGCCAGGTAATGCTTTCTAAATGATTAGAAAGGGAAATTTTGAGTTAAATGATTTGGAAGTATTTATAAAAGAAAATATTAGTTTGAATTATATTTGAAAGGAATTATTTTGAAATCTGATTATATAAAATAATCTTATAAAAGAATGAGTGAATATTCTTAAGAATCTTTTGAAAACAGATTTATTTTAGAAATTGGAATTATGCTATTTGATTAATTAGTCGATTTATGAGTAGATATTTTATTTATCTAGGATTGTAAAAATATTTGGGAGGATTTTTATAAAGGGATTTAAGATTTATATTCTAAAAGTGATGAGATTATTTTATGGAATAAAAAAGATACGACGTTTTGTTAAATAATATTTTTGGAACAATAAAGTTTGTATATGATTTATTTATTGTATGAAAAAATTAGTGAATTTAGAAAAAAATCTAATTGTGAAGTCTAAATGGAATTTAGATCCAATCTAAAATACTTTAAATAAAATTTTTATTTTATTTAATTTGTATAAAAAAATTATCTGGTTGCAATTTACAAGTGTATCAAAGACACTTGTTTGGTAAAGCGCACGTACTACAGATAAGAAATGTATATAGTTAATGTAACCGCGTGTAGGTGCTAGGATTTACACCACAATAGACCAATTTTCCATTTACATGTACCTTTGTTGTCTAGGGTTTTGATTTAAAATTATATGTATAATAATAGATAAATAGATATTTATGAATATATATATATATATGTGCATTTGTATGTAGGTATGTATGTATATGTATGTATTGAAATTAAATTTGATCATTTACATGTCTTGAAACCTAAAATTAATTGTGATGAATTAAGTTTCAATTAAAGAAAAGGTTATGATTAAATTTTATAGTTTTACACCGAAGTCCATTTTATAAATTTGTAGTAAAGTAATAAACACATAAATATTTCTATATACGAATAATTGCAAGTAGTGTTTTAAATTTTAAAAAAATTATGTATGTAAGAATTGTGTTTATTCTATATGTGTACGTGTGTGTGTTTGAATTTAAAGTTAACAATTAAATCAAACATTTGATTTTTAATGGAAACAGAAGATTAAGATTTTATACAAAGCTTTGAAATTTTGAAAGGAAACAAATTTAAAAATTTACATTAAAGTCCATTCATGAATTTTAAAACTTTTATTCTGATGTAAAAGCTATCAAAAAAAATTATATTTAAAACATAAACTATATAAAGTAAGAAATTAATTTTTAAGGTAAGTTTAGAAAATTAACATTTGCAATTTATTAATATTTTTTTAAAAAAATACACTAAAATTATAAGATAGCATTTCAACCAACTTTTTAAACAAAATATTACAAAACAAAAGAAAATGAATCGGACAACTTGGGCATATGTAAATTCATGATAAATGCATTCAGATCTAAATTATACAGTGAACAACAACAAATACTTAGATGAGATAGAGAATTTAAAGTGTATCAATCATGATAATCATATAGTAAATAAAGACGTAAAACAAAAGAGAATCTGAATCAAAACATCATAATAAACATACTATTAATTAAGGTGAACAAAAAGATTTTAATTACATATAAATAGATGAAAATGGGCATATAGAGTCTAAAAAATGTGAACAAGCGAAACACATAAATAAGTTAAATCTAAATAGTACCTTATCCTAGCCAAAAGTTGCACCTTGAATGATGAACCGATGCTCCTATATTCAATTGAATCGATCTCTGGATCTTGCAAATATCAAGAGATAGCAACCACCTTTTGTTTTGATTTTATTTCGAAATTTTTTTCATGCCATGGAGGAATCGATTTTTGGCCATGAAAGGATGGAGAGAGGAGAAGAAAAATTACTGTAGAATAATAAAATGAATGAAAGAAAAAAAAAATTTGTGAAACCCTAGAAACTTTCAATAATCTTCATTAAACTTATTTAATTTTATTCATTATTAAATCTCATCAAATACTCTTCTTCCTCTTCATATTTTCTGTAGTAAAATTAGAATAAAAAGAAAATGGCAAAAATCATTTCATGAATGAGGTTTAAGTGAGTCATGAAGAAGAGTAAATGATTGAGATTTATTTTCCTCCATTAATTGCTTTTTTGGATTTTCAAATTGCACATGAAATCCCCCCCTCCCCTCCCGGTCGGCCATAATGGATTTAATGTGGGCCTCAAAATTTTCCAAAATCATTCAGCATTCATTCTATTTAAATCCAATTTAAATATTCAATTGATATCGTACACTACAACAAATATACCATATTACAACATAAAAGACTTGTAATATAATTTTCATAATATTTTTGCAAACGTAGTATTAGGCCAAGTTGTAATAAGGTCGACGTATTTTACAATATTTTTTAGATGATGCAAAAAAATGTTGTAATAATTACAACTACAACACTTTTTAGATGTTATAATAGAATCGACTATAACTAGTTTTAAATGTTGTGAAATACTATTATAGAATTAAAAAAAAATATTCACTTTCATCAATATATTTAATTCCTTTTTTAATTAAAACACACATTTTCATAGCATACATTTTTTCATAGAATGCATTTTTTATCCTCATTTTCATTTATTATAGAATACAATTTTTTATATTCACTTTGTAATACATTTAATTCCTTTTTATTATTTAATTTTATATTACAAGATTTTTACATACTAATTTTAATTTTTACAAAAAAATCAAAACAAACAAAAAATAAAAATTCATCTTTCTTTCTTCTCCTTTGTCCTACCCCACACCTTCATCCATGCAATTCCCCATGCACCGTCCTTCAACCTCAACACTACATCCTCAACAACGACAAATACCCCTACCATTTCTCCTTACAACATCATCGCATCCACTACAAACCAAAACCTGTAGCACGATCAAATAATTCTCTTTCATCCGACTAACCTCACCCACCTTACATTCTGCACCCATTCAACTCCTTCCATCAACTGCTTCAAACCATCCGCTATCACAAAACCCAGGTCGTGACACCAACCAAATCACCAAAAAACCACTGCACTACACCAGAATTAAAACAAACAAACCATCCAACATTCTCATCTAAATCTCACGTTGCTAACTTCACCTGCTCATCCAACAAAAAAAAATCAATTTTCTTTCATCTTCACTGCCCAGTCCTATCCTTAACCACAATATCGCCACCTTGCATCTTTCCCTTCACTTACTACAAATAGACTATTGTTAACTTCCAACTTCACCCATCATCTCCCTTGCCACACCAAACTGATAACAACAACTAATAACCCTATCTCCCATTCACAACCCAATTGACCAGAAACCCGAAACTGCTATCACCACCACAACGGTCCAACGCATACCTTTCACAACTAATGAAACACCATCACTACTATAACCTCCCTTAAAACATTATCGAAATTGCAACTGAAACTTGTATCGAAATTGTCATTGTGGTGGTAAAGGCATCATGGATCTTAAACGGAACGTTCCCGTCCATAAATGGTTGAGCTAGGGCTTCCGCCTTCATAGCGGTGAATACATCAAAGTCGTCTTCGAGCTTCTGCTCCGTTTCTTCCAAGACACGTAGATCTCATAATTTGTGCTAGGGCGTAGGTGGACTAGTCAGAGAGATTTGAAAACCATGATGATGTGGGGCAAGGTGAAGGTGGGGAAGGAGCCGATGGAGTTGAAGACCGCCTTCGTCTATTTAAGGAGGGGTGCAAATTGGAATTTCGTTTAGGGGATGTCGGGTGTTTTCTTGGAAGGGATGAGATTTTCATTAGGAAGAATGATATGCTAGAAGGGACAAAGAAGTGGTTATAGTGAAAATTTGCGGTTGGAGCCAAAAATTGAAGCAAAAGATTTGGGTTTGGAGCCAAAAAATAAATACTTGTATATGTCAAAGAAGAGAGTTAAAAAAATATTTTTCAAAAGCATATGAAAGTAATACTTTTTAGAATAGTATTAAATATTAATTATTAAATGTTAATTATTAAATGTTAATTATTAAATAGTAATTATTACTTATTTAATAGTAATTATTAAATATTATGTATATTTATAACAGCATTTTAGAAAAACAATTGTTAAATAATTATGAGCAAGGCAACTTAATAAAAAAGTTATTATAAATCCGTTTTTACAACTTTTAGAATAAAAATTCATTGTGGAACCAAAAATTTTGAGTGGAGTCAAAAAATTTGTTACTAGAGCTAAACAAACTTGTATATGTTAGAGAAGATAGCTACAAAAAAACTTTATTTTGAGAAAAAATTTGACACTATTGAATTTTATGAATTTTGAATATTACATAAATTTTATAAATTTTATAAATTATTTAAACTTTTTATTTTTGAATTTCATGAAAAAATCAAAATTTTATTTTTAAAATTTATGAATATTTTTAAATTTACATTAGAATTTTTAATTTTTAGTTTTGAATTTTATGAAAATTCAAAATTTTGTTTTTAACATTTATAAATGTTTTTAAATTTTATGAAATATTAAATATTAAAGATAATTATTAATTAAATTATTAAATATTAGAAACTAAATCATAAATATTACTTTTTAATTATTAAAGATTGCTTATTAATCATTAATTATTAAAACTCAATTATTGAATATTAATTATTAAATTATTGTTTGAATTTTAGTAATTAATAATTAATTATTTAATAGTAATTATTAATTATTAAATCATCAATATTAATTATTAATTATTAGTGTAGGATCGATTTCACCCTAAAGGGGGGTGAATAGGGTGATACTAATAATTATAAAAATTTAACGTGGAAATATATAAAATCATTGCAGCACTGATAATAGTAGAATAATAGCAGCACGGATAATAGCAGAATATTAAAAGCAGAAATAGAACAACACAGATTTACTCAGCTTCGGCAAAATCCTGCCTACGTGCTGCCCCCAAGGTTTCTACTAGAAATTAAGTAGTTAGACACTTACACGCGTAAACTCGCGACACCCGCTATCGACTAACCTAACTCTACGCTCAAAACCCTACCACAACTCAGCCACTGAGTTGCGAATTCTCAAACTACAGCACCGTAGTTCGTCCTCTAGTCACACGACTAGAATTTACAAAAGTTTAAAAGAGAAATACAAAATAAAAACAAATAAAACAATAAAACCCTAATTTTAAATTAAAAGCCCAATATGAATTAAAAGATGTAACGACCCGTAAATTTCGTGGATTTAATTTGGTTGAATTAATGAGTTGTGTAAATTTAATTTAGTAGAAAAAAAGAAAAGAAAAGAAAAGGGATAATGAAATGAACGCTAATAAAATATAAGTGGTGATTTAAAACCTATTTACTAGCAATTTGTATAAATTTTAATAAATTAAATGGGTAAGTATTTGTAACGACCAAGACTTTCTCTCCACAGAAAGTCGCATCGTTAATAAGAAAGAAAGGGATAGAAAGAGAAAAGAAGAGAAGAAAGAAAGAAACAACAACAACGATCTCACAGCGGAACGAATAAATTATATTAATAACATAAACTATTACATAGTATACAACAATTTACAGAGTTACACAGCATATACATCACTTACTAGACAGTTATAAACGTCTGTCTAGACATTACAACTCAAATACAA
Organism: Allium fistulosum; assembly: GCA_030737815.1. Classification (NCBI taxonomy): domain Eukaryota; kingdom Viridiplantae; phylum Streptophyta; class Magnoliopsida; order Asparagales; family Amaryllidaceae; genus Allium; species Allium fistulosum. Next base: position 1,146,272,738 of record CM060905.1, read on the forward strand.
GACAAGACACTATCACAGATATCAACACAGCGGAATACTATATCTACGAACGCCGAAGCCTCCTGCTCCATTGCTCCTCCAGAATATTCGTCAAAGCTAAACCTGAATCCCTTGGCTACTCGTAAAAATTTGAGTACCCAAGAGTTTATAAAATAGAAATAAACACTTGGGTCAGACATGGGTCTGGTGTGAGTAACAGGTTAAACTTGCTTAACTTCAAAACCTTTAGAAAGAAAAGGTATCACGTAAGACTCCCCACAAATAAACATGGGTAAGTTTTTACCTTACGCTAACCAAAACATTTGATAGGAAATCCAGTTATATTATAATAGGGTCTAGGGTTTTCAAATAAATATGAAATAGCTGAAATTGTTACATTATTAAATTCCAGCATACTAGCCACAAAGTGGGTTATACAATCAAATCCGATGGCACTTATTGGAAGTTGGATTCCATACAATGGCAGGGCTACTGGGGTACCGCCCGTCACAGTACGTGGCCTAGATCACCGTACCGAGGATCACTCCCAATCCCCTGCAACACAAGGTCGGAACATCCCTTACTGGATAATTCCCGCACAAGATACCTCACGGTTGGGATCAGCAACCGCACCACTAAGTCGAAAATAGAAAGGGACATCTAGACAGAGGTAACCTTGTCCTACTTGGGTGCTACCCACTAACCTTGCTGCACCTCCCCTGTTTTAGCCATTCCCGGTTTGTGAGGCTTAAGGTCACGATTACCTTTAAATAGAACACATCTATCTTAGAATGCTCATCGTCCACCTGACGATGTGCTGAAAGCATTCAATCCATACAAGTTCGTTCCGGGTTCGAACGAAACCGAAGGCATTATCTCGTTACACTCGTTTGGAATCACCCTCAGAGTTAACGACAATAACCCTTGCACTCTGAATCTTCATCTTCACTTGATTCACGACCTATCGTTAATTTGGATCGATGTGGTATTCGGGTCTCCAGACCTGGAAATCCGGTATACGGAAACCCGATCCCGGTCTCATCGAAACCCAAAGCGTATCTTTTAAGGCCAAGTTGTTTTAAAGGTTAAAACAATTCAATTCTTATCTATACTACACACAGATAGATAATTTACAATAGATAATCCATATTATCATCCAAACAGATAATTCCTATTATCATTTCAATCCAACCAAACATCTATATCATATATCAGCACATCTCTTATCAGAGATATCAACAATGCAAAGCATTCAATATCATTCATCCATTCTTAAGTAATGATTTATCATCTCTAATCAAATTTAAAGTGAATTAAATTAATTACTTCATCCTATAAATCCTACTTACTTAATTATTAATTAAACCAATTAATTAATCATTACTTTAAGTATCCATCTTAATTAATCATTCCTGATTAATTACCCTTTAATTACTTTAAGTAATTAATACTTAATTAATTTCACAAATTAATTATCTTAGATCATTTCAGTAATTAATCTCTAATTACTTCATAAATAAATTAATTATACTTAATTACATTAATCCTTAATTAATTATAATTAATTAATTACTTTTTTATCACTTATTATTGATTAATTAATCTTAATTAATCAATCCTTAATTACAATATTAATTATATTAATTAATAATAATCTTTAATTACTCCATTTAAATTATTTACATTTAATAATTAATCTTTAATTATTAATCACCTTTGATTAATCACATTTAGTAATTAACTACCCTTAATTACTCTTCCCTTAATTAATTACTTCTTAATTAATTATCCTTTAATTAATCCTTTGATTAATTATTCAAAGTAATTAAACTCAAATTACTTTTATTAAACCATCTTTAGTTAATTACATCCATTAATTAACTTTAATTACTTTTATAAGTAATTTATACTTCCACAAATTTCATTTAAGTAATTATCAAATCACCAAGTGATTTCTTAAATTAATTAAACAAATTAATTTAAACTTATCAAATTTATTTAATTAATTACCTTAAGTAATTAATTCATTTAATTATTTCCATTAAGTAAATTATACTTAACCAATTTATAAATGATTAACATTAGTTAATTAATCTAATTGATTTTCAAAATTAATCCCATTAATTAATTATTTAATAATTCCTAATTAATGAACCCTCATTAATTATTAACAATTTTTATTTAAGTAATTAAACTTAAATCAGCATTATTAATTAAATTCTTAATTACCATTTAACTTATTTCTAATTACTAAATTAATTACTTAATTAATCTTTAATCACTTGATAATAAACTTCTAATCATTTATTAAAAATCTATACTTATCTAAATAAATGATTCTTAATCCCAAATTAATTAAACCTTAATTAATTAACTTATAATCCTAATTATTTAATTAATTAACACTAAACCATTAATTAATTAAATTATCAAATTATTCTTAAATTACTTTATTAATTTAATGACTCCTATATCATTAAACCTTAATCACTTTCTAAGTTAAAGTATTAACCCTTAATTACTTTAATTATTATTAACAAAGACTTTAAAACATTTTACTTTAAAATCTTCATTTTAATTTAGGGATTTAAAATAAATTACAATTTAAATTTAACCAAATTTAAATCTAATTTTCAAAATCTTCTTAAATTCAAATGTTAAGAAACACTTAATATTTATAAAAGAATTTTATAAGATTTTTAAACTAATATATTTATTCAAACCTTTTTTTTTAAATTATACTTTAACATTTTTAAAGAGGTTTAAACATTTTAATACAATTTATTTATTTCACATCTGGGATTCAAATTAAATTGAATCCATGTTTTAAATTTGATTTTAAAGCTTTATTTAAAATCCTAATTTACAAATTTATACTCATTTTAAATTTTTAAAACACTGCCCAGGTTTTTAAAACTAAAACCAAAATCTACCCGAGCCAGACATAAAAATACCCGAGCAAAACAACAGAAAACCCCAGACCAGCTTCGAGTTTTTCCCTTCCCCTTTTTATTTAAACTTTGTTCTATTTAGTTTTAAACACAGTTATAACCCACGAGTCAAAAACCTATTTCCCCGAGCCAAGTCCCCATTTCCACGAGCACGACTTCGAGCTAACTCTTCAACCTACTCGAGAACGTCTGTTTCTTCCCCAAACTCAACAAACATTGCTGCTACCTTGTGCACGTGCACAGGCAACTCGATTGCCTTCGACCACCCATGCCAACGCCGGCACATCGTCTACGACACCCATCCACGATCGCGACCTCCAAAACCACGAACAAACATCGCAGTCGAATTCGAGCATCACTATCCTCACCTGGAACCAGAAGTGCCACCAGAAAAACTCCTCGAACTCGCAACGCCGATCACCAGAGCACCTACGCTTCCAGCCTCACCTTCGCCATTCCCCAAGCTTCCATTTCCCAGAGTTCTATGGAACTCGATCCATCAGAGGTGCCGGGGAAAACAAATTTCTGTCTACGCCTAAAACTAGGGCTACAGATTTCTCTGATCATCCATCGCTGCCAGAGAAAACTAAACACCAATCTGACATTTTTCCCAAGGTCTTCGATCACCCCACTACCCCCAGAGAAAATCACGACCTTCCAGATTTCATCGATCGCCAGAATTTCATCTTTTTCCCATTTCCGTTCAAACAAAAATATCTCATCATTTAGAAATCTAAAAATCTTGATTTTTCTTCTAAAAATCATAATTTGATTTAAGGTTTCAATTTATAATCCTGGAATGCTAATTTATCATATTTGAATTTTTGCAAAACTTAAACTTCCCTGTTCTTTTTTATTTACAAAGAAATTTTCTTTTTATTCTAACTTAAATAAAAATTCTAAACTCTAATATATGATATAACAACCAATTATTGTTTATATCCTACATCATAATATTGTCAAGGTCATGAGATACAGAAGTTTAATCAAACTTTGCACTTGAAACTGGGAACAGGACAAGAAATAGACATGCACACCAATTCATCCATATATACAAAAATATACATACATACCAAACATATTAAACAACATGCAGGCATATTTCATCATATATTCAAGAATTTATAGCATGCAAACAGATATCATATACTTAAGTTTTTAAAATAAATGTTACTCACTTATTTTATGAACAGAGAGATATTCCAGGCTTAAATTTTGATCTGGAACTGTTTTACTTTAAAACTTGAATGCTGATTTGGAAACTTGCATGCATGTCATTATCTTTTTGTGATGTGTTGCTTAAGACTCCAGGTTTGAAGAACTTTGATTTTTCCTTTAATCTTGCTTCCAGATTTGAGAAGAATGTAGACAGGTTGCTTAGATTCCAGACTTGAAAAGAAAACAGGCTTTTGTTTCCAGGGTTTTGAAAAATGCATTACAGGTCTTTGATTCCAGGTTGTAGATGATGAGAATGAATTGCAGGCTAAAGACTTGATTTTTGAAATGAATTACAGTTTATTTGAGGAAGATGTTTATTGAGTTTGATTTCAGATTAATGGTTTTTCTCTGGTTAGAGGAGTTGATTTCTACATTGTTTTGAGAATTTAGTTTTGAGGAAGATTTTGAGTTACAGGCTTTGTTTAGAGAATAGGCTGAAAATGATTTTCTTAAAAATAAAGAAAATTGAAATTTTAAAAGATGGACACTTGTCTTTCTCATACTCTAATTTTACAACACATGTTATAATGGTTACTTAACATATTAACACTTGTCTTTTATTTAGTTTATATTTATTTTAAATGTAAATAAACCTTTTACTTAATTTATTAGTTACTTACCTATATATATATATAAAGTATTTTAAAGAAAATAAAACCAATTATGTTTATAAGTAAAAGTTTATACATATATTTAAAAATCCAAATATTTAAATATCTATCTTTGAATTTCAAAACTAATTTACATTCAAATTCAAATTATATTTAAAATCCAATTTAAAGTCAATTTATATACATACATATATAACTACACATTTAATTTGAAAATAACAATCTTATTTTATTAAAGTCTATTTATATCTATAAATAAAACAATACACTATTAATATTGTATTTTAAACTTACATATATATATATATATATACTCTTAAATCTTATTTATTAAGCAATATCTCAAAAAGAAAATAAAATAACCTTATTATTAATCTTATTTAAAACCATATTTGTTATTTGTTTAAATAGCTTTGAAAATCTAATATTAAATAAATCCAAATCTCCAAACTATCAATATATATATATATATTAGAAATTTAAAAACAAGATTTTATTTATTTATTATATTTCAACCCAAAGCTAATCTATTTACAATATATATACTTATATATATACATTATAAATAGAAATCATTTTATTTGTTTTTAAAAGATACATTCACTCAGTAAATATTTATTTAATCAGATTATTAAACCAATTCAAATTTTATTATCAAAAATTTATTAATCAATTTAATTATTTAAACAGATTATTAAATTGATATTGTCCAAAAATTCCGGGATATTACAGTATTATACCTGGATATAAATTTCATTTAAGGGAATTAACTAATATGTTAATGTAAAGTTAGAAAACATTGAAATAAATGATAATTCTATTCATACTTGTAAGCGGTTATTATAAGTTGCATGTCGAAAGGGTTGATTGAATTGGAATTTATATTTAATTTAAATGGAAATATTAAAGGCTTACAACAACGGAAAATTTAGGTAATAAAAGTTAGCATAAGGGAATGAAATTAATATAAATTAAGTTGGAACAAATTGGATGTAGAGAAATAAATGTAAGCATTTAATATATTAATTAATGTAGGTTTGATGATAACGTTACTTAGTGATTTATTATAAAGTAAAGTGTGAACGTAAAGTAATAAAGGAATAGACTTATGTTAAGTAATAATTTGTGTATACATGGGATTTTAAACGGTGATTGTTAAGTAATAAACCTATATAGGCATGTAGGGAAATAGGTAACAATTTATATGTTGTTATTTTATTTAGTATGAAATAAAAGTTAGAATTCAAATCACAATTAGAGGAGAGTAGGTAGTACCTTATTAGGAAATAAATATAAGGGTAGATAACAACTATTATGAATTCCCTAATTAATTGGTTGATAAATTTATTTGAAATAACGATCATTTGAATGTGAGTAATTTCAATGTAGTTATTGATTTCAAGCGTTACTTTAATAATAAATGTGGATAGGGGTATGTTAATGCAAGGAAATAAATCGGCGTTATATATTGAAATTTTGTTAGTGTTACAATAAGTAAAATTGAAATAGTTAATACGGATAAAAGTGAAACAGAAAATACGAATGCAATAGTGTGAGTCCAATAATTAATCCATCTAATTCAAATTTAAAGATTCGTTAATTTAATAGATGGTCTCTGAATTTAAATGGATTTAAGGGAAATTTATGAAATCGATAAATTAAGCAACTTTCAATTTACTTTCAAATTTGTTAAACTATTGTAATTGATTTAGGAATAAAAAAGGTTGTTTATTTATTTGAGGTTAATTGTGAAATTGGGTTATTTCAATTAAATGGGAATTTGATGTTAAATATTACGTTAGTGGAGTTTTAGTTGGAAATCTAGAATAACAATATATTAGACCATTAACCAATGCCAATTTATCTACTTGGTTATAATGGAGTGAATAAAAGAATTTAAAAACCAAATAAATGGATTTCATGGGCAATTAAATTTAATTACTGGATAAATTGAAAATTTAAAACTAAATGTTGTGAATTTGGAATTTTTAACGATAAATGAATGTAGAGATTTATTAAAAGATTCTAGATTTACCAAGTAATCCAAACTGATAATTTTTTTTGATAATTTAGAGTTGAAGTGGTAAATTTGATTTAATTAATTTATTTTGAATTTATTTAATTAATATAAAAGTAGCTAACAACTGTTATAGAAATTCCCTAATTGATTGATGAATAAATATATATGGAATAGTGATGGAATGTAAAGTTAATGGTAATTGTATAAAATCAATACAAGATAATGAATTGCATATTTTAGGTCTATAATAAAGTGTGGATGGAAATTTGATTGGTTAGATTAATTGAAGAGAATTCAAATTTAATGGGAAAGGTAAATGGATATTTGGTAATAAATTTGAGCGGACTTAAATAGTGAATTTATTTAATTAAAATATATAATATATAATGATTTAATGAAAACCAATACTTTGTATATATCTATATTATTTGAGTGGAAATAATATACTTATAAATGTGATATTGAGAGTCTTACAACAATTATTAGGAGTTATATATAATTAGTTCATTCAACTAAATTGGAAATCATTGCAATAGATGTAAATTTAATGTTACGTTAAATAAATTAAGGTCATAAATGGGAAATAACGTAAATGAATTCTTCAGTAAATGATGGTTAGTGTATATAAAGAATGGAAATAAAGTTTATTAAATATATTGGAATTTAATTTACTATAAAAAGGTTGATTGCAATCAATTGAGTTAAGTGTTTAAACGGGAATCAAGCTTTATGTATTTATTTGGATTTATTGCAATTAATTTGAAATTAAACATGTAATTATTACGTTAATTTAAATTATCGTTCAGCGCGTTTGTTTATCAGGTCCATCTACTCTAATTCTAACATATCTATATAAACCCAATTATAAACCCTAGCCTCCATCTATTCTCATTTATTTGTGCGTTCATTTTTCATCAACTCCTCCTCTTCCTCAATGGGTGCAAACCCTACATCTATTTACATTTCAAAATCAAATCAAAGTCAAAAAATTCAAACTTCTTAGAAAATTCCTAAAAAAATATATATGATGAAACTCTTGATGTATGCATCTCAAATCTGCAGTTCGTTCTTGGGTTTGAGTTTTCTGTATAGCCGAAATTGGTTCGTTGTTTTTTTTCTTTTTTTATTTATTTTTAATTTTGATTTCAAATCATCCAAACACGCATATCTTTCTCATACGAACTCCGTTTCACACGCGATTTTTTTTGTTAGAATCGTAACAAATTCCAGATCTTTTGATGCTGGTTTGGACAAATTTGGAGACCGTCGAATTTTTGGTTTTAAATCGGATCTAAATTCGATTTAAATCTCAAAGGTGAGTGTTTTAACCCACTCACAACTTCTAAGATTTCTTATGTTTGTTAAATTAAATTTTGATGTGATTTAAAATTTATCTATGATTGTTTGGGCATATATTTAATCATCATCTCAGTTAGATTGCATTTAGTTAAATTAAATTGTTATTTAATTTTATTATTGCATATAATTTGCCAGTTAAATTTATTTATTATTGCATATAAACTGCCAGTTGAACAGTTATTAATTTTTATTGAATATAAACTATTTGTTGATGCCTGTTATATTTTATATGCTTTATATTGATGTTTTGTTTAAATTGGATGATGATTGTAATAAATGGTTGTTTATTGATATTTGGATGAATGGATGCTATATTTTATATTGTATAAACTGCAAGTTATTATGCATTTTCAATTTATTCGGGATTGCGGTTTGAAATGATATATAACCGTAAACTTTTATTTGTAAATTACGGATTGAAATGATAAATATCTGTATCACTTGACCATAGGTTAGAAAATTATATACAGGCACCGTGGTCTATATATAAAATATTTTAAAGTGATTTTCTATGGTTTGGAAAGAAATATACGGTTTAATAAATATTAAATTTTGATATTATATAAATATTATTTTATATATAGTTAAATTCTAAAATTTAAGCTATGTGTAACTTGATGATGTTTTAAGTTTGATTTACGAATATTTCAAGTTTGAGCTTTATTTAAGGGATATTGAATTTATTAAATAAATATTTCTAAACTAAATAATAGTAAATTGAATTAAGGTATATATAAGATTTTCAGATTTGGTTGGGAATTTTGGAATATTTAAAGTCTTGAAATATATCAAAATTGAAATGTTTTATTGAAATTAAGGTATTATTGTTTTCAAAGTATTGGTTTTCGAAATTGTTATAACTTTGAAAGTAATATGGTTTGAAAAATGAATTTATTTGAAATGGAATTTATTTAAGAATTATCTGTGAATATATTGATTGGAAACCTACTGAAATTCAAATTTAGAATATGACTTCAAAATGGGGTTTGGGTTTAAGATGATTTAAAAGAATATTTCAAGTTTATATAAATTAAAGAAAGATTAGTGATTGGAAATTGGGTTTTATTTATATAAGATATTATTGAATTATTTTGGAAATGGAAATGATATATTATTGAATTGGGTTTTGAAATGGAAATAATACATTGATAATTTGGGTTTGAAATAGTAATTATATTTTGGTTTAAAGTATATACTATTTTGAAGTAAAGGATATATTTTGAAATGGCAAAAATATTCTGGTTTTAAGTATATACTATTTTGAAGTAAAGGATATGGGTTGAAATGGCAATAACATTTTGGGTTTTGAAGTATATACTATTTTGAAGTAAAGGATATGTTTTGAAAGGGCAATGATTGTGTTTTCTAAAAGTATATATTTTTAAATGACCACGGGGTTATAATAACGTTTGGTTGTTAAAGAGATCGGGATCGGTTATGGATATACTCTCTGTCGATACCGAAAACCACTTTGACAACTGTGTACGCGGTGGAGTTTCCAGAATGAAGTAGGATGGTGGAGACGATCCTAAGGTATATACGTGGACCTAACTCCCGTGAGTTGGCATAAGGTGGCTAAAACAGGAGCGATCTCGGACCAGTGAGGTAGCACCTCTTATCAGACGCACTTCTTCGATTCCATTCTATTACTTTGTGATTTTTGGTGGCCACCCTTCGATTTGGGAGTGTTGTTCGAGGTGGACGGTAGTGGCTGCTATCCGCTCCATCAGTCCGTGTGCGTAATTGGTATATCTACCCTGGCATTGCCTTGTCTGTCGTGTCACCTACATTATCGAGCTTTACTACGATTTGTAATTTCTCCCGTAGCCTGTGGAGTATCGAGGGTAGCCCCGATTTTAGGGAGTATGCTAATACTGGATAGACTACTTGGACTATTACGTGTTAAGGGGAATATTGGGTCACTCCTTAATGCTATTTAAAAGTATGTTTATTTTATATTAGACATTATTATAATAGCGAATATTACTACATAGTAGATAGTTTAACGGATCCTTAAGAAATGTGAATCCCGAACATTTCTTAAGTTACTGCACTCAAGTTAGACACTGGATAGGAGATGTCAAATCCCATAAACATCTCTGACGCCGTTTACACTCATATTTATTTCATTGATTTAACTTACATAAGATCTTTTAGTTCTGACTCGAGTGTTTTGTCTTTTCAATTCGCTCGGGTCAGCCTGAGCATTTCAGGATTTGAAGGCCCTATTTCTGAAGGACGAAGACGAAGATTTTATTATTACTATTTGTTATATATTCTACTACACCATTGTATTCCGCTGCATAATTATCATTCTCTGGTATGTGTAACTCTGATATGTATTGTATAAGTATAATCAAATGTTTTGTAAAACAGCTTCATGAACTGTTATTTGATTATTATATTTTATCGTTCCGCTGCAAGATTCTATTTTGTTTCTTTTATTTCTCCACTTTTTCTTATTTACCCCATAACAATCCACCCTTCTGTATGGTTTAAGTCGGCACGTGTGTCTGCTTAAGCATACAAAAAGGTGGGATGTTACAGTTGGTATCAGAGCATTGGTTTAGCGATAAACCTTGACTTTGTGGGGTTTGACTCTTTGCTAATAGGGTAGTAATACCCTATGGGAGTTGTTGAGTGTATATATATGAGAGAGCGTATTTGTTAGTGTTATAAAAATGTTTTAATATTGTGTTAATCTGTTCCGCTTTGTATTTATAAATTCTAGTTGGTGCATGGGACGCTATGACATCAATAGGGATTTCTAAACACTTAATATGACAGACCAACATAATATTTGTTTTAATATAGGTGAATGAAATAACTTTGCCTATTATATTTTCCATATATAAAAATATTTTATAAAGATATATATTTGGTTGCTATAGATTGGGTGTTAGGTTGTGACGACCGCCCATGACCCTGCACCAAATCTAGAGATAATGTGCTGTAAAGTGTGCCAGGCGACCATGGACGATTGTTAGGGAAAAATTAAAACAGCAGAATCTATCGTATTACTCACAGCGCATGGACAAAATACAATAGAACATACATATAGTGAAGCTTCACAGAATAGAATCTCATCAATAAAACTTCATAATAGTTGAATACAACATCTGAATAGTCAATACAACAAGCCTCACTACATAACACTCAGAGAAAATACAAACAACGGAACACCCAGTACATATAATAAGAAGATAATATGCAACCCTCCAGCTCGTCTTTGATATCAACACCGTGGAAAGCAAGAACAGCACCTGTCACCTGCTACCTAGTCTGCCCGTCCGAAAATGGACGAACAGCCCAAGGCAATAAGAGTTAAAACATAAAGCCTTGAGTCAGACAATAGTCTTAGTGAGCAGTAAATTAACTAACAACATACCAAAAGAGCATAAAGGAAAAGGAATAGGAATACAACCCTCCCACTCCACCTCTTTCTATAGTGATAGCCCCCAGACACACACTAAGTAGAAGCAAACATAGCAAAGCACACAATTTAAGGTAAAGCAATTATCACTCGAGTCAAGGGCGATGTTTTCCAAGTACAAACCCCCAAGGCCTAAACCAAGATCGGATAAGCACCCAGAAAATACCGCTCTTGAGACCGAATGACGATACAACCAAACATCCATGACTCTGGCTATCACTGTTATCATTACCTTGATATCATCGTTAATTGAATGACCGGCACATTCTTTCAACCGTCCGTCAAGGTCTAATGGAAACCCCGTTTCTAGACATAACTCCCGCACGTCATCGTGACCCGTGCCTAGGACTATCGAATCTGCCCAGAGTACTTGACTATCAATCATTAGCCTTCAGGGACTATCGAATCTGCCCAACGTACTCTTGCCTTGAGCATGCTAGAACCTTCAACAACGATAAGATCTCAGCCTTCTAGTCATCTTCCTCGACGACTATTTCCATACTAGCTCAAGCGCCTCTCGAGGCAACCATTATCCTCTAACTCGAACCATTTAACCGAGTTATCAACATGCTTGGAATGATCCCGTCTGGATTAGACCAAGACTATCTCATATCATACTTCGCCTCATCATCATCATAGCAAAGCTCCATCTCAACATCATCATCAAATCTATCCATATGAGCTTCATCATCCGCTACATATGCCACGAGCAGCTTTTCCAATTCAAGAGCCTTTCCCTTAGCTTTTGAATCATCTTCGACCAACTTGTCTAATTCAAATCATCAATCATCTAATTCATAGCAATCAATCAAGTCAAACATTAATCCAAGTAATCAAGCATTCAAATATAAGTTAAATGGACAATTATAACAATAATGGCAATTTCGTAATTAAAGAGTCGAAAGTCTAACAAGCATGAAATAGTTAATACGGATAAAAGTGAAAAGGAAAATACGAATGCAATAGTGTGAGTCCAATAATTAATCCATCTAATTCAAATTTAAAGATTCGTTAATTTAATAGATGGTCTCTGAATTTAAATGGATTTAAGGGAAATTTCTGAAATCGATAAATTAAGCAACTTTCAATTTACTTTCAAATTTGTTAAACTATTGTAATTGATTTAGGAATAAAAAAGGTTGTTTATTTATTTGAGGTTAAATTGTGAAATTGGGTTATTTCAATTAAATGGGAATTTGATGTTAAATATTACGTTAGTGGAGTTTTAGTTGGAAATCTAGAATAACAATATATTAGACCATTAACCAATGCCAATTTATCTACTTGGTTATAATGGAGTGAATAAAAGAATTTAAAAACCAAATAAATGGATTTCATGGGCAATTAAATTTAATTACTGGATAAATTGAAAATTTAAAACTAAATGTTGTGAATTTGGAATTTTTAACGATAAATGAATGTAGAGATTTATTAAAAGATTCTAGATTTACCAAGTAATCCAAACTGATAATTTTTTTTGATAATTTAGAGTTGAAGTGGTAAATTTGATTTAATTAATTTATTTTGAATTTATTTAATTAATATAAAATTAGCTAACAACTGTTATAGAAATTCCCTAATTGATTGATGAATAAATATATATGGAATAGTGATGGAATGTAAAGTTAATGGTAATTGTATAAAATCAATACAAGATAATGAATTGCATATTTTAGGTCTATAATAAAGTGTGGATGGAAATTTGATTGGTTAGATTAATTGAAGAGAATTCAAATTTAATGGGAAAGGTAAATGGATATTTGGTAATAAATTTGAGCGGACTTAAATAGTGAATTTATTTAATTAAAATATATAATATATAATGATATAATGAAAACCAATACTCTGTATATATCTATATTATTTGAGTGGAAATAATATACTTATAAATGTGATATTGAGAGTCTTACAACAATTATTAGGAGTTATATATAATTAGTTCACTCAACTAAATTGGAAATCATTGCAATAGATGTAAATTTAATGTTACGTTAAATAAATTAAGGTCATAAATGGGAAATAACGTAAATGAATTCTTCAGTAAATGATGGTTAGTGTATATAAAGAATGGAAATAAAGTTTATTAAATATATTGGAATTTAATTTACTATAAAAAGGTTGATTGCAATCAATTGAGTTAAGTGTTTAAACGGGAATCAAGCTTTATGTATTTATTTGGATTTATTGCAATTAATTTGAAATTAAACATGTAATTATTACGTTAATTTAAATTATCGTTCAGCGCGTTTGTTTATCAGGTCCATCTACTCTAATTCTAACCTATCTATATAAACCCAATTATAAACCCTAGCCTCCATCTATTCTCATTTATTTGTGCGTTCATTTTTCATCAACTCCTCCTCTTCCTCAATGGGTGCAAACCCTACATCTATTTACATTTCAAAATCAAATCAAAGTCAAAAAATTCAAACTTCTTAGAAAATTCCGAAAAAAATATATATGATGAAACTCTTGATGTATGCATCTCAAATCTGCAGTTCGTTCTTGGGTTTGAGTTTTCTGTATAGTCGAAATTGGTTCGTTGTTTTTTTTCTTTTTTTATTTATTTTTAATTTTGATTTCAAATCATTCAAACACGCATATCTTTCTCATACGAACTCCGTTTCACACGCGATTTTTTTTGTTAGAATCGTAACAAATTCCAGATCTTTTGACGCTGGTTTGGACAAATTTGGAGACCGTCGAATTTTTGGTTTTAAATCGGATCTAAATTAGATTTAAATCTCAAAGGTGAGTGTTTTAACCCACTCACAACTTCTAAGATTTCTTATGTTTGTTAAATTAAATTTTGATGTGATTTAAAATTTATCTATGATTGTTTGGGCATATATTTAATCATCATCTCAGTTAGATTGCATTTAGTTAAACTAAATTGTTATTTAATTTTATTATTGCATATAATTTGCCAGTTAAATTTATTTATTATTGCATATAAACTGCCAGTTGAACAGTTATTAATTTTTATTGAATATAAACTATTTGTTGACGCCTGTTATATTTTATATGCTTTATATTGATGTTTTGTTTAAATTGGATGATGATTGTAATAAATGGTTGTTTATTGATATTTGGATGAATGGATGCTATATTTTATATTGTATAAACTGCAAGTTATTATGCATTTTCAATTTATTCGGGATTGCGGTTTGAAATGATATATAACCGTAAACTTTTATTTGTAAATTACGGATTGAAATGATAAATATCTGTATCACTTGACCATAGGTTAGAAAATTATATACAGGCACCGTGGTCTATATATAAAATATTTTAAAGTGATTTTCTATGGTTTGGAAAGAAATATACGGTTTAATAAATATTAAATTTTGATATTATATAAATATTATTTTATATATAGTTAAATTCTAAAATTTAAGCTATGTGTAACTTGATGATGTTTTAAGTTTGATTTACGAATATTTCAAGTTTGAGCTTTATTTAAGGGATATTGAATTTATTAAATAAATATTTCTAAATTAAATAATAGTAAATTGAATTAAGGTATATATAAGATTTTCAGATTTGGTTAGGAATTTTGGAATATTTAAAGTCTTGAAATATATCAAAATTGAAATGTTTTATTGAAATTAAGGTATTATTGTTTTCAAAGTATTGGTTTTCGAAATTGTTATAACTTTGAAAGTAATATGGTTTGAAAAATGAATTTATTTGAAATGGAATTTATTTAAGAATTATCTGTGAATATATTGATTGGTAACCTACTAAAATTGAAATTTAGAATATGACTTCAAAATGGGGTTTGGGTTTAAGATGATTTAAAAGAATATTTCAAGTTTATATAAATTAAAGAAAGATTAGTGATTGGAAATTGGGTTTTATTTATATAAGATATTATTGAATTATTTTGGAAATGGAAATGATATATTATTGAATTGGGTTTTGAAATGGAAATAATACATTGATAATTTGGGTTTGAAATAGTAATTATATTTTGGTTTAAAGTATATACTATTTTGAAGTAAAGGATATATTTTGAAATGGCAAAAATATTCTGGTTTTAAGTATATACTATTTTGAAGTAAAGGATATGGGTTGAAATGGCAATAACATTTTGGGTTTTGAAGTATATACTATTTTGAAGTAAAGGATATGTTTTGAAAGGGCAATGATTGTGTTTTCTAAAAGTATATATTTTTAAATGACCACGGGGTTATAATAACGTTTGGTTGTTAAAGAGACCGGGATCGGTTATGGATATACTCTCTGTCGATACCGAAAACCACTTTGACAACTGTGTACGCGGTGGAGTTTCCAGAATGAAGTAGGATGGTGGAGACGATCCTAAGGTATATACGTGGACCTAACTCCCGTGAGTTGGCATAAGGTGGCTAAAACAGGAGCGATCTCGGACCAGTGAGGTAGCACCTCTTATCAGACACACTTCTTCGATTCCATTCTATTACTTTGTGATTTTTGGTGGCCACCCTTCGATTTGGGAGTGTTGTTTGAGGTGGACGGTAGTGGCTGCTATCCGCTCCATCAGTCCGTGTGCGTAATTGGTATATCTACCCTGGCATTGCCTTGTCTGTCGTGTCACCTACATTATCGAGCTTTACTACGATTTGTAATTTCTCCCGTAGCCTGTGGAGTATCGAGGGTAGCCCCGATTTTAGGGAGTATGCTAATACTAGATAGACTACTGGGACTATTACGTGTTAAGGGGAATATTGGGTCACTCCTTAATGCTATTTAAAAGTATGTTTATTTTATATTAGACATTATTATAATAGCGAATATTACTACATAGTAGATAGTTTAACGGATCCTTAAGAAATGTGAATCCCGAACATTTCTTAAGTTACTGCACTCAAGTTAGACACTGGATAGGAGATGTCAAATCCCGTAAAAATCTCTGACGCCGTTTACACTCATATTTATTTCATTGATTTAACTTACATAAGATCTTTTAGTTCTGACTCGAGTGTTTTGTCTTTTCAATTCGCTCGGGTCAGCCTGAGCATTTCAGGATTTGAAGGCCCTATTTCTGAAGGACGAAGACGAAGATTTTATTATTACTATTTGTTATATATTCTACTACACCATTGTATTCCGCTGCATAATTATCATTCTCTGGTATGTGTAACTCTGATATGTATTGTATAAGTATAATCAAATGTTTTGTAAAACAGCTTCATGAACTGTTATTTGATTATTATATTTTATCGTTCCGCTGCAAGATTCTATTTTGTTTCTTTTATTTCTCCACTTTTTCTTATTTACCCCATAACAATCCACCCTTCTGTATGGTTTAAGTCGGCACGTGTGTCTGCTTAAGCATACAAAAAGGTGGGATGTTACAGTTGGTATCAGAGCATTGGTTTAGCGATAAACCTTGACTTTGTGGGGTTTGACTCTTTGCTAATAGGGTAGTAATACCCTATGGGAGTTGTTGAGCGTATATATATGAGAGAGCGTATTTGTTAGTGTTATAAAAATGTTTTAATATTGTGTTAATCTGTTCCGCTTTGTATTTATAAATTCTAGTTGGTGCACGGGACGCTATGACATCAATAGGGATTTCTAAACACTTAATAGGACAGACCAACATAATATTTGTTTTAATATAGGTGAATGAAATAACTTTGCCTATTATATTTTCCATATATAAAAATATTTTATAAAGATATATATTTGGTTGCTATAGATTGGGTGTTAGGTTGTGACGACCGCCCATGACCCTGCACCAAATCTAGAGATAATGTGCTGTAAAGTGTGCCAGGCGACCATGGACGATTGTTAGGGAAAAATTAAAACAGCAGAATCTATCGTATTACTCACAGCGCATGGACAAAATACAATAGAACATACATATAGTGAAGCTTCACAGAATAGAATCTCATCAATAAAACTTCATAATAGTTGAATACAACATCTGAATAGTCAATACAACAAGCCTCACTACATAACAATCAGAGAAAATACAAACAATGGAACACCCAGTACATATAATAAGAAGATAATATGCAACCCTCCAGCTCGTCTTCGATATCAACACCGTGGAAAGCAAGAACAGCACCTGTCACTTGCTACCTAGTCTGCCCGTCCAAAAATGGACGAACAGCCCAAGGCAATAAGAGTTAAAACATAAAGCCTTGAGTCAGACAACAGTCTTAGTGAGCAGTAAATTAACTAACAACATACCAAAAGAGCATAAAGGAAAAGGAATAGGAATACAACCCTCCCACTCCACCTCTTTCTATAGTGATAGCCCCCAGACACACACTAAGTAGAAGCAAACATAGCAAAGCACACAATTTAAGGTAAAGCAATTATCACTCGAGTCAAGGGCGATGTTTTCCAAGTACAAACCCCAAGGCCTAAACCAAGATCGGATAAGCACCCAGAAAATACCGCTCTTGAGACCGAATGACGATACAACCAAACATCCATGACTCTGGCTATCACTGTTATCATTGCCTTGATATCATCGTTAATTGAATGACCGGCACATTCTTTCAGCCGTCCGTCAAGGTCTAATGGAAACCCCGGTTCTAGACATAACTCCCGCACGTCATCGTGACCCGTGCCTAGGACTATCGAATCTGCCCAGAGTACTTGACTATCAATCATTAGCCTTCAGGGACTATCGAATCTGCCCAACGTACTCTTGCCTTGAGCATGCTAGAACCTTCAACAACGATAAGATCTCAGCCTTCTAGTCATCTTCCTCGACGACTATTTCCATACTAGCTCAAGCGCCTCTCGAGGCAACCATTATCCTCTAACTCGAACCATTTCACCGAGTTATCAACATGCTTGGAATGATCCCGTCTGGATTAGACCTAGACTATCTCATATCATACTTCGCCTCATCATCATCATAGCAAAGCTCCATCTCAACATCATCATCAAATCTATCCATATAAGCTTCATCATCCGCTACATATGCCACGAGCAGCTTTTCCAATTCAAGAGCCTTTCCCTTAGCTTTTGAATCATCTTCGACCAACTTGTCTAATTCAAATCATCAATCATCTAATTCATAGCAATCAATCAAGTCAAACATTAATCCAAGTAATCAAGCATTCAAATATAAGTTAAATGGACAATTATAACAATAATGGCAATTTCGTAATTAAAGAGTCGAAAGTCTAACAAGCATGAAATCATGAGTAATGTCTCTACAATCTTGATGAATGAACTTGCATAGGCTAACACTTAGTAAAATGGTTGTCAAATCATTATAAACAATGGATCTATATGGATCTATACTTAAGTTTACAAAGATGCATGAAAATCACTACTTTACACCAAAATCAAGCCAACAATCCGATATACTCCTTTGGATCCGTGTGAGAGATAATCACCACTCACCAAATCACCTAAACAACCTCAAATCAACACGCTTCAGATCTGGACAGCGAAGGATCTAGCTTGATCTATCACGAATCCGCTTCAAACGATGAAATCTAACTTCAATGGATGTAGATCTTCAATCTAAGCTCTTGAATAACTTGGATGGATGGAAGCACAAGATTAAAGTGGAGAAAAGAAGTGAAGAAGTGTAGAAGTCGAGCTCTCAAAATGGCAGCACTTCGTCGCTTCGAAATCCGGATCCCAAAAAGTGAGAAATGGACGAGTATTTATAGCTGAAATCCGCCTAAGTCGTCACCCGGAAATTAGGTCGTCCACGACCTATAGAGCCACGACCTACGACCTAACAAACCCCACCGACCTAAAGTCATCGACCTAACAACCTCCGACTCAACAACCCCAAGTCTCTACGACCTAACACTTAAGCGCTTAGCAATCTAACGACTTAACACCCAAGCGCTTCTACGACCTATCAAAGCTCTTCATCCTCCGACCTAACGACATAGCAACCAACTCCTAAGTCGGTCACGACTTAATACATAACAGATCAGTGCCTTCATTCGACTTACGACTTAGTGAGACAATCCATCCCACGACTTAAAGAGGTTACGACCTACGACTTAGCAATAGCTCCGACCTAACACTCATGCGACATACTATCTTAACCAGGTTACGACTTAACCCCTTAGGTCGTCTAACGATCTAGCTATACACACGATCTAACTGGGACACAACTTAACCTCTTAGGACCTAACTCCTAAGTCTTCTACGACAAATCCTACTTAGGTCGTTTACTACTATCCCAGCCTCCTTAGGTCGTCGCCTATCTCCTTAAGTCAGCTACGACCTAAGCCTCAACATACAATCTTACGACCTAACTCTTAGGTCGTCTACGACCTAACCATGCTAAATACTGGTTCTCCTTAGGTCGTTGCCGACCTATCCCTTAGCTCGCTCAGTCTTCTTAGGTCGGTCCTAACCTTAAGTCGTCTACTATCCTAAGTCGTCTCAGTATCTTAAGTCGTACACTTCCTAAGTCGGTCACTCGACCTAAGCCATCCCATACGGCCTAAGACTTAGACTCTAGGCGACTTATCAACAATGCGACCACTTGTCAAGTGTTCTACGATGTTTCGATCCGTAAAATACGGGTCGTTACATTCTCTCCCCCTTATGAATTTTGCCCCCGAAATTCCAAACAAACAAGAGCAATCAAAGACTATTCTGCACGCCTACCATCCATAGCAATCAACAAACCATGCATCCAATTCTAGCTTAGCATGCATAATTCTAAAACCAGAACAAGTTACAATATCGTGAGATGACACGACACCTTAGGGCCATACCTTGAAGAGTTCAGGATGAGCTGCCTTCATCCTCTCTTCCACCTCCCACGTACAGTCGTTATCATCATCACTCAATTGTATCTTGAGCAACTTAACTACCTTCCTCCTAAGCCGTTTCGTGTCGGTTTCCACAACCCGAAGCGGCTTACGAGGTCTCTTATCGACTGGATCAACTTCGAAAACTTCACAGCTATCAGCAGAAACCACTGTATTCGAGTCGTGCACATACTTCCGTAGATACGATACATGAAAAACATTGTGCACACTCGACATCTTCTCCGGTAACTCCAATCTGTAGGCGAGCTTTCCAATTCGCTCGATGATCGGGAATGGTCCAACAAACCTCGGAGTCAGTTTTCCTTTCTTCCCGAATCGAATAACATTCTTCAGTGGAGAAATCTTCATAAAAACCATATCACCTACGTCGAATTCCAAATCCTTACGACGCTTATCGGCATAACTTTTCTGTCGGTCTTGGGCTGCCTTCATTCGCCGCCGAATGTTCTCTATACAATCTGAAGTCTGTCGAATCATCTCTGGCCCAAGCACCAGCTTTTCTCTGGTCTCTATCCAACATGTCGAAGAGCTACACGGTCTTCCATACAATGCCTCATACGGTGTCATACCAATGCTCGACTGGTAACTGTTGTTATATGAAAATTCCACCAAATGAAGGTGATCTTCCCATGATCCTCCAAAATCCAAAACACAAGCTCTAAGAAGATCTTCCAAAACTCGGTTGACTCTCTCGGTCTGACCATCTGTTTGAGGATGATAAGCTGTACTCAAACACAACTCGGTTCCCAAAACTTCCTGGAAGCTCTTCCAAAATCCACTAGTGAACAATGGATCTCGATCGCTCACTATACTCTTCGGAATACCATGGAATCGAACTATCCACTTAGCATACAACTCTGCCAACTTTGATGCAGTCCTAGTCGATCGAACAGGAATGAATCTTGCACTCTTTGTCAGACGATCTACAATGACCCAAATCCCTTCATTTCCCGTTCTCGTTATAGGTAGCCCATCAATAAAATCTATCGATATTTGTTCCCACTTCCATGTAGGAACTTCTAATGGCTGAAGCAATCCACTTGGCTTCTTCTGTTCAGCCTTTACCAACTGGCAGTTCATGCACTTGGAAATAAAATTTCCAACATCCTTCTTCATACCTTCCCAGTAGTAGGTTCTCTTCATATCCCGATACATCTTATTTCCACCTGGATGAATTGTCAACTTCGAGTGATGACTTTCCTTCAGAACTTCACTCCTCAATTCATCTATATCGGGAACAACTAGTCGTCCTTGCTTCCGAAGCCAACCCTCTCGATCGACCTTGAATCCTTTATCCTTTTCTGGATCCAATCCAGATTCCAATTCACGGATAATCTTGACAATCTTATCATCTCGCTTTTGACTCTCGCCAATCCTTCCCACAAGAGTCGGTTTTATTGATAAGTTTGCCAACATCTCAGGTTCCAATTCGCATCTAGGCCTGAAGTCAAATCCAGCTAAATACTCGAGATTCTTCCATTCTGAAAAAATGGCTCCCAATCCTGCATGTCTTCGACTTAACGCATCTGCCACTGCGTTACCTTTTCCCGGAGTATAAGCTATACCAAAATCATATGATGCCAAAAACTCTAGCCACCATTGCTGCCGAAGATTCAAATCCTTTTGGGAGAAAAGATACTTCAACGACTTATGATCTGTAAACAACTCGAATCGAACTCCCAGTAGATAATGTCTCCACATCTTCAAAGCAAAAACAATCGCCGCTAACTCCAAATCATGAGTCGGGTAATTCCTTTCATGCGGCTTCAGTTGTCGACTTGCATACGCAACAACTTTATCCCTCTGCATTAGCACCGCTCCAAGTCCAGTACCACATGTGTCGGTGTAGACCACCATCTCATCATTCCCACTTGGAATAGTCAAAACAGGAGCACTTATTAGTCGCTCTTTCAGGATTCTGAAAGCTTGCTCACACTTATCATCCCATCTGAACACTAGGTTCTTCTTCGTCAATCCTGTTAACGGTGCAGCTACCTTGGAGAAGTCTTTGATAAACCGTCGATAATATCCTGCTAATCCAAGAAAACTTCTCACATCAGATGCAATCTTAGGTCTAACCCAATCCTGGATTGCTGCCACCTTAGCGGGATCAACCGCTATTCCATTTCCAGAGATAACATGGCCTAAGAATCTCACCTCACTCTTCCAGAAGTGACACTTCGAAAACTTAGCCTTCAGCTGATGTTTCCGCAAAATTTCCAAAACAATACGCAAGTGCGTCTTGTGCTCTTCCTCAGTTCTGGAATAAATCAGAATATCATCCACGAACACAAGCACGAACTTGTTCAACTGATCTCTGAACACTCTATTCATAAGATCCACAAAATATGCTGGCGCGTTAGTCAATCCAAACGGCATTACCAGCCACTCAAAGAAACCGGATGGTGTCCTAAAAGCAGTCTTTGGCACACTATCCTTAGCCACTCTCAACTGGTGAAATCCCGTTGCCAAATCCATCTGAGAAAACACCCTTGCCTCGTGAAGCTGATCAAACAAGTCATTTATCCTCGGCAATGGATACTTGTTCTTCTTAGTCACTTTATTCAGCTCACGATAATCCACACACAATCTCAACGACCCATCTGCCTTGGTTGTGAATACAACTGGTGCACCCCATTCGGACACACTACGCCGAATGAATCCTTTCTGTAAAAGGTCATCAACCTGCACCCTCAGCTCCTGCTGTTCCCTAGGCGCCATCCGCCTAAGAGGCATCACAACAGGTCTGGCTCCTTCAACTAGATCTATACGAAACTCGATCTCTCTATGCGGCGGTAACCCCTTGACCTCGTCAAAGACATCCTCAAATCCATTAGCGATCGGCACTGATGACAGTCCATCCCGTGGAACAACCAGCGAATACATGAAGCTCATGAAGACGCCTTCTTCATGCTTACATCGTATCACAATCTTTCGCCCCTCCACATTCTCGACTGTCACTTCCAACCTCTCGCAATCAACCTTTGCCGCATACTTCCTAAGCCAGTCCATACCCAAAATAATTCCGAACCCCGCAAAGTTCAGAACAAAACAATCACAAACAAAAGAGCAACCATGACTCGATACAATCAGACCACGGCATAGCATACACAAACAAGACGAACCCCCAACTGGATTAGTCACAACCAATGGCCTATCAACAATATCCGGTTCTAAACCCAACCGGCCTACAAGTTCACAACAAACAAATGAATGTGACGCCCCAGTATCAAACAACACTCTAACTGGAACACCACATATGGAAAGAGTACCTTGAACCACCACACTCTTTCCTTTCTCTTCAGCGGTAGGAGCTTTCGAAGACGACGGAACAGCTCCCAAAGCATAAGCTTGCACAATCTGCTTGTCCCTCCTCGGTTCTGGACAATTCTTCCTGATATGCCCCGGCTTGTCACAGTTGTGACACTTCATTGGCACCTTCGGATTCTTACAATCCTTAGAGAAATGGCCCTTCTGCTGACAATTGTAGCAAGTCACTTCGCCCTTCGGCTTCTTCTGGCCATCCTTACCCTTCTGCTGCTGCTGCTTCCTCTTCTTGTTTCCACTCTGCTGTGGTTTAGACTCTCCCCTAGCCACAACAACAACAGATCCTTCCTTAGGAAACAGGCTCTCATGCCTGAGAGCTTTCTCCACAAGCTTCTCAAATGAATCGTCCAAATGATCCACCAACTATCTCCCAAGATAACTATCCAAGCCTGTCATAAACTTCTCATTCTTCTGATAAGCAGATTCAATATACGACCAGGCATACTTGGACAAAGCTTCAAACTCAGAAACATACTCAAGAACTGGTCTTCCTCCCTGCTTGAGCTCCACAAACTTCTTGAACAGAACAGACTTCTGAGCTGTAGAAATGAACTTAGCTTCAAATCTGACTTGGAATTGCTCCCAAGTAATCTCTTCCTCTGGAGTATTGATGGTAATAGAGTTCCACCAATCAGAAGCTCTCCCTTGAAGCTGTCTTGATGCCAACTTCCTCTTAGTTGCATCCTCGATCCCCAAACCACCAAAAATCCTTCTACAAGCATCTATCCATCTCTGGACTTCAATGGTTGATTCTGTTCCCAAGAAAACCTTTCCTCCAAGAGTAGTATAGTCCTTACACAACTTAGCAAAATCCACTGGTTTTGGAGTTTGAACTTGAACTCCAACATCCACCGATGGCCCTGTAGCTGGCATTCTTCTCATGATCGAAGTCATCATAGCTTCGAACATAGCAGCATAATCAACAGCCCCTTCAGCTGCACGGCCTTCCCTAGCAGCTGGTCTCCCTCTTCGACTCATTCTCTATATCTATAAAAAGGAATGGTCAGAACATCTTGAGAAACAACTGCTTAAAGGACTCAAACTCTTCTAATCTACTATATTATATATAGTAATCATCCATCAAAATACAATTACGTCTCTCATACGTAGTTACGTCAGCGAGCGTTGGGTAAAATCGATTAACCAAAGCTCTGATACCAAATGTGACGACCGCCCATGACCCTGCACCGAATCTAGAGATAATGCGCTGTAAAGTGTGCCAGGCGACCATGGACGATTGTCAGGGAAAAATTAAAACAGCAGAATCTATCGTATTACTCACAGCGCATGGAAAAAATACAATAGAACATACATATAGTGAAGCTTCACAGAATAGAATCTCATCAATAAAACTTCATAATAGTTGAATACAACATCTGAATAGTCAATACAACAAGCCTCACTACATAACACTCAGAGAAAATACAAACAGCGGAACACCCAGTACATATAATAAGAAGATAATATGCAACTCTCCAGCTCGTCTTCGATATCAACACCGTGGAAAGCAAGAACAGCACCTGTCACCTGCTACCTAGTCTGCCCATCCCAAAATGGACGAACAGCCCAAGGCAATAAGAGTTAAAACATAAAGCCTTGAGTCAGACAACAGTCTTAGTGAGCAGTAAATTAACTAACAACATACCAAAAGAGCATAAAGGAAAAGGAATAGGAATACAACCCTCCCACTCCACCTCTTTCTATAGTGATAGCCCCCAGACACACACTAAGTAGAAGCAAATATAGCAAAGCACACAATTTAAGGTAAAGCAATTATCACTCGAGTCAAGGGCGATGTTTTCCAATTACAAACCCCCAAGGCCTAAACCAAGATCAGATAAGCACCCAGAAAATACCGCTCTTGAGACCGAATGACGATACAACCAAACATCCATGACTCTGGCTATCACTGTTATCATTGCCTTGATATCATCGTTAATTGAATGACCGGCACATTCTTTCAGCCGTCCGTCTAGGTCTAATGGAAACCCCGGTTCTAGACATAACTCCCGCACGTCATCGTGACCCATGCCTAGGACTATCGAATCTGCCCAGAGTACTTGACTATCAATCATTAGCCTTCAGGGACTATCGAATCTGCCCAACGTACTCTTGCCTTGAGCATGCTAGAACCTTCAACAACGATAAGATCTCAGCCTTCTAGTCATCTTCCTCGACGACTATTTCCATACTAGCTCAAGCGCCTCTCGAGCCAACCATTATCCTCTAACTCGAACCATTTCACCGAGTTATCAACATGCTTGGAATGATCCCGTTTGGATTAGACCAAGACTATCTCATATCATACTTCGCCTCATCATCATCATAGCAAAGCTCCATCTCAACATCATCATCAAATCTATCCATATGAGCTTCATCATCCGCTACATATGCCACGAGCAGCTTTTCCAATTCAAGAGCCTTTCCCTTAGCTTTTGAATCATCTTCGACCAACTTGTCTAATTCAAATCATCAATCATCTAATTCATAGCAATCAATCAAGTCAAACATTAATCCAAGTAATCAAGCATTCAAATATAAGTTAAATGGACAATTATAACAATAATGGCAATTTCGTAATTAAAGAGTCGAAAGTCTAACAAGCATGAAATCATGAGTAATGTCTCTAAAATCTTGATGAATGAACTTGCATAGGCTAACACTTAGTAAAATGGTTGTCAAATCATCATAAACAATGGATCTATATGGATCTATACTTAAGTTTACAAAGATGCATGAAAATCACTACTTTACACCAAATCAAGCCAACAATCCGATATACTCCTTTGGATCCGTGTGAGAGATAATCACCACTCACCAAATCACCTAAACAACCTCAAATCAACACGCTTCAGATCTGGACAGCGAAGGATCTAGCTTGATCTATCACGAATCCGCTTCAAATGATGAAATCTCACTTCAATGGATGTAGATCTTCAGTCTAAGCTCTTGAATAACTTGGATGGATGGAAGCACAAGATTAAAGTGGAGAAAAGAAGTGAAGAACTGTAGAAGTCGAGCTCTCAAAATGGCAGCACTTCGTCGCTTCAAAATCCGGATCCCAAAAAGTGAGAAATGGACGAGTATTTATAGCTGAAATCCGCCTAAGTCGTCACCCGGAAATTAGGTCGTCCACGACCTACGACCTAACGAACCGCACCGACCTAAAGTCTTCGACCTAACAACCTCTGACTCAACAACCCCAAGTCTCTACGACCTAACACTTAAGCGCTTAGCAACCTAACGACTTAACACCCAAGCGCTTCTACGACCTATCAAAGCTCTTCATCCTCCGACCTAACGACATAGCAGCCAACTCCTAAGTTGGTCACGACTTAACACATAACAGATCAGTGCCTTCATTCGACTTACGACTTAGTGAGACAATCCTTCCCACGACTTAAAGAGGTTACGACCTACGACTTAGCAATAGCTCCGACCTAACACTCATGCGACATACTATCTTAACCAGGTTACGACTTAACCCCTTAGGTCGTCTAACGACCTAGCTATACACACGATCTAACTGGGACACGACTTAACCTCTTACAACCTAACTCCTAAGTCTTCTACGACTTATCCTACTTAGGTCTTTTACTACTATCCCAGCCTCCTTAGGTCGTCGCCTATCTCCTTAAGTCAGCTATGACCTAAGCCTCAACATACAATCTTACGACCTAACTCTTAGGTCGTCTACGACCTAACCATGCTAAATACTGGTTCTCCTTAGGTCGCTGCCGACCTATCCCTTAGCTCGCTCAGTTTTCTTAGGTCGGTCCTAACCTTAAGTCGTCTACTATCCTAAGTCGTCTCAATATCTTAAGTCGTACACTTCCAAAGTCGGTCACTCGACCTAAGCCATCCCATACGGCCTAAGGCTTAGACTCTAGGCGACTTATCAACAATGCGACCACTTGTCAACTGTTCTACGATGTTTCGATCCGTAAAATACGGGTCGTTACATAGGTAATGAAAATATAAATAATAGTTGAAACTATGTTAAAAATAAAATAAATGAAAACTAGAAATTTAGAGCTTAAGTTCCGGGGTTTTTGAAGATTTCTTTCAATTGATTTTGGAATATAATAATAATATTGTTAGAAGTATTTTCTAATATAAATATTTCAATAGAATTTGAAAGAAATGTTTTAAAAGAAATTCCGCAAAGAAATAAGTTGTACTCCCCTCTTTGTCGCTGAAAAATAATTTCGGTGATGGCGGCCGCATCATCGACATTCATTTTCGAGTTTCAAAGTGGGAAGGCCACTGTAGTAGTTTTACTACAAGATTATTTCATTTTAAATTGTTTTAAATATAATTGGATATATAAATTATAAGTATATATTATCTATTATTTTAAAATGATTTTTGAATAAAACTCGGTATTTAATTCTTAAGTTTCCATTAATATATAGTCCTAATTACTGAAGTGAATTGGAACGTAGGTAATGAATAAATTGAAACCTCTAAAGGAAATAAGAGATTTAAATGCTAGGTTATAAATGGTATTAAATGAAAGTTGAAATTGTAACCTATGAAATAAAGGAAATAATTTTTGAACATTAAAATAATTAAAGGAAATGAGAAAACTTGTATAACTTTCAATTTCATTCTTTAAAAGCATAAATATAACTTACCAAAAATTTATAAAAGTTGAAAATGTTTAATAAGAAAATGTATAGTAAATTGTACAAGTAAACTTATGTAATGAAATATTCAGTAAATTTCTTTTATTAATAAGAATTAAAGTATAACTGTTATGCCAAGTAACTAAAATTGAACATGAATATTATTAATAAATGAATAAATAAAATCAAGTAAATGAATTAATATGCAAAGTAAATTAATTTAAAAACGAATAAATGAAATTATTAAGTATTGATGTTCTAGTTGTTATGGACTTAAATGTTATATAAAATAATAATAAACTTAAGTAATAGGTTGAAGTTACCTTAGAATAAAAGATGAATAATGGGAAATGACTGTAAAACTTAAGAAATAAATTTACCTACCAAGGAATTTAGTTGAATGGATAAAAATAAATAATGAATAAAGAGGAAATCAAACAACAATATATGGAATGAAATTAATAATAATGAACTTGATCTATTGTTGAATTTATTGTTTGTTTGGCTTATGGTTGTTTGGGCAAGGATACTTTAACATTGTTTGGATGTAGGAATAATCTATTTAGTTTCACCTAAGACTGCTGAGTGAAGGGTACACTTAGTAGTTTATTCTTCATTCTATACAATTTAAAGTTATGAACCTGAACAACTATTTGTTTTATTTGATATGAATGAATGATTGATTTTATGGTTCTATGCCTTGTTGCAAGTGTTTGTGTATTGATTGTTGTTGTGATTGAAACAACCTTAAATATTTCATCTTATATAATTGTTAACCCTTTTAGATTATATAAGTAAAATGCAGGTTATGGAAGCAATTACTACTGCTTTTGGTTCCATAAATTAAACGTAAATTGCCCGACAAATAGGTACGTTCTCGGATTTTGATTTATAGCGCTATTTTATATTTTTTTCCCGTGTTGGGATATATATTATTTTGAAAATATATGTTGTATATTGTTATATTTAATATTATATTTTTCTCCAAAGCCTCTCCGTGCAAAGGAGACTCTGCCGAAATTTTCGTAAATTTTTGAACTAAGAAATTATTTTGAAAATGTTTTTCCCAAACTTTATTTATTTAAGTATAAAAAGATATAATGATTAAAGTGGGTATATTTTATTTAAAGTAATAAATTTTGTAAATTATTGTTTATAGAGTTAATATTTTGAATAAGATGTATTGTTTATCTAATTCTTCCTTCTCCCTTTTTTTTCCTTTTCGGGGACGAAAAGTTTTGAGTGGGGGAGAGTGTAACGACCCGTAAATTTCGTGGATTTTATTTGGTTGAATTAATGAGTTGTGTAAATTTAATTTAGTATAAAAAAATGAAAAGAAAAGGGATAATGAAATGAATGTTAATAAAATATAAGTGGTGATTTAAAACCTATTTACTAGCAATTTGAATAAATTTTAATAAATTAAATGGGTAAGTATTATACCTGGATATAAATTTCATTTAAGGGAATTAACTAATATGTTAATGTAAAGTTAGAAAACATTAAAATAAATGATAATTCTATTCATACTTGTAAGCAGTTATTATAAGTTGCATGTCGAAAGGGTTGATTGAATTGGAATTTATATTTAATTTAAATGGAAATATTAAAGGCTTACAACAACGGAAAATTTAGGTAATAAAAGTTAGCATAAGGGAATGGCATTAATATAAATTAAGTTGGAACAAATTGGATGTAGAGAAATAAATGTAAGCATTTAATATATTAATTAATGTTGGTTTGATGATAACTTTACTTAGTGATTTATTATAGAGTAAAGTGTGAACGTAAAGAAATAAAAGAATAGACTTATGTTAAGTAATAATTTGTGTATACATGGGATTTTAAATGATGATTGTTAAGTAATAAACCTATATAGGCATGTAGGGAAATAGGTAACAATTTATATGTTGTTATTTTATTTAGTATGAAATAAGGGTTGGAATTCAAATCACAATTAGAGGAGAGTATGTAGTACCTTATTAGGAAATAAATATAAGGGTAGATAACAACTATTATGAATTCCCTAATTAATTGGTTGATAAATTTATTTGAAATAACGATCATTTGAATGTGAGTAATTTCAATGTAGTTATTGATTTCAAGCGTTACTTTAATAATAAATGTGGATAGGGGTATGTTAATGCAAGGAAATAAATCGGCGTTATATATTGAAATTTTGTTAGTGTTACAATAAGTAAAATTGAAATAGTTAATACAGATAAAAGTGAAACGGAAAATACGAATGCAATAGTGTGAGTCCAATATTTAATCCATCTAATTCAAATTTAAAGATTCGTTAATTTAATAGATAGTCTCTGAATTTAAATGGATTTAAGGGAAATTTCTGAAATCGATAAATTTAGCAACTTTCAATTTACTTTCAAATTTGTTAAACTATTGTAATTGATTTAGGAATACAAAAGGTTGTTTATTTATTTGAGGTTAAATTGTGAAATTGGGTTATTTAAATTAAATGGGAATTTGATGTTAAATATTACGTTAGTGGAGTTTTAGTTGGAAATCTAGAATAACAATATATTAGACCATTAACCAATGCCAATTTATCTACTTGGTGAAAATGGAGTGAATAAAAGAATTTAAAAACCAAATAAATGGATTTCATGGGCAATTAAATTTAATTACTGGATAAATTGAAAATTTAAAACTAAATGTTGTGAATTTGGAATTTTTAACGATAAATGAATGTAGAGATTTATTAAAAGATTCTAGATTTACCAAGTAATCCAAACTGATAATTTTTTTTGATAATTTAGAGTTGAAGTGTTAAATTTGATTTAATTAATTTATTTTGAATTTATTTAATTAATGTAAAAGTAGCTAACAACTGTTATAGAAATTCCCTAATTGATTGATGAATAAATATATATGGAATAGTGATGGAATGTAAAGTTAATGGTAATTATATAAAATCAATACAAGATAATGAATTGCATATTTTAGGTCTATAATAAAGTGTGGATGGAAATTTGATTGGTTAGATTAATTGAAGGGAATTCAAATTTAATGGGAAAGGTAAATGGATATTTGGTAATAAATTTGAACGGACTTGAATAGTGAATTTATTTAATTAAAATATATAATAAATAATGATTTAATGAAAACCAATACTCTATATATATCTATATTATTTGAGTGGAAATAATATACTTATAAATGTGGGATTGAGAGTCTTACAACAATTATTAGGAGTTATATATAATTAGTTCATTCAACTAAATTGGAAATCATTGCAATAGATGTAAATTTAATGTTACGTTAAATAAATTAAGGTCATAAATGGGAAATAACGTAAATGAATTCTTCATTAAATGATGGTTAGTGTATATAAAGAATGGAAATAAAGTTTATTTAATATATTGGAATTTAATTTACTATAAAAAGGTTGATTGCAATCAAATGAGTTAAGTGTTTAAACGGGAATCAAGCTTTATGTATTTATTTGGATTTATTTCAATTAATTTGAAATTAAACATGTAATTATTATGTTAATTTAAATTATCGTTCAGCGCGTTTGTTTATCAGATCCATCTACTCTAATTCTAACCTATCTATATAAACCCAATTATAAACCCTAGCCTCCATCTATTCTCATTTATTTGTGCGTTCATTTTTCATCAACTCCTCCTCTTCCTCAATGGGTGCAAACCCTACATCTATTTTCATTTCAAAATCAAATCAAAGTCAAAAAATTCAAACTTCTCAGAAAATTCCTAAAAAAAAATATATGATGAAACTCTTGATGTATGCATCTCTGATCCGCAGTTTGTTCTTGGATTTGAGTTTTCTGTATAGCCGAAATTGGTTCGTTGTTTTTTTTTGTTGTTTTATTTATTTTTAATTTTGATTTCAAATCATTCAAACACACATATCTTTCTCATACGAACTCCGTTTCACATGCGATTTTTTTGTTAGAATCATAACAAGTTCCAGATCTTTTGACGCTGGTTTGGACAAATTTGGAGACCGTCGAATTTTTGGGTTTAAATCGAATCTAAATTCGATTTAAATCTCAAAGGTGAGTGTTTTAACCCACTCACAACTTCTAAGATTTCTTATGTTTGTTAAATTAAATTTTGATGTGATTTAAAATTTATCTATGATTGTTTGGGCATATATTTAATCATCATCTCAGTTATATAGCATTTAATTAAATAAAATTGTTATTTAATTTTATTATTGCATATAATTTGCTAGTTAAATTTATTTATTATTGCATATAAACTGCCAGTTGAACAGTTATTAATTTTTATTGAATATAAACTCTTCGTTGATGCCTGTTATTTTATATGCTTTATATTGATGTTTTGTTTAAATTGGATGATGATTGTAATAAATGGTTGTTTATTGATATTTGGATGAATGAATGCTATATTTTATATTGTATAAACTGCAAGTTATTATGCATTTTCATTTCATTCGGGATTGCGGTTTGAAATGATAAATAACCGTAAACTTTTATTTTTAAATTACGGATTGAAATGATAAATATCCGTATCACTTGACCATATGATAGAAAATTATATACAGGCACCGTGGTCTATATATAAAATATTTTAAAGTGATTTTCTATGGTTTGGAAAGAAATATACGGTTTAATAAATATTAAATTTTGATATTATATAAATATTATTTTATATATAGTTAAATTCTAAAATTTAAGCTATGTGTAACTTGATGATGTTTTAAGTTTGATTTACGAATATTTCAAGTTTGAGCTTTATTTAAGGGATATTGAATTTAGTAAATAAATATTTCTAAACTAAATAATAGTAAATTGAATTAAGGTATATATAAGATTTTCAGATTTGGTTGGGAATTTTGGAATATTTAAAGTCTTGAAATATATCAAAATTGAAATGTTTTATTGAAATTAAGGTATTATTGTTTTCAAAGTATTGGTTTTCGAAATTGTTATAACTTTGAAAGTAATATGGTTTGAAAAATGAATTTATTTGAAATGGAATTTATTTAAGAATTATCTGTGAATATATTGATGGGAAACCTACTGAAATTGAAATTTAGAATATGACTTCAAAATGGGGTTTGGGTTTAAGATGATTTAAAAGAATATTTCAAATTTATATAAATTAAAGAAAGATTAGTGATTGGAAATTGGGTTTTATTTATATAAGATATTATTGAATTGTTTTGGAAATGGAAATGATATATTATTGAATTGGGTTTTGAAATGGAAATAATACATTGTTAATTTGGGTTTG
This sequence comes from Allium fistulosum, assembly GCA_030737815.1. NCBI lineage: Eukaryota > Viridiplantae > Streptophyta > Magnoliopsida > Asparagales > Amaryllidaceae > Allium > Allium fistulosum. The sequence continues at coordinate 1,146,306,266 of CM060905.1, forward strand.
AAATAGTAATTATATTTTGGTTTAAAGTATATACTATTTTGAAGTAAAGGATATGATTTGAAATGGCAAAAATATTCTGGTTTTAAGTATATACTATTTTGAAGTAAAGGATATGGTTTGAAATGGCAATAACATTTTGGGTATTGAAGTATATACTATTTTGAAGTAAAGGATATGTTTTGAAAGGGCAATGATTGTGTTTCTAAAAGTACATATTTTTAAATGACCACGGGGTTATAATAACGTTTGGTTGTTAAAGAGACCGGGATCGGTTATGGACATACTCTTTGTCGATACCGAAAACCACTTTGACAACTGTGTACGCGGTGGAGTTTCCAGAATGAAGTAGAATGGTAGTGGCTGCTATCCTCTCCATCAGTCCGTGTTGGGATTTTTGGTGGCCACCCTTCGATTTGGGAGTGTTGTTCGAGGTGGACGGTAGTGGCTGCTATCCGCTCCATCAGTCCGTGTGTGTAATTGGTATATCTACCCTGGCATTGCCTTGTGTGCCGTGTCATCTACCATATCGAGCTTTACTACGATTTTTGATTTCTCCCGTAGCCTGTGGAGTATCAAGGGTAGCCCCCATTTTTGGGAGTATGCTAATACTGGATAGACTACTGGGACTATTACGTGTTAAAGGGAATATTGGGTCACTCCTTAATGCTATTTAAAAGTATGTTTATTTTATATTAGACATTATGATGCAGCGCAACCTACAACCTTCAAAGGCATAAGTCGTACACGACTCAAGGAATCAGAGATAAGTCGTCCACGACTTATAGAAGAAGCACGAGATAACAAAATAGTTGTGAGTGTAGAAGGTTTAAGTCGTCTACGACTTAAGGGCGATGTCGTATGTAGCCCACGAGCTAAAGATAACGAGGGAAATATAAGTCGTAACCGACTTATAGAAACAGGCATGAGTCGTATGAGGCGTCTACGACTTAAGGAAGGTAAGGAGATAAGTCATCCACGACTTAATGAAACTGGAGGTATAAGTCGTCCACGACTTAACACAAAGCAAGAAGAAGAAGAAGCGGGTTACGACTTAGTTAAGTCGTCTGAGATCCTTAAGTCGTGAACTGGGCTAACTCGTTGAAGTCACTATTCACTAAGTCGTCCAAGCATAAGTCGTTGAAGGGATAAGTCGGCAGTGTTAACTCGTGAAGTATTGATAAGTCGTATGTCATCTGTTCCGTATGTCGTCAGTGTGTAAGTCGTTGTATGTTGTTACTTTTGAGTCGTGTACTTTGTTTTTAAGTCGTATGTCGAAGACTATGTGTTGTAATCTTTAAGTCGTAAGTCGCTGAATAGTTATGTCGCATGTTTTGTATAAATCGTAAGTTGTGACATTTGTATTGTAAGCTGATAAGTCGTATACGACTTATGATGAGTCGTAGGTCGTAGATGATGAGTCGGAAACGACTTAAGACTTAGGAATTTTTCTGGATATGTGTTGTAGCCTATAAATAGGCAAGTTGTTTCATTTGTAAGGTTGTTGAATATTGAATAAAATTCTCTTTTGATTTCTTTGTGCTCTCATTCCAAATTGGTAGTTGAGTGTAATCTCTTATCTCCTCTTTCGGATAATCGAGTGCGCTCGATTCAACGATTGTAGAAGCCGATTCGCGGAATCAAGTGCGCTTGATCAACGCTTGAAGAATTGAAGATCTTTGAACCCGGTATCGTGCGCGATCAACGAGTTCGAGATAGCTAGAGTTCGGTATCTTCGGATCAACGAATTCGGGCATTTCAGCATCTTCCATTCCACCGATTGCTACATTCAACGATCTACATTGTTTTTGATTAATCCGCTGCGTCAGTTTTGGTAACAGAGCTTGTTCTAGCCAATCATAGCTAGATCGAGACTTGGAGCCTATTCATTTGAAGTTTTCAAGTATGCCGCCAAGGAGAGCTAATCGCCACCAAAACGTAGAAGCTTTGTATCGAAGAGAAGAAGCTGATGAGATGGAGCGAAGAATCAATGATAATTTTAGTGAAAAGCTTAACGAAGGAATTGGTCGGTTAGAGAAGCTTATGACAGAAATGAATCAAAATCGGAGAAGGGTTTCACCTGAATCTAATCATGGAGGTAGTAGAGTCTCACCACATTCAAATCGAGACAGAAGTGTTGAAAATGATCAAGGGCGTGGGAGGAACGTGAATGATCGTGAACAGAGGAATGTTGATAGAAGGGATGATGGTGGAAGGCGTAATGGTAGTAGAGATATGGGTGGACGAGATAGACAATGATACACATCTGATTTTGAAGAGGAGTATGATGGTGGTAGTATTCAAGGAAGAGGACAAGGAAGAAATCACTCTGAGTATGATCACAAATGGGAGTCGGGAATGAAGACTGAAATTCCTGAATTCAAAGGTGGTATGCAAGCGGAGGAGTTTCTAGATTGGGTAGCTAATGTCGAAGAGATTTTTGACTTTAAAGAAGTTCCAGAACATCGGAGAGTTAAGTTGGTTGCTACGAGGCTGAGGGGTAGAGCTTTGGCATGGTGGCAGCAAACCAAGCTTACACGTGAACGGATGGGAAAGTCAAAAGTTGAATCTTGGGAGAAGATGAAGAAATTAATGAAAGCAACGTTCTTACCTTACAATTATCAATCTTTGATGTATCAACGTTTGCAAAACTTGAGGCAGGGCACAAAGACAGTTAATGACTATGCTGATGAATTCTATCAACTTATTGCAAGGAATGATATTATGGAAACAGAAGAGCAACTGACATCTAGATTCATTGGGGGATTGAGAATGCAGATTCAGGATATGGTTAACATGTTCGATCCTAGATCTGTAGCGGAAGCACATCAGAAAGCGTTGGCTTGGGAGAAGCAGGGACGACGAGGAGGTGGTGTGTTTACTAATTCCAGCAATCAAATGAAGGGTGTTAGTGGGAGTTCTAATATTTCTAAACCTATCAGTAGACCTGTGGTGAAGGAGGTTGAGAAGGCGAAGGTTAACAATGGTTTCAAATGTTACAATTGTCAGGAATTGGGTCATAAAAGCAGTGAGTGTCCAAAGCCAAAGAAGAGAACCATGATTGCAGAAGTTGAGGATGAGGATGAAGAAGCAGAGTGCTCTAATTCTTTACCAGTTGAGGAGGAAGACTTACTGTCAGGAGATGATGGGTACGCATTGATGATGAGGAGAAGTTGTTTAACACCGAAGCAAGAGGAGGAAAGTAGTTGGTTAAGGAACAATATCTTTCAATCTACATGCACTATTCTGGGAAGAGTTTGTAAATTTGTTATTGATGCTGGGAGTTGTGATAATATTATCTCTACAGAAGCGGTGAAGAAGTTGGAGTTGAAAACCGAGAAACATCCTAAACCGTACAAGTTAGCTTGGTTGAGGAAGGGTGGTGAAGTGAAAGTTGGACGTAGAGCTTGTGTGAAGTTTTCAATTGGGAAGAAATACAAAGATGAAATCTGGTGTGATGTCGTAGATATGGACGTTTGTCATTTGTTGCTGGGGAGGCCGTGGCAGTATGATCGAGCTGTGCAACATGATGGGCGTACCAACAGTTACAGTTTCATGTTTGAAGGGACGAAGATTACTCTAGTTCCGAAGAAACAACAACAGAAGGAGAGTAAGTTGGAAGAGATTGAAGAGCTTAAAACTTTGTTATCTTTGATGGAGTTTGTGAAGGAAGTAGAGGAGGAACCTGAAGTGTTTTTGTTGATTGGGCGAGAAAGCAGTGAAGAGGTTGAGATTCCAGAAGAAGTTAAACCAGTTTTGAAAGAATTTGACGATGTATTTCCAGAGGAGTTACCAACGGAGTTGCCACCGTTGAGGGATATACAACATCAGATAGATCTTGTTCCAGGTGCTGTGTTGCCACACAGACCACATTATCGAATGAGTCCGAAGGAACATGAAGAGTTGCAAAGGCAGGTAGAGGAATTGCTTGAACAGGGGCGTGTGCAGGAGAGTTTAAGTCCTTGTGCTGTACCAGCTTTATTGGTACCAAAAAAGGATGGGACGTGGAGGATGTGCACTGACAGTCGAGCATTGAATAAGATTACTGTGAGATATAGATTTCCAATGCCGAGGTTGGATGACTTGTTGGATCAAATAAGCGGAGCTACTATCTTTTCGAAGATTGATTTGAAGAGTGGATATCATCAAATTCGTATCATACCAGGAGATGAGTGGAAGACTGCTTTTAAAACCAGGGAGGGTCTATACGAATGGTTGGTCATGCCATTTGGTTTATCCAATGCACCGAGTACTTTCATGAGGGTGATGAATCAAATTTTTAGACCATTCATTGGGAAGTTTGTGGTGGTGTATTTCGATGATATTCTGATTTACAGTGGGAGTCCTGAGGAACATTTGAATCATCTTTGAGAAGTGCTGATGGTATTACGACCAGAACAATTCTATGCTGCAACGAAGAAATGCGTATTCATGACGCATAGTGTGTTGTTTTTGGGGTATGTTGTCTCGAAGGAAGGTATACAGGTGGACCAAAGAAAAGTTGAGGCGATCAGAGATTGGCCGCAGCCCAAGACGATAACAAAAGTTCGTAGTTTTCACGGGTTGGCTTCATTCTATCGAAGGTTTATACCACACTTCAGTAGTGTGATGGCACCTGTTACGGATTGCATGAAGGGTAAACAGTTTTCATGGACAGAGGAAGCAGGAATTGCTTTTGAGCGAATCAAAGAACTTTTGACGTCTGCACCAATTCTTGTATTACCTAATTTTCAGTTGTTGTTTGAACTACATACTGATGCATCCAAGGTTGGGATTGGAGGAGTGTTGAGTCAGAAGGGACGTCCAATTGCATATTTCAGTGAGAAGTTGTCAGGAGCGAAGATGCAATACAGTACATATGATGTGGAGTTCTATGCTGTTGTACAATCTATTAAACAATGGAGACATTATCTGTTTCAGAAAGAGTTTGTTCTGTATACTGATCATGAAGCATTGAAGCATTTGCAAGGGCAAGACAAGATTTCAGCGAGACATGCATCGTGGATTGCATATCTGCAACAGTTTACTTTCGTTGTTAAACACAAGTCAGGGGTGACGAATCGAGTGGCTGATGCTTTGAGTAGAAGAAATCATTTGTTGACTACAATGAGGGTTGAAGTGACGGGGTTTGAAATATTGCCAGAATTATTTATCGATGATCCTTACTTTACAAAGTTTGTTGAAAAAGTCAAGGATGGAGAGACGGATGAGTTCGTGATGATAGATGGTTTTCTTTTTAAAGGAAGTCGATTGTGCATACCGGAGGGTAGTCTAAGAATGAAGATTATCAAGGAGTTACACGAAGAGGGGCATGTTGGGAGAGACCGTACCTTACAGTTGATTTCACAGTCCTACTTTTGGCCATCGATGAGGAAAGAAGTGGAAAGATTTGTGGAGCGATGTCATATATGTCAAGTTTCGAAAGGAACTGCGACTAATGCTGGTTTATATATGCCGTTACCGGTACCAACTAAACCATGGGTTGATGTGAGTATGGACTTTGTGTTGGGATTACCAAGGACACAGCGTGGTAACGATTCCATATATGTGGTGGTTGATCGATTTTCGAAAATGGCACACTTTATTGCTTGTAAGAAGACGGCGGATGCTGTTCATGTTGCTCAACTATTTTTCAGGGAGATCTATCGACTTCATGGATTGCCAGAATCTATTGTGTCGGATAGAGATACTAGATTTCTGAGTCATTTTTGGCTGAGTTTGTGGAAAATGGTCGGAACGAAGTTGAAGTTTAGTAGTGCCTATCATCCGCAAACTGATGGACAAACAGAGGTGGTTAATAGATCATTGGGAAACTTGTTGAGGTGTCTTGTTCAAGATAATATGAGGAGTTGGGATGTGAAGTTATGCCAGGCAGAATTTGCTCATAATCATGCTATGAATCGAAGTACTGGGTTCAGTCCATTTCAGATTGTTTATTCGAGCTTACCGAAGGGACCATTAGATTTGACGGTAGTGCCACAATCAAAGAAGACAGTTAAGAAAGCTGTTGATTTTGTTGAAGGGCTGACGGAATGTCATAAAGTCGTTCAAGAACGATTAGAGAAAGCAAATGATAAGTATAAACAATCTACAGATTTGAAACGAAGAAGTGTTGAATTTCAAGAAGGTGATTTGGTTTATGCAGTTTTAACAAAAGATCGTTTTCCAGTGGGCGCTTATAACAAGTTGAAAGCCAGGAAAATTGGTCCCGTGGAAGTTGTAAAACGAATTAATGAAAATGCTTATAAATTGAGACTACCGGATGATGTGTATACGTCTGACGTATTCAATGTTAAGCATCTCGTACCTTATAATGGGGATGAGTTTGTTGGGGATGAAGAGTGTGCAAATTCGAGGACGAATTTCTTTCTACTTGGGGAGGATGATGCAGCGCAACCTACAACCTTCAAAGGCATAAGTCGTACAGGACTCAAGGAATCAGAGATAAGTCGTCCACGACTTATAGAAGAAGCACGAGATAACAAAATAGCTGTGAGTGTAGAAGGTTTAAGTCGTCTACGACTTAAGGGCGATGTCGTATGTAGCCCACGAGCTAAAGATAACGAGGGAAATATAAGTCGTAACCGACTTATAGAAACAGGCATGAGTCGTATGAGGCGTCTACGACTTAAGGAAGGTAAGGAGATAAGTCATCCACGACTTAATGAAACTGGAGGTATAAGTCATCCACGACTTAACACAAAGCAAGAAGAAGAAGAAGCGGGTTACGACTTAGTTAAGTCGTTTGAGATCCTTAAGTCGTGAACTGGGCTAACTCGTTGAAGTCACTATTCACTAAGTCGTCCAAGCATAAGTCGTTGAAGGGATAAGTCGGCAGTGTTAACTCGTGAAGTATTGATAAGTCGTATGTCATCTATTCCGTATGTCGTCAGTGTGTAAGTCGTTGTATGTTGTTACTTTTGAGTCGTGTACTTTGTTTTTAAGTCGTATGTCGAAGACTATGTGTTGTAATCTTTAAGTCGTAAGTCGCTGAATAGTTATGTCGCATGTTTTGTATAAATCGTAAGTTGTGACATTTGTATTGTAAGCTGATAAGTCGTATACGACTTATGATGAGTCGTAGGTCGTAGATGATGAGTCGGAAATGACTTAAGACTTAGGAATTTTTCTGGATATGTGTTGTAGCCTATAAATAGGCAAGTTGTTTCATTTGTAAGGTTGTTGAATATTGAATAAAATTCTCTTTTGATTGCTTTGTGCTCTCATTCTAAATTGGTAGTTGAGTGTAATCTCCTATCTCCTCTTTCGGATAATCGAGTGCGCTCGATTCAACGATTGTAGAAGCCGATTCGCGGAATCAAGTGCGCTTGATCAACGCTTGAAGAATTGAACATCTTTGAACCCGGTATCGTGCGCGATCAACGAGTTCGAGATAGCTAGAGTTCGGTATCTTCGGATCAACGAATTCGGGCATTTCAGCATCTTCCATTCCACCGATTGCTACATTCAACGATCTACATTGTTTTTGATTAATCCGCTGCGTCACATTATTATAATAGCGAATATTACTACATAGTAGATAGTTTAACGGATCCTTAAGAGATGTGAATCCCGAACATTTCTTAAGTTACTGCAGTCACGTTAGACACTGGATAGGAGATGTCAAATCCCGTAAACATCTCTGACGCCGTTTACACTCATATTTATTTCATTGATTTAACTTACATAAGATCTTTTAGTTCTAACTCGAGTGTTTTGTCTTTTCAATTCGCTCGGGTCAGCCTGAGCATTTCAGGATTTGAAGGCCCTATTTCTGAAGGACGAAGACGAAGATTTTATTATTACTATTTGTTATATATTCTACTACACCATTGTATTCCGCTGCATAATTATCATTCTCTGGTATGTGTAACACTGATATGTATTGTATAAGTATAATCAAATGTTTTGTAAAACAGCTTCATGAACTGTTATTTGATTATTATATTTTATCGTTTCGCTGCAAGATTCTATTTTGTTTCTTTTATTTCTCCACTTTTTCTTATTTACTCCATAACAATCCACCCTTCTCTATGGTTTAAGTCGGCACGTGTGTCTGCTTAAGCATACAAAAAGGTGGGATGTTACAAAAGATGCCGGCCCAAAAGATTTAAGTGATAAAAAAAACTGTCCCCCTTTTTCTTTTTATTTCTTCGGCCTTATTTCCTTTGCGTTGAAAAAAATGGCTGCCTTGTTTCTTCTTCTATCTGAAATTAGGGCTTTATGAAATGAAGCCGCTGCTCTATAATAAATCAGTTGAGTTGAGTGATTGTCCTTGCGTTGTTTTCTCAATCACCTTCTAGCTTTAGCACATGTGCAGTAGCTTCAATTCGTCGAGTTCGATTTGATTAAATCTGATATGTGATTTCCTTTATTATTCTCGTTGATATGCTTGAACTTGATTCGATTCGAGTTATTGATTTGAAACTTTGCTCTGTGATATTGCTTGAACTCGAATGCTAGATAATGCCGATGATGATTGGGTTTTATAGGGTTGAAAACCCAAAATTAACGTTCGTATAATATTGTTTGAATTCTTTAGTTACTTTAGCTCGGCCATTTGATTTTGCTTGGATGCTGGTGATGTTTTCTGACTTTTTCAATTCGTTTATTTTCGTTTGCTTGATTACCACGGTTTTGATTTTGACTTGTTCGATTCTTTGCCTTGGTCACCACGGCTTTGATTTTGGCTTGTTCGAACTTTGCTATCACCTTGGCCACCACGCCTTTGATTCTTTGGCATTTAAACTTGACTTAGTTTGAAAAACTGCTACCTTGATTTGAAACTGCTACGTGATTTTGTTCTGATACCTTGATTTGAAACTGCTACCAGATTTCTGTAAAACTGTAAGCTGCTCTGACTTGTTTTTCGAACTGCAATGTTTATTCATGTATGCATATCCTAGTTTGCCCTGACTTAAGTGGTTATGTGGACTATTGCATTGTTGTTGTGACTCAAGTAAATATATGTGAGAAGGATTTGATTGCACTTGTTTGATTTGTGCTTGATCATTGTCACTGCTTGTACTGGTTCAACCTACTTCTATTTTGATTTTACTTCATATATACTGCTAGCTTTGGTTGATTGTCTCCATACATATATACATATATGTATGCATATATATATATATATGTGTGTGTGTGTGTGTGATTATACTTTGTATTGCAGTCTTGTTCATCACTGCATATATGTTGTTTCCTGCTGATGAACTTGGTAGCCTTGCATTTCACTTATGTACATGTGCACTGATGTATGTTGAGTAAATTGACTTGCTTGATTCGAAGTCTGGTCTCATGATCACCCCAGTTTTGTATTGAATGTTGTTGCCTTTTGTCATTGTTAGACTTGAAGTTTAGTGTGTTCATGTAGTCTGGTTTAATGTGGAGCTTGACTGAGTTGTTGCTTCGAGCTAGTTTGCATTTGCTTTGGATTGATTGCTGCTTGGTTGCATTGTCCATTTCATGGCATCATCCTTTATACATGTTGAAGTGTTTATTGATGGTCTGGGTTCTTTTTATGTCTGACTGCATGTCAACTTGTAAACATTGAACTGGTTTATTTGCTCTACTTCATGCCTGTGTTCATTTGTCTGGAGTCTAGTCTAGTTTCACTAGCTTCATCTTGATTTTGGTCTGGATCTTGTTGCAATCTTGTTTCATGTAGCATTTGAGGTGTGCATTCAGTTGTGGTCTGAACCTCAGTTGATTGCATTACATTATTCATTGTCTTGTGCCATTGTATGCCTCTGGTATGGTGCACTATGTCATCACTACTTATCACATCTATGCTTATACCTGACCTTTGTTGCTCTTGATCAATTCATTGTTGTGGTCTTGTTTCAGTCATTGAAACTTGTACTTGACCATTTGTATCTGGTTCCATATCTGACTATGCTACATCTGTGCTTTTATGCACTGCCCTGATGCAATTGGCATTTGTATCCTGTACTTGATAGTCTATTAACTTGATGTTGCCTTTGATACAAGTTAAATTTGTTGTTTCAAACAGTTTTTGTGTTCTCTGATCACATGTGTGCACATTGACTGTTGAGGCTTTGTTCTCATGTGTACACAATGAATTTTTGGTCGAGGCTCATTTTATGTTTTTGTATTGCACCTGAGTTGAATCCAGCCTTGGCTCAGGTTTCACCTTGTGCTTACCTATCCCTGCAGTTTTATTAAGTGTATATCGGTGTGCACGGCCCTGTGGCAAGTACAGTGATACACTATGCATGTCACAAGTTGTTCGTGTAGATGAATTCAAAATAAATGATGACGAACAACCCAAAACTGAGGCAAATAATATTTTCAAAAACACAATTTATTTTACACTGCAAAAATATTTCTTTTTCAATTTTACTACGTCAGTGTTTATTTTGCAGGTACTTCAGATGCTGGATTCAAGCTTGAACAGAGTTGAAGATCAAATACGAGTGAATGAGTGATAGGTAGTGAGGTGAACAACGTAAAGTGAAATTTGAGATGTAATCAAAATTGTATTGTAATTAAAAAAACGTATATATGTAGCGAGAGCTCAAATTTGTACTATTCAAAATTGTAATAAAATATTTGTTTGAATAAAATATATGTTTGAATTAAATTATGTGTAATTTATTTTATACAGCAAATATTTATTTAATTATGTGAAAATAAAATAGTACAATAACAAATACATTTAAATGAATATATATATATATGTTTATTATCATCAAACAAAAATCATATACTTGCATATTCAACAATCTCCCCCTTTGGATGATAACAAACATATGTTTAAGATTTTGAATTTATTATATGTATTTGATCATTCTATTTGCTCCCGCTATTTGAATGCTCCCCTACACCAAAGCTCCCCCTTCATATATGCATGAAAATAAATAAAAATATGCAAATAAAAATTTTGGCTTGAAGTATTTGCCAACCAAAATCTTGACTTCTCTCTCCCCCTTTTGTTATCAGCAAAAGAGTAATAGTGTTAGAAAAAATAGATCTAAAGTGATAGACATTAATATACTACTAATACCCAATCGAGTATAAATATTAAATTTCAATAAAAAATCAAACAAAAATCATAAATACTCTGTTAGGCGCATATTCCACTTTAGAATGATAAGAGTGATGTTGGTATATAAAACCATATAGCTGTGTCTATTTGTGGTATATTAATATCAGGAATTTGAATATCTACTAACCATGCATAACCGTGAGGACTTTTAAATGGGATTAGAATCAACTCGTCTATTTTAATAACCAATTTTGATATGTGTTCCTTACATGCATAACCGTGAGGACTTTTAAATGAGCATGAAAGCACATATGCAAATATTCCAAGTAATTCACCCATGCATAACTGTAAGGACTTTTAAATGAGAGTGAATACTTTGGAAAAAATAAATAAAATAAAAACGAATAATTTCCTGTTTAAAATACCACATATTGACATACTATATTGGATTTAGATGAGTGATGGTCGTTAGAAATATGATAGAAATAGAGATGGTCATGGAATTTTTACCAACAAAAGTTATTACAAATCTTGTTAAATTTTTAAAGAAATTTACTAAATATACTTTCTCAAGTTATAATATTGATTAATATCAACACTCATCACTTTTTTCAATCACTATTTACCTTTTCAATAATTAGTAGGGAGTCAGATTGGTTAATGTAGTCACTTAAAATCAAATCCAAAAATAATTATAAAATCAAATTTTCTAAAATGACTAATCTGAATCGAAGTCAACAAAAACTATTTTCTAAAAGGGGTTTTTTAAAAATGTCTGCTAATTTGAAAATCATATGAAATTAAAAATATGCAGATATTTTCTTTGAAAATGTGATGCAACTTATGGATGTCTCAACATAAAACACTTTCCACTAGTAATTTTTCTATCAACTTGGCTACCAGTGTAATCTGCATCTGAATTCCATTTTACCTCAAAGTTATCTGATGGATACCAAAGACCAAACCGTGATATGTGCAACAAATACCTTATAATCATTTTACAACTTTTATAATGTGATTCCTTAAGGATTTGATTGAAAACGTGCACATTAACAACTAGTGAACATATTGTCAGATCTAGAAGCAGTAAGATAAACAAATATATCCACTTGTACCTAGAGTAATCATCAATCAATACAAAACAATATCTCTTATCATCTAATCTTGCAATATAGTTAGTCCAAGCAAATCTATATGAAATATTTCAAGGATGAAAAATCGATTGGTCAACATTTTTGCACAAATCAGAACCAAAATCAACATTTATTTTCTTATCACATAACTGGCTGAATTAAATCACATTATGATGTAGATTTTCACATTTAATATATCGTTCAAGATAGGTGTATCGTTACCTATTTTACTTTTGCCCATTGTGATTCTGCCACCTTTATACTAGGCTAAGGAACTTTGATTTGTCGCCCGTCGTGTGCCTGGAACAGCCATAATCCAGGTAACACTATTGTTTTTCCTTAGCCTGTCACCACACCTACATGGGAGAAGATTTTTGTGACCTATTTGTTTTTATAAGTCCATAGTTTTTAGTGGCAACAGATTTTGAAAAATAAGCTTGTGGAGACCCAAGACAATTTATATTTGTTCCTTTTGGCACCCAGATTTGTTTGACTCAAAGGGATTTTATATTGTGCCTTTTGGAACCCAAATTGGTATGGTTTTGTGTTTGTATATATTTCGACAATTATTCTTTCCATGTCCAATATTTCCACACTTTACGTATTTGGGTATCACACTTTTCCCCTTAATAGTGTTATTAGTCGTTTGTTCATATTTTGACACTTTTGCAAATCCAAATCCTTTCCTTTTATTCTCGAAGAGTTGATTTTCAAAGAGCATATTAAATGATTTATCTCCAGTGTAAAATTTATGAGTAACCAACTCAAGTTTATTAACTTTGGATTTTAAAGTTTATTTTCATTTATTAGCTTCGAACAACAACTAATGGTACTATCTCTCTTTTCAAAATTCTTCATTTTCAAGTCTATATTTTCATTTTTAAGCTCTCTAATTTTAGTCTTAATTTCTAGCATCTCAGTTTCAAAGAGTTGGAGTTTTTTAAATTCAATTTTTTCAAAATCCTTGATTTTTTCAGTCTCCTTTTCAAACTCGTGATTTAATTGAATAATTTCAAATTTGCTCAAAATCACGTTTTCTTTTTCAAGGGGTTTTGAAATTTTCGTTAACTTCATTTAATTCCCTTTTAAAAATCGCACATTTATAACTTTCTGACTTCTTAAAACTATCCAACTCTTTTTGCAAAATGTTATTTTTACAAATCAACTCAGATTTATTTTTCTCCCGAATTTAAATTTTGTTTTCTAACTTTTGAAAGTTTTCTTGAAAACAAGCAAATTCTTTTTCATAGTCCAAACACCTTTTGCAATTAGAATTTTTATTTTTCTTAATATTTTTAAGCTCATTTTCCAAATCATTATTTTTCTGACGCAGTTTAGCTTATTCCCTTTTCAACTTATTATTTTTCATCTAAAGAGATTCATTATTTCAATTGATTTTTAGCACAAGAGAACTAAATCATGAAATGAAAGATCACTTATCTCATCGGCTATTGAATCTTCATCACTACTGTCAAATCATGTCAAGCACGTTTCTTCAACTGAGTCGATTGTGGGGGATTTCTCACCGTTGTTGACTTTTGCACCATATATTGTATAAAAAGCATTCCATATTTCCTGTGCACTTTCACAATGAGAGATACAGTTAAAATTATTTCAATTAATATAAGAATATAGTATATGCATAGCAAGAGCATTAATCGAAGTATTTTTCTCATCTACTATATCACACCTATTTTCAGTTATATCCCAACATTTAAAATTAACAGATTTTAAATACAATTCCATTTTTTATTTCAAATTTAAAAAATCTGTTCCATCAAAAATAGGAGGAATAATACTGGACTGACTCTCGCTAAATTTGCAACTACGGTTAGACATCCTTGCTATTAACCTGCTCTGATAACACTTGTAGGATCGATTTCACCCTACCGGGGGGGTGAATAGGGTGATACTAATAATTATAAAAATTTAATGCGGAAATATATAAAATAATTACAGCACTGATAATAGCAGAATAATAACAGCACAGATAATAGCAGAATATTAAAAGCATAAATAGAACAACACAGATTTACCCAGCTTCGGCAAAACCCTACCTACGTGCTGCCCCCAAGGTTTCTACTAGAAATTAAGTAGCCAGACGCTTATAGGCGTAAACTCGCTACACCCGCTATCGACTAACCTAACTCTACGCTCAAAAACCTGCCACAACTCAGCCACTGAGTTGCGAATTCTCGAACTACACCACTGTAGTTCGTCCCCTAGTCACACGACTAGAATTTACAAAAGTTTAAAAGAGAAATACAAAATAAAAACAACTAAAAAATTAAAACCCTAATTTAAAATTAAAACCCCAATATGAATTAAAAATGCCGGCCTAAAAGATTTAAGTGATAAAAAAACTGTCCGCCTTTTTCTTTTTATTTCTTCGGCCTTGTTTCCTTTGCATTGAAAAAATGGCTGCCTTGTTTCTTCTTCGATCTGAAATTAGGGCTTTATGAAATGAAGTCACTGCTCTATAATATATCAGTTAAGTTGAGTGATTGTCCTTGCGTTGCTTTCTTAATTGTCTTCTAGCTTTAGCACATGTTCAGTTGCTTCATTTCGTCGAGTTCGATTTGATTAAATCTGGTATGTGATTTCCTTTGTTATTCTCATTGATATGCTTGAACTTGATTCGATTCGAGTTATTGATTTGAAACTTTGCTCTGTGATATTGCTTGAACTCGAATGCTAGATAATGCCAATGATGATTGGGTTTTATAGGGTTGAAAACCCTAAATTAACGTTCGTATAATATTGTTTGAATTCTTCAGTTACTTTAGCTCGGCCGTTTGCTTGGATTCTGGTGATGTTTTTTGACTTTTTCAATTCATATATTTTCGTTTGCTTGATTATCACGGCTTTGATTTTGACTTGTTCGATTCTTTGCCTTGGTCACTACGGCTTTGATTTTGGCTTGTTCGAACTTTGCTACCACCTTGGCCACCACGCCTTATTCTTTGGCATTTAAACTTGACTTAGTTTGAAAAACCGCTACCTTGATTTGAAACTGCTACCAGATTTCTGTAAAACTTTAAACTGCTCTAACTTGTTTTTCGAACTGCAATGTTTATTCATGTATGCATATCTTAGTTTGCACTGACTTATTTGGTTGTGTGGACTATTGGATAGTTGTTGTGACTTAAGTAAATATATGTGAGATGGATTTTATTTCACTTGTTTTATTTGTGCTTGATCACTATCACTACTTATACTGGTTCAACCTGCTTCTGTTTTGATTTTACTTCATATATACTGCTAGCTTTGGTTGATTGTCTCCATATATATATACATATATGTATGTATGTATATATATGTGTGTGTGTGTGATTGTACTTTGGTATTGTAGTCTTGTTCATCACTACATATATGTTGTTTCCTGCTGTTGAACTTGGTAGCCTTACATTCCACTTATGTACATGTGCACTGATGTATGTTGAGTAAATTGACTTTCTTGATTCGAAGTATCATCTCATGATCACCTCAGTTTTGTACTGAATGTTGTTGCCTTTGGTAATTGTAAGACTTGAAGTCTACTGTGTTCATGTAGTGTGGTTTAATGTGGAGCTTGATTGAGTTGTTGCTTCGAGCTAGTTTGCATTTGCTTTGGATTGATTGCTGCTTGGTCGCACTGTCCATTTCTTGGCATCATCCTTTGTACATGTTGAAGTGTTTATTGATGGTCTGGGTTCTTTTTATGTCCGACTGCATGTCAACTTGTAAACATTGAACTAGTTTATTTGCTCCTCTTCATGTTTGTGTTCATTTGTTTGGAGTCTAGTTTGGTTTCTCTGGCTTCATCTTGATTTTGATCTAGATCTTGTTGCAGTCTTGTTTCATGTAGCATTTGAGGTGTGCATTCAGTTGTGGTCTGCACCTCAGTTGACTGCATTACATTGTTCACTGTCTTGTGCCATTGTATGCCTCTGGTATGGTGCACTTGTGTCATCACTGCTTATCACATCCATGCTTATACCTGACCTTTGTTGCTTCTGATCAATTCATTGTTGTGGTCTTGTTTCAGTCATTGAAACTTGTACTTAACCATTTGTATCTAGTTCCACATCTGACCATGCTACATCTATGCTTTTGTGCACTGCCCTGATGCAATTAACATTTGTATCTTGTACTTGATTGTCTATTAACTTGCAGTTACCTTTGATACAAGTTAAATTTGTTGTTTCAAACAGTTTTTTGTGTTCTCTGATCACATGTGTAAACATAGATTGTTGAGGCTTTGTTCTTATGTGTACACATTGAATTTTTGGTCGATGCTCATTTTATGTTTTTGTATTGCACCTGAGTTGAATCCAGCCTCATCTCGGATTTGACCTTGTGCTCACCTATCCCTGCAGTTTTATCAAGTGTATATCGGTGTGCACGGCCTTGTGACATGTACAGTGATACACTGTGCATGTCACAAGTTGTTCGTGTAGATGAATTCAAAATAAATGATGACGAACAACCCAAAACTGAGGGAAATAATATTTTTAAAAACACATTTTATTTTACACTGCAAAAATATTTCTTTTCAATTTTACTACGTCATTGTTTATTTTGCAGGTAATTTAGATGCTGGATTCAAGCTGGAACAGAGTTGAAGATCAAATACGAGTGAATGAGTGATAGGTAGTGAGGTGAATAATGTAAAGTGAAATTTGAGATGTAATCGAAATTGTATTGTAATTGAAAAATGTATATATGTAGCGAGAGCTCAAATTTGTACTATTCAAAATTGTAATAAAATATTTGTTTGAATAAAATATCTGTTTGAATTAAATTATGTGTAATTTATTTTATTCAGCAAATATTTATTTAATTATGTGAAAATAAAATAGTACAATAACAAATACATTTAAATGAATAAACATATATATATATATATGTTTATTATCATCAAACAAAAATCATATACTTGCATATTCAACAATTAGTATTAATTACTAATAGTATATTAAATATTAAATATTACTTCTTATTTGTTAGTTATTAATTATTACTTATTTCTTCTTAATTATAGGTGGGTATTAATTTATTAGTAATTATATATATTATTAAATATTAATGATTAAAAGTTAATTAATGATTATTTAATAGAAATTATTTAATAATTTGTTATTAGTTGTTAAAAAAGGTTGTTGAATAATACTAACTACAGCTTAGAAAATATTATGAAAAAACACTTTTTTATAAAAGTTGTTAATATTCTTTTTTTTACAGTGTTTGTTGATCAAAAGTTGTAAAAAATAACATTTTTACAATGTTTGTATATTTAAACATTGTAAAAATATATTTTACAACGTTTATTTTAAAAACGTTGTAACCTGAGGTTGTAAAAGGCTTTTTTACAACGTTTTTTCATAAATGTTGTAAATTTGAAGTTGTAATAAGGTATCTTTGTTGTAGTGTACATAATACGCACATTTATGACTTTTATATACGCACCCTTTTAAATATTAGTGATATCCAAACAAATCGAATAAAATCTAATAATTCATATTTCTTAAATATTAATTAATTTACAATAATTATAAATTAATTAAATCATGTGGTTTGTCAAAGTATTCAATATTTCGATTATGCGAGTGAAAGATGTAAATCCGATCAGCAATTAACATCGAACAATTCAAATACATTACCTTAGGTAGTGGTATGTCATTTCGACTGAATTTTCCGCTTACACATCCTTTGGTAAAATGAAACTTTACTATTATAAACAATACCGATAGTAACGATTATTTACATCAATTCTCTTAGTCAACATTATATCACTTTAGGGCTTATGAAATTTGATTTTGATCAAAATGTTAGGATTTCAATATACTTTAGGATTGATTAATCATCAAACCATAGATCTGAATAAATGACCCATATTGATTTGATTGAGAATAAATCCGAGATAAGTAAACGAATTAACGAAATCCATACCTGAATTCCTAGTTGCTGATTGGAAAAGTAAATTTGGTTTGGTTTTCCATATTGACACAAGCCCTAGATCTTGTATTAGATCTGAATCCAAAGTTGTTGCTTTCATAGACTGATTAAGAGAAAGAGATCGATCTAAAAGATAAGAGTTGGATCCGATCTTCCAAATTGACATAAACCCTAGATCTGAATTATTTCCATAGAAGAAATTAGGATAATATCTAGAGCATATGTAATTTGGGGACCATAACCACTTATTTATAATATTGGCATTTTTTAATTTGGCCCTTCAACAAATTAGAATTGCTCGTTTATCTACACATTAATGCAATGACAATTATACATGTAAGCTTTTAACTTTAATTCGTAATTTGATCACTTTAATTAGGCTTTGCACCAAAATAGCACAACACATTTTATTTTACATATGTGGCCCACATGTTACAATTTTCCAACAATCTCCCCATGGGCCATATAAGTAATAACCTTATAAATGTATGTATCTTTATGAGCTCCAAAATTTGATGTTTATAACATAACATGTTTCCAAAATAATCTCATCCATTAACTATGCTGGCAAAGGATCAAAGCGGCATTCGTTACTTTTAGCGTAACTAAACCCATCAATGGTCACATATACCAACACAATCAAACGACATAGATCAATCATGGATGCGTAGCATGGAAATTATATGAGATGTGATCTATACATACCTATATCTAACGGTCCTACTTTAGTGAGGCCAGAATGTTCAATATTTGAACAACCTGAAATGCAAACAAAACTTTATTACTTTATTTCTGATAAAAAAAGAACTTGATGTATATATGTAACCAAAGCATAGAGTAATGTGTCATATGAAAATACCAAATACAAACTCCACCTAAACCAAAATATTCTTACATAAAAGTTACACCAATTGAGAAAGATGCTCATGAAAGACCTTGGGTGATAATCCTTTTATAAGCAGATCCGCCATAATGGAGTTTGTCACAATATGCTCTATGAATCACAATCTATTTTACATTATCCCCTTATTAGAAAATAATATATTGTTTATTATCACAATATTACTTTAATGGTCTTTCAATTTCTTTATTCAATAGTACATAACTTTGTGATAAAATTTTATAATTATTTTTCATCGTTGGATGCTCCATAATAGAAAATAGTAAAGAAGGATATAAGTGTCTGTATGATAACTTTCCTTATATAGCTTCATCCAAAAAATAACAACAACAACAATATTATTATTATCTAAAGTGGATCTTTTGTACTCTTGGCATCCAAAATATTTAGATTGTAATGCCTTTTGATCTCCAACCAATTTGATCTTTGTCTTGAGCATATAATCCTTTTGTTCCTGAAAGATATCTAATAACCATTTTGGTTACTAATCATTGATCCACTTTCAATGTCAGTAAGAAATCTGCCATATAATACACGTAATATCCATATGTCTATATGCCTTGGCATGCATTAGACTCCCCACCGCAAATGGATGAGGAATCTTTTGGATTTCTTGAGCTTCAAGGATGTTCTTATATTATTTTATAAGACAACATTTGCCTATTTTGGCAAAAGGTAATCAATTGATTCGCAGTTTGCATACCAAATCCTTTTTTGAAGCCTTATATGCCTAGCCCTTTTGTGATAATCCAAATATCACCCCATGAATAATAATGGCATATTTGAATCCCTAATACAAAAGGGTAATCCATAAGTAGTTTTCTTAAGTTGCATCAATGTCTCCACTGAGCAACACGACTTTAATATCCTTCCAATATTGCTTAAAATCATAATTTACAGCAAGTTTCAAAATAATTCTAAAGAGTTTTTCAGTAAAAATGAAAACAAAGTCTCTTTAAAAAATAAAATATCGTTTTCCTTTTGAGTATAGTCTTTTCTATAATGAGCCTTATACCTTTCCACATTACTCACTTGATCCATTTTTGTTTTGAATAGTAACTCATAACAAATGATCTTGTTATCTTAAGGTGATGGGAAAGATCTCAAACTTTGTTGCCTTTATAAATTTACATTATATATTCATACCCTAAATCCACATTTCAAATTAGTATCTTGTATGGATTGATATAAGTCCAAAGAATCATCTTCATTAATCCAGTATTTATCTTTATGGAGAAATACTGCACAGTCATCAGGAATAGTATTTCATCCTTTTCAAATAGATTTCCTTAGTGACCTTGCACTTTGAGTTTGTTGAATTTGTTTCTTGAAACAGTAACCTTAACTTGAAGAAATTTGTTTATTTACTTTTTGTTAATGAAATGAAAAAGATCATATACATTATCCGAAGAAGTACATGTAGTTGAATCAAAGATAATAATTCTCTTCAAAGATAATGATCCATACTATATTTCTCTTTCCAAACTCAACATCCTCAAAAACTGTTGCATTTCCCGTCTTAAAACTTTCCTTATGGGGGTTCATAAAACTATTACTTTGAAGTTGCTTAGAATATCAATAAAGTACTTTCTATCTTTAATGCCTCAATCTAAAATTATTTAGTAAGAAAAAAAAATTATATTAATCATCAATTCAAAACTTAAGACTTCATTATAAAAGGTATTTAGCATAAATATATATATATAAGCTATATGTTAAACATTAGGAGTTTTAATTCAAGCAGTGTTTGAATTTATTCATAAATCAATCTTACTATTTCTAAATGAACAATAATAACCTAATTTGTTTATATTAAGAAATAGAAATCCAAATAATATAACTGAATCTGATAATAACTTAAAAATATCTAGTTTACTTTACTTTATATGACTGTATATCTCATTAAAGAAACAACTATAAATATATCTATATGTTATTTATTTTCTTCTAGATCTTTAGCGACTTTTTTATCCTTTTTTATACATTTATTTAAAATGTATGTTAAATGAGTACTTTCAATCTTACATGCTTCAACCTCTCTTCTTCTTATTAGAATGCTAAATGAGCTTAATAAGAGGTCATTTTATTCTTAAAAAATAATAATTAATAATAATCCTAAAATGGTTATATTTCCAATAAAGAGAGTACCAAAAAAAGAACAATAACTTGAGTGCATTTAACTCTTGAAGCAATATTTTCAAATATAGTACTTATTTATGTTTCCTTTCTTTTGACTTTATAGAATCAAACACTGCAAAGCGTGCTTGTTTCCCTTTATCATTTTGACAAACTGTTTTTCGTTCTTAGTAAAAAAAAATCCTTAAAATGGGTTATCCCTACAGATACCACATCCTTGAAAGCTTTTGAAATATTTTACCTTATGTTCCTTTGACTCTTGCTATTTGAATTATTCCACCTCTCAATGTTCTTCATAATATTATAAGAACATTCAATAGTAATAGGGGTGGTTGTGACCTTCATAATTGCAAGAGCTAGATCCATGAAGTCAAGATCAAATAACATGTTCTCTTACAATTCTTTGGAGTTAGTCCCAAACCAGATGAGAATATTATCAAAATTAGCAGACACTTTAGAAAATTAGTTGAAAATTGAACAAAAGTATAGATTGACCGTATATGCTCTGTAACATCATGCCTTTTTGGATGCTTTAAGCAGACACGCATGCCAAACTTAAACCATTCAAAATGGCAGATTGTTATTGGGTAAATAAGAAAAAGAGAAAGAAATAAAACAAAACAGAATCTCATAGCGGAATGACAAAATATAATAATCAAATAACATTTCATGAAGCTGTTTATAAAACATTTGATTATACTTATACAACATAGTATCAGGGTTACACATATCAGAGATAAATAACAAATAATGCAGCGGAATATTATGGTGCAGTGGAATAATATAGTAAATAGTAGTAGCACAAATCTTCATCTTCGTCCTCCAGCATAAGTCTTCAAATCCTGAAATGCTCAGGCTGACCCGAGCGAATTGAAAAGACAAAACACTCGAGTCAGAACTAAAAGATCTTATGTGAGTTAAATCAACGGTAAATAAATATGAGTGTAAATGGCGTCGGAGATGTTTACTGGGTTTGACATCTCCTATCCAGTGTCTAACGTGAGTGCAGTAACTTAAGAGATGTTGGGGATTCACATCTCCTAAGGATCCGTTAAACTATCCACTATGTAGTACAATACGCTATTATAATATGTCTACAGTAATATAAACTATTAAAATAGCGTTAAGGCGTTACATTTTCCCCATTAACACATTTGTATTTCTCATAGTCCATACAGTACCGTAATCCCACCCGTATTGGGTGCTGTCAGAGGGCACTCCATAGGTATGGTACAAACCAAACTCGTAGAAGGCGCGCCAGGGTAGATATACCAATTACGCATCCGGACTGTTGGTAATGCATTGCAGCAACTATCGCCCATGTGACGCCCCACCTCTATACTTACGCTAGCCAAGGACACTATAGGGTAATGCCGTCAACTAACACAAAGAATAAGGCTGTTGAGGAGCGACCATCTGTGTAATTGCTTTGTGCGAATACCGATATGTCAGAAAATATAACTTACATTTCATTTCAAGAGGAAATCCGACATATCAAATACAAACTCAAAGCTACCACACAGTGGCTAAGTGGCCTTCGGAAACAAATATAGAAATAAACATAACATAAATAAGTCACAGACATTCATATCACAAAGGCGGAAACAGATATGAATATAACACAAAGAAGTTTACATCAAAGTAGTGGTAAAACAAGATCCACTACATCACAAGAGAATAGATACAAGTGCTAGGCAAAAGAATAATTATACATCAAGGAGTCTGTATCTCAAATGTATAATAACAAAAAAACTACTAATATAAAGTAGTTAGCCAAAAGAATCAGATGATAATCCCTAATAAGAAGTCGAGCAGGAGCACCTGAAATACCTCAGTCTGACCCGAGTATTATTTAAGAAGAAAATAATAAATGGATCAATCTAGCTATAAATATCAAATAAAATGATATATGACAAGAGATATGACCAACAACGTATGATAACATAAATGTCATACTGTGTCAAGTTATGCATCAAATAACAACAAAAATCATACAATATCTCAAATCAACTCGAAGCACCAAAACAAAAAGAATCACATTCTTTAAATAATTCACTAAAACACAAATATTGACAAAACATATCAATGCCAATCCACTAAAATTGGTGAAACACAAATTCTAGAAATCACAATCAGAAATCCAGAAATCTCAAAAGGGGGAAGGCCTATCACAAACAGGAGCATGAAAACTTACCAACACGTGTATCACAAACGGAATGCTATTCCATGGTCGCTAACCATAAGCCGAACATCGATGCATCTAGAAAGATATGCCCCATGCACAGTAGAACATCGACGCACCTGAAAAGATACGCCCCATGTATAAACTAACATTGATGCACCTAAAGAGATACACCCCATGCCTAGTCGAACATCGATGCACCTAAAAAGATACACTCCATGCACCAACTTAATGAGCCGATTGCTCCATGAACGGTCCAAATACCATGGGTCGCTAGCCATCAAAATGAGACGAAGCTCAAAAGAACGGGGTATAGTCCCCCACGTGGACAAAGAGACATCACACAATGCTAGTCTAAATCACAAAATGATCATCATCGATCATAAAGAAGTGTCGATTACACTAAGCTAGTAAATATAAGAGTTTAGCTTCATGTCCTATAACCACTTGCTTAACTCAAATATTTACGAACAGATTGTAGATTTCCACTCGAAAATGGTTACAAGAATTTCAATCGAACAAGTCCAAAAATTAACCGACGAAGTAAACGCAAGCGTTTCATACCACTTGTTTTACTAAGCCATTTAATTAGATTTCTCACACGAATGAGGTAAAGGTTTGTATATACTAATAGATTGGAAAATTATTTTATAAACGAGCTTTGTATTAAAAATAGAGTTGAAATCATCTTTGTGAAAGAGTTTGAATATTTACTACTAGTATAGAAACCTTTGTATTTAGAAGTGACAAGTCACAAAAATGATTGTAGAAACAATCAATCCACTACTAGAAAGGCTTCGTATAGCGGCGGAGCCTAGCGACGGTTTGCGACGGTTAAAAAAAGCGGCTGTCGCAAACCGTCGCTAGCCGTCGCTATACGCAATATACAGATCTGCCGAGAGCAACAGCTCCTTCATTCTCTCTTTCCCCAATTTCTTCCCCCAAATCACTTCCTCCTTCCCCCCCGACGCCCCCCATCACCATAGCCGCCGCTCCAGCTTTCAACGCCTCCAAATCACCCAAATTTACGTCGGTATGCTTCTAATCTCTTGTTTGAATGTAAATTTGATATTTTTAGGTTTAGTTTAAACCCTAAGTCAATTATGATTTGTTGTTAAATTGGGTATTAGTAGTGTTGTTAAATTAGGTATTAGTAGTGTTGTATGTTGATTTGATAAATTAATTAGTTTATTATCATGAACATGAATTATTTCGTATTACATTAACTAGTTTATCATGATCAAGTTGAATAAATGGTTGAAGTAGATGATTAGTGTTGGCGATTAACATGGTTAGTTGTTTTAGGTGAAAAAATAGTGTATATTAATGATTAACTTGGTTATTGATAAATTTACATGAAAGTATTTCATAGTTTATGAAATTGATAAATTACAAATTTAAGTTGTTAAAATCTAAATTCTGCAAATATGAGTATTACAAATTACAGTATTGTACAAAAATAAAGTTTATATAGTATTGTACAAATTTAAGTTTGATAAATTACAAATTACAGTATTGTACAAAAATAAAGTTTATATAGAAAATTAAAAAATGAATATGAGAGCCTTAAAAATTCTACAAATATCTAATTTTTTAAAAAAATTAGGAAATGACTTTAAAAACAACTGATATTGTACTGAAATCTATTTTGTAATGAAATTAAGAAATGAATATAACAACAACAAAGATTACGCTAAAATCTATGTCGTAAAATAAAGAAATGAATATTGAACTAAAATTGTTAATTGAATGTTGAACTAAAATTTAAATAGTTGAAACATTGTCAAAATTTGAAAAGAACAACAATATTTGATAAAATTTAAAGACATTTTTTTATCTCTTAGATTGGCTTTGGCCCCGTCTAGCAAGTGTTGTATATGATCGTTATATGGATGTTCGTTTTGGTAACGGAACATACATTTATATTCATCTGATACAATATTTGTCGGATTTGTCCCTGTATTGGACAAGTTACAAACACAATAAAGTAATTACATATTATAAATCATTTCATTTTAAACGGTTACAAAATTTCGATAGCGCTTCCTTTACGTTCCCTGTGTACACGCATTTGTGTACGATATAGGGAACAGAAGGGAAGTGCTGCCGAAATTTTGTTGAACCGTTTAATCTGAAATAATTTATAAAATGTAATTACATTATTGTGTTTGTAATGGGAAGTAGGATGACTGACCACCGAAGTGAAAACCAAAATACTAAAAAATTAAAAAATCCCATGAAGTTTTTATTTTGAATTTTCTGCAACGGTGAACTGTTTACAATGGAGAATGGTTGAAAATTAATGATTTAAACTGTCTAACATACATTTTCAAATCAGGAAAAATGTTTAATTATTTTCTCGACCATACTTGGATGTATGAAGTCAGAACTGGAAAGAAGGGGCCAATAAAGCAACATTTCTACAACGGTGTACACGAATTTATTAGATTTGCTAAATCTAATAACCGAAACAACACAGAAATTCGTTGCCCGTGTAGTAAGTGCCAACATTTGAAGCATTGGAAACCGGATATAGTTGAAGTACATTTGTATCAATATGGTTTTGTGCCTGATTATTATTTCTGGGATCGTCATGGAGAACTTGTTGAACCTACACCTAATACTGAACTATTAGAGGATGGTAATATGATGACGAATCCGATAGAAAATATGGTGGATGATGCAGCACGATCAATGTTTCCTACAACTGAAGCTGTCGATGAAGACGAAAATGTCGAAGAAGAACCGATTGCGGGAGCTAAAAAAATATACGATTTGTTGGATTCTGCTAAGAGGCCGTTGTGGGACGGATGTAATAGCGGAACCGAACTTTCAGTAACCGCCGAATACATAACTATGAAATCAAAATTCAACCTTACGGAAGCTGCATTTACAGCAGTTGTACAAGCTGCAAAACGACACATGCCACCCAATAATCTGATGTGCGATAGTCATTATAAAGTTAAAAAATTAATGTCCGCTTTCGGTCTACCGTACGAGAAGATAGATGCATGTGTGAAAGGTTGCATGTTGTACTGGAAAGACGACGTTGACCTCAGAAAATGCAAAATATGTAACGAAGAAAGATACAAACCAAGAAAGAAGAAAGGGAAAGAAGTCCCGTACAAGAGAATGCATTATTTACCCATCACTCCCAGACTTCAAAGATTATATGCATCTTCTGCTACGGCCTGTCATATGCGATGGCATAGTGTGAGAACGGCGGAAGAAGGAACTTTGATACATCCATCCGACGGAGAAGCATGGAAACATTTTGATAAGACTTATCCCGCATTTGCTGCGGAAAGCCGTAATGTCAGACTTGGTTTATGTACGGATGGTTTTTCACCATTTTCACAGTTTGGTAGTAAATATTCATCCTGGCCAATTATCGTTACTCCGTATAATTTACCTCCATGGATGTGTATGAAGACACCATATATGTTTCTCACCACTGTTGTTCCCGGCCCTCATGATCCAACCCAAGGAATTGATGTTTATTTACAACCATTGATCGACGAGTTGAAGAAACTGTGGTATGAAGGAGTCTAAACTTGCGATGTATCAAGGAAATTTTTTTTTCGTATGTTCGCTTCTTTGTTATGGACTATTAATGATTTTCCTGCATACGGGATGCTTTCTGGTTGGAGTACGGCCGGTCGTCTAACATGCCCTTATTGTGGTTTGATTGTCATCGGTGTTTTCTTCATCCCAATCATACTTTTAGAAGAGATAAGAAAATTTTCATAGCTAACAGAGAAGAGAATCTGAAACCACCCAAGGTTTGGTCAGGCGAGGAAGTATATGAAATTGTAAGGGACTATCCAAAGATACATGAAACTGGAGTCCAGACTGAAATCCCAGGAAAGTCAGACATTCATAATTGGTGCAAACAAAGTATATTTTGGGAGTTACCATATTGGAAAGATCTCTTACTCCGACATAATATTGACGTGATGCACAACGAAAAGAACGTGTTTGATAATCTGTTTAATACAATTTTGAATGTAAAGGGCAAAACCAAGGACGATTTGAATTCAAGGCTTGATATAGCAAACTATTGTAAGCGGCTGGAACTTCATATGAAGCCTAATGACAATAAAAAACCGAAAGCGTGCTATGAGCTAGACAATAAGCAAGTAAAACTCGTGCTAAAATGGGTGGAACATTTAAGATTTCCTGATGGGATTTCTTCCAATCTTCGTAGATGTGTTGACTTCAAAAATAGTAAACTGAGTGGGATGAAAAGCTACGATTGTCATATCATGATGGAATATTTACTACCCGTGGCTTTCAAAGAACTGTTGCCCGTAAAAGTATGGAACGTCATAACAGAGTTATGTTTGTTTTATAAGCAGCTTTGTTCGACAACATTAAAGGTGGATCGTATACGTAAACTTGAAGTAGAAATACCCATACTGCAATGCAAACTTGAGAAAATACTTCTGCCTGGTTTCTTTAACGTAATGGAGCATTTACCTATTCATCTTCCATCCGAAGCACTTCTTCGAGGTCCTTTGCAATATGGATGGATGTATCCGTTTGAGAGGTAAAACATGTGCAATGTTCATGTCAATTTCAAATTCAAATTTGTATATCTAAATATGTAATAAATATCTTAATAGGTACTTGAATCATCTGAAGAAGAAGATTCGAAAAAAACCCGAGTAGAGGGTTCGATATGCAAATCGTATCTTGAAGAAGAAGCCTCATTTTTTTTCTCTCACTACTTCAAGGACGATGTGAACTTATCGTTTGTAACTGTTCCTCGAAATGAGGAAGTCGTTGAACAAAATTCTTCTCAAACAATGTTATCTGTATTTAGACAACATGGTAGACCTGGTGGAAAATGTGTGGAAATATGGTTGGACGATAGAGACCACCATGTAGCGCACACGTATGTTCTTTTAAATTGTGTCGAAGTCGCACCATTTGTCAGGTAATAATTAATTCACTTGTAATTTACTTGTACGTACATAATAATAATAACACATATTACATATATGCAGTATCTACGAATCACAGTATCCAGCTGGCGATCTCAGTAAAGAATTTGCCAAATGGTTTTTGAACTATGTTTATGAGCCTAGAAACTGTGTCGTTGATGAAGGCTTAAAACATCTTGCGATTGGACCGAAAAGAAATGTGAAGACTTATCCAATATTCTTCGTCAACGGGTTTAAGTTCAACACGAAAGATTACGGTGCTGAAAAATTAACATATAACAGCGGGGTATTTGTCAAAGGCAGTGATGATCCAGATGAGCATTTAAAAGATTTTTACGGCGTCTTAACACAGATTGTAGAGTTGACATATTATGTTGAACCTTTAGAAAAGGTTGTTTTATTTAAGTGCAATTGGTTCAGTAACGTTCCTGGTTCCGGAATCAACGTGCATAAAGAGTACAAACTTATTGAAATAAGGCATACATCACACTACTATAAGTATGATCCTTTTGTATTAGCCAAGCAAGCGTTACAAGTTTATTTTGCTCCATATCCATCTTTGAAAAGAGATAAAGCGGATTGGTCCGCTGTTTTCAAAACGAAACCAAGGTTTACGTTTGATGGAAATAATATTCCAGATGAAGCAGCATATCAAGCCGATCTTGAAACAAATACAGAAATAATAATAACTGATGATATTGATGTAGGGCTTTTGAATGATTAATCGAACGTCCTATTTGATGCATTCGAAAGTACCGAAGAAAATGAGATAGAATACGAGACTGAGTCTGAATCAGAAAACGATGAAGACTGATCGTTATTGATATAATTGTTATGTGATAGTGATTGAAACATGCGATGTAATAGTAAATTTCTGTAATTGTTCTGTGATGATCATTTAGTTAATTTTTATCCATGTTTTGTACCAGTAAATGTTTATAACTGTTCTGTGAAATTGATCGAAACATGTTATGTAGTAGTGAATTTCTATAATTGTTCTGTGATGATATTGTTTTTCTATAGTAGATATGTCTGGCAGGAGACGAAGTATGACAGGCACGCCATCCCCATCTCCCGGTGCAGGTGGTAGTGGCACTGCACCGGACTTACGTCCGATTGTAGAAGTTGTTCCTAGAAGTGCTGGGTAAGTATCAATTTTATTTAAAGTATAATTTTTAAAATGCACTAAACATGTATATCATAACTTTTGCAGTGGCTTTGAGGTGGAACCATCGGATTATATTTTACAGGTTTCGAGAAAGGCATTTCAGAGCCACATGGATGGTTGTTGGCCTCGCTGGGACGACATCCCCCCGCACGTCAAAAACGCAATACAGGCGGATTTACTTGTAAGTAGTAGTTTCAATTTCAGTTGTAAATTAATATACTGTATATAACTTAAAATAATTTTAATTTACAGGCTCCAGTCCGCGTTGACCCTGACGACTTAGACATTTTTTTAAATCACTGGAACAAGCGAATGAGATAAAATTACAGGGATACATTGTCTAAGGCTAAGAATGCAGGGAAAAAGCCGAACTGGATGGGTGAAAATGTATGGAATGAATTTCTTCGGCTTTGGGACAGTCCAGCAGTAAAAGTAAGTAAAATATGTTTTCTTTATTATTTAAATCTAATATAAATCTCGCAAGATATATACGTGATAATTTATCTTAATTTGTAGGAGTTATCTGCGCGGAACCGGGCAAACAGGAATAAAAATCCTGCATTGCACCGTGGTGGCTCCAAATCCTTTCAGGAGCACAAGAGAGAGCTGGTAATTAAATTTATAAACTGTGTTTACATTTTATTACAATTTTTTATAATCAGATTAGCAATAATATTTATATATTTTCAGGCCGCGAGATATAACCGCGAGCCCACTATGGCGGAGCTGTTCAAG
Source organism: Allium fistulosum (assembly GCA_030737815.1). NCBI lineage: Eukaryota > Viridiplantae > Streptophyta > Magnoliopsida > Asparagales > Amaryllidaceae > Allium > Allium fistulosum. Next base: position 1,146,336,406 of record CM060905.1, read on the forward strand.
GCCACGCATGCCGTGGAGAGGACTGACGAAGAGGGCAATGTTTCGTATGAGTGGACGGATGACAAATCACAATCCGTAATGGTAAATTAATTTGTTGTTAATAATAATATTTTGTCTTATTTTATTTTCAAAAATTTGAAGTTTGGGGTTTATCGTGTAAAACAATTGTTTGTAATCGCAGGAGAGGTACGAAGCAGAGCTGGCTCGTGTAGCACAGTCCACAAGTCGGGAAGAGCTTACGTTAGAGGAGGAGAACCATATTTGGGATGCTATTATTGACCCGCCTTCTCGGACCAGTCGACGGTATAGCTATGGAAATGTGGAGGTAAATTTTGACATGTACTAATATATAAATTTACTTATGCATATGAATAGTTAAATAATTTTAATAATATTACTAATGCATATGAACTATTTTACAGGCGATGAGAATGCAGAGTGCATACAGGAGGTCGCAGCAAGATGCGGAGATTGCTCAGTTGAGGGCGACGGTGGAAGAAATAAATGACTGGAGGAAGAGTTTCTTTGAGCAACAGTTGGATGAGCGGATTGCGGCTTATTTGCAACAGCATGGGACGATGCCTGGAGAGGACGGCAGCGATGGCGAGGAGTAGGTATGTTTGTTTGCTCGTGTTATAGTTTGGTATATACACATTTTGGTTGGTTTGGTGTATATATATTTCAGGATATTATGTACATATTTTGATAACTTCTAGTTGATGGATTTGGTTGGTTATTATGTATATATATGTCGGGATAACTATGTACATATTCTTGGATTTGGTTGGATGTTATATTGTTTTATTTGGTTGGATTTGAAAATGATATTTGGTTGGATTTTATATTGTTTAAATGTATAGTGATGTTATATGATGGATATATGATGGCTATAGTTGATGAATATGGTGTATATTGGCTGTGATGATGTTATATGATGGTTGTTGTTTGAAGTGGGGAAGTGCTCTGGGAATACAAAAAATTTGCTTCAGATTAGCGACGGTTTGCGACGGCTAGTGACGGCCTGTAGGTTGCCATATTGCGACGGTTTGCGACGGCTAGTGACGCCTATTTTGCCAAAAAATTGTGTCGCTTAGCGACGCCTAGGGACGCCAGTTAAACGTTGGAAAATTTCCACGTGTCACATTTGCAGTCGCGAGCCGTCGCTATTTTGGTGACGGAGCCGTCGCTAAAACCGTCGCCATACTATTGGGCGACGAGGCGAAGACGTGAATCAAATCCATAGAAATCGATGCCGAATCCATCAAAATGGATATACCCAAAAATCCCGAAATAGAAGTCATCAAAATCGATAATAAATGATAACAACAAATCGGATAATCACAAATCGATTAACATTGGAATCTCAAGCAAAATAGGTAAATGGGGCTGAAGCAAGCAGGTCAGTCGATTGAACCAGGTGGTCAGTCGACTGACACAGGGATACGAATTTTTTGTCCCCAGGTTCAGTCGACTGACCCAAATGGTCATGTTTGTACCAAAAATGGGCACAACACTCTTCGGAAGTCTTTGAAGAGATAAAGGCGGATAACGATAATTAATGCGGTGGATTATCTAACAAAAACTCCAAAATGACAGAAAGTAAAGTACGAAGACAAGCAATTTAGAGTGGTTTGGCTTTGTAGCCTACGTCCACTATGAAGGTTTGATGATTTTATTACTCGACACTCGAAGATTACAATGTCTTATAACGCAGTACAACTGGTTTTGAGAGCTAAGTCTGAATTTAAGACAACTGTGGTGATTCTGAGTAAATCTGGCAGAGTCTGGGCGCTCTTTAGCTCTTAGAATTATCTGACACCTTTTCTGAATGACCAGGGGCTCTATTTATAGGTGTAGGAGGCTGATATTTTGCCTAAACTGAAGGGAGACCAGTTCTGGTACGTCAGGGGGCTCACATGCCCGCTTTATGGAAGTCCGGGCCCACTTGGGGATTGATTCGAAGCTACGTTCGAATCAATCAAGAAATTTTCCAATCGAGCTGAAATTTGGTGTGAACATTCTTCAACATGTGCTTAAGCTTCTGTGAAAATTTCATAGCATTTGGACCTATAGATCTCAAGTTATGATCGATTCAAGATTGCATTTCTGGTTGACTAGTTTGGTTCGACTCGATCCCTTCGAATCGATAGGGTCGACTCGATGGTTTCGCGCGTGGCATGGTTGACGTGGCGCGCTTTCTCCGTATCGATCCTACTTTTACTCCGAGTCGACTGGGTCGAACCCATGGTTCTAGAAGCCTTGAGTTAGTGGATTCGAGATGTTGGATTCGAAGGTTCACTCCCTTCGAATCGAGGGAATCGGTATTCGTTCGAATCGATCTAGACGTGCTACTGTGGATCGATTCGGAGTCGTCTCATCATGTTGGATTCGAAGGCAATGGAGTCGAAGTATGGCATGTTCCATGGACTAGAAATACTTCCCCTTGATGGATTCGAAGCGAGGCAGTTCCATGAACTTGAAGTACTTCCCCCTGATGGATTCGAAGGTCACCTACCTGAGGGATATGAAGTGGGAAAACTCTATGGATTCGAACAAGGGCAAACTTGACAGATTCAAACTAGGGCTCGCTCTTGGTGGACTCGAAGCATGGTTTGCTTTGAAGGAGTCGAAGCAAGGTTACTCCTCATGGCTTCGAACTAATGCAGGGACGATGGAGTCGAAGGTCTTCTACTTCGTACGATTTGAAGTGAGAGCATGTTTGATGGAGTCGAAGGCTGAAGCAATCAGGGGAATTTCGTTGGAGTCGAGCTTGATGGATTCGACCTTAGGGGAGTCGAACCATAGGGAGACGAACTCAAGGCCATGTCCTTCACTTGCGTCGATGATATCTTGAGCGTACGATCTCAGATTGACTTGATATTTGGAACTTTGGTTTCTGCAAGCTTGCTTGACGTGCCTTATCAATTGCAGCCCGATCCGGACTCGGGCAAAATTTATCGGCATCCATAGCAGACCTATGTGTAATCGGTTTTCAAGATGAACTGTCCCTGGTTTCTAGTCGAGTTCTTGGCGTCACGGCCTTGCCAAAAGGCGGGATAACATCTGCCCCCAAAGTACGTCTTGTGTAAACATGACGTGCTTTGTAATGTCACAGTTTCACATCGTCCAATTATCACATGTTCCATCGAACGTGGTATTTCTGTATTGCTGTAGCCAACTGTCGTTCAGTAGTGATTAGCTGTTCATCTTCTGGTTTTCTCTATAGCCGCGTATAGGTGTGGACTCGGCTCCCACCAGCAGGAATTTTTTGAATCATCTTGTAATCGAATTCTTTTTGTTGATAATGGAAATGAAAGTATATTCTCTTTCGTCTTCAATTTGATATTTGTTTTGGTCCTGCCCCCAGTCTTGGGGATGAGTATGAAATTGATGTATGTTTATACTCCGTCTTGCACTCTAGGAGTACGGAGTTAAGGAATGTTTATACTCCGTCTCGCACTCTGGGAGTACGGAGTTAGGGAATGTTTATACTCCGTCTCGCACTCTGGGAGTACGGAGTTAAGGAATGTTTATACTCCGTCTCGCACTTTGGGAGTACGGAGTTAGGGAATGTTTATACTCCGTCTCGCACTCTGGGAGTACGGAGTTAGGGAATGTTTATACTCCGTCTCGCACTCTGGGAGTACGGAGTTAAGGAATGTTTATACTCCGTCTCGCACTCTGGGAGTACGGAGATAAGGAATGTTTATACTCCGTCTCCCTCTCTGGGAGTACGGAGTTAAGGAATGTTTATACTCCGTCTCGCACTCTGGGAGTACGGAGTTAGGGAATGTTTATACTCCGTCTCGCACTCTGGGAGTACGGAGTTAGGGAATGTTTATACTCCGTCTCGCACTCTGGGAGTATGGAGTTAGGGAATGTTTATACTCCGTCTCGCACTCTGGGAGTACGGAGTTAGGGAATGTTTATACTCCGTCTCGCACTCTAGGAGTACGGAGTTAAGGAATGTTTATACTCCGTCTCGCACTCTGGGAGTACGGAGTTAAGGAATGTTTATACTCCGTCTCGCACTCTGGGAGTACGGAGTTAGGGAATGTTTATACTCCGTCTCGCACTCTGGGAGTACGGAGTTAGGGAATGTTTATACTCCGTCTCGCACTTTGGGAGTACGGAGTTAAGGAATGTTTATACTCCGCCTCGCACTCTGGGAGTACGAAGTTAAGGAAGGATCGTCGTGTATCAATCCGATTTTGGCTTTGATGTGATGGCTTGCCCCCAAGCTCGGGTTTCACTTAGCGAGTGGCCGGTCGCATCACAGCCACTCCTTCCTTGAATAAATCCCATTTTGTGAGGGAATTTAGCTCTTCGTGCATCGTGATGTTGTATATTGTATTTAATGAATCACAGCTCCGGCTCGAAGAGATGGCTGTTATTGCTGAAATAAGAAAGTATGGAAAAGTTAGTTGCCTGATTACAAGTTCTAATTTTGAAATGCAAAAGCAAACTGCTAAATGAAAAAAATATAACGAAATAAATAGAGCATGTTATGTGTAATAGCGACGGAGACTCTCGCTGTTCCAGGCTCTTGGCAAATCAAGACCGTCAACGGTCGATAGTTTGAATGTGCCATCTCCGAGTCTTCGGATAATCGTGTATGGTCCTTCCCAATTTGGTTTCATGTGTGAAGGAACCGGATAGATTCTCTTGAGAACGAGACCGCCGAGTTCAAAAGTTCGAGGTCGAACTTTGGCATTGTACAGTCGGGCGACTAGACCCCGATGTGCGGCCGCTCTCAAATCGGCCTCTTCCCGCTTTTCATCTAGTAGATCCAAAGATTCAGCAAGTAATATAGCGTTTGTTTTCGGATCATAATAAGTCACGCGATGAGAAAGAACTTCTGTCTCGACTGGAATAACGGCTTCTGAGCCATAAGATAAAGAAAACGGGGTGTGTCCGGTTGTGGTCTTGTGAGTCGTTCGATAAGCCCATAATGCCATAGGGAGTTCATCAACCCATTTGCCCCCGGCCTTTTCCAATCGCTTTTTCAGAATGGATTTTATAACTTTATTGACAGCTTCAACCTGTCCGTTTGCCTGAGGATGTGCAACTGCCGAGAACTTTTTATGAATATGAAACCGTTGACAGAAATTTTTGAACTCTGCACTTTCGAATTGGGTTCCATTATCGGTGATGATGGTATGTGGGAGTCCAAATCGACAGATGATATTGCGAACTACGAAATTTATTACTTTCTTGGTCGTAATCGTTGCGAGGGCTTCGGCTTCAGCCCATTTTGTAAAGTAGTCGACGGCGACGATGGCGTACTTCGCACCACCTCTTGCCAGAGGTAAAGCGCCGATAATATCGATGCCCTACATCGCGAATGGCCAGGGACTGACCATTTGAGTTATCTCGGTAGGTGGGGCTCTCGGAATTCGGGCGTGCTTCTGGCACCTATCGCACTTTCTTGCATAGTTTGATGCATCTCGGTTTACTGTCGGCCAATAATATCCATACCGGAGTATTTTCTTGGCGAGAGCTTGCCCACTGGTGTGATCGCCACATTCTCCTGCGTGTACGTCATGTAACACTCGTTTAATTTCATCGTGCGCGATACACCATTTTGAATGACGAATCGTGAAGCTTTTCGTAGAATTTGTCTCTTCTCATTTCTGTGCACAGGCAATGCCCCATTCTCGATGTAGTTTCGATATGGAGTCATCCACGATTCTCTTTCGGGAGCGGTTTCAAATACAAAACTCATCTCCATTTGATCGATGCTCGAGAAGGATAAAGTTTCGACGGGGACCAATCCCACTTGCTGTTTTTCACCTGTGCTAGCTAACTTTCCTAATGAATCGGCTTTTTGATTGCGTTCTCGGGGTATATAATAAATGGCGTAATATTCAAACTGTTCCAGCACTTTCTGCACTTGAGCCAAGTAAGTAGCCAGTCTTCGATCTCTTGCTTGATATTCTCCCCGTACTTGACATACCACTAACTGTGAATCACAATAAATTTCCACAGCGATAACCCTCAAATCTCTGGCCAGCTTTAGGCCGGTTAATAGGGCTTCATATTCAGCTTCATTATTCATTGCATGAAAATTGAACTTCAAAGCGTAACATATAGATCGGCCTTCGGGCATCTCAAGTACAACACCAGCACCCGAACATCGGTCGTTCGATGCACCGTCAGTATGTAGCTTCCAGATGTATTCAGGGGATTTACTGGTTTCGGGTAAGTCCTCTGAAATGGTAAATTCAGCTATGAAATCCGCCAGGACTTGTCCTTGAATGGCTCTCCGTGGAGTATAGGTGATATCGAATTGGCTTAATTCAATGTTCCATTTAAGTAACCTACCAAACGTCTCAGGCCGCGTGAGGACCTGTCGTAACAGCTGATCGGTATACACAGTAAGAGGGTGAGCTTGGAAATAAGCTCGAAGCTTTCTTGAGGCAATGACCAAACAGTAGGCTAGCTTCTCTAATCGGGGGTAATTTCTTTCAGCCCCTGTTAGCCGTTTACTAACATAGTAGACCGGTTTCTGCACTTTGTCTTCCTCCCGAACTAAAGCAGCACTGATCGCATGCTCTGATACTGCCAGGTAGAGGTACAATTGCTCGTGGTCAACAGGTTTTGACAAAATCGGTGGTGTGGAAAGATGTTGAACCAGTGATCGGAATGCACCTTCACATTCCGTGGTCCATTCAAAGTTTTGCTTTCCCTTCCGGATTAGATCAAAGAAAGGGATGCATTTATCAGTTGACTTCGAAATGAACCTGCTTAGTGCTGCTACCTTTCCATTGAGGCTCTGGACTTGTTTTATGGTTCTTGGAGTTTGTAAGTCCCTTATTGCCCAGATCTTTTCGGGATTTGCTTCTATCCCTCGAGCATTAACGATGAACCCGAGGAATTTTCCAGAGGCGACACCGAAATGACACTTTAATGGGTTGAGCTTCATTCCATATTTTCGGAGAATGCTGAACATTGAATTTAAATCTCTGACATGATCCGTGGAGAATCGAGACTTCACTAGCATGTCATCCACGTAAACCTCCATGGTCTTCCCAATCTGATCGGCGAACATCCGGTTGACCAAGCGTTGGTATGTCGCTCCGGCATTCTTTAAACCAAAAGGCATGGCTCTGTAGCAGTAGAGTCCCAAATCGGTCACGAAACTGGTATGTTCTTGATCGGGTAAATGCATAGGTATTTGATTATAGCCAGAGTAAGCATCCATAAAAGATAACAATTCATGGCCAGCCGTTGAATCCACAAGCTAGTCAATTCGAGGAAGTGGAAAACTATCTTTTGGACAAGCTTTGTTTAAGTTAGAATAATCGACGTAAGTTCTCCATTTCCCATTCGGTTTTCGAACCAACACTGGGTTTGATACCCATTCTGGGTATAAAGCATCTCGGATGAAACCATTCGATTGTAACTTGTCAACTTCCTCTTTAAGGGCGGTAGATCTCTCTGGATCCATACCACGCCTTTTTTGTTTGACCGGAACGTGTCGTGGATCAATGTTCAAGGAATGACTTGCGATGTCCGGCGAGATTCCGCACATATCAGAATGTGTCCAGGCGAAAACATCAAGATTTGCCCGGAGAAATTCAACCAATTCCTGTTGTATCTGTTTTCCCAGTTGAGATCCGACTTTTAGTACCTTCGAGTCATCATCCTTGCTGACCGGGACGTCCACAATCAGTTCGGCTGGGGAAGCCTGATTCTCTTTAACTTCGTCTTTATCCTCATTGTTTCTAGGGTCCAGATCTTTAAGGAATTGGTAGTGGTGCCCGGGCCGGGGCCCAGGCGCTAGTTGTCAATTATCAGTAAAACGGACGCAGAGAGATTCCTCCACGCCCTTTCCTTTCTCCTTTTTCTGCGCCTCACACAGTTCAGCAACATAACAGGCTCTTCCTGCTGCCTGATCTCCTTGAATGACTCCAATCCCATGATCAGTCGGGAATTTTAAAGTCAAACACCATGGGGCAATGGCTGCCCTAAATTCAGCGAGGGCCGGCCGACCCAAGAATGCGTTGTACGGTGAAGCGATGTCTAAAACAACAAATTGCAGCAGCCGGACTCTCCTGCGTTCTCCAACACCCAGTTCCACTGGCAGTTCCACTATTCCAGTGGGTATCGTAGCACTTCCATTGAAGCCGTGAACTCGAGATTGGCAAGGTTTCAAGTCCTTTGCTTCCATCTTCATTAAATCATAAGCTCGTTTGAATAAAATGTTTACAGAACTCCCACTGTCAACCAGGATTCTCTTCATCCAAGCGGGACCAACTTGGGCAGATATGACCAGTGGGTCGATTGTTGGGGCTTCGATTTTGTCAGCATCTCTGCTTCTAAATATGATATCATCAGACATTGTCTTTTGTTGCTTAGCCGGAGCTCCATCCTCACAATTACTACAACATTCGAAGTCCGCATGCCTAATCGAACTAGCGTACGACTCCATTTCCCCCCAGCTTCTATCTGCTGGGTGGGGACCACCACTTATCGTGTTTATAACTAGCCTCCCGCTCGTGCGAGCGGGTTCCTTCTGTCCTTCTTGATTTTGTGCCCGATCCTGATTCGAAGGGCCCGCTCCACCAGACTGCAGTGCCTGCACAAACTGGTCTAGCTTTCTCTCCCTGATCAGCTTTTCAATGAGGTCCTGCAGATGTCGACACTCATTGGTGTTGTGGCCATAACTCTCGTGAAATCTACAGAACTTTCCTGTTTGAATTTGTCTCTCCAACGATTGCTTCGGAGCAGGTTTATCATATCGCACAGTGTTGCAAGTTTGCAGATACACATTTTCCAGCGATGTATTCAGTGGCGTATAATTATCAAACATTGGGGTCCTACGCTGTGGGCCTCGATTCTGATCTCTTCTCCTGTCGTGAACATTATTGCCCCTCGGCTGAGTTTGTTTGTTTTGTATGTTCAACTGAACCTTTCCGGAACTCTCACCGGATTGCTTAACTGCCACATTACTTTCTTTTCCTCCAGTTCTGGGTACCGCGTCGTCCTGTTTCCTAGACTGTTTTGCATCCTCTTGTCGCAAGAATTGAGCGACTTTGGAGTAGAAGCGGTCCAATGACGCGGGTGGTTTCCCAGCTAACCAATTTCCAAATTCGGAATCGGGATCGATTCCTTTTGTTAATGCCATCAAGATGAGTTATCGTTGGGATTACTAATCTCAACACATGATGCGTGGAACCTTTCCAAATAACGCCTGAGCGTTTCTCCACGTGCTTGGGTAACACTAGACAGGGTGTTAACGTCTTTCGGTCTGGCGACATGCATGCGAAATTGTTCGACAAATTTCTTGGCCAGTTGATCGAATGATGAGATAGATCTTGGTGGCAACCTTGTGAACCACATTGTCGCAATTCCCCCCAGAGAGATGGGGAAACTCCGACACTTCACTGCATCGTCAGCTCTCACAGGACTCATCGACCATTCATATTTCAAAATATGTTGATTCGGGTCACTATTCCCTTCGTACATTGGGAGAGTTGGCATCCTGAATCATCGAGGGGGTTCAGTGCGTAATATTTCGTCTGTAAAAGGGGTATGTCCACGGGAGATTCCCCAATCATCATTAGTGAGCCCTTGACTCTCGCGTATCATCTGACGTATTATGGTCGAGATATCTGACACTGGCACATTCTGGGCATGCTAAGCTAAGGTATGGTTGGGTTCTACAGCGCGAGTTTGGACCGGGCGCTAGCGATGGTCCATATTTCGCCTTCTTGGCTCGGCATCCTCTGGGACATACGGCTCAGGAGTATGTCCGCGCTGTTGATTGTTTGGCTCTGGCAGATTCCGGGTATCGGTCCTTACTTCTGCCGCGGCGGTTGCAGCGCGGTTGTCCGTGGTATATTGTGGAGCAGTGCCTTCTTGTGTCGATGGTCCTGTTCTTAATTGTCCAACGGTCAGAGCGGGTTGATATCCAGTAGTCTGTGCGTGACTCTCTTCTAACCGAGGACAGGTAGACCTGTGGTGATAATCAGACGAAGCAGAACTTCCAGTAGATGCACGGGAAGCATCACCCCTCCTGGGCTTTCTGTGGCTTTGGTGGTTTAGTTGGTTGGTTAGTTCAATGTTAACACGCAACTGTTCAGCCAACTGTTGTCGGCTTTGGGTCAGTTCCTGGAGTAATGCCTGGAACTCTTGTCTGGTTACTGGCCCAGACGGATCTGAGTGAGCAGTGTTGCCTTGGTTGGACTGTAACTACTGCGTGGGATTCTGTTCATCCCGAGCTTCTTGATTAGCAGCTGTAGAAGTAGTCCTTGTGCTAACCATCTTGAACAGTGGATTCCTTTCCTAGATTTTATACAAATCTGAATAGAATGGAAGGATTTCGGAGTAGAGATATGGATCTTCCTCTTGGATTTATGCAATCCGGTATCGATGGTAGATCCGAGGAGCAGGAGAAAAAGCTGGTTTTTCTCAGTGAAAGCACCAAAGTTTTTGTACCAAAAATGGGCACAACAATCTTCGGAAGTCTTTGAAGAGATAAACGCGGATAACGAAAATTAACACGGTGGATTATCTAACAAAAACTCCAAAATAACAGAAAGTAAAGTACGAAGACAAGCGATTTAGAGTGGTTCGGCTTTGTAGCCTACGTCCACTATGAAGGTTTGATTATTTTATTACTCGACACTCGAAGATTACAATGTCTTATAACGCAGTACAACTGGTTTTGAGAGCTAAGTCTGAATTTAAGACAACTGTGGCGATTCTGAGTAAATCTGGCAGAGTCTGGGCGCTCTTTAGCTCTTAGAATTATCTGACCCCTTTTCTGAATGACCAGGGGCCCTATTTATAGGTGTAGGAGGTTGATATTTCGCCTAAACTGAAGGGAGACCAGTTCTGGTATGTCAGGGGGCCCGCATGCCCGCTTTATGGAAGTCCAGGCCCACTTTGGGATCGATTCGAAGCTACATTCGAATCGATCAAGAAATTTTCCAATCAAGCTGAAATTTGTTGTGAACATTTTTCAACATGTGCTTAAGCTTATGTGAAAATTTCATAGCATTTGGACCTATAGATCTCAAGTTATGATCGATTCAAGATTGCATTTCTAGTTGACTAGTTTGGTTCGACTCGATCCCTTCGAATCGATAGGGTCGACTCGATGGTTTCGCGCGTGGCATGGTTGACGTGGCGCGCTTTCTCCGTATCGATCCTACTTTTACTCCGAGTCGACTGGGTCGAACCCATGGTTCTAGAAGCCTTGACTTAGTGGATTCGAGATGTTGGATTCGAAGGTTCGCTCCCTTCGAATCGAGGGAACCGGTATTCGTTCGAATCGATCTAGACGTGCTATTGTGGATCGATTCGGAGTCGTCTCATCATGTTGGATTCGAAGGCAATGGAGTCGAAGTATGGCATGTTCCATGGACTCGAAATACTTCCCCATGATGGATTCGAAGCGAGACAGTTCCATGAACTTGAAGTACTTCCCCCTAATGGATTCGAAGGTCACCTACCTGAGGGATATGAAGTGGGAAAACTCTATGGATTCGAACAAGGGCAAACTTGACAGATTCGAACTAGGGCTCGCTCCTGGTGGACTCGAAGCATGGTTTGCTTTGAAGGAGTCGAAGCAAGGTTACTCCTCATGGCTTTGAACTAATGCAGGGACGATGGAGTCGAAGGTCTTCTACTTCGTACGATTTGAAGTGAGAGCATGTTTGATGGAGTCGAAGGCTGAAGCAATCAGGGGAATTTCGTTGGAGTCGAGCTTGATGGATTCGACCTTAGGAGAGTCGAACCATAGGGAGACGAACTCAAGGCCATGTCCTTCACTTGCGTCGATGATATCTTGAGCGTACGATCTCGGATTGACTTGATATTTGGAACTTTGGTTTCTGCAACCTTGCTTGACGTGCCTTATCAATTGCAGCCCGATCCGGACTTGGGAAAAATTCATCGGCATCCATAGCAGACCTATGTGTAATCGGTTTTCAAGATGAACTATCCCTGGTTTCTAGTCGAGTTCTTGGTGTCACGGCCTTGCCAAAAGGCGGGATAACAGGTCAGTCGACTGATACAGACCCAGCCAATTTCCTAGGTCCTGGTTCAGTCAACTAACACGCTGGTTCAGTCGATTGAACCTGCTTATAAGGCATTTCCTGCCTTCTAGTTCAGTCAACTGAACCACTAGTTCAGTCGATTGAACCAGCTTCTAAAGCACATTCAGTCTAGCCCCCTTGTGGGGCAAAATTCCAACAAATCGCAATCGTACGAGCAATGGGTACTAGGGGTTTACGCCAATCGGCAACCCAGCCCTATAGGCTCTTCGATGCTTCACCAGAAACATGTTCAAACATCCGTAAAAGGATTTTCACAAAACTGGACTAAAAACTAAAAATTGGAATATTCCCCAAATCAATCCAAATCAAATGAACATGTAAAGATGTTAGGAATTCATACCTAACAACCAAAGATAGTTATAGACTTAGATGTGAGATAAAAATCTCACCTTGAAACCCAAAAACAATGAATGAGAAGCTTAATCACAAAGAAAAGATCTACACTCTTCACTTCAACCCAAGTAGCCTGAATCTAAGCTCAAAAGAAGAGCATTCCCTAAGTTAGGTTTAGGAAATTTCTGAAATTGAAGAGAGAATGAGTTGGAGAAGATGAAGAGGATGCTTACCTAAGCTTCTCTTTGAATTTGGAGCAAGAACTTGAATTTGCAAAGAAACCAGGGCTTAGGATTTTCTAATCTCTCTTCTCTTCCCCAATTTTTCTAAAGCTTGAAGTGTTATGAAATATTAGAATGAATGAAGAGGAGAGAGGGTGGAGTAAAGATATAAGGTGTAACGACCCAGAATTTTAGATAATTAAAATTCGAATATCTAATTGATTTTAAATATTAATAAGTGGAATTTATAAGTCGAATAATTTATTTAAAGAATATTGGATTTAATTTGATAATTAAATCGTTGATTTAACGATTGAAATTCCAGAGATAATTGTAAATCGAGTTTAAAATGATTGAAAATGATTTGGGAAATTTTATTTAATCATACTGGAGTTATAGAAAGGTTATAGAACTTTCAGAATCGAATTTGGAGTTAATCTATGAAAATTGAATATTTTAATATTTAATTATCGACTGAAAAATAGCCAATTTTCGAACAGTCTCAGAATTGAACGAGACCAGTTCCATTGGATCCGTAATAGTTAGTTATTATCGGATTTCAATTTTCGTATCAATCGGAGTTGTCGTTTGACCATGGCAGCTCGAAACGCATCGAATTGTTTTTAATTTTAAATCGTCGAGTTAAAATACTCATTTTTCAAACGATCTCGGATTTCGACGAAACCAGTTTCATCGGATCCGTAATGTGATATTATTGTAAGATTTCAAATTTCGTAATTTTTAGATTTACCGTTTGTCCGGTACAAATTAAAACGCCTCGAAATCGATTTAAATCGGTTTAATTTAAATTGATCGTTTTATTTCATATCTCGCACAAATGTCCGAATTAGCTTCCGAAACCTGTTCCATTGCGTTCGGAACGCGGGATAAACCCTAGAAACGCTAGTCACCGCGCGTAAATCGGAGTTCGAAAAACCGGGATGAATAGTGTTCGTCGGTTCTCTATAAAAGCAACCCATCCTCTTCACAATTCAAGAAACCCTAATCTACTTCCTCCAGCCGCCACTTCTGTAACCCACGGCCAGAATTTCATTTCGATTCTCCTCAATTATCTTCAAATCCAAGCATTATTTCGAGAAACCGTCAACTGCAAAGATGAAGAGCACGTCGAGATCTTTAATCTCAACGGCTATGATCGAAAATCTCACGGTGGATCAACCAGAAATCGCGTGTGAAGGTCATGCGTTTGGGCACGTTTTCCAAGTGCTACTGGTGGCCGAGCTCGTTGAAATTTGGTGCGGTAGTAGCTCGTGGTGAGGGCTTCAAGATGGAAGCTTCTGATCATCGCCAAAGCAAGTAGGGTAGTCGCGTGCTTTAGGGTTTGTGAACGTGAATGGGTGTTGTTGCATTCGTTGTTACCTGGGAAGGAACGTGCGTGAGGAAGAAGTAAAGGAACGGTGATGATGCTAGGTTGGAAGCAACGGCAGATGTGAGCTGATGTTTAAAAGAAATTGAAATTAGAATTGTATATTAAATTCGTATTAACTTTAAAAATGAATATCTTTTTGCTGCGAGGTCGGAATGGAACGAAACGAAAAGCGTTAGCTTCGTTTTGTCGAGCTCTTCGCGATGGAACTGGATTGGAAGCGATCGGGGTCAGTGAAAATTTTGAGTGAAATTAAACGTCCGTTTAGTTTCATTCGAAATAGAACGCTGAAATTAAAATTGGAATAAAGGTGAGATTTTCTCACTCAAATTGAAAAGTGGAATTTTCAGTTATTGATTGATGATTGACTGTTTGAATGTGCTATTAGATATGATAGGATATATCTATATATATGGCAATATATACATATTGGCATATGTATATATTGGATTGATGATTTCCCGCCTCGTATAGCGGATGAGACCCTATTGCGCCGTTAGTAAGCGGATTTATAAAAACCCATATACCGCGATAATTCCATACTGGAGCGGAATTGGTATTGTGCTAACATCTTTGGATGCAGGGAAACAGGTTGGAGGGATCCAACTGGATTCCTCACCGTATTGATTATTTACAGATATTTTGATATATTCTGTTATCATATGATGATATATGATATTTGACTGTTGTGATGGACTGATTGGTGTTGTGGCATCATCAGATTCAGTTTTGAAATGTAAAAATGACGACTTTTAATTTAAAAGGATTTTTAAAGTGATTTTTGAAAATATACGTTTTATGGAATTTTTGAATCGATTTATAACGTAAAATTTTAAAGTTATAAAAGTTATAATTTTTAGTGAAATATAGCCGAAGTGTCGTTTTTGAAATAAAAGTCGATTTATTTATAAAATGGTTTAAGTTGGGATTTTTGAATAACTATAAACGATTTGTATAGAAATATTTATAAAAATTGATATTTTTATAAATCAAAATATTGGACTTATAAAATGAATTTTTATAAGTGTTAGAAAGAAGTATAAATGGATTTCATAAGTGAATGAAATTAATAGACTTATAACGTGAAGTTATAAAGTAAATAGATATTGTAGAATAAAAGATTTATAAGAAAGTTACTTATAAATTTGACTTTTGCACTTAGATGGGATATAAATAGAAATTGCAAAATGAAATGATTTTTATAAGTTGAAATCGTTATAAAGTACAAATGTGATTTATAAACGTTGTTTTATAAATCCGAAATCACTTATTCTTATAAGTGAATTTTTGAAGTTAATAAAATGAGATTTATAAACCGGAGTTGTTTTAGAAAACAGAAAATGGAATTTATAAACGTTGTTTTATAAATTCGGAAACCAATCAATTGAATTTGATAAATTAAATATAGAAGATTATCAAAGGAGATATATTCGCGATTTTGGATAGCGAATTATTATTGAAATAAAACGTGTAGAAAATAGGGAAATGTAAATAGTAAAGTATATTCACGATTTTGGATAGTGAATATATCGTTAAGTAAAATGGATAGTTTTGGAAAGTGATATTTGAAATGAAGTTAATTGTTTTAAAAGATGTTTTAAAACGTGTGAACTATCGAAATCATAGATTTTAACATTTATTGTTGAAATAGACGTTTTCGAAAAATAAGGAAATGATGGACTATAACACTGTTGTTATAGTAAATGATTTCCGAAAGGAAATGTTTTGATGTAGTATTGGGATTTATATACCTATCTTAATTTCGAATCCCTATACTAGTGATTTTGAGTCGTCGTAACGATGTTTTACGTAACATTCGTTTTGACTCAAATAAATGTGTTTAAAGAGAATGATTTCCTTAAAGTATGAATATGTACTTAATATTGATTTAAGTATATCGAATATTTTCAAGTGTTGAAAATGAATAGATTTGTGAAACACTTATTTTTAAATAAGTATGGAATTGCTTTTCCAATATGAAATGAATGTTTTGAGAATTTATCCTTGAAAAGATAAATTGAAATTGAATATTGAAAATCGATTTGAAAATCGTATATCAGAAGATATTTTGAAATATAAATTCAATATGGAATTTATAAAGAAATGGGAATTCGTTTTAAAAATAAACGTTGATTTATTTTTGAAGTGTGGAAAATTATATATCTAGTAAGATATTTTTGAAGATGAAATAATTTGGAAAATTATTTGGAATCTGATGATGTTGCGCATCTTTATTGATAGTTAAATAACCGACTATCAATAATTACCTTTAGATAGGTATTGGTTGTGAATTGGATGAATTTGAATACCACACTTATTTTTAAATTTACGCTCACTATTCGGGTTAGCCGGGAAAGGACCATGGGGTCGTATAACCCATTCCGAATATGTGATACGTCGTTATGAATTGCATTCGAAGACCGGTGTTGAAGACCGGATATTTTTGAAAACGGAAGGATTACCGTCGAGTTACTCTACATCGGCTGATCTCCGGTTTAGAGGTTTTATCATCCTTAGTGACGGGAAGTCCCGACGTGATTGAAAATTATCCGGATATGCAAGGGCTTCGTGAGAAGTGCCTTCGGTTCTGTTCGATCCCGGAACAGACTTGTATGGATTGTGTGTCTGACGTTACAATTTGAGATATAAAGCTGATTTCTTTCAAATACATTTCTGTTGGTGGCGGAGAATTTATTCTCTTAGCTTAACACCCTTCTTTGAGACGTACGAGCTCAGAGGTTATGTAGTTGAAATTTATCGGCGATATATCCCAATTTGGTAACGTGGCATACTGAGTGTTGCTGTAAAATGATCAGTGTTTGATCATTTGTGATATGATCATTTGTTTGATCTTATATCTTTGTGATCATAGGTTGATCATTTTGTTTGACCCGAAGCAGGGCTTTTTGAGAAAGCGTAGCTTTGTGGACGAGACTTCGTCGAGCCTCACACCCCGGAAATGGTCGAAACAGGAATGTTGCGGCAAGGTTATGAGGGTCGCGCCCTTTAGGGTATGTCATTTCCTTCTGGAAAGGGGTGGTATCATGGTATGGAGCCCAGATACTTACTCATGTGGATACACTTTCTTTATGATGTGTGATGTTGGATATCGAGCGCTCGGATAAAGGTCCCAATGGACCGGGTGATGACATATTCGTGAGTTACCTGTTACAGGGGTAACCCGGCCTTGTTTGGCAGAGAGCAGTTTGTCTCTCGGGACGTCCAGCCAGAGGCGATCCTATTCGGCAGGAGGAAAGGAAGTTCCTTAGCCTGACCATTTGTTGGAAATCCATTCGTCCAATACGAACTTTGTACGGTTTTAGTTGTAGAACCTGCCATTTACGTACGGTGGTCACCACTGTTTAGATGGTAGCTATAGTAGGCATACGATACTGGTCGTATGCTGGCTAAGATTAATATTATACTTTCGAAATGTTTTCTACACTAGATATTAATAATAATAATCCAATGATTGGCGTAGTAAGCATCTTTGACTATCATAAGAAGAAATCTCCTCCAATTCTGCGTTTGCATTGTGTGTGTGGCGGGAGGTCTTATGGTAGTTTCATTTTCCAAAAGCATTGCGAATTTGTTTTATTTTCTTTGTGAAAAATAACTGTTTTACGATCTCACACCAGTCACCATGACTGACTCGGAGTTTATTGTTCCCTTCTAAACTCTGGGTGCCCACCAATTTCCACACGGGCAGCCTAGAGTTATGTTATCAGGATATTCTGGATATTCTGGAGCTTGGAGATAAGCTGGAGGACGAGACGTAGTATTTGTATCTGATAGTATTTATTCCGCTGTGTATTCTGTATGAGGACAAGTTATATAACTGTCCATTGTTGTATATTGACTCTGATGGTTGATGTGATGTAATGTAATAACAGATATAGTTCTTTGTTTTAAAGATTATTCAATTATCTATTATATATTGTTCCGCTGCGATATGTGAGATTCTGATATTGTTTCTGTTTCTGATGTTTTTTTTTTTTTTTGTTTCTTCTTTCTCTTTTCTTCTATCTTTTCTTCTACCTCTTCTTTTAAAAACCCTAATGGTTCGGTTTTTCGTTCACCTTGAGTAAATAGATGGAGATTAGTGTCTATTCAAGGGGTACGGAAAAGCGGGTTGTTACAAGTGGTATCAGAGCATATGGTTAAGCGACAACCCTGCTCTGTTGGGTGTTACTCATTAGAGATAGAGTCAGCAGTACTCTAGAATGAGTTGAGTGTAATAATAGATACGAGTGCGTATTTGTTAGTGAATATAAAATTGTTTTATATTGTGATGATTGGTTTGTTGAGTGGTATATGGGTTCTGGTCGGTATTGTCCGTACAACTCTATCGATAGGGATCTCTAAACACTTATATAGAACAATTCGGCACAATATTGTTTTAAAAAAAATTGGGTAAATGAAATAATTTTACCTTGATTATATTTTGTGTATAAAGAAATAATTTTTCAGAATTATTAAAGTATATATATGAATTGGTTGTTTGGTTGTTAAAATGTATATATATACAAGTTAATTAAAATTGTTTGAATAAGTTGAATTAAAACAACAATTGTGAAAGAGAAAAATATATAAGAGAATGAATTATAAATATGGAGTTATAATTGATATGATTTACAATGATAAAATAATCTTATATATAAATAGTGAAATTACAAAAGTAAAATATTTGTAATGAGATTTATAAATCAAGGAAATTTTTGAAAAGAATTTAAAGCACTTATTTCACTATTGTTGCTGGGAAATAATAAGGGTGATGACTGCAGCATCATCGGTATCATTTTCGAGTTTCTGTGTGATTGATTTGCTACCATAGTAAATTGGAAATTGAGGTTTTGTTGTGATAAACAAATTTGAAAATTAAAGTCCAAATTTAAATATGGTAAATACAAGTGAAATAAGATTTATACTTATGATATGAGATAATAGATTTAACTTTGGTAAAGTTAATGAATTTGAGTAGCATAATGAAATATGATGTGAAATTTAACTAAAAGAAAGTCAAATGTGATATAAATTTGAATGATTGATGAAATTTGATTTTGGTAAAAGGTTAAATGAATTTTGTTAAGAAAAACAAAGTCTGAATTGGATTTATAAGTGGAAACTTAAGTTAAATTGAACAAATGCTGTTTGAAATTGGAATATAACTTAAGTAATGTTGAACGAAGTTGATTTTGATATCAAAGTAAATTAATAAAGTGAATTTATTAAATGAATGTGAACTTGAGTTATATGAAATTCAATTGTATTTGTTAAAATGAATTAGCAATTGAATAAATAAATGGATTGGATGTTAATCAATCTAATGTAAAGTATTGATATGAAATAATGAATATAAGTGTTAATTCATTAAAAGCTAATGAAGTTGAGAAATTAAATAAATTGAATGGAAGTCAATTTAACTTAAAGTGTTGAACCAAATTGAATGTAAAAGAATGTAAATTGAATAAATTTGGTTGTGTTGAATATACATTGGTTGTTATTTGATTATTAGTTGATTGTGTATAAAAAATTCATT
This sequence comes from Allium fistulosum, assembly GCA_030737815.1. NCBI lineage: Eukaryota > Viridiplantae > Streptophyta > Magnoliopsida > Asparagales > Amaryllidaceae > Allium > Allium fistulosum. Next base: position 1,146,355,954 of record CM060905.1, read on the forward strand.
AAGTATTAATGAAATTGAATCGACAAATTGGAAGCAAAGTGATTAAATTCAAATTGATAATATGTAAATTTGAATAGAAATGAATTTGATTCAAATTGAAAATGAACCAACATGAATGTAAATTAGTGAATGTAAACTAATTGGAAACAAATGAATAAATGTTAGTTAAATCCAATATTAGCAAATCAAATGTGAGTAAATTGAAAACCAATTCAATGAATATTAATGAGAAATGAATGAATATTGATTCGGTATGGATTTGTTGGATGTTATTGGATGATGATGGTTTGATGGTTGCATTGTTGCTTCTGAATGCATTTGTTGTTTGTTGCATTTGCTATGTTGACATATGTAGTATTATGTTGCTATATGATGTATATTGACTATATTTTCATATCTACCTGTTCTCATATGGTTTGTTGAGTGTTTAGTAGGTGCGGATGGCGTTGCTTCGCATTTGGAGCTCGCTTTCGTGCTATATTAGCCGTATACGCTCGCTAAAAATATAATAAGGTACATATCTCGGATTAAATATCGTACTTTTACACTTTTTTCCCTACGGGATGCCTCATCACTTGATGAGATGTATATTTGTGATATATATACACTGTCATTTTTTTTTCGGATCGAGCCGCGCAAAGGAGACGCTGGCGAAATTTTCTGAAAATTTAAGGCGTTAGAATATTTTAGAGAAATTTGAAAATTTTGAAAACTAAGTTATGATTTGAAAACTTAGTAAAGATTTTGTGAGAAGTTAACTATGAATTTTGGAAAAGTTAAACACTTAACAGATTTGAAAATCTAATTTGAATGGTTTGTTTTGGAAAGTTAAATGATTTTGTATCTTCTTCCTAACTTGTAATTTCGAGGACGAAATTCTTTTAAGGGGGGAAGTCTGTAACGACCCAGAATTTTAGATAATTAAAATTCGAATATCTAATTGATTTTAAATATTAATAAGTGGAATTTATAAGTCGAATAATTTATTTAAAGAATATTGGATTTAATTTGATAATTAAATCGTTGATTTAACGATTGAAATTCCAGAGATAATTGTAAATCGAGTTTAAAATGATTGAAAATGATTTGGGAAATTTTATTTAATCATACTGGAGTTATAGAAAGGTTATAGAACTTTCAGAATCGAATTTGGAGTTAATCTATGAAAATTGAATATTTTAATATTTAATTATCGACTGAAAAATAGCCAATTTTCGAACAGTCTCAGAATTGAACGAGACCAGTTCCATTGGATCCGTAATAGTTAGTTATTATCGGATTTCAATTTTCGTATCAATCGGAGTTGTCGTTTGACCATGGCAGCTCGAAACGCATCGAATTGTTTTTAATTTTAAATCGTCGAGTTAAAATACTCATTTTTCAAACGATCTCGGATTTCGACGAAACCAGTTTCATCGGATCCGTAATGTGATATTATTGTAAGATTTCAAATTTCGTAATTTTTAGATTTACCGTTTGTCCGGTACAAATTAAAACGCCTCGAAATCGATTTAAATCGGTTTAATTTAAATTGATCGTTTTATTTCATATCTCGCACAAATGTCCGAATTAGCTTCCGAAACCTGTTCCATTGCGTTCGGAACGCGGGATAAACCCTAGAAACGCTAGTCACCGCGCGTAAATCGGAGTTCGAAAAACCGGGATGAATAGTGTTCGTCGGTTCTCTATAAAAGCAACCCATCCTCTTCACAATTCAAGAAACCCTAATCTACTTCCTCCAGCCGCCACTTCTGTAACCCACGGCCAGAATTTCATTTCGATTCTCCTCAATTATCTTCAAATCCAAGCATTATTTCGAGAAACCGTCAACTGCAAAGATGAAGAGCACGTCGAGATCTTTAATCTCAACGGCTATGATCGAAAATCTCACGGTGGATCAACCAGAAATCGCGTGTGAAGGTCATGCGTTTGGGCACGTTTTCCAAGTGCTACTGGTGGCCGAGCTCGTTGAAATTTGGTGCGGTAGTAGCTCGTGGTGAGGGCTTCAAGATGGAAGCTTCTGATCATCGCCAAAGCAAGTAGGGTAGTCGCGTGCTTTAGGGTTTGTGAACGTGAATGGGTGTTGTTGCATTCGTTGTTACCTGGGAAGGAACGTGCGTGAGGAAGAAGTAAAGGAACGGTGATGATGCTAGGTTGGAAGCAACGGCAGATGTGAGCTGATGTTTAAAAGAAATTGAAATTAGAATTGTATATTAAATTCGTATTAACTTTAAAAATGAATATCTTTTTGCTGCGAGGTCGGAATGGAACGAAACGAAAAGCGTTAGCTTCGTTTTGTCGAGCTCTTCGCGATGGAACTGGATTGGAAGCGATCGGGGTCAGTGAAAATTTTGAGTGAAATTAAACGTCCGTTTAGTTTCATTCGAAATAGAACGCTGAAATTAAAATTGGAATAAAGGTGAGATTTTCTCACTCAAATTGAAAAGTGGAATTTTCAGTTATTGATTGATGATTGACTGTTTGAATGTGCTATTAGATATGATAGGATATATCTATATATATGGCAATATATACATATTGGCATATGTATATATTGGATTGATGATTTCCCGCCTCGTATAGCGGATGAGACCCTATTGCGCCGTTAGTAAGCGGATTTATAAAAACCCATATACCGCGATAATTCCATACTGGAGCGGAATTGGTATTGTGCTAACATCTTTGGATGCAGGGAAACAGGTTGGAGGGATCCAACTGGATTCCTCACCGTATTGATTATTTACAGATATTTTGATATATTCTGTTATCATATGATGATATATGATATTTGACTGTTGTGATGGACTGATTGGTGTTGTGGCATCATCAGATTCAGTTTTGAAATGTAAAAATGACGACTTTTAATTTAAAAGGATTTTTAAAGTGATTTTTGAAAATATACGTTTTATGGAATTTTTGAATCGATTTATAACGTAAAATTTTAAAGTTATAAAAGTTATAATTTTTAGTGAAATATAGCCGAAGTGTCGTTTTTGAAATAAAAGTCGATTTATTTATAAAATGGTTTAAGTTGGGATTTTTGAATAACTATAAACGATTTGTATAGAAATATTTATAAAAATTGATATTTTTATAAATCAAAATATTGGACTTATAAAATGAATTTTTATAAGTGTTAGAAAGAAGTATAAATGGATTTCATAAGTGAATGAAATTAATAGACTTATAACGTGAAGTTATAAAGTAAATAGATATTGTAGAATAAAAGATTTATAAGAAAGTTACTTATAAATTTGACTTTTGCACTTAGATGGGATATAAATAGAAATTGCAAAATGAAATGATTTTTATAAGTTGAAATCGTTATAAAGTACAAATGTGATTTATAAACGTTGTTTTATAAATCCGAAATCACTTATTCTTATAAGTGAATTTTTGAAGTTAATAAAATGAGATTTATAAACCGGAGTTGTTTTAGAAAACAGAAAATGGAATTTATAAACGTTGTTTTATAAATTCGGAAACCAATCAATTGAATTTGATAAATTAAATATAGAAGATTATCAAAGGAGATATATTCGCGATTTTGGATAGCGAATTATTATTGAAATAAAACGTGTAGAAAATAGGGAAATGTAAATAGTAAAGTATATTCACGATTTTGGATAGTGAATATATCGTTAAGTAAAATGGATAGTTTTGGAAAGTGATATTTGAAATGAAGTTAATTGTTTTAAAAGATGTTTTAAAACGTGTGAACTATCGAAATCATAGATTTTAACATTTATTGTTGAAATAGACGTTTTCGAAAAATAAGGAAATGATGGACTATAACACTGTTGTTATAGTAAATGATTTCCGAAAGGAAATGTTTTGATGTAGTATTGGGATTTATATACCTATCTTAATTTCGAATCCCTATACTAGTGATTTTGAGTCGTCGTAACGATGTTTTACGTAACATTCGTTTTGACTCAAATAAATGTGTTTAAAGAGAATGATTTCCTTAAAGTATGAATATGTACTTAATATTGATTTAAGTATATCGAATATTTTCAAGTGTTGAAAATGAATAGATTTGTGAAACACTTATTTTTAAATAAGTATGGAATTGCTTTTCCAATATGAAATGAATGTTTTGAGAATTTATCCTTGAAAAGATAAATTGAAATTGAATATTGAAAATCGATTTGAAAATCGTATATCAGAAGATATTTTGAAATATAAATTCAATATGGAATTTATAAAGAAATGGGAATTCGTTTTAAAAATAAACGTTGATTTATTTTTGAAGTGTGGAAAATTATATATCTAGTAAGATATTTTTGAAGATGAAATAATTTGGAAAATTATTTGGAATCTGATGATGTTGCGCATCTTTATTGATAGTTAAATAACCGACTATCAATAATTACCTTTAGATAGGTATTGGTTGTGAATTGGATGAATTTGAATACCACACTTATTTTTAAATTTACGCTCACTATTCGGGTTAGCCGGGAAAGGACCATGGGGTCGTATAACCCATTCCGAATATGTGATACGTCGTTATGAATTGCATTCGAAGACCGGTGTTGAAGACCGGATATTTTTGAAAACGGAAGGATTACCGTCGAGTTACTCTACATCGGCTGATCTCCGGTTTAGAGGTTTTATCATCCTTAGTGACGGGAAGTCCCGACGTGATTGAAAATTATCCGGATATGCAAGGGCTTCGTGAGAAGTGCCTTCGGTTCTGTTCGATCCCGGAACAGACTTGTATGGATTGTGTGTCTGACGTTACAATTTGAGATATAAAGCTGATTTCTTTCAAATACATTTCTGTTGGTGGCGGAGAATTTATTCTCTTAGCTTAACACCCTTCTTTGAGACGTACGAGCTCAGAGGTTATGTAGTTGAAATTTATCGGCGATATATCCCAATTTGGTAACGTGGCATACTGAGTGTTGCTGTAAAATGATCAGTGTTTGATCATTTGTGATATGATCATTTGTTTGATCTTATATCTTTGTGATCATAGGTTGATCATTTTGTTTGACCCGAAGCAGGGCTTTTTGAGAAAGCGTAGCTTTGTGGACGAGACTTCGTCGAGCCTCACACCCCGGAAATGGTCGAAACAGGAATGTTGCGGCAAGGTTATGAGGGTCGCGCCCTTTAGGGTATGTCATTTCCTTCTGGAAAGGGGTGGTATCATGGTATGGAGCCCAGATACTTACTCATGTGGATACACTTTCTTTATGATGTGTGATGTTGGATATCGAGCGCTCGGATAAAGGTCCCAATGGACCGGGTGATGACATATTCGTGAGTTACCTGTTACAGGGGTAACCCGGCCTTGTTTGGCAGAGAGCAGTTTGTCTCTCGGGACGTCCAGCCAGAGGCGATCCTATTCGGCAGGAGGAAAGGAAGTTCCTTAGCCTGACCATTTGTTGGAAATCCATTCGTCCAATACGAACTTTGTACGGTTTTAGTTGTAGAACCTGCCATTTACGTACGGTGGTCACCACTGTTTAGATGGTAGCTATAGTAGGCATACGATACTGGTCGTATGCTGGCTAAGATTAATATTATACTTTCGAAATGTTTTCTACACTAGATATTAATAATAATAATCCAATGATTGGCGTAGTAAGCATCTTTGACTATCATAAGAAGAAATCTCCTCCAATTCTGCGTTTGCATTGTGTGTGTGGCGGGAGGTCTTATGGTAGTTTCATTTTCCAAAAGCATTGCGAATTTGTTTTATTTTCTTTGTGAAAAATAACTGTTTTACGATCTCACACCAGTCACCATGACTGACTCGGAGTTTATTGTTCCCTTCTAAACTCTGGGTGCCCACCAATTTCCACACGGGCAGCCTAGAGTTATGTTATCAGGATATTCTGGATATTCTGGAGCTTGGAGATAAGCTGGAGGACGAGACGTAGTATTTGTATCTGATAGTATTTATTCCGCTGTGTATTCTGTATGAGGACAAGTTATATAACTGTCCATTGTTGTATATTGACTCTGATGGTTGATGTGATGTAATGTAATAACAGATATAGTTCTTTGTTTTAAAGATTATTCAATTATCTATTATATATTGTTCCGCTGCGATATGTGAGATTCTGATATTGTTTCTGTTTCTGATGTTGTTTTTTTTTTTTGTTTCTTCTTTCTCTTTTCTTCTATCTTTTCTTCTACCTCTTCTTTTAAAAACCCTAATGGTTCGGTTTTTCGTTCACCTTGAGTAAATAGATGGAGATTAGTGTCTATTCAAGGGGTACGGAAAAGCGGGTTGTTACATAAGGTGAGTTGGGTTAGTGGGCTGAACCCAAACCCAAGGCAAAGCCCTAAGTGAAAAATAGCAAAATTCACTCAACTTCAAACATATCGATGTTTATACTCAAAAAAGTTGTAAACGCCATTTTGGACTGAATGGATGTGGTCTCGAGTCCCAATTCGACTGTTTACAAAAAGTATCTTTTCGGACTATAATCCGACTGATGATGTTATATTTAAATAAAATATTTAAATATACAAATCGTAAAATATACGGGTTGTTACAAACTCACCTCCATAAAGAAATTGCGTCCTCGCAATACTTAAGAAGAAAATAACGAGTAACAACCATAAAAGCATATCTACACAAAAGAAAATTTGAAATAAGAAGTTCACCATAAAGAGCACGAAAGAGTAAGTCCGGATGTGTTTGCTCGATGAATTCTCAGGATTCCCAAGAGAAATCCTTAGGATTTGAGGACCATTGAACTTTCACAAGAAGAACGTCTTTATTTCGAAGGCATTCAGCCTCCGAAATAATGATACGAATATAATGTTGCTCATAAATCAAATCCGGTGAAACTTCAATTTCTTCAAATACACCGGGCTCAAGAATAGAATCGGAATCCCTAAGATATATTCGTAGTAGAGAGACGTGGAAAACGTCATAAATAGCAAAATTGAGCCGGTAATAAAAAGGTGATAAGCCATGGAACCAATACGTTCGGTGATAGGAAAAGGAACAACATATCGAGGTGCTAACTTTCCCGATCGATAGAAACGCACAACACCCATCATAGGTGAACAAAAAAGAACACCAATAAAATCTGGACCTAAAACCAGTTCTCGCCGGCTTTAAGCCAACACGAAGGAAACCGGCATGGTCTTCCAAAGAGTGCCTCAAAAGGTGCCTACCAATACAAGATTGGAAGCTATTATTGGAAGAAAAATCAACAAGAGTATGATCTTCCCAACTTCCACAAGAAATCAAGAACACATGCATGAAAAAGATCTTCAAGAGTTTGATTCACACGCTCGGTTTGTCCATCGGACAAAGGATGATAAGCGGTGCAAAAATTTAAGCTTTGTTCCCAAAGCTTTTGAATGTTTGATGTGTATTTAGTGTTTGATGATAATAAAATATATATATTGAATTATAGTGTGTTTGCAGATTTTATTTTACACATTTACATATGTTATTTTACACATACAGGAATAAATATAATATTTTATTCAGTACAATGTTTACAGTACACTGAGTTCATATTTATAGCTCACTCTTACTCATACACTTTCATTGTTACAATGATTTCCTCACTACATCACTCATACACTCACTTGTTCTTCTGCATCTACATTGTCCAGCTTCAGTGTTTGTCTTGTCTCCTGTGTACCTATATAATTGACAATCTACAGCAGTAATCTGAACAGAAACGAATTTGATTTGCAAAAATATAAAATTTGTTTTTAAAGCTGTCTCAGATATATGGGTTAAACGTCATCATCTTTGGTTGTGTAATATCTGTGCATATCAGTATACATATCAGGGACAGGGAATTACGAGTGGTTGCAGTACACACGTATGCACATGTGCACTGCCTCGCCAACTCGAGTGAACAAGGTCAAATCAAACATTCAAGTGCACAACATCATATACAAAGACTACAGCTACATGAAAATGTCCAGTAAATCATCTACATGGATACAAGCATGTATGATTCAATATGATCAAGACAAAATGTGTACAACAGAGATCAAGCTTAGTGCCACAGTAGTCAAAAGCAAGGAGGTATCAACATATCAATGTCAAAGCCATGGTCAACAACCAGTTCAAACAAGTTCAACAATCAAAAGCAGGATACATAAGCAACTGTCAACATGAAGTCAGGGATAAAAGATCAAGCATGAACAAAGTGGATGCAGACATATACAACAGTGAAGATATCTGAAATGAAGAGTAGTGTACAACAGAATGAATAAACTCAAGACCAGAGTAGCTCAAGTTCAAACTTCAGTGAAACAATGAAGTACAACAACTACAAGACCAAACTCAAAACAACAATACAAACATTATCACAACAGATCAACAAGAAGTGATGCAGCATAGAACAAGTATCACAGATAAACATGCAGAAGGTCAGACACAAAGAAATTCAATGCCGTGTTTTAAAAAACCAAGTTAATGCTGTGATAATCAAATTCAAGCCAATTCGAAGTCACAGAGAAAAGTCGAAAACAAGGCAGTATATGTTAGTGAAGAAAATTCAAATCGAGATGACCAGAAACAGTAAAAAGTCAAAGCCGTATGTTTTTGCGAAAGTCAAATTTTAATTTAGGAAAGTTTCAAAATTCATAGGATCAACTGTATTAATTCGAAAATCGAACGTCACAAAAATAAAGCCGTGCATCGAAAGGAATTTCCAAAGATATCAAGCATAAAAAGGGAAAGTCTCAACAACGTGAAGATCACGTAATATCAAATCAGACTCTATAAATAGAAGACCCAAATCATCATTGACGTTGTGGTGAAGAACAGAAAAGCTAAACCCAATCATCACCGACAACAGATCATACAAACAAGCAAGTACCAAATCGAGCAACGAGAAATCATACCTGAAATTGATTCTCAGTAACCCCAAGGAGCGTGCAAGGCCGAAGCAAGCACGAATCATCTTCTCAAGCAAAGCCAAGCACAAAGGGGAACGAAGCCCCAAATATTACAAAACCCTAGATCTCGTAAGCCTCCACGAGCAAGCGAAATTCTCTTCAAGGCTATCCAGAAGCACAAGGCACTAGACAGCAAGCACAAGCACTAATTCAGATTGCAAGAGGAAATCGTCGCCATTTTTAATCTCCAGAGATAAATGAAGAGGATCGGGTTGAATAATGAAATAAAGGGGCCGGCCTATTTTTAATAAGGGGTTAAATTAATTAGGGTTTAAGTTTTTTTTAATAGGGTTCAATTTAGTTTTAAAGTTTTTAAATTTGGGCCAGTTTTTATTGATCTAGTTTTTAGGCCAAATTTATTCTGAGGGCAAAAGTGTTTTAAACTGTCATTCTATATTTTGCCCTGGTGTTCAAATTGTATTTTTGTATTTTCAGTTTGTTTTTTCAAAGTCCAGTCAGAGTGAATCACCACCTAGGGTTTAGGTGTTGTCAGATTGTCTAGTTAGAATTAGTTCAGTGAGCAGGGGGGCTGCGAGTTTGCAAAGCTCTATAGGCGGGAGCAGAGTTTGCGAGTTTACCAAGCTCTATAGGCGGAGCAGGGTGTGCGAGTCTGTAGGAGTGTTTGTGAGCGGGAGCGAGTGTCTACGAGTCTGTCAGAGTGTTTGTAAGCGGGAGACTGTTTAATTCTAATAGAAATCTGGGAATGCAGCAGTAGGCAGGGGTTGCCGAAGCTGGGTAAATTTGTGTGTGATTTACTTTACTGCATATTTATTTATCTGCTGATTGCTTCCGTCTTTAATTTGAGAAAATTTGCGATAGCCCTATTCACCCCCCCGCCCCTCTAGGGTTAATCTAGATCCTACAAGTGGTATCAGAGCGAGGTAAATTTTTCTTTAACTCTAGAGTCATGAATCTGTCAAATAATGCTTTTTCTGAGGGGCAATCTATTGCTAGGCCACCGATGTTTAATGGTAATGATTATGCTTACTGGAAAGTTAGGATGAGTATCTATCTTAGTTCTGTTGATTACGAAGTTTGGGATATTATTGAAACTGGCTATACACCTCCCACTATAACTATTGGTGATACTGAGATTCCTAAACCTAAGGAGAAGTGGGATGGTAATGATAAGAAATTAAAAACTACAAATGCTAAAGCTATGAATGCTCTGATCTGTGCTCTTGATAAAAATGAATTTAATAGAATTTCTCATTGTAAAACAGCACAGGAAATCTGGCATACTTTGGAAGTGACACACGAAGGAACTTCTCAAGTCAAGGAGTCTCGTCTAGCTCTGTTCAGCAATGAATACGAGAATTTTGTGATGGACAAAGGCGAGAGCATTAAAGACATGTTTGGACGCTTCTCAACCTTGGTATGCAATGCTAGAGCGCTTGGAAAATAATTCTCTGAGGTAGAGCTAATAAGGAAGATACTACGAATCCTACCGATGAACTTTGAGGCAAAAGTCACGGCAATACAAGAATCGAAAGATTTGAGCAAACTGAGCATGGAGGATTTGATCGGAAATCTGATAACGTATGAGCTTGAGTTGAAAGCAAAGGAGGAACGCATCAATTCCGAATCAAAGAAGAAGACGATTGCCTTAAAGAGCAGAGAAGAGAGCGATGATGAAGAAGAAGCAGATCCAATCGAAGTGCTTGAAATGGCTATCAATAACTTCAGAAAATGGTCGAAATTCAAGCCACGCAAGAAGAAAACAAGTGGTAATGGATCTAAAAATTCTGACAACTCTGAAAATGAATTAATTTGTTATAACTGCAACAAGCCTGGTCACTACAAACAAAATTGTCCACTTCTCAAAAACATTAAGGAAAAGAAAAGGAAGAAAAAGGCCTTCGCAGCGACTTGGGATAATAAGGAAGGAGAGGAAGTTTCGACTGATAGCTCAGAGGAGGCTAACCTGTGTCTTACGGCCAGATCAGATTCAGAAGAAGAATCAGATTCAGAAGTAAGCCCAGAGGTATATAATGAGGTAAAAAACTTTTCTTATAAAGACCTTGTTTATTTCTGCATCGATCTCACTAAAACAGTTGAAGCTCTTGATTCTAAAACTGAAAAACTGAAATCTGATAGAAAAAAACTTGCCCGTGAAAATTTTAGGTTAGAATCTGAACTTGAAAAAATTCAAAACCTAGAATGTAAAAACTATAAAATTTTAGATTCAGAATTATCAAAATTGAAGAATAATTTTGAGGAACTTGAGAAAGAAAACTTGAATCTAAAGGAAACCATTGAGACTAGGAAAAAGGATTTTATAAATAGATGCACTTCACTTGTGACTGAAAACTCAACACTGAAAACCAAAGTCCAAGATCTTGAGAAATCACTGAATAACTTTTCTAGAGGAGAAAAATCATTCAATATGTTATTAGGAAATCAATTGTTTGCTAACAATAGAAAAGGACTAGGTTTTGGGAAAACACAAGTTGATAATAGTGCAAAAGGAAAGGGCATCTTTACTGAATGTGAAAAAATTGGACATCATATTGAAAATTGTAGCCATAGGAACAAGAACACGAGATTTATACAAGTTTGGGTTCCTAAAAATTCTACAAACAAATTTCATGTCTATTGGAACAAAAATGAAAAGACAAAACAAGTTTGGGTTCCAAAGGGATTATTTATTCATAATTATTCTGCCACTAACAATCATGGACCTATAAAAACAAATAGGTCACATACATCTTTAACCGTGTAGGTGTGGTGGCAGGCTAAGGAACAACATTAGTGTTATCTGGATTCTGGCTGTTCCAAATATACAACGGGCGTCAAATCAACGTTCCTTAGCCTAGTATAAAGGTGACAGATTCACTATGAGCAAACAACGAATGATTATCGTACAGGTAAAACAGGTAGTTGTATTTATTTTCAAACGATAGGCAACCGGTAAGAATCTGCACCATAATCTGAATTAAATCAGCCAGTAATGATTGATGATGTTAATTCTGATTTGTTAACCATCTTCAAATACAATTACACGAAGTAATTGTGATGGTTGACAGAATCTAACTTGCTTGATTTATGATCTTATATGACTTGACTCTGTGCTTAAAAATTGATTAAACCATTTTTCCTGAACTTCATCTGTTTGGTCAAATTGATTGCTGATTACTCATACTATAAAAAAGGATGTTTTGAAACTGTTGAAACTGATGAAACTTCACTGGTAAAAGAAAACTTCAAATTGTCTTGAGATAATAATGATGCTTTAACTATGATCCTATGAAAGGAATAAGCACTCGCTCTTCATTTGATAAAAATCTGTGTGCGTTGTGTTGTCACATTAGCTTTACTTCTGAAATTGAATCTGATTTTGTTGAAATGATTCCTAATAATGAAAGTTGGATTTGAGAGATGCAAAGTTGAACTTAATCAAGAAGTATCGAGGGATAATCGGTTCACTTCTCTATCTTATTACTTCTAGACCCGATATTATGTTTTCTGTGTGTTTGTATGCACGTTTTTCAAACTCTTTCTGATTCTGGCTTAGTTTTATAAACTAGTTCCATTAAAATGTGATAGTAAAAGTGCAATAGACTTGTCTAATAATCCTGTTCATCATTCACACACGAAACACATTGATGTGAGACACCACTTTCTTAAAGATCACACTGCTAGGAAAAGCATTTGCATTGAATTTATTTCAACTGAGAATCAACTTGCTGATATTTTCACAAACTCCTCCCCGAAGACAGATTTTCCAGATTACGTTTGAATTTGGGGATTATGGAAATTGACTAATCATTTTTCAATTTTTTGGTTGAAATATTCTTGGATATTTATTTTCAACTTCAATTTCCAGGATTCAAACCTGTTTTTGGATATCATTCAAAGATTGATTCGAATATGGTATTCAGTAGTGGAAATACGTTTGGTTTATGAAATTTCATAATATGATTAATTTGGTAACTTATTCCACGACCATTTCTATTTCTACCATCTTTCTATCATTCGTAATGGTTTTGAAAAATGAGAAGAGTGAATTGCTTTTTAAATTAAAAAGGAAAATAAAGAAATTTTTTAAATATTTTTCATGCATCCATTCTCATTTAAAAGTCCTTATGGTTATGCATGGATGGATCATGTGAGGTTATCGACACTTCATTCTCATTTAAAAGTCCTTATGGTTATGCATGGTTAGTAAGTGCTTATTTCTTTTGTGCTTAAATGTCAAATCTTTTTAAAATTATAATAAATAGAATAAAACATCTCTCTTCTCATTATAAAAACCAAATCATCGATCCATTCTCTAAAATGTGGAAATTGTTATCTTGTTATGATATATTATGGTTTTTTCACTGTTTTTTCCATTTGTTTTCCCCTACTGTTTCATTATTTTTTGTCAGTCTTTTGATGATAACAAAAGGGGGAGAAGAAAGAGATTTTGATAAGAAAATAAGTATTTTTGGAATACTACACCAAATTTGTTAAATGTTGTTAGTTATTTTCTATAGTTTTTTTATTCGTATGTAATTTCCTAAATCTTCTAAATAGGGAGTGGTCTCAGTTGTAGGGGGAGTATTCATGTAGGGAGAGCATACATGTAGGGGGAGCTAAATATCTCATATTTAAACACATCTACTGGAATTTCAAAATCTTTAATATATGTTTGTCATCATCAAAAGGGGGAGATTGTTTGATGTGTATTTAGTGTTTGATGATAACAAAATATATATATTGAATTATAGATGTGTTTGCAGATTTTATTTTACACATTTACAGATGTTATTTTACACATACAGGAATAAATATAATATTTTATTCAGTACAATGTTTACAGTACACTGAGTTCATATTTATAGCTCACTCTCACTCATACACTTCCATTGTTACAATGATTTCCTCACTACATCACTCATACACTCAGTTGTTCTTCTGCGTCTGCATTGTCCAGCTTCAGTGTTTGTCTTGTCTCCTGTGTACCTATATAATTGACAATCTACAGCAGTAATCTGAACAGAAACGAATTTGATTTGCAAAAATATAAAATTTGTTTTTAAAGATGTCTCAGATATATGGGTTAAATGTCATCATCTTTGGTTGTGTAATATCTGTGCATATCAGTATACATATTAGGGACAGGGAATTACGAGTGGCTGCAGTACACACGTATGCACGTGTGCACTGCCTCGCCAACTCGAGTGAACAAGGTCAAATCAAACATTCAAGTGCACAACATCATATACAAAGACTACAACTACATGAAAATGTCCAGTAAATCATCTACATGGATGCAAGCATGTATGATTCAATATGATCAAGACAAAATGTGTACAACAGAGATCAAGCTCAGTGCCACAGTAGTCAAAAGCAAGGAGGTATCAACATATCAATGTCAAAGCCATGGTCAACAACCACTTCAAACAAGTTCAACAATCAAAAGCAGGATACATATGCAATTGTCAACATGAAGTCAGGGATAAAAGATCAAGCATGAACAAAGTGGATGCAGTATACAACAGTGAAGATATCTGAAATGAAGAGTAGTGTACAACAGAATGAATAAACTCAAGACCAGAGTAGCTCAAGTTCAAACTTCAGTGAAACAATGAAGTACAACAACTACAAGACCAAACTCAAAACAACAATACAAACATTATCACAACAGATCAACAAGAAGTGATGCAGCATAGAACAAGTATCACAGATAAACAGGCAGAAGGTCAGACACAAAGAAATTCAATGCCGTGTTTTAAAAAACCAAGTTAATGCTGTGATAATCAAATTCAAGCCAATTCGAAGTCATAGAGAAAAGTCGAAAACAAGGCAGTATATGTTAGTGAAGAAAATTCAAATCGAGATAACCAGAAACAGTAAAAAGTCAAAGCCGTATGTTTTTGCGAAAGTCAAATTTTAATTTAGGAAAGTTTCAAAATTCATAGGATCAACTGTATTAATTCGAAAATCGAACGTCACAAAAATAAAGCCATGCATCGAAAGGAATTTCCAAAGATATCAAGCATAAAAAGGGAAAGTCTCAACAACGTGAAGATCACGTAATATCAAATCAGACTCTATAAATAGAAGACCCAAATCATCATTGACGTTGTGGTGAAGAACAGAAAAGCTAAACCCAATCATCACCGACAACAGATCATACAAACAAGCAAGTACCAAATCGAGCAACGAGAAATCATACCTGAAATCGATTCTCAGTAACCCCAAGGAGTGTGCAAGGCCGAAGCAAGCACGAATCATCTTCTCGAGCAAAGCCAAGCACAAAGGGGAACGAAGCCCCAAATATTACAAAACCCTAGATCTCGTAAGCCTCCACGAGCAAGCAAAATTCTCTTCAAGGCTATCGAGAAGCACAAGGCACTAGACAGCAAGCACAAGCACTAATTCAGATTGCAAGAGGAAATCATCGCCATTTTTAATCTCCAGAGATAAATGAAGAGGATCGGGTTGAATAATGAAATAAAAGGGCCGGCCTATTTTTAATAAGGGTTAAATTAATTAGGGTTTAAGTTTTTTTTAATAGGGTTCAATTTAGTTTTAAAGTTTTTAAATTTGGGCCAGTTTTTATTGATCTAGTTTTTAGGCCAAATTTATTATGAGGGCAAAAGTGTTTTAAACTGTCATTCTATATTTTGCCCTGGTGTTCAAACTGTATTTTTGTATTTTCAGTTTGTTTTTTCAAAGTCCAGTCAGAGTGAATCACCACCTAGGGTTTAGGTGTTGTCAGATTGTCTAGTTAGAATTAGTTCAGTGAGCAGGGGGGCTGCGAGTTTGCAAAGCTCTATAGGCGGGAGCAGAGTTTGCGAGTTTACGAAGCTCTATAGGCGGAGCAGGGTGTGCGAGTCTGTAGGAGTGTTTGTGAGCGGGAGCGAGTGTCTGCGAGTCTGTCAGAGTGTTTGTAAGCGGGAGACTGTTTAATTCTAATAGAAATCTGGGAATGCAGCAGTAGGCAGGGGTTGCCGAAGCTGGGTAAATTTGTGTGTGATTTACTTTACTGCATATTTATTTATCTGCTGATTGCTTCCGCGTTTAATTTGAGAAAATTTGCGATAACCCTATTCACCCCCCCCCCCTCTAGGGTTAATCTAGATCCTACATTGAAGACCTTACCAAAATCCACTAGTAAAATAATGGATCATGATCGCTAACAATAGAAGTAGGAACTCCATGCAATTTAGTTTGACATAGAGTTTAGCCCAAAAGAGGTACGGGCCAAAAGAGAAGGACGAGCCTCAAGGCTACACAAAACAAGAGATGAACATGAATTGGGTTCACGATCTCGAATCTCACAAGTGAATAAAGTCTCAAGATCATTCCATTCGGATATCACCAAAGAAACAACTGCTTCTTGCTTACAACTAAGGGCATCGGCAACTCGACTACCCTTTTTCGAGGTACAAAGAAGATTAAGATCATAAGACGCAAGAAACTTGAGCCAAGATTGTTGACGCAATTTTTGTTCCTTTTGAGAAAATAAATACTTCAAAAACTTATGATCGGGGTGTAGAACAATTCCTCTCCCAAAAGATAATGAGCCAAATGCTAAGAGCGAAAACAATAG
The DNA here is from genome assembly GCA_030737815.1 of Allium fistulosum. NCBI lineage: Eukaryota > Viridiplantae > Streptophyta > Magnoliopsida > Asparagales > Amaryllidaceae > Allium > Allium fistulosum. The sequence goes on from CM060905.1 coordinate 1,146,372,389, forward strand.
CCGCGAGCTCTAGATCATGAATAGCATATCTAGTCTCGACAAGCCTTAATTGTCAAGAAGCATATGATAAAACACATTCACTTAGTAAGAGAATGGCACCCAAACCAATACGACTAGTATCGGTAAAAACAATAAAGTCTTGATTCCATTCGGGAATCGCAAGAATAAAAATATCGAAAAAGAGTTCTTATCCTCTTTCCCGAAAAGATAAGACATTCAAAATTATAATTAACTTTATGCAATCATCTTTTTAGAAAAAATTACTTTTTACAAGTCAATTTATTGTGTTTGACTGTCTCATCATAGCGTTCAGGAGATTCCTATCGATAACGTTGATCAAGCGCATCGACCAGAATTCTTAAAGCACTCAATGGGCAAAACAACACAAAATCATCTTATATATGATAACCATGTTTCTTAATATTTTTACAAATATTCTTTGCTCGTTTTAAGAACAAAAATCCAATCATACTTACAAATATCTTATTAAAAAGTTTTGCAAATTTTAAATTGTTGTTTTCATCCAGAATCAATAAATACAAGGATAAACTCATCGAGATATTCGTAGAATACTCGATTCATAAGATGGATGAAATAAGGCAGAAGGTTCATCAAACCGAATGACAGAACGAACCACTCACAAGAATCATAACGAGTGCGGAATGCGGTAAGTGGAATGCTATCCTCCGCAACTCGTAGCTGATGAAAACCGGTGGCAAGGTCGAGCTGAAAAGACCTTAGCACCACTCAATAGATTGCTTAGGTGATAATCCTAAGACAAGCTCAACTATATTCCGGAAAATTCACAAATTACTTGAATGAGAAAAATAACATCTTCTTCATCAAGTAGGTTTAAAGAATAAAATGTTGCCACCAAATTTGGAAATCAAAATCTTTAAAAACAATAGAAATCTGCTTAACAGATTGAGAATGTCGAAGATAAATAGTCTGTATTGGACATAGGATATGGGCTTCATAATGATTATGCCAATCCTTTCCTAAAAAATCAACCTCGAAGCCTAAGTGATGCATAACATGCAAATCGGCTTGAAAAGAATAATCACATAAAATAATCTCGACATTTTCACAAAGTAAATTGAGTGTTGCGGATCCATCAATCGAATTCGCAATTCTCAATGAAGTCATCAAGCTCATAAAATTAAAAAGAGAAAGAATCATCAAGTTCTTTTGATATAAAACAATGAGATGAACCCAAATCAAAAAGAACTCGAATAAAATAATCACAAAACAAATATCTTCAAGGATAGAATGAGAAATACCTTGACCAAGAGAAGTGCTAGTAGAGGTTTGCACAACATTTAGCTTTCCCTCCTTCTTGCTTGAAGTATGGGACACGCAGATATATGATGACTCAAACTTTTGCAATAGCGGCAATAAAGGGGTTTCGGACACTCATTTGCATAGTGGTCTGTAGAATCACAATTGTAGCATCGTCCACGACAAGTGGTAGGAGTCTTTGCTATAGAAGTTTCTTGCTTCCCTTTCTTGTCGAGATTGGGGCCTTTGAACTTAATAGGCCTCTTCATGTTATTGTTGAAGTTCTGTTTGGCACCCACAACTTCAACAATACTTTCGTTATCGGCCTCTTCAAGTCGAAGAGCGATATCAACAAGCTAATCAAAAGAAACTTCCAGTTTTATAAGCAAAGGCTTTTAAAGGTTCTTATTCAACCCATAGACGAACCTTTGATTTTTCTTCAATGAGGTATTAATATACTCGACCCCATATTTAGAGAGAGATTCAAAATATGCGACGTAATCCGTCACATAAGATTCACCTTGAACAAGGTCAATAAAGCATCGGGCTAAAGTTACTTTTTCAGCCTCCAGCACAAATTTCTATTCGAAACTTTCCCGAAATTGCTCCCAAGTAAGATCCGCTTCGATAATTTAAGAAATCAAAAGCTCATACCAATCTAATGCTCTTTCTTGGAGCATGCAATAAGCCACTTGGACTCGAAGTGAATCAATAAGATCCATGCGGGAAAAGATGCGATCTCATGTTCTAAGCCAGGCTTGGATTTCTATAACGTTTTCGGAACCCTTGAATGGCATTCCACCCAAAGCCGTATAATCTTTGCACAAACGTGCAAACCCGGATTTAGGGTGAGTAGGCATGGGAACGGGTCCGGTAGCTTGGGCATTGTTTACAAGATCTCGAAGTTGTTGAGCAGACATAAATACTCCATCCTGAGGAGTAGCACTAGATTGACCGGCGCTGGGACGGCCAAGTCTAAACATTTCTTTGCTCTAAGAAAGAAAGAAAGAAAGAAGATGTAACGACCCAGAATTTTGGACCATTCGCATCCATTATAACTGTATAGGTAGACACTCATGCCGGAGTTGAATTGCTCAAAATACCGCGTTGTTAATTTAAATTTGGCAAAACTGAACATATACAGTAAATAAAATAATCACAGATCACAGACACAGAGTAATAAATGCAGCGGAATTAAAAGAGATAGTAGTTCATGAAGCTACTATATGAATATATAAAATACATCAGAGTTTACAACAGAAGAGTAATACGATACATCAGATACAAATCAGGATACATCACTGGAATCATCGAATACTGAAAGCAGAATAGATGGCTGGATCTTCAAGCAAAGCTCCAACTCTAAAGGTGAGTCTCGAATACTGGTACACTCAGTCTGACCCGAGCGTAAAGCAAAATACAAAACACTCGAGTCAGGATTAACATTCTTATATTAATAAATCCAACTCAAGTGAAATAGCAATTTGAAATACAAGTAACTCAAAGGATGTTTGGAATAACCATCCTTTAAGGATCCGTTAAACTATCTACTATGTAGTAGTGTACGATAAGTAGATAATGTCTATCAGTAATAATAAGATATCAAAATAGTGTTAAGTCATGGCCCATTCCACCCTTAACACATTTTTATTCCCAAAAGCATATACAATACCGTAGTTTCCCAAAACCGGAAGTCACCAGAGGGCAATCCATATACTAAAGGTACAAATCAAAATCGTAGTGGTCGCGTATAAATGGAATACAAGTATGACAAGGCACATGAGGCAATACCCAAGGTAGTGATACTACCGTTCGCCTGATCCGGACTGGTGAGAACACAACGCCGCAGCGCCCGCAACACTGTGAAACAACACTCCCAAAATCAAGGGTGCACCAATCGACAACAAGTATAAGTAGTTCGAAGAAGTGTGTCCACTTGAGGTAGCTAATCCTCCATTGGCCCGGCACAGCTCCTGTTTTAGTCATTTCCAATTTGACACAAGTGTCAAGGCTATCCATTATCGTTCTCTTTCTTCAGTCATCACGTACATCATTCCAACCACTTCATTCTGGATCATCACTCCGCGTATAGTTATTAAAGTGGTTTCGGTTCAGATAGAGAGTATATCCATTACTGATCCCGGTCTCTTTAATAACTTTCGTAATTATTACATCGATTGGTCGTTTGTTTAGTTCAAAAACCAAATCAATTTCAATTTCAAATTTCAATTCGTAAACCAACATTTCATTTGTCTTTCAAAAACCAATTTCCAAAATTTACGTTTCAACTTCCAAATTCATTTCAAAATCCTATAATTCAATTTCAAATTTTATTCAAAACAATTCAAGTATTGATTCAAGTTCGTATATAAGTTTCGTTTCGAAATCATTTACATTTAATTTAATTTAACCTTCAAATCAATTCCAAATTCATTTATCGATTTTATTCAATCTTCGTTAGGTAAATTTATCATTTAAAACAATTTCTGTTTAATTTCCAATTCATTAAAACCATTATTTAAATTCAACTTCATTATATCAAACTTACAATTTGAATTAAATTAAATTCATCAAATCAAATCCTTTAATTTTCAAGTCTTACATTAATTTCAATAAATTACATTTTATTTCTTGTTAAAGAAATTCAATTTCACTTATTTACTTACTTAAATAATTTTCATAAAGAAACTCAATTTCAATTATTTACGAAGTAAAAATTTACTTATTCAGAAGTTCAATTTTACTTATTAAAGAATTCAATTCAATTTAATCATTAAATAATTCAACCTTATTTAATTATTAAATAATTCAAAACTTAATTATTAAATAATTTCAAAGTTTAATAATTTCAAACTTAATTATTAAATCATTTCAAAGTTTAATAATTTCAAACTTAATTATAATTTCAAACTTAATTATAATTTCGAACTTAATTATTAAATCATTTCAAAGTTTAATAATTTCAAACTTAATTATAAATTCAAACTTAATCCAATCATTTCTCAAATTAAACAACATTCTTTCAACAATTACATTTTGTTTCAGATTTTTAAATGTTGACATTTTCCTTTCATTAAAAATTCAAATTTCAACTTCATTTCAAAACCATATTATTTATTCAAATAAAATCTTCGTTTACTTTAAATCAAATTTTTGACCAATCGGGTTTTATTTAAATTCTCTATCCTAGGTCAAAGTTCAATTTGGGTATTTATCATTTCAACCCGATTCCAATTCAATTCAAAATCAAAGCATAGCAAAGGGAATTTGCAGTGTGATAACTGGGATGGTGTCAAAGTAAATAAACAAGCAATAACAACAATCAATAACAATCCAATAATCAATTCAAATAATCCCGAAATAACCGTATTCATTCGCATTGTTATTTGTACGAATTAATATAATTATTTCTAGAATCTACACAATCATTTCATGTAGATTAAAGATTATTCCACTAATTATTTATACGGTTTTACACTTGTCATTCAATTACAATTTTATACTATAACAATTAATCCAACATACGTTCAACGGTTCAAAGTGTAATTATCACTATTTTACATGTCAATTAATTTAACAAATAAAGGGGGTCATATTCAACTAATCAAATTCAACATATATGTCAATTCAAATTTTTAATTATCCTATGTCAAATTTACTTGCATAGCATTTATCACTTTATACATTTCAATTTAACATCCAATATAAACAACAAAAGTCAATCAATTATCAATCAAATAGGATTATCATCGTATAATTAACAAATAATGGTGTCAGATGTCACAGGTGAACTGATACAGGTAATAACAGTGTAAATATCTAACAGTAGCATATTTCAATTGTCGTTTCAATTGAAATCAAATTTAATGAATAAAAGAACATTAATCGTGAGTGAGTGCTCACCTTTCGAGGCTAGAGATGGACGAGAATGAGATAAGTTACAAATCCAAAGCAAAGCTAGATTGAACGCGAATTCGACGGACAAAGCTGATAAATAGGAAATCGAGAATCAAACTCAAAAGTTGATATACGATAGAACAAGATGCATGTTATATAATAATAATAATTATTAAATTAATTATTTAGTTTTAAAATGTTTGTTAGAATTTAAAAATTGGTAACAAATTAATGTGTATACATATATTACTAACTTATACACATATTGGATAAATATTTAAACAAATTTGAAATTTAAACAGAGTTACCCTGACTTACAAACAAATATGCACTTGCACAAAAACAACACATATCTAAACTGCAGTTAGAAGAGAAGCAACTTTTTATGATATAAAACCTTTACTTTAAAGTAGACCTAGATAAGACCGGTCAGTAGCATTATACACTGTGTATAAAATATTCTCCATAATCAAATCTACTGTAACTTAGGTACTGAAATGCTATACTGTAGATATATATAAAACCCATACTTAAATCATATATATTACATATATATTACTGAAATCATATATATTACATATATAAAAGCTCATATAATATAGTACTTAACTAGATCAGCATATAGCCTCAGATGCAAGATACCTATATCCGTTATATATATATATATATTTATATATTTATGAATCACTGCAAAAATCAACATAAGAGTATACATAAATCTTTCGTCTTGAATATAACTTGATATATTATAAAATATATCATAACTTTTACATATCAAATATATATGTTTATTAAAACCCAGACCCAGGTAAAATTGTCTATATGCGAACAAACCAAAGCAAAAATAGAAAACTGCCTTTCAATACTAACACAATGATATCTGACATATATATAGATTCAAATATATGAAAGGTTGTGTATACAAAAATCTATGAACAATATTATATATATATATAACCACGCCTTAAACACAGTATGCATTTTATGATAACAGCACATACTCTTCGTACTTATATATCTACACGGACTACAAAATATATTTTGAAAACATTTATAAGTAGAACACAACACCATAAATAATATATATATATATATATATATATACACAGACCTGAGAAATTAAAGAGATGGAGTCAATATGAGGAAAGCTTCTGCGTGAATATGACAGGAAGGTGGAGTTCATCAAGGACGAGAGCAGTGGACAGTGCTTGGGCGGAGGAGATATGTCTTCACAGTCGGCAAGCTAGGCGAGCGATGGTGGAAATGAGGTACTAGGTATGGCCGAGCTTGACGGAGAAAGGAAGATGCGTGGGTAGGAGGGAGAATATCGGGCGAGGAAGGGAATCGGCAGGGGTTGGTCGGGAAGTTGTCGCGCTTGGTGAGGGCGGTAGACGAGTGGCCGCTGGCGATGGGACTCCTCGGCCAGGGTGGCTGTTGTGCTAGCTGAGGCAGGCGAGGGTGGTGGGAAGGCCAGAGGCGGAGCGGGTTGCACAGCGCAAGGTTGGGCGTTGGTCGCGAGGGCTTTGCTGGAGGTGGCAGGAGATGATGGTCGGAATGGAGGGTCGGTCTCGTTGGAGATGCGGTTGCATGGTTTGCTTGAGCAGGCGAGTTAATGTAGGCGTCGTCGGTTGTCGGCCAGGTGGTTGGAGACGGTGGTGAATCTTTGATGAGGCGGAAGCAAAAATACAAGGAAGGTAAAGGTGGAAGGAGGAAATGAATGCTTCAGAAAAAGGATGACATATAAATTTTGAAACCAATGGGCAGAAAGAGAAAGAGTCAAATATAAACTATAATCTGTTCTCAATGAAATTTCCTATAGAATTTTGAACGAACAAAAATAAAGTCAAGGTTGGGAAAAACAAAAGTCACATTCTTAAACTCAAGGAATAATTAATTTCCAGCCTCTGACAACGGTTAGTATTGTACATTGAAAAATGAATAGTCACAAAAACCAACGGACACAAAACTAGTACCGACCCGGTTAACCGTTTCGTGGTTTCCGTGGTGCATCGGATCTCCAAACACAGAATTAGATATACCGTTGAGATCAGCACGACGAGATAATCAAAATGGTATACAGATATCAGTGGTATGATTGAATTATAAAAATTCGAAATTTCTAATAGCGGAAAATGCAAGAAAAACGCTGAAAAATAAGATCGACGGAGCCAAAGATGTTCGAATTTGGAAAAACGACAAACTGGCATCTTGCTCAGAAGATGGTTTAGAATTTTTCTATGTAAAAATATTTAGGTTTCGGAAACATTTTATTTTCAACGCTTTTTAACTGATTAAATTGAAATGAATTTACGCGCGAAATAAACTTTCATATTTTCAGACGAAAATTTACCAGTTGCTATGTTTAACTAGACGCATTCCAAATATAAAATTTTTATTACAAAATTTTATCGTTTAAAATTTCACAAAATTTCAACTAATTACGTTATTAAAACGGTTGAAATTTACGGGTCGTTACAGAAGAGGAAAAAGGTTATTCTCAAAATGAATATCAAGCAACCTTGATTGATAAACAAGGCATCACAAAAGAAAATAGGATAGAACGGTACGAAGACTCGAATCAAATCCTATGGCACGATTCCTAAGGAAGACTTAGGACAATGATCCTTGCTAGATTATTCTACATTGTTCCAAAGTTTCGCTTTGATACCATGCTGTGACGCCCCACCTCTATACTCACGCTCGCCAAGGACACTACGAGGTAATGCCGTCAACTAGCATGAAGAATAAGGCTGTTGAGGAGCGACCATCTGTGTAATTGCTTTGTGCGAATACCGATATGTCAGAAAATATAACTTACATTTCATTTCAAGAGGAAATCCGACATATCAAATACAAACTCAAAGCTACCACACAGTGGCTAAGTGGCCTTCGGAAACAAATATAGAAATAAACATAACATAAATCAGTCATAGACATTCATATCACAAAGGCGGAAACAGATATGAATATAACACAAAGAAGTGTACATCAAAGTAGTGGTAAAACAAGATCCACTACATCACAAGAGAATAGATACAAGTGCTAGGCAAAAGAATAATTATACATCAAGGAGTCTATATCTCAAATGTATAATAACAAAAAACTACTAATATAAAGTAGTTAGCCAAAAGAATCAGATGATAATCCCTGATAAGAAGTCGAGTAGGAGCACCTGAAATACCTCGGTCTGACCCGAGTATTATTTAAGAAGAAAATAATAAACGGATCAGTATAGCTATAAATATCAGATAAAATGATATAGGATAAGAGATATGACCAATAATGTATTATAACATAAATGTCATATTGTGTCAAGTTATACATCAAATAACAACAAAAATCATACAATATCTCAAATCAACTCGAAGCACTAAAAAGAATCACATTCTTTAAATAATTCACCAAAACAAAAATATTGACAAAACATATCAATGCCAATCCACGAAAATTAGTGAAACACAAATTCTAGAAATCACAACCAGAAATCCAGAAATCTCAAAAGGGGGAAGGCCTATCACAAACGGGAACATGAAAACTCACCAACACGTGTATCACAAAAGGAACGCTATTCCATGGTCGCTAACCATAAACCGAACATCGACGCACCTAGAAAGATACGCCCCATGCACAGTAGAACATCGACGCACCTGAAAAGATACGCCCTATGTATAAACTAACATCGATGCACCTAAAGAGATACACCCCATGCCTAGTCGAACATCGGTGCACCTAAAAAGATACACCCCATGCACCGACTTAATGAGAAGATTGCTCCACGAACCGTCCAAAGACCATGGGTCGCTAGCCCATAAAAATGAGACGAAGCTCAAAAAACGGGGTATAGTCCCCCACGTGGACAAAGAGACATCGCACAATGCTAGCCTAAATCACAAAATGATCATCATCAATCATCAATAAGTGTCGATTACACTAAGCTAGTAAATATAAGAGTTTAGCTTCATGTCCCATAACCACTTGCTTAACTCAAATATTTACGAACAGATTGTAGATTTCCACTCGAAAATTATCACAAGAATTTCAATCGAACAAGTCCAAAAATTAACCGACGAAGTAAACACAAGCGTTTCATACCACTTGTTTTACTAAGTCGTTTAATTAGATTTCTCACACGAATGAGGTAAAGGTTTGTATATACTAATAGATTGGAAAACGGTTTTATAAACGAGCTTTGTATTAAAAATAGAGTTGAAATCATCTTTGTGAAAGAGTTTGAACATTTACTACTAGTATAGAAACCTTTGTATTTAGAAGTGACAAGTCACAAAAATGATTGTAGAAACAATCAATCACCAAAATCCACATACGAAGACGTGAACCAAATCCATAGAAATCGATGCCGAATCCATCAAAATGGATATACCCAAAAATCCCAAAGTAGAAGTCATCAAAATCATTAATAAATGATAACAACAAATCGGATAATCACGAATCGATTAACATTGGAATCTCAAGCAAAATAGGTAAATAGGGCTGAAGCAAGCAGGTCAGTCGACTGAACCAGGTGGTCAGTCGATTGACACAAGGAAACGAATTTTGTGTCACCAGGGTCAGTCGACTGACCTAGATGGTCAGTCGACTGATACAGACCCAGGCAATTTCCTGGGTCCTGGTTCAGTCGACTGACACACCGGTTCAGTCGACTGAAACTGCTTCTAAGGCATTTCCTGCCTTCTGGTTCAGTCGACTGAACCACTGGTTTAGTCGACTGAACCTGACTCTGAAGCACATTCAGCCTAGCCCCCTTGTGGGGCAAAAATCCAACAAATTGCAATTGAACGAACAATGGGCACTAGGGGTTTACTTCAATCAGCAACCTAGCCCTATAGGCTCTTCGATGCTTTACCGGAAACATGTTCAAACATCCGTAAAAGGATTTTCACAAAATTGGACTAAAAACCAAAAATTGGAATATTCCCCAAATCAATCCAAATCAAAATCAAATGAACATGTAAAGATGTTAGGAATTCATACCTAACAATCAAAGATAGTTATAGACTTGGATGTGAGATAAAACTCTCACCTTTAAACCCAAAAACAATGAATGAGAAGCTTAATCACAAAGGAAACATCAACACTCTTCACTTCAACCCAAGTAGCTTGAATCTAAGCTCAAAAGAAGAGTATTCCCTAAGTTAGGTTTAGTAAATTTCTAAAATTGAAGAGAGAATGAGTTGGAGAAGATGAAGAGGATGCTTACCTAAGCTTCTCTTTGAATTTGGAGCAAGAACTTGAATTTGCAAAGAAACCAGGGCTTAGGATTTTCTAATCTCTCTTCTCTTCCCCCATTTTTCTAAAGCTTGAAGTGTTAGGACATATTAGAATGAATGAAGAGGAGAGGGGGTGGAGTAAGGATATATGGTGAGTTGGGTCAGTGGGCTGAACCCAAACCCAAGCCCACAGCCCTAAGTGAAAAATAGCAAAATTCACTCAACTCCAAACATATCGATGTTTATACTCAAAAAAGTTGTAAATGCCAGTTTGGACTCAATGGAAGTGGTCTCGAGTCCCAATTCGACTGTTTACAAAAAGTAGCTTTTCGGACTATAATTTGACTAACGATGCTATATTTAAATATACAAATCGTAAAATATGCGGTTTGTTACAGCCCAACTCGAAACACAATCCCGAGTAAAAATCGAAGGGTGGCCACCAAATAAATCGAAAGTCAGAATATAGTATCGATGGAATGTGTCCGATCGGAGAGGCTACCTCACTTGGCCCGGAATCGCTTCTGTTTTAGCCACCTTATGCTAACTCACGGGAGTTAGGTCCACGTAAATATACCTTTAGGATCATATCCACCATCCTACTTCATTCTGGAATCTCCACCGCATATACAGTTGTCAAAGTGGTTTTCGGTATTGGCAGAGAGTATGACAGCATCCGATCCCGATCTCTTTAACAACCAATCGCTTATTACACACCGGATGGTTCTTTTACATTTCCAAAATCATTTCATAATTGATATCAAAATATCATATTCAATTCAAACCATATCACTTTTGAAATCATTACTTACTTTCGAAATCATATTCACCTTTGAAATCATATCGCATTTGAAATCATAGTTCAATAATTTTTTTTCCTTTCAAAACTCATATTCAAAATTTATACCAAATTATCGTATTCTCAAAACCATAATATTTTCGAAGTCATATTCACTTTAAAAATCGAGAATTTGAATATAAACCCATCCATTTTACTCAGTTTGGAATTTGAAAGAAAGTAGTTTAAATAGTTATAAATAGTTAAAATACTCCAAAATAGTTTAATTCTAGGTAAAGTACCTTTAAATTGATTTGAGATAGTTAAATAGATTTAATTTAGATTAAATACAATTAAAATAGATTAAATAGCTTAAAATAGATTAATTAGATTTAAAATAAATTATAATGGTTTAATTAGTTTAAAATAAATTAAATTGGTTTAAAATAGTCAAATAATTTATATAGTTAATATTAGTTAAATAGTATAATAAATTTGAAAATCTTAATAATTATAAATATATTTTAAAAAAGTTTATATCAAAATATGAGTTTGGAATTTATATCAGTTTAAACTACTCATTTCATTTCAACATATTTGGACCATTTCAAATTTCCAAATGGACAAACAAAATTTCAATAAACTATCGAATTTCATATCATTTCAATCCATGTTCAAAATATCAATACGGATTACTCCAACTTCAACATATTTCAAACTTATTTTCAAAAAAATTCAATCACTCAATTTTGATAGAATTTCATTTATACATAAAAGTTTAACTTTAAGCTTTCGATAAACTTTCTTAAAGAAATTCCTTTTTAAACCAATTCGCATTTCAACACAAACTTGATTTTTCAATAATACATCAATTTACATAAATCAAATTTTATTTCAAAACATCAATTGATTAAATTCAAAAATTTAAGGATTTTAAAATCATTTAATTTAACCAATCCGGTGTCCGTATATAATTTTCTACCCTAGGGTCAAGTGATACAGATATTTATCATTTCAATCCACAATTTAAACATTTTACGGTTGTATATCATTTCAAACCGCAATCCCGGAATAAATAAAAATCCATAACGAACTTGCAGTTTATAACGGTATAAAATACAACATCCATTCAACCAACATCAACAATCAACATCCATCACAATCATCATCCAAATCAATCAATAAATATCAATATAGAACTGATAATCAATAACGGGTATTAACTGACAATTTATATTCAATAATAAATTAAATAATGATTTTACTCAAATAAATTCAAATTAACTGGGATGATAATTCAAAATATACCAAACAGTCATAAATAAATTCCTAATCATATCATAAATTAAATTTAACAAACATAAGAAATTTTAGAAGTTGTGAGTGGGTCGAAACACTCACCTTTGAATTTAAATCGAATTTAAATTCAAAATAAGCTCAAAATTTGAATGGTTTCAGAATTCAAACAAACCAGCATTAAAATGTCCGAAATTTCAATACGATCCCAGCGGATCAAACCGTGCGTAAATTCGACCTCGTATGCAAAAATTACGCTTGTTAGAAGATTTAAAAATCAAAATTAAATTAAAATCGAATAAACAACATTCACACCACTTCCTTGCCACGTCACCAGGAAAAAAGAAACTCCATTTCCCTCACATTACAGCTGTTCGAACCTACCCATCCAACATCGAACAAATGCGGCCAAGCCTAGCGCTGCGCCACCTGAACGTCGACCACGCTGCCACTGAAACACGTCGCGTCACCCTGACGTCGCTCCTCTCCAAAGCCGCGACCCCAGCATCATCGAGCGCGACCAAAAATAACCCAGCCGCCGCCTTTTGCATAACCCTAATCGAATTTATCTCGTCGATCAAACCATCCATTCGACAAACGAATTTCGCCGATGCACTCCCCTCGGTCCACTCTACAAAGGTGTATCATTGATTCGACGATCAGTCGAAGTCGATCACGACACAACGGACGGCCGAGAATTATTCTTAAATTTATGGACGAACAGTGGTTCAAATTGGAAAATGAGTTACAGATCTGAGATGTGCTCGTCGAGAGCTTCAAATCGATATATAATTCGATATAGTTTGTGGAGTTTAAATTTTTAATTTTATTTTTGATTTGGATTTGCAATTTGGGAATTAGGGTTTGCAGCCTTTGGGAAGAGAGAAGCAAATGGAATTTGTACATATAGAAATGAGGAATACTAAGTGACTAGGGTTTATAACGAGGTATTTATAGGTAGATCAGAAAATAGAGAGAACGGATCAGATTTGATTTGGATTGGAACGATAAGCGACCCGAAAAACCCGTTCTGTTTCCGGAACAAAATTGGGTCAACCTATATATCAAAATAGATGCTTTCGATAATTTTAAAATCAATGGAACTGGTTTCAAGCCCAAATTCCATTATATAAAGAAGTTATGATAAAATCAGCTTATTTCATTTCAATCGATTTCAATTAAATTGATTTCAAGGCGTTTCGAGTCCGTACGATCAAATGACAAGTCCGATCGCTACGAAACATGAAATCCTTTAATAATTCACCTTTACGGATCTGATGAAACTGGTTTCGTCGAAATCCGAGCCAGTGGCCAAAATGGCTATATTTCAGTTAAATCAATATATTAATATTAAATTAATTAAATCACATTTTCAGTTTAAAATTTTAATAATTTACAACTTCTATCATTTTTGATTTCTTAATCACCTACAATAATTTAAACAAATTTAGATGTGAATTTAAAGTTGATTAATCCATCAGTTCCAACGTTTAATTTCAATTTCATTAAATTCAGGAATTATAAATTAAATTTTCAATAATTCTATTTAATTGACCTTTCATCCTATTATTTAATCTGTTATTATCAAATAGATAAAATTAACATTGGTTCATGATTTATTACATTAATATTCTCAAATTTCATCTCAATCTCCATTAACGTAATATTTAAATATTTAATTTCATTTACTTGCAATTAATCCAATTAATATAATTTGAATTCCAATAAATTAATAAATCTTGATTTCACTATTTTATTGAATCAATTATTACATTATGAATATAATTAACATTTTTATTTATTTTATTACATTCACAACCTACAGTCATTGTCTTTACTCACATTAATGTAACATTTACTATCATTTAATTGAAATTAATTTCTAATTAAATTTAACAGACTAAATAAACAGGTAACTTATAACAATCGTTATCGTAACTTTTAACTACACTTATTGTAACGACCCGTATTTTTCGGATCGAAAAGTTTGTCAAAATCTGGGATTTTCAGCATTTTCTAGTTATTCCAGATCTTGGTTGAAATTTGCCTAAGTCCTAGGTCGTATGCGACCTAGAGGTTAGTTAAGTATTGTTGGCAACTTAGGAGATAAGTCGTACCTAAGAATGTTGGGGATTGGTGACTTTAAGGTTTGGAGTTAGGTCGTGTGATGGATGGTAAGGGTTTAGGTCGTAGACGACCTAAAAGGAAGGAGACTTTAGAGTTTCTGGCGAGTTAAGGTGTTAGCGACCTAAGAGATAGGTTGGTAGCGACCTAAGTAAACCCAGTAGTTGACGACCTAGGGATGAGCGACCTAGTGGTGCCGGGCTAGTATATTTAGGTCGGCAGCGACCTAAGGAAACTAGTGGTTAGCGACCTATAATAGTTCGCGACCTAAGGGGTTAGCTTGTTAGCGACCTAGTAGTTGCCGAGTTAGCGACCTAGTAGTTGCCGAGTTAGCGACCTAGTGGTTCTGAGTTAGCGACCTAGTGGTTCTGAGTTAGCGACCTAGTGGTTCTGAGTTAGCGACCTAGTGGTTCCGTGTTGGCGACCTAAGGAGTTAACAAGTTGGCGACCTAAGAAGTTAACAAGTTGGCGACCTTAGGAGTTAGGCTGTTGTGTTAGGTCGCGTAGGTTGCTAAGTTGTTAGGTCGCTAGGATAGTTCAAGTGTTAGGTCGCGTGTTGTTTTAGGTCGACTTGTGTTAGGTCGCAACCCAACTGAGTCTTAGATAGTTAGGTCGTTAGGTTGTTAGGTCGCTGGGTTTCCTAAGTGTTAGGTCGCAAAGAAGTTAAGACGTACATCTGTTAGGTCGGAGAGGCTTAGGTCGGAGAGGCTTAGGTCGCTTAGGTCGGAAGCGACTTAGGGAGATAGCCAGATTTCGACTTAAGGACAGATTTCTGCTATAAATAGGAGGGGTTGTTCTCACTTTTTGGGATCCGGATTTTGAAGCGACGAAGTGCTGCCATTTTGAGAGCTCGACTTCTACACTTCTTCACTTCTTTTCTCCACTCTAATCTAGTGCTTCCATCCATCCAAATCGAAGATCAAGATTGAAGATTCAAGAGCTTAGGTTGAAGATCTTCATCTTTTCAAGAGAGATTTCTTCATTTGAAGCGGATTTGTGGTAGATCTAGATTCATCCTTCGCTGTCCAGATCTGAAGTGTGTTGATTTGAGGTTGTTTAGGTGATTTGGTGAGTGGTGATTATCTCTCACACGGATCCAAAGGAGTATATCGGATTGTTGGCCCGATTTGGTGTTAAAATAGTGATTTCCATGCATTTTCTTCATCCTATGTGTAGATCCATATAGATCCATTGTTCATGATGATGTTACATCCATTTTATCATATGTTAACCTATGCAAGTTCATTCATCAAGTTTGTAGAGATATAATCCATGTTTTCATGCTTATTGGACTTTCAACTCTTTAATTACGAAAATGCCATTATTGTTATAATTGTCTACTTAGATCATTTTTGAATGCTTGATTGCTTGGATTGATGTTTGATTTGATTGATTGTTATGAACTAGATGATTGATGATTAGATTAGATCGAAGATGATTCAAAAGCTAAGGGAAAGGCTCTTGAATTGGAAAAGCTGCTCGTGGCATATGTAGCGGGATGATGAAGCTCTTATGCATAGATTCGATGATGTGATGATGAGATGAGGCTTTGCAAGGATGTAATGAAGCGAGGCAATCATGTGGTGAAGACTTGGTCTAATCCAGACGGGATCATTCCAAGCATGTTGATAACTCGGTGATATGATTCGAGTTGAAGATAATGAATGGATATGAGAATAGTCGTCGAGGAGGATGACTAGGAGGCTTGGATAGCATCGTTGTTGAAGGTTCTAGCATGCTCTAAGCAAGAGTACGTTTGGGCAGATTCGATAGTCCCAACGGCCAACTGTTGATGGTCGAGTACTCTGGGCAGATTCGATAGTCCTAGGCACGGGCTGCGACGACGTGCGGGAGTTATGTCTAGAACCGGGGTTTCCATTAGCCCTTGACGGACGGCTGAAAGAATGTGCCGGTCATTCAATTAACGGTGATATCGAAGCAATGATAACAGTGATAGCCAGAGTCATGGATGTTTGGTTGTATCGTCATTCGGACTCAAGAGCGGTATTTTCTGGGTGCTTATCTGATTTAGGCCTTGGTACTTGGAAAACATCGCCCTTGACTCGAGTGATAGTAGCTTTACTTTAAATTGTATGCTCTGCTATGTTTGCTTCTGCTTAGTGTGTGTCTGGGGGCTATCACTGTAGAATGAGGTTGGAGTGGGAGGGTTGTATTCCTATTCCTTTTCCTTTATGCTCTTTTGGTATGTTGTTAGTTAATTTACTGCTCACTAAGACTGTTGTCTGACTCAAGGCTTTATGTTTTAATTCTTATTGCCTTGGGCTGTTCGTCCATTTTGGGACGGGCAGACTAGGTAGCAGGTGACAGGTGCTGTTCTCTTCTCACGATGCTGATATCGAAGACGAGCTAGAGGGTTGCATATTATCTTCTTATTATATGTACTGGATGTTCCGCTGTTTTGTTTTCTCTGAGAGATATGTAGTGAGGCTGGATGTATTGACTATATGAATGCTTGTATTCAACTATTATGGAGTTTTATAAGATGTCATTTTGTTCTGTAAAGCTTCACTATACATATGTTCTATTGTATTTTGTCCATGCGCTGTGAGTAATACGATAGATTCTGTTGTTTTAATCTTACCTTGACAATCGTCCATGGTCGCCTGGCACACTTTACAGCGCACTATCTCTAGATTCGGTGCAGGGGTCATGGGCGGTCGTCACATTTGGTATCAGAGCATTGGTTAATCGATTTTACCCAACGCTCGCTGTCGTAACTACGTATGAGAGACGTAATTGTATTTTGATGGATGATTACTATATATAATATAGTAGCTTAGAAGAGTTTGAGTCCTTTATGCAGTTGTTTCTCTAGATGTTTTAATCATTCCTTTTTATAGATATTGAGAATGAGTCGAAGAGGGAGACCAGCTGCTAGGGAAGGCCGTGCTACTGAAGAGACTGCTGATTATGCAGCCATGTTCGAAGCTATGATGACTTCGATCATGAGGAGGATACCAGTTCCGGGGGCGGCAGTAGATGTTGGAGTTCAAGTCCAAACTCCGAAACCAGTGGATTTTGCTAAGCTGTGCAAGGATTATACTGCTCTTGGAGGGAAGGTTTTCTTGGGAACAGAATCAACTATTGAGGTCCAGAGGTGGATAGATGCTTGTAGAAGGATCTTTGGTGATTTGGGAATTGATGATGCAACTAAGAGGAAGTTGGCATCAAGGCAGCTTCAAGGGAGAGCCTCTGATTGGTGGAACTCTATTACCATCGATACTGCGGAGGAAGAGATTACTTGGGAGCAATTCCAAGCTAGATTTGAAGCTAAGTTCATTTCTACAGCTCAGAAGTCTGTTCTGTTCAAGAGGTTTGTGGAGCTCAAGCAAGGTGGAAGATCAGTTCTTGAGTATGTTTCTGAGTTCGAAGCTTTGTCCAAGTATGCCCGGTCGTATATTGAATCTGCTTATCAGAAGAATGAGAAGTTTGTGACCGGCTTGGATAGTTATCTTGGGAGACAGTTGGTGGATCACTTGGACGATTCATTTGAGAAGCTTGTGGAGAAAGCTCTTAGGCATGAGAGTCTGTTTCCTAAGGAAGGACCTGTTGTTGCTGTTACCAAGGGAGAATCTAAACCACAGCAGGGTGGAAACCAGAAGAGGAAGCAGCAGCAACAGAAGGGTAAGGATGGCCAGAAGAAGCCGAAAGGCGAGGTGACTTGCTACAATTGTCAGCAGAAGGGCCATTTCTCTAAGGATTGTAAGAATCCGAAGGCACCGATGAAGTGTCACAACTGTGACAAGCCGGGGCATTTCAGGAAGAATTGTCCGGAACCAAGGAAGGACAGGCAGATTGTGCAAGCCTATGCTTTAGGAGCTGTTCCGTCGTCTTCAAAAGCTCCTACTGCTGAAGAGAAAGGAAAGAGTGTGGTTGTTCAAGGTACTCTTTTCCTATGTGGTGTTCCAGTTAGAGTTCTGTTTGATACTGGAGCGTCGCATTCATTTGTTTGTAATGAACTAGTAGGCCGGTTGGGTTTGAAGCCGGATATTGTTGATAGGCCATTGGTTGTGACTAATCCAGTTGGGGGTTCGTCTTGTTTGTGTATGTTATGCCGTGGTCTAGTTGTGTCGAGTCATGGTTGCTCTTTTGTTTGTGATTGCTTTGTTCTGAACTTTGCGGGGTTCGGAATTATTTTGGGTATGGACTGGCTTAGGAAGTATGCGGCTAAGGTTGATTGTGAGAGGCTAGAGGTGACAGTCGAGAATGTGGAAGGGCGAAAGATTGTGATACGATGTAAGCATGAGGAAGGCGTCTTCATGAGCTTCATGTATTCGCTAGTTGTTCCACGGGATGGACTGTCTTTAGTGCCAATCGCAAATGGATTCGAGGATGTCTTTGACGAAGTCAAAGGGTTGCCGCCGCATAGAGAGATCGAGTTTCGTATAGATCTAGTTGAAGGAGCCAGACCTGTTGTGATGCCTCTTAGGCGGATGGCGCCTAGGGAACAGCAGGAGTTGAGGGTGCAAGTTGATGATCTTTTGCAGAAAGGATTCATTCGGCGTAGTGTGTCCGAGTGGGGTGCACCAGTTGTGTTTGCAACCAAGGCAGATGGGTCGTTGAGATTGTGCGTCGATTATCGTGAGCTGAATAAGGTGACTAAGAAGAACAAGTATCCATTACCGAGAATAGATGACTTGTTTGATCAGCTTCACGAAGCTAAGGTGTTTTCTCAGATGGATTTGGCAACGGGATTTCACCAGTTGAGAGTGGCAAAGGATAGTGTGTCGAAGACTGCTTTTAGGACACCATCCGGTTTCTTTGAGTGGCTGGTAATGCCATTTGGATTGACTAACGCGCCAGCATATTTTGTGGATCTTATGAATAGAGTGTTCAGAGATCAGTTGAACAAGTTCGTACTTGTGTTCGTGGATGATATTCTGATTTATTCCAGAACGGAAGAAGAGCACAAGACGCACTTGCGTATTGTTTTGGAGATCTTACGGAAACATCAGCTGAAGGCTAAGTTTTCGAAGTGTCACTTCTGGAAGAGTGAAGTGAGGTTCTTAGGCCATGTGATTTCTGGAAATGGAATAGCGGTTGATCCCGCTAAGGTGGCAGCAATCCAGGATTGGGTTAGACCTAAGAATGCATCTGATGTGAGGAGTTTTCTTGGATTAGCGGGATATTATCGACGGTTTATCAAAGACTTCTCCAAGATAGCTGCACCGTTAACAGGATTGACGAAGAAGAACCAAGTGTTCAGTTGGGATGCTAAGTGTGAGCAAGCTTTCGGAATCCTGAAAGAGCGATTGACGAGTGCTCCTGTTTTGACTATTCCTAGTGGGAATGATGAGATGGTGGTTTACACCGACGCATGTGGTACTGGACTTGGAGCAGTGCTGATGCAGAAGGATAAAGTTGTTGCGTATGCCAGTCGACAACTAAAGCCGCATGAAAGGAATTACCCAACTCATGATTTGGAGTTAGCGGCGATTGTATTTGCTCTGAAGATGTGGAGACATTACCTGTTGGGAGTTCGATTCGAGTTGTTTACGGATCACAAGTCGTTGAAGTATCTTTTCTCCCAAAAGGATTTGAATCTTCGGCAGCAACGTTGGCTAGAATTTTTGGCATCATATGATTTTGGAATAGCTTATACTCCGGGAAAAGGTAACGCAGTGGCAGATGCGTTAAGTCGAAGACATGCAGGATTGGGAGCCATGTTTTCTGAATGGAAGAGTCTCGAGTATTTAGCTGGATTTGACTTCAGGCCTAGATGTGAATTGGAACCTGAGATGTTGGCAAACTTATCGATAAGACCCACTCTTGTGGAAAGGATTGGCGAGGGCCAAAAGCGAGATGATAAGCTTGTCAAGATTATCCGTGGATTGGAATCTGGATTGGATCCAGAAAAGGATAAAGGATTCGAGGTCGATAGAGAAGGTTGGCTTCGGAAGCAAGGACGACTAGTTGTTCCCGATATAGATGAATTGAGGAGTGAAGTTCTGAAGGAGAGTCATCACTCGAAGCTGACAATTCATCCAGGAGGAAACAAGATGTATCGGGATATGAAGAGAACCTACTACTGGGAAGGCATGAAGAAGGATGTTGGAGATTTCATTTCCAAGTGTATGAATTGCCAGTTGGTTAAAGCCGAACAGAAGAAGCCAAGTGGATTGCTTCAGCCCTTAGAAGTTCCTACATGGAAGTGGGAACAAGTGTCGATGGATTTTATTGATGGATTGCCTAGAACCAGAACGGGAAATGAAGGGATTTGGGTCATTGTGGATCGTCTGACTAAGAGTGCACGATTCATTCCTGTTCGATCGACTAGGACTGCATCAAAGTTGGCTGAGTTGTATGTGAAGTGGATAGTTCGATTCCATGGTATTCCGAAGAGTATAGTGAGCGATCGAGATCCATTGTTCACTAGTGGATTTTGGAAGAGCTTCCAGGAAGTTTTGGGAACCGAGTTGTGTTTGAGTACAGCTTATCACCCTCAGACAGATGGTCAGACCGAGAGAGTCAACCGAGTTTTGGAAGATCTTCTTAGAGCATGTGTTTTGGACTTCGGAGGATCATGGGAAGATCACCTTCATTTGGTGGAGTTTGCGTACAACAACAGTTACCAGTCAAGTATTGGTATGGCACCATATGAGGCATTGTATGGAAGACCGTGTAACTCTCCGACATGTTGGTTGGAAACTGGGGAAAAGCTGATACTTGGGCCAGAGATGATTCGACAGACTTCGGATTGCATAGAGATCATTCGGCAACGAATGAAGGCAGCCCAAGACCGTCAGAAGAGTTATGCTGATAAGCGTCGAAAGGATTTGGAGTTCGACGTGGGAGATATGGTTTTTGTGAAGATTTCTCCACTGAAGAATGTTATTCGATTCGGGAAGAAAGGAAAATTGACTCCGAGATTTGTTGGACCATTCCCGATCATCGAGCGAATTGGAAAGCTCGCCTACAGATTGGAGTTACCTGAGAAGATGTCGGGTGTGCACAATGTTTTTCATGTATCTTATCTACGGAAGTATGTGCACGACTCGAATACAGTGGTTTCTGCTGATAGCTGTGAAGACTTAGAAGTTGATCCAGTTGGTAGAAGACCTCGTAAGCCGCTTCGTGTTGTTGAAACCGACACGAAACAGCTTAGGAGGAAGGTAGTTAAGTTGCTCAAGATACAATGGAGTGATGATGATAACGACTGTACGTGGGAGGTGGAAGAGAGGATGAAGGCAGCTCATCCTGAACTCTTCAAGGTATGGCCCTAAGGTGTCGTCTCATCTCGCGATATTGTAACTTGTTCTAAGTCTTAGAATTCTGTACGCTAAGCTAGAATTGGATGCATGGTTTGTTGATTGCTATGGATGGTAGGCGTACAGAATAGCCTTTGATTGCCTTGTTTGCTTGGAATTTCGGGGGCGAAATTCCTAAGGGGGAGAGAATGTAACGACCCGTATTTTTCGGATCGAAAAGTTTGTCAAAATCTGGGATTTTCAGCATTTTCTAGTTATTCCAGATCTTGGTTGAAATTTGCCTAAGTCCTAGGTCGTATGCGACCTAGAGGTTAGTTAAGTATTGTTGGCAACTTAGGAGATAAGTCGTACCTAAGAATGTTGGGGATTGGTGACTTTAAGGTTTGGAGTTAGGTCGTGTGATGGATGGTAAGGGTTTAGGTCGTAGACGACCTAAAAGGAAGGAGACTTTAGAGTTTCTGGCGAGTTAAGGTGTTAGCGACCTAAGAGATAGGTTGGTAGCGACCTAAGTAAACCCAGTAGTTGACGACCTAGGGATGAGCGACCTAGTGGTGCCGGGCTAGTATATTTAGGTCGGCAGCGACCTAAGGAAACTAGTGGTTAGCGACCTATAATAGTTCGCGACCTAAGGGGTTAGCTTGTTAGCGACCTAGTAGTTGCCGAGTTAGCGACCTAGTAGTTGCCGAGTTAGCGACCTAGTGGTTCTGAGTTAGCGACCTAGTGGTTCTGAGTTAGCGACCTAGTGGTTCTGAGTTAGCGACCTAGTGGTTCCGTGTTGGCGACCTAAGGAGTTAACAAGTTGGCGACCTAAGAAGTTAACAAGTTGGCGACCTTAGGAGTTAGGCTGTTGTGTTAGGTCGCGTAGGTTGCTAAGTTGTTAGGTCGCTAGGATAGTTCAAGTGTTAGGTCGCGTGTTGTTTTAGGTCGACTTGTGTTAGGTCGCAACCCAACTGAGTCTTAGATAGTTAGGTCGTTAGGTTGTTAGGTCGCTGGGTTTCCTAAGTGTTAGGTCGCAAAGAAGTTAAGACGTACATCTGTTAGGTCGGAGAGGCTTAGGTCGGAGAGGCTTAGGTCGCTTAGGTCGGAAGCGACTTAGGGAGATAGCCAGATTTCGACTTAAGGACAGATTTCTGCTATAAATAGGAGGGGTTGTTCTCACTTTTTGGGATCCGGATTTTGAAGCGACGAAGTGCTGCCATTTTGAGAGCTCGACTTCTACACTTCTTCACTTCTTTTCTCCACTCTAATCTAGTGCTTCCATCCATCCAAATCGAAGATCAAGATTGAAGATTCAAGAGCTTAGGTTGAAGATCTTCATCTTTTCAAGAGAGATTTCTTCATTTGAAGCGGATTTGTGGTAGATCTAGATTCATCCTTCGCTGTCCAGATCTGAAGTGTGTTGATTTGAGGTTGTTTAGGTGATTTGGTGAGTGGTGATTATCTCTCACACGGATCCAAAGGAGTATATCGGATTGTTGGCCCGATTTGGTGTTAAAATAGTGATTTCCATGCATTTTCTTCATCCTATGTGTAGATCCATATAGATCCATTGTTCATGATGATGTTACATCCATTTTATCATATGTTAACCTATGCAAGTTCATTCATCAAGTTTGTAGAGATATAATCCATGTTTTCATGCTTATTGGACTTTCAACTCTTTAATTACGAAAATGCCATTATTGTTATAATTGTCTACTTAGATCATTTTTGAATGCTTGATTGCTTGGATTGATGTTTGATTTGATTGATTGTTATGAACTAGATGATTGATGATTAGATTAGATCGAAGATGATTCAAAAGCTAAGGGAAAGGCTCTTGAATTGGAAAAGCTGCTCGTGGCATATGTAGCGGGATGATGAAGCTCTTATGCATAGATTCGATGATGTGATGATGAGATGAGGCTTTGCAAGGATGTAATGAAGCGAGGCAATCATGTGGTGAAGACTTGGTCTAATCCAGACGGGATCATTCCAAGCATGTTGATAACTCGGTGATATGATTCGAGTTGAAGATAATGAATGGATATGAGAATAGTCGTCGAGGAGGATGACTAGGAGGCTTGGATAGCATCGTTGTTGAAGGTTCTAGCATGCTCTAAGCAAGAGTACGTTTGGGCAGATTCGATAGTCCCAACGGCCAACTGTTGATGGTCGAGTACTCTGGGCAGATTCGATAGTCCTAGGCACGGGCTGCGACGACGTGCGGGAGTTATGTCTAGAACCGGGGTTTCCATTAGCCCTTGACGGACGGCTGAAAGAATGTGCCGGTCATTCAATTAACGGTGATATCGAAGCAATGATAACAGTGATAGCCAGAGTCATGGATGTTTGGTTGTATCGTCATTCGGACTCAAGAGCGGTATTTTCTGGGTGCTTATCTGATTTAGGCCTTGGTACTTGGAAAACATCGCCCTTGACTCGAGTGATAGTAGCTTTACTTTAAATTGTATGCTCTGCTATGTTTGCTTCTGCTTAGTGTGTGTCTGGGGGCTATCACTGTAGAATGAGGTTGGAGTGGGAGGGTTGTATTCCTATTCCTTTTCCTTTATGCTCTTTTGGTATGTTGTTAGTTAATTTACTGCTCACTAAGACTGTTGTCTGACTCAAGGCTTTATGTTTTAATTCTTATTGCCTTGGGCTGTTCGTCCATTTTGGGACGGGCAGACTAGGTAGCAGGTGACAGGTGCTGTTCTCTTCTCACGATGCTGATATCGAAGACGAGCTAGAGGGTTGCATATTATCTTCTTATTATATGTACTGGATGTTCCGCTGTTTTGTTTTCTCTGAGAGATATGTAGTGAGGCTGGATGTATTGACTATATGAATGCTTGTATTCAACTATTATGGAGTTTTATAAGATGTCATTTTGTTCTGTAAAGCTTCACTATACATATGTTCTATTGTATTTTGTCCATGCGCTGTGAGTAATACGATAGATTCTGTTGTTTTAATCTTACCTTGACAATCGTCCATGGTCGCCTGGCACACTTTACAGCGCACTATCTCTAGATTCGGTGCAGGGGTCATGGGCGGTCGTCACACTTATGAATTCATTCTACACAAACAATTGTTACAATTCTTATAAAATACTGATTTTATTCTATCACCATTTATTATGCTATTTCATACACTAATTCAATATTTAAATTTTGTTTTTCTTTAATTTAATTTATAGCCAAGTATAACAAGTTACATTATTTTATTATTGGAATTTCATTTCAATTGTAAATAACTAGCTTTAATTAACATTGTTACTTTTTCATTTTTGTTATTATTTCATTATTAATTAACAAATTTTTATTTCTTTTAGTGTTTAATTTCCAAAATCTTATTAAATCAAAAAATTTAATTATCGAAATTTACGGGTCGTTTCACTCTCCCTCACTCAAAACTTTTCGTCACCGAAAGAAAAAATAAGGGAAAAGAAGAAATTAAATAGTCAATATCTTACTCAAATTATTAAATTTATAAACAATTAATTTACAAAATAAGATAGTTTAAATAAAATATATCAATTTATAAACAATTAAATCCTTTTATATTCAAGTTAGCAAAAGTTTTGAAAGCATTTCATAAAATTTTCTAAGTCCAAAATTTTAAAAAAAATTCGGCAGAGTCGCCTTTGTACGGAGAGGCTCGGGAGAAATAATAATATCAATAATAATAATAATATATATCAAAATTTTCAAAATAATATATACCAACACGGGAAAAATAATATAATATCGCTATAAAACCGTAATCTGAGAACGTACCTATTTGTCGGGCAAATAACGTTTAATTATGAAACCAAAAGCAGTAGCAATTGCTTCCATAACCTGTATCTCACTTATATAATCCAAAAAGAGTTAATCATTATACAAAATGAAATATTTATGTTGTTCCAATTACTAACAAACAATCAATATAACATAACAACAATCACTTACAAACAAGCATACAATCATCACATGAAATCAAATAGAATCAACTATCCATTCATAGCAAACAAACAAATGATTTGTTCGGGTTTAGAAATTTTTAACCGCCTAGAATGACAAATAAACTACTGAGTGCACCATTTAATCAACAGTCTTAGATGAACTGAATAAATTATTCATACATCTTAAACAATTAGAAGTATCCTATCCCAAACAACCCATAAACCAAAACAAACAATAATTTACACTGTACTTGAGTTATTCTTATTAAATTTCTTTCACAACATTTTACAATTTTATTTATTTTTCTTTTCATTCATACAAGGATTATTTCTTTAACTTACATTTATCTCTTACAAAATTTTATTCCCATTCATTCATTCAGTGTTTATTTCATTTATTTTCATTTATTACTTACAAAAATTCATTTTCATTTATCCATATAATGCCAATTTCTTTTTATTGTATTATATTCATTCGTTCGTTACTTAATTTCATTTGTTTACATTCATTTATTTATAGTATTCATGTTCCATTCAATTTCTTAGCATATCAATTCATTAACTTAAGTTTATAATTACTTACTTTTCTATCTCATTTTATTATAGTAACATTTCAATTATAACTTAAGTTTATAACAACTACAACATCAAATTCTTATTAAAGAATTTCATTGAATACTTTCATTACTTTAAGTTTTACTTGTATAATATTCTATTACATTTTCTTATTAAACATTTCAACCTTTTTTAATCCTTTGGTAAGTTATATATATGTTTTAAGAATGCAATTGAAAGTTATACAAGTTTTTCTCATTTCCTTTTACTTAATTTAATGTTCAATAATCATATCCTTTGTTTTATAGGCTACAAATTTCAACTTCCTTGTAACTTCATTTATAACTTAGCATTTAATCTCTTATTTCATTTAGAGGTTCCAATTATTAATTAGTTAAATTCCATTTCATTAATTAAAATCCCTAATTCATAGAAATTTAAGAACTAGATGCCGGGTTCCGTTTCAAGTCATTTTAAAATAATAGATAGATGTATACACTTACAATTTATATATCCAATTATATTTAAAACAATTTGAAATTTATATTTGTTTATCAAAATAAATCTGCAGTAAAACTACTACAGTGGCCTTCCCACTTCGAAACTCGAAAATGAACGTCGATGATGTGTGCACTCATCATCGAAATTATTTTCCAACGACGGAGAGGGGAGTACAGAACTTATTTTTTTCCAAAATTCCTTTAAAACATTTCTTCCAAATCACTTTGAAATATTTATATCCGAAAATACTTCTAAATAGCATTATTATTATATTCCAAAATTATACGAAAGAAAATTTTCAAAAACCCCAGAACTTAAGTTCTAAAATTTCAATTTATATTTGCTTTATTTGTAAATCCTATCTTCAGTCAATGTTTATAAATTTCACTACTTAACAACTAATATATACCAACCAAATATATAATTTATAAATCATTATTTTATATATAAATTATATAATAGGCACAATTATTTCATTTACCTATATTTGAAAACAAATATTGTGTTGGTCTGTCCTATTAAGTGTTTAAAAATCCCTATCGATGTCATAGCGTCCTATGCACCAACCGGAATTTATAAATACAAAACGGAACAAATTAACACAATAAAAACCTTTTTATAACACTAACAAATACGTTCTCTCATATATATCCACTTAGCGACTCATTCTAGGGTATTACTACCCCATTTAATATGAGTCAGACCCCATAAAGCTAAGGTTATCGCTAAACCAAAGCTCTGATGCCAACTGTAACATCCCGCCTTTTTGGACGCTTTAAGCAGACATGCATGCCAAACTTAAACCATTCAAAAAGGAAGATTGTTATTGGGGTAAATAAGAAAATGAGAAAGAAATAAAACAAAACAGAATCTCACAGCGGAATGACAAAATATAATAATCAAATAATAGTTCATGAAGCTGTGTATAAAACATTTGATTATAATTATACAACACAGTATCAGGGTTACACATATCAGAGATAAATAATAAATAATGCAGCGGAATAGTATGGTGCAGTGGAATAATATAGTAAATAGTAGTAGTACACATCTTCGTCTTCGTCCTCCAGAATAAGTCTTCAAATCCTGAAATGCTCAGGCTGACCCGAGCGAATTGAAAAGACAAAACACTCGAGTCAAAACTAAAATATCTTATGTGAGTTAAATCAACGGTAAATAAATATGAGGGTAAACGACGTTGGAGATGTTTACGGGGTTTGACATCTCCTATCTAGTGTCTAACGTGAGTGTAGTAACTTAAGAGATGTTCGGGATTCACATCTCATAAGGATCTGTTAAACTATCTACTATGTAGTACAATATGCTATTATAATATGTCTATAGTAATATAAACTATTAAAATAGCGGTAAGGCGTTATATTTTCCCCCTTAACACATTTTTATTTCCCATAGTCTATACAGTACCGTAATCCCACCCGTACTGGGTGCCGTCAGAGGGCACTCCATAGGTATGGTACAAACCAAACTCGTAGAAGGAGCGCTAGGGTAGGTGACATGGCACAACTAGGCAATGCCAGGGTAGATATACCAATTATGCATCCGGACTGTTGGTAACGCATAGCCGCAACTACCGCCCAACTCGAAACACACTCCCGAGTAAAAATCAAAGGGTGGCCACCAAATAAATCAAAAGTCAGAATATAGTATCGATGGAATGTGTCCGATCGGAGGGGCTACCTCACTTGGCCCGGAATCGCTCCTGTTTTAGCCACGTTATGCTAACACACGGGAGTTAGGTCCATGTAAATATACCTTTAGGATCGTCACCGCCATCCTATGTAACAACCCGCATATCTATCGATTTTATATTTAAATATTTTATCGTTAGTCGGATGTTAGTCCGAAAAGCTACTTTTTGCATACGGTCAAATTAGGACTCGAGACCACCCCCATTGAGTTCAAAATGACGTTTGCGATCTTTTTGAGTGTAAACTTCGATATGTTTGGAGATAGTGAAATTTTCGTCACTTTTCCCACTTGTGACTTTGGTTGGGACTGCACCTTCTTAACTCAGCCCAACCCCCCTCTTCTCTTCATCACTTCATCAAACACTTCAAGCTTCTTCAAAAATGGTGGGGGGAAAGAGAAATTAAAATTCCAAGCTCGAGATCTTTAGTAAATTCAACATCAAACTCCGAATTCAAGGTGAAGAACATAGATTCAAGCTAGGGATTGATTCTTGCTTCGTTCTTAAGCTCTCCAACATCAATTTCGTGGAAAAGGTGAGATTTTTGATCTCACATCTTGCCTATAATCGTCATTGGACTGTTGGGAATGATTCCTCATCACTTTAGCATGTTTGTTGCATTTGGTTTGGATTGGATTGGCGAAAAAATTCCAAATTTTAGTGATTTTGGTGAAAAAACTGCTACTAGGTCGTTCTGGCCATTTTTAGCTCGTTCGGAGTTAGGTCGTCCATCCATAGGTCGTAGGTCGCCTGCGAGTTAAGTCTTAGGTCACCTGCGAGTTAAGTCTTAGGTCACCTGCGAGTTAAGTCTTAGGTCGCTGCCGACCTATAAATCCCAGGCAAAATCTTAGGTCGCTGCCGACCTATAAATCCCAGGCAAAAACTTAGGTCGCTGCCGACCTATAAATCCCAGGCAAAATCTTAGGTCGCTGCCGACCTATAAATCCCAGGCAAAAACTTAGGTCGCTGCCGACCTATAAATCCCAGGCAAAATCTTAGGTCGTTGCCGACCTAAAATCCCCAGGCAAAAACGTTAGGTCGTTGCCGACCTATAATCCCCAGGCCAAGTTAAGTCGTTCGCGAGTTAAACCTTAAGTCTTAGGTCGTTGCCGACCTATAATTCCCAGGCAAGATGTTAAGTCGTTCGCGAGTTAAACCTTAAGTCTTAGGTCGTTGCCGACCTATAATTCCCAGGCAAGATGTTAAGTCGTTCGCGAGTTAAACCTTAAGTCTTAGGTCGTTGCCGACCTATAATTCCCAGGCAAGATGTTAAGTCGTTCGCGAGTTAAACCTTAAGTCTTAGGTCGTTGCCGACCTATAATTCCCAGGCAAGATGTTAAGTCGTTCGCGAGTTAAACCTTAAGTCTTAGGTCGTTGCCGACCTATAATTCCCAGGCAAGATGTTAAGTCGTTCGCGAGTTAAACCTTATGTCTTAGGTCGTTGCCGACCTATAATCCCCAGGCCAAGTTAAGTCGTTCGCGAGTTAAACCTTAAGTCGTAGGTCGTCTCCGACTTATCCCCCAGTTAAGTCGTTCAAGTTAGGTCGTCGCCGACCTTACACTTGGTCTTTTTAGGTCGCGATTTTCCTTAGGTCGCAGGACTTTGTTAAGTCGTAGGTCGTCTCCGACCTTATCCTTAGCCTTGTTAGGTCGCGTGAACTCTTAGGTCGTATGACCTACTTTTCCTTAGGTCGCTGGACCAGCTTGCCTTCACTAGGTCGTACCGTGACGGGGCGCTGCCCCGCACCCCGCCGTGGGCGCTGCCCCCTGGACCCCCGCGACCTGACCGGGCAGGTCGAACCCCGTATTACTCTGCGTAGGCAATCTCTTCTGAAAAACATTTATCAGAATTTCTACTTTGATGGTTTTGGGATTGACTTCTTTGGACTTTACTCACGTCTTCGAACGTGAATTGATTTGTTCTACAATCGTTTTATGACTTGTCACTTTAAAGATATATGAAGGTTTCAATACTAATAGTAAATATCAAAACTCTTTCATCAAAGCGATTTCAACACTATTTTAAATATCTAAAGTTCGTTTTCTCAAACCGATTTTCAATCTACTAGTATATACAAGCCTTTACTTCACTCGAATGAGAAATCGACTTAAACGACTTAGTAAAACGAGTGGTATGAAACGCTTGCGTTCACTTCGTCGGTTAGCTCTTGGACTTGTTCGATTGAACCCTTTTTCGTGACAATTTCCTAGTGAAGATTTACAGCTTGTTCGTAAATATTTAAGTTAAGCAAGTGGTTATGGGACATGAAGCTAAACTCATATATTTACTAGCTTGGTGTGATTGACACTTCTCGCTGATCATGATGATCATTTTATGATTTAGACTAGCAATTGTGCGATGTCTCTTTATTTGCAAGGTAAGACTAGACCGCAGTAGTGTGATTCCGACTCACACACATCTCTTTGTCCGCAAGGTTAGTCTAGGCCGCAGTAGTGTGATTCCGACTCACACATATCTTTTTGTTTGCGAGGTTAGGCTAGACACCACTTGTGTGATTCCATTCACACATACCTTTTTGCTTTTTGGTTAGCCTAGGCCTCAATCAGTGTGATTCCGACTCATACATATGGGGTAGCTCCCCATGGTCTTCGGACCATCATGTGATAGGCCTCTTTCTCTTTTTATGATTTCTGGATTTCTTGTTTGATTTCTGGATTTTTATGTCATTGACTTGTTATGAGTACAAGTTTAGGGTATGATGCCCTCTTTGGATCTTTGAGAAGATTCTCGTGATATTGATCATTTCTCATCGGTTGATCTCCTGTTGATCATCATTTTCATACTTATAGTAGTATGTCAGTATGGATATTCTATGTTTATGCCATGTCTTTTATTATATATCATGTCATCTGATATTTATAGTTAGACTGATCCGTTTATTATTTTCTTAAATAATACTCGGGTCAGACCGAGATGTTACAGGTGCTTCTGCTTGACTTCCTTCCGGGATTTGCTACTCTGACTTTTGGCTGACTATTTAGTTTAGCAGTTTTTGTTGTATACACTTGAGATATGGACTCATAGTTGTATTCTTTTTGTATAGCACATGTTGCTATTCTTTTGTATTATTGTGGAACTTTTTGACCACTACTCTGATGTACACTTTCATGTGTTAGTTATATATTCATATATTCTTCCGCCTTTGTGATATGGATGTCTGTGACTGCTTTGTGTTATGTTTATCTCTATGTTTGTTTCCGAAGATTATTTTATAGCCACCGTGTGATAATCAATTACATGGATGGTCGCTCCTCAACAGCCTTATTCTCCGTGCTAGTTGACAGCACTACATCGTAGTGTCCTTGGCTAGCGTGGGTATTGAGGTGGGGCGTCACATCCTACTTCATTCTGGAATCTCCACCGCGTACACAGTGGTCAAAGTGGTTTTCGGTATTGGCAAAGAGTATGACAACATCCGATCCCGGTCACTTTAACAACCAATCGCTTATTACACACCGGATGGTTCTTTTACATTTCCAAAATCGTTTCATAATTGATATCAAAATATCATATTCAATTCAAACCATATAACTTTCGAAATCATTACTTACTTTCGAAATCATATTCACCTTTGAAATCATATCGCATTTGAAATCATAGTTCGATAATTTTATTGCCTTTCAAAAGTCATATTCACAATTTATACCAAATTATCTTATTCTCAAAACCATAATATTTTCGAAGTCATATTCAGTTTAAAAATCGAGAATTTGAATATAAACCCATCCATTTTACTCAGTTTGGAATTTGGAAGAAAGTAGTTTAAATAGTTATAAATAGTTAAAATACTCCAAAATAGTTTAAATCTAGGCAAAGTACCTTTAAATTGATTTAAGATAGTTAAATAGATTTAATTTAGATTAAATATAATTAAAATAGAATAAATAGCTTAAAATAGACCAATTAGATTTAAAACAAATTATAATGGTTTTACTAGTTTAAAATAAATTAAATTGGTTTAAAATAGTCAAATAATTTATATAGTTAATATTAGTTAAATAGTTTAATAAATTTGAAAATCTTAATAATTATAAATATATTTTAAAACAGTTTATATCAAAATATGAGTTTGGAATTTTTATCAGTTTAAACTACTCATTTCATTTCAACATATTTGGACCATTTCAAATTTCCAAATCGACAAACCAAATTTCAATAAACTATCGAATTTCATATCGTTTAAATCCATGTTCAAAATATCAATACGGATTACTCCAACTTCAACATATTTTAAAGTTATTTTCAAACAAATTCAATCACTCAATTTCGATAGAATTTCATTTATACATAAAAGTTTAACTTTAAGCTTCCGATTTACTTTCTTATAGAAATTCCTTTTTAAACCAATTCGCATTTCAACACAAACTTGATTTTTCAATAATCCTTCAATTTACATAAATCAATTTTATTTCAAAACATCAATTGATTAAATTCAAAAATTTAAGGATTTTAAAATCATTTAATTTAACCAATCCGGTGTTCGTATATAATTTTCTACCCTAGGGTCAAGTGATACGGATATTTATCATTTCAGTCCGCAATTTAAACATTTTACGGTTGTATATCATTTCAAACCGCAATCCCAGAATAAATAAAAAATCCATAACGAACTTGCAGTTTATAATGGTATAAAATACAACATCTATTCAACCAACATCAACAATCAGCATCCATCACAAACATCATCCAAATCAATAAATAAATATCAATATAGAACTGATAATCAATAACGGGTAATAAACTGGTAATTTATATTCAATAATAAATTAAATAACGATTTTATGCAAATAAATTCAAACTAACTGGGATGCTAATTCAAAATATACCAAACAGTCGTAAATAAATTCCTAATCACATCATAAATTAAATTTAACAAACATAAGAAATTTTACAAGTTATGAGTGGGTTGAAACACTCACCTTTGAATTTAAATCGAATTTAAATTCAAAATATGCCCAAAATTTGAACGGTCTTAGAATTCGTCCAAACCAACGTCAAAATGTCCGGAATTTCAATACGATCCCATCGGATCAAACCGTGCGTAAATTCGACCTCGTATGCAAAAATTACGTGTGTTAGAAGATTTAAATATCAAAATTAAATTAAAATAGAATAAACAACATTCACACCACTTCCTTGCCACGTCACCAGGCAAACAGAAATTCCTTCTCCCTCACGTTAGAGCTATTCGAACCTACAAATCCAACATCGAACGCACGCGGCCAAGCGGCCACCTGAACGTCGACCACGCCGCCACTGAAACACGTCGCGCTACCCTGAAGTCGCTCCTCCCTAAAGCCGCGACCCCTAGCATCATCGAGTGCGACCAAAAATAACCCAGCCCCCGCCTTTTGCATAACCCTAATCGAATTTATCTCGTCGATCAAACCATCCATTCGACAAACGAATTTCGCCGATGCACTCCCCTCGGTTCACTCTACAAAGCTGTATCATTGATTCGATGATCAGTCGATCACGACACAACGGACGGCCGAGAATTGTTCTTAAATTTAAGGATGAACAGTGGTTCAAATTGGAAAATGAGTTATAGATCTGAGATGCGCTCGTCAAGAGCTTCAAATCGATATATAATTCGATATAGTTTGTGGAGTTTAAAATTTCAATTTTATTTTTGATTTAGATTTGCAATTCGGGAATTAGGGTTTGCAGCCATTGGGAAGAGAGAAGCAAATGGAATTTGTATGTATAGAAATGAGGAATAAGAAGTTACTAGGGTTTATAACGAGGTATTTATAGGTTGATCAGAAAATAGAGAGAACGGATCATATTTGATTTGGATTGGAACGATAAGCGACCCGAAAAACCAGTTCTGTCTCCGGAAGGGTCAACCCATATATCAAAATAGATGCTTTTGATAATTTTAAAATCAATGGAACTTGTTTCAAGCCCAACTTCCATTTTATAAAGAAGTTATGATAAAATCAGCTTATTTCAAATCGATTTCAATTGATTTTAATTAAATTGATTTCATGGCGTTTCGAATCCGTACGATCAAATGACAAGTCCGATTGCTACGAAACTTGAAATCCTACAATAATTCACCGTTACGGATCCGATGAAACTAGTTTCGTCGAAATCCGAGCCAGTGGCCAAAATGGCTATATTTCAATTAATTCAATAAATTGATATTAATTAATTAAATCACATTTTCACTTTAAATTTTTAATAATTTACAACTTCTATTATTTTTGATTTCTTAATCACCTATAATAATTTAAACAAATTTAGATGTCAATTTAAAGTTGATTAATCCATCAGTTCCACCGTTTAATTTCAATTTCATTAAATTCAGGAATTACAAATTAAATTTTCAATAATTCTATTTAATTGACCTTTCATCCTATTATTCAACCCATTATTATCAAATGGATAAAATTAACATTGGTTCATGATCTATTACATTAATATTCTCAAATTTCATCTCAATCTCCATTAACGTAATATTTAAATATTTAATTTCATTTACTTGCAATTAATCCAATTATTATAATTTGAATTCAAATAAATTAATAAATCTTGATTTCACTTTTTTATTGAATCAATTATTACATTATGAATATAATTAACATTTATATTTATTTTATTACATTCACAACCTACAGTCATTGTCTTTACTCACATTAATGTAACATTTACTATCATTTAATTGAAATTAATTTCTAATTAAATTTAACAGACTAAATAAACAAGTAACTTATAACAGTCGTTACCGTAACTTTTAACTACACTTATGAATTCATTCTACACAAACAAATGTTACAATTCTTAAAAAATACTGATCTTACTCAATCACCATTTATTATGCTATTTCATACATTAATTCAATATTTACATTTTGTTTTTCTTTCATTTAATTTATAGCCAAGTATAACAATTTACATTATTTTATTATTGGAATTTCATTTCAATTGTAAATAATTAGCTTCAATTAACATTGTTACTTTTTCATTATTAATTAACTAATTTTTATTTCTTTCAGTGTAATTTCCAAAATCTTATTAAATCAACAAATTCAATTATCGAAATTTACGGGTCGTTACATGCTCATATCTAAATATCAGGCATGCTAAATTCAAATAATTGGTAAGTCTTTTTTCAAGATACCTAGTACAACATTAATATCAATTCTTTGGACAATAATATTAACTGTAAGTGGTACTCTATTTGTAATGATCAAACATTGACAATAAATTCAAGTCAAATAATAATCTTCCTTTGGACCGATTAATTATTCACTTATAAAATCTTATAATTGTCACATTTATGATCAGACATGTGTAAGTGATTCGGTCAAATGTTATTCTTCCTTTAGGCCAACTAATATCTGCATGAACAAATACACACAAATATCAAACATTTTCATGAACAACTAAAATAAGAGAGGTCACTTTGGTGACATGTTATTTCAATTAGTTCACTTGGAATGTAGGATATTTACAATTAGTTTGCAAAGAGATGCCAAAAAAATATATTTGAATTTATTTTTTAGTGTTTGTACAATATATATTGAGTGTTACAAAACACTCCCAAAAAAACTTTAGGTCTATATGACACTAGAAAATCTCAAAATTACAACCGTGGCATAAGTTTTTTATCATAGCTATTATAATCTTTTGCTTTAAATATGTGGTTACATTCATGACATTCCCTAAATAAATATGATACAATGCATCATAAATAAATCATATAACAAATGTCACGGATGGACGCTACAATTAAATTCTACATCAAAGTATACATAAATGACATAGTAAATGCCATACTAAATAACTTGAATGAATGTAATAGCTATGATGTATTTTTGAACCATAATATAGCTATACAGAATGCTACTGTACCACATTATGTTTAGTTTATTATTTGAATACAAAATTAAGGTGAGCAACCATGCATTTTGACAAAATATGAAAACTGCTGCTCCTTTTATTTTATGCTAATCAAAGCATGAAAATGAAACATATTTTCAACGTGCATGGGTCATTTATACAAAATATTTGTAACTATCAAAACTAAATGCCTCAAATAATAAACCATATGTCATTTCTTATTTCAAATACAAAAATGTTGTATCATTAAATCTATTGCAATTGACACATTTATCGCATTTATGATAATAAGTTAATTAATTTATAACCATAACAACCACATTTAGTGCTTTTATGATAAAAATAAATGCAATTGACTGTTATGTGGTCTAAAATGTAAATTAGTGTCATATTAAAATTTATTTCAATAAAAAAATACACATAAACACATTAAAGGAGCATGCTTATTTCTAATTAACCAAAATTTCTAAAATAACCCAAAAACCTAATATAGATGTCCAAATTACTTAACCAAAAGTTAGGTGAGGTAAAATAATCATAGAACCAGATTTGTATTTCTTGCATAAATAGTTCTAATGGTATATGTCTATTCATATCATTAATAACCATTAAAGAAAATGAATGTACATATCAGATCCAAAATATTCCTCACATTAAAATTCACAGCTTATTCATAAAATATAAAATAATAAACATATGGATGCTTTAATCAACATAAGTTGTTTTCGAAAATTAGAGGAATTTAGATTATTTCCTTAAAAAATTAATGATTTCAAAATTATATCTTATTTCATAAACAAGATACATATCATTTAGATTTATATTTCTACACCAAAACAGTTTTACAAATCATCTTTTCAATTTATAGTAAAAAAATTGATA
The DNA here is from genome assembly GCA_030737815.1 of Allium fistulosum. Lineage (NCBI taxonomy): Eukaryota > Viridiplantae > Streptophyta > Magnoliopsida > Asparagales > Amaryllidaceae > Allium > Allium fistulosum. The sequence continues at coordinate 1,146,409,659 of CM060905.1, forward strand.
CTAAACCAAATCCAAAATCTTCACAAAAAAACTCCTTGATGCATAGATCAAGCAAACCTGAAATTTAATTAGTATTTAATGACTTCTAAATGAAGCTCAATTCAAAATCTTACTCATAATGAAAACATAAAAATTTCCCAATGAAATCAATGATAGGTGGCTCCGATACCACTTGTTAGAATTTCAATATACATTAGTATTGATTATTCATGAAACCCAGATCTGAATAGGTGACACATATTGATTTGATTGAGAAGAAATTAGAGGGAAGTAAACGAGTTAGCAGAAGCCATACCTGAATTCATAGTTGTCGATTGGAAAAGTAATTTTTTTTGGTTTTCCATATAGACACAAGCTCTAGATCTTATATTAGATCTTAATCCATAGTTGCTGCTTTCATAAAATGATTAAGGGAAAGAGATAGATCTAAAAGATAAGAGTTGGATCCGATCTTCGAAATTGACATAAATCCTATATTTGAATTATTTCCATAGAAGAGATTAGAAGAATAACCAGAGCACATGTAATTTGGGGACCATAACCCATTATTTATAATGTTGGCATTTTCTAATTTGGCCCTTCAACAAATTAGAATTGCCCCGTTATCTACACATTAATACCATGACAATTATATCTATAAGCCTTTTAACTTTAATGTATAATTTAATCACTTTAATTAGGCTTTATAGTAAAATAGCACAATACATTTTATTTTACATATATGGCCCACATGTTAGAATTTTCCAATACAAAATTCTAACATCATCCTCATTCGGCGTAATAGTCCAAAAAAGAATCCTCGATTAAATAATAACAATTATAATTAATTATATTACTCTAACCAAAGACTTTAACTTTTACTTGACTACAGTTGACTGTTGTTGTACCAAAATTGGGCACAACACTCTTCGGATGTGTTTGAAGAGATAAAATGAAGAAAATAAATGTAAAATGAGGCAGATCTAACAAACACACTAATCAATAGATAAGAAAATACACAGAAACACGCGGATTTAGAGTGGTTCGGCGAATTGCCTACGTTCACTATGAAATGACTGATGTTTATTGAATTTTACTTGCTGATTACAAATGATTACACTAGTACAACTGAAATTTAATTATGATTTCGGCAGAGTATCAGCGTAGAGAAACCAAAAAGTCCCATTTTCTATCGGTCCAGGGTCACTATTTATAGGCATAGGCAGTAAATATCTCGCCCAGATCTCGGAAGACTTCTTCTCTCACGTGGGCGGGCCACAGTATCTAGTTCAGGTGATTTTGACTCGATCCGGGAGCGATACGAATTGAGTTCGTATCGACCATAAATGGTCCTTTGGGACTAAAATTTGACAGGTACATTCTTGAGGTTGTACGTAAGCTCCTATATAAATTTGGTCACATTTGGACTTGTAGATCTCGAGTTATGATCGATGCAAGTTTGGATTTGCAGGGCATTACTGAGTTCATATCGATTTGTTCGTATCGATCTCGTTCGTACCGGTTGAAGGCACGTGACGGCCAATGACATGGCGCTATCATTTAGGATCAATCCACTTTTCATGCCGACTGACCTAGTCTTCCACTTGAATGTTTTTCCATTATATCATTCTCATGAAGTTGCTTTGTATCAATCATCTAGTTAGCTATTCGTATCGGTCCATCACGTATTATTCATATCGATCACTGGCCGATCGATACAAATAATCTGTATGGGTAGGTCGATACGAAATGAATTTAATTTTCTTTTATGGATACGAAACAGCCTGATTTCGATGGTGGCATGCTTCGTATCGATGTATGGTTATCTTCTGTAACGACCCGTAAATTTCAACGGTTTTAATAACGTAATTAGTTGAAATTTTGTGTAATTTTAAACGATAAAATCTTGAAATATAAATTTGATATTTGGAATGCGTTTAGTTAAACATAACAACTGGTAAATTTTCGTCCGGAAATATGAAAATTTATTTCGCGCGTAAATTCACTTCAATTTAATCAGTTAAAAAGCGATGAAAATAAAATGTTTCCGAAACCTAAATATTTTTATATAGAAAAATTCTAAACCATCTTCTGAGCAAGATGTCAGTTTGTCGTTTTTCCAAATTCGGACATCTTTGGCTCCGTCGATCTTATTTTTCAGCGTTTTTCTTGCATTTTTCGCTAGTAGAAAATTCGAATTTTTTTATAATTAAATCATACAGCTAATATCTGTATATCGTTTTGATCGTCTCGTCGTGCTGATCTCTACGGTATATTTATTTCTGCGTTTTGAAGTCCGGTTCGCAGCGGAATCCGCAAAACGGTTAATCGTATCGGTACCCGTTTTGAGTCCTTTCGTTTCTGAGTCTTTTCGTTTTTCCCTCTGTCTATTCATTTCCCAACGTGCAAAGCTGTCAGCAATTAATTATTTTTTGGATTTCAACGTTGGACTTTTAATTTCACTTTCACTTTAATACTCTGACCGTTCACTGCTACCCCATTTTCTTTCTCTACGTTCTGTACTCTTCTTAAAGAAAAAGGGGCAATGCATATATGAAGCTAAGTTTTTCTTCACTAGTCCATTTCAACAGCAGCCTTGTTAATAAAAAATATATATACATAAAGTGGCTTATATAATTTGAATAGCCACGTTCTCTTTCTTTTTGCAAAGCCACCTGATGCATGTTAATCTTCTTTCAACTCCACATCTTCACATCCATCAAGCTAGCAACCACCGCCTCAAAAAAACCGACGAGCTCATCCACGGCAATCCCTGCCACGACTAGCGCCCATGTAAACAAACCGACTCATCCATCTTTGTTTGGTCGAGCACTGCCTGGCTTCTTAAACCCTCCTCCGACCATTCCCGAACGCGACCTGGCAGCCTCCGCCGTGCTTGACCTTCCTCCGAAACCCATGGCTGCAGTTCAACCACCTCCCCCCATTCCCTGTTCCACCGTTCTCCACCCAGCCTGCATGAAACCGATCGCCAAACCCCATAGCCACTCAAGCTCTCACGCTTGCCTTCCCTTCATGCATCTTCTCCAACCTTTCCCATCCTCTCCACGTCACCTGCATCACGTCCATCAGACTCCGCCCGCTTCCTCCCCTCTGGCCCCGCATCCTTTTCTTCCCACTGCAAGCCTGTCCTATAGCCTTTCCATCGTCATATCCCACGCTACCACCTTCCACTCCTCAAACCTCCGACCAACCACCGAGCGCCTCACCACAATAGCCCGCGTCTCCTTGCCTTTCCCTTGCTCCGCCTCTGGCCACTCTCGCTCGGCCCCTCTACCTCATGCCCAGACTTTAATGCCGACCAAGCTCGATCAATATGCCTTAATGTTTCTATGTATATACGGTTATACATGAAGGTGTGTATATTTATTATTAGTTATAGCCTGTTACAGTAATATGATGGGTTAGTCTTAAATTTTACATACAAATATATAACTGTATATATATACTGTGAAGTCTGCATTTGTTTCGAAAATTATGTTGCTCACATTTTGGCTGCATATATATGTTGATAGTGTGCATGTTGTAGTATGTATATAGCATCATATGTATATATATTGTACACATAAACATTCATATAAGTTTATATATATGTTGGCTACAGGGAACAAGAACTTGCAGTATTATATGTTACATGTTAAAGTGTTTATAAGTGTTGTAGAATTATATCTATTTTTGTTACTGCATTTCTATATAAGGTTACAGTGTTGGGTTTGATTAAAATATTGCATGAATAGCGTGATTTTATACACATGTTGTAAGATATTTTGGTTATACTTAATCCCAGTTGCTGTTTTGAAAAAAAAAACTGTTGTTATATATAATGTTGGACAGGTTATATAAAGGTATTGTTTATATAGTTGTATATAATGTTTGTTAATCATATATATATTAATTTAAATGATACTCAACAGCTAATTCATGTATAGGGAATATATATGCATATTGGAAGGTTTATTTTATATATGTGTTTTAAAATTTGGTTTTAGATAAAATTTAATATGTGTTTGAAAAAAGAGTCTGATTGATGTCTTTATATAAATTTATATATACATAGTTATATATGGTTATACACATTCATCTATATCAATTATCTTCGTCGATCCAGCCTAATTGATTTCGTCGATTTCTTAATTACCAGCTTTGTCCGTCGTGCCAGTTCATTCATCGAATCGTGTCCATCTAGCGTTGCTTGAAATTTGTTGCTCAATTACATTGACTATCCTCTCTAGCCTCGAAAGGTGAGCACTCACACACGATTAACGTTCTTTTATTCATTAGATTTGATTTCAATTGAAACAACAATTGAAATATACTGCTGTTAGTCAATTACACTGTTATATATGCTATTACCTGTATCAGTTCACCTGTGACAATTGACACCATTATCTGTTATTTATGAAATGATAATCCTGTTTGATTGATAATTGATTGATTGTTGATGTTTATATTGGACGTTAAATTGTTAATGTTAAATGATAAATAGTATGCAATTGAATTTGATATAGGAAAGTTAAATGTTAAATTTTATTAAATGACATTTGTATAATATGACCCCTTTAACTGTTAAATTTATTGACACGTAGGATTTGTTTAATTACACTTTGAACCACTGAATGTATGTTGTTAAATTGATGATGTATGAAATTGTAAATAGATGACAAGTGAAGAACCGTAATGTAATAATCTTTAATCTACATGAAATGATAGTGTAGATTCTAGAAATAATTATATTAATTCATACAAATAACAATGCGAATTAATACGATTATTTCGGGATTATTTGAATTGATTATTGAATTGTTATTGATTGTTGTTATTGCTTGTTTATTTACTCTGACACCATCCCAGTTATCACACTGCAAGTTCCCTTTGCTATGTTTTGATTTTGAATTGAATTGGAATCGGGTTGAAATGATAAATACCCAAATTAAACTTTGACCTAGAACAGAGAATTAAATAAAAATCCGATTGGTCAATAATTTGATTTGAAAATAAAATGAAGATTTTATTTGAATAAATAATATGGTTTTGAAATGAAGTTGAAATTTGAATTTTTAATGAAAGGAAAATGTTAATATTTAATAATCTGAAACAAAATATTAACGATGTAATTGATGAAAGAATATTGTTTAATTTGAGAAATGATTGAATTAAGTTTGAGATAATAATTAAGTTTGAAATTATAATTGAGTTTGAAATTATTAAACTTTGAAATTATTTAATAATTAAGTTTTGAATTATTTAATAATTAAATAAGGTTGAATTATTTAATGATTAAATTGATTTGAACTCTTTAATAAGTAAAATTGAACTTTTGAATAAGTGAATTTACTTCGTAAATAATTGAAATTGAGTCTCTTTATTAATTAAGTTTTTGGAAAATTATTTAAGTAAGTAAATAAGTGAAATTGAATTTCTTTAACAAGAAATAAAATGCGATTTATTGAAATTAATGTAAGACTTGAAATTTAAAGAATTTGATTTGATGGATTTAATTTAATTAAATTTGTAAGTTTTGATATAATGAAGTTGAATTTAAGTAATTGATTTATTGAATTAGAAATTTAATAGAAATTGTTTTGAATGGAAAATTTACTTAACGAATATTAAATGAAATCGATAAATGTTTTTAAATTGATTTGAATGTTGAATTAAATTAATTTAAATGATTTTCGAAATGAAACTTATATGCGAACTTGAATCAATATTTGGATTGTTTTAAATAGAAATTGAATTTGAATTATAAGATTTTGAAATGATAATTTGGATGTTTTGAAACGTAAATTATTGGAAATTGGTTTTTAAAGACAAATGAAATGTTGATTTACGAATTCTATTTGAAATTGAAATTGATTTGGTTTTTGAAATATATAAATGACCAATCGGTGTAATAATTACGAAAGTTATTAAAGAGACCGGGTTCGGTAATGGATATACTCTCTATCTGAACCGAAACCACTTTAATAACTATACGCGGAGTGATGATCCAGAATGAAGTGGTTGGAATGATGTACGTGATGACTGAAGAAAGAGAACGATAATGGATAGCCTTGACACTTGTGTCAAATTAGAAATGACTAAAACAGGAGCTGTGCCGGGCCAATGGAGGATTAGCTACCTCAAGTGGACACACTTCTTCGAACTACTTATACTTGTTGTCGATTGGTGCACCCTTGATTTTGGGAGTGTTGTTTCACGGTGTTGCGGGCGCTGCGGCATTGCGTTCTCACCAGTCCGAATCAGGCGAACGGTAGTATCACTACCTTGGGTATTGCCTCATGTGCCTTGTCATACTTGTATTCCATTTATACGCGACCACTACGATTTTGATTTGTACCTTTAGTATATGGATTGCCCTTTGGTGACTTCCGGTTTTGGGGAAACTACGGTCTTGTATATGCTTTTGGGAATAAAAATGTGTTAAGGGTGGAATGGGCCATGACTTAACGCTATTTTGATATCTTATTATTACTGATAGACATTATCTACTTATCGTACATTACTACCTAGTAGATAGTTTAACGGATCCTTAAAGGATGGTTATTCCAAACATCCTTTGAGTTACTTGTATTTCAATTGCTATTTCACTTGAGTTGGATTTATTAATATAAGAATGTTAATCCTGACTCGAGTGTTTTGTATTTTTCTTTACACTCGGGTCAGACTGAGTGTACCAGTATTCGAGACTCACCTTTGGAGTTGGAGCTTTGCTTGAAGATCCAGCCATCTATTCTGCTCTTAGTATTCGATGATTCCAGTGATGTATTCTGATTTGTATCTGATGTATCGTATTACTCTTCTGTTGTAAACTCTGATGTATCTTATATATTCATATAGTAGCTTCATGAACTACTATCTCTTTTATTTCCGCTGCAATTATTACTCTGTGTCTGTGATCTGTGATTATTTATTTACTGTATATGTTCAGTTTTGCCAAATTTAAATTAACAACACGGTATTTTGAGCAATTCAACTCGGGCATGAGTGTCTACCTATACACTTATAATGGATGCGAATGGTCCAAAATATCGGGTCGTTACAGTTGGTATCAGAGCTTTGGTAGCTCTAGGCAAAACTCAACATATAGGGTAAATGTATTTACAGAATCACTCTCATTCGAGTTTCAATCTCTTCCTTTGACTCAATTCCTTTGAATTTTGGAACGTTTCCCTCGGTTCCGAAATCGTGTCTTTCACTATTCATCTTCTTTCAATTCTGGAGCACCCCATAACTCCATTCTGAATGATATCTATAATAGATTGGCGGTCTCGCCAATCTTCGAATTATTTGTAAACGGGTGAAACTCCTTACAATAGGCATTGACTTACCGGAGATTTCTGTATCCTCGGTTTACGATGCTATCTATTCCCTGCTAAACCTGAATTCCATCTCTTGAGATCGAGTGTTGATTTACCTCGGAATTCAGCATCGATCTTATTCTTGAAGTTACGGACGACCTGGTTAAGGTTGCCCGCGATTTATATAGACTCATCAATCTTCCTACTTTGTTATTTAATCATCATATCTTTGTTTCGAACTTATCTTCGAATCAAAATTCTCTTTGATTTGATTTCCATCAAAATTTGAATCTTTATACATGTTTTGAAATCTGTTCTTGTATCGTCGAGCGAGGAATTGTATTTATAAAATTATATTTAAATGTTTTAAAATATATTGTGTTGTTTGAGTTGTTGATGTTGATTTGGATTTTCGATCGATTCGTCTGATCAACGCTATCGATAGGATTTCCAAAACACTTTAACAGAGCAAACCGACACAATATCATTTTCAAATTTGGTAAACAAAATAAATTTTTGAATGATTATATTATATATAAATATAAGTTTTCTGAAATTAAATTCTTAATGAATTTGTTGTCAAAAATGATAATATTTGATTTTCATTTATTGTTTTGTAAACCATTGATTATCGCATAATATAAATAAATTTATAAAATATGGTTATAATTTGATTTGAAATTTGAAATGAATTTAAATCAAGAATGTGAGAATTAAATTTCCGGTGTTTTCAAACTTTGGGTTTAAATTTTAAAATGCATATTATAAAAAGTAATTTCGAATAGAAATCAATCCTAAAGAATTTTAAATGATTAAATCAGTGCTCTCCTCTTTTGTCGTTGGAAAATAATTTCGGTGATGACGGCCGCATCATCGACATTCATTTTCGAGTTTCAAAGTGGAGAGACTATACTGTAGCTTTGCTACGGTTTTGTTTTGGAAAAATATGTTTGATTTGAATTTCTTCAGTATAATTTGAGTTATATATATATAGGTATCTTTTTCAAAATTTAATTTGATTTGATATAAATATATTATATGTATCTCTAAATTGTTTAAAGTTAATCGGAAATCTAATTCTTAAATTTTGTTAAAGGATGATTTTAATTATAAATAAGACCAAAAATTTTGAATAAATATTTAAACTCGAATAATTGAATTGGGAAAATTTTATTTGTATATTGTTCAACTGCATTCTAATACAACTTACCTAAATCATTCCGAAGTTGAATATGTAATCGGATAATATATAAGATAAATTGAATTTTTAAATAAAATTTGAGTGTTTATAATAAATGTTATACACTAAATTTTGATTATAAAGATGTTAATAGAGTTAGATAGGATAATAAGTAAACTCAGTTAATATTGAAATAAATTTGTTTTGAAAGAATTAGTAAATTGAAATTTGATCAACATATGAAAATACCTTGAATTTAAAAGAAATTAATAGATGTAAATTAATTTAAATTGAAACTTTTATGTTTTAAATTAATTTATATGGGTTAAATATATGTGAGTAGATATATTAAGTAGAATAAATTTAACAATAATTTGAAATAAAAGAAGAATTTAAAATTGTTGAAGAAAATATGATTGTAATAAAGACTATTCAAATTTATGGTTTTAGAAATTGTAAATTGAAGAAAATTGGATAATAAGATAATGAATTTAGAAATAGTTGAAATTGATTTTAGTGAAATCAAATGGATTAAATCAATTATTGAATATCAATTAATTTAAATTTGAATTTATATGGTTTAAATTAATTGTTATTTTGTATTTCAAATCTGTTTTTCTTTCTGGTTGTTTCTATTCTCCTACCTCGTTCCTTTTCGGGGACGAAAAGTTTTGAGTGGGGGAGAATGTAACGACCCGTAAATTTCAACGGTTTTAATAACGTAATTAGTTGAAATTTTGTGAAATTTTAAACGATAAAATCTTGAAATATAAATTTGATATTTGGAATGCGTTTAGTTAAACATAACAACTGGTAAATTTTCGTCCGGAAATATGAAAATTTATTTCGCGCGTAAATTCACTTCAATTTAATCAGTTAAAAAGCGATGAAAATAAAATGTTTCCGAAACCTAAATATTTTTATATAGAAAAATTCTAAACCATCTTCTGAGCAAGATGTCAGTTTGTCGTTTTTCTAAATTCGGACATCTTTGGCTCCGTCGATCTTATTTTTCAGCGTTTTTCTTGCATTTTTCGCTAGTAGAAAATTCGAATTTTTTTATAATTAAATCATACAGCTAATATCTGTATATCTTTTTGATCGTCTCGTCGTGCTGATCTCTACGGTATATTTATTTCTGCGTTTTGAAGTCCGGTTCGCAGCGGAATCCGCAAAACGGTTAATCGTATCGGTACCCGTTTTGAGTCCTTTCGTTTCTGAGTCTTTTCGTTTTTCCCTCTGTCTATTCATTTCCCAACGTGCAAAGCTGTCAGCAATTAATTATTTCTTGGTTTTCAACGTTGGACTTTTAATTTCCCTTTCACTTTAATACTCTGACCGTTCACTGCTACCCCATTTTCTTTCTCTACGTTCTGTACTCTTCTTAAAGAAAAAGGGGCAATGCATATATGAAGCTAAGTTTTTCTTCACTAGTCCATTTCAACAGCAGCCTTGTTAATAAAAAATATATATACATAAAGTGGCTTATATAATTTGAATAGCCACGTTCTCTTTCTTTTTGCAAAGCCACCTGATGCATGTTAATCTTCTTTCAACTCCACATCTTCACATCCATCAAGCTAGCAACCACCGCCACAAAAAAACCGACGAGCTCATCCACGGCAATCCCTGCCACGACTAGCGTCCATGTAAACAAACCGACTCATCCTTCTTTGTTTGGTCGAGCACTTCCTGGCTTCTTAAACCCTCCTCCGACCATTCCCGAACGCGACCTGGCAGCCTCCGCCGTGCTTGACCTTCCTCCGAAACCCATGGCTGCAGTTCAACCACCACCCCCCATTCCCTGTTCCATCGTTCTCCAGCCAGCCTGCATGAAACCGATCGCCAAACCCCATAGCCACTCAAGCTCTCACGCTTGCCTTCCCTTCATGCATCTTCTCCAACCTTTCCCATCCTCTCCACGTCACCTGCATCACGTCCATCAGACTCCGCCCGCTTCCTCCCCTTTGGCCCCGCATCCTTTTCTTCCCACTGCAAGCCTGTCCTCTAGCCTTTCCATCGTCATATCCCACGCTACCACCTTCCACTCCTCAAACCTCCGACCAACCACCGAGCGCCTCACCACAACAGCCCGCGTCTCCTTGCCTTTCCCTTGCTCCGCCTCTGGCCACTCTCGCTCGGTGTGACGACCGCCCATGACCCCTGCACCGAATCTAGAGATAGTGCGCTGTAAAGTGTGCCAGGCGACCATGGACGACTGTCAAGGTAAGATTTTAAACAACAAAATCTATCGTATTACTCACAGCGCATGGACAAAATACGATAGAACATAAGTATAGTGAAGCTTTACAGAACAAAGTGGCATCATATAAAACTCCATAATAGTTGAATACAAGCATCCACATAGTCAATACATCCAGCCTCACTACATATCTCTCAGAGAATACAAAAACAGCGGAATATCCAGTACATATAATAAGAAGATAATATGCAACCCTCCAGCTCGTCTTCGATATTGGCATCGTGAGAAGAGAACAGCACCTGTCACCTGCTACCTAGTCTGCCCGTCCCAAAATGGACGAACAGCCCAAGGCAATAAGAATTAAAACATAAAGCCTTGAGTCAGACAACAGTCTTAGTGAGCAGTAAATTAACTAACAACATACCAAAAGAGCATAAAGGAAAAGGAATAGGAATACAACCCTCCCACTCCAACCTCATTCTACAGTGATAGCCCCCAGACACACACTAAGCAGAAGCAAACATAGCAGAGCATACAATTTAAAGTAAAGCTATTATCATTCGAGTCAAGGGCGATGTTTTCCAAGTACCAAGGCCTAAATCAGATAAGCACCCAGAAAATACCGCTCTTGAGTCCGAAATGACGTTACAACCAAACATCCATGACTCTGGCTATCACTGTTATCCTTGCTTCGATATCACCGTTAATTGAATGACCGGCACATTCTTTCAGCCGTCCGTCAAGGGCTAATGAAAACCCCGGTTCTAGACATAACTCCCGCACGTCGTCGCAGCCCGTGCCTAGGACTATCGAATCTGCCCAGAGTACTCGACCATCAACAGTTGGCCGTTGGGACTATCGAATCTGCCCAAACGTACTCTTGCTTAGAGCATGCTAGAACCTTCAACAACGATGCTATCCAAGCCTCCTAGTCATCCTCCTCGACGACTATTCTCATATCCATTCATTATCCTCAACTCGAATCATATCACCGAGTTATCAACATGCTTGGAATGATCCCGTCTGGATTAGACCAAGTCTTCATCATATGATGCCTCGCTTCATTATATCCTCGCAAAGCCTCATCTCATCATCGAATCTATGCATAAGAGCTTCATCATCCCGCTACATATGCCACGAGCAGCTTTTCCAATTCAAGAGCCTTTCCCTTAGCTTTTGAATCACCTTCGATCTAAATCTAATCATCAATCATCTAGTTCACAACAATCAATCAAATCAAACATCAATCCAAGTAATCAAGCATTCAAAAATGATCTAAGTAGACAATTATAACAATAATGGCATTTTCGTAATTAAAGAGTTGAAAGTCCAATAAGCATGAAAACATGGATTATATCTCTACAAACTTGATGAATGAACTTGCATAGGTTAACATATGATAAAATGGATGTAACATCATCATAAACAATGGATCTATATGGATCTACACATAGGATGAAGAAAGTGCATGGAAATCTCTATTTTAACACCAAATCGAGCCAATTATCCGATATACTCCTTTGGATCCGTGTGAGAGATAATCACCACTCACCAAATCACCTAAACAATCCAAAAGATAACAACTCCAGATCTGGACAGCGAAGAACTAAGCTAGATCCGACAAGATCTCACTTCAAACGAAGAAATCTCTCTTGAAAAGATGAAGATCTTCAATCTAAGCTCTTGAATCTTCAATCTTGATCTTCGATTTGGATGGATGGAAGCACTAGATTCGAGTGGAGAAAAGAAGTGAAGAAGTGTAGAAGTCGAGCTCTCAAAATGGCATCACTTCGTCGCTTCAAAATCCGGATCCCAAAAAGTGAGAACAACCCCTCCTATTTATAGCTGAAAACTGCCCTTAAGTCGTAACTCGACAATCTTCTTAAGTCGGTGCCGACCTAACACTTAAGCCTCTGCCGACCTAGCAACCTCCGACTCAACACATGCGCATATACAAACCCTGTCTACGACTTAATGCGCACGCGCCTTAACTAGTTAGACGACTTACGACTTACTGCTATGCCGAGTTAACCAGCCTATACGACCTAACGACTTAACTACCTCGCCGACCTACGACTTAATCATAAGACCGACCCAACGAAGCAGACTCATCATACTGCCGCAAAACCCAAGTCCTAAGTCGGTTGACGACTCAACAACTTAACACAGGAGACGACCTACCGACTCATAACTCAACACACACTGCCGACCTAACACTTAACACCCAAACACTTAGGTCGCTCACAACATGTCCTTAGGTCGTTGCCGACCTAACTCTACTCCAGAATACTTAGGCTGCCTACCATTCTTCCTTAGGTCGCCCTAACCTCTTAAGTCGGTCAACCCCACTTCCTTAACTCGGCAACGACTTAACAAATAACTTGTCAGACATGCTAACTACTAGGTCGCTCCAAAATACAAGTCTCCTTAGGTCGTCTACGACTTAACTGCTATACGACCTAAACAACTGCCGACTCAAAAGCTCACTTAACTTCTAACTCGGTCACGACTTAACACAGCAGCTTTGCCGATCTATCAGGATAAGACTCAACTACTAAGTCGTCCAGGTCTTAAGTCGACCACTATCTTAACTCGTCAGCCGACTTAACACTTAACTCACCACTATCCTTAAGTCGGTCAACCACACTCCCTTAACTCGGCGAGTTCCTTGAGTCGGCAACTCGACCCAGACTAGTTGCTTAACTCGTCCAAAACTCCTAAGTCGGCTACGACTTAGGACTTAAGCAAAATTCTGCCAAAACCAGAAATGACCTAACAACCATACAACCAAAGGTAAATCATTTTAGAATGTTTTGATCCGTAAAAATACGGGTCGTTACATTCTCTCCCCCTTAGGAATTTCGTCCCCGAAATTCCAAACAAACAAGGCAATCAAAGCTATTCTGTACGCCTATCATCCATAACAATCAATAAACCATGCATCCAATTCTAGCTTAGAGTACAGAATTCTAAGACTTAGAACAAGTTACAATTTCGTTAGATGACACGACACCTTAGGGCCATACCTTGAAGAGTTCAGGATGAGCTGCTTTCATCCTCTCTTCCACCTCCCACGTACAGTCGTTATCATCATCACTCCATTGTATCTTGAGCAACTTAACTACCTTCCTCCTAAGCTGTTTCGTGTCGGTTTCAACAACACGAAGCGGCTTACGAGGTCTTCTATCAACTGGATCAACTTCTAAGTCTTCACAGCCATCAGCAGAAACTACCGTACTCGAGTCGTGCACATACTTCCGTAGATATGATACGTGAAAAACATTGTACACACCCGACATCTTCTCCGGTAACTCCAATCTGTAAGCGAGCTTTCCAATTCGCTCGATGATCGGGAATGGTCCAACAAATCTCGGAGTCAATTTTCCTTTCTTCCCGAATCGAATAACATTCTTCAGTGGAGAAATCTTCACAAAAACCATATCTCCTACGTCGAATTCCAAATCCTTTCGACGCTTATCGGCATAACTCTTTTGACGATCTTGGGCTACCTTCATTCGTTGCCGAATGATTTCTATACAATCTGAAGTCTGACAAATCATCTCTGGCCCAAGCATCAGCTTTTCTCCAGTTTCCAACCAACATGTTGGAGAGTTACACGGTCTTCCATACAATGCCTCATACGGTGCCATACCAATGCTTGACTGGTAACTGTTGTTGTACGCAAACTCCACCAAATGAAGGTGATCTTCCCATGATCCTCCGAAGTCCAAAACACATGCTCTGAGAAGATCTTCCAAAACTCGGTTGACTCTCTCGGTCTGACCATCTGTTTGGGGATGATAAGCTGTACTCAAACACAACTCGGTTCCCAAGACTTCCTGGAAGCTCTTCCAAAATCCACTAGTGAACAATGGGTCTCGATCGCTCACTATACTCTTCGGAATACCATGGAATCGAACTATCCACTTAACATACAACTCAGCCAACTTTGATGCAGTCCTAGTCGATCGGACAGGAATGAATCGTGCACTCTTAGTCAGACGATCCACAATGACCCAAATCCCTTCATTTCCCGTTCTGGTTCTAGGCAATCCATCGATAAAATCCATTGACACTTGTTCCCACTTCCACGTAGGAACTTCTAATGGCTGAAGCAATCCACTTGGCTTCTTCTGTTCAGCCTTTACCAACTGGCAGTTCATACATTTGGAAATAAAATTTCCAACATCCTTCTTCATACCTTCCCAGTAGTAGGTTCTCTTCATATCCCGATACATCTTGTTTCCACCTGGATGAATTGTCAACTTCGAGTGATGACTTTCCTTCAGAACTTCACTCCTCAATTCATCTATATCGGGAACAACTAGTCGTCCTTGCTTCCGAAGCCAACCCTCTCGATCGACCTCGAATCCTTTATCCTTTTCTGGATCCAATCCGGATTCCAATTCACGGACAATCTTGACAAGCTTATCATCTCGCTTTTGGCCCTCGCCAATCCTTTCCACAAGAGTGGGTCTTATCGATAAGTTTGCCAACATCTCAGGTTCCAATTCACATCTAGGCCTGAAGTCAAATCCAGCTAAATACTCGAGACTCTTCCATTCTGAAAACATGGCTCCCAATCCTGCATGTCTTCGACTTAACGCATCTGCCACTGCGTTACCTTTTCCCGGAGTATAAGCTATACCAAAATCATATGATGCCAAAAACTCTAGCAAACGTTGCTGCCGAAGATTCAAATCCTTTTGGGAGAAAAGGTACTTCAACGACTTGTGATCCGTAAACAACTCGAATCGAACTCCCAACAGATAATGTCTCCACATCTTCAGAGCAAATACAATCGCCGCTAACTCCAAATCATGAGTTGGGTAATTCCTTTCATGCGGCTTCAGTTGTCGACTGGCATACGCAACAACTTTATCCTTCTGCATCAGAACTGCTCCAAGTCCCGTACCACATGCGTCGGTGTAAACCACCATCTCATCATTTCCACTTGGAATAGTCAAAACAGGAGCACTCGTCAATCTCTCTTTCAGGATTCCGAAGGCTTGCTCACACTTAGCATTCCAACTGAACACTTGGTTCTTCTTCGTCAATCCTGTTAACGGTGCAGCTATCTTGGAGAAGTCTTTGATAAACCGTCGATAATATCCCGCTAATCCAAGAAAACTTCTCACATCGGATGCATTCTTAGGTCTAACCCAATCCTGGATTGCTGCCACCTTAGCGGGGTCAACTGCTATTCCATTTCCAGAAATCACATGGCCTAAGAACCTCACTTCACTCTTCCAGAAGTGACACTTCGAAAACTTAGCCTTCAGCTGATGTTTCCGTAAGATCTCCAAAACAATACGTAAGTGCGTCTTGTGCTCTTCTTCCGTTCTGGAATAAATCTAGATATCATCCACGAACACAAGTACGAACTTGTTCAACTGATCTCTGAACACTCTATTCATAAGATCCACAAAATATGCTGGCGCGTTAGTCAATCCAAACGGCATTACCAGCCACTCAAAGAAACCGGATGGTGTCCTGAAAGCAGTCTTCGGCACACTATCCTTCGCTACTCTCAACTGGTGAAATCCCGTTGCCAAATCCATCTGAGAAAACACCTTGGCTTTGTGAAGCTGATCAAACAAGTCATCTATTCTCGGTAATGGATACTTGTTCTTCTTAGTCACCTTATTCAGCTCACGATAATCGACGCACAATCTCAATGACCCATCTGCCTTGGTTGCAAACACAACTGGTGCACCCCACTCGGACACACTACGCCGAATGAATCCTTTCTGTAAAAGGTCATCAACTTGCACCCTCAACTCCCGCTGTTCCCTAGGCGCCATCCGCCTAAGAGGCATCACAACAGGTCTGGCTCCTTTAACTAGATCTATCCGAAACTCGATCTCTCTATGCGGCGGCAACCCTTTGACTTCGTCAAAGACATCCTCGAATCCATTAGCGATCGGCACCGATGACAGTCCATCCCGTGGAACAACTAGCGAGTACATGAAGCTCATGAAGACGCCTTCTTCATGCTTACATCGTATCACAATCTTTCGCCCCTCCACATTCTCGACTGTCACTTCCAACCTTTCGCAATCAACCTTAGCCGCATACTTCCTAAGCCAGTCCATACCCAAGATAATTCCGAACCCCGCAAAGTTCAGAACAAAGCAATCACAAACAAAAGAGCAACCATGACTCGACACAACTAGACCACGGCATAACATACACAAACAAGACGAACCCCCAACTGGATTAGTCACAACCAATGGCCTATCAACAATATCCGGTTCCAAACCTAACCGACCTACTAGTTCATTACAAACAAACGAATGCGACGCTCCAGTATCAAACAGAACTCTAACTGGAACACCACATAGGAAAAGAGTACCTTGAACAACCACACTCTTTCCCTTCTCTTCAGCAGTAGGAGCTTTCGAAGACGACGGAACAGCCCCCAAAGCATAAGCTTGCACAATCTGCCTGTCCTTCCTCGGTTCTGGACAATTCTTCCTGAAATGCCCCGGCTTGTCACAATTGTGACACTTCATCGGCACCTTAGGATTCTTACAATCCTTAGAGAAATGGCCCTTCTGCTGACAATTGTAGCAAGTCACCTCGCCTTTCGGCTTCTTCTGGCCATCCTTACCCTTCTGCTGCTGCTGCTTCCTCTTCTGGTTTCCACCCTGCTGTGGTTTAGATTCTCCCTTGGTAACAGCAACAACAGGTCCTTCCTTAGGAAACAGACTCTCATGCCTAAGAGCTTTCTCCACAAGCTTCTCAAATGAATCATCCAAATGATCCACCAACTGTCTCCCAAGATAACTATCCAAGCCGGTCACAAACTTCTCATTCTTTTGATAAGCAGATTCAATATACGACCGGGCATACTTGGACAAAGCTTCGAACTCAGAAACATACTCAAGAACAGATCTTCCACCTTGCTTGAGCTCCACAAACTTCTTGAATAGAATAGACTTCTGAGCTGTAGAAATGAACTTAGCTTCAAATCTAGCTTGGAATTGCTCCCAAGTAATCTCTTCCTCCGCAGTATTGATGGTAATAGAGTTCCACCAATCAGAGGCTCTCCCTTGAAGCTGCCTCGATGCCAACTTCCTCTTAGTTGCATCATCAATTCCCAAATCACCAAAGATCCTTCTACAAGCATCTTTCCATCTCTGGATTCGATAGTTGATTCTGTTCCCAAGAAAACCTTTCCTCCAAGAGCAGTATAATCCTTGCACAACTTAGCAAAATCCACTGGTTTTGGAGTTTGGACTTGAACCCCAACATCAACTGCCGCCCCCGGAACTGGTATCCTTCTCATGATCGAAGTCATCATAGCTTCGAACATGGCTGCATAATCAGCAGTCTCTTCAGTAGCACGGCGTTCCCTAGCAGCTGGTCTCCCTCTTCGACTCATTCTCAATATCTATAAAAAGGAATGATTAGAACATCTAGAGAAACAACTGCATAAAGGACTCAAACCCTACTAAGCTACTATATTATATATAGTATTCATCCATCAAAATACAATTACGTCTCTCATACGTAGTTACTTCAGCGAGCGTTGGGTAAAATCGATTAACCAATGCTCTGATACCAAATGTGACGACCGCCCATGACCCCTGCACCGAATCTAGAGATAGTGCGCTGTAAAGTGTGCCAGGCGACCATGGACGACTGTCAAGGTAAGATTTTAAACAACAAAATCTATCGTATTACTCACAGCGCATGGACAAAATACGATAGAACATAAGTATAGTGAAGCTTTACAGAACAAAGTGGCATCATATAAAACTCCATAATAGTTGAATACAAGCATCCACATAGTCAATACATCCAGCCTCACTACATATCTCTCAGAGAATACAAAAACAGCGGAATATCCAGTACATATAATAAGAAGATAATATGCAACCCTCCAGCTCGTCTTCGATATCGGCATCGTGAGAAGAGAACAGCACCTGTCACCTGCTACCTAGTCTGCCCGTCCCAAAATGGACGAACAGCCCAAGGCAATAAGAATTAAAACATAAAGCCTTGAGTCAGACAACAGTCTTAGTGAGCAGTAAATTAACTAACAACATACCAAAAGAGCATAAAGGAAAAGGAATAGGAATACAACCCTCCCACTCCAACCTCATTCTACAGTGATAGCCCCCAGACACACACTAAGCAGAAGCAAACATAGCAGAGCATACAATTTAAAGTAAAGCTATTATCATTCGAGTCAAGGGCGATGTTTTCCAAGTACCAAGGCCTAAATCAGATAAGCACCCAGAAAATACCGCTCTTGAGTCCGAAATGACGTTACAACCAAACATCCATGACTCTGGCTATCACTGTTATCCTTGCTTCGATATCACCGTTAATTGAATGACCGGCACATTCTTTCAGCCGTCCGTCAAGGGCTAATGAAAACCCCGGTTCTAGACATAACTCCCGCACGTCGTCGCAGCCCGTGCCTAGGACTATCGAATCTGCCCAGAGTACTCGACCATCAACAGTTGGCCGTTGGGACTATCGAATCTGCCCAAACGTACTCTTGCTTAGAGCATGCTAGAACCTTCAACAACGATGCTATCCAAGCCTCCTAGTCATCCTCCTCGACGACTATTCTCATATCCATTCATTATCCTCAACTCGAATCATATCACCGAGTTATCAACATGCTTGGAATGATCCCGTCTGGATTAGACCAAGTCTTCATCATATGATGCCTCGCTTCATTACATCCTCGCAAAGCCTCATCTCATCATCACATCATCGAATCTATGCATAAGAGCTTCATCATCCCGCTACATATGCCACGAGCAGCTTTTCCAATTCAAGAGCCTTTCCCTTAGCTTTTGAATCACCTTCGATCTAAATCTAATCATCAATCATCTAGTTCACAACAATCAATCAAATCAAACATCAATCCAAGTAATCAAGCATTCAAAAATGATCTAAGTAGACAATTATAACAATAATGGCATTTTCGTAATTAAAGAGTTGAAAGTCCAATAAGCATGAAAACATGGATTATATCTCTACAAACTTGATGAATGAACTTGCATAGGTTAACATATGATAAAATGGATGTAACATCATCATAAACAATGGATCTATATGGATCTACACATAGGATGAAGAAAGTGCATGGAAATCTCTATTTTAACACCAAATCGAGCCAATTATCCGATATACTCCTTTGGATCCGTGTGAGAGATAATCACCACTCACCAAATCACCTAAACAATCCAAAAGATAACAACTCCAGATCTGGACAGCGAAGAACTAAGCTAGATCCGACAAGATCTCACTTCAAACGAAGAAATCTCTCTTGAAAAGATGAAGATCTTCAATCTAAGCTCTTGAATCTTCAATCTTGATCTTCGATTTGGATGGATGGAAGCACTAGATTCGAGTGGAGAAAAGAAGTGAAGAAGTGTAGAAGTCGAGCTCTCAAAATGGCAGCACTTCGTCGCTTCAAAATCCGGATCCCAAAAAGTGAGAACAACCCCTCCTATTTATAGCTGAAAACTGCCCTTAAGTCGTAACTCGGCAATCTTCTTAAGTCGGTGCCAACCTAACACTTAAGCCTCTGCCGACCTAGCAACCTCCGACTCAACACATGCGCATATACAAACCCTGTCTACGACTTAATGCGCACGCGCCTTAACTAGTTAGACGACTTACGACTTACTGCTATGCCGAGTTAACCAGCCTATACGACCTAACGACTTAACTACCTCGCCGACCTACGACTTAATCATAAGACCGACCCAACGAAGCAGACTCATCATACTGCCGCAAAACCCAAGTCCTAAGTCGGTTGACGACTCAACAATTTAACACAGGAGACGACCTACCGACTCATAACTCAACACACACTGCCGACCTAACACTTAACACCCAAACACTTAGGTCGCTCACAACATGTCCTTAGGTCGTTGCCGACCTAACTCTACTCCAGAATACTTAGGCTGCCTACCATTCTTCCTTAGGTCGCCCTAACCTCTTAAGTCGGTCAACCCCACTTCCTTAACTCGGCAACGACTTAATAAATAACTTGTCAGACATGCTAACTACTAGGTCGCTCCAAAATACAAGTCTCCTTAGGTCGTCTACGACTTAACTGCTATACGACCTAAACAACTGCCGACTCAAAAGCTCACTTAACTTCTAACTCGGTCACGACTTAACACAGCAGCTTTGCCGATCTATCAGGATAAGACTCAACTACTAAGTCGTCCAGGTCTTAAGTCGACCACTATCTTAACTCGTCAGCCGACTTAACACTTAACTCACCACTATCCTTAAGTCGGTCAACCACACTCCCTTAACTCGGCGAGTTCCTTGAGTCGGCAACTCGACCCAGACTAGTTGCTTAACTCGTCCAAAACTCCTAAGTCGGCTACGACTTAGGACTTAAGCAAAATTCTGCCAAAACCAGAAATGACCTAACAACCATACAACCAAAGGTAAATCATTTTAGAATGTTTTGATCCGTAAAAATACGGGTCGTTACACTCGGCCCCTCCGCCTCATGCCCAGACTTTAATGCCGACCAAGCTCGATCAATATGCCTTAATGTTTCTATTTATATACGGTTATACATGAAGAAGGTGTGTATATTTATTATTAGTTATAGCCTGTTATAGTAATATGATGGGTTAGTCTTAAATTTTACATACAAATATATAACTGTATATATATACTGTGAAGTCTGCATTTGTTTCGAAAATTATGTTGCTCGCATTTTGGCTGCATATATATGTTGATAGTGTGCATGTTGTAGTATGTATATAGCACCATATGTATATATATTGTACGCATAAACATTCATATAAGTTTATATATATGTTGGCTACAGGGAACAAGAACTTGCAGTATTATATGTTACATGTTAAAGTGTTTATAAGTGTTATAGAATTATATCTATTTTTGTTACTGCATTTCTATATAAGGTTACAGTGTTGGGTTTGATTAAAATATTGCATGAATAGCGTGATTTTATACACATGTTGTAAGTTATTTTGGTTATACTTAATCCCAGTTGCTGTTTTGAAAAAGAAAAAAAACTGTTGTTATATATAATGTTGGACAGGTTATATAAAGGTATTGTTTATATAGTTGTATATAATGTTTGTTAATCATATATATATTAATTTAAATGATACTCAACAGCTAATTCATGTATAGGGAATATATATGCATATTGGAAGGTTTATTTTATATATGTGTTTTAAAATTTGGTTTTAGATTAAATTTAATATTTGTTTGAAAAAAGAGTCTGATTAATGTCTTTATATAAATTTATATATACATAGTTATATATGGTTATACACATTCATCTATATCAATTATCTTTGTCGATCCAGCCTAATTGATTTCGTCGATTTCTTAATTACCAGCTTTGTCCGTCGTGCCAGTTCATTAATCGAATCGTGCTTGAAATTTGTTGCTCAATTACATTGACTATCCTCTCTAGCCTCGAAAGGTGAGCACTCACATACGATTAACGTTCTTTTATTCATTAGATTTGATTTCAATTGAAACGACAATTGAAATATGCCGTTGTTAGTCAATTACACTGTTATATATGCTATTACCTGTATCAGTTCACCTGTGACAATTGACACCATTATCTGTTATTTATGAAATGATAATCCTGTTTGATTGATAATTGATTGATTGTTGATGTTTATATTGGACGTTAAATTGTTAATGTTAAATGATAAATAGTATGCAATTGAATTTGATATAGGAAAGTTAAATGTTAAATTTGATTAAATGACATTTGTATAATATGACCCCTTTAACTGTTAAATTTATTGACACGTAGGATTTGTTTAATTACACTTTGAACCACTGAATGTATGTTGTTAAATTGATGATGTATGAAATTGTAAATAGATGACAAGTGAAGAACCGTAATGTAATAATCTTTAATCTACATGAAATGATAGTGTAGATTCTAGAAATAATTATATTAATTCGTACAAATAACAATGCGAATTAATACGATTATTTCGGGATTATTTGAATTGATTATTGAATTGTTATTGATTGTTGTTATTGCTTGTTTATTTACTCTAAAACCATCCCAGTTATCACACTGCAAGTTCCCTTTGCTATGTTTTGATTTTGAATTGAATTAGAATCGGGTTGAAATGATAAATACCCAAATTAAACTTTGACCTAGAATAGAGAATTAAATAAAAACCCGATTGGTCAATAATTTGATTTGAAAATAAAATGAAGATTTTATTTGAATAAATAATATGGTTTTGAAATGAAGTTGAAATTTGAATTTTTAATGAAAGGAAAATGTTAATATTTAATAATCTGAAACAAAATATTAACGATGTAATTGATGAAAGAATATTGTTTAATTTGAGAAATGATTGAATTAAGTTTGAGATAATAATTAAGTTTGGAATTATAATTGAGTTTGAAATTATTAAACTTTGAAATTATTTAATAATTAAGTTTTTAATTATTTAATAATTAAATAAGGTTGAATTATTTAATGATTAAATTGAATTGAACTCTTTAATAAGTAAAATTGAACTTTTGAATAAGTGAATTTACTTCGTAAATAATTGAAATTGACTCTCTTTATTAATTAAGTTTTTGGAAAATTATTTAAGTAAGTAAATAAGTGAAATTGAATTTCTTTAACAAGAAATAAAATGCGATTTATTGAAATTAATGTAAGACTTGAAATTTAAAGAATTTGATTTGATGGATTTAATTTAATTAAATTTGTAAGTTTTGATATAATGAAGTTGAATTTAAGTAATTGATTTATTGAATTGGAAATTTAATAGAAATTGTTTTGAATGGAAAATTTACTTAACGAATATTAAATGAAATCGATAAATGTTTTTAAATTGATTTGAATGTTGAATTAAATTAATTTAAATGATTTTCGAAATGAAACTTATATGCGAACTTGAATCAATATTTGGATTGTTTTAAATAGAAATTGAATTTGAATTATAAGATTTTGAAATGATAATTTGGAAGTTTTGAAACGTAAATTATTGGAAATTGGTTTTGAAAGACAAATGAAATGTTGATTTACGAATTCTATTTGAAATTGAAATTGATTTGGTTTTTGAAATATATAAACGACCAATCGGTGTAATAATTACGAAAGTTATTAAATAGACCGGGTTCGGTAATGGATATACTCTCTATCTGAACCGAAACCACTTTAATAACTATACGCGGAGTGATGATCCAGAATGAAGTGGTTGGAATGATGTACATGATGACTGAAGAAAGAGAACGATAATGGATAGCCTTGACACTTGTGTCAAATTAGAAATGACTAAAACAGGAGCTGTGCCGGGCCAATGGAGGATTAGCTACCTCAAGTGGACACACTTCTTCGAACTACTTATACTTGTTGTCGATTGGTGCACCCTTGATTTTGGGAGTGTTGTTTCACGGTGTTGCGGGCGCTGCGGCGTTGCGTTCTCACCAGTACGGATCAGGCGAACGGTAGTATCACTACCTTGGGTATTGCCTCATGTGCCTTGTTGTCAAGACCCAAAAGTCGACCTTCGAAAATCGGCACCCGTACTTCACTTGTACTCAAAATGCCGTAGATTCAAATGTCGAATCTGGTTCTTGGGAGCTTATAACAACATTAAGTAAATAACACAGTGGAAGAAATGAATAATACATTGATATACAATATCTGATACAACAGAATGATACAATGAATATCAATATACATCAGAGATATGATACAACAAATAGCAGCGGAAAAGAAAACGATAACATCAGCAGCGGATAATCTCCATCTTCAAAGCACTAATCCAGAAATAGCTTGAACTCCCAATAACGATACACCAAGATAAGCAAGTGCAGTCCGATCCAAAGACTGAACTAGCTCCAGATAACCTACTAATCTGACTATCTGAAAAACCAAACTCTAGACTGCTCGTGTAGAAAAATTTTGAGCATCCAGAGTTTAGGAAAGAAACAATAAACTCCGAATCATTCATGGGACTGGTGTGAGCAACAAAAACAGTTTATCTTTAAAAACGAACACAAAAGAATTTTAAAGTCAATTCGCAATGCTTTTGGAAAATGAAACTACCATAAGACCTCCCACCACACACACAATGCAAACGCAGAATTGGAGGAGATTTCTTCTTATGATAGTCAAGGATGCTTACTACGCAAAATCAAATAATTTTTGATATTATTATTAGTGCATAGTGTAGAAAACAATTTCGAAAGTATAATATTAATCTTAGCCAGCATAGACATTTCGCACTTATGCCTACTATAGCTACCATGTTCAATAGCAGGTTACCACCACATTCCATGGCAGGTAATACAACTAAAACCGTACAGGGCTCGTATTGTTTTGTTTGGATTTCCAACAAATGGTCAGGCTAAGGAACTTCCTATTCCACGAAAGAAACGCCTCTGGCGGGACGTTCCGAGAACCAACTGTTCTCTGCCAAAAAAGGCCGGCAACCCCTTTTCCCAAGGGATAAAAGAAACCTCAGATATGCCACCCCCGGTCCTTTGGGACCTTTAACCGAGAGCTCTCTAACCAACATCACACAGTAAATAAAGTGTGTCCACATGAGTAAGTATCTGGGCTCCATACCATGATACTACCCTTTTCCAGAAGGAATGGTCATACCCTAGGGGAGCTACCCCTGAAAACCTTGCCGCATAATCCCTGTTTCGACCATTACCGGGTTGTGAGGCTCGACGAAGTCTCGTCCACAAAGCTACGCTTTTTCGAAAAGCCACGCTTTGGGTCAACAGAAGATCAACCTATGATCACAAAGATAAATGATCAAACAAATGATCATATCACAAATGATCAAACACTGATCATCACACAGCAACACTCAGCATGCCACATTACCAAATTGGGATATATCGCTGATAACTTCAACTACATAACCTCTGAGCTCGTATGTCTCAGAGAAGGGTGTTAAGCTAAGAGAATAAATTCTCCGCCACCAAACAGAAATGTATTTGAAAGAAATCGGCTTTATATCTTAAAGTGTAATGTCAGACATGTATCCATATAAGTCTGTTCCGGGTTCGAACAGAACCGAAGGCACTTCTCACGAAGCCCTTGCAATTCCGGATAACTTTCAATCACGTCCGGACTTCCCGTCACAAAAAGAGTGATATAAATCTCTATACCGGCGCGACTCAGTGCAGAGACATTCGACAGGTTGTCCTTTCATTTTCGAAAAATATCCGGTCTTCAACACCGGTCTTCAAATGCTATCCATATACGACGTATCACTATTCGGAATGAGTTATACGACCCAAAGGTCCTTTCCCGGCTAACCCGAATAGTGAGCGTAATATTCAAAAACATATGGATATTGGGATTTCAATTAAGTCACAACTTAAACCCAAACTTTCTTTTCAAATGGTTTAACAAATTACCATTTTAATCTTTTTAAACAAAAAGATTCAATTCACAAAGTTCACTTAATTTCACAAAGATTCATTCACAGATTTTCCAAATCGATTTCCATTTCAGTTTAATTAATTCGTTAAATCTTTAAATCAAAGATTTAACTAATAGCTTTCAAAACAATTTCATTTCGAATGGTTAAATAAATCATCATTTTAAATCTGTTAAAAATAGACAGATTTAATTCATAGCTTTCAAAAAGAATTCATTCATAACTTGGAAAATCCATTTTTCAATTCACTTGAAATTTCTTTAATTTAAACTGGAATTTCTTCTCTTATCTAAAAGCTTTTATCATTTGAAAACAACAGTTTTCAATTTGGAAATCTGATTCATTCATACGAGTTGAAATCCTTGGTTTAAATTCAAATTCCCAACTTATACTTTTAATTGGTTCAACTTTATATAAACACATTTATATCACCTTTAATCCCTAGTTCCAAATCATAGGATTCATTTTCAAACTTGAATTCAAATTTAAATCAAATTATTTAGATTTTCAAAACTCGATTAAGTTATTCAAAATAACTTTTATATTTGAAATTCTATTTCAAAAGCTTTTCACTTTAAACCCAAATTTCTAATTTCAAAATCAATTGAAATTAAAATTTCAATTTCAAAAACATCAAATTTAAATTATCTGTGACTTAACCGATTTCCACGTGAAATCCATATTTGTGTGTGTAACAGTGTAGTCCAGGGGTTTTACACACAATAGTGCAACATCAATCATCATAGATATATCGATAAGCGGTATAATCGATAACGCTTATCTTCATTCACAGATTCATAGATAAAATAAATTTATCAGTCACAAAGATTCACAATTGTAATTCGATGTGGGTTTCGGATAACCAACTGGAATCCGACTCCCTGTCGCATCGAAATTCAGGTGCCGTTTTACGGGTCAAGGGTTTTATATTCACATAGTAATATATCACAGAAACAGAAATCACAGATCACAACATAAATCAGGGTATATCACAAAGCATCATCCAATTAATTACATCCAGTAATTATTCATCAATTACTTTCCTAAGTAATTATATCTTCCAATTATCAAGTGATTAATCCAAATTAATTAAGCTTAATTAATTAACTCAAATTTATCAATTACTCAATTAACTAAAGTGGGAAATTAATTTCTTACTTAATTCCCATTAAGTAATTACACTTAAACATTTAAAATGTTGATTATCGAATTAATTTATCAAATCAACTATTTAAATCAATTATATTAATTAATTATAAAATAATCTAATTAATGACCTTCATTAACATTTATTTAATTTCACATCTACCATAATTAACTTACATAAATTCATTTAACTTCAATTTCAAATTTATCAATTCAAACTGTCGACTATCATTCTCATTCATTAATGGTTAAAGAATTTAAACCCTAATCCTTATTTACTTAGAGGAAAATTCGTTTCCATAATTGATTAGATCCCATTTTCTCTTTGAACTTCCATTTTAAATCCCCAGTTTGAACGAACACAAATTTAAACTTTGTTCATTTTATAAAACTACCCTTTTAAAAACTTAAACTTACAAATTAGAAACAACACTTAGTTATAAAGAGATTTTAACAGTTCCACTTAAGTTAAAATATTTATTTATTTAAATTACTAAATTTATATTTTTTTTTTCCAAAAATCTGGGATTAACACTAAAACTGACTCAGTTTAACATGATTTAAAATTTTAAACTTAATAATTTAAAAACTGTAAACTGGTCACTGTTTAAAACTGGAAAACAATATAACCCGAGTTTACTTCGTTTTGCTTCGAGAAAAACACAAGATTTCCCGAGCCAAAATGCAACTTACTCGAGTACGTACTCGAGTCGCCTGGGTTCTGTTGAAAACTGAGATCACTATTCTACCCGAGATTCCCAAATCCTACTTCGAAAAAAAATACGAAAACACCCGAGTAATCCATGATCTTCCCCGAGTAAATCCCCGAGTGTTCCCAGACCCAATTTTTCACCAGCCTGACAAAACATGGTGCACGTGTACACCCCACAACGACGTCTCCGACCATCACTACATCGACGAGTAAGTCGAGTATCACTTCCAGTTCCGATCCCAACCATCAGCTCCCTTGCAACACCTCTCGAACTCGAATTCGAGTGAAACGAGACCTGTAACCAAACCCGCGACCAAACACAATCCTGTCAACGCCTCGTCTTCGCAGCCCAGTTCACCAGAATTCCTCCAACTCCGGTCACGACCTCGTCTATGGTCTAGCTACCCTCACCCAAAACCCGCACGTACTCGATTAACCCTCTTGGTCGCAGTGATCGTTTCTTTAAACCCAGTGAAAACTAGGGTTCTAAAATAGAATTCGTCACCGCTCTCTTCACCATGATTTCTAACACCATCCATGATTTTTCTCGGCATCTCCTAACCTTCCTTTACTACCAGGAGGAAACTCAAGTCTCCACAATACAGAGATCACCATAATTTGCTAAAAATTCCTTTTTCGATCAATATCAAACTGCATCCTTAACTCATTCTTTAAAATTCAAATTCTTGATTTAATAATCAAGTTATAGTTGATGCTTTTAATTTGTGAAACTGAAGTTACAAAATTATCACGTTTGATTTTTGGCAAAATTAACATGCACTGTTACATCTCATGTTTCCAGTGATGACATCTCATATTTAACTGCTTGAAACTCTAAATATTTACTGGAGATATTCCACAACCTCATTTTTTATAAGTTTTATTCCATCAGATACTTGGTTAAATGATGAGTGTAAAAATAAAGGTTTGTGCCTGGGAAAAATCAAAGAAACAGAACAAGCAAATGGAGTAACAGACATATACACACATATATTACTCATAAATACATGAAATGTTTGTTTTACTCAACTTAAAAGCATGCAACCCTAGTTAGATTTTAAGTTTATAGAAGGTTACTCACAGATTCTCAACATTGGATTCAAAGAATGGTTTAAAAAATTAAAGTTGCTCACCTGGGTTTTTAAATGGACAGAGCACCATTGAAAATGAAAAAGCTTGTAAACTTTAAAGCTTGGAATTGCCTTCATTTGTCTTTGATTTTAAAACTTGCATTTCTTATCAACTGGAATGCTTGAAAACAGAGCCTGCCTTGATTCCAGGTTAAAGCTTAAATTTTCAAACTGAAAATGTTTCTTGTTTCTAATTCTTTGATTTGTTTTCTGTTTTGATGTTGGTTTTGGTTTGAAGTTTGTTTGTGTTTTTAGAGGAGATGATGTTTTCTTCATATATTCTCAGTTCGAACTGAAATGAGGAGGGATAGTAAATGAAATTGAGTTGTACAGGGTATTGTTACCTTTGCTTTGTACTAAAGTTATGGCATTCATTAATTGCTAGAGCATGTTGCATTAAATGCTTTGCTGGTTTGATGCATTTCGAGTTGACCTTGGTTTGTTGTTAGAGATGTTTGCATGAATACTTTATTTATCTGGTCACATACTTTTTCTTATCTTCTGTTGGCTAAATATTTGTTTAGACAATATCAAGTACAAGTATTTTATTTGCTATGCTTTTGTTTACAGCCTAGATGCTTGTCTTCATTTGTTTATTTACTTACTCTACAGGCTACCTATTCTATTTGTCTACTTTTCTTTAGCTCGGCTGAGATGTTTTTGTTTGTTATTTTATACTTCTCCTTGTCTGCATACTTTGTTAGCTTACATATCAATATTTGTTTTCCATGCTTGCCTTACACTGTTGTTTACATTTGTTTTGGTTTTGTTTACTTGTTTTAGTTATGTTATGTATATATTTTTAACTTAAATTATTTATTAAACCATTTATCAAGATTCAAATCACCTATATATATATTTTTAAAATTATATGATTTAACAAATTTTGATTACGATCCGGGAAACTCGCTCCAATTTTCTAATTAAATTTACAAATTTTTATCCAAAAATTTATTTAATTACTCTATTAATTCAAAAATTCAATAAATTATTAATTTAAATAAATTTAAATTTCGGGGTCGTTACACTTGTCATACTTGTATTCCATTTATACGCGACCACTACGATTTTGATTTGTACCTTTAGTATATGGATTGCCCTCTGGTGACTTCCGGTTTTGGGGAAACTACGGTCTTGTATATGCTTTTGGGAATAAAAATGTGTTAAGGGTGGAATGGGCCATGACTTAACGCTATTTTGATATCTTATTATTACTGATAGACATTATCTACTTATCGTACATTACTACCTAGTAGATAGTTTAACGGATCCTTAAAGGATGGTTATTCCAAACATCCTTTGAGTTACTTGTATTTCAATTGCTATTTCACTTGAGTTGGATTTATTAATATAAGAATGTTAATCCTGACTCGAGTGTTTTGTATTTTGCTTTACGCTCGGGTCAGACTGAGTGTACCAGTATTCGAGACTCACCTTTGGAGTTGGAGCTTTGCTTGAAGATCCAGCCATCTATTCTGCTCTTAGTATTCGATGATTCCAGTGATGTATTCTGATTTTTATCTGATGTATCGTATTACTCTTCTGTTGTAAACTCTGATGTATCTTATATATTCATATAGTAGCTTCATGAACTACTATCTCTTTTATTTCCGCTGCAATTATTACTCTGTGTCTGTGATCTGTGATTATTTATTTACTGTATATGTTCAGTTTTGCCAAATTTAAATTAACAACGCGGTATTTTGAGTAATTCAACTCCGGCATGAGTGTCTACCTATACACTTATAATGGATGCGAATGGTCCAAAATATCGGGTCGTTACATCTTCTTTGTATCGATCTGTGTCCATTGCATCGTATCGATCATTTGTCTGATCAATACAAAATACACATAAATGGAATCGATACGAAGCAAACAATTTAGTGTACTTCGCATCGATGCCTGGGTACTGCTTCATATTAATGGCACTTAATGGATTCGTATCGATTACAGTGGGCTTCTTCGTACCGATGGAAAGTATTAGTTTCGTATCGATCTGTTGGATGATCGATATGAACTAGATAGGTGGAGATCAATACGAAGCGCATATGAATGGAATCGATATGAAACGTCAACTACCAATGGACACGAAGTGGATCAAACATGATGGATAAGAAATAGAGCAAACATTCGTGGATACGAACGGGAGTAAACACTGATGGATACTAAACCGATGGCTTTTCTCTTGATTTTGATCTATCCATATCTTGAGCAAACGAACTCCGATTGACTTGAAATTTAGAACGTTGGCTTTCATGGCTTTGCTTGTTGTACCATATCGATTGTAGCTTGATCCAGACTCGAACAGAACTCACCAATATCCATAGAAAATGCGTGTACAACCAATCTTTGGGAAAGACTGTCCTTGATTTCCAGTTAAGTTCTTGGTGTCACGGCCTTGCCAAAAGGCGGGATAACATTTGCCCCCCAAAGTACGTCTTGTGAGAACATAACGTGCTTTGAAAATCTGCGATCTTCATTCTAAAAAAGACCTATCCAATTCATTGAATAGTTGTTGACTTTTTGGCAAAAGATGTAACCTTTGATTGATTTCCAGTAATATAAATGCTAAATTGTTGATTGCCAATCATTATGCAGTGCATTGTTGTAACTGAGTGTCGAGCGCTAGCAATTTGTTGTTCGTTGTTGTAATTGTCATCAGTTGAGCATTCAATTCCTTTGAATTTTGAAAATTGAATGTTAGTCCATCATACATGCATGTATGTTAACCTGACTCCCGTTAACGTTCGCGCATTCACGGGTCGTTGTCAAGTTTTCTTGCATTGAATTCCATATCGATCCTCTCCTGAATCGATGTGAAATTTGGGTTATAACAACGCTTGTTGATTGTTTTAGAGTCTCTTCATATCGATCCTCTCCTGAATCGATGTGAAAAGTCAAAAAAAATCGTATTCGTATCGATGACAATCGATATGAATTGGTTGGTTTTTCAAAACATTCTGTATCGATCGATATGGGTCTTCATGGGCTTTATGTTGATGGATAAGAACAGAGCAGTTCGTATCGATGCATTCTTCTTGGGTATGAACAACTCGATTGGCATTTTGCTTCGTGCTTCGTCTCGGTTGCCTGACGGGTACGAACAGTAGCTGCTTCGAATCGATGTAGAATGGATACAAAGAAGGCTTCATCGTGTCGTTAATATGGAGACCGCTCCCAATGGTTATTAGCACTGGGAGACGAATCGTCTTCTTTCTTTGGTTTTCCACCTATACAAATTCCTTACACACTTAGAAAAATTTCACTAGCTCTTTTTTTCATACCTCCACTTCGTATCGATCAGAACACGGGAAAAAAGAACTGTCTTCATCCCCAAACCAAAATAACCCATCAATTCTTTGGACTGATTCTTTAAACTCGATCGGAACCACTCTAAAATGACGAGACTCGAGTTTTAATGCCAATTAATCCAAAGTCGTGACCGACTCTGGCGTTGTTGATGCCAGAATTTGGTCAGAGCAAAGTCGAGGAGAGAGTAATGGCTCTTAGGCCGATTGGAGAAGGAGGGTGGAATGACTTTAGCTCCAATCTCGTATCGATAAAGGAAAAAGAGAACTTGGTTTTCGTATTGATGTTGAATGGAGGTCTCGTATCGATCCAGAACTGATAGGTGAAAAGGGGGAACTTCGTAACGATTCGGTGTGGTGGAATTTTGTATCGATCCAAACCGATTGTTATGAAATCAAGGAGCTATCAATCGATACGAACTTCATGGTGACCGATCGATACGAGACCCCTGATTGAGGATCGATACGAAACGCTGGGTTGGAGACCGATATGAAACCGGTTATCTTTGATCGATAGGAAGTCCAATATATCCCGATCGATATGTGGTTAGCCTTTTGTGGAACGATCCAAATCTGAACTTTGATGGATATGAAATCCTTGCACACTCGAACATTTGATTCTGACGAGCTTCTGCCCTGCATAATTAGACTTAACCATTTCTCTGCATATATGACTGCGCTTCGAAGCTCGTCGTTGGAATAGTAACTTGACAAATTTTACGAAGCTTTAACTTGGATTGTTTTCCGAAGTTTGGATGGCATAATTGTGACGATCAGCAATGACGGTCACTCTGTTTGAATTTCGAAGTCTTGTCGTTTGAACATCTTTCAATCCCGTAGAATTTCTAAGTATTATGTAACGTTGCACCGCATAACACATACATGCACTTCACACTAGTGAAAACACAGGATTATTGTCACCTAATGATGGTTTTTACTAAGTTAATTAGCTATGGAGCTCGGAAACTCGCAGCAACAAGAGGCTCAGAGCCCACCCCTTCCAATAATAGAGATGCCAACTATTGTTTCCGAAGCTATAAGTCCTGCTCCGGACGAGTTAACAGGAGCGGTTTTCATTGGGAATCCTCAAGACTCGGTTCCATCTAATATTTCTGAAGAAATGTTGGGGAGAATCTGTTTAAGACATGGGCTATCGTTAAATGACGTCCTGCTACCAAGGCCGAACGACATGCCACACACTCCTCCATAAGGGTACACCGCTTTTAATCGATTTTCTTGCACAGCCGGGATGCTCCCACCATTTTACCAGTATATTCGGGAGGTGTTGTCTTATCTAGGGATTGCCCCATCACAGTTACATCCGAACGAGTATGCTCTTCTGAACAGCTTATTCATCATCTTCATGGAGCACCTTCTTCGGCCCCTGACTCCAGAGGAAGTCAGATTCTTGTTCAATGTAAAGAGTCGGGGAGATAGTCCTTCTTTCACATTCTTAGATGGAGCCAGGAACTGTCAAATAGTGATTGGAACTTGGACCAAACTTAGCTATTTCAAAACTGATTGGTTCTATGTTCGGTGCCCACCAGGAATTGCTAGACGGTGGCTAGTTAGACATGAGTGTTGCATTTTCTCTGGCGATTAACGAGATAGTTGTAATCGACGTCGGGTCAAACATCTTCTTTCGTTTACAGCCGCAATTCCACGACCCAAAGGTGCTCGATTTAAGGAAATATTGCGAATTCTTCAAGAGATGTCTGGCGAGATTAGAGAGATCAACTCGGTGCTTACGGACGAAAATTTGAGGGTTGTCGGGCTGATTGACAAAGACCATAGCATATGGCTTAAAGGATCTCTTAGGGCAGCTCCGGCAAAGACGGGTTAGGCGTAGGGCGCCTGGACTTGTAATCACCGAGCAGGGTGGTGAAGAGGATACGCCCACCGAAGACAAACCCGTAGCCAGGCCCTCAGATAGTCCTCTACATTCAGAGGGAAAGAGGAAAGGCAAGGCGGCTGCTCATAAGCTTCACAAGTCGTCAAGATGGAAATCCATGGTCATGTCTCTACCAGTCACCAGTGTTATAATTTCGGAGGCTCTTCCCCCACAAATGGAGAATCCCTTCAAAGGACTCACTGACATTCCAATTCTGGACTATGTGTCGCTTCAACAAGATACCGGATTGGAAGGGCTTCAAAGTGCTTTAGATTTACGCGAGTTACTTCCTTCGAGTATGGTCGATATAACCGGTTGGTCGGGGCATTTTCACAAGCATACATACACTTCACGGCACTACACAATTTCTAATCACAAGCAATTTATCTCTGGAAAATACCAACTATGTTTCTCTTTTCATTTGACAAGCACAATGTCGAAGCGAGGATCTATGCTTGGCAGCCTCCGTTCTGCACGCCATTCATCTAGTTTATATCACGAGTCTCGCAGACGTGAGGCTAATAAGGACCGCGATCGCAGCTACTCTAGTAAAGAGAGGGAGCGCTTTGAGAGGGAAAGGGATGGAGATAGGGAGAAGGAGTATAGGCGCCATTCCCAGTCACGCTCTCTACCACCTAGGGGTCCAACACAACCTTCTGGTTCTAGCAAACAAACCCATGAGTCTTCGCATCAAATACCATCTTCTCAAGCTCCAAGACTTGACCAACAGCGTCGGAGGACTGAAATCGAAACTCCCGCTATCACCGAACAAGCCATCACAGAGCCCACCAGGGAAGGAGCGATTAGAATCACTAAGCTAAAAAAAGATTTTCAAAATATATGTTTGATGGCTTCGTCTTTCCCCTACACTTAAAATGAATCCCTGTCGGGGTAGAACAAACAATGCATGACTACATTCACGATGTTTATGGCCAATACCGGGAATGGATGAAGACTGCAGACAAAGTATCAGCGGTGGCCTTCGAGCGGGCTAAGACAATCGAAAAATTAGGGACCGATCTTGCTCAGAAGGACCGCATAAGCCAGGTGCTCAATGATGAGAAAGAATCCATGAGAAATTCAAAGACAGAGGCCAATAAAAGGGTTGACGACGCAACCAGGAGAATGTAAGAGATGAGGCGGACACACTTATCCCTGGTTGAGGTGATGGGGCATCATACCACCACAGTCATGACCAAAAGAGATGGGGCGGTTAAAGAGCTTGCGGAGCTTAAAGCCAAACTTGTCAAAATCGTCAAAGAAAAAGACGATGCAAATAAAGCCGCCCAGGAAGCATGCGAGCAGGCTGTGGTGCTCAGGGATGAAAGAGATGCGGCAACGCTTAAGGTTCAGGAAGCCTAATCCATGGTTGAGAATGAAGTAAAAGCGGCAGAGGCCAGGCTGGAGGGTTACATTGAAGATCTTCTTATTACGTACAACGCTAATGTTCTGAAGCATCGAAATCTAAGCTGGCTTGAAAACTATCCATTGCACATATACAATGCTCGGTGACGCTTGGTGGAAGATGAAAAAGCAGAGCAGCACATTGAATCTATCGATGAATTTGAATTGGAGAATCGGGTGCTGAATGAAGATGAAAGAAGAGTTCTCCATGACATCACTATCACATTCGAGAAGGAGAAGCTCGGGACTCAGCATCCGGAGGCTGGAGAGGGTTTTAGCGTAGAGCTTCATGATGTGGGTTCCAAAATTACTATGCCAGCCCAGCCCGAATCTACCCCTGCGGTTGATCCTTTATCTGTGCCCGCATACAATCCTGATCAACCGCAATTATCTCCAGCTCGTGAGCAGGTCACTGAAGCTGTTCCAGCTCCACCTGCAAGCCATTCTAAGGAAGGTATTCTGAACATTTCTCGCACTTATTCAAAGTCGGGAGCATTGTTGGAAGCAATCACTAACACTTTTTTTTCTTATCCTTATTCAGCGATGGGAGATGCATCGATCATGCCCCCTGCAACCCAAGAGCCGCACCATGAGAAGAGGCCCTTATAACAGAGGTGACCACAACAACGGCCGCTGCACCAACCGATAGAGCGCAGGGGAGCACTTTTACTTTTGATGAGCAGATGATGGAGGAGCTTCTTGGTCATTAAAGTGACCCTTTTGCTGACGTGCCATTCATCATGGGCGGAGGCGCACCCATGGTCAACTCCTCAGGCCCAACTTCCAACATCCCCACAAATGCCCAAACACTTCACGAAGAAGAGAATAGCTGAGATCAATGCCGAGATGGAAGTGGCCGCGCAAGCCAGCGACATTGGAGGTGGGATGGCGGGTCCTGGTCCAGCCCCTCTACGAATGATTTCTCCCGATGGTACAATTGTCGACACCGGTGTGCCTCCCTCGTCTTCTAACATCGACCCTATCTCTCCGACTCCACCTCCAGAGAGTATTCCGATTTCTATGAGTTCGGAGGAAGAGGTTACCATAATTCCCCAGCTGGAGACCAACCACCAAAAGGAAAAGGCTTGAAGAGGCATCCAATTGGTAGCTCCAGTGGGTCGATGTCGGGGAGGAAGAAGAAGAAACTGAGGGAATAGACGTATCTTCTCGCTCCTTTTTTTTGTAGCTAGATAGGAATTTCTTTTTGGTTCTTGTAGGTCGTGTATAGATGCGGGTTCGGCCCCTACTAGTAGGAATTCTTGGAAAGATTTTTCTACTTATCCTTCTTTTTTCAAATAATAGTTAAAATAAAATTCCATTTTGTCTTCAGCATAGTTGTGTGTTTATTTGCTTAAGTATTTCAGCGCTCGAACTTCCATTCAATGTACTTGTGAAGTTTTAGTCTTTGAGTCGAACCTGAGTTTAGTTGTTAAGTCCTGAAGCCACAGCTTTGGGTTACAATCGAACGTTAAGTCGAGTTCCAATACTGCACTGCCTCGATCAATAGCTGGTACTTAAGTATTGCTCCAAGTTCCGGGGATAAATTGAAAAGATCGATTGGTAGTCGCTTTCCGCCTTTATATATCGAACTTAACTTTGTTGAAACGAGGCTGAAATAAGACAAGTTCGGGTGATCGAATCACACTCGATTATCTATTGGTGATTGAATCCACACTCTGGGGATTGTATTTGTATGTCGGCGGTCGGTCATGCCCGCTTAATGTTTAGAGGTATGTCTGCGCTTCAGGGACTTAAGTTATTTTACGGGCGATCAGTCAGACCCGTTTAATATTTAGAATTTCGTCCGCACTCTTGGGACTTAAAGTTATTTTACGAGCGGTCAGTCACACCCATCTAATATTTAGAATTTCATCCGCACTCTTGGGACTCAGATTGATTCGCAGGTGGTCAGCCATACCCAGTTTGCGTTTATACTCCGGTCCACACTCTGGGAATTTGGAGTTAGCCGATGGGTGGTTGTTTATACCCATTTTGATGTTTATACTCTAGTTCACACTCTGGGAATATGGAGTTGGTTAACAGATGGTTGATTACATCTAATTCGAGTTTTAGGATTTCGTTCGCACTCCGGGAACAATAAATGTATCAGGATCGTGGATGGTCGGATCATATCCACCCTGAGTTGACAAGCGAGGTCGTTAGATGGATGGGTCCATCCTCCTAGGACTTGTTTTAAACATAGGCGAAGTCGTTAGGTGGACGGATCCACCCTCTTCGAACCCGCATTTGTAAGCTTATACTCCCGCTTGCACTCTGAGAGCCGGAGTTAGTTAGAGGATTGTCGTGTATCAATCCTTTTTTGGTTTCAGTGTGATGGTTTGCCCCCGAGCTCGGGTTTCACTTAGTGAGTGACCGATCGTATCACAGTCACTCCCTATTTGAATAAGTCCTACCATAGGATGGAACTTAACTCTCCGTGCATTCTGATGGTCGCATGACGCATTTCAAAAATCACTACACTGGCTCGAAGAGATTGCATTTTATTGTTGAAATAAGAAAGTACGGCAAAGTCAGTTGCCTTATTACAAATTCAAATTTCGAAATGCATAAACAAATTGCAAATGAAAAGCAGACTGAATAAATAAATAAAGCATGTTATGTGTAGTAGCGCTGAAGACTCTCGCTGTTCTAGGCTCTCGGCAAAGTGAGACCATCAACGGTGATAATTTGAATGTGCCGTCTCCAAGCCTTCGTTCAATAACATACAGCCCTTCCCTCGTTGGTTTCATTTGTGAAGGAACCAGGTAAATTCTCTTAAGGACGAGATCGCCGAGTTCAAAGGTTCGGGGTCGGACCTTGGCATTGTACAATTGGGCGACTCGACTTCGGTAGGCGGCTACCCTCAAATCAGCCTCTTCTTGCTTCTCATCCAATAAGTCCAGAGATTCGGCAAGTAATATGGCATTTGTCTTCGGGTCATAATATGTCACACGATGAGAAGGAACTTCCAATTCGACTGGAATAACGGCCTTTAAACTGTAGGAAAGTTAAAACGGGGTGTGGCCGGTCGCGAACTTGTGGGTTGTTCGATAAGCTCATAGGGCCATAGGAAGTTCATTGACCCACTTGCCCTCAGGTTTTTCCAATCGTTTCTTCAGAATGGACTTTATAACTTTATTAATAGCTTCGACCTTTCCATTCGCTTGAGGGTGCGCAATTGCAGAGAATCTCTTTTGGATATGGAACCACTGATAGAAATTCTTGAATTTGACACTATCGAATTGGGCTCCATTCTCAGTGATGATGGTATGTGGGAGACCAAATCGACGGATAATATTGCATACAACAAAGTTGATCACTTTCTTCATTGTGATAGTAGCAAGGGGCTCGACTTCCGCCCATTTGGTAAAGTAATCAACTACAACGATGACGTACTTCGCGCCACCTTTGGCTAGAGGCAGAGACCCAATGATGTCGATGCCCCATATTGCGAACGGCCATGGACTGACCATCTGAGTTATTTCGGTAG
Source organism: Allium fistulosum (assembly GCA_030737815.1). Classification (NCBI taxonomy): domain Eukaryota; kingdom Viridiplantae; phylum Streptophyta; class Magnoliopsida; order Asparagales; family Amaryllidaceae; genus Allium; species Allium fistulosum. The sequence continues at coordinate 1,146,448,840 of CM060905.1, forward strand.
ACGAAGCTCTTGGAATCTGAGCATGTTTCTGACATCTGTCACACTTCCTGGCATAATCTGATGCGTCGTGATTTACAGTCGGCCAATAGTATCCATACCGGAGCACCTTCTTGGCAAGAGCCTTCCCCTTGGAATGATCACCACATTCTCCTTCGTGTACATCATGTAATACTCATTTGATTTCGTTGTGGGCGATACACCGGAGTAAAGGAACAGAGTATCCTCTTCTATACATGACTCCATTCTGAATGGTGAACCGTGAAGCTTTCCAAAGAACTTGTCTTTTTTCACTCTTGCGCTCTGGTAGGGTCCAATGCTCGAGATAGTTTTTGAATGGAGTCATCCATGACTCCTTACCAGGAATGACTTCAAATACCCAGTCGGTCTCCATTTGATCAACACTCAGGGAAGATAATGTCTCAACGGGAACGAGTCCCATTTGTTGTCCCTCACCGGTACTGGCCAATTTTGCTAAGGAATCGGCCTTCTGATTGCGTTCTCGGGGTATACAATAGATGGCGTAATATTCGAACTGGTTCAATATTTCCTAAAACCGAGCAAGATAAGTAGCCAGCCTTTGGTCTTTGGCCTGGTACTCCCCCTCCCCCGAACTTGGCACATGACCAATTGTGAATCGTAGTAAATCTCCACAGAAGCAATTCTTAAATCTCTGGCAAGCCTTAATCCGGCAAGAAGGGTTTCGTATTCGGCCTCATTGTTGGTCGCTCGAAAATCAAACTTTAAAGCATAGCATATAGATCGGCCTTCAGGAGTTTGAAGTACAACCTCGGCGCCTGAGCAGCGGTCATTTGATGCACCATCAGTATGTAGCTTCCAGACATGTTTGGGAGATTCACTAGTTTTAGGCAAGTCCTCCGGGATAGTGAATTCAGCGATAAAGTCTGCTAGGACTTGTCCTTGAATAGCTCGCCTTGGTGTGCAAGTGATGTCGAATTGACTCAGCTCGATATTCCATTTGAGTAATCTACCAGACATCTCAGGCCGAGTAAGGATCTGTCGTAACGACTGGTCGGTGTAAACAGTGATAGGATGAGGCTGAAAATATGGATCGAGCTTTCTCAAGGCAATGACAAGACAGTAAGCTAACTTCTCCAACTTTGGATAATTTCTTTCTACTCCGATCAGTTATTTGCTGATGTAATATACCGGCCGTTGTATCCGGTCCTCCTCCCGAACTAAAGCAGCACTGATTGCATTTTCTGACACCGCCAAGTAAATGTACAGTTTCTCATGATCGATAGGCTTTGTCAAAATGGAGGGTGTGGACAGATGCTGAACCAGTGTTCGAAATGCATCCTCACATTCTGTAGTCCGTTCAAAGTTCCGTTTTCCTTTTCGGCTCAGATCGAAAAAGGGAATGCATTTGTCGGTGGATTTTGAAATGAACCTGCTCATTGCTGCTACCGTCCCGTTGCGGCTCTAAATTTGCTTTATAGTCCTTGGAGTCTCGAGATTTTTAATTGCCCAGATTATTTCGGGATTGGCTTCGATTCCCCGGGCATTGACGATGAATCCAAGGAATTTCCAAGACGCAACCCGAAAGTGACATTTCAACGGGTTGAGCTTCATTCTGTACTCTCGGAGGATGTTGAACATTGTTTCCAGGTCTTTGATATGATTAGTGGAGAATTGTGACTTCACAAGCATGTTGTCCACATGTACCTCCATGGTCTTTCCGATCTGGTTAGCGAACATTCGGTTGACGAGTATCTGATAAGTTGCTCCGACATTCTTAAGTCCGAACGGCATCACTTTATAACAATAGAGTCCCAAATCGGTGACAAAGCTGGTATTCTCCTGATCAGGCAGATGCATCGGTATCTGATTGTAGCCAGAATATGCGTCCATAAAGGATAAAAGTTCATGTCCGGTTGTTGAGTCTACGAGCTGATCAATCCGGGGAAGTGGAAAACTATCTTTAGGGCAAGATTTATTCAAGTCTGAGTAATCAACACAAGTTCTCCACTTCCCGTTAGGTTTCCTGACAAGTACAGAGTTGACCACCCATTCTGGATACAACTCATCTCGGATAAACCCGTTCGATCTGAGTTTATCCACCTCTTCCTTAAGGGCGGCAGATCTCTCTGGATCCATACCACGCCCTTTATGCTTGACCGGGACATGCCGCGGGTCAATATTCAATGTGTGGCTCGCAATGTCCGGTGAGATCCCACACATGTCGGAGTGCGTCCAGGCAAACACGTCGAGGTTTGCCTGGAGAAATTCAGCCAATTCCTCTTTGATCTGCTGGCTTAGCTGAGATCCAATCTTTAGCATTCTAGAATCATCGTCATTACCGATTGGAACATCGATCGTTAGCTCTGCCGGAGAAGCCTGACTATCCTTGACCTCGTCCTCGCTTTCAGTATCTCTCGGGTCAAGATCTTTTTGGAATTGGTTGTGTTGCCCGGGCCTTGGCCCAGGCGATAACTGTCAATTTTCCGCAAAGCGGACACAAAAAGATTCCTCTACGCCATTTTCCTTTTCTTTTTGCTTCGCTTCACGCAGCTCAGCAACATAACAGGGTCGTCTAGCAGCCTGGTCTCCTTGAACGACTCCGAGTCCATTGTCAATAGGGAATTTCAAAGTTAGACACCATGGGGCGATAGCAGCCCTGAACTCAGCTTGGGCCGGTCGGCCCAAGAAAGCATTGTATGGTGAATTAATATCCAATACAATAAATTACAATATCCGGACTCTCCGGTGCTCTCCAACTCCCAACTCCACTAATAGCTCCACTATCCCAGTGGGTATAGTCACACTTCCATTGAAGCCATGAACACGAGACTGACAAGGCTTCAAATCTTTCGCTTCCATTTTCATTTGATCATAAGCCCGCTTAAAGAGTATGTTCACTAAACTTCCATTGTCCACTAAGATCCTCTTCATCCAAGCAGGACCTATCAGAGCTGAAATGACCAGTGGATCAATGGTTGGGGCTTAGACTCTATCTACATCCCTATCTCGAAATACGATGCCGTCTGTCATCGTTTTTCGTTGTTTGGCCGGAGCCCTATCTTCCAAATTACTACAATATTCGAAGCTCGCATGCCTAATAGAGCTGGCATACGACTCCATTTCCCTCCAGCTCCAATCTGCTGGATGAGGACCACCACTAACAGTATTAATCACCAACCTCCCGCCGGTATGAGCAGGTTCCTCCGGTCTAATCTGATTTGGTATCAGGTTTTGATTCGATGGGCCCGCACCTCCAGACTGCAGCATGAAACCTCCCGAGATAACGTCTGAGTGTCTCTTCGGGAGCTTGAGTGACACTGGACAAGGTATTAACATCTTTGGGCTAGTGACATGCATGCGAAACTGTTCAACAAACTTCGTTGCCAACTGGTCAAAACATGAGATAGATCGAGGTGGTAAGCGAGTAAACCACATAGTTGAGATCCCCCCAGGGAAATTGCGAAACTTCGGCATTTGACCACATCATCAGCACGCGAATCATTCATTAACCATTCATACTTCAAAATGTGCGGATTAGGATCAGAACTCCCTTCATAAACAGGTAAAGTTGGCATTCTAAATCGCCGTGGTGGTTCAGCGTAGAGGATATCATCGATGAAAGGGGTATGACTCCGGGAGATTCCCCAGTCGTCATTGGTGTGGCCCTGACGTTCACGGATCATCTGAAGGATCATTGTAGGGATGTCTGGCATCTGGACATTTTGGGCAGGCTGGGCCAAGGTGTGGTCGGGTTCCATAATGCGAGGATGGGCCGGGCGCGGTCGACGATCCATACCTCACCTCCTTGGCTCTAGGTCTTCGAGAAAATAAGGTTCAGGAGTATAATCACGTTGACGAAGGTTCGGATCTGTTTGGTTCCGAGCGTCGACTTCCAACTCGGTGGCAGTGGCAGCAGTGCGGTTATTGGTAGCGTGATAAGGAACCGTCCCTTCCCAGGATGAGGGTCCGTCTGGTAGTTGGTTGACGGACCAACTCTCGGTTATCCGATAGTCAAGGCGCGCTAATGTCTGGTAGCCTGTGTATAGCTTCCATCCAGCCGTGAGCGCGTGGATCTGCAATTGTAATCAGATGAAGCCGAACTCTCAATGGATGAGTAGGAAGCCTGATCCCTTCTGGATTTCCTTCGTCTTTCATGGTTCAGTCGATTGGTTAACTCCGCGTTGGCATGGAGCTGCTGGGTAAGATGCCAGCGGCTTTGAGTCAGCTCTTGCACTAGCAGTTGGAACTCTTCCCTGTTGATAGGGCCTTGTGGATTCGAACACCCGGCAGCATTTTGGTCTGTAGGAGGAAGTTGCACGGGGTTCTACCTATCCCGTCCTTCTGGATCTACAACTATTGAGGTAGTCCTAGTGTTGACCATAGTGGATAGCGCAGTTCTCTCCTAGACTTGGTACAAATCCGAATAGGATGGAAGAACTTCTAGGCTTGAAATCTGGATCTTCTCCTTAGATTCTTGCAATCCAATATCGGTAGTAGATCCAAATGGCAGGAGAAAAGCTGGGTTCTCTCAATGAAAGCACCAAAGTGTTTGTACCAAAATTGGGCACAACATTCTTCGGATGTAATTGAAGAGATAAAATGAAGAAAGTAAATATAAAATGAGGCAGATCTAACAAACACACCAATCAACAGATAAGAAAATGCACAGAAACACACGAATTTAGAGTGGTTCGGTGAATTGCCTACGTCCACTATGAAATGACTAATGTTTGTAGAATTTTACTCGCTGATTACAAAAGATTACAGTAGTACAACTGAAATTTAATGATGATTCCGGCAGAGTATCAGCATAGAGAAACCAAAAAGTCCCATTTTTTGTAGGTCCAGAGTCACTATTTATAGGCGTAGGCAGTAAATATCTCGCCCAGATCCCAAAGACTTCTTCTTTCATGTGGGTGGGCCCATGGGATCGAGTTCAAGTGATTTCGACTCGATCCGAGAGCGATACGAATTGAGTTCGTATCGACCCATAAATGGTCCTTTGGGACTGAAATTTGTCAGGTGCATTCTTGAGGTTGTAGGTAAGCTCCTGTGAAAATTTGGTGACATTTGGACTTGTAGATCTCGAGTTATGATCGATGCAAGTTTGGATTTGTAGGGCATTACTGAGTTCATATCGATTTGTTCGTATCGATCTCGTTTGTATCGGTTGAAGGCACATGACGGCCAATGACGTGGTGCTATCATTTAGGATCGATGCACTTTTCATGCCGAGTGACCGAGTCTTCCACTTGAATGTTTTTCCTTCATATCGTTCTCATGAAGTTGCTACGTATCAATCATCTAGTTAGCTGTTCGTATCGGTCCATCACGTATTATTCATATCGATCACTAGCCGATCGATACGAATAATCTGTATGCGTAGGTCGATATGAAATGAATTTAATTTTCTTTTATGGATATGAAATAGCCTGATTTCAATGGTGGCATGCTTCGTATCATTGTATGGCTATCCTCTTCGTATCGATCTGTGGCCATTGCTTCGTATCGATCATTTGTCTGATAAATACGAAATACACAAAGATGGAGTCAATACGAAGCAAACAATTCAGTGTACTTCGCATCGATGCCTGGGTACTGCTTCATATTGATGGCACTTAATGGATTCGTATCGATTACAGTGGACTTCTTCGTACCGGAAGTATTAGTTTTGTATCAATCTATTGGATGATCAATACGAACTAGGTAGGTGGAGATCAATATGAAGCGCATGTGAATGGAATCGATACGAAACGTTAACTGCCAATGGATACGAAGAGGATCGAACATGATGGGTACGAATTAGAGCAAACATTCATGGATACGAACTGGAGTAAACACTGATGGATACGAAACCGATGGCTTTTCTCTTGATTTTGATCGATCCATATCTTGAGCAGATGAACTCCGATTGACTTGAAATTTGGAACGTTGGATTTCATGGCTTTGCTTGTTGTACCGTATCGATTGTAGGTCGATCCGAACTCGGACAGAATTCACTAGTATCCATAGCGAATGCGTGTACAGTCGATCTTAGGGACAGACTGTCCTTAGTTTCCAGTTAAGTTCTTGGTGTCACGGCCTTGCCAAAAGGCGGGATAACAACTGTAATATTAACCCTGTGTAACTAAGGAGACAAGTTCTCTATCGAATAGTTTTCACTTCCAACGCTTAACCTCAAACCCAACTATATTCATTCGATAGACATCATACCATGATCTAACTATATTCAAAGTGAAGTGCCACCATTGGATTACCACATTATTCTCAATTCGAGGGACCTATGTAACATCATCACTTTGAGATTATCTATTTGACCTTAGCTATATTTAACAATAGAAATCCCTTGATTGAGTCATTCCATAGTTATCCAGTAACTATCAGTAGGTAACCCTTTGGTGCCCTCACCAGCCATGAGTAATACACTACTCAACATTTGGATAGTCTTAGCGAATATATCAATATTCATCTTGAAACATCTTGAGTAGGAATATTTATGTTATTTTTAATGTGATAAATTTCTTATGATTATAGCACTTTGTAATTCCAATCGCATAACATATCATTTAAAGATTTTCTATTTATTTTACTTTAAATTAATTTCTTAATTCATTATATCACAATATAACAAGTATATAATCGAAAGAAAATACCCCAAACTATAACAAATAACATAATTGCCTCTAAGGCATTGTGATGACCCACCTTTTTAGACGATTTAAATCGACAATAAACCACACATGTCAACTCAAACCATTCAAAAGGGAGGATTGTCAATGGGGTAAATAAGAAAATAAGAGAAAAGAAGAAAAAAAACAAAACACAAAATCTTGCAGCGGAATGACAAAATATAATAATCAAATAAATAGTTAATGAAGCTGTTTTATAATATACATTTGATTACATAATTTTTTTCGTACAAACAGTGACATGCCAATAATGATGCAGCAGAAATTACTAATAATATAATATACAAAACTCCAACTTTGTCTTCCAGAAATAAAGTCTTCAACACTAAAATGCTCAAGCTGACCCGAGCGTAATGAAAAGACAAAACATTCGAGTCAGAACTAAAAGATCTTATGTAAGTTAAATCAACAATAAGTAAATATGAGTGTAATGGCTTCAGAGATGTTTACGGGATTTTACATCTCCTATCCAGTGTATAACGTGCGTGCAATAACTTAAGAGATGTTTCGGGATTTTCCATCTCCTAAGGATCCGTTAAACTATCTATATGTAGTAAAATACGCTATATATATGTAGTGTCTATCAGTAAAGTAAAGTATTGAAAATAGCGTTAAGGCGTTACCCATATCCCCCTTAACACATTTTATATAAGCATCGTAGTCTATACAGTACTGTAAACTCCACCATAAACCGGTGGGCTATCATGGAGCACTTCATAGGTACGACACAAACCAAAATCGTAGTGAGCTCAATAAGGCATATGACAAGGCACGCGAGGCAATGCCCAGGGTAGGATTCTACCGTTTTGCAGGCCCGGACTGGTGGTAATGCATAGCAGCTACTACCACCCACCTCGAGACACACTCCCATAATCAAATTGAGGGTGGCCACCAATCAATCACAAAGTAACATATATGCTATCGAAGAAGCGTGTTTGATAGGAGGAGCAACCTCACTTGGCCCGGGATAGCTCCTATTTTAGTCATATCAAGCTGACCCAAAGGTCAGGGCTGCGTTCTTACCTCATACTAGTAGCGTTCACCAAACCATCCTACGTTCTGGATTCTCCACCACGTGCACAGTTGTTAAAGTGGTTTTGGAATTGGCAGAGAGTATGACAATATCCAACCCCGGTCTCTTTAACAACCAAACACTTATTTCACACTGTGGTCATTTTACAAAACATTTCTAATAATAAATCCAGAAAACAATTTATACCTTCATATCAAGATTTCCATATACTTATTCCAAAAGTACAAATATATTCATAAATGCTGAGTTAAGATTTCTTTCAATCAATTTCAAAAATAATTTATAAATCTCTTAAACCATTTATAAACTATTTATATGCTTTAGAACCATTTATAAAGCTATTTATAAATTCCAAAATAGTTTACAACTCTTCCATTTTTCATAAACCTCTAAGCAAATTCTTTTAAAATGCTTCCAAATCCCTTTATAAAAGTTCTTTTATTAAACCCTTTATAAAATCCTTTATTAAATCCTTTAAACCTTTATAAACTCCTTTGTAAAACCATTATAAAAATCCTTTATAAAAATCTTTCATAAAATCTTTTACAAAATCCATTATAAAATCTCTTACAAAACTTTTATAAATTCCTTACAAAACCTTCTCCAAAATTCTAAAATCTTTTACAACATCTTTTTATCTTTTAAAGTTATAATAAAAGTCTACATTTATTATCTTAAATTAAGTTTTTAAATAAATCTTTTAAAACTATATTAAATATTTTATTAAATTAAATTTTTAAAGTGTTTTTATTATATAACGTTATTTAAATTATATATTTTAAAACTAAATAAACTTATAAGTTAAAATCTTCAAATTTAGATTTTTAAAACTTATATTAACTAAAATATAAATTTTTAAACAAAATCTTCAAATTAAATTTTAAAATCAAATTTATTAAATCAAAACATACTTTATGATTTTAGAAAATAATTTAAAATCGACCAACGGTGTCCGTATATAATTTTCTATCCTATGGCTAAGTGATCAGTTAAATTTAATTTTAATTTTAATTTTAGGGATGGATGTATATCATTTCAATCCAAATCAGGTGTCATAGGTATATATCATTTCAACCTATTTCTTAATTTATTTAATTTCAGATTTATTTGATGCCCGTAACATCTAGGGTGAATAACAGGGATAAATCAGCATAAAACATCAAAGGTGATTATTAGGAATAGATCAGCTTAAACAGACATCCAAACATCAAACATATCAATCATTAGGCATCCATCACAATCAACATCCAAAACAGTCACATATCACAATAGATTACTAGTTATAAATTCTTAGGTGTTTAACTAGCAACTTAAATTCCAATGTCATGACCCGTATTTTTGGATAATTAAAATATTAAATTAAATAAGATTTTGGAAATTTTAATATTGTAAGAAGTAAAATTTACGATTTATTTATGAGAAAATAACTAGACAATGATTTAATAATGTTGTTTGAATGCAACTGATAACTATTTTAATGTAATTTCAATCAATTGAAATAATTGTAAAGTAAATTGGCTATAAATTGTAAATAAGGAAATTAATTCAATGTTGTTTTGAATGGTGAAATTGTATGTAATTAATTAAATATTGGTTAATATAGAATAATTAATCAGTATGTGAATTTATTAGCTTTGGTTGTAAACGATAAATATAGAAATATGTTTAAATTATTAATGTGTAGTGATTGTTTAATTATCATTTTATTGTTTAATCCATTGAAATTAAATTGCAAATCAATGTGAATTAATATAATTAAATATTGCGTTAATATGAGTTAATATGATAATTGTAGAATAAGAATGTATTAAAAGTGAACTAGTATCAAATGAATTCATATTGGTATTTGATGATTGAATAATAAGATATAAATCAAAATAAATGAATTTATTAGGGTTTAAAATTTTAATTAATGAATCTATTGCAATTGCAAATTGAATGTTGTAATTAGTGCAATATTTAACATCAAATTTGACATGGGAAATTTGGTTTAAAAGGTTTTAAATTTCTAGGTAATCAAAAATGATGAAAATTGTTAACTATTAAATTCGAATTTGAAAAGTGATTAAATCAATTTAATAATAATTTATTTAATTAACGTGAAAATAGCCATTTTGACTAAAGTCTCGGTTTTCGATGAAACCAGTTTCATCTGTAACAATGAATTATTTTAGAATTTCGAGTTTCGTAGCGATCAGACTTGTCGTTTGATCGTGCAGGCTCGAAACGCGTAGAAATCAATTTAATGAATTCAATTAAAATAAGCTGATTTTTAAAAGCTAATTTATTCATACAATGGAATTGGGGCTTGAAACTAGTTCCATTGAGTTTAAAAATATCGAAAACATCTATTTTGATATATGGGATGACCTACTTTCATTTCGGATGCGGAACGGGCTTTTCGGGTCGTTATTGTCGTTTTGACCCAATTCAATATGTTATTCGTTCTTATCTAGCCTTGTCCATATAAATAGATTATTTTCTCAAACCGTAGCAGTCTTTCAGTTTATTCTGTACGTACATCAGCTTCTTATATATTCCTTCGTTCCAATGGCAGAAACCCTAAATCCCAATTCAATTTCAAATCAAAATCAAATCGAAAAATTTAAACTCTCCAAACCCTAGCAAATTATATATCGCTGGAAAGCTCTTGACGAGCGCAATCTATTGCAGCAATTAATTTTCTAATTGGATGCATCATTCCAGCAGAAATCAACGAAGAACCTCGGCCGTCCATTTCTAGGGTTTACGATCCAACGGTGGATCATCGACCGTTTAACGATCGGGAGGCGGCGTTGGGAAGAGGGGGTCAAGCAGGTTGTAGATCGGGTGTTCATTCGTGCTATAGGGTCTTGACTTCGCCAGAAATGGCCAAAGTCCTTTGCTGCGGTGGCTGCATTTTGGGATGACGGAGGTGGCCGTTTTCTGGTCGTGGGCACGGCCTGATGTGGTGGAGCCACGGGCGATGGCCGATCTTGGTGAAAGTCGACGTGGTGGTGGCGTTTTTTGCTCAAATGATGGCGGTTGTGCGTTATTTGGTTCGAGATCGATGATGGGCTAGGGCTCCTAATGGGGACGTGTTGTTTTTCTCTTTTATTTAATTAAATTTTAATTTACTTATTCATTCGTTATTACTAGCATAACTTGTTCATACGAGCTCGGATTCACAGGCGGTTTTCTCCGTTGCGATCGTATCGAAATTCCGGACATTATGGAACTAGTTTGGAAAATTTTTGAGACTGTTCAAATTTTGGGCTATATTTGGATTTTAAATCAACGAAAAATCAAAGGTGATTGATTTAACCCACTCCCAACTACTAAATTATCTTATGTTAGTTAAACTAAATTTATGATGTGATTAGAAATTGATTGATTGATGTTCGGTATATTTAAATTGTCATTCGAGTTTAATTTGAATTTATATTGAATTTAATTGCATTTAATTAATATGGAATTTAAATTGTTAATTGGATACCTGACAATGATAACCAGTTAATTGTTGTGATTTATTGGCTGATTTGAATGATGATTGAGGTGGATGTTTAATTATCGAATATTGGATGATTGGATGTATGTTTAAATTATATATTGTTATCACACTACAAGTTCCATTAGTTATTATTAGGAAAATCACTATGGGTTGAAATGATACATACCTGAATGATCTATATGTTAGGGAAAAATCGTTATGGGTTGAAATGATAGACTCGAGCGATTTTATGAATTTTGAATTTTATTCGGGATTGCGGGTTGAAATGATATATACCCATAAATTTAAATCTATTGCGGGTTGAAATGATGTATATCTGTATCACTTGACCATAGGATAGAAAATTATATACGGACACCGGATTGGTTAAATTAAATGATTTCAAATCCTTAATTTTGAATCCAGTTAAATGATATTTTGAAATAAAATTTGATTTCTATGAACTGAATTGTTTTCAAAATCCAAGCTTTAAAATGTTGAGATTGAAATTGGTTTAGATGAATTGTTTACATAATTTAAATTGGAATTTTAAAGTTGAATTTTGAATCATAAATGAAATTTATCAAAAATTGAGTTACTGTAAACGTTTGAATATTTTAAACTTTGAAATCTATTGAATTTGAAGTGGTTTAAATTTGAAGTTTAAGCATGGATTTGAAATCGATATAGATTTAAATGATTTTAATGAGAATTTGAATTGAAAGATTAGAATTGAGTTTTGTTGATTTGAAATCTGGATATGGTCCAGATTTGTTAAAATGGAAGAAATAGACTAATTTGATACTATTTTCAAATTAATTATTTTAATATAAACTGATTAAAAATCTATTGTTTTAAAATTTAGATTATTTTGATTTTCAACTATTTACTATATAAACCATTCCAATAATCAAACCATTTTGTACTAAACTATTTTTAACTGTTTTAAAATCCTTGAACTATTTAAACTATTTTTAAACTAATAAACCTATCTTGAACTATTTTTAACTATTTTATCTATTTTAAACTATTTTGATACATTAATTATTTTTATATAACCTATTTTAATATATAAACTATTTCTAAAATATATACTATTTTAATCTATAACCTATTTTTAAACATATAAACTATTTTTAAATGTATAACTATTCCAATATATAAACTATTTTCAATATTCAAACTGTTAAAGTTGGAACTGTTATGATTTAGATTTAATTGTTCTAAAGGCAATATTTTGATATGAGGGTTTAACCTATTTTGTGGTTATGATTTCGAAAATGAATATGATTTAAAGTGAACAAGGATTTCGAAAGTGAATATGATTTCGAAAGTGATATGATTTGAAGTGAATATGATATTTTGATATCAATTATGAATCGGTTCTGGGAATGAAAAAGAACCAACCCATGTGAAATAAGCGTTTGGTTGTTAAAGAGACGGGGATCGGATATTGTCATACTCTCTGCCAATACCGAAAACCATTTTAATAACTATGTACGTGGTGGAGAATCTAGAATGAAGTAGGATGGTTTGGCGAACGCTGTTGTATGAGGTATGAATGCAGCCCTGACCCCTTCGGGTCAGCTTGATATGACTAAAACAGGAGCTATACCGGACCAAGTGAGGTCACACCTCCGGTCGGGCATATTTCTTCGATACCATATTTATTACTTTGTGATTGATTTCGTGGTCACCCTTTAATTTGATTATGGGAGTGTGTTCCAAGGTGGGCGGTAGTAGCTGCTATGCGTTACCACCAGTCCAAGAGTGCAAATGGTAGAATCCCACCCTGGCATTTCCTAGCGTGCCTTGGTATATGCCTTATCGCGCCCACTACGAGTTTGGATTGTGTCGTACATATGGAGTGCTCTCTGATAGCCCACCAGTTTACGGTGGAGTTTACAGTAATATATAGACTACGACATTTATATAAAATGTGTTAAGGGGGATATGGGTAACGCCCTAATGCTCTTTTAATACTTTACTTTACTGTAGACATATTATAATAGCATATTGGACTATGTATGTAGATAGTTTAACGGATCCTTGGGAGATGGAATCCTGAACATCTCTTGAGTTATTGCACACACATTAGACATTGGATAGGAAATGTAAAATCCCGTAAACATCTCAGAAGCCGTTACACTCATATTTATTTACTGTTGATTTAACTTACATAAGATCATTTAGTTCTGATTCGAGTGTTTTGTCTTTTAATTACGCTCGCCATGCCCCCCTATCCATATCTAGCTACTGACTATGGTACACAACTTTCGTTGTTTACACATCACATGTGGATCGGTGGTTTTCTTATAGTTGGTGCTGCTGCACATGCAACCATTTTTATGGTAAGAGACTACGATCCAACTACTCGATACAATGATCTATTAGATCGTGTCCTTAGGCACCGCGATGCAATCATATCACACCTAAACTGGGCTTGTATATTTCTAGGGTCAGTCTGAGCTTTTCATTGTATTGAGGACTTTATTTTTGGAGGACAAAGACGGAGATTTGTATACTATATTGTTTCATATTTGTTCCACTGTATCATGTTGTTCCGATGCACTATTTATTTATTCCTGCTGTATGTATAACTCTGATCTATATTGTAAAAGTGTAATTAAATGTTATTTGTAAAGAGCTTCATGAACTGTTTATTTGATTATTATATTTTGTCATTCCGCAGTGAGATTCTGTGTTTTGTTTTTCTTTCTTTTCTCTTCTTTTCTTATTTACCCCATAACAATCCTCCCTTTTGAATGGTTTGAGTCTGACATGTGTGGTTTGTTGTTGATTTAAACCGTCCAAAAAGGCGGGTCATTAAATTTGGTATCGGAGCTTTGGTTTAGCTATAACCTTAGCTTTGCGGGGTTTGACTCATTAAGGATAGGGTAGTAATACCCTAGAATGAGTTGTTTTGAGTGTATATATATGAGAGAGAGCATACTTGTTAGTGTTATAAAATGTTTTTATATTGTGTTAATTGGTTCTGTTTAGTATTTATAAATTGTGGTCAGTACATAGGACGCTATGTAATCGATAGGGATTTCTAAACACTTAATAGGGCATACCGACACAATATTTTTTTTGAAATATAGGTAAATGAAATAATTTACCTAGTATTATATTTTGTATATAAAAGAATAATTTTTATAAATGATATAGTTGGATGTGATATGTTGTTTGTTAGGTAGAGAAATTTTATAAATATTGATTGTAAAATAGGATTTACAAGTAAAGTAAATAAGAAATGAAAATTTAAGAACTTAAGTTCCGGGGTTTGAAATTTGTTTTCAAAAGATTTTGGAATATAATATTAGAATTAGTTGGAAGTATTTTCGGATAAAAATATTTTCAAAGTGATTTAAATGAAATGTTTCTAAAATAATTTTAAAGGAAATAAGTTTTGTACTCCCCTCTTTTGTCGCTGGAAAATAATTCGGTGATGAGTGCATGCATCATCGATGTTTCTTTTCGAGTCTTAAAGTGGGGGAGACCACTTAGTGGCTTTGCTACACCTTGTTTTGATAAAACAGAATTTTAATTTAAACTCCTAAAGTATAGTTTGATATGGAAAAAGAAGAAGAAAAAAAAAGATATAAGTATATATGTTATTTCGAAAATTGATTTGAAATAAACCCGATGTTTGAGTTCTCAAGTTCTCGATTAATTATTGTTCTTCCAATTACTGAACTTAAGAAAAGCTTGAATTGTTAGAAACTTCTAAATTGTGAAATAAGAAAATAAATCTAAGTGTTTAAGAGAAAATATGAATTGAAGTTGCAACTCTTAGAATTGGAAGATAATAAGTTTGAAACAAACTGGAAACTATTAAATATATACAATATTCAATTGAATAAGATAAATTTATATAATACTATATTGCATTCTAAAGCATAAATCAAACTTACCAAAATGTTTAAGAAGTTAAAATGCTAATATGAATATGTAATAGAATATTATACAAATAAATCAAACTTAAGTAATAAGAATATTTAAGAAAATGAAATTGTGTTCAAAGAAATGGTTAATGAATAAATTGAATAGCAAAAGAAATTCTGTAACAACCCAAAAATTTTAACAAATATTTCAAATTTAAGTTATTTGAAACTTTGATTTTTAAATTGAATTTTGGGATTTTCCAATGCAATTTTGGAGTTTTTTATACTTTATTTTCCAAATATAATAAAATAATGATTTTCTGGGAATTTTATATTTTGGTCAACTTTGGTCAAACTTTGACTCTCAGTTGAAATTTTTAAATTTGAATTTTATTTTTCTAATCTTTTTCTTTGAAAATGTATTTGGTTTTGATATTCGTCCTGATTTTCGTTTCGTCAAATTCTATTTTAAACTTTTAAAATTTGATAAAATTCAGTGTTTTACACGCAATTATTTTCAGTATCTCATTGTTTATTTTCTATTTCATATTTTCTATTTCATTTCTATTCTCTATATTTTTATTTTATTATTTTTCCATTTTCTACTTTCTATTTTCTTTTATTTGATTTTGGGCATGGAAACTCAAGAGACTTGAGTTATTTGTTTAATTGAAGCCTTTACATTTTCAAGCCTTTTCATCTTCTTTAGCCGTTCGTTCCCCTTCTTAACCGTGTATTTTCTTTCCAATAGCCGTACTCATTTCCATTTTTCATTTCAAACAAAACCAAAGGGATTGAAGTAAGTTTTTCCCATGGCTTCCTCTCTTCTTTTCTTTTTCTATTTTCCTTTTCTTTCTCTTAAACATGTTCGGCCATCACCATCACCATTCCATCCTATTACCGACCATCTCACCACTTCACCACCACCCATGACCGGCCTCCATCACCATCCCCTTGCTGCCGTGACCATAGATCCAAACCCACCTCCTATTTGCCTTGCAAACCATAGCCGAACTCCACTTATACATCACCTTCCTTTTAGCCTCGGCCACCATCATTTCCACCACCTCCTTGCTTTGCTTTGCCATGACCAGAACCCACTCCTAGCCATGACTAGACCTGACCCAAACCATGAACCCAGGCAGAGCACACTAGCCTAGGGCCGAACCCAAATGCACATGACTTTTCATCTTCCCTTGCCTCTTTACCTTCCATGACCTTTTGCCATCATGTAACTCCTATCTCTTCATATTCTAGCCCATAAGTCGTGCCTTATGGTGACCATGGCCGAGCCTAGATGCCTCAAACCAAGTATGGCCGAGCATGTTTGGTGATGGTTCAGTCTATTTGGGATGTGGCCGAGCCCATTTGAGTTGGTTAAGTCGTCTTGTTTCACTTTGTTCATATTTTGATTTTGCTTAAGTCTAAATTCTTTTGTATAATCATAAACTTAGACATGTTGTATATTTGTTGTTTACAAGACTTGGATCTTAGCTCTTCATCCACTCAAATCTATTTGTGCTTTGTCGTGCTTTGGGAAGTTTGTTCGTGTGTCTCGAATTGTCGTCTCTAGCTTTCAAAGGTGAGTTTATCACTCTCGACAAATCGTACTTATATAAATATGAAACAATGTCACTTGAATTGTAGTAGTTGATATGCTATGTTATATGCTCATATCTGCCTATTATGTGACATTATATGATGATATTACCTGATTATATACCCATTGCATCACTTGACATCATATGATATGTTTTACTGTTTATTTATTTTCTGTTTCTCACACTGCAAGTTCCTTGTTAGTATAGAATCACTATGGATTGAAATGATACATACCCGAATGGATTTTAGAATAAGGGAAGATCGTTATGAGCTAAAATGATAGGCTCAAGCGATTTTTATTTTTATTTGACTTGGATTGCGGGTTTGAAATGATAAAACCCAGAATGTTAACTAATTACGGATTGAAATGATATATTATCTGTATCACTTGACCTAGGTTAGAAAATATTATACAGACCCGTGGTTAAATTTTAAAATGATTATCTAAAAATTTTAAGTATTTTAAATTTTTAAAAATATTGATTTTTAACTTAAATTGGATTTAAATGATTTAAATAGTGATTTTCTATAAGTTAAAATTTTATAAGTTGATAAATGGTTTAAATTGTAATTCAAAATTTTGATTTAACATAATAATTGAAATTTGATTAAAAATAAGATTTTAGAAATTATTAAGTATTTTAAATGTAAAAAAATGTGAAATTTTGACTTAAATTGGATTTAAATGATTTAAACAGTGATTTCCTAAAAGTTAAAATTTTATAAGTTGATAAATGGTTTAAATTGTAATTTAAAATTTGATTTAACTCAATAATTGAAATTTGAGTTAAAATGGAAATTTTAAGCTTAACTTAGTAAAATAAATATTTATTTATGAAATGGATACCTTTTTAAAGTAAAAGAAAATATCAAGTTATTTGTTAAAATAAAAGTTAAGCAACTTATAGTGAATTTTGACTTAATGTAAATGAATTATAATTTAATTGGGTATTTACTAATAAAATGTTATTTTATTAAATTTATAAGTTAAATGATATGTTGATAAATAATTTGGAAAAGTGGAATAAGTTTGATAAGTTAAAAATGATAAAAGTGGAAGATATATTGTTTAAAAATGTCATAGTACAACATATAACAGAAATTGTAGCATTCCAGAAATGATGTGGGTTTAGTGTATTGTTTTTCAAATCTACTACTGTCTCTATAGCAGCAGTTTATAAGTGCTGCTGTTTCCAACAATGAGCTGTTTTTCAAATCTACCATTGTCTCTACAGCAGCAGTTTATAAGTGCTACTGTTTCTGAATTGTGTTGTTTTTCAATTTTACCACTATACTTACAGCAGCATTTTCTAAGTGTTGCGAATGCTGAAAATACAATGTTTTGGATTATTATAATTGAATAAACTAACTAGAAATTGCTACAATTTTGGGAATTGAATATTTGATTTGAAAGTATAATGACTTCATTTCAAAATGGTTTAAAATGAATTAATTTGATTTGAAATATAAGCCATTTTTGAAATTTATAACCACGGGTTATAATAACTGTTGGATGTTATAAAGTGTGGCTAGAGGTGGGCAATTGCTGCAGCTTTACGTTACCCCAGTCACATTAAGACTATTATTTTGCATAATTTGCTTTACTTTAGACATTAATATAATAGCATATATTACTACATAGTAGATAGTTTAACGGATCCTTAAAGGATGGGCGATCCTAGGCATCCTTTAAGTTATTTGTGCATTCCTGTTATTGTTCACTTGAGTTGGTTTACATTATATAAGTATGTATGTCCTGACTCGAGTGTTTTGTGTTCTGCTTTACGCTCGGGTCAGCCTGAGTATCACAGCTTTGGATTCATCTTCTAGAGCTAGAGATTTGTTGGAGCTTATTTATCTATCTGTCATCTATTTCTATTCCAGTTATTTCCTATTCAGCCTTTGCTTTTGTATTACTTGACTTATGTATTCAGACTTTTGTTGTATTTGTTTTTAGACTATGATATTTTGTATCTGTTTTGAGAGTATGTATGTAATAGCTTCATGAACTACTATGGTATTTTATTTCCGCTGCGAGTTATTCTGATATTCTGTGTCTATGATTCTATGTTTGATTTTATTTGCTCCAAATTTTTCTTAACAATCCACTGTTTTGAAGTATTCAAGTCCGACATGTGTGGACTTATTGTCGATTTGAATGGTCCAAAATAGTGGGCTGTTACATTTGGTATCAGAGCTTTGGTGTTAGGCAAACCTTAGCCTGCGGAGCAAAAACTCATTAGAGATAGGGTAGAAATACCCTAGAATGAGTGAAATCAATCTCAGAATCATTTCTTTGTGAGAGAACATATTTTCAAAGTACAAAATGATTTTCAAAAGATTTTTCAAAGATTATTTTGATATAAATTTTCTTGTTTGAAAGCAAAAAATTTCTAGACCTTATTCCTTTCCTTATCCACCTTGTTGGTAATTTCTTGATTAGGATCCTCATCGATTAGGATTCCTTTAAATTTTGGAACGCTCCAACTTGCTCTGAGATCCATTCTTGTCTTCCCCTATTTGTATTCTTTTGATTCCGGAGCATTCCATAACTCCACTTCGAATGATCCCTATAAAACTCGGCGATCCCGCTAATCTTTGAATGATTTGTAAAAGGGTGAAACTCCCTTACAATTGGCATTAATTCACCGGAGATCTATATACCCTCGATTTAGATGCTTCTATCTTTTGCTATGCCGAACTCTATCTCTGGCGATCGAAAGTCGATTTGCCTTAGAATTCTGCATCGATCATATTCCTGAAGTCACGGTTGACCTGGTTAAGGTCGCCCGCGATTTATATAAGTTTGCCCATCTACTATTTTGTAATTATTTATCTCATCTTCGTTCGAGCCTATCTTCGAATCAGAATTCTATTTAATTAGAGTTCCTCTAATTTGAATCTCTATCTTTGTTTTGAAATCCATTCTTGAATCATCCTTTGAAAAATTTATGTTGTTTGTATTTTAGAAAATCGTTTATATATAGAAATTATTATTTTGATAAGAATGATTATATTTTATATATAAGAGTGAAATGTTTCAGATAAGAATTATATACCTTTTAAAAACGAGAATTTGAAGTTTCGAAAGGATTTGAAATTTTGAGAGTTGATTTGTATAAAAACGACTTATAACTAAAGGGTTTTGAAATTGAAATTTGAGAGATTGGACTGCGGCATTTTGAAACTAGTTTTAAGATTTTGAAAATATATAATAATACGATTTGAAAGTATTTTCCGAATAAGAAATGTTTCAAATGACTTTAAATGAGATCCAATGATTTCAAAGAAATTTCAAAGAAGTTTTCAAAGAAAATAGAAGTCCAGAACCCACTTATGTCACTGGAGAATGATTTCGGTAATGAGTGCATGCATCATCAACATTGATTTTCAAGTTTCAGAGTGGGGGAGGGGCCACTTTAGTAGTTATACGATTGATTTTGTGAAACCAATTTTGACTTCAAAATTCCGAAGTATGATTTGATATTCGAAAGATATATGAATATATATATTTGAAACAGTTTGAACGAGCCCGGTGTTCAGTCCTCGAGTTTTGGATTCGATTTGGTATAACCCTATATTTTGAAATTGATTTACTGATTTGTTGCTGATTTCCAACTCTTGGATTGGAAATTTGATTTCTCTAACTATTTTGAATGTTCGAACACTTCCAAATCAAGGTTTAATTTTCAAAGCTAAGTAATTTTGAAAGTATAAATTATTTGGTAAAGTATATAAGTTTAGTTTTGTATGTTTAAATATGAACTAATATGATTTAAATAAGTTTGAAACTGTTTTGTTAAGTAAATAAATAAGACTATTTTGAATTATACTAATATGAAATTTAGTTTTAAAATATTTTGAATAAAATTTAGTTTTAAATGTTTTAACTTAGTAACATCTTTTATAAAACTATTTATATATAATAATAATAATTTTCAAAGGGTAAAGTGGATCTTTCAAATAAAAATAAATAGTTTAAAGGATTTAAAGGGATGGTTATAAACTAGGAAATCATTTTTGGGGTATAATTGATTTTGAGAAAAAGATTTGATTTCAAAAATAGATTGGGATTTAAAACCCAGTATTTATTTGATATCTATATATTTTCAAATATAGAGTTTATAATGATTCAGGTTGGAAGATGAAACTGAGACTGATTTGAAATTATATTTATTTAAGAACTATACTTAAATATGTTTGATCTGTAATTTATAAAAAAAATGAAATTTCAAAGATATGATTTTTATAACTTGGATTTGATTAAAAGTGACTTAAATGCATATTTCAAATTTATATAAATTTGAATGGGATATTTTGTTTATTTAAATTTGAAAATTGAGGTTGTATTTAGATGTTATTGAAATGATTAAGTAAAAATTTCAAACTAAATAATAGTAAAGTGAATTTGAGATATAAATGAAATTATCAAATTTAGTTTTGAATTATTGAATATATAAAGCTTTGAAATATATTGAAATTGAAATGGTTTATTTTGTGGTTCACGTCTGTATTTGAAATCGATAAAAATTTGAAATGGTTTATTGAGAAACTAAATTGAATTTAAATTTGAGGATTTGAGTAAATTTGAATTTTGGAATCTGAGTTGAGTTGAATCGATTTATGGAATTTGAAGAAACTATTGTATTAGATAAAGTATTTTAAAACTATTTTATATTATTTTATAAACTATTTTTAATATAAACTATTTTTAATATAATTATTTTTAATATAAACTATTTTTAATATAACTATTTTTAATATAAACTATTTTTAATATAACTATTTTTTTAAACTATTTTAATATAACTATTTCTAATATAAACTATTTTAAATATACTATTTATTTTAATATAAATTATTTTAACTTATTACTATTTATTTAAATACTTTATTTTATAAACAATTTTATTTTATATACTATTATTAATATCTAAACTGTTTGAAGGAAAGTGTTATGATTTCAAGTGTTATGATTTCCAAAGTTTGAATTTCAAAGTATTATGATTTCCAAAGTTATTATTTCAAATTGTTTGGGTTCGAAAGTATTATATCCTTGAAAGTACTATGACTTTGGAAATCAATTTGTTTGACATAAAATATGTTGATTTGGAAACAAACTTGGATTATTTTCTAACCCTATTATTCTGGAAACTTTGAAACTGAAGATATTTAGTTTGGAAGAAATAATTTGGTGAAATCGTATATGATTTTGAAACTGAATTGATATTGAAACGAATTGAAATTGAGAACCTTATTTTACTAAATACGTGATTTGGGATTTATTGAACTTATATAAAATTGATTGGTATAAGTATGAAGTTGATTCGAAAACTACTGATTTGGAAAAGTACTCAATTTGAAAAGCGAAATCTTATATAATCGAAGTCTATATAAGTGTGATTTGATATACTATTGATTTGGAAAGTATTCGATTTGAAAATGAAAATCTGATATATATATATATAATATACTTTATATAAGTATAATATTTGAAATTGATTTGGAAAGGGTACTATATGATACATATTTTCGAAGTAAAGATATGGAAAGTGCCTTCTACTTGATATCCGTTTTGTGGCCACATTGTGGATTCATTCTATCGATATTATTCTCTCCGATTTGGGTTTTCCGGATATGATACTCGAGTGTCCATCGAATTCCATGGCGTTACCCATGGTCTTATGAACTCGACTGCATAGCGTAATTCGCAGGGGTTGTGACTGCCTACGGGTACGGATGTTTCCTGTGGGATCCAGGCGTAACCATTGTGTATCTGCGATCTATGGGTCGTTTTGTAGCGTAATCCGTATGGGCTGTGACTGCCTACGGGTACGGATGTTTCCTGGGGGATCCAGGCGTAACCATTGTGTATCCGCGGTCTATAGTTGTTATCGTGGTGTAATTCGCAGGGGCTGTGACGGCCTACGGGTACGGATGTTTTCTGGGGGATCCAGGCGTAACCATTGTGTATCTGCGATCCATGATTCGGTTTGATTCGGTTGATTTGTTTAGATTGTACTTTCCATATCGTTTTGAAGGTTTTTCCAGTATTTTCACTAGGTGTTGAAACAAGTCTACTAAGTACTTGGAGAATTCTAGCTTTGCGCCTGATCAACGCATGGCCAGAGTCTGCAGGAACGAGGATAAACTTGTCGAGACATCGAGTTATAAAAGTATTTTCAAAAAGGAAATTTGTTTCGATATAAAAGTATTTTATTTAAAATTATTTTGATAAAATATTATATAAAGGATATTTTGATCAATTCTCTTTCTAAATAATTTAAAATGTTTAAAATATTGTTTATTTATATACTACACGGTTTAATAGTAAATTTATAGTGTTGTAAATATTATAGAAGTTATTAATTAAATACAATATATTTAAAGAAAATGATTATTGAGTTGTTAATAATATTGAAAAGTATTTTGAGATAAATTAATAAAATTTTGAATTATGGATTTAATGTTTTCAATAGCTTCTTTGTAAATATAAGTAATGATATAAATAATTGTATTCAAATAAGTCTTCATATATTTATGAAGGTGTTATTTAAACATATAAATGGTATTTATAAAGGAAGCAAGAAATTTTACAAATGGGTTTAACCAAACTGTTAAATATTAAATAATTCAAATTAAAATTTATATAGTTTTAAATTAATTGTTTATCCTTGTCTTTCAACCTATTTTTCTTTCTAGTTATTTCTATTCTCCTACCTTCTTCCTTTTCGAGGACGAAAAGTTTTGAGTGGGGGAGAGTGTAACAACCCAAAAATTTTAACAAATATTTTAAATTTAAGTTATTTGAAACTTTGATTTTTACATCATTTTTAAATTGAATTTTGGGATTTTCCAATGCAATTTTGGATTTTTTTTATACTTTATTTTCCAAATATAATAAAATAATGATTTTCTGGGAATTTTATATTTTGGTCAACTTTGGTCAAACTATGACTCTCAGTTGAAATTTTTAAATTTGAATTTTATTTTTCTAATCGTTTTCTTTGAAACTGTATTTGGTTCTGATATTCGTCCTCCTTTTCGTTTCGTCAAATTCTGTTTTAATCTTTTAAAATTTGATAAAATTCAGCGTTTTACACGCAATTATTTTCAGTATCTCATTGTTTATTTTCTATTTCAAATTTTCTATTTCATTTCTATTCTCTATATTTTTATTTTATTATTTTTCCATTCTCTACTTTCTATTTTGTTTTATTTGATTTTGGGCTTGGAAACTTAAGAGACTTGAGTTATTTGTTTAATTGAAGCCTTTACATTTTCTAGCCTTTTCATTTTCTTTAGCCGTACATTCCACTTCTTAGCCGTGTATTTTCTTTCCAATAGCCGTACATCTCATTTCCATTTTTCATTTCTAACAAAAACAAAAAGATTGAAGTAAGTTTTTCCCATGGCTTCCTCTCTTCTTTTCTTTTTCTATTTTCCTTTTCTTTCTTTTAAACATGTTCGGCCATCACCATCACCATTCCATCCTATTGCCGACCATCTCACCACCACCCATGATCGGCCTCCATCCCCACCATCCCCTTGCTGCCGTGACCATAGATCCAAACCCACCTCCTATTTGCCTTGCAAACCATAGCCGAACTCCACTTATAGATCACCTTCCTTTTAGCCTCGGCCACCATCATTTCCACCACCTCCTTGCTTTGCTTTGCCATGACCAGAACCCACTCCAGGCCATGACCAGACCTGACCCAAACCATGAACCCAGGCCGAGCACACTAGCCTAGGGCTAAACCCAAATGCACATGACTTTTCATCTTGCCTTGCCTCTTTACCTTCCATGACCTTTTGCCTTCATGTAACTCCTATCTCTTCATATTCTAGCCCATAGCCATGCCTTATGGTGACCATGGTGAAGACTAGATGCCTCAAACCAAGTATGGCCGAGCATGTTTGTTGATGGTTGAGTCTATTTGGGATGTGGCCGAGCCCACTTGAGTTGGTTAAGTCCTCTTGTTTCACTTTGTTCATATTTTGATTTTGCTTAAGCCTAAATTCTTTTGTACAATCATAAACTTAGATATGTTGTATATTTGTTGTTTACAAGACTTGGATCTTGGCTCTTCATTCACTCAAATCTATTCGTGCTTTGTCGTGCTTTGCGAAGTTTGTTCGTGTGTCTCGAATTGTCGTCTCTAGCTTTCAAAGGTGAGTTTATCACTCTCGACAAATCGTACTTATATAAATGTGAAACAATGTCACTTGAATTGTAGTAGTTTATATGTTATGTTATTTGCTCACATCTGCCTGTTATCTGACATTATATGATGATTTTACCTGATTATATACCTGCTGCATCACCTGACATCATATGATATGTTTTACTGTTTATTTATTTTCTGTTTCTCACACTACAAGTTCCTTGTTAGTATAGAATCACTATGGGTTGAAATGATACATACCCGAATGGTATTTAGAATAAGGGAAGATCGTTATGAGCTGAAATGATAGGCTCAAGCCATTTTCATTTTTATTTGACTTGGGATTGTGGGTTTGAAATGATAAAACCCAGAATATTAACTGATTACGGATTGAATTGATATATTATCCGTATCACTTAACCTAGGTTAGAAAATATTATATAGACCCGTGGTTAAATTTTGAAATGATTTTTCTAAAAATTTTAAGTATTTTAATTTTTTCAAAATATGGATTTTTAACTTAAATTGGATTTAAATGATTTAAATAGTGATTTTCTATAAGTTAAAATTTTATAAGTTGATAAATGGTTTAAATTGTAATTCAAAAATTTGATTTAACTTAATAATTGAAATTTGATTAAAAATCGGATTTTAGAAATTATTAAGTATTTTAAATGTAAAAAAATGTGAAATTTTGACTTAAATTGGATTTAAATGATTTAAACAGTGATTTCCTAAAAGTTAAAATTTTATAAGTTGATAAATGGTTTAAATTGCAATTTAAAATTTGATTTAACTTAATAATTGAAATTTGAGTTAAAATGGAAATTTTAAGCTTAACCTAGTAAAATAAATACTTATTTATGAAATGGATACCTTTTTAAAGTAAAAGAAAATATCAAGTTATTTGTTAAAATAAAAGTTAAGCAACTTATAGTGAATTTTGACTTAATGTAAATGAATTATAATTTAATTGGGTATTTACTAATAAAATGTTATTTTATTAAATTTATAAGTTAAATGATATGTTGATAAATAATTTGGAAAAGTGGAATAAGTTTGATAAGTTAAAAATGATAAAAGTGGAAGATATATTGTTTAAAAATGTCATAGTACAACTTATAACAGAAATTGTAGCATTCTAGAAATGTTGTGGTTTTAGTGTATTGTTTTTCAAATCTACTACTGTCTCTACAGCAGCAGTTTATAAGTGCTGATGTTTCCAACAATAAACTGTTTTTCAAATCTTCTACAGTCTCTAAAGCAGCAGTTTATAAGTGCTATTGTTTCTGAATTGTGTTGTTTTTCAATTTTACCACTATACTTACAGCAACATTTTCTAAGTGTTGCGAATGCTGAAAATACAATGTTTTGGATTATTATAATTGAATAAACGAACTAGAAATTGCTACAATTTTGGGAATTGAATATTTGATTTGAAAGTATAATGACTTCATTTCAAAATGGTTTAAAATGAATTAATTTGATTTGACATATAAACCATTTTTGAAATTTATAACCATGAGTTATAATAACTGTTGGATGTTATAAAGTATGGCTAGAGGTGGGCAATTGCTGCAGCTTTGCGTTACCCCAGTCACATTAACACTATTATTTTGCATAATTTGCTTTACTTAGACATTATTATAATAGCATATATTACTACATAGTAGATTGTTTAACGGATCCTTAAAGGATGGGCGATGTAACATTCCCCCTTTTGACCGCTTCCAGTCGGTAATTAGACCAACTTGAAACGTTCAAAAAGACGAATTGTTATTTAGTTTATAAGGTTTAAACAGAATCAGCCACAGAAACACAGAATAATAACAATGAATTAAAACAAATGAATCTTTATTTCATTACTATAAATCTTTTTTGAATACATCAGAGTTTATACAATTTTAATACTGATACAGCGGAATATCTTAAAAATACAATTTTCTCGAAATAAATGATTCTTTACTCTCTCTCTAACTTCGCTGCTCGAAAATCTTCAAGCTGTAAAATACTCGGTCTGACCCGAGTATTATATTCAAAAGAAAATAATACACAGGTCAGTCTAATTCAAACCAGTTTATTAGTGCATAGAGGCAATAATAATTTAAATAGACGACAGTCAAAATAATTCTCGTCTATCCGACTCTTTTAACAAAGAAATCGGATAACGAAAATTTTAACACTAAACAGTGTTAAACAATAAATCAACAGATTTAAATCATCAACAGAGATAAACAGTGTTATTGGCTGCCGTACACACGTGTGCATTCATACACGTGTGCACTGCCCCGCCAACTCGTGTGCATAGATAACGGTGCAACATGCAACTGCTACAAAATACACAAAGGCAACGTCACATAACCAAACTGCAACAAGATCAATATGTCCAAACTGTATGCAATGGATGCAGACGTACAAGTGCAGCTCAACACAGTGAAACAAGTTCAAGTGGCAACATGAAACTTCGAACATGAATATACATGTATGGTGATACAGCAACACATGGATGCAACTCGACAACAGAGTAACAAAAGATTAGCATCAATGCATACTGGAATGAATGCATCAAAGTGACAATACAGAACAGCATATATAGAAGTACATCAACCAATCAACAACAGCTACAACAACACAGTGAACTCAGGCATGAACCAGTGATGTGCCACGACAACAAATTGAATGCAGACAGGTCTAACAAACTGGACAATATACAAGATCATCAAAGTGTACACAGTGAAGTACAACAGTGAAGGCTACAGGTCACAGTGAAATGAATATCAGACTACAATATCAAATGGAACAATGAATCAATTCATATGCAATCAGGACTAGGTGGTACAAAGAATGGCCATACACATATATACATACAAGGATGTAAGTATACAAATGATCAGCCCCCAAGGTACAGTGCAACTACAAAGAAGACAGAACACATGCACAACTTCAAATATGTGCAAGCTACTTGTATGAAATGCAGACGGGTCAAAGTTAAGTGCAAATATCAACTTGGATACACATGGAAATGCATATGCAACCTGACAGTAACAGGGCCACAAGACCACCAAGTTCACAGTCGAATATCATATCAATAATACAACATGGCAATGCAGACTCTAAAATGAAGACCACTTCATATAAAAGAAGACTCCAAATAATACAATTTGGCAACAGTTAGGGTACCCCCAAAGCAATGCAAACATGAAGTACAGGTAAACAAAATTATGCAACAGATTGCCTGAACTAACTCATTTACATCAAAACTTTATATGGCAAAACAAATTGAATTCCACTATATAGGAAACCACACTCACGTGTATAATAATGCAGTGTCTCTTTTAAAAATGTGACGACTTCTACAATCTCAAGTGAACAGGAATGCAACTACAATGCAAACAGTGAATAGCATGGAAATGTCGAATGCATGAACAATGAATCTAACAATGCAACAAGCCCCAAGGGTTAGACTAATGATCCATGTACTCGAACTCAGAAAAGTACAACACCATACAAACTGCCAATACATGAGGGATATGACGATGAAGACTGCAAGTCAAGTGCCAGTGGACCATATATAAGGAATGCAAATTTTGACACATGCAAAAACTACACACTGGACAGCATGTCAAAGAAACAAGTGATACCCCAGAGTACACGTGAACTAATGCCTCGAAGAACAGGCGGTAAAGGAGACAGACACGTGATATACACTTGAGTGCAACAGTGGATAAAGTAAGTGCAGATTAAATTAAATAATGCAAGCAAAGCTACCACTACAGGGCTGTTTCGAAGACCAGTGAACAACAAAGGAAACCAAAATTCGACAGATTATGAGTGTGAACAAGTACATATATGAATGCAGTAAAACTCGAGATAACAATATATGCAAAGTACCCTACTGGGATGAACTTCCAAAAATCAACACTGATATCACCATTCGAATAGTACGAGTAAAATGATCAGGAGTAATATCAGTGGTGAACTAAACAACTGCAGTGCAATGCAACTCAAAGTCATAGACGAAACGTGTTCAAATATCGTGAAATAGATTTTAAACCAACAATTTAAAACGAACGAAAAAAATCACAATTTAAACAAGCCAAAACCAAACAATGGTGACTACGAAAAAACAAGTAGCAAAAATCATCTCTAGCATCTGAACAAAATCGTATGGCCGAAGCCCAAAAGAACGAAGTCAACCAGTTACTCAAGCAACAAAACCCCAAATTGGAACAGCCAGGAGATCAGGGTCTCGAATTTAGATGTGAGTAGATAGTACTACTCACCTTAGATCGGAGAGGTCGCGCGCGAGATAATCGAAGACGAAGCCCTAGCAAGCATCGAAAGAACGAACGAAAGCCCCAATTTTTTTCTGAAGCCCTAAATTTCCAGATCGGAGGAAGAAAGAAACTCGTGGCCGCCATTTTTATTTCTCGTCGTATATTTTTTTTTCGATTATTTGTGAAGTGAGGGGGCGTGGGTTTTACAGAAGATAAGGGAAACGGGTATGGGTTGTACGTGATTGAAGTATGGGCTGAGATATGGGTTAGACGTGGTATAGGGTATGGGGTATATTATTGTTTTTATTATTTCTCTTTATTCAAAATTTGTTTTGTTTACCTTCTTTACTTTGTTTTGTTTTTAAATTATCATGTTAAAATTTAGCTATGTGTATTTATTCATTTCGTACAAATAAAATTTAATAAGAGAATTCCAATCGATTTAAAATTTAAATAAAATTTAACAACCATTTTACATTGCCAATTGACAAAGATTTTATCGTTATAAAAATTCCAACAACAAACAGAAATTTAACTGTCAACATAGATCGTTTATTGATGATTAAAATTTTGGGCAAAACCCTAGTTGTTACAGAAATTCAAATTGAATTCAATTAAATTTTTATACGCGTTTATACGCCGTATGTTCACAAAACAATTCTGATAAATACGAAATTGAAAATCCAGTAATAATTCAATATTACGGACCCAATGAAGCTGGTTTCGCCAAATTCCGAGACTGTGCCTCGGAAGACTATTCTTATTTTCAATTTAAACGATATAATTTCGAAACTGAATAAATCGCTTTCAAATTCAATTCCGAAGTTTCTATTATCTTCAGTATTATCAATATGAATTTTCCAAGCCTTTAAATTATTTTTAACCGGCCTAAAACTGAAGATTCAAATTTTATTCAACTTTCAATAGATTAAATTCAAAATTTAATCACCAATTCCTTCTGATAATTTGAAATTCAAGTCAAATCATCATTCAAATATTTAAAATTAATTAAATATTTTCAATTTAAATTGTTCAAAATTCAGGGTCGTTACAGGCGATCCCAGGCATCCTTTAAGTTATTTGTGCATTCCTGTTACAGTTCACTTGAGTTGGTTTACATTGTATAAGTATGTATGTCCTGACTCGAGTGTTTTGTGTTTTGCTTTACGCTCGGGTCAGCCTGAGTATCACAGCTTTGGATTCATCTTCTGGAGCTAGAGATTTGTTGGAGCTTATTTATCTATCTGTCATCTATTTCTATTCCAGTTATTTCCTATTCAGCCTTTGCTTTTGTATTAGTTGACTTATGTATTCATACTTCTGTTGTATTTGTTTTCAGACTATGATATTTTGTATCTATTTTGAGAGTATGTATGTAGTAGCTTCATGAACTACTATGGTATTTTATTTCCGCTGCGAGTTATTCTGATATTATGTGTCTGTGATTCTGTGTTTGATTTTATTTGCTCCAAATTTTTCTTAACAATCCACTATTTTGAAGTATTCAAGTCCGACATGTGTAGACTTATTGTCGATTTGAATGGTCCAAAATAGTGGGCTGTTACAAATTCTATTGAAGCAAAATAAATATAAACTTAAGTGAACAAATTATAAATAAAGTTATATTGTCCTAAATTGTGTAAAGAAAATGTAAATCAGTAAAGAATGGTTGAAATTAAATTGTAACTTTTGAGATAGTTATATAATGTTTTAAGAATTGATGTATCGATGTCTAAATAAATGAATGTAAATTAATGAAAAATAATCATTGAATGAATGAATGAAGAAGAAAAAAAGAAAAAAAGAAAAAAAAGGAAAAAAGGCATTATATGAGTGAATAAAAATAAATAAGAGTAACAATGAAACCCATAGAATAAACTTAAATAATATTAAATGTTGTGTTGTTTTGGCTTATGGGATGTTTGGGAAGTGATACTTTAAATTGTTTAGGATGTATGAATAATCTATTACGTTATTATCTAAGGCTGTTGAGCGTAAGGTATGCTTTATAGTTATTTATCACCCTGGTACGATGAAAAGTGTCTGAACCTAAACAAACCGTGATTTTGGTTGCTATTGATTGTTTGATAGATTCTTTTGTTGCATATGATGCTTGTACTGTTTTGTTTGCATATGTATTGTGTTGATTTGCTTTTAATACTAATTGAGAACAACTAAAATATTTCTCTTTTACATAATTCTCCCTATTTTGGATTATATAAGTGAAATACAAGTTTATGGAAGTAATAGTCACTGCTTTTGGTTTCATAAATAAAGTTGTTTGCCCAACAAATAGGTACGTTTTCGGATTACTGTTTTATAGTGATATTTTATGGCTTTCCCATGGTTTGGGATGTTTTATTTTGAAATATGATATACATATATATATATATATTGAAATTATTGATATTGTTATTTTCCCAGACCTATCCATACAAAGGAGACTCTGCCGAAATTTTTCGTGATTTTAGACTTAGAAAATTTTGCGAAAGTGGAAATATTTTTTATTAAACTTGAATATGAAGATTTAATTGTTATAAATTGATATATTTATTTAAAATACTTAATTAAGTAAGTTTAATGTGGTTATAAATTGGTTATTTTGAATAAAAATATATTAGTTTCTTAATTCCTCTTTCCCCTTTTCGAGGACGAAAAGTTTTGAGTGGGGCAGAGTATAACGACCCATATTTTTCCGATAATTAAAATATTAAATTAAATAATATTTTGGAAAATTAAATATTGTAAGAAGTAAAATTTACGATTTATTTATGAGAAAATAACTAGACAATGATTTAATAATGTTGTTTGAATGTAATTGATAACTATTTTAATGTAATTTCAATCAATTGAAATAATTGTAAAGTAAATTGGTTATAAATCATATAAGGAAATAAATTCAATGTTGTGTTTAATGGTGAAATTGTATGTAATTAATTAAATATTTTTTAATATAGAATAATTAATCAGTATGTGAATTTATTAGCTTTGGTTGTAAACGATAAACATAGAAATGTGTTTGAATTATTAATGTGTAGTGATTGTTTAATTATCATTTCATTATTTAATCCGTTGAAATTAAATTAGAAATTAATGTGAATTAATATAATTAAATATTGCGTTAATATGAGTTAAGATGATAACTGTAGAATAAGAATGTATCAAAAGTGAACTAGTATCAAATGAATTCATATTGGTATTTGATGATTGAATAATAAGATGTAAATCAAAATAAATGAATTTATTGGAATTTAAAATTTTAATTAATGAATTTATTGCAATTGCAGATTGAATGCTGTAATTAGTGCAATATTTAACATTGAAGTTGACATAGGAAATTTGTTTTAAACGATTTTAAATTTCTAGGTAATCAAAAATTATGAAAATTGTTAACTATTAAATTCGAATTTAAAAGTGATTAGATCAATTTGATAATAATTTATTTAATTAACGTGAAAATAGCCATTTTGGCCACTATCTCGGATTTTGATGAAACCAGTTTCATCGGATCTGTAACAGTGAATTATTGTAGGATTTCAAGTTTCTTAGCGATCAGACTTGTCGTTTGATCGTGCGGGCTCGAAACGCGTAGAAATAAATTTAATGAATTCAATTAAAATAAGCTGATTTTTAAAAGCTAACTTCTTCATACAATGGAATTGGGGCTTGAAACTAGTTCCAATGAGTTTAAAAATATTGAAAACATCTATATTGATATATGGAATGACCTACTTTCGATTCGGAAGCGTAATGGGCTTTTCGGGTCGTTGTTGTCGTTTCGACCCAATTCAATATGTTATTCATTCTTATCTAGCCTTGTCCATATAAATAGATTTTGTTTCTCAAATCCTGGAAGTCTTTCAGTTTATTCTGTACGTACATCAACTTCTTATCTATTCCTTCCTTCCAATGGCAGAAACACCAAATCCTAATTCAATTTCAAATCAAAATCAAATCGAAAAATTTAAACTCTCCAAACCCTATCAATTTATATATCGTTGGAAAGCTCCCGATGAGCGCAATCTACTGCAGCAATTCGTTTTCCAATTGGATGCATCATTCGACCAGAAATCGACGAAGAACCTCGGTCGTCCATTTCTGCGGTTTACGATCCAACAGTGGATCGTCGACCAATTGACGGTCGGGAGGCGACGTTGGGAAGAGAGGGTCAAGCAGGTCATAGATCAGGTGTTAGTTTGTGCTATAGGGTCTCGACTTCGCCAGAAATGGCCAAAGTCCTTGGCGGTGGCGGCTGCGTTTTGGGACGCTGGAGGTGGCCGTTTTCTGGTTGTGGACGTGGCTTAATATGGTGGAGCCACTAGCGATGGCTGATCTTGGTGAAAGTCGACATGGTGGCAGCGTTTTTTGCTCAAATGATGGCAGCTGTGGGTTATCTGGGTCGAGACCGATGATGGGCTAGGGCTTTTGATGGTGATGTGTTGTTTCTTTTCTTTTATTTAATTCATTCGTTCTAACTAGCATAACTTGTTCATACGAGCTCGGATTCACGCGCGGTCTTCTCCATTGTGATCGTACTGAAATTCGGACATTATGGAATTAGTTTGGTTAAATTTTGAGACTGTTCAAATTTTGGGCTATATTTGGATTTCAAATTGACGACAAATCAAAGGTGGGTGATTTAACCCACTCACAACTACTAAATTATCTTATATTAGTTAAAATAAATTTATGATGTGATTAGAAATTGATTGATTGATGTTTGGTATATTTAAATTGTCATTCAAGTTTAATTTAAATTTATATTGAATTTAATTACATTTAATTTAATATTGAATTTAAATTGTTAATTGGATACCCGATAATTATAACCAATTAATTATTATGATTTATTGGCTGATTTGAATGATGATTGTGGTGGATGTTTAATTGTTGAGTATTCGATGATTGGATGTATGTTTAAATTATATATTGTTATCACACTGCAATTTCCCTTAGTTATTTTAGGAAAATCACTATGGGTTGAAATGATACATACCCGAATGATCTACAGATTAGGGAAAAATCGTTATGGGTTGAAATGATAGACTCGAGCGATTTTATGGATTTTGAATTTTATTCGGGATTGCGGGTTGAAATGATATATACCCGTAAATTTAAATTGCGGGTTGAAATGATATATATCTGTATCACTTGACCATAGGATAGAAAATTATATACAAACACCGGATTGGTTAAATTAAATCATTTTAAATCCTTAATTTTGAATCTAGTTAAATGATATTTTGAAATAAATTTGATTTATATGAAGTGAATTGTTTTCAAAATCCAAGCTTTAAAATGTTGAGATTGAAATTGGTTTAGATGAATTGTTTACATAATTTAAATGGAATTTTAAAGTTGAATTTTGAAATATAAATGAAAGTTATCAAAAATTGAGTTATGTAAACGTTTGAATATTTTAAACTTTGAAATCTATTGAATTTGAAGTTGTTTCGATTTGTAGTTCAAACATGGATTTGAAATCGATATAGATTGAAATGGTTTTAATGAGAATTTGAATTGAAAGGTTAGAATTGAGTTTTGTTGATTTGAAATCTGGATACGATCCAGATTTGTTAAAATGAAAGAAATAGACTAATTTGATATTATTTTCAAATTACTTATTTTAATATAAACTGTTTAGAAATCTATTATTTTAAAATTTAGATTATTTTGATTTTCACCTATTTACTATATAAACTATTCCAAAAATCTAACTGTTTTAAAATCCTTAAACTATTTTTAAACTAATAATACTATCTAAAACTATTTTTAAGTATTGTAACTATTTTAAACTATTTTAATACATTAACAATTTCAATATAACCTGTTTTAATATATAAACTATTTCTAAAATATATAATATTTTAATCTATAACTTATTTTTAAACATATAAACTATTTTTAAATGTATAACTATTCCAATATATAAACTACTCTCAATATTCAAACTGTTAAAGTTGGAACCGTTATGATTTAGATTTAATTGTTTTAAAGGCAATACTTTGATATGAGGTTTAACATATTTTATTGCAATGATTTCGATAATGAATATGATTTAAAGTAAATAAGGATTTCGAAAGTGATATGATTTGAAGTGAATATGATATTTTGATATCAATTATGAATCGGTTTTGGAAATGTAAAAGAACCAACCGGTGTGAAATAAACATTTGGTTGTTAAAGAGACCGAGATCGGATATTGTCATACTCTCTGTGTATTTAAGAATAAATTAATAAATAATTATAAGTGAAAAGAAATAGTGTTTATAATTAGAATTCGTTGAAATTAGTATTAAATTAATTGTCAGTAGATTTATTGAAATGTTTCAATTAGAAAGGGAAAGAGGAATTAAATTGTAATGATTGAGTTTAATATAAGAACTTGCATTTGTGTCAAAATGGAATGAACATTTTAAATAGAAATAAATGCATGTTTTGAGATAAATGAAATCAACTTATCATTTTTGAATATATGTATGATTTTATAAACAGGGAGTTTGTTTTGTTACAAAAAAAGGAAAAAATAATAATATATATAATAGTAAATTTAAAAAGAAGGCATCCACTTTTATAAATTTGAAAAGCGAAGATGACGATGTTCAAATGAGATGGGTTATTGTAAATGAGAGAAAATGTAACCATATATTTATAAAAAAGAAGGCATCCATTAAAATAAACGTTATATTTTGAAAAGAAAAAGGCAAGAGTGTATTATGGAAGGATTGCATTTCTTACAGAAAATATAAGGTATGTTATTTCTTTGTTAGTAAGGAATAAGAGTCCGTTTGATTTTTGAACATAAAAACATTTATGCCAATTAATTAATGTAATTGATTGCTCAATTTAAAGGTAAAGAATAAGGTTACTAATTAATACACAACATATATACACGTTTGTGGACATATGTTATTTATCTAATTACAACAGATGTGAATATGGAAAAAAATGTAGATATAACAATTCACATGTTAATTTATTTATTTCAGATGTAAATGTGGAAAGATATTGATATGTTGTTTGTTTATTTATTTTAGATGTAAACATGTAAATTAAATGGGATGTTGAAAACTAAAATGAAACATGCGAATAAAGAGAAACACATGAAAATTTAACATGAAATAAAATGCACAAATTAGAAATTAATTGAGGAGAAGAAAACATTATTTATAGTTTGTAACTAACTGAATTAAATATAAATAAGGCATTGACAAGGTGCATTGTAAGATTTGACACAGCAATGAATCAGTAGAAGTTTCATACACGTTGTTTTGCATCTTTTATTCCATCTCGTCCTTCTTGCTTCCATCCGATGACTCCTATTCAGCTTATGACGTGGTCGCATCCTATTCAATCCCCAAATCCAACGGTCTGAGATCCACTTCTACACTTATAAATAAGACCCTAGGCTTAACACTTTTTCTCATTCTAGATTTTCTCCAATTGGGTTCACCTCTTCAGGAAGGACCCTAAACGGAATAATTTTCCAAGGAGAAAATCATTTTAAATTAAATTATTTTAAAACCCCAAGTGGATCCGGGTAGACCTAAGGAAGAGCTAAGGACCACAGGTGAGTGATTGTAATTATTTTAAGATTTCTTTAAATAATTTAAAATAATAGGGTTTTTAATAGTTGTAGTTTTACTATGATTTTTGGAATAACCTTTTTAGCAGTTTTATTTACAGTTAATTTTAGTTATTTCTGTTAATTATAGTTTTTCCATTTATTTACAGTATTTTAATCTATTTAATGTTATTTATGCGTTATTTACATCTTCTTCCTATGCCTCAGATTTTCTTCTATTTTCAATTTTCTTTTATTTCTCCTTCTTCTTCGCGTATGGATTAGAATAGAATTAATGCGAAATTGAATTAAATTATAAGAATTCTGAAATAACTAAAGGTAAGATGTAAATTATAAAGATTGTAATAAAATGGAATTAAGACTGAAAGTATGCCTAATTATGATGTTAATTGGACTAAAGTTAGCCTATTTATAATTATGAGATGTAAATTATAATGACTGTAATTGGACTGAAATTATGCCTAATTATGATGTTAATTGGATTGAATTAAAAAGATAATTGGCATAGTTATAACTTAGAATTAAACTAAAAAGAGGAAAAGATGAAAGAGGCTTATTTTCACACTTAGACCTTAGGTTAAGTAATAAGAATAAATATAACGTAGGTTATAATAAGAAAAAGAACAGAATAAGGCTTATTTTAAGACTTAGGATAATTTTTTTTTTTTTTGAAAAAAGGTGAATTTTATTGATGCCTCAAAGACCGAAACAATACAAAGTCTTGATACAAGACAAAGACATGAAGCCTAATCGTCAAAAGTAAAACAAATAAAGCTAAAAGGTAGGCTCTACTTCAAACTCATCCATGAAAGCTCAGAGACAAAAATCATGGCGGATCCACTTTCCAGTTTTGAAGGATGCTTCTCTCCAGCTCTGTCGCACAGGTAAGACTTAGGATAAATTAATAAGCATAGATAGTAGAAAAAAATGTAAAGGCTTAATTTATCTAAGTTAATAAGCAAAGATGAAAGTATGACCTATACCAAATAGCATTCCCTATTAGACAAAACGGTGGTCTCACATTAGTCTGAAGCGAGACGAAGGCACGCTTATGCTACGAATGGTAGTAATTGGTCAAATAGAAGTCCAAATCACGGGGGATTTGGATAAGGGGCGCAACTAGATATTGCTTGGATAAAGGGCCAGTACCAACAGCATTTCCTCTATAGTTTCTATGGACGCACGGTGATCTCACATTAGCCTGAAGTGAGATGAGGGGCACACTTATGCTGGAAGTTTGAGGTAATAAGAAGACCCAATAGGTGGAGCAAAAGGTAGCATGGGCATGGTGGCAGTTACGCGTGCGACTTCCATTCGGGTGCTCTGTAATAGCTATGAGTTCCAAGCGCTTAGTATGAGTGTCTTTCGTAGACAACATTGCCTTCTATGTAGGGAGCTATATATGTCATCCGGATCCACAGTGGTTGCTCTGTGCATCTTTCGTAGATACCATTGGCTGCTGTATTGGGAGTTATATAGCGGCTAGTCCGCAGTAAGGTTTATAGAGTAGCAGGCCGATCAAAAAGGGTAGAATTAGGGTTACATCCTAATTACAAGATTAGGAATTCAGCCTAATCAAAACAGAAATCAGGAACAAGTGCAAACAATCAAAATTAACCTATCATATAAATTGTGCAATATTTAATCGTAATTATTTTCAGTTGATCTCTTTCCTATTTCCTTTTATTATCCTTCTTTATGCTAGAACTGTTGTAGAGTCTATTACTTTTATCTTGCTTAAAGACTCTAGTAATTACTATCATTCACCAGATTTTTAGTCTGACCCACTCCTCTATTTCTCCTTCCCCCCTCCCATAGGCAATCAAGGGAGAAGTTAGTATATTGCAGTTGCTTGGAGATTTCTTGGAGGAGTTTCCTACCATGTATTTCTTTTCTTTCAGCTTTTGTTCTTTCTATGTACTGGGTTATTATGAGGAATATTATGTACTCTGATTTTTGTGACTATGAATTTTTATTTCATAAGACATGATGGGTTTTGAGATATGGATGTTGTATTCGGTATTTGACTTATTTATGAAGCAATTATGAAAGTTTTATTTTAAATAACTTATTATTTTAGTTTTCGCTGTTTTTATCTTATTTTGTCTTGTGAATCGTAGTCTATGTTAGTTTTATTTATACCTACAACGCACCACGCCTTTTAATGTGCCCTTTTGGGTATATTAAGGGGTGTGGGGTGTTTCACTCTGCCAATACCGAAAACCACTTTAACAATTGTGTACATGGTGGAGTATCCAGAATGAAGTTGGATGGTTTGGCGAACGCTACTGTATGAGGTATGAACACGGCCCTGACCCCCTCGGGTCAGCTTGATATGACTAAAACTGGAGATATACCAGGCCAAGTGAGGTCGCTCCTTCGATCGGGCATATTTTTCGATACCATATTTATTACTTTGTGATTGATTTGATGGCCACCCCTCGGTTTGATTATGGGAGTGTGTTCAGAGGTGGGTGGTAGTAGCTGCTATGCGTTACCACCAGTCCGGGAGTGCAAACGGTAGAATCCTACCCTGGCATTGCCTCGCATGCCTTGTCATATAAAATATCGCACCCACTACGAGTTTGGTTTTTGTCGTACCTATGGAGTGCTCCCTAATATCCCACTAGTTTGCGGTGGAGATTACATTACTGTATAGACTACGACATTTATATAAAATGTGTTAAGGGGGATATGGGTAACGCCTTAACGCTATTTTAATACTTTACTTTACTGTAGACATATTATAATAGCGTATTGTACTATGTATGTAGATAGTTTAACAAATCCTTAGGAGATGGAATCCCGAACATCCCTTGAGTTATTGCACACACGTTAGACACTAGATAGGAGATGTAAAATCCCGTAAACATCTCTAAAGTAGATACACTCTTATTTATTTACTGTTGATTTAACTTACATAATATCTTTTAGTTCTGACTCGAGTGTTTTGTCTTTTCATTACACTCTGGTCGGTCTGAGCTTTTCAGTGTATTGAGGACATTATATTTGGAGGACGGAGATGGAGATTTGTATACTACATTGTTTCATATATGTTCCACTGTATCATGTTTTCCGCGTCATTATTTATTTATTCCTGCTGTATGTATAACTCTGATCTATATTGTAAAAGTGTAATTAAATGTTATTTGTAAACAGCTTCAAGAAATATATATTTGATTATTATATTTTTTCATTCCGCTATGAGATTCTGTGTTTTGTTTTTCTTACTTTTCTCTTCTGAATTGTTTGTGTAAAGGCCCATATCTCCGTACCTTTTGAGTCAACACTATATCACACGTGTCCAACTCAAATTGAACAGATATACGAACCTTTAGGGGTGAAGAAGAAGAAAAGTGAAATCAATAACACAGAATCTCACAATC
This sequence comes from Allium fistulosum, assembly GCA_030737815.1. Classification (NCBI taxonomy): domain Eukaryota; kingdom Viridiplantae; phylum Streptophyta; class Magnoliopsida; order Asparagales; family Amaryllidaceae; genus Allium; species Allium fistulosum. The sequence continues at coordinate 1,146,488,915 of CM060905.1, forward strand.
GTAGCGGAACAAAATATAATATATAATAAAAGATTTTTATACAAAAGAATCTGTAGCTGTTAATATACACACAATCATCAGAGTACTACAATCGACAACCAATCCGGACAGTTATAATAACTTGTCCTCACAAATAATGAACATTTAGTTTAACACACAAAGCGGAATATAAATCAAGTACGTGATGTATGTGACGACCGCCCATGACCCCTGCACCGAATCTAGAGATAGTGCGCTATAAAGTATGCCAGGCGACCATGGACGATTGTCAGGGTAGATTAAAACAACCGACTCTATCGTATTACTCACAGCGCATGGACAAAATACAATAGAACATATGTATATTGAAGCTTTACAGAACAAAATGACATCATATAAAACTCCATAATAGTTGAATACAAGCATCCAAATAGTCAATACATCAAGCCTCACTACATATCTCTCAGAAAATACAAAACAGCGGAACATCCAGTACATATAATAAGAAGATAATATGCAACCCTCCAGCTCGTCTTCGATATCAGCGTCGTGAGAAGAGAACAGCACCTGTCACCTGTTACCTAGTCTGCCCGTCCCAAAAATGGACGAACAGCCCAAGGCAATAAGAATTAAAAACATAAAGCCTTGAGTCATACAACAGTCTTAGTGAGCAGTAAATTAACTAACAACATACCAAAAGAGCATAAAGGAAAAGGAATAGGAATACAACCCTCCCACTCCAACCTCATTCTACAGTGATAGCCCCAGACATACACTAAGCAGAAGCAAACATAGCAGAGCATACAATTTAAAGTAAAGCTACTATCACTCGAGTCAAGGGCGATGTTTTCCAAGTACCAAGGCCTAAATCAGATAAACACCCAGAAAATACCGCTCTTGAGTCCGAATGACGATACAACCAAACATCCATGACTCTGGCTATCACTGTTATCATTGCTTCGATATCACCGTAAATTGAATGACCGGCACATTCTTTCAGCCGTCTGTCAAGGGCTAATGGAAACCCCGGTTCTAGACATAACTCCCACACGTCGTCGCAGCCCGTGCCTAGGACTATCGAATCTGCCCAGAGTACTCGACCATCAACAGTTAATCGTTGGGACTATCGAATCTGCCCAAACGTACTCTTGCTTAGAGCATGCTAGAACCTTCAACAACGATGCTATCCAAACCTCCTAGTCATCCTCCTCGACGACTATTCTCATATCCATTCATTATCCTCAACTCGAATCATATCACCGAGTTATCAACATGCTTGGAATGATCCCGTCTGGATTAGACCAAGTCTTCATCACATGATGACTCGCTTCATTACATCCTCGCAAAGCCTCATCTCAACATCACATCATCGAATCTATGCATAAGAGCTTCATCATCCCGCTACATATGCCACGAGCAGCTTTCCCAATTCAAGAGCCTTTCCCTTAGCTTTTGAATCATCTTCGGTCTAAATCTAATCATCAATCATCTAGTTCATAACAATCAATCAAATCAAACATCAATCCAAACAATCAAGCATTCAAATATGATCTAAGTAGACAATTATAACAATAATGGCATTTTCGTAATTAAAGAGTTGAAAGTCCAATGAACATGAAAACATGAACAATATCTCTACAAACTTTATGAATGAACTTGCATAGGTTAACATGTGATAAAATGGATGTAACATCATCATGAACAATGGATCTACATGGATCTACACTTAGGATGAAGAAAATGCATGGAAATCACTATTTTAACACCAAATCAAGCCAACAATCCGATATACTCCTTTGGATCCGTGTGAGAGATAATCACCACTCACCAAATCACCTAAACAAACCCAAATCAACACGCTTCAGATCTGGACAGCGAAGGATCAAGCTTGATCTATCACGAATCCGCTTCAAACGAAGAAATCTCTCTTGAAAAGATGAAGATCTTCAATCTAAGCTCTTGAATCTTCAATCTTGATCTTCGATTTGGATGGATGGAAGCACTAGATTAGAGTGGAGAAAAGAAATGAAGAAGTGTAGAAGTCGAGCTCTCAAAATGGCAGCACTTCGTCGCTTCAAAATCCGGATCCCAAAAATGAAGAGAAGCTCTCCTATTTATAGCAGAAATCCCTAAGTCGTCAGCCTTCATAAGTCGTTTACGACTTACGACTCAAAGCCCTACGACTCAACGACTTCTGGCTTCTACGATCTAACCAGACTACCCTTAGCGACTTAACACACATCTGCCTACGACTCATGACAAAACAGCTATCTCCTATGTCGGTCACGACTCATAGCGTGTGCCTACGACTCAACAAAAACCCAGATCCCTTACGACTTAACAGTTAACTCGGCTACGACTTATCAACCTCACGACTTAGCTAGGCTACTGGGATACTCGTCTACGACTTAACTGGATATACGACTCAACTACTAAGTCGTCTACGACTTATCAAATCCCACTATCCTACGACTTATAACCTAGCAGCCAACTACTGAGTCGGTCACGACTTAACAAATAGCTGGGGTTACGACTCAACTGGTCAGACGACTCATCAGATAACTAGGATACGACTCATCAGATAACTTGGGTACGACTCATCACCTTAACTCGGTCACGACTTAACTGTCACAACTTAAGCCTTATCTCGCCCAGTCCTTAAGTCGCGCCTACCCCTTAAGTCGTTCAAACGACTTATCCTTACACCCTTAACTAGCCAAATCCCTGAGTCGCTCCTATCCCCTAAGTCGTATACGACTCACGACTTACACTAAGTCGTTCACGACTCAGGACTTAGCCATTTTCGCCTAAAATCTGAAATGGCTCAAAAACTCTAAAATTCCAGATTCTGCCGAACTTGTCGATCCGTTAAAAATACGGGTTGTTACATTCTCTCCCCCTTAGGAATTTCGCCCCCGAAATTCCAAACAAACAAAGCAATCAAAGACTATTCTGTACGCCTACCATCCATCGCAATCAACAAACCATGCATCCAATTCTAGCTTAGCGCACAGAATTCTAAAACTAGAACAAGTTACAATATTGCGAGATGACATGACACTTTAGGGCCATACCTTGAAGAGTTCAGGATGAGCTGCCTTCATCCTCTCTTCCTCCTCCCATGTGCAGTCGTTATCATCATCACTCCACTGTATCTTGAGCAACTTAACTACCTTCCTCCTAAGCTGTTTCGTGTCGGTTTCCACAACACGAAGCGGCTTACGAGGTCTTCTATCGACTGGATTAACTTCGAAATCTTCATAGCTATCAGCAGAAACCACCGTATCCGAGTCATGCACATACTTCCGTAGATATGATACATGAAAAACATTATGCACACCCGACATCTTCTCTGGCAACTCCAATCTGTAGGCGAGCTTTCCAATTCGCTCAATGATCGGGAATGGTCCGACAAATCTCGGAGTCAATTTTCCTTTCCTCCCGAATTGAATAACATTCTTCAGTGGAGAAATCTTCACAAAAACCATATCTCCTGCGTCGAATTCCAAATCCTTTCGACGCTTATCAGCATAACTCTTCTGACGGTCTTGGGCTGCCTTCATTCGTTGCCGAATGATCTCTATACAATCTGAAGTCTGACGAATCATCTCTGGCCCAAGCATCAACTTTTCTCCAGTTTCCAACCAACATGTCGGAGAGTTACACGGCCTTCCATACAATGCCTCATACGGTGCCATACCAATACTTGACTGGTAACTGTTGTTGTATGCAAACTCCACCAAATGAAGGTGATCTTCCCATGATCCTCCGAAATCCAAAACACAAGCTCTAAGAAGATCTTCCAAAACTCGGTTGACTCTCTCAGTCTGACCATCCGTTTGGGGATGATAAGCTGTACTTAAACACAACTCGGTTCCCAAGACTTCCTGGAAGCTCTTCCAAAATCCACTAGTGAACAATGGGTCTCGATCGCTCACTATACTCTTCGGAATACCATGGAATCGAACTATCCACTTAACATACAACTCAGCCAACTTTGATGCAGTCCTAGTTGATCGAATAGGAATGAATCTCGCACTCTCGGTCAGACGATCCACAATAACCCAAATCCCTTCATTTCCCATTCTTGTTCTAGGTAGTCCATCAATAAAATCCATCGATATCTGCTCCCACTTCCATGTAGGAACTTCTAATGGTTGAAGCAATCCGCTTGGCTTCTTCTGTTCGGCCTTCACCAACTGGCAGTTCATACACTTGGAAATAAAATTTCCAACATCCTTCTTCATACCTTCCCAGTAGTAGGCTCTCTTCATATCCCGATACATCTTATTTCCACCTGGATGAATTGTCAGCTTCGAGTGATGACTTTCCTTCAGAACTTCACTCCTCAATTCATCTATATCGGGAACAACTAGTCGTCCTTGCTTCCGAAGCCAACCCTCTCGATCGACCTCGAATCCTTTATCCTTTTTTGGATCCAATCTAGATTCCAAATCACGGATAATCCTGACAAGCTTATCGTCTTGCTTTTGGCTCTCGCCAATCCTTTCCACAAGAGAAGGTCTTATCGATAAGTTTGCCAACATCTCAGGTTCCAATTCGCATCTAGGCCTGAAGTCAAATCCAGCTAAATACTCGAGATTCTTCCATTCAGAAAACATGGCTCCCAATCCTGCATGTCTTCGACTTAACGCATCTGCCACTGCGTTACCTTTTCCCGGAGTATAAGCTATACCAAAATCATATGATGCCAAAAACTCTAGCCAACGTTGCTGCCGAAGATTCAAATCCTTTTGGGAGAAAAGATACTTCAACGACTTGTGATCCGTAAACAACTCGAATCGAACTCCCAATAGATAATGTCTCCACATCTTCAGAGCAAATACAATCGCCGCTAACTCCAAATCATGAGTTGGGTAATTCCTTTCATGCGGCTTCAGTTGTCGACTGGCATACGCAACAACTTTATCCTTCTGCATCAGCACTGCTCCAAGTCCAGTACCACATGCGTCGGTGTAAACCACCATCTCATCATTCCCACTTGGAATAGTCAAAATAGGAGCACTCGTCAATCGCTCTTTCAGGATTCCGAAAGCTTGCTCACACTTAGCATCCCAACTGAACACTTGGTTCTTCTTCGTTAATCCTGTTAACGGTGCAGCTACCTTGGAGAAGTCTTTGATAAACCGTCGATAATATCCTGCAAATCCAAGAAAACTCCTCACATCTGATGCATTCTTAGGTCTAACCCAATCCTGGATTGCTGCCACCTTAGCGGGATCAACCGCTATTCCACTTCCAGAAATCACATGGCCTAAGAACCTCACTTCACTCTTCCAGAAGTGACACTTCGAAAACTTAGCCCTCAGCTGATGTTTTCGCAAGATTTCCAAAACAATACGCAAGTGTGTCTTATGCTCTTCTTCCGTTCTGGAATAAATCAGAATATCATCCACGAACACAAGTACGAACTTGTTCAACTGATCTCTGAACACTCTATTCATAAGATCCACAAAATATGCTGGCGCGTTAGTCAATCCAAACGGCATTACCAGCCACTCAAAGAAACCAGATGGTGTCCGAAAAGTAGTCTTCGGCACACTATCCTTAGCCACTCTCAACTGGTGAAATCCCGTTGCCAAATCCATCTGAGAAAACACCTTGGCTTCGTGAAGCTGATCAAACAAGTCATCTATTCTCGGCAATGGATACTTGTTCTTCTTAGTCACCTTATTCAGCTCACGATAATCGACGCACAATCTCAACGACCCATCTGCCTTGGTTGCAAACACAACTGGTGCACCCCACTCGGACACACTACGCCGAATGAATCCTTTCTGCAAAAGATCATCAACTTGCACCCTCAACTCTTGCTGTTCCCTAGGCGCCATCCGCCTAAGAGGCATCACAACAGGTCTGGCTCCTTCAACTAGATCTATATGAAACTCGATCTCTCTATGCGGCGGTAACCCTTTGACTTCGTCAAAGACATCCTCGAATCCATTTGCGATTGGCACTAAAGACAGTCCATCCCGTGGAACAACTAGCAAATACATGAAGCTCATGAAGACGCCTTCCTCATGCTTACATCGTATCACAATCTTTCGCCCCTCCACATTCTCGACTGTCACCTCCAGCCTCTCACAATCAACCTTAGCCGCATACTTCCTAAGCCAGTCCATACCCAAAATAATTCCGAACCCCGCAAAGTTCAGAACAAAACAATCACAAACAAAAGAGCAACCATGACTCGACAAAATCAGACCACGGCATAACATACACAAACAAGACGAACCCCCAACTGGATTAGTCACAACCAATGGCCTATCAACAATATCTGGTTCCAAACCTAACCGGCCTACGAGTTCATTACAAACAAACGAATGCGACGCCCCAGTATCAAACATAACTCTTACTGGAACACCACATAGGAAAAGAGTACCTTGAACAACCACACTCTTTCCTTTCTCTTCAGCAGTAGGAGCTTTCGAAGACGACGAAACAGCTCCTAAAGCATAGGCTTGCACAATCTGCCTGTCCTTCCTCGGTTCTGGACAATTCTTCCTGAAATTCCCCAGCTTGTCACAGTTGTGACACTTCATCGGCACCTTAGGATTCTTACAATCCTTCGAGAAATGGCCCTTCTGCTGACAATTGTAGCAAGTCACCTCGCCTTTCGGCTTCTTCTGGCCATCCTTACCCTTCTACTACTGCTGCTTCCTCTTCTTGTTTCCACCCTGCTGGGGTTTAGACTCTTCCCTGGTCACAGCAACAACAGATCCTTCCTTAGGAAACAGACTCTCATGCCTAAGAGCTTTCTCCACAAGCTTCTCAAATGAATCGTCCAAATGATCCACCAACTGTCTCCCAAGATAGCTGTCCAAGCCTGTCACAAACTTCTCATTCTTCTGATAAGCAGACTCAATATATGACCGGGCATACTTGGACAAAGCTTCAAACTCAGAAACATACTCCAGAACTGATCTTCCACCTTGCTTGAGCTCCACAAACCTCTTGAACAGAACAGACTTCTGAGCTGTAGAAATGAACTAGCTTCAAATCTAGCTTGCAATTGCTCCCAAGTAACCTCTTCCTCCGCAGTATTGATGGTAATAGAGTTCCACCAATCAGAGGCTCTCCCTTGAAGCTGCCTTGATGCCAACTTCCTCTTAGTTGCATCATCAATTCCCAAATCACCAAAGATCCTTCTACAAGCATCTATCCACCTCTGGACCTCAATAGTTGATTCTGTTCCCAAGAAAACCTTTCCTCCAAGAGCAGTATAATCCTTGCACAACTTAGCAAAATCCACTGGTTTCGGAGTTTGGACTTGAACTCCAACATCAACTGCCGCCCCCGGATACAATAGAACATGGACGATTGTCAGGGTAGATTAAAACAACCGACTCTAGACCATGGACTTGAACCCCTGCACCGAATCTAGAGATAGTGCGCTATAAAGTGTGCCAGGCGACCATGGACGATTGTCAGGGTAGATTAAAACAACCGACTCTATCGTATTACTCACAGCGCATGGACAAAATACAATAGAACATATGTATAGTGAAGCTTTACAGAACAAAATGACATCGTATAAAACTCCATAATAGTTGAATACAAGCATCCAAATAGTCAATACATCAAGCCTCACTACATATCTCTCAGAAAATACAAAACAGCGGAACATCCAGTATATATAATAAGAAGATAATATGCAACCCTCCAGCTCGTCTTCGATATCAGCGTCGTGAGAAGAGAACAGCACCTGTCACCTGTTACCTAGTCTGCCCGTCCCAAAAATGGACGAACAGCCCATGGCAATAAGAATTAAAAACATAAAGCCTTGAGTCAGACAACAGTCTTAGTGAGCAGTAAATTAACTAACAACATACCAAAAGAGCATAAAGGAAAAGGAATAGGAATACAACCCTCGCACTCCAACCTCATTCTAAAGTGATAGCCCCAGACATACACTAAGCAGAAGCAAACATAGCAGAGCATACAATTTAAAGTAAAGCTACTATCACTCGAGTCAAAGGCGATGTTTTCCAAGTACCAAGGCCTAAATCAGATAAGCACCCAGAAAATACCGCTCTTCAGTCCGAATGACGATACAACCAAACATCCATGACTCTGGCTATCACTGTTATCATTGCTTCGATATCACCGTAAATTGAATGACTGGCACATTCTTTCAGCCGTCCGTCAAGGGCTAATGGAAACCCCGGTTCTAGACATAACTCCCGCACGTCGTCGTAGCCCGTGCCTAGGACTATCGAATCTGCCCAGAGTACTCGACCATCAACAGTTAATCGTTGGGACTATCGAATCTGCCCAAACGTACTCTTGCTTAGAGCATGCTAGAACCTTCAACAACGATGCTATCCAAACCTCCTAGTCATCCTCCTCGACGACTATTCTCATATCCATTCATTATCCTCAACTCGAATCATATCACCGAGTTATCAACATGCTTGGAATGATCCCGTCTGGATTAGACCAAGTCTTCATCACATGATGACTCGCTTCATTACATCCTCGCAAAGCCTCATCTCAACATCACATCATCGAATCTATGCATAAGAGCTTCATCATCCCGCTACATATGCCACGAGCAGCTTAGATTCTACCGAACTTGTCGATCCGTTAAAAATACGGGTCGTTACAATGTACGTCTGAAATCCTCTAGCTCGTCTCCTGAACTCCATAGAATCCTAAACTGAATCTGTAATACTCAGTCTGACCCGAGCATTATAATAAAATAACACCCGAGTCAGTTTGGAAAACCAGTGTGACGCCCCACCTCTATACCCTCGCTAACCAAGAACACTACGGTGTAGTGTTGTCAACTAGCACGGAGAATAAGGCTGTTGAGGAGCGACCATCCGTGTAACTTCTTTGCACGAGCCCCGATATGTCAGATAGTATAGCATGCATTTCATTTAAGGAGGAAATCCGACATACCGATACAAACGCAAAGCTACCACACAGTGGCTATATATAATCTTCGGAAACAAACATAGAAATAAACATAACAAAAATCAGTCACAGACATCCATATCACAATGGCGGAAAAAGATATGAATATATAACACATGAAAGTGTACATCAGAGTAGTGGTCTGAAAGATCCACGATAATACAAAAGAATAGCTACAATTCTACACAAAAGGATAAGCATACATCACGGAGTCTATATCTCAATGTATACAACAAAAACTACTAATCTAAGTAGTTAGCCAAAAGTCAGAGTAATCCCAGAAGAGAAGTCAAGCACAAGCACATGTAACATCTCGGTCTGTCCCGAGTATTATTTATAAGAAAATAATAAACGGATCGGTCTAGCTATAAATATCAGATGATATGGTATAAAATAAAAGACATGGCATGAACATGTAATAACCATAATGGCATACTACTACAAGTATGTAATTGAAAATCAACATGAGATTAATCAATATCACAAGAATCTTCTCAAAGATAAAATGGGGTATCATACCCTAAACTTGTGTTCATAACAAGTCAATGACACACAAATTAACCAATGCACAAAAATTGATAAAAATTATCAATGGAAATCACGAAAATTGGTGAAGCACAAAATTCCAGAAATCATCACAAGAAATCCAGAAATCACAAGAAGGGGAGGCCTATCACAAAACGGGAGTATGAAAACTCACCAACACGTGTAACACAAGACGAGACGCTATCTCATGGTAGCTAACCATTAATTTTGAGCCGAAGCTCCACAAGAATGGCCCGAAGACCATGGGGCGCTACCCCACATATGTGATGTAGAAACATCACATAAACGGGGTTTAGTCTCCCTCGTAGACAAAGAGACATCGCACAATTGCTAGTCTAAATCACCAAAATGATCGTCATGATCATCAAGAAGTGTCAATCACACCAAGCTATTAAATATATGAGTTTAGCTTCATGTCCCATAACCACTTGCTTAACTTAAATATTTACGAACGAACTGTAGATCTTCACTAGAAAATTGTCACAAGAGGTTCAGTCGAACAAGTCCAAGAATTAACCGACGAAGTAAACGCAAGCGTTTCATACCACTTGTTTTACTAAGCCGTTTAATTAGATTTATCATCCGAGTGAGGTAAAGGCTTGTATATACTAATAGATTGGAAAACGGTTTAAGAAAAGGAGTTTTGTAATAAAATAGTGTTGAAATCGCTTTGATGAAAGAGTTTTGGTATTTACTACTAGTATTGAAACCTTCATAATTTTAAAGTGACAAACCACTAAACGATTGTTGAAACAAATCGAATCACAAAAATTCACATTCGAAGACATGAGTAAAGTCCAAAGAAATCAATTCCAAAACCATCAAAGTAGAAATGCCCGTGAGAACGAACATGGCCGAGCTAGAGTGCAACGACCAAAAGAGCAATGGCATAGAGGTGCGACCTAAGGAATAAGCATGCCGAGCGACTCAAGGCAGGAATTGGCGCGACCTATAAGTGACACGACCTAACAGTGGCGCGACCTAGCAGAGGCCGACCTAATGTAGAACGAGCTAAATGGTGCGAACGACCTAATCAGGGCAAGCGACCTAACGTGGAACGACCTAAGGCCTTACGACCTAAGGTGGAACAAGCCGAGCAGCTTTAGGGTTCATGCGACCTAAAGGAATTGAGGTCATGCGACCTAACGGAATTGAGGTCATGCGACCTAACGACCTAATGGTGCAAACGACCTAAGGTATGCGAGCAATATGCAGTTATATAGGCTGAGCAACTTAAGGTACGAAGCGACCTAATATGTTGCGACCTAAGGTGAAGGCTGAGCAACTTAGTGGCTTGAACGACCTAACGTCTCAAACAAGGCCGAGCGACCTAACCGTTTGAGAACGAACGACCTAGTTAACTCGCGACCTAACAAACGGCATAGGCCGAACGACCTAACAGCTCGAGTAAGGTCAAGCGACCTAGTGGGAATAGGGTCAAGCGACCTAAATGGACGAACGACCTAAGGAAAGAACGACTTATGTGTTGAATCGAGCTGCGCCGCGCGACCTAGGGGGAAACAACCTATAGCCAGCGTGACTCTTTCATGCCATGCGACCTAGCGAGGCAGAACGAGCTAACTGCTTTTTTTGGCCAGAAACACTAAAAATTGGGGTTTTTCACCAATCCAATCCAAACCAAATGCAAATGTACAAGCACAAGTGATAGGAATTCATTCCCAATAATCCAAGATAGTTACAAACAAGAATGTGAGAAAAAAATCTCACATTTTCATGAAATTGATGATGGAGAAGCTTAAAAACAATGGAAGAAGCTTGAATCCAATGTCTTCACTTTGAATTTGGAGTTGAATGATGGATTTGCAAGAGAACTTGAGCTTGGAGTTTTAATTTCCCATTCCCTCCTCCATTTTTGATAAAGCTTCAAGTGTTAAGAAATGAAGAATGAAATTAATGAAGAGGAGAGGGGGTTGGGCTGAGTTAGTAAGGGCAAAAGAGTTCAGCCCAAGCCAAAGCCATAAGTGGAAAAAGTGGCGAAAATTCCACTGTCTCCAAACATATCAAAGTTTATACTTAAAAAGATCACAAACGTCATTTTGAACTCAATGAAGGTGGTCTCAAGTCCTAATTTGACCGTATGCAAAAAGTAGCTTTTCAGACTAAAATCCGACTAATAATAAAATATTTAAATAAAATATGTAAATATAAAATCGATAAATATGCGGGTTGTTACAACCAGCGTGAGAAAACACACTCAATTTGAATTATACTATTTCAAAAATCCTTTGAAAACAATGGTATCTCGTAAGACCACATCACACATAAACACGATGGGTTTTTACCGTACGATAACCAAAATATTTTATATCAAAATCATCTGATATTATAATAGTATCTATAGAAAGTAAATTAGAAAATAGCTAAAATGCTTGCATCTCACATTTTAACATAGTTTGGCATGATTAAAACCACACAGGCTCGTAGTGGATATTAGATTTCATACAAAGACTGGGCTACTGGTGTACCGCCCACCATAGTACACCTCTAGAAAAATATACCAAGAACCTCGCCTGGATCCCTTGCCAACACAAGACTGGCCTACACCTAACCTGGATAGTACCGAATATGTTATCACCCCGGGTGTTCCCACCCTTATCGAGCGCTCTCTTTTTTATGCACAACCTATCCATAATTTTATAATGTATATTCGAGGGTATTTAGAAAAGTGATAACATACCCTAATTGGGTGCGACCCATTTAGCCTTGTTGCATCTCCCATGTTTTAGTCATTCCCGGTTGATGAGGCTTGAGGCTACGATTACCTTTAGAATAGCATTCGCACTTGGAATGCTAACACTGCCTTCCAAGCAATGATGCAATGATAGCATTCATCCATACAAGTTGTTCTGGGTCTGAACAAACCAAATCTCCAAAATCACTTTCTCCATTTTATTCGACATATCACAATTCGTAACGCACAAATCAGATCGAAGTGGTTTTCGGATAATTAAATCCAATCCCAGTCTCTTCAAAATGATCAATGAATTTGGCCAGATTTGATTGTCGGTTATTTAGCTATCAAATAACATCCATAAGCAGTCACTAGGCCCAATTTTATAAATTTTCAAACATTCATTTCAAAATATTTTTACAAAGATATATATTTAAATCTCTTCCTGTATATTCAATAATTGAAAACAATTCAAAGTCCTATATCCATAACAGGATATTTAAATCCGTATCAATACTTAGAATATTTCTTTCAATCCCATTAATAATTCAACCCTTTGAGAAATATTTCTAAAATAATAATCTTGGAGTTAAATATTTCAAATCCTCCCAGTTCAATACTTAGGAAATATTTATAAGTATATTTTCCTAAAATCACTTTATTTCCAATACTGAGGAAATGATTCCATTTATTTCTATTTCTCAAAATCTTTTACAATTTATTTTTAAACCCCTTAACTTACTTATAACGAATTCTTTAAGTTCTGAAATCCATTAATTAATTTCTTTTAGAATTCCAAATAAATTACACTTGTCTAAATTTCCAACTACCCATTTCCAGCTTCTTTTATGAATTCTAATTCATTTCTGAAGTTTCTGTATTTTAAACACTTTAGAATTTTCTTAAGTTTCCAGAATTTCACTATAATATTTCTCTTATAAAAATCATATCCGTTAAATAAACTCCGTTTACAAATCTCGAGAGGATTTATGAATAAATTTCAATCATTTTAAAACTATATATATAATAAGTATTTTAAAATAATAATTCATTTTTAAAACATATTTAAGTAAAATTTTAAAATATTAAAACACTTTACGTAACATCTATAATTAATTTCTAATTCATTGTTAAATAAACTAATTGATTTACAAGGCTGATTAAAAAAATTAGAATTTATTTCAATAAATATTATATACCTGAATAATTACTTTTCGAAATATTTTAATCTGAATAATAGTTTTTAAGCTATGTATTATGATAAATAAAAATCCTATTCAAACAATTTTGGTTTCTCGACAAAATCTATTTTAAAATCCAATATTTCCAATTTTAATTTATAAATCCCTCTCGATTCATATCACACCGATTTCTTTTCAATTCCCTCACCATTCTCACATTTCCAAAAATAGAATCCACTATTTTTCTAAAAACCGACTTCCATATCTCAATATAAATTCACACTCCCGATTTATCAACTGATATCATTTTCCTCTTATTTATAAACATCGTTTATAAATTTTCAAACTTCCTTGGGATTCACTTATTTATAAAACTAATCTCTTTTATAAAATTTCATTTTATGAATCCATTTCTTATAAACCCCATTTATTTTACAACTCTACTTTTAATATCGACTTCAACCCCTTTTCCGAATTTCGAAAATATCATTTTAAAAGTCCATTATTAAAAGTCCTTTATATAAATTATTTTAAAATTTTTATTTTAAACATTTTACGAATAGATAAGTACAAACCCCAATATCAAATCATTTATTTTATCCAAATCAATTTTCTTTAAATTAATCCAAATTTCGATATAAATATTTTTATATCCAAAATCTCCTTTTAAATTGCTTCAAATTATAAAATAATATTTATGGTATTTAAAATACCAAAATTAAGGCCAGTGCTACTATAGCATCTAATAATTCAAATCACCACAAAATCTATATCAGATTATTCACACAAATCCTATATCACGATATATGAAATCAAAATTAACATCTTTGAGGAATCCAGTTGGATCTCTCCAACCTGTTTCCCTGCATCTACAGATGTTAAATAAATAAAATACCAATCCCTCTTCAAGGCGGGATATCGCGGTAATATAGGGTCATCCGCTATTATGTGGAAGCGCAGAGTGTCTCATCCGCTCCAACGGCGAGAAATATATCCAACTACTAAATGAGTATAAAATTAAGTTAATGTTGAAGCCATTTGTAATTAAAGTGAATACTATATTAATTGAATGATTATGACCTTAGAAAATGTGAAATGATTCAGAAATAGATTAAATGTTCAATAATATTATGTATGAAAGTAATGAATGTAAAGTAATAAAATTAAAGAAAAATGGCATCGTATGAATAATGTGAAATGAACTTTGTAAGTAATAACGAATGTAAATTAATGAAAATAAGCATTATATGAATGAGAAAAGAACAGTAAATGACGTGAAATGAAAAAAAAGAAGGACAAACTTAAATAACATTGAAATTATTGTTTGTTTGGCTTTGGATTCGTTGGGAAATGACACTTCTATTTGTATAGAGATGTATAAATAATCTATAAAGTTTTATCTACGACTGTTGAGTGTATGGTTTACTTCATGGTTTATTTATCATTTTATATGATTTGAAGTTTCTGAAACCGAACAAACCATTTGTTTGGTTGCTATAGATGGATAATTGTGTTCTTTGTTGAAAATGATGTTTGTACTGTTTGTTTGCGAATCATTATTGTTATGTTGTGATTGTTTTGTTGTTATTAGTTGAAACAACTTAAATATTTCTCTTTTATATAATAATCTATCTCTTTTGGATAATATAAGTGAAATACAGGTTTATGGAAGCAATAACTACTGCTTTTGGTTTCATAAATAAGCGTTGTTTGCTCAACAAATAGGTACGTTTTCGGATTATGGTTTCTAATGATATTATATTGTTTTCCCGTGGTTTGGAACATATTATTTTGAAATATGATATATATGTGTTTATTATTGATATTATTATTTCTCCCAAACCTCTCCGTACAAAGGAGACTGCCGAAAAATTTCGTGAATTTTGGACTTAGAAAATTTTGTGAAAAAAAAAGATAAAATGTTTTCAAACATTTATTAGCTTGAATATGAAACGAAATTAAGTATTTATAAATTGATATATTTTATTTAAATTATTTAATTATGTAAATTGACTGTTCATAAATTTAATATTTTGAATAAGGTATATTAATTCCTTCTTTTCCCTTTCCGAGGACGAAAAGTTTTGAGTGGGGGAGAGTGTAACAACCCATAAATTTTCTATAAATAAAATAGTTAATTTAATAAGGTTTTGTGATTTAATGTTGGAGGAAATAAAAATTTGTGATTTAATACTAAGATGTAACCGGAATGAAATGTAAAAGTATTAATTTAAGGTAATTGATAATCGCTTTAAGTGTGATTCCAATTAAATTAAAATGATATAAAAGGTTATAATTAGTTATAGATCGTAAATTAATAGTAATAATGGGTGTGTTGATTGATATTGGATTAAAAGAGTAATTGATAATTTAAATGGTGTATTAATTAATGAAATAGTATGTAATGGATTGTAATTGAATAAAATTAGTGTTCTGGTAGTAATTATAACACTTGTTGTAGATGATAAACTTATAAATGTGATTTAATAAAGAAAAGGCGACAATTGTTATTTGTTACCAATTTATTTAATCAATTATAATTAAATGAAATTAAATGTTACGTAAAATGAGTCAAGACGATAACTGGAAAATGTGAATGCAATAAAATGTACAGAAATGTCAATTTTATTCATAAGGTAATAATTGATTTAATAAAAGAGTGAAACCAAGATAAATTAACTAATTGGGATTTCAAATTATAATTAATGTGAAAATCGACAAAAAATCTATATAATTAAAACGTGCAATCAATATGGTAATGTGATATCCCGAAATTTATGGGCAATATCAATTTAATAATCTGTTTAAATAATTAAATTGATTTGATAATCTTTGATAATAAAATTTGAATTTAAATTTAAATTAATTTTGAAATTCAAAAAGGGGTAATATTTTAAATATTTGAATTTTATAAATATATGGATAAGCTTTTATTTACATATAATTAGTTTTATTTTCTTTAAAGTAACTTATATATATATATATAAATTTAAATAAGCATTTATAAAATAAAGAAAAGGCTTTTAATTACATTTACAATAAATAAAATTTATTAAAAAGACAAGTGTTAATTTATTAAGTAACCATGGTGACATGTGTTAGTTAGTGAATTGGAGTAAATGCCAAATGTCAAGTTCTTATTTTTAGTTTTCTTTTATTTTTATTTTTAATAAACTACATTCTAACTTATATAAACATATGTTCTCATCTACACTTTCCCTTTTCTATTCTTTTCAAAAACTCAAGAAAAAAAAACCTCAGCCTGAAATAAGATTTCTCAAAACAAAATCCTGTAACAAACTCCTCAAACTAAATCCTCAAAACAATCAGTAATCAACATTCTTCAAACCGTAATTCATTTCAAACCAAGCATGTAAACCTCTCTTCAATCTAAAAACAAAAAGTCTGCATTTCTTTAAACCTGGAATTAAAGCCTGCATATTTTTATTCAAGTCTGGAAGCAAGAAAACCTGTTTTAAAGCAACATCTCAACAAACAAGTTAGCATGCAGTTTCAAATCAAAACAAAGAGGCAATTCAAGTTATAAATCAAAGCATGCATGCAAGTTTCTTCAGAAAGTATTAAAGTTTAAAATCAAGTAGCATTCCAGATTTCAAGTATCTGTTTCAAGCTCTGTTCACTTTTAAAAAGGTGAGTAACTTACATTTTTAAAACTTAAGTATATGATATATGTTTGCATGTGATGATATTGGCTGGTATTGAAGTTTTTAATTTGAATTTATATGAATTGGTATAAATATGTGTGTGAGCCTGTCTGTTTACATATAAAAACCTATCCTCTGTTATTTATCAAGTGAGTAAACCCCCTTTATAAGGTTTTAAATCTATTATAATTTGTTTGTATGGGATGAATATTTGAAAGTATGTGTGAAAATTGTTTGTATGGATGTACAGATGCATGTTGCTATTTTGCCTGTTCTTATCTGTTCTAAATTTTTAAACTGATACCATGATCAAAATTCATTTTCTTTTTATCTAATCTCTGATAGGACTTAGAATTCAAACTATATTTGTTTTGTTTAAATCATGGATTACAGTTTAGAATTTTAGTAAGTAAAATAAAAGAAAATTACTCTGTAAATAAAAAGGGAACAGGGAAGTTTAAGTTTTGTATAAAATTCAAATAGGATAATTTAGCATTCCAGGATTTTAGATTGAATCTTTAAACCAAATTATGATTTTTAGAAGAAAAATCACAATTTTTAAGTTTGTAAATATTGAGATATGTTAGTATGAACGGAAATTGGAATTTTACCAATCTCTGGCGATCGCGAGGTCCTGTTGTCTCGGGGTCGTGGGTGAAGTTTACTGGGAGATCGGGGATCATGGAAAAAATGGTCAGAACGTTTCTCGACCACCGTGGTGGTCTAGCATTGGCGAATTAGGGTTTAATCACCAGAGTTGGTCGACTTGGGATTTCGTATTAATGCGATGTCGATGGTGAACCGAAATCGATCGCAGGTGGGGGGAAAAGTGAGGGGAGACTCAGGCGCATCTTCAGGCGCGACGGCAAGGAAACTGGTGGTCGGAGCTTCAGAGGAAAGGCGTTGACAGGTTTTGGAAGAAATGGTTTCAGTTTGGTTCCAGATTTGGGAATAACACTCGAATTCGATTTTTGGAGATGTACGATGAACGATGATCTGGGAATCGGAATCGTGAGTGGCATTCGTGGTCGAGATGCTGGCGTTGGCAGCGATGATCGGAGGAGATCATCTCGTGTGTGCACGTGAACGAGTATCAGCGTGTCAGTGTTTTAGTTTGGTTTTAGCAGAGAAGGTCTCGAGTATTTCTCGAGTGATAGCGTGAATAACTCGAAGCAGTTAGGGTTTTACTCGAAGCATTTAGTGGTGGGCTCGGGTGATTTGGTGTTAACAGTTTTTAAGATCTGATAGTGTTTTTAAATTTAAAATGAATTTAAATTGAAAAGCAGTATTCAAAACAAAGTTTTAAATAAAATGTTAAGGTATGGATTCAGTTTATTAATATCCTAGTTAAATAAATAAGTTATAAATTTATAATGTTTTAACAAATATAAAAGGTTGAAAGTATAATTTAAAAAGATTTGAATAAAAGAATTGGTTTAAAAATCTTATAAAATTTCTTTTTTAAATGTTAAGTGTTTCTTAACATTTGATTTTAAAAAGGTTTTGTATTTGATTTAAAATTTGGATAAAGTTAAACTTGTAATTATTTTAAAATCTTTAATTTAAAATGAATTAAAAGAAAGATTTTAAAGTAAAATCTTTTAAAGTCTTTATTAATTATAAATTAAAGTAGTTAAAGATTAATACTTTAAAGTAATTAAGGTTTAATGATTTAGATTCATTAAATTAATAAAGTAATTAAAGAATAATTTAATAAATTATTTAATTAATGAATTGGGTGTTTAATTAAATAATTAGAATTTTAAGTTAACTAATTAAGGGTTAATTAATTTGGGATTAAGAATCATTTAATTAAATAAGTATGGATTGTTAATAAATGATTAGAAATTTATTAACCTAGTGATTAAAGATTAATTAAGAAATTAATTTAGTAATTAGAAATTAATTAATTAGTAACTAAGAATTTATTAAGTTGTAATTAATAAATAATTGATTAAAGCTTAATTACTTAAAGAAAGTAATTAAAGGATTATTAATAATTAATAAGGGATCATTAATTAGGGATTATTAAATAATTAATAAATGGGATTAATTTTGATAATCAAGTAGATTAATTAACTAATGATAATCTTTTATGAATTGGTTAAGTATAATTACTTAATGGAAGTAATTAAGGTAATTAATTACTTAAGGTAATTAATTAAATAAATTTGATTAAGTTAAATTAATTAATTAAATTAATTTAAGATAATCACTTAGAGATGTGATAAATATAATTACTTAAATGTAATTAGTGAAGAGTAATTACTTAGGAAAGTAATTAAAGTTAATTAGAGGATGTAATTAACTAAAGAAGATTTTTAATAATAAAAGTAATTTTAGTTTAATTACTTTTGTATAATTAATCAAGGGATTAATTAAAGGATAATTAATTTTGGAGAAATTAATTTATGGAAGAGTAATTAAGGGTAGTTAATTACTAAATGTTATTAATCAAAGGTGATTTATAAATGTGACTAATTAATTATTAATTTAAATAAGATAATTAATTAAGAATAATTAAGGATCATTAATTAATTAATGATGTAATTAAGGATTGGTTAATTAAGATTAATTAATAAATAATTAGTGATTAAAGTAATTAATTAATTGTAATTAATTAAGGATTAATGTAATTAAATATAGTTAATTAATTAATGAAGTAATTAAAGATTAATTACTGAATGGTTTAAGATAATTAATTTGTGAAATTAATTAAGTATTAATTACTTAAAGTAATTAAAGGGTAATTAATCAGGAATGATTAATTTAGATGGATACTTAGAGTAATGATTAATTAATTGGTTTAATTAATAATTAATTAAGCAGGATTTATAGGATGAAGTAATTAATTTAATTCACTTTAAATTAATTAGATATGATAAATCATTACTTAAGAATGGATGAATGATATTGAATGCTTTGCATTGTTGATATCTCTGATAAGAGATGTGCTGATCTATGATATAGATGTTTGGTTGGATTGAAATGATAATATGAATTATCTGTTTGGATGATAATATGGATTATCTATTGTAAATTATCTATCTGTGTGTAGTATAGATAAGAATTGAATTGTTTTAACCTTAAAACAACTTGGCCCTTCAAAGATATGTTTTGGATTTCGATGAGACCGGGATCGGGTTTCCGTATACCGGAATTCCAGGTCTGGAGACCCGAATACCACATCGATCCAAATTTACGATAGGTCGTGAATCTCAAGTGAAGATGAAGATTCAGAGTGCAAGGGTTATTGTCGTTAACTCTGAGGGTGATTCCAAAACGAGTGTAACGAGATAATGCCTTCGGTTTCGTTCGAACCCGGAACGAACTTGTATGGATTGAATGCTTTCAGCACATCGTCAGGCGGACGATGAGCATTCTAAGTGATATGTTCTGATTAAAGGTAATCGTAACCTCAAGCCTCATCAACCGGGAATGGCTAAAACAGGGGTGGTGCAGCAAGGCTTCGTGGGTAGCACCCACTGAGAGCAAGATAGATCCCTGTCTAGAGGTCCCTTTTCTTTTTATTCGGCTTAGTGTGTGGTTGGTCGCGCCAACTACGAGGTTATCTTGTTCGGAATTATCCAGTAAGGGATGGTTCCGGCTTTGTGTTGCAGGGGAGCGGGCGTACTCCTCGGTACGGTGATCTAGGCCACGTACTGTGACGGGCGGTACCTCAGTAGCCTTGCCATTGTATGGAATCCAAACTCCAATAAGTGCCGTACGTATTAGATGTGCCCAACTATGTTGGAATGTGAGATGTAAGCATTTCAGCTATTTCTATATTTTACTTGAAAACCCTAGACCCTATTATAATAAAATCAGATTTCCTATCAAATGTTTTGGTTAGCGTAAGGTAAAAACTTACCCATGTTTATTTGTGGGGAGTCTTACGTGATACCTTTTCTTTCTAAAGGTTTTGAAGTTAAGCAAGTTTAACTTGTTACTCACACCAGGCCCATGTCTGACCCAAGTGTTTATTTCTGTTTTATAAACTCTTGGGTACTCAAATTTTTACGAGTAGCCAAGGGATTCAGGTTTAGCTTTGACGAATATTCTGGAGGAGCAATGGAGCAGGAGGCTTCGGCGTTCGTAGATATAGTATTCCGCTGTGTTGATATCTGTGATAGTGTCTTGTCTTGTATTTGAGTTGTAATGTCTAGACAGATGTTTATAACTGTCTAGTAAGTGACGTATATGCTGTGTAACTCTGTAAATTGTTGTATACTATGTAATAGTTTATGTTATTAATATAATTTATTCGTTCCGCTGTGAGATCGTTGTTGTTGTTTCTTTCTTTCTTCTCTTCTTTTCTATTTTCTATCCCTTTCTTTCTTCATAACGATGCGTCTTTCTGGGCATAGAAAGTCGGGCCGTGACAGTGGTATCAGAGCATAGGTTGAGCGAGTACCTAAGCTATTGGTTAAGTGAATATCAGAACACTAGGTTGAGTGAATACCTAGGTTCGGAAGAATTGTTCATTAGAGACAGGATCTGTAACAACCTGTTTGAGTCCGAGTGTATATATATACGAGAGCGCGTATTTGTTAGTTATATAAAATGGTTTTATATTGTGTTAATTGATCGGTTGGGTGGTATATGGATTCTGGTCAATACGAGTAGCTAACATTATTGATAGGGATCTCTAAACACTTGGACCAGGCCAATGGACACAATATTGTTTAGAAAGGTAGATGAAATAATTTTACCCAGATATAATTTCTATATAAAAAAAAAGTATCATTTTAAATGTATATGGTATTTGTAATGATTGGTTGAGATGATAATAATTTATCATCTAGGATTAGGAGTCTGAGTGTTGAGGTTGGAAGTGTATTTGTCGAGACTGTAAACCTAATACCGTCTCGAGTGAACTTTACAGTTGTGTAAGGATTTCACAATCTCTGAAGGAAACCTGTTAAGGTTCGGAGTTCATCTTTGAAGTTGGATCTGTCGGAGAGCAGAAGCGAGTGATGGTATCTTGATACCTCAGGAAGAGTAGCTGTGTGATGAGACGCAGTGACTATGGATGTTCCCGAAGATGTTTTCTTTTGGAACAAGTTAATGAAGTGTGTCTGTTTCGGTGTTGTGGCTGAGTTCAGCATGGTGATTCTGTTTGAGGTTCGAGTTTCTCGAAGAGCTTTGGATTGAGAAGTCTTTGGCATCTGTGGCAGCGGTGCAGCTCGGAGTATTCTGTGTGTTGGCAGTAAGTTTTTCTGGATGAGCAGTTTTCTGAAGGTGAAGTTCAGAAGCAGCAGAGTGGATCCATTTCTTCAATGGATAGGATAGATAAGTGTAAGCTGTTCTGATTGGTAAAGAGAGAACAGTTTCTTTGCATTTTGGCTGGGTTGATCGCAAAAGTGACTTGCGATAGTTTGAGTATTCTTTTGAGTTATCCGATATTTTCTGGGATGTGTTGTCCAGTCTGTGCTTGTGTTCTTCATCAGCATTTTCATTTTACTCCAGATCAGAATGGTGCAGCGGAAGCAGTTTGGCGAGTGCTCCTGTTTGTGTGTCTTTTCCAGATAGGAGAAGTTAGTTCAGTCTACTGATGGTAGTAGAGTTGTGTTTTGGATTGGGTAGATCTTGAGAGGATCATTGGTTGAGTTATTTTTGGTCCTGTTTGTTTCTAGAAGCATCGGCGAAGGTTGAGTTGATCAGGAAGGATTTGTAGGTAGCCCGAGATCGTCTGAAGATTTTGTGGATAAGAGACGGAGGAATTTTGGAATTCAAAGTTGGAGACTTCGTTGTTGTTGAAGTTTTCTCTGGTAAAAGGGAGCAATAAGATTTGGTAAGTCTAGGAAGTCAGCTCCGAATTATTTTGGATCTTTTCTGTGATCTAATTTGGATAAGTACTTTGATCTACAAGGTTGAATTGTCAGTTTGGATAACTGGAATTCAATGTATTTTACGTATCTCTGAGGGAGTACGTGTTTTGATCTATCTCTGGTTTTGGAACCAGCAATTCTGGAGGAATTGGTTGTTGAGTCAGACTCGTCTGTAGTCTGATATTCTGTTTAGTTCTGTACATCTAGATGAGTAGGAGCTCTATAGCTTAGTAGTATTGATTGTTTGGATTCTGTAGAGCGAGTATCCCGATATATATATATATATATACTTAGGGAAACTCGAGGAAATTGTATTCAGAATTTTGTCTGGATAATTAGAAATGTTAATTGGGTGAATTGTTTGTTATGGTTGTTAGCATATGGATGATAATATATGCTTGTGATTTAAATAGATTATTAAATTACCTTTGCTTTAAATTTCGGGGACGAAATTATTTTAAGGGGGGAGGAATGTGATATCCCGGAATTTATGGGCAATATCAATTTAATAATCTGTTTAAATAATTAAATTGATTTGATAATCTTTGATAATAAAATTTGAATTTAAATTTAAATTAATTTTGAAATTCAAAAAGGGGTAATATTTTAAATATTTGAATTTTATAAATATATGGATAAGCTTTTATTTACATATAATTAGTTTTATTTTCATTAAAGTAACTTATATATATATATAAATTTAAATAAGCATTTATAAAATAAAGAAAAGGCTTTTAATTACATTTACAATAAATAAAATTTATTAAAAAGACAAGTGTTAATTTATTAAGTAACCATGGTGACATGTGTTAGTTAGTGAATTAGAGTAAATGCCAAATGTCAAGTTCTTATTTTTAGTTTTCTTTTATTTTTATTTTTAATAAACTACATTCTAACTTATATAAACATATGTTCTCATCTACACTTTCCCTTTTCTATTCTTTTCAAAAACTCAAGAAAAAAAAAACCTCAGCCTGAAATAAGATTTCTCAAAACAAAGGCCTGTAACAAACTCCTCAAACTAAATCCTCAAAACAATCAGTAATCAACATTCTTCAAACCGTAATTCATTTCAAACCAAGCATGTAAACCTCTCTTCAATCTAAAAACAAAAAGTCTGCATTTCTTTAAACCTGGAATTAAAGCCTGCATATTTTTATTCAAGTCTGGAAGCAAGAAAACCTGTTTTAAAGCAACATCTCAACAAACAAGTTAGCATGCAGTTTCAAATCAAAACAAAGAGGCAATTCAAGTTATAAATCAAAGCATGCATGCAAGTTTCTTCAGAAAGTATTAAAGTTTAAAATCAAGTAGCATTCCAGATTTCAAGTATCTGTTTCAAGCTCTGTTCACTTTTAAAAAGGTGAGTAACTTACATTTTTAAAACTTAAGTATATGATATATGTTTGCATGTGATGATATTGGCTGGTATTGAAGTTTTTAATTTGAATTTATATGAATTGGTATAAATATGTGTGTGAGCCTGTCTGTTTACATATAAAAACCTATCCTCTGTTATTTATCAAGTGAGTAAACCCCCTTTATAAGGTTTTAAATCTATTATAATTTGTTTGTATGGGATGAATATTTGAAAGTATGTGTGAAAATTGTTTGTATGGATGTACAGATGCATGTTGCTATTTTGCCTGTTCTTATCTGTTCTAAATTTTTAAACTGATACCATGATCAAAATTCATTTTCTTTTTATCTAATCTCTGATAGGACTTAGAATTCAAACTATATTTGTTTTGTTTAAATCATGGATTACAGTTTAGAATATAGAAAGTAAAATAAAAGAAAATTACTCTGTAAATAAAAAGGGAACAGGGAAGTTTAAGTTTTGTATAAAATTCAAATAGGATAATTTAGCATTCCAGGATTTTAGATTGAACCTTTAAACCAAATTATGATTTTTAGAAGAAAAATCACAATTTTTAAGTTTGTAAATATTGAGATATGTTAGTATGAACGGAAATTGGAATTTTACCAATCTCTGGCGATCGCGAGGTCCTGTTGTCTCGGGGTCGTGGGTGAAGTTTACTGGGAGATCGGGGATCATGGAAAAAATGGTCAGAACGTTTCTCGACCACCGTGGTGGTCTAGCATTGGCGAATTAGGGTTTAATCACCAGAGTTGGTCGACTTGGGATTTCGTATTAATGCGATGTCGATGGTGAACCGAAATCGATCGCAGGTGGGGGGAAAAGTGAGGGGAGACTCAGGCGCATCTTCAGGCGCGACGGCAAGGAAACTGGTGGTCGGAGCTTCAGAGGAAAGGCGTTGACAGGTTTTGGAAGAAATGGTTTCAGTTTGGTTTTAGCAGAGAAGGTCTCGAGTATTTGTAATATCCCGGAAATTTAGGGCAATATCAATTTAATAATCTGTTTAAATAATTAAATTGATTTGATAATTTCTGTAAATAAATTTGAATTGATTCAATAATATTCTTTAATAAATATTTAATTAGTGAATTAATCTTTTAATAAGATTAATAAATGTTTTATTTATTCAAAATATATTTTGACCTAAGTTTGTATATTAAAACAAGTTATAAAATGTTTGTTTTATTCTTTTTAAAATATTGATAAATAAATTTGATTTGTAGAATAAATATGAGAATTTAAAATACAATTAATAAATGAATCATGCATTCATTAAAATAACAAATAAGTTACAACCTCTTGTATAAATTTATTTAATATGATTAAAAACATTATTTTCAAATGATTATTATATATATTGTTTTTATTTATAAATATAATGTTTTATTTCTTTAAAAATTAGCTATACATATAAACAAGTATTTATAAATTAATTAAGTTTAAAACATTCATTACCTTTAAATAAAAATACCAATTAATTAAAAGGACATGTGTAAATATATTAAAGCCTAATGTAACATGTGTTAGATGTTTAAACAAGGTAATTAACAAGTGTTGAAATTCAAGCCATGTGTCAAATTTTAGTTTTAATTTTCTTTAATTTTTAATATAAATCATAAATATAGTTATATAAACTCATGCATTCTTTCTTTCCTTTCCCTTTTTTCTCATTTTCCAATTCATAACTAAGAAGTCTTCCAGCTGAAACGTTTTCTCTAAAACAAATCTGAGAAAATTTGCAAATCCATTTTTTTCAAAACCAAATCAGTAACCATCTTCAAACAAGATTCCTTTAACATATTTCAAAACAAGCCTGCATTCATCATCCTCAAAAACTGAATCCTCTACATCATTTTTCTTCAATCTGAAATTGTTTTCCTACATACAACCTCATTTTTCAAGTTCAAAGTATTTTCAAACCAAGCACAAAAAGTATTTCCAATTTATGTAACATGCAAATTAAAATCTGAAGCCCACATTCATCATTTTCAAACCTGAGATGAAGTCATTTCTGCATTGCAACTGCATTTCAATTCAAGCTGTGCACTTTTATTTCAATCTGGAAAGTAGCCTCTGCATGCAAGTTAAAGACCTCAGCAACATTCAAGTTTAAAGTTTTTAAAAGCAAGTTTTCAAAGGATTCCAGTTTCAAAGCAAACTAGCAAAATCAAGTTTTCTCTGTCAAAAACTTTTCAAAATGTGCTCTGTTCATCTTCTTTGTTTCAGGTGAGTAACACTTTTGAAAACTTAAATATGGTTATAAGTTTTACTCCATATGATGAATGTTTGAAGTAAATTATGTTTGCATATAAGAATGGATGTTGATATATGTGAAATGGCTGAATATATATATTTCCTCAGTCCTCTGTTATTTATCAAGTGAGTAAACAAACTTTTCAAACCTAAAAGTCTTTTAATTTTAATACATGTGGTAGATCCGTGTATTAGTATAGTATATCATGTTGAATAGATGGATGGGTATGAATATATTTGTATACATATAAATTGTTCCTCTGTTTAATTTTTCCAGTAAGCTAACCTGCTTGATTTTACTTCTATGTCTTGATGATTGAATTGACAATGGAAGTATATTATGAAAAATGTTTGTTTAATGGTTAAATAGGCTTGCATGCTTGTATATATATATATGTGTAAATTTGTGTGTGCATGTCTGTATGATATCATTGCTTATGTTCATTGTTTCCAGTTTTTAAAACCTGTTCAAAATTCAATTCCTCTCCCCATAATCTTCTATAGATTGTTATGTTAAAACAAAATGGATTTAAAATTATCAGAACTTAATTTTAAAAATACTTGTAAGTATGGTTAACAAGTAGTTTAACCTGGAACGAGAATATGCAGTGGAACTCAATATATGATAAAATTCGATTTCCTTAATTATTTGATTTACTTATATAATCTAAATCGTTTTCGAAAACGATGATTTTTGAAAGTGGAATCAAGATTTTTAACAGTGTATTGAAAGAGAAATCGTAGGATGAACGGAAAATGCATTTTCGTCCATTCCTGTTGATCGGCAATGTTTGGTGTGTCGTGATTGTTCATGGTGGAAGCTGGCACGTTGGAGATCTCTGGAAAAATGGTGAACGAATTTCTCTAACGCCACGATGGCCGCGCGTTGTCGAAATAGGGTTTAAGGACTAGTTTTGGGTCGGCATAGTTCTCGAGCTCGTGCGTGGTCGAGGGTAGATCGGAGACAATCGCAGGTGGGGGAAAAGGTGAATGGGTCTTCGGCGAGGCTATGGCCAAAATTTCGAAGTCTCTGGTGATCGGAATTCTTGGGGCAAGGTGATTTTGTCAACCATGTCTAGTTCCAGTAAGGTATTGGATTGCTCATTTTCGAATTGGAAGTAGTTTCGAGTTTCTGGGAGCTTGAGCTAGTCGACGGTGATGTCGACGACACGTTGATGGTCACGACGATGATCGGAAGGGGTCAGGCTGGATGTGCACGTGCACGTGTGCACGGTGGAGTCTGGATTTGGTTGGTTTAGGGAAGAAGAAGAAAGGCTCGGGTCGATCTCGAAGATTTTGCGTGTTTGTCTCGAAGTCAGGTAAGGTGATGAGTGTCTCGGGAAAATTGTGTTTTGCTTGGGTGATTTTGTTGTCGAGCTCGGGTTCGTTTTTGTAAGTGAGTTCCAGGATTTAAAAGTAACAAGTTTTAAAAATAAAGTGAATGTTTTAACTAAGTTCTTTTTTATAAATGATTTAATCAAGTTTAAAAGCAAGTTTCCAAAGCTAGTTAAGAAATAAGTTTTCGTATTTATCAAAGTTATTTTCAAACAAGCTTTTAAAAAGATTAAATGTTTTAAAGTTAATTGATGGCTAATTACATAGTGAAATTAATAAAGGATAATAAATTAAGGGAAAATTAATTAATTAATGATTGAAGGTTAATTAATTAAGTAATTAAAAGATAATTAGATTTAATTAAAGTGATTAATTAATAATGTAATTAATTAAGATAATTAATTAGAAGTAATTAATGTGTAAATTCTATATGTAATTAATTAAAAAGGATAATTATTTTATGGAAGTAATTAATGAAAGGTAATTAAGGATTAATTACTTAGATAATTAATAAATGTTAATTAATGTGATTTATAAAGGTTAATTAATATGATTAATTAAGGTTAATTAATGTGATAAATTAAGGTTTTAAAGGTAAGTGATTAATAGTTAATCGATTTCTGTAATTAATTAAAGAATAATTACTTAATTTGAATAGGATAATTAATTAAGAGTAATTAAGGATTATTAATTAATATAATTAATGATGTAATTAAGAATTGATCAATTAAGAAATAATTAATAAATAAAGTGATTAATTAATGTAATTAATTAAGGAGTAATGAAATTAATTATAATTAATTAATAAATGTAGTAATTAAAGGTTAATTACTATAAGTGGTTAAGAATAATTAATTTGTGAAATTAATTTAAGTGCTAATTACTTGAATGTAATTAAATATAATTAATCAAGGATGATTAATTAAAATGAATAATTGGATAAGGGTTGATTAATTAATTGATAATTAATTAATAGTGACTTAAGCAAGATTGTTAATGATGAAAGTAATTAATTTAATTTATTTAAAATTAATTAGAGATGAAGTATTTAATTTAATTCATTTTAAATTAACTATATATGGTGATTAATAAATCATTGCTTAAGGATATTGAATGATATTGATTTACCTTGAATTGTTTGAGATCTCAGAGATGAGATAATTGATACTGTATGATTTGGATGCTTTGGTTGCATAATGCTGATGATATGGATTATCTGCTTTTATTGATAATGTTGATTATCTCTTGTGAATCTGTGAATTATCTATCTGTATGTAAATAGATAGTATAATTGAATTGGTTTAACTTTAAAAATAACTTGGCCTTAAAAGATACGTTTTGGATTTCGATGAGACCGGGATCGGGTTTCCGTATACCGGATTTCCAGGTCTGGAGACCCGAATACCACATCGATCCAAATTAACGATAGGTCGTGAATCAAGTGAAGATGAAGATTCAGAGTGCAAGGGTTATTGTCGTTAACTCTGAGGGTGATTCCAAAACGAGTGTAACGAGATAATGCCTTCGGTTTCGTTCGAACCCGGAACGAACTTGTATGGATTGAATGCTTTCAGCACATCGTCAGGTGGACGATGAGCATTCTAAGTGATGTGTTCTTTTTAAAGGTAATCGTGACCTCAAGCCTCACAAACCGGGAATGGCTAAAACAGGGGAGGTGCAGCAAGGTTAGTGGGTAGCACCCAAGTAGGACAAGATTACCTCTGTCTAGAAGTCCCTTCTTATTTCGGCTTAGTGTGTGCGGTTGCTGATCCCAACCGTGAGGTATCTTGTGCGGGAATTATCCAGTAAGGGATGTTCCAACCTTGTGTTGCAGGGGATTGGGAGTGATCCTCGGTACGGTGATCTAGGCCACGTACTGTGACGGGCGGTACCCCAGTAGCCCTGCCATTATATGGAATCCAAACTCCAATAAGTGCCGTACGTATTAGTTGTGCCCAACTATGTTGGAATGTGAGATGTAAGCATTTCAGCTATTTCTGTATTTTACTTGAAAACCCTAGACCCTAATATAATACAATCGAATTTCCTATCAAATGTTTTGGTTAGCGTAAGGTAAAAACTTACCCATGTTTATTTGTGGGAAGTCTTACGTGATACCTTTTCTTTCAAAAGGTTTTGAAGTTAAACAAGTTTAACCTGTTACTCACACCAGACCCATGTCTGACCCAAGTTGTTTATTTCTGTTTTATAAACTCTTGGGTACTCAAATTTTTACGAGTAGCCAAGGGATTCAGGTTAGCCTTGACGAATTGTGGAGGAGCAATGGAGCAGGAGGCTTCAGCGTTGTAGATATAGATAGTAGTTTCCGCTGTGTTGATCTTGTTTAGATCTTTGTTTTGTATTGAGATGTAATAACTAGACAGATGTTTATAACTGTCTAGTATATGAGATGTAATCTATGTAACTCTGATAAGTGTTGTATATGATACTATGTAATATTTATGTGATATAATATATTTTGTTCGTTTCCGCTGTGAGTATCTGTGTTTGTTTTCTTTCTCTTCTCTTCTTTTCTACTTCTCACCCCTTTCTTTCTTATTAGCGATACGACTTTCTATGGAGAGAAAGTCGTGGTCGTTACAGTATTTCTCGAGTGATAGCGTGAATAACTCGAAGCAGTTAGGGTTTTACTCGAAGCATTTAGTGGTGGGCTCGGGTGATTTGGTGTTAACAGTTTTTAAGATCTGATAGTGTTTTTAAATTTAAAATGAATTTAAATTGAAAAGCAGTATTCAAAAAAAAGTTTTAAATAAAATGTTAAGGTATGGATTCAGTTTATTAATATCCTAGTTAAATAAATAAGTTATAAATTTATAATGTTTTAACAAATATAAAAGGTTGAAAGTATAATTTAAAAAGATTTGAATAAAAGAATTGGTTTAAAAATCTTATAAAATTTCTTTTTTAAATGTTAAGTGTTTCTTAACATTTGATTTTAAAAAGGTTTTGTATTTGATTTAAAATTTGGATAAAGTTAAACTTGTAATTATTTTAAAATGTTTAATTTAAAATGAATTAACAGAAAGATTTTAAAGTAAAATCTTTTAAAGTCTTTATTAATTATAAATTAAAGTAGTTAAAGATTAATACTTTAAAGTAATTAAGGTTTAATGATTTAGATTCATTAAATTAATTAAGTAATTAAAGAATAATTTAATAAATTATTTAATTAATGAATTGGGTGTTTAATTAAATAATTAGAATTTTAAGTTAACTAATTAAGGGTTAATTAATTTGGGATTAAGAATCATTTAATTAAATAAGTATGGATTGTTAATAAATGATTAGAAATTTATTAACTTAGTGATTAAAGATTAATTAAGAAATTAATTTAGTAATTAGAAATTAATTAATTAGTAACTAAGAATTTATTAAGTTGTAATTAATAAATAATTGATTAAAGCTTAATTACTTAAAGAAAGTAATTAAAGGATTATTAATAATTAATAAGGGTTCATTAATTAGGGATTATTAAATAATTAATAAATGGGATTAATTTTGATAATCAAGTAGATTAATTAACTAATGATAATCTTTTATGAATTGGTTAAGTATAATTACTTAATGGAAGTAATTAAGGTAATTAATTACTTAAGGTAATTAATTAAATAAATTTGATTAAGTTAAATTAATTAATTAAATTAATTTAAGATAATCACTTAGAGATGTGATAATATAATTACTTAAATGTAATTAGTGAAGAGTAATTACTTAGGAAAGTAATTAAAGTTAATTAGAGGATGTAATTAACTAAAGAAGATTTTTAATAATAAAAGTAATTTTAGTTTAATTACTTTTGTATAATTAATCAAGGGATTAATTAAAGGATAATTAATTTTGGAGAAATTAATTTATGGAAGAGTAATTAAGGGTAGTTAATTACTAAATGTTATTAATCAAAGGTGATTTATAAATGTGACTAATTAATTATTAATTTAAATAAGATAATTCATTAAGAATAATTAAGGATCATTAATTAATTAATGATGTAATTAAGGATTGGTTAATTAAGATTAATTAATAAATAATTAGTGATTAAAGTAATTAATTAATTGTAATTAATTAAGGATTAATGTAATTAAATATAGTTAATTAATTAATGAAGTAATTAAAGATTAATTACTGAATGGTTTAAGATAATTAATTTGTGAAATTAATTAAGTATTAATTACTTAAAGTAATTAAAGGGTAATTAATCAGGAATGATTAATTTAGATGGATACTTAGAGTAATGATTAATTAATTGGTTTAATTAATAATTAATTAAGCAGGATTTATAGGATGAAGTAATTAATTTAATTCACTTTAAATTAATTAGATATGATAAATCATTACTTAAGAATGGATGAATGATATTGAATGCTTTGCATTGTTGATATCTCTGATAAGAGATGTGCTGATCTATGATATAGATGTTTGGTTGGATTGAAATGATAATATGAATTATCTGTTTGGATGATAATATGGATTATCTATTGTAAATTATCTATCTGTGTGTAGTATAGATAAGAATTGAATTGTTTCAACCTTAAAACAACTTGGCCCTTAAAAGATACGTTTTGGATTTCGATGAGACCGGGATCGGGTTTCCGTATACCGGAATTCCAGGTCTGGAGACCCGAATACCACATCGATCCAAATTTACGATAGGTCGTGAATCTCAAGTGAAGATGAAGATTCAGAGTGCAAGGGTTATTGTCGTTAACTCTGAGGGTGATTCCAAAACGAGTGTAACGAGATAATGCCTTCGGTTTCGTTCGAACCCGGAACGAACTTGTATGGATTGAATGCTTTCAGCACATCGTCAGGCGGACGATGAGCATTCTAAGTGATATGTTCTGATTAAAGGTAATCGTAACCTCAAGCCTCATCAACCGGGAATGGCTAAAACAGGGGAGGTGCAGCAAGGCTTCGTGGGTAGCACCCACTGAGAGCAAGATAGATCCCTGTCTAGAGGTCCCTTTTCTTTTTATTCGGCTTAGTGTGTGGTTGGTCGCGCCAACTACGGGGTTATCTTGTTCGGAATTATCCAGTAAGGGATGGTTCCGGCTTTGTGTTGCAGGGGAGCGGGCGTACTCCTCGGTACGGTGATCTAGGCCACGTACTGTGACGGGCGGTACCCCAGTAGCCTTGCCATTGTATGGAATCCAAACTCCAATAAGTGCCGTACGTATTAGATGTGCCCAACTATGTTGGAATGTGAGATGTAAGCATTTCAGCTATTTCTATATTTTACTTGAAAACCCTAGACCCTATTATAATAAAATCAGATTTCCTATCAAATGTTTTGGTTAGCGTAAGGTAAAAACTTACCCATGTTTATTTGTGGGGAGTCTTACGTGATACCTTTTCTTTCTAAAGGTTTTGAAGTTAAGCAAGTTTAACCTGTTACTCACACCAGACCCATGTCTGACCCAAGTGTTTATTTCTGTTTTATAAACTCTTGGGTACTCAAATTTTTACGAGTAGCCAAGGGATTCAGGTTTAGCTTTGACGAATATTCTGGAGGAGCAATGGAGCAGGAGGCTTCGGCGTTCGTAGATATAGTATTCCGCTGTGTTGATATCTGTGATAGTGTCTTGTCTTGTATTTGAGTTGTAATGTCTAGACAGATGTTTATAACTGTCTAGTAAGTGACGTATATGCTGTGTAACTCTGTAAATTGTTGTATACTATGTAATAGTTTATGTTATTAATATAATTTATTCGTTCCGCTGTGAGATCGTTGTTGTTGTTTCTTTCTTTCTTCTCTTCTTTTCTATTTTCTATCCCTTTCTTTCTTCATAACGATGCGTCTTTCTGGGCATAGAAAGTCGGGCCGTGACAGTGGTATCAGAGCATAGGTTGAGCGAGTACCTAAGCTATTGGTTAATTTAATATCAGAACACTAGGTTGAGTGAATACCTAGGTTCGGAAGAATTGTTCATTAGAGACAGGATCTGTAACAACCTGTTTGAGTCCGAGTGTATATATATACGAGAGCGCGTATTTGTCAGTTATATAAAATGGTTTTATATTGTGTTAATTGATCGGTTGGGTGGTATATGGATTCTGGGCAATACGAGTGTCACGACCCGACTTTCTATGCCCAGAAAGACGTATCGTGAATTAAGAAAGAAAGGGATAGAAGAAGAAAAGAAAGAAAAGAAGAAAGAACAACAACATCAGAAACTCACAGCGGAACGAATGAAATATAATATATCATATAAAATATTACATAGTATCATATACATCAGAGTTACACAACTTATACAACACATATTAGACAGTTATAAACATCTGTCTAATTCATACAACTCAAGTATCACAGATACAGACACAACATATACACAGCGGAATCATCATATATCTACACGGTGAAGCCTCCTGCTCCAAATCTCCTCCAGAATTCGTCAAAGCTAACCTGAATCCCTCGACTACTCAATACAATATCGAGTACCCAAGAGTTTAATAAAACAGAAAATAAACACTTGGGTCAGACATGGGTCTGGTGTGAGTAAACGGGTTAAAATTTTTTTAACTTCAAAACCTTTTGAAAACAAAGGTATCACGTAAGACTTCCCACACATAAACATGGAAAAGTTTTTACCTTACGCTAACCAAAACATTTTATAGGAAATCCAGTTATATTATAATAGGGTCTAGGGTTTTCAAGTAAAATACAGAAATAGCTGAAATGCTTACATCTCACATTCCAACATAGTTGGGCACAACTAATACGTACGGCACTTATTGGAGTTTGGATTCCATACAATGGCAGGGCTACTGGGGTACCGCCCGTCACAGTACGTGGCCTAGATCACCGTACCGAGGAGTACGCCCGCTCCCCTGCAACACAAAGCCGGAACCATCCCTTACTGGATAATTCCGAACAAGACAATCCCGTAGTTGGCGCGACCAACCACACACTAAGCCGAATAAAAGAAAAGGGACCTCTAGACAGGGATCTATCTTGCTCTCAGTGGGTGCTACCCACGAAGCCTTGCTGCACCTCCCCTGTTTTAGCCATTCCCGGTTGATGAGGCTTGAGGTTACGATTACCTTTAATCAGAACATATCACTTAGAATGCTCATCGTCCGCCTGACGATGTGCTGAAAGCATTCAATCCATACAAGTTCGTTCCGGGTTCGAACGAAACCGAAGGCATTATCTCGTTACACTCGTTTTGGAATCACCCTCAGAGTTAACGACAATAACCCTTGCACTCTAAATCTTCATCTTCACTTGAGATTCACGACCTATCGTAAATTTGGATCGATGTGGTATTCGGGTCTCCAAACCTGGAATACCGGTATACGGAAACCCGATCCCGGTCTCATCGAAATCCAAAACGTATCTTTTAAGGCCAAGTTGTTTAAAGGTTTAAACAATTTAACTTATCTATATTCATACAGATAGATAATTCACAATTCACAACTGATAATCACATTATCAATTAAACAGATGATTCATAACCAAATAGGTAATCCATATCAACATCACAATAGTTAATCTATATTATCATCATAATGCAACCAAGCATTCATATCACACAACATCTTATCTCATTTCTGAGATTACATCCATTCAAGACAATCAATGTCATCCATTCTTATATAAGCAATGATTTACTTAACCACAACATAATTAATTTAAAATGAATTAAATTAACTATCTCTATCTTTAATTACTTGGATTATCATAATCCTGTTCACTATCATTAATTAATTACAACTTAATTAATTAAACATCTTAATGATCTTCCTTAATTAATCTTCCCTGATTAATTATACTTTAATTACATTCAAGTAATTATCCTTAACCATATACAGTAATTAACCTTTAATTACTAACATTAATTACAATAATTAATGAACCTTCATTAATTAATTAATTATAATTAATTATATTAATCCTCAATTAATTACAATTAATTAATCATACTTAAATTAATTACTTTCATTAATCAACCTTGATTAATTCATTAATTAAATAATCCTTATTAATTAATTAACCTTTTAATTAATTAAATAATTAATTTTAATCAACCACTTCATTGATTAGTCTTAATTAATCATAAACAGTAATTAACAATTTGTAATTACTTATCTTAATTAATTACTTTTAATTAATTATATTAACCTTTATTAATTAATCTAATTAATTAATCTTTAATTACTTCATTAAGTAATTATTAATCAATTTAATTTAACAAATAATCCCTAATTAATTACTTTATTAATTAATTACTTTTAAATTAATTACACTTAGTAACTAATCTTAAATTAAACGCATTTAATTGATCACATTAATTAATTAACTAAATTAATTAAGTAATTAACTTTTAATTACTTACATAAGTAATTATCTTCTAATTACTTCCATTAATAATCTTGATTACTTTCTTAATTAATTACTTAACAAATAATTAATTCCATCATTAAATAATTCTTAATTAATTACTTCATAATTAATTAACTCAAAAACAATTATATTAATTAATTCCTTAATTGATAACATTAAGTGATTACCCGTTAATCACCTCAGCTAATTACTCCCATGAGTAATTTTCCATTAATTACTTCCATAAGTAATTACATCCAATAATTAACCATTAATTACTTCATTAAGTAATTATACTTAATTAATCCATAATTAAGTGATTATTTAAAATTAAATAAACAATTAACTAATTATTTAAAATTAATTAAATAATTAATTGATTAACTTCTTATACTTCAAAATCCTTAATTAATTAAGAAAATCATTTATCTTAATTAATCTTTACTTATTAACAAATCATATAATCGAGTATTCTTAAGTCCATATCAAAATAATTCAACCTTAATCATCATCACAATTTAATTATTTGAATTAATCAAATCTTTAAAGACAAATTTTCTATTTGGTTTTCAAAATTTTAACATTTAGCTTATTTGGAAATAATGCATTTAGAAATCAATTTAAAATTTTAAAACAATTTAAACCTCTAACTAAATCTTTCAATCTTTGAAAATTGTTTAATAATTTTAATACATAATCAATTTAAAAGCCACTTATCCTACCTTCACAACTTATCTATTTATATATTATAAAGCTTGTTAATCATACATCCTTGGAACAATTTCTTTCATTACTGACAAACTCGACTTATCTTGATTTAAAAACTTTGAAAACTTGATTCTTTACAAAACTATTTCATACATCAGAATACTCGAGATACACTCATCCTTTTCTCGAACCAACACAGTACTTCGCAATCGTTCCCTACTCGAGTCTACCACGCAAAAACTTCGAGCCCGCTTCACTTCTTCCCCGAATCACTCGCGAGGAATTTACGAACATCTCTGCTTCGAGTCGACTAACAAACTTCACGAGACTTCCCCGAGTCGCCTTCGTCTTCCCCAACACGATCGTACCCATATACGAGCAAACGTGTACGTGCACGTGCACGTCGCTTCCACCCTCCTCCGATCATCTTTTCGATCGTCGACCAATCACACAAGGCCTCGACAACCCTTACACCAACCCAGAATCAAATCTTCATCATCGAAATGAAAACGAGCTTCCTCGTTCAAAAATCTGGAACCCATCTGATCGGAAAATCACCAACCACCAACGTCTCCGACCACTAGATCATCTGCCGTCCTACCCAAAGCTACGCCTCACTCTGACGAGCCACTTCACCACCTCGCGATCGAGTCCGGTCCCATATCAACGACGAACGAATCTCGGCAACTTCGATAGAAAAACCCAATGCTAAACCCTAATTTGTTCGAATTCGAACAATTTAACAATTGGAAAAAATCAATTGTATTTTTCCCATGATCTCCATTACTCAGACCATCTTCAACCCAAATGCCGAC
Organism: Allium fistulosum; assembly: GCA_030737815.1. Taxonomy (NCBI): domain Eukaryota; kingdom Viridiplantae; phylum Streptophyta; class Magnoliopsida; order Asparagales; family Amaryllidaceae; genus Allium; species Allium fistulosum. The sequence goes on from CM060905.1 coordinate 1,146,526,585, forward strand.
CACCCCGACGCCGTCGTTCATCGGCAATTCCCAAAAATACTCAAAATAAACAACTCGAAAATTCCCATTGATTAACAATCTAAAAATTATGAAAAGTATTTTAAAATTCGTGATTTGCAATTACGAATTCACTTATGTAATTCAAATCAAGAATTAAGACTCTTGATTTTTAACATAAATTTGGGTCTCTCTGTTATTTTCCTTTTTAAAATTTATTTGTTGAATAAAAAAAATCTTGAAACTATTTTTAAAATAATCTTCATATCCTAACAAATAACTTTCATTTATATATCAAAGTCTAATATTGAGTAGATTGAGATATTCGAATTTTTTTTTTGAAAGCAAAGCATGGACTGAACACAGAGAACAGGGTATTACATATATACACAGACATATTTACACACATATACATACATACCAATTCAATTATATAAAACTGAAAGATTTTTATGCAACATCAATGTCAAATAACAGATCACTCATTCATTAAAGCCATTCATATCTTAAACTGTTTTTAAAACAAAATGTTTACTCACCTTAAAATAAGAACAGAGAACAAAGCACTGTTATGTTTTATTTCCTGGAACATGCATTTGATTTTGTTCCTGGTATTTGACATTTGAAAAGATCTGAAGCTTTCTTAGTTTGTTTGAATCAGATCCTTGAAACTGAAACTTGCATCTTCATTTGAGTTGATTCCCTTGCTCAGGTTGAATTAGTTGAAGAATTTGAAAATAGTTGAATGTTTTGCTTGATCTTCTACTTGTTTGCATGATTTCAGGTTGTAGTTGAAAACTGATGTTGAATTTTCTTTTTAAATTTGATTTCAGTTTTTAGGAAGAAGAAGAAAAAAAGAGATTTGAGAAAGTTTGAACGGAAATTTTTTTTTTCTTTGAACTGGAAAGAAATAACCAGTTTTCTTCTTTAAAACATTTTATTTGTAATATAAGAGAATTAGGCCACTTGTCATTTTGCCAAACACTTGTCAATTATATCACTTAATTTTCTTACATGTGTTATTAAGATAATTAACATGTTTACACATATTTTCTTAAGTGTTTTTAAATAAATTTTATTTAATTTAAATGTAAATATAAACTTACTTTTTAAGTTACTTAATTCATAAATATTAGTTTACCTTTAAAAGAAAATATGCTAAAACTAATTATAAATATAAATAAATTCCTTATACATGTATTTTAAAATCTAGAACATTTATATAACCATTTAAAATTTAACACTTTAAAGAACTAGAATAAAACTTTGATTAAACCCCTTTTTAAAACTATCACATTTAAAATAAACAATTATCTTATATTTTGAAAACAATTGAATTAACCTTAAATTAGTTTTTGAAAATATAAATTTTAAAACAAAGCTTTAAATCACAATTCATACATATATAAATTATCAATAGATTAAATTAAATTCAAAACAATCCAAATTATAACATATACATACATATATATTACAATTTGAAAATTCATCTTTTATTTAAAACAAAAGATATTTCCATTCACAATATATCAAATATATATATTATAAATAGATTAAAATTTTATTAGCTTTAATAAACAAATCTTATCAATTTAAATTATTAGAAAAGACCAAATTGAATATTCCCAGATTAAATATTTATTAACCTTTTAAAAGATTAAATTACCAAATTAAATTAAAATTATAAAGAAAATTTATCAATCCAATTAAATTATCAATACTGATTATTAAATTTATATTGCTCAAAAACCCGGGATATCACATTCCTTCCCCCTTAAAATAATTTCGTCCCCGAAATTAAAAACAAAGTTAATTTAATAATCCAGCAAAGATTTCAATCTCTAACAGCAAAGCATACCTATCATCCAATTACTAACAACCAAAGCAACCAATCAATCAATCAAACAAACCTAACTAACTATTCTGATACAAATCAGGATAGATTTACTAACACTATCTCGAGTTTTCCCGAGTACAACACCGGAATACTCACTCTACAGAAGCTAAACAAACATCACCACTATAATCCAGAGCTCCTCTCTTCTCTAGATCCACTAATCTGAACAAAATATCAGACTACACACAAATCCAGCTCAACTTCCAAATTCATCTGAACTGCAGATTCAACAACCAATGATGAATCATACACGTACTCCCTCAGATATACGTGAAATACAATGAATTCCAGATATCCAAATTGGCTATTCATTCCTGTAGACAAAGAACTACTTCTCTCGAGAACACAGGAAAATCCAAAATACTTCAGTGCTAGCTTCCAGACTTACCAATCTTATAGCTTTATAATCGGAGAAAACTTAGCAAGTTTCCAATCTACAACTCCGAATTCCAAACTCTGCCTCATATCTACATAACTCACCAAACAATCTTGGACTACCCCATCTCTTCCTGATCAGCTTAACCTTCCCTGATGCTTCTTGAAATAAATTCGAACCAAGAACAAAATGATCTCTAGATCCTATTCAACAATATGAACTTTCCAAAATTTGTTGAAATCCAAACTTGAAAACTAGATCTGACCAATCCATTTCCAAAAATTCCTGAGCTGCTACACCAATTCTTCTTTCTCTAAGAACCATCCTACTACCAGACTAACCATCGGAGAAAAAGGCCACACTGCTGCATCCAAATTCTATCTCTAGGACACTGCTAAGCCAGAAAATCTTCTTGTCGGCACACAAACACCTTCGAGCTGAAACTGCTACCACAGCTAACCAAAGACTTCTAAATCCATAGGCGGCTCCTCGAATTCCTAAACCATCAACTAGCTTCACAAAAGACCCCTTGAGATGGGCAGACAATCTCTCAAGAAACTCGAGCTCCAAACCAAACACCAATAACTTACTCTTCTTAAGGGATAATGAGACCATGTCCGAAGAACAACTAATCGACCTTAGTCCCATACTTCAAAATAGACAAAACTCTCTTACTTGATATCAGAGAATTCCTATACAGTCGAGTCTTTCCTGCGGTAGACATCAACTGTTCCTCCAATACCTTCTTAATCTTGTTCCAAAAAGAAAATCTCCTTCGGAAACATCCATAGATACTGCGTCTTATCACACAACTGCTCCTTCCTGAAGTCGCCAAGTTACCATCACTTACTTCTGCACAACCGACAGATCCAACTCTAGAAAATCCGCTCACCCGAGCTCAACCAACTTACACTCCAATAATGGACTCTGAATCTTTAAAAAGATTTCCTTTAGAGATCCGAGAAATTCTTACTCCATATTGCCCAACTTACTCGAGACGGTATTAGGTTTACAGTCTCGACAGATACTCTTCCAACCTCAAACATTCAAACTCCAACTATTGGTAATTGTGTTACACACACTACCACCTTATCTACCTTTATAACTTATATTGGAAAACCCGAACAGGTAACCCAATAAATCGGTAGAAATATATATATATTTAAAATGATACTTTTTATATAGAAATTATTTCTGGGTAAAATTATTTCATTTACCTCTTTAAAACAATATTGTGTCCGTTGGCCTGGTTCAAGTGTTTAGAGATCCCTATCAATAACGTTAGCTACTCGTATTGACCAGAATCCATATACCACTCAACCGATCAATTAACACAATATAAAATCATTTTTATATAACTAACAATTACGCTCTCTCAAGATAGACACCACTTCAGAGCCTAGGTATTCACTCAACCTACTGCTCTGATATTCACTTAACCAAAAGCTTAGGCATTCGCTCAACCTATGCTCTGATACCATCTGTCACGACCCGACTTTCTATGCCCAGAAAGACGTATCGTGAATTAAGAAAGAAAGGGATAGAAGAAGAAAAGAAAGAAAAGAAGAAAGAACAACAACATCAGAAACTCACAGCGGAACGAATGAAATATAATATATCATATAAAATATTACATAGTATCATATACATCAGAGTTACACAACTTATACAACACATATTAGACAGTTATAAACATCTGTCTAATTCATACAACTCAAGTATCACAGATACAGACACAACATATACACAGCGAAATCATCATATATCTACACGGTGAAGCCTCCTGCTCCAAATCTCCTCCAGAATTCGTGAAAGCTAACCTGAATCCCTCGACTACTCAATACAATATCGAGTACCCAAGAGTTTAATAAAACAGAAAATAAACACTTGGGTCAGACATGGGTCTGGTGTGAGTAAACGTGTAACGACCCGTATTTTTACGGATCGACATGTTCGTCAAAATCTGGAATTTTAGCACATTCATGTCATTTCAGATTTTTAGGCAGATTTGTCTAAGTCCTAGGTCGTACGCGACCTAAGGGTTGTTGGCGACTTAGAGAAGATCTGCGACTTAAGAGGTTTAGGCGACCTAAGGAAATGTTGTGAGCGACCTAAGTTTTGTTAAGTGTTAGGTCGGCTGGGAAAGTTAGCGACCTAGTGGTTCCGTGTTAGCGACCTAAGGAGTTAGCTTGTTAGCGACCTAAGGAGTTAGCTTGTTAGCGACCTAAGGAGTTAGCTTGTTAGCGACCTAAGGAGTTAGCTTGTTAGCGACCTAAGGAGTTAGCTTGTTAGCGACCTAAGGAGTTAGCTTGTTAGCGACCTAAGGAGTTGCCGTGTTAGCGACCTAAGGAGATAGGTCGATAAGTGTTAGGTCGTAGCACTGTTAGGTCGCGTAGGTTGCTAAGTTGTTAGGTCGCTAGGATTGGTTAAGTGTTAGGTCGCGTAGATCTAACTGTTAGGTCGTATGTTGTGTTAGGTCGCGTAGAAGTCTAAGTTGTTAGGTCGCAACCCAACTAGGTCGTAGGTCGAAGGAAAGAGCATTGCTTTAGGTCGTCAAGTGTTAGGTCGCTGAGGAGTTATGTCGTGCATCTGTTAGGTCGGAGAAGCTTAGGTCGGAGAGGCTTAGGTCGGAAGCGACTTAGGGAGATAGCCAGATTTCGACTTAAGGACAGATTTCAGCTATAAATAGGAGGGGTTGTTCTCACTTTTTGGGATCCGGATTTTTGAAGCGACGAAGTGCTGCCATTTTGAGAGCTCGACTTCTACACTTCTTCACTTCTTTTCTCCACTCTAATCTAGTGCTTCCATCCATCCAAATCGAAGATCAAGATTGAAGATTCAAAAGCTTAGATTGAAGATCTTCATCTTTTCAAGAGAGATTTCATCGTTTGAAGCGGATTTGTGATAGATCAAGCTTGATCCTTTGCTGTCCAGATCTGAAGCGTATTGATTTGGGTTTGTTTAGGAGATTTGGTGAGTGGTGATTATCTCTCACACGGATCCAAAGGAGTATATCGGATTGTTGGCCGATTTGGTGTTAAAATAGTGATTTCCATGCATTTTCTTCATCCTTTGTGTAGATCCATATAGATCCATTGTTCATGATGATGTTACATCCATTTTATCATATGTTAACCTATGCAAGTTCATTCATCAAGTTTGTAGAGATATAATCCATGTTTTCATGCTTATTGGACTTTCAACTCTTTAATTACGAAAATGCCATTATTGTTATAATTGTCTACTTAGATCATATTTGAATGCTTGATTGTTTGGATTGATGTTTGATTTGATTGATTGTTATGAACTAGATGATTGATGATTAGATTTAGACCGAAGACGATTCAAAAGCTAAGGGAAAGGCTCTTGAATTGGAAAAGCTGCTCGTGGCATATGTAGCGGGATGATGAAGCTCTTATGCATAGATTTGATGATGTGATGATGAGATGAGGCTTTGCGAGGATGTAATGAAGCGAGGCAATCACGTGATGAAGACTTGGTCTAATCCAGACGGGATCATTCCAAGCATGTTGATAACTCGGTGATATGATTCGAGTTGAGGATAATGAATGGATATGAGAATAGTCGTCGAGGAGGATGACTAGGAGGCTTGGATAGCATCGTTGTTGAAGGTTCTAGCATGCTCTAAGCAAGAGTATGTTTGGGCAGATTCGATAGTCCCAACGGCCAACTGTTGATGGTCGAGTACTCTGGGCAGATTCGATAGTCCTAGGCACGGGCTGCGACGACGTGCAGGAGTTATGTCTAGAACCGGGGTTTCCATTAGCCCTTGACGGACGGCTGAAAGAATGTGCCGGTCATTCAATTAACGGTGATATCGAAGCAATGATAACAGTGATAGCCAGAGTCATGGATGTTTGGTTGTATCGTCATTCGGACTCAAGAGCGGTATTTTCTGGGTGCTTATCTGATTTAGGCCTTGGTACTTGGAAAACATCGCCCTTGACTCGAGTGATAGTAGTTTTACTTTAAATTGTATGCTCTGCTATGTTTGCTTCTGCTTAGTGTGTGTCTGGGGGCTATCACTGTAGAATGAGGTTGGAGTGGGAGGGTTGTATTCCTATTCCTTTTCCTTTATGCTCTTTTGGTATGTTGTTAGTTAATTTACTGCTCACTAAGACTGTTGTCTGACTCAAGGCTTTATGTTTTAATTCTTATTGCCTTGGGCTGTTCGTCCATTTTGGGACGGGCAGACTAGGTAGCAGGTGACAGGTGCTGTTCTCTTCTCACGATGCTGATATCGAAGACGAGCTAGAGGGTTGCATATTATCTTCTTATATGTACTGGATATTCCACTGTTTTGTATTCTCTGAGAGATTTGTAGTGAGGCTGGATGTATTGACTATGTGATGCTTGTATTCAACTATTATGGAGTTTTATATGATGTCATTTTGTTCTGTAAAGCTTCACTATACATATGTTCTATTGTATTTTGTCCATGCGCTGTGAGTAATACGATAGATTCTTTATGTTTTAAATCTTACCTTGACAATCGTCCATGATCGCCTGGCACACTTTACAGCGCTCTATCTCTAGATTCGGTGCAGGGGTCATGGGCGGTCGTCACATTTGGTATCAGAGCATTGGTTAATCGATTTTACCCAACGCTCGCTGTTGTAACTACGTATGAGAGACGTAATTGTATTTTGATGGATGATTACTATATATAATATAGTAGCTTAGCAGAGTTTGAGTCCTTTATGCAGTTGTTTCTCTAGATGTTCTAATCATTCCTTTTTATAGATATTGAGAATGAGTCGAAGAGGGAGACCAGCTGCTAGGGAAGGCCGTGCTACTGAAGAGACTGCTGATTATGCAGCCATGTTCGAAGCTATGATGACTTCGATCATGAGAAGGATACCAGTTCCGGGGGCAGCAGTTGATGTTGGAGTTCAAGTCCAAACTCCGAAACCAGTGGATTTTGCTAAGCTGTGCAAGGATTATACTACTCTTGGAGGGAAGGTTTTCTTGGGAACAGAATCTACCATTGAGGTCCAGTGGTGGATAGATGCTTGTAGAAGGATCTTTGGTGATTTGGGAATTGATGATGCAACTAAGAGGAAGTTGGCATCGAGGCAGCTTCAAGGGAGAGCTTCTGATTGGTGGAACTCTATTACCATCGATACTCCGGAGGAAGAGATTACTTGGGAGCAATTCCAAGTTAGGTTTGAAGCTAAGTTCATTTCTACAGCTCAGAAGTCTGTTCTGTTCAAGAAGTTTGTAGAACTCAAGCAGGGTGGAAGATCTGTTCTTGAGTATGTTTCTGAGTTTGAAGCTTTGTCCAAGTATGCTCGGTCATATATTGAGTCTGCTTACCAGAAGAATGAGAAGTTTGTGACTGGCTTGGATAGTTATCTTGGGAGGCAGTTGGTGGATCATTTGGACGATTCATTCGAGAAGCTTGTAGAGAAAGCTCTTAGGCATGAGAGTCTGTTTCCTAAGGAAGGGCCTGTTGTTGCTGTTACCAAGGGAGAATCTAAACCACAGCAGGGTGGAAACCAGAAGAGGAAGCAGCAGCAGCAGAAGGGTAAGGATGGCCAGAAAAAGCCGAAAGGCGAGGTGACTTGCTACAACTGTCAGCAGAAGGGCCATTTCTCTAAGGATTGTAAGAATCCTAAGGTGCCGATGAAGTGTCACAATTGTGACAAGCCGGGGCATTTCAGGAAGAATTGTCCGGAACCAAGGAAGGACAGGCAGATTGTGCAAGCCTATGCTTTGGGGGCTGTTCCGTCGTCTTCGAAAGCTCCTACTGCTGAAGAGAAAGGAAAGAGTGTGGTTGTTCAAGGTACTCTTTTCCTATGTGGTGTTCCAGTTAGAGTTTTGTTTGATACTGGAGCGTCACATTCGTTTGTTTGTAATGAACTAGTAGGCCGGTTAGATTTGAAGCCGGATATTGTTGATAGGCCATTGGTTGTGACTAATCCAGTTGGGGGTTCGTCTTGTTTGTGTATGTTATGCCGTGGTCTAGTTGTGTCGAGTCATGGTTGCTCTTTTCTTTGTGACTGTTTTGTTCTGAACTTTGCGGGGTTCGGAATTATTTTGGGTATGGACTGGCTTAGGAAGTATGCGGCTAAGGTTGATTGTGAGAGGCTGGAGGTGACAGTCGAGAATGTGGAAGGGCGAAGGATTGTGATACGATGTAAGCATGAGGAAGGCGTCTTCATGAGCTTCATGTATTCGCTAGTTGTTCCACGGGATGGACTGTCTTTAGTGCCAATCGCAAATGGATTCGAGGATGTCTTTGACGAAGTCAAAGGGTTGCCGCCGCATAGAGAGATCGAGTTTCGTATAGATCTAGTTGAAGGAGCCAGACCTGTTGTGATGCCTCTTAGGCGGATGGCGCCTAGGGAACAGAAGGAGTTGAGGGTGCAAGTTGATGACCTTTTGCAGAAAGGATTCATTCGGCGTAGTGTGTCCGAGTGGGGTGCACCAGTTGTGTTTGCAACCAAGGCAGATGGATCGTTGAGATTGTGCGTCGATTATCGTGAGCTGAATAAGGTGACTAAGAAGAACAAGTATCCATTGCCGAGAATAGATGACTTGTTTGATCAGCTTCACGAAGCCAAGGTGTTTTCTCAGATGGATTTGGCAACGGAATTTCACCAGTTGAGAGTAGCGAAGGATAGTGTGCCGAAGACTGCTTTTAGGACACCATCCGGTTTCTTTGAGTGGCTGGTAATGCCGTTTGGATTGACTAACGCGCCAGCATATTTTGTGGATCTTATGAATAGAGTGTTCAGAGATCAGTTGAACAAGTTCGTACTTGTGTTCGTGGATGATATTCTGATTTATTCCAGAACGGAAGAAGAGCACAAGACGCACTTGCGTATTGTTTTGGAGATCTTACGGAAACATCGGCTAAAGGCTAAGTTTTCGAAGTGTCACTTCTGGAAGAGTGAAGTGAGGTTCTTAGGCCATGTGATTTCTGGAAATGGAATAGCGGTTGATCCCGCTAAGGTGACAGCAATCCAGGATTGGGTTAGACCTAAGAATGTATCAGATGTGAGAAGTTTTCTTGGATTAGCAGGATATTATCGACGGTTTATCAAAGACTTCTCCAAGATAGCTGCACCGTTAACAGGATTGACGAAGAAGAACCAAGTGTTCAGTTGGAATGCTAAGTGTGAGCAAGCCTTCGGAATCCTGAAAGAGAGACTGACGAGTGCTCCTGTTTTGACTATTCCAAGTGGAAATGATGAGATGGTGGTTTACACCGACGCATGTGGTACTGGACTTGGAGCAGTGCTGATGCAGAAGGATAAAGTTGTTGCGTATGCCAGTCGACAACTGAAGCCGCATGAAAGAAATTACCCAACTCATGATTTGGAATTAGCGGCGATTGTATTTGCTCTGAAGATGTGGAGGCATTATCTGTTGGGAGTTCGATTCGAGTTGTTTACGGATCACAAGTCATTGAAGTATCTTTTCTCCCAAAAGGATTTGAATCTTCGGCAGCAACGTTGGCTAGAGTTTTTGGCATCATATGATTTTGGTATAGCTTATACTCCGGGAAAAGGTAACGCAGTGGCAGATGCGTTAAGTCGAAGACATGCAGGATTGGGAGTCATGTTTTCAGAATGGAAGAGTCTCGAGTATTTAGCTGGATTTGACTTCAGGCCTAGATGCGAATTGGAACCTGAGATGTTGGTAAACTTATCAATAAGACCCACTCTTGTGGAAAGGATTGGTGAGAGCCAAAAGCGAGATGATAAGCTTGTCAAGATTATCCGTGAATTGGAATCTGGATTGGATCCAGAAAAGGATAAAGGATTCGAGGTCGATAGAGAAGGTTGGCTTCGAAAGCAAGGACGACTAGTTGTTCCCGATATAGATGAAATGAGGAGTGAAGTCCTGAAGGAAAGTCATCACTCGAAGCTGACAATTCATCCAGGTGGAAACAAGATGTATCGGGATATGAAGAGAACCTACTACTGGGAAGGCATGAAGAAGGATGTTGGAGATTTCATTTCCAAGTGTATGAATTGCCAGTTGGTAAAAGCCGAACAGAAGAAGCCAAGTGGATTGCTTCAGCCATTAGAAGTTCCTACATGGAAGTGGGAACAGATATCGATGGATTTTATTGATGGACTACCTAGAACAAGGACGGGAAGTGAAGGGATTTGGGTCATTGTAGATCGTCTGACCAAGAGTGCGAGGTTCATTCCTGTTCGATCGACTAGGACTGCATCAAAGTTGGCTGAGTTGTATGTGAAGTGGATAGTTCGATTCCATGGTATTCCGAAGAGTATAGTGAGCGATCGAGATCCATTGTTCACTAGTGGATTTTGGAAGAGCTTCCAGGAAGTTTTGGGAACCGAGTTGTGTTTGAGTACAGCTTATCACCCTCAGACAGATGGTCAGACCGAGAGAGTCAACCGAGTTTTGGAAGATCTTCTCAGAGCTTGTGTTTTGGACTTCGGAGGATCATGGGAAGATCACCTTCATTTGGTGGAGTTTGCGTACAACAACAGTTACCAGTCAAGCATTGGTATGGCACCGTATGAGGCATTGTATGGAAGACCGTGTAACTCTCCAACATGTTGGTTGGAAACTGGAGAAAAACTGATGCTTGGGCCAGAGATGATTCGTCAGACTTCAGATTGTATAGAAATCATTCGGCAACGAATGAAGGCAGCCCAAGACCGTCAGAAGAGTTATGCTGATAAGCGTCGAAAGGATTTGGAATTCGACGTGGGAGATATGGTTTTTGTGAAGATTTCTCCACTGAAGAATGTTATTCGATTCGGGAAGAAAGGAAAATTGACTCCGAGATTTGTTGGACCATTCCCGATCATCGAGCGAATTGGAAAGCTCGCCTATAGGTTGGAGTTACCTGAGAAGATGTCGGGTGTGCACAATGTTTTTCATGTATCATATCTACGGAAGTATGTGCACGACTCGAGTACGGTAGTTTCTGCTGACAGCTGTGAAGACTTAGAAGTTGATCCAGTTGATAGAAGACCTCGTAAACCGCTTCGTGTTGTTGAAACCGACACGAAACAGCTTAGGAGGAAGGTAGTTAAGTTGCTCAAGATACAATGGAGTGATGATGATAACGACTGTACGTGGGAGGTGGAAGAGAGGATGAAGGCAGCTCATCCTGAACTCTTCAAGGTATGGCCCTAAGCTGTCCTGTCATCTCGCGAAATTGTAACTTGTTCTAAGTTTTAGAATTCTGTACGCTAAGTTAGAATTGGATGCATGGTTTGTTGATTGCTATGGATGGTAGGCGTACAGAATAGTTTTTGATTGCTTGGAATTTCGGGGGCGAAATTTCTAAGGGGGAGAGAATGTAACGACCCGTATTTTTACGGATCGACATGTTCGTCAAAATCTGGAATTTTAGCACTTTCATGTCATTTCAGATTTTTAGGCAGATTTGTCTAAGTCCTAGGTCGTACGCGACCTAAGGGTTGTTGGCGACTTAGAGAAGATCTGCGACTTAAGAGGTTTAGGCGACCTAAGGAAATGTTGTGAGCGACCTAAGTTTTGTTAAGTGTTAGGTCGGCTGGGAAAGTTAGCGACCTAGTGGTTCCGTGTTAGCGACCTAAGGAGTTAGCTTGTTAGCGACCTAAGGAGTTAGCTTGTTAGCGACCTAAGGAGTTAGCTTGTTAGCGACCTAAGGAGTTAGCTTGTTAGCGACCTAAGGAGTTAGCTTGTTAGCGACCTAAGGAGTTAGCTTGTTAGCGACCTAAGGAGTTAGCTTGTTAGCGACCTAAGGAGTTGCCGTGTTAGCGACCTAAGGAGATAGGTCGATAAGTGTTAGGTCGTAGCACTGTTAGGTCGCGTAGGTTGCTAAGTTGTTAGGTCGCTAGGATAGTTTAAGTGTTAGGTCGCGTAGATCTAACTGTTAGGTCGTATGTTGTGTTAGGTCGCGTAGAAGTCTAAGTTGTTAGGTCGCAACCCAACTAGGTCGTAGGTCGAAGGAAAGAGCATTGCTTTAGGTCGTCAAGTGTTAGGTCGCTGAGGAGTTATGTCGTGCATCTGTTAGGTCGGAGAAGCTTAGGTCGGAGAGGCTTAGGTCGGAAGCGACTTAGGGAGATAGCCAGATTTCGACTTAAGGACAGATTTCAGCTATAAATAGGAGGGGTTGTTCTCACTTTTTGGGATCCGGATTTTTGAAGCGACGAAGTGCTGCCATTTTGAGAGCTCGACTTCTACACTTCTTCACTTCTTTTCTCCACTCTAATCTAGTGCTTCCATCCATCCAAATCGAAGATCAAGATTGAAGATTCAAAAGCTTAGATTGAAGATCTTCATCTTTTCAAGAGAGATTTCATCGTTTGAAGCGGATTTGTGATAGATCAAGCTTGATCCTTTGCTGTCCAGATCTGAAGCGTATTGATTTGGGTTTGTTTAGGAGATTTGGTGAGTGGTGATTATCTCTCACACGGATCCAAAGGAGTATATCGGATTGTTGGCCGATTTGGTGTTAAAATAGTGATTTCCATGCATTTTCTTCATCCTTTGTGTAGATCCATATAGATCCATTGTTCATGATGATGTTACATCCATTTTATCATATGTTAACCTATGCAAGTTCATTCATCAAGTTTGTAGAGATATAATCCATGTTTTCATGCTTATTGGACTTTCAACTCTTTAATTACGAAAATGCCATTATTGTTATAATTGTCTACTTAGATCATATTTGAATGCTTGATTGTTTGGATTGATGTTTGATTTGATTGATTGTTATGAACTAGATGATTGATGATTAGATTTAGACCGAAGATGATTCAAAAGCTAAGGGAAAGGCTCTTGAATTGGAAAAGCTGCTCGTGGCATATGTAGCGGGATGATGAAGCTCTTATGCATAGATTTGATGATGTGATGATGAGATGAGGCTTTGCGAGGATGTAATGAAGCGAGGCAATCACGTGATGAAGACTTGGTCTAATCCAGACGGGATCATTCCAAGCATGTTGATAACTCGGTGATATGATTCGAGTTGAGGATAATGAATGGATATGAGAATAGTCGTCGAGGAGGATGACTAGGAGGCTTGGATAGCATCGTTGTTGAAGGTTCTAGCATGCTCTAAGCAAGAGTATGTTTGGGCAGATTCGATAGTCCCAACGGCCAACTGTTGATGGTCGAGTACTCTGGGCAGATTCGATAGTCCTAGGCACGGGCTGCGACGACGTGCGGGAGTTATGTCTAGAACCGGGGTTTCCATTAGCCCTTGACGGACGGCTGAAAGAATGTGCCGGTCATTCAATTAACGGTGATATCGAAGCAATGATAACAGTGATAGCCAGAGTCATGGATGTTTGGTTGTATCGTCATTCGGACTCAAGAGCGGTATTTTCTGGGTGCTTATCTGATTTAGGCCTTGGTATTTGGAAAACATCGCCCTTGACTCGAGTGATAGTAGTTTTACTTTAAATTGTATGCTCTGCTATGTTTGCTTCTGCTTAGTGTGTGTCTGGGGGCTATCACTGTAGAATGAGGTTGGAGTGGGAGGGTTGTATTCCTATTCCTTTTCCTTTATGCTCTTTTGGTATGTTGTTAGTTAATTTACTGCTCACTAAGACTGTTGTCTGACTCAAGGCTTTATGTTTTAATTCTTATTGCCTTGGGCTGTTCGTCCATTTTGGGACGGGCAGACTAGGTAGCAGGTGACAGGTGCTGTTCTCTTCTCACGATGCTGATATCGAAGACGAGCTAGAGGGTTGCATATTATCTTCTTATATGTACTGGATATTCCACTGTTTTGTATTCTCTGAGAGATTTGTAGTGAGGCTGGATGTATTGACTATGTGATGCTTGTATTCAACTATTATGGAGTTTTATATGATGTCATTTTGTTCTGTAAAGCTTCACTATACATATGTTCTATTGTATTTTGTCCATGCGCTGTGAGTAATACGATAGATTCTTTATGTTTTAAATCTTACCTTGACAATCGTCCATGATCGCCTGGCACACTTTACAGCGCTCTATCTCTAGATTCGGTGCAGGGGTCATGGGCGGTCGTCACAAAACGGGTTAAAAATTTTTTAACTTCAAAACCTTTTGAAAACAAAGGTATCACGTAAGACTTCCCACACATAAACATGGAAAAGTTTTTACCTTACGCTAACCAAAACATTTTATAGGAAATCCAGTTTTATTATAATAGGGTCTAGGGTTTTCAAGTAAAATACAGAAATAGCTGAAATGCTTACATCTCACATTCCAACATAGTTGGGCACAACTAATACGTACGGCACTTATTGGAGTTTGGATTCCATACAATGGCAGGGCTACTGGGGTACCGCCTGTCACAGTACGTGGCCTAGATCACCGTACCGAGGAGTACGCCCGCTCCCCTGCAACACAAAGCCGGAACCATCCCTTACTGGATAATTCCGAACAAGACAATCCCGTAGTTGGCGCGACCAACCACACACTAAGCCGAATAAAAGAAAAGGGACCTCTAGACAGGGATCTATCTTGCTCTCAGTGGGTGCTACCCACGAAGCCTTGCTGCACCTCCCCTGTTTTAGCCATTCCCGGTTGATGAGGCTTGAGGTTACGATTACCTTTAATCAGAACATATCACTTAGAATGCTCATCGTCCGCCTGACGATGTGCTGAAAGCATTCAATCCATACAAGTTCGTTCCGGGTTCGAACGAAACCGAAGGCATTATCTCGTTACACTCGTTTTGGAATCACCCTCAGAGTTAACAACAATAACCCTTGCACTCTAAATCTTCATCTTCACTTGAGATTCACGACCTATCGTAAATTTGGATCGATGTGGTATTCGGGTCTCCAAACCTGGAATACCGGTATACGGAAACCCGATCCCGGTCTCATCGAAATCCAAAACCTATCTTTTAAGGCCAAGTTGTTTAAAGGTTTAAACAATTTAACTTATCTATATTCATACAGATAGATAATTCACAATTCACAACTGATAATCACATTATCAATTAAACAGATGATTCATAACCAAATAGGTAATCCATATCAACATCACAATAGTTAATCTATATTATCATCATAATGCAACCAAGCATTCATATCACACAACATCTTATCTCATTTCTGAGATTACATCCATTCAAGACAATCAATGTCATCCATTCTTATATAAGCAATGATTTACTTAACCACAACATAATTAATTTAAAATGAATTAAATTAACTATCTCTATCTTTAATTACTTGGATTATCATAATCCTGTTCACTATCATTAATTAATTACAACTTAATTAATTAAACATCTTAATGATCTTCCTTAATTAATCTTCCCTGATTAATTATACTTTAATTACATTCAAGTAATTATCCTTAACCATATACAGTAATTAACCTTTAATTACTAACATTAATTACAATAATTAATGAACCTTCATTAATTAATTAATTATAATTAATTATATTAATCCTCAATTAATTACAATTAATTAATCATACTTAAATTAATTACTTTCATTAATCAACCTTGATTAATTCATTAATTAAATAATCCTTATTAATTAATTAACCTTTTAATTAATTAAATAATTAATTTTAATCAACCACTTCATTGATTAGTCTTAATTAATCATAAACAGTAATTAACAATTTGTAATTACTTATCTTAATTAATTACTTTTAATTAATTATATTAACCTTTATTAATTAATCTAATTAATTAATCTTTAATTACTTCATTAAGTAATTATTAATCAATTTAATTTAACAAATAATCCCTAATTAATTACTTTATTAATTAATTACTTTTAAATTAATTACACTTAGTAACTAATCTTAAATTAAACGCATTTAATTGATCACATTAATTAATTAACTAAATTAATTAAGTAATTAACTTTTAATTACTTACATAAGTAATTATCTTCTAATTACTTCCATTAATAATCTTGATTACTTTCTTAATTAATTACTTAACAAATAATTAATTCCATCATTAAATAATTCTTAATTAATTACTTCATAATTAATTAACTCAAAAACAATTATATTAATTAATTCCTTAATTGATAACATTAAGTGATTACCCGTTAATCACCTCAGCTAATTACTCCCATGAGTAATTTTCCATTAATTACTTCCATAAGTAATTACATCCAATAATTAACCATTAATTACTTCATTAAGTAATTATACTTAATTAATCCATAATTAAGTGATTATTTAAAATTAAATAAACAATTAACTAATTATTTAAAATTAATTAAATAATTAATTGATTAACTTCTTATACTTCAAAATCCTTAATTAATTAAGAAAATCATTTATCTTAATTAATCTTTACTTATTAACAAATCATATAATCGAGTATTCTTAAGTCCATATCAAAATAATTCAACCTTAATCATCATCACAATTTAATTATTTGAATTAATCAAATCTTTAAAGACAAATTTTCTATTTGGTTTTCAAAATTTTAACATTTACCTTATTTGGAAATAATGCATTTAGAAATCAATTTAAAATTTTAAAACAATTTAAACCTCTAACTAAATCTTTCAATCTTTGAAAATTGTTTAATAATTTTAATACATAATCAATTTAAAAGCCACTTATCCTACCTTCACAACTTATCTATTTATATATTATAAAGCTTGTTAATCATACATCCTTGGAACAATTTCTTTCATTACTGACAAACTCGACTTATCTTGATTTAAAAACTTTGAAAACTTGATTCTTTACAAAACTATTTCATACATCAGAATACTCGAGATACACTCATCCTTTTCTCGAACCAACACAGTACTTCGCAATCGTTCCCTACTCGAGTCTACCACGCAAAAACTTCGAGCCCGCTTCACTTCTTCCCCGAATCACTCGCGAGGAATTTACGAACATCTCTGCTTCGAGTCGACTAACAAACTTCACGAGACTTCCCCGAGTCGCCTTCGTCTTCCCCAACACGATCGTACCCATATACGAGCAAACGTGTACGTGCACGTGCACGTCGCTTCCACCCTCCTCCGATCATCTTTTCGATCGTCGACCAATCACACAAGGCCTCGACAACCCTTACACCAACCCAGAATCAAATCTTCATCATCGAAATGAAAACGAGCTTCCTCGTTCAAAAATCTGGAACCCATCTGATCGGAAAATCACCAACCACCAACGTCTCCGACCACTAGATCATCTGCCGTCCTACCCAAAGCTACGCCTCACTCTGACGAGCCACTTCACCACCTCGCGATCGAGTCCGGTCCCATATCAACGACGAACGAATCTCGGCAACTTCGATAGAAAAACCCAATGCTAAACCCTAATTTGTTCGAATTCGAACAATTTAACAATTGGAAAAAATCAATTGTATTTTTCCCATGATCTCCATTACTCAGACCATCTTCAACCCAAATGCCGACCACCCCGACGCCATCGTTCATCGGCAATTCCCAAAAATACTCAAAATAAACAACTCGAAAATTCCCATTGATTAACAATCTAAAAATTATGAAAAGTATTTTAAAATTCGTGATTTGCAATTACGAATTCACTTATGTAATTCAAATCAAGAATTAAGACTCTTGATTTTTAACATAAATTTGGGTCTCTCTGTTATTTTCCTTTTTAAAATTTATTTGTTGAATAAAAAAAATCTTGAAACTATTTTTAAAATAATCTTCATATCCTAACAAATAACTTTCATTTATATATCAAAGTCTAATATTGAGTAGATTGAGATATTCGAATTTTTTTTTTGAAAGCAAAGCATGGACTGAACACAGAGAACAGGGTATTACATATATACACAGACATATTTACACACATATACATACATACCAATTCAATTATATAAAACTGAAAGATTTTTATGCAACATCAATGTCAAATAACAGATCACTCATTCATTAAAGCCATTCATATCTTAAACTGTTTTTAAAACAAAATGTTTACTCACCTTAAAATAAGAACAGAGAACAAAGCACTGTTATGTTTTATTTCCTGGAACATGCATTTGATTTTGTTCCTGGTATTTGACATTTGAAAAGATCTGAAGCTTTCTTAGTTTGTTTGAATCAGATCCTTGAAACTGAAACTTGCATCTTCATTTGAGTTGATTCCCTTGCTCAGGTTGAATTAGTTGAAGAATTTGAAAATAGTTGAATGTTTTGCTTGATCTTCTACTTGTTTGCATGATTTCAGGTTGTAGTTGAAAACTGATGTTGAATTTTCTTTTTAAATTTGATTTCAGTTTTTAGGAAGAAGAAGAAAAAAAGAGATTTGAGAAAGTTTGAACGAATTTTTTTTTTCTTTGAACTGGAAAGAAATAACCAGTTTTCTTCTTTAAAACATTTTATTTGTAATATAAGAGAATTAGGCCACTTGTCATTTTGCCAAACACTTGTCAATTATATCACTTAATTTTCTTACATGTGTTATTAAGATAATTAACATGTTTACACATATTTTCTTAAGTGTTTTTAAATAAATTTTATTTAATTTAAATGTAAATATAAACTTACTTTTTAAGTTACTTAATTCATAAATATTAGTTTACCTTTAAAAGAAAATATGCTAAAACTAATTATAAATATAAATAAATTCCTTATACATGTATTTAAAATCTAGAACATTTATATAACCATTTAAAATTTAACACTTTAAAGAACTAGAATAAAACTTTGATTAAACCCCTTTTTAAAACTATCACATTTAAAATAAACAATTATCTTATATTTTGAAAACAATTGAATTAACCTTAAATTAGTTTTTGAAAATATAAATTTTAAAACAAAGCTTTAAATCACAATTCATACATATATAAATTATCAATAGATTAAATTAAATTCAAAACAATCCAAATTATAACATATACATACATATATATTACAATTTGAAAATTCATCTTTTATTTAAAACAAAAGATATTTCCATTCACAATATATCAAATATATATATTATAAATAGATTAAAATTTTATTAGCTTTAATAAACAAATCTTATCAATTTAAATTATTAGAAAAGACCAAATTGAATATTCCCAGATTAAATATTTATTAACCTTTTAAAAGATTAAATTACCAAATTAAATTAAAATTATAAAGAAAATTTATCAATCCAATTAAATTATCAATACTGATTATTAAATTTATATTGCTCAAAAACCCGGGATATCACAACGAGTAGCTAACGTTATTGATAGGGATCTCTAAACACTTGGACCAGGCCAATGGACACAATATTGTTTTAAAAAGGTAGATGAAATAATTTTACCCAGATATAATTTCTATATAAAAAAAAGTATCATTTTAAATGTATATGGTATTTGTAATGATTGGTTGAGATGATAATAATTTATCATCTAGGATTAGGAGTCTGAGTGTTGAGGTTGGAAGTGTATTTGTCAAGACTGTAAACCTAATACCGTCTCGAGTGAACTTTACAGTTGTGTAAGGATTTCACAATCTCTGAAGGAAACCTGTTAAGGTTCGGAGTTCATCTTTGAAGTTGGATCTGTCGGAGAGCAGAAGCGAGTGATGGTATCTTGATACCTCAGGAAGAGTAGCTGTGTGATGAGACGCAGTGACTATGGATGTTCCCGAAGATGTTTTCTTTTGGAACAAGTTAATGAAGTGTGTCTGTTTCGGTGTTGTGGCTGAGTTCAGCATGGTGATTCTGTTTGAGGTTCGAGTTTCTCGAAGAGCTTTGGATTGAGAAGTCTTTGGCATCTGTGGCAGCGGTGCAGCTCGGAGTATTCTGTGTGTTGGCAGTAAGTTTTTCTGGATGAGCAGTTTTCTGAAGGTGAAGTTCAGAAGCAGCAGAGTGGATCCATTTCTTCAATGGATAGGATAGATAAGTGTAAGCTGTTCTGATTGGTAAAGAGAGAACAGTTTCTTTGCATTTTGGCTGGGTTGATCGCAAAAGTGACTTGCGATAGTTTGAGTATTCTTTTGAGTTATCCGATATTTTCTGTGATGTGTTGTCCAGTCTGTGCTTGTGTTCTTCATCAGCATTTTCATTTTACTCCAGATCAGAATGGTGCAGCGGAAGCAGTTTGGCGAGTGCTCCTGATTGTGTGTCTTTTCCAGATAGGAGAAGTTAGTTCAGTCTACTGATGGTAGTAGAGTTGTGTTTTGGATTGGGTAGATCTTGAGAGGATCATTGGTTGAGTTATTTTTGGTCCTGTTTGTTTCTAGAAGCATCGGCGAAGGTTGAGTTGATCAGAAAGGATTTGTAGGTAGCCCGAGATCGTCTGAAGATTTTGTGGATAAGAGACGGAGGAATTTTGGAATTCAAAGTTGGAGACTTCGTTGTTGTTGAAGTTTTCTCTGGTAAAAGGGAGCAATAAGATTTGGTAAGTCTGGGAAGTCAGCTCCGAATTATTTTGGATCTTTTCTGTGATCTAATTTGGATAAGTACTTTGATCTACAAGGTTGAATTGTCAGTTTGGATAACTGGAATTCAATGTATTTTACGTATCTCTGAGGGAGTACGTGTTTTGATCTATCTCTGTATTTGGAACCAGCAATTCTGGAGGAATTGGTTGTTGAGTCAGACTCGTCTGTAGTCTGATATTCTGTTTAGTTCTGTACATCTAGATGAGTAGGAGCTCTATAGCTTAGTAGTATTGATTGTTTGGATTCTGTAGAGCGAGTATCCCGATATATATATACATATATATATATATATATATATACTTGGGGAAACTCGAGGAAATTGTATTCAGAATTTTGTCTGGATAATTAGAAATGTTTATTGGGTGAATTGTTTGTTATGGTTGTTAGCATATGGATGATAATATATGCTTGTGATTTAAATAGATTATTAAATTACCTTTGCTTTAAATTTCGGGGACGAAATTATTTTAAGGGGGGAGGAATGTGATATCCCGGAATTTATGGGCAATATCAATTTAATAATCTGTTTAAATAATTAAATTGATTTGATAATCTTTGATAATAAAATTTGAATTTAAATTTAAATTAATTTTGAAATTCAAAAAGGGGTAATATTTTAAATATTTGAATTTTATAAATATATGGATAAGCTTTTATTTACATATAATTAGTTTTATTTTCTTTAAAGTAACTTATATATATATATAAATTTAAATAAGCATTTATAAAATAAAGAAAAGGCTTTTAATTACATTTACAATAAATAAAATTTATTAAAAAGACAAGTGTTAATTTATTAAGTAACCATGGTGACATGTGTTAGTTAGTGAATTGGAGTAAATGCCAAATGTCAAGTTCTTATTTTTAGTTTTCTTTTATTTTTATTTTTAATAAACTACATTCTAACTTATATAAACATATGTTCTCATCTACACTTTCCCTTTTCTATTCTTTTCAAAAACTCAAGAAAAAAAAAACCTCAGCCTGAAATAAGATTTCTCAAAACAAAGGCCTGTAACAAACTCCTCAAACTAAATCCTCAAAACAATCAGTAATCAACATTCTTCAAACCGTAATTCATTTCAAACCAAGCATGTAAACCTCTCTTCAATCTAAAAACAAAAAGTCTGCATTTCTTTAAACCTGGAATTAAAGCCTGCATATTTTTATTCAAGTCTGGAAGCAAGAAAACCTGTTTTAAAGCAACATCTCAACAAACAAGTTAGCATGCAGTTTCAAATCAAAACAAAGAGGCAATTCAAGTTATAAATCAAAGCATGCATGCAAGTTTCTTCAGAAAGTATTAAAGTTTAAAATCAAGTAGCATTCCAGATTTCAAGTATCTGTTTCAAGCTCTGTTCACTTTTAAAAAGGTGAGTAACTTACATTTTTAAAACTTAAGTATATGATATATGTTTGCATGTGATGATATTGGCTGGTATTGAAGTTTTTAATTTGAATTTATATGAATTGGTATAAATATGTGTGTGAGCCTGTCTGTTTACATATAAAAACCTATCCTCTGTTATTTATCAAGTGAGTAAACCCCCTTTATAAGGTTTTAAATCTATTATAATTTGTTTGTATGGGATGAATATTTGAAAGTATGTGTGAAAATTGTTTGTATGGATGTACAGATGCATGTTGCTATTTTGCCTGTTCTTATCTGTTCTAAAATTTTAAACTGATACCATGATCAAAATTCATTTTCTTTTTATCTAATCTCTGATAGGACTTAGAATTCAAACTATATTTGTTTTGTTTAAATCATGGATTACAGTTTAGAATTTTAGTAAGTAAAATAAAAGAAAATTACTCTGTAAATAAAAAGGGAACAGGGAAGTTTAAGTTTTGTATAAAATTCAAATAGGATAATTTAGCATTCCAGGATTTTAGATTGAATCTTTAAACCAAATTATGATTTCTAGAAGAAAAATCACAATTTTTAAGTTTGTAAATATTGAGATATGTTAGTATGAACGGAAATTGGAATTTTACCAATCTCTGGCGATCGCGAGGTCCTGTTGTCTCGGGGTCGTGGGTGAAGTTTACTGGGAGATCGGGGATCATGGAAAAAATGGTCAGAATGTTTCTCGACCACCGTGGTGGTCTAGCATTAGCGAATTAGGGTTTAATCACCAGAGTTGGTCGACTTGGGATTTCGTATTAATGCGATGTCGATGGTGAACCGGAATCGATCGCAGGTGGGGGAAAAGTGAGGGGAGACTCAGGCGCATCTTCAGGCGCGACGGCAAGGAAATTGGTGGTCGGAGCTTCAGAGGAAAGGCGTTGACAGGTTTTGGAAGAAATGGTTTCAGTTTGGTTCCAGATTTGGGAATAACACTCGAATTCGATTTTTGGAGATGTACGATGAACGATGATCTGGGAATCGGAATCGTGAGTGGCAGTCGTGGTCGAGATGCTGGCGTTGGCAGCGATGATCGGAGGCGATCATCTCGTGTGTGCACGTGAACGAGTATCAGCGTGTCAGTGTTTTAGTTTGGTTTTAGCAGAGAAGGTCTCGAGTATTTCTCGAGTGATAGCGTGAATAACTCGAAGCAGTTAGGGTTTTACTCGAAGCATTTAGTGGTGGGCTCGGGTGATTTGGTGTTAACAGTTTTTAAGATCTGATAGTGTTTTTAAATTTAAAATGAATTTAAATTGAAAAGCAGTATTCAAAAAAAAGTTTTAAATAAAATGTCAAGGTATGGATTCAGTTTATTAATATCCTAGTTAAATAAATAAGTTATAAATTTATAATGTTTTAACAAATATAAAAGGTTGAAAGTATAATTTAAAAAGATTTGAATAAAAGAATTGGTTTAAAAATCTTATAAAATTTCTTTTTTAAATGTTAAGTGTTTCTTAACATTTGATTTTAAAAAGGTTTTGTATTTGATTTAAAATTTGGATAAAGTTAAACTTGTAATTATTTTAAAATCTTTAATTTAAAATGAATTAAAAGAAAGATTTTAAAGTAAAATCTTTTAAAGTCTTTATTAATTATAAATTAAAGTAGTTAAAGATTAATACTTTAAAGTAATTAAGGTTTAATGATTTAGATTCATTAAATTAATTAAGTAATTAAAGAATAATTTAATAAATAATTTAATTAATGAATTGGGTGTTTAATTAAATAATTAGAATTTTAAGTTAACTAATTAAGGGTTAATTAATTTGGGATTAAGAATCATTTAATTAAATAAGTATGGATTGTTAATAAATGATTAGAAATTTATTAACCTAGTGATTAAAGATTAATTAAGAAATTAATTTAGTAATTAGAAATTAATTAATTAGTAACTAAGAATTTATTAAGTTGTAATTAATAAATAATTGATTAAAGCTTAATTACTTAAAGAAAGTAATTAAAGGATTATTAATAATTAATAAGGGTTCATTAATTAGGGATTATTAAATAATTAATAAATGGGATTAATTTTGATAATCAATTAGATTAATTAACTAATGATAATCTTTTATGAATTGGTTAAGTATAATTACTTAATGGAAGTAATTAAGGTAATTAATTACTTAAGGTAATTAATTAAATAAATTTGATTAAGTTAAATTAATTAATTAAATTAATTTAAGATAATCACTTAGAGATGTGATAATATAATTACTTAAATGTAATTAGTGAAGAGTAATTACTTAGGAAAGTAATTAAAGTTAATTAGAGGATGTAATTAACTAAAGAAGATTTTTAATAATAAAAGTAATTTTAGTTTAATTACTTTTGTATAATTAATCAAGGGATTAATTAAAGGATAATTAATTTTGGAGAAATTAATTTATGGAAGAGTAATTAAGGGTAGTTAATTACTAAATGTTATTAATCAAAGGTGATTTATAAATGTGACTAATTAATTATTAATTTAAATAAGATAATTAATTAAGAATAATTAAGGATCATTAATTAATTAATGATGTAATTAAGGATTGGTTAATTAAGATTAATTAATAAATAATTAGTGATTAAAGTAATTAATTAATTGTAATTAATTAAGGATTAATGTAATTAAATATAGTTAATTAATTAATGAAGTAATTAAAGATTAATTACTGAATGGTTTAAGATAATTAATTTGTGAAATTAATTAAGTATTAATTACTTAAAGTAATTAAAGGGTAATTAATCAGGAATGATTAATTTAGATGGATACTTAGAGTAATGATTAATTAATTGGTTTAATTAATAATTAATTAAGCAGGATTTATAAGATGAAGTAATTAATTTAATTCACTTTAAATTAATTAGATATGATAAATCATTACTTAAGAATGGATGAATGATATTGAATGCTTTGCATTGTTGATATCTCTGATAAGAGATGTGCTGATCTATGATATAGATGTTTGGTTGGATTGAAATGATAATATGAATTATCTGTTTGGATGATAATATGGATTATCTATTGTAAATTATCTATCTGTGTGTAGTATAGATAAGAATTGAATTGTTTTAACCTTAAAACAACTTGGCCCTTAAAAGATACGTTTTGGATTTCGATGAGACCGGGATCGGGTTTCCGTATACCGGAATTCCAGGTCTGGAGACCCGAATACCACATCGATCCAAATTTACGATAGGTCGTGAATCTCAAGTGAAGATGAAGATTCAGAGTGCAAGGGTTATTGTCGTTAACTCTGACGGTGATTCCAAAACGAGTGTAACGAGATAATGCCTTCGGTTTCGTTCGAACCCGGAACGAACTTGTATGGATTGAATGCTTTCAGCACATCGTCAGGCGGACGATGAGCATTCTAAGTGATATGTTCTGATTAAAGGTAATCGTAACCTCAAGCCTCATCAACCGGGAATGGCTAAAACAGGGGAGGTGCAGCAAGGCTTCGTGGGTAGCACCCACTGAGAGCAAGATAGATCCCTGTCTAGAGGTCCCTTTTCTTTTTATTCGACTTAGAGTGTGGTTGGTCGCGCCAACTACGGGGTTATCTTGTTCGGAATTATCCAGTAAGGGATGGTTCCGGCTTTGTGTTGCAGGGGAGCGGGCGTACTCCTCGGTACGGTGATCTAGGCCACGTACTGTGACGGGCGGTACCCCAGTAGCCTTGCCATTGTATGGAATCCAAACTCCAATAAGTGCCGTACGTATTAGATGTGCCCAACTATGTTGGAATGTGAGATGTAAGCATTTCAGCTATTTCTATATTTTACTTGAAAACCCTAGACCCTATTATAATAAAATCAGATTTCCTATCAAATGTTTTGGTTAGCGTAAGGTAAAAACTTACCCATGTTTATTTGTGGGGAGTCTTACGTGATACCTTTTCTTTCTAAAGGTTTTGAAGTTAAGCAAGTTTAACCTGTTACTCACACCAGACCCATGTCTGACCCAAGTGTTTATTTCTGTTTTATAAACTCTTGGGTACTCAAATTTTTACGAGTAGCCAAGGGATTCAGGTTTAGCTTTGACGAATATTCTGGAGGAGCAATGGAGCAGGAGGCTTCGGCGTTCGTAGATATAGTATTCCGCTGTGTTGATATCTGTGATAGTGTCTTGTCTTGTATTTGAGTTGTAATGTCTAGACAGATGTTTATAACTGTCTAGTAAGTGACGTATATGCTGTGTAACTCTGTAAATTGTTGTATACTATGTAATAGTTTATGTTATTAATATAATTTATTCGTTCCGCTGTGAGATCGTTGTTGTTGTTTCTTTCTTTCTTCTCTTCTTTTCTATTTTCTATCCCTTTCTTTCTTCATAACGATGCGTCTTTCTGGGCATAGAAAGTCGGGTCGTGACAGGTAAAAGGCGGTATGTAACGACCAGTAAATTTTAATAGTTTTTTAAAATATATTTAACTGGAAATTTTGTGAAAATTTTAATAATTGAATTTTGTAGTAAAAATTTTATATTTGAAATACGTCTATTTAAACATAGCAAATGGCAAATTTTCAATTTATAATACGAAAGTTTATTTTATTGTGTAATTCTATTTCAATTCAATCAGTTAAAAATTGATAATAATAAAATGTTTTCCAAACCTGAATATTTTTATACAATAAATTTCTAAATCATCTTCTGGGTGAGACGTCATCTTTCGTTTTTCGAAATTTGGACTGCTATTGCTCTGTTTATCTTATTTCTGGCAAAATAGCAGCACTTCTGGTACCGATTATCGACTTTTGATACGATTGTCGTACCACTGATAGCTGTATACCGTTTTCATCGTCTCGTCGTGCTGATCTCAATGGTATATTCATTTGTGTTTTTTGAGTCCGATATGCGGCAGAACGATTGAACGGTTCATTTTAGCGGTACCGTAAATTTTGATTTTTACTCTCCTCTTCAATTTCAAATTTCAAACGTTCAGCCCAATCAATCAATAAATTGCTTTAACTAGGTAGCTGAATCTAGGGAAGACCGTTCTGTTCCTCTTAATATATTTGTATATTTTGCTCTGTCATTTTGTTTACCATTCCTGTTCATTTCCACGGCCCCACAATTCACCTTCATCTTCGTTCGTTCAGCTCTAAATTCTAATGAAAAGAAAAAAACCCAGCCTGCTCTTATCCAACAAACCCATACCCATCGCTCCAACCCTGTCCCCATGGCCCCACCGACCGTACACCTTCCTCCTATGCTAGTTCCGACCAACCAATCCCAGGCCGTGAACCAACACTAGCCGAGCCCAGATCTGGCCGAACACCACCCATCACTGAGCCTAGATCTGCAGCCATCTCCCTCTCCTGGCTGCCATTGCTCTCGAGAACCACCACTCCACCTTCTTTTCCCCGCGATCCAAATTCCAAAGCTCTTCCCGAAACCTGGCCTCCTCTTCCTCCTCGGGTTTGCCATCAATCTTCGCCGCTGGCCTCGGCCGAAGTCAACTCCACCTCTCGAGCATAGACTTCCCCCCTTCCCAGTTCTACCACCAGCCTCGGCCTGACCGATCTCCGAGCCTCCTTTGTTCTTCGTTGTTAGGTACTATATAAATATATAAATATATATATATATATATATATATTTATGTTAGTTCGTCTACATATATACATATGGCAGTGAGTATACATATATTAAGTTTATATAAACTTTTGGTTGTAGATCTCTTTTGTAGACTAGTATATATAACAGTAGTATATATTTTTGTATATGTGGTTATAATATATCAATGTTATATTACAATTTATACTCATATGGGTTGTCTATATGTTTTGGGCTGCATATAAGTTTATGCATTCACTTGTTGTTGAGAAAGCAAGTTTATTTT
Source organism: Allium fistulosum (assembly GCA_030737815.1). Lineage (NCBI taxonomy): Eukaryota > Viridiplantae > Streptophyta > Magnoliopsida > Asparagales > Amaryllidaceae > Allium > Allium fistulosum. The sequence continues at coordinate 1,146,554,420 of CM060905.1, forward strand.
ATCATATGTTTTAAAGAGTGTATATATATATACAATTATGTATGTAGTAGTACGGTATGGATTTGTTGTTGACAAATTTTAAGCTGCATATTATATACATTTCTTTTGTTTTATTTGTGTGTTAATATTTTGATTCTTATAATGTATATAGTTATATATATATTTATGGCATACAGTTCTATTCGTATGTATATATTAAAATATATATATTTATTAGCTTTTATATATAATATGAGTTGTATACATATAAAGTTATATGAGTTTTAGTTTATTTGTATTTAAATTGATTTTTGAATATTTTTGGTCTGCTATACATGGGTTTTGATTTATATATAAGTCGTTTCTTTTATAAATTGAATTTATATATTAGTTTGTACAAGAAGTATTATATAAGGTTACAACAATATGTTTGCAAATTGATTTGGTTATATATATAGATTGTTAATAAGTTGTGTGTAGGTACGTATGATATAACTTGATAGTCTGCAAATAGCTGTTTGATTTTGGTATATATTTATGCCTACATATTTGGTTGAGGAAAGTTTTATAAAATATGTTTTCCATGTCATAAATTTTATTATCTGTGTGCTGTCGCAATATATACGGAGATATGTACGTGTTGTTATATATATTTATATATTTTCGAAATGGGTTTATTTATGGTTATGTAATCTTTTGGAAAATGTATATATATATATAACCGTATTGGTTTTAATGTTTGAGTACCATAGTTTTTCAACATTTTAAGTGTAGGCGTACACCAGTTTTGGGTTTTATTTGTAGTTACATGCTAGATTTTGGGAGTTATTATTTATTAAATTAGAATTATTATATATAATATGTTACAATATGTTATGGGTAAATTTGTAGTTTACAGTAAGTTATTTATACCAACCTTTATATATTTGTTATATATTTTATTTCAAAGTATATATATAGGTATGCATGAGTCTGGGTTGAAACGAATATGATATAAGTATTGATTTTTATATTATGTATATATATTGAGTTTAATACCTGTGTTTCAATTTAAAAACAATAATTTCGAAATACATATTTAATTTAATATGTATTTGAAATTTAGAATTTAATTTTAATATATATGGTTATATATAGTAATATTTATAAATTCACTTATACCAATTCCCTCCATCGATCTAGTTCTGATATGATTCGTCTATTACTATTTATCAGCTTCGTTCGTCGATTCGTGCCAATCTAGCTTTGCTTTGGAATTTGTGCTTAGATTCGTAACTCAGTTCAGTGTCGACTATCTCCAAACTCGAAAGGTGAGCAATCACTCACGATTAACGTTCTTATATTTATTAAATTTGATTTCAATTGAAACACAATTGAAATATGATGTTGTTAGTTATTTACATTGTTATATATGCTATTATCTGTATCTGTTCACCTATGACATCTGACACCATTATCTGTTATTTATATTGATGATATCTGCCTGTTATATTATTATCATATCTGTTATCACTCTGCAAGTTCCCTGTTAGTAAAGAATTCACTATGGGTTGAAATGTTACATACCCGAACGATCTGTAGAATAGGAGAAAATCGTTATGGGTTGAATGATAAACCCAAGCGATTTTCATTGACATTGAATTTGGGATTGCGGGTTGAAAGGATATATACCCGTATATATTAAAAATTACAGATTGAAAAGATAAATATCTATATCACTTGACCATAGGGTAGAAAATTATATACAAACGCTGTTGGTCTATATATAAATATTTTGAAAATGATTTCTATGGTTTTGGAAAGAAATATATGGTTTTAATAAACGTTGATTCTTAAATAATTATATATAAGTGGTAATGATGTATGTAGATTTAATAATAATATATAATTCAATTAAGATTGAGTTAATACATATAATATGGTTAAGTATTTAAATTTATATTTCAAAATATATTTTGTAATAATTTGAATAAGTTAAGGTTGGGAAGATAGTTTTATTTAATTAAACCGATTTGAAACTTATTGAAATTGAGATTTAAGATATGATTTATAACTTGGGTTGATCTAAGTAATTTAATGAATATTTCTTGTTTAAATAAATTTAAGGAAATATTTAGTAAAATGTAATTTAAGGCTAGTTAAATGATATTGAATTTATTAAGTGAATATTCCCTAATTAAATAATAATGAAGTTAAATCAAGAGCTATATGAAACTGTTAAATTTAACTTTGAAAATGTTGAATATTAAAGCTTTAGAAATATATTGAAAATATAAATGGTCTATTCAGAACTGAATTGAATTGATGAATTGAGCTTTGAAATTGAGATTGAATTTGGAATTTGAGTTGATTTGAATCGATTTGTGAGACTTGAGGAAATTACAAATACTTTACTTTATAAATTATTTAATATATATATATATATATACTATTTTGGGAATTTGAGATATTTGAAATAAAATTGAATTTTTGGTTTTGAAGTATAAACTAAAGTGAAATGACCACGGTGTTATAGTGTATATTTCTACACTGTAGACAGTTCCATGGATCCTTAGAGGATGGTTATCCCAAACATCCTTTGAGTTACTTGTATTTCAGTTGATATTTCACTTGAGTTAGATTTATTAGTATAAGAATGTTAATCCTGACTCGAGTGTTTTGTGTTTTGCTTTACGCTCGGGTCAGACTGAGTGATACAGCATTTGAGACTCACCTTTGGAGTTTGGAGCTTCGTTTGGAGATCCAACTATCGATTCAGCTTTCTGCTTTTCCAGTTGATTTGTTCAGAGAGGTCATCTGCTTGTACTGGAGACTTCACTGCATTTGAGATATTCTGTTGTATTTTATTTCTAACTCTGATGTTTATATAGTAGCTTCATGAACTACTATTTTATCTATTCCGCTGCATATTATTGTATTACTCTGTGTCTGTGATTCTGTGATTGATTTATTTATTGTTTATGCTAAGTTTTGCCAAATTTTAAATTAACAATCTGATATTTTGAGCAATTCAAGTTCGACATGTGCGGATGCGAATGGTTCAAAATACCGGGTCGTTACATGGTAATTGTAGAATATTAATGCAATAAGATATAAACAAATGTTAACTATGTCTATAGATTAATAATTGATTGAATAAAAAGATTGAAATCAAAATTTAATCAATTTATTGGAATTAAAAATATAATTAATTGGATTTAATTGCAGTTTAAATTGAACGATGTAATTAGTGTAATATTTAACAATATGTAAATTTGTTTTAAATTATTGAAAATGTCTAAGTAATAAAAAATGATAAATTTTGTTAATTATAAACTTGGAATTGAAAAAGTGATAAATTTAATTTAATAATAATTTATTTAATTAACATGAAAATAGCCATTTTGCCAACTGTCTCAGATTTCGACGAAACTAGTTTCATCGGATCTGTAACAGTGAATTATTATAAGGCTTCAAGTTTTGTAGCGATCGGACTTGTCATTTGATCGTACGGACTCGAAACGCGCAGAAATCAATTTAATTGAAATCAATTTGAAATAAGCTGATTTTAAAGCTAACTTCTTCATACGATTGAATTAGGACTTGAAACCTATTCCATTAAGTTTAAAAGTATCGAAAACATCTATTTTGATATATGGGATGACCCACTTTCGTTACGGAGGAAGAACAGGCTTTTCGGGTCGTTATGGTCGTTCGTACCGATCTGATATGTGTTTATTTTCTTATTGGGCCTTGTCCATATAAATTGTTCTGTTCTAACCCTAGCAGTCTTTCTATTTCTTATTCATGTATGTACAATTCTATCTGCTTCTCTCTTCCCAATGGCGGAAACCCAAATTACATTCAAACCCTAAATTCAATCTCCAAATCTATTTCAAATTTTAAACTCCTCAAAATTATGTCATATTTTATAATGTTGGAAATAACTCAACGGGGGCAGACTACTGCAATGATTCATTTCTCGAATCGGATCATCATTTGTCCAGAAATCGATGAACTAATCTCGACCGTTCATCGTGTCGAGATCAACTTCAACGGATCGTCGATTGGAAGGTACTGTTGTGAGAAGATCGTCGTGGGGAACGCATTAGTGTAATTTGTTTGGGCAATCGGTGTTTGGATCGGCGTGATTAATTGGATTAGGGTCTAAACCCTAGGCGGCGGCTGGGGGAGTTTCGCCTCCGATCATGGGGCGCGGTGCCTTGGGGTGAAGTCGCGGGCCATAGGTGCGTCGCTATTGGTGATCGATGGCGCGGCTGCCCCTAGGAGGCGGCGTTCGTCTTTGATGAAGGGCGGCATGCTAGGGTTTTTGGATTGAGCTGTAGCTCGGATGTAGAGGATGGGGTGGCTCTGCTGACGTGGTAAGGTACGTGTGTTAATGTTATTATTATTTATTTGTTTAAATTTAAATCGTAAATCATTCTAACTTCAATAACTTGTTCTTACGAGCTCGGATTTACGCATGGTTTTCTCCACTGCAATCGTATCAAAATTCCGGACACTTTGTAACTTGTTTGGACAAATTCTGAGATTGTTCAAATTTTAGGCCTTATTTTGGATTTCAAATCGATTTGAAATCAAAGGTGAGTGTTTTGACCCACTCACAATTACTAAATTATCTTATACTTGTTAAATTATATGTATGGCGTGATTAGAAATTAATTGATTGATGTTTGGTGTGTTTAAATTATCATTCTAGTTAAATTTGTCTTTTATTGCATTTAATCAACGTTGAAATTTAATATTGAATTTAGTTGTCAATTGTATACCTGCTAATGATAATCAGTTATCTATTAATGTTTTTGGTTGACTTGGATGATGATTGTGATGTATGTTTGATTTGTTGATATTGGATGACTGGATGTTATATTTTATATTGTTATAGCACTGCAAGTTCACTATGGATTGAAATGTTACATACTGGAACGATCTTTAGATTAGGGAAATCGTTATGGGTTGAAATGATAGGCTCGAGCGATTTTATTGATTTTATTTTAATTCGGGATTACGGGTTGAAATGATATATACCCATAAATTTAAATATTTGCGGATTGAAATGATAAATATCCGTATCACTTGACCATAGGGTAGGAAATTAAATACGGACAACGGATTGGTTAAATTAAATGATTTTAAATCTTCAGACTTTGAATTCAGCTAGATGATATTTTGAAATAGAATTTGATTTATATAAACTGAATTGTTTAAAAGATTAAATTTTAAATTTTGGAATTGTGTTAAGTAAATTGCTTAGAGGGTTTAAGTTGGAATTCTAAAGTTGAATTTGAAGTATAAACGAAACTTATCGTAATTGAGTCATTGAAATGTTTGAAATTTGTAACTTTGAAATCTATTGAGATTGGAATAGCTTAAAATTGATATTTTAATATTTGAAATTGGGTTTTGATTGGAAATCTGGATATGGTCCAGAATTGTTGAAGTGGAAGAAATAGTTAAATTTGATGTTAATTTCAAATTTAGTATTTTAATATAAACTGTAAAAAATGTTATTTTAAACTCAAATTAATAAGGTTTTCAAACTATTAAACTAAGTTAATCTATTTTAAAATATTTTAAACCATTTAATCAATTTAAACTATTTTAATTTATTTTAATCAAATTTAATCAATTTAATCCAATTTAATCTGTTTTATCCTATTTTAACTAATTAACCCATTTTAATCTTTTTTAAATTTATTTAATCTATTTTAAATCTAATTAATCTATTTTAAATCTATTTAATATATTTTTATTCTACTAATGCTAATTTAAATTTATTTAAACTATTTATAACTGTCTAAACTATTCTCTAAATTTCAGACTAAGTAAATTGGGGATTTAAATAACATATTTTGAGTAAATACAATGATTTTGAAATGAGGGTTTAACCTATTTTGAAAATATGATTTCGAAAGTGAATATGACTTCGAAAGTGATAAGGTTTGAATTGAATAGGATATTTTGATATCAATATGAAATGGTTTTGAAAATGTAAAAGAACCATCCAGTGTGTAATAAGCGTTTGGTTGTTAAAGAGACCGAATCAGATATTGTCATACTCTCTACCAATACCGAAAATCACTTTAACAACTGTGTACGTGGTGGAGATTCCAGAAATGAAGTAGCATGGTTTGGCGGACGATTCTGTATGAGGCATTTTAGTGACCCTGACTCCCATGAGTCAGCTTAGATATGACTAAAATAGGAGCCACGTCGGGCCTAGTGAGGTCATTCCTCCTATCGGACATGCTTCTTCGATACTATATTATGACTTTGTGATGATTTGGTGGCCACCCCTTGATTTTGAATATGGAAGTGTTTTCCGAGGTGGGCGGTAGTAGCTGCTATGCATTACCACCAGTACGGATCTGCAATCGATATATCTACCCTGGCATTGCCTCGAGTGTCGTGTTCACATGCCCTATCGCGCCTTCTACGAGTTTGTTTTATGTCGTACCTATGGAGTTCTCCCTTATAGCCCACCTGCGGGTGGAGTTTACAGTATCTGTATAGACTATGACATTATATAAAATGTGTTAAGGGGGATATAAGTAACGCCTTAACGCTATTTTAATACTTTACGTTACTATGGACACTATTATAACAGCGTATTGTACTACATAGTAGATAGTTTAACTGATCCTTAGGAGATGGTAATTTCGAACATCTCTTAAGTTATTGCACTCACATTAGACACTGGATAGGTGATGTCAAACCCTGTAAACATCTCTGACACCGTTACACTCATATTCATTTATTGTTGATTTAACTTACATGAGATCTTTTAGTTCTGACTCGAGTGTTTTGTCTTTTCAATTCGCTTGGGTCAGTCTGAGCTTTTCAGTTTATCAAAGACTGCTTTCAGGGGGACGAAGACGAAGATTTAGTACTATTACTATTTACTGTATTATTTGTTTTAATTTTCCGCTGTATCATGTTGTTTATGAAATGACCCTCCTAATTCTATTCTAATTTCATAAGAAATTTTTTTTTTTAGGTAAAGAGGATATATCAATATATAGACATATCATCCATTGCAAATATAATTCTCAGGGTCAATATCTTTCTCCAATAAACTAAAATATATCCAGGATCACAATAATCAACCAATATAAATATATCAGTACATTTACAAAAACAAGCACATACATATGAGGATGTATATGCCTCTCTTGTTTGAATCAGAGTTCTGGAAAAACAAGAGGATATTGGATTGCTAATATTTTTTTTTTGACCAAACAATCCACGGGTAACATACATATTAGTCTGTTTATCCTAACTAAGAAGTGATCAAGTAATTATCAGTAGTAAACAAGCTTTTAATATAGATGTTTGTGTTAAGCTCTGAATAGTGACAAATTCAGTATAAAAGAAAGTGGTTCCTAAGGAAACACAAGAAACATCTAGGCGTAATGGAAACGCGCCTAACTTATACATGAAAGGTCACGAGTTCGAGTGCTGTGCTGGTCGGTTCAAACACAATTTTTGGTTTTTCTTTTTTTTTCTCCTGTATGGTTAGAAATCTGATGCCTACCTATAATTGTACATATATTTTTAATTTTTGCCTATAACCTAACATATAAAGCAATTCTTCTTACATAACTATTTTTAAAACCCATTCCTACAACTGTTTTAAGAGTTTATATTTATATTTTTGACCAAACAATCAACATGTACACAGGTATACATGTACATGTCAATATTTTTGCTCAGTTTCCAGAAAACTGAGTGAAACAAATGTTAAATGTACTATGCTTTGAAATGCATCAGTATTTCCAAGATACAGCCTATCATGATCAACCAATACTTCATTTAGTTGAGGCTGGTTACCCATGAGTTCTGTATATGCTACACACTAGTTCAAAACAATGGAGTTACCTTTCATTTCATTCTGTCTGAAGCTTTAAAAGAAAAACATTTTACTTTTCTTAATTCAATCCAGAAATGAATTCAGATTTATTTACAAGGCAATTCAGTAAAAAGAAAATAAAATCCTTTTAAGTTTACTTTTTGCTAAATCCACTTACAAGATTTCGATTAACTTTTAAACATATCAGAAATTTAACTAGGTTCATAGATTCCAGATACAAGTCGAATTCTTAACAAAATACTTAACAAAATATCCCTCCAATATTCAGTGATTAGTACAAGTAGCAATTTAAGTTATCAATACATGCAGATTTCAACATTTAGGCTCTTATCTAACTTAGTTTAGCATGCTATATCTTCTTCTCAAGGCCTTGCTCCTACTCCTACTTAGATGCTGCAATCCCTGAAAATGCATTTGAAACTGCCTCATTTTAAATGAGACACCCCAGATGCCATTAGCACACTAGGGTCAGACACATGTCTGGTATGAGAAAATTCACAAAAGCAATTTGTTAATTAGGTTAAAATCAAGTTAAGTACAAATACATAAGGTTCTGTTCTTTTGGAATCAGGTAAATACTTGTGTGCATGCTCTGTGTCATTGTGCATGTGCACACTTATACTTACTTTCCAGAGACTACACATATGAATATGGTACATACATTCAAGCATACAACTCAATCATAGACAAACAATCATTCATACCAAACAGGAAAATAACCAATATGAGTTAAATCACTTATTCAATTCTCATATTTCAAATCTGGGAAAACTCTAGTTTTCTCATCTGCTCAAGTATTATTTCCTTGGTATATTTATCTATCCTTGGTCTCATCTGCAATATTTATGAATCAATGGACACACTGTAATGAACTAATTCACTTCATTACACAAAGATCTCAGGACTTAAACAAGCCATGTGTCAACTTATGTTACTCAAGCACATAAGTCATTCCTGCAGTGTTCTTGACCCTAATTTCCTAATCAGGTTTAAGTTAATAATAACCCTTTTGATTGTTCATGGCAAAACCATTCAGTGATTCATTTCATTAGCTAAAACATCCATAACATGGCATCTCATATTATTCATAATCATACAGAGGCAAACAAGCAACAACCCTTTTGTGATTACAAAACAAGGTTCTATATATATATATATATTTATCCTGGTATTTTTAAAAGGAGTTTAGGCAACTAACATTGGCTTATAGCTTCTGGGAGGGTTTCTCTTTTGCAAACATTTGTGCTTGAGTTAAACTCAGGATGACCTGGTTTCACTGAATCACAAAATTTTGTTTGCTATGCATTTTATTGAATCAGGAGCATCAGCACATAGGCAACCCTATTGCACCCCTAATCCCTTTTTATTTCAAGCCTCAGCACTTATACATGAGTATATTGCAGCTCAACATTATTTTCATTTTTCCGGGTTAAGCCAAAACCAATACTACTTGCCTATTCAAAACATTCTACTTTCTGGGTATTTGTTTATATCCCTAAATATTAACATATCAGAGATCTGAGTGTATAAACAGATATGTATACTATCAACACATAAAACTTTGTTATAATAACACAAGTGATCAATCAAGGAAAAATCAAAACATATTCAGGTTTAAATTCACAGATAAACATTCATATATGAAAATACTCTTTTAATAAAAATACTTTTATCTGGCTGCCTACATTAGGACTTATTGCCTTAGATTTTTGAGTGAGTTTTCTCACCTAGCTCTCTCCTTTGTTTCCTTAATTAACTGATGAACTCCTGCTCTTATCCTCAAGCTCTCTTTCTTCCCTTGTCTTATGGTTTCTGTGGTATTGTTTTTTTTTTCAAAATTCTTTTCTGAGGAGAAGAGGAGGCTGCTGCCTATACATGTATATATACAGGGTCTTCCTTAGGGTTTTGGGTATTGGCTAAGTCCATTTTGCCCACCAGAAAATCATGTTATCTCCATTTTTTTAAACCCAAAGTTTTACCCCTTCCCGGCTTAATTTGGGTGAAGAGAAAAGTGGTTACACATTTTTTTCAGAAATTTGCTTTTCAGAAAATACTTTTCCCCTTGTCTACAATCATGCCAAAAATGTGACTTGCTTTTGTTATTTATTAAATACTCTTTTCTAATTCTGCCTATACCAAGAGCTTCTCTGTTTTATCTTATTTTCCTATTTTTAGCTTCCATGTAAATGGCATGTACTTCCTTTATTTATTTATAAGAGAATTACTCCTTTTTATATTTCCATTCTTTTCATTTCTGTTTATATTAAGATGTGTCTGTATATTTTATTTCACTAGTTTAAACTCTAGTATTTTATTAACACATATATATATATTATATATATATATATATCATTCTGTACTGACACACATATGCACATGTATACTTAAGAAAAATATTCAATAGCATACATATATATTTATTTTTACTTATGCATTCAGCTTTTTAAAGATTTAATACATATATATATATATATATATTCCCATACATATCAATATGTATTTATTCTTAAAGTTCAGAGATTTTTAGCTTTAGTTCATGTGTATACCCTGTGCACACATGTACACACATACTGATACACCATCAAGCCATAACAATCTCCTTCCAAAATTTATTTAAAAATTATTTTAAATTCATTTATATTTTCCAGGATAAATTCCTAAAATCTTGGGTCATTACAGTTTAGCTTCATTATTTATTTCTTACTGTTTTATGTACTCTGATTCTGTACTATAAAGTGTAATCAAATGTTATTTGTAAAACAGCTTCATGAATTGTTTATTTTATTATTATATTTTTTCATTCCGCTGTGAGATTATGTGTTTGTTTTTCTTTCTTTCTCTACTTTTTCTTACTTACCCCATAACAATTTTCCCCTTTGAATGGTTTGAGTTGGCATGTGTGTCGATTTAAACCGTCCAAAAAGGCAGGTCGTTACATTTGGTATCAGAGTCGGGTTTAGCGATAACCTTAGCTTTCTGGGGTCTGACTCATTAGAGAATAGGGTAGTAATACCCTAGAATGAGTCGTTGAGTGTATATATGAGAGAGCGTATTTGTTAGTGTTGTAATAGGTTATTGTATTGTGTTAATTTATTTCGTTTTGTATTTATAAATTATGGTCGGTGCATAGGATGCTATGACATCGATAGGGATTTCTAAACACTTAATAGGGCAAACCGACACAATATTGTTTTGAATTATGGGTAAATGAAATAATTTTACCTAGTATTATATTTTGTATATAAAATAATAATCTATATAAATGTATATAATTGGATGTAATATGTTGTTTGTTAGGTAGTGAAATTTTATAAAAATTGAATTGTGAAATAGAATTTATGAATAAAATGAATACAAATTAAAATTTGAGAACAAAGGTTCAGGGATTTTGAAATTTCTTTCGAAAGATTTTGGAATATAATATTAGTATAATTTGGAAGTATTTTCTGATACAAATATTTCAGTGTGTTTTGAAAGAGAGATTTAAAGGAAATTATAAAAGAAAATAAGTTATGTGCTCCCCTCTCTGTCGTTGGAAAATAATTTTGGTGATGAGTGAACGCATCATCGACGTTCATTTTTGAGATTCAAAGTGGGAAGGCTGTTGTAGTAATTTTACCGCACATTTTCTTTGATTACGAATCATAAAATTTTCTAAATAAGATTTGGATATATATAAAAGATATTATTATAGATATTATTTTAGGATTGAAAATGGAACCCGGTAATTAGTTCTTAAGTTTTTGTAAATTTGTAGTATCAATTGTTATAATGAATGGAACCTTGACTATTTTAATAATTGGAAGCTTTTAATATGTGTAATTAGAAACTAGGTGCTAAGTGATTAATGAAAATATAAGAAATTGGAATTTTGAAAAATATAAAATCAAAGGGATATGAAAAATGAGAAATGATAACTATTGAACATTTTATTTACTAAATGAATAAGATGAACTTGGGTAACACTCCATTACATTCTAAAAGACATATATATAACTTACCAAAATGAAAAAAAAGTTGTAATGTTAAATAGAAAAATGTGATAGAATACTATACAAGTAAACTTAAGGTAATGAAAGTGTTTAGTAGAATTATTTCAATAAATAAGAATTGTTATGTTATAAAATGTTATAAACTTAAGTAAAAAAATTTTGAAGTGCTACAAATAAATTGTAATAGAAAAGATGAATACAGTAAGTAAATGATTATAAAATTAAGTTAATGTTGAAGCCATTTGTAATTAAAGTGAATACTATATTAATTGAATGATTATAACCTTAGAAAATGTGAAATGATTCAGAAATAGATTAAATGTTCAATAATATTATGTATGAAAGTAATGAATGTAAAGTAATAAAATAAAAGAAAAATGGCATCGTATGAATAAATGTGAAATGAACTTTTGTAAGTAATAACGAATGTAAATTAATGAAAATAAGCATTATATGAATGAGAAAAGAACAGTAAATGATGTGAAATGAAAAAAAAAGAATAAACTTAAATAACATTGAAATTATTGTTTGGTTGGCTTGTGGATTGGTTGGGAAAGGACACTTCTATTTTGTATAGAGATGTATAAATAATCTATAAAGTTTTATCTACGACTGTTGAGTGTATGGTTTACTTCATAGTTTATTTATCATTTTAAATGATTTGAAGTTTCTGAAACCGAACAAACCATTTGTTTGGTTGCTATGGATGGATAATTGTTTTCTTTGTTGAAAATGATGTTTGTACTGTTTGTTTGCGAATCATTATTGTTATGTTGTGATTGTTTTGTTGTTATTAGTTGAAACAACTTAAATATTTCTCTTTTATATAATAATCTAACTCTTTTGGATTATATAAGTGAAATACAGGTTTGTGGAAGCAATAACTACTGCTTTTAGTTTCATAAATAAGCGTTGTTTGCCCGATAAATAGGTACGTTTTGGGATTATGGTTTGCTAACGATATTATATTGTTTTCCCGTGGTATGAAATATATTATTTTGAAATATAATATATATATGTTTATTATTGATATTATTATTTCTTCCAGACCTCTTCGTACAAAGGAGACCCTGCCGAAATTTTTCGTGAATTTTTGATTTAGAAAATTTTGTGAAAAAAAGATAAAATATTTTCAAACATTTATTAACTTGAATATGAAAGGAAATTAAGTTTTTATAAATTGATATATTTTGTCACGACCCCGAAATTTAAATTTATTTAAATTTATAATTAAATGAATTCTTGAGTTAAATTTATGATTAAATAAATTTTAGATAAAAATTTGTAAATTTAATTGATAAATTGAGAGCGAGTTTCCCCGATATCCAAGTATATTCTGTATAAATCATTTGAGATTAAAGTATTGTAAATAGTGTATATGTGAGTATATGTGTATATATTGAATGTATATATATATTTAGGTATATACGAGCAAATTTAATATATATATTTCTATTTGGATTTAAAAGTTAAAAATAAATGGTTTAGAGATAAATGATAAATATATGTATATATATTTGAATTGATGGTTAAAGATGGTTTGAGTTTATAAAATAGATATAAGACAATAAATATTAGGTGAATGTTGATAATTAAACTTTAAATAGAAAATAAAATTTTAAAATGTATGTTATAATAAAATACATTTAAGTATGATTTAATTAAGTATAAAATAAATAAAAATTGATGTTAAGTTTAAAAAGACATATATATAACTATAACCATCTTAACTTAAGCAAAACAAATACAATATCATCTGCACATTAACAAGTAAAGAATGCAAGGATAAGTAGAAAAAAAATAAGAAACAAATGTACCAAAAATCATCATTTCAGCCGAAAGCATAGAGAATAGGATGTCTTTGAACAAATAAACAAAGTAAAATACAAACAAACTAGGCAAAACAAATAAATATAAGTACAACCAAACATAACTAAAACAATAAGGTACAATAGCATGTCAAAGAAAAAGGTATCAGCCGAAGTAAAGGAAAGTAAATGTCTCCAGCCCATAACTCTAAAAGCAACTTCACCCATGCCTATATTGTATAAACAAATACAATCCCTGTACAAAGCATGATATCAGCCTTCCCCTCTCCTTTGGTTCGATTATCAAAACTGAGAAGAACAAAAGCAAGTGTCACTTAAAAACTCAAATAAAAAAAAATTCTTCAATCTGTAAACAAAACAACCAGAGGTCAGAAGCAAGAAATTTCAAACATGTTTTAGAAACAAAGCTCTGTCTTCACTCTTCAACTCGGTGAGCAAAGTAGATTCAGTAATTCAAATCAGTATCAAACTGAAATCAAGTTATAGATCAGCTCAGCAAACCCTTGTGTTCAAGATATCAAAATCATCTTCCAGTGATCAAATTACTTTCCAGTTTCAAGCCTTCAGTTCCCTGCTTCAATGACTAGTGAGCAAACTTCTTCCTTTAAACTAAATCTTCCATATTATTTTAAGTATGTGATGATGCTAATTTGGATATGGCTTGCATAGAAGTGAAATTGAGTTTGCATGCCTGAAGATGATGTGTGAACCGAAAAAAAATATGTTCTGTTCTATGTTACAGGGTTTTAAAACTGTTTTTTTTATTTATAGAAAAAGTCTATATCTCTTAAACCAATCAACATATAGTATTAATCTCAGAATGAAAGGTGATTATAATGTGGTAATATAAATTTTAAAAATAATCATAAGCATAGTTATGAGATAAATATTCTGAAAATTTGAATATTACAACACTGATCAACATAAAGTGAAAAATCAAATGATTTGATTTTGGGTTTCAAATATATGAATTGATTCGCATTTCGAAATAATGATTTTTGGATATCATTTCATAATTTTTAGATTATTAAATTGGGAGAAAAAGTTAGTTGGACAGAAAACACAATATGACCAATTTCTGGTGATCTATGAGCTCGGGGTGATCGGGATTCGTACTAGAGGAGGATGAAGGTTAGGCAATCATGGGAAAAATGGTCGGAGTTGACAAGGATGACTGAGGTGACGGCGGCGTGAGGGTTTTTACTCCTAAACCTAATTTTGAGGTGGTTGGGAATTTGACCACCGCAACCTCATACGTGCATCGAGTTGCGTATGCTTCGGGGAGGTGATAGCTTGGGGTTTAACGAATTCATGGCCGGAATTACGCGTGCTCAGATGGTCGGAGATCGGAGAAAGGCGTGTTGACAGGTTTGGAGATGTTGAGGCTAGTGTGTTTCCAGGTTTAGGATGACGAGCTCGATTTTGATTTGAGCGAAAGGGTGGCTTCGGAGAGGTTGCGATCACGTCTGGAAGTGGTGGGCGACGTGTTGAAGTTCGAGTGGGTGGTCGGAGGTGGCCAGAGCCACGGTGCACGTGCACCGTGCCCATTGAAGCGCTGAGGAATTTTGTTGGGTGCAGGGTAATTTTGACTCGGGGAGGACTCGGGTTATTCGTATTCTCGACTCGAGGCAGAGGGATATGCAACTCGAAGTAATTTTGGTGAAATTGGGTTACAGTTTTGTTCAAAACTGTCTGCAGTTTGAAATCTTTAAACAAAATTTAACTGAATTTGTAAGCTAGACGTGAAAAAGGTTAAATCAAGTTTTAAAACTAATTACTTGAACTTGTTTTCAAATAATAATTATTTATTTTAAAGCATTGGTTAAATAAATAATATGAAATTTATTTTTTCGATTAACTTAAATCTTAAGTTATTTAAACTTAGTTAATAACGTAATTAAGTCGAAAAAAAAAAAAAAAATGAAGTGTTTTATCATTAATTTAACTTAAAGACTTTTGTTAATTTATAAATTTATGATAATTTGATTTCAAGGTCTGTTAAATAAGGAAGTTAAGATAAATAATAAATCTTTCTAATTAATCAAGATTTGGATTACTTAACGATAGAAATTAAAGGAAAATTAATTAATAATTAAAAGTTAATTAATTTATGATTTGAGGGAAAATCTGTTAATGAAATTAATTAAGGGTTAATTAATTAAATGTAATTAATTAAAGATAATAAATTAAAGGATAATTAAATAATTTAAAGGTTAATTATTAAATATTTAAAGGTTGATGAATTATAATTTAAGATTTATTAATATATTATTAATGGTAAATTAATAAATGATTAAAGAATAATTAATCAGAATGGTTTGAAATTAATAAAGGTTAATTAGCGAGGATTTGTGATTTATTCATAAGTAATAAATCTGATTTAATATAATCAGATATTAACTGACCTTACTTATGAATGTTTGGATTCTATTGGATGACTTGATTGTTTGATATTTCCTGATATATGATGCTTTGTGATATATTCTGATTTGTGTGTAATCTTTACTGCAGTTTATTTATCTGAAATTTATATATATCTGTGATCTGTGAATAAAAGATAAGCGATATAGTTTATATCGTTTGTCAAATATATCCTGTATTTTGATCTGTGATGATTGATGTTGCACTATCGTGTGTAAAACCCCTAGACTACACAGTTACACACACAAATGGATTTCACGTGGAAATCGGTTAAGTCACAGATAATTTAAATTTGATGTTTTTGAAATTGAAATTTTAATTTCAATTTTGAAATTAGGAATTTGGGTTTAAAAGTGAAAAGCATTTGAAATGGAATTTCAAAGATAAGAGTTATTTTGAATAACTTAACCGAGTTTTGAAAATTTAAATAATAAGATTTAAATTTGAATTCAAGTTTGAAATTAAATCTATGATTTGGAAACTAGGGACTAAAGATGATATAAATGTGTTTGTATGAATTTAAACCATTTTAAAAGTATAAGTGGGGAATTTGGATTTAACCCAAAGACTTCAACTCGTATAAATGAATCGGATTTCCAAAATGAAAACTGTTTGTTTTCAAAAGATAAAAGCTTTCATATATATAAGGAATGAAATTCCAGTTTAATTAAAGGAAATTCAAGTGAATTGAAAAATGAATTTTTCAAGTTATGAATGAATTGTTTTAAAAGCTGTGAATTAAATCTGTTTATTTTTAACAGATTTAAAATGATGATTTATTTAACCCATTCGAAACGGAATTGCTTTGAAAGCTATTAGTTAAATCTTTGATTTAAAGATTTAACGAGTTAAACTGAAATGGAAATTGATTTGGAAAATCTATGAATGAATCTTTGTGAAATTAAGTGAACTTTGTGAATTGAATCTTTTTGTTTAAAAGATTAAAATGGTAACTTGTTTAAACCATTTGAAGAAAGATTTTTGGGTAATAAGTTGTGACTTAATTGAAATCCCATTATCCATATATTTTTAAATATTGCGCTCACTATTCGGGTTAGCCGGGAAAAGACATTTGTGTCATATAACCCATTCCGAATAGTGATACGTCGTATATGGATGGCATTTGAAGACCGGTGGTGAAGACCGGATATTTTTCGAAAATGAAAGGACAACCTGTCGAATGTCTCTGCACTGAGTTGCTCCGGTATAGAGATTTATATCACTCTTTTGTGACGGGAAGTCCGGACGTGATTGGAAATTACCCGGAATTGCAAGGGCTTCGTAAGAAGTGCCTTCGGTTCTGTTCGATCCCGGAACAGACTTGTATGGATACATGTCTGACATTACACTTTGAGATATAAAGCCGATTTCTTTCAAATACATTTCTGTTGGTGGCGGAGAATTTATTCTCTTAGCTTAACACCCTTCTCTGAGACGTACGAGCTCAGAGGTTATGTAGTTGAAATTTATCAGCGATATATCCCAATTTGGTAATGTGGCATGCTGAGTGTTGCTGTGAAATGATCAGTGTTTGATCATTTGTGATATGATCATTTGTTTGATCTTATATCTTTGTGATCATAGGTTGATCATTTGTTTGACCCGAAGCATGGCTTTGTGACAAAGCGTAGCTTTGTGGACGAGACTTCGTCGAGCCTCACACCCCGGAAATGGTCGAAACAGGAAGGATGCAGCAAGGTTCTAGGGAGTAGCGCCCCTTAGTGTATGTCATTCCTTCTGGATAAAGGTGGTATCATGGTATGGAGCCCAGATACTTAACCTCTGTGGTTACTGCATATTTTTTTCTATGTGGTTTGTTGCGAATCGAGGATCCTCGGGAAGATCGGTGACGATCGGGGGATGGCATACGCGTGTCAGTAGTTACCTATTTTTGCAGAGGTAACCCGGCCTTGTGTTGGCAGAGATCTAACCGTAATGTTAGGTTATTTCTCGGGTCGTCTATTCCAGGGACGTACCCATCGTGGATAGGAAGTTCCTTAGCCTGACCATTTGTTGGAAATCCAAAGAAACAATACGTGACGTGTACGGTTTTAGTTGTATTACCTGCCATGGAATGTGGCGGTAACCTGCTATTGAACATGGTAGCTATAGTAGGCATACGATAATGGTCGTATGTTGGCTAAGATTTATATTCTACTTTCGAAATGTTTTCTACACTATGCACTAATAATAATATCAAATGATTTAATTTGCGTAGTAAGCATCTTTGACTATCATAAGAAGAAATCTCCTCCAATTCTGCGTTTGCATTGTGTGTGTGGCGGGAGGTCTTATGGTAGTTTCATTTTCCAAAAGCATTGCGAATTGACTTTAAAATTCTTTTGCTGTTTTTAAAGATAAACTGTTTTTGTTGCTCACACCAGTCCCATGACTGATCCGGAGTTTATTGTTCATTTCCTAAACTCTGGGTGCTCATAATTTTCTACACGAGCAGTCTAGAGTTGGGTTTTTCATATATTCAGGTTTAGTAGATTATCTGGAGCTAGTTCAGTTCTTGGAGTTCATGGACCGACGTTGCTTATCTTGGAGCATTCTATTGGAGACATTTTATTCCGCTGCTGATGTTATCGTTTTCTTTTCCGCTGCTATTTGTTGTATCATATCTCTGATGTATATTGATATTCATTGTATCATTCTGTTGTATCAGATATTGTATATCAATGTATTATTCATTTATTCCGCTGTGTTATTTACTTAATGTTGTTATAAGCTCCGGCGACTCGGATTTGAACGGTCGAATCTACGGCATTCGAGTACGATGTAAAGTATGGATGTCGATTTTCGAACGCGAAAAATCCGTATCGTTACATTTGGTATCAGAGCTAAGGTTGAACTTTAGCTCAGGAGTATAACACGTTAAGTAGCTCATTAGAGATAGAGTGAAGTAAACTCTAGAATGAGTAATTCTCAGATATCCGTCTGAACGTCTCAGTAAATTCTCTTACTATCCACTGATAGTGAGTATGAGTGCAAGAAGAGGACGAGATAGGGGACAGGGAAATACGACTATAAATGGTCAATACCCTGCAACAGTGGAAATAATCTTTCTCTATCAATTTTCTTTGATTCGTTTCCAAATTCTTTTGATTGCTTCGTATCAGCTACAAGAAGAAGTTTCGATGTGATGGTGGCTCTACGAATCGTTGTAGGAGATTCTTGTCTCGTATTTTCATCGGTTTCTTATCAGCTTTTCCATTTAAACTTTAATGAATTTGAAATTGGAAGTTTTAATTTGAGTTAAATTGATTAAAAGAATATGAAGGCTAAAATTTAATTAAATCAATAAAACGATTTCGTTTGAAATCGAATTTGAAATTCTATTATAATTTCTTGAGTTGATCAAAGTCCGAAGAGGGACAAATTGGTATGTATTCTGAGATATTCCGACTTGAATTCGGAATCCATATCTTGTGTTCGAGGAGTTATAGGAGATCGAATCTGTCTATCTCTGCGTTGTTTTCGTGCCTGCGAATTTCGAGGATGAAATTCTTTTAAGGGGGGAAATTTGTCACGACCCCGAAATTTAAATTTATTTAAATTTATAATTAAATGAATTCTTGAGTTAAATTTATGATTAAATAAATTTTAGATAAAAATTTGTAAATTTAATTGATAAATTGAGAGCGAGTTTCCCCGATATCCAAGTATATTCTGTATAAATCATTTGAGATTAAAGTATTGTAAATAGTGTATATGTGAGTATATGTGTATATATTGAATGTATATATATATTTAGGTATATACGAGCAAATTTAATATATATATTTCTATTTGGATTTAAAAGTTAAAAATAAATGGTTTAGAGATAAATGATAAATATATGTATATATATTTGAATTGATGGTTAAAGATGGTTTGAGTTTATAAAATAGATATAAGACAATAAATATTAGGTGAATGTTGATAATTAAACTTTAAATAGAAAATAAAATTTTAAAATGTATGTTATAATAAAATACATTTAAGTATGATTTAATTAAGTATAAAATAAATAAAAATTGATGTTAAGTTTAAAAAGACATATATATAACTATAACCATCTTAACTTAAGCAAAACAAATACAATATCATCTGCACATTAACAAGTAAAGAATGCAAGGATAAGTAGAAAAAAAATAAGAAACAAATGTACCAAAAATCATCATTTCAGCCGAAAGCATAGAGAATAGGATGTCTTTGAACAAATAAACAAAGTAAAATACAAACAAACTAGGCAAAACAAATAAATATAAGTACAACCAAACATAACTAAAACAATAAGGTACAATAGCATGTCAAAGAAAAAGGTATCAGCCGAAGTAAAGGAAAGTAAATGTCTCCAGCCCATAACTCTAAAAGCAACTTCACCCATGCCTATATTGTATAAACAAATACAATCCCTGTACAAAGCATGATATCAGCCTTCCCCTCTCCTTTGGTTCGATTATCAAAACTGAGAAGAACAAAAGCAAGTGTCACTTAAAAACTCAAATAAAAAAAAATTCTTCAATCTGTAAACAAAACAACCAGAGGTCAGAAGCAAGAAATTTCAAACATGTTTTAGAAACAAAGCTCTGTCTTCACTCTTCAACTCGGTGAGCAAAGTAGATTCAGTAATTCAAATCAGTATCAAACTGAAATCAAGTTATAGATCAGCTCAGCAAACCCTTGTGTTCAAGATATCAAAATCATCTTCCAGTGATCAAATTACTTTCCAGTTTCAAGCCTTCAGTTCCCTGCTTCAATGACTAGTGAGCAAACTTCTTCCTTTAAACTAAATCTTCCATATTATTTTAAGTATGTGATGATGCTAATTTGGATATGGCTTGCATAGAAGTGAAATTGAGTTTGCATGCCTGAAGATGATGTGTGAACCGAAAAAAAATATGTTCTGTTCTATGTTACAGGGTTTTAAAACTGTTTTTTTTATTTATAGAAAAAGTCTATATCTCTTAAACCAATCAACATATAGTATTAATCTCAGAATGAAAGGTGATTATAATGTGGTAATATAAATTTTAAAAATAATCATAAGCATAGTTATGAGATAAATATTCTGAAAATTTGAATATTACAACACTGATCAACATAAAGTGAAAAATCAAATGATTTGATTTTGGGTTTCAAATATATGAATTGATTCGCATTTCGAAATAATGATTTTTGGATATCATTTCATAATTTTTAGATTATTAAATTGGGAGAAAAAGTTAGTTGGACAGAAAACACAATATGACCAATTTCTGGTGATCTATGAGCTCGGGGTGATCGGGATTCGTACTAGAGGAGGATGAAGGTTAGGCAATCATGGGAAAAATGGTCGGAGTTGACAAGGATGACTGAGGTGACGGCGGCGTGAGGGTTTTTACTCCTAAACCTAATTTTGAGGTGGTTGGGAATTTGACCACCGCAACCTCATACGTGCATCGAGTTGCGTATGCTTCGGGGAGGTGATAGCTTGGGGTTTAACGAATTCATGGCCGGAATTACGCGTGCTCAGATGGTCGGAGATCGGAGAAAGGCGTGTTGACAGGTTTGGAGATGTTGAGGCTAGTGTGTTTCCAGGTTTAGGATGACGAGCTCGATTTTGATTTGAGCGAAAGGGTGGCTTCGGAGAGGTTGCGATCACGTCTGGAAGTGGTGGGCGACGTGTTGAAGTTCGAGTGGGTGGTCGGAGGTGGCCAGAGCCACGGTGCACGTGCACCGTGCCCATTGAAGCGCTGAGGAATTTTGTTGGGTGCAGGGTAATTTTGACTCGGGGAGGACTCGGGTTATTCGTATTCTCGACTCGAGGCAGAGGGATATGCAACTCGAAGTAATTTTGGTGAAATTGGGTTACAGTTTTGTTCAAAACTGTCTGCAGTTTGAAATCTTTAAACAAAATTTAACTGAATTTGTAAGCTAGACGTGAAAAAGGTTAAATCAAGTTTTAAAACTAATTACTTGAACTTGTTTTCAAATAATAATTATTTATTTTAAAGCATTGGTTAAATAAATAATATGAAATTTATTTTTTCGATTAACTTAAATCTTAAGTTATTTAAACTTAGTTAATAACGTAATTAAGTCGAAAAAAAAAAAAAAAATGAAGTGTTTTATCATTAATTTAACTTAAAGACTTTTGTTAATTTATAAATTTATGATAATTTGATTTCAAGGTCTGTTAAATAAGGAAGTTAAGATAAATAATAAATCTTTCTAATTAATCAAGATTTGGATTACTTAACGATAGAAATTAAAGGAAAATTAATTAATAATTAAAAGTTAATTAATTTATGATTTGAGGGAAAATCTGTTAATGAAATTAATTAAGGGTTAATTAATTAAATGTAATTAATTAAAGATAATAAATTAAAGGATAATTAAATAATTTAAAGGTTAATTATTAAATATTTAAAGGTTGATGAATTATAATTTAAGATTTATTAATATATTATTAATGGTAAATTAATAAATGATTAAAGAATAATTAATCAGAATGGTTTGAAATTAATAAAGGTTAATTAGCGAGGATTTGTGATTTATTCATAAGTAATAAATCTGATTTAATATAATCAGATATTAACTGACCTTACTTATGAATGTTTGGATTCTATTGGATGACTTGATTGTTTGATATTTCCTGATATATGATGCTTTGTGATATATTCTGATTTGTGTGTAATCTTTACTGCAGTTTATTTATCTGAAATTTATATATATCTGTGATCTGTGAATAAAAGATAAGCGATATAGTTTATATCGTTTGTCAAATATATCCTGTATTTTGATCTGTGATGATTGATGTTGCACTATCGTGTGTAAAACCCCTAGACTACACAGTTACACACACAAATGGATTTCACGTGGAAATCGGTTAAGTCACAGATAATTTAAATTTGATGTTTTTGAAATTGAAATTTTAATTTCAATTTTGAAATTAGGAATTTGGGTTTAAAAGTGAAAAGCATTTGAAATGGAATTTCAAAGATAAGAGTTATTTTGAATAACTTAACCGAGTTTTGAAAATTTAAATAATAAGATTTAAATTTGAATTCAAGTTTGAAATTAAATCTATGATTTGGAAACTAGGGACTAAAGATGATATAAATGTGTTTGTATGAATTTAAACCATTTTAAAAGTATAAGTGGGGAATTTGGATTTAACCCAAAGACTTCAACTCGTATAAATGAATCGGATTTCCAAAATGAAAACTGTTTGTTTTCAAAAGATAAAAGCTTTCATATATATAAGGAATGAAATTCCAGTTTAATTAAAGGAAATTCAAGTGAATTGAAAAATGAATTTTTCAAGTTATGAATGAATTGTTTTAAAAGCTGTGAATTAAATCTGTTTATTTTTAACAGATTTAAAATGATGATTTATTTAACCCATTCGAAACGGAATTGCTTTGAAAGCTATTAGTTAAATCTTTGATTTAAAGATTTAACGAGTTAAACTGAAATGGAAATTGATTTGGAAAATCTATGAATGAATCTTTGTGAAATTAAGTGAACTTTGTGAATTGAATCTTTTTGTTTAAAAGATTAAAATGGTAACTTGTTTAAACCATTTGAAGAAAGATTTTTGGGTAATAAGTTGTGACTTAATTGAAATCCCATTATCCATATATTTTTAAATATTGCGCTCACTATTCGGGTTAGCCGGGAAAAGACATTTGTGTCATATAACCCATTCCGAATAGTGATACGTCGTATATGGATGGCATTTGAAGACCGGTGGTGAAGACCGGATATTTTTCGAAAATGAAAGGACAACCTGTCGAATGTCTCTGCACTGAGTTGCTCCGGTATAGAGATTTATATCACTCTTTTGTGACGGGAAGTCCGGACGTGATTGGAAATTACCCGGAATTGCAAGGGCTTCGTAAGAAGTGCCTTCGGTTCTGTTCGATCCCGGAACAGACTTGTATGGATACATGTCTGACATTACACTTTGAGATATAAAGCCGATTTCTTTCAAATACATTTCTGTTGGTGGCGGAGAATTTATTCTCTTAGCTTAACACCCTTCTCTGAGACGTACGAGCTCAGAGGTTATGTAGTTGAAATTTATCAGCGATATATCCCAATTTGGTAATGTGGCATGCTGAGTGTTGCTGTGAAATGATCAGTGTTTGATCATTTGTGATATGATCATTTGTTTGATCTTATATCTTTGTGATCATAGGTTGATCATTTGTTTGACCCGAAGCATGGCTTTGTGACAAAGCGTAGCTTTGTGGACGAGACTTCGTCGAGCCTCACACCCCGGAAATGGTCGAAACAGGAAGGATGCAGCAAGGTTCTAGGGAGTAGCGCCCCTTAGTGTATGTCATTCCTTCTGGATAAAGGTGGTATCATGGTATGGAGCCCAGATACTTAACCTCTGTGGTTACTGCATATTTTTTTCTATGTGGTTTGTTGCGAATCGAGGATCCTCGGGAAGATCGGTGACGATCGGGGGATGGCATACGCGTGTCAGTAGTTACCTATTTTTGCAGAGGTAACCCGGCCTTGTGTTGGCAGAGATCTAACCGTAATGTTAGGTTATTTCTCGGGTCGTCTATTCCAGGGACGTACCCATCGTGGATAGGAAGTTCCTTAGCCTGACCATTTGTTGGAAATCCAAAGAAACAATACGTGACGTGTACGGTTTTAGTTGTATTACCTGCCATGGAATGTGGCGGTAACCTGCTATTGAACATGGTAGCTATAGTAGGCATACGATAATGGTCGTATGTTGGCTAAGATTTATATTCTACTTTCGAAATGTTTTCTACACTATGCACTAATAATAATATCAAATGATTTAATTTGCGTAGTAAGCATCTTTGACTATCATAAGAAGAAATCTCCTCCAATTCTGCGTTTGCATTGTGTGTGTGGCGGGAGGTCTTATGGTAGTTTCATTTTCCAAAAGCATTGCGAATTGACTTTAAAATTCTTTTGCTGTTTTTAAAGATAAACTGTTTTTGTTGCTCACACCAGTCCCATGACTGATCCGGAGTTTATTGTTCATTTCCTAAACTCTGGGTGCTCATAATTTTCTACACGAGCAGTCTAGAGTTGGGTTTTTCATATATTCAGGTTTAGTAGATTATCTGGAGCTAGTTCAGTTCTTGGAGTTCATGGACCGACGTTGCTTATCTTGGAGCATTCTATTGGAGACATTTTATTCCGCTGCTGATGTTATCGTTTTCTTTTCCGCTGCTATTTGTTGTATCATATCTCTGATGTATATTGATATTCATTGTATCATTCTGTTGTATCAGATATTGTATATCAATGTATTATTCATTTATTCCGCTGTGTTATTTACTTAATGTTGTTATAAGCTCCGGCGACTCGGATTTGAACGGTCGAATCTACGGCATTCGAGTACGATGTAAAGTATGGATGTCGATTTTCGAACGCGAAAAATCCGTATCGTTACATATTTTATTTAAATTATTTAATTATGCAAATTGATTGTTCATAAATTTAATATTTTGAGCAAGATATATTAATTCCTTCTTTTCCCTTTTCGGGGACGAAAGGTTTTGAGTGGGGGAGAGTGTAAAAACCCGTAAATTTTCGATCATTAAAATAGTTAATTTAATAAGGTTTTGTGATATAATTTGAAAGAAATAAAAATTTGTTATTTAATACTAAGATATAACTGGAATGAAATGTAACAGTATTAATTTAAGGTAATTGATAACCTCTTTAAGTGTAATTTCAATTAAATTAAAATGATTTAAAAGGTTATAATTGGTTATAGATTGTAAATTAATCGTAATAATGGGTGTGTTGATTGATATTGGATTAAAAGAGTAACTGATAATTTAAATGTTGTATTAATTAATGAAATAGTATGTAATGAATTGTAATTGAATAAAATTATTGTTGTGGTGGTAATTATAACACTTGTTGTAGAAGATAAATTTATAAATGTGATTAAATATAGAAAAGGCGACAATTGTTATTTGTTACCAATTTATTTAATCAATTATAATTAAATTAAATTAAATGTTACGTAATATGAGTCAAGACGATAACTAGAAAATGTGAATGCAATAAAATGTACGAAAATGTCAATTTTATTCATAAGGCAATAATTGATTTAATAAAAGAGAGAAACCAAGATAAATTAACTAATTGGGATTTCAAATTATAATTAATACGAAAATTGACAAAAATTCTATATAATTAAAACGTGCAATCAATATGGTAAAAGGTGGTAATTGTCGAATATTAATGCAATAAGATATAAACAAATGTTAACTATGTCTATAGAGTAATAATTGATTGAATAAAAAGATTGAAATCAAAATTTAATCAATTTATTGGAATTAAAAATATAATTAATTGGATTTAATTGCATTGAAATTGAACGTTGTAATTAGTGTAATATTTAACACTGAATTGATACGTAAATTTGTTTTAAATTATTGAAAATGTGTAATTAATCAAAAATGATAAAGTTTGTTAATTATAAAATTGGAATTGAAAAAGTGATAAATTTAATTTAATAATAATTTAATTAATTAACGTAAAAATAGCCGTTTTGGCAACTGTCTCAGATTTCGACGAAACTAGTTTCATCGGATCCGTAATAGTGGATTATTGTAAGGCTTCAAGTTTCATAGCAATCGGACTTGTCGTTTGATCGTACGGACTCGAAACGCGCAGAAATCAATTTAATTGAAATCAATTTGAAATAAGCTGATTTTAAAGCTAACTTCTTCATACGATGGAATTAAGACTTGAAACCTATTCCATTGAGTTTAAAAATATCGAAAACATCTATTTTGATATATGGGATGACCCACTTTCGTTTCGGAGGCAGAACGGGCTTTTTGGGTCGTTATGGTCGTTCGTACTGATCCGATATGTGTTTATTTTCTTATCGGGCCTTGTCCATATAAATTGTCATATTCTAATCCTAGCAGTCTTTCTATTTCTTTTCCTCTATGTACAATTCTATCTGCTTCTCTCTCCCAAAGGTGGAAACCAAAATTACATTCAAACCCTAAATTCAATATCCAAATCAATTTCAAATTTCAAACTCCTCAAAACTATGTCATATTTTATATAGTTGGAAAGCTCTCGACGGGCGCAGTCTACTGCAATGATTTTTTTCTTGAATCAGATCATCATTTTTCTAGAAATCGATGAATTAATCTCGGTCGTTGATCGTGTCGAGATCAACTTCAACGGATCGTCGATTGGAAGGTACCATTGTGAGAAGATCGTCGTGGGGAATGCATCGGTGTAATTCGTTTGGGCAATCGGTGGTTGGATCGACGTGATTAATTGGATTAGGGTCTAAACCCTAGGCGGCGGCTGAGGGAGTTTCGCCTCCGATCATGGGTCGTGGTGCCTTCGGGTGTGGTCGCGGGCCATAGGTGCGTCGCTGGTGATGATCGATGGCGCGGCTGGCCCCTTGGAGGCGGCGTTCGTCTTTAATGAAGAGCGGCGTGCTAGGGTTTTTGGATCGAGCTGTAGCTCATGTATAGAGGACGGGGCGGCTCTGCTGACGTGGTAAGATATGTATTGTAACAACCTGTAAATTTTCAATAATTTAATTTGTTAATTTAATAAGATTTTGGTAATTTAATATTGAAGGAAATAAAAATTAGTGAATTGTTAATGGAAATAGTAACTAGAACGAATTGCAACGGTATAAATGTAAGTTAATTGTTAATTACTTGAATGTCATTCCAATAAATGAAATAATGTAAATGTTATACTTGGTTATAAATGAAATGTAAGAAAACAAATGTAAATAGTTAATCTACTAATGAAATAATGTGTTGTTAATGGTTTATGAGTGAAATAATAATTAGAATAAAAGATAATACTGTTAATATAAGAGTTAAAGAGTTATCAGTGGCATGGGTTGTAAATAAATTTTTATTAATATATGCATTTATTTGGTAATTGAATTAAGATGTAATGACCCGTATTTTTACGGATCGAAACATCGTAAAACAGTTGACATTTGGTCGCATTGTTGATAAGTCGTCCAGAGTCTAAGTCTTAGGTCGTATGAGGGTTTGGAGCGACCTAAGGAAGTTGGCGAGTTATGAGGTAGGCGACTTAGTGAAGTGGAGCGACCTAAGAAGTTAGGTCGTTTAGAAGATAGGTCGTGTGGTGGCTTAGGTCGTGGGGTAGGTTAGGTCGGTTAGAGCGACCTATAGGAGTTAGCGACCTATAGAATTAGGCGACCTAAGGAAGTTTAGCGACCTATAAGAGTTAGCGACCTATAGGAGTTAGCGACCTATAGAATTTGGCGACCTAAGGAACATGCGACCTAAGAGATTAGCGGTATAGGAAACAGGGTAAGTTAGCGACCTAAGAAGGATAGGTCGGCAACGACCTAAGGAAGGAGTAGTTAGGTCGTATGACCCGTGTGTGCTAGGTCACGTGAGTGTTAGGTCGCGTAAGGCTTAGCAGTTAGGTCGCGGATGCGCATGTGTTAGGTCGAAGAAGCGCTTATGCGTTAGGTCGCGTGGATGCGCATGTGTTAGGTCGTAGGTTGGGATTGTTAGGTCATAGGGTTTTAGGTCGAAGGGTTTTAGGTCGTAGGTCGTGGACGACCTAACTCCGAGTGAGCGACCTAAAGTGATTTCAGCCTATAAATAGGAGGGTTTTTCTTCATTTTTGGGATCCTAATTTCGAAGCGACGAAGTGCTGCCATTTTGAAAGCTCGACCTCTACACTTCTTCACTTCTTTTCTCCACTCTAATCTTGTGATTCCTTCCATCCAAATCGAAGATCAAATTGAAGATTCAAGAGCTTAGATTGAAGATCTACATCCATCGAAGAGAGATTTCATCGTTTGAAGCGGATTGGTGATAGATCGAGTTAAATCCTTCGCTGTCCAGATCTGAAGTATGTGTTTCTATTGGGTTGTTTAGGTGATTTGGTGAGTGGTGATTATCTCTCACACGGATCCAAAGGAGTATATCGGATCGTTGGCTTGATTTTGTGCTAAAGTAGTGATTTCCATGCATTTTCCTAATCCTAAGTATAGATCCATATAGATCCATTGTTCATAATGATTTGGCATCCATTTTACTACATGTTAACCTATGCAAGTTCATTCATCAAGATTATAGAGATATTGCTCATGTTTTCATGCTTGTTAGACTTTTGACTCTTTAATTACGAAATTGCCATTATTGTTATAATTGTCTATTTAGATCATATTTGAATGCTTGTTTACTTGGATTAATGTTTGATTTGATTGATTGCTATGAATTAGATAATTGATGATTTGATTTAGACAAGATGGTCAAAGATGATTCAAAAGCTAAGGGAAAGGCTCTTGAATTGGAAAAGCTTCTCGTGGCATATGTAGCGGATGATGAAGCTCATATGGATAGATTTGATGATGATGTTGAGATGAAGCTTTGCTATGATGATGATGAGGCAAAGTATGATATGAGATAGCCTTGGTCTAATCCAGACGGGATCATTCCAAGCAGATTGATAACTCGGTGACATGGTTCGAGTTTGAGGATAATGGTTTGCTCGAGAGGCGCTTGAGCTAGTATGGAAATAGTCGTCGAGGAGGATGACTAGAAGGCTGAGATCTCATCGTTGTTGAAGGTTCTAGCATGCTCAAAGCAAGAGTACGTTGGGCAGATTCGATAGTCCCTGAAGGCTACTGATTGGTAGTCAAGTACTCTGGGCAGATTCGATAGTCCTAGGCACGGGTCACGATGACGTGCGGAGTTATGTCTAGAACTGGGGTTTCCATTAGCCCTTGACGGACGGATGAAATAAAGAGCCGGTCATTCAATTAACGATGATATCGAAGCAATGATAATAGTGATAGCCAGAGTCATGGATGTTTGGTTGTATCATCATTCGGTCTCAAGAGCGGTATTTTCTGGGTGCTTATCTGATCTTGGTTTAGGCCTTGGGGGTTTGTACTTGGAAAACATCACCCTTGACTCGAGTGATAATTGCTTTACTTTAGATTGTATGCTCTGCTATGTTTGCTTCTACTTAGTGTGTGTCTGGAGGCTATCACTGTAGAAAGAGGTGGAGTGGGAGGGTTGTATTCCTATTCCTTTTTCCTTTATGCTCTTTTGGTATGTTGTTAGTTAATTTACCGCTCACTAAGACTGTTGTCTGACTCAAGGCTTTATGTTTTAACTCTTATTGCCTTGGGCTGTTCGTCCATTTTGGGACGGGCAGACTAGGTAGCAGGTGACAGGTGCTGTTCTTGCTTTCCACGGTGCTGATGTCGAAGACGAGCTGGAGGATTGCATATTATCTTCTTACTATATGTACTGGATGTTCCACTGCTTGTATATTCTCTGAGTGTTATGTAGTGAGGCTTGATGTATTGACTGTTCGGATGTTTGTATTCAACTATTATGAAGTTTTATTGATGAGATTCTATTCTGTGAAGCTTCACTATATATATATATATATATATATATATATATATTTATTCTATTGTATTTTGTCCATGCGCTGTGAGTAATACGATAGATTCTGTTGTTTAAATTTACCCTGGCAATCGTCCATGGTCGCCTGGCACACTTTACAGCGCACTATCTCTAGGATCGGTGCAAGGGTCATGGGCGGTCGTCACATAAGAAGAAATTGATAATGTGAAGGATGTATTAATTAATTACATAAGGTGTAATGAATAGAAAATTGAATAGAATTTGAATTGTATAGGTTGTTATAACACTTGATTGTGAATAACGAATTTATTAGTGTGATTTAAAGTTAATAATAATAATTAATATACGTTACCTATTTAATTAGCCTTTTATATTAAAATTTGAAACCAATAGCAATAAATGTAATTAAGTATTATGTTAATGTAAATTTAGGTAATATTTGGTAATAATGTAAATTTTATTCATAGAGTAATAATGGATTTAATAAAAGGAATGAAATCAAGATGAATAAATATATTGGGAGTATAAATTTTAATAAATGTGTGCATTGATTTATAGTAGGATATAAAAGGTAATTAATAATTAAAAGGTAATTAATAATTTAAAGGTTGATTTATTAATAAAACAATGTGTAATGGATGGAAATGGAATAAGTGTAGTGTAATGAGAGTTGTTGTTATAATTGTTTGTAAAGAATTAACTTACAAATATTGTAAAATGTATAATGGTGACAATTGGTGTCGTTACCAATTTAACTGATCAATTTCAAATAAATGTCAACAAAATGTTACATTAATGTGGAATAAGACCATAACTGTAGTGTGAATGTAATAAAAAAAGAAATAGAAATGTTAATTGTATTCATAATGTAATGATTGCTTTAATAGTAGGAGTGTAAATCAAAATAAAAGAATAAAAATAAATAAGTTTTGTAAAAGAGTAAACATATGTTTATTTATTTGAAATGTTTGTTAGTTGAAAAATTGATTGTAGAGATGAGAAACTATTATTTAGTGAGAAATATGTAATTACTGTTTGTATCCAATAGTGTAAATATGTTTAAATTACAATTAGATAGGAAAAATTGTTCTACATCTCGTTACATTCATTTAGTCCATTTTGGAACTTAAATCAATTGAAATTAATGTAATTGAAAATTCTCAATTAATAAGAGAGAGAATACTAATTATAAATTAATAGGTGTAATTAAAAAGCAACTTATGTTTTGTAAAAATATAAGGAAAGTTTGATTTAATGAAAAGAACATTCACATCAAATAAAATGAATGTTTCATGTGTGACTGTAGGTTTAATTTCATTAAAAATAAAGAATAGAATGATTGATTTTAAAGGAAGAAATATATGTTTATTTGAACTATTTTTTTTAGTTTACTGATTGCTTACAAGAATAGGAAAATAATCTATTTCAGTAAGTTATTTATTACTCTTGTGTATAAACAACAAATTTATATACGTTTTTAAATAAACAATTGTTCTATTTTTCATCCATTTTAGTTGTCTATTTTAAAATTTAACTTTATAAGTAATTGTAATTAAATGAATTCATAAATGCAAATTTAAGGTTGTAGTAATGATTGTAAGTAACTATTTAATTGGTGTATTAATTTAGTTGTAACTGTTACATTTGGGTATAAATTTGAATATAAGTAAACATGGGCAAGTGCTGTATAAATAAATGAATTAGTATAATTAATGGTAATTGAATGAATTCATATTATGTAAGTAATTATAGTAATTAGTTGAAATAATAATAAACTTAAGTGAAAAGTTAAGGTTATGGTAACAATCATCATAAATTACTTATATATTTAGTCTATAAATTGAATTGGAAATCAATTGTATTCAAATGTAAATAAATGTTCATTAATGTGAGTAAGAACCATAAGTGTAAAGTGTGAATGTAATAAATTTAATAGAAACGTAAATTTATTTATAAGGTAGTAATTGATGTGATTGGAAGCATGAAACCAAGTAAATAAATTTATTGAGGATATTAATTGTAATTAATGTATATATTTGGCAAAAATATAATAAATGGAAATAGGGTAGTTAATACAAAGGAGTTAAGGATTTGAATATATTGAGGTAATATTTATACAAATGTAAGATGCAAATAGGCGTATATTAGTGTAATGTGATATAAAAAATAATATAATTAGGTATATTAAGTAGTAATGGACCTAGTATAAAGATGGCAATTAAATCAAATCAATTTATAGGAATCAATTTTAATTAATTGGAAGGTAATCTATAAATATCCAGTTATAAACCCTAGCAGCCTTTCTATTTCTCATTTCTGTATATACAAAATTTCTATTGCTCCTCTTCCTCAATGGTTGTAAACCCTAAATATTTCAATTCAATTCCAATTCAAAATCCAACAACAAAAATTCAAAATTTTAGCTCGTTCTAACACCATAACTTTCACATACGACATCCGTTTCATGCGCGGTTTGCTCCATTAGGTTCGTATTGGAATTCCAGACATTTTGACGCTGAATTGGTTGAATTCTGAAGCTGTTCAAAATTTTGGGTTTAAATTGGATTTAAATTCAATTTAAATTCAAAAGGTGAGTGTTTTAACCCACTCACAACTTCTAAAAATTTCTTATGTTTTATTAAATTGATATATGATGTGACTCGAAATTTATTTATGACTGTTTGGCATATTTTTAATCATCATCTTAGTTAAATTGAATTTATTGAATTAAATTGTTAATTTATTTATTATTGCATATAAACTGCCAGTTGAACAGTTATTAATTTTATTGAATATAAACTATTCGTTGATGCATGTTATATTTTATATGCTTTATATTGATGTTTTGTTTAAATTGGATGATGATTGTAATAAATGGTTGTTTATTGATATTTGGATGAATGGATGCTATATTTTATATTGTATAAACTGCAAGTTATTATGCATTTTCGTTTCATTCGGGATTGCGGTTTGAAATGATATATAACCGTAAACTTTTATTTTTAAATTACGGATTGAAATGGTAAATATCCGTATCACTTGACCATAGGATAGAAAATTATATATAGGCACCGTGGTCTATATATAAAATATTTTAAAGTGATTTTCTATGGTTTGGAAAGAAATATACGATTTAATAAATATTAAATTTTGATATTATATAAATATTATTTTATATATAGTTAAATTCTAAAATTTAAGCTATGAGTAACTTGATGATGTTTTAAGTTTGATTTACGAATATTTCAAGTTTGAGTTTTATTTAAGTGATATTGAATTTATTAAATAAATATTTCTAAACTAAATAATAGTAAATTGAATTAAGGTATATATAAGATTATCGGATTTGGTTGGGAATTTTGGAATATTTAAAGACCTGAAATATATCAAAATTGAAATGTTTTATTGAAATTAAGGTATTATTGTTTTCAAAGTATTGGTTTTCGAAATTGTTATAACTTTGAAAGTAATATGGTTTGAAAATGAATTTATTTGAAATAGAAATTATTTAAGAATTATCTTTAAATATATTGATTTGAAACCGATTGAAATTTTGAGATTAAGAATATGATTGCATTATGTGATTTGGGTTTAAGATGGTTTTAAAGAATATTTCAAGTTTTATAATTAAAAGTAAGAATAGTGATTGAAAATTTGGATTTTATTTAAATGATATATTATTGAATTTGGTTTTAAAGTATATACTATTTTGAAGTAAATGATATGTTTTGAAATGGCAAAAATATTTTGGTTTTAAAGTATATACTATTTTGAAGTAAAGGGTATGGTTTTGAAATGGTAATAATATTTTGTTTTTTGAAGTATATACTATTTTGAAATAAAGAATATGTTTTGAAAGGGCAATGATTGTGTTTTTAAAAGTATATATATATTTAAATGACCACAGTGTTATAATAACGTTTGGTTGTTAAAGAGACTGGGATCGGATATGGACATACTCTCTGTCGATACCGAAAACCACTTTGACAACTGTGTACGCGGTGGAGTTTCCAGAATGAAGTAGAATGGTGGCGATGATCCTAAGGTATATACGTGGACCCAACTCCCGTGAGTTGGCATAAGGTGGCTAAAACAGGAGCGATCTCGGACCAGTGAGGTAGCACCTCTTATCGGACTCACTTCTTCAATACCATTCTATTGTTTTGTGATTTTTGGTGGCCACCCTTCGATTTGGGAGTGTTGTTCGAGGTGGAGCAGTAGTGGCTGCTATGCGTTTCCATCAGTCCGTGTGCGTAATTGGTATATCTACCCTGGCATTGCCTTGTGTGCCGTGTCACCTACCATATCGAGCTTTACTACGAGTTGTGATTTCTCCCGTAGCCTGTGGAGTATCGAGGGTAGCCCCCATTTGGGAGTATGCTAATACTGGATAGACTACTGGGACCATTATGTGTTAAGGGCTATATGGGTAACCCCTTGATGCTATTAAAAAGTATGTTTATTTTATATTAGACATTATTATAATAGCGAATATTACTATATAGTAGATAGTTTAACGGATCCTTAAGAGATGTGAATCCCGAACATTTCTTAAGTTACTGCACTCACGTTAGACACTGGATAGGAGATGTCAAACCCCGTAAACATCTCTGATGTCGTTTACACTCATATTTATTTCATTGATTTAACTTACATAAGATCTTTAGTTCTGACTCGAGTGTTTTGTCTTTTCAATTCGCTCGGGTCAGCCTGAGCATTTCAGGATTTGAAGGCCCTATTTCTGGAGGACGAAGATGAAGATTTTATTACTACTATTTATTATATTCCACTACACCATTGTATTCCGCTGCATTAATTTTCATTCTCTGGTATGTGTAACTCTGATATGTATTGTATAAGTATAATCAAATGTTTTGTAAAACAGCTTCATGAACTGTTATTTGATTATTATATTTTATCGTTTCGCTGCAAGATTCTATTTTGTTTCTTTTATTTCTCCACTTTTTCTTATTTACCCCATAACAATCCGCCCTTCTGTATGGTTTAAGTTGGCACATATGTCTTCTTAAGCGTACAAAAAGGTGGGATGTTACACGTATGTTGATATTATTATTATTATTTTATTTGTTTAAATTTGAATCGTGATATCATTCTAACTTCAATAACTTGTTCTTACGAGCTCGGATTGACACGCGGGTTTCTCCATTGCGATCGTATCGAAATTCCGGACACTTTGAAACTGATTTGGACAAATTCTAAGACTGTTTGAATTTTGGGTCATATTTTGGATTTCATATCAATTTGAAATCAAAGGTGAGTGTTTTGTCCCACTCACGATTACTAAATTATCTTATGCTAGTTAAAATAAATTTATGACGTGATTAGAAATTAATTGATTGATGTTTGGTATGTTTAAATTGTCATTCTAGTTAAATTTGACTTTTATTGCATTTAATCATCGTTGAAATTTAATATTGAATTTAGTTGTCAATTGTATACCTGCTAATGATAATCAATTATCTATTAATGTTATTGGTTGATTTGGATGATGATTGTGATGTAAGTTTGATTTGTTGATATTGGATGACTGGATGTTATATTTTATATTGTTGTAGCACTACAAGTTCCCTATGGGTTGAAATGACACATACTCGAACGATCTATACATTAGGGAAAATCGTTATGGGTTGAAATGATAGACTCGAGCGATTTTATAGATTTTATTTTAATTCGGGATTGCGGGTTGAAATGATATATACCCATAAATTTAAATATTTGCATACTGAAATGATAAATATCTGTATCACTTGACCATATGGTAGAAAATTATATACGGACACCGGATTGGTTAAATTAAATGATTTTAAATCTTCAGAGTTTGAATTCAACTAGATGATATTTTGAAATAGAATTTGAATTATATAAACTGAATTGTTTAAATGAATTGTATAAAAGATTAAATTTGAAATTTTGGAATTGTATTAAGTAAATTTCTTAGAGGGTTTAAGTTAGAATTCTAAAGTTGAATTTGAAGTATAAACGAAACTTATCGAAATTGAGTCATTGAAATGTTTGAAATTTGTAACTTTGAAATCTATTGAGATTGGAATAGCTTAAAATCGATATTTTAAGATTTGAAATGGGGTTTTGACTGGAAATCTGGATATGGTCCAGATTTGTTGAAATGGAAGAAATAGTTAAATTTGATGTTAATTTCAAATTTAGTATTTTAATATAAACTGTAAAAAAATGTTATTTTAAACTCTAATTGGTAAGATTTTAAAACTATTAAACTAAGTTAATCTATTTTAAAATATGTTAAACCATTTGATCAATTTAAACTATTTTAATTTATTTTAATCAAATTTAATCTATTTAATCCAATTTAATCTGTTTTATCCTATTTTAACTAATTAACCCATTTTAATCTATTTTAAATTTATTTAATCTATTTAATCTAATTTAAATCTATTTACTCTATTTTAAATCTAATTAATCTATTTTAAATCTATTTTTGTTCTACTAAAACTAATTTAAATCTGTTTAAACTATTTATAACTATTTAAACTATTCTCTAAATTTCAAACTAAGTAAAGTAGGGATTTAAATAACATATTTTGAGTAAATACGATGATTTTGAAATGAGAGTTTAACCTATTTTGAAAATATGATTTCGAAAATGAATATGATTTCGAAAGTGATATGGTTTGAATTGAATAGGATATTTTGATATTGACATGAAATGGTTTTGAAAATGTAAAAGAACCATCCGGTGTGTAATAAGCGTTTGGTTGTTAAAGAGACCGGGATCAGATATTGTCATACTCTCTGCCAATAACGAAAGCCACTTTAAAAATTGTGTGCGTGGTGGAGATTCCAAAAATGAAGTAGGATGGTTTGGCGAACGATTCTGTATGAGGTATTTATGTGACCTTGACTCCCATAAGTCAGCTTAGATGTGACTAAAACAAGAGCCACGCTGGGCCAAGTGAGGTCATTCCTCCTATCGGACATGCTTCTTCGATACCATATTATGACTTTGTGTAATACCCCAAAATTTTGTGAAAAATCATTTTTGTAAAATGATTTAATTTTTGAAATAATTAGATTTAAATATGGTGAAATTTTTGGAATAAATAGTGTGCAAGTATATGTGTGCACATGTACATTGAAAATAGCACAAGAAAGAGATTTAAAAATCTCTTAAATATATATATATATATATAGGAAAGTAAATTCCTTATTTAAAGCATTGGATTGTAATTTAAGCATAAAGTTAAAAATGAAGTATATGCTTAAATGTATTTTCTGTGAAACAAGGGGAGATTAAATAAATAAATATTTTTATTTATGTTTTCACTTGTATATTCTATGAGCAGAAAAATGTCAAGCTAAGCAAAAGAGTAACATTAAATAGGTATAAAGCATAAAACAGGTATGTATGTTATGTATAGACAGAAATAGAAAGAAGGGGGATTTCCAAAAAAAAATGAGCAAATGAATAAATATAAAAATATGGTAGTCACACTTTTAACATGACTAGGTGAGTGGCCATTTTTCTGAAAAAGTAAAGGGAAGAAAATACTGCCTTCAACTAATTATTATGGCCGGGGTATTAAGGAGGAAAATGAATGAAAAATGCATGAAGATGGTTAGGTCAGAAATGGAATTTTGTTTTAACAAAACCCTAGTGGAAAAATGCATATAAATAGGCAGTTTCAGCCAGTAAAATTATCTTTACCCCGAGCTGCACAAAAAAATAAGAAAGGAAGAAAAATATTGGAAGGAAGGAGAAAACACTCATACAAGGATTTTTCTGGATTAATAAGAAGAAATATTTAGGTGAGTAACCTCACTGAGTTCATGGCATTAAGACCTGAGATGAGGCAGCCACTTTTTATATTGCCATTTGTATATTGCTGGTTTTGATATATATGATTTCATCAATGCTTTTTGGATGTCTTATTTTAAATCTGATATGATTTAATATGGATGATTTTGGTGATCTTTGATTTGTTGAGACATTTGTCTTTGGATGTGTATCATTACTGTTTTATTTTTACTCAAAAATGTTAAAGTCCAGAATCTTAAAATTATATAGAGAATACTCTCAACTGTTATAGATCTATGGCATGGAAACTTTACAAAAAATGTTGGGAGCTGCATTATACTTGGTATAAGTGCTAAGGCTTGAGAAGAAAAATGTTAAGGGTGCAATAGAAATTTTCTAAGTGCTGAGCCCTTAATCAAATCAAAAAAAAAAGAAGAAACTCACAAGCTAAAATTATGATTGAACCAGATCCTGAATCTGAATCAATCATAAAGGCTTGCAGATCAATATAATAAGAACATGCCATGCCTCTTTTACAGTTGAAAATATTCTTATATCTTACTGAGATCAAGACATATTGACCCCATTTAGGAAATAACTGTCTGCTTATTTCTGAGGAGAATTATGCTAGGAAAGATTATGGATGTTTCCATGCTTGCAGTGACATGTTCACTTAGCATATTTGATGATAGGATTTAAGTCAATACACTAGTAAATAAACTAGGGAAGGGAAGGCCAAGAAGGCTGCTGGAATGCTTGTCATATTTGAAGTATGCAAGTTGGCACATGGTTTGTTTAAGCCCTGAGATCTTTGTGCAATGATGTGAATTAGTTCATTGCAATGTGTCCCTGTGATTCCTTAATAGCAGATGAGGCAGGAATTTAAATTGAATTATACAACCTGTAAATGAAGAAATAGGAATATGGATATTTCTTAGGTTGAATGGTATGGAACCAAGATGGTTCCAGTGAATGCAAATGTTGCAAATAGATAATTATGTTTGCATGGTTATGTATGCAAGTGTAAGAATGATAGATGAATATATCATACCAGAATCAACTTATTTATACCATGTTAAAGTAATTGGATGCAGAAATTTGCTTAAATAACTAGTTGGTACTCTTACATTCTTTGTTGCTTAATATCATGAATGTATTGATGTTACTCATACCAGATCTTAGATCTGACCCTTGTTTGCTCATGGCATATGGGGTGTCTCATTTTAAAATGAGGCAGCCACTTATGCTCTTTCAGGGAACGTAGGCACTAAGTAAAAATGAAGTTATGGCTATTATGGAGGAGTGAATGAACATGCTAGCTAGTTTCAATAAGAGCTTAAATTGATTATATCTGCATGTATTCAGGAAAAATTTTATGTTTCTAAGATTTCCAGTCATGTAATGAATATTTTATGGTTAGTGATCAAGTTGCTCTTATGTTCTGTAAAGTGTTAGATTAAATTAGTTGCTCTGTCGAAATCATTGTGTGTTAAGGTTTGATTTGTTTTTGAAGTAGTGTCTGGGATATAAACAAGAAAAATATGCTCAAGCTTTAGCTATAAAAATCTGGTAAGAAATATACAATTATGTGAGCAATTTCCTTGCAATTATGTTATGTATTGGACAATCTTAAGTATTTTAAAAACACTGAGTTTTGGAGTAAATTTAGAATTTACCTTGAAAAATACCTTTAAGTATCTAATTGTTTTTCCTCTGAATTATGTCTACAAATGGTTCAAGTCTACTTTTTAAATTGTTTTGAGAGAGGTAATTGTATGGGAAGGCTTCAGGTATGATGCAAATGACTGGCATTTCAATTGCCATGATCAGATACCTGGCATGACACTAGGCACATGAGTTAACCAGCTTCAAATAAGTGAAGTTTAGGTAGATTCTGGTTTGTAAAATGCAAAAAGAATGGTCAGATTAACCACATGGTTAGACCATAGGTCAGGCAAATTGTTCACTTCAAATCAATGAAGCAAGGAACCATTTGAACCCAGTTTTCTGGAAAATGAGCAAAGATATTGACATGTACATGTATATCTGTGTACATGTTGATATTTGGGCAAAAATATAAACATAAATTCATCGAACAGTTGTAGGAATGGGTTTCAAAAATAATAAAGCAAGAAATATTGTTTTGTATGTTAGATTATAGGCAAAAATTAAGTATATATGTGCAGATATAGGTAGATATCAGATTTCAAACCATACAGGAGAAAAATAAAAAAGAAAAAAACAAAAATTGGGTTTGAACCGACCAGCATAGCACTCGAACTCGTGACCTCTCATGTGTAAGTTAGGCGCGTTTCCATTACGCCTAGATGTTGCTTGTGTTCACTTATGATCCACTTTCTTTTAGCCTGAGTTTGATACTATACAGACTTTAACACAATCATCCATATTAAAAGCTTGCTTTCCACTGATTATTACTTGATCATTTCTTAATTAGAATAATAGACTAAAGTACATGTTTCCAGTGGATTCTATGATCAAAAATCAGGATACAATAATTAATCTTTTATCAGGGAATTATCACATTTTAATAGATTTAAAAGGATTTCTACTTACATATTATCATGCTCTGATTCTAGTAGAATATAACATAGATATCTTCATATATGTATGTTAGGAATGATTTAGATTTAAAACAATATTTTTATATTGTGAAAGATCCTGGATATATTTTGTTTATTGGAGAAAGAAAATGACCCTGGGAAATATATTTGTAATGAATGATATATCTATATATCATCTCTTAACAAAAAAAAAATCCTTATGAAATTAGGGTGGAAATAGGAGGGTCATTTCAGTTGGTATCAGAGCACTTGGTTGCATTGATTGTTAAGTATTATAGAAATGTATTATGTCTGTTTGTTTTGGATGAAATAATTTAGATAAGAAAACAGAAATTACAGAAGTACTCATAATATACTAATACCATTTGCCCAGAATTTAGTTAGCAGACCATGGTAGGAAGAGGATCTCATCACAATGCAGGACCCAGTGCACCTCAAATGCTTGATATGCAAGAATTTGTGAGGGTTTTAAGAGATGGAATTGGGCATAGGCCTGAGAACCCACATGAAGAGCTTTCAAAACTACTGAAGACTTATTCCAATTTGGGAGGCAGGAGTTTTGAAGGAACTGAGAGTGTGATGGAAATTCAAGCATGGTTGAGAACACTTGATAGGATTTTCAATGACATGCAGTTGGATGACCAAAGGAAGAGGCAAGTAGCTTCTAGACAACTGAAAGGGGTAGCTTTAAGTTGGTGGGAGGTGATCATAGCTGGAAGAAATGAAAATGAAATCACTTGGAATCAGTTCAAGGAGATGTTGGAGGCAAGATTTGTACCAGCATCAGCCAAGACCATTTTGCTTGAAGAATTTATCAAACTTAGGCAGGGAACTTTGAATGTCACTGAATACACTCAAAAGTTTGAGGGGCTATCTAATTATGGGGCAATGCTAGTGGCAGATGAAGCATCCAAAAATGATAGGTATATAAAAGGACTGAACCCAGGACTTAGCAGAGCTATGCTACCATATGCAGATAGAACATTTGATCAAGTAATTGATCTGGCCTTGAAACTGGAACAACATGACAAAGAAAGAGAGAAATATAGGAATTTTAAGAGCAACAACAAGAAGGATAAGGGAAGATATCACCCTTATGATAAAAAGAAGGAGGAGGCAGACAACAGGAAGAGTAAAGATACAAAAGCCAATGATACTAAGAAGAAATTGGTTTGCCATCATTGTGGAAAAGAAGGACACATCAAACCAAGGTGCCCAGAGTTAAAAGGAGGAGCCTTCAAATGCTACCTATGTGGGAAAGAGGGGCATATGAAGAGGAACTGTCCTGAGAATAAACAGCAAGGGAAATTGGCAACTTTGGAAGGTAAAGGCAAATCTGCAGTGAAAATTGATGCTGAAAATCATGGCCAAGTGGAAGGTACATTACTCATTTGTGCCATACCCATACCAGTAGTATATGATACTGGAGCAACACACTCTTTGATTTCCTATGAATTAGTTAAAGTGTTAAAATTAAACTGCATATTGGTTGAAACCCCATTGCTTGTACAAAGTCCCCTAGGGAGTTCTAGTGTTTTGAACATGAATTGTGTGGATGTGGAGTTAAACATAGGAGGAAATATTTTTATTTCCAATTTATATGTTTTAAATTACCCAAATATAGGAGTTATATTGGGGGTAGATTGGTTAAGGCAATTTAAAGCCATAATTAATTTAGACTCATCCACCATATCATTGCAAAATTCTAGAGGCCAGAGGATCACAGTTCTATGTGAAGTAGCTAAGGAAGGGAAATTGTATCATTTAGTTGACTTAGAAAAAGATCTGAGTGAACTAACCATTGAAGAAATTCCCATAGTTAATGAATACTTGGAAGTGTTTGGGGAAGTTAAGGGTGTTCCACACCACAGACCAGTTGAGTTCCAAATTAATCTCATTCCAGGAGCAAGTCCAATAATCAAGAAACCTTATAGAATGGGGCCGAGTGAACTGAAAGAATTGAAAAATCAGTTGGAAGAATTAGAAGGCAAGGGATTTATAAGGCCAAGCAATTCCTGCTGGGGTTCTCCAGTAGTGTTTGTAAGAAAACATGATGGTACCTTGAGAATGTGCATAGATTACAGGGAACTAAATAAAGTAACCATCAAGAATAAATACCCATTGCCTAGAATAGATGATCTCTTTGACCAACTCAGTGAAGCTAA
Organism: Allium fistulosum; assembly: GCA_030737815.1. NCBI lineage: Eukaryota > Viridiplantae > Streptophyta > Magnoliopsida > Asparagales > Amaryllidaceae > Allium > Allium fistulosum. The sequence goes on from CM060905.1 coordinate 1,146,597,440, forward strand.
AATATTTTCTAGGCTAGACTTAGCATCAGGATTCCATCAAATGAAGGTTGAAGACTCAAGTGTTAAGTATACTGCATTTAACACCAGATATGGCTTATATGAATTTATGGTTATGCCATTTTGTTTGACAAATGCTCCTTCATATTTTGTTGATTTAATGAATAGAATATATAGAGATTATTTAGACAAGTTTGTACTGATTTTTATTGATGACATTTTGATTTATTCTAAGACAGTGGAAGAGCATAAAAATCATTTGCATTTAGTTTTGTCAAGACTAAGGGAAAATGATTTAAAGGCAAAATTTTCAAAATGTGCATTTTGGAAAGAAGAAGTGCATTTTCTTGGGCATGTTATCTCTGCCAAAGGAATATCAGTAAACCCTAATAAGGTAGTGGCAATCCAAGCATGGAAAAGGCCTAGCACCATCAGTGAGATTAGATCATTTATGGGGATGGCAGGATATTATAGGAGATTTATAAAAGATTTCTCAAAAATATCATCACCACTTACCAATTTAACTAAAAAGAACCAAGCCTTTGTATGGACAGAAAAATGTGAGCAAGCTTTTATTAAAATAAAAGAAGCCCTGATTAATGCACCAGTATTGAGAGTGCCAGAAGGAAATGAAAATTTGGTTGTGTACACTGATGCAAGTGGCTCTGGGTTAGGGGCTGTGTTGATGCAGCAAGACCAGGTGGTAGCCTATGCATCTAGGCAATTAAAGCCACATGAAACCAGATATGCAACCCATGATCTTGAACTAGCAGCAGTTGTGTATGCTTTGAAACTTTGGAGACATTATTTGTTAAGTGCCAAATTCATTTTGTACACTGATCATAAGGCACTGAAATATTTATTCTCACAAAAAGATTTGAACATGAGGCAACATAGATGGGTAGAGTTCCTAGCTGCCTATGATCTAGATATACTGTATACACCAGGCAAGGCAAATAAAGTTGCAGATGCCTTGAGTAGACAACATGCCAAAGTAGCCATGTTGATGATGGAAGAATTTAAGGATTTGTCTATACTTACTGATTTGGAAATTGAGGAAAACAGTGGGGTACAAATGATGCCCATTGAAGAAGGTGAAGGTAAAGGGAAATTAAGTATGATATCTCTGCAATCAGATTTACTTCTTAAGATTGGGAAAATGCAGGAACAAGACCTAAACATGGTGGAAAAGAAAATGCTCATATCAAAAGGGGAGGAAGTAATAAATTATCAAGTTGATAAAAATGGTTATTTAAGGAATAAAAATAGGATATGTGTTCCAGAAAATATAGAATTGAAGGAGGAAATATTAAATGAGTACCATAGGAGTAAGTACTCCATACACCCAGGTAGCACCAAGATGTATCAAAATTTGAAAAGAAATCTTTGGTGGAAGGGGATGAAGTCAGATGTGGCCAGATATGTTGCAAGGTGCATGACTTGCCAACAAGTCAAGGCAGAGACACAAAGGCCATCAGGACTAATGCAACCCCTTAGTATACCACAGTGGAAGTGGGAGGACATATCTATGGATTTCATAGATGGTCTGCCTAGATCTAGGAAGGGAAACACAAGTATATGGGTAATAGTGGATAGGCTAACTAAGGTAGCACATTTTATCCCAGTTAGAACAGAAAGAAATGCTCCAAAATTGGCTCAAATATTCATGAAAGAGGTAGTAAGGTTGCATGGCATACCCAAAACCATTGTGAGTGATAGGGATACCATCTTCACCTCAAGGTTTTGGAAAAGTTTTCAAGAGGCCATGGGGAGTGAATTGTGCTTAAGCACTGCCTACCATCCACAATCAGATGGTCAAACTGAGGTGGTGAACAAAGTCTTAGAGGATTTGTTGAGAGCATGTACACTGGACTTTGGAGGCAACTGGGAAGACCACCTCCATCTAGCTGAATTCACATACAATAACAGTTACCAAAGCACCATAGGGATGGCACCATTTGAAGCCTTATATGGCAAGCCATGTTTATCACCTATATGCTGGGTAGAGACTGGAGAAAGGGCTGTTCTAGGACCTGAATATGTTAAAGAAACTACAGAGAAAATTGGGTTAATAAGAAAAAGAATAGCAGCAGCTCAAGATAGGCAAAAGAAATTTGCAGATAGGAAGAGAAAGCAAATGGAATATGAAGTGGGAGACTTTGTTTTCATCAAGATTTCACCTATGAAGAAAGTCTTGAGATTTGGCAAGCAAGGTAAGCTCACACCAAGGTATGTTGGACCCTATAAAATTCTGGAAAGAATTGGTTCATTGGCTTACAAATTAGAACTACCAGAGGAAATGAAAGCAATGCATAATGTTTTTCATGTGTCCCAACTTAGAAGATGGGTACATGATAAAGAAGACATTTTGGAAGAGCCTACCAAAATTCAAATAAATCCTGACTTGGTTTATGAAAAAGAGCCAGTGGGGATTATAGCCAAGGAAGAAAAGGAATTAAGGAGCAAAACCTTGAAACTAGTTAAGATCCAGTGGAGTAGTGATCCTAATGACTGCACATGGGAGTTAGAGGATAAGATTAGAATGGATTATCCTAAGCTTTTTGCAAATTAAAAGGTAATTTTTTTTTTCTGGAAAATTTTTTTTTTGTTATGCATGGTTGATATGGTTGAATTTGTTTGCTTATGCATATGTTTGATAAGTTTTCAGAAAAGAAAATGATGCTTGTTATAAATGTTAGAAAAATTGTGAGGACACAATTCCTAAAAGGAGGGGTGAATGTAATACCCCAAAATTTTGTGAAAAATCATTTTTGTAAAATGATTTAATTTTTGAAATAATTAGATTTAAATATGGTGAAATTTTTGGAATAAATAGTGTGCAAGTATATGTGTGCACATGTACATTGAAAATAGCACAAGAAAGAGATTTAAAAATCTCTTAAATATATATATATATATATATATATATATAGGAAAGTAAATTCCTTATTTAAAGCATTGGATTGTAATTTAAGCATAAAGTTAAAAATGAAGTATATGCTTAAATGTATTTTCTGTGAAACAAGGGGAGATTAAATAAATAAATATTTTTATTTATGTTTTCACTTGTATATTCTATGAGCAGAAAAATGTCAAGCTAAGCAAAAGAGTAACATTAAATAGGTATAAAGCATAAAACAGGTATGTATGTTATGTATAGACAGAAATAGAAAGAAGGGGGATTTCCAAAAAAAAATGAGCAAATGAATAAATATAAAAATATGGTAGTCACACTTTTAACATGACTAGGTGAGTGGCCATTTTTCTGAAAAAGTAAAGGGAAGAAAATACTGCCTTCAACTAATTATTATGGCCGGGGTATTAAGGAGGAAAATGAATGAAAAATGCATGAAGATGGTTAGGTCATAAATGGAATTTTGTTTTAACAAAACCCTAGTGGAAAAATGCATATAAATAGGCAGTTTCAGCCAGTAAAATTATCTTTACCCCGAGCTGCACAAAAAAATAAGAAAGGAAGAAAAATATTGGAAGGAAGGAGAAAACACTCATACAAGGATTTTTCTGGATTAATAAGAAGAAATATTTAGGTGAGTAACCTCACTGAGTTCATGGCATTAAGACCTGAGATGAGGCAGCCACTTTTTATATTGCCATTTATATATTGCTGGTTTTGATATATATGATTTCATCAATGCTTTTTGGATGTCTTATTTTAAATCTGATATGATTTAATATGGATGATTTTGGTGATCTTTGATTTGTTGAGACATTTGTCTTTGGATGTGTATCATTACTGTTTTATTTTTACTCAAAAATGTTAAAGTCCAGAATCTTAAAATTATATAGAGAATACTCTCAACTGTTATAGATCTATGGCATGGAAACTTTACAAAAAATGTTGGGAGCTGCATTATACTTGGTATAAGTGCTGAGGCTTGAGAAGAAAAATGTTAAGGGTGCAATAGAAATTTTCTAAGTGCTGAGCCCTTAATCAAATCAAAAAAAAAAGAAGAAACTCACAAGCTAAAATTATGATTGAACCAGATCCTGAATCTGAATCAATCATAAAGGCTTGCAGATCAATATAATAAGAACATGCCATGCCTCTTTTACAGTTGAAAATATTCTTATATCTTACTGAGATCAAGACATATTGACCCCATTTAGGAAATAACTGTCTGCTTATTTCTGAGGAGAATTATGCTAGGAAAGATTATGGATGTTTCCATGCTTGCAGTGACATGTTCACTTAGCATATTTGATGATAGGATTTAAGTCAATACACTAGTAAATAAACTAGGGAAGGGAAGGCCAAGAAGGCTGCTGGAATGCTTGTCATATTTGAAGTATGCAAGTTGGCACATGGTTTGTTTAAGCCCTGAGATCTTTGTGCAATGATGTGAATTAGTTCATTGCAATGTGTCCCTGTGATTCCTTAATAGCAGATGAGGCAGGAATTTAAATTGAATTATACAACCTGTAAATGAAGAAATAGGAATATGGATATTTCTTAGGTTGAATGGTATGGAACCAAGATGGTTCCAGTGAATGCAAATGTTGCAAATAGATAATTATGTTTGCATGGTTATGTATGTAAGTGTAAGAATGATAGATGAATATATCATACCAGAATCAACTTATTTATACCATGTTAAAGTAATTGGATGCAGAAATTTGCTTAAATAACTAGTTGGTACTCTTACATTCTTTGTTGCTTAATATCATGAATGTATTGATGTTACTCATACCAGATCTTAGATCTGACCCTTGTTTGCTCATGGCATATGGGGTGTCTCATTTTAAAATGAGGCAGCCACTTATGCTCTTTCAGGGAACGTAGGCACTAAGTAAAAATGAAGTTATGGCTATTATGGAGGAGTGAATGAACATGCTAGCTAGTTTCAATAAGAGCTTAAATTGATTATATCTGCATGTATTCAGGAAAAATTTTATGTTTCTAAGATTTCCAGTCATGTAATGAATATTTTATGGTTAGTGATCAAGTTGCTCTTATGTTCTGTAAAGTGTTAGATTAAATTAGTTGCTCTGTCGAAATCATTGTGTGTTAAGGTTTGATTTGTTTTTGAAGTAGTGTCTGGGATATAAACAAGAAAAATATGCTCAAGCTTTAGCTATAAAAATCTGGTAAGAAATATACAATTATGTGAGCAATTTCCTTGCAATTATGTTATGTATTGGAAAATCTTAAGTATTTTAAAAACACTGAGTTTTGGAGTAAATTTAGAATTTACCTTGAAAAATACCTTTAAGTATCTAATTGTTTTTCCTCTGAATTATGTCTACAAATGGTTCAAGTCTACTTTTTAAATTGTTTTGAGAGAGGTAATTGTATGGGAAGGCTTCAGGTATGATGCAAATGACTGGCATTTCAATTGCCATGATCAGATACCTGGCATGACACTAGGCACATGAGTTAACCAGCTTCAAATAAGTGAAGTTTAGGTAGATTCTGGTTTGTAAAATGCAAAAAGAATGGTCAGATTAACCACATGGTTAGACCATAGGTCAGGCAAATTGTTCACTTCAAATCAATGAAGCAAGGAACCATTTGAACCCAGTTTTCTGGAAAATGAGCAAAGATATTGACATGTACATGTATATCTGTGTACATGTTGATATTTGGGTAAAAATATAAACATAAATTCCTAGAACAGTTGTAGGAATGGGTTTCAAAAATAATAAAGCAAGAAATATTGTTTTGTATGTTAGATTATAGGCAAAAATTAAGTATATATGTGCAGATATAGGTAGATATCAGATTTCAAACCATACAGGAGAAAAATAAAAAAGAAAAAAACAAAAATTGGGTTTGAACCGACCAGCATAGCACTCGAACTCGTGACCTCTCATGTGTAAGTTAGGCGCGTTTCCATTACGCCTAGATGTTGCTTGTGTTCACTTATGATCCACTTTCTTTTAGCCTGAGTTTGATACTATACAGACTTTAACACAATCATCCATATTAAAAGCTTGCTTTCCACTGATTATTACTTGATCATTTCTTAATTAGAATAACAGACTAAAGTACATGTTTCCAGTGGATTCTATGGTCAAAAATCAGGATACAATAATTAATCTTTTATCAGGGAATTATCACATTTTAATAGATTTAAAAGGATTTCTACTTACATATTATCATGCTCTGATTCTAGTAGAATATAACATAGATATCTTCATATATGTATGTTAGGAATGATTTAGATTTAAAACAATATTTTTATATTGTGAAAGATCCTGGATATATTTTGTTTATTGGAGAAAGAAAATGACCCTGGGAAATATATTTGTAATGAATGATATATCTATATATCATCTCTTAACAAAAAAAAAATCCTTATGAAATTAGGGTGGAAATAGGAGGTTTCTTTCACTTTGTGATGATTTGGTGGCCACCCCTTGATTTTGATTATGGGAGTGTGTTCCGAGCTGGGCGGTAGTAGCTGCCATGCGTTACCACCAGTCCGGATCCACAATCGGTATATCAACGCAGGCATTGCCTCGAGTGCCGAGTTCACATGCCCTATCGCGCCTTCTACGAGTTTGTTTTGTGTCATACCTGTGGAGTGCTCCCTGATAGCCCACCTGCGGGTGGAGTTTATAGTATCTGTATAGACTACAGCATTATATAAAATATGTTAAGGGGGATATCAATAATGCCTTAACGCTATTTTAATTTTTTACTTTACTGTAGACACTATTATAATAGTGTATTGTACTACATAGTAGATAGTTTAACGGATCCTTGGGGATGGTAATCCCGAACATCTATTAAGTTATTGCACTCACGTTAGACAATGGATAGGAGATGTCAAACCCCATAAACATCTCTGACGTCTTTACACTCATATTCATTTATTGTTGATTTAACTTACATGAGTTCTTTTAGTTCTAACTCGAGTGTTTTGTCTTTTCAATTCGCTCGGTTCAGTCTGAGCTTTTCAGTTCATCGAAGACTGCTTTTAGGAGGACGAAGTCGAAGATTTAGTATTATTACTATTTACTATATTTTTTGTTTTAATTTTCCGTTGCATCATGTTGTTCCGTTGCATTATTTATTTATTACTGTTGTATGTACTCTGATTCTGTACTATAAAGTGTGATCAAATGTTATTTGTAAAACAGCGTCATGAACTGTTTATTTGATTGTTATATTTTGTCATTCCGCTGTGAGATTCTGTGTTTGTTTTTCTTTCTTTCTCTAATTTTTCTTATTTACTCCATAACAATTTTCCCTTTTGAATGGTTTGAGTTGGCATGTGTGTCGATTTAAACTGTCCAAAAAGGCAGGTCATTACATGGGCGTTATTTACATCTTCTTCCTACGCCTTTGATTTTCTTCTATTTTCAGTTTTCTTTTATTTCTCCTTCTTCTTCGCGTATGGATTAGAATTGAATTAATGCGAAATTGGATTAAATTATATGAATTCTGAAATAACGATAGGTAAAATGTAAATTATAAAGGCTGTAATAAAATGGAATTACGACTGAAATTATCCCTAATTATGATATTAATTGGACTGAATTAAAGTGATTGGCATATTCATAATTATGAGATGTAAATTATAAAGACTGTAATTGGACTGAAATTATGCATAATTATGGCATTAATTGGACTGAATTAAAAAGATAATTGGCATAGTTATAACTTAGAATTATAACTAAAAAGCAGAAAAGATGAAAGAGGCCTATTTTCACACTTAGACCTTGGGTTAAGTAATAAGCATAATTATAACGTAGGTTTTAATAAGAAAAAGAATAGAATAAAGCTTATTTTAAGGCTTACGATAAATTAATAAGCACGGATAGTAGAAAAAAATGTAAAGGCTTATTTAAATAATTTATCTAAGTTAATAAGCAAAGATGAAAGTAGGACCTGTACCAAATAGCATTCCCTATTAGACAAAACGGTGGTCTCACATTAGCCTGAAGCGAGATGAGGGCACGCTTATGCTAAGAATGGTAGTAATTGGTCAAATAGAAGTCCAAATCACGGGGGATTTGGATAAGGGGCGCATCTAGGTATTGTTTGAATGAAGGGCCAGTACCAACAGCATTTCCCCTATAGTTTCTATGGACACACGGTGATCTCACATTAGCCTAAAGTGAGATAGAGGCACGCTTATGCTAGAAGTTTAAGGTAATAAGAAGACCCAATATGTAGAGCAAAAGGTAGCACGGGCATGGTGGCAGTTACGCATGCGACTTACCTTTGGGTACTCAGTAATAGCTATGAGTTCCAAGCGCTTAGTATGAGTGTCTTTCGTAGACACCATTGCCTTCTGTGTATGGAGCTATATATTAGGGGTGGGCATAAACCGAACCGCTATACAGAAACCGTCCGCACCGAACCGCAAAAACGGTGCGAAAACCCACACCGAATCTTCTAACCAAAGCAAATACCCCAAACCAGACCGACCCGCATCGATACGGTTCGGTTGCGGTTTAAACGATTGAACCAACCATATTAAACCGGACCGAACCGAATATTTACACTAGTAATCTTATGATAAAAATATAAGCAACTCCTATCTTATTTTAGATTCTAACGATGTATATTCAATTTTTAGTGTATGTTATTATATTAATAATATTCGTTGTCATAAAGGAAGAAGTTATAGTTTTGGTATAATATTTTTCATCTCATTTTTTTGGATAAATGCTAATTATAATCTTATTCTAGTCATTTTCTTTGATGATTATGTATTGATTAATGTTGATGTTTGGTTAATCTATCAAAAAAACCTTCCTTGTAGCTAAATGTCAAATTGAAATATTCATACAGTTAAGAACTAATCTTTCATTTTAGTATAACACTGTGTGTTTTAACATTTTAGTGTAAAAGCTTCACATAGTTGCCTTCGTAAATTGATTGTTGATGGAAGTAATTCTCTTATTTCATATTTAATATGGGTTCAAACCAGACCGGACCGAAACCGAACCGTATTACATTCAAACCGAACCGAAACCGAACCGTTTAGAAGATTAGTATAATGGTTTGTATTTTTGATTAACCGTTTGATGCGGTGCGGAAGCGGTTTGGACTTCAAACCGCACCAAACCGACCCACGCCCACCCCTACTATATATGTCGTTCGGATCCACAGTGGTTGCTCTATGCATCTTTCGTAGATACCATTGGCTGCTGTGTAGGGAGTTATGTAGCGGCTGGTCCAGAGTAAGGTTTATGGAGTAGCAGGCCGATCAAAAAGGGTAGAATTAGGTTACATCCTAATTACAGAATTAGGAATTCAGCCTAATCAAAGAAAAAATCAGGAACAAGTGCAAACAATCAAGTTAACATATCGTATAAAATGAGCAATATTTAGTCGTACTTATTTTCAGTTTGTCTCTTTCCTATTTCCTTTTATTATCCTTCTTTATGCTAGAACTGTTGTAGAGTCTATTGTTTTTATCTTGCTTAAAGACTCAAGTAATTACTATCATTCACCAGACTTTTAGTCTGACCCACTCTATTTTCGCCTTCCACCCCCCCATAGGCAATCAATGGAGAAGTCAGTAGACTGAAGTTGCTTAGAGATTTCTTGGAGGAGTTTGCCACCACGTATTTCTTTTCTTTCAGCTTTTGTTCTTTCTATGTACTAGCTTATTATGAGGGAGATTATGTACTGATTTTTGAGTCAATGAATTTTTATTTCATAAGACATGACGGGTTTTGAGATATGGATGTTGTATTTGGTATTTGACTTATTTATGAAGCGATTATGAAAGTTTTATTTTAAATAAGTTATTATTTTAGTTTCCGCTATTTTTATCTATTTTTGTCTTGTGAACCTTAGTCTTTGTTAGTTTTATTTATACCTACAATGCACCACACCTTTTAATGTGTCCTTTTGGGTATATTAAGGGGTGTGGGGTGTTTCATTCTGTAAATACCGAAAACCACTTTAACAACTGTGTACGTGGTGGAGAATCTAGAATGAAGTAGGATGGTTTGGCAAATGCTACTGTATGAGGTATGAACGCAGCCCTGACCCCCTCGGGTCAGCTTGATATGACTAAAACAGGAGCTATACCGGGCCTAGTGAGGTCGCTCCTCCGATCAGGCACATTTGTTCGATACAATATTTATTACTTTTTGATTGATTTGATGGGCACCATTCGATTTGATTATGGGAGTGTTCCGAGGTGGGTGGTAGTAGCTGCTATGCATTACCACCAGTCTGGGAGTGCAAACAGTAGAATCCTACCCTGGCATTGCCTCGCGTGCCTTGTCATATGCCTTATCGCGCCCACTATGAGTTTGGTTTGTGTCGTACCAATGGAGTGCTCCGTGATAGCCCACCAGTTTACGGTGGAGTTTACATTACTGTATAGACTACGACATTTATATAAAATGTGTTAAAGGGGATATGGGTAACGCCTTAACGCTAGTGTGACACTTTACTTTACTATAGACATATTATAATAGCGTATTGTACTATGTATGTAGATAGTTTAACGGATCCTTAAGAGATGGAATCCCGAACATCTCTTGAGTTATTGCACACACGTTAGACACTAGATAGGAGATGTAAAATCTCGTAAACATCTCTGAAGTCATTACACTCATATTTATTTACTGTTGATTTAACTTACATAAGATCTTTTAGTTCTGAACTTCGGCCCATTCACAAGCCGCCAAAGAATTGAATCAATGTCGTTTGTTTTCACCAACTAAAAAAATAAAATGTGAAAATATGATTAATAAATACGATGTACGATCCATTTAAGTACGTGTGAAATATTAAATAAACTTTAATATACCTCGCCACGTAACCAAACAGTAAAATTTTGACATGCTTCCATGGATGAAATCCCACTTCGAGATTGAGATTTAGTATTTTTCACATAAATGGTATACCTCCTGCAACAAACACATTTCAAAACATTTATACGAGCTGATTTACAATGGTGAAGATTCAGCAATTATTCGTGAACTTACTTCTCCCATTCATCCAATCCATCATATTTATTGAGGATCCATCTACGAACTTGTTCGAACTGCACTGAGGTTAAGGTTATATCTTTACCATTATCTAAAGGCATCTCATCAGCAAACTCATCATCCTCGTCTAAAAAAGCCTCACGAGTATGTTTATGCGTGCCATCGCCTCCTTTTGGCATATACTCCATGCAGTAAAGACTAGCTTCCTGTATGATATATCCCTCTGCAATACATCCTTCAATATATCTTTTGTTGCGCACATATCCTTTATATATTTTCATCAACCTACGAATGTAGATTGATTATGAATAATTAGTACTTATTATAATCGAATGATGATGAACAAAATTAAATTTAGTAATTTACCGTTCGAAAGGATACATCCACCTATATCTAACAAGACCACAAATCAATGCTTCTTCGGCTAAGTGAACCATAAGATGGATGCTGATATCAAAAAATGCAGGTGGAAAATATTTTTCAAACACACAAATTGCTTCCATCAGACTACTCTTCGCTTTTAAAAGATATTCTCTGTTGATCACTTTTGAGCATAAAATATTAAAGAATAGACTTATACGATGTATAGCATTACGCAGATCCTTATGATGTGAATAGGAATGCTGAAGCAATACCGGAAGTAATTGTTGCATTATGACGTGGTAATCATGCGACTTCATATTTGTTAGTTCAGGAGGATTGATGCTCACATTGTTACTGAAATTGGAAGAGAACTTGCTAGGCACTTTCAGACGTTTCAAAATGGAGCAAAATCGTAACCTTTCATATTTGCTTAAGGCAAAAGCTGCCTCTGGTATGATTACTTTATTTGTTTCAGGATTCTCCATCACCCACAATTTTTGTTTTATACCCATGATTTTCAAGTCTTTACGTGCATTGATGCCGTCTTTAGACTTGTCTTTATGACATATGATTGTACTAATGAGATGCTCAGTGACATTCTTCTTTGTGTGCATAACATCAATATTATGTCGGATCAAATTTGCTTTCCAATATGGTAAATCAAAGAGGATGGACCTCCTGTACCATGCGGGAACATTGTCAACTTCTTCTTCATCGTTCTTTTTTCGTTTTCGACCGATTTCCGACTTGTTTTTACCAACTTTCATCTTGATATTAGCTACCTTCTCTTCAACTTGATAACCAGTCAATTGCCGTGGAGGACGATGATATTCTTGTGTGTTATCAAAGTTTGTTTTATCCTCTCGAAAATTGTGTTTGGAAGGAAGAAATCTTCGATGTCCCATGTAACACATCTTCTTACTTTTAGGAAGATAATAAGAACACGTATCCTCCCCACATGTAGGACATGCAAAATAGCCATGCGTTGTGCATCCTGATAAAGTCCCAAGTGCAGGATGATCATGAATTGCCCATAACAACCTAGCTCTCATTGTGAACTCAGATTTATTAAATGAGTCATATGCAGCGACTCCTTCCCATAACTGCTGTAACTCGTCTATCAACGGTTGCAAATAAACATCAATATCCTTTCCTGGTTGTTTTGGCCCAGAAATCAACAATGTCAACATTGAAAACTCTCTTTTCATGCACATGGATGGAGGAAGATTATACGGTACTAGAATTACTGGCCAACAACTATAACGGCTACCCAGAGATGCATTTGGGTTGAAACCATCGGTTGCTAATCCAAGCGTGACATTTCGTGATTCCAAGGCAAACCTTTTGTCAAAAGAATCTGCAGCTCGCCATTGAGAAGTGTCGCATGGATGACGCATTACATCTGGATTAGACTTCGCACGACTATGCCAAGTCATAGCTTCTGCTATCCATGGTATAGTATACATTCTTCTCAACCTAGGAATTAGAGGAAAATGTCTCAACGTCTTTTGAGGTACTTTGGCAGCTCTTTTCTCTTCGTTGAATGTTGTCTTATATCTTGGATCTTTGCAAACTGGACAAAAATCTCTATTTGCATCATCTTTCCAATACAAAATGCAGTCATTAATGCATGCATCATAAGTTTTGTAGTCCATTCCAACTTGTTTAATCATCTTCTTCATGTCGGGATACTTTGTTGGTACTGTATTACCTTGAGGAAGTAATTCCTTTATAAATTCAAGGAGTGCAGTCACACCGTTGTCGGAAAAACCATACTGGGTTTTCAAGCTATTCAGCTTGGTGACGAAATATAATGTTGTTATCCCTTTTGGACATGAAGGATACAATGGTTCTTTTGCATTATCGAAAAGAGATTTATACTTTTTACTTTGATTGTCCTGCCGATCAACATCAACCGTAGGCGATTCTCCAATATTGTCAGGCAACGAACTCGTAGATTGAAAGTGATGAAATCTATCAGTATCATTGACTAGATCTTCCATCCTAGGAAGTTCAGACTCATCGGTACTTATGGCTTCACTAACGGGTTGTTTTTGCTTCCTCGCCGACTCTTCCCCATGAAAACGCCAAACGGTATATGATTGGACAATTCCCCATCTAAGCAGATGATAATGAATTTCGTCTAATTTAATTTTTGTTCTCATATTGTTGCACTTTGTACAAGGACAAGAATAGATTTCTTTATTACCACCATTTTGTACAACAAAATCAATAAACTTTTACACTCCTTCCACATATCGTGCAGTTCTTCGATCGGATTCTTTCATCCATTCTTTATCCATTCTTTAATTACAATACAAGAATATTGACATTACATTAAGAGAATCAACAGGAATATACTAAAGGCCCAGACTTGTACTTGGGATAATATGCACACGATCATGTATGTTTATGATTTTTATCCTTATTGTTTCTGTCTTTATCCTACTATAATATTTACGGGCATGTTCATAATGTTTATCTTTGTGTACTGTTTATTGACAATTCGACCGTCGTTTATAATCTGAAGTACTACTGTGTTACTCTTTACGTTACATTGTTAGATTATCTATAATTCAAAATTTGATCAACTGAAACTACTACTGGTGGTCATGTTACTACAAAATTAAATACATTTGAAGACTGACTTTCGTCTGTACCACGGTTATTCAACAAAGCATTACTGCTTCCAAAATATTTTTGTGGCACAACAACCTTCGCCTAGGTATTCCCATACTCTTAATATTATCCTACCGTAAATTCACACATTTAAATTCCTACGCATTGATTTGTTCATTATAAGGACATGCTGGTTTTAATTTCATTTCAACTTTCAGTTGAATTTAACTGAAATAGAATATGTTGTAATTTCATTTTACCATGCAGGTGATTCTAACTTTATTATTACAATGTGATCATATTGCATAATACTTTACTCAAACTATTTGAAAATTTATTTTGAAAACCAAGGTATACTTTTAAAGTATTTCAGTACATCTCACATAATTTTGCAGCTGCATGCTTCAATGCATGGGGTGGATCATGCATGCTAGTTTTACTAGTAATTTCTCCTTGAAATGTCCATAACTCATAATCAGTATAAAGCCATATTTGCATAAATGACATTTAATGATATCACCATCCCAAAGAGCTTCATTTTTACATTTTGACAAGGACATTGAATTTCTTGATTTCCAAACTCTCTAGAAGCAAAATTAACAAAAAAAATCAATACCCTTGAAAAAAAATCCTCCAATATTACACCTTGTCCATCTTTTCACTTGTACATCCAAGTATGATCCCTCGTATAATCTATTTCAACTGCGTGGCATAATGTATGCTCACATGTAAACAACCTTACATATTTTTGATAGTGGTTCAAAGTAGTGAAGTACAAGCATAATTTACTAACTATAGATAAATAATTAATAGAAATCTATTATTAGAAATCATCACGCCTTTCCTATAACTACAATTCAAAATAAATTTTATTTAATTCAATGATTACAATTATATTCAATTAACTAAAGGTAGTATTATAGACAATAGGTTATTTGTCTTGTTACGTACAATACCAACAAATTTTATTTTCAAAAATGGAGTTTAACTATGAATAACAGTTGGAGATACTCCAATGTCTAAACCGTGGTCATGGATAAGTTTTTCCAAATTTGGTGAAGCTAACTAACATTGGTCGAATTCATTGGTTTGTAAAATTTAAATGTTATCAAACATGTAGCATAAGTATTCTTTGACTTAGTGCAGCTGCATTGAGTGCAAAACTGCACTAAGTCATCGACTGACTCAGTGCAAAAGCACTAGGTCAATAAAACTCAGTGCAATTGCACTTTGTCAAAAAAAAACTCAATGCAGTCACACTGAGTCGATAACTCTTGATGATCGTGACATATATTCAATATTTACGGGCATCAGGCAAGCCATTCTAGAGATTGATGTTTAATAAAATACAACTCAGTGTAATTTCTAGAGATTGATGTTTAATAAAATACAAAACAAATTACTCTATCAGCTTTTTAGGGTTCCAAACACGATGTCGCCATCATAAAATCCTATTTCGATGCCGAGATTTACGAATCAATAAGAAAACTGACGAGAATAGAACTATCAAGTTTTACTATAAAATGGATCTTCCATACCTTAGAGTAGATCGACTTCGAGTTCACGATGAGATCTGGAAAAATGGATCCAGAGAAAGCACGGAAGACTTCGATTGGGAAAATGGCGAGTAGATCTAGAGGAAGACTGGAAGAGTGGATTGAGATCTGAAAATGGCAACTTTGATTTTCATTTTCATTTTTCTTTTTTTACCTTGAAGGAAATGGGAGAGCGTACGTAGGTTGGGAACGGGGTATATGGATGGGTGTGCTATTCTTTAGAGCGGTTAAGGTCCGTAGCCAAAAGTAAAACGGTTTAGGACCGTGCTTTTCCATTTTGCAACGGGCGAAAGCCATTACTAAATAGCAACGGCTCTAAGCCGTTGCAAATGTCCCGCACTTAGGGGTTGCAAAAACGCTGATATGGTGTAGTGTTCATTACGCTTGGGTCAGTCTGAGCTTTTCAGTGTATTGAGGACTTTATTTCTGGAGGACGAAGACGGAGATTTGTATACTATATTGTTTTATATATGTTCCACTGTATCATGTTGTTCCACTGCATTATTTATTTATTCCTACTATATGTATAACTCTGATCTATACTGTAAAAGTGTAATTAAATGTCATTTGTAAACAGCTTCAAGAACTGTATATTTGATTATTATATTTTGTCATTCCGCTGTGAGATTCTGTGTTTTGTTTTTCTTTCTTTTCTCTTCTTTTCTTATTTACCCCATAACATTCCTCCCTTTTGAATTATTTGTGTAAAGGCCCGTATCTCCGTACCCTTTGAGTCAACACTAAATCACACATGTCCAACTCAAATTGAACAGATATACGAACCTTTAGGGGTGAAGAAGAAGAAAAGTGAAATCAATAACACAGAATCTCACAATCGCAGCGGAACAAAATATAAATTATAATAACAGATTTTTATATAAAAGAATTTGTAGCTGTTAATACACACACAATCATCAGAGTACAACATTCAACAATCAATCTGGATAGTTATAATAACTTGTCCTCACAAATACTGAACATTTAGTTTAACACACATAGCGGAATATAAATCACGTACATGGTGTACGTCTGAAATCCTCTAGCTCGTCTCCTGAACTCCATAGAATCCAAAACTGAATCTGTAATACTCGGTCTGACCCGAGCATTATAATAAAATAACAACCGAGTCAGTCTGAAAAACCAGCGTGAGAAAACACACTTAATTTGAATTATACTATTTCAAAAATCCTTTGAAAACAAAGTTATCTCGTAAGACCACATCACACATAAACACGATGAGTTTTTACCGTACGATAACCAAAATATTTTATATCAAAATCATTTGATATTATAATAGTGTCTATAGAATGTAAATTAGAAAGTAGCTTAAATGCTTGCATCTCACGTTTTAACATAGTTTGGCACGATCAAAACCGCACAGGCTCGTAGTGGATATTAGATTCCATACAATGACTGGGCTACTGGGGTACTGCCCACCATAGTACACCTCTAGAACAATGTACTGAGAACCTCGCCTGGATCCCCTGCCAACACAAGACCGGCCTACCCCTAACCTGGATAGTACAAAATATGTTATCACCCCGGATGTTCCCACCCTTATCGAGCGCTCTCTTTTTCATGCACAACCATATCCATAATTTTATTATGTATATCCGAGGGTATCTAGAAAAGTGATTACATATCCTAATTGGGTGCGACCCATTTAGCCTTGCTGCATCTCCCATGTTTTAGTCATTACCGGTTGATGAGGCTTGAGGCTACAATTACCTTTAGAATAGCATTCACACTTAGAATGCTAACACTGCCTTCTAGGCAACGATGCAGTGACAGCATTCATCCATACAAGTTATTCTGGGTCTGAACAAACCGAATCTCCAAAATCACCATCTCCATTTTCTTCGAGATATCACATTTCATAATGCACAAATCGGATCGAAGTGGTTTTTGGATAATTAAATCTGATCCCGGTCTCTTCGAAACGATCAATGAATTTGGCCAGATTTGATAGTCGGTTATTTAACTATCAAATAACATCCATAAGCAGTCACTAAGCCCCATTTTATAAATTTTTCAAACATTCATTTCAAAATATCTTTACAAAGAAATATATTTAAATCTCTTCCAGCATATTCAATAATTGAAAACAATTCAAATTCCTATATCCATAACAGGATATTTAAATCCATATCAACACTTATAATATTTCTTTCAATCCCATTTATAATTCAACCCTTTGAGAAATATTTCTAAAATAATAATCTCGTAGTTAAATATTTTAAATCCTCCCCATTCAATACTTAGAAAATATTTATAAGTATATTTTCCTAAAATCACATCATTTCCAATACTTAGGAAATGATTCCATTTATTTTCTATTTCTCAAAATCTTTTACAATTTATTTGTAAACCCCTTAACTTACTTATAACGAATTCTTTAATTTCTAAAATACATAATTAATTTCTATTAGACTTTCCAAATCAATTACACTTGTCTAAATGTAACGACCCCGGATTTTTATTAAGTTCAAATTGATAATTAATTAATTAATGAATAAAATTTGTGAAATAAATCAATAAATTGATACGAGTTTCCCCGGATTCAAATATATTCTATATAAATCATTTAAATTTAAGTATTGTATATATATATATATGAATGTATATGTATATGTAATTTAAGAGTAAAATTAATAATATATATATATATATGACAATGAATGGGTTAATAAAAATAATTGAATTTATAAATTCAACATAAGACAATAATACACATAAGTATGGAGTAACTTGCAAAGCAAATAATAAAATAAGTAAAACAAAAATGTTTAATAAACAAAAACAAATACAAGTATGCAAAACAAAGTAAACAAGTAAAGGAATAAAACAAATGGAACAAATGTGAACTGGAAAACAAGCAAGCAAGCTAGGCAAAGTAAATAAAGTACACCTTAACATATTATCTCAGCCGAGACTTACAAATGAAGCAAACAAAAGAAAGTACATAAACATCCATAAGCTTGCAAATAGAACATAAGGTACCAGAGCAATTAATGCTATACTCCTTAGTACACTACAAAACATATCTATCAGCCCCATATGAAAAATCTCTGATCAGACCTTGTACAAAAGCAAAATGATCATCCTGTGATCTTCTTTATACATCAAACCTTCCACTCAGTTTTATTCATTCGAAGCTAAGGAAAAATGTCTGAAGCAAGCATCCTCTTGAAAACATTAAAACAAAGATTCAATTTAAAACAACAACTCAATTCAAAGAAAAAGAAATAGCAAAGTACTGAAATTAAAAAGAAAACATCACCACATATTCAAGTTGAAAGACAATTTGCTGAAGAAACAAAATAAAGAAAAAGATTTACAACTTCCAGTTCTCCAAAGTAAATCTGCTCCTCTGTCTACAATCTTCACAGGTGAGTAACTTCACTCTTAATGGTTATGCTTATATATCTGTTGAATATTCATGTTGAGTAAGCATGGAATGAGTGAATGTTAATTTAATTCTAATTAGTACATATGAATATATGATATACAAGGCAGATGGATTAACAGAGTACTCCCTGTGTTCAGTTCCCAGGTTTGGGTTTGCAAAAGAAATTAAAAAAAATCTTTTTGTTTATTCTCTGTTTAAACTTAAGTTTTAAATAAAATTGTTTGTTTAACTACAAGTTTTAGTTTGGTAATTCATTCAAGTTATTAAATGTAAATATTTCTGGAAACCAAGATACTGAGTGAAACTTTAAAATGGTCAAATTTCAAATCTCCTAATTTAGAAATTCAGGTTTATAACTTGAATCCTTAAACAAAAATTGGATTTTTAAAGCAAGAATCAAAATTTTTAGATGGGGGTTTAAGAAGCAGTATGGGTTTGTTCGAATTTCGAAATTTTGGCATTCTAAGGCAACCCACTGTCTCGTGTTGATTAAGTCTTGGGCTGGTGATAGAGGGGCCTTCGGTGAGTCGAGGAAAAATGGTGGGGTGGTCAACAGTTGGTCATGGTGGCGGAGGCGTGAGGTTTTCATTTGTAAACCTAGTTTTGGGAGGCCGAGGATTTTGGGTTCGTTCATCGTCGATGTGCGATCGAGTTCGACGCAGTTCGAGGAGATGGTGGAGGAGGTGTCAAGGAGTGTCAGGCCGAAGTTTCGCGTGTTCAGACGATCAGAGTGTCGAGCACGAGACGATGACAGGGTTGTGGTGACGATGTAGTTATGTTCCAGGTTTAGTTCGAATACTCGATTTCGAATTCGAGGCTGGAGAGATGATCGGAGGCTAGGGATAGAATGTCGGGGTGGTTGTCGTGATGTGGGGATGGTCGTGGTCGACCGGAGGTGGCTGATGGGAGCGTGCACGTGCACAGTTGAGTGATCTGGTGGCTGGGTTTCCGTTGTGATGATAGGAAAGTGGACTCGAGAATTTCTCGA
The DNA here is from genome assembly GCA_030737815.1 of Allium fistulosum. Taxonomy (NCBI): domain Eukaryota; kingdom Viridiplantae; phylum Streptophyta; class Magnoliopsida; order Asparagales; family Amaryllidaceae; genus Allium; species Allium fistulosum. The sequence goes on from CM060905.1 coordinate 1,146,617,298, forward strand.
GTAGATCTGTGACTTGCTCGGGTGGATTGATAAATGCCTCGAAGTAAATTAAGTGTTATCTCGGGTAGGGTCTGTTTCCTTAGTTTTGACAGAACCCAGTTCAACTCGAGTATATACTCGGGTAAAATACATTTTGGTCCGGGTAAATTTATAATTTTCTCGAAGTAAATCCTTGTGTTGCTCGGGTTTGTTTTAAAATGGGTTAAGCCCAGGCAAATTTTTCAGTTATAATGTTAAATAAGTGTTCGAATTTCAATTTTAAGTCAAGAGTACTTAATTAGTTAATTTAATAATGTTTAAGATTAATTAATTTATAATTAAGGGTTAATTTATTTAGTAATTAATGATGAATTAAATTGTGATTAGAGATTTAATAAATTAATAATTAAGGATTAATTTATTTAAAATTAAGGATTAATTACTTAATTAATTAAGTTGTTAATGGCTTAATGAAATTTAAAGATAATTTATCAAGAAGAATAAATTAAGATATATGATTTTTTTTTTATGATAAATTTACTTGATTAACAAGCAGGATTTAAAGGAAATTAAAGTAACTGAATTAATTCATCTAATTGTGATAGATTGATTATTATTGAAATGCTTTGAGCAGTTTGATATCTCTATTTGTGATTGTGATGTTTTGTGATATAGATTACTTTGTGCTTAGCTGTTATATCTGTGATGAATATATTGTTATATGAATATGCAACCTCTTGACCTGTAAACGACATTTGAATTTCGATGCGACAGGGAGTCGGATTTCAGTAGGTTATCCGAAACCCACATCGAATTGAAATAGTGAATCTTTGTGACTGATAAATTTATTTTATCTATGAATCTGTGAATGAAGATAAGCGTTATCGATTATACCGCTTATCGATATATCTGTGATGATTGATGTTGCACTATTGTGTGTAAAACCCCTGGACTACACCATACACACACAAATATGGATTTCACGAGGAAATCGGTTAAGTCACAGATAATGTAAATTTGATGTTTTTGAAATTGAAATTTTAATTTCAATTGATTTTGAAATTGGAAATTTGGGTTTAAAGTGAAAAGTTTTTGAAAGGGAATTTCAAAGATAAAAGTTATTTTGAATAACTTAATCGAGTTTTGAAAATTTAAATAATTTGATTTAAATTTGAATTCAAGTTTGAAATTGAATTCTATGATTTGAAACTAGGGGTTAAAGATGCTGTACAAGTTATATACGGGTTAAACCATTTTTAAAGGTATTGATTTGGGAATTTGAATTTGAATTCAAGGGTTTTAACTCGTGTAAATATAACTGGATTTTTTCCGAAACGAAAACTACTTGTTTTCAAATAATAATAGCTTTTATTTTAAGAAAGAATTTCCAAATTGTGTTGAACGGTTTCAAGTTTGAAATAGAATTGAAATGTTTTGAAATTATGAAATGAGTCTTTGATTTCAAAGACCGGATGAGTTAATCTAACTTGAATTGGAATTGTTTTGAAAGACTGAATGAATCTTTGGAAACGAGTTTTGAAAGCTATAAGTTAAATCTTGACTTAAAGATTTAACGAGTTAACCCATGTTGTAATGGAAATCGATTTGAAAATATATGAATGAATCTTTGTGAACGGGGTAAACTTTGTGAATTAAATCTTTTTGTTTAAAAGATTAAAGTGTGGAAATTGTTTAAACCATTGAAGGTTTTTTTTGAAATGAATCTTTTTGTTTACAAGATTGGAAATGGTAATTTGTTTTACCATTCGAATGAAAAGTTTTAAGCTTTAAGCTGTGATTTAACTTAGACCCCAGTATCCATATGATTTTTAATTGCGCTCGTTATTCGGGTTAGCCGGGAAAGGACCTTTGGGTCGTATAACTCATTCCGAATAGTGTTACGTCGTATATGGATAGCATTTGAAGACCGGTGTTGAAGACCGGATATTTTTCGAAAATGAAAGGACAACCTGTCGAATGTCTCTGCACTGAGTCGCGCCGGTATAGAGATCTATATCACTCTTTTGTGACGGGAAGTCCGGACGTGATTGAGAATTATCCGGATTTGCAAGGGCTTCGTGAGAAGTGCCTTCGGTTCTGTTCGAACCCGGAACAGACTTGTATGGATGTGTGTCTGACGTTACACTTTGAGATGTAAAGCTGGTTTCTATCAAATACATTTCTGTTGGTGGCGGAGAATTTATTCTCTTAGCTTAACACCCTTCTCTGAGACGTACGAGCTCAGAGGTTATGTAGTTGATGGTTACTAGTGATACATTCCCAATTTGGTAATGTGGCATACGAAGTGCTGATGATCATTTGTTGGTCAAAGCGTTGCTTTGTGAAAAAGCGTGCTTTGTGAAAAAGCGTAGTTTTGTGGACGAGACTTCGTCGAGCCTCACAACCCGGTAATGGTCGAAACAGGAATGTTGCGGCAAAGGTTTGTAGGGGTAGCGCCCCTAGGGTATGTCATTTCCTTCTGGATAAAGGGTGGTATCATGGTATGGAGCCCAGATACTTAACTCGTGTGGACACGGTAATTTATTACTGTATGATGTTGCTTTGTTGGTTTTCGAGATCTCGGATAAAGGTCGGTAACGACCGGGGGATGACATGACTCGTGTGTTAGTTACCTAGTTACAGCTCGGTTAGAGCGTGAGGTAGCGTCGGCCTTTTGTTTGCAGAGATCCGGTTAGGATCCGGGGCGTCTTTCCAGAGGCGTTTCTATTTCGGTAAGGAAGTTCCTTAGCCTGATCATTTGTTGGAAATCCAAAGAAACAATACGAACCCTGTACGGTTTTTAGTTGTATTACCTGCTATGGAATGTGGCGGTAACCTGCTATTGAACGTAGTAGCTATAGTAGGCATACAACAATGGTTGTATGCTGGCTAAGATTAATATTATATTTTCGAAATGGTTTTCGACACTATGCACTAATGATAATAATATCAAAAGAGATTTGATTTTGCGTAGTAAGCATGTTTGACTATCATAAGGAGAAATCTCCTCCAATTCTGCGATTGCATTGTGTGTGTGGCGGGAGGCCTTATGGTAGTTTCATTTTCGAAAAGCATTGCGGATTTCAATGTTTAAAAGCCTTTGTTGCTTGTTTTAAAGATAAACTGTTTTTGTTGCTCACACCAATCCCATGACTGATCCGGAGTTTATTGTTCCCTTCCTAAACTCTGGGTGCCCACTATTTTCCACACGGGCAGTCTAGAGTTGGGTTTTTCAGATATTCAGGTTTAGTAGACTATTTGGAGCTAGTTCAGTTCTTGGAGTTCATGGACTGACGTTGCTTATCTTGGAGCATTCTATTGGAGACATTCTATCCGCTGCTGGTGTTATCTATTTTCTTTCCGCTGCTATTTCTTGTATCATATCTCTGATGTATATAGATATTCATTGTATCATCATTGTATCTGGATATTGTATCAGATGTTGTATATCTATATTCTTTTTCTTTTCCGCTGTGTTGTTTACTTAATGTTGTTATAAGCTCCGGCGACTCGGATTTGAACGGTCGAATCTACGGCATTCGAGTACGATGTAAAGTATGGATGTCGATTTTCGAGCGGGCAAAATCCGGATCGTTACAAGTGGTATCAGAGCTAAGGTTGAACTTTAGCTCAGGAGTATAACACATTAAGTAGCTCATTAGAGATAGGGTGAAATATACCCTAGAATGAGTAATTCTCAGATATCCGTCCGTATACCTCAGTAAATTCTCTTGCTATCCACTAATAGTGAGTATGAGGGTAAGAAGAGGATGAGATAGGAGACAGGAGAATACGACTAGAAATGGTCAATACTCTGTAACAGCAAGGAAACAATCTTTTCTCTATCAATCTCTTTTGTTCAGCATCTCTTCTTAATTCTTCGATAGTTCCTGGTAGATCCAGAAAGAAATTCGATATATTTGTATGGGACATAAACTCCAAAAGGCCAGAATTGTTTGTTTGGATGTATTGGTTGCTTTGATTGTTATAGTTGATAGGTATAATTTAGTTTCTAAACTAAAAATTTAGGAAATCGTATCCATATATCTATCTATTCTTTGGGTCCTGATATGTTCTACGAATGGTTAGTTATCACTTCGAACTAACCGATGCCATTGTATATTTCGTAGATCTGGATAACCCGAGTATCTTGTGGAGTGTCAAACAGATTCGTTCTTGTATCTGTTATCAATATTCTGATTTGGTAAGCCAGATGCAGAATAGATGTTCAGTTGATTTGATGAAATCTTCTTCATCTATCTTTGTGTCTCCTTGGCAAATTTCGAGGACGAAATTCTTTTAAGGGGGGAAGTCTGTAACGACCCCGGATTTTTATTAAGTTCAAATTGATAATTAATTAATTAATGAATAAAATTTGTGAAATAAATCAATAAATTGATACGAGTTTCCCCGGATTCAAATATATTCTATATAAATCATTTAAATTTAAGTATTGTATATATATATATATATGAATGTATATGTATATGTAATTTAAGAGTAAAATTAATAATATATATATATATATGACAATGAATGGGTTAATAAAAATAATTGAATTTATAAATTCAACATAAGACAATAATACACATAAGTATGAAGTAACTTGCAAAGCAAATAATAAAATAAGTAAAACAAAAATGTTTAATAAACAAAAACAAATACAAGTATGCAAAACAAAGTAAACAAGTAAAGGAATAAAACAAATGGAACAAATGTGAACTGGAAAACAAGCAAGCAAGCTAGGCAAAGTAAATAAAGTACACCTTAACATATTATCTCAGCCGAGACTTACAAATGAAGCAAACAAAAGAAAGTACATAAACATCCATAAGCTTGCAAATAGAACATAAGGTACCAGAGCAATTAATGCTATACTCCTTAGTACACTACAAAACATATCTATCAGCCCCATATGAAAAATCTCTGATCAGACCTTGTACAAAAGCAAAATGATCATCCTGTGATCTTCTTTATACATCAAACCTTCCACTCAGTTTTATTCATTCGAAGCTAAGGAAAAATGTCTGAAGCAAGCATCCTCTTGAAAACATTAAAACAAAGATTCAATTTAAAACAACAACTCAATTCAAAGAAAAAGAAATAGCAAAGTACTGAAATTAAAAAGAAAACATCACCACATATTCAAGTTGAAAGACAATTTGCTGAAGAAACAAAATAAAGAAAAAGATTTACAACTTCCAGTTCTCCAAAGTAAATCTGCTCCTCTGTCTACAATCTTCACAGGTGAGTAACTTCACTCTTAATGGTTATGCTTATATATCTGTTGAATATTCATGTTGAGTAAGCATGGAATGAGTGAATGTTAATTTAATTCTAATTAGTACATATGAATATATGATATACAAGGCAGATGGATTAACAGAGTACTCCCTGTGTTCAGTTCCCAGGTTTGGGTTTGCAAAAGAAATTAAAAAAAATCTTTTTGTTTATTCTCTGTTTAAACTTAAGTTTTAAATAAAATTGTTTGTTTAACTACAAGTTTTAGTTTGGTAATTCATTCAAGTTATTAAATGTAAATATTTCTGGAAACCAAGATACTGAGTGAAACTTTAAAATGGTCAAATTTCAAATCTCCTAATTTAGAAATTCAGGTTTATAACTTGAATCCTTAAACAAAAATTGGATTTTTAAAGCAAGAATCAAAATTTTTAGATGGGGGTTTAAGAAGCAGTATGGGTTTGTTCGAATTTCGAAATTTTGGCATTCTAAGGCAACCCACTGTCTCGTGTTGATTAAGTCTTGGGCTGGTGATAGAGGGGCCTTCGGTGAGTCGAGGAAAAATGGTGGGGTGGTCAACAGTTGGTCATGGTGGCGGAGGCGTGAGGTTTTCATTTGTAAACCTAGTTTTGGGAGGCCGAGGATTTTGGGTTCGTTCATCGTCGATGTGCGATCGAGTTCGACGCAGTTCGAGGAGATGGTGGAGGAGGTGTCAAGGAGTGTCAGGCCGAAGTTTCGCGTGTTCAGACGATCAGAGTGTCGAGCACGAGACGATGACAGGGTTGTGGTGACGATGTAGTTATGTTCCAGGTTTAGTTCGAATACTCGATTTCGAATTCGAGGCTGGAGAGATGATCGGAGGCTAGGGATAGAATGTCGGGGTGGTTGTCGTGATGTGGGGATGGTCGTGGTCGACCGGAGGTGGCTGATGGGAGCGTGCACGTGCACAGTTGAGTGATCTGGTGGCTGGGTTTCCGTTGTGATGATAGGAAAGTGGACTCGAGAATTTCTCGAGTAGATCTGTGACTTGCTCGGGTGGATTGATAAATGCCTCGAAGTAAATTAAGTGTTATCTCGGGTAGGGTCTGTTTCCTTAGTTTTGACAGAACCCAGTTCAACTCGAGTATATACTCGGGTAAAATACATTTTGGTCCGGGTAAATTTATAATTTTCTCGAAGTAAATCCTTGTGTTGCTCGGGTTTGTTTTAAAATGGGTTAAGCCCAGGCAAATTTTTCAGTTATAATGTTAAATAAGTGTTCGAATTTCAATTTTAAGTCAAGAGTACTTAATTAGTTAATTTAATAATGTTTAAGATTAATTAATTTATAATTAAGGGTTAATTTATTTAGTAATTAATGATGAATTAAATTGTGATTAGAGATTTAATAAATTAATAATTAAGGATTAATTTATTTAAAATTAAGGATTAATTACTTAATTAATTAAGTTGTTAATGGCTTAATGAAATTTAAAGATAATTTATCAAGAAGAATAAATTAAGATATATGATTTTTTTTTATGATAAATTTACTTGATTAACAAGCAGGATTTAAAGGAAATTAAAGTAACTGAATTAATTCATCTAATTGTGATAGATTGATTATTATTGAAATGCTTTGAGCAGTTTGATATCTCTATTTGTGATTGTGATGTTTTGTGATATAGATTACTTTGTGCTTAGCTGTTATATCTGTGATGAATATATTGTTATATGAATATGCAACCTCTTGACCTGTAAACGACATTTGAATTTCAATGCGACAGGGAGTCGGATTTCAGTAGGTTATCCGAAACCCACATCGAATTGAAATAGTGAATCTTTGTGACTGATAAATTTATTTTATCTATGAATCTGTGAATGAAGATAAGCGTTATCGATTATACCGCTTATCGATATATCTGTGATGATTGATGTTGCACTATTGTGTGTAAAACCCCTGGACTACACCATACACACACAAATATGGATTTCACGAGGAAATCGGTTAAGTCACAGATAATGTAAATTTGATGTTTTTGAAATTGAAATTTTAATTTCAATTGATTTTGAAATTGGAAATTTGGGTTTAAAGTGAAAAGTTTATGAAAGGGAATTTCAAAGATAAAAGTTATTTTGAATAACTTAATCGAGTTTTGAAAATTTAAATAATTTGATTTAAATTTGAATTCAAGTTTGAAATTGAATTCTATGATTTGAAACTAGGGGTTAAAGATGCTGTACAAGTTATATACGGGTTAAACCATTTTTAAAGGTATTGATTTGGGAATTTGAATTTGAATTCAAGGGTTTTAACTCGTGTAAATATAACTGGATTTTTTCCGAAACGAAAACTACTTGTTTTCAAATAATAATAGCTTTCATTTTAAGAAAGAATTTCCAAATTGTGTTGAACGGTTTCAAGTTTGAAATAGAATTGAAATGTTTTGAAATTATGAAATGAGTCTTTGATTTCAAAGACCGGATGAGTTAATCTAACTTGAATTGGAATTGTTTTGAAAGACTGAATGAATCTTTGGAAACGAGTTTTGAAAGCTATAAGTTAAATCTTGACTTAAAGATTTAACGAGTTAACCCATGTTGTAATGGAAATCGATTTGAAAATATATGAATGAATCTTTGTGAACGGGGTAAACTTTGTGAATTAAATCTTTTTGTTTAAAAGATTAAAGTGTGGAAATTGTTTAAACCATTGAAGGTTTTTTTTGAAATGAATCTTTTTGTTTACAAGATTGGAAATGGTAATTTGTTTTACCATTCGAATGAAAAGTTTTAAGCTTTAAGCTGTGATTTAACTGAGACCCCAGTATCCATATGATTTTTAATTGCGCTCGTTATTCGGGTTAGCCGGGAAAGGACCTTTGGGTCGTATAACTCATTCCGAATAGTGTTACGTCGTATATGGATAGCATTTGAAGACCGGTGTTGAAGACCGGATATTTTTCGAAAATGAAAGGACAACCTGTCGAATGTCTCTGCACTGAGTCGCGCCGGTATAGAGATCTATATCACTCTTTTGTGACGGGAAGTCCGGACGTGATTGAGAATTATCCGGATTTGCAAGGGCTTCGTGAGAAGTGCCTTCGGTTCTGTTCGAACCCGGAACAGACTTGTATGGATGTGTGTCTGACGTTACACTTTGAGATGTAAAGCTGGTTTCTATCAAATACATTTCTGTTGGTGGCGGAGAATTTATTCTCTTAGCTTAACACCCTTCTCTGAGACGTACGAGCTCAGAGGTTATGTAGTTGATGGTTACTAGTGATACATTCCCAATTTGGTAATGTGGCATACGAAGTGCTGATGATCATTTGTTGGTCAAAGCGTTGCTTTGTGAAAAAGCGTGCTTTGTGAAAAAGCGTAGTTTTGTGGACGAGACTTCGTCGAGCCTCACAACCCGGTAATGGTCGAAACAGGAATGTTGCGGCAAAGGTTTGTAGGGGTAGCGCCCCTAGGGTATGTCATTTCCTTCTGGATAAAGGGTGGTATCATGGTATGGAGCCCAGATACTTAACTCGTGTGGACACGGTAATTTATTACTGTATGATGTTGCTTTGTTGGTTTTCGAGATCTCGGATAAAGGTCGGTAACGACCGGGGGATGACATGACTCGTGTGTTAGTTACCTAGTTACAGCTCGGTTAGAGCGTGAGGTAGCGTCGGCCTTTTGTTTGCAGAGATCCGGTTAGGATCCGGGGCGTCTTTCCAGAGGCGTTTCTATTTCGGTAAGGAAGTTCCTTAGCCTGATCATTTGTTGGAAATCCAAAGAAACAATACGAACCCTGTACGGTTTTTAGTTGTATTACCTGCTATGGAATGTGGCGGTAACCTGCTATTGAACGTAGTAGCTATAGTAGGCATACAACAATGGTTGTATGCTGGCTAAGATTAATATTATATTTTCGAAATGGTTTTCGACACTATGCACTAATGATAATAATATCAAAAGAGTTTTGATTTTGCGTAGTAAGCATGTTTGACTATCATAAGGAGAAATCTCCTCCAATTCTGCGATTGCATTGTGTGTGTGGCGGGAGGCCTTATGGTAGTTTCATTTTCGAAAAGCATTGCGGATTTCAATGTTTAAAAGCCTTTGTTGCTTGTTTTAAAGATAAACTGTTTTTGTTGCTCACACCAATCCCATGACTGATCCGGAGTTTATTGTTCCCTTCCTAAACTCTGGGTGCCCACTATTTTCCACACGGGCAGTCTAGAGTTGGGTTTTTCAGATATTCAGGTTTAGTAGACTATTTGGAGCTAGTTCAGTTCTTGGAGTTCATGGACTGACGTTGCTTATCTTGGAGCATTCTATTGGAGACATTCTATCCGCTGCTGGTGTTATCTATTTTCTTTCCGCTGCTATTTCTTGTATCATATCTCTGATGTATATAGATATTCATTGTATCATCATTGTATCTGGATATTGTATCAGATGTTGTATATCTATATTCTTTTTCTTTTCCGCTGTGTTGTTTACTTAATGTTGTTATAAGCTCCGGCGACTCGGATTTGAACGGTCGAATCTACGGCATTCGAGTACGATGTAAAGTATGGATGTCGATTTTCGAGCGGGCAAAATCCGGATCGTTACACTAAATTTCCAACTACCCATTTCCAACTTCTTTTATGAATTCTAATTCATTTCTGAAGTTCCCGTATTTTAAACACTTCGGAAATTTCTTATGTTTCCAGAATTTCATTATAAGATTTCTCTTATAAAAACTATATCTGTTAAATAAACTTCGTTTACAAATCTCGAGAGGATTTATAAATAAATTTCAATCATTTCAAAACTATAAATGTAATAAGTATTTTAAAATAATAATTCATTTTTAAAATATATTTATGTAAAATTTTAAAATATTAAAACACTGTACATAACATCTATAATTAATTTCCAATTCGTTTTTAAACAAACTAATTGATTTACAAAGCTGATTAAAAAATTAGAATTTATTTCCATAAATATTAAATACTTGAATAACTAACTTTTCAAAATATATTAATCTAAATAATAGTTTTTAAGCTACATAGTATAATAAATAAAAATCTTATTTAAACAATTTTGATTTCTCAACAAAATCTATTTTAAAAATCCAATATTTCCAATTTCAATTTATAAATCCCTCTCGATACATATCACACCGATTTATTTTCGATTCCCTAACCATTCTCACATTTCCAAAAATAGAATCCATTATTTTTCCAAAAACTGATTTCCATATCTCAATATAAATTCACGCTCCCAATTTATCAACTAATATCATTTTCCCTTATTTATAAACATCGTTTATGAATTTTCAAACTTCCCTGGGATTCACTTATTTATAAAACTATCTCTTTTATAAAATTTCATTTTATGAATCCATTTCTTATAAATCCCATTTATTTTACAAATCTTCTTTTAAATATCGATTTCAACCTCTTTTCCAAATTTCAGAAATATCATTTAAAAGTCCATTATTAAAAATCCTTTATATAAATTATTTTAAAAAATTTATTTTAAACATTTTACGAATAGATAAGTACAAACCCTAATATCAAATCATTTATTTTACCCAAATCAATTTTCTTTAAAATAATCCAAATTTCGATATAATATTTTTATATCCAAAATCTCCTTTTAAATTGCTTCAAATTCTAAAATAATATTTATGGTATTTAAAATACCAAAATTTAGGCCAGTGCTACTATAGCATCCAATAATTCAAATCACGACATAACCTATATCAGATTATTCACACAAATCATATATCGCGATATATGAAATTAAAATAAACATTTTTGAGGAATACTAGTTGGATCCCTCCAACCTGCTTCCCTGCATCCACAGATGTTAAATAACATAAAATACCAATCCCGCTTCAAGGCCGGATATCGTGGTAATATAGGGTCATTCGCTATTATGCGGAGCGCATAGTGTCTCATCCGCTCCAACGGCGGGAAATATATCCAACTACTAATATATATATATATATATATATATATATATTACTATATATATATAAGATGGCATTCACTGATAATAATTAATCCATTCATCCAATCAATAAATTTTTTATTTCTATAAATTTTAAACAGTTAACCAAATTGAGTGAGATTTACTCACCTTGATTCATATTTGCAATCCGTTCCAATTTTATATTTAATCCCAAACCACTACGGACTCCAAACGACTCCAAATCAAATCCTATTGCTTAAATTCACAGCTACGAACCAAACTCGACTTGTTTTCATGATTTTTGGACCTCGTATGCAATTTTTATTAGATTTTATTAGCGGTCTCAATTTAAATTCCTAATTAAACAACCAATTATAAAATTTAAATTCAGTGTCATTAAAATACCTCTTTCCCTCAATATCATTCCCCTTCCCTCTTCATACTTAGAAGACCAGAACCCCCAACTTCAGCCCTTCCCATCGCGATCTGGAAATCGCCTTCCCTTTCCTACTCCAACAATCGACGAAGCAAGCTTCCCGAGCAAACCTGGAGAAAAACGAGCACCCGACCCAATGCGAGCGAGTTTCCTCCCATATCGAATGCTAGTCCGTGTGCCCTTCCATGCGCCTACTATCAGCACTCGCCGAGCCCTAAATACTAGTCGAAACCACACCACATCGCCGAATCCTTATGACGCAAAACGCCACAGGTCATCGATCGAAACCCACTCAAGCATCAATCACCGCCAATTGAAACCCTTTGCCATCATGGCTCACGCTCCTCTGGTCGAACGTCTGGTCGCTCCTCCCTTTAACCCCATCACGATCGAGCCCTAACCTTTTGCTGTGACTTCCCTTGTCGTCCTAAGCGATTACGGTCGAATTCGATTGTTTTTTTCTTTTGTCTTCAATTTCGTTCGAGCCAAAAAGAAAAAGAAGGAGACGCATTTTAAAAAATGGAGAAGGGCGGCTATACGAATGAAGTAGGACGACTTCTCGAAGAATAGGGTGGCGCCTTGAAACTAGGACGGCTGAAATGATTTGATATATATACCATTTTAATTTTATATTATTCAAAATATCTCGTGTTATATATTTCGAAATTTCAAACCCCTATTGAGGTGTGCCACCTAGTGTTCCTAATGTTATACCGCTATTCCGAACCTATTGGAACAAGTTTCGAAGCCGAATTCGAACGTATGCAGAAGATAGCTTTTTAAATCTACTATTTAAATTAAATTCAATTAAATTATTTCTAGGCGTTTCAGATCGCTCGACCGAACAGTAAATCCAAACGCTAATAAATTTGAAATCTGATAATAATACACTATTCCGGATCTAATGAAACTGGTTTCGTCGAATTCCGAGATTGTGCCCCTTATCGCTATTTTAACGTGTCGATTAAATCGACGATTTCAAAAATTGGCGATATCACTTGAAATTTCAGTTTTAGAAACTTATTAACTCAATTATAATTCAAATAGAATTTATATCAACATTGAAAATCGTTATGATTCATATTCAACTCAAATCTCAGTTATCAACCCTTTCCTTATTTCGATAAATCGCTATAATTGAAATTTAAATCAGGTTTTACCAATTCAACCAAAATTTCCATATTCAAAAACAATTTATATTCTAACTTCAATACTTAAAATCATTTAAATATTCAATTCAAACGGCGGAATAATCTGAGTCGTTACATTCCTCCCCCCTTAAAAGAATTTCGTCCCCGAAATTGCTAAGGTAGGACGAATGATCCAAACCCATTTACTTATTAAAATCCACTTAGTTAAAACTCGATATTTCACTTTTCTAATCTTTAGTTCCATCCAAAACAATTGGTTTTCAATTCTAAATCAAACCTCTTATTTCAATTTCAGTTCGAAATCCAATTTTCGTTAACAAAAATTTTTAAAATTTTTCTAACGCCCTATATTTCCAAAAAAATTTGGCAGTCTCCTTTGTACGAAGAGCCTTTTGCAATATGATAGAAATGATAAAAATATATACATCGACCTACACGGTCGGAAAACACAATTATATCAATATTTATTCATTGCGGTATTTAATCTGAAAACGTAGCTTTATTTAGTGTTTTTAAGCAAGCGAGCTTACTTTATATGCAATTACGCAACTCAAATCTAGCCCAAAAGCCTCCTTGTACCTATACTTACTTAATTTAAACACGTAAGTCCCAAAAACATGAAATCTAATAACATTTCATTTATTTAACTAGCACAAATACATAGGTTTCATAACCAAGCATGTTAGACATGTATTCACAAGCAATCACAAGATTCCAATACTAATTTAGTTGCTTTCAATCAATTTATATATCATTTCGTTCAATTCGAATGATTTACAACCAAATTTACTTGCATCCAATTCACATTTATTCCCATTGCATTTATAACCATTTCAAATTGCTTCTTAATCAATGAATGTAACTTTCCATTGATTCACAAAATTTGGTTTGCTTCCATTTACGTCAAACAACCAATTTTTCTATGCAAATTCGGTGATATTCATTTAATAAAATAACCACTTAAGCTTATAGCTATTTTAAATTGATTCCAAGCCAATTTATATTCAGTTTTATTCCATTTCAAATTTTAGATTTATTCTTATTCGGTTTACTCACCTTCGATTGATTCGCATTTCCATTTACTTGGTATATCTCCATTTACACTATATTATTTGAGAATCATTTCATAAAATTAATATTAAGGTTTATTATAACCTTTTATACAACTCATATATTCATTTCTACTCCAAATCTCAATTTCATACTCGAATTCATTTGAATAATGTTCCAAAGCCAATTTTAGTTAACAAAGGAACAAGAGGTTATATCATAAGCTGTGAGAAAGGCATGTAAAAACTGATAATATCCCAAAGACAAATTAACACAATTACTTTCCCACTATATGATGAGCCAAGAGGAAGAGGTCTGATTGTGACTCCTCCATTCAAAGCTTCTTCTAGAATAGTTGCAGAAATAGTTGTCTTAATTGGAACTCCTAACTTACTATACATATTGAGGGATTAGAACAAATTTCCACGGATTTTATTCCAGAACAATAAAGATTTACTTAATCACCTAAATAATGCTGCAAACATTGTGTTCACTGTACCCAGATTGGAAAGGTCACTCTCCATATCCATGCCTCCAATTTCTAAAGCCGGTAATATAAAATATAGAATGTTAAAGTTATCCACTAGGATTTATTACAACAGCTTTGTTGGACAGACATATGCAACGTATAGCAGCTTGAAAAAGTGGCACATCCTTTCCTTTTACACGGAAGATGCATACAGAACGATCTTAGAATGCGGAGCTTTAAGGTCCTAGCTGGGACTTTAAAATTACATCCATATCTGATAAGTTGAAAAGATTTAACCCAAACTATCAGAGGATGCTTTCGTTTTTTATATAAGAAAAATTTATCAACAAAACTGACATTCAGTCAGAGGATTCATTTATTTCATATTTTGGTTTAGACATCTTTAAGGAATGAAAACAACGCTGCAATGAATTCCCTAACATTGAAAAATGATCTCTAGTTTATTGCTTCCATTGAAATAATAGCAACACAATGGATATACAAGACTAATACTGCATAAGAAATAGTTTCAAAAAGATGTAATTATCGTAACTTGAAGACTATGTGCTAACTTGTCATGCTACATGCATACAGGGACGAATTGAATTTTTTCGTCTATTACTTCCACATCGAAAAAAGATTATTCTAAAGCTTGGGATTCCATAACCATTCAAAAATTGATGAAGCTATGATCCTACAGTCCTATGAGAGAGAAGAAATAATTTGCAAATATCGATTGTAAAACCTAGAGTTTATTGTGAGCTCTCACTGCATTTCGATATATTTATATAGGTATATGGGTGCATAAAAGTACAAATTGTGTACAAAATACTGTGAAACAGGAAATAGTCTCTCTATTAATGGGATAAGCCATCGGAAATGGGGTAAGCCTTCATACAATTTGCCCCAGATCCTGCTCAAGCGGGAGCCTTATGCATATTGACGATATGAGTGCAGAAAAGCATTTCTAGACAAATCTGTGTTGTAAGCATCATTATATTAATTAAAGCATGATTGTTCTCAAGCACTGATACATGTGTACCATCATGTTATGCAACTATAGGCTTTTAGCCTTTAAGGATTCAGTAGTTAATGGCATTTTAAATTCATATAATGTTGTTTACTTATTCCATTGTATTTCCAAATTTATAAGTTACACAAACTTACCCATTCACCATTTAATAAAAAATTTCCCTTACATTTATTCCATCCAATAATTTATAATTCATAGTTATATAACCCCTTCGCAATTCTTATTTATATCCACTTCAATTTGATATCGTTTCAATTCTAATTCTTTTTTTTAATCTCAAGTTAAATTCAATCTATTTAACTTACTCAAGTTATATCTCAATTCAAGGTTTAAAATTCCACTTTCATTCTTTATATGTATCAATTCCCAACTATAGTTTCAAAAAAAAACTTATTCTATTATGCTGTCTCAAACATTTGATGAAGATCCAGAATTCAAATACCCGGTTTTATTTTAAATCATTTTGAAATCCATATATAAATATATATTTCTTTCTGTATACCAATTCTTGCTTTCGGAATTTTTTAATCAAAACCTGATTTTACCAAAACAATTCTGAAGCCAAATAATCACAGTAGCAATCCGTCACTTAGAAACTCGAAAATGAATACTAATGATGCGACCATCATCACCAGACTTATTTTCCAGCGACTGAAGTGAGTTCAGTGCTTTATCACTTCCAAAATCCATTTAAATCAATTTTTATTCAAAAACCCTTTCAAAAATAATGCTATTTCACAACTCTTCAGAAAATATTTTCCAACTTCTTGGGATTTTAAATTTCCAATTCTGGCTTGAATTCATTTTTAGTTTTAACTCATTAGTATAATTCATACTTATACAATTTAATTTTGGTTTTATTATAAACCATTACCAATTTTATAATCTTGTTTTAATTATAATAATGTCAACCAAACACACCAATATACTATAATAATTTCTAGAAAATTTTTTCTTTCATCAAAATATAGTTTGGGTAAAATTATTTCATTTACCCATTTTAAAACAATACAGTGTCGAATTGCCTGTTTTAAGCATTTAGAAATTCCTATCGATTTCGTGGCGTCCCACCACTTGACCATAATTTATATGCCACTCAACAAATAAATCAACATAATATAAAACATTTTATATTCACTAACAAATACGCGCTCATATCTATTAATACACTCAAACTCATTCTAGGGTACTACTGACCCTATCTCTAATGAGTATTCCCCACCAAAGCCAAGGTTCTCGCTTAACCTTATACTTTGATACCAAATGTAAAAGCCTGTATCTCCGTACCCTTTGAGTCAACACTAAATCACACATGTCCAACTCAAATTGAACAGATATACGAATCTTTAAGGGTGAAGAAGAAAATAGAAATCAATAGCATTGAATCTCACAATCGCAGCGGAATAAAATATAATATATAATAACATATTTTTATACAAAAGAATCTGTATCTGTTAATATACACACAATCATCAGAGTACAACAATCAACAATCAATCTGGACAGTTATAATAACTTGTCCTCACAAATACTGAACATTTAGTTTAACACACACAGCGTAATATAAATCAAGTACGTGATATACGTCTAAAATCAGCTCGTCTCCTGAGCTCCATAGCATCCTAACCTGAATCTGTAATACTCGGTCTGACCCGAGCATTATAACAAAATAACACCCTAGTCAGTCTGGAAAACCAGCGTGAGAAAACACACACAATTTGAATATTACTATTTCAAATATCCTATAAAAACAAAGGTATCTCGTAAGACCACGTCACACATAAATACGATGGGTTTTTACCTTACGATAACCAAAACATTTTATATCAAAATCATCTAATCTAATATTATAATAGTGTCTATAGAAAGTAAATTAGAAAATAGCTGAAATGCTTGCATCTCTTTTTTTAACATAGTTGGGCACAATCAAAACTGCACAGGCTCGTAGGGGATATTGGATTCCATACAATGACTGGGTAACTAAGGTACCACCCGCCACAGTACACCTCTAGAAAAATGTACCGAGAACCTCGCCTGGATCCCCTGCCAACACAAGACCGGCCTACCCCTAACCTGGATAGTACAGAAAATATTATCACCCTGGATGTTCCCACCATTATCGAGCGCTCTCTTTTTCATGCACAACCATATCCATAATTTAATAATGTATACCTGAGGGTATCTAGAAAAGTGATAACATACCCTAATTGGGTGCAACCCACTTAGCCCTGTTGCATCTCCCATGTTTTAGTCATTCCCGGTTGATGAGGCTTGAGGCTACGATTACCTTTAGAATAGCATTCACACTTGGAATGCTAACACTACCTTCCAGGCAATGATGCAATGATAGCATTCATCCATACAAGTTGTTCTGGGTCTGAACAAACCGAATCTCCAAAATCACCATCTCCATTTTCTTCGAGATATCACAATTCGTAACGCAAAAATCGAATCGAAGTGGTTTTCGAATAACTAAATCTGATCTTGGTCTCTTCAAAACGATCAACGAATTTTGCCATATTTGATAGTCGTTTATTTAACTATCAAATAACATCCATAAGCAGTCACTAGGCCCCATTTTATAAATTTTTCAAACATTCATTTCAAAATATCTTTACAAAGATATATATTTAAATCTCTTCCAGTATATTCAATAATTGAAAACAATTCAAAATCGTATATCCATAACAGGATATTTAAATTCGTATCAACACTTAGAATATTTCTTTCAATCCCATTTATAATTCAACCCTTTGAGAAATATTTCTAAAATAATAATCTCACAGTTAAATATTTCAAATCCTCCCAGTTCTATACTTATGAAATATTTAGAAGTATATTTTCCAAAAATCACTTTATTTCCAATACTTAGGAAATGATTCCATTTATTTCTATTTCTCAAAATCTTTTACAATTTATTTGTAAACCCCATAACTTATTTATAACGAATTCTATAAGTTTCGAAATCCATTAATTAATTTCTTTTAGAATTTCCAAATCAATTACACTTGTCTAAATTTCCAACTACCCATTTCCAACTTCTTTTATGAATTCTAATTCATTTCTAAAGTTCCTGTATTTTAAACACTTTGGAAATTTCTTAAGTTTCCAGAATTTCACTATAAGATTTCTCTTATAAAAATCATATCCATTAAAAAAACTACGTTTACAAATCTCGAGAGGATTTATAAATAAATTTCAATCATTTCAAAGCGATATATATATAATAAGTATTTTAAAATAATAATTCATTTTTAAAACATATTTAAGTAAAATTTTAAAATATTAAAACATTGTACATAACATCTATAATTAATTTCCAATTCATTTTTAATCAAACTAATTGATTTACAAGGCTGATTAAAAAAATTAGAATTTATTTCCATAAATATTAAATACTTGAATAACTAACTTTTCAAAATATATTAATCTAAATAATAGTTTTTAAGCTACATAGTATAATAAATAAATATCCCATTTAAACAATTTTGATATCTCGAAAAAATCTATTTTAAAACCCAATATTTCCAATTTCAATTTATAAATCCCTCTCGATCCATATAACACCGATTTATTTTCGATTCCCATACCATTCTCACATTTCCAAAACTAGAATCCATTATTTTTCCAAAAACCAATTTCCATATCTCAATATAAATTCACACTCCCAATTTATCAACTAATATCATTTTTCCCTTATTTTTAAACATCGTTTATAAATTTTCAAACTTCCCTGGGATTCACTTATTTATAAAACTATCTCTTTTATAAAATTTCATTTTATGAATCCATTTCTTATAAATCCCATTTATTTTACAAATCTACTTTTAAATATCGATTTCAACCTCTTTTTCGAATTTCGAAAATATCATTTTAAAAGTCCATTATTAAAAATCCTTTATATAAATTATTTTAAAATTTCTATTTTAAACATTTTACGAATAAGATAAGTACAAACCCCAATATCAAATCATTTATTTTATCCAAATCAATTTTCTTTAAAATAATCCAAATTTCGAAATAAATATTTTTTATATCCAAAATCTCCTTTTAAATTACTTAAAATTCCAGAATAATATTTATGGTATTTAAAATACTAAAATTAAGGCCAGTGCTACTATAGCATCCAATAATTCAAACCACCACATAATCTATATCAGATTATTCACATAAATCATATATCACGATATGTGAAATTAAAATAAACATTTCTGAGGAATCTAGTTGGATCCCTCTAACCTGTTTCTCTGCATCCACATATGTTAAATAACATAAAATACCAATCCCGCTTCAAGGCGGGATATCGCGGTAATATAGGGTCATCCACTATTATGCGGGGCGCATAGTGTCTCATCCGCTCCAACAGCGGAAAATATATCCAACTACTAATGTATATACTAATATATATATATATATATAACATGGCATTCACTGATAATAATTAATCCATTCATCCAATCAACCAATCAATAAATTTTTAATTTATATAAATTTTAAACAGTTAACCAAATTTAGTGATATTTACACACCTTGATTCATATTTGTAATCCATTCCAATTTTATATTTAATCCCAAACCACTGCTGACTCCAAAAGACTTCAAATCAAATCCTATTGCTTAGATTCACAACTACGAACCAAACTCGACTTGTTTTCATGATTTTTGGACCTCGTATGCAATTTTTATTAGATTTTATTAGCGGTCTCAATTTAAATTCTTAATTAAATAACCAATTATAAAATTTAAATTCAGTGTCATTAAAATACCTCTTTCCCTCAATATCATTCTCATTCCCCTCTTAGTACTCAGAAGACTAGAACCCCCTAACTTCAGCCCTTCCCACCGCGATCTGGAAATCGCCTTCCGCTTCCTACTCCAACAATCGACGAAGCAACCTTCCCGAGCAAACCTGCAGAAAAATGAGCACCCGACCCAACGCGAGCGAGTTTCCACCCCATCGAGCGCCAGTCCCTGAGACCTTCCATGCGCCCACTATCAGCACTCGTTGAACCTTAAATGCTAGTCGAACCCACACCACATCGCTGCCGAATCCCCATGACGCGAAACGCCACAGGTCATCGATCGAAACCCACTCAAGCATCAATCGCCGCCAATTGAACCCTTTTTGCATCACGGCCCACACTCCTTTGGCCGAACGTCTGATCGCGCCTCCCTTCAACCCCATCGCGATCGAGCCCTAGCCTTTTGCCATGACTTCCCTTGCCAGCCCAAGCGATTACAGTCGAATTCAATTTCGATTGTTTTTTTCTTTTGTCTTCAAGCTCGTTCGAGCCAAAAAGAAACAGAAGGAGACGCATTTTAAAAACTGGAGAAGGGCAGCTATACGAACGAAGTAGGATGGCTTCTTAGAGAATAGGGTGGTGCCCTGAAACTAGGCCGGCTGAAGTATTTGATATATACCATTTTAATTTTATATTATTCAAAATATCTCGCATTATATATTTTGAAATTTTGAACCTCTATTGAGGTGTGCCGCCTGATGTTCCTAATGTTATACCGCTATTCCGAACCCAATGGGACAAGTTTCGAAGCCTAATTCGATCGTATGCAGAAGATAGCTTTCTAAATCGACAATTTAAATTAAATTCAATTAAATTATTTCCAGGCATTTCAGATCGCACGACCGAACGATAAATCCAAACGCTACGAAATTAAAATCTGATAATAATACACTATTCTGGATCCAATGAAACTGGTTTCGTCGAATTGCAAGACTTTGCCCTGGATCGCTATTTTAACGTGTCGATTAAATCGACGATTTCAAAAATTGGCGATATCACTTGAAATTTCAGTTTTAAAAGCTTATTAACTCAATTATAATTCAAATAGAATTTATATCAACATTGGAAATCATTCTGATTCATATTCAACTCAAATCTCAGTTATTCACCCTTTCCTTATTTCGATAAATCGTTATAATTGAAATTTAAATCAAATTTTACCAATTCAACCAAAATTTCCATATTCAAAAAAAATTATATTCCAACTTCAATATTTAAAATCATTTAAATATTCAAAGTCAAACGGCGTAAAAATTCGGGTCATTACAATTTGAGTCTGACATGTTTAGTTTATTACCGATTTAAACCATCCAAAAAGGTAGTTCGTTACATCCAATTTCAATTTAAATGTCAATTTCAATTTAACTATCAAATTAAATTACACTATTGATGCAATTCAATATAAATGTCAATTTTAAACCATCAGACAACAATCAATAAATTTAAATCACTTCATAGTTTCAATTTAACGAACATCAAAATATTTTAGTATTTCATGAGTGGTTAAACACTCAACTTTGATTTTTAGTCGAATTAAAATCCAAAAGAACGTCCAAATTTTAACGGTCTCAGAATTCAACCAAACCAGTTCCATGATGTCATGAATTTCGATACGAACCCAACGGAAGAAAGCACGTGAATCCGAGCTTGTATGGAAAAGTTATGATAGTGAGAACGCTGAAATTTTAAAATTTTAACTAAAAAATATACAAGGGGCAAAATCGTAATTCATATTACCTTTGCAAACCCTAACTCATGCTCGAACGTAACAAAACCCATAACTCAACCACCAGCCACAGCTTAACATCCAAATTGCGGCTGCCACACACGCCGCCCCCGTAGATCCAATCACGCCGCCACGTCTCCCATCTCTGGCCAAGCTTCCTAGCCACACGCGGCCCCCACATTGCCACCAGAGGCGTCCGCCGCCGTACACTACAAACAAGGTTTCTGTCGATTTCGTCGACAATCTGGACAACCAAACCGCATGGATCTGCTCCATTCGTCGTCCTCTACGCTGCAGCAACTTCCGATCGTCGAATGGTTGACAATCCGCCGTTGATTAGCAAATCCTACAATGGACGGTCGAAACTCTGCGCTGAATTCTAGCCAAACAGAGACTCCAATCCAAAAACGAATTGCAGAGAGAGATTACGTTCATCAAGAGCTTTTCAACGATATATAATTTGATATGGTTTGAGGAGTTTGAATTTTTTTTGAAGTTTTGATTGAAATTGAAATTAGTGTTTTTTGCCATTGAGAAGGAGCAGATAAATGAACAGATACGTACAGAAAAATGAAAAATGAGAAACTTCTAGAGTTTATAACAGCTTATATATAGGCAGAGATGGATAAGAACGAATGGACAGATCAAATTGGGTCGAAACGATAACAATGACCTAAAAAGCCCGTTTTGTCCCGAAACGAAAATAGGTCATCCAATATATCGAAATATAGTTTTCGATATTTTTTAAGCTCAATGGAACTAGTTTCAAACCCTAACTCCATCGTATATGGAAGTTAGCTTTCAAAATCAAATTATATTCATTTAAATTCTTTTATTTGATTTCTACGCATTTCGAGCTCGCACGATCAAACGATAAATCTGATCGCTGTGAAACTTAAAATCTTATAATAATTCACTATTACGGATCCGATGAAACTAGTTTCGTCAAAATCCGAGACAGTGCCCAAAAACCCAATTTTACACGTTAATTAAATGAATATTAATTAAAAAAACAATTTAATCACCTTTTAAATTCTAGATTAAAAGTTAACAATTTCATCATTCTTGATTAAATAGGAATTTATAATCTTTTAAAACACAATTTTCCATATTAAATCCAATATTTAAATATTACATTAATTTCAGCGTTCGATTACAACTGTAATAAATCCATTCATTATAATTCAAATTTCAAACAAAATCTTTTATTTAGATTTAAATTCTTATATTAAATCACTATTACCTGATGAATTAATTTAACATAAGTTTCCATCTTACTATTCTCATCACTCAACAGTTAACGTCTTTTACCGTATTATTTGCAATTCAATTATATTAATTTTGTTGATTTCCAAATTAATTTCAAACGGATTAAATAATAAAATAATAATTAAATTAATTATTACACATTAGTAATTCAAACACATTTCTAAGTCTATTGTTTACAAACAAAAGCTAATAAATTTATGTATTAATTAATTTATTTCATATTCTATAATAAACATATTTCAATTAATAACAGAGAATTTCAACGTTGAATCCAACATTTAATTTATTCCTTATTTATAATTATAACCAAATTAACTTTACAATTATTTCAATTGATTGAAATTATATTAAAACAGTTGTCAATAACATTCAAACAACATTAGTAAATCATATTCTAATTATTTTTCTCATTAATAAATCATAAATTTTAATTTCTCACAATATTAAATTTCAAATCTTATTTAATTTAATAGTTTTGATTATCAAAAATACGGGTCGTTACACTCTCCCCCCCCCCCACTCAAAACTTTTCGTCCCCGAAAAGGAATAAAAAGAAATTAAGAAGTTGATATATCTTTATTCAAAATAATCAATTTATAAAACAATTAGTTTATGTAATTTAGTTTAATAAAAATTTGAAAATAACTCAACTTTCACAAAATTTTCTAAGTCCTAAATTCATAAAAATTTCGGTAGAGTCTCCTTTGCGCGGTTAGGTCCGAAAAAATAATAATATCAATAATTTCAATATATATATATATCTATATATCTATATATATCATATTTTAATAATAAAACATCCCAAACCATGGGAAAACAATAAAATAACTTTCCAAAAACCGTAATCCGAAAACGTACCTATTTGTTAAGTAAACAAAACTTTATTTATGAAACCAAAAGCAACTATTATTGCTTCCAAACCTGTATCTCACTTTCATAATCTAAAAAGAGTTAAAATTATGTAAAAGAGTAATATTTTAGTTGTTTCAATAAATAGCACAAACAACAAAACAATATGAAATAATCATATGAAAACAAAAGCAGTACAACCATTATATGCATCAAAAGAATCTATCAACCATTTATAGCAACCAAAACTAATGGTTTGTCCAGGTTTAGAAAGCTTTCATCGCCCAAGAGTAATAAATAAACTACTAAGTGTACCTTATGCTCAACAGTCCTCAGGTAATTTCTTAATAGATTATTCATATAACTTTGAACAATTTAAAGTATCATTTCTCAAACTTCCCATCAGTCAAAACAAGAAAGAATTTAAATATTATTTAAATTTGCACGATGTACATAAATCTTTTATACACAATATCTATTCTAATCGCTTGCTTTAATACACACATTCCATTTTCAAACTAGTATTGTTAAACCAACCACTCTAGTGCGGACTCTGATCCGATTTCTTGATTCCAAATTTCTATTTTCCTTGCATAGCCATAAACCATGATAGAAAACTTCAAATTCATATCAAAAGTTCGTATCAATTGTTCGCCGTCAAGAATTGAGCGAAAAATCCTAATTCAAACTGGTGTGAATTACTACAAATCTTGTATCCAAATCTGAATCAGAACTGTTATGCGAATAAAATGATTTACGTGCAATTTACATATTTTATTCTATTGGTTTCTTTTCACATCATTATTTACTTTTCATTTGTTTTAATTCATTCATACAATAATTATCTTTTATTAATTTTCCTTTATTACTTGCACAATTTATTTCCCATTCAATATTTGAAATCATCAATGAATTCATTATTAAAATATTACGTACATTCCATTATAGTTTATTTCACATTTATTATTTACTTCTAACTTTGATATCCATTTTAATATTAATATTCATCAATTAATCATTTCAGTCATCTTCTTGAGTTTATAATCATTTACTTAAACAATATTCATTTTTTTCTATTTAATTTAATTACTAGCATTTTAAAATATTAACTTATGTTTAAAATATTTCTTGTACATCATAATTCTTATTTGTAGACATAACTCCATTACTTAAGTTTTACTAGTATAAAAATTCTATTACATATTCATATTAACATTTTAACTTTTAAACATTTCTCGTAAGTTTTATATATGTTTTTAGAATGTAATTGAGTGTTATACAAATTTATCTTATTCATTTTAGTTAGCAAAAATATTAAATAATTTACATCTTCTAAATTTCATTACCATTTAATTTACAACTGACAAATCTCCAATTTCTTTACAGTTTCATCAATCACTTAGCTTCTAATTTCTTATTTTCCATTTTAGAAGTTTCCAATTATTAAAAGTTTCACTTTATTTTTACAACTGAAAATCATTAATTTAACTAGAACTTAAGAACTAAATACCAGGTTCATTTCAAATCATTTCGAAATTATATATATAAATATAAATATATATATATATTCATATCTTTTATATATATCAAATCATACTTAAGAAAATAAAATAAAAATTTATTTATCAAGACAAATGTGTAGCAAAGCTACTACAGTGGTCTTCCCACTTTGAAACTCTAAAATGAACGTCGATGATGTCGCGATCATCACCGAAATTATTTTCCAGCGATAGAAGAGAGGAGTACAGAACTTATTTCCTTTTAAAATTCTCTTAAAACATTTCTTTCAAATCACATTGAAAATATTTATATTGGAAAATACTTCCAAATAATAATAATATTATATTTCAAAATCTTTGAAAACCAATTTCAAAACTCCGAAACTTAAGTTCTCAAATTTCCAATTCATATTCACTTTATTTGTAAATCCTATTTTACAACCAATATTTATAAAATTTCACTTCCTAACAAACAAACATATCACATACAACTATATCCATTTATAAAAATTATTCTTTTATATACAAAATATAATACTAGGTAAAATTATTTCATTTACCTATATTTCAAAATAGTATTGTGTCGGTCTGCCCTATTAAGTGTTTAAAAATCCCTATCGATGTCATAGCGTCCTATCTACCGACCAGAATTCATAAATACTCAACAGAACAAATTCACATAATACAAAATATTTTTTATATCATTAACAAATACGCATTCTCATATATATACTCTCAAACTCATTCTAGGGCATTAATAACCCTATCTCTAATGAGTTTAAACCCCAACAGGCTAAGGTATCTCCAAACCAAAGCTCTGATACCCACTGTGATGACCCACCTTTTTGGACGATTTAAATTGACAATAAACCACACATGTCAACTCAAACCATTCAAAAGGGAGGATTGTCAATGTGATAAATAAGAAAATAAGAGAAAAGAAGAAAAAAACAAAACATAGAATCTCACAGCGGAATGACAAAATATAATAATCAAATAAACAGTTCATGTTTTATAATATACATTTGATTACATAATTTGTTTCAACAATCAGAATACAAATAATGACATACCAATAATGATACAGCGAAAATTACTAATAATATAATATACCAAACTCCGTCTTCGTCCTCCAGAAATAAAGTCTTCAACACTGAAATGCTCAGGCTGACCCGATCGTAATGAAAAGACAAAACACTTAAGTCAGAACTAAAAGATCTTATTTAAGTTAAATCAACAATAAGTAAATATGAGTGTAATGGCTTCAGAGATGTTTACGGGATTTTACATCTCATATCCAGTGTATGACGTGCGTACAATAACTTAAGAGATGTCCCGTGATTTTCCATCTCCTAAGGATCCGTTAAACTATCAATATGTAGTAAAATACGCTATATATATGTAGTGTCTATCAGTAAAGTAAAGTATTAAAAATAGCGTTAAGGCGTTACCCATAAACCCCTTAACACATTTTATATAAGCATCGTAGTCTATACAGTACTTTAAACTCCACCGTAAACCTGTGCAGTTAAAGCGCTCGGTGGATTCAATGCGGTAGAGGTGCAAAAAGTCATAGCGGGGATATAGCGAAGATATAGCGGGATATATCGGATTACTCTAAAATAGCATATAAATCCCATACTTGTTGTTTTTACAAATATATAGATAGTAATTATGTGAAAAATTAACATTCAATTGAATTATAATTAATACAAAAATAATTTTAAATAAAAATATGTGCAAATGTATTGTAAATGAACGTAAAACTGTTATATAACTTAATTTAATTTAGTAGAATATTAGAGTATTATCATTTCTAAACATATATCAAAAATTCAATGAAATTAATTAATTTCATAATTTTTATAGCGTATAAATATCATTTTTCAATCCAATTTTTTATAAAAGATATAGCGGAATATAGCGGAAATAACGGGATATAGCGGAAATAGCGGGGATTAAAGCGGAAAGGCTATATGTTGGGGATATATGAAAAAATCGTAGCGGTAGGAATCCGCTATAAGATATATCGAAGTTATAGCGGGGATATAGCGGGGCATTAACTGCACAGCCGTAAACTGGTGGGCTATCAGTCAGCACTCCATAGGTATGAAAAAAACCAAAATCGTAGTGGGCTCGATAAGGCATATGACAAGGCACGCAAGGCAATGCCCAGGATAGGATTCTACCGTTTTGCACGCCCGGACTGGGGGTAACGCATAGCAGCTACTACCGCCCACCTCGAGACACACTCCCATAATCAAATCGAGGTTGGCCACCAATCAATCACATAGTAGCAGATATGCTATCGAAGAAGCGTGTCTGATAGCAGAAGCGACCTCACTTAGCCCGGGATAGCTCATGTTTTAGTCATATCAAGCTGACCCAAAGGTAAGGGCTGCGTTCTTACCTCATATCAGTAGCGTTCGCCAAACCATCCTACTTCGTTCTGGATTCTCCACCACATGTACAGTTGTTAAAGTGGTTTCGGAATTGGTAGAGAGTATGACAATATCCGACCCCCGTCTCTTTAACAACCAAGCGCTTATTTCAAACCGTGGTCATTTTATAAAACATTTTTAATAATAAATCCAAAAAACAGTTTATACCTTCATATCAAGATATCTATATACTTATTCCAAAAGTACAAATATATTCATAAATGCCGAGGAAGATTTCTTTCAATCAATTTCGAAAATAATTTATAAATCTCTCTTAAACCATTTATAAACTATTTATATGCTTTAGAACCATTTATAAAGCTATTTATAAATTCCAAAACAGTTTAGAACTCTTTCCTTTTTCATAAACCTCTACGCATATTCTTTTAAAATGCTTCCAAATCCCTATATACAAGTTTTTTTATAAAACCCTTTATAAAATCCTTTAAACCTTTATAAACTCCTTTATAAAACCATTATAAAAATCCTTTATAAAAAATCTTTTATAAAATCCTTTTACAAAATCTATTATAAAATCTCTTACAAAACTTTTATAAATTCCTTACAAAACCTTTTACAAAATTCTAAAATCTTTTACAACATCTTTTTATTTATTAAAGTTATTACAAAAGTTTATATTTATTATATTAAATTAAATTTTTAAATAAATCTTTTAAAACTATATTGAATATTTTATTAAATTAAATTTTTAAAGTGTTTTTTATTATATTATATATTTTAAAACTAAATAAAATTATAAGTTAAAATCTTAAAATTTAGATTTTTAAAACTTATATTAACTAAAATAATTTTTTTTAAATGAATTATTTAAATTAAATTTTAAAATCAAATTTATTAAATCAAAACATACTTTACGATTTTAGAAAATAATTTAAAATCGACCAAGGGTGTCCATATATAATTTTCTATCCAATGGTCAAGTGATCAGTTAATTTTAATTTTAATTTTAATTTCAGGGATTGATATATATATCATTTCAATCCAAATCAGGTGTCATAGGTATATATTATTTCAACCTATTTCTTAATTTATTTAATTTCAGATTTATTTGATGCCCGTAACATCCAGGGTGAATAACAGGGATAAATCAACATAAAACATCTAGGGTGAATAACAGGAATAGATTGGCATAAACAAACATCCAAACATCAAACGTATCAATCATTAGGCATCCATCACAATCAACATCCAAAACAGTCGCATATCATAACAGATTACTAGTTATGAATTCTCGGGTGTTTAACTAGCAACTTAAATTCCAATTTCAATTTAAATGTCAATTTCAATTTTAATTTAACTTTCAAATTAAATTACACTATCGATGCAAATAAATGTCAATTTTAAACCATCAAACAACAATCAATAAATTTAAATCACTTCGTGAGTGGTTTGAACACCCACCTTTGATTTTTAGTCAAATTAAAATCCAAAAGAACGCCCAAACTTTAACAGTCTCAGAATTCAACCAAACCAGTTCCATGTTGTTCAGAATTTCGATATGAACCCAACGGAAGAAACCGCACGCGAATCCGAGCTCGTATGGAAAAGTTATAGTAGTTAGAACGTTGAAATTTTAAAATTTTAATTAAAAAATATACAAGGGGAAAAATCGTAATTCATATTACCTTTGCAAACCCTAACTCATGCTTGAACGTAACAAAACCTATACCTCGACCATCAGTCGTCGCTTCACATCCAGATCGCGTCCGCTACACACGCCGCCCCCCAGATCCAACCACGCTACCACGTCTCCCATCTTTGGCTGAGCTACCTGGCTAAGCGCGGCCCCCCACATCGCCGCTGGAGGTGGTCCACCGCCGTACACTACAAACAAGGTTTCTGGCGATTTCGTCGACGATCTCGACAACCCAACCGCATGGATCTACTCCACTCGTCGTCCTTTACGCTACAGCAACTTCCGATCGTCGAATGGTTGACGATCCGCCGTTGATTTGCAAACCCTACAACGGACGGCCGAAACTTCTTCACTGAATTCTGGCCAAACAGAGACTCCAATCCAAAAATGAATTGCAGAGAGAGATTACGTTCATGGAGAGCTTTCTAATGATATATAATTTGATATGGTTTGAGGAGTTTGATTTTTTTTTGAAATTTTGATTGAAGTTGAAATTAAGGTTTTCTGCCATTGAGAAGGAGGGATAAATGAACAGATATGTACAGAAAAATGAAAATGAGAAATTGCTAGGGTTCATAACAGCCTATATAGAGGCAGAGATGGATAAGAACGAATGGACAGATCGAATTGGGTCGAAACGATAACAACGACCTAAAAACCCCGTTTCGTCCCGAAAGAAAAATAGGTCATCTATATATCGAAATATAGGTTTTCGATATCTTTTAAACTCAATGGAACTAGTTTTAAACCCCAATTCCATCTATATAGAAGTTAGCTTTCAAAATCAAATTATATTCATTTAAATTCTTTTAATTGATTTCTACGCATTTTGAGCTCGCACGATCAAACGATAAGTCCGATCGCTACGAAAATTGAAATCTTATAATAATTCACTGTTACAGATCCGATGAAACTGGTTTCGTCGAAATCCGAGACAGCACCCAAAAACCCAATTTTACACGTAAATTATTAATTAAAAATCAATTTAATCACCTTTTAAATTCTAGATTAAAAGTTAACAATTTCATCATTCTTGATTAAATAGGAATTTATAATCTTTTAAAAATACAATTATCCATATTAAATCCAAGATTTAAATGTTACATTAATTTTGTGAGGAATGCGGAATATGGATCTTAAGGCTAGAATGAACACTAGAGGGGGGTGAATAGTGTTTATAAGAAATTACTAAATCTTTTTGAGTTATTGTTAATTTGTACACAAATATATGCAATATTCAGACACAGATATAATCACAGAATCAAACACAGATGTAGAAATAAAGTAAATGTAGTAAAGGAAAGAACACACCGGATTTTATACTGGTTCGGAGTTACCCTACATCTAGTCCCGCACAACTAAGTACGGATTTCCTTTCAAAAGCAATTCAACAATTAAAACCCTCGGTTTCAAGGCTACAAGGTACACCCTCCAGAATCACAATCCTCTGGGTAGAGATACTTGATTTACGGGCGACAAGTTCACCCAATTGATTTCCAAGGCTACAATCACACCTTTTCTCGCTTGATTGATTTCCAAGGCTACAATCACACCTTTTCTCGCTAGATAGATTACAAAGAAGCCTATAACTCTGAATAGCACTGGGATCTTGTTGAGATAGTGATAGAGAATCAAACCAGAGATTATCTAGTTAGATTAAATGTTGATTTCGGCAGAGTAATGATAGGATTTTGAATAAGAAAATGTGGAAGAAGAAGAGAAGTGAAAAACCAGAAAATCTGATCTTAAATTCGTTGAAACTAACCCCAATTTATAGAAGAACAACAGCCATGTCCATTCGTGAAAGGTTATGGCGAATAGACACTTCTTTTGAAATTCAAATTTTTTTGTCCTAACTGACACTATGTCGACATGGGGTACTAGGGCATGTCGACATCCCAAAGGAGATTTTGATGTTTTTTTTTCTTTGAAAATAACCTTTATCTTATATTAAAACTATTTTAAACTTTACTAATATACTTGACTATAGATAAAATACACAGATAAATATAGAGAATAATATATATATAATTTTACTATAATTTTATATTTAAATCTAAGTAAATATTAAAAAGTTAAATATATTAAAAGATAGTTTAAAACAAACGAAGTTAAAAACAAGAATTTATTTAAGAACAAAATCAAAGAATATTTTAAGGCTAAAACATCTTTTTGAAAATCATTTGAAAAGATAATTTTTAAGGCTAAAACATTTTGAAAAGCAGTTTTGAAAATCATTCTGAAGTAGTTTTGAAAATCATTTTGAAGTAGTTTTGCAAGCTTCTTCCTGCAGAATATCTCATCACATCAGGACTCGAGAACTTGTACAAAACCAGGATGTTTGTGGGTTTGTAAGCCACTTGTCGTAGGTTTGTAAGCTACTTGTCGTGGGTTTGTAAGCCACTAAAAAGGTAGAAATGGGTTCCATCCCAAAAGAAAATTGGAGTGAAGATTTCAGTGCTATTGTGAAGTTTTAACAAAATTCTAGATTCAATACTTATCTTGAAATCTTGAACTCTTGATAATCTTGATATTCTTGATACTCATGAGTCTTCAATCTTGATATCTTGAATCTCTATACTGTACAATCTTCATTCTTTGTACATGCATGGTTAAATCATGCATATACATATATATCTAAACTATAATGTTAGTATTTATATTTTATAATTCTTATTCTAAGGTTGTTGTCATCAAAACCATCAACTCATGGACTAACAATCTCCCTCTTTTTGATGATGACAACCTTTGTTTATAAAATATTACTTCTATCCTAATAACTCCCCCTAAAACTAATAACTCCCCATTAATCTATGCCTAGCTACCCTATTTTATATTTCTCCCCCTTTGTCATCAGCAAAAACAAACTAACTCCAAACTATATAACTCTTAGTCTAATATTCTATATGATTATAATGATAGTGTTATCATACATAATCAATACTTACTTGTAATTCTAAAACTTAGTCCTAAACTACTAACATTCCTAACCAAGTACCTATATAATACTTATATATAATATATATAGGAATCATATATAAGAACACACAATATTTATATATATATATATATATGTTTATATTTACATTTTCGTACAACGTGACAAATATACACATAACGATGAAAAACGAAAAAGAAGAAACTACTGAGCATCCTTGGCAATTGGAGATCTTTGGATCGAACAATTTGGATAATGGAAACAGAAATTTCCATGTTGTTCAACCAAGTTTCTGTCCTTATCAAAACATACTTCGCCAATGCAAATGACTTTGTCGTTGTCTTCTGCATGCTCTTCTTCCATTGGTTCTTCTTCTTCACTTTCCTCTTGTTCATGATCTCCTGAAGAGTCCTCGTCAATCAAGATTGGGTTAGCATGATTATCCATAAGAAAGTTTTGCAAATTCCTAAGGATTTTGCTTTGCCTCTCTTGTTCTTTGGCCATTCGAAGTTGCATCACTTGGATTTCAGTCATTGACTGAAGGGTATCCTTCAGAGAATCCTCCATTTTCGTCACACGAGCAAACGTTGTTTGTTGAAACGGACCAGAAGTAGACGATGGGAACGAAAAAGTTGATTTTATGTTTGATTTGGAAGAGGAGGCCATTGATAAATTGATTTCAGAAGATAGAATAGAAAGAGAACAGAGAGAATGAAGAAAATTTGAAATAGGAGAAATTTATAACCACTTATTTGAATTTTGGTGGGAAAAATTTTAAAATTTTAAAAAACGTTATATGTTGACATGGGTATAGGTGTGATGTCGACATGGTTCTTGAATTTTTGCCTATTTAATTTATTTTGAATTAATTTTTAATTATACTTGTTATTTATATTTTATATTTCAGTTAATGAACAAATACCTAATTCTCTTCTTAATTTAGTAAATGTAGATTCATTTTAGGGTTTTGTTAAGATAGCAATAATTTGATTTTCAGAATTGATACAGTCAAGAGTAATTACTTCTCTACTTATATTATCTCTGAGAAAATGGTGTCTGATATCAATATGTTTAGTTCAAGCATGTTGAGTAGTATTTTTGGATAAATTTATTGCACTAGTATTATCACAATAAATTGGTGATTTTGAGATATTTAAACCAAAATCTTTTAAAGTTTGTTGCATATATATTACTTGAGAACAAGCCAAAGCAGCAGAAATATACTGCTTCAGTTGTTGATAGAGAAACTGTATTTTGCTTTTTACTAAACCAGGAAATCAGAGAATGCCCTAAAAGTGACAAGTTCCACTTGTACTTTTTCGGTCTGATTTACAACCAGCATAATCAGCATCACAGTAAGATATTAAGTCAAACGAATCATTTTTAGGATAAAATAAGCCATAATCAAAGGTGTGTTTAACATATCTTATAATAGTTTTACAGCTTTTAAGTGAGTTTCTTTAGGTTGGGATTGATACCTTGCACAGAGACATACACTATGCATGATATCAGGTCTACTCGTAGTGATATAAAGTAGTGATCCAATCATTCCTCTATATAATTTTTGATCTACATCTTTTGAGAGATCTTCTTTACTAAGGTACTCATTGGTTGCTATGGGAGTGGGTTTTCCACTCGTAGTAGTCAAACCAAATTTACTAACTAGATCTTTAGCATATTTCTCTTGACTAATAAAGATACCATTATCTAATTGTTTTATTTGTAATCCTAAAAAGAAGTTTAATTCACCCATATGACTCATCTCAAACTCTTTTGTCATTATTTCAGAAAATTCTTTATTCATTTCAAAATTAGTTGATCCAAAAATGATATCATCTACGTAGACTTGTACTAGTTGAATATCATTTTTATTTCTTTTAATAAAAAGAGTATTATCTACTTTACCTATTTCAAAATTTGATTGTAACAAGTAAGATCTTAGTTTATCATACCAGGCTCTAGGAGCTTGCTTTAGACCATATAGAGCTTTCTTAAGTTTGTAAACATGATTTGGAAATTTATCATTTTCAAAAAGTGGTGGTTGTTTAACAAATACTTCTTCTTTTACAAAACCATTTAAAAATGCACTTTTAACATCCATTTGAAATAATTTGAAATTATTATGATTTGCGAAAGCAAGTAGAATCCTAATGGCTTCTAATCTTGCTACGGGGGCAAAGGTTTCATCAAAATCTATTCCTTCTTCTTGACAATAACCTTGAGCGACTAACCGGGCTTTATTTCTAACAACCTCTCCTTGTTCATTCATTTTATTTTTATAAACCCATTTAGTTCCATTTATTGTTTTATTTTCAGGTCTAGGAACAAGTTCCCAAACATCATTTCTGGTGAATTGATTTAATTCTTTGCATAGCCAAAATCCATGAATCATCAGTTGATGCTTCTTCTGGATTTTTGGGTTCAATAGTTGATATAAAAGCTACATTACTCATTTGACTTAGTTGGTTTCTAGTTTTAACAACAGATTGCATATCTCCAAGTATATTTTCTATAGGATGATCTTTTAAAAGTTTAATCCTTTTATTAGGATGATTTAATTCATTATTAGTTTAAGTTGACTCTTGGTTTTGAGTGATTAAATCCTCTTCATCATTTATTTCTTCAAAAATTTTGAAATTTTCATCAAATGAAACATGCATTGTTTCTTCGATGGTATTAGTTCTTAAATTAAATACTCTGTATGCTTTACTTCTATTAGAATATCCGATAAAGATACCTTTGTCGGATTTAGGATCAAATTTATCTAAGTTATCTTTTGTATTTAAAATAAAACATTTACTCCGAAAAATTATAAAATAAGATACCATAAGTTTCTTTGAGTAAATAAGTTCATAAGATGTCTTATCGGTTAAAGGTCTAATTAAATTTTATTTAAAATATAACAGGTGGTAGCAACTGCTTCTGCCCAAAAGTACTTTGGTAAATTACTATCATAAAGCATAGTTCTCGCACACTCTTGAATCGTCCTATTTTTACGTTCTACTACTCCGTTTTGTTGTGGAGTTCTTGGAAATGAAAAATTGTGAATTATTCCCTTTTTATTGCAGAATTTTTCAAACTTTTCATTTTCAAATTCACCACCGTGATCACTACGGATGGTTATAATTTTTTGAAAAAGTTGATTTTGAACCCTTTTTTAAAAATTCTTAAAATATTCAAAAGTATCACTTTTATTTTTTTAAAAATATTGTCCATGTAAATCTAGAATAATCATCTACAATTACAAAAACATATTTACTATTATTTATTGATAGAATTTGAGATGGACCAAATAGATCAATATGAAGTAATTCAAGAGGTTTTGAAGTAGAAATCACATCTTTTAATTTAAAAGAGCTTTTTCTAAGTTTTCCTAGTTGACATGCATCACCTAGACTATCTACTTTAAAATTCATTTTAGGGAGACCTCTTACTAGATCATGTTTTGACAGTCTAGATAATAGTTTGAAATTCAAATGCCCAAATTTCTTATGCCAAATCCAAGGATCACTTGCATTTGCCAAAAGACACAAGTTATCATTTGAAATTTTCATACTAAGAATATAAATATTCTTTTTCCGAATTCCCTCAAATATTATGGTTGAATTATTATCTTCAATGTGACACTTATCTTTTTCAAATTTAATTTTATATCTTTTATCGCATAGTTGACTTATACTTAGCGGATTGTGTTTCAGATTCTTAACTAGTAAAACATTAGTAATAATAGGAGTTTCAGAGTTACCGGCTTTGCCGATGCCGATCACATAACCTTTTGAATTGTCTCCAAAGTTAACCAGTCCTCCGTCTTTGTATATTATATCATTCAGCATATCTGGATTCCCAGTCATGTGTCTAGAACATCCACTACTGAGTATCCATTTTTTCTTTTTAATCTGCACAGTTTGTTTGTTCTGGATTGATTCCTCAACTCCCACAAAGCATGATTCCTGTACATCAAACAATCTTAGTAGACAACTTGTATTTGAATATTGATTATATGCAGACTCAAGAGACAATGATAATCTGAATATTTCTAAACATGCATTAACAAATTTCTTAAACATGACCATTTTAAAAAAAACTTTTTCAAAAATCAGATTATGAAACTTTTGAAAACCTTGCTCTGATACCAAATGTGAGGAATGCGGAATATGGATCTTAAGGCTAGAATGAACACTAGAGGGGGGTGAATAGTGTTTATAAGAAATTACTAAATCTTTTTGAGTTATTATTGATTTGTACACAAATGTATGCAATATTCAGACACAGATATAATCACAGAATCAAACACAGATGCAGAAATAAAGTAAATGCAGTAAAGGAAAGAACATGCCGGATTTTATACTAGTTCGGAGTAACCCTACATCCAGTCCCGCACAACTAAGTACGGATTTCCTTTCAAAAGCAATTCAACAATTACAACCCTCGGTTTCAAGGCTACGAGGTACACTCTCCAGAATCACAATCCTCTGGGTAGAGATACTTGATTTCCGGGCGACAAGTTCACCCAATTGATTTCCAAGGCTACAATCACACCTTTTCTCGCTGGATTGATTTCCAAGGCTACAATCACACCTTTTCTCGCTAGATAGATTATAAAGAAGCCCATAACTCTGAATAGCATTGGGATCTTGTTGAGATAGTGATAGAGAATCAAACCAGAGATTATCTAGTTAGATTCAATGTTGATTTCGGTAGAGTAATGATAGGATTTTGAATAAGAAAATGTGGAAGAAGAAGAGAAGTGAAAAACAAGAAAATCTGATCTTAAATTCATTGAAACTAACCCCTTGTTTGTACCAAAATTGGGCACAACACTCTTCGGAAATCTTTGAAGAGATAAAGTGAAGAAATTAAATGAAAAAGAGGAATTATCTAACAAAAACTCCAAATTTTAGAAATAAGAATAATTAAAGTACATGGAGACACAAAGATTTAGAGTGGTTCGGCGTATAGGCTACGTCCACTATGAAATAGTTTGTTTTATTGATCTTCCTTTGGTGTTTACAAGTGAATGCAATGAATTACAAGAGGTAGCTATTATTTGCAGCGGTGAATCTTGTTGGTAGCAGCAGCGACAGAGTTCAGATCTGGGTCTGGCGGAGTCCGGGCTTGGAGATCTCCAAGAGGAAGAAGAACCCCTTTTTTGTTGGCTTTGGGGGTCTATTTATAGGTGTAGGAGGCTGATATTTCGCTCAGATCTCGGGAGACCCTCTCTGGCACGTGACCAGGCCCGTACGCCCAAGCCCCGGAAGTTTCGGTCCGATCCGTGATTGACAGGAGCTGATTTCCACTCGCTCAAGATTTCATCCAATGGAGTCGAAATTTGGCATGGACATTCTTTAGCATACACGTGGTCTTCTGTGAAAATTTCATAGCGTTTGGACTTGTAGATTGGGTGATATGATCGATACGAAATAGAGTTTTCGATGGGCTGTTTCCTTCGACTCGCTTCTATTTCGACTCGCTTCCGTTCGACTCGATGACGTGGCACTTGATTCTTACTTTGTCCTGGATGTCGCTTCGAGCAAGTCGAAGTGAGTACTTGGTCAAGCGAGTCGAAGCCAGAATTGGTCGAGCGAGTCGAAATGGGACGTTCTGGGAGGTTCGAGCAGTGGAGTCGACATTGATGGAGTCGAACCAGTTGTCTGAGCGGAGCGAGTCGAAGTGTGCACTCTTGATGGCTTTAAACCAGAGCGAGTCGAAAAGAGCAGCTCTGAAGGATGTGGATCGAGTCAAACCTGATCGACTTGAGATTGGCCTCTGAGCGAAGCGAGTCGAAGACGTCACTCCTGGGCACTGTGTAGCGAGTCGAAGTTGGCTTCAGACTGAACGTTGGGAAGCGAGTCGAAGGAGCGAGTCGATTGGTAGTTGATCTCCATCCAACCTTGCATCGTTCATAACTTGAGCATATGAACTCGGATTGACTTTAGATTTGAAACGTTGGTTCTCTTGGCTTAGCTTGCCATGTCCTACCAATTTTGGCTCGATTCGGACACAGACAAAATTCATCGATATCCGTGGTGAGCCCATGTATAACTAATCTCTGGGATGGACCGTTTACTGGCTACTAGTCAGTCCTTTGGTATTACGGCCTTGCCAAAAGGCGGGATAACATTTGCCCCCCAAAGTACGTCTTGTGAAAACATGATGTGCTTTGAAGTGCTGCAGTCTTTACTCTGAATAGTTATTGTCCTTTCGATAAGAGCTGTAATCTCTGACCGTCCTTCTTGATAATGTAATCTGTTGACTGTCGACTGATGTGCCCTGTATTGTTGCAGCTATTTGCCGTATGCTAGTGGTTACCCGTTTGACGTTAATCTGACTCCCGCTGACGTTCGTACGTCCCCGAGCCGTCGTTAGTTTATTTTTTTCGAATTCCGTACCGATCCTCTCCTGAACCGATGTGAGATCCGTTGTAACAATGCCTGACGGTTGTTTTGAATGTCCTATCGTAACGATCCTCTACTGAATCGTTGTGAAGGATTGAAACATCGAAGAGAGTTTCCATTGGATTTGTGGACGCGAAGTAAGTATGTCGAGTCGATGACGGACTCGGACTGAGCGAGTCGAAGTGAAGCGAGTCGATGTAGACTCTATGATGGAGTCGAACTGGCCGTTCGACTCGGTCTTGGGTTCGAATCGCAGGGAAGCGAGTCGAAACATACAGGAGGCAGTAGAGCGAGTCGAGACATTCATAGATTGAGCGAGTCGAAGTGGCGTCTTATATGGCTGTATGAGGGAGTCGAACTAGTCACGAGGATAGAGTCGAAGGAGCTCCGCATCAGTGCACTGAAGAGGGAGTCAAAGCACGCGCTCGACCCTACTGGAATTCGAATCGGTTATTCCTCTTGTTTTTGACTCCATATAAATACTCCATACTTAGCCTTTTTTCTGGTTTTTACCTTTCATCTCTACCTGCCCTCTTAACGCTCAGAAACTCGAGCAAAAGGAACAAACGCCCTCGCCTTCGAATAGATTTGCATCTTCATCTACTCGAATCAACTAACAAACTGAGGTAATCCATCGAATGGAAACATCTCATAAACGAGGAGATTCGATTTCTAACATAAAATCGATCAGATTCGTGATCAATTGAAGAGTTCCTGGTCTTAGCTTTGTGTCGATCTGGAGTACTGGATTCGAGAGGATGAGGCGGAGGCCTTCGTGTCGATCGATGGTGGAGCTTCGCAGCGAGTCGAACGCTTCGAGTCTGTTGATTGGTACAAAGGGGCTGTGCCTGATCGACTCGAAGTGGTGGCTTTCGATCGAGTCGAAGTAGCTGCTTTGGACCGAGTCGAAATTCATGACTTCGAGCGAGTCGAATTGGTTGCTCTGAACCGAGTCGAAATTCATGACTTCGAGCGAGTCGAATTGGTTGCTCTGAACCGAGTCGAAATGCATGGCTTTTGGATGGAGTCGAAGGGGATGGCTCTCGGAACGAGTCAAACTTACACTCCATCCTTATGTTCGTGTATAACTCAAACGCATATGCTTATAATTCATCGATGTGAGCCTGGCTCTCATGAGCAATACAAATTTGATCAAAAACTTTAAACTTTTCACATATTCGAACAACTGCCTCCGACGAGCTTCATATCGGCATACTTGGACTTAATCGTTTCACTATATATATGACTTCCTATCGAAGCTCGTCGATGAAACTACAACTTATAAAAACAACATCATACTTTGACTTGGAGTGATAGTTAGTAACTGAATGGCGCGGTTGTGACGGTCAGCGATGACGGTCCTTCTGGCTGAGCTCTGAAGTCTCGCTCGTTATATGTTTTCCTTAATCCGGTCTATCTTCCCGAATAATATACAGCACTGCACTGCACAACACGCTCACACACTTTACATTGGGGGATGCACAAGCGTTATTTGTCAGTTTAACAATGATTTTTTATAATCTAGCTGGTTATGGATCCTTCAAGTTCTCAGCAGCCAGAATTTCCAAGTTCTGCTCCCTCAACTATTAAGATACCGGTTATAGAGGCCGACGTTATTGAGATAGCTCCAAACGAGCGTCAAGGAGCTCGGTTTATACTCAACCCATCAGATTCGGTGCCGTCGGGTATTTCTGAAGACATGCTAGGCCGGATCTTCTTAAGGCACGGTTTGTCGCTTGACGACGTGCTACTCCCTAGGCCCACTGACAGGCCAGACAATCCCCCGGAGGGGTATACCGCTTTCAACCGTCACGCTTGCACAGCGGGGACACTTCCTCCCTTCAATGACCATATAAGGGAGATGTTATCGTTTCTTGGCATAGCCCCATCCCAGCTACATCCCAACGGGTACGCATTATTGAACAGCATCTTTGTTCTCTTCATGGAGATCCTCTTTCGACCACCGAAGCCGATCGAGATCTGATATTTATTCAATGTCAAGAGCCGTGGAGACAGCCCCTCTTTCACCTTCCTGGAAGCGGTCAGGAGCTGCCACATTATACAGGGTTCCTAGGGAAGGATAAGTTATTATAAAACCGAATGGTTCTACGTTCGGTGTCCCCCTGGATTTGTTGGGCGATGGTTGGATAGACGTAAGTGTTGCCACTTCTCTCCTGAGTCATTGAGATACTAGTAACTGACTTCAAAAACTGACACACTTTTCCCTTCTTACAGATGTGATCTCTCATCCCGATGGCGCGTACTTCAGAGAGCTTGTTCAGATTCTTCAAGCGTTTCCGAGCGAAGAAAGGCACATGGACTTAGTCCTGACCGACAGGAATTTGAGGGCTGTCGGGCTAATAGAGCGGAGACAGAGCATACATCTGGAAGTGGTACATAGAGTGATCTCGAAGAAACCTGTGAAGCGTAAAGCGCCCGCAGTTGTGATCACCGAAGAAGTTGATCCAGAGAGAACGCCCACCGATACCGAGCTTCCAGCTGGGCCTTCTGCCGAGGTCCTGGACTCGGGTGGAAGTAGAAGAGGCAAGGCCGCTGCTCACAAACGCCCTAAATCTAAGAGATTTAAATCCGTCGTCGTGTCTTTACCTTTCCAGGGGATCAGAATTTCAGAAGCTCCTCCCCCGCAAATGGAGAGTCCTTTTGCAGGGCTAAATGATATCCCGATCCCGGATTTTGTGTCGTCTCCACACGACGCCGGGATGGAAGGGCTTGATAGTGCATGTGAACCGAGCGGGTCGCTTGCTATGAGTGCGGCCGACATTTCTGGTTGGTCGGGGTATTACACATGCATACACTTCACTACACTACATGATCCACAACTGTACTTCGTCCGACTTAGGAAGCTGCTAACTCTTTCTTCGCTTCTCATTTTCAGGTATTATGTCTGGAAGAGGATCAATGCTGAACAGTTTTCGTTCAGCCCCAAAGGCTTCAGGTTACTACGATTCCCGTAGGAGGGATTCTGATAGGGATCGCGATCACGAGCACTCTAGTCGGGATAGGTATGGGCGCGACAGGGATAGAGAATACCGACGCCGGTCTAGATCACGCTCTCCTCCTCCTAGGCTTCCATCTCCTCCTCCCGTTCAAACTTCACATCCACCGGAGCCTCCTCGCCACAGGCCTTCTTCTCACACTTCCAGATCTGAGTCTCATCTCCAGAGAGTCGAGACTACATCTTCTATGGTTACAGAGCAGGTCCCCGCTGATCTCACTGGAGAAGGGGCCCTTAAGTTGGCTCAAATGAAGAAGGATTTTCCTAATATTTGCTTCGACGGTGATGTTTTCCCTCCCCACTTGAAGAGAATTCCATCGTCGGTAGAAGGCACGATGCATGACTTTGTCCACGACATTTATACCCAATATCGAGAGTGGGCGAAGGCTGCCGAAAAAGCTTCTAAATTGGCCTTCGAGCGGGCAAAAGAGATCGAGAAGATGGAGACCGAGCTTGCAAAAAGGGATCGCATTATCCAAGTACTTTCTGCTGAGTACGAGTCTTCTCGGAAATCTGAGATTGAGGCCATTAAGAAGGCTGACGAAGCGAAGGCAGAAATCGAGAGGTTGAGTCAGGCACACATTGCCCTGGTGGAGGAAATGGGCCACCGGAATACCAAAGTCATTGCCGAGCGGGATGCGGCGGTTAAGGAGCTTAATGAACTAAAAGCCAAATTCATCAGCTTGGTCAAAGAAAAAGATGAAGCGAACACCGCAGCCTAGGAGGCGTGCGATCAGGCTGTTCTACTCAGGGGAGAACGGGATGCGGCGGTGGCCAAAGTCCAGAAAGTGGAGACTGAGGTCGAGGAGAGGGTGAAGTTGGCCGAGTCCAGGTTAGAGGCCGACATTGAGGACCTCCTCGTTGTTTACAATGCTAATGTGCTGAGGCACAGGGGTCTGGCCTGGCTCGATGATTATTCGACGCATCTCTATAGCGCTTGGGGCCGACTGGTTGAGGAAGAGAAAGAAGCGCACCAGGTTGAGTTTGTGGATGAATTCGAGCTTGAGAATCGTATGTTAACTGATGACGAAAAGAAGATTCTCCATGATTCAATGATCTCTTATGAGAAGGAGAGGCTCGACACCCAACACCTGGAGGTAGGAGAGGGCTCCGGGGTTGGACATCACGATGCAAGTCTTGATCTTCCGGTGTCAACTCAGCTTGAATCTTTGCATGTGGTTGATCCTCAAGTTGTTCCTACCTATAACCCGGATCAGCCGCAGATGCCTCCGACGACAGCGCAAACGACTGAAGCCGCCCCGTCGCTTACAAGCCAAACTGAGGAAGGTACTCCGAACATTCCACATGTGTTTCATGAGTCGAAGTCTTCGATCGAGTTTAAGTTCTAACAATTCTTTTATTCTTTGTCCAGTGATCGATGCTGCACCGGCCATGCCTCCTGCCACTCAAGAGTCATATCAAATGCAGGAGGCTATAGTGACCGAGGCAACCACTATGAGTACATCTGCCCCGCTTGGCGATCTGCAGGGTGGTACGATCGTGTTCGACGTGCAGCTGATGGATGAACTCTTCCGCCGCTACGGCGATCCTCGTGCTGACTTGTCATCTGTTATGAGCGGAACTGATCCTGCTGCAAACTCTTCAATGCCGACTGTTGATGCCCCCGGTGAGGCTCAAGTAGTAACCGAAGAGGACATGTTTGCTCAGATTGATGCCGAACTGGCAGCAGCGGGTTATGGCGGCAGCTTTGGAGGTGGGATGGCAGCATCGGGACATGCCCCGCTTTGAATAATGTCTCTTGGTGGTTCTGTCTTTCTTAGCAGCCTGCCCATTCCATCTTCTGTAATTGATCCCGTTCCTCCGACTCCGCCCGTGGGGAGCATTCTTATTCACACGAGTTCGGAGGAGGACGTCGACATAATTCCCTCGCCTGAAGGCCAACCGCCGAAAAGCAAAGGCTCGAAGAGGAAGATTGGCAATGGTTCCAGTGGGTCCGCACTGAAGAGGAAGCCAAGGAAGAAGAGAGATTAGGCATGATCATCTGGCGTATTTTGATTTTGCATTTTGTTAGCCGTGTATAGATGCGGGTTCGGCCCCTGCTAGTAGGAATTTTTTGGAAACTTGTACACGAACGTCTTCTATAATCAATAGAAATGAAACTTTTTCTTTTTTGTCATTGTGTATTTTTCTAAGTGTTCCAGTGTCTGAAATGCACTTTTGAAGTTTCAGGTTCCGAATCAAGTTTGTTTTGGTTTGCCAAACTCGGGAA
Source organism: Allium fistulosum (assembly GCA_030737815.1). Taxonomy (NCBI): domain Eukaryota; kingdom Viridiplantae; phylum Streptophyta; class Magnoliopsida; order Asparagales; family Amaryllidaceae; genus Allium; species Allium fistulosum. The sequence continues at coordinate 1,146,661,419 of CM060905.1, forward strand.
CTGTGGACATGGCTTGCGATCGGGGAGCAAGTTGAATTCTGATAACCGCATTGCTTCAATCAGTGGTTGATGCCTAAGTCCTGCCCCTAGTCTTGGGAATGAGTTGTAAACCGTCCGCCGACGATCGCTTCTTACTTGCAACATGTTGAGTCTCGCGCCACCGAATGGATGCCTGAAGCAAGCGGAGATTGAGTGATGCGTCCATGCTTGTTTGATTGTCGATAATCATTTTTGTACTCCGAGGGTTCCCATTCATTCATCAGTGGCTGGTTACACTGGCTTAAGTTCCGATCATATGTCTGTGATCGGGAGACTTGGAATTGGCACTTGCATTCTGGGAATCCGGAGTTGATGTTTATACCCCGCTTCGCGCTCTGGGAATTCGGAGTTGGATGTTTATACTCCGCTTCGCACTCTGGGAATACGTTGTTGAATGTTTATACTCCGGTTCTCGCTTTGGGAACTCGGAGTTGAAGGTTTATACTCCGGTTCGCGCTCTGAGAATTCGGAGTTGGATGTTTATACTCCGCTTCGCACTCTAGGAATACGGAGTTGAATGTTTATACTCCGGTTCGTGCTTTGGGAATTCGGAGTTGAATGTTTATACTCCGGTTCTCGCTTTGGGAACTCGGAGTTGAATATTTATACTCCACTTCGCACTCCGGGAATATGGAGTTGAATGTTTATACTCTGGTTCGCGCTTTGGGAATTCGGAGTTGAATGTTTATACTCCGGTTCTCGCTTTGGGAACTCGGAGTTGAATGTTTATACTCCACTTCGCACTCCGGGAATATGGAGTTGAATGTTTATACTCCGGTTCGCGCTTTGGGAATTCGAAGTTGAATGTTTATACTCCGGTTCGCGCTTTGGGAATTCGGAGTTGGATGTTTATACTCCACTTCGCACTCCGGGAATATGGAGTTGAATGTTTATACTCCGGTTCGCGCTTTGGGAATTCGGAGTTGAATGTTTATACTCCGGTTCGCGCTTTGGGAATTCGGAGTTGGACGTTTATACTCCGCTTCGCACTCTGGGAATACGGAGTTGAATGTTTATACTCCGACTCGCGCTCTGGGAGTTCGGAGTTGATGAAGGGTTTTCGTGTACCAATCCCTTTTTTTGACTTTGATGTGATGGCTTGCCCCCGAGCTCAGGTTTCACTTAGGGAGTGATTGGTTGCACCACAGCCACTCTCTATTTGAATAAATCCCACCGTATGATGAGACTTAGCTCACCATGCATAGTGATGGTCATATGAAGTATTTCAAGTAAATCACAGCTCTGGCTCGAAGAGGTTGCATTTTATTGCTGAAATAAGAAAGTATGGCAAAGTCAGTTGTCTTATTACAAGTTCTAATTTCGAAATGCATAAACAAGTTGCAGAAAATAAAAGTAAACTAAATGGATAGAGATAGCCTGTCAGATGTAATAACGGCAAAGGCTTTCGCTATTCCAAGCTCTTGGCAGGGTAAGGCCGTCGACGGTCGATAATTTGAATGTGCCATCTCCGAGCCTTCGTTCAATAACATACGGTCCTTCCCATGTTGGCTTCATATGTGAAGGAACCGGATAGACTCTTTTTAAGACGAGATCGCCTAACTCGAAGGTTCGCGGACGGACCATGGCGTTGTACAATCGGGCGACTCGACTTCGATGCGCAGCTGCCCTCAAGTCAGCTTCCTCACACTTCTCATCTAGTAGGTCGAGAGATTCAGCAAGTAGTATAGCATTCGTCTTTGGATCATAGTATGTCACACGATGGGAAGGTACTTCTAGCTCGACTGGAATAACGGCCTCTGAACCGTAGGAAAGAGAGAATGGAGTGTGGCCGGTCGCGGTCTTGTGGGTTGTTCGGTAAGCCCATAGAGCCATAGGAAATTCATCAACCCATTTGCCCCCGACCTTTTCCAGTCGTTTCTTCAGGATTGATTTTATAACCTTATTAACTGCTTCGACCTGTCCGTTTGCTTGAGGGTGTGCAACTGCGGAGAATTTCTTTTGGATGTGAAATCGTTTGCAGAAATCTTTGAATTCAGTGTTGTCGAATTGGGTTCCGTTGTCTGTAATTATGGTGTGTGGGAGACCGAATCGACAGATGATGTTACGAACCACAAAGTTGATTACTTTCTTCGTTGTAATGGTAGCGAGAGCTTCGGCTTCAGCCCACTTTGTAAAGTAATCAACTTCGACGATGGCGTACTTCGCTCCACCTTTTGCCAGAGGTAGAGCACCGATGATGTCGATGCCCACATTGCGAATGGCCATGGGCTGACAATTTGCGTTATCTCGGTAGGAGGAGCTCTAGGAATTCGGGCATATTTCTGGCACCTATCACATTTCTTCGCATATTCTAACGCATCACGATTCACGGTAGGTCAGTAATATCCGTAGCGGAGTATTTTCTTGGTAAGTGTTTGCCCCCTAGTGTGATCGCCACATTCTCCTTCATGCACATCGCGTAGCACTTGTTTGATTTCATCGTGAGCGATACATCGGAGTAGGGGGACTGAGTACCCCCTTTTGTACATGATTCCATTCTGGATGGTAAACCTTGATGCCTTTCGAAGGACTTGTCTTTTTTCACTCCTGCGCTTCGGCAGGGTTCCGTGCTCAATGTAATTTCTGGGTGGAGCCATCCATGAATCCCTTTTGGGGACGGATTCGCATACTCGGTTTATTTCTGCTCGGTCGATACTTGGGGAAGATAGCGTTTCTACGGGTACGAGTCCCATTTGTTGAGCTTCGCCTATGCTGGCTAACTTCGCCAACAAATCAGCCTTTTGGTTGCGTTCTCGAGGTATACTGAATATGGCATAGTAATCGAAATGGTCTAGTACTTCCTTAACTTGCGCTAAATAAGCAGCCAACCTTCGATCTCTTGCTTGATACTCTCCTCGTACTTGGCACACAACCAATTGTGAATCACACTAAATTTCCACTGCGATAATCCTCAAATCTCTAGCAAGTTTCAAGCCGGCTAGGAGTGCTTCATATTCAGCTTCATTATTAGTTGCATGGAAATCGAACTTTAAGGCATAACATATGGATCGACCCTCGGGAGTTTCAAGCACAATACCGGCGCCTGAACACCGGTCGTTTGATGCTCCGTCAGTATAAAGCATCCAGACGTACTCGGGGGATTTACTGGCTTCGGGCATGTCCTTTGGGATGGTAAATTCAGCTATGAAATCGGCTAGGACTTGTCCTTGTATGGTCCGTCTCGGAGCGTAAGTAAGGTCAAACTGGCTCAGTTCGATGTTCCACTTGAGTAACCTTCCAGACGTCTCAGGCCGCGAGAGGACCTGTCGTAACGGCTGGTCGGTGTAAACAATAATGGAATGTTCCTGGAAGTATGGTCGGAGTTTTCTTGATGCAATGACAAGGCAGTAAGCCAACTTTTCCAGCTTCGGATAATTTCTTTCAGCCCCAGTCAATCGTTTACTGACATAGTATACGGGCCTCTGTATCTTGTCTTCTTCTCGGATTAACGCAGCGCTGATAGCATTTTCTGATATTGCCAGATATATGAACAGCTTCTCATGATCAATAGGCTTTGACAGTATCGGTGGTGTAGACAGATGTTGGACTAGTGCTTGGAAAGCGCCCTCGCACTCTGTGGTCTATTCAAAGTTTCGTTTCCCTTTTCGAATCAGATCGAAGAAGGGAATGCACTTGTCAGTGGATTTTGAAATGAACCTGCTCAATGCTGCTACCTTTCCATTGAGACTTTGGACTTGTTTTATAGTTTTAGGAGTTTCAAGATTTCTGATTGCCCAAATTTTTTCGGGATTGGCTTCGATTACCCGGGCGTTGACGATGAACCCAAGGAACTTTCTGGATGCAACTCCGAAGTGACATTTCAGTGGGTTGAGCTTCATCTTGTATTCCCGAAGTATGTTGAACATAATTTTCAGGTCTTTTACATGGTCGGTGGAGAGTCGTGACTTCACAAGCATGTCATCTACATATACTTCCATTGTTTTCCCGATTTGATTAGCGAACATCCGATTGACCAACCGTTGGTAAGTAGCTCCGGCGTTCTTGAGTCCGAACGGCATAACCTTATAATAGTAAAGTCCCAGATTGGTCACGAAGCTGGTGTGTTCTTGATTGGGTAAATGCATCGGTATCTGATTGTAGCCTGAATACGCGTCCATGAAGGATAAGAGTTCATGTCCAGCCGTCGAATCCACTAGCTGATCAATCCTAGGAAGCGGGAAACTGTCTTTGGGGCATGCTTTATTCAGATCGGAATACTCTACACATGTTCTCCACTTCCCATTTGGCTTTCGGACGAGCACGGGATTTGACACCCATTCGGGATATAGCGCATCTCGAATGAATCCGTTCGCTTCAAGCTTTTCTACCTCCTCTTTAAGGGCGGCAGATCTCTCTGGATCCATACCGCGCCTTTTTTTTTGACCGGGACATGCTGCGGGTCAATGTTCAGAGTGTGGCTCGCGATGTCCGGCGAGATCCCACATATATCAGAATGTGCCCAGGCAAATACGTCAAGATTTGCCCGTAGAAATTCAACCAATTTCTCTTGAGTTTGCTGGCTTAGCTGAGATTCAGTCTTTATTATTTTTGAATCATTGTTATTGTCAATTGGGACATCAATTGTCAGTTCGGTTGGGGATGCTTGACTTTCTTTAGATTCTCCTTCGTCTTCAGTTTCTCTCGGGTCAAGGTCCTTGAGGAATTGGCTGGGGCGCCCGGGCCTGGGCCTAGGCGTTAATTGTCAATTGTCGGCGAAACAGACGCAGAGAGACTCCTCTACGTCCTTTCCCTTCTCCTTCCGTTGTGCTTCCCTTAGCTCAGCAACATAGCAGGCTCTAGCAGTGGCCTAATCTCCATGAACGATTCCTATTCCATGATCAGTGGGAAATTTTAAGGTCAAACACCATGGGGCAATGGCTATTCTGAATTCAGCGAGGGCCTATCGGCCCAAGAAAGCATTGTAAGGGGAGTTTATATCCAGAACGATGAACTGCAACATCCGTACTCTCCGACGTTCTCCCACTCCCAACTCCACTGGCAGTTCCACCATCCCAATGGGAATTGTGGCACTTCCGTTGAAACCATGGACACGAGATTGACAAGGCCTCAAGTCTGCGGCTTCAATCTTCATTTGGTCATAAGCTCATTTGAATAAAATATTCATAGCACTGTCAACTAAGATCCTTTTTATCCAAGCGGGACCTATTGTGCTGAGATGACTAGTGGATCAATAGTGGGAGCTTCGACTTTATCCGCGTCTCTGCTCTTGAACACGATGTCATCCATCATCGTTTTCTGTTGCTTGGCTGGAGCCCCCTCATCAAAACTACTGCAACACTCGAAGTCCGCATGCCTGATAGAACTGGCATACGACTCTATTTTCTTCCAGCTTCGATCTACCGGGTGAGGACCACCGCTTATCGTATTGATGACCAACCTCCCGTCCGCACGAGCGGGTTCTTCCTATCTTTCCTGATTCGGCACACGGTTATAATTTGATGGGCACGCACCACCGGATTGCGGCGCCCGTACATACTGGTCCAGCTTCCGCTCACGTATCAGTTTTTCAATGAGGTCTTGTAGGTGATGACACTCATTGGTGTTGTGGCCATAACTCTCATGGAATCTACAGAACTTCCCTGTTTGGATTTGTCTTTCAGTTGGTGGTTTCGGGGTAGGCTTCTTATACTGCATGGTATTGTAGGTCTGCAAATACACATTTTCCAACGACGTGTTCAATGGAATGTAGTTTTCATACATGGAAGCTCTACGCCGTGGTCCACGATCCTGATCGCGTTTTTTGTTCTGATTTCTATTGTCCCTCTGCTGATTCTGCTTATTTTGGACGTTCAACTGAACTTTTCCAGAACTATCTCCAATCTGTTTAACAACGACGTTACTCTGGATACCTTCGATGTTGGGTCCTGCGTCATCTTGCTTCCTAGACTGTCTCGCATCCTCCCTTCCCAGGAATTGGGCTGCCTTGGAATAGAAACGCTCCAATGACGTAGGTGGTTTTCCAGCTAACCAACTCCTGAACTCGGAATCAGCATCAATCCCCTTAGTCAGAGCCATCAGGATAGAGTTATTGTTGGGATTACTTATTTCCGCACACACGGCATGGAATCGCTCCAAGTAACGTCTAAGTGTTTCTCCAGGAGCTTGCGTAACACTAGACAGAGTGTTAACGTCCTTCGGGCTTGCCACATGCATACGGAATTGTTCGACAAACTTGGTGGCCATTTGGTCAAAGTTAGAGATGGATCGCGGTGGCAAACGAGTGAACCACATGGTAGCGATGCCCCCTAGGGAAATGGGGAAACTACGGCACTTTACTGCGTCATCAGCTCTAGCAGCATTCATCAGCCATTCGTATTTCAGGACATGTTGATTGGGGTCAGAACTCCCTTCATAAACTGGCAAAGCTGGCATCCTGAAGTGCCGAGGTGGTTCAGCATATAAAACATCATCGGTGAAAGGGGTATGACTTCGGGAGATTCCCCAGTCGTCATTAGATAGACCCTGACTTTCACGGATCATTTGGCGAATCATCGCTGGTATATCTGTCGTTTGGACACTCGGAGCATGTTGTGCCAAGGTGGGGTCGGGTTCCACAGTGCGGGTCTGGACCGGACGCGGTCGACGGTCCGTGCCTCGCCTCCTTGGTTCAACATCCTCTGGGACATAAGGTTCAGGAGTCTGCACCCGTCGGTTATGTTGAGGATCAGCTTGGTTCCTAGCGTCACTTCCTCGCCCAGCAGTGGTGGTAGTAGCAATGTTGCTGGTAACATGATAAGGGGTAGCTCCTCCCCGAGTTGAAGGTTCTGTGCGGAGGCTAACGGATGGTCCAGCTCTCGGTTGCCCAAGGTTCGAAGTAGGTTGGTGTCCTGTGGCCTGGGTGTAGCTTCCACCCAACCGTGGACGTGTGGATCTAGTTTGGCCATCGGAGGAGGCTGAGCTCTTTGTGGAGGAATGAGAACCTTGGTCTCTTCTAGATCTCCTTCGCCTTTGGCGATTTAGCTAGTTAGTCAACTCCGCGTTGGCGCGTAGTTGCTCCGCTAGCTGCTGTCGACTTTGGGTCAACTACTGAAGCAATGTCTGGAATTCTTGTCTAATGATTGGACCTGATGGATCTGAAGGTCCTGCAGCATTTTGGTTGGATGGAGGTGATTGCACGGGGTTTTGTCGGTCCCGTGCTCCTTGATCAGCGGCTGCAGAGGTGGTACGTGTGCTCACCATAATGAATTGATGAAGTCCTTTACTAGATCTGATTGCAAATCTGAGTAGAATGGAAGGACTTCGAAGTTCTAGATCTGGATCTTCTTCTTAGATTTATGCAATCCAATATAGATAGGAGATCCAAGGAGTGGGAGAAAAATCGGGTTTTCTCAGTGAAAGCACCAAAGTGTTTGTACCGAAATTGGGCACAACACTCTTCGGAAGTCTTTGAAGAGATAAAGTGAAGAAATTAAATGAAAAAAGAGGAATTATCTAACAAAAACTCCAAATTTCAGCAATAAGAATAATTAAAGTACAAGGAGACACAAGGATTTTGTAACGACCCTGAAATTCCGACCCAATTTAAAAATTTTAGAACCGTTATTTTAATTAAAAATGTGAAACTTTCATACGATTTCAATCGGCGTCCAAACTTTGTTTCTAAATTGCGCCAAGATGATTGTAGATATGGGTAAAGTTTCGTCGGAAAATACCGCAGTAAACTTCAGGCACGTTTTACTGCACATCAGTTCATTTTAAAGCGTGAAAATTTCATCTTCCGAACCCAAATATTTTTACATAGAAAAATTCTAAATCATTTTCTGACAAAGGCGTCATTTTTCGTTTTTCAAAATTCGAACATCTTTAGCTCCGTCGATCTTATTCTTCGGTGTTTTGCTGCATTCTCCGTAATAGAAATTTCAAATATTCACAAACAATTTCCGTTGACGTTCAAACTTCACATTTGGGATGCGTCTAGATAGACATAGGCGTACGTCAAATTTCGTCGAAAAATATTGTAGAAAATTTCGCTCGTCAAATTTACATATTAGTTTTAATTTTATGTGTAAATTTTCTATCGTCCGAACCCAAATATTTTTTACAATGTTGCATATGAAAAATATTCTGATCATAGCGGCGCATTTCGTTTCGTCAAATTTCGCTTTTAATTGCTAGTAAAAATGTTCACTCGTGCAAATGGGTTATTAAGATTCGCCACTTCGCAAACAATGTCAAACCACCAATATCTTCATACCGTTGTGTCCGCCTCGTCGCGCTGATCAAAATGGTATATTTGTTTGTGTCAATCGGAGTTCGGCGTTGCAGACTATTAATGGGTTAACGGAGTGCAAACTGGTCCGTTACGCCACACAAATTGGTACCCAAATTTTCCAACGTTCAAATTTTTGGAGCCCTTGTCCATTCAAAAACTGAAGAGCCACTGTGACAATCATCATTTCGTTGCACGGGGACTCTAAATTTTTCTGAATAAAATCTGCTACCCTCTCCCTTCATTTACTGCTCCGCATCACTTCACTTTACTTTGCTTCAGAAGAAAAAAAAAGAAAATGGGTACGTAACATCCTTCCGCTCTCTGCTCTTCCTTCCTTCTCCCTCCTCTATTTTATTTTTACTTCTCCAGCATGAAACCAGCTTCCCCCTCCCATGCATGCAACCCCCCACACTAGCCACTGCCCAGCCTTTTTCCCCCGCCTTCGCCCCCTGCCTCCGCCTCCGCCCTGCCTCCGCCTCCGCCCATGCAACCACCAACCCCACCCTCCGCCTGCACGCGCAAACCCACCCAGCACCCGCACCCACCACCCGCGTCACGACCAGCGCGCACCACCCGCCCCAGCGCCTCCGCCCAGCCTCCACCCGCTTCGCCCGTCCCCAGCCCTGCCCTCCGCCTACATCCCCGCGTCCGCCCAACCAAGCCACCCACGCCCCAGCCCTCCAGCTCCGCCTCCCCCGTCCCCGCACCCACGTCCCCAGCCAACCCCACTCGTCCGCCTGCCCCGCTCCACCCCGCCCATGCAACCGCCTCCAGCCACCGCTCCGCCAGCCCAGCTAGCCCTCCGCCCCACTGCCCCACCACAACGCCTACACGCACCACCCGCCCACCCCTGCTCCGCCAGCACGCACACGCCCCGCCAACACCAGTCGTCTGCCCTCCGCTGTCGCAACCCCGCTCCGCCCATCGTGCCTCGCAGTGGCCGGAATCCTGCTGTGCATCTGTTTCTGCTCTGTGCATCAGTTATATATATCAGTTGATATATATATAACTGTTAGATTTTATAACTGTTAGATTATATAACTGTTATATTATATAACAGTATATATATTTTGAAATGTTGGGTTTGCTCACATACTGTTGCTATGTTGTTTCAGCTCCTGCTATTGATCCGGAAGTATAAGTATTCCCATCCCGCTCGTCGAATCTATCCTGCTTCGTCGTTGGTATGGTTTATATATATATTCAATCGACATATATATGGCAATAAACGAATTATTGATAAATTATTTGTTTGATTGCAGTTGGTGTTCTTTTAGCGTCGTGCCTATTAGGGTCTATTTTGTCTATTTTCTTCGTGCCGCACCATCTCCTCCAACCACGAAAGGTGAATATTTTATATTCACGACTCAATCTATTATGCTATGATAATCAAGTGATAATTGTTGTTAATATTAATCTGGATATTAAATTGTTGATTGTTAAAATTTGGTTGAAATGAATTGTTAATTTCTAAAAGTTGACGCCATATATTGTTTAAACATGTTGAACTGTAATACGATGTTAACTAGAGTAAATAATAGTGATATTAAAATTGATAAGTACGATTGATGTAGAAATTTGATAACGGACACCAAGTAAAAATATAAATGTGATAATCTTTAATCCGTAGGATTCTAGGAATAATTGTATTAATTTGCATAATAACGAATGTAAGTTAATATGGTTATTTCGAGATTATTTGAATAAATTGTTAATTTGTTATGTATGGTTGCTATTGCTTGTTTATTTACTTTGACACCATCCCAGTTATCACACTGCAAGTTCCCATTGTTATGATTTGTTTTATATTGAATGATATCGGGTTGAAATGATAAATACCCACTTAAGAACTTGGCCTAGGATAGACAATTAAAAATAAGAAACCCGATTGGTCAACGAAATTATTTTGAAATTGAAATCTATTTGAAATTAAGAAATGAACTTATTAAATTGTTTGGAAATCAAGTAACGACTTAATGGATTTAATTGAAATAAATATATGGATTTAATTGAAATAAATTAATGGATTTATTTGAAATAAATTAATGGATTGAACTAAAATAAATTAATGGATTTATTGGAATAAATTAATGGATTAAATTGAAACGGATTAATAAATCTATTTAATTGAAGAAAATGAATTGGAGAATTTGATTGAAATAAGATTTAAAACAAGTGAGTTTTAAAATTTAATAATTTAATTTATTAAATTGGTAGATTTAGATTTAGACTGAGTTTTAAATTAAATAGATTTGAACTTGTCATAAATAATTTAGATTTAGGAAATTTTGACTTAAAATGGAATACGAAACTAACTAAAGTTTTATGGATTTAATTTAGCGATAATCTAAATGTAAAATGATTTTTAATCTAATGAAATCGATTTAATCAAATTTATGATTATATTTAATGTAACGATGAATGTAAACATGAATTGAGATAAATAGAATTTGATCTAACGATTCGAACTTAATTGACCGGTAAATTTGGATAAATTGATTTTTGAACTAAATTTAATAAGAGAGTTATTAAATTGAACTTGAATACTAGACTATATTGTTAATTAAATGTTGAACTACAGATTTCATTTGGAAATATGATTTTAAATATCCGAAATAAATTGAATCGTGAAATGTCAAATTTTGGAAGTCAAATTTGCACCTTGACTTTCGGACTTTGATTTGTTTTAAACTTTAACTTAAATGACCATTGGGTAATAAATACGTAGTTATTAAAGAGTCCGGGATCGGATATGGACATACTCTCTATCGATACCGAAAACCACTTTAATAACTATTTCACGCGAAGTGTTGATCCAGAATGAAGTGGATGGTTTGGTGATCGCGTTGACTGAAGAAAGAGAACGATATTGGACGACCCCTGACATGACTAAAACAGGAGCCGCACCGGGCCATTGAGGTTCGCTACCTCTAGCGGACGCACTTCTTCGATACCATATATATTACTTTTGTGATTCGATTTGGGTGCACCCCTTGATTTGGGAGTGTTGTTTCGCGGTGTTGAGATAGTAGCTGCTATGCTCAACATCAGTCCGGATCACGCAACTACTAGTATCCTAGTTGGTATCGCCTCATGTACCTTGTCATACTGATTATCCTATTCGCGACCACTACGTTTTGTTTTGTACCTTTAGCATATGGATTGCCCTCTGGTGACTTCCGGTTTTGGGGAAACTACGGTCTTGTATATGCTCTTGGGAATAAAAATGTGTTAAGGGTGGTATGGGCCATGACTTAACACTATTTTAATATCGTACTTTACTGATTAGACATTATCTACCTATCGTATTCTATTGCATATATAGATAGTTTATCGGATCCTTAGAGATGTTATTTCACCCATCTTTAAGTTATGAACTATTACCTTGCACTTGATTTAATTGTATAAGATTTTGAGTCCTGACTCGAGTGTTTCTTTTTGTATATGCTCGGGTCAGTCTGAAGCTATCCAGTTGCTGATCAAGGTTGGTTGAAGATGCTGAAGGCTAGCATTTATCTTTATCAGTCTATTTCTATTCCTATTTTAATGTCCTAGTCTGTTGGACATTTTTGGCTTTAGTCACTTGATGTTATGACATTGTTGTATATTATATAGTGGCTTCATGAACTGCTATTATGACGATGTATTTTCCGCTGCATTATTCTGTGACTGTTCTGTGATGTTGTATTGATTCTCATTTACATTTATGTATTTATAATCCCATAACGATTCGTGTTTTGTATTATTTAAGTTGACATGTGTGGATTATTGTCAATTTAAATGGTCCAAATATACGGGTTGTTACAGTTGGTATCAGAGCTTCGGTTTCCCTAAAAACCTTAGCTGGGATTATATATAAACTCATTAGAGATAGGGTAGCAATACCCTAGAATGAGGAGAATCGGTTCAATATCCAAATCCTCTCATTTCAAACTTCTTTTGATTCAGTGATTAGACTTTCCTTAAAAACTCTATAATTTTCTATCCGTTGGCTTTAACAGTCTCTTTGGTACTTCAGGATGGGTACCAGAGGAAACCATAGGGGAGGAAGGGGCCATGGTCCTGCTCAGGCTGCACCTGTCGCTCCAGCTCCTGTCAAATTTACCATTCTTAGTAAGGAATATTCACAACTGGGAGGTATTAAGTTTTCTGGATCCGAGAACATTATTGAGGCTCAGCAATGGCTTAAAGGTTTAGAGAAGATATTTTCTGGTCTGGAGATCACTGATGCTCAGAAGCGTCAGCTTGCTGCCTGGCAACTTTAGGATGCCGCGCAAGATTGGTGGGAATCAGTTACTTCTCGTATCGAGGAGAACACCATTACTTGGGCCCAGTTTAGGTATAAAATTTAATTGGATTCCGTAGTCTAAATTCTTCTTTTAATCTTGAAATGTTATTCATCTTGCCTATCTTTTGATTAGGGATACTTTCTCGGCACAATGGATGCCCGCTGCTGGGAAAACACAACTTTATAGAGCTTTTATGGATCTTAAGCAGGGCAGTATGACTTTTTCGGAGTACGAGAGGAAATTCAATGAACTCTCCAAGTTCGGCCCGGGATTGATTGATACACCGCTTCTAAAGAATGAGAAGTTCATTTTGGGAGCTAGACCAGAGTATTATGACTTGCTTACTGGCCACACTCACTGCACCTTCACAGAGCTTGTTGACTATGCTCTTAGATATGAGGCAAAGCCTAGGGGACCTACTGCCAAGGCTGCTCCTACTCAGCCCTCCTCTAGCCAGCCTGGGAAGAGGAAGATGAACTTTGATCAACAAAAGAAAGCTTGGCAGAAGACTACAGGATTGGGATATGCTCAGAAAAGCCCAATCGACCTTGCCAATATCACTTGCTTCAAATGCGATAAGAAGGGCCATTATGCTAATAGTTGTCCATCTTCAAGAGCTGCTGTTCCACCACCTTCTACGACTAGGAAAGACTTGTGCTATGTCTGCCTCCAACCGGGTCATTTCAAGAAAGACTGCCCACTGTATAAGCGTGGCACACCATCTGGAGTATTTGCTATCACCACTCCTACACCGCCTGCTCAGGATGACCAAGGTACCTTACGAAGTACTTTTTCATTACATGATTTACCTATTATGGTATTATTCGATACTGGTGCTTCTCATAGCTTCATATCTATTGATCTTTGCAATAAGCTCAACTTAGAACCTACTCTTGCTACTACTTCCTTATGCGTCTCCAACCCTATTGGAGGACTTGCCAACCTCAGCAGAATTTGTAAAGAGGTTGGGCTCTTGTATGGAAGATATCGATTCACTTAGGATTTTTATGTTCTTGGCTTCGCAGCATTTGACATCTTGTTAGGTGCTGATTGGTTAAGGAAATTCGATGCTGTTATTTCTTGCAAGGCTCGTTCTGTTTCTCTAGTCAATGACAAGGGCCTACCACTTGTCATCGAATGCAAATCACCACAGAAATATGCCGGAAGCTTCATATTCTCTCTTGATGCTCACCCGAATGATCTCAGTACTACTCCTATTGTTCAGAAATTTCCCGATGTATTTGGGGAGGTCAACTCCCTACCACCTAAACGGGAAATCGATTTTCGCATTGACCTTATTCCTGGAGCTACTCCTGTAGTTCTTCCTCATAGAAGGATGGCTCCTAAAGAAAAAGCTGAACTTAAAACTCAAATTGATGATCTATTTGCTAGAGGTTTGATTAGGAGAAGTTGTTCTGAATGGGGCGCCGTAGTTGTATTTGTCACCAAATCGGATGGGTCTCTTCGCATGTGTGTTGATTATAGGGAACTGAACAAACGCACTCTCAAGAATCGCTATCCGATGCCTCGCATCAATGATTTATTCGATCAGCTCCATGGAGCTAAAGTTTTCTCCCAACTTGATCTTGCCACTGGGTTCCACCAACTCAGAGTAGCAGAAGATAGTATTCATAAGACAGCCTTCCGTACGGAGAACGGATTCTATGAATGGTTGGTTATGCCATTCGGTTTGACCAACGCACCTGCTTATTTCGTCGACTTGATGAATCGAGTCTTCCGCGATGTTCTTAACAAGTTTGTTCTTGTTTTCATTGATGATATTCTCGTCTTCTCCAAAGACAAGAAGGAGCATGAGACACATCTTGCTTACGTTCTGGAAACTCTCCGAAATCATCAACTAAAGGCCAAATTCTCTAAATGCCACTTATGGCGAGACGAAGTGAGATTCTTGGGACACATTGTTTCTGAAAATGGGATTTCGGTCGATCCAGCTAAGATCGCCGTAATCAATGTAAGTTCTATCCTATTCGCTATTTCTATTCAATTCCTCTCATCCCTTTCTAAATTGAAATTTATCTACAGGATTGGGAGACTCCCAAAACTCCTACTGATATCCGCAGCTTCTTGGGCTTGGCCGGCTATTATCGTAGATTTATTGAGCACTTTGCCCGGATTTCTGCCCCACTCACTGCTTTAACCCGAAAGGATGTCAAGTTTATTTGGAGTGAGAAGTGCGAATCAGCTTTTAATGAATTAAAGCGTAAGTTAACTTCAGCTCCAGTTCTTGCGGTAATCGATGGAAGTGAAGAATTAACTGTCTATACAGATGCCTGCCGAGAAGGTTTAGGCGTTGTTCTTATGCAAAGCGGAAAGGTTATTGCTTATGCTGGCCGCCAGTTGAAGATCCATGAAGTAAACTATGCAACTCATGATCTAGAGCTTCTTGCAGTTGTATTTGCTCTGAAACTGTGGAGGCATCATCTTTTGGGAATCAAATTTGAATTATTCACCGATCATAAGTCCTTGAGGTATATCTTTTCTCAGAAGGATTTGAACCAGAGACAAGTTCGATGGCTTGAATTCTTAGCTGCATATGATCTCGATATCAATTATACTCCTGGGAAAGCAAATGTTGTAGCTGATGCTTTGAGCCGTAGCAAAGCATTGTCATGCTGTAATCTTGTAGAAGGCATGCTATTTCAGCTTGTTATTTCCCCATCTCTTGTGGATCGCATCAAGGACAAACAATATGAGGACACCTTGCTCTATCGCATGAAGGAGTTAGTGCTTGGTAGAGTTGGAAATACCGACAGTAAAGTGGGAGCACAGATAGATAGTAATGGAGTTCTGAGGATTGACAATCGTATTTGCGTTCCTAATGTTGATGGATTGAGACAAGAAGTGCTTAGAGAAAACCATCGGTCATCACTTTCATTTCATCCTGGTGTCACTAAGATGTACCGAAATATGAAGCGTTTATATTGGTGGAGTGGGATGAAGAGGGATATTTCTATATATGTCAGTAGATGCACCACTTGCCAACAAGTTAAGGCCGATCACCAGAAGACTGCAGGATTACTTCAACCCCTAGAGATTCCGTGTTGGAAATGGGATCAGATTTCTATGGACTTCATTGATGGATTACCGAGGACTAGAAAAGGTAACGAGAGTATATGGGTGATTGTTGATAGGTTGACAAAATCTGCTCACTTTATTCCGGTTAAGACCACTCGTACTGCTTTGAGTTTGGCCGAGATATATATGAGAGAGATTGTTAGACTCCATGGGGTTCCATCTAGTATTGTGTGCGATAGAGACCCTTTATTCACTAGTAAATTCTGGAAGGCATTTCAGGACGTCTTGGGCACTAAACTGAATCTGAGCACAGCTTATCATCCTCAGACAGATGGCCAAACTAAAAGGGTGAATCAGATTTTAGAGGATCTGCTCCGTGCCTGCATTATTGATTTCGGTGGATCTTGGGAAGACCATCTCCATTTGATTGAATTCACTTATAATAACAGTTATCAGGTAAATCAAAATTTCAATTTGAATAAGTAAATTTGAATTGAAATTTAACCACCTTTATATTCAGGCAAGTATCGATATGGCACCATTCGAAGCTTTATATGGACGGCCATGCAAATCGCCAGCTTGTTGGATTGAGCCTGGTGACCGATTAATTCTTGGCCCAGATATGATTATAGAAGCATCCGAGAAGGTCAATGAAATCAGAAGGAAGATGAAGACCGCACAGGATAGACAGAAGAGCTATGCTGATAGGCGTAGAAGAGATTTAGAATTCCTGATTGGGGATAAGGTATTCCTTAAGGTATCACCTTTGAAGAATGTTATTCGATTTGGTCGTAGAGGGAAGCTCGCTCCTAGATTTGTTGGACCATTCACTATCACTGAGAGAATTGGTACACTAGCCTACAGAGTTGCACTGCCGGAGAAATTTGAGGGCATGCACAACGTCTTCCATGTTTCACATCTTCGGAAAGTGGTACACGATCCATCCTTGACCATTCCTATTGCTCAGTTAGATGAGGTTGATATTGAGCCGGATTTGACTATAGAGAGGAGACCACTTCGTATTGTTGATAGGGATACAAAGCAACTTAGAAGGAAGTCGGTTAGCCTAGTCAAAGTCCAATGGAGTCCCGATGATCGTGATTGCACTTGGGAAATCGAGGAGAGTATCCGGGATTTTAATCCAGAGTTGTTTGTTGAAGGTAAAATTCCATTCTATACTCTTTACTATATTCATGATCTATTCTAAATCCATTGTATCTTTGTTATTTGTTCTTCCACTCTTTACTTTGTTCCTTTTCGAGGACGAAAAGTCTTGAGTAGGGGAGAATGTAACGACCCTGAAATTCCGACCCAATTTAAAAATTTTAGAACCGTTATTTTAATTAAAATTGTGAAACTTTCATACGATTTCAATCGGCGTCCAAACTTTGTTTCTAAATTGCGCCAATATGATTGTAGATATGGGTAAAGTTTCGTCGGAAAATACCGCAGTAAACTTCAGGCACGTTTTACTGCACATCAGTTCATTTTAAAGCGTGAAAATTTCATCTTCCGAACCCAAATATTTTTACATAGAAAAATTCTAAATCATTTTCTGACAAAGGCGTCATTTTTCGTTTTTCAAAATTCGAACATCTTTAGCTCCGTCGATCTTATTCTTCGGTGTTTTGCTGCATTCTCCGTAATAGAAATTTCAAATATTCACAAACAATTTCCGTTGACGTTCAAACTTCACATTTGGGATGCGTCTAGATAGACATAGGCGTACGTCAAATTTCGTCGAAAAATATTGTAGAAAATTTCGCTCGTCAAATTTACATATTAGTTTTAATTTTATGTGTAAATTTTCTATCGTCCGAACCCAAATATTTTTCACAATGTTGCATATGAAAAATATTCTGATCATAGCGGCGCATTTCGTTTCGTCAAATTTCGCTTTTAATTGCTAGTAAAAATGTTCACTCGTGCAAATGGGTTATTAAGATTCGCCACTTCGCAAACAATGTCAAACCACCAATATCTTCATACCGTTGTGTCCGCCTCGTCGCGCTGATCAAAATGGTATATTTGTTTGTGTCAATCGGAGTTCGGCGTTGCAGACTATTAATGGGTTAACGGAGTGCAAACTGGTCCGTTACGCCACACAAATTGGTACCCAAATTTTCCAACGTTCAAATTTTTGGAGCCCTTGTCCATTCAGAAACTGAAGAGCCACTGTGACAATCATCATTTCGTTGCACGGGGACTCTAAATTTTTCTGAATAAAATCTGCTACCCTCTCCCTTCATTTACTGCTCCGCATCACTTCACTTTACTTTGCTTCAGAAGAAAAAAAAAAGAAAATGGGTACGTAACATCCTTCTGCTCTCTGCTCTTCCTTCCTTCTCCCTCCTCTATTTTATTTTTACTTCTCCAGCATGAAACCAGCTTCCCCCTCCCATGCATGCAACCCCCCACACTAGCCACTGCCCAGCCTTTTCCCCCGCCTTCGCCCCCTGCCTCCGCCTCCGCCCTGCCTCCGCCTCCGCCCATGCAACCACCAACCCCACCCTCCGCCTGCACGCGCAAACCCACCCAGCACCCGCACCCACCACCCGCGTCACGACCAGCGCGCACCACCCGCCCCAGCGCCTCCGCCCAGCCTCCACCCGCTTCGCCCGTCCCCAGCCCTGCCCTCCGCCTACATCCCCGCGTCCGCCCAACCAAGCCACCCACGCCCCAGCCCTCCAGCTCCGCCTCCCCCGTCCCCGCACCCAAGTCCCCAGCCAACCCCACTCGTCCGCCTGCCCCGCTCCACCCCGCCCATGCAACCGCCTCCAGCCACCGCTCCGCCAGCCCAGCTAGCCCTCCGCCCCACTGCCCCACCACAACGCCTACACGCACCACCCGCCCACCCCTGCTCCGCCAGCACGCACACGCCCCGCCAACACCAGTCGTCTGCCCTCCGCTGTCGCAACCCCGCTCCGCCCATCGTGCCTCGCAGTGGCCGGAATCCTGCTGTGCATCTGTTTCTGCTCTGTGCATCAGTTATATATATCAGTTGATATATATATAACTGTTAGATTTTATAACTGTTAGATTATATAACTGTTATATTATATAACAGTATATATATTTTGAAATGTTGGGTTTGCTCACATACTGTTGCTATGTTGTTTCAGCTCCTGCTATTGATCCGGAAGTATAAGTATTCCCATCCCGCTCGTCGAATCTATCCTGCTTCGTCGTTGGTATGGTTTATATATATATTCAATCGACATATATATGGCAATAAACGAATTATTGATAAATTATTTGTTTGATTGCAGTTGGTGTTCTTTTAGCGTCGTGCCTATTAGGGTCTATTTTGTCTATTTTCTTCGTGCCTCACCATCTCCTCCAACCACGAAAGGTGAATATTTTATATTCACGACTCAATCTATTATGCTATGATAATCAAGTGATAATTGTTGTTAATATTAATCTGGATATTAAATTGTTGATTGTTAAAATTTGGTTGAAATGAATTGTTAATTTCTAAAAGTTGACGCCATATATTGTTTAAACATGTTGAACTGTAATACGATGTTAACTAGAGTAAATAATAGTGATATTAAAATTGATAAGTACGATTGATGTAGAAATTTGATAACGGACACCAAGTAAAAATATAAATGTGATAATCTTTAATCCGTAGGATTCTAGGAATAATTGTATTAATTTGCATAATAACGAATGTAAGTTAATATGGTTATTTCGGGATTATTTGAATAAATTGTTAATTTGTTATGTATGGTTGCTATTGCTTGTTTATTTACTTTGACACCATCCCAGTTATCACACTGCAAGTTCCCATTGTTATGATTTGTTTTATATTGAATGATATCGGGTTGAAATGATAAATACCCACTTAAGAACTTGGCCTAGGATAGACAATTAAAAATAAGAAACCCGATTGGTCAACGAAATTATTTTGAAATTGAAATCTATTTGAAATTAAGAAATGAACTTATTAAATTGTTTGGAAATCAATTAACGACTTAATGGATTTAATTGAAATAAATATATGGATTTAATTGAAATAAATTAATGGATTTATTTGAAATAAATTAATGGATTGAACTAAAATAAATTAATGGATTTATTGGAATAAATTAATGGATTAAATTGAAACGGATTAATAAATCTATTTAATTGAAGAAAATGAATTGGAGAATTTGATTGAAATAAGATTTAAAACAAGTGAGTTTTAAAATTTAATAATTTAATTTATTAAATTGGTAGATTTAGATTTAGACTGAGTTTTAAATTAAATAGATTTGAACTTGTCATAAATAATTTAGATTTAGGAAATTTTGACTTAAAATGGAATACGAAACTAACTAAAGTTTTATGGATTTAATTTAGCGATAATCTAAATGTAAAATGATTTTTAATCTAATGAAATCGATTTAATCAAATTTATGATTATATTTAATGTAACGATGAATGTAAACATGAATTGAGATAAATAGAATTTGATCTAACGATTCGAACTTAATTGACCGGTAAATTTGGATAAATTGATTTTTGAACTAAATTTAATAAGAGAGTTATTAAATTGAACTTGAATACTTGACTATATTGTTAATTAAATGTTGAACTACAGATTTCATTTGGAAATATGATTTTAAATATCCGAAATAAATTGAATCGTGAAATGTCAAATTTTGGAAGTCAAATTTGCACCTTGACTTTCGGACTTTGATTTGTTTTAAACTTTAACTTAAATGACCATTGGGTAATAAATACGTAGTTATTAAAGAGTCCGGGATCGGATATGGACATACTCTCTGTCGATACCGAAAACCACTTTAATAACTATTTCACGCGAAGTGTTGATCCAGAATGAAGTGGATGGTTTGGTGATCGCGTTGACTGAAGAAAGAGAACGATATTGGACGACCCCTGACATGACTAAAACAGGAGCCGCGCCGGGCCATTGAGGTTCGCTACCTCTAGCGGACGCACTTCTTCG
Organism: Allium fistulosum; assembly: GCA_030737815.1. NCBI lineage: Eukaryota > Viridiplantae > Streptophyta > Magnoliopsida > Asparagales > Amaryllidaceae > Allium > Allium fistulosum. Next base: position 1,146,681,973 of record CM060905.1, read on the forward strand.
ATACCATATCTATTACTTTTGTGATTCGATTTGGGTGCACCCCTTGATTTGGGAGTGTTGTTTCGCGGTGTTGAGATAGTAGCTGCTATGCTCAACATCAGTCCGGATCACGCAACTACTAGTATCCTAGTTGGTATCGCCTCATGTACCTTGTCATACTGATTATCCTATTCGCGACCACTACGTTTTGTTTTGTACCTTTAGCATATGGATTGCCCTCTGGTGACTTTCGGTTTTGGGGAAACTACGGTCTTGTATATGCTCTTGGGAATAAAAATGTGTTAAGGGTGGTATGGGCCATGACTTAACACTATTTTAATATCGTACTTTACTGATTAGACATTATCTACCTATCGTATTCTATTGCATATATAGATAGTTTATCGGATCCTTAGAGATGTTATTTCACCCATCTTTAAGTTATGAACTATTACCTTGCACTTGATTTAATTGTATAAGATTTTGAGTCCTGACTCGAGTGTTTCTTTTTGTATATGCTCGGGTCAGTCTGAAGCTATCCAGTTGCTGATCAAGGTTGGTTGAAGATGCTGAAGGCTAGCATTTATCTTTATCAGTCTATTTCTATTCCTATTTTAATGTCCTAGTCTGTTGGACATTTTTGGCTTTAGTCACTTGATGTTATGACATTGTTGTATATTATATAGTGGCTTCATGAACTGCTATTATGACGATGTATTTTCCGCTGCATTATTCTGTGACTGTTCTGTGATGTTGTATTGATTCTCATTTACATTTATGTATTTATAATCCCATAATGATTCGTGTTTTGTATTATTTAAGTTGACATGTGTGGATTATTGTCAATTTAAATGGTCCAAATATACGGGTTGTTACAGATTTAGAGTGGTTCGGCGTATAGCCTACATCCACTATGAAATAGTTTGTTTTATTGATCTTCCTTTGGTGTTTACAAGTGAATGCAATGAATCACAAGAGGTAGCTATTATTTTCAGCAGTGAATCTTGTTGGTAGCAGCAGCGACAGAGTTTAGATCTGGGTCTGGCGGAGTCCGGGCGTTGGAGATCTCCAAGAGGAAGAAGAACCCCTTTTTTGTTGGCTTTAGGGGTCTATTTATAGATGTAGGAGGCTGATATTTCGCTCAGATCTCGGGAGACCCACTCTGGCACGTGACCAGGCCCGTACGCCCAAGCCCGTGAAGTTTCGGTCCGATCCGTGATTGACACGAGCTGATTTCGACTCGCTCAAGATTTCATCCAATGGAGTCGAAATTTGGCGTGGACATTCTTTAGCATACACGTGGTCTTTTGTGAAAATTTCATAGCATTTGGACTTGTAGATTGGGAGATATGATCGATACGAAATAGAGTTTTCGGTGGGTTGTTTCCTTCGACTCGCTTCCATTTCGACTCGCTTCCGTTCGACTCGATGACGTGGCACTTGATTCTTACTCTGTCCTGGATGTCGCTTCGAGCGAGTCGAAGTGAGTACTTGGTCGAGCAAGTCGAAGCCAGAATTGGTCGAGCGAGTCGAAATGGGACGTTTTGGGAGGTTCGAGCAGTGGAGTCGACGTTGATGGAGTCGAACCAGTTGTCTGAGCGGAGCGAGTCGAAGTGTGCACTCTTGATGGCTTTAAACCAGAGCGAGTCGAAAAGAGCAGCTCTGAAGGATGTGGATCGAGTCGAACCTGATCGACTCGAGATTGGCCTCTGAGCGAAGCGAGTCGAAGACGTCACTCCTGGGCACTGTGTAGCGAGTCGAAGTTGGCTTCAAACTGAACGTTGGGAAGCGAGTCGAAGGAGCGAGTCGATTGGTAGTTGATCTCTATCCAACCTTGCATCGTTCATAACTTGAGCATATGAACTCGGATTGACTTGAGATTTGAAACGTTGGTTCTCTTGGCTTAGCTTGCCATGTCCTATCAATTTTGGCTCGATCCGGAACCGGACAAAATTCATCGATATTCGTGGTGAGCGCATGTATAACTGATCTCTGGGACGGACCGTTTACTGGCTACTAGTCAGTCCTTTGGTATTACGGCCTTACCAAAAGGCGGGATAACACCCCTATTTATAGAAGAACAACAGCCATGTCCATTCGTGAAAGGTTATGGCGAATAGACACTTCTTTTGAAATTCAAATTTTTTGTCCTAACTGACACAATGTCGACATGGGGTACTAGGGCATGTCGACATCCCAAAGGAGATTTTGATGTTTTGTTTTTCTTTGAAAATAACCTTTATCTTATATTAAAACTATTTTAAACTTTACTAATATACTTAACTATAGATAAAATACATAGATAAATATAGAGAATAATATATATATATATATATATAATTTTACTATAATTTTATATTTAAATCTAAGTAAATATTAAAAAGTTAAATATATTAAAAGATAGTTTAAAACAAACGAAGTTAAAAACAAGAATTTATTTAAGAACAAAATCAAAGAATATTTTAAGGCTAAAACATCTTTTTGAATATCATTTGAAAAGATAATTTTTAAGGCTAAAACATTTTGAAAAGCAGTTTTGAAAATCATTCTGAAGTAGTTTTGAAAATCATTTTGAAGTAGTTTTGTAAGCTTCTTCCTGCAGAATATCTCATCACATCAGGACTCGAGAACTTGTACAAAACCAGGATGTTCGTGGGTTTGTAAGCCTCTTGTCGTAGGTTTGTAAGCTACTTGTCGTGGGTTTGTTAGCCACTAAAAAGGTAGAAATGGGTTCCATCCCAAAAGAAAAATGGAGTGAAGATTTCAGTGCTATTGTGAAGTTTTAACAAAATTCTAGACTCAATACTTATCTTGAAATCTTGAACTCTTGATAATCTTGATATTCTTGATACTCATGAGTCTTCAATCTTGATATCTTGAATCTCTATACTGTACAGTCTTCATTCTTTGTACCTGCATGGTTAAATCCTGCATATACATATATATCTAAACTATAATGTTAGTATTTATATTTTATAATTCTTATTCTAAGGTTGTTGTCATCAAAACCATCAACTCATGGACTAACAAATTTCAGCGTTCGATTACAACTGTAATAAATTCTTTCATTATAATTTAAATTTCAAACAAAATCTTTTATTTAGATTTAAATTCTTATATTAAATCACTATTGCCCGATGAATTAATTTAACATAAGTTTCCATCTTACTATTCTCATCACTCAACAGTTAACATCTTTTACCGTATTAATTGCAATATTTCAATTATATTAATCTTGTTGATTTCCAAATTAATTTCAAACGGATTAAATAATAAAATAATAATTAAAACAATTATTACACGTTAGTAATTCAAACACATTTCTAAGTCTATTGTTTACAAACAAAAGCTAATAAATTTATGTATTAATTAATTTATTTCATGTTCTGTAATATACCTATTTCAATTAATAACAGATAATTTCAACATTGAATCCAACATTTAATTTATTCCTTATTTACAATTATTACCAAATTAACTTTACAATTATTTCAATTGACTGAAATTACATTAAAATAGTTGTCAATAACATTCAAACAACATTAGTAAATCATATTCTAATTATTTTTCTCATTAATAAATCATAAATTTTAATTTCTCATAATATTAAATTTCAAATCTTATTTAATTTAATAGTTTTAATTATCAAAAATACGGGTCGTTACAGACGTACCCCTAACTGGATCAAGCTATGCCTAGCAAGCAAAGCTAAGAGGAGAAGGAAGGAGTTCTCCAAGTAGGAAGTAGCTCACAATATGAAGTGTAATCGATTAGATGAAATTAATTTTTTTTTTCAAATATTTAAGGTTATATTATAATTGATTTTATATATATATATATTTGATTGAAAAATATTTTTCAAAAATAGAACATCTTATTTTATTTTATACATAATTATTCAACATATACATATAATATTTGAACATAAAAATAAAATTAAAAAAACATTGTCTTAACTTATAATTATTTCTAAAAATCAAGAATCACTGGCTCAAGTGGTAGTGGTATAGCGTTGTAGAATGAGGTCCTAGAGGTCATAGGTTTGAACTCTTGAGAAATCAAAATGAGTGTTCTATTTAAATAAAGTATCACTCTTGTTATCAAAAAAATTCTAAAAAAATATATGTTCGTTTAAATTTATTCATACTGATATCGTATTTCAAAATCATATGTAATTTAGTTGAGAAGTGCAATACACACACATACATATACATATACATATTAAATAAAAATTACTTACGAACTGGAAATTTACTATATGGAATTGTGAATACTATAGTACTTTTATTTGAGTTTTACCATAATTATGTAATTATTACCAATTTTAGAAATAGAGATATAAATAATAGAAAAAGATTTAAATAACTAAATAAAACAATAAACTAATCTCAAAAAAATTATTTTTGAATTTGGAAAATGTAACATTATATTTTTCACATTTTAATATTGTTAGTTGATTTTCATCTTGGATATTTCATTGAACTAGTTATTAATTTTTAAAATTAACAATTAATTAAAGAAACATTTTATAGGTCTAATATTTAAAACTATAACTTTTGAGTTTCCAATATTTTATTGAAATTTTCCATGGTTATATTATTTACTATAAAATTTATAAGTAGTCAAAGATATTAATATTATATGCACATACACTTGTCATTAATAGGTCGTTATATATACGCACATTGACATTTCTTGTTTTTAGCAAAGCTAGCCGGCATTTATAGTGGGTCATCTACATGTATAAAAGAATATGGAAGAGGTGTTCTGGTACATGCACCACAACAACTAAATAAAAGAAAAAAAAGCACAGGAGTTTAGCAAAATGCTAAACTACTAACTAACAAAATCCTAAGCTAGTCTCCCTTCGAGGAGGAAGAATCACTTCCGTCATCCGAAGGTTCAGGCTCAATAACATGGTAATACCCAGAGAAAAGAGTAGCTAATGAAGGAACAAAATCCACTGAATTAGAGCTATAAAGGAATTTCCCGTCCCAAGAGGAATCTGACATAACAGAACGATTCAGATCTCCTAACTGACCTATAACCAAGAGAACATGGCCTTAACCCTCAACATGATAATATAACCTCCTTTCTTCGTTATCTCCTCCAACATACCTGTAGAACCTACCACCCTTCGGATCATTTCAGAAGGCTCATGAATCCTAGACGGCTCGGACGAGGCCCAAAAGAAGTCATCCAATGAGGGAGCCAAATCTAGAAGACCTGTTGAGCTGACCACAACATCAACAGAGCGAACATCAATGATAATTGACACGAGCACAGGTGGCGAAATCACAGAAGCATCAACAGGGAGAACAACACCAACATCAACAAGGGGAACATCCATGACCTCAGGAACGATATCAAAAGACGAGAGCATAGTAGTAGGGCTGACTTTTGGAACCCACTTCATGGTTGGACGAGGAAGAGGGATCCTAAGAGAGAGAGGGATAGGCAGGTCATCAGATCACAGAGAACATGCATCAACAAGTTGACCAATGTGTGACATGACGAGCAAATTTTTGTTTTCTAACTATAAATGAACATCGACAACTAAAACATGGCCACGAGCAAGTCGAACTGAGATCTTGGATGGAAGAGGCTTGTCTGGAGTTACTTCAATGAGCACCTTCACATAAACAAGTTTGTTTCAAGCAATAGTATTTGCATCAAATATATGTATACAAATAAATAGATAATAAATAAATAAGCATATTTGAATGTGTATTTATTTGCGAACCTTATATATTTACATACAGTGCATGCTTTATAACATATATATATACATAATATGAATATAAATCTCATCAGTCGTGTATAAACATACTTATATGTATATAATAGTATTTAATTTTACGATTACGGTAACCGTCGCTATTGCCTCTAATAACCACAACCTCCGTAGATTGTACAAAATTATCCTAATCGTTACCGTAATCGTTAATGATGATTGAACGTCACACACACATATACATATATATATATATATATATATATATATACATACATACATATAAGTTATCTACATTATCATTGATAAATATATATGGTTAAATCTTTTTCTGGGAACTAGTTTGTTTGTTTGTGGAGTAAACCATGCATATACATGTTATTAGTGCTTGAAAATCGCACATACTATTAATGTTAAAGTTATTTCTCTAACTTATATTTTTGAATTACATGCTTTATTGTAAAATACAATAAAAAAATGATCTACGATTGGTATGTTTTACTATGGTTACCAAAATCTAGTAGTCGTCGTCATAGTAGTTGGTAACTATATGAAAGATTGAGTATGATTGAACGGTCCTTAGACATCACTATATGTTATAATAATGGACATACGATGTTCATTATGTAATTTAATTGAAATAATTTTGATAAAAATAATTTTAATTCAAAACAAAAATCTTTATATCAAATCGAATACTAAATATGATTTAACGCAACCTATATAGTTCACGGTAACCCTTTAAAAATGATATAATGCATAATGAATAAGAGGAAATCTTTCTGGAATTTGCTCATTTTAACCAGTACTGTAATGTACTTGATCCAACACATCGAACAATGTTAAATCTCCTATGTTCGTTTTCCATTCCCATTTGATCGAGGTTGCTTGGTAGTTAGATCGATTGTTGTTAGTGGTAGTATTTAGTCGGCAAACTAGATTCTTGGGTTTTGCAATAATTATAAAATAAATTTCACGACAACCGCATTGCACAACTCATATCATCAGAATAGTCTATTGACATTCTGTCATCAACCTTTAAGCACATGTGCATCAACCATTAAGGACGTGCTCTCCGTAAATATTTACCCCATTGTCGTGTTAAACGCAATATGGATTAACTGTTGAAATTGATCGATTGAGATGATGGAGACAAATTGCTCAGCAGTCACGTTAATTTTTTTATCTCTCTCTACAATATTAACAGTTATTTTACAATGTCTATTGTCCAGTTGCAAATGCAAAAGTGAAAACCCTTAGTGTGAAACTCAAACGGATCCGAGCATTATAACTTGAGTGATACCAGAACCTACGAGAAAAATTCCATTTTGAGATTGCATGAAAATGATTTTTTGGGCAAAATTTTATCGCTAGTTTTTATGATAAAGTGTACAAAATTGTTGAGTTACAAAGAGTCCTTGAAATGAAGAACAACAAGCGGTCGGCTTGTTCAACAAACGCATAAGGCTTAGGCGTGCGTATATTTCACCCTGTTATTGGAAATTTAACCCGTTACATTTAATATATGAAAATGTGATATGCACCTCCAAAAAAGTCGGAGATGCTCAAAGCTCAACTAACCAAATTATATGATTATATCTCATGCTCGAGCATCTGTAGCAGTCCACAACTACTCTGCGCACCTTACATGGTAGTTTTCCAATTAGCAAGGAAGAGGAGATCGATGCAGGAAGGGCTCATTGTAGCTCACACCTGAGGAGTTGCTCCATTTTGGAAGACCGGTCCTCCTTTTCCTTAAAGTCCAATAAGTTAATTAATTCAAATATTAAATGTTGATCTTCTTTGACCATTTATAAATTTGGATAGTTGTTAATGAATTGCATGAGAGCAAAGAAAGAAAGAAAGAAGGCCGAAAAAAACGACGTCGAGTCTTAGTTACTTTGAAAACTACAAATTATCACAAATATGCTTACGACTATAAGAAAAATACAAAAAAATTCACAATGTATTACCATTCGTCATTCTTCATCGTTACATTACTGAACATATCAGAATGCACACATTGAGCAAGCTTCCTTAATGATCGTCATTATACCACAGACTACCGTGTGTATTTGGGTTCTTATCTCATCTCATGGTCTTCTAAGAATAAATACACTATAATACTATCTCCATTGAAGTTGAATATCCAGCAACGGCTAATACTGCTACTGTTATCTGTCAAAGTTGAATGCCATTTATACATCAGTTCTATACTTCCATAACACTGCGACTACCCATCTTATTTCAAAATCTGTTTTCATGCTGAAACCGAACACATCAACTTTGCTGCTTCATGACCGTGTGGCAGCAAGGCTCTTAAATTTCCACTACCTATCCACTTGGAATAAACTTGCTGATAAATTATTTGTTATTCCTTAACAGGAGAATAAGTTAACCCTCAAACAATTGTTTCTGACCAAAATTCATCATTTAATTTGCAAAATAATGGCATCTGGTTCTTTGTTACTTGGGCAGTATAATACAACAATTTGGGAATGCTTTAAGTTCATTCAATGTAACAAACTACGGCCTTCCCAAATCATCATCATCATCATCGTGGCTAGTTCTTGCAATCAAAGAACAAACATCAACCTCCCTAAGCCTCAATATCCCATACAAAACGACCCCGCATCCAAACCCCAACGCAGCACTGGACCCAGTAAGAGAAACAGCAGCACAAACAAGCATAACAAACGACTCCTCCTTACTCCTCATATCCCTGGACGCCATCCCCAGCTCCACTCCTGAAAACAGCAGCAGGACCCCAAGGAGCCCACCCGGAAACTCCTTCAGAACCCTGACAAACGAGTTCCCGAACACCAGCCCCAGCACCAGCTTCCCCACTGCCAGGTACAGCACGGCCGCCCCCGTCCTGCCTCCGAACCTGTATTGCCCGGCCAGCCCCCCTGCTCCGTGGCACACCGGCATTGCCCCGAACCAACACCCCATCAGGTTCATTAAACCCACGCTTATGGATACTGTTTTCGGTGATAGTTCTGGGTTTTCTGGGAAGAGGTCGGATGACAGCTTGCAGACCGCGATCACCGAGTTTAGGACTGAGAGCGGGATTTGTGGGATCGCTGCTCGGATGAACCCGATCCTCCAGTCTTCCCATGTTATGTGGATCAGTTGGATTTTGGATGGGCCGAATTTTATGTTGTCGATGATGGTTGGGTCTCTTATAAAACAAAGAACTAGGCCAAAAAGAAATACTATGAGTGCAGTTGGGATGGCTGTTCTTCTTTCTCTTCTTTGCCTTTCTTGTTCGTATTGAGATTCATCACCGTGGACCTCATGGTCGCTGTCGCTGCCTGAGCCGGTTGTTAGGAGAATGAATAGCAGTGCGGAAAGGGCAAGGATTAGGCCGTCAAGGCCGAGCCAAGGGCGTGGCCCACTAGATTTGCCGGTGGTGAAGTTTTGGTCATAGCGGATGTATTTGATTGCTGAGAAAGCGAATGAGAGGCCCTGTCATTTTTAACAAACCGATGTTAGTATGAAATGATATGACTTTTTTTTCCTTACTTTCAGTACATGGATTATTAATAACTAGAATTGTACCGACTTTTTTTTATTTTATTTTAATGACAAGGAAACAAATAAATTCGTTTTTTCGTTACTTTTCTGTTGGGACAGTGTATGGTGTAGAATTAGCATAGATGCTACAGTTATGTGAAATTTGCATAATATAGAATATAAAGACGATGAAGTAAACTCCCAAGCCATTTTTGTCACCCTGTTAAATGGCAAAACCCACATTAGACTTACAAGGAAATATATGGATAACAAATGACATAATAGGACGCAGGAATGGAGAATGTTTGAAACGTCGTTTATGATTTATTTATTTATGGAATGGTTGTGATTTAAAAGAGCTATGGAACAAGAGTATAAGAACCAGAGCCAAGCCATGCATTTTATTCATCATTTTGCTTTGCTTTATGAGTAGATTGTTTTATTTCGTAAGACACAAATTGGATAATGTACATCATTCGTTTTATCAAAAAACATGTGATAAAATGTTTCTATTTTTTATCTATACAACTGTTAATAGATCTTTTCATAACCTAAAAGACAGTCAACTGTAGGCAAATTTTATTCATACACCAAAAATCACTTAACATACACCGTTATTTTCCAACAAAAATCTATTTTTAAAATATCATTTTTCTTAATTGCATTTTTTAATATTTTTCTTATAATCCATCAAATTAACCTTATAATTAATGGAATTAGGTCCAATCAATATATTTTGATGAAAAAGTTAAAGAATTATTTTATTGTGAAACCTAAAATTTCAATTAAGACAACATTCACAACTAATTGCTGTAATTTGAAACTGTTTATTTGTTTCTAAAATTAGAGTTGATTTTGTTGGAATTGAAAAAAAAAAGTTACAATATTAATAGTGCAAAAACTAAAGTTCATTTTGCTAATTTTAACTTAATTTAGCATAAGGAATTTCTAATTTTGTGCAAATAAGTTTTAAGTTTGAAAGAGGGAAGATAAAGATAATGAAAACAATGGTAATTTTGTAAAAGACGTGGTGTATATAAAGTAACATTTGATGTACAACATTTCATTATATTTCTTTATGTACATTTAGCAATTGTTGGTGTCTAAATAAAATTAGCATTGCATGCAAATATTTTGATGAGTAAGTTAATAAATTTTTTAATTAAGGAATCATAAGTATCAACTAATACAACTTTAAACAAATTTAAACATGTTATTTAAAACAAATTTAAACCTGTTATGCAGAAAAATTATAATTTTGTTGAAAAAGAATAAATTTGATATAAAGAAACAAATATACTACAATCTTTTATTGAATTGTTAATTTTGATTTAGTTACGGATATTTTAGAATTTTCCATGCAAATAAATTAAGAGTTTGAGACGGAAAAGCTAATAATAAAATGAATGTAAGGTAATTTCATAAAAAATAGAGTGTGTTTAAACAATTAATGGTGTATAATATTTAGTTCAATTTTTGGTGAACGTTAAGCAAAACTAGTTGTATGAATTGAATTGGTCAAAGTACTTTACCGTTGTTTATTAGTAGTAACTGGTGTGTAACCCATGCACTGCACACGGTGTATTTAAAAATAATAATTGTATAAATATTTTTATAGCATTGAATTTATCATGCAATATATGGTGAGTTTGTTGATATAATTTAGTTATGCACTGAACTTATTATTTTTAAGTACATAATATTTGTTATGTGATTATGTATTTTTAGATTTGTATAAAAATTAAATTGTTATTTTGTACATAATAATGAGTTAAATACCGATTATCTTTTATGATCATAAAAGTGATAATTAAGACCAGCACCACTGTCTCTGTGGATAGGTGCTTCGACTCTAGTGCGAGAAATCACACATTCGAAACTTGCGTAGCGTGATTCGAACATATATTGACAACTCAATTTCAAAAAAAAGTGACAATTAATATAAGAATGCACTCATTTTAATGTCTCGGGATTTCGAACCCATAATCTCCCGAACCTTTGTTTAGAGCACCATATCAATTGTCACTTCTAGTAGTCGTTAACTTAAATACAGATTTATTATCTTTTATCCTTTAATATTTGTTAAGAAAACGAATGAAATTTAATATTCTTAATTAAATTTAAAATTAATATCTTTATACATTCCAACGTGTAAATGTTTATATACATAGATTTTGAGTTTAACATTTACCTTTTAGTATATTTGTTTAAAAGATAAATGATATATAAACTGAAATTCAAATATTACTTAAGAGAATAAAAAATACCAAAAATTAAAGTGTATTAGTGATAAATCAATATATTTTTATGCATTTAAAGCTACTGTAGCTACTAATATCAACATTGGAAACAAGTATATAATATTATCAAAGTGATACAAAATATTTGTTTAACGACTACAAGAAATGTTGATTAAAAGAAATCTTACAAATCATATTGTTATTTTTAGTCATGCAAAAATCATAACTTGGTTTTTGAACCATTGTATTTGTTTCATACTTCAATAGTGTTAGTTTATGATATAAAAAATTCAAAAAAATAATTAACAAATGCCTCAGAATGACGATAAAATACAGAAGAAAAAATTTCTAAGCAAAATATTGTATATTTTTATCCATTAATTAATATAAACAAACTGTATATAATTAAAATTTAACATTTTCACAAAACGTATTAACTAAAATATTCGTTAGTTTTTAACTTTTTGATAATAAGAGTGGTATTTTATTCAAGCAGAGCATTCATTTGACGAAAACATTTATTATTTTTTGAAATTATAAATTACAATTTTATCACTTATCATTAATTTAGTGTCTTCCTTAACAAAAATAAGTTTTATTAATGGTAAAGAATTCACTTAATTACCAAATTAAAAAAGAAAAAATATTGCATATGTTTGTAATAATACCGGTTTTAAAATAAAAAATCTGTGTATATTTTGTTATTGAAATGCCAACTTTGAAAAGAAATTTATGTATATTTTTCTTTGTAGTAATATACTAATTTCAAAAGAAATAAATTATGTAAACTTGAAGTATAATAATATAAGAGAACTAAAGGTAATTTATACTTGTGGAAAGTTATATGACCTTAAATTAAATATTAATTTTACAATTTTTATCAATATAAGTGTCATATTCAATACATTGAATTGTTATTTTTAGGACTTGTTAGATCAAATGATAATTATTAGCCAGTTGAATTTATTTTGAAAGTTCAAATTTAGATCACTTGATCAATTTAAATATTTAGACTTGAATGTAAAATAATATGATAAAACTTGGAAGAATTATGTAAATAACCGTAGAAATTATTAAATGTTGGTACATGTAAAATGATAATGAAGAGGATTAGTAGAACTTTGTAATAATTGTAGTATAATGATAAATCGTGGGATTTGAAAATAAAATATTCTAAGAGAATTAAGCGGAAAGGAGAAAATACATAAAATTAATAAGAGAGTGGGAAATTCTCTCGTTTACTAATTAAGTTATAAGACGATTTGAAAAGGAAGAAGATAACTTACCTCCCAAACTTAATGCTCTCAAAAAAAAATTACTGGGATTCACTTTTTTTATTTTATAAATCCGTGAGTCGTAAAATTGAATTTGCCGATTGATTTTTCCGAATCGACCTTAATCGCTGACAATGAACGTGTGATGTCGAATGTTCTATGTTGTAGGTATTCATTATTTTGAGAATTAAAAGGATGTGAGAACTCTCCAAATGGTGACGACATTATGAAAATCGAGTTTGTTATAAGATTAATGTCGTTTAAAAGAGGAAATATTGAAGAATTTGATAAATTTTTGAAGATTGAAAGTGGATTATTTATTGAATTAGGGAGAAATAGAGCCGTTGGAGTTCTAATGGCGCCTATTTAATAGGCGAAGCTTGGACGCTTATTAAATGAAGATTACGCATTATATAACGTTTAGGATGTGTTCTCGGCGAATGGTAACGGGGAATTTGAATGAGAAAGTTGAGTGAACGGAGAATGCGTTTGTGTGCTATGAGTGGAGAATCTAAGGGGAGTATTTGAAATGTATATTTTAAAATTAAATTGATATATATTTAATTAACTAATTATTTGTTTTTAATAAATAATATATGTCAATGGTTTACAAAAATAAATAAATAAATAATAAAATTATAAATTGTTCGGATTCAGTTCAAACCAACTGCACAATGTAAAACATTTTGATACAATCGAAACGTAAAAAACGCATCTCAAACGGAAACAGCATCTTCGCAATACGATGGAAAGGCTAGGTACATTATCGACCTCTTCAGAGCCCGCTATCGTGCAAGAGCCTCGTGCATTGGGTTCCGGCTTTCTTTTCTTATAAATTTACTGATTAACATTAGTTAAAACTCCTCAACGCACCAAAAAGTTGCAATCATCTAAATGGGGCATTTGCCCCGTTACCGTGCGTAGGATGCGTCTGACGCATCAAGGACGGTAACGGGCAAAAAATTGTGGCAAATGGACCTGTAATCTCTTCTGTTGGGCCATTGCATTTTATATATGTTGAATATTACAACTGAATATGACACCGTTGGAGATGCCCTTTTGGCAATCTTACCTCGTTCTCAAATGCATAGCCCTAAAAATTATCCAGTTAAATCCCTAACGTTCTAGTCATTACAAAATGAACAGAAATAACTTAATTCGTCAACAATTCCTAACCCAAAAATTCATCCACACTTCACCGTCCGCACTTCAGTAATTCACAGGTCTAACACACTAATCTCTTAACTGAAAATCCGTTACCAGAAGAATAAAAATTTGAAGTACCTGAGAGAGCTGAATACCCCTAACCACAGGAAGAGGGATAAACCTATAGAAAAACGACATAAGTCCAGTCGCCCCTAGAAACAATAAAACAGACGCAGTACAAATACCGGCAGCCATTATTTGGGGAACGGTGAGATGCGTCTCAGATTCGGAAATAGCAACTGCCGCAATGGATTTCATAGGCTGCACAGGCATAGGAATACCAAACAAGTATCCAGTGGCGGCGTTATACAGTGCGGTAAATATAAGAGTGGTAGACAAATCGAGATGATTCACTAAAGAGAGCGCGAGCACGATCGGGATGTAGGTTCCCAAGTCTCCAACCGAGCCTGATAGTTCCGACCATATCGATGTTTTGAGGCGAAATGGAGTGAAATAAGATGATTGCTGACGTGGTTGAATGGCTGTGAGAGGCGTTGTTGTCGATGGATACATGGTTTTGGTTAGATTTTGATTTGGGTATTTGGGGCTTGAATGAGGGATGAGTGAAGTGTTAAAACCAGTTGATAATTTGGGGAAGAAAACAAATCGGCTGGTTGACGAATGAGAGAAGTGTAGCCTTTCTGCGATTTAGGGGGTGTTTTTGTTGCACACGCATGAATTGTTGGCAGACAAATAAGCCGATAAGGTCGTTTTAGATTAAACCAAATATTAAAGACGCATTTAAAGATCGTCCAAAAAGTAGTGGATGATACTCAATTTGCAATATGTCATTTGGAAAATACAGCTAACTTTCTTTTTAGTTCAGCCAATTGAACATAATTTCATGATAAATGAATTCAAATAATACATATGCCTAGAATATGAAAAGGATTAGTTAAAGCCCAAGGAAATCATTAGAAACCGGATATGGTGTACAATAATGGAATTTAATCGCAAGCTAGATCAAATGCTATAAACTACTAAATAACAACATTATTACTGTACGTAACCTAGTGGAAAATGGGGTAGAGTATACAACAAAAATGTTAATTTGGTATGTGATTACTAAATAGGATGCCAGCCAACTAAATGAAAAAAGTACTACTCTTAGACAAAAGAAAAGGAATCGAACTACATCAAAGCTACCTGAAACAAAACAAAACTCCAATTTCCAATAAAGAGAACTCAGGTGTCGTTCGTAGTCAAAAAATGACATGTTGCTGTTGGCGACACGTCCAATGCGTCAGACGTCTCAACGTTCGTAACGTGACATTTAGACCGTCCAACCAATTGAAGGGAATAAATATGTTCGTGTCTAATGCGTCGAACGGGTAGTGCCGTTTCCACTCGACGGCTACTTCTTTTTCTCTTCCCTTCCTCTATATAATTAAAACCCCACCCACCCTCTCCCCACACCGGTACCAAATAGCCCAACCCTCTTTCCTCATTTTTCTTGTTTTTATGTTTTTTTTCCTTTCTATAACACATATTTTTCTAAGGTTTTTTTGCTATATTTTGTAGTTTTCATTTTTCAGTATGACGCAACCGTCTTTTGGTTCTGCTACTACATTCGCTTCCTCCCAGCCTATTGTTTTATGGACATCCGAAAGAAAGGAAGTTTTCATAGATCTGTGCGTGGATTTTCTACCAGACAGAAGGAATTCGGTCAGCTGGTTATATACGTCGGTGACAAATGCATTTAACGATAGATTGAACATTGACTGATCCCGGACATAGATGAAGAACAAATGGGACAATCTGAAGTGTTCTTGGACTGATTGTGACAAACTTCTGCAGTTAGAATGAGGGATTTGGGATCAGGAGAACGATTACTTGAATGGTCCCAAGAAGTGGTCGGATATTGCTGCACGAAGATGTAAGAGATTCGGAAAAAAAATCTTATCTTCAAATTTAGAGAGTTGGATCGGCTTTTTGGAGGCTTCATAGAAAAGGGCACTTGCAGATATCTGATACCTCCTACTCCAACCACTTAGCATTTCACCGTCGCCAATACTGATTATTACTCCAATTGGATGACCTGTGACACTAAACCCGCGCAGCATTGACGCAATAGATATACCGAGCAGAGCAGCTCGAGTAGGCATGACGTTGGATGGTCGATCGTTCATACAGACCGTTTCTGCAACGCCGTACATCGTTGTTATGTTATACTATCTCCTGCTATATCGGTTGACCGGTGGGAGTTTATGTTGATTTTTCACGATGAATCCACGAACTTGGATATTGTGGAAACATTGACTGGTGAAGAAGTGGAAGGATTTACGATATACCAGTTAAATTTATTGCGTAGTTGTCGTCGATAGTTTTAGTTTATTTTTTGAATGTATTTGAACTTAAAAATGTATTAATTTGTTATATTGAAATGTCGTAATTTATTTTTTATTATTTGTAATTATTAAATGCATATTACACAATAAAAACAAATAATTAATTAACTGAATCGATTAAATTAAAAATTATAATTTAAATACTCCACTTGAATACTCCGTTCAAATCACCAACTGCATTCCCCGTTAAGTCAACTTTCTCACTCAGATTCCCCACTCAAATGTCATGTTACCATTCGTCGAGAACGCAGCCTCAATACATTGCAGCTTATATAGCGAAATCATCGAGTGAAATAACTAATAACAATCATCACCAAACAAATGTGCATTGCCCATAACAATAACCAAGTCATAACGTAATGACCGAGAATTTCACTAATTTGATTTGTGAATATTTAATTTAATTTAAAATATTTAAATGATAGATTTAACAATTAAATAAAACTCTTTTAAATAATAACTAGAGATGGTGAATTAGTTTTCAAAAATTGGTTTGCAAAAGTAATTAGTTCAAAGAAAAATCGAAAATGTTCGTCGGCTAAAAGTGTCGGGAAAATGTTGCAAACACTATTGTATACCCATATGCATAAATTTGCAAATAGGTTGGAGTTATGCTATATATAAGTATACTTAAGGATGTGACTTATTATGAAATAAAAATAATAAATATAAAACACCAAGTACTAAAGCACTTAAGTCATTAGTACTTGAAAACTCCTTTTAACCCAACATACACTTACATGCATGTACTTAAGCATACATTGAAAAGGTGTTAGGATGAAAGTAAAATATTTTTCATTTCTTTATTTTTTTTCTTTTAAATCGTTTACACACACACACTTATACACACACCACTTTACATATATTATATATATACACATACTCATCATATTTCAAAAAGGAAATCTTTAGAGAAAACACACACTTCTTTAAAAAAATCAGATCTTGTAAAGCTTCTCAAGATCAAAAGTCTTAAGCAAAGATTCAAGAAGAAACATGGAAGATGAGAATACTTATTTTGGTCTAAAATCTTGTGTCATATTTCATTAACAAGTTATGTAATAAAATTTATGTTAAATCATGTTTGATCTCATATGTATACTTGCTTGAAAACTTTTAGGTGTTTGTAGTTATGCTCTGTATACATATACATATACATACATACATACATATATATAAAATCAGGTTATTGTTAACATAAATCATGTGATAACCCGGATTTTGGAACATCTGTTAATTGATAATTAACTGGGTTAATTAATAGAAATACTGATTTTATTTGGATTAATAAATGAAATTTTGATAATTAGAATATATCTGGATATGTATATAGATGAATTTGAACTATAATAAATACTGACTTATAAATATCTAGATAAATATTCATTTGATAATATTTGTTTAATGATCTTCTTTTATAAATATTTATTTGGTAAAATTTATCTTTTCAAAACTAATATAGTATATATATATAATATTAGTTTTATTTTTCAAAAGCTAATCAAAAATATATTCTATATATATATATATATTGATATATCTTATAAATAGGAAGTTTTTAATATAATAAAAGCTTAATATTCAAATTGTAATATATATGAATATATATATTATGATTTGGTTTGTGTTTTAAAATTCAACACAGTAATTTTCTAATTTAATGTTAAAATGTTTTCCTATTTGAAATGTGTATATATATTTGTATATATATTTGAAATAGGAAAAATATTGATTTGAATTTAACAAGAGTTTTCAAACTTTAATATATATATATATATATATAATTTGTAATTTGAAAGGTTAATTTGATTTAATGCTTTTGAAATGATATTTGAAATTTAAATTTTAATAACAAAGTTAATTTATTATTATTATAAACATATAGTTCAACTTGAGTTTTAGATAAGATTTAAATTTAAAAGTTCATTTGTTTAATATTCTTTCATTTTAATTTTAACACAAGATAAATTTGTTTTAAATTTTAAGAGTTAAATTAAAATAGATGTTTCAAACATATAAACATTAAATTGAATCAAAATATAAGTTACTTGAATTCATATGAATATTTATTAAAGGATAAGTATACACATTTTATAATCATATGAATATTAAATAAATATTTGTATAAGGCTTAAATAGATTATTAAAAAGGAAATCACATTTTTAAACATTTAAAATAACACTTGTTAACTTTTTAAATGTATGTTAAGACACTTGTAAATCTTTGAGCATAGGTGTAAGAAAATTAAATCATACAAGGGACAAATGTCATATTCTTGACATTTTAATTTAAAATTAAAATTGTAAAATAATAATAAGTTGTACTCTCAGCTGAAAGATCATCTTCATCTCAACCAAAATGAAAATCGAAACATAGATCTAAGAAATGGAAACCTGGAAATTAAAATTCAAAGGAAATAAAGATCTGGAAATTTCAAATGCAAATCAGAGGAAGGAGATCAAGGCAAATTCAAATAGCAGCTTCAAATCTTCAAATACAACTTGAAGTTCAGAAAAGGGAAATCTATCAACTAGTAACCAGGGATCAAACAACAAGTTTAAAATTCAACTAAGCAAAAAAGAAATCAAGTTCAAAACTGGAACAAGCCTGGAAACAGAAATATGTTATCTGCTTCTCTGTTCAAAACATTGCAGGTGAGTACTCCTACCTCATGAATGTAAACATGCTTGTATATGGATAAATATGCAAATGTTTGTGTGTGTGCATGCCTGAACATAGATATATACTTCTCTGTTAAAACCTAAAACAGTGAGTAAACTTAACTTATGAAGCTAAATCATATTTATATCTTTGTGCATGAAATGATTTATTGTAAAAATAGCTTGAATGTGATTTGCATGGATGTAGAAATGCATTTTTGTTGGAATATAAGATGAATGACTATGTGCATGACTGGGTTTAGATATGTAAGCTTCTGTTCTTGTTTAACAGACCCAAAACCAATTCAAAAATAAAAATCTCTTCACTCAATCTCTTATAGGATATGATGTTTAAGGGAAATTTGGTGGTAATGGTGTAATACAAATTTTAAAAATGTTAACAAGTAGAATTATCGGGTAATTATCTAGTTAAGTAAATATTACAGTAAAAAAAGAATATATCAAATAAATCGATGGTTTCAATTTCGAGTTTCACCTATCTTGTCTAATCCGTCTTTCAAAACTATGATTTTTAGAAATGATTACAAGATTTTTAGGTGAGTGTCGGGGTAGTAATTGCGAGTTGAACGGAAAACTTGTTTTCACCAAATTCCGGCGAACCAATCAATGGTGAAGGTCGATTTTAGGCCTAGAGGTAGCTGCAGAGGTGGATGGCTCGGGAAAAATGCTTGGAGAAATTCTCGATCACCGTGGTGTCGTGTAGACGGTGATGTAGGGTTTTAGGATTCATTTCGGTGAAGGTTGGTTCCAGGCATTTTGCGATGTCGTAGTGACGCAGGAGTGGATCGGTGGAGGGGGAAGAGGTAGAGGGATGATTGGCGAAGCTTCTGTCAAATGGGCGATGATCTGGTAGTCGTAGGCGGCGGCGCGGAGTGGTTTTCATCGATCGAGTTTGGGTTCCAGGCACTCGCAGTTGTTCGTTTTCGATTTGCCAAGTCGATCGACGATCTGGGAGTTCGTGACGACTCAGAGGAAGTTCGCTGGCTTGTGGATGGTCGGAGCATTGGACGGAGTTGGTCTGATCGCGTGTGCACGTGCACACGTGTATGTTGTTGTCTGGGTTATTCGTGGTATTTGGGGAAGAAGGATTTATATCGGGTAAAACTCGAAGTAGATAGGGGATTGCCTCAAAGTAACTGAAGATGATGGATGACTCGGTGGGGTCTTTGGGTTTTTAGAGTTTTGCTCGGGTTCGATTTGCTTTGGGTTGTACAGGTTTAAATTTTGTAAAGAAGAATCAAGATTACCAATTTAAAAGCAAGTTCTTTTCTAAATAAATGTCAATCAAGTTTCAAGAGTATTTAATTGAATATATTTCCAAATTTAAAATGTTTAAAGTTGTTGATTTCAAAAGTAATTAACTAAATTAATTAATGAGATAATTAAAGGTTAATTACTATTGTAATTAAGAATAATTACCTAATGGGGTAATTAGTCGATAGTTAATGAACTAAGAGATGAATCATTAACTAGAGATTAAATGATTAATTGATTTTAAGTTAATTAATTTGTCTAATTAATTAAAGATAATCACTTATAAATTTATTAAGTATAATTACTTAGAGAAGTAATTAATGAATAATTACTTAATGTAATTAAGTAAAAAGGGAAATAATGTATGGAAGTGATTAAGGATTAATCCCTTAGTGTAATTAATTAAAGGATTAATTAATATAATTAATTAAAGGTTAGTTAATATAATTAATTAAGGGTTAGTTAATTAAGTAAAGAATAACTAATTAATTAAAGGGTTAAGATTAATTAATAATGTGATTAATTACTTGTTGAGGTAATAAATTAAAAGAGTAACTAATTAATGAAGTAATTAGAAGATCATTAACTAATTAATGGAAGTAATTAAAGATAATTATCGAATGGTTGAGGATAATCAATCTATAATTAAGGTTTAATTACTTAATGTAATTAAAAAGTAATTAATCAAGAATGATTAATAAAAAGGGATAATTAATGAATAATTACTTATTGTAATTAAGGGATAATTAATCAAGGAAGATTAATTAAGATCTAGAGATTAAGTGATTAATTAATTTGAAATTAATTAATGTTAAGTAAGATGGATTAAGGTAATCCAAGTAATTAAAGGTTAGTAATTAAATTAATTTGAGATTAATTAAATTAATTAAGAATAAATCAACTTGTTATGGATGGTTGAATAATATTGGGTTACTTGGATTGATTTTATCTCTGATGGGTAATTGAGATGTGCTGTGATATGAATGGGTTAAACTATGATAATGTAGATTACATATCTGAGTTGAATTGTTGTATGATATCCTGGATTTAAATTGTATTGTTTAAAACTCAACAACCTGGATTAGAGATGACATTGAATTCGAAGAGACCGGAGTCGGGTATCAGTAAATACCCGAAACCACTTCGATTCTTTATAAATGTGAGTTTGGAAACAAACAGGCTGGAATGAAATAAGTTAAGTATCATGGATATTTAAACTGGATAACGATTCTTGGATATTGTTTTGAGATAAATGATTGACTTAAATAAGATTTGAACTCGTAGTAAAGTACGAGTTACCCTGGTAATTCACTTAAGTTATATCGCTTGGTATTTCATGTTAGATGAGTTTACTCACGCTGGTTTCCAGCCTGACCCGGGTGTTACTTTGATGTAATGCTCGGGTCAGACCGAGTATTACAGATTTTCAGGTAAGGACGTTTGGGAGTTCAGGAGACGAGCTGGATGGCAGGAACGTATGGAGTGTTTCTACTGTGTTATATTATTGTATATCTGAGGCTTGATAATTATGTATATCCAGTGTCTGTATAAATATGTAACTCTGATGTATTAAAATGTAATTATCAAATACAGTTTTCTTTGTATAACTGATAATCGACAGATATAATATTGTTTTGTAAAACTGTTATCATTTATTATTATATTTTATCCGCTGCGAATGTGAGATGTTGATGTTTCTGATTCTTCTTCTTCTTCTGTTTCTTTCTTCTATCTCTTTCTTTTTCTTCTAACTATCTGGAAATTTCGGGTTCGAAATTTCCGGGTCGTTACAAATCATATCTCAGTTTTTCGTTAAACATGTCTTCTAGTCCTCCAAAATTCACACCATCACATCATTTCATTTTCAACCAAAACCACCAACTAGAAACTTGTCTGTAATTGAGTCTAGTTTATTTCAAAATTGATTTTAGATATTTTTATCAATTGTGTGTGGAGATAGGGGTTTATATCAGTCAGAAACTTGATTTTAGCCATGATTCGACCATGGTGGTTTTGAGAATGGATTATACCAGTGGATCGATCATGGAAAGTCATGATTTTTAAGAATGGAGGCGGGTTTTATTGTGGAGTATCGAGTGCGGGATATTGATTTTTCTATTTTGGGGGAAATTTATAAATCAGTCGTTTTGGTCGATGTAGGGTTAATGGCTGGTCGTGGAGCAACTAGAGGTGGTAGTGGAGCTACAATAGCAAGCGCAAGGTTGACGGCGACTTGGAGTGGTGGGATCATGGGGTTTTAACGTTTTGGGGGTTGTTATGGGTGCTCGAGTTGGTGGAGGTCGTATGAGTACATCAGCACGTCGAGTTGGGGCCAGTTTATTGAATATGCAAGTATATGATTTTTGTTTGATGATAATAAACATATATATGTTCATTTAAATGTATTTGTTAATGTACTATTTTATTTTGCACATAATTAAATAAATATTTGTTTAATAAAATAAATAACATAGAATTTAAATTCAAACAGATATTTTATTCAAACAAATATTTATTACAACTTTTGAATAGTACAAATTTGAGCTCTTACTATATATATACAAATTTCAATTACATTACAATTTCAATCACATCACATTTTTCACTATACATTTGCACCTCACTACATATCACTCGTTCACTCGTATTTAATCTTCAACTCTATTCTAGATTGAATCCAGCATCTGAGCAATCTGTAAAATAAACACTAAAGTAGTAAAACTGAAAAAGAAATATTTTTGTAGTGTAAAATAAAATGTATTTTGAAAATATTATTTGCCTCAGTTATTTGGATTGTTCATCAGCATTTAATTTTGAATTCATCATACACGAACATCTTGTGACATGCACAGTGTATCACTGTACATGCCACAAGGCCGTGCACACCGATATACACTTGATAAAATTACAGGGACAGGTGAGCACAAGGTCATACCCAATCAAAAGTCGGGTTCAGCTCAAGTGAAATGCAAATAAAGTCACAATACAAGCACAAGGTCAAACCCGAGCTATAAGCTGGATTCAACACAGGTGCAAGTACAAAACAATGGGTCAAGACAAAACTGAGGTGGCTACAGTAACAAGCACACATGCCCAGGTTCAATCAAAGTCAAATGCACAAGTAAAGCTCTGAAACAATTATAATGGCAATATCGAAGCAGTGCAGACAAATGTATAAAGGCGTAACTAAGTACAGCATGAACCAGATAAAGCAGTGGACACAAGACTCTAATGTACAACTTCAAGTTCACATATATGACAGCATTGCAGACCAACCATAAGTACACCAGGGCAGTACACAAAGTTCAGTAGCATGGCATAGAGGCATAGACTACACTCGAGTACACATGAAAACAGCTCAAGCTCAAGGCAAGTGCAACAATCAAAAGCATGCACAAGTTCATATGCAGACATGATGAAGCCAGTGATACCAGATCACAATGTACACAGGAACTCAATAATGACCATACTTATATGCATGCATACAACTCAGTAGTTCAATATCCAACCAAGTCTAATCAAGCAAGTGACTATGATCAATATACATGCATGAATAATACATCTGACTCAATACAACAAATTACGATGAACTCAATCAAAGTCGAGTCACACATACATATATACATGTATACAACAGCTCAAAGTTTCAACTGCTACGACATGATGACTAATACAAACTCGAGTGTGCACAAGCTTTAAAACCAGTACAGTTCAACATTGGAGCATATAGATGAACCAGATCAAAATCAGTGGCTCGGCATGCACGAGCAACTCACCATGCAATGCAACAGAACAGTGAACAATGAAATAAAACCAGAGATGTGTATATACTTAGACAACTCGAAGTGAATAGAGCATAAGCAAGTGACACAGTAGTTTTGAACAAAGCCAAGTTAAATGCCAAAGTCATGGAACAGCAGGGTACAAGTTCGAACAAAGCAAAAATTAAGAAACCAATGTCAACAGCAGATTTCAAACCCAAGTCAATAGAATCAAAGTTCAAATGCCAGAAATTCAAATCCGTGATGACCAAGGAATCGAGCAAGTTCAAAATCGAAGCCGTGAGAATCAAGAAACAAAATATACGAAATTGAACTAGTCTAAAGAAATCACGGTCATTCAAACATAATCAAGTGGCCGAAGAAAATTATCAAACGAACGAGATTATAGGGGATCGAACCCTATTTAACCCATTCATCATCGGCATAGAAAATCATCGAGTTCAAGCAAGCTAATCAAAAAAGCAAAGAGAATAAATCACATACCACTTTAGTCGAACTCGATCAAAATTGGAGCAGCCGCGTGCAAAGCGAGAGACCATCGATCGATAAAGTAAGGGACACTGAATCATCATTCGATCGAGCAATTCTAGTCGGCAACCTCAATTTATCAAAAGCCCTAGTTTTTGTAAAGAGGAACGAATGAGCAGAAAGCAGCTATAATCGAAAACAAAAGAAAAGGAATCGGCCGAATAATAGAAAAGAAAAGGGATTTTTATTTTTATATTGGGCCAGTTACTTTAATTAATTTTTTGGCTTTAAATTTTAAAAATTAGGGTTTCATTTGTTTTTCAGTTGTTTTTATTTTGTTATTAGTTTTGACTCGTGTAATTGTCTAGTCGTGTAACTAGGGGACGAACTACGGTGGTGTAGTTCGAGAATTCGCAACTCAGTGGCTGAGTTGTGGTAGGGTTTTGAGCGTAGAGTTAGGTTAGTCGATAGCGGGTGTCGCAAGTTTACGTGTGTAAGCGTCTGACTATTTAATTTCTAGTAGAAACCTTGGGGGCAGCACGTAGGCAGGGTTTTGCCGAAGCTGGGTAAATCGGTGTGTTCTATTTTCTGTTTTTATTATTCTGCTATTATCTGTGCTGCTATTATTCTGCTATATCTGTGTTGAAATTATTTTATATACTTCCGCATTAAATTTTTATAATTAATAGTATCACCCTATTTACCCCCCCCTCTAGGACGAAATTGATCCTACAAGTGGTATTAGAGCTAGGAACAAAAGCCATTTTTGTTTTAAAATTTTGATTTTTCAACGATCAATTTTTACTTTAAAAATTTGAATTTTTAAATGGCTTTTTTAATGATGCTTTTGCTGAGGGTCAGTCAATAGTTAGACCACCAATGTTCAATGGTGAATATGCTTACTGGAAAAATAGAATGAAATTTTTTCTAAAAATCGTGGATGCTTTGAATATAGTTGAGACAGGATATAGAACACCAACTATAGTGGTAAATAGTCAGGAAATAGAAAAACCAATGGATCAATGGACAGATCTAGAAAATAAACTACAGAATGCCAACGCTAAAGCTATGAATTCTATTATATGTTCATTAGATAAAATTGAATTTAATCGTGTCCCACATTGTCTAACTACGCAGGAAATCTGGCACACACTAGAAGTGACTCACGAAGGAACATCTCAAGTCAAGGAATCTCGCCTTGCCATGCTGAGTAGCGAATATGAGAATTTCACAATGGTCAAGGAAGAAAATGTCAAAGAGATGTACAGACGACTTTCCAATATTGTATATAAATCAAAAGCTCTTGGAAAATCATACACAGAGTTGGTGATACTCCAGAAAATCCTCAGAGTCCTTCCACGAAATTTTGAAGCAAAAGTCACAACTATTCAAGAATCAAAGGATTTGAAACAAATCAAAGTTGAAGAGCTTAGCGGAAATCTCACCACTTATGAGCTAGAAATGAAATTCAAAGAAGAGCGTGAAGGAGGTGATACATGAAAGAAATCAATAGCTCTCAAAGGAACCACAGAAAGTGATGATGATGATGATGATGATGATGGAGCAGCTGAGCTGGCACTTGTAATAAAGAAATTCAAAAAGTGGAACCGCAAATACGGAAATCCAGCTCTAAATCAAAATTGAAAAGCAGAATAGTCAAAGCATTAGACAACCTAGAAGAACGGGAGATAATCTGTCATATGTGCAACAAACCCGGTCACATCAAGCCCAATTGTCCTCAGAATAGACACGGCCAAGAAAAGAAATCAAAAAGAAGAAGTTTTGCAGCCACGTGGAATACAAGTGATGAAGATAATAAAAGTACTAGCAGTGAGAGTGAAAAAGCAGATCTGTGCCTTCAAGGTGATATAACTGGTAGCGATGATGACGAGCCAAGCGAGGTATCAAAACTCACTCACTCAGAATTACTTATATATTTCCACGAAATAAATAGCTATTTTGAAAGACTTAGGGAGAAATACGCCAAAATTGAATCACAAAGAGATACTTTGATAGATTTAAATAAACAGCTTGATCAATTAGTTAAAAACTATCAAAGCAAGAGCCCTAAGTGTGATAAGTGTCCAACATTCGAAGAAGAAATTAAAAAATCAGAAATTAAAATTAAATCACTTGAAAATGAAAATTTGATTTTGAAAGAAAGTGAAAATACTAGGAGAGAAAATTCAATTAAAAAATGCACACAATTATTGAATGAAAATGAATCTCTCAAAACACAAGTCCAACAACTGTCTACGACTTTAGGAAAATTTTCAAAAAGTGAAAGATCGTTAAATATGCTATTAGGAAAGCAAACTGCTAATACAGATAGACAAGGACTTGGGTATAATCAATCTAAACTTGATAGAAGCAAAATTAATCAAGTCAAATCCATGTGCACAATTTGTAGAAAATTTGGACACAATCAAAATAATTGTTGGTATAGACCCAAACACGAGAAAACCATTTCAATTTGGGTTCCGAAAGGCACGAATGTAAAATCTCTCAAAGTCAAACAAATCTAGGTGCCGAAAGGAACATATATAAATAGTTTTGGGTCTTCACAAACATATTGTTCAAAATCATTTGCCACTAACAACCATGGACCTATAAAAACAAATAGGTAACAAAAATCTTTTCTTGTGTAGGTGTGGTGGCAGGCTAAGGAACAACAACAGTGTTATCTGGATTCTGGCTGTTCCAGACACACAACGGGCGACAAATCAGAGTTCCTTAGCCTAGTATAAAGGTGGCAGAATCACAATGGGGAACAACGAAAAATTATCGATAAAGCTAAAATAGATATATATCTTGAACGATTTATTAAATGTGATAATCTGCACCATAATCTGAATTAAATCAGCCAGTTATGTGATAATGAATGTTGAGTTTGATTCTGACTTATGAAAATTGTTGGCCATTTATATTTTTATGCCAAGAACACTTTAAAGATCTCTAGAGTCTCTAGACTATTTCATAAAGATTTGTTTGGACTAATGATGGTGTTTTATTGATTGATGATTACTCATGATACAAGTGGATATATTTGCTTATCCTATCCGACACTATGTTCACGGTTTATTTATTTGCACGGCTTCAATTCAGTTTCATTTAAAAGCTGTTAAAAATGATTTAAAGTTAATTGTTGCAACTTCACAGTCTGGTCTATAACATCCAACTAACGATAATCTTGAGTGAAAAGGAAAATTTGGATGCAGATTACACTGGTAATCTAGTTGAGAGAAAAATTACTAGTGGAACGTGATTTATGTAGAGACATTCAGTAGTTGCATCGTTTTTTCCAAAGAAAATATCTGCATATTTTTCACTTCGACTGATTTTCAATTAGCAGACATTTTTCTTTTATAAAACCCCTTCCAGAAAATCATTTTTTGTTGACCTTGTTTCAGATTAGTCATTTTTGAAAATTTGATTTTATAATTATTTTTTTAGATTTGTTTTTAAATGACTACATTAACTAATCTGACTCCCTACTGATTATCGAAAAGATAAATAGTGATTGAAAAAGTGATGAGTGTTGATATTAATCATATATTATAACTTGAGACAGTATAATTAGTAAATTTCTTTAGAAATTTAAACAAGAGTTATAAAAAACTTTTTTTTGGTAAAAATTCCATGACCACCTCTAATTCTATCATATTTCTATCGACCATCACTCTCAAAATCCAATATAGTATGTTAATATGTCGTACTTTAAACAGGAAATTATGCGCTTTCGTTTCATTATATTTTTAGCAATAAAAACATCCAAAGTATTCACTCCCATTTAAAAGTCCTCACGGTTATGCATAGGTGAATTACTTGGAATTTTTGATTATGTGCTTCCATGCTCATTTAAAAGTCCTCACGATTATGCATGTATGGAACGCATATCAAAATTGATTGATTAAATAGACAAGTTGATTCTAATCCCATTTAAAAGTCCTTACGGTTATGCGTGGTTAGAAGATACTTGAATTCATTTTAAAAAAAATTGGGAATACTACTAATCTCGTTTAAAAGTCCTAACGGTTAGACATGGTTAGTAAATATTCAAATTCCTTATATAAATATACCACAAATAGACACAACTATATGGTTTTATATGATGACATCATCTCTATCATTCTAAAGTGGAATATGCGTCAAACAGAGTATTTATGATTTTTGTTTGATTTTTTATTGAAATTTAATATTTATACTTGATTAGGTATTAATGTTGTATTAATGTCTATCACTTTATCTCTATTTTTCTAACACTATTGCTCTTTTGCTGATAACAAAAGGGGGAGAGAAAAGTTATGATTTTGGAAAAGAAAGATCAAATATTTTATTTTGTATTTTCTATCTGCATCTAGGCTCATTTGCGTATTTTTATTCATGCATATATGAAGGGGGAGCTTTGTGTAGAGTGGGAGCATTCAAATAAAGGGAGCAAATTGAATGATCAAATACATTTAATATATTCAAAATCTTAAATATATGTTTGTTATCATCTAAAGGGGGAGATTGTTGAATATGCAAGTATATGATTTTTGTTTGATGATAATAAACATATATATATATATATATGTATATATATATGTATATATATTCATTTAAATGTATTTGTTAATGTACTATTTTATTTTTCACATAATTAAATAAATATTTGTTTAATAAAATAAACAACACAGGATTTAAATTCAAATAGATATTTTATTCAAAAAAATATTTATTACAACTTTTGAATAGTACAAATTTGAGCTCTCACTATATATATACAAATTTCAATTACATAACAATTTCAATCACATCGCATTTTTCACTATACATTTGCACCTCACTACATATCACTCGTTCACTCGTATTTAATCTTCAACTCTATTCCAGATTGAATCCAACATCTGAGCGATCTGTAAAATAAACACTGAAGTGGTAAAATAGAAAAAGAAATATTTTTGCAGTGTAAAATAAAATGTATTTTGAAAATATTATTTGCCTCAATTATTTAGGTTGTTCGTCATCATTTAATTTTGAATTCATCATACACGAACAGCTTGTGACATGCGCAGTGTATCACTATACATGCCACAAGGCCATGCACACCGATATACACTTGATAAAATTATAGGGACAGGTGAGCACAAGGTCAAACCCAATCAAAAGTCGGGTTCAACTCAAGTGAAATACAAATAAAGTCACAATACGAGCACAAGGTCAAACCCGAGCTATAAGCTGGATTCAACACAGGTGCAAGTACAAAACAATGGGTCAAGACAAAACTGAGGTGGCTACAGTAACAAGCACACATGCCCAGGTTCAATCAAAGTCAAATGCACAAGTAAAGCTCTGAAACAATTGTAATGGCAATATCGAAGCAGTGCAGACAAATGTATAAAGGCGTAACTAAGTACAGCATGAACCAGATAAAGCAGTGGACACAAGACTCTAATGTACAACTTCAAGTTCACATATATGACAGCATTGCAGACCAACCATAAGTACACCAGGGCAGTACACAAAGTTCAGTAGCATGGCATAAAGGCATAGACTACACTCGAGTACACATGAAAACAGCTCAAGCTCAAGGCAAGTGCAACAATCAAAAGCATGCACAAGTTCATATGCAGACATGATGAAGCTAGTGATACCAGATCACAATGTACACAGGAACTCAATAATGACCATACTTATATGCATGCATACAACTCAGCAGTTCAATATCCAACCAAGTCTAATCAAGCAAGTGACTACGATCAATATACATGCATGAATAATAAATCTGACTCAATACAACAAATTACGATGAACTCAATCAAAGCCGAGTCACACATACATATGTACATGTATACAATAGCTCAAAGTTTCAACTGCAATGACATGATTACCAATACAAACTCGAGTGTGCACAAGCTTCAAAACCAGTACAGTTCAACATTGGAGCATATAGATGAACCAGATCAAAATCAGTGGCTCGGCATGTACAAGTAAATCACCACATAATGCAACAAAACAGTGAACAATGAAATACAATCGGAGATGTGTATATACTTAGACAACTCGAAGTGAACAGAGCATAAGCAAGTGACATGGTAGTTTTGAACAAAGTCAAATTAAATGCCGAAGTCATGGAACAGCAGGGTACAAGTTCGAACAAAGCAAAAATTAAGAAATCGATGTCAACAGCAGATTTCAAACCCAAGTCAATAGAATCAAAGTTCAAATGCCAGAAATTCAAAGCCGTGATGACCAAGGAATCGAGCAAGTTCAAAATCGAAGCTGTGAGAATCAATAAACAAAATATACGAAATTGAACTAGTCTAAAGAAACCACAGTCATTCAAACATAATCCAGTGGCCGAAGAAAATGATCAAACGAACGAGATTATAGGGGATCGAACCCTATTTAACCCATTCATCATCGGTGTATAAAAATCATCGAGTTCAAGCAAGCTAATCAGAAAAGCAAAAAGAATAAATCACATACCACTTTAGTCGAACTCGGTCAAAATTGGAGCAGCCGTGTGCAAAGTGAAGAGACCATCGATCGACAAAGCAAGGGACACTGAATCATCATTCGATCGAGCAATTGAAGTCGGAAGCCTCAATTTATCAGAAGCCCAAGTTTTTGTAAAGAGGAGCGAACGAGCAGAAATGACGCAGCGGATTAATCAAAACAAACTTCAATCGGTGAAAGTAGCAATAGATGGATTGATGAATACTGAAATGCTCGAATTCGTTGATCCGAAGATACCGAACTCTAGCTATCCCGAACTCGTTGATCGCGCACGATACCGGGTTCAAAGATCTTCAATTCTTCAAGCGTTGATCAAGCGCACTTGATTCCGCGAATCGACTTCTACAATGGTTGAATCGAACGCACTCGATTAACCGAAAGAGGAGATAGGAGATTACACTCAACTACCAATTTGAATGAAAGCACAAAGCAATCAAAAGAGAATTTTATTCAATATTCAACAACCTTTTACAAATGAGAGACTCGGCCTATTTATAGGCGTTTTACAACTCACACACAAAAAAAACAAGAAAAATTACATCTCCTAAGTCGGTTCCGACCTAACAGTCACGACCTATCATAAGTCGTACATGACTTAAGCCCAAACAGTTACAACATAACGACTTTCAAACAGAAAATACAAACAGACAACCACTTAAGTCGTTGCCGACTTAACAATGCTACGCAACTCAACTTAGTAACGACTTAAGGAATCAACGGTCCAGGTTAACTCGGCAGAGAAAACAACGGCAACAGTGCTTCGCGACTTAAAATGAACGTCTTCAGAAAGTCTTTGCGACTTAAAGATTCTCGCGACTTAAATCAACGGCATAGGATAAAGCGGCATATAATCTACGGCTACAAGCTTCAGCGACTTAAGAACAAAGGTAGAGATTAACTCGGCAGAAGAATCAATGGCATCCAGAGCTTTGCGACTTAAAGATAACATAACTCCGCGACCTAAGCCTGTACGACTTAAAACCTCGCGACCTAAGAACCCTGGCATCTGAACCATCTTTATGCGACCTAAGTTCCTGCGACCTAACTTAGGTCGAGACATTTTCCTGCGACTTAGTATAGGTCGTTTCATTTTAACTCGGAGCACTTTTAACTCGGTAAGTCGTACTAGCGACCTATCTTCCAATTCGTTAGGTCGTACACGACCTAAAAACGTGTTAGGTCGTCTGAGCGCTTTTCCACTAGGTCGTTGATCTTCACTAAGTCGTTGGAGCGACTTATAGGCTTCGTTAGGTCGGTCGCGACCTATGACTTCAACTTTCCACCTTTCTTCACGAAATATTGACTCCTTAGCTTTAGGTCGGATTCGACCCATCAACATGTTACGACCTACTAGTTTGCTAGGTCGGTCACGACCTAGTACTTGGCATGCATCATCCTCCCCTGGTTGAGAGAAATTCGTCCTCGAATTTGTAAATTCTACCACCTCAGCTCGTTCATCTTCATGATATGGTACGAGTTGTTTAACATTGAACACGTCAGACGTATACACATCATTTGGCAGCTTCAATTTATAAGCATTTTCATTGATTCTCTTCAAAATTTCCACTGGACCAATCTTTCGTGCTTTCAATTTATTGTACGCACCTACTGGAAAACGATCTTTTGTTAACACTGCATAAACCATATCTCCTTCGTTAAACTCAACATTCCTTCGCTTCAAGTCTGCAGATCGTTTATATTTCTCATTTGCTTTCTCCAATCGTTCTTGATTGATTTTATGACATTCCGCTAACCCCTCAACAAAATCAGCAGCTTTCTTAACTGTCTTCTTTGATTGTGGCACTACCGTCAAATCCAACGGTCCCTTCGGTAAGCTCGAATAAACAATCTGGAATGGACTGAACCCAGTACTTCGATTCACAGCATGATTATGGGCAAACTCTGCCTGGCATAACTTCATATCCCAACTCTTCAGATTATCTTGAACAAGACACCTCAACAAGTTTCCCAACGATCTGTTCACAACCTCGGTCTGTCCATCCGTTTGCGGGTGATAAGCACTACTAAACTTCAGCTTCGTTCCCACCATTTTCCACAAACTCAACCAAAAATGACTCAGAAATCGAGTATCTCTATCCGACACAATAGATTCTGGCAATCCATGAAGTCGATAGATCTCCTTGAAAAACAACTGAGCAACATGAACAGCATCTGCCGTCTTCTTACAAGCAATAAAATGTGCCATCTTCGAAAATCTATCCACCACCACATATATGGAATCGTTACCACGCTGTGTCCTTGGCAATCCCAACACGAAGTCCATACTCACATCAACCCACGGTTTAATTGGTACAGGTAACGGCATATAAAAACCAGCATTAGTCGCAGTTCCTTTCGAAACCTGACAAATATGACAACGCTCCACAAACCTTTCCACCTCTTTCCTCATTGATGGCCAAAAGTAGGACTGTGAAATCAACTGTAAGGTACGGTCTCTCCCAACATGTCCCTCTTCGTGTAACTCCTTGATAATCTTCATTCTCATACTACCCTCCGGTATGCACAATCGATTTCCTTTAAAAAGAAAACCATCTACCATCACGAACTCATCTGTCTCTCCCTCCTTGACTTTATCAACAAACTTTGCAAAGTAAGGATCATCGGTAAATAATTCTAGCAATAGTTCAAACCCCGTCACTTCAACCTTCAATGTAGTTAACAAGTGATTTCTTCTACTCAATGCATCAGCCACACGATTCGTCACTCCCGACTTGTGTTTCACAACAAATGTAAATTTGTTGCAGATATGCAATCCACGATGCATGTCTCGCTGAAATCTTGTCTTGCCCTTGCAAATGCTTCAATGCTTCATGATCAGTATACAGAAAAAACTCCTTCTGAAATAGATAGTGTCTCCAGTGTTTAATAGATTGTACAACAGCATAGAATTCCACATCATATGTACTGTTCGCATCTTCGCTCCTGACAACTTCTCACTGAAATATGCAATTGGACGTCCCTTCTGACTCAACACTCCTCCAATTCCAACCTTGGATGCATCAGTATGTAGTTCAAACACTAACTGAAAATCTGGTAATATTAGAATTGGTGCAGACGACAAAAGTTCTTTGATTCGCTCAAAAGCAACCCCGGCTTCCTCCGTCCATGCAAACTGTTTACCCTTCATACAATCAGTCACAGGCGCCATCACACTACTAAAGTGTGGAATAAACCTCCGATAAAATGAAGCCAACCTGTGGAAACTACGAACTTCCATTATCGTCTTGGGCTGCGGCCAATCTCTGATTGCCTCAACTTTACTTTGGTCCACATGTTTACCTTCCTTCGAGACAACATACCCCAGAAATAAAACGCTATGCGTCATGAACACGCATTTCTTCGTTGCTGCATAGAATTGTTCTTGTCGCAATACCATCAGGACTTCCCTCAGATGATTCAAATGTTCCTCTGGACTCCCGCTGTAAATCAGAATATCATCAAAATACACCACCACAAATTTCCCAATGAACGGTCGAAAAATCTGATTCATCACCCTCATAAAAGTACTCGGTGCATTGGATAAACCAAATGGCATGACCAACCATTCGTATAGACCCTCCCTGGTTTTAAAAGCAGTCTTCCACTCATCTCCTGGTCTGATACGAATTTGATGATATCCGCTCTTCAAATCAATCTTCGAAAATATAGTAGCTCCGCTTATTTGATCTAACAAGTCATCCAACCTTGGCATTGGAAATATATATATCACAGTAATCTTATTCAATGCTCGACTGTCAGTGCACATCCTCCACGTCCCATCCTTCTTGGGTACCAATAAAGCTGGTATAGCACAAGGACTAAGACTCTCCTGCACACGCCCCTGCTCAAGCAATTCCTCTACCTGCCTTCGCAACTCTTCATGTTCCTTCGGACTCATTCGATAATGTGGTCTGTGTGGCAACACAGCACCTGGAACAAGATCTATCTGATGTTGTATATCCCTCAACAGTGGCAACTCCGTTGGTAACTCCTCTGGAAATACATCGTCAAATTCTTTCAAAACTGGTTTAACTTCTTCTGGAATCTCAACCTCTTCACTGCTCTCTCGCCCAATTAACAAAAACACTTCACGTTCCTCCTCTACTTCCTTCACAAACTCCTTCAAAGATAACAAAGTTTTGAGCTCTTCAATCTCCTCCAACTTGTTTTCCTCCTGTTGTCGCTTCTTTGGAACTAGAGTAATCTTTGTGCCTTCAAACATGAAACTGTAACTGTTGGTACGCCCATCATGTTGCACCGCCCTATCATACTGCCACGGTCTCCCCAGCAACAAATGACAAACGTCCATGTCCACGACATCGCACCAGATTTCGTCTTTATATTTCTTCCCAATGGAAAACTTCACACGAGCCCTTCGTCCAACCTTCACCTCCCCGCCTTTCCTCAACCAAGCTAGCTTGTACGGTTTCGGATGTTTCTCAGTCTTCAAAGCCAACTTCCTCACAGCTTCTGACGAAATTATATTATCACAGCTTCCAGCATCAATAACAAATTTGCAAACTTTCCCCAGAATGGTACATGTTGACTGAAAAATATTGCTCCTCAACCAACTACAATCCTCCTCTTGCTTTGGTGTTAAACAGGATCTCTTCATCATTAGATTGTACCCTTCGTCTCCCGTCACTTCTTCTTCCTCCTCATCAGTTGGTGAATTGGAACATTCAGCTTCTTCATTCTCATCCTCAACCTCTGCTATCATAGCTCTCTTCTTCGGTTTTGGACATTCGCTACTTTTGTGACCAAATTCCTGACAATTGTAACATTTGAACCCGTTGTTAACCTTTGACTTCTCAACCTCCTTCACTACTGGTCTACTGATAGGTTTAGAAACATTAAGACTTCCTCCAACACCCTTCATTTGATTGTTGGAACTAGTAAACACACCACCTCCTCGTCTACCCTGTTTCTCCCAAGCCAACGCTTTCTGATGTGCTTCCGCTACAGATCTTGGATCGAACATATTAACCATATCCTGGATCTGCATTCTCAATCCCCCAATGAACCTAGATGTCAGCTGCTCTTCTGTTTCCATAATATCATTCCTTGCAATAAGTTGATAGAATTCATCAGCATAGTCATTCACAGATTTCGTCCCTTGTCTCAAATTTTGCAAACGTTGATACATCAAAGATTGATAATTGTAAGGTAAGAACGTTGCTTTCATCAACTTCTTCATCTTCTCCCAAGATTCAACTTTTGACTTCCCCATTCGTTCACGTGTAAGCTTGGTTTGTTGCCACCATGCTAAAGCTCTACCCCTTAATCTCGTAGCAACCAACTTCACTCTACGCTGTTCTGGAACTTCTTTGAAGTCAAAAATCTCCTTGACATTAGCTACCCAATCTAGAAACTCCTCTGCTTGCATACCACCTTTGAATTCAGGAATTTCAGTCTTCATTCCCGACTCCCACTTGTGATCATACTCAGAATAGTTTCTTCCGTGACCTCTTCCTTGAATACTACCACCATCATACTCCTCTTCAAAATCAGATGTATATCGTTGTCTACCTCGTCCACCCACATCTCTACTACCTTCACGCCTACCACCATCATTCCTTCTATCTACATTCCTCCGTTCACGATCATTCACGTTCCTCCTACACCCTTGATCATTTTCAACACTTCTGTCTCGATTAGAATGCGGCGAGACTCTACTTCCCCCATGGTTAGATTCAGGTGAAACCCTTCTCCGATTTTGATTCATTTCTGTCATAAGCTTCTCTAACCGGCCAATTCCTTCGTTAAGCTTTTCACTAAAGTTTTCATTGATTCTTTGCTCCATCTCATCAGCTTCTTCTCTTCGATACAAAGCTTCTACGTTTTGGTGGCGATTAGCTCTTCTTGGCGGCATACTTGAATACTTCACAAACTTTTCAACACTTCAAAATTCAAACACAATTCGGACTTTGATCCAAAATGAAACGGATCGAAAACTTCCACTTTGTAGCAAATCGCGATGAACACGATGGACAAAGTTTCGGCCTCCAATTCAAATCCGATCAAACAACTTCAATGCAAGTCGAACACTTCTACTTGCTCACGGCTCACTCTTCAAGCTTCTAAATGATTAGGCTCCAAGTCTCGATCTAGCTATGATTGGTTAGAACAAGCTCTGATACCAAAACTGACGCAGCGGATTAATCAAAACAAACTTCAATCGGTGAAAGTAGCAATAGATGGATTGATGAATACTGAAATGCTCGAATTCGTTGATCCGAAGATACCGAACTCTAGCTATCCCGAACTCGTTGATCGCGCACGATACCGGGTTCAAAGATCTTCAATTCTTCAAGCGTTGATCAAGCGCACTTGATTCCGCGAATCGGCTTCTACAATCGTTGAATCGAGCGCACTCGATTAACCAAAAGAGGAGATAGGAGATTACACTCAACTACCAATTTGAATGAAAGCACAAAGCAATCAAAAGATAATTTTATTCAATATTCAACAACCTTTTACAAATGAGAGACCTGGCCTATTTATAGGCGTTTTACAACTCACACACAAAAAAAACAAGAAAAATTACATCTCCTAAGTCGGTTCCGACCTAACAGTCACGACCTATCATAAGTCGTACACGACTTAAGCCCAAACAGTTACAACATAACGACTTTCAAACAGAAAATACAAACAGACAACCACTTTAGTCGTTGCCGACTTAACAATGCTACGCAACTCAACTTAGTAACGACTTAAGGAATCAACGGTCCAGGTTAACTCGGCAGAGAAAACAATGGCAACAGTGCTTCGCGACTTAAAATGAACGTCTTCAGAAAGTCTTTGCGACTTAAAGATTCTCGCGACTTAAATCAACGGCATAGGATAAAGCGGCATACAATCTACGGCTACAAGCTTCAGCGACTTAAGAACAAAGGTAGAGATTAACTCGGCAGAAGAATCAATGGCATCCAGAGCTTTGCGACTTAAAGATAACATAACTCCGCGACCTAAGCCTGTACGACTTAAAACCTCGCGACCTAAGAACCCTGGCATCTGAACCATCTTTATGCGACCTAAGTTCCTGCGACCTAACTTAGGTCGAGACATTTTCCTGCGACTTAGTATAGGTCGTTTCATTTTAACCCGAAGCACTTTTAACTCGGTAAGTCGTACTAGCGACCTATCTTCCAATTCGTTAGGTCGTACACGACCTAAAAACGTGTTAGGTCGTCTGAGCGCTTTTCCACTAGGTCGTTGATCTTCACTAAATCGTTGGAGCGACTTATAGGCTTTGTTAGGTCGGTCGCGACCTATGACTTCAACTTTCCACCTTTCTTCACGAAATATTGACTCCTTAGCTTTAGGTCGGATTCGACCCATCAACATGTTACGACCTACTAGTTTGCTAGGTCGGTCACGACCTAGTACTTGGCCTGCATCAAGAAAGAAGCTATAATCGAAAACAAAAGAAACAGAACCAGCCGAATAATAGAAAATAAAAAGTAGTTTTATTTTTATATTGGGCCGGCGTAACGACCCGATATTTTCAACCATTCGCCTCCGCACATGTCAGACTTGAATTGCTCAAAATATCATATTATAAATTTAAATTTGGCAAAACTCAACATATATAGCAAATAAATTAATCACAGAAGCACAGATACTGTGATACCCGGATTTTGGGGCATCAGGAAATTTGGATAAGTTATCTGATTTAACTCTTGTAAATACCGATTTATAAATCGAACAAATTCAAATGTGATAATCTCCATCTTAAAATTTATTTAAAATTTGGTAAGATTGTTAATTTCAAATCAATAATAATAATATGTTGTATATATTCATGTATAGAGAATTATTATATACAAATTGAATTTGTGTTTGTTTAAATATATATGATATATATACATCAAATTGATTTTTAAATTGAATTTGAATCTAGATTTAAATTTGAAATTCAAAGGGTAGATATTTTAAATATTTTAAAATAATATATAAGCTTTTATTTATAAATATAATTGGTTTTATTTTCTTTAAAGTAATTTTTATATTTAGATAAGTATATGTAAATTAATAAATTAAGTATAAAGCTTTTATTAATATTTAAAAATAAGTAAAGATTACTTAAATTACAAGTGTTAAATTATGAGATCATGTAAATAACATGTGTAGGTTAATTAACAAATGTGATGGACAAATGTTAGGGAATGATACAAGTGTCTTTTATTTATTTTAGTTTCTTTAAAATTTAATAAACCACAAATTAACTCTATATAAACATTCATCTTCTATCTTCATTTCTTTTTCCTTATTTTCAATTTCGAACCAGGAAACTCAAGAAAAAAAATCTGTAATAAACTCAAACCAGTAAATTAAAAACCTGTAAACAATACTATCTCATCATCAACCTGATTCACAAACAACTCAAAGATCAAGCAGGCTAAAATATCGAGTACAAAATCATCTCAACAATCAAAATAAACCGGAAGCATTTTAAACCTGGAAGCTATCAATTTTAATTCTTCAACCTCTGCTAAACATCAAGCTTCAACCTGATGCAAATCAAAGCAACTTTCAGATTTCAAATTAAAACCTGCTCTGTTCAAAACAAAAGAGGTGAGTAACTCTGAAACTTTTGGTTATAACCTGATGTATGTGATAATCTTTGAAGTTATGATGTGAAATATGCTTTGCATGATTATTTAAATATGATTGCATGTATATATGTATGATGATATTTGTGTGCATGTCTGTATACATGAAAGTTTGCTCTGTTCTAAGTTCTACAGGCTTTAAACAAGTTCAAAAATTCAATTCCACTCTCTTTGATTATCTATAGCTTGTGATGTTAAGACAAAATATGTTTAAAATCCCCACAACTTAATTTTAAAAAATATATTTCCAAGATAATATGAAAGGGTTGTTGTCTGGAAGAAGAAAAACAGTGTAAATTCAAATTTATCCAAATTTCAACTTGCATGGATCCAAGATTCATTTACATCATTCAAATTCATTTCGACAACAAATTTTTTTAAAACAAGAATCAGGATTTTTAGTTTCGAATTGTGGTCGTATTTGCTAGATGAACGGAATATGGGTTTTTATGAAATTCTGGTGATTGGCGCATGATTGGGTATCGGGTTTGTTTCCAGAAGTGCTGGGATGATCGTTGCACTCGAGAAAAAAATGCAAGATGGGTTTTTAATTCATCGTGGATGGTGATTGGGATCAATTTAGGGTTTAAACTTGTTTTCTGTCGAACTGATTCTCGGGGAATCTACGTTATCGTCGGAGCGTTTCAGATGATCGTACAAAGGGGAAAGAGTTCATGGATGGTCGGAGCATCTTCGGCCATAATGGCATGGCTTCTGATGAACTGTGACGGCGAGGCGAAGGGGTTTTGGGTGATCAAGTTTTAATGTCAGTTGGGTTATGAAGCTCGATCG
Organism: Allium fistulosum; assembly: GCA_030737815.1. Taxonomy (NCBI): domain Eukaryota; kingdom Viridiplantae; phylum Streptophyta; class Magnoliopsida; order Asparagales; family Amaryllidaceae; genus Allium; species Allium fistulosum. The sequence continues at coordinate 1,146,722,364 of CM060905.1, forward strand.
TGATTTCATCAATATTTCGAGTTTCTGGGTACTTTGGTGGTTGATGGTGGTTGTCGCCGACTCGTCAGAGGTTGCGGCATCGATCGAAGATCGTCGGGATAACTGTGCATGTGCACGGTGTCAGGTTGTATTAGTGGTTTGGGAATGAGGAAGAAAGGTTTTTGTCTCGAAGTAAATCCCGAGTGTTTCGCTAGCTGGCTCGAGTAAACGCTCGGTTGAAATTATGTGGGTTAACAGGTTTAACAATTTTAAAGTTTTAAAAATCAGAACAGAAGAGAAGAGCGTGGGTGACTCGAGTTTTAACTCGATAAATTTGAGATGTGGCTCGGGTTTCATTTGGGTATCGGGTTGCTTTGATTTTTTCTTTTAAGGTTTTAAACGAAAAGAGAATTTATAGTCAGTTTTCAAAGCAAATAGATAGGAACATGTTTCAAGACCCTTATCAAACAGTTTTTCAAAATATAAGTATATTAAAAACTTTAATAAGGGGTGTTTTGACTAAATTAATTTCTTGGTATAAGTGATTAAGAGTAATTACTAATGTAATTAATTAGCGGATAGTTTAATTATTTAATGTGATTAATTAAAGGTTAATAAAATGAATATAATTAGTTAAAGATAATTAACTAATGAAAGTGATTAAGGATTAATTAATTAAATTAAGTGGTTATGGGATATTTACTTGATGGAAATAATTAAAAGATAATTAGAGACTAGTTGCTTAAATGATGATTACTTAATGTAAGTAATTAAAAGATAAATTTGTTAAGGATTAATTAATTTAATTAGTAATTAAAGGTTAAATTAATTAAAAAATAGAGGTTAATTAATTAAGAATAATTAACCTATGATATAATTACTTGATGAAGTAATTTATTGAAAGGTAAATTACTTAAGAGAATTAATTAAAGTTTAATTACTTATTGTAGTTAATTAAATGGATTAATTAATTAAAGATTAATTAATTAAGGAAAGTAATTAAGGGATAGTTAATAAATGAGTATGATTAATTTAAAGGAAAATTAATCAATGTAAGTAATTATAGAAATTAATTTGAGTAATTAATTAAGGATCAATGTAATTATTGTGAATGGGTGAAGGTTAATTAATTTGTGAAATTAATTAAAGGTTAATTACTTAATGTAATTAAAGATGAAAATTAAGGATGATTAATTAATGGTTTGTAATTAATTAATGTTAAGTAAGTAGGATTAAAAGTGATTGAAGTAATAAATTTAATTAATTAAATTAATTAGAGATGGTATGGTTGATTAATCTTGCTATGAATGATTAAATGATATTGTATGCCTTAGATTAGTTGATATCTCTGGTATGTGATGTGGAATGCTATGTGATATAATATGTTTGGGTTAAAATAGTGACATCCTGTATTTAAAGTTTGAATTGTATTTCACTTGAATAACTTGGGTTAAGATGACATTGGATTCGAAGAGACAGGAGTCGGGTATTAGTAAATACCCGAAACCACTTCGATTCTTTATAGATTGATATGTGAAATCAATAAGTTGGAATGAAATGATTTAAGTGAATTGGACCATTTAAACTAAGTTGGATACTTAGATATTGTTTTGTGAAAATAAAATGTTGACTATATAAGTTGTTTACTTGTAGTAAAGTACGAGTTACCCCGGGTTTAAATAAGTTCTATGGATTTAAATTTCATGTTAGATGAGTTTACTCATGCTGGTTTCCAGCCTGACCTGGGTGTTACTTTTATGTAATGCTCGGGTCAGACCGAGTATTACAGATTTCCAAGTAAGGACGTTCTGGAGCTCAGTAGGCGAGCTAGATGGCAAGAACGTATGGAGTATATTCCGCTGTGATATATTGTTATTTATCTGAGACAAGTTATTTTAACTGTCTAGTGATTGTGAATTGTTGTAACTCTGATGTATTAAAATGTAATTGACTGATACACATATTCTTTGTGTAAAGAATATTATTTGATATTATATTTTATCCGCTGCGAATGTGAGAATCTGAGTTTTGGTGTTTCTGTTTCTTCTTCTACCTCTTTCATTTTCTTTTCCTTAACAATCCGGTATTTTCGGAGTCGAAAATTCCGGGTCGTCACAATTGGTATCAGAGCAAAGGTTAAGTGAGAACCTTGGCTCTGGTGGGATTTACTCATTAAGGATAGGGTCAATGGTACCCTAAGATGAGTTGAGTGTATATATATATATATATATGAGAGCGTACTTGTTATTTTCTTATATAAAGGTTTTAAAATGGTTTTAAAAATAAATTATTTTTATATAAGTTTATCTTTTGATATATCTAGAAATAATTTTCTAATTATTAAATATATTAAAGAAATTGGTTGTTGAATCATTGGAATTAAATAAAATAATGAGAATTAAGTGGTAATAGTAATACAACCAAATTGAAATTGAATGAAGTTAAGTTTGAAATGGATCCAAACTGAAATTAAAATCTTGAATTTGTAGAGTATTATCAAAATAAAGATAATAATGAATTGGTTTCCAGATATGATAATCTTGGTTATTATCATAAATGGTTGTTGTGTTTAATAATGAAATGTTGTTAATGGTTAAGTAAAATGAAATGTTTTAGGGAAGTAAACTTTTATGTGAGTATGATTTATAAATTGGAATTGAAGATAATTTAAAATTGTGAAATTTTAAATCTAAATCCAGAAAACTTGAAATTGTTTTAAAGAAATTTGTTTTGAATTAAAACCAAAGATGGTTTAAAAATTTAAGGTATAAATTGGTGTGTAAAGGAAATAAATATGTATAAATGAGGATATACATAATATCAAAGATGATTTGAAATAAACTCTAAGTGTTGAGTTTTAAATTTTTCCTTGGAATGTGATATGAAAACCCAGAGTGATAAGTTTTTGAACTTATAAGTAGGAAGATTATTAATATAAAGTTTAAATTTTGAAATGGGAATTCAAATTGGGTCAAGTTGACTGGATTAAATTGAATTTAACTTAAGGAAAGTTAAATGAGTTTAGAATGAACAACTTGAATTGGAAATTTTAAGATGAAATTGAAATTTAACTTGAATAGTTAAATGGTTGATTTTAAATGGGAGTTATGAGTGATCTCAAAATGGGTTTGAGATCTGGAAATTGAAAATGGATAATAAATTAGAATCTGAAGATTAAATTGTTTTTGAATTCTTATTTGAACTTTGTAATAAGTTAAGTAAAGATAAATTTAAAATGGAATTTTGGAAATTGGATTCATAATTAAATGGTTTAAAGATTTAAGTTGTTAAATAAAAAAAATAAAGGTTGATTTGATTTAAAAGCAAGGGTTAATTTGACTTAAGAGATTAAATCAACATTTAAATTTTTACTCGAATTTATATAATTTGAGATGGTTTTAAGTTGAGATTTGAATAGAATTAGTTCAAATTGAATTTGATTTGAATTAATTAAAATTGTGATTGAAGATGGATAAGCATAAGTTTAAATGGAAAATTTGAATTGAAATAATTTGAAGTGAAATTAAAGTTAAATAAGTTTAAATTTCAAATGGGAGATGATTTGAATGTGGGATAGAAATTGAGGTTAATTTAAATTGAATTGAAATTGAATCAATTAAAATGGAAGTGGAAATTGGAAATTTATTGGAAATGGGGATTGGAAAGTTGGACAGTTTGGCTCTAGACTATTTTCAAAATAATTTGGTTTAATATAAACCTATTTTTCCAATCTACTTATTATACAATCTTTCTTTTTAAAGCCAAACTATTTTATACTTATTTTACAATTATTTTTGGAACAAATTACTATTTTTCAACTATTTTATAATTAATTCATATTTTCCAACTATTTTACAATTACCTAAATATTCTATAACTATTTAACTATTTTCCAACTATTTTACAATTACTTAACTATTTTACAGCTATTTTACAAACTAAAAATTATTTTTCAATTACTTATATATTTTTAATTTTTCAATCTATTTTCTAAAATTAAGCTGGATAGAGTTCAAACTGTCTATAATTGAATACCAATTGAGATAAGAATTGAAGTATTAACCTAAATGGAAATTGGGAGAAATTGTGAATAAGTGAATAAAAATCTAAATGAATGTGAAGTAAAAGAGAATTGATTTAGCTAATAATCAATAATGATAAATACGTAGGATGTATGTATATTATTCTATTCGCATAGTGATTTGATCCAGATTCGAGCACAGAATTTCGAGATAATATTATCGATCCGAGTTGGGATTTTTCGCTCGATTTTCGACGGCGAACTTGAATATGGATTTTTGATTGGTTCTGGAAATTCTCTATCATAGTTGTGACTACGCAAGGAGAATTGATTTAGCCCACAACTGATCGGTCCACCTCCGCCTTTTCTCTCTACAGCCGTGAAGTAGAGCACCTCTCCAGCAAGCTACACCGCCATCGACCTTCCTCCCAACTCCGACCTCATTCCCCCTCACCAACGCACATGCCTGGACCCCACCACCTACCGCTAACCTTCAGCCGAGCTCCACCTTCCCATGCAAGACATCCCCTCCACTTCCCACGGCAACACCACCTTCCAAACAATCGGTCCCCTTCCTCTCTCCCTAACCACCCCGCATCAACAACGCTGAGCATCAAGGACAAACCCGCCACCTTACACATACACTTCGCTCCTCCTCGTTCGACCTGCTTCCTCCACCTAGTTTCAACCGCAGCCTCCACTCCATACCATCAGCAGAGTGCAACACTTCGACCACCGTTCCATCTCTCCCTCCGTGAGCATATTCTTCTCCCCCTCGGCCTACCAATTGCGTTGCTTAGTCGGCTCTGCAACCCTGGCTGTTCTCTCTCTTTTATATACAAGGTATCTGCATTTTATATCTAAGTTATAGTATAAATTTCATATAAAGAAATATAGTATGTTGTGTAAAGAAGTTTATGATAGTTTAACTTTATAATCTTTATATGTTTAGTTGCATGTTATATAGATCTACCTTATAAGTATTGTATATATATAACTATATTTCTATCAGTTTATATTTTGATCTGAAAAGAAGGTTATATGAGTTTACTAAATAAATGTTTACTATATACTACAAAGGAAGTTATATTGGTATGCTAGTTTATATAATATGTTTTTAAAGTATTTTATATAAGCTGTATATGATACTAATTGGTTTCTTTGACTGTCCAAATATATCTACTGAAATGAAGATTTACTATGGTCTGCATATATATGCCATTGGGTTTAGTTTATATTTTATAGATATTAGTTAGAGGTATATCGATACATATTTATTTGCTGTCTTTGAAAAGAACGACATCTGTTGTTTATAAAAATTATGTCTTTACACTATTGTCTTACTTTTAGTTTTAAACATAAATAGTTATATGTATATGCAGTATTATATATCGGCTTTATATGTATTATATGTTGAGATATGGGTTGTTCTTGTACTAGTCATCTGCTAATATATATATTTTGACGAAGTTTTGTTTTAACATGGGTTTCGTTTGTTATTGAATTAGAGCACAGCATGGGGAAGTATATATACATTGTTAATTTAAATTTTTGATTCTAATTTTTTTTTTGAAATAAATATATGTATTTGAATTAAAATATGATTTTTGATATAGTGTTTATATATATACAAGTTTACCTGAGTTTGGATTCTAGATATGTCATTTTTCCAAAATTGTGTTTAATTTGAGTATTTGTTATAAAGAAATATTAATATAATATACGTTTGAATTCAATTTTATCGAACCGACCCTGATTTGTTTTGTTCATCGATCCCTATTATCAGCTTTGCTCGTCAAATTCATGTCGATTTTGCTTCGCCTGGATTCGTAATTCAATTTCAATTTCCGTATCAGTGTGTGTATCTGTATTATCTTCTGTTCTCTCTAGCCTTGAAAGGTGAGCAATCACTCACGATTAATGATCTTTTATTTATTAAATTTGATTTCAATTGAAACGACAATTGAAATATGCTGCTGCTAGTTATTTACACTGTTAAATATATGTTATTACATGTATCAGTTCACCTGTGACATCTGACACCATTATCTGTTATATATACAAGGATAATCCAGTTTGGTTGATAATTAATTGATTGTTGATGTTTATATTGGACGTTAAATTGTTAATGTTAAAGAGATAAATAATATGCAATTGAATTGATATAGGATAGTCCACAATTTAAATTGGATCTATAGGTTGAATTTGATTTGTTAAATTTGCATAATATGACCCCTTTAAATGTTTAATCACTCGACACGTAGTAATATGGTTAACTTCACCTTGAACCATTGAATGTATGTTGTATAAAATTGATGTAGTATAAATTGAATAATAAATATCAAGTGAAGAACCGTATTAAATATTAATGTAATAATCTTTAATCTACATGAAATGATAGTGTAGATTCTAGAAATAATTATATTAATTTACACAAATAATAATATGAATTAATACGATTATTTCGGGATTTTTTGAATTGATTATTTTCATAATATTGATTGTTGTTATTGCTTGTTTATTTACTTTGACACCATCCCAGTTATCACACTGCAAGTTCCCTTTGCTATGCTTTGATTTTGAATTGAATTGGAATCGGGTTGAAATGATAAATACCCAAATGAACTTGACTTAGGATAGATAATTAAATAAAACCCGATTGGTCAATAATTTGATTTAAAAATAAAATAAAGATTTTATTTGAATAAAAAATAAGGTTTTGAAATGAAGTTGGAAATTGAATTTTTATGAAAGGAAAATGTTAATGTTTAATAATATGAAACAAAATATTAACATAGTAGTTGATGAAAGAACGTTGTTTTGAATTTAATTAATAATTGAGTTTTGGAATTATTAATAATTATGTTTTGAAATTTTATAATAGTTAAGTTTTGAAATTATTTAATAATTAAATAAGATTGAATTATTTAATAATTAAATAAAATTGAATTCTTTGATAAGTGAAATTTAACTTCTTGAATAAGTAAAATAAGTTTCTTATTTAATTGAGTTTTGAAACTTGTAACTAAAATTAAATCAGTGAAATTGAATTTCTCTAATAAGAAATAAAATGTGTTTTATTGAAATAAATGTAAGACTTGAAATGTAAAGAATTTGATTTGATGAATTTAATTTAATGCAATTTGTAAGTTTTGATATAATGGAGTTGGACTTAAGTAATTGATTTAATGAACTGAAATTTAAATAGAAATTTTTTTGAATGATAAATTAACTTAACGAATATTGAATGAAATCGATTAACGAATTTAAATTGATTTGAATAGTAAATTAAATTTATTTAAATGATTTCAGAATGAAAATTATATAAAATTTGAATGAATATTGGAATGGTTTTAAATAAAAATTGAAATTGTATTATAAGATTGTGAAATGGTAATTTGGAAGTTTTGAAACGTAAATTTTGGAAATTGGTTTAGAAAGACAAATGAAATGTTGGTTTACAAATTCTAATTGAGATTGAAATTGATTTGGTTTTGAAATAAATAAAATGACCAATTGGTGTAATAATCACGAAAGTTATTAAAGAGACCGGAATCGGTTAGGGACATACTCACCGTCTAAACCGAAAACCACTTTAATAACTATACGCGGAGTTGTGATCCAGAATGAAGTGGTTGGAATGATGTACGTGATGACTGAAGAAAGAGAACGATAATGGATAGCCTTGACACTTGTGTTAAATTGGAAATGACTAAAACAGGAGCCGTGCCGGGCCAAATGGGGTTAGCTGCCTCGAGCGAACACACTTCTTCGAAAACTACTCATTACTTGTTGTCGATTGGTGCACCCTTGATTTTGGGAGTGTTGTTTCACGGTGTTGCGATCGCTGCGGCGATGCGTTCTCACCAGTCCGGATCAGGCAAACGGTAGTTTCACTACCTTGGGTATTGCCTCATGTGCCTTGTCATACTTGTATCCCTATATACGCGACCACTACCATTTGTTTTGTATTATACCTATGGAGTACTCCCTAATATCCCACTAGTTTACGGTGGAGTTACAGTGCTGTATAGACTATAACGCTTATATAAAATGTGTTAAGGGGGATAATGGTAACGCCTTAACACTATTTTGATATTTTATATTACTGTTAGACATTATCTACTTATCGTACACTACTACATAGTAGATAGTTTAACGGATCCTTAAAGGATGAAAATTCCAAACATCCTTTGAGTTACTTGTATTTCAATTGCTATTTCACTTGAGTTGGATTTAATGATATAAGAATGTTAATCCTGAATCGAGTGTTTTGTGTTTTGCTTTACGCTCGGGTTAGACCGAGTGTACCAGTATTCGAGACTCACCTTTGGAGTTGGAGCTTCGCTTGAAGATCCAGCTATCTATCCAGTTGATTCTAGTGATATATTCTGATATTGTATTTGATTATTGTATCTGAGACATCTGTTGTACCTTTTTAACTCTGATATGTATATAGTAGCTTCATGAACTACTATCTTTTGTTTCCGCTGCATTTATTACTCTGTGTCTGTGATCTGTGTTCTATTTATTTACTGTATATGCTCAGTTTTGCCAAATTTAAATTAACAATTCGGTATTTTGAATTATTCAAGTCCGACATGTGCGGATGCGAATAGTCCAAAATAACGGGTCGTTACAGTTGGTATCAGAGCTTTGGTAGCTCTAGGAAAAACTTAGCATATAGGGTAAATATATTTACAGAATCAATTCCCTTCGAGTTGAATCTCTCCCTTTTGACTCGATTCCTTTGAATTTTGGAACATTCCCTGCGGTTCCGAAATTTATTCTTGTCCCTCACTATTCGTATTCTTCTAAATTCTGGAGTATCACATAACTCCACTTTGAATGATCTTTATAATGAGTTGGCGGTCCCGCCAATATCAAATTGATTGTAAAGGGGTAAAACTCTTTTACGATAGCATCGATTCACCGGAGATTTATATATCCTCGGTTTAGATGCTAACATCTTTGGTTATGCCGAATTCTATCTCTTGAGATCAATGTCGATTTGCCTCGGAATTCTACATTGATCTTATTGTTGAAGTCACGGTTGACCCGGTTAAGGTTGCCCGCGATATATATAAAATTATCAATCTTCCTACTTTGTTATTAATCATCATATCTTTGTTTCGAACTTATCTTCGAATCAAATTTCTCTTTGATTTGAGTCCATCAAATTTGAAACCCTATCCTTATTTTGAAAATTCATTCCTGTATCGTCAAGCAAAGAAATGTATTTGTAAACTAATATATAAACGTTTTAATATATGCTGTGTTGTTTGAGTTGTTGATGTTGATTTGGGTTTCCGATCGATTTGTCTGATCAACGCTATCGATAGGATTTCCAAAACACTTGAGCAGAGCAAACTGAAACAATAGTATTTTCAAAATTTGGTAAATAAAATAATCTTGTATGATTATATTATATATAAGTATAAATTTTCTGAAATTGAATTGTTAACTGAATTGGTTGTCAGAAAGGTAATATTTGATTTTCACTATTTGTTTTGTAAATCATTGATTATTCCAACATAAAAATAAATGGAATTATAAAAGTTGGTTTATAGATTTATTTAGAAATTTAAATGAATTTAAAGTAAGAATTTGAGAATTTAATTTCCTAAAATTTCAAGCTTTGGTTTTTAAAATTTTAAAATGTATATTATTGAACGTATTTTCAAATAGAAACCGTTTTCAAAGAATTTTAAAATATTGAAATCAGTGCTCTTCTCTTTGTCGCTGGAAAATAATCTCGGTGATGGCGGCCGCATCATCGACATTCATTTTCGAGTTTCGAAGTGGAGAAACCATTCTGTAGCTTTGCTATGGTTTTGTTTGGAAAAATATTTTAATTTGAATTTCTTAAGTATGATTTGATTTATATATACATGGGTATATTATTTTAAATTTAATTTGATTTAATATATATAGTATATACATAATTATCTCTAAAGGATTTGAAATAAAACGGAAATTTAATTCTTAAAATTATGTTAAAGGATGTTTTTAATTATAAATAAAGCAAATTTTGGATAAATATTTAAACTTGAAATAATTGAATTTGAAAATTTTATTTGTATAGTACTAAAATTGCATTACAAAATAACTTACCTAAATTATTCAGAAGTTAAAATGTAATTGGATAATATACAATATAAAATAATTTTATAAATAAAATTTGAGTGTTTAAAATAAATGTTATGCACTTAGATTTTAATTATAAAAAATGCTAATAAAGATGATAGAGAATAAGTTAATTGAATGAGATAAATAAAGTAAATTTTGTTCTGATAGAATTAACAAATTGAATTGAATCAGCTTAATGAAATACCTTGAATTAAGATCAATTATTGAATATTAATTGATTTAAAATGAAATTTATATGATTAGAATTAACAGTTGAACTAACAAATTTAAATCGAATGACTATTTATTGATTTAATATAAATGGATTTAACCAAATTGAAAAAAATATATAAATTAATTTAAATTGAAATTTATATGGTTTAAATTAATTTATATGGTTTAAATACATGTAATAAGATATATTAAGTGAAATAAACTTAATAATAATTTGGAATAAAAGAATTAAATCTGTTGAATAAAATATGAGTACAATAATTGATTATACAAATTGATGATTTAGAAATTGTTAATTGAGGATGATTAGATAGTAAGATAATGAATTTAGAAATAGATTGTCACGACCCGACCTTCTATGCCCAGAAAGTCGTATCGTTTTGAAGAAAAGAAAGAGGTGAGAAAGTAGAAAAGAAAGAGAAGAAGAAGAAAACAACAACAGAATCTCAACAGCGGAACGAATAAAATATAATATATCACATAAATTAATACATAGTATCATATACATCAGAGCACAGACAATACAACACATACTAGACAGTTATAAATACCTGTCTAGTTAATACAACTCACACATCACAGAGATACAACACAAGAGATACAACACAGCGGAAATACAAAATAATCACTAACACAGCGGAACCACTATATATCTACACGCTGAAGCCTCCTGCTCCATTGCTCCTCCAGAATACGTCAAAGCTAACCCTGAATCCCTTGACTACCCGTAAAAATTTGGGTACCCGAGAGTTTATGAAAAACAGAAATAAACTTCGGGTCAGACATGGGTCTGGTATGAGTAACATGTTAAAATTGTTTAACTTTGAAAATCATTTGAAAACAAAAGGTATCACGTAAGACTTCCCACACATAAACATGGAAAAGTTTTTACCTTACGCTAACCAAATCATTTGATAAGAAATCCAGTGATATTATAATAGTGTCTAGGGTTTTCAAATAAATAAGAAATAGCTGAAATTGTTACATGATTAAATTCCAGCATACTAAGTTTACAATCAAATCCGATGGCACTTATTGGATTTTGGATTCCATACAATGGCTGGGCTACTGGGGTACCGCCCGTCACAGTACGTGGCCTAGATCACCGTACCGAGGAGTACGCCCGCTCCCCTGCAACACAAGGCCGGACCCATCCCTTACTGGACAGTTCCAAATAAGATCACCCCACAGTTGGCGCGACCAACCGTACACTAAACCGAAATAAATAGGGACATCTAGGCAGGGGTAAACCTTACTCTCAAGTGGGGGCTACCCACGAAGCCTTGCTGCACCTCCCCTGTTTTAGCCATTCCCGGTTGATGAGGCTTGAGGTCACGATTACCTTTATAGAACTCATCTCTTAGAATGCTCATATCAACTAATTTAAAACAAAGGTAATTTAATAATCTATTTAAAATTTTAATTTTAAAATACATGCATATATCAACTAATGCTAACAACCATATCATCCAATCAAACAATCTATCTATCCAGACAAAAATTCCGAATAGGATTCTCTCGAGTTTCCCCAAATATAAATACCAGGTTACTCGCTCTATAGAATCCAACCAGTCAATATCACTAAGCTACCGAGCTCCTACTCCTCTAGATCTACAGAACAAGACAGGCTATCAGACTATAGACGAGTCAGACTCACAACCAACTCTCCTGAACTGCTGGTTCCAAAAACCAAAAATAGAATCTCACACGTACTCCCTCAGAGATATGCAAAACACAACGAATCCCAGCTATCCAAACTGGCAATTCACTCCAGAAGAACAAACACTAACTTCTCCAGAACACAGAGAAAATCCAGAACACTTCGGAGCTAATTTCCCAGACTTACCCAACTATACAACTCCTTCAATCAGAGAAACTCATCCAGAATCAAATCTCCGACTCTGAAATCCAAATTCCTCTGTCTCTTATCTACCAAACTCTTCGGATGATCCAAATCTGCCTTCATCACTATCAATCAGCTAAACCTCTGCTGATGCCTTTCAGAACGAATCTGAATCCAAAAACAATCTAGTAGAATGATCTTCTCGAAATTAACCAAAATCAAGAACATAACCCTACCATCCTCCATAGAAATCAACTTCTCTTCTCCAGAAAAGAAAAACAGACTCACTCCCAACTGCTTCCGCTGCACAACTCTGATGTGGGAGCAGATGAAATGCTGATGACGAACTCCAATACAAACTTCCCACTGATACCACTGTGACAGACCTAGGCTTTGCAACCATCAGTCAGTAATCACAACTGGTAAGCCTCCCAACTATTCTGAAAATATGGTTTAACAAATCCAAAATAAACTCAGAAGTTCCTCACAAACCATCCAACTACTAAGTTTAACCATCGGTACCCTCCTAGAATACAGTCGATACCAAACTAAATCTCCAGATGTTAACAAAACACTGACTTCCATTCATTACCACTCAATTATAAATTTGTTTGTTTATTCATAAATTTAGTTTTCAATAAATAAATTATTGTTTCCAAACACTTATTACTTCCAGTCTACTTTAACTAATTCTACACTTCACCTTCATTTGACATGATTTAGTTACATTCCAATTTAATTCAAACTTTAAGTTTTCCAAACCCATTTATTTATTTCACAACATTTTAAATTTACTTCCAGAGTTTAAGCAATTTCCAAAGTACAAAATCTCCTTTGAAATCAACTATATCCAAAATTCTTTGGCAATTCAAATATTCTTTTGAATTTCAAAACCAAACCCAGTTCACAAACAATTCCAATTTGAAATAATTTGATAGCAAACTTTTCTCTTGGAAATTCGAAAATGAACATCGATGATGCTGCAGTCATCACCGACGTTATTTTCTAACAACCGAAAGAGTTCAAATGCTTTTATTTCTTTTAAACATCTCAAATATTTTTAAATTTTAAATCTTTCCAGATTTCAAATCCAACTCAAAAATATCCTTGAAATAATACCATATTTTTTTCAGAACCTTTCAAAACACTTCCAAATCCAAAAGAATTTAAATTTTCTCAAAATTCCAGATCCATCCAATTTCTGTTCAAACATTACCCTGGAATTTTATTTCAATTTCAATTGCAAATCACATTTATAATTCACATTTACAAAATTCCATTTGGTTATATGAATTTATTTCTTGACTATTGATTAAATTCCAATTCTTATTAAAATTTCCCAAATGACAATGATAATCGTTCAATATTATCATTTCCTAACAATCAAGCAACCATACATAACTATAAAAATTTTCGGAAAATCATTTCTTTTATATACAAAAATAATTTGGGTAAAATTATTTCATTTACCCTATTTTAAAACAATATTGTGTCGGTTTATCTTGTTAAGAGTTTAGAAATTCCTATCGATATTGTGGCGTCCCACACACCGATCAAAATCTATAAACACCTAACCGATAAGTCAACACAATATAAAACAATTTTATATTCACTAACAAATACGCTCTCTCAGGAAAGAAATCACTTAAGAGCCTAGGTACTCGCTCAACCTAGTGCTCTGATACCAACTGTCACGACCCGACCTTCTATGCCCAGAAAGTCGTATCGTTTTGAAGAAAAGAAAGAGGTGAGAAAGTAGAAAAGAAAGAGAAGAAGAAGAAAACAACAACAGAATCTCAACAGCGGAACGAATAAAATATAATATATCACATAAATTAATACATAGTATCATATACATCAGAGTACACAGACAATACAACACATACTAGACAGTTATAAATACCTGTCTAGTTAATACAACTCACACATCACAGAGATACAACACAAGAGATACAACACAGCGGAAATACAAAATAATCACTAACACAGCGGAACCACTATATATCTACACGCTGAAGCCTCCTGCTCCATTGCTCCTCCAGAATACGTCAAAGCTAACCCTGAATCCCTTGACTACCCGTAAAAATTTGGGTACCCGAGAGTTTATGAAAAACAGAAATAAACTTCGGGTCAGACATGGGTCTGGTATGAGTAACAGGTTAAAATTGTTTAACTTTGAAAATCATTTGAAAACAAAAGGTATCACGTAAGACTTCCCACACATAAACATGGAAAAGTTTTTACCATACGCTAACCAAATCATTTGATAAGAAATCCAGTGATATTATAATAGTGTCTAGGGTTTTCAAATAAATAAGAAATAGCTGAAATTGTTACATGATTAAATTCCAGCATACTAAGTTTACAATCAAATCCGATGGCACTTATTGGATTTTGGATTCCATACAATGGCTGGGCTACTGGGGTACCGCCCGTCACAGTACGTGGCCTAGATCACCGTACCGAGGAGTACGCCCGCTCCCCTGCAACACAAGGCCGGACCCATCCCTTCCTGGACAGTTCCAAATAAGATCACCCCACAGTTGGCGCGACCAACCGTACACTAAACCGAAATAAATAGGGACATCTAGACAGGGGTAAACCTTACTCTCAAGTGTGGGCTACCCACGAAGCCTTGCTGCACCTCCCCTGTTTTAGCCATTCCCGGTTGATGAGGCTTGAGGTCACGATTACCTTTATAGAACTCATCTCTTAGAATGCTCATCGTCTGTAACGACCCGATATTTTCAACCATTCGCATCCATTATAAGTGTATAGGTAGACACTCATGCCGGAGTTGAATTGCTCAAAATACCGCGTTGTAATTTAAATTTGGCAAATCTCAGAATATACAGTAAATAAATATAATCACAGATCACAGACATAGAGTAAAATAATGCAGCGGAAGTAAAAGAAATAGTAGTTCATGAAGCTACTATATAAATATATCAGAGTTACATAAGATACAACAGAAGAAATAGAGTACAACAAAAGTCTCAATAAAATAACCAAGTACAAGCTGAGTAGAACAACGGAACTGAAATAGATAGGACATGACAAGCTGTAACGACCCGTAAATTTCAACTGTTTTAATAACGTAATTAGTTGAAATTTTGTGAAATTTTAAACGATAAAATTTTGAAATAAAAATTTAATATTTGGAATACGTCTAGTTAAACATAGCAACTGGTAAATTTTCGTCCGAAAATATGAAAGTTTATTTCGCGCGTAAATTCACTTCAATTTAATCAGTTAAAAAGCGTTGAAAATAAAATGTTTTCAAAACCAAAATATTTTTACAAAGAAAATTTCTAAACCATCTTCTGAGCAAGATATCAGTTTGTCGTTTTTCCAAATTCGGACATCTTTGGCTTCGTCGATCTTATTTTTCAGCGTTTTTCTTGCATTGTCCGCTATTAGAAAATTCGAATTTTGATAATTCAATCGAACCACTGATATCTGTATACCGTTTTGATCGTCTCGTCGTACTGATCTTTATGGTATACTTACTTCTGTATTTTGAGGTTCTGTGCGTGGCAGAATCTGCGGAAAGATTACCGTATCGATATCCGTTTTCAAACTTTTTGAATTTTGTATTGATTCGTTGCCCACTTTAGAAACCAACAGTCAAGATTAATTTACCATTAATAATTAATTCAGGCCTTTACACTTCTCCACTTGTTTGGTTTTAAATGTTGTTTGGCCTTTCATCTTTCGCCTGTTCACTTGGAAATCAAAAGATAATTGTTATATAAAGTTTAAAACGTTGGCCTGCCCATTTTTCCCCTGTTCATTCTCTTCTCCTCAAATACCTGAGCCTCCTCCTTTCCATCGTGTGACAACCTTCCTCTTCTCACGGTCATTGCCACCACCTTGTCCCCGGCCAATCCCTACCACGGCCTCGTCACCCGATAGCAACTCCACTTCACCAACATCATCGGAGGCTAGCCCGCCCATCGCACACCTCCCCACCGCGTCAGCCCGCACTCACAACCACCAAGGCGAGCCACTCCGCCACCACCACGAACAAAGCTTCCCACTGCCACCGTTCACCAACCCACGTTCCTGACATGGTGCAGCAGAGACACACCCGCCCAGGCGCCACGTCACCACTCTACCCTCTTCCCGACTTCATCTCCGATCCACATCGTCTCACCTTCGGCAGCCATGCTACCACCATCTAGCATAACAATCGGCCACCATCTCCATGACCGAGCTACTCGGATCCGCAGCCAAACCCAGCTTCACTTCCCTATTGTCTTCCGATCCGACAGGCCCACTTCCGCATAGCTCCGACCGTCTTCAGATCCTCCCACCACGGCAACAACAGCCCAAGCCGAAACTCCCTACATCCGCTCGAGTAGACCTAGCTGCAACCCACCACAAACTATATATGCGAACTTCCGCCACCCACGTTTCAGCTTCCATCTCTTCCAACCGATACTGCCTCCATTTTGTTTAGTGCTTGATATATGTAAGTATGTATATGTTTGCCGTATAAATTATATGATATGGGTACGTATATATTTTAAGGCGTATATTTACATTAGTTTTAACTTATGTCAAAGTTTTGTTTTGCTAGTATATATATTTTTATAAGGTTTATACGATTTATTACATTTTTTATATTCATTTACAAAGTATATATTCATTGGCTCACATATCTAAAGTGGGATAAAAGTTTAAAGTATATAATAGGTTATACGCTGTTTGCACACATATATTAGATTTATATGAATATAAGTATACATAGGTTAATATATGCCAATTTAATATATGATAGTTATATTGATGTCTTATGTTTTTCTATGGAAGTTTATTCGTATACTATGCAGGTCATAATGTTTAATATATACGTTTACTTTATATAGATTTAGATAAATATGTTGTTATAATTATTATTTTGCTAGTATATGTATTTCATATAAGGATGCAATATATTATAATTAGTTATGTGTTACAGTTTTTATGTTTTGCAGTAGCTTATATATTTTTTACAAAGTATACGAAAAATGATTTCTGTTTAGTGTTTTGGGCTGTTGTTTTATATATTATATAGTAAAGTAAATTTTATGTTGGTGCTTGTATGTATACAAATTTATGAACGTATTGTTATATATTTATTATATAGTATGTTTACATCAATAGAGATTAAGTATGTTATGTATATATATATATTGACTTCAACATATATGGTGTTTGTAATTATTTGCTTGCAACTGTTATATAATATACTAGTATTTATTTTACTTTAGTATTTATCTTATATTAAATATTGATTTCAAGGAAAAGAAAATATAATATATTATTTAGTTCAAATCATATCAAACCGATCCTAATTGATTCATCGATTCCTATTTATCAGCTCCATCCGTCGAATTCGTATCAAATTAGCTTTGCTTTGGAAGTCGTGCTTGCATTTCATAACTCATCCCATCGTCAAAATTTCTCTAACCTCGAAAGGTGAGCACTCACTCACGATTAACGTTCTTTTATTTATTAGATTTGATTTCAATTGAAACGACAATTGAATTATCCTGCTATTAGTTAATGACACTGTTATATATGCTATTACCTGTATCAGTTCACCTGTGACATCTGACACCATTATCTGTTAATTATTTATGCGATGATAATACAGTTTGGCTGATAATTGATTGATTGTTGATGTTTATATTGGACGTTAAATTGTTAATGTTAAAATGATAAATAGTATGAAATTGAACTTGATATAGGATAATTAAATGTTAAATTTGATTAACTGACATCTGTATAATATGACCCCTTTAACTGTTGAATTTATTGACACGTAGGATTTGTTTAATTACATTTTGAACCACTGAATGTATGTTGTTAAATTGATGATGGACGAAATTGTAATAGATGACAAGTGAAAAACTGTAATGTAATAATCTTTAATCTACATGAAATGATAGTGTAGATTCTAGAAATAATTATATTAATTCGTACAAATAACAATGCGAATTAATACGGTTATTTCGGGATTATTTGAATTGATTATTGGATTGTTATTGATTGTTGTTATTTCTTGTTTATTTACTTTGACACCATCCCAGTTATCACACTGCAAGTTCCCTTTGATATGTTTTGTTTTTGAATTGAATTGGAATCGGGTTGAAATGATAACTACCCAAATTGAACCTTGACTTAGGATAGAAAATTAAATAAAAACCCGATTGGTCAATAATTTGATTTGAAAATAAACGAAGATTTTATTTGAATAAATATTATGGTTTTGAAATGAAATTAAAATCTGAATTTTAATGAAAGGAAATTGTAATATTTAATAATCTGAAACAAATATTTACAATGTAATTGATGAAGAAGGTTGTTTAATTTGAGAAATGATTGAATTAAGTTTGAAATGATTTAATAATTAAGTTTGAAATTATAATTAAGTTTGAAACAATTAAACTTTGAAATTATTTAATGATTAAGTTTGAATTATTTAATAATGAATTATTTAATGATTAAATAAAATTGAATTCTTAAATAAGAAAAATTGAATTTTTGAATAAGTGAATTTTACTTCGTAAATAATTGAAATTGAGTTTCTTTATAAATTAAGTTTTGGGAAAATTATTTAAGAAAGTAAATAAGTGAAATGGAATTTCTTTAACAAGAAATGAAAATGTGATATTTTGAAATTAATGTAAGAATTGTAATTGAAAGAATTGATTGGACGAATTTAATTTAATTCAAAATTGTAAGTTTTGATTTAGTGAAGTTGAACTTGAGAAATTGATTTAATGAATTGGAAATTTAATAGCAATTGTTTTGAATGATAAATTTACTTTACGAATATTAAATGAAATCGATAAATGAATTTAAATTGATTTGAATGTAAATTAAATTAATTTAAATGATTTCGGAATGAAATTTATATACGAACTTGAATCAATATTTGGATGGTTTTAAATAGAAATTGAATTTGAATTATAAGATTTTGAAATGGAAAATTGGAAGTTTTGAAACGAAAATTTGGAAATTGTTTTAGAAAGACAAATGAAATGTTGATTTACGAATTCTATTTGAAATTGAAATTGATTTGGTTTTTGAAATATATAAACGACCAATCGGTGTAATAATTTCGAAAGTTATTAAAGAGACCGGAATTCGGTTATGGATATACTCTCTATCTAAACCGAAAACCACTTTAATAACTATACGCGGAGTGATGATCCAGAATGAAGTGGATGGAATGATGTACGCGTTGACTGAAGAAAGAGAACGATTTTGGATGACCCCTGACATGACTAAAACAGGAGCCGCGCCGGGCCATTGAGGTTCGCCACCTCTAGCGGACACACTTCTTCGTTACCATATCTATTACTTTTGTGATTCGATTTGGGTGCACCCCTCGATTATGGGAGTGTTGTTTCGCGGTGTTGGGTTAGTAGCTGCTATGCCCAACATCAGTCCGGATCACGCAACTACTAGTATCCTAGTTGGTATCGCCTCATGTACCTTGTCATACTGATTATCCTATTCGCGACCACTACGATTTTGATTTGTACCTTTAGTATATGGATTGCCCTCTGGTGACTTCCGGTTTTGGGGAAACTACGGTCTTGTATATGCTTTTGGGAATAAACAGGTTAAGAGGTGTATGGGCCCTGCTTAACCCTACTTTGATATCTATATATTACTGATAGACATTATCTACTTAGCGTATATTACTACCTAGTAGATAGTTTAACGGATCCTTAAAGGATGGTTATTCCAAACATCCTTTGAGTTACTTGTATTTCAATTGTTATTTCACTTGAGTTGGATTTATTAATATAAGAATGTTAATCCTGACTCGAGTGTTTTGTGTTTTTGCTTTACGCTCGGGTCAGACTGAGTAGTTCAGCTTTCGAGACTCACCTTTGGAGTTGGAGCTTCGCTTGGAGATCCAGCTATCTATCCAGCTTTCAGATATTCGATGATTCCAGTGATGTATTCTGATTTGTATCTGATGTATCATGTTACTCTTCCGTGTATCTGGTTTAACTCTGATGAATTTTATATATTCATATAGTAGCATCATGAACTACTATCTCTTTTATTTCCGCTGCACTTATTACTCTGTGTCTGTGATCTGTGATTATTTATTTACTGTATATGTTCAGTTTTGCCAATTTAAATTAACAACGCGGTGTTTTGAGCAATTCAACTCCGACATGTGTGTCTGCCTATGCACTTATAATGGACGCGAATGGTCCAAAATATCGGGTCGTTACAGTTGGTATCAGAGCTTTGGTAGCTCTAGGCAAAACTTAACATATAGGGTAAATGTATTTACAGAATCACTCTCATTCGAGTTTCAACCTCTCCCCTTGACTCAATTCCTTTGAATTTTGGAACGTTCCCCTCGGTTTCGAAATTCATTCGTGTCCCTCACTATTCGTCTTCTTTCAAATTCTGGAGCACCCCATAACTCCATTTTGAATGATATCTATAATAGATCGGTGGTCTCGCCAATCTTCGAATTATTCGTAAAGGAGCAAAACTCCTTTATAATAGGCATTGATTTACCGGAGATTTCTGTAACCTCGGTTTACGACGCTATCTATCTCTTACTATACTTGAATTCTATTTCTTGAGATCGAATGTCGATTTACCTCGGAATTCCACATCGATCTTATTCTTGAAGTTACGGATGACCCTGTTAAGGTTGCCCGTGAACTACATAAACTCATCCGTCTCCCGATTGTGGTAATTGAATTATCTTATCTTCTGTTTCAAACTTATTTTCGAATCAAATTCTCTTCGATTTAAGTCCATCAAATTTGAATCTCTATCCTTATTTTGAAAATCCATTCTTGTATCGTCGAGCGAGGAAGTGTATTTATAAATTAATATTTAAAATGTTTTTATATTATGTTGTTTGAGTTGTTGATGTTGATTTGGGTTTTCGATCGATTCGTCTGATCAACGCTATCGATAGGATTTCCAAAACACTTGAACAGAGCAAACTGACACAATATCGTTTTCAAATTTGATAAACAAAATAGTTTTGAATGATTATATTATATATAAATATAAGTTTTCTGAAATTAAATTGTTAATGAATTTGTTGTCTGAAATAATAATATTTGATTTTCATTTATTGTTTTGTAAACATTTGACTATTGCATAATATAAATAAATGAATTTATAAACATGGTTTATAAATTGATTTGGAATTTGAAATGAATTTAATTCAGAAATTTGAGAATTTAGTTTCCGGTGATTTTCGAACTTTGGTTTTAAAATTTTCAAGTATATATTATTGAAAGTATTTTCGAATAGAAATCGTTTCCAAAGAATTTTAAAATGTTGAAATCAATGCTCTTCTCTTTGTCGCTGGAAAATAATTCCGGTGATGGCGGCCGCATCATCGACATTCATTTTCGAGTTTCGAAGTGGAGATACTATTCTGAAGCTTTGCTACGGTTTTGTTTAAAAAAAATAATATATATATATATATATTCTGATTTGAATTACTTCAGTATAATTTGATTTATATATATAGGTATCTTATTTTATTTAATTTGATTTGATATAAATATATTATATATATCTCTAAATTGTTTAAAGTTAATCGGAAATATAATTCTTAAATTTTGTAAAAGGATGTTTTCAATTATAAATAAAGCTGAATTTTGAAAAAATATTTAAACTTGAATAATTGAATTGGGAAAATTTTATTTGTATATTGTTCAACTGCATTCTAATACAACTTACCTAAATCATTCAGAATTTGAATATGTAATTGGATAATATATAAGATAAATTGAATTTATAAATAGAATTTGAGTGTTTATAATAAATGTTATATACTAAATTTTGATTATAAAGATGTTAATAGAGTTAGATAGGATAATAAGTAAACTCAGTTAATAATGGAATAAATTTGTTTTGAAAGAATTAATAAATTGAAATTTGATCAACATATGAAAATACCTTGAATTTAAAAGAAATTAATAAATATAAATTAATTTAAATCGAAACTTTTATGGTTTAAATTAATTTATATGGTTTAAAAATATGTAATGAGATATATTAAGTGAAATAAAATTTATAATAATTTGGAATTAAAAAATTAAATCTGTTAAAAATAAAATATGATTATAATAAAAGACTATTCAAATTTATGGTTTTATAAATTGTAAATTGTAGATAATTGGATAACAAGATAATGAATTTAGAAATTGTGAGATTGATTTTAGTGAAATCAAATGGATTAAATCAATTATTGAATATCAATTAATTTAAATTATATGGTTTAAATTAATTGTTATTTCGTATTTCAAATCTGTTTTTTTCTTTCTGGTTGTTTCTATTCTCCTACCTCGTTCCTTTTCGGGGACGAAAAGTTTTGAGTTGGGGAGAATGTACCGACCCGTAAATTTCAACTGTTTTAATAACGTAATTAGTTGAAATTTTGTGAAATTTTAAACGATAAAATTTTGAAATAAAAATTTAATATTTGGAATACGTCTAGTTAAACATAGCAACTGGTAAATTTTCGTCCGAAAATATGAAAGTTTATTTCGCGCGTAAATTCACTTCAATTTAATCAGTTAAAAAGCGTTGAAAATAAAATGTTTTCAAAACCAAAATATTTTTACATAGAAAATTTCTAAACCATCTTCTGAGCAAGATATCAGTTTGTCGTTTTTCCAAATTCGGACATCTTTGGCTTCGTCGATCTTATTTTTCAGCATTTTTCTTGCATTGTCCGCTATTAGAAAATTCGAATTTTGATAATTCAATCGAACCACTGATATCTGTATACCGTTTTGATCATCTCGTCGTACTGATCTTTATGGTATACTTACTTCTGTATTTTGAGGTTCTGTGCGTGGCAGAATCTGCGGAAAGATTACCGTATCGATATCCGTTTTCAAACTTTTTGAATTTTGTATTGATTCGTTGCCCACTTTAGAAACCAACAGTCAAGATTAATTTACCATTAATAATTAATTCAGGCCTTTACACTTCTCCACTTGTTTGGTTTTAAATGTTGTTTGGCCTTTCATCTTTCGCCTGTTCACTTGGAAATCAAAAGATAATTGTTATATAAAGTTTAAAACGTTGGCCTGCCCATTTTCCCCCTGTTCATTCTCTTCTCCTCAAATACCTGAGCCTCCTCCTTTCCATCGTGTGACAACCTTCCTCTTCTCACGGTCGTTGCCACCACCTTGTCCCCGGCCAATCCCTACCACGACCTCATCACCCGATAGCAACTCCACTTCACCAACATCATCGGAGGCCAGCCCGCCCATCGCACACCTCCCCACCGCGTCAGCCCGCACTCACAACCACCAAGGCGAGCCACTCCGCCACCACCACGAACAAAGCTTCCCACTGCCACCGTTCACCAACCCACGTCCCTGACATGGTGCAACAGAGACACACCCGCCCAGGCGCCACGTCACCACTCTACCCTCTTCCCGACTTCATCTCCGATCCACATCGTCTCACCTTCGGCAGCCATGCTACCACCATCTAGCATAACAATCGGCCACCATCTCCATGACCGAGCTACTCGGATCCGCAGCCAAACCCAGCTTCACTTCCCTATTGTCTTCCGATCCGACAGGCCCACTTCCGCATAGCTCCGACCGTCTTCAGATCCTCCCACCACGGCAACAACAGCCCAAGCCGAAACTCCCTACATCCGCTCGAGTAGACCTAGCTGCAACCCACCACAAACTATATATGCGAACTTCCGCCACCCACGTTTCAGCTTCCATCTCTTCCAACCGATACTGCCTCCATTTTGTTTAGTGCTTGATATATGTAAGTATGTATATGTTTGCCGTATAAATTATATGATATGGGTACGTATATATTTTAAGGCGTATATTTACATTAGTTTTAACTTATGTCAAAGTTTTGTTTTGCTAGTATATATATTTTTATAAGGTTTATACGATTTATTACATATGTTATATTCATTTACAAAGTATATATTCATTGGCTCACATATCTAAAGTGGGATAAAAGTTTAAAGTATATAATAGGTTATACGCTGTTTGCACACATATATTAGATTTATATGAATATAAGTATACATAGGTTAATATATGCCAATTTAATATATGATAGTTATATTGACGTCTTATGTTTTTCTATGGAAGTTTATTCGTATACTATGCAGGTCATAATGTTTAATATATACGTTTACTTTATATAGATTTAGATAAATATGTTGTTATAATTATTATTTTGCTAGTATATGTATTTCATATAAGGATGCAATATATTATAATTAGTTATGTGTTACAGTTTTTATGTTTTGCAGTAGCTTATATATTTTTTACAAAGTATACGAAAAATGATTTCTGTTTAGTGTTTTGGGCTGTTGTTTTATATATTATATAGTAAAGTAAATTTTATGTTGGTGCTTGTATGTATACAAATTTATGAACGTATTGTTATATATTTATTATATAGTACGTTTACATCAATAGAGATTAAGTATGTTATGTATATATATATATTGACTTCAACATATATGGTGTTTGTAATTATTTGCTTGCAACTGTTATATAATATACTAGTATTTATTTTACTTTAGTATTTATCTTATATTAAATATTGATTTCAAGGAAAAGAAAATATAATATATTATTTAGTTCAAATCATATCAAACCGATCCTAATTGATTCATCGATTCCTATTTATCAGCTCCATCCGTCGAATTCGTATCAAATTAGCTTTGCTTTGGAAGTCGTGCTTGCATTTCATAACTCATCCCATCGTCAAAATTTCTCTAACCTCGAAAGGTGAGCACTCACTCACGATTAACGTTCTTTTATTTATTAGATTTGATTTCAATTGAAACGACAATTGAATTATCCTGCTATTAGTTAATGACACTGTTATATATGCTATTACCTGTATCAGTTCACCTGTGACATCTGACACCATTATCTGTTAATTATTTATGCGATGATAATACAGTTTGGCTGATAATTGATTGATTGTTGATGTTTATATTGGACGTTAAATTGTTAATGTTAAAATGATAAATAGTATGAAATTGAACTTGATATAGGATAATTAAATGTTAAATTTGATTAACTGACATCTGTATAATATGACCCCTTTAACTGTTGAATTTATTGACACGTAGGATTTGTTTAATTACATTTTGAACCACTGAATGTATGTTGTTAAATTGATGATGGACGAAATTGTAATAGATGACAAGTGAAAAACTGTAATGTAATAATCTTTAATCTACATGAAATGATAGTGTAGATTCTAGAAATAATTATATTAATTCGTACAAATAACAATGCGAATTAATACGGTTATTTCGGGATTATTTGAATTGATTATTGGATTGTTATTGATTGTTGTTATTTCTTGTTTATTTACTTTGACACCATCCCAGTTATCACATTGCAAGTTCCCTTTGATATGTTTTGTTTTTGAATTGAATTGGAATCGGGTTGAAATGATAAATACCCAAATTGAACCTTGACTTAGGATAGAAAATTAAATAAAAACCCGATTGGTCAATAATTTGATTTGAAAATAAACGAAGATTTTATTTGAATAAATATTATGGTTTTGAAATGAAATTAAAATCTGAATTTTAATGAAAGGAAATTGTAATATTTAATAATCTGAAACAAATATTTACAATGTAATTGATGAAGAAGGTTGTTTAATTTGAGAAATGATTGAATTAAGTTTGAAATGATTTAATAATTAAGTTTGAAATTATAATTAAGTTTGAAACAATTAAACTTTGAAATTATTTAATGATTAAGTTTGAATTATTTAATAATGAATTATTTAATGATTAAATAAAATTGAATTCTTAAATAAGAAAAATTGAATTTTTGAATAAGTGAATTTTACTTCGTAAATAATTGAAATTGAGTTTCTTTATAAATTAAGTTTTGGGAAAATTATTTAAGAAAGTAAATAAGTGAAATGGAATTTCTTTAACAAGAAATGAAAATGTGATATTTTGAAATTAATGTAAGACTTGTAATTGAAAGAATTGATTGGACGAATTTAATTTAATTCAAAATTGTAAGTTTTGATTTAATGAAGTTGAACTTGAGAAATTGATTTAATGAATTGGAAATTTAATAGCAATTGTTTTGAATGATAAATTTACTTTACGAATATTAAATGAAATCGATAAATGAATTTAAATTGATTTGAATGTAAATTAAATTAATTTAAATGATTTCGGAATGAAATTTATATACGAACTTGAATCAATATTTGGATGGTTTTAAATAGAAATTGAATTTGAATTATAAGATTTTGAAACGGAAAATTGGAAGTTTTGAAACGAAAATTTGGAAATTGTTTTAGAAAGACAAATGAAATGTTGATTTACGAATTCTATTTGAAATTGAAATTGATTTGGTTTTTGAAATATATAAACGACCAATCGGTGTAATAATTTCGAAAGTTATTAAAGAGACCGAAATTCGGTTATGGATATACTCTCTATCTAAACCGAAAACCACTTTAATAACTATACGCGGAGTGATGATCCAGAATGAAGTGGATGGAATGATGTACGCGTTGACTGAAGAAAGAGAACGATTTTGGATGACCCCTGACATGACTAAAACAGGAGCCGCGCCGGGCCATTGAGGTTCGCCACCTCTAGCGGACACACTTCTTCGTTACCATATCTATTACTTTTGTGATTCGATTTGGGTGCACCCCTCGATTATGGGAGTGTTGTTTCGCGGTGTTGGGGTAGTAGCTGCTATGCCCAACATCAGTCCGGATCATGCAACTACTAGTATCCTAGTTGGTATCGCCTCATGTACCTTGTCATACTGATTATCCTATTCGCGACCACTACGATTTTGATTTGTACCTTTAGTATATGGATTGCCCTCTGGTGACTTCCGGTTTTGGGGAAACTACGGTCTTGTATATGCTTTTGGGAATAAACAGGTTAAGAGGTGTATGGGCCCTGCTTAACCCTACTTTGATATCTATATATTACTGATAGACATTATCTACTTAGCGTATATTACTACCTAGTAGATAGTTTAACGGATCCTTAAAGGATGGTTATTCCAAACATCCTTTGAGTTACTTGTATTTCAATTGTTATTTCACTTGAGTTGGATTTATTAATATAAGAATGTTAATCCTGACTCGAGTGTTTTGTGTTTTTGCTTTACGCTCGGGTCAGACTGAGTAGTTCAGCTTTCGAGACTCACCTTTGGAGTTGGAGCTTCGCTTGGAGATCCAGCTATCTATCCAGCTTTCAGATATTCGATGATTCCAGTGATGTATTCTGATTTGTATCTGATGTATCATGTTACTCTTCCGTGTAACTGGTTTAACTCTGATGAATTTTATATATTCATATAGTAGCATCATGAACTACTATCTCTTTTATTTCCGCTGCACTTATTACTCTGTGTCTGTGATCTGTGATTATTTATTTACTGTATATGTTCAGTTTTGCCAATTTAAATTAACAACGCGGTATTTTGAGCAATTCAACTCCGACATGTGTGTCTGCCTATGCACTTATAATGGACGCGAATGGTCCAAAATATCGGGTCGTTACACAAGCAGATAATCTCCAGCGATTCAAATCTCCAAGAGAGTGGAAATCCAAATCTGTGAATAACTCAGGCTGACCCGAGCGTAAAGCAAAACACAAAACACTCGAGTCAGGACAATATATACTTATATAATGTAAACCAACTCAAGTGAACTGTAATAAAGGTACAAGTAACTTAGAAGATGCTTGGGACCGCCCATCCTCTAAGGATCCGTTAAAATATCTACTATGTAGTAATATTCGCTATTATAATAATGTCTAATAAGTAAAGTATAATCATATAGAAAATAGCGTTAAGGGGATGGAGAACCTTAACGCGGTCGGATCTTAAAATCATAATCGTAGTAAAGCTCGATATGGTAGGTGACACGGCACAACTAGGCAATGCCAGGGTAGATATACCAATTAAGCACACGGACTGATGGATACGCATAGCAACCACTACCGTTCCACCTCGAACAACACTCCCAAATCGGAGGATGGCCATCTAATCAATCACAAGTAAGAGTATAATATCGAAGAAATGTGTCCGAGAAGAGGTGCTACCTCACTGGTCCGAGATCGCTCCTGTTTTAGCCACCTTATGCCAACTCATGGGAGTTGGGTCTACGTAACATACCTTAAGAACGTTGCCACCATCCTACTTCATTCTGGAATCTCCACCGCGTACACAGTTGCCAAAGTGGTTTTCGGTAAGACAGAGAGTATGTCCATATCCGATCCCGGTCTCTTTAACAACCCAACGTTATTATAACCCGTGGTTATAACTTTTAAAAACAATACTTTACTTCAAAATAAAATATCATTTCAAACCATATCTTTATCAAAATAAAGATTAAATCAATTCCAAACCATTTCCATATATTTAAATTTTCATATAATTTCAAAACTTCATTTCAAATCATTTTAATATAATAAAATATCATATCCTTACAAAACTTCATTTCAAATCATTTTAATAAAATAAAATATCCTATCAGTTCAAATCCAAATATTCAACTTTAAATACCTTTTAAATTCAAAGATATCGTTCATTTACTATCATTTCAAATCACCTTTAAATAGTTTATATTCCAATCAAAATAATTCATTTAAACCTTTTAAAAGTGTAATTATTATATTTTCAAATCAAGTATTCAATTTCCAAAGTTTCAAACCATTCTGAGTTCGTTTACTAAGTCAAAAACCCTAATTATTAAAATTTCAGCATTTCACAGCATTTAAAACAACTGCTATAAGTTATATTTGAAAACATTTTTAATTCAGCAAAGACAGCACTTAAAACTGCTGTTAAAACTCAGTTTTAGTTGAATTATAGTTCAAAACAGAAAAGACAGCATTTCAGAAGTGCTGCGGTAGTTCAGATTTCAAAACAACTGTTAAATTTGGTTTCAGCAAAGACTGCAGACCACTATAGCATTTCCAGAGAATGCTATAATAGGCCTGAGTTCAATATTAGCCTATAAGTTCAATTACAGCAACTACAGCATTTCAGAAATGCTGTAATAGCTCTTTTTAGACAATTTTAGTTCAAAACAGAATCTATAGCATTTCTGAATGCTATTAAAAGTAGATTTCAGGTGTTAGTGTATTTCCAGCAATTAAATAACTTCAATTTAAAACACATAAACATTTTAAAAATCATATTTTAACATTTAAAATGTTCATTTACATATCATTTAACATGTATCTTTTTCACAATAAATTTCTTATAATTAAATCCAATTTTCAACAATTTACTTAATAAATTTAAGTGTAAAAGTTTCCAATTCTTCACATTTCAACAAATAACTTAACACTTCAAATTTAAATTACCATTTCACAAATTTAACTAAATTTCCAATTTTATTTAATTAACTTAAACCTTTAATTAAAACCAAATTTCACATTTCCAAGTCAAGTTATATTTTAAAAGATCACTTTTAAACATTCATTTATTTAACCACTTAAATTCATAGAAAAATCAATAATACTTTAATAAATCACTTAAATTCAAATTTAATCAAATTATCATATTTACCATTTCCAAATAAAATTTAATATCCATTTTATTTATATAACCTAAATATCACTTTTAACCAAAATTCCAAATTTCCAACTTAAGTTATATTTCAAAAATCCAGTTAAACCATTCATTAATTACATTTTTAACACATAGAAAAATCATAATTTCTTTATTTTAAAACATTTCAAAATCTATTTAAATCAAATTTCATAAATTTATAATTTTTAAAATACTTAAAAATATCCAAAACACTTTATAAAATAACCACGGGCCTGTATATAATTTTCTAACTTAGGTCAAGTGATACGGATATGTATCATTTCAATCCGCAGTTAAAAAAAAAGAAAAATCCGGGTTCTATCATTTCAAACCCGCAATCCCAAGTTAAAATAATTTTAAATAAAAATCGTTCAGGCCTATCATTTCAGCCCATAACGATTTTTCCCTATTCTAAAGTCCGTTCGGGTATGTATCATTTCAACCCATAGTGATTCTAATCTACAGGGAACTTGCAATGGTGATAACAGATATAAATAACAGAATAACATTAAATAACAGTAACATATGATATAACAGGTATAATAACAGGAGTGAACATCATATGATAATAATATAAGCATATAAAACTTGATAATATATTTCTACAGATTCGCAGGGTGTCAATTTACTAGTTATATAGGTACATATTGTCTGGTGAGAATAACTCACCTTTTTATGCTGGAGATATCAATTAGAATGACACAACGGATCCAGAAGGCACGACCTTTGATTTGAGTGGAGAAAATAGCCAAGATATCATCTTGTAAATAATACCCAAACAAGACAAAACAATATAGCACATGAATATACTTAACATAAAACAATGTTGAACAAATTGAAATACAAAGCAATAAAGACAAGACTTTGCCTTTACCATTCAAATGCTTGACCATAGGGGATCAAGTGCTCAGCCATGATGTGTTTGGGCTCAGGTTAGCATCATATAGGTCAGGTTTAGCACACCTAAGCATGGCAACATGAAGTGATGTGAAGGGTAGGAGATGCAACATGAAGAATATCAATGGACAAGGCAAATAGGTGAAGTTTTGGTCACAACAAGGCTCGACTTGGTCATTGCTTGGCTCAGCCATGCATGGTACAGGTCTGGACAGTGGAGGGTGATGGTGCAGCAGCAGCCAAAGGTCATGTAGTTGCTGGTGGTGGTGGTTCTAGGGGTGGCCAAGGCGATAGATGAAGGTGGTGGTGAAGCATATGTGGTTTAGGCATCGTTTGGAAGGGTTTTGTGCAATTTTGTGGTGCTAACTTAAATGGATGGGCATGGCTTGTCATGGTCAGTGGAGGAGGAGGAGGTGCTGCTGTAGATGGTGGTGGGGCTGAAGGTGGAGAGGATGGTGGAGATGAAGGTGGTAGAGGCCAAGCAAAGCTAGAAGAGGAGGAAGGCAAAATCAATGGAAATTGTGAAGTAAAGAAGAGATAAAGGAAGAAGATAAGAGGAGAATGGAAGCCATATTTTTTTTTAGGGTTTATGAGCTTTGGAATTTCGTGAATGAGAGAAAGAGAAAAAAAAAGTGGCGGCTGAAGAAATGAGAAGATGTTGCCAATTGAATGAAAAGTTAGGTTAAAAAGTAGAAGGGTTAGAAAATAAAAGGGCCTTAGGAAGATAGAAAGTTTAAGGCCTTTCAAATTTCTTTAATTCATTTTTATAAGTTTATATTTCTGATAATAACAGAAATTCCAGTTAAAAATTCGAAAATTTGATAAAATATAAAAATATATATAATATTTATTGATTATATAAAGTAGAATTAAGGAAAATAGTTAAAACAGTGAACTAGACTAGAAAATTTTGAAATTGAATAGAAAAAATTTTAGAAAATTCATATGAGCTAGCAATATATTTTTAAACATAAATAATATATAAAATAAAAATATATTCACAAAATAAATATTTAAAATTTAATTTACATATAATTTTTAATGAAGAAAATAGCAGAAAATAGGAAAACAGCCTTTAAAAATGAAAAATAAATACAGTAAATTTTGGAAAAATACTATTATAAATTTAAAAACATAAAAAGACAAAATATACATAAAAAACATATTAACACATATTAAAACAAAATATAAGAAAGAAAATATGATTTAAAAAAATTTAAAATAGACAAAATTGCACAAATAAACAAATTATACTAAAAATTGAAATGTACATAACTTTTACATTTTAACTCCGTTTTCAACGAAACGAAAAGTAGTGTTCAAGTTATTAAATCTATTTTCATAATAAAAGATAAAATTTATAATTTCAAACTATTAAAAATTTAAACTTAAAAGTCAAAGTTTGACTATTGACCAAAATTCACATTTTCAGGAAATATTAAATTTAGTCATATTTGGAATTCTAATCCACATCAAAGTCAAAGTTTATATTTAAAATAACAAAATTTATTCATTTCATAAATAAAGCTTTTGAATCTGGAAAAATCAATTAAAAAAAATATTTGAAAAATACAGGGTTGTTAAACTCTCCCCCACTCAAAACTTTTCGTCCCCAAAAAGGAACGAGGTACGGGAAAGCACAGAAAAAGATAGAATGAAATAGAATTAAGACAAGATGATAAGACGATTAGAATTACACCTGATAATTATTGTTATAGGTAAGTTTAACAAGATGGAGGTGATCAAATCAAGAATATAAGCACGAAAAAGATCCTCTAGAGTCTGAATCTCCCTTTCACTTGACCGACAGTCTATGTCACATCCCGAAATTTTCGACTTTCGAAAATTCGACATCGATACTCACTTTATCGACTGTCGAGCAATCGAGTGCCGGAAACTCCAATAGTGAGGGTTTTAAGAAAAAGAAAAAGGCAGAAGAAGAAGAAAAGAGTAGAAGAAAGAAGAGAAGAACAACAGAACAACATCAGAACAGAAAACAATATCAGAATCTTACACATCGCAGCGGAACAATATATAATAAATAAACACTAGTCTTTTAAAACAAAGAACTATATCTTTTTATACATACATTAATCATCAGAGTCATATACACAATGGACAGTTATATAAACTTGTCCTCATACAGAATACACAGCGGAATAAATACTATCAGATACAAATACTACGTCTCGCCATCCAGCTTATCTCCAAAGCTCCAGAATATCCAGAATATCCTGATAATCTAACTCTAGACTGCCCGTGTGGAAATTGGTGGGCACCCAGAGTTTAGAAGGGAACAATAAACTCCGAGTCAGTCATGGTGACTGGTGTGAGATCGTAAAACAGTTATTCTTTAAAATAAAACTAGATAATTTTCAAAGTCAATTCGAAATGCTTTTGGAAAATGAAACTACCATAAGACCTCCCACCACACACACAATGCAAACGCAGACTTGGAGGAGATTTCTTCTTATGATAGTCAAAGATGCTTACTACGCAAAATCAAATCATTTTTGATATTATTATTAGTGCATAGTGGAAAACATTTCGAAAGTATAATATAAATCTTAGCCAGCATAGGTACCATTATATTATGCCTGCTATAGCTGCCTCCTGAGGAGACAGGTTATACAATTGAAATCGTAAAGGCTCGTATTGTTTCTTTGGATTTCCAACAAATGGTCAGGCTAAGGAACTTCCTATCCACGATGGGTACGTCCCTGGAATAGACGACCCGAGAAATAACCTAACATTACGGTTAGATCTCTGCCAACACAAGGCCGGGTTACCTCTGCAAAAGTAGGTAACTACTGACACGCGTATGCCATCCCCCGATCGTCACCGATCTTCCCGAGGATCCCCGATTCGCAACAAACCACATAGAAAAATAATGCAGTAACCACAGAGGTTAAGTATGTGGGCTCCATACCATGATACCACCTTTATCCAGAAGGAATGACATACACTAAGGGGCGCTACTCCCTAGAACCTTGCCGCATTCGTCCTGTTTCGACCATTTCCGGGGTGTGAGGCTCGACGAAGTCTCGTCCACAAAGCTACGCTTTCTACAAAAAGCCCTGCTTC
The DNA here is from genome assembly GCA_030737815.1 of Allium fistulosum. Classification (NCBI taxonomy): domain Eukaryota; kingdom Viridiplantae; phylum Streptophyta; class Magnoliopsida; order Asparagales; family Amaryllidaceae; genus Allium; species Allium fistulosum. The sequence continues at coordinate 1,146,756,157 of CM060905.1, forward strand.
GGGTCAAACAAAATGATCAACCTATGATCACAAAGATATAAGATCAAACAAATGATCATATCACAAATGATCAAACACTGATCATTTCACAGCAACACTCAGTATGCCACGTTACCAAATTGGGATATATCGCTGATGAATTTCAACTACATAACCTCTGAGCTCGTACGTCTCAGAGAAGGGTGTTAAGCTAAGAGAATAAATTCTCCGCCACCAACAGAAATGTATTTGAAAGAAATCAGCTTTATATCTCAAATTGTAACGTCAGACACACAATCCATACAAGTCTATTCCGGGATCGAACAGAACCGAAGGCACTTCTCACGAAGCCCTTGCACATCCGGATAATTTTCAATCACGTCAGGACTTCCCGTCACTAAGGGTGATAAAACCTCTAAATCGAAGATCAGTCGATGTAGAGTAACTCGACGGTAATCCTTCCGTTTTTAAAAATATCCGGTCTTCAACACCGGTCTTCAAATGCGATCCATAACGACGTATCACATATTCGGAATGGGTTATACGACCCCATGGTCCTTTCCCGGTTAACCCGAATAGTGAGCGATTATTTAAAAATAAGTGTGGCATTCAAATTCATCCAATTAACAACAAATACCTATCTAAAGGTAATTATTGATAGTCGGTTATTTAACTATCAATAAAGATGCGCAACATCATCAGATTCCAAATAATTTTCCAAATTATTTCATCTTCCAAAATATCTTTACTAGATATAAAATTTCCACACTTAACCATTTTGAAAACAATTTCAAATCAATTTCCACCTTTCATTTTATCTTTGAAGATAAAATCTCAAAACAGTTCATTTTATATTGGAAAAGCATTTCCATACTTATTTAAAAATAAGTAATTCACAAATCATTTATTTTCAACACTTGAAAATATTCGATATACTTAAATCAAATTAAGTATATATTCATTCTTTAAGGAAACCGTAAATTTCAACATCTATTTGAGTCAAAACGAATGTTGCGTAAAACATCGTTACGACGACTCGAAGTCACTAGTATAGGGATTCGGATTTAGATAGATATATAAATCCCAATACTACATCAAAACATTTCCTTTCGGAAATCATTTACTATAACAACAGTGTTATAGTCCACCATTTCCTTAAATTTCTCGAAAACGTCTATTTCAACAAGAACTGCGGAAATCTCTGCTTTCGATTTATAATACATTTTAAAACATCTTTAAAATGTTTAACTTCATTTTTCAATATCACTTTCCCAAAACAGTATCCATTTTACTTAACAATATATTCACTGTCCAAAATCGTGAATATACTTCACTAACCCCATTTCAATATTTTCTACCCATTTTTATTTCAATAAATATCCACTATCCAAAATCGCGGACATATCTCCTTTATTAAACTTCTATGTTTAACCTATCAATTTCAATTGGTTTTGGATTTATAAAACAATGTTTATAAATTTCACCTTTTATATTTTATAACAACTTCGATTTGTACATCTCCTTTATTAACAAATTCGATCAATATTTCTTTTGTAGGCAAAAAATCCAATTTATAAGTTAATTCCTTATAAATCTTCTATTCTACAATTTCATTCATTTTAACTTCACAATTTATACATCTATAAATTTCATATCTTCACAATTTTAAAATTCTATAAGATTCATATCTTCACTTATAAAAACTCGTTTTAAAATTCCAAAAATTTTAATTGATAAATACATCAATTTTTCTGTACATCTTTTATAATACTTTAAAAATCTCAATTTAACCCATTTTACAATTAAATCAACTTTCATTTCAAAAATCACACTTTGGTTATATTTCACCAAAAATCTTAACTCTTATAACTTTAAAATTCTAGACGTTTATTTTTCTGAAATAAATCAATTCAAAAATTCGATAAACGTCTACTTTTCAAAAATCACTTTAAAATCTTTTTAAAATAAAAGTCGTTATTTTTACATTTCAAAACTGAATCCGATGATGCAACAACACCAATCAGTCCATCACAACAGTCAATATCATATATCATCATATGATAACAGAATATATCAAAATATCTGTAAATAATCAAATACAGTTGAGGAATCCAGTTGGATCCCTCCAACCTGTTTCCCTGCATCCAAAGATGTTAGCACAATACCAATTCCGCTCCAGTACGGAATTATCGCGGTATATGGGTTTTTATAAATCCGCTTACTAACGGCGCAATAGGGTCTCATCCGCTATACGAGGCGGGAAATCATCAATCCAATATATACATATGCCAATATGTATATATTGCTATATATAGATATATATCCTACTATATCTAATAGCACATTCAATAGCAATCAAAACAAATCAATCGATAACTGCAAAAATTCCACATTCAATTCTTGAGTGAGAAAATCTCACCTTAGCTTTTAATTTGCCATCCCTTTCCATTTTTGATCATTTCTTCACGGTTTAACCTTGTATAACAATTTATACAATTCTATTAATATTCGAGTTAAATCGAGTAACCAATTTTCGTTTTGATAGTTTTAATCATTCAATGATTTTTTTTTATATTCTTAAACCAGTTTCTTTTAATAAAATTTGTTTAACAAAAAAATAACTTTAAAACTAAATTTCCTGCTAGTATACGCAGTTAATTAAAAATGTGTATATTTATTTTGTATATACTTAAAAATCTATGTAGATCTATTTACATAAGCTTCTAAATATTTTCTTTTAAAACGAAACTTATATTTACTGTAAGAATTTCCTTAACAGTTCTAATGACAAATTGTAAAACACTGACCCATACCTGAAACCGACAGGGATCCAGATCAACACCCATCCACCGATCGAGACCAAATCACCCTCACATCGATCCCAGCGTCGACCATCTCCAGATCGCGACCATTCGCTGCCAGCTCCACGCGAGATTTCGACTTCGTATTGCTGACTTGCTTCCACGCGAGCAACTCGCAACGCAACTCCACAAAAAAATCAACTTCGACATCATTCCTGCCTTCGCCGCCCACGTTCAAAACCCCAGGTCACCGCTAGATCTCGAGCACCCCCAATCGAGGCCCAGACTTCCGTGCCCACGCGAATCCCCCTTGCGAGTTTGGTCGCCTCCATCACAGCTCGATGTCGCTGCCCCAGTCGCGAGCCTCGCGAATGCCATCAACTCGCGAGCGTCTCCGCCCTAGCTCGCGGCGAACGAACGCAATCCCCAAAAAATGACTTCGCCTTCCACGATACGCCTGTCGCCTTGACCTCGAAACATCCCCTTCAGATTGTCACGCGACCCACTTCAATTTCCTTTTCGAACGAATGATTTAGAGGAGGGAAGGGCTCGATTTGCTTTTGTTTTGAACTGTCGCCATTTTTTTATTTTTCTCCTGTGATTTTGAATTGAGCGAGAGGAATGAGGACGTATTTGAAACGAAAGGAGATGGGTCGCACGATTTATTTTCGTGATCTCCGCGTGATTTCAGGCTGAAGCTAAGGGAAGAGAACGTGCAGACATTTGACTTAAATTTAAATTTCAAATTTAAATTGAATATCGTTAAAGCTTTAACGCGTTTATATATCGTGTGCTCACGTATCAACTCAGAAAATTATGAAAATTGAAATCCGGCAATAATACAACACTCCGGACCCAATGGAACTGGTTTCGTCGAATTCCGAGACTGTTTGAAAATTGACTATTTTATAAATATCGGTTCGAGTGATTATTTTCAAAACTGAACAAAACAGTTCGAAATTAAATTCTGAAGCTTCAATCATCTTCAGTATTATCAATACGAAATTTAAAAGCTTTCGAAATATTTTTCTTCGACTTAAAATCGAAGATTTAAATTTTTATTCAACTCTCAATCGATTAAATTTCACAATTTAATTGTCAGTTTCAAAGTTATATCCGGGATTCGAATTAAATCATCGTTCAAATATTTAAAACTAATTAAATTTTTCCAATTTAATTCGTTCGAAATTCTGGGTCGTTACAAACTTCCCCCCTTAAAAGAATTTCGTCCTCGAAATTACAAGTTAGAAAGAAAGATCCTTAACTCGTCTACAATTTTCATATCTAATAGTTTTATCGAATTTATCACAACAAATCTTCTACTAAAGATTCGTTATCAATTCAACTAACCTTCTAAACACTTTCATAGTTTTCAAACCAAATTGTTTTACTTCAAAACTCAAATTTAAGTTTAAATTCAAATTTAAACTTTCAAAATTTTCCAAAAATTTTCTAACGCCCTAAATTTCCGAAAAATTTCGCCAGCGTCTCCTTTGCGCGGCTAATACAGTACAACTACAAAACGTCCCTACGGACTCTCAGATTTCAAAAAGAAAAAGAAAAAAGCCAAGTGGCTAGAGAGAAATCATCAAAAACTCATATTATAATTCAAATACGTACCTTTTGTCGAGCAATTCAAATTGTCTGTGAAATCAAATTCAATTCCCTTTATACCTGTATATCTACTAGCCATAATATCTAGTTATAACATCCAACTATTTTGCAAATTTTATTACAAACTTCCAATATCAACTTCTTATACCATTTCTAGTTTACTATAGAAGTTATATCCATTATCATTCAATTTCACATTCCACAATCATTTGAATTTAATCTATACTTTCAATCTAATTTAGATTCAGTTTACTTCTGAATATTGCATTTCATCAATTATCTTTAGTTCACTTCAAACTAATCTTAAAGCTTCATTTTATTTCACACAATTCAATTTGTTTCAACATTCAGTTTCAATTTTATTCACTTACAATTGTAAATTCCATTCATTTGAAATTTATTTCTTCTTACTTGAATTTATTTGCAATTCCGAACCATTCTTTTATTTAGTTCACAATTCAAGTTTCAATTTAACTAATTCAACTTCCATTTCTGTATTTCGTGAATTAACAAATTATCAAAGTAGCTTATTCGGATTCAAGTCTCATTTCATTTTCAATTTCAATTCTATCGCTTACAGATTCGCAATGAATCTCAACTTTCAATTTTACTTTCATTACATTGATTCACTTATACTTACATTTCTTTAACTCATTCTTTTAAGTTAAGTTTATTCTATTAACCAAACAACTTTCATTTCCAATTTGAATCTCATTCCATCAAATTTCAAATATTTTATAAGTCTTTGACTTACTTACATATCAATTTATCAAATCATTATACAATCACATTTACAATTTCATTTCATTAATGAATTTTATTTTCAATTATCTTCTTGGAATTCTATTTCCAATCATAAATTTACATTACAATTTATATCCACAACTTTATTCATATATAAATTTATCTCTTCAAGTTAGATTTTTATTTAAACTTTACAAGTTATCAACTTCATAATATTTCATAATATTCCAGAGTCTTAGCAACATTTCAAAATCATTTTGAAAACAATTCAAATTATCCCTTGAATTTTCAAAACAAAATCCAATTTTCCGAACAACTTCCATTTAAAACAATTTGGCAGCAATTCCTCTTTTGGAAACCCGAAAATGAACACCGATGATGTCGCGATCATCATCGGAATTATTTTCCAGCGACCTAAAAGAGTTTAGAGCTTTCAACTCTCCAAAATATTTTTCAAAACCTTCGAAATTCATTTTCAACTCCAAAAATGATTTAACTTTCCAAATCTCCAAAATTTTCAAGTTCCTTTCAAAACATTTCCAAAAACTTCTCTGGAATTCCGTTTTAAATTACAATTCACATTTATAATTTACATTCTTAAATTTCATTTATATGTGAATTAATTTCTTAACTTTGGAGTTACGATTTTTAATTTCTTATTCAACTTCAGTGATGATAATTCACTATTATTACTTCCTAACATCCATGCAATCATATACTATGATAATTCATAGAAAATCATTTCTTTTATATACAAAAATAGTTTTGGGTAAAATTATTTCATTTACCCAATTTAAATCAATACTGTGCCGAATTGTTCTATTCGAGTGTTTAGAGATTCCTATCAATGATCGTTAATTACTCGTATTGACCAGAATCCATATACCACTCAACAAATCAATCATCACAATATAAAACAATTTTTTATATTCACTAACAAATACGCGCTCATATCTATTATTACACTCAACTCATTCTAGAGTACTGCTGACTCTATCTCTAATGAGTAACACCCAACAGAGCAGGGTTGTCGCTTAACCATATGCTCTGATACCACTTTGTCACATCCCGAAATTTTCGACTTTCGAAAATTCGACATCGATACTCACTTTATCGACTGTCGAGCAATCGAGTGCCGGAAACTCCAATAGTGAGGGTTTTAAGAAAAAGAAAAAGGCAGAAGAAGAAGAAAAGAGTAGAAGAAAGAAGAGAAGAACAACAGAACAACATCAGAACAGAAAACAATATCAGAATCTTACACATCGCAGCGGAACAATATATAATAAATAAACACTAGTCTTTTAAAACAAAGAACTATATCTTTTTATACATACATTAATCATCAGAGTCATATACACAATGGACAGTTATATAAACTTGTCCTCATACAGAATACACAGCGGAATAAATACTATCAGATACAAATACTACGTCTCGCCATCCAGCTTATCTCCAAAGCTCCAGAATATCCAGAATATCCTGATAATCTAACTCTAGACTGCCCGTGTGGAAATTGGTGGGCACCCAGAGTTTAGAAGGGAACAATAAACTCCGAGTCAGTCATGGTGACTGGTGTGAGATCGTAAAACAGTTATTCTTTAAAATAAAACTAGATAATTTTCAAAGTCAATTCGAAATGCTTTTGGAAAATGAAACTACCATAAGACCTCCCACCACACACACAATGCAAACGCAGACTTGGAGGAGATTTCTTCTTATGATAGTCAAAGATGCTTACTACGCAAAATCAAATCATTTTTGATATTATTATTAGTGCATAGTGGAAAACATTTCGAAAGTATAATATAAATCTTAGCCAGCATAGGTACCATTATATTATGCCTGCTATAGCTGCCTCCTGAGGAGACAGGTTATACAATTGAAATCGTAAAGGCTCGTATTGTTTCTTTGGATTTCCAACAAATGGTCAGGCTAAGGAACTTCCTATCCACGATGGGTACGTCCCTGGAATAGACGACCCGAGAAATAACCTAACATTACGGTTAGATCTCTGCCAACACAAGGCCGGGTTACCTCTGCAAAAGTAGGTAACTACTGACACGCGTATGCCATCCCCCGATCGTCACCGATCTTCCCGAGGATCCCCGATTCGCAACAAACCACATAGAAAAATAATGCAGTAACCACAGAGGTTAAGTATGTGGGCTCCATACCATGATACCACCTTTATCCAGAAGGAATGACATACACTAAGGGGCGCTACTCCCTAGAACCTTGCCGCATTCGTCCTGTTTCGACCATTTCCGGGGTGTGAGGCTCGACGAAGTCTCGTCCACAAAGCTACGCTTTCTACAAAAAGCCCTGCTTCGGGTCAAACAAAATGATCAACCTATGATCACAAAGATATAAGATCAAACAAATGATCATATCACAAATGATCAAACACTGATCATTTCACAGCAACACTCAGTATGCCACGTTACCAAATTGGGATATATCGCTGATGAATTTCAACTACATAACCTCTGAGCTCGTACGTCTCAGAGAAGGGTGTTAAGCTAAGAGAATAAATTCTCCGCCACCAATAGAAATGTATTTGAAAGAAATCAGCTTTATATCTCAAATTGTAACGTCAGACACACAATCCATACAAGTCTGTTCCGGGATCGAACAGAACCGAAGGCACTTCTCACGAAGCCCTTGCACATCCGGATAATTTTCAATAACGTCAGGACTTCCCGTCACTAAGGGTGATAAAACCTCTAAATCGAAGATCAGTCGATGTAGAGTAACTCGACGGTAATCCTTCCGTTTTTAAAAATATCCGGTCTTCAACACCGGTCTTCAAATGCGATCCATAACGACGTATCACATATTCGGAATGGGTTATACGACCCCATGGTCCTTTCCCGGTTAACCCGAATAGTGAGCGATTATTTAAAAATAAGTGTGGCATTCAAATTCATCCAATTAACAACAAATACCTATCTAAAGGTAATTATTGATAGTCGGTTATTTAACTATCAATAAAGATGCGCAACATCATCAGATTCCAAATAATTTTCCAAATTATTTCATCTTCCAAAATATCTTTACTAGATATAAAATTTCCACACTTAACCATTTTGAAAACAATTTCAAATCAATTTCCACCTTTCATTTTATCTTTGAAGATAAAATCTCAAAACAGTTCATTTTATATTGGAAAAGCATTTCCATACTTATTTAAAAATAAGTAATTCACAAATCATTTATTTTCAACACTTGAAAATATTCGATATACTTAAATCAAATTAAGTATATATTCATTCTTTAAGGAAACCGTAAATTTCAACATCTATTTGAGTCAAAACGAATGTTGCGTAAAACATCGTTACGACGACTCGAAGTCACTAGTATAGGGATTCGGATTTAGATAGATATATAAATCCCAATACTACATCAAAACATTTCCTTTCGGAAATCATTTACTATAACAACAGTGTTATAGTCCACCATTTCCTTAAATTTCTCGAAAACGTCTATTTCAACAAGAACTGCGGAAATCTCTGCTTTCGATTTATAATACATTTTAAAACATCTTTAAAATGTTTAACTTCATTTTTCAATATCACTTTCCCAAAACAGTATCCATTTTACTTAACAATATATTCACTGTCCAAAATCGTGAATATACTTCACTAACCCCATTTCAATATTTTCTATCCATTTTTATTTCAATAAATATCCACTATCCAAAATCGCGGACATATCTCCTTTATTAAACTTCTATGTTTAACCTATCAATTTCAATTGGTTTTGGATTTATAAAACAATGTTTATAAATTTCACCTTTTATATTTTATAACAACTTCGATTTGTACATCTCCTTTATTAACAAATTCGATCAATATTTCTTTTGTAGGCAAAAAATCCAATTTATAAGTTAATTCCTTATAAATCTTCTATTCTACAATTTCATTCATTTTAACTTCACAATTTATACATCTATAAATTTCATATCTTCACAATTTTAAAATTCTATAAGATTCATATCTTCACTTATAAAAACTCGTTTTAAAATTCCAAAAATTTTAATTGATAAATACATCAATTTTTCTGTACATCTTTTATAATACTTTAAAAATCTCAATTTAACCCATTTTACAATTAAATCAACTTTCATTTCAAAAATCACACTTTGGTTATATTTCACCAAAAATCTTAACTCTTATAACTTTAAAATTCTAGACGTTTATTTTTCTGAAATAAATCAATTCAAAAATTCGATAAACGTCTACTTTTCAAAAATCACTTTAAAATCTTTTTAAAATAAAAGTCGTTATTTTTACATTTCAAAACTGAATCCGATGATGCAACAACACCAATCAGTCCATCACAACAGTCAATATCATATATCATCATATGATAACAGAATATATCAAAATATCTGTAAATAATCAAATACAGTTGAGGAATCCAGTTGGATCCGTCCAACCTGTTTCCCTGCATCCAAAGATGTTAGCACAATACCAATTCCGCTCCAGTACGGAATTATCGCGGTATATGGGTTTTTATAAATCCGCTTACTAACGGCGCAATAGGGTCTCATCCGCTATACGAGGCGGGAAATCATCAATCCAATATATACATATGCCAATATGTATATATTGCTATATATAGATATATATCCTACTATATCTAATAGCACATTCAATAGCAATCAAAACAAATCAATCGATAACTGCAAAAATTCCACATTCAATTCTTGAGTGAGAAAATCTCACCTTAGCTTTTAATTTGCCATCCCCTTTCCATTTTTGATCATTTCTTCACGGTTTAACCTTGTATAACAATTTATACAATTCTATTAATATTCGAGTTAAATCGAGTAACCAATTTTCGTTTTGATAGTTTTAATCATTCAATGATTTTTTTATATTCTTAAACCAGTTTCTTTTAATAAAATTTGTTTAACAAAAAAATAACTTTAAAACTAAATTTCCTGCTAGTATACGCAGTTAATTAAAAATGTGTATATTTATTTTGTATATACTTAAAAATCTATGTAGATCTATTTACATAAGCTTCTAAATATTTTCTTTTAAAACGAAACTTATATTTACTGTAAGAATTTCCTTAACAGTTCTAATGACAAATTGTAAAACACTGACCCATACCTGAAACCGACAGGGATCCAGATCAATACCCATCCACCGATCGAGACCAAATCACCCTCACATCGATCCCAGCGTCGACCATCTCCAGATCGCGACCATTCGCTGCCAGCTCCACGCGAGATTTCGACTTCGTATTGCTGACTTGCTTCCACGCGAGCAACTCGCAACGCAACTCCACAAAAAAATCAACTTCGACATCATTCCTGCCTTCGCCGCCCACGTTCAAAACCCCAGGTCACCGCTAGATCTCGAGCACCCCCAATCGAGGCCCAGACTTCCGTGCCCACGCGAATCCCCCTTGCGAGTTTGGTCGCCTCCATCACAGCTCGATGTCGCTGCCCCAGTCGCGAGCCTCGCGAATGCCATCAACTCGCGAGCGTCTCCGCCCTAGCTCGCGGCGAACGAACGCAATCCCCAAAAAATGACTTCGCCTTCCACGATACGCCTGTCGCCTTGACCTCGAAACATCCCCTTCAGATTGTCACGCGACCCACTTCAATTTCCTTTTCGAACGAATGATTTAGAGGAGGGAAGGGCTCGATTTGCTTTTGTTTTGAACTGTCGCCATTTTTTTATTTTTCTCCTGTGATTTTGAATTGAGCGAGAGGAATGAGGACGTATTTGAAACGAAAGGAGATGGGTCGCACGATTTATTTTCGTGATCTCCGCGTGATTTCAGGCTGAAGCTAAGGGAAGAGAACGTGCAGACATTTGACTTAAATTTAAATTTCAAATTTAAATTGAATATCGTTAAAGCTTTAACGCGTTTATATATCGTGTGCTCACGTATCAACTCAGAAAATTATGAAAATTGAAATCCGGCAATAATACAACACTCCGGACCCAATGGAACTGGTTTCGTCGAATTCCGAGACTGTTTGAAAATTGACTATTTTATAAATATCGGTTCGAGTGATTATTTTCAAAACTGAACAAAACAGTTCGAAATTAAATTCTGAAGCTTCAATCATCTTCAGTATTATCAATACGAAATTTAAAAGCTTTCGAAATATTTTTCTTCGACTTAAAATCGAAGATTTAAAATTTTATTCAACTCTCAATCGATTAAATTTCACAATTTAATTGTCAGTTTCAAAGTTATATCCGGGATTCGAATTAAATCATCGTTCAAATATTTAAAACTAATTAAATTTTTCCAATTTAATTCGTTTGAAATTCTGGGTCGTTACAGTCTATGAATGGAAAAACAGTGTTCAGATCCAGATGAGTAACAAAGATTATCATAGATTACAGAAAGATTTCTAAATAGACTGGTATAAGCAATAGCCTTCCCATTCTGTAACAAGATAAGGGAAATAAGGACAACCAAAAGATAGTTTGGAAAAAACAAAACCAGATAATAAATTTAAAACCATAATGCTTTGAAATCATAACAATTTAGGGATGTTTATCATTTGGAAATCACATTGCTAAAATCATAACACTTTGGACAAGTTATTCTTTTTAAAAAAAAAACATAATACTTAGAAAATCATAACACCCTAAAAAAAGTAATCTTCATTTAAACCATTTTAATTCAAGGTCAAATAATATTCATTTTAAAGTTGTAACATTTCTAAGTTCATTTAATTATAAAAATTTCCAAAACATTGTATTTTCAAAATAGTAGTACTTATAAAATGCTACAGTAGATATATTAATATTTCAAATCAGTTCAATTCCAGAAATATTTATTTGGATATCATTTAACTTATGACTTATTAAAACAAACTTTTATGAATGGAATATCCAAATTAAACTATACTTCGTTTATTAAGTCCAAAGCTCACTATTTTACTTAGCTCTAAATTTAACACATACCCTAACACTTTATTTAAAATACCCATTTCATAAATAGATATTCCTTTAATAAGTTACACTTAAAATTTCATTTGAAAACCAAATTCTCAATTATCAAATTTTAGTGATGTTAAAATACATTTTAACTATTTAAATCATAATTATTCATTTTTCAAGACATATCTATTTCATAAATAAAATATTTATCATAGCAAATATAACAATCAAATTCCTATACACATTTATTCATTTAGACATCAATTAAACTATGATTTCAAGTTAAATAAACTTTATTACAAAATGTCCAATTCAAATGTATTTTATTTTATCTATTCAAAGATACATTATTTATTATACACCATATTCATTTCAGGAAATAACCTTTATTAAAATTCCTAGGTTAGACTTAAGGTTCCATATTAAATCAAATTTGATTATTAAGTTATTTAAATAAAATCTCTTTAAATTCCTTTTTCACTATTTACCTCTGTTAATCTTTTATAACTAAAATTTAAGTGTATAACATTTATTATAACCACTCAAATTTTATTTATAAAATCATTTCTGTACTGCATATTATCCAATTACATTGTTAACTTCAAAAAAAAATTAAGGTAAGTTATATTTGAATGCAATTGTATTATACAAATAAAACTTTCCAATTCAATTATCTCAAGTTTGAATCATTTATCCAAATTTTTTATTTTTTCTTCTTATAATTGAAATTATTCTTCAAGATAAAATTTAAGAATTTGAATCTTCGAACATCTTCAAACCATTTGGAGATAAGTAATTATATATACATAATATGTTAAATCAAATTTAAATCATATATCTTTATATATATTATAATCCAGTCATATTTTAGAAATTCAAATCAATCAGATTTTCCAAAACAAAGCTGTAGCAAGACTACAGAATGGTTTCTTCACTTCGAAACTCGAAAATGAACGTCGATGATGCTGCAGTCATCACCGAAATTATTTTCCAGCGACAAAGAGAAGAGCACTAAATTTTTAAACTTTAAAATCCTTTAGAGACAAATTTTTATTCAAAATACTTTAAATAATATCCTTTTAAAACCTTTAACACAAGGTTTGCATCCATCGGAAATTAAATTCTTAAATTTCTTGTTTTAAATTCATTTCAGTTCCCAAATAAATTTATAAACAACTATTTATAAATTCATTTGTAGAACAATAAATGATAAAGCAAGTATTATCATTTCAAATTATCAATTTAAATCAATTTATTAAGTTCCATAAAATTATATATCCAAATTTATTTCATTAACCAATTTTTTTTTAATAATATTGTGTCAGTTTGTTTTGTCAAAGTGTTTTAGAAATCCTATCGATAGCGTTGATCAGACGAATCGATCGGAAACCCAAATCAACATCAACAACTCAAACAACACAATATAAAAGAAAATATTAATTACAGATTTACAAATACAATTCAAAATGTTTTGAAGGTAGGTTGGAAACAAAAGACAAGATGATTAAATAACAAAGTAGGGAGATGGGTAAGCTTAGATAACCGCGGACAACCTTAACCGGGTTAACCGTGAGTTAAAGAATAAGATCGATGTGGATTTTCCTGGGACAAATCTACGTTCGATCTCAAGAGATAGAGTTTGGAAAAATAAAAGATATTAGCATCTAAACCAAGGATAAATATAAATCTCTGGTGAATCGATGCTGATTGTAAAGGATTTTCACCCTTTTACAAAAAAAATTAGAATATTGGCGAGACCGCCAATTCACTATAAAGATCATTCGAAGTGGAGTTATGGGATACTCCAGAGTCAAAAGAAGATTAATAGTGAGGGACAAGAATGGATTTTGGAATCGTAGGGAAAGTTCCAAAATTCAAAGGAAATCGAGTCAAAAGAAAAATGATTCAAGCTCGAATGAAAGTGATTCTGTAGCTAAATTTACCATACATTCTAAGTTTTGCCTCAAAGCCAAAGCTCTGATACCAACTGTAACGACCCGATATTTTCAACCATTCGCATCCATTATAAGTGTATAGGTAGACACTCATGCCGGAGTTGAATTGCTCAAAATACCACGTTGTAATTTAAATTTGGCAAATCTCAGAATATACAGTAAATAAATATAATCACAGATCACAGACATAGAGTAAAATAATGCAGCGGAAGTAAAAGAAATAGTAGTTCATGAAGCTACTATATAAATATATCAGAGTTACATAAGATACAACAGAAGAAATAGAGTACAACAAAAGTCTCAATAAAATAACCAAGTACAAGCTGAGTAGAACAACGGAACTGAAATAGATAGGACATGACAAGCAGATAATCTCCAGCGATTCAAATCTCCAAGAGAGTGGAAATCCAAATCTGTGAATAACTCAGGCTGACCCGAGCGTAAAGCAAAACACAAAACACTCGAGTCAGGACAATATATACTTATATAATGTAAACCAACTCAAGTGAACTGTAATAAAGGTACAAGTAACTTAGAAGATGCTTGGGACCGCCCATCCTCTAAGGATCCGTTAAAATATCTACTATGTAGTAATATTCGCTATTATAATAATGTCTAATAAGTAAAGTATAATCATATAGAAAATAGCGTTAAGGGGATGGAGAACCTTAACGCGGTCGGATCTTAAAATCATAATCGTAGTAAATCTCGATATGGTAGGTGACACGACACAACTAGGCAATGCCAGGGTAGATATACCAATTACGCACACAGACTGATGGATACGCATAGCAGCCACTACCGTTCCACCTCGAACAACACTCCCAAATCGGAGGATGGCCATCTAATCAATCACAAGTAAGAGTATAATATTGAAGAAATGTGTCCGAGAAGAGGTGCTACCTCACTGGTCCGAGATCGCTCCTGTTTTAGCCACCTTATGCCAACTCACGGGAGTTGGGTCTACGTAACATACCTTAAGAACGTCGCCACCATCCTACTTCATTCTGGAATCTCCACCGCGTACACAGTTGCCAAAGTGGTTTTCGGTAAGACAGAGAGTATGTCCATATCCGATCCCGGTCTCTTTAACAACCCAACGTTATTATAACCCGTGGTTATAACTTTTAAAAACAATACTTTACTTCAAAATAAAATATCATTTCAAACCATATCTTTATCAAAATAAAGATTAAATCAATTCCAAACCATTTCCATATATTTAAATTTTCATATAATTTCAAAACTTCATTTCAAATCATTTTAATATAATAAAATATCATATCCTTACAAAACTTCATTTCAAATCATTTTAATAAAATAAAATATCCTATCAGTTCAAATCCAAATATTCAACTTTAAATACCTTTTAAATTCAAAGATATCGTTCATTTACTATCATTTCAAATCACCTTTAAATAGTTTATATTCCAATCAAAATAATTCATTTAAACCTTTTAAAAGTGTAATTATTATATTTTCAAATCAAGTATTCAATTTCCAAAGTTTCAAACCATTCTGAGTTCGTTTACTAAGTCAAAAACCCTAATTATTAAAATTTCAGCATTTCACAGCATTTAAAACAACTGCTATAAGTTATATTTGAAAACATTTTTAATTCAGCAAAGACAGCACTTAAAACTGCTGTTAAAACTCAGTTTTAGTTGAATTATAGTTCAAAACAGAAAAGACAGCATTTCAGAAGTGCTGCGGTAGTTCAGATTTCAAAACAACTGTTAAATTTGGTTTCAGCAAAGACTGTAGACCACTATAGCATTTCCAGAGAATGCTATAATAGGCCTGAGTTCAATATTAGCCTATAAGTTCAATTACAGCAACTACAGCATTTCAGAAATGCTGTAATAGCTCTTTTTAGACAATTTTAGTTCAAAACAGAATCTATAGCATTTCTGAATGCTATTAAAAGTAGATTTCAGGTGTTAGTGTATTTCCAGCAATTAAATAACTTCAATTTAAAACACATAAACATTTTAAAAATCATATTTTAACATTTAAAATGTTCATTTACATATCATTTAACATGTATCTTTTTCACAATAAATTTCTTATAATTAAATCCAATTTTCAACAATTTACTTAATAAATTTAAGTGTAAAAGTTTCCAATTCTTCACATTTCAACAAATAACTTAACACTTCAAATTTAAATTACCATTTCACAAATTTAACTAAATTTCCAATTTTATTTAATTAACTTAAACCTTTAATTAAAACCAAATTTCACATTTCCAAGTCAAGTTATATTTTAAAAGATCACTTTTAAACATTCATTTATTTAACCACTTAAATTCATAGAAAAATCAATAATACTTTAATAAATCACTTAAATTCAAATTTAATCAAATTATCATATTTACCATTTCCAAATAAAATTTAATATCCATTTTATTTATATAACCTAAATATCACTTTTAACCAAAATTCCAAATTTCCAACTTAAGTTATATTTCAAAAATCCAGTTAAACCATTCATTAATTACATTTTTAACACATAGAAAAATCATAATTTCTTTATTTTAAAACATTTCAAAATCTATTTAAATCAAATTTCATAAATTTATAATTTTTAAAATACTTAAAAATATCCAAAACACTTTATAAAATAACCACGGGCCTGTATATAATTTTCTAACTTAGGTCAAGTGATACGGATATGTATCATTTCAATCCGCAGTTAAAAAAAAAGAAAAATTCGGGTTCTATCATTTCAAACCCGCAATCCCAAGTTAAAATAATTTTAAATAAAAATCGTTCAGGCCTATCATTTCAGCCCATAACGATTTTTCCCTATTCTAAAGTCCGTTTGGGTATGTATCATTTCAACCCATAGTGATTCTAATCTACAGGGAACTTGCAATGGTGATAACAGATATAAATAACAGAATAACATTAAATAACAGTAACATATGATATAACAGGTATAATAACAGGAGTGAACATCATATGATAATAATATAAGCATATAAAACTTGATAATATATTTCTACAGATTCGCAGGGTGTCAATTTACTAGTTATATAGGTACATATTGTCTGGTGAGAATAACTCACCTTTTTATGCTGGAGATATCAATTAGAATGACACAACGGATCCAGAAGGCACGACCTTTGATTTGAGTGGAGAAAATAGCCAAGATATCATCTTGTAAACAATACCCAAACAAGACAAAACAATATAGCACATGAATATACTTAACATAAAACAATGTTGAACAAATTGAAATACAAAGCAATAAAGACAAGACTTTGCCTTTACCATTCAAATGCTTGACCATAGGGGATCAAGTGCTCAGCCATTGCAACGACCCAGAATTTTGAACAAATTAAATTGAAAATATTTAATTAATTTTAAATATTTGAATGATGATTTAATTTGAATCCCCGATTGAACTTTGAAATTGGCGATTAAATTATAAAATTTAATCTATTGATGTTGAATAAAAATTTAAATCTTCAGTTTACAGTTGAAGAAAAATATTTTTAAAGCTTTTAAAATTCGTATTGATATTTCTGAAGATAACAGAAGCTTCAGAATCGAATTTAGGAGTAAAGTGTTCAGTTTGTAATTAGATCGTTCGAACCGATATTTAAAAATAGTCATTTTTCAAACAGTCTCGGAATTCGACGAAACCAGTTTCATTGGGTCCGTAATATTGTATTATTATCGGATTTCCAATTTCGTATTTTTCGGAGTTGTTTTGTAACCGTACGGTGAGTAAACGTGTTGGATTTTAATTCGAATTCAATTTAAAATTTAAATTTTAAATGTTAGACAACACACACACGTTCTTCCTTAAATCACGCCTAAGAACACGTCCCTTTGTTTCAGCCTAAATTCACGCAACCCATCCTTCTTCATTTTTAACATGTTCCTCTCCCCCTCAGTTCAAATGAAAACCAAGCGGAAGAAAAAATTAGCCGAGCTTCGAAATATAAAATCTCGTTCTTCCTCTTCCCTTTCGATTTCAAATCGACAGTTCGAAACAAAATCAATGGTCGGCGAAAATTTCTCTTCCCTACTCTTCGTTCGAAATCAATTCGAACTGATTGAAAAAAAAAGAAAAAAAGAAAAAAAGAAAAGGGGGTCGGCGATCTAATCGATCGAAGTAGGGTGGCGTGGCACACAGGCGATTGATTTTGGGCAGGGCGCTCGAGGTCGCGAGGTCGAGCGCGAACGCGGTGATGGAGGCGTAAGGATGGCACGCGAAGCAAGGAAAGGGGAGGGTCGAGTGAAACTGGAGCTGGAGATTTGGGGAGTCGCGTACATTGTCGCGATGGTTTGGGTTCGAACTCGAGTGGCACTCGCAAGCAAGGCGGCAGGCCATTAACGCTGTCGCGTTGTCAAGTGAAGTTGACTGCTGTGGAGAGTGGGTCTTCGCGAGCTCGAATTCGCGATTTTGGGTGCTGCGGTGGTACTCGCGGTGCTTGGCGACAGCCAGTGGTGATGTCAGTGACGAGGGAAAAGGTATCCGTGTTGTTTGTTAATTTATTCCAGTTTAAGCTCTACACATATACAACTGGACTTTTATTTTTACAGATATGTATAGAAAAAGAAAAGAAATATAATAACTAAATATTTTACAGTAAGCTGTATATAAAACATCTCTGTTTTCCGGTTAATATAGAGGTTAGATAAGAATTGTATTTTTTTATGTATGTAAATAAAATTTGAAAGAAATATATAGGAACTTTAGAATGTTTGGGTTATATAAAAATCAGATTTTCTTTTAAATCTAATTATTTAAAGTTAAATCACTAGTTTAAATTTGAAGTAATAAAAAATTTGTTATTCGATTTATTTCGAATATTAAAGATTGTATAAATTATTTATACAAGGTTAAAGTCGAGAAAACGAAAGAAGGATTGGATTGGATTGCAAAATAAAAGCTAAGGTGAGATTTTTCTCACTCAAAATTGAAGTGGAATTTTCAGTTATTTATTGTTTGATATGATTGCTATATTGATGTGCTATTAGATATAATAGGATATATCTATATATATAGCAATATATACATATTGGCATATGTATATATTGGATTGATGATTTCCCGCCTCGTATAGCGGATGAGACCCTATTGCGCCGTTAGTAAGCGGATTTATAAAAACCTATATACCACGATAATTCCGTACTGGAGCGGAATTGGTATTGTGCTAACATCTTTGGATGCAGGGAAACAGGTTGGAGGGATCCAACTGGACCCCTCACATTGATTGAATTTATTTCTATTGTGATATGAATCTGTGAATGATTATAGTGATGCTATTAATCATGTTGATATCTGGAAATTGTTTGAAAGCTAAAATTTAGCTGAATGGATGTTTTGACATCATTGGATTCCAAAGATAAACGAAATTGAATTTTTGAAATTCAAGTAGAAAATTTCTAAGTGAATCAATTTTTGAAATTTAAGAAATTTTGAAGAAAGGAATTTTTAAAGTATAAAAAGTAAATTTTTATAATCGTATTGAATAAATTCCAGAATCAAGTGAAAATGTTAAATAAATGAATTTCGTATAATAGTGATTTTTAAATTGAAAAATTTAATAAAAAATTGGATTTCTAAATAGTTTGGAAAAAAATAAAGGAATTTATTTTCTTTAAAAGGAATTTATTTAAAAAAAGAAATAAGTGGGAAGTCCAATTAGAAATTTAACTGGCAAATTGAAACGAATTTGGAAAATCGATATGAAATTTATAGATGTATAAATTGTAAAGTTAAAAAGAATGAAATTTATAGATTTATAAATGGTGAAGTTAAAATGAATGAAATTGTAGAATGGAGAATTTATAAGAAATTAACTTATAAAACTGGATTTTTGCCTTTAATGGGAGTATTGATCGAACTTGTTAATAAAGGGGATTTATAAATCAAAGTTATTGTGAAATATAAGGTTGAATTTATAAACGTTGTTTTGTAAATCTGAAATCACTTATTTTAAATAAGTGTATTATAGAAATTAATAAAAGGAGATTTATAAACCGAAGTTGTTATAAAACAGAAATGGAATTTATAAGCGTTGTTTTATAAATTTGAAATAAATTGAATTTGATGAATTAAATAGTGAAATGTGATTAGTGAAGTATATTCACGATTTTGGACGGTGAATATATTGTTAAGTAAAATGGATATTGTTTGGGAAAGCGACATTATAAATGAAGTTGATTGTTTTTAACGATGTTTTAAAATGTATTATGAATCGAAAGCATAGATTTCAACATACTTGTTGAAATAGACGTTTTCGAGAAATTTAAGGAAATGGTGGACTATAACACTGTTGTTATAGTAAATGGTTTCCGAAAGGAAATGTTTTTATGTAGTATTGGGATTTATAAATATCTATCTTAATTTTCAAATCCCTATACTAGTGGTTTTGAGTCGTCGTAACGATGTTTTACGTAACATTCGTTTTGACTCAAACAAATGTCGTCAAAGTAAATGATTTCCTTAAAAGAATGAAATATATATATACTTAATTTGATTTAAGTATATCGAATATTTTCCAAGTGTTGAAAATAAATGGATTGTGAATTGCTGACTTATTTTTAAATAAGTATGGAAATGTTTTCCAAAATGAAATGAAATGTTTTGAGAATTTATCTTCTTAAAGATAAATTGAAATTGAATATTGAAAACGATTTGAAAATCGAATATCAGTAGATATTCGAAAGTATAAATTCAATACGGAATTTATAAAAGAAAGCGAAGTTGTTTAAAAATAAATATTGATTTATTTTTGAAGTGTGGAAATTTGATTTGAAATTGTTTTCAAATGGTTAAGTGTGGAAATTTTATATCTAGTAAAGATATTTTTGAAGATGAAATAATTTGGAAAATTATTTGGAATCTGATGATGTTGCGCATCTTTATTGATAGTTAAATAACCGACTATCAATAATTACCTTTAGATAGGTATTTGTTGTGAATTGAATAAATTTGAATGCCACACTTATTTTTGAATAAGCGCTCACTATTCGTGTAACGACCCCGAATTTTATAAATATTTAAAATGATAATTTATTAATTTTTGAATTTATATTTGTGGAATAAATCGATAAGATGGAGCGAGTTTCACCGATATCCAAGTATATTTGTATAAATCGTTTAAAAATTTAAATTATTGTATATATGAGAATATATATCTGTATTTGAACATATCTGACTAAATTTGAAATTTTATATATTGAATTTAAGTTTAAAATCTAAAATAAATGGTTTAAAAATAATTATAAAATATATAGATATTTGACACAAGTAAAAAAAATAAGTAAAACAAATAATTTAAATTTGAATCTGATGGGTTATAATTGGGATATAAATAAATTTATATAAGATAAGTTATGTAGTTATGATATAAGTGAATACATTAGCTAAAAATACAACAACATGTTAACTAGAAAGTATGAAGCAAAAGTAAAGAAACAATATGTATTCATGTACAAAGCAAGTAAATTATTTGTCAACAAAACAAAAAGAAGAAATATAAACAAAGCAACTATATTCAAGTTTGCAAAACAAAAGAAGATAACATCTTATCAGCCGAGTAAAGTAGTATGCAAGGTAAGTAAAAAAAAGTATATAAATAAACAAAGTACAAAACAAAATAAATAAGTATATTTCACCCCACCCAAAACAAAGCTGCAGCCACAAAATTATCTTCATGCATCTGTACAGCCGAAATGAAGAAACAATATATGAATTTGTACAAGCATTTAATGCTAGCACCCAAATGAACCTATCAGCCAACAAAAGAAAAAAAATCTCTGCCAAACTATTGTACAAATATATTACTTTGTATTGTACAAATATCATCATCAACCTGTAATCTTCTTTATACATCAAGCTTCCTCATTTCATTTCGTTCCAAACCAAACTTAGAAAGCCTGAAAGCAAACTGTGAAAGCAAATATAGCAAACCAGAGAAAAAGAAATAAACATCACCACTTACAAGAATTCAAATATCACTCAAGATCAAAAGTCAGGCAATTTGAAAACTTAAATCATAAATCAAACTTCAACCTAATCAAGTTGGAATCTGGAAAATCAAAGCTCAGACGAAAATCAAAACTGTTTCTTCTCAAGCCTAGAAGCTTTGTGTTTCAATTTTATTTCAGGTGAGCAAACCTTTAAAACTTGAACTCCTTTATTTTCTTAAGTCTGTGATGATGAATGAAGATGATAAACTGAAATGATTTGTTAACTTAATCTGTTCTTATATAGGTTTGCATATGATAGATATTTGAAGATAATGTTGTGAAACATGTTGGTATGGGTGTAGATATGTCTATATATATATTTGTGTGACTGGTGCATGTCTGTTGAACAAGCATATATAGCCCCTGTTCTAAGTTACAGGTTTTAATAACAAATTCAAAAAATTTAAATTCTCTGTTTCTAATCTCCTACAGCTTATGATCTTTAAATAGAAATGGTTTGTATTTACCAGATTCAACATTTAAAAATATTTTCAAAGTAAAGGCTTCTCTGTTCAATACTTTTGCCAGGTGAGCAAACTGACCCCTTTGAAATTCGAATCTATGATGCTTTGTGAAGTAGTTGTTGTGAAAAATGATAAATGAATATCTCTACATGTATATATATGTTTGTGTGGTTGGAAGTATACATGCCTGGGCATATATGTGTACTCTACTGTGATTCTAGACCCAAGAACAACCAAAGAAAAAAATTCATATCTTCTGTCAAATCTCTTTCAAGCTATGATTCCTGAAAGTAAGATAATTGTAACAAAGTAATACGAATTTTAAAAATATTTTTAATATAGAAAAAAAAATGAGAATGTTTTGTCTGGGAATGAAGTTTATAGTAAAACCCAAAATCATGTCGAAATTCAAGTATCACATCTTATTGATTTATCTACATCACCTTGTTCAACATCAAAAGCCTTGATTTTTAAAATAAATTTCAGAATTTTTTTGTTCGTTATTGGATGCGAAATCTCGAGATGAACGGAAATTGTATTTGGGTCAATTTCCGGCGATCCACGTCGAACTGGGTGTTGAAATTCATGGTGGAGGAAGCTGACGCACAGGAGATCATGGGAAAAATACTCGTAAAAATTTTTATGGATCGTAGTGATCAGACGAGATCGAATTAGGGTTTAAGCTGAGCATTTGTTCGGGCTTGGTCTCGTGGTAATTTCAGCCTCGTCGTCGCGACGTACTCAATCGCATATGGGGGAAGACGTGGCTGGAGTCGTGACGTCGCTCTGGGTACGATCGCGTGACTTATAATAGTCAGAGGTGGATGAACGTAGCGTTTCCGTGATGAACGTTTTTGGGCAGTTGGATCTGATGGCTCGATTTCCAGTTCGACGTCAATGCAGTTTTCTGGGCGAACGTGATGCTTGGGTAGGTCGTCGCCGACGTGTAGAAGGTCGGAGATAGGATCGTGGGTGGCCGGAGTACTTGTGCACGTGCACGTGTACATTTCGATCTGGGTTTGGGAATTTGGGGAAGACGAAGTTTTCCTGTGTTGCTCGAGTGATTTAGGTGGGTAACTCGAAGTATCAATCGAGCTAAGGCATGAGTGGCTCGGGTGAATGTTTGTACAGCTTTTAAACAAACATGTTCCTGTTTCCTTTTGAATTTAAAACTGAAATTTAAAATTTCAAAGCAAAGATGGAAATAAGTTTTAAATCAAAGTTTAAAAGATGAATTCAAGTCAGTTAAATCTTGGTTTAGAAAAAGTAAAGTGTTGAATTCAAATTTTTGTTTAAATAAAGGTGTAGGTAAGTAAGGGAAACAAAAAGGGATTTGATTTAATAAATTAAGATTTTGATGAAATTGAAGAATGATTAATTGATGTGATTTATTAATGAATGTGATTTATCAAAGGTTTATTTAATCAGTAGTAAGGATTTATTAATTACAAATTAAAGAATGATTTATTAATTAAAGGCTAATTGATAAATGAAGGTGATTAAGTAATGATTTAAAGGTTAAATTAGTAATGATCTGAAGGTTAATTAAATTGTAATTGAAAGGTAATTAATGATAATTAATCAACTAATGTAATAAATCAAAAGATAATTTCTTTGTGAAATTAAATAGAAGCTAATTCCTTAGTGAAATTTATAAAGGATAATTAATTAAGGGTTAATTAATTGATTAAAGATAATTAATTAAAAGGTAGATTAAATAATTAAAGGTTAATTTTTTTTATAATTAAAGGTTGATGAATTAAAATGAAAGGTTTATTAATTTATAATTAATAGTAAATTAATAAATGATTAAAGAGTAATTAATCAAAATGGTTTGTAATTCATCAATGTTAATTAACCAAGATTTGTAGTTATTCATAAGTAATTAATCTGGTATAAATCAATTATAATCAGATATTAATTGATCATACTTATGGATGTTTGGATTCTATTGAATGTTAAATTGTTTGATATCCCTGATTTGAGATGCTTTGTGATATACCCTGATTTATGTTGTGATCTACTTATCTGTGATATATATCTGTGATCTGTGAATGAACGATAAGCATTGTTCTTATACCGCTTATCGAATTATATTTCTGTATTCTGATATGTGATGATTCATTGTGTTGCACTATTGTGTGAAACCCCTGGACTACACCATACACACACAAATATGGATTTCACGTGGAAACCGGTTAAGTCATAGATAATGTAAATTTGATGTTTTTGAAATTGAAATTTTAATTTCAATTGATTTGAAATTGGAAATTTGGGTTTAAAGTGAAAAGCTTTTAAAATGGAATTTCAAAGATAAAAGTTATTTTGAATAACTTAATCGAGTTTTGAAAATTTAAATACTTCGATTTAAATTTGAATTCAAGTTGGGAATTGAATTCTATGATTTGAAACTAGAGATTGAAAATGTTATAAATGTGTTTATCTGAATTTAAACCATTTAAAAGTATAATTTTGAGAATTTGAACTTAACCCAAGGATTTCAACTCGTATGGATGAATAAGATTTTCCGAAATAAAAACTATTTGTTTTCAAATAGTAAAAGCTTTCACATAAGAAATGAACTTCTAATTTGTGTTGAATGATTTCTAGTTTGAAATGAAGATAATTTCCAAGTTATGAATGAATTGTTATGGAAAGCTATGATTTGAATCTGTTTATTTTTAACAGATTTAGAATAATGATTGGTTTAAATCATTTGGAATGGAATTGTTTTGAAAGCTATAAGTTAAATCTTTGATTTAAAGGTTTAACGAGTTAATCAAATTGAAATGGAAATTAATTTGGAAAATCTGTGAATGAATCTTTTGTTTAAAAGATTAAAGTGTGGAAATTGTTTAAACCATTTAAGGTTGTTAAAATAAATCTTTTTGTTTAAAGATTTGAAATGGTAATCGATGGAAACCATTTAAAAAGAAGTTGAATTAATAAGTTGTGACTTAATTGAAATCCCATATCCATATGTTTTTAAATATTTCGCTCACTATTCGGTTTAGCCGGGAGAGGACCTTTGGGTCGTATAACCCATTCCGAATATGTGATACGTCGTATATGGATAGCATTTGAAGACCGGTGTTGAAGACCGGATATTTTTGAAAACGGAAGGATTACCGTCGAGTTACTCTGCATCGGCTGATCCCCGATATAGAGGTTTTATCATCCTTAGTGACGGGAAGTCCGGACGTGATTGGAAATTATCCGGAATTGCAAGGGCTTCGTGAGAAGTGCCTTCGGTTCTGTTCGATCCCGGAACAGACTTGTATGGATTGTATGTCTGACATTACACTTTGAGATATAAAGCCGATTTCTTTCAAATACATTTCTGTTGGTGGCGGAGAATTTATTCTCTTAGCTTAACACCCTTCTCTGAGACGTACGAGCTCAGAGGTTATGTAGTTGAAATTTATCAGCGATATATCCCAATTTGGTAATGTGGCATGCTGAGTGTTACTGTGTGATGATCATCGTTTGATCATTTGTGATATGATCATTTGTTTGATCTTATATCTTTGTGATCATAGGTTGATCATCTGTTGACCCAAAGCGTGGCTTTTTGAAAAAGCGTAGCTTTGTGGACGAGACTTCGTCAGGGCCTCACAACCCGGAAATGGTCGAAACAGGATCGTTGCGGCAAGGTTATGAGGGTCGCGCCCTTTAGGGTATGTCATTTCCTTCTGGAAAGGGGTGGTATCATGGTATGGAGCCCAGATACTTACTCATGTGGATACACTTTCTTTATGATGTGTGATGTTGGATATCGAGCGCTCGGATAAAGGTCCCAAAGGACCGGGAGGTGGCATATTCGTGAGTTACCTGTTACAGGGGTAACCCGGCCTTGTTTGGCAGAGAGCAGTTTGTCTCTCGGGGCGTCCCGCCAGAGGCGTTCCCATGCGGCGGAAGGAAGTTCCTTAGCCTGACCATTTGTTGGAAATCCATTTCCCAATACGGAACTTGTACGGTTTTAGTTGTAGAACCTACCATCTAATATGGTAGCTATAGTAGGCATAGTATAATGGTACCTATGCTGGCTAAAATTAATATTATACTTTCGAAATGTTTTCTGCACTATGCACTAATAATAATATCCAATGATTTTGCGTAGTAAGCATCTTTGACTATCATAAGAAGAAATCTCCTCCAATTCTGCGTTTGCATTGTGTGTGTGGTGGGAGGTCTTATGGTAGTTTCATTTTCCAAAAGCATTGCGGATTTCAATGTTTAAAATCTTTTGTTGATTGTTTAAAGATAAACTGTTTTTGTTGCTCACACCAGTCCCATGACTGATCCGGAGTTTATTGTTCCCTTCCTAAACTCTGGGTGCCCATCATTTTCCACACGGGCAGTCTAGAGTTGGGTTTTTTCAGATATTCAGGTTTAGTAGATTATCTGGAGCTAGTTCATTCATCGGAGTTGCTTATCTTGGAGTTATGGATTCATTCTTGTCTGAAGATCATTTTGGAGTTATTATTTCTATTGATATTGTTCCGCTGCTGATGTTATCTTTTCTTTTCCGCTGTTATTTGTTGTATCATATCTCTGATGTATATTGATATTCATTGTATCACTCTGTTGTATCAGATATTATATATCAATGTATTATTCTTTTCTTCCGCTGTGTTATTTACTTAATTGTGTTATAGCTCCGGGAAGCCAGATTCGGCGTTTGAATCTACGGCATTTTGAGTACAAGTGAAGTACGGGTGCCGATTTTCGAAGGCCGAGTTTTTGGACTCTTACATTTGGTATCAGAGCTAAGGTTGAACTTTAGCTCAGGAGTATAACACATTAAGTAGCTCATTAGAGATAGAGTGAAGTAAACTCTAGAATGAGAAATTCTCAGATATCCGTTCGAACGTCTCAGTAAATTCTCTTGCTATCCACTGATAGTGAGTATGAGTGCAAGAAGAGGATGAGATAGAGGACAGGGTGATACCACTATGAAATGGTCAATACTCTGTAACAACAAGGAAGCAATCTTTTCTCTATCGATCTCTTTTGTTGGTCATCTTTTCTCTATTCTTCGGTAGTTTCTGGTAAATCCAGAAAGGAGATTCGATATATTAATATGGGACATAAACTCCAACTGAGCCAAAATTTTTTGTTTGGATGGATTGTTTGCAATGTGTACTATGGCTGATAGGTATACTTTAGCTTCTAAACTGAAAATTTTGAAATTGTATCCATAGATCTATCTATTCTTTGGGTCCGGATATATTCTACGAATGGTTAGTTATCCTTTCGAACCGACCGATGCCGCTGCATATTTCGTAGATCTGGATAACCCGAGTATTTTGTTGATTGTTAAACAGATTCGTTCTCGTATCTGATTTTGATATTCTGATTTGGTAAGCCAAATGCAGAATAAATGTTCAGTTGATTTGATGAATTGTTCTTCATCTATCTTTTTGTCTCCTTGGTAATTTCGAGGACGAAATTCTTTTAAGGGGGGAAGTCTGTAACGACCCCGAATTTTATAAATATTTAAAATGATAATTTATTAATTTTTGAATTTATATTTGTGGAATAAATCGATAAGATGGAGCGAGTTTCACCGATATCCAAGTATATTTGTATAAATCGTTTAAAAATTTAAATTATTGTATACATGAGAATATATATCTGTATTTGAACATATCTGACTAAATTTGAAATTTTATATATTGAATTTAAGTTTAAAATCTAAAATAAATGGTTTAAAAATAATTATAAAATATATAGATATTTGACACAAGTAAAAAAAATAAGTAAAACAAATAATTTAAATTTGAATCTGATGGGTTATAATTGGGATATAAATAAATTTATATAAGATAAGTTATGTAGTTATGATATAAGTGAATACATTAGCTAAAAATACAACAACATGTTAACTAGAAAGTATGAAGCAAAAGTAAAGAAACAATATGTATTCATGTACAAAGCAAGTAAATTATTTGTCAACAAAACAAAAAGAAGAAATATAAACAAAGCAACTATATTCAAGTTTGCAAAACAAAAGAAGATAACATCTTATCAGCCGAGTAAAGTAGTATGCAAGGTAAGTAAAAAAAAGTATATAAATAAACAAAGTACAAAACAAAATAAATAAGTATATTTCACCCCACCCAAAACAAAGCTGCAGCCACAAAATTATCTTCATGCATCTGTACAGCCGAAATGAAGAAACAATATATGAATTTGTACAAGCATTTAATGCTAGCACCCAAATGAACCTATCAGCCAACAAAAGAAAAAAAATCTCTGCCAAACTATTGTACAAATATATTACTTTGTATTGTACAAATATCATCATCAACCTGTAATCTTCTTTATACATCAAGCTTCCTCATTTCATTTCGTTCCAAACCAAACTTAGAAAGCCTGAAAGCAAACTGTGAAAGCAAATATAGCAAACCAGAGAAAAAGAAATAAACATCACCACTTACAATAATTCAAATATCACTCAAGATCAAAAGTCAGGCAATTTGAAAACTTAAATCATAAATCAAACTTCAACCTAATCAAGTTGGAATCTGGAAAATCAAAGCTCAGACGAAAATCAAAACTGTTTCTTCTCAAGCCTAGAAGCTTTGTGTTTCAATTTTATTTCAGGTGAGCAAACCTTTAAAACTTGAACTCCTTTATTTTCTTAAGTCTGTGATGATGGATGAAGATGATAAACTGAAATGTGAAATGACCCTCCTATATTTCTACTCTAATTCCATACGGATTTTTTTTTAAGGTAAAGAGGATATATATATATAGATAGATATATCATCCATTGCAATCATAATTCTCAGGGTCAATATCTTTCTCCAATAAACCAAATATATCCAGGATCACAATAATCAACCAATATAAATATATCAGTACATTCACAAAGATAAGCACATACATGTGAGGATGTATATGCCTCTCTTGTTTGAATCAGAGTTCTGGAAAACAAGAGGATATTGGATTGCTAATTTTTTTTTTGACCAAACAATCCACTGGAAACATACACATTAGTCTGTTTATCCTAACTAAGAAGTGATCAAGTAATAATCAGTAGTAAACAAGCTTTTAATATAGATGATCATGTTAAAGTCTGGATAGTATCAAATTCAGTATAAAAGAAAGTGGATCCTAAGTGAACACAAGCAACATCTAGGCGTAATGGAAACGCGCCTAACTTATACACAAGAGATCACGAGTTCGAGTACTATGCTGGTTGGTTCAAACACAATTTTTCTTTTTTTTTCCATTTTTCTCCTGTACAGTTTGGAACCTGTTATCTACCTATATCTGCACATATATATACTTTATTTTTGCCTATTTTCCATCATACAAAACAATAATTCTTGCTTAATTATTTTTGAAACCCATCCCTATAACCTGGAAGGCTTCAGGATTGATATGAATTAAGAGTCTGGTTCTTGGGTTTTGAGGATGATAGAAGTGTTTATCATTATTCATGTTTGTATTTCTTCTTATAAGGTCTGTCTGGCATTTAAATGCATTTGGTTAAAATCTGAGTGAAATTCAGATTCCTATTACAAGTGCAAAGGAAAAGGTGTGTTGACATTTGCACAAAACATGTTTATGTGCATATATATAACTGCAACTATTTGAATCTGGCTTCCATCTACCTTACTACAGATCCTTTCTTTATTTAAAAATAGGACATGAAACATTTGTATGGAACAAGTTAAATTATGGAAACCTTGCAGCCATATAAAAACATTCAACCTATGTCTATTTTCTTTTGTATACATATGCCATAGTAGAAAATAAAACCATTTAATTTTCTGAGAATCAACTATCCTGATTTTCCAAAACTTAAATCCTTTCCAAAGATTCATGATTGACTAATGCATTTATAAAATGTAATCATTCAATTTTAACATGGTGTTCTTGCTAAATCCACTTACAAGATTTGATCAAAATCCTTTTTAAACATAACAGATATTTAACTTAGTTCATAGTTTCCAGATACAAGTCAATCTCTTAACAAAATACCTAACAAAATATCCCTCCAATATTCAACACTTAGTACAAGTAGCAATTTAAGTTATCAATACATGCAGATTTCAACATTTAGGCTCCTATCTAACTAAGTTTTAGCATGCTATATCTTCTTCTCAAGGCCTTGCTCCTACTCCTACTTAGTTGCTGCAATCCCTGAAAAAGCATTTGAAACTGCCTCATTTTAAATGAGACACCCCAGATGCCATTAGCACACTAGGGTCAGACACATGTCTGGTATGAGAAAATTCACAAAAGCAATTTGTTAATTAGGTTAAAATCAAGTTAGGTACATATACATAAGGTTCTGTCCTTTGTAATCAGGTAAATACTTGTGTGCATGCTCTGTGCCATTGTGCATGTGCACACTTTAATTTTCTTTCCAGAGACTACACATATGAATATGGCACATACATTCAAGCATACAACTCAATCATAGACAAACAATCATTCATACCAAACAGGAAAATAACTAATATGAGTTAAATCATTTATTCAATTCTCATATTTCAAATCTGGGAAAAACTCTAGTTTTCTCATCTTCTCAAGTATTATTTCCTTGGTATATTTATCTATCCTTGGTCTCATCTGCAATATTTATGAATCAATGGACACACTGTAATGAACTAATTCACTCCATTACACAAAGATCTCAGGACTTAAACAAGCCATGTGTCAACTTATGTTACTCAAGCACACAAGTCATTCCTGCAGTGTTCTTGACCCCAATTTCCTAATCAGGTTTAAGTTAGTAATAACTCTTTTGATTGTTCATGACAAAACCATTCAGTGATTCATTTCATTAGCTAAAAACATCCATAACATGGCATCTCATATTATTCATGACCATACAGAGGCAAACAAGCAAACAACCATTGGTGATTACAAAATAAGGTTCTGTATATACATATATTCATCTTGGTATTTTAAAAGGAGTTTAGGCAACTAACATTGGCTTATGGTTTCTGAGAGAGTTTTTCTTTTGCAAACATTTGTGCTTGAGTTAGACTCAGGATGACCTGGTTTCACTGAATCACAAAATTTTGTTTGCTATGCATTTTATTGAATCAGGAGCATCAGCACATAGGCAACCCTATTGCACCCCTAATTCCTTTCTATTTCAAGCCTCAGCACTTATACATGAGTATATTGCAGCTCAACATTATTTACATTTTTCTGGGTTGAGCCAAAACCAATACTACTTTCCTATTCTCAACATTTTATTTTCTGGGTATTTGTTTATATCCCTAAACATTAACATAACAGAGATCTGAGTGTATAAAACAGATATGTATACTAACAACACATAAGACTTTGTTATAATAAAACAAGTGATCAACCAAAGAGAATCAAAACATTTTCAGATTTAAATTCACAGATAAGCATTCATATATGAAAATACTCTTTTAATAAAAATACTTTTATCTGGCTGCCTACATTAGGACTTATTGCCTTAGATTTTTGAGTGAGTTTTCTCACCTAGCTCTCTTCTTTGTTTCCTTAATTAATTGATGAACTTCTGCCCTTATCCTCAAGCTCTCTTTCTTCCCTTGTCTTATGATTTCTGTGGTATTGTTTTTTTCTTTTTTTTTTCAAAATTCTTTTCTGAGGAGGAGGGGAGGCTGCTGCATATACATGTATATATATATACAGGGTCTCTCTCTTAGGGTTTTGGGTATTGGCTAAGTCCATTTTTGCCCACCAGAAAAATCATGTTATCTGCATTTTAAACCCAAAGTTTTACCCTTCCCGGCTTAATTTGGGTGAAGAGAAAAGTGGTTACACATTTTTTTCAGAAATTTGCTTTTCAGAAAATACTTTTCCCCTTGTCTACAATCATGCTAAAAATGTGACTTGGTTTTGTTATTTTTTAAATACTCTTTTCTGATTCTGCCTATACCAAGCACTTCCCTGTTTTATCTTATTTTTCCTATTTTTAGCTTTCATGCAAATGGTATGTACTTCCTTCATTTATTTATAAGAGGATTATTCCTTTTTATATCTTCATTCTTTTTATTTCTGCTTATATTAAAATATGTCTGTATATTTTATTCCACTAGTTTAAACTCTAGTATTTTATTAACACATAAATATTTATATAAGTCTTACTGAAATAATTTGTATACCCTCCTATATATTCCTACATCATTCTATACTGACACACACATGCACATGTACACTCAAAATATTCAGTAGCACTCATATATACATTTACTTATGCATACTACTTTTAAGAATTTAATCTACATATATATATATATATTTCCATACACATCAATATGTATGTATTCTTGGAGTTCAGGGTTTTAGCTCATATTCATGTGCATTTCCTGTGCACACATGTACACACACTGATACACTATCAAGCTATATCAATTCCTCCTTTAAAATTTATTTAAAAAATTATTTTAAATTCATTTATATTTTTCAGAATAAATTCCTAAAATCTTGGGTCATTACATACACCCCTCCTTTTAGAAATTGTGTCCCACAATTTTCCTAAGCTTAAAATAAATTTTAAACTTAATTCAGAGAACAAGTATATTCTCTACCAAATAGATTCTTAGTTCTATACTAACTAAAAATATATTCATCCAAAATAAAGAAAACAATCAAAAATCAGAATTACCTTAATCTGAAAATAGCTTAGGATAATTCATCCTAACTTTGTCTTCTAATTCCCATGTGCAATCACTAGGATCTAGACTCCACTGTACCTTCACAAGTTTCAGAGATTTATTCCTCAACTTCTTCACATCTTTTGCCAAAATTCCCACTGGATCCTTTTCATAAATCAAATTAGGATTTATCTGCACTTGGGTTGGGGTTTCAAGAATTTCTGCCTTGTCATGGACCCACCTTCTCAATTGTGATACATGAAAAACATCATGTATACCTTGCATGTTTTCTGGTAATTCCAACTTATATGCCAAGGGACCAATTCTCTCCAGAATTTTGTATGGTCCAATATATCTTGGGGTTAATTTGCCTTGTTTTCCAAACCTCAGCACATTTTTCATGGGTGAGATTTTGATGAAAACAAAATTTCCCACTTCATATTCTACCTGCCTCCTTCTCATGTCTGCAAATTTCTTTTGTCTATCTTGAGCTGCTGTCATTCTTCTTCTTATCAACTCAATTTTCTCCTTGGTTTCTTGTATGTACTCAGGTCCTAAAATAGACCTTTCTCCTGCTTCTACCCAGCAAACAGGTGACAAACAGGGTTTACCATATAAGGCTTCAAATGGAGCCATTCCTATGGTGCTTTGGTAGCTGTTGTTGTATGTAAATTCAACTAGATGAAGATAATCTTCCCAGTTGCCCCCAAAATCCAGTATACATGCCCTCAACATGTCCTCCAAAACTTTGTTTACCACCTCAGTCTGCCCATCTGATTGAGGATGGTAGGCAGTACTTAAACATAGTTCACTTTCCATTGCTTCTTGAAAGCTTCTCCAGAATTTTGAGGTGAAGATGGTATCCCTATCACTCACAATGGTTTTGGGAATGCCATGTAACTTTACCACTTCTTTTATAAAAATTTGAGCTAGTTTTGGTGCTGTTCTTTCTGACTTGACTGGGATGAAGTGTGCTACCTTGGTTAGCCTATCAACTATCACCCATATACTTGTATTACCTCTCTTAGATCTAGGCAGTCCATCTATGAAGTCCATAGATATGTCTTCCCACTTCCACTGTGGTACACTAAGAGACTGCATCAACCCTGATGGTCTTTGAGTTTCAGCCTTGACTTGTTGGCAAGTCATACATTTGGCAATGTACTTAGCTATATCAGATTTCATCCCCTTCCACCAGAAGTCTCTTTTCAAATTTTGATACATTTTTGTGTTACCTGGGTGTATGGAGTATTTACTTCTGTGATATTCATTCAATATCTCCTTCTTCAATTCTATGTCCTCTGGTACACACATCCTATTCTGGTATCTCACATAACCATCTTTATCAATGTGGTGATTCATTACTTCCTCCCCTCTTGAGAGGAGCATTCTCTTCTCTAATAAGTGAGCATCTTTTTCTTGCATTTTTCCTACCTTCAGAATTAAATCTGGTTGAAGTGTCATTAAGCTTAACTTCCCTTTATCTTCTTGTGCACCATGCATCTGCTCATTAATGTGCACACAACCATTCTCCCCAATCTCTAACTCAGTTAGCAAAAATAAGTTTTTAAATTCTTTTATCATCATCATAGCCAATTTAGCATGCTGTCTACTTAGAGCATCTGCAACTTTGTTTGCTTTGCCTGGTGTATAGAGTATGTCAAAATCATAGGCAGCTAAGAACTCCACCCATCTATGTTGCCTCATGTTCAAATCTTTTTGTGAAAATAAATATTTTAGAGACTTGTGGTCAGTGTAGAGTTCAAACTTTGTGCCTAATAAATAATGACTCCAAAGTTTTAAAGCATATATCACAGCTGCTAATTCGAGATCATGTGTGGCATACCTTACTTCATGGGGTTTAAGTTGTCTGGATGCATATGCAATGACTTGGCCTAGTTGCATCAACACTGCACCCAAGCCAAATCCACTAGCATCAGTGTATACCACTAATTCTTCATTTCCATGTGGTACCTTTAGAATTGGAGCATTCACCAATGCCTCCTTCAACTGTTCAAAAGACTTTTCACATTTTTCTGACCAAACAAAAGCTTGGTTCTTCCTGGTCAGGTTAGTGAGTGGTGTAGAAATTTTTGAAAAATCTTTTATAAACCTTCTATAATACCCTGCCATCCCCATAAATGACCTCACTTCACTCACAGTGCTTGGCCTCTTCCATGCTTGAATAGCCACTACTTTATTGGGGTTCACAGAAATTCCTTTGGCAGATATAACATG
Organism: Allium fistulosum; assembly: GCA_030737815.1. NCBI lineage: Eukaryota > Viridiplantae > Streptophyta > Magnoliopsida > Asparagales > Amaryllidaceae > Allium > Allium fistulosum. Next base: position 1,146,791,482 of record CM060905.1, read on the forward strand.
GCCAAGAAAATGTACTTCCTCTTTCCAAAACACACATTTTGAAAATTTTGCCTTTAAATCTTTTTCCCTTAATCTAGACAAAACCAGGTGCAAATGATGCTTATGTTCTTCCACTGTCTTGGAATAAATCAAAATGTCATTCATGAAAATAAGCACAAACTTGTCTAAACAATCTCTAAAGGTTCTGTTCATTAAATCTACAAAGTAAGATGGTGCATTGGTCAAGCCAAATGGCATAACCAAAAATTCATACAACCCATACCTAGTGTTAAAGGCAGTGTACTTGATGCTTGATTCTTCCACCTTCATTTGATGAAAACCAGATGCTAAGTCTAGTCTAGAAAATACTTTTGCCCCTGCTAATTGATCAAAAAGATCATCTATTCTTGGCAATGGGTATTTATTTTTAATAGTTACTTTGTTTAATTCTCTATAATCTATGCAGAGTCTTAAGGAGCCATCTTGCTTCTTAACAAACACCACTGGTGCTCCCCAGCAAGAATTACTTGGTCTTATAAAACCCTTTTCTTCCAATTCTTCTAACTGTTTCTTTAATTCTTTTAGTTCATTTGGCCCCATTCTAGTTGGCTTTTTAATCACTGGGCTTGCTCCTGGAACTAGATTGATCTGGAATTCTACTGGTCTATGGTGTGGAATACCCTTGACCTCACCAAACACATCCAAATATTCATTGACTATGGGAATTTCTTCAATGGTTAGTTCACTGAAATCTTTTTCTGAGTCAACTAAATGATATAGTTTTCCTTCCTTAGCTACCTCACATAAAACTGTGATTCTCTGGCCTCTAGAATTTTGCAATGATATGGTGGATGAGTCTAAATTAATTATGGCTTTAAATTGCCTTAACCAGTCTACCCCCAATATAACACCTATATTTGGGTAATTCAAAACATATAAATTGGAAATAAAAATATTTCCTCCTATGTTTAACTCCACATCCACACAAATCATATTTAAAACACTAGAACTCCCCAATGGATTGTGTATATGCAATGGGGTTTCAACTAATATGCAATTCAGTTTTAGCATTTTAACCAATTCATAAGAAATTAAAGAGTGAGTTGCCCCAGTATCATATACTACTGTTATGGGTATGGTACAAATAAGTAATGTACCTTCCACTTGGCTATGGTTTACAGTGTTACTCTCCACTGTGGCTTTGCCTTTTCCTTCCAAATTTGCCAATTTGCCTTGCTGTTTATACTCAGGACAATTCCTCTTCATATGCCCCTCTTTCCCACATAGATAACACTTGAAAGCTCCTCCTTTCAATTCTGGACATCTTGGTTTGATGTGTCCTTCCTTCCCACACTGATGGCACACAATTTTCTTCTTGTCTTCCTTAGCTTTGACATCTCCGGTGCTTTTGTTACTAGCCTCTTCTTTCTTCTTATCATAAGGGTGATACCTCCCCTTACCTTTCTTGTTATTATTGCTCTTAAAATTTCTGAACTTCTCCCTTTCCTTGCCATGCTGCTCCAACCTCAAAGCTAAGTCTATCACATGATCAAAAGTCTTGTCTGCATAGGGTAACATGGCTCTGCTAAGTCCTGGGTTCAGACCTTTTATGTACCTATCATTTTTGGATGCCTCATCTGCCACAAGCATTGCTCCATATGTGGAAAGCCCCTCAAACTTTTGAGTGTATTCTGTGACAGTCATGGTTCCTTGTCTAAGTCTAATGAATTCTTCTAGCAAGGTAGTCTTTGCTGATGCTGGTACAAACCTTGCTTCCAACATCTCTTTGAATTGATTCCAAGTGATTTCATTCTCATTCCTTCCTGCTATGATTACTTCCCACCACCCTAAAGCTACTCCTTTTAGCTGTCTTGAAGCCACTTGCCTCTTTCTTTGATCATCAAGTTGCATGTCATTGAAAATTCTTTCCAATGTTCTCAACCATGTTTGAATTTCCATGACACTCTCTGTCCCTTCAAAGCTTTTGCCTCCTAAATGAGTATATGTCTTAAGTAATTTTGAGAGTTCTTCATAGGGATTTTCTTGCCTTTGTCCTGCCCCATCCCTAAAGGCTCTCACCAAGTCTTGCAGATTGACCATTGGTGGTGCATGGGAAGATCCTGCTCCCTGATTTGGTGGTCTCCCTACCATAATTTGCTAATAATAATTTACATAGCTGGTTAGTTTGATTGGTAATTTGGTTGTTTCAGTGGTTTTTTTTTTCACACTGAACACATTGTTACATATATATATTTAGTTCCCTTAAATTTTATTTCTATCTAAGAACTTGATCCTTACTTCTACTATGTTGAACAACCTCGCTCTGATACCAACTGAAATGACCCTCCTATATTTCTACTCTAATTCCATACAGATTTTTTTTTAAGGTAAAGAGGATATATATATATAGATAGATATATCATCCATTGCAATCATAATTCTCAGGGTCAATATCTTTCTCCAATAAACCAAATATATCCAGGATCACAATAATCAACCAATATAAATATATCAGTACATTCACAAAGATAAGCACATACATGTGAGGATGTATATGCCTCTCTTGTTTGAATCAGAGTTCTGGAAAACAAGAGGATATTGGATTGCTAATTTTTTTTTTTGACCAAACAATCCACTGGAAACATACACATTAGTCTGTTTATCCTAACTAAGAAGTGATCAAGTAATAATCAGTAGTAAACAAGCTTTTAATATAGATGATCATGTTAAAGTCTGGATAGTATCAAATTCAGTATAAAAGAAAGTGGATCCTAAGTGAACACAAGCAACATCTAGGCGTAATGGAAACGCGCCTAACTTATACACAAGAGATCACGAGTTCGAGTACTATGCTGGTTGGTTCAAACACAATTTTTGTTTTTTTTTTCCATTTTTCTCCTGTACAGTTTGGAACCTGTTATCTACCTATATCTGCACATATATATACTTTATTTTTGCCTATTTTCCATCATACAAAACAATAATTCTTGCTTAATTATTTTTGAAACCCATCCCTATAACCTGGAAGGCTTCAGGATTGATATGAATTAAGAGTCTGGTTCTTGGGTTTTGAGGATGATAGAAGTGTTTATCATTATTCATGTTTGTATTTCTTCTTATAAGGTCTGTCTGGCAATTAAATGCATCTGGTTAAAATCTGAGTGAAATTCAGATTCCTATTACAAGTGCAAAGGAAAAGGTGTGTTGACATTTGCACAAAACATGTTTATGTGCATATATATAACTGCAACTATTTGAATCTGGCTTCCATCTACCTTACTACAAATCCTTTCTTTATTTAAAAATAGGACATGAAACATTTGTATGGAACAAGTTAAATTATGGAAACCTTGCAGCCATATAAAAACATTCAACCTATGTCTATTTTCTTTTGTATACATATGCCATAGTAGAAAATAAAACCATTTAATTTTCTGAGAATCAACTATCCTGATTTTCCAAAACTTAAATCCTTTCCAAAGATTCATGATTGACTAATGCATTTATAAAATGTAATCATTCAATTTTAACATGGTGTTCTTGCTAAATCCACTTACAAGATTTGATCAAAATCCTTTTTAAACATAACAGATATTTAACTTAGTTCATAGTTTCCAGATACAAGTCAATCTCTTAACAAAATACCTAACAAAATATCCCTCCAATATTCAACACTTAGTACAAGTAGCAATTTAAGTTATCAATACATGCAGATTTCAACATTTAGGCTCCTATCTAACTAAGTTTTAGCATGCTATATCTTCTTCTCAAGGCCTTGCTCCTACTCCTACTTAGTTGCTGCAATCCCTGAAAAAGCATTTGAAACTGCCTCATTTTAAATGAGACACCCCAGATGCCATTAGCACACTAGGGTCAGACACATGTCTGGTATGAGAAAATTCACAAAAGCAATTTGTTAATTAGGTTAAAATCAAGTTAAGTACATATACATAAGGTTCTGTCCTTTGGAATCAGGTAAATACTTGTGTGCATGCTCTGTGTCATTGTGCATGTGCACACTTTAATTTTCTTTCCAGAGACTACACATATGAATATGGCACATACATTCAAGCATACAACTCAATCATAGACAAACAATCATTCATACCAAACAGGAAAATAACTAATATGAGTTAAATCATTTATTCAATTCTCATATTTCAAATCTGGGAAAAACTCTAGTTTTCTCATCTTCTCAAGTATTATTTCGTTGGTATATTTATCTATCCTTGGTCTCATATGCAATATTTATGAATCAATGGACACACTGTAATGAACTAATTCACTCCATTACACAATGATCTCAGGACTTAAACAAGCCATGTGTCAACTTATGTTACTCAAGCACACAAGTCATTCCTGCAGTGTTCTTGACCCCAATTTCCTAATCAGGTTTAAGTTAGTAATAACTCTTTTGATTGTTCATGACAAAACCATTCAGTGATTCATTTCATTAGCTAAAAACATCCATAACATGGCATCTCATATTATTCATGACCATACAGAGGCAAACAAGCAAACAACCATTGGTGATTACAAAATAAGGTTCTGTATATACATATATTCATCTTGGTATTTTAAAAGGAGTTTAGGCAACTAACATTGGCTTATGGTTTTTGAGAGAGTTTTTCTTTTGCAAACATTTGTGCTTGAGTTAGACTCAGGATGACCTGGTTTCACTGAATCACAAAATTTTGTTTGCTATGCATTTTATTGAATCAGGAGCATCAGCACATAGGCAACCCTATTGCACCCCTAATTCCTTTCTATTTCAAGCCTCAGCACTTATACATGAGTATATTGCAGCTCAACATTATTTACATTTTTCTGGGTTGAGCCAAAACCAATACTACTTGCCTATTCTCAACATTTTATTTTCTGGGTATTTGTTTATATCCCTAAACATTAACATAACAGAGATCTGAGTGTATAAAACAGATATGTATACTAACAACACATAAGACTTTGTTATAATAAAACAAGTGATCAACCAAAGAGAATCAAAACATTTTCAGATTTAAATTCACAGATAAGCATTCATATATGAAAATACTCTTTTAATAAAAATACTTTTATCTGGCTGCCTACATTAGGACTTATTGCCTTAGATTTTTGAGTGAGTTTTCTCACCTAGCTCTCTTCTTTGTTTCCTTAATTAATTGATGAACTTCTGCCCTTATCCTCAAGCTCTCTTTCTTCCCTTGTCTTATGATTTCTGTGGTATTGTTTTTTTCTTTTTTTTTTTCAAAATTCTTTTCTGAGGAGGAGGGGAGGCTGCTGCATATACATGTATATATATATACAGGGTCTCTCTCTTAGGGTTTTGGGTATTGGCTAAGTCCATTTTTGCCCACCAGAAAAATCATGTTATCTGCATTTTAAACCCAAAGTTTTACCCTTCCCGGCTTAATTTGGGTGAAGAGAAAAGTGGTTACACATTTTTTTCAGAAATTTGCTTTTCAGAAAATACTTTTCCCCTTGTCTACAATCATGCTAAAAATGTGACTTGGTTTTGTTATTTTTTAAATACTCTTTTCTGATTCTGCCTATACCAAGCACTTCCCTGTTTTATCTTATTTTTCCTATTTTTAGCTTTCATGCAAATGGTATGTACTTCCTTCATTTATTTATAAGAGGATTATTCCTTTTTATATCTTCATTCTTTTTATTTCTGCTTATATTAAAATATGTCTGTATATTTTATTCCACTAGTTTAAACTCTAGTATTTTATTAACACATATATATTTATATAAGTCTTACTGAAATAATTTGTATACCCTCCTATATATTCCTACATCATTCTATACTGACACACACATGCACATGTACACTCAAAATATTCAGTAGCACTCATATATACATTTACTTATGCATACTACTTTTAAGAATTTAATCTACATATATATATATATATATATTTCCATACACATCAATATGTATGTATTCTTGGAGTTCAGGGTTTTAGCTCATATTCATGTGCATTTCCTGTGCACACATGTACACACACTGATACACTATCAAGCTATATCAATTCCTCCTTTAAAATTTATTTAAAAAATTATTTTAAATTCATTTATATTTTTCAGAATAAATTCCTAAAATCTTGGGTCATTACAAAATGATTTGTTAACTTAATCTGTTCTTATATGGGTTTGCATATGATAGATATTTGAAGATAATGTTGTGAAACATGTTGGTATGGGTGTAGATATGTCTATATATATATTTGTGTGACTGGTGAATGTCTGTTGAACAAGCATATATAGCCCCTGTTCTAAGTTACAGGTTTTAATAACAAATTCAAAAAATTTAAATTCTCTGTTTCTAATCTCCTACAGCTTATGATCTTTAAATAGAAATGGTTTGTATTTACCAGATTCAACATTTAAAAATATTTTCAAAGTAAAGGCTTCTCTGTTCAATACTTTTGCCAGGTGAGCAAACTGACCCCTTTGAAATTCGAATCTATGATGCTTTGTGAAGTAGTTGTTGTGAAAAATGATAAATGAATATCTCTACATGTATATATATGTTTGTGTGGTTGGAAGTATACATGCCTGGGCATATATGTGTACTCTACTGTGATTCTAGACCCAAGAACAACCAAAGAAAAAAATTCATATCTTCTGTCAAATCTCTTTCAAGCTATGATTCCTAAAAGTAAGATAATTGTAACAAAGTAATACGAATTTTAAAAATATTTTTAATATAGAAAAAAAAAATGAGAATGTTTTGTCTGGGAATGAAGTTTATAGTAAAACCCAAAATCATGTCGAAATTCAAGTATCACATCTTATTGATTTATCTACATCACCTTGTTCAACATCAAAAGCCATGATTTTTAAAATAAATTTCAGAATTTTTTTGTTCGTTATTGGATGCGAAATCTCGAGATGAACGGAAATTGTATTTGGGTCAATTTCCGGCGATCCACGTCGAACTGGGTGTTGAAATTCATGGTGGAGGAAGCTGACGCACAGGAGATCATGGGAAAAATACTCGTAAAAATTTTTATGGATCGTAGTGATCAGACGAGATCGAATTAGGGTTTAAGCTGAGCATTTGTTCGGGCTTGGTCTCATGGTAATTTCAGCCTCGTCGTCGCGACGTACTCAATCGCATATGGGGGAAGACGTGGCTGGAGTCGTGACGTCGCTCTGGGTACGATCGCGTGACTTATAATAGTCAGAGGTGGATGAACGTAGCGTTTCCGTGATGAACGTTTTTGGGCAGTTGGATCTGATGGCTCGATTTCCAGTTCGACGTCAATGCAGTTTTCTGGGCGAACGTGATGCTTGGGTAGGTCGTCGCCGACGTGTAGAAGGTCGGAGATAGGATCGTGGGTGGCCGGAGTACTTGTGCACGTGCACGTGTACATTTCGATCTGGGTTTGGGAATTTGGGGAAGACGAAGTTTTCCTGTGTTGCTCGAGTGATTTAGGTGGGTAACTCGAAGTATCAATCGAGCTAAGGCATGAGTGGCTCGGGTGAATGTTTGTACAGCTTTTAAACAAACATGTTCCTGTTTCCTTTTGAATTTAAAACTGAAATTTAAAATTTCAAAGCAAAGATGGAAATAAGTTTTAAATCAAAGTTTAAAAGATGAATTCAAGTCAGTTAAATCTTGGTTTAGAAAAAGTAAAGTGTTGAATTCAAATTTTTGTTTAAATAAAGGTGTAGGTAAGTAAGGGAAACAAAAAGGGATTTGATTTAATAAATTAAGATTTTGATGAAATTGAAGAATGATTAATTGATGTGATTTATTAATGAATGTGATTTATCAAAGGTTTATTTAATCAGTAGTAAGGATTTATTAATTACAAATTAAAGAATGATTTATTAATTAAAGGCTAATTGATAAATGAAGGTGATTAAGTAATGATTTAAAGGTTAAATTAGTAATGATCTGAAGGTTAATTAAATTGTAATTGAAAGGTAATTAATGATAATTAATCAACTAATGTAATAAATCAAAAGATAATTTCTTTGTGAAATTAAATAGAAGCTAATTCCTTAGTGAAATTTATAAAGGATAATTAATTAAGGGTTAATTAATTGATTAAAGATAATTAATTAAAAGGTAGATTAAATAATTAAAGGTTAATTTTTTTTATAATTAAAGGTTGATGAATTAAAATGAAAGGCTTATTAATTTATAATTAATAGTAAATTAATAAATGATTAAAGAGTAATTAATCAAAATGGTTTGTAATTCATCAATGTTAATTAACCAAGATTTGTAGTTATTCATAAGTAATTAATCTGGTATAAATCAATTATAATCAGATATTAATTGATCATACTTATGGATGTTTGGATTCTATTGAATGTTAAATTGTTTGATATCCCTGATTTGAGATGCTTTGTGATATACCCTTATTTATGTTGTGATCTACTTATCTGTGATATATATCTGTGATCTGTGAATGAACGATAAGCATTGTTCTTATACCGCTTATCGAATTATATTTCTGTATTCTGATATGTGATGATTCACTGTGTTGCACTATTGTGTGAAACCCCTGGACTACACCATACACACACAAATATGGATTTCACGTGGAAATCGGTTAAGTCACAGATAATGTAAATTTGATGTTTTTGAAATTGAAATTTTAATTTCAATTGATTTGAAATTGGAAATTTGGGTTTAAAGTGAAAAGCTTTTAAAATGGAATTTCAAAGATAAAAGTTATTTTGAATAACTTAATCGAGTTTTGAAAATTTAAATACTTCGATTTAAATTTGAATTCAAGTTGGGAATTGAATTCTATGATTTGAAACTAGAGATTGAAAATGTTATAAATGTGTTTATCTGAATTTAAACCATTTAAAAGTATAATTTTAAGAATTTGAACTTAACCCAAGGATTTCAACTCGTATGGATGAATAAGATTTTCCGAAATAAAAACTATTTGTTTTCAAATAGTAAAAGCTTTCACATAAGAAATGAACTTCTAATTTGTGTTGAATGATTTCTAGTTTGAAATGAAGATAATTTCCAAGTTATGAATGAATTGTTTTGGAAAGCTATGATTTGAATCTGTTTATTTTTAACAGATTTAGAATAATGATTGGTTTAAATCATTTGGAATGGAATTGTTTTGAAAGCTATAAGTTAAATCTTTGATTTAAAGGTTTAACGAGTTAATCAAATTGAAATGGAAATTAATTTGGAAAATCTGTGAATGAATCTTTTGTTTAAAAGATTAAAGTGTGGAAATTGTTTAAACCATTTAAGGTTGTTAAAATAAATCTTTTTGTTTAAAGATTTGAAATGGTAATCGATGGAAACCATTTAAAAAGAAGTTGAATTAATAAGTTGTGACTTAATTGAAATCCCATATCCATATGTTTTTAAATATTTCGCTCACTATTCGGTTTAGCCGGGAGAGGACCTTTGGGTCGTATAACCCATTCCGAATATGTGATACGTCGTATATGGATAGCATTTGAAGACCGGTGTTGAAGACCGGATATTTTTGAAAACGGAAGGATTACCGTCGAGTTACTCTGCATCGGCTGATCCCCGATATAGAGGTTTTATCATCCTTAGTGACGGGAAGTCCGGACGTGATTGGAAATTATCCGGAATTGCAAGGGCTTCGTGAGAAGTGCCTTCGGTTCTGTTCGATCCCGGAACAGACTTGTATGGATTGTATGTCTGACATTACACTTTGAGATATAAAGCCGATTTCTTTCAAATACATTTCTGTTGGTGGCGGAGAATTTATTCTCTTAGCTTAACACCCTTCTCTGAGACGTACGAGCTCAGAGGTTATGTAGTTGAAATTTATCAGCGCTATATCCCAATTTGGTAATGTGGCATGCTGAGTGTTACTGTGTGATGATCATCGTTTGATCATTTGTGATATGATCATTTGTTTGATCTTATATCTTTGTGATCATAGGTTGATCATCTGTTGACCCAAAGCGTGGCTTTTTGAAAAAGCGTAGCTTTGTGGACGAGACTTCGTCAGGGCCTCACAACCCGGAAATGGTCGAAACAGGATCGTTGCGGCAAGGTTATGAGGGTCGCGCCCTTTAGGGTATGTCATTTCCTTCTGGAAAGGGGTGGTATCATGGTATGGAGCCCAGATACTTACTCATGTGGATACACTTTCTTTATGATGTGTGATGTTGGATATCGAGCGCTCGGATAAAGGTCCCAAAGGACCGGGAGGTGGCATATTCGTGAGTTACCTGTTACAGGGGTAACCCGGCCTTGTTTGGCAGAGAGCAGTTTGTCTCTCGGGGCGTCCCGCCAGAGGCGTTCCCATGCGGCGGAAGGAAGTTCCTTAGCCTGACCATTTGTTGGAAATCCATTTCCCAATACGGAACTTGTACGGTTTTAGTTGTAGAACCTACCATCTAATATGGTAGCTATAGTAGGCATAGTATAATGGTACCTATGCTGGCTAAGATTAATATTATACTTTCGAAATGTTTTCTGCACTATGCACTAATAATAATATCCAATGATTTTGCGTAGTAAGCATCTTTGACTATCATAAGAAGAAATCTCCTCCAATTCTGCGTTTGCATTGTGTGTGTGGTGGGAGGTCTTATGGTAGTTTCATTTTCCAAAAGCATTGCGGATTTCAATGTTTAAAATCTTTTGTTGATTGTTTAAAGATAAACTGTTTTGTTGCTCACACCAGTCCCATGACTGATCCGGAGTTTATTGTTCCCTTCCTAAACTCTGGGTGCCCATCATTTTCCACACGGGCAGTCTAGAGTTGGGTTTTTTCAGATATTCAGGTTTAGTAGATTATCTGGAGCTAGTTCATTCATCGGAGTTGCTTATCTTGGAGTTATGGATTCATTCTTGTCTGAAGATCATTTTGGAGTTATTATTTCTATTGATATTGTTCCGCTGCTGATGTTATCTTTTCTTTTCCGCTGTTATTTGTTGTATCATATCTCTGATGTATATTGATATTCATTGTATCACTCTGTTGTATCAGATATTATATATCAATGTATTATTCTTTTCTTCCGCTGTGTTATTTACTTAATTGTGTTATAGCTCCGGGAAGCCAGATTCGGCGTTTGAATCTATGGCATTTTGAGTACAAGTGAAGTACGGGTGCCGATTTTCGAAGGCCAAGTTTTTGTACTCTTACAATTCGGGTTAGCCGGGAAAGGACCATGGGGTCGTATAACCCATTCCGAATATGTGATACGTCGTTATGAATCGCATTTGAAGACCGGTGTTGAAGACCGGATATTTTTGAAAACGGAAGGATTACCGTCGAGTTACTCTACATCGACTGATCTTCGATTTAGAGGTTTTATCACCCTTAGTGACGGGAAGTCCCGACGTGATTGAAAATTATCCGGATGTGCAAGGGCTTCGTGAGAAGTGCCTTCGGTTCTGTTCGATCCCGGAACAGACTTGTATGGATTGTGTGTCTGACGTTACAATTTGAGATATAAAGCTGATTTCTTTCAAATACATTTCTGTTGGTGGCGGAGAATTTATTCTCTTAGCTTAACACCCTTCTCTGAGACGTACGAGCTCAGAGGTTATGTAGTTGAAATTCATCAGCGATATATCCCAATTTGGTAACGTGGCATACTGAGTGTTGCTGTGAAATGATCAGTGTTTGATCATTTGTGATATGATCATTTGTTTGATCTTATATCTTTGTGATCATAGGTTGATCATTTTTGTTTGACCCGAAGCAGGGCTTTTTGTAGAAAGCGTAGCTTTGTGGACGAGACTTCGTCGAGCCTCACACCCCGGAAATGGTCGAAACAGGAAGGATGCAGCAAGGTTCTAGGGAGTAGCGCCCCTTAGTGTATGTCATTCCTTCTGGATAAAGGTGGTATCATGGTATGGAGCCCAGATACTTAACCTCTGTGGTTACTGCATTATTATTTTCTATGTGGTTTGTTGGAATCGGGGATCCTCGGGAAGATCGGTGACGATCGGGGGATGGCATACGCGTGTCAGTAGTTACCTACTTTTGCAGAGGTAACCCGGCCTTGTGTTGGCAGAGATCTAACCGTAATGTTAGGTTATTTCTCGGGTCGTCTATTCCAGGGACGTACCCATCGTGGATAGGAAGTTCCTTAGCCTGACCATTTGTTGGAAATCCAAAGAAACAATACGAGCCTTTACGATTTCAATTGTATAACCTGTCTCCTCAAGAGGCAGCTATAGCAGGCATAATATAATGGTACCTATGCTGGCTAAGATTTATATTCTACTTTCGAAATGTTTTCCACTATGCACTAATAATAATATCCAAATTGATTTGATTTTGCGTAGTAAGCATCTTTGACTATCATAAGAAGAAATCTCCTCCAAGTCTGCGTTTGCATTGTGTGTGTGGTGGGAGGTCTTATGGTAGTTTCATTTTCCAAAAGCATTGCGAATTGACTTTAAAATTTTTTCTGTTGTCTATTTTTAAAGATAAATAACTGTTTTACGATCTCACACCAGTCACCATGACTGACTCGGAGTTTATTGTTCCCTTCTAAACTCTGGGTGCCCACCAATTTCCACACGGGCAGTCTAGAGTTAGATTATTAGGTTATCTGGATATTCTGGAGCTTTGGAGATAAGCTGGAGGACGAGAGGTAGTACTTGTATCTGATATATTTATTCCGTTGTGTATTCTGTATGAGGACAAGTTTATATAACTGTCCATTGTTGTATTGAGTTGTATATTGACTCTGATGATTGATGTATGTATAAAATGATATAGTTCTTTGTTTTAAAAGATTAGTAATTATCTATTGTATATTGTTCCGCTGCGATGTGTAAGATTCTGATATTGTTTTTCTGTTCTGATGTGTTTTCTGTTGTTCTTCTTCTTCTCTTCTTCTTCTCTTTTTCTTCTATCTTTTCTTCTATTTCTTTTTCTTAAAACCCTCACTATTGGAGTTTCCGGCACTCGATTGCTCGGCAATCGATAAAGTGAGTATCGATGTCGAATTTTCGAAAGTCGAAAATTTCGGTATGTGACAAAGTGGTATCAAAGCATATGGTTAAGCGACAACCCTGCTCTGTTGGGTGTTACTCATTAGAGATAGAGTCAGTAGTACTCTAGAATGAGTTTGAGTGTAATAATAGATATGAGCGCGTATTTGTTATTGAATATAAAATTGTTTTGTATTGTGATGATTGGTTTATTGAGTGGTATATGAACCTTCGTCGGCTCAGTCTGCGCAACTGGATCGAAGGGGTTTCTAAACACTTGAATAGAACAATTCGGCACAGTATTGTTTTAAATAGGGTGAATGAGATAATTTTGCCCAAAACTATTTTTGTATAGAAAATAAATGTTTTTCTATAAAGTACTATAGTATATGGTTGCATGGATGTTAGGAAGTAATAATAGTAAATTATCATCACTGAAATTAAATGAGAAATTGAAATGATAAACTCCAAAGATAAGAAATGAATTCGTATACAAATGAAACTAAAGAATGTAAATTATAAATGTGAATTGTAAATTAAAACGGAATTCCAGAGAAATTTTTGGAAATTTGGAAGTTTAAATCATTTTTGATTTGAAAATGAATTTCAAAGGTTTGAAAAGTATTGTAGAGAGATGAAAGCTTTAAACTCTTTTCGGTCGCTGGAAAATAACTTCGATGATGACCGCGGCATCATCGGTGTTCATTCTCGGGTTTCCAAAAGAGGAATTGCTGCCAATTTGTTTTAAATAGAAGTTGTTTGAAAAAATTGGGGATTTGTTTTAGAAATTCAAAGAATGATTTGAATTGTTTTCAAAATGGCTTTGAAATGATGGTAAGACCCTGGAATACCATATTTATGAAATATTATCAAGTTGATAACTTATACAATTTGCTTTTTGATAGAATAATTTTAACTTAAAGAATGAAGTTAAATGAATGTAAATACAAGCGAATCAATTTAATGAAAGTCAAATTAAATGTTGAAACTCATTTCGAATTCGTAAGCAAATGAATTGAATTGAATAATTGTAAATGAAAGATGAATTAAAATTCGTATGGGAATTGGAAATCCAGTTTAAATGTAAGTAGATTTAATCGAAGTAGAATTAAAATAAATTGAATTGATATCAATTTGAATTAGTAATTGGAACTAATTTAAGATAGTGCAGTTGTAAATGACAGATAATTGATAAAATTCAATATTTCAGAATTGAAAGTAGATTGAATCCAAATTTAGTTGAAATGGTAAACTAGATACAAATGAATGGGAAATGTAAAATTGAATGAAATAGATATGTAACTTCAACAGTGAAGTAAAAATGATATAAGCAGTTTATATTGAAAATTTTGTAATAGAATTTGCAAAATGGTTTGAATGTGTAACTAGATATTATGGCTAGTAGGATATACAGGTATAAAGGAATTGAATTTGATTTCACAGATAATTTGAATTGCTCGACAAAAGGTACGTATTTTAGTTTTAATATGAGTTTTTGATGATTTCTTGTCTAGCCGCTTGGCTTTTTCTTTTTCTTTTTGAAATCTGAGAGTCCGTAGGGACGTTTTGTAGTCGTGCCGTATTAGCCGCGCAAAGGAGACGCTGGCGAAATTTTTCGAAAATTTAGGGCGTTAGAAAATTTTTGAGAAATTTTTGAAAGTTTAAATTTGAATTTGAATTTAAATTTGAATTGTTAAGGAAAACAATGTTGTTTTAAACTTAGAATTGAAGTTGGAAATTTAGTTGAATTAATAACAAATCTGTAGTAGAAAGATTTGTTTTGATGATTAGATAAAACTCTTAGATTGTGAAAGATAGTAGACGAGTTAGGGATCATTTTCTTAACTTGTAATTTCGAGGACGAAATTCTTTTAAGGAGGGAAGTCTGTAACGACCCAGAATTTTGAACAAATTAAATTGAAAATATTTAATTAATTTTAAATATTTGAATGATGATTTAATTTGAATCCCCGATTGAACTTTGAAATTGGCGATTAAATTATAAAATTTAATCTATTGATGTTGAATAAAAATTTAAATCTTCAGTTTACAGTTGAAGAAAAATATTTTTAAAGCTTTTAAAATTCGTATTGATATTTCTGAAGATAACAGAAGCTTCAGAATCGAATTTAGGAGTAAAGTGTTCAGTTTGTAATTAGATCGTTCGAACCGATATTTAAAAATAGTCATTTTTCAAACAGTCTCGGAATTCGACGAAACCAGTTCCATTGGGTCCGTAATATTGTATTATTATCAGATTTCCAATTTCGTATTTTTCGGAGTTGTTTTGTAACCGTACGGTGAGTAAACGTGTTGGATTTTAATTCGAATTCAATTTAAAATTTAAAATTTCAATGTTAGACAACACACACACGTTCTTCCTTAAATCACGCCTAAGAACACGTCCCTTTGTTTCAGCCTAAATTCACGCAACCCATCCTTCTTCATTTTTAACATGTTCCTCTCCCCCTCAGTTCAAATGAAAACCAAGCGGAAGAAAAAATTAGCCAAGCTTCGAAATATAAAATCTCGTTCTTCCTCTTCCCTTTCGATTTCAAATCGACAGTTCGAAACAAAATCAATGGTCGGCGAAAATTTCTCTTCCCTACTCTTCGTTCGAAATCAATTCGAACTGATTGAAAAAAAAAGAAAAAAAGAAAAGGGGGTCGGCGATCTAATCGATCGAAGTAGGGTGGCGCGGCACACAGGCGATTGATTTTGGGCAGGGCGCTCGAGGTCGCGAGGTCGAGCGCGAACGCGGTGATGGAGGCGTAAGGATGGCACACGAAGCAAGGAAAGGGGAGGGTCGAGTGAAACTGGAGCTGGAGATTTGGGGAGTCGCGTACATTGTCGCGATGGTTTGGGTTCGAACTCGAGTGGCACTCGCAAGCAAGGCGGCAGGCCATTAACGCTGTCGCGTTGTCAAGTGAAGTTGACTGCTGTGGAGAGTGGGTCTTCGCGAGCTCGAATTCGCGATTTTGGGTGCTGCGGTGGTACTCGTGGTGCTTGGCGACAGCCAGTGGTGATGTCAGTGACGAGGGAAAAGGTATCCGTGTTGTTTGTTAATTTATTCCAGTTTAAGCTCTACACATATACAACTGGACTTTTATTTTTACAGATATGTATAGAAAAAGAAAAGAAATATAATAACTAAATATTTTACAGTAAGCTGTATATAAAACATCTCTGTTTTCCGGTTAATATAGAGGTTAGATAAGAATTGTATTTTTTTATGTATGTAAATAAAATTTGAAAGAAATATATAGGAACTTTAGAATGTTTGGGTTATATAAAAATCAGATTTTCTTTTAAATCTAATTATTTAAAGTTAAATCACTAGTTTAAATTTGAAGTAATAAAAAATTTGTTATTCGATTTATTTCGAATATTAAAGATTGTATAAATTATTTATACAAGGTTAAAGTCGAGAAAACGAAAGAAGGATTGGATTGGATTGCAAAATAAAAGCTAAGGTGAGATTTTTCTCACTCAAAATTGAAGTGGAATTTTAAGTTATTTATTGTTTGATATGATTGCTATATTGATGTGCTATTAGATATAATAGGATATATCTATATATATAGCAATATATACATATTGGCATATGTATATATTGGATTGATGATTTCCCGCCTCGTATAGCGGATGAGACCCTATTGCGCCGTTAGTAAGCGGATTTATAAAAACCTATATACCGCGATAATTCCGTACTGGAGCGGAATTGGTATTGTGCTAACATCTTTGGATGCAGGGAAACAGGTTGGAGGGATCCAACTGGACCCCTCACATTGATTGAATTTATTTCTATTGTGATATGAATCTGTGAATGATTATAGTGATGCTATTAATCATGTTGATATCTGGAAATTGTTTGAAAGCTAAAATTTAGCTGAATGGATGTTTTGACATCATTGGATTCCAAAGATAAACGAAATTGAATTTTTGAAATTCAAGTAGAAAATTTCTAAGTGAATCAATTTTTGAAATTTAAGAAATTTTGAAGAAAGGAATTTTTAAAGTATAAAAAGTAAATTTTTATAATCGTATTGAATAAATTCCAGAATCAAGTGAAAATGTTAAATAAATGAATTTCGTATAATAGTGATTTTTAAATTGAAAAATTTAATAAAAAATTGGATTTCTAAATAGTTTGGAAAAAAATAAAGGAATTTATTTTCTTTAAAAGGAATTTATTTAAAAAAAGAAATAAGTGGGAAGTCCAATTAGAAATTTAACTGGCAAATTGAAACGAATTTGGAAAATCGATATGAAATTTATAGATGTATAAATTGTAAAGTTAAAAAGAATGAAATTTATAGATTTATAAATGGTGAAGTTAAAATGAATGAAATTGTAGAATGGAGAATTTATAAGAAATTAACTTATAAAACTGGATTTTTGCCTTTAATGGGAGTATTGATCGAACTTGTTAATAAAGGGGATTTATAAATCAAAGTTATTGTGAAATATAAGGTTGAATTTATAAACGTTGTTTTATAAATCTGAAATCACTTATTTTAAATAAGTGTATTATAGAAATTAATAAAAGGAGATTTATAAACCGAAGTTGTTATAAAACAGAAATGGAATTTATAAGCGTTGTTTTATAAATTCGAAATAAATTGAATTTGATGAATTAAATAGTGAAATGTGATTAGTGAAGTATATTCACGATTTTGGACGGTGAATATATTGTTAAGTAAAATGGATATTGTTTGGGAAAGCGACATTATAAATGAAGTTGATTGTTTTTAACGATGTTTTAAAATGTATTATGAATCGAAAGCATAGATTTCAACATACTTGTTGAAATAGACGTTTTCGAGAAATTTAAGGAAATGGTGGACTATAACACTGTTGTTATAGTAAATGGTTTCCGAAAGGAAATGTTTTTATGTAGTATTGGGATTTATAAATATCTATCTTAATTTTCAAATCCCTATACTAGTGGTTTTGAGTCGTCGTAACGATGTTTTACGTAACATTCGTTTTGACTCAAACAAATGTCGTCAAAGTAAATGATTTCCTTAAAAGAATGAAATATATATATACTTAATTTGATTTAAGTATATCGAATATTTTCCAAGTGTTGAAAATAAATGGATTGTGAATTGCTGACTTATTTTTAAATAAGTATGGAAATGTTTTCCAAAATGAAATGAAATGTTTTGAGAATTTATCTTCTTAAAGATAAATTGAAATTGAATATTGAAAACGATTTGAAAATCGAATATCAGTAGATATTCGAAAGTATAAATTCAATACGGAATTTATAAAAGAAAGCGAAGTTGTTTAAAAATAAATATTGATTTATTTTTGAAGTGTGGAAATTTGATTTGAAATTGTTTTCAAATGGTTAAGTGTGGAAATTTTATATCTAGTAAAGATATTTTTGAAGATGAAATAATTTGGAAAATTATTTGGAATCTGATGATGTTGCGCATCTTTATTGATAGTTAAATAACCGACTATCAATAATTACCTTTAGATAGGTATTTGTTGTGAATTGAATAAATTTGAATGCCACACTTATTTTTGAATAAGCGCTCACTATTCGGGTTAGCCGGGAAAGGACCATGGGGTCGTATAACCCATTCCGAATATGTGATACGTCGTTATGAATCGCATTTGAAGACCGGTGTTGAAGACCGGATATTTTTGAAAACGGAAGGATTACCGTCGAGTTACTCTACATCGACTGATCTTCGATTTAGAGGTTTTATCACCCTTAGTGACGGGAAGTCCCGACGTGATTGAAAATTATCCGGATGTGCAAGGGCTTCGTGAGAAGTGCCTTCGGTTCTGTTCGATCCCGGAACAGACTTGTATGGATTGTGTGTCTGACGTTACAATTTGAGATATAAAGCTGATTTCTTTCAAATACATTTCTGTTGGTGGCGGAGAATTTATTCTCTTAGCTTAACACCCTTCTCTGAGACGTACGAGCTCAGAGGTTATGTAGTTGAAATTCATCAGCGATATATCCCAATTTGGTAACGTGGCATACTGAGTGTTGCTGTGAAATGATCAGTGTTTAATCATTTGTGATTTGATCATTTGTTTGATCTTATATCTTTGTGATCATAGGTTGATCATTTTTGTTTGACCCGAAGCAGGGCTTTTTGTAGAAAGCGTAGCTTTGTGGACGAGACTTCGTCGAGCCTCACACCCCGGAAATGGTCGAAACAGGAAGGATGCAGCAAGGTTCTAGGGAGTAGCGCCCCTTAGTGTATGTCATTCCTTCTGGATAAAGGTGGTATCATGGTATGGAGCCCAGATACTTAACCTCTGTGGTTACTGCATTATTATTTTCTATGTGGTTTGTTGGAATCGGGGATCCTCGAGAAGATCGGTGACGATCGGGGGATGGCATACGCGTGTCAGTAGTTACCTACTTTTGCAGAGGTAACCCGGCCTTGTGTTGGTAGAGATCTAACCGTAATGTTAGGTTATTTCTCGGGTCGTCTATTCCAGGGACGTACCCATCGTGGATAGGAAGTTCCTTAGCCTGACCATTTGTTGGAAATCCAAAGAAACAATACGAGCCTTTACGATTTCAATTGTATAACCTGTCTCCTCAGGAGGCAGCTATAGCAGGCATAATATAATGGTACCTATGCTGGCTAAGATTTATATTCTACTTTCGAAATGTTTTCCACTATGCACTAATAATAATATCCAAATTGATTTGATTTTGCGTAGTAAGCATCTTTGACTATCATAAGAAGAAATCTCCTCCAAGTCTGCGTTTGCATTGTGTGTGTGGTGGGAGGTCTTATGGTAGTTTCATTTTCCAAAAGCATTGCGAATTGACTTTAAAATTTTTTCTGTTGTCTATTTTTAAAGATAAATAACTGTTTTACGATCTCACACCAGTCACCATGACTGACTCGGAGTTTATTGTTCCCTTCTAAACTCTGGGTGCCCACCAATTTCCACACGGGCAGTCTAGAGTTAGATTATTAGGTTATCTGGATATTCTGGAGCTTTGGAGATAAGCTGGAGGACGAGACGTAGTACTTGTATCTGATATATTTATTCCGCTGTGTATTCTGTATGAGGACAAGTTTATATAACTGTCCATTGTTGTATTGAGTTGTATATTGACTCTGATGATTGATGTATGTATAAAATGATATAGTTCTTTGTTTTAAAAGATTAGTAATTATTTATTGTATATTGTTCCGCTGCGATGTGTAAGATTCTGATATTGTTTTTCTGTTCTGATGTGTTTTCTGTTGTTCTTCTTCTTCTCTTCTTCTTCTCTTTTTCTTCTATCTTTTCTTCTATTTCTTTTTCTTAAAACCCTCACTATTGGAGTTTCCGGCACTCGATTGCTCGGCAGTCGATAAAGTGAGTATCGATGTCGAATTTTCGAAAGTCGAAAATTTCGGTATGTGACAGCCATGATGTGTTTGGACTCAGGTTAGCATCATATAGGTCAGGTTTAGCACACCTAAGCATGGCAACATGAAGTGATGTGAAGGGTAGGAGATGCAACATGAAGAATATCAATGGACAAGGCAAATAGGTGAAGTTTTGGTCACAACAAGGCTCGACTTGGTCATTGCTTGGCTCAGCCATGCATGGTACAGGTCTGGACAGTGGAGGGTGATGGTGCAGCAGCAGCCAAAGGTCATGTAGTTGCTGGTGGTGGTGGTTCTAGGGGTGGCCAAGGCGATAGATGAAGGTGGTGGTGAAGCATATGTGGTTTAGGCATCGTTTGGAAGGGTTTTTGTGCAATTTTGTGGTGCTAACTTAAATGGATGGGCATGGCTTGTCATGGTCAGTGGAGGAGGAGGAGGTGCTGCTGTAGATGGTGGTGGGGCTGAAGGTGGAGAGGATGGTGGAGATGAAGGTGGTAGAGGCCAAGCAAAGCTAGAAGAGGAGGAAGGCAAAATCAATGGAAATTGTGAAGTAAAGAAGAGATAAATGAAGAAGATAAGAGGACAATGGAAGCCATATTTTTTTTTAGGGTTTAGGAGCTTTGGAATTTCGTGAATGAGAAAAAGCGAAAAAAAAAGTGGCGGCTGAAGAAATGAGAAGATGTTGCCAATTGAATGAAAAGTTAGGTTAAAAAGTAGAAGGGTTAGAAAATAAAAGGGCCTTAGGAAGATAGAAAGTTTAAGGCCTTTCAAATTTCTTTAATTCATTTTTATAAGTTTATATTTCTGATAATAACAGAAATTCCAGTTAAAAATTCGAAAATTTGATAAAATATAAAAATATATATAATATTTATTGATTATATAAAGTAGAATTAAGGAAAATAGTTAAAACAGTGAACTAGACTAGAAAATTTTGAAATTGAATAGAAAAAATTTTAGAAAATTCATATGAGCTTGCAATATATTTTTAAACATAAATAATATATAAAATAAAAATATATTCACAAAATAAATATTTAAAATTTAATTTACATATAATTTTTAATGAAGAAAATAGCAGAAAATAGGAAAACAGCCTTTAAAAATGAAAAATAAATACAGTAAATTTTGGAAAAATACTATTATCAATTTAAAAACATAAAAAGACAAAATATACATAAAAAACATATTAACACATATTAAAACAAAATATAAGAAAGAAAATATGATTTAAAAAAATTTAAAATAGGCAAAATTGCACAAATAAACAAATTATACTAAAAATTGAAATGTACATAACTTTTACATTTAACTCCGTTTTCAACGAAACGAAAAGTAGTGTTCAAGTTATTAAATCTATTTTCATAATAAAAGATAAAATTTATAATTTCAAACTATTAAAAATTTAAACTTAAAAGTCAAAGTTTGACTATTGACCAAAATTCACATTTTCCGGAAATATTAAATTTAGTCATATTTGGAATTCTAATCCACATCAAAGTCAAAGTTTATATTTAAAATAACAAAATTTATTCATTTCATAAATAAAGCTTTTGAATCTAGAAAAATCAATTAAAAAAAATATTTGAAAAATACAGGGTTGTTACATCGTCCGCCTGACGATGTTCTGAAAGCATTCGATCCATACAAGTTCGTTCCGGGTTCGAACGAAACCGAAGTCATTATCTCGTTACACTCGTATTGGAATCACCCTCAGAGTTAACGACAATAACCCTTGCATTCTGAATCACCATCTCGAATCTATAAGTACTATCTTCGTCAAACTCATTACGGAATCACCCATAGAGTTATACTGACGAATAGTTCTTATACCTCGAGTCTTCACTTGCTCCACTTGGATTTCACGACCTAACGTTATTTTGGATCGATGTGGTATTCGGGTCTCCAGACCTGGAATCCCGATATACGGAAACCCGATCCCGGTCTCATCGAAATCCAAAACGTGTCTTTTAAGGCCAAGTTGTTTTAAAGGTTTAAAACAATTCAATTCAATTATCTATATCAACACCGATAGATAAAACACAACATCACAGATGGATAATTCACATAACATCATAAATGGATAATCAATATCATCAAACTATCATCAAAGCATTCATATCACAACAATATCACTCATCTCATATCTGAGATTACAATCAATCAATGGGATGTCAATATCAATCATCATACATAAGCAAGGATAATAAATCACACTATTGATAATTAATTTAAAATGAATTAAATCAATTACCTTATTCTTAATTAATTTAAAGTTAATTAAATTAATCATCACATCATTATTAAACCTGCTTATACTTCTATTAATTAATTATCAATCAATTAATTAATCATCATCCCGTTATTCATTTAATTAATCATCCCTGATTAATTTTCTTTAATTACATTTAAGTAATTATCTTTAGATTATTCCCACGGATTAATTACTTTGATCCAATATAGAAATGCATCTTTACATTACTTCATTTCTTAATTAACTAAAGTTAATTACATTACTCAATTAATTATTAATAAATTTCTTCATTTATTAATTATTCCAAATAAATCTATTTTAAATTCCAATAATCTCAAATTACATTTCCGGTTAAGTTAATTACATCAAAGTAATTAAATCTTTAATTTGAACCAAAATATTTATCACCTTTGATTAATCCCAATCTAGTAATTAACTCCTTTAATTACTTCATTAATTGCTCAATAATTTATTATCTCTAATTAATCCTTTGATTAATTATATAAAGTAATTATACTCAAATTACTTTATTAACAACATCATTCTATTAATTACACTCTATAATTAAACATCAATTACTTTTCTAAGTAATCATAATTATCACATCATCAATTTGATTTATCCAAATTAATTAACCCAAATAATCAAATTACTCAATTAATTAAAATGAGTAATTAACTCCTTAATTACTTCCCATTTATCATTTACACTTAAACAATTAAAATGTTGATTAATACATCAATTTATCCCGTCAATTTGTTAAAATCAATTATATTGATTAATTATAAAATAATTCAGTTAATGACCTTCATTAACATTTATTTAATCACTATTCTAAGTAATTAACTTATCAATTATTAATAAGTTTAAATTTACCATTTATAAATTAAGTTAAGTCTCGTCTGTGACTTTAATAATATATCAACCACTTCACTAAGCGATTATACTTAATTAACTATAAGTGATCATCTTTAATTTCATAAATTAATTACTCTATTAACCATCACTTAATCTTTAATTAATTAATTTCTAAATTACGTTCATTCCCACTAATTATTTCATTTATTAATTTATCCTTAATTACAAATAGTAATTAACCTTTAATTTTTAATTTATTGATTAATTATCCTTAATTAATCTCAACATATCTAATTAAAAATTAACTAATTAAAAATACTTGTATTTTTATTAAATACTTGCTCCTACCATTTACTTCATTAAAACCCATTTAGAAATAAATTTTGAAATATAACTTATTTAAACAAAACAATTCAACATTTAATTTTATAGATTTAAATCTTTGAAAAAAACATTTCTAAACATATTAAGTCAAATTAACAATTATTATTTAAACTAGTTTTAAAATACACAAAAACTTGTTCATGCTTAAAAATTTAAAGCTAAATTATGATATACTGTTAAAATTTTAAACCCAGGTTACTCAAACCAAACAACCCGAGTAAATCACCACAAATCCCCGTGCCTGTCCCGAGTTCCTTTCCACCCTCGTCTGCTTCGAGTCGTAGCTCCAATCGCACGAATATTCCCCGAGTCGAACTCGTCTTCTCCAAAACAAAATTCGCCTGAACCCAAACGTGCATACGAACGTGCACGGTGCACGTCTCCCCTCAGCCCTGGCCAGATACGATCGTCGCGACCTTCCTCTCCGACCACACTATCATGCGCGAATACGATTACAACCCCAGATCGAACGAAACACGTTCGAATCAAAATTCGAACAACCAACTCGAACAACTGCTGAAATACCAACCACAAAACCCATCGCCACCGGCCAACCTCACGCCGATGAACCTCGCCGTCCCCACCATCGAACCCCACGACCATGAGCTACCTTCTCCCCAAAAGCGAACGCTTCCGGTCCTATAACCAAGTCGCGAATGCCACGACAGTTCAACCCAACCAGCAACCAACTAAAACCCTAACTTCTTCGATTTCGAGCAAATCGATCATAGGAAAAATTCTACAACATTTTTCCCTTCATCTACAACCCACAAGCAAGCTTCAACCACAATTTCAACCCCAATCTCCATGCCGATCAACGGCAAATGCCAAAAATTCTCAAGATGAACAAACCCAAATATCACACGAATTACCAAACTAAAAATCATGATACTATCATTAAAAATCATGGCTTCCTATGTTAAATCCAATTATGAAATCAAAACCTAAATTTGAAATCATAAATTTTTGACCAAATTTAGATTTTACTGTAAATTCAAAGATTTATAACAAATTATTCCATTTAAAAACTTGTCATTATTTTTAGATGATAGCCTAATTGATTCCAGACAACTTTTATATACAATACCAAGTCATATATAGATTCTAGGGTGAGATTTTGAATTTTAATATCAACCAGAACATGAAATAAAAACAGAGCATGATAAACAGATACTTGCACATATATACCAATACCAGATACATATCACAAGGAAAGTATGCCACATAACTTGAGTTATTAAACTTTTAAAAAAAATGTTACTCACCAGGTTGATAAAAGAATAGAACTTCTTGTTTGCAAACAGTTTTGGAATTCTTTGAGGAAACTGGAAACTGAAAAGTGTTTCTACCCTTGATCTTCAACTGTCTTGCTTTTTGAATTAGTTGTAGTTGCTTGATGGTAGAATGTTGTTTAGGTTTTTAAAATGGAAGCTTCATTTCAGTTTTCACTTTGCTCGAAGGGAAATGAAAAGGTGATAGAGGAAAGTTGCTTACAGGCTGAAGTTTAAACAGGGTTTGTATATTTTTTTTTTATTTTCTTTCTTTACTATTGTCAGAGATTTTTGTAAAGAATGGAGGCTGAGAATACATATTGTGAGCTAGAGGAGATGTTTGCATGACTAGCATTAAATGCTTTGTACCATGATACTTCCATTTTCATACTTATCCTATTTTTCTTTTCTACATGCTTGGCTTCATCTACAAGCTACAAATATTATACTTTGTATTCTTTTGATTCTTGTTGCCTGCACACATATCTTCGAACCATCAGTTTTATACTATGTCAGCTTTGCTATTTGTTTCTTCAACTATGCAGATTTTATAAAGGCTGGAAATCTTCTTTAGTGCTATGTTTTCTTGCTTACATTTTAAAGTGTAGTTGAAATATAAGTGAATGTTAGTCCCATTGTTCATTTGCCTAATTATTAATTTCTCTAGTTTGATTATGTAGTGTAAATGTTCTGTTATCCTAGTATGATGTTTTATTAGTTAGTGTATTTGTTTTATAATTTATAAAGCTATGAAATCTACTCGTATACATTATACTTTCCAGTTCGATGGTAGAATGTAAATAAATGTTTTTTTAGGTATTTTAGTGTGTTGTTTTATAATTTATCAAATTTTACTTGTTTTATTTGTATTGTTGTTAACTTGTTATTTTAAATATGTAGATTTGTTATTTTTAACATTGTATTGTATTTCGAGATGAATATTTTATACTAGTTTATATATAGATATCATTTAAAATAAATTACAACTTGTAAATTTGAAACGATTCAAGAAATTATATTTTTATCAATATTATAAAAGTTCGTTTATCAAATTTCAAAAAGATCAAACAAAAGAAATTATTTATTTCACAATATATCCAAAGTAACATTTGACAAATTTAATTAAAAACTCATATATATATTTTAAACTAAAATCTTACAAGTTACACCTTTGTAAAGAAAAATGAAATTCTTTTATAAATAAATATGAATCTGAACCAAATTAGAATAAGCTTAAAACAATTTAACCATTTATCTGAATATTTAAACCATATATATATTTATCAAATAGCTTTGAAAAGTCATTCCAAAATAAATAATAATTTCCAAATCTCTAGGATACATATAGGAAATTTGAAAACAAAATTTATCAATTAAAATTAAAACAGAACTTACCTGTCTACGATATATACCAGTATATCCGTTATAAACAGAAAAATCATTTATTAGTTTTAAAAGATATAACTCACCAATATGATATTTATCAGAAGAAAATATCAATTCAAGTTTATAATTCAAAAATATATCAAATCAATTTAATATTTAACATAAATTATTAAATTGATATTGCTCGAAATTCCGGGTCGTCACATAGATAGATTGATTTAACTTAAGTGAAACCAAGTGGATTAAACCAAATTATTAAATATTAATTAGTTAATTTGAAATTATATGGTTTAAATTAATTGTTTTATCTTGTCTTTTAATCTATTTTCCTTTTGGTTGTATCTATTCTCCTACCTCCTTCCTTTTCGGGGACGAAAAGTTTTGAGTGGGGGAGAGTGTAATGACCCGTAAATTTTAACTGTTTTAATAACGTTATTAATTGAAATTTTGTGAAACTATAAATGATAAAATTTTGATATAAAAATTTGATACTTGAAATGCGTCTAGTTAAACATAGCAACTGGTAAATTTTCATCCAAAAATATGAAAGTTTATTTCGTGTGTAATTTTATTTTAATTTAGTCTGTTAGTAATTGATGAAAATAAAATGTTTTCGAAACCCAAATATTTTTATATAGAAAAATTCTAAACCATCTTCTGAGCAAGACGTCATCTTTCGTTTTTCAAAATTCGGACTTCTTTGGCTCCGTCGATCTTATTTTTCTTCGTTTTTGCTGCATTTTCCGTCAGTAGAAAATTCGAACTTTTAAAATTCAAATCATACCATTAATATCCGTATATCGTTTTGATCGTCTCGTCATGCTGATCTCAACAGTGTATTCATTTGAGCATTTTGAAATCCAATACGCGCCGAAATCTGCAGAACGATTAATCGTACCGGTATCCAAAATTCTGACTTTTTGGTTCCCTTGTGCCTTTTTATTTTAACCCGTTCAAACCCAACAGTCAATTGCTTTATTACTTCCTAAATTCGTGAGGGTGACTTTCAATGTTCTACCAGTTTCCAATATAGCTGGTTCGTTTCTAGCTCTTAGCTGTCACTTTCTATTCTTGGTTTTTGTTCATTTTCTCGGTTACTTATTTTGTAAAGCCTGCTCATTCTTGTTACTTGTGCCGTCCCTTCCCTTTTACTTCATTTCCAAAACATAAAATAAGAACTAAATGAAATAGGAAGAAGGCATGTTGCCTTCGTTCATTTTTTTCTCACTGAGGCCTGTATGCATTGAGTCACCACCTTATCTCCATGGAAGTCCCACACGCCTAACACCCAAAAAAAATTCCGACCTCCCTCTCAGCCGCTACCACCACCTCTAGCCCACAACTGATCGGTCCACCTCCGCCTTTTCTCTCTGCAGCCGTGAAGTAGAGCACCTCTCCAGCAAGCTACACCGCCATCGACCTTCCTCCCAACTCCGACCTCATTCCCCCTCACCAACGCACATGCCTGGACCCCACCGCCTACCACTAGCCTTCAACCGAGCTCCACCTTCCCATGCAAGACATCCCCTCCACTTCCCACGGCAACACCACCTTCCAAACAATCGGTCCCCTTCCTCTCTCCCTAAGCACCCCGCATCAACAACGCTGAGCATCAAGGACAAACCCACCACCTTACACATACCCTTCGCTCCTCTTCGTTCGACCTGCTTCCTCCACCTAGTTTCAACCGCAGCCTCCACTCCATACCATCAGCCGAGTGCAACACTTCGACCACCGTTCCATCTCTCCCTCCGTGAGCATATTCTTCTGCCCCTCGGCCTACCAATTGCGTTGCTTAGTCGGCTCTGCTACCCTAGCTGTTCTCTCTCTTTTATATACAAGGTATCTGCATTTTATATCAAAGTTATAGTATAAATTTCATATAAAGAAATATAGTATGTTGTGTAAAGAAGTTTATGATAGTTTAACTTTATAATCTTTATATGTTTAGTTGCATGTTATATAGATCTACCTTATAAGTATTGTATATATATAACTATATTTCTATCAGTTTATATTTTGATCTGAAAAGGAGGTTATATGAGTTTACTAAATAAATGTTTACTATATACTACAAAGGAAGTTATATTGGTATGCTAGTTTATATAATATGTTTTTAAAGTATTTTATATAAGATGTATATGATACTAATTGGTTTCTTTGACAGTCCAAATATATCTACTAAAATGAAGATTTACTATGGTCTGCATATATATGCCATTGGGTTTAGTTTGTATTTTATAGATATTAGTTAGAGGTATATTGATACATATTTATTTGCTGTGTTTGAAAATAACGACATCTGTTGTTTATAAAAATTAATGCTTTACAGTATTGTCTTACTTTTAGTTTTAAACATAAATAGTTATATGTATATGCAGTATTATATATCGGCTTTATATGTATTATATGTTGAGATATGGGTTGTTCTTGTACTAGTCATCTGCTAATATATATATTTTGACGAAGTTTTGTTTTAACATGGGTTTCGTTTGTTATTGAATTAGAGCACAGCATGGGGAAGTATATATACATTGTTAATTTAAATATTTGATTCTAATTTTTATTTGAAATAAATATATGTATTTGAATTAAAATATGATTTTTGATATAGTGTTTATATATATACAAGTTCACCTCAGTTTGGATTCTAGATATGTCATTTTTCCAAAATTGTGTTTAATTTGAGTATTTGTCATAAAGAAATATTAATATAATATACGTTTGAATTCAATTTTATCGAACCGACCCTAATTTGTTTTGTTCATCGATCCCTATTATCAGCTTTGCTCGTCAAATTCATGCCGATTTTGCTTCACCTGGATTCGTAATTCAATTTCAGTTTCCGTATCAGTGTGCGTATCTGTATTATCTTCTGTTCTCTCTAGCCTTGAAAGGTGAGCAATCACTCACGAGTAATGATCTTTTATTTATTAAATTTGATTTCAATTGAAACGAC
Source organism: Allium fistulosum (assembly GCA_030737815.1). Classification (NCBI taxonomy): domain Eukaryota; kingdom Viridiplantae; phylum Streptophyta; class Magnoliopsida; order Asparagales; family Amaryllidaceae; genus Allium; species Allium fistulosum. The sequence goes on from CM060905.1 coordinate 1,146,820,871, forward strand.
AATTGAAATATGATGCTGCTAGTTATTTACACTGTTAAATATTTGTTATTACATGTATCAGTTCACCTGTGACATCTGCCACCAATATCTGTTATATATACAAGGATAATCCAGTTTGGTTGATAATTGATTGATTGTTGATGTTTATATTAGACGTTAAATTGTTAATGTTAAAGAGATAAATAATATGCAATTGAATTGATATAGGATAGTCCACAATTTAAATTGGATCTATAGGTTGAATTTGATTTGTTAAATTTGCATAATATGACCTCTTTAAATGTTTAATCACTCGACACGTAGTAATATGGTTAACTTCACCTTGAACCATTGAATGTATGTTGTATAAAATTAATGTAGTATAAATTGAATAATAAATATCAAGTGAAGAACCGTATTAAATATTAATGTAATAATCTTTAATCTACATGAAATGATAGTGTAGATTCTAGAAATAATTATATTAATTTACACAAATAATAATGTGAATTAATACGATTATTTTGGGATTATTTGAATTGATTATTGGATTGATATTAATTGTTGTTATTGCTTGTTTATTTACTATGACACCATCCCAGTTATCACACTGCAAGTTCCCTTTGCTATGCTTTGATTTTGAATTGAATTGGAATCGGGTTGAAATGATAAATACTCAAATGAACTTGACTTAGGATAGATAATTAAATAAAACCCGATTGGTCAATAATTTGATTTAAAAATAAAATAAAGATTTTATTTGAATAAATAATAAGGTTTTGAAATGAAGTTGGAAATTGAATTTTTATGAAAGGAAAATGTTAATGTTTAATAATATGAAACAAAATATTAACATAGTAGTTGATGAAAGAACGTTGTTTTGAATTTAATTAATAATTAAGTATGGAATTATTTAATAATTGAGTTTTGGAATTATTAATAATTATGTTTTGAAATTTTATAATAGTTAAGTTTTGAAATTATTTAATAATTAAATAAGATTGAATTATTTAATAATTAAATAAAATTGAATTCTTTGATAAGTGAAATTTAACTTCTTGAATAAGTAAAATAAGTTTCTTATTTAATTGAGTTTTGAAACTTGTAACTAAAATTAAATCAGTGAAATTGAATTTCTCTAATAAGAAATAAAATGTGTTTTATTGAAATAAATGTAAGACTTGAAATGTAAAGAATTTGATTTGATGAATTTAATTTAATGCAATTTGTAAGTTTTGATATAATGGAGTTGAACTTAAGTAATTGATTTAATGAATTGAAAATTAAATAGAAATTGTTTTGAATGATAAATTAACTTAACGAATATTGAATGAAATCGATTAACGAATTTAAGTTGATTTGAATATTAAATTAAATTTATTTAAATGATTTCGGAATGAAAATTATATACAAATTTAAATGAATATTGGAATGGTTTTAAATAAAAATTGAAATTGTATTATAAGATTGTGAAATGGTAATTTGGAAGTTTTGAAACGTAAATTTTGGAAATTGGTCTAGAAAGACAAATGAAATGTTGGTTTACAAATTCTAATTGAGATTGAAATTGATTTGGTTTTGAAATAAATAAAACGACCAATCGGTGTAATAATCACGAAAGTTATTAAAGAGACCGGAATCGGTTAGGGACATACTCACTGTCTAAACCGAAAACCACTTTAATAACTATACGCGGAGTTGTGATCCAGAATGAAGTGGTTGGAATGATGTACGTGATGACTGAAGAAAGAGAACGATAATGGATAGCCTTGACACTTGTGTCAAATTGGAAATGACTAAAACAGTAGCCGTGCCAGGCCAAATGGGGTTAGCTGCCTCGAGCGAACACACTTCTTCGAAAACTACTCATTACTTGTTGTCGATTGGTGCACCCTTGATTTTGGGAGTGTTGTTTCACGGTGTTGCGATCGCTGCGGCGATGCGTTCTCACCAGTCCGGATCAGGCAAACGGTAGTTTCACTACTTTGGGTATTGCCTCATGTGCCTTGTCATACTTGTATCCCTATATACGCGACCACTATGATTTGTTTTGTGTTATACCTATGGAGTACTCCCTAATATCCCACTAGTTTACGGTGGAGTTTACAGTGCTGTATAGACTATAACGCTTATATAAAATGTGTTAAGTGGGATAATGGTAACGCCTTAACACTATTTTGATATTTTATATTACTGTTAGACATTATCTACTTATCGTACACTACTACATAGTAGATAGTTTAACGGATCCTTAAAGAATGATTATTCCAAACATCCTTTGAGTTACTTGTATTTCAATTGCTATTTCACTTGAGTTGGATTTAATGATATAAGAATGTTAATCCTGACTCGAGTGTTTTGTGTTTTTCTTTATGCTCGGGTCAGACCGAGTGTACCAGTATTCGAGACTCACCTTTGGAGTTGGAGCTTCGCTTGGAGATCCAGCTATCTATCCAGTTTTAGATATCTAGTTGATTCTAGTGAAGTATTCTGATATTGTATTTGATTATTGTATCTGAGACATATTTTGTACCTTATTTAACTCTGATATGTATATAGTAGCTTCATGAACTACTATATTTTGTTTCCGCTACATTTATTACTCTGTGTCAGTGATCTGTGTTCTATTTATTTACTGTATATGCTCAGTTTTGCCAAATTTAAATTAACAATTCGGTATTTTGAATTATTCAAGTCCGACATGTGCGGATGCGAATAGTCCAAAATAGCGGGTCGTTACACGGTTTCTGATCAAGAAACTAGATCTGAGTCCGCACTAGGAAGTCGGGTGGACGATACTAGTTCGGAAGAGAAATTATGTGGTCGAGTGAGCGATCAGATTGATATTGCGTACGGATGATATGTGTACATCGTACGGATTTGAATGAAATTGATATTAAAATTTGTGGATAATAACTGTAAAATGATTTTGAAATGGAAGGGTATATTTTGGAAAAAAATAAATGATGAAATAAAATGGGAGTTGAATATTTCTATGATTAGAACTCATTTTATAGAAAAGTGATATGGTTAATAACTTTATAAAAGAGTAATCAAATTTGAATATTTGATTTGGAATAAACAAAGTTATATATCTTTGTTATATAAGATAAATCTTCTCTTGTTGAATCTATAGCCAGAAGAAAAGGGTTTTTGAAAGTATTTGAAGTATAAAAGGGAATTTATACAAGTATGAAGTGATCCTAAGATTTTCAAAGTTTTATATATTTATATATATATAAAGGATCTTATGAGAATAATTTTTGAAAAGGTTTTGGGAACCTATGGATTTTGGAAAGGCTTTTGATTTTTGAGAAAAATCAGTTTTGGGAATTTGGAAAGCCAAGTTTGGAACTATCGATTTGGGATATCGATTTTGTATAAAGGAGATTTTGATATAAATCATTAAGGCTATGATTTGAAGATACTATAAGTGTATAGTATAAAGTGTTTTGAGAATGGCTTTGGGGAAAAAGGCGTTCCCTTGAAATGAACTTCTCAGGAGTGCCACAGGGTGGTACTGCCTTGAACCCTAAGGGGGGGATTCTAAAGTTAATCCTGTGAGGAGTCCGGACAAAACTAGTTCCTGAGGATTATTGTGTAGCGAAAGTCGAGGAACTGATGCCTATAGAGGCATTTGGGTTTTGCTGTGACGACAGTGTAACTCAATGTCACTGCGATCTACTGCAGACCATAGCGAAAGTCGTGTGTGCCGCTGAGAGCCAACAGTCTACGTTTGATTTTTATTGGTAGACTGCGACACTATGGTAACATAGCGAAAGTCATGTGTGCTGCTGAGAGCCAATAGTCTGTGTTTGATTTTATATCGGTAGACTGCGACCTATGTAGGAGTGGAGAAGTTTCATTTTGACAATGAAAATCGTGTGTGCCGCTGAGAGCCAACCGTTACATGGACTTTTGCTGTGACGGCAACGTAACCCTGGAATGTAACTGCGATCTGTTGTGGGTTCCATGGTGTAATCAGTTACATGGACTTTTGCTGCGATGGCAACGTAACTCAGGATGTAACTGTGACCATGGATGGGGGTGATGATTTCCAGAGCATTCTCACCAAAGATGTTTCCTCTATTTTGAAAAATGTTTTCTATATTTTCAATTAAATATTTTCCAAGTATTTTCACTGAATGTTGAAAACGGGTTTACCAAGTACTTATATATTTTCAGTCCTACGCCTGATCAACGTATGACCGAATTTCTATGAGAACGAGGATGAACTTGTTGAAACATCGAGTTAAAAAAGTATTTTTATAAAAACTAATTTAGTAATATTATAAAGATTTTTAAAGTGTTTTAAAAATGTGTTCAAAGAGAAAATTTAACTGATATTAAGAATTTTAAATAAATTCTAACTTCGTTCCTTTTCGAGGACGAAAAGATTTAAAGAGGGGAGGAATGTGATAACTCGGATTTTCGGGCATCAGGAAATTTGGATAAGTTATCTGATTTAACTCTTGAAAATACCGATTTATAAATTGAACAAATTCAAATGTGATAATCTCCATCTTAAAATTTATTTAAAATTTGGTAAGCTTGTTAATTTCAAATCAATAATAATAATATGTTGTATATATTCATGTATAGAGAATTATTATATACAAATTGAATTTGTGTTTGTTTAAATATATATGATATATATACACATCAAATTGATTTTTAATTTAAATTTGAATTTGAATCTAGATTTAAATTTGGAAATTCAAAGGGTAGATATTTTAAATATTTTAAAATAATATATAAGCTTTTATTTATAAATATAATTGGTTTTATTTTCTTTAAAGTAATTTTTATATTTAGATAAGTATTGGTAAATTAATAAATTATGTATAAAGCTTTTATTAATATTTAAAAATAACTAAAGATTACTTAAATTACAAGTGTTAAATTATGAGATCATGTAAATAACACGTGTAGGTTAATTAACAAATGTGATGGACAAATGTTAGGGAATGATACAAGTGTCTTTTATTTATTTTAGTTTCTTTAAAATTTAACAAACCACAAATTAACTCTATATAAACATTCATCTTCTATCTTCATTTCTTTTTCCTTATTTTCAATTTCGAAACCAGGAAACTCAAGAAAAAAAATCTGTAATAAACTCAAACCAGTAAATTAAAAACCTGTAAACAATATCATCTCATCATCAACCTGATTCACAAACAACTCAAAGATCAAGCAGGCTAAAATATCGAGTACAAAATCATCTCAACAATCAAAATAAACAGGAAGCATTTTAAACCTGGAAGCTATCAATTTTAATTCTTCAACCTCTGCTAAACATCAAGCTTCAACCTGATGCAAATCAAAGCAACTTTCAGATTTCAAATTAAAACCTGCTCTGTTCAAAACAAAAGAGGTGAGTAACTCTGAAACTTTTGGTTATAACCTGATGTATGTGATAATCTTTGAAGTTATGATGTGAAATATGCTTTGCATGATTATTTAAATATGATTGCATGTATATATGTATGATGATATTTGTGTGCATGTCTGTATACATGAAAGTTTGCTCTGTTCTAAGTTCTACAGGCTTTAAACAAGTTCAAAAATTCAATTCCACTCTCTCTGATTATCTATAGCTTGTGATGTTAAGACAAAATATGTTTAAAATCCCCACAACTTAATTTTAAAAAATATATTTCCAAGATAATATGAAAGGGTTGTTGTCTGGAAGAAGAAAAATAGTGTAAATTCAAATTTATCCAAATTTCAACTTGCATGGATCCAAGATTCATTTACATCATTCAAATTCATTTCGACAACAAATTTTTTTAAAACAAGAATCAGGATTTTTAGTTTCGAATTGTGGTCGTATTTGCTAGATGAACGGAATATGGGTTTTTATGAAATTCTGGTGATTGGCGCATGATTGGGTATCGGGTTTGTTTCCAGAAGTGCTGGGATGATCATTGCACTCGACAAAAAATGCGAGATGGGTTTTTAATTCATCGTGGATGGTGATTGGGATCAATTTAGGGTTTAAACTTGTTTTCCATCGAACTGATTCTCGGGGAATCTGCGTTATCGTCGGAGCGTTTCAGATGATCGTACAAAGGGGAAAGAGTTCATGGATGGTCGGAGCACCTTCGGCCATAATGGCATGGCTTCTGATGAACTGTGACGGCGAGGCGAAGGGGTTTTGGGTGATCATGTTTTAATGTCAGTTGGGTTATGAAGCTCGATCGTGATTTCGTCAATATTTCGAGTTTCTGGGTACTTTGGTGGTTGATGGTGGTTGTCGCCGACTCGTCAGAGGTTGCGACATCGATTGAAGATCGTCGGGACAACTGTGCATGTGCACGGTGTTAGGTTGTATTAGTGGTTTGGGATTGAGGAAGAAAAGTTTTTGTCTCGAAGTAAATCCCGAGTGTTTTGCAAGTTGGCTCGAGTAAATGCTCGGGTAAAATTATGTGGGTTAACAGGTTTAACAATTTTAAAGTTTTAAAAATCAGAACAGAAGAGAAGAGCGTGCGTGACTCGAGTTTTAACACGAGAAATTTGAGATGTGGCTCGGGTTTCATTTGGGTATCGGGTTGCTTTGATTTTTTTTAAGGTTTTAAACGAAAAGAGAACTTGTAGTCAGTTTTCAAAGCAAATAGATAGGAACATGTTTCAAGACCCTTATCAAATAGTTTTTCAAAATATAAGTATATTAAAAACTTTAATAAGGGGTGTTTTGACTAAATTAATTTCTTGGTATAAGTGATTAAGAGTAATTACTAATGTAATTAATTAGCGGATAGTTTAATTATTTAATGTGATTAATTAAAGGTTAATAAAATGAATATAATTAGTTAAAGATAATTAACTAATGAAAGTGATTAAGGATTAATTAATTAAATTAAGTGGTTATGGGATATTTACTTGATGGAAATAATTAAAAGATAATTAGAGACTAGTTGCTTAAATGATGATTACTTAATGTAAGTAATTAAAAGATAAATTTGTTAAGGATTAATTAATTTAATTAGTAATTAAAGGTTAAATTAATTAAAAATTAGAGGTTAATTAATTAAGAATAATTAACCTATGATATAATTACTTGATGAAGTAATTTATTGAAAGGTAAATTACTTAAGAGAATTAATTAAAGTTTAATTACTTAGTGTAGTTAATTAAATGGATTAATTAATTAAAGATTAATTAATTAAGGAAAGTAATTAAGGGATAGTTAATAAATGAGTATGATTAATTTAAAGGAAAATTAATCAATGTAAGTAATTATAGAAATTAATTTGAGTAATTAATTAAGGATCAAAGTAATTATTGTGAATGGGTGAAGGTTAATTAAGTTGTGAAATTAATTAAAGGTTAATTACTTAATGTAATTAAAGATGAAAATTAAGGATGATTAATTAATGGTTTGTAGTTAATTAATGTTAAGTAAGTAGGATTAAAAGTGATTGAAGTAATAAATTTAATTAATTTAATTAATTAGAGATGGTATGGTTGATTAATCTTGCTATGAATGATTAAATGATATTGTATGCCTTAGATTAGTTGATATCTCTGGTATGTGATGTGGAATGCTATGTGATATAATATGTTTGGGTTAAAACAGTGACATCCTGTATTTAAAGTTTGAATTGTATTTCACTTGAATAACTTGGGTTAAGATGACATTGGATTCGAAGAGATCGGAGTCGGGTATTAGTAAATACCCGAAACCACTTCGATTATTTATAGATTGATATGTGAAATCAATAAGTTGGAATGGAATGATTTAAGTGAATTGGACCATTTAAACTAAGTTGGATACTTAGATATTGTTTTGTGAAAATAAAATGTTGACTATATAAGTTGTTTACTTGTAGTAAAGTACGAGTTACCCTGGGTTTAACTAATTTCTATGGATTTAAATTTCATGTTAGATCAGTTTACTCACGCTGGTTTCCAGCCTGACCCGGGTGTTACTTTGATGTAATGCTCGGGTCAGACCGAGTATTACAGATTTCCAGGTAAGGACGTTCTGGAGCTCAGTAGGCGAGCTGGATGGCAAGAACGTATGGAGTATATTCCGCTGTGATATATTGTTATTTATCTGAGACAAGTTATTTTAACTATCTAGTGATTGTGAATTGTTGTAACTCTGATGTATTAAAATGTAATTAACTGATACACATATTCTTTGTGTAAAGAATATTATTTGATATTATATTTTATCCACTGCGAATGTGAGAATCTGAGTTTTGGTGTTTCTGTTTCTTCTTCTACCTCTTTCTTTTTCTTTTCCTTAACAATCCGGGATTTTCGGAGTCGAAAATTCCGGGTCGTCACAGATACAGAGTATATAACAGAATGCAGCGGAATAGATTAATAAATAGTAGTTCATGAAGCTACTATACAAACAACAGAGTTTGAAATAAATTACAACATAATATCTCAAATACAGACTAATGACATCTCCGAGCAAATCAACTGGACGGTTGAAAGCTGAACCGATAGTTGGATCTCCAAGCGAAGCTCCAAACTTCAAAGGTGAGTCTCAAATGCTGTATCACCCAGTCTGACCCGAGCGTAAAGCAAAACACAAAACACTCGAGTCAGGATTAACATTCTTATATCAATAAATCCAACTCAAGTGAAATATCAACTGAAATTCAAGTACTTAAAGGATGTTTGGGACAACCATCCTCTAAGGATCCGTGGAAATATCTACTATGTAGAAATGTACGCTATTAACAACCAAACGTCATTATAACACCGTGGTCATTCAAAATAATTTATACTTCAAAACCAAATTGTCATTTCCATTTCAAATATATATATATTTCCAAATTATAGCACTCTCAAAGCTAAATTGATAATTCCATATATATATATATATATCTTATTTTAACTTCATTATTATTTAGTTTTGAAATATTCACTTAATAAATCTATTATCATTTAAATAACCTTAAATTACATTAAACCAAATATTCCCTTCGATTTATTTAAAACTTGAAATATCTATTTAATCACTTTAAATCAAAACAGAGTTATAAAATCATATCTTTAAATTTAAAAATTTTCAAATCAAACTTATTTAAGTAAAATTCTTAAATAAATATAATTTCAAATCAATTTCAAATCTGAATTTATTAATTAAAATCATTATAAACTCTATATTTGAAAATATAGATATTAAATAAATACTTAAACATATTATTTATCAACTTTATTAAATCAACTTTAATAAATATTTAAAATCAATATTGATTGAAACCATATATTTCTTTTCAAAACCATAGAAATCATTTTTCAAAATATTTATATATAGACCAACGGTGTATGTATATAATTTTCTACCCTATGGTCAAGTGATACGGATATTTATCATTTCAATCCATAATTTAAATATATACGGGTATATATCATTTCAACCCGCAATCCCAAATTCAATTCAATTGAAAATCGCTTAGGTTTATCATTTCAACCCATAACGATTTTCTCCTATTCTATAGATCGTTTGGGTATGTATCATTTCAACCCATAGGGAATTCTATATTAACAGGGAACTTGCAGAGTGATAACAGTAATGATAATATATAACAATTAGTAACAGGCATATAACATCAGTGATAAATAACAGATAATGGTGTCAGATGTCACAGGTGAACAGATACAGATAATAGCATATATAGCAATGTAAATAACTAGCAGCAACATATTTCAATTGTCGTTCCAATTGAAATCAAATTTAATAAATATAAGAATGTTAATCGTGAGTGATTGCTCACCTTTCGAGGCTAGAGAATACAGAAGATGACATGGATATACGCACTGATGCAGACACTGAAATTTGAATTATGAATCGAAGGAAAGCAAAATCGGCACGAATCCAATGATAAAAGCTGATAACAAGAATGGTCAAAATCAAATCAGAACTGGATCGATGAAGATAATTGATATATGCGAACTCATATATACAACCATATATATAACTATTTATATATAAAAATCATATTCTAAATTTTAAACACATATTAAATTAAATATATATATACTTATAAAAATGAAAATAATTATATTATATTTTATTCCTTTCAAAATGTCATATATATATTTCAAAATAATGACATGTACTATAAAATAAAACTGTTATATCACACATACATATACAGTACACAAATATATCTATATAATTGATATATAAAATAGAACTCAAGTGCATATATAGGAACTACTATATATATAATAATAAATTTCTCTAACCAATTTTTTTAAAAACATAAAATATACCTTTTCAGATCAATATTCTTAGCTAAGCACATATATACCAAATCAAAGTATATATATATATATATTTCACAAAATATGCAAATAACCTTTCAATTGGAAGCATCCTCAAAATATATATATTCTGCTACTTTAACAGCAAGTGAAAATTTAAAATATAAATATAAATATAATATAATTTATACTAACAGGTAATAGATAATACTGATAAATGCTAACATACAAAACAATATCATATACAGTTTATAAAACTTATGTAACAACCCGCAAATTTTCGATAATTAAAATAGTTAATTTAATAAGATTTCATGGTTTAATGTTGGAAGAATTAAAATTTTGTAATTTATTTATGATGATAATAACTAGAATGAATTATAACAATATTTATCTAAGTTAACTATTAATGAATTAAATGATATTCCAATCAATTGAAATGACTTAAATATTATAACTTAGTTCTTATGGAAATATAAGAAAAACAAATGTAAATATTGGGTTAACTAATGAAACAATATACAGTCAGTGGTAATTGAACCAAATTGGTATTGTGTAGGAAATGGTGACACTTTTTGTAAATAATAAACTTAAGTGTTATAAAAGGTTAATGGTGTTAATTATTTTAAGTTGCCTGTTTATTTAGTCAGTCGAAATTGAATTTGGAAACCAATTGCAACTGGAATGAAATTTTATATATTAGCTAGGTTTATAATCAATAACTGAAGTCGAATAATAAATGTTGGATGCTTTGGATGTGAATGAGTTTACGATTAATAGTTGGACTAAATAATAATGTTGAATTTAATGGATGTAAATAAAGTAATTGATTGATAACGAGAATTCATTTAAAATGCAATATTGGAATTTGTTGAATATTGAACAATTAAATTGTTTAAATTTAATATTGGAAATTAATTGAATAACTGAATAAAATTTAATAACGGGAATTGAATAATTGTATAACGGAAATAATTGTTCCATAATTTGAATTCGTTTTAAAGTAAAATTTTATAAGTTCATTTTCAATTATTTCAAGATAATGAATTTCGGATAATCTAAATTGTTTAAAATTTAAATTTGCAAATATTTGAATAATTGAATTTTGAATATAATATGATTGAAAATGATATCGAAGATTGATATAAAATTTTATTTAAACAACAATGAATTTGTTAACATTTAAAATTGGATTCGTAAGAAATTTTGTGAATTTGAAAAGACGTCGATTTAATCGACGAGTAAAAATAGCCTTTCGAGGCACAGTCTCGGAATTCGACGAAACCTGTTCCATTGGATCCATAATAGTTTATTATTATCGGATTTCAAATTTCGAAGCAATTGGAGTTGCCATTTGACCGTGGCAGCTGAAAACGTTTAGAAATTCATTTAATCGGTTTAATTTAAAATCGATCGTTTATTTCTATAACTCGCACAGACGATCGAATTAGCCTCCGAAACACGTTCCATTGTGTTCGGAATGCGGGTAGAACCTTACGGACGCCTGTCGGCACGTCTATTTTCGAGTTCGTTCAAAAAGTTGAAAATAATAATATATATATACGTGTATATGTATGCATTCACTGAAAACCCTAGTCGTTTATCTCGTGGCCGCCAGAGACAATTTTGATGGCCGAAACCACACCTCGTTCCCCCTCGATTTTCTCGAAATCCACGCGCCGATGGAGGAAATCTCCAACATGAAAGATGTAGAGCTCTCTGAGCTCGTCAGATCCAATGGTTGAGATCGGCAACGGAGCTTCGCGGTGATCGTGATCTGGGTTCGAACGCTGGACGTTCTCGCGCGTCGTTCGAGTGGAGATGGTGGCCGAGTTCTACTAGGCTTTGGGCGGCTGATGGGTGTGTTCGAACCTGGTATAGACGCATTTGGGAAGAAGAAGATCGAACGGCCAGATTTCGATTTAGGTTTAAAATTTAAAATATAAAAGAAAATTGTTTATTTAATTTGTATTCGAACTTTAAAAATGTGTATCTCTCTCATACTTTATCAGAATCGGACGAAACTGGCGACGCCGGAATCGCAGAGACGAGAGCTACGCTGCAGTGTAGACCCGGGACTGTTTCGAACTCGTTAAAATTTTTGGTTAAATCGAACACGCTCGATTTAATTTAAAATTTGAACGATTGGCAACGTATAATCAAGGTGAGTGTTTTATAACGCTCACAACGTACTAGAATATTCTGATGCTAGTTAAATTTAATATTGTGAAGTGATATGATTTTTATTAGTCGTTGTTGATAAAATTTAACTATCATCTAGATTGTCATCGAATTAAATGTTAAAATTTGAAATTTACAGTCAAATTAGAATTGAAATCGACAGTCAAATTAGAATTGAAATTTAATCGCAATTAAATTATCGAACATTTATAACTATGAAATTTCTGTGACTTATATTGTCTGTTTGGATGATTGGTTGCAATGGATGCTATTGATTGATGTTTGAATGTTTGAATGTTTATTTGTTGTATATATCCTGTCATCACCCTGTGTATTATTTACAGTTGTAAATTAAATCATTTTGAATAAATTGAGAAATAGGTTGAAATGATATATACCTATGACACTGTGATTTGAATTGAAATGATATATATCAATTTCTGAAATTTAATTGAAATAACCGATCACTTGGCCATAGGGTAGAAAATTATATACGGGCACCGGATTGGTTAAATTAAATGATTTTTAAATCTTTGATTTGGAATTACTTTAAATGGTTTGATTTTAAAAAAAAAATCAATTTTATAGAAATTGAATTTATCGCGAATTTGAGGTTGAGATGTTGGAATAAATTTTTGTTAAACAAATTGGTTAATAATTGAAGTTAAGACTTTGAAATTAAAATTGTGATAATTGAATTTCGTAAATTGATTTGATTTTAAAGGATTCAACTTTTATTCGGATTTTGAATATTATTAAGTAAAAGTGTGATAAAGACAACATTTTGAAATTTGAGGAAATTGGATTTGGGATAGAATTGAATTAATTTGAATCGAAATTGATTTGAACTGAAAATTGAGATTTGAATCGACTGAATGGAAATTTGAATTTGATTCAGAATTGGTAAGTTGGAAATTAAAATGGTTGACTTTGAAGCTATTTCAAATTTGGTTTTCTGAAGTTATTCTGCTATATAAACTATTTTAAATACTTAAACTATTTTATACTAAACTATTTTAACCTATATTAATTATATTAAGTTATTTTAACTTATTTAAAACATATTAACTTATTTTAATCTATTTTAAATCTACTTAATTTAATTTAATTTATTTTAAAATAATTAACCTATTTAATTTAATTTATTTTAAAATAATTAACCTATTTAATTTATTTTTAATTATATTTAACCTAATTTTAAAGCTATTTAACCTATTTAATTATATTAAATCTATTTTTAATCTATTTAACTATATTAAATCAATTTAAAACTAATTTGAAATCTATCTTTAATATTTAGAGTATTTTAACTATTTTCAATTATTTAAGCTACTTTAAACTATTCAAAACTATTTTTCCAAAATTTCCAGCTGGTCAATAAGGTGAAATGTTTATATTTAAAATCTTGGATTTAAATACGAAGTGGTTAAATGAAGTTACAACCTAAATTGAAATGTGACGATTTTGAAATTGAAAATGAGATATTGGGGCGAAATGATTTTTGAAATAAAATCGTATATTTGCGTAGATACGATGATTTTTGAAATGGATTTGATTTTGAAGCGAACTTGATATTTTGATATCAATTATGAATTGATTTTTTTGAAAAGGTAAAAGAACCATCCGGTGTGTAATAAGCGTTTGGTTGTTAAAGAGACCGGGATCGGATATGGGCATACTCTCTGTCGATACCGAAAACCACTTTAACAACTGTGTACGTGGTGGAGATTCCAGAAAATGAAGTAGGATGGTTTGGCGACGATTCTATATGGTATGACGTGACCCTGACTCCCGTGAGTCAGCTTAGATGTGACTAAAATCAGGAGCCACGCCGGGCCAATGTGAGGTCATTCCTCTTATCGGACATATTTCTTCGATACCATTCTATTGCATTTGTGATTGTTTTGGTGGCCACCCCTCGATTGTTGGGAGTGTGTCCGAGGTGGGCGGTAGTAGCTGCTATGCGTCACCACCAGTCCGGATCTGCAAACGGTATATCTACCCTGGCATTTCCTCGTGTGCCGTGTTCACATGCCCTAGAGCGCCTTCTACGAGTTTGTTTTGTACCATACCTATGGAGTGCCCTCTAATAGCCCTCCAGTTTACGGAGGAATTACGGTACTGTATAGACTATGGGAATATATAAAAAATGTGTTAAGGGGGATATGGGTAACGCCTTAACGCTATTTTAATACTTTTACTTTACTGTAGACATATTATAATAGCGTATTGTACTACATAGTAGATAGTTTAACGGATCCTTAAGAGATGGAAAATCCCGTAACATCTCTTGAGTTATTGCACGCACGTCGACACTGGATAGGAGATGTCAAACCCCGTAAACATCTCTGACGCCGTTACACTCATCTTTATTTACGATTGATTTAACTTACATAAGGATATTTTAGTCCTGACTCGAGTGTTTTGTCTTTTCATTACGCTCGGGTCAGTCCTGAGTTTTTCAGCTTATTGAAGATCTATTCTAGAGGACGAAGACGAAGATTTGGTATACTATTACTATTATTATCCATGCATCATGCTGTCTGCTGCATTATTTTATTTGTTCTGTTGTATATGTATAACTCTGATAAATGATGTATAAATGATAATCAAAAGTATATTAAACAGCTTCATGAACTGTTTATTTGATTATTATATTTTATCTTTCCGCTGCGAGATTCTGTGGTTGTTTCTTGTTCCTTTTCTCTTCTTTTCTTATTTACCCCATTAAAAATCCTCCCTTTTGAATGGTTTGGAATCGACATGTGTGTTTACTTGTCGATTTAAATTGTCCAAAAAGGTGGGTCGTTACAGTTGGTATCAGAGCTTTGGTTTAGCGATAACCTTAGCTTTGTGGGGTCAGACTCTTTATAAATAGGGTAGTAATACCCTATGATGAGTCATTGAGTGTATATATATGAGAGAGCATATTTGTTAGTGGTATAAAATTGTTTTATAGTGTTGGTTGATTTGTTGAGTGGCATATGGATTCTGGTCAATACGAGTAATTAACGTCATTGATAGGGATCTCTAAACACTTGAACAGAACAATTCGACATAGTATTGTTTTGAAATTGGGGAAATGAAATAATTTTGCCCTAATTATATTTTACATATAAAAGAAATAATTTTCAGAAATTATTATGATTCATCCAGTTTGTTTGACTGTTAGAAATGATAATATTGATTGTTATCATTAATTGAATGTTGTATTATAATAAATAAGGTTTATAAAAAAAACAATGATAAAACAACTTGTGGAATGTTCTAAGAAGGTAAAAAGTTTGTAAGAATAATTTATAAATGTGACTTATAAATCAAGATAGATTTAAATTGTGAAATATTGAATTTAAGACCCGGGGATTTTGAAAATGGTTTCTCAAAACTTTGAAGAAAATATGTAGTGATGTTAGTTGAAAAATATTTATGGGAAATATTTTGAAAGGAGTTTTTTTATAAATTCAGTAATCCTCTCTTATGTCGTTGGAAAATAACTTCGGTGATGACTGCGCAGCATCATCGACGTTCATTTTCGAGTCTCAAAGGGAGGAGACTTTTGTGAAGCTTTGCTTTGCTTCGAAACTGTTTTGAAAAAAAAATGCATTTTGGTTTAAACTCCAAAAGTATGATTTGATATATATATATATAAGATATAAATGTATATATTTATTTAAAATGATTTGAAATGAACCGGGCATTAAAAATTTTAGGTTTTGTTAATTAATAATTTTCAAGTTATTTGAAAGAAGTGGAATATTGGATAACCAGAATTCATAAGATAAGAAATTGAGAAGATTAAACTAAAATCTTTTGAGAAAACCTTAGAGTTGAAGAGTAACTCTTGAAATTGAAAAGTAAAGAAAATTTAAACAAGTTAAATTGTGAACATTATAATTAAGTAAAATGAATTCTATAAATTTGTATAATACCAAATTGCATTCTAATAACATATAATATGACTTACCAAATGTAAAAAAGTTAAAATGATGTTTTAGGGATGTAAGGAGATATTATACAAGTAAACAAAACCTAAAGGTAATTGAAATGTGTATAAATGGAAATTTGATGGTGATAAGAATGTTATATACTTAAGTATAATATGAAATGATGAATGGTTAAATGGAATAAGTAAGTAGAACTTAAGAAAACCGACCAATGAATCAAATAATATCTTTGTAAATTTGTTATAGAATTGAATATAAATTTGCAAAGAAATTGTGAAATTGAAGTTTGTAGCTTTGGAGATAATTATAAACTTAGATGAAGTCCCACTTCTTATATATGACTTTTATAGGATGATTAATAAACTAAAGTGATGATTGATAAAATGTTCCACCTATAAATTTGTTATTAACTGAAATTATGAAAATGAAGTAAAAATTAACAAATGAATTTGATATAGCTAAGAATCAATTGAAGAATGAAAATTGAATTCAATTAAATTACATGGAATGTTTAAAATGAACTTAACTAAGCAAATTGTATGAAATGATGCATAAGAAATGATAGTATAAAAGAATATGCTATGTAAAGAAATGGATATGGTAATTAAGGGATATGAATAAGGCATTGTGAATAATAAATTGTAAATGAAATGGAGGTAAGTAAAATAATTGAATATAGATAAATTGTATAGAAATCTATTGAAAGTTAATATGTAAGTTGTACGTATATTATTTTATTCGCATAACAATTTGATCTGAATTCGAGCACAGAATTTCGAGATAATTTATATCGATCCAAGTTAGGATTTTTCACCCGATTCCCGACGGCGAACCCTGGATATGGATTTTTGATTTGATTCTGGAATTCTCTATCATAGTATTTGGCTATGAAAGGAGAATAACAGTTTCCGATCAAGGAACCAAATCTGAGTCCGCACTAGAGAGTTAGGTGAACGATACTAGTTTGGAAGTGAAATTTTGTGATCGAATGAATGATCAGATTTGATATTGCGTACGGATGATATATGTACTTCGTACAAGTTTAACTAAGGCAAATATTGAAATAATTGAAAATGAAAATTCTAAATTGATTTTTTTTTAATTTTATGATTTGATATCATTGATAAATAAGATGCAGGTATTTAAAATCAAGAAATTTGGATTGCCCGACAAAAAGGTACGTGTTTATTTTGTCATTGGATTTGATGGTTTTTGGATGGAGCCACTTGGCTTTTGTTTTCTTTTATTGGTTTGGGGCCCGTAGAGGCGTTTTGTAGCTGTACCGATCGAGCCGCGCAAAGGAGACGCTGTCGAAATTTTCCGTAGATCCGGGTATTAGAAAATTTTTGAGTTTTAAAATTTTATAACTCATTTGGATAACCAACTTGTAAATTTCGTAAGTTTATCGGAGTAGCGTAGTGGAAGTGTAGTAACGACTTTATAAATGAAATTTCATTGTTTTATAAGTTGAAAACTTTGAATAAAATATTTCAAATGTTAAAATTCTTTACTTAGTTCCTTTTCCCTTCTTTTCCTTTTCGAGGACGAAAAGTTTTGAGTGGGGAAGAGTGTAACAACCCGCAAATTTTCGATAATTAAAATAGTTAATTTAATAAGATTTCATGGTTTAATGTTGGAAGAATTAAAATTTTGTAATTTATTTATGATGATAATAACTAGAATGAATTATAACAATATTTATCTAAGTTAACTATTAATGAATTAAATGATATTCCAATCAATTGAAATGACTTAAATATTATAACTTAGTTCTTATGGAAATATAAGAAAAACAAATGTAAATATTGGGTTAACTAATGAAACAATATACAGTCAGTGGTAATTGAACCAAATTGGTATTGTGTAGGAAATGGTGACACTTTTTGTAAATAATAAACTTAAGTGTTATAAAAGGTTAATGGTGTTAATTATTTTAAGTTGCCTGTTTATTTAGTCAGTCGAAATTGAATTTGGAAACCAATTGCAACTGGAATGAAATTTTATATATTAGCTAGGTTTATAATCAATAACTGAAGTCGAATAATAAATGTTGGATGCTTTGGATGTGAATGAGTTTACGATTAATAGTTGGACTAAATAATAATGTTGAATTTAATGGATGTAAATAAAGTAATTGATTGATAACGAGAATTCATTTAAAATGTAATATTGGAATTTGTTGAATATTGAACAATTAAATTGTTTAAATTTAATATTGGAAATTAATTGAATAATTGAATAAAATTTAATAACGGGAATTGAATAATTGTATAACGGAAATAATTGTTCCATAATTTGAATTCGTTTTAAAGTAAAATTTTATAAGTTCATTTTCAATTATTTCAAGATAATGAATTTCGGATAATCTAAATTGTTTAAAATTTAAATTTGCAAATATTTGAATAATTGAATTTTGAATATAATATGATTGAAAATGATATCGAAGATTGATATAAAATTTTATTTAAACAACAATGAATTTGTTAACATTTAAAATTGGATTCGTAAGAAATTTTGTGAATTTGAAAAGACGTCGATTTAATCGACGAGTAAAAATAGCCTTTCGAGGCACAGTCTCGGAATTCGACGAAACCTATTCCATTGGATCCGTAATAGTTTATTATTATCGGATTTCAAATTTCGAAGCAATTGGAGTTTCCATTTGACCGTGGCAGCTGAAAACGTTTAGAAATTCATTTAATCGGTTTAATTTAAAATCGATCGTTTATTTCTATAACTCGCACAGACGATCGAATTAGCCTCCGAAACACGTTCCATTGTATTCGGAATGCGGGTAGAACCTTACGGACGCCTGTCGGCACGTCTATTTTCGAGTTCGTTCAAAAAGTTGAAAATAATAATATATATATACGTGTATATGTATGCATTCACTGAAAACCCTAGTCGTTTATCTCGTGGCCGCCAGAGACAATTTTGATGGCCGAAACCACACCTCGTTCCCCCTCGATTTTCTCGAAATCCACGCGCCGATGGAGGAAATCTCCAACATGAAAGATGTAGAGCTCTCTGAGCTCGTCAGATCCAATGGTTGAGATCGGCAACGGAGCTTCGCGGTGATCGTGATCTGGGTTCGAACGCTGGACGTTCTCGCGCGTCGTTCGAGTGGAGATGGTGGCCGAGTTCTACTAGGCTTTGGGCGGCTGATGGGTGTGTTCGAACCGGGTATAGACGCATTTGGGAAGAAGAAGATCGAACGGCCAGATTTCGATTTAGGTTTAAAATTTAAAATATAAAAGAAAATTGTTTATTTAATTTGTATTCGAACTTTAAAAATGTGTATCTCTCTCATACTTTATCAGAATCGGACGAAACTGGCGACGCCGGAATCGCAGAGACGAGAGCTACGCTGCAGTGTAGACCCGGGACTGTTTCGAACTCGTTAAAATTTTTGGTTAAATCGAACGCGCTCGATTTAATTTAAAATTTGAACGATTGGCAACGTATAATCAAGGTGAGTGTTTTATAACGCTCACAACGTACTAGAATATTCTGATGCTAGTTAAATTTAATATTGTGAAGTGATATGATTTTTATTAGTCGTTGTTGATAAAATTTAACTGTCATCTAGATTGTCATCGAATTAAATGTTAAAATTTGAAATTTACAGTCAAATTAGAATTGAAATCGACAGTCAAATTAGAATTGAAATTTAATCGCAATTAAATTATCGAACATTTATAACTATGAAATTTCTGTGACTTATATTGTCTGTTTGGATGATTGGTTGCAATGGATGCTATTGATTGATGTTTGAATGTTTGAATGTTTATTTGTTGTATATATCCTGTCATCACCCTGTGTATTATTTACAGTTGTAAATTAAATCATTTTGAATAAATTGAGAAATAGGTTGAAATGATATATACCTATGACACTGTGATTTGAATTGAAATGATATATATCAATTTCTAAAATTTAATTGAAATAACCGATCACTTGGCCATAGGGTAGAAAATTATATACGGGCACCGGATTGGTTAAATTAAATGATTTTTAAATCTTTGATTTGGAATTACTTTAAATGGTTTGATTTTAAAAAAAAAATCAATTTTATAGAAATTGAATTTATCGCGAATTTGAGGTTGAGATGTTGGAATAAATTTTTGTTAAACAAATTGGTTAATAATTGAAGTTAAGACTTTGAAATTAAAATTGTGATAATTGAATTTCGTAAATTGATTTGATTTTAAAGGATTCAACTTTTATTCGGATTTTGAATATTATTAAGTAAAAGTGTGATAAAGACAACATTTTGAAATTTGAGGAAATTGGATTTGGGATAGAATTGAATTAATTTGAATCGAAATTGATTTGAACTGAAAATTGAGATTTGAATCGACTGAATGGAAATTTGAATTTGATTCAGAATTGGTAAGTTGGAAATTAAAATGGTTGACTTTGAAGCTATTTCAAATTTGGTTTTCTGAAGTTATTCTGCTATATAAACTATTTTAAATACTTAAACTATTTTATACTAAACTATTTTAACCTATATTAATTATATTAAGTTATTTTAACTTATTTAAAACATATTAACTTATTTTAATCTATTTTAAATCTACTTAATTTAATTTAATTTAATTTAAAATAATTAACCTATTTAATTTAATTTATTTTAAAATAATTAACCTATTTAATTTATTTTTAATTATATTTAACCTAATTTTAAAGCTATTTAACCTATTTAATTATATTAAATCTATTTTTAATCTATTTAACTATATTAAATCAATTTAAAACTAATTTGAAATCTATCTTTAATATTTAGAGTATTTTAACTATTTTCAATTATTTAAGCTACTTTAAACTATTCAAAACTATTTTTCCAAAATTTCCAGCTGGTCAATAAGGTGAAATGTTTATATTTAAAATCTTGGATTTAAATACGAAGTGGTTAAATGAAGTTACAACCTAAATTGAAATGTGACGATTTTGAAATTGAAAATGAGATATTGGGGCGAAATGATTTTTGAAATAAAATCGTATATTTGCGTAGATACGATGATTTTTGAAATGGATTTGATTTTGAAGCGAACTTGATATTTTGATATCAATTATGAATTGATTTTTTTGAAAAGGTAAAAGAACCATCCGGTGTGTAATAAGCGTTTGGTTGTTAAAGAGACCGGGATCGGATATGGGCATACTCTCTGTCGATACCGAAAACCACTTTAACAACTGTGTACGTGGTGGAGATTCCAGAAAATGAAGTAGGATGGTTTGGCGACGATTCTATATGGTATGACGTGACCCTGACTCCCGTGAGTCAGCTTAGATGTGACTAAAATCAGGAGCCACGCCGGGCCAATGTGAGGTCATTCCTCTTATCGGACATATTTCTTCGATACCATTCTATTGCATTTGTGATTGTTTTGGTGGCCACCCCTCGATTGTTGGGAGTGTGTCCGAGGTGGGCGGTAGTAGCTGCTATGCGTCACCACCAGTCCGGATCCGCAAACGGTATATCTACCCTGGCATTTCCTCGTGTGCCGTGTTCACATGCCCTAGAGCGCCTTCTACGAGTTTGTTTTGTACCATACCTATGGAGTGCCCTCTAATAGCCCTCCAGTTTACGGAGGAATTACGGTACTGTATAGACTATGGGAATATATAAAAAATGTGTTAAGGGGGATATGGGTAACGCCTTAACGCTATTTTAATACTTTTACTTTACTGTAGACATATTATAATAGCGTATTGTACTACATAGTAGATAGTTTAACGGATCCTTAAGAGATGGAAAATCCCGTAACATCTCTTGAGTTATTGCACGCACGTCGACACTGGATAGGAGATGTCAAACCCCGTAAACATCTCTGACGCCGTTACACTCATCTTTATTTACGATTGATTTAACTTACATAAGGATATTTTAGTCCTGACTCGAGTGTTTTGTCTTTTCATTACGCTCGGGTCAGTCCTGAGTTTTTCAGCTTATTGAAGATCTATTCTGGAGGACGAAGACGAAGATTTGGTATACTATTACTATTATTATCCATGCATCATGCTGTCTGCTGCATTATTTTATTTGTTCTGTTGTATATGTATAACTCTGATAAATGATGTATAAATGATAATCAAAAGTATATTAAACAGCTTCATGAACTGTTTATTTGATTATTATATTTTATCTTTCCGCTGCGAGATTCTGTGGTTGTTTCTTGTTCCTTTTCTCTTCTTTTCTTATTTACCCCATTAAAAATCCTCCCTTTTGAATGGTTTGGAATCGACATGTGTGTTTACTTGTCGATTTAAATTGTCCAAAAAGGTGGGTCGTTACAACTTACATTCTTTTACTAATACTATATATACAATCTGTATAAACTGTAAGATCAGCATACTCATATAATTTAAAAGTATCTATTACTAGATTCTTCACAGCAACCCAACAAACAAGAAATATAAATACAAACATCTATATAAGCTACTATTACATATATAAATAAGCTATTCAAACAATTATACTTTCATAAGTTTTCATATATAAACTACAAATTATATATATATATACATGTAAGCTTAAACTTATCTATACCTAAGATATGAAATTTTATATGTAAAAATATCACAAACCAGGCTGCTATGTTAAACATATTATAAATTTAAAATTTTTATAAGTAAATGCATATATACAAACTAGCCGACCGACATTCATAAGTATAGATATATAAACTGAGAAGTATTTATAAATAAGCATATAGATAAACCAACTATATAACAGCATATATAAGTAACACACGCATCAAAATCCCTAACATATATATATATATATATATAGACCCGACAAAATGTACATATATAAACCTTTATAACTTAATATATATATATATATAACTAACCCATATATAAACAGCAAAGCCTATACACAAACTTATATAAATTAAACAACAGACATACGTATTACCTATATAACTTATATATAACCAAAGAGACCCCTGATATTTCTTATACATTGAGACAACTTAATATACAATAAAATATGTACATAAAGTCTATTTTAATCTATGCATCAAAACTCCACAGTTTAAACTGATACATACAATATATAACTTATAAGAATTTTTATACGTACAATGCTAAGAAAACATAATAAAACTATGATGTAACTATGTTTAAATATACATATTTCTTCAAAATTTCATATACATCACGTCCGCTTATATGTGAAATCCTTGAATACTTTACAAATGAAAAACACAAGGTAAGAAGATGAGCAGGAACAACTATACACACTTATATATGTAATATATTAAAAATCAGTATACTGTAACATTTATATACATAAAAGCAATTAGATCTTGTATAAAACTAATATAGAATTTACATACTATAAAACAATATTTGGTAACATCTATATACCAATATATATATATATATATATATATATATATATATATAAATCTTATATAAGATAACATAGAGTATAGTTTATAAGGCTTTATATATAAATAACCTATGTGTATAACTATTATATAAACTGATATATATATAATATATGAAAAGATCATACTAGGCAGTTATAAAATAACTAGTATGTACAAACACTTGCAAGCTATAAAAATAAATAAACTTATGTAATTTGTATATATATATATATATAATTTCAACAGATAATATGTATAAGTCATAAAATATATATCTCTTAAAATAGATACTAACCCACATATATTTTTATAAAGCACGCAAGTGAAAGAGCTGCTGGACTGAGGCTGGCTGTGCGGAATTTAAGGAAGAGGGCGGGGTGGAGGAGGTGCGGTTCGAGCCCGGGTTGCAAGGAGGTGGTGAGACATGGTGCTCGGCCTTGGGTTTTCCCAGGGGAAAAAGAAGAATGAGGACGGTTGGGTGGAGAAGAAGAAAACGAGAGGAGAGGAGCAGGAACATCTTATATATATACCAATATATTTCACTGGAAGGCAAAGTTCAGGGACCAAAATAACGTGCGAACCGAAGAAGAATAGTGAACGAACCGGCAATGTGTACCGGACCTCAAAACACAAAATTGAATATACCGTAGAGATCAGCACGACGAGACGATCAAAATGTTATACAGATATCAGTGATAGGATCCTCCGATCAAAAGTCGATAATCGGTACCGAAAATGCTGCAAATTTTCCATAATTAAGATAAATGGAGCAATAACAATCAAAATTTGGAGAAAAGAAATATGACATCTCTCTCAGAAGATGATTTACAGATTTTCTATATAAAAATATTCAGGTTTGGAAATTTTTTTATTATCATCAATTATTAACTGATATAAATTTAAATAAAATTACACATAAAATTACACAATAAAATAAACTTCAATATTTTCAGATGAAAATTTACTAGTTGCTAAGTTTAAATAGACGTATTCCAAATAATAAATTTTTATTTTCAAATTTTATTGTTTAAAATTTCACAAAATTTCAATTAATTAAATAAATAAAATCACTAAAATTTATGGGTCGTTACACTCTCCCTCACTCAAAACTTTTCGTCCCCGAAAAGGAAGAAGGTAGGAGAATAGAAACAACCAGAAAGAAAAATAGATTGAAAGACAAGATAAACAATTAGTTTAAAACTATATAAATTTCAATTTAAATAAATTAATATTTAATAATTTGGTTAAACTCATTTTATTATATCCATAATTCATAAATTTATTAAATTTTATCTCAAGATACTATCAAACATTATTAATAAATCAATAATCATTTACTTTAAATCTGTTTTATTTAATTTACAACCTCTAAAATATTTATAACACTAATAATTTACTATTAAACCATGTAGTATATAAATAATTTTTTTTTAAATTATTTAGAAAGAAAATGATCAAAATATCCTTTACATAATACTTTATCAAAATAAATTTATAACTCGATGTCTTAACAAGTTTATCCTCATTCTTGCAGACTCTGGCCATGTGTTGATCAGGCGCAAAGCTAGAATTCTTCCAGTACTTGGTAGACCTGTTTCAACACCTAGTGAAAATACTCGAAAAAAACTTCAAAACTGATATGGAAAGTACAATCCAAATAAATCAACCGAATCAAATCATGGATCGCAGATACACAATGGTTACGCCTGGATCCCCCAGGAAACATCCATACCCTTTAAGCAATCGCTACCTTGTGAATTTTGCCATGATAACAACTGTAGACCGTAGATACACAATGGTTACGCCTGGATCCCCTAGGAAACATCCATACCCGTAGGCAGTCATAGCCCCTGCGGATTACGCTACAAAACGACCCATAGAATCGCAAATACACAATGGTTACGCTTGGATCCCCCATGAAATATCAGTACCCGTAGGCAGTAACAGCCCCTGCGAATTATGCTATGCAGTCGAGTTCATAAGACCATGGGTAACGCCATGGAATTCGAGGGACACTCGAGTATTATATCCGGAAAACCCAAATCAGAGAGAATAATATCGATAGAATGAATCCATAATGTGGCCACAAAGCGAATATCAAGCAGAAGGCACTTTCCATATCTTTACTTCGAAAATATGTATCATATAGTACCTTTTCAAATCAATTTCAAATATCATACTTATATAAAGTCCATTATATATAAGATTTCATTTTCAAATCGAATACTTTCCAAATCAATAGTATAGCAAATCACACTTATATAGACTTCGATTATATAAGATTTCACTTTTCAAATTGAGTACCTTTCCAAATCAATAGTTTCAAATCAACTTCACATTTATACAAATCATTTTATATAAGTTCGATAATGTTATCCCGCCTTTTGGCAAGGCCGTGACACCATAAATTTGACTAGAAACCAATGACAGTTCGTCTTGGAGATCGGTTATACGCAGGCTCACTATGGATATCGATGAATTTTGTCCGAGTCCGGATCGAGCTAAAATTTATATGACATGACAAGCGAAGCTATGAGAGCCAACGTTCGAAATTTCAAGTCAATCGGAGTTCGTATGCTCAAGATATTGATCGATCACGGTTGAGAAATCCAAACTTGCATCGATCATAACTCGAGATCTACAAGTCCAAATGCCACCAAATTTTCACAGGAGCTTACGTATGACCTATGGAATGTTCATGCCAAATTTCAACTCGATCGGAGCAAGTCTTGATCGATACGAAATTTGTTCGTATCGATCACGGATGGAAAAACTCCAACTTGCATCGACATATCTCATGATCTACAAGTCCAAATGCTATGAAATTTTAACAGGAGCATACGTACAACATAAAGAATGTTCCTGCCAAATTTCAACTCGATCGGAGCAAGTCCTGATCGATACGAAATTCGTTCGTATCGATCGCGGATGGAAAAACTCCAACTTGCATCGATCATATCTCATGATCTACAAGTCCAAATGCTATGAAATTTTCACAGGAGCTTATGTACAACATAAAGAATGTTCCTGCCAAATTTTGACTCGATTGGAGCAAGTCTTGATTGATACGAAATTCGTTCATATCGATTACGGATCGATTCGAAATCGCCTGGGATCGATCGCGTGGGCCCACCCATGTGCCAGAAGAGGTCTCCCGAGATCTGAGCGAGATATTTGCCTCCTACGCCTATAAATAGAACCCCGGGGCCTATAGAAGAAGGACTTTTTGGCTTCTCTACACCGATATTATGCCGAAATGATTATCAAACTTCAGTTGTACTGTTTTAATCTTTTGTAAATAGCGAGTGAATTTCAATAAACATCAATCATTTCATAGTGGACGTAGGCAATCCGCCGAACCACTCTAAATCCATGTGTTTCTATGCATTTTCTTATCTGTTTATTGGTGTGTTTGTTAGATCTGCTTCATTTTATATATGTTTTCTTCATTTTATCTCTTCAAACACATCCTAAGGGTGTTGTGCCCAATTTTGGTATTAACACTTTGGTGCTTTCATCGAGAAAAAACCCAGTTTTTTCCTTTTTCTCATTGGATCAACTACCGTCGTTGGATTGCAAAAATCTAAGGAGAAGATCCAGATCTGTCGATCAGTGGTTCCTTCTATTCTATTCAGATTGCTCCAGATCTAAGAGGAACTACATTCATGATCATTTTCGCATCCATGTTTTCGTATGCAGAAAATATGGTGAATTTCGTATCCATGTTTTCGTATCCAGAAAATATGGTCATTTTCGTATCCAGAAAATATGGTCATTTTCGTATCCATGTTTTCGTATCCAGAAAATATGATCATTTTCGAATCCATGTTTTCGTATCCAGAAAATATGGTCATTTTCGTATGCATCATTTCGTATCCAGAAAATATGGTGATTTTTGTATCCATGTTTTCGTATCCATGAAAATAGGGTGATTTCCGTATCCATATTTTCATATCCATGAAAATATGATGAATTTCATTTCCATATTTTCGTATCCATGAAAATATGGTGATTTTCGTATCCTTGTTTTCATATCCAGAAAATATGAAGATTTTATAGCCATGCCTTCGTATCCAAAAAATATGACAATATTCATATCAATCAAAATTCATATCGATACTCAGATACAGTTCGTATCGATCCATCTATGTCCAATTCGTATCGATACTCAGACACAGTTCGTATCGATACCCAGATACAGTTTTCGTATCGATCCATCTGCATCCAATTCGTATCGATACTCAGATACAGTTTTCGTATCGATCCATCTGCATCCAATTCGTATCGATACTCAGATACAGTTCGTATCGATCCATCTACGTCCAATTCGTATCGATACTCAGATACAGTTTTCGTATCCATCCATCTACGTCCAATTCGTATCGATACTCAGATACAATTCATATCGATCCATCTGTGTCCAATTCATATCGATACTAATATACAGTTCGTATCGATCCATCTACGTCCAATTCGTATTGATACTCAGATACAGTTCGTATCGATCCATCTGCGTCGAATTCATATCGACACTCATATCCAGGTCGTATCGATTCAGCTGCGTCCAATTCGTATCGATACGAAAAGTGATCGATACGAAAGTCGATCGATACGAAAAGTGATCGATACGAAAAGTTATCGATACGAAAAGTTATCGATATGAAAGGTGATCGATACGAAAAATTCGATACGAATTTCGATCGATACGACAACTGATCGATACGAAGTTCGATCGATACGAATTTCGATCGATACGATAACTGATCGATCGATACGACAACTGATCGATACGAAAAGCGCAGATCACCCGCATAGTTAATTCAAAACTCAACTTAATAAAGGAACATTTTGATCGTTCCATGACTGGACGGGACGTAGGGGATTACAGTAGCAATTGTTGAGTTGCAATCAAGGAATGGGTAAAGAAATACTACTCAGCCGTACTCCCAGAGGCTGGAGAACCTAGCTAATATGCCAAGAACTGGAGTTGATTAATATATCATGCTTTTAAGGTGGAATGCAACTTCCTCCAATTGACCGGCTTTTAAACTCCTGAATTGACAACTATGGTATGATGGCTAATATGACGACTCCCCTACACTGTCTACTCTGCCAACTCAAAACATAGCTGGTCCCCGCTGAACCATCTTCAAATGCCCGCATCTTAATCATTCCATGTCCACATGACTAAAAGCATGGCATACAACCTCAAGAGGACTTCCTTAATACCCTATATAGGTCTCCTATCTGGATGAAAGTTTGGGATAAACACCAATCTATTAGCCCATTTTAACCAACTCGCCATCCAATCGGTGTTACCAACTACTCAAACGTTGGACAATCATGCACGCATCATTCGCCAGTATTACAAGACCCCGTAGCCATAAAATGGACCTAGTCATAATGACAATCGGAGAATCTTCCCCAGTGTAGACCAATTCATTGAAACCATCCTACCTGCAAAATTTCCAGTGAAAATTCAATATGTTGACTATGTCAGTATACTATGGAAATACAACCCCCGACACTACCTCATGAAGTGAGAATGGCACATGGACTCCACCAAGAGTGATGAATGCCATCAAATGCAGATGTCTTCCCCCATTCCTCAAAGAACACTGTCATTCATGGTTAGACATACCAGTTCTACTTCTCATATTGCTGAAAAGAATAAAGAAGCTGGCAACCAATGAATTTATCCAAAGCCCACATCCAGTTGCTGCCAATACCCGTAAATGAATTCATCACCAGCGCTTATTTCCAGACTTTGATAAGGGAACTGGTGGATAGCCGCCGACAACTATGCCAAGATGTCCATGCCAATATTGAGTTGATGAATCAGATGAAGGATCAACATAGCAAGATAAGGAGGGGACCTACTCCATACTCTAGATCGAAAAACTCCTCTTCTCTAGATGGCTACCGTGAACGCCAACGCCATATGGCTGCTCCGGGAAGGATAGCTCCGACAATATGTGCAAGCCCTATAAAACGAAGGACCGGGAACATCCGACCCCTATCGATCAAGGACTTTGATCAAATTGAACCATTTGCATTAGACTTCCAACTGAGAAGGGCTGGACTGAAGTGCAATAAAGAGCATACGACGCTGCGTCACTTATCAATGAGATTTGATTTGATCTCTTTTGAATTATTTCTAATTCAATTTCATTTACGTTGCGCAATATGACCTACTTGAATTAAACTACTTGCAAATGATGTAGGTAACCGAGTACTTAAGATTGGGTGCAAAACAACCTCCGCGGACTATGATCAAATCATTGAGGTATCATCATGACGAGCATGATTCAACCACTCATCGGCTACTATATGCCCCAAACTGGGGGCAAGGCATCAAAGCGAAAGAGACCGACAAGTTCAGGACTCTAGTACAAAGTGGATGCAACCGACCATCCACTCATCCGCCTATGCAATTTAATTAGGAGATGTAAGAAAGACTTGGAGTTATATGTCCCAACAATGCACTCTCCATCTCGCACTTGAAGCTCGCCAAAATACGTATGCTTCTTCTGATGCCTGATAAAATCGGAATAACACCAAGGGTGGACGTGACGTCACCATCCATGCATCCAATCCTACATTAGACACTTGGGATTATTTGAGAAAACATGTTTAAAGTGGATATGATTTGACCGTTCACTCTCCAGTTTGCTTCTGTAATTCGGCAAAACAGTCATGCCTTAAACCAACTTCATCAGGGTCCAACCCTCAATTTAAAGTCATCAACGACTGACTGCCTACTCGCTAACCATCACGAGCTATCATTTCAACTCTCTTCCTTAGCTCGATCGATAGAATGCAAAGTATAAATTGGACGTGACTCGACTGTCTGCTCTCCAATTCTTGCACCCGACTTAAGGGAAAATACACAACTCAAAGTGGATGTATTTCGGCCATCCTTTCCTATGCTCGAGCACAAAGCCTGCCAGAACACTAATCTTACTCCTTAGGCTCAACAAAAGTGGAATCCAAATGAACATGGACGTGATCCAACCGTCCATAAACTAAATCTCATCCTTCATTGAGGGGCATATAAGTGGAAGTTAATCGGGATCCCACCGATCACTTTCTAAGTGAAACCCCGAGCTCAGGGACAAGCCATCACACTGCAACAATAAGGGATTGATACACGACAATCCTCTAACTAACTCCGGCTCCCAGAGTGTGAGCTGGAGTATAAACTTATGGATATGGGCTTGAGGAGGATGGACTCGTCCATCTAACGACTTCGCCCGTGTTCAACCTAAACCCGAGGAGGATGGATCAGTCCATCTAACGACCTCGCCTTCCATATTTACAAGCTCAAGGAGGATGGATCCGTCCATCTAACGACTTCGCTTGCCTACTCAGGGTGGATATGATACAACCATCCACATACCTGATCAACTTCTTGTTCCTAGAGTGTGAACGAAATCCTAAAGCCTAAACAGATGTGTCTGACCATCTGTCGGCTAACTCCAGATTCCCAAAGCGCAAACTAGAGTATAAACATTAAATAACTCTAAGTCCCCAGAGCGCGGATGTGAGTATAAACACTAAAATGGGTGTGACTGAGCACCCATCAACTAACTTCAGATTCCCAGAGTGCGAACTGGAGTATAAACATCAACAACTCCAGATTCCCAGAGTGCGAACTAGAGTATAAACATCAACTAACTCCATATTCCCAGAGTGCGAACTGGAGTATAAACATCAACAACTCCAGATTCCCAGAGTGCGAACTGGAGTATAAACATCAACTAACTCTAGACTCCCAGAGTGTGAACTAGAGAATAAACATCAACTAACTCTAAGTCCCCAGAGTGTGGATTGGAGTATAAACACCAAATGGGTGTGACTAACAACACATCAACCAACTCCAATCCTCAAAGCATGGTTTGGAATATGAATACCAAAAGGGGTGTGATTCGACTGTCCATCTATCGGCTATGGTTCCTCATCAAGTTCTGTAGTACAAAAAGCGGGTGTGGTTCGACCGTCTGCTATCCAATCTTCCCCTGACATGGGGGCACACTTAACACACAAAATTGGATGCGATCCAACCGTCTAGCACTAAGCGGGCGTGACACAACCGTCCATGCATCAACTCTTGTCCCCGGCATGGGACCCATAACATAATTTTATAGGGATGCACTCCAACCCCATAAGACAAAATTTCTTCCTTGATTCGACAGGGAGACGCAGATTCGCAAAACGAACCTAGCTGAATGTCCTATTCTAAATGGATGTGACTACCCGTTCTACTGCAAACGAACGTGGCACGACCGTTCATCCACTAACTCTCTCCTATGATCCAACGGGCTATTCATGCAACATGGACGGATGTGACCTAACCATCTGCCAATCGATTCCTTCCTACAATTCAGTGGGAGAAGCATCAAATTAAAGTTGTTGTAATGTGATCGACCACACTTTGACTTTCGCCATTGACTAGTGTTAGAGGGATTAATTGAGGAAAATGCGGTCCGACCATTTTCTACTAAAACTCTTAGTCCCCAGAGTGTGGACAAGGGTATAAACATCAAATAGGTGTGATGAATGGCCCTTCAACTGACTCTGATCCCCAAAGTGTGGCTACAAGAACAAACAAACGAAGGAATGTGATTTGACCATTCATTCACCAACTCTGACCTAGACTCGACATGAGCAATATAAACTCACTACAGGTGCAATTAGACCATCCACGAACTAACTCTTCTAACTCAAGAGTGGAGGTAGAAGTACGAATCACCGAAAGAAGAGAAAGGTGATTTGCTACATCTCCAGCTTAGCGTCCTTTACAACTTAAGGCAACGACTACAAGGAGACCCTAATGCTAACCAATTAGAATGATGCCCGAAGTCCTAGGCAACCAATTATATCGTACCACCGGATCGACAGGCAATATCGATCTGCACCTTTCATATCATACCATTGGATCGATAGGAAATGAGGTCCGAGCATTCTACATCGTGCCGTTCAATCAACGGTCAATATTGATCCTCTTCGACTACAAATCAATGTGACCCGAACGTCCATCGAATACCTTTGACCAACATGACATGGATAGAAGAATAAACCAAGAGTGAGTGTGACTTGACCATTCGTCCTCCTTCACCTTACTACGATCTGTTTGGAAAAGCGTGAAACCGAATGGGCATGACTTGACTGCATTTAAGCTGACATTATCCCAAGTTTCGACGGGAGAATGTAAACCGAAATGGATGTAGTTAATTTCCTAACTCCCAGAGAATGCAACGTGACCATTCATTCTCTGACTTTTACCATGATTCGATTAAAAGAGCAATTCAAAACAAGTGCAACCTAAACATTTGCACACTGACTCTTACCCTAGATTCGACAAGGGAAGCATCAATCCTGCATTGGATTTGACTGGACGATTCACTCTTCAGTTTTTGCCCAAAGTATAGTGACATAAGCAGCGAAGTGAATGTCATTGACCATGCAGAATCTAGCTTATGTCCGAATGTTGGCAAAGTAACAATGTATTCCGCCTAGAGGAAAGAACTAGAACATAATGCAGGATAGGCACCACTTAGCCCTCCATCGGTTAACTCGATCCCATGGTTCAATGGGATAGAATACAAAATTAAAGCGAACATTATCTACCCTGCCACTTATCGAGATATTCCCCAGACTTGGGGGCACGAGCAAGAAGATAAGATTAATATGATTCAACCATTCATCAATCAACTCTGATTCTTAAAGCTTGAACTACAGTATAAACACAGCTAGGACAAGACTAGACCGTCCGCGTAATGCATCTGCCAACCCAAGACTGGGGGCAAAAGAGTGATTATCCGAGGGTTGACTATGACAACTTGAACCTACGACCCATGCCTGATATTCCTAACAACTCTAGGTTGCAACTGAGAAGATGCCTAGAGATAGAGTCATCAGATCAATACTCGGACTTATGGCAGATAATCATTATTCCAACCCTTACGATGAGCAATGGATCATGAGTACATTGAATAAAAAGCGCATCATTCAGAAACATAAGTAAATTCAATCTCAAAGCTGGAGCCAGCTATGTAGCAGCATGCAGTACAAGGCTAAGTTCTACTAATCCTTTGATTCAACATCCTTATAAGCCTGATCATTTACCATTGCAAATAAACACATGAAGCGCCTACAACCCATCACGAATATTGTAGATCAGATCACAACTCTGCACAATGATGATGAAAGAGTCAACTGTTTTGCTTCAGGTGAATCTTGATGTGTTCGCTTGGACTCGATCTTATATATATATATATATATATATATATATATATATATGGACTCTCGCTAGCCATGAAGAACCCTGCGTTAAATGTCGACCCGAGGCATGTCTCGGTGAACAAAAACGATACGACCATGATCCGGAGAGATCTGTTGCACTTAAAGAGGAGGCAAATCTGCTCAAAACCAATGGGTTTATCCATGATGCTCTCTAACCAAAATGAGTATCCAATCCTTTACTTATAAGAAAAATGAACAGAGAGTGGAGGACATACGTACTGAGATTTGAATGGGGTATGACAAACCACAGCTTCTCGCTTCCAATGATCAACCAACTGATGGACCCGACCATCAGACATGAATTACTCACATCCATAGATGCAAACTCCAGATACAATCGGATACTAAAGCATGTCCCGGACCAGGAATACAACTGTTTCATTACTAACCTGGGCCTATAGTGCTATGCCGCATTCCTTGGATTCAAACTTGAGAATGCTTATGCTACTTACCAAAGAAAGATTAACAGATCATTCAAAAATTAGGTCGGCCGATCGATGAAAGTATATGTGGTTAATATGCTTGTGAGATCATGACCATTAAATGACCACATCGATGACTTGGCAAAGATATTCAATGCTCTCCAACAACTGTAGGATGAAACTCGATCCTTTGAAATGCTCTTTCACCATTACATCAGAAAGATTCTTTGTTTTCATCATCACTCATCGAATCAAGACTAATTTCTAGAAGATTCTAACGATTAGAGACACCCATGTACCAAGGACAACCAAGTAGGTAAGGAGCCTAAGTCAAAAGATTACCGTCCTAAGTTGATTTGACTCTAGAACCATCTACAAGTGAATTCTCTTCTTCAACCTGACCAAGAGAGGGAAGAGAACTTTTGAATGAACTAACAACTGCATTGATGCACTTCCAGCTCTGATAAATCGCTTAAAGAGACCTCCCATTTTACCCAAACCTTTGGATCGCGAAGATTTATACATCAATTGGGCCGTGTCAACACACGCCATAAGCGTCGCAATGCTATGTGAAGAGAAACGAATCCAAAGACCAGTATATGATGAAGGCTGGCTATTGACAAGCTCACCCCATTAACGTCCATATCGACCAACCGTTACGACAGGTCCAATAGAAACCTTAGATGTCTGAAAATTTACTCAAATGGAGTATCAAGCTAAGCCAATTTGATATCACTTATCTCCCTCGGAGAGCTCTCCATGGTCAAACATTAGCATACTTCATATCTGAATCCACCACATCAGACGACTATCCGAAGAACAGTAGAGAACCGTCCAACCGATGGAGAACGTACATCGATGGAACTTCCAATAATTGGCTTTCTAACATCGAAGTTGCGTTAATGACTCCTGAGGAACGAACGATCTGCTATGCCCTGAAACTCAACTTTCCTGCAACAAATAACGAAGCTAAGTATGGAGCCTTGGCACTCAAACTTGCAAGAAAACTACGAGTGGAAACTTTGCATGTCTTATGTGATTACTGGTTAGTAGTACGCCAAGTCAGGAAGATTATCTGACTAGGGGGCAACGTCTTGCTCCTTATCTCAACCGGGTCCAAAAGATACTAGCCGGCTTCGACTATTACACCACTACACAATTCCTCAGAGAACTAAACGAAAAGGCCGAATCACTCGCCAAGCTAGCCAGTTCTGGGGATGCGCGACAAATAGACTTTGTCCCAGTTGAAATGCTTATTATTCCAGGTATTGACATATGAAGATCAACTAGATCTTGGAGACGGATCTAGAAAAAGAGTCATGGATGACTCCTATCAAAGATTATTCACAATCGGGGATTCTTATTGAATAAAGGAATAAGAAATGGCATATCCTCCATGAAGCATCACTGCATGATTATGTTTGGATCGTTCGACTCCATCGATACAAAGCATTACTTTTGTATCCATCGATCCGAGACCCAATATTACGTATCCATCGATACGAAGCGTACATTCCAACATCTCAGATCGATCCAGGAGAGGATCGATACAAAGGAAGGACTTAAAACAACCATCGAACGTTGTTACAACTCGAACTTCACATCAATCCAGGAGAGGATCGTTGCAAAACTCGATAAAAAAAACTTGACAACGACCCGTGAACGTGCAAACATTGACGAGAGTCAGGCTAACATACATGCATGTATGACAGACTAACATTCAATTTTCAAAATTTACAAGAGTTGAATGCTTACCTGATGACAGTTACAACAGTGAAAAACAAATCGCTAGCACTCGACACTCAGTTACAACAATGCACTACATAATCATTGGCAGTCAACAAATCAACATTTATATTACTGGAAATCAATCGAAGGTTACATCTTTTGAGAAAACATAGCAACTACTCAACGAATCAGATAGAACTTTTTCAGAATGAAGGATGCAGCATTTCAAAGCACGTCATGTTCACACAAGACGTACTTTGGGGGGAAATGTTATCCCGCCTTTTGGCAAGGCCGTGACACCATGAATTTGACTAGAAACCAATGACAGTTCGTCTTGGAGATCGGTTATACGCAGGCTCACTGTGGATATCGATGAATTTTGTTCGAGTCTGGATTGAGCTAAAATTTATATGACACGACAAGCGAAGCTATGAGAGCCAACGTTTCAAATTTCAAGTCAATCGGAGTTCGTATGCTCAAGATATTGATCGATCACGTTTGAGAAATCCAAACTTGCATCGATCATAACTCAAGATCTACAAGTCCAAATGCCACCAAATTTTCACTGGAGCTTACGTATGACCTAAGGAATGTTCATGCCAAATTTCAACTTGATCGGAGCAAGTCTTGATCGTTACGAAATTCGTTCGTATCGATCACGGATGAAAAAACTCCAACTTGTATTGATCATATCTCATGATCTACAAGTCCTAATGCTATGAAATTTTCACAGGAGCTTACGTACAACATAAAGAATGTTCCTGCCAAATTTCAACTCGAACGGAGCAAGTCTTGATCGATACGAAATTCGTTCGTATCGATCGCGGATGGAAAAACTCCAACTTGCATCGATCATATCTCATGATCTACAAGTCCAAATGCTATGAAATTTTCACAGGAGCTTACGTACAACATAAAGAATGTTCCTACCAAATTTCGACTCGATTGGAGCAAGTTTTGATCGATACAAAATTCGTTCGTATCGATCACGGATCGAGTCGAAATCGCCTGGGATCGATCGCGTGGGCCCACCCACGTGCCAGAAGAAGTCTCCCGAGATCTGAGCGAGATATTTGTCTCCTACGGCTATAAATAGAGCCCCAGGGCATATAGAAGAAGGACTTTTTGGCTTCTCTACGCCGATATTATGCCTAAATGATTACCAAACTTCAGTTGTACTGTTGTAATCTTTTGTAAACAACGAGTGAATTTCAATAAACATCAATCATTTCATATTGGACGTAGGCAATTCGCCGAACCACTTTAAATCCGTGTGTTTCTATGCATTTTCTTATCTGTTTATTGGTGTGTTTGTTAGGATTGCTTCATTTTATATATGTTTTCTTCATTTTATCTCTTCAAACACATCCGAAGGGTGTTGTGCCCAATTTTGGTACAAACAGATAACTCCCAAATCAAGTATTTAGTAAAATAAGGTTCTCAATTTCAATTTGTTTCAATATCAGTTCAGTTTCAAAATCATATACGATTTCACCAAATTATTTCTTCCAAACTAAATATCTTCAGTTTCAATGTTTCCAAGGTAATAGGTTTAGAAAATAATCCAAGTTTGTTTCCAAATCAACATATTTTATGTCAAACAAATTCATTTCAAAATCATCATATAAATACTGGATTTTAATTCCCAATCTATTTTCGAAACCAAATCTTTATCTCAAAATCAATTATACCCAAAATGATTACCAAGTTTATAACCATCTCTTTAAAACCTTTGAACTATTTATTTCTTTTGAAAGATCCAATTTACCTTTTGAAAATTATTATTCTATATATATATATATATATGGTTTTATAAAAGATATTACTAAGTTAAAAACATTTAAAACAAAATTTTATATTAGTATACTTCAAAATAGTTTTATTCATTTACTTAACAAACAGTTTCAAATTTATTTAAATCATATTACTTCATACTTAAACATACAAAACTAATATACTTTATCAAATAATTAATACTTTTCAAAATTACTTAGCGTTGAAAATTAAACCTCGATTTGGAAGTGTTTGAACATTCAAAATAGTCGGAGAATCATATTTCCAATCCAAGAGTTGGAAATCAGCAGCAAATCAATAAATCAATTTCAATAGATAGGGTTATACCAAATC
The DNA here is from genome assembly GCA_030737815.1 of Allium fistulosum. Lineage (NCBI taxonomy): Eukaryota > Viridiplantae > Streptophyta > Magnoliopsida > Asparagales > Amaryllidaceae > Allium > Allium fistulosum. The sequence goes on from CM060905.1 coordinate 1,146,859,178, forward strand.
AAATCCGAAACTCGAGGACTGAACACCAGGCTCACTTCAAATCATTTAAAATATATATACATATATCTTTCGAATATCAAATCATACTTCGGAATTTGAAATCAAAAATTGATTTCACAAAATCAATCGCATAGCAAAGCTACTAAAGTGGCCTCTCCCCCACTCTGAAACTCAAAAATCAATGTCGATGATGCGTGCACTCATCACCGAAATTATTTTCCAGCGACATAAGTGAGTTCTGGACTTCTATTTTCTTGAAAACTTCTTTGAAAGTTCTTCGAAATCATTAGAACTCATTTGAAGTTATTTGAAACATTTCTTATACAGAAAATGCTTTCAAATCGTATTATTATATATTTTCAAAATCTTAAAACCAATTTTCAAAACACCGGAGTTCAGTTTCTCAAATTTAAAATTCAAAACCCTTCAGTTATAAATCATTTTTTATATAAACCAATTTCTTATATAACTTTCAAAATTTCAAATCCTTTCAAAACTTCAAATTCTCATTTTTTTTTAAAAAGGTATATATAATCCTTATCGAAAACATTTTCACTTTTATATATAGAATATGATCATACTTATCAAAATAATAATTTTGATATATAAAACAATTTCTAAAATACAAACAAGCCCGATTTTTCAAAGGATGATGCAAGAGTGGATTTCAAAACAAAGATAGAGATTCAAATTAGAGGAACTCTAATCAAATAGAATTATGATTTAAAGATAAGCTCGAACGAAGATGAGATAATTAAATTTCAAAATAGAAGATGAATATACTTATATAAATCGCGGGCGACCTTAACCGGGTCAACCGTGACTTCAGGAATATAATCGATGCGGAAATCTAAGGCAAATCGACATTCGATCGCCAGAGATAGAATTCAACATAGCAAGAGATAGCAGCATCTTAACTGATGATATAGAAATCTTCGGTGAATCGATGCCCGTTGTAAAGGAGTTTCACTCCTTTACAAATCATCCTAAGATTGGCGAAATCGCCGATTTGTATAGAGATCATTCGAAGTGGAGTTATGGGATGCTCCAGAATCAAAAGAATACAAATAAGGGAAGACAAGAATGGATTTCAGAACAAGTGGGAGCGTTCCAAAATTCAAAGGAAACCGAATCAAAAAGGAAGAGATTCAAGCACGAACGAACGTGATTCCGTAATTAATCTACTACATATGCTAAGTTTTGCCAAAAACCGGAGCTCTGATATCAACTGTAACGACCCGATATTTTCAACCATTCGCATCCGCACATGTCAGACTTGAATTGCTCAAAATATCAGATTGTAAATTTAAATTTGGCAAAACTCAGCATATACGGTAAATAAAATAATCACAGAATCACAGATACAGAGTATATAACAAAATGCAGCAGAATAGATTAATAAATAGTAGTTCATGAAGCTACTATACAAACAACAGAGTTTGAAATAAAATACAACAGAATATCTCAAATACAGAATAATGACATCTCCGAGCAAATCAACTGGAAGGCTGAAAGCTGAATCGATAGTTGGATCTCCAAGCGAAGCTCCAAACTTCAAAGGTGAGTCTCAAATGCTGTATCACTCAGTCTGACCCGAGCGTAAAGCAAAACACAAAACACTCGAGTCAGGATTAACATTCTTATATCAATAAATCCAACTCAAGTGAAATATCAACTGAAATGCAAGTACTTAAAGGATGTTTGGGATAACCATCCTCTAAGGATCAGTGGAACTATCTACTATGTAGAAATGTACGCTATTAACAACCAAACGTCATTATAACACCGTGGTCATTCAAAATAATCTATACTTCAAAACCAAATTGTCATTTCCATTTCAAATATATATATATATATATATATAAATATATATATATATTTCCAAATTATAGCACTCTCAAAGCTAAATTGATAATTCCATATATATATATATATATATCTTATTTTAAATTCATTATTATTTATTTTTGAAATATTCACTTAATAAATCCATTATCATTTAAATAAGCTTAAATTACATTAAACCAAATATTCCCTTCGATTAATTTAAAACTTGAAATATCTATTTAATCACTTTAAATCAAAACCAAGTTATAAAATCATATCTTTAAATTTCAAAATTTTCAAATCAAACTTATTTAAGTAAAATTCTTAAATAAATATAATTTCAAATCAATTTCAAATTTGAATTTATAAATTAAAATCATTATAAATTCTATATTTGTAAATATAGATATTAAATAAATACTTAAACATATTATTTATCAACTTTATTAAATCAACTTTAATAAATCTTTAAAATCAATACTGATTGAAACCATATTTTTTTTTCAAAACCATATAAATCATTTTTCAAAATAGACCAATGGTGTCTGTATATAATTTTCTACCCTATGGTCAAGTGATATAGATATTTATCATTTCAATCCATAATTTAAATATATACGGGTATATATCATTTCAACCCACAATCCCAAATTCAATTCAATTCAATTGAAAATCGCTTGGGTTTATCATTTCAACCCATAACGATTTTCTCCTATTCTACAGATCGTTCGGGTATGTACCATTTCAACCCATAAGGAATTCTATACTGTAAGGACCCGATTCTTCGACTTCCAAAAACCGACATCGATATGTCCACTGTATCAACTGCCGAGCAACGAATGCCGGAAAACCGAATTCTTAGGGTTTTAGAAAGAAGAAAACAGAAGAAAAGATAGAAGAAAAGGAGAAGAAGAAAGAAGAACAACCGAACAACATCAGAACAGAAACAATATCAGAATCTCACATATCGCAGTGGAACAATATATAATAGATAAACACTAGTCTTTTAAAACAAAGAACTATATCAGTTTATATACATACATCAATCAGAGTCATTATACGACTCAATACAACACAGCACATCAATGGACAGTTATATAAACTTGTCCTCATACAGAATACACAGCGGAATAAATAATATCAGATACAAATACTACGTCTCATCATCCAGCTTATCTCCAAAGCTCCAGGATATCCTGATAACATAACTCTAGGCTGCCCGTGTGGAAATTTGTGGGCTCCCAGAGTTTAGAAGGGAACAATAAACTCCGAGTCAGTCATGGTGACTGGTGTGAGATCGTAAAACAGTTTATTCTTTAAAACAAAAACGGGATAATTTTTGAAGTCAATTCGAAATGCTTTTGGAAAATGAAACTACCATAGGACCTCCCGCCACACACACAATGCAAACGCAGAATTGGAGGAGATTTCTTCTTATGATAGTCAAAGATGATTACTACGCAAAAATCAAATCCTTTTTGATATTATTATTAGTGCATAGTGTAGAAAACATTTCGAAAGTATAATATTAATCTTAGCCAACATACGACCAGTATCGTATGCCTACTATAGCTACCATCTAAACAGTGGTGACCACCGTACGTAAATGGCAGGTTCTACAACTAATACCGTACAAAGTTCGTATGGGAGTTTGGATTTCCAACAAATGGTCAGGCTAAGGAACTTCCTTTTCCACGATGGGTACGTCCCTGGAATAGACGACCCAAGAACCTAACGTTACGGTTAGATCTCTGCCAACACAAGGCCGGGTTACCTCTGCAAAAATAGGTAACTACTGACACGCGTATGTCATCCCCAGATCGTAACCGATCTTCCCGAGGATCCCCGATTCGCAACAAACCACATAGTAAAAATGCAGCAACCACATAGGTTAAGTATCTGGGCTCCATACCATGATACCACCTCTATCCAGAAGGAATGACATACACTAAGGGGCGCTACTCCCTAGAACCTTGCCGCATCCTTCCTGTTTTGACCATTTCCGGGTGTGAGGCTCGACGAAGTCTCGTCCACAAAGCTACGCTTTTCAAAAGCCATGCTTCGGGTCAAACAAAATGATCAACCTATGATCACAAAGATATAAGATCAAACAAATGATCATATCACAAATGTAACGACCCACTATTTTGGACCATTCAAATCGACAATAATCCACACATGTCTGACTTGAATAATTCAAAATAACAGATTGTAAATAAATTTGGAGCAAATGAAATCAAATACACAGAATCACAGACACAGAACATATCAGAATAACTCACAGCGGAAATAAAATACCATAGTAGTTCATGAAGCTACTATATACAAACTCTCAAAACATAATACATAATATCATTCTGAAAACATATACAATAGAAATCCCAAATACATAGAAGTTTATAAATACCAGAACTAGAATAGAACAACTGAACTGAAAGGAACAGATAACTAGACAAGCAGAATCTCCAGCGATTCCTAGCTCCAGAATGAGATCCAAAGCTAAGCTGTAAATACTCAGGCTGACCCGAGCGTAAAGTAAAACACAAAACACTCGAGTCAGGACAATATATACTTATATAATGTAAACCAACTCAAGTGAACTGTAGTAGAAATGCATAATAACTCAAAGGATGCTTGGGATCGCCCATCCTTCAAGGATCAGTTAAACTATAAATTAAATACACCTCGTGGTTAAAATTTCAAAATGTTATTTTATACTTCGAAATCAAATATCATTTCAAAATTCAATATCCTTCAAAAATCCATTTCAAAATATCAAAATATCAAATTTCAAAATAGTTTATATTTCGAAACAAATTACTTTATTTTAAATCATAAAAATAAAGTTATTATTAATTATTAAATTATTAAATTTCCAAAATTTTAATCTTTCATTCGTTCACTTAAATTAATTAAAACAATGAAAATTCAACTTTTGCAGCATTTAGAAAATGCTACGGAAAGTCACATTTAAAACAGTTCAATTTAACAAAAGACAGCATTTAAAATGCTGTAATAGGGTTACATTAGTTTCAAATAAACTTAGTTAAATTCAACCATTATAACATTACAAAAATGCTATAATAGCCTTTAATTAAATTTAGCCATTTGGTTCATTATTATCAACTACAGCATTTACAAATGTTGTATTATCATTTACATTAGAATTAATAGCATTTCAGAGATGCAGTTAATTAACTTCAAATATTCAATATAATTTCACAAACAATTATATTTTTATATAAATCATTTTTAACTTATAAAATCATATATAATCATTCAAATACCCTTATATTCATGATTTTATAAAGTTAAACCTCCATTCAAAAATCAAAATTTAATAATAATTCACTTATTAAATTCCAATTTTAAATTATAAATTCATTAAATTAAATTAACGTAACACTTAATTTTAAAATTTCAAATATAACTTAATTCCATTTTTATTTACTTAACTAAAAATTCACTCTTAAGCCAAATTCACAAATTTCCAATTTTAGTTATATTTCAAAATTTCAACTTAAATATTCATTCATTTCACATTTTAACTTTATTCAAAATCATTAATATAATATAAAAATCATTTAAATTCACTTTAATCCAAATTATCATGAAGTTATCACATTTCATCTTTAATTTAAATTCCAATTATCACCCAATTAAAATTTCCCAAAATAACTTACATTTCAAATTTCTAGTTTTACCAGTAATTTATTTCACTTATAAATTTTCAAAAAAATCAATAATGCTTACATAAATCATTTTTTTATTTAGTTTAAATCAAATATTATAATATTTACATTTCAAAAATATTTTTAAGATTTTTATAAAAACATATTTTAACAACGGGTCTGTATTTCATTTCTAGTCTAGGTAAAGTGATACGGGTAATATATCATTTCAACCCGTAATTTACAAAGAAAACCCGGGTTTGATCATTTCAAACCCGCAATCCCAAGGAAATGAAAAAAAATTGAAAATCATTCAGGCCTATCATTTCAGCCCATAATGATTTTCTCCTATTCTAAAGTCCGTTCGGGTATGTATCATTTCAACCCATAGTGATTCTAATCTAAAGGGAACTTGCAGTGTGATAAACTGATAAAAATAATAGAACAACATAATATAACAGTAACATATAATATAATAGGTGTTTAAGCATGGGTGAACATCATAAAATCATAACATAGCAAGTGTAACATGATAATGCATTTTACAGATTCAAAAGGGGTCAATTCACTAGTTATATATGTACATATTGTCTGGTGAGAATAACTCACCTGTTAAGCTGGAGATTTGCCAACAAAGCTCACAACACAAAGATTATGAAGGCACGACAACTCTAATACAATTTAAGTGTGGAGAGAAAATCCAATGATATAGATCTTGTGTTAAAACCCAAACAAAAATCAAAGCAAACCATAAATTTCAATACACTAGAAATGACATAACTTTTAAATAAAAAGAGATACGAATGCCAAATCTTTTGCCTTGCTTTCTCTATTCTTTTGTCATGGCCTAGGGATGTTTTTGGCTCTGGTTTGAACAAGTTTGGCTCAGGTTTGGTCATGTGTATGCATGGCCTAGGTAGTAGAATATGAGGAGAAAGTTTATACAAAGGAATATGAAGAGTTTAAGGCAAAATTGGTGGGTTTTGTTCACAAGAATGGCTCGGCCATGGGCTTGTGTGGTCAGGTCAGAGAGGTATGGATCAGGTCAGTGGAAGGAAAGGTGTGTGGTGGTCTGGCCAGAGGTGGTGGAGGCGGCCTAAGGTGGTGGTGGTGGTGGAAAATGAAGTGGTGAACAAATAGTGGTCAAACAACATGTTTTTATGGCTTGTGTTGCAATTTTTGTGGAGTTTTGGCATCATGGTGGCTCGGCCTTGGTCAAGACTAGAGGAGTAGCTGGTGGTGATGGCAGGGAAGAGATGTTGGGGGTGGTGGCCGTGGATATGGAGTGGAGGCCATTCAAAGAAGCAAAGAAAACAAGGCAAAATACATGAAAAATGAGAAGAAAAGTGTTAAAAAGTAGCCATTACCCATAGATTTTCTTGAAGCCATGAATGAATGAGAAGGTAAAATGTTTTTGGGTGAATGGAGGCTGAAAAATCACGGCTACAAACCAAAATGCACAGCCAAGATAGTAATTGAGGAGTTATGGCAAATGAAAGGACAAAGGAGATGAAAGGACTTAAGGTAAATAAGCTTTTAAAACTCTTCATATTTCTTTTTCTTTAAATTCAAATAAAACAAAAATAAAATCAGTAAATTGACTTTAAAACCGAAACAAAGTAATATAAAATAAAAATAATTAATTAATTTTAAAGAAAATGGAAAAAGAATATAAGAAATTGCTTAAAAATTGAAAACAGGGTCCAGAAATTACAAATAAATCACTATTGACTTTGGAAAATTAAAAACTTCATTTTAAAAATATTTTAAAAAAAATGTGAAGTAAAATAATTCATTTATATTTTAAAAATGAAATAATTAATTAAATTTAGAGAAATTAGAAAAAGAACTATAGAAATTGTTTAAAAATTCAAAACAGGACTTAAAATTTACAAATAGAATATCACTAGTTTTAGAAAATTTCTATTTCACTTTAAAACAAATAAAAGGTCAAATAAATAAAATAAATGAGGAACAAAATAAAGTGGGAATGAGAATAAAATAATATTTTAAGAAAAAAAATAGAAAAATAAATAAAGAATTACTTTAATTAATTGAAACTGGAAATTAGAAATTGTAAGCAAAATACAACTGACACTGGAAAATGTCAATTATACTTTTAAAAATGTTTTAAAACCAAAATATATGCATAACATGTTATTTTACCCATATAAATATAAATTAGAACATTACATGACCAAATAAAATATTATTTATACAATTTAAAATAAACAATTTGTTAAATACAGCAAATTACACACAATATTGAAAAAGGCATAACATTCACATTATAAATCAGATTTCAACGAAACAAAAAGTATTATTCTTAAAATTTTATTTACTTTCATAATAAAAGATAAAATTCAAATTTTCAAACTTTCAAATTTCTAAATTAAAAGTCAAAGTTGACTATATTGACCAAAATTCACTTTTCTGGAAAATATTCTTTTTAGTCATGTTTAGAATTCTAATTCACATCAAAATCAAAATTTATATTTAAAATAACACAATTTATTCATTTTAATAAATAAAATAAAGTTTTTAAATCAGGAAATTAAATTAAAGAAATTAATATATATAATTAAAATAATCACAAAATACAGGGTTGTTACACTCTCCCCCACTCAAATCTTTTCGTCCTCGAAAAGGAAAAAATTTCGGAGAAACAACTAGGCAGAACAATAGGTTGGAAGACATCCCCGAAAAGAAGGTAGGGGAATAGGGATATCTAGGAGGGAAAATGGGTTGAAAGACAAGGATGAGCCATTAATTAAAATTGTTGGTTAAAGAGGTAAAATATTTAAAACACTTTAAAATCCTTTAGGAAGGAAAATAACTGATCAAAATATCCTTTATATAATATTTTATCAAAATACTTTTATAACTCGATGTTTCAACAAGTTTATCCTTGTTCCTGTAGACTCTGGTAGTGCGTTGATCAGGCGCAAAACTGGAATTCTCCAGGTACTTAGTAGACCTGTTTCAACACCTAGTGAAAATACTGGGAAAACCTTTAAAAACAGATATGGAAAGTACAATCCAAACAAAAACGAATCAAATCATGGATCGCAGATACACAATGGTTACGCCTGGGTCCCCCAGGAAACATCCGTACCTTTTAAGCATTCACTGCCTTGCGAATTTCGCCATGCAACAAAACGGTGGACCGTAGGATACATAAAAATGGTTACGCCTGGATCCCCCAGGAAACATCCATACCCCTTAAGCAATCTCTGCCTTGCGGATTACGCCACTAACACGACCATAGATCGCAGATACACAATGGTTACGCCTGGATCCCCCAGGAAACATCCGTACCTTTTAAGCAATCACTGCCTTACGAATTACGCTATGCAGTCGAGTTCGTAAGACCATGGGTAACGCCATGGAATTCGAATGACACTCGAGTATCATATCCGGAAAACCAAAAATCAAAGAGAATAATATCGATAGAATGAATCCAAGATGTGGCCACAAATCGGATATCAAGCAGAAGGCACTTTCCATATCTTTACTTCGAAAATATGTATCATATAGTACCTTTTCAAATCACTTTCAAATATCGTACTTATATAATATCAATTATATATAAGATTTCACTTTCAAATTGAGTACCTTTTCAAATCTATAGTTTTCGAATCAATTTCATACTCATACAAATCAATTTTATATAAGTTCGACAACTTCCAAATCAAGTGTTTAGTAACATAAGGTTCTCAAATTTCAATTTGTTTCAATATCAGTTCAATTTCAAAATCATATACAATTTCACCGAATTATTTCTTCTCAAATTAATTATCTTTAGTTTCAACGTTTCCAGAATAATAGATTTAGAAAATAAATCCAAATTTCCAAATCAATAATTTAAGTCAACCAATTCATTTCCAAAATCAAATGTTTTCAAAATCATCTTATACTTATGTAAGGTCCATCTTATATAAGGATCAAATTTTTCAAAATAAATTTCGCTGTATGAAGAGCCATATGGGATTTGAATATCTTTGCTTTTATGGGTTATATATCTTTGTAATTTAAATTGGAATTTTCTTTTAGTAAGCAAAGATATTCTAACTCGACAGCTTTCAATTTCAGCGTCAAAATATATAAATGATATTAGGATATAAGATGTACATACGTCATCATTTCGCAAACTACATTTGATCGCTCGCTCGATCACACAAGTTCGCTTTCGAACTAGTATTGTCCATTCGACTTCCCTAATGCGGATTTCGATATGGTTTCTCGACTAGAAGCCATCAGTCTCCTTGCATAGCCATATACTACGATAGAGAATTCTAGAATCAAGCCCAAAATCCATATCAAATATTCGCCATCAAGAATCGAATGAAAATCCTAACACGAAAAGGTGTAATCCACCTCGAACTTGTGTACTCAAACTTGGATCAAATTAATTATGCGAATAAAACACCATACGTACAACTTATATATTTATTCCAACTTGTTAAATATATAGTTTCATAAAGATGTTACTAAGTTAAAACATTTAAACTAAATTTTATTCAAAATATTTTGAAGACCAAATTCTTTTCAAAGCATTTCGAATCTAAATTTCATATTAGAAAATTTTAAAATTGCCTTATTCATTTACTTAACAAAACAGTTTCAACTTATTTAAATCATATTACTTCATACTTAAACATTCAAAACAAATTTATATACTTTATCAAATAATTCATACTTTTCAAAAATTTTAGCTTTGAAAAGTTAACCTTGATTTGGAAGTGCTCGAACCTTCAAAATAGTCGAAGAAATCATATTCAATCCAAGAGTTGGAAATCATAATTAAATCAGTAAATCAATTCCAAAATAGGGTTATATCAAATCAAATCCAAAACTCAAGGACTGAACACCGGCTCATTTCAAATTGTTCAATATATATACATATATCTTTCGAATATCACATCACGCTTTGGAATTTGAAATCAGAATTGGTTTCACAAATCAATCGCATAGCAAAGTTACCGAAGTGGCCTCTCCCTCACTCAGAAACTCGAAAATCAATGTCGATGATGCGTGCACTCATCACCGAAATTATTTTCCAGTGACACAAGTGGTTCTGGACTTCCATTTACTTTGAAAACTTCTTTGAAATTCCTTCAAAATCATTAAAACTCATTAAAATCATTGAAACATTACTTATTCGGAAAAATAATTTCAAATCATATTATTTATTATTTCAAAATCTTAAAACCAGTTCCAAAATGCCAGAGTTCAATCACTTAAATTCAGATTCAAAACCTTCAGTTATAAATCATTTTATATGAAACCATTTCTTATAAAATTTTCAAAATTTCAAATCCTTTCAAAACTTCAAATTCTCATTTTTTTAAAAAGGTACATAATCCTTATCAAAAACATTTCATCTTTATATAAAAATATGGCCATCCTTATCAAAATAAAAACTACGATGAATACACAATTTTCAAAAGACAATCAACCACAAACTTTCCAAGGGACGATTTAAGGATGGATTTCAAAGCAAAACAGAGATTCAAATTTAGAAGGACTCTAATCAAATAGAATTCTAATTCAAAGATAGGCTCAAATGAAGATAAGATAATTAAATTACCAAATAGAAGATGGATAAGCCTATATGAATCGCGGGCGACCTTAACTGGTCAACCGTGACTTCAGGAATATAATCGATGCGAAAATCTAAGGCAAATCGACCTTCGATTGCCAGAGATAGAATCTAAATATAGCAGAAGATAGAAAACATCATAAACCGAGGATACAGAAATCTCCGATGAATCAATGCCAATTATAATCATTCAAAGATTGGCGGAATCGCCACCCTATAAAGGTCATACAAAGTGGAGTGATGCAATGCTCCAAAATCAAAAGAATACAATTAGGGGAGACAGGAATGGATTTCAGAACAAGTGGGAGCGTTCCAAAATTCAAAGGAATCTTATTCGATAAGAATCCAAACGAAGATTAGAGATATATAACCTATATCGATACAGAAAAATTCCCATAAAAATTTGGAAAGACTCGAATTCATAACATACGAAAACAGAAGCATAAATATCTTTAGTTGGACAACTTTAGCTAAGCAAAAGATACAACAGAGTTTACTCAAAACAACTTAACAAACTACTGATTTTGCCATACTCAAAATAGATCCTATCAACAATGGATCTAGATCAATCAAGAGAGAAGTTCAAAATTTTAGAGGATCCTAATCAAAGAAATTACTAACAAGGTGGATACGAAAGGAATGAAGTTTAAGAAATATTTTACTTTCAAAGCAAGGAAATTTATATCAAAATAATCTTTGAAAATTCTTTAAAAATCATTTGAAAATCATTTTATACTTCGAAAATACGTTCTCTCACAAAGAAATGATTCTGAGATTGATTTCACTTATACTAGGGTATTTCTACCCTATCTCTAATGAGTTTTTGCTCCGTAGGCTAAGGTTTGCCTAAAACCAAAGCTCTGATACCAACTGTAACGACCCACTATTTTGGACCATTCAAATCGACAATAATCCACACATGTCTGACTTGAATAATTCAAAATAACAGATTGTAAATAAATTTGGAGCAAATGAAATCAAATACACAGAATCACAGACACAGAACATATCAGAATAACTCACAGCGGAAATAAAATACCATAGTAGTTCATGAAGCTACTATATACAAACTCTCAAAACATAATACATAATATCATTCTGAAAACATATACAATAGAAATCCCAAATACATAGAAGTTTATAAATACCAGAACTAGAATAGAACAACTGAACTGAAAGGAACAGATAACTAGACAAGCAGAATCTCCAGCGATTCCTAGCTCCAGAATGAGATCCAAAGCTAAGCTGTAAATACTCAGGCTGACCCGAGCGTAAAGTAAAACACAAAACACTCGAGTCAGGACAATATATACTTATATAATGTAAACCAACTCAAGTGAACTGTAGTAGAAATGCATAATAACTCAAAGGATGCTTGGGATCGCCCATCCTTCAAGGATCAGTTAAACTATAAATTAAATACACCTCGTGGTTAAAATTTCAAAATGGTATTTTATACTTCGAAATCAAATATCATTTCAAAATTCAATATCCTTCAAAAATCCATTTCAAAATATCAAAATATCAAATTTCAAAATAGTTTATATTTCGAAACAAATTACTTTATTTTAAATCATAAAAATAAAGTTATTATTAATAATTAAATTATTAAATTTCCAAAATTTTAATCTTTCATTCGTTCACTTAAATTAATTAAAACAATGAAAATTCAACTTTTGCAGCATTTAGAAAATGCTACGGAAAGTCACATTTAAAACAGTTCAATTTAACAAAAGACAGCATTTAAAATGCTGTAATAGGGTTACATTAGTTTCAAATAAACTTAGTTAAATTCAACCATTATAACATTACAAAAATGCTATAATAGCCTTTAATTAAATTTAATTAACCATTATTTCATTATTATCAACTACAGCATTTACAAATGTTGTATTATCATTTACATTAGAATTAATAGCATTTCAGAGATGCAGTTAATTAACTTCAAATATTCAGTATAATTTCACAAACAATTATATTTTTATATAAATCATTTTTAACTTATAAAATCATATATAATCATTCAAATACCCTTATATTCATGATTTTATAAAGTTAAACCTCCATTCAAAAATCAAAATTTAATAATAATTCACTTATTAAATTCCAATTTTAAATTATAAATTCATTAAATTAAATTAACGTAACACTTAATTTTAAAATTTCAAATATAACTTAATTCCATTTTTATTTACTTAACTAAAAATTCACTCTTAAGCCAAATTCACAAATTTCCAATTTTAGTTATATTTCAAAATTTCAACTTAAATATTCATTCATTTCACATTTTAACTTTATTCAAAATCATTAATATAATATAAAAATCATTTAAATTCACTTTAATCCAAATTATCATGAAGTTATCACATTTAATCTTTAATTTAAATTCCAATTATCACCCAATTAAAATTTCCCAAAATAACTTACATTTCAAATTTCTAGTTTTACCAGTAATTTATTTCACTTATAAATTTTCAAAAAAATCAATAATGCTTACATAAATCATTTTTTTATTTAGTTTAAATCAAATATTATAATATTTACATTTCAAAAATATTTTTAAGATTTTTATAAAAACATATTTTAACAACGGGTCTGTATTTCATTTCTAGTCTAGGTAAAGTGATACGGGTAATATATCATTTCAACCCGTAATTTACAAAGAAAACCCGGGTTTGATCATTTCAAACCCGCAATCCCAAGGAAATGAAAAAAAATTGAAAATCATTCAGGCCTATCATTTCAGCCCATAATGATTTTCTCCTATTCTATAGTCCGTTCGGGTATGTATCATTTCAACCCATAGTGATTCTAATCTAAAGGGAACTTGCAGTGTGATAAACTGATAAAAATAATAGAACAACATAATATAACAGTAACATATAATATAATAGGTGTTTAAGCATGGGTGAACATCATAAAATCATAACATAGCAAGTGTAACATGATAATGCATTTTACAGATTCAAAAGGGGTCAATTCACTAGTTATATATGTACATATTGTCTGGTGAGAATAACTCACCTGTTAAGCTGGAGATTTGCCAACAAAGCTCACAACACAAAGATTATGAAGGCACGACAACTCTAATACAATTTAAGTGTGGAGAGAAAATCCAATGATATAGATCTTGTGTTAAAACCCAAACAAAAATCAAAGCAAACCATAAATTTCAATACACTAGAAATGACATAACTTTTAAATAAAAAGAGATACGAATGCCAAATCTTTTGCCTTGCTTTCTCTATTCTTTTGTCATGGCCTAGGGATGTTTTTGGCTCTGGTTTGAACACGTTTGGCTCAGGTTTGGTCATGTGTATGCATGGCCTAGGTAGTAGAATATGAGGAGAAAGTTTATACAAAGGAATATGAAGAGTTTAAGGCAAAATTGGTGGGTTTTGTTAACAAAAATGGCTCGGCCATGGGCTTGTGTGGTCAGGTCAGAGAGGTATGGATCAGGTCAGTGGAAGGAAAGGTGTGTGGTGGTCTGGCCAGAGGTGGTGGAGGCGGCCTAAGGTGGTGGTGGTGGTGGAAAATGAAGTGGTGAACAAATAGTGGTCAAACAACATGTTTTTATGGCTTGTGTTGCAATTTTTGTGGAGTTTTGGCATCATGGTGGCTCGGCCTTGGTCAAGACTAGAGGAGTAGCTGGTGGTGATGGCAGGGAAGAGAAGTAGGGGGTGGTGGCCGTGGATATGGAGTGGAGGCCATTCAAAGAAGCAAAGAAAACAAGGCAAAATACATGAAAAATGAGAAGAAAAGTGTAAAAAAGTAGCCATTACCCATAGATTTTCTTGAAGCCATGAATGAATGAGAAGGTAAAATGTTTTTGGGTGAATGGAGGCTGAAAAATCACGGCTACAAACCAAAATGCACAGCCAAGATAGTAATTGAGGAGTTATGGCAAATGAAAGGACAAAGGAGATGAAAGGACTTAAGGTAAATAAGCTTTTAAAACTCTTCATATTTCTTTTTCTTTAAATTCAAATAAAACAAAAATAAAATCAGTAAATTGACTTTAAAACCGAAACAAAGTAATATAAAATAAAAATAATTAATTAATTTTAAAGAAAATGGAAAAAGAATATAAGAAATTGCTTAAAAATTGAAAACAGGGTCCAGAAATTACAAATAAATCACTATTGACTTTGGAAAATTAAAAACTTCATTTTAAAAATATTTTAAAAAAAATGTGAAGTAAAATAATTCATTTATATTTTAAAAATGAAATAATTAATTGAATTTAGAGAAATTAGAAAAAGAACTAAAGAAATTGTTTAAAAATTCAAAACAGGACTTAAAATTTACAAATAGAATATCACTAGTTTTAGAAAATTTCTATTTCACTTTAAAACAAATAAAAGGTCAAATAAATAAAATAAATGAGGAACAAAATAAAGTGGGAATGAGAATAAAATAATATTTTAAGAAAAAAAATAGAAAAATAAATAAAGAATTACTTTAATTAATTGAAACTGGAAATTAGAAATTGTAAGCAAAATACAACTGACACTGGAAAATGTCAATTATACTTTTAAAAATGTTTTAAAACCAAAATATATGCATAACATGTTATTTTACCCATATAAATATAAATTAGAACATTACATGACCAAATAAAATATTATTTATACAATTTAAAATAAACAATTTGTTAAATACAGCAAATTACACACAATATTGAAAAAGGCATAACATTCACATTATAAATCAGATTTCAACGAAACGAAAAGCATTATTCTTAAAATTTTATTTACTTTCATAATAAAAGATAAAATTCAAATTTTCAAACTTTCAAATTTCTAAATTAAAAGTCAAAGTTTGACTATATTGACCAAAATTCACTTTTCTGGAAAATATTCTTTTTAGTCATGTTTAGAATTCTAATTCACATCAAAATCAAAATTTATATTTAAAATAACAAAATTTATTCATTTTTAATAAATAAAATAAAGTTTTTAAATCAGGAAATTAAATTAAAGAAATTAATATATATAATTAAAATAATCACAAAATACAGGGTTGTTACAACAAATGATCAAACACTGATCATTTCACAGCAACACTTAGTATGCCACGTTACCAAATTGGGATATATCGCTGATGAATTTCAACTACATAACCTCTGAACTCGTACGTCTCAGAGAAGGGTGTTAAGCTAAGAGAATAAATTCTCCGCCACCAACAGATATGTATTTGAAAGAAATCAGCTTTATATCTCAAATTGTAACGTCAGACATACAATCCATACAAGTCTGTTCCGGGATCGAACAGAATCGAAGGCACTTCTTACGAAGCCCTTGCATATCCGGATAATTTTCTAATCACGTCCGGACTTCCCGTCACTAAGGGTGATAAAACCTCTAAACCGGAGATCAGCCGATGTAGAGTAACTCGACGGTAATCCTTCCGTTTTCAAAAATATCCGGTCTTCAACACCGGTCTTCGAATGCAATTCATAACGACGTATCACATATTCGGAATGGGTTATACGACCCCATGGTCCTTTCCCGGCTAACCCGAATAGTGAGCGCTTATTCAAAAATAAGTGTGGCATTCAAATTCATCCAATTCACAACAAATACCATTCAAGGTAATTATTGATAGTCGGTTATTTAACTATCAATAAAGATGCGCAACATCATCAGATTCTAAATAATTTTCCAAATTATTTATTTTCCAAAATATCTTTACTAGATATATAATTTCCACACTTCAAAAATAAATCAATATTTATTTTTAAACAGATCCCCTTTTCTTTTATAAATTCCATATTGAATTTATATTTTCGAATATCTACTGATATTCGATTTTCAAATCGTTTTCAATATTCATTTTCGATTTATCTTAAAGAAGATAAATTCTCAAAATGTTCATTTCATATTGGAAAAGCAATTCCATACTTATTGGATAATAAGAAATTCACAAATCTATTTATTTTCCACATTTGAAAATATTCAATATACTTAAATCAAATTAAGTATATATTCATTTATTTTTTAAGGAAAACATTCTTTTAACACCTTTATTTGAGTCAAAACGAATGTTACGTAAAACATCGTTACGACGACTCAAAATCACTAGTATAGGGATTCAGAATTAAGATAGATGTGTAAATCCCAATACTATATAAAACATTTCCTTCCGGAAATCATTTACTATAACAACAGTGTTATAGTCCACCATTTCCTTAAATTTTCTCGAAAACGTCTATTTCAACAAGTACTGTTGAAATCTATGCTTTCGATTCATAATACATTTTAAAACATCTTTAAAATGTTTAACTTCATTTTTAATATCACTTCTTCAACAATGAATCCATTTTTATTTAATAATATATTCACTGTCCAAAATCGTGAATATAATTCACTTAACCAAATTTCAATTTTCTCTACACATTTATTTCAAGAATTATCCACTATCCAAAATCATGGATAATTTTCCCTTCTTAACCTTCTTCATTAAATTTATCAAATTCAATTGATTTCGAATTTATAAGACAACGTTTATAAATTCTATTTCTATTTTATAACAACTTTGATTTATAAATCTTCTTTATTAACAATTCAATTCATAACTCAAATCTTATACCAACAATCCATATTATAAGTTAAATACTTATAATTTCTTTATTTTACAAGATCGTTTCCATTTATAAGTTCACGATTTATAAATTTCATTTATTTATAAATTCTAAAAAATTCATTTTAACGCTTATAAAACTTATTTTATAATACCAACATTTTAAAGTTATAAATATCAATCTTGTACATCTTTTACATACATCGTTTTAATAATTCAAAAATTCCAATTAAAACCATTTTATAAATTTCTTAACTATTTATTTCAAAAGAAATTACCTTTTGGTTATAATTCACAAATCTTAACTTTTATAACTTTAAAATCTTAACGTTTATAAATCAATTCAAAAATTCCATAAAACGTATATTTTCAAAAATCACTTTAAAATCCTTTTAAAGTAAAAGTCGTTATTTTTAAACTTCAAAACTTGAATCCAATGATGCAACGCATCAATTAGTCCATCACAACATCAAACATCATATATCATCATATGATAACAGAATATACATCAATATCTGTAAAAAAAATAAATACAATTGAGGAATCCAGTTGGATCCCTCCAACCTGTTTCCCTGCATCCAAAGACGTTAGCACAATACCAATTCCACTTCGAGGTGGAATATCGCGGTATATGGGTTTTATAAAAATATCCGCTTACTAACGGCACAATAGGGTCTCATCCGCTATACGAGGCGGGAAATCAATCAATCCAATATATACATATGCCAATATGTATATATTGCTATATATATATATATAGATATATCCTAAAATATCTAATATCACATCCAATAGCAAACAATCAGTCAATAAATAACTGCAATTCATTTTGAGTGAGAAAAATCTCACCTTAGCTTTTATTTTGCAATCCAATCCATTTCTGCTTTGATTTCTTTATTCAAGACCTTGTAAAACATTATATATGATTTGTTAATATTCGAACAAATCGAATGATCAAATTTCTTTTTAAAAGAGTTACTTAATTACCTCTTTTAAATTTTATTTTTATTTCAAACAAATCTATCGATCAATTTCCTATTAGATAAAGTATCCTTAGAAACTAGAAATAATAATAAGCCAATTAACTAATTAATCATCTTATACATCATAAAAAAAATATTTGTGAGTCTAAAAACAATGTACATATTTTTCTCTTTGAGATCACATATATTTATAAAATGAGTTATATAAATCTACAGAGGTTAAAATCTGGTTTTTATAAATATTTATATATATATATTTCAATCTATATATGCTAAACTTAGTCAGTATCTGGTAAATGAAATAAATATATCTTGTTGTCCTCTATTTATATATACATAGCTGATTCAAGTTGATTTATTTATTTATTTTTTATTTTATTTTTCTTAAAAAAAACAAGACTGCTTTGAAATCAACATTTTACAATTACTGTTTCAAAATAAAAACAACTATTTGTAATTGATAATATACCTCACTGTTAAAGAAGACCCAGCTATGCTCGCGAATCGACGAGCGCTGCTCCTCCACGAACTCGACTGGAAATTTCCCTGACACACTCGATTCCGGCCTCACCTGACAACGCACACTAACCACCAAGCACTTGACCCTGGCCTCGATCTTCGTTCCATTGACGACGACCCATGACGAACCAACAGCCACCACTTCGATTAGTCGTGATACCCTCCATCGCTCGAAAACCCCACTGCCTCCAGTCGAACGCGAGTGCCGCGCTTGTGCCCACGCTCCCAGAATCGCCTCCATGCTCACAAACGAAACTAAAACCCCTCCTTCAATCACGAATCGATCGCGAGACCACCACAGTCACAAAATTGTCGAACCTCCTCCCCTTGAACGCGAGTTTGAACCCAGTCGAGCTTCCAATTCCTGAACTCGCGAGCACGCGATACTCGATCGCGACCTCTGCCATCGCCAGTCGAGGTGTACGCGAACTCCACTCCTCTCGCACGAGCGGTCACTCGGTATCATTTTGTTTTGAATTTGGAAGATAAAAGGTAGAGGCTTCGGCTGCCATTTCTATTTGAACGAGAGTTTTTATCTTTTCTTCGAAACTGATTTAGAACGGGATTATTTAAATTTGAAGGGGGATGGGTTGCACGATGCGTTTGTGATTTCTGCGTGATTGTTGGCGTGAGTTAAGGGAAGACGACGTGCTAATGTTACCCAATTTAAATTTTAAATTTAAATTCAATTCAATTTGATTTCGACGCGTTTTTGTGTCGTGTGCTCACCTATCAACTCCGAAAAATACGAAATTTGAAATCCGGTAAAAATACAATATTACGGACCCAATGGAACTGGTTTCGTCGAATTCCGAGACTGTGCCTCGGACGGCTATTTTTAAATATCGACTCGAACGATATAAATTTCAAAACTGAACAGAACAGTTTAAAAATCAATTCTGAAGCTCCTGTTATCTTCAGTATTATAAATACGAATTTTAGAAACTTTCGAAATATTTTTCTTCAACTGTAAATTGAAGATTTAAATTCTTATCCAGTTTCAATAGATTAAATTATAAGATTTAATCGCCAAATTCCAAGTTAAATTCGGGATTCAAATTAAATCATCGTTCAAATATTTAAAATTAATTAAATATTTTCACTTTAATTTGTTCAAAATTCTGGGTCGTTACAGACTTCCCCCCTTAAAAGAATTTCATCCCGAAATTACAAGTTAGGAAGAAAAAAAAGTCCTTAACTCGTCTACTATTTTTCACAATTCGGTAGTTTTATCAATTTATCAAAACAAATCTTTCTACTTAAGATTCGTTACTAATTCAACTAAATTTTCAACTTCAATTACTGATTTCAAACAACATTGTTTTCTTAACAATTCAATTTTAAGTTTAAATTCAAATTTTAAACTTTCAAAATTTCTCAAAAATTTTCTAACACTCAAAAATTTCGAAAAATTTCGCCAGCGTCTCGTTTGCGCGGCTAATACGGTACGACTACAAAATGTCCCCACGGACTCTCAAATTTCAAAAAGAAAAAGAAAAAGGCAAGCGGCTAGACAAGAAATCATCAAAAACTCATATTATAATTCAAATACTTACCTTTTGTCGAGCAATTCAAATTATCTTTGAAAATCAAAATTCCAATTCCTTTATAGCTATATATCCTACTAGCCATAATATCTAGTTACAGCATTCAAATCATTTTGCAAATTTGATTACAAAATTTTCAATATAACTGCTTATATCATCTTTAGCTTACTATTGAATTTACATATTCATTTTCATTCAATTTCACATTTCACATTCATTTGAAGTTAACTTATAATTCCAATTTAATTTGGATTCAGTTTTAACTTCTGGATATTGAATTTATCGATTAACTTTCATTTACAACTGCACTATTTTAAATTAGTTCCAGTTACTAATTCATTTCAAATTCCAATTTATTTTATTCAAATTCGGTTTCAACATTCAGTTCTAATTCCAGTTTTATCTTCATTCAATCATTACTTAGAATAATTTCAATATCACATTCTACTTACTTTAATTTAACTCCATCTTTTAAGTTAAATTTATTCTATCAAAATTCAAATTGTATAAGTTACCAACTCATTTATTATTTCATAAATATTTTTATATAGTATTCCAGCGTCTTTTTCAACCTTTCAAAACCATTTTTGAAAACAATTCAAATTATCCTTTGAATTTCTAAAACCAAATCCAAATTTTTCCAAACAATTTCCATTTCTATTTGGCAGCAATTTCTCTTTTGGAAACCCGAAAATGAACACCGGTGATGTCGCGATCATCATCGGAATTATTTTCCAGCGACCGAAAAGAGTTTAGAGCTTTCATTTCTCCAAAATACTTTTCAAAACCTTTGAAATTCATTTTCAACTCCAAAAAAGAATTAAACTTTCCAAATCCCCAAAATTTTTAAATTCTTTTCAAAACATTTCCAAATACTTCTCTGGAATTCCGTTTCAAATTACAATTCACATTTATAATTTACATTCTTTAATTTCATTTATAAATCACATTTACAATTCATATCCACAATTTTATTCTTATATGAATTTATTTCCTTATATTTCAATTCACATTTATAATTTCCATTTGTTAAATGGATTTATCTTCAAATCTTTGGTTGTTATTTTTAATTTCTCATTCAATTTCAGATAACAATGATAATGTTTCAATGTTATTACTTCCTAACAACCAAACATCCATGTATTCTAATAATTCATAGAAAATGATTTTTTTTCTATACAAAAATAGTTTTGGGAAAAAATTATTTCATTCACCCTATTTTAAAACAATACTATGTCGTCTTGCCTCGTTTAAGTGTTTAGAAATCCCTATCGATAATATGGCGTCCCACATACCGACCAAAATTCACAAACATCTCAACGGATAAGCAAACACAATATAAAACATTTTTATATTCACTAACAAATACGCGCTCATATCTATTATTACACTCAAACTCATTCTAGTGTACTACTGACTCTATCTCTAATGAGTAACACCCAACAGAGCAGGGTTGTCGCTTAACCATATGCTCTGATACCACGCTGTAAGGACCCGATTCTTCGACTTCCGAAAACAGACATCAATACGTCCACTGTATCAACAGCCGAGCAACGAATGCCGGAAAACCGAATTCTTAGGGTTTTAGAAAGAAGAAAACAGAAGAAAAGATAGAAGAAAAAGAGAAGAAGAAAGAGGAACAACAGAACAACATCAGAACAGAAACAATATCAGAATCTCACATATCGCAGCGGAACAATATATAATAGATAAACACTAGTCTTTTAAAACAAAGAACTATATCAGTTTATATACATACATCAATCAGAGTCAATATACGACTCAATACAACACAGCACATCAATGGACAGTTATATAAACTTGTCCTCATACAGAATACACAACGGAATAAATAATATCAGATACAAATACTACGTCTCGTCATCCAGCTTATCTCCAAAGCTCCAGGATATCCTGATAACATAACTCTAGGCTGCCCGTGTGGAAATTTGTGGGCACCCAGAGTTTAGAAGGGATCAATAAACTCCGAGTCAGTCATGGTGACTGGTGTGAGATCGTAAAACAGTTTATTCTTTAAAACAAAAACGGGATAATTTTTGAAGTCAATTCGAAATGCTTTTGGAAAATGAAACTACCATAAGACCTCCCGCCACACACACAATGCAAACGCAGAATTGGAGGAGATTTCTTCTTATGATAGTCAAAGATGATTACTACGCAAAAATCAAATTCTTTTTGATATTATTATTAGTGCATAGTGTAGAAAACATTTCGAAAGTATAATATTAATCTTAGCCAACATACGACCAGTATCGTATGCCTACTATAGCTACCATCTAAACAGTGGTGACCACCGTACGTAAATGGCAGGTTCTACAACTAATACCGTACAAAGTTCGTATGGGAGTTTGGATTTCCAACAAATGGTCAGGCTAAGGAACTTCCTTTTCCACGATGGGTACGTCCCTGGAATAGACGACCCGAGAACCTAACGTTACGGTTAGATCTCTGCCAACACAAGGCCGGGTTACCTCTGCAAAAATAGGTAACTACTGACACGCGTATGTCATCCCCCGATCGTAACCGATCTTCTCGAGGATCCCCGATTCGCAACAAACCACATAGTAAAAATGCAGCAACCACATAGGTTAAGTATCTGGGCTCCATACCATGATACCATCTCTATCCAGAAGGAATGACATACACTAAGGGGCGCTACTCCCTAGAACCTTGCCGCATCCTTCCTGTTTTGACCATTTCCGGGAGTGAGGCTCGACGAAGTCTCGTCCACAAAGCTACGCTTTTCAAAAGCCATGCTTCGGGTCAAACAAAATGATCAACCTATGATCACAAAGATATAAGATCAAACAAATGATCATATCACAAATGATCAAACACTGATCATTTCACAGCAACACTTAGTATGCCACGTTACCAAATTGGGATATATCGCTGATGAATTTCAACTACATAACCTCTGAGCTCGTACGTCTCAGAGAAGGGTGTTAAGCTAAGAGAATAAATTCTCCGCCACCAACATATATGTATTTGAAAGAAATCAGCTTTATATCTCAAATTGTAACGTCACACATACAATCCATACAAGTCTGTTCCGGGATCGAACAGAACCGAAGGCACTTCTCACGAAGCCCTTGCATATCCGGATAATTTTCTAATCACGTCCGGACTTCCCGTCACTAAGGGTGATAAAACCTCTAAACCGAAGATCAGCCGATGTAGAGTAACTCGACGGTAATCCTTCCGTTTTCAAAAATATCCGGTCTTCAACATCGGTCTTCGAATGCAATTCATAACGACGTATCACATATTCGGAATGGGTTATACGACCCCATGGTCCTTTCCCGGCTAACCCGAATAGTGAGCGCTTATTCAAAAATAAGTGTGGCATTCAAATTCATCCAATTCACAACAAATACCATTCAAGGTAATTATTGATAGTCGGTTATTTAACTATCAATAAAGATGCGCAACATCATCAGATTCTAAATAATTTTCCAAATTATTTATTTTCCAAAATATCTTTACTAGATATATAATTTCCACACTTCAAAAATAAATCAATATTTATTTTTAAACAGATCCCCTTTTCTTTTATAAATTCCATATTGAATTTATATTTTCGAATATCTACTGATATTCGATTTTCAAATCGTTTTCAATATTCATTTTCGATTTATCTTAAAGAAGATAAATTCTCAAAATGTTCATTTCATATTGGAAAAGCAATTCCATACTTATTGGATAATAAGAAATTCACAAATCTATTTATTTTCCACATTTGAAAATATTCAATATACTTAAATCAAATTAAGTATATATTCATTTTTTTTAAGGAAAACATTCTTTTAACACCTTTATTTGAGTCAAAACGAATGTTACGTAAAACATCATTACGACGACTCAAAATCACTAGTATAGGGATTCAGAATTAAGATAGATGTATAAATCCCAATACTATATAAAACATTTCCTTCTTGAAATCATTTACTATAACATCAGTGTTATAGTCCACCATTTCCTTAAATTTTCTCGAAAACGTCTATTTCAACAAGTACTGTTGAAATCTATGCTTTCGATTCATAATACATTTTAAAACATCTTTAAAATGTTTAACTTCATTTTTAATATCACTTCTTCAACAATGAATCCATTTTTATTTAATAATATATTCACTATCCAAAATCATGAATATAATTCACTTAACCAAATTTCAATTTTCTCTACACATTTATTTCAAGAATTATCCACTATCCAAAATCGTGGATAATTTTCCCTTCTTAACCTTCTTCATTAAATTTATCAAATTCAATTGATTTCGAATTTATAAGACAACGTTTATAAATTCTATTTCTATTTTATAACAACTTTGATTTATAAATCTTCTTTATTAACAATTCAATTCATAACTCAAATCTTATACCAACAATCCATATTATAAGTTAAATACTTATAATTCCTTTATTTTACAAGATCGTTTCCATTTATAAGTTCACGATTTATAAATTTCATTTATTTATAAATTCTAAAAAATTCATTTTAACGCTTATAAAACTTGTTTTATAATACCAACATTTTAAAGTTATAAATATCAATCTTGTACATCTTTTACATACATCGTTTTAATAATTCAAAAATTCCAATTAAAACCATTTTATAAATTTCTTAACTATTTATTTCAAAAGAAATTACCTTTTGGTTATAATTCACAAATCTTAACTTTTATAACTTTAAAATCTTAACGTTTATAAATCAATTCAAAAATTCCATAAAACGTATATTTTCAAAAATCACTTTAAAATCCTTTTAAAGTAAAAGTCGTTATTTTTAAACTTCAAAACTTGAATCCAATGATGCAACGCATCAATTAGTCCATCACAACATCAAACATCATATATCATCATATGATAACAGAATATACATCAATATCTATAAAAAAAAATACAATTGAGGAATCCAGTTGGATCCCTCCAACCTGTTTCCCTGCATCCAAAGACGTTAGCACAATACCAATTCCACTTTGAGGTGGAATATCGCGGTATATGGGTTTTATAAAAATATCCGCTTACTAACGGCGCAATAGGGTCTCATCCGCTATACGAGGCGGGAAATCAATCAATCCAATATATACATATGCCAATATGTATATATTGCTATATATATATATATAGATATATCCTAAAATATCTAATATCACATCCAATAGCAAACAATCAGTCAATAAATAACTGCAATTCATTTTGAGTGAGAAAAATCTCACCTTAGCTTTTATTTTGCAATCCAATCCATTTCTGCTTTGATTTCTTTATTCAAGACCTTGTAAAACATTATATATGATTTGTTAATATTCGAACAAATCGAATGATCAAATTTCTTTTTAAAAGAGTTACTTAATTACCTCTTTTAAATTTTATTTTTATTTCAAACAAATCTATCGATCAGTTTCCTATTAGATAAAGTATCCTTAGAAACTAGAAATAATAATAAGCCAATTAACTAATTAATCATCTTATACATCATAAAAAAATATATTTGTGAGTCTAAAAACAATGTACATATTTTTCTCTTTGAGATCACATATATTTATAAAATGAGTTATATAAATCTATAGAGGTTAAAATATGGTTTTTATAAATATTTATATATATATATTTCAATCTATATATGCTAAACTTAGTCAGTATCTGGTAAATGAAATAAATATATCTTGTTGTCCTCTATTTATATATACATAGCTGATTCAAGTTGATTTATTTATTTATTTTTTATTTTATTTTTCTTAAAAAAAACAAGACTGCTTTGAAATCAACATTTTACAATTACTGTTTCAAAATAAAAACAACTATTTGTAATTGATAATATACCTCACTGTTAAAGAAGACCCAGCTATGCTCGCGAATCGACGAGCACTGCTCCTCCACGAACTCGATTGGAAATTTCCCTGACACACTCGATTCCGGCCTCACCTGACAACGCACACTAACCACCAAGCACTTGACCCTGGCCTCGATCTTCGTTCCATTGACGACGACCCATGACGAACCAACAGCCACCACTTCGATTAGTCGTGATACCCTCCATCGCTCGAAAACCCCACTGCCTCCAGTCGAACGCGAGTGCCGCGCTCGTGCCCACGCTCCCAGAATCGCCTCCGTGCTCACAAACGAAACTAAAACCCCTCCTTCAATCACGAATCGATCGCGAGACCACCATAGTCACAAAATTATCGAGCCTCCTCCCCTTGAACGCGAGTTTGAACCCAGTCGAACTTCCAATTCCTGAACTCGCGAGCACGCGATACTCGATCGCGACCTCTGCCATCGCCAGTCGAGGTGTACGCGAACTCCACTCCTCTCGCGCGAGCGGTCACTCGGTATCATTTTGTTTTGAATTTGGAAGATAAAAGGTAGAGGCTTCGGCTGCCATTTCTATTTGAACGAGAGTTTTTATCTTTTCTTCGAAACTGATTTAGAACGGGATTATTTAAATTTGAAGGGGGATGGGTTGCACGATGCGTTCGTGATTTCTGCGTGATTGTTGGCGTGAGTTAAGGGAAGACGACGTGCTAATGTTACCCAATTTAAATTTTAAATTTAAATTCAATTCAATTTGATTTCGACGCGTTTTTGTGTCGTGTGCTCACCTATCAACTCCGAAAAATACGAAATTTGAAATCCGATAAAAATACAATATTACGGACCCAATGGAACTAGTTTCGTCAAATTCCGAGACTGTGCCTCGGACGGCTATTTTTAAATATCGACTCGAACGATATAAATTTCCAAACTGAACAGAACAGTTTAAAAATCAATTCTGAAGCTCTTGTTATCTTCAGTATTATAAATACGAATTTTAGAAACTTTCGAAATATTTTTCTTCAACTGTAAATTGAAGATTTAAATTCTTATCCAGTTTCAATAGATTAAATTATAAGATTTAATCGCCAAATTCCTAGTTAAATTCGGCATTCAAATTAAATCATCGTTCAAATATTTAAAATTAATTAAATATTTTCACTTTAATTTGTTCAAAATTCTGGGTCGTTACATATACTAACAGGGAACTTTGCAGAGTGATAACAGTAATGATAATATATAACAATCAGTAACATGCTAAATAACAGATAACGGTGTCAGATGTCATAGATGAACTGATACAGATAATAGCATATATAGCAATGTAAATAACTAACAACATCATATTTCAATTGTCGTTCCAATTGAAATCAAATTTAATAAATATAAGAACGTTAATCGTGAGTGATTGCTCACCTTTCGAGGCTAGAGAATACAGAAGATGACATAGATATATGCACTGATGCAGACACTAAAATTTGAATTACGAATCGAAGCAAAGCAAAATAGGCGTGAATCCAACGATAAAAGCTGATAACAAGAATGGTCGAAATCAAATCAGAACCGGATTGATGAAGATAATTGATATATGCGAACTCATATATACAACCATATATATAACTATTTATATATAAAAATCATATTCTAAATTTTAAACACATATTAAATATATTTATATATATATACTTATAAATATGAAAATACTTAGATTATATTTTATTCCTTTCAAAATGTCATATATATATTTCAAAATAATGACATATATTATAAAATAAAACTGTTATATCACACATACATATAAAGTACACAAATATATCTATATAATTGATATATAAAACAGAAGTCAGGTGCATATATAGGAACTACTATATATATAATAATAAATTTCTCTAACCAATTTTTTTTAAAACATAAAATATACCTTTTCAGATCAATATTCTTAGTTAAGCACATATATACCAAATCAAAGTATATATATAGTTTTCACAAAATATGCAAATAACCTTTCAACTGGAAGCGGCCTCAAAATATATATATTCTGCTACTTTAACAGCAAGTGAAAACTTAAAATATAAATATAAATATAATATAATTTATACTAATATGTAATAGATAATACTGATAAATGCTAACATACATAACAATATCATATACAGTTTATAAAACTTACATACTTTTACTAATACTATATATACAATCTATATAAAATGTAAAGATCAGCCTACTCATGTAATTTAAAAGTATCTATTACTAGATTCTTCACAGCAACCCAACAACACAAGAAATATAAATATAAACATCTATATAAGCTACTATTATATATATAAATAAGCTATTCAAACAATTATACTTTCATAAGTTTTCATATATAAACTACAAGTTATATATATATATATATATACATGTAAGCTTAAACTTATATATACCTAAGATATGAAATTATATATGTAAAAATATTACGAACCAGGCTGCTATGTTAAACATATTATATATTTAAAAATTTTACAAGTAAATGCATATATACAAACTAGCCGACCGACATTCATAAGTATAAATATATAAACTGAGAAGTATTTATATATAAGCATATAGATAAACCAACTATATAACAGCATATATAAGCAACACACACATCAAAATCCCTGACATATATATATATATATATATAGATATCCGATAAAATGTACATATATAAACCTTTATAACTTAATATACTTTAAATATAACTGTATAAACTTATATATAACTAACCCATATAAAAACAGCAAAGCCTATACACAAACTTATATAAATTTTTAAACAACAGATATATGTATTACCTATATAACTTATATATAACCAAAGAGACCCCTGATATTTCTTATACATTGAGACTACTTAATATACAATAAAATATGTACATAAAAGTCTATTTTAATCTATGCATCAAAAATCAACAGTATAAACTGATACATACAATATATAACTTATATGAATTTTTATACGTACAGTGCTAAGAAAACATAATAAAACTATGTTGTAGCCATGTTAAAATATACATATTTCTTCAAAATTTCATATACATCACGTACGCTTATATGTGAAATCCTTGAATACTTTACAAAAGAAAAACACAAGGTAAGAAGATGAGCAGGAACAACTATACACACTTATATATGTAATATATTAAAAATCAGTATACTGTAACATTTATATACATAAAAGCAATTAGATCTTGTATAAAACTAATATAGAATTTACATACTTTAAAACAATATTTGGTAACATCTATATACCAATATATATATATATATATATATATATATATAAATCTTATATAAGATAACCCAGAGTATAGTTTATAAGGCTTTATATATAAATAACCTATGTGTATAACTATTATATAAACTGATATATGTATATATAATATGAAAAAATCATACCAGGCAGTTATAAAATAACTAGTATGTACAAACACTTGCAAGCTATATAAATAAATAAACTTATGTAATTTGTATATATATAGAATTTCAACAGATATTATGTATAAGTCATAAAATATATATCTCTTAAAATAGATACTAACCCTTATATATTTTTATAAAGCATGCAAGTGAAGGAGCTGCTGGACTGAGGCTGGCTGCGCGGAATTTGAGGAAGAGGGCGGGGTGGAGGAGGTGCGGTTCGAGTTCGGGGTGCTAGGAGGTGGTGAGACATGGTGCCCGGCCTTGGGTTTTGCCAGGGGAAGGAACAAGAATGAGGACGGTTGGGTGGAGAAGAAGAAAACGAGAGGAGAGGAGCAGGAACATCTTATATATATACCAATATATTTCACTGAAAGGCAAAGTTCAGGGACCAAAATATCGTGCGAACCAAAGAAGAATAGTGAACGAACCCGCAATGTGTATTTTATATTCAGATCTAAAAGAATAGCTGTATAAATAATAATAATTATAAAACGTTGTAAAAGTTATCATCCAATATACAGTAATGACAAAGCAACGGTCACCCTATGATTTAGCTGAGTAATTAATGGCTTGATTGGACAACACGTTTCAAATTTTGAAACCGAAGGAAGTAGTAAAGTCACAGTTTATGGTACCGTTACAACGAACAGTTTATTGTTTCCGTCGCGTACCGGACCTCAAAACACAGAATTGAATATACTGTAGAGATCAGCACAACGAGATGATCAAAACGGTATACAGATATCAGTGATAGGATCCTCCGATCAAAGTCGATAATCAGTACCGAAAATGCTGCAAATTTGCCAGAATTAAGAAAAATGGAGCAATAGTAGTCAAAATTTGGAGAAAAGAAATATGACGTCTCTCTCAGAAGATGATTTGCAGATTTTCTATATAAAAATATTTAGGTTTGGAAAACATTTTATTATCATCAATTATTAACTGATATAAATTTAAATAAAATTACACAATAAAATAAACTTTAATATTATCAAATGAAAATTTACCAATTGCTATGTTTAAATAGACGTATTCCAAATAATAAATTTTTATTTTCAATTTTTATTGTTTAAAATTTCACAAAATTTCAATTAATTAAATAAATAAAAATCACTAAAATTTATGGGTCGTTACAGCCGGTTACTTTAATTACTTTTTGGGCTTTAAATTTTAAAAATTAGGGTTTCATTCATTTCTCTTTTGCTTTTATTTTGTAATTATTTTTTAACTCGTGTAATTGTCTAGTCGTATGACTAGGGGATGAACTACGGTGGTGTAGTTCGAGAATTCGCAACTCAGTGGCTGTGTTGTGGTAGGGTTTTGAGCGTAGAGTTAGGTTAGTCGATAGCGGGTGTCGCAAGTTTACGTGTGTAAGCATCTGACTACTTAATTTCTAGTAGAAACCTCGGGGGCAACACGTAGGCAGGGTTTTGCCGAAGCTCGGTAAATCTGTGTGTTCTATTTTCTATTTTTATTATTCTGCTATTATCCGTGCTTCTATTATTCTGCTATATCTGTGTTGAAATAATTTTATATACTTCCGCATTAAATTTTTATAATTAATAGTATCACCCTATTCACACCCCCTCTAGGGTGAAATCGATCCTACACAGTTGGTTCCAGAGGTGCGTGCGGTGACAAGGAGTAAAGTTTTGGTGGTGGGTTGGTCGCAGGTCGTTGAGGACGTCGAGAATAGGGTAATGTTTGATCGCACATCGATGTGTTGAGTGGCTGTTTCGATTCGATTGGTAATTTGAGGAGAAGAGGGTCAGAGCATGAAGTGGATGGTCGATCGTGATGGCCAGAGCGAGGCGAATGTGGAGGCGTCATTGTAGTGTTCTCAAGTTGAGCACACGGGTGCAAGAATGTGCACAGGTAAGAGGGGGAGATGAGGGATGTTGAGTAGTGCTGCCTTGTTTCCCTAAATTTTTTTGCGTTTGGGTTTGGAAAGAAGAATTGTTCGATTGAGTGGTTATGAGTTTGGGCCTTAGGCCGTAGAGTTTTATAAAATTTAAATTTGGAAATTTATTATAGATAATAGTTTTAAACTTTAATAAATCATGAAGCGTCCATACGAAGTTCGATTAACCTGCGGTCTTCAACATTAGGCTAGCAATAACAAGTACTACACTTCTTTATAAACTGTTGAAAAGTTCAATGAAGTACAGTTTGATGGTAAATTTATATTCACAAAAACAATTGCATTCATTTGTAATTATAATTTATCACTGACATTTTGTTAGCGGAATAAAACACAGTTCCGAAATTAAATCATATTGGACATTTGGTTTAGCAGAATAAATCTCCATTCTACTATTTTATTAATTTGGACAATTATTTATGTATCAGTTAACTTGGACATATAACGTGTTGTCTGTTGATGTTAATCATGCCATTTATTTACATAATTGTTGCATGTAAATATCAGTAATATAATTCGAATTATTGAATTAGATTTAATGGTAGTTGCCTAAATACCATTTGTAGCCACTAAGATCCTTCTTAATAATATTTTAAAAGTTAATTAAAAGTTTCTGATGTTTAAAGGATAATTTCAATTAAGTAAGCATTCAACTGTCATTTTGGAATTAACAAACATTAAGATAAATTTTATGTAAGTAAAAAATGTTAAGTAATTATTATTTAATTAATAATTGTTCCAAGTTAATTATTATTCTAAATTAATAATAATTAAGGTAATTTCCATTTTAATAAATAATTGTCTTAAGTAATTAATCTCTTAAATTAATAATGGTTATTAGTTAGTTAATTATTTTAAATAAAGGTATTTAAGAATAATTAATTATTTATTAACAAGGTTTACCTTAATTAATTACTTGTTTAAATGGTATTTTAAGTTGATTAAATTATTTAATTAAGAGGTTTAAATTTAATTAATCATTTTGTTAATCGTATTTGAAGTTAATTAACTACTATATTAATAATGTTGGAAAATAATTAATTATTATGTTAATAATGTTTTGAAATTTATTGATTATTTTATTAAGTATGTTTTAAATTAATTAATCATTGTTTTAGTAATGTTCTAAAGTTAATTTATCAGTATAATAATATAGTTTTAAGTTAACTTAATATATTACTAATAATATTCTAAGGTTATTTTAAATAAGAATTAAAGATAATTAAATATAAAAAAGAATGTTTTAAATAATAACTTGTTTATTTAAAATTGTTTTTAAATAATCGTTTGGTTTATCAAAGGAACTTTATTAAATGTGATTTATTAAAGGAGATTGTTTTTAAAAGGGAATATCGATAAAGGAAGTTTTATAATGATTTTGGAGATTTTGTAAAGGGTTTTGTAAATAAGTTTGGAATTTAAGTAAATGGATTTCATAAATGAAATAGATTATTTAAAATAAGTCTTAGCGGTTGCTATGGGTAATTAAATCTATGAATTATTGCTTGTTTGTTTATTTGATAATTAAATAACCGACTATCAAATCTAGACCAAAATATAACTCCGAAATTATCTAGGAGAAACACATGGGTTATATGACATAGTCATCTTTGATGATGTTGTACTGCGCATATAAATCTTGTTTTGTTCTCTAAAAAAGGTATGGAGATCCATCAACTTAAACGGTTAGGGGTGATCCCTGCTCCTATGTAATGTCTGATTATTTCCAAAAGAACCAGGGTTGATTTTACCGAAACTATCGAATGTTGTTTCGAAGAGACCAAGATCGAATAAGTATAAATTATCCAAAAACCACTTCAATCCACCTCAAGCGTTTCGAACTAAAGACATCTTGAAGAATATAGAATTAAAGATGGAATCGAAGATGGAGCTTTTGAAGTGCAAGGACTACTTGCCACTAATCTTGAAGGTGGTTCCAAAATTGATGTAGTGCAAGTAGTGCCTTCGGTTTCGTTTAGACACAGAACGAACTTGTATGGATGAATGCTGGCACTGTATTGCTACCTGGAGGGCAATGTTAGCATTCCAAGTGGTTCTGCATAAAAGGTAATCGTAGCCTCAAGCCTCACACATGGGAAATGGCTAAAACATGATAGATGCAGCATGGCTATGTGAGTCGCTCCCATTAGGGTATGCCATCACCTTTCTAAATCATCCTATTATGAATTTGGTTGTGCATGAGGGCTCTTGATTAAGGTTGGAAAGCAACCGGAGTGATGACATATTCGGTACTATCCAAGTTCAGTGGTAGGTCGGTCATGTGTTGGTAGGGGTGGACCAAGTTCAGGATCCGACTCCAGGTATATTTTATCTCGAGGTGTACTATACTGAAGGTAGTACCTTACCTTGCCATTGTTGGAATCCATTATCTAATAAGCATCACGCAGACTTGATTGTATCCCTATTATGCTGGAATTTAATAATGTAACAATTTCGGCTATGGTTAATATGTATTTATATTCTAGAAATTATCATAATATCATTAGATTTTCTATAGAAATGGTTTGGTTAGTGTAAGGCAAAAACCTATCCGTGTTTATATGCGGCATGGTCTTACGAGATATTTTTTATTTTAAAGGGTTTTACAAGTTAAATAAATAAAATTCCTCGTGATTTGAGTTTCTCATGCTAGTTTTACCAGACTGACCCGGGCATTGTTTCCTCAATTGCTCGGTCTTGAGCATATTTTCCAAATTTAGCTGGATACTTTGGAGCTTTCAGGAAACGAGCTGAATTTTCCAGGATGTATTCGCATACCTTACATTCTTTTGCTATTCTATTTTTTTTTGCTCTTGTATGTATTTATCAGCAATTATAAGGACAGGGTGTTATTAATGTCTAGGTTGATAATAGGCTAGTGTACTCTGATGTTGTGTATAAATAAAGATGATTTTTTTGTAAAGGTCTTGTATATTATATAATGCTCGTCATGATGTGAGATTTTGTTCTATGTTCTTCTTTCTTTACCCCAAACAAATCTGTTTTTCCGGCACTCAGATGCTCGGCACGTGAATACCATGGATGTATTAGTGTGGACTTTTGAACGTTGAAAAGGGGGGCCGTTACAGGTTGTATCAAAGTTTAGGTTGAGCGAACACCTAGGCTTTGGTGGGAATTGACTCATTTGAGATAGAGTAAGTGAGACCCTAAAATGAGTTTGAGTGTATTTATTAAATGCGTATTTGTTAGTGCTATAAAAATGTTTTATATTGTGTTGACTTATCGGTTGAGTAGTTTATGAACTTTGGTCGAGAAATGGGGCACCATGTGTCGATAGGGGTTTCTGAACACTTAAATTAGGCAAATAGACATAGTATTGTTTTAAAATCTGGTAAATGAAATAATTTTACCTAGGAATATATTTAATATATTGCAACGACCTACCTTTTCGAACCCTAGAAGTCGACATTAGTACATCCATGGTATTCACGTGCCGAACAACCAAGTGTCGGAAAGACAGATTGTTAGGAAGAAGAAAGAAGATAAGGATAAGAAAAAAATAAACAACATAGAATCTCACAACGCAACGGAACAATATATATTACTCAATATTATATACTACAAAGTCATTTCAAAAATGTTACATCAAAGTCATACTAATTCAAATTCTACCCTAGGACAGTTATAACAGTCTGTCCCTACCTAATTGATACAACATACATATAATATAGCGAAAATCAAGGTAATAATTAGCTATCGATGAAGCCACCTGCTCCAAGCTCCTCCAAAATGATTCTGCGGAAAAACCTGAACTACTTGGCTGCCATTTAAATTTGAGCACCTAAGAATTTAGGAAAAGAAAATAAACTCCGGGTCAGACATGGGTCTGGTGTGAGAAAAGCATAAGTCTTTAACTTTATAAAAACATTTAAATCAAAGGCATCTCGTAAGACCATGCCACATATAAACATGGACAGGTTTTACCTTACGATAACCGAAACATTTGTATATAAAATCCAGTGATATTATAATAATGTCTATGGTTTCAAATAAAATATGAATATAGCTAAAATGCTTGCATCTCACATTTCAACATAGTTGGGTACATGTAAAATCGTAAAGGCGCATATTGGAGAATGGATTCCATACTATGGCATGGTAAGGGACTACCTTCCGATGGTACACCCCTAGAAAATGCACTTGGAGTCTGACAAGAACATCTTATACCTCTGCTACACAGAGTTGGCTGCGCCTTTAGCATGGCGAACTGGATTACCCCATCCCCTTTTGACATCGAGGCCTTATACTACCACGGTGTTTGCGCACAAACAACTCGAATATGGACAATCTAGAATGGGGTGACGGCTCCTAATGGTAGCTGACCACATAGCTCTACTGCATAGCCTGTTTTTGTCATTTTCCTAGTTTTTGCCACTTCTCACTTGGAATGCTAACACTGCCCTCCAGGCATCAATGCAATGCTAGCATTCATCCATACAAGTTCATTCTAGGAATGAATGAAACGAAGGCACTACTTCTACTAGATCCATTTTGGAATCACCTTCAGGATTAGTAGCAATAGCCTTTGCACTCCACAGTTTCGTCTACGATTCCATACTCTTCAAGATATCTTTAGTTCGAAGCGCTTGAGTTGGATCGAAGTGGTTTTCGAATAACATATCCGATCTCGGTCTCTTTGATACAACTTTCGATAATTTCGGTAAACTCAACATCGGTTCTTTAGGAAATAAGCAGACATGGAATAAGAGCGGAGGTCACCTCCTAATCGTTTGTGGATGGATTGTAACGACCCGTATTTTTACGGATCGACAAGTTCGTCAAAATCTGGAATTTTAGCATTTTCATGTCATTTCAGATTTTGACGCAGATTTGTCTAAGTCCTAGGTCGTACGCGACCTAAATGTTGTTGACGACTTAGAGAAGATCTGCGACCTAAGGGGATAGGTAAGTTAAAGGATAGGTCTGGGTCGAGTTGCCGACTTAAGGGAGTGACCGACCTAAGTGATGAGTCGTGACCGACTTAAGAGGCTTAGACGACCTAAGGAAGAATAGTAGGCGACCTAAGTATTCTGGGGAAGAGTTGGGTCGGCAACGACCTAAGGGAATGTTGTGAGCGACCTAAGAGTTTCGGTGGGCTAAGTGTTAGGTCGGCAGGGTGAGTTAGCGACCTAATGGTTACCGGGTTAGCGACTTAGTATCTTGGAGCGACCTATAGGTTAGCGACCTAAGAAGGGTAGCGTGTTAGCGACCTAAGGGTTGGCGACCTAAGGAGTTAGCTTGTTAGCGACCTAAGGAGTTGCCGTGTTAGCGACCTAAGGAGTTAGCTTGTTAGCGACCTAAGGAGTTGCCGTGTTAGGTCGCGTGTTGTTTTAGGTCGTCATGCATTAGGTCGCTGAGGAGTTAAGTCGTAGCATCTGTTGGTCGCAAGGTTTTGGCTTGAGTGTTAGGTCGCGAGATTGTTATGTCGCGCATAGGCTAAGTCGTTAGGTCGAAGACTGTTATGTCGCGTGCATCTGTTAGGTCGGAGAGGCTTAGGTCGGAGAGGCTTAGGTCGGAAACGACCTAGGGAGATAGCCGAGTTTCGACTTAAGGAATTTTCTGCTATAAATAGGAGGGGTTGTTCTCACTTTTTGGGATCCGGATTCTTGAAGCGACGAAGTGCTGCCATTTTGAGAGCTCGACT
The DNA here is from genome assembly GCA_030737815.1 of Allium fistulosum. Taxonomy (NCBI): domain Eukaryota; kingdom Viridiplantae; phylum Streptophyta; class Magnoliopsida; order Asparagales; family Amaryllidaceae; genus Allium; species Allium fistulosum. The sequence goes on from CM060905.1 coordinate 1,146,896,775, forward strand.
TCTACACTTCTTCACTTCTTTTCTCCACTCTAATCTAGTGCTTCCATCCATCCAAATCGAAGATCAAGATTGAAGATTCAATAGCTTAGATTGAAGATCTTCATCTTTTCAAGAGAGATTTCTTCGTTTGAAGCGGATTTGTAATAGAGCTAGCTTGATCCTTTGCTGTCCAGATCTGAAGCGTATTGATTTGGGTTTGTTTAGGAGATTTGGTGAGTGGTGATTATCTCTCACACGGATCCAAAGGAGTATATCGGATTGTTGGCTCGATTTGGTGTTAAAATAGAGATTTCCATGCATTTTCTTCATCCTAATTGTAGATCCATATAGATCCATTGTTCATGATGATGTTACATCCATTTTATCATATGTTAACCTATGCAAGTTCATTCATCAAGTTTGTAGAGGTATAATCCATGTTTTCATGCTTATTGGACTTTCAACTCTTTAATTACGAAAATGCCATTATTGTTATAATTGTCTACTTAGATCATTTTTGAATGCTTGATTGCTTGGATTGATGTTTGATTTGATTGATTGTTATGAACTAGATGATTGATGATTAGATTTAGATCGAAGGTGATTCAAAAGCTAAGGGAAAGGCTCTTGAATTGGAAAAGCTGCTCGTGGCATATGTAGCGGGATGATGAAGCTCTTATGCATAGATTTGATGAGGTGAAGTTGAGATGAAGCTTTGCAAGGATGTAATGAAGCGATGCATCATATGATGAAGACTTGGTCTAATCCAGACGGGATCATTCCAAGCATGTTGATAACTCGGTGATATGATTCGAGTTGAAGATAATGAATGGATATGAGAATAGTCGTCGAGGAGGATGACTAGGAGGCTTGGATAGCATCGTTGTTGAAGGTTCTAGCATGCTCTAAGCAAGAGTACATTTGGGCAGATTCGATAGTCCCAACGGCCAACTGTTGATGGTCGAGTACTCTGGGCAGATTCGATAGTCCTAGGCACGGGCTGCGACGACGTGCGGGAGTTATGTCTAGAACCGGGGTTTCCATTAGCCCTTGACGGACGGCTGAAAGAATGTGTCGGTCATTCAATTAACGGTGATATCGAAGCAATGATAATAGTGATAGCCAGAGTCATGGATGTTTGGTTGTATCGTCATTCGGATTCAAGAGCGGTATTTTCTGGGTGCTTATCTGATTTAGGCCTTGGTACTTGGAAAACATCGCCCTTGACTCGAGTGATAGTAGTTTTACTTTAAATTGAATGCTCTGCTATGTTTGCTTCTGCTTAGTGTGTGTCTGGGGGCTATCACTATAGAATGAGGTTGGAGTGGGAGGGTTGTATTCCTATTCCTTTTCCTTTATGCTCTTTTGGTATGTTGTTAGTTAATTTACTGCTCACTAAGACTGTTGTCTGACTCAAGGCTTTATGTTTTAATCCTTATTGCCTTGGGCTGTTCGTCCATTTTGGGACGGGCAGACTAGGTAGCAGGTGACAGGTGCTGTTCTCTTCTTACGATGCTGATATCGAAGACGAGCTAGAGGGTTGCATATTATCTTCTTATTATATGTACTGGATATTCCGCTGTTTGTATTCTCTGAGAGATATGTAGTGAGGCTTGATGTATTGACTATGTGATGCTTGTATTCAACTATTATGGAGTTTTATATGATGTCATTTTGTTCTGTAAAGCTTCACTATACATATGCTCTATTGTATTTTGTCCATGCGCTGTGAGTAATACGATAGATTCTGTTGTTTTAAATCTTACCTTGACAATCGTCCATGGTCGCCTGGCACACTTTACAGCGCTCTATCTCTAGATTCGGTGCAGGGGTCATGGACGGTCGTCACATTTGGTATCAGAGCATTGGTTAATCGATTTTACCCAACGCTCGCTGAAGTAACCACGTATGAGAGACGTAATTGTATTTTGATGGATGATTACTATATATAATATAGTAGCTTGGTAGAGTTTGAGTCCTTTATGCAGTTGTTTCTCTAGATGTTCTAATCATTCCTTTTTATAGATATTGAGAATGAGTCGAAGAGGGAGACCAGCTGCTAGGGAAGGCCGTGCTACTGAAGAGACTGCTGACTATGCAGCCATGTTCGAAGCTATGATGACTTCGATCATGAGAAGGATACCAGTTCCAGGGGCAGCAGTAGATGTTGGAGTTCAAGTCCAAACTCCGAAACCAGTGGATTTTGCTAAGCTGTGCAAGGATTATACTGCTCTTGGAGGGAAGGTTTTCTTGGGAACAGAATCTACCATTGAGGTCCAAAGGTGGATAGATGCTTGTAGAAGGATCTTTGGTGATTTGGGAATTGATGATGCAACTAAGAGGAAGTTGGCATCGAGGCAGCTTCAAGGGAGAGCTTCTGATTGGTGGAACTCTATTACCATCACTACTGCGGAGGAAGAGATTACTTGGGAGCAATTCCAAGTCAGATTTGAAGCTAAGTTCATTTCTACAGCTCAGAAGTCTGTTCTGTTCAAGAAGTTCGTGGAGCTCAAGCAGGGTGGGAGATCTGTTCTTGAGTATGTTTCTGAGTTTGAAGCTTTGTCCAAGTATGCCCGGTCATATATTGAGTCTGCTTATCAGAAGAATGAGAAGTTTGTGACCGGTTTGGATAGTTATCTTGGGAGACAGTTGGTGGATCATTTGGACGATTCATTTGAGAAGCTTGTGGAGAAAGCTCTTAGGCATGAGAGTCTGTTTCCTAAGGAAGGACCTGTTGTTGCTGTTACCAAGGGAGAATCTAAACCACAGCAGGGTGGAAACCAGAAGAGGAAGCAGCAGCAGCAGAAGGGTAAGGATGGCCAGAAGAAGCCGAAAGGCGAGGTGACTTGCTACAATTGTCAGCAGAAGGGCCATTTCTCTAAGGATTGTAAGAATCCGAAGGCACCAATGAAGTGTCACAACTGTGACAAGCCAGGGCATTTCAGGAAGAATTGTCCAGAACCGAGGAAGGACAGGCAGATTGTGCAAGCCTATGCTTTGGGAGCTGTTCCGTCGTCTTCGAAAGCTCCTACTGCTGAAGAGAAGGGAAAGAGTGTGGTTGTTCAAGGTACTCTTTTCCTATGTGGTGTTCCAGTTAGAGTTCTGTTTGATATTGGAGCGTCGCATTCATTTGTTTGTAATGAACTAGTAGGCCGGTTAGGTTTGGAACCGGATATTGTTGATAGGCCATTGGTTGTGACTAATCCAGTTGGGGGTTCGTCTTGTTTGAGTATGTTATGCCGTGGTCTAGTTGTGTCGAGTCATGGTTGCTCTTTTGTTTGTGATTGCTTTGTTCTGAACTTTGCGGGGTTCGGAATTATCTTGGGTATGGACTGGCTTAGGAAGTATGCGGCTAAGGTTGACTGTGAGAGGCTGGAAGTGACAGTCGAGAATGTGGAAGGGCGAAAGATTGTGATACGATGTAAGCATGAGGAAGGCGTCTTCATGAGCTTCATGTATTCGCTAGTTGTTCCACGGGATGGACTGTCTTTAGTGCCAATCGCAAATGGATTCGAGGATGTCTTTGACGAAGTCAAAGGGTTGCCGCCGCATAGAGAGATCGAGTTTCGTATAGATCTAGTTGAAGGAGCCAGACCTGTTGTGATGCCTCTTAGGCGAATGGCGCCTAGGGAACAGCAGGAGTTGAGGGTGCAAGTTGATGACCTTTTACAGAAAGGATTCATTCGGCGTAGTGTGTCCGAGTGGGGTGCACCAGTTGTGTTCGCAACCAAGGCAGATGGATCATTGAGATTGTGTGTGGATTATCGTGAGCTGAATAAGGTGACTAAGAAGAACAAGTATCCATTGCCGAGAATAGATGACTTGTTTGATCAGCTTCACGAAGCAAAGGTGTTTTCTCAGATGGATTTGGCAACGGGATTTCACCAGCTGAGAGTGGCTAAGGATAGTGTGCCGAAGACTGCTTTTAGGACACCATCCGGTTTCTTTGAGTGGCTGGTAATGCCGTTTGGATTGACTAACGCGCCAGCATATTTTGTGGATCTTATGAATAGAGTGTTCAGAGATCAGTTGAACAAGTTCGTACTTGTGTTCGTGGATGATATTCTGATTTATTCCAGAACTGAAGAAGAGCACAAGAAGCACTTGCGTATTGTTTTGGAAATCTTGCGGAAACATCAGCTGAAGGCTAAGTTTTCGAAGTGTCACTTCTGGAAGAGTGAAGTGAGGTTCTTAGGCCATGTGATTTCTGGAAATGGAATAGCGGTTGATCCCGCTAAGGTGGCGGCAATCCAGGATTGGGTTAGACCTAAGAATGCATCAGATGTGAGAAGTTTTCTTGGATTAGCAGGATATTATCGACGGTTTATCAAAGACTTCTCCAAGATAGCTGCACCGTTAACAGGATTGACGAAGAAGAACCAAGTGTTCAGTTGGAATGCTAAGTGTGATCAAGCCTTCGGAATCCTGAAAGAGAGACTGACGAGTGCTCCTGTTTTGACTATTCCAAGTGGGAATGATGAGATGGTGGTTTATACCGATGCATGTGGTACTGGACTTGGAGCAGTGCTGATGCAGAAGGATAAAGTTGTTGCGTATGCCAGTCGACAACTGAAGCCGCATGAAAGGAATTACCCAACTCATGATTTGGAATTGGCGGCGATTGTATTTGCTCTGAAGATGTGGAGACATTATCTGTTGGGAGTTCGATTCGAGTTGTTTACGGATCACAAGTCGTTGAAGTATCTTTTCTCCCAGAAGGATTTGAATCTTCGGCAGCAACGTTGGCTAGAGTTTTTGGCATCGTATGATTTTGGTATAGCTTATACTCCGGGAAAAGGTAACGCAGTGGCTGATGCGTTAAGTCGAAGACATGCAGGATTGGGAGCCATGTTTTCTGAATGGAAGAATCTCGAGTATTTAGCTGGATTTGACTTCAGGCCTAGATGCGAATTGGAACCTGAGATGTTGGCAAACTTATCAATAAGACCTTCTCTTGTGGAAAGGATTGGCGAGAGCCAAAAGCGAGATGATAAGCTTGTCAAGATTATCCGTGATTTGGAATCTGGATTGGATCCAGAAAAGGATAAAGGATTCGAGGTCGATAGAGAAGGTTGGCTTCGAAAGCAAGGACGACTAGTTGTTCCCGATATAGATGAATTGAGGAGTGAAGTTCTGAAGGAAAGTCATCACTCGAAGTTGACGATTCATCCAGGAGGAAATAAGATGTATCGGGATATGAAGAGAACCTACTACTGGGAAGGTATGAAGAAGGATGTTGGAAATTTCATTTCCAAGTGTATGAATTGCCAGTTGGTAAAAGCCGAACAGAAGAAGCCAAGCGGATTGCTTCAGCCATTAGAAGTTCCTACATGGAAGTGGGAACAGGTGTCGATGGATTTTATCGATGGATTGCCTAGAACCAGAACGGGAAATGAAGGAATTTGGGTCATTGTAGATCGTCTGACTAAGAGTGCACGATTCATTCCTGTTCGATCGACTAGGACTGCATCAAAGTTGGCTGAGTTGTATGTTAAGTGGATAGTCCGATTTCATGGTATTCCGAAGAGTATAGTGAGCGATCGAGACCCATTGTTCACTAGTGGATTTTGGAAGAGCTTCCAGAAAGTCTTGGGAACCGAGTTGTGTTTGAGTACAGCTTATCACCCTCAAACAGATGGTCAGACTGAGAGAGTCAACCGAGTTTTGGAAGATCTCCTCAGAGCTTGTGTTTTGGATTTTGGAGGATCATGGGAAGGTCACCTTCATTTGGTGGAATTTGCGTACAACAACAGTTACCAGTCAAGCATTGGTATGGCACCGTATGAGGCATTGTATGGAAGACCGTGTAACTCTCCGGCATGTTGGTTGGAAACTGGAGAAAAGTTGATACTTGGGCCAGAGATGATTCGACAGACTTCAGATTGTATAGAAATCATTCGGCAACGGATGAAGGCAGCCCAAGACCGTCAGAAGAGTTATGCCGATAAGCGTCGAAAGGATTTGGAATTCGACGTTGGTGATATGGTTTTTGTGAAGATTTCTCCACTGAAGAATGTTATTCGATTCGGGAAGAAAGGAAAATTGACTCCGAGATTTGTTGGACCATTCCCGATCATCGAGCGAATTGGAAAGCTCGCCTACAGATTGGAGTTACCGGAGAAGATGTCGGGTGTGCACAATGTTTTTCATGTATCGTATCTACGGAAGTATGTGCACGACTCGAGTACAGTGGTTTCTGCTGATAGCTGTGAAGACTTAGAAGTTGATCCAGTCGATAGAAGACCTCGTAAGCCGCTTCGTGTTGTTGAAACTGACACGAAACAGCTTAGGAGGAAGGTGGTTAAGTTGCTCAAGATACAATGGAGTGATGATGATAACGACTGTACGTGGGAGGTGGAAGAGAGGATGAAGGCAGCTCATCCTGAACTCTTCGAGGTATGGCCCTAAGGTGTCGTGTCATCTCGCGATATTGTAACTTGTTCTAAGTCTTAGAATTCTGTACGCTAAGTTAGAATTGGATGCATGGTTTGATGATTGCTATGGATGGTAGGCGTACAGAATAGTTTTGATTGCTATGATTGTTTGGGATTTCGGGGGCGAAATTCCTAAGGGGGAGAGAATGTAACGACCCGTATTTTTACGGATCGACAAGTTCGTCAAAATCTGGAATTTTAGCATTTTCATGTCATTTCAGATTTTGACGCAGATTTGTCTAAGTCCTAGGTCGTACGCGACCTAAATGTTGTTGACGACTTAGAGAAGATCTGCGACCTAAGGGGATAGGTAAGTTAAAGGATAGGTCTGGGTCGAGTTGCCGACTTAAGGGAGTGACCGACCTAAGTGATGAGTCGTGACCGACTTAAGAGGCTTAGACGACCTAAGGAAGAATAGTAGGCGACCTAAGTATTCTGGGGAAGAGTTGGGTCGGCAACGACCTAAGGGAATGTTGTGAGCGACCTAAGAGTTTCGGTGGGCTAAGTGTTAGGTCGGCAGGGTGAGTTAGCGACCTAATGGTTACCGGGTTAGCGACTTAGTATCTTGGAGCGACCTATAGGTTAGCGACCTAAGAAGGGTAGCGTGTTAGCGACCTAAGGGTTGGCGACCTAAGGAGTTAGCTTGTTAGCGACCTAAGGAGTTGTCGTGTTAGCGACCTAAGGAGTTAGCTTGTTAGCGACCTAAGGAGTTGCCGTGTTAGGTCGCGTGTTGTTTTAGGTCGTCATGCGTTAGGTCGCTGAGGAGTTAAGTCGTAGCATCTGTTGGTCGCAAGGTTTTGGCTTGAGTGTTAGGTCGCGAGATTGTTATGTCGCGCATAGGCTAAGTCGTTAGGTCGAAGACTGTTATGTCGCGTGCATCTGTTAGGTCGGAGAGGCTTAGGTCGGAGAGGCTTAGGTCGGAAACGACCTAGGGAGATAGCCGAGTTTCGACTTAAGGAATTTTCTGCTATAAATAGGAGGGGTTGTTCTCACTTTTTGGGATCCGGATTCTTGAAGCGACGAAGTGCTGCCATTTTGAGAGCTCGACTTCTACAGTTCTTCACTTCTTTTCTCCACTCTAATCTAGTGCTTCCATCCATCCAAATCGAAGATCAAGATTGAAGATTCAAGAGCTTAGATTGAAGATCTTCATCTTTTCAAGAGAGATTTCTTCGTTTGAAGCGGATTTGTGATAGAGCTAGCTTGATCCTTTGCTGTCCAGATCTGAAGCGTATTGATTTGGGTTTGTTTAGGAGATTTGGTGAGTGGTGATTATCTCTCACACGGATCCAAAGGAGTATATCGGATTGTTTTTTTTTTGAGATCATGGGGAACCTTAAGATCATGGTATTCATTGATACTCACTTAAGTAAACCCCACGCCGTGTGTCTACCCCGCTTTTTATTTAGTCGTCGCACACGGATGCGTAACGTTGAAACTCCCACTGATGGTTTGGCGCTGGGATTCGAACCTGCCCGGACACAGTCCTTTGGTTCCCATCTCCCATCTCCCAAACCAACCGAGCTACGAACGGCGGGTAGTATATCGGATTGTTGGCTCGATTTGGTGTTAAAATAGAGATTTCCATGCATTTTCTTCATCCTAATTGTAGATCCATATAGATCCATTGTTCATGATGATGTTACATCCATTTTATCATATGTTAACCTATGCAAGTTCATTCATCAAGTTTGTAGAGGTATAATCCATGTTTTCATGCTTATTGGACTTTCAACTCTTTAATTACGAAAATGCCATTATTGTTATAATTGTCTACTTAGATCATTTTTGAATGCTTGATTGCTTGGATTGATGTTTGATTTGATTGATTGTTATGAACTAGATGATTGATGATTAGATTTAGATCGAAGGTGATTCAAAAGCTAAGGGAAAGGCTCTTGAATTGGAAAAGCTGCTCGTGGCATATGTAGCGGGATGATGAAGCTCTTATGCATAGATTTGATGAGGTGAAGTTGAGATGAAGCTTTGCAAGGATGTAATGAAGCGAGGCATCATATGATGAAGACTTGGTCTAATCCAGACGGGATCATTCCAAGCATGTTGATAACTCGGTGATATGATTCGAGTTGAAGATAATGAATGGATATGAGAATAGTCGTCGAGGAGGATGACTAGGAGGCTTGGATAGCATCGTTGTTGAAGGTTCTAGCATGCTCTAAGCAAGAGTACGTTTGGGCAGATTCGATAGTCCCAACGGCCAACTGTTGATGGTCGAGTACTCTGGGCAGATTCGATAGTCCTAGGCACGGGCTGCGACGACGTGCGGGAGTTATGTCTAGAACCGGGGTTTCCATTAGCCCTTGACGGACGGCTGAAAGAATGTGCCGGTCATTCAATTAGCGGTGATATCGAAGCAATGATAATAGTGATAGCCAGAGTCATGGATGTTTGGTTGTATCGTCATTCGGATTCAAGAGCGGTATTTTATGGGTGCTTATCTGATTTAGGCCTTGGTACTTGGAAAACATCGCCCTTGACTCGAGTGATAGTAGTTTTACTTTAAATTGAATGCTCTGCTATGTTTGCTTCTGCTTAGTGTGTGTCTGGGGGCTATCACTATAGAATGAGGTTGGAGTGGGAGGGTTGTATTCCTATTCCTTTTCCTTTATGCTCTTTTGGTATGTTGTTAGTTAATTTACTGCTCACTAAGACTGTTGTCTGACTCAAGGCTTTATGTTTTAATCCTTATTGCCTTGGGCTGTTCGTCCATTTTGGGACGGGCAGACTAGGTAGCAGGTGACAGGTGCTGTTCTCTTCTTACGATGCTGATATCGAAGACGAGCTAGAGGGTTGCATATTATCTTCTTATTATATGTACTGGATATTCCGCTGTTTGTATTCTCTGAGAGATATGTAGTGAGGCTTGATGTATTGACTATGTGATGCTTGTATTCAACTATTATGGAGTTTTATATGATGTCATTTTGTTCTGTAAAGCTTCACTATACATATGCTCTATTGTATTTTGTCCATGCGCTGTGAGTAATACGATAGATTCTGTTGTTTTAAATCTTACCTTGACAATCGTCCATGGTCGCCTGGCACACTTTACAGCGCTCTATCTCTAGATTCGGTGCAGGGGTCATGGGCGGTCGTCACATGGATTTCCTTATCATTTATCCTAGAAGAACTAAATGAGTTTATACGTACAGTATAGCACCACCGACGGTAATTGTACCATATAATTCCCATATTTCTTCTAGATATTTCCAAATTTACGTTTTGGTTCAAATTTGATAGTTAGTTATTTAACTATCAAATAACAATCATTCAAACATAGATTACATTTCCCTTGGAAATCAATTAATCCCTTCAAAATTAATCTTTCCTTAGTAAAAATCACATTATAAATACTTGGAAATCACTTTCATATAATTATCTCTACGGTATAAGTATATTCACACACTATATTTTCGATACTTAGAAAATATAACCATATACTTATCTCAACGGTATAAGTATATTCACAAACCATTTCACTTTCAAAAACTTGGAAGTCTTTCCATATACTTAAAAAATAGTATAAGTATATTTACAAAACATTCGAAAAGATTTCCATTTCAAATCATATTTAAATGATCAAACTCAAATGTCATTAAAATGGGGATATTAGTACCCCAAAAACATTAATCCATTTTATAAATCTCTTCCCAAATTAAATATCTCCTTTATGAATCTCCAAATCTATTATAAAGCTTCTTTGTAGATCTCCAATTTATTTATAAAATACTCTTTTATAACTCTCCAAAAGCCCATTTATAAAACCTCTTTCATAAATACCCCAAAATTGTTTATAAAACTTCTTTCATAAACTTAATTCAATAAGGTTTTCCTTTGATAAACAAATCCATTATTCCAAACATTTTTAAATAAACCATTCATTATTTAAAACATTCTTCATTTAATTATCTTTAATCCTCATTTAAAATAGTAATTTTAAAATGTATTAAATTAACTTTTAATAATGTTATTATACTAATAATTTAACTTCAAAAGAATATAACACAACAAATAATTAATTAACTTCAAAATAATATTAACATAATTATAAATTAATTTCAAAACATCTTTAATAAAATAATCAATTAATTTTAAAACATTATTAATATAATAATTAATTAAACTTTTAAAACAATATAGATGAAGTAATTAATTAACCTTTAAAGAATGTTAATATGATATTAATAAAACTTTAAATATAATAAAATAACTTATGTCAATATAATTAAATAACTTTAATTAATAAATAAAAATATAATTTAATTTTTTTTAAATAAATAATTAAATAACTTTTTTTTGGCAAAGCCAGCGGGGATTATGGCCCCTACCATGTATTTATAATGAAAGGAGAAGGACTTACATCATAAATAAGAGGTACTGAGGAAAACTACGAAAAGGAAAAAGAAAAGAGGAGAAAAAAACAAAACAAGAAAATACAAAACTAGGAAAACAATTACTCCAAGAGGCAAACAACCCCCTCATTAAAAGGAAAGGGAGAAGCAATCATCACTTGATGAATTAACTTACAAATTCGATGGAACACCTCTAGTCTCTTTCTATTCTTGTTAGAAAACAAGGTATCATTTCATACTCTCCACAGTTCAGACACCGTAACCTTAACATAAAGAAGCAATGCATATGCAGCAGGAGTTTTCCATTTAGCAGCTGTGTATATGTTAAACCATTCGATCTTGCTATCCCAAAAGGGTCTTGATAAGCCTCCCTTCAATCTAATTTTTGACCATACGAAGAAAGAGAAAGGGCATGAGAAAAAAAGGTGGTGTACATCTTCTTCACTGTTTCGACATAGAGTGCATACATTATTCAAAGAAAGGACTTTTCTTCTCAGATTTGCCTTTGTATGTATTGCATTCTTGAATATTTTCCACAGCATGAAATTCAATCTTTCGCTTGTATGATGACTCCAAATATGCTTGTACCAAGCAAATCTGGTGTGAGGAGTATCTTCTTCCAAGGCAGTGTATATGATGGCAATAGAGTGCTCTCTGTGCTCGTCTGACCAGCTGTATCTATCCTTAGTTTCAAAAGAGTATGGTTGGTGGTACCTATCCCATTTACTGTTAAGTAAAGAGCAGTCCAAGATAGGTAGGTGAATCTTACCATGCCTGATGTAGGATGACGCTTTAGCATTAGTAGGAATTCTAATAAGTTGAGCTTCAGCATATGACATAGAAGTGCTTAAAATCAATCCCTTATCTAACCATGATTCAGACTCGAAGCTGAGAGTGCTATTATGGCACAGGGAAACATATGAGTAGGGTAAAATTGCATAACTAACCTTTAGCATAAGCTTCCAAACCCAGCTACTAGCTTGAGTTGGTATTACAGTCCAAATATTCTCATTTTTAAGATTATATTTGCAACACCAAGCAACCCACAAGGTGGATTTTTTTATAGTATATTATCGAAATGTTTCGAGAGTGCTGCCGTGTTCCACCTTTTCAAATTCTTTATATCCAGACCCTCATACTTCTTAGGCCACTCTAATTTGTTGTAGGTAATTGAGGAAGTTTTCAATGATAAGTTTGAATTTCAATTTGGTAAACATAAACTTGAATTTCAATTAATCGATTTATCAACCCTAAACAATCTAAAATAAAACAACTCATACGATTTTTAATAAAACAACATTCGTTTTTCCAAATCATTGTTCAACTTCGAAATCTTTTACGGTTTGGTTTTCTGCGCTTGAGCTGCGTCTCGCATACTTGACGAGACAAATGAATCGGTCGTTGGAAGACCGTTTCATTTACTTTTTAACGATATACTTTCTGAACGCTTATAAATAATAATCTTTTCATTTTCATGTAAATATAGGTCATATTTTTATTTTTGTTTTATTTTTCTCCTTTCACTTGGGTTGACTGTGGGGACACAGTCAAAATCAAGTGTGGGGGAGACTCATCATCATTTTCGATTTTTCATGGTTTATTTTTTTTTCTTCCCAAAATAAAAAAAATGTTTTTTAAACATTTTGATATATTTTTAAAAGAAACACTATAAGATAAATATATGGTTTTGGTTTATTAAATTGAAATTTTTGAAAATTTATTTGTTTTAACAAAAATAAAAATAAAGTTTGATTACAAATGACAATAGTTTAACTAGTATATAGGAAGATTCATGGAGATAATTATGAAATATATTCTAATTGAAAATCTTTGTTTTAAAAAGCGGTGAATTTAAAGTAAAGGATATAACATGTTTTTTGTCTTCTAAGTTAAAGAATGCTAAGATGATTTTGCGAAACTCTCTCTCTAAAAAAACAAAAACAATTTTTTTGCATATATGTATATATTTTAAATAAACACCTGAGTCATGTGTTCAAACTTGTGTATTCACTCGCCATGCTCTGTACCCTTCTCACGTAAGCCCGAAAGGCAATGCATGATCGGTATACCGGCCTCAGTTTATTCGAGTTAGGTGTATGTATATAAAAATTCTTTTTAATAACGCCTACAGTCGATAAGTGCTCACACTTGTGTGTTCACTCGCCACGCTCTGTATTCCCCTCACATTAGTCTGAAAGGCAGTGCACGGGTAATATATCTTGCCTCAGCTTAGCTGAGTTAGGCATATGTAAATATCAATAAAATTTTCAAAAGAAAAAATGGAGAGAGTAAGCAATTGACATCCAAGCAATATTTTAACTTATTTGATTTGACTTGTTATTGAAAAGAAATGAAAATACCACTTTGATAAACTTTGATAATCAACTAAGGATCCATTTCATAGTTACACTGTGTTATCAACCGAAACAATGAGTTAAACTATAGCTTATTTGTTACGATAACTTCATTTTTGTTAGAAATTTTGATGAGTAAATGACTTAAATTTTCAAGATAATAACCAAAACCTATATTTAACTTATTCGTGTTAATTTAAAAATTAAATCCTTCATATGTAAATATTTTCAAAAATTCGCATTCATCTCTTTGTAAATAAATCTTGCATTTTGTAAATATTTTCGTCCTGCATTTGGATTTTGTGGGTAGTATACGTTGAAAACCCTCACGAGACAACACTCGTCCTACTGGGAACACCCAAAGGTTTAACAGCTTGTTGCATACGCTCAATGCAATCGTGCTCCCAACGAAAACAGATTTATCTTAGTTTTTAGTTTATTCGAGGGCGAATAAAAAGATAAGCTTGGGGGTATTTGATGTGCACGTAAATGTGCTTATTTTTACCACCATATTTAATCTATTTAAATTAAATAAATGATCATATTGGGCATCTTATCTTGTTAAACCAAAATTCAAATTATTTTCAAATTATCACATATTCATCTTCATATAGGGGCAAAATGGTCATTTTTGTGCATTTATTAAATTGTAAAAATTTACTTGGAATTTTCTATGTTGTTTAGTGGGAAATTTAGTGAATTTTACAAGTGGTTTCATGATGATATATGCATGCACAAGAGTAAAGAGAACAAATGAAGATGGAAATAATTCAAAGTGAAGATCATGGAGGACCCCACTTACCCACCTACCTTAATGTACACTTAGGAGCTAATGCACATGCTAAAAGGCCATTAAATCTTCATGCATACTTACTGGATGATTAGTGCATGCTAATGGTTACTTGGCCACCACACTTCTTAAGGGGTAGTTTGGGCATTCCCCAAAAATATGGATTAGGGTTTCTAACTTGTTTAAATACCCTATATTTTCATGTAACCCCCTCTTCCTCTTAATTACTTTTAGACTCAAAATAAAAGAAAGCTCTCTTTCACTTTTCATGGCTACTTAGCCATTTTTATTTCATGTAATCTTTCTTTCTATGCAATGTTAGTTAATGTTCTTTTACATTTACATGCTCTCTTTCTTATGTTGTTAGTAGTTTAGTGTTCATTTCATTTTACTTAGCTTTTCTTTTCATTATACTCTCTTTTTCCTCTTGTTTATTTCATGTTGCTTTCTACATTTGTTGATTTAATAACAAATATGAGAGGTTAATCCCTACAATTTAGGGGTAATGAAGCTCTCTTGGATCATGTAGATGCAACATAATTTTACATTTATGTCTCTTTTGTGCTTAATGAAAAGTTTGATGTTTGTGTGATTTTGTGTTTAATATTGAGTTTGATAGCTTATTTTGTTCAAAACAAATAGGCTACGCTTAATCATATGAATCACTAATTACCTCTTCATCTACATATGATCATGGTAATGGAAGTGGATTTAGAATGAAAATTTGATGGTTTATGTTTCTCATTCAATAGTTAATAAGCCATACTTAAAATAGATTCTACTTTTAATTTCATGTCATTTTCATTAAGGTTAGTAAGTGGGTTAGAGGGTGCATTAAAGTTTGATGATTTAAGTGTGTTAATTAATAACACAATTAGGCCATGCTTATGATAAATGCATCAACTAAACTCACAAATGATCAAAAAGAGATCATAATTTCATTATGTTGATTTATGTGATCATGAGAGGGGATTTGCCTCTAAATTGCTCTTTAATCTCATATTTTTATTCTCCTTAGTTTTAGCTTGTTTTTACTTTCCTTTAGTTAGTTAACAATCCCTCGACTTTGGTTTAATTTGATTGAATAGATTTTTAAAATCTAATAATTCCCTGCGGATCGACCCGTACTCGCCACGTACTACGATAGTACGCCGTGCGCTTGCAGTATAAATTTAATTTAAAATTTATCGGCGGTTTTCTAATCCGATAGAAATTTCGTCGTTAAACCACTTGTCAAAAAAAATTTGCACTACTTTTGTGACATCAGAGGATATAATGTTCCAGCATGTAGTGTAAAAAACTGCGTTGAAACCATCAGGCCCACCAGCAGCAGTCTTTCTCATTGAAAATATGGAATCCTTTATCTCATCATCAATTATAGGAGAGGTTAGAATGACTTGCATATCAGTAGAGAGAGTTGCCAGGGAGAGGCCATTGATGAAAGAGAGATTAGGAGTAGGAAAAGAACCACCAAGGAGGGAAGAGTAATATTCTAGAAATGCAGAATCAACTCCAAAACCTGTACACTGAGTAGCACCATGCATGTCTATAACCTGGTGAATGAAAGACTTAGATTGCTTTATCTTTAATGAATCATGAAAAAGTTTGGTGTTTCTGTCCCCATGCATGGTCCATTTTTCTCTATATTTCTTCCTTTCCATTTCAGCTTCAGTAAAGTAGGCATTATCATGCTTCTTAATCAGGTCAGCTTCAAGTTTGAAGTGGGAATGGTCATTGCTTGAGTTTATGATCAGAGCCTGGACCTGCTCAAGATCATAACAGATGTCAGTAGAGAGTTTTTTCCATCACCATATATTTGTTTAGACCATATTTTCAGAGCATTTTTTGTATGTATAAGTTTTCTTTGTATCTTCAACATAGGGTTTCCAAAAGTGTGTTGATTCCAAGCCTCAGTAACCACCTGCATGAAATCAGAGTTATGGAATCATGTATCAAAAAATTTACATGCTTTCTAATGTCAGCTTCACCAAAAGAAAGGATTAAAGGGCAGTGGTCTGAAAGAGTAGGCATTGGAATGATATTGAAGGGAAATTGGCAAGGGCTTCGTGGTTAATGAACCCATGATCAATCTTAGTGAGGGTTCTCAGACCAGATTGGCTTTTGTTACTCCAAGTGTATGGGGAACCAGAGGTTGGAATATCAATGATTTCTGCATTGAGTATAGTGTCATTGAGAGGGGACAGGTCTCTGATATGAAGAGGATTGCCACCTGATTTGTGGGAAGACAAAAAGGAGTGGTTGAAGTCTCTAATAACGATCCGTGGATGTGTGTTTTGTCTTAAGTGTGTTTGAAATCATGGAGCTTTTGTCATTGAATAGGAGTATTGTCAACATAGATAAAGGTGAAATAAAAGGTTGAGGAGTTAGAGAGGTGAGTAGCATGGCAGTGAATGAATTGCCTATTAAAAAGAATGGGCTTGAGGGAGAAAACAGTAGGATCAAACACAACAAGGAGCCTACCATAGGGAGCATGAGTGTGATTTGTGATGCAGTTCCATGTGGGGTTAATAGATTTGGCCATCTCAAGAGAAAGAGGAAAGTCAAGCTTGGTTTCTGAAAGAGATAGAAGTGATAGCTTGTGTTCACGAATAATAGTTTTTTCTTGTTCAATTTCGGATATCACATGAGCTCCTCTAATTGATTAAACTTGAGTTTTTTATTACGAAGATTTGTGTTAACTCCTTGAGAGGTTGAAGGCAATTGGATAGAATATTTTTTAGTTGAAGAAACTGAGTCTGTATCAGAGTCCATAGGAGAAATATTCAATAAATATTTATTCTTCTTCTTGCTTTTGGCATTGGACTTTGGGGTTGATTTTGAAGATGAATTCTTTCCAGAAGGCTTGGTTTTATTTTTGGGGTTTTTAGGCTTAGATAGAGGCTGCACTATTGCAGGGGAAGGAGGTAGAGAGGTAGGAAGGGAAAAAGAAGTGAAGGATGGGGAGATTGGAAGGACTGGAGATAGAGAGGAAGGGATGATCATAACATGAGAGGAGGAGGCTAAGTTGGAATGGAATAATGATTCAGATCATCTGAAGAAGAGGAGGGCTATGGGTGGATAAGGGTGGTGATAAGAGAGTATTTGGTTGAGAGAGAGTATTTGCTTCAGGGTTGATAGGTTGAGGATTGGAGTTAGCATTAATCTGATTTGATTCATACTGCATGCATGAAATAGGAATATTGTGCATGGGTAGTGGAATGCTAGGATTTGATTGTGTTTGTATATTGGCGACATAGGGGGTTAGTTGAGGCAAAGGTTGAGCATGATTGAGGAGTGGGACTTGTTGCATGCTTGATGCAGCAGATTTGTTTGAAGGGGTTCTTTTGTAAAGAGAATGACTGGATCATGATGTGTTGTAGAAGAGGTGTTTTGATTTGGAGGTGGTATAAGAAAGCATTTGTTTTTGTGGAATTAGTTTCATGCATGCAAATGTTTATAACTGGATTACTGATGTCAGATGCCATGCAAAGGGATTCTTTATTTAGTTGCTAAGTACTATAGCATGCACATGTATCAGTTGATATATTGCCTTCTATATTGAGATCATCACATACCAAAACATCTTCCAGTTCCATTCTATTTCCAGTTGAACTTTGATTTTCATCAAGAACATTGTTATTTGATTCAAGGATTCCACTATCATCAAACTGATCTAAATCATCTATCATTTGAAGCAAATCAAATTTGTTTGCAGTGTGGATCTGCCTTATCACCTGTTCACCATTGAGGCCAGAAGCAATATGCACGAGGCCTGCTTCGGGGAAATTGCTAATAGGAGACACATTTTGCTCGAGAGTTACTTCGGGTAATTTGCTACCAGTAGATGCAAGCATCAAAGGCTTATCATTAAAAGAAACACTTCTCTTTCTATTATCAATTTTCTTCCATACCTTTTTGTTAACAAAACCAACTTTCTTTTTATTAAATCCATCAAAGTTTTTCCCAGCAGATAACTCTTCATTTGAAATATTAGTGGTAACTGGTATTTCATGTAAATCATCTAAAACACTGTCAATTGAACAATTTTGGTCAGAGTGACCAAAAACACAACATTTAACACAAATGTCAGGTTTCCACAGGTAATCAATGTATACTATCTGAATAGAGCCATCAGCTGTTTGAACTGGAAAGGATGTAACCAATTCTTAACAAGGGGATATCTCAATCAAACATTTATCAAAGTTTATACGATCTAACTTTTCAATCATTTCATCCATACAGATTAGTTTACCAATTCTAGTTGCAAGCCAATTGACACCCAGTGGAGACCAAGCAAAAATCAAAATATTAAATAGGTGTACCCATATAGGAATAGATTTAATTGAGCCGCAAACATTACTGACCGTTGGATCCCACTGTTTTACTATAAAAAGTTTATTATTCATCACAATAGGATCGCTGCAAATAATATTTTTTCTGTCTTTCTCATCGGAGAGAAGGAAGAGGAAGATTGTTCATTTAACTTTCACAATACCACGTAGCTTCCATTTTCTTTTTAAATGAGCATGATAATAGAGTACGAGAGAGGCTTATCTAGAAAAAAACCAATGATATACTCACCCCAAATGTCCATACCAGCAGAGAGAACAGAGGGAGGAGAAACTAAAACATCACCTTCAAAAACAAGGTCCAAATGAATAGGTGTGTAATTCCCCGCATTGCGTGGTAGATTTTTGAAGAGTGAAGTCCAAGGTTGTTCATGAGGAAGAGGCGGGATATTTGAAAATGAAGAAGGCATGGGAGCGAGAGAGGAAGGAGAGGGTATGGAGAGAGTAGCAGTGGGATCAAAAGGAGGTTTGGGTAGAGGGTCTGGCATCGGGAAAGCAGAAGGAGGAGGAAGGGATGGTTAAAAGTCAGAAGACGTGGAAACAGAGGGAAGTATGAGAGAAAGGACAGGGATATGAGAGGGTATGGGGAGAGCAGACATTAAAAAGCAAGAATGTTTTTTCACTGATTATATAATTAAATAACTTTAAAAACATAATAAAATATTCTTTAATAACCTTTAAGAATCATATAATAAAATGATTACTTTAAATAATTATTAAAACAATTATCGATTATCTTTAAACCATTATTAATAAATAATAATTACCTTTTAAATCTTATTAACATATAATAATTATCTTTAAAAATAACTTTTAAATCAAAAATTAACTTTTCAAATTTGAAAGAAGGGGCTTAGCGACCACTATGGTACTTAAACAAATTACCATTCATTCAACTAAACTTTCCAAGTTGTAATACTCGAAATTTACATTAGCAGACATATGTGTAAATTAAATCCATAATTAACAATCAATTATTAATGCAACATTTAACCAATGTTAATCTACTGGCATGTACATAGATGTCTACACTAATGTAATAGCAGAACCGTGTTTTATCCTACTAAATAGATGTCCAATTATAACATATCCAGTTAATTATAGCAGAACGGTGATTTATTCTGCTAAAAAGGTGTCAAACAAATTTAATTAGTGGAATGGTGTTTCTATTCTGCTAAACAAGTGTCAAAATTACCTCATTCAAACCGATTTAACTCAACCCTATTTTATTTGGCTAAATAAACATGACTAATTAAGGTATACAAATTTAAACGACATTATTAATTAAAATAGCATAATTTAAAATCAGTTCAGTTTAAGCAGTCATAAATTTATACATGGCCAAAGTTATTAACAAGTGACATTAAAATGTTGTGCTCGTTATCGATTACAATGCAAAAATCCATGTGAAAAACGGATACTATATGATCAAGATACCATGGTTTAAACACACATATTTATTTATATTTAAATAAATAAACATAAAATAATTTCTCACCAAAATGGGAATGGGCTAAGCCCACACTAGAACAAACTCGACCCGCACGAATAGAGACTTCTTCCCTATCCTCCAAACCCAATGTCTGGAACAAGATTTTTGTGCACACGCGTGCACATCTACACGCCATCCACTACACCGTTCGATGCTCCGAGGCCACCCACAAGTCCACCTCCACTTCCTCGTCCAACTGTACCCCGCCATCACCGCTCCGGTCCCCCATAGTGAAACCCGACCAATCGATCTTCTCACACTAGGCAAAACGCGAAATTTTTTGTTGTGAAACTCCACCAAACTTTGCAAATTTGTGCCCCCTTCCACCATGAACACCACACCATACTCGGATTCTTCGATCGACGCTGCAATCTCCGATAAATCAAAGCCCTAGCCGACAAACATCGCCAATCATTGACACCATATCCCACTGAAATCTCAGAAACATACTTCTCTTCGATACGAACTTAACGATGCTTACGGCGTCGAGTAAATCTTCTCGGATTAGGAGAATTAACTTTTTGAACTTATGAACATTATTTTCCCTCTTGCTGATATTCGATGATGGCTCGATCGTCGCTCGACGAAATTGAGCGCCGTAAATTAGTAAAAATACTACGGGTTGATACTAACAACTTTATAGTTGGTTGCATTAGCAAACCGTGAAGGGTTGGTGAGCTATTGATTTTTGAAGTGGTTGAAGTGTTTGTTTTCTTTGCTTTGGTGATGTCAGTAATTCAACAATGAAAAAGAGGAACAAAAGTTTTTCCTTAGTTCAGTGCACACACATTGTAACAACTCACCCATAAACAGACCTAAATTTCGACCCTGAAAAGGCACATTGAAACATAGATCCATTCTATGGTAAGCTGTTGGTAGAACTAAGAAAATAACAGTATAAAGCTATAACTAAACTTTCAGAACTCACAGTGGATGGAACAAAATATAATAGCAAGTGTACTCGTTTATTTCAAAACCATAAAAATATCTTAATACAAAATTCCATAAAAACCGCAACATAATATCCGTTATAACAATTGTATAAATACATGGGTACACATAAAAGCTAGTAATAATAACAAGTACTACCACAAGCCATGCTTCTCCATCTCTAAGCATCGTCACCACCATCAATCTATCCTTAACCTGTGTTATAATGAGGAGGGAGTCAGAACAACAAGTGTCTAGTGAATAAAAACCTCGAGTCTTGCCTTTTCAGTACTTAGGCAGTATATTTCAAATAAGAATATGTCTACAAACATAAAATCATTAAAATCATTTAATACTTCTTTATAAGGAAAGGAGGCAGGTCCAACCACTTAATACCTTCTGTTCCAGAAGTATATTACATATCCCAATCATACGTCATAAATAACTAATAATGTAAGAGACGGTACCCAAGCCACTTAATACTTCCTAGTGGAAAATAGGTAGACCCTGTCATTTAAGACCTAATTCCAGAAGCGTGCTCCTCAATGGTACTATCTAGTTGACATCATATGAAATCCAATAGGGCACTTAATACTTCCAAGTGGAAAATAGGCAGACCCCGTCATTTAAGGCCTAATTGCAGAAGCAGACCCCTATAGAGACACCATCTAGCGTAACCCCTTGACCATTTAATACTTCATTTGGGGAAAAAACAGTTCCAACCACTTAACACCACAAACCCCGAAGCAGACCCTTCATCTTATGTCCCATACCTAGAATGACGTCTCACATTAGTGCACTATTCGTAGGAATTGGTAGCCAGATTAGTTGGGCAGATTTCCCCTACTGGATTTGGAACTAACCTCATGTCATTACAAATATTTATCATAAGGATATTTCACATCAATAAAAGTGTACACAACTGCTAGAAGCCTCAAAGTGAAGGGCATATTTCCATCATGTAACTCTATTGACCTCGCATCCCTATACTTAGCCACAAATCAATTACTCTGCACACACACACACATATATATATACATACATACACTCATCTCACCGTTTCATAAATAAGGCCTTATAAGGAATCTTCCTTATTACCCATTAAAATAATTAGGCTATATAAGAGTTTTCTCTTATTTTCACCTCAAAATCAATTACCTTCCTAATGGGGAAAATAAACGTAAATAAATGCCTAATTAATTACAATATATACGCAATAGTTATACGTTAATTATGTAGATAGAAATAAATAAATATTCGGGCTTAGTAATTTCTAAACACACAGATTTTATGCCATAAGAAAGTGTTTAATGTCAATTCCCTAATCAGTTATTATTACAAGTCCCTTTTCTTCAATTTCCCAAGATTTCATGGAATTCAAATGTTCAAAACAGGGAAGAAATATTCATAATCAAAATGGCAATAATAGACTTGTAGATAAAATAGAAACTCAATTTATTACACCAATTAAATGAAATATCTTAAACAATAAGAATTGCAATCTAAACCCCATACTCCACTCAACTCCTCTTTTTAAAAATAAATAGATATGAATAAGTGGTGTAAACTACGAATAGAATTCATACTCAAAACCGCTTATTTTATTAAAGAATCACAATTTAACCCAAAGAAGAAAGAGAAGTGGAATAGACTAAGAAATTATCAAAAATTGCATAAACGAAACAAACTCCATTAAATTAATGTTAATAATTGAGAATCTTGACATAGAATTGCCATTTTGAAATAAAAAGAAATTTTGGAGGATTTTATGTATTATATTTAGAAATTTCAAAATCCCTAAGGCATATTCAAATCAAAAATAAATACACTAAACAATTGCTGAAAATAAATACTAAGGTTTCCACTCAGAGAATAGCCTTAGCTTCGCCTTCCTTGGATTTGCATGCATAACAATCTCTTTCGAAATCTCTCTCTTTTAATATATATATATATATATACACGCAATATGGAAGAGGTATATATATTCATTAGATTCAGAATAATTGGAGAAGAATAGGATAAGAATAGATTGGAGGAAGAAGAAACAAATAGGAAATAGGTTGAATCCTTAATTGAATTCTCTACGGAGTTTCTGTCACATACCGAAATTTTCGACTTTCGAAAATTCAACATCGATACTCACTTTATCGACTGCCGAGAAATCGAGTGCCGGAAACTCCAATAGTGAGGGTTTTAGATAAAGAAAAAGGCAGAAGAAAAAGAGTAGAAAGAGAGAATGGAGAAGAACAACAACACGGAAGAACAACAGAATAGAAAACAATATCAGAATCTTACACATCGCAGCGGAACAATATATAATAGATAAATGAATAATCTTTAAACAAAGAACTATATCATTTTATACATACATCAATCATCAGAGTCAATATACAACTCAGTACAACAATGGACAGTTATATAACTTGTCCTCATACAGAATACACAGCGGAATAAATACTATTAGATACAAATACTACGTCTCGTCATCCAGCTTATCTCCAAAGCTCCAGAATATCCAGAATATCCTGATAACATAACTCTAGGCTGCCCGTGTGGAAATTTGTGGGCACCCAGAGTTTAGAAGGGAACAATAAACTCCGAGTCAGTCATGGTGACTGGTGTGAGATCGTAAAACAGTTATTTATCTTTAAAATAAACAACAGAAAAACTTTAATGTTAATTCGCAATGCTTTTGGAAAATGAAACTACCATAAGACCTCCCACCACACACACAATGCAAACGCAGACTTGGAGGAGATTTCTTCTTATGATAGTCAAAGATGCTTACTACGCAAAATCAAATCATTTTTGATATTATTATTAGTGCATAGTGTAGAAAACATTTCGAAAGTATAATATAAATCTTAGCCAGCATAGGTACCATTATATTATGCCTGCTATAGCTGCCTCCTGAGGAGACAGGTTATACAATTGAAATCGTAAAGGCTCGTATTGTTTCTTTGGATTTCCAACAAATGGCCAGGCTAAGGAACTTCCTATCCACGATGGGTACGTCCCTGGAATAGACGACCCGAGAACCTAACCGGATCTCTGCCAACACAAGGCCGGGTTACCTCTGCAAAAATAGGTAACTACTGACACGCGTATGCCATCCCCCGATCGTAACCGATCTTCCCGAGGATCCCCGATTTCCAACAAACCACATAGATAATAATGCAGCAACCACATAGGTTAAGTATCTGGGCTCCATACCATGATACCACCTCTATCCAGAAGGAATATTGACATACACTAAGGGGCGCTACTCCCTAGAACCTTGCCGCATTCTTCCTGTTTCGACCATTTCCGGGGTGTGAGGCTCGATGAAGTCTCGTCCACAAAGCTACGCTTTCTCAAAAAGCCCTGCTTCGGGTCAAACAAAATGATCAACCTATGATCACAAAGATATAAGATCAAACAAATGATCATATCACAAATGATCAAACACTGATCAGCAACACTCAGTATGCCACGTTACCAAATTGGGATATATCGCTGATAAATTTCAACTACATAACCTCTGAGCTCGTACGTCTCAGAGAAGGGTGTTAAGCTAAGAGAATAAATTCTCCACCACCAACAGAAATGTATTTGAAAGAAATCAGCTTTATATCTCAAATTGTAACGTCAGACACACAATCCATACAAGTCTGTTCCGGGATCGAACAGAACCGAAGGCACTTCTCACGAAGCCCTTGCATATCCGGATAATTTTCAATCACGTCAGGACTTCCCGTCACTAAGGGTGATAAAACCTCTAAATCGGAGATCAGCCGATGTAGAGTAACTCGACGGTAATCCTTCCGTTTTCAAAAATATCCGGTCTTCAACACCGGTCTTCGAATGCAATTCATAACGACGTATCACATATTCGGAATGGGTTATACGACCCCATGGTCCTTTCCCGGCTAACCCGAATAGTGAGCGATTATTTAAAAATAAGTGTGGCATTCAAATTCATCCAATTCACAACAAATACCATATTCAAGGTAATTATTGATAGTCGGTTATTTAACTATCAATAAAGATGCGCAACATCATCAGATTCCAAATAATTTTCCAAATTATTTATTTTCAAAAATATCTTTACTAGATATAGAATTTCCACACTTAACCGTTTGAAACCAATTTCAAATCAATTCCCACATTTCTTTTTATCTTTGAAGATAAAATCTCAAAACAGTTCATTTTATATTGGAAAAGCATTTCCATACTTATTTAAAAATAAGTAATTCACAAATCATTTACTTTCAACACTTGGAAAATATTCGATATACTTAAATCAAATTAAGTATATATTTCATTCTTTAAGGAAATCTATTTTCTATAACAACATCAATTTGAGTGAGAACGAATGTTACGTAAAACATCGTTACGACGACTCAAAATTACTAGTATAGGGATTCGGATTTAGATAGATATATAAATCCCAATACTACATTAAAAACATTTCCTTTCGGAAATCATTTACTATAACAACAGTGTTATAGTCCACCATTTCCTTATATTTCTCGAAAACGTCTATTTCAACAATAAATGTTGAAATCTATGATTTCGATAGTTCACACGTTTTAAAACATCTTTTAAAACAATTAACTTCATTTCAAATATCACTTTCCCAAAACCATATCCATTTTACTTAACAATATATTCACTGTCCAAAATCGTGAATATACTTCACTAATTACATTTCACTATTTTCTACACATTTTATTTCAATAATAATTCGCTATCCAAAATCGCGAATATATCTCCTTTAATGATCTTCTATATTTAATTTATCAAATTCAATCGATTTCGAATTTATAAACACGGTTATAAATTCTATTTCTATTTTAATAACAACCTCGACTTATAAATCTTCTTTTTGTCAACTTCTACAATTTTACTTATCAAAATAAGTGATTTCGGATTTATAAACAACTTTTATAAATTTCAATTCTATTTATAAAAACTTCAATCCCAAATCAATTTCGATATTGATTTAAAAATTTATTTATCACTACTAAGTAAATTCCTCATTTTTCAATATTCTGTTTTAAAATGGATTCTTCAAATTGAAATCATTTTACATTGATTTCCTAATTTATTTCAATTTACCAATTAAATTTCTAGTTGGATTTCCAGCTTATTTCCTTTTTAAATAAATTCCTCTTAAAGAAAATAAATTTCAATTTGTTTCTTTCAATCTATTTAAAAATCCAAATTTAAATTAAATTCTTCAATTTATAATCACTGTTTTATGAAATCCATTTATTTAGCATTTTCACTTTATTCTGGAATTTATTCAATACGATTATAAAAATTTACTTTTTATACTTGAAAAATTCCTTTCTTCAAAATTTCTTCAATTTCAAAAATTGATTCACTTAGAAATTTTCTACTTGAATTTCAAAAATTCAATTTCGTTTATCTTTGGAATCCAATGATGTCAAACATCCATTCAGCTAAATTTTAGCTTTCAAACAATTTCCAGATATCAATATGATTAATAGCATCACTATAATCATTCACAGATTCATATCACAATAGAAATAAATTCAATCAATGTGAGGGGTCTAGTTGGATCCCTCCAACCTGTTTTCCTGCATCCAAAGATGTTAGCACAATACCAATTCCGCTCCAGTATGGAATTATCGCGGTATATGGGTTTTATAAAAATCCGCTTACTAACGGCGCAATAGGGTCTCATCCGCTATACGAGGCGGGAAATCATCAATCCAATATATACATATGCCAATATGTATATATTGCTATATATATAGATATATCCTATCATATCTAATATCACATCCAAACAGTCAACAAACAATAACTGTAAAATCCACTTTCAATTTGAGTGAGAAAAATCTCACCTTAGCTTTTAATTTGCCATCCATTTTCCAATCCAATTTGTTTTTCTCCACTTTAACCTTGTATAAATAATTTATACAATCTATCAATATTTGAGAAAATCGAACAATTCATTTCCATAAAAAAAAATTTAACTAATGATTTAATTTCAATCAAAGAATTAAATTTTAAACTAATTTTTTTTTTAAATAATTTTCTTGGTAACTAAAATAATTTAGATAAGTTAATTAAACAATTTATCACCTTAATAAATTATTTTAACATAACCAAATGAATCAAAGTATATACATACTTATTTACTTTCTTTTATTTTTGAAACTATATACACTAAAATAAAAATCAAATTTTTATATAACGTTAAGCATTAAAATATAAATTTCCAAAAAATCTTTCTGTGTATATATATTTATATAACTGCATTTAAATATTAATAACCAATACAGATTTTTAAATCTATTTTTATAAAATTCTTCAACATTTTAAAATCCTATATATATATTTTTAAATTACAACAGAAACGGTTTTGCCTTTTACTGTAAAAATTAAATACTGGGTTATGTATACATTTTCCCCTAACTTTAGCTATATAAAATTATCCTCTACTTTAAAATTTAACAATAAGTTACAGTACACTTTTTTTTTTCTGTTCTCAGTTTAACATACATATATTTTATTAAAATTTTGAATCAAGATGAGCAAATAGTATATATATATATATATATACCTTGCCTAATCGACCAAAACCTGTGAGCCACGAATCTCCAGTCGAGATTACACTCGCGAAAGTCTCCGTCCTGCCTCGAGTCGCCAGTGACCTAAACCCACGCGCCTATCAACTGCCATTATCGTCGAATCCAAACACTGCGACATCACCAATCGCAGATTCAAATTCCAGCAATTCAACTTCGACGAACTCCATCTCGCGACCAATACTTCTCTCAAACAAACGTCGCACTCGATCGAAGACCCTAGCCACGTCGCTGCCACCGCTCGACTCGAGAACCCAAGATGAATCGACAATGACAAGTCGAACAACTCGAAACCCTAAACTTCGATTCGCCGAGCACCCTGCCTCCTCGAACGCCATTGCGAGCCATACCCTAGTCGCTCCTCCACACTTCCACGCGACCAGATTTTGATTTTATTTCGAACGAGACTCCTCTTTTTTTCCGAGCTTACGATTTTGGTTCGAATTATAGAGAGGAAAGAGAGGGGGAAATATCGATTTGGTTAACTGTATGTTTTCGAAATAAATTTCGATTTCGTTTGATAAAACTGAGTTGATTCTCGCGGCCATTTTTTTTCTTTTTGTTTAAACGAAAGAGCTTCGTTCGATTTTCTTTGTTTCTGAACGAGATGGCGTACTTAAAATTCGAAGGGAATGGGTTGCACGATTTGGTATCGTGTTTTTGAGCGTGATTTTAGGCGTGGATGATGGAACGAAAAGTAAATGAGGTGACAAATTTTAAAATTTAAATTCAAATTGAATTTGATAAAGATTCAACGCGTTTATTCACCGTGTGCTCACATATCAACTCCGAAAAATACGAAAATTGAAATCCGGTAATAATTCAATATTACGGACCCAATGGAACTTGTTTCATCGAATTCCGAGACTGCGCCTCGGATGGCTATTTTTAAATATCGATACGAACGATATAATTTCAAAACTGAACAAATCACTGAACAATTCAATTCTGAAGCTTCTATTATCTTCAGTGTTATCAATATAAATTTTAAAAGCTTTTGAAATATTTTTCTTCAACTTTAAATTGAATATTCAAATTTTTATTCACCTTCAATCGATTAAATTTTAAAGTTTAATCGCAAATTTCAAAGTTTATATCGAGGATTCAAATTAAATCATCGTTCAAATATTTAAAATTAATTAAATATTCTCAATTTAATTTGTTCAAAATTCTGGGTCGTTACAGACTTCCCCCCTTAAAAGAATTTCGTCCTCGAAATTACAAGTTAGGAAAAATGGTCCTTAACTCGTCTACTATTTTTTTTCAATTCAATGGTTTTATCAATTTTTCAAAACAAATCTTTCTACTAAAGATTCGTTATCATTCAACTCGTTTCCAACTTCAATTATAAGTTCCAAACAACATTTTTTACTTCAAAATTCAAATTCGAGTTCAAATTCAAATTTTAAACTTTCAAAATTTTCTCAAAATTTTCTAACACTCGGAATTTTCGAAAAATTTCGCCAGCGTCTCCTTTGCGCGGCTAATAAGGCACGACTACAAAACGTCCCTACGGACTCTCAGATTTCAAAATGAAAAAGAAAAAGCCAAGCGGCTAGAGAAATAAGTCATCGAATCTCATATTCAAATTGAAATACTTACCTTTTGTCGAGCAATTCAAATTCTCTTCAAAATTAAAATCCCAATTCCTTTACAATACCTGTATATCTACTAGCCATAATATCTAGTTACAGCTTTCAAACTATTTTGCAAATTCAATTACAAATTTTTCAATATAAACTGCTTATACATTTTTAGCTTACTATTGAAGTTGCATATTCATTATCATTCAATTTCACATTTCAATTTTATTTGAATTCAATTTTATCTTCTATTCTGAATATTGAATTTTTATCGATTATCTTTAGTTCACTTCAAACTAATCTCAAAACTTCATTTAATTTCACACAATTCAACTTCATTTTCAATATTCAGTTTTAATTCCAGTTTTATCTTCATTTGTTATTATTCCAAATTTATTTTCAACTTAATAAATTTCTTTAAGTAATCATTTCACTTTATTCAGTTGATTCACTTGTACTTACATTAATTTAACTACATCTTTTAAGTTAAATTTATTCTATCAAAACTCAACTTGTATAAGTTATCAACTTAGTAATATTTCATAAATATCTTTATATAGCATTCCAGAGTTTACCAACATTTCAAAACCATTTTGAAAAAAAATCAAATTCCATTTGAATTTTCTAAAACAAAATCCAAATTTTTCAAACAACTTTCATTTAAAACAATTTGGCAGCAATTCCTCTTTTGGAAACCCGAAAATGAACACCAATGATGTCGCGGTCATTACCGAAGTTATTTTCCAGCGACCGAAAAGAGTTTAGAGCTTTTCATTCTCTTCAAAATACTTTCCAAAACCTTTGAAATTCATTTTCAAATTCAAAAAGATTTAAACTTTCCAAATCTCCAAAATTTTCAAATTCTTTTCAAAACATTTCCAAATACCTCTCTGGAATTCCGTTTCAAATTACAAATCACATTTATAATCTACATTCTCAAATTTCATTTGTATGATTTCAATTTCTTATTTAATTTCAATATAACAATGAGAATATTTCAATGTTATTACTTCTAACAACCATGCAATCATATACTATGATAATTCATAGAAAATCATTTCTTTTCTATACAAAAATAGTTTTGGGTAAAATTATTTCATTCACCCTATTTTAAAACAATACTGTGTCGGTTTATCTTGTTTAAGAGTTTAGAAACCCCTATCGATTACAGTTAGCTAGACTGCACCGACCAGAATCCATAAACAATCAACCGATAAGTCAACACAATACAAAACAATTTTATATTCACTAACAAATACGCACTCGTATCTATTATTACACTCAACTCATTCTAGAGTACTGCTGACTCTATCTCTAATGAGTAACACCCAACAGAGCAGGGTTGTCGCTTAACCATATGCTCTGATACCACGCTGTCACGTACGGGATTTTTCGACTTTCGAAAATTCAACATCGATACTCACTTTATCGACTGCCGAGCAATCGAGTGCCGGAAACTCCAATAGTGAGGGTTTTAGATAAAGAAAAAGGCAGAAGAAAAAGAAAGAAGAAAAAGAGTAGAAAGAGAGAATGGAGAAGAACAACAACACGGAAGAACAACAGAACAGAAAACAATATCAGAATCTTACACATCGCAGCGGAACAGTATATAATAGATAAATGAATAATCTTTAAACAAAGAACTATATCATTTTATACATACATCAATCATCAGAGACAATATACAACTCAGTACAACAATGGACAGTTATATAACTTGTCCTCATACAGAATACACAGCGGAATAAATACTATTAGATACAAATACTACGTCTCGTCATCCAGCTTATCTCCAAAGCTCCAGAATATCCAGAATATCCTGATAACATAACTCTAAGCTGCCCGTGTGGAAATTTGTGGGCACCCAGAGTTTAGAAGGGAACAATAAACTCCGAGTCAGTCATGGTGACTGGTGTGAGATCGTAAAATAGTTATTTATCTTTAAAATAAACAACAAAAAACTTTAATGTCAATTCGCAATGCTTTTGGAAAATGAAACTACCATAAGACCTCCCACCACACACACAATGCAAACGCAGACTTGGAGGAGATTTCTTCTTATGATAGTCAAAGATGCTTACTACGCAAAATCAAATCATTTTTGATATTATTATTAGTGCATAGTGTAGAAAACATTTCGAAAGTATAATATAAATCTTAGCCAGCATAGGTACCATTATATTATGCCTGCTATAGCTGCCTCCTGAGGAGACAGGTTATACAATTGAAATCGTAAAGGCTCGTATTGTTTCTTTGGATTTCCAACAAATGGCCAGGCTAAGGAACTTCCTATCCACGATGGGTACGTCCCTGGAATAGACGACCCGAGAACCTAACCGGATCTCTGCCAACACAAGGCCGGGTTACCTCTGCAAAAATAGGTAACTACTGACACGCGTATGCCATCCCCCGATCGTAACCGATCTTCCCGAGGATCCCCGATTTCCAACAAACCACATAGATAATAATGCAGCAACCACATAGGTTAAGTATCTGGGCTCCATACCATGATACCACCTCTATCCAGAAGGAATGACATACACTAAGGGGCGCTACTCCCTAGAACCTTGCCGCATCCTTCCTGTTTCGACCATTTCCGGGGTGTGAGGCTCGACGAAGTCTCGTCCACAAAGCTACGCTTTCTCAAAAATCCCTGCTTCGGGTCAAACAAAATGATCAACCTATGATCACAAAGATATAAGATCAAACAAATGATCATATCACAAATGATCAAACACTGATCATTTCACAGCAACACTCAGTATGCCACGTTACCAAATTGGGATATATCGCTGATAAATTTCAACTACATAACCTCTGAGCTCGTACGTCTCAGAGAAGGGTGTTAAGCTAAGAGAATAAATTCTCCGCCACCAACAGAAATGTATTTGAAAGAAATCAGCTTTATATCTCAAATTGTAACGTCAGACACACAATCCATACAAGTCTGTTCCGGGATCGAACAGAACCGAAGGCACTTCTCACGAAGCCCTTGCATATCCGGATAATTTTCAATCACGTCAGGACTTCCCGTCACTAACGGTGATAAAACCTCTAAATCGGAGATCAGCCGATGTAGAGTAACTCGACGGTAATCCTTCCGTTTTCAAAAATATCCGGTCTTCAACACCGGTCTTCGAATGCAATTCATAACGACGTATCACATATTCAGAATGGGTTATATGACCCCATGGTCCTTTCCCGGCTAACCCGAATAGTGAGCAATTATTTAAAAATAAGTGTGGCATTCAAATTCATCCAATTCACAACAAATACCTACTCAAGGTAATTATTGATTGTCGGTTATTTAACTATCAATAAAGATGCGCAACATCATCAGATTCCAAATAATTTTCCAAATTATTTATCTTTCAAAATATCTTTTATTAGATATAAAATTTCCACACTTCCAAAAATAAATCAACATTTATTTTTAAACATCTTCCCTTTCTTTTATAAATTCCATAGTGAATTTATATTTCAAAATATCTTCTGATATACGATTTTCAAATCGTTTTCAATATTCAATTTCAATTTATCTTTACAAAGATAAATTCTCAAAACGTTCATTTCATATTAGAAAAGCATTTCCATACTTATTTAAAAATAAGTATTTCACAAATCATTTATTTTCAACATTTGAAAATATTCGATATACTTAAATCAATTTAAGTATATAGTTCATTCTTTAAGGAAATCATAAATTTTAACATCTATTTGAGTCAAAACGAATGTTGCGTAAAACATCGTTACGACGACTCGAAATCACTAGTATAGGGATTCAGAATTTAGATAGATGTGTAAATCCCAATACTATATAAAACATTTCCTTCCGGAAATCATTTACTATAACAACAATGTTATAGTCCACCATTTCCTTAAATTTCTCGAAAACGTCTATTTCAACAATGAATGTTGAAATCTATGCTTTCAATTCCCAATACATTTTAAAACATCTTTAAAATGTTTAACTTCATTTTTAATGTCACTTCTTCAAAAATAAATCTATTTTTTTTAATAATATATTCACTATCCAAAATCGTGAATATACTTCATTTAACCCAATTCAAGTCTTTTCTACACATTTATTTCAAGGATAATTCGCTATCCAAAATCACGAATATATCTTCTTCAATAATCTTCTATATTAAATTTATCAAACCCAACTGATTTTGAATTTATAAACACGTTTATAAATCCTATTTCTATTTTAATAACAACTTCGACTTATAAATTTTCTTTTGTTTACTTCTATAATTTACTTATCAAAATAAGTGATTTCGGATTTATAAACAACGTTTATAAATCGCATAACAATTTCAACTTATAAAATCATTTCATTTAGCAATTTCTATTCATATCTCATCTAAGTGCAAAAGTCAAATTTATAAGTAAATTTCTTATAAATCCTCTATTCTACAATTTCATTCATTTTAACTTCACAATTTATACATCTATAAATTTCATATCAATTTTCCAAATTCGTTTCAATTTGCCAATTAAATTTCTAATTGGACTTCCCACTTATTTCTTTTTAAATAAATTCCTTTTAAAGAAAATAAATTTCTTTATCTCTTTCAATCTATTTAAAAATCCAAATTTTAAATTAAATTCCTCAATTTAAAATCACTATTATAGAAATTCATTTATTTAATCATTTCCATTTTATTCTGGAATAAATTCGATAATATTATAAAAATCAGCTTTTATACTTTTAAATTCTTTTCTTCGAATTTATTCAATTTCTAAAAATTTATTTACTTAAAAATTTCTATTTTGATTTCAAAAATTCAATTTCATATATTTTTGGAATCCAATGATGTCAAACATCCATTCAGCTAAATTTTAGCTTTCAAACAATTTCCAGATATCAATATGATTAATAGCATCACTATAATCATTCACAGATTCATATCACAATAGAAATAAATTCAATCAATGTGAGGGGTCCAGTTGGATCCCTCCAACCTGTTTCCCTGCATCCACAGATGTTAGCACAATACCAATTCCGCTCCAGTACGGAATTATCGCGGTATATGGGTTTTATAAAAATCCGCTTACTAACGGTGCAATAGGGTCTCATCCACTATACGAGGCAGGAAATCAATCAATCCAATATATACATATGCCAATATGTATATATTGCTATATATAGATATATCCTACTATATCTAATATCACATCCAAATAACAATCAATAACTGCAATTCAAATTTAAATCTGAGTAAGAAGATCTCACCTTGATTTTAATTCTGATTTCAGCGTTTATTTCGAATAAAATTAAACGAGCGTTTAATTTTACCCGAAATTCAAACTAGCTCCAATTGACTACAAACCAGTTGCATCACGTAGTATTCGTCAAAACGATTCCAACGCACTTTGTTTCGTAATTTTCTGATAACGCATAACAAAGTTATCGCATTTAGAAGTTTGTATAAATTAAAATACAATTAATTTACGATTAATTTTTTTTTTCATTTTTCAAACCCAGGCCCATCACAATCGTTCATCCCCACAGCCCAGATCCCTGCCCTAGCACGCGATTCTTCTCCTCCCTCCCAGATTTCGCGTTCGAGAAACCCAACTGACGTTCGCCTCCCCCCATCTCGTAACCACCACAGTTGATCGGAATTCGATCAACTCCTGCCAAAACACGCGCGCATCGCCCCTCAGCCTCCATGCCAAGCGCGACAACGTCCGGTGCCACCCCCTCCTCAAAATACATGCGCGACTGGCCACGGTTCCAGCTCCAATTCCCATCGATCCACTCCATAGTTGCCGATCATCACCGTTGGATGTGATCGCCACGAAGAGCCCTATATTTTCCTAGTTGAAAATTTTTGAAATCGCTGCTTGGATGGGAAGATATTCGAGGGGGAAGGAGGTGAGATGCCGGCCATTGAAAATTGGAGTGGCGTCTGAACGTTTTAGGGTTTAGTTTTCTTTCGCAAAGGAAAAGGTTGAGGGGCTTATATAGAAAACTTACGAAAACACTATTCACCCCGAAATTTTACGAACTCCAAATCGAACGTGCCGGCTGACGTTTCTAAGGTTTACCCCACGTTTCGAACACAATGGAACAGGTTTCGAAAGCTAATTCGATCGTATGTGTGAGATATGGCAATAAACGATCAATTTAAATTAAACCGATTTAAATCAATTTCGAGGCGTTTTAATTCGTACCGGACAAATGGTAAATCCAAAAATTACGAAATTTGAAATCTTACAATAATATCACATTACGGATCCGATGAAACTGGTTTCGTCGAAATCCGAGACTTTTTGAAAAATGACTATTTTTAACTCGACGATTTAAAATTAAAACGATATCGATGCGTTTCGAGTTGCCACGGTCAAACGATAACTCCGATTGCTACGAAAATTGAAATCCGATAATAACTAACTATTACGGATCCAATGGAACTGGTTTCGTTCAATTCTGAGACTGTTCAAAAATTGGCTATTTTTACAGTCGATAATTAAATATTAAAATATTCAATTTTCACAAATTAATTCTAAATTCGATTCTGAAAGTTCTAAAATATTTCTATAACTCCAGTATGATTAAATAAAATTTTCCAAATCAATTTCAATCATATTAAACTCGGTTTTCAATTATCTCTCGAATTTCAACTATTTAATTTATCGATTTAATTGACCAAATTAAATCCAATATCCTTTAAATAAATTATTCGACTTATAAATTCCACTTATTAATATTTAAAATCAATTAAATATTCGAATTTTAATTATCTAAAATTCTGGGTCGTTACAACTGCCATGCCGCCGCCATCTAAAATAGGGTTTTCGAACCCTAAAACTTAAATTCCGTTGGCCTCGGTTGATAATAGGCAATGCGACCACCATAGAACGGCTCCAAATAGCAAGCACTACGATACCCATAAACCAATTTCAGCGATTATAGCCCAAATCAAAAACACCCAAATTGAATTAGGGTTTCATGATAATAAGCTTTGACCATGATTTCTAGTTGACTCGAGCGTCATTTGCAGAAACAGACACTAGACGTAGATTCGTATCGTTGAGATCTTTGGTTCCATATTTTTTTCGAATTTTTTTTGAGGAGTTTGATTTTCGATTTGATATTTGATTTGAAATGGAATTGGGAATTTGTTTGTCTGCCATTGAGAAGGAGAAGTGGCCAGATGAAATGTACGTACTAAAATGAAAAATAAGAAATAACTAGGGTTTATAACAGGATATTTATAGGTAGATCAGAAATAAAATGAATGGAAAAGATTGATTTACACGTTGAACGATAAATGACCCGAAAGCCCGTTCTATCTCCAGAAGGAAAATGGGTCATCCCATATATCAAAATAGATGTTTTCAATATTTTTAAACTCAATGGAACAGGTTTCAGGTCCTAATTCCATCGTATGTAGAAGTTGGCTTAAAATCAGCTTATTTCAAATTAATTTCAATTGAATTGATTTCTAGGCGATCCGAGTCCGTATGATCAAACACCAAGTCCGATCGCTAAGAAACGTGAAATCCTACAATAATTCACCCTTATGGATCGTTGAAACTGGTTTCATCGAAATCCAAAATGGCTATTTTTACATTAATTAAATAATTTAATATTAAATTAATTAAATCACTTTTCCAATTCAAATTTAGTAACTGACCATTTTTACCAATTTTGATTTCATAGACATTTATAATAAATCAAAACAAGTTTACATATAATTCAGTGTTAAATATTTCACAAATTACAGTGTTCAATTACAACTGTAATTAGGTCCAACTAATATAATTGAATTTCAATGAATTTATTAAATTTGGTTTCGATCTTTCAATTCAATCAATTATTTCTCTACATACATAGTCAACATTGTAATATATTTTATTACATTAATTTTTTTCCATTTTCATCTTACTTTTCATTAACGTAATATTTAATTACGTTTAATTGCAATTGGTTTCCAATTTAATTTAATGGACCAAATAAATAGGTAACATATAATAATTGTTACCACTAACTTTTAATCACACTTAAAAGTTCATTATTTACAAACAAATGCTACAATTCCCTACATAACATTAATTCTATTCAATTACCACAATTATATACTACTTCATAAATTTATACAACATTTACGTTCATTTACTTATATTCAAATTATAACCAAGTATAACATTTAAATTATTTCAATTGATTGGACTCAATATTTAATAATTAACTTAAATTTACATTATTACATTTCACTCTAGTTATAATCTTAACTCACATTAATGTGACATTTATTACCTTTAGTTGCAATTGTTTTAATATATTGGTAACAAGCAACAATTGTCACCATTACTACATTCAATAGCATTTATAAGTTTATTATTTATAAATAATTGTTATAACTACTACTACTCCACTATTATTATCAATTACAATTAATTACAACTTATTTCATTAATTAATCAACATTTAAATTATCAATTGCTCTTTATATTCAGTTATCAATTAATACATTCACTATTACAATAAATTTACAATTTATGACCAATCATAACCTTTTTATTTCTTTTAATTAATTGAGTTACATTTAAAGCAGTTACCAATTACCTCAAATTAATACCATTTCATTTGATTCTAGTTATATTCTTATTATTTAATCACAAATTTTTATTTCTTCCAACACTAAATCACAGAATCTAATCAAATTAACCATTTTTATTTATCGAAAATTTACGGGTCGTTACATACTGATTTCTGAAGTGGTGGAAGTGTTTGTTTTCTCTACTTTGTTGATGTTAGTAATTCGACAATGAAGAAGAGAAATAGAAGGTTTTCCTTAGTTCAGTGTACACACATATATATAAATAAAGCAAGATTTTCCAAAGGATAAGACCCTTGATCATTGCCTAAAGTCATGGGGTGTATGGGGAAGCATATGCAGTAGGCTAACATCAAGGCAAGAATCATGGATGGAAATGATGGGGGATCGTTTGAAGATGAGGGAGGTACTGTGTATGTGTGTGTGTATAGGGGTAGTTTGTGTTTGATTTTTGTGTTTTATTTGAATTTGGGTGTCCGTTACAAACTAACTTGTCTGTATACGAGCTACTAATGACAGAAAACAGACTACGATCGCACACAACACTGTAACGCAATCTCAAAACAACAATAAAACACACTGGATATCGAATTATGTTAAATTTCAAAAATATCAACGTTCGACGTAAAATACGTTAAACGACAGTTTAAATATTTATTAAATTAAAATTTATGGAAATTTTTAATAAACCCAAATAAATGTTCGCCATTTGAAATCAAGTCATTTTGTTTCAAATTGTTTTTCATTTTATTTACAAATCGAATATCTAAAATCAATTAAATATTCTAAAAATCAAACGATAAAATTCCGGGTTGTTACATATATAAAGAAATAATTTTTAAAAATAAAGTATAAGTATTATTGATGTGTTGTTGATAGGTTGATAATATCTAATAATTATCATTTAAGGTTTGCTTAGTCATGTTCGCCCAGTGCCTAGCGTTGACTATTATTTGTTAATCTATCTAGGATCTTCCTTTTCAAATCTTGGATTGGGTAGATAGAAAAAATTTATGGGAACATTGAAATGCATGCCTCGTGAATTAAGTTTCACAGTTTGACTATAAGGTCTTCGATGATAATATTGAGTTGAATTATAAATTATAATAAAAGTTATTTATTATAATTTGTAAAAAGATAAAAACTTATGAAATGATCTTATATAAGAAGTGAAGTTATATACATATGATTTATAAATATAGTTTATAAATAAGGATTTAAAACTGAGAATTTGAGCACTTAAGGTCTGGATATTTGAATTGTTTTTTTCAAAGTGTTGTGAGGAATAATAATAGTATTATTTAGAAGTATATTTGGAAAAAAAAATTCTTAACATATGGTTTATAAATAAAAATGGATTAAAAATGAGAAATTTAAAACTCAAAGCCCAATGTTTGGAAATTGTTTTTTCAAATTCTTGAAAAAGTAATAATGGTACTATTTTGAAAATATTGATTAATAGAAATATTGTAAAAGGATTTGGAAGAGATAAAAAGCACTGAACTTACTTCGATCGCGGGAAAATAATTCCGGTGATGACTGCATCATCATCGATGTTCATTTTTGAGTTTCTAAGTGACGGATTGCTTCCATAGATGTTTGTTTTGGTACACCGAATTTCTTTAGATTTCCAAAAGTATGAATTAATATATGTATATTATATTTCAAATTGATTTGAAATAAAACTGGGTATTTAAAATTCTAAAATTTTCAGTTAAGTAATACTATAGACTCTAGTATCTTAACCATTTGGATAGTTTGGTTTGTGCCTCTGGTTTTGATAGGTTGTTTGATAATTTCATGTAGTAAAATGAAATGGAATTTTCGACGATTTGTACAGTCGAAACTTCCAAGTTAAATTGGAAAGATTTAACTAAGTGTTTCGTGTAAACATAAGAGAATAAGTTTGTATAACTTATAAATTTGAGAAGATAGTAAGTTAAAACAAATTCAAAACTTGTTGGAAATTTAGGTTAAGTGAAACAAATATGAAATTTTTATATGTACTATTAGATTGTAGTAGAGTGTTATACAAATATAAACTTAAGTTTTAAAATAGATATTTTGTATATATTCTTAGGGTATAGGGGAGCCTTTATAAGTTTATAAAGTTAAGTCATCGTATAAATACATTGTATCAATTTAGCATATGTAAACCTTAGTAGAACTTACTACCTTATTCTAAGGATTTTTGTTGATTAATTATAAAGGACTCCCATTGTCATTAGAGGGGGCATGTATGAAGGCTATTAGGCTTTCGAGTGGGGCATGGCTCGCCGGAACCTAGAGGATATTGTCCATCCATCACTAGAGGAGGAATTCGAGGTGGAGTTTGAGGAAGAGGAAGAAATCGAGGAAGAGGAGGAGTTAGAAGAAGAAGTGGAACCTATTCCAGAGGAGGAGCTGGAATTAGAGAATGATGATGCAATCATATGGGAAATAGGTGAGGTTATCGATGAGACAATTGAAGAAAAAGACTTGGATGCCCTCATTTTGGATATGGATGCGCCGTTCGCACTGGAGATGCTGATACCTAAGAATCCATACCAAGAGATTATATGGATTCTCGATGACGATGGTGAGTATACGGTATTAGAGGGACCTGGGGTGGAGTGTAACGACCCAAGGTTTTGGTCAATTAAACTAGGCAATTTTATATTTTATATAGTCAATAAATGAATTTTTATAGATAAATAAACTCGTTTAAATCAATTAATAATAATGGTAAAGTCGTTTTCAAAATTTATTTACCAAATTAAATAGTTCATAGAAAAATAGAAAATATGACCGAAGAACGTTTTCCGGAATTTCGACTTTTTGACACCAGAATGTTGTCAGAAATGTTGTTCGTCTTTGTGCACTATATATATGCATATATATAAGTGTTAATTAACTAGACAATAATATACTTAAGAATATTATCTTATAATTAATTTTAATTTAACAAGTGATGTGACAACAGATAATAATTATAATTATATATATATATATAAAGAGATTGATGTGACTAGACATAATAGTTATATTTATATATATTTATAAAGAGAGTGATATGACAACATTTAATAATTATATACATATATATATTTATAAAGAGACTGATGTAATAACACATAATTATATATATATATATTTATTTATTTATAAAGAGAGCGATGTGACAACACATAATAATTATATATAAATATATATTTATAAAAGAAGTGATGTGACTAGACAAGATTATTATAAATTATTATTATTGTATATATAAAAATAAGTTGATGTGATGTGAGACTTTTTGCTTATAAATAGCCATAAATTTTCTCATTTTTTTCACCTTCTTCCACCAACCACTTCTCCCTCATTACGAACTCAATTGGAATTCTTTTTTTTATTTTTAAAGTTGTGAAATTTCAGTGGCTTCAACTTTCCCTTAGACTACGTTTTCTAATTTTTATCATAGCTAGGCCAAAATTTCGACTCTTTACAGAGTGTTTTTCAACCGTGAATACCCGAAAATGGTCCATCTTCTTTAGATCATAACTTCCTCAAAATTTAACCATTTTGAGAATTCATTTTTTGAAATGGTAGAGAAGAAAATTGTATAAAACTATCTTTTAGATCACTTTTTAAAAATCATGAGTAAGGGGTCCAAAAATCCATGGGAAAGTGACTTATTTTGAAGCTCAGTTTCTAGGGTTCGAGTGGAATTTTGTCAAGCTTTAAGGTGAGTAAATTCCTAATTTATGTGGAAAGAACTTTATCTTATATGTTATGTTGATTTTAAAGCTATATGTATGTCACATATGATTAGATCTTGGTATGTTTGAAATATGTTGATTAGTGCTAATGTATGGGTTAGCATTAGCACTCAAACGGATATGTTTAAATGATGGTCGATATAGGCTGGGATTTGGTTATGTTGAATCGGGTTGTGAAATGACCCTCCTCTTTCTACCTTAATTTCATAAGGATTTTTTTTTACTTCATCAAAGGGAATTTAAATCAAATAGAAATCAAAATGCCATACAAGCTATTGACATAGCCACTTATTTCTTTTCTAAATAGGCAAATTAGGCAAAATCAGAAGTTCAGACGTCTAAATTCTTATGACAGGCGTCTAAACTTAATCCCAGACGTCTAACTAATTATGACAGACGGCTCAGAGATCTAAAATTGAAACAGAGAGAAAAAGACATTTTGAACTGAATAAAGACATAAATTTTTTTGTGACAGACGTCTACATTTAACCTCAGACGTCTAAATTATTATGACTGACGTCTAAGTTTAATCTCAGACGTCTAAATTATTAAGACTGACGTCTAAATTTGATCTCTATGTACATGCATATGCACATTCAATTTATATGTGTCTGGATGTCCACCTACATTCATTTACACTTTTAAGTTTGATTTAAACTTCCTTTGAACTATCAGAGTCATTTTTTTTTCTTTCAAACAATTCAACCAGGATTCAAAACTTATTACCAATATAAATATATCAGTGCATCCCTAGTAATATACACATACATATGAGGATGTATGTGTTTATCTTGTTTAAATTCAGAGTATATATATTTTTGTTAAACAAGAGTATCCTGCTTGATTTGGATTCTAGCAATTCTGACTAAAGTTAATTACTATATTCTTTTGAATATTTGTAACAAGTCAGTAAATCCTATGCATATCTAATTTATATGAACTTAAAAATATCCACAAGAATAATTCCAGGTTTTTAAAGCTAGACTCAGATTTTTAACCTTCAAACTTAAGGTTTTAAGTAACTTGAAATTAACTAATACAATGTATGTACATATACATATCCATTTCTCAAATACAGGCATATATCATTTACAGATTTTCATCACAATACTCAAATATATATTTTCTTGCAAAAATTCAACCAAGTCTTTAGATTAATCCCAAACTTAATACATCACTAGATTCATTTAGAACAACTAATAAATCCAAACTTTTAAGATCGTTACATAACAACCAAAACAGAACTATAAAACCTCCCCAGATTACATGCAAAATATTTCATTCTAAGTTCTTATTCAATTATAATTTAGCATGCTTATATAATCACTTTCATTAGCCACAGCAGCTTCCTATTTAGATCCAGCATTCCCTGAAAGAACATTAGAGGCTGCCCCATTTTAGATGAGACACCCCAGATGCCATAAGCAAACAAGGGTCAGATACAAGATCTGGTATGAGTAAAATCAAAAATTCCATGATATTAAGTAAATGAGTGAGACATAAATATTTTGTACAAGTGGGCATATCTTCTTTGAACAATTTGCCTAACTTGTTTATGATATACTTGTGCATATATGATCAATATTTAAGACTAATCATGTACACACATTCAACCATGCAAACATAGGTTTCAAATAGAAATACTCAGGAACTATCATAGCTCCAGTCCAACCATCTTAGGAATAACTCAAGTTCCTACTTCATCAATTTAAGGTTGCATTTACCAAATTAATTCCTAGCCTCATCTGCCATAAAGGAATCACGGGGACACATTGCAATAAAATAATTCACAATATTGCACAAAGATCTCAGGGCTTAAACAAACCATGTGCCAACTTGCATACTTCAAATATGACAAGCATTCCAGCAGTCTTCTTGGCTCACAATCCTTAGTTTATTTACTAAGTGTTCATGTTTAATCCTATCGTGAGATAGCTAGGTGACTAAATCCCAGTATACATGAAACATTACATAGAGTTTACAAGCATAACTCAAGAACAATCTAACATTCATGTCCAGGGAAAATCATATTTTCAAGTATTTTGGCTTAAAGAAAATACGAGAATAATTACAAGTGGGAATAAAGACTAGGCATGTGGGTTATTATTGTTTCATAAGCAACCATGTTTGAACTAAATTCAAGATCTAGCTTAAACAAGATTTCTGGCTCATGGATTTTCTATTTGATCAAGGGTTCAGCACTTTTGGATATTTCCATTGCAACCTTGAATCTTTCATTTGAGCCTCAGCACTTACACAAGTGTAATGCAACTCATATACATTTTGGTTTCTATGTTTTCCATGCCATATCTAAACCAGTTACAAGTATTCTCTATTTACTTTCATGATTTCATACTTTTACCTTTCTGGGTCTAACCAAACAGAGCAAAACACTCAAACATCAAAGCAATCAAAACATCCAAAAACACCCATTAAAACATCCATTGAAGCATCCATTAAAACCATAGTAATGGAATCAAAAACATGTAGAAAAATAACATAAATCTGGCTGCCTCATAACAGGACTTAATGCCATGGGTTTAGTGAGATTACTCACTTGAATATTTCTTCTTATAAATCCAGAAAATCCCTGAGTGTATTTTCTCTTCCTTTAAAATGTTTTCTTCTTTTCCTATTATAAGTAGCTCGGGTAAAACAATTTCTCTGGCCATAACTACTTATTTATAAACATATTTTTACTAGGGTTTTACTCAAGACAAAATTCCATTTCTGTCCTGGCTAGCATCATGCATTGTGTGTTTGCATTTTCTCATTTT
Organism: Allium fistulosum; assembly: GCA_030737815.1. NCBI lineage: Eukaryota > Viridiplantae > Streptophyta > Magnoliopsida > Asparagales > Amaryllidaceae > Allium > Allium fistulosum. The sequence continues at coordinate 1,146,940,754 of CM060905.1, forward strand.
TATTCCTAATTACCCCCGGTCATATTACCAATTAAAGGCTGCATTTTCTTTTCTTTACTTTTTCAGAAAATGGCCACTCACCTAGTCATGTTAAAAGTGTGACTACCCTATTTTATATTTTAATTATTCCTGAGAATCCCCTTTGCTATTTTTGCCTACACAAGCATATTGACTTGTATTACATTTCATGTCATTTTAATGTTATAATTTCACTTGCTTATATATATATACTTTTCAGTACTTAAAAATGTATATTTGTATACATATCTTATCTAGGCTTATTTAATTCCTATATGCACCTATATATATACATATACTTTTCAGAAACATATGCACCTATATGTATACAGGTTTTCAAATCCTTATAACATATATATGTATAATAATTTTTTTTTCTGGGTTTTAAATAAAATCTGTTTACTGATTTTAAAATAAAACTTACTTTTCTTATTTTCTGGGATGATCCATATAATTCCAGAAATCAAATATCCATATCACAAAATCATGTTTGTAATGCTTTTTTTTTTAATCCTTGTTTTAAATTCAAGAAATCTGGAGTTCTTCCTTGTGCCATATCAGTGTGCACGTGCACACATGCACACATACTTGCACACAATTAATTCCATATATTCTTATACAAATAAATTCAGATATTTTCAAAATTCAACTAAAATAAGATTCCATGAATTTCTAGGGCATTACAATCACCCCACCTTTTTAGGAATTGTGTCCTCACAATTTTTCTCATTTTGACTTTAAACATTTCCAGATTTTATAAAATCTATCAAACATAGCATAAGCAAACAATTCAGCCAAAACAACCATACATATTAAACTTTTTAGGGATTTAGATTTTTACCTTCCACTGCAAAAAGCTTAGGGTAATCCATCTTTATCTTATCCTCTAACTCCCATGTACAATCATTAGGGTCTAGGCTCCATTGAACCTTTACCAATTTCAAAGTTTTGCTCCTCAACTTCTTTTCCTCTTTAGCTAAAATCCCCACTGGTTCTTTCTCATAGACCAAGTCAGGATTTATTTGAACTTGAGTTGGTTTCTCTAGAATTTCCTCTTTATCATGCACCCATCTCCTAAGTTGTGATACATGAAATACATTGTGCATTGCACTCATCTCTTCAGGTAGCTCCAACTTATATGCTAATGAACCTATTTTTTCCAAAATCTTGTAAGGTCCAACATATCTTGGGGTAAGTTTTCCCTGCTTGCCAAACCTCAACACCTTCTTCATAGGTGAAACTTTGATGAAAACATAATCACCAACTTCATATTCTACCTGCTTCCTCCTCATGTCTGCAAACTTCTTTTGCCTATCTTGAGCTGCTGCCATTCTTCTCCTCACCAATTCAATTTTCTCTGTAGTCTCTTTAACATACTCAGGCCCTAAGACAGCCTTTTCTCCTGCTTCAACCCAACATATTGGTGACAAACATGGTTTGCCATACAAGGCTTCAAATGGTGCCATACCTATGGTGCTTTGATAACTATTGTTATATGTAAATTCAGCCAAATGGAGGTGATCTTCCCAATTACCTCCAAAGTCCAATGCACATGCCCTCAACAAATCCTCCAAAACTTTATTTATCACTTCAGTTTGACCATTTGATTGGGGGTGGTATGCAGTACTCAAGCATAACTCACTTCCCATGGCTTCTTGAAAGCTCTTCCAAAATCTGGATGTAAAGATTGTGTCCCTATCACTCACTATAGTCTTAGGAATTCCATGCAATCTTACTATTTCTCTCATGAATATTTGAGCTAGTTTAGGTGCATTTCTTTCTGCCTTCACTGGTATAAAGTGTGCCACTTTTGTCAATCTATCAACTACTACCCAAATGCTTGTGTTTCCTCTTTTTGACCTAGGCAGACCATCTATGAAATCCATAGATATATCTTCCCACTTCCACTGTGGTATACTTAGAGGTTGTAATAGGCCTGAGGGTCTTTGGGTTTCTGCTTTGACTTGTTGGCAAGTCATACACTTTGCAACATGTTTGGCCACATCAGTTTTCATCCCTCTCCACCAATAATCCCTCTTCAAATTTTGGTACATCTTGGTGCTGCCTGGGTGTATAGAATATTTGCTCCTATGATATTCATTAAGTATCTCTTCCTTCAATTCTATATCCTTTGGAACACATATTCTACCTTTATTCCTTAAGTAACCATTCTTATCAATGTGGTAGTTTGCTACTTCTTCTCCTTTTTCTATTAAAGTCTTCTTTTCTAATAAATCTGGATCTCCCCCTTGCATTTTTCCCACTTTCAAAATTAAATCTGATTGCAAAGTTATCAAACTTAATTTTCCTTTACTCCCTTCTTCAATCATCTCCATGTTTACCTCACTGTTTTCCTCAATTTCCAAATCAGTAAGTAGAGATAAATTTCTAAACTCTTCTATCATTAGCATGACTACTTTTGCATGCTGCCTGCTCAAAGCATCTGCAACCTTATTAGCTTTTCCTGGAGTATAAAGTATGTCTAAATCATATGCTGCTAGAAACTCAACCCATCTATGTTGCCTCATATTCAAATCTTTTTGTGAAAAGAGATATTTCAATGCCTTATGGTCTGTGTACAAAATAAACTTAGCACCTAGAAGATAATGTCTCCAGAGCTTTAGTGCATATACCACTGCTGCCAACTCAAGATCATGGGTTGCATACTTTGATTCATGTGGCTTCAATTGTCTTGATGCATAGGCTATAACTTGATCTTGCTGCATCAATACAGCTCCTAGCCCAAAACCACTTGCATCAGTATACACAATCAAATCCTCATTTCCTTCTGGTACTTTCAATACTGGTGCATTGACTAAGGCCTCCTTGATTCTACTAAAGGCTTGTTCACATTTCTCAGTCCATATAAAGGGTTGGTTCTTTCTAGTTAGGTTGGTAAGAGGTGATGACATCTTAGAAAAATCTTTTATAAACCTCCTATAATACCCTGTCATTCCCATAAATGACCTAACTTCTCCCACTGTGCTTGGCCTTTTCCATGCTTGGATTGCCACAATTTTATTGGGATTTACAGAAATGCCTTTGGCAGATATAACATGCCCAAGGAAATGCACTTCTTCTTTCCAAAATGCACATTTAGAAAATTTTGCTTTTAAATCTTTTTCTCTTAATCTAGACAAAACAAGGTGTAAGTGATTTTCATGTTCCTCTACTGTTTTAGAATAGATCAAAATATCATCAATAAAAATTAAAACAAACTTGTCTAAATAATCCCTGAATATCCTATTCATCAAGTCTACAAAGTATGATGGAGCATTTGTCAACCCAAATGGCATGACAAGAAACTCATATAAACCATACCTAGTGTTAAAGGCTGTGTACTTAACACTTGAGTCCTCAACCTTCATCTGATGGAATCCAGATGCCAAGTCTAACCTAGAAAATATTTTTGCTCCACTAAGTTGATCAAAAAGATCATCAATTCTAGGTAAGGGGTACTTGTTTTTGATAGTGACTTTGTTTAGCTCCCTGTAATCTATGCACATTCTTAAAGTACCATCATGTTTCCTTACAAACACTACTGGAGCACCCCAGCATGAATTACTTGGTCTTATAAATCCTTTGCTTTCCAACTCTTCTAAATGTTTCTTCAATTCCTTCAACTCACTTGGCCCCATCCTAGTGGGTTTCTTAATAATTGGACTTGCTCCTAGTATCAGATTAATCTTAAATTCCACTGGTCTGTGGTGTGGAACACCCTTAACTTCTCCAAACACATCTAAGTATTTGTTAATTATGGGGATTTCTTCAATAGAAGGCTCACTGGAATCCTTACTTAAGTCAATCAAGTGATATAATTTTCTTTCCTTGGTTATTTCACACAAAATTGTGATTCTTTGACCTCTAGAATTTTGTAATGATATGGTGGATGAGTCTAAATTAATTATTGCTTTGTATTGTCTTAACCAGTCTACATCCAATATAACACCCATATTTGGGTAATTTAAAACATATAAATTGGAAATAAAAACATTTCCTCCTATGTTCAATTCCACATCCACACACATCATGTTTAAAACACTAGAACTTCCCAATGGGCTTTGCACTGACAAAGGGGTTTCAACCAGTATGCAATTTAATTTAAGCAATGCAACTAACTCATGGGAAATCAGAGAATGTGTTGCCCCTGTATCATACACTACTGATATGGGTAGGGTACAAATAAATAAAGTACCTTCCACTTGACCATGGTTTTCTGCATTAGCCTCTACTGTGGATTTGCTTCTGCTTTCCAAACTTGCTAGCTTCCCTTGCTGTTTATACTCAGGGCAGTTTCTCTTGATATGTCCCTCCTTACCACATAGGTAGCATTTGAAAGCTCCTCCCTTCAATTCTGGGCACCTTGGTTTGATATGTCCCTCTTTTCCACAATGATGACATGTTATTTTTCTCTTTGTTTCAGTGGTCTTAGTATCATTGGTTTTCTTGCCTTCTGTCTCCTCCTTCCTTTTGTCATAGGGATGATACCTTCCCCTATTTTTCTTATTGTTGTTATTCTTAAAATTCTTATACTTCTCCCTCTCCTTGTCATGTTGCTCAAATTTTAAGGCCAGATCAATGATTTGATCAAAAGTTTTATCTGCATATGGCAACATAGCCCTACTAAGCCCTGGGTTTAAACCCTTAATATACCTATCATTCTTTGATGCCTCATCAGCCACAAGCATAGCTCCATACTTAGACAAGTCCTCAAACCTATGAGTATATTCAGTCACATTAAAAGTTCCCTGCCTAAGTCTGATGAATTCTTCAAGCAATAGAGTTTTGGCTGATGTTGGAACAAATCTAGCTTCCAACATCTCCTTGAATTGATTCCAAGTGATCTCATTTTCATTTCTTCCAGCTATGATCACCTCCCACCAGCTTAAAGCTACCCCTTTCAGTTGTCTTGAAGCTACTTGCCTCTTCCTTTGATCATCCAATTGCATGTCATTGAAAACTCCGTCCAGTGTTCTTAACCATGCTTGAATTTCCATCACATTCTCAGTTCCTTCAAAACTCCTGCCTCCCAAATTGGAATAAGTCTTCAGTAGTTTTGAAAGTTCTTCATGTGGGTTCTCAGGCCTATGCCCAATTCCATCCCTTAAAGCCCTCATAAAGTCTTGCATATCAAGCATTTGTGGTGCACTTGATCCTGCATGGTGATGAGATCCTCTTCCTACCATGGTCTGCTAACTAAGTTCTGGGCAAATGGTATTAGTATATTATGAGTACTTCTATAATTACTATTTTCTTATCTAAATTATTTCATCCAAAACAAACAGACAAAATACATTTCTATAATACTTAGCAATCAATGCAACCAAGTGCTCTGATACCAACTGAAATGACCCTCCTCTTTCTACCTTAATTTCATAAGGATTTTTTTTTTACTTCATCAAAGGGAATTTAAATCAAATAGAAATCAAAATGCCATACAAGCTATTGACATAGCCACTTATTTCTTTTCTAAATAGGCAAATTAGGCAAAATCAACAGTTCAGACTCTAAATTCTTATGACAGGCGTCTGAACTTAATCCCAGACGTCTAACTAATTATGACAGACGGCTCAGAGATCTAAAATTGAAACAGAGAGAAAAAGACATTTTGAACTGAATTCAGACATCTAAATTTTTTTGTGACAGACGTCTACATTTAACCTCAGACGTCTAAATTATTATGACTGACGTCTAAGTTTAATCTCAGACATCTAAATTATTAAGACTGACGTCTAAATTTGATCTCTATGTACATGCATATGCACATTCAATTTATATGTGTCTGGATGTCCACCTACATTCATTTACACTTTTAAGTTTGATTTAAACTTCCTTTGAACTATCAGAGTCATTTTTTTTCTTTCAAACAATTCAACCAGGATTCAAAACTTATTACCAATATAAATATATCAGTGCATCCTTAGTAATATACACATACATATGAGGATGTATGTGTTTATCTTGTTTAAATTCAGAGTATATATATTTTTGTTAAACAAGAGTATCCTGCTTGATTTGGATTCTAGCAATTCTGACTAAAGTTAATTACTATATTCTTTTGAATATTTGTAACAAGTCGGTAAATCCTATGCATATCTAATTTATATGAACTTAAAAATATCCACAAGAATAATTCCAGGTTTTTATAGCTAGACTCGGATTTTTAACCTTCAAACTTAAGGTTTTAAGTAACTTGAAATTAACTAATACAATGTATGTACATATACATATCCATTTCTCAAATACAGGCATATATCATTTACAGATTTTCATCACAATACTCAAATATATATTTTCTTGCAAAAATTCAACCAAGTCTTTAGATTAATCCCAAACTTAATACATCACTAGATTCATTTAGAACAACTAATAAATCCAAACTTTTAAGATCATTACATAACAACCAAAACAGAACTATAAAAACTCCCCAGATTACATGCAAATATTTCATTCTAAATTCTTATTCAATTCTAATTTAGCATGCTTATATAATCACTTTCATTAGCCACAGCAGCTTCCTATTTAGATCCAGCATTCCCTGAAAGAACATTAGAGGCTGCCCCATTTTAGATGAGACACCCCAGATGCCATAAGCAAACAAGGGTCAGATACAAGATCTGGTATGAGTAAAATCAAAAATTCCATGATATTAAGTAAATGAGTGAGACATAGATATTTTGTACAAGTGGGCATATCTTCTTTGAACAATTTGCCTGACTTGTTTATGATATAATTGTGCATATATGATCAATATTTAAGACTAATCATGTACACACATTCAACCATGCAAACATAGATTTCAAATAGAAATACTCAGGAACTATCATAGCTCCAGTCCATTCATCTTAGGAATAACTCAAGTTCCTACTTCATTAATTTAAGGTTGCATTTACCAAATTAATTCCTAGCCTCATCTGCCATAAAGGAATCACGGGGACACATTGCAATAAAATAATTCACAATATTGCACAAAGATCTCAGGGCTTAAACAAACCATGTGCCAACTTGCATACTTCAAATATGACAAGCATTCCAGCAGTCTTCTTGGCTCACAATCCTTAGTTTATTTACTAAGTGTTCATGTTTAATCCTATCGTGAGATAGCTAGGTGACTAAATCCCAGTATACATGAAACATTACATAGAGTTTACAAGCATAACTCAAGAACAATCTAACATTCATGTCCAGGGAAAATCATATTTTCAAGTATTTTGGCTTAAAGAAAATACGAGAATAATTACAACTGGTAATAAAGACTAGGCATGTGGGTTATTATTGTTTCATAAGCAACCATGTTTGAACTAAATTCAAGATCTAGCTTAAACAAGATTTCTGGCTCATGGATTTTCTATTTGATCAAGGGTTCAGCACTTTTGGATATTTCCATTGCAACCTTGAATCTTTCATTTGAGCCTCAGCACTTGCACAAGTGTAATGCAACTCATATACATTTTGGTTTCTATGTTTTCCATGCCTTATCTAAACCAGTTACAAGTATTCTCTATTTACTTTCATGATTTCATACTTTTACCTTTCTGGGTGTAACCAAACAGAGCAAAACACTCAAACATCAAAGCAATCAAAACATCCAGAAACACCCATTAAAACATCCATTGAAGCATCCATTAAAACCATAGTAATGGAATCAAAAACATGTAGAAAAATAACATAAATCTGGCTGCCTCATAACAGGACTTAATGCCATGGGTTTAGTGAGATTACTCACTTGAATAACTACTTAAAATGTTTTCTCTTCCTTTAAAATGTTTTCTTCTTTTCCTATTATAAGTAGCTCGGGTAAAACAATTTCTCTGGCCATAACTACTTATTTATAAACATATTTTTACTAGGGTTTTACTCAAGACAAAATTCCATTTCTGTCCTGGCTAGCATCATGCATTGTGTGTTTGCATTTTCTCATTTTTATTCCTAATTACCCCCGGTCATATTACCAATTAAAGGCTGCATTTTCTTTTCTTTACTTTTTCAGAAAATGGCCACTCACCTAGTCATGTTAAAAGTGTGACTACCCTATTTTATATTTTAATTATTCCTGAGAATCCCCTTTGCTATTTTTGCCTACACAAGCATTTTGACTTGTATTACATTTCATGTCATTTTAATGTTATAGTTTCACTTGCTTATATATATATATACTTTTCAGTACTTAAAAATGTATATTTGTATACATATCTTATCTAGGCTTATTTAATTCCTCTTTAATTTCAGAAACATATGCACCTATATGTATACAGGTTTTCAAATCCTTATAACATATATATGTATAATAATTTTTTTTTCTGGGTTTTAAATAAAATTTGTTTACTGATTTTAAAATAAAACTTACTTTTCTTATTTTCTGGGATGATCCATATAATTCTAGAAATCAAATATCCATATCACAAAATCATGTTTGTAATGCTTTTTTTTTAATCCTTGTTTTAAATTCAAGAAATCTGGAGTTCTTCCTTGTGCCATATCAGTATGCACGTGCACACATGCACACATACTTGCACACAATTAATTCCATATATTCTTATACAAATAAATTCAGATATTTTCAAAATTCAACTAAAATAAGATTCCATGAATTTCTGGGGCATTACAGGTTGTTGTGTATGTGATTTTGGATATGTGATTGTGTGAATATAGAAGGTAGTATCTTGAAAGCGAAGTGGACTTGAGATCTAGTTGCAAATCAAATCATTGACTTGTTGTTTTAGTAAAGATTTGATTTGTTTTCAAACTTTACTGAAGTTTTAAAATTTCTTCCTTTAGTAAATAAGAGTGAAAAGTTTGAGTTTTGGGATAATAACTTAGAAATGGTTCTAGGTTATTGCAATCATAGCGATAGTCGCTATGGATGTAGTTCGGGTTTTTCAAATTTCAAGTTCTAAGTTTTCTTTTAAAAATGTTTTGGAAATCCTTTTCAAAATAAGTTAGCGATACTTAAGTTATTTTTAAATTAATTAAGAAGGTTTATTAATTAAAATTAATTGGTTAATTAAGAATAATTATATATTTATTAATTAAATATCAGGTTATGTAATTAGTACTAAATTAATATTAATATTAATTAAGTAAGTTAATTAAGTAATCAGGTTAAACCGAATAATGTTGGAAATTGCATTTTTAATCAAACTGTGTCTTGTGATAATTTAAGGGAGTGCTCTACTCTTTCTGGTGATATATCTTCTTCAATTCCTGAACCTCTGCCAGTTGTATTGAATGGTAAAGTTATCTCCTCCTTGGATGGAAATGTGGTCCACGTAGCGACTGGAATGATTTTTGAGGCGATTGTTGTGACCGATTCTGGGCTACGCTTTGGTTATGCGCTTCTAAAGCCTTATGATGTTAGTGCTCCTGCATCTCCTACTGTTAATTCCAGTGATTTTCCAAGTGTTAGTGTAGAAGCAGTTGCCGTTGAAAAGCGTGCCTAATCATCCTTGTTTAAATCTTTGCATCGTAACGCTGGTACTTTCGCCCATAGAAGTTTTGCACTCAAGTTAATTATGGGATTAGTGTGCTCCCTACAGAAGTGGTCTTGGAGGTCGAGAACCAATGGTCCGATCACCTTGTTGGTTTTTTTCTTGATTCTACATCTACATACTCGGTTGTTCGTGAGCATTGTAGGCACGCATGGAAAATGAGAGGTACTCTACATGTTCAAGTTATTAACTTCTTTTTCTATTTCAAATTTGGGAATAATGAAGACAATCTTATTGCTCTTGAGACTAGCCCTCTAATTATTGAGGGAAAACCGTTTATTGTAACTCCTTGGAGTGTTAGTATTGACAAAGCTAGAGTGTAGGTTCTCTCTATTCCGGTTTGGGCCACGTTCTCTAATATTCCGTCTGTTTTTCAACCCCTCCTTGGTCTTAATTGGCTTGCGAGCCTTATTGGTGAATTCGAATGCTTTAACGTTAATACTGTCGCTCGCAAGAATTTACTTTATGCTAGAGAATTGATTGAAATAACCCCTCTGAATCCGCTTCCGTGGATTTTGAAAGTTAGAATTAAAGATGGTCATGAGATGGAGATAAGAGTTAGTTACAACTGGAAACCTGATATATGCACTATATGTCAGCCTTTTGGACATTATGCAGATAAGTGTTCTAGGATTGCTCCTCTTCCTCCTGCTCTCAAAGTCCCCCTCCCTAGGTCGGAAATGAAATGGGTCCCCAAGGTTAGTTTACCTGTCTTTGATATTGAGATTCATGTTTATCCCTCTGCGGATTTCGTTTTCGAAGCTGATAGCGATTCTGTTGATGAGATCATTTACCGGGAACCGGATGAGGGTTCTTAGGTACACACGGCTATGGAAATGAGGTATGACCCACGGTTACGCTGTTATCACATGTTCCATGGTGGCTATGACGAGACTAGGAGGCTTATTTATCATGTTGAGGGTGATGGCTATCTCTTACGTCCTCTAGTATTGATGGTGCTTGCAATTGGTGGCAACTCTTAGATCCTTCTTGGGATATGATTTATCTCTACTCCGCTCTCTCGAGATCTTTTGTTCCATTATTGGCTACTTAGTTTTCTGCTGTCCAGCATGTTATAGGTCCTGGTACTGATGTTGATATCAGTAATGATAGAGGGGAATTTCGTCATTCCGTATAGTCTAGACTCTTTGTCTAGCTCCTGTTTCTTTGTTGTTTTTTTGTTTGTATTTAGTGGTCTGTCCACTATAAAAACAGTCTTAGTTGTTCTTTGCATGTGCAGAGCACCTGCTTTCCTTTTATATACATAGTGGCACGACCCACTATAAAGCCGGCTAGCTTTGCTAAGAAAAAAGTAAGTTAATTATTTATTAATTAAGAAATTTTAATTAATGACTTACTTAGGTTAAAAAGGGTAATAAACTTTATTTAATCAATTTTGATTATTTTATTTATTATTTAATTATAGTTTAAATTATTTAATTAATTATTATTTAATTAAAGGTTAATTATTTACTTAATTATTACTTAATTATTACTTAATTAAGGATTAATTTTAAGTAAATGTTTATTTGGTTAAAGTTTAATTATTAATTAACTTTTAATTAATTAAGGTTTAATTTACTATTAAAGTTTTATTTAAAAATTATTTTACTATTATTATTTTACTAAATAATTAAGATTAATTAATATTTAATTATTAATGAAGGTTAGTTAATTATTTAATAGTTAGTAAATTATTAATTTGGGTTTAATTAATAGTTAATTAGGGGTTAATTAATTATTTAAAGGTTTAATTACTTCTTAATTATTAATTAAGCTAAATTAAGATTTAATTATGATTTAATAAAGAGTTTAACTTGAATTTAATTATTTTAAAAGTGAGTTTTAAGTTTTAAATCTTGGTTTTCCAAGAATGAAATCGTTTAAAGGGAACTTCTGTTCCAAAGATAGTTTTGAATACAAGAATTCAAGTGTTGATATCATAAAGTAGACAAATAACTATGAATGAGTTATATTGTTGATTAATTGAATTGTTTGGACATCTAATAGCAGAATAAATCACTGTTTTGCTATAGGTAAGTGTTTGATTGTTGTGAATATAGAATAACAAAATAAATTCCCATTCTGTTATAAATTGATTGTTGATTGTGTGGACATATGTTAGTAGAATAAATCACCATTCTATTATATGTAATGATTTTTTTTGGACATCTATATAGCTGGACAAATCACCATCCCGCTATTATGATTTGGACATGTATATGTTAGTTAGTTCATATTGACATGATAATTCCTTGATTTGGATATGAGTTGTATTTACATATATCTTGACATATGTAAATAACTGTGAAGTAAATTGGAATTGAAATTGAATGGTAACTTAAATTAGTATCATTGGGAGTTCTAAGACTCGTTTTGAAATTATAAAGTATGATTTTGAATTTATTATAATTCTTTAATCAATTTGAGGTTAAGGGTTTATTAATGGTTTTGCGAGTTATATAATTATTTTATCAAGATATTCATAAATGATAACTTGTCTATAGAAAGGAGTTTACCTAAACAAAAGGTTTATTTAAAGGTGATTACAAATGATGTTCTATAAAGGATATTTTATAAAGAATTTCTTTAAGAAGATTTGCAAGAAGTTTATAAATAGGAAGAAAATTTATAAACCATTTCAGAGATTTGGAAAGAGGCTTTATAAATTAACTTAAAGGTTGATAAAAGTGGGCTACAACTTTATTTTGGAAGTTATAAGTTAACTGAAATATAAGATGAGCTTTTAAAAAGGAAACTTGTTTGGTTATTTAATCTGGGATTTGAAAAGAAGAAAACTTTGTAAATTTTGTAAATATACTTATACCATTGAGATAAGTATATGAATATTTTCCAAGTACAAAGGAAACGCAAGGTGTTTAGGAATAAGGTTTTGAAAGGATCTTTTGATCAAGTTTTATAAGTGGTTTATTAATTAAAGATTAATAAATAAAGGCTTAGTGGATCCCATATTGAAATTAAACCATGATTGGATGTTTGTTATGTGATAGTTAAATAATCGACTATTAAATCTGGACCCAAAACATAACTTTGGAAATATATAGGAGAAACGCGGGATTATATGGTACAGTTACCGTCGGTGGTGCTATACTGTATGTATAAACTCATTTCGTTCTCCTAGGAAAAATGGTAAGGAAACCCGTTCATTCAAACGGTTAGGAGGTGAACTCCATACTTATTTGTTTGTCTGTTTATTTCCTAAAGAACCGGGGTTGAGTTTACCGGAAACTATCGAAGTTTTTTCGAATGAAACCGGGATCATATCTGTTTCCATTGGTTGGATTAACGTGATAGGGGGTTCTCGCTTTCTGTTTGGTGGCGAGCAAGAGACTCTTACCCCTACACGTCCCGGAGAGGTAGTATAAGGCCTTGATGGGTTGGTTTGCTAGGTGGTTACAGTTGCGAGGCTGGCCGTAAAAGCACATTCGAGGTAACAGTGTATGCTAGGGTAGGGCTGGGATGGTTGAAAAGCCTACTGGTCGCCACTGACCGGATGGTTGAAAAGCCTATTGTTCGTTACATTTGGTATCAGAGCTTAGGTTGAGCGAATATCTAGGCTTTGGTGGGGTAGACTCATTAGAGATAGGGTTAGTAATGCCCTTGAATGAGTTTGAGTGTATATTATATAAGAGTGCGTATTTGTTAGTGCTATAAAAAGGTTTCATACTATGTTGTTTGAACTGTTGAGTGGCTTAAGAATTCTGGTCGATGCGTTTGGCCAACGTTATCGATAGGAATTTCCTAAACACTTGAACAAGTTTAATCGACATAGTATTGTTTGAAATTGGGTAAATGAAATAATTTTACCCAGGATATATTTTATATAAAATGAATGATTTCAAAAATAGTGTTGTATGTATAATTAATTGAAGTATTGTAGTTAGGGGATAATAATATTCTATAATTATCATTTAGGGTTTGTTTAGTCATACTCGTCCAATTGAGCCTCGACTATTCTTAATATGTATAGCTTCCTTGTTAAGATTTGAGTTGGGTAGATAGAAATTGGGAAACATTGAAAATAAATACCTTGTGAATTAAGTTTCACAATTTGACTATAAGGCATTCGTTATTAATGTTGAGGTAGAATTTGATTTCAAAGTTAGAAAATTTGGGATAATATTTAAAAATGGTTTAATAGAAGTGATTTATAAAATGGGTTTATAAAAATGTATCATTTAAGTTGGAAGGAATTTAGGTTGAAAACTTGAGAACCTAAATCCCGGTGCTTTTGAAAAATGATTTTCAAGGTTTTGGGAAAATAATAATAATATTTGAAACCAATTTGGTTTAAGTATAAATTTTTGGGAATAAAAGTGAAAGTAAAAAGTGTTATCTTTAGATTGGATAGAGCGAATGAGTCTTGATTGTTCTGTGATAATCGAAATAATCTTCTAAGTGACGATCAGATGTTTGCCTAGGCGAACGTTGTGAGATACTTAGTAAATTATCCTCTTTATCATTATACAATTAAAACAAGTTCACCCGAACGAACCCAAAGCATGTTGGTGATAAATGTTTTGTTGAAAAATGTGAAGTATTGTTTCAAAAATGGGATTCGAAATAAATAGAATATTTTTAAATTAACTAGTTCGAGTGGCTCGATAATAACTTAAATTTGGGAAAGAGATATGTTCAGATGGTAAACACTTCTCTTGAGTATTACCCTTTTTGGTATGGAAATGTATGATACTGTTTGGTAGTACCAGTCCCTTAATATCATTTTGGAGTTACTTGGGTTATAGATATATATTTTCAATAATTCAAATATAGAGTTTCATTTCAAAAAGTTTTTGAAATAAAAGCTGGGTATTTGGACCTTGAGTTTTCTTAAGAAATTAAATGCAAATTGAATAGTTGAATCTAATAAGAGTATATAATGTAGTGAAGAATTGTATAAGTTGAACATAAGTTAGTTTTATGAAATGTTTTCATAAATAGCTTTTGTGGAAATAGAATTGGTATTAGGGAGAACCAATTAAATGAGTGCATAGGATGAGCTTAGATCATTTCTCTTGCTCATGTAGTTTTGATCTAAATTTCGAGTATATGACTTTGAGGTGTTTTACACCCTTCCGAATAAGGATCTATTACTCGATTTTTTAAGGCGAGCATTTGATGGGGATTTTTGGTAGGGCACCAAAGTTTTCTATCATAGTATTTGACTATGCAAGGAGAACAAAGGTTCCAAATCAAGGAACCTGATCAGAGTCCGCATTAGAGAATCAGGTAAGCGATACTAGTTTGGAGGTGAAGTTATGTATTCGAATGGTGATCAAATCAGATTTTGTTATGAATGATCTATGAAAATCACGCTGACTTATGAATAGTACTAGGATATTCTTGAGGTGTAATTTCGGGGATGAAATTCTTTTAAAGGGGGTAGAATGTAACGACCCAGGGGTTTGGTCACTTAAACTAGGCAATTTTATATTTTATATAGTCAATAAATGAATTTTTATAGATAAATAAAATCGTTTTAATCAATTAATAATAATGGTAAAGTCGTTTTCAAATTTTTTTTACCAAATTAAATAGTTCGTAGAAAATAGAAAATGTGACCGAAGAACGTTTTCGGAATTTCGACTTTTCGACACCCGAAAGTTATCAGAAACGTTGTTCGTCATTGTGCACTATATATATACATATATATAAGAGTTAATTAACTAGATAATAATATACCTAAGAATATTATCTTATAATTAATTTTAATTTAACAAGTGATGTGACAACACATAATAATTATATATATATATATATATATTTATAAAGAGATTGATGTGACTAGACATAATATTTATAATTATATATATAAAGAGAGTGATGTGACAACACATAATAATTATATATATATACATTTATTTATTTATAAAGAGACTGACGTGACAACACATAATTATATATATATATATATTTATTTATTTATAAAAAGAGCAATGTGACAACACATAATAATTATATATAAATATATATATATAAAAGGAGTGATGTGACTAAACAATATTATTATAAATTATTATATATATATATAAATAAGTTGATGTGATGTGAGACTTTTTCATATATGGTTCTCATTTTTTTAACCTTCTTCCACTAACCACTACTCCCTCATTTCGAATTCAAATGCAATTCTTTTTTTTTATAGTGGTGCGAAATTTCAGTGGCTTAAACTTTCCCTTAGACTGCTTTTTCTGATTTTGATCATAGCTAGGCCAAAATTTCGACTCTTTACAGAGTGTTTTTCAGCCCTGAGTTTTATACACGAAAATGGTCCATCTTCTTTAGATCACAACTTCCTCAAAATTTAACTGTGACATCCCGGATTTTTGGCAGTATTATATTTAATTAAATTAATTAAAAATGCAGCTTATAATTTTAAAATACATACATACATATATATATATATATATATATATGTATGTATTTGGGGGGAAACTATGGTTTGGGGTTAAAATAAAGAGTTTCTAAATATTTTAAACATGAAATCTATCTTATTTAACTTTATTAATATGTGATTTAAATATATATACATGATATAATCTGGATAATAATGGTTCAAGTAAAATAAATCTTATCAATATTAAATTTAAGTATAAACAAATATATTATTTGAAAATAAATATAATTATTATAGGCTTAAGAAACTATGATATTAACATAAGTAAAAAATAAATAAAAAATAAATAAATAATAAGTAATAAATTAAATGTTAGATAGTTAAATTTTAGAAAGGAAATAAAGTAAGGGTTGATGTTAAATAAATATCTCAAATAAATTTTATAGTTATGTAAAATATGAAATGATCATATAAAATAATTCTAGAAATATATAAACTATTGAAATAAATAAAATATAAATATATGTGTAGAAATACGAGACAATGGATATTTAAGTTAGAAATTAGTATTAAGTTAGAAATAGAAAATAAACATATATAAGATAAATTATCTATAAAAGTCAATACATTAGAATAAATCCTAACATCATGTTAGAAATAGAAATGTATTCATACTACAAATTATAAGACAAAGGAAGACACAAATACATTCAGATATGTTCAACAATCAAAGGAAATATATATATATATATATATTAGCTTGCAAAGAAAGACAATGATATATATTCAAGTATGAACAAACTGGATAAGTATGAGAAGAAGAAAAAGAGACAAAGGTAATTAATGCTAGCACAATCAAAATCTTTTCAGCCTCCATTTAAATAAAAATCTCTGGCCAAAAATATAATTAACATATTTCAAATACAAGAAATATCGGGAACCAGTTTTGACAACTCTGCATACATTCTTTTATATATCATCCCATATTTCATTTTCGTTCAAAAATCTAAAACTGAGAATAAACATAATAAAAGTAAACCTGCAACACAACTTGATCAACAACATCAACAAATCAAAGCAGTTATCATCAAATTTAAAGTCTGGAACAAGCAACATCAGACCGATACTTTTCAAAAGCAAAGGTTGTTCTCTGCTCAAAACTTTTACTGTGAGTAAACATAAAATTTATAAACAGTTTGTAATCCTCGATTTCACTTTGATATGTGTATGAAATCATGTGTTGGCCTGAGTATCTGTATGGAAATGGATGTAAGCATGTATATCAGTGTTTATTGCCTAGGTATTGCCTTGATATAGTCTCTGTTGTGATTACAGGATGTTTATTTCTAATTATATTCATTATCTCAGTATTGAATCACCGTTAGTTTTTTATTTGTAAATGAAAAGTGTTCGAAATCATGTAACATCACACCTAAAAATGCTTACTAGAATTTAAAATGGATATTTGGCTCGGAAATTTCAAATTTACAATGGAATTTGTATTTGGGTCAAAATTTTATCAAATCGGTTTTAAGAATTGATTGTAGAATTGAATTCACTACAGATAATCATGATTTTTGATGTATATATCATGATTTTTAGTTTGGAGATTGGTTGGGTTTCTTGTGTTGAACAGATCGACTATTTTAGTCGATTTCCGTTGATCAACGTGAACTAGGAAACGTGATTGGGCTTAAAGCTCGAGTGGAAATCGAAAAGGTAATTAATGCTAGCACAATCAAAATCTTTTCAGCCTCCATTTAAATAAAAATCTCTGGCCAAAAATATAATTAACATATTTCAAGTACAAGAAATATCGGGAACCAGTTTTGACAACTCTGCATACATTCTTTTATATATCATCCCATATTTCATTTTCGTTCAAAAATCTAAAATTGAGAATAAACATAATACAAGTAAGCCTACAACACAACTTGATCAACAACAGCAATAAATCAAAGCAGTTATCATCAAATTTAAAGTCTGGAACAAGCAACATCAGACTGATACTTTTCAAAAGCAAAGGCTGTTCTCTGCTCAAAACTTTTACTGTGAGTAAACATAAAATTTATAAACAGTTTTTAATCCTCGATTTCACTTTGATATGTGTATGAAATCATGTGTTGGCCTGAGTATCTGAATGGAAATGGATGTAAGCATGTATATCGGTGTTTATTGCCTAGGTATTGCCTTGATATAGTCTCTATTGTGATTACATGATGTTTATTTCTAATTATATTCATTATCTCAGTATTGAATCACCGTTAGATTTTGATTTGTAAATGAAAAGTGTTCGAAATCATGTAACAACACACCTAAAAATGCTTATTGGAATTTAAAATGGATATTTGGCTCGGAAATTTCAAATTTACAATGGAATTTGTATTTGGGTCAAAATTTTATCAACTCGGTTTTAAGAATTGACTGCAAAATTGAATTCACTACATATAATCATGATTTTTGATGTATATATATCATGATTTTGGGTTTCTTGAGTTGAACAGATCGACTATTTTAGTCGATTTCCGTTGATCAACATCGAACTGGGAAACGTGATTGGGCTTAAAGCTCGAGTGGAAATCGAAGATCATCGGAAAAATACTATCATTATTTATCAAAGGCCGTGTTGGCCAGAAATGATCGAGATAGGGTTTTTTCTTCCTGGTGGTGTCAACTGTGTTCAAATGGGTTCCGCGTTGCCCAGTGGCGTTCAGAGTCGATCGTGAGTCGAACTGAAGATGCTGGGAGACGTGGCGAGGCTACGGCGAAGGTGGCATGGTGTCTCGTGTCAGGGATCGTCGGAGGGAAGGAATTTTTCGATGGGGTTTGTTACAGGCTATGGTATTTTGGTCAATTTCATTTCTCTATCGAATTGAGGGTTTTGGAGGGTTGTGTTTGGTCGCGAGGATCACCGGAATAATGAAGGAACCGACGTCGATGGTCGGAGCGTTGTGGTTCACCGGTGAAGGTACACGTGTGCACGTGCACGTATCGGTGTGGTTCTATGATTGAGGAAGAAAAGATAGTAGAGGGGAAGCTCGGGTTCGTGCGTGAGGAATAGAGGATGGGACACGAGTTTTTGTTCGGGAAGTTTTTGTGTTGATTCGAGTCTGGTTCTTGTGATTCCAGGTTTTTAAGTTGACCAGTTTTTATTTAAAATTGAAGTAATTCTTGTATCAGGTTTTTAAGTTACCAGGTTTTAAACTAAAGAGAAGTTGATCAGGTTTAAAGTGGAGGTAACTAAGGATTAGTTAATTAACACAAGTAATTAAAGCAATTAATTAAATTGATTGATTAAATGTTAATTACTTAATATAATTAATTTAAAGATCATTAATTTATGTGATTATTTTAAAAGGTAATTAATTAACATGATTAATTAGAGGAATGATAAATTTGAAATTAAGGGTTCATTAAAAAGTAATTAAGGTTTATTAATTTATAATTAAGGTTTATTAATTAATAATTAAAGGATAAATCAATAATTAATTTATGTTAATTAAGCAAGGTTAAGTAATTTTTTTATTGATTTAAATTAAGTATGTAATCAATTAATCTTGCTTTTTGATGATTAAATTATGATTGAATTGATTAACGTGTGATGTCCTGTGATATGAAATGCTGGGTTGAACGGTGATGATGTAAGTTATCTATCTATGATGAATTGTTGTGTAAACTGACATCCTGTTTAATAAATTTTATTGTTTAAACTTAAACAATTTGGCTTAAAGAATAACATTGGTTTCGAAGAGACTGGGTTTGGGTATTAGTAAATACCCGAAACCACTTCGATTAGAAATTTGCAATAATTCTTTATATGTGATATCAATAGACTGGAATGGAATGATTTAAGTGAATTGGACCATTTAATCTAAGTTTTGGTACTTAGAAATCGATGTGTGAAATAAGTGATGTCTCTAACAAATTGTAATATGAAAATTGACACGAGTTACCCCGGGTTTTATGTAAGTTTTATGATGTTGTATTCCATGTTAGATGAGTTACTCACGCTGGTTTCCAGCTCGACCCGGGTGTTACTTTGATGTAATGCTTAGGTCAGACCGAGTATTACAGATTCTCAGGTAAGGACGTTCGAGAGCTCAGGGGACGAGTTGGATGGCAGGAACATATGGAATGTTTTCGCTGTGATATATTTTTGTTTATCTGGGATATGTTGATTTGTATATACCTAGTGATTATGTATATGTATAACTCTGATGTATTAAAATGAAAATTGACTGATATGGTATTCTTTTGTAAACTTCTTTTATTTGATATTATATTTTATCCGCTGCGAATGTGAGAATCTGTGTTGTGTTTTTGTTTCTTCTTGTAACGACCCGGAAAATTTCGAACCCGAAAATTCCAGATAGTTATGAAAAGAAGAAGAGATAGAAGAAAAGAAACAGAAAACATAACATAGATGCTCACATTCGCAGCGGAACAAAATATAATATCAAATAATAACAGTTTACAAAAGAATACTGTATCTGTCAATTTACATTTATTTACATCAGAGTTATATTCCAATACACAACGATGGTCATATATAAATCAAATATGTCTCAGATAATCATAAATAATAGTCACAGCGGAATCACTCCATATGTCCTGCCATCCAGTACTCCTCCTGAGCTCCAGAACGTCCTTACCTGAAAATCTGTAATACTCGGTCTGACCCGAGCATTACATCAAAGTAACACCCGGGTCAGGCTGGAAACCAGCATGAGTAAACCCATCTAATAAGAAATACCAATGCATCCAACTTTTTAAACCCGGGTAACTTATATAAATTTACAACCTCACAAGTGGTTATAGGCATCACTTATTTCACACATCTATTTCTAAGTACCAAAACTTAGATTGAAAGGTCCAATTCACTTAAATCATATCATTCCACTTTATTGATTTCACATATCAATCTATAAGAATCGAAGTGGTTTCGGATATTAACTAATACCCGACCCCGGTCTCTTCGAATCCAATGACACATTAACCCAAGTTATTCAAGTGAAAACAATCAAATTTTAAATATAGGATGCCAACTTTTACATAGTAATTCATCACCGAAAGATAACCACATTATCGCAGTTCAAATTAACACATCATACCACAAAACATTTCATATCAGAGATATCAACTAATTCAAGGCATTTAACATCATTCAATCATTTATAAACAAGATTTATCACTTCCAAAATTAATTTAATTTATCTCTAATTAAATTAATTACTAACTCTAATCAGTTAGATTACCATCACTTATCATTTACTAATTACAACTACTTAATTAATCATTCTCGACTAATTATTCTTTAATTAAAATAAATAATTAACTCTTAATTAATTAATTAACTAACCTTTCC
Organism: Allium fistulosum; assembly: GCA_030737815.1. Taxonomy (NCBI): domain Eukaryota; kingdom Viridiplantae; phylum Streptophyta; class Magnoliopsida; order Asparagales; family Amaryllidaceae; genus Allium; species Allium fistulosum. Next base: position 1,146,961,983 of record CM060905.1, read on the forward strand.
CCATCACATTAAATAATCGCTTAATTACTCTTATAAAGTAATTAACAATGATTTATTACCCTTAATTAATGACTCAAATTTATTACCCTATAATCACTTATATAGACTAACTATCCTTAATAAACTAACCTTTATTTATTAATTAATTTAATTAATTACTCCCAATAACTCTTAATTACTTCATTAAATTATTTTTTTCATAAATCAAAATCATAATTAACTTTTTAAGGTAAATCTTTATCTTATTGAGGACTTACTTATTTCCAACGTAATACACTTCAACATTCCACTTTTAAGTTAAACCTTAAATTCATTTCTAACTTAAGATTTTAGAAATAACTTACAATTTAACTTAACAAATTTAGGTTAAACAATATACAAAGCTCCTTAATCAAATGTTAAAAAGAAACACTTATTTTACATAAAAGTTTAAAATTTGATTCAATTAAATTAAAAAACTTGTTCATAAAGACTTTTTAAAACCTGCATTTAATACTGCTTCGGGTTCTACCCGAGAATTGCTTGAGTCCAGTCTCGAGTTCCTGCAACTTCTTTCATTTTTTTTTTCAAAAAAATTTTTAACTTGAAAATAAACTTGCCCTCACGAACTATCCGGAGACGAGCCCGAGCCTCCAGCCTATTTTCTCGAACTTCCCTTCGAGTCACGCAACTACAGAAAACCTGACACAACAGACATGCCGTGCACATGCACTATCAATCACCAGAGCTCCGACCACCACCGATGCTTTAAACATATCGACGATCACCTCACCACCAAATCTCGATCACCCAAACACCAAAACAAACCCACGATCGAAACAACAACACAGAAGAACCTGGAACAGAAATCTCGAACCACCACAAACCCTGGAAATGCCTCGTCAACACAACTCCGACCACTAGAGTTGCTAAAACTTCGGCCAGGTCTTCGCCTACCTCCATGCTTCCCTTCCCTCGAGTTTAGTTGTACTCGAACAACTATAGAAGCTGTGGTGATCGAATTATTAAACCTAGTTAAAACTAGGGTTACAAACAAAAAATCCATCACTGCTACTTCCACCATGAATTAAACATCTACCTGACAATTTTCCTCAATCCCCCGATCATTCCTTCATCACCTCCGAAAGATTCAAATCCCCAGATCCTCGTGATCATCAGGAAAACCCAATTTACCACATTTAGTTCAAACAAGAACTGTACCTTCCAACTAGCTTTAAAAATTATGATTCTTGTTTCAAAAATCATGTTATAGATTAAGGATTTGATTTTAAATCCTGAATTAATGAACTACTCAGTTTGGGTTTTGACTTATATTAAATATACTCAGTCCTTTTAAATTTCCAAATGATTTTTCCAAAGTCATTTCTCTATTATCTAACTTAAGTATGATTTTAATCTAAGGTTTATGATAGAACAACAAGGTTCATGTACATTTTAAGTTTAAACCCAGTCAAAATCAAAAGGGTTTTGAATTTAACTACATGAAAACTGATGCTATAAACAGAGAGTACTCTGCTGAATACAACATGCACATCATATATCAAAAATACAACCATATATATATATATACACAAACATTCGTATTTCAGATATTAATCATGCACCCATATGCATAACTTAAACATTCAAAATGATGTTGCTCACAGGGTTTCAAAAAAATAAACAGAGGAAACTGGTTTGAAATACTCAGAACTACTTGTTTTAAGTTTAAACAACTGATCTAGTTAAAAATCCTAACTTAAGATGTTTATATGAAGAAGTATTAGTTTTCTTTACATTACTTTACTCAAAACTTGGAGTACTGAAAAGCATAACATAGTACAACTTCAGTAAAACAGCAACATCACATAACAACTTCCTTTCCATAGATAGCAACATAAGAGTTCATGATCTAATTATCAAGATTTAAACTTCAAAGATAGTGTGTTTACTCACCTGAATTTTTAAAGAACAGAGTATGGTTTGTTTTAGTAACAGACTCCACCATTTCAAGCTGGAACCTTTCTTCCCACTTGATTCTCTTTTGTATTGCATTTCTTGTTGTTGTAGAGTGTTTGTTTTAGGATTTTAAATGAAGTTTCATTTTAGTTTTGCTTAGCTCGAAAGAAAATGAAAACTGGTAGGGGAAAGTAGTAGCTTCCAGGTTGATATATATGAAACAGGGTATCATTTTGTTATGCAAAACAGTGGTAGATTTGTACAATTATCAGAGATTTTTTTTCCATAGTTTGGTGGCCGAGATCATATTTTTATGTACTAGAGAAGATATTGTCTTAGCAAGCATTAAATGACATTGTCCTTGATGTTTTTATTTTATACTTATCCTATTACTTTATACTTGCCTAAGTCTTAATTTACAAGCCACCTGCATAATATATTTTTTTACTTTGCTTTAAATCTTGTTGTTCTTAAGTTTGCATGCATACTAACTTTACTTACCAGCCTACATATTTTTTTTAGATTTTGTTGTACTCGAGACTGCCTGGTTATCAAATTCGAGCCATTTGTTTTCATGCTTATCCTATACTAGCTTTTCTAACAAGTTACTAATTTTTTTTCCAAGCAAGCCTTCATACTTGAATATTATTTGACTATGCAGATTTATTCTAGGGGCTGGCAAATCACCTTAGGTATTGTATTGCCTTACTTTATATTTTGAAATGTATTTGAGTGATTATTTCTCTAGTTCACTTGCCTATGTAGATTTTGGTTTAAATGCAAATAAATGTTATCCCTAACATGTTATTTGATTATTTATAGTGTATTTGGTTTTACAATTTACAAACAATAAAATTTAACTTATGTATATTTGTTTCACTCTAGTCTAACCTACCACTAAAATCTTGTATTTCAACATGTACTATTACAATAGTTTATATATCTCTAGAATTATCTTATGTTTCCATATAACCATATAATTTATTACTAACATAAACCCTTAGTTTTTTTTATCTCTATTTAAAGTTTAACTATTCAAATTTAATTTACTTATTTACTAGTATGTATACTTGTGTTCATTACATAGTTTCTCTTATACTATATATTTATGTTTATTTTATAACCATATTTTGCTTTGTTTTTTCCCAGTTTTAAATTAATAACTTTTATTTTATCCTAACCATATAATTGTTTATATATTGATAATTTAAAACTCTTTTTAATTTACATATTTAAAAGCTCTTATTTTATATTCCCAGATCATCGTTCTCCCAAAACTACATATGTATATGTATATTTGTTTTAAAATAATAGCTGTATTTTAATTAATTCAATTAAATAAATATTTATTAAAATATACTGCCAAAAATCCGGGATGTCACATCCCTCCCCCCTTAAAACTTTTCGTCCTCGAAAAGGAACGAAGTCAGAATTTATGAAAATGCTTAAAATCAGATAAATATTCTTTGTAAATTTTTTTGTTTAATATCTATATAACATTATTCCAAAATAGTTTTTATAAAATACTTTTTATAACTCGATGTTTCGACAAGTCCATCCTTGTTCTCATAGAAATTCGGTCATACGTTGATCAGGCGTAGGACTGAAAATCTATAAGTACTTGGTAAACTCGTTTCCAACACCTAGTGAAAATACTTTGGAAAATAATTTTATTGAAAATATAGAAATCAGTTTTTTTTTTAAAATAGAGGAAATAGCTTTAGTGAGAATGCTTTGGAAATCATCACACCCATCCATGGTCACAGTTACACCCTGGGTTACGTTGCCGTCGCAGCAAAAGTCCATGTAACTAATTACACCATAGAACCCACGACAGATCGCAGTTACATCCAGGGTTACGTTGCCATCACAGCAAAAGTCCATGTAACTGTTGGCTCTCAGCGGCACACACGATTTCGCTGTCAAAATGAAACTTCTCCACTCCCACATAGGTCGCAGTCTACCGATGTAAAATCAAACATAGACTGTTGGCTCTCAGCGGCACACACGACTTTCGCTATGTTACCATAGTGTCGCAGTCTACCGATATAAAATCAAACGCAGACTGTTGGCTCTCAGCGGCACACACGACTTTCGCTATGGTCTGCAGTAGAATCGCAGTGACATCGAGTTACACTATCGTCACAGCATAACCCAAATGCCTCTGTGGGCACCAGCCCCTCGACTTTCGCTACAAATAATCCTCAGGAACTAGTTTTGTCCGGACTCCTCACAGGATCAACTTTAGAACCTCCCCCTTTGAGGCTCAAGGCAGTACCACCCTGTGGCACTCCTGAGAAGTTCATTTTAAGGGAGCGCCTTTTTCCCCAAAGCCAATCTCAAAACACTTTATACTATTCACATATAGTATTTTCCAAATCATACACCTAGTATGAATTCCATATAAGCTCCTTTACACAAAATCGATTCCCAAAATCGAAAATTCTCAAATCAGGCTTTTCCAAATCCCAATATTGATTTTATCCAAAAATCAAAAGCCTTTTCCAAATCCAAAGGTTCCCAAAACCTTTTTCTCAAAACCATTTCCATAAAAATTTTTATATATATATCCATATATATAATTTTCTTGGGAAATCTTTAAATCACTTTATACTTGTATAAGTTTCCTTTGTATACTTCAAAACTTTCAAAAACCTTTTTCTTCTGGCAATGGATTCAATAAGGGGAGTTTTATCATATATAACAAAGATATATAATTTTTATTTATCCCAAATCAAATATTCAAATTAAATTTCTTATAAAGTCACTTGCCAAATTACTTACTTCTATAAAGTAAATTTTAATCATAGAGATATTCAATCTCCATTTTACTTCATCATATATTTCTCAAAATATCCCTTTCAATTTCAAAAATCATTTACAGTTCTTATCCATAATTTTCCAATATCAATTTTTATTGAAACCCGTACGATGTCCACATATCATTCGTACGCAATATCAATTTGATCGCTCACTCGATCACACAATTTCACTTCCGAACTAGTATTGTCCACCCGACTTCCTAGTGCGGACACAGATCTGGTTTCTTGATCAGAAACCGTCATTCTCCTTGCATAACCATAACTATGATTGAGAATATCCAGAACCAATCAAAAATCCATATCCAGGTTCGCCGTCGAAAATGGAGCGAAAAATCCCAACTCGGATCGATAATACTATCTCGAAATTCTGTGCTCGAATCTGGATCAAATCACTATGCGAATAGAATAATATACGTACATCCTACGTATTTAACTTCATTGATTATTAATGAAATCAATTTCTCTTTCTATTCACATTTCCTTTAATTTCTATCCACATAATCACAATTGTTTCAATTCCATTGGATTGTCGCTTTAATCCTTATCCCAAATGGATATTCAATCATAAATAGTTTGAACTCCGACCAGTTTATATTTAAAAACAGCTTGAAAATAGATAAGTAGTTGAAAACTAATTATTAGTTTGTAAAATAGTAGTAAAACAATAATCATAAAATAATTGAAAAATAGTAAAATAATTGCAAAATAGTTGTAAAATAGTAATCAGTTATAAAGTAGTAGAAAAATAGTAATTAGTTTATAAGACAGTTGTAAAATAGTTAAATAGTTCCAAAAGTAGTTATAAAATAAGCTTAGGATAGTTTTAGGTTTAAAAAGAAAGGTTGTATAGTATATAGTTTGGAAAAATAGATTTATATTAAAATAATTCATTTTGAAAATAGTCCAAAGTCAAACTGTTTAATACCCCATCTCCATTTCATCAATTCAATTTAAATTTCCACTTTCATTTAAATTGACTCAATCCCAATCTGAATAACTTCAATTTTATTTCAAATTAATCCAATTCAAATTTCCCATTTGAATTTTATACTTATCCATCATAAATCACAATTCCCATTAATTCAAATCAAATTCAGTTTGAACTAATTCAATTTAAATCTCAATTTTAAACCATCTCAAATTATATAAATTCAAGTTAAATTTTCAAAAGTTGATTTAACCCCTCAAATCAAATCAACTTATATTTTTAAACCATTCACTCCGAGTTCAATTCTCAAAATTCCATTTCATATTATCCTTACTTAACTTATTTCGAAGTCCAAATAAGAGTTCAAAACAATTTTATCATAAAAAGTTCATTTATTACCAAATTTTATCCTCTAGTTTTGAAATTGGTTCTTAAACAATTTTAATATTTTTAAATTCAATTTTTAACATTTCAGTTCAAAATGATCTCATATCCTTAATTCAAATTAAATTTAATTTCCATTTAATTTCAATACTGGATATATTACCACGCTTCATTTCTCATTCATTTAACAAATCCAATTCACAATGCGAAGATTATTAATAATAATAGGATGATATTATCCAATTATTCTAAATCATCCATCCATTTTCAATTTCCAAGTCTCAAACCCATTTGAGATCACTCATAACTTCCCATTTCAAAACAACCCATTTAACTTCACTAAGTAAGATTTTAATTTCATCTTGAAATTTCCAATTTAGGTTGTTCTTATTAACCTATTTAACTTTCCCAAAGTTAAATTCAATTTTCTTAACCCAACCAACCTTACCTAATTTGGATTCCCATTTCAAATTTTAAACTTTATATTAATAATCTTATAAGTTCAAAAACTTATCACTTTGGGTTTCACATCACATTCCAAGGAAAATTTAAAACTCCACCTTTAGAGTTCATTTCATATTTATTTCCTTTACGCACCAGGCTACTTTTAAATCTTACCCCCCTGGTTTTAATTTCAAAACAATCCCTTAAAATCTTCCAAACATTTCTTATTTTTAAATAAGACTATATTCAAAATAGTCTGAATTATATTATTTGTTATTTTCTTTAACACCTTGAAACAAAATTTTCAAATTCTGGACCCAGTTTTAAAACTTCACATTCTTTTATCACCATTAGTTTCAATTTAGAAGTCATACTCATTAAAATGTTTACTTTCTTAAAACATTTCATTATGGTTATTATAGCTGGAAACCAATTCATTATTATCTTATTCTGAAATTCTCCTTAAATTCAAGATTAAAATTTCAGTTTGAATTCATTCCAAACCAATCCTTATTTATTTTAAATTTTGTTATATTTCTATTATCACTTAATTCAATCCCAATAATTTAACAGCCAATTACCTTTGTATTCATTTGATAGAAATATTACTTTATATATGTAACGACCCGTATTTTTACGGATCGACATGTTCGTCAAAATCTGGAATTTTAGCACTTTCATGTCATTTCAGATTTTTAGGCAGATTTGTCTAAGTCCTAGGTCGTAGACGACCTAAGAGCTAAGTCGTGACCGACCTATAGGATGGTAGCGGGTTAAGAGATAAGTCTGGGTCGAGTTGCCGACTTAAGTAATTAACCGAGTTAAGGAAGTGTGGTTGACCGACTTAAGGTAGTGACCGACCTAAGTGATGAGTCGTGACCGACTTAAGAGGTTTAGGCGACCTAAGGAAGAGTGGTAGGCGACCTAAAGTATTCTGGGGTAGAGTTAGGTCGGCAACGACCTAAGGAACTATTGTGAGCGACCTAAGAGTTTTGGTGAGTTAAGTGTTAGGTCGGCAAGACGAGTTAGCGACCTAAGGAGTTAGCTTGTTAGCGACCTAAGGAGTTAGCTTGTTAGCGACCTAAGGAGTTAGCTTGTTAGCGACCTAAGGAGTTGCCGTGTTAGCGACCTAAGGAGATAGGTCGCATAAGTGTTAGGTCGCGTAGATCTAACTGTTAGGTCGTATGTTGTGTTAGGTCGCGTAGAAGTCTAAGTTGTTAGGTCGCAACCCAACTAGGTCGTAGGTCGAAGGAAAGCGCATTGCTTTAGGTCGTCAAGTGTTAGGTCGCTGAGGAGTTATGTCGTGGATCTGTTAGGTCGGAGAAGCTTAGGTCGGAGAGGCTTAGGTCGGAAGCGACTTAGGGAGATAGCCAGATTTCGACTTAAGGACAGATTTCAGCTATAAATAGGAGGGGTTGTTCTCACTTTTTGGGATCCGGATTTTTGAAGCGACGAAGTGCTGCCATTTTGAGAGCTCGACTTCTACACTTCTTCACTTCTTTTCTCCACTCTAATCTAGTGCTTCCATCCATCCAAATCGAAGATCAAGGTTGAAGATTCAAGAGCTTAGATTGAAGATCTTCATCTTTTCAAGAGAGATTTCTTCGTTTGAAGTGAGATCTTGTCGGATCTAGCTTAGTTCTTCGCTGTCCAGATCTGAAGTTGTTATCTTTTGGATTGTTTAGGAGATTTGGTGAGTGGTGATTATCTCTCACACGGATCCAAAGGAGTAGATCGGATTGTTGGCTCGATTTGGTGTTAAATTAGTGATTTCCATGCATTTTCTTCATCCTATGTGTAGATCCATATAGATCCATTGTTCATGATGATGTTGCATCCATTTTATCATATGTTAACCTATGCAAGTTCATTCATCAAGTTTGTAGAGATATAATCCATGTTTTCATGCTTATTGGACTTTCAACTCTTTAATTACGAAAATGCCATTATTGTTATAATTGTCTACTTAGATCATATTTGAATGCTTGATTGCTTGGATTGATGTTTGATTTGATTGCTTGTTATGAACTAGATGATTGATGATTAGATTTAGATCGAAGGTGATTCAAAAGCTAAGGGAAAGGCTCTTGAATTGGAAAAGCTGCTCGTGGCATATGTAGCGGGATGATGAAGCTCTTATGCATAGATTCGATGATGTGATGATGAGATGAGGCTTGCGAGGATGTAATGAAGCGAGGCAATCATATGATGAAGACTTGGTCTAATCCAGACGGGATCATTCCAAGCATGTTGATAACTCGGTGATATGATTCGAGTTGAGGATAATGAATGGATATGAGAATAGTCGTCGAGGAGGATGACTAGGAGGCTTGGATAGCATCGTTGTTGAAGGTTCTAGCATGCTCTAAGCAAGAGTACGTTTGGGCAGATTCGATAGTCCTAACGGCCAACTGTTGATGGTCGAGTACTCTGGGCAGATTCGATAGTCCTAGGCACGGGCTGCGACGACGTGCGGGAGTTATGTCTAGAACCGGGGTTTCCATTAGCCCTTGACGGACGGTTGAAAGAATGTGCCGGTCATTCAATTAACGGTGATATCGAAGCAATGATAACAGTGATAGCCAGAGTCATGGATGTTTGGTTGTATCGTCATTCGGACTCAAGAGCGGTATTTTCTGGGTGCTTATCTGATTTAGGCCTTGGTACTTGGAAAACATCGCCCTTGACTCGAGTGATAGTAGCTTTACTTTAAATTGTATGCTCTGCTATGTTTGCTTCTGCTTAGTGTGTGTCTGGGGGCTATCACTGTAGAATGAGGTTGGAGTGGGAGGGTTGTATTCCTATTCCTTTTCCTTTATGCTCTTTTGGTATGTTGTTAGTTAATTTACTGCTCACTAAGACAATTGTCTGACTCAAGGCTTTATGTTTTAATTCTTATTGCCTTGGGTTGTTCGTCCATTTTGGGACGGGCAGACTAGGTAGCAGGTGACAGGTGCTGTTCTCTTCTCACGATGCTGATATCGAAGACGAGCTAGAGGGTTGCATATTATCTTCTTATATGTACTGGATATTCCGCTGTTTTGTTTTCTCTGAGAGATATGTAGTGAGGCTGGATGTATTGACTATATGAATGCTTGTATTCAACTATTATGGAACTATTATGGAGTTTTATAAGATGTCATTTTGTTCTGTAAAGCTTCACTATACATATGTTCTATTGTATTTTGTCCATGCGCTGTGAGTAATACGATAGATTCTGTTGTTTTAAATCTTACCTTGACAATCGTCCATGGTCGCCTGGCACACTTTACAGCGCTCTTCTCTAGATTCAGTGCAGGGGTCATGGGCGGTCGTCACATTTGGTATCAGAGCTTTGGTTAATCGATTTTACCCAACGCTCGCTGAAGTAACTACGTATGAGAGACGTAATTGTATTTTGATGGATGATTACTATATATAATATAGTAGCTTGGTAGAGTTTGAGTCCTTTGTGCAGTTGTTTCTCTAGATGTTCTAATCATTCCTTTTTATAGATATTGAGAATGAGTCGAAGAGGGAGACCAGCTGCTAGGGAAGGCCGTGCTACTGAAGAGACTGCTGATTATGCAGCCATGTTCGAAGCTATGATGACTTCGATCATGAGAAGGATACCAGTTCCGGGGGCAGCAGTAGATGTAGGAGTTCAAGTCCAAACTCCGAAACCAGTGGATTTTGCTAAGTTGTGCAAGGATTATACTGCTCTTGGAGGGAAGGTTTTCTTGGGAACAGAATCAACTATTGAGGTCCAGAGATGGATAGATGCTTGTAGAAGGATCTTTGGTGATTTGGGAATTGATGATGCAACTAAGAGGAAGTTGGCATCAAGGCAGCTTCAAGGGAGAGCTTCTGATTGGTGGAACTCTATTACCATCACTACTCCGGAAGAAGAGATTACTTGGGAGCAATTCCAAGCTAGATTTGAAGCTAAGTTCATTTCTACAGCTCAGAAGTCTGTTCTGTTCAAGAGGTTTGTGGAGCTCAAGCAAGGTGGAAGATCAGTTCTTGAGTATGTTTCTGAGTTCGAAGCTTTGTCCAAGTATGCCCGGTCATATATTGAATCTGATTATCAGAAGAATGAGAAGTTTGTGACCGGCTTGGATAGTTATCTTGGGAGACAATTGGTGGGTCATTTGGACGATTCATTTGAGAAGCTTGTGGAGAAAGCTCTCAGGCATGAGAGTCTGTTTCCTAAGGAAGGACCTGTTGTTGCTGTTACCAAGGGAGAATCTAAACCACAGCAGGGTGGAAACCAGAAGAGGAAGCAGCAGCAGCAGAAAGGTAAGGATGGCCAGAAGAAGCCGAAAGGCGAGGTGACTTGCTACAATTGTCAGCAGAAGGGCCATTTCTCTAAGGATTGTAAGAACCCAAAGGCACCGATGAAGTGTCACAACTGTGACAAGCCGGGGCATTTCAGGAAGAATTGTCCAGAACCGAGGAAGGACAGGCAGATTGTGCAAGCCTATGCCTTAGGAGCTGTTCCGTCGTCTTCGAAAGCTCCTACTGCTGAAGAGAAAGGAAAGAGTGTGGTTGTTCAAGGTACTCTTTTCCTATGTGGTATTCCAGTTAGAGTTTTGTTTGATACTGGAGCATCGCATTCGTTTGTTTGTAATGAACTAGTAGGCCGGTTAGGTTTGGAGCCGGATATTGTTGATAGGCCATTGGTTGTGACTAATCCAGTTGGGGGTTCGTCTTGTTTGTGTATGTTATGCCGTGGTCTAGTTGTATCGAGTCATGGTTGCTCTTTTGTTTGTGATTGCTTTGTTCTGAACTTTGCGGGGTTCGGAATTATTTTGGGTATGGACTGGCTTAGGAAGTATGCGGCTAAGGTTGATTGTGAGAGGCTAGAGGTGACAGTCGAGAATGTGGAAGGGCGAAAGATTGTAATACGATGTAAGCATGAGGAAGGCGTCTTCATGAGCTTCATGTATTCGCTAGTTGTTCCACGGGATGGACTGTCTTTAGTGCCAATCGCAAATGGATTCGAGGATGTCTTTGACGAAGTCAAAGGGTTGCCGCCGCATAGAGAGATCGAGTTTCGTATAGATCTAGTTGAAGGAGCCAGACCTGTTGTGATGCCTCTTAGGCGGATGGCGCCTAGGGAACAGCAAGAGTTGAGGGTGCAAGTTGATGACCTTTTACAGAAAGGATTCATTCGGCGTAGCGTGTCCGAGTGGGGTGCACCAGTTGTGTTTGCAACCAAGGCAGATGGGTCGTTGAGATTGTGTGTGGATTATCGGGAGCTGAATAAGGTGACTAAGAAGAACAAGTATCCATTGCCGAGAATAGATGACTTGTTTGATCAGCTTCACGAAGCTAAGGTGTTTTCTCAGATGGATTTGGCAACGGGATTTCACCAGTTGAGAGTAGCGAAGGATAGTGTGCCGAAGACTGCTTTTAGGACACCATCCGGTTTCTTTGAGTGGCTGGTAATGCCGTTTGGATTGACTAACGCGCCAGCATACTTTGTGGATCTTATGAATAGAGTGTTCAGAGATCAGTTGAACAAATTCGTACTTGTGTTCGTGGATGATATTCTGATTTATTCCAGAACGGAGGAAGAGCACAAAACGCACTTGCGTATTGTTTTGGAAATCTTGCGGAAACATCAGCTGAAGGCTAAGTTTTCGAAGTGTCACTTCTGGAAGGGTGAAGTGAGGTTCTTAGGCCATGTGATTTCTGGAAATGGAATAGCGGTTGATCCCGCTAAGGTGGCAGCAATCCAGGATTGGGTTAGACCTAAGAATGCATCTGATGTGAGAAGTTTTCTTGGATTAGCAGGATATTATCGACGGTTTATCAAAGACTTCTCCAAGATAGCTGCACCGTTAACAGGATTGACGAAGAAGAACAAAGTGTTCAGTTGGGATGCTAAGTGTGAGCAAGCTTTCGGAATCCTGAAAGAGAGACTGACAAGTGCTCCTGTTTTGACTATTCCTAGTGGGAATGATGAGATGGTGGTTTACACCGACGCATGTGGTACTGGACTTGGAGCAGTGCTGATGCAGAAGGATAAAGTTGTTGCGTATGCCAGTCGACAACTGAAGCCGCATGAAAGGAATTACCCAACTCATGATTTGGAGTTAGCGGCGATTGTATTTGCTCTGAAGATGTGGAGGCATTATCTGTTGGGAGTTCGATTCGAGTTGTTTACGGATCACAAGTCGTTGAAGTATCTTTTCTCCCAAAAGGATTTGAATCTTCGGCAGCAACGTTGGCTAGAGTTTTTGGCATCATATGATTTTGGTATAGCTTATACTCCGGGAAAAGGTAACGCAGTGGCAGATGCGTTAAGTCGAAGACATGCGGGATTGGGAGCCATGTTTTCAGAATGGAAGAGTCTTGAGTATTTAGCTGGATTTGACTTCAGGCCTAGATGCGAATTGGAACCTGAGATGTTGGCAAACTTATCAATAAGACCCACTCTTGTGGAAAGGATTGGTGAGAGCCAAAAGCGAGATGATAAGCTTGTCAAGATTATCCGTGAATTGGAATCTGGATTGGATCCAGAAAAGGATAAAGGATTCGAGGTCGATCGAGAGGGTTGGCTTCGGAAGCAAGGACGACTAGTTGTTCCCGATATAGATGAATTGAGGAGTGAAGTTCTGAAGGAAAGTCATCACTCGAAGCTGACAATTCATCCAGGTGGAAACAAGATGTATCGGGATATGAAGAGAACCTACTACTGGGAAGGTATGAAGAAGGATATTGGAAATTTTATTTCCAAGTGTATGAACTGCCAGTTGGTTAAAGCCGAACAGAAGAAGCCAAGCGGATTGCTTCAGCCATTAGAAGTTCCTACATGGAAGTGGGAACAAGTGTCGATGGACTTTATCGATGGATTGCCTAGAACCAGAACGGGAAATGAAGGGATCTGGGTCATTGTGGATCGTCTGACTAAGAGTGCACGATTCATTCCTGTTCGATCGACTAGGACTGCATCAAAGTTGGCTGAGTTGTATGTTAAGTGGATAGTTCGATTCCATGGTATTCCGAAGAGTATAGTGAGCGATCGAGACCCATTGTTCACTAGTGGATTTTGGAAGAGCTTCCAGGAAGTCTTGGGAACCGAGTTGTGCTTGAGTACAGCTTATCATCCCCAAACAGATGGTCAGACCGAGAGAGTCAACCGAGTTTTGGAAGATCTTCTCAGAGCTTGTGTTCTGGATTTCGGAGGATCATGGGAAGATCACCTTCATTTGGTGGAGTTTGCGTACAACAACAGTTACCAGTCAAGCATTGGTATGGCACCGTATGAAGCGTTGTATGGAAGACCGTGTAACTCTCCGACATGTTGGTTGGAAACTGGAGAAAAGCTGATGCTTGGGCCAGAGATGATTCGACAGACTTCGGATTGCATAGAGATCATTCGGCAACGGATGAAGGCAGCCCAAGACCGTCAGAAAAGTTATGCCGATAAGCGTCGTAAGGATTTGGAATTCGACGTTGGAGATATGGTTTTTGTGAAGATTTCTCCACTGAAGAATGTTATTCGATTCGGGAAGAAAGGAAAATTGACTCCGAGATTTGTTGGACCATTCCCGATTATCGAGCGAATTGGAAAGCTCGCTTACAGATTGGAGTTACCAGAGAAAATGTCGAGTGTGCACAATGTTTTTCACGTATCGTATCTACGGAAGTATGTGCACGACTCGAGTACGGTGGTTTCTGCTGATAGCTGTGAAGACTTCGAAGTTGATCCAGTCGATAGAAGACCTCGTAAGCCGCTCCGTGTCGTTGAAACTGACACGAAACAGCTTAGGAGGAAGGTAGTTAAGTTGCTCAAGATACAATGGAGTGATGATGATAACGACTGTACATGGGAGGTGGAAGAGAGGATGAAAGCAGCTCATCCTGAACTCTTCAAGGTATGGCCCTAAGGTGTCGTGTCATCTCACGATATTGTGATTTGTTCTAGTGTTAGAATTCTGTACGCTAAGCTAGAATTGGATGTATGGTTTGTTGATTGCTATGGATGGTAGGCGTACAGAATAGTCTTTGATTGCTTTGGTTGTTTGGAATTTCGGGGGCGAAATTCCTAAGGGGGAGAGAATGTAACGACCCGTATTTTTACGGATCGACATGTTCGTCAAAATCTGGAATTTTAGCACTTTCATGTCATTTCAGATTTTTAGGCAGATTTGTCTAAGTCCTAGGTCGTAGACGACCTAAGAGCTAAGTCGTGACCGACCTATAGGATGGTAGCGGGTTAAGAGATAAGTCTGGGTCGAGTTGCCGACTTAAGTAATTAACCGAGTTAAGGAAGTGTGGTTGACCGACTTAAGGTAGTGACCGACCTAAGTGATGAGTCGTGACCGACTTAAGAGGTTTAGGCGACCTAAGGAAGAGTGGTAGGCGACCTAAAGTATTCTGGGGTAGAGTTAGGTCGGCAACGACCTAAGGAACTATTGTGAGCGACCTAAGAGTTTTGGTGAGTTAAGTGTTAGGTCGGCAAGACGAGTTAGCGACCTAAGGAGTTAGCTTGTTAGCGACCTAAGGAGTTAGCTTGTTAGCGACCTAAGGAGTTAGCTTGTTAGCGACCTAAGGAGTTGCCGTGTTAGCGACCTAAGGAGATAGGTCGCATAAGTGTTAGGTCGCGTAGATCTAACTGTTAGGTCGTATGTTGTGTTAGGTCGCGTAGAAGTCTAAGTTGTTAGGTCGCAACCCAACTAGGTCGTAGGTCGAAGGAAAGCGCATTGCTTTAGGTCGTCAAGTGTTAGGTCGCTGAGGAGTTATGTCGTGGATCTGTTAGGTCGGAGAAGCTTAGGTCGGAGAGGCTTAGGTCGGAAGCGACTTAGGGAGATAGCCAGATTTCGACTTAAGGACAGATTTCAGCTATAAATAGGAGGGGTTGTTCTCACTTTTTGGGATCCGGATTTTTGAAGCGACGAAGTGCTGCCATTTTGAGAGCTCGACTTCTACACTTCTTCACTTCTTTTCTCCACTCTAATCTAGTGCTTCCATCCATCCAAATCGAAGATCAAGGTTGAAGATTCAAGAGCTTAGATTGAAGATCTTCATCTTTTCAAGAGAGATTTCTTCGTTTGAAGTGAGATCTTGTCGGATCTAGCTTAGTTCTTCGCTGTCCAGATCTGAAGTTGTTATCTTTTGGATTGTTTAGGAGATTTGGTGAGTGGTGATTATCTCTCACACGGATCCAAAGGAGTAGATCGGATTGTTGGCTCGATTTGGTGTTAAATTAGTGATTTCCATGCATTTTCTTCATCCTATGTGTAGATCCATATAGATCCATTGTTCATGATGATGTTGCATCCATTTTATCATATGTTAACCTATGCAAGTTCATTCATCAAGTTTGTAGAGATATAATCCATGTTTTCATGCTTATTGGACTTTCAACTCTTTAATTACGAAAATGCCATTATTGTTATAATTGTCTACTTAGATCATATTTGAATGCTTGATTGCTTGGATTGATGTTTGATTTGATTGCTTGTTATGAACTAGATGATTGATGATTAGATTTAGATCGAAGGTGATTCAAAAGCTAAGGGAAAGGCTCTTGAATTGGAAAAGCTGCTCGTGGCATATGTAGCGGGATGATGAAGCTCTTATGCATAGATTCGATGATGTGATGATGAGATGAGGCTTGCGAGGATGTAATGAAGCGAGGCAATCATATGATGAAGACTTGGTCTAATCCAGACGGGATCATTCCAAGCATGTTGATAACTCGGTGATATGATTCGAGTTGAGGATAATGAATGGATATGAGAATAGTCGTCGAGGAGGATGACTAGGAGGCTTGGATAGCATCGTTGTTGAAGGTTCTAGCATGCTCTAAGCAAGAGTACGTTTGGGCAGATTCGATAGTCCCAACGGCCAACTGTTGATGGTCGAGTACTCTGGGCAGATTCGATAGTCCTAGGCACGGGCTGCGACGACGTGCGGGAGTTATGTCTAGAACCGGGGTTTCCATTAGCCCTTGACGGACGGCTGAAAGAATGTGCCGGTCATTCAATTAACGGTGATATCGAAGCAATGATAACAGTGATAGCCAAAGTCATGGATGTTTGGTTGTATCGTCATTCGGACTCAAGAGCGGTATTTTCTGGGTGCTTATCTGATTTAGGCCTTGGTACTTGGAAAACATCGCCCTTGACTCGAGTGATAGTAGCTTTACTTTAAATTGTATGCTCTGCTATGTTTGCTTCTGCTTAGTGTGTGTCTGGGGGCTATCACTGTAGAATGAGGTTGGAGTGGGAGGGTTGTATTCCTATTCCTTTACCTTTATGCTCTTTTGGTATGTTGTTAGTTAATTTACTGCTCACTAAGACAATTGTCTGACTCAAGGCTTTATGTTTTAATTCTTATTGCCTTGGGCTGTTCGTCCATTTTGGGACGGGCAGACTAGGTAGCAGGTGACAGGTGCTGTTCTCTTCTCACGATGCTGATATCGAAGACGAGCTAGAGGGTTGCATATTATCTTCTTATATGTACTGGATATTCCGCTGTTTTGTTTTCTCTGAGAGATATGTAGTGAGGCTGGATGTATTGACTATATGAATGCTTGTATTCAACTATTATGGAACTATTATGGAGTTTTATAAGATGTCATTTTGTTCTGTAAAGCTTCACTATACATATGTTCTATTGTATTTTGTCCATGCGCTGTGAGTAATACGATAGATTCTGTTGTTTTAAATCTTACCTTGACAATCGTCCATGGTCGCCTGGCACACTTTACAGCGCTCTTCTCTAGATTCAGTGCAGGGGTCATGGGCGGTCGTCACAATATATATATCAAAATATATTCTTATATGAAATCGTTTAAAATCTTTATATAAGAAAATAACAAGTACGCTCTCTCATATATATATATACTTAACTCATTCTAGGGTACTATTGACCCTATCTTTAGATGAGTAGACCCACCAGAGCCAAGGTTTTCGCTTAACCTTCGCTCTGATACCAACTGTAACGACCCGGAAAATTTCGAACCCGAAAATTCCAGATAGTTATGAAAAGAAGAAGAGATAGAAGAAAAGAAACAGAAAACATAACACAGATGCTCACATTCGCAGCGGAACAAAATATAATATCAAATAATAACAGTTTACAAAAGAATACTGTATCTGTCAATTTACATTTATTTACATCAGAGTTATATTCCAATACACAACGATGGTCATATATAAATCAAATATGTCTCAGATAATCATAAATAATAGTCACAGCGGAATCACTCCATACGTCCTGCCATCCAGTACTCCTCCTGAGCTCCAGAACGTCCTTACCTGAAAATCTGTAATACTCGGTCTGACCCGAGCATTACATCAAAGTAACACCCGGGTCAGGCTGGAAACCAGCATGAGTAAACCCATCTAATAAGAAATACCAATGCATCCAACTTTTTAAACCCGGGTAACTTATATAAATTTACAACCTCACAAGTGGTTATAGGCATCAATTATTTCACACATCAATTTCTAAGTACCAAAACTTAGATTGAAAGGTCAAATTCACTTAAATCATATCATTCCACTTTATTGATTTCACATATCAATCTATAAGAATCGAAGTGGTTTCGGATATTAACTAATACCTGACCCTGGTCTCTTCGAATCCAATGACACGTTAACCCAAGTTATTCAAGTGAAAACAATCAAATTTTAAATATAGGATGCCAACTTTTACATAGTAATTCATCACCGAAAGATAACCACATTATCGCAGTTCAAATTAACACATCATACCACAAAACATTTCATATCAGAGATATCAACTAATTCAAGGCATTTAACATCATTCAATCATTTATAAACAAGATTTATCACTTCCAAAATTAATTTATCTCTAATTAAATTAATTACTAACTCTAATCAGTTAGATTACCATCACTTATCATTTACTAATTACAACTACTTAATTAATCATTCTCGACTAATTATTCTTTAATTAAAATAAATAATTAACTCTTAATTAATTAATTAACTAACCTTTCCCCATCACATTAAATAATCGCTTAATTACTCTTATAAAGTAATTAACAATGATTTATTACCCTTAATTAATGACTCAAATTTATTACCCTATAATCACTTATATAGACTAACTATCCTTAATAAACTAACCTTTATTTATTAATTAATTTAATTAATTACTCCCAATAACTCTTAATTACTTCATTAAAATATTTTTTTCATAAATCAAAATCATAATTAACTTTTTAAGGTAAATCTTTATCTTATTGATGAATTACTTATTTCCAACGTAATACACTTCAACATTCCACTTTTAAGTTAAACCTTAAATTCATTTCTAACTTAAGATTTTAGAAATAACTTACAATTTAACTTAACAAATTTAGGTTAAACAATATACAAAGCTCCTTAATCAAATGTTAAAAAGAAACAATTATTTTACATAAAAGTTTAAAATTTGATTCAATTAAATTAAAAAACTTGTTTATAAAGACTTTTTAAAACCTGCATTTAATACTGCTTCGGGTTCTACCCGAGAATTGCTTGAGTCCAGTCTCGAGTTCCTGCAACTTCTTTCATATTTTTTTTCAAAAAAATTTTTAACTTGAAAATAAACTTGCCCTCACGAACTACCCGGAGACGAGCCCGAGCCTCCAGCCTATTTTCTCGAACTTCCCTTCGAGTCACGCAACTACAGAAAACCTGACACAACAGACATGCCGTGCACATGCACTATCAATCACCAGAGCTCCGACCACCACCGATGCTTTAAACATATCGACGATCACCTCACCACCAAATCTCGATCACCCAAACACCAAAACAAACCCACGATCGAAACAACAACACAGAAGAACCTGGAACAGAAATCTCGAACCACCACAAACCCTGGAAATGCCTCGTCAACACAACTCCGACCACTAGAGTTGCTAAAACTTCGGCTAGGTCTTCGCCTACCTCCATGCTTCCCTTCCCTCGAGTTTAGTTGTACTCGAACAACTATAGAAGCTGTGGTGATCGAATTATTAAACCTAGTTAAAACTAGGGTTACAAACAAAAAATCCATCACTGCTACTTCCACCATGAATTAAACATCTACCTGACAATTTTCCTCAATCCCCCGATCATTCCTTCATCACCTCCGAAAGATTCAAATCCCCAGATCCTCGTGATCATCAGGAAAACCCAATTTACCACATTTAGTTCAAACAAGAACTGTACCTTCCAACTAGCTTTAAAAATTATGATTCTTGTTTCAAAAATCATGTTATAGATTAAGGATTTGATTTTAAATCCTGAATTAATGAACTACTCAGTTTGGGTTTTGACTTATATTAAATATACTCAGTCCTTTTAAATTTCCAAATGATTTTTCCAAAGGCATTTCTCTATTATCTAACTTAAGTATGATTTTAATCTAAGGTTTATGATAGAACAACAAGGTTCATGTACATTTTAAGTTTAAACCCAGTCAAAATCAAAAGGGTTTTGAATTT
Organism: Allium fistulosum; assembly: GCA_030737815.1. Taxonomy (NCBI): domain Eukaryota; kingdom Viridiplantae; phylum Streptophyta; class Magnoliopsida; order Asparagales; family Amaryllidaceae; genus Allium; species Allium fistulosum. Next base: position 1,146,981,937 of record CM060905.1, read on the forward strand.
AACTACATGAAAACTGATGCTATAAACAGAGAGTACTCTGCTGAATACAACATGCACATCATATATCAAAAATACAACCATATATATATATATATATACACACAAACATTCGTATTTCAGATATTAATCATGCACCCATATGCATAACTTAAACATTCAAAATGATGTTGCTCACAGGGATTTCAAAAAAATAAACAGAGGAAACTGGTTTTGTAACGACCCAGAATTTTGAACGAATTAAATTTCCAATATTTAATTAATTTTAAATATTTGAACGGTAATTTAATTTGAATCCCCGATATAACTTTGAAAATTTGCGATTAAACTGTAAAATTTAATCGATTGAAGTTAAATAAAAATTTGAATCTACAATTTTAAGCTGAAGAAAAATATTTCGAAAGTTTTTAAGATTCGTATTGATAATACTGAAGATGATAGAAGCTTCAGAATTTAATTTCGAGCTGTTTTGTTCAGTTTTGAAAATAATCACTCGAACCGATATTTATAAAATAGTCAATTTTCAAACAGTCTCGGAATTCGACGAAACCAGTTCCATTGGGTCCGTAATGTTAAATTATCACCGGGTTTTAAATTTCGTATCGTTCAGAGTTGTTGGGTGAGAATACGACACATAAACGCGTTAAAAATTGTACCGAAACAAATTGAATTTAAATTTAAATTTTAAAAATTTAAACAAGGGACAACATCCCTTATCTTACGCCTAAAATCGCGATACAAGGACGTGCTTGCATGACTCTTCTCTCTGATAAAATACGTTCCCTCCTCAGTTCACAAATCAAAAAGATAATGGCTGCCATCCCTCTCCTCGTTTAAAATAAAATGGCGAACGAAATTGTTCTTTCGTTCAAAAAGAAAAAAAAGGGGGGAGAATGTTGAAATCAAATTCTCGTTCGACTGCGAAAAAAAATCGCTTCAAAATCGTAAGAGCAGCGTCTCGTTTACAAAACAATGGCCGCCTGCCCTTGTACTTTCAAATCGAACGAAGATATCTCGAGGATTCATCAATTCGTGGCAAGGGCAGGGAAGGCTCGGGATCGACTCGCGACTGGAAGAAGGGCACGCTTCGATTCGATGGGAGGTTGGCGCTCGCGCGCACGCGAGTTGGGGTTCTGAGATGGGGGCGGTCGCGATCGACCTGGGTTTCACGACAGAGATGACGACTTGCGAATGTTCGCGAGAGGCAGTTCGATCTAGGGTTCGCGGAGGAGCGCGTGGCTTTGGGGATATCGTGGTGGCATCGAGGCGAAGCAAGGGGCGGCGTGGAGATGGCGTGCGCCTGAGGCACTGGGGTTTGGGCGAACTCGAGTGGCGATGGAGGCCGTGACGAGGTGGCTCGCAATCGAAATCGTGGTGGTTGGAGTTCGAATCATTACAGTGAGGTATTGTTTTGTTTTATGAAAATAAAAATAAATAATGATATAGGAATCCCAATATTTAATTTTTACAGTAAAGATTTTTATTTTATTGAATCACATGTATGTATATTTCCAATTAGAATATATTTAAGATGACAATATATATATGTACAGAGAAAAAATTTATACAGTAAGGAAAATGTTGATATAAAATAATAAAGCAATATCTTTGTTTAGGTAACTTATTTAGAACTTATATTAGCTACTACAAATAATTTAAAGAAAGAGAACTTAGTTTTAAAACTTTAAATTTAAGATTTGTTAAAATTATTTAAAAAGGAAGTTTAATTGATTTATCTAAGACTATTTAGATTACTAGAGAAAACTTTATATAAAGGGGATTTATTTATTTTTTAAAACAAAATTTTTTTTGGGTTAAATAAATTTATTAAAAGAAATTGGTTTAAAATAAAACCATTGAGTAATTAAAACTATCAAAACGAAATTTTGATTAATTAAATTTATTTAAAGAAAACTGGGTTAAAAACGAGGTCATTGTATAATTAAAACATATCAAGTTAGAAATTTAATAGTTCGATTTAATTCGAATATTAACGAATTGTACAATTATTTATACAAGGTATAAAATCAAGAAACAGCTGAAAATGGAAAATGGGATGGCAAATTAAAAGCTAAGGTGAGATCTTCTCACTCAGATTTATGATTGAATTGCAGTTATTGATTGATTTGTTTGAATGTGCTATTAGATATGATAGGATATATCTATATATATAGCAGTATATACATATTGGTATATGTATATATTGGATTGATGATTTCCCGCCTCGTATAGCGGATGAGACCCTATTTCGCCGTTAGTAAGTGGATTTATAAAAAACCTATATACCGCGATAATTCCGTACTGGAGCGGAATTGGTATTGTGCTAACATCTTTGGATGCAGGGAAACAGGTTGGAGGGATCCAACTGGATTCCTCAACTGTATTTATTTATTTACAGATGTTGATATATATTCTGTTGTCATATGTTGAGATATGATATTTACTGTTGTGATTGACTAATTGATGCGTTGCATCATCGGATTCAAATTTTGAAATTTAAAAATAACGATGTTGATTTTAAAAGTGAAATTCTAAAAGTGATCTTTGAAAATATACGTTTATTTAAATTGTTGAATTGATTTACTTTAAAAAGATAAACGTTAAAACTTTTAAGTTATAAAAGTTGAGATTTTGTGAATTTTAACAAAAAAAAATAATTTCTTTTGAAATAAAGAGTTAAGAAATTTATGAAATGGTTTAAGTTGAGATTTTTGAATTCTTAAACCAATGTATATAAAAAGATGTATCAAATTGATATTTATCAATTTAAGTTATTGGAATTTTAAAATAAGTTTATAAGAGATATGGAATCTATAATTATAAAATGTGAAGATATGAAATGTATAGAATTATAAATTGTAAAGATATGAAATTTATAGATTTATAAAGAATGAAGTTGTAGAATGAATGATTATAAGAAAATTTACTTATAAATTGGATTTCTGCTTTTAAATGGAATATTGATCGGATCGTTAATAAAGAAGATTTATAAATCAAAGTTGTTAAAAAAATATAGAAATAGGATTTATAAACGTTGTTTTATAAATTCAAAATCGATGGAGTTTGATAAATTAAATATAGAAGATTTTTAAAGAAGATATATTCGCGATTTTGGATAGCGAATCTTTATTGAAATAAAACGTGTAGAGATGGCTGAAATTTAGTTAAGTGAATTATATTCACGATTTTGGACAATGAATATACTCTTAAGGAAAATGGATATGTTCTGGAGAAACGATATTATAAAATGAAGAAATTGTTTTAAAAGATGTTTTAAAACGTGTTAAATATCGAAATCATAGATTTCAACATTTATTGTTGAAATAGACGTTTTCGAGAAAATAAGGAGATGATGGACTATAACACTGTTGTTATAGTAAATGATTTCCGAAAGGAAATGTTTTATATAGTATTGGGATTTATATATCTACCTAAATTCCGAATCCCTATACTAGTGATTTCGAGTCGTCGTAACGATGTTTTACGCAACATTCGTTTTGACTCAAATAAATGTGTTAAAAGAATATTTTCCTTAAAGGATGAATATATACTTAATTTGATTTAAGTATATCGAATATTTTCAAGTGTTGAAAATGAATAGATTTGTGAAACACTTATTATTAAATAAGTATGGAATGTTTTCCAAAATGAAATGAAACGTTTTGAGATTTTATCTTCTTAAAGATAAATCAAAAATGAATATTGAAAACGATTTGAAAATCAAATATTAGTAGATATTCGAAAAATGTAAATTCACTATGAAATTTATAAAGGAAAGGGAAACTGTTTAGAAAAATAAATATTGATTTATCTTAAAGTGTGGAAATTATATATCTAGTAAAGGATATTTTTGAAGATGAAATAATTTGGAAAATTATTTGGAATCTGATGATGTTGCACATCTTTATTGATAGTTAAATAACCGACTATCAATAATTTACCTTGAGTAGGTATTTGTTGTGAATTGGATGAATTGAATGCCACACTTATTTTTAAATAATCGCTCACTATTCGGGTTAACCGGGAAAGGACCATGGGGTCGTATAACCCATTCCGAATATGTGATACGTCGTTATGAATTGCATTTGAAGACCGGTGTTGAAGACCGGATATTTTTGAAAATGGAAGGATTACCGTCGAGTTACTCTACATCGACTGATCTTCGATTTAGAGGTTTTTATCACCCTTAGTGACGGGAAGTCCTGACGTGATTGAAATTATCCGGATATGCAAGGGCTTCATGAGAAGTGCCTTCGGTTCTGTTCGATCCCGGAACAGACTTTTATGGATTGTGTGTCTGACGTTACAATTTGAGATATAAAGCTGATTTCTTTCAAATACATTTCTGTTGGTGGCGGAGAATTTATTCTCTTAGCTTAACACCCTTCTCTGAGACGTACGAGCTCAGAGGTTATGTAGTTGAAATTCATCAGCGATATATCCTAATTTGGTAACGTGACATACTGAGTGTTGCTGTGAAATGATCAGTGTTTGATCATTTGTGATATGATCATTTGTTTGATCTTATATCTTTGTGATCATAGGTTGATCATTTTGTTTGACCCGAAGCAGGGCTTTTTGAGAAAGCGTAGCTTTGTGGACGAGACTTCGTCGAGCCTCACACCCCGAAAATGGTCGAAACAGGACGAATGCAGCAAGGTTCTAGGGAGTAGCGCCCCTTAGTGTATGTCATTCCTTCTGGATAAAGGTTGTATCATGGTATGGAGCCCAGATACTTAACCTCTGTGGTTACTGCATTATTATTATCTATGTGGTTTGTTGCGAATCGGGGATCCTCGGGAAGATCGGTGACGATCGGGGGATGGCATACGCGTGTCAGTAGTTACCTATTTTTGCAGAGGTAACCCGGCCTTGTGTTGGCAGAGATCCGGTTAGGTTCTCGGGTCGTCTATTCCAGGGACGTACCCATCGTGGATAGGAAGTTCCTTTGCCTGACCATTTGTTGGAAATCCAAAGAAACAATACGTGACTTGTACGGTTTTAGTTGTATTACCTGCTATGGAATGTTGCGGTAACCTGCTATTGAACATAGTAGCTATAGTAGGCATAAGTGCGGAATGCCTATGCTGGCTAAGATTTATATTGTACTTTCGAAATGATTTCTACACTATGCACTAATAATAATAATATCAAAATGATTTGATTTTGCGTAGTAAGCATCTTTAACTATCATAAGAAGAAATCTCCTCCAATTCTGCGTTTGCATTGTGTGTGTGGTGGGAGGTCTTATGGTAGTTTCATTTTCCAAAAGCATTGCGAATTTACTTTAAAAGTCTTCCTGTTGTTTATTTTAAAGAATAACTGTTTTACGATCTCACACCAGTCACCATGACTGACTCGGAGTTTATTGTTTCCCTTCTAAACTCTGGGTGCCCACCAATTTCCACACGGGCAGCCTAGAGTTATATTATCAGGATATTCTGGATATTCTGGAGCTTGGAGATAAGCTGGAGTTCGAGACGTAGTATTTGTATCTGATATTATTTTATTCCGCTGTGTATTCTGTATGAGGACGAGTTTATATAACTGTCCATTGTTGTATATTGACTCTGATGATTGATGTATGTATAAACTGATATAGTTCTTTGTTTTAAAAGACTAGTGTTTATCTATTATATATTGTTCCGCTGCGATGTGTAAGATTCTGATATTGTTCTGTTTCTGTTGCTGTTCTGTTGTTGTTCTTCTCTCTTCTTTCTTCTTCCTTCTTCTTCTACCTTTTCTTCTATTTCTTTTTCTTAAAACCCTCACTATTGGAGTTTTCGGCACTCGATTGCTCGGCAGTCGATAAAGTGAGTATCGATGTCGAATTTTCGAAAGTCGAAAATTTCGGTATGTGACAAAGTGGTATCAGAGCATATGGTTAAGCGACAACCCTGCTCTGTTGGGTGTTACTCATTAGAGATAGAGTCAGCAGTACTCTAGAATGAGTTGAGTGTAATAATAGATATGAGCGCGTATTTGTTGGTGAATATAAAAAAATTATTTTATATTGTGATGATTGGTTTATTGAGTGGTATATGAACCTTCGTCGGCACAGTCTGCGCAACTGGATCGAAGGGGTTTCTAAACGCTCGAATAGAACAGTTCGGCACAGTATTGTTTTAAAATGGGGTAAATGAAATAATTTTGCCCAAAACTATTTTTGTATAGAAAAAGAAAATGTTTTTCTATGAATTACCATAGTATATGGATGTTTGGTTGTTAGGAAATGATAACATTGAAATATTATCGTTGTTATATGAGATTGAATGAGAAATTAAAATAACAACTAAAGATCTGGAGAAAAGTTCATTAACAAATGGAAATTATAAATATGAACTGGAAGCATAAGGAAATGAATTCATATATGAATTAAAAGTGTAAATATAAATTGTGAACGAATTTATAACTTGGAATGGGATTCCAAGAAAATGATCGAAATTAAAATTTATTAGTGGAATGGAATTAGTAATATGAATGTAGAAGCGATTTGTATAAATCAAAATGTAAATAAGTCAAAGACTTATAAAATATTTGAAATTTGATAGAAATGAGAATTCAAATTGAAAATGAAAGAATTTGTGAATGAATAAATAAATTTGCAATTGTAAGTACAAGGAGATGAAATTGAATGTTAAAATTCATTTTTGATTTGTAAAGTAAATAGAACTGGAATTGAATTTGATTTGTGAAGTATTAAACTAAAAAAATTAGTAAGTAAAACTAATTGAATATTGACCAAATTAATAAGGTTTGGAACGAATTAAATTCAGTAATTATGAATTGAAATGTAAAATTGAATGATAATGGATATTACTTCAATAGTAAACTAGAAATGGTATAAGAAGTTGATATTAGAAATTTTGTAATAGAATTTGCAAAATGTTTGAATATGTAACTAGATATAATGGCTAGTAGGATATACAGGTGTTATAAAGGAATTGGATTTGATTTCAAAGATAATTTGAATTGCTCGACAAAAAGGTACGTATTTAATTTCAATATGAGTTTTTGATGATTTCTGGTCTAGCCGCTTGGCTTTTTCATTTTCTTTTTGAAATCTGAGAGTCCGTAGGGACGTTTTGTAGTCGTACCGTATTAGCCGCGCAAAGGAGACGCTGGCGAAATTTTTCGAAAATTTAGGGCGTTAGAAAATTTTTGAGAAATTTTGAAAGTTAAAATTTGAATTTAAACTCGAATTTGAATATTGAAGTTAAACAATGATGTTTTGAAACATAGAGTTGAAGTCGAAATGTAGTTGAATGATAACGAATCTTTAGTAGAAAGATTTGTTTTGATGAATTGATAAAACTATTTAGATTGTGAAAAATAGTAGACGAGTTAAGGACCTTTCTTTCCAACTTGTAATTTCGAGGACGAAATTCTTTTAAGGGGGGAAGTCTGTAACGACCCAGAATTTTGAACGAATTAAATTTCCAATATTTAATTAATTTTAAATATTTGAACGGTAATTTAATTTGAATCCCCGATATAACTTTGAAAATTTGCGATTAAACTGTAAAATTTAATCGATTGAAGTTAAATAAAAATTTGAATCTACAATTTTAAGCTGAAGAAAAATATTTCGAAAGTTTTTAAGATTCGTATTGATAATACTGAAGATGATAGAAGCTTCAGAATTTAATTTCGAGCTGTTTTGTTCAGTTTTGAAAATAATCACTCGAACCGATATTTATAAAATAGTCAATTTTCAAACAGTCTCGGAATTCGACGAAACCAGTTCCATTGGGTCCGTAATGTTAAATTATCACCGGGTTTTAAATTTCGTATCGTTCAGAGTTGTTGGGTGAGAATACGACACATAAACGCGTTAAAAATTGTACCGAAACAAATTGAATTTAAATTTAAATTTTAAAAATTTAAACAAGGGACAACATCCCTTATCTTACGCCTAAAATCGCGATACAAGGACGTGCTTGCACGACTCTTCTCTCTGATAAAATACGTTCCCTCCTCAGTTCACAAATCAAAAAGATAATGGCTGCCATCCCTCTCCTCGTTTAAAATAAAATGGCGAACGAAATTGTTCTTTCGTTCAAAAAGAAAAAAAAGGGGGGAGAATGTCGAAATCAAATTCTCGTTCGACTGCGAAAAAAAATCGCTTCAAAATCGTAAGAGCAGCGTCTCGTTTACAAAACAATGGCCGCCTGCCCTTGTACTTTCAAATCGAACGAAGATATCTCGAGGCTTCATCAATTCGTGGCAAGGGCAGGGAAGGCTCGGGATCGACTCGCGACTGGAAGAAGGGCACGCTTCGATTCGATGGGAGGTTGGCGCTCGCACGCACGCGAGTTGGGGTTCTGAGATGGGGGCGGTCGCGATCGACCTGGGTTTCACGACAGAGATGACGACTCGCGAATGTTCGCGAGAGGCAGTTCGATCTAGGGTTCACGGAGGAGCGCGTGGCTTTGGGGATATCGTGGTGGCATCGAGGCGAAGCAAGGGGCGGCGTGGAGATGGCGTGCGCCTGAGGCACTGGGGTTTGGGCGAACTCGAGTGGCGATGGAGGCCGTGACGAGGTGGCTCGCAATCGAAATCGTGGTGGTTGGAGTTCGAATCATTACAGTGAGGTATTGTTTTGTTTTATGAAAATAAAAATAAATAATGATATAGGAATCCCAATATTTAATTTTTACAGTAAAGATTTTTATTTTATTGAATCACATGTATGTATATTTCCAATTAGAATATATTTAAGATGACAATATATATATGTACAGAGAAAAAATTTATACAGTAAGGAAAATGTTGATATAAAATAATAAAGCAATATCTTTGTTTAGGTAACTTATTTAGAACTTATATTAGCTACTACAAATAATTTAAAGAAAGAGAACTTAGTTTTAAAACTTTAAATTTAAGATTTGTTAAAATTATTTAAAAAGGAAGTTTAATTGATTTATCTAAGACTATTTAGATTACTAGAGAAAACTTTATATAAAGGGGATTTATTTTTTTTTAAAACAAAATTTTTTTGGGTTAAATAAATTTATTAAAAGAAATTGGTTTAAAATAAAACCATTGAGTAATTAAAACTATCAAAACGAAAATTTGATTAATTAAATTTATTTAAAGAAAACTGGGTTAAAAACGAGGTCATTGTATAATTAAAACATATCAAGTTAGAAATTTAATAGTTCGATTTAATTCGAATATTAACGAATTGTACAATTATTTATACAAGGTATAAAATCAAGAAACAGCTGAAAATGGAAAATGGGATGGCAAATTAAAAGCTAAGGTGAGATCTTCTCACTCAGATTTATGATTGAATTGCAGTTATTGATTGATTTGTTTGAATGTGCTATTAGATATGATAGGATATATCTATATATATAGCAGTATATACATATTGGCATTTGTATATATTGGATTGATGATTTCCCGCCTCGTATAGCGGATGAGACCCTATTTCGCCGTTAGTAAGCGGATTTATAAAAAACCTATATACCGCGATAATTCCGTACTGGAGCGGAATTGGTATTGTGCTAACATCTTTGGATGCAGGGAAACAGGTTGGAGGGATCCAACTGGATTCCTCAACTGTATTTATTTATTTACAGATGTTGATATATATTCTGTTGTCATATGTTGAGATATGATATTGACTGTTGTGATTGACTAATTGATGCGTTGCATCATCGGATTCAAATTTTGAAATTTAAAAATAACGATGTTGATTTTAAAAGTGAAATTCTAAAAGTGATCTTTGAAAATATACGTTTATTTAAATTGTTGAATTGATTTACTTTAAAAAGATAAACGTTAAAACTTTTAAGTTATAAAAGTTGAGATTTTGTGAATTTTAACAAAAAAAAGTAATTTCTTTTGAAATAAAGAGTTAAGAAATTTATGAAATGGTTTAAGTTGAGATTTTTGAATTCTTAAACCAATGTATATAAAAAGATGTATCAAATTGATATTTATCAATTTAAGTTATTGGAATTTTAAAATAAGTTTATAAGAGATATGGAATCTATAATTATAAAATGTGAAGATATGAAATGTATAGAATTATAAATTGTAAAGATATGAAATTTATAGATTTATAAAGAATGAAGTTGTAGAATGAATGATTATAAGAAAATTTACTTATAAATTGGATTTCTGCTTTTAAATGGAATATTGATCGGATCGTTAATAAAGAAGATTTATAAATCAAAGTTGTTAAAAAAAATATAGAAATAGGATTTATAAACGTTGTTTTATAAATTCAAAATCGATGGAGTTTGATAAATTAAATATAGAAGATTTTTAAAGAAGATATATTCGCGATTTTGGATAGCGAATCTTTATTGAAATAAAACGTGTAGAGATGGCTGAAATTTAGTTAAGTGAATTATATTCACGATTTTGGACAATGAATATACTCTTAAGGAAAATGGATATGTTCTGGAGAAACGATATTATAAAATGAAGAAATTGTTTTAAAAGATGTTTTAATACGTGTTAAATATCGAAATCATAGATTTCAACATTTATTGTTGAAATAGACGTTTTCGAGAAAATAAGGAGATGATGGACTATAACACTGTTGTTATAGTAAATGATTTCCGAAAGGAAATGTTTTATATAGTATTGGGATTTATATATCTACCTAAATTCCGAATCCCTATACTAGTGATTTCGAGTCGTCGTAACGATGTTTTACGCAACATTCGTTTTGACTCAAATAAATGTGTTAAAAGAATATTTTCCTTAAAGGATGAATATATACTTAATTTGATTTAAGTATATCGAATATTTTCAAGTGTTGAAAATGAATAGATTTGTGAAACACTTATTATTAAATAAGTATGGAATGTTTTCCAAAATGAAATGAAACGTTTTGAGATTTTATCTTCTTAAAGATAAATCGAAAATGAATATTGAAAACGATTTGAAAATCAAATATTAGTAGATATTCGAAAAATGTAAATTCACTATGAAATTTATAAAGGAAAGGGAAACTGTTTAGAAAAATAAATATTGATTTATTTTAAAGTGTGGAAATTATATATCTAGTAAAGGATATTTTTGAAGATGAAATAATTTGGAAAATTATTTGGAATCTGATGATGTTGCACATCTTTATTGATAGTTAAATAACCGACTATCAATAATTTACCTTGAGTAGGTATTTGTTGTGAATTGGATGAATTGAATGCCACACTTATTTTTAAATAATCGCTCACTATTCGGGTTAACCGGGAAAGGACCATGGGGTCGTATAACCCATTCCGAATATGTGATACGTCGTTATGAATTGCATTTGAAGACCGGTGTTGAAGACCGGATATTTTTGAAAACGGAAGGATTACCGTCGAGTTACTCTACATCGACTGATCTTCGATTTAGAGGTTTTTATCACCCTTAGTGACGGGAAGTCCTGACGTGATTGAAATTATCCGGATATGCAAGGGCTTCGTGAGAAGTGCCTTCGGTTCTGTTCGATCCCGGAACAGACTTTTATGGATTGTGTGTCTGACGTTACAATTTGAGATATAAAGCTGATTTCTTTCAAATACATTTCTGTTGGTGGCGGAGAATTTATTCTCTTAGCTTAACACCCTTCTCTGAGACGTACGAGCTCAGAGGTTATGTAGTTGAAATTCATCAGCGATATATCCCAATTTGGTAACGTGACATACTGAGTGTTGCTGTGAAATGATCAGTGTTTGATCATTTGTGATATGATCATTTGTTTGATCTTATATCTTTGTGATCATAGGTTGATCATTTTGTTTGACCCGAAGCAGGGCTTTTTGAGAAAGCGTAGCTTTGTGGACGAGACTTCGTCGAGCCTCACACCCCGGAAATGGTCGAAACAGGACGAATGCAGCAAGGTTCTAGGGAGTAGCGCCCCTTAGTGTATGTCATTCCTTCTGGATAAAGGTGGTATCATGGTATGGAGCCCAGATACTTAACCTCTGTGGTTACTGCATTATTATTATCTATGTGGTTTGTTGCGAATCGGGGATCCTCGGGAAGATCGGTGACGATCGGGGGATGGCATACGCGTGTCAGTAGTTACCTATTTTTGCAGAGGTAACCCGGCCTTGTGTTGGCAGAGATCCGGTTAGGTTCTCGGGTCGTCTATTCCAGGGACATACCCATCGTGGATAGGAAGTTCCTTTGCCTGACCATTTGTTGGAAATCCAAAGAAACAATACGTGACTTGTACGGTTTTAGTTGTATTACCTGCTATGGAATGTTGCGGTAACCTGCTATTGAACATAGTAGCTATAGTAGGCATAAGTGCGGAATGCCTATGCTGGCTAAGATTTATATTGTACTTTCGAAATGATTTCTACACTATGCACTAATAATAATAATATCAAAATGATTTGATTTTGCGTAGTAAGCATCTTTGACTATCATAAGAAGAAATCTCCTCCAATTCTGCGTTTGCATTGTGTGTGTGGTGGGAGGTCTTATGGTAGTTTCATTTTCCAAAAGCATTGCGAATTTACTTTAAAAGTCTTCCTGTTGTTTATTTTAAAGAATAACTGTTTTACGATCTCACACCAGTCACCATGACTGACTCGGAGTTTATTGTTTCCCTTCTAAACTCTGGGTGCCCACCAATTTCCACACGGGCAGCCTAGAGTTATATTATCTGGATATTCTGGATATTCTGGAGCTTGGAGATAAGCTGGATTTCGAGACGTAGTATTTGTATCTGATATTATTTTATTCCGCTGTGTATTCTGTATGAGGACGAGTTTATATAACTGTCCATTGTTGTATATTGACTCTGATGATTGATGTATGTATAAACTGATATAGTTCTTTGTTTTAAAAGACTAGTGTTTATCTATTATATATTGTTCCGCTGCGATGTGTAAGATTCTGATATTGTTCTGTTTCTGTTGCTGTTCTGTTGTTGTTCTTCTCTCTTCTTTCTTCTTCCTTCTTCTTCTACCTTTTCTTCTATTTCTTTTTCTTAAAACCCTCACTATTGGAGTTTCCGGCACTCGATTGCTCGGCAGTCGATAAAGTGAGTATCGATGTCGAATTTTCGAAAGTCGAAAATTTCGGTATGTGACAGGTTTGAAATACTCAGAACTACTTGTTTTAAGTTTAAACAACTGATCTAGTTAAAAATCCTAACTTAAGATGTTTATATGAAGAAGTATTAGTTTTCTTTACATTACTTTACTCAAAACTTGGAGTGCTGAAAAGCATAACATAGTACAACTTCAGTAAAACAGCAACATCACATAACAACTTCCTTTCCATAGATAGCAACATAAGAGTTCATGATCTAATTATCAAGATTTAAACTTCAAAGATAGTGTGTTTACTCACCTGAATTTTTAAAGAACAGAGTATGGTTTGTTTTAGTAACAGACTCCACCATTTCAAGCTGGAACCTTTCTTCCCACTTGATTCTCTTTTTTATTGCATTTCTGGTTGTTGTAGAGTGTTTGTTTTAGGATTTTAAATGAAGTTTCATTTTAGTTTTGCTTAGCTCGAAAGAAAATGAAAACTGGTAGGGGAAAGTAGTAGCTTCCAGGTTGATATATATGAAACAGGGTATCATTTTCTTATGCGAAACAGTGGTAGATTTGTACAATTATCAGAGATTTTTTTTCCATAGTTTGGTGGCCGAGATCATATTTTTATGTACTAGAGAAGATATTGTCTTAGCAAGCATTAAATGACATTGTCCTTGATGTTTTTATTTTATACTTATCCTATTACTTTATACTTGCCTAAGTCTTAATTTACAAGCCACCTGCATAATATATATTTTTACTTTGCTTTAAATCTTGTTGTTCTTAAGTTTGCATGCATACTAACTTTACTTACCAGCCTACATATTTTTTTTAGATTTTGTTGTACTCGAGACTGCCTGGTTATCAAATTCGAGCCATTTGTTTTCATGCTTATCCTATACTAGCTTTTCTAACAAGTTACTAATTTTTTTTCCAAGCAAGCCTTCATACTTGAATATTATTTGACTATGCAGATTTATTCTAGGGGCTGGCAAATCACCTTAGGTATTGTATTGCCTTACTTTATATTTTGAAATGTATTTGAGTGATTATTTCTCTAGTTCACTTGCCTATGTAGATTTTGGTTTAAATGCAAATAAATGTTATCCCTAACATGTTATTTGATTATTTATAGTGTATTTGGTTTTACAATTTACAAACAATAAAATTTAACTTATGTATATTTGTTTCACTCTAGTCTAACCTACCACTAAAATCTTGTATTTCAACATGTACTATTACAACAGTTTATATATCTCTAGAATTATCTTATGTTTCCATATAACCATATAATTTATTACTAACATAAACCCTTAGTTTTTTTTATCTCTATTTAAAGTTTAACTATTCAAATTTAATTTACTTATTTACTAGTATTTATACTTGTGTTCATTTCATAGTTTCTCTTATACTATATATTTATGTTTATTTTATAACCATATTTTGCTTTGTTTTTTCCCAGTTTTAAATTAATAACTTTTATTTTATCCTAACCATATAATTGTTTATATATTGATAATTTAAAACTCTTTTTAATTTACATATTTAAAAGCTCTTATTTTATATTCCCAGATCATCGTTCTCCCAAAACTACATATGTATATGTATATTTGTTTTAAAATAATAGCTGTATTTTAATTAATTCAATTAAATAAATATTTATTAAAATATACTGCCAAAAATCCGGGATGTCACACTTCTTCTTCTAACTCTTTCTTCTTTCCTAACTATTTGAAATTTTCGGGATCGAAAATTTCGGGTCGTTACACTTAGTATCAGAGCTGAAAGGATAAGCGAGAACCTTGGCTCTGGTAGGTGTACTCATAATAGGGTCAATTGTACCCTAGAATGAGTTGAGTGTGTATATATATATATATGAGAGCGTACTTGTTATTTTCTTATATAAAGATTTAAAATGATTTTATAAGAATATATTTTGATATAGATAAAGCAATATTTCTTACTAATAAATGTTAAGGTGATTGGTTGTTAAAAATTTTGGGAATTAAATTAAGTGGTAATAGAAATACAACCAAATTGAAATTAAATAAAAGATAAATTTGAAATGGATCCAAACTGAAATTAAAACCTTGGATTTGGGAAAGGGTTCCAGAATAAGATAATAATGAATTGGTTTCCTCGTATGATAATCTTGGTCATTATCATAGTTGTGTTTAATAATAAAGTATGATTGTTGTGTAAGCAAAATGAAATGTTTTAGGGAAGTAAAACATTTGAGTAAGTATGACTTATAAATTGGAATTGAAGATGATCTGAATTGTGAAGTTTTAAATCTAGGTCCAGAAATTTGGAATTTGTTTCAAAGTGATAAAGAAATAATAAATAAAGTTATTTGAATGTAGAGTCCTGTTCAAAAAAGAGTTGTTTGAAAATTTAAAGAAATTTGTTTAGAATTAAAAACCAAAGGTGATTTAAAACTTAAGGATAACTTAGTGTGTAAAGGAAATAATATATATGTATGAGGAATATACATAATATCAACGATGGTTTGAAGTAAACTGTAAATGCTGAGTTTTAAATTTGAAATGAGATGTGATATCCAAGGTGATAAGTTTTGAACTTATAAGATTAGTAATGTGAAGTTTAAAATTTGAAGGGGGAATTCAAATTTGAATAGGGTTTACTGAAGGAATGAATTGAATTTAACTTTAGGAAAGTTAAATAAGTTAACAAACAACCTGAATTGGAAATTTCAAGATGAAATTGAGATTTAACTTGGGAATTTAAATGGTTAATTGGAATTGGGAGTTTGTGTGACTTCAAAATGGGTTTGAGATCTGGAAATTGAAAATGGAAGGATGTTTTAATATAATTTGGATAATATTATCCTATTGTTATTAATAATCTTTAAACTGTGAATTGGATTTGTTTAAATGAATGAAGAAATGGATTGTGGTGAATATACCCATTATTGAGATAAATGGAGTAATAAATTAAATTTTGAAGATAAAATTTCTTTGTACTTTTATTTGAACTTTGAAATAAGTCAAGTAAGATAAATTAAAATGGAAATAAATTTTAAATTGAAATTATATAAGTAATTTTGATTTTTGAAGATAAAAGGAGAACTTGTGAAAGTGAAATCACTTTGAACTTAAGTTTTGGATGTTTAAAAGAACTTGGAAATTTAAATTGTTAAGGGTTGGTTTCAAAAATTGCACTTTGGAAATAAATGGAATTTGAAGAAAAAAAATTGAGTTGTTTACAAAGGGTTTGAATTATGACTTGAACTTAGAATAAGTTTATGAAGAAGTAAAGCTAATTTAAATTGGAATATGTGAAGTTTGGACTCAGAATTAAGTATTTGAAAACTTTGAAAGTAAAGGTTAATTCAATTTAAAGGAATTAAATCAACATTTGAAAATTTAACTCGAATTTATTTAATTCGAGATGATTTTAAAAGTGGAGATTGGAATTGGGATTAGTTCATATAGGAATTGAAATGATTTGAAATTGAAGTGAATTCAATTTGAAATTAGTCTAAATTAATTAGAATAATTTGGAACTGTAGTTAAAGTGAATAAGTTTAAAATCAAATGGAATTTGATTTGAAATTGGAAAAAATTTGAGGTTAATTCAACTTGAATTTGGGGTTAAATCAATTTCAGTGGAAATTGAAGTTATTTAAATTAGAATTGAGTCAATTTAAATGGAAGTGGAAATTTAAATTGAATTGATGGGGAATTGAACAGTTTGGCTCGGGACTATTTTTAAATAAATCATTTTAATATAAACTGTTTTAAATCTATTTTCCTAACAATTTACTATACAACTTTTCTTTTTAAATTCCAAGACTATTTTATATTTATTTATCAACTGCTTTTGGAACTATTTCACTATTTTACAACTATTTTGCAATTATTTAACTACTTTCCAACTACTTTACAATTATTTGACTATTTTACAACTATTTTACAAACTAATAATTATTTTTCAACTACTTATCTATTTTTAAAATTTTCAAGCTATTTTCTAAATGTAAACTAGTCGGAGTTCAAATTGTTATTGATTAAATACCCAACTGAGATAAGAATTGAAGTGATAATCCAAATGGGGACTAAGGCAAATGTGAATAAGAGAATAAAAATCAAGTGAGGATGAATAGAAAGGGAATTGATTTAACTGATAATCAATGAGAATAAATACGTAGGATGTATGTATATTATTCTATTTGCATAGTGATTTGATCCAGATTCGAGCACAAAATTTTGAGATAGTATTATCGATTCGAGTTGGGACTTTTCACTCGATTTTCGACGACGAACCTGGATAAGGATTTTTGATAGATTCTGGATATTCTCTATCATAGTTATGGCTATTCAAAGAGAATGACGGTTTCTGATCAAGAACCCAGATCTGAGTCCGCACTAGGAAGTCGGGTGGACAATACTAGTTCGGAAGTAAATTGTGTGATCGAGTAAGTGATCAGATTGATATTGCGTACGGATGATATGTGTACATCGTACGGTTTGGAATGAAATTAATATTGAAATTTTGCATAAGGACTGTAAAATGGTTTTTGAAATAAAAAGTATATTTTGTGAAATATACAATGAATAAAAATGAAAATTTGATATTTCTATAATAAAAATTTACTTTATGAAAGTAAGTAATATGGTAAATGACTTTATAAAAAGGTGATGCAGCAGCGGATTACTGAAATGATGAAACGGTGAAAGTAGCAATCGGTGGATTGAGAAATACCAAAGGCCCAAATCCGTTGATCCAAAGATATCGGATTCTAGCTATCTCAAACACGTTGATCGCGCACGATACCGTGTTTAAAGATCTACGATTCTTCGTACGTTGATCTAGCGTACTAGATTCCATGAATCGGCTTCAGCAGTCGTTGATCCGAGCGCACTCGAATGCCGAAAGTGGAGATAGAAGATTACACTCAACTACCAATTTAAGAAGAGGCACAAAGCTCTCAAACAAAAGTTTATTCAAAATCAACTAACTATTACAAATGACACAACCCGCCTATTTATAGGCTTACAACTCACACGATTCACCACTTGACAACACTTAGGTCGTGGACGACCTATCACAGACAATCGACCTAAAACAATACAACAGACGCGACCTAACAGACGCGACCTACGACTTATATACAAAGCGACATAAGAAAAACACGTTACAACACATTACAGCGACTCAACATGCGACCTACGACCTTACATAGGTCATTAACATATTTCACATAACGACCTAAAATACAACACACGTGACCTAACATCCATGAGACTTAAGTCAAAGCAGCATATGCGGCACAAGGTCGTTAGCTTGCTCGAGCGACCTAAAGAATAGCGGCAACCAAATCCATCCAGCTTCAGGACCCTTCACGCGACCTATCTTCCAGCAACCTAACATCCAGCGACCTATCTTCCCAGCGACATAAGGTCGAGCGACCTATCTCCCCGCGACCTAACTTAGGTCGTATCTCTTCTCCGCGACCTAACATAGGTCGTAATTCGTTCTCGCGACCTAGCTTAGGTCATAACTCGTCAAAGCCGAAACTTGGAAGGTCGGAGCGACCTAGGGGAATGAGTAACTCGTTAGGTCGTTTGAGCGCCTTATTCTTTAACTCGTTAGCTCGTTCCAGCTTGTTATCTTCCTCGTTAGGTCGCACGCGACTTAACAGCACGTTAGGTCGCTCGCGACCTAAGACTTGGTCAGTTTGGGCTGCATCATCCTCCCCTGGTTGGGAAAAATCCGTCCTTGAATTTGCTCCCTCCTCTTCCACAACATGCTCATCCCCATGATACGGAATCAAGTATTTGACGTTAAAAACGTCTGCAGTGTGAATATCATCTGGCAATTTCAACTAATACGCATTATCATTGATCTTCTTCAAAATTTCCACTGTGCCAATTTTTCGAGCTTTCAACTTGTTGTAAGTTCCTACAGGAAAACGATCTTTTGTCAACACAGCATAAACCAAGTCACCTTCTCTGAAATTCACACTCCTTCGCTTTTTATCTGCCAGTTGTTTATACTTCTCATTTGATGTAAGCAATCGTTCATGCACAGTTCTGTGGCACTCCTGCAACTCAGTCATAAAATCACAAGCTCGCTTAACAACTCCCCTCTGATATGGCACAGTCGTCAAATCTAACGGTCCCTTCGAAACTGCTGAATATACAACTTGAAACGGACTGAAACCCGTACTTCGATTGACTGCTTGATTATGTGCAAACTCCGCCTGACACAACTTCATATCCCAACTCTTCAAATTATCTTTCACAAGACATCTCAATAAATTTCCCAATGATCTATTCACCACTTCCGTTTGCCCATCTGTTTGCGGATGATAGGCGCTACTAAAATTCAGCTTTGTTCCAACCATCTTCCACAAACTCAACCAAAAATGGCTTAGAAATCTAGTATCCCGATCAGAAACAATAGATTCAGGTAGCCCATGCAATCGATACACCTCTTTAAAGAATAATTGAGCAACACAGACGGCATCAGCTGTCTTCTTACAAGCTATGAAATGTGCCATTTTCGAAAATCTGTCCACTACAACATATATTGAATCATTCCCCCTCTGAGTTCTAGGTAACCCCAAAACAAAATCCATACTGATATCAACCCATGGTCTAGTCGGCACGGGTAAGGGCATATACAATCCCGCATTCGTCACTGTTCCTTTGGAAACTTGGCAAATATGACATCTCTCCACAAACTTTTCAACTTTTCGCTTCAACGAAGGCCAATAATAAGATTGAGAAATCAATTGCAAAGTACGATCTCTACCCACATGTCCTTCCTCATGCAACTCCTTAACAATCTTCATTCGTAAGCTGCACTCTGGTATGCATAATCGATTTCCCTTAAAGAGAAAACCATCCACCAACACGTACTCATCCGTCTTCCCCTCATTGACTTCATCAACAAAATTTAGCAAAGTAAGGATCATCAACGAACAATTCTGGCAATACATCAAACCCTGTCACCTCAACTTTCATTGTAGTCAACAAATGATTCCTTCGACTCAATGCATCTGCAACACGGTTTGTAATTCCGAACTTATGCTTCACCACAAATGTAAACTATTGTAGGTATGCGATCCACGAAGCATGTCTAGCGGCAATTTTGTCCTGTCCCTGCAAATGTTTCAGTGCTTCATGATCAGTATATAGAACAAATTCTTTATGGAACAAATATTGTCTCCAATGTTTTATAGCTTGAACATAAGCATAGAATTCCACATCATGAGTATTATATCTCATCTTGGCTCCCGATAGCTTCTCACTGAAATATGCAATAGGACGTCCCTTCTGACTTAACACCCCTCCAATTCCAACCTTCGATGCATCAGTATGTAATTCAAACAACAACTGAAAATCCGGCAACACTAGAATTGGTGTTGTCGTCAATAATCCCTTGATTCTCTCAAAAGCAAATCCTGCTTCCTCTGACCATGAAAATTGCTTCCCCTTCATACAATCAGTAACTGGTGCCATCACGCTACTGAAGTGTGGAATAAACCTTCGGTAGAATGATGCTAAACCATGAAAACTTCTAACTTCTGTCATCGTCTTGGGTTGTGGCCAATTTCGGATTGCTTCAATTTTATTCTGATCCACCTGTATACCTCCTTCTGAAATAACATACCCCAAAAATAAAACACTATGCGTCATGAACACGCATTTCTTCGTTGCAGCATAAAATTGTTCCTGTCGCAGTATCATCAACACTTCCCTTAGATGATGCAAGTGCTCTTCTGAGCTTCTACTATATATCAGTATATCATCAAAATACACCACCACGAACTTCCCAATGAACGGTCTAAAAATCTGATTCATCACCCGCATAAATGTACTAGGTGCATTCGAAAGACCAAACGGCATAACCAGCCATTCATATAATCCTTCTCTCGTCTTGAACGTTGTCTTCCATTCGTCTCCTGGTCTAATTCGAATTTGATGATAACCACTCTTCAAATCAATTTTCGAAAAGATAGCAGCTCCACTAAGTTGATCCAACAAATCATCCAATCTAGGCATAGGGAATCTATATCTCACTGTAATCTTGTTTAGGGCTCGGCTATCAGTACACATCCTCCACGTCCCATCCTTCTTCGGCACTAACAAAGCTGGCACCACACAAGGACTTAAACTTTCCTACACACGCCCCTGTTCAAGCAACTCTTCCACTTGCCTTCTCAACTCCTCATGTTCCTTTGGACTCATTCTGTAATGTGGTCTATGTGGTAACACAGCTCCTGGAACAAGATCAATTTGACGTTGAATGTCTCTCAACGGTGGTAACTCTGTTGGTAGCTCCTCAGGAAATACATCGTCAAATTCTCTAAGCACTGGCTTTACTTCTTCAGGAATCTCAACCACTTCATTACTCTCACGTCCAATCAACAAAAATACTTCAGGCTCCTCTTCGACTTCTTTAACAAACTCCTTCAAAGTTAGCAAAGTTTTAAGTTCTTCAATCTCCTCCAACTTGCTTTCTTCTTGTTGTCGCTTCTTAGGAATTAAAGTGATCTTAGTGCCTTCAAACATGAAACTATAACTGTTAGTACGACCATCATGTTGCACCGCTCTATCATATTGCAATGGTCTCCCCAACAACAGATGGCATACATCCATATCCACAACATCACACCAAATTTCATCTTTGTATTTCTTCCCAATCGAAAAATTAACACAAGCTCTTCGTCCAACTTTCACCTCCCCACCTTTTCTCAACCAAGCTAACTTGTAAGGTTTCGGATGCTTCTCTGTTTTCAATGACAACTTCTTTACAGCTTCTGAAGAGATAATATTGTCACAACTTCCTGCATCAATAACAAACTTACAAACCCTTCCCAAGATAGTGCACGTTGACTGAAAGATGTTACTTCTCAACCAACTAGTTTCCTCCTCCTGGTTTGGTGTTAAGCAATTCCTCCTCATCATCAATGAATACCCTTCATCTCCCGACACATTTTCTTCCTCTTCAGTATGTGGTGAATTAGAACTGTGACGACCCTGAATTTTAACCGTTTAAAATGGAATTATAAACTGATTTGTAAATATTTAAAAGTTAATTTTAGTGGGAATTTAAGATATAAATTTTACTTGATAATTAAATTATTGAATTATATAAATTATATAGTTCAATATTGAATTTTATAATTATCTCGTAGCATTCCTTAAGAGGAGTTCACAATTTTAATTGGCGCTTAACAAGACGTTTGTAAATTTTATAAGATAATAAAACTAAACGTACACTTGTCAGAGATATTTTTACAATACAAAGCGTACACCCGAAGCCATTCTGAAGATATACATCTTCGTCTTTCCCCTCTTCCTGAACGAATTCAATTCGTGAAAATAAAATATATAAAAACGACCGAAGCCTTCATTTTCAAAATCAAGTAAAATCGCCTGCATTTATTTTCCTCTCCTCCTCTAGATTATTTCTCGATCGAATTCGTACAAAAAAAAAGGGAGGCAGCGCTCGAATTCGAAGAGAGGACATGGCATCTGGGCACGCGGTTGCAAATCGCGTTCGTATTTGCCGAACTCGTTGAACCAGAGTTGTCGAGGCGCTTGGGTTTGGGGATTGGGTTTCTCGAGCAGCTCGCGAGGCCGTAGTGACGCAAGTTGATGGCTCGTATGGCTGTAGGGTTGTCTCGCGATGGGTGGCGATCGCGCGATTTAGGCTGGCGCGTGAAGGGAGGTTCTGGGTGTGGGCTTGAAGGCGAGTTCGTCGAGGTGGTCAATGCTTGGTACGGCGAGGCATCGAGTGGGTCTGGTACTCGAACAAGTGACAGTGACCGTGTTCGATTTATTCGATCTGCGTAGAGGTCTATAACCATGAAGCCGAGTCGAGATCGATTACGAGACTGAAGGTATAGCTTCGTTAATTCCTTTTCATTTCAGAGTTAAATCGAGAAATTTTTATAAATTTATTTATAGTGGAGAATGTGTTCAGGCAAATTTATATATATGAATGAATATAAATATGTGATAATTTATTTTACAGTAAAGAAATTTAAAACAATTCTGTTATCTTACCTTATTGTATTTAGTTCATGTATATAAGTTTAGAAAGGAATTTATTTTATTAAAATTTTAATGTATATATGTATATGTTATTTTTGGTATAAATGGTTTCAAAGACAAAGGAAATAATAAATATGTAAATGTATCTATTTTCATCTACTGATTGAATTTTAAAATGATGTATAATGGAGTTAAAATTTTATTAACTTATGTAAATTATCTTGGCCATCAAAATTTATTTATTTTAAGAGAAAAAAAAACCGTTTACACTAAATAATTAGTTAAGAATTTATAGAATGTAATGAATTATTCGACTTATTTCAAATATTAATAAAATCATATAATATTTATACAAGGTCAAAACTTGAGAAGAAACAAGCTGGATTTGGAATGGATGCTAAATAAAAGCAAAGGTGAGTTAATCTCACTCAGTTGAATTTAAATTTAAATGGTTAAATTTAAATCTTTGATTGGATGTTTGCATTGACTGATGTGCTATATATATATAGTAGTATATACCAATATATACATATTGGCATATGTATATATTTGAGTTGTTGATATTCCCGCATTTATATAGCGGATGAGACCCTATGCGCCGCATAATAGCGGATGATTTATTTTAAATCCCATATACCGCGATATTCCACCTCGAAGTGGAATTGGTATTGTGCTAACGTCTGTGGATGCAGGGAAACAGGTTGGAGGGATCCAACTGGATTCCTCAAAAATTTATTTTATTATTCTGTGATCTGAATATTGATATCCTGTGATGATTTGATATTGGATGTTGTGGTTGATTTAATTCCCAGTATAATAAATTTTGAAAATCTATGGAATTGAATTTTTGAAGAAAATAAAGAATAATAATTTAAGTAAATTGGAATAAATTTAAAAGTGAATTGAAAATAAGATAAAATAAAGTGAATTGGAATTGTAATAAATATGGGGAAAAGGAATTTAAATTTACGAAGGAGTAATAAAAATTTAAAACTCAAGTGATATGGTTTTTAAAGAAATAAAGAAATTATTTCTAATTAAATGAGTTAATTTAATTAAAAGCGTTAATAAGGAATGTTGGGAATTTAAAATAGGAATTTTCAGTTAAAGGGGCTTTAACTAGAAATTAAAATTTAAAAAAACCCGAATAATTGTATTGGAAATAAATAAGGTAAATAAGGGAATTTTATTTCAAGATAAAGCAAAATTGAAATAAAATTGTAGAATTGATCTAAATATTGAAACTGGAAAATTTTAAAGAGGAATGAGATTTTGAGATCTATAAACTGAGTTTATAAAGTGAAGCGGATTTTAATATAAATTCAAGGTGTGAATTTATAAAGGATTGTGAATCTGTTTAAAAAAAAAAAAAAAAAACAGAGATTTATTTTAAAGGTTGTGAAAGAGAAGTATTTTCTGGATAGCCAAGTACATTTTGTTTTAAAAAGAAATTTTAAATATTTGTTAAAGATTTATTGTTATTTTTAAAAGTCAAGTTTTAAAAATCTATTATTTCCAAATGTTAAATTTCTAAAGTAAGTAATTTTCAATCTATTATTGTAGTTAATACAAATGAGGTTTGATAATATGTTTTAAAAGGAAATTTGTTTATATTCTTTAAAATGGTTTTATTTAAATATCTTTAAATATATATTTTAACTTAAATATTAAAGAAGTTTAAAAAGGCGTTCTTATAAAGTATTTTTATAATAAAGTGTTTTAAAATTATTTTAAAAATCTAAAATGGTTTTGTACTTGGCATTCCAATGAAAATAAATATTTGGGAAATTATTCCGTGAGAGGAATATAGTTTGAAATTGTTTCCAATGGGAATTGAAATGGAAACAATATCTTGTGAAGATAATTTGAGGGATATAAATAATTTGGAGAAATTATTGATTGTTGATGGTTGTTATGGATGTTAATTGATAGTTAAACAACCGACTATCAATATTGGCCAAATGCGCTGATCGTTTCGAAGAGACCGGGATCGAGTTTCCGTATACCGGGATTCTAGGTCTGGAGACTCGAAAACCACTTCGATCCGGTTTGTACGTTTCGTGGGGAAACGAGGGTAATATTGATAAGGGGATAGTGTTATCAGTTCTGTTCGGACCCGGAACAGACTTGTATGGATGAATGCTTTCGGACATCGTCAGGGGACGATGGGCATTCTAAGTGAAACGTTCTGAAGGTAACGTTTAGCCTCAAGCCTCATCAACCGGGAATGACTGAAAATCAGGGGTTATGCAGCAAGGCTTCGTGGGTAGCGCCCACTGGAGAGTATGATCATTCCTGTCTAGATGTCCCTTTTCTTCCGGCTTAGTGGTGCGGTTGCTGATCCCAACCGTGGGGTGATCATATTCGGAATTGCCCATAGGTGATTCCGGCCTTGTGTTGCAGGGGAGCGGGCGTACTCCTCGGTACTGTGATCTAGGCCACGTACTGTGACAGGTGGTACCCCAGTGCCTAGTCATTCGTTGGAAATCCATTCTCCCTACGTGCCTTGTACGAGTTTTGTTTGTATTACCCACTTTGTGGCTAGTATGCCGGAATTTAATAGATGTAACAATTTCGGCTATTTTAATAAGTATTTGTAAATAGACACTATTATAATATCAGAGGATTTTTATAAAAAGTGTTTTAGCTATCGTAAGGTAAAAACCCGACATGTTTATTTGTGGCGTGGTCTTACGAGATGCTTTTGTTTTCAAAGGATTTTGAAACTTTAATAATCAATTTGAGTGTGATTTTCTCACGCTGGTATTCCAGACTGACTCGGGTATTGTTTTATATGATGCTCGGGTCAGACCGAGATAAACAGGTTCAGATTGTAGCTGTGGAGCTCAGGAGACGAGCTGGATGGCGATACGTACTTCCGTATTTGTTTATTGTTCCGCTGTGTATATTGGATGTATATCATTGATGTGATGAACTCTGATGTTGGATTCTGTAATATATTGTATAAACAGATATATTTTTCTGTTGAGTAAAGATCTGTTTTGTATATATTATATTTTATTCCGCTGCGATGTGAGATTCTGATGTTGATTTTCTGTTTCTTCTTCTTCTACCTCTTTTTCTTTAACACAAATGGTTCGATTTTCCGGGGCTGGAAAGTCGGGTCGTTACAGTTGGTATCAGAGCAAAGGTTGGCGATAACCTTGGCTCTGGTGGGAAATTTTGAGAGTATAAATAGATATGAGCGCGTACTTGTTAGTGAATATAAAATGGTTTTATATTGTGTTGGTTGATTTATTGAGTGGTATATGAACCTTCGTCGGCACAGTCTGCGCAACTGTATCGAAGGGGTTTCTAAACACTCGAATAGAACAATTCGACACAATATTGTTTTTAAACGGGTAGATGAAATAATTTTACCCGAAAAATGTATTTTGATATAAAAGAAATATTTCTTTAAATTATTATATATTTGGATGTTTGGATGAAAATATTCTAACAAATTAAAATTGAAAAAAATATGGTAAGATTGTAAAATCAGGATGATTTACTTAACCAATGGATATTTGTATAAATATGAATTGTACAAATGAATTATAATTAAAATTTGATTTAATCAAAATGGTAAATTTAAACCCTGGATATTTGGAAGTGTTTTCAAAGTGTTTTGAAGGTAAACACTAGCATTATTATTTTGGAAAGTATTTTTGGAAGGGAAATGGTTTCAAATAAATTTTTGAAAGGGATATAGTAATGAATTCACTTCAGTCGTTGGGAAATAGTTCGGAGGATGACGGCCGCATCTTCAGAATTTATTTTCGAACTCCTGAGTGACGAATTGCTGCCAAATTGATTTATTCAGAAAAGCTAGTTGTTTTTGAAATTTCCAAAGGAAATTTGTTGGAAAAAAAAAAGAAAGAAAGAAAAAAAAAAACCAGGATTGGTTTAAATATTTGAGAAATGTGATTTTGAAATAAGTGGAGATTTCAAAATAATTTGAAACTAAAAGCCGGGTGTTTAAAAAGGGAAATCCTGATAAAATGGGTTGTAAGCTTATATCTTGAAATGATTTTCAAACAGGAAGGAAATATAAGCTTTGGGTGTTAGAATTAATATGTAAAGGGGAAAGTTAAAAATGAAATTGATTTGGATTGGGAAATAAAAATTTGACTGGATTAAAATTATTAAAATAGGTTAAAAATAATATCCAGTCGTATTTGAATAAAATTGAATCAAATTAATCCAGTTGTATTCGAATTGAGTTAAATAAATCTGAGCTAAAATAAAATCTAATTAGAAATGACCGTTACTAATAAAATAAAATTCTAGTTGTATTTAAGTTGTGAAATAAGAATCAAAATTAAATTGTTAGTTATTTCGGATTGGCATAAAATCCAAAACACGAATTATAATAATAGATTAAACCCGAGAAAATTTACTAAAGTAAATATTTGTGGATAAAGATTAAATACTGAATTATAAAATGGGAGTATACTAATTTGGAATAGAATTAGTGAACTGGGTATGCTAATAGAACTTAAAATTTGGTAATAAAAGTTGAAGTATGAATGGATATTTGAATTGGATTGTAAGAAGAATGGTTGAGTTGTAAATAAATTCAAGTGGAAGTTGATTTGGAATAAGATTCAAATTGAGAAGAAGTGAAATTGTGAATAAACCAATGAAGCTACATTTGTGAATTAATGAATTGGAATTGAAAATTGAAATGGGATTTTAATCGAGTCAAGTTGAATTAGTTGGATGAAAGGTGAACTGGGTGTTAAATAAGATGGTAAATCTGTATATAAATTCAAGTAGTAAAAAAATAAATTTGAAATTTCCTTGTTAATAATTAAATAAATTCATGATAAGTTGAATATGGAAATTGAAAATTTAAAATGAATAAGTGAATATATAAATTGAATTAAATTAATAAATGGAATAGATTTGATTAAATGAAAAATCAAACCAAATATTTGAATTATAAATTGTTTACAAGGAAACAGTAACTTGAGTTTGGAAGTGGAATAGCTTAAGTCAACATTTGAATAAATGCTCGACTTAAGAAAAGAAATTGTGAAATGATTTCAAATGGAATAAAAGTAATGTAAGTGTGAAATGCAAATTAAATTGAATTGAATCAATTGAAATGGATATGGATTCATTTCGCTTAAAAATGAATAGAATGGAGGAAAATGAATTTCAAACCATTGAATTGAATAGAAACGGTATGTGAATTGGTTGTAAGCGATTAAAATTGTATTAAAACCATATAAATTGCTTATGGAAATTATTTTAAGTGCATTGCCTATGAAAACTATTGATTTGCTATTGGAATTTAATGGGATGTTAATAGAATTTTCTTATATTGTCACTTATCAGTTTAAATGGAGTTAGTACAGGTTCAGGGAAGCCGTTTGGCTGCATTGTGGATTGCGTTGAATGCTAAATAAATCATCGCTTGCTTTAAAAATGCTAAATAAAAGGTACGCCTACGCCAAAAATTCAAAATAGGAGATATGAATTGTTTTTCTTTGTTTTCCGGCCTGAGGCCGATGTTTATACATTTTTGTGCATCCTGCGATATCGCAGAAGTCCCTCCGTACAAGGGAGACTCTGCCAAAATTTTTCGTAAATTTTGGGAGTTAGAAAATTTTTGAAAATTTTCATTAACGATAAATGATTTAAATTTGCTAAGCAAGTAAAATTGAAACTGGAAATTGAAATCTAATTCAAATGTGAATGTAAAGTGAAGTGAAATCGAAGGAACTAAAGAAGTGAAGTTTGCGAATAAACTGTTAATTGAAATTTAAATTAATTAGTAAGTGCAACTAATTAAATATTCGGGTGAAAGCCAAATTGAAATCAAATGGAATTGTAAAGACAAGAGTAAATAGAAATGGATATAAACTTTGATAGTAAAGTGAAAATAAGTATAAGCAGTATGTAAAATATTTATTTTGAACTTAAGGAATATGGTGAGATTCTTAAGTAATTTGGTATTGAGGAAAGTTATTCTAGATGAATAATTGAATAACAATTAAAATTTGAAGTTGTGAAATGAGAAAATTGTGGATAAGCGAATGTAATCAAACTGAATGTGAATAAAAGAGAATTGATATAGTTGATAATCAATTGGGCTAATTACGTAAGGTGTACGTATATTATTTGTTCGCATAGCTATTTGATCCAGATTCGAACACAGAATTTCGAGATAGTTTTATCGATCCGAATTAGGATTTTTCACTCGATTTTCGACGGCGAACCTGGATATGGATTGTTGGTTGATTCTGGTAATTCTCTATCGTAGTTATGACTATGCAAGGAGAATGACGGTTTCCGATCAAGAAACCAGATCTGAGTCCGCACTAGGAAGTCGGGTGGACAATACTAGTTCGGAAGCGGAATTGTGTGATCGATTGAGCGATCGAATGTGATGTTGCGTACGGATGATATATGTAACGACCCCAAATTTTATAAGTATTTAAATTAATAATTAATTGAGTTTTTGAATTTAAAATTGTTATTATTATTTCATTCTGAATAAAAATAGTAAAATAAATGTTTTAAAGTGAAATTAATCGATTTATTTATTGCGAGTTTCCCCGATATCCAAGTATATTCTGTATAAATCATTTGAGATTAAAATATTGTAAATAGTGTATATATATATATAGGTATATACGAGCAAATTTAATATATATATATATATATATTTGAATTGATGGTTAAAGATGGTTTGAGTTTATAAAATAGATATAAGACAATAAATATTAGGTGAATGTTGATAATTAGACTTTAAATAGAAAATAAAATTTTAAAATGTATGTTATAATAAAATACATTTAAGTATGATTTAATTAAGTGAGTATAAAACAAATAAAAATAATAAAAGAAAAATAAAATAAAGTAAAAGATAGAAGTTTACTCATATTATAAAATAAAAACTACTTGTCAATAATAAATCTAAGTGTAAAGTATAAAATGAAAATATAACAAGGTAAGTATAGGAACATAGGGTACATATGCATTAAATGCCATATCCTTTAGCATACAAACACATATATCTTCAGCCACCAACATATTAGCATCTCAGCCGAAATGAAAAGATTTTTTTTCAATATATTGTACAAACAAATTAATGCAAGAAATCTTAGCCCAAAGCAATATATCAGCCAACGTACAAGAGGGAAGAAAAATCTCTGCTTTAAGTGTACAAAATAATATTGTCCCCTGTACAAATTTATATAACCTGTGCACTTATCTCAGCCTATACATTTCAATACTTCACAAAAACTATCTCATTCCATTTCGTATTACAAAAGCTTTGCAAATCCAGTTTCTAAAAGTTTAAGCAAACAAGATAAAGGAAAATGCAAACATCACCTGTACACCTCTTTCTATATATCCATATCAAGAATCATCTCAGAAATAAAGATCTGTTTCTCAACATCAAGCCTGGAAGTTCACGTTCAAATCTTGAAGCTACAGATCATCTCAAAAACAAAGTATTTTAGTTTTAAATTGAGGGGAAATCAAGCTCAAGGATTAAATCTATTTCTGGTCTTCAAGTTACAAAAGAAAAAATATAGAAAACATCACTTTAAATTCCAGCCTGTGGTCTCTGCTTTCAAACTGTTCCAGGTGAGCAACTCTTCTTATTTACCTCTGAGTAAACATTATATGAAAGTTTAGTCAGCTAATTAGTGAATAATATATGTCTTTATATAAATATTTTTTTCTTCTTTGCTTAAACTCTGAGGGTATACAGATGTATATGCATTTTTCTTAAAGTATCAAGTATTCAAGAATTCTCTGTTTGTTTCACAGAGTATATGATCACAAAAAAATTCAATATCTCACAATCTACTTAGAGTTAGGATGTGATGTCAAAAGCAGAGTTGTGGATTAAAGTAAGAACTGTGATCTAAAAATAATTTCATGAAGTACAAACGTATACCAGAGGAAAGATTTATATTTTTCCAGAGAATACTTAAAATATGGGAAATTTTGAATTTAACAAATTATTGAATCATGTGTATAATTTGAATCCTTACTAAAAACTAGGATTTTTAATACAAGTTTAGTGATTTTAATATCATGGTTGAAGAGCAGTTTGAATATGAAGAAAAATTACATTTTTGCCAATTTCAGTTGATACGATTAATTTTAATTGTTGGAATTTGGTATGATGCAAGCTTGAAGAGGTAACATCATAGGAAAAATGCTAAAAAAAAATTCGATTGCGTCAATTTTTGGGTATGATCGAATATAGGGTTTGGGTTCCTGTTTCCTTCGTGCTCGGTTGGAATTTGTTTTCGTCACCGTGACGAGATCGAGTGGCTCGCGATTCTGGAAGATGGTTGTGGGGGATATGGTTGAGGTATGGGCGAAGTGGAGGCGCCGCTAGTGGTCGGCGTTGGAAGGTGGAGGCGATTTGCTGTCGAGAGTTTAAATTGTAGTTCGAGCGTCAGGCTCATTTTCGTATTCGAACTTTTCATGTTGAATTGGGTTTCGATTTTGAACGTGAGGTCGATATGGGGTTTGTAAGAGGCGACGAGGTTCGCCTGAGTGTCGGCGACGCGCCGTGCACGTATACGCGTGTCACCGTGCACGAAGAAAAAAAAAAAAAAACCCCAGGCAGCAGCTTTGTTCGACGATATCGAGGGGACATGAACGCTGGTCTTGGCGATTGTATTCGAGGGATTCACAAATGGGTTGATGCTCCTCGTCGATCGATTAGACGTATCGTGGTGGATACTGGGACTGGAGATGATAAGATTGGGAAAGGGGAAAGGAGGAAGCTCGGGGGAACATCGTGTTGGTCTCAGGGTTGGAAGCGGGAAACTCTCGGGTTTCACTCGAGTAAAGGGGATTTTCACGCGGGGTTTGACTCGTGTTCACGAGAGTTTAAAACTACCTGTTTTTAACTGAAAAGGATTGATGAAGTAAGGAAGAACAGTGATGACTCGGGGAATTCAGCAGTTTTCCCGAGTATACCTTCGGGAACGTGGATGTTAGCTTTCCAGTTTTAACTTAAACATAAATATAAGTTCCTTTTTATTTAAATAAAAATCAAGTCTTTATATAAAACGAATGTTTTAATAACTAATTTATGAGTTGTATGTTTCATGTTACTTAACTTATTGAAAAGAACTCTTAAGTTAATTTAAACTTAATTTAGAAATGTATTTAAGTGACGAGTAAAAGGATAAAATGTCTAAAGTTTATGTTAATAATGGTTAAGGAATTAATAAAAGATAATGGTTTATCTTATAGAAATTGAGTTAATTAAGTTATAAAAGCAATTAAGGGAAAATCAATTTAATGAAAGTAGTTAATGGATAATTACTCAAAGAAATTAATTAAGGGATAATAAATTGAGGGATAATTAATTTATATAAGTAATTAAAGGTAATCGATTACTTGAAGATAACTACTCAATTAAAGGTAATTTAATGATTAACATTGATCAATGAACTGATTAAAGGACAATTTATCAAATGATTTGAAATTAATTAATGTTAATTAACCAGGATTAATAATTCATAAGAAATAAATCTGATTTGAATTTATCAGATAACCAACTGACCTTACTTATGAATATTTGAATTCTATTGGTTTGATTGTTTGATATCCCTGATATATGATGCTTTGTGATACATCCTGATTTATGTCGTGATCTGTGATTTCTGTTTCTGTGATATATTACTATGTGAATATGAAACCCTTGACCCGTAAAACGGCACTTGAATTTCGATGCGACAGGTAGTCGGATTCCAGTTGGTTATCCGAAACCCACATCGAATTATAATAGTAATTCTTTGTGACCGATAAATTTATTTTATCTATGGATCTGTGAATGAAGATAAGCGTTATCGATTATACCGCTTATCGATATATCTGTGATGATTGATGTTGTGCACTATTGTGTGTAAAAAACCCCTGGACTACACCTTTACACACACAAATATGGATTTCACGTGGAAATCGGTTAAGTCACAGATAATTTAAATTTGATGTTTTTGAAATTGAAATTTTAATTTCAATTGATTTTGAAATTTGAAATTTGGGTTTAAAGTGAAAGGCTTTTGAAATGGAATTTCAAAGATAAAAGTTATTTTGATAACTTAATCGAGTTTTGAAAATTTAAATAATTTGATTTAAATTTGAATTCAAGTTTGAAATTGAATCTTAAGATTTGAAACTAGAGATGTTATACAGTTATGTATGGGTTAAACTATTTTAAAAAGTATTGATTTGGGAATTTGAATTTAAATTCAAAAGTTTTAACTCGTGTAAATATAATTGGATTTTTCTGAAAATAAAAACTATTTGTTTCAAATAATTAAAGCTTTCACGTAAGTAATGAACTTCCAATTTGTGTTGAAAGGTTTCAAGTTTGAAATTGAAATGAAATTGTTTTTGAAAGCTATGAATTGAATCTGTTTATTTTTAACAGATTTAAAATGATGATTTGTTTAAACCATTCGAAATGACATTGTTTTGAAAGCTATAAGTTGAATCTTTAATTTAAAGATTTAACGAGTTAATCCAATTGGAAATTGAAGTGTTTTGAAACCTATGAATAGATCTTTATGAAACGAGGTGAACGGTGTGAAATAAATCTTTTTATTTAAAGATTTGAAATGATGATTGGTTTAAACTATTTTGGAAGAAGGGTTTGAATTAATAAGTTGTGACTTAATTGAAATCCCAATATCCATATGTTTTTAATATGTTGCGCTCGTTATTCGGTTTAGCCGGGATAGGACCTTTGTGTCATATAACCCGTTCCGAATACTGATACGTCGTATATGGATAGCATTTGAAGACCGGTGGTGAAGACCGGATATTTTCGAAAACGAAAGGACAACTCGTCGAATGTCTCTGCATCGACTGGTCCCCGGTATAGAGATTTTAGCACCCTTTGTGATGGGAAGTCCGGACGTGATTGAAAATTATCCGGAATTGCAAGGGCTTCGTGAGAAGTGCCTTCGGTTCTGTTCGAACCCGGAACAGACTTGTATGGTTACATGTCTGACATTACACTTTGAGATATAAAGCCGATTTCTTTCAAATACATTTCTGTTGGTGGCGGAGAATTTATTCTCTTAGCTTAACACCCTTCTCTGAGACGTATGAGCTCAGAGGTTATGTAGTTGAAATTTATCAGCGATATATCCCAATTTGGTAATGTGGCATGCTGAGTGTAGCTGTGTGATGATCATCGTTTGATCATTTGTGATATGATCATTTGTTTGATCATTTATCTTTGTGATCATAGGTTGATCATCTGTTGACCCAAAGCATGGCTTTGTGACAAAGCGTAGCTTTGTGGACGAGACTTCGTCAGGACCTCACAACCCGGAAATGGTCGAAACAGGATCGTTGCGGCAAGGTTATGAGGGTCGCGCCCTTTAGGGTATGTCATTTCCTTCTGGAAAAGGGTGGTGTCATGGTATGGAGCCCAGATACTTACTCATGTGGATACACTTTATTATGTGTGATGTTGGTTATCGAGGCCTCGGATAAAGGTCCCAAAGGACCGGGGGGTGGCATATTCGTGAGTTACCTGTTACAGGGGTAACCCGGCCTTGTTTGCAGAGAGCAGTTTGTCTCTCGGGACGTCCAGCCAGAGGCGATCCCATGCGGCGGAAGGAAGTTCCTTAGCCTGACCATTTGTTGGAAATCCATTTCTCCAATACGAACCTTGTACGGTTTTAGTTGTAGAACCTGCCATCTAATATGGTAGCTATAGTAGGCATAGT
Source organism: Allium fistulosum (assembly GCA_030737815.1). Classification (NCBI taxonomy): domain Eukaryota; kingdom Viridiplantae; phylum Streptophyta; class Magnoliopsida; order Asparagales; family Amaryllidaceae; genus Allium; species Allium fistulosum. The sequence goes on from CM060905.1 coordinate 1,147,016,701, forward strand.
ATAATGGTACCTATGCTGGCTAAGATTAATATTATACTTTCGAAATGTTTTCTGCACTATGCACTAATAATAATAATCCAATGATTTTACGTAGTAAGCATCTTTGACTATCATAAGAAGAAATCTCCTCCAATTCTGCGTTTGCATTGTGTGTGTGGCGGGAGGTCTTATGGTAGTTTCATTTTCCAAAAGCATTGCGGATTTCAATGTTTAAAACCTTTTGTGTTTGTTTAAAGATAAACTGTTTTTGTTGCTCACACCAGTCCCATGACTGATCCGGAGTTTATTGTTCCCTTCCTAAACTCTGGGTGCTCATTATTTTCCACACGGGCAGTCTAGAGTTGGGTTTCTTTTCAGATATTCAGGTTTAGTAGATTATCTGGAGCTAGTTCATTCATTGGAGTTGCTTATCTTGGAGTTGTGGATTCATTATCTTTTGTAGATCATTTGGAGATCTCTTCCATTTGCTGTTACTTTCCGCTGCTATTTCTTGTATCTCTGATATTTGTTGTATCATCTCTGATGTATATTGATATTCATTGTATCACTCTGTTGTATCAGATATTGTATATCAATGTATTATTCTTTTTATTCCACTGTGTTATTTACTTAATGTTGTTATAGCTCCGGCGAATCGGATTTGAACGGTCGAATCTGCGACATTCTAGTACAATGTGAAGTACGGATGTTGATTTTCGAACGGGCAAAACCCGATACGTTACATGTGGTATCAGAGCTAAGGTTGAACTTTAGCTCAGGAGTATAACACGTTAAGTAGCTCATTAGAGATAGGGTGAAGTATACCCTAGAATGAGTATCCTCAGATATCCGTTCGAATGTCTCAGTAAATTCTCTTACTATTCAGCGATAGTGAGTATGAGTGCAAGGAGAGGATGAGATAGGGGACACAGGGAAATACGACTGTAAATGGTCAATATCCTGTAACAACAAGGAAGCGATCTTTTCTCTATCGATCTCTTTTGTTCGTCATCTTTTCTCAATTCTTCGATAGTTTCTGGTAGATCCAGAAAGAAATTCGATATGTTAATATGGGACATAAACTCCAACAGAGCCAAAATTGTTTGTATGGATGTATTGGTTGCTTTGATTGCTATGGTTGATAGATATGCTTTAGTTTCTAAACTGAGAGTTTTGAAAATTGTATCCATAGATCTATCTATTCTTTGGGCCCCAATATGTTCTACGAATGGTTAGTTATTCCTTCGAACTAACCAATGTCACTGTATATTTCGTAGATCTGGATAACCCGAGTATCTTCTGAAGTGTTAAAACAGATTCGTTCTTGTATCTGTTATAGATATTCTGATTTGGTGAGCCAAATGCAGAATAGATATTCAGTTTGAGTTGATGAATTGTTCTTCATCTATCCTTTTGTCTCCTTGGTAATTTCGAGGACGAAATTATTTTAAGGGGGGAAGTCTGTAACGACCCCAAATTTTATAAGTATTTAAATTAATAATTAATTGAGTTTTTGAATTTAAAATTGTTATTATTATTTCATTCTGAATAAAAATAGTAAAATAAATGTTTTAAAGTGAAATTAATCGATTTATTTATTGCGAGTTTCCCCGATATCCAAGTATATTCTGTATAAATCATTTGAGATTAAAATATTGTAAATAGTGTATATATATATAGGTATATACGAGCAAATTTAATATATATATATATATATATATATTTGAATTGATGGTTAAAGATGGTTTGAGTTTATAAAATAGATATAAGACAATAAATATTAGGTGAATGTTGATAATTAGACTTTAAATAGAAAATAAAATTTTAAAATGTATGTTATAATAAAATACATTTAAGTATGATTTAATTAAGTGAGTATAAAACAAATAAAAATAATAAAAGAAAAATAAAATAAAGTAAAAGATAGAAGTTTACTCATATTATAAAATAAAAACTACTTATCAATAATAAATCTAAGTGTAAAGTATAAAATGAAAATATAACAAGGTAAGTATAGGAACATAGGGTACATATGCATTAAATGCCATATCCTTTAGCATACAAACACATATATCTTCAGCCACCAACATATTAGCATCTCAGCCGAAATGAAAAGATTTTTTTTCAATATATTGTACAAACAAATTAATGCAAGAAATCTTAGCCCAAAGCAATATATCAGCCAACGTACAAGAGGGAAGAAAAATCTCTGCTTTAAGTGTACAAAATAATATTGTCCCCTGTACAAATTTATATAACCTGTGCACTTATCTCAGCCTATACATTTCAATACTTCACAAAAACTATCTCATTCCATTTCGTATTACAAAAGCTTTGCAAATCCAGTTTCTAAAAGTTTAAGCAAACAAGATAAAGGAAAATGCAAACATCACCTGTACACCTCTTTCTATATATCCATATCAAGAATCATCTCAGAAATAAAGATCTGTTTCTCAACATCAAGCCTGGAAGTTCACGTTCAAATCTTGAAGCTACAGATCATCTCAAAAACAAAGTATTTTAGTTTTAAATTGAGGGGAAATCAAGCTCAAGGATTAAATCTATTTCTGGTCTTCTAGTTACAAAAGAAAAAATATAGAAAACATCACTTTAAATTCCAGCCTGTGGTCTCTGCTTTCAAACTGTTCCAGGTGAGCAACTCTTCTTATTTACCTCTGAGTAAACATTATATGAAAGTTTAGTCAGCTAATTAGTGAATAATATATGTCTTTATATAAATATTTTTTTCTTCTTTGCTTAAACTCTGAGGGTATACAGATGTATATGCATTTTTCTTAAAGTATCAAGTATTCAAGAATTCTCTGTTTGTTTCACAGAGTATATGATCACAAAAAAATTCAATATCTCACAATCTACTTAGAGTTAGGATGTGATGTCAAAAGCAGAGTTGTGGATTAAAGTAAGAACTGTGATCTAAAAATAATTTCATGAAGTACAAACGTATACCAGAGGAAAGATTTATATTTTTCCAGAGAATACTTAAAATATGGGAAATTTTGAATTTAACAAATTATTGAATCATGTGTATAATTTGAATCCTTACTAAAAACTAGGATTTTTAATACAAGTTTAGTGATTTTAATATCATGGTTGAAGAGCAGTTTGAATATGAAGAAAAATTACATTTTTGCCAATTTCAGTTGATACGATTAATTTTAATTGTTGGAATTTGGTATGATGCAAGCTTGAAGAGGTAACATCATAGGAAAAATGCTAAAAAAAATTCGATTGCGTCAATTTTTGGGTATGATCGAATATAGGGTTTGGGTTCCTGTTTCCTTCGTGCTCGGTTGGAATTTGTTTTCGTCACCGTGACGAGATCGAGTGGCTCGCGATTCTGGAAGATGGTTGTGGGGGATATGGTTGATGTATGGGCGAAGTGGAGGCGCCGCTAGTGGTCGGCGTTGGAAGGTGGAGGCGATTTGCTGTCGAGAGTTTAAATTGTAGTTCGAGCATCAGGCTCATTTTCGTATTCGAACTTTTCATGTTGAATTGGGTTTCGATTTTGAACGTGAGGTCGATATGGGGTTTGTAAGAGGCGACGAGGTTCGCCTGAGTGTCGGCGACGCGCCGTGCACGTATACGCGTGACACCGTGCACGAAGAAAAAAAAAACCCCAGGCAGCAGCTTTGTTCGACGATATCGAGGGGACATGAACGCTGGTCTTGGCGATTGTATTCGAGGGATTCACAAATGGGTTGATGCTCCTCGTCGATCGATTAGACGTATCGTGGTGGATACTGGGACTGGAGACGATAAGATTGGGAAAGGGGAAAGGAGGAAGCTCGGGGGAACATCGTGTTGGTCTCAGGGTTGGAAGCGGGAAACTCTCGGGTTTCACTCGAGTAAAGGGGATTTTCACGCGGGGTTTGACTCGTGTTCACGAGAGTTTAAAACTACCTGTTTTTAACTGAAAAGGATTGATGAAGTAAGGAAGAACAGTGATGACTCGGGGAATTCAGCAGTTTTCCCGAGTATACCTTCGGGAACGTGGATGTTAGCTTTCCAGTTTTAACTTAAACATAAATATAAGTTCCTTTTTATTTAAATAAAAATCAAGTCTTTATATAAAACGAATGTTTTAATAACTAATTTATGAGTTGTATGTTTCATGTTACTTAACTTATTGAAAAGAACTCTTAAGTTAATTTAAACTTAATTTAGAAATGTATTTAAGTGACGAGTAAAAGGATAAAATGTCTAAAGTTTATGTTAATAATGGTTAAGGAATTAATAAAAGATAATGGTTTATCTTATAGAAATTGAGTTAATTAAGTTATAAAAGCAATTAAGGGAAAATCAATTTAATGAAAGTAGTTAATGGATAATTACTCAAAGAAATTAATTAAGGGATAATAAATTGAGGGATAATTAATTTATATAAGTAATTAAAGGTAATCGATTACTTGAAGATAACTACTCAATTAAAGGTAATTTAATGATTAACATTGATCAATGAACTGATTAAAGGACAATTTATCAAATGATTTGAAATTAATTAATGTTAATTAACCAGGATTAATAATTCATAAGAAATAAATCTGATTTGAATTTATCAGATAACCAACTGACCTTACTTATGAATATTTGAATTCTATTGGTTTGATTGTTTGATATCCCTGATATATGATGCTTTGTGATACATCCTGATTTATGTCGTGATCTGTGATTTCTGTTTCTGTGATATATTACTATGTGAATATGAAACCCTTGACCCGTAAAACGGCACTTGAATTTCGATGCGACAGGTAGTCGGATTCCAGTTGGTTATCCGAAACCCACATCGAATTATAATAGTAATTCTTTGTGACCGATAAATTTATTTTATCTATGGATCTGTGAATGAAGATAAGCGTTATCGATTATACCGCTTATCGATATATCTGTGATGATTGATGTTGTGCACTATTGTGTGTAAAAAACCCCTGGACTACACCTTTACACACACAAATATGGATTTCACGTGGAAATCGGTTAAGTCACAGATAATTTAAATTTGATGTTTTTGAAATTGAAATTTTAATTTCAATTGATTTTGAAATTTGAAATTTGGGTTTAAAGTGAAAGGCTTTTGAAATGGAATTTCAAAGATAAAAGTTATTTTGATAACTTAATCGAGTTTTGAAAATTTAAATAATTTGATTTAAATTTGAATTCAAGTTTGAAATTGAATCTTAAGATTTGAAACTAGGGATGTTATACAGTTATGTATGGGTTAAACTATTTTAAAAAGTATTGATTTGGGAATTTGAATTTAAATTCAAAAGTTTTAACTCGTGTAAATATAATTGGATTTTTCTGAAAATAAAAACTATTTGTTTCAAATAATTAAAGCTTTCACGTAAGTAATGAACTTCCAATTTGTGTTGAAAGGTTTCAAGTTTGAAATTGAAATGAAATTGTTTTTGAAAGCTATGAATTGAATCTGTTTATTTTTAACAGATTTAAAATGATGATTTGTTTAAACCATTCGAAATGACATTGTTTTGAAAGCTATAAGTTGAATCTTTAATTTAAAGATTTAACGAGTTAATCCAATTGGAAATTGAAGTGTTTTGAAACCTATGAATAGATCTTTATGAAACGAGGTGAACGGTGTGAAATAAATCTTTTTATTTAAAGATTTGAAATGATGATTGGTTTAAACTATTTTGGAAGAAGGGTTTGAATTAATAAGTTGTGACTTAATTGAAATCCCAATATCCATATGTTTTTAATATGTTGCGCTCGTTATTCGGTTTAGCCGGGATAGGACCTTTGTGTCATATAACCCGTTCCGAATACTGATACGTCGTATATGGATAGCATTTGAAGACCGGTGGTGAAGACCGGATATTTTCGAAAACGAAAGGACAACTCGTCGAATGTCTCTGCATCGACTGGTCCCCGGTATAGAGATTTTAGCACCCTTTGTGATGGGAAGTCCGGACGTGATTGAAAATTATCCGGAATTGCAAGGGCTTCGTGAGAAGTGCCTTCGGTTCTATTCGAACCCGGAACAGACTTGTATGGTTACATGTCTGACATTACACTTTGAGATATAAAGCCGATTTCTTTCAAATACATTTCTGTTGGTGGCGGAGAATTTATTCTCTTAGCTTAACACCCTTCTCTGAGACGTATGAGCTCAGAGGTTATGTAGTTGAAATTTATCAGCGATATATCCCAATTTGGTAATGTGGCATGCTGAGTGTAGCTGTGTGATGATCATCGTTTGATCATTTGTGATATGATCATTTGTTTGATCATTTATCTTTGTGATCATAGGTTGATCATCTGTTGACCCAAAGCATGGCTTTGTGACAAAGCGTAGCTTTGTGGACGAGACTTCGTCAGGACCTCACAACCCGGAAATGGTCGAAACAGGATCGTTGCGGCAAGGTTATGAGGGTCGCGCCCTTTAGGGTATGTCATTTCCTTCTGGAAAAGGGTGGTGTCATGGTATGGAGCCCAGATACTTACTCATGTGGATACACTTTATTATGTGTGATGTTGGTTATCGAGGCCTCGGATAAAGGTCCCAAAGGACCGGGGGGTGGCATATTCGTGAGTTACCTGTTACAGGGGTAACCCGGCCTTGTTTGCAGAGAGCAGTTTGTCTCTCGGGACGTCCAGCCAGAGGCGATCCCATGCGGCGGAAGGAAGTTCCTTAGCCTGACCATTTGTTGGAAATCCATTTCTCCAATACGAACCTTGTACGGTTTTAGTTGTAGAACCTGCCATCTAATATGGTAGCTATAGTAGGCATAGTATAATGGTACCTATGCTGGCTAAGATTAATATTATACTTTCGAAATGTTTTCTGCACTATGCACTAATAATAATAATCCAATGATTTTACGTAGTAAGCATCTTTGACTATCATAAGAAGAAATCTCCTCCAATTCTGCGTTTGCATTGTGTGTGTGGCGGGAGGTCTTATGGTAGTTTCATTTTCCAAAAGCATTGCGGATTTCAATGTTTAAAACCTTTTGTGTTTGTTTAAAGATAAACTGTTTTTGTTGCTCACACCAGTCCCATGACTGATCCGGAGTTTATTGTTCCCTTCCTAAACTCTGGGTGCTCATTATTTTCCACACGGGCAGTCTAGAGTTGGGTTTCTTTTCAGATATTCAGGTTTAGTAGATTATCTGGAGCTAGTTCATTCATTGGAGTTGCTTATCTTGGAGTTGTGGATTCATTCTCTTTTGTAGATCATTTGGAGATCTCTTCCATTTGCTGTTACTTTCCGCTGCTATTTCTTGTATCTCTGATATTTGTTGTATCATCTCTGATGTATATTGATATTCATTGTATCACTCTGTTGTATCAGATATTGTATATCAATGTATTATTCTTTTTATTCCGCTGTGTTATTTACTTAATGTTGTTATAGCTCCGGCGAATCGGATTTGAACGGTCGAATCTGCGACATTCTAGTACAATGTGAAGTACGGATGTTGATTTTCGAACGGGCAAAACCCGATACGTTACATGATATATGTGCATCGTACGGGCTTAAGTAAAACAAATATTGAAAATTTGTAAAGGAAAGTATAAAATGACTTTGGAATTGTGATTGAATATTATTGCTTAGTAGGATATACAGGTGTATAAAAGCAATGGATAAATTGGGATTTTGATTTTAGAAGATAAAATTTAATGGCCCGACAAAAATGTATGTATTTGAATTTCTATATGAAATTTGATTGGGTTTTTGATCCAGCCACTTGGCTTTTTGTTTCTTTTTGAGATTGGGAGGCCGTAGAGCCATTTTGTAGTAGTACCGAGCTAGCCGCGCAAAGGAGACGCTGGCCAAATTTTTCGAAAATTTAGGGAGTTAGAAAAATTTTGAGAAATTTTGATAAGTTAAAATTTGAATTGTTAAGTAAGTGATATGGTTTGGGCTTATGAATAAGTTTGGGAAGTTAAAAGATGATTAGAGTATCATTAATAAAAGATTGTTTGGGTATTGTTAAAACTGTTTGAATTTGGGAAATAGTTAACGGGGATTGAAGCATTCTTCTTAACTAGAAATTTCGGGGACGAAATTCTTTTAAGGGGGAAGGAATGTGACGACCCTGAATTTTAACCGTTTAAAATGGAATTATAAACTGATTTGTAAATATTTAAAAGTTAATTTTAGTGGGAATTTAAGATATAAATTTTACTTGATAATTAAATTATTGAATTATATAAATTATATAGTTCAATATTGAATTTTATAATTATCTCGTAGCATTCCTTAAGAGGAGTTCACAATTTTAATTGGCGCTTAACAAGACGTTTGTAAATTTTATAAGATAATAAAACTAAACGTACACTTGTCAGAGATATTTTTACAATACAAAGCGTACACCCGAAGCCATTCTGAAGATATACATCTTCGTATTTCCCCTCTTCCTGAACGAATTCAATTCGTGAAAATAAAATATATAAAAACGACCGAAGCCTTCATTTTCAAAATCAAGTAAAATCGCCTGCATTTATTTTCCTCTCCTCCTCTAGATTATTTCTCGATCGAATTCGTACAAAAAAAAAAGGGAGGCAGCGCTCGAATTCGAAGAGAGGACATGGCATCTGGGCACGCGGTTGCAAATCGCGTTCGTATTTGCCGAACTCGTTGAACCAGAGTTGTCGAGGCGCTTGGGTTTGGGGATTGGGTTTCTCGAGCAGCTCGCGAGGCCGTAGTGACGCAAGTTGATGGCTCGTATGGCTGTAGGGTTGTCTCGCGATGGGTGGCGATCGCGCGATTTAGGCTGGCGCGTGAAGGGAGGTTCTGGGTGTGGGCTTGAAGGCGAGTTCGTCGAGGTGGTCAATGCTTGGTACGGCGAGGCATCGAGTGGGTCTGGTACTCGAACAAGTGACAGTGACCGTGTTCGATTTATTCGATCTGCGTAGAGGTCTATAACCATGAAGCCGAGTCGAGATCGATTACGAGACTGAAGGTATAGCTTCGTTAATTCCTTTTCATTTCAGAGTTAAATCGAGAAATTTTTATAAATTTATTTATAGTGGAGAATGTGTTCAGGCAAATTTATATATATGAATGAATATAAATATGTGATAATTTATTTTACAGTAAAGAAATTTAAAACAATTCTGTTATCTTACCTTATTGTATTTAGTTCATGTATATAAGTTTAGAAAGGAATTTATTTTATTAAAATTTTAATGTATATATGTATATGTTATTTTTGGTATAAATGGTTTCAAAGACAAAGGAAATAATAAATATGTAAATGTATCTATTTTCATCTACTGATTGAATTTTAAAATGATGTATAATGGAGTTAAAATTTTATTAACTTATGTAAATTATCTTGGCCATCAAAATTTATTTATTTTAAGAGAAAAAAAAAACCGTTTACACTAAATAATTAGTTAAGAATTTATAGAATGTAATGAATTATTCGACCTTTTTCAAATATTAATAAAATCATATAATATTTATACAAGGTCAAAACTTGAGAAGAAACAAGCTGGATTTGGAATGGATGCTAAATAAAAGCAAAGGTGAGTTAATCTCACTCAGTTGAATTTAAATTTAAATGGTTAAATTTAAATCTTTGATTGGATGTTTGCATTGACTGATGTGCTATATATATATAGTAGTATATACCAATATATACATATTGGCATATGTATATATTTGAGTTGTTGATATTCCCGCATTTATATAGCGGATGAGACCCTATGCGCCGCATAATAGCGGATGATTTATTTTAAATCCCATATACCGCGATATTCCACCTCGAAGTGGAATTGGTATTGTGCTAACGTCTGTGGATGCAGGGAAACAGGTTGGAGGGATCCAACTGGATTCCTCAAAAATTTATTTTATTATTCTGTGATCTGAATATTGATATCCTGTGATGATTTGATATTGGATGTTGTGGTTGATTTAATTCCCAGTATAATAAATTTTGAAAATCTATGGAATTGAATTTTTGAAGAAAATAAAGAATAATAATTTAAGTAAATTGGAATAAATTTAAAAGTGAATTGAAAATAAGATAAAATAAAGTGAATTGGAATTGTAATAAATATGGGGAAAAGGAATTTAAATTTACGAAGGAGTAATAAAAATTTAAAACTCAAGTGATATGGTTTTTAAAGAAATAAAGAAATTATTTCTAATTAAATGAGTTAATTTAATTAAAAGCGTTAATAAGGAATGTTGGGAATTTAAAATAGGAATTTTCAGTTAAAGGGGCTTTAACTAGAAATTAAAATTTAAAAAAACCCGAATAATTGTATTGGAAATAAATAAGGTAAATAAGGGAATTTTATTTCAAGATAAAGCAAAATTGAAATAAAATTGTAGAATTGATCTAAATATTGAAACTGGAAAATTTTAAAGAGGAATGAGATTTTGAGATCTATAAACTGAGTTTATAAAGTGAAGCGGATTTTAATATAAATTCAAGGTGTGAATTTATAAAGGATTGTGAATCTGTTTAAAAAAAAAAAAAATAAACAGAGATTTATTTTAAAGGTTGTGAAAGAGAAGTATTTTCTGGATAGCCAAGTACATTTTGTTTTAAAAAGAAATTTTAAATATTTGTTAAAGATTTATTGTTATTTTTAAAAGTCAAGTTTTAAAAATCTATTATTTCCAAATGTTAAATTTCTAAAGTAAGTAATTTTCAATCTATTATTGTAGTTAATACAAATGAGGTTTGATAATATGTTTTAAAAGGAAATTTGTTTATATTCTTTAAAATGGTTTTATTTAAATATCTTTAAATATATATTTTAACTTAAATATTAAAGAAGTTTAAAAAGGCGTTCTTATAAAGTATTTTTATAATAAAGTGTTTTAAAATTATTTTAAAAATCTAAAATGGTTTTGTACTTGGCATTCCAATGAAAATAAATATTTGGGAAATTATTCCGTGAGAGGAATATAGTTTGAAATTGTTTCCAATGGGAATTGAAATGGAAACAATATCTTGTGAAGATAATTTGAGGGATATAAATAATTTGGAGAAATTATTGATTGTTGATGGTTGTTATGGATGTTAATTGATAGTTAAACAACCGACTATCAATATTGGCCAAATGCGCTGATCGTTTCGAAGAGACCGGGATCGAGTTTCCGTATACCGGGATTCTAGGTCTGGAGACTCGAAAACCACTTCGATCCGGTTTGTACGTTTCGTGGGGAAACGAGGGTAATATTGATAAGGGGATAGTGTTATCAGTTCTGTTCGGACCCGGAACAGACTTGTATGGATGAATGCTTTCGGACATCGTCAGGGGACGATGGGCATTCTAAGTGAAACGTTCTGAAGGTAACGTTTAGCCTCAAGCCTCATCAACCGGGAATGACTGAAAATCAGGGGTTATGCAGCAAGGCTTCGTGGGTAGCGCCCACTGGAGAGTATGATCATTCCTGTCTAGATGTCCCTTTTCTTCCGGCTTAGTGGTGCGGTTGCTGATCCCAACCGTGGGGTGATCATATTCGGAATTGCCCATAGGTGATTCCGGCCTTGTGTTGCAGGGGAGCGGGCGTACTCCTCGGTACTGTGATCTAGGCCACGTACTGTGACAGGTGGTACCCCAGTGCCTAGTCATTCGTTGGAAATCCATTCTCCCTACGTGCCTTGTACGAGTTTTGTTTGTATTACCCACTTTGTGGCTAGTATGCCGGAATTTAATAGATGTAACAATTTCGGCTATTTTAATAAGTATTTGTAAATAGACACTATTATAATATCAGAGGATTTTTATAAAAAGTGTTTTAGCTATCGTAAGGTAAAAACCCGACATGTTTATTTGTGGCGTGGTCTTACGAGATGCTTTTGTTTTCAAAGGATTTTGAAACTTTAATAATCAATTTGAGTGTGATTTTCTCACGCTGGTATTCCAGACTGACTCGGGTATTGTTTTATATGATGCTCGGGTCAGACCGAGATAAACAGGTTCAGATTGTAGCTGTGGAGCTCAGGAGACGAGCTGGATGGCGATACGTACTTCCGTATTTGTTTATTGTTCCGCTGTGTATATTGGATGTATATCATTGATGTGATGAACTCTGATGTTGGATTCTGTAATATATTGTATAAACAGATATATTTTTCTGTTGAGTAAAGATCTGTTTTGTATATATTATATTTTATTCCGCTGCGATGTGAGATTCTGATGTTGATTTTCTGTTTCTTCTTCTTCTACCTCTTTTTCTTTAACACAAATGGTTCGATTTTCCGGGGCTGGAAAGTCGGGTCGTTACAAGAACATTCAGCTTCTACTTCCTCATCCTTTGCCTTAGCAACCATCACTCGCTTCTTTGGCTTTGGACATTCATTGCTTTTGTGACCAATCTCCTGACAATTGAAACATTCGATACCACTATTGATTCTGGTCTTAGCCACTTCATTAACAACAGGTTTTGCAACAGCCTTCGAAACATTCGCATTGCTACTAGCCCCTTTCATTGGATTGTTGGAATTTGTAAACACACCACCACCTCTCCTACCTTGCTTCTCCCAAGCGATAGCTTTTTGATGTGCTTCAGCAACAGTTCTGGGATCAACCATATTCACCGTATCCTGAATCTGCATTCTCAACCCTCCAACAAATCTAGCGGTCAACTGCTCTTCTGTCTCCATGATATCATTCCTCGCAATCAATTGATAAAATTCATCCGCATAATCATTCACAGATTTCGTTCCCTGTCTCAGATTCTGCAATCTTTGATACATAAGAGATTGATAATTGTAAGGTAAGAAAGTAGCTTTCATCAATTTCTTCATCTTCTCCCAAGATTCAATCTTTGACTTCCCCATTCTCTCCCGTGTTAGTTTAGTTTGTTGCCACCATGCCATAGCTCTTCCTTTCAAACGAGTAGCAACCAACTTCACTCTACGATGTTCGGGTACTTCTTTGAAGTCAAAAATTTCTTCCACATTAGACAACCAATCCAAAAATTCCTCCGTTACCATTCCACCCTTGAATTCTGGAATTTCAGTTTTCATTCCCGATTCCCATCGACGATCATCTTCAACATCCCGATATGCATTTCGTACTTGGTCTCAATCTCGAGAATGAACACTACATTTACCACCATCTTCATCAAAAACAGATGTACTTCGATAACGATCTCAACCACCCACATTTCTATGATCACGCATATCTCTTCGACTTTGTCTTTCATCATCACGATATAGTTCATGTTCAAACTCACGTGGAGTTCTTCTCTCTTCATCTCTATACTCATGATGTTCTCTTCTCATTGAAACTGAAGATTCTCTTCTTCCTCGGAAAGAATGCGGTGACACCCTCCTCGCTTCCATAACCGATGGCGAAACTCTGTTTCCTCCATGGTTCGAGACTGGTGACCTCCTCCCTTGTCCTTGATTCATATCATTCATCGGTTTCTCTAACTTCCCAATGCCTTCATCAAACTTTTCTTTGATGCATTGTTCCATTTGCTCGGCTTCTTCTCTTCTATACAACGCTTCAACATTCTGATGGCGGTTAGCTCTTCTCGGCGGCAAGATTGAATCAAACAATCTTCAATTCTCGGCCTTGATTCTCAAAGTGATGAACGACTTCAACTTCTAACCCTCGGCCTTAATCTTCAAACTCTTCAATAAGAAATTGGCTCCAAGACTCGGCTTAGCTATGATTGGCTAAACCTCGCTCTAATACCAAATGATGTAGCAGCGGATTACTGAAATGATGAAACGGTGAAAGTAGCAATCAGTGGATTGAGAAATACCAAAGGCCCAAATCCGTTGATCCAAAGATACCGGATTCTAGCTATCTCAAACACGTTGATCGCGCACGATACCGTGTTTAAAGATCTACGATTCTTCGTACGTTGATCTAGCGCACTAGATTCCATGAATCGGCTTCAGCAGTCGTTGATCTGAGCGCACTCGAATGCCGAAAGTGGAGATAGGAGATTACACTCAACTACCAATTTAAGAAGAGGCATAAAGCTCTCAAACAAAAGTTTATTCAAAATCAACTAACTATTACAAATGACACAACCCGCCTATTTATAGGCTTACAACTCACACGATTCACCACTTGACAACACTTAGGTCGTGGACGACCTATCACAGACAAACGACCTAAAACAATACAACATACGCGACCTAACAGACGCGACCTATGACTTATATACAAAGCGACATAAGAAAAACACGTTACAACACATTATAGCGACTCAACATGCGACCTACGACCTTACATAGGTCGTTAACATATTTCACATAACGACCTAAAATACAACATACGCGACCTAACATCCATGCGACTTAAGTCAAAGCAGCATATGCGGCACAAGGTCGTTAGCTTGCTCGAGCGACCTAAAGAATAGCGGCAACCAAATCCATCCAGCTTCAGGACCCTTCACGCGACCTATCTTCCAGCGACATATCTTCCCAGCGACATAAGATCAAGCGACCTATCTCCCCACGACCTTACTTAGGTCGTATCTCTTCTCCGCGACCTAACATAGGTCGTAATTCGTTCTCGCGACCTAGCTTAGGTCGTAACTCGTCAAAGCCGAAACTTGGAAGGTCGGAGCGACCTAGGGGAATGAGTAACTCGTTAGGTCGTTTGAGTGCCTTATTCTTTAACTCGTTAGCTCGTTCCAGCTTGTTATCTTCCTCGTTAGGTCGCACGCGAATTAACAGCACGTTAGTGTTGATTCATGAGTTTTGATTCATGACACAAGCTTCAGCGATCATACGACGAGAATACTCTAGAAAAGTGACAAAAAGGAGAATAACCATATATTGCACACTACAAAGGAGACAAGACTATAATTTAAATTTTAGTATGAATATTTTATTTTGAGTCTTAGAATATTGTTAAAATCATTCCTCAAATAGTCACACATACACACAAAATGATTTATACAAAAATAAATGTACACTGTGCAAATAACAGCAGGCCGGCCGACCGACCTGAATCTTCGGTCGACCGACTCTGTGTCCAGTGCACAGATATGCACCATTTTATTTACATCTGTAAACTCAGTTGACTGGCCCAGGGTTCTCAGTTAACCGAGCAGAACACAACGGCTAGTTTTTCTGAAGAGGTGCAATTGTTCATGAAGAGGTATGTTATTTAATCCAACAGATATGGACACAACTCTTTATTAAAACTCTTCATGAAAGATTGTAACTGTTCTACAACTATATAAACATGTTCAATTCACTTCTATAATCACCGATTCTTGTTTATAATTCTGAAATCTATTCTCTATTCATTTCTGCAAATAAAAGCATTCATTCTTATTTAATATCACTAGAATCCTTGATTTAATTCATATACTTCGATTCTACGTGATTATCTTCCTTCTAAATCTTCACACACATATATACTCTTGAGGATTTGATTATAGGAAATTTGTACTATCAAAAGACAATCAGTGTTATTCAGAACACATTCGTCAACAAGCTATTTGTATTAAGTTGAAGTCCTCTTCGGCTGTTGAGGCGGAAAAATTCTTGTTCGGCTGCTCAAGTGTCGTATACCTATTCCTCCGGGTTAAGTGAGGGGCTTAGTTTAAATCTAGAGGGTATTCTGGGACTGGACGTAGAACGGGAAGTTCGAACCAGTATAAAAATTCCTGGTGTGATTACTTTAATTTTTATTTTACTGCTATTATCAGTTTCCGCATTTATATACCATATTACACGATCCTTAGTACTGCACGTACACTTTAATTTGGTATCGGAGCCAGGTCATCCTATAACCATCACAAAGTTATTTGATATTTATTTCTAGTAATATGGCAACCACACAAACTAACGATGTTAACACTCACACTAATTCTAGTTTCACAGAAGGTCAATCGACTTCACGACCTCCACTTTTCAATGGTATGAATTATAATTATTGGTTAACTAGAATGAGAATCTATATGCAATCGAGTGGATTTGATATCTAGAATATTATACAAAGTGAGTACACAACTCCTACTGGAGAATACTCAACTTTGATTAACACACAAAAACTAGATGCTACATCAAATGCAAAGGCTATGAATATTTTATTTTGTGCATTAGATAGAAATGAATTCAATAGAGTTAGCATGTGCACTTCCGGTTATGAAATTTGGAGAACTCTTAAAGTTTTGCATGAAGGAACGAACAAAGTTAAATTAAGCAAAATTTCTATGTTGAAACATCAATTTTAAAATTTTAAAATGAGGACAAATGAATCTATAAATGACATGTACTCTAGATTTCAGGATATTTATCATGCTTTATTATCATTAGAACAAAAGTTTACTGATTTTGATGTTGTTACAAAAATCTTAAATTCTTTAACGGACGAATGGGAACGAAAAGTCCTAGCTATTGAAGAAGCAACTGATTTTTCAACATTAAAACCAGAAGAATTAATAGGTAATTTAATGTCCTACGAAGTAAATTTGCAGGCAAAAAGAAATGGAGCACAAGAAAAGAAAAATGTGGCATTCCAAGCAGAAAAAGATGATTCCGACTCAGATAATGAAGATATGGCAATGACCGCCAAAAATTTCAAAAAGTTTTTGAAATTCAACAGAAACAAATTCAAGGGAAACAAAAATAATTCCAACAACAATTCCAATAGCAGCAAACCATCATCTTCAACAATGGAATGTTATGAATGTCATAAGAAAGGACACATGAAGAAGGATTGTCCAGATCGTAAAAAGAATAATTTCAAGAAGGACAAAACCAAACGAAAAGCTTTTTTAGTCACTTGGGATGACACTGACTCATCATCCTCATCAGAGAGTGAAAGTGATAATGAACAAGCAAATGTATGCTTCATGGCTTCGTCAGACGATGTAAGTGATTTTACTTTTGAAGATTTAATTGAAATAAATTCTGAATTAGTAAATTTAGCAAAGCAACTTAAAAAGAAAAATAAGGAGTTGCAAAGAAAGTTAGATAGAACAGTTTTAGAAGTAGATATGTTGAAAGATGAGAAGATAATATTGGAAGAAGAACTTGAAATTTCTCAACAATCGAATTCTAACTTATCTTCTCAAATTTCGACAATATCTGAAGAACTAGAAATTCAGAAAAATAAAAATGATGTTTTACTTTTCGAAAATAATAGTTTAAACTCTAAGATTAAGGATTTAGAGTTAGAAAAATCTAGTCTTAAAATAAAATTTGATGATATTTCTAAAAATGTATCTAATTTCAATAAAGGAAGAGGAAATCTTTCTAGTATACTAGAAAACTCTCAATTCTCTAACAATAAATCTAGACTAGGATTTAAGAAACAAAATAATTTTGCTAAAAGTAGGATTAATAATAATATTAAGAAAGATATTAAGAAAACAGTTTATCCAAATACTAAAACCATCAAGATATGGATTCCAAAAACAAATAATGTTTTGATAAGGAATAAACATATCAAAATGTGTATGGAAACTGTTCATAATAACAAGAATTATGTTTATAAAGGGAATTCTGAACCCATATGGGTTTGGCTTCCTAAGATCTAACTCTTAGGACCCTAAAAAAGACTGGGTACCAACTTTTTATAAACTTTTTGTAGGTACCACATAAGAAGAGAGGAAAACGGATTTTAGATAGCGGTTGCTCAAAACACATGACTGGAAACAAAGAAATGTTGTCAAACATTATATACTCAAATGGAGGAGCAGTCACCTTTGGAGATAACTCAAAAGGATATACCATCGGCAAAGGTAATGTCAGTAGCAACGGTACCTCTAATTTACCTCTCATTACTGATGTTTTATTAGTTAAAAATTTAAAACACAATTTATTAACTATTAGTCAACTATGCGATAAATGTTTTAATATAACTTTTTCAGAAAATAAATGTAATATTTTCGATAAAAATCATAACACTATTTTCGAAGGAAAAAGAGATAAAAACATTTATATCTTAAATATGAATGTTAATAATGATTCAAATTTGTGTCTAGTGGCTAAAGAAAACGATTCTTGTCTATGGCACAAAAGATTTTGTCACATTAATTTTAATACTATCAACAAACTGGCTAAAAATAAATTAGTTAAAGGTTTACCCAATATAAAATTCGAAACTAACATATTTTGTGATGCATGTAAATTAGTAAAATTAACAAAATCTTCTTTTAAATCAAAGAAAGTAATATCTACAGAACAACCACTCGAACTTTTACACATGGATCTTTTTGGTCCAACTCAAGTGCAATCTATTAATCATAATAGATATGTATTTGTTATTGTAGATGATTTCTTTAGATATACTTGGATTTTCTTTTTGAAAAATAAAAGTGATACTTTTGATAATTTTAAAGTTTTTGTTAAAAGAATTCAAAATATTAAAATTTGAAAATTAAAAATATAAGAAGTGATCATGGAGGAGAATTTGAAAATGAAGTTTTTGAACAATTTTGTAACAAGAAAGGTATTAACCATAATTTTTCGTTTCCTAGAACACCACAACAAAATGGAGTTGTAGAAAGGAAAAATAGAACGTTACAAGAATGTGCAAGAACTTTACTAAATGGAACCACTTTATCGAAACACTTTTGGGCAGAAGCTGTGGCTACTGCTTGTTATGTATTGAATCGTGTTTCTATTCGACCATTAACTAAGAATACTCCATATGAATTTCTAAATGGAAGAAAACCAAATATTTCATATCTTAAAGTTTTTGGTTCTAAATGTTTTATTTTAAATACTAAAGATCAGCTAGGCAAATTCGATCCAAAATCAGATGAAGGAATATTCGTTGGATATTCGGAACGAAGCAAGGCCTATCGAATTTATAATAAACGAACTCAAATTATTGAAGAAAGCTTACATGTTTCATTCGACGAAAATTTTAAAAATATAAATCCAATTGTTACTATTGATTCTGATGATGAAACTACACAGAATGAAAATAGTAATACAAATGAAAGTTTTGATATTCATGAAACCAATACAAATATTACTCCTAATATAATAAAATCTCCACCTAGAATTTTCAGAGATCATCCTGTGCAAAATATAATTGGAGAAGTTAATACGAATGTTAAAACCAGACATCAACTAAATCAAGTTAGTCATGTAGCTTTTCTCTCTAACATAGAACCTAAGAATATAAAAGAAGCATCAACTGATGACTACTGGATTCTTGCCATGCAAGAAGAACTAAATCAATTCGAACGAAATGAAGTTTGGGAACTCGTTCCTAGACCTAGTGATCAATCAGTCATCGGTACTAAATGGGTTTTCAAAAATAAAGAAGATGAACTAGGAAATATAACCAGGAATAAAGCTAGATTAGTTGCACAAGGATATAATCAAGAAGAAGGAATTGATTACGAAGAAACGTTTGCTCCGGTCGCCCGACTTGAAGCAATACGAATCTTATTAGCTTACGCATGTTTTCATAATTTTAAACTGTATCAAATGGATGTTAAAAGTGCATTTTTAAATGGATACATAAAAGAAAATGTTTTTGTTGAACAACCACCTTTGTTTAATCATGAAAAATTTCCGAATCATGTTTATAAACTCAAAAAGGCGTTATACGATTTAAAACAAGCACCACGTGCTTGGTATGATCGTCTTAAAGGCTATTTATTAGAATCTGGTTTTGAAATTGGTAAAGTAGATCAAACGCTTTTTATTAAGAAAACTAATAAAGATATTTTGATAATTCAAATATATGTTGATGATATCATTTTCGGCTCGACAAATGAAAAACTATGTCAGGAATTTTCAACTATAATGACAAAATAATTTGAAATGTCTCATATGGGAGAATTGTCATATTTTCTTGGATTACAAATTAAACAAATTAAAAATGGAATTTTTATTATTCAAGAAAAATATTGTTATAATTTAATTAAACGATTTGGTCTAGAAAACACTTCTGCCAAGCCAACTCCAATGAGCACAACTACTCATCTTGATAGAGATGAGGAGGGCAAAAGTGTTGATCAGAAGCTATATCGTAGTATGATAGGTTCTTTACTTTATTTAACAGCTAGTCGACCCGATAGAATGATGAGTGTTTGTTTATGTGCTCGATTTCAAGCAAATCCCAAAGAGTCACATATGGGAGCAGTTAAACGCATTATTCGTTATCTAACTAAAACCAACGATTTCGGACTATTTTATCCGAAAGAATGTCCTTTCGAATTAGTTTCCTATAGTGATGTTGATTTTGGAGGAAGTCGGACGGATCGAAAAAGTACGAGCGGAATGTGTCATTTCATTGGCCGTTCCTTAGTCTCTTGGTTTAGTAAGAAACAAAACTGTGTTTCTTTATCAACGTGTGAAGCAGAATATATATCTGCTGCTTTGGCATGTGCACAAGTCGTATATATGCAACAAACACTACAAGATTTTAATTGTCATCTTGAAAAATCTATAATTTATTGTGATAATACTAGTGCAATAAATCTTTCTAAAAATCCGGTCAATCACTCGCGAACAAAACACATTGATATTCGTCATCACTTTCTTCGCGATTGTTTGGAAAAAGGATTAATAAATTTAGAATTTATCAACACTGAAAATCAAATTGCTGACATTTTTACTAAACCACTAAATGAAAATATTTTTATAAAACTTAGACGTGATTTAGGTATAATGTCGTTTAAAGATTTATGAATAAAAATATGCAAAAATATCGAAAAAATAAAATTGTTTTATTTTTGACCAAAGCGGAACTCGAACTCATGACCTCTGACTTGTTTGTTAGATGTTGTGTTATAACTACTTGAGCTATGGGTGTTTCTTGTTTTAGTTCTCTTTAAAAAATTTGTTTTATCTGTTTTGTTTTTCAGAAAAACTATATTTAGCTCTTGAGTTATAAATCATACATATACAAACAATTTTTTTCTTAAAATTTTGTGATTATAGTTAAAATTAGTTTCAAACCACTAATTTTTCAGAAAATGGATGGTTATATATATGTACTATGCTTATCTTTTAGAACATATACTACAAAATTTTTACAAAACAAAACTTGAAAAATGTCTTCAAACAACGATTACTATAACTTTGAAAATTCTCATCTATCATACACATCTCCGGACGATGATTGTTCAGATCGCATCCCCGAAAATGGCCCCTATCCTACCTTTCCCATGTCTAAACGTGTTCTAGATTTCTCCTCTCCAGATAAAGACCCCCGACACGGGTGGAAACCATGGGAAGACTCCCATACAGGCTATACACCTGAAAAGAAAAAAGGGAAGAATACGATGGTAATATCTCCAACCACCAAACAAAAAATTGATGAAATACATCACTACCAACGACAACAAATGGATATGCAACGGGAACTCTACTATGAACAAAAAGTCACGGCATGACGTTTGAGTTTTCTAGAAAAGAATTCCATGAAAATTTGTTCATCAAAGAAGGATGATGTTGCTGAACCTTCTTATAGACCCTCATCATCGTCAAATCCTGTTCAAACTCCAATAACTCCAAGATGGTCACCGATAGAAAACGTTCCATCTCCAAACTCATGGGAACGCAGATTGTAAACGGTGGCTAAGCATGTTATATATATTTATATGTTGTTGGTATTACAAATAAGATGTATAGTACATTGATAATAAAATATATTTCTATATTTGTATCATAAATAAATCTGCAAAAATGTACTTCTAACAAGGTCGGTCGACCGAACCCATTGAGTCGGTCAGCCGAACCCTTCCCGAGAATTTCAAACACAAATTTCCAACAGGATCGGTGTACCGAATACCTGAGTCGGTCAGCCGAACCCTTCCCGAGAGTTTTAGCACCCTTCAGATTAGCAGCTCGGTCAGCCGACCCAGTCATTCGGTCGACCGAACGTATAAAACTGCTACTTCTATTTCTTTTTAACAGCCCATCCATTCACTTTTCAACTTACCTCTTCACTCTCACTTCCCCAATTACAGTTTTTAACCTAGCCCCCATTAAACTTCTCAAATCTTTAATCTTTTCTTCTAAAAACTAATGGCTCCCAAGAAGAAATCAAAGACAACCGGTGGCTCTTCTTCATCTACTCTAGTAGATACACAAATTGCTTCATGACTAGTTAATGATATAGCTCTTCAAAGATGGATACAACTTCAAGATGCCAAAATCTTTGAAGAATCATTTGTAAGTTATCCTTATTTTTCCTCCTACGGTATTGAAAATGCCGCCCTTGAGAGTGGTCTTGATACATTTCTTGACCATAGGAAAAATAACTTGAAAATTAATCATATAATGGTCAAGTTATTTCTAGCAAACCTCAACCTTGTAAATCCGCCGAGAAACACTGAAAATTGTATTTGGCATCGGTTTGTGGCACTTCGATTTTCCTTTCCATTGATCAAATTAACCACATTTTGGATGCTAGACCAGGTGGTATCTCATTACACGATGTAGATTGTAATATATCAACTCGTGACCAGATAAGCCATCTATTTTTCGAAGATGATGCATCGGATTTTAGACTAACATCATCGCTTAGACCAAAAGCTCGACTCCTGCATCGATTCATGATGAAATCCTTAGTTCCTAGAGGTGGTTCATATCATCTCGTATATCCTGAAAATTTTAAAGCATTGTATGCTATTTGTAGGAAAATACGAGTTAATTGGTCACAACTTCTTATGGATGAATTTCTCACTTTTTACCAAGGAAAGATGCTCCATATTTATTATGGAGAATACATAATAAGATTGATAAATAGTTTCATCATCAATGCTCCAGAATCCGAAACCTCCAAAGTCCATATGTTTGGTTCATGTACCATAAAGTTAATGAAATTACCTGCTGTTCCACCACGATTTATCAGATTTGAGCAATGGAGTAATACTCCGAGAGAACAACTGCGTCGTAGCTATTCTACACCTCAACCATCTACTCATGCTACAGAACGTATAACCCGCCAATCCTCAATTCAACGACCAACTCCCGGAATGAGTACGGAAGCGGCCATTGACATTTTGGCACAAAATCAAATAGCCTTGGATAGCCGTCTACGAAAAATCGATGGTCGTTTCACGAAGATCAAGGGCTTCTTCGTAAATTTATGGGATGCCTTATCATTTACTTCCAAAGCCGGTGTCTCCTTTGTTACTCCCGAAAAAAGACCCACACCAAATTTCTCTTGGTCTACCTCAGTAACACAAGTTCTGGTACATCCGGAACTCACGCTCCTCACACTCAAAGATGTGGTAAGGAACATGTTCCTCCGGAAGAAAATATTCGTCCAGAATTTTGGGATTCCGATGATGATGAGGAGTAATCGTATTGTTTTAAAGTTTAATTTCAAGAATTTCCTTATGAACTATATGTTTCTTTAAATGTTGTGTATTAAGCAAACAGTTTTAATTATTCCTATTTTGGTTTGAATATGTAATATTTAAATGATTCGCATATTACATCTAGTAAGTATTCCTTTTTTTCGATGATAAAGGGGGAGAAATGTATGAAAGCTAACATATTTTTTGCAGAAAAGTCGCCATATATTCAGGGGGAGAATTATAATATAGATAAGTTCTACTTCATCACATAAGTATTGTCATCAATCAAAAAGGGGGAGAATGTTGATTCATGAGTTTTGATTCATGACACAAGCTTCAGAGATCATACGACGAGAATACTATACGAAAGCGATAAAAAGGAGAATAACCATATATTGCACACTACAAAGGAGACAAGACTATAATTTAAATTTTAGTATGAATATTTTATTTTGAGTCTTAGAATATTGTTAAAATCATTCCTCAAGTAGTCACACATACACACAAAATGATTTATACAAAAATAAATGTACACTATGCAAATAACAGCAGGTCGGCCGACCGACCAGAATCTTCGGTCGACCGACTCTGTGTCCAGCGCACAGATATGCACCGTTTTATTTACATCTGTAAACTCAGCTGAGCGGCCCAGGGTTCTCGGTCAACCGACCAGAATACAACAGCTAGTTTTTCTGAAGAGGTGCAATTGTTCATGAAGAGGAATGTTCTTTAATCCAATAGATATGGACACAACTCTTGATTAAAACTCTTCATGAAAGATTGTAACTATTCTACAACTATATAAACATGTTCAATTCACTTCTACAGTCATCGATTCTTGTTTATAATTCTGAAATCTATTCTCTATTCATTTCTGCAAATAAAAGCATTCATTCTTATTTAATATCACTAGAATCCTTGATTTAATTCATATACTTCGATTCTACGTGATTATCTTCCTTCTAAATCTTCACACATATATATACTCTTGAGGATTTGATTATAGGAAAGTTGTACTATCAAAAGACAATCAGTGTTATTCAGAACACATTCGTCAACAAGCTATTTGTATTAAGTTGAAGTCCTCTTCGGCTGTTGAGGCGGAAAAATTCCTGTTCGGCTGCTCAGGTGTCGTATACCTATTCCTCCGGGTTAAGTGAGGGGTTTAGTTTAAATCCAGAGGGTATTCTGGGACTGGACGTAGAACGGGAAGTTCGAACCAGTATAAAAATTCTTGGTGTGCTTACTTTAATTTTTATTTTACTGCTATTATCAGTTTCCGCATTTATATACCATATTACACGATCCTTAGTACTGCACGTACACTTTCAGTTAGGTCGCTCGCGACCTAAGACTTAGTCAGTTTGGGCTGCATTAAATGGAATAATCTCCCCTTATTAAGTCTATAGCCAGAAGAAAAGGGTTTTAAAATATTTGAAAGTATTTGAAGTATGAAGGTGAAATTTAAACAAATATGAATTGATTCAAAAGTTTTTCCAAGATTATTATATATATATATGTATATATAAAAAGGATTTTGTGAAGGTAATTTTGAGGAAAGTTTTTGGGAACCTTTGAATTTGGAAAGGCTTTTGATTTTTGGGTAAAATCAATATTGGAATTTGGAAAGCGTACTTTGAGAATTATCGATTTTCTGAATCGATTTTGTGTAAAGGCACTTATATGAAATTCATACTAGGTATATGATTTGAAAAATACTATATGTGTATAATATAAAGTGTTTTTGAGATTGGCTCTGGGGAAAAAGGCGCTCCCTTGAAATGAACTTCTCAGGAGTGCCACAGGGTGGTACTGCCTTGAGCCTCTGAGGGGGAGGTTCTAAAGTTGATCCTGTGAGGAGTCTGGACAAAACTAGTTCCTGAGGATTATTTGGTAGCGAAAGTCGAGAGGCTGATGCCTACAGGGGAATTTGGGTTATGCTGTGACGACAGTGTAACTCGATGTCACTGCGATCTACTACAGACCATAGCGAAAGTCGTGTGTGCCACTGAGAGCCAACAGTCTACGTTTGATTTTATATCGGTAGTCTGCGACACTATGGTAACATAGCATAAGTCGTGTGTGCTGCTGAGAGCCAACAGTCTGCGTTTAATTTTACATCGGTAGACTGCGACCTATGTAGGAGTGGAGAAGTTTCATTTCGACAGCGTAATCAAGAGGCCGCAGAGAGCCTGCAGTTACATGGACTTTTGCTGTGTCAGCAACGTAACCCAGGAATGTAACTGCGATATGTTTTTGGTTCCATGGTGTAATCAGTAACATGGACTTTTGCTGCGATGGCAACGTAACCTAGGATGTAACTGTGATCATGGATGGGGGTGATGATTTCCAGAGCATTTTCACCAGAGATATTTCCTCTATTTTCAAAAATGTTTTCTATATTTTCAATAAATTATTTTCCAAAGCATTTTCACTAGGTGTTGGAAACAGGTTTACCAAGTACTTATAGATTTTCAGTCCTACGCCTGATTAACGTATGATCGAATTTCTATGAGAACAAGGATGGACTTGTCGAAACATGGAGTTATAAAGGTATTTTTATAAAAACTATTTTTGCAATATTATATAGATATTAAAAGGGTGTTTTAAAAAAAAATCAAAGAAAATTTATCTAATTTTAAGCATTTTAATAATTCTGGCTTCGTTCCTTTTCGAGGACGAAAAGTTTTAAGGGGGGAGGGATGTGACATCCCGGATTTTTGGCAGTATTATATTTAATTGAATTAATTAAAAATGCAGCTTATTATTTTAAAATACATATATATATATATATACATACATATATATATATATATATGTATTTGGGGGGGGGGAAACTATGGTTTGGGGTTAAAATAAAGAGTTTCTAAATATTTTAAACATGAAATCTATCTTATTTAACTTTATTAATATGCGATTTAAATATATATACATGATATAATCTGGATAATAATGGTTCAAGTAAAATAAATCTTATCAATATTAAATTTAAGTATAAACAAAAATATTATTTGAAAATAAATATAATTATTATAGGCTTAAGAAACTATGATATTAACATAAGTTAAAAAAATTAAAAATAAATAAATAATAAGTAATAAATTAAATGTTAGATAATTAAATTTTAAAAAGGAAATAAAATAAGGGTTGATGTTAAATAAATATCTCAAATAAATTTTATAGTTATGTAAAATATGAATATAAAATAATTCTAGAAATATATAAACTATTAAAATAAATAAAATATAAATATATGTGTAGAAATACGAGACAATGGATATTTAAGTTAGAAATTAGTATTAAGTTAGAAATAGAAAATAAACATATATAAGATAAATTATCTATAAAAAGTCAATACATTAGAATAAATCCTAACATCATGTTAGAAATAGAAATGTATTCATACTACAAAGTATAAGACAAAGGAAGACACAAATACATTCAGATATGTTCAACAATCAAAGGAAATATATATATATATTAGCTTGCAAAGGAAGACAACGATATATATTCAAGTATGAACAAACTGGATAAGTATGAGAAGAAAAAAAAAGAGGCAAGGGTAATTAATGCTAGCACAATCAAAATCTTTTCAGCCTCCATTTAAATAAAAATCTTTGGCCAAAAATATAATTAACATATTTCAAGTACAAGAAATATCAAGAACCAGTTTTGACAACTCTACATACATTCTTTTATATATCATCCAATATTTCATTTTCATTCAAAAATCTAAAACTGAGAATAAACATAATACAAGTAAACCTGCAACACAACTTGATCAACAACAGCAACAAATCAAAGCAGTTATCATCAAATTTAAAGTCTGGAACAAGCAATATCAGATTGATACTTTTCAAAAGCAAAGGCTGTTCTCTGTTCAAAACTTTTATTGTGAGTAAACATAAAATTTATATAGTTTTTACTCCTCGATTTCACTTTGATATGTGTATGAAATCATGTGTTGGCCTGAGTATCTGAATGGAAATGGATGTAAGCATGTATATCAGTGTTTATTGCCTAGGTATTCCCTTGATATAGTCTCTGTTGTGATTACAGGATGTTTATTTCTAATCATATTCATTATCTCAGTATTGAATCACCGTTAGTTTTTGATTTGTAAATGAAAAGTGTTCGAAATCATGTAACATCACACCTAAAAATGCTTACTGGAATTTAAAATGGATATTTGGCTCGGAAATTTCAAACTTACAATGGAATTTGTATTTGGGTCAAAATTTTATCAACTCGGTTTTAAGAATTGATTGCAGAATTGAATTCACTACAGATAATCATGATTTTTGATGTATATATCCTGATTTTTAGTTTGGAGATTGGTTAGGTTTCTTGACTTGAACAGATCGACTATTTTAGTCGATTTCCGTTGATCAACGTCGAACTTGGAAACGTGATTGGGCTTAAAGCTCGAGTGGAAATCGAAGATCGTCGGAAAAATTCTATCGTTATTTATCAAAGGCCGTGATGGCCAGAAATGATTGAGATAGGGTTTTTTCTTCCTACTGGTGTCAACTGTGTTCAAATGGGTTCCGCGTTGCCCGGTGGCGTTCAGAGTCGATCGTGAGTCGAACTGAAGATGCTGGGAGACTGGCGAGGCTACGGTGAAGGTGGCATGGTGTCTCGTGTCAGGGATCGTCGGAGGGAAGGAATTTTCCGATGGGGTTTGTTACAGGCTATGGGATTTTGGTCGATTTCATTTCTCGATCGAATTGAGGGTTTTGGAGGGTTGTGTTTGGTCGCGAGGATCACTGGAGAAATGAAGGAACCGGCGTCAATGGTCAGAGCGTTGTGGTTCACCGGTGAAGGTACACGTGTGCACGTGCACGTATCGGTGTGGTTCTATGATTGAGGAAGAAAAGATAGTAGAGGGGAAGCTCGGGTTCGTGCGCGAGGAATAGAGGACGGGACTCGAGTTTTTGTTCGGGAAGTTTTTGTGTTGATTCGAGTTTGGTTGTTGTGATTCCAGGTTTTTAAGTTGACCAGTTTTTATTTAAAATTGAAGTAATTTTTGTATCAGGATTTTAGGTTACCAGGTTTTAAACTAAAGAGAAGTTGATCAGGTTTAAAGTGGAGGTAATTAAGGATTAGTTAATTAACACAAGTAATTAAAGCAATTAATTAAATTGATTGATTAAATGTTAATTACTTAATATGATTAATTTAAAGATCATTAATTTATGTGATTATTTTAAAAGGTAATTAATTAACACGATTAATTAGAGGAATGATAAATTTGAAATTAAGGGTTCATTAAAAAGTAATTAAGGTTTATTAATTTCTAATTAAGGTTTATTAATTAATAATTAAAGGATAAATCAATAATTAATTTATGTTAATTAAGCAAGGTTAAGTAATTTATTTATTGATTTAAATTAAGTATGTAATCAATTAATCTTGCTTTTTGATGATTAAATTATGATTGAATTGATTAACGTGTGATGTCCTGTGATATGAAATGCTGGGTTGAACGGTGATGATGTAAGTTATCTATCTATAATGAATTGTTGTGTAAACTGACATCCTGTTTAATAAATTTTATTGTTTAAACTTAAACAATTTGGCTTAAAGAATAACATTGGTTTTGAAGAGACTGGGTTCGGGTATTAGTAAATACCCGAAACCACTTCGATTAGAAATTTGCAATAATTCTTTATATGTGATATCAATAGACTGGAATGGAATGATTTAAGTGAATTGGACCATTTAATCTAAGTTTTGGTACTTAGAAACGATGTGTGAAATAAGTGATGTCTCTAACAAATTGTAATATGTAAATTGACACGAGTTACCCCGGGTTTTATGTAAGTTTTATGCTGTTGTATTCCATGTTAGATGAGTTACTCACGCTAGTTTCCAGCCTGACCCTGGTGTTACTTTGATGTAATGCTCGGGTCAGACCGAGTATTACAGATTTTCAGGTAAGGACGTTCGAGAGCTCAGGGGATGAGCTGGATGGCAGGAACGTATGGAGTGTTTCCACTGTGATATATTTTTGTTTATCTGGGACATGTTGATTTGTATATACCCAGTGATTGTGTATATGTATAACTCTAATGTATTAAAATGAAAATTGACTGATATGGTATTCTTTTGTAAACTGCTTTTATTTGATATTATATTTTATCCGCTGCGAATGTGAGAATCTGTGTTGTGTTTCTGTTTCTTCTTCTTCTATCTCTTTCTTCTTTCCTAACTATCTGAAATTTTCGGGATCGAAAATTTCGGGTCGTTACATTAACTTTTTGAGTAATTCTTTTTTTGAATGGTATAGAAGAAAATTGTCTAAAACTTTCCTTTCGATCACTTTTTAAAAATCCGAGAGTAAGGGTTCCAAAAATCTATTGGAAAGTGACCTATTTTCGAGCTCAGTTTCTAGGGTTCGAGTGAAATTTTATCGAGCTTTAAGGTGAGTAAATTCCTAATTTATATGGAAAGAACTTTATCTTATATGTTATGTTGATTTTAAAGTTATATGTATGTCACATAAGATTGGATCTTGGTATGATTGAAATATGTTGATTAGTGCTAATGTATGGGTTAGCATTAGCACTCAAATGGATATGTTTAAATGATGATCGATATAAGCTGGGATTTGGTTATGTTATTTAATCGGGTTGTTGTGTATGTGATTTTGGATATGTGATTGTGTGAATATAGAAGGTAGTATCTTTAAAATGAAGTGGACTTGAGATCCGGTTGCATATCAAATCGTTTACTTGTTTTAGTAAAGATTTGATTTGTTTTTCTTAAATTTGTTTTCAAACTTTACTATGGTTTTAAAATTTCTTCCTTTAGTAAATAAGAGTGAAAAGTTTGAGTTTTGGGATAATAACTTAGAAACGATTCCTAGATTATTGCACCCACAGCGATAGTCGCTATGGCTGCAGTTCGATTTTTTCAAATTTTCAAGTTCTAAGTTTTCTTTTAAAAATGTTTTGGAAATCCTTTTCAAAATAAGTTAGCAATACTTAAGTTATTTTTAACTTAACTAAGAAGGTTTATTAATTAAAATTAATTGGTTAATTAAGAATATTTATTTATTAATTAATTAAGTAATTAGGTTAAGTAATTAGTATTAATTAATATTAATATTAATTATGTCAGTTAATCATTTATTAATTAAGAAGTTTTAATTAAGGACTTACTTAGGTTAAAAAGGGTAATTAATTTTATTTAATCAGTTTTAATTAATTTATTTGTTATTTAATTATAGTTTAAATTATTTAATTAATTATTATTTAATTAAAGTTTAATTATTTACTAAATTATTACTTAATTAAGGATTAATTTCAAGTAAATGTTTATTTGGTTGAAGTTTAATTATTAATTGACTTTTATTAATTAAGGTTTAATTTACTATTAAAGTTTTAACTAAAAATTATTTTACTATTATTATTTTATTAAATAATTAAGATTAGTTAATATTTCATTATTAATGAAGGTTAATTAATTATTTAATATCTAGTAAATTATTAATTTGGGTTTAATTAATAGTTAATTAGGGGTTAATTAATTATTTAAAGGTTTAATTATTTCTCAGTTATTAATTAAGCTAAATTAAGATTTAATTATGATTTAATAAAAAGTTTAACTTGAATTTAATTATTTTAAAAGTGAGTTTTAAGTTTTAAATCTTGGTTTTCTAAGAATCAAATCGTTTAAAGGGAACTTCCGTTTCAAAGATAGTTTTGAATACAAGAATTCAATTGTTGATACCATGAAGTAGACAAATAACTATGAATGAGTTAGAGTGTCGATTGATTGTATTGTTTGGACATCTAATAGCAGAATAAACCATAGTTCTGTTATAGGGTAAGTGTTTGATTTTTGTGGATATAGAATAATAGAATAAATTCCTATTCTGTTATAAATTGATTGTTGATTGTGTAGACATATGTTAGTAGAAAGAATCACCATTCTACTATATGTAATGATTTTGTTTGGACATCTATATAGCAGGACAAATCACCATCCTGCTATTATGATTTGGACATATATATATGTTAGTTCATATTGACATGATAATTCCTTGATTTGGATATGAGTTATATTTACATATATCTTGACCTATGTAAATAACTGTGAAGTAAATTGGAATTGAAATTGAATGGTAACTTAAATTAGTACCATTGGGAGTTCTAAGCCTCGTTTTGAAATTATAAAGTATGATTTTGAATTTATTTTAATTCTTTAATCAATTTGAGGTTAAGGGTTTTTTAATGGTTTTGCAAGTTATATAATTATTTTATCAAGTTATTCATAAATGATAACTTATCTATAGAAAGGAGTTTACCTAAACAAAAGGTTTATTTAAAGGTGATTACAAATGA
Organism: Allium fistulosum; assembly: GCA_030737815.1. NCBI lineage: Eukaryota > Viridiplantae > Streptophyta > Magnoliopsida > Asparagales > Amaryllidaceae > Allium > Allium fistulosum. Next base: position 1,147,048,234 of record CM060905.1, read on the forward strand.
TGTTCTACAAAGGATATTTTATAAAGAATTTCTTTAAGAAGATTTACAAGAAGTTTATAAATAGGAAGAAAATTTATAAACCATTTCAGAGATTTGGAAAGAGGCTTTATAAATAAACTTAAAGGTTGATAAAAGTGGGCTACAACTTTATTTTGGAAGTTATAAGTTAACTTAAATATGAGATGAGCTTTTGAAAAGGAAACTTGTTCCGTTATTTAATATGGGATTTGAAAAGAAGAAAACTGTCACGTTCCCGAATTTTAATGAGTGTAAATTGATAATTAATTAATTTTTGAATAAAATTTTGTGAAATTAATTGGTAAATTGATCAAAAATAGAAATTAACCTATATTACAAAGTGATAAAACAAACAAAAGAAAAAGAAAATTCAAACAAAGTAAACATATGTATGAAATATGACAAAACAAATATCTACAACTAAGTACATATAAGTAAGCAAGGCAAGTAAAAGAATAAACAAGGTAATAAATACAAAGAATAAAATAAAATATCTGCCATACCTCTAATACATCTCAGCCATAATGCAAGCATCTATCAGCCGAGTTAAAGAAGTAAGAACATAAAGTACAAACATGATATTACCCCTAGCACAAAAGCAAGATTCAGTAGCCATGTCTAATTGTACTAAATAATATAATACACTGTACAAAATTTGTATACCCTGCGAACTTCTCTTTTCTATATAGATCACTTCTTATTTCTATTCGTTCATATCAAAACATAGCAAGCATTTTTACATCTGAAGCATCATCTACAAACTTAAATATGGATTCAAATTTAAACAACAATCCAAATCAATGCAAACCAGAGAAGTCAAGAAAATCTTTAGCTTGCAATGTCACAGTCTGTTCAAACATAAAGCTCTGTTCTTTCTTCTGAACCAAGTGACTAACTTAACTTCTAAAAACAGAAATAAAGGTCCATAAATTGATGATTGCTTTGTATACATGTTGCTTATGATCTGTTATCAATGTAAGGATGTATGTATGTATATATGAATATTGAGATGTTTGTTGTTACAGATATACCCTGTATGTTTAAAATTCACAGATCTAACCCTGATCAATAAATCAAATTTCTCTTTAACAAGTATGTATAAAATCTTAAGTATAGACAAAAGATATATGTTATTCTATGGATTCAAATTTAGAAGTACAATTAGATCAAAATCTATATGGATAGACTCTGTTTACATCAAGCAGTAAATAAAGTGTTGAAATGAACAAAAATCTAATGGTCAAAATTTATATTGTCAGGATCATGAATCAATTGCATAAATCAAAATTTTATTTTTAAAACTAAAATCGGAATTTTTAGTGGAGAGTGGAATGTGCATTTCTGTGTTGAACAGAAATGGGATTTTTGGGTATATCTGCAGTTCTTTGAACCTGGGGAGGTCGGGATTGGTTCGGTGGTTAGAGGAGTGATCATTGAAGCTAGGAAAAATATTGGATCAAGGATTTAAGCTATGTGGATTTTGGGATTTGGATTTAAAATATGTAAACCTAGTTTTTAGCTATGATGGAAATTTGATCACCTCGGCCTCAATGATGGATCGAGTGTTTTAATACTTCGGGTGGTAGAAGTTTGGGTGATGTCGAATTCGAGACCGGAGGTGGAAGCTCGCAGATGGTCGGCACGGCATGGACGAGGCGATGTTGATAGGTTGGAGGCAGCAGAATTTCTGTGTTGCCAGGTCTCGAAACTTTCGATTTTGATTCGATGAACTTCTCACGTGTCTGGGTGGTCGCGAGGCTTCAAAGCATCATCGTGGACTTGTTGAGGATCGCGACAGTGGCCGGTGGTGGTTGGGGTTCGTGTGCATGTGCACGTGTGTAGTTGGACATCTGGGGAAGCTACTGATTTGGGGAAGACGAAGTTATCCTCGGGTATAAGGATTGTTTGCCTCGAATAGTTACACGGGTGAAGGGTACGGTTGCTTCGGGTTGAATTCAAGTGTATAAATATGTTTCCTGTACCAAAGTCTAAAACTTAAACTTGACTGTAGAAAAAAAAAGTAGCAGAAGAAGAAGAGTTGCGTACTGGGTAAATGACTCGGGGAAAGGGATGTTCAACTCGAAGTATAACTCGAGTATTATAGGGATAGTCTTCGGGCTTCAAACTGCAGCATTTTTTATAAGTAGATTAAGCAAATTTGTTTAAACACTGTGCACTTAGAAAATGTTTAACAGTTAAGTTAAGATTTTATTCAAGTTTTAATTATTTTAGTCAAAACTTAATAATATTCCCAAACTCTTAATAATTTTAAGTAAGAAATTAATCTAAGTATAAGTAATTAACTCTTAAGTTTGTAGTTAATAATAAATTGATTTAAAAAAAATTAAAAGAAGATTCCTTTTAAAATGTTAATTAAGATAAATAATTATTATTTTTAATTAATTGTTGTGGAAAGAAATTAAGAAGGGTAAATTAGTAATTGTGATTAATTGAGTAATTAGGGGTTTATTGATTTGTAATTAAGGATTGGTAAATTAATATTAAGTATCTAATTTATTTGTAATTAAGAATTGTCAATAGTAATTAATTTCAAAGATGGTTAATTTAAGATTTTTTTATGATAAGTTAGTAATTAATTAAAGGATAATTGAATAATTAAAGGTTAATTATTTAATAATTAAAGGTTAATTAATTTAATTAATAAATGATTAAAGGATAATCAATCAAATGATTTGAAATTAATTTATGTTAATTAACCATGATTGATGACTTATCTGATTTAAATTAATCAGATAATTAATTGAGTTTACTTATAAATGATTATATTATATGAGATGCCTTGAATTGATTGTCCTATCTGAATTGTGATATTTTGTTCTGTAGATTGTGCTATGTAAAATTTATTCATTTATTGATGATACATCTATATATTATCTGTGAATCTGTGAATGAGCGATAAGCGTTATAGTTATATCGCTTATCAACTATATTTCTGTGTTTTAATCTGTGATGATTAAATGATGTTGCACTATCGTGTTAAACCCCTAGACCACACTGTTACACACACAAATATGGATTTCACGTGGAAATCGGTTAAGTCACAGATAATTTAAATTTGATGTTTTTGAAATTGAAATTTTAATTTCAATTGATTTTGAAACTGGAAATTCGGGTTTAAAATGAAAAGCTTTTGAAATGGAATTTCAAAGACAAAACTTATTTTCGAATAACTTGATTAAGTTTTGAAATTTAAATAATTGGATTTAAATTTGAATTCAAGTTTGAAATTGAATCCTATAATTTGAAACTAGGGATTAAAGATGTTGTACAAGTTATATATGGGTTAAACCAGTTTAAAGGTTTTGATTTGGGAATTTGAATTTAATTCAAGGGTTTTAACTCGTGTAGTTATAACTGGATTTTTTCCAAAACGAAAACTACTTGTTTTCAAATAATAATAGCTTTCATTTTAAGAAAGGATTTCCAAATTGTGTTGAAAGGTTTCAAGTTTGAAATAAAATTGAAAATGTTTTGAAAACTATGAAATGAGTCTTTGATTCAAAGACCGAATGAGTTAATCCAACTTGAAATAAAATTGTTTTTGAAAGGCTATAAATGAATCTTTGGGAAGGAGTTTGAAAGTTTTAAATTAAATCTTAATTTAAAGATTTAAATGAGTTAATCCAATCGAAATGGAAATTGTTTTGAAACCTATGAATGGATCTTTATGAAACGGGGTAAACTTTGGGAAATGAATCTTTTTATTTAAAATATTAGAAATGGTAATTTGTTTAATCCATTTAAAAGAAAGGTTTGGGTAATAAGTTGTGACTTAATTGAAATCTCATATCCATATGTTTTAAATATTGCGCTCACTATTCGGTTTAGCCGGGAGAAGACCTTTGTGTCGTATAACCCATTCCGAATATGTGATTCGACATTATGGATAGCATGTGAAGACCGGTGGTGAAGACCGGGTATTTTCGAAAACGAAAGGGTTTCTTGTCGATTGTCTCTGCACTGGCTGATCCCCGGTATAGAGATCTCCATTTGTGATGGGAAGTCCGGACGTGATTTGAAAATTATCCGGATTTGCAAGGGCTTCGTAAGAAGTGCCTTCGGTTATGTTCGAACCCAGAACAGACTTGAATGGATTGTATGTCTGACATTACAATTTGAGATATAAAGCAGATTTCTTTCAAATACATTTCTGTTAGTGGCGGAGAATTTATTCTCTTAGCTTAACACCCTTCTCTGAGACGTACGAGCTCAGAGGTTATGTAGTTGAAGGTTATCAGCGATATATTCCCAATTTGGTAATGTGACTTGTTGAGTGTTGCTGTGTGATGATCATTGTTTGATCATTTGTGATATGATCATTTGTTTGATCATTTATCTTTATGATCATTACTTTGATCATCTGTTGACCCAAAGCATGGCTTTGTGCCAAAGTGTAGCTTTGTGGACGAGACTTCATCGAACCTCATGACCCGGTATGGTCGAAACAGAAATTGTGGCAGCAAGGTTATTTGAGGGTAGCGCCCTCTGAGGGTATGTCATTTCCTTCTGGATTATGAGTAGTATCATGGTATGGAGCCCAAATACTTACTTTGTGGTTGCTACGAATCTATTACTTTGTGATTGCTTTGTGGTTGTTGGATTAGAGGTACCTCGGATAAAGGTCGCTAAAGACCGGGAGGTGGCATACTCATGACAGTAGTTATCCAGCTAGGGGTAACCCGGCCTTGTGTAGCAGAGATCTGGTTAGGATCCGGAACGTCGCTCCAGAGGCGTTCTATTTTATATGGGAAGTTCATTTCCCCGACCATTTGTTGGAAATCCAAACAAAACAATACGAGCCCTGTACGGTTTTAGTTGTAGAACCTGCCATTTACTTATGGTGGCGCCCCACTTTTTAGATGGTAGCTATAGTAGGCATTGTTCAAAATGTCTATGCTGGCTAAGATTAATATTCTATTTTCGAAATGTTTCTACACTATGCACTAATAATAATATCAAAATGTTTTGTTTACGTAGTAAGCATCTTTGACTATCATAAGGAGAAATCTCCTCCAAGTCTGCGTTTGCATTGTGTGTGTGGCGGGAGGTCTTATGGTAGTTTCATTTTCCAAAAGCATTGCGAATTGACTTTAAATTCTTTTGTTGTTCGTTTTTAAAGATAAACTTATTTGTTGCTCACACCAGTCTCATGACTGATCCGGAGTTTATTGTTTCTTTCCTAAACTCTGGGTGCTCAAAAATTTTCTACACGGGTAGTCTAGAGTTGGGTTTTTCGGATAGTCAGGATTAGTAGATTTTTTGGAGCTAGTTCAGTCTTTGGATATGGACTACACTTGCTTATCTTTGTGCATCGTTATTGGTAGTACGAGTTACTGCTGGAGTTCTCCCTTGAAGACTATTTTAGAGTTATTTATTCCGCTGCTGGTGTTATCATTTTCTATTCCGCTGCTATTTCTTGTATCATATCTCTGATGTATATAGATATTCATTGTATCATCATTGTATCTGGATATTGTATCAGATGTTGTATATCTATATTCTTTTTCTTTTCCGCTGTGTTGTTTACTTAACTGTGTTATAAGCTCCGGCGACTCGGATTTGAACGGTCGAATCTATGGCATTCGAGTACGATGTAAAGTATGGATGTCGATTTTCAAGCGCGAAAATCTAGGATGTTACATTTGGTATCGGAGCTAAGGTAAAACTTTAGCTCAGGAGTATAACAGGTTAAGTAACTCATTAGAGATAGGGTGAAGTATCCCTAGAATGAGTGTATCCCTAAGATATCCGTTTAAACGTCTCAGTAAATTCTCTTACTATCCACTGATAGTGAGTATGAGTGCGAGAAGAGGACGAGATAGGGGACAAGGGAATACGACTATTAATGGTCAATACCCAACAACAGTGGAAATAATTTTCTCTATCAATTTTCTTTGATTCGATTCCAAATTCTTTTCATTTCTTCGTGGCAGCTACAAGAAGAAGTTTCGGTGTGAGGATGGTTCTACGAATCATTGTAGAAAATCCTTACTTAGTATCTTCATCATTTTCTTATCAGCTTTTCGTTTTTAAACTTTAATGAATGGGAAATTTGGAATTGAAATTTTAAATTGGAAATTTTAAGTTGAGTTAAATTGATTAATAGAATATGAAGCTAAATTTGAATTGTATCGATAAAACGATTTCGTTTAAAACCAAATTTGAAAATTTATTGAAATTTCTTGGGTATATCAAAGTTCGAAGAGGGACAAGTTGGTATATATTTTGGGTATTCCGATTTAAGTTTGGAATCAATAACTAGTGTTTGAGTAATTATAGGAGATCGAATCTGTCTATCTCTGTGTTGTTTTCGTGCCTGCGAATTTCGAGGACGAAATTCTTTTAAGGGGGAAGTCTGTAACGATCCCGGATTTTAATGAGTGTAAATTGATAATTAATTAATTTTTGAATAAAATTTTGCAAAATTAATTGGTAAATTGATCAAAAATAGAAATTCACCTATATTACAAAGTGATAAAACAAACAAAAGAAAATTCAAACAAAGTAAACATATGTATGAAATATGACAAAACAAATATCTACAACTAAGTACATATAAGTAAGCTAGGCAAGTAAAAGAATAAACAAGGTAATAAATACAAAGAATAAAATAGAATATCCGCCATACCTCTAATACATCTCAGCCATAATGCAAGCATCTATTAGCCGAGTTAAAGAAGTAAGAACATAAAGTACAAACAAGATATTACCCCTAGCACAAAAGCAAGATTCAGTAGCCATGCCTAATTGTACTAAATAATATAATACCCTGTACAAAATTTGTACACCCTGCCAACTTCCCTTTTCTATATAGATCACTTCTTATTTCTATTCGTTCATATCAAAACATAGCAAGCATTTTTACATCTGGAGCATCATCTATAAACTTAAATATGGATTCAAATTTAAACAACAATCCAAATCAATGCAAACCAGAGAAGTCAGGAAAATCTTCAGCTTGCAATGTCACAGTCTGTTCAACATAAAGCTCTGTTCTTTCTTCTGAACCAAGTGAGTAACTTAACTTCTAAAAACAGAAATAAAGGTCCATAAATTGATGATTGCTTTGTATACATGTTGCTTATGATCAGTTATCAATGTAAGGATGTATGTATGTATATATGAATATTGAGATGTTTGTTGTTACAGATATACCCTGTCTGTTTAAAATTCACAGATCAAACCCTGATCAATAAATCAAATTTCTCTTTAACAAGTATGTATAAAATCTTAAGTATAGACAAAAGATATCTGTTATTCTATGGATTCAAATTTAGAAGTACAATTAGATCAAAATCTATATGGATAGACTCTGTTTACATCAAGCAGTAAATAAAGTGTTGAAATGAACAAAAATTTGGTCAAAATTTATAATGTCAGGATCATGAATCAATTGCATAAATCAAAATTTGATTTTTAAAACTAAAATGGGAATTTTTAGTGGAGAGTGGAATGTGCATTTCTGTGTTGAACAGAAATGGGATTTTTGGGTATATCTGCAGTTCTTTAAACCTGGGGAGGTCGGGATTGGTTCGGTGGTTAGAGGAGTTATCATTGAAGCTAGGAAAAATATTGGATCAAGGATTTAAGCTATGTGGATATTGGGATTTGGATTTAAAATCTGCAAACCTAGTTTTTAGCTATGATGGAAATTTGATCACCTCGGCCTCAATGATGGATCGATTGTTTTGATACTTCGGGTGGTAGAAGTTTGGGTGATGTCGAAGTCGAGACCGGAGGTGGAAGCTCGCAGATGGTCGGCACGGCGTGGACAAGGCGATGTTGATAGGTTGGGGGCAGCAGAATTTCTGTGTTGCCAGGTCTCGAAACTTTCGATTTTGATTCGATGAACTTCTCACGTGTCTGGGTGGTCGCGAGGCTTCAAAGCATCATCATGGACTTGCTGAGGATCGCGATAGTGGCCGGTGGTGGTTGGGGTTCGTGTGCATGTGCACGTGTGTAGTTGGATATTTGGGGAAGCTACTGATTTGGGGAAGACGAAGTTATCCTCAGGTATAAGGATTGTTTGCCTCGAATAGTTACACGGGTGAAGGGTAGGGTTGCTTCGAGTTGAATTCAAGTGTATAAATATGTTTCCTATACCAAAGCCTAAAACTTAAACTTGACTGTAGAAAAAAAATATGTAGCAGAAGAAGAAGAGTTGCGTACTGGGTAAATGACTCGGGGAAAGGGGTGTTCAACTCGAAGTATAACTCGAGTATTATAGGGATAGTCTTCGGGCTTCAAACTGCAGCATTTTTTATAAGTAGATTAAGCAAATTTGTTTAAACACTGTGCACTTAGAAAATGTTTAACAGTTAAGTTAAGATTGTATTTAAGTTTTAATTATTTTAGTCAAAACTTAATAAAATTCCCAAACTCTTTATTTTAAGTAAGAAATTAATCTAAGTATAAGTTAATTAACTCTTAAGTTTGTAGTTAATAATAAATTGATTTAAAAAAAAAATTAAAAGAAGATTCCTTTTAAAATGTTAATTAAGATAAATAATTATTATTTTTAATTAATTGTTGTGGAAAGAAATTAAAAAGGGTAAATTAGTAATTGTGATTAATTAAGTAATTAGGGGTTTATCGATTTGTAATTAAGGATTGGTAAATTAATATTATGTATCTAATTTATTTGTAATTAAGAATTGTTAATAGTAATTAATTTCAAAGATGGTTAATTTAAGATTTTTTTATGATAAGTTAGTAATTAATTAAAGGATAATTAAATAATTAAAGGTTAATTATTTAATAATTAAAGGTTAATTAATTTAATTAATAAATGATTAAAGGACAATCAATCAAATGATTTGAAATTAATTTATCTTAATTAACCATGATTGATGACTTATCTGATTTAAATTAATCAGATAAATAATTGAGTTTACTTATAAATGATTATATTGTATGAGATGCCTTGAATTGATTGTCCTATCTGATTTGTGATATTTTGTTCTCTAGATTGTGCTATGTAAAATTTATTCATTTATTGATGATACATCTGTATATTATCTGTGAATCTGTGAATGAGCGATAAGCGTTATAGTTATATCGCTTATCAACTATATTTCTGTGTTTTAATCTGTGATGATTAAATGATGTTGCACTATCGTGTTAAACCGCTAGACCACACTGTTACACACACAAATATGGATTTCACGTGGAAATCGGTTAAGTCATAGATAATTTAAATTTGATGTTTTTGAAATTGAAATTTTAATTTCAATTGATTTTGAAATTGGAAATTAGGGTTTAAAATGAAAAGCTTTTGAAATGGAATTTCAAAGATAAAACTTATTTTCGAATAACTTGATTAAGTTTTGAAATTTAAATAATTGGATTTAAATTCGAATTCAAGTTTGAAATTGAATCCTATAATTTGAAAATAGGGATTAAAGATGATGTACAAGTTATATATGGGTTAAACCATTTTAAAGGTTTTGATTTGGGAATTTGAATTTAATTCAAGAGTTTTATCTCGTGTAGATATAACTGGATGTTTTCCAAAACGAAAACTACTTGTTTTCAAATAATAATAGCTTTCATTTTAAGAAAGGATTTCCAAATTGTGTTGAAAGGTTTCAAGTTTGAAATAAAATTGAAAATGTTTTGAAAACTATGAAATGTGTCTTTGATTTAAAGACTGAATGAGTTAATCCAACTTGAAATAAAATTGTTTTTGAAAGGCTATAAATGAATCTTTGGGAATGAGTTTGAAGGTTTTAAATTAAATCTTAATTTAAAGATTTAAATGAGTTAATCCAATCGAAATGGAAATTGTTTTGAAACCTATGAATGGATCTTTATGAAACGGGGTAAACTTTGGGAAATGAATCTTTTTGTTTAAAAGATTAGAAATGGTAATTTGTTTAATCCATTTAAAATAAAGTTTTGGGTAATAAGTTGTGACTTAATTAAAATCTCATATCCATATGTTTTAAATATTGCGCTCACTATTCGGTTTAGCCGGGAGAAGACCTTTGTGTCGTATAACCCATTCCGAATATGTGATTCGACGTTATGGATAGCATGTGAAGACCAGTGGTGAAGACCGGGTATTTTCGAAAACGAAAGGGTTTCTTGTCGATTGTCTCTGCACTGGCTGATCCCTGGTATAAAGATCTCCATTTGTGATGAGAAGTCCGGACGTGATTAGAAAATTATCCGGATTTTCTAGGGCTTCGTAAGAAGTGCCTTCGGTTTTGTTCGAACCCAGAACAGACTTGTATGGATTGTATGTCTGACATTACAATTTGAGATATAAAGCAGATTTCTTTCAAATACATTTCTGTTGGTGGCGGAAAATTTATTCTCATAGCTTAACACCCTTCTCTGAGACATACAAGCTCAGAGGTTATGTAGTTGAAGGTTATCAGCGATATATTCCCAATTTGGTAATGTGACATGCTAAGTGTTGCTGTGTGATGATCATTGTTTGATCATTTGTGATATGATCATTTGTTTGATCATTTATCTTTGTGATCATTACTTTGATCATCTGGTATGGTCGAAACATGAATCGTGGCAGCAAGGTTATTTGAGGGTAGCGCCCTCTGAGGGTATGTCATTTCCTTCTGGATTATGAGTAGTATCATGGTATGGAGCCCATATACTTACTTTGTGGTTGCTGCGAATCTATTACTTTGTGATTTCTTTGTGGTTGTTGGATTAGAGGTACCTCGGATAAAGGTCGCTAATGACCGGGAGGTGGCATACTCGTGTTAGTAGTTATCCAGCTAGGGGTAACCCGGCCTTGTGTAGCAGAGATCCGGTTAGGATCCGGGAACGTCGCTCCAGAGGCGTTCTATTTTATATGGGAAGTTCCTTTGCTCGACCATTTGTTGGAAATCCAAACAAAAGAATACGAGCCCTGTACGGTTTTAGTTGTAGAACCTGCCATTTACTTATGGTGGCGCCCCATTGTTTAGATGGTAGCTATAATAGACATAGTTTGAAATGTCTATGCTGGCTAAGATTAATATTCTATTTTCGAAATGTTTTCTACACTATGCACTAATAATAATATCAATTTTTTTTACGTAGTAAGCATCTTTGACTATCATAAGGAGAAATCTCCTCCAAGTCTGCGTTTGCATTGTGTGTGTGGCGGGAGGTCTAATGGTAGTTTCATTTTCCAAAAGCATTGCGAATTGACTTTAAATTCTTTTGTTGTTCGTTTTTAAAGATAAACATATTTGTTGCTCACACCAGTCTCATGACTGATCCGGAGTTTATTGTTTCTTTCCTAAACTCTGGGTGCTCAAAAATTTTCTACACGGGTAGTCTAGAGTTGGGTTTTTCGGATAGTCAGGATTAGTAGATTTTTTGGAGCTAGTTCAGTCTTTGGATATGGACTACACTTGCTTATCTTTGTGCATCGTTATTGGTAGTACGAGTTACTGCTGGAGTTCTCTCTTGAAGACTATTTTAGAGTTATTTATTCCGCTGCTGGTGTTATCATTTTCTATTCCGCTGCTATTTCTTGTATCATATCTCTGATGTATATAGATATTCATTGTATCATCATTGTATCTGGATATTGTATCAGATGTTGTATATCTATATTCTTTTTCTTTTTCGCTTTGTTGTTGACTTAACTGTGTTATAAGCTCCGACGACTCGGATTTGAACGGTCGAATCTATGGCATTCGAGTACGATGTAAAGTATGGATGTCGATTTTCGAGCGCGAAAATCTAGGACGTTACATTTGGTATCGGAGCTAAGGTAAAACTTTAGCTTAGGAGTATAACACGTTAAGTAACTCATTAGAGATAGGGTGAAGTATCCCTAGAATGAGTGTATCCGTAAGATATCCGTTTAAACGTCTCAGTAAATTCTCTTACTATCCACTGATAGTGAGTATGAGTGCGAGAAGAGGACGAGATAGGGGACAAGGGAATATGACTATAAATGGTCAATACCCTGCAACAGTGGAAATAATTTTCTCAATCAATTTTCTTTGATTCGATTCTAAATTCTTTTCATTTCTTCATGGCAGCTACAAGAAGAAGTTTCGGTGTGAGGATGGTTCTACGAATCATTGTAGAAAATCCTTACTTAGTATCTTCATCGTTTTCTTATCAGCTTTTCATTTTTAAACTTTAATGAATGGGAAATTTGGAATTGAAATTTTAAATTGGAAATTTTAAATTGATTAATAGAATATGAAGCTAAATTTGAATTGTATCGATTAAACGATTTCGTTTAAAACCAAATTTGAAATTTTATTGAAATTTCTTAGGTATATCAAAGTCCGAAGAGGGACAAGTTGGTATATATTTTGGGTATTCCGATTTAAGTTTGGAATCCATAACTAGTGTTTGAGGAATTATAGGAGATCGAATCTGTCTATCTCTGTGTTATTTTCATGCCTGCAAATTTCGAGGACGAAATTCTTTTAAGGGGGAAGTCTGTAACGATCCCGGATTTTAATGAGTGTAAATTGATAATTAATTAATTTTTGAATAAAATTTTGCGAAATTAATTGGTAAATTGATCAAAAATAGAAATTCACCTATATTACAAAGTGATAAAACAAACAAAAGAAAAAGAAAATTCAAACAAAGTAAACATATGTATGAAATATGACAAAACAAATATCTACAACTAAGTACATATAAGTAAGCTAGGCAAGTAAAAGAATAAACAAGGTAATAAATACAAAGAATAAAATAGAATATCTACCATACCTCTTATACATCTCAGCCATAATGCAAGCATCTATCAGCCGAGTTAAAGAAGTAAGAACATAAAGTACAAACAAGATATTACCCCTAGCACAAAAGCAAGATTCAGTAGCCATGCCTAATTGTACTAAATAATATAATACCCTGTACAAAATTTGTATACCCTGCCAACTTCTCTTTTCTATATAGATCACTTCTTATTTCTATTCGTTCATATCAAAACATAGCAAGCATTTTTACATCTGAAGCATCATCTACAAACTTAAATATGGATTCAAATTTAAACAACAATCCAAATTAATGCAAACCAGAGAAGTCAAGAAAATCTTCAGCTTGCAATGTCACAGTCTGTTCAAACATAAAGCTATGTTCTTTCTTCTGAACCAAGTGAGTAACTTAACTTCTAAAAACAGAAATAAAGGTCCATAAATTGATGATTGCTTTGTATACATGTTGCTTATGATCTGTTATCAATGTAAGGATGTATATATGTATATATGAATATTGAGATGTTTGTTGTTACAGATATACCCTGTCTGTTTAAAATTCACAGATCCAACCCTAATCAATAAATCAAATTTCTCTTTAACAAGTATGTATAAAATCTTAAGTATAGACAAAAGATATCTGTTATTCTATGGATTCAAATTTAGAAGTACAATTAGATCAAAATCTATATGGATAGACTCTGTTTACATCAAGCAGTAAATAAAGTGTTGAAATGAACAAAAAATTAATGGTCAAAATTTATAATGTCAGGATCATGAATCAATTGCATAAATCAAAATTTAATTTTTAAAACTAAAATGGGAATTTTAGTGGAGAGTGGAATGTGCATTTCTGTGTTGAACAGAAATGAGATTTTTGGGTATATCTGCAGTTCTTTGAACCTGGGGAGGTCGGGATTAGTTCGGTGGTTAGAGGAGTGATCATTGAAGCTAGGAAAAATATTGGATCAAGGATTTAAGCTATGTGGATTTTGGGATTTGGATTTAAAATCTGTAAACCTAGTTTTTAGCTATGATGGAAATTTGATCACCTCGGCCTCAATGATGGATCGAGTGTTTTGATACTTCGGGTGGTAGAAGTTTGGGTGATGTCGAAGTCGAGACCGGAGGTGGAAGCTCGCAGATGGTCGGCACGGCGTGGACGAGGCGATGTTGACAGGTTGGAGGCAGTAGAATTTCTGTGTTGCCAGGTCTCGAAACTTTCGATTTTGATTCGATGAACTTCTCACGTGTCTGGGTGGTCACGAGGCTCCAAAGCATCATCGTGGACTTGCTGAGGATCGCAATAGTGGCCGGTGGTGGTTGGGGTTCGTGTGCATGTGCACGTGTGTAGTTGGATATCTGGGGAAGCTACTGATTTGGGGAAGACGAAGTTATCCTCGGGTATAAGGATTGTTTGCCTCGAATAGTTACACGGTTGAAGGGTAGGGTTGCTTCAAGTTGAATTCAAGTGTATAAATATGTTTCCTGTACCAAAGTCTAAAACTTAAACTTGACTGTAGAAAAAAAATATGTAGCAAAAGAAGAAGAGTTACGTATTCGGTAAATGACTCGGGGAAAGGGGTGTTCAACTCGAAGTATAACTCGAGTATTATAGGGATAGTCTTCAGGCTTCAAACTGCAGCATTTTTTATAAGTAGATTAAGCAAATTTGTTTAAACACTGTGCACTTAGAAAATGTTTAATAGTTAAGTTAAAATTTTATTCAAGTTTTAATTATTTTAGTAAAAACTTAATAATATTCCCAAATTCTTAATTATTTTAAGTAAGAAATTAATCTAAGTATAAGTTAATTAACTCTTAAGTTTGTAGTTAATAATAAATTGGTTTTAAAAAATTAAAAGAAGATTCCTTTTAAAATGTTAATTAAGATAAATAATTATTATTTTTAATTAATTGTTGTGGAAAGAAATTAAGAAGGGTAAATTAGTAATTGTGATTAATTAAGTAATTAGGGGTTTATCGATTTGTAATTAAGGATTGGTAAATTAATATTAAGTATCTAATTTATTTGTAATTAAGAATTGTTAATAGAAATTAATTTCAAAGATGGTTAATTTAAAATTTTTTTATGATAAGTTAGTAATTAATTAAAGGATAATTGAATAATTAAAAGTTAATTATTTAATAATTAAAGGTTAATTAATTTAATTAATAAATGATTAAAGGACAATCAATCAAATGATTTGAAATTAATTTATGTTAATTAACCATGATTGATGACTTATCTGATTTAAATTAATCAGATAATTAATTGAATTTACTTATAAATGATTATATTGTATGAGATGCCTTGAATTGATTGTCCTATCTGATTTGTGATATTTTGTTCTGTAGATTGTGCTATGTAAAATTTATTCATTTATTGATGATACATCTGTATATTATCTGTGAATTTGTGAATGAGCGATAAGCGTTATAGTTATATCGCTTATCAACTATATTTCTGTGTTTTAATCTGTGATGATTAAATGATGTTGCACTATCGTGTTAAACCCCTAGACCACACTGTTACACACACAAATATGGATTTCATGTGGAAATCGGTTAAGTCACAGATAATTTAAATTTGATGTTTTTGAAATTAAAATTTTAATTTCAATTGATTTTGAAATTGTAAATTTGGGTTTAAAACGAAAAGCTTTTGAAATGGAATTTCAAAGATAAAACTTATTTTCGAATAACTTGATTAAGTTTTGAAATTTAAATAATTGGATTTAAATTTGAATTCAAGTTTGAAATTGAATCCTATAATTTGAAACTAGGGATTAAAGATGCTGTACAAGTTATATATGGGTTAAACCATTATAAAAGTTTTGATTTGGGAATTTGAATTTAATTCAAGGGTTTTAACTCGTGTAGGTATAACTGGATTTTTTCCAAAACGAAAACTACTTGTTTTCAAATAATAATAGATTTCAATTTAAGAAAGGATTTCCAAATTGTGTTGAAAGGTTTCAAGTTTGAAATAAAATTGAAAAAGTTTTGAAAACTATGAAATGAGTCTTTGATTCAAAGACCGAATGAGTTAATCCAACTTGAAATAAAATTGTTTTTGAAAGGCTATAAATGAATCTTTGGGAATGAGTTTGAAGGTTTTAAATTAAATCTTAATTTAAAGATTTAAATGAGTTAATCCAATCGAAATGGAAATTGTTTTGAAACCTATGAATGGATCTTTATGAAATGGGGTAAACTTTGCGAAATGAATCTTTTTATTTAAAAGATTAGAAATGGTAATTTGTTTAATCCATTTAAAAGAAAGGTTTGGGTAATAAGTTGTGACTTAATTGAAATCTCATATCCATATGTTTTAAATATTGCGCTCACTATTCGGTTTAGCCGGGAGAAGACCTTTGTGTCGTATAACCCATTCCGAATATGTGATTCGACGTTATGGATAACATGTGAAGACCGGTGGTGAAGACCGGGTATTTTCGAAAACAAAAGGGTTTCTTGTCGATTGTCTTTGCACTGGCTGATCCCCGTTATAGAGATCTCCATTTGTGATGGGAAGTCCGGACGTGATTAAAAAATTATCCGGATTTGCAAGGGCTTTGTAAGAAGTGCCTTTGGTTCTGTTCGAACCCAGAACAGACTTGTATGGATTGTATGTCTGACATTACAATTTGAGATATAAAGCAGATTTCTTTTAAATACATTTCTGTTGGTGGCGGAGAATTTATTCTCTTAGCTTAACACCCTTCTCTGAGACGTACGAGCTCAGAGGTTATGTAGTTGAAGGTTATCATCGATATATTCCCAATTTGGTAATGTGACATGCTGAGTGTTGCTGTGTGATGATCAATGTTTGATCATTTGTGATATGATCATTTGTTCGATAATTTATCTTTGTGATCATTACTTTGATCCTCTGTTGACCCAAAGCATGGCTTTGTGCCAAAGCGTAGCTTTGTGAACGAGACTTCGTCGAACCTCATGACCCGGTATGGTCGAAACAGGAATCGTGGCAGCAAGGTTATTTGAGGGTAGCGCCCTTTGAGGGTATGTCATTTCCTTCTGGATTATGAGTAGTATCATGGTATGAAGCCCTATACTTACTTTGTGGTTGCTGCGAATCTATTACTTTGTGATTGCTTTGTGGTTGTTGGATTAGAGGTACCTCGGATAAAGGTCGCTAACGACCGGGAGGTGGCATACTCGTGTCAGTAGTTATCCAGCTAGGGGTAACCCGACCTTGTGTAGCAGAGATCCGGTTAGGATCCGGGAATGTCGCTCCAGAGGCATTCTATTTTATATGGGAAGTTCCTTTGCCCGACCATTTGTTGGAAATCCAAACAAAAAAATACGAGCCCTGTACGGTTTTAGTTGTAGAACCTGCCATTTACTTATGGTGGCGCCCCGCTGTTTAGATGGTAGCTATAGTAGGCATAATTCGAAATGTCTATGCTGGCTAAGATTAATATTATATTTTCGAAATGTTTTCTACACTATGCACTAATAATAATATCAAAATGTTTTGTTTACGTAGTAAGCATCTTTGACTATCATAAGGAGAAATATCCTCCAAGTCTGCGTTTGCATTGTGTGTGTGGCGGGAGGTCTTATGGTAGTTTCATTTTCCAAAAGCATTGCGAATTGGCTTTAAATTCTTTTGTTGTTCGTTTTTAAAGATAACTGTTTTGTTGCTCACACCAGTCCCATGACTGATCCGGAGTTTATTGTTTCTTTCCTAAACTCTGGGTGCTCAAAAATTTTCTCCACGGGCAGTCTAGAGGTGGGTTTTTCAGATAGTCAGGATTTATAGATTTTCTGGAGCTAGTTCAGTCTTTGGATATGGATTACACTTGCTTATCTTTGTGCATCGTTATTGGGAGTACGAGTTACAGCTGGAGTTCTCTCTTGAAGACTATTTTAGAGTTATTTATTCCGCTGCTGGTGTTATCCTTTTCTTTTCCGCTGCTATTTCTTGTATCATATCTCTGATGTATATAGATATTCATTGTATCATCTTTGTATCTGGATATTGTATCAGATGTTGTATATCTATATTCATTTTCTTTTCCGCTGTGTTGTTTACTTAACTGTGTTATAAGCTCCGGCGACTCGGATTTGAACGGTCGAATCTATGGCATTCGAGTACGATGTAATGTATGGATGTCGATTTTCGAGCGCGAAAATTCAGGACGTTACAAAAACTCTGTAAAGTTTGTAAATATACTTATACCATTGAGATAAATATATGAATATTTTCCAAGTATAAAGGAAATGCAAGGCGCTTGGGAATAGTGTTTTGAAAGGATCTTTTGATTAAGTTTTATAAAATGGTTTATTAATTAAACATTAATAAATAAAGGCTTAGTGGATCCCATATTGAAATTAAACCATTATTGGATGTTTGTTATGTGATAGTTAAATAATCGACTATCAAATCTGGACCCAAAACGTAACTTTGGAAACATGTAGGAGAAATGCGGGAATTATATAGTACAGTTACCATCGGTGGTGCTATACTGTACGCATAAACTCGTTTCATTCTCCTAGGACAAATAATAAGGAAACCTGTACATTCAAATGGTTAAGAGGTGAACTCCGCACTTATTTGTTTGTCTGTTTATTTCCTAAAGAACCGAGGTTGAGTTTACTAGAAACTATCGAAGTTGTTTCTAAGAGACCGAGATTGGAAATGTTATCTGAAAACCGCTTCAATCCAACTCAACGTTTCGTGATGAAGACATCTGAAGAGCATGGAATCGAAGACGGAATTTGAAGTGCAAGGGCTATTCTCTATTAATTCTTAGGAGGGATTCCCCATAATGGACGTAATAGGAGTAGTGCATTTGGTTTCGTTCAGTCCCAAAAAGAACTTGTATGGATGAATGCTAGCATTGCATTGATGCTAGGAGGGCAGTGTTAGCATTCCAAGAGGAAAATGCTATATGTGAAAGGTAAAACGTAGCCTCAAGCCTCATCAATCGGAAATGACTAAAACAGGGGAGATGTAGGTGGGCTAGGTGTGGGTAGCTCCCACAAAGGGTATGTTATCACCATTCTAGATGACCATTCATATTTTCAAATTCAGTTGTGCATGAGGGAGCTCCATAAAGGTTGGGAACAACCGAGGTGATGACATATTCGGTACTATCCAACAAGGGGTAGGCCGGTCTTGTGTTGGTAGGGGTCGTTAGGTATGATCTCGGTACATTGTTCTAGAGGTGTACTATGACGGGCGGTACCCCAGTAGCCCAGTCATTAGTTGGAATCAATTCTCCAATACGAGCTTTACGGTTTTAGTTGTATACCAAATATGTTGGAATGTGAGATGCAAGCATTCCAGCTATTTTAACATTTTACTTCGAGCTGTTAGACATTATTATAATATCACTGGATTTTATATAAAAATGTTTTGGTTATCGTAAGGTAAAAACTCATCCGTGTTTATGTGTTGTGTGGTCTTACGAGATACCTTTGATTTCAAAAAGAGTTTATAACTTAATAATTTAGTTGCTTGAGTTTACTCACACCAGACCCATGTCTGACCCAAAGTTTTATTTTCTTTCCCTAAAACTCTTGGGTGCTCTAATTTTTATGGGCAGCCAAGTAGTTTAGGTTCTTACAGATGCATTGAGGAGGAGATTGGAGCGGAAGGCTTCATCGATAGCTAGTTATTATCTGGTTTCCGCTATATCATGTGTATGTTGTATCTGTTATGTAAGAACAAGTTGTTATAACTGTCCTAGGATAAAATGTACTGGTATTACTCTGATGTATTATTTTGAAATGACCTTGTAAAGAATTATTTGAATAATATATGTTATTCTGTTGCGTTGTGAGATTCTTTGTATGTTTAGTTTTTTCTGTCTGCTACCCTCTACTTTTACCCTAACAGATCGGTATTTACGGCACTTGAACGTTCGACATGTAATACAGTGGACGTATTAGTGTCGATTTACGAGGGTCGAAAAGCCCGGTTCATTACATGGAGACTCTGATGGAGAGAGCCCACTTTGAGGAGTCGTCTTGGATGCTTGGAGTAGTTCTTTTGGTATAGTTATGTGTACCTTGTTAGGTTGTATTGATAGTCTTTGGATGTTATGTTGTACTACAGTTGATGAAGCATCTTAGTAGATGCTCCTGTATATATGTGGTATTTTTAGTATATTTTGGTATGTTGGATAGTTAACCTTATTTAAAAAGTTATATTTCCTTTTTTTACTTAGTAAATAGTTAGTAATTGATGGGTGATGGTATTATTTAGCCTTGTTTTTACTGGGTTTTGTTGTGATAAAATTTTGGGATCGAAATTATTTAAGGAGGTAGAATGTAAAGACCCGGAATTTCACCACATTGATTTATGAATATTTAATTTAATTTAAAATATTCAAATAATTGATTTTAGAATTAAAGTAAAACTCTTTTAAATAATAATCGAAAATGGTGAACTAGTTTTCAAAAATTGGTTTGTAAAAGTAATTAGTTCAAAGAAAAATCGAAAATGTGATCGAAATTCGTTTTCGAATTTTCGACTTCTCATCGGCTAAGAGTGTCGGGAAAATGTTATGAACACTATTGTATGCCCATATGCATAAATTTGCAAATAGGTTAGAGTTATGCTATATATAAGTATACTTAAGGATGCGACTTTTTAAAAATAAAAATAATAAATATATAACAATAAGTACTTAAGCATTTAAGTCATTCATACTTGAAAACTCCTTTTAACCCAACATACACTTACATGCATGTACTTAAGCATACATTGAAAAGATGTTAGGATGAAAGTATAATATTTTTCATTTCTTTTATTTTTTTCTTTTAAATCCTTTATATATATATTATATATTTATACACAAACTACTTTACATATATTATATATATACACATACTCATCATACTTCAAAAAGGAAATCTTTAGAGAAAAGAATACACACACACACACTCTTCTTTTAAAAAAATCAAATCTTGTAA
This sequence comes from Allium fistulosum, assembly GCA_030737815.1. Taxonomy (NCBI): domain Eukaryota; kingdom Viridiplantae; phylum Streptophyta; class Magnoliopsida; order Asparagales; family Amaryllidaceae; genus Allium; species Allium fistulosum. The sequence continues at coordinate 1,147,068,903 of CM060905.1, forward strand.
AGCTTCTCAAAATCAAAGTCTTAAGCAAAGATTTAAGGAGCAATGTGGAAGGTGAGAATACTTATTTTGATCTAAAATCTTGTGTCATATTTCATTAACAAGTTGTGTAATGAAATTTATGTTGAATCATGTCTGAATCTCATACGTATACCTACTTGAAAACTTTTGGGTATTTGTAGGTATGCTCTGTACATATACATACATACATACATATGTGAAATCAGGTTACTGTGAACATAAATCATATCTCTGTTTTTTAGTTAAACATGTCTTCTAGTCCTCTAAAAATCCACACCATCGCATCTTTTCATTTTCAACCAAATCCACTATCTAGAAACTTGTTTGTAATCAAGTCTAGTTTAATGTAAAATTGGTTTTGAAATTTTTATCAATTGTGTGGGGAGATGGAGGTTTATACTAGTCAAAAGCTTGATTTTAGCCATGATTCGACCATGTGGTTTTAAGAATGGATTGTACCAGTGGACCAATCATGGAAAGTCATGACTTTTAAGAGTGAACGCAGGTTTTATAGTGGAGTATCCAGTGTGGGATATTGATTTTTCTATCCTTGTGGGAAAATTATAAATCAGTTGTTTTGGTCGATGGTAGGGTCAATGGCTGGTAGTGGAACAATTAGAGGTAGAAGTGGAGCTACAGTAGCAAGCATAGGGTTGGCGGCAGCTTGGAGTGGTGGGACCAAGGGGTTTTAGGGTTAAGGGGGTTGTTATGGGTGCTCGGGTTGGTGGAGGTCGTACGAGTACATCAGGGCGTCGAGTTGGGGCCGATTGGTTCCAGAGGTGCGTGCGGGAATGAGAAGTAAATCGGTGGTAATGGGGTGGTCGTAAGCCATGTGGATGTGCACACGCGTGCATGAATGTGCACAGGTAAAAGGGGAAGATGAGGGATGTTGAGTTGCGCTGCCTTGTTTCCTTGAATTTTTTTTTGCGTTAAGGTTTGGAAAGAAGAATTGTTCGATTGAGTGGTTATGCGTTTGGGCCTTGGGCCATAGAGATTTATAAAATTTAAATTTGGAAATTTGTTGTAAATAATAGTTTTAAACTTTAATAAATCATGACGTGTCCATACGAAGTCCGATTAACCCACGGTTTTCAACACTAGGCTCGCAATAACAAGTACAACACCTCTTTATTAACTATTGGAAAGGTCAATAAAGTATAGTTTGATGGTAAATTTATAGTCACAAAAATAGTTGTGTTAATCTGTAATTATAATTTATCATTGACAATCTATAATGGAATAAAACACAGTTCCGCTAATTAAATCATATTGGACATTTGATTTAGCAGAATAAATCATATCCTCCTATTTTATTAATTTGGACAATTATATGAATATCAGTTAACTTGGACATATAACATGTTATCTATCAATGTTAATTATGCCATTTATTTACATAATTGTTCCTTATGAAATATCAATAATATAGTTTGAATTATTGAATTGGATTTAATGGTTTTTTCCTAAATACCATTTGTAGCCGCTAAGCTCCTTCTTAATATTGTTTTAGAAGTTAATTAAAAGTTTCCGATGTTTAAAGGATAATTTAAATTAAGTAAGCGTTCGGTTTTTATTTTGGAATTAACAAACGTTAAGATAATTTTTATGTAAGTAACAAATGTTATGTAATTATTATTTAATTAATAATTATTCCGAGTTAATTATTATTCTAAATTAAAAATAATTAAGTTGTTTCCATTTTAATAAATAATTGTCTTATAATAATGGTTATCAATTAGTTTATTATTTTAAATAAGGTTATTTAAGATTAATTAATTATATATTAACAAGGTTAACCTTAATTAATTACTTATTTAAATGGTATTTTAAGTTGATTAAATTATTTAATTAGGAGGTTTAAACTTAATTAATCATTTTGTTAATCCTATTTAAAGTTAATTGACAACTATAATAATAATGTTGGAAAATAATTAATGATTATATTAATAATGTTTTGAAATTTATTGATTATTTTATTAAGTACATTTTAAGTTAAATAATCATTGTATTAATAATGTTTTAAAGTTAATTTATTAGTATAATATTTTTTTTAAGTTAACTTAATATATTATTAATAATATTATAAGGTTATTATAAATAAGATTTAAAGATAATTAAATAAAAATAAAAATAAAAGAATGTTTTAAATAATAAGTTGTTTATTTAAAAGTGTTTTTAAATAATTGTTTGGTTTATCAAAGGAACTTTATTAATTGCGATTCATTAAAAGAGATTGTTTTTAAAATGGAATATCGATAAATGAAGTTTTATAAATGATTTTGGAGATTTTGTAAAGAGTTTTGTAAATGGGTTTGGAATTTATGTAAATGAGATTTCATAAATGAAATAGATTATTTAAAATAAGGCTTAGGAGTTGCTAAGGGTAATTAAATCTTTGAATTGTTGCTTGCTTGTTTATTTGATATTTAAATAACCGACTATCAAATCTGGACCAAAATATAACTCCGGAAATATCTAGGAGAAACACGTGAGTTATATGGCACAGTCATCTTCGATGATGCTTAATTGTGCGTATAAATCTCGTTTTGTTTCTCCTAGGACAAATGATAGGGAGATCCTTCCACTTAACTGGTTAGGGGTGATCCATGCTCCTATGTATTGTCTGATTATTTCCAAAAGAACCGGGGTTGAGTTTACCAAAACTATCGAATGTTGTTTCGAAGAGACTGGGATCAAATAAGTATAAATTATCCAAAAACCACTTTGATCCAACTCAAACATTTCCAACTGAAGACATCTTGAAGAATATGGAATCGAAGACGGAGCTTTTGAAGTGCAAGGGATACTTTCCACTAATCTTGAGGGTGATTCCAAAATAGATGTAGTGGAAGTAGCGCCTTCGGTTTCGTTCAGACCTAGAACAAACTTTTATGGATGAATACTGGCATTGTATTACTTCCTGGAGGGTAATGTTAACATTCCAAGTGAAATTGCTATATAAAAGGTAATCGCAGCCTCAAGCCTCATACCTCGAAAATGGATAAAACTGGGTAGATGCAGCAGGGCTATGTGGGTCACTCCCATTAGGGCGGGCAACCACCTTTCTAGATCATCATATTATGGACTATGTTGTGCATGAGGGCTCTCGATTAAGCTTGGAAAGCAACCGGGTGATGACATATTCGGTACTATCCAAGTTTAGGGGTAGGCCGGTTCTGTGTTGGCTGGGTGGACCAAGTTTAGGGTCTGACCCCAGGTACATTTTATCTAGAGGTGTACTATTCGAAAGATAGTCCCTTACCTTACCATTATTAAAATTGATTCTCCAATAAGCACAGTGCGGACTTGATTGTATACCTTATATGCTGGAATTTGATAATGTAACAATTTCAGCTATGGTAAATATGTATTTGTATTCTGGACATTATCGTAATATCAGTGTATTTTCTATAAAAATGGTTTGGTTATCGTAAGGAAAAAACCCGTCCGTGTTTATGTGCGGCGTAGTCTTACAAGATACCATTGATTTTAAAGGGTTTTACAAGTTAAATAAATAAAATTCCTCATGATTTGAGTTTCTCATGCTGGTTTTACCAGACTGTCCCGGGCGTTGTTTTCCTAAAATGCTCGGGTCAGCCCGAGCATATTATCCAGATTTAGCTGGACACTATGGAGCTTTCAGGAGACGACTTGATTTTCTAGGACGTATTCGCATACATTACATTCTTCTACTGTTCTATTTTTTTTGTTCTTGTCTATATTTATCAGCAATTTTAAGGGCAGGTTGTTATAACTGTCTATGCTGATAATATGTTAGTGTACTCTGATGTTGTGTATAAATAAAGATGATTTTTTTGTAAAGATCTTGTATATTATATATTGCTCTTCATGATGTGAGCTTCTGTTCTGTCTTCTTCTTTCTTTACCCAAACAAATCTATTTTTCCGGCACTCAAATGTTTGACACATGAATACCAATGATGTATTAGTGTCAACTTCTGAAGGTCGAAAATGCGGGTCGTTAGATATAGAAGATGACTATTTTTCGTATCTTATGGAAAATTCATGCTTTAAGAGGTTGATAGAACAAATAACCCATGAAAAATCAAATATATAGTAGGTATCAAATACAGGTTGCACGATATGATGAGGTTTACAGTTGTGCAAGTCCAGAGAAAACTACACCCTACGAGAATTTAGCTACTATTATGTCAGTAGTATCAATATATTTTGTTGTTACAAGTATAGATGTGCCTATACCCAATAAGACTTAGGAGAATATATCTGTTCGAAGACAATTTTTTTCTAGTCCACATTTATGTCACTTTTGACGCATCAAACGTGTCTGACGTGGAACTCATTATTTTAGCTAGTTTAGATGAACGGATCAAAATGCTGCTTTGGCGTCTAACGTCGACGTGTCAAACGTCAATATTAATTAATGGCAATAACCATTTTTAGTATATATTTAATACTTTAATTCATCTCAAACCATAAAATCTAAATTCAAACACGAACGAGATATATTGTTTTTCGGATGGGATACTGCTCCCTGGTCCCTCGGTACTTGACTAGTCAAGTTGACCACCATCAACATGGGCATTGTCACTGCACCTCCACCTACAGGGGTTGCCATCTCCTAGACCCCTCCTTCATGCCAGCAATCAATTGTTAAATATATGTATACAAACTAAAGTTGTGAGATATGAGACTGATTTATAAATAATATATTGATAAATAATATATACAAACTAGTATTGTATTTGTATTTTGAATTACTAATATTTAATACAAATTGTCTTTTTTATTGCATTTTTTTAGAATTCAATATTTATAAATAATATGAATTCATTTAACTGTATTAATTAAAAAAGAAACAAAAATACAACAACAAAAATAATTATTTATAAGAAAATAATTAAAATACTATTTTTAGAATGCCTCTTTTGTAATACAAAATGCATTTCTCTTTCACAAATCATTTCTCTTTTGTTCCCCTTTCAAATACATCTTTAGTGTCAATTATGCGCTATAACAAACTAAGAAAAAAGTTGGGGAAAGGGGATGTAACATATCGAGACTAAGAATGAAAACAAAACAAATAATATCTATACAAAATGAGAATTAGTTCGTAATTTTGGGTAGTGCAAACAAAGAAATGTAAGGAAATAATGTTTGTGTGGCTTATTCAGGAAAAGCAGAGTAGACTTGTCAACTAAGGGTTTTATGGCAATCGGTAGAATAACATATTAAGGGATATATGAGATTGGTATGCCATATAATAGGAGAGGTTTGTTTGGTTAATCTCAAATAAGTCAGCAATTGATTATTGTTAATCAAAATGTATGAAATTATGCATTTTAAAGCTACTGAAATTTTTAAAAAAGGAATTCACTTGAACAGTAAAGGTCCTCTCTGCAAACTCTCCCAGTTTCCAATCTCCTACCTTGGTCTACCTATTCGTCCCACCAGACTCACACGCCCTGACTGGCTACCCCTCATTAACAAAATTGAATCCCGCCTCTCATCCTGGAAAGCTGCTTTCCTATCGTCTGCTGGTAGATTAATCTTAGTTAAATCGGTCCTCTCTGCCATCCCCTCCTACTGGATCTCCTTCCACAAACTACCCTCTTGGGTATCCAATAAAATTGACAAATCTCGCAGGGCCTTCTTATGGAATGGCTCCAAAGCAAAGTGCCTAATCAACTGGCATTCAGTCTGCCTCCCAAAACCCCATGGTGGCCTTGGTGTCCCTGATCTCTCCTCGCTCAACACTGCTCTATTAACAAAATGGCTCTGGCGTTTTCTCTCCCCCAACAATTTCCTCTGGAAAGATTGGATCCTACATACATATCACTACTCCAATCCACACCTAGCCCTGCATCACCCCCCCAGTTGCAGACCATCTCCATTCTAGTCCGGTGTCCTTCATACCATCCCCCGAGTCAAATCCCTCTTTCATGTCATAATAGGCAATGGCAACAACTACCTATTCTGGCATGACACGTGGGTGGACCCTTCCCCTCTGGCCAAATCACTTCCTAACCTTTTCTCCTCCTCAAACCTCCAACTCGCCACCATCAATACCCTCTGTCACCTGGGCCCTAGTAGCCTTCATCCCCCATCCCTTTTTTCCATCGAAACTTTTAATGAACTTCTCGAAGCTTCTAAAAACCTCCAATCTCTTCGCCTATCCCACTCACCGGACCGCTTCATCTGGGCACTCAATCCATCTAAAGACTTCTCTGTATCATCTTGCTACTCCTTCCTCACCCATCCTAGCCGCCTATTCCCCTTCAGCAGGATTTGGAAATGCCATTCACACCCAAGATTCCTCTTCTTCCAATGGTGCCTCATTCATAACCGCATTAACACCAAGGATAGACTTATTCATTTAAACATCCCCATAGATCCACTCTGCGTACTTTGCTCCTCCCACGCCGAAACCATCACTCACCTTTTCTTAGACTGTGATTTCTCATTCGCAATTTGGGCCCCAACCATCGCGCATCTCCTTGGTTACATACCGGAATTCACTTCATTTTTTGACTACTGGCAGCAAGATCTCGGACATCACAAACTCGACATCTTTATCAACATTTTCTGTTGGTGCATCTGGAAAGAAAGAAATGCCCACGTCTTCAACAAACCAAGATCTTCTTTTGCGGCCATTTGTAGTCGAATCTCACATCTTTTCAATTACTGGACAGGTACCAACTCTGCCCCATTCAGATTTCGACTGAGGACTGCCCCTGCTAACTCTGCGGAATCAATGGCCAGCACCAGCGCCAACCCTCGGTAGCAGCTCCAAAGCGAAACAGATTAGCACCTTTTTGTCAGTTGAACATCGAATATGGTGCTTGTGTTCCATCCTGTAATCCAATACTCTTATGTACATTATTATGCTATCTAGTTAAGCCTATTTTTTTTTGGGCCACCGGTTGGGCTTGTCAACCGGACCTTATTTCCTATTATCCTGCTATTATTAATCTGCTGTGTAGTATATCACTACACATCCATCTTTCTCAAAAAAAATATTAAACAAATCATATGTTGCATATGTAATCATATTTAATCCATAATCGATAAAATACTCAAACAGTTGAGAAAATTAGCATAAAATTTTATCAATCATAACCCTTTAAGGTGGCTACGTTTGGAGCATTCTCTCGTATTTCATCTGTCAACCACCTGCATCAACAATATCAAAATAAAATCATTACATGATATGACCACCTTCTATAGAAAACCCCAAGTCAAGCAACATAGTGGGGAAGGATTTAGGATACATTATTATTGAGGACATAATATAAATGGCAACTCTATTCATACGCCAATGATCTCTTAACATACATCAAAAAATACAATAAACTTGTATGCATAAAAAATTATTTTACATATACCGCATCTTTTATAGAACTACCTTTGTTTTCATCTTTATCATCTTCCCTCGTTCAAACTCATTTATTCAAAGCTCTAGAACTAAATTAAGATAAAATTCAGGAAAATGAATTTTAATTTTTGGTACTAGTATTGTAACTTCTTTCATTTTTTAGAATTAATTCCATCAAAATCAACTTTAATTTTAGAAAAAAATACATGTAAATTAAAGCTTTTAGTTATGAAAGTTATCTTAATTGATATTTTATGTTTCATGAACTTCATCAAAAATGCATAGATTTGATCAAATATCACTAATTTCAATGCTTTCATTTGATGGATTACAGGAAAAGGATTACATAAGAAAAGGGTAATTTATTCATAGATTTTATTAGCAAAATAATGGTGTATGTTAGGTGAGTTTTGATGAATGAATTGAATTTGCCAACATAAATTTGAATGCCAATAGAGGTGAATGAAAGTTAGTCTAAATAGACCACTAATAGCATAAACTAAGAACTAAACAAACAACAGTGGTTTGTTTAGTAAATGGCATAAAGATTTAATGAAATAAGAACACACACCCCATATCTATAAGATTTGGGTAACGTACCAAAGCTTGACTTGTTGCGGAAATGATAATTAACAAATCACATTTCTGTCTATAAGATCATATCAAAAAACCGGTACAGATTCATTATCATCCAAATTATTTTAGCTCAAATTTTTTTGGTTTGATAAAACTATAAGGTATATAATTGGTAGTTTTTACTATGTTTATATTCCTGGGTAGCATTATAGTTTTACCATTAAACCTATATGTCTATTTCATTTTCCGAAGAAAGTACATGAATTTAACACCGAACTTTGACTGTTTATTACTTCGATACAAATTTTATCTTTGACTTGCATAAGTCAATGCTTTAGCTATAGAATGCTAGATGCGACCATAAAGGTATTTTACAATGATACAAAATGCATTGTAGCCCATTGTAACGACCCGTATTTTATGTACGTATCGAAGGATCGTAAAATAATTCTATTTAATTCATTTGTGGTTGTATCATTCTAATATTTTGGGATATGGTTCTTAGGGATGTTTTACACATCTATGATGTTTTGTTAATCTTTATGTGACCATATTTCCCCTAAGAATCTTATTTTGGCTATAACTTTTGATAGGAGCTGAATGGGATGTTCTAACCTATTTCATTGCTTCGGGATGGTGGTTTCCCATTTCGTAAAGTGGTCATACAGGAAAATCGGATAAGCGGTTAGGAAGTTATAGCAATTTTAAGTTTTAAAATCTACTGACTAGAATTAGAAAGGGAACTAATGGGCTGAATTAGCAAACCCATTAGTCTAATCAGGTTTGGCTATAAATATGAGGTGAGAGAGACCATTAGAAAGTTTTCCTCTCATTTGATATCAGCCCTAAACCCTAACTCCTCTCTAGTTCTCCGTTCATCTTGTTGGATTTCATCTCAAATCATCCCTAATTGCAAATTAGAGGCTTGATCTTCAACGAGGAGCTTGATTTCATCATTTGAATTGCATCTTTATCCAGTTTGTCGCTATTCGGATCAGATCATCATCCTATTTCATAGGTTTGGTAGATTTGGCGAGTGGTTATGTTCTCTCACTAGTGTATGATATATTATCTGTTGTAATTAGGTGATTATAAATTAGGATTGTCAAATTAAACTATAAATTAATTAGACATAGGTAATTTTAGATTTAGAACCCTAGATCGACCTAATTAAACATGTAATATGGATTAGATCATTGGCTAGTGTCATTTGTGCATATATAACTATGTAGTTCTATGATTTAGATTAGATCTATGCTTGTTTATGATCGTTGATTGAATTGAATGGCTTGAATGTTTATGATTGGATGTAAATGAATGATTTTCTATGTTTGATTCATTATTGTGTTTGAAATTGCTTGCTATTCTTGATTTTTTGCTAGTGTTGTGTATGTTTTAGGACTTAGATTGGTGAATGGAGCATATCGGGAACAAAGTTCATTGGATTCGCACGAAACCTGGAGGATAGGCTCTGGAGCACACAAGGAAGACACCCTCAAAATTTCACGATGATTGGAGCAAAGTATTTGGATCAATATCGACCTAATCCAATCGGATCGTTACCGATCCGATTTTGTGCACCAACTGAAGTGAGATCTAGGGGGATGGTAGAGCATGGGTTCCAGTGATGCTATATGAAGTTGGATCGAGAATTTGCCAAGTGTTGAAGATATGATGGATCATCTATGTTGGATCGGCTATGAAGCATAGATGGAAGGACCAAAGGCTAAGAGGGAAAGCTAGGGGTCTATGACATCTAAAGGAAGTGTACTAGAGGCTGGAAGTGAGAGAGAGAGCCAAAATTGGCTAAATGTTTGGATCAATACTGATCCGATCCAATTGGATTGGTACCGATCCAAATTATTGTCTCCAAAGTCGATGAGATCCAGATGGAAGACTCTTGGATGGTTATGGATCATACTGGAAGTTGTGGCTCGCTGATTGCTTCTATGGTTTAATATTTATGGCATGATGGAGTTTTAGCTCTTCGGTTAGGAACTCGGATAAGGAGTGGGATCGAAGGTGTAGATTGAAAGCTCGGGTTGGAACGAGGCTGTAAGATAATGGACTGGGATAAGTAGTAGGCTCATGCCTGGATATGGATTGGAGTTGTGGAAAGCTCTGAAGATTTGGGAGTGCCAAGGAACCATTGATGACTCGGAGTGTTCTGGTTGTGTTCAAAGCAAGGGTACTATATACGGGGGCACCCGAGGGCTGGTAGCGCTAGTCGTGTACTCTAGACCAGTAGGGTCTAGGTTAGGTGCAAGAGAAAATCGTGTGGGGTTTCTAACCGGTGAGTACGGTGAACACAATCGGGAAGCAGTATTTCCATTAGTCTCTGGCAAAGCGAGGACGAGGCCACACGAGTTATCATATGTTCAAGGCTTTAGAAGATGATAGCTAAGTTTTGGATTCTATGGTTGCTATGATTGCTATGTCTGGTTTTGGGTAGGTTATCATCTATAGGTATGCCGGAGAAAGGATTGGGGATAGTGCCAATGGAGGACGCTGCATAGATTCTTCTATCCTATTCTGTTACAGTATCCTATTGTTTTTTTATTTTGAGTAGCATATTATATTTGATTATTATATGCTAACTCTTTGGTTGCAGGGATAGGTCAGGTATGGTTTTGCGTACCTGTCTAGTACCATATTTTCTAGTATCGCTTCAATAGTCATTTACCGCTCATACCAAACTATTGTCTGACCCAAGGTTTTATGTTTTGCTTCTTATCATCTTGGGTGCACTTAAATGAGCAGAGTAGATGATAGGTTGGTGATATTACTGCTGTACGGGGATGAGCTTGGAGGAGCTATGGCGTATTACTTTATATTTCTAGTTTCCGCTGTTTGTTGTTATATACTCTGTGGAATGTAGTGAGTAAATGTTATACTGAGATATTATGACATTTGTACCATAACTCATGATGTTCCAGTGGAGATGTTATCTTTCATTTGTTATGGCTCACTATATTTCTGTTGTATATTTTTTATATTTTCTTTCATCCATGCGCTGTGGGATATGCAATAGGTTTTTTGCTTTAAATCTCAACTTTGATGATCGTTCCATGTGCTCTTTTAGGTCATTGATGTGCGGGTGGTATGGGGCGGTCTTCACACCCATACAGTAACATATTTGCATACAAAACATATGCATAAGCAACAACTGAATCCTACAAAGATCTCCATGAGGTTCTAATGCTTATACCGCATATCTCACAAATTATAGTTTGAGTAGAAAATGGATATATATTTATAAAGGTGTAAATTATCAATTCTAGCAAATCCTTAACTAAAGAAAAAATAGTTAAAAAAATTGAAGTACATAAATTACAGTGATAAACTAGGGATCAAAGTTTCACCTACTACTATCAACTAGGTAAAAAACAGTTTCTATTTCAGAAACAAATGCAGTAAAAGGCAACATTTATATCTTTTGTTATGAAAAATTTTTATCCTTGCACTAAGATGAACGCGGTTAGTTAAGTTTGACATTCAATGTTTTCCAACGGTCGATTATCCTACAAAGGTGGGATGGAAAAACTTTACTCGATGCATTAACTATGTTTATAATATCAAGAAACTAATCATGTAAACAATCAATACATCACTGTTTTTAGTCGATGAAAAAACTTTACTTGATGTATTAACTATATTTATAGTCAATGTTCCTTAAATAGCTAAAATGTTGAACATTGTAAGTGCAAACAAAGGCAGCAACAAACACACTTATTTACAAATAAAATGGCTAATAGCTATTTTGCTAAGCAAAGTAGCAACCCTATTAGAAGTATCTACAGATATGAAAATGAAAATATATCTCAAATTACCACATAAAAAGAACTTAATGGCCAACAAAAACATCACAAATTCAACAGTAAAAAAAATCAGAAGAAAAAACAAATGAACAAATATCGAAGTAATATCAAAACATCATTAGTTTTCTATCTAAACCTTTTGTGTTGGGCTTTTGGTTTCTTAAAAAACATTCATTATCCAATTCCCTACCGCTTGCTATTGTGAAAATGGGAAAATCCAAGAGTAACTGAGTGAAGTAGTGGTTGCATGTGACTATAAAGGGTTAAGTGTACAAGTATTAAATCACAGACACCATAAAGCTTGCTAAGAGCAAAGAATAAGTGCTGATGGTGAATAATCTCTATAATGGCGACAAATTTGTCAATGGTAATGACACGTTGAGTTTTGAACCCCCAATAATGGGAATAGAGGTTCAAAGTAATTAATGATGTCAAAAGTATCTTGATTAACCTCTAGTATTAATGAAATTCCTATAACTAGTAGAAAAGCTAAGGTCGCCTTGCCATACAAGACATAATAACTTGCATACGGATTGTATTAAATTTAAGAATGATCTTTAGATAAACAGTGTTGTAAGTGAATCCCAATTTTAATCATTTTTTAATCAAATCTTCTAGTTAACCTTAATTTCAAATGCTGATGATAAAGCCTAGATAGCACGAGCATATGTCCTCCTCGTATTCAAAACTTTAAAATGGTAAAATTTACCTTGGAAAACATATAGATAATTTTCTTTCACAATTTATCAGTATAATGGTTCAAAATAAGGCAAATTTCTTGTTTTATATCAATAAAATTTAAATAATTACATAAATGAGCATATAATTACATGAAAGCATGATATGAAATGGAAATCTAAATAAAGTTGACCTATATAATAACATAAAACTTATAGTCCAAGTTTTTGACAAAAATAGATAATATAATACAAATAATTACATAAAACACTATATAATTAGATGAAAACTTACTATTACTAAATACATCAAAAGATGTAAAACCTAAATTATTACATAAAAGAAACATATCATTACATATAATCAAGGTAACGAAATGAAAATCAAACAAAGCTAACCTATATAAAATCAAACTAACTATTACAAGGCTTTTTTTCACAAAAAATAGAAAATAGTCATATGTGTGAATTTCAAAGTTACTATTGCAATTTTCACACATAATAATCTATATAATATAATTGTTTGATTTAACTAGGGTGTAGATTTATTTTAGTGTTGTATATCACATGGTGAAGAAATTTATCGACATTGCTTGATTTGTATGGTTTATTAAAAAGAACACAAAAGGCTTCAACAAATGGAAACATATGTAGATGTAATTTTGCTGAATTATTGTGTTTATCTATATTGGATATTCTCTTTAGAAGGATCTAATGAACCTATGTTAGAATATGCTTGAAACAAGTGAATGGGTACCATTGAATCATTCATTACACACTTTTTTTATCAACAACATCAACAATTTGCATTAAGAAATCTCATAGTTTTGATCAATCAATATCCTTTTTTCATCAGTGTTAACTGGGTTTTTGCTCAGGCAGGAATCCAAATGGGTTAGAACATCTAGGCCAAGCCAAAACAACTCAAGACTCAACCAACAGGACCGGAGGAATAGGCTAAGAGGGACTCAAGAAGAATTACCCAAAAATCCACTAAGGGGATGGATCGCTAGCAATCCATCAACTATGGATCGCTAGCGATCCATAAGGATGCATTGGAAATCATCCTAACCTCCTGCATCATGATATACTACCTCTTTAAAGAATACTTTCCAAGTTTCATAACATTACAAGCAGCCTAGTTCAAGAAGTAAAGACTCGTCTGATTCAAGCTATTTTGACCAAAGCAGCTAGCTTAAACTGGACCTATAGAACTCATACAGAATCAAATTGAGTTGAAATTTGGAGGAAGCACTTAAAAGACATAAAAAGGCTCATAGAAAAAATGAGCATGATTGGAGAAGGTATGATGGGTCATTGGCGATCCCTCTTGATGGATCGCTAGCGAACCATGTCGCTTAGTCCCAATCACTTGAAATTCATGATGTAGGTCCCACACACCCTCTAGAGTGTACCTGCAAAGTTTCGTCTGATTTCGTTAAATTTTGAGTGAGTTATAGATGACTCATCTGGACTAGATGACCCATAAAGACGGATGATCAAACAACTCCAAACGACTTGATATTTGGAAAAGGCACTCAAATAGAAGATAGGAAGACAACCAAATAGAGATCACTCAAAAATAGACTAAGTACATAGATCTCTAGTGATCCATCATTTATGGAAACTAATGGATCGCTAGCGTCCCATTAGTTTGCTCAAGTCGTCTTCAAACTTTCTGAGCTCCTTTATGACACTAAGTACATGCTTCTAGCAAAGGGGCTTTGGCCCAATTGCTCTCCAACTCCTATGAATACAATCCTACATGAAACATAAAGAGGAGCTGCTGAAACTCTACAGAAACTATTCTTCACTTTTCTCCTCCCACACAATAGTCGTCTAAAGAGTTCACTGTGATTCTCCAGTGAACTCTAATACTGGTTACTTGATCTAACTTACAAGATCCAATTATATTGTAATCAGATTCAACATGTAATTGCAATCAATCAATAACAAAATTTATAAAGTGGACGTCGGCTTCGTTAACAACTGAGGTTTGGTTGTACATATTTATACATTCCTTTGTAACTGGAATCTTTGTAACTGCATATTTGTTTGGTTCTCTGTTGAAGTTTGCATATGAGCTTCATGTGTGCTGTACTAGTGCTTTTGTATCCTTTGAAATATATATGTGAGGTCTGGTTCAAGTATGTTGGAGTTTGTTCTAGTCATTGAAACTTGTACTTGATCATTCTATTTTTGTTTTTTTATTGCACCTGAGTTGAATCCAGCTTTGGCTCGGGTTTGACCTTGTGCTCACCAGTCCCTGTAGTTCTAACACGCAATTGTATATCAGTGTGCACGGCCTTGTGGCATGTACAGTGATACACTGTGTGTGATGATACTGATTTTCGCGTTTGAAAATCGACATCCATACTTTACATCGTACTCGAATGCCGTAGATTCGATCGTTCAAATCCGTGTCGCCGGAGCTTATAACACAGTAAGTATAACAACACAACGGAAGAAAAAGAATACAATGATATCATATACAACTCCAATGAATACAATATCCAGAATGATATTCAACAATGATATCAATATGATACAACAATATCAAAGATATGATACAATGACAATAGCAGCGAAAAGAAAAGATAACATCAGCAGCGGATAGAAAATCTCAAATAGAATGCTCTAATCCATAGCTAGCTCCAGCTAATCCACTCAACCTGAATATCTGAGAAACCCAACTCTAGACTGCCCATGTGGAAAATAGTGGGCACCCAGAGTTTAGGAAGGGAACAATAAACTCCGGATCAGTCATGGGACTGGTGTGAGCAACAAAAATAGTTTATCTTTAAACAAACAACAAAGGATTTTAAACATTGAAATCCGCAATGCTTTTCGAAAATGAAACTACCATAAGACCTCCCACCACACACACAATGCAATCGCAGAATTGGAGGAGATTTCTTCTTATGATAGTCAAACATGCTTACTACGCAAACAAAACTCCTTTGATATTATTACTAGTGCATAGTGTGAAAATATTTCGAAAGTATAATATCAATCTTAGCCAACATACAACATTTCATCGTATGCCTACTATAGCTACTACGTTGAATAGCAGGTTACCGCCACATTCCATAGCAGGTAATACAACTAAAACCGTACAGGGTTCGTATTGTTTCTTTGGATTTCCAACAAATGGTCAGGCTAAGGAACTTCCTTACCAAAATAGAAACGCCTCTGGAAAGACGCCCCGGATCCTAACCGGATCTCTACAAACAAAAGGCCGACGCTACCTCACGCTATACAGCTGTAACTAGGTAACTAACACACTGACGCTACCTCACGCTATACAGCTATAACTAGGTAACTAACACACGAGTCATGTCATCCCCCGGTCGTTATCGACCTTTATCCGAGGGCCCTCGATCACAAAGCAAAAACCACGAAGTATAATCAACATAGGTAAAATATCTGGGCTCCATACCATGATATCACCTTTTATCCAGAAGGAAATGACATACCCTAGGGGCGCTACCCCTTCAAACCTTTGCCGCAACATTCCTGTTTCGACCATTACCGGGTTGTGAGGCTCGATGAAGTCTCGTCCACAAAGCTACGCTTTTTCACAAAGCCACGCTTTTTCACAAAGCCACGCTTTTTCACAAAGCCACGCTTTTTCACAAAGCCACGCTTTTTCACAAAGCCACGCTTTTTCACAAAGCCACGCTTTTTCACAAAGCCACGCTTTTTCACAAAGCCACGCTTTTTCACAAAGCCACGCTTTTTCACAAAGCAACGCTTTTTCACAAAGCAACGCTTTGACCAACAAATGATCATCAGCACTTCGTATGCCACATTACCAAATTGGGAATGTATCACTAGTAACCATCAACTACATAACCTCTGAGCTCGTACATCTCAGAGAAGGGTGTTAAGCTAAGAGAATAAATTCTCCGCCACCAACAAAAATGTATTTGATAGAAACCAGCTTTACATCTCAAAGTGTACCGTCAGACACACATCCATACAAGTCTGTTCCGGGTTCGAACAGAACCGAATGCACTTCCAAAGAAGCCCTTGCAAATCCGAGTATTCACAATCCCGATCGGATTTCCCATCACTTAGGAAAATCTCTATACCGGCGCGACTCAGTGCAGAGACAATCGATAGGTCATCCCATCGTTCTCGCAAATACCCGGTCTTCACCACCAGTCTTCAAATGCTGTCCATATCGTCGTATCACTATTCGGAATGGGTTATATGACACAAAGGTCTTTTCCCGGCTAACCCGAATAACGAGCGCAATTAAAAAAAATCATATGGATACTGGGGTCTCAGTTAAATCACAGCTTAAAAGCCTAAAAATTTTCATTCGAATGGTTAAAACAATTTACCATTTCCAGTCTTTTGAACAAAAAGATTCATTTCAAAAACCTTCAATGGTTTAACAATTTCCACACTTTTAATCTTTTAAACAAAAAGATTCAATTCACAAAGTTCACCCCGTTCACAAAGATTCATTCATAGATTTTCAAATCGATTTCCATTTCAATCTGATTAACTCGTTAAATCTTTAAATCAAGATTTAACTTATAGCTTTCAAAACTCGTTTCCAAATATTCATTCATAGCCTTTCAAAACAATTCTATTTCAAGTTAGATTAACTCATCCGGTCTTTGAAATCAAAGGCTCATTTCATAGTTTTCAAAACATTTCAATTCCATTTCAAACTTGAAATTCTTTCAACACAAATTGGAAGTTCATTACTTATGCGAAAGCTTTTAGTATTTGAAAACAAGTAGTTTTTGTTTCGGAAAAATCCAGTTATATTTACACGAGTTAAAACCCTTGAATTAAATTCAAATTCCCAAATCAATACCCTAAAAAAATGGTTTAACCCATATATAACTTGTACAGCATCTTTAATCCCTAGTTTCAAATCATAGGATTCAATTTCAAACTTGAATTCAAATTTAAATCAAATTATTTAAATTTCAAAACTTAATCAAGTTATTCGAAAATAAGTTTTATCTTTGAAATTCCATTTCAAAAGCTTTTCACTTTAAACCCAAATTTCCAATTTCAAAATCAATTGAAATTAAAATTTCAATTTTAAAAACATCAAATTTAAATCATTTGTGACTTAACCGATTTCCACGTGAAATCCATATTTGTGTGTGTAAAGGTGTAGTCCAGGGATTTCACACACAATAGTGCAACACGATGAATCATCACAGATCAAATTACAGGATATAGTTGATAAGCGGTATAATCTATAACGCTTATCTTTCACATACAGATCAAAGATGTATAAATATCACAGATAAAGAAATTACAGATCATAACATAAATCAGGGTAGATCACAAAGTATCGTACATCAGGGATATCAAACAATTCAACCATTCAACGAAATCCAAACATCCATAGGTAAAGTCAATTAATTGTCGAATTAATTCAAATCAGATAAATTACTTATGAATCACAAATCCTGGTTAATTAATCTTATTAAATTACCAACCATTTTGATTAATTATCCTTTGATCACTTATTAATTTACCTCTAATGATAAATTAATTAACCTTTAATTATAATTCATTAACCTTTAATTATTTAATCAGTTAAGTGTTAACTGTAGCTTAATTACTTAATTTATTAATTCTTAATTATTAATTCTAATTTACTTTAAGTAAAACTTTGTTCCTATAAAAAATCAAGTTATCATTTACACAGTATTTAAAACAACTCACTTAAATTTTACCTTCAAAGTTTCATTTTAAATTTTAAAGATTTAAAATGAATACAAATTATCTTTAACAAAGTTTTAAACACATTTCTAAACTTCTTTTATTTTACAAGTTAAAGAAATACTCATTTAATAAAGAAGTTTAAAAGGATATACAACCAAATTCATATTTAATTTCAAATCAATTTGAATTATACTTTAAACATTTCAAATTGTTTAAAACACTTTAAAATTTTAAAATCTTCCTACACTTCAAAACAAATCGATACAGGTTTAAGTTAAACCTGTTTCTGTAATCAACCCGAGTCTTCACAAAAACTGCTTCGAGTCCCATGCCCAAAACCTTCGAGTCCTCCATCAACATTCCCGAGTTTCCCGAGAGCATCTCGAGTTCACCTAGTACTCAAAACCACATAAACCCAGATCACCAGAAAACGTGCTCCGAGTCCTACTTCCTCCTGCTTTGAGTCATCCACTCTAAAACTCGCGTATCACTCTGAGTAAAACCCCAAACAAGAAAAAACAGCACTCCCCAAAAAGACAGCCTCTTCCAATATGCACGTGCACCGTGACGCCTTCGCCTCCGGTCCCCTGCCGATCATCGAGGCAAGTCGACAACCCTCCCCACGTCAAACTCCGACCATCGAAACTTCGAACTTTCCTGGAAATCAAATTTTAGCATTCGTACTCACCTGGAACACGAACTCGGTCCACCCTCCAACCCTGGAAATACTTTGCCAACCCAATTCCGATCACCGTGACCCCTAGAACTCCGGCATCGTCTGCCTCTACATTCCTACCTTCATCCACCTGAGTCTCGTCACACTCGATCAACGAGAGATGTCGAGCCGATCAATTTGTCGAGCAAACTAAAACTAGGGTTAAAAATAGAAAATACCCACCATCATCACCATAGTGATCACCCACCTCCTCCACCATTTTTCCCTTGACCACCGATCACCTCCGCACCTCCAGACCACGTCTCGTCTTCCCCGATCAACCCGATCGCCCACGGTGACTAAAAATGCCCAAAACAGTCGAACACGAACTGCACCTCACTCCCTCTACTAAAAATTACGATTCTTATTTTAAAAATCAAGTTTTAGCATATAGATTCCATTCGTATATCTGAACTTAAAAATGAAGAGATTCGAAAATTTGCTCATCTTAAGTTTATTCTGATAATTTGGGTTTCCAGAGACAATTTAAGGTTGTTTTAACTTAAATGAAATTTTAAATTAAAGCTTAAGGTAAAACAATCAAGTTTGTTTAGACATCAAAGTCTATAGAGGATTAGAGGAAGAAATTTGAATTTCTACATCAAGTTAAAGCCTGTGGACTAACAGAGACATATATATCTGTTTATACAGATATGCACAGACATTTGCACATAGTTTATATACATGCAAAACACATACATTTATCATTTGCCTAGGGATTCATCATCACAGATATTAGAATTAAGAGAATGGTTTCAAAAATGAAATTTGCTCACCAGAAAAGTTTTGAAACAGAGAGTTTCTTTGTTTTGAAACTGCAGTTTTGATTTTCCTATTTGTTGATGATGATCTGTTTTAAGTTTGAAGCAGCCTTCGAATTCTTGCTAGAATCTTTTCTGGTTTGACTTGTTATAAGATTGAAGTTTTTTGTTTGTTTAAGTTTTAGTTGATATTCACTTCAGATGCTACTCGAAACTGAGATGAAGTGAATATAACAAAGAAGTGTGTAGGTTATTATTTGTTTGTACAAATTCTTTTGCAGTGATATTTTCTTCTTGGTGGCTGAAGAGAACATTTTGGGTGCTAGCATTAATTATCTTGGTACTTTATGTCTTCCTTTGCCTTTCGTATTTTATTATTGTTCCTTCTTTAGCAAGTGTTTCATTACTTTAACTCGGCTGATATATTGTTTTGGGCTAAAGAGATTTGCATTTATTAAGTGTACCATATTTATATAATTTTCTTCTTTCATTTCGGCTGATATGAAAACATTTTGGTGGCTAAAGATACTTGCCTTTATTTGTTTGTACCATCATGTTTACAATACCATCATCTACTTTGGTGGCTGCAGCTTGGTTTATTTCCTTGCTTTCATATATACACACTTGTTTCATTTTATTTTAAATCTACTTACTTATACTTTTACATTTTTGTTCTATTGCTTTGTAATTTAAATGAAGTTCTAGTTACATGTTGTTATAATTTATTTTACTTTACATTGTATAAAACCATATAGTTTATTTATTTTCATTTGTAATTTGAAATGACAATTTCTATTTAAAAATAAGTATTCGTTTGTAAAGACATTCTATTATTATTTAACTCTATATTTATTTTTAAAAACCATTTATTATTTTAGATTTTATTTCAAATCCAATATACATATATATTATCTATTTGAATCGGGGAAACCCGCTTCACTTTATCGATTTAATTTTACAGATTGTCTTCAAAAATTCAATTAATTATCAATTTAAATTTAATTAAAATCCGGGGTCGTTACACTGTGCATGTCACAAGTTGTTCGTGTAGATGAATTGAAAAGAAATAAATGACGAACAACCCAAATAACTGAGGAAAATAACATTTTTAAAACACACACTTTAATTTGCACTACAAAATATTTTCTTTTTCAATTTTACTGCGTTATTATTTATTTTGCAGATAGCTCCGATGCTGGATTCAGGCTAGAACAAAGTTGAAGATAAAAATACGAGTGTTGAGTGACTATGTAGTGAGATTTAAATTGTAAAGTGAAAATTATTTTTTAATTGAAATGGTGTAAATGTAGTGAGAGTTGAAATTTGCACTATTCAAATTTGTAATAAAATATTTATTTGAATAAAATATTTGTTTGAATATGAATTCTGTATTATCTGTTTATTCATCAAATATTTATTTAATTATGTGTAAAATAAAATAGTATAATAACAAATACATTTAAATGAATATATATATATATACATATATATATATATATATATATATGTTTATTCTCATCAAACAAAAATCATATACTAGCATATTCTACAAATCCATCTTATTTTGCCTATAACTCGTATATGCGAACTCTAAATGCTTTGAAATTTGGCGTGCAACCTTATGGGGCCTTCCTTGTCGCCCCAAGACCGATATCATCTAGTGATTTGCCATTCAATCAGCATTTCCAATCATTCAAGCATAGGTCAATCATGCATATATCATTCTCAAGCATTATAAACAGTCGTAACTTGAAAACGGATTTGACTAACAACTGTTAGAACATCTTCCCCAATTGAAAGCCATTCACCGAAATCGTTCAGCATGAAAAATATCCAAAGAAGTTTATCATGCCAACTATACCTTCCTACAACTGTACAATTGATTCAAAATTTCTTTTTTACATGTATGACTAGCATATGCACGAAGCGAGGGCGATGGATGCAGTTTACTGCAAGGCCCTTAGGAATCATTAAAGGATGAAACAACCTACTACCCTGGAAGAATTCTATGGGAAGGCAAACTAGCTCTAAAGAGTAGAGGTAGTGCAATTAGAAGAAGGAAACTCGTCAATTTGCCAAAGAACATACCAAACAGTGAAGGAGCTATAGGACCTTAGGGACTTTCTGCTTAAGCAAGGCCACTAAGACCCAGTAGAAAAGCGCCCTGGCTAACTGACGAAATCAGATGAAAGGATGATTATCAAATAAATCTCTGACTATCTAGCTACTATGGAATGGGGCAGCAACCTAAAGAAATACCTTCTCATCCATCCTTGTCTACTTTCCTTTTCCAAATGAGCCATACTGGGGCACCAGGGGCATTGCACATAGCATGGAAAAATAAATGCTTCTATACCCTCGAAGAGTCATGTCGATCTCCCTTCTCAGAACCGACGTTGCTCTAGTAGCTTCGAGAAGGCTTATCCAAAGGATCGTCGAACAAACAGATCCAACCTCCTAGTCTCCGGGAACCTATAAAACTGTGTTCCCGTGAGCTGAATCTAGAAAATTCCTCTCAAAGTCGATGAATCATCGCTTTAATACTGTCGGGTTGTCGGACACACAATCCAAACCCATTCTTGGAGTCGATGAATAATCGCTCTAGGGCCATCAGGTCGTTGGACATCCGATAAAAATTCCTCTCGCAACAGATGAATTATCATTCCAAGGCCGTCTTGTCAGCAGACATTCAAGCACAAAAACTCCTACATGAACTAAAGTATCATGATGGTCCTTCACGAACTAAAGTGTAGTGAAGGCGTACCGGTAGATCAGCAATCATCTGATCCAAAAATCCTTTATGAACTAAAGCGTCGTGAAGGCCAACTAGAAGATCAGCGGTCATCTCATCCAAAACTGCCCGACGTCAATGAAGTCGTACTTTGGGACCATGAATCAACAATCACATCAATCACTCTGCAAAATTAGCATAATCACTTCCAACGACCAATGAGACAAAATGTGCAGAATTCCAGAGCTTCAAAGTCTCTCAAAGAAACTAAGCCAAAACTGAACTGACCTTATGATCAATCAAAGGCCGAATCGAATCAAGCCAAGATTCGGCACCTTGGAGAACCAAGTATCTCAAATCCCTAATATATAAGTCTCTAAAGATAGAGGGTTTCCCATGCTTTAACCATCTAGAAGACACAGTTACATCCGCTGGACCGCGTGCAACCAAATGGGTTTTGGAGAAACAGCAGATATAGTTTAAGTGCGCGGACAGCCCTATGGCTTTGGAGCACCACACATACTCGAATAGCTATAAGGAAAGCTAAGACTAATCATACCACAGTTCTTTTACATCCGATCGAAAATTCTGGAATTCTAACAACTGCGGACTTAACCACCTAGTTAGCGCAACAAATGAAATAGAAGCATAATACTTGCTTACTTCTTCCCAACTCCATCGTTACCATCCTTGGTGACCAGTTCCTTTTCCTTTTAGACCATATGCAAGTTAAAGAACAATTCTGTAAAGGCAGTTTGGACCAGAAATTGAGAGTCTTGCACTAAACTCCCACAAGCTCTTTCTTCATAACCATCTCCATGCGGTCGGTTGTAAATCTCTCCACCATGGCAACCTTATCTGTTTGGCCATGCACATCTTCTTGAAATAAGGGAGGAGCGTCCAAGCCACGGTTACCGGATCTAAAAACCACTTATCTCTTAGAAGTGAAGAAATCACGTTCAAAGCGAAGTCAAATCGGCGGATTGATGGGAAAACTCGATCCTTACGTTCTAAGAACTGGTATCGCTCCTCCAGCACTAGGAAGACCCAAACCATTGCGTGCACTGCCATAAGCCATGCATCACTTCTTGAGCTGTGGAACCATGCTCTCGAAGCACGAACTCCTTACATTACCCGAAGATTGGCAAAGTCGAGAAGTTCCAAACCGTTCTGGATCGACGGGTCGTATCGATCCCATAAGTCGCGTACTGCCATAAGCCACACGTCACTTCTTAAGCCATGGAACCACGCTCTCGAAGCACGAACTCCTCATGTTACCCGAAGATTATCAATGTTGAGAAGTTTCAAACCATCCCGTATTGACGGGTCATATCGATCCCATAATTCATGCACCGCCATAAGCTGCGCATCACTTCTTGAGCCATGGAACCACGCTCTCGAAGCACATACTCCTCACATTACCTGAATATTGGCAAAGTCGAGAAGTTCCAAACTGTTTCGAATTTACGGGATATATCATTCCCATAAGTCGGGCATTTCCCTAAGCCGCACGTCACTTCTTAAGCCATGGAACCAAGCTCCAAAGCATGAACTCCTCATATTACCCGAAAATTGGTAACCTCGAGAAATTCCAAACTATTCTGGATTGACGGGTCATATCGATCCCCTAAGTCATGCACTCCCATATGCCATGCATTACTTCTTAAGCCATGGAACCATGCTCTCGAAGTACAAACTCCTCATGTTACCCAAAGATTCAACGTCGAGAAGTGATAAAGCGTTCCAGACTGATAGTTGTATTGATCCCATAAGCCGCGCATTTCATAACCCGCACAATCTCAAAAGCCGCGCATTTCGTAAGCTGCGCACTCTCAAAAGTCGCGCATTGCGTAAGCCATGCAAGCACCGCTTGATGTTGCCTCGACATAATCATCAAACCGTTAAGATTTTCTAAGTACGGGTATTGTCCTGACAACACAGGGAAACTTGTCCATTGCAGGATTAATAGGGACCAACTCCTGCTAGCTGAAAGAACCGACATTGCTCCGGTAGTGCCACAAAGTTCACAAACCAAGAATCAGCAAAGAATTCTGATCTTTGACCAAAGTTAATATACAAAATGTCTAAATTCAAGACATCCAAGTCGCGAGTTTCCAGAGATAGGAGCTGCGATACACCTTTGACTGAAGGCATCCAGGGAGCCGGCAAGAACATCAAGACTCACATTAATTGTTCAAAATATAGCCCTGTGGACTGAGAGGCACATAACACATTAACATTTTGTCGGGATAAAAAATCGCTCCAACTTGCAATAAAAGGAGGAACTTACTATCGTCCAAAGATAAATGACGATGGAAGGCACTTCTAGAATCAAATCATCAATGCACCATTTTCCAAAAATAGAAGTCGGTGCTCGACTGAGGTCTCTAACCCCAACTAACAGAAAACTAGCTGTTATCCGTAGATAGACAACAGCAAGGAGAGGACGCTCGAAATCGAGCAGCTAAACCATTGATTCCTAAAGATTGGAACCAATAAATAAGGATGATATCCGCAACAATGCTATCAGGCCAACATAATGCATAATGACTTGAAACAAGCAAGATTAAGTGTCACAGCTTCAAGAGAAAACACTAACGAACTCTACCGGTCCGTGATCAGGATAGGAACGAGCACGGTGGTACTGGGGGCAATGTGATGACTTGCTCCATAATTTATAATTTTCTATGAGAACCTGGAATTTGACCCCTAGAAATGAAGGGTTCTGCCTAGAAATGAAGGGTTCCGTAGATAGAAGTCCGATCATAACAAAAACTAGTTGGAGGAAATTCGATTCTTCGTGAATAATAATAACCATGGACTTGGTTAAGCAAAAACCCTGTATTTCCAAGGGTAACAATTAACGGTGATAAATAAGGCCGGGCAACAGAAACGCCTGGACTACCATCCTCCCAAAACATGGCGTATCCCGAAGTTAAGCAACATTGAGAAAAACAACCATATTGGATTGAAAGGGATCTACTCGACTATACAGGATTAGATGTATGATTCACTCCTAACAACATGACTTTAACATTGCCCGAAGACAAGCAGCACTAAGAAAAGACTTCTATAATCCAATCATCAAAGTGCAAGTTTTCAAAGACTGAAACTAGTGTTCATTTGGATTAAAAGCATTGCCAATTGCCAGATCGGTGGGGAAAATCGATTCCAACCTCCTAAGTGTCCGTGTTGCCCCGGTAATGCTAAGGCTTTTTCTTATTTCCTAAGTACCGATGTTGCCCCAGCAATGTCAAGAAACTTTCTATTTCATAAGTATTGGTGTTCCCCCGGCAACGCTGGGAAACCCTCTATTTCCTAAGTACCAACATTGCCAAGAAATTTTCTATTCACTATGTACCTGTGTTGCCTTAGCAATGCCAGGAAAACTTAAATCTACAGGTTCAGTGAGAAACACTCATCATAGTAAACCATTAATGCACTAGCTTTCGGAGATACAAGTTGGTCCTCAACTGAGATTTTACCATTGTCTTCAGAAAACCAACGTTGCCCGGAAATGTGCAACACCAAGAAGACATAACCTTTCATACGTCAGCCGGATGGTTCGACCTTTCATCACAGGAATCAGCCACTGCACAGGAATAATGCAGCGCCAAAAGGAAATCCTAGGATTGAATTGCTCGTGTGCTAATTTCTAGGGATGAAAGCTGGTGCACAACCAAATTTCCTGAATTCAACTTAGAAATAATTTAGATACAACCAAAAGATAGGTAGCCTCAAGGAGATGTTGCTTGGAACCAAGCAACTAGGTTATCAATTCCCAAAGATAGGAATTCTCATATGAACAGAACTTCCATGACGACAGCAATCAAGCAAAGCATGCACAACTAAGGACATGTCGGGATAATCATGGAAGGTCGGAATCTAAATCATCAGACTTCCTCAATCCTAGAATAGGATTGAATGCCAGACCACGGGCAATCAAATCATTTGTCCCAAACTTCTCCATCTCTCACAATCGCCCAAATACAGGCATTCTAAATAGCTAGTCCCTCGAGCAGGGATAGATGCACAAATACTTGATCAAAAGAAATGTTGTAAAGTCCAAACACGAATAACCGCGAGGTTGGTTAGATAATGGTTCTGTATTGCAAAACAAATCAATCTGGCAACAAAATTGCCGACAAACGAAATGAAGGATTTAACGTTCAGAAATCAACTATCGCTTGTACTCTTGTAATGACGAGAAGGATTGATTAAGTACTTAAGGTCTAACTATATCATTTGGTTTCAACTTGCAGGAATATACTGTTGGGTGAATTCTTACCCAGAGGATCTCGAGACCAAGAGGCATCGGTTACATCCAGATTCACCGATTCCTATGTCCATTCGATACCCATGCCAAACCGAACCAGACAACTCGCCTTCACCGAATCAAGACACCCCATCCTTCACCGAACCAACCTCCTCCTGGCCTAACCGAACCAACTCGCCACCGAACCAACTCGCCACCGAACCAACTCGCCACCGAACCAACCCAACACCGGACCAACCCATCTTCCAGTCCACACTGAACCAAAGCTTCGCCGAACCAAAGCGCCTCCAGGCCAGACTGCTTCAGCCCAGGCCCACTAGCAGCTATATACAACCAAGACCCCTGCCCCCAGCCTCACTCTATAAATAGAGGGGCAGGGGTCAACAATGGCAGACAAGTTTGAGAGCTCAAGCACGGAAGGAACTCTTCAAACAACTTTCTTTTACTTGTACCAAAGCTTTGTACTTGTAATCATAACAAAAGAAGAGAAATAACATATAAAGTGGACGTAGGCACATTCTGGCTGAACCACTATAAATCTGCGTGTCTTTTTACAGTTTAGCCCCTGTTTTTTACGTATTTGCATAAGTCGCTCAAATTACTAAGAATAACATAAGATCTACTAAATCATACAACTTTGAGGTGTTTGTCCATTTTTTGTGCAAACATTTTTGGTGCTTTCATTGAGAGCTAGAAGCTCGAAGCTTCAGCTTCATCCGCTTAACAAGTTTTCCTAACAGCATCGTTCGCCACTTGGAAAACATGCCTCCCAAACAGAGAAAAGATGTTAACAAAGGAAAAAACATCGCATCCAGCAGTCTCCCAGATCCAGCTGTCACGAATCAAGCAAATCGTCCTCCTCCAGCAACAGTAACGAATGAAGAACAGGCTAACCCAACTACTCCTGCCACAGAACAGCCTACAACAATTACTAGAGCAGATCTGGACAGAGTTGTGGTTGAAGTAACTAACCGCTTCACGTCCCAGCAGGAAGCCTTGGTGGACCATCTCATGTCACACTTGAGGGACGTTGAAGAATCCAACCGCAACACTGAATCATGGGGCGAGTCCCAGTCTGGAGGATCTCAGAGACAGCAAAGATCCTCCTTCTTCGAAGGAGCTAACGGCAGAAGTAGCCGTGGTAGGAGCCGAGACCGAGCACAGCCCGAAGTTAGGCCTGAGGAAACGTTTGGTACCGAACCCAACGGGGAAGGTACCGGGCGAAGGTCAACTGTAGCTGAGCCTGTCATGCTGCCTAACAACAGAAACACCAGTGAACGGGGCCGAGCTAGAGTTCAGCCCGAAGTTGGACCCAAGGAAGTGCTTAGATCAGAACCCAACAGGGGGAGATCAAGGCAAGGGCCAACTGTAGCTGACCCAAGCGTGCTCCCAGAAGATCAAAGGCAGCCACTGGAAAATATGAGGAATGATAGACGATACCATCCCTACAGGTCGTCTGGACGGAATCAATCCCACAGAACAGAACCAAACTCATTTCTATCTGCTCCAAGTTCTGATGAAAGGATGGCACGCCTATTCAGAGAGTGTGTCCAACGGGATCAAAGAGATCGAGGGATAGGCGCTAGGGTAACCAGCCCTTTCGCCCGCAATATCGAAATTGCTATCACCCCCCGAGAATGGAAGATGCCAACAATGGAACCCTACAAAGGAACCTCCGATCCCGTTGTACACTTACAGAGGTACACGCAGCATATGCTCATGAGTGGAGCAACAGAGGGAGTACTATGCAAATGCTTTCCGCTCTTCTTAGCAGGTCTTGCTACCTCCTGGTTCTGTCATCTACCCCAAGGATCCATCAGCTCATGGGAAATGTTGAAAGAAAAATTTATCAGTCAGTTCCGCATTCATGTGGAGCAACCTAAGGACGCTTATTCCTTATCCAGCGTCAAACAGAAACCTGGAGAAAAGCTGCAGCAATACCTAACCAGATTCAACGCCGCAGCAGCCGCAGTTCAAGATGCCGATGAGAAGCTTATCCTAATGGCCCTCTGCAGTGGAGTGCATCCGGACACTAAATTTGCTAGAAGATTGACAAAAGAAAAGCCAGCTACTTTACCCGATTTCTTCCATGAAGCCGGGAAATACATGAGGCTTGAGGATGCTGCCGTTGAGGGGCAGTCAGGACAGCAAAATAAGACGACCCATGGCAACGCCCCTGCTGTGGCGAGGGACGTTCGAAGAAATGATTCCAAAGACAATGCTGGGGGCAAGAAGGTAGAAAAGCGCCTATATCGGCCAGGACCAAGATTCGACACTTACACCCATTTGAACGAGACCATCGAAAATATCTTCCTTGCCACCCAAGGCGAAGTTAGATACAAACGCCCACCATACAAGAAGGAATCAGATAACGCACAGAAGTCTGGAAAATTCTGCCGCTTCCACGAATCTCACGGACATGATACCAATGAATGCCATCATCTCCGAGATCTGATTGAGGAACACATCAGAAGGAAGAAACTGGAACGTTATGTAAAAAGTCAAGACAGGACTCCAGCCCCTGCAAATGAAAACCCGAGGCTACCCTCACCAGGGACCGACAGAGGAAACCGCAACGCTAGCAGCTCTAGTCAAGAGAAGATAGTGGTCCATACCATCTCAGGAGGTCCGCACATCGCAGACAGAAGTTGGAGAGAGATGGAAAGATATGGGAAGTCGCTTAGAGACAATAAAGACTGTGTCAATACGGTTATAGAAGAGCGCCACCCAAAACGGAAAGAAAGCGATGACATCATATTCAGTAAACGCGACCTAGAAGGAAGACAGTACCCTCACATGGATCCCATGGTTATCTCTGCCCGACTCGGTCCCGCCGAAGTTTACGGAATCCTGGTAGACACTGGAAGCTCTGTAAATATCCTTTTCAAACACGCATTCGACAAAATGAAGCTATCAATGAAGGATGTATCTCCCTGCGATAAACCACTACACGGTTTCACTGGAGATGCGAAGATGCCCCTCGGGCAGCTGGACCTCTTTGTTGAGATTGGAAGCCATCCCCGCTCCGTTGTAAGGAAACAGACGTTTGTGCTGATAGAAAACCATTCGGCCTACAATGCCTTCTTAGGAAGACCAGCCTTATCTGACTTCCAGATTGTCCTAGCCCCATGGTGCCTGAAAATGAAATTTCCAACAGACAATGGGGTAGGGGAAGTGGAAGGAGACCAGGATATTGCACGAGACTGCTATGTAACCGAACTTAGCAACAACCACAGGAAAGATAAAGGGAAAAGTGTAGAGATTGCCCTCTGCACAAAAAGCCTTGAAGCATAGCAACTAAAGAAAGCCCCTCCTCTTCGATACACCAGCGACCCTTTCAATGAATTAGACCCTAGGGACAAAGAGGAGGAGGCCACCGCCGAGCCTGCAGAAGCTATGGAGTTTATATCTGTAGACAGGCACGACTCAAGTAGGCTACTGAAAATTGGGTCCCAGCTGAAAGCTGAATTGAAGGAACAACTCATTGATTTTCTCCGCCACAACTTGGATGTGTTCGCTTGGTCACACGCTGACATGACCGGAATCTCCCCCGACATAGCATGCCACGTATTAAACATTGATCCTACCAAGGCGCCTGTAAAACAAAAAAAGAGAAGTATGGGGGCAGAGCGATCAGCAGCCCTCGATGAAGAAGTAAAGAATCTACTCGCCAATGGCTTCATACGAGAAGCTGTTTACCCAGAATGGATCGCCAACCCGGTACTAGTAAAGAAGGCTAATGGGAAGTGGCGGACCTGCATTGACTTCTCCAACCTAAACGACGCCTGCCCAAAGGATTGCTTCCCGCTTCCCAGAATCGACCAACTTGTAGACAGCACAGCCGGGCACGAACTCCTATCTTTTATGGATGCATACTCAGGATATAACCAAATTCCTATGCATGCTCCCGACCAAGACCACACTAGTTTCATCACCGACCGGGGTTTATACTGCTACAAAGTGATGCCTTTCGGACTTAAAAATGCAGGAGCCACCTACCAGCGCCTCGTCAACAAGATGTTTGCAGGGCTAATAGGACAAACTATGGAAGTATATGTGGACGACATGCTGGTGAAATCGCGGAAAGCCAAAGATCACGTAAGCCACCTAGGCGAGATGTTTCAAGTACTTCGGCAATATGGAATGAAGTTGAATCCACTAAAATGCTCCTTCGGTGTGTCGTCAGGGAAATTCCTAGGATTCATCGTTTATGCCAGAGGGATTGAAGCAAACCCTGAACAAGTCCGAGCATTAAGGGACATCAAGATACCTTCCACCCGAAAGGAGATGCAAAGCCTAAATGGAAAAGTGGCCGCCCTAAGCCGATTCATCTCCAAAGCAACGGACAAGTGCGTCCCCTTTTTCGAAGCTCTAAAGAAAGATAAAGGAAAGTTCGAATGGACGGACGAATGCTTAACCGCTTTCCTTAACCTAATCGAACACCTCCAGAAACCACCGGTACTCTCGACCCCAAGCGAAGGCGAAGAATTATACCTATACCTTGCTGTGTCATCTCACGCTTTAAGCGCTGCCTTGGTAAGGGAAGACAACCGCACGCAACGACCAGTTTACTTCGTCAGTAAAAGGTTTACTGGGGCAGAAGTCAGATATCCTAAACTTGAAAAGTTAGCATACTGTTTACTAATCACTTCACGAAAACTACGTCACTACTTCCAATCCCATTCCATCAAAGTTCTGACCGATCAACCACTGAGGCAGGTACTCCATCGTCCCGACACTTCCGGGCGACTACTTAAATGGTGTATTGAGCTGAGTCAATATGATGTCACCTATCACCCTCGCACCGCCATCAAGGGACAAGCAATGGCTGATTTCATTGCAGAGTTCACTACCAACGAGGATAAGGAGCAACTGGAAATAACGAAAGATATCAAGTGGAATCTCTTTGTGGACGGTGCATCTAACGAACAAGGCTCGGGGGCAGGTGTGGTAATAATCACTCCCAGGGGAAATAAACTGCACTATGCTATAAGGTTGGAGTTCGCTGCCACCAACAACGATGCAGAATATGAAGCAGTGATAGCTGGACTAGAAATTGCCATAGAAATCGGAGCCAATTCTTTGTGTCTTCACAGCGATTCTCAACTTATTGTTAATCAAATACTAGGAGAATTCCAAGCTCGAGAGGAACGACTCATAGCATATCTAAAGAAGACCAAGTTGCTTCTCAGCCGATTGGATCAGTACTTAGTCAAACACATCCCTCGGGAAGAGAACCAAGAGGCCGACGAATTGGCAAAGCAAGCGAGTATGAGAGACATCACCATCTTCGGGGCAGTAACCATCTCAAAGCAAACGGTCCCAAGTTTTGAGCAAGTGAATCTGATAGCCGCAGCCGAAGAAGCAACTTGGATGACTCACATCCTAGACTACCTACAAAGTGGCACACTACCCAACGGGCGTAATAAAGTCAAGAAAATCTTGAGGAAAGCGTCCCGCTATACAATACAAGAAGACATCCTCTATCGACGCGGTTTCTCTAACCCATTATTAAGGTGTGTCGCCGGAAGGGAAGCCAAGGAAATCTTATCCAATATCCATCAGGGGAGCTGTGGAGATCACACCGGGGGGCAAACAT
This sequence comes from Allium fistulosum, assembly GCA_030737815.1. Lineage (NCBI taxonomy): Eukaryota > Viridiplantae > Streptophyta > Magnoliopsida > Asparagales > Amaryllidaceae > Allium > Allium fistulosum. Next base: position 1,147,101,130 of record CM060905.1, read on the forward strand.
TAGCAAAAAAGATACTCCGATACGGATATTTCTGGCCCACCTTAAGCAAGGATGCCTTAGATTTCGTCAAGAAGTGTGACAGATGCCAAAAATTTGCTAAGATCCCTCGGCTACCAACAACCGAGATTACTCAGATGACCAGCCCTTGGCCCTTCGCGATATGGGGAATTGACTTAATTGGCGAGCTACCAATGGGCCGAGGCGGGGCCAAATATGCTATAGTGGCAGTTGATTATTTCACCAAATGGGTGGAAGCGGAACCTCTAAATAAAGTATCTTCAGCAAAAGTTATTAACTTCTTGATCAAAAATGTTCTATGCAGGTACGGAGTCCCACTCAAAATCATATCAGACAATGGACTTCAATTTGACAGCGAGGAATTCGCCAACTGGTGCCAAGAACACAGAATTCATAAAAGCTTCTCATCCGTAGCATATCCCCAAGCAAACGGACAAGTCGAAGCAGTCAACAAAATTCTGAAAACTCTAATAAAAAAGAAGCTCGAAAAGTCAAAGGGCGCTTGGGTGGATGAACTTCCTACGGCACTATGGGCCTATCGCACATCTTTCAGAACATCGACAGGGCACACTCCTTTCTCTTTGGCATACGGATCGGAGGCTATGCTCCTAGTTGAAACTATTGTGCCTTCCCATCGTCGGATCCACTATAACCCAGAAGAGAACGAAGAACTCCTTCACATGTCTTTGGATCTAATCGAGGAGAGAAGAAACGATGCAATCCTCAAAACAGCAGCCCACAAGCAAAAAGTGGCAGCACAATACAACTCCAAAGTCAAGCATCGTACCTTGCAAGAAGGGGATCTTGTCCTCAAGCGAATCTTCCCTCGCCCCGGAGCACTAGACCCAATCTGGGATGGACCATATGTAATTCATAAAGATCTCCACAACGGAGCCTATATTTTGTCAACAGTGGACGGAGAGGTGTTCCAGAGGGCATGGAACATCCAACACCTCCGTCGATACTTTTCTTAACTTGTATTGCCCATATGAAGTGAATTAACAAAGAGAATCAGTGGACGTAGGCATTCTCGTGCCGAACCACTTTAAAAAACCTTGTCTCTTTTTTAACTTGTTCCTTTGTATCTTGGCTGCTTGTTAACTTTATCCTTTTCTGTTGAACAAAATCCTGAGTATATAGCATTTCTATTCAAAGCACTCCACAATGCAACTTCACGTGGACAAGACCCAACAGGTACTATGCGAATCTATGCCCTCGCCAATGAGACACTTTCGCTCCAGCATCCCTCTGCTGCGGGTTAACTCATTGCTCGCGACGGCCCTTAAAGCCAACTGTAATGAGCCGATTATAATCCACCGAGAAGGCCGACTATAGCCGAGGCAGCTCATTACGGCGTTAGGCTCGCCGGCAACTGTGAACCGACTATAAGCCCCAACATAAGGTGTGGCCAGCCAGGGGCAGTTCACAGTTGACGATCGGCACCCACGCTAGTCGGCCACAGTAAATCGAATAATACCCACGATTACGGGCCATAATGGCCCGGGTAGTTGCTGTGTGCGATCTCGGCTCCGATGTGTCTTAAGTGCGGCTGTGGTAAAAAAGAATTAACTCCCCACGGAGGCGTAAGATGGGTGACAAATGTCTCCAAGACCCACAGCTAGGGAAAGTGACTACAAAACCCGTTTGTCACGAACTTAAGCACATCGAAGGCCTTCCGTGATTGGAAGTTTTACCTTTTTTACGTATTTCAATTTTACTTCAAAAGCTTTTTTCCTATCCCCTATAACAATCCCTAAAGTACATGATACAGAGTAGGAGATATTCGCCAATGGGTGTGGGGACTCACAGTGGCAGGACATCCAACTACATTCCATGCTCGGTCCTACAAGATGTTCAAGACTGCCATCTACGATTAAAACATGAAAGGCGATATCTTCTTCTTTTATGTACAAATACATGACTATAATTTGTTCACACCACACGCTAATATTGCAAGTCATAAAATTATGGTTTAGAACCAGAGTCTAACATCAAACACAATTTAATTACAAGAATATACATAGCTACATTTCTCATACGATATGTCGAAATAGCATCAGATATTCAAGAAACGACAAAATCAGCTTAAGTTAAAAATTACACGTCAAGAATAATGTTGATTATTACAAGTAGCAAGAATTACAACTTAGAAGTTACTCTACTGTCTTAAGACTAACGTATACAACCATGTCAAGTCTACAAAAAGAATTTTCCAGGTCTAATCAGGGAGCCGGTTGCGTCGGAGTCTTGTCCTTGCTCTGTTGCCCACCTGTCCGGTCATAAAAAGAATTCATTAGCGATAAGTAACCAAGTTAACGGAAAGACTAGAAAGGAAGACTTACCAGCACATGCTTCTTGACCATCCTGGTCGTCATCCTCTACCTGCACACCTGCCTCCTCAGCAGCAAGCAGCCGCATACCCTCCTTTACCGCCACTTTCTCCTCCTTGGTAAACTGGGCAGTGACCACATCCATACTGAAGACCGTTCCACCCTCTTTATCTGCATCAGCCTTAGCCTCCTCCAGAGCCCGGAGATAAATCTTAGCCATGACCCTGGGATAATCATCCATCCAGGACAGGTTGCCCTGCTTCCAGGTACGGAAATACATATCCTGGAGCATTTCGTCCATCATCCCCTCATTCTCCTCAAACTCCCTCATCCGGGCCTCGGAAGCCGACAACCTCCCAACGGCGGCATCTCTCTCCAATCGGTATCTCGAGCAGTCAACCAGAAGGGATCCCCGCATTGCCTCCATCTCCTCCCTCAACTTGGCTTGAGCAAGCTCTGCAGCCTCAAGTTTCCCGGACAATTCCTCCACCTGCTCGAGATCCGCTTTCCGAACCTCATCCACCGTGGCAATAGCCATGTCAATCCGTTCTTTGCAAGTAGCTTCCATTTTTCGCAATTCGGCCCGACTGGCCTCTTCCATGGTTTTCCTTAGTCGCCCAGTAGCAGCCTCATGCTGAGAAATCTGAATAGCCTGATCCGCAAGCTGTTTGGCCTGATCCGAAACCACCAATCGAAGTCGGATATTGGCGCTCCCAATCTCCTCTCTAGCCTTAACCAGCCGGGCATGATGCCCCATCAGCTTTTTAGTCTCCTCCGCCACCCGATCAATATTAGCCTTGGCCTCATCTCCCATGGTAACTATCCGAGTGGTAAGTAGATCAAGATCTAAGGACTTAGCTTCATCAAGCACCCGTACCATGGGATTGCGGGGAAGAAGGTGCTCACCAGTAACCTCATCAAAGGTAATGTCGTGGGAACTTGGATCCAGATCAGGATGACCCGCAAATGGATTACGAGCCAAGTCAGGACGGTCGATATGAGTGACGGAAGGGTTTCTGGACGGGTGCGGAGAGGGTGCAAACTCGCTACCCTCTTCAGTGATATCATGAAGAGGCTGAGCCGGAAGCTGAGGACCGGGCGAAGTTTCGGATAAAGGATGACTCCTCTTCCTCTGCTGAATACCCTCTTCGATGACCCCAAGAAGAGGACGGTAGCCGACTACATCCCCGGAGCGTTGGGTCGAGGGCTTCGGCTTAGCAGAAGTTTTGGAAAGCTTATATTGCTCAAGCCTGTGTCGAAGGTCTGGGGCTTTGGACGTCTTGCCTGCTCCTGATATAAAGAACAAGTGTCACAAACTTACATCACTATACGATTCGAGAAATGCGGTAAATTACAAGTTAAAAAAGGAAAAGAAACACAGCTGTGGTTGTACAAACCCTGGGGAGGAGTGGGATACTGCAATAAGTCCTGGATTTCATTCCAGGACGGGAGCGGGTCATAAAATATTCCTAAGTCCCTATCATTAATGAAGCATGCAGGAGTCAAGAGTTCACCTTGAGTCGTCGGAGCCACCTTGGCTGGAATGGTCGGAGAAGACTCACTTGCACCAGTCCCGGCTTTGTCCGCCTTCCCGGTCTTCTCTGCCAAAGCCAGACCCTCATCCAACCCCTCAAAAGCCTGGTGGAACGCATCATCCGTCCACTCCTGAATCTCGCCCGCTTGCCCAGGAAGTAGGGCCCCGATGCCATCGCCACCTTTGTCACCATCCCGACCATCTCCACCCTCGCCTCTTTCCTCCTCTATGTCTTCCTACTCCCGGGTAAGTGGACAATTGCTGGGGGAGGGACCGTCCGATTTCTTGAGTTTCTTACCTCCGACAGCTGGAGGTTTTGTGAAAGTTTTCCTCTTGCTACTCTCTGCCGTAACGCCTTCCTTGGTCTGAGCAGCCGCCCTCTCCTCCGCCGTTTCCCTCAGCTTAACTACAGACTGCTGCGGAAGGATTAAGTTATATTCCAGAAGAATCGCATTTCTAATCAAGAAGGCAGATGATCTATATTTCCCAAGAATGGCTTCTATCTCAGCCGCCGTCTGAACCAGGCGGTCAGTCTCCACAACCGGAAAGCCACCTGTCGTTAGCAAAAATGAGAAAGTATGAGAAGAAGCATCGCAATCGGAATAGAAATTATAAGTAAAAGCATCAACTTACATCCAGAGGTAAAGCGCCGGATTGAAACGGAGTCGTCCCTAACAAAGAACCACTCTTTCTTGAACATGCTGAATTTAGAGTACAGGTCCAAGACCGGCTTGAAGGTCACAGCTGACTCCAAGCTAATGTATGGGGACCCCTTCTTATAGCCCCTTAAATTATACAAGTACCGGATCTCCCAGTTGGAAGGAGCACGACCATACTTCCTCTGGAAAATAACGAAGAGGCTCACTAGTATAGCATAGGAGTTGGGTTGAAGCTGGAATGGGGCCACCTTGAGATATGTGAGGAAGCTGGCTACCCAAGCATTAAGAGGCGGAATGGCACCACACATACAGTGGTATCTGCTGTAAGCAAAGAACCCTTCAGGAGGGTCGTATGGCATAACATCTTTCCCCGGCAACAGCATTCGCGCCCTGTCAATTCCGAAAGAGCGAGAGATGGCATCAAGCTGCTCTTCCTTAAGGGAGCTGGGATAGCAGTCCGGGGGAGAATTCAGAAGCTCCTGCGGACCGTACCCGTCCACTAACGATCTCGGGGTTGGTTCGTGGCGTTCTGGATTCGGCTGAGCTGGGGGCACGACAGAGGAACCTCTTTCACCCCCGGATTTCCTTTTGTCTGATCGGGTTTCCGCTTTACGGGACATTATCTACAACACCAGAAAAGCATAGTGTTAGAACAAAGGATGTAAACAAGTAAGCATATAATATGGAATTTCACTTAAAAGTTCGAAGTATGAAACACATGTTCACTCGGTACAATAGTTCATTCGGCGAACAGATGCAGCACTTCAATGGTTCATTCGGTAGTATAATATAAGTTTTCATTCGGTGCCCAAAGAACCAAGTTCGTTCGGTAAATAAGGACCAAAACTCGTTCGGCACTAAGCCCTATTCTCATTCGGTAGTGCGATACAGGAAGCATTCGGCTTTAGAAACCTATCATGTTCATTCGGCGAAAGGACGTATACCTGGTTCGGTACGAGCTTGATTCGGCAAAGAGTTGATTCGGCTAAACTCGTCTCTCTGGTTCGGTTGTTCGGTAAGGAAAAGCAAAGGGGGTATAGCCCCTATATAGACAAGCGAAAGGCAACCGGATCAACCGGTTCGGCATTCCTCGTCGAACGAACCTATCTCAACTACAGGAAACGCCCAAGCTAAAACAAAGCGCGACACATGCAAACACGTGCCCCGCTTTGGGGGGCAAATGTTGGGTGAATTCTTACCCAGAGGATCTCGAGACCAAGAGGCATCAGTTACATCCAGATTCGCCGATTCCTATGTCCATTCGATACCCATGCCAAACCGAACCAGACAACTCGCCTTCACCGAATCAAGACACCCCATCCTTCACCGAACCAACCTCCTCCTGGCCTAACCGAACCAACTCGCCACCGAACCAACTCGCCACCGAACCAACTCGCCACCGAACCAACCCAACACCGGACCAACCCATCTTCCAGTCCACACTGAACCAAAGCTTCGCCGAACCAAAGCGCCTCCAGGCCAGACTGCTTCAGCCCAGGCCCACTAGCAGCTATATACAACCAAGACCCCTGCCCCCAGCCTCACTCTATAAATAGAGGGGCAGGGGTACAACAATGGCAGACAAGTTTGGGAGCTCAAGCACGGAAGGAACTCTTCAAACAACTTTCTTTTACTTGTACCAAAGCTTTGTACTTGTAATCATAACAAAAGAAGAGAAATAACATATAAAGTGGACGTAGGCACATTCTGGCTGAACCACTATAAATCTACGTGTCTTTTTACAGTTTAGCCCCTGTTTTTTACGTATTTGCATAAGTCGCTCAAATTACTAAGAATAACATAAGATCTACTAAATCATACAACTTTGAGGTGTTTGTCCATTTTTTGTCCAAACATATACCATTACCTAAGTTTGGTGATGCTAAGTAGAAACCCCCAGAATGAAAATATCGATAATCGACTTTCGAAAACAGAAGTAAGAGTTTTATTGAATCTTTAGCCCTACCTTCTGGCATCTCATGCTATCTGAAGATTCACAACATCAAGGAAAAATCCATAGAGTTGAGTCATCTATGCATGAGTTTCTAGAGATAGAAACTGATACATGATTACGAACTCAGCACTGGACTTGGAAGAATTCACTTTCGCAAAAGATGACCGTGATGCGTCTTTCCAGCACATGCACCCAGAATGACATCGAGTGACGATGCCAAATTGGAAGAATTCAATTGTAGTTAGGAAACAAACATCATTGAAAAAATCAAAGCTTCGAATCAAGCAGCAAAGTCCTTAGTTTTCAGAGATAGGAGCTATTATGCCAATCAAACTGGGACAATAAGACATATGGCCTAGGAGACCTAGTCTCCCAAAAACATATAGACATAGTATTCAGAGCAATCAACCCTATGGACCGGGGCATATACACCAACACTTTGTCAAACGAACTCAATGGAGAATAAACAGGGACAACCATAGAACTGGCTAGACCAAGCTACCTCATAATTCTGGACTAAGCTATGAAATAGAATATGCCAAAATGACAGCAAGAGTATTACTTACTTGTATAGAATTATGGTAAACGAGTATGCTGCACAGGAACATAAGAGGCATAGTAGCGACTAACCAAAGAGAAAAGGAAATGCTCGGAATCAAGCAATTAAACCGAAGGTCCTTGGAGATAGGGACTGGTGTGCAGGTTGAATTCGAAAAATGCAAAAGAAGGATAATCACAATCGAACAAATCATGTGCTTATTTCCGAAGACTGAAACTGTGTCTGATCGAACTTCAATTGCAACTCTACAAGAGCAGTTGTGCCTTGTAATTTAACTATAATCAATCATCCCAATATTACAGGAATAATAAGAGAAGCCTAAGTTGTGAAGGATCCAGCTTCTGGACGAGTGGAACTCCCTCCGCGAGACTAAAGATTTGATGACCGGAAAGTCATTTTCAACAATAAAACATGGCATTTAATCATGTCGAGTATGTTTTACTTTACATAATATCCTCTTATAACCAACGCCCGGAATCCAAGGAAAGTTGGCGTATGTTGGCCAATCGGGTTCTGAGCATTGACCGGGGCAGATGTAGTGCGTTATCAACATGAGGAGAGTTCGGTATCCCAAATACTGCAAATGAACAATCTAGTGTAGATAGCTTGTTTACATTTGAAAAACAATTCATATCGTCCTTTGAAATTACCTTTTCCACACTTACCCGTTATCGATCAACAATCGATAACGGAGCCGCGTTCCGTAGTGACGCGGGAAGCTTTTCTTTTTAGGATCACTAGAGTACAGAAAAAGGAAGAGCAATACGATTGAATCTTCCACTATATCCAATTTTGGAATGAATCGTCGCATTAGAATTTAAAACGGCGATGGGAACTTAACCAAGTCCCCGAAAAGAAACAATTAAAGATAAAGACAAAGACTTTGCTCCAGAATAGCGTACAATCATTTGAGCCAAAACTTGGCTTCACCGTTGGCCGAGTTAAAACTATTAGGTCGACTCCTAACCTACGCCGTGCACCCACTTACTGACCTAAACCCTTATGTAAACTGCGGAGCAAAGATTGCATCGTCAGTACCAGGAATTGATATTCAGATAAAAAAAGAACGACTATCAGAATCAGTCAATTGAAAACAACATCTTGAGATGGACTTCGACGATTTACATTGAAAATTCAACAGGCAGCTGAATAGTCGAAGCCAAATTTGCATGGTAACCTCGACACGATCAACAAGATTTCACAAAATGAAAACTTAAAAGTAGTTACTTCCATAGCAATCCTTATTTCCAATAAAGGCATACTCTTGGGGGGGCAAATGTTAACTGGGTTTTTACCCAGGCAGGAATCCAGATGAGTTAGAACGTCTAGGCCAAGCCAAAACAACTCAAGAATCGACCAAAAGACCAGAGGAATAGGCCAAGAAGAAGAATTACCTAAAAATCCACTAAGGGGATGGATCACTAGCGATCCATCACCTATGAATCTCTAGCGATCCATAAGGATGCATTGTGAGTCATCCTAACCTCTTGCATCATGATATACTATCTCTTTTAAGATTACTTGCTAAGTTTCATTGCATTCCAAGCATCCTAGTTCAAGAAGTAAAGACTCATCTTATTCAAGCTGTTTTGACCAAAGCAGCTAGCTTAAACTAGACCTAGAGAATACAGAATCAGATTGACTTAAAATTTAAAGGAAACGCTTAAAAGACCTAAAAGAAAGCTCATAGAAAAAATGAGCATGATTAAAGAAGGTATGATGGATTGTTGGTGATCCATGTTGATGGATCGCTAGCGACCCATCTTGATGGATCGCTAGCAACCCATGTAGCTTAGTCCCCATCACTTGAAATTCATTAAGTAGGTCCCTCAAATCCTCTAGAGTGTACCTGCAAAGTTTCATCTGATTTCGTTAAGTGTTGAGTGAGGTATGGATGATTCTTATGGACTAGATGACCCAATGAAGACGCATGGATAACAAACTCCAAATGATTTGATATTTGGACAAGACACTTAAATAGAAGATAGGAAGACAACCAAATGGAGATCACTAAAAAATAGACTAAGTACATGGATCTCTAGGGATCCATCACTTATGGATTGCTAGCAATCCATCAACAATGGATCATTAGCGATCCATCAAGTTAGCTCGGGCCGCCTTCAAACTTTTTGAGCACCTTTATGATGCCAAGTACCAGCTTCTAGGAAAGGGGATTTGGCCAAAGTTCTCTCCAACTCCTATAAATACAATCCTAATTGCAACATAAAGAGGGGCTTTTGAACTGGCTGTTGAAACTCTACAGAAACTATTCATCGCTCTTCTCCTCCCACACAACAGTCATCTAAAGTATTCACTGTGATTCTCCAGTGAACTCTAACACTGGTGACTTGATATAACTTACAAGATCCAATCAAATTTTAATAAGATTCAACTTGTAATTGCAATCAGTTAATAACAAAAGTTATAAAGTGGATGTAGGCTTCGTTAACAACCAAACCGTTATAAAAATCTCTAATTTCTTTACTTTATCTGCAAGTTATTATTCTTTTTTTCTATTTTATTTGCCTTTTTAAACAGGGCTGGTGCTTTCACACTCAATCCACGGTGTTGATCCATTTTTTGGGTTAACAATCAATGATGAAACAAATAGCTCGTATAATGAACATAATCCTAGAAGACGATAAAAAATACTTCGATGATCCTAATTACAACCATTGTCACCACCATGCTTTTCAAATATACAATTTAACTGAACATTAAAAAAACTAACCTAAGAATTCAGTATAAAGAAAAAAGAATAATATGGACTACTCTCCATGCAACCATGAAAGTAAAACTTCACAAGCAAATTAATAGAATAATATTACCATGAATTTCAAAATTTCAAACGATGATATCAATCTAAAAATTCAAAATAAAATGGAGACAAAGAACAGAGTGAGAAGATCGGCTCTAAAACTAAGAGCTTGTTATCTAGGTTCCATTAAAAGCTTGCTAAAATAATAATTGCAATAAAAATACATACTTTGTTTCTATGATTCTTAGCTTCCAGATCATCTTCCTCTTCTTTGAGATCAACTATCTTCATTTTACTTCACAAGTTTTTTCTTATCAACATTATAGAAATTACGACAGATGGTTAATTACATGTTGTTTTGTGATTTGTTGGACATGAATTTAGACTTGAAATGCAAATGTTTTAGAGATTTGAAATGTGATTTCTTTTAACGGGAAGGACATAGGTTAGCATGATAGTCTATGGAATTATGGGACCAAAATTAATTTTAGGTCAGAGGAGACTCAAAGGAGAAGCCATGTTGAAGGTGCTCTGGTTAGAGGAGAAACCATGTTGAAGTAGAAGCAGGATTAGGGTTTTGTTATGATTAGGGTTAAGGAGATGTGAAGAAGGGTAACTAGTGTAGAAATTAAGAAAGTGCGTAAGAAAAACTCGGCTGTAGATTTTGTATAAGTTTTTGAAGTCCGTCTTGGTCCGAGGTTTTAAGGTCTATGGTCCATGTCCATATGATTTTCATTTAGGATATGATTAGGATAAGAAAAAATGTATGAAAATAAGTTTATCCTAAAACGTCCGAAGTTTTTCTATTGTCCGAATATTATCTATCCGTTGTCCAACTCGTACGAACAATGTCCGAGCGTAACGCTTGTTTGGTCTGTGTCCATCCGAATCTCTTATAGGACAGGACTGGGATGCACCTTCGTATGGTCCAGTCCGACCCATTTACATACCTAAGAAAAATGCTCCTTGCTCCTAAAACTATATGCATATGGTGTTTCTCTAGTTCTTGACTTCAACAATTATTATTTTTTAACTAAACCGACATTTAAATATATCAAACAAAATCGCTATCCTTTCCATTCCCTAAATCAAAGTCAACCTTTTCAAAACACGAATCATATAAAATACACAAAATAAAGATTAAAATAATAAAATTTATTTTTTCATCCCTATTTAGGATGATGACATTTCAAAATACTTACTTGATTTGTTATAAAATGGTTTATTTGATCAAATTGCATGCCTTTTAAAGATTTGATCGTTCGTTTTCTTCCATATTTTCACTATCAAACACTTTTTATTCTTAATGATGGGTGCATTCTCAATTTTATTGTGATTGGTATCCTCCATTTAACTAACAGAAAAACGAAAAATTGGGGAGAAAATAGCGTAAATGTTGTATTATAAAACATTAAAATTCAATAACTTACATTGAGATTTTCAATTTCAACATCATCAACTTTATATCCTTCAATTTTGTGTTAGTCATAAGACCATTAAACTCATCATAAATAACAACTAAAAAACCCTGAACAACAAAACTTTGATCGATACATAAAAGAGAACCATACTTTAAGAAATTAAAAGTAAACCAACCACTTTATGTTCATCAAATTTAGGATCATCCACTAAATTTTCACTTGGCTTCGTTTATTAGACAAAATTAGGTTTTTTATGGCTGAAAATTTTGTTTATTGATGATGGTTAGGACAATATATATGAGTTTTCTGAGGCAGATGAAGAGACTATAGTTGTTTGTGGTTTAGAAAGTAGATTTTGGTGGCTATAAGCATATGAAAACAATTGACGGGTAATAAAATTTTAAAGGTAGTTAGAAGCATTTTCCCGAATGCTAATAGTAGCACACATTAGAAAAGTATATCTACTATATCCAGAGAGAGCGGAAGCAAGTTCAGAAAATGGGACAGTATATTGGTGAGAAATTGAAGAAGGAAACGAAATGGACATTTTGGTTTCAAATTGTTGTATTTTGGCTCCTAATAGTAGCTAAATCTCTCTAACTGTCAGTTGGATAACAGTAGTAACAACAATAGATAAAAATAAAATAAAATTTGAGTGACAAAAAGCCAAAAAGTTACTTAAGTTTCAAAAGCTTAGATGAGTTTAACGGTTATATTTGTAGTCGTTGCTTCTTCTCCTACATATGAAGTCTCTCTCCCTCTTCACTTTCACAATAATATCATTTTTAAAATTTCTAAATTAAACACATATTTCCCCTTTGTTTCTAACAAATAACATAGTAATCAGAATTTAATCATCAAGGAAAGTTGGTAACTGTCATTCTTGCAATTACAGGGAGGCTAATTCACGTTCGATAAGAATGACATCCTATGTTAAATCCATTTACTGATCCAAATTTTGTTTGGACCAAACATATTTCATATGCTATTAGTTTACCCTTAGGCAAAAGACATTACACAATAGGATTTCAGAAACCCTTAGGCGAAAGACATTACACAACGGGATTTCAGAAATATAGTAAATACATTTATACATATATTTGTGTGCATATATAATTTGCTATGAAAATGGCACGATATCTGCTACTGTCGCAACGACGTCTAGGGTTCCGTCAGAGACTGAGGTGGAGGAAGGTGAAGGGTGGCAGGAGGTCTGGCGAAAGGGCAAACGGAAAATGACTAAAGGTGATGTGGATAACATTAAAGCTAAAGTGTGGGCTAATCCTAGGGATGGAGCTAATTTATTTAAAATCAATAAAGAACAGGGATCCAAATCGCGGGCTGACCTGCTAGGAAAAAGCATAGAAATCAAAGAAAACATTGAATTCCATAGCCCTAAATCGAATTTGGAAGGAGATTTTGCGAAAATTGATGACATCGATTATCGGCAATCTAACAAATGTGGAATAATTCGATATTCATCTACATAGCGGGTAGGAGACCTTACTATGTGTATTTCAATGCATTTGTTAAAAGGGAATGGAAGCCAAAGGGCAAATAAGAAGTATTCTCTAGAGATAATGGACTTTACCTAGTAAAATTTGAATTGCAAGTGGACCTAGAAAAGATTTTGAAAGGTGGTTCATGGTTTATGGATAGCAAACTTATTCTCATGAAGAGAGGGGATGCTAATTTCCAGTTTGAAAGAGACATTCTAGAATCGTACCCTATTTGGGTATGGCTCAAAAATCAACATCTCAAATTATGGAATGCTAGAGGAATAAGCAAACTTGCAAGTTTAATTGTAAAGCCTATTGACATAGATGAAAACACTAGACAAGCTAAAAGACTGAAATATGCCAAAGTGCTTATAGAGATTAAAGATGACAAAAATTTCAAAAGAAGCATCAGAGCAAAAGACAGCCAAGGCAGAACTTATGTGCAAGAGTGGAATATGAATTTATTCCACCTATCTGCAAAGACTACAGCTGTTTTTGGCATAGTGCGATGCAATGCCCAATTCTAAAAACAACTAACGCACAATAGTGGAGACCAAAAGCATCAACAGAAAAAACAGACACCAACAATAAGTCCTGTAAGCCTATTCACAGTCAAGATACAAACAAAAATCCAAATAGCCCAAAGAAGCAAGCAAATAAAAAGTGTTTAACATGCCCAAAAAAATTACACTAATACAAGAGAAGCTGTTGGCGTCAAAATTTGCCACCAACACACAGTTGTATGAAGCACCAATATCCAATCACATATCTGAGATAGTATCTAAAGTAGGAATATAATATGAAGAACAAAGAAATTAAAAATGAAAGCAAGTAAAAAGAGACAAGATTTATATTGGTTCGACTAACTTCGGCCTAGGTTTTATTATACTATAGTTTGTTTATAGTTACAATCCGAAATCCAAGAATAAAATTAGTAGAGTGTAGCCTAGGATGGAGATAAAGAGAAGCAGAAAGATCTTTTTTCTAACGCTTTGTTTGCTATATTTATAAGGGAAGACATGCATGGATCAGGCTAAAATTTCGACAGAAGAACATCCAGGCCATGACAAGGCCACCCAAGAATTTTTAGGGCCATTGGGACCCACAATAGGAATCGGTACCGATCCCTATTTTGGTGTCCATATGGGGTGCAATTCCTCAAAGGGGTTTCCTATAATGTTAGCAACTTGCCCTTCAAATTTCGTGCCATTCCGACTTACGGTTTGTGAGATATCACGTTTTCCGTGAAGTGGTGTTGCATACATTTAGATTTCAACCGATCCCTTTGGAGGGATAGGGGCCGATCCCTCCAAACTCCTCCAAATGATGTGATCCATAGGGGAGCTTCTCCATGTTGTAATATGTATAACCTCCATGTTTCAAGCCAATTGGATTAGTAGAACTCGAGTTATTGATCGATCTTTGTTGCAATATGCTACGAAGGCTGATTATAAACGATCCTTATGGAGGGATAGGGGACGATCCCTCCAACTTACTCCAAATGATATGCGATCCCTATGGGGTGTTCCACAAGTTGTAGTTAACTTGTGTTACAAGTTTTAAGTCAATTAAATGTGTAGATGTTGAGATATTGATCGATCTTTGCAATAAAGTTGGGTTAGCGATCCCTAAGAGGGAAGAGGGCAAACCCTTTGGAGGGATAGGGGCTGATCTCTCCAAACTCCTCCAAAGGCTATACGATCCCTGGGGTAGACTCCTTAGGGTCCCCTCTTCATGTTTTCAAAGTTTTACAATCCGCCTTGTGGTTGTTGAGTTATGGAGCAATCATCACTGAGTTGTGTTGTGTGCATCATGTTTAATCCGATCCCTTAATTCTGATCCCTCTATTCCGATCCCTCTTCTAGAGGAAGTATTAGTTCTATACTTAGCCATTTTTTGAGTGCTGTCCACCTGAATCCATTCAACAATAGTCTATAGTTTTGAATATAATCGATCTCCAATCTTGGTAACCATCGATTATCTCTAATCTTGGTAACCATCTCTCCGAGCTTTCTACCTTGATGATCATGAAGTTTATTAGGTTAAATCTGCTTGTGTACTGCCTAACCAAAAGGCGGGTTAACATTTGCCCCTCAAGACAAGCCTTGTGATAGGAAGGTGTGTTTTGAATTGCCATAAATCCAAAATCCGAAATCCATAACCCATTGATAGGGGTATTTTCCAATCCAGAATCCAATCTAGATACACGGTCTCTTCGAATTATTTTATCCGGATCCATATCCATCCAGAGCCAAATCCATTGCTATTCGAAACTGATATCCAAATCAATGATCTCTTCGGGTTGTTATCCTAATCCAAATCTTCAATCTCATCGGATCCATGCCGAGCACAATCCGTACTCGACGACATGAGTAGGCCAATCCATCATGTTCGAGCGAAGCGACCTACCCCTTTCTAGGCATAGTCCATACTCGGCGACCTCTCTGGATCCTTGCTGAGCGTAATCCATACTCGACGACCTGAGTAGGCCAATCCATCACGTTCGAGCGAAGCGACCTACCCCTTGCCAAGCACAATCTATACTTGACGACCTTAATCTCTTCGGATCCTTGCCGAGCGCAATCTATACTCAACAGCCTGATTAGGTCGAACAATCGCATTCAATTGAAGCGACCTAACCTTTGCTAGACATATTCCATACCAAATTTTGGCTTCGTTTCTTTTCGAGGACGAAAAGATTCAGGGATCGGATTTGCTATAGTACAGCATGATAGGGGGTTCTCGCTTCGCGGTTTGGTGGCGAACGGGAGACTCTTACCCCTACATGTCCCATTGAGGGGTTGGTTGCGAGTCGAGAGGCTGGCCGTAAAAGCAAATTCGAGGTATCACTGTATGCCACGGTGGGTCTGGGATGGTTGCAAAGCCTACCAGTCGCCACTGGCTCGTCCCATCACAGTTGGTATCAATAAGCATTTAATAAATTCTGGCTTCGTTCCTTTTCGAGGACGAAAAGATTCTAAGGAGGGAGGAATGTGATAACTCGGATTTTGAACAACTGTTAATTGGATAATTAACTGCTTTTTAACTATTGAGATACTAATTTTATTTGGTTGAACAAATAAAACTTTGATAATTAGAATATATCTGGATATGTATATAGATGAATTTGAATTATAATAAAAGCTGAATTATAAATATGTGAATAAATATCTATTTGATAATCTCCTAATATAATTATTCAATTGGCAAGATTATTATTTTCAAGGTTTATTTAAAGATTTTATACACTAAAATAATACCTATGCATATACTTATGAATTTAAAAAGTATTCTAGTTTAAAGTAAAATTTGGTAAAGGTATATGTATTTCTTTAAAAGGTTATACTTGAAATAAATGTAGTTTGTAAATATATAAAGATTGAAAACACATGTATAAATGTATTACATAGATTTAAGTAATAAATAAATACATAAGACATTAATAAAAAATAAAATATATATTGAAATTAATTAATATATATATATATAAACATTTTCTCATGAAAATGTACAAATGTAAGATATATAACATACAAATGACAAATGTAAAGATTTTAAACATGTGTCACTTTTTATTTTTGATTTTCTTTTATTTTAAATAATAACTCAAATTCAGCCTATATAAAACATTGTTCCTTCTCTTCATTTCTTTTTCATGTTCTCTTTTCTAGCTAAGAAACTAAAACCCTATAACTCCAAAACAATCAGTGATAAATCTTCCCTCAAACCAGAATTTATCAAACAATAAACTGCATATCATCTTCAAAATCAAAACAACTCAAAGCCTGTACATTTTCAAAGATCAATATCAAGCCTGCAAAGTATTTTCTTCAAACCTGGGAAAATTATTTCCTGGAGCAACATGGCAAGAAGGTCATCTCAAATATTAGGCTCCAGTCCAAATTCTTTTAAAACCAAATGAATTCAACTCAAACTTCAGCAAGTTGTTAAGCAAAACTTCAGGTTCCAGGATCCAGTCTTTTAAAATCAATTACAGACTTGTTCTGTCCATCAAAACAAGGTGAGTAAACACAATATTTAAGTACTTAAGTAAACTAAGATATGTGCATGTGATTCTTGAATTGATTGTGCTTGCATGTGTATTTTTAAGTACGTATCTCTGTGTATAAATGTGTTTGTTCTGTGCATGTTGGATATACCTGATCTTCTCTGTTATCTTAGTTACAGAGTTGAAAAATAAACAAAGAAATTCAATTTATCTTCATCTAGTCACTGATATGCTTAGAGTTTCAAACAAAACAAATTTGTTTAAACATAAATTAAGATCTAAAAATAGTTTTAAGTATGATTGTGATTTATGGCATCTGGAAAATTAGTTTTACAAAGAAAAATTTAAAATATGTTAAATTCGAATGTTGTAAATTGTTGTTTCAATTATATAACTTGAATTATCATTAGAAAATAGGATTTTTAAGATGAAATTGGTAATATTTAGTTTGGTATCGGTTGTGAATTTACGAGATGAACGGAAATTGTAATTGCATCGAATTCCGGCGATCGATGGTGTTTTGGGTGACGAGTTTGATCGTGGTTGAAGCTAGGGTGATAAGGAGTATCGAAAAAATGATGGATAAAATTATAGGTCATCGTCGCGGCGTGAGTTCGTCGAAATAGGGTTTGAGTAGTAGTTTTCGTCGACTAGGTTTGAGGTGTGACTGCATCGTCAAGGGGTGATCGGAGTAAACCGGAGCTAGGGGGATCGACACGTGGAGGTCTTGTGCAGCTTTGGACGAAGTCACGTGATTTCTGGTGGATTAGACCATCGGCGTCAAGGATAAATGTTGGTAGTTGGATTCTAGATTGGTGATGGATAGCTCGTTTTCGACTTACGGCAAATTTGAAAGTTCAGGTGGGTCAGGCTGGTCGGCGGTGACGTCAGTGACTTGTCGAAGGTAGGGGCAGTGGTCGGAGGCGATCAGCAGGGTTGTACACGTGCACACGTGGATACAAGTATCTGGGTTTGTTTGTGAATAAAGGAAGAATGGGTGCTCTCGGGTTCAAGCTCGGGTTTATAGGCATTTTGACTCGAAGCAGTTTTGGAAATAAGGTTGCTCGGGAAAATGTTTGGGTGACTCGGGATCGTTTCCGGGTTAACTTGTGGGTTTTCGGGTAGCGGGTTTCAGTTTAAAAATTTAATCCTAGTTTTAAATTAAAAAAAGAAGTAGAAAGAAGGCAACGGTCTCGGGTAAGGGATCGATGTTATTCGGGTTTGACCCGAAGAAAATTTTGTTCAATTTTAAGTTTAAAAATGAATAAGTTTTTAAATTCAAAATGAAACTAGTTCTGAACCCTTCTTAAAATTTATTCCTTTATATTATAAATGTCTTAAATAATTGTTTAAGGAAATTTATAATTTGTTTAACTTAAAGTGGCTAAGGTAAATGCTTAAGTTATTTTAAACTTAAATTAAATGGTTTAATTAAGTATGATACTTATAATTTAAATGTTTGAATATGATTTTAATAATTAAGGAATTTATTAAGGATCAAGGTTAATTAATTAAGGATAATTAACCAATGGGATAATTACTTAATGAAAGAATTACTTAAGGGAAATAATTAAGGATTAAATAATAAGTGTAATTAATTAAAGGATAATTAATCAATATAAGTGATTATAAGATAATTAATTTGAGTAATTAATTAAGGATCAATGTAATTATTGTGAATGGGTGAAGGTTAATTATTTTGTGAAATTAATTAAAGGTTAATTACTTAATGTAATTAAGGATGAAAATTAAGGATGATTAATTAATGGTTTGTAATTAATTAAGGTTAATTAAGTAGGATTAAAAGTGATTAAAGTAATTAATTTAATTAATTTAATTAATTAGAGATGGTATGGTTGATTAATCTTGCTATGAATGATTAAATGATATTGTATGCCTTAGATTAGTTGATATCTCTGGTATGTGATGTGGAATGCTATATGATATAATATGTTTTGGTTAAAACAGTGACATCCTTTATTTAAAGTTTGAATTATATTTCACTTGAATAACTTGGGTTAAGATGACATTGGATTCGAAGAGACCGGAGTCAGGTATTAGTAAATACCCGAAACCACTTCGATTCTTTATAGATTGATATGTGAAATCAATAAGTTGGAATGGAATGATTTAAGTGAATTGGACCATTTAAACTAAGTTGGATACTTAGATATTGTTTTGTGAAAATAAAATGTTGACTATATAAGTTGTTTACTTGTAGTAAAGTACGAGTTACCCCGGGTTTAAATAAGTTCTATGGATTAAATTTCATGTTAGATAAGTTTACTCACGCTGGTTTCCAGCCTGACTCGGGTGTTACTTTATGGTAATGCTCGGGTCAGACCGAGTATTACAGATTTTCAGGTAAGGACGTTCTGGAGCTCAGGAGGCAAGCTGTAACGACCCGTAAATTTTAACCGTTTTAATAACGTAATTAGTTAAAATTTTGTGAAATTTTAAACGATAAAATTTTGAAATAAAAATTTTATATTTGGAATACGTCTAGTTAAACATAGCGACTGGTAAATTTTCGTCCAAAAATATGAAAGTTTATTTCGCGCGTGAATTCACTTCAATTTAATCAGTTAAAAAGCGATGAAAATAAAATGTTTTCAAAACCAAAATATTTTTACATAGAAAAATTCTAAATCATCTTCTGAGCAAGATTTCAGTTTGTCGTTTTTCCAAATTCGGACATCTTTGGCTCCGTCGTTCTTATTTTCTGCAAAATAGCAGTATTCTGGTACCGATATCGATTTTTATCGGATGATCGTACCACTGATATCTATATACCGTTGTGACCGTCTTGTTGTGCTGGTCTCCGCAGTATATTTGTTTTCGTGTTTTGAAGTTCGGTACCCGGTGAAATCCGTGTAACCGGTATCCGTATCGATACCGTTTTAAAACCTTTTGAGTTTTATCTGTCCTTTCATCTCCATACTTATCTAAAACAAACGGCTGTGTGCATTTAATATTTGTGGAATTCGAAGCGTGCTTTCCTCTGTTCAATGTTACGTGACCTTTTGATTTACACTTTACTAGTTCATTTCTTTGCCTTCCCTTCATTGTGTTTCTCGGTTTACATTTCTCGTGTTCTGCCTGGCCTTTCATTTTCTATCTCCACGCATTTGAATCAAAGTAGCCATCATTCCTTCCCTAGCTCTGACGCCCTACCCACCTTAGCACCACACCATCGAATTTCCTTCACCGCTGCCGTGGCCAGCAACCGCCTACTGAAGCCCACTACCGAACTTCGCCTATCACCCAAATCCATCACCTTTGCTCTCCTTGCTTCCCTGACCTCTGGCCTTCCCACCACTTCACCACCGAAGCCATCGTCTCCACACGCATAGCCTTCCCCACCACGTCAGCTGACCTACCTTCCCACCATCACCCACCTCCCCTCCATAGCCGAGCAAGCTTCCTCCGCCTCTCAAATTTCCTCCGTTCAGATCCACACCCAGCCTTCAACCCGTCCTTCTCACTTCACAACCGGCAGCCAACGCAACCCCTCCAACTCCTTCAACTCACGGCCTCCCCACTTTCTCTTTTCCCATTGCCGAGACCACCACTTCACTCGGCCCACAAACCATCTTCCCACCTCCAACTGTCCTCCACATTGCCGAGCTCCAGCCTCTTCGTACATATATATTGAAGATTTTATTTTGAAAGGTGAATTTTGTTGCATAGGAATAACTGTATACCTATGTATATATATTACATAAACTTTGTTTTATAAAACCTGTTGCTTAATTATAGTTACAAAGTATATTTATATCTTGCACTGCACATACTCTTATTGAATGAATACGTGTTTTAATTGCATACATATTTCTCGTTTTGCTTGGTTCCAAGTCTCGCCCATTTGGAAAAAAAAATATAGATTTTAAGTTGTATGTGTGTTAGTTTAATATGGATGTTTTTTTACATTATATAATATTTCGGTATTCACACATTTGTTCACGTGAGCTTTATGGTTCGCATATTTAAATGATAAAATGTAAAGTATATGGGGTTAGTTGTAGGTTTGATTATATAAATTTGTGTTTCCTTGCATAACATTGATATCACTTTTAATTTATGAAACGTGTACTTTATGCATGTTATAGTCTCAACTTATCAACATGGGTTATGACGTTAAGGCATCTTTCATTTGACAAGAGTTATATGACTATTTTAATATAAATCAACATTTCTGCTTGCTTATTTTAGAGGCATTATAAGGACCTGTCATTTTGTATAGTGAGGATTTTATGAATATAGCAGTTTGTGTACGGGTTATAAAGATAGCAGTATATATATAAGTGTATATTTTATTATAAATTTATTTTATTTAATATTCGTCTAAAAAAAAAAATTCCTGTTATATCTTGCTGATTCTTTGATTTATGATTTCTGTTATCAGCTCTATCCGTTGAATTCGTGCCAATTTTGCTTTGCTTGACTCGATTTCAGTGTCCATATCAGTGTGCGTATCCGTGTCATCTTCGGTATTCTTTAGCCTCGAAAGGTGAGCACTCACTCACGATTAACGTTCTTTTATTTATTAAATTTGATTTCAATTGGAACGACAATTGAAATGCTGCTGTTAGTTATTTACACTGTATTACCTGTATCAGTTTACCTGTGACACCTGACACCATTATCTGTTAATTATTTATGCGATGATAATACAGTTTGGCTGATAATTGATTGATTGTTGATGTTTATATTGGACGTTAAATTGTAAATGTTAAAATGATAAATAGTATGCAATTGAAATTGATATAGGATAGTTAAATGTTAAATTTGATTAAATGACATTTGTATAATATGACCCATTTGTATAAATTGATTAAATGACATTTGACACGTAGGATTTGTTTAATTATATTTTGAACCCCTGAATGTATGTTGTTAAATTGATGATGTATGAAATTGAAATCGATTGACAAGTGAAGAACCGTAATGTAATAATCTTTAATCTACATGAAATGATAGTGTGGATTCTAGAAATAATTATATTAATTCGTACAAATAACAATGCGAATTAATATGGTTATTTCGGGATTATTTGAATTGATTATTGGATTGATATTGATTGCTGTTATTGCTTGTTTATTTACTTTGACACCATCCCAGTTATCACACTGCAAGTTCCCTTTGATATGCTTTGATTTTTAATTAAATTGGAATCGGGTTGAAATGATAAATACCCAAAAATTGAACTTTGACCTAGGATAGAGAATTAAATAAAACCCGATTGGTCAATAATTTGATTTAAAAATAAAATAAGGATTTTATTTGAATAAATATTATGGTTTTGAAATGAAATTGAAATCTGAATTTTAATGAAAGGAAATTGTAATATTTAATAATCCGAAACAAAAGATTAACAATGTAATCAATGAAAGAATGTTGTTTAATTTGAGAAATTATTGAATTAAGTTTGAAATTATAATTAAGTTGAAATTATTAAATTTTGAAATTAATTAATAATTAAGTTTTGAATTATTTAATAATTAAATAAGATTGAATGATTTAAATGATTAAATTGAATTGAAATTCTTTAATAAGAAAAATTGAACTTTTGAATAAGTGAATTTTACTTCGTAAAGAATTGAAATTGAGTTTCTTTATTAATTAAGTTTTGAAAAATTATTTAAGGAAGTAAATAAGTGAAATTGGATTTCTTTAACAAAAATGAAATGTGATATTTTTGGAATTAATGTAAGACTTGTAATTGGAGAATTGATTTGACGAATTTAGTTTAATTCAAAATTGTAAGTTTTGTTTTAATGAAGTTGAACTTAAGAATTGATTAAATGAATTGGAAATTTAATAGAAATTGTTTGGAATGATAAAGTAACTTAACGAATATTGAATGAAATCGATGAATGAGTTTAAATTGATTTGAATGTTAAATAGAATTTATTTAAATGATTTCAAAATGAAACTTATATACGAACTCGAATCAATATTTGAATTGTTTTAAATAGAAATTGAAATTGAATTATAAGATTTTGAAACGGAAAATTGGAAGTTTTGAAACGAAAATTTGGAAATTGTTTTAGAAAGACAAATGAAATGTTGATTTACGAATTTTATTTGAAATTGAAATTGATTTGGTTTTTGAAATATATAAACGACCAATCGGTGTAATAATTACGAAAGTTATTAAAGAGACCGGGATCGGTAATGGATATACTCTCTATCTGAACCGAAACCACTTTAATAACTATACGCGGAGTGATGATCCAAAATGAAGTGGATGGAATGATGTACGCGTTGACTGAAGAAAGAGAACGATTTTGGATGACCCCTGACATGACTAAAACAGGAGCCGCGCCGGGCCATTGAGGATCGCCATCTCTAGCGGACACACTTCTTCGATACCATATCTATTACTTTTGTGATTCGATTTGGGTGCACCCCTCGATTTGGGAGTGTTGTTTCGCGGTGTTGGGGTGGTAGCTGCTATGCCCAACATCAGTCCGGATCAGGCAACTACTAGTATCCTAGTTGGTATCGCCTCATGTACCTTGTCATACTGATTATCCTATTCGCGACCACTACGATTTTGATTTGTACCTTTAGTATATGGATTGCCCTCTGGTGACTTCCGGTTTTGGGGAAACTACGGTCTTGTATATGCTTTTGGGAATAAACAGGTTAAGAGGTGTATGGGCCCTGCTTAACCCTATTTTGATATCTTTATATTACTGATAGACATTATCTACTTATCGTACATTACTACATAGTAGATAGTTTAACGGATCCTTAAAGGATGGTTATTCCAAACATCCTTTGAGTTACTTGTATTTCAATTGCTATTTCACTTGAGTTGGATTTATTAATATGAGAATGTTAATCCTGACTCGAGTGTTTTGTGTTTTGCTTTACGCTCGGGTCAGACTGAGTAGTTCAGCTTTCGAGACCCACCTTTGGAGTTGGAGCTTCGCTTGGAGATCCAGCTATCTATCCAGCTTTCAGATAGTCGATGATTCCAGTGATGTATTCTGATTTGTATCTGTTACTCTTCCATTGTATCTAGTTTAACTCTGATGTATCGTATTACTCTTCTGTTGTAAACTCTGATGTATTTTATATATTCATATAGTAGCTTCATGAACTACTATCTCTTTTATTTCCGCTGCACTTATTACTCTGTGTCTGTGATCTGTGATTATTTATTTACTGTATATGTTCAGTTTTGCCGAATTTAAATTAACAACGCGTTATTTTGAACAATTCAACTACGGCATGAGTGTCTACCTATACACTTATAATGGATGTGAATGGTCCAAAATATCGGGTCGTTACAGTTGGTATCAGAGCTTTGGTAGCTCTAGGCAAAACTTAACATATAGGGTAAATGTATTTACAGAATCACTCCCATTCGAGTTTCAATCCCTTCCTTTTGATTCGATTCCTTTGAATTTTGGAACGTCCCCTACGGTTCCAAATTTCATTCGTGTTCCTCACTATTCGTCTTCTTTAAATTCTGGAGCATCACATTTCTCCACATCGAATGATCTTTATAATGAGTCGGCGGTCTCGCCAATCTCAAATCGATTTATAAAAGGGGTGAAACTCCTTTATAATGGGCATTGTTTTACCGAAGATTTCTGTATCCTCGGTTTACGATGCTATCTATCTCCTGCTACATCTGAATTCTATTTCTTGAGATCAAATGTCGATTTACCTCGGAATTCTACACCGATCTCATTCTTGAAGTTACGGTCGACCCGGTTAAGGTTGCCCGTGAATTAAATAAGCTTATCCATCTCCTGATTCTGTTAATTAAATCACCTTATCTTTAATCTTTTCTTTCGAATTTATTTTCGAAAAAATTCTCTTTGATTTGAGTCCATCAAATTCGAATCTCTATCTTTGCTTTGAAATCTATTCTTGTATAGTCGAGCGAGGAAGTGTATTTGTAAATTAATATTAAAATGTTTTATTATATTGTGTTGTTTGAGTTGTTGATGTGATTTGGGTTTTCGATCGATTCGTCTGATCAACGCTATCGATAGGATTTCCAAAACACTTGAGCAGAGCAAACTGACACAATATTGTTTTCAAAAATTTGTTTGATTATATTGTAAAAAAATAAGTAAAAATTTTCTGAAATTTAAAAGGTTAATTAAATTGTTTGTTTGAAATGATAATATTTGATTATCATTTATTGTTCTAAAAAATTTATAAATACGGTTTATAAATTGATTTGGAATTTGAAATGAATTTAATTCAGAAATTTGAGAATTTAGTTTCCGGTGATTTCGAACTTTGATTTTATAATTTTAAAGTATATATTATTGGAAGTATTTTCGAATAGAAATCGTTTCAAAGAACTTTTAAAATATTGAAATCAATGCTCTTCTCTTTGTCGCTGGAAAATAATCTCGGTGATGGCGGCCGCATCATCGACATTCATTTTCGAGTTTCGAAGTGGAGATACTATTCTGTAGCCTTGCTACGGTTTCGTTTTGAAAAATATTTGATTTGAATTTCTTCAATATAATTTGAGTTATATATATATAGGTAGCTTATTTTAAAATTTAATTTGATTCGATATAAATATATTATATATATCTCTAAATTGTTTAAAGTTAATCGGAAATCTAATTCTTAAATTTTGTTAAAGGATGATTTTAATTATAAACAAAACCAAAATTTTGGATAAATATTTAAACTAGAATAATTGAATTGGGAAAATTTTATTTGTATATTGTTCAACTGCATTCTAATACAACTTACCTAAATCATTCAGAAGTTGAATATGTAATTGGATAATATATAAGATAAATTGAATTTATAAAGAAAATTTGAGTGTTTATAATAAATATTATACACTGAATTTTGATTATAAAGATGTTAATAGGGTTAGATGTGATAATAAATAAAACTCAGTTAATAATGAAATAAAGTTGTTTTGAAAGAATTAATAAATTGAAATTTGATCAACTTATGAAAATACCTTGAATTTGAATGAAATTAGTAAATATAAATTAATTTAGATTGAAACTTTTATGATTTAAATTAATTTATATGGGTTAAATATATGTGAGTAGATATATTAAGTAGAATAAATTTAACAGTAATTTAGAAAAAAGAAGAATTTAAAATTATTAAAGAAAATATGATTATAATAAAAGACTATTCAAGCCTAGGGTTTTAGAAATTTTAAATTGAAAGGATGGGATAATAAGATAATGAATAGTTGAGATTGATTTTAGAAAAATCAAATGGATTAAATCAATTATTGAATATCAATTAATTTAAATTTGAATTTATATGGTTTAAATTTATTGTTATTTTGCATTTCAAATCTGTTTTCTTTCTGGTTGTTTCTATTCTCCTACCTCGTTCCTTTTCGGGGACGAAAAGTTTTGAGTGGGGGAGAATGTAACGACCCGTAAATTTTAACCGTTTTAATAACGTAATTAGTTAAAATTTTGTGAAATTTTAAACGATAAAATTTTGAAATAAAAATTTTATATTTGGAATACGTCTAGTTAAACATAGCGACTGGTAAATTTTCGTCCAAAAATATGAAAGTTTATTTCGCGCGTGAATTCACTTCAATTTAATCAGTTAAAAAGTGATGAAAATAAAATGTTTTCAAAACCAAAATATTTTTACATAGAAAAATTCTAAATCATCTTCTGAGCAAGATTTCAGTTTGTCGTTTTTCCAAATTCGGACATCTTTGGCTCCGTCGTTCTTATTTTCTGCAAAATAGCAGTATTCTGGTACCGATATCGATTTTTATCGAATGATCGTACCACTGATATCTATATACCGTTGTGACCGTCTTGTTGTGCTGGTCTCCGCAGTATATTCGTTTTCGTGTTTTGAAGTTCGGTACCCGGTGAAATCCGTGTAACCGGTATCCGTATCGATACCGTTTTAAAACCTTTTGAGTTTTATCTGTCCT
Source organism: Allium fistulosum (assembly GCA_030737815.1). NCBI lineage: Eukaryota > Viridiplantae > Streptophyta > Magnoliopsida > Asparagales > Amaryllidaceae > Allium > Allium fistulosum. The sequence continues at coordinate 1,147,127,790 of CM060905.1, forward strand.
TTCATCTCCATACTTATCTAAAACAAACGGCTGTGTGCATTTAATATTTGTGGAATTCGAAGCGTGCTTTCCTCTGTTCAATGTTACGTGACCTTTTGATTTACACTTTACTAGTTCATTTCTTTGCCTTCCCTTCATTGTGTTTCTCGGTTTACATTTCTCGTGTTCTGCCTGGCCTTTCATTTTCTATCTCCACGCATTTGAATCAAAGTAGCCATCATTCCTTCCCTAGCTCTGACGCCCTACCCACCTTAGCACCACACCATCGAATTTCCTTCACCGCTGCCGTGGCCAGCAACCGCCTACTGAAGCCCACTACCGAACTTCGCCTATCACCCAAATCCATCACCTTTGCTCTCCTTGCTTCCCTGACCTCTGGCCTTCCCACCACTTCACCACCGAAGCCATCGTCTCCACACGCATAGCCTTCCCCACCACGTCAGCTGACCTACCTTCCCACCATCACCCACCTCCCCTCCATAGCCGAGCAAGCTTCCTCCGCCTCTCAAATTTCCTCCGTTCAGATCCACACCCAGCCTTCAACCCGTCCTTCTCACTTCACAACCGGCAGCCAACGCAACCCCTCCAACTCCTTCAACTCACGGCCTCCCCACTTTCTCTTTTCCCATTGCCGAGACCACCACTTCACTCGGCCCACAAACCATCTTCCCACCTCCAACTGTCCTCCACATTGCCGAGCTCCAGCCTCTTCGTACATATATATTGAAGATTTTATTTTGAAAGGTGAATTTTGTTGCATAGGAATAACTGTATACCTATGTATATATATTACATAAACTTTGTTTTATAAAACCTGTTGCTTAATTATAGTTACAAAGTATATTTATATCTTGCACTGCACATACTCTTATTGAATGAATACGTGTTTTAATTGCATACATATTTCTCGTTTTGCTTGGTTCCAAGTCTCGCCCATTTGGAAAAAAATATATAGATTTTAAGTTGTATGTGTGTTAGTTTAATATGGATGTTTTTTTACATTATATAATATTTCGGTATTCACACATTTGTTCACGTGAGCTTTATGGTTCGCATATTTAAATGATAAAATGTAAAGTATATGGGGTTAGTTGTAGGTTTGATTATATAAATTTGTGTTTCCTTGCATAACATTGATATCACTTTTAATTTATGAAACGTGTACTTTATGCATGTTATAGTCTCAACTTATCAACATGGGTTATGACGTTAAGGCATCTTTCATTTGACAAGAGTTATATGACTATTTTAATATAAATCAACATTTCTGCTTGCTTATTTTAGAGGCATTATAAGGACCTGTCATTTTGTATAGTGAGGATTTTATGAATATAGCAGTTTGTGTACGGGTTATAAAGATAGTAGTATATATATAAGTGTATATTTTATTATAAATTTATTTTATTTAATATTCGTCTAAAAAAAAATTTCCTGTTATATCTTGCTGATTCTTTGATTTATGATTTCTGTTATCAGCTCTATCCGTTGAATTCGTGCCAATTTTGCTTTGCTTGACTCGATTTCAGTGTCCATATCAGTGTGCGTATCCGTGTCATCTTCGGTATTCTTTAGCCTCGAAAGGTGAGCACTCACTCACGATTAACGTTCTTTTATTTATTAAATTTGATTTCAATTGGAACGACAATTGAAATGCTGCTGTTAGTTATTTACACTGTATTACCTGTATCAGTTTACCTGTGACACCTGACACCATTATCTGTTAATTATTTATGCGATGATAATACAGTTTGGCTGATAATTGATTGATTGTTGATGTTTATATTGGACGTTAAATTGTAAATGTTAAAATGATAAATAGTATGCAATTGAAATTGATATAGGATAGTTAAATGTTAAATTTGATTAAATGACATTTGTATAATATGACCCATTTGTATAAATTGATTAAATGACATTTGACACGTAGGATTTGTTTAATTATATTTTGAACCCCTGAATGTATGTTGTTAAATTGATGATGTATGAAATTGAAATCGATTGACAAGTGAAGAACCGTAATGTAATAATCTTTAATCTACATGAAATGATAGTGTGGATTCTAGAAATAATTATATTAATTCGTACAAATAACAATGCGAATTAATATGGTTATTTCGGGATTATTTGAATTGATTATTGGATTGATATTGATTGCTGTTATTGCTTGTTTATTTACTTTGACACCATCCCAGTTATCACACTGCAAGTTCCCTTTGATATGCTTTGATTTTTAATTAAATTGGAATCGGGTTGAAATGATAAATACCCAAAAATTGAACTTTGACCTAGGATAGAGAATTAAATAAAACCCGATTGGTCAATAATTTGATTTAAAAATAAAATAAGGATTTTATTTGAATAAATATTATGGTTTTGAAATGAAATTGAAATCTGAATTTTAATGAAAGGAAATTGTAATATTTAATAATCCGAAACAAAAGATTAACAATGTAATCAATGAAAGAATGTTGTTTAATTTGAGAAATTATTGAATTAAGTTTGAAATTATAATTAAGTTGAAATTATTAAATTTTGAAATTAATTAATAATTAAGTTTTGAATTATTTAATAATTAAATAAGATTGAATGATTTAAATGATTAAATTGAATTGAAATTCTTTAATAAGAAAAATTGAACTTTTGAATAAGTGAATTTTACTTCGTAAAGAATTGAAATTGAGTTTCTTTATTAATTAAGTTTTGAAAAATTATTTAAGGAAGTAAATAAGTGAAATTGGATTTCTTTAACAAAAATGAAATGTGATATTTTTGGAATTAATGTAAGACTTGTAATTGGAGAATTGATTTGACGAATTTAGTTTAATTCAAAATTGTAAGTTTTGTTTTAATGAAGTTGAACTTAAGAATTGATTAAATGAATTGGAAATTTAATAGAAATTGTTTGGAATGATAAAGTAACTTAACGAATATTGAATGAAATCGATGAATGAGTTTAAATTGATTTGAATGTTAAATAGAATTTATTTAAATGATTTCAAAATGAAACTTATATACGAACTCGAATCAATATTTGAATTGTTTTAAATAGAAATTGAAATTGAATTATAAGATTTTGAAACGGAAAATTGGAAGTTTTGAAACGAAAATTTGGAAATTGTTTTAGAAAGACAAATGAAATGTTGATTTACGAATTTTATTTGAAATTGAAATTGATTTGGTTTTTGAAATATATAAACGACCAATCGGTGTAATAATTACGAAAGTTATTAAAGAGACCGGGATCGGTAATGGATATACTCTCTATCTGAACCGAAACCACTTTAATAACTATACGCGGAGTGATGATCCAAAATGAAGTGGATGGAATGATGTACGCGTTGACTGAAGAAAGAGAACGATTTTGGATGACCCCTGACATGACTAAAACAGGAGCCGCGCCGGGCCATTGAGGATCGCCATCTCTAGCGGACACACTTCTTCGATACCATATCTATTACTTTTGTGATTCGATTTGGGTGCACCCCTCGATTTGGGAGTGTTGTTTCGCGGTGTTGGGGTGGTAGCTGCTATGCCCAACATCAGTCCGGATCAGGCAACTACTAGTATCCTAGTTGGTATCGCCTCATGTACCTTGTCATACTGATTATCCTATTCGCGACCACTACGATTTTGATTTGTACCTTTAGTATATGGATTGCCCTCTGGTGACTTCCGGTTTTGGGGAAACTACGGTCTTGTATATGCTTTTGGGAATAAACAGGTTAAGAGGTGTATGGGCCCTGCTTAACCCTATTTTGATATCTTTATATTACTGATAGACATTATCTACTTATCGTACATTACTACATAGTAGATAGTTTAACGGATCCTTAAAGGATGGTTATTCCAAACATCCTTTGAGTTACTTGTATTTCAATTGCTATTTCACTTGAGTTGGATTTATTAATATGAGAATGTTAATCCTGACTCGAGTGTTTTGTGTTTTGCTTTACGCTCGGGTCAGACTGAGTAGTTCAGCTTTCGAGACCCACCTTTGGAGTTGGAGCTTCGCTTGGAGATCCAGCTATCTATCCAGCTTTCAGATAGTCGATGATTCCAGTGATGTATTCTGATTTGTATCTGTTACTCTTCCATTGTATCTAGTTTAACTCTGATGTATCGTATTACTCTTCTGTTGTAAACTCTGATGTATTTTATATATTCATATAGTAGCTTCATGAACTACTATCTCTTTTATTTCCGCTGCACTTATTACTCTGTGTCTGTGATCTGTGATTATATCTATTTACTGTATATGTTCAGTTTTGCCAAATTTAAATTAACAACGCGGTATTTTGAGCAATTCAACTCCGGCATGAGTGTCTACCTATACACTTATAATGGACGCGAATGGTCCAAAATATCGGGTCGTTACACAAGCTGGATGGCAGGAACGTATGGAGTGATATCTATTGTGTATATTATTGTTGATTATCTGAGACATGTTTTCAAATTGTCATGTGTTGTGTAATAGTGTAACTCTGATATATAAATGTATAAGTGTATTGATATAGTTCCTTTTGTAAAACTGTTATTTATGTGATATTATATTTTGATCCGCTGCGAATGTGAGTTTTCTGTGTTTTGGAGTTTCTGTTTTCTTCTTCTTCTATCTCTTTCTTCTTTTTCTCTAACTATCTAGAATTTTCGGAATCGAAATTTCCGGGTCGTTACAATACCCGATGACCTATTGTGTTTTATTCTTCGGCTTCGATACCCAATTGAAGACTTATTCCATGATGCACGAGTCTGTTTCGTCGTGTTCGCTTGTCGAAAAGACCCATACCTTGCGATTGTTGTCCCGTCTCTTCGGACAGGACCACAACCGCAATTTGTGTTATCTATTACATTGATCCAAATTTAAGCGTTCCTATGTCTATTTGCCGAAGTATAAAATAAGAGTCCCTAAAACCAATAAACTAGAGTTCAAATAAAACTAGAAAAACAGGAGTTCGAAGCAAACAAGAAGAAAAAACAAATTTCACAAACCCTAGCACTACGGTTTATCATAATCTTGGAGCATGCCTAGGGACCCTCCTCGACCCATACATGTGTAAGTGACTTAGCCATCCTACGATGGAGTTTTATGCTTATTCCATGCCATCCCAATCAATTGATGACAAGTTGATGATGATGCCTTGACCCAGTGCCATTTTCATTCGAGGTGGACAATGGCTGCTCATGTTCCACTGCCCTAGCTCAAATCTTTATGTATTGTTGTAACTGACTATTCCTTACGTGTTCCTCAATGATATCCTTCAAATGCCTACAGTCATTTGTATTGTGCTCATCCAGCTCATGGAATAGGCAGTGCTTTCTTGATGTCCGTGCACGTTCGTAGGGTTCCCTCCTTGCCGGCCTTCGATACGGAAGATGTCCTCGAGTATATAGATATATCAGTTCTAGGGTTTCATTCAATTCTGAGTAAGAAGTAAATTTGGGTTCTCCCCTCTGCTGCTTCGATCCATCGGAGCTATTGTCTATGTTCCGTTTACCCTCTTCCTTTCCTGAGCATTCACCGAGCGGTTCTCCACCTTGTACCGTAACTTCTGTTGCCTCTCTATCAGCTTTCACATCTTCTTACCATAGAAACCTTTCTGCTTCATGGTAGAATTCCCTGAGATCCATTGGTGGATCCCGTATCAGTGATATCTTAAAATCTGAATTATCTGCAACTCCTGACACTACCGCCATCAAAACCATCAATGGGTCTGGTCGATCCACCCAAACAACAGCTACATTGAACCTAGTTAAGAAATTTTTGAGTGATTCTCCCGCCCACTGCTTTACTGATGTCAATGTCATCACATTCTTGGGTCTCATAATGTGAACCCGAAACTGCTTCATAAATCTATCGACCAATTCCATCCACGTGCTAATAGAACCACTTTCCAATTGTCTGAACCATAGCGCAGCTACATCCGTTAAGTACGGGGAAGCACCGTGCCAAGACTTCTTTTGATGCCCCCAGTACTTCCATGCGCAATATATATCTCATCATATGCATAGTCGGATCTAACTTTCCGTCATAAACTTCCACTGTTGGTAGTTTGAATTCTGGTGGATTCCTAGCATTCCTAATATTAGGAGTGAATGGACTTCTATTTACATCCTCCAGATCTCGGTTCGCCAATCCTCCATGCATAGCTCACTTTATCATCTCATCAAACTTGTCATTGTCTTCTAGTGGCAGTCACTATCATCATGTCCAAGCTGCCCCCCTCCCGAGTCTACGAGGGAATTCTGAAACATGTTCCGTCGGACGACCATCCAAATTCCGATTCACAGCAAGCTCTATGGGATTGATCATGGATCCTCCAGCATTACAGTCAAGTGGACCTGGGGGCATGCCCACTAGCTTTTAAGGATTAGTGACGAACCCTCTAAGATTGCCGGGGACTACCCCCGGCTACTCTATTCCATTCCTTTGTCCATTGGCTCCACTTTCATGTTCCTGGTTCTGATTTCCAGCAATTCCTGCTGCTTTAACTCCTTGATCTAATTTTTCATTAGCTCCTGCAGCAATATTCCCTTGATTCGGTGCTCCAGCTTGCCCAATCTATCGGAGTATATTTTGCATCATCTCCTCTTGTCTTTTTAGCATTCTCTCATGCATAGCATATATCATCATTTCCATTTCATCCCTGGTGATGTAGATAGATGCTTGATCCAGCTCATGAGGAAGCCTCCTGAATCCCTATATGGTGACTCCTTTCTAGTAGCATTCTCTTTATTGATTGCCTAGCCATTGCTTCCTAAGTATCCAAGCTTTCAAATTCACGGGTGCAAGTGTTCTCAGTGAATGCAACAAAATGTTGGCGTTAAAATTGGCCACCAACACCCAGTTGTATGAAAGCACCAATATGCAGTCACAGATCTCAGATAGTATTTAATGTAGAGAATATAGTATGAAGAACAAATAAATTAAAAATGAAAGTAAGTAAAAAGAAATAAGATTTATAGTGGTTCAGTTAATTCTGGCATGCGTCTACTCTAGAATAATTCCTTTTGTCGGTAGTTTCTTTGCAGTTACAATCCGAAATCGAAGAATAAAATTGGGAGAGAATAGCCTAGGTTGGAGATATAGAGAAGATAAAAGAAGATCCTTTTTCTAATGCCATGCCTGCTGTATTTATAGGAGAAGACATGCACAGATCGGGCTGAAATTTCGATAGAAGAACCTCCAGGCCATAACAAGGCCACCTAAGAATTTTCAGGCCTATTAGGGCCCACAACAGGGATCGGTATCGATCCCTATTTTGGTTTACAAATGAGGTGTGATCCCTTTGAGGGTTTCCCCATGAAGTTATCTACTTGCCCATCAAATTTTGTGCCATTCCGACTTACGGTTTGTGAGATATCGCATTTTCTTTGAAGTAGTGTTGCAAACATGTTTATTTCAAGCGATCCCTTTGGAGGGATAGGGGCCGATCCCTCCAAACTCCTCGAAATGAAATGCGATTCCTAGGGGAGATTCTCCATGTTGTATTATGTATAGCCTCCAAGTTTCAAGCCAATTGGATTAGTAGAACTCGTGTTATAGATCGATCTTTGTTGCAATATGCTGCGAAGGCCGATTATAGCGATCCCTATAGAGGGATAGAGGCCAATCCCTCCAACTTGCTCCAAATAATGTGCGATACCTATGGGGTATTCCACATATTGTAGTTAAGATGTGCTCCATTTTTCACATCAATTAGATGTGTGGATGTTGAGATATTGATCGATCTTTGCAATAAAGTTGGGTTTAGTCGATCCCTAAGAGGGAAGAGGGCCGATCCCTATAGAGGAATAGGGGCCAATCCCTCCAAACTCTTCCAAGCGACATGCAATCCCTAGAGTAGACTCCTTAGGGTCCTCTCTTCCTATTTCCAAAGTTTCACTTCAATCCGCCTTGTGGTTGTTGAGTTATGGAGCGATCATCGTTGAGTTGTGTTGTGTGCATCCTGTTTAATCTGATCCCTTTATTCTGATCCCTCTATTATGATCCCTCTATTCCGATCCATCTTCTAGGGGAAGTATTAGTTCCATACTTAGCCATTTTTTGAGTGCTATCCACCCGAATCTATTAACCTATTGTCCATAGTTTCAAATATAATCGATCTCCAATCCTGGTAAACATCTCTCCGAACTTTCTACCTTGATGATCATGAAGTCTGTTGGGTTAAATCCGCCTGTTATTGCCATACCAAAAGGTGGGTTAACTAAAGCCTTATTAACATCTAATGGAAACTTGGAGGGCCCCAGTACCCAGAAGCAGCATCAAGAGTTGGAGGTGGAGCCTGCAAATTTGGATCAACCAAAAAAGGAGCAGGATTTGTAGCAGATTAGTTTATATGAGAATTCAGTCCCTGTGGATGAGCAGAATCTAGAACAAGAGGTGGATATCCCTGATATTAAAGAAGACATAAACACATGAACATTAACTTCGAAAATATGGAAGAAGAATCAGATGATGTGCATCCTACTCAAGCAAAATATACTAGAGATAACCCAAAATATAAAGAATAATTCATAAAGGGTAAGGAAAGGCAAGAGATAGTAAGATCATCAAATGCTCACTTAACAAAGAGCAGGGCTCATAATGCTTGATGTCTATCCTAAGTTGGAATGTAAGAGGTCTAAATAATGATGCTAAAAGATTAGACCTCTTTAACATTAGAAATAAGTTAAACCCCACCTTTATGGCTTTCCTAGAAAATAAAATGGGGAATCAATCCAATATTATGTACAAAAGTTACTTTAGAGGAGATTGGTAATGGTTAAACAATAACTCTAGTTAGTCCAAAGGTAGAATTTTGATTTTTTGGCATAAGGCAATATGAAATGTTAATTTAATGGACATGGATGAACAACAGCTTATAGTTGAAGTTAGTAATGTTGGTGGTCTGTTATGGTGATTACATTGGTCTATGCACATAATTAGGCTTTAATTAGAAACAAACTATGGGTTAAACTTTTTCAGATAGCAAAAAACATGGACAAAAGTTGTCATGTACTGAAGAGTTTAATAGGTGTTTTACTGCAGCTGGTCTGATAGAAGCCAACCATGCAGTACTGAAATTCACATGGAGAAGTGGTGAAGCAAAGAAAATAACATACAAATTAAACAGGATTCTTGTTAATGCTGAAATGATAAATAAAATTCCTAATCCAAATGTTATAGTTTTGCCTAATTCCACAAGTGATCATTCCAATCAAAGCAGCAAATTAAAGGAAAACCTTTTCAATATGCTAATCACCGGTGTTTATTAGAATACTATGAACCGGTGGTTGATATAAAAAACATCAGTCAAGTTGAAGGAAAAGGCTGGTTCACTTTAGTCATTTTGTTAAAGGAAGTAAAAGCCAGACTGAAAATATGGAACAAGAATAGACCAAAATAATATGATCATATCGAAAACTTGCAAAAAGAGTGTGAAAATCTGTTTACTTTGTTGGATGTAGACCCTTTGGACGAGATTTTGAATACAAATTATTATGCAACGCAAAAATAGCCGAAGAATGCTCTTCACCAACAAGTAATTGAAGTTAAAAAAAAGCGAAAGAAAAGTGACTCACTCAAGGGGATGAATGCACTAAATTCTTCTACACTAGAATGTCAAATAGGCATAACTGCAAAAATCAACTCAATACACTAGCTGAGAATAGGGTGACCATTACTAATTTGGAATAGTTCGAACAGGAATCCATTAAATATTTAACTAATATTTATAATAAACAATACGATGCTTCCTTACCTCATGTTAATTGCAAGGCTTTGGTATATGATGAGGGGTTGGAAATGCTGCAAGCCACTGTATCCGAATAGGAAATCAAAGAAGTTGTGCCCTCCACTCATGTTGATTCAAGCCTCGAGCCAGATGGCTGGAACTCAAAATTCTTCAAATTCCACTAGGAGGACCTGAAACTTTTGATATTAGAGCTGATCAAGAATCTTTCAATTCTGGTGAAACTCTACGTGAATTAAAACATAGTTTCTTGACTCTCATACCAAAAGTCAATAAACAAAACAAAATTGAAGATTATAGACTTTTAGCCTGTTGCAATATGGTAAAGAAGATTATCAGCAACTTAATTTGTAACAGAATCATTTAGATTCTCCCTGATATCATATCAAAAAATTAGTCTGCATTTATCAATGGTAGACACATACCTAAAAATTCTCTCCTAGGGCATAAATTACTCAAAAAATTTAATAAAAAAGGGGCAGACAAAGTATGTATCAAAGTAGGTCTCCACAAAGCTTATGACAAAAGCAATATAAATTTATCATTCACTTGTTAGCATGTATGGGCTTCCCTCTTGGTTTGACCAAACTTATAGACGAATGTATATCCACTTCAACTTTCTCAATTTTGATTAATGGCACTCCAGGGGGTTCATAAATAGTAATAGGTGACTGAGACATGGTGACCCCCTTCACCTTACCTTTTTACACTGGATAAGGAATATTTCTCTTTGCAAATGGAAATAGCTTGTCATAATGATCTATTCCAGCCTATCTACAATCACCAGCCCGTTTTACATCATCTTCTATATGCTGATGATCTTATCATAGCAATCAAAACTAATGAAGGGGAAGCTCAAAGCATTAAGGACATTTTTGATAATTTTGAAAAATATGTTGGGTTGCGATTAAACTCTCAAAAATCAAAATGTTATTTTAACAAGCTCTGTAGAGACAGCATCTCCACTCTGAACCCTCGTAGTAAAATGCTTAGGGGCGCCATTAACCTCTAATGTCATTACCGATAGAGAATGCAACGAATTGATTGGAACAATTAGAGGTAAATTAAATGGTTGGAGTTCAAAATTGCTACCTTTTGCTGGTAGAGTGGAATTGGTTCATACTGCCACTATAGCAAAAGTGAGATTTTGGATCCAAACTTACCAAATTCCAGATTGCTCTATAGAGAAAATAACCCAATGTACGCAAATTTCATTTAGAGAAGTGGCCTACATAAAGTTACTATGATGTATTGTGCAGACCCAAAACCGAGGGTGGAGTTGGACTGCTGAATCTAAAAGATTTGAAAATGATTTGTAAGCTTAAACTATGATGGAAAATAATTACATCAAAGGGCTTGTGGTCTGAGTGGATGAGGAACATATATACCGATGACAACTTCTGGTATGAAAATATATAATAAGGCCTCTGCGGTGTGGTAAAATATTTTAATAGGAAGAGATGAACTAAGAAAACACATCACTGGGAAATTTGCAAATGGGAAGCATACTTGTCTATGGAAAGATCCGTGGCTGAATGGAAACACTTTAATAGCAAAACTGAGGTAGGACACTATCTCCAGTGTAGGAGGATTTGATAATAAGGTGGATTACATTATTAGGGAAGGAAATTGGATCCCAGAATACAAAGGACATCAGACAATATCAACAGGGGTAAAATATATTCTTATCTTTCAGAACTCTACAAATGATATCTGGACTTGGAATCCAACTAAAGATGGAATTTTTTCAACTAAATCTGCATGTAAAATGGTTTGAGTAAAGAATAACATTAAAAATTTGGCTTCAACGGTATGGTCAAGATCACATAACCCTAAGATGGCATTTACTACATATATGGTAGTTAATTTATGTCTTCCTACTACTAACAAACTAGCAAAATTGGGCCTTAATGCAGATCTTAGATGCAAGCTATGCAAATATGAAAATGAAACGATCATCATCTTTTTTCGAGTGCTTGTATTCTAACTAGTTACTGCACAAGTTTAAGAAGAAGAACAATGACATGCAACCAATTGGGAGTCTAGAGGAAGGATTATTTTACTTGAGTAGTTACATGGGAGATTAAGCATGATGAAGCAGATAAAATATACAACACTCACAACTTTGGTTCATCACATTTGGAAGGAAAGGAGCCAATGAGTTTTCCAAAACAAAACCAGAGAAATTGACCAAATATTCAAAATAACTGAAGTAGAGATTAAAATTATATGCAAGTGTATGAGGGAGAAATAACATACCAGTGGTGTTGCGGTGGAGCGACAGGTGATGGAAGCATGGGGTCTCTTTAAGCGTCAGCCGCCATGATTTACTGAAGTGAAAAGGAAGAGTCGTTTAGATGGAAATGGAAAGTCGGTTTCGAATTGACAAGTTAGAATATATAATATAAAAGTAGTTCGAAAAACTACTTCTGACACAGTCATTTACTGTTTTCAAGGAAACATTATTACTTTGTTTTGTTTTACAATATAGCCGGCTGTATTTTGTATGTATGGGCCTTTAGGCCAGAAACATATCAGCCATAAATTTTTGCCCATTTTAAAAAAAAAATATGCATATATTTGTATATATATTGAAAGTTGGTTTATTTTTAAGACGTTAGAATCATTAGTTGATTCATCTCCTTAAAAAACCTTACCAAAGTAGTAAGGAAAAAGAGCATGACATCAACTAATGCAAATACAATCAATGTCAATGTATCTTCATCAATGAATTAAAGTATAAGTAAAAACAGAACATTTTCCAGCGTACTTCTATTCAACCCATCCTCTCCTCACTTGACCTGAATCTACCTCTTCCCTTAAACCTTATCTGCTACAATCAGATAAATCAATCCTCCATTTTTCGCAAATACTTTCATTATTCCTTACATGATATTCATCGTAGAAGCTTCCATCAACATTTAAACTTCTGTTTGAATAAGTTTAACTCGATGGATTTTCATTATCTTCCTCCATTCAAAAGTATGATGTTCCTTCCAATCTTGAGGTGATACATCATTGGTACAAAGCTTGTTGCCAACAATTGGAAAATTTGGTCCTTGCTAGTTAATCTTTATTTTGGTTCTTCAATTTTATGATCTATTACGATAGTACTCCTAGGACTTAAATTTAGTTACAGTCGCATCAATGTCCAAGTATATGCATTATATGAACATTTCAAAAATAAATAGTCTTTATCTTCACTAATCACCACACATAGTGAAGGAACCGGGCTAGGTCGTAAAGGGTTAAATTAGTGAATTTCAATTTTTAAACAATATTGGATCTTGGTTGAGCTAATGAAGTCTAATTGATATTAGATCCAATCTAAAGTATTTTAAATAAAAACTTTATTTTGTTTAATTTATTTATAAAGGCTTTTATTTAATCTATATTAGTTATATATTTTATAAGTGTAACAAATATACTCATGTGTGTATAGTGCACATGTAACATGTGAATAGTATGCATGGTTGGTGTGTACGGTTATATGTGTTGGGATTTGCACCGCAATGTATACATTTGTCCCTTTATATCAGCCTTTGTTGTCCGTAGTTTTTATTTAAAACTATATATATGTATGTGTGTGTGTGAAATTATAAATTAATTTTGAAACTATAAAATAATAATAAGTATAAATATAAATATAATTGAAATTAATTTCGAGGATGATTCAAACAAACTTGGAAAATTGCTAAGCATGGGTGGTGATCGATCGACACAGCTTGTGTAACAACCCTGTATTTTACAATTAATTTTAATTTGATTTTTCCAAATTTAAGAGCTTTATTTATGAAAAGAATAAATGTTGTTATTGTAAATATAAAAAACTTTGATTTTGTATGTGGATTTGAATTCCAAATATGACTAAATTTAATATTTCCAGAAAATGTGAATTTTGGTCAAATAGTCAAACTTCGACTTTTAACTTGAAAATTTAAAAGTTTGAAATTTATGAATTTTATCTTTTATTATAAAAATAGATTTAATAACTTGAATACTGCTTTTCGTTTCGTTGAAAACGGATTTAAATTGCAAAAGTTATACTGTTTTCAATTTTGTGTGTATATTGGGTTATTCAGCAATATTCTTTATTTTAAAATTATATAAATGACATTTTTATTTGATATATTTTATTCTAATTTGTACATTTATGTTATATAAAATATATTTTGGCTTTTAAATATTTTTAAAGTAAGGTAGGAATTTTTCCAGAGTTAGTAGTATTTTTCTTGCAAATTTCCATGCCCTGTTTGTAAATTTTAAACATTTTTCTTTAATCCTTTTTCTATTTTCTCCAATTTAATTATCTATTTTATTTTGAAAATGATAAATAAATTATTTAATTCAAATTTTAACTTCATAATATTTTTATAACGAAGTGTATAGTTTTTCAAGACTGACAGTGATTTATTTATAATTTTTGAACACTGTTTGGTATTTTTAAGTAATTTTCTTCATTCTTTTTATATTTTTCCAAAATTTATTATTTGTTTTCTCATATTTATAATTGATTTCGGTTTGTAAAGTATTTTTCTGAATATTTTGTTTATATAAAGATTAAAAAGAAAAGAAATATGAAAGGTTGTAAAACACTTTGAAACTTAAGCCCTTTTTTGTCCAAACCCTTCATTTTCTTTAACTCCTCAAATTTTGCCCTAGCCATCTAAAACCCTAGTGTAGCCGCCACTTTTTGTTTCTCATCTTTTCACGTGAAAACAAATCAGCTCCTCATTTCTCATGGCTTCATCCAAAAATAGGTAATGGCCTCTCCTTCTTTTTCTTCTTTTTCTCTTCTTTTTCCATTGATTTTGCCTTCCTCCTCTTCTAGCTTTGCTTGGCCTCTACCACCTTCATCTCCACCATCCTCTCCACCTTCAGCCCCACCACCATCTACAGCAGCACCAGCCCCCACTCCACCAGATCTGACCATAGCCGAACCATTTTGATGGTAAAACCCCCCGAATTTCAACCTAGATGCCTAAAAACCATGTTTATTGACCTCTACATGATCACCCACCTCAACCACCACCCAAACCACCACCATAGCCACCACCACCATCTCTGACCAGACCCTTACACACCACTCCAACCTCTGTCCAGATCTGAACTTGAATGGCCAAGCCCAAACCCCTATGGTCGAACCCTTTTGTTGACCAAAAACCATGCTAGTGTGCCTAAACCTCTTCACATACCTATGTTATAACTTCCCCATCATCTCTAGCTTGTAGCCGTGTATCCCTTGGTCCAAACCAGACCAAAACCATTTCAAAACATGAACCAAACATTCCCTAAGCCATGCTAGCAAGTGTAGGAAGCAAGGCAAAAGATTTGACATTCAAATCTCTTTTCGTTTAAAAGTTATTCCATTTCAAGTGCGTTCAAATTGTGTTTGTTTTGATGTATGTTTTGGGTTGTAATACAAGAGTTGTAGCTTTGGATCTTGCTCTCCACTCAAGTCCATAGTCTTGTCATCGTGCTTTTGTTCCATTGTGTCATTGGTTTTGATATCTCCAGCACAAACATGTGAGTTATTCTCACCAGACAATATGTACCTATATAACTAGTAAATTGACACCCTGCGAATCTGTAGAAATATATTATCATGTTATACTTGACTATGTTATGATCATATGATGTTTATACACCTGTTATATCATATGTTACTGTTATTTAATGTTATTCTGTTATTTATATCTGTTCTCACCATTGCAAGTTCCCTGTAGACTAGAATCACTATGGGTTGAAATGATACATACCCGAACGGACTTTAGAATAGGGAAAAATCGTTATGGGCTGAAATGATAGGCCTGAATGGTTTTTATTTAATTTATTTTAACTTGGGATTGCGGGTTTGAAATGATAGAACCCGGATTTTTCTTTTTTTAACTGCGGATTGAAATGATACATATCCGTATCACTTGACCTAGGTTAGAAAATTTTATACAGGCCCGTGGTTATTTTATAAAGTGTTTTGAATATTTTTAAGTATTTTAAAAATATAAATTTATGAAATTTGATTTAAACAGATTTTGAAATATTTTGAATTAAATAGATTATGATTTTTCTATGTGTTAAAAATGTAATTAATGAATGGTTTAACTGGATTTTTGAAATATAACTTAAGTTGGAAATTTGGAATTTTGGTTAAAAATGATATTTAAGTTATATAAATAAAATGGATATTAAATTTTATTTGGAAATGGTAAATATGATAATTTGATTAAATTTGAATTTAAGTGATTATTAAGTATTATTGATTTTTCTATGAATTTAAGTGGTTAAATAAATGAATGTTTAAAAGTGATCTTTTAAAATATAACTTGACTAGGAAATGTGAAATTTGGTTTTAATTAAAGGTTTAAGTTAATTAAATAAAATTGGAAATTTTGTTAAATTGTGAAATGGTAATTTAAATTTGAAGTGTTAAGTCTATTTGTTGAAATGTGAAGAATTGGAACTTTTACACTTAAACTTATTAAGTAAATTGTTGAAAATTGGATTTAATTATAAGAAATTTATTGTGAAAGAAACGTGTAAAGTTCTAATTAATGAAAGAAATATATAAAGTTTAATTTATGAAAGAAACGTGTAAAGTTCTAATTAATGAAAGAAATATGTAAAGTTTTACCTACTGAAAGAAACATGTAAAGTCTTAATTAATGAAAGAAACATGTAAGTCTTAATTTGTGTAATATTGATTTAAAATAATAAATGCCCCTTTTGTAATAAAACGTAAATTAAAACGTACATTCGATAATGTAAGTTTAATTAGTGTAATATTGATTAAATGATAAATGCTCTTTACTGTAATAGGAATGTAAGTTAAAAAGTACATTTAATATGTAAGTTTTAATTAATGTAAATGACATATTTTAATGACAAAAATGATAAAGTTTCTTTATTGTAATGATAATGTAAGTTAATAAGGTACTCTTAACTTAACATAAGAATTTTAGCATTAAATTGGATATTACAGTAACAAAGTTTATTTAACTATAAGGCTATGATAAAATGACCATGTTAAAAATTTGTAAGTATATAAATACTTTGATTATATAAAATGTTAAATTGGGAAGTATTACATTCCAAAAATGCTATGATTCCTTAAGGTTACATTACCAAAATGCTATGATAATTTAAAGGAAGATTTCAAGTTTAATAAATTAAAGGAAATATTCAGTGATTTTGAAATTTGGGTTTTATTGAAACGATATATTATTGAATTGGTTTTGAAATGGAAATGATATATTTTTGAATTGGTTTTGAATAGATATGTTTTGGGTTTGAAAGTATGTATTAGTTTGAAATAAATGATATGATTTTGAAATGGTTTAAAGGATGTATTTTGATTTGAAACATAAACTATTTTTAAAAGTTATAACCACGGGTTATAATAACGATTGGTTGGCAAAGAGACCGGGATCGGATATGGACATACTCTCTGTCGATACCGAAAACCACTTTGACAACCGTGTACGCGGTGGAGATTCCAGAATGAAGTAGGATGGTGGCGACGTTCTTAAGGTATGTTACGTGGACCCAACTCCCGTGAGTTGGCATAAGGTGGCTAAAACAGGAGCGATCTCGGACCAGTGAGGTAGCACCTCTTCTCGGACACATTTCTTCGATATTATACTCTTACTTGTGATTTGACTAGATGGCCATCCTCCGATTTGGGAATGTTGTTCGAGGTGGAACGGTAGTGGCTGCTATGCGTATCCATCAGTCCGTGTGCGTAATTGGTATATCTACCCTGGCATTGCCTAGTTGTGCCGTGTCACCTACCATATCGAGCTTTACTACGATTATGATTTTAAGATCCGACCGCGTTAAGGTTCTCCATCCCCTTAACGCTATTTTCTATATGATTATACTTTACTTATTAGACATTATTATAATAGCGAATATTACTACATAGTAGATATTTTAACGGATCCTTAGAGGATGGGCGGTCCCAAGCATCTTCTAAGTTACTTGTACCTTTATTACAGTTCACTTGAGTTGGTTTACATTATATAAGTATATATTGTCCTGACTCGAGTGTTTTGTGTTTTGCTTTACGCTCGGGTCAGCCTGAGTATTCACAGATTTGGATTTCCACCTTCTGGAGATTTGAATCGCTGGAGATTATTTGCTAGTCTTGTTCTATCAACTTCGGTTCCGTTGTTCTATTCAACCTGTACTTGGTTATTGTATTGAGACTTCTGCTGTACTTTATTTCTTATGTTGTATCTTATGTAACTCTGATATATTTTCATAGTAGCTTCATGAACTACTATTTCTTTTACTTCCGCTGCATTATTTTACTCTGTGTCTGTGATTATATTTATTTACTGTATATTCTGAGATTTGCCAAATTTTAATTACAATGCGGTATTTTGAGCAATTCAACTCCGGCATGAGTGTCTACCTATACACTTATAATGGATGCGAATGGTTGAAAATATCGGGTCGTTACAGCTTGATCACCTAACCATCAATCGATCTTAATTTTTGTGGAGAAGCTTGACACAGTGTATGAAGCCCACGAAGTTTTGATAGGTGCTTTGTAAGATACGACCGCCATCGATTGATCTAGCTATGGTAAAGAGGATGCAAGCAAATGATGGAGCTATGTTGGGCTTGCTTCCGGCTTGACATAGGGTTATTGCTTTAGGATCAACAAAGGGGTGACTTCAAGATTTCAATAACGCAACCAAGGTAAGTTTTCAGAACTTTGCAACTCGACAACATTAGTGATTTGGATCGAATGCTTCAAGTAGAAAGTGTTCGGAGAATATAAGGATTGTCCAAGGAGGTAAGTTTGATACAGTGTCAACTTATGGAGTAGAATACACGGAGGTTTTAGCTATGAGGATGTATGCTAAAGGGATCATTAACTCAAAAGTTTTAATGTGAGCTTGAGGTGAAGGGTTCAGTGATGATGCTCACTACAAATCAGTACAGGGTGATTGTTAACAAGAAAACTTTTCAACATCCCCAAAGCTATGTGAAGGGCAAATAAGTTCATATAAAATAAAGCTATCGAAATGATTGCTTCTTTCGAAACCTACCTTTCGACCAGATTGACTTAGTCGAAACATTTTCGGAAGTTGACTTAGAAATGCAGGCAAAGGAAGAAGAATCTTACTCAAAACCCTTCTTTTATATAAGTTGAAGACCACTATTCATTTTGGATTTTTATCCCTTTCAATCATGTCGAAAAGTTCATTCTAGCCCTTTCGACCATGTCGGAAGGTATGCTTGACTTATTAAAATGAAATAGCTACTTTTGACCTCATTAATTTCGTTTCTTCGATGGAGGAACACCTTCCAAAGGGTTATTGATGCAGTTAAGTGTAGGTTTCTTTCGAATGGAATCCTCCTCATATGATTACTTACCAATTGCAGACCAGATTTCCTTCGGGACACCCTTTTCGACCAGGACGAAAGGGGTTTTATCCTTTCGAAACAAATCCAGTTTGTAGTTACCTAAGCTTTATTCAGTATACTTGATATAAAATATTCTTGGATATTCATAAGTTATATGAACTTATCAATGTCGAAACATCATCATCATCCGTGTTTGCCAATATATAATATTTGTCATGATGATGATACGTTTCGCATGTATGTTATCCAAATTGATCCTATTGATTTGCATAGACAAAAAGAAGTTAAGAAAATAAGATAGCATCATATGCAATTGATCATTAGTCTAGCTAATGATCGTCATGATCTTCCTCATAATTGAAATCCTTAATAAATCCGTGCATATCTCCATTATCATTAATCCAAAATGAGTTACAATTTTAAGAGCTTTTCCCCAAATTTATTTAGGGGTTACAAAGATATTGTTCTTGCAAAGAAATAGAAGTAAAAGAAATGAGCTTAGGATTCCAAAATCCGATCCCCCAAAATGGGACCCCATGGGTCTTATTTATAGATATAGGTCGGCCCCCTTCCACGCCAATGCTTTCGACCTAGTTAAAAGGTCGTTTTATCTTCTGCCTCATTCCTTTCGACACGGTCGTAAGGCCTTGCCCACCTTCGATGCAATCGAAAGGCTTCTCTTTCGAGTCCTCTAACTCAACCTTGTGCTTCTCCTCTTCTTATTCCAGACCTTTCGACCTTGTCGAAAGGGTCTTTTATTTACCTTTCACCTTTGTTAAGTCTTTAGTGTTCATTTTCCCTACATTCTCTTGAATTGCTCTCGACGTCGTCAAAAGGAACACAAATATGCTTTCCTCTTCATGTTGCTTTTTTCTCATCAGAAGTAAAGATATGAGCTTTCGACTCCATCGATAGGTTGTTTACTAGGGCTTCGAAGACGTTGAAGTATCAATGGTTTCGATACGGTAGGTAGCTTCCGAATGCAAGCTTGTGGATTGATGCAGAACCTTCTCCTGATGTTATTGGCTTCGACCAGTTTAAAGGGTCTAACTATGCTTTCGAATGGGTTCTTTGGAGCAATTTGAATAAAGGCAAAACCTTTAGTTTTGAAAGGTTTGGCGCGCATATTAAAGGTTAATGTTCATTGCCTCCAAAAGGGGTTTTGAGCCCATCCTTGCTTTTTCTATATACGCAAATACATCTGCATCGAAAGGTTGAAAGAGGCGGAAGGGTAGCCCCGCTTTTCTTTTTCATCTGTCTCGAAAGCTTTTACATTGATTATCACTTGTGAGGGCGCCTAGTGCCTACGACTCCTTCAAAAGCCTTCTTAACGCCTTCAAAACGTTTTTTCGTGACCTTTGTTGAAACCCATGCCTGCGACTCCAGTAGAGCCTGACATTTTCATTAACCTTCTTTCATACCTTTGTTCTTAAGTGGATTTTATGGCTAACATTTTGCCCCCTTGTATGAAATAAGCATTTGTTCTTTATGACAAAAATTTCAGAACTTCCTTGCTCTTAATAACTTTGTTTTCCTGCAAAATTCAAAGTAAGGGACATTTTCTTTTGCTAACTCGTTAACTTATATATATATATATATGCTTCTCGATAAGTTAGCATAGTAGTTCTTCTAAATTAGATGGTTAGTTGATCATAATCCTTATTTAATAAAGGATATGAGGTCCGTAATTGATAGTTGTCCATGCATATAATAATTGTAGCCTATGAACTTCCTATAGGAAACAGTCAATGTCTGGAAATTAGAGGTCATAAGCTATTATCTGGAACTAAGCCTTTGTAACCCGTAAATCTTAATATGTATTTAGAAATTCTCCTTGGAGATAAGAATGACCTTGGAGTCTGAATTTAGAAGTTGGTGAGCATCGTTTAGAGTTGCAAACTAATAACCCTGATTCGGGTTTTAAGAAGACCATATCAAAGTTTTTGGTTGATGACTTAGACGTCTATTATAGCTTCAATACTACTACTTTAAATCCCAAGTTCGGAACTCGATAGATAGAATCAAAATCGATGATAAAGACCCACAATTCAAATTTAGGCATTAGGAGGCGATGAAACTGATCAGATTAGGACACTAACTAGTGAACTTTAGAAGTTAATAGAAAGATGTCCAGAACCAAGATTCGGGTTTTAATAAGCAAGATTCAGAAATAGTCTTCATAACAAAATTCTTAAACCCAGATTCGGGTATTAAGGTGGGTAATCAAAAATTCTTAATAATTGTCTTCATAAAAAAAGTCCCAAGCCCAGATTATGGCATATGTAGGATAATCAGAAATCCACAATAATTATCTTCACAATAGGAATCTCTAGCCCAGATTTGGGTATATGTTGGATAATCAGAATGCCACAATAATTATCTTCATAATAGGAATCTCCAGCCCAGATTAGGGAATTAATAATTGAAGTCGGATAATGGCATCAAAACCCAGATTCGGGTATAAGAAAGATCATAAATGATTAGAGAAGACCCGAAACACAAACACCCAGGATCAAGATTCGAGTATTAATTAGCGGAGTTCTGTT
Organism: Allium fistulosum; assembly: GCA_030737815.1. Taxonomy (NCBI): domain Eukaryota; kingdom Viridiplantae; phylum Streptophyta; class Magnoliopsida; order Asparagales; family Amaryllidaceae; genus Allium; species Allium fistulosum. The sequence goes on from CM060905.1 coordinate 1,147,149,442, forward strand.
CTTCTCCTTAGTTTATGCCTTCTTGGGCGTGTGTAAACCTTGTAGACCTCGTATGTAGTTGTAGTCTGATTGGCTGCTTCTCGAGCTTGGACGTCTTAGTCCATTATTTGATATGCCACTTTTTGGGCTTGGACATCTTAGTCTTTGTTTGATGAACCGCTTCTTGGGCTTGGACATCTTAGTCCATTGTGTGATGAGACGCTTCTTGCGCTTGGACATCTTAGTCCATTGTTTGATGAGCCGCTTCTTGGGCTTGAACGTCTTAGTCCATTGTTGTCTAGTGCTATTGGTTAACTCATTCTTAGAGGCTGGAATCAAGGACTTACCCAACCTCTCTCCAGGTGGCGCCTTGACTTGACCAGAGGCGCGGCCTAAGGCTTGTCGATGCGTTAACCTGGCCATAGCGTGGCATGGATAGAGGCTTACACTCCTCCATCAAGGAGATGCCCTGCCTTAGCCATAGCATGGCACAGACAAGGGCTTGTCGATGCTTTAACCTGGTCATAGTGTGGCGCGGATAAAGGCTTACACTCCTCCCTCCAAGAGGTGCCTTGACTTGACCAGAGGTGCGGCCAAGGGATTGTCGATGCTTTATCTTGGACATAGCATGGTGTAGATAAAGGCTTACACTCCTCCCCTAAGAGGTGCTCTACCTTGGCCAACTCGACGCGGACAGAGGATTTGACCGTTAAAGGTAATCTCCAAATGAAAGGAGTATTTCACTCCCGACCATGTAGATCTTTCTTAGAAAATTCTTTATTGACACTATTCTTTCACTGTAGGAACAACGTTCCACGTTCTTGGAACCATATTGCCATCTGGTTGGCATAACTTGTAAACTCTTGGTGGGATTACTTTGCCAATGATTAGAGGTCCTTCCGAATTTGGTCCCTGGGGTCCATCCATGGGATTTCTTGTATTTGTCATTAATTTTCGGAGTACCAGATCTCCTTCTCGAAATGATCATGTTCTTACTTTTGAGTTGTAATACTTCGAAATTCTCAATTGATATTCCGCTGTTCTGATTGCTGCTTCGTCTCCTAACTCATGTATAAAATCCAGTGATTCTCTTTTTAATTCTTGGTTTAAATCGAATGCATAAGCGATTCTTTGGTGTGAGGGTACTTCTATCTCGATTGGTAACATTGCCTCACACCCATATGTCAATGAATAGGGAGTATGTCCCGTTGCCATTTTGGTTAATGTTCGGTAAGCCCATAATACAAGTGGCAGCTCTTCTACCTAGTTTCCTTTAGCTTTGTCCAACCGGAATTTTTCTAGATTGTCTTTATGGTTTTATTTGCAGTCTCAACTGCCCCATTTGCTTTCGGATGCGCAACGGAGGAAAAAATCTTAATGATTCCATTCTTATGACAAAACTCAGAGAATTCTCCACTCTCAAATTGTGTTCCATTGTCGGAAATGATCTTATGGAGAATTTCGAATTTGGTTATAATATTTTTGATGATAAATCTGAGTACATTTCCAAAAGTGATCTTACGAAGCGGTTCTGCTTCAAACCATTTAGTGAAGTAATCTATGGCAACTATAGCGTATTTCTCTCCCCTCTTTGAAATTGGAAATCGGCCGATTAAATCAATTCCCCATATGTCAAACGGCCATAGACTTGAAATTGGAGTTAACAGACTCGGGGGTAATCTAGGAATTTTCGAATACTTTTGACATTTCTCGCATATCCTCACATATTCAATAGTTTAGCTTACCATACAAGGCCAATAAAAACCTTGTCTCATTATATTTTTTTGCCAATTTCATCCCATTTGAGTGGTCCCCGCAGAATCCCTCATATGCTTCTACCAACAATTTTACTCCATCTTCCACGATTACGTATCTTAAGTAAGGAAGTGCATAGCCTTTCTTGTAAAGGATTCCATCCACTATTGTGAAAGTTGGAACTTGTCGTCTGATTTTTCTTGCTTCAGCCTTTTCAGATGGCAGTATTCCTTTAGCAAGATATTCAATGATGGGGGACATCCAAGTGTTATCGTACGGGTCATTTTCTCTTGATTGATCAACCCTCTCATTTGATATTTCTTTACCAATTTCTCTTCCCTCTTTCTCTTTTAACATAACTTGGGACCTTGTCAGAACTAATAGTTCCTTTTCTTTCGGATGTTCCCTCTTTAATACTTGGAGTCTCTTGATAACCTACAAGAACAATCCATGTTTCTAGGGCTCCCCTTGAGCTTGCTAATTTCGTTAATGAATCTTCCTGTGAGTTTTCCGCCCTTGGAATTTGATGTATGGAAAAATCTTCAAACAAAGCAAGCATTTTTAGTATCTTCTTCACATATAAAGATAGTTTGGAGTACTTTGTTTGATATACCTGTTTCACTTGATTTACCATTTACTGAGAATCACTAAAGATCTGAATCCGTGGGGTTTTGAGCTCTAATGCTAAAGTTAGCCCCACTACCATTAATTCATATTCAGAAACATTATTCGTTGTGGAGAATCCTAATTTCATGGCATAATGTAAGCGGTGTCTGTCCGGTGTTATTATCACATATCCTGCACAGGTCCCTTGTTCATTTGACACATTATCGACATACAACTGCCCAATAGGCTTCTGATCCTTTTCGTTTTCTGATTGCTCTTTAATGAAGTTAGTTCATTCGTTAATGAAATTTGCCAATGCTTGCCCTTTGATTGCGGCTCACGGCTGAAATTCTATATCATATTGGCTGAGCTCGATTTCCCATTTTTCCAACCTTCTTGAAGTTTTTGGCTTACTGAAAACTTGCTTTAAGGGGAAATTGGCCAATACCCTGATCGGATGTGCTTGAAAATATGCGCTAAGTTTTCGTGCTATGAGGATCAAGCAATAAGCTAGTTTTTCTATCATTGGGTATCGAACTTCTACATACTTCAATCATTTGCTTACATAGGAAGTTGAGCTCCACTTCCATCTCTAATCAATACTGAGCTGACCGCATGCTCTGAAACTGCCATGTATAAGTATAAGATCTCTCCATTCTCAGGACTAGAAAGAATCGATGGCTTCTCCAAAAGGCTTTTTAACTTCTGAAAAGCTTTTCTGCAATCTTCCCCCATTCAAAGTTCTTGTTTTTCTTGATTACGTCGAAGAAGGGGAAACATTTATCAGTAGCTTTGGAAATGAACCTACTTAGGGCGGCTACCCTTCCATTTAAACTAATTGCCTCTTTATTGTTTTTGGGTTCAGCCATGTCCTTAATAGCATGAATTTGGTCAGGACTAGCTTCAATCCTTTGGGCACTCACAAGATAGCTTAAAAACTTCCTAGAATGGACTCCGAAGGAGCGTTTCTGTGGGTTCAATTTCATTTGATATTTTTGTAGTATTCTGAATATGTCTTCTAGATCCTTAAGATGATTCTTAGTCTTGCAAAATTTTACTAGCATGTCATCCACATAAACCTCCATATTTCGGCCAATTTGCTCTTTAAACATTCTGTTAACCAGCCTCTGATAAGTAGCCCCTACAATCTTTAGTCCGAAAGGCATCGCTTTGTAGCAGTATATTCCCCATTCAGTAATGAAACTAGTGTGCTCTTCATTCGGCTTGAACATGGGTATTTGATTGTATCTAAAATATGAATCCATGAGAGAAAATAATTTGTGCCCACTAGTTGCATCTACTAACTGGTCAATTCGTGGTAGCGGAAATAGTCTTTTGGACATGCCTTGTTCAAGTCCGTATAATCAATGCAAGTCCTTCATTTTCCATTTGATTTCTTCACCAAGACTGGGTTTGCTAGCCACTTTCGGTAGTAAATTTCTCGAATAAACCCATTTTCGAGGAGTCTCTTAACTTCTTATTTCAATGCATCTGATCGTACGCTCTCTAATTGTCTGAAGGGGTTTGCTTCTGGATTGATGTTAAGCTCATGACACATGACCGTCGGATCAATCCCTACCATATCAGAATGTGACCAGGCAAAATAGGTCCTTATTAACCTTAAGAAATTGGATTAAATCTTTCTTCAAGTCGCTATCCAATTCTTTTCCAACTTTGGCCACCTTAGTAGTATCATTTGAATCTATGCACGCCTCCTCAAGGTCCTCTATGGGTTTTATCCTTTCTGTTTCCCCTTTGCAATCGAATTCAGTGACGATTGGGCTTTCTTCAATGGAATTAGCATCAACTCTCTTCCTTTTGCCTCCAAGAGGAATGCACCTTTCATACAAGCACTTGTTAGACTTATTAATTTTAATTTTTTCTTTGAATTTTGGATGTAAAAATCCATTATTCAAAGGCTGAAAAATAGTGGAAGAATCAAAGTAAGCAGAATACTCCCTTTTATATTGATCGATTGTGGCGAAATACATTTCTCGAGAGCTGAACTGATCTCCTCGGACTGTGCCCCAGCCCCTCTTTGTCAAGAAATTCACCATCAGGTACTTTGGCGTGGCAAATGCATCTATTTCATCAAGCGCGGGTTTACCAAAGAAGGCGTTGTAATAAGATGATTGATTGATGATTACAAAGAGGATCTCGAAAGTTCTGCAAAATGGTGGCACCCCCATTTGCACCAGCAGTTTCACTTGTCCCACCGGAGTTGATTCCTTATTGTTGGATTTGAAAATCGATTCGATGTTGGGCTCTAACTTATCTTCAGGGATGTTAATTTGGTCGAAGGCATGCTTAAAGATAACATTGACTGCACTGCCTGTGTCTACAAGAATTTTGACATGATGGGTAGTCCAATTTGAGTTGTGATCATCAATGGATCATTGTGTGGATGGTGAACTCCTTTCTTCAATTCTTGGAGGGTGATGACAAGACTTGGCATTTGAATGTTGAGTCGTGGATTCTTCATCGGGGGCTCTTCTTGGACAGAGAAGACACCCTCAATAGCCTCCTCGATATATTTGTTTCACGCTCCTTTGCTGTTTCCTACCGGAAGCGGCCCACCATGAATTACGTCGATCCTGTTTATTAGCGGGCTTAAGTTCAAAGGGTCTTCATCCTCCAACATATTAATAGCATTACCAGAGAGCTTTTGCAGACCATCTATTATTCAATGAACCTTCTGCTTATCCTGAATAAACTCTTTTGAATGACCCTCGCGAATCAACTTCTGGATGATTCTGGCTAAAACTCTACATTTGTCGGTCTTGTAACTCTTTCGCCATAGCATAAATGTAAGACAATGGCTTGTTTAAAGCGATTGCATTAGCAATTGGTTCTTCCCATTTAATTCTTTTATCCCCTCGATCTAGACCAAATCTTCCTCCTTCTTTCTTGGGAATTGCTTTTCTTTTGGCGTGATACAACTCAATCATTCAAATGAACTTATCAGCTTGAAAGTGGAAATCTTGCAAATCTTTACACCCATTAACAAAGAGTTGCTTCCAGAATGGAGTGTTCTCTATTAAGCCAGAATGAACCGAGATAAGCTTGTCACGGTCCTCCATGTCTCTTGCTGTTAGTGCTTCCATGTTGAAACTTTTAAGATAATCTCCCAAAGATTCCCCTTGCCTTTGCTATATGTTGGCCAGAACTGTGTAATCAATGGTGGGATCATTACATATGCAAAACTGAGTGAAGAATTCGTAGGAAAACTACTTCCATAAGTAAATGGTCTTCTCTCTATATTGTCTGTACCATTTGGTCGCAGCCCCGTGGAGAGTTATAGGAAATAATATGCATCTAACAGCTCTTGATGCATTATATAGATCCATCTGGCTATCGAAAGCTATCAAATGATCATCTGGATATGTGATTCCATGATACTTCATTGGCGGAATCTTCACATAAGGTGGGATGATTGTTGCCATAATCTCATCTATAAAGGGTGGCACTCGCTCGTTATCATTGATGTTTTCGTCCATGGCCTCTTCCCCTTTTCATTCATTGCATCTTTAATTTCTTTCTCCGCTACATCCTTCAGATAGGCTTCAACATCATGATAGTTTTTCTAGTTTGGATGGTATTCTTTTGACGTAGAACTACCAGATTGTTCGAGTGATTTATCGAGCACCCTTCCTTGATGATCTGCTTTAGTTTGGGGACGCTTCTTCTTCCTTGAAGATGTTAGATCAATCTTGCTCTTGTTTTTGTTTGAATGAGCCTTCAAGTTCCTTCCTTTTGAGACCACCTCCTCTCCCTGTGTTGGTCTTGCTATTTTCGAGAACTTTTGAGATAACTCTATTTTGAGAAGTTCTTGTATTTCTTGCAGTTGCTGCTCTAAGTGCTTAATTTTGGTGGTGTTTTCATCCTGCTGAGCTAATGCTGAAGGTTGCCCTTGAATAACCCCATCCAAGTTGAAGGTTGGGGTTATGTTCTCTTCGAGTTTTGTAGTGTGTTTGGCCTCTTCATCCATTCTGCTGAGTCTTTTAGATCTCATTTTCCTTTGTCAAGTCAAATGATCCATAATTAGTCCATAAGATAGTAACAAGGTTGGAGGTTCGAGCTCTCCTTCTAGCACCAAAAAATGTTAACAAGAAAACTTTTCAACATCCCCAAAGATATGTAAAGGCAAATAAGTTCATATAAAATAAGGCTATCGAAAAGATTGCTTCTTTCGAAACCTACCTTTCGACCAGATTGACTTAGTCGAAACATTTTTGGAAGTTGACTTAGAAATGCACGAAAATGAAGGAGCATCTTACTCGAAACCCTTCTTTTATATAAGTTGAAGACAGCTATTCATTTTGAATTTTCATCCCTTTCGATCATGTTGAAAGGTTCATTTTAGCCCTTTCGACCATGTCGGAAGGTACGCTTGACCTATTAAAATGAAATAGCAGCTTTCGACCTCTTTGATTTCGTTTCATCCATGGAGGAACCCCTTCAAGAGGGTTGCTGATGCAGTTGAGTGTAGGTTTCTTTCGAATGGACTCCTACTCATATGATTGCTTGCCAATTGCAGACCAGATTTCCTTCGGGACAACCCTTTCGACCAGGTCGAAAGGGGTTTTATTCCTTCGAAACAAATCCAGTTTGCAGTTGCTTAAGCTTTATTCAGTATACTTGATATTGGATCATCTTTGATATTAGTAAGTTCTATGAACTTATCATTGTCGAAACATCATCATCATCCTTGTTTGTCAATATATAATATTTTTCATGATGATGATACGTTTCGCATGTATGTTATCCAAGTTGATCCTATTGATTTGCATAGACAAAAAGAAGTTAAGAAAATAAGATAGCATCATATGCACTTGATCAGTAGTCTAGCTAATGATCGTAATGATCTTCCTCATAATTGAAATCCTTAATGAATCTGCGCATATCTCCATTATCATCAATCCAAAATGAGTTACAATTTTAAGAGCTTTTTCCCCAAATTGATTTTGGGGTTATACAAAGATTTTGTTGTTGCAAAGAAATAGAAGTAAAAGAAATGAACTTAGGATTCCAAAATTCGGTCCCCCAAAATCGGACCCCTTGGGTCTTATTTATAGATGCAGGTCAGCCCCCTTCCGCCCCAATGCTTTCGACCTAGTCAAGAGGTCCTTTTATCTTCTGCCTCATTCCATTCGACATGGTCGTAAGGCCTCACCCTCCTTTGATGCAGTCGAAAGGCTTCCCTTTCGAGTCCTCTAACTCAACCTTGTGCTTCTCCTCTTCTTATTCCAGACCTTTCGACCTTGTCGAAAGGGTCTTTTATTTATCTTTCGCCTTTGTTAAGTCTTTAGTGTTCCTTTTCCCTGCTTTTTACTGAATTGCTCTCGACGTCGTCAAAAGGGCCACAAATATGCTTTCCTCTTCATGTTGCTTTGTTGTCATCAGAAGTAAAGATAGGAGATTTTGACTCCGTCAATAGGTTGTTTACTAGGGCTTCGAAGACGTTGAAGTATCAATGGTTTCGATACGGTAGGTAGCTTCCGAATGCATGCTTGTGGATTGATGCGGAACCTTCTCCTGATGTTATTGGCGTCGATCGGTTCAAAGGGTCTAACTATGCTTTCGAAAGGGTTGTTTGGAGCAATTTGAATGAAGGCGAAACCTTTGGTTTCGAAAGGTTTGGCACGCATACTAAAGGTTAATGTTCATTGCCTCCGAAAGGGGTTCCAAGCCCGTCCTTGATTTTTCTATATACGCAAATACATCTGCATCGAAAGGTTGAAAGAGGCGAAAGGGTAGCCCTGCTTTTCTTTTTCATCTGTCTCGAAAGCTTTTACATTGTTTATCACTTGTAAGGGCGCCTAGTGCATGCGACTCCTTCAAAAGACTTCTTAATGCCTTCAAAACGTTTTTTCGTGACTTTTGTCGAAACCCATGCCTACGAATCCAGTAGAGCCTGACATTTTCATTAACCTTCTTTCGTACCTTTGTTCTTAAGTGGATTTTATGGCTAACATTTTGCCCCCCTTGTATGAAAGAAGCATTTGTTCTTTAGGACAAAAATTTCAGAACTTCCTTGCTCTTAATAACTTTGTTTTCCTGCAAAATTCAAAGTAAAGGACATTTTCTTTTGCTAACTCATTATCTTATATATATATATATGCTTCTCGATAAGTTAGCATAGTAGTGCTTCTAAATTAGATGGTTAGTTGATCATAATCCTGATTTAATAAAGGATATGAGGTCTGTAATTGATAGTTGTCCATGCATATAATAATTGTAGCCTATCAACTTCCTGTAGGAAACAGTCGATATCTGGAAATTAGAGGTCATAAGCTATTATCTGGAACTAAGCCTTTGTAACCCGTAAATATTAATATGTATTTAGAAATTCTTCTTGGAGATGAGAATGACCCTGGAGTCTGAATTTAGAAGTTGGTGAGCATCGTTTAGAGTTGCAAACTAATAACCATTATTCGGGTATTAAGAAGTCCAGATCAAAGTTTTTGGTTGATGACTTAGACGTCTTTTGTAGCTTCAATACTACTTCTTTAAATCCCAAGTTCGGGACTCGATAGATAGAATCCAAAATCGATGATAGAGACCTAAAATTCAAATGCAAGCATTAGGAGGCGATGAAACTGACCCAGATTAGGGCATTAACTGGTGAAGTTTAGAATTTAATAGAAAGATGTCCAGAACCCAGATTCGGGTTTTAATAAGCAAGATTCAGAAATAGTCTTCAGAACGAAATTCTCAAACCCAGATTCATGTATTAAGGTGGGTAATCAAAAATTCTTAATAATTGTCTTCATAACAAAAATCCCAATCCCAGATCAGGACATATGTAGGATAATTAGAATTCCATAATAATTATCTTTACAATAGGAATCTCCAGCCCAGATTAGCGTATATGTTGGATAAGCAGAATTCCACAATAATTATCTTCATAATAGGAATCTCCAGCCTAGATTATGGCATTAATAATTGAAGTCGGATAATGGCCTCGAAACCCAGATTCAGGTATGAGAAAGATCATAAATGATTAGAGAAGACCTGAAACCCATATTTGGTTATTAAAAGTCTAGATGTGAGAGCTCCGAGATCTAGATTCGGGTATTAATGAGCGGAGTTATATTCTACTCCTTAGTTTCTGCCTTCTTCAGCATGTGTAAACCATTTAGGCCTTGTATGTAGTTGTTGTCAGATTGGTTGCTTCTCGAGCTTGGACGTCCTAGTCCATCATCAGATATGCCACTTTTTGGGCTTGGACATATTAGTCTATTGTTTGATGAGACGCTTCTTGGGCTTGGACATCCTAGTCCATTGTTTGATGAGCCGTTTCTTGGGCTTGGACATCTTAGTCCATTGTTTGATGAGCCGCTTCTTGGGCTTTGACATCTTAGTCCATTGTTTGATGAGCAGCTTCTTAGGCTTGGACGTCTTAGTCCATTGTTGTCTGGTGTTCTTGGTTAGCTCATTCTTAGAGGCTGGAATCAAGGACTTACCCAACCTCTCTCCAGGTGGTGCCTTGACCTGACCAGAGGCGCGGCCTAAGGCTTGTCGATGCTTTAACCTGGCCATAGTGTGGCGTGGATAAAGGCTTACACTCCTCCATTCAGGAGGTGCCCTACCCTAGCCATAGCATGGCGCAGACAGCGGCTTGTCGATGTTTTAACATGGCCATAGTGTGGCGCGGATAAAGGCTTACATTCCTCCCTCCAAGAGGTGCCTTGACCTGACTAGAGGTGCGGCCAAGGGCTTGTCGATGCTTTAACCTGGCCAAAGCATGGTGCAGATAAAGGCTTACACTCCTTCCTCCAGGAGGTGCTCTGCCTTGGCCAACTCGACGTGGACAGAGGCCACAATCGATAGATAGAATCCAAAATCGATGATAGAGACCCAAAATTCAAATTCAGGCATTAGGAGGCGATGAAACTGATTCAGATTAGGGCATTAACTAGTGAACTTTAGAAGTTAATAGAAAGATGTCCAGAACCCAGATTCGGGTTTTAATAAGCAAGATTCAAAAATAGTCTTCAGAACGAAATTCTTAAACCGGATTCGGGTATTAAGGTGGGTAATCAAAAATTCTTAATAATTGTCTTCATAAAAAAAGTCCCAAGCCCAGATTAGGGCATATGTAGGATAATCAAAAATCCACAATAATTATCTTCACAATAGGAATCTCCAGCCCAGATTTGGGTATATGTTGGATAATCAGAATGCCACAATAATTATCTTCATTATAGGAATCTCCAGCCCTGATTAGGGAATTAATAATTGAAGTCGGATAATGGCCTCAAAACCCAAATTTGGGTATAAGAAAGATCATAAATGATTAGAGAAGACCCGAAATCCATACCCCCAGGATCAAGATTCGGGTATTAATTAGCGGAGTTCTATTCTTCTCCTTAGTTTATGCCTTCTTGGGCATGTGTAAACCTTTTAGACCTCGTATGTAGTAGTAGTCTGATTGGCTGCTTCTCGAGCTTGGACGTCTTAGTTTATCATTTGATATGCCACTTTTTGGGCTTGGACATCTTAATCTATTGTTTGATGAGCCACTTCTTGGGCTTGGACATCTTAGTCCATTGTTTGACTAGACGCTTCTTGGGCTTGGACATCTTAGTCCATTGTTTGATGAGCTGCTTCTCGGGCTTGAATGTCTTAGTCCATTATTGTTTGGTGCTATTGGTTAACTCATTCTTAGAGGCTGGAATTAAGGACTTACCCAACCTCTCTCCAGGTGGCGCCTTGACCTGACCAGAGGCGCGGCCTAAGGCTTGTCGATGCGTTAACCTGGCCATAGCGTGGCACGGATAGAGGCTTACACTCCTCCATCAAGGAGATGCCCTGCCTTAGCCATAGCATGGCACAGACAAGGGCTTGTCGATGCTTTAACCTGGTCATAGTGTGGCGCGGATAAAGGCTTACACTCCTCCCTCCAAGAGGTGCCTTGACTTGACCAGAGGTGCGGCCAAGGGATTGTCGATGCTTTATCTTGGACATAGCATGGTGTAGATAAAGGCTTACACTCCTCCCCCAAGAGGTGCTCTACCTTGGCCAACTCGACGCGCATTGAGGATTTGACTGTTAAAGGTAATGTCCAAATGAAAGGAGTATTTCACTCCCGACCATGTAGATCTTTCTTAGAAAAGTAATTCTTTATTGACTCTATTCTTTCACCGTAGGAAAATATGGTTTCAAATGTTCAGTGTTCCACATTCTTGGAACCATATTGCTGTTATCTGGTCACTTGGCCTGGCTACAAGGTGATAATTACAAAGGCTTTGATTGAGTTTGGATAAGACTCGAGCTAGAAGAAATTGGAGATACAAAGGTTGAATGCATTCAATATGTTTTGGAGTTTATGTACGGCTCGGTCTGGCATGTAAGAGTTGTCGGTAGTGGGCCGAGGTACTTTGCTCCTAGGCCTGAGAAGGAAGTCCGGCCTATCTTCGTCTATAAATAGAGGAGCAGTGGTGCGATGGAAAAGGACCCTTTTTCGAGAACGCTGGGGAGACTCTGCCATTTTCAAGACTCATTCTTTTTCAGTTAGAACTTGTATTCAAGTGGTTGGTGTATGGATTGTATCTTTATTCAATTACTGAAAAAGCAATAAAGATTAAACTCAAAGTGGACGTAGGCAGTTATGCCGAACCACTATAAATCTAGTGTTCTTGTTTCTTACAGTTATTACTGCATTCCACTGTGTTATTCCTCAGTTTTAATTTACCTTCTTCATTAATCTCTCTACACAAAACTCACTTTAGGTGTTAGTGACCAATTTTGGTGCTAACAATTGCCGTCTGATCGGCTTAACTTGTAAGCTCCTGGTGGGATTACTTTGCCAATGATTAGATGTCCTTCCCAATTTGGTCCTAGGGGTCCTTCTGTGGGATTTCTTGTATTTGTCATTACTCTTCGGAGTACCAGATCATCTCCTTCTTGAAATGATCGTGTTCTTACTTTTGAGTTGTAATACTTTGAAATTCTCCTTTGATATTGCGCTGTTCTGATTGCTGCTTCGTCTCCTAACTCATGTATCAAATCCAGTGATTCTCTTTTTAATTCTTAGTTTAAATCGAATGCATAAGCGATTCTTTGGTGTGAGGGTACTTTTATCTTGATTGGTAACATCGCCTCACACCCATATGTCAATGAATAGGGAGTATGTCCCTTTGCCATTTTGGTTCATGTTCGGTAAGCCCATAATACAAGTGGCAGCTCTTTTTCCCAGTTTCCTTTAGCTTTGTTCAGCTGCTATTTCAGTCTAGCTATTGATCATAATGATCTTTCTCATAATCGAAATCCTTAATGAATCTGCACATATCTCCATTATCATTAATCCAAAACGAGTTACAATTTTAAGTGCTTTTCCCCAAATTGATTTAGGCTTTACAAAGATTTTGTTGTTTCAAAGAAATTGAGCTAAAAGAAATGAGCGAAGGAGTCCAAAATCCAGTCCCCCAAAATCAAACCCCTTAGGTCTTATTTATAGATACAGTTCGGCCCCCTTCCATGCAAATGCTTTCAACCTAGTCGAAAGGTCCTTTCATCTTTCGCCTCATTCCTTTCGACACGGTCGTAAGGCCTCGCCCACCTTCGATGCAGTCGAAAGGCTTCTCTTTCGAGTTCTCTTACTCAATCTTGTGCTTCTCCTCTTCTGATTACAGGCCATTCGACCTTGTCGAAAGGGTCTTTTATTTACCTTTCGACTTTGTTAAGTCTTTAGTTTTCCTTTCCCTGCTTCCTCCTAAATTGCTTTCGACATCGTCGAAAGGGCTACAAATTTGCTTTTCTCTTCATATTAGTTTGTTGTCATCAGAAGTAAAGATAGGAGCTTTCGACTCCGTCAATAGGTTGTTTATTAGGGCTTCGAAGATGGTGAAGTATTTATGGTTTCGATACGGTAGGTAGCTTTCGAATGCATGCTTATGGCTTGATGCGAAACCTTCTCCTGAAGTTATTGTCTTCAACCGGTTCGAAGGGTCTAACTATGCTTTTGAAAGGGTTGTTGGAGTAATTTGAATGAAGGCGAAACCTTTGGTTTCGAAAGGTTTGACGCGCATATTAAAGGTTAATGTTCATTGCCTCCGAAAGGGGTTACGAGCCCATCCTTTCTTTTTCTATATACGTGAATCCATCTGCATCGAAAGGCTGAAAGAGGCAAAAGGGTAGCCCCGCTTTTCTTTTTCATCTGTCTCGAAAGCTTTCACATTGTTTATCACTTGCGAGGGTTCCTGGTGCCTGCGACTCCTTCGAAAGCCTTCTTAATGCCTTTGAAACATTTTTTCCATGACCTTTGTCGAAACCCATGCATGCGACTCTAGTAGAGCCTGACATTTTCATTAACCTTCTTTCATACCTTTGTTCTTAAGGAGATTTTATGGCTAACAGTGATCTGCTAACCTTAGACCTTTACATGGTGGTCTAGTTCCTTGTCTTATGGAGTGGCATGTTGTATTTTGAGTAACATTATTTAGAACATTTAATTGAACAAATAAAATAAAATAATGTTAGTGGTTAAGGGATTGAGATTTTTCATTTAATAAGGGGTCGCGCCTTTAAGAATATACAAGCAAAAGAGAATTTAAAATAAGTAGGAGGAACATGAAAAGAGTAAAATGGGGATAGTCTTTGTTCTTATACCCTAAACCCTTCTATCCTTCATTTCCTTATTCATTTCTAACATTCACAAACAAAACTAAAACTTAGGGAAGCTCGACCACCATTAAGAGAAATCAAAAGAAGATAAGCTAGGAATAAGTAGAAGACTTGAAGAAATTAATTAAAGAGCAAATCTCAACCTTCTTAACAACAAGCCAAGGTGAATAATTAGATTTACATCTCATTTTTAATAATGATTTTGGTTTCAAAAGTTAGATCCGGATTTATTTTGCAAGTTATATGCCATGTTGGGTTTGTTAAATAGAAATATATGCTTATTAATGATTTAAATGATTTCAAATGGATTTTTGATATTTTTGGAGTAGAAAACTTATTAGATGACATCCAAATGAGTTTCGTTTTAGATATATGACCAAAAACATTATTTTAGAAGTGGGTGTCAAGTTTCATAAATTTCTAAGTTATTGTGGATTTATTATGAATTTTCTATGAAAGAAATAGCTAATATTAGGTTTAATTTATTTAAAGCAATTATATATGGATTTTGGGTTTAAAATTTAAATATGTAAGAAAACTTATTAAAAGCGAATTATGATGATTTTTGGGGAATTTTTCCAAAGTATTTTATTATAGTTATAAAATTATTTAAGTTAAATGACTTAAATATTTTATTTGTTTTATCAAGGAGAAGGGCTTATTTGTAAAACGTTTTAATTTGATAATTTTTGAATTCGGCGGCACTTTTAGAAAAGGATTTTTGATAAAGAAATGGTCGTTTATCTCATTTTGACAAATAAGGCAAGTTAGTTGAAAAGAAATTACTTTAAAAGGCTATAAATCAATTTTTCTTAAATTTACTACTTCGCCACTTCCATCCACAAGCTTTCGACACCATACTCCCACTTATGACCCATTAGAAACCAATACACATAGTATCAACCCTTTGGTACGTAGTGGATTGGAGAAGGGAAGAAGGAACCGTGTCGAAACCAAGCTTTCGAAGGGGTTGTTTTAAACTTACCTTTTTTTTAAAAGAAGGAAGCTTTCGAACCAGTAGTTGCTTGCCCTTGTTTAGAAAAGAGCTTTCGATACAGTTGTCGCATTTTTATTTGAAAATGAATCTTTCGAAAGGATAGCCGCTTTGAACCTATTCGAAACCCATGCTGCCGCATTCATACCTTTCGAGTCCATGCATTCGAAAGGGTGCTTTCGCTTTTTTACTTTGAAGCTGCCTTCTTAATGCCATCGAAAGGGTTTATAGCCGCTTTTAAATGGTTTCAGAGGCAATGGTTTCAAAAGGGGGTTTTAAAACTATCCTTTTTCTTTTACTTAGGATAATGCTTTGGGAAGTGATGCTTTCACCCCTATCCTTTATGACCCATTAGTTATATTAAATGTTGAACCCAATGGTTTCGAAAGGGATAATTTTAAATGATTTTGAAGCAATGTTTCTATAAACCATTACTTGAACCCGATGCTTTCAAAAATTATAACATAAGAGTTTCGAAAGGTAAGATATAAGTGTTTTAAAAGGAAGGTTCTTTTTCCTTCGAAAGGCAAGTTTAAATAATTTTGAACAGGGAATGTCTAAGGCTTTAAGTAATGATTTCGTAAGGTCTATTTTCAACACATTCGAAAGGTATGTTTTTTCTTTTCGGCCTAGATTTTCCATGGTTAAAGAAGTTAACTTGTTTTGAAAGTGGTACTTTCAATGAATTCGAAAGGGATTCTTTAAGGTTTGAACAAAAGTTTCGAAGACATTGTTTTGGCGTTGTGGCCTAAAGCTTTCTACGTTAAAAAAGGGTTTTAACTTATTATGAAGGGATAGATCATCGCATTGATAAGGTTTCTTCAACATTATTTTGTTTAAAGCATTTATCACGGCATAAGTATGATTTCCTTGTTTCATTAAGTTATGATTTAAGGGTAAGTCAGTTGCAAAGGTTATTTACAAGGAAATGAGATTTGAATAGGGTAGTTAACCCTAAGTATATGTCAGGAAATGAAATTTGTATGGGGTAGATAACCCTAAGTTTATGACCTACATATTAGAAGACCAGATGGGACTGGTGTAGGGTCATGCCATATACTTTAGCTATTAGACCCTAGCTAAAATAAGTCCAAAATTCCAATGTGTAGGGCTTATCATAGGTGGGACTAAATTAAGGTTACACACAGAAGCGAATATATAAAGTAAAGATAGGTTATTGGTGAGCCAATAAAACCATTAGGTTAAGTTGACCCTAGAAAAAGAAAGTTAAGGGCAGTCGGCCCAATATTGTGTCTAACAGAAGTTAGATTGTTGATTATGTCTGGTAGGCCCGAGTTAGCCAATGGTTAGCTAGATAAAACTATAGTGTGGACGGATGGTCCATTAATTTCCTGATTATTTTGCATATATGTACTTGCTATTATTGTTATAATCAGTTTGATCACAGGATTTTGATTTGTAAAAGACATGCTTTAAAAGGATATTAGTGAGGGGAAACCCATTCCGCTAATGTCACGGTCTCACTTAATATCAGTAAATCGTGATGTAATAGTATTATTCGCACAAGGCTTTATGTTTGACTCGAAGTTTATGTTTTCTCCTTAAACTCTCGGGTGCTCAAAATTTAATTCGAGTAGATTGAGAGTTAAGGTTTTACAGGTTTAGGTAGTCGGACGAATAAGCTTTCGAAGACGTGCATGAGGCGAAGTTAACTATGTATGAGCTATTTAGTTTTATTTCCACTATGATGTATTTATGACTAATATGTTTATCTAGTAATCTGATCATCCATGGGGGCATCTTCATTTGTCGCACTTGGCATAATTTGTAATAATTATACTTGATCAAAACTTGGGAATCGTTGTGGGATTATATAACTAAATATATGGATTTGAAATGTAATAAGAAAAGTTGATTTTGAAATCTGTGTTGATTTTATTTCATATTCATGTGCTTCTGATATTATGGATGCCATTAACATTACCGTATTTTGTCACCGGAAGTTAATACTATGGAAGACTACATCATCTGTAGCGCTTAGCTTCGGGCCTCAAGATAGGGGATGCTACAACTTGGTATCAGAGCATAGGTTTATGAAAACTTAAAATAAATTTCAAACTTAAAATGATTTTGAAAAAATAATCCTAAGGAATCAGAGAAAGATTGCGGTATGGTGATAACGCTATAATAATGTACTTGTATTTGTTATATATAAGTATACGCTTTATCTCTATTCTCTCATCTCTCTTAGGCTATTCTTTTGTATCTTACAAAGACTCGAATGCAGATTATAAGGACGTAAGATATATATGCTTAGAGTGGAAGAGTTAACATTTGTGGAGGAAGCACCACAACTAGTGGGAATGCCAGACCAAACAGCAGAAGGAATCCAGGTCGGGCACAAGCTCCTAATGTGGGTGCTGGAGTGCCACAAGCTGATATGGGAGCTATGTACCAGTTCTTCGTTAATATGATGTAGGCTGGAGTTGCGGCAGGTTTAGTCAGAGGAAATGTTGAAGTAGGAAGTCAAGGAGCTTTGGTGGTCAATAACTATGTGGTACTAAGCAGAGATTATGCTAGGCTTGGATGAAAGCCTTTTATCAGGACTGAAGATGCAATTCAAGTGGAGAATTGGTTACTTTATTGCAAAAGGATCTTTGCTAATTTAGGGCTTAATGGTGAGCAGAAGAGGAGACTTGCTTCTAGTCAGTTGCAAGGAGCAGCACTATACTGGTGGAACAATATTACTGTGGGAGTTAATGAGGAGAACATGACTTGGTCTAAATTTAGAAGGAGGTTTGAAGAAAGATTCGTGTCAGAGATTGTTAAGTCAGTTCTGCTCAGGAAGTTTATGGAGTTGGAGCAAGGAGACATGACAGTGCTTGAGTATGCAACCAGATTTGAGGAGCTATCGAGGAAATGCTAGGGATGATATAGTTATCAAAAGGAATGAGAAGTTCATCCGTAGACTAAAACCTGAACTAGCTAAAGCGACTCTACCACATATCAGAGATCTGTGTGATGTAGTTCTTAAGATGGCTTTGAGGCAGGAGGAGATGCTTGCTTTTCATGATGGTAACAAAGCAGGGTAAGCTCTGTGGGCAGAACCAGAAGAGGAAGTTTTTCCATAAGAAAGGTACTTAGAAAGGAGGAGCAACCAAGAAAAAGAAGGCCGAAGTTGTTTGCTATAAGTGCGACAAGAAGGGACATTATGCTCACGAGTGTCGGACAGGCAAAGGGAAAAATCTATTGACAAGAAATAAGTGAGGTGCTTTAACTGTGATCAGATTGGACATTATAAGAACTAGTGCAAGGAACTAGCCAAGGATGGAAAAGGCAAGATGTTTGCATTGGAACCAGCTACCTCAAAACCAACAACCGAGGAGAATGGAAAAGCTGTGTTGGGAGATACGCTTTTGATTCATGGTGTATCAGTTAGAGTTCTATTTGATACTGGTGCATCACACTCTTTTATATCTCATTGTTTGGTAGATAAGCTTAACCTAGAACCCTCATATCTGGTTACTTCCTTAAGGGTTGCGAATTCGATAGGAGGGTATGCGACTCTTGCGATAAGACGTGACCACTTAGAGTTGAATTGTTAGGTCATATATTTGCTTGCAGTTTGCATGTATTTGATTTTGTAGGGTTTTGAATTATTTTGGGTATGGATTGGTTAAATAAGTATGATGCCAGGATATTTTTCTATGATAGGAAAATATCACTTAGACACCCTAGTTGTAGTGATCGGATTATATACTCCGTAGAAATCCCTAGTTTTGGGATAAATGCTTTATTGGGTCTTATGGAGGAAGAAGACGAGTTAAACCAAGTTTTCATTGTTAGAGAATTTGCTGACGTCTTTGAGCCCGTAGTAGGACAACTGTTGAAACGAGCTAATGAGTTTCAGATAGATTTAGTACAGGAGCAGAACCAGTGAGTAGACTGCTAAGTAGAATGACACATGCCGAGATGAAGGAGCTAAAGGTGCAGTTGGTGGATTTGGAAAGTAAGAACTTTATCAGACCAAGTAGTTTACCCTGGGGAGCAACCACAGTGTTTGCAAAGAAACCGGATGGATCTTTAAGTTTGTGTATCGATTATCGTAAGTTGAATGAGAAGCCGATAAAGGATCGATATCCGTTACCTAGATTTGGCAATTTTTCCAACCATTTGAGTGGAGCCAGAGTATTTTCCTAGTTGAGGTCCTTCTCCTTCCGCGGCCCTCTTTTTTTGTTGGATTTGGTAACAGGGTTCCATCAGCTTAGAGTAGCAAAGGATAATATTCCTTTGACGGCGTTTAGAACAAGATATGGATCGTACGAATGGTTAGTAATGCCGTTCGGACTAACCAATGCGCCATCATTTTTCGTCGACTTAATGAACAGAATCTTTTGGGAGCATCTGGTCAGATTTGTGTTGGTGTTAATAAACAACATTTTGATGTACTCTAAAGATGAAGAGAGCATGAAATTCATCTTAGAGTGGTGCTTGAGACGTTGAGGCAGCATCAAATGAAAGCAAAATTTTCGAAGTGTCAATCCTGGAAGAAAGAAGTGAAGTTTCTTGGTCATATAGTCTCAGAGAAAGGGTTGTCAATAGATCGGGCTAAGATCGAGTCGGTGAATAATTGGAAGAGACCCGAGACAGTGACTGAGATAAAGAGTTTTCTTGGATTAGCTGTTTATTATCAGAGATTCATTAAGGATTTTTCACGGACGGTGGCACCGATGACTAAGCCAACTCGGAAAGATGTGAAGTTTGTCTGGACCGATAGGTGTGAGGAGGCATTACAGAAACTGAAACACTTATTGACTAATGCACCTGTATTGGTTGTTCCGGAGGGCAATCAGGATTTATTGGTGTACACGGATGCATGTGGAATAGGGTTAGGAGATGTGTTAATGCCAAGAGGTAAAGTGATTGCCTATGCTTCTTGACAACTTAGGCCGCAGGAAGTTAGATATCAAACTCATGATTTGGAATTAGATGCAGTAATTTTCACATTAAAGGTCTGGAGACAGTACCTTTTGGGAGAAACATTCAAGTTGTATATGGATCATAGTCACTGAGGTATTCTCTTAGAAGGGGTAGAATATGAGACAACGGAGGTGGTTAGAGATTTTAGCTGCTTATGACTTTGGAATTGAGTACACACCGAGGAAAGGTAATAAAGTTGCAGATGCACTTAGCAGGAAACATCAAAATGCAGTATTGGCAATGATAGCTGAGTGGAAAGATTTAGAAGCATTGACTACATGTAGAATACAGTGGAGATCTGAAGCTAGTTATTGTAAGGAAACTGCTACTTTGTCATGTTTAGAAGTTCGATCTGTGATGATCGGAAGGATTGCTTCTAAGCAAGTGGAGGATCAATTATTAGCTGAACGGATCAGAAAACTAAAGAAAGGAACAAAGAGCAATGACTTGAAAATTTTCAATCTTGACCAGAAGGGTGGTTGAGGAAGAAAGGAAGTGTGTTCCGAATATGGGAAACATTAGGAAGGAAGTTCTTGGAGAATGCCATCACTCAAATTTCACCATTCATCCTGGAGGAACTAAGATGTATCAGGATATGAAAAGGAGTTTCTTCTGGGAAGGCATGAAGAGAGATGTAGGCTATGTTTGAACTATCAACAGGTAAGCTGAACATCAGAAACCAAATGAGTTACTTCAACCTTTGGATGTTGTAGTTCGAAAATGGGATTCTATCTCAATGGATTTTATAAACGGGTTGCAAAGGTTAAATCGAGGAAATGAAAGTATATAAGTCATAGTAGACAGGTTGACCAAGAGTGCTCATTTTATTTCAGTTAAGTCAACCAGGAGAACACCTATTTTGGCTAAATTATTTATGAAGAATATAGTTAGACTGCACGGAATTCCTAGTAGCATAGTAAGTGATAGAGATTCCTTATTCACTAGCGAATTCTGGAAGAGTCTACAGGAAACTTTTGGTACCAAGCTCAAGATTAGTACTGCTTACCATCCGCAGAAAGATGGACAAATGGAAAGAGTTAACAAAGTATTAGAGGATTTGTTAAGAGCTTGTGTGCTAGACTATGGAGGATCATGGGAAGACCACCTACACTTAGTGGAGTTTTCGTATAATAATAGTTATCAGACTAGTATAGGGATGGCACCGTTTGAAGCTTTGTATGGAAGGCCATGCATATTTCTCGTTTGTTGGTTAGAAACTGGGGATGGTTAGTTCTTGGTCTGGATTTGGTTAGAGAAGCTACATAAAAGAATGAGTTAATATGAGCGAGAATGAAAGAAGCTCAGTCTAGGCAGAAGAGTTATGCTGATAGAAGAAGGAAAAAATTAGAGTTCTCAGTCGGAGGTCATGTTTTCGTCAAGATATCACTAATGAAAGGTAAAATCTGATTTGGAAAATCTGGAAAACTGGCACCGATAATCATTGGACCATTTTCTATTATAGAAAGGATGGGGAAACTCGTGTATATAATAGAGTTACCAAATAATTTGGTTGGAGTCCACCATGTTTTTCTTGCTTCTCATCTAAGGAAGTGTATTTGAGATCCATAAACTACTATTGCACCGACCGTGTTATATGATATAGTAGTGGAACCAGGTATTACTATAGTTAGAAAACCAGTTCGTATAGTTGTGGGAGATTAGAAGAAACTAAGGAACAAGGCAGTCAGATTGGTCAAAGTCCAATGGAGTAATGACGAAAGAGATTGTACTTAGGAAACTGAGAGTAGGATTAGAGATACTTATCCTGACTTATTTCATGGTATGATTTACCTTTATGTTTGATTGATATAGGTACCTTATTTTAATTTCGAGAACGAAATTCTTTAAGGAGGGGAGACTGTAATGACCCTAATTTTGAGTAACATAATTTAGAACATTTAATTGGAAAAATTAAATAAAATAATGTTAATAGTTAAGAGATTGAGTTTGAGATTTTTCATTTAATAAGGGTCTGTGCCTTAATGAATATACAAGAAAAAGAGAACATAAAATAAGTAAGTAGGAGGAATATGAAAAGGTAAAATGGGGATCGTCATTATTCTTATACCCTAAACCCTTCTATCCTTCATTTCCTTATTCATTTCTAACACTCACAAATAAAACTAAAAACTAAAGGGAGCTCGGCCACCATTAAAAGGAATCAAAAGAAGATAAGCTTGGAATAAGTAGAAGACTTGAAGAAATTAATCAAAAAGCATCTCAACCTTCTTAACAACAAGCCAAGGTGAATAAATAGATTTCACATCTCATTTTTAATGAGGATTTCGGTTTCAAAGTAAGATCTGAATTTATTTTGCAAGTTATATGCCATGTTGGGTTTGTTAAATAGAAATATATGCTTATTGATGATTTATACAATATCAAATGGAGTTTATGA
This sequence comes from Allium fistulosum, assembly GCA_030737815.1. Classification (NCBI taxonomy): domain Eukaryota; kingdom Viridiplantae; phylum Streptophyta; class Magnoliopsida; order Asparagales; family Amaryllidaceae; genus Allium; species Allium fistulosum. The sequence continues at coordinate 1,147,171,743 of CM060905.1, forward strand.
TATGTTTGGAGTAGAAAACCTATTAGATGATATCCAAATGAGTTGCGTTTTAGATATATGACCAAAAATATTATTTTAGAAGTAGGTTTCAAGTTTCATAATTTTGTAAGTTATTGTGGATTTATTATGAATTTTCTATGAAAGAAAATAGCTAATATTGGGTTGAAATTATTTAAAGCAATTATATAAGGATTTTGGGTCTAAAGTTTAAATATGTTAGAAAACATATTAAAAGCGAATTATGATGATTTTTGGGGAATTTTTCCTAAGTATGTTATTATAGTTATAAAATTATTTAAGTTAAAGGACTTAAATGTTTTATTTGTTTTGTCAAGGAGAATGGCTTATTTCTAAAACATTTTAATTTGATAATTTCTAAATTCGGCAGCACTTTTAGAAAGGATTTTTGATAAAGAAATGGTCACCAATTGCATTTTGACAAATATGGGAAGTTAGTTGAAAAGAAATTACTTTAAAAGGCTATAAATCGGTTTTGCTTAAATTCACTACTTCGCCACTTCCATCCGCAAGCTTTCGACACCATACTTCCGCTTATGACCCATTAGAAACCAATACACATGGTATCAACCCTTTGGTACGTATTGGATTGGAGAAGGGAAGAAGGAACCGTGTCGAAACCAAGCTTTCGAAGGGGTTGTTTTTAACTTACCTTTGTTTTTAAAAGAAGGAAGCTTCCAAACCAGTAACCGCTTGCCTTTGTTTAGAAAAGAGCTTTCGATAGAATTGCCGCATTTTTGTTTGAAAATGAAGCTTTTGAAAGGAAAACCGCTTTGAACATATTCGAAGCCCATGCTGTTGCATTCATACCTTTCGAATCCATGCATTCGAAAGGGTGGTTTCACTTTTTACTTTGAAGCTTCCTTCTTAATGCCATCGAAAGGGTTTATGGCCGCTTTTAAATGGTTTCGGAGGCAATGGTTTCGAAAGGGGGTTTCAAAACTATCCTTTTTCTTTTAATTAGGATAATGCTTTCAGAAGTGATGCTTTCACCCCTACCCTTTATGACCCATTAGTTATATAAAATGTTGAACCCAATGGTTTCGAAAGGGATAATTTTAAATGATTTCGAAGCAATGTTTCCACAAACCTTTACTTGAACCCAATGCTTTCAAAAGGTATAATATAAGAGTTTCGAAAGGTAGGATATAAGTGTTTTAAAAGGATGGTTCTTATGCCTTCGAAAGGCATGTTTAAATAGTTTCGAAAAGGGAATGTCTAAGGCTATAAGTAATGTTTCCGAAAGGTCTATTTCCAACACATTCGAAAGGTTTGTTTTGGCCTTTTGGCCTAGAGTTTCCAAGGTTAAAGTAGTTATCTTGTTTTGAAAGGAGTACTTTCAATGAATTCAAAAGGGATTATTTAAGGTTTGAGCAAAGGTTTTGAGGACATTGTTTTGGGCTTGTAGCCTAAAGCTTTATAAGTTAAAAAGTGGTTTTAACTTATTGTGAAGGGATAAATCATCCCATTTATAAGATTTCATCAACATTATTTTGTGTAATGCATATATCATGGTATAGGTATTTTGAGTAAAGCAAAGATGATTTCCTTATTTTATAAATTAAATTATGATTTTAAGGGTAAATCATTTACAAAGGTTGTTTACAAGGAAATGTGATTTGAATAGGGTAGTTAACCCCAAGCATATGATAGGAAATGAAATTTGCATAGAGTAGATAACCCTAAGCTTATGACTCAGATATTAGAAGACCAGATAGGACTGGTGCAGGGTCGTGTCCTATACTTTAGCTATTAGCCCCTAGCTAAATTAAGTCCAAAATTACAGTGTGTAGAGCTTGTCACTGGTGGGACTAAATTGAGGTTACATAGAGAAGGGAACATACCGGGTAAAGATAGGTGAGCCTGTAAAACCATTAGGTTTAGTTGACCCAAGAAAAAGAAAGTAAAAGGCAGTCAGCCCAGTATTGCGTCAACAGAAGTTAGATTGTCGATTATGTCTGGTAGGCCCGAGTTCGCTAATGGTTAATAGTTAACCGGATAAAACTATAGTTTGGACATATGGTCCATTGATTTCCTGATTATTATGCATATATGTACTTGCTATTTTTGTTATAATCAATTTGATTATAGAATTTAGATTTGCAAAAGACATGATTTAAAAGGATATTAGTGAGGGGAAACTCGTTCCGCTAAGCAGCGTGGTCTCACTTAATATTAGTAAGTCGAGATGTAATTGTATTATTCACACCAGGCTATATGTCTGACTCTATAACACCCTGCATAATTAGATAATTAAATAATCTAATAACGATGAATAGTGAAAATAGGCATTTTGGGAATTGTCAGAATATGGCCTCGAAACTTATCCATTGTGTTCGCGGTGATTTTCTGATCAATTTCCATATATAACTTGGCGAAATTCGATTTAATATGAAGAAGTTACGAGAATAACAAGAAATCAGAAATATATAATTAATTAAACGAAAAAAAACAAATAGAAGGACCCCACGGGTCGAACATCAGGTTGACCCGCAAAGCACCAGGGTTGAACCTAAGCTCGACCCATAAAGCACACAATCGACCTATAGGTCGACCCGCGTTTGCCCTGGACGTTAAATCGTCCAGGGACGTGCCGAGCTTTTCTAATTCCATTTTCATGCTATCTGAAGCGTTGTTTTCTAGGTCCAACGATTCACAACGAGCCTGAGACGTGGCTAAACCAGATTTAATCCAAAAATCTGACGGTCTGAGATCCCAAACTCTCCAATAAATAGAACCCTAGGCCTAGCTATTTTCTCACAATAAGATTTTCTCCCAATTGGGTTTAATGCCTGAGGCTGAACCCTAAATAGAAAATATTTCTAGGGTGAATATCTTTTTGATAAAAATATTAGACGCCTTAGAAGGGGATCCAGGAAGGCCATGGAGTAAAGCTAAGGACGATAGGTGAGTTGATTTAAATTATATCTCTTTTATGTTTATGATATAAAATATCATTAGAGTCCCGTTAAATATTTAATGCAGCATTTATTTCAGTAATTAGTTCTACTAATCAGTTAATTGAAACTGTAATTTTATAAGGGAAGTGTACTTATATTTAAATGTTATTTATATGGAAAAAAAAGAAATCCAATTAAATATAAGTAATATTAGGCTTAAAAGTTGTAGAGAAAGACATAAGCCTAAAAGTGAGAAATTTACAGTAAATTATGTTAAAACGGGAGAAATGAATTAAAAAGGGGGAAATCTAATAACTTGATTTAGAAGTTAGTGATAGATTAGTTGGTTGGTTTAGAAAATGGAATAAATTTCCATAGTTTAATATTGTAAGAATAGTGATAAACGTAATTGCAAGAATAAAAGCAAGAAAAATGGAATTAGTGCAAAATATAGACATTGCTGTATTTTTCATTACCCAAAAATTAAAGAAGTATCTTGCAATTACGAGTTATTGTTTATAGCATTATTTAGTATTAAAATATGGAAATGGATTTTTAGCACAGTTTTTGTAACCAACTAGATAGAATAGAACTACTTTCCAGAATAAAAGAGAATAACGCGAAGCGTTAAAGAAATTAAAGAAGAAGAAATAATCAAGTTAATTAGTTGACAAGGCTGGAAACAATAAACAGAAAATGTGACTAGATCTGCATTTATTGCGCAGATAGTAGAGTAAAAAGTAAATCACTTATTATGATAAGAAACTTATGACAGTTGGACGTAGTCCCAAGTGAAGACTGTTATATAATATAAGAGAACTAAAGAAAATTTAGTATCATAATAAAAGAAGATAGACTAGAATAGAAGAGAGACACTTGCAATTACAAATATAACATGTAATTTATAAAAGAAAGAAAAGAATATAGAAGTGACGATTGCAAGTATAATTGTAACACGTAGGTTAAAATTAAAAAAAAAGAAATAGAAGAGGATTATTTAATCAAACTTAGATTTTGGATTAAGTTAATAAGCAAAATAATAGAAGTGGCCCGTACCGGCAGCATTCCCTTTCACGTCTAGGACTGATGGTCTCACACATAGGTGGGGCTGGGCTTGTTGATTAGGGTAAATATGTAGCTAACAGAATAAGAAAAGTAAACTAAACGCAAAGTAAAGATTAGACGTAGGATCTAATAAAATGCTAAGGTGCATTTAGAATAGCCCAAAGAGAATCTGGATAAAGAGCCCAATGAAGCAGTTCATTGCAGATTTTTAGTACAGAAAGAGCACGTCCAACTTAGTTAGTTTAGGCTAGAAGGAAGTACGAGACTTCAATAGGACATGAGGATACTCTAACATGGACCTCTGGGGTAGGCCTAACGAAGCTGCACCCCCGGAGGCAGGTCTATAGGTGTTTCATCAAGAGAGTATGCCTTGACTGCTTTTGCATTACATGCCTAACAAAGCGGACCTTTGTAGGCAGTCAAAAGGTTGATGATGGAGTAGGATATTCATATGACACCATACTCCTAGTTACGAGTAGGTTTTAGTGGGAAGGACCCAAAAGGATAGTCACATGCGGAGATCAAGCCATCATCAATTAGAGCGAGTTCGGGAAAGACTAGAGTTAAACCAACAGGCCAATGATTCTTTCACTATCGAGACATTGGACGAGGGGCGCGGCCAATTGGATGTTTAGATTGTTTGCAGTAGGGCACAACCACGTAGCTCTTGAGAGGTCTTTCGATTAGTTGAGGGGAGGCTACGTGGGGCCATAGCCACGATGAGAAAAGAGACAGACCAAGTAGAATATCTGTATTGTAGGCCTAACGAAGCAGACCTTTACAGATATAGAAAATCCCCGACTGAGTTCCGTACAAGGCATACCTTGTTGGCGGGATTCGAGGAGTAGACAAAACGAATAAGCTATGCGGATGTAGTTTTACGTTTTTATAGTAGACGACGGAACATCTGTATTGTAGGCCTCACGAAGCTGTCCTTTACAGATGTAGTTACAGAACGCTCTAGGAGCAAGAAGATGGAGTCCTTTTCGAGGAGGATACGGAAGGTACTACGAGTAGTACCTAGGACCGATGCGGTCTTTGGGAATGTAGCTACATATATATGAGATATTAGGTTTTAATCTACTACGGAGTAGATGGGTGTGATTCACGCATAGAGGCAAGAGTATTATAAACCCAGTAAACCTAATATAATAGAAAATGGAATTAAAACAGTATATGTAGAATCAAGCTTAGAAGTGTATAATTTGTCCATTCACCGGAACTTTAGTTCTGACCCCTCCTCCTACCATCATACAGGTTAGGTAGATGGCAGAGACTTTCCAGCTTTGAGACACTTGTTTAAAAAGTGTTATTATCTCAGTGAGTATTTACTTACTATTTTATTTTAGTAAGTTCCGCTGTGAGATGTTTATTTGAGCTCTGATATATTTGTCTTTGCCTATTTGCAGGATACCAGATACCCAACTCGGGCTTTAGTGGGCTTGGATTTTAGCATTTTTGTAAAAAAATCCGGACCCGCTAAAATTCGGGTTGTTACATTTGGTATCAGAGCTTAGGTTAGTAGATCCTAAGTAAATTAGAAAACATGAGTGAACGTATTTGTATTTTTGAATAAAATATAAATATATTATGTAATAAAATCCAAATAGTCCCCAATTATAGATTTTAACATATGGACTGTTTTTATAAGTATATTTGTGCGTCGTTTGCTAGTTGGGTTTGGGATGACCCAAGGATGTTGATCCCTATGTTATTGCCGATTTATAGTGTACAATAAGCTATGTTTTGAGAGAAGATTGATATCCATATGTTATAGGAAGTGGGAAAGTTCCCTAGGAATAGTAGGGAGAGTATTTTTATTTTGGAAGGAATAAGAGATTTTAGTAAGGAAATGAGATTTCCTAGATTTAGGAAGGGCATTCCTAGGGTAGTAAGAAGAAAACCCACTTTATGTCTAGCCCAATAAAATGAAACTTTTGGAATTGAAAAGTTGAAAAATATAATTGTTAATATGTTTGAGGAAGTAAATATTGGGTTTTTGAAAGAAAAAAAAAGTGGTATGAAATTTAAATTGGTTTTTATATGATGTAAATTTTGTTAAAAGTGAAATTCTTTTTGAAGATTTATAGAGCATGTATAGCTCGCTAGTTTCTTTGTAGGTAAACAAAGATTTTAAATATAAAAACCTAGAGTGTGTTAAGTATCGAAAACGTAGGTTTCAATATTTATTGTTGTAATAGATGTTTTCATGAAAAATAAAGGAAGCGTAGACTATGACACTATTGTTATAATTGAATCCATATACTAGTATTTTTGGGTTGTAGTAACGGTGTTTTACGCAACATCTATTTTGACCCAAAAAATATGTTTTGAAGATAATTTCTAAGTATAGAAATAAAGTGGTTTGTAAGCACACTTATTATTTAAATAAGTATATGGAAATGTTTTCTAGTTATGAAAATATTAAAAAAGTTTTGATAATGAGTTCTTCTGAAAAAGATGTAAGTTAAATATTAGGAAATTAATAAATTTCGTAGGAAACATCTACTGTAAGTGAATATAGATTAAAAATACTTTAATCTATTGGAATGAAATGAATAATGATATAATTTTCTATGAAACCAAATCACAAATAAAAATGTTTTGTGAAAGTTATAAGGAATACGTGAAAGAGATGTACAAGGTATGGAAAGCACCATATTTTGTATAGTCTATTTCGATAAAATATAAAATAAGTTCCTTGTAATTTCACATAAACATGAAATGCTCTTTTAAAGGATTTATAGAAGGTTTTAGCATTAATGGTTTCTAATAAGAGAAAGTATTTCAAATACATTAAGGTGTAAAACCATCAGGTGTAATAAGAAGTGTAATAATTAGAGATAGTGTTAATTAGGAGGGATATTATAGAGAGCCTTAGTAGGAAAGCTAAGCAATGGAAATTTCATATTTTTTCATTGATTATGCACATTGGTTGCTTGCCTTTGTAGAAAGTCCCCATTTGTAGTAAGTTAGAAACTCCTCCAAGGTTAGGTAATTGGATGAGTAAGAAAGTTAAGGGATTTTTTGATAAAATAATTGTTCTTATCTACTCCAGTTTTTGTAAATTTGAAAATCTATGAAAAGAAGATGTTTTGAAAATATGTGCGGACATTTTTGGAAGTCAAGAAAAAAATGTTTTAAGGACAACCTAGGCATGTTTTAAAGAAAAATGGTTTAGTGAAAAAGTAAATAAGTTTTTGGAAGAGAAAAACTTAGTAAACAGCTAAATTTATAATCCAAATTTTTTTATGGAAAGCTTTAAAGGTCTTTAAAAGGAAAAGATGAATATGTTTTGAACTTATAATTTGTAAGTTTTCCCCTCTAGTTTGGGGAATAATTTAAATTCAAAGAGCTGTAAAGAGGCAAGTCTAGAAAGATAAAATGTTAAGTAATCAAGTACCTCTGAATTTAATAGAAACTTCATAGTAACACTTTTAAAGGCAACAAATTGGGATTTGATGTTTCAAAAATTTAGAAGCTTTAATTTTTGAAATGAAATTATAAATGCCAAACCAAACTTCTAAATATGGAGTAGATAGGAATCATTTCCTAGGGGTGGTAGGAAAAGTGTAAGGCTATGTAAGAGATAGCAGTGGTTACTTTTAGTAGTAATAATAAAAGTTCCCGTAAAGTGTAGAGGACATTATTGAGAACCTAGGAATGTTGCTTCATGTGTGTAGACTATAGAAGAATAGTGAAGTGAAATTAGTAAAATAGTAATACGCACGTGCTTGGGATAGGTAGACCTTAGTTGAGGAAAAATGAAAGGTAAAGGTAAAGAGAAAATTTTCCCAATCTTAGTTTTTTTTAGATAGAGACTGCATAGATTGAAACCCTTATTCGTTGCAGTAAATGAGACGTGGTTATTCCATTTTGAGTATGGAATGGAAGACATGAATAGATCTTATTCATCATGAGTAACACAACATAAGTTAGCAACGAGTAATAGGTGGCAGGAGGAGCATATGAGTTACTTGGATTCTTAGAGTAGAACCTTTCTGTGTCACGGTGGACATGGTCGTAGGCCTCCTAACCCTAGATGATAGCTGTGTTTAGCTATATTTACCTATCTAGTATCTCTTTGTAGTAGGACTTGTTTTCTCTTTTAGTTATGAGACTGTACTCCTATGTAAGCATTTAGTTCCTATTGTAGTAAATCAGTGATGATTAGTATGATGCTTTTTCTCTGTGTTTTTGTGATGTTCACAAGAAGAGAATAAGAACATAGGACGTAAATAATAAAAGAAAAGTAAAAGCCAAAAAAGGTAACTAAAAGGAAAACAACAAATTTAAAGAAAGCGATAGAAACATCAACATAAAAATTTGAAAAGAAATTTTTTCTTATGTGAACCATGCTTCGGAAAGAAAATAGAGATTTTTAAAGAATAGCGGCATAAGTTCCAAGTATGGAGAAAGAGGTGCACAAAAGTAAAACGGTAAATGTGAGGTTTTCCATTTTGTACCTTCTTTCTGGCATAAGAAACCGAGTTTGGAAAAAAATTAGATTTTTCTGAAATTCGAATATTAAAAGTTGTGTCATAGTATTTGGATGTAAAATTCGTTGACTAGCCCCTATTCAGTAGGAATGTGGGAAAAATTGGATGAAAAACGTTTTGAGGTTTCAAAAGATTGCATCCATATAAAAATTGCAAGTATATTTAGGATGTGTGCACCATATTTTAAAAAGGAGTTTTTAAAGAAGAAAAACATTCATATAGGAGGTACGGCTTAGAAATTCATGTGCATGCATATATTTTATGTTGAATGACACTTTGCACAAGGACACGGATGGTCGCAGAATTGGATGTACACAAAATGGATGTGATTGATGCGAGGAATTACATAGTTTTACCCTTGTCAAATTTCGGGGACGAAATTTCCTAAAGGGTATGAGAATGTAACACCCCACATTTTTAGATAATTAAGTAATCAAATAACGATGAATAGTGAAAATAGGCATTTTTGGAATTGTCAGAATATGGCCTCGAAACTTATCCACTGTGTTCGTGGTGATTTTCTGATCAATTTCCATATATAACTTGTCGAAATCCGAGTTAATATTAAGGAGTTACGAGAAGAACAAGAAATCAGAAATATATAATTAATTAAACAAAAAAAAATAGAAGGACACCACGGGTCGACCATCAGGTCGACCCGCAAAGCACCAGGGTCGACCCATAAAGACCACAGGTCGACCTATAGGTCGACCCGTGTTTTCCCTGGACGTTAAATCGTCCACGGACGTGCCGAGCTTTTCTAATTCCATTTTCTCGCGATCTAAAGCGTTGTTTTCTGGGTCTAACTATTCGTAGCGAGCCTGCGACATAGTTGTACCAGATTCAATGCAAAAATCTGACGGTCTAAGATCCCCAAACTCCCCTATAAATAGAACCATAGGCCTAGCTATTTTCTCACAATCTGATTTTCTCCCAATTGGGTTCATTGCCTGAGGCTGAACCCTAAATAGAAAATATTTCTAGGGAGAATATCTTTTTAATAAAAATATTAGACGCCTTAAAAGGGGAACCATGAAGACCATGGAGTAAAGCTAAGGACGACAGGTGAGTGATTTAAATTATATCTCTTTTATGTTTATGATATAAAATATCGTTAGATTCCCGTTAAATATTTAATTCATCATTTATTTCAGTAATTAGTTCTACTAATTAGTTATGTTGAAACTGTAAATTTTATAAGGGAAGTGTACTTATATTCAAATGTTATTTATATGGAAAAAGAAAGGAATCCAATTAAATATAAGTAATATTAGGCTTAAAAGTTGTAGAGAAAGACATAAGCCTAAAAGTGAGAAATTTACAGTAAATAATGTGAAAACGGGAGAAATGAATTAAAAAGGAGAAAATCTAATAACTTGATTTGGAAGTTAGTGATAGATTAGTTGGTTGGTTTAGAAAATGGAATACATTTCCATAGTTTAATATTGTAAGAATAGTGATAAACGTAATTGCAAGAATAAAAGCAAGAAAAATGGAATTAGTGCAAAATAGAGACATTGTTGTATTTTTCATTACCCAAAAATTAAAGAAGTATCTTGCAATTACGAGTTATTGTTTATAGCATTATTTAGTATTAAAATATGGAAATGGATTTTTAGTACAGTTTTTGTAACCAACTAAATACAATAGAACTACTTTCCAGAATAAAAGAGAATAACGCAAAGCATTAAAGAAATTAAAGAAGAAGAAATAATCAAGTTAATTATTTGACAAGACTAGAAACAATAAAAAGAAAATGTGACTAGATCTACATTTATTGCGCAGATAGTAGAGTAAAAAGTAAAGCACTTATTATGATAAGAAACTTATGACAGTTGGACGTAGTCCCAAGTTAAGATTGTTATATAGTATAAGAGAACTAAAGAAAATTTAGTATCGTAATAAAAGAAGACGGACTAGAATAGAAGAGAGACACTTGCAATTACATCTATAACATGTAAGTTATAAAAGAAAGAACAGAATATAGTAGTGACAATTGGAAGTATAATTGTAACACGTTGGTTATAATTAAAAGAAAGAAATAAAAGTGGCTTATTTTATCAAACTTAGATCTTGGATTAAGTTAATAAGCAAAATAGTAGAAGTGGCCCATACCGGCAGCATTCCCTTTTAGGTTTAGGACTGATGGTCTCACACATAGGTGGGACTGGGCTTGTGGATTAAGGTAAATAAGTAGCCAACAGAATAAGAAAAGTAACTAAACGCAAAGTAAAGATTAGACGTAGGGTCTAATAAAATGGTAAGGTGCGTTTGGAATAGCCCAAAGAGAATCTTGATAAAGAGGCTAATGAAGCAGTTCATCGTAGATTTTTAGTACAGAAAGAGCACGTCCAAATTAGTTAGTTTTGGCTAGAAGGAAGTATGAGACTTCGACGGGACGTGAGGATACTCTAGGATGGCCCTCTGGTGTAGGCCTAATGAAACTGCACCCTCGAAGGTAGGTCTGTAGGTGTTCCATCAAGAGAGTATGCCTTGACTGCTTTTGCATTGCAGGCCTAACGAAGCGGACCTTTGTAGGCAGTCAAAAGGTTGATGATGGAGTAGGATATTCGTATGACACCATACTCCTAGTTACGAGTAGGTTTTAGTTGGTAGGACCCAAAAGGATAGTCGCATGTGGAGATCAAGTCATCATCAATCAGAGCGAGTTCAGGAAAGACTAGAGTTAAACCAACATGCCAATGATTCTTTCACTATCGAGACATTGGATGAGGGGGGTAGCCAATTGGATGTTTAGATTGTTTACCGTAGGGCACAGCCACTTAGCTCTTGAGAGGTCTTTCGATTAGTTGAGGGGAGGCTGCGTGGGGCCATAGCCACGATGAGAAAAGAGAGACCAAGTAGAATATCTGTATTGTAGGCCTAACGAAGCGGACCTTTACAGATATAGAAAATCCCAGTCTGAGTTTCGTAGAAGGTAGACCTTGTTGGCGGGATTCAGGGAGTAGACAAAACGAATATGTATAGTCCTCAAGGTACGCACTTGGTGGTACATTGTGGATGTCTGAGCACTAGTATAAGCTAGTGCGGACGCAGTTTTACGTTTTCATAGTAGACGACAGAACGTCTTTATTGTAGGCCTCACGGAGCAGTCCTTTATAGATGTAGTTACAGAACAGTCTAGGAGCAAGACAATGGAGTCCTTTTCGAGAGGGATACGGAAGGTACTACGAGTAGTACCTTGGACCGATGAGGTCTTTGGGCATGTAGCTACATATATATTAGTTATTAGGTTTTAATTTACTAGGGAGTAGATGGGTGCGATTCACGCATAGAGGCAAGAGTATTATAAACCCAGTAAACCTAATATAACAGAAAATGGAAATAAAACGGTATATGTAGAATTAAGCTTAGAAGTGTATAATTTGTCCATTCACCAGAACTTTAGTACCGCCCCCTCCCCGTAACATCCCACAGGTTAGGTAGATGGCAGAGACTTTCCAGCTTTGAGACACTTGTTTAAATAGTTTTATTATCTTGGTGAGTATTTACTTACTATTGTATTCTAGTTAATTCCACTGTGAGATGTTTATTTGAGCTCTGATATATTTGTCTTTGCCTATTTGCAGGATACCAAATACCCAACTCGAGCTTCACTGGGCTTGGAATTTAGCATTTTTGCGAAAAATGCGGACCCACTGAAATTCAGGTTGTTACAAACTCGAAGTTTATGTTTTCCCCTTAAACTCTCGGGTGCTTAAAATTTAAATTAAGTAGATTGAGAGTTAAGGTTTAGTAGGTTGGACGAATAAGCTTCTGAAAACGTGCCGGAGGCAAAGTTAATATATAGGAATTATTTAGTTTTATTTCCACTGTGATGTATTTATGACTAATATGTCTATCTAGTACTCTAATCATCCAAGGAGATCTTCATATGTCGCTCTTGGCATAATTTGTAATAATTATATTTGATCAAGACCAGGGAATCGTTGTACGATTTTGTAACTGAATATGAAATATGGATTTGAAATTTATTCAGAAAAGTTGATTTTGAAATCCATGTTGTTTTTATTTCATATTCATGTGCTTCTCATATTATGGATGCCATTAACAATACCATATTTTGTCACCGGAAGTTCATACTATGGATGACTGCAGCATCTATAACGCTTAGCTTTGGGCCTCAAGATAAGGGATGTTACACATGGATTCGAGCATTGATGTGATTATGATGGTAAGTAGTCGCTGATTAATATGGGATGATCATATAATTTGTCTTTTTACCAACAACATTTAAGTTGAGAGATACGAGATTGTTTGATGTTTTTCCTGTAGACTAATAAATTAGCCAACCTCTTAATTATACTAATGTGTGCATGAAAGCAAAGGTTACTTGCTAATCACTAGGCTTATAAATATAAATAAGGGAGTAAAAAGCAAATTAAAGTGAATGACACACGAATGTAGAGTGGTTCGGTAGAGCTTGCATGCGTCCACTGTGAAGATCTTTTACTATGTTTCTCTCCTACAATTACAAGAGAATAATAAAAAAATTAGCACTTACTTTACATGATTTTAAACTTAAGAGCTTCGAGAGGGATTGTTTGCAGAAAATGTGTATTCTGAGTAGAAGAAATCAACCCTTTTGATGTAGCAATAAGGCATGAAGTATTTATGGTGGCTATAGTGGATGATGGATGATTGGGATTGCATGGTAAAATAGAGAGGAATCATGTTTAGTTGTCGATTTTGTCGCACTAGCTAATGGATGACAGCTATAAAGGGGGGTTTGTAATGCGTGGTTGAGAAGTATGTTAGTTGTCCTTTCGTTCCAAGCACATGCATTGTAGTTAATGAGCATTAAATGCTAACAGTGTGCTATAGGAGTAAGTGTGCTTTTAGCCACTTTGTTACAGCATCTAGTACAGCCTGTTGTATGATTTGTCATTTACTTTTTCCTTCCATGTGGCAAAGCAAATATGTTGCTTCCCCCAAGTATTGATGGACGATCGGTTGTTGACGATACTTGAGCAGAGCTGAATATTGCTATGAACCTAGAACCAAGTTCAAAGGAGTAGCCAGGCTGGTTGTTAGATGATGAGACGGGCTATGATGAAGTTGGGCTAATGATGGGTAATACTTGAACGGGTCTTGCCTAATGAGTTGGCTATTGAAGCCATCTTAAGTTCAGTCGGCCGATAATGAACAAGGAGTGTTGTTGAGTCGGCGAGCTGGCCTAGAGCCAAATTGGGTGTGGTCTGCCATAAGTGGGCCACTGTCTTACTTCCAAGTTTGCTGAGGAAACTTGAATGGTGCTAAAGAACAAGTTGCAAGGGATATTCCAGGTCGTCTATGAAGTGACGAGGTAGGCTGCTTGGGACTGGTTAAAGGCAGGCTGTAGTGGAGTCATGCTAGAGATGGGTCATGCTTGAGCTGGCCCTTGTTTGGCGAGTGGGCTACTGAAGCCGTCTTGGATTGAGGCGGTTTGCGATAGACCTTAAGTGTTGCTGACAAGATGAGTTGGCTTGGGGCCAGAATGAGTTTGGGCCGGTAGGCATTGGTCGGGCTAAGATGTGCTGGGCCAGATTGTGGTATGCCGAACTATGCCTAATCGGTCTGCTAATTATACATACGAGAAAACTGAGCAATATTTTATTCCTTAAGCCCATCACAGGGGCAGGCTTATCAAGTCACAAAGATACCATAATCTAGTTCTTATGCTATGCATTTAATGTGTTCCCTACATGGCGCTTTATCATTGGCCGAGATGATTTTCTTTTTTAAAATGTGGCAAAGTGCTCACCTTTCCAACATGGATGAATTGACAGATGCATTAATTACTCCTAGACGGTCGAGATCTGGCAGCACTTTGAATCCAACGATTGAGACTGAGGTAGTGGGTATTTAAATAGACCTTATCTCTTATTTCTCCATCCTTTACCAAAATGAAAATGCATTTCAGCCATTAAAAAGCTCAAAAACCTTCCGAAACCTTTGACTTTTCATCCTCTCATCGAAAAAAGTGACCTCTTCCTCTCCGCCTTCTTTTCCGCCATTGTAGGCGCTATAGTCGCGACGAAGTTTTAAGCTTTCACCATTTTTGTATTGTGTGTTTTTTGCTATTTTCTTTTCGTTTTTTCTTCTACTGTATTTGCTTGATAATGTAGTTGATATTGTAATGCTTGTAATGTTTTTTTGTTAAGCTTTGGTCGGAATCCTCATTTGGTCGTCTTTGGACATTGATCTACCATCGCTGCCATGTCAGCGGTGGTCGATCGATGTTGGTAGACTCCAGTGGGCCTGCACATTTTGGATAATGATAATTTAGGTAATGGGCTGTAGAATAGGTCCAATTCCATGTTATGAGCTATAGGAAAAAACTAGGATAATAGACAAAAGTCGTAAGACCTATTACTTAGCTTAGGTGTTAGAGTTGTGAGCTGACCTTCAAGGGGTGTCGGCAAAGGCATGCCACGAAGATGATAGTTAAGTTTCCAACTTGGGGTATGTTAGGCAAAGTGCTGGAGCTTTGACTAACTTGTATCGGTTTTATTTTAGATGTCCACTTCAGGATCCAATTTTGCTGGCAAATTGACTTCTGCTATTGTAGCTAGTCTCTAACCTTCCGAGATGGAAAGGTGAATAATTGACTTGGCCAAGCTTTTGGTCAACCATGGATGTAACATCGGGATGGTCCGGTATCACATCGCCATTGACTGTCCTGACCACCCTACTCCGGGTTACTTTTCTTTTCCCTAGGGCTATCTCAAGGTTGGAGTTATTTTTCCCCTCCATCCCTTCTTCATCTCGATCCTCAATGCATTCGAGGTTACTCTTGGTCAACTTACCCCCAACAGCTATCAGTTCTTATGCATGGTCTATATGGCTTGCATGGAACTCTATCTCCCTGAGCCGAATGCTAACCTCATAGAGATTATCTTCCGGTTGTAGAAGGAGTCTGAGTACCCAATAAAATGGACACCTACTTCCACTTCCAATCTAACGCCATGTTTATTATCCTCTCAAAAGTCCTTAGCAAGGCCGCCCCGGGCTGGATGACGATGTATTCCTTTGTTCCTCATGGGGTCTACCACAGGCTCTAGCATCTCGAGTTCCAAACCCTCGCTAAGTCTTTGCTTCATTTCTTTTCCCAGGATAGGAGAATCTAGATGACCGATGCCAACATCCATCAAGTTAGGGTAATGAGGGCAAACCAAACAATGGTCTCAGAGTGGGTCGTCTTACCAAAGAAACTGGGGGAGAAGTCAACTAAGGTGAAGTGATACTACTCTAAGATCTAATTCCGGAACACCAATACCGGAACAATCACAGATGAGAACCTTGGTATGACAACATTGTTATGAGGAGCCTGAAAGTGGTAACATGTTTATTTTAATAAGCTAAATGACATAGTGTTGATGCCGTAGTGGGAGGAATTTAACCCAAAACAATTAGCTGACGTCTTAGTTCCTCATTGTGAGACGCCTCTCATTGATTGGGATAAGTAGGCAAGCTTTGAGGAAAGCAGTGTCGTGGGAGGGCTACAAGATCCGGCTGTCAGTAGAGACATATATCCCTCCTTCATGCAAATTTCTGCATATGATGCTTTATATCCTAGATACGAAGCTAGGGCTCCAGGTGAGCCTCATGTTGGGATGGACCAAATTAGTGTAGCCAATTCGGCCTTATCCAGCCAGCCTCTTACTAGATCGTGGGGCCGAGCTAGTACAAATGGTAGCTTACCTGCACTTGTCTTTTTAACTTTACATTTTGACTAACTCTCATTTATTCTATTGTAACGACCAACATGTTAGGTTTTGATTCTTTTGACAAGAGGGATGAGATTGTCAAGACCGCCATGACCCAAGTTCATATTACCACCATCGTGCATGCTACATCCAAGGCCCCTGTAGTGCCTGAACCTAGGAAAAAGACTATTGATATCTCTTCCATCTTTACATAGCCGCTTCAACTATCTACCAAGAGAAAGATCAAGAAGAGGAAGAGGGATGGGACATGCGTTTCTTACATAGTCAAGGTAACCTTGCCTTTCAATAAATTCATCAACATTTATGACTTAGAGGAGCTAGTCGAGGATGAGGAGGCAGAGCCGTTGGGGCAAGTTACTTTGGACCTAAACCATTCCAAGGATGCCAATGACATGGAATAAATATTGTTAGCATTTCGGATTATTTCTGTGGGGGCTTTTTGGTACCCCCACCGGGTCTGGTCTGGCTTGAACCAGCATTCCCTGGAGGACGGATAGACTTGCAGGCTCGGAATGCCCTGCTAGTAAGTTATCTACTTTGAAATATCTTGATTTTAACTTTACCATTATTTTACCATTGGCTTCTCTTTAGGCTAGGTATCGTTATATTAGCATCCGGGGGGCTATGGAGAAGCTGCGAAATGAACAAAAGGCCGAGGTAGCGACTAGATAGGAAACAGAGGTTGATGTTGTTAAGGCCTAGAAGCGTGGGAGGCCATAGAGAAGGCAAGCAGGGAGGTGGCGAAGGCAGTCGCAAAGTCGAAACAAGAGGCGATCAAGGTACAAGAGAGGGTAAAGAAGGCAGGGAAGGTGGAGGCGGACCACAGGGAGAGGTTGGAGAGGTTGAAGAAGAGGTAGACATAGCTGCTGCCAGAAAGGAGGAGGAGAAGTAGGCCAACCAACTGAGGAATATGATAAATGCCCTGCTTAGAGAAACCTTTCAGTTTCCCATCTCCGTCAGCAGGTTTGATGCCATAGACTTTTCTTAGGCCTAAGAGGACGTAGCCGAGAAGATTAGGGCAACAGGGATTCCAGTGCCTGCTTTGTTAACTATGGAGTTATCTGACTCCTTGACATGACCAGTTGAGGGGGCAAGCTTATAGATATCTTTCTTTCCTCTTTTTGTAAGCCTAACGGGGCAGGCTATGTGCTCCAGTGTTTTGTAAATGAATGAAATTTATTTTGTTATGGAATTTATGTTAAGTACTCTACTGCTTTGTCTGTTATTGTTTTTCTGTTCATAGCTTGTTGGGTAGCATACTTTGATTATCCAATATATTCCTTTGTACTGGAAAGACTTAGTTGATAGGTCAAGCTGGCCAACGACTCGGATGCGAGCATTGACCATGCAACCCGATTGTTTGTCAAGCACCGAGGCTAGCATATGATGGTCGGGCCTTGCTTTGTTGTTGGGTATCCCTGGCATGAACCTAAGCACTAAGAGGCTCGATTGTTCTTCTGGGTGATGCACTACAAGATTAAGTGGCAGGCGGTCTAGGTATGAACCTGAGAATTGATAGGCTCAAAGGTTTTGCTAGGTGACATGCTGGTGGTAGACATGGAAGGCAGTCCCGGGTTGGCCTTCGGTGCTGCTGGGCTAGCGGGTACCCTTGGATGACATGTTGTAAGATTGAGTTGTAGGTGGTCCTAGCATGGTGCTGAGCACTACTAGTATCGAGGGTACTCTTGAGTGACACGCTACCAGTCAAAGGATGGCCCGAGTTGTTTTTATTTGGGTGCATTACTGATGTCCGACTTCGGTGCCACTCAAAGTAACAAGGCAAGTCTCGGCAATAGTGCCTTGTCCTACACAAGGAATGTGCATCATGATGGGTGAGGGATATGGGACCATTGTAGTCATGTTTCAGCTCATCGATGCACCCCGACATTAAGAGGAGAGATGTCTCAACTAAACTCAAAACGCAGTGGGAAGTCCCTGAGCAAGAAAGTGAATGCATGTTGATTCAGTCTTGGTAGATGGCTTGGTGGTCCTCAACAAGAGAGCGAATGCACGATAATTCACCTCCTTGAATAGCCGACTAGCAAGGAGATAACTAGGGCTCGCTATGTCCTTAGCAGCGAAGGTCGACAGTCCCCAATAAGGTAATAAGCATATAATAAATCATTATTAGGTGGATAGCCTAGGCTGTTCGAAGGTTCTCCAGGGTGGCACGCTGCCAATTAAGAGTGGTAGGTGGACTCGGTTCGAAGATGAATGCTTTATGGAAGTCCCCAAACAAGAAGTGAATGCATGATAATTCACCCTCATTGGATAGTCGACCAGCAAGTAAGGGAGCAATGCTTATGCAGTTTTTGATGGCAAAGATTAGCAGTCTCTAAACAAGGTAATGAGAATGTTACAACTCATCCTTGTTGGACAGCCTTGGTGATGGTATTGAATAATTTTAGCTCTGGAGTCTTCATTTTATTCTTTGAAAAGAGGTCACGCAGCCTTATGATTGTGGATAGAACTTTCATATGATAAGCCAGAGGTGTAGGGGTTCCAAATGTAGGAAATATAGGTTCCATTTGGGTGGGAGAGGCGGTAAGCACCATTTGTTAAGACAATATTTATAACATACAGCCCCTCCTAGTTTGGCCCGAGCACTACTTCGAGCGGGTTCTTTGTATTGGCGAAATCCCGACATAGAACAGGGTAACCAAAAATGAATTGTCAGAGCTTTACTCTTGAATTGTAGTGCTTGGTGTTGGATCTTAAGTTTTGATTACTGACAAGAAATTCGAGCGACGCAACGATTCATGAATCTGCGACTACTAGGAAGACCGGACTCAAGGACTCGATGTATAGTTCATATATACTATATATTTAATCTAGAGTCAAGTACTATATATTAGGGTCTAGTCTAGTTGCTTTGTCAAAATCCTTTCCGCTGGTATCATCACTCCCTCTCATATACCCATACGCATTGCATTCGTTTTAAATACTTTCATCTTCAACATGCTTGCATTCAGGTATCAGAAAAGAAACAGTTCAGTCGACTGAACTGATGCACTCAGTCGACTGAACGTGTGCATAAATTTTTTTTAAATTTACACGGACCAGTCGATTGAGTGCAACATTCAGTCGATTGAATCTTTGCATTTTCAAATACATGTGCACTTTTTAAATATAGTCGACTAAAGCTATCTAGGCAGTCGACTGAACACTATATAACTGTCATTTTTTAGAAAAGACACTTCCTTTTTTGAATAACCTTCTCCCTCGCGAAGAGTTACAGCCATTGCTATTCGTTGATATCTTTTCACCAGAAGTTGAAACTCTTTATCTACTATATATATGCTTGAGTTTCAATGATCAAATCACTCGATTTACTTTTCTCTCTTGGTCTAACTTGAATTATATTCTCCGAATCTATTGCTTTCTTAAATTCATATATTCATTGTTTACGATCATAATTCCATATTTTACAAGCAATTTGAAACTTCCTATTCTTCATATACACACAATCATACACATCATTCTTGAGGAAAAGATTATAGGAAAGGTGTACTACAAGTGAAAAATCTGTGTTATTAGAACACACGAGGTCAAGACAATCTACTTTGTAATCAAGTCATGTTCGGTTGCTTAGGCAGTTAAGTCCTGTTCGGTTGCTCAGGCGGTCAAGTCTTGTTCGGTTGCTCAGGTAGTCAACGTCCTGTTCGGTTGCTAAGGCGGTGTAAACCTATTCTTTCGGGTTAAGTGAGGACTGCTAGTTTAAATTCCAGAAGGAGTCTGGGACTAGATGTAGAACAGGAAGTTTGAACCAGAATAAAAATCTCTGGTGTCAATTTTACTTTGCTGCTATTTTATTTTACAGTTATTTTCTAAGATTATAAGTATATATATTCCATATTAAACAATCCTACGGCACAGTCACTTTCATTTGGTATCAGAGCATGGTCATCTTATAACCATAACATAGTTATCTGATATTTTAATATGGAAACAACACTAGCACTATAACTAACACCAGTTTTCTTGAAGGTCAATCTACTACACGACCACCTCTATTTAATGGAATGAACTATAACCATTGGACTACTAGGATGAGAATTTATATACAAGCTAATAGTTACGAAACCTGGAATATTACTCAAACTGAATATACCATACCTACTACAGAATATTCACAATGGTCTAACACACAAAAACTAGATGCTACTACAAATGCTAAAGCTATGAATATGTTATATTGTGCATTAGACAAGAATGAGTTTAATAGAGTAAGAATGTGTAAAACGGCTTATGAAATTTGGCGTACACTTAAAGTTACACATGAAGGTACTAACAAAGTAAAGCAGGGTAAAATTTCTATGCTCAAAAATCAGTCCCAGAATTTCAAAATGAAGCAAGATGAAACAATAAATGAAATGTACTCTAGATTTCAATATATATATATATATATCATTCTCTATTAGCATTAGGAGAAACATATACAAACTTTGATATTGTTTCAACATTCCTCAAGTCTCTAACGGATGAGTGAGAACAAAAGTTCTTAGCGATCGAAGAAGCTAACGACATTTCAATCATCAAACCAGAGGAGTTAATAGGAAATCTAATGTCTTATGAAGTTAACCTCCAGGCAAAACAAGTACAGGCTCAAGATAAGAAGAATATAGCATTCCAAGAAGAAAAGGATGAATCAGATTCAGATGAGGAAGATATGGCGTTCATTGCTAAAAATTTCAAAAAGTTTTTGAAATTCAAAAAGAGCAACAAATTTAGAAACAACAGAAACTGCTCCATCAACAATAACAACAACAACAAATGATCATCTTCTGCTCTAGAATGTTATGAATGCCACAAGAAAGGCCACATCAAGAAAGACTGTCTTGATCGAAAGAAAGACAAATATAAGCACAAGAAAGACAGATTCAAAAAGAAATATTTCTCTGTCACTTGGGACGATTCAGAATCATCTTCATCATCAGATAGTGACTCAGACAGTGATACGAAACAAGCCAACGTATGTTTTATGGCCACAAATGATGAGGTGAGTGATCTAACTTTTGATGATTTATTGGAAATAAACTCTGAATTACTTGACAAACTAAGAGACATTAAAGGAAAGTATAAAGAAAGCCTTGAAAAATTAAATAGGACTGAAATTGAGGTAGATATGTTAAAAGATGAGAAACAAATTTTTGAAGAAGAACATGAAATTACTAAAGAGTCTTATTCCGATACGACATCTCAACTTTCTATGTTAAGTCAAGAAATAAAAACTCAGAAAGAAAAGAAGGATGCTCTTTTGGTGGAAAATCATGATCTTAAAGCTAATATTAAAATATTGGAATTAGATAATTCTAGTCTTAAAACAAAATTAGATGATATTACTAAAAATGCCTCTAATTTTAACAAAGGTAGAGAAAATCTTTCTAAAATTATAGAAAATTCTTAGACTGTTTCAAATAAAAGAGGACTAGGATATAAGCAAGTTTCCAAAGTTATTCCAAAGAAAATGAATTCCTTATATAGCAATTTAAAAAGAAATAATAATAAAATTGAAAACCCTAGTTCAAAAGTTACAAATTATTATAAATCATTTAAGGTTTGGGTTCCTAAAACAAATAATACTTTACTTAGAGATAAATATATAAAATCTTTTATAAAAATTGTTCATAAAAATAAAGATTTTATTTTTAAAAGGAATTCTGAACCCTCTTGGGTTTGGCTTCCTAAGACCTAACTCTTAGGACCCAAATAAAACGGTGGGTACCAATGTTAATTCTATATTCTGCAGCTACCACCTAGAAAGAGAGGAAATAGGATATTGGGCAGTGGTTGCTCGAAACACATGAAAGGAAACAAAGAGATGCTAACAAATATTACCTACTCAGATGGAGGTTCTGTCACTTTTGGAGACAATTCCAAATGATATATCATCGGCAAAGGCGATGTGAGCAATAATGATATATCTAATTTACCTCTTATTACAAATGTATTATTAGTTAAAATTTAAAACATAATTTACTTAGTATCAGCCAACTGTATGACAAAGGATTCAATATATCTTTTTCTGAAAATAAGTGTAGTATTTTTAATCAAAATAAAAATCTAATTTTCGAAGGTTTTAGAGATAAAAATATATATATATATATATATATATATATTGAATATGAATGTAAATTACAATACCAACATGTGTTTAATATCTAAAGAAAATGATCCCTGGTTATGGCATAAAAGATTTTGTCATGCTAATTTCAAAGCTATAAACAAATTATCTAAAAAGGAATTAGTAAAAGGTTTACCAAAAATGAATTTTAGAGTAAACAATATTTGTGATGCTTGACAATTCGGAAAATTATCTAAATCATCTTTTGAATCAAAGAAAAATATTTCTACTATACTACCACTTGAACTATTGCATTTGGATCTTTTTGGTCCAACTCAAGTTCAATCTATAAATCATAGTAAATATGTATTTGTTATAGTAGATGATATTCAAGATATACTTGGACTATTTTTTTGAAAAATAAAAGCGATACTTTTGAAAATTTCAAAATTTTTGGTAAAAGAATTAAAAATCTCAAAAACTTAAAAATTAAAAATATTAGAAGTGATCATGGAGGTGAATTCAAAAATGAAGCTTTTGAACATTTTTGTAATAAAAAGGGAATTTACCATAATTTTTCTTTTCCTAGAACACCACAACAAAATGGAGTTGTAGAAAGAAAAAATAGAACTTTAAAAGAATGTGCAAGAACTTTATTAAACGGAAGCACTTTATCAAAACATTTTTGGGCAGAGGCTGTAGCAACTGCCTGTTATGTTCTGAATCATGTTTCCATCCGACCACTAACTAAACACACTCCATATGAACTATTTCATGAAAGAAAACCAAATATCTCATATTTTAGAGTTTTTGGTTCAAAATGTTTTATTTTAAACACAAAAGATCAACTTGGAAAATCGATCCAAAATCCAACGAAGGAATTTTCATAGGATATTCAAAACGAAGCAAGGCTTATCGAATTTTTAATAAAAGAACTAAAACAATCGAAGAAACACTACATGTTTCCTCCGATGAAAATTTTAAGTTTAATAAATTTTTTGAGGATGTTGAGATAAAGACAGTTACAAATACGGTTACTCAAAATAATTTTGAAAAAGATGAAAACATTGTTCATAATGAAAATGGATTAAGATCTCCTCCTAGCATTTTACGAGATCACCCAGTAGAAAATGTCATAGCAGAAATTGATTCATATGTCAGAACTAGAAATCAACTTAATCAAATGGGTCATGTAGCATTCCTTTCTAATATTAAACCTAAAAATGCTAAGGAAGCCTCTACTGATGACTATTGGATTATAGCCATGCAAGAAGAGCGAAACCAATTCGAACGAAATGAAGTTTGGGAATTAGTTCCTAGACCAAGTGATCAAATGGTCATTGGTACTATATGGGTTTTCAAAAATAAAGAAGATGAACAAGGAAATATAACTAGGAATAAAGCTAGATTAGTTGCACAAGGATATAATCAAGAAGAAGGAATTGAGTATGAAGAAACGTTTGCTCTAGTCGTACGACTAGAAGCAATACGTATCTTACTGGCCTTTGCATGTTTTCATAATTTTAAACTTTATCAAATGGATGTTAAAAGTGCAATTTTAAATGGATATATAAAAGAAACTGTTTATGTTGAACAACCTCCTTTATTTGCACATGAAAAATTTCCAGACCATGTATATAAACTTAAGAAAGCGTTATACGGTCTAAAACAAGCACCCTGTGCTTGGTATGAACGTCTTAAAAGCTATCTTATAAATTCTGGTTTTGAAATTGGGAAGGTTGATCAAACTCATTTTATTAAAGAAACTAAAAAGGATATTTTAATTATTCAAATTTATGTAGATGATATTAATTTTGGTCTACAAATGAAAAATTATGTCAGGAATTTTCTAATATAAGAACCGAAGAATTTGAAATGTCACATATGGGAGAATTATCTTATTTTCTAGGTTTACAAATTAAACAATTAGATAATGGAATTTTTATTAATCAAGAAAAATATTGTAATAATCTAATTAAACGCTTTGGTATAGAAAATACTTTTGCCAAACCAACTCCAATGAGTACAATAATACATCTCGATAGAGATGAAGATGGCAAGAGTGTCGACCAAAAATTATATCGAAGTATAATTAGATCATTACTCTATCTAACTGCTAGTAGACCTGACATAATGATGAGTGTTCGTTTATGTGCTCGATTTCAAGCAAAACCTAAAGAATCACATATGCGAGCAGTGAAACAAATATTACGTTATCTAAGCAAAACCAAAGATATCGGACTTTTCTATCCGAAAGAATGTCCTTTCAAGTTAGTATCATATAGTGACGCTGACTTTGGAGGATGTCAGACGGATCGAAAAAGTACGAGCGGGACTTGTCACTTCATTGGACAATCCTTACTCTCCAGGTTTCGAAAGAAATAAAATTTTGTTTCACTATCGACGTGTGAAGCAGAATACATTTCTGCTGCTTTAGCATGTGCATAAGTCATTTACATGCAACAAACACTTCAAGATTTTGGCATAAATTTATCTAAATCAACTTTTTTTTGTGATAACACAAGTGCTATAAACTTATCTAAAAATCCTGTCAATCATTCAAGAACTAAACATATTGACATTCGTCATCATTTCCTTCGTGGTAATATTGAAAAGGATATTGTCAGGTTAGAATTTGCATCCTTTGAAAACCAACTGGCTGATATATTTACAAAACCTTTGATTGAAAATATTTTTATAAAACTAAGAAGAGAATTAGGAATTTTATCATTAAAAGATTTATAATTAACTTTTTCTATATTATTCGATATTTTTCCAAAAATAATTTTTTTCAAAAATTGAGTTTCCAAGGCTCGAACTCTGGTCTCTTACTTATAAGTCATGAGCACTACCACTCACTACATATTTATTAACACCAGATTCATTCTTTCAGTTCCTTTTATATTTTTCTGTTCTTAACTAAAAGTTTCAACCTTACATTTCCTTACTTCTTTTTAACCAAACATTCATATCTGGTTAAAATGTATTTCACCACAAATCCTCTTACTATTTCTGATGTGTTTTTATATAATATATACCTTCCTTCATCAAGAGTTTTATATATTCAATCTGTTTTTGTCAAAAGAAAGTTTTCTCTAAAGGCACTTCACTTGTAATCATGTCTTCTCATGAATCGTCTGAGTACTCCTCCATCGACTTCTCTTCACCCAGTTCCGGCTCAGTAAATTTACCCACGCCAACACCAATCTACGAACCCATGCCAATTGTGCCTCCCGGCTATCACACTGGATATACATCCGACTCAAAATGAGTTCGTAGAAATTTAAGCTTTGGCTCTTCATCGATTGCTCGTCAGATAGATGATATTCATCACTATCAACGATAGTCATTAAGCATTCAAAGGGAAATGTACTACGACAGAAAAATCATAGCAGGAGACTCAGCTTACTGGAGAAATTTGCGCTCAAATTCTACGGTTCGCTTCCATTAAATAATTATGTTCATCAACCATATCCCTAGAGGCCTCCTTACTCACCTAGTTCATGGAATCGTTCGACCATTCAACCGGCGTGAGAAATAATCAAAATCGAACCGGAAGAGTGCTTGACTATGAAGTCTTCTGAGTCATCTAAATAAATATTCTATATGTTTTCTATTGTTTCTTATGCTATTCCCTAAGTTTTGTTTGTGTATGCTCTTTTCATTGTTCAATAAAATTCATTTCAGCAAATTTTTCATCAGAAACAGTCGATTGAATAAGGTAGACAGTCGACTAAATGAAATTTTTAACTATATTTTTTTTACTGCAACTCAGTTGACTGACCCAAAAATTCAGTCGACTGAATACTCCAAAAATACACAACAATCTTTCAGGAATGATTCAGTCGACTGAATCCATAAGTCAGTCAACTGAACCCACTTATTTAATTTTTACAAATTCCTGTCAGTCGACTGCTTTGGCAATTTTAGTTGACTGAAACTGATAAAACTATGTAACTTTTTTCCAAAAGACATTTCAAATGTTCATATAAACTTATAATTTCTCACATCTTTTCATTTCTACTTCTATTTGCTCATTATCTCTACGTCTATTCTTTCAAAATCCCCCAAATCACCACATCAATTTCCTCCTTTTCCTTCAAAAAACCATAAAACCCTACTATGCCACCAAAGAGAGTTAGGGCTTCTTCATCTACCGTTGGTCCTTCAGATTCTCAGATACGAAGTTGGCTATACATTGAGAAAGTTGCTCAAAGATTCAACAAGATAAAGAATTCGAGAATATTCGAAGGTTCATTTGTTAAATTCCATAATTTTTCATCTTATGCCATTCAAGATCTTGCAAGAAAGAATGGATTGGAATCTCTAATAGATTACACTGCCAATAGCAACAAAAGAAACCATCTCCTCATTATACTTTTCTACGCCAATCTCAATTTAGACCACCATAAGATTCAGAATACGGATGATTGTATTTGGACTCTTGCCTGCGGCATTAAGATCTTCTTGCCTCTAGCTCGCCTTGGAAGAATTCTCCAATGTCCATACGAAGGAGAAGAATTAAGTGAAATTGCAGTGAATATGGAATCTAGAGATCGAGTTAGCCATCTATTCCACTCAGACGATATGACAGAACTCAAGGCTGTTGCGCTTAGACCCAAGGCAAGAATTATGCACGCGCATTGACTCACTCCATCAACCCCAGAACTAGCTGCTACGAAAAAATATCACTTTATGCCATATGGGGTGCACGCCACGTCAACTGGTCTAAGTTAATCCTATAAGAATTTCAAAGTTTTAATCAAGGGCGCATGAAAACAATTCATTATGGTGCATGTATCATGAACATAATTAAGCATTTTGAAGTTCCATTCGCCGACTCGGATTTTTTAGCAATTGGCTCATTAAATACCAAAACTCTAAGCTTAATTGGTCTCCTGAAACAATATCGTGATAATACGATTATCACCTTCGAGCATTGGTCAGAGAATCAAGCTTCGGGTCAACCTCAACCACCCTCTAGGCAACATGCTCTCCGTGTCGAAGTAACAAGCTCTTCTCAAGCACCACCACCTCCATGAGCATTTAATGAGATACGAGAAATTGGATCACAAGCTCGTCCACAAGAGGCATTGACCATCATTTCTAGAAATCAAAGGCTTCTAGATCAACGTCTTACTCGTATCGAGACAAATGTAGAAAACTGTCACAAAGGTGAACAAAAAGCTTAATCGCATCAAAGGATTCTTAAACAATATTTGGGAAGGAATTTCATGTGGACAACCCTCTTCTACATCCGTTCATGTTTCTACATCTCAAAGAAAACGACCTCAAACACATTTTACTTGGTCGACTTCTGAAGAAGGACGGGAAGAAGAAGAAGAAGAGGAAGGGGAAAAGTGGGAGATCAAGGAGGAGATACTTGTGGTGAAGAAGGAGAAACTAAGAGGGATGGTGAAGAAGAAAGATCCGAAGAAGAAGGAGACGGCGATGAGTAAGTTGTTTTGTTTTCTAGTTTCAATAATTTAACAAACTAGTATGTTGTTATTTTGCAAACGATGGTAGGTATTCTCTCTATTTTGTCTTTTTAATATATGTGACAATGTGGCTATGAGATGTATTTGACTCTTTGTGGTTTTTGAATGCTTATATAATTATCCATGTTAAGTATATACTTTTATCTTATAAATGTTATTAGTTCAGAAACCCTCCTTTTTGTTAATGACAAATAGGGAGAAAGATATTGCTCTATTACTATTTACAGAGAAATAGAAGCATAAATTCAGGGGGAGAAACAACAAAGATAAGGCTAACGTATATTCAATGGGTGTAACGACCTGGATTTTTTGATGTTTAATTTGGAATATTTAAATGGTCTTAATATTGGATTTGGGATTGTAATTTAGTTAATAAGGTTTTAAAACTAAGATTTCAAGCGATTTCGTAAATTTGGAAATCGTCGATTTAATCGACGCGTTAAAATAGCGATTTGGGGCACAGTCTCGAAATTCGACGAAACCAGTTCCATTGGATCCGTAATAGTGTATTATTATCGATTCAAATTTCGTAGCATTTGGATTTACCGATTGGTCTTGCGAGATAGAAACGCCTAGAAATAATTTAATTTAGTTTAATTTAAATAGTCGATTTAAAAAGTTATCTTCCACATACGATCGAATCAGGCCTCGAGACTAGTTCCATTAGGTTCAGAATATCGGTATAACATTAGAAACATCAAACGGCATGCCTCAGTAGAAGATCAAGATTTCACAGTAGATAATATGAGATATTTTCAATATTTAAATATATTAAATCACATCAAAGGTCAAACTTCATCAGCCGACCTAAAAACGTGCTCGAGACGCTTACCCCCAGTTTAAATCGTGTATCTTATCCTTTCTTCCTTTATCTCTTTTCACGAATTCAAACCAGATGAAAACCAAAATCAAAATCAAAACTGAAGATAAGATAAAAAACTAAAAAATAAAGAAAGGGGATTCTCGCGTTGTAAATCGCAAGCGGTAGGCGACCACGAGCGAGAGGGGAGGAGCAGGGTGATAGCCAAGTGCGAGCAAGGGGATTAGGCATTCGACTTCGCAAGTTTTGCGCGCACGTGGCCAGGATCAAGTAGCGACCGGAGGTCAATGCTGGGTGTCGGCAAGGCGTCGCGAGTCGCAGGTGATGCCAGGCAGAGGAGATTCATGGCTCTTGATGGAGGAGGAAGGGTCGCGTCGTCTAGGGCAGCGGCAAATAGCTACTAGTCGCGATTTGTATTAGGGTGCTGAGTTCTTGATTTTAGCAATGGCTGTGTAGTGTTTGTGATGGGGAGGATATTGGTGGTAGATGGAGGAGCTTTGACAAACCGTGGTGGCTGATGTCGAGTGTGTGCTTAGGGTTAGGAACTGGATCGTGTTCAGGCTAGTGGAATATGCGTGATTGGGAAGTAGAGTGATTTGGTTATTAAAGGTAACTAATTTTCTAATGAAGGCATTAGTGAAAATTATATATAAATTAATTCGTGAATCTCGTAAATGCTATTACTGATTTATACGAGGTCCATAAATCATGAAAACAAGACAAGTTTGGATTCGTAGGTGAGAAATATACAAGCTGGAGTTAATTTGGAATTTTTCTGACTCAACTGGTATTTAGATAATTTAAAATTTGGATGTTCGGAAAAATAAAAATCAAGGTGAGTAAAGCTCACTCATTTGGATTGGTAGTGTTTATTTTAAATATTAGAAATCATTTATTAATTAATTGGATGAATTGATAATTTTTATTATCAGTTGGATGTTATGTTATATATATTAGTAGTTGGATATTTCCTGCTTATTGGAGCGGATGAGACCCTATACGCTCCGCATAATAGCGGATGATCCTATATACCACGATATCCCCCTCGAAGTGGGATTGGTAATTTTTTATGTTGTATTAACATCTGTGGATGCAGGGAAATAGGTTGGAGGGATCCAGTTGGATTCCTCAAAAATTTATATCGATTGTTTTTCATATATAGTAATATACGATGTGTTAGAATAATCTGTTTTAGATCATTGTTGTGATGTGAATTATTAGATACAATAGTAGCATTGGCCTGAATTTTGGTATTTTAAATACCATAAATATTATTTTTGAATTTGAAGGAATTAAAAGGAGATTTTGAATATAAAAATATGTATATCGAAGTTTGGATTATTTTAAAAGAAATTGATTTGGGTAAAACGATAAATTGATTTTTGGGTTGTACTTAACTATTCGGGAAAATATAATTTAAATAGAGATTTAAAAATAATTTATATAGAATATTTTTAAACGATGGATTTTTAAATGATACTTATGAAAAATATAAAGAGGAGTTGAAATCGATATTAAAAATAGATTTGTGGAATGAATGAAATTTATTAAGAAAAGGATTTATAAAATGGGATTTTATAAATGAAATTAGTTTTATAAACAAGTGAAAACTCAAATGAGTTTATAAATTTATAAATGATGTTTATAAATAAGGGTAAAACGATATCAGTTGATAAATTGGGAATATAAATTCATAGGGTGAATTTATATCAGAATAGTTCTTCTACGTATTTTCCCATAGCTTTTACGAGGCATTTCCCATAGCAATAGTACATCACTTGTCCATTGACTTGAGGATGAGCAATGGAAAAGAAGCACTTCTCGATTTTGTTCCTTGAGCAGAAGTCTTGAAAGAGGCTGCACTCAAATCGAATGTCGTTGTTGATAACGACCTTCTTTAGCAGGTCGAAATGGTAGGCAGTGTTTTTTATAACGAAGTTCAAGATATTGGGAGCGATGAGCCTAGTAAGAGGATTGGCCTTGATCGATTTTATGAAGTAGTCGATGGTGATTGTGGTGTGGTTGTACACTCCTTTGGCATTAGGCAGCTTTCCTATTAGGTCAATTCGCCACGTATCGAATAGCTATGGGGAAGCCTTTGGGGGAAAGGAGGGTAAGAAAACTCTAAAGATCTTGACGAACCGCCGACACCGATCATATTTCTTGACGTAGTCCAAAGAATATTTGATTATAGTAAGCCAATAGTAACTATGTAGGATAACCTTTTTGGCTAGCTTTGCCTCCCGGTATGATCCCCACAAAACCCTTCATGTAGCTCCTTCAAGATCTAGTCGGCTTCATCTTCAAACATGCACCATTGAAGTGTGGAGTACCCCCGTCTGTGGATCTTCTCAAAAGTGTAATGGGGAGCCCAATAGAGATTCTTCGTGGCTTCCTTGTAGTCAGTAGGAAGTTCCTCACTTGTCAAGTACTTGATAAGGGGCCCTATCCAATTGTCCAAGGACGGCATGTCTATTTTTGTCATTATTACCCTCGGCTCTTAGTAGGGAATGCCTTGAATCTCTATGGGGAGCCAAGAAGTGACTTTTTCTTGGTTGCTTGCTGCCATGGCTAACTGATCGGCCTTGGCCTTGTGCTCCCTAGGTATCTGCTCCAACTTGAACTCGACAAATATTTTGATTATCTTCTTAGCCTTGATAACATATAAGGCCGGTGTTTTTCCTTTGAATTGAAATTGGTCGCCGATCTGATTGACGACTAATGATGAGTCATTGAATACACAGATGGACTCTACATATAACTCTCTTGCCATCCTACAGGACAACTTCATACTTGGCTTTGATTATTGGTTGCCTTAAAATGAGGCGGAATACAAAACATAGTTTTCTTCCTTTGGGAGTGACAAGGACTATGCCAGCCTTAGACCTCTTCTCATTTGACGCTCCGTTCATATATAGGCGCAAAGCTTCCTAGCTAGTGACAGTCTCATCTTAGACGTTGTTTAGGCTTGAACGCTTGATAATGAAATCTTAGACGGCCTATCCTTTGATAGAAGTACGAGGCTGGAATAAGATGTGATGTTGCCAAAGCTCGGTTGACCACTTCAATGACTGATTTGTTGTGTTTGGTCGATGAAGGACTTACTTCAAAGGTTGGTTAGTTAGGACTTTGATGGGATGTGGCTAGAAGTATGGCTGGAGTTTTTAGGCTGCCATGAGCAGGAAGAAGGTAAGCTTCTCTAGCTTTGTATATCTCATATCTGGGCCTGACAACCCGTTGCTGACATAATAAATTGGTCGATGTATCTTATCGTCTTCTTTGATTAAGGCAGCGTTGATCACATGGTCAGTCACTGCCAAATATAAGTGCAAATCCTCCTCATCTACGGGCTTGGATAGTATAGAAAGAATGGCCAAATGGTGTTTTAGTTCCTCAAATGTCTTGGTGCATTTATTGTTATAAGCAAACGATTTTCCCTTCTTAATGAGGTCGAAGAAAAGGAGACACTAATAGGATGCCTTCGACATGAACCGACTTAATGCTGCCATTATATCATTCAAGCTTTGCACTTGTTTCATAGTTATGAGGACTTGCATATCTTGGATGCCTTGGATCTTGTCGGGATTAGCTTTAATGTGCTTAGTGCTCAAAAACATAACTAAGAAATTTATCAAACCAGATAGCAAAGGAGCACTTCTTATGATTTAGTTTCATGTTGTAGTGGTATAGTATACCGAAAGTCTTGGCCAGGTTCTGTACATGCCCTCTGATCCTTTCAGACTTAATCAACATGTCATCTGCATAATCTTTCATAGACCGACCGATCTGTTCAGAGAACATATGGTTAATGAGATGTTGATAGGTAGCGCCCACATTTTGTAGGCCAAACGGCATGGCGTGATAGCAATACAGACAAGAATTTGTGATGAAGGAGGTGTGCTCTTGGTCTGACCATGCACGACAATCTGATTACCCAAAATAGGCCTCCAAAAAATGAGGAGCTTGTGTCTACTAGTCGTATATAGAAGCTAGATGAGAGGCAAGGGAAAGTTATCCTTGGGGCAGGCTTGTTGAGCTTAGAGAAGTTAATACAAGTTCTCTAAGACCCATTTGGCTTTCTGACCAGTATTGGGTAAGCTACCAAAACTAGATACTCAGTCGCTCGAGTGAATCCATTGGCTAACATATTCTCTACGTCTTCTTTGAGGGCTCGGAACCTTTCTTGGTTGAGTGGTTGATGCTTTTTAGGACATAGGTGGCTTTGGGATCAATGTTAAGTGCATGGAAAATGTCCCTGGGATCAATGTCGGTCCTGTTAGCATGCCCTCATATGAAGAAGACTTTGCTTTGCTATAGAAAATTGATTAGCTCATCTTTATATTTCGAGATGAGTTCTATACTGACTCGAATAACTTTGCTAGAATCAACACAAACTTGGGATAATGATTCAAGTGGAGTGCCAGACCCGCCCCTCTATGCTTGAGTCTCTCATGCGGAGGTCGAGTGGATTGTCATCAAGATATGGGTTTGCTTCCAAATTACATTGGTCCACCGCATAAATCATGCACTCTATGACATCCTCGAACAGGATAGACGTCCGTGCTCGAGTTGGGGTATTGATATTTCTTCGGCTCTTACAGATGAGTTTGTCGATGTTGAGAGGGTAGGATTTGCTATATGGGATGTTCTTACTTGCCGGCGGTGTGTGACTTGTTCATCCCATGCTAAGATGAGTTCTTTGGTTACTTGGGGAGTGGCCAAGGGGATAGGATTCCTACCGTCCCAGTCATCATAGTAACGGACAATCCCGACATGACCATGAGTGCTATTGGGCTCGAGGGTACTCTCAGGTGCCACACCGTCAGTTGACATATCTTCAAGGGAAAGGATGGTCAGCGATGACCCTAAGCATTGCTAGGCTCAAGGGTACTCTCGGGTGACATGTCGTTGGTTGCCATGATATACTTGGGTAATATTTCTTTGGTGAAAGCTCTTATTGAAGCATGAGAACACCCTTCTTTTCTTATTTGAGGAGGTTCCATAACACTCCCTAGCCTTCTACCGATTACCCCAGATCTCATTGATTCCACCTTGGACAAGGAACTTTATGATGAGCCGGTTGTAGGAGACGATGGTGTCCAGTTTAACAAGTGCCCGTTGTCCTATCAAAAGATTGTAAATAGAAGGAAAACTGACCGCTAC
Organism: Allium fistulosum; assembly: GCA_030737815.1. NCBI lineage: Eukaryota > Viridiplantae > Streptophyta > Magnoliopsida > Asparagales > Amaryllidaceae > Allium > Allium fistulosum. The sequence continues at coordinate 1,147,205,500 of CM060905.1, forward strand.
AAAGTTTATCTTAAACTTTGCATCAAGGGATTCTTGGCCAAACATTGTCATAAGCAAGGTGGTACCCACTAGAACAATGCTTACACTACCATAGCCACAAATTGCTAGGGCGTAGGGATGAGGTTGGAGGCAGGAAGCTTGAAAGCCTTAATAACATGTCTGATCATAATGTTGATTGAGCTTCCCCCATACACAAAGGCATGTTGCACATTTGAGGTGGCCATTGAAAGGGTGATGACCATAGGATCATGATCGGGGTTAGAGACTGTTCCTCCTTCTTCAGTAGCGAACATTATGGGATGATCTGATTCTAACTTAGGTGCTTTAAATGCTTGGAAATATACCTAGTTGGCTGAACCCACCTCCAGTACCGAGACTAAGCTCCTTTGGTTGTTGTCGGCCACATGCGAGTCTCCGCATATGGTTAAGATGTCAGTTATTGTTGCGACATTATTGTTGGGTTGTTGGGGTGGAACTGGCTAGTTGTTGTGGTTGTTCCTTTATTCCACTTGATATCGAACAAACTCTAAAAGTGTTCCATCCCGGATAAGCCTTTCAATATCATCATTGAGCATTGGACACTCATTAGTGGAATGGACGTTGATTTGGTGGAACTAGCAATATTTTCCATTGTAGTGAGTCTCCTCCCTTCTTCCATTTCTTGAGGAGCTTGGTCTTTAAATTTGCACCTGGGCCTAAGTTGCGAGATATAATGTCTCCATATCCCTATTCAAAGTAGCATAGATAGCGTACATAGACCTGTATTAAGTGCCGATCTCAGCTCGCCTTATGGTATTGTTCGACCAACCTTTGGGTCGATGCTCAATATGATCGCAAGGACCGGCTTGAGTGGAATGTTGGGTTTCATTAGCACTATCTGAAAGATCTTCATCATCCACCCTTATTACATCATTCGTCCGCTAATAGTAATCAGTTAGGGACATAGCTAGTTATTTTTGAAGTTCTCTCCACATTCTTGATTTATACTCGACTCTCGAACAGAAGGTCATGTCCAGCCTGTTTGTGTCAACAACCCTAGCCCGAGTGGATTCCTTATGAAGCAGTTGGCATGCGATCAAAGGCTCTTGGTTATCCTCTGTTTTATGTTACCTTGCTCGCTAGCCATTATAACATGGTATTTGGAAGTGAAGAACCTGGTCTTGAAGTCCGCACATATGCGGGCCCAAGAATGGATGTTGTCCGATTGTAGATACAGGAACCAGCGGGATGTTGGTCCTATCAGAGTAGAGGGAAAGAGTAGGCACTTTACTGGATCGAAAAGCCGGCCGACATAGGCGATAGAGTTGAAAGCAACAGTATGATCAAACGATTCAGCAATCCCATCATACTTATTAATAGGCCGCAAGGCATACCGCCTATGAATGTAAGTGTTTAAGATGTCCTTAGAAAATGGCTAACCATTCTCGTCATCGAAAAAGCTTTACCTCCAGTGTTTCGGTCTTGCACTATGTTGAGCTATCAACAAAGGATGTTCATTTCCTCCCTGAGGCCAGTATTTGTTTTATGTGTGATGGTTAGGCCAACGAATGGCTGTAGGCTCAATTAGATTCATGAACTGGGAGCTTGATGATGAGAGAAAGAATGATGGTGATGATGTTGAGCTGTAATGGGAGTCCTCCACTCTGTGATGATCGCCTTACACCTCCGGCACCTAATATACTTGAAGAGTCCACTGCTATGGTGCCCAGTCGATGTAAGATGATTGTCAAGGGTGAAAAGTAGATAAAACAATCATAGAACCTGCCATATATCTTACTGCGCATCAAATAAAATATAATAATTATCACAGATATAAAACAAGTGATATAGCGTTTACTAAATGAACCACAAATATCAGAGTGCTTAGGTCCATAGAATTATACAAAATAGAAGCAGAGTTTATACAATTGGAAATAAACTCAAAGATAAACTATCTCTAATAAAACGGCTTATGTTGTCTAGGCTTCATAGTGTCACTCAACAAAATAAGTAGTAGTAAGCCACATATAAATTCGAGAAATCACCATACCCTGCTCGCCCATCTGCACAACACCACGTTCACCCAAACCTGCTATCTAGTTTACTCATTTAAGGATACCCAAGATAATAACAATTAAGGCATAAAACCTCAAGCTAGATACAGTCTGGCGTGAGCGATAAGCAATCTCAAAATACTATATAATTCGATATAGTAAATAATAATGGTATAAGAATTAGACCTGACTTATCCCTACATCCAAAGAGTTAGCATATAAAAACAATTACATGCTACTTATGATGACCGCCCTACACCACCGATGCTCATATAACCGAATAGTGTGCTGTTGGAGCATCTAGCCGATGTATGACAATTGTTAAGGGAAAGAAGAAGAAATAAAGATGAGGAATAGAAAAGAAGGGAAAAGAATAGATGTTAGCACCAAAATTGGTCACTAACACCCAAAGAGAGTTTTGTGTAGAGAGATTAATGAAGAAGATAAATTAAAACAGAGGGATGCAAACTAAATTAACTGCAGAGAATAAGAACACCAGATTTATAGTGGTTTGGCGTAACTGCCTACATCCACTTTGAGCTTTAATCTTTATTGCTTTCACAAGTAGTTGAATACAGATACAATCCGTACACTAATGACTTGATTACAAGTTTGAACTGAAAGGAACGAGTCTTAAGAGCGGCAGAGTCTCCCCAGTGTTCCCCCAAAAAAGGTCCCTTTCATTATGCCCCATGCCCTTCTATTTATAGACGAAGATGGGTTGGACTTCCCTCATGGGCCTAGGAATAAGGTACCTCAGCCCATGGTAAGTAACTTCTGCGCACCGAGCCATAGATGCCGAACGGCAATTGCCGAGTGAGGTTGGTCGAACCATAGAATGTCGAGCGAGGCCTTAGTGCCGAATGGCATTCGTATGCCGAGCCACACATCCAAGCCGAACGGCATTCGTATGCCGAGCATGGGATGTGTGTTGAACTGCACTCGTATGCCGAACGAGGCATTATGCTGAACGACCCTTCCATGCCGAACGAGGCATTATGCCAAACGACCCTTCCATGCCGAACGAGGCATTATGCCGAACGACCCTTTCATGCCGAGCGAGGTGACATGCCGAACGACCCTTCCATGCCGAACGAGGTGAGATGCCGAATGGCCCCTCTATGTCGAACGAGGTGAGATGCCGAATGTTGCTCTATGCCGAGCGAGGGGTGGTGTGCCGAATGAGCCTTCAATGCCAGGCGAGGGGAGGTGTGCCGAACGAGGCGAGATGTCGAACGTTGCACTATGCCGAGCGAGGGGAGGTGTGTCGAACGAGGCGAGATGCCGAACGTTGCTCTACGCCGAACGAGGGGTGGTGTGCCGAATGAGCCTTTAATGCCGGGCGAGGGGAGTTGTGCCGGACGAGGCGAGATGCCGAACATTGCTCTATTCCGAGCCAGGGGAGGTGTGCCAAACGAGGCCTGTGCCGAGCCTCTTGTTACATGGCCAAACAACCGGGTAACACTTTCCCCCCAAAGTGTATCATGTGGATGAACATGGTGCGCTTTGAATCATGAGTTCTCCGTGTTTCCTTTTAAGCCCTCATTCCGTCTTTTCGATAGCATTTTCTTTCGACCTCTTGAATGTCGAACGAGGCATTGAATGCCGAATGACATACTGATGCCGAACGACATATGGATGCATAACGATATTGATGCCGAACGAGGAAGGTGCCTTGACCGGTTCTACCGGTCACTATCTATTCGCCTTCCCTCTCTCCATATTCCCCCTTTTACTTTTACCTCCACTCTAACATCCTTACAAAGTCGTCTTTTTTCAGACTTTCGCCAATATCTCAACCTTCCTTTAGACTCCTGAATCTTATACGTTACTCCTCGACTACCCTCAACAACAAATCTGAGTGGATTCCACTTCTAAACCGAGCGCCTCTCTAAACTTCGATCCCTTCTTCTAGGTACGAACCTTTCACTTGCTCGACTTTCTCCAATTAGGGATTTTGGACAAGACTTGAATCTACGACCTTCCTCTAACCCAAGAATACGCGTAGATAAGGAAGGTGGATCCGAGGTTTAAGCAAGCTTTAGGATTAAATGGAGAGGAGGATGGAAGAGGGTGTCGGTCCAGTAGGAATTAGTGATGGTTGATATGGTCGGTCGAAGGTGGCATGCGTAGTGGAGTGGTGATCATCTGGCCACCTTGGAGGGTATCTCGTTTGTTTGAAGGAGTGAGTTGGAGGAGGACGTATGGTTGTGGCTCGGCATGAATACCGTATGTCGAACGATGTGAGGGAGTGTAGGAGTGAAGTTGAAGTTGGGTTTAGCGTGCCGAGCGATGTGGCTTGGTTTGACCATGGCTCGGCATAACTCCCTTATGCCGAACGGGGTAATATGGAGTGCAGGAGAAAAGTAGGAGATGGGTAAAGTGCCGAGCGAAGCGGCTCGGCATGACTTGCCGAAGGACTCATCCGTGCAGAGCGGTAGAGACGGAGGGTAGGAAGGAAGTTGGAGTTGAGGGAAAAATGCCGAGCGATGCAGCTCAGCATGACTGCGGTTCGGCATGACTTGTCGCATGCCAAACGGTGGAGATGGAAGGTAGGAGAATGGTGTACAACAACTATGCTAGTCGAACACAATGCATTGTTGATTTAACTTACCTTTTATGACCGAACATATGAAAGTGAACATGGACAAGGACTTAAGCAGCATATCGGACAATCCAGACTGATAACTCCTCTGTTTTGACAAATGTGAACCTGAATTTAACTTGATTAAGATGTATAATAACCTTCAATGCACAGTGTCGATGTTGAGTTCAAAAAATAAACCATCTTACGAAAAGCTCTCGTAGACGGTCAGTGATGATGGTCTTCGAAGATGATAGTTCAAAGCCTAACTTTATTTCACCAACTCTGTGACTTGTAATTCTTTGGCACTTATACTCGAATGGATGCACTAGTTCACACACCACACAGGGGGAGTATTTTTGTTGTTATGTCTAATGTCGATCGTTTTTCAAGTATAGTTCAAACAGGTGTTTCATCTGATCCAACATTCATCAGAGATGTCTAGGAAATCTAGCTCTGCCACAGTCTCAGATAGACATGAGCAAACTTCATGACAGGAAGTAGTTGGAAATTCGAACCCGTAGACTACTCATGTACAAGATATTCCGAGTCCGACGATCGCATCCGTCGACTTGGCTCCCGATGCCTTGGAAGCAGCGATCTTTCTAGATAACCCGGTCGATTCTCAAGCTTCGAGAATTAACGAAAGCGCTCTTCGTCGCATATGCTCAATTCACGGGATTCCTTTCGATGATGCGTTGGTTCCATCGGGACAAGATCGTCCTTACTTGCCCCCTGTTGGATATACGGCCTGCAATAAATTTATGTGCTGGGTTGGTAGCGTGCCACCATTCAATTCCTTCCTCCGCGACTTGCTACGGTATATTGAGATAGCTCCATCACAGTTACATCCTAACAGTCACGCGTTCCTATATGGCATGTGAATTCTCTACATGAGTGTCCTTTTTAGGCTCTTGACTCCTGGCGATATCCGCTATATTTATCGTTTCAAGAGACGATCCGACAGCCCATCCTTTGTATTTCTTGAGCCGCATAGCAAGTGTCAAATCCTGACTAGGGCGTGGAGCAAATTCGCCCAGTATAAGCAGGAATGGTTCTACGTGCGTTGTCCCCCTGGCTTTCCAAGAACATGGGTAGATGGGAATGAGTCTCTTTTCTAGATCAATACTCGCGTTCAGCGGGAGTTGCACTATTTCTAATTCTTTCCCTACTCTTACAGGTATCAGTCCATGTCCTGAAGGCTCCGGGTACTCCGAGGCCGTTGAAGCTATCCAAGTTGTCCCCGTGGAAGACCGGGATATCAGGTCTATCATTTCTAATGAAACGCTCTAGAGATTATGCCTGGTGGCGGAAGGTCGCCAAATAAGTCTCCCACATAGCGTCACTATAACCGGTTCTGCCTTGGATAAAGGAAAAAGGCAAGCTGGGCCTTCAACACGTGATGCCCCTAACACACCTGAGGATGCTCGAAGTTCCGGATAAAAATGTCAGTCCTGCTCAGGAGCCGGTAGTTGAGGTTCACGACATTGAAGTAATGCCTCCTCCTTCAAAGGGAAAGAAGAAATTGACTTACAAATTGAGGAAAAAGATGGCAGGCGGAACCTCGAAAGTCACAATCACTCCGGTAGAGAGAGAGCCCTCTCCTCAACACATAGAGAGTTCATTGAAAGGCTTGTCGGACCTCACTATTCCCGATGATTTGCTTAATTACGGCTTCGATGATCTGGAAACCTTAAAGCTTCGCTTGCCTGCGAAAGGCGATGGAGATGCTCAAGTCGAAAATCAAGGAGAGAAAAGTCCAATTAGTAAAGCTAAAAAAACTGGTTCGTTGGGGGGGAACACTAGGACACACACGATAACACTTACACTTCACCCTGTACTCAATCTTTGGTCACTATGTGATTCTAGCTAACCCGCGTTCATTTAATTTTTGTGCAGGTGATATGGGGCATTCTCATGGATTTGACCGCCTCCGCGGTTCCTCTATTTTCCATCATTCTGGACGAGATTCTGGCTCCAGCAAACGTCGGGATAGAGATGATGACAACAACAAAGATTACCGCTTCCGGGATTCGTCATCCCAAAGGAAAACTTACCATCAGCCTTCATCTCATCATAATTCTCCTTCCCACCCGGAACAAGGCAGGGAGAAATCTGGCCATAAAGGGTCCCAATCCGATACTTCCCGCGATCAACACTCACGCTCTTCTAGCACAAGGCCTCATAAGAAAACTGTGGTTTCAAAACCAATTCCTCCTACTCCCGCACAAGATCCGTCGGTATCAGAAAACCTGGCCGAGCTCAAGGCTACGTTCCCTAAAATATGCTTTGATGGTCTGAAGTTCCTTCCTGCGATCCATCCCATTCCGGGACACATCAGGCAAAGCATCATTGCATGTAACAACGACGTCTACGTCCAACATGACGCATTCGTCCATTTGGTTGAAAAAGTCTTAGAAGTCTCTATTGAGCGCCAACATGAAATCGACCATTTAAAGCTCGCGGCTATTCATGACAAAGACATCATTAAAGCTCGGGATGAAGAGCTCTCTTCATACAAGTCTCGACTCAAAACTGCTCAAAAGAATGCTAAAGACACAACGGAGGCCGTTAGTCGTTTGGAGACGACACATAAACAAGAAATTAATGAAGCGGTTCAACGTTGCGGGGCCTTAAATTTAGAGAAAGATTCTGTTCAAAAGGATAGAGATGTGCTCGCTCAAAGAGTCAAAGAGCTGGAGGAGCTATTTCTTAAAGAGAAAAAAGAAAAGTTGGCTGCTCAAGAGGAGTCGCAACGTTACTGCGACGAGATTGTTGCCACTAGACTCCTCAAAACACAACTAGATGAGGAGCTTTCCAGAGCCGAAGCATTGAAGGAGACAACCCGTGAGGAAGGTAAAAAGATGGCGCTCTCTAATATCGATTCGCGCCTTGAGGCGGCTGCCGAAGCCGGCAGGGAGGAGCTCAAGTGCTTGTTTTACCCGCTTATAGCAGAATACAATGCTCGTGTCCTCATGCATTAGGATTTGACTTTTCTTGGTGAGGATTACCTCGAATCTCTAGCCGAGGCGTGGGACACTCTTATAAAGATTAGAAAGGTGGAATCGGGTACCGAGGAGGTTGACGAGGGGGCTTTATTAAAGGAATTTATCAAGGGGAATGAGCCTTCAGACTTGTCTGCAGCGAGGGCTCTCTATAGCGAAGGTCCTTCCCTGTCAAGAGGAAAGAATGACATTGCCAGTCCGTCTGGGACCGGGTCTCCAGCTCCTCCCCCGACTCAATCGACTGGTCGGCCAACACTTGATCCGTTCAAGCAGCACTTTGGTTACGACCTGGAAGACCCTGGCCTTGACATTCATGTTCTTTCTCCCATTCCAGAGGGCGAGACTCCTCGGACGGTGGAGAGTCAGCAAGACACCGGTATATGACCTTTCTTCTTAAAGTTCAAAGAGTCGTCGATTTCGGTGAGAGGTTATTGTATTCTAACGTTTGTCTCTTGTGTTTTACATAGGCTGCTCTGATCCTGAGCCAACTCCAAGGAGTGATGACACCAAGGAGGAGAGGGAGAAGGCGAGCGGGGCTATCCAAGTGGGAGAGACTCCCGGTCTTGATGCTCAAGTGATTGAGGTGCTTGACGAGGACAAGTCTGACACTTTGTCACCCGTAGAGTTGTGAAGTTGAGATTACGGGCGCCTCAGGATACACTTCGAAAGTGACCATGAAGGAGCAACTTGCGGAAGAGAAAAAGAAAAAAGTTGAGATCAAGGTCGAGTCCCAAGTGGTTGAACTTGATGACCCACTGAACAGGCCTTTAAAGATTATCCTTCCCGGTGGGATTAGGCCACAGGAAGTTCCTCCTCCTTCTTTGGACACCCCTTTATTAGCGAGCAAAACGTCCAAGAGGAAACGCATGGGGGAAGAATCATCCGAGAAGCCAAAGAAGGAGAAGAAGACGAAGAAGTAGTTATTCTGCTTGTTCAACGAGAATCGGTCTGGATTATGTAATTATTTTTATTTATTTTCATAGCCGTTGTAGATATACTTTTTGCCCCGAGTTTGGGAGAAGTTGTAGTAAGACCTCATTTTGAATTAATGAATAAAACTTCGTTCTTTGTCTTTCAGATTACTTTTGTTGTTTAGCTTACTGTATAACTCGTAGTCAAAATCTGAAACCTTGCGAGCTACATAAGCCCTAGTTCACCTCCATATGACTTAGAGATTTTTTGAATCGCTTATACTCTGATTCGTACTCTAGGAACTCAGAACACTCTAGTCCTCGCTCAGGGGACTTTGGAGATTTCGAAGTTATTTATACTCTAGTCCGCACTTTGGGGGACTCAGAGCACTCTAGTCCGCAATCTGGGGACTTAGAGATTTTTTAGTCGTTTATACTCCAGTCTGCACTCTGGGGACTCGGAGTACGCTAGTCCGCACTCTGGGGACTTAGAGATTTTTCTGTCGTTTATACTCCAGTCCGCACTTTGGGGACTCAGAGTACTCTACTCCGCACTCTAGGGACTTAAAGATTTTTCAGTCGTTTATACTCTAGTCCGCACTCTGGGGACTCAGAGTACATTAGTCCGCACTTTGGGGACTTAGAGATTTTTCAATCGTTTATACTCTAGTCCGCACTCTGGGGACTTAGAGATTTTTCAGTTTTGAATGCGCGTTCATACGCTAGATAGAATAACATAATTCAAACTTCGTCACTGAAGTGCACTATATGGTAATAGCAATAGTTCATGGAAAAGACGGCTTCAAGCCTTTATTGATCATAACAAATAAAAATAGACTAAATTGTCTTATTACATGCTGACAACTAAAAACAACGAAAGGAACATAAACTGGAAATAATTACAAATAAAATGTGAAATAGTTGTGCTAAGTGTAATAACGGCGCAGGTGTTCGCCATTCCATGCTCGGGGAAGTGTCGTGCCATCTACGGTCGCTATCTTGAAAGTTCCTTCTCCAAGCTTCCGTTCGATGACATATGTACCTTCCCATGTGGGATTCATATGTGATGGGGCCGGAAAGACTCGTTTCAAAACAAGATCGCCCACATCAAAACTTCTTGGTCGGTCTTTTTCATTATAGTATCGAGCAATTCTGTTCCTATGTGCGGCCGCTCTCAAATCTGCTTCTTCACATTTTTCATCAACAAAGTCCAGTGATTCCAATAAGAGATTCTGATTCGTTTTGGGATCATAATAGGTTACCCGATGAGAAGGAACTTCAAGTTTGACGGGTATCACAGCCTCAGCGCAGTATGCCAAGGTGAATGGAGTATGGCCAGTCGCGGACTTATGGGTGGTTCTGTAGGCCCATAGCGCTATCGGAAGATCATCCTCCCACTTGCCTCTAGCCTTTTCCAAGCGTTTCTTTAATATTGACTTGATTATTTTATTTACGGCTGCCACTTGTCCATTTGTTTTAGGGTGAGCAACCATTGAAAATATTTTCTCAATGTGATATTTTTGGCAAAAATCTTTGAACTCCCTACTTTCAAATTGAGTTCCATTGTCCGTAATGATAGTTCGTGGTAGAACAAAATGGCATATAATGTTTCGTACGACGAAATTGATGAGCTTTTTGGTGGTGATTGTGGCTAAAGGCTCAGCTTCCGCCCATTTGGTAAAATAATCAACTACAACAATTGCATATTTTGCACCACCTTTACAAATAGCTAAGGAACCGATTATATCGATCCCCCAAATTGTGAATGGCCAAGGACTAACCATTTGCGTGAGTTCCATTGGCGGAGCTCTTGGGATTTTCACAAACTTTTGACATTTGTCGCACTTTCTCGCATAGTCTACAGCATCCCGATTTACAGTTAGCCAGTAGTATCCATAGCAGAGGATCTTTTTTGCGAGTTTTTGCCCCCCCTCCCCCCCAGTATGGTCGCAACATTCTTCTTCATGCACTTCCATCAAAACTTGTTTTACCTCATCATGGGCGATGCATCGGAGTAAGGGAACCGAAAACCCCCTCCGATACATTATTCCATCTTGCATTATGTATCTTGAAGCTTTACGAAGGACTTGTCATCTCTCGTTCTTTCTATCGGGCAAGGTTCCGTGTAGTTTGTATTGTTTAAATGGGGTCATCCATGACTCCTTTTCAATTTCTGTTTCTAGAACGAAATCTATCTCCATTTCGTCTACACTTGGAAATTGCAAAACGTGGACGGGAACTAAGCCCATTTGCTGTGCATCGCCTGTACTTGCGAACTTTTCCAATGAATCGGCCTCCTTGTTTTGCTCGCGCGGGACATGGGAAATATTGTAGTATTGAAGGTCCGCGAACAGTTCTTGAACTCGTGCAAGGTATGGGGCGAGTCTCTGCCCCTTTGTTTCATAGTCTCCACGAACTTGGTACACTACCAATTGTGAGTCACAAAAGATTTCAATCGATTTTATTCTGAGTTCCCTGCTAAGCTTCAGTCTAGCAATCAACGCTTCATACTCAACTTCGTTCTTTGTGGCTGGGAAATTGAGTTTCAAAGTGCAACAAATTGTTCAGTTTTCGGGAGTCACAATAATTATACCAGCCCCAGAACAACGGTTGTTGGATGCTCCATCAGTGTATAGTTTCCATCGAATAGGCGGAATAACATCATAATTTTTTGATTCGTCTGACACACTGAATTCAGCAATGATGTCTGCTAGTGCTTGCCCTTGTATGGCCCTTTGCGGCAGGTAGGTAATATCGAACTGACTCAACTCGATATTCCATTTTAACATCCTTCCAGAAGTTTCTGGTCGCTGGAGTACCTGTCATAAGGGTTGATCGGTATAAACACTGATCGAGTGTGCCTGGAAGTACAAACGTAGCTGGAGTGATGCAATCACCAAGCAGTAGGTTAATTTCTCAATTTTGGAATAATTTCTTTCTACCCCCGTTAGACGTTTACTGACGTGTATACCGGCTTTTGAATTCGGTCCTCCTCGCGGACCAAAGCCGTACTGATAGCATGTTGGGATACAGCCAAGTATACATACAACATTTCATGGTCTACAGGCTTCGACAGCACCGGGGGACTTTCCAGATGCCTTACCAGATCTCGAAATGCGTCTTCGCAATCGGGCGTCCATTCAAAATTTCTCTTTCCCTTCTTGATTACACCAAAGAATGGAATACAATTATCTATGGCCTTGGATATGAATCGACTCAACGCAGCTACTTTCCCATTCAAGCTTTATACTTGCTTTATAGTTCTGGGTACTTGTATGTCTCGGATAGCTTGAATCTTCTCCGGGTTTGCTTCGATTCCTCGTGCATTAACAATGAAACCCAAAAACTTTCCCGATGCAACACCAAAGGAACACTTTAGTGGGTTGATTTTCATTCCATAATTCATGAGTATATCAAACATATCTGCCAAGTCTCGAATGTAGTCGTTTGACTGTCGTGACTTCATGAGCATGTCATCCACATAGACTTCCATTGTTCTACCAATTTGGTCTTTAAACATCCGATTCACCAAGCGCTGATCAGTCGCCCCTGCGATTTTCAGCCCAAAAGGCATCACTACATAATAGTACAGTCCAACATCTGTGACGAAACGGGTGTGTTCTTGATCTGGAATGTGCATCGGGATTTGATTGTATCCTGAGTACGCATCCATAAATGATAATAACTCGTGCCCTGCCATTGAATCGACCAACTGATCAATTCTAGGTAATGGGAAATTATCATTAGGGCATGCTTTGTTTAAATCCGAGTAATCAACACAAGTCCTCCATTTCCCATTCGCTTTTCTCACTAGTACAGGATTAGAGACCCATTCTGAGTAGAGGGCGTCGCGGATGAACCCATTGGCTTTGAGTTTGTCCACTTCCTCTTTGAGAGCCACGGACCTCTCCGGGTCCATGCCTCTCCTTTTCTGCTTTACCAGAACGTACTTCGGTTCTATGTTCAACATATGTCTCACAATAGTGGGATAAATCCCGCACATATCAGAATGTGTCCAAGCGAAAACATCCAGATTCGCTCGGAGGAAATCAGTGAGATCCTCGGTCATCGAGGGGCTGAGTTGTGACCCAATCTTAAGTACTCGCGACGGATCGTCTTGGCTGACTGAAATGTCAATCGTCAGTTCAGCCGGTGCTGCTTTTTCTTCCCTGCGTTCCTCATCATCATCTCTCGGATCTATGTCTCTATAGATCCGATCATGTTGCCCGAGCCAGGGCTCGGGCATTACTTGTCAATTTCCAACGACTCGGTTGTGGACAGAGCCGTCCACAACCTTTCCCTTCTCTCTTCGCTGGGTCTCTCTCAGCTCAGCCACATAGCATGCACGACCAGTCGCCTAATCTCCATGTACAACACCAATTCCTTTGTCTGTCGGAAATTTCAGAGTTAAACACCACGGGGCCAAAGCTGCCCTGAATTCCGCCAAGGCCGGTTGACCCAGAAATACATTGTATGGAGAATCAACATCCAAAACTATGAAAGTTAGGATTCGCACCCTCCTACGTTCACCTTGCCCTAGTTCAACTGGCAATTCAACATAACCCACCGCATTGGTTGCAGCACCATTAAAGCCATGGTACGAGCTTTAGATGGTTTTAAATTTTTCGTCTCCATCTTCATCTGGTCATATTCTTTTTTGAAGATGATATTAACAGAACTTCCACAATCAATCAAAATTCTTTTCACAAATGCTGGCCCGATTGTCGCAGATATGACCATCAGGTCAATGGTAGGAGTCTCCACCTGATCAGCATCTCTGCTCCTGAATACTATATCGTTTGTCATCATGCGCTGCTGTTTAGCGGGGGTCCCATCCTCCACATTCGAACAACACTCAAAATATGCATGCCTCAAGGAGTTAGCATACCACTCCATTTCTTGCCAGTTCTTATCTGTAGGGTGAGGTACGCTTACTATCGTGTTTATGACCAGTCTGCCCACGGTCCGAGCAAGCTCCTCAGGGTGACGGTGCATGACCGGGATTGGACGTTCCCTGTCCACCCTCTTGAGGATTCTTTACAAACTCCTGTAACTTTTTCTGTCTAATCAACTTTTATATAGCGTCATGTAGGTGCCTACACTCCTCAGTATTGTGCCCATAAGTCTCATCGAAGCGGCAATACTTCCCAGTCCGCTTTTGCTCTTCAGTAGACTCTTTTGGGCGTGGCTTTCGATATTGGAAAGTATTACAAGTTGACAGGTAAATATTTTCTAGAGATGCATTCAGAGGAGTGTACTCGTTGTAAGTTGAGATCCTTGGTTTCCACTTTCCAGCTTTCCTTTTCTTTCCGGGATTTCCCCCACCGGATCCTTTAGATTGTTCAGGCTTGTTCTGAACATTGACTTGTACCTTTCCAGAGTTGTCACCAGATTGTTTTACAGCGATGTTGCTTTGCACGGCCTCCTTGCCACGTACCGATGCATTATCTTGCCTTGTCCTCCTAGCTTCCTCCCTTCTTATAAATTGGTGCGCTTTTGAATAGAAACGTTCTAGCGTAGTAGGAGGCTTTCCCGCCAGCCAATCTCCAGACTCTAAATCCGGATTTACTCCTCGCATCACGGCCATTAAAACGGAATGGTCGTTGGGGTTGCTAACTTCAGTTGTGGCAACATGAAATCTCTGTAAGTACTCTTTCAACGACTCCCCTGGAGTCTGAATCACACTGGACAAGGACATCACATCCTTGGGATGAGTGGCATGAATCCTGAATTGTTCCACAAATTTCGTCGCTAACTCATCAAAGCTGGAGATAGTTCACGGAGGAAGTCGGGTGAACCACATGGTAGCGACTCCAGATAAAGTTATTGGGAAACATCTGCACTTGGTCGCATCGTTCGCTCTAGCCGAGTCCATCATCCATTCATACCTCATCACATGCTGTTAGGGATCAGTCTTTCCTTTATAGGCTGGAATAGTCGGCATGTTAAACTTCCTGGGGTACTCGGCTTGTAAGATGACATCTGTAAACGGAGTATGACTCATGGATACCCCCCAATCATCATTTGATAAGCCTTGATTCTCTTTCACCAACTGTTTAACCATAGCTGACAGGTCTGGGGTTTGTATGGAATATGGCAAGTTAGTGTCTGTCCTCTGAGACCGTTCTGGTCGGTGTCTCCTCCTTTGGCAATCTACCAAGTGTGTATCCTGGAGACCAGCAGCATTAAGACCTTGGTGTGCCGGCTGTTCGGCTTCCACTCGCGCTCCAGATCCTAAGTTTCCCGCTCCAGCTTGAGTGTGATTATCTTGGTGTAAGTGAGGAGCCATTGCTCTAGGTAGAGAACCCGGACCATCCCTGGTTGATCGATCAGCAGCACCTGTCTGTGTTGTTTCTGTTCTACGACGTCTACGCCTAGGAGGTTCATCAAACGAAGCGGAGCTGTCAGATAAGGAATAAGGAGTAGGGCTTCCTCCAGCATTCTAATGTTGTTGTTGAGTAAGCTGAGTCATAAGGTTGGCGTTGGCTTGGATCTGTTCGCTGAGTTGTCTCCTGCTTTCCATGAGTTCTCTCATTAGCTCGTTGAACTCTGTCCTAGTGACAGCTTCCATCTGGTTTTGGGCGGCCATAGCTCCTGCGCCAAGATTAGCTTGTTGATTACTGGGTCCTATTTGCTGGACGCTGGCAGTCTCGTTGACGTCCGCGTTATGAGAGGCCGATCTGGTACGAGGTCTTCCCATTGTAGAGTTATTGGTATAAACTCTGAGTAGAATCAACGGACTTCTTGTGAATGACATGGATCTTCTTCGGGGGATTTCTTCGATCCAGTAGCTACAAAGTAGATCCTAATGACCTGAGAATGCTATTCTCGGTGAAAGCACCAAAATGTTAGCACCAAAATTTGTCACTAACACCCAAAGAGAGTTTTGTGTAGAGAGATTAATGAAGAAGATAAATTAAAACAGAGGGATGCAAACTAAATTAACTGCAGAGAATAAGAACACAAGATTTATAGTGGTTCGGCGTAACTGCCTACGCCCACTTTGAGCTTTAATCTTTATTGCTTTCACAAGTACTTGAATACAGATACAATCCGTACACTAATGACTTGAGTACAAGTTTGAACTGAAAGGAATGAGTCTTGAGAGCGGTAGAGTCTCCTTAGTGTTCACCCAAAAAAGGTCCCTTTCACTGTGCCCCATGCCCTTCTATTTATAGACGAAGATGGGTTGGACTTCCCTCATGGGCCTAGGAACAAGGTACCTCGGCCAATGGTAAGTAACTTCTAGGCACCAAGCCATAGATGCCGAATGGCAATTGCCGAGCGAGGTTGGTCGAACCGGAGAATGCCGAGCGAGGCCTCAGTGCCGAACGGCATTCGTATGCCGAGCCACACATCCAAGCCGAACGGCATTCGTATGCCGAGCGTGGGATGTGTGTTGAACTGCACTCGTATGTCGAACGAGGCATTATGCCAAACGACCCTTCCATGCCGAACGAGGCATTATGCCGAACGACCCTTCCATGCCAAGCGAGGTGACATGCCGAACGACCCTTCCATGCCGAACAAGGTGAAATGCCGAACGGCCCCTCTATGCCGAACGAGGTGAGATGCCGAATGTTGCTCTATGTCGAGCGAGCGGTGGTGTGCCGAACGAGCCTTCAATGCCGGGCGAGGGGAGGTGTGCTGAACGAGGTGAGATGCCGAACGTTGCTCTATTCCGAGCGAGGGGAGGTGTGCCGAACGAGGCGAGATGCCGAACATTTCTCTATACTAAGCGAGGGGTGGTTTGCCGAACGAGCCTTCAATGCCGGGCGAGGTGTGCCGAACGAGGTGAGATGCCGAACGTTGCTCTATGCCGAGCGAGGTGAGGTGTGCCGAACGAGGCCTGTGCCGAGCCTCTTGTTACATGGCCAAACAACCGGGTAACAATAGAAGAAAGGAGAAGGAAATAAAACATCACACAATTAAATAAGGTTATATATTTCACAATGCATTAGATAAAATATAATAGTCATCATAGATATAAAATAGGCGAGATAGTAATAACTATACAAACTATAGAATTAGAGTACACAAGCTCATACAGTTATAAAAAAATAGTAATCGAGCTTATACAACTAATAAATAAACTCAACTGATAAACTGTCTCTAATAAATAGTAAGTAAACACTGGCAAGGCTTCATGGTGTCACACAGAGGAATAAACAATAATAACTCAAAATATAAATATAAGGAAGCATCACCATCTGCTAGTCCATCTACACAGCTCCAAGTGTTATTTACACCTGATATCTAGTCTACTCATTTAAGAGCACCCTACATAATAAGAAGCAAAGCGTAAAACCTCGAGTCAGAGAATAGTCTGGTGTGAGCGATAAATAATCTCAAAACGCTATAAAATTCGGTATAGTATATGATCCTTTGGTATGGAGAATCATACCTAACATGTCTTTGCATCCACAGAGTTAACACATAACATCGAATATATGCTACTCTATAATAGTCATCATGGGTGTATTATAAATCAAAGTACTAGTGGTGTCTACATATCAACATCGGTAATATCTACATCGTGTGACGTCCCTAAGGTGATCAATAGTCAAAAAACATTGCATTTATCATCCATCCTCACATTCAGCCACTTAATGCATTGGATATATGATACTCATATGACCCCATCGTTAGGTCAAGAACTACTTAACGACCTAGTTTCAGGGTACTCGAACCCATGCCACCCAATAGACCAAAAACTAAATTACATGTTTGATAGTCTAGGGTACGATAGATCTAAACATAGGGCGATCCAAGGGCCATCATATCCCCAAGTGAAATATCCAAGGGCCATCGTATCCCCAATGGATTTCATCACAATTACCCTCGCTTCACGAGTACACATCGAAACTTACGAATATCAACCATCCCTTTGCACCTGTCATCCTTAGCAGAC
This sequence comes from Allium fistulosum, assembly GCA_030737815.1. Classification (NCBI taxonomy): domain Eukaryota; kingdom Viridiplantae; phylum Streptophyta; class Magnoliopsida; order Asparagales; family Amaryllidaceae; genus Allium; species Allium fistulosum. The sequence continues at coordinate 1,147,222,944 of CM060905.1, forward strand.
TTCATCTCAAAAGTGTCCATACAACTCCGTCTGAAGTCGTCATGGTTGGGAACTACACTAGGCAACCATCATAAGTTATAGAGTGTCATCGTACGTCCCATAACCTTCCTTTGGCAGTTCCATCCATAAGACTCCTCGTTGCCTACTCTGCATCCCAAAGTGCAGCTATCCATCATTGAAGCCATCATTTTCCATCATGGAATCATCATCGTCGAATCATGGAGTCATCACAGCAAAGTGTCACGTCTTCGCTTCAGTGCCAAAACCACTCATCGAAGAGCAGTAACACCAAATCGAGTGTTGAACTAACGAACGAACCATCACATCCTGCTCCTCGAAGCCACTCCATCATCCACGTCAAAATTGGCCAAATCGGCCATCATCAATAGTGGTAGATATCGACCACTCCAGAGCAGTCGATAATGACCACTTTGGTTCTGTACTTAACCAAAATGGTTAAATACAAACCAAATGAAAACATCCGGCATCTTCCATGAAGTCTGAAGCACCTATTCAACTCCATCATCCTTCTTTTTCAGATCAATCAGCATGCACCAATACTCCCTCACGTATTTATCCCATCCATTCGAGTTTATCATCGTTTGTGCACTAAATCGATATGCACAAAACTCTATCACATCAATTGAGTCCCTATTGTGTGTGCATTCGATCAATATACACTAAACTCTATCTAATGGGGTTTTCCTATAACGCCTTCGAACGGCATTTCCAACCAATTAACAAACAGGCAGATATGCATGTAACAGCATAGAAATGTCTATAAGAGCCTACATATATCTATGATAATGCAATACAATCCATCCAAACAACCAATGCGGGATAATGTGGGACTAATATCAAAATAGCCTAAATCTATCAATATAGTCAAAATAGCGTGTCGGTAGGAAAATGTGATATTTAATTTAAAACCATTTTAAAACACTTTTAATTATTTTTATAAAATAATATATACGTTAAGTATTTTAGAAATCACATTTAAAATTTGGAAAACATTTCAAAACGTCATATTAATACTATACTAACAATCATAGTGTAGTGAGAGACAATAGCACTCATCTCGATCAAATCTATCCAAACCAATGCTAAGTCTAAGAGCTCTCCATCATGAGCGCAACACAAACAACCATGTCCAAATCGGATCACATATGCAAAATATGTGGCATATATAAGTTACAAATTATTTAAGCAATTAATTAACTTAATTAACTAAGGATTAAACTAATTACCCTTAATAAGCTTTCTTCCCCAAACTAGAGATAACCTGTATGTGCATATCCATATTAAATCGTGTACTTACATCTCGATTTCTCCACCTACAAGTGATGATTTCTCGATCTATGATTGCAACGTGTTCTTTTCGTGGCCTCTTCGATCTGCATCCAAGTTCATTACACTCGGCCTCGCCCATCAAAACGGTGTCCAGGCACACTGCTCGACCTCATTCCAGGTCGCGTTTCAATGTAGACCACCGGTGATGCCGCGATTTCTGGGAAAGGTGCTCTTCAATGTGAGAAACAATTCGACAATCTCCGTTTTTCTCCTCGTCACCTTGAGCCTTTAAGAACCGAAACCCTAGTCAACAGCCTATGTACGACCATCTCCAAAACTAGTGCCACACCCTTCAAATCTAATATAGGCTTGAAGATCTCCTTGCTACGAGCGCAATGAAGGTGGTTTCAAAAAAATTCGTGGGGTAAATAAGTCGATAGGAATTTTTGAATTAACTGAAAGGGGCGGACATTATTTCGATAGGACAGTGGTTTGGATAATGAACTGTGACCAAGATGAGAGAGTGGATAAGGGTTTGGTTATTTAAATAATAAAATATTAGTTTATTTTATTTCTCAAATAAAACATTGCACGTTTCAACTTTGCATGATCAAACGGTGCATCCGACCGCAATGGAACTCGTCTACGTGCATCTACTCATTTTTTCAGTCCCGATGGTATAAATTTATCGCTATCCGAGACTACGACCCAGGATGATAATTTTCTGCTTTTCGAGACTGTTTCGGCCATCGGATCATCTGACCTCCAAACACAGTGATCCTTATACTCATTTTAATTCACAACGTCAATACAAACTCAATGAAAGTGGTCTCGACTCCTGGTTCGATCGTATGTGAAAAATTATATTTTTGGGACCGTCAATTAATTAACGATTCAACATTTAAATAAAGTATTTAAATAAGCAATCATTAAAATACGGGTCATTACAATCTCCCTACCTTAAAAGGATTTCGTCTCGAAATCCCAAGGATGAAGCAATACAACCCAATACTTTCATATAAGCAAAGAAAAAAGAAAAATTGTCACTTATCAACTCTCAAAAATGATCACGGATCACAACAAAAGGAATAGACTCGGAATCAGCATGGAGCCATCATCCTCATCCATAAGTGTAATCACTACCAAATCCAAAATCAATGTGGCTAAACCAACGTTTAAGTTACACACTTTTTCCAAAGAAATGGACAATGGAAAACAAATGTGCCAACTCACTAATTGAAAGGCAAGTCAACTAAATGTCATCCATTACAGACTCTCTCAACTATCGCCAATGCCTAACATCCTATACATTGACTTTTCTCTCAATTTTAACCTATGTTACAGAAAATTTCGGTAGCGCCTCCTTTGCGCGGCTATATCTGGGAAAAATACCGACACAACATAAACATATATACATCTCATATCGGAGGCATCTCATATCTAAGGCTTCTCATTTCCGAGGATAATCAAACATATATAGCCAAATCTACATTATAAGTATTACATACCTCTTTTATAGCAAGAGCATTTTATTTAGATGGGAATATAAGCAGATAAGCATCCAAATAGCCAATGCTTGCTTCCATGTACCTAATCAATTACTCAACAAAGAGGATTAAACACAATAGTAACATCATCATGTAAGTAAGTATACTGGATCATATATATGGCAATCGTCTTAAATAAACGTGCTATATCAAACCATAACTATCCTTCATGCCTAACAACCATGTGAGCATAAATAATCATATCAAATGCCAAAAATCAAACATCAAACAAACGCCTATAAGATCAAACCTCAAAAAGTAACATTCATGCCTATCCTAGCATGCAAAATACTAAACAATCTAGTATAAAACATCAAATATGATATCCAATATAAAAGCCGGTGAAAAATGAAAATCTCACTGAGTGAAGAGCTTTGGATAAATGGTCCTCATGCTCTTCTCGGTATCTCGTATGCAATCGCCTTTGCTTTCACTCAATTGAAATTTTACTACTCCGCCGCTTTCCTCCTAACCCATTTCGTATCACGTTTATCGGTACGAATAGGCCTACGAGGTCTCGGAGTTCCTGGTTCAGTCTCAATATCATCTAGTCAATTTGGTGCCAATTATTAAAACACCTCTTTTAAGTTCTCCCAAACCCACTAGTGAAGAACGGTTTCTGGCCACTAATAATGCTCTTTGACACACCATGGAATTATACCATCCATTCCACATATAACTCGACAAATTCGGATGCTGTTCTACTGGACTTAACGAATATAAATCTAGCATTTTTATCACTCTATCGACTGTGACTCAAATTCTATCATATTCACTTCCAATCCTTGGCATTCCATCGAAGAAAGCCATCTCATCCTTATGGAGCCAACCTTCTCAATTGAGTCTGTACTGCATCACCTCTACAGACACCACTCGATCTTCTAATTTATCCATGATCTCTGCTAGTCTAACTTCACGCCTTTGACTAGTATTGATCAGCTAAATCTAGGTAGGTCTGATAGTCAAACTAGCCAACATCTTCCGCACTAGCTCACATCGAGTTCTGAAGTCATAACCAGCAATAGACTCAAGCAATGTCCACTCTAGGAATATCGCTTTCAAACTAGTACATCTTCAACTTAAAACATCAATAACCACATTTCCCTTAAAATGTATAGGAAATGTCAAAGTTGTAGGAGGCCAAGAATTCCAACCATCGCTACTACTGAAGGTCGAGATCCTTCTCGAAGAAGAGATACTTCAATGATATGGGATCAGTGAACAACTCAAACCCTTCTCCTAATAGTTAGAGCCTTCAAATCTCCAAAACAAATACTATAATAACCAACTCCAAATCATGAGTCGGATAATCTCTCTTGTGTAGTTTCGGTTGTCGACTAGTATGTGTGACAACCCTACCTTTCGGCATCAAAACCGCACCTAGTCAAGTAACACAAGCATGTGTGTATTATCAATTCCTCATTCCTACTTGGAATGAGTAACATCGGTGCGTTGTCAACCCCTCTGTTAGACTCACTAATGCGTGTCTACACCTACATCTCAAATAAAAGTTTAATTCTTCTCGTTAAGTCGGTTAACGGTGTCGCTACCTTTGATAAGTCCTTGGTAAAGTGTATATAACATCTTGCCAATCCAAGGGAACTTCTCATCTTCATTTGGTGTTTCTCAACACCTCCAACACAATCATCAATCGTGTCTTGTGATCCTCTTCCGTCCATGGGTAGAGAGAAGTGTCAGGAATGAGAATAAGCACAATCTACTCAAGTGATCTCTCAAAAAATGGTCTAAGAAATCAATTAAGTATGTCGACGTATTGTTAGCCCGAACGTCATAACCAACCAATCAAAAATTAAAGTAGCGTATGAAATGTTGTGATCCGCACACTCTCTCTAGTTACTCTCAGTGGATGAAACCCCATATAAAGGTCCAACTAATAGAACATTTCGCATTATAGATCTGATCTAACAAGCCATCAATAAGTGGGAGTGGATACTTGTTCGTCATCTCATCCAGCTCACGATAATCAACATACAACCCCAAGGAGCCATCCGCCCTAGTAGCGAACACTATAGGTGCATCCCACTCAAAAATGCTACTATGAATGTACCATCGCCTCATTAGGTCATCCGCTCGCACCCTTAGTCTCCTTTCTCTTTAGGAATCATCTGCCTTAAAGGCATAACTACTGGTCAAGCACTTTTAACCAGATCGATACGGAACTCAATCCATATATGGTGGTAATCTGATCACCTCATCGAATGTTTCCGAACACTCTCTAGCTACAGGAATAGATAACAACTCGTTGTGTGGGATTTCGAGTGAATGTAGGAAGCTAACTATCACCTCATCATCAGGTAGGCAGCTACACACTACCTTTTGCTCATTGTCAGTCTCTGTCGTTAACAGCGACCTCTCGCAATCTACCACTATTACATAACCCTTCAGCCAGTCAATTCTTGGGCTCTAATACCGAACCCAATTAAATCCGAAGCAATCAATAACAAACAAACATACAGACAGACATCCATAACTTGATAAGACAAAGTTTTGACAAACTATGTAGTAACATTTCGCATTTTAAGGCCAGAAACTAAACACTACGGATGCAGTAGTCATCCATAGTATTAATTTCCGATGACAAAATAATGGATGTTACACACATATATTCCGGCTGAGCCCCCAACATGGTTTGTCATAATTTACAGGTCAGTTAACTATTTTGGGTCTCAATCCTAATCTATCAAATGAAGGAATATGAAACCTCGATGTCAAATAAAACATGTATAGAATCACCATAAGTGTAAAGCATACCTCAATATAGTAATCCCATTTCCCTCCTCTTTCGTCGATGGAGCACTCGATGAAATCGAAATGGCACTCAAGGAATATGCTTTCATAATCTGCCCTACTCAACCCGTTCGAGACAATCCTTCACACTGGGTCTAGGCTTTTACGTCATAAAGCCTTTTCGATCAACTTCTCGAAGCTCTCGTCAATATAACTCATCAGTCGCTACCTAAGATGATCACTCAACCCAATGATAAATTCTTCATTCTTTCTAAGTGGAGTATCAATAAAAGATAGACCGTACTTCGATAGCACATCGAATTCGGCAACACACTCTAACATAGACACATCACCTTACTTAAAGTTGGCAAACTTCCTAAACAACATCGACTTTTGAAAAGTTAAGGTAAATTTTCCTTCAAGCGAACTATGAACTAATCCTAAGTAAAATGATCCGTGGGAACCAAAGCTATAAGTGAACTCCACTAGTTCATTGTTCATCCCTGGAGTCATCTAGGGGTCAACATCTACCTCATTACATCATCTAATTCCAAGTCATCGAAAATCCATTCGCAGATATTCATCCCGTCTTGCATCTCAATAGTCAACTCCATTCCTAGGAACGGTTTACCTCTTAGACTCATGTAGTCTTTATATAGCTCGACAAAGTTAACTCTAGGCATTTGCACTTGAGCGCCATAATCATTCGGAGCAACTTAGGCATTCTGAAAAATGATTCACACAATCTCAATTAACATATTCTATAACTCCGGGTAAGTGGTCCTCAATTGTAACAACCCTAATTTTGATTAACATTATTTAGGATATTTAATTAGGTAAATAAAATAAAATAATGTAAATTGTAAAGAGATTGAGATTTGATAGTTAATATGGATCGAGCCTTAATTAATGAACTAATAGAATTAATTAGGACATTAATAGGAAGATTAAATTCATGAGAAGGGTAAAATAGGATAAGATTTCATTTCCTAATAAAAACCCCCATCTCCTTTCTAAATCATTCATTTTACAATCATACAAACAAAATCAAAAGGGTAGGTCGACCATTGCTAGGAAAAACCAAGGGAAGAAATGCTAGGAAAATCTAAGGAAGCTTAGGGGAATCAAATCAAAATACAAATCTTAACCTTCTTTAGCCATTCATGGTGAATAATGGTTATTCATCTCATGTTTTAAGAAATATTTTTGGTTTTAAGCATAAATCCGATTCTTTTTCTTATATTATGCCATGTTATGATAGTTTGAATGAGTATATGCTTAATGGTGAAATTATAGAGTTTATTTATGAAATTAAGTGATATATTTGAGTTAGAAAACCTATCATATGACACCCAAATGACTTGAAATTTTAGTATGATACTAGAAACATTATTTGGAAGTGGGTTTTTAATTTCATAATTTTCCAATTCATTGAGAATATTTTGTGAATTTTCTAATGCTGAAAAATGAGATATTTCAGGTTTTAATTATTTAAAAAAATTAAATTATGTCTTTGGTTCCTAAATTTTTATATGTTAAAGAATATAGTAAATCGGATTTATTATGATTTTTGGGAATTTTTCCCATGAGTTTATGATTTTATATAAATTTTTTAGGCTAGAAAAGCTTACTATTTATACAAAAATACTAATAAATATTAATGGTTTGTAAATATGTTTTGGAAATATAAATTTTGGCTTATGAAAGATTTTAGAAAAGTATTTGATAAAGAAAGCTGTTAACCAATGAGCTTTTGACAAATAGAAGGGGTTAGTAAAAAGGAATCACTTTTAATAGCAAAATTACAGTTTTAACATTAATTGCCAGAATGCCACGCCGAAGTCGATGACGTCGTCTTCCACCATGCCGCATTTAGGACCTTTGAAGTTAATCATAGGAGATGCATGGAATACCAACTTAGGTTGGTTTGAAAAGGATCGGCTTGGGTTGATGTGAGAAGTAGAGCATCGAGGTCGACGTCATAGACTTCGAAGTGAGCATTGCTACATGTTTCCAACAATGATGCCGACTCTATAGGTAGCTATGCCGCATGTTTTAAGCATATCAACTTGGAATCTATAGGCAACTATGCCATATTAATGACTTTGGCTATATAGTGCCATATATTATAACTTTGACTTTAGTGGTTGCCATTTTTAATCCTAGTAGCCTATTTTCGAAGAGCACTATGATGTCGCTCATATTGACTTCGGCCCTAATGATGCCGCTTATTTCCTTAAGGTAGTGATGCCAAATTTTTATCTCTATCGACTCTATTCTTTTAAGACTTACTCCTATGCAACCCAAGTTTTATACCTTAGGACGTCGACATTTTAGGAAGTGTGACGTCCATGTTATCAGCCTTATGTTTTAAAAGTTAAAGGCTTTAACATATTTTTATATTAAGGAAGGGCGAAGACCATTAAGGGCAATGAGGTCGCCGAGCTTTATCACTATGCAAGGTTTATTTTTTTAGCCTATGTTTTAAGAGGCGAAAACCCTTATCGACTATGTCGTTGCCACATTTATCAATATAAAGGCTTTATATTGTTTTGGCTTTATAGCCTATGATTTCGAAGTGAGATAACTTCCAAGTGATTTCAAGATTTATCAATACTATTTTATAAAAGCATATACCATGGCATAATTATTTTGGATAAATTAAAAAGCTACAATTTCCTTGTTTTAGAAAGTATGATTTCAAGGGTTAAATCATTTGCAAAGGTTTTGTTTTCAAGGAAACAGAAAAGGGTATTTAGGCCAGGATTTTTACTGAAGAGTATTGTTCTTATCACTTTTGGATAGACAGTGATAGGATAAATTTGACTCGGAGATGAGAAAACCGGATGGGACTGGTGTAGGGTAGCGCCCTATACTTCAACTGTTAGCCCGTAGCTGATATCGGTCCAAATTCTAGTGCATAGGGATTTGTCAAGGGTAAGACTAAAAGTAGATGTATGCATAGAAAAGAATACATAAAGATGATAGGTTATAGGTTGGCTGCAAAACCTTTGGGTTCATAGAAGCCTAGCAAAACTATGATATTGACAGATAGTCGGGTGAACACTAGGATAAGTGTATTTGGACAGACCATCTAGTTTTCTTCTAACAGTCAGTTAGAAAATTTGGTATATCTGTTAAGCCCGAGTCAGCATTGTAGGTTGGTAGTTACCCTATAAAAACTAAACATTTGGACAGATAGTTCACTGATTTGACGGATAGTCATGATTACCCATGTAGCATGCATACACATTAGTGTTTATATTATCTATTTTAACCAGTTTGGATGCAGGAATTTGATTTGCAAAAGATATATTTTAAAAGGGATATTAGTGAGGGGAAAACCCATTCCACTCAGCGGCGAGGTCTCACTAAATATTTATAAAACCAAGATGGCATATTATTATTCACACCAGGATTTTTGTTTGCCTCGAAGTTTATGTTTTCCCCTTAAACTCTCAGGTGCTCAAAATTTGATATGAGTAGGTCGGGAGTAAGAGTTTTTCAGGTTAAGTAAGTTTTGGCGAATAAAGCTTCCAGAGATGTGCAGGAGCAAAGCTAGCTATGTGTGAGTCTATCTATTACTATTATCCACTGTGTTATGTCAGTTGTTGTATGAATGTATTGACAGTAAATGTATCTTCCTATTTAGTGACTCTGATCAACCAGGGGCCATCTTCATATGTTGTTATTGGAGTATTTTGTAATAATTATATTTCATCTGAACCTGGGCAACGTTTGGGATTATGTACTAAACATGAAATTATGGCTTTGAAATTATGGCTTTGAAATTAAATATGAACGTTTGCTTTGAAATTGTGTTTAAAATTATTTCATATTCTTGTGCTTTTGATATTATGGATACCATTAACATACCGCCATTTTGTCACTAGAAATTAATACTATAGATGACTGTAGCATCTGTAACGCTTAGTTTCCGGACTTAAAATCAGGGATGTTACTCCGATCCTGCCCACTTCTCAACTTCGAAGATGGACTCAATGAAATCATTTCTCACATGCCAGATTGTTCTTAATACAAAATAAGAATTATCTGTCTCTCACAGAGAAAACAACTACATTATTGGCACTCTTGTGTGCCATACGCCTTATACACTATATATACTACTATATAGTTTTGAAAACCAAAATATATAAAAAAAATACGCACTCTCTCATATATAGGTATACTCTAAGTCTAGTCTAAGGTGACAACTCCTACCCTATCTTTACTGGATCATGGTATCAACTCAGGTTAATCACTTAACCTAGTCTCTGATACCAAATATGACGACCACCCTACACCATCGATGCTCAGATAATCGAACAATGTGTTGCTGGAGCATCCGACCAATGTAGATGATTGTCAAGGGAAAGAAGAAGAAATAAAGATGAGGAATAGAAAAGGAGAATAGAATAGAAGAAAAGAGAAGGAAATAAAACATTAATCAATCATATAATCCGTCATATATCTCACAACGCATCAAATAAAATATAATATTCATCACAGATATAAAACATGCAAGACAGTAATAACTTTATAAACCACATAATCAGAGTACACAGGCTCGTACAGTTATACAAAACAGCAATAGAGTTTATACAACTGATAAATAAACTCAATTGATAATAAAAATTAATAAATAGCAAGTCAGCACTGTCAAGGCTCCACAATGTCACACAATGGAATAAACAATAATATCTAAAAATATAAATATGAGAAAGCATCACCATCTGCTAGTCCACCTGCACAGCTCTAAATGCTATTTACACCTGATATCTAGTCTACTTATTTAAGAGCACCCGAGATAATAATAAGCAAAGGATAAAACCTCGAGTTAGACAATAGTCTGGTGTGAGCTATAAATAATCTCAAAACACTATAAAATTCAGTATAATATATGGAACAGAGGGTATGGAGAATCATATCTGACCCATCCCTGCATCCATAGTGTCCCTGCATTCAGCAGCAAAACCAGTTGTCGAAGAGCAGTAACACCAAATTGAACGTTGAACGAACGAACGAACCATCACATCCTACTCCTCGAAGCCGCTCCATCATCCATGTCAAAATTGGCCAAATCGGTCATCATCAATAGTGGAAGATATCGACCACTCCATAGTAGTTAGCAACGACCACTTTGGTCGTGCAGTTAACCAAAATGTTTAAATATAAACAAGATGAAAACGTCCGGCATCTTCCCTGAAGTCCAAAGCACATATCCAAGTCTGTCATCCTTCATCTTTAGATTAGTCGGCATGCACCAACACTCCCCTACGTATTTATCCCATCCATTTGAGTTTATCATCGTTTGTGTGCTCAATCATTATGCACAAAACTCTATCGCATCATTTGAGTCGCTATTGTGTGTGCATTCGATCGATATACACTAAACTCTATCTAATGGGACTTTCCTATATCACCTTCGAACGACGTTTTCAACCAACTAACAAATAATCAGAAATGCAACCAACAAGCATAAAATGTCTATAATACCCTACATATATCTATAATAACGCAATACAACCCATTCAAACAACCAATGTGGGATAATGTGGGATTAATATCAAAATAGCCTAAATCTGTCAATAACGTCCAAGTAGTGCGTCGGTAGTAAATTTTGTGATATTTACTTTAAAAGCATTTTAAAACACTTTTAATTCTTTTTATAAAATTATATATAGGTTAAGTATTTTAGAAATCACAATTAAAATATCGAAAACATTTCAAAACGTTGTTTTAACACTATACCAACAATCATAGTGTAGTGAGAGACAATATCACTTACCTCGACCAAATCTATCCAAACCAATTCTACATCCTAGAGCTCTTCATCACGAGCGCAACATAAGAAACCGTATCCAAATCGGACCTCATATGCAAAAGATATGGCATATATAAGTTACATATTATTTAAGCGATTAATTAACTTAATTAACAAGGATTAAATTAATTACCCATATTAAGCTTTCTTTCCCAAACTAGAGATAACCTATATATGCATATCCATGTCTAAACCGTGTATATACATCTTGATTTCTCTACCTACAAGTGATGATGTCTCGATCCATCGATTGTAATGTGTTCCTTTTCGCGGCCTCTTCGATCTGCAGCCAAGTTCATTGCACTCAGCGTCGCCTATCAAAATGCAAGTCTAAGCACCATGCTCGACCTTATTCTATGTTGTGTTTCAATGTAAACGACCAAAGATGCCGCGATTTCAGGCAATGGTGCTCTTCAATGCGAGAAACACACCGGCGATCTCCGCTTTGCTCCTCGTCGCCTCTAGCCTTCAAGAACCGAAACCCTAGTCAACAACCTATGTACGGACATCTCCAAAACCAGTGCCACACCCTTCAAATCTGGTATGGGCTTGAAGATCTCCTTGCTACGAGCGCAATGATGGTGGTCTCAGAATTTTTCATGGAGTAAATAATTCGATATGAATTTTTGAATTAACTGAAAGGGGCGACTTTTATTTTCAATAGAACGGTGGTTTGGATAATGAATAGTAACTAAAATAAGAGAGTAGATAAGGGTTTGGTTATTTAAATAATAAAATATTCTTTTATTTGATTTCTCAAATAAAACGTTGCACATTTCGACCTCGCACGATCAAACGGTGCATCAGATTGCAACGAAACTCGTCTATATGCATCTTCAGATTTTTTCGGTCCCGATGGTATAAATTTCATCGCTATCTAAGGTTGCGCTCCAGGATGATAATTTCACGCTTGTAGAAACTGTAAAGTCCTAAATTTCAGTACCCATTAGGTCGAAAATAAACCACACATGTCCAACCCGAATTGAATGAAAAGATGGAACTTTAAAGGTAAGAAAGAAAAATAGACAGAAGAGAATCTCACACGAATGGAATAACATATTATTATTGAATAATAATCTTTATAGTGGAAAATTTTAAAATACACATATCAGAGTCTAACCTAATTTCAGGTTGGACAGTTATAATACATGTCCTTACAATTGCTGAAAAACAAACAACATAAAATGCAACGGAAAATAGAATACGTCCATACATTGATGAAGATCTTTAGCCCTCCTCTGTAAAATCCAACCTCTTCAGCTAATCCTGAAACTATTTGGACCTAACCCGAGTATAAAAATACCTGGATCAGTCTGGCAAACTAGCGTGAGAAACACGAATCTTAAATTACAGTGTCATAGATCAAAGATTGGTGACAAAAACCTTTTTGAAAAGAAAGAGTATCTCATAAGATTACACCGTACATAAACACGGATGGGTTTTTACCTTATGATACCTAAAACATTTTATCAAACCATTTGATATTATTTTTAATTACATTTTTTTTAAAACACTTTTCAAGTAAATATATTCAAATAGAAAAAATTGTTACCATTATTAAATTCTAGCATACTAGGCTCTACAATCAAAATGGAAAGTACGTAGTAGAGAATGGATTTCCAACAAATGACCAGGTGAAGGGACTACCTTCCGGCAGTATATCTCTAGAGGAATGTAACGAGACCCAAAGGATGGTCCTCTACCAACACAAGACCGACCTACCTCTAACTAGATAGTAACGAATATGCCATCACTCTGGTCGTTACCGACCTATCCCAGCGTGCTCTAGCATATACCACATTAATTTAAACCCGAATGTCATAGCAAGTAGAAATAAATCTAGAAGGGGATGATCATACCCTAATGGTTGCGAACCACATAGTCTTGCAGCATCTATCATGTTTCAGTCATTTCCGCGTGTGAGGCTTGAGGTAACGATTATCTTTCACATAGCATATCATCTTTCTTCTTTGAATGCCATATCGACATTCCAGAATCGCACAATTGATTTCTACAAACATTTAACTCCTGAGCTCGTATGTCTAGGGAAAGGATGTTAAGCTAAGAGAAGTTGTCTTCTCCACCACCAAATAGATGATACGTTTATAGAAATCAATCAATGTGATTCTAAAATGCAATGTCAGGCATTCGTCCATAGAAGTTGTCCAAGAATAGGACAAACCGAAGGCACTCCTCCTACCACATCTTATTTGGGAAGCACCCCTAGGGTTAGTAGCAATTAGTCCTTGCAAATCGAATATTTTTATAATATAGCACTACTGCCACCATATATGATATGGTAAATTTCACCTCGAGGGACTAGTGGCAAGTAGCCCTACATCATGAATATCCTCGTCTTCAATGATCTTATCTTCAACATGTTTTACTTCGAATGTAAATTTGTTCGAAGTAGTTTCCGGATTGGAATTACCCAGATCTGACCCCGGTTCCTTCGAAATCTAATTATAGATAAAAATGTGAATATGTGTATACAGGACTTTTGTTACACCTCTTTTCATTTTAACCTTTTCCGGTTAATCAAGACCCTTTTAATTTTGGAAATCTTCAAGTCGTTTACTTAGGAAAATTTAATTCTTAATCTATTAAAATTTCATCTTTTTGAGACATGCCTTAACTAGGTCATAAAAATGTAATTTAAGAAATCGTTTATTGTAAACCCAATTAATTAATATTTAGTAGAAAAAGGACATTATTTAAAACATCCTATTTCAAAAAACGTTTATTTTTAACAAAGATTTCCTATTTTCCAAATTACATCATTTTTAATAAGTTGAAACGATGTTATCTAACTTGGCAAATTCAAATTAGTTAGTATTCGAATTAAATGGATTTGTAGAAATTATATCAATTTATACTCAATACTAATTTCCATATTCAAAAAATACTATGGACAGAATACCAACAAAATCACTTTTTAAATTCATGCGGATAATACAAGTTCCCTCCTTGGACCTTAATACAAAGTTTGACCAGAGAATTCCTTATGCTATTAAAAATATGGTTTAATTAACTCCTTTGGAAATTCCTTTCTTTTGGAAAAACTTAAATGAGATTTTTTAGAGCATCCGGGCTTTCCTTTTGATACGTTCCATCCCTCGCCTAGAAAGAGAAAATAGAGGCCATGTAAGTTCAGGACACTAGTTGCTCCATTCCTAACCTTAGTTACACACCTTGTTTTATTTTTTCAGATCTCACAGGCAGGACAAATGTACTAGTCGTTTCCGCATACTCGGTTTGTTATTCCATTCAAGCAAATGATTTATATTGTTTAAATGTTATAAACAATTTCTCTTAACCATTTATTTAAATTCTTATTAAAAGTTTCAAATCATCTTTAAAATACTTAATTATTTATTTAAATATATTTATAAAGATTTGGGAAAGAATAGTTAAGTTTAAATCTATATTTCTAAAATTGACTGAAAATGCTGTAGAAAAGTGCTGCAGATAGTGTTTTAAAAGCTTATTTGATTAAAAAAAATTTCTATCACTTGGAAATCCATTTATAACTCAAATCTATTCTAAAACATTTTAACATATTTATCAAATTTATTTCATATTTTTAAACATTTAAACTTTTCAGTTTATAGAATTTTATACTTTGGTCACTTATTTGCAAAAACGCGATTTTCCTGAAAATTTAATACATATTTTAAAATCAACAATATGAAATCTTTGTTTTTCTTTTCCATTTGAAAACTATGGTTATAAGTATCCGGAAAATTATTATTTCAATGATTTTTGACTTAATTTGCATCTTACACATTGATTTAAAGTTACGGGTCGAAAATTACGAATTGCCACTACGCAATAGGCTCGAATTTGACTATTTTGGTGAATTATTCCGGAACTTGTCTGAAACACTTCAAAATTGTTTTAAACCATATTAAAACTATTTTAACTCGTTTAAAATAATATTCTATCATTAAATCATATTTTTAGCTCTTTATCACATATTTGAATATTATATTATTATAATATTCACTTTAAACCTTTTCAAAACCATTTAGTTATTTACTTTTTCAAATTTACAACTTAAGAATATTTTTAAATTTATTAACTTTAAATCCAAAACATTTATTTCCATTTTTCAAAATACTTCCAACTTTTAACTTTAACTTTTTGTTTCCAAATCAATTTCTAACTTTTTCGAAACAAATTCTTTTTTTTATAGTTAACTCGAAAAGAGGCTTAACCATACTTGTACACCGTATAGGATTTAAAGGAAATGTGGTTTCAAATCAACAACGGATTAACATTTTCAAACATGATTAATAAAATAGTTATAGCAAACTTTAACTAAGACGTTGATAAAATCAACATTTGCAACCATACATTCATCTATATTCAACCATACAACCAATTTCATCCAAGCATTCATATTACTAACTAAATGGTGTCAATTTAAACATATCATCATAAAGATATAGACATGAATATCATAGAAATCGAAAAATTAGAATTTTTAAATAAAGGAGCTCGCTTTATTTTTCTTTTATATATATATATATATATGTATATATATATATGTGTGTGTGTGTGTATGTATATGTATATTACTTCTTACTTCTTAAGTAACCATCAAGCATTATTAGTTAACCAACTAAACATCCAAATCATTATCAATAGTCATGTTAACTTATTAAACATCATTTTAAAATTAATTCATAATTTATTTCTTAAATCAGTACTCACCTTAACCAATTCGTTTTACTTCCTACCAACACTCATTCGACAACACTTCTTCTAACATTTTCTACTTCAACTAAATCATTACTAACCCATTCTAAGAATCACTTAAACCCTTCTCCTTCCTCCTAAGTGCATGGCCATCACCACCACTATAAAGCTCACGACCTCCATATCCTCCAAATCATCTAGCTCACGGCCTACCTCCTCTCCTACCATGTGCTCACGGCTCAAGGAGGTTTAGCCCCGATCTCCATTATTTCCTCACTTCTAAGATGCTAATCCATATTCATTAAACGATATAAGAACTTCGGTAGAGTTTGGTGGAGTTTTGATATGTTTTCAAGAATGTTAGTAAGAGAATAAGAGAGAAGAAGAAGCCATTAGAGAAAAGAAGAAGAAGATGAAGAAGCCTGGAAAAATAGAGAAGTGAAGGTGTGAAGAAGTGAGAGAATAAAAGGTGGTATTTACAGGAAAAGTTTTGTAATAAAATATTATAACTTGAAATGACCAAAATTCCCTTATTTAACCATAAAGCAAACCATATTTTTCAACCCTTACCATCACCTTATCACATCATCATTTTATGTCCTAATCACTTAAGAGTAAAGTAAAGTAAAAATTTGGTTAGATTTGATGTGATCTGTTTTTGTCCTTTCTTACTTTTGTTAATGATTTTTTAGAATTTTATAATCTTGTTTAGGAAAAGTAACCTTGTTTAGTCATTTTGTTAAAACTTACCATATTTCAAAATATGTACATGTCTATGTAAATAAAGGTGCAACAACGTTCTGACAACTTATATTGAACCAAACGTTAATTCTCAACAAAATGTTTTACGGTTACATTTTGACATTATTGTTAAAGTATTTATTTATGTAAACAAAACTTGAAAATAAGTTTATTATCATCTTTAAATAATAAAAACAAGTTCATTTGAGTTATATAACCATATTTAATAATATTAAAATCCAATTCAAAAAAATACGACGTCGATCTGCCAAAATGCGATGAAGTTTGTCAATCATTATAAAACAAATATATATGTTTATAAAATCATTATAACTCAAATGTCTATTATTATCATATCATTATATAATGATTAAAAAGAGTTATTTATGATTTTCAATAATTATTTGAATGTATATTAAATTTTATCGAAAACCGGCTTTTGTCAGTTTTCGACGAAAATCCAAACTTCTTAATTTTGCAATCAAATTCTATAAACAAGTTTATTATTCTTATTTATTACATAAAACATGATTATTAAGTTTGAAAATTCTATATCTGAATATTTAAAATAAATTAAATATCCCATTTTCAAAGTGGTAAAATTACGGGTTGTTAGATTCTCCCATCCTTAAAAGAATTTTGTCCTCGAAATTAAACCGAACCTATAACCAAATAGAGTTTGCCTAAAACATTATTCATTAACTTAAACCCATAAGATGTACCCAAATCATCCGTATAAAATATCTAATTCAATCTCCTATTCGAATACACAAATTTTCTTTCGAACTAGTATTGATCCCCTGATCCTCTAGTGCGGACTCTAATCAGGCTTATTGATTAGAAACCTTTGCTTTCCTTGCATAGTTCTCTTGATAAAAAAATTCAAATACCCAACCACAAACTCTTATTAATGTTCACCATCAAGAATCGAGTGATAAATCTTTTCTTGGATTCGTGTAAACACCTCAAATATTCTTACTTGAATCTTAGATCAAATTCGTGTGATGAAATGATCTACGTACAACTTACATATTTATTCCTATTGGTTTTTTTCTTAACAATAACAATTCCTTTTATTCATATCCTTTATTATTTACATTCATTTTTTTCCTTAGTATATTTCCTTTGGCACTAATAACACTTTGAAACCCTTTCCTAAAAATTTACTTAAGTTTATAAACACCTACAAACACAACTTTTATTTAATCAACCCTTTAAAACTTACGTTTCATAACCATTCACTTCATACTAAATCTTTTTTTTGAATTATCTCTTACAACATTACTTAAATATATAAATAGTTCATGAATTAAATCTATATTTGTATAATACACCTTTATATCCTAAGAGTATATATACAAATCTCAAATTTCAATTGGTTTTACTTAAATCAGGGCGTTTCACAAATTTAAAAATTGTTATAATTTACTATCGTCTCCAATTCATCATTTATAAAACTTATTTCTGATTTAATACTATTATTACTTTCTCAGCTTTGATGAAAAAATTTCAAAATAACCAGTATTTAAATCCCCAAATTCTCAGCTTTTAAATCCTTTCTATTTATAAATTATACTTATCTAATCCATTTACTCAAGCCATTTCACAATTGTTTATCTTTTACCAAAAAATTTCATAAATTTCTTAGCTCTGAGTTAGGTATTGTTTGCACAAAAAATGGACAAACACCTCAAAGTCGTATGATTTAGTAGATCTTATGTTGTTCTTAGTAATTTTGGGGATTCATGCAAATATATGAAAAGCAGGGACTAAACTGTAAAAAAGACACGCAGATTTATAGTGGTTCAGCCTGAATGTGCCTACGTCCACTTTATATGTTATTTCTCTTCTCTTGTTTTGATTACAAGTACAAAGCTTTGATACTAGTAAAAAGAAAGTTGTTTGAAAGTTCTATCTGTGCTTGAGCTCTCAAAACTTGTCCCCCATTGTTGTACCCCTGCCCCTCTATTTATAGAGTGAGGCTGGGTGTAGGGGTCTTCAAAGTATATAGCTGTTGATGGGCCTGGGCTGACGTGATCTGGCCTGGTGATGTTGGTTCGGTAGTGGATGAAAAGGTGGATTGGTCCGGTAGAGGTTGAACCGGTGGAGGTTGGTTCGGTGAGGCGTGTTGGACCGGTAGGGCTTTGGAGGGAGGTTGGTTCGGCGAGGTGTGTTGGGTTCGATCCGGTGGTACTTGGACCGGTGTGGGGTTGGTGATGGTTCGGCAGGGTATGAAGGTGGGTTGGTTCGGTAATTGTTCTGTTCGGTGGGGAATGAGTGTGTTGGTCCGGTTGTGCCTTCCCTTCTCTTGGCTCGGTAGGGGCGAAAACGCTCCCAACATTTGCCCCCCAAAGTGAGGTATATGCTGGTATATAGCTTACTTTGTTTAAGCCTGGCTGTCGTTGTTCGGTCCTGCGTGCCGAATGGATCGGTCTGGTGGCTCCTTCCTTGCCTATAAATATCAGAGTTATGCCACCGTTGCTCCTTACCGTTTGAGATTGCCGAACCGACTGATTGCCGAACCAAAGCTTTTACCCTTCGCCGAATCAGCTGCGTTAGCCGAACCAGGTGAGACCCTCTTATTGTCGGATGAACTTGTATACTGCACTACCGAATGAGCTTCGGGTTTCCAAGCACCGAATGAATGGTGGAGTACGATTGCCGAATGGGATTTAGTTGAGATTGCCGAGTGGGATTTAGTTGAGATTGCCGAATGGGATTTCTAGATGGGGATGCCGAATGAAATTTTACATTTACTTTACCGAATGTCAATGGGAGTCTGAGCATTTTGATTTTATGAGTGAAATTTCATATTACACACAAACTTGTTTACATCCTCTGTTCTAACGATGTTCTTCTTTGTGTTTGCAGATAAATGTCTCGAAAAGCAGAAACTCGCTCGGATAAAAAGAAGTCCACGGGCGAAGGAGAAACTTCCTCAGTGCCCCCTGTTCAGCCAGGTCCGGAACGTCATGGATCTACCCCGAGATCACTAGTGGACGGGTACGACCCTCAGGAGCTTCTGAACTCCCCGCCCGATTGCTTTCCTAGCTCCCTTAAGGAAGAGCAGCTTGATGTCATCTCCCGTTCATTCGGAATTGACAGGGCTCGAATGTTGTTGCCAGGGAGAGAAGTTATGCCGTACGACCCTCCTGAGGGGTACTTTGCCTACAGTAGATACCACTGCATGTGTGGTGCCATTCCTCCTCTTAACGCTTGGGTAGCCAGCTTCCTCACATATCTAAAGGTGGCCCCATTCCAGCTTCAACCCAACTCTTATGCTATACTGGTGAGCCTCTTCGTCATCTTTCGGAGGAAGTATGGTCGTGCTCCTTCTAACCGGGAGATCCGGTACTTGTATAATCTGAGGGGCTATAAAAAGGGGTCCCCATACATCAGCTTGGAGTCAGCTGTGACCTTTAAGCCAGTCTTGGATCTGTATTCCAAATTCATCATGTTCAAGAAGAAATGGTTCTTCGTCAGGGACGACTCTGTTTCTATTCGGCGTTTTACTTCTGGATGTAAGTCGACGCTTTATCTATAATTTCCATTCTGGTTGCGATGCTTCTCCTCATACATTTTCATTTTTGCTAGCGACAGGTGGCTTTGCAGTTGTGGAGACTGATCGCCTGGTTCAGACGGCGGCTGAGATAGAAGCTATTCTCGGGAAATATAGATCATCTGCCTACCTGATCAGAAACGCAACCCTTCTGGAGTATAACTTAATCCTTCCACAACAGTCAGTAGTCAAGCTGAGGGAAACGGCGGAGGAGAGGGCGGCTGCTCAGGCTAAGGGAGGTGTCACGGTAGAGAGTAGCAAGAGGAAACCTTTCACAAAACCTCCAGTCGTCGACGGTAAGAAACTTAAGAAGTCGGACGGTCCCTCCCCCAGCAATTGTCCACTTACCCAAGAGGAGGAACACATAGAGGAGGAAAGAGGCGAGAGTGGAGGTGACCGGGAAGGTGGTGTTGGCATCGGGGCCTTGCTTCCTGGGCAAGCGGGCGAGATTCAGGAGTGGACGGATGATGTATTCCACCAAGCTTTTAAGGGGCTGGACGGGGAACCGGCTTTGATAGAGAAAACTGGGAAAGCTGACAAGGCTGGAACTGGCGCAAGCGAGCCTCCTCAGACTATTCCAGCCATAGTGGCTCCGACGACTCAAGGTGAACTTTTGATTCCTGCGGGCTCCATTTATGATAGGGACTTAGGAATATTTTATGACCCGCTCCCGTCTTGGAATGAAATCCAGGACTTATTGCAGTATCCTACTCCTCCCCAGGGTTTGTACAACCACAGATGTGTTTCCTTTCTTTTTATCTTTTAATTTGCCGTGTTTTCTCGAATTATAGATCAATGTATGCTTGTGACACTTTTTCTTCATATCAGGAGCAGGTAAAACGGCCAAGGCCTCAGATCTTCGGCACAAGCTTGAACAGTACAAGCTCTCCAAAGCTTCCGCCAAGCCGAAGACTCCGACTCACTGTTCCGGGGATGTAGTCGACTACCGTCCTCTTCTCGGGGTTATTGAAGAGGATATTCAGAAGAGAAAGAGGAGTCATCCCTTATCCGAACCTTCACTCGGTCCCCAGCCCCCAATTCAGCCCGTTCATGATATCACAGAGGAGGGTACTGAGTTCGCACTCTCTCCGCACCTGTCTGGAAACTCGACCGTTATTCAGATTGATCGTCCTGACTTGGCTCGTAATCCATTCGCGGGTCATCCTGATCTGGATCCAAGTTCCCAAGATGTTACTTTTGACGAGGTTACTGGCGAGCACCTTCTTCCCCGCAATCCCATGGTACGGGTGCTCGATGAGGCTAAGTCTTTAGATCTCGATCTACTTACTACTCGGATAGTTACCATGGGAGACGAGGCCAACGCTAATATTGATCGGGTGGCGGAGGAGACTAGGAAGCTGATGGGGCATCATGCCCGGCTGGTTAAGGCTGGAGAGGAAATTGAGAGTGCCAACATCCGATTATGGTTGATGGTTTCGGACCAGGCGAAACAGCTTGCTGATCAAGCTATTCAGATTTCCCAGCATGAGGCTGCCTCCGGGCGGCTGAGGAAGGCTATGGAGGAGGCTAGTAAGGCGGAGCTGTGGAAGATGGAGGCTGTCTATAAGGAGCAGATAAATATGGCCATCTCGACAGTGGATGAGGTTCGGAGGGCGGATCTTGAGCGGGTAGAGGAGATGTCAGGAAAGCTTGAAGCCGCAGAGCTTGCTCAAGTTAGGCTGAAGGAGGAGATGGAGGCGATGCGGAGGTCCCTTCAGGCTAACTGCTCGAGATACCGATTGGAGAGAGATGCCGCCGTTGAAAGGTTGTCAGCTTTCGAGGCCCTGATGAGGGAGTTTGAGGAGAATGAGGGGATGATGGACGAAATGCTCCAGGACATGTACTTCCGAACCTGGAAGCAGGGCAACCTATCCTGGATGGATGATTATCGTAGGGTCATGGCCAAGATCTATCTTCGGGCTCTGGAGGAGGCTAAGGCTGATGCGGATAGAGATGGTGGTGTGGCTTTCAGCATGGATGTGGTCACTGCCCAGTTTTCCAAGGAGGAGAAGATGGCGGTGAAGGAGGGTATGCAGTTGCTTGCTGCTGAGGAGGCAGGTGTGCAAGTTGAGGATGATGACCAGGATGGCCAAGAAGCAGGTGCTGGTAAGTCTTCCTTTCTTAGTCTCCCCATTAACCTGGTTGCTTATCACTAATGAATCCTTTCTTTGACTGTACAGGTGGTCAACAGGACAAGGATAAAACTTCAATGCAACCGGCCCCTTGATTAGACCTGGAAAAAACTCTTTTTGTGGACTTGACAGGGTTGTATATGTTAATCTTAAAACAGTAAAGTGACTCTTAGGTTGTAATATTTTGCAACTTGTAATAAATAGCCTTATTTTTGACGTGTAATTCTTTAACTTAAGCTGATTTTGTTGTCTTTTGAATGTTTTTGCTATTTTGACATGTTGCCTAAGAAATATAGCTATGCATATTCTTGTAATTAAATTGCGTTTGATGTCAGGTTCTTGTTTAAAACATAATTTCATGAATTGCAATGTTAGCGTGTGGTGTGAACAAATTATAGTCATGTATTTTAAATTATAGTCATGTATTTGTACACAAAAGAAGAAAATACCGCCCTTCATGTTCTAATTGTAGATGGTAGTTTTGAATATCTTGTATAACCGAGCCTGGAACGCAGCTGAATGCCCTGCCATCCAATTGTGAGTCCCTACACCCATTGGCGAGTATCTCCTACTCTGTATCCTGTACTTCAAGAATGGTTACAGAGGATAGGAGAAAAGTTTTTCAAGTAAAATTGAAATATGTGAAAAAGTAAAAATTCCAATCACGGAAGGCCTTCGATGTGCTTAAGTTCGTGGCAAACGGGTTTTGTAGTCACTTTCCCTAGCTATGGGTCTTGGAGACATTTGTCACCCATCTTACGCCTCCGCGGGGAGTTAATTCTTTTTTACCACAGCCGCACTTAAGACACATCGGAGCCGAGATCGCGCACAGTAACTACCCGGGCCATTATGGCCCGTAATCGTGGGTATTATTCGATTTACCGTAGCCGACTAGCGTGGGTGCCGATCGTCAACTGTGAACTGCCCCTGGCTGGCCACACCTTATGTTGGGGCTTATAGTCGGTTCACAGTTGCCGGCGAGCCTAACGCCGTAATGAGCTGCCTCGGCTATAGTCGGCCTTCTCGGTGGCTTATAATCGGCTCATTACAATTGGCTTTAAGGGCCGTCGCGAGCAATGAGTTAACCCGCAGCAGAGGGATGTTGGAGCAAAAGTGTCTCATTGGCGAGGGCATAGATTCGCATAGTACCTGTTAGGTTTTGCCCAGGTGAAGTTGCGCCGTGGAGTGCTTTGAGTGGAAATGCTATACGCATAGGATTTTGTTCAACAGAAAAGGATAAAGTTAACAAGTAGCCAAGATATAAAGGA
Source organism: Allium fistulosum (assembly GCA_030737815.1). Classification (NCBI taxonomy): domain Eukaryota; kingdom Viridiplantae; phylum Streptophyta; class Magnoliopsida; order Asparagales; family Amaryllidaceae; genus Allium; species Allium fistulosum. The sequence continues at coordinate 1,147,246,754 of CM060905.1, forward strand.
ACAAGTTAAAAAAAGAGACAAAGTTTTTTTACAAGTGGTTCGGCATGAAAAGGCCTACGTCCACTGATTCTCTTTGTTAATTCACTTCATATGGGCAGTACAAGTTAAGAAAAGTATCGACGGAGGTGCTGGATGTTCCATGCCCTCTGGAACACCTCTCCGTCCACTGTTGACAAAATATAAGCTCCATTGTGGAGATCTTTATGAATTACATATGGTCCATCCCAGATGGGGTCTAGTGCTCCGGGGCGAGGGAAGATTCGCTTGAGGACAAGATCCCCTTCTTGTAAGGTACGATGCTTGACTTTGGAGTTGTATTGCGCTGCCACTTTCTGCTTGTGGGCCGCTGTTTTAAGGACTGCATCATTTCTTCTCTCCTCGACTAGATCCAAAGACATGTGGAGGAGCTCTTCATTCTCTTCCGGGTTATAGTGGATCCTACGGTGGGAAGGCACAATGGTTTCAACTGGGAGCATAGCCTCCGATCCGTATGCCAAAGAGAAAGGAGTGTGCCCCGTTGATGTTCTGAAAGATGTGCGGTAGGCCCACAGTGCCGTAGGGAGTTCATCCGCCCAAGTGCCCTTTGACTTTTCGATCTTCTTTTTGATCAGAGTTTTCAGAATTTTGTTGACTGCTTCGACTTGTCCGTTTGCCTAGGGATATGCTACGGATGAGAAGCTTTTATGAATTCTGTGCTTTCGGCACCAGTTGGCGAATTCCTCGCTGTCAAACTGAAGTCCATTGTCTGATATGATTTTGAGTGGGACTCCGTACTTGCACAGAACATTTTTGATCAAGAAGTTAATAACTTTTGCTGAAGATACTTTATTCAGAGGTTCCGCTTCCACCCATTTGGTGAAATAATCAACTGCCACTATGGCATATTTGGCCCCGCCTCGGCCCATCGGCAGCTCGCCGATTAAGTCAATTCCCCATATTGCGAAGGGCCAAGGGCTGGTCATTTGAGTAATCTCAGTTGTTGGTAGCCGCGGAATCTTAGCGAATTATTGGCATCTGTCACACTTCTTGACGAAATCTAAGGCGTCCTTGCTTAAGGTGGGCCAGAAATATCCGTATCGGAGTATCTTTTTTGCTAATGTTTGCCCTCCGGTGTGATCTCCGCAGCTCCCCTGATGGATGTTGGATAAGATTTCCTTGGCTTCTCTCCCAGCGACACACCTTAATAACGGGTTAGAGAATCCGTGCCGATAGAGGATGTCTTCTTGTATTGTGTAGCGGGATGCTTTCCTCAAGATTTTCTTGACTTCGTTACGCCCGTTGGGTAGAGTGCCACTTTGTAGGTAGTCTCGGATGGGAGTCATCCAAGTTGCTTCTTCGGTTGCAGCTATCAGATTCACTTGCTCAAAACTTGGGGCCAGTTGCTTTGAGATGGTTACTGCCCCGAAGATGGTGATGTCTCTCACACTTGCTTGCTTTGCCAATTCGTCGGCCTCTCGGTTCTCCTCCCGAGGGATGTGTTTGACTAAGTAGTGGTCCAATCGGCTGAGAAGTAACTTGGTCTTCTTTAGATATGCTATGAGTCGTTCTTCTCGGGCTTGGAATTCTCCCAGTATTTGATTAACAATAAGTTGAGAATCGCTGTGAAGGCACAGAGAATTAGCTCCGATTTCTATGGCAATTTCTAGTCCAGCTATCACTGCTTCATATTCTGCATCGTTGTTGGTGGCAGCGAACTCCAACCTTATAACATAGTGCAGTTTGTTTCCCCTGGGAGTGATTATTACCACACCTGCCCCCGAGCCTTGTTCGTTTGATGCACCATCCACAAAGAGATTCCACTTGATATCTTCTGCTATTTCCAATTTCTCCTTATCTTCGTTGGTAGTGAATTCTGCAATGAAATCAGCCATGGCTTGTCCCTTGATGGCGGTGCGAGGGTGATAGGTGATATCATACTGACTTAGTTCAATGCACCATTTAAGTAGTCGCCCAGAAGTGTCGGGACGATGGAGTACCCGCCTCAGTGGTTGATCAGTCAGAACTTTGATGGAATGGGACTGGAAGTAGTGACGCAGCTTTCGTGATGTGATTAGTAAACAGTATGCTAGCTTTTCAAGTTTAGGATATCTGACTTCTGCCCTAGTAAACCTTTTGCTGACGAAGTAAACTGGCCGCTGCGTGCGGTTGTCTTCCCTTACCAAGGCAGCGCTTAGGGCGTGAGATGACACAGCAAGGTATATGTATAATTCTTCGCCTTCGCTTGGAGTCGAGAGTACCGGTGGTTTCTGGAGGTGTTCGATTAAGTTAAGGAAAGCGATTAAGCATTCGTCAGTCCATTCGAACTTTCCTTTGTCTTTCTTTAGAGCTTCGAAAAAGGGGACGCACTTGTCCGTTGCCTTGGAGATGAATCGACTTAGGGCGGCCACTTTTCCATTTAGGCTTTGCATTTCCTTTCGGGTGGAAGGTATCTTGATATCCCTTAGCACTCGGACTTGTTCAGGGTTTGCTTCAATCCCTCTGGCATGGACGATGAACCCTAAGAATTTTCCCGACGACACTCCATAGGAGCACTTTAGTGGATTCAACTTCATTCCATACTGTCGAAGTACCTGGAACATCTCGCCTAGGTGGCTTACGTGATCTTTGGCTTTCCGCGATTTCACCAGCATGTCATCCACATATACTTCCATAGTTTGTCCTATTAGCCCTGCAAACATCTTGTTGACGAGGCGCTGGTAGGTGGCTCCTGCATTTTTAATTCCGAAAGGCATTACCTTATAGCAGTACAAACCCCGGTCGGTGATGAAACTAGTGTGGTCTTGGTCGGGAGCATGCATAGGAATTTGGTTATATCCTGAGTACGCATCCATGAAAGATAGGAGCTCGTGCCCGGCTGTGCTGTCTACAAGTTGATCGATTCTGGGAAGTGGGAAGCAATCTTTTGGGCAGGCGTCGTTTAGGTTGGAAAAGTCAATGCAGGTTCGCCACTTCCCATTAGCCTTCTTTACCAGTACCGGGTTGGCGATCCATTCCGGGTAGATAGCTTCTCGTATGAAGTCATTGGCGAGTAGATCCTTTACTTCTTCATCGAGGGCTGCTGATCGCTCTGCCCCCATACTTCTCTTTCTTTGCTTTACAGGCGCCTTGGTAGGATCAATGTTTAATACATGGCATGCTATATCGGGGGAGATTCCGGTCATGTCAGCATGTGACCACGCGAATACATCCAAGTTGTGGCGGAGAAAATCGATGAGTTGTTCCTTCAATTCGGTCTTTAGTTGGGACCCAATTTTCAATAGTCTACTTGAGTCGTACTTGTCTACAGATATAAACTCCATAGCCTCTGCAGGCTCGGTGGTGGCCTCCTCCTCTTTGTCCCTAGGGTCTAATTCATTGAAAGGGTCGCTGGTATATCGAAGAGGAGGGGCTTTCTTTAGTTGCTATGCTTCTAGACTTTTTGTGCAGAGGGCAATCTCTACACCCTTCCCTTTATCCTTCATGTGGTTGTTGCGAAGTTCAGTCACATAGCAGTCTCGAGCAACGTCTTGGTCTCCTTCCACTTCCCCTACTCCATTGTCTGTTGGAAATTTCATCTTTAGGCACCATGGGGCTAGGACAATTTGGAAGTCAGACAAGGATGGCCTTCCTAAGAAGGCGTTGTAGGCCGACTGGTTTTCTATTAGCACAAACGTCTGTTTCCGTACAGCGGAGCGGGGATGGCTTCCAATCTCAACAAAGAGGTCCAGTTGCCCGAGGGGCATCTTCGCATCTCCAGTGAAGCCGTGTAGTGGTTTATCGCAGGGAGATACATCCTTCATTGATAGCTTCATTTTGTCGAACGCGTGTTTGAACAGGATGTTTACTAAGCTTCCAGTGTCTACCAGGATTCGGTAAACTTCGGCGGGACCAAGTCGTGCAGAGATTACCATGGGATCCATGTGAGGGTACTGCCTTCCTTCTATGTCACGCTTACCCAATGTGATGTCATCACTTTCTTTTCGCTTCGGGTGGCGTTCTTCTACAACCGAATTGACATAGTCTTTATTGTCTCTAAGCGACTTTCCGTATCTTTCCATCTCTTTCCAGCTTCTGTCTGCGATGTGCGGCCCTCCTGAGATGGTATGGACCACTATCTTCTCTTGACTAGAGCTGCTAGCGTTGCGGTTTCCTCTGTCGGCCCCCGGTGAGGGAAGCCTTGGGTTTTCATTAGCAGGAGCTGGGGTCCTGTCCTGACCTTTTACATAACGTTCCAGTTTCTTCCTTCTGATGTGTTCCTCAATCAGATCTCGGAGATGATGGCATTCGTTGGTATCATGCCCGTGAGATTCGTGGAAGCGGCAGAACTTTCCAGACTTCTGTGCGTTATCTGATTCCTTCTTGTATGGTGGGCGTTTGTATCTAACTTCGCCTTAGGTGGCAAGGAAGATATTTTCGACGGTCTCGTTCAAGGGAGTGTAAGTGTCAAATCTTGGTCCTGGCCGATATAGGCGCTTTTCTCCCTTCTTGCCCCCAGCATTGTCTCTGGAATCATTTCTTCGAACGTCCCTTGCCACAGCAGGGGCGTTGCCATGGGTTGTCTTATTTTGCTGTCCTGACTGCCCCTCAACGGCAGCATCCTCAAGCCTCATGTATTTTCCGGCTTCATGGAAGAAATCGGGTAAAGTAGCTGGTTTTTTTTTGTCAACCTTCTAACAAATTTAGTGTCCGGATGCACACCACTGCAGAGGGCCATTAGGATAAGCTTCTCATCGGCATCTTGGACTGCGGCTGCTGCGGCGTTGAATCTGGTTAGGTATTGCTGCAGCTTCTCTCCAGGTTTCTGTTTGACGCTGGATAAGGAATAAGCGTCCTTAGGTTGCTCCACATGAATGCGAAACTGACGGATAAATTTTTCTTTCAACATCTCCCACGAGCTGATGGATCCCTGGGGTAGATGACAGAACCAGGAGGTAGCAAGATCTGCTAAGAAGAGCGGAAAGCATTTGCACAGTACTCCCTCTGTCGCCCCACTCATGAGCATATGCTGCGTGTACCTCTGTAAGTGTACAACGGGGTCGGAGGTTCCTTTGTAGGGTTCCATTGTTGGCATCTTCCATTCTCGGAGGGTGATAGCAATTTCGATATTGCGGGCGAAAGGGCTGGTTACCCTAGCGCCTATCCCTCGATCTCTTTGCTCCCGTTGGACACACTCTCTGAATAAGTGTGCCATCCTTTCATCAGAACTTGGAGCAGATAGAAATGAGTTTGGTTCTGTTCTGTGGGATTGATTTCGTCCAGATGACCTGTAGGGACGGTATCGTCTATCATCCCTCATATTTCCCAGTGGCTGCCTTTGATCTTCTGGGAGCATGCTAGGGTCAGCTACAGTTGGCCCTTGCCTCGATCTTCCCCTGCCGGGTTCTGATCTAAGCACTTCCTCGGGTCCAACTTCGGGCTGGACTCTAGCTCGGCCCCGTTCATTGGCGTTCTGTGGTTAGGCAGCATGACAGGCTCAGCTACAGTTGACCTTTGCCCGGTACCTCCCCCGTTGGGTTCGGTACCAAACGTTTCCTCAGGCCTAACTTCGGGCTGTGCTCGGTCTCGGCTCCTACCATGGCTACTTCTGCCGTTAGCTCCTTCGAAGAAGGAAGATCTTTGTTGTCTCTGAGATCCTCCAGACTGGGACTCGCCCCATGATTCAGTGTTGCGGTTGGATTCTTCAGCGTCCCTTAAGCGTGACATGAGATGGTCCACCAAGGCTTCCTACTGGGACATGAAGCGGTTAGTTACTTCAACCACAACTCTGTCCAGATCTGCTCTAGTAATTGCTGCAGGCTGTTCTGTGGCAGGAGTAGTTGGGTTAGCCTGTTCTTCATTTGTTACTATTGCTGGAGGAGGACGATTTACTTGATTCGTGACAGCTGGATCTGGAAGATTGCTGGATGCGATGTTTTTTCCTTTGTTAACATCTTTTCTCTGTTTGGGAGGCATGTTTTCCAAGTGGCGGACGATGCTGTTAGGAAAACTTGTTAAGCGGATGAAGCTGAAGCTTCGAGCTTCTAGCTCTCAATGAAAGAACCAAAAATGTTTGCACAAAAAATGGACAAACACCTCAAAGTCGTATGATTTAGTAGATCTTATGTTGTTCTTAGTAATTTTGGGGATTCATGCAAATATATGAAAAGCAGGGACTAAACTGTAAAAAAGACACGCAGATTTATAGTGGTTCAGCCTGAATGTGCCTACGTCCACTTTATATGTTATTTCTCTTCTCTTGTTTTGATTACAAGTACAAAGCTTTGATACTAGTAAAAAGAAAGTTGTTTGAAAGTTCTATCTGTGCTTGAGCTCTCAAAACTTGTCCCCCATTGTTGTACCCCTGCCCCTCTATTTATAGAGTGAGGCTGGGTGTAGGGGTCTTCGAAGTATATAGCTGTTGATGGGCCTGGGCTGACGTGATCTGGCCTGGTGATGTTGGTTCGGTAGTGGATGAAAAGGTGGATTGGTCCGGTAGAGGTTGAACCGGTGGAGGTTGGTTCGGTGAGGCGTGTTGGACCGGTAGGGCTTTGGAGGGAGGTTGGTTCGGCGAGGTGTGTTGGGTTCGATCCGGTGGTACTTGGACCGATGTGGGGTTGGTGATGGTTCGGCAGGGTATGAAGGTGGGTTGGTTCGGTAATTGTTCTGTTCGGTGGGGAATGAGTGTGTTGGTCCGGTTGTGCCTTCCCTTCTCTTGGCTCGGTAAGGGCGAAAACGCTCCCAACAGGTATGATTTGGAAATTTCCGACTGTCCAAAATCATCGAAAATCCTATTTTATCCTATAAATTTGTAATCCAAAATTATCTTTGGTTTAGACGTTTTTATAAAGATGCTTCTTTATTACTGATCTATTTATTAATTAATTATTCTCGTTATTTCTTTAACTTATTAAAATTATATAGATCGAGTAACTACAAAATGACACCAAGGAACTGGGTACTACCAATAGTATCATATATCCCCTTAACTAGAAGGGTAATACTTAAGAGAAGCGTTTACCATCCGAACACTTCTCCTACCCATTTTTAATTATTGCCGAACCACTCGAACTAGTTATCCTAAGATACTTCTTTTTAAACTTCCAAAATTCTTTTCCAAAATACCACGATTTAAATTCTCAAAATTTATATAAAATACTCTCCACATTTATCTTTTACAAAATCATTTTATTTGTGAAACATGCTCATAAATTTGTTTATCTTAAATTTCTTAACCTTAAACAATATTATTATCAAAAACCTTATAGTCAAATAGTGAAACTTAATTCACAAGGTATTTGTACTTAAACATTTTAATTCAAATAATTGATTAATTTGTGGTAATAGTTTTATCATACCTTAACAACGAAATACTCAATAAATAACTATATCATTTTAAAAAGATCTTTTATATCAAAATATAATCTAGGGTAAAATTATTTCATTTACCAATTTTTCTCAAAACAAAAACCATTTTATATAACATTAACAAATATGCACTCATATATATAATACTCTCAACTCATTCTAGGATGTCGCTTACCCTATCTAATGAGTTACTCATCCTAGGGTATTACTAACCCTACCTCTTATGAGTCCTTACTCCAATTAGGCTCAGGTGTTCACACAACCTAGGCTCTGATACCAAATGTAAAGGTTTAGGCTTTTCAACCATCGATAGCGACGACCAGTAGGCTTTTCAACCATCCCAGCACCACCGTGGCATACACCGGTACTTCGAATCTGATTTTACAGCTAGCCTCGCTTATCACTAGGGTCATATAGGGGTAAGAGTCTCTTGCTCGCCACCAAAAAGAAAGCGAGAATCCCTATCATGTTGCACACTCCAACACGAGGAGCATACCCCAACACGAGGGGAAAATGCTAGATTAGATCTGATCCCAGTCTGTTCGAATCCAATTATCAAAAGAAATAAAATGTGAATATGTGTACATAGGATTTTTGTTACGCCTCTTTCCATTTTAATCTTTTACCAGTTAATCAAAACCCTTTTAACTTTGGAAATCCTCAAGTCATTTACTTAGGAAAATTTAATTCTTAATTTATTAAAATTTCATCTTTCTAAAACATGTCTTAATTTGGTCAAAAACAATTTTATTTAAGACATCATTTACTGTAAACCCAATCAATTAATATTTAGTAGAAAAAGGACATTATTTAAGATATCTTATTTCCAAAAACGTTTATTTTAGCAAAGATCTCCTATTTTCCTAATTACATCATTTTTAATAAGTTGAACCAATGTTATCTAACTTGTTTTAAATTCAAATTAGTTAGTATTCAAGTTAAATGGATTCACAGAAATTATATCAATTTATACTCAATACTAATTTCCATATTCAACAAATACTATAGGCAAAATAACGGTGAAATCACTTTTTAAATTCACGCGGATAATACAAGTTCCCTTCTGGACCTTAATACAAATTTTGACTAGAGTATTCCTTATGCTATTAAAAATTTGGTTTAATTAACTCCTTTGAAATTCCTTGCCTTTGGAAAAACTTAAATGAGATCTTTTTAGAGCATCGAGACTCTCCATTCGATCTATTCCACCCCTCGCCTAGAAAGAGAAAACAGAGACCAAGTAAGTTCAAGGCACTGGTTGCTCCATTCCTAACTTTTGTTACACACCTTGTTTTATCTTTCCAAATCTCATAGGCAGGACAAATGTAGTTGTTTTCCCATAAAAATTGGTCTGTTGTTAGATTCAAGGAAATGATTTATATTCTTTAAGTGTTATAAACAATTTCCATTAACCATTAATTTAAGTTCTTATTAAAACTTCCAAATCATCTTTAAAATACTTAATTTTTTATTTAAAGACATTTGTAAAAGATTCAGGAAAGAATAGTTAAGTTTAAACCTATATTTCTAAAGTTTACTGAAACTGCTGTAGAAAAGTGTTGCAGATAGTGTTTTAAAAGCTTATTTGATTAAAACAACTTTTCTTTCATTTGTCCATACTTATAACTCAAATCACTTTTAAAACATTTTAACATATTTATCAAATTTATTTCATATTTTTAAACATTTAAAAATATTCACTTCAAATAATTTTATACTTTGGTCACTTAACTACAAAAGCGTGATTTTTTTGAAAATTAATTTGGACATATATTAAAATCTACAAGATGGAATCTTGGTTTTTATTTTCCATTTGAAAACTATGGTTATCAGGATCCAGAAAAAATTTATATTGAAGATTTTTGACTTAATTTTCACCCTACATATTGATTTAAAATTACGGGTGGAAAATTACGAACTACCGCTACGCAACAAGCTCGATTTTGACTATTTTGGTGAATTGTTCCAGAACTTGTCCAAAATACTTCAAAATGGTTTTAAAACCATATTAAAACTATTTTAACTCATTTGAAACAATATTCTATCATTAAATCATATTTTTTTAGCTCTTTGTCACATATTTGAATATTATATTATTATAATATTCACTTTAAACCTTTTCAAAATCATTAAGTTATTTACTTTTCCAAATTTACAACTTAGGAATATTTTTAAAGCTATTAACTTTAAAATCCAAAACATTTACTTCCATTTTTAAAAATACTTCCAACTTTTAACTTTAACTTTTTGTTTCCAAATCAATTTCTAACTTTTCCGAAAGAATTCTTTTTTTATAGTTAATTCGAAAAGAGGCTTTGTAACGACCCACCTTTTTGGACGGTTTAAATCGACAATAAACCACACATGTCAACTCAAACCATTTAAAAGGGAGGATTGTCAATGGGGTAAATAAAAAAATAAGAGAAAAGAAGGAAAAACAAAACACAGAAACTCGCAGCGGAATGAAAAATAATAATAATCAAATAAACAGTTCATGAAGCTGTTTTACAAATAACATTTGATTGCACTTTAACAATACAATCAGAGTTATACATACAACAAGTATACTAGGATAATGTAGCGGATCAACATGATGTAGTGGGATAAGTATAATAAATAGTAATAATGTACTAAATCTTTGTCTTCGTCCTCCAGAAAGATAGTCTTCAATACTGAAAAGCTCAGGCTGACCCTAGCATAAAGCAAAAACAAAACATTCGAGTCAAGATTAACATTATTATGTAAGTAATCAACTTAAATAAATATGAGTGTAATGTCTTCAGAGATGTTTACGGTATTTTACATCTCCTATCCAGTGTATAACGCGTATGCAATAACTTAAGAGATGTTCGGGATTTCCATCTCCTATCCAGTGTATAACGCGCGTGCAATAACTTAAGAGATGTTCGGGATTTCCATCTCCTAAGAATCCGTTAAACTATCTATATGTAGTAGAATACGCTATAAATGTAATGTTTATCAGTAAAGTAAAGTATTAAAATAGCGTTAAGGCGTTACCCAAATCCCCCTTAACACATTTTTATATAAGCATCATAGTCTATACAGTACTGTAAACTAGTGGGATACTCAGGGAGCACTCCATAGGTACGACACAAACCAAAGTCGTAGTGGGATCCATCAGGATAAATATGACAAGGCACGCGAGACAATGCCCAGGGTAGGATTCTACTGTTTTGCACTCCCGAACTGGTGGTAACGCATAGCAACTACTACCACCCACCTCGAGACACACTCCCATAATCAAAATCGAGGGTGGCCACCAATCAATCACAAAGTAACATATATGGTATCGAAGAAGCATGCTTGATAGGGGGAGCGACCCCCACTTGGTCTGGTATAGCTCCTGTTATAGTCATTTGAATTGTGGCCCGAATGTCAAGGCTATCCATCATCGTTCTCTTACTTCATTCCAGTAGTATTCGCCAAACCATCCTACTTCATTCTGGATTCTCCACCACGTGCACAGTTGTTAAAGTGGTTTCGGTATTGACAGAGAGTATGTCAATATCCAACTCCGATCTCTTTAACAACCAAACGCTTATTTCACACCGTGGTCATTTTATAAAACATTTTCATAATTTAAATCCCAAGTTACAGTTTAAATCAATTTCTAAAATATTTAACTTCAGTTATATTTTAGTTTGAAAACCCTCAACTTACAATTTCTATCAAATCAAGTTATTACATGTCAAAACCTTATCTTTTGGAACTCTCATAAACAAGTAGATTTAATAATCTTATTTGAGTTCAATTCTTTAAACTAGATTAAATCTACAATTTAATCTTAATTTCCCTTTCTTATTATTTATTTATTTATTAAAGTTATTATAAAAATCTATATTTATTATATTAAATTAAATTTTTAAATAAATCTCTTAAAATTATATTAAGTATTTTATTAAATAAAAATTTTAAAGTGTTTTATTTTATATTTTACTATTTCACCATTAGATTATATATTTAAAAATTAAATAAAATTATAAGTCAAAATCTTGAAATTTAGCTTTTAAAACCTTAACTTATAAATTAACTTTAACACATATAATTTAAATTTATATTTTATTTTATTTTTCAAAAATATAATTTAAATAAATCTTTTAATTAAATTTAAAAAAAATCAAATTTATTAAATCAAACATATTTTATAATTTAGAAAAATACTTAAAATCGACCAACGGTGTCCATATATAGTTTTCTAACCTTCGGTCAAGTGATTAGGGTATATATCATTTCAACCCAAAATAATTAAATTTACGGCTATGTATATCATTTCAACACAAAAAAATTAAATTTACGGGTATGTATATCATTTCAACCCGTATCCCAAGTCAATTTCCTAATAAAAAAACCATTCGGGTATGTATCATTTCAACCCATAGTGATTTTTCTAACTAACATATAAAGGGAACTTGTAGTGTGATTGAAACAAATAAATAACATAACATATCATTGCATACCATATCATAACATGAATCATATAACATATTACATAACATAACAACTCATCATGTGACATAAAATATACTACTTTTTTGGCAAAGCAAGCTGGGTTAAATGGCCCCTACCATATATTTATATCAATAAGCAGGTACTTACAATATGAATGAGATACAAGAAAGCAAGAGAGACAGAATATAGAAGGGAAGGAAGTAAAAAAAGAATGACAAAATGAAAGAAAAATACAACATCCAAGCTAGGTCTATTTAGCAATAGTAGCAGCATCAAAGGGGTGAGTAGACATTGTTATCATAGAGTGAATATTGTTGCATATCTGATAATATAGCTGCTTTCATTTCTTGCACTTTTTAAAGAAAATACGGTGATTCCTTTCATGCCAAATTGCTGATACAAAGACTTTCAGAAGAATTAATATTTCGTAGGTTGATGATTTCTTCCATCTTGTAGCATTATATAGATTCATCCACTCTACTTTACTATCAACCTGAGATGATCCATAACCACCCCTAATCTTTATCTTAGACCATAAGAATCGAGCGAAAGCACATCTATAGTATAAGTGATGAATATCCTCAATTGTAGTAGAACAAAATATGCGCATAGTCGAAATAGCCATACCTTTCACTACCAAATTACCCAGAGTATGAAGAGCATTTCTTAGAACCTTCCATAGCATAAAATTAAGCTTCTCATTTGCATTTAAGTTCCAGACTCTTTTGTACCATGGGAAAAAAGGTAGGTTTTTTTCTCCCATCATGGTAGAGTAGACAACATGAGTAGAGTAGTCCTGATGGTTATCGGACCATTTATATTATTCATTAAGGCTGTAGATATAGAGTTAATCATTATATAATATCCATATTGCATTTATTGAGGAGTTACTTGTATGTGGAAGAGAGATTCTTCCATTGGAGATATAGGAATAGGCCCTAGCATGTAATGAAATGCCAGTCTGTATAATATTGTCATGTGATAGCATTCTATGAAGGATCAATCCATTTTTAATCCATGAAGTAGTCCAAAATTTGGATCAGCTCGCCAATGATAGGAGAAGTTTAGTATGCAGAAGCAAAATTTCTCTTATTTTTAGCATTGTCTTCCATACCCAGCTCTGAGCTTGTTTAGGGGAGGCAATCCATATTTCTTCTTCTTTTAAGTTATTTCTTATGCTCCATTGTACCCATAGAGTATCTATTCTTGATACAAGAGTATGAAAATGCTTAGATAAAGATGCTATGTCCCACTTCTTCATGTCTTTTATGCCCAAATCTCCCTTTCTTTTTGGCATTTCAAGTTTATTGAAAGCAATTAGAGAAATTTTATTTGAGTGTATTGATCTAGACCATAAGAATTTTATGATATCACATCTTATCATAACTATTAGCTTGGATGGCAATAAAAATGTTCTACTCCAATAGACTGTCATAGAAAGAATGACAACATTCATTATAAAATGCCTCCAGGTTGCAATATAAACCTATTTTCCCATCTATTAAATACTGCCGTTATCTTTTCATACAGAGGAACACGCTGAGATAGAGAAATTCTCTTTGTAGCCAGAGGTATACCAAGGTAGGCCATGTCAGATTCCAGAGGCAGCATATTTGTGATATTCAAACATTCAGTAACTAGATGACTTGGCAGTCCAGCTATTAATATATGATATTTTTTAGAGTTAGTTCGAAGACCAAGAAACATATAAAAGGAGGATAGGGTATTCATAATAGATTATAAGGACTTGGCACTAGGTTTGGTGAATATCAGTAAGTCATCAGCAAAAGCAAAAGTAGTCACCATGGGCTTTCTACATTTAGGATGAAGATCAAAATTATGTAGAGCAACTTGCTTTTTAAAAGCTAGCGAGAGAGTTTCCATAACAATGATGAAAGGATAAGCTGAAATGGGATCTCCTTGCCTCAACCCATTGTTACATTTGAAATACCCAACTGTGTGAGCATTAAACACAAGAGTATATCTCAAAGACGATATACACTGATATATCCAATTGCAAAAAGCAGTTGGAAAGTTCATCCTATTTAGTATGGTCATGATGGAAAACCAGTTGACTGTATCAAAAGCTTTTTTGATGTCAACCTTAAGCACGTCTCTTGGCGATTTATATGGTAAAGAGTATCCATTCAGCAATTCATGTGTCAGGATGACATTGTCTAGGATGCTTCTATGAGGAAGGAAAGCAGCTTGATTTGGAGAGATGACAGTTTGTAGGACCAGTTTAAGTCTGGAAGCTAATATCCTAGATATGGACTTGTATATGACATTACAACATGCTATAGGTCTGTAGTGAGTGACAAAAGTAGGATCGGCTGATTTAGGAACAAGAGCAAGGTTGGTAGAGTTAATTGAGGTAAGCATTTTACTTTTGTTAAAAAAATTGTGAACAGCTTTGTACACTTATGAGGAGATAATAGACCAACAATGAATGAAGAAAGAAACAGTGAAACCATCAGGCCTGGAGAAGCAGATTTCCTCATAGAAAAGGTAGAGTGCTTTATGTCTTCATCTGTGATAGGTTTAGTAAGAGCAGTTTGCATATCTAATAGGAGTTTGGGTATGTTTACATTATCAATAAAGAAGATGTCTGATGGGGTGGGATGACCTCCAAGTAGAGAAGTGTAATAGTTGAGAAATGCAGTATATATCAGTGGAGGTGATAATTGGGTATCTCCTTGCATGTCAGTGATATGATGTATATATGTTTTGGCTTGTCTGATTTTTAGAGATGCATGGAAATGTTTGGAATTTATATCACCATATGTAGACCAGTTATGTTTGTATTTTTGAAGACCATTTTGGCTTCAATGTTCAATGCTAATTCAAGCTCAGTATGAGGTCAGTTTCTTTCTTGTATAGAAGGGGATCAGAGTAGGACCAATGAATCATATTTTGTACCTGTTCAAGTTGATGGGTTATATCAGTAGACAATTTCTTACCTTCTCCATATATGCTTCTAGCCCAAGATTTTAGAGCTGCCTTTGTGTTCATTAATTTCTTCTACAAGTTGAGCATAGGATTGCCAAATGTTTTTTATTCCATGATTCATTGACAACCTACAACGGACTATAGTTTTGAGTCCATTCATCATAAAATTTAAATTTGGCATGCTTATTTATGGAAGATGATCCAAATGTTAGGATTAGAGGGCAGTAATCTGAAAGGAGGGGCATATGGATTTGTATGTGTATAGATGGCCATTTGGAAAGGGTAGTATAGTTGATAAAGCCATGATCTATTCTAGAGAGGGTACGTGGTCTGTTTTTTTAGTGTTCCATGTGTAATAGGAGCCAAAGGAAGGAATTTCAATTAAGGAAGCATCTTGTATGGTATTATTTAAAGGGGATAGATCAGATAGGATAATGGTTTGCCACCACTTTTATGAAATGAAAGGTAGGAAGAATTGAAATCTCCAATCAATATCCAGGGACGAGAAGATTGACTAAAGTGTGGAATGTAGTCATGCATTTTTTTTCCTTATATGAGGATAGTTTGCAGCATATATGAATGTGAAATACATTGAAGTTGTAGCAGGCAAGTGCATTGCATGAGTATGAATAAACTAGTTGTCATAAATGATAGGAGAGAAGGAGAAGATAGAGGGATCATATAGGACAAGCAGTCTACCATATGAGGCATGTGAATGGTTTGTGAGGGTATTCCAGTTAGAGTTAATGTATTTAGCTGCTCTAAGAGAGTGAATTGGATCAAGTTTTTTTCAGAGATTGAAATGAGGGAAAGATTGTCATTTTGGATCAGTGTCGTTATTTGATCAAGCTTTGCATTTTTGTGAGCTCCTATTATATTCCATAATGCCATATTGCACATCATATTTTATACTTTGAGGGGTTTTTTTTTAAGCTTCTAATTCTTCTACCAATAAAAGATGAGGTGTTTTTTAGGAAATGATGCATAGATGGATTGATTTCTGAATCATTATCAGAATCCAGGGGAGAATGGAATGGGGGAGTGTAACAACCCTGGTTTTGGATATTACCTGTAAATATTAAGGGGAAATCCCAAACCCGCCATATCGACAAAGTTAAAAGCATTTCCAAAGAAATCACCATCTCAAAATACGCCATAAAGGCAATACATATATCTCCAAATAAGAGAATATAAATCCCAAATTAAGGCCAAAAGGCAAATCTCAAATAACGCCAATGTAGGCAACTCAAGTTATGATATAATATTTATAGGTAATCTCCAAAACCAGGGTTGTTACAGGAAGATTGGGAAGAAGGAGATAGAGGTTTGATTTTCTTTATATTGTCCAGATTTTTCAACTTCTTTTTTTCTTTTGTAGAACTTATTATGAAAGAGGGTTTCTTTTTATTTGAGTTATGCTTGCTTTTGGGTTTGGATATTTTGGAGGAGATAGAAGTGATTGAGATTGGAAATGGTTGATTGACAGATGGGATACAAGAGAGAGAAGGTACAAAGAGATTGAAATCTGTTGATAAAAGTTTATCATAAGGAGATAAAATTCAGTTGTTTCTAACATTCATCATTTCATTAGGTAGGGATGATACATTGGATATCTCAGATGATGTGTGCATATGTGCACGTTTTGGGGAAGTGTACACTGATTGATTGAGTATGGGAGGAGAAGGCAACAAGGGAGGCAGTTTTGAAGTTGTTGCATGATTATGTAGGTGAGGATGTATATATACAACAATAGGAGGAGGAGCTGAGTTTGATTGATGAGTTGTCAGGTTGGGGGACGAAGGACATGGTGGCAGTATATAAGCTGAGGAAAGAGGCATAACATTGTTTGTTTCAGATTGAAATGTTTTTGCAGTCACTGTCTCAGGAACAAAGTGCTTTTCTCTGTTTTGTTTGGTAGGAACACTTGCATTTGTACTTACTGAGGCACACACATGCAAATTTGATACAGGCACATTGCTGCCAAATTTTTTTTCTTTTTGTTGTATCATTTGTCTTATTTCTCAATATAGCATTCACAATAATTATGTTACTAGTATCTTCATTTTCCTCTCTTTCTTTTTCTAATTCAGTATTCACATATTCATCAACCACATTAATTTCTCCTTCCTCTATCATTTCTAGGACAGAGAATTTATTTCTCATTTACCTATCCTTCACTACATTGCTTTCATCCACAGCTTGTTTTGCAATCTGACTGTTTCCTATATAAGTTTCCTTCGCTCTATTTTGCTTCACAGTTTGAAAAACATCAAGACTGTCATGTTTTGTGTTGTTATCATCAGAACATATAGTTTTTTGAACATTATCCTTTCTTCTTCCTGTAGTAACTTTTTGCCATACTCTGCGATGTTCAGCATTTTTATTTGGTCTGTTTTGTTTAGGCCTGATCTCCACATCTGAAATTTCACTATTATTCTTATCAATCTCATCTTCTTTATCAACAAGCTTTTCTTTGTTAGTCATATATTGGCAGTTCAATGTTCTATGTCCAAATACTTGGCAGTAAGTACAAATATCTGGATTCCATTTATATTAACGTATATCAACTGTGTAGTACCATCAGTATTCAGGACAGGGAATGAGGAGACAAGTTCATGACTTGGTGATATTTCAATAAGACATTTAGCATGTTGTATGCATTGAATAGATTCAGTAGCTTCATCTAAACACACAAGTTTTCCCAATCTATTTTCTAACCAGTTAATACCCAAAGTCGACCATAGATAAAAAGGAATGTTCGATAGTTGTACCCAAATAGGTAAACTTCGAATGGATCCACATACATTACTAGTTGTAGGATCCCACTGCTTAATTATAAAAAGCTTATTCTTCATTACAATAGGGTCACTATGAATTATCTTATCTCTGTCATATGCATCTAAAAAGAGAAAAATAAATATTGAGCCATCTGACTTAACTTTAATGTTGCCTTTTAACTTCCATCTACGTTTCAAATACTCTATCACATAAGTGTATGATAGGGGCATATCAAGAAAGAAGCCTACCACATATTCTTTCCATATAGCTTCACCAGTAGCTATTACAGATGGAGGAGGCACCATAGCTTCACCATCAAAAGTCATATCCAAATGAACAGGTATGTACTTTCTAGCATTACGAGGAAGGTGCTTAAAAAGAGATGTCCATACTTGTTCAGATGAGGAGAGAGAAGCAGAAGAAAGAACATCAGAATTATGGGGACTAATATAAAGTGGAGATGAAGAGGGAGGATATGGTGATAGATTAAGAGATGGAAGGACATGCATAGTTTGGAGAGAGGGAGAAGGTAAGGTTGGGTTCGACGGACAAGAAGGAGGAGATGGAGGAGTTATTGTCAAAGGAGGAATGCAGGATGGAGTGGGAAGAGAGTACGGAGATGGAATGGACAGGGCGAGAAAGGGATCATCTGCCATTAAAATTAAAAAGAGGAAAAATCACGTGAGAATTTGAGTTGGAAATACTATTAAAACATATTCTAGCATAACATATATGTGATTTAACATATTACTAACATAACATATATGTGATTTAACATATTACTAACATAACATATATGTGATTTAACATATTACTAACATAACATAACATATTATGTGTCGAAATAGCATATCATGTCATATGGTTAACATAGCAAAACATGTAACATATGGTGGATCATATCATATCATATGTCATGTTAAATACCACATAGTGAACACATAAAATCATATCAAATCATATAATTATAAGTTAACAAAATTCCTAACTAAACAAACATTTCCAAGCCATTTCCTATGATATCCACTCACTTATTCATACGAATATTAATATCAGTGACTTCTCACCTTTTTTTGGCTAACGAAGGTGACAACTATTTAAACAAGATGTAGATGGAGATCACAAGCAACTAACACAAGATCCAAGCTATCACACACACGAATATGACGACTCAACAAACTATTTTTTTCACTTCTCTTTTTTTTCCTTTCTCTCTTTTTTATAGTGGAAGAGGTTCGGCCAAGCAAAGGAGAGGCAAGGGAATGGATGGCAAGGCAAGAGGAGGAGAGGAAGAGAGAGAGAGAAGAGAGAAAGAGAGGAGAGAGAGAGAAGAGGGAAAGATAGGAGAGGAGGAACGGGATAAGGAAGAGGAAGATTTGGGTTTTAGGAGATTGGAGGAAGAGAGGAGGAGCAATGGTGGAAGAGAAAGTTTCTGGTTTGAGGAAGACATAAATGAGATAGCAGAAAGTTTGTACGTAGTTTCTTTTTGATAAGGAGTTTGTATGTAGAAGAGTAAAGGTTCTTAATTAAAGGTGTCAGTTGAAGCCCAAGTGACTTCCTAAGAGTCATATACCAATTAGAATACACCAGAAAATACCATATGAAATACCATGTAAAATACACACAATATACACTGTTATTTTATGCGCGTTTTTCACTGGAAATTGCAAATTTAGAGCAATAGAAGTCCAATTTTGATGAAACGAAAAGTGGAGACCATCTCAGAATTCAGTTTTGAATTAGAAAAAAAAGGATTTATTTTAAATTTTCAAATTTTAAATTTTCAACTCAAATTCAAATTTTGACTAAATTTGACCAAAAAATGAAATTTCACAAACATTTTTTTATTAAATTTGAGATTTTAGTTTTCCATGTTAATTCCAAAGTTTAAATATTACATTAATTTCAGCATTCAATTACAACTGCAATAAATTCATTCATTAAAATTTAAATCCCAATAAATTCTTTTATTTTGATTCTCACTCTTATTATTGAATCAACTATTACCTTATGAATATAATTAACGTTAGTTTACATTTTATTACATTCATATTCTATGGTTATCATCTTTTAACCTATTAATTATAATATTTCAATTGCATTAATTCCATTAGTTACCAATTTAATTCCAACGGATTAAATACTAAGGCGAGAATAAACAATTGTTATCCATTAGTAATTCATATCCATTAACTTATTGTTTACAACCAAGATTATACATTGCTTACCAAAACTGGTTTCATATTCTATAATAAACCTATTTCAATTAATAACAGATAATTCCAACATTGAATCCAACATTTAATGTATTCCATTTTTACAATTATAACCAAATTAACTTTACAATTATTTCAATTGATTGAAATTACATTAAAATAGTTGTCAATAACATTCAAACAACATTATTAAATCATATTCTAATTTTTATTCTCATTAATAAATCATAAATTTTAATTTCGCACAATATTAAATTCCAAAATCTTATTTAATTTGATATTTTTAATTATCAAAAATATAGGCCGTTACAGGCTTAACCATACCATGTACACAATATAGGATTTAAAAGAAGTGTGGTTTCAAATCAACTACGGATTAACATTTTCAAACATGATTAATAAAATAGCCATAGCCAACTTTAACTAAGATGTCGATAAAATCAACATTTGCAACCATACATTCATCCATTCAACCATACAACCAATTTCATCCAAGTGTTCATATTACTAACTAAATGGTGTCAATTTAAACATATCATCATAAAGATATAAATTGAATATCGTAGAAATCAACAAAATAGAATTTTAAAATAAAGGAGCTCACTTTATTTTTCATGTTTAAATATATATATATATATATATATGTGTGTGTGTGTGTGTGTGTGTATGTGTGTGTGTGTCTATATGTTTATATATATTACTTCTTACTTCTAAAGTAACCATCAAGCATTATTAGTTAACTAACTAAACATCCAAATCGTTATCAATAATCATGTTAACTTAATTAACATCATTTTAAAATTAATTCATAATTTATTTCTTAAATTGGTACTCACCTTTAACCAATTCGTTTTACTTCCTCCCAACATTCATTCAACAACACTTCTTCTAACATTTTCTACTTTAACTAAATCATTACTAAACCCATCCTAAGAATCGCTTATACCCTTCTCCTTCCCCTTAAGTGCATGGCCGTCATCACCACCATAAAGCTCATGGCCTCCATACCCTCCACCATCATCTAGCTCATGGCCTACCTCCTCTCTTACCATGGTGCCCACGGCTCAAGGAGGTTTTCCCCTATCTCCATTATTTCCTCACTTCTAATATGCTAACCATATTCTCTAAACGGTATAAAAACTTTGGTAGAGTTTGGTTGTAACAACCCAAAATTTAAGCTATAATAATTAATTAATGAACTAATTAAATAATAAAATAAGTTTGAGAAATTGTCAGAATCAAGATACGGGAGTTGCGCCATTGTGTCCGTGGCGATTTTCTGATCAATTTCCACATATAACTTGTCGAAATCCGAGCCAGTATGGAGGAGATATGAGAGAAACAAGAAATCGAAAAAAATGAAAAAAAATAACAACAAGGGGTCAGGTCGACCCAAACCTAGGCTAGGTCGACCCTAGGATCGACCCCCAAAGGCCATAGGTCGACCCGCTTAATTCTTGAACGATGTTTCGTTCGTACACATCATATTTTGATTTTTCTTTAATCCTGTGTGTTCGTGCTTCCATCTGACGGTTCCTAGCGAGCCTATGACGTGGTTGCACTAGATTTAATCTTCAAATCCAACGGCCTGAGATCCCTAAGCTACACTATAAATAAGACTATAGACCTAGCTATTTTTCTCATTCAGATTTTCTTCAAATTGGGTTCATTGCTTGAGGCTAGACCCTAAAAAGAAAATTTTTCTTGGGAGGAGATCTTTTTAATAAAAATATTCTACGCCCTAGAAGTGGATCCGGAAAGGCCAAGGAATATAGCTAAGGACCATATGTGAGTATTTTGTAATTATTTTATATTTTTAAGTAATTCAAAATAATCAGGTTCTCAATAGTTGTAGTTTTTCTATAATTTTGAGACGGTTTTTATATAAGTTATTTACAGTTAGTTTTTAAAGTTCTTTTCAATCTATTTTATTCAGATATATTTATTCAGCTATTTTATTCAGTTATTTACAGTTATTTGTTTTATTTACATCTGTTTTACGTTAGAATTTAGCCTGTAAATGTTAGTTTCTTTTTATTCCTTTTTACGCTAATAAAATATAAGAATATTAAAAAGAGGAAAATTCACTAATATGAATTAAATAGAAATAAACACTGAATTTACAGAAATTAGATGTAAATAAGAAAGAACTGTAATAACAAGAAGATAGACAGAAATAGGAAAATTTGAGACATTCGCAAGCATGTTTATAACTGGTGGTTATAACTAGAAAGATAGAATAAAATAGATAGAATAGAAGAGTAACAATTATAAGATAGGTTATAATTAAGCAGAAAAGAACAAAAACGGCTTACATTAAAACGTAGATTACGTTAATAAGAAAATATAGCAGAAATAATAGAAGAGGCTTATTTTAAAACTTACACTAAGTTAATAAGCAAACATAGAAGAAGGGCCCGTACCAACAGCATTCTCTTTCAGTTAGGAACTGATGGTCTCACAATAGTTAGGTGAGGCTGGGACACGCTTATGCTAATTCGGGTACATAAGTGGCCAATTGATAGAAACTCAAATCTAAGGATTTGGGCAAGGGGCGCAAACTAGAATTTGTTTGATAGGACTAGTACCGACAGCATTCCCTTTCAGACTAGGACTGATCACAACACTTAGGTAAGGCTGGGCAGCATTCCCTTTCAGACTAGGACTGATGGTGTAACAATAGTTAGGTGAGTCTGGGCATGCTTATGCTGATTAGGGTAAATAAGAGGTCAAAATAGGGGGCGATAGTTAGTGTGTACCGGCGATATCCGAGCGTGCGACATCGATTAGGGTAAATAATTCGCTACTGCGTTCCAAGCTCTAAATAGGTGTATTTTGCTGTGACCAACAGGATTGGTTCACAGTGGCACAATAAAGATAGAAGGTCGATCAACGGGTAGAATTAGAATTTCAGCCTAATTAAAATAGGATTAGGGTTTTAACCTAATCACAACAATCTAAGACAAGTGCGAACAATCACAATCAAAGCAAATAGAATCAGAAACAGTATTTTATCCCAGTTTTATCTTTTCTGTATTTTCCTTTCACACTAGAACTATTGCTTAGTCTATTATCTTTATCTTGCTTAAGAATGCTAGTAATTACTTTCACTCACCAGACTTATAGTCCGACCCACTCCTCTATTTCCCCTTTTCCCCCATAGGCCAGCAGAATCGAGGACAGTAGATTCAGACTGCTTGGAGATATATTCTTGGAGTTCTTCATATATTCTTCTTCTTCTTTTCAGTTTTCTTTTTATTTGACTTTGGATGTACTGGTATTTATAAGAGGGATGATTTTTATTGTTTACGTACTCTGATGATGTGACTCAGATTGTATTTTTCACGAGACATGTATATTTGATTTTTAAGACATATTATGTTTTGAAATGAAGTTTAATTTTCAATGTCTAGTTATTATTTTATGTTTCCACTATTTTTATTTATTTGTCTTGTGAATCTTAGTCTCTGTGATGCTTTAGCTACACCTATAATACACCACATCTTTTAGTGTACCCTTTTTAGGTATACTAAGGGGTGTGGGGTGTTTTACTTGGTATCAGAGCCTAAGGTTGTAGTTTTCCTAAAAACTTATTTTAAAAGTAAAGTATTTTTAAAAAGTAATATATCTTCAAACTAAAAGTGTTTTTCAGAAAGAAACTCTTATTATAGAAATGGTTTTTAGGTGTAAGAGAGTTTTTATAAATGTCCCATCAAAGTCCAGTTCAACCTTCTTTCGATTCTTTCAAGCCTAAATTCTCTTTTCTTTGCATAGAATGGTGGATGCCCCAAATCTTCTAGAGGGTGTCCAAGTCCCTAGCTATTTTCGTAGATACCTTCAAGCTACGACACCAGAGGTGCAAGGGCAAGCGCGTAATGCAGCACCGGCGGGTGGAGATCCCATTAATCCACCTACAGCAGCCAATTTTTCTAAGCTATGCAAGGACTTCGCTAATCTAGGAGGCAAGACATTTTCCGGCATAGAGGATTTCGTGGAGGTACGAGCTTCATTGAGGAATACGGAGTAGATATTTGGGCTGTTAGGATTGGAGGACCGATAGAGAGTTCAGTTTGCATCTTGGCGGGAGAGGCTTCTTACTGGTGGGAGATTTTAGAGATGGAGGGTAGAGACATTGGTTGGTTTGGATTTTGGGAAACGTTTGAGAGAAAGTTCTTGTCGCCAGCCGAGGAAAGCATGCAGTTGGAGAAGTTCATTAGCCTAAAGCAAGGGGGTCTTTCGGTGAAAGAGTATATAAATTAGTTTAATGAGTTACCGAGGTTCGGGATGGAGCTTGTTAATACACCTCATAAGAAGGCCATCAAGTTTGCTAAGGATTTTAACCAGCCCCTTCAAGGGTTGGCATTGACACATGTACCTATGGGAGCGACATATGAGTCACTTGTGGAAATGGCTCTCATGTTAGATGCTGTTAAGGAATGAGAGCTTAAGGAGGTTCCTAAGTCAGAAAAATCTACGAAGAAGTGGTGGAAAAATAAGAGGGATAAGGACAAGAAGAAAGGAGGAGGACCTCAAAAGCAGATCAAGAAGGGCGAAAAATGTCAAAATTGTGGATTGGTTGGGCATTTCACAAAGGACTGTAAGAAGGACATGATGAAGGGAAGGTGTTACAATTGTGGACAGCTTGGCACCTTTGTATAGCTTGTCCTCATAGGGCAGGGCAGAGAGCAGGCGCACCTACAGCGCAAGTACAGGCTTTGGATATAGCACCTTCTAGTAGTGGATCGGATCGAGGTAGGAAAGTCTATGTAGAAGGTTTGATCTCTATTTCAAATTTTCCTATTCGAACTCTTTTTGACTCCGGAGCATCGCATTCTTTCATTTATAGTTCCTTGGTTGATTGTTTGCACTTAGATATTTCTCTAGTAGTAGACCGTATAGTTGTTTCAAACCCCATAGGAGGCTCGGCACATTTATCCATAACTGTAGGGGTTTGAAATTTTTTATACTAGGAGTAGAATTTGACTGTGATACCTATGTACTGGGATTTTCGGGATATGGGATGATTTTGGGGTTGAACTGGTTATCCACTTATGGTGTGATATTAGACTGCGAGAGGAGAGTCGTCAGACTAGAGACATGTAGCAGAAGGACTCTCGAGGTTTCTTGCGACCTACAGGGATCAGTCATGTTGAGCTTCCTGTATTCCCTTGATTTATCACTAGGAGAGTTAGATTTCGTTCCAGTTGTTAGAGATTTCCCAAACGTTTTTGAAGAGGATAGGGGACTACCCCGTAAGAGAGAGATCGACTTTAGGATCTATCTGAATGACAATGCTAAGCCAATGGCATTACTCGTGAGACATATGGTTCCTAGGGAGAGGAAGGAGTTAAGTAAGCAGATTGGTGAGCTATTGGAGAAAGGCTTCATCAAACGGAGCATATCTGAGTGGGGAGCGCCAGCCGTCTTCACTATAAAGGCGGATGGTTCCCTTCGACTTTACGTAGACCATAGAGAATCGAATAAGCTCACGAAGAAGAACCGTTACCCACTTCCTAGGATAGACGATCTTTTCGATTAGTTGGTTGGCTCTTCAGTATTTTCTCAGCTTGACTTAGCCACTGGATTTCATCAGCATAGGGTCGTTGACGATAGCATCGATAAGACAACATTTAGGACACCCGATGGATTCTTTGAGTGGTTGGTTATGCCGTTTGGGCTGACCAATGCCCCAACCTATTTTGTAGATTTGATGAGCTGTGTTTTTCGAGATGTCCTAAATAAGTTCGTTGAAGTGTTTGTGGATGACATTCTAATGTTCTCCAAGAGTATGGAAGAGCATGTTATTCATCTTGAGGAGGTTCTTCGTACACTTCGTGTTCATCAGTTGAAAGCAAAATTCTCGAAATGTCACTTTTGGCATGAGGAGGTGCGTTTCTTAGGGCATGTAGTCTCAAGAGAGGGTTTAGCTGTGGATCCTGCTAAGATAGTAGCAGTACAAGATTGGAAGGCCCCCAAGAATGCTACCGAAGTTAGAAGCTTCCTAGGTTTGGCTGACTATTATAGGAAGTTTAATGGATATTTTGCTAAGATTTCAGCATTGCTTACTCGCCTCACTAAGAAGAATACGACATTCGTGTGGGACATAGACTGTGAGGATTCCTTCACGATGCTGAAGAGGGCCCTTTCTAGTGCAACAGTGTTAGTTTTACCCGACGGAGTTAAGCCTTTTTGTAACAACCCGAAATTTAACCCATAATACTTAAGGGGCATTTCACTAGAAGGACAAACTTTGCAGTCCAATTAATTTCTAGGACACACGTCCATAAAAATTAATTTCAAGGCCAAAGTCAGCAGAATAATTACTTTTAAGGACAAAGTCAGTAGTCCAATTACTTTCAAGGACATAATTTCATAGGTTTTTAGGCCTTGGAAAATAATTATTTTGCATTTTGTCCTTAAAAGTAATTATTTCACTTATGTGTCCTAGAAACTAATTTCACTTGCTAAAGAGGCCCTTGTGGCAAATTTCCACAATAATTAATTCGTTAATTAATTAGGTAATAAATTAACTTTGTGAAATCATCAGAATTAAACCACGGGAGTTGCACCATTGTGTCCGTGGTAATTTTCTTATCAATTTACATATATAGAACGTCTGAAATCGAGCTAATATGAACAAGTTATTAAATAAACAAAAATGAAGAAAAAGAAAAAAATATAGGCAGGTCGACCGGTCGGTCGACCTGGGCACCATGCGGTTGACCCACCTGCTCTTTTGGGGGTGAACAAACGTTCGTTCATTCGAAATGTTAGCCGACTATGACGTGTTTTGCAATCTTCAAACCAATCCGGTCCCTCCATTGCTGCATCTGATGGCTGCTATTCAGCCTATGACGTGGTTGCATCCTATTCAATCCCCAAATCCAACAGTCTGAGATCCACTTCTACACCTATAAATAGAACTCTAGGCTTAACACTTTTTCTCATCCTAGGTTTTCTCCAATTGGGTTCACCTTTCTAGGAAGGACCCTAAACGGAATAAATTTCCAAGGAGGAAATCGTTATAAATTAAATTATTTTACAACCCCAAGTGGATCCGAGAAGACCAAAGGAAGAGATTAGGATCAAAGGTGAGTGATTGCAATTATTTTAAGATTTCTTTAAGTAATTTAAAATAGTGAATATTAGGCTTAGGTCCCTAATAAGTTTCAAAATACACAAAAACCCCAGTAAAAAAAAGTATGTAAATTAGGTCTCTAGAATTAAGTTACTAAGTAACTGCATATAGTTATGCAATTATTCGTTGAATAATCGCAGACATTTATGCAATTATATCCAAAAGTTGCATAAATTTATACAATTTTTTTGGTGAATAATTGCAGAAATTTCCGCAATTTTTTGGTGAATAATTGCGGAACTTTCCACAATTTTTCAGTGAATAATTCTGGAAATGTCTGCAATTTTTTGATATAATTGCATAAATATCTGTAATTATTCACTGAATAATCCCATAAGTGTATGCCATTATTCGATAACTTAATTCTGGGAACCTAATTTACAAAAAAAATTTACTGGGGATTTTGTGTATTCGAAACTTATTAGGGACCTGTGCCTAACTGTCCCTTTAAAATAATAGGGTCTCTAATAGTTGTAGTTTTACTACGATGTTGGAATAGCCTTTTTATCAGTTTCAGATTTATTTTCCAATCTATTCCTTATAAGTTATTCTTTTTCAGTTAATTATGGTTTATTACTGTTAAGCATAGCTTTTTATTTATTTACAGATTATTTACAGTATTTAAGTTTATTTACTGTTATTTATGGCTTTATTTACATCTTTTTCTACGTTTTGGATTTTATGCAAGCATCTATTCTCTTCTTCCTCCTTTTCTTCGCTTATGGATTATAATAAATTAAACGCGAATATGGATTATATAAGTGAGAATATTGAATGAAGAAAATAAGATGTAAATTATAAGGACTGTAATAAATAAATTAGACTGTAATATAAATGGAATTGGATTGAAATTTCGCCTAATTATGACATTAATTGGACTGAACTAAAAAGAAATTGGCCTAGTTATAACTTAAGATTATAACTAAAAAGAGTAAAAGATGAAAGTTATTTTCACACTTAGACCTTGGGTTAAGTAATAAGCATGATTATAACGTAGGTTATAATAAGAAAAAGAACATAATGAGGCTTATTTCAAGACTTAGGATAAATTAATAAGCAAAAATAGCAAGAATAATAGTAAAGGCTTATTCAAATAATTTATCTAAGTTAATAAGCAAGGATAGAAGTAAGATCCGTACCGGCAGCATTTCCCTTATGCTGTTTAGGGTAGATAGGCAATCAAAAGTTAAAGAGAAAGATCCATACCGGCAGCATTTCCCTTATGCTGTTTAGGGTAGATAGGCGATCAATAATAAGAAGTCCGAATCATGGGGATTTGGACAAGGGGTGCAACTAGAATTTTTTTAACAGGGACCACAGGGCCCGATCTGTTTAGGGACCATAGGGCCCGATCTGCAGTAGACACATTAGTAGGAGGCCGATCAAAGGGTAGAATTAGGACTTTAGCATAATTAAAGTAGGATTGGGAATTCAGCCTAATCAAAGCAGAAATCAAGGACAAGTGCAAACAATCAAAGTTAACCTATCTTATAATTTGAGCAATATTTAATCGTATTTATTTTTAGTTTGTCCCTTTCCTATTTCCTTTGTTTCCCTTATTTATGCTAGAACTGTTGTAGAGTCTATTACTTTTATTTTGCTTAAAGACTCTAGTAATTACTATCATTCACCAGACTTTTAGTCTGACCCACTCCTCTATTTTCCCTTTCCCCCCCCTTAGGCAATCAAGGGAGAAGTCAGTAGATTGTTGTTTCTTGGAGTATTCTTGGAGGAGATTTCTACTACGTATTTCTCTTATTTTAAGCTTTTGTTCTTTCTATGTAATGGCTTATTATGAGGGATATTATGTACTCTAATTTTGAGACAATGAGTTTTTATTTCCTAAGACATGATGAGTTTTGAGGTATGGATGTTGTATTTGGTATTTGACTTATTTATGAAGCAATTATAAAGTTTTACTTAAAATAAGTTATTATTATTTTAGTTTCCGTTGTTTTTACCTATTCTTGTCTTGTGAATCTTTGTCTCTGTTAGTTTCAGTTATACCTACAACACACCACGCCTTTTAATGTGTCCTTTTGGGTATATTAAGGGGTGTGGGGTGTTTCACTTTTTACACTGATGCATGTGGGATGGGTCTTGGAGCAGTATTGATGCAAGAAGGGAGGATAGTATGTTATGGAAGTTGACAGTTGAGAACTCTTGAGAAGAACTACCCAACCTATGATTTGGAGTTAGCTGCTATTGTTTTCGCGCTCAAGTCTTGGAGACATTACTTCTTAGGAGAGAGGTTCGAACTTTTCACTGACCATAAATAATTGAAGTACATGTTCTCACAAAAGGATTTAAACTTGAGGCAGCAGCATTGGATGGAGTTTCTAGCATCATATGACTTTGAGATAGCTTACACCCCTCGTAAAGGGAACGTAGTTGCAGATGCACTAAGTAGGAAGAGAGCAACCCTTAGTCCAATATTCATGGAGTGGAGGAGCCTAGAGTTTATTTCGACCTTTTATTTTAAGCCCTCTACGGACATTACTCCTAGATTGTTGGCAGCACTTGAGGTTAAACTTACCCTCATAGATCAGATTGGCTCAAGGCAGCGAGAGGATTCAGAGCTTGTGGATATTCTGGATAGGATTAGTAGAGGAGAGGTCTCTAGACATCTCCAATGATATTCCATTGATAGTAAAGGATGGCTAAGGAGAGATGGAAGACTTTGTGTCCCTCGCACTAGTGATTTGACGAGAGCAGTTCTAGAAGAAGCACACCATTCTCGAATAGATATTCATTCGGGCGGTGATAAGATGTATAAGGACATTAAGAGAGTGTTTTATTAGAGTGGCATGAAGAAGGATGTGGTAGAGTTTGTAGCTAAGTATTTGGTGTGCTAAAGAGTTCAGGTGGAGCAGCAGAAGCCCGGTAGATTGCTTCAACCATTGGATGTACCCGAATGGAAGTGGGATAGTGTTTCGATGGACTTCATAGATGGTTTACCCCGATCTAGGAAGGGTAATACCGGTATTTGGGTGATTGTAGATTGTTTGACTAAGAGCGCCCACTTCATTTTGGTCAAGAGTAAGAGGACGACACCTTATTTGGCATCCTTATATGTTCGTGAGATAGTCCGACTTCATGAATTTCCCTCTAGCATAGTGAGCGACAGAGACCCTATCTTTACTATCGAGTTTTGGAGGAGCTTGCAAGAGGCTTTAGGTACATAGCTTAGATTGAGTACGGCCTATCACCCCCAAACGGATGGCCAAACGGAGAGAGTTAATAGAGTTCTTGAGGATTTGTTGAGGATGTGCAGTCTTGATTTTGGAAGAACTTGGGAGGAGCATCTTCCTTTAATGGAGTTCACATATAATAATAGTTTTCAGGCTAGCATTTGGATGGCACCTTTTGAAGCTCTTTATGGAAGACCATGCAAGTCGCCTTCATGTTGGTTGGAGTCTACAAAGAGATTGCTACTAGGTCCCGACATGGTTAGAGAGACTTTGGAAAAGATTGATTTGATTAGAAGGAGAATGTAGACGACCCAAGGTGGACAGAAATCCTATGTAGATAAGCGGATAAAGGATATTGAGTTTGAGATAGGAGATTTGGTTTTCATTAAGGTGTCTCCGCTAAGAAAGGTAGTGAGGTTTGGATTAAGTGGGAAACTTGCTCCCAGATTCGTAGGACCGTTCCCCATTGTGGAAAGGTTAGGGAAGATGGCGTATCGGATAAAGCTACCAGAGAGGCTCGCAGGAGTTCATGAGGTTTTTCATGTTTCGCACTTGAGAAAGTGCTTACATGATTCAGCAGAGGTAGTGGAACCTAGCCAACTTAAAGAAGTTGAAGTGGAGAGAGAAGCATCGGTTCGTCGCATTCCTACCAAGAACGTTGGGCGTGATATCAAGAAGCTTAGGAATAAGGAAGTACCTTCAGTTAAGGTGCAGTGGGGAGATAGTGTTGAGGACGCTACGTGGGAGGCTAAGGAGAAAATACGTACCTCTTATCCGCATCTTTTCGATGGTACGTCTTGAATTTCCTATTTCCATCTTTAGTTTTGAATAGGTTCTTTCCTTTAGTATCCTTTGGGAGGGTAGATCTTAGGATTTAACCTATGGATGGTAGGACTGAATGTCAACATGTTACTAGAACATGTAATGTATGATGGACTCTAGTGGTTGCAAATGTTTGCTAGTGGATGCTAATGGACGCATATATATATATATATATATATATACACTAGGCACTATTATCTCTTAGGGATCGGCCTAACTAGGTCACAAAAACATATGCATATGGATGTGTGTGCATTTGCATTTTTATTTTATTTCCATGGTTGCTATAAATGGATGATTATCATGTGATTGTTGCATTTGGATGATGACTATAGCATGCATATAGAACTATTAGTTATCATTAGGAAATTTGCATTCATTTGGATACATGGCACAAACATGATTGCATTAAAGGAGGTCGATTGAATCAGTAGACCGCCTAATCTTTTGCATTAGTTAGGGACATTGACACTACATTATTGCATATAACATAAATTACATTAGAAATCTTAAGGACAATGGATATAATGAATGATGGTTCAATATGTGGTTGTAGAATTTTGATGAAAATATTTATTTCATTCTTCTGTCCTTGGAGATTTCGGGGATGAAATCCTTTAAGGAGGGGAGAATGTAACAACCCAAAATTTGAGCTATAATAATTAATTAACGAATAAATTAAATAATAAAATAAGTTTGTGAAATTGTCAGAATCGAGCTATGGGAGTTGCACCATTGTGTCTGTGGCGATTTTCTGATCAATTTCCATATATAACTTGTCGAAATCCGAGCCAGTTTAAAGAAGATATGAGACAAATAAGAAATTGAAAAAAAATGAAAAAACAATAACAAGGGGTCAGATCGACCCACAAAGGCCATAGGTCGACATGTAGGTCCATCCCCATAGGAGTTTGGTCGACCCGCTTAATTCTTGAATGTTGATTCATTCATACACGTCATATTTTGATTTTTCCTCAATCCTGTACGTTCGTGCTTCCATCCGACGGTTCCTAGAGAGCCTATGACGTGGTTGCACCAGATTTAATCTTCAAATGCAATGGCCTGAGATTCCTAAGCTACACTATAAATAAGACCCTAGACCTAGCTATTTTTCACATTCAGATTTTCTCCCAATTGGGTTCATTGCCTGAGGCTGGACCCTAAAAAGAAAAAATTTCTTGGAAGGAGATCTTTTTAATAAAAATATTCTATGCCCCAGAAGTGGATCCCGGAAGGCCAAGGAATAGAGCTAAGGACCATAGGTGAGTGTTTTGTAATTATTTTAGATTTTTAAGTAATTTAAAATAATAGGGTTCTCAATAGTTGTAGTTTTTCTGTAATTTTGAGACAGTTTTTAAATAAGTTATTTATAGTTAGTTTTTAAAGTTCTTTTCAGTCTATTTTATTCAGCTATTTTTATTCAGCTATTTTATTCAGTTAATTATAGTTATTTACAGTTATTTTTATTTATTTACATCTGTTTTACGCTAGAATTTAGCATGTAAATGTTAGTTTCTTTTTATTCCTTTTTACGCGAATAAAATATAAGAATATTAAAAAGGGGAGAATTCGCTAATACGGAATAAATAGAAACAAACACTGAATTTATAGAAATTAGATGTAAAATAAGAAAGTACTGTAATAAAAAGAAGATAGACTGAAATATGCAAATTTGATACATTTGCAAGCATGTTTATAACTGGTGGTTATAACTAAAAAGATAGAATAGAAGAGTAACAATTATAACATAGGTTATAATTAAGCAAAAAGAACAGAAAATGCTTATTTTAAAACTTAG
This sequence comes from Allium fistulosum, assembly GCA_030737815.1. Lineage (NCBI taxonomy): Eukaryota > Viridiplantae > Streptophyta > Magnoliopsida > Asparagales > Amaryllidaceae > Allium > Allium fistulosum. The sequence goes on from CM060905.1 coordinate 1,147,279,439, forward strand.
ATTAAGTTAATAAGCAAATATAGCAGAAATAACAGAAGAAGCTTATTTTAAAACTTACACTAAGTTAAAAAGCAAACATAGAAGAAGAACCTGTACCAACAACATTCCCTTTCAGTCAGTAACTGATGGTCTCACAATAGTTAGGTGAGACTGGGACACGCTTATGCTAATTAGGTTACATAAGTGACCAATAGATAGAAGCTCAAATCTGTGGATTTGGGCAAGGGGCAAACTAGAATTTGTTTGTTAGGACCAGTACCGGCAACATTCCCTTTCAGACTAGAACTGATGGTCTAACAACACTTAGGTGAGGCTGGGCAGCATTCCCTTTCAGACTAGGACTGATGGTCTCACAACAGTTAGGTGAGGCTGGGCACGCTTATGCTGATTAGGGTAAATAAGAGGTCAAAATAGGGGTGACGGTTAGTGTGTACCGGCGATGACCGAGCGTGCAGCATCGATTAGGGTAAATAATTCGCTACTGCGTTCCAAGCGCTAAACATGTGTCTTTTGTTGTGATCAACATTATTGGTTCATAGTGGCACAACAGAGATAGAAGGCCGATCAACGGGTAGAATTAGGATTTCAGCCTAATTAAATTAGGATTAGGGTTTCAACCTAATCACAGCAATCTAAGATAAGTGCAAACAATCACAATCAAAGCAAATAGAATCAGAAACAGTATTTTATCCCAGTTTTATCTTTTCTGTATTTTCCTTTCATACTAGAACTGTTGCTTAGTCTATTATTTTTATCTTGCTTAAGAATGCTAGTAATTACTTTCACTCACCAGACTTATAGTCTGACCCACTCCTCTATTTCCCCTTTTCCCCCATAGGCCAGCAGAATCGAGGACAGTAGATTCAGACCACTAGGAGATATATTCTTGGAGTTCTTCATATATTCTTCTTCTTCTTTTCAGTTTTCTTTTCATTTGACTTTGGATGTACTGGTACTTTATGAGAGGAATGATTTTTATTGTTTATGTACTCTGATGATATGACTGAGATTGTATTTTTCACGAGACATGTGTATTTGGTTTTTAAGGCATATTCTGTTTTGAAATGAAGTTTAATTTTAAATGTCTATTTATTATTTAAATGTTTCCGCTGTTTTTATTTATTTGTCTTGTGAATCTTTGTCTCTATGATGCTTTAGCTATACCTACAACGCACCACGTCTTTTAGTGTGCCCTTTTGGGTATACTAAGGGGCGTGGGGTGTTTCATTGGTGGAGTTTGGATATGATTTGATATGTTTTTAAGAAAGTAAGGGAATAAGAGAGAAGAAGAAGCCATTGGAGAATAGAAGAAGAAGATGAAGAAGCTTGGAAAAGAGAGAAGATAAGGTGTGAAGAAATGAGAGAATAAAAGGTGGTATTTATAGGAAAAGTTATTGAATATAATATTATAACTTGAAATGACCAAAATGCCCTTACTTGACCATAAAGCAAACCATATTTTTCAACCCTTACCATCACCTAATCACATCATCACTTTATGTCCTAATCACTTAAGAGTAAAGTAAAGTAAAGTAAAGATTTGTTTAGATTTGATGTGATATGTTTTTGTCCTTTCTTACTTACTTTTGTTAATGATTTTCTCGAATTTTCTAATCTTGTTTAGGAAAAGTAACCTTTTTTAGTATCACACCCCGCGTTAAATTACAATTATATATGCAAATAATTTAATTAAGTTATATACATTTGAAATTTTAAAACAAAGAAATGTTTGTAAATAGGGCAACTAATTAATATTATTTGGAATACATATATATTTGTGTAACAAACAAATTAGAGGGAGAAATTATATAAAATCAATTAATAGGGAAGATTAATTGACGGTGTTTGTTTAAATGGGAAATCAATATTCAATTAATTAGTAGAGGTGATTAATTGACAGGAACTAACAAGAAAGGGAACATATATTGTAGAAACTAATTGATATGATTAGAAACATATATGTTAGTGCAAGAGAATAAAATGGAGGAAGAGTAATTTATGCAAGTAATCAACTGTCAATTAATAAACATGGAGACTTATGGTAACATATTTAATTAAGATTGTGATTCAAAATTCAATTGTGGAATATATGCATTCAATAATTATGGGAATAAAATAAATTAATATGCATATATGTGACAAATTAATATGGTATTGATTGGCATATTAATTTGGTAAGAAATCACAGTGCGGGCAGGGATTAATTGGATAGTAAATTAATTCTAGGTATATATGAAATCTATTAATTGGGTGATTAATAGGGGAATCTTATTTAAAAGAAACGTCACATTTAAAAATATATGTTTCCATAGATTGCGAGAGAAGGGGAAAGTGATTAATGAAAATAATGTTGGAGAATCAATTTGAAATAAAAACAAATGCAAAAGAAAACATATTAATTTAATGTCCATAGACCGAGTGTACGCTTTAGATTTTAGGGTTTTATATCTAATGGTTAGCACTAACTTGAACCACTATAAATATAGGTGCAGAGCCTCATTTTATTCTTATTATTTTCTCTTGCCTACGGAAGCTCTGTCATTTTTCTATCTCTTCTACACTTTCTTAATAACAAAATTTTAGATCTAATTCACACGAATTTAGATCTAAATAGAAAGAGAATAGAATTAATTAGATAATTAGGAATTGGTTCAAATCAAAAGGTTATGTCAAAGGTAAAAACCTAGATTTGAGTTTTATTTGCTATTTCTTCCTTTTCTCTTTCAAATATTATAGATCTGTAAATATATCATTTGTAATTCCAAATAGGGATTATAAGGGAGATGAATATAGATGTTAGGGACAGATCTGAAATAAAAACAGGGAGATTTGGAAAGCTAGCAATGTGAGTGGATTTATTTATATATCTTTTAAGTTTAAGCTATATTATTGTTAAATTCCCGTTTAGATAATTTTTTTCAATAATTAATCCTATTAATTAAGTTATGTTGAACTATAAGGAATTTACAGTTTATTTACAGTATTAGTATTTATTTACATCCGTTTCTACGTTTTGGATTTCTATGCAAGCGTCATTCTTCTTCTATTATTTCCTCTTTCTTCGCGTATGGATTAAAATAGTTTAAACGTGAATATGGATTAAATAATTAAGAATAATGAAATGAAGGAAATAATATGTAAAATAATAAAAGTTTGAGGAATGGAATTACTGTAATAAATTATGTTAAATTGAGAAAAGTTAATTAATCTAATAACTGGATTTGGGAGTTACTAAAAGGTTAATTGGTTGGTTTAGAAAATAGGATACATTTCTATAATTTAATATTTAAAAGACAACAATGAACCTAATTGCTAGAATAAAAGAAAGAAAAAGAGAACTAGTGTAAAATAGAGAAACCACTGTATTTTTCACTATTCCAAAATAGTAAAAGAAATATCTAGTAGTTACAGATTATTGTTTATAATATTATATAATATTAAAATATGGAAATGGATTTTTAAATATAGTTTTCATAACCAACCAAATAAAATAGAATTACTTCCTAGAATAGAAGATAATAAAGCAAAGTATGACATGAATCAAGTAAATTATTAGATAAGAACTTGAAGTTATAAACGATAATGAACCTAAGTATGCATTCACTGCGCAGACTATTTAAGAAGATAGTTATTATGATAAGTGAATTATATAATATAAGAGAATAAAAGAATATTCTATATCATAATAAAAGAAGGCAGATTAGAACAGAAAACAAATGCTGGAATTATGTACGGACTATAAAAGAAGAGAAAATGACAAATACAGGTAGAATTACAGCATAGGTTATAATTAAGTAATAAGAACGGAAAAGCTTATTTTGAGACTTTGAATAAATTAATGAGCAATAATAATGGTAAAAGATTATTTAAATAATTTATATTAAGTCAATAAGCAAATAAAGTAGGAATGATAAAAGAGGCTTATTTTAATGAACTTAAGATTTATATTAAGTTAAATAAGCAAGATAATGAATGTGGCTCATACCAACAACATTCCCTATTAAATAAATGGAAATCTCACAATAGATAGAGGTGAGACGAGTGCAAGAATATTATAATTCGGGTAAATAAGTAGCCAACAGAATAAGAAAGTAAACTAAATGCAAATTAAAAGATTAGACTTAGGGTCTAATAAAAGAATTGAGATGTGTTCGGAGTAGCCCAAAGGATGAAGCGTCTAACGAAGCAATTCAGCATGGATTCAGAAATGGAGAAGCACGCCCAACTTAGTATTTTGGGCTTCAAGGAAGTACGAGACTTCAACGAGACGTGAGGATACTCTAGGATGACCCTTTGGGTAGGCCTAACGAAGATGCACCCCCGGAGGCAGGTTTGTAGGTGTTCCATCAAGAGAGTATGCCTTGACTGCATTTGCATTGTAGTCCTAACGAAGCAGACCTTTGTAGGCAGTCAGAAGGGCTTGGAGTTTGGAGTAGGGTATTCGTATGTCCAGTACTTGCAAGTAAGTTTAAGGATAGTCGCATGCGGATTTCAACCAGCATCAAGACCAAGAACGATTTCGGGAAAGACTAGAGTTAAACCAACAGGCCAATGATTCTTTCACTATTGAGACATTGGATGAGGGGCACTGCCATTTGGATGTTAGATTGTTTGCAGTAGGGCACGACCACTTAACTCTTTAGAAGTCTTTCGGTTAGTTGAGGGGTGGCTGCGTGGGGCCATAGCCATGATGAAAAAGAGACAAACAAACTAGAATATCTGTATTGTAGGCGTAACGAAGTAGTCCTTTACAGATATAGAAAATTCCCGACTGAATTCCATACAAGGTAGACCTTGTTGGCGGGATTTAGATAGTAGACAGCACGATTACGTAGTCCTCAATGTACGCACTGGGTGGTACATTATGGATGTCCGAGCACTAGCATAGACTAGTGCGGACACGATTTACGTTTTCATAGTAAGTAGTGGAGCATCTATATTGTAGGCCTTACGAAGCACTCCTTTACAGATGTAGCTACGGAACGCTCACGGAGCAAGTCGATGGAGTATCTGTAATGTAGGCCTTACGAAGCAGTCCTTTATAGATATAGCTACAGAGCAAGACGATGGAGCTTCTATATTGTAGGCCTTACAAAGCAGTCTTTTACAGATGTAGTTACGGAATGCTCTCGAAGCAAGAAGATGGAGCCCTTTCGAGGAGGATACGGAAGGTACCATGGGTGGTACCTATGACCAATATGGTCATTGGGCATATAGTTACATATATGTATATATTAGTTATTAGGTTTTAATCTACTATGGAGTAGATGGGCATGGTTCACGAACATAGGCGAGATTATTGTAACATAATGAACCTAATATAAGAGTAAATGGAAATAAAAAGATATATGTAGAATTAAGCCTAGAAGTATATAATTTATTCATTCACTAGAACTTTTGTTCTGACCCCCTCCTCATAACATCCTACAGGTTAGGTAGATGGCAAAGACTTCTCAGCTTTATGACACTTGCTTAGAAAGTGTTATTATTTGGGTGAGTATTTACTTACTATTATATTTTAGTCTAGCCCGTTGTGAGATAAATTATTGAGCTCTGATATATTTGTCTTTGCCTATTTGCAGGATACTAGATACCCAACTCGGGATTTAGTGGGCTTGGGTTTTATCATATTTGCGAAAAATCCGGAACACTGGAATTCAGGTTGTTACATTTAGTCATTTTTTTAATACTTACCGTATTATAAAATCTATACATGTCTATGTAAATAAAGGTGCAACAATGTTTCGACAACTTATATTGAACCAAACGTTAATTTTCGACAAAATGTTTTACGATCACATTTTGACATTTTTATTAAAGTATTTATTTATGTAAAAAAAACTTGAAAATAAGTTTCTTATCATCTTTAAATAATAAAAACAAGTTCATTTGAGTTATAAAACCATATTAAATAATATTAAAATCCAATTAAAAAAATACAACGTCGATCTACCAAAATGCGACGAAGTTTGACAATCATTATAAAACAAATATACATGTTTATAAAATCATTATAAATCAAATTTCTATTATTATCATATCATTATAACAATTAAAAAGATTTATTTACTATTTACTACAATTATTTGAATGTATATTAAATTTTGACGAAAACCGGCTTTTGTCACTTTTAGACAAAAATCCAAACTTCTTGATTTTGTAATCAAATTCTATAAATAAGTTTATCATTCTTATTTATCACATAATACATGATTATTAAGTTTGAAAATTCTATATCTGAATATTTAAAATAAATTAAATATCCCATTTTCAAAGTGGTAAAATTATGGGTCGTTACAGAAACCGTTTCGGCCATCGGATCGTCCAATCTCTAAACACAGCGATCCTTATACTCATTTTAATTCGCAATGTCAATACGAACTCAATGGAAGTGATATCGAGTCCTGATACGATCATATGTGAAAAATCATAATTTTTTGGGATCGTCAATTAGTTAATGAATCAATAATTAAATAAAATATTTTAGTACCCAACGGTTAAAATATAGGTCGTTAAATCATAAAGTATACAAACATCTCGGTATACTATCGAGTGTCTAGGCATCGATGTCTTGAATACCTATGTCATGTGACATCACTAGAGCGAGAACAACTAGTATAGCAATCATGCCAGACATTGCATCCATGAAATAATCTTTACTGTCACTCAATGAGCATTGGATATATGATAACTCATATGACCATCAACTACCAGGGATTAATGGAAAGCTTCTATTTTTTTTTGAGTACCCGAACACTAGCCCATATAGCTAACACCAGATCCCTTCGATGATCCGGGGTAACCATCAAAGTATCCAATGAGTGCCCTCATAATACCTCTGCTTACGAGTACATCAAAAAACACTCCAAGTATCAACAATCCATTCACATGTGCATCTGGAACTCTTCAACGTTCCATTCTCCATGATAGAACCCTTCAACGTTTCTATCCATGAGTTTGCTTCAACGAACAAGCCATGGTGGATCATCTTCACGACTCCATTAATTGAGCCTCTATAATCGGAACAATTCTTGATGTCCACATCATCATAGAATCAACACACAAAAATTTCGAAGCTATCACGTCGAAGCACTATGTCTTTACCTCCTCACTTTATCATTAATCTTCATTGCGTTGCAACCATCAAAAATGAATGTCGAACGATTAAATGAACACATGTACATGAACACGAACACCAAGATATGACATTCACTCGAAAACTACAAAAAATTGAAGTTTCCCTTTTTTCCATGCTTTGCCCAACTATCCTTAAGTTTCCTTGGTCTAACCCTGAAGCAACCGATCAATATTCCCGAAGCAAAAGAGATCAGACCCAACCATTTTAACCTAATAAAAATCAGATTAAGTCTAAAATCAATTTTCCATGTCATCCCATGCTTAATCATAAGCAAGCCACATAAAACCCCAAAATCGTTTCCTCCTTGATCCGAAGCACCACCTAACACCGACCTGATTTTGTTTTCCTAAGACATCTCAACCCCGAGCACTTTTACTTGGCATGACTCAAAGTTTTCTTGCCCCAAACCTGAAGTAAATATCTTTGTGATTCAAAGCATGGTCACCACCGCCCACTCCTTGTCTACCACTGACCACTTTTTAAGCTATCAAATCAACTCCAAATCAGCAGAAATTTTTTGAATTGACTCCCTAAAGCATCCAATACAATATATCCAAATTTCGTCACGTTTCAATCGCTTTGGTGTCATTCACCCCAAACGAAGTTCCACTCTCTTAACTACATAAAATGACTAGCAAACACATCAAAATAATTCATCTACAAATCAAACTTCATTCTGTTAGTGAGATTTTTCGCCTTAGCAACACCCAAGTATTTTTTAAGTAGCAGTCATGATGTTAAACGCTTTCATGACTATGAATCAACAAAATTAATTGGTATTAAAATTGCCTTTAAGAGGAGTAATTATGTTGCATTAAAACTTACACAATTATAAGAAGGAATATTTAGAATGCCAGTTCATTACACAGAATCTGTTTCGATTTTATCACTAGCAAATCGCAACAATAAAGTAAAATGTTGAAGATAAAAGGACAGGAGAATTTATGTGGTTTGGATGTTAAGGATTCCTACGTCCATGGGTAAAATGTTTATTCTTCTTTCTTGATTTCTAAGTACTAACCAAAAAATGGCAGAGAGTACAAGTTTCTTTATTTTATGTGTCTCGAAAAGGAAAATGAAAATTTCTCCCTTTCCTGCAATAGTACCTATTTATTTATATTATATAGAGATTCACATGGATTGCCAAGGTCACTCTTCCACTCTCTAGATTTCTACCGTTGAATTGCGCTACGTGTCAAGCATCCATCTTGCATATTCGATGTGCATCAATTGCTGAAGTGACCATCAATGGGAAATTGTGATTTGAGTGGTTGAATTTTGAACTTTGGCGGAAAGTTTGAAATTGAAGCGGGAATGCTTGGAATTGAGGCAGAAAACTCAAATTTGAATAGGTTGTGCATTTCTAATTTCGAGAGGCACTAGGCCTATGTACTGCACATATGTGTGAATGAAACTACAATGAGGTATTGCCCTTCCCTTCAGGGTGAGCTGTATCATTATTAGCACTTCTGGGTCTTGTTCTACTTTATTGAGAGTTATGCCTTTGTCATGCCCGAGATAGTGATGTCATATAGCCTTTGTGTTGCATCAATACCTATAAGTTGTGATGCATCGTCCAATCTGCAATATTTGCATAGTACTACACTAGGGATAGTTGGAGTTGAGTTGCATAGCTTAGTAGAAAGATAGTGTTGTTGTTTAGGTGGTTGATTACCTTGCACGATTTTGTTCTAAGCTACTCTTGAAATTGAGGTGTTTGCCTTTTTCCTTTGTCTTTAAACCAGGTTTAATGATTTTTAGGGATGAAGTTAGGATCTCTCGATGGAGGCACAAGCTTTTCCTATCGGCTCATCTCTTGAGTCTCTATGCTTGTCATATCAAAGTGGCGACCTATTCTTCATTACTCTGATGTTGATATAGGATTACAGTGATGTTCTGTCACATTAGACACAAATGGCCGTGAATCCTTGTAGCCTTTTGATACAAAATTGCAGCACAAACCTACCACTTTTAGATGTAAGATTAAAAGTGCAGTATATCACCGTTTGCATATGGTCGCTTAAAGGGATGTGCTGCGATCCTGTAATATTAGTATGGCTTTTGGGGCCACAATAGAATTTCTATATCTCGTTGTTACTTAGAAACTATGCTGCAGTTCTACCCATTAAAGCAAGTGTGAAGGCTGAAGGTCGGTTCCTACACCTTGTAGCCATTTCAGATTATATTGCGTACTCTATGTTGAATAAGTGGGTGCAGTCCTTATATTTTGTCATAGTTTTATATTATCTTGGGCGCAGTACCATCTGGATTTTATTTTCTTGTCTTTTCCTTATTCCAACTTTTATTATATGAGTAGTTCTTTCAGCCCCGTGTTGCTATTCATTTCACTATAAATATGTTTGGAAAATATAGATATAACACATTCCATATCATCCAAACAGCACATTCAAGTCATCCAAACACAAATTATAAGCATTAATAGTTCTAGATCGAGTTTTCTAGAAAATAGGACTTATGGTTGGTAAATAGTATAAAGCATATCAAAATTCAATTATATTTTTTTAAACATAGGTATAAGCTGTTACTAGCATTAGATCTAAGTTTAAAACCATTTAATTCTGAAAATCACTTTAAAAATCTTAATTTTACCATATCTACGTGTATAATAAAGTGAGAGATGTAATATCACTCACCTAGCACCAAAATTACCCAGTAATCCCTTCAAATTCGAGATGAATAGCAGTGGCATGAATCCCAATGCAAAAAATAGCAGATCTAGAGATTTCCTTTGCTAGTTACCTTCTAATGGTTTTTAGGCTAATTATAGTAGGAAAACATGAAGCTTTTTGATGGAAACAGATTACTAGTGGTTTAGATCTGTTTTTGGAAGTGGAATTATTTAGATTTGTCCCATTATCTCTAATTAGGCACAAATCTCAAAATGAATTAGTGGGCTTAGTTTGGTCTTAACTAATTACCCACTAATCTCGGCAGCAACAGTCTAGACTTAGAAAAACAATATCTCCTAATCGGTAAGTCAATTTTCCTATATGGTCACTCTACGGAAAAAGAAACCATTATTTTGATATAATGGAAGTAATTTCTGACTTTCAAAAGTTATAGACTTTACAAGATTTTTAGGATTAAAATAATTCAATAATAATTCTAAGGGTACAAATGTCCTGGTAGACATTTTCCAAAGGTATAAACATACGACCTCAAATGAATTTAAACATAGTATTTTACGATCCTCCGATACGTAAAATATCAGTCACTACACTCTCCCTCCAGGAATTTCGAAATCCCAAAATAAATTAAAGAATATTCAACCACAGTTACCTTGCATGCCTAACAACCATAAGCAATCATCAAACATATCAAACAGCCAGCCATGCAATCAATAATATTGATGAACCTATCCTAGCATGCGAGATACTAAACTATCCCATAATATATCAAAAGTGAAAGTAAATATGATAAATGGTATGCCTTCCAACGTAAAGTGCTCTGGATATGCAGCCCTCATACTCTGCCTGATTTCCCATGCGCAATCGCCTTCAATTTCACCCCATTATACCTTTATTAACTCGATCCTCTTCCTTTTTAGCTGCTTCATGTCACATCCAATGATACAATTCTACCTACGAGGTCTCAAAGCTTCTGGTTCAATTTCGATATCATTAAGTTGATATGGTGTAATTGTTACACCCGAGTCATGCATAAACTTCCATAAATGAGAGATGTAGAATACATCGTGCATGCCTGCCATCTTTTGAGGTAAGTCGACCTTATACACCATGTTCCTAATCCTCTTTAATATCGTAAAAGGACTTATGAACCTTAGTGCAACTTTCCATTATTTTCAAATCGAACCACATTCTTCGACGGAGAAATCTTTACAAACACCATATAGCTGATGGAGAACTCCAAATCCCTACGTCTCTTATCAGCATAGCACTTCGGTCTATCCTAAGCGGCCTTCATTCATTGCTGTGATCTCAATCTTCTTTGATATTTCTCTAATCATATCTGGCCAGAGTATCATTTTTTCACCCACTTCCCACCAAGACGAAGGAGTGTTACACGGTCAATCATACAACACTTCGAATGGTGACATACTAATACTAGATTGGTAGCTATTGTTATATGCGAACTCCATCGATGCAAATGATCATCCCACGACCCTCCAAAATCAAGAATACAAGCTTGTAAGAGATCCTCCAATATATGATTCACCCTCTAGGTCTGACCCATCGGCTTGCGGGTGATAAGTTATATTGAGATGTAGCTACATCCCCAGTGCATCTTATAACCAAAACCCACTACTGAGTAAAGGGCCTCGGTCACTCACAATGCTCTTCGGCATACCATGGAATCGCACCACCAATTTCACATACAACTCGGCCAATCTGGATACCATTCTATTAGAGTTAACAGGTATGAATCGAGCACTCTTCGTCAAGTTATCAAATATGAACCACATGCTATCATACCCTCCTATGGTCCTCCAAAATCCATTGATGAAGTCCATCGAAATCTGTTCCCATTTGCACTCAGGAACTTCAGGTGGTTGCATCATCCCACTTGGCTTCTTCTACTCTGCCTTTACCAACTGACAATTCATACACCTCGAGATAAATGTCTTAACATCCTTCTTCATCCCCCACCAATGATATGCCTACTTCATATCATGGTACATCTTATTATCACCAGGATGTATCGTTAATCTGGAATGATGACACTCTCATTGTACCACTTCTCATAATCCATCAACATGGGAACAAAAAATCTCCCATCGTTACAAAGCCAACTGTCTCGATCGAGTCCGTATTGCCTCATATATTCCAAATCTACTCCTCCTTTTACCATTACTATGATCTTTACTAGTTTAGCACCTCACATATGATTAGTGCCAATCCTTTCGATCAAAGTCGGTTTGATGGTCAAACTTGCCAACATCTCTGGCTCTAACTCACAATGAGGTCCGTAGTCATAGCCAGTTATAAACTCGAGTTGTGTCCACACTCAGAACATTGCCTTTAAACTGACATGTCCTCTACTCAAAGCATCGACGATTGCATTCCCTTTTCTAGGCGTATAAGAAATTCTAAAGTCATAAGAAGCTAGAAATTATAACCGTCGCTACTGACGAAGGTTGAAATCCTTCTAAGAGAAAAGGTATATCAAGGATTTGTGTTCTGTGAACAACTCGAACCTTTCTCCAAGTAAATAATGCCTTTTAATCTTCAAAGCGAATACTATCGCAGCTAACTCCAAATTGTGGGTTGGGTAATTTCTCTCATTTGGCACCCAATCCTATACTACAAGTATCGGTGTATACTATTATATACTCATTTTCGCTAGGAATAGTGAACACTAGTGCACTCATCAACCTCTCCTTCAGACTTACAAATGCATGCTCGCACTTCGCATCCTAAAGAAAGTCTGATTCATCTTTGTTAAATTGGTTAACGGTGTCGCTACCTTCGAGAAGTCCTTGGCAAAACATCTATAATATCCCACAAGTCCAAGGAAACTCCTCATATCCATAGCATTCTTGGGTTAGTTTCATTCTTGAACTGCTACCACCGTCACAAGATCGACTGCAATACCCTACTCAAAGACCACATGACCCAGAAATCTCACTTCCCTCATCCAGAAGTCAAACTTTGAAAACTTCGCTTTAGATCTGTGCTTCCTCAACACTTCTAGCACAATCCTAGAACATGTCTTATGTTCCACCTCTGTCCTGTAATAGACTAGGATATCATCCATGAACAATCACAAATTTATTATTTGATACCTGAAGACATAGTACATAAGATCTACAAATATGTCGGTTAGTTGGTTAGCCCGAATGACATAACCAACCACTCATAAAATCCAAGTGACATATGAATTACTGTGATTGGCGCACTCTCTTTCACCACTCTCAACTGGTGAAACCCCATCACATGAACCAACCAAGAGAATACCTTCACGCCATGGAGCTGATCGAGCAAGTCCACTATATGCAGGAGTGGGTACTTTTTCTTCCTCACCACCTTATTCAGCTTACGGTAATCGACACACAACTTTAGAGAGACATTCACCTTAGGGGCGAATACTACGAGTGCGCCCCATTAAGATATACTTCTACGATTGAACCTTCGCCTCAACAGGTCATTAACTTGCACCTCTAACTCCTTCTGCTCTCTAGGTGCCATATATCTCATAGTATAACTACCGATTTCGGCATTTTTCACTTAGCCTATGCAGAACTCAATCACTTGGTGGTGGTAATCCGGCCACCTCCTTGAATATGTTCGGATACACTTTAGTGGTAGGCTCAAATGACAACTCATCTCATGGGACCTCTAACGAATATAGAAAGCAAACCATAACCTCGTCCTTTGGCAGGTAGCCAATCACTACCATTCACCTCTCCTCAACCCAATTGTTACTAATAGCTTTTGGCAATCCACCACTATTACATACTTCTTCAACTAGTCCATCCCCAAGATAATACCAAACCCAACGAAATCCAAGAAAAAGCAATTACAAACAAAAGGGCATCCATTTCTCAATATTACCAAACCATGACAAACCAAAGAAAGACTAATGGGGCCTCTAGTAGGGTTCGTCGCTGCTAAAGATTAGTCAACATATTCAGGTCTCAATTCCAATCTATCTACCAAGTCACTAGGTATAAAGGAATGTGAAGCCCCAGTATCGAACAAAATACATATGGGAATATATAAATAGAAAGCATACCTTGAATGGTGACATCCTTTCTCTTTCGTCAAGGGAGCACTCGACGAAGTCAAAACATCATCTAAATCATATGCCTTTACCATCTGCTTTTGCTTAATTAGCTATGGGAAATTCATCTGCAGATGTCCTGCCTTATTGCAATTATAGCACTTCTTTTCCCCTCGGACTTGCAGTCCTTAATCGGATGACCCTTATCACCACAGTTATAGCAAACATGGTTCCACTTTGCCTTTTTCTGAGCCTCCTTCCCTTGAAATTGCTTTCTTTTATTATTCCACTCTTTCTTGCCTTCACCGCCTTGCTGTGGTTTTGGCTCTTCCTTAGCAATAACAACTGGTTTGGACTTAAGGTACAAAATCTCATTGTAAAGAGCTTTCTCAAAAGGTCGCCAATATAACCCACTACTTCTGTCCCAGATAAACATCTGGATCCATAATAAACATTTCATTCTTCTTCAACAGAGTGTCAATGAAAGACATCACGTACTTTGACAAAGCATCAAATTCAGCTACATACTCAAAGACAGACATGTCCACCTACTTCAGCTCTGTAGACTTCCTAAGCAGCACTGACTTCAGGACAACCGGTATAAATTTCTCCTCAAATCTCGTTTTGAATAGGTCCCAAGTGAAGTGGTCTTCAGGAGTAGCAACTTTAATAGCTTTCCACTAGTTCATAACTTGCCCTTGAGCTAACGAGAACCCAACCTTCTTCTCATATCATCATCCAATTCCAAATTGTAAAAAATTCTTTCATGGGTGTCCAACCAATCCTACAATTCCATAGCCGATTCCGTTCCTTGGAACGGTTGGCCACAAGGACTTCCATTGTTGTATATACTCTGTATGCATTTTAGATTATAACTCCTACCCCATTTTTAATGGATCACGGTATCAACTCAAGTTAACTATGCAACTTAAGCTCTGATGCTAAATGTGACGATCATCCTACACCTCCGACACCGAATATACTTGAAGAGTACATTGTTACAGCACCCAACCGATGTAGGATGATTGTCAAGGGTGAAAGGTAGAGAAAACAATCACAAAACCTGTCATATATCTCACAATACATCAAATAAAATATAATAATCATTACAGATATAAAATAGGCGAGACATTAATAACTAAATGAACCACAAATATCATAGTTTATAGGTCCATAGAGTTATACTAAATAGTTGTAGAGTGTATACAACTAGAAATAAACTCAAAGATATATTGCTTCTAATAAAATGATTAATACTGTCTAGGCTTTATAGTGTCACATAGTAGAATAAGCAATACTAAGGTACATATAAATATGAGAAAGCACCATCCCTTGCTCGTCCATTTGCACAGCACCACGTATCACCCAAACATGCTATCTAGTTTACTCATATAAAGGTATCCAAGATAATAATAAGCAAAACATAAAACCTCAAGTCAAACAACTATCTGGTGTGAGTGATAAGCGGTCTCAAAATACTATCTAAGTCGATATAGTAAGAACAATGTATAAGAATTGTACATGAAATGTTCCTGTATCCAAAGAGTAAGCATATAACAACAATAATATGCTACTCTACTAACATTGTAAAGTATACAAACATCATGGTATACTTTCAAGTGTCTAGGCATCGATCTCCTGAATACCTATGCCATGTGACATCCCTAGAGCGACAACAATTTGCATTGTAATCTTGGCAAACATAGCATCCATCAAACAATCCTCTCAGTCACTCAATGAGCTTTGGATATTTGATAACCAGTATGACCATCAGTTGCTAGAGATTAATGGAAAAATCCTGGTTTCCTATGTACTTGAACACTAACCCATATAGCTGACACCAGATCTCTTCAACGATCTAAGAAAACCGTTAAATACCCAGTGAGCGTCCTCATAATGACCCTGCTTACAAGTACATCAGAAAACACTCCAAGTATTAATAATCCCTTCAGACATGCATATGACCCTTCATCACTCCATCTATTTCCATTTATCATTACAGAACCCTACAACGTTCCTTCTCCACGACAAAACCCTAGTCCCTTTTAATAAACCTGCTCTGGTGGATCATCATCATCATCATGGCTCTATTGATTGAGCCACCATCATCAGAACACTTCTAGAAGTTCACATTGATCATAAAATAAATACCTCAAAGTTTTGAAGCCATCGCACTGAAGTCCATCCCTTTGCCTTGTTGTCATATCGTCGACCTTCATCACACTGATGAACGTCGAACGAACAAATGAACACATGTAGATGAATACCAAGACATCACATGCACGTCCCCCAAGACTCAACCCCATAAACAATCCTCTAAAGTGTTCGGTACCCACCATAATTGTTCGGCCCTGGCCACTTGGGCCTGCTCCAAAACTTCACAAAAGTTGAAGTTTCCTCTTTTTCCATGCTTTGCCTAATAGTCACATAGTTTCCTTGGTCCAAACCTGAAGCAACCGATTAAAATCGCCTAAGCAAAAGAGGTTGGCCCCCACTAATTTTCCCTTATAAAAACCTAGTTAAGTCCAAACTCAATTTTCCCTGTCATCCCAAGCTCGACCCATAGCAAGCCACACAAAAACCCAAGTCTTTTTCGCCTTGACTCAAAGCACCACCTAACACCAACCTAATTTTGTTTGCCTAAGACATCTCAGCTTTGAGAACTTTTACTTGGCATGACTCGAAGTTTTCTTGCTCCAAACCCAAAGTAAACATCCTTGTGACTCAAAACATGGTCACCACCCACCACTCCTTACCTACCACCAACCACTTTCGACGACCATGTTTTAAGCTATCAAATCAACTGCAAATCACTTAAATTTTATTGAAACGACTCCCCAAAGCTTCTAGCATAACATATCCAAATTTCATTACGTTTATATCAATTTGATGTCGTTTGCACCAAAGGATGTATTACTCTCCTAATCGCACAAAACGACTAGTAAAAACTTCAAAACAATTCATCCAAAAATAAAATATCATTATAATCATCCACACAGCACATTCAACTCATCTAAACACAAATTATAAGCATAAATTGTTGTAGATCTAGTTTTTAGAAAATTGCACTTGTGGTTGGTAAATGGTATAAAACATATCAAAATTCAATTATATCTTCTTAAACGCGGGTAAAAAATGTTATTAACATTAAATCTAAGTTTTAAAACATTTTATTTCCAAAATCACTTTAAAAATCATAATTTTACCATACCTACATACATAATAAAGTGACAAAAGCAATATCACTCATCTAGCACCAAAATACCCAGTAATCCCTTAAAATTTAAGATGAACAATAGTGGCATGATCTCCTATGTAGTCAAATAATAGCCTTAGAGATTCTCTTTGCTAATTACCTTATAATGATGTCTTTAGGCTCATTACAGTAGGAAATAGTGGAGCTTTTTGATGGAAAATAGATCGCTGGTGGTTTAGACCTTTTTTGAGAAGTGGAAAAATGATATAGATCTGTCTCATCTTCGCTAAGTAGGCACAAATCCCAAAACGGGTTAGTGGGCATAGTTTTGGCTTAACTAATTATCCATTAATCTGGCTACAACATTCTAAACTTAAAACTGCCATATCTCTATACCTTAAGTTTATTTACCTATCATGACCACTTTACGGAAAGAGAAACCATCATCCCGATTTAATGGTTGTGGTTTTAAACCTTAATTTAGCTCCTACCAAAAGTTATAGGCTTTACAAGATTTTCAAGGTCAAAACTACCCGATAAAAATTCTAAGGGTAGAAAATGTCCATAATACACATTTTCCATTATTATATAGTCATATAACCTGAAATAAATTAAAAATAATATTTTATGATCCTCCAATATGTAAAATACGAGTCATTACATTCTCCCTATGCACATAAGGCGATCTATAATATCTATCCCACCCCTCTCTTGATCTATTCTTGGCTGCACTCCAATGGGAGCTGGAGTGTGTCAAGGGAGCCCTTTGCTCACGACTGGTGATAGGAGCACTGCCATTGAGACATATCAAAGTAGACGTCTGTAGGCGTTCAAAAGCTGACGGTCGCTCCACTTAAGGGACATGGTGGCGTGTTGTTTCTCTAGGCGAGGCCACATCTAGAGAAATGTCAACAACATGACTTAGTACGCACGTAGTATACCTTCTTGGATGAGCATGCATATCCATGAGTGGGGTTTTAGGCACCACTCTTTCGCGAGCCTTAGTGGTATTCATGAGGGCTAGGCCCCGGGAAGGGCAGGTTTGTGAGTAGGTATGTTGGCTAGGTCAACTAAAGAAAGAACTGGTGGGATAAAGTATATGATAGCCTGAGATTCCAACCACGTCCTCAAACCTTGCACTTTGCAGGCCAAAGTACCCACATTTGTTAACCGTTGTAAAACGCTACGCCACAATTCATTGCTGAACCCAGCAATGTGGCAAGTAGCACTGGCGATGGTATTGTTATTGGTTTCATGATCATTAGAGTTGTTACTTTCATTTTCAAGAGCTTGGTCCATGGTAATAAGTAAGAACATGTTTTTTGTATAGAGGAAAAATAATGAAAGGTAAGAGCATTAAGGGGATGCCTTCTATCTAGCTTCAATATGTTGGCTAATAAATTATCCAACCTCGAAATCATACTAATTCAAGAGTGAAAGCAAAGATAAGAGCATTAAGGGGATGCCTCATATTAAGGGGATGTCTTGCCATGTGTAAGCTAGCGGTCTAGGACCGAACTCTTTGGGCAGAAATGCCTTAATAATATTTACCCACTTTCAAAAAATAATGGCAAGGATTGGCTATACCTCAATTTGGGTACACCTCATTTCCTCCCTTTCGATTTCCATCACAAGTTCCGATTCAAATAATAATACTTTCTATAGTGTAGTGGAAAGGAAGAGAAAACATTTTTATTTAAGTCAGAATTAGTGGAAGAAATCAGAGGGGATTAGAGGTGTGGCCGATCCATGCCCATGTACATACATACAAACGTACACACACAAATATATATATATATATATATATATATATATATTTGTGTGTGTATGTCTGTGTATGTATTGATATATGTGTATATATACACACATACAAATTTATTCACTGAAGTTGTAAATTAAATGGACTTATTACATACATATCAACTGAAATTAAACATATATTTTAATATATATTGGATAATTTATTTTTAATATCTCAGAAGATCGATTTTTTTCCATTTTGTTCCCTATATGTATTATACGCACACACACCTATATATAAACAAAATTGAAGAATTAAACAAATATTATTTAAGATACAAATTTAGATTTTAAACATATTTTACATATATTAATTTTAAATTTTAATCGGTTTATTTTCTCAAAATAAAATGTTGTGTGTGTGTGTTTTTGTATGTGTGTGTGTGAATTCTAATTTAGGCCATACACCTTTATACCGATTATAATGACACATTGTACTACTCCCATTACTTATGCAATGAAAAATATATATCTATATGTTATTTAGTCCATTATTCATTTTTAATCCTTTATGACATCGATCACATACATATCGATCTTGAACACTTGAATATATGTTGTTCGAATATCAAATTTAACACAAAACAAGCAAAGTAAACTTAAATTTTAATTCTAATTGTATAATATAAACTTAAAATTAAAATTTTAGATTAAAATAATCATATAAAAATTTAATTAACTACATTAGTTTAAAATTTGAACAATAACGCTCTCCTTATATCAAAACAAAATTAAATATGACTTAATGTTACAAAATTATTTGTGATAATACAGATTGAAGATCTAGTACAATGGATAACAAAAGGATTTTCTTAAAATTTATTCATTTTTGTCATGCTTCTCAATGCACTTGATCCAACAAATAGTAACTTTTACTAACTTCTACAAAAACCTTTGTCATTTCACAACTAGCTACATGTTTGATAATTAAATCAACAATATATGAACAAATAAATGCAATTATCTTCATTATGCATATTCTTCCATTTTCTCTCTTCTATGCTTGGGAGCCTTTTCTCGTCACTTTTAATCTGCTCATAATAATCATTTCGAGTTATAAATTATCTTGACCAGCACCACTGTCCCAGTGGTTGGTTGCTTCGATTTTGATGCGTGAGGTCATAAGTTCAAAACTTGCATAACATGATTTGAAATGCATATATTGACATGTAGTACGCCGTAAAACTACCTAAAGACTCTAATATATACTACCATCTAAATACCCAATTTCAAAAAAAAATCTTCCATTACATGCTTTCAAATACCTCAATTTTTCCATTCAAAACAACAAACTTCGAAAATAAAATTGTTTCCAAATATTGAATATATTTTAAGCATAGTTTTCATGATCAAACCGTGAGTCAAATCGTGATGGCTTAAGATTAAGGTTTTGATGGTTAACCGGTTGGAACCGTGGATCTTTTAAGAATATTTACTCATTTAAATACAAGCTATACGAAATTTTTTGAAATAAAAATGTTAAGGAGGCGAGCTGTGGAGAGTCTTTTAGGTCTGCAACCGAAGTTGTATGTTGTTGCAGTGCACAACTGCACTAAAACAATTGCAATTGTGTACGCACTAGCGGTACACAACGATATACGTTTAGTGAAGGAAAATTTGACGAAACTTGCAGTGGTTTGGAGAAGCTTGTTGCGGCAAAGAACGAAGTGGTGGAGCATGGTGTTTATATTTTGACGCGACGATGATTTGGGCAATGTAGAATTTTTTTAAATAGTTCAGAGGATGAGAACGAGAGAGAATGAAACAGCGAGAAAGTAAAGAGAAAATAAAAGAACTACGGTTCAACCAGATAAAACGGACGGTTGAACCGCTGATTTAAAGGTTCTATCCGTGTTCATGCATGAATGAAGTCTAGGGTTATTCGAGATCGGACCGGGGTTGGGTCCGGTCATAAAAACACTGATTTTAAGTATAGTGATATTTGAGTCCAATAACATGTAACATGTTTGATCGAGGGAAATCTAACAAGTGATAAAACAACCTTTTAATAGAAAATTATTTTTTATAATAAATTGACGAATAAAAGTAAACAAAGTAACAAATTGATTCAACAACCTTGATACAAAATGAAGCTTTTATGTCTATGATAATGACTTGGCGTGTGAAGAAGAAGACATCTTCAAGAAAAGAAAATTTCATTTAAAAGAGAGAGAGAGAGCGCGCGCGCAGCTCTTTTGTAATATGCAACAAAAGAAATATACAACCATATGCGCGGCAAAGAGTTCGGCCCTCCAAACTGAAAATATTACAACGCACCAGGGCTTATTTTGTGTCACATAAAACCATGTTGGGCCAAGTACAATCGATTTGTAAAATATTGCTTTATTTTAAGCAACATAAGAATTAATATTCAAAAAAAATATTCTTACTATATTTAGTAATATTTATATTCAATATAGCATGACTAGCTTATTTTAGTGAATAATTTGATTCAAAGTTATTGTCCTTTAAATGCTCGACAAATGGGCCAGGCGAGTCTAACCAGAAAATTCAGCCCACTAACTCGTTTTACGAGACGAAGAAGGTAGAGCAGGTTACAACTAACATTCATCAAAGCCTGCCCAGACTCGAATATTTTATCCTATCAAGTGCCGAGTGAAAAAAGGAAAAAGAAAAATAAAAGAGGAGCAAATACGTATATTATTCAATCATTGTAGACCCACGTTAAGTCAGCGTGACTGCAGTAGATATGACTACTTCTGACTGTAAAGTGTAAAACTGGTATATATATGCAAATGTATATGGCACAAGCTAAAAATCACACGCGACGTGATTTCCCCAGTCCCGGCAGTCCATTCTCATTAAAATCAAATTAAGCTAAACTACCAACCTGCCCCTGCACAGTCACATCAACCCGAAGCACGTATCCCCTCCTAGAGTACGGACACGTGTCCTTGTATCTCTATATGAATTGAATCTAGCTGTATGCTCTTGTGACGTAAGAAAATGGGCCGTGCATGGAAATCACGTATCGGATCTGATGTCCAATCATGAACCTCCGTGTAGTGTACTGTGTACGTACTGTAGTCAGTCACGTCGTATTTATATATTCCGTCATTATTCCCCAATCTTTGGCTTTGCCCCTTTTGGTCATTTCTTTGTATGTACGTCCCGGTTCTTCCTTTTTTCGCCCCTGCTACACGTAGTTTAATTTGGCTTAGGAGCACCCTAGTCTAGCCTAAGCCTGGCTTTGCCTTAAAGGCTTACACAATTAACCAGAGGCTACTACCAAATTTAATACCACTCTGAAAATGAGGCCCACAGATGGTAAATATAATGATGATTAGTACATACCTAAAATACCATTGTTGTCACTGTTGGCCTCCTCCATACTTCAGTGTCGTGTAGCTCCACCGGTGCCTCTTCTCTGCCACCGATGCATACAATTTTGGATCCAATGTCAACCTACCTGATAAATCGACTTTGGTTTCTAAAACCCTATATTAGTGTTTGGTTTGAAAACTTTATTTTGTCTTCTGCCAGCCGTGTTTTATACAATGCAAGACATAGGAGAAATGAGTGAAAATATTAATTTGCAAAGTTGTTTCGAACATATGAAAACAATTAATTTAAACATTCTGTATATGCTTAGGAGACCATATGATTGCCTACTTATGATAAATAGAAGTTATTAAGTTGTGATTATTTGATGCTTTATTCTGATAAATTATTAAGTGGTATATTAAGTTTTTCGTGGTTATTAGTTTGTCATCTAGTTTTTTTTTTGATAAAGTTAATAACCGTCGTATAGTGGTTGTCTAAAAGCTACAAATTTAATAAGTAGCAAACGCCAATCATAATAATACATTTATAATTTCCTTTTGGAAGCAACTACAAGCACTCGTAATAAACATTATTACGAACACAAAAGAATGACTACAATGACCAAAAGAATTAAAAGGATAAGCAGAGTAATACTCGTATGTTCAAATCTATTAAATAATATAGGAGTTTTCTGCCTTCTCCTTGATTCTCTGTTGATATTTTATTTTCAAATTTTTTTAATTTATCAATTCACACTTATATTACAAATCTTTTCCATCATTTTACATTCATCTACATACATTTGAAGTTTATACAATTATTTATAAATAATTATTTAGTTACCTCCTAACATTTTATATTCAAGCCAGTATGCTTAAGTTAATTACATATCTAATATTTGAACCATTTAAATAAATTCAGCTGACTAACATTTATTTATATTCGTAATAAATACTAAAAAATGACAATTTTAATATGCATACCGCTTTTGTACCAACCAAGGGTAAGCGTAATTTTCTAAGTCATTTAAAATAATAATCAAATATTTAATTTGTAATTCATTTATTTCAATAAATTTATCATTTGTTGCATCATAAAATTCAATTTTGAACTGCAAATACCTAATTTAAAATTACCAAAACAATTTACAAAACCCTCCTCACTTTTTTTTAATATTTTATGTTTCAATTCATATATTTAAATTAGTTATGCAATCTTAAATTTAAACTAATTAGATAAATATAATTAAATGATATATGTATGTTCATCTACTAAAGTATGAAAATATGAAAATTTCATTATGTGCACCATACTCATATAATAGAATTAATCATGTAGCCTTAAAATTATTTGAATAAATTCAGTAAGTATTATTCATTGATTTGTCAAATAAATCGTAAAAATACGTAAATTTGAATATTTATACTATATTCATACCAACAAAAATGTATAAAATTTATTTTTATATATAAATACATCTATCACACAACATCATTATATACATAAGGATATATCAGTATATTGATGCTTGCATTGCAAAATTCTTTTTTAACATCGAGTACCTACATTTTGGAATTTCTGTAGTTGTATACAAAACTCTCCTTAATATCACATAATATTGTACACTTAAATCAATTTACTTTAATTATTTATGTAAACTTGAATCAAAACCATTCGAACAGATTCAATTAATATTTATTCGTTAATTTATCTAACATATCCTAAAATATGAAAGTTTCAATATGTACACCATATTAATATCAACAAAAGTGGTAAATTGTTTTTCCATTCAAATATAAAGATATGTAAATAACGTAACATAAATAATATATACAAACAATATTAACAGATTCAATTTATTATTTATTTATCTCAATAAATATATCATACATTACAGTGTAAAGTTTTGTTTTAACTTCATATAGTTTAACATTTCTATAATTATTTACAAAACCTCACTCAATTGTTTCCTAATATTTCATATTTGAATACATGTGTTTAAATTACTTACGAAATTTCAATAACAGTTGGTTTACCCGTCTAATATATCCATAAAATACATGTCAATTTTAACACACGGAGAGAGATACAAACATACATACATACTCACACATACACAAAATTTTGTATGTGCGTGCATATACCACTTCAGAGAGATTTTAACATGAATTTACTACTAAACTCAGACCTTAGACTAAAT
This sequence comes from Allium fistulosum, assembly GCA_030737815.1. Classification (NCBI taxonomy): domain Eukaryota; kingdom Viridiplantae; phylum Streptophyta; class Magnoliopsida; order Asparagales; family Amaryllidaceae; genus Allium; species Allium fistulosum. Next base: position 1,147,303,760 of record CM060905.1, read on the forward strand.
ATTTTGCTGAAACTTCAATCCGGAATCTGGTCTGCAGGTTATTAGATTATTTCTCGAGTAAAAACAAAATCTTCTCCTACAAGTATGGTTAGTTCATATAATATTTACTTTTATAGTTGTTACAATCAAAACACAAAAATTCGAGGTTCTAACATTCTCCCCCTTTTTGATGATGACAACTATGTAAATTATAAATAAAAATAAATAGATTTATACTCCCCCTGTCTTAATACTCCCCTATTGTTGTGATGTACCTTTTTCTCCCCCTTTGTCATCGACAAAAAGATTGAGGGAATATAATAGATTTTTTAAAATATCTTGTAAATAGCAAGATAAACCCAATATTAATTATGGAGAAAATAAATTAGATTTTACCGTATTTGCTAAAGTTCATATTTCATCATAAGCACGTAATTCTATTAAATGTATGGTACATCCTTTAAAATCCCAAAACCTATCCTTTTCCTTTTGTTTCTCCAAGTACATGCAATAAATAATAATCATTTTTGGTACCCAGTTACTACGTTAGGGTCCAGGGGTTAATCATAGGGTAAAAACCTTACCAAAATAGGTATGGTTGTACCCTTTAAAAGAAATAAAATAATGAAACAATTTTATCAGATAAAAATAACCACTACTTATAACTAGGGTATCAAAAAATAACATTTAAAGCATATGCCACCCAAGGTTCTTGTAATTGCCTAAATTTTTGGAAACCATACCAATTTGGGTGTGGCTGAACCTTTATAAATATAATATTCATTATTAACTACTATATCAAAATAATCATCAACATATTTTTCTCTGTTTTTCCAATTAACAGAAATCTAAATACTTAGATAATTTTTATTCATGTTTTCCGTCAATGATTTTGTACTTCTAGAGATATTATAAACATTATTGGTTATAGCAATACTTGAATTTCTATAAAAATTGGATTTAGACTTTACTCGAAATCTAGTACTAGCACTAAAATTTTTATTATACATGAAAGCGTATCTAGCGCTATTTCTACGATCAGCTTTATTATATCCTAAACCACTTTTATCATGTAAAGATCTAGAACTAGATAAAATCATGTTTAAATCATTTTGACTTTTATTAAATTTCGTGAATTCATTTTTATGTTTTTCAAATTTAGTTTTAAAGTCACAATTGTTATTTTCAAAAGAAATATTACTATTTTTCAAAATATTAATTTTCTCATTTAATTCAGAATTCTCGTTTTTTAACGTACAATTCTCATTTTTGAGAAGAAAATTTCGGGATTCTGAATTATCTAAAGAGGATTGTAATAAATCATTTTATCTTTTCAAATCAAGAATTTCTTTTGGAAATTTTTCTTCCTCTTTTTCAAATAAGGTGTTTTATTCATTTAGAAATTCTTTAAGATCTAGTTATAAAGTTATTTTTTAAAACACCAAGTTGATTTTCTAAATTTAATTTCTCATTTTTTTCAATTTCTCATTTTCAAGTTCGACAGATTTCATCTTTTCTAAAATAATAAAATTAAGATTTGAGATCTTATCGCTTATACTATTTAATTCATTATTATCATTTACTGAAATTTGTAAATCATAAAGTACCTTTTTATAGTCCTCATTTGTGGCTTTGACAGTGATTATGCTTGCTATATTTCGATTGAATCTTTTTCTGACCGTTATTCTACGATGTTGTGACGGTCGATAGAATTCCAAGCTCTGATACCAAATGAAAGTTATTAAGGATCGTGCAATATGGAATATTAACTAAACTATTTACTTGTGCCAAATATAAATATAAAGTAAAATAGTAAAGTACATGATAATAGATATTTTTATACTAGTTCGACCTTCCCGTTGTACGTTCAGTCTCAGACTCCTTCTGAATTCAACTATCAACCATCACTTAACCCGAAGGAACATGTATTACACTGCCTGAGCAACTGAACATGACTTCAACCGCCTAAGCAACATAATAGGACTTCAACCGCCTGAGCAACCGAACAAGACTTCCAATACAAATAGTAGAAATGTAACTGAATATGCTCTTAAATAGCACTGATAAGTCAATAACGTACACTCTTCCTATAATCTTCTCCTTTGTGGTATATCGTGTAATTTGTGAAGGCGGAAAGTTTATAACCATCGTGCCTCGGTTGGATGTTGCGACGTTTGGGAGTGAACGGCTATAGATTTGGAGATGTATGTTGATGCCTTCACTACTTAATGATGTAACTTTTTTATTCTATGGATAGTAAACTTATGTTTTGTTTTCTGTTTTGAACTTCAAATCAAGGGTGGAGATAAGGGGCTATCATGAACTTCAAATCTAAACTTCACGTTTGTAATTTTATGAATGTAGGAAACATTATAGCTTGAATGTGTGGTGGTGGATGATCCAATTTCAAGTATGATTCAATTTTAAGAATTATAGCTTGGGCGCTTCTCCCAATGAAATACGTGTACTATGCCTTTACTACACTCTGCGTTCACGTCGTCATTAAGGGCACCCCACCTCCTCCGGTAGAGAAATCAACCGACCAGTCTGGTGTTTTGTTCATTTGTTCCCAAAAAATTTTGCTTGATCCTGTCTTTCTTTCTACTACGCTTGGGAGGCCGATCTCTGTGGTTACTTATTCTATTTCAAGGTTTCTGAGATCATTTCTCCTATTAAGACTGCTCGACTTAATAGAGATAGGGCTAAAGATGCTGCCATGATCAAGAACTTTCTTCAAGAGGGTGACCTTGTCATTTGCCCAGAAGGTAAAAATTGTTAACTTTAAATGACAAAAGAAATATAACATACTATGCTCATGCATTAATATGCGACTTCATAATGGTATGCATAGGCTAGCCGTACCAATATATTGTAGTACGGTAGCACAAATGCCTATAAAACTAGAAACTTAGGACAAATTGTAGAAGCATTACCACATTTTCTCTAAATATAGACCACAATCTCTAAAGACACGCTTCACTTTTGTGATAAGGAGAACACAATAATAGGAATCCACTCTTTTTATATAGAAGGAACAATCCTTCTCTATACAATTAGGAAGACAATGCAATTACACCATATTTATTGCAGTAGGAGAGACCACACATTCTTAAGTAAGTTCAGAGATAACAAGTTTGGGAAAAAAGAAAATGGAACATTTTCTCCAACTTTCTAAATCTTTTTAAAGCAACTTCCAATGGGATCCATCTTTTTATGTGTGATCCAATAAGAATGAAATGGAATGATCAATAATATCCTTTTATAGTGTAGCTAAGCTCAACAAAGTTGATTTACTTCATGTTCATGGTGAAGTAAACTTGAAGCCAAAAAAATTTACTTGATATATGGAGTACCTTTACTATATCAAAGTATAAGAACTTAAAATATTACCATAAGATTGACAATACAATAAATGTATAAACAAACATGCACAACTTGCAGAGAGCCATTTCTACTAAGGTTTTCAGCATTGTTTGCTGAGCTAACAAATGAAATAGTACCAGAGGCCATGGTGAATAGAGTGATTGAAAAAAGTATAAATGGATTCTAGTTCGATAACAGAAAACATGATTATACACTATTTCAAGTGGTCCGAACATCTGAAATTTATACAACGATGAAATTGATAGCACCTATCAGTATGTTGGCATTATATCATGTATGATTTATAGTTTGTATATTGCTCTAAACAGTTTTAATAATATATTAGTTTTATAATAAGTTGTAATTTTATACAGTTTTATATCGTGCATGATTTATTGTTTGTATTTTGAATATAAAGTTGTGATGTCTTCTCTAATGAATGGATTATGATGCCTTTGAATTTATATCAATTTTTCCTATTGCTTATCTGAGAATGGATTATGATGTCTTTGAATTAATATCAAATTTTCCTATTGTTTATATGAGAATGGACTATGATGTCTTTGAATTAATATCAATTTTTTCATGTTGCTTATCTGAGAATGGATTATGATGCCTTTAAATTAATATTAGTTTTTTCCTATTGCTTATCTGTTTCTTGTTGCACTTGCAAAATGTACTTAGAATTTTTTTTTATTTTGCATTTTTTTACCACAACTGCCAATTGTAGTTGTTAAAAAGTCATTTGCAACTACCAATAGCAGTTGTAAAAAATCTTTTATAACTGCTTATTGCAGTTGTGAAAAATCTTTTACAACTGTCAAGAGCAGTTGTAAAAGACTTTTTACAACTGCAATAAGCAGTTGTAAAAGATTATTTTACAACTGCCGAAGACCGTTGTAAAAAAATATATAACGACGAGCGGTTGTCCATTATAATAGACCAATTACACCTATTTTTGGCAGTTGTGAAAGTGTGTTTTTGTTGTAGTGGTAGATGCATGGGGTCTTCAGTATGGAGATCAACATGGTATGGGACGAACCAGACCTAAAGATACATCAAATAGGAACAACACACATCATAGATACAACATCCAAGGTCCCGTGAACTCAGCACCACGTCATCATATCATCTCACACTTGAAAGCCATAGGCTACCAAGCAGCGTAGTACATTATGAGTTATGCAGCTAACTCCCTACATCTATACTCATACATTAAAGAGTATTACTAGGTAATACTTGTTAATACCTAAGATATTGATTTTGATGATAATAACCATATAAATATTACTACTAACGTATCTTCGAGTTGTCCAGTACTTCCAGTTACATTGTGGAGACATTTACAGAGATAAACAAGAACTCAGTGGAAGCAAATGAATTATATATGAAGATTAATTAGAGAAAATGGAAGAACAAAACTGATTGAAGAAGAAACACAAATGTTGAATGAACAGATGTATTTGAAGTGAGGAGTAGCTGGTTGAATCTTAAAATCTTGGTAAAGACCCCATGGTAATTATACTTGAAGACCATCAACCATTGACCTCAATTGAATCGAAAAATATCCACAAATATGAGGTACTTTGATATCTGAAAATCTGCAACACTTTATTGGAGTTCCTGATTTTTTAAACACACATATGTCGACATTTGCCTTCCATGTATGTTGACATAGTGGCATATATGTCGACATTATGCCTTCCATGTATGTCGACATACTAGCCATTTTTCAATTTTTTAAAATTCAAATAAAGAGATTATCCCTCCACCTCTACACCAAAAGATATGTCTCTTCAACCACTATTTAAAGGCTTTGAAAAAAGGGCTTTCACATTAACTTTCTCTTCTTTCTCTTACTCTTTCATATCCATATTTTTGTGAAAGAAATCCATTGCATACTCATACACTTTCTTTGCATATCCATACTCTTTCACTTCAATGGTTCAAGGATTTGCAAACCACACAATATCAGGGAGTTTGTACTTGAATTCATATCACTCTCTATGATTTCATCATATTCCTCAAAGAATTCGAAGATATATTCCTACTGGAGGTCTATAGGATCATAGTATCGAATCTCAAAGAATCCGTATTCAAGGTATGACAACTTGCCATACTATACTATTGTTTGTAAAATGAAAGAGGTGTTCTTGTAGCCTATGAAATTAAGAGTGTGATCTTATAGCCCGTAAATTAAGAGGGCATATCTTGCAGCCTGTAAATCAAGATTGTAAAGGTGTTCTTGCCACTGGCGAAAAGCAAGTGTTGATAGTGAAATTCTATACAGTGTAGTACATGATTGGATGTAGGATTGGTCATTCTGAACTAGTATAAAAATCCTTGGTGTTATTTACTTTACTATATTTTACTTTACTACTTACTTATTCTATGACTATTGGTTTCTGTTTGCAATTTAAGTAGATATAGTTTTAACTCATAAGTATGTTTTAAATAATTGAAATATACACTTCAACCCCTCTAGTGTTCAAATAGCCTTAAGATCCATTCTGCATTGTATTATAGACAACCCTTCATCCATATTTGGTATAAGAGCCCAGATTTTCAAAAATTCATAACTTGATTTTGGAAAAGTATAAATGGCTAATAAAATTAGTAACACTTTTTGTAGAAGGACAATCTACTGTTAGACCCCTACTATTTGATGGTAGTAATTATGTTTATTAGGCTTGTAGGATGAAAATTTATTTACAATCTAATAGTTTATATATATGAAACATTACCAAAGTCGAGTATACTGAGCCCCAAACTGAATACACTAAGCCCCAAAATAAATATGCATAATGGCTACCAAACCAAAAGACTCGAGCACTTAATAACTCAAAGAGCATGAATATTTTATTTTGTGCCTTAGTTAGATATGAATTTAATCGAGTCTCTATTTGTAAGTCTGCATATGAAATTTGGAGAACACTGCAAGTCACACATAAGGGCGTTAGTAAAGTAAAACAAACTAAGATTTCTATACTTACTAACCAGTTTCAACATTTTAAAATGAAACCAAATGAGTCTATTTCTGATATGTATTCTAGATTTCAGGATATATTATATGCATTAATATCACTAGGACAGAAAGTTACTGAAGAGGACCAAGTCAGAGAGATCTTGAATTCACTTTCTGGTAAATGGGATCTGATGACTCCAGCAATCGAAGAAGCCAATGATATTAGTACTATGAAAATATATGATTTAATTGATAATCTAATGTCCTATGAAGTAAACTTGCAGGTTAGAAAAGAGAATCAAGCAAATGAGAAGAAATCACTGGCACTCGATGCTACAAACGATAATCATGAACTAGATGACGACGATGAGGAAATAGATTTCATGACCTTCAAGTAATTGTTGAAATATTGGAAAATGAACAAACTTCGTAAAACTAACAACTATAATTGTAGAAATGGAAATATTATTAAGTGTTTTGAATGTGATTAATCCAATCATTTGAAAAGAGACTACCCAATTCTAAACAAATCAAAGTACTCTTCAAACACTTTTAATAGGACGAGGAAACAGACTTTCAATGCAATATGGGATGATTCAGATACATCATCAAGTGATAGTGATTCAGAACTGAAAATGCCAACATGTGCTTCATGGCAAAGGATGACCAGGTATGGAATTTTGACAAAGAAATTATTAATGTTTTAAATGATACGTATAAGGGATATAAAATGCTTAGAAAAGAGTACAAGATTAGTTTAGTAGAAACAGATAGATCAAAAATGTTTAATGAAATGTTAATTGAAGAAAAACAATATCTAAAAGATGAAATTGAAAGACTTAATGATGGAAAGGATTTAAAACATAATGGTTTTGAAAAACTGAAAAGTGAAAATGATTCCCTAAAATCAAAAAAATCTTTCAATGAAGTTAGAAGTCACTAATCTAAATGACAATATAACATCTTTGGACAATGTTATTCTTAACTATAATAAGTACTTTGTTCAACTGAAAACTGATGTTAATAAATTTAACAAAGGGAAGGATAATCTAGAAAATTTATTATCTGCATCTAAACCTACTAACAATAAACATGGACTTGGATACAACCCTAAGCCTAAATCAAAGAAAAATAGTACTAAATTTGAAACAACCCACACCCCTTAATATACCCAAAAGGACACATTAAAAGGTGTGGTGCATTGTAGTTATAAATAAAGCTAACAGAGACTAAGATTCACAAGACAAATATAGATAAAAATAGTGGAAACTTAAAACAATAACTTAATTAAAACAAAGCTTCATAATTGCTTCATAAATAAGTCAAATACCAAATACAACATCCATATCTCAAAACCCATCATGTCTTATGAAATAAAAATTCATAGTCTCAAAATCAGAGTACATAATATCCCTCATAATAAGCCAGTACATAGAAAGAACAAAAGCTGAAAATAAAAGAAATACATAGTAGGGAACTCCTCCAAGAAACCGCCAAGCAACAGCAATTTACCGACTTCTCCCTTGATTGTCTATGGGGGGGAAGGGGAAAATGGAGTAGAGGGTCAAACTAAATGTCTAATGAATGATAGTAATTGTTATAGTCTTTAAGCAAGATAAAAGTAATAGACTCTACAACAGTTTTAACATAAATAAGGATAATAAAGGAAATAGGAAAGAGATAAATTGAAAATAAGTACGATTAAATATTGCTCAGTTTATAAGATAGGTTAATTTGATTGCTTGTACTTGTCCTTGATTTCTACTTTGATTAGACTGAATTCCTAACCCCGTAATTAGGATGTAACCCTAATTCTACCCTTTTTGATCGGCCTGCTACTCCATAGACCTTACTACGGACCAGCCGCTATATAACACCCTACACGGCAACCAATGGTATCTACAAAAGATGCAAAGAGCAACTACTGTGGATCCGGACGACATATATAGCTCCCTACACAGAAGGCAATGGCGTCTACGAAAGACACTCATACTAAGCGCTTGGAACTCATAGCTATTACTGAGCACCCGAATGGAAGTCGCACGCGTAACTGCCACCATTCCCATGCTACCTTTTGCTCCACCTATTAAGTCTTCTTATTACCTCAAACTCCAGCATAAGCATTCCCCTCATCCCACTTCAGGTTAACGTGGGATCACCGTGTGTCCATAGAATCTATTGGGGAAATGCTATTGGTACTGGCCCTTCATCCAAATAATATCTAGTTGCTCCCCTTATCCAAATCCCCCATGATTTGGATTTCTATTTGACCAATTACTACCATTCTTAGCATAAGCGTGCCCTAGGCTCACCGTTTTGTCTAATAGGGAATGCTATTTGGTACAGGTCCTACTTTCATATTTTCTTATTAAATTAGGTAAATTATTTAAATAAGCCTTTACATTTTTCTCTACTATCTGTGCTTATTAATTTCTCCTAAGTCTTAAAATAAGCCTTATTATGTTCTTTTCCTTATTATAACCTACTTTATAATCATGCTTATTACTTAACCCAAGGTCTAAGTGTGAAAATAAGCTTCTTTCATCTTTTATACTTTTAGTTATAATTCTAAGTTATAACTAGGCCAATCTTTTTAATTCAGTCCAATTAACGTTATAATTAGGGGTAATTTCAGTCCAATTCCATTTATACTACAGTCTTTGAAATTTACATCTTATATTCCATTATTTTAGTTTTCTTACAATTTAAACCCTATTCGCGTTAATCCTATTATAATCCATACGCGAAGAAGAAGGAGGAACAAAAGAAAACTAAAAATAGAAGAAAATCCAAAGCGTAGAAAGAAGATGTAAATTACCTATAAATAACAGTAAATAAACTAAAATACTGTCAATAAACTGTAAATAAACGGAAAAGCTATAATTAATAGAAATAAACTAAATTACTGAAAAGAATAGCTGAAAGGAGATAGTCTGAAAATAATTCTAAAAACTATAAATAAACTACTGAAAAGGCTATTCCAAAAATCGTAGTAAAACTACAACTATTGGAAACCCTATTATTTTAAATTACTTGAAGAAATCTTAAAATAATTACAATCACTCACTTCCGGTCCTAAGCTTTTCCTTTGGTCTTCCCGGATCCACTTGGAGTTGTAAAATAATTTAATTTATAACGATTTTCTCCTTTGGAAAAATTATTCCGTTTAGGGTCCTTCCTAGAAAGGTAAACCCAATTGGAGAAAACCTATAATGATAAAAAGTATTAGGTCTAGGGGTCTATTTACAGGTGTAGAAGTGGATCTTAGACCATTGGATTTGGAGATTAAATAGGATGCAACCACGTCATAAGCTGAATAGGGGCCATTGGATGCAGAAACGGAGGGACCAGATCAGTTTAAATAATGCAAAATACGTGTTCACTCGCTGCTGAATCGTTCGAACGAACAAACGTTCATTCGCTTGCCAAAAGGTAAGGCGAGTCGATGGGCGGTCGACCGCCCCCTTGCCCAGGTCGACCGACCGGTCGGCCTATGTGTATATATATATTTATATATATTCTTTTTCATTTCTTTGATTACTTCGTTCTTTGCTCATATTAACTCGGATTCTAACGTTCAATATATGAAATTGACCAGAAAATTACCACGGACACAATGGTGCAACTCCCGTGGCTCAATTCTGATAATTTCACAAAGTTATTTTATTATCTAATTAATTATTGCGGGTTAAATTTTGGGTTCTTACATTCTCCCCTCCTTCAGGGATTTCGTCCCCGAAATCTCTAAGGATAAAAGAATGTACTAAATTTTTTCATCCAATTCTACAACCAACTACTCAATCATCAACCATTCATCCATCGTCCTTAAAAAATTTCTAATGCAATTTATGATACTTATGCAATTAGTGTAGTGTAAATGTTCCTAACTAATGCAAAAGATTAGATGGTCCACTGATTCAGTCGACCTCCTTTTTATGCAATCATGTCTGTGCCATGTATCCAAATGAATGCAAAAATTTCCTAACAATAACCGATAATTCTATATGCGTGCTACAAACATCATCCAAATGCAACAATCATGTGATAAACATCCATTTATAGCAACCATGGAAATAAAATAAAAATGCGCACACATCCATATGCATATGCTCTAGTGTCCTAGTTAGGCCGATTCCTAAAGAATTATAGTGCCTACTGTACCTATATGCATCCATTAGAATCCACTAGCAAACACTTGCAACCACTAGCATAAATCATTCATAACATGTTCTATTAACATGTTTACATCAAATTCTACCATCCATAGGTTAAATCCTAAGTTCTACCCTCCCAAAGGATAATAAAGGAAAGAACCTATTCAAGTCTAAAGATGGAAAAAGGAATTCTAAAAATTACTATCAAAAAGATGAGGATAGGAAGTACAAATCTTCTCTTCTACTTCCTAAGTGGCGTCTACAACATCATCTCCACAATGCACCTTCACCATTGGAACCTCCTTATTCCTTAGTCGCTTGATGTCTCTTCCAACAATCTTCGTGGGGATACGCCGAACAGAAGCTTCCCTTTCTACCTCCACCTATTCCAACTGACTAGGCTCTACAACCTCCGCCGAGTCATGTAAGCACTTTCGCAAGTGCGAAACATGGAAAACGTCATGCACTCCTGCAAGCCTATCAGGTAGCCTTACTTGGCAAGCCATCTTCCCAACTCTCTGTGATAGGAAATGGTCCAACAAATCTAGGGGCTAACTTTCCATTTGATCCGAATCTTACCACCTTTCTAAGCGGGGACACTTTGATAAAAACTAAGTCTCCAACCTCAAACTCTAAGTGTGAAGCCCCACCTCTATACCCAAGCTAACCAAGAACACTACGATGTAGTGCTGTCAATTAGCGCGGAGAATAAGGCTGTGGAGGAGCGACCATCCATGTAACTTCTTTGTGCGAGCACCGATACGTTAGATAGAATAGAATGCATATCTTTTAAGGAGGAAATCCGACATACCGGTACAAACACAAAGCTATCACACGGTGGCTATATATAATCTTCGGAAAACAAACATAGAAATAATCATAACGTAAATCAGTCACAGACATCCATATCACAAAGGCGGAAGAAGATATGAATAAATATATAACACATGAAAGTGTACATCAGAGTAGTGGTCAGAAAGATCCACGATAATACAAAAGAATAGCATCACGTGCTATACAAAAGAATAAGTACACAACATAGAGTCTATATCTCAAAGGTGTACATCCAAAAACTACTAATCTAAGTAGTTAGCCAAAAGTCAGAATAATCCTGAAGAGAAGTCAAGCAGAAGCACCTGTAACATCTCGGTCTGACCCGAGTATTATTTATAAGAAAATAATAAACGGATCAGTCTAACTATAAATATCAGATGATATGGTATACAGTAAAAGGCATGACATGAACATGTAATAACCATAGCGACATACTACTATAAGTATGTAAATGATAATCAACAAAAGATTAATCAATATCACAAGAATCTTCTCAAAGATAAAATAGGGCATCATACCCTAAACTTGTATTCATAACAAGTCAATAACACATAAATTCACCAATGCACAAAAGCTGATATCATATCAATGAAAATCATGAAAATTGGTGAAGCACAAAATTCCAGAAATCATCATCAGAAATCCAGAAAACACATAAAGGGGGGGAGGCCTAACACATGAATGGGAGCATGAAAACTCACCTACGCGTAAACACATGACGAGATGATATCTCATGGAAGCTATCCATTAAATTTTTCACACATGAATGGCCCGAAGACCATAGGAAATGTGATGGCGAAACATCACATGATCGGGGTATAGTCTCCCACGTAGACAAAGAGACATCGCTCAATCGCTAGTCTAAATCACAAAAATGATCGTCATGATCATAAGGAAGTGTCAATCACACCAAGCTAGTAAATATATGAGTTTAGCTTCATGTCCCATAACCACTTGCTTAACTTAAATATTTACGAACAAGCTGTAAATCTTCACTAGGAAATTGTCACAAAAAGGGTTCAATCGAACAAGTCCAAGAGCTAACCGACGAAGTGAACGCAAGCGTTTCATACCACTCGTTTTACTAAGTCGTTTAAGTCGATTTCTCATTCGAGTGAAGTAAAGGCTTGTATATACTAGTAGATTGAAAATCGGTTTGAGAAAACGAACTTTTGATACTTAAAATAGTGTTGAAATCGCTTTGATGAAAGAGTTTTGATATTTACTATTAGTATTGAAACCTTCATATATCTTTAAAGTGACAAGTCATAAAACGATGGTAGAACAAATCAATTCACGTTCGAAGACGTGAGTAAAGTCCAAAGAAGTCAATCCCAAAACCATCAAAGTAGAAATTCTGATCAATGTTTTTCAGACGAGATTGCCTACGCAGAGTAATACGGGGTTCGACCTGCCCGGTCAGGTCGCGGGGGTCCAGGGGGCAGCGCCCACGGCGGGGTGGTCTCGAGTCCTAATTTGACCGTATGCAAAAAGTAGCTTTTCGGACTAACATCCGACTAACGATAAAATATTTAAATAAAATATTTAAATATAGAATTGATAGATATGCGGGTTGTTACAGACTCCCCTCCTTAAAGAAATTGCGTCCTCGCAATATATATATGGTGGAAATAAAAAGTAACAACCATAAAAGCATATTAACACAAAAGAAATTGGAATTAAGAAGTTTACCTCAAAGAGCATGAGAAAGTAATTCCGGATGTGTACGCTCGATGAATTCTCTAGTTTCCCAAGAGCAATCCTTAGGATTTGAGGACCATTGAACTTTAACCAGCGGAACATCTTTATTTCGAAGCCGTTTGATCTCCGAAGCAATAATTCGAACAGGATGCTGTTCATAAGTTAAATTAGGTGAAACTTCAATCTCTTCCACAACACCGGGCTCAAGAGTAGAATCGGAATCCCGAAGGCACTTCCGTAATTGAGAAACGTGAAACACGTCATGCATAGCAGAAAACTGAGCCGGTAATGAAAGGCGGTAAGCCATGGAACCAATACGCTCGGTGATAGGAAATGGCCCAATATATCGAGGCGCTAACTTTCCCGATCGACTGAAACGTACAACACCCTTCATTGGTGAAACGCGAATAAATACAAGATCACCAACAGAAAATTCTAATTTCCTTCTTCGGTTGTCGGCATAGGATTTTTGTCTACTCTGGGCTTCTTTCATCCTATGTCGAATAAGTTCAATCTTTTCTGTGGAATCTCGAATAAAGTCTGGTCCTAAAACCAGTTTCTCACCGGCCTCAAGCCAACAAGAAGGAGATCGGCATGGCCTTCCATAAAGTGCCTCGAAAGGAGCCATACCAATACTAGATTGGAAGCTGTTATTGTAGGAAAATTCAACAAGCGAAATATGATCTTCCCAAAAGATAATGTCGCCAAATTCGAAGGGCGAAAACGATAGCCGCGAGTTCTAAATCATGCGTGGCATATCTAGTCTCAGCCGGCTTCAATTGCCTAGAAGCATAAGCAATAACACGTTCTTTTTGCATAAGAACGGCACCCAAACCAACGCGACTAGCATCGGTGTAAACGACAAAGTCTTGATTCCCTTCGGGAATAATAAGAATAGGAGCATCAGAAAGGAGTTCTTTTAATTTCTGAAAAGAAGTTTCACATTTGTCTGACCAATTGTATTTAACACCTTTCTTTGTTAAGCCAGTAAGAGGTACGGCAATCTTAGAAAAGTCTTTTATAAAACGGCGGTAATAACCTGCCAATCCGAGAAAGCTACGGATTTCAGTCACGCTTTCTGGTCTAAACGTGAATTTGATGTTGAATCTCGGATTTGCAATGGAATTTGTGTTTGGGAGTTTTAATTTCTCTTTCCCTCCACCATTTTTGAAGAAGCTTGAAGTGATGAAGAGAAGAGGGGGTGGGCTGAGTTAAGAAGGTGCAGTCCAACCCAAAGTCTCAAGCGGGAAAAGTGACGAAAATTTCACTATCTCCAAACATATCGAAGTTTACACTCAAAAAGATCGCAAACGTCATTTTGAACTCAATGGGGGTGATAAGCGGTGCTAAAAAAGAAGGACGAGCCTCAAGGCTACATAAAACAAGAGATGAACATAATTCGGAAACACGATCTCGAATTTCACAAGTGGATAAAAGTTCGAGATCGTTCCATTCAGATATCATCATGGAAACAACCGCTTGTTGTTTTCGACTAAGTGCGTCGGCAACTCGATTCCCCTTTCCGGGAGTATAAAGAATGTCAAGATCATAAGAGGCAAGAAATTCGAGCCAACGTTGTTGACGCAAATTAAGTTCCTTTTGAGAAAACAAATATTTCAAAGACTTATGATCAGTATAAAGAATAAACTTTTCTCCCATAAGCTATTATGACCCGAACGAGAACGGGGAAACGAACTTTTGATACTTAAAATAGTGTTGAAATCGCTTTGATGAAAGAGTTTTGATATTTACTATTAGTATTGAAACCTTCATATATCTTTAAAGTGACAAGTCATAAAACGATGGTAGAACAAATCAATTCACGTTCGAAGACGTGAGTAAAGTCCAAAGAAGTCAATCCCAAAACCATCAAAGTAGAAATTCTGATCAATGTTTTTCAGACGAGATTGCCTACGCAGAGTAATACGGGGTTCGACCTGCCCGGTCAGGTCGCGGGGGTCCAGGGGGCAGCGCCCACGGCGGGGTGGTCTCGAGTCCTAATTTGACCGTATGCAAAAAGTAGCTTTTCGGACTAACATCCGACTAACGATAAAATATTTAAATAAAATATTTAAATATAGAATTGATAGATATGCGGGTTGTTACACTAAGCCTCTCCTCTGCTTGTCCGCATACGACTTCTGTCTCTCTTGAGCCTTCTTCATCCTTCGGTGAATCAAATCCACCCTCTCAGAGGCCTCCCTAACCATATCGGGTCCAAGTAATAACTTCTCCGTAGACTCTACCCAACATGATTGGGGCTTGCAAGGTCTCCTATATAAAGCATCAAATGGTGCCATTCCTATACTTGTTTGGTAACTATTATTGTACGCAAACTCAACCAACGGAAGATGCTCCTTCCAAGTTCCTCCAAAGACCAAAATGCACATCCACAGCAAATTCTCAAGCACCCTATTTACCCACTCCGTTTGACCATCTGTCTGGGGGTGATAGGCCGTAATCAACCTAAGTTGCATCCTTTGCGCCTCCTGTAAGCTTCTCCAAAACTCACTAGTGAAAATGAGATCTCTATCACTAACAACGCTAGAAGGAACTCCGTGTAGACGGACTATCTCTCGAATATACAAGGATGCCAGATATGAAGCCGTACGCTTACTCTTAACCGGGATGAAGTGAGCACTCTTGGTCAATCTATCAACAATCACCCAAATGCTAGTGTTCCCCTTCCTAGAACAGGGTAAATCATTAATGAAATCCATAGAAATACTATCCTACTTCCACTCCGACACATCTAAGGGCTGAAGTAATCCACCGGGCTTCTGCTGCTCTGCTTTTACCCTTTGGCATATGAGACACTTAGTTACGAATTCCGCCACGTCCTTCTTCATACCACCCCAATAGAACATCCTCTTCATATCCCGATACATTTTGTCACCAACCGGATAAATAGTCATATGGGAATGGTGTGCCTCCTCCAAAATTTCTCTTAACAAGTCACTTGCGCGTGGAACACAAAGCCTCCCATCTCTCATAAGCCACCCTCTGCTATCAATGGAACAGCGTTGGAGATGTCTCGAGACCTCTCCTCGGCTAATCCTATCCATAATGTCCATGAGCTCCGAATCTTCTCGTTGCCTCAAGCCAATCTGATCCATAAGGGTAGGCCTCACCTCTAATGTCGCCAATAGTCCGGGAGTAATGTCCGTAGAGGGATTAAAATCAAAAGTAGAAATAAACTCCAAGCTCCTCCACTCTG
This sequence comes from Allium fistulosum, assembly GCA_030737815.1. NCBI lineage: Eukaryota > Viridiplantae > Streptophyta > Magnoliopsida > Asparagales > Amaryllidaceae > Allium > Allium fistulosum. Next base: position 1,147,319,973 of record CM060905.1, read on the forward strand.
TGAACAAAGTACTAAGGGTTGCTTTCTTTATACTCAATGCATCCGCAACCACATTACCCTTGCCAGGGGTATAAGCTATCTCAAAATCATACGAGAATAAAAACTCCATCCACCTATGTTGCCTCAAGTTCAAGTCCTTCTACGAGAATAGGTACTTCAAAGACTTATGGTCGGTAAAAAGCTCAAACCTCTCTCCAAGAAAATAGTGCCTCTAAGACTTGAGTGCAAAAACTATGACAGCCAACTCCAAATCGTGGGTAGGGTAGTTCTTCTCATGCGTCCTCAACTGCCTACTACCATAACACACTACCCTCCCTTCTTGCATCAACACAGATCCTAGACCCGTTCCGCATGCATCAGTGTATAAAGTTAAAGGCTTAGCTCCGTCGGGTAAAACTAAAACTTGTGCACTAGTAAGGGCTCTCTTAAGCTTCGTGAAGGAATTCTCATAATCCATGTGCCACACGAAAGCTTTATTCTTCTTAGTAAGGCGCGCGAGTGGTGCCGAAATTTTGGCAAAGTCTCTAATGAACTTCCTATAGTAGCCAGCCAATCCTAGGAAGCTCCTAACCTCGGTAACGTTCTTGGGGGCCTTCCAATCTTGCACTGTAATAACCTTAGCGGGGTCAACAACCAAACCTTCCTTCGAAACTACGTGCCCCAAGAAATGAACTTCCTCTCTCCAAAAATGACACTTTGAAAACTTAGCTCTCAAATGATGACTACGAAGTGCGTGAAGAACTTCTTCCAAATAAATAGCATGCTCCTCCATATTCTTGGAAAATACCAAGATATCATCCACGAATACCACCACTAACTTATTTAGGACATCCATAAAACGCGGCTCATCAAATCAACGAAATAGGCTGGAGCATTGGTTAGCCAAAAAGGTATAACCAACCACTCGAAGAATCCGTCCGGTGTCCTAAAGGTAGTGTTATCTATGCTGTCATCAACGACTCTAAGCTGATGGAATCCCGTGGCTAAATCAAGCTTAGAGAAAACCAAAGAACCTACCAACTGGTAAAAAAGATCATCAATCCTAGGGATTGGATATTGGTTCTTCTTGGTGAGCTTATTTAATTCTCTATAATCTACACAGAGTTGGAGAGAACCATCCGCCTTAGTGGCGAAGACGACTGGCGCTCCCCACTCCGATATGCTCCTTCTTATGAATCCCTTCTCCAAAAGCTCACGAATCTGCTTGCTCAATTCTTTCCTCACCCTAGGTGCCATGTGCCTCACAGGTAATGCTATTGGCTTAGCATTCTCGGTCAAATAAATCCTGAAGTCAATCTCTATCTTAAGGGGCAGTCCCCTAACCTCCTCAAAGACTTCTGCAAAATCTCTGACGATGGGAACCGAATGCAACTCTGATGACGATGAATCGAGGGAATAGAAAAAACTCAACATGACTGACCCTTACGAGTCGCAAGATAAGATGATTATTTAACCGAATAAGGAAATAGATAATCTTATATAAATCGCGGGCGACCATAACCGGGTCAACCGTGACTTCAAGAATAAGATCGATGTGGAATTCCGAGGTAAATTGACATTCGATCTCAAGAAATAGAATTCAAGTATAGCAGGAGATAGATAGCATCGTAAACCGAGGATACAGAAATCTCCGGTAAATCAATGCCTATTGTAAAGGAATTTCACCCCTTTACAAATTATTCGAAGATTGGCGAGACCGCCGATTCATTATAAGGGCCATTCGAAGTGGAGTTATGGGATGCTCCAGAATTGGAAGAAGACTAATAATGAGGGACACGAATGAATTTTTTTGGAATCGCAGGGAACGTTCCAAAAGCCAAAGGAATCGAGTCAAAAGGAAGAGGTTGAAACTCGAATGAGAGTGATTTTGTAAATACATTTACCCTATATGTTAAGTTTTGCCTAGAGCTACCAAAGCTCTGATACCAACTATAACGACCCGATATTTTGGACCATTCGCATCCATTATAAGTGTATAGGTAGACACTCATGCCGGTGTTGAATTGCTCAAAATACCGCGTTGTTAATTTAAATTGGCAAAACTTAGCATATACAATAAATAAATAATCACAGATCACAGACACAGAGTAATATAACAACAATGCAGCGGAAACAAAAGAATAGTAGTTCATGAAGCTACTATATATATATATAAACCAGAGTTATACAGGATACAACAGAAGTCTCGAATACAATAGTCAAATACAATATCAAAATACATCACTGGAATAAACTGAATATCTGAAAGCTGGATAGATCGCTGGATCTCCAAACAAAGCTCCAACTCCAAAGGTGAGTCTCGAATACTGGTACACTCAGTCTGACCCGAGCGTAAAGAAAACACAAAACACTCGAGTCAGGATTAACATTCTTATATCAATAAATCCAACTCAAGTGAAATAACGACTGAAATACAAGTGACTCAAAGGATGTTTGGGATAACCATCCTCTAAGGATCCATTAAACTATCTATATATACAGTAGAATACGCTAAGTAGATAATGTCTAATCCGTAAAGTACGATATCAAAATAGCGTTAAGTCATGGCCCATTCCACCCTTAACACATTTTTATTCCCAAGAGCATATACAAGACCGTAGTTTCCCCAAAACCGGAAGTCACCAGAGGGCAATCCATATACTAAAGGTACAAAACAAAACGTAGTTGTCGCGAATAGGATAATCAGTATGACAAGGTACATGAGGCGATACCAACTAGGATACTAGTAGTTGCGTGATCCGGACTGATGTTGGGCATAGCAGCTACTACCCCAACACCGCGAAACAACACTCCCATAATCGAGGGGTGCACCCAAATCGAATCACAAAAGTAATAGATATGGTAACGAAGAAGTGTGCCCGCTAGAGGTGGCGAACCTCAATGGCCCGGCGCGGCTCCTGTTTTAGTCATGTCAGGGGTCATCCAAAATCGTTTTCTTTCTTCAGTCAACGCGTTCACCAAACCATCCACTTCATTCTGGATCAACACTCCGCGTATAATAGTTATTAAAGTGGTTTTCGGTATCGACAGAGAGTATGTCCATATCCGATCCCGGTCTCTTTAATAACTACGTATTTATTACACCGATGGTCATTTAATAGAATTTCAAAATAGTTATATTTCAAAACCGACAGATCATTGCCATTTCAAAACCATACCAATATGATATCACTTTCACTTCAAATAAATCCATTTCCAAAATCATAGTACTTTTCTTTTAAATAGTTTAGATATTAAAATTAGTATATATAATAAAATAATTTATATTAAAAATGATTTATATTAAAATAGTTTATATTAAAATAATTTATAAAGTAAAATATCAATAATTTAAATATAATTTTAAAATTACTTTATAAATAAAATAGTTTCCTCAAATTTCACAAATCGATCCAAATTAACTCGAATTCCAAAATTTTAATTTAATCAAATCTCAAATCATCAATTTTCAATTCGATTCAGTTTCTAAATAACCAATTCAAGCTATCGATTTCAAATACATATTTAAACCATAAAATAAGCCATTTCAATTTCAATATATTTCAAAGCTTTAAATATTCAACATTTCAATTACATCTTATACAACTTCAATTCACAAATTTTAAATAAACAAAATATCCCATTTAAATTTATATAAATTTGAAATATTCATTAAAGTCACTTTTAATCAAATTCAAGTTAAAAACATATCTTTAGAATTTCAAATTTAATAAATTTCAAATCAACTTATTTAAGTATAATTATTAAATAATTAAGAATCCCAAATCAATTTCAAATTTATCTTTCAACCTGAAACATTTTAAACTTTATATTTGAAAATATAAATTTTCATAAATACCCGAACATATTTCATATTGATTCGAATCAACTTTATTAAATCAACTTTAATAAATATTTAAAATCATTATTTATTTAAAACCATATATTTCTTTCAAAACCGTAGAAATGTTTTTAAAACATTTATACATAGACCAACGATGTCTGTATATGATTTTCTATCCTATGGTCAAGTGATACGGATATTTATCATTTCAATCCGCAATTTAAAATATATTCGGGTATATATATCTTTCAACCCGAAATCCAAAATTCAATTTAATTTGAAAATCGCTTGGGTTTATCATTTCAACCCATAACGATTTTCTCCTATTCTAAAGTCCGTTCGGGTATGTATCATTTCAACCCATAGTGATTCTATACTAACAGGGAACTTGCAGAGTGATAACAGATATGATAATAATATAACAACGGTAACAGGCATATATCATCAGTATAAATAACAGATAAGGGTGTCAGATGTCACAGGTGAATAGATACAGATGATGGCATATATATTTATCAATATAAATAACAGATAATGATGTCAGGTGTCACAGGTGAACAGATACAGATGATGGCATAGGTATAGCAATATAAATAACTAACAGCAGCATATTTCAATTGTCGTTTCAATTGAAATCAAATTTAATAAATAAAAGAACGTTAATCGTGAGTGATTGCTCACCTTTCGAGGCTAGAGATGCACGAGAAGATGACACGGATACACACACTGATACAGACATAGGGATTGAGTTACGAATCCAAGCAAAACAAATCGGGACGAATTCAACGATCAAAGCTGATAATAGAAATCGATGAAATCAAATCAAAACATTCAACATAGCAACAAATAAAACATGTCCTGCGTCAGAGTTTAACAATATAATTCTATGGGCTACCGAGATCGAAATGGTCTGAAATTTGGTATGACTAAAGATCAAAACTTGTATTTTAAACTGCAAAAGATTTACTTGTTTTGGACAAGAGACGAGAAAAGTTATGATGTCACGAACATAGACTCAGGCCATGTTTGCAGCAGTGTAAAATAATTTCTAAGTACAAAAGAACAGCTGTCTGAGTCTAACTTCCAGATCCTCGACCACTAATCAAACGATGTCGGATTTGGATGAAATTTGACAGGCATAAACTAGGTAACTTCGACTTCTTTTTTAAAAAAAAATCAACCCATTCCGATAAAACATGAGTGAGATATGATATCGCGAACATGCAGTCTAACTGCTGTTCAGAAAAGAAGAAAAAAAAAATGACTAACTGCTTCTATTAAAAATATATGCATGCAAACTATTCTTTTTAGAAACCATATATTTATAGATCCATATACTTTTGTAAACTAGTATACCACTAAGATTTTAAACACGGAAAACTGATCTGTATATGCATAACAAAACACCAAACATCTATACATTATTTTATTATAAAACTTAAACTATTTATAACTGTAAAACCTTTACAATTTTAAAAACTGCAACAATACACTTATACAAAGACTTATGTTTTATAACTCTATATACAAAACAGGACAGAACTCATATGCTCTAAACTAATATATATATATATAGAAGTAGTAAAACAGAATTTATCTCTACAGACAAACTATATGAATAGGAAGTATATATATTTTAATACATATATACAATATAGAACAAATTTAATACCAAATAATTTACCTTCAAAATATCATGTTCATATACACGCGAGCAGGTATGGGAAGATGATAGGCAAAATGAAGAGCTCGAGTGAGGAGAGGGAGCCGATACAGCAGCTTCGGCTGTGGTGTTGTGCACGACAAGTTGGACGTTTAAGGTCGCAAGGTGGGATTGGCAACCTGGGAAGAGGGGAGGAAAGTTGAGGGCGATTTTCTGTTGAGGCTGATGGAGGAGAAGACGATGCCAGGCTGGGCGGTGGGATCTTGGTTTAGGCGAAGGCTACGGTGGGTCGGAGAAGTGAGGGGAGGTGGGTCGAGCCATGGCCGATGGAAGTGGTCGTACGGAGGAGATAGAGTTGGTGTCGTTTGTGGTGGCTGATGGAGATGCAGACGGTGGATCTGTAGGTTGATGGCGAGTGGATGATCTCGTTTGCTTGGATGAGTTGTGCATCGGCCATGGGAGGTGATGTGGAAGAGGGTAGCAGGTTTACACGTTTGGTCTAGGGAGTGGAAAGGTGATGGCACATATTTGGTTTTGTTTCTGGGAAGTATGTTTGAGGAAGAATAGAAAGAGCAGAGAGAAAGAAAGTTGAAGAGAGTGGAGACAGATGAAAATATATCAAGAAAATAATGGAAACGGTCAATTCCCTTGATTTCAGCTGAAAAGCTTTTAATGCAATTGATTGTTTACTTGAGGTGCACGGTAAAGATTTGAAAAGGATTGGGAAGTTAAAAGTCACAACTTCAATACCGGTACGACGCACAGTTTTATTTTTTCCGTCGCGTACCGGACCTTAAACACAAAATTGAATATAACGCAGAGATTAGCATGACGAGACGATCAAAACGGTAGACAAATATTGGCGAGATGATTGAATTATAAAAATTCGAAATTTCAACCAGCGTAAAATGCAAGAAAAACACTGAAAAATAAGATCGACGGAGCCAAAGATGTCTGAATTTGGAAAAACGACAAACTGACATCTTGCTCAAAAGATGGTTTAGAATTTTTCTATGTAAAAATATTTAGGTTTCGGAAACATTTTATTTTCATCGTTTTTTAACTGATTAAGTTGAAGTGAATTTACGCGCGAAATAAACTTTCATATTTTCGGACGAAAATTTACCAGTTGCTATGTCTAATTAGACGCATTCCAAATATCAAATTTATATTTCAAAATTTTATCGTTTAAAATTTCCTAAAATTTCAATTAATAACGTTATTAAACTGGTTAAATTTACGGGTCGTTACATTCTCCCCCACTCAAAACTTTTCGTCCCCGAAAAGGAACGAGGTAGGAGAATAGAAATGACCAGAAAGAAAACAGATTTGAAATACAGAATAACAGTTTATTTAAACCATATAATTTCAAATTTAAATTAATTGATATTCAATAATTGATTTAATCCATTTGATTTCACTAAAATCAATCTCAACTACTTCTAAATTCATTATCTTATTATCCCATTTTCTTTAATTTACAATTTCTAAAACCATAAATTTGAATAGTCTTTTATTATAATCATATTTTCTTCAACAATTTTAAATTCTTCTTTATTCCAAATTATTGTTAAATTTATTCTACTTAATATATCTAATCACATATATTAAACACATATAAATTAATTTAAACTATAAAAGTTTTGATTTAAATTAATTTATATTTACTAATTGCTTTTAAATTCAAGGTATTTTCATAAGTTGATCAAATTCAATTTGTTAATTCTTTCAGAACAAAATTTATCATATTCATCTCATTCAATTAATTATTTTATCATCTTTATTAGCATTTTTTTATATAATTAAAATCTAGTGTATAACATTTATTATAAACACTCAAATTTTATAAAATCATTTTATATTGTATATTACCCAATTACATTTTAACTTCTGAATAATTTAGGTAAGTTATATTGAAATGCAATTTAGTACTATACAAATAAAATTTTCAAATTCAATTTTCAAGTTTAAATATTTATCCAAAATTTAGCTTTATTTATAATTGAAACAACCTTTAACATAATTTTAAGAATTTAATTTCCGTTTAATTTCAAACCCTTTAGAGATAATTATGTATATACTATATATATTAAATCAAATTAAATTTAAATAATATACCTATATATATAAATCAAGTCATACTTAAGAAATTCAGATTAAAATATTTTTTTCCAAACAAAACCGTAGCAAAGCTACAGAATGGTTTCTCCACTTCGAAACTCGAAAATGAATGTCGATGATGCGGCCGCCATCACCGAAATTATTTTCCAGCGACAAAGAGAAGAGTACTAATTTCAACATTTTAAAATTCTTTGAAAACGATTTCTATTCGAAAATACCTTTAATAATATACACTTTAAAACCAAAGTTGAAATCACCAGTAATCAAATTCTCAAATTCCCGATTTTTTTAAAATTCATTTCGATTCCAAATCAATTTATAAACCATGTTTATAAATTCATTTAGAACAATAAATGATAATCAAATATTATCATTCATCAACCGATTTAATTAACTATTTAATTCCAGAAAAATTTTACTTATATATTTATAATATAATCATACAAAATTATTTCATTTACCAAATTTGAAAACAATATTGTGTCAGTTTGCTCTGCTCAAGTGTTTTGGAAATCCTATCGATAGCGTTGATCAGACGAATCGATCGGAAACCCAAATCAACATCAACAACTCAAACAACACAATATATTTTAAAACATTTAAATATAGATTTACAAATACTCTATCCAAGAATAAATTTTCAAAGCAAGGACAGCGATTCAAATTTGATTAATTCAATCAAAGAAAATTTTGATTTGAGAATAAGTTGGAATGAAAGATAAGATGATTATTTAACCGAATAAGGAAATAGATAATCTTATATAAATCGCGGGCGACCATAACCGGGTCAACCGTGACTTCAAGAATAAGATCGATGTGGAATTCCGAGGTAAATTGACATTCGATCTCAAGAAATAGAATTCAAGTATAGCAGGAGATAGATAGCATCGTAAACCGAGGATACAGAAATCTCCGGTAAATCAATGCCTATTGTAAAGGAATTTCACCCCTTTACAAATTATTCGAAGATTGGCGAGACCGCCGATTCATTATAAGGGCCATTCGAAGTGGAGTTATGGGATGCTCCAGAATCGGAAGAAGACTAATAATGAGGGACACGAATGAATTTTTTTGGAATCGCAGGGAACGTTCCAAAAGCCAAAGGAATCGAGTCAAAAGGAAGAGGTTGAAACTCGAATGAGAGTGATTTTGTAAATACATTTACCCTATATGTTAAGTTTTGCCTAGAGCTACCAAAGCTCTGATACCAACTATAACGACCCGATATTTTGGACCATTCGCATCCATTATAAGTGTATAGGTAGACACTCATGCCGGTGTTGAATTGCTCAAAATACCGCGTTGTTAATTTAAATTGGCAAAACTTAGCATATACAATAAATAAATAATCACAGATCACAGACACAGAGTAATATAACAACAATGCAGCGGAAACAAAAGAATAGTAGTTCATGAAGCTACTATATATATATAAACCAGAGTTATACAGGATACAACAGAAGTCTCGAATACAATAGTCAAATACAATATCAAAATACATCACTGGAATAAACTGAATATCTGAAAGCTGGATAGATCGCTGGATCTCCAAACAAAGCTCCAACTCCAAAGGTGAGTCTCGAATACTGGTACACTCAGTCTGACCCGAGCGTAAAGAAAACACAAAACACTCGAGTCAGGATTAACATTCTTATATCAATAAATCCAACTCAAGTGAAATAACGACTGAAATACAAGTGACTCAAAGGATGTTTGGGATAACCATCCTCTAAGGATCCATTAAACTATCTATATATACAATAGAATACGCTAAGTAGATAATGTCTAATCCGTAAAGTACGATATCAAAATAGCGTTAAGTCATGGCCCATTCCACCCTTAACACATTTTTATTCCCAAGAGCATATACAAGACCGTAGTTTCCCCAAAACCGGAAGTCACCAGAGGGCAATCCATATACTAAAGGTACAAAACAAAACGTAGTTGTCGCGAATAGGATAATCAGTATGACAAGGTACATGAGGCGATACCAACTAGGATACTAGTAGTTGCGTGATCCGGACTGATGTTGGGCATAGCAGCTACTACCCCAACACCGCGAAACAACACTCCCATAATCGAGGGGTGCACCCAAATCGAATCACAAAAGTAATAGATATGGTAACGAAGAAGTGTGCCCGCTAGAGGTGGCGAACCTCAATGGCCCGGCGCGGCTCCTGTTTTAGTCATGTCAGGGGTCATCCAAAATCGTTTTCTTTCTTCAGTCAACGCGTTCACCAAACCATCCACTTCATTCTGGATCAACACTCCGCGTATAATAGTTATTAAAGTGGTTTTCGGTATCGACAGAGAGTATGTCCATATCCGATCCCGGTCTCTTTAATAACTACGTATTTATTACACCGATGGTCATTTAATAGAATTTCAAAATAGTTATATTTCAAAACCGACAGATCATTGCCATTTCAAAACCATACCAATATGATATCACTTTCACTTCAAATAAATCCATTTCCAAAATCATAGTACTTTTCTTTTAAATAGTTTAGATATTAAAATTAGTATATATAATAAAATAATTTATATTAAAAATGATTTATATTAAAATAGTTTATATTAAAATAATTTATAAAGTAAAATATCAATAATTTAAATATAATTTTAAAATTACTTTATAAATAAAATAGTTTCCTCAAATTTCACAAATCGATCCAAATTAACTCGAATTCCAAAATTTTAATTTAATCAAATCTCAAATCATCAATTTTCAATTCGATTCAGTTTCTAAATAACCAATTCAAGCTATCGATTTCAAATACATATTTAAACCATAAAATAAGCCATTTCAATTTCAATATATTTCAAAGCTTTAAATATTCAACATTTCAATTACATCTTATACAACTTCAATTCACAAATTTTAAATAAACAAAATATCCCATTTAAATTTATATAAATTTGAAATATTCATTAAAGTCACTTTTAATCAAATTCAAGTTAAAAACATATCTTTAGAATTTCAAATTTAATAAATTTCAAATCAACTTATTTAAGTATAATTATTAAATAATTAAGAATCCCAAATCAATTTCAAATTTATCTTTCAACCTGAAACATTTTAAACTTTATATTTGAAAATATAAATTTTCATAAATACCCGAACATATTTCATATTGATTCGAATCAACTTTATTAAATCAACTTTAATAAATATTTAAAATCATTATTTATTTAAAACCATATATTTCTTTCAAAACCGTAGAAATGTTTTTAAAACATTTATACATAGACCAACGATGTCTGTATATGATTTTCTATCCTATGGTCAAGTGATACGGATATTTATCATTTCAATCCGCAATTTAAAATATATTCGGGTATATATATCTTTCAACCCGAAATCCCAAATTCAATTTAATTTGAAAATCGCTTGGGTTTATCATTTCAACCCATAACGATTTTCTCCTATTCTAAAGTCCGTTCGAGTATGTATCATTTCAACCCATAGTGATTCTATACTAACAGGGAACTTGTAGAGTGATAACAGATATGATAATAATATAACAACGGTAACAGGCATATATCATCAGTATAAATAACAGATAAGGGTGTCAGATGTCACAGGAGAACAGATACAGATGATGGCATATATATATATCAATATAAATAACAGATAATGATGTCAGGTGTCACAGGTGAACAGATACAGATGATGGCATAGGTATAGCAATATAAATAACTAACAGCAGCATATTTCAATTGTCGTTTCAATTGAAATCAAATTTAATAAATAAAAGAACGTTAATCGTGAGTGATTGCTCACCTTTCAAGGCTAGAGATGCACGAGAAGATGACACGGATACACACACTGATACAGACATAGGGATTGAGTTACGAATCCAAGCAAAACAAATCGGGACGAATTCAACGATCAAAGCTGATAATAGAAATCGATGAAATCAAATCAAAACATTCAACATAGCAACAAATAAAACATGTCCTGCGTCAGAGTTTAACAATATAATTCTATGGGCTACCGAGATCGAAATGGTCTGAAATTTGGTATGACTAAAGATCAAAACTTGTATTTTAAACTGCAAAAGATTTACTTGTTTTGGACAAGAGACGAGAAAAGTTATGATGTCACGAACATAGACTCAGGCCATGTTTGCAGCAGTGTAAAATAATTTCTAAGTACAAAAGAACAGCTGTCTGAGTCTAACTTCCAGATCCTCGACCACTAATCAAACGATGTCGGATTTGGATGAAATTTGACAGGCATAAACTAGGTAACTTCGACTTCTTTTTTAAAAAAAAATCAACCCATTCCGATAAAACATGAGTGAGATATGATATCGCGAACATGCAGTCTAACTGCTGTTCAGAAAAGAAGAAAAAAAAAATGACTAACTGCTTTTATTAAAAATATATGCATGCAAACTATTCTTTTTAGAAACCATATATTTATAGATCCATATACTTTTGTAAACTAGTATACCACTAAGATTTTAAACACGGAAAACTGATCTGTATATGCATAACAAAACACCAAACATCTATACATTATTTTATTATAAAACTTAAACTATTTATAACTGTAAAACCTTTACAATTTTAAAAACTGCAACAATACACTTATACAAAGACTTATGTTTTATAACTCTATATACAAAACAGTACAGAACTCATATGCTCTAAACTAATATATATATATATAGAAGTAGTAAAACAGAATTTATCTCTACAGACAAACTATATGAATAGGAAGTATATATATTTTAATACATATATACAATATAGAACAAATTTAATACCAAATAATTTACCTTCAAAATATCATGTTCATATACACGCGAGCAGGTATGGGAAGATGATAGGCAAAATGAAGAGCTCGAGTGAGGAGAGGGAGCCGATACAACAGCTTCGGCTGTGGTGTTGTGCACGACAAGTTGGACGTTTAAGGTCGCAAGGTGGGATCGGCAACCTGGGAAGAGGGGAGGAAAGTTGAGGGCGATTTTCTGTTGAGGCTGATGGAGGAGAAGACGATGCCAGGCTGGGCGGTGGGATCTTGGTTTAGGCGAAGGCTACGGTGGGTCGGAGAAGTGAGGGGAGGTGGGTCGAGCCATGGCCAATGGAAGTGGTCGTACGGAGGAGATAGAGTTGGTGTCGTTTGTGGTGGCTGATGGAGATGTAGACGGTGGATCTGTAGGTTGATGGCGAGTGGATGATCTCATTTGCTTGGATGAGTTGTGCATCGGCCATGGGAGGTGATGTGGAAGAGGGTAGCAGGTTTACACGTTTGGTCTAGGGAGTGGAAAGGTGATGGCACATATTTGGTTTTGTTTCTGGGAAGTATGTTTGAGGAAGAATAGAAAGAGCAGAGAGAAAGAAAGTTGAAGAGAGTGGAGACAGATGAAAATATATCAAGAAAATAATGGAAACGGTCAATTCCCTTGATTTCAGCTGAAAAGCTTTTAATGCAATTGATTGTTTACTTGAGGTGCACGGTAAAGATTTGAAAAGGATTGGGAAGTTAAAAGTCACAACTTCAATACCGGTACGACGCACAGTTTTATTTTTTCCGTCGCGTACCGGACCTTAAACACAAAATTGAATATAACGCAGAGATTAGCATGATGAGACGATCAAAACGGTAGACAAATATTGGCGAGATGATTGAATTATAAAAATTCGAAATTTCAACCAGCGTAAAATGCAAGAAAAACACTGAAAAATAAGATCGACGGAGCCAAAGATGTCCGAATTTGGAAAAACGACAAACTGACATCTTGCTCAAAAGATGGTTTAGAATTTTTCTATGTAAAAATATTTAGGTTTCGGAAACATTTTATTTTCATTGTTTTTTAACTGATTAAGTTGAAGTGAATTTACGCGCGAAATAAACTTTCATATTTTCGGACGAAAATTTACCAGTTGCTATGATTAGACGCATTCCAAATATCAAATTTATATTTCAAAATTTTATCGTTTAAAATTTCCTAAAATTTCAATTAATAACGTTATTAAACTGGTTAAATTTACGGGTCGTTACAACTACTAATGATATGTCCAAGTGCAAACAATCTACTAGAGAGCTAGAGATAAAAGAGGGTGATGCTCCAGAATCAAATAAAGTCCGAATGGGAAAATCAGATATAGAAATCAAACCTTCAACCGTGACTTTCCTACCTCTATCTGGAATGCTACTGAAAGGTGCTATGTCTAACGCCTAAATCTGCGCAGCTGGTGCACTCGCTCCCTGGGGACAACTCCTACTCATATGACCGGGCTGCCCGCAAGTATATCACTTACCCTTCATCTTCTCCTTCCAGCAATCCTTGGCCATATGTCCAACCTTCCCACAACCATGGCACTTTTTTCCTTTCTTAGTCTGCTTCTGAGGACCATCACCTTTCTTCTTCTTCTTATTCTTTTCCCACCACTTCTTCTTTGACCCTTCTAACTTAACCTCCTCTTTAGACTGTCCCTCCTTGACCGTTTCTGACATAAGTGCCATCTTGACCAAAGACTCATAAGTAGCTCACATCGGTACATGAGTCAGCAATAATCTCTGAAGGGGTTGATTCAATCCCTTCGCAAACTTCATAGCTTTCTTATGCGGTGTGTTCACCAAATCCATACCAAACCACGATAGCTCATTGAATTTATTGATGTATTCCTTGACAGACAAATTCCCTTGCTTCAAATTGATAAACCTCTCCAGCTGAACACTCTCTTCCGCTTGAGACAAGAACTTCCTATCGAATCACTCCCAGAATTCATCCCAAGTAATATTCCTTCCCTCCAACTCGATCACCTCCCACCAATAGGATGCCTCCTCCTTCAGCTGCCAAGTGGCTAGCTAAACTCGCTACTGACCATCCAATCCCAAAAGACCAAAAATCCTCTCTGTGTCCCTAAGCCATGCTCTCGCCTCCATAAAAGTCTCCTTGCCAAAAAAAGTCTTCCCGCCCAAACTCGCAAAATCTTTACAAAGCTTAGAGAAACTGATGGTGGTAAATGGGTTGATGGGATTCCCACCCGCTGGTGCAGGATTGGGCGCAGGCCCGTGCACCTCCGGAGTCGTGGCTTGTAAGTACCTACGAAACTAAGCTGGGACTGGTGATGTGCACGTAAATGTGCATATTTTTACCACCATATTTAATCTATTTAAATTAAATAAATGATCATATCGGGTATTTTAACTTGTTTAAACCAAAATTCATATTATTTTCAAATCATCACATATTCATCTTCATCCAAGGGCAAAATGGTCATTTTTGTGCATATATTAATTTGAGAAAATTTAATTAGAAATTTCTATATTATTTTATAGGAATTTGGCTTCATATACAAGTGGTTTCATGAAGATATATGCATGCACAAAAAAGATACAAAGGAATGGAGTTTAAATTAATTCAAAGGCATGATAATGGAGGACCCAACCTACCCACCTACCTTAATGTACAAATTAGAGGCTAATGCACATGCTTATGGAATTAATGGCTTCATGTACACTTAAATGATGATTAGTAGAAGCTAATGATTACTTGGCCTCCACACTTTCTCAAGGGTATTTTGGGCATTCCCCAAAAATATGAATTAAGGTTTCATACATGTATAAAGACCCCTTATGTTTCATGTAACCCTCCTCTCTTCCTTAGTCTCTCTTTTAGGCTCTCTTCTCTTAATCTCTTCTCTTAGGAAAATAAAAAGAAGGCTCTCTTTCTCGTTTCATGGCTACATAGCCATTTTTATTTTATGTAATCTTCTTTTCTTTTTATGCAATGTTAATTATTGTTTCCTTTTACTTACATGTTCATTTCCTTTCATGCTAGTAGTGGAGATTTTCTTTTATGCAAGTAGATTAGTTTTTTCTTTCGTTTAGCTCTATTTCCTCTTTGTTTTGTTCTATGTTGCAAGCTATATTTGTTGATATGATAACAAATATGAGAAGCTAAACCCCTTCAATTTAGGGGTAATGAAGCTCTCTAATTATATAGCTTCAACATTTTGATAAATGTTATGCTCTCTTTCCGTGCTTCATGGAAAATGATGTCTATGTAATTTTGTGCTTATTATTGAGTTTGATAGCTTATGTTGTTCAAAACAAATACGCTATGCTTAGTCATATGAATCACAAATTGCCTCTTCATCTATATATGATTACAGAAAAGAAGTGAATGTTTAAATCAAAATTTGATGGCCTATATTTCTAAACAATAGTTAATAGGCCATACTTAAAATAGATTTTCATTTTCAACTTTGTTGTCATTTTCATGAGAATTAAAAGTGGTTTAAAGGTTGTGATATAGTTTGATGGCTTATGTTGAGCTAATTAATAGCACAAATGAGCCATACTTATGATAAGCACATTAATTAAGCTAACTAATGACAAAGAAAAGAGAGATCATAACTTCATTTTGTTGATTTATGTGATCTAGAGAGTGGAAGTTTCCCCTAAATTGTCTTAACACTCTCATATTTTTATCTATTTTCTTTTAGCTTGTTTTCACTTTCTTTTAGTTAGTTAACAATCCCTCGACGTTGGTTTAATTTGATTGAATAGATTTTTAAAATCATCAATTCCCTGCGGATCGACCCGTATTCGCCACGTACTACAAGTGTACGCCGTGCGCTTGTGGTTATAATTTAAATTGAAATTTTTTCGGCAAATTTCTAAACCGATAGAAATTTTGTCGATTAAACAAGTTTTTGGCGCCGTTGCCGGGGAATGTGATTCGATTTTGATTTTCTATTCTTCGAATTATTTTCTTTTGATTTTTGTGTGTTTATTTTATTTTTGGTTGCATTTTTTTTTAAAAAAGTTTGTTGTGTGTTTTTGTGTAATTTTGCTTTCATTTGTTTGTGTCCATTGTGTGCTTGTTTTCTGTTTGCAATTCATATTCTAAAAGAAAAAGAAAATACAAATTTTCAAAACAAAAAACAAAAATATTTTATTTCCATTTCATTTACACTTTGCATTTCATTTTACAATCTTTGTTTTCATTTTACAATTTCTGTTCATTGCCAATCTCTTTTCATTTTATGCTGTTTCAATTTCTGCTGTTGTGTGCCTCTCTATTCCTTACTGCTGCCTCACTTCCCCTTCATCAACCCAAATACAAATTGCATCAACTGTTGCCGCAACCCTTCAACCAAACTTGCCTCATCAGACTCTGCAAACCATATAAACCATACAATATCATCACATTCATACCATCCACTACACTTGCACTTCTCACATTGCTCACTGCCATACTTGTTCTACGACTGTGCACTTGTGCACTAAA
The DNA here is from genome assembly GCA_030737815.1 of Allium fistulosum. NCBI lineage: Eukaryota > Viridiplantae > Streptophyta > Magnoliopsida > Asparagales > Amaryllidaceae > Allium > Allium fistulosum. The sequence goes on from CM060905.1 coordinate 1,147,336,834, forward strand.
TATCACAGTACTTCTATCACTTCCAATTCATCCACCTGAACAAATTGCTACAACCATTCACCAAAAAAAAGAATACTGCTACTTCCCTCACATTACTGCCTCATAAATTAAACCACTTCAAATCATCTTTGCCGACTTGCTGCTCTGTTATCATCTCTACTGCAACGTGCCTCACAAGTTTAACTATTATCTCAATAATTCATCACCAGACTCCCAATCATCACATACAGCTATACTTCACAAACGAGCATCACTAGTTACTGCCATCATCAGCAACTGTAATCCTCCAATTGCAACCACTCCTGAACTTCCTCGACAATCACCAAAAACTCCGCATCATCCCCAAATCGACCAGCAGTCACAAACTTCAAACCGTGACTCCAAATAGCCTACCACAAAACTACCACAGCAGCCCCTTTGAGCCTTTGACCACAATTGCCATCACAACTGATCTGCCTTCACTTATCACCACTTCAGTTCATCCAAATAAGCCTCTCCATTCACTGTCAACAAATTGTGCTCATTCAAACAGATCATCACACTTCATTCAAACCACTCAACACCTATACATAACATTACTATATTGCTTCCTAAACCAGTGCACAAAACTGTGTCATTGACCACCCTCTCAATCAACCACAGTTCGACAAATCAAACATAGCTCTGCCCCCCTGCAAATCAGTGACCAACCATCATCATCCAATTTCTTTTCAAATAAAAAAAGAGAGTAGGAAAGAGTGTAGAACAAACCTCAATCGAACAACTTCTTTTCGCCTTTGCCGCTGCCTATAGACATAACCAACCCCCTGCATTTCAAAACTTTCAATTGCTTCATCTACCACTTACATACAACCCCAACAGTGCCTACATAACTCTGTGTGCAACTGTGCTTATAGCTTGAACACCAGTGTAACATTTGTTTTCACTCCAGTGTGCATATATAAAAACATTTCTGCCTTCTTGAATCGCCTCCCACCTTCACTTCCCTCACATACCTCTACTACTCCTGTAACGACTCGGATTTTTCGCGTTCGAAAATCAACATCCGTACTTCACCTTGTACTCGAATGCCGTAGATTCGACCATTACCGGGTTGTGAGGCTCGACGAAGTCTCGTCCACAAAGCTATGCTTTTTTCACAAAGCCACGCTTTTTCACAAAGCCACGCTTTTTCACAAAGCAACGCTTTTCCACAAAGCCACGCTTTTTCACAAAGCCACGCTTTGATCAACAAATGATCATCAGCACTTCGTATGCCACATTACCAAATTGGGAATGTATCACTAGTAACCATCAACTACATAACCTCTGAGCTCATACGTCTCAGAGAAGGGTGTTAAGCTAAGAGAATAAATTCTCCGCCACCAACAGAAATGTATTTGATAGAAACCAGCTTTACATCTCAAAGTGTAATGTCAGACACACATCCATACAAGTCTGTTCTGGGTTCGAACAGAACCGAAGGCACTTCCAAAGAAGCCCTTGCAAATCCGGATAATTTCCTAATCATGTCCGGACTTCCCATCACAAAGGGTGATAAAATCTCTATACCGGGGACCAGTCGGTGCAGAGACATTCGACGAGTTGTCCATTCATTTTCAAAAATATCCGGTCTTCACCACCGATCTTCAAATGCTATCCATATACGTCGTATCACTATTCGGAATGGGTAATATGACACAAAGGTCCTCTCCTGGCTAAACCGAATAACGAACGCAATTAAAAATCATATGGATACTGGGCTCTCAGTTAAATCACAGCTTAAAGCCCAAAACTTTTCATTCGAATGGTTAAACAAATTACCATTTCCAATCTTTTAAACAAAAAGATTCATTTCAAAAACCTTCAATGGTTTAAACAATTTCCACACTTTTAATCTTTTAAAAAAAAAGATTCAATTCACAAAGTTTACCCCGTTCACAAAGATCCATTCATGGATTTCAAAACAATTTCCATTTAAATTGAATTAACTCGTTAAATCTTTAAGTCAAGATTTAACTTATAGCTTTCAAAACTCGTTTTCAAAGATTCATTCATAGTCTTTCAAAACAATTCCATTTCAAGTTAGATTAACTCATCCGGTCTTTGAAATCAAAGACTCATTTCATAGTTTTCAAAACATTTCAATTCCATTTCAAACTTGAAATTCTTTCAACACAAATTGGAAATCCTTTCTTAAAATGAAAGCTATTATTATTTGAAAACAAGTAGTTTTCGTTTTCGGAAAAATCCAGTTATATTTACACGAGTTAAAACTCTTGAATTAAATTCAAATTCCCAAATCAATACCTTTAAAATGGTTTAACCCATATATAACTTGTACACATCTTTAATCCCCAATTTCAAACTTGAATTCAAATTTAATCAAATTATTTAAATTTTCAAACTTGATTAAGTTATTCAAAATAACTTTTATCTTTGAAATTCCATTTCAAAAGCTTTTCACTTTAAACCCAAATTTCCAATTTCAAAATCAATTGAAATTAAAATTTCAATTTCAAAACATTAATTTTAAATCATCTGTGACTTAACCGATTTCCACGTGAAATCCATATTTGTGTGTGTATGGTGTAGTCTAGGGGTTTCACACAATAGTGCAACATCAATCATCACAGATATATCGATAAGCGGTAAAGTCGATAACGCTTATCTTCATTCACAGATTCATAGATAAAATAAATTTATCAATCACAAAGATTCACTATTATAATTCGATGTGGGTTTCGGATAACCAACTGGGATCCAACTCCCTGTCGCATCGAAATTCAAGTGCCGTTTTACGGGCCAAGGGTTTCATATTCACATAGTAATATATCACAGAAATAGAAATTTCAGATCATAACCTAAATCAGGATGTATCACAAAGCATCACGAATCAGGGATATCAAACAATTCAAAACATCCAATATAATCTAAGCATTCATAAGTAAGGTCGGTTAATTGTCTGATAAATTCAAATCAGATTAATTTCTTATGAATAAATTACAAATCTTGGTTAATTAATCATTAATTAATTACAAATCATTTTGATTAATTATCCTTTAAATCATTTATTAACTAACCATTAATAAATTATCCTTAAATTAATTATCCTTAATTAATCACATTGATTAATTAGCCCTTGATTTATTATTTTTCCTTAATCAACTTCGTTAACTTATAATTCCTTAATTAATTATCTTAATTAATTAATCCTTAATTAAAAATCATCCCTTAATTACTTCTACCGATTAATTAACCATCAATTACTAATTTAATTAAGCTTTAATTAAAGATTTAATTAACTTTAAGTCGTTCTTTAATCACGTAAATACTTTAAAAGATAAATAATTTATCTTAATTAAATCACTCGATTATCATTAAAATCTTAAATTTATAAGCTTCATAATTAATCATCATTAACACATAAGTTAGTTCCAAAGTTAAGGTTAATTAAAAACAACATTCCATTTTAATTAACTTTTTAATCACATTATACTTTAAGAATTAATTTATAAATGATGATCACAAAATTAAATAACTTAAATTTCCTTTCAAATAAATTTATTTAAACCTTTGCTACCCTTTTTATTTTATTTTATAAAACTGTTTTTTTTCCTAACCTCCCAGACCCGAGTATTTTCGATGTTTCCTTGAGCTCGACCCGGAGCAACTCGCTCCATCATTTCCTTCGAGTCAACCCTTCCTTTTCTCGTGCTCGAACTCGAGCCATTCTCTTCTTCCCCAAACCTGTAGAATTAACAGGCACGAACTATGTCGCGTGCACGTGCACCATCGCCGGAGCTACCTCCGACCTCTGACGAACTCCCCGACACGTCGCTCCTCATCGAAGCTCCAAAATTCGATCACCAGAACAATCGTTCGAGCGCCAAAACAAAAACGAGCCATCAGATCCAAACTGCCCAAAACCGATCACCACATTGTCGTCTCGTCACCACTGCACATGCCACCGGAGTCGACCCAATTCCGACCACACGTCGACAAAAACCCAAGCAACCATTTCCCGAAGTCTCGTGAAGCTCGATCACGAATAGGAATCGCTCTCGCCACACTCACAGACATGTCCAAAAGCTCATACAAAACCCTAATTCGATCCCATTCCTTTGATTTAAGAAATAGAAAAATTCTTTGACAATTTTCTCAACATCAATGATGTTCGAACAAGCTTCGAACAAATTTTCATGATTTTAAATGGGTTCAAATGTTAGAAAATGGGAAAAATGCAATTTTCATTCAAATTCAAACTACTCTGTGAATTCAAAACTAAAAATCTCCGTTTTTCTTTTAAAAATCCTAATTTGCAAAGTAAATTCGAATTATCATCCTGAAAACAACAAATTCCCATGATGGGTTTTAGCATAGTTTTGAGAATTTCCCTGTCCTTTCTATTTTTTTCCAGTTAACATCAAATATTTTCCTTAACTTCATTTTAAAGTTTAATTTAAGACTAAACAACCAATTCTTGTTTGATAACTAGATCATAATAAAGATCAGAGAAAAAAAATGGATTCGAACTAAGTTAAACTCTGAAATATGAAACAGAGGAGATGTATTCACATCAGACATGAACACAATAATATCATCATATACTCAGGGTCATATAGATATACACATGCAAGCTAGCATTATCATAAATATTTCACAAGCAACCATCATTAACTTGTTTAGATTTTTAAATATAGATGTTTACTCACCGTTTTGAAAAGGCAGAGGCTTGAAAATCTGTAACTTGATGAACTTGCATACTTTGGTTGTTATTTTCCAGAGAACAATAATTGGCTTGCAACTTAAAACCGACAACTTTAAAAATTTGAAACTTCAAACTGGAAATATGAAACTGGAATGGACTCAGAGATTCCTTTTGAAAGATACTTCATTTTCTTTAAAACTAGCATGTCTTGCTTTGTTTTAAATGAATGAGAATGGAAAGGCTTTGATATAAAATAAAACATGCAGATGCTAAGCTGTATTTGCTGGTACAAGATAATACATTTAGATCAGAGATTTTTTTTTATTGTATGAAGGCTGAAATGGAAACATTAGGTACAAGTCATTTATTAGCAATGTCATACTTATCTTCTTTAATTTAATTCGTATAGTACTATATGTTATTTTGCCTCATTTCTTGCCTGCAAAGCTTCATTGGCTGGTGCAGATATTTCTTTTGCTTTGTATATCTAGTATATATCCTTTCATTTTGCAGGTACCTCTTGTATGTTTTTTTTATTTTGTTTGACTTCCTACATCTTGCCTGCGAATCTATACAGTGCTAGTACAAATATTTTTATTTAACTTTGTTTTGACTTGTTGTTAAATTTTATCTAATGTGTTACTTTGTAATTTATAACTTACCTTTTATTCATTTATCTCTATTCATACCTCAAATATTTATTTTACTTCTATCTTTGGTTTAAATATTATTATTAATTTTACTTTAATACCATTTGTCTTGAATTTCTATATATATATATATATATTTTCATAAACTCAAATTATTATTAAACCATTTATTTACGATTTAAATTCAAATCAAATATATATTATATTATTTCAAATTTAATCAGATATGTTCAAATACAGATATATATTCTCATATATACATATGTATACAATATTTTAATTTTAAATGATTTATACAAAATATATTTGGATTCGGGGAAACTCGCAATCCATTTATCGTTTATTTCACAAATTTAATTCAAAAATCGAATTAATTATCAATTTAAATATTTATAAAATTCGGGGTCATTACAGACTTCCCCCCTTAAAAGAATTTCGTCCTCGAAATTACCAAGGAGACACAAAGATAGATGAAGAATATTTCATCAACTCAAACTGAATATCTATTCTGCATTTGGCTTTCCAAATCAGAATATTAATAACAGATACAGAACGAATCTGTTTTAACACTTCACAAGATACTCGGGTTATCCAGATCTACGAAATATACAATAGCATCGGTTAGTTCGAAGGAATAACTAACCATTCGTAGAACATATCCCGACCCAAAGAATAGATAGATATATGGATACGATTTCAGAACTTTTAGTTTAGAACTAAAGCATATCTATCAACTATAGCAAACAAAGAAAACAAGGAAACTAATACATCCAAGCAAACAATTTTGGTCCATCCGGAGTTTATGTCCCATATTAATATATCGAATATTTTCCTGGATCTACCAGAAATTATCGAAGAATTGAGAAAATATGTCGAACAAAAGAGATTGATATAGAAAAGATTATTTCCTTGTTGTTACAGAGTATTGACCATTTCGTAGTGGTATTCCCCTATCTCATCCTCTTCTTGCACTCATACTTACTATCAGTGGATAGTAAGAGAATTTACTGAGGCATACGGACGGATATCTGAGAATTACTCATTCTAGGGTATACTTCACCCTATCTCTAATGAGCTACTTAACGTGTTATACTCCTGAGCTAAAGTTCAACCTTAGCTCTGATACCAAATGTAACGACTCGGATTTTTCGCGTTCGAAAATCAACATCCGTACTTCACCTTGTACTCGAATGCCGTAGATTCGACCATTACCGGGTTGTGAGGCTCGACGAAGTCTCGTCCACAAAGCTATGCTTTTTTCACAAAGCCACGCTTTTTCACAAAGCCATGCTTTTTCACAAAGCAACGCTTTTCCACAAAGCCACGCTTTTTCACAAAGCCACGCTTTGATCAACAAATGATCATCAGCACTTCGTATGCCACATTACCAAATTGGGAATGTATCACTAGTAACCATCAACTACATAACCTCTGAGCTCATACGTCTCAGAGAAGGGTGTTAAGCTAAGAGAATAAATTCTCCGCCACCAACAGAAATGTATTTGATAGAAACCAGCTTTACATCTCAAAGTGTAATGTCAGACACACATCCATACAAGTCTGTTCCGGGTTCGAACAGAACCGAAGGCACTTCCAAAGAAGCCCTTGCAAATCCGGATAATTTCCTAATCACGTCCGGACTTCCCATCACAAAGGGTGATAAAATCTCTATACCCGGGACCAGTCGGTGCAGAGACATTCGACGAGTTGTCCATTCATTTTCAAAAATATCCGGTCTTCACCACCGATCTTCAAATGCTATCCATATACGTCGTATCACTATTCGGAATGGGTTATATGACACAAAGGTCCTCTCCCGGCTAAACCGAATAACGAACGCAATTAAAAATCATATGGATACTGGGGTCTCAGTTAAATCACAGCTTAAAGCCCAAAACTTTTCATTCGAATGGTTAAACAAATTACCATTTCCAATCTTTTAAACAAAAAGATTCATTTCAAAAACCTTCAATGGTTTAAACAATTTCCACACTTTTAATCTTTTAAACAAAAAGATTCAATTCACAAAGTTAACCCCGTTCACAAAGATCCATTCATGGATTTCAAAACAATTTCCATTTAAATTGAATTAACTCGTTAAATCTTTAAGTCAAGATTTATCTTATAGCTTTCAAAACTCGTTTTCAAAGATTCATTCATAGTCTTTCAAAACAATTCCATTTCAAGTTAGATTAACTCATCCGGTCTTTGAAATCAAAGACTCATTTCATAGTTTTCAAAACATTTCAATTCCATTTCAAACTTGAAATTCTTTCAACACAAATTGGAAATCCTTTCTTAAAATGAAAGCTATTATTATTTGAAAACAAGTAGTTTTCGTTTTCGGAAAAATCCAGTTATATTTACACGAGTTAAAACTCTTGAATTAAATTCAAATTCCCAAATCAATACCTTTAAAATGGTTTAACCCATATATAACTTGTACACATCTTTAATCCCCAATTTCAAACTTGAATTCAAACTTAATCAAATTATTTAAATTTTCAAACTTGATTAAGTTATTCAAAATAACTTTTATCTTTGAAATTCCATTTCAAAAGCTTTTCACTTTAAACCCAAATTTCCAATTTCAAAATCAATTGAAATTAAAATTTCAATTTCAAAACATTAATTTTAAATCATCTGTGACTTAACCGATTTCCACGTGAAATCCATATTTGTGTGTGTATGGTTTAGTCTAGGGGTTTCACACAATAGTGCAACATCAATCATCACAGATATATCGATAAGCGGTAAAGTCGATAACGCTTATCTTCATTCATAGATTCATAGATAAAATAAATTTATCAATCACAAAGATTCACTATTATAATTCGATGTGGGTTTCAGATAACCAACTGGGATCCAACTCCCTGTCGCATCGAAATTCAAGTGCCGTTTTACGGGCCAAGGGTTTCATATTCACATAGTAATATATCACAGAAATAGAAATTTCAGATCATAACCTAAATCAGGATGTATCACAAAGCATCACGAATCAGGGATATCAAACAATTCAAAACATCCAATATAATCTAAGCATTCATAAGTAAGGTCGGTTAATTGTCTGATAAATTCAAATCAGATTAATTTCTTATGAATAAATTACAAATCTTGGTTAATTAATCATTAATTAATTACAAATCATTTTGATTAATTATCCTTTAAATCATTTATTAACTAACCATTAATAAATTATCCTTAAATTAATTATCCTTAATTAATCACATTGATTAATTAGCCCTTGATTTATTATTTTTCCTTAATCAACTTCGTTAACTTATAATTCCTTAATTAATTATCTTAATTAATTAATCCTTAATTAAAAATCATCCCTTAATTACTTCTACCGATTAATTAACCATCAATTACTAATTTAATTAAGCTTTAATTAAAGATTTAATTAACTTTAAGTCGTTCTTTAATCACGTAAATACTTTAAAAGATAAATAATTTATCTTAATTAAATCACTCGATTATCATTAAAATCTTAAATTTATAAGCTTCATAATTAATCATCATTAACACATAAGTTAGTTCCAAAGTTAAGGTTAATTAAAAACAACATTCCATTTTAATTAACTTTTTAATCACATTATACTTTAAGAATTAATTTATAAATGATGATCACAAAATTAAATAACTTAAATTTCCTTTCAAATAAATTTATTTAAACCTTTGCTACCCTTTTTATTTTATTTTATAAAACTGTTTTTTTTCCTAACCTCCCAGACCCGAGTATTTTCGATGTTTCCTTGAGCTCGACCCGGAGCAACTCGCTCCATCATTTCCTTCGAGTCAACCCTTCCTTTTCTCGTGCTCGAACTCGAGCCATTCTCTTCTTCCCCAAACCTGTAGAATTAACAGGCACGAACTATGTCGCATGCACGTGCACCATCGCCGGAGCTACCTCCGACCTCTGACGAACTCCCCGACACGTCGCTCCTCATCGAAGCTCCAAAATTCGATCACCAGAACAATCGTTCGAGCGCCAAAACAAAAACGAGCCATCAGATCCAAACTGCCCAAAACCGATCACCACATTGTCGTCTCGTCACCACTGCACATGCCACCGGAGTCGACCCAATTCCGACCACACGTCGACAAAAACCCAAGCAACCATTTCCCGAAGTCTCGTGAAGCTCGATCACGAATAGGAATCGCTCTCGCCACACTCACAGACATGTCCAAAAGCTCATACAAAACCCTAATTCGATCCCATTCCTTTGATTTAAGAAATAGAAAAATTCTTTGACAATTTTCTCAACATCAATGATGTTCGAACAAGCTTCGAACAAATTTTCATGATTTTAAATGGGTTCAAATGTTAGAAAATGGGAAAAATGCAATTTTCATTCAAATTCAAACTACTCTGTGAATTCAAAACTAAAAATCTCCGTTTTTCTTTTAAAAATCATAATTTGCAAAGTAAATTCGAATTATCATCCTGAAAACAACAAATTCCCATGATGGGTTTTAGCATAGTTTTGAGAATTTCCCTGTCCTTTCTATTTTTTTCCAGTTAACATCAAATATTTTCCTTAACTTCATTTAAAGCTTAATTTAAGACTAAACAACCAATTCTTGTTTGATAACTAGATCATAATAAAGATCAGAGAAAAAAAATGGATTCGAACTAAGTTAAACTCTGAAATATGAAACAGAGGAGATGTATTCACATCAGACATGAACACAATAATATCATCATATACTCAGGGTCATATAGATATACACATGCAAGCTAGCATTATCACAAATATTTCACAAGCAACCATCATTAACTTGTTTAGATTTTTAAATATAGATGTTTACTCACCGTTTTGAAAAGGCAGAGGCTTGAAAATCTGTAACTTGATGAACTTGCATACTTTGGTTGTTATTTTCCAGAGAACAATAATTGGCTTGCAACTTAAAACCGACAACTTTAAAAAATTGAAACTTCAAACTGGAAATATGAAACTGGAATGGACTCGGAGATTCCTTTTGAAAGATACTTCATTTTCTTTAAAACTAGCATGTCTTGCTTTGTTTTAAATGAATGAGAATGGAAAGGCTTTGATATAAAATAAAACATGCAGATGCTAAGCTGTATTTGCTGGTACAAGATAATACATTTAGATCAGAGATTTTTTTTTATTGTATGAAGGCTGAAATGGAAACATTAGGTACAAGTCATTTATTAGCAATGTCATACTTATCTTCTTTAATTTAATTCGTATAGTACTATATGTTATTTTGCCTCATTTCTTGCCTGCAAAGCTTCATTGGCTGGTGCAGATATTTCTTTTGCTTTGTATATCTAGTATATATCCTTTCATTTTGCAGGTACCTCTTGTATGTTTTTTTATTTTGTTTGACTTCCTACATCTTGCCTGCGAATCTATACAGTGCTAGTACAAATATTTTTATTTAACTTTGTTTTGACTTGTTGTTAAATTTTATCTAATGTGTTACTTTGTAATTTATAGCTTATCTTTTATTCATTTATCTCTATTCATAACTCAAATATTTATTTTACTTCTATCTTTGGTTTAAATATTATTATTAATTTTACTTTAATACCATTTGTCTTGAATTTCTATATATATATATATATATATTTTCATAAACTCAAATTATTATTAAACCATTTATTTACGATTTAAATTCAAATCAAATATATATTATATTATTTCAAATTTAATCAGATATGTTCAAATACAGATATATATTCTCATATATACATATGTATACAATATTTTAATTTTAAATGATTTATACAAAATATATTTGGATTCGGGGAAACTCGCAATCCATTTATCGTTTATTTCACAAATTTAATTCAAAAATCGAATTAATTATCAATTTAAATATTTATAAAATTCGGGGTCATTACAGACTTCCCCCCTTAAAAGAATTTCGTCCTCGAAATTACCAAGGAGACACAAAGATAGATGAAGAATATTTCATCAACTCAAACTGAATATCTATTCTGCATTTGGCTTTCCAAATCAGAATATCAATAACAGATACAGAACGAATCTGTTTTAACACTTCACAAGATACTCGGGTTATCCAGATCTACGAAATATACAATAGCATCGGTTAGTTCGAAGGAATAATTAACCATTCGTAGAACATATCCGGACCCAAAGAATAGATAGATATATGGATACGATTTCAGAACTTTTAGTTTAGAACTAAAGCATATCTATCAACTATAGCAAACAAAGAAAACAAGGAAACTAATACATCCAACCAAACAATTTTGGTCCATCCGGAGTTTATGTCCCATATTAATATATCGAATATTGTGACGACCCGGAATTTCGAGCAATATCAATTTAATAATTTATATTAAATATTAAATTGATTTGATATATTTTTGAATTATAAACTTGAATTGATATTTTCTTCTGATAAATATCATATTGGTGAGTTATATCTTTTAAAACTAATAAATGATTTTTCTGTTTATAACGGATATACTGGTATATATCGTAGACATGTAAGTTCTGTTTTAATCTTAATTGATAAATTTTATTTTCAAACTTCTTATATATATATTCTAGAGATTTGGAAATTATTATTTATTTTGGGATGACTTTTCAAAGCTATTTAATAAATATATATAGTTTTATATATTTAGATAAATGATTGATTTGTTTTTAAAACTATTTCTAATTTGGTTCAGATTTATATTTATTTATAAAAGAATTTCATTTTTCTTTTCTTTACAAAAGTGTAACTTGTTAATTTTAGTTTTAAAGATACATATGAGTTTTAATTCAATTTTTCAAATGTTACTTTGGATATATTGTGAAATAAATAATTTCTTTTGTTTGATCTTTTTAAAATTTGATAAACGAACTTTTATAATATTGATAAAAATATAATTTCTTTATGAACTGTTCCAAATTTATAGACGTGTAATTTATTTAAAGGATGTTTATAAATAAAAATAGTATAAGATATTTAGTTAGAAATACAATACAATAGTACAAATAACAAATATACATATTGAAAATAACAAGTTAACAATAATTCAAATGAAACGACTTCATTGAGATAAATTTTATAGTTTATAAATTATACAACGAACACATTTAAACGAATCAAACAACATATTAAAAATAGCATAACATTTATTAATATTTCAACTACAATTTAAAATGTAAAGTAGAGGAATAATGCAAAGTAAAATACAAAATAGCCTAAGAATGATTTCACACTTCTCAGCTTTATAAAATCTGCATAGTTGAAAAAGAAGAAGAAGAGAAACTATCATAACATGTTAACAAAGCCTGCATTAGTATAAACTGATGGTCCGAATACAGGCAAACTTAAGAAACACAAAGAACCAAAAGAAAACAAAGTAAAATATTTGTAGCTTGTGGTTGAAGCAAGTAAGTATGTAGAAAAGGGAAATGAGATAAGTATGAGGATGAAACATAAGTACAACAAACATTAAATGCCAGCCAACAAAATCTACGATTTGTATCAAAATTTCATTTCAGCCTATACTTCTATACAAATATCTCTGACCCTTTTTATAAAAAAAATATATATAACCTGTAACCTTCTACATACTTCAAACTGGAAGCTATCTTCCTCTATCACTTTCTCATTCCAGTTCGTGCTCAGCAAAATAAATAAAACTTCAATTGAAAAGCTTAAACAAGCCTTCATCAAAACATCATCAACAAATACAAATAAAACAGAGAGGCAAGATGGTTGGCAGGATGATCAAATTTGAAAACACTTTCCAATTCAAACAGATTTCAAACAGAGATGCTCTGTTCTTCTTCTCTACAAAATTGGTGAGTAACATTTTATTTAAAAATATAACTTAAGATTAATATGAAGTATGTTCTTTTTCTCTGTGATAATATATATTTTGTATATATTTGATTGTGCAAATCTGTGTATATATGTACACCTGATACTCTGATAAGTATGTTGCCTGTTACTTATTTCTTTAAGTAGTTATGTTAACAAAACATCATCTCTTGATCTAGTAATTGTTGGAACTTATTATGTAAACAAATATTGTTTGTTTAGTTATAAGCTAAGTGTTAAAAATGTATATAAGTTGAAACAACCTGTAGTTTGCCACTGGAAGTCAAGAAACTAAGTAACACTTTAAAATAAGTTCAAACCAAATTTCTTGTTTAAGAATTCAAAGTTTACAAAGTGAATCTATGTACAAAAATAGGATTTTTAAAACAAATATCATAATTTTTAGTGGAGTGGGGAAAGAGCAGTTTGGGGTTGATCGAAAATGGAGTTTCGATCAAGTTTAGGCGATTGGAGGCTCTGTCGAGTTCGGGTCTTCGCGTGGAGGTGGAGGGGTCTATGGCGATGATGGGAAAAATAACCGGAGGTGCTCACGTTCACTGTGGCGGCGGTGGCAAGCGATTCTTTTTCCTAAACCTAGTTTTGAGACGTTGAGTCCTTTCGTTTCATACGGCGTCATTAGGCGATCGAGTGTCACGAGCTTTGGCGAGGTGGTAGGGAAGGTGTTGACGAGGGGGTGGCTGGAGTTTCAGGTCTTCTGATTGAAGGGTTGCGGATGCGACGTGGTTCCAGGCTGAGGTGGAGGAGCTGTGTTTTGGTTCCAGGTATGGTCGATCACTCGATTTCGATCGAGAGTCTGGAGTGGTTGGGCGATGGTCGACAGGGGAGATCGTCGACGATGGCCTGAGGGGCACGGCGCCACCGTGCACGTGCACGCGAGCGATACCGTGCATTCTTGTTCCTGTTGAGTTTGGGTTGGGTAGGGAGAAAATACTCGAGAATATCTCGAGTAGAACCTAGTTTTGCTCGAGCCCTTTTATGTTTTACTCGAAGTAAACTTAGAGGGAACTCGGGTAGTCTTTGTTCACAGTTTTTAAACTGTACCCAATTAATAGTTTTAAACTGTTGGGTTTCAAATTGAATCAAAATTTAACTAAGACTAAAGAAAGTTAAATTCCAGATTTTGAAGTGAAGAAATATTTATAAATTTAAATACTTTAAATAAGTTCAAATATTTAGAATTTAAGAAAATTTGATTTAAAATTCTTCATAACGAAGAATTGTTTTAATTTAGTTTCAAAAAAAGAAATAAATGTGTTCAGACATATTGAAGTGAAAATTGAATCAATAATGAGAAATGGGTTTCTTTAAGTAATAAAGATTTAGATTTAACTCATTAACTATAGAGATAATTAGAATGATATTTGATAATTTCTATTGATTAAATATGTAATTATAAGTTTAAATAATTAAATGTAATTAAAGATCATAGATTAGACTTTAATTAATTAAGGAATGGTTAATTTAACTTATAATTAATAATGATTCATATAGTTAATTACTTTAGAAAAAAAAAAGTAATTAAATAAATGTTAATGAAGGTCATTAACTAGATTATCTTATAATTAATTAATATAATTGATTTTTCATTAATTAATTAGATTAAATTAATATAATCAACATTGTAATTGTTTAAGTGTAATTAATTAATGGGAAGAAATTAAGGAATTAATTACACATTATAATTTATTGAGTAATTTGATTGTTCGAGTTAATTAATTTATTTTAATTAATTTGGATTAATCAGATGGATGATGTGATAAGCACAATTACTTAAGGAAGTAATTGATGGATAATTACAGAATGTAATTAACGGGATGTTGTTTTATTAACGGAGTAATTTGAGTATAATTACTTTGTAAGATTAATCAAAAAGATTAATTTGAGATAATTAATTATGAAGTGTAATTAATAAAGTAATTAAGGGAGTTAAATCACTATATGTGATTAATCAAGGAGTGATTAATATTTTGGTTTAGTTAGTAATTAATGTCTTCGATATAATGAAATTGGAAATGTAATTTGAGACCAATTAATGTTGGAATTTAAAATGGATTCATTTGATATAATTAATAAATAAGAGATTTATTAATGTAATCAATTAAACAATATAATTAACTTTAGTTAATTATTAAATGTGGTAATGTATAGATCAAATTTCTATCTGTGGTTAAAAGCAATTTAATCAGTGGAAATAATTTGAAGATAATTACTTCAATGTAATTAAAGATAATTAATCAGGGTTGATTAATTTAAAATGAATAATGGGATGGTGATTAATTAATTGATAATTAATTAATTAATGGTAATAAGCAAGTTTAATAGTGATGAAATGATTAATTTAATTAACTTTAAATTAATTAGGGGTAAGGTAATTAATTTAATTTATTTTAGATTAATTATCAATGATATGATTATTATCCTTGCTTATGTATGATGGTTGATGTTGATATCCCATTGATTGATTGATTTGATCTCAGATATGAGATGAGTAGTATCTGTTTGTGATATGGATGCTTTGTTGAATGTGATAGTGATATAGATCATCCATTTATGCTGATATGTGATTATCCATCTGTGATATTGTGTTTTATCTATCTGTGTTGATATAGATAATTGAATTGAATTGTTTTAAAACCTTTAAAACAACTTGGCCTTAAAAGACACGTTTTGGATTTCGATGAGACCGGGATCGGGTTTCCGTATACCGGGATTCCAGGTCTGGAGACCCGAATACCACATCGATCCAAAATAACGTTAGGTCGTGAAATTCAAATGGAGCAAGTGAAGACTCGAGGTATAAGAACTATAGGTCAGTATAACTCTGTGGGTGATTCCGTAATGAGTTTGACGGAGATAGTACTTATAGGTTCGAGATGGTGATTCAAGGTGCAAGGGTTATTGTCGTTAACTCTGAGGGTGATTCCAACACGAGTGTAACGAGAAAATGCCTTCGGTTTCGTTCGAACCCGGAACGAACTTGTATGGATCGAATGCTTTCAGAACATCGTCAGGCGGACGATGAGCATTCTAAGAGATGAGTTCTATAAAGGTAATCGTGACCTCAAGCCTCATCAACCGGGAATGGCTAAAACAGGGGAGGTGCAGCAAGGCTTCGTGGGTAGCCCCCACTTGAGAGTAAGGTTTACCCCTGTCTAGATGTCCCTATTTATTTCGGTTTAGTGTACGGTTGGTCGCGCCAACTGTGGGGTGATCTTATTTGGAACTGTTCAGTAAGGAATGGTTCCGGCCTTGTGTTGCAGGGGACTTAGGGTGGGTCCTCGGTACGGTGATCTAGGCCACGTACTGTGACGGGCGGTACCCCAGTAGCCCAGCCATTGTATGGAATCCAAAATCCAATAAGTGCCAACGGATTTGATTGTAAACCTAGTATGCTGGAATTTAATGAATGTAACAATTTCGGCTATTTCTTATTTACTTGAAAACCCTAGACACTATTATAATATCACTGGATTTCCTATAAAAATGTTTTGGTTAGCGTAAGGTAAAAACTTTGCCATGTTTATGTGTGGGAAGTCTTACGTGATACCTTTTGTTTTCAAGTGATTTTCAAAGTTAAACAACTTTAACCTGTTACTCATACCAGACCCATGTCTGACCCGAAGTTTATTTCTGTTTTTCATAAACTCTCGGGTACCCAAATTTTTACGGGTAGTCAAGGGATTCAGGTTTAGCTTTGACGAATTCTGGAGGAGCAATGGAGCAGGAGGCTTCAGCGTGTAGATATATAGTGATTCCGCTGTGATTAGAGTTTATTCTATATTCCGCTGTGTTGTATCTCTATGATGTGTGAGTTGTATTAACTAGACAGGTGTTTATAACTGTCTAGTATGTGAAGTACTATCTGTGTAACTCTGATGTATATGATACTATGTATTAATTTATGTGATATATTATATTTTATTCGTTCCGCTGTTGAGATTCTGATGTTGTTTCTTCTTCTTCTCTTTCTTTTCTACTTTCTCACCTCTTTCTTTTCTTCAAAACGATACGATTTCCTGGGCATAGGAAGTCGGGTCGTGACAGGTGGTATCAGAGCGGAGGTTGGCGATAACCTTGGCTCTGGTGGAAATTTTGAGAGTATTGATGGATATGAGCGCGTATTTGTTAGTGAATATAAAATTGTTTTATATTGTGTTGACTTATCAGTTAGGTGTTTATAGATTTTGATCGGTGTGTGGGACGCCACAATATCGATAGGAATTTCTAAACTCTTAACAAGATAAACCGACACAATATTGTTTTAAAATAGGATAAATGAAATAATTTTACCCAAATTATTTTTGTATATAAAAGAAATGATTTTCCGAAGATTTTTATAGTTATGTATGGTTGCTTGATTGTTAGGAAATGATAATATTAAACGATTATCATTGTCATTTGGGAAAAATTTAATAAGAATTGGAATTTAATCAATAGTCAAGAAATAAATTCATATAACCAAATGGAATTTTGTAAATGTGAATTATAAATGTGATTTGCAATTGAAATTGAAATAAAATTCCAGGGTAATGTTTGAATAGAAATTGGATGGATCTGGAATTTTGAGAAAATTTAAATTCTTTTGGATTTGGAAGTGTTTTCAAAGGTTCTTGAAAAATATGGTATTATTTCAAGGATATTTTTGAGTTGGATTTGAAATCTGGAAAGATTTAAAATTTAAAAATATTTGAGATGTTTAAAAGAAATAAAAGCATTTGAACTCTTTCGGTTGTTAGAAAATAACGTCGGTGATGACTGCAGCATCATCGATGATCATTTTTAAATTTCCGAGAGAAAAGTTTGCTATCAAATTATTTCAAATTGGAATTGTTTGCGAACTGGGTTTGGTTTTGAAATTTAAAAGAATATTTGAATTGCCAAAGAATTTTGGATATAGTTGATTTCAAAGGTGATTTTGAACTTTGAAAATTGCTTAAACTCTGGAAGTA
Source organism: Allium fistulosum (assembly GCA_030737815.1). Taxonomy (NCBI): domain Eukaryota; kingdom Viridiplantae; phylum Streptophyta; class Magnoliopsida; order Asparagales; family Amaryllidaceae; genus Allium; species Allium fistulosum. The sequence continues at coordinate 1,147,354,962 of CM060905.1, forward strand.
AATTTAAAATGTTGTGGAATAAATAAATGGGTTTGGAAAACTTAAAGTTTGAATTAAATTGGAATGTAACTAAATCGTGTCAAATGAAAGTGAAGTATAGAATTAATAGAAGTGGACTGGAAGTAATAAGTGTTGGAAACAAAATTTATTTATTGAAAACTAAATTTATGAATAAACAAACAAATTTATAATTGAGTGGTAATGGATGGAAGTCAGTGTTTTGTTAACATCTGGAGATTTAGTTTGGTATCGACTGTATTCCAGGAATGATACCGATGGTTTAACTTAGTAGTAGGATGGTTTTTGGAGGAACTTCTGAGTTTATTTTGGATCTGTTGAACCATATTTTCGGAATAGTTGGGAGGCTTACCAGTCGTGATTTCTGACTGATGGTTGCAAAGCCTAGGTCCATCACAGTTGGTACTAGTGGGAGTTTGTGCTTGTGTGCATCATCTATATTTCATCTGCTCCCACATCAGAGTTGTGCAGCGGAAGCAGTTGGGAGTGAGTCTGTTTTTCTTTTCTGGAGAAGAGAAGTTGATTTCTACGGAGGATGGTAGGGTTATGTTCTTGATTTTGGTTAATTTCGAGAAGATCGTTCTACTAGATTGTTTTGGATTCAGATTCGTTCTGAAAGGCATCAGCAGAGGTTTAGCTGATTGATAGTGATGAAGGCAGATTTGGATCGTCCGAAGAGTTTGGTAGATAAGAGACAGAGGAATTTGGATTTCAGAATCGAAGATTTGATTCTGGAGGAGTTTTCTCTGATTTAAGGAGCTGTATAGTTTGGTAAGTCTGAGAAGTCAGTTCCGAGGTGTTCTGGATTTCCTCTGTATTCTAGAGAAGTTAGTGTCTGTTCTTCTGGAGTGAATTGCCAGTTTGGATATCTGGAATTCGTTGTGTTTCACATATCTCTGAGGGAGTATGTGTAAGATTCTATTTCTGGTTTTGGAACCAGCTGTTCAGGAAGTTTTGGTTGTGAGTCTGACTCGTCTGTAGTCTGATATCCTATCTTGTCTTATAATGTAGATCTAGATGAGTAGGAGCTCCGTAGCTTAGTGATATTGACTGTTTGGATTCTATAGAGCGAGTAACCCGGTATTTATACTCGGGGAAACTCGAGAAAATTCTACCCAGATTTTTGTCTGGATAGATAGATTTGTTTGATTGGTTGCTATGGTTGTTAGCATTGATTGATATATGCATGTGTTTTAAAAGTTAAAATTTTAAATAAATTATTAAATTACCTTTGTTTTAAATTTCGGGGACGAAATTCTTTTAAGGGGGGAGGAATGTGACGACCCGGAATTTCGAGCAATATCAATTTAATAATTTATATTAAATATTAAATTGATTTGATATATTTTTGAATTATAAACTTGAATTGATATTTTCTTCTGATAAATATCATATTGGTGAGTTATATCTTTTAAAACTAATAAATGATTTTTCTGTTTATAACGGATATACTGGTATATATCGTAGACATGTAAGTTCTGTTTTAATCTTAATTGATAAATTTTATTTTCAAACTTCTTATATATATATTCTAGAGATTTGGAAATTATTATTTATTTTGGGATGACTTTTCAAAGCTATTTAATAAATATATATAGTTTTATATATTTAGATAAATGATTGATTTGTTTTTAAAACTATTTCTAATTTGGTTCAGATTTATATTTATTTATAAAAGAATTTCATTTTTCTTTTCTTTACAAAAGTGTAACTTGTTAATTTTAGTTTTAAAGATACATATGAGTTTTAATTCAATTTTTCAAATGTTACTTTGGATATATTGTGAAATAAATAATTTCTTTTGTTTGATCTTTTTAAAATTTGATAAACGAACTTTTATAATATTGATAAAAATATAATTTCTTTATGAACTGTTCCAAATTTATAGACGTGTAATTTATTTAAAGGATGTTTATAAATAAAAATAGTATAAGATATTTAGTTAGAAATACAATACAATAGTACAAATAACAAATATACATATTGAAAATAACAAGTTAACAATAATTCAAATGAAACGACTTCATTGAGATAAATTTTATAGTTTATAAATTATACAACGAACACATTTAAACGAATCAAACAACATATTAAAAATAGCATAACATTTATTAATATTTCAACTACAATTTAAAATGTAAAGTAGAGGAATAATGCAAAGTAAAATACAAAATAGCCTAAGAATGATTTCACACTTCTCAGCTTTATAAAATCTGCATAGTTGAAAAAGAAGAAGAAGAGAAACTATCATAACATGTTAACAAAGCCTGCATTAGTATAAACTGATGGTCCGAATACAGGCAAACTTAAGAAACACAAAGAACCAAAAGAAAACAAAGTAAAATATTTGTAGCTTGTGGTTGAAGCAAGTAAGTATGTAGAAAAGGGAAATGAGATAAGTATGAGGATGAAACATAAGTACAACAAACATTAAATGCCAGCCAACAAAATCTACGATTTGTATCAAAATTTCATTTCAGCCTATACTTCTATACAAATATCTCTGACCCTTTTTATAAAAAAAATATATATAACCTGTAACCTTCTACATACTTCAAACTGGAAGCTATCTTCCTCTATCACTTTCTCATTCCAGTTCGTGCTCAGCAAAATAAATAAAACTTCAATTGAAAAGCTTAAACAAGCCTTCATCAAAACATCATCAACAACTACAAATAAAACAGAGAGGCAAGATGGTTGGCAGGATGATCAAATTTGAAAACACTTTCCAGTTCAAACAGATTTCAAACAGAGATGCTCTGTTCTTCTTCTCTACAAAATTGGTGAGTAACATTTTATTTAAAAATATAACTTAAGATTAATATGAAGTATGTTCTTTTTCTCTGTGATAATATATATTTTGTATATATTTGATTGTGCAAATCTGTGTATATATGTACACCTGATACTCTGATAAGTATGTTGCCTGTTACTTATTTCTTTAAGTAGTTATGTTAACAAAACATCATCTCTTGATCTAGTAATTGTTGGAACTTATTATGTAAACAAATATTGTTTGTTTAGTTATAAGCTAAGTGTTAAAAATGTATATAAGTTGAAACAACCTGTAGTTTGCCACTGGAAGTCAAGAAACTAAGTAACACTTTAAAATAAGTTCAAACCAAATTTCTTGTTTAAGAATTCAAAGTTTACAAAGTGAATCTATGTACAAAAATAGGATTTTTAAAACAAATATCATAATTTTTAGTGGAGTGGGGAAAGAGCAGTTTGGGGTTGATCGAAAATGGAGTTTCGATCAAGTTTAGGCGATTGGAGGCTCTGTCGAGTTCGGGTCTTCGCGTGGAGGTGGAGGGGTTTATGGCGATGATGGGAAAAATAACCGGAGGTGCTCACGTTCACTGTGGCGGCGGTGGCAAGCGATTCTTTTTCCTAAACCTAGTTTTGAGACGTTGAGTCCTTTCGTTTCATACGGCGTCATTAGGCGATCGAGTGTCACGAGCTTTGGCGAGGTGGTAGGGAAGGTGTTGACGAGGGGGTGGCTGGAGTTTCAGGTCTTCTGATGGAAGGGTTGCGGATGCGACGTGGTTCCAGGCTGAGGTGGAGGAGCTGTGTTTTGGTTCCAGGTATGGTCGATCACTCGATTTCGATCGAGAGTCTGGAGTGGTTGGGCGATGGTCGACAGGGGAGATCGTCGACGATGGCCTGAGGGGCACGGCGCCACCGTGCACGTGCACGCGAGCGATACCGTGCATTCTTGTTCCTGTTGAGTTTGGGTTGGGTAGGGAGAAAATACTCGAGAATATCTCGAGTAGAACCTAGTTTTGCTCGAGCCCTTTTATGTTTTACTCGAAGTAAACTTAGAGGGAACTCGGGTAGTCTTTGTTCACAGTTTTTAAACTGTACCCAATTAATAGTTTTAAACTGTTGGGTTTCAAATTGAATCAAAATTTAACTAAGACTAAAGAAAGTTAAATTCCAGATTTTGAAGTGAAGAAATATTTATAAATTTAAATACTTTAAATAAGTTCAAATATTTAGAATTTAAGAAAATTTGATTTAAAATTCTTCATAACGAAGAATTGTTTTAATTTAGTTTCAAAAAAAGAAATAAATGTGTTCAGACATATTGAAGTGAAAATTGAATCAATAATGAGAAATGGGTTTCTTTAAGTAATAAAGATTTAGATTTAACTCATTAACTATAGAGATAATTAGAATGATATTTGATAATTTCTATTGATTAAATATGTAATTATAAGTTTAAATAATTAAATGTAATTAAAGATCATAGATTAGACTTTAATTAATTAAGGAATGGTTAATTTAACTTATAATTAATAATGATTCATATAGTTAATTACTTTAGAAAAAAAAAAGTAATTAAATAAATGTTAATGAAGGTCATTAACTAGATTATCTTATAATTAATTAATATAATTGATTTTTCATTAATTAATTAGATTAAATTAATATAATCAACATTGTAATTGTTTAAGTGTAATTAATTAATGGGAAGAAATTAAGGAATTAATTACACATTATAATTTATTGAGTAATTTGATTGTTCGAGTTAATTAATTTATTTTAATTAATTTGGATTAATCAGATGGATGATGTGATAAGCACAATTACTTAAGGAAGTAATTGATGGATAATTACAGAATGTAATTAACGGGATGTTGTTTTATTAACGGAGTAATTTGAGTATAATTACTTTGTAAGATTAATCAAAAAGATTAATTTGAGATAATTAATTATGAAGTGTAATTAATAAAGTAATTAAGGGAGTTAAATCACTATATGTGATTAATCAAGGAGTGATTAATATTTTGGTTTAGTTAGTAATTAATGTCTTCGATATAATGAAATTGGAAATGTAATTTGAGACCAATTAATGTTGGAATTTAAAATGGATTCATTTGATATAATTAATAAATAAGAGATTTATTAATGTAATCAATTAAACAATATAATTAACTTTAGTTAATTATTAAATGTGGTAATGTATAGATCAAATTTCTATCTGTGGTTAAAAGCAATTTAATCAGTGGAAATAATTTGAAGATAATTACTTCAATGTAATTAAAGATAATTAATCAGGGTTGATTAATTTAAAATGAATAATGGGATGGTGATTAATTAATTGATAATTAATTAATTAATGGTAATAAGCAAGTTTAATAGTGATGAAATGATTAATTTAATTAACTTTAAATTAATTAGGGGTAAGGTAATTAATTTAATTTATTTTAGATTAATTATCAATGATATGATTATTATCCTTGCTTATGTATGATGGTTGATGTTGATATCCCATTGATTGATTGATTTGATCTCAGATATGAGATGAGTAGTATCTGTTTGTGATATGGATGCTTTGTTGAATGTGATAGTGATATAGATCATCCATTTATGCTGATATGTGATTATCCATCTGTGATATTGTGTTTTATCTATCTGTGTTGATATGGATAATTGAATTGAATTGTTTTAAAACCTTTAAAACAACTTGGCCTTAAAAGACACGTTTTGGATTTCGATGAGACCGGGATCAGGTTTCCGTATACCGGGATTCCAGGTCTGGAGACCCGAATACCACATCGATCCAAAATAACGTTAGGTCGTGAAATTCAAATGGAGCAAGTGAAGACTCGAGGTATAAGAACTATAGGTCAGTATAACTCTGTGGGTGATTCCGTAATGAGTTTGACGGAGATAGTACTTATAGGTTCGAGATGGTGATTCAAGGTGCAAGGGTTATTGTCGTTAACTCTGAGGGTGATTCCAACACGAGTGTAACGAGAAAATGCCTTCGGTTTCGTTCGAACCCGGAACGAACTTGTATGGATCGAATGCTTTCAGAACATCGTCAGGCGGACGATGAGCATTCTAAGAGATGAGTTCTATAAAGGTAATCGTGACCTCAAGCCTCATCAACCGGGAATGGCTAAAACAGGGGAGGTGCAGCAAGGCTTCGTGGGTAGCCCCCACTTGAGAGTAAGGTTTACCCCTGTCTAGATGTCCCTATTTATTTCGGTTTAGTGTACGGTTGGTCGCGCCAACTGTGGGGTGATCTTATTTGGAACTGTTCAGTAAGGAATGGTTCCGGCCTTGTGTTGCAGGGGACTTAGGGTGGGTCCTCAGTACGGTGATCTAGGCCACGTACTGTGACGGGCGGTACCCCAGTAGCCCAGCCATTGTATGGAATCCAAAATCCAATAAGTGCCAACGGATTTGATTGTAAACCTAGTATGCTGGAATTTAATGAATGTAACAATTTCGGCTATTTCTTATTTACTTGAAAACCCTAGACACTATTATAATATCACTGGATTTCCTATAAAAATGTTTTGGTTAGCGTAAGGTAAAAACTTTGCCATGTTTATGTGTGGGAAGTCTTACGTGATACCTTTTGTTTTCAAGTGATTTTCAAAGTTAAACAACTTTAACCTGTTACTCATACCAGACCCATGTCTGACCCGAAGTTTATTTCTGTTTTTCATAAACTCTCGGGTACCCAAATTTTTATGGGTAGTCAAGGGATTCAGGTTTAGCTTTGACGAATTCTGGAGGAGCAATGGAGCAGGAGGCTTCAGCGTGTAGATATATAGTGATTCCGCTGTGATTAGAGTTTATTCTATATTCCGCTGTGTTGTATCTCTATGATGTGTGAGTTGTATTAACTAGACAGGTGTTTATAACTGTCTAGTATGTGAAGTACTATCTGTGTAACTCTGATGTATATGATACTATGTATTAATTTATGTGATATATTATATTTTATTCGTTCCGCTGTTGAGATTCTGATGTTGTTTCTTCTTCTTCTCTTTCTTTTCTACTTTCTCACCTCTTTCTTTTCTTCAAAACGATACGATTTCCTGGGCATAGGAAGTCGGGTCGTGACAAATATTTTCCTGGATCTACCAGAAATTATCGAAGAATTGAGAAAATATGTCGAACAAAAGAGATTGATATAGAAAAGATTATTTCCTTGTTGTTACAGAGTATTGACCATTTCGTAGTGGTATTCCCCTATCTCATCCTCTTCTTGCACTCATACTTACTATCAGTGGATAGTAAGAGAATTTACTGAGGCATACGGACGGATATCTGAGAATTACTCATTCTAGGGTATACTTCACCCTATCTCTAATGAGCTACTTAACGTGTTATACTCCTGAGCTAAAGTTCAACCTTAGCTCTGATACCAAATGTAACGACTCGGATTTTTCGCGTTCGAAAATCAACATCCGTACTTCACCTTGTACTCGAATGCCGTAGATTCGACCATTACCGGGTTGTGAGGCTCGACGAAGTCTCGTCCACAAAGCTATGCTTTTTTCACAAAGCCACGCTTTTTCACAAAGCCATGCTTTTTCACAAAGCAACGCTTTTCCACAAAGCCACGCTTTTTCACAAAGCCACGCTTTGATCAACAAATGATCATCAGCACTTCGTATGCCACATTACCAAATTGGGAATGTATCACTAGTAACCATCAACTACATAACCTCTGAGCTCATACGTCTCAGAGAAGGGTGTTAAGCTAAGAGAATAAATTCTCCGCCACCAACAGAAATGTATTTGATAGAAACCAGCTTTACATCTCAAAGTGTAATGTCAGACACACATCCATACAAGTCTGTTCCGGGTTCGAACAGAACCGAAGGCACTTCCAAAGAAGCCCTTGCAAATCCGGATAATTTCCTAATCACGTCCGGACTTCCCATCACAAAGGGTGATAAAATCTCTATACCGGGGACCAGTCGGTGCAGAGACATTCGACGAGTTGTCCATTCATTTTCAAAAATATCCGGTCTTCACCACCGATCTTCAAATGCTATCCATATACGTCGTATCACTATTCGGAATGGGTTATATGACACAAAGGTCCTCTCCCGGCTAAACCGAATAACGAACGCAATTAAAAATCATATGGATACTGGGGTCTCAGTTAAATCACAGCTTAAAGCCCAAAACTTTTCATTCGAATGGTTAAACAAATTACCATTTCCAATCTTTTAAACAAAAAGATTCATTTCAAAAACCTTCAATGGTTTAAACAATTTCCACACTTTTAATCTTTTAAACAAAAAGATTCAATTCACAAAGTTTACCCCGTTCACAAAGATCCATTCATGGATTTCAAAACAATTTCCATTTAAATTGAATTAACTCGTTAAATCTTTAAGTCAAGATTTAACTTATAGCTTTCAAAACTCGTTTTCAAAGATTCATTCATACTCTTTCAAAACAATTCCATTTCAAGTTAGATTAACTCATCCGGTCTTTGAAATCAAAGACTCATTTCATAGTTTTCAAAACATTTCAATTCCATTTCAAACTTGAAATTCTTTCAACACAAATTGGAAATCCTTTCTTAAAATGAAAGCTATTATTATTTGAAAACAAGTAGTTTTCGTTTTCGGAAAAATCCAGTTATATTTACACGAGTTAAAACTCTTGAATTAAATTCAAATTCCCAAATCAATACCTTTAAAATGGTTTAACCCATATATAACTTGTACACATCTTTAATCCCCAATTTCAAACTTGAATTCAAATTTAATCAAATTATTTAAATTTTCAAACTTGATTAAGTTATTCAAAATAACTTTTATCTTTGAAATTCCATTTCAAAAGCTTTTCACTTTAAACCCAAATTTCCAATTTCAAAATCAATTGAAATTAAAATTTCAATTTCAAAACATTAATTTTAAATAATTTGTGACTTAACCGATTTCCACGTGAAATCCATATTTGTGTGTGTATGGTGTAGTCTAGGGGTTTCACACAATAGTGCAACATCAATCATCACAGATATATCGATAAGCGGTAAAGTCGATAACGCTTATCTTCATTCACAGATTCATAGATAAAATAAATTTATCAATCACAAAGATTCACTATTATAATTCGATGTGGGTTTTGGATAACCAACTGGGATCCAACTCCCTGTCGCATCGAAATTCAAGTGCCGTTTTACGGGCCAAGGGTTTCATATTCACATAGTAATATATCACAGAAATAGAAATTTCAGATCATAACCTAAATCAGGATGTATCACAAAGCATCACGAATCAGGGATATCAAACAATTCAAAACATCCAATATAATCTAAGCATTCATAAGTAAGGTCGGTTAATTGTCTGATAAATTCAAATCAGATTAATTTCTTATGAATAAATTACAAATCTTGGTTAATTAATCATTAATTAATTACAAATCATTTTGATTAATTATCCTTTAAATCATTTATTAACTAACCATTAATAAATTATCCTTAAATTAATTATCCTTAATTAATCACATTGATTAATTAGCCCTTGATTTATTATTTTTCCTTAATCAACTTCGTTAACTTATAATTCCTTAATTAATTATCTTAATTAATTAATCCTTAATTAAAAATCATCCCTTAATTACTTCTACCGATTAATTAACCATCAATTACTAATTTAATTAAGCTTTAATTAAAGATTTAATTAACTTTAAGTCGTTCTTTAATCACGTAAATACTTTAAAAGATAAATAATTTATCTTAATTAAATCACTCGATTATCATTAAAATCTTAAATTTATAAGCTTCATAATTAATCATCATTAACACATAAGATAGTTCCAAAGTTAAGGTTAATTAAAAACAACATTCCATTTTAATTAACTTTTTAATCACATTATACTTTAAGAATTAATTTATAAATGATGATCACAAAATTAAATAACTTAAATTCCCTTTCAAATAAATTTATTTAAACCTTTGCTACCCTTTTTATTTTATTTTATTTTATAAAACTGTTTTTTTTTCCTAACCTCCCAGACCCGAGTATTTTCGATGTTTCCCTGAGCTCGACCCGGAGCAACTCGCTCCATCATTTCCTTCGAGTCAACCCTTCCTTTTCTCGTGCTCGAACTCGAGCCATTCTCTTCTTCCCCAAACCTGTAGAATTAACAGGCACGAACTATGTCGCGTGCACGTGCACCATCGCCGGAGCTACCTCCGACCTCTGACGAACTCCCCGACACGTCGCTCCTCATCGAAGCTCCAAAATTCGATCAGCAGAACAATCGTTCGAGCGCCAAAACAAAAACGAGCCATCAGATCCAAACTGCCCAAAACCGATCATCACATTGTCGTCTCGTCACCACTGCACATGCCACCGGAGTCGACCCAATTCCGACCACACGTCGACAAAAACCCAAGCAACCATTTCCCGAAGTCTCGTGAAGCTCGATCACGAATAGGAATCGCTCTCGCCACACTCACAGACATGTCCAAAAGCTCATACAAAACCCTAATTCGATCCCATTCCTTTGATTTAAGAAATAGAAAAATTCTTTGACAATTTTCTCAACATCAATGATGTTCGAACAAGCTTCGAACAAATTTTCATGATTTTAAATGGGTTTAAATGTTAGAAAATGGGAAAAATGCAATTTTCATTCAAATTCAAACTACTCTATGAATTCAAAACTAAAAATCTCCGTTTTTCTTTTAAAAATCCTAATTTGCAAAGTAAATTCGAATTATCATCCTGAAAACAACAAATTCCCATGATGGGTTTTAGCATAGTTTTGAGAATTTCCCTGTCCTTTCTATTTTTTTCCAGTTAACATCAAATATTTTCCTTAACTTCATTTTAAAGTTTAATTTAAGACTAAACAACCAATTCTTGTTTGATAACTAGATCATAATAAAGATCAGAGAAAAAAAATGGATTCGAACTAAGTTAAACTCTGAAATATGAAACAGAGGAGATGTATTCACATCAGACATGAACACAATAATATCATCATATACTCAGGGTCATATAGATATACACATGCAAGCTAGCATTATCACAAATATTTCACAAGCAACCATCAATAACTTGTTTAGATTTTTAAATATAGATGTTTACTCACCGTTTTGAAAAGGCAGAGGCTTGAAAATCTGTAACTTGATGAACTTGCATACTTTGGTTGTTATTTTCCAGAGAACAATAATTGGCTTGCAACTTAAAACCGACAACTTTAAAAATTTGAAACTTCAAACTGGAAATATGAAACTGGAATGGACTCAGAGATTCCTTTTGAAAGATACTTCATTTTCTTTAAAACTAGCATGTCTTGCTTTGTTTTAAATGAATGAGAATGGAAAGGCTTTGATATAAAATAAAACATGCAGATGCTAAGCTGTATTTGCTGGTACAAGATAATACATTTAGATCAGAGATTTTTTTTTATTGTATGAAGGCTGAAATGGAAACATTAGGTACAAGTCATTTATTAGCAATGTCATACTTATCTTCTTTAATTTAATTCGTATAGTACTATATGTTATTTTGCCTCATTTCTTGCCTGCAAAGCTTCATTGGCTGGTGCAGATATTTCTTTTGCTTTGTATATCTAGTATATATCCTTTCATTTTGCAGGTACCTCTTGTATGTTTTTTTTATTTTGTTTGACTTCCTACATCTTGCCTGCGAATCTATACAGTGCTATTACAAATATTTTTATTTAACTTTGTTTTGACTTGTTGTTAAATTTTATCTAATGTGTTACTTTGTAATTTATAGCTTATCTTTTATTCATTTATCTCTATTCATAACTCAAATATTTATTTTACTTCTATCTTTGGTTTAAATATTATTATTAATTTTACTTTAATACCATTTGTCTTGAATTTCTATATATATATATATATTTTCATAAACTCAAATTATTATTAAACCATTTATTTACGATTTAAATTCAAATCAAATATATATTATATTATTTCAAATTTAGTCAGATATGTTCAAATACAGATATATATTCTCATATATACATATGTATTGTAACGACCTCGAATTTTATAAATATTTAAAATGATAATTTATTGATTTTTGAATAAAAATTAGGGAATAAATCGATAGAGTGATGCGAGTTTCCCATGGTTTAAAAATATAAGTAATTTGGATTTACAAGGCTAAAAGTATTTGAGTTTAAAATCTCAAGTAAATGGGTTAATAATGATTTGAGTTATAAAAAAAAATAGAAATTTACTTATTACAAAGTAAACACAATTAGACGAATCCCAACAACATATAAAAATAGAAGTTTAATTTTAGTTTAAAGTAATGAGATAAAGTAAAAGCAAGCTTGTATAGGAAGAACTAAATACATAAGTTAAGTTAGATAATAACTAAAACAACTTTTATAATATGTTTATAAAACAAAAGAAGACAACATAACAATATATAGCATAGTCAACAAAACAAATGAAGCAAGTGTGAACTGGAAAAGCATTTAGGCAAGTAAAGTAAAAAGAAAACAAAAATATAGTAAGGAAACACAAAGTACTCGTGCATTTAATGTTAGCACCCCACAATATCATCTCGCTGACAAATGTGTTTGGCAAAGTATAATGTTTACATCTCAGCCGAGACAAGCAAATAAAGAAATGTATAAACAAATCAAATTCAATATGAAAATGCATAAGAAAAGGGTCAAAGGACTTAAGCAATTTAATGCAGCCTATATCTTTAGTACACCAGAAGGAAATAAAAATTGATATTGTACAAACTAATTAATGCAAGCACAAAATTGTATCCATCAGCCACCAAGCAATGAAGAAATATCATCTTGTATTTGTACTAAACAAATAATATCACCAGTACAAATGAAAAGTATCAATATCCTGTATACTTTAAAACTTCATGTACACATCAAATTATCATTCCAGTTCGTTCACAAAAGAAAGAAAAAAAAAACTGAGGAAACAAGAAAAATATGTGAATAAAACTTGTAAAAGAAAACACATCAAACAACCTGCAACTCAGACCAACTCAATCAGGGAATCAAAAGAAGAGCAATTAAGTTTTCAGCCTGTTTTCAAATAAAAGAAGGCTCTGTTCTTTTTCTTTCTTCTCTGGAAAACAGGTGAGCAACTCCTATTTTTTTTCCGAAGCTTAACTGTTTTGATATCTTGATGATTGTGAGTAACTTTCAAAAGCTAATGAATGAATCTGTTGGATACTTATTTGTGAATAATCATGTATGTATATCTGTTTGACATCTATATGTATGTTTAAAAATAGATGTAGTGTTACAGGCTTTGGTATACTGGTGCTCTGTCTAAAAATTTAAACACAGGGATTTAATTCAAAAATCATTTTCACCTAAACCACTTGATGTTTAGAATTGGCATTAAAACAATAATTTGTTGTTACATCTTAGTTTAGAGTTTAAAATTTATTCAAGCTAAAATAATTTTGAATATTGCTTGGAAAATCCAAACATCAGAACCAAACTTGAATAGGAGTAAAAACCAAACATCCTATTTTCTTGTTTCAGGTATATGATCTAAAACATAATCGAAAACCATGATTTTTTGGAAGAAAAATCAAAATTTTTAATTGAGTTTTGGGTTTGTATTTTTAAGTTGAACTGAAACCGGAAATCGGGTTGAATCTGATGATCTTGGTGATCGGAGGGGACGGGGTCATCGCCGATGGGAGGGGAGTGATAGAGGAGTTTGAGAAAAATGCCAGGCCGTTGATCAGTGCACGGTGGCGACGACTAGAGATCAGGAGTGTTTGTAACCCTAGTTTTTACTGTGGTTGATGCATTGTTCACCACACTTTCTATGGTGGACCGAGTGTTACTGGAATTTGGAGGATGGTAGAGGGGTAGTAGACGAGGTCGAGGCCGGATTTTCAGAGTCGCTGGTGGTCGGGAAGGCGAGGACGAGATGTTTTCAGGTTTGATGGTGAGGGTGGCGCTGTTTTTTTTCAGGTCTGAGGTTGGGTTGTTTTTCGAATTTGAAGTGGGAACGTGGCGCTGGCGGTCGGGGAGAGGAGCATGGATCATCGTCGACGTGCTCGACGACACAGCACCTCCTGGAGACGAACGTCGTCGTTGTTCACGTGCACGAGCACGTTCTGGTATCTGGTGGTTAGTTTGGGTATGGGTTTGCGAGTTGCCGTGTGATGCTCGAAGTAATTTGAGTTTGTCTCGAAGCGTTCTAGTGAGATACTCGAAGTGCTTGACGTAGCTTGCGTGTGAGTTCCCAGGGTCGAGAAGCAGAGCGGGTCCAGTTTCCTTTGCTAATATTTGAACTGTGTTTAAAACTTCAAAAAAAAAATGTTAATTGGAGTTTAAAAAGCAAATGACAACTGTAAATCAAAGATTGTTTTGAAGTTTAACTTTGAAATAAAGTTATTAAATTTAAATGATTTTAATAACTACAAAAGTGTTAAGTAATCAATAGAATTTAAAAGGGAATTTGAAGTTGAAAAATGGAATTTTAAATTGAACAAAGAGAATGTAAAACAAAGTAAAAATCAAAGTTTTAAGCCAGAACTGAAATTTGAAGTAAAATTCCCGATTTTGAAATTAAATTACGTTTTATAAATTTAAATGCTTAAATAAGTTAAAAGTTAAATATTTATTTAAAGATGTGGATAAAGTTCTTGTATAAGCTGAGATTTAAATTTGGTAAATATTTAGTTAAATAATCATTTTTGAATCTTAAATTCAAGATGAAATTTGAATCTAAATTTGGAAGTGTAATGTTTTAAATACACTTTAATATTAATGAAGTTACTAATAAAGAAATGGATTACCTTAGAGATAATTAAGGTATTAAAATGATTTAATGAATAAGATAATTAAGGAATGACTTATTTATTTGATTTATAAATTAATGATTTAGATTAATTTATAATTAGAGATTTAATTAGGAAAGCAATTAAGGAATTGTTATTAGTTAATGAAGGTCATTAACTAAGATTATTTAAATAATTAATTAATGTGATTAATTTTAACCATTAATTAGATTAATTAATTAATGATAATCATTTATGAAATTGTGTAAGTGTAATTACTTTATGGAAGTAATTAAGAAATTAATTGCTCATTGTAATTAATTGAGTTTAATTGGATTAATTTAATTAATAAATGATTAAAGGACACTTAATCAAATAATCTGAAATTAATTAATGATTAATTAACCAAGACTTGTAGTTTATTCATAAGTAATAAATCTGATTTGAATTAATTTGATAATTAACTGATCTTACTTATGAATATTTGGATTTGATTGGATGATGGAATTTTTGATATTTCCTGATCTGTGATGCTATGTGATATATTCTGATTGTGTGTGATCTGTACTATAGTTTATTTATCTATGATATTTATATATCTGTGATCTATGGATGAAGATAAGCGTTATAGATATACCGCTTATCACTTGTCAACTATATTTCTGCATTTTGATATGTGATGATTCATTGTGTTGCACTATTGTGTGAAACCCCTGGACTACACTTTTACACACACAAATATGGATTTCACGTGGAAATCGATTAAGTCACAGATAATTCAAATCAATGTTTTTGAAATTGAAATTTTAATTTCAATTGATTTTGAAATTAGAAATTTGGGTTTAAAGTGAAAAACTTTTGAAATAGAATTTCAAAGATAAAAGTTATTTTGAATAACTTAATCGAGTTATGAAAATTTAAATAATTTGATTTAAATTTGAATTCAAGTTGGAAGTTGAATCCTATGATTTGAAACTAGAGATTGAAGATATTATAAATGTGTTTATCTGAATTTAAACCATTTCAAAGTATAATTTTGAGAATTTGGATTTAACCCAAAGAACTTTAACTCGTATGAATGAATCAGATTTTCTGAAATGAAACTGTTTGTTTTAAAAGATAAAAGCTTTCATATAGATAAGAAATGAAATTCCAGTTTAATTGAAGGAATTTCAATATTGAATTGAAAAATGGTTTTCCAAGTTATGAATGAATTCTTTTTGAAAAGCTATGATTTGAATCTGTTATCTTTAACAGATTTAAATTAATGATTGGTTTAAATCATTTGAAATGGGATTGTTTTGAAAGCTATGAGTTAAATCTTGATTTAAAGGTTTAATGAGTTAATCAAATTGAAATGGGAATTAATTTGGAAAATCTGTGAATGAATCTTTTGTTTAAAAGATTAAAGTGTGGAAACTGTTTAAACCGTAAAGGTTGAATCTTTTTGTTTAAAGATTTAAAATGGTAATCGATTGAAACCATTTGAAAAGAAAGATTTTGGGTAATAAGTTGTGACTTAATTGAAATCCCATATCCATATGTTTTTAAATATTTCGCTCACTATTCGGTTTAGCCGGGAGAGGACCTTTGGGTCGTATAACCCATTCCGAATATGTGATACGTCGTATATGGATAGCATTTGAAGACCGGTGTTGAAGACCGGATATTTTTGAAAACGGAAGGATTACCGTCGAGTTACTCTGCATCGGCTGATCCCCGATATAGAGGTTTTATCACCCTTAGTGACGGGAAGTCCGGACGTGATTGGAAATTATCCGGATTTGCAAGGGCTTCGTGAGAAGTGCCTTCGGTTCTGTTCGAACCCGGAACAGACTTGTATGGATTGTATGTCTGACATTACACTTTGAGATATAAAGCCGATTTCTTTCAAATACATTTCTGTTGGTGGCGGAGAATTTATTCTCTTAGCTTAACACCCTTCTCTGAGACGTACGAGCTCAGAGGTTATGTAGTTGAAATTTATCAGCGATATATCCCAATTTGGTAATGTGGCATGCTGAGTGCTGCTGTGAAATGATCAGTGTTTGATCATTTGTGATATGATCATTTATTTGATCATTTATCTGTGTGATCATAGGTTGATCATCTGTTGACCCAAAGCATGGCTTTGTGACAAAGCGTAGCTTTGTGGACGAGACTTCATCAGGGCCTCACAACCCGGAAATGGTCGAAACAGGATCGTTGCGGCAAGGTTATGAGGGTCGCGCCCTTTAGGGTATGTCATTTCCTTCTGGAAAAGGGTGGTGTCATGGTATGGAGCCCAGATACTTACTCATGTGGATACACTTTATTATGTGTGATGTTGGTTATCGAGGCCTCGGATAAAGGTCCCAAAGGATCGGGAGGTGGCATATTCGTGAGTTACCTGTTACAGGGGTAACCCGGCCTTGTTTGGCAGAGAGCAGTTTGTCTCTCGGGACGTCCAGCCAGAGGCGATCCCAATCGGCAGGAGGAAAGGAAGTTCCTTAGCCTGACCATTTGTTGGAAATCCATTTCCCAAATACGAAATTTGTACGGTTTTAGTTGTAGAACCTGCTATCTAATATAGCAGCTATAGTAGGCATAGTATCATGGTACCTATGCTGGCTAAGATTAATACTATACTTTCGAAATGTTTTCTACACTATGCACTAAAAATAATATCAAAAATGATTTGATTTTGCGTAGTAAGCATCTTTGACTATCATAAGAAGAAATCTCCTCCAATTCTGCGTTTGCATTGTGTGTGTGGCGGGAGGTCTTATGGTAGTTTCATTTTCCAAAAGCATTTCGAATTGACTTTAAAATTATCCTGTTGTTTATTTTAAAGAATAACTGTTTTACGATCTCACACCAGTCACCATGACTGACTCGGAGTTTATTGTTCCCTTCTAAACTCTGGGTGCCCACCAATTTCCACACGGGCAGCCTAGAGTTATATTATCAGGATATTCTGGATATTCTGGAGCTTTGGAAGCAAGCTGGATGGCGAGACGTAGTATTTGTATCTGATAGTATTTATTCCGCTGTGTATTCTGTATGAGGACAAGTTTATATAACTGTCCATTGTTGTTTATTAACTCTGATGATATGATGTGATGTAATGTAATAACAGATATAATTCTTTGTTTTAAAGATTATGCAATTATCTATTATATATTGTTCCGCTGCGATATGTGAGATTCTGATATTGTTTCTGTTTCTGATGTTGTTCTTTTGTTTCTTCTTTCTCTTTTCTTCTATCTTTTCTTCTACCTCTTCTTTTAAAACCCTAATGGTTCGGTTTTTCGTTCACCTTGAGTAAATAGATGGAGATTAGTGTCTATTCAAGGGGTACGGAAAAGCGGGTTGTTACTTCCTTAGCCTGACCATTTGTTGGAAAATCCAAAGAAACAATACGAACCTTGTACGGTTTTAGTTGTATAACCTGCTATGGAATGTGGCGGTAACCTGCTATTGAACATAGTAGCTATAGTAGGCATACGATACTGGTCGTATGTTGGCTAAGATTAATATTATACTTTCGAAATGTTTCTGCACTATGCACTAATGATAATATCCAATGATTTGCGTAGTAAGCATGTTTGACTATCATAAGAAGAAATCTCCTCCAATTCTGCGTTTGCATTGTGTGTGTGGCGGGAGGTCTTATGGTAGTTTCATTTTCTAAAAGCATTGCGGATTTCAATGTTTAAAACCCTTTGTGTTTGTTTAAAGATAAAACTGTTTTTGTTGCTCACACCAGTCCCATGACTGATCCGGAGTTTATTGTTCCTTTCCTAAACTCTGGGTGCTCATAATTTCCTACACGAGCAGTCTAGAGTTGGGTTTTTCAGATATTCAGGTTTAGTAAACTATCTGGAGCTAGTTCAGTTCTTGGAGTTCATGGACTGACGTTGCTTATCTTGGAGCATTCTATTGGAGACATTCTATTCCGCTGCTGGTGTTATCGTTTTCTTTTCCGCTGCTATTTGTTGTATCATATCTCTGATGTATATTGATATTCATTGTATCATTCTGTTGTATCAGATATTGTATATCAATGTATTATTCATTTCTTCCGCTGTGTTATTTACTTAACTGTGTTATAAGCTCCGGCGACTCGGATTTGAACGCTCGAATCTACGACATTCGAGTATGATGTAAAGTATGGATGTCGATTTTCGAACGCGAAAATCCGTATCGTTACATTTGGTATCAGAGCATCATATATCAGGGATATCAAACAATTCGACAATCAATAAAATCCAAACATTCATAAATAGGGCCAAATTTATTATCTGATAAATTTAAATCAGATAATTTCTTATGAATAAATTACCAATCCTGGTTAATTAATTACAACCCATTTTAATTAATTGTCCTTTATCATCTATTAATTAACCTTTAATCATTAATTAATCAATCTTAATTAATCAATAAATCTTTTAATCATTAAATAATTATCCTTTAATTATTTAATTATCTTTTAATTTATTTATTTGATTAACCCTTAAATTTATTACTATTTTATTAATTATCCTTACTTATAAATTAATTAGCTTTAAATTTATAATTAATTAATCTTTAGTTAATTAAAAATCATAAATCAATATAAAATTAACTTAACTTTTAAGTTAACACATTAAAACATTTAAATCAACTTCTTAATTACTTAATTTTATTAAAAGAAATCAAGCTTTAAAATAAATTAATTATTTAACTTCCAAATTTAAGTTAAACACTTCGTAAATTTTCATTCAAATCTTAAGGAAACCCTTTGTGAGGAATCTTATCAAATTTAAACATTTATTTGAAAATAATTTCACTTTTAAAAATCTATTTTAAAACATTTAACTTGTTCAACATTTATTTTTTTATAAAAGCTGACTTAAATTCAAGATTTGGATCCATAGTAAACTTAAATCCGTATTAGTACTTGATTTAAAACTTAATTTAAATCTTGCTTTAAATTTTGAAAATTTAAATTTAGATTAAAAAGCAAACTCAACACTATCAGGTTATAAAACTTGAAACCTGGAACCAGATTAGCAAACCCGAGCTACATCACTCCTGCTTCGAGTCGAACCGAGTCGTTACATGACTATAGCTACTATGTTCAATAGCAGGTTACCGCCACATTCCATAGCAGGTAACGACCCTAAATTTTATAAGTATTTAAATTAATAATTAATTGAGTTTTTGAATTTAAAATTGTTAATTTATTTCATTCTGAATAAAAATAGTAAAACAAATGGTTTAAAGTGAAATTTATTGATTTATTTATTGCGAGTTTCCCCGATATCCAAGTATATTCTGAATAAATCATTTGAGATTAAAATATTGTAAATAGTGTATATGTGAGTATATGTGTGTATATTGAATGTATATATATATATTTAGGTATATACGAGCAAATTTAATAAATATTAGAATTGATGATTAATAATGGTTTAAATTTATAAAATAAGTATAAGACAATTAGTATAGAAGTAAATAAATTAACAATAATAATTTAAATTAGAAATAAAAAACATAAAGTAAACAATTTGCTAAAAGCTAACAACATTATCACCTGTATACTAAAAAAAATGAACAAGTAAGGCAACAAGTATGTATATATATACACTTGCAAGGAAGAAGTCAAAGGCAATAAATGTTTAAATCTCCAGCCACCAAAAACATAATCATCTCGGTCGAAAAAAAAGAAGAAAAGAAATGCAAGTGATCAGAAAATCTATGTACAAGGTATTGATACAGGAAGATAAACACCAGTATGAAATAAAAATAAATAAACAAAGTTGTTATGTACATAACATCACCTTCAACACACACAATATCATTATCAGCCGAAGTCAACAAGTGTGCAAGGTAAGAATAAAGCAAATAAAATAAGGCAAATTTGTACATGTTAATTAATGCAAGGTACTATCGGCCTCCAATTTGAAATAAAAATCACTGACCATTGTATAAAAATATCACTTTGTATTGTACAACAAACATTATAATACCCTGTACAAAATGAATACCCAGTGAGCTCATTTTCTTTATCAAGCCTTCCTCATATCAGCTCGTTCAATTACAACTGAGAAAACATCTGAAGTAAAAAGAAAAAAAAATCATCATACAACTTGAAACAATTAAAACAACAATTCAAAAGCTTCAGCTGGTATTTTTCTTTCAAGTTTGGGGTGACATAAGAAGGCTCTGCTTTCTTTCTGGAAAATCATGGTGAGTAACTTATTTTCTTAAAATGCTTAAAGTATAAAACTGTTGCTTATATATAGATATATCTGTGAGTAATTTTGTTTATATACATATACGGATCCTCTGAGTGAAATTGAGAGTTGGAAGAGTTTGTATAGGCTCACTGTTATGACTCTGAACACCAAAATTTCAAAGATCTTTTCTTCACGATCTACTTGATATTTGGACTTCAAGTTAAAACCAATGTTGTCTGTTTGACTTTGAACTAAGTTTTAAAAATAAAATCAAGATAAAACAACCTGTTGGAGGCTCTGGAAATCAAAGAACTGAGCATAGCTTTAAAATAAGTCAAAACTTAAACTTGTTAATTCAAGAATTCAAGTATACAATCTGAATTCTTATACCTTAACATGATTTTTAAGGCAGGAATTTTAATTTTTAGACTTAGGATTGAGGGACAGTTTGAGATCGTCGAAATGTCATTGTTTTGGCAATTCCTGGTGAACTCGTCACTGGTGATGGTCGGGGATTTGCGCGGGGATGGAGGAGCCTACGGAGAGGCAGCAAAAAATATTCGGAGGTGGCCATGGCCACGGTGGCGACAACGGTGAGTGATTTCTTTCTGTAAACCTAATTTGACTGAGCATTGGTATCTCGATTCGTTCGTCGTCTATAGTGCATCGAGTTGCACGCAACTTTAAGTGGAGGAAGAGGAGAGGTAGTCGAAGTCGTAGCCGGAATTTCATGAACTCTGGTGGACGAGGCGTTGAGTTTGACGCATTGCCAGGTTTTGTGACGATATTGCTTTCGAGTTTTCCAGGTTTCGAATTTTTAAATTCGAAATTCGTTCTAGGCGGCGTGGCGGAGCTTCGATGATCGGAGGTTGGTACAGGGATGGATTACGACTTGGGGAGGCTAGCAGCGTTGATCGGAGACGCCTCCGTTGTTGGTACACGTGCACGGACTTCTGATGAGTATCAGTAAGTGGGTTGGGAAGGAGAAGGATATTGGCTCGAAGTAAGTATGGGGAGGAACGAGAATTTTCTCGTGTGTTTACTCGAGTAATTCGAGTGTTTACTCGAAGCAGGGAAGTGGGGTTTCGGGTCATATTTTGTTCCAGGTTTTAAAATCTGAACCCTGTTTTCTGTTTTGAAAATTAAAACTAAATTTAAAATTTTAATCAAGTTTTAAAACTAAGTTTAAATTAAAGTTAAAAATATAAATCCAAGTGTAATTTGAAACTTAGTCTGGAAATAAGGTTTTAAATTAAATTGTCTTAATTAACTAAGTTTTAAAATGATTTAAAGATATACATAAACTTTTATTTTGAAAAGTTTAACTCAATAATATTAAGGACTTATTAAAGAATGTTGAAATGGTTAATTAACTCTTAAAAGTTTTTGTTAAATTTATGTGTTAAACGAAGTTAATTACTTGAAGTTAATGACTTAATAAAAGTGATTAAGATAAATTAATTAATCAATTTTAAGTTAGATTAATCAAGAAATTAATGAAAAAAATTAATTTAAGGGTAATTAATTACTTAAAGATAATTACTAAATAACAGTAATTAAGGATGGATAATTAATGATTTAAAGGTCGATTAATCAAGTGTTAAAAGGTTAATTAAATTTATGAAATCGATTAGGGATGATCACTCATTATAAATAAATTAAAGAATAATTAATTAAAATGGTTTGTAATTAATTTATGTTAATTAACCAGGATTAGTAAGTGATTAATTTGATTTAAGTTAAATCAGATAATTAACTGACCTTACTTATGAATATTTGGATTTGATTGGATGATTGAATTGTTTGATATTTCCTGATCTATGATGCTTTGTGATATACCCTGATTTATGTTGTGATCTGTAGTTTACTTATCTGTGACCTTTATATATCTATGATCTGTGAATGAATGATAAGCGTTGTTCTTATACCGCTTATCGAATTATATTTCTGTATTCTGATATGTGATGATTCATTGAGTTGCACTATTGTGTGTTAAACCCTGGACTACACCTTTACACACACAAATATGGATTTCACGTGGAAATCGGTTAAGTCACAGATAATTTAAATCTGATGTTTTTGAAATTGAAATTTTAATTTCAATTGATTTTGAAATTGGAAATTTGGGTTTAAAGTGAAAAGCTTTCGGAATAGAATTTCAAAGATAAAAGTTATTTTGAATAACTTAATCGAGTTTTGAAAATTTAAATAATTTGATTTAAATTTGAATTCAAGTTTGGAATTGAATCCTATGATTTGAAACTAGGGATTAAAAATGTTATAAATGTGTTTATATGAAGTTAAACCATTTAAAAGTATAATTTTGAGAATTTGGATTTAACCCAAGGATTTCCACTCGTATGAATGAATCAAATTTCCAAGATGAAACTGTTTGTTTTCAAAAGGATAAAAGCTTTCAGATAAGAAATGAAATTCCAGTTTAATTAAAGGAATTTCAATATTGAAGTGAAAAATGGTTTTCCAAGTTATGAATGAATTGTTTTTGAAAGCTATGATTTGAATCTGTTTATTTTTAACAGATCTAAATTAATGATTGGTTTAAATCATTTGAAATGAGATTGTTTTGAAAGCTATAAGTTAAATCTTGATTTAAAGATTTAATGAGTTAATCAAATTGAAATGGAAACTGATTTTGGAAAATCTGTGAATGAATCTTTTGTTTAAAAGATTAAAGTGTGGAAACTGTTTAAACCGTAAAGGTTGAATCTTTTTGTTTAAAGATTTAAAATGGTAATTTGTTAAACCATTTGAAAAGAAAGTTTGGGTAATAAGTTGTGACTTAATTGAAATCTCATATCCATATGTTTTTAAATATTACGCTCACTATTCGGTTTAGCCGGGAGAGGACCTTTGTGTCGTATAACCCATTCCGAATATGTGATACGTCGTATATGGATAGCATTTGAAGACCGGTGTTGAAGACCGGATATTTTTGAAAACGGAAGGATTACCGTCGAGTTACTCTGCATCGGCTGATCCCCGATATAGAGGTTTTATCATCCTTAGTGACGGGAAGTCCGGACGTGATTGGAAATTATCCGGATTTGCAAGGGCTTCGTGAGAAGTGCCTTCGGTTCTGTTCGAACCCGGAACAGACTTGTATGGATTGTATGTCTGACATTACACTTTGAGATATAAAGCAGATTTCTTTCAAATACATTTCTGTTTGGTGGCGGAGAATTTATTCTCTTAGCTTAACACCCTTCTCTGAGACGTACGAGCTCAGAGGTTATGTAGTTGAAATTTATCAGCGATATACTCCCAATTTGGTAATGTGGCATGCTGAGTGCTGCTGTGAAATGATCGGTGTTTGATCATTTGTGATATGATCATTTGTTTGATCTTATATCTTTGTGATCATAGATTGATCATCTGTTGACCCAAAGCATGGCTTTTTGAAAAAGCGTAGCTTTGTGGACGAGACTTCGTCAGGACCTCACAACCCGGAAATGGTCGAAACAGGATCGTTGCGGCAAGGTTATGAGGGTCGCGCCCTTTAGGGTATGTCATTTCCTTCTGGAAAGGGGTGGTATCATGGTATGGAGCCCAGATACTTACTCATGTGGATACACTTCCTTTATGATGTGTGATGTTGGATACCGAGCTCGGATAAAGGTCCCAAAGGACCGGGTGATGACATATTCGTGAGTTACCTGTTACAGGGGTAACCCGGCCTTGTTTTGCAGAGAGCAGTTTGTCTCTCGGGACGTCCCGCCAGAGGCGTTCCCATGCGGCGGAAGGAAGTTCCTTAGCCTGACCATTTGTTGGAAATCCATTTCTCCAATACGAGCCCTGTACGGTTTTAGTTGTAGAACCTGCCATCTAATATGGTAGCTATAGTAGGCATAGTATAATGGTACCTATGCTGGCTAAGATTAATATTATACTTTCAAATTGTTTTCCACTATGCACTAATAATAATAATTCAATGATTTTGCGTAGTAAGCATCTTTGACTATCATAAGAAGAAATCTCCTCCAATTCTGCGTTTGCATTGTGTGTGTGGCGGGAGGTCTTATGGTAGTTTCATTTTCTAAAAAGCATTGCGGATTTCAATGTTTAAAACCTTTGTGTTTGTTTAAAGATAAAACTGTTTTTGTTGCTCACACCAGTCCCATGACTGATCCGGAGTTTATTGTTCCCTTCCTAAACTCTGGGTGCTCATAATTTTCCACACGAGCAGTCTAGAGTTGGGTTTCTTTTCAGATATTCAGGTTTAGTAGATTATCTGGAGCCAGTTCATTCATCGGAGTTGCTTATCTTGGAGTTGTGGATTCATTCTTGTCTGAAGATCATTTTGGAGTTATCACTTCTATTGATATTGTTCCGCTGCTGTTGTTATCGTTTTCTTTTCCGCTGCTATTTGTTGTATCATATCTCTGATGTATATTGATATTCATTGTATCACTCTATTGTATCAGATATTATATATCAATGTATTATTCTTTTCTTTCGCTGTGTTATTTACTTAATTGTGTTATAGCTCCGGCGAATCGGATTTGAACGGTCGAATCTGCGGCATTCTAGTACAATGTGAAGTACGGATGTTGATTTTCGAGCGGGCAAAACCCGAGTCGTTACATGACTATAGCTACTATGTTCAATAGCAGGTTACCGCCACATTCCATAGCAGGTAATTTAAATTAATAGCCCGCTTTTCCGTACCCCTTGAATAGACACTAATCTCCATCTATTTACTCAAGGTGAACGAAAAACCGAATCATTAGGGTTTTAAAAGAAGAGGTAGAAGAAAAGATAGAAGGAAAGAGAAAGAAGAAACAAAAGAACAACATCAGAAACAGAAACAATATCAGAATCTCACATATCGCAGCGGAACAATATATAATAGATAATTGAATAATCTTTAAAACAAAGAACTATATCTGTTATTACATTACATCACATCAACCATCAGAGTCAATATACAACAATGGACAGTTATATAACTTGTCCTCATACAGAATACACCGCGGAATAAATCCTATCAGATACAAATACTACGTCTCGCCATCCAGCTTGCTTCCAAAGCTCCAGGATATCCTGAATATCCTGATAATATAACTCTAGGCTGCCCGTGTGGAAATTGGTGGGCACCCAGAGTTTAGAAGGGAACAATAAACTCCGAGTCAGTCATGGTGACTGGTGTGAGATCGTAAAACAGTTATTCTTTAAAATAAACAACAGGATAATTTTAAAGTCAATTCGAAATGCTTTTGGAAAATGAAACTACCATAAGACCTCCCGCCACACACACAATGCAAACGCAGAATTGGAGGAGATTTCTTCTTATGATAGTCAAAGATGCTTACTACGCAAAATCAAATCATTTTTGATATTATTATTAGTGCATAGTGTAGAAAACATTTCGAAAGTATAGTATTAATCTTAGCCAGCATAGGTACCATGATACTATGCCTACTATAGCTGCTATATTAGATAGCAGGTTCTACAACTAAAACCGTACAAATTTCGTATTTGGGAAATGGATTTCCAACAAATGGTCAGGCTAAGGAACTTCCTTTCCTCCTGCCGAATAGGATCGCCTCTGGCAGGACGTCCCGAGAGACAAACTGCTCTCTGCCAAACAAGGCCGGGTTACCCCTGTAACAGGTAACTCACGAATATGTCATCACCCGGTCCTTTGGGACCTTTATCCGAGCGCTCGATATCCAACATCACACATCATAAAGAAAGTGTATCCACATGAGTAAGTATCTGGGCTCCATACCATGATACCACCCCTTTCCAGAAGGAAATGACATACCCTAAAGGGCGCGACCCTCATAACCTTGCCGCAACATTCCTGTTTCGACCATTTCCGGGTTGTTGAGGCTCGATGAAGTCTCGTCCACAAAGCTACGCTTTCTCAAAAAGCCCTGCTTCGGGTCCAACAAAATGATCAACCTATGATCACAAAGATATAAGATCAAATAAATGATCATATCACAAATGATCAAACACTGATCATTTTTCAGCAACACTCAGTATGCCACGTTACCAAATTGGGATATATCGCTGATAAATTTCAACTACATAACCTCTGAGCTCGTACGTCTCAGAGAAGGGTGTTAAGCTAAGAGAATAAATTCTCCGCCACCAACAGATATGTATTTGAAAGAAATCAGCTTTATATCTCAAAGTGTAATGTCAGACACACAATCCATACAAGTCTGTTCCGGGATCGAACAGAACCGAAGGCACTTCTCACAAAGCCCTTGCATATCCGGATAATTTTCAATCACGTCGGGACTTCCCGTCACTAAGGATGATAAAACCTCTAAACCGGAGATCAGCCGATGTAGAGTAACTCGACGGTAATCCTTCCGTTTTCAAAAATATCCGGTCTTCAACACCGGTCTTCGAATGCAATTCATAACGACGTATCACATATTCGGAATGGGTTATACGACCCCATGGTCCTTTCCCGGCTAACCCGAATAGTGAGCGTTTACTTTAAAAACAAGTGTGGCATTCAAATTCATCCAATTCACAACAAATACCATTCAAGGTAATTATTGATAGTCGGTTATTTAACTATCAATAAAGATGCGCTACATCATCAGATTCCAAATAATTTTCCGAATTATTTAATTTCAAAAAATATCTTTACTAGATATATTATTTTCCACACTTAACCATTTGAAAACAATTTCAAATATTCACTTTTCAATTTATCTTTAAAAGATAAAAACTCAAACAGTTCATTTCACATTGGAAAAGCATTTCCATACTTATTTAAAAATAAGTATTTCACAAATCTATTTATTTTCAACATTTGAAAATATTCGATATACTTAAATCAAATTAAGTATATATTCATTCTTTTAAGGAAAACATTCTCTTAAGCACATTTATTTGAGTCAAAACGAATGTTACGTAAAACATCGTTACGACGACTCAAAATCACTAGTATAGAGATTCGGACTTTAAGATAGATATATAAATCCCAATACTACATAAAAAAAAAACATTTCCTTTCGGAAATCATTTACTATAACAACAGTGTTATAGTCCACCATTTCCTTATTTCTCGAAAACGTCTATTTCAACAATAAATGTTGAAATCTATGATTTCGATATTCAATACATTTTAAACCATCGTTTAAAACAATTAACTTCATTTTCAATGTCACTTTCCCAAAACAATATCCATTTTGCTTAACAATATATTCACTGTCCAAAATCGTGAATATACTTCACTAACCACATTTCAATATTTTCTATACATTTTTATTCCAATGATTATCCACTACCCAAGATCGTGGATAAAATTTCCTTAATAACTTCTATATTACATTCATCAAATTTGATTGATTTCAAATTCATAAAACAACGTTTATAAATTCACCTTTATATTTTCTAACAACTTCGATTTATAAAATTTTCCTTTTATTAACTTCAAAAATTACTTATCAAAATAAGTGATTTCAGATTTATAAACAACGTTTATAAATCACATTTATACTTCATAACAATTTCAACTTATGAAATCATTTCATTTATCAATTTCTATTTATATCCCAACTAAGTGCAAAAATCTACTTTATAAGTAAATTACTTATAAATCGTTTATTCTACAACATCTATTCACTTTATAACTTCACGTTATAAATCTATTAATTTCATTCACTTATGAAATCCTTTTATACTTCTTTTTAACACTTATAAAAATTCGTTTTATAAGTCCAATATTTTGATTTATAAAATATCAATTTTATAAATCTTTCTATACAAATCGTTTATAGTTATTCAAAAATCCCAACTTAAACCATTTTATAAATAAATCGACTTTTATTTTAAAAATGACACTTCAGTTATAATTTTATAAATAAATCGATTCAAAAATTCCATAAACCGTATATTTTCAAAAATCACTTTAAAAACCCTTTTTAAAATAACGGTCGTTATTTTTACATTTCAAAACTGAATCCGATGATGCAACAACACCAATCAGTCCATCACAACAGTCAATATCATATATCATCATATGATAACAGAATATATCACAATATCTGTAAATAAATAACTACTAGTGAGGAATCCAGTTGGATCCCTCCAACCTGTTTCCCTGCATCCACAGATGTTAGCACAATACCAATTCCGCTCCAGTACGGAATTATCGCGGTATATGGGTTTTATAAAAATCCGCTTACTAACGGCGCAATAGGGTCTCATCCGCTATACGAGGCGGGAAATCATCAATCCAATATATACATATGCCAATATGTATATACTGCTATATATATAGATATATCCTAAAATATCTAATACCACAATCAACATAGCAATCATATCAAACAATCAATAACCGTAAAAATTCCACATTCAAATTTGAGTGAGAAGATCTCACCTTAGCTTTTTACTTGCAATCCAATCCATTTTGACTTGATTTCTTTACAGATTTTTACCTAGTATAAATAATTATACATTTCGTTAATATCCGAACAAATCGAACTATTAATTTCCATATGGTGATTTTCATTATCCAATGACTCTGTTTTAAACCAATTTCTTTTAATAGATTATTTTTGGTAACTACAACAATTAAATAGATTAGTAAAACAAATAATTTCACCATATCTATTATTTATTAAATTTTTCTTCCTGTACATATCCATATACATATATAACAGATTAAAACGAATAAATTGTTTATCTTACTGTTAAAAATCAAACAGTAAGTTATATATATATATATGTATATATATATGTTTCTTTGAAACCCTTTACTTATAAAATAAATTTATATAGATTCAAAAATCAACCTTACAAAATCTTTCAATCATTTTAAAATTTTTAATTTAACTAAGATTTGCAGTTTAACTAATAATTAAATTTAAATTATATTCTTTTACTTATTTTCCTTTTAAAAAAAATAAATTTAACTGATAATTTAAATTTAATTGAATCCTGTAATTTAAAATTTGACTTTACTAAATTATTGAAATCAAAAATCGATACCTCGCCAAACACCACTGCCACAAAGCTACCATTCACCGGCAACAGCGAACAAGCCTTCCCCCCTGCTGCCCCATAGTGCCTCCAACCTCGATCATGACTTCGATAGAAACCCTCGCGGCAATACCCTATTGAAATCACCTCTGCAAAAATAGCGACCCAAACCACCAGATGTCGCGAACGCCACCTCGCAACCTACGCGAATTCGAGTTATCCCCTCTGACATCGAGAACCACGCGAAACCCCACAGCCTTCGTCTTCACCACGCCGTTTCCATCACTTCGATCAACGATGGCCACCGCCATACCTAACTCCAACTCGCGCGATAACGACCTCGACCAGATCTGGCGACTTCGAGATGGCTGTCGAGCCATGCGATCGCAACATCACCCAACGATGTTCAGATCGAGATCGCGGTCCCCCATCCTTCGCGTGAGCGCCTCCTCGCGAGATTGAATCGCTCGCGTTCGATTTCGCCTTCCCTCAACAACAGTCACGATGAGGAACAATCGCGAGATTTCAATGCTCGAGCTGTCGTTCGTTTTTATCGTGGCCATGAATTTGTATTGAATTTTGAATCTGGAAAGAGGAAGGCGCGATGCTATTATATATCCCCTTTTGTTTTCTGAAAGAAGCCATAGTGATGTACGCGATTTGTTTTCAGTCGCCATTGATTTGTTTTGAACGAGAGAATCTTCTTTTGAACGAAATGATTTTCTTTCGTGTATTTTATCAGAGAAGAAGGGGACAAGAGTACGTGATGTTTCAGGGAATAGGTCGACGCAAATCAGATAATAGGCTGTCTGTTGATTTGTGTATAAATCTTATATTTTAAATTAAATCGATTAATTATTGTCCAGGCATTTTAATCTCGTACGATCATACAATGAATCCGAATGCTACGAAATTTGAAATCCGACAATAATTCAATATTACGGACCCAATGGAACTGGTTTCGTTGAATTCCGAGACTGTGCCTCGGACGGCCATTTTTAAATATTAATTCGAACGATTTAATTTCAAAACTGAACAAATCAATTTCAAATTCGATTCTGAAGCTTCTATTATCTTCAGTGTTATCAATATAAATTTTAGAAGCTTTTGAAATATTTTTCTTCAGCTTAAAATTGAAGATTTAAATTTTTATTCAGTTTCAATAGATTAAATTATAAAATTTAATCGCCAAATTCCAAGTTATATTCGGGATTCAAATTAAATCATCGTTCAAATATTTAAAATTAATTAAATATTCTCAATTTAATTTGGTCAAAATTCTGGGTCGTTACAGACTTCCCCCCTTAAAAGAATTTCGTCCTCGAAATTACAAGTTAGGAAGAAAGGTCCTTAACTCGTCTATTATTTTTCAACCTCTAATAGTTTTATCAAATTTTCAAAACAAATCTTTCTACTAAAGATTCGTTATCATTTCATCTAACTTTCCAACTTCAGTTATAAGTTTCAAAACAGCACTGTTTACTTCAAAATTCAAATTCGAGTTTAAATTCAAATTTTAAACTTTCAAAATTTCTTAAAAATTTTCTAACACTCGAAATTTTCGAAAAATTTCGCCAGCGTCTCCTTTGCGCGGCTAATACGGTACGACTACAAAACGTCCCTACGGACTCTCAGATTTCAAAAAGAAAAAGAAAAAGCCAAGCGGCTAGAGAGAAATCATCAAAAACTCATATTATAATTCAAATACGTACCTTTTGTCGAGCAATTCAAATTATCTGTGAAATCAAATTCAATTCCCTTTATACCTGTATATCTACTAGCCATAATATCTAGTTACATACATACAAACCATTTTGCTACAAAATTTTCAATATAAACTGCTTATACATTTCTAGCTTACTATTGAAGTTACATTCGTTTTTAAACAAAATGAATTCATATCCATTCAATTTTTCATTCTTAAATAAAGCGAATTCAATTTCACATTCCAATTTCATTTGAATTTAATTCACAATTTCAATTCAATTTGAATTCTATTTAACTTCTGAATATTGAATTTATCATTTATCTTTCATTCATAACCGCACTATTTTAAATTAGTTTCATCTACTAATTCATTCGTCTTCAATTTGAATTTCATTCCCTTAGAATTCTATTTTCAATTATAAATTCCTATTTACAATTTCATTCCATCCTGAATTTTATCTTCAATTATCCTTTTTGAATTCTATTTTTCATTTGTAAATCATATTTACAATTTCTTATCAGCTTTTTGATTTAAACCTTAATGAATATGAAATTGGAAATTTTAATTGAGTTAAATTTGATTAATAGAATATGAAGGATAAATTTGAATTGTATCGGTAAAACGATTTCGTTTGAAACCCAATTTTGAAATTCTATTGAAATTTCTTGTGAATACCAAAGTCCAAATAGGGACAAATTGGTATATATTATGAGATATTCCGACTTGAGTTTGGAATCCATATCTTGTGTTTGAGGAGTTATAGGAGATCGAATCTGTCTATCTCTGTGTTTTTCGTGCCTGCGAATTTCGAGGACGAAATTCTTTTAAGGGGGGAAGTCTGTAACGACCCCGAATTTTATAAATATTTAAAATGATAATTTATTAATTTTTGAATTAATATTTTTGAAATAAATCGATAAGGTGATGCGAGTTTCCCCGATATCCAAGTATATTTGTATAAATCGTTTAAAAATTTAATTTCTTGTATATATGAGAATATATATCTGTATTTGAACATATCTGATTAAATTTGAAATAATATAATATATATTTGATTTGTGTTTAAATTGTAAATAAATGGTTTAAAAATAAAAATAAATATATCAGTAAAAATAAAAATATCACTTCTACAACTTTCATCTCAGCTTAAACGAATAGAGTAGACTACAAAAGTGAAATAAAAATACAAGTTCGCTTATTTTATAAAGTAATAACAATTAATACTTAAGCTATGAATAAAGATAAAAAAAAACATTGATATATAAGATGAATTATATAGATTTGTAAAATAGAAAAAAAAAATAAACACATAGATAATATGAACATAACATAACTTCATAACAAAGGCAAAGCAGAGAAATAAATGTATTAGATTGTAAAAGAAGCACACCAAAACAAATCTCTCAGCCGAAATGCAAAGCTTGTTAAACAAGACTTAGGCAAATATAAGAAAAATATGAGATAAGTATAAAATGAGGACATCAGGTACAAACAACATTAAATGCTCTTATTCTTGGCAGCCAACAAAATCTATACGATTGTATACAAATTCCTATCAGCCACCAAAGTAATGTTTCAGCCTCCAAACCTATGAACTATCTCTGAAATTGGTACAAACTTGTACACTGTCTTAAAAAAAAAATGATACCCTGTAACTTCTTGTATACATAAACCTGTAAGCTACTCTCCCCCATATCATCTTTTTATTTCTTTCGAAACTAAACAAAAGCAAGATAAAACTCCATTTGAAACTTAAACAAAGATTCAACAACCATCAGCAACTCAACGAAACAGAGATCAAGAGGGCTTCCAGCTAACCAAACTTTCTGGAGATCAAAATGATCAGGGTGAGTAACATTTTTCTTAAAACATAACTTAAGTTAATTGGGACCATGCTTTTCTCTGTGATGATATATTTTGTAGATATGTGTTTTGTGCAAATCTGTGTATATGTGTACACTTGTTATTCTGTACTCTGTTATATGTTGTTTATTTTCTTGAGTAGATTGGTAAACAAACACCATTTCTTGATATAATGATTGTTTGAATGTAAGATGTAAACAAAAACAGTTTGTTTGACTATAATCTAGGTGTTAAAAATTTATTTAGGTTAAATCAACTTGAAATCGACTCTGGAAACCAAAAGAACAAAGTTCAACTTCAAATAAGTTTTAAAACAACTTTCTTGTTTTAGGAAATCAGGTGTACAAGGTGAAACTATATACAAAAACAAAATTTTTAAGACAAGATTTATAATTTTTAAAGAAGGGGGTGAAGAGCAGTTTTAGTTCGTCTGTTTTAAGCTTTTTGAGCTGCCATGGACGATCTCGTCGTCTGGAGTTGTCGAGTTCTGGTATGGAGACAGAGGAGTGATGGGTGGTGCTGGAAAAAATAGTAGAAGTGTGGTCAGACCAACGTGGAGGCGATGGCAACGTTTTCATTCTCGTAAACCTAGTTTTAGTGGGCTTTGGCATTTCGTCTCGTTCGACGTCGATGATTGATCGAGCGTAGCGTGCTTTTGGGGTTTTGTAGAGGGGAGGTAGACGAGGCTACGGCCGGAGTTTGGTGGCTTCTGGTGGTCGGAGTTTGAAGCACGTGACGTTGACATGTTGTAGGTTGGGGAGGCCTTGGTTGGTTTCCAGGTTTCATTTCTCAAGATCGAACTCAAATTTTGAATGCGAGTTGATGGCGAAGTTCGAGTGGTCGGAGGATGGTTTGGAGGCGATCGTCGACTTGCTCGATGGCGTGGGGTTGACCGGAGTTGGTCGTTGGTGACGTGCACGTGCACGGTGGAGTTGTCTGGTGATATGGTGGAAGCAAGATGATCTCGGATTTTCTCGAGTAGCTTAGGGGATTACTCGGAGTCATTGGCTTGTTGACTCGAAGCAAGAGTAGGGTAATTCGGGTTTAGATATGATAACAGGTTTTAAACAGAAACCTGTTGTTCTGTTCTAAATTTTAAAATGAATGTTAAAAGATGAGGTTAAATGAAAGCAAAGGATTTAAACAAGTTTTAAAACTAAAATTTAAATCTGGAATTAAATCAAAATTTGAATCTTAGTTTTGGAATAAAAGAAGGTTTTGAATTTCAAATCGTTTTAAATAACTTGATTGATTAAGTGTATTTTTAAAATTAATGTGAATTTAAAATTTAAAAAGGGGTAATGTTAAAAAATACACTTAAGTATTAATGAAGTCATTAATAAAGATAATTAACCAAGGGATTAAAGTAAAATTACTCAATGTAATTAGATTGTGGTTTATTAAAATAATTTATTAAGGATAAGCACTTATTGTAATTAATTAAGTATAATTAATTAAATGGTAAATACTTAAAGGATAATGATTTAATGATTAAAGATCGATTGATTATTACATTAAGATTGATTAATAAATATTTAAAAGTTAATTTATTCAAAGAATGATTAATTAATGTGATTAATTCATTAAGATAAGTAATGTGGGATAAATTAATAAAAGGTTGAATAAATTAATGAAGTTGATTAAAGAATGATAATTAATCAAGGAATGATAAATTAAAGAGATTAATTGAGGATAATTAACCAAAGTAATTAATTAAAGATGATTGATTTAATAGTAAATTAAATAATTAAAGATTAATCATTTAATAATTAAAGGTTGATGAATTTTAACTAAAGGTAAAATTGATTTATTATTAATGGATAATTAATAAATGATTTAAGAATAATAAATCAAGATAATTTGTAAAGTATTAATGTTAATCAACCCGGATTTGAAATTCGTAAGGAATTAATTCGATCTAAATTAATCAGATAATTTATTGACCTTACCTTCTGATATTTGGATTCTAATGGATGACTTGATTGTTGATATCCCTGATTTGTGACGCTTGGTGATACATCCTGATTTATGTTGTGATCTGTAATTTACTTATCTGTGATATATATCTGTGAACTGTGAATGAACAATAAGCGGGATAGTTAATACCGCTTATCAAAATTATATTTATGTATTCTGATCTGTGATGATTGTATGATGTTGCACTACTGTGTAAAACCCTGGACCACACTTATACACAC
This sequence comes from Allium fistulosum, assembly GCA_030737815.1. NCBI lineage: Eukaryota > Viridiplantae > Streptophyta > Magnoliopsida > Asparagales > Amaryllidaceae > Allium > Allium fistulosum. The sequence goes on from CM060905.1 coordinate 1,147,390,456, forward strand.
ACAAATATGGATTTCACGTGGAAATCGGTTAAGTCACAGATAATTTAAATTTGATGTTTTTGAAATTGAAATTTTAATTTCAATTGATTTTGAAATTTGAAATTCGGGGTTAAAGTAAAAAGCTTTTGAAATGGATTTTCAAAGATAAAGGTTATTTTAAATAACTTAACCGAGTTTTGAAAATTTAAATAGTTAGATTTAAATTTGGATTCAAGTTTGAAATTAAGCTATGATTTGGAAACTAGGGAGTAAAGATGATATAAATGTGTTTATATGAATTTAAACCATTTTAAAAGTATAAGTTGGGAATTTGGATTTAACCCAAGGATTTCAACTCGTATAAATGAATCAGATTTCCAAAATGAAACTGTTGTTTTCAAATGATAAAAGCTTTCAGATAAGAAATGAAATTCCAGTTTAATTAAAGGAATTTCAAGATTGAATTGAAAAATGGATTTTCCAAACTATGAATGAATTCTTTTTTGAAAACTATGAATTGAATCCGTTTATTTTTAAACTGATTTAAAATGATGATTTGTTTAGACCATTTGAAATGGAATTGTTTTGAAAGCTATCAGTTAAATCTTGATTTAAAGATTTAACGAGTTAATCAAATTGAAATGGAAATTGATTTGGAAAATCTGTGAATGAATCCTTTGTTTCAAAAGATTAAAGTGTGGAAATTGTTTTAAACCATTGAAGGTTGTTAAAATGAATCTTTTTGTTTAAAGATTTGAAAATGGTAATTTGTTAAACCATTTGAAAAGGAAATTTGGGTTTAAGTTGTGACTTAATTGAAATCCCAATATCCATATGTTTTTAAAATGTTGCGCACATTATTCGGTTTAGCCGGGAGAGGACCTTAGTGTCATATAACCCATTCCGAATAATGAAACGTCGTATATGGATAGCATTTGAAGACCGGTGTTGAAGACCGGATATTTTTCGAAAATAAAAGGACAACCTGTCGAATGTCTCTGCACTGAGTCGCGCCGGTATAGAGATTTATATCACTCTTTTGTGACGGGAAGTCCGGACGTGATTGGAAATTATCCGGAATTGCAAGGGCTTCGTGAGAAGTGCCTTCGGTTCTGTTCGATCCCGGAACAGACTTGTATGGATACATGTCTGACATTACACTTTGAGATATAAAGCCGATCTCTTTCAAATACATTTCTGTTGGTGGCGGAGAATTTATTCTCTTAGCTTAACACCCTTCTCTGAGACGTACGAGCTCAGAGGTGATGTAGTTGAAGTTATCAGCGATATATCCCAATTTGGTAATGTGACATGCTGAGTGTTGCTGTGTGATGATCAGTGTTTGATCATTTGTGATATGATCATTTGTTTGATCATTTATCTTTGTGATCATAGGTTGATCATCTGTTGACCCAAAGCATGGCTTTGTGACAAAGCGTAGCTTTGTGGACGAGACTTCGTCGAGCCTCACAAACCGGAAATGGTCGAAACAGGAATGTTGCGGCAAGGTTATGAGGGTCGCGCCCTTTAGGGTATGTCATTTCCTTCTGGAAAAGGGTGGTGTCATGGTATGGAGCCCAGATACTTACTCATGTGGATACACTTTATTATGTGTGATGTTGGTTATCGAGGCCTCGGATAAAGGTCCCAAAGGACCGAAAGGTGGCATATTCGTGAGTTACCTGTTACAGGGGTAACCCGGCCTTGTTTGGCAGAGAGCAGTTTGTCTCTCGGGACGTCCCGCCAGAGGCGATCCCATGCGACGGAAGGAAGTTGCTTAGCCTGACCATTTGTTGGAAATCCATTTCTCCAATACGGAACTTGTACGGTTTTAGTTGTAGAACCTACCATCTAATATGGTAGCTATAGTAGGCATAGTATAATGGTACCTATGCTGGCTAAGATTAATATTATACTTTCAAATTTTTTTTCACTATGCACTAATAATAATAATCCAATGATTTGCGTAGTAAGCATGTTTGACTATCATAAGAAGAAATCTCCTCCAATTCTGCGTTTGCATTGTGTGTGTGGCGGGAGGTCTTATGGTAGTTTCATTTTCCAAAAGCATTGCGGATTTCAATGTTTAAAATCCTTTGTTGTTGTTTAAAGATAAACTGTTTTTGTTGCTCACACCAGTCCCATGACTGATCCGGAGTTTATTGTTCCCTTCCTAAACTCTGGGTGCTCATAATTTTCCACACGAGCAGTCTAGAGTTGGGTTTCTTTTCAGATATTCAGGTTTAGTAGATTATCTGGAGCTAGTTCATTCATCGGAGTTGCTTATCTTGGAGTTGTGGATTCATTCTTGTCTGGAGATCATTTTGGAGTTATCATTTCTATCGATATTGTTCCGCTGCTGTTGTTATCTTTTCTTTTCCGCTGCTATTTGTTGTATCATATCTCTGATGTATATTGATATTCATTGTATCACTCTGTTGTATCAGATATTGTATATCAATGTATTATTCTTTTTATTCCGCTGTGTTATTTACTTAATTGTGCTATAGCTCCGGCGAATCGGATTTGAACGATCGAATCTGCGGCATTCTAGTACAATGTGAAGTACGGATGTTGATTTTCGAGCGGGCAAAACCTGATACGTTACATTTACAGTATTTTAATTTTAAATGATTTATACAAAATATATTTGGATTCGGGGAAACTCGCAATGCATTTATCGTTTATTTCACAAATTTAATTCAAAAATCGAATTAATTATCAATTTAAATATTTATAAAATTCGGGGTCGTTACAACTCCAACCATACTTTATTGCTTCAAACCAAACATATACCTCAATTCAACACTGCAACGTCACTACCGATAGAATTGCTTGCAAGTGACCACACTGACAAGTGACAACACTGCACACAGCAGCTCCTCACTCTTCACTCTGTTCAACACCGCAAACCAAACTGTCACACTACAATACAGCCTTCTACAACCCAGCTTACTGTCCAAAACTAATCACCTTCAATAATCTGCTTGCCTCACAACAAATCCATCATCACTGCATACAAGCAATTGTCAACTGCATACCAGAGCTCCCCCTCTACATCATCGCGACTACCATTTCACTCACAAACTCCATCTTCAATCGCGAAGACCGTCTACCGATCCCTAATCAATCAACCACGACGAAATCCCCTAATTTGAACATCCAAAACCAAATAAGCCACTGCAATTCAACTTCGAACTTCACCCAAATCCACAGCCAAAAACCCAGCTTTCACTCCGATTCTTCCACCAAATTCCCTTCCACGATCTAAGTCCGGTAAAAAAAAAAGAAATTGCTTACTTTGAGGATTTCGATCTAACTGGGAACGAAAATGTGATGGCGTGGGATGGTGTTCTGTTGCATTCGATTGAAATAGATGTGAAATGTTTACTTTCTTTTTATTAGTGGGCCGGGCTTTATCTAATAAAAAAAGGTGGAGGTTGCTTTTCTTTTAGTTCTCTAGTGTTGTTTTTCAAAGTCATCTTAGGTTTTGTTTGATTAGTGAATTTAGGTTTAGGCATTTTGCTTTGAATTCCAAAATTTGGCAATTTGTTTGATTCCAAATTTTTCTTTTCCAAAAAAACAAAAAAAGGAGTTTTTGATTTGTTTGGAAATCTTTTGTTTATTTGTGTTTATTTTGATTTCAATAGTTTTTATTTTTATTTTTTTAGTTTTTCCTTTATATAAAATAAAAATAATTTTTTTTAAGTAAAACTTCACTTTTAAGTTTCCTTTTCAAAAAAACCCCAAAAAAAAAACAAAAATCCATTCGTAGTTGCATTGTTAATACACATTTATTTTCTGCTTTGCATTTCATCCTAGATTTTGATTAATAATAACGATTAGACATCGATAACTTTTAATTGTATATTGACAAGTTGTCTTCTTTGAACAATTTATTTTCTTGGTGTCTAGGCTACGGTAGAGTAATAACCATTTATAATTATTACGGTGATTCGTAAATATTATAGTGGTTGTTCCTCTGAAGGTACTTAAACCTTTGGCTGCATTGCTACGGTGATTCGTGGTGCACCGATAAATCCTGTCCCTTACCTGGTTGAGAACTATCTTGTTGAACTAAGACAATGTGTAATTATACAATTTTGGGTTAACTTAGGATAAATCATTTGTAATTAATCCTTGCATTCATTTAGTTGCATTAGTTCATGCATATTTAAAAAAAAAATTCAAAATCCAAAATTTAAAAAAAATTGTATATATTCCTTTTCCTTTGAAATTTTTAAATCCTTTTCTTCGAAATTTTAAAATCCAAAAAAATTTAGAAAAAAACCAAAATCCAATTTTTTTTAAAACCTTCTCAAAAACAAAGAAAAAATTGAAAAACCAAAAAAAAAAGTCAATTTCCCTTTTGAAAAATAAATTTTATTTGTAAATATTTTTCCTTTACAAAAAAAAACAAAAACATTCTTGAAAATGTCCGAGTTTCCCCACTTACGTGAATTTTACAATAGTTGTGAAAATCAATATAATCCATATGATTTCACTCCAAATTCGTATGGATATTTTAACAACAACTATTGCTTAAATGATTCAAATTTTGAACCACAAAATTTTCAAAACGATGACCAACCCTCAAGTCTTGAAAAGAGCATTTCGTCTTTACTTGAAATCTCTACACAACAAAATCAAATGATAAATGATTTGTGTAATTCATATTTGGGCAACGATTCAAATCAAAGTTTTCAAAATAATCCAAATTTGAATTCACTTCAAAATTTAAACGATTTCGAGTATAACCCATGCCAATTCAATTTTGAACTCCAAAATGAATTTCGAAATCAAAACGAAAATGTGATCCACTTTTCAAATAATTTTGGCAATGGGAATAATCTCGACTATGATGCAAGTGAAATTTTTTTTTCTCAACAAATCCAAATCGAAAATCCTCAAGCTAATAATTATAAATTGGATTTTGTTGAACAAATGAACGAAATTTACGATGATTACACAGATTCGGTGTTTGAAACTTATATGAAACAACGTGAACTACAAAACCAAATCCCAACGTGTGACGAGTTAAGTAATAATCCATCTTTTACCCAAATCGATGATTTTCAAATAACAACTTTTGAAATTGAAAATAATAATCTTAATGAAGTTGTTGAAAACACGGTAATTGAGTTGAATTTCAATTCTTTAGAGGGCGTGGAACCAAATTTAAAATTCGATCTTACTTTTCTCGATTTCGAAAATTTGAATATAACAACTTTGGATTTTGAACTTGAGATACACAATGAAGTTGTTGATAATCCAACAAAGGAAGACGAATTTAATGAATGCGAATTTTTTGGACTTTTCGATGACGAGTTGTTAAATTCCGACGGGGAAGATTTAAATCATCACTTTGATTTTGAAATCAATAATTCTGAAGAATTTTTCAATGAAGAGCTTGAATTTCAATTTGGTGATAATAAACTTGAATTTCAACCAATTGTTTTATCAACCCCGAAAATCATCCAAAATAAAATAACTCGTACGATTTTTGATAAAATGACATTCGTTTTTCCAAATCAACATTCAATTTTGAAATCTTTTAGGGTTTGGTTTTTCAAGCTTAAGCTGTGTCTCGCATACTTGACGAGACAAATGAATCGGTCTTTGGAAGACCATTTCATTTACTTTTTGACGATATAATTTCTAATCTCGTGTAAATACCGTTAATTTTCATTTAAATAAAGGACATGTTTTATTTTTATTTTTCTCCTACCACTTGGGTTGACTGTGGGGACACAGTCAAAATCAAGTGTGGGGGGAGACTCATCATCATCTTCGATTTTTTATGGTTTATTTTAAATTTTCCTTTCCAAATTTTTTTTAAAACATCTCAAAAACAAAAAAAAAACAAATTTTTTAAAGCATTTTGATTTATTTTTAAAGAAACACTATAAGATAAATATATGGTTTTGGTTTATTAAATTGAAATTTTTGAAAATTTATCTGTCTTAACAAAAATAAAAATGAAGTTTGATTGTAAATAACAATGGTTTAACTAGTATATAGGAAGATTCATACGTGTTAATTATGAAATATATCCTAATTGAAAATTTTTGTTTAAAAGAGTGGTGAATTTAAAGTAAATGATATAACATTTTTTTTGTCTTCTAAGTTAAGTGGTGCTAAGATGATAGTGCGAAACTCTCTCTTCAAAAAAAAAATATATAAGTAAAAAAAACATTTGTATATATGTATATATTTTAGGAAAGAGTCAAAGAGAGATTGAACTCGACTTATCATGTGATTTTTATAAAAAATCTTTTATACTTAAAATTATTTCTAAAAGTTCTTTTCTGAAAAATACTTTTAAAACAAGTTATTTGAAAAATACTTTACTTTTAATTTTTTTAGGAATCCTGTAACCTTAGGCTCTGATACCAAGTGAAACACCCCACACCCCTTAATATACACAAAAGGACACATTAAAAGGTGTGGTGCGTTGTAGCTATAACTAAAGGTAACCGAGACTAAGATTCACAAGACAAATATAGATAAAAACAGCAGAAACTTAAAATAATAACTTAATTAAAACAAAGCTTCATAATTGCTTCATAAATAAGTCAAATACCAAATACAACATCCATATCTCAAATCCCATCATGTCTTATGAAATAAAAATTCATAGTCTCAAAATCACAGTACATAATATCCCTCATAATAAGCCAGTACATAGAAAGAACAAAAGCTGAAAATAAAAGAAATACATAGTAGAGAACTCCTCCAGGAAACTGCCAAGCAACAACAATCTACTGACTTCTCCTTTGATTGCCTATGGGTGGGGTGGGGAAATGGAGGAGAGGATCAGACTGAAAGTCTGGTGAATGATAGTAATTGCTATAGTCATTAAGCAAGATAAAAGTAATAAACTCTACAACAGTTCTAGCATAAATAAGGATAATAAAAGGAAATAGGAAAGAGATAAACTAAAAATAAGTACGATTAAATATTGCTCAGTTTATAAGATATGTTAACTTTGATTGCTTGCACTTGTCCTTAATTTCTGCTTTGATTAGGCTGAATTCCTAACCCTGTAATTAGGATGTAACCCTAATTCTACCATTTTTTATCGGCCTGCTACTCCATATAACTTACTACGGACCAACCGCTATATAACTCCCTACACAGCAGCCAATGGTATCTACGAAAGATGCAAAGAGCAACTACTGTAGATCCGGACGACATATATAGCTCCCTACACAGAAGGCAACAGTGTCTACGAAAGACACTCATACTAAGTGCTTGGAACTCATAGCTAATACTAAGCACCCGAATGGAAGTCGCACGCGTAACTGCCACCATGCCCATGCTACCTTTTGCTCCACCTATTGGGTCTTCTTATTACCTCAAACTCAAGCATAAGCGTGCCCCTCATCCCACTTCAGGATAACGTGTGATCACCGTGTGTCCATAGAATCTATAGGGGAAATGCTGTTGGTACTGGCCCTTTATCAAAACAATATCTAGTTGCACCCCGTATCCAAATCCCTAGTAATTTGGACTTCTATTTGACCAATTACTACCATTCTTAGCATAAGCGTGCCCTAGGCTCACCATTTTGTCTAATAGGGAATGCTATTTGGTACATGCCTACTTTCATCTTTGCTTATTAAATTAGGTAAATTACTTAAATAAGTCTTTACATTTTTCTCTACTATCTGTGCTTATTAATTTCTCCTAAGTCTTAAAATAAGCCTTATTCTATTCTTTTTCTTATTATAACCTACGTTATAATCATGCTTATTACTTAACCCAAGGTCTAAGTGTGAAAATAAGCTTCTTTCATCTTTTACTATTTTTAGTTATAATTCTAAGTTATAACTAGGCCAATCTTTTTAATTCATTCCAATTAGCGTCATAATTAGGTGTAATTTCAGTCATGTTCCATTTATATTACAGTCTTTGAAATTTACATCTTATATTCCATTATTTTAGTTTTCTTACAATTTAATCCCTATTTGCGTTAATCCTATTCTAATCCATATGTGAAGAAGAAGGAGGAATAAAAGAAAACTGAAAATAGAAGAAAATCTAAAGTGTAGAAAGAAGATGTAAATAACGTATAAACAACAGTAAATAAACTAAAATACTATAAATAAACTGTAAATAAACAGAAAAGCTATAATTAACAGAAATAAACTAAAATTACTGAAAAGAATAGCTGAAAGGAAATAGACTGAAAATAATTCTAAAAACTGTAAATAAACTACTGAAATGGCTATTCCAAATATCGTAGTAAAACTACAGCTATTGAAAACCCTATTATTTTAAATTACTTAAAGAAATATTAAAATAATTACAATCACTCATATCCGGTCCTAAGCTTTTCCTTTGGTCTTCCCGGATCCACTTGGAGTTGTAAAATAATTTAATTTATTATGATTTTCTCCTTTGGAAAAATTATTCCGTTTAGGGTCCTTCCTAGAAAGGTGAACTCAATTGGAGAAAACCTAGAATGAGAAAAAGTGTTAGGTTTAAGGGTCTATTTATAGGTGTAGAAGTGGATCTCGGACCATTGGATTTGGAGATTGAATAGGATGCAACGATGTCATAGGCTGAATAGGGGCCATCGCAGAAACGGAAGGACTAGATCAGTTTAAATGATGCAAAATATGTGTTCACTCATTGTTGAATCGTTCAAATGAACGAACATTCGTTCGCTTGCCTAAAGGCAAGGCGGGTCAACCGGGCGGCCGACCGCCCCTTTGCCCAGGTCGACCGGCCGGTCGGCCTGTATATGTGTATATATATATATATATTCGTTTCTTTGATTATTACCACGGACACAATGGTGCTACTCTCGTGGCTCAATTCTGACAATTTCAAAAAGTTATTTTATTATCAAATTAATTAACAAATTAATTATTATGGGTTAAATTTCGGGTTGTTACAAAATTTGTTGAGGCTACCAAGTTCAAAACCAAAATTTAGAGAATTAAATTTGAAACCCCCAAATGGGTTCATTAATTTATAGGTTCCTAGAAGGTTAGATAATGATGAAAAAGAAAAATACGTTGATAATTTTATTAATAAAGTTCATTTATCCGATGATTATATTTTGAATGGGAATTCAAACTTGGGTTTGGCTTTCCAAAACTTAACCCCATGGACCCCAAAATAAAATAGGAACTAGTGTGCATATTTTATATTTTTCAGGTACCGAACAATGGATACCGTATAGTGGATGTTCAAAGCATATGACAAGAAATCCAAAGATACCGAGCAACATTATATACAAAGATGGTGAGATTGTGAAATTTGGATATAAGTCAAAAGGATATGTTATTGTCATCTGCAACATCGGTAACTCTAAAACTCCTCTCATTTTAAATATTTTACTTGATAAACTTATTTCATGATTTGTATTAATTTTGATTCCCCTCACCAGTTACATTTATATATAGTTATATATATATATAAACTCTATATATATTTTCTAGTTATGCTTAAGAGATTTTTTTCACATTTTTTGTTGATGACAAAGGGGGAGAAAACGTATAAATATACTAGACAAAATGATAGAGGAAGTTCATAGAATTTGGGGGAGTAAAATATAAAAATATTATATTTTATCTCTCAAATATTTATATGGTGGTCATCATCAAAAAGGAGGAGATTGTTTATACCTCAGATATTTATTCTGATGACAACTATATAAATATTACTATTAACATATCTCTGAGTTGTGCAGTACTTCTAGTTATATTATGGAGACATTTAGAGAGTTAAACAAGAACTCAATGGAAGCAAATGAATTATATATGAAGATTAATCAGAGCAACAAGAAGAACAAAACTGAATGAAGAAGAAATGCAAGTGCTGAAAGGACGGAGGAATTTGAAGTGATGAGTTGTTGGTTGAATCTTAGAATCTTTGTTAAAGACCCCATAGCAATTATACTTATACATCATCAACCATTGATCTCAATAGAATCACAAAATATCCACAAATATGAGGTACTTTGATATCTGAAAATCTACAACACTTTATTGGAGTTCCTGATTTTTGAAACACATATGTCAAATATGTCATCCATGTATTTTGACATTCTAGCATATATATCGACATACTAGGCATTTTTTAGTTTTTCAAAATTCAAATAAAGGGATTTTCCTACCACCTCTTCATCGAAAGACATGTCTCTTCATGTAACGACCCACTTTTTCGACCCTCAAAGTCGACACTAATACATCCAAGGTATTCACGCGTTGAGAATCCAAATGCTAGAAAGATAGATTATTAGGGGAAAAAGAAAGGAAAGACAGAATAAAATCTCCACATCGTGATGAGTAATATATAATATAAAATTGATATTTACAAAAGAAAACTGTAATATACATACATCAATCAGAGTAAATAATCTATCATCAGCCTGAATAGTTATAACAAATTGTCCTCACAATTGTTGATAAATATAAACAATCAATGCAACAAAAATAAAATATACGTGAATACTTCTTGAAGACATCCAGCTCGTCTCCTGAATCTCCAAAGTATCCAAACATAATCTGAAAAACATGCTCGGACTGGCCCAAGCATTATAAGAAAATAATGCTCGAATTAGTCTGGTAAACTAGCGTAGGAAGCACACATCTAATGGATTTTTAATGTTATAAAACCTTTCAAAAATAAAGGTATCTCATAAGACCTCACCGCATATAAACACAGACGGGTTTTTACCTTATGGTAACCAAACCATTTATAGGATATCTTGTGATATTATAATAATATCTAGGTTTTAAAATAAATATGGAATCATCGCCGAAATTGTTACATTATTTAAATTCCAACATAATAGGTATACAACTAAGTTCGTAGAGGCACGTATTGAAGAATGAATTCTGTCAATGACAAGGCACTAGGGTACTACCTGTCACAATACACCTCTAGAAAAATGTATCGATGTCAATAAGAACATCTTGCACCCCAGCCAACACAGAACCGGCCTACCCCTTCCTTGATAGTACAGAATATGTCATTTCCCTGGTTGTTTTGCAACCTTTTTCCAAGAGCTCATGGAAATACCAAATCCATAAATATATATCTAAAAGGGTGATGGCATACTCTAATGGTTGCGAACCATATAGCCCTGCTATATCTTTCTTGATTTTAGTCATTTCCATGTTGTGAGGCTTGTGGCTACATTTGACCTTTTTAGCAAATCTTGCTTGGAATGCTAACACTTCCCTCAAGGCGACAATGCAATGCCAGCATTCACCCGTAAAAGTTGTTTTAGGACTGAATAAACCGATGATACTATTCTACTACGTCCATTTTGGAACCACCCTCAAGATTAGTAGCAAGTAGCCCTTGCACTTCAAAAACTCCATCTTTGATCATTTTTTAAGATGTCTACAACTCGAATGCTTATGCCGGTTCAAAGTGGTTTTCGGATAATATATCCGATCTCGGTCTCTTCGAGCCGACAACGATAGTTCAAAACTGGCCAAGATTTGATAGTCGGTTGTTTAACTATTAAATAACAAACATTCAATCTAGAGATTTAACCAAGCATGGTTAAGCACAAGCAACTACTAAGCCTTTTTAATTAATCCTTTCATTAATTAAAACCACTTTGTAAATTATTGTAATAAAATACTTTTACAAAGATATATTCACAAACCCCCTCTACTTTTTTCAAAATTTAAAAATATTGATATACTTATCTCAATTGTATAAGTGTACTCACAAAACATTACACTTCCAAAACTTATAATACTTCTCCATATACTTATATAAATGGTATAAGTTTATTCAAAAAATACTACATTTCCAATACTTTGGAAATGTACTCATATACTTATCTCAATGGTACTCATATAAATCTTAAGAAAGATATCATTTTCCAAAACAATACTCAATTGGGTTAAAAAAATGTCATTTAAAACGTTAATAATAATAAAACGCAAAACATCTTCCCTTTGGTGTAAGTCAATAGAACATATGGAAATTAGCCAAAATATACTTACTGCCACTTTTTGGTTTCAAATAGTACCATCTCTCGACTAACAATGAGTTCAGACAAGTTAGAAAACTATCATTGCCTCGATATACATTTTTAATTCTTAAGATGGAGATGAGTTTCCATACCTCAAATTTAAGTATGGAAAGAATACTTCCTATACCACCATAATCTAAAGATCATTTATGGAAATCAAATTTCATTTCTTTTTATAAAATCCCTTTTTATAAATCTCTTTAAAAATATTTACAAATCTCCTTTATTATTTACAAAACTCTTTTCTATTTATAAAACTCTTTTCTATTTATAAAACTGTTTTAATAGATCTCCAACAATAATTATAAAACTCCTTTTATAAATCTCTAAATATAATTACAAAACTCCCTTTATAATTCTCTAAATATAATTATAAACTACTTATAAAATTCTTTTTTTTAATCTTATATACTTAACCTAAATCTATGTTTTCAAGGTAGGACCAAATACTTCCATAAACGATTATTTCCTATATCATAATAAATTCACAAATGGAATTCATTATTCCAATTCCTCAAAATGGTATCATTTCCCTTTTAAATATATTATTTATAAATTTATTATTTTCACTTGTAAATAACATTTATAAAACTATACGTTTAATTATGAAATAACATTATAACGCTATTGATTTAATTATAAATTAACATTTTTAAACTATTCCATTAATACTACATTTTATATAAAACGTTGCACAAATATTTATTCCAAAATATTTCTATCTTTTTTAAAAGTGGAATCACCTTATTATAAACCAAAAAATTCCCTTTATTTTCTTTTAAAATAATTATTCATTATTATAATATATTTTTTACAAAAAAATTACATTCCAAAATAATTTTAAAACATTTACATATGTATATATATTAGAAAAGAATAATAAAAGAAGTTGAAGTAAGATAGATATGTTCAATAAATAAAATATCATAGAAATTCCAAAAGATTCAGATTTAAAAATCATTTCCCGAATCAAAACCATTTTCTAAATCAAAACAACAGTTAATGGTATTTCAAAATACTATAATAAGGCCAATAACTACAATAGCACTTAACCAATGCTATTACAAACTTTATCACAATAAGGTTCAACTTTTAACATATATTATTGTCACAACCAATATGGCCAAACTACCATTTTTAATATTTAACAATCTATGTAACATGTATATAAATGAAATTAAAATTAACAGATAGATAACTAAAATTAAAAATCACAACGACGAGAAATCCGGATTTCTCTTCAAAAAATTTTATATTTCATTTTGAAGGTCATTCGCTTTGCAAAAGTAGATATTCAACCAGACCAAACAAATAAATCAGCCAAACACATAAACAATAATTTTTTATCTATGGTATAACATATAATAATCATTTAGATGTGAGATAAGCTCACCAAAATTCCAACGGACGCTTAGGCGTTCCGGTTTGATCTAAAATCAAATAACATTTGATTTTAGCTCAAAATTCCACTTGCTTTAAACTCGATGAAACAATTCCAATGCGTAGTTATCGCTATTACGAGCGTAATGCAAAAGACTGCCTAGATTGGACCTCGTATGAGAAATTGATTCATTTTATAAGTTTTCAATTTAATTAAATAATTAAATTACACTAATCACTTTTATTGAATTAATTACCCAATCAACATCTTCTTTCCCAAATTCAAATTATTCCCTCCCTGTACAAACGTGCACACTAAAACCCAACCATAGTCGTGCATCCATCTCCCCTCTCTTCCTCGTTCCTCCATGAATTCGAAATTCATCTTCACCAACCATCTCCTCTTCGCAAAAGCTTCATGTTCCAACCATTTATGCCAAGCTCGATCAAGCCATCAAAGTTGCAATCTAAAGCTCACCACCATGCCATACAAGAGATGCAATCTACCCAAGGTGCCGCACCACCCAATACTTGGCTTTTAGGTGCTACTACACATGAGAAACGCGATAGAAAACTCTGATTCGCCAACCGATGACTATAACTCCACCTAAACAAAACCCTAGCCTTGTCTTGGTCACCTCTTCACAGTTGATCAACCCAAAACGATGCGCACCTAACTAAACAATTACAGAATTATAGATCTATGCCTCACAAGTTCAAAGATCATTGTTTTATAATTTTTCATGGAGTATTTCTTTTGATTTGAATTTTTGAATGGAAATGGGTTGTTTTCTTTGTCTATAGAGATGGAAAGAGAAGAGTAAAAGATAAGTCAGAATGTATTGAATGATCTACGTTGATGTAACAACCCGCATATTTTACGATTTGTATATTTTAAATGTTTAATTTAAGTATAGCGTCGTTAGTCGGATTCTAGTCCGAAAAGTCACTATTCGTCAAAGAACAGTCGAAATAGTGAGAAGTCTTTGTGGATCGAGATTCGGAGGTGTCTATTTGAAAAAAATAGATAAAAACTGTCTTACAGGTATTCAAACGTCTGAAATGAAGCATTCAAACATCTGAAATTATTCGAATCAAACCAGAAAGAAAAATAGGCCAAAATTGCCATTTTCAAATGTCTGAAATATACGATTAACACGTCTGAATATTGTTCTAGGAAACTCATATTTTTCCAGATTCAGACGTCTGGTTTGGAAATTTCAGACGTCTGAATCAGGAGTGAAGTTGAGAATCAACAATTTGAACTTGAGACCATTTCCATTGAGTTCAAAATGTTGAGACTTTTTTGAGTATAAGCATTGATATGTTTGGAGTTGAGTAGAATTTTGCTATTTTCTAATTGGGCTTCACCCAACTCATTCTATAACCTAACTCATTCCCCTCTCCTCTCCATTCACTCACTTCATTTCCTAAACATTCAAGCTTTAGTAAAAATGGGGAGAGGAATGGGAAATTAAAATTCAAAACCCTAGTGTCTTTTGCATATACAAATTCTTGCTCCAAATTCAAAGAGAAGCTAAGGTAAGCATCATCTTCTTCTTCTACATCTCAATTCCTCTTCGATTTCTGAAAATTCCTAAACCCTAACTTAGGAAAATATTTGTTCTTGAGCTTAGACTGAAGCTCCTTGGGTTATAATTGAAGAGTGATTGTTCTTGCCTTGCTCTATAGCTTCTCTCTTGAGTTTTTGGGTTAAAAGGTGAGTTTTTGAACTCACATCTATATCTATATCTTTGATAGTGTTAGGTAGCAATTCCTAACATATAATCCTTGTCCATTTGTTCTTGAATTGAATCGGTTTAATGAATATTCCAATTTTTGGCGTTTGAAGTCAAAATCTATGAAAAATCCTTATATGGTTGTTTGGGCATATTGGTCGGAATGTATTGATGAGTCTCTAAGGTTGGGTAGTCATTTGGCGTAAACCCCTAACTATCATCACTCATCTGATTGCTTCCGATATGATTTGGCCATCTTTGGCCTAGGCAAAGTATTGCCTGAGCACCAGTTTCAGACGTCTGAAATATACAATTCAGACGTCTGAATCTGCTTGTCTCAGCCCAATTTGCCTATTTTGTGTGGGATTCCAATTTTTGATCGATTCTTCTTTCTCCAATTAGTTGTTCCACTTTAGTTGACTTAGATGATTCCTTTTTGATCCGTACACGGGTTTTTATAAAATGATCTTTTTAAATTTTATTAAAAGTTCGTTTCTCCAATTTATAATTTCTATATAAAACACACACAAAATTTTGCACTCCGAGCGAAGAGGGAGGCGAATTAAATGATTAGATAAAACGCGTGCTATAAACACGTGTGTTCATCTTTTCAGTTAATTCCTAATATATTCGTTTGATCGTTTTGACCTCTGGGTTTGGTTTACCGATGAGATGAGGTGAACTTTGTACTGCTTTGAGTGTGAAATTGACTAACGGTTAGTAAACCGTTTAGTGCGAATGTGTGGTATGGGACTCACGTTAACATTTTCCGGGTTCCTTTTTGAGAGTTGTGACACATTCCGCCAGACAGTGGTGTCCAGTACCACCACTACGGTTTGTTGCCTTCGGGCGTTGCCTTCGGGCATTGCCTTTTTGCGTTGCCTTCGGGCATTGCCTTTGGGCGTTGCCTTCGGGCGTATGGATCCTTGTTATACAGTACTGAGCTCGAGCATCTTTTGTTTCTTTGACAATTATATTTCCCTAGTGTATCGCCTTTTGGGCTAGGTTCTTTGAACTACACGATATATAGCGATTACCTTGTGGAAACTTGTGTACCTTTGTTGGTATTTGTTATTTTCCTTTTGGCTTGTTTTGGGATATGATATCCTTGGTTTATTTGAGTTTTCGATGTTATGAGGCTTGTTTTGATTCATCTTATGTTAGATGATTTGGTTATCCCTTTTGGAGATATTTGTGGTACTTTATGATTTTTTATGGTCATTATCATTAGTATATCTAACTGATTTGTTTAGCCAGACTGACCTGTGTATTTTATACTCGGGTCAGACCGAGATGTTTCAGGTTAGGTACTTTGGACTTAGCCTATTTTGGTTCCGCATGGACTATTCTGCTAGTTCCCTTTTGTTATAGCTTTTTGTGTAGTCCTTTTTGTCTGTAACTCTGATATGTATTCTAGTGACTCGCCTGTATATTGTGGTTTGCTTTACCACTTGACATGTATCATTTTGTAAACTCTGTAATGTATCTGTATATGTGAAAGTGTATGTTATGGTCTACTGTTCTGTGATGTGTATTTACATTTGAGTTGTTATATTTTATTCTGATAGATCCTTCAGCCACCTATGGCTTTGTATTAAGTATTTATTGGATATGTCGATCCATTTAGGTAAGAAGTGGCAATTGTCGGCGTATTCAATAGATAATTAAAACAAGGTTATAGATGGTCGCTCCTATCCAGCTCTATTCTTCGTATTAGCAGACGGTGTTACTTAGTAATACTCTTCGCTAATGTGGGTCTCGGAGTGGGGCGTTACAGCTTGGTATCAGAGCTGAGTTCAGAACAAAATATGATAAACATAAAATAGAGACACATATTACGGTACATTAAAGTTTTGTACGAATGTTACGAATCATTGAATCATCATGCCTTTATTCTTTCCGTGCCTTTGGGGTAGATAGAATTTTGGGAATACGTCTAGGAATGTATTTTATTCCGTAGTATTCCATATTTGAATTAATGATATCTACCTTGTGAATAGTCTTTATCTTATCTTATCTTTCAGCTAATGGCCGGTAGAGGCCGAGGACGACGCTCAGATGCTGGGCAATCCAGTGGCTCACATCCGGACAGCGTTTATATGTCTGCCGATCAGTTTTTGGAGTTATTTAGGAGCACTCAGCCTCCAGCACCTATTCGAGCATCTCCTCCACGCAAGTCTGCCTTTGCACGCCTGTGCAGTGATTTTTCTCATCTTGGAGGAAAGCCATTCAAAGGCTCCGAGTCCGTTCTTCAGGTCCAAGCTTGGATTCGCACATGCGAGCGTATCTTTTCTTGTGTGGATCTTTTTGACCATGATCGAGTTCTTGTAACTTCTAGCTTATTGCAAGAGCTTGCCCTTGATTGATACGAGCTTCTTATAGCCGAACTTGATGAGTCTGTTCTTTCTTGGACTCAGTTCTGGGAACGATTCGAGCTCAAATTCGTTCCTGAATCTGAGAAAGTTTTATTAGCCCGTCGCTTCCTTGAGTTGAAGCAAGGGAAGTCCTCCGTTTCTGAATATGTTGCATCATTCGAGGCCTTATCTAGGTATGGTCTTGAATTCATTAGCACTTCTTGTAAGAAGAATATGAAGTTTGTCTCTGGTCTTAAGAAATATCTTAAGAAATCTTTAATGCTTCAGCTTAAGCTTTCATTTGAGGAGTTGGTTGATTCGGCCCTTCATCTCGAGGCCATCGAGAAGGAGTGTGATAGTGGTGATGATGTTGAGGTTCGCAAGAACCCTAATAAGAAGAAGTTTCCAGTTCATAAGCAGGGATTTCTTCCTTCCAAGAAGAAGAAGCCTATTGAATCTTGTTCTAACTCTCAATCTGCTGGAACACCTTCCATTCGGAAGTGTTTCAATTGTGGTTCTCCTGATCATATGATTCGAGCTTGTCTAAGCCTCTTTTCTGCCATTATTGCAAGAAGGAAGGTCACCGTGTTTCCTCCTGCCCTATTGCTCCTACTAGTGCCAAGTCTGGCAAGCTTTATGTTGCTAAGGCTTCTGGAGGTTCTTCTCAGCCCAGAGGTATATCTTCATCTATTTTGGAAGGTTCTATTTTATTTCATGACCGTAGTATTCGAGTTCTTTTCAATACGAGTGCTTCGCATTCTTTCATATTGAAAAAGCTCGTCGATGATTTGTCTTTGGATGTTTCTTGTATGGTTACTTCGTTGAGGATTGCGAATCCTATTGGGGGGTCCGCAACCCTTAGCATGCTTTGTGATGATGTTGAGATTGTTTTATGTGGCTTTTCTTTTCGTACGAATCTGCACGTTATTTCTTATTTGGATTTTGATATGATTTTGGGTATGGACTGGCTAGTGAGATACGATGCCAGGATTATTTGTTCTGAAAGAATTTGATATCTTCGACACCCGGATTCGTATACTCAGCTATCACTTATTCTTCGGAATATGGATAATTCCGAAATGTCCTTATATTCTCTTGACTCACGAGATGATGATGATATATCTCGTATTCCTATTGTTTGTGACTTCTCTGATGTTTTTGAGCTGGTTTCGGGTTTGCCACCCAAGCGGGCGATCGAGTTCTGCATTGATCTCATTCCAGGCGCTGTCAGTAAGTCGTCCCCCCCATGTGGATGTCTACAAAAGAAAATGACGAACTCAAGAAGTAGCTTTCAGATCTTGAGTCCAAGCAGTTGATTCAGTCCAGTATTTCATCGTGGGGTACCGCGGTCGTCTTCGTGAAGAAGTCCAATGGAACTCTTAGGCTCTACATCGACTATCGCAAGCTTAACGATTTGACCATCAAGAATAGGTATCCTTTGCCTAGGATCGATGATATGTTCGATCTATTGAGTGGCGCTAAGGACTTCTCTCTGCTCGACCTTGCCACTAGTTTTCAACAGCTCCGAGTCGTGGAAGATAGCATACCTCTTACAGCTTTTCGCACTTGATACGGTTCTATTGAGTGGCTCGTTATGCCGTTCGGTTTGACGAACGCTCCTGCTTTCTTTGTTGATCTTATGAATCGGGTATTCCGGGAATATCTCGATAAGTTCGTCCTTGTGTTCATTGACGACATTCTTGTTTATTCTAAGTCTGAAGCCGAGCATGCTAATCACTTGAGAATTGTGTTGAGTACTCTTCGTCACCATCAGCTTAAAGCCAAATTCTCCAAGTGCCATTTTTGGGAGAATAAGGTTAAGTTCTTAAGCCATGTTGTATCTTCCGACGGCATTTCGGTCGATCCCTCAAAGATAGAAGCTACCCAGAATTGGAAGAGGCCTGAGAATGTTCATGAGATTCGTAGTTTCCTTGGATTGGCGGGTTATTACCGTTGGTTCATTAAGGATTTTTCCCGTGTTGTGCTTCCTCTCACCAGCCTTACTCGGAAGGGCATTCGTTATATTTGGTCCGATAAGTGTGAAGCTTCCTTTCAGACATTAAAGGAACTTCTCACTAATGCTCCTATTCTTGTGGTTCCCGAGGGGAATCATGATCTTGTTGTCTACACCGATGCTTGTGGTAGTGGTCTCGGTGCCGTGCTTATGCAGAAGGATCGGGTAGTTGCTTATGCTTTTAGGCAACTGCGTCCAAATGAAGTTCGCTATGCCACTCATGATCTTGAATTACCCGCCATTGTCTTCACCTTAAAGATTTGGCGACACTATTTATTAGGCGAGCGCTTTATTCTCTATACCGATCATAAATCCTTGAAGTATTTGTTCACTCAGAAGGAACTCAATATGAGGCAACAGCGTTGGCTCGAGTTTCTTGCCTCCTATGACTTTGATATCCTGTATACCCCTGGTAAGGGTAATCGTGTTGCTGATGCGCTTAGTTGCAGACATTCGGCTGTTGTTTCTATGATGCTTTCCGAATGGAATATTCTTGAGACTCTATCTTTTTGTGATATTCGTGATCGAGCTCCATCCTCTGATTCTCCGATAGTATTATTCAGTTTGGAATCTCGACCCTCTCTATTGGATCGTATTGCTGAAGCTCAGCGGCGTGATCCTGATCTTGTGCATCTTATTCAGCTTTGTGAAACTGAATCCCGTGATGAGGCGTTGCGGAATTTTAGCATTGATCTTCATGGGTGTCTTCGCAAGAAGAACCGTCTTGTTGTGCCTTCTTATTCTGCCTTAGGCATGATATTCTTTATGACTGTCATTGGTCTAAGTATACTATTCATCCTGGCAGTAGTAAGATGTATGCCGATATGCATCGCCTTTATTATTGGGAAGGCATGAAGCGCGATGTGGCGAGTTATGTGAGTAATTGCATGACTTGTCAATGTATTAAAGCCGATCATCAGCGCCCTTTTGGTCTCCTTCAGCCTCTAGAGATTCCATTGTGGAAATGGGATCAGATTTTGATGGATTTCATTGATGGCCTACCTCGTACGAGATCCGGCCATTCTAGCATCTGGGTTATTGTTGATCGCCTCACCAAGTCAGCTCATTTTGTTCCTATTAAATCTAATAGGACCGCTTCTCTTTTGGCTAAGTTATTTATCAAGGAAATCGTGAGACTTCACGGTGTCCCTAGTTCGATTGTGAGTGACCGTGATCCTTTATTCACCAGTCATTTCTGGCAGAGTCTTCAACAAGCTTTGGGAACAAAGCTTAATTTCAGCACAGCTTATCATCCACAGTCTGATGGACGGACTGAACGGATGAATCGTATCTTGGAAGATCTCCTCCGTATTTGTATTCTTGATTTTGGAGGTAGTTGGGAGGATCATCTACCCCTTGTGGAGTTCTCCTACAACAATAGTTTTCAGTCCAGTATCGATATGGCTCCTTTCGAAGCCTTATATGGAAGGCCATGTCGATCACCTTCTTGTTGGTTGGAATATGGGGAGAAGCTTATTCTTGGCCCAGATTTTGTTCATGATTCTTCTGAGAAGATTGATCTTATTCGTCAGAGAATGAAAGAGGCACAAAGCCGCCAGAAATCCTACGCGGATAACCGTAGGAAGCCTCTCGAGTTCTCGGTTGGTGATCTTGTCTTTATTCGTGTTTCTCCATTGAAAGGGGTTATGCGCTTTAGTATGACAGGGAAATTGGCTCCTCGCTTTGTAGGACAATTTCCTATTACTGACCGTATTGGCCCTGTGGCTTATAGAGTTTCACTTCCAGCTCATCTATCCGGTGTTCACGATGTGTTTCACGTCTCTCAGCTTTGGAAGTGTCTTCGAGAATCGGATTCTGTTATCGACTCTCCTGATTTGCAAGGGCTTGAGGTCTCACCAGACTTATCTATTGTACAACAGCCTATTCGCGTACTTGCCTCGGAGGTGAGATACCTTCGAAACAAAGACGTGTCGCTCATTAAAGTTCAATGGTCCGCTAATCCCAATGACTGTACGTGGGAAACCATAGAGTTTATCGAGCGATCCTATCCGGGTTTTCTATCTTTGCTTAGCCAATGGTGAGAATATCTTTTTATCTCAAGCTTATTCTCTTTTTTTTGGCGATGTAAGTATGTAGTTGTTACCAATTTCTTCTCTAGGAATTTCGCGGATGCAATTTTGTTAAGGAGGGGAGATCTGTAACAACCCGCATATATTATGATTCGTATATTTTAAATGTTTAATTTAAGTATAGCGTCGATAGTCGGATTCTAGTCCGGAAAGTCACTATTCGTCAAAGAACATTCGAAATAGTGAGAAGTCTTTGTGGATCAAGATTCGGAGGTGTCTATTTGAAAAAATAGATAAAAACTGTCTTACAGGGATTTAGACGTCTGAAATGAAGCATTCAAACGTCTGAGATTGTTCGAATCAAACCAGAAAGGAAATAGGCCAAAATTGCCATTTTCAGACGTCTGAAATATACAATTAAGACGTCTGAATATTGTTCTAGGAAACTCATATTTTTCCAGATTCAGACGTCTGGTTTGTAAATTTCAGACGTCTGAATCAGGAATGAAGTTGAGAATCAACAATTTGAACTTGAGACCATTTCCATTAAGTTCAAAATGTTGTTTGCGACTTTTTTGAGTATAAGCATTGATATGTTTGGAGTTGAGTATAATTTGGCTATTTTCTAATTGGGGTTTGGGTTTGGGCTACACCCAACTCATTCTATAACCTAACTCAGCCCCCTCTCCTCTCCATTCACTCACTTAATTTCCTAAACATTCAAGCTTTAGTAAAAATGGGGAGAGGAATGGGAAATTAAAATTCAAAACCCTAGTTTCTTTTGCATATACAAATTCTTGCTCCAAATTCAAAGAGAAGCTAAGGTAAGCATCATCTTCTTCTACTCCATCTCAATTCCTCTTCGATTTCAGAAATTTCCTTAACCCTAAGTTAGGAAAATATTTGTTCTTGAGCTTAGATTGAAGCTCCTTGGGTTATAATTGAAGAGTGATTGTTCTTGCCTTGCTCTATAGCTTCTCTCTTTAATTTTTGGGTTAAAAGGTGAGTTTCTGAACTCACATCTACATCTATATCTTTGATAGTGTTAGGTAGCAATTCCTAACATATAATCCTTATCTATTTGTTCTCGAATTGAATCAGTTTAATGAATATTCCAATTTTTGGCGTTTGAAGTCAAAGTCTATGAAAAATCCTTATATGGTTGTTTGGGCATATTGGTCGGAATGTATTGATGAGTCTCTAAGGTTGGGTAGTCGTTTGGCGTAAACCCCCAGCTATCATCACTCATCCGATTGCTTCCGATATGATTTGGCCATCTTTGGCCTAGGCAAAGTATTGCCAGAGCACCAGTTTCAAACGTCCAAAATATACAATTCAGACATCTGAATCTGCTTGTCTCAACCCAATTTGCCTATTTTGTGTGGGATTCCAATTTTTGATCGATTCTTCTTTCTCCAATTAGTTGTTCCACTTTAGTTGACTTTGATGATTCCTTTTTGATTCGTACACGGTTTTTTATAAAATGATCTTTTTAAATTATATTAAAAGTTTGTTTCTCCAATTTATAATTTCTATATAAAACACACACACAATTTTGCACTCCGAGCGAAGAGGGAGGAGAATTAAATGATTAGATAAAACGCGTGCTATGAACACGTGTGTTCATCTTTTCAGTTAATTCCTAATATATTCGTTTGATCGTTTTGACCTCTGGGTCTGGTTTACCGATGAGATGAGGTGAACTTTGTACTGCTTTGAGTGTGAAATTGACTAACGGTTAGTAAACCGTTTAGTGCGAATGTATGGTATGGGACTCACGTTAACATTTTCCGGGTTCCTTTCTGAGAGTTGTGACACATTCCGCCGAACAGTGGTGTCCAGTACCGCCACTACGGTTTGTTGCCTTCGGGCGTATGGATCCTTGTTATACAGTACTGAGCTCGAGCATCTTTTGTTTCTTTGACAATTATATTTCCCTAGTGTATCGCCTTTCGGGGTAGGTTCTTTGAACCACACGATATATAGCGATTACCTTATGGAAACTTGTGTACCTTTGTTGGTATTTGTTATTTGCCTTTTGGCTTGTTTTGGGATATGATATCCTTGGTTTATTTGAGTTGCCTATGTTATGAGGCTTGTTTTGATTCATCTTATGTTAGATGATTTGGTTATCTCTTTTGGAGATATTTGTGGTACTTTATGATTTTGTATGTTCATTATCATTAGTATATCTAACTGATTTGTTTAGCCAGACGGACCCGTGTATGTTATACTCGGGTCAGACCGAGATGTTTTAGGTTAGGTACTTTGGACTTAGCCTATTTTGCTTCCGCATGGACTATTCTGCTAGTTCTCTTTTGTTATAGCTTTTTCTGTAGTCCTTTTTTTTGTAACTCTGATATGTATTCTAGTGACTCGCCTGTATATTGTGGTTTGCTTTACCACTTGACATGTATCATTTTGTAAACTCTGTAATGTATCTGTATATGTGAAAGTGTATGTTATGGTCTACTGTTCTGTGATGTGTATTTACATTTGAGTTGTTATATTTTATTCTGATAGATCCTTCAGCCACCTATGGCTTTGTATTAAGTATTTATTGGATATTTCGATCCATTTAGGTAAGAAGTGGCAATTGTCGGCGTATTCAATAGATAATTAAAACAAGGTTATAGATTGTCGCTCCTATCCAGCTCTATTCTCCGTATTAGCAGACGGTGTTACTTAGTAATATTCTTTGCTAATGTGGGTCTCGGAGTAGGGCGTCACAGTTGATGTTTAGTTTATTCAAGTATTTTTGGCAGCTCGCCACACAGCATTTCGTTCGCATACGAACCGCGAACAAAAAAAAATACGACCACACATAAAAATGCGATATGATCCCAAAACAAGAATAATATACACCGGTTATTTCATTCTGTAAAATTTCAAAAATACCATCATTTGCCGAAAAATCGTCAAACGATAATATAAATATTTTTCAAATTAAAAATTATCGGAAAATCAAATAAATTATAATAAAAATACGTCTTTAAAAATTGAGTTGTTATATTAAAATTAATGTTCTTATTATTTATTAAATTTGAATCAAAACCGAATATTCAAATAAATTAAATATTCCTATTCGAAATGTTAAAAAATCCGTGTCGTTACATTCTTTCCACTTAAAAGAATTTTGTCCTCAAAATTCCTAAAGAGAGGAAACTGTCTTCGAACCTTTAGCTTTTAAAACTTCTCACTCTGAGGCTTACAAAATCAATTTATAAAAATGGATTTTTTAAACTTTGAAGTTTCTAAAGTTATGGAAAATTTCGGCAGCACCTCCTTTACACGGCTCGATTTGGAAAACTACAACTTGCCGCAATGGGCCCAAACCAATAAAAGAAAACGAAGCCCAAAAGTAGCCTCCCATATTTAGGGCATAAAATCATCAACAACAATATATACTTATAACATATCTTATAGAGTGTGTATGGCATATAGCAAACAAACCCATTAAGCAATAAAGACATACCATTTTATTGGACAATCAAACTCTACTTATGAAACCTAAACCAGCAAGCTAGCCTTTGCTTCCATAAACCTGTATCTAACTTATAAATGATATCCATCCGTATAACTTGCATTTTCTAATGTCAAAAGCATATAATTACATTAAAGCTCGTACGATGTGTATATGTCATCCATACGCAATATCAATTTCGATCACTCGCTCGATCACACAAATTTCACTTTCGAACTAGTATCGTTCACTCGACTTCCCTAGTGCAGACTCTAATTAAGTTCTTTGATTAGAAACCTCTGCTCCCCTTATAGTCATATACTATGATAGAAAAATTCAAAATCATATCAAAAATCCATATCAAGTGTTCGCCGTCAAGAATCAAGTGAAAAACCTAACTCGGACCGGTGTAAATCACCTCGAAATCGTATACTCAAATCTGGATCAAAACAGTTATGCGAAAAAATGACCTACATATAACTTATGCATTTATTCCATTGGTTTCTTAACTATACCAATTATTTATCATTTTAAATCACATTCATTTTACTTATAGTACATTTCGTTTAATACTAAAATCATTTATGAACCATTTCATAAAGCATGTCTTAAGTTTATCATCATTTTATAACTCAAGTTCATATTCATATAATATTCTTCTACATCCTAAGAGCATATATATAAATTTAGATTTTTTTACTTAACTAGGATGTTCAACAAATTTAAAACTTGTTTATCTTACCATCCCCTTAAATTTATAAGATAAATAATTTTCAGTCTTTTATATTTTCACAAAACACATAACTCCAATTTTAATATCAATTCAGAAGTTTTTGACTATCCAAAATTGTCGAAAATTCCATTTCATTTCGATAAATGAAAATTACTAACAACAATCATAATGAGATGCACAACCCAAACTAGCCTAACGCATAAGATACATAAGTATAAATAACATAACTTAACAGAAAACTTCAGAATTAAACACTCAGGTTTTATTTCAAATCATTTTGAAATAATAATAATTATAATATACACATCTCCCTTTTGTATATCAAACCAAAATTTTGGAATTTAAAACAAAATTGTTTTAGCAAAACAACTCTGAAGCAAAATTACTATGGTAGCATTCCCCCACTTAGAAACTCGAAAATGAACACCGATGATGCTGTATTCATCACCAGAATTACTTTCCAGTGATAGAAGTGAGTTTAGTGCTTTCTATCTCTTTTAAAATCCGCTTTAAAATATTTCTACTCATCAATACTTTTAAAATAATACTATTATTTTTTTCCCTAAAATTTTGAAAAACAATTTTCAAAATTCCCGGATTTAAGTTCACAAATTCTCAATTTAGGTCCTTTTTAATTTATAAACCATACCTATATAATTTCATCTTCTTATATAAAATCATTCCGCAAATGTCTATCTTTGTTTAGATTATAATAAAAAACTTTTATTAAAATTAAAATTTAAACCATCATTATCACCGAACGCCTTATAGTCAAATTGTAAAACTGAATTCTCAAGGTGTTCGTATTTAATTTAATCAAATAATAAATGCTTGTAAACTCTCTGTGCACAAACAACCAATCAACAACAATAGTCAATGCTCCTAACTGGACGAGCATGGCTAATCAAACAATAAATGATAATAACCAAATATTATCATTTCCTAACAAACAAACACGTCATAAGTTACTATATCAATTTTATGAAAATTATTATTTTTATACATAAAATATAATCTAGATAAAATTATTTCATTTACCCAATTTCAAAATAATATCGTGTCGGTTTTCCTTATCCAACTATTTAGAAACCCCTATTGATACAGTTGTACCTCTTATATTGACTAGAATTCATAAACTACCCAACCGATAAATCAACATAATATCAACCATTTTTATAGCACTAAAAAATACGTGCTCATACACACAGAAAAAAACTCATTTTAGGCTATTACTGACCCTATCTCTAATGAGTCTACCCCACCAAAGCCTAGGTGTTTGTTCAACCTAAGCTATGATACCACTTGTAATGGCTTGCATTTTCGACCCTCAAAAGTTGATACTAATACATCCATGGTATTCACGTGGTGAGCATCCAAGCACTGAGCATCCAAATGCCGGAAAAACAGATTGTTGGGGAAAAAGAAAGGAAAGACAGAACATAATCTCACATCATGACGTGAAATATATAACATGCAGCATATCTTTACAAAAGAAAACTGTAATATACATGCATCAATCAAAGTAAACTAATCTATCACTAGCATGGACAGTTTTAACAATCTGTCCTCAATATTGCTGCTAAATATGAACAATCAATGAGGCGGAAATAAAATATACATGAGTACATCTTGAAGACATATAGCTCGTCTCCTAAAGCTCCAAAGCATCCAAACATAATCTGGAAAACATGCTTGGGCTGACCCGAGCACTACCCAAAAAAAACCTCGACCACTTAATACTTCTTAAATATGGAGGAGGCAGATCCAATGGCCGTTTAACACCTCAACCCCGAAGCTGGCCCTTCGTAACATAATCGATAGTTAATCGTCTCTAGCTACAGGGACCGATAACTCCTAGATATGAATTTATAATTTAATTTTCATATTACTAACGCATCTTAAAGACTCATATAAGAATTAACTAGCCCACCTCCAACAAACAAACAATAAATAAAACTTTGAGGTCTTTGCATATCCCATATGGATTCTACACTAGTAGGAAGCAAAATCTATCAAGGCACAACCCTAGTCTTTCCTAACGACCACTCGGGACCGCTAGTGGCCAAAGCCTATATGCTAGCCCTACTTCTAAATACTGATCCAAAAACAATGCTGACATAGCCTAACGACCTCCCAAAGCCGAAATCCCGTTTAGACTCTAACGTAATTTAAGGAAAAATACACATCCTAGTTACTTAATACCTTTTGTCAGAAATGAAACAGACCCCATTTCCCTAGTAGGTCCCGTCGTTGGTTATTTAAGACTTCTTATAGAGGGAGGAGATAGACCCAATAACCATTTAATGCCTTTCATCCCAAAGTAAACCCCTTGACATCCCTAAAGGTACTGAGCCATTTAATAGTTCAAATCTGAGGCGAACCCATTTTATATTTTCCCATACCTACATGCAACTACATATTCCTTCCCCACGAGTCCTATAATTGGAGATGTCCTACATCATTAGTAAGTATATAGACTTCTGGTAACCGCTAGGTAAAGGGAGACTTTTATTACATACATATATGAAAAGATAAAAAGATCAACATACTATTGTATACATATACATTTAGTTGTTATTTTATGTATAAAAAGACAAGTTTATACACACACACATATACATATGTATGTATGTATGTGATATAAAAAATCGTCTATATAATAATGAATTAAGTATATATAAAGAATTATATATATATATATATATATATACACAATAATCAAAATAATTAGCAAAATAAATTTCAAATTTATTCCATTTACTAAGTAGACAAAAAATATCATAATTCAAAAACAAATTAAAAAATTCAGCTTTAGATTCATAATAATACACATGTTTGATTATATCCAAAAAATGATCATTGTATATATGTGTGCACACACACACATATATCATTTAATTTTGCATAAAATAAATTTAGAACAGATGATTAACAAATACATAGGATCAAAATAAATATATCAAGTGTCATTGTTGTATTTCCTTTTTTGTTTTCGAATTTTATATATAAACCACACATGTAACAAACCACACTTCAATAATATATAATGGAAACTCAAATATATGTTGCATACATTAATTTGGATATGTGAACATGTTTAAACATATAAAACAATTATGGAGCTCGTCATGATACCTTGATTGAAAATCGATTTATGGATTCCTTAAATCATCACCTTATCTTGCTAGAATCGAATGAACCACTTTTATTTTATTATATTAATGCTATTTGGAGTGATAAGTTTTTTGGTCATGGGAGAAGAAGAATAAAAACTGGTGGCCATGAAAGGGGAAGAAGGAGGAAAGAATGAACAAATGAATTATTGAGGAAGATTTGTTTTATGGAGAGAATGAAAACCTTTTCCATTATCTCTTTTAAAACGTTTCTCTTTAATTTCCCAAATAAATCTAAATCAATATTTAGACCAATTCTTTATTTCTTATGGCTGGCCATGATTTTGTCTCACATAAACAAAATATCCAAAGTCCCTATTTAAGTAACCATAGATATTTAAAGGTTTTCGGAAAACATACCGATATTATATATTGATACACGTATATACAACTTTATATACGTATCCAAGTAATTACTACTAACTCCCAGAACATTTCTGCAAGCTACCCGACTTACTAATAACACCTCAAACATCAAATACATTAATAATTATTATTTATTAAATATTATATATTTTATATAATTTATGAAACTTTATACACCAACTAAATCGTGTGGTTTTCTGAGAATTCACAAATATGGTTGTGAGACTGAGAGGCATGAATTCTATTAGCAATTAATATTGAACAATTCAAATATTAACATTTACACATCACCTTTCCTAGCAATATGATTGTTTGGCTGAATTCATTGCTTACCGATCTTTTCGATAAAAATCATATTTTACATTATTTTCAACGGTACTAATAGTCAGAATAATTTATTCACGTTCTCTTAGCTAACACAACATCATATTAGGATGTATAGAGTAAGGTATTAGTCAAAACACTAGCATTATCCACATTTAACTTTCAACCCATAAACGAAGTCCTTGGTTCATAATACATTTATTATTAACCGTTCTACTCTGGCCAGAAATTTTGACTTGAGTTAACTATAGGTGATCGTGATACTAACTTCATTCAACTGAGGAGACGAACTCTCTGTTGAGCAATACTTCACTTGCAATACTTCAACTCTAACCTAACTATAATCGCTTAATGGATTGCTATGTTATGATTTAATTATAATCAAAGTGGCACATTGAAGTTCCATAATATTCTCAAGTCAAGGGACCTTTATAACATCGTCACACTGAGATTTCCTATTTGACATAGTTGTTATAAACAAATAGGACACTATTAGACGAATCATTCCATAATTGTCCAATAACAATAAGTATGTAACCCTTGGTACCCCAACAGTTATGAGTAATACACTGCCTAACATTTGGAGAGCATTGCATACTCTGGTTTCACCGATGAATCCATATCCTTTTCTCAAAATATCTTGACCAGGAATATTTAAAACAAAATATCATTTTATTTTCTAAGTAAATACTCATGATTGGAACTATTTGCAACTATAATCGCATAACATTTTATTTATATATTTTCTTAATAAATACTTTAAATGGACTTCTTAATTAATTATATCAAAATATTACAAAGAATATAATGAAAAAAACACCATTAGTATGGACAATATTGACTACAAAGTTAGATATATGTTACAAATTACATAATTTCCTCTAGGACATGATAGTAACTCTTAGATTCATCCACTTGCAATTGTGGTGAATTGTGGAATCTTATTCCCATTCTGCTGATTAGTTCCGAACAGATAGTGCTAGTCTCTTGGTGAACGAATCTTCTATATTTTATTACTATCTACTTAGTTGGCCAACATCTCTCCCTCGGTGATAAACTGCCTTTATTGTGGAACTTTCAGATTATGTGCTAAGACATCTTATGAGCCCTGGTTTCTTTTATAATAGTTATCACGACATTGTGTTCACAAAGCAACCTCATAGGATTTGCAACATTTGGAAACACTCCTAGCTTAACTATAAATTTGTGCATGTTTATTTATACTGCTTTTGTTGTGGTGCTATTCAATATGATATACTTAGCCTTGCAGTTGAATCAGCAACCACCTCCTGTTTCAAACTTTTTCAACTTAAAGCACCTTAACTAAGGTTGAACATTTCCAACTTATGAAGTTTGAGTCCAAACGCACCTTCATATGGAGTTCGTTGTTTCCTTAACAATTAACCAGTTTTCTTATATAGTCGAGAATACTCTTAATTAAATTTAATGATATTAATTGGATTTGATATTCGCTCAATGTACCAATTACATAAGCAATTTTTGATATAGTAAACAACATAACGTATACGATACTGCCAATGCATAATCCATCTCATATGCTTCATTTTAAGCATTTTAATATGTTGCCTTCGTTTAGGATAACCGCAACATCCTTACTCATAGTCTTAAAAACATTTTAGTACCCTTAACTTTCTTTCTTACAAAAATAACGCTTCCTCTGCACTTTGAGTGAATATCAAACTATTTTATTTCTTTTTCAATATATTTTCTTAGCTCCGACGCTTGTCCAATGATACCATTGTATCAGTTCTTGTATTTCATCCAACACTTACAAACTCAGCCATCACTCCAACTAACGCCATGACATTTTGGTCATCGTTCATAAACAGTTTATTCTAAATTATTATTTAGAATTTATGTTCCAACCAAGATACCAAAATTCAAGGTCGTATTAGGTGATACTTTTGCGAGTAGAATCTGAATTAGCTTATTTATGTTGTTATACGAATCTGTTATGCTAATTTCAAAAATTGATTTTTACAACGTTATTCTCATTAATATTGCTTATTATATTCCAATTGCATTGGTCTTCCTTTCGAAGACACACCCATGACCGATGGATCATATCCCTTCTGATACAACTATCAAATCATATTTCAATAATATACTTGGAATCTCTTCCATATTTAAGCATATATTTAAGCATCCTACCATATGGTTTAGTATATGCTCTTTATGACTTATTGGCAACTAAGGAAATTGTTATTGCTAACTATTCTTTTTCTCGACATTGATAAGAAACTCATGGTTTCTCTTTTAAGTTTGAGAATTCTTATTAGTCATTCTAATTAGTTATGTCTGTTTTAGGCTTAGTTAATTTCATTTCATCTTATACAATGAGTTTCTATCAGCTTCTTTGGATTGTATCCAATACTTACATAAAACTGATTCAATTTTGAATCCAACAAACTTAAGTTCATAACATAAATTAAACGACCATTGTTGGTTGGTCCAAAACTCCATTGGGGTGTCCCATACAAGAATCCACATGAGTGCATTTTATGCCCAGCTTCTCAACTCACACAACCTTTCAACTCCTTAACCTAGAACATGTAGTGTCTTCCTATTAACTCATATCTTATATGATTTTGCAAATTTTACTTTAGATGAAACTAAATTAAACATATATACTTACTCTTAAGTACATATCCTTACAGAAAGAAGTAATTTCTACTTCACACATCACCATTTGTATAATATCCAACATATTCTGATTACTCCTTATCGATTCATCATTATGTATTATTGGGAGGAATGGCTTGAGATTGATTATCTTTCATTTTTAAGCACTTTAAGAACTCCTTTTGAATGAACTCACTTATTTGATCAAATGAAATTGTTTTATTTCCTTTGCATGTTATGCTTTGTACTTTCTTCTTATATTCAATGAATTTATCAAAGATATACTATTTCTGTATCAAATACACATGTTCGTCTCTGTGATAATTCATCAGTGAATTTATGAAGTAAGTGTATCCATTTTGGTCCCATTAGACCTTGGATTGCATACATCTATATGCATCAATCCAAAGGGTGCATTAACTCTTTTCTTAGTCCCATCGAATGCGTTCTTTACCCTTTATCTTTTGAGATACAATTCACAAGTGCCATATAATTAATAATCATATGATTAAGGAATTACTTTTCAAAAATATGGCTCAGTCCATAGTTCCAAAATAATTGTAGAAATTTTTAGATACTTTTTTATTTTTAATAACTAAGACATCACTATTATTAGAAAATCAAATACTATCATTATATCATATATATATATATATGTATGTATGTATATATATATGTATGTATGTATATATATGTTAAAATAAAAATATGTCTATTATTAGTAAATAATGAAAACTTTTATTATTTCACAAATAATATTTGGTATATACACGAAAGCAATCTTTCGTAACTTGATGCATTTATTAATAAGTGTCATATGGTATGCTCCCACTATTTCCGCTATTGCTACAACGAGGTGTGAAATACAAATCTTCATTCAGCCACTTACCATGGGCCATTTATTCCGTCTATCTTAACTAGTTTACAATCGAGAGTTTTAGATCAAATATCTTGAACTTAGAGAAATAATTATTATAGGAAACAATTTTCTACGAAAAAATACACTTGGAATATAAATTAGATTTTATATTCAACACTAAATATCTACTAGTATTTTATATAATTCCAATATCTGATGTTTCTTCATGAAGCATAGCTTACCATTCACTCCCTTTATTCCAATTGTGCATATGTTACATCCACTCTTGAACATTCGCCATCCTTTCCAAATGGTCGAATAATTTAAAAGGAAACTCCTACTACAAGATTGCATCGAATTATTTAAAAACGTTTGTTTGGGCATCCTTAACATTTTAGGATATCGAATAGGGTGCACATAAGTAAACTTGTAACATCCCTAATTTTTATTAACATTATTCAGGAGATTTAATTAGATAAATTAAATAGAATAATGTAAATATTAGAGTGATAAGGGGATTGAGATTTGAAAATTTACTTAGAGGCCGAGCTTAATTAATGAATTAAAGAATGGGCTTATAATTGGTTTTGTATGTTAATTAGGGGATTAATTAACACGAGGGCATATAAGGAATTACGCACCATAACTCCTTAATACCTTAAACCCACGTTTTGAAAGTGTGTATGCTTGTGCACACTAATTATGGATCGTGTAATATGGACTAACAATATATGCGGAATGTTATTTACAGTTTCTATACAAATAAATATTCAATAAACTAACTATAGCAATTCACAGATATAGAAAAGTAAATGCAGTAAACTATAAAAATCACACCAGGGATTTTTATACTGGTTCGGACCTCCCGTCCTACGTCCAGTCCCAGACTTCTATCTGGATTTTCACTACCAACTACCTCGCTTCACCTGGAGGAACAGGTTTACAATACCCGAACAGCCGAACGGGATTTCGTGCCTCTTACAACACCGAGGACTTCAACAAAAAAACAAATACAATTGCTGTTGACAACTTGTGCTCTTGATAACACTGATTTGTCACTTGTAGTACACCCTTCCTATAATCTTATCCTCAAAATATGTGAATGATGTTTGTGAAGATTGAAGGAAGTATATTACTTATTTGAATCAAAAGATATGAAATAATTTCAATGATTCAATAAGCAATTTGAAGTAGAGAGCTTTTAGAATGCAAGAGTATTTAGAAATTAAGATCAGAATTTTAAAGCAAAGAATTGTTGTATATCAATCAATGATTTAGATATGTTTATATAGAGAATAAATGGTTGTAACTCTTTGTGAAGAGTAGCCATTAACAGATGTGATCATTGATGAAAGGTAAGAGAAGCAACCATTGAAGAAAGAAGTGTCTTTTGGGAAAGGTTGCTTTCTGTTTAAAAACGATCGACAGGTCAAAAATGACCAATAGACAAAATTTCAAATATATAGACGTTATGTGCATGTGTGCACGTTCATTGTGCAATTTACACAGGAACGGTCGACCGCCTGGTTTTGTACCGGTCGACCGGTCCCTGTTAAATTGCACAGTGAATGTGCAATGCCATCCAAAACGTATATACATCGATTATATTGAGGTGCATGATTATTTGAGGATAGATTTTAACATAAATAATACTACTAACATACCAAATAATCAACCTCTAACGTATGAAGCTCTTTGTGTCTCAATGAATAACTTCTTTTTGTCGATCACGGTTTATCCCTTTGTCAGAAATCAAAACTATATAAAAATCTTGACTCAACATTCTCCCCCTTTTTGATTGATGACAACATAGTTATGAATCTCCCCTTGTATATGATCTCCCCCTGAGATTGTGCCTGTAACTCTATATTTTCCTGCATATATACTGTTAGCACAATTTTCTCCCCCTTTGTCATCGACGAAAAGGAGTTTGTTAAATAGAGGATATAAATTAATAATCTAGAGTATAAGCAAAATAAAACTACTACCATAGATCAAGAGTTAAGTGTCACATAATATGATAATACCCAAGAGTCTAGTACGAATTAAAACGCGACACTATTTAGTACAAGTGCCAGATAATGTCTGAAAGCAAAAACTAAAGTCATAATTTACACAAAATAATAGATAAAGAGATAAACTAAAAGGATTCAATCTGACTCTGTCTCACCCTCTTCTTCTTCTTCTTCAACAAGCTGAGTTTTTCCGTATCCACGTCCATGACTCGTTCCCGAGCTTGTACCCTCCTCCGAGGATGTCCAAGCAAAAGTAGGAGGAGCTGGGCGCTTGCCAGGGTCTTGAGTTGGCATGGATGAGGATGATGCTCCACATGATATTGCTTCCCATATAGAACTGAAGAACGACTTAAGTTTGTTAAAGCGTTTATCCATTTTTGTGTCCATGCGCTGAAGTCGTGCTTCGAGAAGGAATTGATTTTGAGCAATAGTGTTAAGTGATTCTTTTGTTGAGGAAGATGATCTTAAAAGTTTAACTTCTTCAGGTTTAGGATGGGATGATCGGGAGGAAGCTTCTCTATGTCCTTGGTCTTTCCATTGTTCAAAAGGCATAATATTGAAGTATGGAGCTGGAAGCTTCATTCTTGTAATCGAAGCTTTGTTGATGGCTTTTGGTTTGGAAATAGAAGACTTTGGTGGTTCAATGCCACAATCGAGCAAGAGTCGCATAATATGCTCATTATAAAACAAGTGTGGCCTAGAGCTATCATTTACTTTCAAGATCTCATCAAAGATCATACCAATCCAGTTTATACGAATGCCCCCATAGATTGCGTATAATGCCTTGAAATTTTCTTTATAGACGGCATCAAAATTTCCAATTCTCGGTAAAAGAGAGTGCATAAGAGTATGATGAAGAATTCTTGCAGACGGCCGTAAACCAATAGACTTAGTACTATCCTTGTCATCTTCAGTAAATTGATGACTAATTTGATTACGGACATGAACATTGCAAAAGTCATTTGAGAATTTTTCACCAATAAACTGAGAACCAAGAACAGTTGCCATCCTATCACATGAGATAAACACTTCTTTGCCACAGACAACGGACCAAAAGCAAAAATTGGGATCCTCGGGCTTGTTTTTCTCTAAATTTAGATTAGCATAGAATAACTTGATCATGACATGGTTAATTTCCACATTGTTTTGATCATAGTCAAGTAGGTTTTCAATGTCTGCATCCTTTGCGAAATCTAGGATACGATAACTAGAGAAATCTGAGAATTTAACAAACGAACCCGGATGGATAGTAAAATCCTTCATGTCATTCCATCTCTTGAGTGAAATTGGATCCACAAGCCATTTCTTGATAGAGAGATCAATGGGTTGTGTTTCTAAGGTAGAAGCTTGCTTTAATTTCTTTTGTTGAGGAGCCATTAGGGATAAATTGGAAGAAAGAAATTTAAAAAGAGAAAGTAGGGTTTTTGGGATTTGGGGGAAGAAGACCGGTTTGAAGTAAAAGAGAGAGAGAGGAAAAAAATGAACAGGAAGTTATATAAAAAAGCAGAAAACACGTAACCGGTCGACCGGTCAAAATGGGGCGGTCGACCTTTTTTATCCAGAGTGAAAAACGGTCGACCGGTCCATTTTTACCTGCCGACCGGTGCTGTTCTGGAAGCACAGTTCAGCCTGTTTTCAATTTACTGTGTCCTATAAATCGTATATCACTCTTATTACAATATTTAATTGTTATTAAATGAGTGAAAAAGAAAAATAAACAACGATACAACATATAAATAAAATTAATGAAGAGTGGGAGAAGGAAGATCGGTTGAATCTTCGTTGATATCATCAATGCGAGCCTTCCAAGATGACCATTTTTCAGTTGCCCCTTCATTCTGAGCATAGTTTCTGTCCCATGAGTTTGGGGTTCTAGAAGATGAAGGTGCGTTTGGCATCGGCTCATGAACATCTCGTTTGTTTGTTCCACAAAAGAAGAATGCCATTCTTTCTAAAATAGATAATCGTGCCGAAGTCTGCTTTTGTTCATGATGAAGCTGTTGTTGTCCATAATGAAGCTGACGTTGAAGATCTATTTGATGTTTTTGATAGTGATGAATTTCATCGATCTTCTCTTTGGTATGAGGAGAACAGAATAGCACTTTCTTTGCCTTTTTTGATTTAGGCGTACTTCCAGGTGTACGAGAGCATTGATGATGGCACTTTGGTTTATATTTTGGTGTTTCAGGAGAAAAATATTCTTCTGGCTCAGAACTTGTAACGGAAATGTGTGATTTTTGAGCACACTCATCACAAATATGTGCCATAGAAAATTTTTTATTTATCCTTAGATAAGGGAAGATGAATAAAAAGAATATTTTTGACAAGCTTATATAGAAATTTCTTATATATAAGCCTATGAATAAGAGTGAAAAGAGGAATTTGATGGTGTAAACAAGCAGAGGCTCAATTTAAAAATAGCTTAAAATAGCTATAGTTAAAAATTAATCAAAAGAAAGAACTTAATAGTTTAAAAATGTTCAAATTCGTTATTTTCGAATTCACCACCATGATCACTCCTTATGTTTTTAACTTTTAGCCCTTTCGACTTTTGAATTCTTTTGACGAAAGATTTGAAATGTTCAAAAGTGTCACTCTTGTTTTTCAGGAAAATAGTCCATGTATACCGAGAATAGTCGTCAACTATTACAAGTACATATCGATTATGGTTTATCGACTGAACCTGTGTTGGTCCGAATAAATCCATATGTAGTAACTCAAGTGGTTGTAATGTTGATATGACTTTCTTGGATTTAAAAGATGATTTGGTTAATTTTCCTAATTGACATGCATCACAGATGTTGTTAACCTTAAAACTCATTTTGGGTAGTCCTCTAACTAGATTGTTTTTGGCTAGCTTGTCAATAGTTCTGAAGTTTATATGACAGAAGCGTTTGTGCCATAGCCATGGATCATTATCATTAGCCACAAGACACATATCTGAGTTATGATTAATATTCATATTCAGAATATATATATTTCTGTCTCTATAACCTTCGAAAATTAAATTATGATCTTTATCTAGAATACTACACTTATTATTCAAAAAAGAAATTGTAAAACCCTTGTCACATAATTGACTGATACTAAGTAAATTGTGTTTTAAATTTGTAACTAGCATGACATTTGTAATAAGAGGTAAGTTAGATGTACCGCAATTGCTCACATCACCTTTGCCGATGATATAGCCTTTTGAATTATCTCCAAAAGTGATGGAGCCACCATCTGAGTATGTAATATTTGTTAATAAGCTCTTGTCTCCAGTCATGTGCTTCGAGCAACCACTGTCCAATATCCACTTTCCTCTTTTCTTAAGTGGGGCCTGCAAAAAATAAAATTAAGTCCATGGTACCCACTTTTTATGGGGTCCTAAGAGTTAGGTCTTAGGAGTCCAAACCCATACGGGTCCGGTATCCTCTTTATATATATAATTAGTATTAAGATGCACAGTATTCATGAAATTCTGAATATATTTATTCCTAATCAAATTGTTATTTGTTTTAGGAACCCATATTTTGATAGTCTTGACATTTTTCTTCTGAAATTTCACAACTGGTTTTGGTTTGGAATATAATAAACTAAGATTTTTCTTAGCTCCAGTCTTTTGTACTTTCTTTTTCCTTTCATTACCAAGATGTTTCTTGGTTTCTTGTTTCCTATATCCCAAACCTTGTTTATTTGAAACAGATTGTGAACTTTTAATGATTTTTGTCAAATTTTCTCGACCTTTGTTAAAGTTAGAAACATTTTGAGTTATGTCATCTAACTTAGTTTGTAAGCTCGCCTTTTCTAGGTCCAGATTTTTGACTTTTGCCTTAAGCTTATGATTTTCAGTAGTGAGAGCATCATTTTTCTCTTTTTGAGTTTCAATTTCTTGACTCAAAAGAGATAATTGAGAGTCAACATTAGATGATGATTCTTGAAGTTTTTCAAGTTCTTCTTCTAATATTTTCTTCTCGTCTTTTAACATATCTCGTTCAAACTCTGCTCTACTCAAATCTGCTTTGGCTACTTTTAATTGACGTTTTATGTCTTTATATTTGACTATCAATTCAGAATTAATATTAAGTAATTCATCAAATGTAGGAATTTGTACCTCATCTTCTGTTGCCATAAAACAAACATTAGCTTGTTCATTCTCCGGATCACTTTCACTTTCAGATGAGGATGAGTCTGAATCATCCCATGTTACTGAGAAGGCTCGTTTCTTTGACTTGTCCTTCTTATGTTTGAATTTATCATTTTCTGACTTCTTCTTCTGTTCTGGACAATCCTTCTGCATGTGCCCCTTTTTGTGTCAGTTGAAACATTCTATAGTTGATGAAGATGGTTTGTTTGATCCAGGTTTCCTTTTGTTGTAACGACTGGCTTTTCGATATTTTAGAAATTTTTTGAATCCTTTTGCAATGAATGCCAAATCTTCATCTTTAGAATCTGATTCATTTTCATCTTTCTCAGCATGAAATGCTATATTTTTCTTTTCTTCTTTCTGTTCTTTTCTAGCCTGCAAATTTGCTTCATAGGACATTAAATTTCCTATCAATTCATCTGGCTTCATGATGGAAAGGTCATTAGCTTCTTCAATTGCTAATACTTTTCCTTCCCATTCACTAGTCAGAGAATGTAGGACTGTTGAAACAACATCAAAATCTGAATATTTTTGTCCTAATCCGATAAGTGCATGATGAATAGTTTGAAACCTTGAATACATATCATTGATTGTCTCATTCAGTTTTATTTTAAAATTTTGAAACTGACTCTTCAGCATGGCCATTTTGGCTTGTTTAACCTTGTTAGTACCTTCATGAGTGGTTTTCAACGTTTGCCAAATTTGATATGCAGTAGTGCAGATACTAACACGGTTATATTCATTTTGGTCTAATGCACAAAACAACATATTTATTGCCTTTGCATTTACGGCTGCTGCCGTTTTCTCAGCCGTTGTCCATTCTGAATATTTAGTTATTGGATTCACTATTTCTTTTTGAGTAGCATTCCAAGCATCATAGCTATTTGATTGCATAAAAAATGACATACGTGTAGCCCAATAGCTATAGTTGAGACCATTAAAGAATGGAGGTCTTTGTGTTGATTGACCTTCCGTGTAAGTGTTAGTGCTAGTGCTTGCGTTATTTGCCATATTACAAGAATATATCAAATAACGGTGTTACGGTTATATGATGACCGTGCTCTGATACCAAATGAAAGTGTGTATGCTTGTGCACACTAATTATGGATCGTGTAATATGGACTAACAATATATGCGGAATGTTATTTACAGTTTCTATACAAATAAATATTCAATAAACTAACTATAGCAATTCACAGATATAGAAAAGTAAATGCAGTAAACTATAAAAATCACACCAGGGATTTTTATACTGGTTCGGACCTCCCGTCCTACGTCCAGTCCCAGACTTCTATCTGGATTTTCACTACCAACTACCTCGCTTCACCTGGAGGAACAGGTTTATAATACCCGAACAGCCGAACGGGATTTCGTGCCTCTTACAACACCGAGGACTTCAACAAAAAAACAAATACAATTGCTGTTGACAACTTGTGCTCTTGATAACACTGATTTGTCACTTGTAGTACACCCTTCCTATAATCTTATCCTCAAAATATGTGAATGATGTTTGTGAAGATTGAAGGAAGTATATTACTTATTTGAATCAAAAGATATGAAATAATTTCAATGATTCAATAAGCAATTTGAAGTAGAGAGCTTTTAGAATGCAAGAGTATTTAGAAATTAAGATCAGAATTTTAAAGCAAAGAATTGTTGTATATCAATCAATGATTTAGATATGTTTATATAGAGAATAAATGGTTGTAACTCTTTGTGAAGAGTAGCCATTAACAGATGTGATCATTGATGAAAGGTAAGAGAAGCAACCATTGAAGAAAGAAGTGTCTTTTGGGAAAGGTTGCTTTCTGTTTAAAAACGATCGACAGGTCAAAAATGACCAATAGACAAAATTTCAAATATATAGACGTTATGTGCATGTGTGCACGTTCATTGTGCAATTTACACAGGAACGGTCGACCGCCTGGTTTTGTACCGGTCGACCGGTCCCTGTTAAATTGCACAGTGAATGTGCAATGCCATCCAAAACGTATATACATCGATTATATTGAGGTGCATGATTATTTGAGGATAGATTTTAACATAAATAATACTACTAACATACCAAATAATCAACCTCTAACGTATGAAGCTCTTTGTGTCTCAATGAATAACTTCTTTTTGTCGATCACGGTTTATCCCTTTGTCAGAAATCAAAACTATATAAAAATCTTGACTCAACATGTTTCATTTCCATTTTCACGTTCATTCCATAAAATACAAACAAACGTAAGGAAAGAAAGAGCATAGCTGGCTATTACTTAGGAGAAAAGAGGAGGAAATCAAATTAAAGCTAAGGATTTAAGCAAGGGGAATTAGTCTCAATCAAATCTCAAGTTCCTTATCCTAATCAAGGTGAATAATAATCAAAACTATCTCTATTTTTTTTTATGATCATTTGATTTCTGGGTTTAAGATTAAATCCATCATGAAGATTTTTGATGAAAATATGCTTGGAATTTAAAACATATTTGATTCAAACAAGATTGTTTGATAATTATTTATACACGGTTTTAAGGGTAAAATCATTTAAATTGAATTTCAAATGCCATGAGGAATTTATATGTTATGTAAAACATGATTTTGGAGATGGGTTTTAATTTTTATAACTTTTCAAGCTATGGAAAATTTAATATGGATTTTCAAGGGAAAATATGAATAATTGGGTTTAGAATTAATTTGGTTATTTTATGAAGAATTTGGGTCTAAAATTTTTGTATGTTAGATAACATATTGAAAGTGAATTTCTATGATTTTTAGGGATCTTTCCTGAATTAATTACTATGGAAATAAAATTATTTGAGATAGAGGACTTAATTATTTTATTGGTTTTGCTTAATGGACGGGCTTAATTGCTAAATTAATCCCTGTTTAAGTCTAAAATCATGCAGCAGTTATTTTTGTAAAGAATTTGAAAAGTTATGGCAACCAATCAAATGTTTACAAATAGGCAGGTTAGTTATATAGTATTCACTTTAAATGGCATTAAATCTGACTTCATTTAGAAATTATGTTCTGCCTCTTTTAAAAGCAACCTTTCGACCTCATGGTTCCGCCTCAACCAAGTCGAAACCAACCAAGCCGAAACCAATACATAAGGTATCACTATGTTGGTACGTAGTGGATTGGAGAAAGGCGGATGACATGGTGTCAAAACCAATGCTTTCGAAAGGGTCGAAGCCTTTGTTTTACTCTCAAAAGATATGCGCTTGCCTTGTTTTAAAAAGAATGCTTTCGAAGAGGTCGAAACCCCTTCAATGTAGCTCTCAAAAAAGTTGCTGTTTAAAGCGAAGCTTTCAAAAGAGTTGTCTTGTTTTTAAATCAAAGCTTTCGAAAGGGCAGTTTCAACCCAATCGAAACCCTGCTGTCGACTATATGCCTTTCGAATGGATTGAAGTCATCAACTAGATCGGAAGGTAGCTTTTGTTTTATAAATGAAGTAAGCCACTTCCTAAAGCTTTCAAAAGAAGGCAATGACTTCGAAAGGGGTTTCAAAGCTGTCCTTCAAATGTTTTACTTAAATGTTTTGAGCTTTCGAAAAGATGGTTCTGAAGCCATCAATTTTCCCCAAACAATATTACATGAAGATTAAAGGTTTCAAAAGGGGTACTTTCGTATATATTCACTTTGATCCAAAAGATATTTTAAAGATAAACCCAATGCTTTCGAAAGGGGTACTTTCAAGTAGTTTTGAAGCTATGCTTCTAAGTGTTAGTAAGTAATGCTTTAATACTTTCAAAAGTTATAGTTTGATGGTATTGAAAAAGATGATTTAAAGTGTTTTGAAAGGCATATGCTTAGTGTTTTAAAAAGAAGATTTAAATGCTTTCGAAGGATGTTATCCAATGGTTTGAAAAGTAAAAGGTTTAAGGTTTCGAAAGCCTTAGTTTTATAAAAGAAACCAATCTCATTTTTAAAGGAAAACCCATGGCTAAAATAAAGGAGTTTTGAAATGGTTTTAACTATGACGTTTTTGAAGAAGCATTCCTCGATAAAATAATAGGTTAAAGGGATTAACCACGATTCATATGTAAATAATTACAAGGATATTAAACCACACGTGTTGGTATTATTATGTTATTATGTTTGTGTGACATCCCGGAATTTCTGACAATATCAATTTAATAATCTGCATTTAATATTAAATTGATTTTATGATTTTTGTTGATAAATTTGAATTGATTTAATAATTCTTCTTTTAATAAACATTTAAATTGTGAATTTATCTTTTAAAAGCTAAATAAAATATTTTCTATTTATAATGTGTATAAATGTATATATATTGAAAATAGATGAGCTTTGTTGTAAATTTAACTAATAAGGCATATTTTATAATTCTAATATTTTTGATAATTTAGAAATTTGATTTTAATTTAATATTAAGCTATTAAATAAATAACTATATGGTTTTAAAATATTTAAGATAAATGTTTAATTGATTTAATTATAGCTTAGGTTTAAGAATCATTAAAAAGGGTTGTTTTAAAATATTGTTTAATAAATATGAGATATTAATCCATTTAATATTAATAGGAAGTTATAATCTCTTTTATAAATTATTTAAATTTGTCAAATTGTTATTTTCAAATAACATTATTAATGTATTGTTTTATATATGAATATAAATTCCTAAACTCTGGGTGCTCATAATTTTCTACACGGGCAGTCTAGAGTTGGGTTTCTCAGATATTCAGGTTGAGTAGATTATCTGCAGCTAGTCAGTCCTTGGACGACTGACCTTGCTTTCCGCTAGCTATGGATTGGAGCATTCTATTGGTGATATTCTATCCACTGCTGGTGTTATCTATTTTCTTTCCGCTTCTATTTCTTGTATCATATCTCTGATGTATATTGATATCTGTTGTATCATACTGTATTAGATTTTGTATCTTTCATTGTATCAATGTTATATATATTGATATATTCTTTTTCTTCCGCTGTGTTGTTATACTTAATGTTGTTATAAGCTCCGGCGAATCGGATTTGAACCGGCGAATCGGATTTGAACGTTCAAATCTACGGCATTCTAGTACAATGTGAAGTACGGATGTCGATTTTCGAATGCGAAAAATCTGAGACGTTACATTTGGTATCAATTTGCTTCTTCTAAATATACATATTCACTTTTAAAATGGATCATAACTGTATTTCGGGGAGACAGGGGCAGAATAACCAGCTAGGTTGACCCAGTAGTGAATATAAATTGAGTTAACTCCTGAATGAGTAGAATAGCATCCAGGAGGTCAAGAAGACCAGAATATAGGATGCCTAAATACTAAGTAAAGAAGTTGTCAGATAGACAGGTTCATAGTAAACCCATGAAAACTATGCCTAGAATAAGTTATTGGCAGGAGCCAATAGGATCATAGTAAACCCATGAAAACTTTGATTAGAAAGAATCTTGGCAGGGGCCAATTGGTTTGTAGTGAACCTATGAAAACTATATCCGGATTAAGTTATTGACAATTGTCAATAGGTTCCTAGTCAACCCATGAAAACTAGGATACGAGGGAAGTCATTGGAGATACCAATAGGCTCAGGAAGAACTCATGAAACAA
Organism: Allium fistulosum; assembly: GCA_030737815.1. Classification (NCBI taxonomy): domain Eukaryota; kingdom Viridiplantae; phylum Streptophyta; class Magnoliopsida; order Asparagales; family Amaryllidaceae; genus Allium; species Allium fistulosum. The sequence continues at coordinate 1,147,435,225 of CM060905.1, forward strand.
TGAAGTTATTGGCAGGGGCCAATAGGTTCTTAGTGATCCCATGAAAACTATGAAACTGGACAGGGAGTCCATAAGTGTTAAACAGGTTATTAGTCATCCCATGAAAACTATTAGGTTAATAGTGACCTTAGGAACTATAACTGAGACAAATAGTCAAAAATGAATAGGGATGGGTAATCCAGAATTGATTTACTTGTTTGCATATCATCATATTATTTTGAATTGATATGTTATAACCATTGTGGATGCAGGAGCATAGTAAATGGTTTTATAAAGTTTTGAATAAGGTACTAGTGAGGGAAAACTCGTTTCGCTAAGTGGCATGGTCTCACTAGATATCTAAATGGTTTGAGATGGTAGATTGTTATTCATACCAGGCTTTATGTCCGACTCGAAGTTTATGTTTTTCCCTTAAACTCTCGGGTTCTCTATTGATTTTGAGTAGTCTGAGAGTTGAGATTTTCAAGTACCTCTTTAGACGAATAAGCTTCCAAAGATATGCAAGAGGCATGATAGCTATTTTGAGTTCTTTTCTATTTTTGATTCTGCTGTGTTGTTTGTGTTGTTAAGGCAAAGTTATTTAATTTCCTATATATACTCTGACCATCCAAGGGGGCATTTTCATATGTTGCTCTTGGCGTATGTTGTAATAATTATATTTTCTCTGAACGTGGTTAACGATTATGGGATTATGTAATGAATTTGAAATACTTTGAAATGGAATGAGAAAGTTGTTTGTTGATTTTAATTATTTTTCCATATCCATGTGTTTCTGGTATATCAATGTATCTAACATTACTGTATTTGGTCGCCGATGATTAATAACTATGGATGACTGCAGCATCCGTAGCCGTTAGTTTTGGGCCTCCATGTGGGGGATGTTACAAGTTGGTATCAGAGCATAGGTTTATGAAACTTAAAAGAAATTCAAACCTAAAATATTTTTCAAAACATAATCCAATGAATCAGAAAATAAGATCAGCATTTGGGATAATGCTATAGCAACATACTTGTATTTGATATAGACATATATAAGTATGTATACCCCTCTCTCTTAGACTGTTCTTCTGTATCTTACTAAGGCTCATATGCATATTTATGAGAAAGACGATATGGAGGCAGGAAATGGAAGACGAAATCTCGGTGGAGGAAGCACCACAACCAATGGAAATGTTCGACCCACCAGGAGGAACCCGGGTTGATAGGCTAATGCTAACCAAAATGTAAATGCCATTGTGGGTGCTGGAAATCAACCAGTAGATATAGGGATGTTGTATCAGTTCTTTGTCAATCTGATGCAAGCAGGAGCAGCTGTTGGAGTTGCTGGGAATGTAGGAGGAGCTAACCCCGTGGCTCCAGTGGTGAATAATTATACTAAGCTGAGCAGAGACTACACCGGTCTTGGGGGGTAGCCATTTATGGGAACGGAGGATGCCGTAGAAGTTGAGAATTGGTTGTTGCACTATGAGAGAATCTTCACTGATTTGGGTTTGGATGATGAGAAAAAGAGGAGGCTGGCCTCTAGGCAGTTGCAAGGGGCAGCACTTCATTGGTGGAATAGTGTTACTGCTGGAGTTCCAGATGAGGAGTTGACCTGGGCAGATTTTAGAAGGAGATTTGAATATAGGTTTTTATCTAAAGTTGCTAAGTCAGCGTTGATGAGAAAGTTTATGGATATGGTGCAATGAGAGATGTCGGTAATCGAGTATGCTACTAAGTTTGATGAGTTGTCCTGATATGGGTATGCTACTATAGACACCGTCATTAGGAGGAATGAGAGATTCATTCGGGGATTGAGGCCCGAGATTGCTAGGGTGACCCTGACACATATCCGTGATCCTTGTAATGTAGTTGTGAAGATCGCAATACGACATGAGGAGATGCTTGCTATTTGTGCGAGAGAAAAGCCGGTTGAAACCCAGGGGTTCTCAGGGGAAGAAGAGAAAGTTCTTTAAGAAGAATGGAGCCCAGATTGGATAGGCAGCCAAGAAGGCAAAGGATGATTTAGTTTGCTTTGTGTGAGAAAGGCCATTATGCTCATGAGTGTCGGTCATGCAAGGGGAAGAAACCTGCAGAAAGGAAGGGAGTGAAGTGCTTCAACTATGACCATATTGGGCATTATAAGAATCAGTGTCTTGGAACCAGTCAGGGTGGATAAGGGATTGGTCTTTGCGGTTGGACCACCATATGCAATGCCAACTACCGCTGAAAAAGGGAAGACTGTGATGGAAGGTACGCTTTTGATTCAGAGTATTCCAGTTAGGATACTATTTGATAGTGGTGCATCACATTCATTTATATCTCAGAATTTGGTTGATAGGTTTTGTTTAGAACCCACATACCTTGTTACTTCCTTAAGGATTGCGAATTCGATAGGAGGGAATAAAACTCTAGGGATGGGATGTAACTAGTTAAAACTTGATTTTTTAGGTCATAAGTTTGCATGTAGTCTATGTTTTTAATTTCATAGATTTCGGGATCATCTTAGATATGGATTGGCTGGGTAAGTACGAGGCTAGGATATTTTGCCAAGATAGGGAAATATCACTAAGACACCCTGATAATCATAACCGAATTATATTCTCAGTGGAGGATTCTGACCGGAGTAGTTGTGCTTTGTTAAGTGCTATGGAAGTAGGAGAAGAGTTAGGTTAGGTTTGAGTAGCAATAGATTTTGTAGATGTCTTTGAGCCGGTTACAGGACTACCACCGAAAGAGCTGTTGAGTTTCAGATTGATCTTGTGCTAGGAGCTGAGCCTATGAGTTGACCACCTAGCAGGATGACACCGATCGAGATGAAGGAATTGAAGGTGCAGCTTATAGATCTAGAAGGAAGGAATTTTATTAGACCAAGCAGTTCGCCTTGGGGAGCGACTGCGGTGTTCGTGAAGAAACCGGATGGGTCGTTGAGGATGTGTATCAACTATCGTAAGTTGAACAAGAGGACGATTAAGAATAAGTATCCTTTGCCGAAAATTGATGATCCATTTGATCAGTTATGTGGAGCCAGAGTGTTTTCCCAGTTGGATTTGGTGATAGGTTTCCAGAAGGGTAAAGTTATTACCTACGCTTCACGATAACTCAGACCGTATGAAGTAAGATATTCTACTCATGATTTGGAGTTGGCAGCAGTGATCTTCGCATTGAAAATTTGGAGACATTTTCTTTTAGGGGAGAGATTTGAACTATACACAGATCATAAGTCCTTAAGGTATTTATTCTATCAAAATGACTTGAATATGAGACAACAGAGGTGGCTAGAGTTTTTAGCATCTTATGAATTTGGTATAGAGTATACTCTTGGGAAAGGAAATAAAGTAGTGGATGCTCTTAGCATAAGACATCAGAATGTGGTGTTAGCTATGTTGGAAGAATGGAAACATTTAGAAACTTTGACTACTTGTAGTGTGCAGTTAAGATCAACTGCTAGTTCTAGTCAGAGTATTACCATGTTATCCTGTTTAGAAGTTCGACCAGTGTTGATGGAAATGATTGCTTCTAGGTAGAAAGAGGATCCAGTATTAGCCGAGAGGATTAAAAGGCTTGAGGCTGGAACTGAGATCGATGATCTAAAGGATTTTAGTCTTGACCAGAGTCGATGGTTGAGAAAGAAGGGACAGTTGTGTGTTCCAAATGTTGAGGACTTAAGGAAATAAGTTCTTGGAGAATGTCATCGATCCAAGTTTACTATTCATCCTGGAGGGAGCAAGATGTATCAAGATATGAAGAGGAGCTTCTATTGGGATAGTATGACGACGGATATTGGCTTATGGGTTAGGTAGTGTGCAAATTGTCAACAAGTGAAAGCCGAACGTCAGAAGCCGAGTGGGTTGCTTCAACCTTTAGAGATTCTAGTTTGGAAATGGGATTCGGTATCCATGGATTTTATAGATGGGTTGCCAACGTCGAATAGGGGAAATGAAAGTAAATGGGTAATAGTGGACAGGTTGACTAAGAGTGCCCATTTCATTCCAGTTAAGTCAACCAGGACGTCACCTTTTTTAGCTAAGTTGTTCATGAAGAACATACTTAGACTACATGGAATTCCTAAGAGTATAGTTAGTGACAGAGATGCTTTGTCTACTAGCGAATTCTGGAAGAGTCTACAGGATGTATTAGGTACCAAGCTTAAGATGAGTACTGCATATCACCCTCAGACAGATGGGTAGATATAGAGAGTCAATAAAGTACTCAAGGATTTATTGAGAGCTTGTGTGTTGGACTTTGGTAGATCTTGGGAAGATCACCTACATTTGGTTGAGTTTCCTATAGTAATAGTTATCAAACTAGTATAGGAATGGCACCTTTTGAAGCTTTGTATGAAAGGACATGGAAATCACCAACATGTTGGTTGGAGACTAGAGAGAGATTAGTCTTAGGTCCAGATCTGGTTAGAGAGGCGACGGAGAAGATTGAGTTAATCCGAGAAAGGATGAAGAAAGCTCAATCTAGACCGAAGAGTTATGCAGATAAGAGGCGAAAAACCTAGAATTCTCAGTTGGAGATAAGGTTTTCATTAAGGTATCACTAATGAAGGGTGTGGTACTATTTGGAAAGTCGGTGATGCAGCCCAGAATGATAAAGTCTTAGGTCGCGACCGACCTAACGTGTTGTTAAGTCGCGTGCGACCTAACAAGGAAGCTAACGAGCTAAAAATTTGGGATAAGTCTTGGGAAGTTGAAGTCTTAGGTCGCGTGCGACCTAACAGGTTCCAGGATGATGAGGTAAGAGAAGAAGCGAGTTATGCAAGAAAAGGAAAGCCAACAACCTATGATAAGTCGCAAGGCCTTAGGTCGCTCGAAGAGTTCCAAAAGCAACGTTTTTAGGTCGCGGGGCCTTAGGTCGCTCACTTTAGGTCGCTCCGATCTTTCGAGTACCAGCTTTGACGAGTTACGACCTAAGTTAGGTCGCGAGAAGGAATTACGACCTATGTTAGGTCGCGAAGAAGAGTTACGACCTATGTTAGGTCGCAGAAGCGAGATACGACCTATGTTAGTTTGTTGATGTGAATTCCGCTTTATTTTAGGTCACTCGACCTTATGTTCTTAGAAGATAGGTCGCTGCCGTCTATTTTTAGGTCGCTCACTGCTGCATCTTTAAGTCGCTCAAGTATAGGTCGCAAGACTTAAGTTGCTGGAGGAGTTTAGGTCGCTGCTGTCGTGTGTGTGTTGTATTTTAGGTCGTTATGTGTAAGTTCTTGAGTCGCTTATGTGTTGTAACTTGTATATGTTGTATTGTATTTGTTTGTTTCCTTTTTAGGTCGTCTATTCTAGGTCGTCTGTTTTTAGGTCGCAAGGTGTTAGGTCGTTCACGACCTAAGTGTTGTCCAGATTTCAGTTGTGTGTTTGTAACCCTATAAATAGGGATGGTGGTGTCACTTGTAAAGGAGTTGATTTTGAATAAAATTTGTTTGTGTGCTTTGTGTCACTTCTTCAATTGGTAGTTGAGTGTGATCTCCTATCTCCACCTTCGGTATTAGAGTGCGCTCGAATTAACGATCGTTGAAGCCGATTCGCGGAATCAAGTGCGCTTGATCAACGTCGAAGAATCATAGATCTTTAAACACAGTATCGTGCGCGATCACCGTGTTTGGAATAGCTAGATTCCGGCATCTTTGGATCAACGGAGTTGGGCATTCGGTATCTTCTATTCCATCGATTGCTACTTTCACCAAATCATACATTCTTTTTATCCGCTGCTGCATCATTTGGTATCAGAGCTAGACTTAGCCAATCATAGCTAAGCCGAGTCTTGGAGCCAATTCTTTTGAAGAGTTAAAGCCGAGTTAGTGAAGCCATGCATCATTTTTTTATCAAGGCCGAAAGTTAAAGTTTTTGAAGTTTTGATAATGCCGCCGAGGAGAGCTAATCGCCATCAGAATGTTGAAGCGTTGTATCGAAGAGAAGAAGCCGAGCAAATGGAACAACGCATCAATGAAAAGTTTGATGAAGGTATTGGGAAATTAGAGAAACTGATGAATGATATGAATCAAGGACAAAGGAGAAGGTCGCCAGTCTCGAACCATGGAGGAAACCGAGTTTCACCATCGGTTACGGAAGCGAGGAGGGTGTCGCCACAATCTTTCCGAGGAAGAAGAGAATCTTCAGTTTCAATGAGAAGAGAACATCATGAGTATAGAGATGAAGAGAGAAGAACTCTACGTGAGTTTGAACTTGAACCATACTGTGATGATGAAAGACAAAGTAGAAGAGATATGCGAGATCATAGAGATGTGGGTGGTCGAGATAGTTATCGAAGTACATCTATTTTTGATGAAGATGGTGGTAGATGTAGTGTTCATTCGCGAGATCGAGACCAAGTGCGAAATGCATATCGGGTTGTAGAAGATGATCGCCGATGGGAGTCGGGGATGAAAACTGAAATTCCAGAATTCAAGGGTGGGAGGTGGCAGAGGAATTTTTGGATTGGTTGTCTAATGTGGAAGAAATTTTTGACTTTAAGGAGGTTCCTGAGCATCGAAGAGTGAAGTTGGTTGCTACTCGTTTGAAAGGGAGGGCTATGGCATGGTGGCAGCAAACTAAACTTACGCGGAAAAGGATGGGAAAGTCAAAGATTGAATCGTGGGATAAGATGAAGAAGTTGATGAAAGCTACATTCTTGCCATATAATTATCAGTCGCTTATGTATCAACGATTGCAGAATCTGAGATAGGGAACGAAATCTGTGAATGATTATGCGGATGAATTTTATCAATTGATTGCAAGAAATGACATCATGGAGATGGAGGAACAGTTGATAGCTAGATTTGTTGGAGGGTTGCGAACACAAATTCAAGACATGGTGAATATGTTTGATCCAAGATCTGTCGCCGAAGCACATCAGAAAGCACTTGCTTGGGAGAAACAAGGAAGGAGAGGTGGTGGAGTGTTTACAAATTCCAACAATCCAATGAAAGGGGCTAGTAACAATGCGAATGTTTCAAAGGCTGTTGCAAAACCGGTTGTTAATGAAGTTGCTAAGACCAGAATCAATAGTGGTATAAAATGTTTCAATTGTCAGGAGATGGGTCACAAAAGCAATGAATGTACGAAGCCAAAGAAGCGAACGATGATTGCTGAGGCAGAGGAAGATGAGGTAGAAGCTGAATGTTCTAATTCACTACATGATGAGGAGGAAGAGAATGTGTCGGGAGATGAAGGGTATTCATTGATGATGAAGAGGTCGTGTTTAACACCAAAACAGGAGGAGGAAACTAGCTGGTTGAGGGGTAACATCTTTCAATCAACATGTACTATCTTGGGAAGGGTTTGCAAGTTTGTTATTGATGCAGGGAGTTGCGACAATATTATCTCTACAGAAGCTGTGAAGAAGTTATCATTGAAGACAGAGAAGCATCCGAAACCTTACAAGTTAGCTTGGTTGAGGAAAGGTGGGGAGGTGAAAGTTGGACGAAGAGCTTGTGTTAATTTTTCGATTGGGAAGAAATACAAAGATGAAATCTGGTGTGATGTTGTAGATATGGATGTATGTCATCTGTTGCTGGGGAGACCAAGGCAGTATGATAGGGCTGTGCAACATGATGGACGTACCAACAGTTACAGTTTCATGTTTGAAGGAACTAAAATCACTTTAATTCCTAAGAAGCGACAACAAGAAGAAAGCAAGTTGGAGGGGATTGAAGAACTTAAAACGTTGCTATCTTTGAAGGAGTTTGTTAAGGAAGTAGAAGAGGAGCCTGAAGTGTTTTTGTTGATTGGACGTGAGAGTAATGAAGTGGTTGAGATTCCTGCAGAAGTGAAACCAGTGCTGGAAGAATTTGACGATGTATTGCCTGAAGAGCTGCCAACAGAGTTACCACCATTGAGGGACATACAACACCAGATCGATCTTGTTCCAGGAGATGTGTTACCTCATAGACCACACTACAGAATGAGTCCAAAGGAACATGAAGAGTTGAGAAGGCAAGTGGAAGAATTGCTTGAGCAGGGACGTGTACAAGAAAGTTTAAGTCCTTGTGCGGTGCCAGCTTTGTTAGTTCCGAAGAAGGATGGGACGTGGGGGATGTGTACTGATAGCCGAGCCCTAAACAAGATTACAGTGAGATATAGATTTCCGATGCCGAGGCTTGATGATTTGTTGGATCAGTTGAGCGGGGCTACTATCTTTTCGAAGATTGATTTGAAGAGTGGTTATCATCAAATTCGAATCAGACCAGGGGATGAGTGGAAGACATCATTCAAGACAAGAGAAGGATTATATGAATGGCTGGTCATGCCGTTTGGCCTTTCGAGTGCACCTAGTACATTTATGCGGGTGATGAATCAGATTTTTAGACCATTTATTGGGAAATTCGTGGTGGTGTATTTTGATGATATACTGATATATAGTAGAAGCACAGAAGAACACTTGCATCATTTGAGAGAAGTGTTGATGATACTGCGACAGGAACAGTTTTATGCTGCAACGAAGAAATGCGTGTTCATGACGCATAGTGTTTTATTTTTGGGATATGTTATTTCCGAAGGAGGTATACAGGTGGATCAGAATAAAGTTGAAGCAATCAGAAATTGGCCACAACCCAGGACGATAACAGAAGTTAGAAGTTTTCATGGTTTAGCATCATTCTACCGGAGATTTATTCCACACTTCAGTAGCATGATGGCACCAGTTACTGATTGTATGAAGGGGAAACAATTTTCATGGTCAGAGGAGGCAGGATTTGCTTTTGAGAAAATCAAGGAACTTTTGACGACAGCACCAATTCTAGTATTTCCAGATTTTCAGTTGTTGTTTGAATTACATACTGATGCATCTAAAGTTGGGATTGGAGGGGTGTTGAGTCAGAAAGGACGTCCTATTGCATATTTCAGTGAGAAGCTATTGGGAGCCAAAATGAGATACAATACTTATGATATGGAATTCTATGCTATTGTTCAAGCTATAAAACATTGGAGACACTATTTGTTCCATAAAGAATTTGTTCTATATACTGATCATGAAGCACTGAAACATTTGCAGGGACAGGACAAAATTGTAGCTAGGCATGCTTCGTGGATCGCATACCTACAACAGTTTACATTTGTGGTGAAGCATAAGTCGGGAATTACAAATCGAGTGGCAGATGCATTGAGTCGAAGGAATCATTTGTTGACTCTAATAAAGGTTGAAGTGACGGGGTTTATGTGTTGCCAGAATTGTTTGTTGATGATTCTTACTTTGCGAAGTTTGTAGATGAAGTCAAAGAGGGAAAGACGGATGAGTTTGTGTTGGTGGATGGATTTCTTTTTAAGGGGAATCGATTATGCATACCAGAGTGCAGCTTACGAATGAAGATTGTGAAGGAGTTGCATGAGGAAGGCCATGTGGGTAGAGATCGTACTTTGAAATTGATTTCTCAATCTTATTATTGGCCTTCGTTGAAACGGGAAGTTGAAAAGTTTGTGGAGAGATGTCATATTTGCCAAATTTCCAAAGGGACAGCGACGAATGCGGGATTGTATATGCCCTTACCCGTGCCGACTAGACCATGGGTTGATCTCAGTATGGATTTTGTTTTGGGGTTACCTAGAACTCAGAGGGGGAATGATTCAATATATGTTGTAGTGGACAGGTTTTTGAAGATGGCACATTTCATAGCTTGTAAGAAGACTGCTGATGCCGTCTGTGTTGCTCAGTTATTCTTTAAAGAGGTGTATCGACTGCATGGGCTACCTGAATCCATTGTTTCTGATCGGGATACTAGATTTCTAAGCCATTTTTGGTTAAGTTTGTGGAAGATGGTTGGAACGAAGCTGAATTTTAGTAGCGCCTATCATCCGTAGACAGATGGGCAAACGGAAGTGGTGAATAGATCATTGGGAAACCTGCTGAGATGTCTTGTCAGAGATAATTTGAAGTGGTGAATAGATCATTGGGAAATCTGCGGATTTGAAATGAAGAAGTGTTGAATTTAATGAAGGAGATCTAGTATATGCTGTACTAACGAAAGATCGTTTTCCAGTGGGAGCATACAATAAACTTAAAGCTCGATAGATTGGTCCTGTAACGATTGTGAAACGGATCAATGAAAACGCTTATAGGTTGAAGCTACCGGAGGATGTGTACACTTCTGACGTGTTTAATGTTAAACATCTTATACCGTATCATGGGGATGAGATTGTTGTGGAAGAGGAGGGTGCAAATTCGAGGACGAATTTTTCCCAACCAGGGGAGGATGATGCAGCCCAGAATGATAAAGTCTTAGGTCGCGACCGACCTAACGTGTTGTTAGGCCGCGTGCGACCTAACAAGGAAGCCAACGAGCTAAAAATTTGGGATAAGTCGTGGGAAGTTGAAGTCTTAGGTCGCATGCGACCTAATAGGTTCCAGGATGATGAGGTAAGAGAAGAAGCCAACGACCTATGATAAGTCGCAAGGCCTTAGGTCGCGAGGCCTTAGGTCGCTCACCTTAAGTCGCTCGAAGAGTTCCAAAAGCAACGTTTTTAGGTCGCAAGGCCTTAGGTCGCTCACTTTAGGTCGCTCTGATCTTTCGAGTACCAGCTTTGACGAGTTACAACCTAAGTTAGGTTGCGAGAAGGAATTACGACCTATGTTAGGTCGCGAAGAAGAGTTACGACCTATGTTAGGTCGCGGACGCGAGATACGACCTATGTTAGGTCGCTGATGTGAATGCCGCTTTATTTTAGGTCGCTCGACCTTATGTTTTGAGAAGATAGGTCACTGCCGTCTGTTTTTAGGTCGCTCACTGCTACATCTTTAAGTCGCTCAAGTATAGGTCGCAAGACTTAAGTCGCTAGAGGAGTTTAGGTCGCTGCTGCCGTGTGTGTGTTGTATTTTAGGTCGTTATGTGTAAGTTCTTGAGTCGCTTATGTGTTGTAACTTGTATATGTTGTATTGTATTTGTTTGTTTCCTTTTTAGGTCGTAAGGTGTTAGGTCGTTCATGACCTAAGTGTTGTCCAGACTTCAGTTGTGTGTTTGTAACCCTATAAATAGGGATGGTGGTGTCACTTGTAAAGGAGTTGATTTTGAATAAAATTTGTTTGTGTGCTTTGTGCCACTTCTTCAATTGGTAGTTGAGTGTGATCTCCTATCTCCACCTTCGGTATTCGAGTGCGCTCGAATCAACGATCGTTAAAGCCGATTTGCGAAATCAAGTGCGCTTGATCAACGTCGAAGAATCGTAGATCTTTAAACACGGTATTGTGCGCGATCAACGTGTTTGGGATAGCTAGATTCCGGCATCTTTGGATCAACGGAGTTGGGCATTCGGTATCTTCTATTCCATCGATTGCTACTTTCATCGAATCATACATTCTTGTTATCCGCTGCTGCATCAGTCGGGGAAACTAGCGCCAGGATATGTTGGTCAGTTCTAAGTTATAGAGAGGACCGGGAAGCTTGCATATAGAGTAGAGTTGCCGAGCAGTATGGCAGGTGTCCATAATGTGTTTCATGTGTCTCATCTTCACAAGCATATGCATGATCCAAAGACTACTATTCTTCCAACAGGGCTGGAAGATTTGATAGTAGAACCGAATTTGACTTTTGTTAGAAAACCAGTTTGGGTTGTGGCTAGAGATGAGAAAAGATTGAGGAACAAGACAATCAAGTTGGTGAAAGTTCAGTGGAGCGACAACGAGAAGGACTGTGCTTGGGAGACATAATACAGGATTAGAGATACGTATACTAATCTTCTTTGAGGGTATGTCTATATTAGCTTTATATAGATAGTTGCTATTCAGGTAGGCTAGTATGGTTGTTAGGAGTGGTTACAGATGATTGCTATGTTTAGTATTTAGTCCTTACTGAATTTCGAGGATGAAATTCTTTAAGGTGGGGTGCCTGTAACACCTATAATTTTTATTAACATTATTTAGGAGATTTAATTAGATAAATTAAATAGAATAATGTAAACATTAGAGTGATAAGGGGATTGAGATTTGAAAATTTACTTGAAGGCTGAGCTTAATTAATGAATTAAAGAATGGGTTTATAATTGGTTTTGTATGTTAATTGGGAGATTAATTAACACGAAGGCATATAAGGAATTACGCACCATAACTCCTTAATACCTTAAACCCACGTTTAATTTCCATTTTCACGTTCATTCTACAAAACACAAACAAACGTAAAGAAAGAAATAGCATAGCCGGCTATTACTTAGGAGAAAAGAGGAGGAAATCAAATTAAAGCTAAGGATTTAAGCAAGGGAATTAGTCTTAATCAAATCCCAAGTTCCTTATCCTAATCAAGGTGAATAATAATCAAAACCATCTCTAATTTTGTTTTTATGATCATTTGATTTTCTGGTTTAAGATTAATTCCATCATGATGATTTTCGATGATGATATGCTTGGACTTTAAAACATATTTGATTAAACAAGATTGTTTGATAATTATTTATACACGATTTTAAGGGTAAAATCATTTAAATTGAATTTCGAAGGCAATGAGGAATTTATATGTTATGTAAAACATGATTTTGGAGATGAGTTTTAATTTTTATAATTTTCCAAGCTATGGAAAATTTATTATGAATTTTCAAGGGAAAATATGAATAATTGGGTTTAGAAATTAATTTCGGTTATTTTTTGAAGAATTTCGGTCTAAAATTTTTATATGTTAGATAACATATTGAAAGTGAAATTCTATGATTTTTGGGGATTTATTCTAAGTAATTTACTACTGAAATAAATTTATTTGAGATGAAGGACTTAATTGTTTTATTGGTTTTGCTTAATGGAAGGGCTTATTTGTTAAGTTAATCTTTGTTTAGATCTAAAATTATGCAACAGTTATTTTTGTAAAGAATTTAAAAGGTTATGGCAACTAATTAAATGTTTACAAATAGGCAGGTTAGTTATAAAGCATTCACTTTAAATGGCATTAAATCTGACTTTTTTAGAAAATATGTTCCACCTCTTTTAGAAGCAACCTTTCGACCTTATGCTTCTGTCTCGACCAAGTCGAAACCAACCAAATCGAACTCAACCAAGCTGAATTATACACAAGGTATCACTATGTTGGTACGTAGTGGATTGGAGAAAGGCAGAAGGTATGGTGTCGAAACAAATGCTTCTGAAGGGGTCGAAGCCTTTATGTTACTCTCAAAAGATATGTGCTTGCCTTGTTTTCAAAAGAATGCTGTCATAAAGGTCGAAACCCTTTCAATGTAGCTCTCGAAGAAGTTGCTTTCGAATATATTTCCGCCTTTTGTTTAAAGTGAAGCTTTCGAAAGAGTTGCCTAGTTTTTAAATCAAAGCTTTCGAAAGGGTAGTTTCAGCCCAATCGAAACCCTACTGCCGACTTTATGCCTTTCGAATGGATTGAAGTCATCAACTAGATCAAAAGTTAACTTTTGTTTTATAAATGAAGTAAGCCACTTCCTAAAGCTTTCGAAAGTAGGAAATAGCTTCGAAAGGGGTTTCAGAGCTATCCTTCAAATGTTATACTTAAATGTTTTGAGCTTTCGAAAGGATGGTTCCAAAGCCATCAATTTTCCCCAAACAATTTTATATGAAGAATAAAGGTTGTGTAAGGGGAACTTTCGTATATATTCACTTTGAACCAAAAGTTATTTTCAAGATAAACACAATGCTTTCGAAAAGGGTACTTTCAAGTAGTTTTGAAGCTATGCTTTTAAGTGTTAATAATTAATGCTTTGAGACTTTCGAAAGGTATAGTTTGATGGTTTTCAAAGAGATGATTGAAAGTGTTTAAAAGGCATATGCTTTGTGTTTTGGAAAGAAGATTTAAATGCTTTCAAAGGAGGTTATCCAATGGTTTCGAAAGTAAAAGGTTTAAGTTTTCGAAAGCCTTAGTTTTATAAATAAAGAACCCAATCTCATTTTTAAAGGAAAACCCATGGCTAAAATAAAGGAGTTTTGAAATGGTTTTAACTATGACATTTTTAAAGAAGCATTCCTCGATAAAATAATAGGTTAAAGGGATAAACCACGATTCATATGTAAATAATTACAAGGATATTAAACCACAGGTGTTGGTATTATTATGTTATTATGTTTGCTTCTTCTAAATATACATATTCACTTTAAAAATGGATCCATAACTGTATTTTAGGGAGAAAGGGGCAGAATAACCAGCTAGGTTGACCCAGTAGTGAATATAAATTGAGTTAACTCCTGAATGAGTAGAATTGCATCCAGGAGGTCAGGAAGACCAGAATATAGGATGCCTAAATACTAAGTAAAGAAGTTGTCAGATAGGTAGGTTCATAGTAAACCCATGAAAACTATGCCTAGAATAAGTTATTGGCAGGGGTGAATAGGATCATAGTAAACCCATGAAAACTATGATTAGAAAGAGTATTGGCAGGGGCCAATAGGCTTGTAGTGAACCCATGAGACAAAATATCCAGATTAAGTTACTAACATATGTCAATAGGTTCCTAGTCAACCCATGAAAACCAGGATAAGACGAAAGTTATTCGAGATACCAATAGGTTCAAGGAGGACCCAAGAAACAATGATGTTATTGGAAGGGGCCAATAGGTTTTTAGTGATTCCATGAAAACTATGAAACTAGACAGGGAGTCCATTAGTATTAAACAAGTTATTAGTCAGCCCATGAAAACTATTTGGTTACTAGTGACCATGGAAACTATAACTGAGATATATAGTCAAAAATGAATGGGGATGGGTAATCCAGAATTGATTTACCTGTTTTCATATCATCATAATATTTTGAATTGCTATGTTTTAACCATTGTGGATGCAGGAGCACAATATATGGTTTTATAAAGTTTTGAATAAGATACCAGTGAGGGGAAAACTCGTTCCTCTAAGCGGCGTGGTCTCACTAGATATCTAAATTGTTCGAGATGGTAGATTATTATTCATACCAGGTTTTATGTCTGACTTGAAGTTTATGTTTTCCTCTTAAACTCTCAGGTGCTCAATTTATTTTGAGTAGTTTGAGCGTTGAGGTTTTCAGGTACCTCTTTAGACGAATAAGCTTTTGGAGACGTGCATGAGCATGATATCTATTTAGAGTTTTTTTCTTTTTTTTTTATTCTGCTGTGTTGTTTGTGTTGTAAAAGAAAATTTGTTTAATATCCTATATATACTCTGATCATCCAAGGTGGCATCTTCATATGTCACTCTTGGGGTATGTTGTAATACTTATATTGTCTCTGAATGTGGTTAACGATTATAGGATTATGTAATGAATTTGAAATGCTTTGAAATGGAACGAGAAAGTTGTATGTTGATTTTAATTTTTTTTCCATATTCATGTGTTTCTATTATATCAATATATCTAACCTTACCATATTTGGTCGCCGAGGATTAATAACTATGGATGACTACAGCATCCGAAGCTGTTAGTTTTGGGCCTCCAAGTGGGAGATGTTATAAAACTAGTCAAGATTGGCATTTCGATAAACGAATTCCTAGGGTAATCTTTTGGTCCTTCTTCAAGTGTTGTTCTCAACACAATAAGATTCTCATTATATTCAACCATATTTAACACATGATCGTGCAATATAGTTTACTTGGTCATCCCTAATGAAATAATTTCATTGATATTTCATATACTATAAATGCGACTGTTTGCCCTACAATTTTTGTGTGTGATCTAATATGAATCAAATATCCTATTTTGTATTTCTTCAAAGTTCAAAACTAATGGAAGGCAATAACAGTCTTAAGCAAGTAAATATTTAAGCTATCATGTATGAATGTATTTAGTCATTGTATAATTTGGCACTTACATGGGTCTTGAAGCACAACATGCTAAAGGATTTATTAGTAAATATGTTTTATATTTCTTTATCAATATTAATTTAAGTCATTAGTATATGTGACGACCATCCTATACCTCTGGTACCCAATATATTTGAAAAGTGTGCTGCAACGGTGCCTGGCTGATGTAGAGTGGCAGTCAAGGATAAAATAACAAAATTCTCATCATAACGTTTCATATATCTCATAGCCTATCAAATAAAATAAAATATTTGCATAGATTTAAATAAAAGAGATGGACAAGTATAACTAAAGGAACAAAATTATATAACGGAGTGGTTATGTTTAACAATAGTTATACAAAGCAAATGGAGTAGATTTATACACCATCAAAATAAATACAAAGGAAATGTCTCTAACAATAGTCATAACACTGATAAAAGCTTCATGGTGCCACACAATGGAATATTCATAAAGTCCAAAATATAATATACATAAGCACTAGCCTCCTTCTCGTCCATTGAACAACTTTATGCGCTAATCTCAAACCTGCTATCTAGTCTACTCATTTAAGAATATCCAAGATAAGAGGAAGCAAAGCATAAAACCTCAAGTTAGACAGTAGTCCGATGGGCATAGTAAATAATCTCATAGCACTAAAAAGTCATATAGTAAAACAAGAACATTGAGTATGAGAAATCATATATGACATGTCTCTACATCCACCAAGCTAGCACATAACACTATATATATGTTAGATTATCGTCACATGAGTATACCGCATAAGTAACATCGAGTGTCAAGCTACCTAGCTCTATAGTACATATATCACAAGACCTCCATCCAAAACTCACAACAATCACACTGGTCATAGTAACATAGCAAACACACAGAAAGTACACAATAACCCACACTAAGATTACACATTGCGACAACCAACACTCGGGTCTCTTATCATCATAGCCATCACTAAGGTACCGTATTCACCATGACCATCAATATGGTACAACACCACCATGACCATCACAAAGGTTTCATATCAACATAACCATCACTAAGGCTTCACATCTTCACAACTATCACTAAGGTACAACACCATTGCTACCATCATGATGGAACAATGCCATCACTACCATCGCCCAGTTCTCATATCACCACAGTCAACATTAAGGCTCTGTATCACCATTAATATGCTCTTAGATAATTGATAACTCATACGACCATCATATAAATCGATGACATACTACGTCATAATTGGATTTAGTGCTTGATCACATATCATCACATAGGTAACGACCTCACTAAGGTAGGCCAGACCGTAACATAGTTCGAATGTACATAGGTGAGTGTTCTCATATACCCTTCCTGTTATTTGGCTTTTTAACCCAATATAATTCAATGGAAGTTAGAACATCTACGTCATGTCGAAATGACTCAAGAATAAACCAGAAGGATCAGATGAAGGAATCAAGAATAAATCAAGAGGAGAAAAACAAAAATAGCCTATGGGGATGGATCGCTAGCGATCCATCACCCATGGATCTTATGGATCGCTAGCGATCCATAAATATTGCTCATGGGTCGTCCATTCTTCTTGCATCATGAAGCATTACCTTTTCTAGGGATGCCTGCTAAGTTTCATGATATTCCAAGCAAGCTAGATTAAGAAGTGGGCATTCATCTGATTCCAGTAATAGTACAATGCAACATGTACTTGAATCATCATCAAAACAAGACATCTAGTCATGAAATTACATGGAAAGCGTCTATGCAAGGCAAGGAACATGATATAATTGAAATGAGCTAAAATTATGCTAACTGCATGGATCGCTAGCGATTCATGCCCTATGGATCGCTAGCGATCCATCAAATAAGGTCGGTTCGCTGCGAAATTTTTGGAACATCTTCGTACCTTCAAATGTAAGCTTCTGACAAAGCAGCCTAGCCCGATAGGTCTCCAATCCCTATAAATACTCACACATCTACAACATAAAGGGGATCTTATGGATTGGTTGCTGGAACTTTGCAGAAATTGTTCCTCACTCTTCTCCTTCCATACAATAGTCATATAGGGGTTTACCGTGATTCTCTAGTGAACTCTTGCACTTGTGACGTGATCTAACGTAGAAGGTTCAATCAAATTGTAACCAGATTCAACTTGTTACAGCAAAAAGTAAATGACAAAAGTTATACAGTGGACATAGGCTTCATTAACAGCCGAACCACTATAAAAATCTTCTTGTCTTTTTACTATTTCTGCTCCTTTTACATTTATTTCCTATATTACTGCTATGTAAGAACAAGGCTGGTGCTTTCATACTCAATCCAGAGTGTTGATCCATTTTTTGGGTTAACATTTTGGTGCTTTCACTGAGAATTGAACTCAGGCTTAGATCTAGCTGTCTACTTTGGATTAGATAGATTCAAAAGTTAGATCCTCAATCTCTACTTAAATGATTTACTATTGAGAATCAATGGCACTAGAAAGACATAAAACTACCTCTGGAAGATCCATAGGAGCTACCATTGCTAGAGAAGAAACGAACCCTCAGCAAATTGAAGTAACAACCCCAACAACTTGCAGTTAGGAGCTAACTCTAGGGATCAGGTTCCAGGATCCTCCATACAACATGAAGTTGTGACTAAGGGAAAAATTGAAAAAGATGGTTGATGAAATTAACTAGAAAATGGCAAACAACCAAAAGGCTCTTATGGAAAAGATAGATGCTCTCTTAGCGCTCCAATCAGAAACTATTCCCAAAATGGCACATGATGTTGAGGTTGCAGCAGAGCAAGAGAATTCCTCTATTTTTGGCCTAAATAGGAGAAGCGGAAGGTAGAAGCAAAAAGGAGTAGGTGGTGGAGTTACAAGAATCACCGTATAAGGAAACGCAAACACTCCGCCAACTGCAAAGCAACCCTCTTCAAACCTAAATCTAGGGGCGAAAACTCCACGAGAAGATATTGCAATGGATCTCTTCGACTCTGAAGATGGTGAGCAACTTGATGACAACAAGTTGGAAGAAAATGCTAATGCACTCAATACCGGTAGGGGCATCCAAACTGCCCTTACCCAACCAACCGCAAGCCAATGGAACTCCGAGGAAATGGCCCTCCTGAAGATAGGAGAGCCAAGGCTTTTGCCCACTTACCAAGATCGTTTGCAAAATCAAACACTTGACATAGTCACTGATAGCCAACCTACAAACAACCGAACATCAGAGGCATACATCATGGATATAATTAAGCGCCTTATTAATGAAAGTAAAGATAGGAGAGTTGAAGAATGTGGATTCGCTCCAAGTCGGACTCCCTTCATAGATGCCATTCTGAATGAACACTACCCTATAAAGTTTATTGTGCCGACCATTCCATCTTACGATGGAACTTGAGATCCGAAACCTCAGTTGTATAAGTACAATTAGTACGTGGATGGAGCAAATGCTTCAAATGCTCTTCGGTGTAAATGTTTTCCAATCTTTCTGGAGGGAATCTATTCCATGTGGTTCACCAGGCTCCCACTAAGATCCATCTCACCCTTCGATCAACTATCACAAGATTCCTTGATCAATTTAGACTTCACACGCATAATCAAAAGATGTGGTGTCCATATCCGGCCTACTCCAGGGATGGAATGAATCTCTGAAGTCCTTCATGAATCGGTTCAACACCACAATGACTGAAGTAAGTAATCCAAACGAGGGTATGGTTTTCATGGCCTTGGTCTGCACTATCCACCCCGAAACCAAATTCAGAAAATGGATCAAAATGAAACAACCTACAACAAGGAAGTACTTCAACCGAAAGGCGAACCAGTATTTGAGGTTGGAAGAGGCACAAGAATTAGAAAGTAAATCTGTTAACTTACAACTAATCAACATTGGAAGAGTGGTATGGCGACAAATCAAGACATAAATATCTCCGGGACAGCTGAAGTGAACGTAGAAAAAAATGGGAATCAGAAAAGGAAGAACCAGAATTCCAACAAGTAGAACGGAAGTAACAATTGACTTAAAGGTTTCAGGCTCGAAGAATACACCCTGCTCAATGATACTCCAGAAAATATCTATCTGACGACAAAAGGGGCGGAAGAGTACAAGAAGCTGCCTAAAAAGGAAGCAACTGAACATCAAAAGCATTCCAGAAAGTACCGCCACTTGTATGAGACACATGGTTACAACACGAATGAGTGTTGTCACCTGAAGAACTTGATTGAGGAGCTGATTCAGGAAAACAAGCTTCAACAGTATGTGAGGAAACCACATAAACTTGATCAACCCATAGCGCCCTAGGTTCCTAGAGATCGAGGGAATCAAGTTGGAACCAGCAAAGAGGGACAATGACGGACTGACTAGAGACTCATCATTGGAATGATATCTGGAGGACCCCCATCCCGCACAGAAGATTTAGTGAGAAATGGAGTTGTAACATCCCGAAAATTTTCGACTTTCGAAAATTCAACATCGATACTCACTTTATCGACTACTGAGCAATCGAATGCCGGAAACCCGAAAAGTTATGGTTTTAAGAAAGAAGAAAAAGGTAGAAGAAGAAGATAGAAGAAAAAGAGAAGAAGAACAACAAAACAACAACAGATACAGAACAGAGACAATATCAGAATCTCACATATCGCAGCGGAACAATATATAATAGATAAATGAATAATCTTTAAAACAAAGAATTTTATCAGTTTATACATACATCAGTCATCAAAGTCAATATACAACAATGGACAGTTATATAACTTGTCCTCATACAGAATACACAGCGGAATAAATACTATCAAATACAAATACTACGTCTCGTCGTCCAGCTTATCTCCAAAGCTCCAGAATATCCAGATAACCTGATAATCTAACTCTAGACTGCCCGTGTGGAAATTGGTGGGCACCCAGAGTTTAGAAGGGAAACAATAAACTCCGAGTCAGTCATGGTGACTGGTGTGAGATCGTAAAACAGTTATTCTTTTAAAATAAACAATAGAGAATTTTAAAGTAAATTCGCAATTCTTTTGGAAAAATGAGACTACCATAAGACCTCCCACCACACACACAATGCAAACGCAGAATTGGAGGAGATTTCTTCTTATGATAGTCGAAGATGCTTACTACGCAAAATCAAATCATTTTTGATATTATTATTAGTGCATAGTGTCGAAACATTTTGAAAGTATAATATTAATCTTAGCCAACATACGACCAGTATCGTATGCCTACTATAGCTACCATCTAAACAGTGGTGACCACCGTACGTAAATGGCAGGTTCTACAACTAATACCGTACAAAGTTCGTATTGGAGTTTGGATTTCCAACAAATGGTCAGGCTAAGGAACTTCCTTTTCCACGATGGGTACGTCCCTGGAATAGACGACCCGAGAAATAACCTAACATTACGGTTAGATCTCTGCCAACACAAGGCCGGGTTACCTCTGCAAAAATAGGTAACTACTGACACGCGTATGCCATCCCCCGATCGTAACCGATCTTCCCGAGGATCCCCGATTTCCAACAAAACCACATAGATAATAATGCAGCAACCACATAGGTTAAGTATCTGGGCTCCATACCATGATACCACCTCTATCCAGAAGGAATGACATACACTAAGGGGCGCTACTCCCTAGAACCTTGCCGCATCCTTCCTGTTTCGACCATTTCCGGGGTGTGAGGCTCGACGAAGTCTCGTCCACAAAGCTACGCTTTCTCAAAAAGCCCTGCTTCGGGTCAAACAAAATGATCAACCTATGATCACAAAGATATAAGATCAAACAAATGATCATATCACAAATGAATCAAACACCGATCATTTCACAGCAACACTCAGTGTGCCACGTTACCAAATTGGGATATATCGCTGATAAATTTCAACTACATAACCTCTGAGCTCGTACGTCTCAGAGAAGGGTTTTAAGCTAAGAGAATAAATTCTCCGCCACCAACAGGAATGTATTTGAAAGAAATCAGCTTTACATCTCAAATTGTAACGTCAGACACACAATCCATACAAGTCTGTTCCGGGATCGAACAGAACCGAAGGCACTTATCACGAAGCCCTTGCATTTCCGGATAAATTTCTAATCACGTCCGGACTTCCCGTCACTAAGGGTGATAAAACCTCTAAATCGGAGATCAGCCGATGTAGAGTAACTCGACGGTAATCCTTCCGTTTTCAAAAATATCCGGTCTTCAACACCGGTCTTCGAATGCAATTCATAACGACGTATCACAAATTCGGAATGGGTTATACGACCCCATGGTCCTTTCCCGGTTAACCCGAATAGTGAGCGATTATTCAAAAATAAGTGTGGCATTCAAATTCATCCAATTCACAACAAATACCTATCTAAAGGTAATTATTGATAGTCGGTTATTTAACTATCAATAAAGATGCGCAACATCATCAGATTCCAAATAATTTTCCCAAATTATTTTATCTTCCAAAATATCTTTACTAGATATATAATTTCCACACTTAACCATTTGAAAACAATTTCAAATCAGTTTCCACATTTCATTTTATCTTGGAGATAAAATCTCAAAACAGTTTATTTCATATTGGAAAAGCATTTCCATACTTATTTAATAATAAGTATTTCACAAATCTATTTATTTTCAACATTTGAAAATATTCGATATACTTAAATCAAATTAAGTATATACTCATTCTTTAAGGAAATCATTCTCTTTAAACACATTTATTTGAGTCAAAACGAATGTTACGTAAAACATCGTTACGACGACTCAAAATCACTAGTATAGGGATTCGGATTTTAATAGATATATAAATCCCAATACTACATCAAAACATTTCCTTTCGGAAATCATTTACTATAACAACAGTGTTATAGTCCACCATTTCCTTAACTTTCTCGAAAACGTCTATTTCAACAATAAATGTTGAAATCTATGATTTCGATAGTTCACACGTTTTAAAACATCTTTTAAAACAATTACTTCATTTCATCTATCATTTTTCCAAAACCATATCCATTTTACTTAATAATATATTCACTATCCAAAATCGTGAATATACTTTACTATTTACATTTCACTATTTTCTACACGTTTTATTTCAATAATAATTCGCTATCCAAAATTGCGAATATATCTCCTTTGATAATCTTCTATATTTAATTTATCAAATTCAATCGATTGGTTTCCGAATTTATAAAACAACGTTTATAAATTCCATTTTCTATTTTCTATAACAACTCCGGTTTATAAATCTCATTTTATTACTTCAAAAATTCACTTATAAGAATAAGTGATTTCGGATTTATAAAACAACGTTTATAAATCTCATTTTATTAACTTCATAACGATTTCAACTTATAAAAATCATTTCATTTTGCAATTTCTATTTATATCCCATCTAAGTGCAAAAGTCAAATTTATAAGTAAATTTCTTATAAATCTTTTATTCTACAATATCTATTTACTTTATAACTTCACGTTATAAATCTATTAATTTCATTCACTTATGAAATCCATTTATACTTCTTTCTAACACTTATAAAATTCGTTTTATAAGTCCAATATTTTGATAAATAAAATGTCCATTTTATAAATCTTCCTATACAAATCGTTTATAGTTATTCAAAAATCCCAACTTAACCCATTTTATAAATAAATCGACTTTTATTTCAAAAACGACACTTCGGTTATATTTCACTAAAAATTATAACTTTTATAACTTTAAAATTCTAACGTTTATAATCGATTCAAAAATTCCATAAAACGTATATTTTCAAAAATCACTTTAAAAATCCTTTTAAAGTAAAAGTCGTTATTTTTTACATTTCAAAATTGAATCCAATGATGCAACAACACCAATCAGTCCATCACAACAGTCAAATATCATATATCAATATGATAACAGAATATATATCAATATCTGTAAATAAGTAAATATAGTTGAGGAATCCAGTTGGATCCCTCCAACCTGTTTCCCTGCATCCAAAGATGTTAGCACAATACCAATTCCGCTCCAGTACGGAATTATCGCGGTATATAGGTTTTTATAAATCCGCTTACTAACGGCGCAATAGGGTCTCATCCGCTATACGAGGCGGGAAATCAATCAATCCAATATATACATATGCCAATATGTATATATTGCTATATATAGATATATATCCTACTATATCTAATATCACATCAATAGCAATCAATCAATAACTGCAAAAATTCCACATTCAATTTGAGTGAGAAAAATCTCACCTTGATTTTTAATTCTGATTTCAGCGTTTTATTCCGAATAGAATTAAACGGCGTTTAATTTTACTCGAAATTCAAAGTAGCTCCAAACGACTCCAAACCAATTGCATCGCGTAGTATTCGCAAATACGATTCCAACGCACTTTGTTTCATCGAAATCTGATAACGTATGAAGAAGTTATCGCATTACAAAGATTATACGATTTAAATTAAAATTAATTTACAAAATTTCTTTTTATTTTAACCTAGATCAAATCAGGGCCTTCCATCAGTTTGCCCTAGAATCTCAGCCGTGTTTCATCACCTTCTCTCCCATTCGTGAAAAACTCCCGCTTCCTTTAAACCCATAGCCGCCGCCCCTAGGTTTAAATTATACCTCGCCTCCGACCACTTCTACAAAGATCAGGGACCACCGCCATGTTCGTCGTCACGCGCTCCACCCACGACCCAAATGACTTGCAGCTCGGTTCCAATCTCCCCTCGAATTGCGTGCGTGACTGGTGGGCAGACGCAGCCCTGTAGATGTTGATCTACTTCTCGAATTTTGATCACAACCGTTCATATCGAAGGTCTCCTGAAGCTCTACGTTTTTGTAGTTGGGGTCATTGCCTAAAGACGCGTAGATGAAGAGATTGGAGAGGAAGAAAATTGATGTTTTCTGGGCGTTCATTGATAACTGGCGGCTGAAGAAATATTAGGGTTAGGGTTTTCATTCTCTTGCAATTGTGAAGATAGGAAGGGCTTTTATAGGAAACGTCTCAAAACACTATTCACCCCGGATTTTCCGAACTCCAAATCGAGCGTGCCGGCTGACGTTTCTAGGGTTTTCCCCGCGTTCCGGACACAATGGAACAGGTTTCGAAAGCTAATTCGATCGTCTGTGCAAGATATGAAATTAAACGATCAATTTAAATTAAACCGATTTAAATCGATTTCGAGGCGTTTTAATTTGTACCGGACAAACGGTAAATCCAAAAATTACGAAATTTGAAATCTTACAATAATATCACATTACGAATCCGATGAAACTGGTTTCGTCGAAATCCGAGACTTTTTGAAAAATGACTAATTTAACTCGACGATTTAAAATTAATACGATATCGATGCGTTTCGAGTTGCCACGGTCAAACGACAACTCCGATGGATACGAAAATTGAAATCCGGTAATAACTAACTATTACGGATCCAATGGAACTGGTCTCGTTCAATTCTGAGACTGTTCGAAAATTGGCTATTTTTACAGTCGATAATTAAATATTAAAATATTCAATTTTCACAGATTAATTCCAAATTCAATTTTAAGAGTTCTAAAATATTTTTATAACTCCAGTATGACTAAATAAAATTTTACAAATCATTTTCAATCATTTTAAACTCGATTTTCAATTATCTCTGGAATTTCACTATTTAATTTATCGATTTAATTATCAAATAAAACCCAAGTAAATCCAATATTCGATAAATAATTTATCCGACTTATTAATTCCACTTATTAATATTTAAAATCAATTAAATATTCGAATTTTAATTATCAAAAATTCTGGGTCGTTACAGACTTCCCCCCTTAAAAGAATTTCGTCCTCGAAATTACAAGTTAGGAAAAAGAGTCCTTAACTCGTCTACTATCTTTCTCAACCTAATAGTTTTATCAATTTTTCAAAACAAATCTTTCTACTAAAGATTCGTTATTTATTCAACTAACTTTCTAACTTCAATTATAAATTCCAAACAACATTGTTTACTTCAAAATTCAAATTTGAGTTTAAATTCAAATTTTAAACTTTCAAAATTTCTCAAAAATTTTCTAACGCCCGAAATTTTCGAAAAATTTCGCCAGCGTCTCCTTTGCGCGGCTAATACGGCACGACTACAAAACGTCCCTACGGACTCTCAGATTTCAAAAAGAAAAAGAAAAAGCCAAGCGGCTAGAGAAATAAGTCATCAAATCTCATATTCGAATTCAAATACTTACCTTTTGTCGAGCCATTCAAATTTATCTTTGAAATCAAATCCAATTCCTTTATACACATGTATATACTACTAGCCATAATATCTAGTTACATATATTCAAACCATTTTGTACATTCAATTACAAAATTTTCGATACTTACTTCCATATCATCTTTAATTCACTATTAAAGTTATATATTCAATTTCGTTCAATCTTTACATTTCAATTCCATTTGAATTTAATTCACAATTCCATTTCCTTTAGTAATTTTATTTTCAATTACCTTCTTGGAATTCTATTTTCATTTATGAATCATATTTACAATTCATATTCATAATCTTTGTTCATATATGAATTTATTTCCTTATACTTTCAATTCACATTTATAGATTTCATTTGTTAATGAGCTTTAATTCCAATCACAATTACATAATTTACATTAACAATTTCTATTTGTATAAGTTATCAATTCAATCATATTCCATAAATATTCTTATAAAGTATTCCAGAGTCCTTTCAACCTTTCAAAACCATTCTGAAAACAATTCAAATTTATTTTTTTGAATTTTTCAAAACAAAACTCAATTTTCCAAACAACTTTTATTTAAAACAATTTGGCAGCAATTTCTCTTTTGGAAACCCGAAAATGAACACCGGTGATGTCGCGATCATCATCGGAATTATTTTCCAGCGACCGAAAAGAGTTTAGAGCTTTTCATTCCTTCAAAATATTTTTCAAAACCTTTGAAATTCATTTTCAAACCAAAAAGATTTAAACTTTCCAAATCTCCAAAATTTTCAAATTCTTTTCAAAACATTTCCAAATACTTTTCTGGAATTCCGTTTTAAATTACAATTCACATTTATAATTTACATTCTCAAATTTCATTTGTATGTGAATTTATCTCTTAACTTTGGAGTTACGATTTCAATTTCTTATTCAATTTCAATGATAATAGATTAATATTATCACCTCTAACAACCATGCAACCATATACTATAGTACAATTATTTCATTTACCCTATTTAAAACAATATTGTGCCGAATTGTTCTATTCGAGTGTTTAAAGATCCCTATCGATAGAGTTGTACGGACAATACCGACCAGAATCCATATACCACTCAATAAACCAATCATCACAATATAAAACAATTTTATATTCACTAACAAATACGCACTCGTATCTATTATTACACTCAACTCATTCTAGAGTACTACTGACTCTATCTCTAATGAGTAACATCCAACAGAGCAGGGTTGTCGCTTAACCATATGCTCTGATACCAAATGTAACATCCCGAAAATTTTCGACTTTCGAAAATTCAACATCGATACTCACTTTATCGACTGCTGAGCAATCGAATGCCGGAAACCCGAAAAGTTATGGTTTTAAGAAAGAAGAAAAAGGTAGAAGAAGAAGATAGAAGAAAAAGAGAAGAAGAACAACAAAACAACAACAGATACAGAACAGAGACAATATCAGAATCTCACATATCGCAGCGGAACAATATATAATAGATAAATGAATAATCTTTAAAACAAAGAATTTTATCAGTTTATACATACATCAGTCATCAGAGTCAATATACAACAATGGACAGTTATATAACTTGTCCTCATACAGAATACACAGCGGAATAAATACTATCAAATACAAATACTACGTCTCGTCGTCCAGCTTATCTCCAAAGCTCCAGAATATCCAGATAACCTGATAATCTAACTCTAGACTGCCCGTGTGGAAATTGGTGGGCACCCAGAGTTTAGAAGGGAAACAATAAACTCTGAGTCAGTCATGGTGACTGGTGTGAGATCGTAAAACAGTTATTCTTTTAAAATAAACAATAGAGAATTTTAAAGTAAATTCGCAATGCTTTTGGAAAAATGAGACTACCATAAGACCTCCCACCACACACACAATGCAAACGCAGAATTGGAGGAGATTTCTTCTTATGATAGTCGAAGATGCTTACTACGCAAAATCAAATCATTTTTGATATTATTATTAGTGCATAGTGTCGAAACATTTCGAAAGTATAATATTAATCTTAGCCAACATACGACCAGTATCGTATGCCTACTATAGCTACCATCTAAACAGTGGTGACCACCGTACGTAAATGGCAGGTTCTACAACTAATACCGTACAAAGTTCGTATTGGAGTTTGGATTTCCAACAAATGGTCAGGCTAAGGAACTTCCTTTTCCACGATGGGTACGTCCCTGGAATAGACGACCCGAGAAATAACCTAACATTACGGTTAGATCTCTGCCAACACAAGGCCGGGTTACCTCTGCAAAAATAGGTAACTACTGACACGCGTATGCCATCCCCCGATCGTAACCGATCTTCCCGAGGATCCCCGATTTCCAACAAAACCACATAGATAATAATGCAGCAACCACATAGGTTAAGTATCTGGGCTCCATACCATGATACCACCTCTATCCAGAAGGAATGACATACACTAAGGGGCGCTACTCCCTAGAACCTTGTCGCATCCTTCCTGTTTCGACCATTTCCGGGGTGTGAGGCTCGACGAAGTCTCGTCCACAAAGCTACGCTTTCTCAAAAAGCCCTGCTTCGGGTCAAACAAAATGATCAACCTATGATCACAAAGATATAAGATCAAACAAATGATCATATCACAAATGAATCAAACACCGATCATTTCACAGCAACACTCAGTGTGCCACGTTACCAAATTGGGATATATCGCTGATAAATTTCAACTACATAACCTCTGAGCTCGTACGTCTCAGAGAAGGGTGTTAAGCTAAGAGAATAAATTCTCCGCCACCAACAGGAATGTATTTGAAAGAAATCAGCTTTACATCTCAAATTGTAACGTCAGACACACAATCCATACAAGTCTGTTCCGGGATCGAACAGAACCGAAGGCACTTCTCACGAAGCCCTTGCATTTCCGGATAAATTTCTAATCACGTCCGGACTTCCCGTCACTAAGGGTGATAAAACCTCTAAATCGGAGATCAGCCGATGTAGAGTAACTCGACGGTAATCCTTCCGTTTTCAAAAATATCCGGTCTTCAACACCGGTCTTCGAATGCAATTCATAACGACGTATCACATATTCGGAATGGGTTATACGACCCCATGGTCCTTTCCCGGTTAACCCGAATAGTGAGCGATTATTCAAAAATAAGTATGGCATTCAAATTCATCCAATTCACAACAAATACCTATCTAAAGGTAATTATTGATAGTCGGTTATTTAACTATCAATAAAGATGCGCAACATCATCAGATTCCAAATAATTTTCCCAAATTATTTTATCTCCCAAAATATCTTTACTAGATATATAATTTCCACACTTAACCATTTGAAAACAATTTCAAATCAGTTTCCACATTTCATTTTATCTTGGAGATAAAATCTCAAAACAGTTTATTTCATTTTGGAAAAGCATTTCCATACTTATTTAATAATAAGTATTTCACAAATCTATTTATTTTCAACATTTGAAAATATTCGATATACTTAAATCAAATTAAGTATATACTCATTCTTTAAGGAAATCATTCTCTTTAAACACATTTATTTGAGTCAAAACGAATGTTACGTAAAACATCGTTACGACGACTCAAAATCACTAGTATAGGGATTCGGATTTTAATAGATATATAAATCCCAATACTACATCAAAACATTTCCTTTCGGAAATCATTTACTATAACAACAGTGTTATAGTCCACCATTTCCTTAACTTTCTCGAAAACGTCTATTTCAACAATAAATGTTGAAATCTATGATTTCGATAGTTCACACGTTTTAAAACATCTTTTAAAACAATTACTTCATTTCATCTATCATTTTTCCAAAACCATATCCATTTTACTTAATAATATATTCACTATCCAAAATCGTGAATATACTTTACTATTTACATTTCACTATTTTCTACACGTTTTATTTCAATAATAATTCGCTATCCAAAATTGCAAATATATCTCCTTTGATAATCTTCTATATTTAATTTATCAAATTCAATCGATTGGTTTCCGAATTTATAAAACAACGTTTATAAATTCCATTTTCTATTTTCTATAACAACTCCGGTTTATAAATCTCATTTTATTACTTCAAAAATTCACTTATAAGAATAAGTGATTTCGGATTTATAAAACAACGTTTATAAATCTCATTTTATTAACTTCATAACGATTTCAACTTATAAAAATCATTTCATTTTGCAATTTCTATTTATATCCCATCTAAGTGCAAAAGTCAAATTTATAAGTAAATTTCTTATAAATCTTTTATTCTACAATATCTATTTACTTTATAACTTCACGTTATAAATCTATTAATTTCATTCACTTATGAAATCCATTTATACTTCTTTCTAACACTTATAAAATTCGTTTTATAAGTCCAATATTTTGATAAATAAAATGTCCATTTTATAAATCTTCCTATACAAATCGTTTATAGTTATTCAAAAATCCCAACTTAACCCATTTTATAAATAAATCGACTTTTATTTCAAAAACGACACTTCGGTTATATTTCACTAAAAATTATAACTTTTATAACTTTAAAATTCTAACGTTTATAATCGATTCAAAAATTCCATAAAACGTATATTTTCAAAAATCACTTTAAAAATCCTTTTAAAGTAAAAGTCGTTATTTTTTACATTTCAAAATTGAATCCAATGATGCAACAACACCAATCAGTCCATCACAATAGTCAAATATCATATATCAATATGATAACAGAATATATATCAATATCTGTAAATAAGTAAATACAGTTGAGGAATCCAGTTGGATCCCTCCAACCTGTTTCCCTGCATCCAAAGATGTTAGCACAATACCAATTCCGCTCCAGTACGGAATTATCGCGGTATATAGGTTTTTATAAATCCGCTTACTAACGGCGCAATAGGGTCTCATCCGCTATACGAGGCGGGAAATCAATCAATCCAATATATACATATGCCAATATGTATATATTGCTATATATAGATATATATCCTACTATATCTAATATCACATCAATAGCAATCAATCAATAACTGCAAAAATTCCACATTCAATTTGAGTGAGAAAAATCTCACCTTGATTTTTAATTCTGATTTCAGCGTTTTATTCCGAATAGAATTAAACGGCGTTTAATTTTACTCGAAATTCAAAGTAGCTCCAAACGACTCCAAACCAATTGCATCGCGTAGTATTCGCAAATACGATTCCAACGCACTTTGTTTCATCGAAATCTGATAACGTATGAAGAAGTTATCGCATTACAAAGATTATACGATTTAAATTAAAATTAATTTACAAAATTTCTTTTTATTTTAACCTAGATCAAATCAGGGCCTTCCATCAGTTTGCCCTAGAATCTCAGCCGTGTTTCATCACCTTCTCTCCCATTCGTGAAAAACTCCCGCTTCCTTTAAACCCATAGCCGCCGCCCCTAGGTTTAAATTATACCTCGCCTCCGACCACTTCTACAAAGATCAGGGACCACCGCCATGTTCGTCGTCACGCGCTCCACCCACGACCCAAATGACTTGCAGCTCGGTTCCAATCTCCGACACAATGGAATAGGTTTTGAAAGCTAATTCGATCGTCTATGCAAGATATGAAATTAAACGATCAATTTAAATTAAACCGATTTAAATCGATTTCGAGGCGTTTTAATTTGTACCGGACAAACGGTAAATCCAAAAATTACGAAATTTGAAATCTTACAATAATATCACATTACGAATCCGATGAAACTGGTTTCGTCGAAATCTGAGACTTTTTGAAAAATGACTAATTTAACTCGACGATTTAAAATTAATACGATATCGATGCGTTTCGAGTTGCCACGGTCAAACGACAACTCCGATGGATACGAAAATTGAAATCCGGTAATAACTAACTATTACGGATCCAATGGAACTGGTCTCGTTCAATTCTGAGACTGTTCGAAAATTGGCTATTTTTACAGTCGATAATTAAATATTAAAATATTCAATTTTCACAGATTAATTCCAAATTCAATTTTAAGAGTTCTAAAATATTTTTATAACTCCAGTATGATTAAATAAAATTTTACAAATCATTTTCAATCATTTTAAACTCGATTTTCAATTATCTCTGGAATTTCACTATTTAATCTATCGATTTAATTATCAAATAAAACCCAAGTAAATCCAATATTCGATAAATAATTTATCCGACTTATTAATTCCACTTATTAATATTTAAAATCAATTAAATATTCGAATTTTAATTATCAAAAATTCTGGGTCGTTACAGGAGTGGTACGCGAGCTCACTAAAGCACGCTCTGAAAGATTCATGCTTTGCGATCGAAGATGGAACCCCAACCAAGCAGTAGAGAACCCTGAACGATGACATAATATTCTAGAATCAAGACACTAAAGGGATAGAAGCTCCAACTCTCGACCCCATGGTTTTGACAGTAGGAACCAGACCCCCCATGGTCCGACGAGTACTAGTAGATAGTGGAAAATCTATGAACATCCTTTTCAAACGCACCTTTTTTAGATGAAGATCACTATGAAAGATGTATCTTGCCGAACAAAGATCCAGGGATTCACCGGTGAAACCAAACAACCTGTCGAAATAATTGATTTACCCGTAGAACTCGAAGAAGGTGACCGAAGAGTCATCCTCATTCAAATCTTTGTGATCATTGATGAAATGTCCACCTAAAATGCTTTCTTAAGTCGGCCCGCCCTAGCAGATTTCAGGATTGTTTTAGCCCAGTGGTGCCAAACCATGAAATTCCCGATGGAGAATGGAGTTATAGTAATCAAAGGAGACCAAAGTGCCACTAGGGAATGCTTTATCGTGGAGCTACGCGAGTCTAAAAGAAGGGAAAAAGGGAAGAATATATGGAGAACTCTCCACATTTGTGAACCTACCGAATAGCAACTATAGAGCTACCCCTGGCTTGGGGACCATAGCCAATTCGATAAGGCTTTGGACCCTAGAAAGAAGAGTTTAGTGGAAGAACGGGTAGCCCCGGTAGAACTGACGACGTATTTCCCAGTTGATATGGATGATCCAACACGGGTCCTGAAAATTGGATTACATCATGGAAATAAGATGCGACTTGAACTCATCAAATTTCTTCACGCCATCCTGGACGTATTCGCATGGACACATTCTGATATGTGTGGGGTTTCGTTGGAGATTGCATGCCATGCACTTAATATTGATCCTATGTATACACCAGTGAAGCAAAAGAGATGCAGCCTAGGACCTGAATGGTCCAATGCACTAAGGAAAAAAGTAGATAAGCTGATGGCGAATGATTTTATCCATGATGCAACATACCTTGAATGGGTATCCAACTCGATCTTGGTTAAAAAGTCCAACGGGAAATGGCGTACTTGTATCAACATTCGGATCTAAATAAAGCTTGCCCGTAAGACAGCTTTCCTCTGCCTAGAATCGATCAGCTTGTTGATAGGACGGCCGCACATGAATTTCTATCATTTATGAATGTAAACTCGGGATATAACCAGATCATGATGCACGAACTTGACCAGGAAAATACCAGTTTCATTACTGATTTGGGACTATACTACTACAACGTGATGCCATTTGGCTTAAAGAATGTTGGGGCAACTTACCAACGACTAGTAAATGCCATGTATAAACATCAGGTTGGGAAGACTATGGAAGTTTATGTAGATGATATGCTGGTTAAATCGTGCATAGCTGCAAATCACTTGGACAACCTTGCCAAGATGTTTGAAATACTCCACAAATATGGAATGATGCTCAATCCACTGAAGTGCCACTTTGGGGTAGCCTCTGGAAAGTTCTTGGGATTCATCGTAAGTGCCAAAGGCATCGAAGTAAATCACGAACAAATAACCGCTTTACGGGAAGTCAAAACCCCGAAGAATACGAAAGAGTTATAAAGCTTGAATGGAAAAGTTGCAGCACTGAGTCGGTTCATCTCAAAAGCAACCGATAAATGTACACCATTTTTTGACACGCTAAAGAAGGAAAAGAAGAACTTCAAATGGAATCAAGCTTGTCAAACTGCATTCGAAGGCCTACTGTGATATATAGAAACCTCACCAATCCTGTCTAAGCCGGTAGATTGAGAAGATTTGTACATCTACTTAGCAATTTCGACTTATGCATTGAGTGCTATGCTCACCCTAATTTCAAATAACATTATTCAGGAGATTTAATTAGATGAATTATATAGAATAATGTAGAGATTGAAGTGATAAGGGAATTGAGATTTGAAAACAAATTAGGGTCGATGTTTGCGCCAAAAATGGTCACAAACCCCAAGTATTGTGAAAGCACCAGTGTATGAATACAAATCAGTAATATTCAGATACAAATCTCAGATCTAAGCAAGCAATAAACATCAATCCAGAAGTAAATCACAAGAAGACAGGATTTATAGTGGTTCGACTATCTCCGGCCTACGTCCACTTTAATGATTTTTATCTTTTATTGGTGTTCTTTGCTGATTACAGATGATTACAGGAGATAATATGAATGAATTCGAGTATAACAGCAATGGAAAGAAGTAGAATTGAATCTGGCAATGTCTGGACGTTGATTGGCCAAAAGATCCCTTTTCTGCAGGCTTCAGGGGGCTATTTATAGGTGTAGGAGGCTGAGATCGCGCTCAAACTTCGGGAGACTTCTTCTGGCACGTGAGGGGGCCAACGCGACCGACCCCACCAAGTTTCGACTCGATCTGCGATCGATACGAAGCAATTTCGTATCCATCAAGAAGTGATCCAATCGAGCTGAAACTTGGCAAGATTGTTCTTTATCTTGTACGCAAGCTGCTGTGAAAATTTCATTGCATTTGGATCAATGGTTCGTGAGATATGGTCGATACGAGATTGTATTTTCGTGTGCGCTGTCTAGTTCGAATCCATGCTTCGCATCCACTACTTCGCATCGATCAGAAGCTCGTGCGCATGAGATAACGTGGTGCGAGTTTCCTGGGTCGATCCAGTCTTTGCGGCGATTTGATCGAGTCATTTCGAGACTTTCGTCTTGCTTACATCAACACGTGCGCATTCATTATTCATATCGATTTCGCAATAATAGCGTTTGTACCGTTTGTTCATAAGGTCTCGTTCGCATCGGTCGATTGCTGGGGATCGATACGAACCGAGTAGTTTTAAGGGGGATACGAACGTTATCGATGCGTTGACATGGATTCGGACATATGGAGTGCAAATGAGATTTCTGTGGAACGACACGAACTGAATGGATACGAGCTTCGTGACCACGGAGCGATTCGTGTCTAATTGATTCAAAGACGATCGATTCGAAGATGATCGATTCGTAGCCGCTAAGTCCCGATGGATTCGAACTTGACGACGACTCTCTGATGGATACGAATCTGATCGATTCGAATAGGTCGTCCCTGATGGATACGAACAGCATATCTTATCTAACTTGTATCGATCATATCTCGTTCATACGAACTCCGATTTACCTGAAAATTGGAACGTTGGCTTTCATGGCTTTGCTTATCATGTCTTGTCAATTACGGCCCGATCCGGACTCGGACAAAATCCATCGCTATCCATGGTTATCCTGCAATGCATAGTTGACATTCATGGCTAGTTATTATTGATTTTCAGTCAGTTTTGGGTACCTCAGCTTTGCTAAAAGTTGGGATAACACTTTGCCCCCCAAAACATGCCTTTTGGTAAAAGGTGTGTTTTGATCAGTTTCAAATTGAATGCAGTGAGTTCACGCTTTATTCAGAGCTTATAGCATTTTCAATCAAGTCCATGGCTATTCGAAGCCGAATTGTTATCAATTTTTTCCAGTGGAAGTTAAGAATGAAGTTCTACAGTCTCTCCATACTATCGGTGGTCACTCCGGACCCTTGCCAAGCCCATTCCAGACTTAGCGATCGAATAGAAAGATCCTATTGCACTCCGGTGTTGCTTTCTATTCCTTGCACTCTGGCCCCAGTTAGGGCGTAAAGCGATGTCTTAGTCGTTCTGGACCGATCGTAGCTTCTCCGGGCTCATGTTGGATCCCATCATGTCACTCTCCAGTAAAGGGGAAACAACGTTAAGTGGGTCGATCCTTTCGCTCTCCGGCGAAGCGACCCACTTCTTGCACTCCGGTTCAGTGTATCCGAACATTAAGCGATGTCATGACCTGAATCTTCGGCCGATCACAGCCTCTCCGGGGTCTTATCGAATCCCAATCCAATCACTCTCCGGTGAATAGGAAACGATGTTTTAAGTGATTCGATCCTGTCGCTCTCCGGTGAAGCAACTCACTTCTTGCACTCCGGACCCCGCCTCTCCGGGTAGGATCATAAAGCGATGTCATGACCTGAATCTTCGGCCGATCATAGCCTCTCCGGGCTCTTATCGAATCCCGATCCAATCACTCTACGGTGAATAGGAAACGATGTTTTAAGTGAGTCGATCCTGTCGCTCTCCGGCGAAGCAACTCAGTTCTTGCACTCCGGACCCCGCCTCTCCGGGTAGGATCATAAAGCGATCATCTTTACATTGATATTTAATGTTTATCCTTTAACTCTCCGGTCAAAGGTTTGTTTCAATAAATGTTTCTTTATTAAATTCAAATCCTAGATGTTCAATCTCAAACACTAGGAAAAACAAGACAATGCCTCTCCGGGCGGAGCAGTCTATTTCCATCTTAGAGTATGCCTAGGGATCTCTCCGGTTCCCGTACATGAGTAAGTGGGATAGCCGTTTTATTTTGGAAATCAAATCTAAGAAAACTAATTGACCAGAGTCCAAATCTTGAACTTGGCCCTTGTCATCACAATCAGTTGATGACTAGTCATGATCCCGATCCAGGATCATTCATGTTAGGTGGAGGCGGTGGTTGTTCAGGTCTTACTGTCGCTGCCCGTTCTCTGGTATATTGTGGCAATCTACCACTCCTGGCATGTTCTTCCACCTCATCCCTTAGGTGGCGGCATTCATCGGTTGTGTGCCCATCCAGCTCATGGAATAGGCAGTATTTTCCAGTCCTACGTTCCCGCTCCGTGGGATCTCTCCTGGGTGGTTTTCGATAGGGGAGTTGCCCCCGAGTTTCAGTGTAAATCCTTTCTAGGCTTGCCGTCAAATCTGTGTATTGCCTGAATCTAGGCTCTCGGAATTTCTTCCATTTATCAGGACCATCGTGTGCATCATCCTGCTTTCTCTTTCCTTTGTCTACCCTGGACTGTTCCCTGGCGGTTCCTTCGCCTTGTGCAACATTTACTTCCTACCTCTCGGCTCATGATTCTTCTAATCGAATGAATTTCTCAGCTTCATGGTAAAACTCTCCAAGATCTTGGGGTGGATCTCTTGTCAATGAATCTTTGAATTCGGTGCCTTCTCCAACTCCTGCCACCGCCGCCATCAAAATCATCGATGGATCTGGGCGATCTACAAAAGCCACCGTTGCATTGAATCGCAGCAGAAAACATTTTATGGACTCTCCGGTCCTTTGCTTTATCGAAGCTAAAGTCATCACACTCTTGGGTCTTGTCACATGGACCCTAAATTGTTCCATGAAGCAATCTACAAGCTCGCCCCATGTCCTGATCGATCCAGTCTTTAGTTGCCTGAACCAAAGTGCAGCCAAGTCTGATAAAAATAAAGGGAAACATCGTGCCATCACTTCCTCGGATGCTCCCAGTACTTCCATGTGTCTAATATATCTGGTAATATGCATGGTCGGATCCGACTTCTCTCATACGGATCCAGCGTTGGCAGTTTGAACTTTGGAGGGTTCCTTGCATTCCTGATATTCGGAGTGAATGGACTCCGACTGACTTCTTCCAACTCTCCGCTAGACAATCCTCCTCTCATGAGTCGTCGCACTAATCCAGCCATCTTTTCTTCTCCATCCTGGGGTTGCCCTCTTGGTCTTGAAGGGTATTCTGGTACGTACTCTTCGTGTGGCCCGTTAACATCAGCATTGGCTCCAGCTTGTTGAGCTCCATCTGTAGGCCTTCCAGCATCAGATCCTGAGGGTCTGCCCCCAAGTCCTTGTTGATTGCCTTCTGGATCTGCATTCTGACCTTGAACCTGACCTTCATTGGTTTCCGCAATCCTGACTCCTTGTTCCACATTAACAGCCGCTGTAGCTGGTCCTAAGTTTTGTATTCCCGTAGCTCTCATCTGCTCAATGAAATTCTGCAGCATCTCATGGTGGCTCTTCATTATTCTTTCATGCATCAGTTTGGTCATGGTCTCCATTTCGTCTCTAGTGATGTAGATCGAAGCTGGTTCTTCTCCAGCACCGGAGGATGCCTCTTGACTTCCTCCTTGTTGACTTCTCTCAGCTCTTTGTCTTGTTTGTCAAGTCATTGTCGAGTCAATCTGAATCCTTCAAACTTTCAAATCTAAACTTTGAATCTGGTGTAGCAGGTGCTAGTTCTTCTCAGTGAAAGCACCAAAGTGTTTGCGCCAAAAATGGTCACAAACCCCAAGTATTGTGAAAGCACCAGTGTATGAATACAAATCAGTAATATTCAAATACAAATCTCAGATCTAAGAAAGCAATAAACAGCAATCCAGAAGTAAATCACAAGAACACGAGATTTATAGTGGTTCGGCTATCTCCGGCGTACGTCCACTTCAATGATTTTTATCTTTTATTGATCTTCTTTGCTGATTACAGATGATTACAGTAGATACAATGAATGAATTCGAGTATAACAGTAATGGAAAGAAGTAGAATTGAATCCGATAGAGTCTGGACGTTGAATGGCCAAAAGATCCCTTTTCTGCAGGCTTCAGGGGGCTATTTATAGGCGTAGGAGGCTGAGATTGCGCTCAAACTTCGGGAGACTTCTTCTGGCACGTGAGGGGGCCAACGCGTCCGACCCCACCAAGTTTCGACTCGATCTGCGATCGATACGAAGCAATTTCGTATCCATCAAGAAGTGATCCAATTGAGCTAAAACTTGGCAATATTGTTCTTTATCTTGTACGCAAGCTGCTGTGAAAATTTCATTGCATT
The DNA here is from genome assembly GCA_030737815.1 of Allium fistulosum. Taxonomy (NCBI): domain Eukaryota; kingdom Viridiplantae; phylum Streptophyta; class Magnoliopsida; order Asparagales; family Amaryllidaceae; genus Allium; species Allium fistulosum. Next base: position 1,147,474,041 of record CM060905.1, read on the forward strand.
TGGATCAATGGTTCATGAGATATGGTCAATACGAGATTGTATTTTCGTGTGCGCTGTCTAGTTCGAATCCATGCTTCGCATCCACTCCTTCGCATCGATCAGAAGCTCGTGCGCATGAGATAACGTGGTGCGTGTTTCCTGGGTCGATCCAGTCTTTGTGGCGATTTGATCGAGTCATTTCGAGACTTTTGCCTTGCTTACATCAACACGTGCGCATTCATTATTCATATCGATTTCGCACCAATAGCGTTCGTACCGTTTGTTCATAAGGTCTCGTTCGCATCGGTCGATTGCTGGGGATCGATACGAACCGAGTAGTTTTAAGAGGGATACGAACGTTATCGATGCGTTGACATGGATTCGAACATATGGAGTGCAAATGAGATTTCTGTGGAACGACACGAACTGAATGGATACGAGCTTCGTGACCACGGAGCGATTCGTGTCTAATTGATTCAAAGACGATCGATTCGAAGATGATCGATTCGAAGCCGCTAACTCCCGATGGATTCGAACTTGACGACGACTCTCTGATGGATTGGAGAAAGGCAGAAGGGACTGTGTCGAAGGCATGCTTTCGAAGGGGTTGAAGTCACTCTTATAAGCTTTCGAATACATTACTTGCCTTTGTTTTTCTTAAAGGTGCTTTTGAAGGGATTGAATCTTTTGAATCATTAACTTTGTTCAAGAAGAGGCTTTCAAATAAGTCGTCACTTACTTTTTTTTAAAGAAGCTTTCGAATGAGTTGCCCCATTTTGAACCTATTCGTTACCCAACTGCCGCCTTCGTACCTTTCGAATTGGTTAAAGGCTGCTTTTCCTTATGACCTTATAACAATGAGTTCGAAACAAAGGCTTTCATTTTATTAATATTGAAGCCCCCTTCCCAATGCTTTCGAAAGGGTCCTTGTAGCCGCTTTTATCAATGGTTTCGAAGGCAATGGTTTCGAAGGCAATGGTTTCGAAGGCAATGGTTTCGAAGCTATATTTTTTCCTAGTTATTTTACTTAAAATTAATGCTTTTGAAAGGATACTTTCGCTATTGTTCTCTTTGGCCCTGTAGTTATAATTAATGTTAAACCCATGATTTCGAAAGGGATACTTTCGAAGGGTTTCGAATCTATGCTTCCATAAATTCTTGCTTGAGCTAAATGATTTCAAAAGGAATGTTTTGAGTGTTTCGAAAGGTATATCTTTAATGGTTTTGAAAGGAAGGTTTCAATGCTTCCGAAAGATACGTTGGATGGTCTCAAAGGAGAACATCTAAAGTTTTAAGTAATGATACAAAGGATATAGTCGAAAGCCTTAGTTTTTAAATAAGAAACACAATCACATTTTCAAAGGTAAACCCATGGCAATATAAAAGAGTTTTGAAATAACTTTTTACTTTGAAATTTTTGAAGAAGCTTTCCTTGCTAAAGATAGTGGGTTAAGGGTATTAACCATGTTTCATTAGAAAAATGATTACAAGAAATTAAATCATAGAGGTTTGCATTATTATGTTTTGATAATTCACTTCATAATTAACCCACAACAGCATTTTGGGGTGTTAAGGTTAGAATAACTAGCTAGGTTGACCCAGTAGTGAATATACATTGAGTTAACTCCTGTGTGAGTAGAATTGCTCTAGAAGGTCAGATAGACCTGAATATAGGATGCTTAAAGACTGATCAAAGAATTATTTGTTTAGACATGTTCTTAGTAAGCCATGAAAACTATGTATGGAAATTGTTATTGGCAGGGGCCAATGGGTTCTTAGTGATCTCATGAAAACTTTGTCCAAAATAAGTTAATGAAAGAGATCAATAGGTTCATACTTATCCCATGGAAACTATGACATGAGAGATGTTATTGGAGAATCCAATAGGTTCATAGTAAGCCCATGAAAACTATGATTAGAGAAAGCTGTTGGTAGATACCAATAGGTTCATGGAGATCCTATGAAAACTATGATTGGATGATAGTATTGGTAGGAACCAATAGGTTCATAGTGACCCCATGAAAACTATGAAAGTGGATGGGAATTCCATAAAGAATTAACCGGTTATTAGTCAGCCCATAAAAACTAATAGGTTAATAGTAACCCTAGAAACTATAACTTGAGACAGATAGTCAGGTAAACGGGGATGGAAATCCAGAGCATATTGCATGTTTGCATATCATCATGATACATTTTAATATGTTATGTCTTAACCATTGTGGATGTAGGTGCACGGTATATGGTTACTATAAATTGCGATAAGATACTAGTGAGGGGAAAACCTGGTTCGCTAAGCGGCATGGTCTCACTAGATATCTATGTGGTTCAAGATGGTAGGTTATTATTTGTACCAGACTTTTTATCTGACTTGAACTTTATGTTTTCCCCTTAAACTCTCGGGTGCTCAATTGATTTTGAGTAGTTTGAGAGTTAAGGTTTTCATGTTCTGTTTTAGACGAATAAGCTTCTGGAGACGTGTAGGAGGCAAGCTAGCTAGTAGGAGTTCTTTTTTTTGATTCCGCAATGTTTTGGATGTAATGGAAAAAATGTTTAATTGCCTATGTTTAGACTCTGATCAACCATGCGGGTATCTTCATATGTTGCTCTTGGTGTATTTTTTAATAATTTTATTTCTCTGAACATTTATGAATTTGGATTATGTAATGAATTTGAAACGTGATTTGAAGTTGAATGAGAAATTTATTTTATGATTTTAAAATTTTCATGTTCATGTGTTTCTGTTATATCAATGTACCTAAATTACCATATTTGGTCACCGAGAATTAATAACAATGGATGACTGCAGCATCCGTAGTAGTTAGTTTTGGGCCTTCAAATGGAGATGTTACACAATGACCGGTATATTACATCAATAAACGGTTCACTAGAGCAGAAAAGAACAATCCAAAATTGGAAAAACTAGCATATTGCCTCTTGATCGCATCCAGAAAGTTACGACCGTACTTCTAGGCACACCCGATCAAAGTGCTGACAGATCAACCCATGAAGCAAGTGTTATACCGCCCCGAGAGCTCTGGATGGCTTTTCTAATGGAATATCAAATTAAGTCAGTATGAAACCACATACCATCTTCGAAAGGCGATCAACGGGCAGGCGCTGGCAGATTTCATTGCCGAGTTTACAATACGAGATAATGAGGAAGAAATGATTCCTGAAGTGGAGAAACGTTGGAAGTTGTTCGTCAATGGTAAATCTAACAACTTCTGCTAGGGAGCAGGGTTAGTGCTTGAGACTCCTAAAGGACGATTTGTTTGCTATGCCTTATGCTTAGAATTCCCTGCAACAAATAACAAGGTAGAATACAAAGCATTGATAGTCGAGCCCAAAGTTGTGAAGGAACTCGGGATAAATTCCATACACATCTATAGCGACTCTTAGCTAGTCATCTGTCAGGTGAAAGGCGAATACCAGGCTCGAGGGGAGAACCTCGCCCTGTACCTATCTAAAGTGCAGGAACTGTTGAACGACATCGAACATTACGCCATAACTCATATCCTGAGGGAACATAACACGAAGGCAGGTTATGTAGCCAAACTTGACAGCTCACTCATTGGGGGTAGTCCTGGTTGAAACCCTGACCACTCCACGCATAAGTGAAATGGATATTAACTAAAGTTTTGAGACAACCAAAGAACCAGAGGCATGGATGACACCAATCAAGAACTATCTGCTCGCAAGAACCTACCTCGCATACAGGAACCGGGGAAAAAAACTTCTTTGAAAGGCACCACGATTCACAATACATGATGGGATACTCTACCGAAGGGGGTTCTCTACATCCTTGCTCAGATGTGTGACCAATGACAAAGCTCGAAGGAACCTAAGAGAAGTTCATGAAGGCAACTACGGAGATCATACCGGAGGGCAAACCCTTGCAAAGAAAGTTCACCAGTATGGGTACTTTTGGCCAACAGTAAACCACAATGCAACAGATTACGCCAGACGGTGCAGTCAATGCCAAAGATTCAACAAGGTCAAAAGAACTCCCTCGATGGAGCTAACACAGATGGTCATCCCATGGCCATTCACAATCTGGGAATCGATCTGATTGGTGTATTACTAATGGCTAAAGGAGGAGCCAAATATGCTATCGTTGCTATTGAATATTGCACAAAATGGGCCGAAACGAAACAACCGGCTACTATCACGACAAAGAAAGATATTAACTTTGTTACAAAAAATATTATTTACAGGTTTGGTGTGCCATAGAAAATCATCACAGATAACGTGACTCAATTCGAAGCGCTGAGTTCAAAGACTTCTACAAATGCTTCCGAATCGAGAAAAGCTTTTCCGCTGTCGCCCATCTGTAAGCAAACGGGCAAGTGGAAGCAGTAAATAAGATCATTAAGTCCACCATCAAAAAGCGGCTAACTAATGCAAAAGGAAACTGGGTCGATGAACTTCCACTCGCACTATGGGCTTACAGGACAACGCATAAATCTACAACTAGGCACTCTCCGTTTGCCCTAGCATATGGTTCAGAAGAAATGATCCAAGTTGAGCTAGAAGTCCCTTTTCATTGAAGGTGAAGCTTCGATCAAAGGTAGAATGAGCAGCTCTTACTTGAGTCGCTTGATATGGCCGATGAGAAGAGAGAAAAAGCCGAATTAAGGACTGCCACTCACCAGTAAAGGGTCGCAAGGTACTTCAACTCAAATTCCATAACCGCACCTTCGAAGTGGGAGACCTTGTCCTCAAGAGTGTCTACCCTTTAACGGGAGCATTCAGACCAAACTGGGAAATACCCTATGTGACCTGTCAGAAGCTAGGGGACGACACATTTAAGTTAACAACCGTTGATGGAGCCCAAATTCCTCGAGCATGGAATAGTAAATCGTGCGTCCTTACTTTATCAAAGAATATCTTATGTATTTCCTATTTCCAGCAAATAAGCCATCCTGGAATACTAAAGGCATTTAAATAGGCAAAACTTGCCCAACATTTATTAATAAAATTACTGCTTTATGAACCTACAAAACTGTCTTCACAAAAGTAACCCGTTAAGTCGAGGGGGTCAAATCGACTCAAAATCATCCGATCACTTCTTGAGATAGTGGAACCACGCTGAAGTACGCCCCATCTACCCATTGGGTCGACAGAAGCAAATCGACTCAAAAAGTTGGATCGGCCGAACTCGATCCCTGCCTTCTAAGAATCAGTGTTGCTCTGACAACACCAGGAAGGCCCAATCAAAGCCGCGAACCTCCGTAAGCTGCGCATTGATTCTTGAGTCGTGGAACTACACTCTCGAATCTTGAACTCCTCACATTGCTCGAAGATTGGTAACGTCAAGACATTCCAAACCGTTACGGATCAACGAGTAATGTCAATCCCAAAAGCCATGCATCCCATAAGCCGCGCATTTCCCAAAAGTTGCGCATCTCATAAGCCGTGCACATTCTTAAAAGCCGCACATTTCATAAGTTGCACACACTCTTAAAACCCGCGCATTTCATAAGCCACACACACTCTTATGTATCGGCATTGTCGCGACAATGTCGGGAAAATTGTCTATTATAGGACTAATAAGAATCCACTCCTATTATCAGGAGTAATGGGCATGAATCCAACGATGTCGCACGGCTACAAATTGGCAAAGAATTCCGATTTTTGACCGACAAAAGCTCTGGAATCAAGACACTCAATCACAAGTTCCCAAAGATAGGAACCACAAATAGACTCGGGTACAGACATCCGAAGAATCACCCGGATCAACTAGTCATTTGTCAAGTGTTTGAAGTAAACAGCCCCATGAACTGGGGGGGCGCACACACGCCAATAATAATAAAAACTATGTACTTCATAGTTCTGTAACTCCAAACAAAGAATTTTGGCGGTAATTACAGGACTAGATAAGGTAGTAATAAGTAAAGTTGGCATAAGTGCATGAAACATAGACAAGCAGACAAATAAAGTTACAATTAAAATGTCAATATTGCATTACTTATAACATTTTCTATACAAAATCAAAATGTGGGGGCCGTACCCACACAATATCGGCCAAGGAAAAGGAAAATACAAATGCTACAACAACAAAAGTAATAAGTGCAGACTCTGCGCTTGTAAAAACACGTATCAAACAAATAAGAATGTCCCAATACCCGGCTCCACTGTTACTCGAGCTTGTCAATGGCTCTTTCCACCGCTCCCTTTCCACCTTTGGTCGGAAGTTTCTTCTTCTTCTCAGAATCTCTGCCAGGAGTTGTGTCGCCGCTTGAAATATAAATTATCTCCTCTGTGGCAACATCTCCTCCCTGTTCTTCGACCTTCTTGAAAGACTACCCCTTGGTCTTGCGCTTCCGGGACTTGCGAGACCTCTTTGAAGAATTTCTCTCCTCAATCTTTTCCTTCTTAATAGCCACCATATGCGGTTCAGTTTTACTTAACTGGCCAGTTTGGTCTACCTGCTCTTGAGCTTCAACTGCTGTAAAATCGCCCTCTAGAGATACGGAAGGGTGGTCCAAACCATGCAACGCAGCAATCTTCTCGGATTCCGGCCCTGGTTGTGAGCCAGACACGGGCGCAGTAATCGAAGCGGCTATAGAAATAAGCATCGAGGCAGTTGAAATAGCAACAAGCCTAGGGATCGAAGAGATCGATAGCTCGGTAGGTAAAGAGTACAGACCAATAAGATCAAAGATGAAAGCATTCAATTCGTCATGTTCCTGCAGCGTGAGCTGAAAATTCTCAAACTCGGGGAAATAAGAAGGTTACCTACATCAGAAGAGTGGCTAAGAATTTCAATCTCATACTCCCCACCTTCTCCTTCTTTGGATTGCTGGACAATCTTTGGAGCAGTTCCAGGATCACCCGAGGCTTCCAAGACAGTTGCTGGAGGGGCAGACAACAAGGCAATATCGGTTGTACTCGAAATAATCCTTAACTGATCATGAGGCTATTTTGATGATTCCCTAGGACCGAAAATGGAGGGCTCTGATAGTGCTTTCGCAGTCGTATTTGCAGCAACATCGGTGGTCTCATGTTCCCTCTCAATTTGAATAATCTCCCGACTCTCTACCAAATCCTTCTTCGACTCTTCGTTGAGATAGGCATCCTCCAACTCTTGCTCGGTGTATATATCCCGTTCTCTCAAAAACGGGCCAGAACTTCTTCCCAAACCACAACAAGAGTACACAGGAATTTGGGGCCCAAATAGTTGAGGCTCCCTTGATGAGGGAAGGAGCTAACATATAAATTCAAGATGGTGTCATCCATCTTCTCCATTTTCCTTTCGAAAGCATCCTGCAACTCCAAGTAGTCCATTGTTATAGCGGCCTTCTCAACTTCAACTTGGGTTTTCTTAGTGTTAAGCTAGGCGACTCTTTCCTGGAGCGAAATAATCATTTGGTTCTGATCAGAAATGGTCTTGTCACTTGATTCCAATATTCCCGCATAATCAGCAATTGTCCTTTTATAGGCTTCGACAGCTTCATTATGACCAACAATAGTTTTCTTCTGAGCTTTGATGATCTCGTCATAGTCATCAAGCTCCTCTTTCAGCTTAACCTCATTGGCATGGGCCTTCTTGATTTCGTCTTGAAACATGATTTCTATTTTTGTATAGGCCTCTTTCAATTCCTTCAGCAAGTTGGCATTGCTCTTACTCTCTCGGACTGCAGCGTCCTTCCTCTATCAATTGCTCGATTTTGGCATCACGTTCCGTTAACATCCTCTCATAATCGTCCTTTTCTGACTCGAAGGAAAGGATTTCTTAGTAGTTGTTACGGTTGGTGTCTTCTAGTTGCTTGCATAACTTCTCCTATCCTTCAGCTTGACCCAAATCACTTTGAATCGCCTGGAGACAGGGCACATAAGAATCTTTACGGATTGGGTGCACTTCACGATTAAATTTAACTTCCTTTAGAAACCATATGGGAGCACAGCTTCGAGTTTAGATGACCGGTTGGAGAATATAAGCTGGCCTTCTATGGGGATGTGAAGAACCAGAAACAGGCACTATGCACTACAACAAAAATGGACTTTTGCAGCATTTTTGAATTGCTGCTATTATCATCCGCAGCGTTTTGAAGAACACTGTATTATGTCCTGCTGCAAAAGAGCACTAATATACCGTAGCGTTTTTGAAAAGTTGCTAAAAACGAAGATACCACAGCATTTCTGAAAGGTTGCTAAAAAAGGGATTATGAAGCTTTTAAAAAACGCTGCGAAAAGGTGTTAGTGCAGCGTTTTCTAAATATTACGAATAAATTTAGCAGCATTTTGTAGAACGTAGTCAAAAAACATGCTTCAACATGTCGTTAATATAGCATCATTTATAAAATGCTACAGTAATATATAATGCAGTGTTTTTTCTATTTTGCAGGATTTTGCTATTTTTTTTGCAGCAGTTTAAAAACGCTGCGGTATATCAAAGTTTTGCTTTATTTTTTTCATTTACTACAGCAGTTTTAAATCAGTTATAGCTAAAGAATTCAATAACAAACTACTTAATTTATAACACAATAAGGATATACTGTGATATAATAAAAACAGCTATAAAGATTAAACATAATCAAAGCTACATCAATTTCATTAACTATAAGATTTAGTCATATAAAAAATTATAAAAACCGTGTTTTAACTCGAATGTTAGCGACATAAAATCTTACAAAAAAAGTTTGTTAAAAGAGCATAATATAAATCAAGGAAAGTCCAAGCTCTTCTCTTTCAAAAGTCCAATATTCCTACAAGAAAAAAACAACAGGTAGAGATAAACGGTGGAAGAATGTGATATAGTGCTTGGAAATGGTCATTCAACACACATAACAAGAATGGTTATTCAAACAATAACGACCTGCATACTCATACTATTTCAACAGAGTTCGTCAAAGTTTAACACATGCAATCAATCTAAAAAGTATAATCCAAATATTTACCAAACATAATCCAACAACCAATTCATAAGCCCTATGCAACACAAGGGCTTTCCACTTGTATACACATATAAAGCCTTTGATCTCATTAACCGTTACAGATAAAAGAAGCAACAATGTATGACAAATCAACACACATGTTGTTTGCACCAAAAATGGTCACAAACCCCAAGTGTCGTGAAAGCACCAGTGTATGAATACAAATCAGCAATATTCAAACACAAATATCAGATCTAAGCAAGCAACAAACAACAATCCAGAAATAATGAACAGTGACACACAATTTATAGTGGTTCGGCTATCTCCGGCCTACGTCCACTTCAAGGATTTTTATCTTTTATTGATGTTCTTCGCTGATTACAGATGATTACATCAAATACAATGAAAGAATCTGAATACGACAGTAATGGAGAGGAGTAGAGTTGAATCCGGCAGAGTCTGGACGTTGAATGGCCAAAAAGATCCCTTTTCTGTAGGCTTCAGGGGGCTATTTATAGGCGTAGGAGGCTGAGATCGCGCCCAAACTTCGGGAGATTCTTTCAGGCACGTGAGTGGGTCCGCGCGCCCGGTCCCACCAAGTTTCAACTCCATCTGGGATCGATTCGAAACAACTTCGTATCGATCATAAAATGCTCCAATTGAGCTGAAACTTGGCAGGATTGCTCTTTACCTTGTGTGGAAGCTACTGTGAAAATTTCGTTGCATTTGGACCAGCGGTTCGTGAGATATGATCGATACAAGATTATAATTTCGTGTGTGCTGCTCTGTTCGAATCCATGGATTCGTATCCATCGCTCCGAATCGACCTGGGCACGTGAGCGCGCAGTGACGTGGTGCGGAAATCTTGGATCTCTCCACCTTTTTTGTCGTGTCGAACGAGTCATTCGCATCTAGCGCCGAAGCTTCGCCCATACCAACTCTTTATTCGCATCCAAGTGTTTCTGTCTTTACTCGAATCAGTTATCGATTCGACGTAGTCCTCGTTCGCTGATTATGGATACGAAGAAGGACTTATGCACTATCAATTCGAATAACTACGAACCACATGGATAGGAACCAAGGCTCTGTAATCGATTCGAACCGAGTCTACCCCTGGTCGATATGAAATGTTTTGCCTTCGATGGATACGAGCTAAACAGATACGACGCTATCGCCTCTGGATCGATGCGAGGAGTCCAATACCGGATGGATTCGAACAACTCCGATTCGAACAAAGTTCTAGAATAGATTCGAATAGGTTGAGGCGACGTCGCTCAGCTGGGTACGGAACTGATCGATTCGAACAAGCCAATGCGATGGTTTCCTGATGGATTCGAACATGATTGATCCGATGGATTCGAACACATCATCACCTTAGCTCGCCGATGGATACGAACAGCATGCCTATTTAACTTGTATCAATCATATCTCCCTCCTACGAACTCCGATTAAGCTGAAACTTGAAACGTTGGCTCTCACGGCTTTGCATGTCATGTCTCGTCAATTACAGCCCAATCCGGGCTCGGACAAAATTCATCGATATCCATGATCATCCTGCAATGCATATTTAATATTCATGGTTGGTTAATATTGATTTCAGTTAATTTTTGGGTATCTCAGCTTTGCCAAAAAGTGGGATAACACTTTGCCCCCCAAAACATGCCTTTTGGTAAAAGGTGTGTTTTGATTAGTCTCAATTCGAATGTAGTAAGCTCAGGTTTTACTTATGATATTTTCAGTCGAGTTCATGGCTGTTCGAAGCCGAAGCATTATCAATTTCTGCCAGTGGAAGTTAAGAATGAAATTCTACAGTCTCTCCGGACTGTTGTCGATCGCTCCGAACCCTTGCGAAGCCGATTCCAGACTTAGCGGTTGAATAGAAAGATCCTATTGCACTCCGGCGTTGCTTTCTATCCCTTGCACTATGGCCCCAGTTAGGGCATGAAGCGATGTCTTGGCCGTTCTGGGCCGATCGTAGCCTCTCCGGGCTCCTGCTGGATCCCATCCTGTCACTCTCCGGTGAAGGGGAAACAACGTTAAGTGGGTCGATCCTGTCGCTCTCCGGCGAAGCGACCCACTTCTTGCACTCTGGTTCAGTGTATCTGAACATTAAGCGATGTCTTGACCTGAATCATCGGCCGATCATAGCCTATCCGGGCTCTTATCGAATCCTAATCGAATCACTCTCCGGTGAATAGGAAACGATGCTTAAGTGAGTCGATCCTGTCGCTCTCTGACGAAGCAAATCACTTCTTGCACTCCGGACCCCGCCTCTCTGGGTAGGATCATAAAGCGATCATTTTTATATTGATATTTAATGTTTATCCTTTAACTCTCCGGTCAAAGGTTTATTTCAAGAAATTCAAATTTATTTGTTAAATTCAGGTCCTAGATGTTCAATCTCAAACACCAGGAAATCTAGACATTGCCCCTCCGGGCAGATCGGTCTATCTCCATCTCAGAGCATGCCTGGGGATCTCTCCGGTTCCCGTACATGAGTAAGTGGGATAGCCGTTTATTCTAAAAGCAAATCTAACGAAATTATTTGGTCGAAGTCCAAATCTCGAACTTGGCCATTGCCGTCTCAATCAGTTGATGACGAGTCGTGATCCCGATCCAGGATCGTTTCTGTTAGGGGGAGGCGGTAGTTGTTCAGGCCTTACCGCCGTTTCTTGTTCTCTGACATATTGTGGCAGTTTACCACTCCTGGCATATTCTTCCACCTCATCCTTCAGGTGGCGGCTTTCGTCGGTTGCGTGCCCATCCAGCTCATGGAAGAGGCAATATTTTTCGGTTCTACGCTCTCGCTCTGTGGGATCTCTCCTGGGTGGTTTTCGATAGGGGAGTTGCCCCCGAGTTTCAGTGTAAATCCTTTCTAGGCTTGCCGTCAGATCTGTGTATTTCCTGAATCTAGGCTCTCGGAATTTCTTCCGTTTATCAAGACCGTCATGTGCGTTATCCTGCTTTTTCTTTCCTTTGCCTGTCCTGGACTGTTCCGTGGCGGTTCCTTCGCCTTGTGCAGCATTTACTTCCTGCCTCTCGGCTCGTGATTCTTCTAATCGAATGAATTTCTCAGCTTCATGGTAAAATTCTCCAAGATCTTGTGGTGGATCTCTTGTCAACGAATCTTTGAATTCGGTGCCTTCTCCAACTCCTGCCACCGCCGCCATCAAAATCATCGATGGATCCGGGCGATCTACCGAAGCCACCGTTGCATTGAATCGCAGCAGAAAACCTTTTATGGACTCTCCGGTTCTTTGCTTTATCGAAGCTAAAGTCATCACACTCTTGGGTCTTGTAACATGGACCCTAAATTGTTCCATGAAGCAATCTACAAGCTCGCCCCATGTCCTGATCGATCCAGTCTTTAATTGCCTGAACCAAAGTGCAGCCAAGTCTGACAAAAATAAAGGGAAACATCGTGCCATCACTTCCTCGGATGCTACCAGTATTTCCATGTGTCTAATGTATCTGGTAATGTGCATAGTCGGATCCGACTTCCCATCATACGGATTCAGAGTCGGCAATTTGAACTTTGGAGGGTTCCTTGCATTCCTGATATTTGGAGTGAACGGACTCCGACTGACTTCCTCCAATCCTCCGCTAGACAATCCTCCTCTCATGAGTCGTCGCACTAATCCAGCCATCTTTTCATCTCCATCCTGGGGTTGCCCTCTTGGTCTTGAAGGGTATTCTGGTATGTATTCTTCGTGTGGCCCGTTAGCATCAACATTGGCCCCAGCTTGTTGAGCTCCGTCTATCGGCCTTCCAGCATCGGATCCCGAGGGTCTGCCCCGAGTCCTTGTTGATTGTCCTCTGGATCTGCATTCTGTCCTTCATTAGGTTCCGCAATCCTAGCTCCTTGTTCCACATTCATAGCCGCTGTAGCTTGTCCTAGGCTCTGCATCCCTGCAGCTCTCATCTGTTCAAAGAAATTCTGCAGCATCTCTTGTTGACTTTTCATCATTCTTTCATGCATCAGATTGGTCATGGTCTCCATTTCGTCTCTAGTGATGTAGATCGAAGTTGGTTCTTCTCCAGCACCAGAGGATGCCTCTTGACTTCCTCCTTGATGGCTTCTCTCGGCTCTTTGTCTTCTACTTGTTTGTCGAGTCATTGTCTTCAAATCTTCGAGTTTTCAAATCTGAACTTCGAATCCGGTGTAGCGGGTGCTAGTTCTTCTCAGTGAAAGCACCAAAGTGTTTGCACCAAAAATGGTCACAAACCCCAAGTGTCGTGAAAGCACCAGTGTATGAATACAAATCAGCAATATTCAAACACAAATATCAGATCTAAGCAAGCAACAAACAACAATCCAGAAATAATGAACAGTGACACACAATTTATAGTGGTTCGGCTATCTCCGGCCTACGTCCACTTCAAGGATTTTTATCTTTTACTAATGTTCTTTGCTTATTACAGATGATTACAGCAAATACAATGAATGAATCTGAATAAGACAGCAATGGAGAGGAGTAGAGTTGAATCCGGCAGAGTCTGGACGTTGAATGGCCAAAAAGATCCCTTTTCTGTAGGCTTCAGGGGGCTATTTATAGGCGTAGGAGGCTGAGATCGCGCCCAAACTTCGGGAGATTCTTTCAGGCACGTGAGTGGGTCCGCGCGCCCGGTCCCACCAAGTTTCAACTCCATCTGGGATCGATTCGAAACAACTTCGTATCGATCAGAAAATGCTCCAATCGAGCTGAAACTTGGCAGGATTGCTCTTTACCTTGTGTGGAAGCTACTATGAAAATTTCGTTGCATTTGGACCAGCGGTTCGTGAGATATGATCGATACAAGATTATAATTTCGTGTGTGCTGCTCTGTTCGAATCCATGGATTCGTATCCATCGCTCCGAATCGACCTGGGCACGTGAGCGCGCAGTGACGTGGTGCGGAAATCTTGGATCTCTCCACCATTTTTGTCGTGTCGAACGAGTCATTCGCATCTAGCGCCGAAGCTTCGCCCATACCAACTCTTTATTCGCATCCACGTGTTTCTGTCTTTACTCGAATCAGTTATCGATTCGACGTAGTCCTCGTTCGCTGATTATGGATACGAAGAAGGACTTATGCACTATCGATTCGAATAACTACGAACCACATGGATACGAACCAAGGCTCTGTAATCGATTCGAACCGGGTCTACCCCTAGTCGATACGAAATGTTTTGCCTTCGATGGATACAAGCTAAACTGATACGACGCTATCGCCTCTGGATCGATGCGAGGAGTCCAATACCGGATGGATTCGAACAACTCCGATTCGAACAAAGTTCTAGAATAGATTCGAATAGGTTGAGGCGACGTCGCTCAGATGGGTACGGAACTGATCGATTCGAACAAGCCAATGCGATGGTTTCCTGATGGATTCGAACATGATTGATCCGATGGATTCGAACACATCATCACCTTAGCTCGCCGATGGATACGAACAACATGCCTATTTAACTTGTATCAATCATATCTCCCTCCTACGAACTCCGATTAAGCTGAAACTTGAAACGTTGGCTCTCACGGCTTTGCATGTCATGTCTCGTCAATTACAGCCCAATCCGGGCTCGGACAAAATTCATCGATATCCATGATCATCCTGCAATGCATATTTAATATTCATGGTTGGTTAATATTGATTTCAGTTAATTTTTGGGTATCTCAGCTTTGCCAAAAAGTGGGATAACACATGTATAGCGGTTTTATATCTATATATTAAAATAAATATACCGTACCATGTCAATTTAACAATCCATGATAGTTTTCACTAAAAAAAAGAAACAATACAAGAAAAAACAAAAGTTAAATGTGCATTTCATTCTGTTATATTTTCTCAATTCATTTAGTCCCAGTTCTTGTGCATTTCATTTATTTTCTGTTTTCACTTATTTTATTCACTGCTGCATCTAATTTTCATCCACTGCTTTCATTCTCTGCCACACTTCTTGTTTCTGTGTTCATTTACTGTTACAAGTCTCCTAGATGTATTGTACACGATATGTTTATTTAGATAATTTGAAGATTAAAACTCAACCATTATATGGGCCATATATTATACATTAATATAAGAGAAATGGAAGTAAGAAATAATTTTATTAAAAAGTAATGATTTTATATATATATGTGTGTGTGTGTGTAATTGTAAACAATATATATATATATATATATATTGTAAACTAAAATAATAAAACATAAGAAATAGTTTGGTGTAATGATTCAACAAACGTATATGTACAGTCGTTTCCAATGATTCAACAATGTGATGAAAATAGGATATAATTTAGTCTCGGCCTTTTCCAATGTTTATCATTGGTCATGAGATTGAGTACATTAGGCATATATTGAAACTAATGCTAAACCAACAAAGCAACAGTGGGAGTTAAAATGGAAGAGTGAGGACAAACAAAATAAAGCTTTTCCTATAGTTTTCACTCAACATCACATAACAAACATCAATGTTTTAAGCTTCTAAATTTACCATAGAAATAAATATTCAACGATGCTATCATAGTAAAATAATTGAGAAGACGCTTTTCTTTCACATATATGACATAAACAGGCTTAAACAATACAATAAATATAGTATTTCAATATATGATCCCACTACTCAGAATCATGTTCTTCAGAACATATAATATCTTAGTTTCAATCTCTGTTTCACAGTAGAAGTACAAAGAAGAAAATTTTAATCTACTCATGCATTAGATGTTAGAAAAGAAATCATCAATTTACAGATTAATCTATCACTATTTTCTCATCCAACTGACATTTTAAGCATTAATTTCTACACCTTAATTTTTCTCTAGTGCCATGTATGAGTAGTAAATAAATAGACTTAAAATATTTCCAGGAACTTTCATGGACCCATCCATAGTCAATGTTATAGTGCTGGTATTTTAAAATTGATTTATTTGTTTAATGAAAAGTATATCACAGTTTAGTTTCCAACAGTTCTAACTATAATTATGGTAGAATTAGATATCAAACCATATCAACATTGTTTACAGTAACAAATTATTCTGATATCTTGGACTCCGTTTTAATCAAACATATGGAATGCATTCATAAATTTATAACGGTATAAATCTGCTTTCCCAAACTATCTTAAAAGGTAATGATCTCTAATGCTATTCTTGTATATTAAAGAGACCCTAGCAGAAATAAGCTTGACAGCTGAGAAATGCCTAATGTACTCAATATCTATTATAGGCAAATCACTTGAATATGTTTTAATTGTATGCGATCTTCCTATATCAAAGAAAAAGGTATATGGAAGTTGATTTCGAAATTAGATATCAAAATCAAGAATGAAGAAATCAAACAATACCTTCAATTATGATTTCAAAACTAGAGGGTTGCTGGGTAGGTGAAATCGACGACGGAGATAATAAAGACGGCAGAGATGGGAAAAACGGCGAAGATAATGGAGATGGCGGTGTGCGCGAAGATCGATGTTGAGTGATGGTCGATGTTGTTGAGCGATGTTTGGAAAAGATTTAGTTTTAATTTAATTTGGGTTTAGAGAGAAAGAGGGGATTTAATTTCCTGCGATTGGAAAGAAGTATTCAGGGCGGCAAAATTTTTTATTTCCCCGTGTTCATTAGACGCAGCGTTTTAGCTGGGAGATGCGGACGACTTCACTTGAGGCAGCGTTTTAGAATTGAAATTTTTTTGTTTTTAATAACCCATCCACATATTTGCGGCATTTTTATGAAAACGCTGCGCATTCGTGCTGCAAAAGATACATTTTCTTGTAGTGACGTGAGTTGATGGGGCTTGGGATAAAGGTAAAATTTGAGCAGTGGAGGCCGAAACTTCAATTCCAACAGTGACTAGAGCCTGGGCAAATGCTTGGTGCTCGGAGGGATGACAACCGCGATCTACCTTCGAATTCTTGGATGGATCTTCTCGGTCGTAAAGAGTTTTTCTCTTCTCATAACCACTCCTCTAAACTCTACCCCATTCTCTGTCGCACCGATGACGTACTTCGACTTCCAAGTTTTTTCTCCTTCTCCACTTTTCCTCGGTTTCTCAGGGCTGATAGCGGATTGAAATTCGTCTTGACTAGTGTTGTGCATCAGTAAATTATTCAAGGTGCTCGTGAAGTCCACGGCCTCTCATAGTGCCTGATATAAAAAATAAAAAAAGAACTTTAGCGATAGGAAATAAACCCAAATAATGCACATGTAAGTGAACGTGACCCTAATGAAATGTGTGACATGTCATGGGTAGCATAAAAAGACTTCACAAACCAGATCGGGAGGTAACCACGGTGGGAATTGGGCTAACTCTATACATTGCATAACCGGGGCGAGGATACAATCCCACGAACTCGAAATCTTCTCCCATGAGTTCATCGATATCTACATAAACGTTGCTCAAATCACCAAAGTTAATATCAGTTTCCTTAAGCGGAAACCATGATGTCGCTCCGCTGTTGAGGGAGCATCTTTAGCACGAATCTCTTTGGGAGGCGAATCCGAGAGAATGAGACTCATTTTCAGAGTTTCGTCACACGATTCAAAGTTTCCTTCACTAGAACTTGCATTGAATTCATCATCACTAGAGGAGGAATCATAACTGCTGTTAATCTAAATTTCACTCTCCTCCTTTTCCGTTGTCACCACGGCCTTGCCTTCACCCTACTTAAATTCTTCCTCCTAATCTTTGGGGATCAAGGTCATCCTATGCGGGCTACGAACACCTCTTCCTTCATGAATTTTTTCGGTTGACCCGCTAGACGGACCTTCTTCTTCTGGGAGGTCGCCCTCTTCGGAGCCGTGTGATGAAGAAATTGAGCATGTTTGAATTCTAGAGCGGGAAGGAGATGGAACTTCAACGGGTACGGCAGATCTCCCGGGATGCAACAACCCGTACCGAAGCAAATTCTCATCCATTAGCAAAAACTTAACCGATCTCTCTTTTGCGTCTACGGCCTTCAAAGTATGGAAGATTGGATCGAGTGATGGATCTTTGTTTGGGCTCGGAATAACTGCAAGGAGTATTCAATCTATCAAAAATCCCAAAGCGATGTATTAAATCACAATGAGTATAAGAAAAGACTTACCCCCCATCGTCCAAATAAAATTTAAACCCCTCAAGACACCTAATGAAAAATATTGGGTCTTGAATTAGGATAGGTTACTTTGAAGCTGCAGCATGATTTTGCGATTTCTTTGAGCCTCGATGACCACGAGGGATAGACATTCATCTCTCTTCTTTAATGAGAGAAAATGTCTCAACTCATCAAAACATATGGGCGCGATTGAATGTCCGCATAAACAAGACACGAGGCAAGTCAAGATCGCGTATCCATTGGGGGTGAATTTGAAATGGAGCAATTCCTAAGTTCAAAAGAGTTTCTCTCAAGAAGTGATTAAAGGGGGAACTTCTCCATTCAAGCACATATACCGGTGGCAAGTGGTATACCCAGAAGTTGGCATATGCACGAACTAATTTTTTGATGGAAGGCGTACATCACCGTCTGGAATGCCATGCTATAAAAAAATGTTATGAAGAACTTTATGGAGATTTCGAAGGAAGCTCTCTTTGGAGGCATGAGTAGAACTCTAAAATTTGAAGGAGTCCAATCTACAACCGGACCAACCAGCTGGTGGTACTGAAGAAGTAGGCGCTACCGAAACCGTTTCGAAGGTGCAACCGATAACGATTCGGCTTCTGAGAGTGCCAGACTTCCTCCACTGGATTTGCGACTGGATGATGGGTGCTTCATTCTATACAACAGAACTTGTACCTAACGCGATCAGGTCATTCTATTTTTAACTAAAATTCCCCCTATGCTTAACAAATGAACTCCTAAAAAATATCGATTTATGTCGACACATCGGGTTCCAAGTGTTGACTGGGGCAAGTGCAGTATGTTATATATGTGGGATGGGCTCAATGTCCTGAAAACTACAAACGCTTTATCCTGTGTAGATATTTCACTCGCAGTGAATAAAGAAAAGAGCTTTTCATATCATTCATTAAAGTTATTTCTCCTATACTTACCCGTTATCAGCCGATGATCGATAACGGATCCTCTGTCTGAAGCGACCTGGAAAGCCCTTCCTATTCCAAGTACACCGACTGTGCAATGACAGGACCAATCCAAAGTGAGTAACCGTAGATCAATACGTCCGAATTAAGCAAAGAATTCTCAGCATAAGCCGATTTCAGTTTCCTAGAAAGGGATAACAAGATGAGTTGCATACAAGACGCTGCCCTAAGATATTATCACCTCCTAGAAAAACCAAAATCAATTCGCAAGACATTGTACCGGATCAACGTTGTGACTCGGTCCAAGCTAATTCTGATTCTATGGACGTAGATAACAAAAAATGTCAAGCATCGGGGCAAGACCCAAACTTCATTCTGTGAAGAACTCAAGATTTGATTTACTATCTTCTTCCACAAAATCGCAATCAACTTGAATTCTCTATTGCATCGGTCACCAACACAACTTCATCACCAAATTGCTAAACAAACTCCAAAATCTACATAACCCATCTTTAGTCAAAAGTCAAAAGGCAAACATGGTTGAGCTTAGGTTGTTAATGACCTAAAGCAGGTAAGATCGGCGGCGATCCAAGTGAGTAAGGTCGGCAGCAATCCAAATAGACGAAGCAATAGGAACTAGGGGCTAGCTCATGGTGACGACAAAGGCAAGTAGGGTCAAAGACAGGAAGCTACAGTGGTGAAGATTGACAAATGCGGTGGCACAAGCGAGCTAGGATTTGGCCGAAAGATTGGATCGGTTTGCAAAAGAAGATAGCTTGGTTCGTAGCGGAAATAATGAAAAGAAAGAAAGTTGGCCCGAGCATAGTTAATTAGGAAGTAACTCTGAGAAAATTTGCTAAGCCGTTGGATCGCTAGTGATCCATCAAATTGCGACCAATTTTCTCCAAAACCTTCCAAGCATGATCCATATGTTATTTGCAAGCATTGTAAAAGTTGTAGGATCGAAATTGATTTATTATGACGAGCATCGATGATTCACATCAAAATTCAACAAACGATTGAATATCCAAAACCAAATTCGCATGATATGCTTAGCATGATAAGTTAAACCTCACCAAACGGGAACTCA
The DNA here is from genome assembly GCA_030737815.1 of Allium fistulosum. Classification (NCBI taxonomy): domain Eukaryota; kingdom Viridiplantae; phylum Streptophyta; class Magnoliopsida; order Asparagales; family Amaryllidaceae; genus Allium; species Allium fistulosum. Next base: position 1,147,493,978 of record CM060905.1, read on the forward strand.
AAAGCAGTAACTTCCAAAGCATGCCGTGTTTCCAACGAAAGCATACTATAGAGGGCAAATGTTATCCAGTTTTATACCCAATAGAATTTAATGGAAGTTAGAACATCTGCATCAAGTCGAAACGACTCAAGCCCAAACCAGGAGGATCAGAAGAAGGAACCAAGAAAAACTAAAGAGGAAAAAAACAAAAATAGCCTAAGGGGATGGATCTCTAGCGATCCATCCAAATATTTATGGATCGCTAGCGATCCATAAATATTGCTCATGGGTCGTCCATTCTTCTTGCATCATGAAGCATTACCTTTTCTATGGACGCCTGCTAAGTTTCATGATAGTCCAAGCAAGCTAGATCAAGAAGTGGGCATTCATCTGATTCCAGTAATAGTACAATGCAACCTGTACTTGAATCATCATCAAAACAAGGCATCTAGTCATGAAATTACATGGAGAGAATCTATGCAAGGCAAGGAACATGATCCAATTGAAACGAGCCAAAAATATGCTAATTGCATGGATCGTTAGCGATCCATCATATAAGGTCGGTTGGCTGCGAAATTTTTGAAGCATCTTCATACCTTCAAATGTAAGCTTTTGGCAAAGTGGCCTAGCCCAATAGCTCTCTAATCCCTATAAATACTCACTCATCTGCAACATAAAGGGGATCTTCTGGATTGGCTGCTGGAACTCTGCAAAAATTGTTTTTCACTCTTCTCCACCCACACAATAGTCATCTAAGGGTTTACTGCGATTCTCCCATGAATTCTTGCACATGTGACTTGATCTAACTTAGAAGGTTTAATCAAATTGTAATCAGAAACTTGTAACAGTTGTCGGTCAATAACAAAAGTTATAAAGTGGACATAGGCTTTGTCATCAGCCGAACCCCTATAAAAATCTTCTTGTCCTTTTACTATTTCTGCTCCTTTTACATTTATTTCCTATATTATTGCTCTTTAAGAACAGGGTTGGTGCTTTCTTAAAGTGCTTCTATGGATTGTAATTGGAATATAATCTAAGTTTTCTACTAGTGCTAAATATGAACATAAAAAGTAAATAATAAAGTAAATGACACCAGGGATTTTTATACAGGTTCAAACTCCCGTTCTATGTCTAGTCCCGGACTCTTTTTGGAATCCAACTTTCAGCCCTCACTTAACCCGTAGGAATAGGTATTACACCGCCTGAGAACCGAACAGGACTTTTACCACCTAGACAACCGAAAAGGACTTCTACCGCCTGAGCAATCGAATAGAACTTCAATAATACAACAAGTTTTCTTGACTGATTGTGTTCAGTAGATATCACAGATATGTCTTTAGAGTACACCCTTCCTATAATCTTATCTTTTGTGTTATATAGTATAGTACGTGAAGATTGGAAGTAATTTGAATCATAGATAAATTTGTGCTAGAATGCGCAAGTGATATGAATGCGTTTATGAAAGCAAATGGCAGAATTTAGATAGCATGAATATAGAATAGAATAAGGGAATTAAGTTATTGAAAACAATCAAATTCAAGTCTATATATAGAGTTAAAAAGATGTAATCATTCATGAAAATTTTTGGCCAAAAGATATGGAAACAACTGTTGGATTAAAAGTTGTTACTGTTCGTTAAAATAAGGCGACCATTCAGAAAATAGCCGTTTTGAATATTCAATCGACCGAGGAAAAAATTCAGTCAAATGAAAATTCAAAACATTTTGAAGTTTAAATTTACTTTGAAAAGACACCCGGTTCAGTCGACTGAATGGGGGTGTTAAGTCGACTGAACCTTCAAAGTGATTTATGCACCTTTGCATGTTTCGGTCGACTGCACACCCTGGTTGAGTCGACTGAAACTAGTGTTTTCTGCCCAGTAAACTTCTTTTTGAAAGCAATTTGTTTACATACTTAATATAATCAAATCTTAGTATGTGTATATGATTTTGAATATGATTTAAAGTAAATGTGCGTACATATACCACTGAGGAGAGATTTTAACAATTATTAACTACTAACTAGACTATAGACAAACCAATTTTAAAAGTTGAAACTTCTCTTTGAAATCTTTTGTCTTCGATCTATCGTCTGTAGAATAGTATCTTCTCTTGCAAATTTGGTTAGTTCATATAATATATACTTATATAGTTGTCATGATCAAAACATCAAAATACTAGTTTCTAACACTTTCACACTCAATCCAGGGTATTGATCCATTTTTTGAGTTAACACTTCCCCCACGAAACACACATCACATCCAGAGCTATCAACGATCCCTTTAGCACATGTCTCGATAGTAGAACACACTATGTCCCACTCCATCGCTTCACCTTATCGAACGTGGCTTCTCGAACCATCACCAAGTCCCACCACTACATCTTACTTGAAGTACTCAACCTTAACGACTCACATTATTGGTTTGTCATAGTTCAGAACAATTCTAGACCACGTTCAAAAGTCTCAGAAAATCACTAGATCAATCTCGAAGCAAATCTCCAATTTTCTTAGGTCAAGGCTAACGCAACTCCTAGGTCTCCTTCACAACATACCAATCGTCTACCCTTGATATCCCAAGATCTTGGCATTTTATCATCTCCAAACTTTCTATGAAACTTCATCATTATATACTCTTTGATCACCAAGAGTTTGGTGTAAATATGAAGAAGTCGAGTTGGATAGACGTGATTGGGTTTGGAAATTAATCGATGCTGATCGATTCCTCACATTCCTTAACTGTCTTTCTCCTAAAGTTTCCTACTAAGACTTCTCAAGCTGTCCCAAAATCATCCCACACTTTCGTCAAGTTAACCTCAAAAAAATCTTCAAACAGCCCTGGGCCAGCCCTAAAGCGAGCTTGAAGAAACCCCGTAGCGGCTCTAACGTCACACTGAAGTCACCTAACTCATTACATCTTACTTAGTGTTTCTCATGATCGACTTTGAGGTTTAAGACCACCGGACTGAAAATCTTATTCGGTAATATAGCCCCAAACTCCCATTTTCTATCTAGCTATAAAATCGGACCAAAGTCAGCTCTAGGATTTCAAGTCGAAGGCATAAATTCAAAGTCAAACTACCATATAGTTGAACCTACCTCCTACCGGCCCAAAGTCTATACCATGATTTTGTTTCCCCAGCCTAGAGTTTTCCTGAGTTCACCAATAAATTGCCCCGAACATCCTATATGCTGAACAGGTTTCCTGAACTTGACATTTATTCAATCTCTACACTATTTTCTTCATCATTCTCAGCACATTAACATTCTATGTTAATCCAACCGTTAAGGTCACCATCTCAATTTTCACAATACCTGTATAATGACGTGACTCCATATACCCTAGATCTGATTCATCGAAGTCCAATTCCACATTTATGGATCTCCTAGCCTTTGTGTATCGACTCAGGAGTACATCTATTTGCATCAAAAATGGGAGAACCATCCAATTGATTAAAAAATGAAAATTGTAGAGATAAAGAAATTAAAATGAGGTTGAACACACAAGAATTGTAGTGTTTTGGCTCAAAATCAATAACCTACGTTCATTGTTAACTTTATTCCTAGTTCATTTTGTATTCTACAAGAGTCATTTTTACAACTCTGTTGCTTATAACTTAGCTAAAAATCCAATAGAGTATCAAGGTAAAATCAATTAATTCGAAAAGAAAAAAACAAGATCCCGTTCTTGTGCATTCTCCTTCTATTTATAGAGTAGATCATAGAAATAGGCTCTGAGACTTTCTCCCTACATTTTCCATGCCTAGCATGATGTTGTAGATGAAAATCATGGCTAAATCATTAGTTGCTAACAATTTGGTACCAAGTTGTGTCCATAATTCGGTGTCAAGTGATGAAACTTCAAGTTTCCATGTGCCTTCTTTTATTTTCAATTTCTGAACGTGCAATGCTAGTTTATTACCTTGGCTTCATGACTTGGCACCGAGTCATAAGTTGGAGTTGTATTTTTTACTTCTATTTCTTATCACTTGATTGGCTGGAGATTGGATAAGTACTCTCTAGAAGGAAGCAACGCTCAGTGCTGATTCTTATGGCTTCAGCTAAATTCTTGTTCCAAGCTTTCACTTCTAGAATCCTAGTTTATCTCACATCCATTCAATGGCTCTACTTCATCACAAATTACTCGGTTCAAAAGTAAGATAACACTTGCTTCCTAAAATATGCCTTATTTCAACAAGGCATGTTTTGGATCAAGGTAAGCTATCAACTTCAATATCTGATCTGAAAAGATGTCTTCATCCCCTGAAATATTTTCGTGAAGCAAAGCACCTTCTTTGGATTGACATATCACTTTAAATAGTTACCGAATCTTATTTTTTGGATGATATAAGAACTGAAGTATCCTATTTAGATTTATTATTCGGATCTGGGAACGCTGAAAGTCTCTTCTTCCATTCGATCGGGTAGGATTCCACCTCTGTTCTTCTGGTCATGTTTTATTTTTCATCTTCATTACCTACCTTTCCTTTCCTTTTATTTTCTTTTTATTTTTCCTTTCTCTTTTTTTACAACTGAGTAACGAGTTGTGTGCTTTAGCTCAAAACACTTCACTCCAATGCTTCTATAAGGGAAAGTTCCATGTCGCTCCAGACGATGGTTCTGTTACAATAAATCAGACAATAATAGGTAAAATCCAATACGCAGTTCCATAGTGTGATAGAGCTCGTTTGCTAGCATGAGCAAGCAATCTACACAGAGAGTTTGCAATCACCATGTTCAAAATTTAGGTTACACATTGCAAAGACTGAATTGTATATCACTGCACCCATTAATGCATAAGATCCAGTTGGCTACTACACATTGACAACCATTGGGTCTTATACATCGGCTATACATGGCCTTGTTTCAATATGAAGATCAGTGTTGAATATTACCAATCCTTATGCATCTATCGAGTTTTCCAGTAGGTATGAATCGTAGACACTCCTCGCATCTCTCTGCCATAAGTGTAGGTCAATCTACTTCAGAGTTCATCTTAGGCACAACAACTTCGACTTCTGCTTTAACACCTACTTCATTACGTACATCCTTTTAGCCTTGTCCTAGACCGTCCCGTCGTCAAGCTAGACAATCTATTCAAATAGTTACCTTTGTGGTGGAAGGTGAAACCTCTTTAGGGGTTTCCCCATTTGTCAGTCTTGAGGGCACTATAATCCTTGATAGCCCTCCAGATTCTCCAGCATCTACAATGGATGAAGTAGGTGTTAGGAGAATTTGTGATGGGCCTGACATTCCTTTTCTGGATGTCCTAAATCCAGAACCTTTTTAGCGGGACCACGATCCACCTAAAGGATGCAAAGCCTGTAATTATTAGACGTGCTTTTCTATGGAAGTCCCTTTGTTCCATCACTTTATTAGGTTGTTCCTTTAATTCATAAAGCTTACCCTTCTTCATCATCATCCGAATGGATACGCTTCTCTAAACATCATTTATGTGTTTTTCCTTCACCATTTGGGTAGGGTGCCCATGCTTGAGGAGATTGGTTATCTATTCAATTTTATGAAGCAACAAGACAGCCCATCTCTAACCTATCTAGAATCATCCAAGGGCTATCATGTGATTATTGGTCGTTGGAACAACCTTAGCCATTTTAAAGATGAACATTTCCTTATGTGTTGTCCAGCCAGCTTCGCTCAAAAGTGGCTATTGGGATGTAAGTTGTATTATCACTCCTTACCTTGGTGGATGTTCGATGCAGCCCAGGAAGAAGAAGTCATAGGTCGTGTACGACCTAACATGTTGGTAAGTTGGTTACGACCTAAGGAGGAGGCTAATGAACGAGGTTCTGGTAAAGAGTCACTAAAAGTTGAAGTTCTAGGTCGTATGCGACCTACCAGTTCCAAGGATCCCATGTTACGACCTAACAGACTAGGAAGTGCTGAGCTACGACCTAAGGGAGGTGCTGGGCCACGACCTAAAGCTACAGGAACAACCAATGATAAGTCGATGATGAGATACGACTTAGTTAAGTCGTCAGACCGACCTAACGAGTCACCCAGAGGAAAGGCAAAACAAATTGGTGAAGTATTAGGTCGTGAACGACCTACCGAGTCAGGAGTTAGGTCGCAAGGCTTAAGTCGTGAAGTTTCTGATGCCGCTTTTGTTTTAGGTCGCAAAGCTCTGGATACCGTTGAAGCTTCTAACGAGTTAATCTCTGCCGTTGATCTTCTTAAGTCGCGTAAAGATGCTATGATCTTAGGTCGCGAAGTTATGATCCTTAAGTCGCAAGGTCGTATCTTTAAGTCGCTACAGCTGGATGCCGTTGAATCTTCCGCGAGTTAATCTCTACCGTTGATTCCTTAAGTCGCTACGAAGTTGAGTTGCGTAGCATTGTTAAGTCGGCAACGACTTAGGTGGTTGTCTGTTTGTATTTTGTCTAAGTTATTAAGTCGCTGAAGATTGTAACGAGTTGTAACTATTTGTTGTTAGGTCGCTGCCGACCTATGCTAAGTCGCGCCTGTTCTAGGTCGCACCATTCTAGGTCGTAGGTCGTTTCCGACCTAAGTACTTGTATTTTTTTGAAGTTTTTGCGTGTTGAGTTGTAAAGCTATAAATAGCAAGTGTGAGTCATTTGTAAAGGTTGTTGAATATTGAATAAAATTCTCTTTGATTGCTTTGTGCTTTCATTCAAATTGGTAGTTGAGTGTAATCTCCTATCTCCTCTTTCGGATAATCGAGTGCGCTCGATTCAACGATTGTAGAAGCCGATTCGCGGAATCAAGTGCGCTTGATCAACGCTTGAAGAATTGAAGATCTTCGAACCCGGTATCGTGCGCGATCAACGAGTTCAGGATAGCTAGAATTCGGTATCTTCGGATCAACGAATTTGGGCATTTCAGCATCTTCCAATCCACCGATTGCTACATTCAACGATCTACATTGTTTTGATTAATCCGCTGCGTCAGTTTGGTATCAGAGCTTGTTCTAACCAATCATAGTTAGATCGAGACTTGGAGCCTATTCATTTGAAGATTTGAAGTTATCAATCACGGCCGAGAGTTTGAGGAAGTGGGTCGTGCATACCTTTGAAATTTGAAGTTTGGATTTGTGATTTGGAGAAGTCGTGTTCATCGTGTTCATCGAGATTTGCAACAAAGTGGAAGATTTCGATCCGTTTCATTTTGGATCAAAGTTCGAAAAGTGTTTGAATTTGAAGTGTTTTGGAATTTGGGAAGTATTCAATCATGCCGCCAAGAAGAGCTAATCGCCACCAAAACGTAGAAGCTTTGTATCGAAGAGAAGAAGCTGATGAGATGGAACAAAGAATCAATGAGAATTTTAGTGAGAAGCTTAATGAAGGAATTGGCCGGTTAGAGAAGCTTATGACAGAAATGAATCAAAATCGGAGAAGGGTTTCACCAGAATCTAACCATGGGGGTAGTAGAGTCTCGCCACATTCCAATCGAGACAGAAGTGTTGAAAATGATCAAGGGCATGGGAGGAACGTGAATGATCGTGAACGGAGGAATGTCAATAGAAGGGATGAAGGTGGAAGGCGTAATGGTAGTAGAGATGTTGGTGGTCAGAATCGACATCGTTATGCATCTGATTTTGAAGAGGAGTATGATGGTGGTAGTATTCAAGGAAGAGGTCAAGGAAGAAACTATTCTGAGTATGATCACAAGTGGGAATCGGGGATGAAGACAGAAATTCCTGAATTCAAAGGTGGTATGCAAGCGGAGGAGTTTCTAGATTGGGTAGCTAATGTTGAAGAGATTTTTGACTTTAAAGAAGTTCCAGAACATCGTAGAGTGAAGTTGGTTGCTACGAGGCTGAGGGGTAGAGCTTTGGCATGGTGGCAGCAAACCAAGCTTACACGTGAACGTATGGGGAAGTCAAAAGTTGAATCTTGGGAGAAGATGAAGAAATTGATGAAAGCAACGTTCTTACCTTACAATTATCAATCTTTGATGTATCAACGTTTGCAAAACTTGAGGCAGGGCACAAAGACAGTTAATGACTATGCTGATGAATTCTATCAACTTATTGCATGGAACGATATTATGGAAACGGAAGAGCAGTTGACATCTAGATTCATTGGGGGATTGAGAATGCAGATTCAGGATATGGTTAATATGTTCGATCCAAGATCTGCGGCAGAAGCACATCAGAAAGCATTGGCTTGGGAAAAACAAGGGAGACGAGGAAGTGGTGTGTTTACTAATTCTAGCAATCAAGCAAAGAATGTTGGAGGAAGTTCTAATGTTTCCAAACCTATCAGTAGACCAGTGTTGAAGGAGGTTGAGAAGACAAGGGTTAACAATGGTTTCAAATGTTACAATTGTCAGGAATTGGGTCATAAAAGTAGTGAGTGTCCAAAACCAAAGAAGAGAACCATGATTGTAGAGGTTGAAGATGAGGATGTTGATGGGGATTGTTCTAGTCCAGTTGAGGAGGATGAGCAGGATATTGCGTCAGGGGATGAAGGTTGTAATCTAATGCTAAGAAGATCGTGTTTAACACCGAAACAGGAAGAAGCTAGTTGGTTGAGGAGTAATATCTTTCAGTCAACATGTACTATTCTGGGGAAGGTGTGTAAGTTTGTAATTGACGCAGGAAGCTGTGATAATATTATTTCGACCGAGGCTGTGACGAAGTTGAAATTGAAGACAGAGAAACATCCGAGTCCATACAAGTTAGCATGGTTGAGAAAAGGAGGAGAAGTGAAAGTGGATAGACGAGTTCGTGTACCATTCTCTATTGGGAAGAAATACAAAGACGAAATCTGGTGTGATGTCGTAGAGATGGATGTTTGTCATTTATTATTGGGAAGACCATGGCAGTATGATCGAGCAGTACAACATGACGGTCAGACCAATAGTTACAGTTTTATGTTTGAAGGCACGAAGATTATCCTAGTTCCAAAGAAGAGACCACAAGGAGAAAGTAAGTCAGAAGAAATCGAAGAGCTTAAAACTTTGTTATCGTTGAAAGAGTTTGTAAAGGAAGTAGAGGAGGAACCTGAAGTGTTTTTGTTAATTGGGCGAGAGAGCAGTGAAGAAGTTGAAATTCCAGAAGAAGTTAAACCAGTTTTGAAAGAATTTGACGATGTATTTCCAGAGGAATTACCAACGGAGTTGCCACCGTTGAGAGATATACAACATCAGATAGATCTTGTTCCAGGTGCTGTGTTGCCACATAGACCACATTATCGAATGAGTCCGAAGGAACATGAAGAGTTGCGAAGGCAGGTAGAGGAATTGCTTGAGCAAGGACGTGTGCAGGAGAGTCTGAGTCCTTGTGCTGTACCAGCTTTATTGGTACCCAAGAAGGATGGGACGTGGAGGATGTGCACTGACAGTCGAGCATTGAATAAGATTACTGTGAGATATAGATTTCCAATGCCGAGGTTGGATGACTTGTTGGATCAAATAAGTGGAGCTACTATCTTTTCGAAGATTGATTTGAAGAGCGAATATCATCAAATTCGTATCAGACCAGGAGATGAGTGGAAGACTGCTTTTAAAACCAGGGAGGGTCTATACGAATGGTTGGTCATGCCATTTGGTTTATCCAATGCACCAAGTACTTTCATGAGGGTGATGAATCAGATTTTTCGACCGTTCATTGGGAAATTTGTGGTGGTGTATTTCGATGATATTCTAATTTACAGTGGAAGTCCAGAGGAACATTTGAATCATCTTAGAGAAGTGCTGATGGTACTGAGACAAGAACAATTTTATGCTGCTACGAAGAAATGCGTGTTCATGACGCATAGTGTTTTATTTCTGGGGTATGTTGTTTCGAAGGAAGGGATACGGGTGGACCAAAGTAAAGTTGAAGCTATTAGAGAATGGCCGCAGCCCAAGACGATAACGGAAGTTCGTAGTTTTCACGGGTTGGCTTCATTCTATCGAAGGTTTATACCACACTTTAGTAGTGTGATGGCGCCTGTTACAGATTGCATGAAAGGTAAACAGTTTGCATGGACGGAAGAAGCCGAGGTTGCTTTTGAACGAATCAAAGATCTATTGACCTCTGCACCAATTCTAGTGCTACCTGATTTTCAATTGGTGTTTGAACTACATACTGATGCATCCAAGGTTGGGATTGGAGGGGTGTTGAGTCAGAAAGGGCGTCCTATTGCATATTTCAGTGAAAAGTTGTCAGGAGCGAAGATGCGATACAGTACATATGATGTGGAGTTTTATGCTGTTGTACAATCTATCAAACACTGGAGACACTATCTATTTCAGAAGGAGTTTGTTCTTTACACTGATCATGAAGCATTGAAGCATTTGCAAGGGCAAGACAAGATTTCAGCGAGACATGCATCGTGGATTGCATATCTGCAACAGTTTACTTTTGTTGTGAAACACAAGTCAGGGGTGACAAATCGTGTGGCTAATGCTTTGAGTAGGAGGAGTCATTTGTTGACTACGCTAAAGGTTGAAGTGACGGGGTTTGAAATATTGCCAGAGTTATTCACTGATGATCCTTACTTTGCAAAATTTGTTGAAAAAGTTAAGGAGGGAGAGACGGATGATTTCGTGATAGTAGATGGTTTTCTGTTCAAAGGAAATCGATTGTGCATACCAGAGGGTAGTCTGAGAATGAAGATTATCAAGGAGTTACACGAAGAGGGACATGTTGGGAGAGACCGTACTTTACAGTTGATTTCACAATCCTACTTTTGGCCATCGATGAGGAAAGAAGTAGAGACGTTTGTGGAGCGTTGTCATATTTGTCAAGTTTCGAAAGGAACTGCGACTAATGCTGGTTTATATATGCCGTTACCTGTACCTGTAAAACCATGGGTGGATATCAGTATGGACTTTGTGTTGGGTTTGCCGAGAACGCAGCGTGGTAATAATTCCATTTATGTGGTGGTTGACAGGTTTTCGAAAATGGCACATTTCATTGCTTGTAAGAAGACGGCGGATGCTGTTCATGTTGCTCAATTGTTTTTCAAGGAGATTTATCGACTTCATGGATTGCCAGAATCTATTGTGTCGGATAGAGATACTCGATTTCTGAGTCACTTTTGGTTGAGTTTGTGGAAAATGGTGGGAACGAAGCTGAAGTTTAGTAGTGCTTATCACCCGCAAACGGATGGACAGACCGAGGTTGTAAACAGATCATTGGGGAACTTGTTGAGGTGTCTTGTTCAAGATAATCTGAAGAGTTGGGATGTGAAGTTATGCCAGGCAGAGTTTGCCCATAATCATGCTGTGAATCGAAGTACTGGGTTCAGTCCATTCCAGATTGTCTATTCGAGCTTACCGAAAGGACCGTTAGATTTAACGATGATACCACACTCAAAGGGGACAATTAAGAAAGCTGCTGATTTTGTTGAAGGACTGACGGAATGTCATAAAGTCGTTCAAGAACGATTAGAGAAAGCAAATGTGAAGTATAAACAGTCTGCTGATTTGAAACGACGGAATGTTGAATTTCATGAAGGTGATCTGGTTTATGCAATATTAACGAAAGATCGTTTTCCAGTAGGCGCGTACAATAAATTGAAAGCACGAAAAATTGGTCCGGTGGAAGTTGTGAAACGAATTAATGAAAATGCTTACAAATTGAAGCTACCAGATGATGTGTATACGTCGGACGTGTTCAATGTCAAACATCTCGTACCATATCACCGGGATGAATTTGTTATGGAGGAAGAGAGTACAAATTCGAGGTCGAATTTTTCTCAACCTGGGGAGGATGATGCAGCCTAGGAAGAAGAAGTCATAGGTCGTGTACGACCTAACATGTTGGTAAGTTGGTTACGACCTAAGGAGGAGGCTAATGAACGAGGTTCTGGTAAAGAGTCACTAAAAGTTGAAGTTCTAGGTCGTATGCGACCTACCAGTTCCAAGGATCCCATGTTACGACCTAACAGACTAGGAAGTGCTGAGCTACGACCTAAGGGAGGTGCTGGGCCACGACCTAAAGCTACAGGAACAACCAATGATAAGTCGATGATGAGATACGACTTAGTTAAGTCGTCAGACCGACCTAACGAGTCACCCAGAGGAAAGGCAAAACAAATTGGTGAAGTATTAGGTCGTGAACGACCTACCGAGTCAGGAGTTAGGTCGCAAGGCTTAAGTCATGAAGTTTCTGATGCCGCTTTTGTTTTAGGTCGCAAAGCTCTGGATACCGTTGAAGCTTCTAACGAGTTAATCTCTGCCGTTGATCTTCTTAAGTCGCGTAAAGATGCTATGATCTTAGGTCGCGAAGTTATGATCCTTAAGTCGCAAGGTCGTATCTTTAAGTCGCTACAGCTGGATGCCGTTGAATCTTCCGCGAGTTAATCTCTACCGTTGATTCCTTAAGTCGCTACGAAGTTGAGTTGCGTAGCATTGTTAAGTCGGCAACGACTTAGGTGGTTGTCTGTTTGTATTTTGTCTAAGTTGTTAAGTCGCTGAAGATTGTAACGAGTTGTAACTATTTGTTGTTAGGTCGCTGCCGACCTATGCTAAGTCGCGCCTGTTCTAGGTCGCACCATTCTAGGTCGTAGGTCGTTTCCGACCTAAGTACTTGTATTTTTTTGAAGTTTTTGCGTGTTGAGTTGTAAAGCTATAAATAGCAAGTGTGAGTCATTTGTAAAGGTTGTTGAATATTGAATAAAGTTCTCTTTGATTGCTTTGTGCTTTCATTCAAATTGGTAGTTGAGTGTAATCTCATATCTCCTCTTTCGGATAATCGAGTGCGCTCGATTCAACGATTGTAGAAGCCGATTCGCGGAATCAAGTGCGCTTGATCAACGCTTGAAGAATTGAAGATCTTCGAACCCGGTATCGTGCGCGATCAACGAGTTCAGGATAGCTAGAATTCGGTATCTTCGGATCAACGAATTTGGGCATTTCAGCATCTTCCAATCCACCGATTGCTACATTCAACGATCTACATTGTTTTGATTAATCCGCTGCGTCAATGTTATCCCGTTCAAAGTGTTAACTATGTCATTTCATAAATTTATAGATATTCCAAGGAGACCTAGTAGAGTTGCACTAGCACACACTCTCCACGCCCTACAAAATGTTCCCATTGAAGAAAGGAAAATTAAATTCCTTTTCACAGACCCTAAGATGCAACAATTTCAACTTTTGGACAAAGATCCAATCTTGGTATTATTTTAGTTGCTCATAGAGGTGACCAGTCTACTCCAGAGGCTGAGGTTAAGCCCTAACTATTGGGAATCAAAGAGGAACCTCTTATTGCTTAAGATCCTACCTTTGATCAAAGGGAAGATGAAGGTTGTAATGACAACATAGATAATGATAAAGGTGGAGATGTTGATGATGAACATAATGAGGATGGTGGTGACTTTGAAAATGTGAATCTTGATCTAAAGTCCATAGGAGAGATGGGTGGTGATGGACAAATATCACCTCTCCTCTATCGTCCAAGGTTAAAGATTATTTCTCCCTGTCCGGTCCCACAACCACATCAGGCTTTAGTCGAGGAGGAAACTCCAGCTCCTTCAACTGTTGATATTTACGGTTCTTTTAGGTGCATTATAGATAATATTCAGTTTTATGACATAGAAACTTTCAGTCTCCATGATATTGGTTCTTCTATTTGCATGGCTGCAACGCCCATTCAACTATTGTCGGGAAGATCACTCCACTTAGTCGAATTTATGAGCATGGTCCGTCGGGTAGGGCACACTAGCACTTTACATGACATCCAAAGTCACCACATGTTTACATTGCACGTGTTATTCCTTCACTTATAAATCAAAACTTAGTCGTGTTCTCTTTTCAGGTATAATGGGCTGCCCTAATCTCTATGATAATCTCCATGGCCAAAGTGCTGGTCATCATTGGCATAACCCTTTGTGCTGACATTGTGAATCTTCCTATGAGTCTTATTCAGTAAGGTATTGGAGGAAAGACAAGAGAGGAAAAATGAAGAGGAATGTAGTCGCCATGATGATCATGACCTGGAGTCCCACGATCGCTTTGGGTCGGGTACGATATCTCCCTCTCAACATCATGCTTGTTCCCCTTTTCCAAAAAGTTTGGATCCATACTCTTCAAAGCCTGGTCATATTCCCTCTTCTATAGCGCCATCTGTCCCTACTTCAGTTGTTCCCTTTACACAACTATGGTATCCTCCCACAAATCCAAATAAGTAATTCACCAATTTGGTTCTGCCACTTCTAAGCGTACTAAGCAAAGGCCCGGTAAGGAAACCACATCTATTCATGTCTCTGTAACTGTTATAGAATTTGCTGCAAATCCAAAGCTTGCTACTTTACAAAGATTGTTCCCCACATTCCCCTTTGATGGTGTTAAGTTTGCATATCCTTTAAAGGACATTCCTCTTATTATAGCCAAAGACATCACGGCTTGCATGAAGGATGTGTACGATCAATATTATTCATGAAGGAGGTTCACTCAAGCCATGTCTAATGTTAATAAGGCTAATTAATAAATCCTTTAGGAGAAGGAGAAGGAGATAGAGAATAAAGATAATGAACGCATCATTACACCTTATGATAAGGAGTTAGAGGAAATTAAGGAATTTCTCAAGGAAATGGTAAAGAACTCAGTGGAAGAGAGAAAATACTTTGATGACAAGTTTAAGATTCAACATGATCAGCTCGAGTCTTTGTATCATAGGATCTATAATCTTGTCATAGAAAAAGAGGCTCTCCAAAGTACCGTTTATGAACCAACATTAATGATTTTGAAGCTAGAGGTTGCAATGGAAGATCAGAGAAAAGAAAAGGGTGATGCACATAGTAATGTCAAAGAATATATGGGTAAATTTCTCGATGTCAAACAAGCACGAAGGGTTGCTAAAACCTGCGCAGCCAACATATAGAAAAAGATCAAGTTCAATATTTAGCCCACTCTGTTTCATTTCTATGAAACAATATCAAATTTTGGGATCTAAAGTGGCTTGGTGCTAAATATCCTAGAGTACTTGCTAATGGCCGAGGAGGGAATCATTAGAAAAGAAAAGGAATACCAAGGCTAAGTTGAGGAAGATAAGCTAATGGTCGACTTCTTAGATAATGATGATTTAAATGCTCTTATCATGGGCTAGGTGATACTAGCTTCTAAGCCTCTACTTCTACATAGGTTCCTACTAAGGCCCTTCCTGAATCTAGCTCTAAGGATTTGGGTAGAAGCTCAATTCCTATGTCTCATTGAATCCAAATAGAGACAACCAACTCAGCGGTGGCTACTTCAAGTGCCATTGCCTGTACACATCTGGGCTTCTCATATCTGAACCCGTTATTCATTTTTCCGAGGCTTTTG
The DNA here is from genome assembly GCA_030737815.1 of Allium fistulosum. NCBI lineage: Eukaryota > Viridiplantae > Streptophyta > Magnoliopsida > Asparagales > Amaryllidaceae > Allium > Allium fistulosum. The sequence goes on from CM060905.1 coordinate 1,147,509,188, forward strand.
GAACTTCGACTGCTATGGTGACTTTGGTGGCCACGATTTCTTCAACATCTTCACCTCAGGTTCAAAATAATCTCGAGGATCCTGGTTACGCATTACCCAAGTCTGCCCCAAAGCCTCCTTCTTTCTCCTCTATTGTAGAGGAAAATCAATTAGGTACTCCTTCTCCCGGAGGTATATCATAAGTTTCTCCAGTGCTTGAGAAGGTTTAGATGATTCCTGTTGATGTTTCTAATCTTTATTCTTTACTCTCTCAAGTTTTAGGTCAACCTGCCCTTGCCCTGTACCAAGAAGTGAATCCAACTTTAGGCACTCAAGCTTCGATGACTAAATATATCATCGAGTTTACCCCACCTTCAATTCTAACCTCTTTAGTTGAGTTCACTCTAGGTCTCAATCTCGAAAAGATTCACGCATTGAACGTAGAGGTTACGGACAATCCCGATATGCTATGCTCACCTGAACAATCCTGGACGCCTCTTCACCTTCCCCAGACTTTGGAAGTGCCGGATCCAGCCCCGCTTCGCTTTCTTGCAATGGTGCCTTATCCACGGGTGAATCAACACAAGAGACAGGCTCCTTCGCCATAACATCGTAGTCGACCCCTGCTGTGTCTTATGCTCTACCACAACAGAAAGTTTACAGCATCTTTTCTTTGAATGCGATTTTGCTGTCAGGGTCTGGGCTGCGACGACTGTTCACATTCTTGGAAACATTCCCACATTCAACTCGTTTTTCGACCACTGGCAGAACAACCCCCCCAACTACCACTTAGATCGCATAGTAGGTATATTCAGTTGGTGCATTTGGGCCGAGCGAAATGCACGTGTATTCTGCAAGCCTATATCCAACTTCGAAGGAACCTATAGACGTATTATTCACTACTTCTCATCTGTATCAGGTCATAGCTTCTCTGTGCCGTTCAGGCTGAGATTGCCACACCCCAGTTCTCCACCAGCTAAATCCTCGGGCAGCACATCAGCAGTTCCTTCTGGCAGACATCGAGGGCATCGCTAACCGCTATATAGTTCTAGCCTTTTTTCATTCCTGTTGTTCGCAATATGTATTTTGTATATAAAACTCTATCTCGCAATGACTAGCTTGCTGTATCTTACTACCTTCTGGCCAGCGATCAGGCTTGTTGATCGCGCTACTTACCTATTTATATGATATCTAATCGGCTGTGTAGTCCCACGCTACACAACCGTGTCGCTCAAAAAAATTATCATATGGGAGAAGGATCATGGTTTGTGACCGTCAATGTCAGATATGCAAACTGCTTATCTAACAATGAAGAATACTAAAAGGGGAAAATATGTTACTGATGTTCCACCCAAATCTCATTAGTGTTGCCAATCCCATCACCTGTCGTTCTAACTTTTGCTCCTACAGTGGTCGACATTCAAGATGGGACCCCCAAATCTCCGAAAAGCAATAATAATTGGTACGAGGATCTTATAGGCCACCTATTCATGGGAAAGGTTGCATAGTCTAAGAATATTCCAGCGTTAGCCTCGCCACTAGGCAAGAGGAAGAGTAGGAGGAGGACGGATATTGAATAAATATCATTCCCTTATGCGGTGTTTTGTTTTAGTTTTGGCATGTGTATATAGCACGTTGTTGTGCGGGTATGGGCGACACTTTTCCTTTCAAAAGTTAGATATGAATAAAGTTTTTTCCCTTTAAATTTTCATCTTATCGTATTTTTTCCTTTGCATCTGTGCGCCTATATACTTGGATTAATTAAGTTTGTAATGGCCATATCTGAATAAGTGTAATGCTATTATTCACCATAACTTTGTAAGTATGAATAATTCCTCACAATTTCTTAAGGACACTTTGTTATTTAATTCTGTTTGTCGTTGCCAAAGTATTTCTTTCTTCGCTAGCCAAAACTTTAGTGGTTCGACCAACTCCATGGCCTATCTTATTTTCCTTTATTTAGGTTTTGTTTGACCATAAGTAGGATTGTAGTCACAAACTCTTCTAGCTTCACATTATTTCCTATCACTAGGAAATAGTGTTTTCGATGTCTACTTCTAAACATCCATCATTGATCTTGTCTTTCTCCATATGTGGATCAAAATTATTCGTTGACCATCATCACTTATCATCATCCGAGCATGTCTTGCTAGGTTATAACGTGGTCGTATCTGCAAAAGGTTCTGTCATATACCAGTCCCTATCTTTATGATCTAATGTTTCAAATGCCTATCTCTAGGCATCGACCTTAGATCGTGCCTATCTTCGGGCTTTGGTCAAAGATCAAATGTGTAGGGAAAATCGTCTAGTCGACCCTACTATGGTTATAATCCAGTGAGCCAATTAGGAATCAAAGGAGTTCATTGGTGCTTATTTCTAGGAACCTATTTCAAAATTTGGTTATCTTTGGGCATTGGTCGAAGATCAAATGTGTAGGGAAGAATCGTGTGATCGACCATGGTTTGATCATACTCATATGACCCATTCAGATGTGTGGGGGTAAATCGTGTGGTCGACCCTGGTTTGATCATACTCATATGACCCGATCAGATGTGTGGGGGTAAATCATGTGACCGACCCTAGTTCGATCACACTCTTATGACCCAATCATGGATTTAAGGAGTTTGTCAGTATTTATCTCCGAATACCTTAATATTAGTGCTTTTTATAACACAAAATGTTCCATATTGACATTATTCACACGACACAAAGTTAGGCACTCAAGAAATACATTTCCATTGATCCCCAAAGGCCAATTCTATTTATAAACATAAGAATGGCAGATTCTGCCTTATTACATCATAGCCTAGTCAACTATTTACAAAAATGAGTCTAACTGAAATAACGTCTCAGGTGCTTGCTGTTTCACGCTCTTGGAATTAAGATTCCATCAACATTCGCTAGCTTGGAAATTCCATCACCAAGCTCTTTTTCAATCACATAAGAATTTTACCAATTTGGGCCAACTGCCACTAGATCAGGAAATAATTATTTCACAATTAGGTTGTTTATTTCAAAGGTACAGTTTTTGGCATTGAATTATCATGCTACTCTTTTTTAATGAGCAACTTCTTCTTATTTTTAATCGACCAAGTCAAGGACTCAAGAAAGAGTTCCTCATTCGTCTTCGGTTCATTGTGAATTCTTGGATGAGAAGGGATTTCCAATTCAATTGGACTCATGGCCTCTAATACATAGGCCATAGGGAAATGAAGTATTGCCGGTCGTAGACTTATGAGTCATTTCGTAAGCCTATGTTGCTGGTGGTAGTTCATTGGCCCTATTTCCCATGGCCTTCATTAATCGCTTCTTCATGATGGTTTTGATGATCTTGTTTACCGCCTCCACCTATCCATTCACTTGTGGGTGTAGTACTGCTGCAAATTTCTTCCCAATTCGATACCTATTGTAAAAATCTTTGAATTCGACACTTTCAAATGGAGTCCAATTTCAGTTATAATCTTTTATGAAACTCCAAATCAACATATAATGTTATTTACTACAAATTGATCACCTTCTTCATAGTTATCATGGTTAGCAATTCTGCTTTAGCCCACTTTACGAAATAGTCCACAGCCACAATGGCATACGATTCTCCACCCTTCAACATCCGTAGCTCACCAATTATGTCAAGTCCCCAAACTGCAAATGGTCAAAGGACCATGGGTTTACCATTTTCATAGGCTCTATGGATGTGGCTCTCGAGATCTTCGCAAACCTTTGGCACCTATCACACTTTCTAGTTTAATCAGCCACATCGTGGCTGATCATTGGCCAAAAGTACCCCTAATGATGAACCTTTCATGCCAGATTCTTGTTAGAACCTCCAATTTATGTTTCAATGATAACAACTACACAATCATATATAATATATATAGACCTTATCAAGATTACAGGTATATGCTACAAGAAGACACCATGCTTGAAGATATTGAGACTTAAAGAGCAACCAAGATTCATTGACCATACTACTGTCAGTAAAGTTATTTTATTGTAAAAGTGTCTTAGATAAATTATTATTAAGGTCTCCTTGAGTATATATACATACACAATCATACAATATGTCATATGCATTAAAATTAATTTAGAAAACTATTTTTTATTACCCATAGATGTTTGAAATAAAATCACAGACATCTGTGACAATTCTCAGGTTAAAAGTTTCCGATGTCACAAACGTCTGAGGTTTTACCACAGACATCTGTCATATGCAAAAAATGTCAATTATGAAAAGACATTTCTGTTTTAAACAAAATAAAATCACCTTTCAGATTCAAGCCATTAAAGTGAATAGACTTTCTCAAACAATAGCAACTCTTCATCTGCACCTTTTTGAATCTATAAATACTACTTTGATTGAGAAATAGACATTAACTAACTTGAATTAATTCATTCTTTCCTTTCTTGATTTCTAAACACTTCCTTGCATATATATTGTTCACAACTCTCAATCTATTACAACCAAAATATTATTTTGGTTAAACCACTTACAATTCAAAGCATTCATATTCACATACTCAAAGGAGATCATAGGAAGATTTTTACTATAAGTCAAAAACTGTGTTATTTGGAACATAAAATTGTCAAAGACACTTTTGTATTAGCCTATTCCTCCCCGCCAAGCGAGGGTAATTTGTTTAAAGGAAATACCAAAGGGGAGCTTCGGGACTGGATGTAGGATGGGAGGTCAGAACCAGTATAAAAACTCTGGTTTGCACACATTTTTATACTTTACTATTTATTGTCTACTATAGCATTAACTTATACATTTGCATATTATGCACAAATTAGATAATATACGATCCACAAGATTTACATTTGGTATTAGAGCCAGGTTATTTCAATCTACAGTAACTGTAATACCCCAAAATTTTGTGAAAAATCATTTTTATAAAATGATTTAATTTTTGAAATATTTAGATTTAAATATGGTGAAATTTTTGGGAATAAATAGTGTGCAAGGATATGTGGGCACATGCACACTGGAAATGGCACAAGGAAAAGATTCAAAAATTTCTGGAAAAAAAATGATGATAATAAAATAAATAAACTGAGCAAGGAAGCATTTCAAATGTGATTTTGAAATATAGATTATTAATCAAATTAAAGATGTTTTTTTTATGCATGAAAAATTAAATATTCCCAGTAAAAAATAAAAGATCAAATAAAAATATGTACACTTATGCACCTGTATATTTTCTGTGAGCAGAAAGTGTTAAAGCAAAACAATAAAAAGGAAACATTAAAAATGACATGAAATGTAATACAAGTCAATATGCTTGTGTAGGCAAAAATAGCAAAGGGGATTCTCAGAAATAATTAAAATATAAAATATGGTAGTCACACTTTTAACATGACTAGGTGAGTGGCCATTTTCTGAAAAAGTAAAGGGAAGAAAATACTGCCTTCAACTAATTATTATGGCCGGGGTATTAAGGAGGAAAATGAATGAAAAATGCATGAAGATGGTTAGGTCATAAATGGAATTTTGTTTTAACAAAACCCTAGTGGAAAAATGCATATAAATAGGCAGTTTTAGCCAGTAAAATTATCTTTACCCCGAGCTGCACAAAAATAAGAAAGGAAGAAAAATATTGGAAGGAAGGAGAAAACACACATACAAGGGTTTTCAGGATCAATAAGAAGAAATATTTAGGTGAGTAATCTCACTAGATTCATGGCATTAAGACCTGATATGAGGCAGCCAAGTACTTATGTTGCTATTGATATTTTCTGATTTTTGTTAATCACTGTTATATTAATGTTGTTGAATGGATTTTATTTTCTTGAGCTGATATAATGTGTATTATGGATGCACTTTGGATGAATTCCTTTGATCTGTTTGAATGGTTGCTATGGATGTACATACTACTATTTGTTTACATTTTGAAAAAAAAAGGAAGCTAAGGCAACAAACCTCAAAATCAAGGAAGGAATACACACTACTGATGGGGATCTATGGCAGGAAATTATTCTAAAAAAATATATATTATGAGCTGCATTATATTTTATATAAGTGCCGAGGCTTAAGAAAAGAAAGTGTAAGGGATGCAATAGAAATTTCCGTGTGCTGATTCCCTCATGAAATATCAAAATTCACAAGATAAAAATTGTGATTCAGCTAGATCTTGAATCTAGTTCAATCACAGTTACTTGTAAGTCATAATAACATAGCATGCCATGGTTCCACCCTCAGTTGTAGATGTACTTTTATATGATTTAAAGTTAAGACCTCTTATAGAAATATTTATGAAATGATTATCTGTTTGTTTTTGAACAAAATACTTGCAAGATAAAGGGAGATGTCTTTTTTTTATATACACTGTGACATGTCCACATAGCTATCTGATGATAGGATTTTTAACCAACACTACTAGTAAATATACTAGGGTTATGAGCCAAGAAGGCTGCTGGAATGCTTGTCATATTTGAAGTATGCAAGTTGGCACATGGTTTGTTTAAGCCCTGAGATCTTTGTGCAATGATGTGAATTAGTTCATTGCAATGTGTCCCTGTGATTCCTTACTAGCAGATGAGGTGTCACGTACTAGATTTTTCGACTTTCGAAAATTCGACATCGATACTCCCTTTATCGACTGCCGAGAAATCGAGTGCCGGAAATTCCAATAGTGAGGGTTTAAAAAGAAAGAAAAGGTAGAAAAAGAAGAAAAGAGGAAGAAAGAAAGAAGAAAAGAAGAGAAGAAGAAGAACATCAGAACAACAACAGAGAACAGAACAATGCCGGAATCTCACATTCGCAGCGGAACAATATATAATAGATAATCACTAGTCTTTTAAAACAAAGAACTATATCAGTTTATACATACATCAATCATCAGAGTCAATATACAACAATGGACAGTTATATAAACTTGTCCTCATACAGAATACACAGCGGAATAAATACTATCAGATACAAATATTACGTCTCGTCCTCCAGCTTATCTCCAAAGCTCCAGAATATCCTGATAACATAACTCTAGGCTGCCCGTGTGGAAATTTGTGGGCACCCAGAGTTTAGAAGGGAACAATAAACTCCGAGTCAGTCATGGTGACTGGTGTGAGATCGTAAAACAGTTTATCTTTAAAATTAACAACATAGGAATAATTTAAAATAGATTCGCAATGCTTTTTGGAAAATGAAACTACCATAAGACCTCCCGCCACACACACAATGCAAACGCAGAATTGGAGGAGATTACTTCTTATGATAGTCAAAGATGCTTACTACGCAAATCAAATCATTTTTGATATTATTATTAGTGCATAGTGTAGAAACATTTCGAAAGTATAATATTAATCTTAGCCAGCATAGGCATTCCGCACTTATGCCTACTATAGCTACTATGTTCAATAGCAGGTTACCGCCACATTCCATAGCAGGTAATACAACTAAAACCGTACACGTCGCGTATTGTTTCTTTGGATTTCCAACAAATGGTCAGGCTAAGGAACTTCCTTTTCCACGATGGGTACGTCCCTGGAATAGACGACCCGAGAACCTAACCGGATCTCTGCCAACACAAGGCCGGGTTACCTCTGCAAAAATAGGTAACTACTGACATGCGTATGCCATCCCCCGATCGTAACCGATCTTCCCGAGGATCCCCGATTTCCAACAAACCACATAGATAATAATGCAGCAACCACATAGGTTAAGTATCTGGGCTCCATACCATGATACCACCTCTATCCAGAAGGAATGACATACACTAAGGGGCGCTACTCCCTAGAACCTTGCCGCATCCTTCCTGTTTCGACCATTTCCGGGGTGTGAGGCTCGACGAAGTCTCGTCCACAAAGCTACGCTTTCTACAAAGCCATGCTTCGGGTCAAACAAAAAATGATCAACCTATGATCACAAAGATATAAGATCAAACAAATGATCATATCACAAATGATCAAACACTGATCATTTCACAGCAACACTCAGTATGCCACGTTACCAAATTGGGATATATCGCTGATAAATTTCAACTACATAACCTCTGAGCTCGCACGTCTCAGAGAAGGGTGTTAAGCTAAGAGAATAAATTCTCCGCCACCAACAGAAATGTATTTGAAAGAAATCAGCTTTATATCTCAAATTGTAACGTCAGACACACAATCCATATAAGTCTGTTCCGGGATCGAACAGAACCGAAGGCACTTCTCACGAAGCCCTTGCATATCCGGATAAATTTCTAATCACGTCCGGACTTCCCGTCACTAAGGGTGATAAAACCTCTAAACCGGAGATCAGCCGATGTAGAGTAACTCGACGGTAATCCTTCCGTTTTCAAAAATATCCGGTCTTCAACACCGGTCTTCAAATGCAATTCATAACGACGTATCACATATTCGGAATGGGTTATACGACCCCATGGTCCTTTCCCGGCTAACCCGAATAGTGAGCGAAATATTTAAAAATAAGTGTGGCATTCAAATTCATCCAATTCACAACAAATACCAATTCAAGGTAATTATTGATAGTCGGTTATTTAACTATCAATAAAGATGCGCAACATCATCAGATTCCAAATAATTTTCCAAATTATTTTATCTTCCAAAATATCTTTACTAGATATATAATTTCCACACTTAACCGTTTGAAAACAATTTCAAATCAATTTCCACATTTCATTTTATCTTTTGAAGATAAAATCTCAAAACAGTTCATTTCATATTGGAAAAGCATTTCCATACTTATTTTATAATAAGTAATTCACAAATATATTTCTTCTCAACATTTGAAAATATTCGATATACTTAAATCAAATTAAGTATATATTCATTCTTTAAGGAAAACATTCTTTTAACACCTTTATTTGAGTCAAAACGAATGTTACGTAAAACATCGTTACGACGACTCAAAATCACTAGTATAGGGATTCGAAATTAAAATAGATATATAAATCCCAATACTATATAAAAATATTTCTTTTCGGAAATCATTTACTATAACAACAGTGTTATAGTCCACCATTTCCTTAAATTTCTCGAAAAACATCTATTTCAATAACAAGTGTTGAAATCTATGCTTTCGATTCATAGTACATTTTAAAACATCTTTAAAATGTTTAACTTTATTTTTATATCACTTCTTCAAAAATAAATCAATTTTACTTAACAATATATTCACTGTCCAAAATCGTGAATATAATTCACTTAACCCAATTTCAATCATTTCTACACATTTTAATTTCAATAGGGATTCGCTATCCAAAATCGCGAATATATCTTCTTTAAGAATCTTCTATATTTAATTTATCCAATTCAATCTATTTCGAATTTACAACCACGTTCATAAATTCTATTTCTCTTTTATAACTACTTTGACTTATAAATCTTCTTTATTAACAATTCGATCAATATTCCACTTAAAGGCAAAAAATCAAATTTACAAGTAAATTTCTTATAAGTCTTTATTCTACAATTTCATTCATTTTCGCCTTCAAAATTTATAAATCTATAAATTTCATTCACTTACGGATTCCATAATTTTCTTTCATTTTTAACACTTAAAAAAAACTCATTTTATAATTCCAATACTTTGATTTATAAATATCAATTTTATAAATCTTTTATACAAATCGTTTATAGTTATTCAAAAATCCCAACTCAAATCATTTTATAAATAAATCAACTATTTATTTCAAAAATCACACTTTGGTTATATTTCACCAAAAATCTTAACTTTTATAACTTTAATAATTTTAACGTTTGTAAATCAATTCAAAATTTTAATAAACGTATACTTTCAAATAATCACTTTTAAAATCTCTTTCAAAGTAAAAATCGTTATTCTAAAACTTCAAAACTTGAATCCAATGATGCAACGCATCAATTAGTCAATCACAACAACGAACATCATATATCAATATGATAATCAACAAATATCACTAAATAAATAACTACTGGTGAGGAATCCAGTTGGATCCCTCCAACCTGTTTCCCTGCATCCAAAGACGTCAGCACAATACCAATTCCGCTCCAGTACGGAATTATCGCGGTATATGGGTTTTATAAAAATCCGCTTACTAACGGCGCAATAGGGTCTCATCCGCTATACGAGGCGGGAAATCATCAATCCAATATATACATATGCCAATATGTATATATTGCTATATATATAGATATATCCTACTATATCTAATATCACATCCAAATAGCAATCATCAATCAATAATAACTGTAAAATCAAATTTCCTTCGAGTGAGAAAGATCTCACCTTAGAATTTATTTGCTATCCCATTCCAATCCTTCTTTTGTTTTCTCGACTTTAACCTTGTATAAATAATTTATACAATTTATAAGTATTTGAATCAATTAACAATAAACTATCATCGTTAATTTATTTAAACAAAGAATTTAATTTTATCAAATGATTTATTTTAAACGAATGTTCCATTAACTATTTAAATTGATCGAACAATTTATTTCTACTTCTTTTTATCTTTATTTTCATCTGAAACACATTTTCATATGAAAATAATTTATATAGATTTCAAATATCTATAAAAATATGTATTTTCCCATTTAAAAATTTCTATCTTTCAAAGTTTATCTATACATATACCACTTTGAATTTATAACAAAAAAATATATTTTACTGTAAATCTTATACAACTGAAAATTTCTAAACTATATGTATTTACTTGCATATATATATATCTCGCTGTTTCCGTATATTGTAATTTACTTTACTGTTAATTTAATCTTCTTTTTATTAAATTCTTAAACTACATTCCTTTTTAACAAATTCTAAAACTCTGTTAATATTTTTAAATTACAGCCATATATATATTCAGTGCATATAATTATGAAATCAAATTAAAATAAACGACTAAATACCTCACGCATGCTCGAGATCCACCAGATTCCGTCACCACTTAAACGAACCCAATTCACTGCTTCACGTCGCTACGAGCCAACGTGCTGCTTGCGATTGAAACCCACGTCGTTGCTGCCGATGCTCGAACGCGAGCACACAGACCCCTTCCACAGTTGACAACCCCTCTGCCGCAGCCCTAGACTCCATCTCGCACTTCTTCGAAACCTCCTAACTCGTCGCCACGAGATCGTGACCACGACCCCAGCCCTATCCCAGATCGAACGCGAAGCCCTAGCTCGCGATGCCAACCGCCACTCGCAACGTGATGCCAGATCACCCACAGTCGCGTGATTCGAAATCGAGCCCAGCATCTACTGCCACTCGTACGCTCGATGACTAAGCCCTCCTCTAGTCGCTCGCGAACTCGAATTTGAGACTGTAGCAAAACTTCAAATCAGCAGTAGAAATATCGTGTAGGGGCAAGGATGAGTCGCGATGACTGATGGAATAGCTGAGTATATAGCGATGATTAAAATGAAGGCGTTGATTTTCGAACGAGAATGAAAGGTTTCAATCGATTATATTTTCCTTTGTCTCGGCTGTTCGAAATGAAAGAGGAAAGGGATTTTAAAAGAAAGGAAGAGAGTGGGAGAGGGGTACGAAGGTATGGGGGAGGTAAGGTCGTGAACGTGGTGAGGTTAACCAATATAAATAAAATAAAATAAAATTTCTTTTTATAATTTGAATTCGTTTTAAAATCTGAATGTGTTTATACTTCGTACACGCTCCCAGATTAACTCCAAAAAAATACGAAATTGGAAATCCAACAATAATACAATATTACGGACCCAATGGGACTGGTTTCGTCGAATTCCGAGACTGTTTGAAAATTGACTATTTTTAAATATCGATTCGAACAATTAAATTTCAAAACCGAACAAAACAGTTTAAATTTAAATTCCGAAGCTTTTATTATCTTCAGTGTTGTCAATACGAATTTTAAAACCTTTCGAAATATTTTTCTTTAGCTTTAAATTGGAGATTCAAATTTTAATTCAACATTCAACAGATTAAATTTTAAAGTTTATTCGTAAAAATTTAGAGTTATATCGGGATTCAAATTAAATCATCGTTCAAATATTTAAAATCAATTAAATATTCTCAATTTAATTTGTTCAAAATTCTGGGTCGTTACAAACTTCCCCCCTTAAAAGAATTTCGTCCTTGAAATTACAAGTTAGGAAAAATGGTCCTTAACTCGCCTACTATTTTTCACAATCCAATAGTTTTATCAAATTATCAAAACAAATCTTTCTACTAAAGATTCGTTATTAATTCAACTATCTTTCTAAACATTTTCATAATCTTCAAACAATATTGTTTAACTTCAAAATTCAAATTCGAGTTTAAATTCAAATTTTAAACTCTCAAAATTTCTCAAAAATTTTCTAACGCCCTAAATTTTCGAAAAATTTCGCCAGCGTCTCCTTTGCGCGGCTAATACGGCACGACTACAAAACGTCCCTACGGACTCTTAGATTTCAAAAAGAAAAAGAAAAAGCCAAGCGGCTAGAGAAATAAGTCATCAAATCTCATATAGAAATTCAAATACTTACCTTTTTGTCGAGCAATTCAAATTATCTTCAAATTTAAAATCCCAATTCCATTATAACACCTGTATGTCCTACTAGCCATAATATCTAGTTACACATTCAAATCATTTTGCAAATTCTATTACAAAATTTCAATACTTACTTCTTATATCATTTTTAAATTCACTATTGAAGTTACATCATTCAGTTTCATTCAATTTTACATTTCACGTTCTCATTTGAATTCAATTCACAATTCCAATCTATTTTGGATTCGGTTTATCTCCTGAATATTGAATTTTATCAGCTTTCATTCATAACTGATTATTTTTAGATTAGTTTCAATTACTAATTCATTTCTAATTCTAATCCACTTTCAAATTCAAATCTGTTTTCAACATTCAGTTTCAATTCCGGTTTTATTCTTATGTTCATTCCCAAAATTTATTTTCAATTTGCCATTTTGGTTTATAACCATTTATATTTAAACTGGATTTCCAATTCGAATTCAATTTACCTTTCTTTTATGATCACTGAATTTAATTCGTTCCAACCTTTATTCATTCGGTTAATATTCACTTAGCTTTACTTACTAATTTTAGTTTAATACTTCACTCGTTTTCACAAATCAATTTCAATTCAGTCTTATTTACTTACAAATTCAAAATGAATTTTAACATTCAATTTCATTTTATTGCACTTACAATTGCAAATTTATTCATTCATTCTGAAACTCATTCACTAATTCTTTCATTTCCAATTCGAATCTGATTTCCAAATCAAATTTCAAATATTCGATAAGTCTTCGACTTACTTACATTTCGATTTATAAGATCATTGATACATTCACCTTACTAATTTCATTCCATTAGAATTCTATTTCCAATTATAAGTTCATATTCACAATTTCATTCCATTATTGAATTTTAAATTTTCAATTACCTTCTTGAATTCTATTCCAAGTTATAAATTCATTTACAATTTGAATTTCATTCCAATCAGATCTCAATATTTTATAAGTTATCAATTTCATAATATTTCATAAATATTTTTATAGAGTATTCCAGAGTTTATCAACATTTTCAAAATCATTTTTGAAAACAATTCAAATTATCCTTTTGAATTTCCAAAACAAAACCCAAATTTTTTCCAAACAATTTCCATTTAAAACCACTTGGCAGCAATTTCTCTTTTGGAAACCCGAAAATGAACACCGATGATGCCGCGGTCATCATCGAAGTTATTTTCCAGTGACCGAAAAGAGTTTAGAGCTTTCATTCCTTCATAATACTTTTCAAACCTTTGAAATCCATTTTCAAATCAAAAAGGAATTTAAACTTTCCAAATCTCGAAAATTTACAAATTCTTTTCAAAACATTTCCAAAAACTTCTCTGGAATTCTATTTCAAATTACAAATCACTTTAAAAATTTATATTATTAAATTTCATTTGTATGTGAATTCATCTCTTTATCTTTCAATTCACATTTATAAATTTCATTCGTTAAATGGATTTATTTCCAAATCTTTGGTTATTATTTTAATTTCTCATTCCATTTCATATAACAATGATAATAATTCAATGTTATTATTTTATAACAACCAAACATCCATATACTATGATAATTCATAGAAAATCATTTCTTTTCTATACAAAAATAGTTTTGGGCAAAATTATTTCATTCACCCTGTTTTAAAACGATACTATGTCGTCTTGCCTCGTTTAAGTGTTTAGAAATCTCTATCGATAATATGGCGTCCCACATACCGACCAAAATTCACCAACATCTCAACGGATAAGCAAACACAATATAAAACATTTTTATATTCACTAACAAATACGCACTCGTATCTATTATTACACTCAACTCATTCTAGAGTACTACTGACTCTATCTCTAATGAGTAACACCCAACAGAGCATGGTTGTCGCTTAACCATATGCTCTGATACCACGCTGTCACGTACTGGATTTTTCGACTTTCGAAAATTCGACATCGATACTCCCTTTATCGACTGCCGAGAAATCGAGTGCCGTAAATTCCAATAGTGAGGGTTTAAAAAGAAAGAAAAGGTAGAAAAAGAAGAAAAAAGGAAGAAAGAAAGAAGAAAAGAAGAGAAGAAGAAGAACATCAGAACAACAACAGAGAACAGAAACAGAACAATGCCAGAATCTCACATTCGCAGCGGAACAATATATAATAGATAATCACTAGTCTTTTAAAACAAAGAACTATATCAGTTTATACATACATCAATCATCAGAGTCAATATACAACAATGGACAGTTATATAAACTTGTCCTCATACAGAATACACAACGGAATAAATACTATCAGATACAAATATTACGTCTCGTCCTCCAGCTTATCTCCAAAGCTCCAGAATATCCTGATAACATAACTCTAGGCTGCCCGTGTGGAAATTTGTGGGCACCCAGAGTTTAGAAGGGAACAATAAACTCCGAGTCAGTCATGGTGACTGGTGTGAGATCGTAAAACAGTTTATCTTTAAAATAAACAACATAGGAATAATTTAAAATAGATTCGCAATGCTTTTTGGAAAATGAAACTACCATAAGACCTCCCGCCACACACACAATGCAAACGCAGAATTGGAGGAGATTTCTTCTTATGATAGTCAAAGATGCTTACTACGCAAATCAAATCATTTTTGATATTATTATTAGTGCATAGTGTAGAAACATTTCGAAAGTATAATATTAATCTTAGCCAGCATAGGCATTCCGCACTTATGCCTACTATAGCTACTATGTTCAATAGCAGGTTACCGCCACATTCCATAGCAGGTAATACAACTAAAACCGTACACGTCGCGTATTGTTTCTTTGGATTTCCAACAAATGGTCAGGCTAAGGAACTTCCTTTTCCACGATGGGTACGTCCCTGGAATAGACGACCCGAGAACCTAACCGGATCTCTGCCAACACAAGGCCGGGTTACCTCTGCAAAAATAGGTAACTACTGACACGCGTATGCCATCCCCCGATCGTAACCGATCTTCCCGAGGATCCACGATTTCCAACAAACCACATAGATAATAATGCAGCAACCACATAGGTTAAGTATCTGGGCTCCATACCATGATACCACCTCTATCCAGAAGGAATGACATACACTAAGGGGCGCTACTCCCTAGAACCTTGCCGCATCCTTCCTGTTTCGACCATTTCCGGGGTGTGAGGCTCGACGAAGTCTCGTCCACAAAGCTATGCTTTCTACAAAGCCATGCTTCGGGTCAAACAAAAAATGATCAACCTATGATCACAAAGATATAAGATCAAACAAATGATCATATCACAAATGATCAAACACTGATCATTTCACAGCAACACTCAGTATGCCACGTTACCAAATTGGGATATATCGCTGATAAATTTCAACTACATAACCTCTGAGCTCGCACGTCTCAGAGAAGGGTGTTAAGCTAAGAGAATAAATTCTACGCCACCAACAGAAATGTATTTGAAAGAAATCAGCTTTATATCTCAAATTGTAACGTCAGACACAATCCATATAAGTCTGTTCCGGGATCGAACAGAACCGAAGGCACTTCTCACGAAGCCCTTGCATATCCGGATAAATTTCTAATCACGTCCGGACTTCCCGTCACTAAGGGTGATATAACCTCTAAACCGGAGATCAGCCGATGTAGAGTAACTCGACGGTAATCCTTCCGTTTTCAAAAATATCCGGTCTTCAACACCGGTCTTCAAATGCAATTCATAACGACGTATCACATATTCGGAATGGGTTATACGACCCCATGGTCCTTTCCCGGCTAACCCGAATAGTGAGCGAAATATTAAAAATAAGTGTGGCATTCAAATTCATCCAATTCACAACAAATACCAATTCAAAGTAATTATTGATAGTCGGTTATTTAACTATCAATAAAGATGCGCAACATCATCAGATTCCAAATAATTTTCCAAAATATTTTATCTTCCAAAATATCTTTACTAGATATATAATTTCCACACTTAACCGTTTGAAAACAATTTCAAATCAATTTCCACATTTCATTTTATCTTTTGAAGATAAAATCTCAAAACAGTTCATTTCATATTGGAAAAGCATTTCCATACTTATTTTATAATAAGTAATTCACAAATATATTTCTTCTCAACATTTGAAAATATTCGATATACTTAAATCAAATTAAGTATATATTCATTCTTTAAGGAAAACATTCTTTTAACACCTTTATTTGAGTCAAAACGAATGTTACGTAAAACATCGTAACGACGACTCAAAATCACTAGTATAGGGATTCGAAATTAAAATAGATATATAAATCCCAATACTATATAAAAATATTTCTTTTCGGAAATCATTTACTATAACAACAGTGTTATAGTCCACCATTTCCTTAAATTTCTCGAAAAACATCTATTTCAATAACAAGTGTTGAAATCTATGCTTTCGATTCATAGTACATTTTAAAACATCTTTAAAATGTTTAACTTTATTTTTATATCACTTCTTCAAAAATAAATCCATTTTACTTAACAATATATTCACTGTCCAAAATCGTGAATATAATTCACTTTACCCAATTTCAATCATTTCTACACATTTTAATTTCAATAGGGATTCGCTATCCAAAATCGCGAATATATCTTCTTTAAGAATCTTCTATATTTAATTTATCCAATTCAATCTATTTCGAATTTACAACCACGTTCATAAATTCTATTTCTCTTTTATAACTACTTTGACTTATAAATCTTCTTTATTAACAATTCGATCAATATTCCACTTAAAGGCAAAAAATCAAATTTACAAGTAAATTTCTTATAAGTCTTTATTCTACAATTTCATTCATTTTCGCCTTCAAAATTTATAAATCTATAAATTTCATTCACTTACGGATTCCATAATTTTCTTTCATTTTTAACACTTAAAAAAAACTCATTTTATAATTCCAATACTTTGATTTATAAATATCAATTTTATAAATCTTTTATACAAATCGTTTATAGTTATTCAAAAATCCCAACTCAAATCATTTTATAAATAAATCAACTATTTATTTCAAAAATCACACTTTGGTTATATTTCACCAAAAATCTTAACTTTTATAACTTTAATAATTTTAAAGTTTGTAAATCAATTCAAAATTTTAATAAACGTATACTTTCAAATAATCACTTTTAAAATCTCTTTCAAAGTAAAAATCGTTATTCTAAAACTTCAAAACTTGAATCCAATGATGCAACGCATCAATTAGTCAATCACAACAACGAACATCATATATCAATATGATAATCAACAAATATCACAATATCTGTAAATAAATAACTACTGGTGAGGAATCCAGTTGGATCCCTCCAACCTGTTTCCCTGCATCCAAAGACGTCAGCACAATACCAATTCCGCTCCAGTACGGAATTATCGCGGTATATGGGTTTTATAAAAATCCGCTTACTAACGGCGCAATAGGGTCTCATCCGCTATACGAGGCGGGAAATCATCAATCCAATATATACATATGCCAATATGTATATATTGCTATATATATAGATATATCCTACTATATCTAATATCACATCCAAATAGCAATCATCAATCAATAATAACTGTAAAATCAAATTTCCTTCGAGTGAGAAAGATCTCACCTTAGAATTTATTTGCTATCCCATTCCAATCCTTCTTTTGTTTTCTCGACTTTAACCTTGTATAAATAATTTATACAATTTATAAGTATTTGAATCAATTAACAATAAACTATCATCGTTAATTTATTTAAACAAAGAATTTAATTTTATCAAATGATTTATTTTAAACGAATGTTCCATTAACTATTTAAATTGATCGAACAATTTATTTCTACTTCTTTTTATCTTTATTTTCATCTGAAACACATTTTCATATGAAAATAATTTATATAGATTTCAAATATCTATAAAAATATGTATTTTCCCATTTAAAAATTTCTATCTTTCAAAGTTTATCTATACATATACCACTTTGAATTTATAACAAAAAAATATATTTTACTGTAAATCTTATACAACTGAAAATTTCTAAACTATATGTATTTACTTGCATATATATATATCTCGCTGTTTCCGTATATTGTAATTTACTTTACTGTTAATTTAATCTTCTTTTTATTAAATTCTTAAACTACATTCCTTTTTAACAAATTCTAAAACTCTGTTAATATTTTTAAATTACAGCCATATATATATTCAGTGCATATAATTATGAAATCAAATTAAAATAAACGACTAAATACCTCACGCATGCTCGAGATCCACCAGATTCCGTCACCACTTAAACGAACCCAATTCACTGCTTCACGTCGCTACGAGCCAACGTGCTGCTTGCGATTGAAACCCACGTCGTTGCTGCCGATGCTCGAACGCGAGCACACAGACCCCTTCCACAGTTGACAACCCCTCTGCCGCAGCCCTAGACTCCATCTCGCACTGCTTCGAAACCTCCTAACTCGTCGCCACGAGATCGTGACCACGACCCCAGCCCTATCCCAGATCGAACGCGAAGCCCTAGCTCTGGATGCCAACCGCCACTCGCAACGTGATGCCAGATCACCCACAGTCGCGTGATTCGAAATCGAGCCCAGCATCTACTGCCACTCGTACGCTCGATGACTAAGCCCTCCTCTAGTCGCTCGCGAACTCGAATTTGAGACTGTAGCAAAACTTCAAATCAGCAGTAGAAATATCGTGTAGGGGCAAGGATGAGTCGCGATGACTGATGGAATAGCTGAGTATATAGCGATGATTAAAATGAAGGCGTTGATTTTCGAACGAGAATGAAAGGTTTCAATCGATTATATTTTCCTTTGTCTCGGCTGTTCGAAATGAAAGAGGAAAGGGATTTTAAAAGAAAGGAAGAGAGTGGGAGAGGGGTACGAAGGTATGGGGGAGGTAAGGTCGTGAACGTGGTGAGGTTAACCAATATAAATAAAATAAAATAAAATTTCTTTTTATAATTTGAATTCGTTTTAAAATCTGAATGTGTTTATACTTCGTACACGCTCCCAGATTAACTCCAAAAAAATACGAAATTGGAAATCCAACAATAATACAATATTACGGACCCAATGGGACTGGTTTCGTCGAATTCCGAGACTGTTTGAAAATTGACTATTTTTAAATATCGATTCGAACAATTAAATTTCAAAACCGAACAAAACAGTTTAAATTTAAATTCCGAAGCTTTTATTATCTTCAGTGTTGTCAATACGAATTTTAAAACCTTTCGAAATATTTTTCTTTAGCTTTAAATTGGAGATTCAAATTTTAATTCAACATTCAACAGATTAAATTTTAAAGTTTATTCGTAAAAATTTAGAGTTATATCGGGATTCAAATTAAATCATCGTTCAAATATTTAAAATCAATTAAATATTCTCAATTTAATTTGTTCAAAATTCTGGGTCGTTACATGAGGCTAGGGATTTAATTTAATGAAAACAACCTGTAAATGAAGAAATAGGAAAATGAGTATTTCCTAGGTTGGTTGGAATGGAACCCTGGTTATTCCATTGAATATACACACTGTAGATTGATATTCATGATTGAATAAATAAATTTGTGTGAATAAATGATAGATAAAGATATCATTCTTGTATCAATGTGTATGTAACATAATAAAGCAGTGGATTACATGCATACAAAATAAGTATTAAGGTTCATCACCCAGAGCTTAATGTTTTGAATATTTTGATGTTGCTCATACCAGATCTTAGATCTGACCCTTGTTTGCTCATGGCATATGGGGGTGTCTCATTTTAAAATGAGGCAGACACTCATGCTCTTTCAAGGATCGCAGGCACTAAGTAGAAAATGAAGTTATGGCTACTATGGAGGAGTGAATGAACATGCTAGCTAGTTTCAATAAGAGTTTAAATTGATTATATCTGCATGTATTCAGGAAAAATTATGTTTCTAAGATTTCCAGTCATGTAATGAATATTCTATGGTTAGTGATCAAGTTGCTCTTATGTTCTGTAAAGTGTTAGATTAAATTAGTTGTTCTGTCGAAATCGTTGTGTGTTAAGGTTTGATTTGTTTTTGAAGTATAGTCTGGAACATAAACAAGAAAAATATGCTCAAGTATTAGCTATGGAAACCTGGTAAAGAAATATACAATTATGTGAGCAATTGCTTTGCAATTATATTATGTATTAGACAATCTTAAGTCATTTTAAAACACTGAGTTTTGGAGTAAATTCAGAATTTACCTTGAAGTATACCTTTAAGTATCTAATTGTTTTTCCTCTGAAATATGTCTACAAATGGTTCAAGTCTACTTTCTAAATTGTTTTGAGAAAAGTAATTGTATGGGAAGGCTACAGGTATGATGCAAATGACTGGCATTTCAATTGCCATGATCAGGTACCTGGCATGACACTAGGCACATGAGTTAACCAACTTTAAATAAGTGAAGTTTTGGTTGATTATGTTTGGTTGTGTTTTGACAGTAAAATGCCTTTCAAAAAGCTTTAGGTCATTTAGCAAATGTTTTACCATAACCAATTTTCAAAGTCATAACAGATATACAATCTGGACAGGCTTGCACAAGCAAACCTGGAATTATTCTTATGAATATTTTTAAGTTCAAATTCTTGACATAGCAAATCTTACGCAAATACACAACTCACTATGTGTCATGTGGGCTAAGATTAAGGCAAACAAGTCACATAGATTGAATCTTAAATAAGAAAGTTTTTAGAAAATACATAAGTGGAAAATGATAAGTGAATATATCATTTTTGGCCTTAGCCAAATATCAATACATTTGATCCATGATCTGAAATAAAAATCTCAAGAATCTTGAGATTTAACTGTCATGGTAAATTGATATTAAAGACTATCAATCAGAAGGAGCAAGTTCATATAAGTTAAATACGCATAGGATTTACTGACTTATCTCAAATATTCAAAAGTATATAGTAATTAACTTTAGGCAGAATTGCCCAAATCCAAATCAAACAAAATACTCTTGTTTAACAAAAAAAATATATACTCTGAATTTAAACAAGAGAAACACATACATCTTCATATGTATGTGTATATTATTAGGGATACACTGATATATTTATATTGGTAATGAATTTTGAATCCTGGTTGAATTGTTTGAAAAAAAAATGACTCTGATAATTCAAAGGAAGTTTAAATCAAACTTAAAAGTGCAAATGAATATAGGTGGACATCCAGATACACATAAATTAAATGTGCATTTGCATGAACACATATTTATATATATATATATAATAAATCCTTATGAAATTAAGGTAGAAATAGGAGGGTCATTTCAGTTGGTATCAGAGCACTTGGTTGCATTGACTGCTAAGTATTATAGAAATGTATTATGTATGTTTGTTTTGGATGAAATAATTTAGATAAGAAAATAGTAATCATAGAAGTACTCATAATATACTAATACCATTTGCCCAGAATTTAGTTAGCAGACCATGGTAGGAAGAGGATCTCATCACAATGCAGGACCCAGTGCACCTCAAATGCTTGATATGCAAGAATTTGTGAGTGTTTTAAGAGATGGAATTGGGCATAGGCCTGAGAATCCACATGAAGAGCTATCAAAACAACTGAAGACTTATTCCAATTTGGGAGGCAGGAGTTTTGAAGGAACTGAGAATGTGATGGAGATTCAAGCATGGTTGAGAACACTTGATAGGATTTTCAATGACATGTAGTTAGATGATCAAAGGAAGAGGCAAGTAGCTTCAAGACAACTGAAAGGGGTAGCTTTAAGCTGGTGGGAGGTGATCATAGCTGGAAGAAATGAAAATGAAATCACTTGGAATCAGTTCAAGGAGATGTTGGAGGCAAGATTTGTACCAGCATCAGCCAAGACCACTTTGCTTGAAGAATTTATCAAACTTAGGCAGGGAACTTTGAATGTCACTGAATACACTCAAAAGTTTGAGGGGCTATCTAATTATGGAGCAATGCTAGTGGTAGATGAAGCATCCAAAAATGATAGGTATATAAAAGGTCTGAACCCAGGACTTGGCAGAGCTATGCTACCATATGCAGATAGAACTTTTGATCAAGTAATTGATCTGGCATTGAAACTGGAACAACATGACAAAGAAAGAGAGAAATATAGGAATTTTAAGAGCAACAACAATAAGAAGAATAAGGGAAGATATCACCCTTATGATAAAAAGATGGAGGAGGCAGACAACAAGAAGGACAAAGACACAAAAGCCAATTATGCTAAGAAGAAATTGGTTTGCCACCATTGTGGTAAAGAAGGACACATCAAACCTAGGTGCCCAGAGTTAAAAGGAGGAGCCTTCAAATGCTACCTATGTGGGAAAGAGGGGCATATGAAGAGGAACTGTCCTGAGAATAAACAGCAAGGGAAATTGGCAACTTTGGAAGGTAAAGGCAAATCTGCAGTGAAAATTGATGCTGAAAATCATGGCCAAGTGGAAGGTACATTACTCATTTGTGCCATACCCATACCAGTAGTATATGATACTGGAGCAACACACTCTTTGATTTCTTATGAAATAGTTAAAGTGTTAAAATTAAACTGCATATTGGTTGAAACCCCATTGCTTGTACAAAGTCCCCTAGGGAGTTCTAGTGTTTTGAACATGAATTGTGTGGATGTGGAGTTAAACATAGGAGGAAATATTTTTATTTCCAATTTATATGTTTTAAATTACCCAAATATAGGAGTTATATTGGGGGTAGATTGGTTAAGGCAATTTAAAGCCATAATTAATTTAGACTCATCCACCATATCATTGCAAAATTCTAGAGGCCAGAGGATCACAGTTCTATGTGAAGTAGCTAAGGAAGGGAAATTATATCATTTAGTTGACTTAGAAAAAGATCTCAGTGAACTAACCATTGAAGAAATTCCCATAGTTAATGAATACTTGGATGTGTTTGGGGAAGTTAAGGGTGTTCCACACCACAGACCAGTTGAGTTCCAAATTAATCTCATTCCAGGAGCAAGTCCAATAATCAAGAAACCCTATAGAATGGGGCCAAGTGAACTGAAAGAATTGAAAAATCAGTTGGAAGAATTAGAAGGCAAGGGATTTATAAGGCCAAGTAATTCCTGCTGGGGTTCTCCAGTATTGTTTGTAAGAAAACATGATGGTACCTTGAGAATGTGCATAGATTACAGAGAACTAAATAAAGTAACCATCAAGAACAAATACCCATTGCCTAGAATAGATGATCTCTTTGACCAACTCAGTGAAGCTAAAATATTTTCTAGATTAGACTTAGCGTCAGGATTCCATCAAATGAAGGTTGAAGAATCAAGTGTTAAGTATACTGCATTTAACACAAGATATGGCTTATATGAATTTATGGTTATGCCATTTGGTTTGACAAATGCTCCTTCATATTTTGTTGATTTAATGAATAGAATATTTAGAGATTATTTAGACAAGTTTGTACTGATTTTTATTGATGACATTTTGATTTATTCCAAGACAGTGGAAGAGCATAAAAATCATTTGCATTTAGTTTTGTCAAGGCTAAGGGAAAATGATTTAAAGGCAAAAATTTTAAAATGTGCATTTTGGAAAGAAGAAGTACATTTTCTTGGGCATGTTATCTCTGCCAAAGGAATATCAGTAAACCCCAATAAGGTAGTGGCAATCCAAGCATGGAAAAGGCCTAGTACCATCAGTGAGATTAGATCATTCATGGGGATGGCAGGATATTTGTAACGACCCTTAAAATTTCAACTGTTTAATAACGTAATTAGTTGAAATTTTGTGAAATTTCAAACGATAAAATTTTGAAATATAAATTTGATATTTGGAATGCGTCTAGTTAAACATAGCAACTGGTAAATTTTCGTCCGAAAATACGAAAGTTTATTTCGCGCGTAAATTCACTTCAATTCAATCAGTTAAAAAAGCGTTGAAAATAAAATGTTTCCGAAACCTAAATATTTTTACATAGAAAAATTCTAAACCATCTTCTGAGCAAGATGTCAGTTGGTCGTTTTTCAAAATTTGGACATCTATTGCTCCGTCGTTCTTATTTTCTGCAAAATAGCAGTATTTTGGTACCGATATCGATTTGATCGGATGATCGTACCACTGATATCTGTATACCTTTTTGATCGTCTCGTCGTACTGATCTCCACGGTATATTCAACTCTGCATTTTTAAGTCCGGTACATGACGGAACCGTGCAACGGTTCACCGTATCGGTACGTTTTGATCCTCTTGAATTCCTATGCTCATTCTTTTGCCCAACGGTCGGATTGTGACTTCCTTTATTATTTCCTAGAATCTCGTACATGACTTTTATATTCAATGCAATCTGGTTCATTTATATTTTTCTTTTCTCTGACGATTCACTCTTTTTCTATTCTTTTTATTTAAAATATATATATTACCTGACTATAATTACTTGTTGTAACCTAATCTGTTCGACTACCTTGCTGTGAAACTATCCATTCCTTCTTGAGCCCATTCATTTTCGTTCTGCCTTGGGAAGATAATAAGTATATTTGAAGGTTTGCATTTTATTTGGTTCGAAATCAGACTGTCATCAATTCGAGCTTCCCACCTCTCCAATTCTTGCAACATCCATGGTCGTAGCATCCCCACCTCCTCCACCCGAAAGCTTTTCCCCTCCGACCCTCTCACCCGACCCCGCAAGAAACAGCACGGAAGCCACGATTCTCCTCGACTGGCCTCACTTCCGCCTCTACCCAGTCGACCACCCTCCGCCGAAGTTCGCAACCCAGCGCCCCTCTGCTCATAGCCTTCCACCTTGCCGCACCTCAGCTCGCCTCCCACTTTCCTTGCCCCAACCTCCGACAATCGAGAGCAGCCCTTCGTTTCGTCCCCAGCAAGCCTCGTCAACATCATTCACCAGTGGCCATACCCTTCTAGTAGCTCGGCCGAGTTCCTCTTCCCTTCCTCTGTACATTGATTTAGGTGAAGATATATTAATATACATTTACTAATATTAAATTTTTGTACATTATTTCCTTTTACGTCCTGTTTTATAAAAAAAAAATCATATATATATATAGTATAATCTTTAGTATTGGTAAGTAATGTAATATATATAATATAGATATGTTAGCATACCTATAAGTCATATCAATCTGATGTTATATATAATACGTTGATTTGCGCACATATATATATTAGTCTATGTATAAGTGGCAGGTTGAGTGTTAAATATATATTTATGTTGGTTTCAAGTGTTATTAGGTTTTGTGAACAGTTTTATATATGAGTGATGCTCTATTAGTATATTATACAGATAAGCTACAGTTCCAGTTTATATTTGTACCATTTAAACATATATATATGTATTAGTATGTATATTCTATAGCTTATATATATAGTTTATATCTGGGTATATATTTATGTTATATGTACTATTTTATAAATATTTTGTAGTGTGGGTTTATCTATCGGTTTATATAAGCATTGTATATATTCTGTAAGCTTATGTATAAACCTGTTTTCGGTTGTATATACATATATACATTTTTAATGAAGTGGATTATATTGATTTTTGATGCATATTGATTAGAAGGTATGTATATGTTCTGAGTGGTATAAGTTGGTTTATTTTATTATCTCATATGAATAAGTTATATAAGCTTTCAAATTCGTTAGTTATGTAGGCTATATAGCTTTATATTTGCTCAATTCTACAAACTGTCATATGTATATATAGTAAGTTATATATATTAGTTTATATGTATCTACCTATATGTTCGTTGTATATATTCATATTAGTTAGTACATATATGTGCTGTATAAATCTGTATATATATTAATAGTATATGGGTACGTGATTTTATGACGAAAAGGTTTCACATTTTATATAATATATATGTACTATAGACTCTGGATATACATACATATAGTCTATAGATTTATAGTGTATACAGTTTATATATTATAAAATATGTAAGTTGAGTTTACAACAATGGATTTTGAAATGTATATTTTAATTTAGAATTCCGATTGATATATATATAGTTATATATATATATTCATTATACCAATTATCTTCATCAACCCAACTTTGATTTATTTCGTCTATTCGTAATATCAGCTCATCCGTCAAATTCGTACCAATTCAGCTTTGTTTTGGAATTCGTGCTTGGATCCGTAGCTCTGTTCATTTTCAAATTCCTCTAGCCTCGAAAGGTGAGCAATCACTCACGATTAACGTTCTTTTATTTATTAAATTTGATTTCAATTGAAACGACAATTGAAATATACTGTTGTTAGTTAATTACACTGTTATATATGCTATTATCTGTATCAGTTCACCTGTGACACCTGACACCATTATCTGTTAATTGTTTATGCGATGATAATACAGTTTGGCTGATAATTGATTTGATTGTTGATGTTTGTATTGAACGTTAAATTGTAAACGTTAAAATGATAAATAGTATGAAATTGAACTTGATATAGGATAATTAAATGTTAAATTTGATTAACGGACATTTGTATAATATGACCCCTTTAACTGTTGAATTTATTGACACGTAGGATTTGATTTATTACAGTTTGAACCACTGAATGTATGTTGTTAAATTGATGATGTATGAAATTGTAAATAGATGACAAGTGAAAAACCGTAATGTAATAATCTTTAATCTACATGAAATGATAGTGTAGATTCTAGAAATAATTATATTAATTCGTACAAATAACAATGCGAATTAATACGATTATTTCGGGATTATTTAAATTGATTATTGGATTGATATTGATTGTAGTATTGCTTGTTTATTTACTTTGACACCATCCCATTTATCACACTGCAAGTTCCCTTTATTATGCTTTGATTTTAAATTGAATTGGAATCGGGTTGAAATGATAAATACCCAAATTGAACTTTGACCTTGGATATAGAGAATTAAATAAAACCCGATTGGTCAATAATCTAATTTAAAAATAAAATGAAGATTAAATTTGAATAAATAATATGGTTTTGAAACAAAGTTGGAAATTGAATTTTAATGAAATTTAAATGTGAATATTTAATAATTTGAAATGAAATATTTATAAAGAAATTGATGAAAGAATGTTGTTTAATTTGAGAAATGATTGAATTAAGTTTGAAATTATTAAAGTTGAAATGATTTAATAATTGAGTTTGAAATTATAATCAAGTTTGAAATTATTAAACTTTGAAATTATTTAATAATTAAGTTTTGAATTATTTACTAATGAATTATTAAATAATTAAATTGAATTGAAATTCTTTAATAAGAAAAATTGAACTTTTGAATAAGTGGATTTTACTTCGTAATAATTGAAATTGAGTTTTCTTTATTAAGTGAGCTTTGGAAAATTATTTAAGAAAGTAAATAAGTGAAATTGAATTTCTTTAACTAGAAATAGAATGTGATATTTTGGAATTAATGTAAGACTTGTAATTGGAGAATTGATTTGACGAATTTAGTTTAATTCAAAATTGTAAGTTTTGTTTTAATGAAGTTGAACTTAAGAATTGATTAAATGAATTGGAAATTTAATAGAAATTGTTTTGAATGATAAAGTAACTTGGCGAATATTGAATGAAATCGATAAATGAGTTTAAATTGATTTGAATGTTAAATAGAATTTATTTAAATGATTTCGGAATGAAACTTATATACGAACTTGAATCAATATTTGAATTGTTTTAAAAAGAAATTGAAATTGAATTATAAGATTTTGAAACGGAAAATTGGAAGTTTTGAAACGAAAATTTGGAAATTGTTTTAGAAAGACAAATGAAATGTTGATTTACGAATTCTATTTGAAATTAAAATTGATTTGGTTTTTGAAATATATAAACGACCAATCGGTGTAATAATTACGAAAGTTATTAAAGAGACCGGGATCGGTAATGGATATACTCTCTATCTGAACCGAAACCATTTTAATAACTATACGCGGAGTGTTGATCCAGAACGAAGTGGATGGTTTTGGTGAACGCGTTGACTGAAGAAAGAGAACGATTTTGGATGACCCCTGACATGACTAAAACAGGAGCCGCGCCGGGCCATTGAGGATCGCCATCTCTAGCGGACACACTTCTTCGATACCATATCTATTACTTTTGTGATTCGATTTGGGTGCACCCCTCGATTATGGGAGTG
Source organism: Allium fistulosum (assembly GCA_030737815.1). NCBI lineage: Eukaryota > Viridiplantae > Streptophyta > Magnoliopsida > Asparagales > Amaryllidaceae > Allium > Allium fistulosum. Next base: position 1,147,537,706 of record CM060905.1, read on the forward strand.
TTGTTCGCGGTGTTGGGGTAGTAGCTGCTATGCCCAACATCAGTCCGGATCAGGCAACTACTAGTATCCTAGTTGGTATCGCCTCATGTACCTTGTCATACTGATTATCCTATTCGCGACCACTACGATTTTGATTTGTACCTTTAGTATATGGATTGCCCTCTGGTGACTTCCGGTTTTGGGGAAACTACGGTCTTGTATATGCTTTTGGGAATAAACAGTTAAGAGGTGTATGGGCCCTGCTTAACCCTACTTTGATATCTTTATATTACTGATAGACATTATCTACTTAGCGTACATTACTACATAGTAGATAGTTTAACGGATCCTTAAAGGATGGTTATTCCAAACATCCTTTGAGTTACTTGTATTTCAATTGCTATTTCACTTGAGTTGGATTTATTAATATAAGAATGTTAATCCTGACTCGAGTGTCTTGTGTTTTGCTTTACGCTCGGGTCAGACTGAGTGTACCAGTATTCGAGACTCACCATTGGAGTTGGAGCTTCGCTTGGAGATCCAGCTATCTATCCAGCTTTCAGATATTCGATGATTCCAGTGATGTATTCTGATTTGTATCTGTTACTCTTCCGTTGTATCTAGTTTAACTCTGATGTATCGTATTACTCTTCTGTTGTAAACTCTGATGTATTTTATATATTCATATAGTAGCTTCATGAACTACTATCTCTTTTATTTCCGCTGCACTTATTACTCTGTGTCTGTGATCTGTGATTATTTTATTTACTGTATATGTTCAGTTTTGCCAAATTTAAATTAACAACGCGGTATTTTGAGCAATTCAACTCCGGCATGAGTGTCTACCTATACACTTATAATGGATGCGAATGGTCCGAAATTCCGGGTCATTACAGTTGGTATCAGAGCTTTGGTAGCTCTAGGCAAAACTTAACATATAGGGTAAATGTATTTACAGAATCACTCTCATTCGAGTTTCAATCTCTTCCCTTGACTCAATTTCTTTGAATTTTGGGACGTTCCCCTCGGTTCTGAAATTCATTCGTGTCCTTCGCTATTCGTCTTCTTTCAATTCTGGAGCACCCCATAACTCCATTCTGAATGTTATCTATAATAGATCGGCGGTCTCGCCAATCTTCGAATGATTCGTAAAGGAGTAAAACTCCTTTACAATAGGCATTGATTTACCGGAGATTTCTGTATCCTCGGTTTACGATGCTATCTATCTCCTGCTATACCTGAATTCTATTCTTGAGATTGAATGTAGATTTGCCTTGAAATTCTGCATCGATCTTATTCTTGAAGTCACGGACGACCCGGTTAAGGTTGCCCGTGAATTAAATAAACTCATCCATCTCCCGATTGTGGTAATTGAATTATCTTATCTTCTATTTCAAACTTATCTTCGAATCAAAATTCTTTTTTTTTTTTTTGAGTCCATCAAATTTGAATCTCTACCCTTGCTTTAAAATCCATTCTTGTATCGTCAAGCGAGGAAGTGTATTTGTAAATTTATATTAAAAATGTTTTATATATTGTGTTGTTTGAGTTGTTGATGTTGATTTGGGTTTCCGATCGATTCGTCTGATCAACGCTATCGATAGGATTTCCAAAACACTTGAACAGAGCAAACTGACACAATATTATTTTCAAATTTGGAAAATGAAATAAATTTGTTTGATTATCTTGTGAAATAATAAGTAAAATTTTCTGGAATTTAATAGGTTAATTAAATTGTTTGTTTGAAATGATAATATTTGATTATCATTTATCGTTCTGAATAAATTTATAAATATGGTTTATAAATTGATTTGGAATTCGAAATGAATTTAATTTATAAATTTGAGAATTTATTGGTTTCCGGTGATTTTGAACTTTGGTTTTTGAAATTTTAAAGTATATATATTGAAAGTATTTTCGAATAAGAATCGTTTTCAAAGAATTTTAAAATATTAAAATCAGTGCTCTTCTCTTTGTCGCTGGAAAATAATTTCGGTGATGGCGGCCGCATCATCGACATTCATTTTCGAGTTTCGAAGTGGAGATACTATTCAGTAGCCTTGCTACGGTTTTGTTTTGAAAAATATTTTGATTTAAATTTCTTCAGTATAATTTGATTTATATATATAGGTATCTTATTTTAAAATTTAATTTGATTTGATATAAATATATTATATATATCTCTAAATCGTTTAAAGTTAATCGGAAATCTAATTCTTAAATTTTGTTAAAGGATGATTTTAATTATAAATAAAACTAAATTTGGAATAAATATTTAAATTTGAATAATTGAATTAGGAAAATTTATTTGTATATTGTTCAACTGCATTCTAATACAACTTACCAAAATCATTCAGAAGTTGAATATGTAATTGGATAATATATAAGATAAATTGAATTTATAAATGAAATTTGAGTGTTTATAATAAATGTTATACACTAAATTTTAATTATAAAGATGTTAATAGAGTTAGATAGGATAATTAGTAAACTCAGTTAATAATGAAATAAATTTGTTTTGAAAGAATTAATAAATTTGTTTTGAAAGAATTAATAAATTGAAATTTGATCAACATATGAAAATACCTTGAATTTAAAAGAAATTAATAGATGTAAATTTAATTTAAATCAAAACTTTTATGTTTTAAATAAATTTATATGGGTTAAATATATGTGACTAGATATATTAAGTAGGATAAATTTTACAGTAATTTGGAATAAAGAAGAATTTAAAATTGTTGACGAAAATATGATCATAATAAAAGATTATTCAAATTTATGGTTTTAGAAATTTTAAATTTAAGATAATTGGATGATAAGATAATAAATTTAGAAATAGTTGAGATTGATTTTAGTGAACTCAAATGGATTAAATCAATTATTCAATATCAATTAATTTAAATTGAAATTTATACGGTTTAAACTAATTGTTATATTGTATTTCAAATCTGTTTTCTTCCTGGTTGTTTCTATTCTCCTACCTCGTTCCTTTTCGGGGACGAAAAGTTTTGAGTGGGGGAGAATGTAACGACCCGTAAAATTTCAACTGTTTAATAACGTAATTAGTTGAAATTTTGCGAAATTTCAAACGATAAAATTTTGAAATATAAATTTGATATTTGGAATGCGTCTAGTTAAACATAGCAACTGGTAAATTTTCATCCGGAAATACGAAAGTTTATTTCGCGCGTAAATTCACTTCAATTCAATCAGTTAAAAAAGCGTTGAAAATAAAATGTTTCTGAAACCTAAATATTTTTACATAGAAAAATTCTAAACCATCTTCTGAGCAAGATGTCAGTTGGTCGTTTTTCAAAATTTGGAAATCTATTGCTCCGTCGTTCTTATTTTCTGCAAAATAGCAGTATTTTGGTACCGATATCGATTTTGATCGGATGATCGTACCACTGATATCTGTATACCTTTTTGATCGTCTCGTCGTACTGATCTCCACGGTATATTCAACTCTGCATTTTTAAGTCCGGTACATGACGGAACCGTGCAACGGTTCACCGTATCGGTACGTTTTGATCCTCTTGAATTCCTATGCTCATTCTTTTGCCCAACGGTCGGATTGTGACTTCCTTTATTATTTCCTAGAATCTCGTACATGACTTTTATATTCAATGCAATCTGGTTCATTTATATTTTTCTTTTCTCTGACGATTCACTCTTTTTCTATTCTTTTTATTTAAAATATATATATTACCTGACTATAATTACTTGCTGTAACCTAATCTGTTCGACTACCTTGCTGTGAAACTATCCATTCCTTCTTGAGCCCATTCATTTTCGTTCTGCCTTGGGAAGATAATAAGTATATTTGAAGGTTTGCATTTTTCTGGGTTCGAAATCAGACTGTCATCAATTCGAGCTTCCCACCTCTCCAATTCTTGCAACATCCATGGCCGTAGCATCCCCACCTCCTCCACCCGAAAGCTTTTCCTCTCTGACCCTCTCACCCGACCCCGCAAGAAACAGCACGGAAGCCACGATTCTCCTCGACTGGCCTCACTTCCGCCTCTACCCAGTCGACCACCCTCCGCCGAAGTTCGCAACCCAGCGCCCCTCTGCTCATAGCCTTCCACCTTGCCACACCTCAGCTCGCCTCCCACTTTCCTTGCCCCAACCTCCGACAATCGAGAGCAGCCCTTCGTCTCGTCCCCAGCAAGCCTCGTCAACATCATTCACCAGTGGCCATACCCTTCCAGTAGCTCGGTCGAGTTCCTCTTCCCTTCCTCTGTACATTGATTTAGGTGAAGATATATTAATATACATTTACTAATATTAAATTTTTGTACATTATTTCCTTTTACGTCCTGTTTTATAAAAAAAAATCATATATATATATAGTATAATCTTTAGTATTGGTAAGTAATGTAATATATATAATATAGATATGTTAGCATACCTATAAGTCATATCAATCTGATGTTATATATAATACGTTGATTTGCGCACATATATATATTAGTCTATGTATAAGTGGCAGGTTGAGTCTTAAATATATATTTATGTTGGTTTCAAGTGTTATTAGGTTTTGTGAACAGTTTTATATATGAGTGATGCTCTATTAGTATATTATACAGATAAGCTACAGTTCCAGTTTATATTTGTACCATTTAAACATATATATATGTATTAGTATGTATATTCTATAGCTTATATATATAGTTTATATCTGGGTATATATTTATGTTATATGTACTATTTTATAAATATTGTGTAGTATGGGTTTATCTATCGGTTTATATAAGCATTGTATATATTCTGTAAGCTTATGTATAAACCTGTTTTCGGTTGTATATACATATATACATTTTTAATGAAGTGGATTATATTGATTTTTGATGCATATTGATTAGAAGGTATGTATATGTTCTGAGTGGTATAAGTTGGTTTATTTTATTATCTCATATGAATAAGTTATATAAGCTTTCAAATTCGTTAGTTATGTAGGCTATATAGCTTTATATTTGCTTAATTCTACAAACTGTCATATGTATATATAGTAAGTTATATATATTAGTTTATATGTATCTACCTATATGTTCGTTGTATATATTCATATTAGTTAGTACATATATGTGCTGTATAAATCTGTATATATATTAATAGTATATGGGTACGTGATTTTATGACGAAAAGGTTTCACATTTTATATAATATATATGTACTATAGACTCTGGATATACATACATATAGTCTATAGATTTATAGTGTATACAGTTTATATATTATAAAATATGTAAGTTGAGTTTACAACAATGGATTTTGAAATGTATATTTTAATTTAGAATTCTGATTGATATATATATATATATAGTTATATATATATATATATTCATTATACCAATTATCTTCATCAACCCAGCTTTGATTTATTTCGTCTATTCGTAATATCAGCTCATCCGTCAAATTCGTACCAATTCAGCTTTGTTTTGGAATTCGTGCTTGGATCCGTAGTTCTGTTCATTTTCAAATTCCTCTAGCCTCGAAAGGTGAGCAATCACTCACGATTAACGTTCTTTTATTTATTAAATTTGATTTCAATTGAAACGACAATTGAAATATACTGCTGTTAGTTAATTACACTGTTATATATGCTATTATATGTATCAGTTCACCTGTGACACCTGACACCATTATCTGTTAATTGTTTATGCGATGATAATACAGTTTGGCTGATAATTGATTTGATTGTTGATGTTTGTATTGAACGTTAAATTGTAAACGTTAAAATGATAAATAGTATGAAATTGAACTTGATATAGGATAATTAAATGTTAAATTTGATTAACGGACATTTGTATAATATGACCCCTTTAACTGTTGAATTTATTGACACGTAGGATTTGATTTATTACAGTTTGAACCACTGAATGTATGTTGTTAAATTGATGATGTATGAAATTGTAAATAGATGACAAGTGAAAAACCATAATGTAATAATCTTTAATCTACATGAAATGATAGTGTAGATTCTAGAAATAATTATATTAATTCGTACAAATAACAATGCGAATTAATACGATTATTTCGGGATTATTTAAATTGATTATTGGATTGATATTGATTGTAGTATTGCTTGTTTATTTACTTTGACACCATCCCATTTATCACACTGCAAGTTCCCTTTGTTATGCTTTGATTTTAAATTGAATTGGAATCGGGTTGAAATGATAAATACCCAAATTGAACTTTGACCTTGGATATAGAGAATTAATTAAAACCCGATTGGTCAATAATCTAATTTAAAAATAAAATGAAGATTAAATTTGAATAAATAATATGGTTTTGAAAAAAAGTTGGAAATTGAATTTTAATGAAATTTAAATGTGAATATTTAATAATTTGAAATGAAATATTTATAAAGAAATTGATGAAAGAATGTTGTTTAATTTGAGAAATGATTGAATTAAGTTTGAAATTATTAAAGTTGAAATGATTTAATAATTGAGTTTGAAATTATAATCAAGTTTGAAATTATTGAACTTTGAAATTATTTAATAATTAAGTTTTGAATTATTTACTAATGAATTATTAAATAATTAAATTGAATTGAAATTCTTTAATAAGAAAAATTGAACTTTTGAATAAGTGGATTTTACTTCGTAATAATTGAAATTGAGTTTTCTTTATTAAGTGAGCTTTGGAAAATTATTTAAGAAAGTAAATAAGTGAAATTGAATTTCTTTAACTAGAAATAGAATGTGATATTTTGGAATTAATGTAAGACTTGTAATTGGAGAATTGATTTGACGAATTTAGTTTAATTCAAAATTGTAAGTTTTGTTTTAATGAAGTTGAACTTAAGAATTGATTAAATGAATTGGAAATTTAATAGAAATTGTTTTGAATGATAAAGTAACTTGGCGAATATTGAATGAAATCGATAAATGAGTTTAAATTGATTTGAATGTTAAATAGAATTTATTTAAATGATTTCGGAATGAAACTTATATACGAACTTGAATCAATATTTGAATTGTTTTAAAAAGAAATTGAAATTGAATTATAAGATTTTGAAACGGAAAATTGGAAGTTTTGAAACGAAAATTTGGAAATTTTTTTAGAAAGACAAATGAAATGTTGATTTACGAATTCTATTTGAAATTAAAATTGATTTGGTTTTTGAAATATATAAACGACCAATCGGTGTAATAATTACGAAAGTTATTAAAGAGACCGGGATCGGTAATGGATATACTCTCTATCTGAACCGAAACCACTTTAATAACTATACGCGGAGTGTTGATCCAGAACGAAGTGGATGGTTTTGGTGAACGCGTTGACTGAAGAAAGAGAACGATTTTGGATGACCCCTGACATGACTAAAACAGGAGCCGCGCCGGGCCATTGAGGATCGCCATCTCTAGCGGACACACTTCTTCGATACCATATCTATTACTTTTGTGATTCGATTTGGGTGCACCCCTCGATTATGGGAGTGTTGTTCGCGGTGTTGGGGTAGTAGCTGCTATGCCCAACATCAGTCCGGATCAGGCAACTACTAGTATCCTAGTTGGTATCGCCTCATGTACCTTGTCATACTGATTATCCTATTCGCGACCACTACGATTTTGATTTGTACCTTTAGTATATGGATTGCCCTCTGGTGACTTCCGGTTTTGGGGAAACTACGGTCTTGTATATGCTTTTGGGAATAAACAGGTTAAGAGGTGTATGGGCCCTGCTTAACCCTACTTTGATATCTTTATATTACTGATAGACATTATCTACTTAGCGTACATTACTACATAGTAGATAGTTTAACGGATCCTTAAAGGATGGTTATTCCAAACATCCTTTGAGTTACTTGTATTTCAATTGCTATTTCACTTGAGTTGGATTTATTAATATAAGAATGTTAATCCTGACTCGAGTGTCTTGTGTTTTGCTTTACGCTCGGGTCAGACTGAGTGTACCAGTATTCGAGACTCACCATTGGAGTTGGAGCTTCGCTTGGAGATCCAGCTATCTATCCAGCTTTCAGATATTCGATGATTCCAGTGATGTATTCTGATTTGTATCTGTTACTCTTCCGTTGTATCTAGTTTAACTCTGATGTATCGTATTACTCTTCTGTTGTAAACTCTGATGTATTTTATATATTCATATAGTAGCTTCATGAACTACTATCTCTTTTATTTCCGCTGCACTTATTACTCTGTGTCTGTGATCTGTGATTATTTTATTTACTGTATATGTTCAGTTTTGCCAAATTTAAATTAACAACGCGGTATTTTGAGCAATTCAACTCCGGCATGAGTGTCTACCTATACACTTATAATGGATGCGAATGGTCCGAAATTCCGGGTCATTATAATATTATAGGAGATTTATAAAAGATTACTCAAAAATATCATCACCACTTACCAATTTAACTAGAAAGAACTAAGCCTTTGTATGGACAGAAAAATGTGAGCATGCTTTTATCAAAATAAAAGAAGCTCTGATTAATGCACCAGTATTGAGAGTGCCAGAAGGAAATGAAAATTTAGTTGTGTACACTGATGCAAGTGGCTCTGGGTTAGGGGCTGTGTTGATGCAGCAAGACCAGGTGGTAGCCTATGCATCTAGGCAATTAAAGCCACATGAAACAAGATATGCAACCCATGATCTTGAACTAGCAGTAGTTGTATATGCTTTGTGTAACGACCCCGAATTTTATATAAATTTAAATTGATAATTTAAAGAATATTTGAATAAAATTTGTGAAAATAATCAATATGGTGATGCGAGTTTCCCCGAATTCAAGTATATTTTGTATAAATCATTTAAATTTAATAATATTGTAAATATTGTACATATATGTGAATATATCTGTATACGTGATATATGAGAAAATTTGAAGTTAATATATATGTATATTGAATTCGAGTTTAAATCTAAATCTAAATAGTTTAAAAGTATAAAAGTAAATACATTGGCAACAATTCTAACAATATATTAATTATGGATATTCATTTTTGTTCAAAGTAACAAGGCCAAAATAAATAAAACTATAAGTATAAAGATGAATAAAATGAAACAAGTGTGTATATATGAAAGCAAGAAACAAAGTACATATCCCTAAGTAACAAAGCAATGTGACTAAAACAAAGAAATCTTTAGCCCAAAACAATATATCAGCCGAGTTAAAGTAATGAAACACTTGCTAAAGAAGGAACAATAATAAAGTACAAAAGGCAAAGGAAGACATAAAGTACCAAGATAATAAATGCAGCACCCAAAATTTTTTCTTTTCAGCCTCCAACAAAGAAAAATCTCCCTGACCAAATACAAAAGAACCTTGTACATGATTATACATTACCCTGTATAACAATCTTTTCTTATCTCAGCCTTCTCATTTCAGTTTTCGTCTATCAAAGCCATGGAAAAAAAAACTAAAGGAAGCATCATCTTTAAACTTAAACAATAATTCAATGTAAAGCAACAATTCAACTCAACCCGAAATCAAGGGAAGTTTCAGTTTCATTTTCAAATCTGTGTCAAATAGCAGTCCTCTGTTTTTTCATCTGAAGCAATGTGAGTAACTTCTTTTTTTAAAGTGCTTAAGTATATTTCTATATGGTTGCTTGAATGATTAGTAAAGTTTAAAACTTGGTTTGCATGCAAGAATCTTGAGTATATGAATGAGTTTTGGCCTGTGCATGTTGATTGTACAGGGATGTAAATCCCTGTTAGCTTTAGAATATAAAAGCCTGTCAAACCCCAAATCTGTTTGTTTCTAGCTTTGTTTAGATTAAAGTGAGCAAACTCCGTCCTTTCCTACTAAGTGAGTAAACATACATTTTTCAAGTTTAAGTTGAATCAAAATAGTAAAGGATTCAGTGATAATATGGTTGTGTATGTCTTCTGTTTGAACAAAATCCTGTGTTTAATTTTATAGGATGCTCTGCCTATTCTACCTCCCTGTTTATTGATTACAGGGTGGAAACATTTTTCAAACTCAAATTTCCCTTTCATCAAATCATTGTTATGCTTACACCTTTCAGTCAAACATGAAGTTAATCCTCCATCAAGATTTTTTTTAAACATGTTTTCGAATATGTTAGTAAAAGGTACCATTGTCATCATGTTTACAGGTGAACATATAAACCTTGTTAAAAATTTAATTGTTGTAAAATACTAATCCAAGTTCATAACTTGAATCTATATACAAAGGTAGGATTTTTAACATAGAAATGAAAATTTTTATGTAAGCATTCAAGGTGCAGTTCGAAAATGAATAAGAAATGCGTTTTTGTCAATATCAGTTGATTCAACAAATTTTAATTGTTGAAACTTATTGTGAAGCAAGCTCAGTGAGTTTCTAACACGGGAAAAATGCTATAGAATTTTTCCAATGCAAGGATGTTAGTGACGAATTGAAAGTAGGGTTTAAGGGTATGTTTGGGTTACTGTCATTCTCGAACAAATTTCGTCGTCGACGAAGTATTTGGAGCGATCGCACCGAGGGGGATGGTTGCGTGGGAGATTTGCGGTGACGTGGCCGGAGTTTCAAGTGGTATAGTAGCCGGCGTCGTGAGTTCGATGGATTTTCTGGCGAGGCTATGTTTCCAGGAGTTGTGCAGATTGCCTCGTTTTCGAATTTGGGTTCGTGGTGGCGTACTGGGTGGTCAGGGCATCGGAGGAGGGATTCGTCGACTTGTTGACGATGGTGTGGTTGATCGGAGTTGCTCCGATGGGTGGTGCACGTGCACGTGTAAGTGTGTGTATCTGAAAAAAGGGTGGTTGTGTCGAATCGGAGAAGAAGCATTTGACTCGAAGTCGTACTCAGGGAGATAGCGTGATGGCTCGGGGAAAATTGTGTTTGGCTTGAGTAGTTTTAAGTTGTATCGGGTATAAAAATAACTTAAAACAAATTTTAAACAAAATTGAAAGTGCCTAGGGTTGATTTGGGGAAAGCTCGAGATTAGGAGGCAGTTGGCTCGAAGCAGAGGCTGATATAGCCCGGGTAGATGTTGATTCCAGGTTTACAAACCTGTTTTGTTCTGGAATTTAAACTGGATTTAAATTTCTAAATAAGGGTTTAATTAACTAATAATTAATATTTAATTAATTAATAATTAAGGATTAATTAATTTAAAATCAAGGACAATTCATCATTAATTAAAGTAATTAATGAAAAATAATTATGTGAACAATTGATTTTAATCACACTGTTAATTCATCTTAATTGTAGATGATTGATTATTATCGAATGCTTTGTGATATAATGCTTTGTGATGCAAATTGCTTTGTATTGAGTTGTGATATCTGTGATATGTTTCTTGTGAATGTAAAACCCCTTGCCCGTAAAACGGCACTTGAATTTCGATGCGACAGGGAGTCGGATTCCAGTTGGTTATCCGAAACCCACATCGAATTGTATTGATGAATCTTTGCGACTGATAAATTTACTTTATCTATGAATCTGTGAATGAGGATAAGCGTTATCGATTATACCGCTTATCGATATATCTGTGATGATTGATGTTGCACTAGTGTGAGAAACCCCTGGACCACACTTATACACACACAAATATGGATTTCACGTGGAAATCGGTTAAGTCACAGATAATTTAAATTTGATGTTTTTGAAATTGAAATTTTAATTTCAATTGATTTTGAAATTGGAATTTGGGTTTAAAGTGAAAAGCTTTTGAAATGGAATTTCAAAGATAAAAGTTATTTTGAATAACTTAATCGAGTTTTGGAAATTTAAATAATTTGATTTAAATTTGAATTCAAGTTTGAAATTGAATTCTATGATTTGAAACTAGCGATTAAAGATGTTGTACAGGTTATATATGGGTTAAACCATTTTAAAGATATTGATTTGGGAATTTGAATTTTATTTCAAGGGTTTTAACCCGTGTAAATATAACTGGATTTTTTTGAAACGAACTATTTGTTTTCGAATAGTAAAAGCTTTCACATAAGTAATGAACTTCCAATTTGTGTTGAAAGAATTTCAAGTTTGAAATAGAATTGAAATGTTTTGAAAACTATGAAATGAGTCTTTTATTTCAAAAACCGGATGAGTTAATCTAACTTGAAATGGAATTGTTTTGGAAGACTATGAATGAATCTTTGGAAATGAGTTTTGAATGCTATAAGTTAAAATCTTGACTTAAAGATTTAACGAGTTAATTCAATTGAAATGGAAATTGTTTTGAAATCTATGAATGGATCTTTGTGAATGGGGTTAACTTTGTGAATTAAATCTTTTGTTTAAAAGATTAAAAGTGTGGAAAATCGTTTAAACCATTGAAGGTTTTTGAAATAAATCTTTTATTTAAAAGATTGGAAATGGTAATTTGTTTTAACCATTCGAATGAAAATTTTTTAGCTTTAAGCTGTGATTTAACTGAGACCCCAGTATCCATATGATTTTTAATTGCGCTCGTTATTCGTTTTAGCCGGGAGAGGACCTTTGTGTCATATAACCCATTCCGAATAGTGATACGACGATATGGATAGCATTTGAAGACCGGTGGTGAAGACCGGGTATTTGCGAGAGCGATAGGATGACCTATCGATTGTCTCTGCACTGAGTAGCTACGGTATAGAGATTTCCTAAGTGATGGGAAGTCCGATCAGAATTGTGAATACCCGGATTGCAAGGGCTTCTTTGGAAGTGCCTTCGGTTCTGTTCGAACCCGGAACAGACTTGTATGGATGTGTGTTTGACGTTACACTTTGAGATGTAAAGCTGGTTTCTTTCAAATACATTTCTGTTGGTGGCGGAGAATTTATTCTCTTAGCTTAACACCCTTCTCTGAGACGTACGAGCTCAGAGGTTATGTAGTTGATGGTTACTAGTGATACATTCCCAATTTGGTAATGTGGCATACGAAGTGCTGCTGATCATTTGATTGATCAAAGCGTTGCTTTGTGAAAAAGCGTGGCTTTGTGAAAAAGCGTGGCTTTGTGGACGAGACTTCGTCGAGCCTCACAACCCGGTAATGGTCGAAACAGGAATGTTGCGGTAAAGGTTTGTAGGGGTAGCGCCCCTTGGGTATGTCATTTCCTTCTGGATAAAAGGTGATATCATGGTATGGAGCCCAGATATTTTACTTATGTGGATGCTGCACAGTTATTATACTTCGTGGTTGTTGCTTTGTGATCGAGGGCCCTCGGATAAAGGTCGGTAACGACCGGGGGATGACATGACTCGTGTGTTAGTTACCTAGTTACAGCTGTACAGCGTGAGGTAGCGTCAGTGTGTTAGTTACCTAGTTAGAGCTGTACAGCGTGAGGTAGCGTCGGCCTTTTGTTTGCAGAGATCCGGTTAGGATCCGGGGCGTCTTTCCAGAGGCGTTTCTATTTCGGTAAGGAAGTTCCTTAGCCTGATCATTTGTTGGAAATCCAAAGAAACAATACGAACCCTATACGGTTTTAGTTGTATTACCTGCTATGGGATGTGGCGGTAACCTGTTATTGAACATGGTAGCTATAGTAGGCATACGATGAAATGTTGTATGTTGGCTAAGATTGATATTATATTTTCGAAATGTTTTCGACACTATGCACTAATGGTAATAATATCGAATGATTTTGTGTAGTAAGCATTTTTGACTATCATAAGAAGAAATCTCCTCCAATTCTGCGTTTGCATTGTGTGTGTGGTGGGAGGTCTTATGGTAGTTTCATTTTCCAAAAGCATTGCGGATTTCAATGTTTAAGAGCCTTTGGTGTTTGTTTAAAGATAAACTGTTTTTGTTGCTCACACCAGTCCCATGACTGATCCAGAGTTTATTGTTCCCTTCCTAAACTCTGGGTGCCCATTATTTTCCACACGGGCAGTCTAGAGTTGGGTTTTCTCAGATATTCAGGTTTGGTAGATTATCTGGAGCTAGTCAGTTCTTGGAGTTCATGGATTGACGTTGCTTATCTTGGAGCACTCTATTGGAGATATTCTATCCGCTGCTGATGTTATCTTTTCTTTTCCGCTGCTATTTCTTGTATCATATCTCTGATGTATATTGATATTCATTGTATCACTCTGTTGTATCTGATGTTGTATATCTATATTCTTTTTCTTTCTTCCGCTGTGTTGTTATACTTAATGTTGTTATAAGCTCCGGCGAATCGGATTTGAACGGTCGAATCTACGGCATTCGAGTACAAGGTGAAGTACGGATGTTGATTTTCGAACGCGAAAATCCGAGTCGTTACATGTGGTATCAGAGCTAAGGTTGAACTTTAGCTCAGGAGTATAACACATTAAGTAGCTCATTAGAGATAGGGTGATGTATACTCTAGGATGAGTAATTCTCAGATATCTGTCCGTATGCCTCAGTAAATTCTCTTGCTACCCACTGATAGTAAGTATGAGTGCAAGAAGAGGATGAGATATGGGACAGGGGGATATCACCACGAATTGGTCAATACCTTGTAGCAACAGTGGAAACAAATTTTCTCTATCAATCTCTTTTTTTCAGTTTGATTTGATGAAATATTCTTCATCTATCTTTGTGTCTCCGTGGCAAATTTCGAGGACGAAATTCTTTTAAGGGGGGAAGTCTGTAACGACCCCGAATTTTATATAAATTTAAATTGATAATTAAAAGAATATTTGAATAAAATTTGTGAAAATAATCAATGTGGTGATGCGAGTTTCCCCGAATTCAAGTATATTTTGTATAAATCATTTAAATTTAATAATATTGTAAATATTGTACATATATGTGAATATATCTGTATACGTGATATATGAGAAAATTTGAAGTTAATATATATGTATATTGAATTCGAGTTTAAATCTAAATCTAAATAGTTTAAAAGTATAAAAGTAAATACATTGGCAACAATTCTAACAATATATTAATTATGGATATTCATTTTTGTTCAAAGTAACAAGGCCAAAATAAATAAAACTATAAGTATAAAGATGAATAAAATGAAACAAGTGTGTATATATGAAAGCAAGAAACAAAGTACATATCCCTAAGTAACAAAGCAATGTGACTAAAACAAAGAAATCTTTAGCCCAAAACAATATATCAGCCGAGTTAAAGTAATGAAACACTTGCTAAAGAAGGAACAATAATAAAGTACAAAAGGCAAAGGAAGACATAAAGTACCAAGATAATAAATGCAGCACCCAAAATTTTTTCTTTTCAGCCTCCAACAAAGAAAAATCTCCCTGACCAAATACAAAACAACCTTGTACCTGATTATACATTACCCTGTATAACAATCTTTTCTTATCTCAGCCTTCTCATTTCAGTTTTCGTCTATCAAAGCCATGGAAAAAAAAAAACTAAAGGAAGCATCATCTTTAAACTTAAACAATAATTCAATGTAAAGCAACAATTCAACTCAACCCGAAATCAAGGGAAGTTTCAGCTTCATTTTCAAATCTGTGTCAAATAGCAGTCCTCTGTTTTTTCATCTGAAGCAATGTGAGTAACTTCTTTTTTTAAAGTGCTTAAGTATATTTCTATATGGTTGCTTGAATGATTAGGAAAGTTTAAAACTTGGTTTGCAAGCAAGAATCTTGAGTATATGAATGAGTTTTGGCCTGTGCATGTTGATTGTACAGGGATGTAAATCCCTATTAGCTTTAGAATATAAAAGCCTGTCAAACCCCAAATCTATTTGTTTCTAGCTTTGTTTAGATTAAAGTGAGCAAACTCTGTCCTTTCCTACTAAGTGAGTAAACATACATTTTTCAAGTTTAAGATGAATCAAAACAGTAAAGGATTCAGTGATAATATGGTTGTGTATGTCTTCTGTTTGAACAAAATCCTGTATTTAATTTTATAGGATGCTCTGCCTATTCTACCTCCCTGTTTATTGATTACAGGGTGGAAACATTTTTCAAACTCAAAATTTCCCTTTCATCAAATCATTGTTATGCTTACACCTTTCAGTCAAACATGAAGTTAATCCTCCATCAAGATTTTTTTTAAACATGTTTTCGAATATGTTAGTAAAAGGTACCACTGTCATCATGTTTACAGGTGAACATAAAACCTTGTTAAAAATTTAATTGTTGTAAAATACTAATCCAAGTTCATAACTTGAATCTATATACAAAGGTAGGATTTTTAACATAGAAATGAAAATTTTTATGTAAGCATTCAAGGTGCAGTTCGAAAATGAATAAGAAATGCGTTTTTGTCAATATCAGTTGATTCAACAAATTTTAATTGTTGAAACTTATTGTGAAGCAAGCTCAGTGAGTTTCTAACACGGGAAAAATGCTATAGAATTTTTCCAATGCAAGGATGTTAGTGACGAATTGAAAGTAGGGTTTAAGGGTATGTTTGGGTTACTGTCATTCTCGAACAAATTTCGTCGTCGACGAAGTATTTGGAGCGATCGCACCGAGGGGGATGGTTGCATGGGAGATTTGCGGTGACGTGGCCGGAGTTTCAAGTGGTATAGTAGCCGGCGTCGTGTGTTCGATGGATTTTCTGGCGAGGCTATGTTTCCAGGAGTTGTGCAGATTGCCTCGTTTTCGAATTTGGGTTCGTGGTGGCGAACTGGGTGGTCAGGGCATCGGAGGAGGGATTCGTCGACTTGTTGACGATGGTGTGGTTGATCGGAGTTGCTCCGATGGGTGGTGCACGTGCACGTGTAAGTGTGTGTATCTGAAAAAGGGTGGTTGTGTCGAATCAGAGAAGAAGCATTTGACTCGAAGTCGTACTCAGGGAGATAGCGTGATGGCTCGGGGAAAATTGTGTTTGGCTCGAGTAGTTTTAAGTTGTATCGGGTATAAAAATAACTTAAAACAAATTTTAAACAAAATTGAAAGTGCCTAGGGTTGATTTGGGGAAAGCTCGAGATTAGGAGGCAGTTGGCTCGAAGCAGAGGCTGATATAGCCCGGGTAGATGTTGATTCCAGGTTTACAAACCTGTTTTGTTCTGGAATTTAAACTGGATTTAAATTTCTAAATAAGGGTTTAATTAACTAATAATTAATATTTAATTAATTAATAATTAAGGATTAATTAATTTAAAATCAAGGACAATTCATCATTAATTAAAGTAATTAATGAAAAATAATTATGTGAACAATTGATTTTAATCACACTGTTAATTCATCTTAATTGTAGATGATTGATTATTATCGAATGCTTTGTGATATAATGCTTTGTGATGCAAATTGCTTTGTATTGAGTTGTGATATCTGTGATATGTTTCTTGTGAATGTAAAACCCCTTGCCCGTAAAACGGCACTTGAATTTCGATGCGACAGGGAGTCAGATTCCAGTTGATTATCCGAAACCCACATCGAATTGTATTGATGAATCTTTGCGACTGATAAATTTACTTTATCTATGAATATGTGAATGAGGATAAGCGTTATCGATTATACCGCTTATCGATATATCTGTGATGATTGATGTTGCACTAGTGTGAGAAACCCCTGGACCACACTTATACACACACAAATATGGATTTCACGTGGAAATCGGTTAAGTCACAGATAATTTAAATTTGATGTTTTTGAAATTGAAATTTTAATTTCAATTGATTTTGAAATTGGAATTTGGGTTTAAAGTGAAAAGCTTTTGAAATGGAATTTCAAAGATAAAAGTTATTTTGAATAACTTAATCGAGTTTTGGAAATTTAAATAATTTGATTTAAATTTGAATTCAAGTTTGAAATTGAATTCTATGATTTGAAACTAGCGATTAAAGATGCTGTACAGGTTATATATGGGTTAAACCATTTTAAAGATATTGATTTGGGAATTTGAATTTTATTTCAAGGGTTTTAACCCGTGTAAATATAACTGGATTTTTTTGAAACGAACTATTTGTTTTCGAATAGTAAAAGCTTTCACATAAGTAATGAACTTCCAATTTGTGTTGAAAGAATTTCAAGTTTGAAATAGAATTGAAATGTTTTGAAAACTGTGAAATGAGTCTTTGATTTCAAAAACCGGATGAGTTAATCTAACTTGAAATGGAATTGTTTTGGAAGACTATGAATGAATCTTTGGAAATGAGTTTTGAATGCTATAAGTTAAAATCTTGACTTAAAGATTTAACGAGTTAATTCAATTGAAATGGAAATTGTTTTGAAATCTATGAATGGATCTTTGTGAATGGGGTTAACTTTGTGAATTAAATCTTTTGTTTAAAAGATTAAAAGTGTGGAAAATCGTTTAAACCATTGAAGGTTTTTGAAATAAATCTTTTATTTAAAAGATTGGAAATGGTAATTTGTTTTAACCATTCGAATGAAAAGTTTTTAGCTTTAAGCTGTGATTTAACTGAGACCCCAGTATCCATATGATTTTTAATTGCGCTCGTTATTCGGTTTAGCCGGGAGAGGACCTTTGTGTCATATAACCCATTCCGAATAGTGATACGACGATATGGATAGCATTTGAAGACCGGTGGTGAAGACCGGGTATTTGCGAGAGCGATAGGATGACCTATCGATTGTCTCTGCACTGAGTAGCTACGGTATAGAGATTTCCTAAGTGATGGGAAGTCCGATCAGAATTGTGAATACCCGGATTGCAAGGGCTTCTTTGGAAGTGCCTTCGGTTCTGTTCGAACCCGGAACAGACTTGTATGGATGTGTGTCTGACGTTACACTTTGAGATGTAAAGCTGGTTTCTTTCAAATACATTTCTGTTGGTGGCGGAGAATTTATTCTCTTAGCTTAACACCCTTCTCTGAGACGTACGAGCTCAGAGGTTATGTAGTTGATGGTTACTAGTGATACATTCCCAATTTGGTAATGTGGCATACGAAGTGCTGCTGATCATTTGATTGATCAAAGCGTTGCTTTGTGAAAAAGCGTGGGTTTGTGAAAAAGCGTGGCTTTGTGGACGAGACTTCGTCGAGCCTCACAACCCGGTAATGGTCGAAACAGGAATGTTGCGGCAAAGGTTTGTAGGGGTAGCGCCCCTAGGGTATGTCATTTCCTTCTGGATAAAAGGTGATATCATGGTATGGAACCCAGATATTTTACCTATGTGGATGCTGCACAGTTATTATACTTCGTGGTTGTTGCTTTGTGATCGAGGGCCCTCGGATAAAGGTTGGTAACGACCGGGGGATGACATGACTCATTTGTTAGTTACCTAGTTACAGCTGTACAGCGTGAGGTAGCGTCAGTGTGTTAGTTACCTAGTTACAGCTGTACAGCGTGAGGTAGCGTCGGCCTTTTGTTTGCAGAGATCCGGTTAGGATCCGGGGCGTCTTTCCAGAGGCGTTTCTATTTCGGTAAGGAAGTTCCTTAGCCTGATCATTTGTTGGAAATCCAAAGAAACAATACGAACCCTATACGGTTTTAGTTGTATTACCTGCTATGGGATGTGGCGGTAACCTGTTATTGAACATGGTAGCTATAGTAGGCATACGATGAAATGTTGTATGTTGGCTAAGATTGATATTATATTTTCGTAATGTTTTCGACACTATGCACTAATGATAATAATATCGAATGATTTTGCATAGTAAGCATTTTTGACTATCATAAGAAGAAATCTCCTCCAATTCTGCGTTTGCATTGTGTGTGTGGTGGGAGGTCTTATGGTAGTTTCATTTTCCAAAAGCATTGCGGATTTCAATGTTTAAGAGCCTTTGGTGTTTGTTTAAAGATAAACTGTTTTTGTTGCTCACACCAGTCCCATGACTGATCCGGAGTTTATTGTTCCCTTCCTAAACTCTGGGTGCCCATTATTTTCCACACGGGCAGTCTAGAGTTGGGTTTTCTCAGATATTCAGGTTTGGTAGATTATCTGGAGCTAGTCAGTTCTTGGAGTTCATGGATTGACGTTGCTTATCTTGGAGCACTCTATTGGAGATATTCTATCCGCTGCTGATGTTATCTTTTCTTTTCCGCTGCTATTTCTTGTATCATATCTCTGATGTATATTGATATTCATTGTATCACTCTGTTGTATCTGATGTTGTATATCTATATTCTTTTTCTTTCTTCCGCTGTGTTGTTATACTTAATGTTGTTATAAGCTCCGGCGAATCGGATTTGAACGGTCGAATCTACGGCATTCGAGTACAAGGTGAAGTATGGATGTTGATTTTCGAACGCGAAAATCCGAGTCGTTACACTTTGAAACATTGGAGACATTATTTGTTAGGTGCCAAATTCATTTTGTACACTGATCATAAGGCATTGAAATATTTATTCTCACAAAAAGATTTGAACATGAGGCAACATAGATGGGTAGAGTTCCTAGCTGCCTATGATCTAGATATACTTTATACACCAGGCAAGGCAAATAAAGTTGCAGATGCCTTGAGTAGACAACATGCCAAAGTAGCCATGTTGATGATGGAAGAATTTAAGGATTTGTCTATACTTACTGATTTGGAAATTGAGGAAAACAGTGGGGTACAAATGATGCCCATTGAAGAAGATAAAGGAAAAGGGAAATTAAGTATGATATCTCTGCAATCAGATTTACTTCTTAAGATTGGGAAAATGCAGGAACAAGACCTAAACATGGTGGAAAAGAAAATGCTCATATCAAAAGGGGAAGAAGTAATAAATTATCAAGTTGATAAAAATGGTTATTTAAGGAATAAAAATAGGATATGTGTTCCAGAAAATATAGAATTAAAGGAGGAAATATTAAATGAGTACCATAGGAGTAAGTACTCCATACACCCAGGTAGCACCAAGATGTATCAAAATTTGAAAAGAAATCTTTGGTGGAAGGGGATGAAGTCAGATGTGGCCAGACATGTTGCAAGGTGCATGACTTGCCAACAAGTCAAGGTAGAGACACAAAGGCCATCAGGACTATTGCAACCCCTTAGTATACCACAGTGGAAGTGGGAGGATATATCTATGGATTTCATAGATGGTCTGCCTAGATCTAAGAGGGGAAACACAAGTATATGGGTAATAGTGGATAGGCTAACTAAGGTAGCACATTTTATCCCAGTTAAAACAGAGAGAAATGCTCCAAAATTGGCTCAAATATTCATGAAAGAGGTAGTAAGGTTGCATGGCATACCCAAAACCATTGTGAGTGATAGGGATACCATCTTCACCTCAAGGTTTTGGAAAAGTTTTCAAGAGGCCATGGGGAGTGAATTGTGCTTAAGCACTGCCTACCATCCACAATCAGATGGTCAAACTGAGGTGGTGAACAAAGTCTTAGAGGATTTGTTGAGGGCATGTACACTGGACTTTGGAGGCAACTGGGAAGACCACCTCCATCTAGCTGAATTCACATACAATAACAGTTACCAAAGCACCATAGGGATAGCACCATTTGAAGCCTTATATGGCAAGCCATGTTTATCACCTATATGTTGGGTAGAGACTGGAGAAAGGGCTGTTCTAGGACCTGAATATGTTAAAGAAACTACAGAGAAAATTGGGTTAATAAGAAAAAGAATAGCAGCAGCTCAAGATAGGCAAAAGAAATTTGCAGACAGGAAGAGAAAGCAAGTGGAATATGAAGTGGGAGACTTTGTTTTCATCAAGATTTCACCTATGAAGAAAGTCTTGAGATTTGGCAAGCAAGGTAAGCTCTCACCAAGGTATGTTGGACCCTATAAAATTCTGGAAAGAATTGGTTCATTGGCTTACAAATTAGAATTACCAGAGGAAATGAAAGCAATGCATAATGTTTTTCATGTGTCCCAACTTAGAAGATGGGTACATGATAAAGAAGACATTTTGGAAAAGCCTACCAAAATTCAAATAAATCCTGACTTGGTTTATGAAAAAGAGCCAGTTGGGATTATAGCCAAGGAAGAAAAGAAATTAAGGAGCAAAACTTTGAAACTAGTAAAGATCCAGTGGAGTAGTGATCCTAATGACTGCACATGGGAGTTAGAGGATAAGATTAGGATGGATTATCCTAAGCTTTTTGCAAATTAAAAGGTAATTTTTTTTTCTGGAAAAATTTGTTATGCATGGTTGATATGGTTGAATTTGTTTGCTTATGTATATGTTTGATAAGTTTTCAGAAAAGAAAATGATGCCTGTTATAAATGTTAGAAAAATTGTGAGGACACAATTCCTAAAAGGAGGGGTGAATGTAATACCCCAAAATTTTGTGAAAAATCATTTTTATAAAATGATTTAATTTTTGAAATATTTAGATTTAAATATGGTGAAATTTTTGGGAATAAATAGTGTGCAAGGATATGTGGGCACATTCACACTGGAAATGGCACAAGGAAAAGATTCAAAAATTCCTGGAAAAAAAATGATGATAATAAAATAAATAAACTGAGCAAGGAAGCATTTCAAATGTGATTTTGAAATATAGATTATTAATCAAATTAAAGATGTTTTTTTTATGCATGAAAAATTTAATATTCCCAGTAAAAAAAAAGATCAAATAAAAATATGTACACTTATGCACCTGTATATTTTCTGTGAGCAGAAAGTGTTAAAGCAAAACAATAAAAAGGAAACATTAAAAATGACATGAAATGTAATACAAGTCAATATGCTTGTGTAGGCAAAAATAGCAAAGGGGATTCTCAGAAATAATTAAAATATAAAATATGGTAGTCACACTTTTAACATGACTAGGTGAGTGGCCATTTTCCGAAAAAGTAAAGGGAAGAAAATACTACCTTCAACTAATTATTATGGCCAGGGTATTAAGGAGGAAAATGAATGAAAAATGCATGAAGATGGTTAGGTCAGAAATGGAATTTTGTTTTAACCACACCCTAGTGGAAAAATGCATATAAATAGGCAGTTTTAGCCAGTAAAATTATCTTTACCCCGAGCTGCACAAAAATAAGAAAGGAAGAAAAATATTGGAAGGAAGGAGAAAACACACATACAAGGGTTTTCAGGATCAATAAGAAGAAATATTTAGGTGAGTAATCTCACTAGATTCATGGCATTAAGACCTGATATGAGGCAGCCAAGTACTTATGTTGTTATTGATATTTTTTGATTTTTGTTAATCACTGTTATATTAATGTTGTTGAATGGATTTTATTTTCTTGAGCTGATATAATGTGTATTATGGATGCTCTTTGGATGAATTCCTTTGATCTGTTTGAATGGTTGCTATGGATGTACAGACTACTATTTGTTTACATTTTGAAAAAAAAAGGAAGCTAAGGCAACAAACCTCAAAATCAAGGAAGGAATACACACTACTGATGGGGATCTATGGCAGGAAATTATTCTAAAAAAAAAATATTATGAGCTGCATTATATTTTATATAAGTGCTGAGGCTTAAGAAAAGAAAGTGTAAGGGATGCAATAGAAATTTCCGTGTGCTGATTCCCTCATGAAATATCAAAATTCACAAGATAAAAATTGTGATTCAGCTAGATCTTGAATCTAGTTCAATCATAGTTACTTGTAAGTCATAATAACATAGCATGCCATGGTTCCACCCTCAGTTGTAGATGTACTTTTATATGATTTAAAGTTAAGACCTCTTATAGCAATATTTATGAAATGATTATCTGTTTGTTTTTGAACAAAATACTTGCAAGATAAAGGGAGATGTCTTTTTTTATATACACTGTGACATGTCCACATAGCTATCTGATGATAGGATTTTTAACCAACACTACTAGTAAATATACTAGGGTTATGAGCCAAGAAGGCTGCTGGAATGCTTGTCATATTTGAAGTATGCAAGTTGGCACATGGTTTGTTTAAGCCCTGAGATCTTTGTGCAATGATGTGAATTAGTTCATTGCAATGTGTCCCTGTGATTCCTTACTAGCAGATGAGGCTAGGGATTTAAATTAATGAAAACAACCTGAAAATGAAGAAATAGGAAAATGAGTATTTCCTAGGTTGGTTGGAATGGAACCCTGGTTATTCCATTGAATATACACACTGTAGATTGATATTCATGATTGAATAAATAAATTTGTGTGAATAAATGAGATAAAGATATCATTCTTGTATCAAAGTGTATGTAACATAATAAAGCAGTGGATTACATGCATACAAAATAAGTATTAAGGCTCATCACCCAGAGCTTAATGTTTTGAATATTTTGATGTTGCTCATACCAGATCTTAGATCTGACCCTTGTTTACTCATGGCATATGGGGGTGTCTCATTTTAAAATGAGGCAGCAACTCATGCTCTTTCAGGGATCGCAGGAACTAAGTAGAAAATAAAGTTATGGCTACTATGGAGGAGTGAATGAACATGCTAGCTAGTTTCAATGAGAGCTTAAATTGATTATATCTACATGTATTCAGGAAAAATTATGTTTCTAAGATTTCCAGTCATGTAATGAATATTCTATGGTTAGTGATCAAGTTGCTCTTATGTTCTGTAAAGTGTTAGATTAAATTAGTTGTTCTGTCGAAATCGTTGTGTGTTAAGGTTTGATTTGTTTTTGAAGTAGAGTCTGGAACATAAACAAGAAAAATATGCTCAAGAATTAGCTATGGAAACCTGGTAAAGAAATATACAATTATGTGAGCAATTGCTTTGCAATTATATTATGTATTAGACAATCTTAAGTCATTTTAAAACACTGAGTTTTGGAGTAAATTCAGAATTTACCTTGAAGTATACCTTTAAGTATCTAATTGTTTTTCCTCTGAAATATGTCTACAAATGGTTCAAGTCTACTTTCTAAATTGTTTTGAGAAAAGTAATTGTATGGGAAGGCTACAGGTATGATGCAAATGACTGGCATTTCAATTGCCATGATCAGGTACCTGGCATGACACTAGGCACATGAGTTAACCAGCTTCAAATAAGTGAAGTTTTGGTTGATTATGTTTGGTTGTGTTTTGATAGTAAAATGCCTTTCAAAAAGCTTTAGGTCATTTAGCAAATGTTTTACCATAACCAATTTTCAAAGTCATAACAGATATACAATCTGGACAGGCTTGCACAAGCAAACCTGGAATTATTCTTATGAATATTTTTAAGTTCAAATTCTTGACATAGCAAATCTTACGCAAATACACAACTCACTATGTGTCATGTGGGCTAAGATTAAGGCAAACAAGTCACATAGATTGAATCTTAAATAAGAATGTTTTTAGAAAATACATAAGTGGAAAATGATAAGTGAATATATCATTTCTGGCCTTAGCCAAATATCAATACCTTTGATCCATGATCTGAAATAAAAATCTCAATAATCTTGAGATTTAACTGTCATGGTAAATTGATATTAAAGACTATCAATCAGAAGGAGCAAGTTCATATAAGTTAAATACGCATAGGATTTACTGACTTATCTCAAATATTCAAAAGTATATAGTAATTAACTTTAGGCAGAATTGCCCAAATCCAAATCAAACAAAATACTCTTGTTTAACAAAAAAAATATATACTCTGAATTTAAACAAGAGAAACACATACATCTTCATATGTATGTGTATATTATTAGGGATACACTGATATATTTATATTGGTAATGAATTTTGAATCCTGGTTGAATTGTTTGAAGAAAAAAATGACTCTGATAATTCAAAGGAAGTTTAAATCAAACTTAAAAGTGAAAATGAATATAGGTGGACATCCAGATACACATAAATTAAATGTGCATTTGCATGAACACATATTTATATATATAAAAAATAATAATCCTTATGAAATTAAGGTAGAAATAGGAGGGTCATTTCAGTAACACTTAATTGAAATCATTAAAATGGAAAGTACATTACAAGAAGGTCAATTAACTGCTCGTCCTCCTCTATTTACTGGGTGTAATTATGCTTATTGGTCAACATGCATGAGAATTTTTAAGGAAGCAAATGGATTAGAAAAATGGCTAGCAACTCAAAATAAATATGAAGCACCTGACACCAATATTGGCACATGGACTGATGCACAAAAAGCAAAGGCATCTAACAATGCCAAAGCTATGAATTTATTATTTTGCCCACTCGATAAAAATGAATTTTTACTATTCATGGTTTGTACTACTGCTTATGATATATGGCATACATTACAAATTACCAATGAAGGCACAAACAATGTTAAGCAAACAAAATTTCTATTCTACAAAATCAATTTTCATCTTTTAAAATGAATCAATTATTGACATGTATGCTAGATTTCAAACTATACAACACGATCTTATGGCACTAGGAGTTAAATTCATTGATTTTGATTTAGTCACATGGATTTTAAACTCTTTGACAAACGAATGGGAAAGAAAAGTTTTAACCACGAAGAAGCTAACATTCTTTCCCAACTCAAAGTCAAAGATTTAGTAGGAAATCTGATGTCGTATGAAGCTAATTTACAAGCAAGAAAAGAATAAAACCAAGAAAGGAAAAACATCGCATTTCAGGCAAATAATGACAACTCCGACTTGGAAGAAAATGAGACTGTTTTCATGGCCAAAAATTACAACAAGTTCAAGAAGATCAAAAAGATGACGAAATTTCAAAACAACAGCAATACAAATTCCTCAAATCAAACATCAATGAAATGCTTCGGGTGTGATAAATTTGGCCATATAAAGAAGGACTGTCCACTACTCAACAATGATAAAAAGAACAATTGAATTCGAAAATTTCAAGAAAAAGAGGAGATTTCAAGTAACATGGGATGACTCTGACTCCTCCTCTTCATCTGATTATGACAGTGACTCAGAACAAGTAAATGTTTGCTTCATGGCCAGCATGGATGAGGTACGTCCTGAATTAACATATGATGAAATTCTTGAAATTAGTATAGAATTAGATGACAAGTATAGAGAATTAAAAAATTTAAGCAAAGAAAATGTGGGAAAATTAAATAGAGCTGAATTAGAAATTGGATTGTTTAAGGATGAGAAAACTATTTTAGACGAAGAATTAAAATTAGCACAAAAAGAATGTAAAGAATTATCATCTCAAAATGCCACTCTAACACATGATATAGAGAATAACATAATTGAGAATTATAAACTTGAAAAAGAAAAGTATGAATTGGAACAAAATTTAGAATTAGCTAATATAGAAATTTCTGATCTCAGAATTAAATTAGGTAAAATTACTAACAATGTTTCTAAATTTAATAAAGGAAAGCAAAATCTGGATGATTTGATAAAGATTTCCAACCATCAGGAAATAGGAAGGGATTAGGATTTAACGAAAACAATCATAAATGTTCAAGAAATAACTTGGTTTCTAATAATAATCAAGGATTTAAAAAGCAGTATATTATATACAAATTTTAGAAAAACAAAATCTAAAATATAAAAATAAGGGAACAAAAATGATTAAAATGTGGATTCCTAAAACAAATAACAAAATGATTAGACAAAAACACATAGATGTATATCTAAAAGATAAAGTTCATAATGAAAATCACATCTCCAAAGGTTCCAAATCCTCATGGGTATGGCTACCTTCATCTACTAACTTTTTATTACTTTGCAGGTACGCAAAAAAATTAATAATAAGGAGAAATGGATAGTGATAGCAGATGCCCCAATCATATTGTAACGACCCACCTTTTTGTATGCTTAAGAAGACACACATGCCAACTTAATCATACAGAAGGGTGGATTGTTATGGGGTAAATAAGAAAAAGTGGAGAAATAAAGAAACAAAATAGAATCATGCAGCGGAACGATAAAATATAATAATCAAATAACAGTTCATGAAGCTGTTTTACAAAACATTTGATTATACTTATACAATGGATATCAAAGTTACACATACCAGAGAATGATAATTATGCAGCGGAATACAATGGTGTAGTGGAATATATAACAAATAGTAATAATAAAATCTTCGTCTTTGTCCTTCATAAATAGGGCCTTCAAATCCTGAAATGCTCAGGCTGACCCGAGCGAATTGAAAAGACAAAACACTCGAGTCAGAACTAAAAGATCTTATGTAAGTTAAATCAATGAAATAAGTATGAGTGTAAACGGCGTCAGAGATGTTTACGGGGTTTGACATCTCCTACCCAATGTCTAACGTGAGTGCAGTAACTTAAGAAATGTTCGGGATTCACATCTCTTAAGGATCCGTTAAACTATTTACTATATAGTAATATACGCTATATACAGTAGTGTCTAATCAGTAAAGTATAATCATATAGAAAATAGCATTAAGAGGATGGTGAACCTTAACGCGGTCGGATCTTTAAACCAAAATCGTAGTGGGTTCGATATGGTAGGTGACACGGCACAGAAGGCCATGCCAGGGTAGATATACCAATTACACATCCGGACTGGTGGTGACGCATAGCAGCCACTACCGCCCACCTCGAACAACACTTCCAAATCAAGGGTGGCCACCAAATCAATCACAAGTAATAGAATGGTATCGAAGAAGTGTGTCCGATCAGAGGTGCTACCTCCTTGGCCCGTCGATCGCTCCTGTTTTAGCCACCTTATGCCAACTCACGGGAGTTGGGTCCACGTATATACCTTAGGATCGTCACCACTATCCTACTTCATTCTGGAAACTCCACCGCGTACACAGTTGTCAAAGTGGTTTTCGGTATCGACAGAGAGTATGTCCATATCCGATCCCGGTCTCTTTAACAACCAAACGTTATTATAACACCGTGGTCATTTAAAAATATATATACTTTTAAAAACACAATCATTGCTCTTTCAAAACATATTCTTTATTTCAAAATAGTATATACTTCAAAAACCAAAATATTATTGCCATTTCAAAACATATCCTTTACTTCAAAATAGTATATACTTTAAACCCAAATATTATTACTATTTCAAACCCAAATTATCAATGTATTATTTCCATTTCAAAACCCAATTCAATAATATATCATTTCTGTAACATCTCGAAAATTTTCGACTTTCGAAAATTCAACATCGATACTCACTTTATCGACTGTCGAGAAATCGAATGCCGGAAACCCGGAAAGTTATGGTTTTAAGAAAAAGAAAAAGGCAGAAGAAGAAGAGGATAGAAGAAAAAGAGAAGAAAGAAAGTACAACAACAGAAACAGAAAACAATATCAGAATCTCACATATCGCAGCGGAACAATATATAATAGATAACACTAGTCTTTTAAATCAAAGAACTATATCAGTTTTTACATACATCAATCATCAGAGTCAATATACAACAATGGACAGTTATATAACTTGTCCTCATACAGAATACACAGCGGAATAAATACTATCAGATACAAATACTACGTCTCGTCATCCAGCTTATCTCCAAAGCTCCAGAATATCCAGAATATCCTGACAATCTAACTCTAGACTGCCCGTGTGGAAATTGGTGGGCACCCAGAGTTTAGAAGGGAAACAATAAACTCCGAGTCAGTCATGGTGACTGGTGTGAGATCGTAAAACAGTTATTCTTTAAAATAAACAACAGGATAATTTTAAAGTCAATTCGCAATGCTTTTGGAAAATGAAACTACCATAAGACCTCCCGCCACACACACAATGCAAACGCAGACTTGGAGGAGATTTCTTCTTATGATAGTCAAAGATGCTTACT
This sequence comes from Allium fistulosum, assembly GCA_030737815.1. NCBI lineage: Eukaryota > Viridiplantae > Streptophyta > Magnoliopsida > Asparagales > Amaryllidaceae > Allium > Allium fistulosum. Next base: position 1,147,567,017 of record CM060905.1, read on the forward strand.
ACGCGAAAATCAAATTCTTTTTGATATTATTATTAGTGCATAGTGTAGAAAACATTTCGAAAGTAGAATATAAATCTTAGCCAGCATAGGTACCATTATAGTATGCTTGCTATAGCTACCATGTTAAATGGCAGGTTCTACAACTAAAACCGTACAAGTCACGTATTGTTTCTTTGGATTTCCAACAAATGGTCAGGCTAAGGAACTTCCTATCCACGATGGGTACGTCCCTGGAATAGACGACCCGAGAAATAACCTAACATTACGGTTAGATCTCTGCCAACACAAGGCCGGGTTACCTCTGCAAAAATAGGTAACTACTGACACGCGTATGCCATCCCCCGATCGTCACCGATCTTCCCGAGGATCCCCGATTTCCAACAAACCACAAAGTAATAATAATGCAGTAACCACAGAGGTTAAGTATCTGGGCTCCATACCATGATACCACCTTTATCCAGAAGGAACGACATACACTAAGGGGCGCTACTCCCTAAAACCTTGCCGCATCCTTCCTGTTTCGACCATTTCCGGGGTGTGAGGCTCGATGAAGTCTCGTCCACAAAGCTACGCTTTCTACAAAAAGCCCTGCTTCGGGTCAAACAAAATGATCAACCTATGATCACAAAGATATAAGATCAAACAAATGATCATATCACAAATGATCAAACACTGATCATTTCACAGCAACACTCAGTATGCCACGTTACCAAATTGGGATATATCGCTGATAAATTTCAACTACATAACCTCTGAGCTCGTACGTCTCAGAGAAGGGTGTTAAGCTAAGAGAATAAATTCTCCGCCACCAACAGAAATGTATTTGAAAGAAATCAGCTTTATATCTCAAATTGTAACGTCAGACACACAATCCATATAAGTCTGTTCCGGGATCGAACAGAACCGAAGGCACTTCTCACGAAGCCCTTGCATTTCCGGATAATTTTCAATCACGTCAGGACTTCCCGTCACTAAGGGTGATAAAACCTCTAAATCGAAGATCAGTCGATGTAGAGTAACTCGACGGTAATCCTTCCGTTTTCAAAAATATCCGGTCTTCAACACCGGTCTTCAAATGCGATTCATAACGACGTATCACATATTCGGAATGGGTTACACGACCCCATGGTCCTTTCCCGGTTAACCCGAATAGTGAGCGATTATTTAAAAATAAGTGTGGCATTCAATTTCATCCAATTCACAACAAATACCTATCTAAAGGTAATTATTGATAGTCGGTTATTTAACTATCAATAAAGATGCGCAACATCATCAGATTCCAAATAATTTTCCAAATTTATTTCATCTTCAAAAATATCTTCACTAGATATAAAATTCCCACACTTAACCATTTGAAAACAATTTCAAATCAATTTTCACATTTCAATTTATCTTTAAAAGATAAAATCTCAAAACAGTTCATTTCATATTGGAAAAGCAATTCCATACTTATTTAATAATAAGTATTTCACAAATCATTTATTTTCAACATTTGAAAATATTCGATATACTTAAATCAAAACTTAAGTATATATTTCATTCTTTAAGGAAATCAATAAATTTAACAACATCTATTTGAGTCAAAACGAATGTTACGTAAAACATCGTTACGACGACTCAAAATCACTAGTATAGGGATTCGAAATTTAGATAGATATATAAATCCCAATACTACATCAAAAACATTTCCTTTCGGAAATCATTTACTATAACAACAGTGTTATAGTCCACCATTTCCTTATTTCTCGAAACGTCTATTTCAACAATAAAAATGTTGAAATCTATGTTTCGATACTTAACACGTTTTAAAACATCTTTTAAAACAACTTCATTTAACAATATTCCTTTTCCCAAAATATATTGATTTTTTTCAAAAATATATATTCACTGTCCAAAATCGTGAACATAATTACTATCCCAATTTTAACAATTACTACACGTTTAGCTTAAAGGATAATTCGCTGTTCAAAATCACGAATATATCTCCTTTAATAACTTCAATGTTAAATTTATCAATTTCTATTGATTTTGAATTTATAAAACAATGTTTATAAATCCCATTTTCTATTTATAAAACTTCGATTTCTAAATTATCCAATTCAACTTATATAACTCAATTATATACCGAAAGTCTATATTATAAGTTAAGAACTTATAATTCATTTATTTACAACATCTATTCATTTCTCATCTAAATGTCAAAATCCGATTTATAAGATAATTGCTTATAAATCTTTTTGTTTTACAAAATCTATTCATTTAATAACTTCACAATTTATAAATCTATAAATTTCTATCCACTTATGGAATCCATTTTTATTTGACTTTAACACTTAATAAAACTCATTTCAAAATTACAATATTCTTAATTTATAAAAATATCAATTTTTATAAATCTTTTTATATGAATTGTTTAAAATACTTCAACAATTCCAATTTAAACTATTTCATAATCCTTATCAATTGTTTATTTCAAAAATAACATTTTTTTTTTCGTATTTCACAAAAATCACAATTTTACTAACATTTACAATTTTAACATTTATTTAAAATAAACCAATTCAAAAATTTCAATAAAACGTATATTTTTACAAATCACTTTAAAAATCCTTTTAAATTAAAAGTCGTTATTTTTACATTTCAAAAACTGAATCCGATGATGCAACAACACCAATCAGTCCATCACAACAGTCAAATATCATATATCATCATATGATAACAGAATATATCAAAATATCTGTAAATAATCAATACGGTGAGGAATCCAGTTGGATCCCTCCAACCTGTTTCCCTGCATCCAAAAACGTCAGCACAATACCAATTCCGCTCCAGTACGGAATTATCGCGGTATATGGGTTTTTATAAATCCGCTTACTAACGGCGCAATAGGGTCTCATCCGCTATACGAGGCGGGAATCAATCAATCCAATATATACATATGCCAATATGTATATACTGCTATATATATATAATAGATATATCCTACTATATCTAATATCACATTCAATAGCAATCAAACAGTCAATCAAATCAAATCAATAACTGAAAATTTCCACTTTTCAATGTGAGTGAGAAGATCTCACCTTTGCTTTTTATTTTGCCATCCAATTTCCATCTTGACTCGATTTCTTGATTTTAAACCTTATATAAATAATTATACGAATTCATTAATATTTGAACAGACGAACAAATATTTTTCCCATTTTAAACAGATTGAGTTAACAAATTATTAGACCATTTCATTAACTAACAATTTTTCTTCAATTTAATATCTTTAAATCAATTTTCTTTTAATAAAATTTGTTAAACTAAAAATTTACTCTAAAAACCCTAACAAAGTATTTTCTATTTCTCTTTTATAACAACTTTAATAATTTCAAACTCTCATAAAATTTCCTCTATTTGACATAGACATATCATACTCGATTTTAAATTTAGATGAGCCAATAGTATATCTGATAGATAAAAAAATGATCTCACATTTAATTAAAAGTTCTAAATCCATACACCTTAAACTAAGATGTCTAAAATTAAATTACCTTACTGTAATTTTTTTTTTCCATATATAAATTTAAATTAAAACAGAGGTGTTCTTCTTTTTCTTACTGTAAAAAAAAAATAAGAGAAAGATACCTCACGCTATAGACTCGCGACCCTTCACTGAAGTTGCTGCCGTGAAATGCCAGTGTCGCGCCTCCCCTTTGCATCGCGTCGCGATCTCCCTCTCAGTGAAATTGACCAACTCGCGACCCACGATTGAACTCCCACGTGTGAAAAACACTGTGCCTTCATCCATCGACAATCGCGAATTGCCAACCTCGTCGACGAACGCGCGCCTCACTTTGGCCTCGCCTGACAACGCACGCGAGCCTGCCTCGAGCTTCGTGCTCCTTCCAGTCGCGACCCCGCGCTGCACCACCATGATCGCGCGACAGCGCCTCCGCTTTTACTTCGAGAATCCCCACGACACGAGTTCAAATCGAACCCTAACCCTCGCCTCAACTGGAGGAGACCCTCCTGATACTCGATCGCGATTTGATTCGCAAAATCTGGACTGGAATGGAACCGTGTGGCCATGGATGATGGAAGGATAGCATGCGATTTTGTTTTTGAAGTTCTGCATCCATGGGTTTTAAAATGAACGAGAGCAGTGGGGAGAAACGTATTCCAGTCGATTTATAAAAGATTTAAGGAAGCGGCCATTTTATTTGTTGTTTGAACGAGATGCTTTTCGATTTTTTTTCTTCGAACTAATGGAAGAGGAGTAACGAATGTACAGAGGCATGGTTATCACGATTCCTTCCGTGATATTTGGCGTGAATTTGGGCACGAGGTTAGGGACGATGTCGTTTGTTTTTAAAGTTTAAATTTAAATTTGAATTTGATTAAATTCCAATGCGTTTAGGTGTCGTGTGCTCACAGAACAACTCCGAACGCTACGCAATTTGAAATCCGACAATAATTCAATATCACGGACCCAATGGAACTGGTTTCGTCGAATTCCGAGACTGTGCCTCGGACGGCTATTTTTAAATATCGATTCGAACGATTAAATTTCAAACTGAACAATTCACTCCCAAATTCGATTCTGAAGCTTCTGTTATCTTCAGTAATATCAATACGAATTTTAAAGGCTTTTGAAATATTTTTCTTCAACTGTAAACTGAAGATTTAAATTTTTATTCAACATCAATAGATTAAATTTTATAATTTAATCACTAAATTCAAAGTTATATCTGGAATTCAAATTAAATCATCGTTCAAATATTTAAAATAAATTAAATATTTCCAATTTAATTCGTTCAAAATTCTGGGTCGTTACAGACTTCCCTCCTTAAAAGAATTTCGTCCTCGAAATTACAAGTTAGGAAGAGTGGCCCTTAACTCGTCTACTATTTTTCACAATCTAATAGTTTTATCAATCTATCACACAAATCTTCTAATAAAGATTCGTTATTACTTCAACTAGTTTTTCAACTTCAATTACAGGTTTCAAACAACACTGTTTACTTCTCAATTCAAATTCGAGTTTAAAGTCAAATTTAAACTGTCAGAATTTCTCAAAAATTTTCTAACACTCTAAATTTTCGAAAAATTTCGCCAGCGTCTCCTTTGCGCGGCTAATACGGTACGACTACAAAACGTCCCTACGAACTCTCAGATTTCAAAAAGAAAAAGAAAAAGCCAAGCGGCTAGAGAGAAATCATCAAAAACTCATATTATAATTCAAATACATACCTTTTTCGAGCAATTCGAATTATCTGTGAAATAAATTTTCCAATCCCTTTATACACTTGTATATCCTACTAGCCATTATATCTAGTTACAGCATTCAATCATTTCGCAAATTCGATTACAATTTTTCAATATATACTTCTTATATCCTCTTTAAATTCGCTACTGAAGTTACATATTCAATTATCATTCAATTTTGCATTTCAATTTTCATTTGAGTTCAATTCAAAAGTTCAATTAAATTTGAATTCTATTTAACTTCTATTCTGAAATATTGAATTTTATCTTTCAATTATAGCTGATTCATATCACTATTTTTTTTTTCTTTCACTTAGTTTCGCTTACTAATTTTTCTTATTTCAATACTTCGCTTTGTTTATTACAAATCAAATCCAATTCAGTCTCACTTACTTACAAATTCAAAATGAATTTTTAACCTTCAATTTCATTTTCTTGCACTTACAATTGCAATTTATTCATTCATTCACTAATTCATTCGTTTTCCAATTTGAATCTCATTCTAATCAAATTTCAATATTCTATAAGTTATCAACTTATTAATATTTCGTAAGTATTTGAAATAGGATTCCAGAGTCGTTTCCATTTTTTCAAAACCATTTGAAAACAATTCAAATTCCATTTGAATTTCCAAAACAAAAACCCAAATTTTCAAACAACTCCTATTTAAAACAATTTGACAGCAATTTCTCTTTTGGAAACCCGAAAATGAATTCTAATGATGTGGCCACCATCATCAGGATTATTTTCCAGCGACCTAAAAGAGTTTAGAGCTTTCATCTCTCCAAAATACTTTCCAAACCTTTGAAATTCATTTTCAAATCAAAAAGGATTTAAACTTTCCAAATCTCCAAAATTTCTTTTCAAAACATTTCCAAAACTTCTCTGGAATTCCGTTTTAAATTATAATTCACATCCATGATTTACATTTACAAATTTCGTTCGTATGTGAATTAATTCCTTAACTTTGGAGTTTATAATTCCAATCTCTCATTTAATTTCAATGATAATAGTTTAATGTTATCATTTCTAGCAACCATGCAACCACATACTATAGTAATTCATAGAAAATCGTTTCTTTTCTATAAAAAAAAAATAGTTTTGGGCAAAATTATTTCATTCACCCTATTTAAAAACAATACTGTGCCGAATTGTTCTATTCAAGTGTTTAGAGATCCCTATCAATGATCGTTAATTACTCGTATTGACCAGAATCCATATACCACTCAATAAATCAATCATCACAATATAAAACAATTTTATATTCAATAACAAATACGCGCTCATATCTATTATTACACTCAACTCATTCTAGAGTACTGCTGACTCTATCTCTAATGAGTAACACCCAACAGAGCAGGGTTGTCGCTTAACCATATGCTCTGATACCACTTGTAACATCCCGAAAATTTTCGACTTTCGAAAATTCAACATCGATACTCACTTTATCGACTGTCGAGAAATCGAATGCCGGAAACCCGGAAAGTTATGGTTTTAAGAAAAAGAAAAAGGCAGAAGAAGAAGAGGATAGAAGAAAAAGAGAAGAAAGAAAGTACAACAACAGAAACAGAAAACAATATCAGAATCTCACATATCGCAGCGGAACAATATATAATAGATAACACTAGTCTTTTAAATCAAAGAACTATATCAGTTTTTACATACATCAATCATCAGAGTCAATATACAACAATGGACAGTTATATAACTTGTCCTCATACAGAATACACAGCGGAATAAATACTATCAGATACAAATACTACGTCTCGTCATCCAGCTTATCTCCAAAGCTCCAGAATATCCAGAATATCCTGACAATCTAACTCTAGACTGCCCGTGTGGAAATTGGTGGGCACCCAGAGTTTAGAAGGGAAACAATAAACTCCGAGTCAGTCATGGTGACTGGTGTGAGATCGTAAAACAGTTATTCTTTAAAATAAACAACAGGATAATTTTAAAGTCAATTCGCAATGCTTTTGGAAAATGAAACTACCATAAGACCTCCCGCCACACACACAATGCAAACGCAGACTTGGAGGAGATTTCTTCTTATGATAGTCAAAGATGCTTACTACGCGAAAATCAAATTCTTTTTGATATTATTATTAGTGCATAGTGTAGAAAACATTTCGAAAGTAGAATATAAATCTTAGCCAGCATAGGTACCATTATAGTATGCTTGCTATAGCTACCATGTTAAATGGCAGGTTCTACAACTAAAACCGTACAAGTCACGTATTGTTTCTTTGGATTTCCAACAAATGGTCAGGCTAAGGAACTTCCTATCCACGATGGGTACGTCCCTGGAATAGACGACCCGAGAAATAACCTAACATTACGGTTAGATCTCTGCCAACACAAGGCCGGGTTACCTCTGCAAAAATAGGTAACTACTGACACGCGTATGCCATCCCCCGATCGTCACCGATCTTCCCGAGGATCCCCGATTTCCAACAAACCACAAAGTAATAATAATGCAGTAACCACAGAGGTTAAGTATCTGGGCTCCATACCATGATACCACCTTTATCCAGAAGGAACGACATACACTAAGGGGCGCTACTCCCTAAAACCTTGCCGCATCCTTCCTGTTTCGACCATTTCCGGGGTGTGAGGCTCGATGAAGTCTCGTCCACAAAGCTACGCTTTCTACAAAAAGCCCTGCTTCGGGTCAAACAAAATGATCAACCTATGATCACAAAGATATAAGATCAAACAAATGATCATATCACAAATGATCAAACACTGATCATTTCACAGCAACACTCAGTATGCCACGTTACCAAATTGGGATATATCGCTGATAAATTTCAACTACATAACCTCTGAGCTCGTACGTCTCAGAGAAGGGTGTTAAGCTAAGAGAATAAATTCTCCGCCACCAACAGAAATGTATTTGAAAGAAATCAGCTTTATATCTCAAATTGTAACGTCAGACACACAATCCATATAAGTCTGTTCCGGGATCGAACAGAACCGAAGGCACTTCTCACGAAGCCCTTGCATTTCCGGATAATTTTCAATCACGTCAGGACTTCCCGTCACTAAGGGTGATAAAACCTCTAAATCGAAGATCAGTCGATGTAGAGTAACTCGACGGTAATCCTTCCGTTTTCAAAAATATCCGGTCTTCAACACCGGTCTTCAAATGCGATTCATAACGACGTATCACATATTCGGAATGGGTTACACGACCCCATGGTCCTTTCCCGGTTAACCCGAATAGTGAGCGATTATTTAAAAATAAGTGTGGCATTCAATTTCATCCAATTCACAACAAATACCTATCTAAAGGTAATTATTGATAGTCGGTTATTTAACTATCAATAAAGATGCGCAACATCATCAGATTCCAAATAATTTTCCAAATTTATTTCATCTTCAAAAATATCTTCACTAGATATAAAATTCCCACACTTAACCATTTGAAAACAATTTCAAATCAATTTTCACATTTCAATTTATCTTTAAAAGATAAAATCTCAAAACAGTTCATTTCATATTGGAAAAGCAATTCCATACTTATTTAATAATAAGTATTTCACAAATCATTTATTTTCAACATTTGAAAATATTCGATATACTTAAATCAAAACTTAAGTATATATTTCATTCTTTAAGGAAATCAATAAATTTAACAACATCTATTTGAGTCAAAACGAATGTTACGTAAAACATCGTTACGACGACTCAAAATCACTAGTATAGGGATTCGAAATTTAGATAGATATATAAATCCCAATACTACATCAAAAACATTTCCTTTCGGAAATCATTTACTATAACAACAGTGTTATAGTCCACCATTTCCTTATTTCTCGAAACGTCTATTTCAACAATAAAAATGTTGAAATCTATGTTTCGATACTTAACACGTTTTAAAACATCTTTTAAAACAACTTCATTTAACAATATTCCTTTTCCCAAAATATATTGATTTTTTTCAAAAATATATATTCACTGTCCAAAATCGTGAACATAATTACTATCCCAATTTTAACAATTACTACACGTTTAGCTTAAAGGATAATTCGCTGTTCAAAATCACGAATATATCTCCTTTAATAACTTCAATGTTAAATTTATCAATTTCTATTGATTTTGAATTTATAAAACAATGTTTATAAATCCCATTTTCTATTTATAAAACTTCGATTTCTAAATTATCCAATTCAACTTATATAACTCAATTATATACCGAAAGTCTATATTATAAGTTAAGAACTTATAATTCATTTATTTACAACATCTATTCATTTCTCATCTAAATGTCAAAATCCGATTTATAAGATAATTGCTTATAAATCTTTTTGTTTTACAAAATCTATTCATTTAATAACTTCACAATTTATAAATCTATAAATTTCTATCCACTTATGGAATCCATTTTTATTTGACTTTAACACTTAATAAAACTCATTTCAAAATTACAATATTCTTAATTTATAAAAATATCAATTTTTATAAATCTTTTTATATGAATTGTTTAAAATACTTCAACAATTCCAATTTAAACTATTTCATAATCCTTATCAATTGTTTATTTCAAAAATAACATTTTTTTTTTCGTATTTCACAAAAATCACAATTTTACTAACATTTACAATTTTAACATTTATTTAAAATAAACCAATTCAAAAATTTCAATAAAACGTATATTTTTACAAATCACTTTAAAAATCCTTTTAAATTAAAAGTCGTTATTTTTACATTTCAAAAACTGAATCCGATGATGCAACAACACCAATCAGTCCATCACAACAGTCAAATATCATATATCATCATATGATAACAGAATATATCAAAATATCTGTAAATAATCAATACGGTGAGGAATCCAGTTGGATCCCTCCAACCTGTTTCCCTGCATCCAAAAACGTCAGCACAATACCAATTCCGCTCCAGTACGGAATTATCGCGGTATATGGGTTTTTATAAATCCGCTTACTAACGGCGCAATAGGGTCTCATCCGCTATACGAGGCGGGAATCAATCAATCCAATATATACATATGCCAATATGTATATACTGCTATATATATATAATAGATATATCCTACTATATCTAATATCACATTCAATAGCAATCAAACAGTCAATCAAATCAAATCAATAACTGAAAATTTCCACTTTTCAATGTGAGTGAGAAGATCTCACCTTTGCTTTTTATTTTGCCATCCAATTTCCATCTTGACTCGATTTCTTGATTTTAAACCTTATATAAATAATTATACGAATTCATTAATATTTGAACAGACGAACAAATATTTTTCCCATTTTAAACAGATTGAGTTAACAAATTATTAGACCATTTCATTAACTAACAATTTTTCTTCAATTTAATATCTTTAAATCAATTTTCTTTTAATAAAATTTGTTAAACTAAAAATTTACTCTAAAAACCCTAACAAAGTATTTTCTATTTCTCTTTTATAACAACTTTAATAATTTCAAACTCTCATAAAATTTCCTCTATTTGACATAGACATATCATACTCGATTTTAAATTTAGATGAGCCAATAGTATATCTGATAGATAAAAAAATGATCTCACATTTAATTAAAAGTTCTAAATCCATACACCTTAAACTAAGATGTCTAAAATTAAATTACCTTACTGTAATTTTTTTTTTCCATATATAAATTTAAATTAAAACAGAGGTGTTCTTCTTTTTCTTACTGTAAAAAAAAAAAAATAAGAGAAAGATACCTCACGCTATAGACTCGCGACCCTTCACTGAAGTTGCTGCCGTGAAATGCCAGTGTCGCGCCTCCCCTTTGCATCGCGTCGCGATCTCCCTCTCAGTGAAATTGACCAACTCGCGACCCACGATTGAACTCCCACGTGTGAAAAACACTGTGCCTTCATCCATCGACAATCGCGAATTGCCAACCTCGTCGACGAACGCGCGCCTCACTTTGGCCTCGCCTGACAACGCACGCGAGCCTGCCTCGAGCTTCGTGCTCCTTCCAGTCGCGACCCCGCGCTGCACCACCATGATCGCGCGACAGCGCCTCCGCTTTTACTTCGAGAATCCCCACGACACGAGTTCAAATCGAACCCTAACCCTCGCCTCAACTGGAGGAGACCCTCCTGATACTCGATCGCGATTTGATTCGCAAAATCTGGACTGGAATGGAACCGTGTGGCCATGGATGATGGAAGGATAGCATGCGATTTTGTTTTTGAAGTTCTGCATCCATGGGTTTTAAAATGAACGAGAGCAGTGGGGAGAAACGTATTCCAGTCGATTTATAAAAGATTTAAGGAAGCGGCCATTTTATTTGTTGTTTGAACGAGATGCTTTTCGATTTTTTTTCTTCGAACTAATGGAAGAGGAGTAACGAATGTACAGAGGCATGGTTATCACGATTCCTTCCGTGATATTTGGCGTGAATTTGGGCACGAGGTTAGGGACGATGTCGTTTGTTTTTAAAGTTTAAATTTAAATTTGAATTTGATTAAATTCCAATGCGTTTAGGTGTCGTGTGCTCACAGAACAACTCCGAACGCTACGCAATTTGAAATCCGACAATAATTCAATATCACGGACCCAATGGAACTGGTTTCGTCGAATTCCGAGACTGTGCCTCGGACGGCTATTTTTAAATATCGATTCGAACGATTAAATTTCAAACTGAACAATTCACTCCCAAATTCGATTCTGAAGCTTCTGTTATCTTCAGTAATATCAATACGAATTTTAAAGGCTTTTGAAATATTTTTCTTCAACTGTAAACTGAAGATTTAAATTTTTATTCAACATCAATAGATTAAATTTTATAATTTAATCACTAAATTCAAAGTTATATCTGGAATTCAAATTAAATCATCGTTCAAATATTTAAAATAAATTAAATATTTCCAATTTAATTCGTTCAAAATTCTGGGTCGTTACAATTTCCATTTCCAAAACAATTCAATAATATCTCATTTAAATAAAACCAAATTTCCACTCACAAATCTTTCTTAAATTTAGATAACTTGAAATATTCTTTTAAACCATCATAAACCCAAACCATATTTTGAAGTCATATTTCGAAATTTTCAATTTCAATAGGTTTCAAATCCATATATTCACAGATAATTCTTAAATAAATTCTATTTCAAATAAATTCATTTTCCAAACCATATTACTTTCAAAGGTATAACAATTTCGAAAACCAATACTTTGAAAACAATAATACCTTAATTTCAATAAAACATTTCATTTTGATATATTTCAAGACTTTAAATATTCCAAAATTCCCAACCGAATCTGATAATCTTATATATACCTTAATTCAATTTACTATTATTTAGTTTAGAAATATTTATTTAATAAATTCAATATCACTTGAATAAAGCTCAAACTTGAAATATTCATAAATTAAACTTAAAACATCATCAAATTTTACTTAGCTTAAATTTTAGAATTTAACCCTATATAAAAATAATATTTATATAATATCAAAATTAGTATATATATAAACCCTTATTTTCCAAAACCCATAGAAAATCACTTTAAAATATTTTATATATAGACCACGGTGCCTGTATATAATTTTCTATCCTATGGTCAAATGATACAGATATTTATCATTTCAATCCGTAATTTTAAAACTAAAAGTTTACGGTTATGTATCATTTCAAACTGCAATCCCAAATGGAATGAAAATGCATAATAACTTGCAGTTTATATAAAATATAGCATTCTTTCATCCAAATATCAATAAACAACCATTTATTACAATCATCATCCAATTTAAACAAAACATCAATATAAAGCATATAAAATATAACAGGCATCAACGAATAGTTTATATTCAATAAAAATTAATAATTGTTTAACTGGCAGTTTATATGAAATAATAAATAAATTTAACTGTCAAATTTTATGCAATAATAAAATTAAATAACAATTTAATTTAAATAAATGCTATCTAACTGAGATGATGATTAAATATTTGCCCAACAATCATAGATAAATTTTAAATCACATCAAAATTTAATTTAACAAACATAAGAAATCTTAGAAGTTGTGAGTGGGTTAAAACACTCACCTTTTGAATTTAAATTGAATTTAAATTCAATTTAAACTCAAAAATTTGACCGTCTCAGAATTCGTCCAAATCAGCGTCATCGGGTCCGAAATTTCAATACGATCCCAGCAAAACAAACCGCGCATGAAACCGAGTCAGTATGCAAAAGTTATGGAAATTTGAAGATTGGAAAATTCTGGTGCTGAGTCGACTTCGGGTTTAACTCTATTCCGGCGCCTAAGAATCCCGGTGCTTGCTTGGAGTTTTTGCGAAAACGAACCGTAGACCCGAGTAGTTTTCTTCCTGACTCGAAGTAGATGCAACGTTTTTGCCTCTGAAACTCGAAGCGCGACCCGAAGTTGCTGCAGATCCGCAAAATTTTTTTCTCTTTTTTTTAAAAAAAAAAATTGAAATTGGATTGGGAAGATTAGGGTTTGCAGCCATTGGAAATGAGGAAGAGCAAATGAAATAACACGTATAGAAATGAGGAACGGAGGCTGCTAAGGTTTATAACTGGATATATATAGGCAAAGTCAAAATAGGATAGATGGACCCGATCTATAAACGCGCTGAACGATGAATGGCCCAAAAGCCCGTTTCGACTCCGGAACGAAATTGGGTCAACCCATATATCAAAATAGATGTTTAAAATATTTTAAACGCAATGGAAAAGGTTTCAGGTTCAAATTGTGTCGTATGAAGAAGTTATGCAAAAATCAATATTTTCAAATTGATTTCAATTGCATAAATTTCAAGGCGTTTCGAGTCCGTACGATCAAACGACAAGTCCGATTGCTACGAAACTTGAAACATTATTATAATTCACCATTATGGATCTGATGAAACTGGTTTCGTCGAAATCCGAGTCAGTGGCCAAAATGGCTATTTTTATATTAATTAAATAAATTTAAAATAAATTAATTAAATCAAATTTCCTATTTAAATTCTGAAATTGAGAATCTTTATCACTTTTACTTTCTTAATCCTTCACATAAATTTAAACCAAATCTAGATGCAAATTTAGAGTTAACAATTTTATTCATTTCAGCGTTAAATTTCAATTTTCATTATATTCGCAAATTATAAATTAAATTTGCAAAAATTTCTTTTTATTTGATTTTCATTCAATTTCTCAATCTATTAGTATCCAATAGATGAGACTACCATTGGATTCATACTTTATTACGTAAGTATCTCTAAATTCCATCTAGATTTATATTTACATAATATCTAAATATTAAATTTCATCTATTTGAAATAAACCCAATTACTAAAATTTACATATTAATATATCTTGATTTACAAATGCTATATCAACCAATAGTTATATTATAAATGGAATTTACATAAATTTCAAATATTACTTCAATTAACGTAAATGTAATAATTATTTTTATTTATTGCAATTGGTTATCAGTTATAATTTAATATACTAAATAGATGGTTAATTCTTAAAATACTTGTTATCATTAACGTTTTAATTTCTCTTAAAAGCTATTAATAACCAGCCCAATGTTGCTATTTGATTGAGACCTAATTCAATGCATAAATGGATGTGTAAATGATTAAAGTTTTGCACTATTGCCACAATTTCATTAATATACATTAAGGTTTATTAAGTTCTAGTTGACTCCCATTTAATTATTACAATAATTACTACCCTTGCTTCAAGTTTCCAAAATTTAGAAATTACAAATTTTATTTTCAATATTTCCATTTAATAGACTTTCCATTCTATCATCAATCTAATTGCCTTATTATGGATAGTATTACATTATTGAGTCGATTATCAATTTATGGGAAGAATTATTATTGGCCTACTCTTATTACATTAACAATTATCATCTTATTCTAATATTCAATTTATATAGAAATAAATTTCATCCACTTACAAATAAATGCAATTATTACATATTTCCTTCTAATTAATTTAAAATTTAATTCTATAGATTGATTTGATTTAATCTCCAAATATATATATTCATAAATTACTTTACATTCACACTTCCGTTATGTTATTAATCACCATTAAAGAAACGTTTATTAATTAAAACAACATTGTAATAACTTACCTACATTGATTGTATACGTTTTTCATTATTATCATTCATTAGAATTTTATTCAACTTTCCATTAATATACAAATTTGAATCCCATTCTAGTTATTCTTTATTAAAAATTCACACAATATTATAATTTCGTACAAGACATCCAATTGCTATTTATCATTATAACTTTACAATCTATATAAATTCATTGATTGATTTACTATTTGCCTTTGTTTCCTTATATTCAATTCTTAGCTTAGTATGACAATTTATAGTACTCCATTTAAAAGACATTTCATTTCAATTGTTAATCCTTAGCTTAAGTTTCTACGCTTGCATTTCATTTACTCTTCCGTTACTATATTAATAATTAGTAACGCTTATTATCAATAATAACATCATAATTACTTAATATTTATATGAACTTTAATTCCAAATATATTCATTGACCAATTAATTTGGTAATTTATAATAGTTGTTATTCTACCATTAATTCTATTTCCAAATAACGTACTACCCTATTACCTAAATTTACGAACAATTACCGTTAAAATGTTTTATTGCATAAATCAATTAAATTAACAAATTATAATGGTTTCTACTATTCCTTCAATTGGATTTCATTCCAATTTGTCAAGAATTTATTATATTTACCTATGCAACACTTAATTTCCAACATTCGCTCCAATATACATTATAAGATTTTCATTTCTTTTTACATTAAATTACAAAAATCAATTTAAATCAACATATTTAAACGGTCGAAATTTACGGGTCGTTACACATATGACGGGAAATGCACACATGCTATCAAACGTCACTTACATGGACGGTGGTATGGTCACTTTTAGGGATAATTCCAAAGAATATGTTATCGGAATTGGAAACTTCATCAATGTCGGTATATCTACTTCTCCTATTATTTCAAATGAATTATTAGTTAAAAACTTAAAACATAATTTACTTAGTATAAGTCAATTATGCGATAAGGGATTTAGAATCAATTTTATAAAAGATAAATGCAATATCTTTGATCAAAATGAAACTCTAATTTTTGAAGGAACACGAAATCGAAATATTTATATTCATAATAATGATTTATGCTTAACCGCAAATCAAGATGATCCATGGATATGGCATAAAAGACATAAATTTCAAATATATAAACAAATTAGCTAAAAATAATTTGATAAGAGGATTACCCAAAATAAATTTCAAAGTTAAAAATCTATGCGATGCATGTCAACTTGGAAAATTAAAGAAAAGCTCGTTTAAGTCTAAAAAGAATATCTCTGCTAAACAACCTCTTGAATTACTTCATTTGGAATTATTTGGTCCGACTCAAGTACGTTCGATAAATCATAATGAATATGTTTTTGTAATTGTAGATGATTTTTCAAGATATACTTGGACTATATTTTTGAAACATAAAAGTGATACATTTGAAATGTTTAAACTTTTTGCTAAACGAATTAAGACTCTAATGGATTTAAAAATCAAAAGTATAAGAAGTGATCACGGTGGAAAATTTGAAAATGAATTATTTACAATTTTTTAAAAAGGGAATTAGCCATAATTTTTTTTTCCACGAACAGCACAACAAAACATAGTAATTGAAAGAAAAAATCACACCTTGCAAAAATGTGCTTGAACTCTCCTAAATGGCAGTGGCTTACCATTTTTTTTTGGGCGGAAGCAGTTGCTACTGCATGTTATGTATTAAATCGTGTAACTCTTAGATCTATGACTAAAAATAAATGTTGTGAAATGCTATACAAAAAGAAACCAAAAGTATCATATTTTCGAATATTTGGATCAAAATGCTTTATTCTAAATACAAAAGATAACTTGGTAAATTCGGTCCAAAAGCCGATGAAGGAATTTTTGTTGGATATTTCGATCAAGGTAAAGCATACAGAAGTTTTTACAAATGAACAAATGTTATACAGGAAAGTCTTCAGGTCTCGTTTGATGAAGTCTTTACAAAAATAAATAAAGGCAGTAAAGAAATTTTTGACACTAATCAAAATGAAGCCATTGAAATTATAATTGAAAATAATAGTGATAATCAAAATAACAGTGGTTTGAAATCACCACCTCGTATTTTAAAATATCATCCTATTGATAACATAATTGGAAATCTAGATAACAAAGTTACCACTAGAAGACAAATAAATCAAATGAGTAATGTAGCATTTATATCTAATTTTGAACTAAAAAATTACAAGGAAGCGTGAAATGATTATTCTAGATTTTAACAATGTAAGAGGAACTTAATTAATTTGAACAAAATATTGTTTGGGAACTAGTACCAAGGCCAAATGATCAATCCATAATTGGAACAAAATGGGTATTTAAAAACAAAGCAGATGAAAATGGAAATATTATATGTAATAAAGCAAGATTAGCGGCACATGCATACAATCAAGAAGAAGGAATTGATTATGAAGAAACTTTTGCACCTATGGCACGTTTTGAAGCCATAAGAATATTACATGCTTTTGCATGTAATCATAATTTTAAGCTATTTCAAATGGATATTAAAAGTGCTTTCTTGAACGGTTTTATAAAAGAAAATGTTTACGTTGAACAACCACCACTATTTATTCATGAAAAATATCCAGATCATGTTTTTAAACATAAAAAGGCGTTATATGGTTTAAAACAAGCACCTCGCGCTTGGTATGATCGATTAGAATCAAATTTAATAAATTCTTCTTTTCAAATTGGTAAAATAGATACAAATTATTTATTAAAAGAGAACAGAAGGATATATTAATTGTTCAAATTTATGTTGATGATATTATATTTGGATCTACTAATGAAAATTTATGTAATAAATTTTCTACCATAATGACAAACGAAGTTGAAATATCTCATATGGGTGAATTGAATTTCTTTTTAGTATTACAAATAAAACAATTAAATAATGGAGTCTTTATAGATCAGAAATAATACTATAAAGAATTACTAAAACGATTTGGAATGGATAATACATCAAGTAAACCCACTCCAATGAGTACTACTAATTATCTAGACAAAGATGAACATGGAAAAGAGTTCGATCAAAAACTATATCGAAGCATGACAGGATCTTTACTATACCTAATAGCTAGTAGACCAAATATTACGATCAGTGTTTGTTTATGTGCAAGATTTCAAGCACAATCTAAGGAATCACATCATCGGCAGTTAAACGGCTTTTACGATATTTAACCAACACTAATGATTATGGTCTATTTTTTCCAGAAGGTAGTTCATTTGAACTCGTATCCTACAGTGATGTAGATTTTGGTGGATGCAAATCAGACAGAAAAAGTACAGGTGGTACATGTCACTTTATTGGTCAATCGTTAGTTTCGTGGTTTAGCAAAAAGCAAAATTATGTTTTTGTTTCAACATGTGTAGCCGAATATATTTCTGCTGCCTTAGCTTGCGCTCAAGTAATATATATGCAACAAACATTTAATGACTATGGAAAAATAATAAACAAATCTCCAATATATTGTAATAATACTAGTGTTATAAATTTGTCTTAAAATCCAATTAATCATTGACGAACAAAACAGATCGATATTCGTCACCATTTTCTAAGAGATAATGTTGAAAAAGAAATAATAACTCTTGAATTTGTTAATACCGAAAATCAAATAGCTGATATTTTTACAAAACCGTTAAGTGAACTAACTTTTATTAATTTAAGACGGGATCTAGGAATTTGTTCATACAATGAATTGGTCAACCAAATTTTTAGAAATAATATTTTGTTCACTTAAATTTGTAGGAATAACTCATATAGACTTTCAACTACACAATTGGTTTTATACATCTAGAATTAATAACAACCACATAAAAAATTAAATAACAACCATTTAAAAATAATAACTATTCTTTGTTAAATTTTTATGGCTTAATTCCTTTTCCTCAACCTATTTTCTAATTTTTTCTAAACCTTATCTTATAAATTCAGCTTATATTCTACTTAAAAACAAATAAACACAAATAGATTATTAGAACAAATAATACATAAAAATATCTTCCGATAATGACTCCACCTATTCAACTATTGTCTATAAATCCCCTTCATCAGATAACACTTATGTATTATCTACTAAATCCACACCTACACCAATTCGTTCAACATCTCTAAACATTGTTGCATCACCTACGTACCACACTTGCTTTTCTCCTAAAGAAAAGAAAGTAGCGTTCAATTGATCTACAATCAACATCTCTCACCGATAAATTTGATGAAATATATCACTATCAACAAGAAATGATAAGCGTTCAAGGTGAAATGTTTACGAGCAACGACGTCAAGGATCTCATCTAAATTTTCTCGAAAAATGTATTCTAGCAATTTGTGGTCATTCACCAACAAAAAATCGTACACATAAAAAATCTCCTCGATTACAAGAAACTCCTACAAAAGCACATAACATTAGTCCAAGAAATCTGTGTAAACTGGGACCATCAGACCAAGCTTGGATTAACAGTCCAGCCCGTCCGAGTTGGTCTCCACTAAAACCGTTAATTGACGATACAAAAGTTGAACCAAATTCATGGGATATACAACAATTCAACAATTCTAAATTCTTCGACAAAAACTTAGCTTATGCTACACATCATATAAATTAAGTTTATTTGTCAATTTTTTGGTATGTTTATTGTTTATCGTATTAAAATTTCAATAAATTTTCATTATTATTTAAATTTTCCAATATTTCATAAAATACATGCCACGGACATCTTTGCATTTACAACAGACGTTTGTAAAAATTTACATGAAGGTTTTTTCTATAGCCACAAACATCTGAGGGATTTAACTGACGTTTGTCAAGACTCTCTCTTTAGTTTTTTTATAGCCACCGACGTTTGTGGTACCATCACAAACATTTGTCGACTCTCTCTGTTAAGATTTTCTGCATCCACAACTGACTGTGAAATCATCAAAGATGTATGTCTAATCTATGTGTTTCATTTTTACTGAAGTCATAGATGTTTGTGACTCCCTCACAAATGTCTGTCGCCGCTTAGGCCCCACATTTTCAACAGCCATATATAAGAAAATTTACCCCATTCTTCACTTTTACTCCATTTCATTTCCTAATTTCTAAAACTCTAGCCTCCATACCTTCAAATTCATCTATCGATGGCTCCCAAGAAGGTTACCATCTCCAAAAAGGAAAAACAAGAGCAATATTCTTCCTCCTCTCAAACCCCAGTTACATAAGCTCACATAAATGAATGGCTCCACAACAATCCCACTGCCATTAATCGATTTGAGATGCTTTCCCAAATTAAAATCCATTCTGGTGCCTTCTATCACCTTGGATATGTGATAGAATATGAAATTCTAGGAATAACTACTGATGTCGGTTGCTGCAACCTAATTAGCTATGATGCAAATAAGGTAATCATCAATCCACTAGCTATTTACCTTTTCTGCTCCAGTTTATGTAGTACGGACATTTGGAATCCGAAAAATGAGGATGGATAGTTATGGTCAAGTATGTATGGAAAAGTAATCAAAATTGATGTATATATGATTGGTCGTATACTAGCATGTTCATACGAGGGAATTGACTTAATCGATATACCAGATCATAGTCTTTTAGCCAGAGATGAAGTTACCCATCAAATATGGGATAATAGGATGCCCCAATGGAAATCCATTTACCAACGCCCACGGGTAGACTACTAAATCGAATGATGATCAACACAATCATTCCCCGTCTAGGTAGTCACGAGCAAATTTATCGCAATGACCATTGAGCTCTGTATGCAATATTTGGTCGCCTATTGGTAAATTGGGAAAAATTTATTCATGACCAAATTAAAGGTTTTTGGACTCAACATCATCGCTCAACTGTATATGCTTCGTACATAATGTACATCTTGCAAGATCTTGGAGTTCCTTCGTACTTATCACAATACGAAGAAATTCCTACATAGTTAGTGGTCCATGATATCTATCCTTGGTGCATCTTCCTAAAAACCCACCTCGTATCATCCCCTTCGACCAATGGACTCTAGAACAGCATCAACAAGAACATCATAGCCCTCCTCCAAACAGCGCTCCTTAACAGACTTACTCACCTCATCCTTCGCAACAACCAACTTTCTCTAGTCATGCTACCGAATATTATTCGGACTCTGAAATACAAGAAGCACGTGTTGAACCAACGCAAAATGAATATCTTCGTGATTTGGCACTTAAAAATCAAAGATAATCACGGCTAACCAACGAGCTTTAAACAAAAAGATGACTGGATTGGAAAGTTCTTTCTCCAAAGGATGTCAAAAATGGAGAAGATTTTGGACAAAGTGGTCTCTACTTTGGGTCAAGTTATGTGCAAAATACGAGGTCGATCATCTTCTTGCTCATCATCCTCACCTTTACCAACACCTCCACCTTGGGCTTAAAAACCTATTTATCGCTCTCAAGCCACGCCTGAAGGTACATCTCACGATAGAGGTGACCGAGGAAAGACTCCTATTCACGCACAACCTAAGGAAGAAGAAGATAGTGATGACATGTACGTATCTGATACTCTGCATTTTCAACAACAATCGTACATGGCATTTTAAGGCCTTTCAATTAATGAAGATGAGGAGTACAATGACCCAACACAACGGCCGGGTACATATGAGTAGGATCCATCTTCTTATTGGGAATATTACTAGAACTATTGGGGCTTATTTTACTCACAAAATCAGTAAAATTAGAGTTTTCTTTTATTTTGCAATTATATATTCTTATGCTTGTTTGTTTCACTGTTTACAACTTCTGCTACAATTGTCTCTAATTTTATTTGAACTTCCATATTTGATTTTCCATGATCTTAATATATAACATGCTATGTCTATTTAATATCTCTGTATCTTATATCGTTTCCCTTCATTTTGATAATGACAAAGGGGGAGACAAATATAACTTATGGGGAGACAAACATAATAATACTTCCATTTTTGTATTATGTAGTTGATTTTTGATTGTATAGTTGTCATCATAAAAAATGGGCAGATTGAGAACTTCCAGTTTATGTTTCAATGATAACAACTACACAATCATATATATATATAGACCTTATCAAGATTACATGTATATGCTACAAGAAGACACCATGCTCGAAGTTATTGAGACTCAAAGAGAAACTAAGATTCATTGACCATACTACTATTAGTAAGGTTATTTTACTGTAAAAGAGTCTTAGATAAATTATTGTTAAGGTCTCCTTGAGTATATATAAATACACAATCATACACTATTTCATATGCATCAAAATTAAGTTAGAAAACTATTTTTATTACCCATAGACATCTGAAATAAAACCAAAGACGTCTGTGACAATTCTCGGGTTAAAATTTTCTGAAGTCACAGACGTCTGAGGTTTTACCACAAACATCTGTCATATGCAAAAACTGTCAATTTTGAAAAGACACTTCTGTTTTAAACAAATGAAATCACCTTTCAATGAATGGTTGCATCCATTAAAGTGAATAGATTTTCTCAAATAGTAACAACTCTTCAACAACATCTTTTTGAATCTATAAATACTACTTTGATTAAGAAATAGACACCAGCTAACTTGAATTAATTAATTCTTTCCTCTCTTGATTTCTAAACACTTTCTTGTGTATACATTGTTCACATACTCTCAATCTATTACAACCAAAATATAATTTTGGTTAAACCACTCAAAACATTCATATTCACATACTCAAAGGAGATCATAGGAAGATTTGAACTATAAGTCAAAAACTTTGTTATTCAGAACACAAGTTTGTTAAAGACACTTTTGTATTCGCTTATTCCTCCAAGCAAAGCGAGGGTAATTTGTTTAAAGGAAATACCGATGGGGAACTTCGAGACTGGAGGTAGAACGAGAGGTTCTAACCGGTATAAAAACTCTGGTTCGCATGCTTTTTTATACTTTACTATTTATTGTCTACTATAGCGTTAACTTATACATTTGCATGTTATGTAGAAATTAGAAAATATACGATCTATAAGATTTACAATTCTGCTTCCTAATTATCACCTTACCTTCCCTCATGCACACCATTAAAGATCTCTTTGGCTTCTTCTTCGTGATACATCATAGTTGGAAAGTAGAGAACCCTCTCTTATATAACACTCTTTCTTGAATGATAAACCATTGTACTTTGCGCAGGAGTTTTCGTCGGTTGTATCTTCAATTAAGATGAGTTCCATTAAGAAACTACTCCTGTATCGGAGTAATAGATGACTTCTCATCCACCTCAGCCTCCAAGACCCAATCGACATCCATTATGGTGATGCTCGAACTGACAAAACCTCCGCTGAAACAAGACAAATAAGTTAAGCATCCTTGGAGCTAGAATGTTTGGCCAATGCATCAGCTTTCGTATTCTCTTCTCTTGGTGTGTGTTATAGTGTAATATTGAATATCATTTAGCAGTTCTAGAACTTTTATTAGGTAAGAGGTAAGTCTGGCTCCTTTAGCGTAAAATTCCTTCTCTATCTGACAAACCACCAATTGAGAGTCGCTGAATATGTGCAATGTTTTGACACTTAATTCCTTTGCTATCTTGGGTCTCGCGGTCAACGCTTCATATTCAGCTTCATTATTTATTGATGAAACTCCATCTTTAAAGCGTTGCACATCATTCATTCCTCCAATGTCACCTAGATCTCTCCTCCCCTAAGCTATGTTTATTACATGCTCCTTCTGTATATAACTTCCATTGAGCAAGCTGGACCACATCTCCCTCTACTTTTTCATCCTGGCTGGTAAACTCAACAATGAAATCAGCAATGTCTATCCTTATATCACGCTTTAAGAATGATAGGTTATACTATATTGGCTCCGCTCGATATCCCACTTCAATAACCTTCTCGAAAGTATCGGGTCGATGCAGCACCTACCTTAAAGGTTGATTAATCAAACTTTTATTGGATGAGCCTGAAAGTAAGGCCATAACTTCCTCCTAGCAATCAATAAGCAATACGCTAGCTTCTCTAACTTTGGATAATTCTTCTCTACTCTAGTGAACCACTTCCTAATATAATATACGGGCCTTTGAATTTTGGACTCCCCACTTACCAAGGCTGTACTTAGTGCGTGAGCAGACACCGCTAAGCCAACAAATAAGTCCTATCCATCCAAAGGCTTCAACAAGAGTGGTAGTCTCATTTCGTAATCAAGTAAGTCCTTGAAAGATTTCTAACATTCCTTCGTCCAAATAGACTTCTGAGGGAGTCAAAGAACATCACACATTTATTCATCTACTTTGAAATGAATCGATGCAACACGACGACTTTTCCCTTCAAGCTCTGCATTTTCCTCATCATTTTTAGGACACTAACATATTTCAGTGCTTTTATCTGCTCCCGATTAGATTCTATGCCCTCTGAATTTACAATACTCAGGAACTTGCCTAAGTGACTCCAAAAGAGCATTTCAATGGGCTGAGCTTCATCTCATACTTCATGAAAATTAATATTTTATTCTTTAATGTAAACTTACATTTTGACCCTTATCTTTAATTTTAATTTGTTATAGAATTTATGGGGTCTTACTTTCTCCCCTTGAAAGGATTTCATCCCCAAAATCTCTAATAACAAATAATATAATTTGCTTATACAACCAATATCTACCATCATCTACTCAACCATCAACCATTTGCAAACAATATCCTTAAGTTTAAAATTTCTAATGCATCGTGTAAATATAGTTATGGGATTCATACGAATATATAAGTAATGTAGAATTATGTAGTTTCCTAAACTAGTCGATCTCCTGAAATGCAAGTGCTTTTGCAATGTTGGAACTATGCCAGCCCGCGACAGAGTTAAAGACAAGTTCTAAAAATTTCATTTATTTGATCTTTATTGGGCCTACGAAATATAAATTCACCTAGATCCTATCAAAATTTTCTATTAATTAAAAACTTTATTTTTTTATTTATAAATAAAGTTTTATTTTGGTATTATATTTATGTTATATAATATGACCATGCGTACCATATACACACGTACGTGTACGTGCACATGTAACATATACGGTGTATTTGGTTTAAGGTATCAACATATAAATTTTGGAATTTACACCGCAATGGACATATTGGCCCCTCCATATACATATGTGTTGTCTTATACACACACGCGCATACACATATGTATATAATTTAAGGTGATATGAAATTATTCTTATAATAGTATAAATTTTTATGACACTATAAAATAGTTATATTTATAAATACAAATATAAATGGTTTCAAATATAAATATAAATTCAATATTATATATATATAATACAAGAGAAATGATTTCAAATATATATTTATAATCAAAATTTTATATATAGTTTTTCTTATATTTACATAAGTATATATATAATCTAATAAAGTAATTTTGCTAATCAAAGTTTTAATTATATTCAAGTACTACTCAATTAGGTTAAAATAGGCAATTAATAGGAAGAGGAAAAGGAGAAGGTTTAGTGAAATAATTAGGATTTAACAAAGTAGTAAAAGAGAGTCAATAAAGAGTGTATACATGTAAAATCTTATAAAGTTATTTTTTAATAATCAAAGGTTTATTTGTATTCAAGTAGCAATCAGTTAGGTTCAAATATATAATTAATAGGAAGAGGAAAGAGTGGAGGTTTAATGAAATTAATTAGAATTTAAGAAATTAATAAAAGAGAATTAATGAAGAGATCTTTCTCCTTCCTTTTATTACCCTCTTGTCTTTTCAAATCAGGAAAAAATAATATTTCACATCTTAATCTTAAATAATTTGTTTTCTTTTCACCTTTTAATTATAAACAAAGCAGACATTTACATATGTATATGAAATATTATTATGATATATATATATATACACACACACACACACACACATAAATAATTTTATGCTTACTAAATATACATACATTATTTACACAAATAAGTATTTCATTTAACATGAATATTAGAACAATTTATTATATTACAAAAATATACCCATACATTCATATATATATGGATGTATGTAGATACAAAAATTTGACATATACATAATTAAACAAAGTTGTAATTCCTTTTCATAACAAAATAATAACATGTATAAAGGTAATACATGATAAAATAAATTGTATATACAACCACATACTTTGCTCTTGTATAATTAAAATCAATTATTTTCAAAGTCTCTTTCAAATATTGCCAATTTTGGAAATTAAAAGGGAAATTTTTACTTTTGATCCAATAGCCAAAATCCTATGTTCAGACACACACACACAGAAGATATTTGTAATCACACATATATCTACTAATAATACAAATACCTTCTCTTGGTGAAGCTTTTTACAACTTCCCATCAGCCCATTGCCCCTACAACGGCCCCAACCACACATTTAACTTACCGACCAGGGCAAATTCGTCCTTACCCACTCCCACTTCTTATTCCCACAACCCTATCCGTTCTCATCCATTCCTCCAACTTCTCTCCTACCCCCACTTTCCCCTCTTACTGTTTTCCACAACCTTTCAACCGCATTCTCCCCAAATTCTCCTCCTGCTTAACCTTTTCACCTCTCCCTCCCCCTACATCGATTCTTCAACCTACATACAACTGTCCAACGGTAACCGATGCGGCCTCCCCGCCTCAATCTCCGACTGCTATTCGCAGCTGTACTTCCAATTTCAATTGGGTCGATTCGGTTTCAAACCGAAACTCTTTCTTCCCTAACCAACACTTAAGGATACAAAACAGGCGATTTGGTTTGGGGCAAAGTAAAATATCATCAATGGTGGTCTGCTCACGTGTTCAACGAGTCATTTGCATCTTCACCGGTTCGACGAACTGCAAGCAAAGGTTTGTTATTAGTCCCTTTTTTCTATGATAGTATTGACGGATGTTTCGATCCATCTCCGTTGACCTACTTCTCCGCTTCTACAGGCCAACCATCAACTGTGGGCGATGATAGAATTACAGTAATGTAAGATCCATAATTTTTAAGTCTTATACGCTTGACTCTATACTTAATTAACATGTTTAACTGACTGATATTATTTTACTAAAGCAAGGTGGAAGTTTAGAGTACAAGGGATGTTCCTTCCGGCTCTTGGTTTCCTGCAGAAATAGTTTCCAGAAAGGGATATTATTACAATGTAAATTTTGTTCTCTTTGTAAATTTTGTTGTTATCAATTCGGATGTCACTCACTGTGCACAAAATTATACACATATGACACACACCATATTGATAATCTATAT
Organism: Allium fistulosum; assembly: GCA_030737815.1. Lineage (NCBI taxonomy): Eukaryota > Viridiplantae > Streptophyta > Magnoliopsida > Asparagales > Amaryllidaceae > Allium > Allium fistulosum. Next base: position 1,147,594,584 of record CM060905.1, read on the forward strand.
CATTAATGGCTTACTGCAACATGGTCAGTGTAACCATGCTCGCTTTTCTTCACGATGTAGTTATTCATGTCCGATATGGGCATACATTATGGCGGATGATTCTATATCAGACTATATTTACTGGCAGTTTGGTTATATATTTTGAGTACCTTTTTGGGATAGTTTTGAGTTAGAACTTTTAAATAATTTTAAGTGGATAAAAAGTAAACATGTTTGCTTAGATAAATCGGAATCTCTAAATTTTTATCCCATTCCTTCGAATTTGCTTTCCAACTTTTACATAACTCACATCAAATTATTTGGTTGTCACATGCTAAAATACAAGCAAGCAACTTACTGGGACCTGACAAACAGGCTTCTTTTAATCATCCAAGCTGGTGAAATCTGACAATTGAAAATAATGCTTCTAATAGACTAGGAGCAAATAAAAAGAAGAAGATGATAATGACACTTAAGCTTCAGTCTACTGTCTGCTAACTGTAACGACTCGCAAAATTTAATGGTTTTAAAAGTATATTTAACTAGAAATTTGTAAAATTTTAAACAATAAAATTTGAAATTTAAAAATTTATTATTTGGAATACGTCTATTTTAATATAGCAACTGGTAAATTTTCATCTGATAATATTGAAGTTTATTTTCCTGTGAAATTTCATTTCAAATCAAACCGGTTAATAACAGTGAATTTAAAAGTTTTCCGAATCCAAAATATGTCAACAGGAGAAAATTTATTCAGACCATTCTAAATCAGACTGCGAAATTCGTTTTTCCAAATTTGGACTTCTACGGCTCCGTTTATCTTAATTCTGGCAAAATAGCAGCGTTTCCGGTACCGATTATCGACTTTTAAGCAGATGATCGTACCACTAATATCTGTATACCGTTCTGATCGTCTCGTCGTGCTGATCTCTATGATATATTCATTCATGAGTTTCGGAGTTCGGAACACGACGAAATCGGTGAACCGATCAGTTGTACCGGTTCCACATTCGAAACTTTTGCTTTATTTTGCCTTTCCGGTTATCCACGTGAACTCAAACGGTCATCAACTATTATTATTCAGCCTTGACCTTTTCTATTCCAACGTTTCATCAATTTTTCTGGTTGTTCTTTATATAATACAAGTGATGGCCACGTTTCATTTTTGCCTGTTGATATTTTCTTCCTCCTCCTTTTATTTTGCTTCTCCAGATTCACATTTTTCTCCTTCTATCCTCATCTTTGCTTCCACGGTTCCCACACCAAGACCCATCGGCCTCGCCCACCTTTCTCCACCGTCCAAGCTTGCACTCCACCTCCTCATGCGAGCCACAAAGCCAAATGCCAGGGCTTCCATCGCCTCTACTCCCTTCGGAACTACGGCCTCCATTTCCGACCACCATGAGCAGCCCACTCCTTCCATTCCTATGTCAGTCTCACCCAACCGTCGATCCCATCCTCTCTGACCATACCCATGCCCAACGACCACCATCAGTGCCTTGATCTCCACCTCTAGCTTCGGCTGCCTGCTCCTCTTTTTCGTACTTGTTCCACCTTCTTTTACTTTCCAGGTATCCCTTGGCCTTTGAAAACTTTATACTCATTTAGCATGTCTGTTGGTTTTGTTCCACCAACTTATAAAAATTTACAAATGTTAGTCAAAAGTATGGCATAAAGCAAGTTTACATATATATGATTTAATAAACAACACCTTAAAGTATAAATTTTTGGATCTATATTAACGTGTGTATGCTACTGCAGTCTCTTCGATTCTATATTTTTTTTTACAGTATTATATATATGTAAGTATTCGCCTTTGGTTATAAACATTTATTTGAGTATTGGTTTTTAAAATGCGATGCATATATATACTTTGATTTTTTAAGACGTGTTAAGGATTATGATATCAGTTTGTATATATAGGTTGCTGCACACGTGATAGTATATATTGGTTTGCAAGTTTGTTAAGTTGAATAAATCATATACTTATGGTTCCAAAGTTTGTGTAAAGCTGTTGTGTCTTATATATTTTATATGTAGCCTATATTATTATATGAGGTTGGTGAGTTGGTATACGTATTATATATTTATTGATATATATGTTATAAGACATTGAGTATATTTTTTTATATAAAACCGGTATACAAATTTAAGTATATGTATATCATTTTGGAAAATGCAATTTCTATGTTGTCGCATATATTTATAAGTTTTGTTTTTCTGTTAGCTATGATATGTCAGTCTGCATATGAGGGCGTATGTTTACAATATGATGTTGAGAAGTTTATACCCTATATTAACTAAATATATTTGTTGTTATATATATGGTCTGCTCATATAAGATGTTGCATTGATCACAAGTTGTTTATGTAATGAAGTAAATTATTATATGCAAAGGCTAAATGAGTTTTTACCAGGGCCGTACATATATGTTACAGTTTTGTCTATAGTGTATGGGATTTTAAATGTATATATAATTGATGTGTCAAACGTAATATATATAGTTGTTATTAAAATACGGTTTTAGTGAGTTGGTTCTATATATACTAGTTTACGTTGTTTTCTTTACATTCTGTATTTCAATTTTTTTTGTTTACAGTAAAATGATGAGTCGGTATACATTTTGATCTAAGAATTTGCATATGTTTTATTTTATTCTTTGTAAGTCTATCATGTATAGTTAGTGGTCTGCATTTCTATTTTACTTTTGATTTTATAGATATTTTTGATTTTGAATATTTGAGGTTATAAATATATATATATATATATATATATTGTGTGCTTTAAATGGAAATTGATTTTTACAAATAATGTATATATTTCTGTTCTATTAAGATGATTTTGATTATCTTCATCAACCCCATTTTGATTTGCTCCATCTATTCTTGTTATCAGCTTTGATCGTTGAATCCGTGCCGTTTTGCTTTGCTTCGATTCGTCATTCAAATTTCAGTGTTCGTATCAGTGTGCGTATCCGTGTCATCTTCTATACTCTCTAGCCTCGGAAGGTGAGCAATCACTCACGATTAACGTTCTTTTATTATTTAAATTTGATTTCAATTGAAATAGCAATTGAAATATGCTGCTGTAGTTATTTACATTGTTATATATGCTATTATCTATAACTGTTCACCTGTGACATCTGACACCAATATCTAGTATTATATGCATGTTATTACTATTATTTGTATCTGTTCACCTGTGACATCTGACACCCGTATCTGTTATTTATACTGATGATATATGCCTGTTGTTATATTTTATTATTATCTGTTATCACTCTGCAAGTTCCCTGTTAGAATAAAATTCACTCTGGGTTGAAATGATACATACCCGAACGGACTTTAGAATAGGAGAATTTCGTTATGGGTTGAAATGATAAACTCAAGCGATTTTCATTTGAATTGAAATTGGGATTACGGGTCGAAATGATATCTACCCGTATATATTTAAATTTCGGATTGAAATGATAAATATCCGTATCACTTAACCATATGATAAATATATATATACAGACACCGTTGGTCCATATATATAAATATTTTAAAAAATGAATTCTATGGTTTTGGGAAGAAACATACGGGTTAAAATAAATGTTGATTCTTAAATTTTTATATATAAATGGTAATGATATATATATAGATTTAATTATAATATTAAATATAATTAAGATGGATTTAATACATATAATATGGTTGAGTATTTAAAATATATTTCAAAATAGATTTTGGTAATAATTTGAATAAGTCAAGGTTGGGAAGATAATTTGAATTTAGTAAAGAATTTTATTTAATTAAACCAATTTAAAACTTATTGAAATTGGGATTTAAGATATGATTTATAACTTGAGTTTGATTTAAATAAATTAATGAATATTTCTTGTTTAAATAAAGTTTAAGGAAATATCTAGTAAAATGTGATTTAAGGCTAGTAAATGATATTGAATCTATTAAGTGAATATTTCCTAATTAAATAATAATGGAGTTAAATCAAGAGCTATATGAAACTGTTAAATCTAACTTTGAAAATGTTGAACATTAAAACTTTGAAATATATTGAATATAAATGGTATATTTAGAACTGAATTAAATTGATAAATTGAGCTTTGAATAAATTTGAATTTAAAAATTTAGTTGATTTGAACCGAGTTGTGAAACTTGAGGAAATTATAAATACTTTACTTTATAAATTAATATATATACTATCTTGGAAAATAGTTATATTTGAAATGAAATGATATTTGGGTTTTGAAGTATAAATTAAATTGAAATGACCACGGTGTTATAATGTATATTTCCGCCTTGTAGATAGTTCTGAAGATCCTTAGAGGATGGTTATCCCAAACATCCTTTAAGTTACTTGTATTTCAGTTGATATTTCACTTGAGTTGGATTTATTTATATAAGAATGTTAATCCTGACTCGAGTATTTTGTGTTTTGCTTTACGCTCGGGTCAGACTGAGTGATACAGCATTTGAGACTTATCCATGGAGTTTGGAGCTTCCTTTGGAGATCCGACTATTGATTCATCTTCCAGCTTTCCAGTCGATTCGTTCACAGAAGTCATCTATTTGGATTGGAGACTTCACTGTATTTGAGATATTCTGTTGTATTTTATTTCTAACTCTGATGTTATTATAGTAGCTTCATGAACTACTATTTTATCTTTTCCGCTGCGTATTATTGTATTACTCTGTGTCTGTGATTCTGTGATTGATTTATTTACTGTATATTCTGAGTTTTGCCAAATTTAAATTAACAATCTGATATTTTGAATTATTCAAGTCAGACATGTGTGGATTTATTGTCGATTTGAATGGTCCAAAATACCGGGTCGTTACAGTAACTACTAGCCCACTATTTAGAATTTAATACTTAGAGGACAGGCAGACGTCATAATAAGAGTTACTAAACCGTGATACACAACTACAGAACCAGTTTTTGTTTTACCATCATTATTCATGTACAAATGATGTAAAATTTATTTGTTTTGCATACGTGTATACTGTCTAAAGCTGCATGCATTTCATTTCATGTGCCCATGTTTATTAGCTAGCAATCATCTTGGAAAACCTATGTAATCTTTGTTATGCCTTCTATGTGAAAATTCATATCTTATAAGCTTATTGCTTCAGTATTTTCCACATACTTATAGAATCCATCTACTGTTTTTCCGACTTTAGACGGTGCCTTTGTTATTAATCTAATGAATACTCTGGTTATGAAAATTGAATGATATATCTTGATGCACTAGAGGAATTGTGCTTTAATGGTTTGTCATTTTGTTTCAAGATTCTCGAACAGGATTAAAACTATAGATCATAAATTCAAACTTTAATTGAAAATGTCTTAAATCGTGGATCGTTAGATTATATATTATATGTATGTATGTGTGTGCTCAATTTTTTTTGCTATATAGGGTTACTTAATGACCTTCAAGTATATGATAAATATGGTCCTTTTTTAAAGTAATAATTTATATAACAGTTACTGACTGTTAGCAGTGACCTTTCTACCCACTCGATGTTTAACTCTTTTACGCTTTTTCAGGGCTGAAGCTGGAAGCCTTGCATTGCATTGCTTGCTTCTTCTACACTTCAAGAATATGTAGTTGAGCGGTCATCACCTTTATTTTTCCTTACATTTTCTGTTGTAAAGGCCCTACATATAAATATCCCGATAGTTGCCTAGAATCAGTAAATTAACATGCCATTTAGTGATATATAGTTTGTTGTCGTGTATTAGTGGTTGAGCACACTACTACAAAACAAGCCATTTGCATCGGTTGTTTACCCCCCCTTTTGCATCAGTTCAACAACCGATGCATATGCAACCGATGCAACAGGCTTAACACTTTTGCATCAGTTCTGAAACCAATGCAAAAAGGTCCTTTTTGCATCGGTTGTTACTAACAACTGATGCAAAATATCCTGGTTGGTTGCTTGAACACAGCCCCCATGTTGCATCGGTTGTAATGAAAACCGATGCAACAAAAGAACTCGTTGCATCGGTTGTTGTTGAAAACCGATGCAAACTAATCCCTCTATTGCATCAGTTTTTTATAACAAACGATGCAAACTAATCCCTCAGAAACCATTATTACAGTACTCAAATAGACTATATATATATATTATTGATAATCTTTATATATATATATATAAAAGAAAAAACATACACAAGTAATTCCTGGCAGATTAGTAATTACTGCTAATGTAAATATGTATATTTACTTAGATCAATCATAACTTGAGTAATACACATACATAGTTTCCAATATACAAACGCTTTCTTTTGATTACACCCTCCCAATACACATACATAGTAATACACATACATAGTTACTTACTTGAAAGAGCTAGAGCTTGCAGGTAATAATTTCAAGAGTCAGATACCGTAGTCCATTTCTTCCCTTCCTATCAGTCTTCATCAACTCCACCTTGAAGATAATCTTCTTTTTGGCCCAATTCCTGCAAATATATCAAACCTTTTAAACCTTACAAATCTAAATTTATCGAATAATTATTTCTGTAAAACTAAAATATAAAACTAAATTAACTAGCATGCAAGTAACAAAACACTTAACAATATCAATCTTTCTGACATCGCAGTTCATCTCTGCCTGTTCATTCCAGTTCACCTGAACTTGATACTATCCCATAACAACATACCTCTTCACATCCATCTGTGCACAGCTTATTTGCATCTGTGCACCACTCCCCCAAATAACACTCCAACCATCAACTCCACTGTTTTATCCCTCTGCACACCAACCTGGTTCGACTCCTCCACCGCCTCTAACATTTACTGCATCTTCATATAAAGCAAAAATAGTGCATCACCAGTCCCAAACCCCTTACCGACCACTACAAAAACAACCTGCACACTGCCAAATAACTGTGCAACTACCATCCAAACCACACATCACTACTGAATTTCAATCAAACTACCGCATCCACTTCTATCTCCACAAACATACAATTGCTTCATTACCTCCACCATTCATACATACAATTTCACCTTCACTACAAACATCACCCAGTGCCATAATTGCCTGCAAGTTCACTACCACCTCCTCAAATCATCTCCGACCATCAACTTCCACTGCCTAAAATAGTACATCACCACTGTCACTCATCATCTACCTCCTGTAATCAAACTGTCCTACAAACAGCAGTCACCATAAGTCCCCTGCAACATCCATTCAACAGCCACAACAACCTTCACCATCCCAGACTTCATACGACACTCCCCCCAAACTTCTAAACAATTCTTTCGGAAGCTATTTCAAGGAATTTGAATACGTTGTTGCATATGCATGGGTTCTCAATTCTTTCGGAAGCTATTTCAAGGCCTCAACTAACTCATACTGTAGCCAAGTTCCCTGAAGTTAGAAAAAAAGGAACTTTCAGGCACTGTAGTAGGACTGATAGCTAGTGTAATGTGCATGCAGAAATGAGTAGATGAAACAAAACTAAACCAAGCAAATTAATAAAAAAATAAAAGGAAAACAAGAAGTTATACCTTGCTTATTTCAATAGCAGTTTGAAAAACGTAGTTTCCATATGTATCAGTAGCAAGTCTTTCAAATTTACTCAAATCAAATTTCCTCACTAGAATTTCAATTAGCAATTATCCTCCAAATGATTACATGCACTTTTGAATCACGTAACTTCCATATTGATCTACGGCTAATTCCAACAAGCGCCCTTCCAAGCAACGACCCTTGAAGTTCTCGTGTCTTTGGGGACTCCAGCTACCAAAGCATAGTGCATCATAGTGTCATCGGCTCCCTTTGTTTTTTTCACAACATAAATGAACACACACCATCTACAGCTTAAAGAATTTTAAATGTAGGCTCCAATCCACAATATCAATCTTTTACTACATTGTTAAACAACATGGAAATTAAATTACAGCATTATTAACTTATGAAGAGAGGCATACCTTGTTCTAGTTACAAATGCCATGATTAAGTAAATAAAAAACTTTAAAACAAAGATTATGAATTGTTACGGTAAACAATTTGTGGTTTTTTCTTCTTTTACAAGATGTGCAAGTTGTTGAATTTAGTACAATACCTAGAAAAGGGGGAAATTAACCCAAATGAAGTTGTTTTAGTATTCCAAAGAAGAAGAAAAAATCAGATATTTTACATCGCGAGCATGTTCAACACTGGTTACAAGTAGTGGAAACAGCTTATAAATTATTTATTTGTTGAATGTTTGTAATAATTTATAAGGAGAAACAAGTTGCTTAGAAATTGATAAGGCGTAACTCATAACTGTATGTTTGGCAGCTGCTTGTAGGTACACAAGTAAATTTTAAATTACTTGTTTGGAATTGAACGTTTGGAAATAGTTTATAAGAAGGTGAAATAAGATACCCAATTGATTAGTCATAGACTTATTTCATTTGTTATAACTAAGCTTTATCAAAATTGTAAATTATCTAACCAACTACCTCTACCTTTAACTCTTACTTCAAGTCAAAAAACTCATTTTCCAGGTAGGAAGCAGCATTTTCATACAAAAGTCACTATAATCCAGTTTGTAATTCAAATTTAGATCATTATTATTAGTATAAGAGTGCTTCGTAACACTTATTTTAAATCTTCTTAAAAGGAGATCTAAATAGCAATTTTTAAGTAGATCTGATTAAATGGTTATAAGTAAAAGGATTTCGATGTAAGTTCACTTTTAAGTTCAAATAAGTTTTTATTTTGTGTTTGACTAATGACCGCTATGATTTATAAGTTATAAGTAACGAATATATACCAGGTTACATAATTTAGACATGTCCATGTAAACGGATGGTGAATGTTACGTTGTGTCATTTTGCTTGTAAATTGTGTAACAACCCTAGACTTTGCATATATTTTAATTTTGACTTTATTTTTATTTTTAAATTATTTTAAACTTTTTATATTTCAAACATTTCATTTTAAAAATATAAATGTTGATTATTAAGTGAATTTTTGTTTCAAACTAGTATAAATTGGATATTTCACTGAAAAGTGAATTTCTGTTCAAACTGGTCAAACTTTGACTTTTGAACTTTAAATTTAAATATTTCAAATTCTTAAATTTTAAATTTTATTATGAAAATAGATTTAATTCCATGAATACTGCTTTTCGTTTCGTTGAAAACGGACTTATATTGTAGAAGTTATGTAATTTTCAATTTTGTGTATAAACTGTTTATTTTGCAATATTATTTATTTTAAATCATATAAATTATATAAATAATATTTTATTTGGTCATGTAATGTTATAAGTTATATTTATATGGGTAAAATAACATGTTATGAACATATTTTGGTTTTAAAACATTTTAAAGTGTAATTGACATTTTCCAGTATCAGTTGTATATTTGTTTACAATTTATAATTTCCAGCTTCAATTAACTAACGTAATTCTTTATTTATCTTTATATTTTTCTTAAAAACTTATTTATTCTCTTCCCACTTTATTTTGTTTCTCATTTTATTTTATTTATTGGACTTTTATTTGTTTTAAAGTGAAATAAAATTTTTGTAAAACTAGTGATGTTTATTTGTAATTTTCATGTCCTATTTCCAATTTTTAAACATTTTCTTTATTCTTTTTCTATTTTCTCTAAATTTAATTATTTATTTCACTTTAGAAATGATAAATGAATTATTTTATTTCAAAATTTTGCTTTAGAATATTTTTAAAATGAAGTAGATAATTTTCCAAAGACAATGGTGATTTATTTGAAATTTCTGGACCCTATTTTCAATTTTTAAGCAATTTCTTATATTCTTTTCCATTTTCTTTAAATTTGATTATTTATTTTTATTCTATTTTTACTTTGTTTCAGTTTTTAAATTCATTTACTGAAATTTTATTTTGTTTTATTTGAATTAGAGAAAAGGAAATTTGAAGAGACTTAAGCCTTAAAAAAACTTGACTTTTCACTTTCTAGACTTTTCATTTCTTTAGCCGTTCATTACTTTATTGTTGGCCATGAGTTTTTATTTCTTTTTCACGTGAAAACATCTTGCTTCATCAAAAAATTTCGGCCATTTTAGATCTGAAAAGAATTGAGAAAAAAATTGCAAGTTAATGTCTTCTTCTTTCTACTTTTCCCTCTTATTTTTCATTGTTTTCCTAGATCTCTCTTCAACTTTGCTTGGCCACAACCACCACCATCTTCTCTCGCAACCACCATCATCTCCTCCTCTTCATCATCCCCTGCCAAAACCTACCCTTCAGACCAGATCTGGCCTTGACCATTAGATGAAGCCACCACCTCAAATTTGCACAAGAACTCCACAAAACAATGCATAGCCTACCAAAACTCCACCGCCACCTTCATAGTTGACTTCGGCCACCCCTATAGCCTCCACCACCAGCAAGTGCCATCACCAATAGCCTTGTTCCAGATCTGACCTGACCTGTAGTGAGCCATAGACGAGCCCATAGACCCCTTTGGTCGAGCCTAGATGCATCCAAACTCCATTGTTAGCCTTGCCTTTTAACCTCCTTCCAATTGTAACTCCAAGACCCTTCCTCTTCTCAAGCCTAACCATATATTTCAGTCCAAACCTGATCTATTTCCACATGAAAACATCATGGCCTAACCATAAGCATGTATGGTTGAGCACAAGTTGAGGCAAGATCAAGCAAACATTGATTTAAAGCTAGGTGATGTTATTTGTCTAGCCTAGTTTCCATTTGTTTCAATTTTATCTTTGGTATTGCAAATATATTTATAATGTACTTTGCTTTATTTTTGTATACAAGGTTTATATCTTGGATCTCTCCACTCAAATCAAATCGTGCTATTGTGCTTTCTGGAATTTATCTGTGTATTTTGTTTTGCAAACTCCAGCGTAAAAAGGTGAGTTATTCTCACCGGACAATATGTACCTATATAACTAGTAAATTGACACCCTATGAATCTGTAGAAATATATTATCATGTTATATATGCCTATATTATTATCATATGATGTTCACACCTGTTATTACACCTGTTATATCATATGTTACTGTTATTTAATGTTATTCTGTTATTTATATCTGTTATCACCATTGCAAGTTCCCTGTAGATTAGAATCACTATGGGTTGAAATGATACATACCCGAACGGACTTTAGAATAGGGAAAAATCGTTATGGGCTGAAATGATAGGCCTGAATGATTTTTATGTAAATTATTTTAACTTGGGATTGCGGGTTTGAAATGATAGAACCCGGATTTTTCTTTATTTAACTACGGATTGAAATGATACATATCCGTATCACTTGACCTAGGTTAGAAAATTATATACAGGCCCGTGGTTATTTTATAAAGTGTTTTGAATATTTTTAAGTATTTTAAAAATATAAATTTATGAAATTTGATTTAAACAGATTTTGAAATATTTTGAATTAAAGAAATTATGATTTTTCTATGTGTTAAAAATGTAATTAATGAATGGTTTAACTTGATTTTTGAAATATAACTTAAGTTGGAAATTTGGAATTTTGGTTAAAAATGATATTTAAGTTATATAAATAAAATGGATATTAAATTTTATTTGGAAATGGTAAATATGATAATTTGATTAAATTTGAATTTAAGTGATTATTAAGTATTATTGATTTTTCTATGAATTTAAGTGGTTAAATAAATGAATGTTTAAAAGTGATCTTTTAAAATATAACTTGACTAGGAAAGGTGAAATTTGGTTTTAATTAAAGGTTTAAGTTAATTAAATAAAATTGGAAATTTTGTTAAATTGTGAAATGGTAATTTAAATTTGAAGTGTTAAGTCTATTTGTTGAAATGTGAAGAATTGGAACTTTTACACTTAAACATATTAAGTAAATTGTTGAAAATTGGATTTAATTATAAGAAATTTATTGTGAAAGAAACGTGTAAAGTTCTAATTAATGAAAGAAATATGTAAAGTTTAATTTATGAAAGAAACGTGTAAAGTTCTAATTAATGAAAGAAATATGTAAAGTTTTACCTACTGAAAGAAACATGTAAAGTCTTAATTAATGAAAGAAACATGTAAGTCTTAATTTGTGTAATATTGATTTAAAATAATAAATGCCCCTTTTGTAATAAAACGTAAATTAAAACGTACATTCGATAATGTAAGTTTAATTAGTGTAATATTGATTAAATGATAAATGCTCTTTACTGTAATAGGAATGTAAGTTAAAAAGTACATTTAATATGTAAGTTTTAATTAATGTAAATGACATATTTTAATGACTAAAATAATAAAGTTTCTTTATTGTAATGATAATGTAAGTTAATAAGGTACTCTTAACTTAACATAAGAATTTTAGCATTAAATTGGATATTACAGTAACAAAGTTTATTTAACTATAAGGCTATGATAAAATGACCATGTTAAAAAATTTGTAAGTATATAAATACTTTGATTATATAAAATGTTAAATTGGGAAGTATTACATTCCAAAAATGCTATGATTCCTTAAGGTTACATTACCAAAATGCTATGATAATTTAAAGGAAGATTTCAAGTTTAATAAATTAAAGGAAATATTCAGTGATTTTGAAATTTGGGTTCTATTGAAATGATATATTATTGAATTGGTTTTTGAAATGGAAATGATATATTTTTGAATTGGTTTTGAATAGATATGTTTTGGGTTTGAAAGTATGTATTAGTTTGAAATAAATGATATGATTTTGAAATGGTTTAAAGGATGTATTTTGATTTGAAACATAAACTATTTTTAAAAGTTATAACCACGGGTTATAATAACAATTGGTTGGCAAAGAGACCGGGATCGGATATGGACATACTCTCTATCGATACCGAAAACCACTTTGACAACCGTGTACGCGGTGGAGATTCCAGAATGAAGTAGGATGGTGGCGACGTTCTTAAGGTATGTTACGTGGACCCTACTCCCGTGAGTTGGCATAAGGTGGCTAAAACAGGAGCGATCTCGGACCAGTGAGGTAGCACCTCTTCTCGGACACATTTCTTCAATATTATACTCTTACTTGTGATTGATTAGATGGCCATCCTCCGATTTGGGAGTGTTGTTCGAGGTGGAACGGTAGTGGCTGCTATGCGTATCCATCAGTCCGTGTGCGTAATTGGTATATCTACCCTGGCATTGCCTAGTTGTGCCGTGTCACCTAGCATATCGAGCTTTACTACGATTATGATTTTAAGATCCGACCGCGTTAAGGTTCTCCATCCCCTTAACGCTATTTTCTATATGATTATACTTTACTTATTAGATATTATTATAATAGCGAATATTACTACATAGTAGATATTTTAATGGATCCTTAGAGGATGGGCGGTCCCAAGCATCTTCTAAGTTACTTGTACCTTTATTACAGTTCACTTGAGTTGGTTTACATTATATAAGTATATATTGTCCTGACTCGAGTGTTTTGTGTTTTGCTTTACGCTCGGGTCAGCCTGAGTATTCACAGATTTGGATTTCCACCTTCTGGAGATTTGAATCGCTGGAGATTATTTGCTAGTCTTGTTCTATCAACTTCGGTTCCGTTGTTCTATTCAGCCTGTACTTGGTTATTGTATTGAGACTTCTGCTGTACTTTATTTCTTATGTTGTATCTTATGTAACTCTGATATATTTTCATAGTAGCTTCATGAACTACTATTTCTTTTACTTCCGCTGCATTATTTTACTCTGTGATCTGTGATTATATTTATTTACTGTATACTCTGAGATTTGCCAAATTTTATTTACAACGCGGTATTTTGAGCAATTCAACTCCGGCATGAGTGTCTATCTATACACTTATAATGGATGTGAATGGTGGAAAATATCGGGTCGTTACAGTTGGTATCAGAGCTTTGGCTTTGAGGGAAAACTTAGAATGTATGGTAAATTTATTTACAGAATCACTTTCGTTCGAGTTTGAATCTCTTCCTTTTGATTCGATTTCCTTTGAATTTTGGAACGTTTCCTGCGGTTCCAAAATTCATTCTTGTCCCTCACTATTCATCTTCTTTTGATTTTGGAGTATCACATAACTCCACTTCGAATGATCTTTATAGTGAATTGGCGATCTCGCCAATATTCTAATTTTCTTATAAAGGGGTGAAAATCCTTTACAGTCAGCATCGATTCACCAGAGATTTTATCTATCCTTGGTTTAGATGCTAATATTTTTTATTATTCCAAACTCTATCTCTTGAGATCGAACGTAGATTTATCCCAGAAAAATCCACATCGATCTTATTCTTTAAGTCACGGTTGACCCGGTTAAGGTTGTCCGCGATTTATCTAAGCTTACCGATCTCTCTACTCTGTTTAACCATCTTGTCTTTTGTTTCTAAACTATCTCCAAATATTTTGAATTGTACTTGTAAATCTATGTTTTTTTTATATATGGTGTTGTTTGAGTTGTTGATGTTGATTTGGGTTTCCGATCGATTCGTCTGATCAACGCTATCAATAGGATTTCTAAAACACTTTGACAGAACAAACTAACACAGTATTATAAAAAAAATTGGTTAATGAAATAAATTTTGATATATAATTTATGGAACTTAATAAATTGATTTAAACTGATAATTTGAAGTGATAATACTTGATTTATCATTTATTGTTCTACAAATGAATTTATAAATAGTTGTTTATAAATTTATTTGGGAACTGAAATGAATTTAAAACAAGAAATTTAAGAATTTAATTTCCGATGGATTCAAACCTTATGTTAAAAGTTTTAAAAGGATATATTATTTAAAGTATTTCCAAGTAGAAATTTGTTTCTAAAGGAGTTTTAAGTTTAAAAATTTAGTGCTCTTCTCTTTGTCGCTGGAAAATAATTTCGGTGATGACTGCAGCATCATCGACGTTCATTTTAGAGTTTCGAAGTGAAGAGACCGCTCTGTAGGCTTGCTACAGTGTTGCTTTAAGAATTTAATTGGTTTGAATTTCTAAAATATGATTTGATTTATATTATATATAGGTATATGATTTAAAATTGATTTGACATATTATGTACATATATTTATTTATCTCTAACCGGTTTGAAGGAAATCGGAAATTTAATTCTTACATTTTTTTCTTAAAGAATAATTTCAATTATAAAAAGAAAAAAAAGAAAAAATTTGGATAATGATTCAAACTTGAGATAATTGAATTGGAAAGTTTTATTTGTATAATACAATTGCATTCAAATATAACTTACCTTAAATTTTTTTAGAAGTTAACAATGTAATTGGATAATATACAATATAAAAAGGATTTTATAAATAAATTTTGAGTGGTTATAATAAATTTTATACACTTAAATTTTAGTTATAAAAGATTAACAGAGGAAAATAGTGAAAAGGGAATTTAAAGAGATTTTATTTAAATAACTTAATAATCAAATTTGATTTTATATGGCACCTTAAGTCTAACCTAGGAATTTTAATAAAGGTTATTTCCTGAAATGAATATGTTGTATAATAAGTATCTTTGAATAGATAAAATAAAATACATTTGAATTGGACATTTTGTAATAAAGTTTATTTAACTTGAAATCATAGTTTAATTGATGTCTAAATGAATAAATATGTAAAGAAATTTAATTGTTATATTTGCTATGATAAATATTTTATTTATGAAATAGATATGTTTTGAAAAATGAATAATTATGATTTAAATAGTTAAAATGTATTTTAACATCACTAAAACTTGATAATTGAGAATTTGGTTTTCAAATGGAATTTTAAGTGTAACTTATTAAAGGAATATCTATTTGTGAAATGGGTATTTTAAATAAAGTGTTAGGTTATGTGTTAAATTAAGAGCTAACTAAAATAGTGAACTTTTAACTTAATAAATGAAGTATAGTTTAATTTGGATATTCCATTCATAAAAGTTTGTTTTAATAAGTCATAAGTTAAATGATATCCAAATGAATATTTCTGGAATAAAACTGATTTGAAATACTAATATATATACTGTAGCATTTTATAAGTGCTACTATTTTGAAAAGACAATGTTTTGGAAATTTTTATAATTGAATGAACTTAGAAATGTTACAACTTTAAAATGAATATTATTTGACCTTGAATTAAAATGGTTTAAATGAAGATTATTTTTTAAAAGGAGTTATGATTTTCTAACTATTATGTTTTTTTTATAATAACATTTCCAAGTGTTATGATTTTAGTAGTGTGATTTCCAAATGATAAACATCCCTAAATTGTTATGATTTCAAAGCATTATGGTTTCAAATTATTATCTTATGTTGTTTTTCAAACCATCTTTTGGTTGTCCTTATTTTCCCTCATCTTGCTACAGGCTGGTATAAGCATCTTTCTATAATCTTTCTGTTTAGACATCTTTCTGTAATCTTTGATAATCTTTGTTACTCATCCGGATCTGAACACTGTTTTCCATTCATAGACCGTCGGTCAAGTGAAAGGGAGATTCTGACTTTAGAGGATTTTTTTCGTGCTTATATTCTTGATTTGATCACCTCCATCTTGTTAAACTTACCTATAACAATAGTTATCAGGTGTAATTCCAATTTTCTTATCATCTTGTCTTAATTCTATTCATTATATTTTTTTCTGTGCTTTCCCGTACCTCGTTCCTTTTCGGGGACGAAAAGTTTTGAGTGGGGGAGAGTGTAACAACCCTAGACTTTGCATATATTTTAATTTTGACTTTATTTTTATTTTTAAATTATTTTAAACTTTTTATATTTCAAACATTTCATTTTAAAAATATAAATGTTGATTATTAAGTGAATTTTTGTTTCAAACTAGTATAAATTGGATATTTCACTGAAAAGTGAATTTCTGTTCAAACTGGTCAAACTTTGACTTTTGAACTTTAAATTTAAATATTTCAAATTCTTAAATTTTATCTTTTATTATGAAAATAGATTTAATTCCATGAATACTGCTTTTCGTTTCGTTGAAAACGGGCTTATATTGTAGAAGTTATGTAATTTTCAATTTTGTGTATAAACTGTTTATTTTGCAATATTATTTATTTTAAATCATATAAATTATATAAATAATATTTTATTTGGTCATGTAATGTTATAAGTTATATTTATATGGGTAAAATAACATGTTATGAACATATTTTGGTTTTAAAACATTTTAAAGTGTAATTGACATTTTCCAGTATCAGTTGTATATTTGTTTACAATTTATAATTTCCAGCTTCAATTAACTAAAGTAATTCTTTATTTATCTTTATATTTTTCATAAAAACTTATTTATTCTCTTCCCACTTTATTTTGTTTCTCATTTTATTTTATTTATTGGACTTTTATTTGTTTTAAAGTGAAATAAATTTTTTGTAAAACTAGTGATGTTTATTTGTAATTTTCATGTCCTATTTCCAATTTTTAAACATTTTCTTTATTCTTTTTCTATTTTCTCTAAATTTAATTATTTATTTCACTTTAGAAATGATAAATGAATTATTTTATTTCAAAATTTTGCTTTAGAATATTTTTAAAATGAAGTAGATAATTTTCCAAAGGCAATGGTGATTTATTTGAAATTTCTGGACCCTATTTTCAATTTTTAAGCAATTTCTTATATTCTTTTCCATTTTCTTTAAATTTGATTATTTATTTTTATTCTATTTTTAATTTGATTCAGTTTTTAAATTCATTTACTGAAATTTTATTTTGTTTTATTTGAATTAGAGAAAAGGAAATTTGAAGAGACTTAAGCCTTAAAAAAACTTGACTTTTCACTTTCTAGACTTTTCATTTCTTTAGCCGTTCATTACTTTATTGTTGGCCATGAGTTTTTATTTCTTTTTCACGTGAAAACATTTTGCTTCATCACAAATTTTCGGCCATTTTAGATCTGAAAAGAATTCAGAAAAAAATTGCAAGTTAATGTCTTCTTCTTTCTACTTTTCCCTCTTATTTTTCATTGTTTTCCTAGATCTCTCTTCAACTTTGATTGGCCACAACCACCACCATCTTCTCTCGCAACCACCATCATCTCCTCCTCCTTATCATCCCCTGCTAAACACTTACCCTTCAGACCAGATCTGGCCTTGACCATTGTGATATCCCGGAAATTTAGCAATATCAATTTAATAATCATTATTAATAATTAAATTGATTTGTTGATTTATTTTATAAATTGACAAGTTTATTCATTTTAAAAAGCTAATGTTAATATTTTCCATTTAGAATATATATATTTGTATATATTGGAATGGAAAGGATATTGAATTTGATTTTAATAAGATGTTTTCAAACTTTAATATATATATAATTTGTAATTTGGTTTAATACTTTTGAAAATGATATTTGAGATTTAAATAACAAGAATAATTTCTTATTTATTATAAACATATATTTTAAGTTTTATTTTGGTTAAGGTTTAAATTAAGAAGTTCAATTGTTTTTAAGATTCTTTCATTTTTTAAAATTCAAATATAAGTCAAAATAGGTTTGTGAAAATATACATAGAGTTAAACTCAATTTCTCAAGCATTTATAAATATGTTATAAATATTTGGTTAAAGCATAAGTTGTTTTAAATAATTGTTTCTCACATGTGTACATTTATTAAAATCTAAAAGCTTATTTATAAAAGATAAATACATTTTATATACATGTAAATATTTTATAAATACATAGGTATAGCTTAAGTAAATTAATTAAAATAAGAATGTACACTTGTAAGTTTTTAAAGGTAGTTTAAAGACATTTGTAATTTGTAAACATATGTGTAAGCTAAGTAAAGAAGACAAGTGGCTATATTTTAATTAAAGTTTTAAAATAAGTAAATTAAAATATGAAAGAGGGAAAGATCTGATTTTACTTTTCAGCTAAAACTATCTTCTTCTTTCTCCACTAAAAATAATTCGAATCTAAAAATTCAAAGAAGATGTAAATCTGGAAATAAAACTGGAAATTCAAATGCAAGCTGGAAATCAAAGAAACAGGAGATCAAAATTCAACATCAGTTTAAAATCTTCATACAAACTGAAGTTCAGAATAAGGAAATCAACCGCAAGTCTATATTCAACTAAGCAAAAGAAATTAAGTTCAAAAATCAACATGTAGATGATAATTCAAAAGCCTGGAAAACAGCTTATATTCTCTGTTCTTTGAGGTGAGTAAACATTTTCACTTAAAAACAGTTTTAAAAATCTGTTGTGATGGTTGCATGTGATGGATGTTTTATGTGTTACTTAGTAATATGATATGAATGCATGTTTATGTATCTGAAATGTTTGTATGCCTATATATATACAAAAATATGTCTCTCTGTTTATAAGTTCTGGTGAGAAAATTTTATCTTAAAAACAGATTTAAGTTTTTAATATGGAATGTTTTATTATCTGAAATGTTGAATGAAATTGTATGCATGTTGTATATGAGTGTTGAATGCCTGTATATAAATAAAATGATTACTGTGTTTATAAAAACAGTTTCAGATTTTATAATAAATTCAATAACTTGATTTTAAATTCGAATTAGCTTATGAATTGTAAATAGAAGTTGTCTGTAATCAAGTAAGCTATTATCTGAAAATGATTTCAGGTTTTTAAATTGAATAATTTGATATAAATATTTGAAATTACAGTGAATCCTAATTTGGGTCAAAATTTTATGATTTCAATTTTTAATTTTGATTTCATCATTGAATTGCAAATAGTAAACCATGATTTATGAAACTTGTATCATGATTTTTAGATCGGAAATTAAAGAGAATTTCGAATTTTCTGTTTTGGGTTTAATTGGCAATTTGAGGCGAACCATGGTGATCTGGGTGCCGGGGTTGAGCATGGAGGATGAGGGGACGATGAAGTTCATCAGAAAAATCATTCGAGAATTTATTGTTGTGGAGGTTGGTCGGAATTCGAGAATGTAGGGTTTAACTCCCTGTAGTTTTGACGTCCTGTTCTTCTGGTTTTCGCGTCAACTAGGGGCTACCAGAGGCGATCGCAGGGGTTGCCGTGGGTGCCAGGGGTCGTGATGAAGCTACGGTAGAGACAGTGGGTTTTCTCGAAGCTTTGGTTGCCGTGGACGTTGATTTTCTGGTGATGGCGTTTTCGAACTGATGGGTTCAGTATGTCGAATTCGAATCTCGTTCGAATCACGAAGTTTGGAATGGTCGTACGTGATAGCGTGATGGCGTCTGACTTGCCGGAGGTCAAAAGAGTGATCGCCGTCGACCAGCTAAGATGTGCACGTGCACGGCTACGTTGGCGTGCATTTGGGTTATGGGTTTGGAGAAGAAGGTTGGAGGCTCGGGTTTTTATCCAAGGGAATTCGAGTTCGACTCGAAGCTGGGAAGAATGGGAGTTGTCTCGCGTTTGCTTCATGAATTCTAGGGTTTGCTCGAGTGTTACTTCGAGTTTTCTAAACTTTTACACGGGTTTTTGGTGAAAGCAGATTTTAAGAAAATCCAGGAAATGTTTTTAAGTTTGAAACAAAAGAAATTTTGTTTCGTAATATTTTCTGAGTTTAAACAAAAGTTTAAACAAGTTTATATATTTTATAATATTAAGTTTCAAAAATAAAATAAGTAGATTTTGAAATAAATTTGTATTTAATTATATTTAATAACTTGGGAAAAGTTTTAAAGATTTAAAGGTTTAATCTAAAATGTGTTTAATGATTAATTGATTTCTAAAATCTTATATTTTAATTTAAATTAAGGTTTAATGGTTAAGATTTAGTAATCAATTAAAATAAGAATTTTCTTAAGTATTTAGAATGTTGATTTAATTTAAGATAATTAAATTTGAAAAGGAAATTTAGATAATTAAATTATTTTAATTATCAAGTGTTATTGGTAAATAATTTATTTAATTAAGATAATAGTTTCTTAATTAAGAACCTTTAATATAGTAAGTTAAGAATCATTTAATTAAAATTAAATGATTAAGTTAAATTAATTAATTTGTGATTAATTAAGAAAATCATTTATAAATTAATTAAGTATAATTAATTAATGAAGTAATTAAGGAATAATTAATGGATGTAATTAAGTAAAGGTAGATTATTTAATAAAGTAATTAGAGGATAATTATTTTATGAAAGTAATTAAATAGAAAATGATAAGGTTAATTACTTAGTGTTATTAATTAAATAATTTATTTAATTAAAGGATTAAGGTTAATTAATAAAGTAATTAATTATTTGTTAAGGTAATTAATTAAAAAAGTAATTAATTAATGGAAGTAATTAAGGGAAGTTAATTACTGGATTATATTAATCAAAGGTGATTAAAATTGTGGTTTAGTTAAGAATAATTACTTAATGTAATTAATAGAATAATTAAAGATTTAATTAAGGATCATTAGTTTATAATTAATTAATGATGTACTTAAGAGTTGATTAATTAAGATTAATTAATCAAATGGTAAGTGATTAATTATAATTAATTAAGGATTAAAGTAATTGATTATAATTAATTGATTAATAAAGTAATTAAAGGTTAATTACTGGATTTGATTAAGAATAATTAATTTGTGAAATTAATTAAAGATAATTACTTAAATGTAATTAAAGTATAATTAATCAAGGTGATTAATTAAATGGATAATTAGAGAATGATTAATTAATTTATTTGTAATTAATTAATGATTATATAAGTAAGATTTATAATGAAGTAATTAATTTAATTTATTTTAAATTAATTAAGAGATGAAGTAATTAATTTAATTCACTTTAAATTAATTAAAGATAGAGATAGTTAATTTAATTCATTTTAAATTAATTATGTTGTGATTAAGTAAATCATTGCTTATATAAGAATGAATGACATTGATTTGTCTTGAATGAATGTAATCTCAGAAATGAGATAAGTAATGTTGTGTAGTATGAATGCTTGGTTGCATTATGATGGTAATATAGATTAACTATTGTGATGTTGATATGGATTACCTATTTGGTTATGAATCATTTGTTTATTTGATAATGTGATTATCAATTGTGATTTGTGAATTATCTATCTGTATGAATATAGATAAGTTAAATTGTTTAAACCTTTAAACAACTTGGCCTTAAAAGATACGTTTTGGATTTCGATGAGACCGGGATCGGGTTTCCGTATACCGGTATTCCAGGTCTGGAGACCCGAATACCACATCGATCCAAATTAACGATAGGTCGTGAATCTCAAGTGAAGATGAAGATTCAGAGTGCAAGGGTTATTGTCGTTAACTCTGAGGGTGATTCCAAAACGAGTGTAACGAGATAATGCCTTCGGTTTCGTTCGAACCCGGAACGAACTTGTATGGATTGAATGCTTTCAGCACATCGTCAGGCGGACGATGAGCATTCTAAGTGATATGTTCTGATTAAAGGTAATCGTAACCTCAAGCCTCATCAACCGGGAATGGCTAAAACATGGGAGGTGCAGCAAGGCTTCGTGGGTAGCACCCACTGAGAGCAAGATAGATCCCTGTCTAGAGGTCCCTTTTCTTTTATTCGGCTTAGTGTGTGGTTGGTCGCGCCAACTACGGGATTGTCTTGTTCGGGATTATCCAGTAAGGGATGGTTCCGGCTTTGTGTTGCAGGGGAGCGGGCGTACTCCTCGGTACGGTGATCTAGGCCACGTACTGTGACGGGCGGTACCCCAGTAGCCCTGCCATTGTATGGAATCCAAACTCCAATAAGTGCCGTACGTATTAGTTGTGCCCAACTATGTTGGAATGTGGGATGTAAGCATTTCAGCTATTTCTGTATTTTACTTGAAAACCCTAGACCCTATTATAATACAATCGGATTTCCTATCAAATGTTTTAGTTAGCGTAAGGTAAAAACTTACCCATGTTTATTTATGGGAAGTCTTACGTGATACTTTTGTTTTCAAAGGTTTTCAAAGTTAAGCAATTTAAACCGTTTACTCACACCAGACCCATGTCTGACCCAAGTGTTTATTTTCTGTTTTATTAAACTCTTGGGTACTCAATATTTTATTGAGTAGTCGAGGGATTCAGGTTAGTCTTGACGAATACTGGAGGAGCTGAGGAGCAGGAGGCTTCAGCGAGTAGATATATAGAGTTTCCGCTGTGTTTGTATTAGTCTATATAGTACTGATGTACTTGTGTTGTATAATAGGCAGAAGTTTATAACTGTCTATTCTGTGATGTATAAATTGTGTACTCTGATGTATATGATACTATGTAATATCTTATGTGATAATATATTTCTCGTTCCGCTGTGAGAATTCTAATGTGTTGTTGTTCTTTCTTCTCTTCTTTCTCTTTTCTCACCCCTTTCTTTCTTATTAATGATTCGTCATTCTGGAGAATGAGTGGTGGGTCGTTACAGTGGTATCAGAGCATAGGTTGAGCGAATGCCTACGCTTTTGGTTAAGTGAATATCAGAACACTAGGTTGAGTGAATACCTAAGTTCGGAAGGATTGTTCATTAGAAATAGGACCTGTAGCAACCTGTTTGAGTCCGAGTGTATATATATATATGAGAGCGCGTATTTGTTAGTTATATAAAATGGTTTTATATTGTGTTAATTGATCGGTTGAGTGGTATATGGATTCTGGTCAATACGAGTAGCTAACGTTATTGATAGGGATCTCTAAACACTTGAACCAGGCCAACGGACACAATATTGTTTTAAAGAGGTAGATGAAATAATTTTACCCAGAAATAATTTCTATATAAAAAGTATCATTTTAAATATATATATATTTCTACCTATTTGTTGGGTTACCTGTTCGGGTTTTCCAATATAAGTTATAAAGGTAGATAAGGTGGTAGTGTGAGTAACACGACTACCAATAGTTAGAGTCTGAGTGTTGAGGTTGGAAGTGTATTTGTCGAGACTGTAAACCTAATACCGTCTCGAGTGAACTTTACAGTTGTGTAAGGATTTCATAATCTCTGAAGGAAACCTGTTAAGGTTCGGAGTTTGTCTTTGAAGTTGGATGAATAGAGTTAGATCTATTGGATGAGCAGAAGCGAGTGATAGTATCTTGGTAACCTCAGGAAGTAGTAGCTGTGTGATGAGACGCGGTGACTATGGACGTTTCTGAAGATGTTTCTTCTGAAGCAAGTTTAAAGAAGTAGGTCTGCTTCGGTGTTGTGGCTGAGTCCGGCGGGGTGTTTCTGTTTGCTTTGAGGTCCGAGTTTCTCGAAGAGCTTTGGATTGAGAAGTCTTTAGTATCTGTGTTAGCAGTGCGGCTCGGAAGTGTTCTGTGTTGGCAGGAAGTTTTGGCAAAACAATATTCTGGAGATGGAGTCCAGAAGCAACAAAGTTGATCTATTTCTTCGATGGATTGGTTAGTAAGGCATAAGCTGTTCTGATTTGTGAAAAGAGAACGATATCTTTGGAAATTAGGCCGGCTGATCGCAAAAGTGACTTGCGATGGTTTGAGTATTCTCTTGGGTTATTGGAGATTGAGATTCCGTATCGACTTGATTCGTGGAGTTACCGGAAGTTCAGCTTAGTAGAAGTATGTCTTCTAGAGAAGAATTTGGTGAAGCAGCTCAGGATTCTTTGGAGATGGATTGATCACACCTAGTTTTCTGGTGGAGTTCTGCTGGGATATTTTGATTAAGTAGAATGGTTCACTAAGATTTTATGGGTCTTATGAACTGTAAATGATCAAGTTTGTGTTCGAGTTTCTCCGATGGTATTCTCATCTATTCCAGATCAGAGTTGTGCAGCAGAAGCAAGGTAGTAACTATTCTAGAGTGGGAGCAACCGGGAGTTGTAATTTTCTTGGAGTAGAGGATTTCTATAGGAAATTCAAGTGTATCTCTAAGTATGAAGGATTTTTAGGATTTGGAGGTAAGGTTGTCAAGTGCAACTGTTTGGCTATTCCAGAAAGGAGAAGTAGTTCGAAGTGCTCTAATGTTATGGAGTAGAGTTGTATTTTGAATTTTGAATTTTGGTGAATTTTTGGAGAACCATTTTATTGAGTAGGATCTGGAAATTGGTTTGATGTTAGTCTAGTTGTTTCTAGAAGCATCAGCAAGAGTTAAGCTAATCAGGAAGGATGAAGTGACTCAGGATCGTCAGGAGAGTTATGCAGTTAAGAATTGATGGAATTTGGAATTTGAAGTTGAAATTTGGATATTGTTTAAGTTTTCTCCGATCAAAGGAGATATAAGATTTGGTAAGACTGGAGAGCTAGCTCCGGAAGTATTATGAGATTTTTCTGTGTTCTCAAAAGGATTAGTTCTTTGATCTACAGGATTGAGTTGCCAGTTCGGATAACTGGAATTCATTGTATTTCACGTATCTTTGAGGGAATACGTGTGTGATTCATCTGGTTGTGGGATCAGCAGTTCAGATGGATATGGAAGTTGAGATGGTTTTGAGTTTAGTCTAATATCTTGTTCAGATTTGTAATCTAGATGGGAAGGAGTTCTAGATTATTGTAGATAGTTAGTTAAGATCCTGTAGAACGAGTATCCCGGTATATATATACTTGGGGAAACTCGAGGAAATTCTATCCAGAATTTTTACTGGATAGTTAAATTTGTTTGTTGTATTGATTTATATGGTTGCTATGATTGATAGTGTATGATTGATATGTATGGTTGCTGTTTAAAATTAAAAATTTGCTGGGTTATTAAATTATCTTTGCTTTTAAATTTCGGGGACGAAATTATTTTAAGGGGGGAGGAATGTGATATCCCGGAAATTTAGCAATATCAATTTAATAATCATTATTAATAATTAAATTGATTTGTTGATTTATTTTATAAATTGACAAGTTTATTCATTTTAAAAAGCTAATGTTAATATTTTCCATTTAGAATATATATATTTGTATATATTGGAATGGAAAGGATATTGAATTTGATTTTAATAAGATGTTTTCAAACTTTAATATATATATAATTTGTAATTTGGTTTAATACTTTTGAAAATGATATTTGAGATTTAAATAACAAGAATAATTTCTTATTTATTATAAACATATATTTTAAGTTTTATTTTGGTTAAGGTTTAAATTAAGAAGTTCAATTGTTTTTAAGATTCTTTCATTTTTTAAAATTCAAATATAAGTCAAAATAGGTTTGTGAAAATATACATAGAGTTAAACTCAATTTCTCAAGCATTTATAAATATGTTATAAATATTTGGTTAAAGCATAAGTTGTTTTAAATAATTGTTTCTCACATGTGTACATTTATTAAAATCTAAAAGCTTATTTATAAAAGATAAATACATTTTATATACATGTAAATATTTTATAAATACATAGGTATAGCTTAAGTAAATTAATTAAAATAAGAATGTACACTTGTAAGTTTTTAAAGGTAGTTTAAAGACATTTGTAATTTGTAAACATATGTGTAAGCTAAGTAAAGAAGACAAGTGGCTATATTTTAATTAAAGTTTTAAAATAAGTAAATTAAAATATGAAAGAGGGAAAGATCTGATTTTACTTTTCAGCTAAAACTATCTTCTTCTTTCTCCACTAAAAATAATTCGAATCTAAAAATTCAAAGAAGATGTAAATCTGGAAATAAAACTGGAAATTCAAATGCAAGCTGGAAATCAAAGAAACAGGAGATCAAAATTCAACATCAGTTTAAAATCTTCATACAAACTGAAGTTCAGAATAAGGAAATCAACCGCAAGTCTATATTCAACTAAGAAAAAGAAATTAAGTTCAAAAATCAACATGTAGATGATAATTCAAAAGCCTGGAAAACAGCTTCTATTCTCTGTTCTTTGAGGTGAGTAAACATTTTCACTTAAAAACAGTTTTAAAAATCTGTTGTGATGGATGCATGTGATGGATGTTTTATGTGTTACTTAGTAATATGATATGAATGCATGTTTATGTATCTGAAATGTTTGTATGCCTATATATATACAAAAATATGTCTCTCTGTTTATAAGTTCTGGTGAGAAAATTTTATCTTAAAAACAGATTTAAGTTTTTAATATGGGATGTTTTATTATCTGAAATGTTGAATGAAATTGTATGCATGTTGTATATGAGTGTTGAATGCCTGTATATAAATAAAATGATTACTGTGTTTATAAAAACAGTTTCAGATTTTATAATAAATTCAATAACTTGATTTTAAATTCGAATTAGCTTATGAATTGTAAATAGAAGTTGTCTGTAATCAAGTAAGCTATTATCTGAAAATGATTTCAGGTTTTTAAATTGAATAATTTGATATAAATATTTGAAATTACAGTGAATCCTAATTTGGGTCAAAATTTTATGATTTCAATTTTTAATTTTGATTTCATCATTGAATTGCAAATAGTAAACCATGATTTATGAAACTTGTATCATGATTTTTAGATCGGAAATTAAAGAGAATTTCGAATTTTCTGTTTTGGGTTTAATTGGCAATTTGAGGCGAACCATGGTGATCTGGGTGCCGGGGTTGAGCATGGAGGATGAGGGGACGATGAAGTTCATCAGAAAAATCATTCGAGAATTTATTGTTGTGGAGGTTGGTCGGAATTCGAGAATGTAGGGTTTAACTCCCTGTAGTTTTGACGTCCTGTTCTTCTGGTTTTCGCGTCAACTAGGGGCTACCAGAGGCGATCGCAGGGGTTGCCGTGGGTGCCAGGGGTCGTGATGAAGCTACGGTAGAGACGGTGGGTTTTCTCGAAGCTTTGGTTGCCGTGGACGTTGATTTTCTGTTGATGGCGTTTTCGAACTGATGGGTTCAGTATGTCGAATTCGAATCTCGTTCGAATCACGAAGTTTGGAATGGTCGTACGTGATAGCGTGATGGCGTCTGACTTGCCGGAGGTCGAAAGAGTGATCGCCGTCGACCAGCTAAGATGTGCACGTGCACGGCTACGTTGGCGTGCATCTGGGTTATGGGTTTGGAGAAGAAGGTTGGAGGCTCGGGTTTTTATCCAAGGGAATTCGAGTTCGACTCGAAGCTGGGAAGAATGGGAGTTGTCTCGCGTTTGCTTCATGAATTCTAGGGTTTGCTCGAGTGTTACTTCGAGTTTTCTAAACTTTTACACGGGTTTTTGGTGAAAGCAGATTTTAAGAAAATCCAGGAAATGTTTTTAAGTTTGAAACAAAAGAAATTTTGTTTCGTAATATTTTCTGAGTTTAAACAAAAGTTTAAACAAGTTTATATATTTTATAATATTAAGTTTCAAAAATAAAATAAGTAGATTTTGAAATAAATTTGTATTTAATTATATTTAATAACTTGGGAAAAGTTTTAAAGATTTAAAGGTTTAATCTAAAATGTGTTTAATGATTAATTGATTTCTAAAATCTTATATTTTAATTTAAATTAAGGTTTAATGGTTAAGATTTAGTAATCAATTAAAATAAGAATTTTCTTAAGTATTTAGAATGTTGATTTAATTTAAGATAATTAAATTTGAAAAGGAAATTTAGATAATTAAATTATTTTAATTATCAAGTGTTATTGGTAAATAATTTATTTAATTAAGATAATAGTTTCTTAATTAAGAACCTTTAATATAGTAAGTTAAGAATCATTTAATTAAAATTAAATGATTAAGTTAAATTAATTAATTTGTGATTAATTAAGAAAATCATTTATAAATTAATTAAGTATAATTAATTAATGAAGTAATTAAGGAATAATTAATGGATGTAATTAAGTAAAGGTAGATTATTTAATAAAGTAATTAGAGGATAATTATTTTATGAAAGTAATTAAATAGAAAATGATAAGGTTAATTACTTAGTGTTATTAATTAAATAATTTATTTAATTAAAGGATTAAGGTTAATTAATAAAGTAATTAATTATTTGTTAAGGTAATTAATTAAAAAAGTAATTAATTAATGGAAGTAATTAAGGGAAGTTAATTACTGGATTATATTAATCAAAGGTGATTAAAATTGTGGTTTAGTTAAGAATAATTACTTAATGTAATTAATAGAATAATTAAAGATTTAATTAAGGATCATTAGTTTATAATTAATTAATGATGTACTTAAGAGTTGATTAATTAAGATTAATTAATCAAATGGTAAGTGATTAATTATAATTAATTAAGGATTAAAGTAATTGATTATAATTAATTGATTAATAAAGTAATTAAAGGTTAATTACTGGATTTGATTAAGAATAATTAATTTATGAAATTAATTAAAGATAATTACTTAAATGTAATTAAAGTATAATTAATCAAGGTGATTAATTAAATGGATAATTAGAGAATGATTAATTAATTTATTTGTAATTAATTAATGATTATATAAGTAAGATTTATAATGAAGTAATTAATTTAATTTATTTTAAATTAATTAAGAGATGAAGTAATTAATTTAATTCACTTTAAATTAATTAAAGATAGAGATAGTTAATTTAATTCATTTTAAATTAATTATGTTGTGATTAAGTAAATCATTGCTTATATAAGAATGAATGACATTGATTTGTCTTGAATGAATGTAATCTCAGAAATGAGATAAGTAATGTTGTGTAGTATGAATGCTTGGTTGCATTATGATGGTAATATAGATTAACTATTGTGATGTTGATATGGATTACCTATTTGGTTATGAATCATTTGTTTATTTGATAATGTGATTATCAATTGTGATTTGTGAATTATCTATCTGTATGAATATAGATAAGTTAAATTGTTTAAACCTTTAAACAACTTGGCCTTAAAAGATACGTTTTGGATTTCGATGAGACCGGGATCGGGTTTCCGTATACCGGTATTCCAGGTCTGGAGACCCGAATACCACATCGATCCAAATTAACGATAGGTCGTGAATCTCAAGTGAAGATGAAGATTCAGAGTGCAAGGGTTATTGTCGTTAACTCTGAGGGTGATTCCAAAACGAGTGTAACGAGATAATGCCTTCGGTTTCGTTCGAACCCGGAACGAACTTGTATGGATTGAATGCTTTCAGCACATCGTCAGGCGGACGATGAGCATTCTAAGTGATATGTTCTGATTAAAGGTAATCGTAACCTCAAGCCTCATCAACCGGGAATGGCTAAAACATGGGAGGTGCAGCAAGGCTTCGTGGGTAGCACCCACTGAGAGCAAGATAGATCCCTGTCTAGAGGTCCCTTTTCTTTTATTCGGCTTAGTGTGTGGTTGGTCGCGCCAACTACGGGATTGTCTTGTTCGGGATTATCCAGTAAGGGATGGTTCCGGCTTTGTGTTGCAGGGGAGCGGGCGTACTCCTCGGTACGGTGATCTAGGCCACGTACTGTGACGGGCGGTACCCCAGTAGCCCTGCCATTGTATGGAATCCAAACTCCAATAAGTGCCGTACGTATTAGTTGTGCCCAACTATGTTGGAATGTGGGATGTAAGCATTTCAGCTATTTTTGTATTTTACTTGAAAACCCTAGACCCTATTATAATACAATCGGATTTCCTATCAAATGTTTTAGTTAGCGTAAGGTAAAAACTTACCCATGTTTATTTGTGGGAAGTCTTACGTGATACTTTTGTTTTCAAAGGTTTTCAAAGTTAAGCAATTTAAACCGTTTACTCACACCAGACCCATGTCTGACCCAAGTGTTTATTTTCTGTTTTATTAAACTCTTGGGTACTCAATATTTTATTGAGTAGTCGAGGGATTCAGGTTAGTCTTGACGAATACTGGAGGAGCTGAGGAGCAGGAGGCTTCAGCGAGTAGATATATAGAGTTTCCGCTGTGTTTGTATTAGTCTATATAGTACTGATGTACTTGTGTTGTATAATAGGCAGAAGTTTATAACTGTCTATTCTGTGATGTATAAATTGTGTACTCTGATGTATATGATACTATGTAATATCTTATGTGATAATATATTTCTCGTTCCGCTGTGAGATTTCTAATGTGTTGTTGTTCTTTCTTCTCTTCTTTCTCTTTTCTCACCCCTTTCTTTCTTATTAATGATTCGTCATTCTGGAGAATGAGTGGCGGGTCGTTACAACCATTAGATGAAGCCACCACCTCAAATTTGCACAAGAACTCTACAAAACAATGCATAGCCTACCAAAACTCCACCGCCACCTTCATAGTTGACTTCGGCCACCCCTATAGCCTCCACCACCAGCAAGTGCCATCACCAATAGCCTTGTTTCAGATCTGACCTGACCTGTACTGAGCCATAGACGAGCCCATAGACCCCTTTGGTCGAGCCTAGATGCATCCAAACTCCATTGTTAGCCTTGCCTTTTAACCTCCTTCCAATTGTAACTCCAAGACCCTTCCTCTTCTCAAGCCTAACCATATATTTCAGTCCAAACCTGATCTATTTCCACATGAAAACATCATGGCCTAACCATAAGCATGTATGGTTGAGCACAAGTTGAGGCAAGATCAAGCAAACATTGATTTAAAGCTAGGTGATGTTATTTGTCTAGCCTAGTTTCCATTTGTTTCAATTTTATCTTTGGTATTGCAAATATATTTATAATGTACTTTGCTTTATTTTTGTATACAAGGTTTATATCTTGGATCTCTCCACTCAAATCAAATCGTGCTATTGTGCTTTCTGGAATTTATCTGTGTATTTTGTTTTGCAAACTCCAGCGTAAAAAGGTGAGTTATTCTCACCGGACAATATGTACCTATATAACTAGTAAATTGACACCCTGTGAATCTGTAGAAATATATTATCATGTTATATATGCCTATATTATTATCATATGATGTTCACACCTGTTATTACACCTGTTATATCATATGTTACTGTTATTTAATGTTATTCTGTTATTTATATCTGTTATCACCATTGCAAGTTCCCTGTAGATTAGAATCACTATGGGTTGAAATGATACATACCCGAACGGACTTTAGAATAGGGAAAAATCGTTATGGGCTGAAATGATAGGCCTGAATGATTTTTATGTAAATTATTTTAACTTGGGATTGCGGGTTTGAAATGATAGAACCCGGATTTTTCTTTATTTAACTGCGGATTGAAATGATACATATCCGTATCACTTGACCTAGGTTAGAAAATTATATACAGGCCCGTGGTTATTTTATAAAGTGTTTTGAAAATTTTTTAGTATTTTAAAAATATAAATTTATGAAATTTGATTTAAACAGATTTTGAAATATTTTGAATTAAAGAAATTATGATTTTTCTATGTGTTAAAAATGTAATTAATGAATGGTTTAACTTGATTTTTGAAATATAACTTAAGTTGGAAATTTGGAATTTTGGTTAAAAATGATATTTAAGTTATATAAATAAAATGGATATTAAATTTTATTTGGAAATGGTAAATATGATAATTTGATTAAATTTGAATTTAAGTGATTATTAAGTATTATTGATTTTTCTATGAATTTAAGTGGTTAAATAAATGAATGTTTAAAAGTGATCTTTTAAAATATAACTTGACTAGGAAATGTGAAATTTGGTTTTAATTAAAGGTTTAAGTTAATTAAATAAAATTGGAAATTTTGTTAAATTGTGAAATGGTAATTTAAATTTGAAGTGTTAAGTCTATTTGTTGAAATGTGAAGAATTGGAACTTTTACACTTAAACTTATTAAGTAAATTGTTGAAAATTGGATTTAATTATAAGAAATTTATTGTGAAAGAAACGTGTAAAGTTCTAATTAATGAAAGAAATATGTAAAGTTTAATTTATGAAAGAAACGTGTAAAGTTCTAATTAATGAAAGAAATATGTAAAGTTTTACCTACTGAAAGAAACATGTAAAGTCTTAATTAATGAAAGAAACATGTAAGTCTTAATTTGTGTAATATTGATTTAAAATAATAAATGCCCCTTTTGTAATAAAACGTAAATTAAAACGTACATTCGATAATGTAAGTTTAATTAGTGTAATATTGATTAAATGATAAATGCTCTTTACTGTAATAGGAATGTAAATTAAAAAGTACATTTAATATGTAAGTTTTAATTAATGTAAATGACATATTTTAAATACTAAAATAATAAAGTTTCTTTATTGTAATGATAATGTAAGTTAATAAGGTACTCTTAACTTAACATAAGAATTTTAGCATTAAATTGGATATTACAGTAACAAAGTTTATTTAACTATAAGGCTATGATAAAATGACCATGTTAAAAAATTTGTAAGTATACAAATACTTTGATTATATAAAATGTTAAATTGGGAAGTATTACATTCCAAAAATGCTATGATTCCTTAAGGTTACATTACCAAAATGCTATGATAATTTAAAGGAAGATTTCAAGTTTAATAAATTAAAGGAAATATTCAGTGATTTTGAAATTTGGGTTTTATTGAAATGATATATTATTGAATTGGTTTTTGAAATGGAAATGATATATTTTTGAATTGGTTTTGAATAGATATGTTTTGGGTTTGAAAGTATGTATTAGTTTGAAATAAATGATATGATTTTGAAATGGTTTAAAGGATGTATTTTGATTTGAAACATAAACTATTTTTAAAAGTTATAACCACGGGTTATAATAACGATTGGTTGGCAAAGAGACCGGGATCAGATATGGACATACTCTCTGTCGATACCGAAAACCACTTTGACAACCGTGTACGCAGTGGAGATTCCAGAATGAAGTAGGATGGTGGCGACGTTCTTAAGGTATGTTACGTGGACCCAACTCCCGTGAGTTGGCATAAGTTGGCTAAAACAGGAGCGATCTCGGACCAGTGAGGTAGCACCTCTTCTCGGACACATTTCTTCAATATTATACTCTTACTTGTGATTGATTAGATGGCCATCCTCCGATTTGGGAGTGTTGTTCGAGGTGGAACGGTAGTGGCTGCTATGCGTATCCATCAGTCGGTGTGCGTAATTGGTATATCTACCCTGGCATTGCCTAGTTGTGCCGTGTCACCTACCATATCGAGCTTTACTATGATTATGATTTTAAGATCCGACCGCGTTAAGGTTCTCCATCCCCTTAACGCTATTTTCTATATGATTATACTTTACTTATTAGACATTATTATAATAGCGAATATTACTACATAGTAGATATTTTAACGGATCCTTAGAGGATGGGCGGTCCCAAGCATCTTCTAAGTTACTTGTACCTTTATTACAGTTCACTTGAGTTGGTTTACATTATATAAGTATATATTGTCCTGACTCGAGTGTTTTGTGTTTTGCTTTACGCTCGGGTCAGCCTGAGTATTCACAGATTTGGATTTCCACCTTCTGGAGATTTGAATCGCTGGAGATTATTTGCTAGTCTTGTTCTATCAACTTCGGTTCCGTTGTTCTATTCAGCCTGTACTTGGTTATTGTATTGAGACTTCTGCTGTACTTTATTTCTTATGTTGTATCTTATGTAACTCTGATATATTTTCATAGTAGCTTCATGAACTACTATTTCTTTTACTTCCGCTGCATTATTTTACTCTGTGATCTGTGATTATATTTATTTACTGTATACTCTGAGATTTGCCAAATTTTATTTACAACGCGGTATTTTGAGCAATTCAACTCCGGCATGAGTGTCTACCTATACACTTATAATGGATGCGAATGGTGGAAAATATCGGGTCGTTACAAATTGTATGAAACAACAAGGTTATTTTAGTGCATTGAGATGTAATGTCAACCTAAAGTCTATATATCAAAAGATGATTCATAATGTAAACTCGATGTGGTTTAGGAAAAAACAGCCAAAAAAACAGTGCAGTAAACAAGCAATCAAGCAGTAACATAAGATTAGAGTGGAAGCAGTGTAGTAAAACATCAAAATTGAAGTTCATAGTAAACGGTCTGCTTCTGGTTGGTGGCATTGCTTGTTTGTCTAAAGGCAGAGCTGCTATTGGTACACTAAGTTGAAAATACAACATGATATATCCTATCCTATTTGAATAAGGAAAACATGAGCGTTAATGTACCAATGCAAATCAATGATATGAGAACATCAATTTTAGATATAAAATTCATCGAACAGTACCATCATTTTGCATTTTCATGTATATTACAATTTTGTTTAAAAAAAATAATTATTCAAGCACAAAACAAGTTCAATAGTACAATACGGCGTATTCTATTTAAAAGGAAAAACATGAGTATTAATAGTATTGGTGCAGATTGTTTATATGAGACCATCAATTTCGATATAAATTCATCAAATATTACTACCATTCTATTAGAGCAACTAACGGGTGGAAAAAGAAGAGTTACTGCCTAGAAATAATACATTAAACAATTAGAATGCACCTTATCTTATTTGTATAAAAATATCAAAATCTATAACTTAAACTAAAAGACATAAAATAGAAAACCTTGTGATAAAATAAGTCTGAAAGTAGTAAAAAATTGTTTCACAAACATATGCTAACAATCATAAATAATCAGGACCGACCCTAAATTTAGAGGTCTTGGGCGGTGATCACCAAAACTGTCTAACTGAGGGAAAAAAAAAAGACAAAAACAAACAAACTTGTATGAGCTGATGTAGTTCAATGTTGTACCATGCTATGAATGACAAAGAAAAAAAAACAGTAATAAAATCTTCAAGAAATACACCTCACAGCAAAAACCCATCTCTTACGATTCTTACTTCTTTCCAATAATAGTAAAGGAATGAGTAACGACTAACAAGTGAAATAAAAATATTGATTGATTCTTTTAAAACTAATAGAACTGCCCTTATAAAAGTGAAAAAATATGCTTAATTGTATATATACATATTCATTTCAATATAAAAGGAACATTTAACTAATGATGCAAAACAGTGGTTTCAATTTGTTGATTTATTCAAAACCTTTCCTTAAGAAATAACTCATTAACTTGAAAACGCATGACAATTGATGTAGAACCTGAAACAGTGCATTATAATTGAAGCAGAAACTGAAACTTAAGCTTCAAATTATACAGTCCTTAAAAATTACAAATGCATTTACCATGCATTTGTAACTAAAAGTAAATAAATTTTGTACAGGGTAATTAATAAAATGTTTCTAAATAGTACTCTTACATTTTCATCTACCAAATAAGTTCAATCGTAAAAATCAATAGTATATGATTAAAAAATGGTTACAGCTTGTTGCCATGCCTACATCTAATAAAAATGATGAACATGATAGCACAGTTTTATACTATGCCTACATCTAGTTTTATAACAAACATATACTACTATATCAGCTATACTCTGCAAATGATTGTTGTAAAATTAAAATATAGTTTCATGAAAAGAAATAGTAGTTTAGATGGGTTTTATTTTGTAAATGCTATACGGTTTCCAATGGCAAAACCAAAATGCATCATAAAATAGTCAATTTTGAAATATCAACAAGGGCTTAAACCACTACTAGTCCCATGTGCATCGACAACTGACACAAATATGAAATATTTTCATAAAATATAAATTTACCGCAAAGATTGAAGCCTATCCACTAAATTTGAAGCTTCTTCGTATATATCATCCAACCTGTGTAAAAACACTACTACTCTTGACTCCCCTGACAGCAACCCCAATCACCACCCGAAATCACCACCTGAAATGCAATCGAACTCGCATCAAACTTCTAGAATCGCACTTCAAGCCCAAACTCATTGCCACATATCACTAATTTGCCACCAGGAAACCACTACCGAACTTCGTTCCTCCAACATTCGAACTACAATCGTGAATCCCTAATCGAACTCGACATCAACCCGCCTTCAATTGAGACTCTCGACCATCGCAACGAAAACCCACGAATACCACTTATCTGTAGCGACAATCCCCTCTTCTTTGCCTTGAACAGAGAAAAGTCAATCTTTTAAAAAAATAGAGGAAAAGCGAATTTTATTTAACAGGCGAATTATTTGGGGAAAAGAACGGGAGCGGGAAAAAAAATTGGAAAGGCGGGATGGAATAGGTGAGCAACAAATACCCTAGATAAGTTGAAATTGCATCGCCTCCGCTAGGAAGCAGATGCAAAAATTATTATTTTGGACGTAGTTGCATCGGTTATTTTTAAAACCGATGCGACTAAAACTATTTGCATCGACGTATTTGGATCGGTTGTTGGTGACAACGGATGCAAATTTGGATTTTTTATTACCTATTGCTTTCCACGTATTAATTGCATCGGTTATTAAGACAGAACTGATGCAAATAGTTCTATTTGCATCAGTTTTTACTTCAACCGATTCAAATGAGGCGATGCAAATGGCCTGTTTTGTAGTAGTGGCAGTTAATGTTGTGACCAAATGTGACATTCTGCTTTAGCTATAACTGTATTTTTTTGCTATTTTAAAAGCTCCCTAACTATCATTATTTGTCGTGAAAAGCTCTGTTGTAATCCTGGAAATGGCATATACAGGTGTTGTTGAGAATATTTAGCGTTTTACATACCTAAGGAGTCTTCAAGCCTTTTAATTAAGACAGTAACCCTGCTGCAGTAAATGGACTACTACCCCTATGTAACTTAAGCTGGATTTATGAAGGCTTTACTAGCTTATACTATGGCCAGAGCCAGTAACTAGGAGGCCTTAGTGCATAAGTGCTTGGTTATAGTCATCTCTCGTCACTGACATTTAGTTTCCTATGACCATCATAAACACGTATGCCTCCATCTTTGGTATTGTATCTTTTGCACGTACCTTCAGAGGCTGCTGCTGGTATGATACTCAGTCTTTTCACTGAATTCATTTAAGAACTACTACTGTTATGCTTTCATTATCAGTTTTCATGATTTCGTTCTTCAGATCTGACAATTTCTTAACCCCTGAGTTTGAGATAACCACTGTTTCAACGCTTCAGTTTGTGCAGTCCAAGTTATTCCACTATGACATTTTCTCTATTTTACCAGTTAAAAATCCAAAATATCTCTTATTTTTTACCCCTTCTACTGTTTACCGTCACATATACCCACCCTACCTAGCATCATGCATTCAAATTTCTGTTATATTTGCAAACTACTTTAAACTGTCAACTCAAAATCCTTCCTTTCTGCTGATAGGCATGACAAAAGGCTTGCGCCAAATATTTCTAACTGCCATGTGTTTCCTAAATGCACACAGAAAGAACGCATCAGTAAACTATGTGCAAATTGGTAGGTGATAACATAAAAAACGCATCACCAACACCTTACTAGGTTTAGACTTCGCTTTTTTGGCTTATTTCTCTAAAAATATTTAGCAACATTCTATTACACCAACCCAATCAAGTTATGTTGGTTGCTTATAGTCCCTATTTACTATGCTCGTTTCACTAATATGCAAGAATTATTATGCTTACTTATTTACAATACAGACTATTTTTCAACCTCCCCTATTTACTGTTTTCTGTATTGTGATATACATACAGATTATTATGCTTAGTTTAATAAATGCATATTCTTGATGAATACTAGGCCAATGTTCGCCCGAATTCATTTTCACGCTCCGCTCAATGGCTCTCTTTCGGCGGCGTGGTGGAGCTATCTCACCCGGTCATGACGTGCCAGGCACACGGCCTTCTGTCACACTTGACCTGCTTGCTTTTGAACAGGTTTTCTTTTTTCCAACCTTACCTACTTATCGTTTTGCAAAATATGCTATATACATTATACTGCAAACTCAGTTTGCCGTTACTATCCTCGATTTTCTTGGCACATACAGTATATTCCTGCACTTTTTACTACGGTCGGTTCACTATATTCTAATGTCCATGACTTCTTCTGTTTACTTATTACAAAAATGGACTCTTTCTTAACCACTCGCATTAACCGTTTTGTCTACTAGGATATCTACAATGTTCTGCAAACTCAGGTTACTGTACCTGTTTGCTATTTTCTTACCACTGAATGCACCTATTAGTTTTAAACTGCAACACTACAATTATATTCTGTTCCTTCAGTATTTACTATGCTCATTTCAGTACATTCTATTATGTATGAATTATTAAAACTTGCACCAATTTGGTTTTCCAGTAATTCTGTAAACATAACTGCAGTAGTAAATAAAGATAGTCAAATAATGCACAATAATGTACATGTTTTAACTGAGCAATAAATGAATAACTTTGTCAGTTTGTTAAAAATAGTTTGGTTCCCTTTCTACAAAGTTGGTTTAGTTTTATGTCATCTACCCCACATACATTTCCAACTACTGATACAACTTTATGGATTTTCACACATCTCCACAAATAATGCATTTACAGATCTGCTGTTCCAAACCTCCTTTCTGCATTTAGAGGCTTCCTGTTTAAGGTTTTTGATCATCGTTACAAAGAATGCTGTAAATTTAACGTTTTATGCTTCGACCCGCTTTTACTTGAAATTTCATTTCATGAATACTTATTCAATCACCCACTGTACTCAAACATCATGGTATCCTATATTTCATATACAGTTTATTCTTCCACTGTAAATTTACAATGATATCATTCAAACACAATTTACATGGTCATTTCCCTCACTTTACAAGTTCTGTAAAACTACTTCGTACCAAGCAATCTGGGCAACTAGAAGGCTATGGCTTCATTGAATTCACAACTCATGCCGCCACCAAGCAAGCTCTTTAGATGTAAAACGGTGCTTAATGCCCAATACCTGCCACAATTTTAGACTGAACTGGGCATCCTTTGGAGCGGGTGAGAGATGCAGAGAGGATGTTGCCGATTATACTCTCTTTGTCGGTGATTTAGCTCCTGATGTTACTTAGTACATATTACAAGAGACATTCAAGAGTCATTACCCCTCACTTAAGGCTGCTAGTGGTGTTACGGACAAACTCGCTGGACGTCCAAAAGGTTATGGCTTTGTCAACCTCGGAGATGCTAATGAGCAAACACGTGCCCTGACTGAAATGCAAGGGATGTATTGCTCTTCAAGGCCTCTGCGTATTGGTGTTGCTGCCAACAAAAAAAAAGTAGATGCTGGTGGCCAGCAGTACTCTACAGGTAATGCTAACTGATTTGATGTAATTGTTATGCAGTCATTCAATTTTTTGCCTACTTTTTTGTGTCTTAAATCATACTACTTGCCATGGGATATTACACAATTTCCGTCCAATTAATGTTAATATTAGACAATGTGGCTGTCACTCTTGGCTTTACCAATTTTTTTCCAAACATTTTTGATTGGTTTATCATGTTGTTGTGACTGTTAAGGTAAAACTTGGTGGGTAATTTGAGTTATTGCATACGTTTATTCTGTACTCTATCCACCAGCAATATATTTACTGTTTTCCTGAATAACCACAACAAACTTTTATGATCCATCTTCAGGTACATCTTGGGAGCTACAGAAACTTTTTTAGGCGCTGTACTAGCTGCTAGATTTTTCAGAGGTAATCTACATCTACCTCAAATATCAAGTAACTTATGTACCTTTTACTTCTGTACGCATTTTTTTTATCAGTACCATCCCATGTCTTCTTTTCATTATATTCTCAGTAACTTATATTAGTTTATACCGATTTTTAAATTAGTACTAATTTTAGGATAATAGTTTCAGGTTGGAACTTTTTAAAAGTTTATGATAAAGGCGAGAATAACAACATCCAACAATGCATCTGCCAGATCTTTTCCCTTCAATACCGGTGAGACCTTACAGTTCTCTCTGTAAATAACTTAAACATATTCTATGTATGTGTCGATATTTTAGTGCCAATATTTTTTCCTCTTTGCTACTTCTGCAGATGATTTAATCCATCGTACATTAATATGGAAGTGGGAATGAAGCATGTGCAGCTTATTCCTAAAATTTGGGTACTATGCATTTCAATTTGTGTTTAATTCCTGTACCCAATTTTTTATCTGTCTGCTTTACGTACTTGATTTTAAGCTCAAGTCCAGTCCTGCAGTTATAAATTTGCATTCAACTGTGTCCAATATGATGTCTGTACATTTACGTATATGGACTGAAGTTCCACTCTACCGTGCAGTTTGTATCTGTCACTTAACTATCATGTGTACTAAAATTGTTTACTCTCAAAATTTATTTTACCCACTACCTTCATTTTATGATTTCTTATTCAATCACCCACTATACTCAAATATCATGGTATCCTATATTTCATACACACTTTATTCTTTCATTGTAAATTTACAATGATATCATTCAACCACAATTTACATGATCATTTCCCTCACTTCAATAGGATTATCACCAACATACCATATTCATACTCTAAACATTATTATATTGTGCAACCTTATTTTACATAGGAAAATCTTTACTATGTTAATTTAATGTGTTCCATCGTGCCAAATTTTCAAGGATATTTACCCATACATTTTATTCTTTTGGTTGCACATGATTTTTGATTAACCGTCAGATTATTTGGTGATAGCAAGAAGACGGATTAGAATATCATGCCAACTATATATTATGTTTCAAGATTTTAAAACAGTAATAGCGTTATCATTCTTCTATACGTAGAAAGTGCTGGGATGTACGTCATGCTAAAACCATCCGTTATTATGTTTTTCTACACGTGACTTTTCTACTACTATTCATTTTGTGAAACAAATCGGCACCGTTTTTAATACGACTGGAAGCAGTTGCTGCATTCATAATTGATGCTTATGTGCAGCAGTTTGCAGACAGAACTTCTACCCTTGATGCATTAAGGTGAGCAGATACATTGACTTCCAGATCCAGGTTTACTGGAGCTTACGGAACAACACCATAGTCATCAACTCATTGACTTAGAGATCCTTCGACGAAGCCGGGATGAAATTCAGCTTCATCAGTAAACATCCTTAATCACCTCAATAAAGTCGAAGCAGATCGAGTAACATCACAGTCAACGACATTCCAGACCCATGCTGTGGTAGCTCTACCTGCTGGCTCATTCATTGAAGAGTCGGCTAACCTGGGAGATGCCGACCAATGCTGATGATGGAGGCAGTGTGGTGGATGATGCGGACGTCGACGCTGGCAGGTACAACACGACTGTCCACTTTGTTTGCCCGTTAACTAAAATATGTATGCTTGTCTTCGATATTTATTTTCGACAACCAATATTTATCTTCCGGCAATTATTCACTTCATGAATTTAGTACATACAATTTATCACACAACACCCAAACTGTTCATCTGCTGCATTCACTACAAACTGTACACTTAAATTTCAGTTGTACTACAACACTACCCAACATTTCAGTGTAGCATTAGTTTATTTTGATGTTCAACCATTTGCGTTCCAATTAGAAAAGTGCAAAATTTAGGAAGGTCAATTTACTGATTTTCAGCTGTACAGCAGCCTCCAATTGACCTGTGACAAATATTTCAATACTTCAGTTACTACACTTTGACTTATTCCACTTTCACATTTTATCTGTTTTACTCATTCAAAATCTAAAATATATGATACTTTTTTTTCTATTTTGCTGTTAACTGTATATAGGTTTTCCCATTTACTTACTTTCAAAATCGACTGTTTTCCCATCTTCTCAAAAATCCCAAAGCACACTCTACTTTCGGCCCACATATTGCAAAAAATAGCAGTTAATCCCTGCTGACTTTTTCCACGTTGAACATTTCTGTTTTTTTCCCGTTCAAACTCCAAAAAATCTCCTTCCATTTCCTCCTACACTCACTACGTACACAAATATCAACTTTATTTAACCTCCGCATCCCCCTTCGTTTGTTCTCACGTTTGCAAACTTGCACCACCTCCGTATTCCCCCCCTCTTCCCTGCTTACATCACTGCTTCACAGTTCATGCCTCTCCGTTTACACTGACACTGTCGTCCATTGGTTTTCACCCACTGTTCCAAAACACCACTTCTTCCGATTACACCAACTTTACCTTGCCTTACTGCCTGTTTATTTATCACTTACTCAGTCACTCAACTTCTTCACAGCTTTGACTGCCAAGCAGATGGATTCTGCGCAACGTGAATACCATAGGTTGGCACAGCGAGCCCGACGCCAACGACTGTCCAACGAAGCAAGACAAGTTCAGCTGGCTAACCGTAGACGACAACGACATGAACGACAGCTGCTGACATCAGAATTGCATCTACCATCTACATCAGGTTTGTCTTCTAATCTTTTCCATTTTGCTTTACTTACAACTCTTTTCCCGCGCCGTTACTGGGTCTACATTTCGTCCAGTTTTACTTCACACCCTATACAATTATTTTTTCCCCACCAACTTCTCCGACTGCAAATTACAACTGCGGTTTCTTAAATAATTTTTTTACGTACCCTGAAGTTTCGGACGAAACTGTTTTGGCCCTTCTTTTATTTCACTATTACTGATCTACCCAGTCTATTAATCATTAGCACTT
Organism: Allium fistulosum; assembly: GCA_030737815.1. Taxonomy (NCBI): domain Eukaryota; kingdom Viridiplantae; phylum Streptophyta; class Magnoliopsida; order Asparagales; family Amaryllidaceae; genus Allium; species Allium fistulosum. The sequence goes on from CM060905.1 coordinate 1,147,637,588, forward strand.
TGCAAAATTGAACGAATTCTATGTTATTACTTATTTTTATAACATGTCTTATAACAATTAGTATTCATTCTACTAAACATGTCCCCTTTGGTTTTCCATACATTCTTACATAATTTACCTACGCTCCCTCCTACATACCTGTGTACCACCTTCCCCGTTTTATACACTGCTATTCACTTACCTCTATTTCCCCCTATTAGCAATGCCCACTGTCTACTATTTTTTACTTTCCCCTTAACACATAAACTCCACTCATGGTCACTGTTCAATTCATAGAAAAGATTACAATTTTAACTGTTATAACTGTCAGTCAATTCTTCGTTCACATAGGCAACTTATTTTTTTACAAACCTTACCGTGAACTCTAAAATTTACTACACACCCTCAGACTTCATACTGTATAGTTCAAAATATGTAAGGTTCAAGCGAATTTGGTTTCAACTGTAAAGATTCATATGTATAACTATTCAAAATACGCAGCCTTACACATATTTAGAAATTGCAAAATAATAGGGGTTGTAGGTTTAAAAGCCTAAATTTTTTTTATATACGCATCAATTTATGTGCACATCTCCAGGTTTGAAATAACTTAATTTTGAGCACATGTCTGAGTTTTAAAAAAAAGGCTTTTTCTACATTTTTAGCTTTAAGCGTATTGACTTTCATGTGAATCGTCTTTTGAGCATATTATTTAAAACACATAACCTATAGACTGTATATCACTATTTATAAATCTTCACATTTCACAAATGGACTTTGAATATCCATACCTTTGGGTTTTCAAAAACATAGACATAAATTTGGTTTTCAAAGCATAACATGTTTTGGTTTGTACATTTGAGGTTTCAACAAAATATTATCAAACACATGACAGAAAGACGGCAAACTAGCCACCTGTTCTTACCTTTTTCCCACAAAACTAAACATGATTTGAAGTTTCGGACAATACTGTTTTGGCCCTTCTTTTATTTCACTACTACTGATCTTCCCAATCTATTAATCATTAGCATTTTGCAAAATTGAACGAATTCTATGTTATTACTTATTTTTATAACATGTCTTATAACAATTAGTATTCATTCTACTACACATGTCCCCTTTGGTTTTCCATACATTATTACATAATTTACCTACGCTCCCTCCAACATACCTGTGTACCACCTTCCCAGTTTTATACACTGCTATTCACTTACCTCTATTTCCCTCTATTACCAATGCCTACGGTCTACTGTTTTTTACTTTCCCCTTAACACATAAGCTCCACTCATGGTCACTGTTCAAATGATAGAAAATATTACAATTTTAACTGTTATAACTGTCAGTCAATTCTTCGTTCACATAGGCAACAAATTTTTTTACAAACCGTACCGTGAACTCTAAAATTTACTACACACCCTATAAAATTATTTTTTCCCCACCAACTTCTCAGACTGCAAATTACAATTGCAGTTTCGTAAATTATTTTTTAACGTATACCGTCGTGTCAATATAATTACAAGGCTAAGAATGTCTATATTAGATTTTGAATGCACAAACATTTCTACTGTGTCAGGTTTTAAAATATATATTATTTCTTTACATACATATATATGTACTTTTGACGCTTCGAATATACATCGGTTTAAAATGAGTGTACGGTCTTATAAATATATACAGTTCCCCCCTTTTTACTTACGTCCATAACTTTTTCCACCTTTCTCCACCCCGCCTTCATCCTCCATTACCAATATCTGTTTTATTTATCTTACGTTTCGTAATCCATCTTTAGGAACTGCACCATCTGAAAATCAACAAGATTTAGAACCTCTGCCCCCTTTTCCCACCACTCACAACTGCGGTCGAAACTTTATCCAAATGACTTCTCTTCTTCCTCACCTACTACCACAACCCACATACTGCTCATTCTGTGGAGCCAAAAAAATATATCCTGAAACTTCACAAATCTGTTGCTCCAATGGAAGTATTACTATTTGTCGACCCACTTCTCCACATGAACTAAACAACTTATTTATGGATCAAGGCGAAGTAGGTACGCATTACAGGAAAAACATCAGAGCTTATAATAATGCATTTGCTTTTACATCAATGGGTGCACATATAGATCAAAACCTAGCAAATGCAACAACCAGAATTTATTCCTATCATGCCCAGGGTTCCATATATCATCATATTGGAAGTGTTTTACCAACAACTGAAAGCAGACCGAGATATCTACAACTTTACATCTACGACACAGACCACGAGATTCAAAATCAAAAAAATTGATAATGAGACGTTGAGATCAGATGTCCTTTTCCGCTTACAGCACATTCTAGATACCTACAACCCTTACGTATCCATCTTCCGTCAACTTGGGCAACGTGAAGATATTGAAAATTGTAGAATTAAAATAAAGGAAATTACAGTAAACCGACATCTTTACGACTTACCAACCGCATCACAAGTAGCTGCGATAGTTGTAGGAGACGAAGTATGTGACTTGCAAGGTAGGGATATCATTATTGAAACAAGAAGTGGAAATCTTCAACGAGTTCCAGATACAGCCGGATTTTATGACCCACTACAATATCCTTTGCTGCTCCCGTATGGTGACCATGGGTGGGATTTGAACGTTCAGGATAATGGAAACACCCACATCAGTTGTGCATCTTACTACTCCCATCTTATGCAGGTATAAATGCTACACTACCAGTTATCCATATACTAATATATTTTCATGTCCTATAAGAATAACTCCACCTTTGCTTTTACTCCCACATCCATCCTATGCTGTAAACATAAATACCACTATCTGACCATTAGAAATATATCAGTCAATACACAAGTATTTTCCACATCATTCTGTTATCTGTTACTTATTATTTCCCTACTACTATTGCATTTAAACATATTTTTATCTCCTTAGATTCGACCATCAGATGTATCAGTTATTCTGCTCGGTGGACGCCTATTTCAAAAATATGCAGTTGACATGTTTGTCAAAATAGAAACCATGCGCCTTAGAATTCTTCGTAACAACCAAGATACCATTAGAGCTGATCTATATCAAGGTTTGCAAGATGCTCTCACCATGGGAGAGACATTGGCAAGTAAGTTTTCCACACTCACCACATCATATTACCCACTTACTACTACCTCCCTACGACCTTTATTTCTAACCTAATCAACAACTCATCTACTCAGATAATATTGGTGTGAGAAAAATTCTTCCTTCCTCTCACATTGGTAGTCCACGTGATATGCACCAGCGGTACCAAGACGCAATGGCAGTAGTTCAGAGGTACGGAAAGCCTGATTTATTTATTACTATAACCTGTAATGCTAAATGGATAGAAATTACTAACGAACTCCTTCCTGGTCAACAACCACCCGATCGACCTGATTTAACGACCAGGGTTTTTCGCTCTAAATTAGAACAGTTAAAACATGATTTGTTTGACAAAGGCGTTTTAGGTAAGGTCGTCGCCCATGTGCATGTAATTGAATTTCAAAAAAGAGGCCTACCACACTCACATATTCTGCTTATTTTAGCTGAGAATGATAAAATTAGCAATCCCGATGATTACGATGCCATAGTTAGAGCTGAAATTCCCAACAAGGATGTTGAATCGGATTTGTTTACTACCGTCATGAAACACATGATTCATCGTCCCTGTGGTCGGTTCAACCCTACCGCCGTTTGTATGAAAAACGGCGTGTGTAACAAAGGGTTTCCTAAACCTTTCGCTGCCATCACTTTACAAGGAAATGACTCATACCCAATTTACCGACGTCTCGACAATCAAACTCATTGTGAAACAACTGAACATACAGTTGACAACCGTTGGGTAGTTCCTTATAATCCCTACTTACTTTTGAAATATGACTGTCATATAAATGTTGAAATTTGCTCTAGTATCAAATCCATAAAGTATCTTTACAAATACGTGTACAAGGGACCAGATCGTGTGTCAATTACTGTATCTACTACACCAACTGATAATGACGATGAAATTTTGAAATTCAGTAATGCACGCTGGGTCTGTGCTCCTGAGGCCTTATGGAGAATATTTAAATTCTCCCTCAATAATATTTCACCCTTTGTTATTGGTTTACAAATACATTTACCAAACAGACAACCCGTCCAGTTTTCATCAACTGAACAGTTACAACATGTTCTCAACGACCAGGCCAGGTCAAAAACAATGTTTACTTAATTCTTCAACACAAATGTTAGTTATGCGGATGCACGAAAATACTTTTATCATGAGTTCCCCGAGAAATATTGGTGGGACTACAAACAAAAGGCTTGGATCCGTAGACGAAACAATCGTAGGGTAATAGGCAGAATGTACACGGTATCCCCCCTAGAAGGCGATCGTTATTTTTTACGACTGTTATTAACCCATGTTAAGGGACCATTATCCTTTAACCATTTACTTACCACTGGGGGAGTACAATATCTGTAACGACCCGCTATTTTGGACCATTCAAATCGACAATAAATCCACACATGTCAGACTTGAATAATTCAAAATATCAGATTGTTAATTTAAATTTGGTAGAACTCAGCATATGCAGTAAATAAATCAATCACAGAATCACAAACACAGAGTAATAAAATAATACGCAGCGGAATAGATAAAATAGTAGTTCATGAAGCTACTATATAAACATCAGAGTTAAAAATAAAATACAACAGCATATCTCAAAATACAGTGAAGTCTTCAGTACGAAGAGATGACTTCTCTGGACAAATCAACAAGAAGAGCTGAAAGCTGAGGCGATAGTTGGATCTCCAAAGGAAGCTCCAAACTCCAAGGGTGAGTCTCAAATGCTGTATCACTCGGTCTGACCCGAGCGTAAAGCAAAACACAAAACAATCGAGTCAGGATTAACATTCTTATATCAATAAATCCAACTCAAGTGAAATATCAACTGAAATACAAGTAACTTAAAGGATGTTGGGATAACCATCCTCTAAGGATCTTCAGAACTATCTACAAGTTGGAAATATACATTATAACACCGTGGTCATTTCAATTTAATTTATACTTAAAAACCCAAATATCATTTTATTTCAAATATAACTATTTTCCGAGATAGTATATATATAATTAATTCATAAGTAAAGTATTTAAAGTCTCGCAAATCGATTCAAATCAACTTCAAATTACAGATTCAAATCTATTCAAAGCTCAATTCATCAATTAAATTCAGTTCTAAATATACCATTTATTTTTCAATATATTTCAAAGCTTTAATATTCAACATTTCAAAATTAAATTTAACAGTTTCATATAGCTCTTGATTTAACTTTATTATTATTTAATCAGGGAATATTCACTTAATAAATTCAATATCATTCAACTAACCTTAAATATCATTTTTACTAAATATTTCTTTAAATTTACTTAAATAAGAAATTCATTAAATTATTTAAATTAAACCCAAGTTATAAATCATATCTTAAATCTCAATTTCAATAAGTTATAAATCGGTTTAATTAAATGAAATATCATTATTAAATCTATATAAATCATTCCCATTTATATATAATAATTTAAGGCTCAACATTTGTTAAAACCATATATTTCTTTTCAAACCATAGAATTTATTTTCAAAATATTTATATATATGGACCAACGGTGTCTGTATATATATCTATCACATGGTTAAGTGATACGGATATTTATCATTTCAATCCGAAATTTAAATGTATACGAGTAGAATCAATTCAACCCGTAATCCCAATTTCAATTCAAACGAGAATCGCTTGGGTCTATCATTTCAACCCATAACGATTTTCTCTTATTCTAAAGTCCGTTCGGGTATGTATCATTTCAACCCATAGTGAATTCTATACTAACAGGGAACTTGCAGAGTGATAACAGATAATATAAAATATAACAACAAGCATATATCATCAATATAAATAACAGATACTGGTGTCAGATGTCATAGGTGAACATATACAGATAATAGTAATAACAGGCATATAAATACTAGATACTGGTGTCAAATGTCGTAGGTGAACATATACAGATAATAGCATATATAACAATTTAAATAACTACAGCATCATATTTCAATTGTCGTTTCAATTGAAATCAAATTTAATAAATACAAGAACGTTAATCGTGAGTGATTGCTCACCTTCCGAGGCTAGAGAGATTTGACAAGGAAAAGAGCTACGAATCCCAAAGTAATGCTAGATAAACACGAATAAGCACAGATTGACAACGAAAAAAGCGGGACGAGATTGATACTGCTGTCGCGAATCTGAACAGCGGTGAAACAAAGCAATTAATAGCTAGAGGTTGATGGAACAATATACATACTATACTTTAAGTCAATACTTATATATATATATATGAACTAAAGAAATGTATACTTATAAAACATACTGTAACACATCAGTCTTATCACACGGACAACACAGCAAAACCCATCATATAGTATAACTTATATTTATATGCATATCCTTATTAAATGTTAATAAAATATACGTACAAGACATTTTTTTTTAAACACATAAAAAAAATGAAACTATATAAATATATGATCTAAACCAAGACATCTATACATATCATTTTTGATCTGGGTACATTCCAGAATCGACATAACTATTTATATATAAACAATATAGGTGAGCTTTTCAAACAAACGTGTGCAGACGACTTTATAAATATACAGACAAAGAGAAAAAAAAACCTCCATATTAAAATATAAAAGTACCTATGGACAGTAAATCTATAAACCTTACCCTAAAACATATTATACATAGATACTATAAATATATGTAGCCGAACAAATGGACACACAGTTGCAAAAATGCAGAGAAAGTCAATATATATACTATACTGTATATAGAGATGCGACTGTATGGATTCAAAACAGAATATGTGCATATGCAGACCAAATCCACAAATGTGTGTGCTAATTTTTTTTTTCATATTTATTTTAATATGTATAATATATGTAGCTACTCCAAGAATATCTGTGGCTTAAAATTTATTTAAATACATGCACTTTAAAGTTAAACATCATAATATATACCATAACTATACTAATAGATCAAAACTTACATACATATATACTTTGAAATCAATATCACAATTATATAATATACATGTGGACTCAACAGAGGATTGTACAGCTGATGTGAACTAGTATATACTACTTTATATATCCGTAGAACTATAAAATGTTATGCCTTTCAAAATATATATACCTTTATATCTCTATATATATAGATCTATATATTCAAAGTTTTTGGAAATATTATTATTATTTTTGTGAACAGATTTGCTGACCCAAAACCCAAAGTAAAATAAACTTACAACTATATACACTCTTACAAACAACAAAACGTATGCATATAATATATAACTGTTTTAAAGAAAATGTTATATACAAATTAGAGATATATATAAAACATACATATGTAAAAGGCTGGAATTCGACAAGCACGGGTAGTATAGTATATATATAGGCTAAATGCATATATATGTTCACAAACAACAGATTAGATATTGCTTACGTAACCATATATATGCTAAATACTGTAATATATATACAGCTTAATATATTATTATATACTAATATATATATAATATCTAAACTCACCTATGCAAAAATAATAGAGGAAGAATGGTAGCCGAATGGAGGAGGGAAGGTTGAGGTGTTGCGTTGCTTGGTGGGTAAGGGGGAGGCGGCTTCTCGGTTGTGGTGGCGGAGGCCGGTGGGATGAAGGGGAAAAGGTGGAGAGCGGGTACGGCATATGGTGGTGAAAACCAGGTCAGGCGAAGGAAGGGATGGAGACTGGCGAGGCTACACGTGGTGGTGGAAGATGCGGCAGCGATTGGGGAGAAGCTAGGTGGAGCGAGGTGGTGAGGGTGGAGTTGCAGTAGGGATGAAGAGTGGTCACGGTTCATTGGGTTTGAGGTTGTCGAGCTCGGCGGCTTCAAGGGAAAGGAGGATGTAGAGAAAATGAACAGGCTAGGCTTTTGATAGGATATAAACTTGAATTACTACTTGCCAACTGAAACCAGAGAATGATGAGAAGCCACACGTTTTGGAATTTATTGAAAAAGGAAATAAATGTTGGGTTTAAAAACGGAGGAATGACAAAAGCCGTACCTGATTCCAGGAGATAAAACTGTTAATGACCGTTGATATAATCAGTGTGCAGAAGAAAACCAAAGGTTCAAAATAACAGGTATTGATACGGTGATTCGTTACGCGGGTATTGCCGCATTCCGAATATCAAAATACAGAAGTGAATATATCGCAGAGATCAGCATGACGAGATGATCAAAACGGTATACAGATAATAGTGGTACGATCATCCGATCAAAAGTCGATAATCGGTACCGAAAATGCTACTATTTAGTCAAACATAAGATAAACGGAGCAATAGAAGTCCAAATTTGGAAAAACGAATTTCGCAGTCTGATTCAGAATGATCTGAATAAATTTCCTCCTGTTGACACATTTTGGTTTCGGAAAACTTTTGAATTCATTGTTATTAACCGGTTTGATTTGAATAAAATTTCAGGAAAATAAACTTCAATATTATCATATGAAAATTTACCAGTTGCTATATTAAAATAGACGTATTCCAAATAATAAATTTTTAATTTCAAATTTTATTGTTTAAAATTTCACAAATTTCCAGTTAAATATACTTTTAAAACCATTAAATTTTGCGGGTCGTTACACTCTCCCCCACTCAAAACTTTTCGTCCCCGAAAAGGAAGGAGGTAGAAGAATAGAAACAACTAGACAGAAAAGATAGATTGAAAGTCAAGATTAAACAATAAATTTGAACTATATAAATTTTACTAAAAATTTTAAAACTTCATTTGCAATTCAATTATCTTATATACTTTAAAACCTTTCAAAAATCCATTTGTAAAATTTCTTGCTTCCTTTATACTACCATTTATATGTTTAAATGACACCTTTATAAATGTATGAAAACCATTTGAAAACTATTATTTACATTATTACTTATTTTTTCAAAGAAGCTATTTAAAAACATTAAATTCATAATTCACAATTTTATTAATTCTATCTACAATACTTCCAAATATTATTAATAAATCAATAATCATTTACTTTAAATCTATTTTATTTAATTAATAACCTCAAAATATTTATAACACTAAAATTTCTATTAAACCATGTAGTATATAAATAAAATTGTAAAATCAACAAGGAAAACGAGGAGGATTTGTAAAACAGATGATGAGTGAATGAATAAAGCTTAGCAAATAAGGTATATTCAAAAGAATAGTATCGGGCATGAATAATAAATTCAAACCATTAGAATTTCAATTTCGAATTATTAATACAAAATTTCTTTGTTGGAAATACTTTTATAATGAAATATTTTTTTATAACGAAACAAATTTCATTTCGAAAATACTTTTATAACTCGATGTTTCAACAAGTTTATCCTTGTTCCTGTAGACTCTGGCAGTGCGTTGATCAGGCGCAAAGCTAGAATTCTCCAAGTACTTAGTAGACTTGTTTCAACACCCAGTGAAAATACTGGGAAAACCTTTAAAAACAGATATGGAAAGTACAATCCAAACAAAAACGAATCAAATCATGGATCGCAGATACACAATGGTTACGCCTGGGTCCCCCAGGAAACATCCGTACCTTTTAAGCATTCACTGCCTTGCGAATTTCGCCATGCAACAAAACGGTGGACCGCAGGATACATAAAAATGGTTACGCCTGGATCCCCCAGGAAACATCCATACCCCTTAAGCAATTTTTGCCTTGCGGATTACGCCACTAACACGACCATAGATCGCAGATACACAATGGTTACGCCTGGATCCCCCAGGAAACATCCGTACCCTTTAAGCAATCACTGCCTTACGAATTACGCTATGCAGTCGAGTTCGTAAGACCATGGGTAACGCCATGGAATTCGAAGGACACTCGAGTATCATATCCGGAAAACCAAAAATCAGAGAGAATAATATCGATAGAATGAATCCAAGATGTGGCCACAAATCGGATATCAAGCAGAAGGCACTTTCCATATCTTTACTTCGAAAATATGTATCTTATAGTACCTTTTCAAATCACTTTCAAATATCGTACTTATATAAAATCCATTATATATAAGATTTAATTTTCAAATCAAATACTTTCCAAAATCAAAAGTATATCAAATCACACTTATATAGACTTTAATTATATAAGATTTCACTTTTCAAATTGAGTACCCTTTTCAAATCCATAGTTTTCGAATCAATTTCATACTCATACAAATCAATTTTATATAAGTTCGACAACTCCCAAATCAAGTATTTAGTAACCCAAGGTTCTCAAATTTTAATTTGTTTCAATATCAGTTCAATTTCAAAATCATATACAATTTCACCAATTTATTTCTTCTCAAATTAATTATCTTTAGTTTCAAAGTTTCCAAAATAATAGATTTAGAAAATAAATCCAAATTTCCAAATTAATAATTTAAGTCAACCAATTTATTTCCAAAATCAAATATTTTCAAAATCATCTTATACTTACGTAAGGTCTATCTTATATAAGGATCAAAATTTTCAAAATAAATTTCGCTGTATGAAGAGCCATATGGGATTGAATATCTTTGCTTTTATGGGTTATATATCTTTGTAATTTAAATTGGAAATTTTCTTTTAGTAAGCAAAGATATTCTAACTCGACAGCTTCCAATTTCAGCGTCAAAATATATCAATGATATTAGAATATAAGATGTACATACGTCATCATTTCGCAGAATCACATTTGATCGCTCGCTCGATCACACAAGTTCGCTTTCGAACTAGTATTGTCCATTCGACTTCCCTAATGCGGATTTCGATATGGTTTCTCGACTAGAAGCCATCAGTCTCCTTGCATAGCCATATACTACGATAGAGAATTCTAGAATCAAGCCCAAAATCCATATCAGATATTCGCCATCAAGAATCGAATGAAAAATCCTAACACGAAATGGTGTAATTCACCTCGAACTTGTGTACTCAAACTTGGATCAAATTAATTATGCAAATAAAACAGCATACGTACAAATTATATATTTATTCCAACTTGTTAAATATATAGTTTCATAAAGATGTTACTAAGTTAAAACATTTAAATTTTATTCAAAATATTTTGAAGACCAAATTTTTTTCAAAACATTTCAAATCTAAATTTCATATTAGAAAATTTTAAAATTGCCTTATTCATCTACTTAACAAAACAGTTTCAACTTATTTAAATCATATTACTACATACTTTAACATACATACCAAACAAATTTATATACTTTATCAAATAATTCATCCTTTTCAAAAAAAAATTTAGCTTTGAAAAGTTAACCTTGATTTGGAAGTGCTCGAACCTTCAAAATAGTTGAAGAAATCATTTTCAAATTCAAGAGTTGGAAATCAGCAACAAATCAGTAAATAAATTTTAATAGATAGGGTTATATCCAATCCAAAACTCGAGGACTAAACACCGGCTTACTTTAAATCATTTCAAATATATATATATATATATACATATATCTTTCGAATATCAATCTTACTTCGGAATTTGAAATCAAAATGGTTTCGCAAAATCACTCGCATAGCAAAGCTACTAAAGTGGCCTCTCCCCCACTCTGAAACTCGAAAATCAATGTCGATGATGCGTGCAGTCATCACCGAAATTATTTTCCAGCGACATAAGTGAGTTCTGGACTTCTATTCTCTCAAACTTCTTTTGAAAATTCTTCGAAATCATTCGAAACTCATTAAAATCATTTGAACATTTCTTATTTGGAAAATACTTTTAAATCATATTATTATTATATATTTCAAAATCTTAAAACCAATTTAAAAATACCGGAGTTCAATTCTCGAATTTCAAATTTTAAAATCCTTCAGTTATAAGTCATTTTTAGATAAATCAAATTTCTTATATAATTTTTTTCAAAATTACAAATCCTTTCGAAACCTCAAATCCTTATTTTAAAAAGGGTATATAATCTTTATCGAAAACATTACACTTTTATATATAGAATATAATAATTTCGATATATAAAACAATTTCTAAAATATAAACAAGTCTGATTTTTCAAAGGATGGTTCAAGAATGGATTTCAAAACAAAGATAGAAATTCAACTTAGAGGGACTCTAATCAAATAGGATTCTGATTCGAAGATAGGCTCGAACGAAGATGAGATAATTAATTACAAAACAGTAGATGGATACACTTGTATAAATCGCAGGCGACCTTGACCGGGTCAACCGTGACTTCAAGAATATAATCGATGCGAAAATCTAAGGCAAATCGACATTCGATTGCCAGAGATAGAATTCGGCATAACAAGATATGTCAACATCAAAACCGAGGGATATATAAATCTTCGGTGAATCAATGCCAATTGTAAAGGAGTTCCACCCCTTTACAAATCATTCAAAGATCGGCGGGATCGCCTATTCTTACAGAGATCATTCGAAGTGGAGTTATGGGATACTCCTGAATCAAAAGAATACCAATAGAGAGAGACAAGAATGAATTTTGGAACTGCAAGAAACGTTCCAAAGTTCAAAGGAAATCGAGCCAAACGGAAGAGATTTAAACTCGAACGAAAGTGATTCTGTAAATAAATTTACTATATATGCTAAGTTTTGCCTAGAGCCAAAGCTCTGATACCAACTGTAACGACCCGCTATTTTGGACCATTCAAATCGACAATAAATCCACACATGTCAGACTTGAATAATTCAAAATATCTTTAAATTTGGCAGAACTCAGCATATGCAGTAAATAAATCAATCACAGAATCACAGACACAGAGTAATAAAATAATACGCAGCGGAATAGATAAAATAGTAGTTCATGAAGCTACTATATAAACATCAGAGTTAAAAATAAAATACAACAGCATATCTCAAAATACAGTGAAGTCTTCAGTCCGAAGAGATGACATCTCTGGACAAATCAACAAGAAGAGCTGATGTAACGACCCCGAATTTTATATAAATTTAAAATGATAAATTGTTGAATTTTTGGATTTAAATTGTAAATAAATGATTTAATAATAAATGGTAATAATAAATATTAGAATTTATGGTTAATAATGGTTTGAGTTTATAAAGTAAAATAACAATAAACATTTAAACTTTAAATAGAAATAAAACTCAAAATTATTTTTGTAAAATTTATTTTAAATGGAAGCGAGTTTCCCCTACTGTCTTAGAATCTATATTAAGTCATATGAATTTAAACGATTTGTATAAATGTGATTTGGATTTAAAATTTAAGTAAATGGTTTAATAATAATAATAATAACAATGATTGATAATTAATGATTTAAATTTAGGATTGATGGTTAATAAATATGAGGAATTATAACAAGTTGAATTTTAATAAAAATATATAAGATAAATATATAGGTATAAACTAATGAAACACTTGTAAAAGAAGAAGAACAAAAATATGCAGGCAAGAAGTAAGAAAAACATAAGTAATAAAGCAAGTAAAGGCAAGAAGAATTGAAAAAGTAAAATATCTATGAACATAAAAATAAAAAGGGACAAGTATAGAGACATAAAGGACTCATGCATTAAATGTTAGCAAAATTTTAGTCAATTCGAATTGGTGTAAAATGTTTTCAGCCACCAAAGAGCTAAAGGAAATCTGCATAATTAATGAAACCAGGAAAATATCCCTGTCTTGTGTTGTACAAACCCAACATAAAATATATCACTTGTACAAGTAACATTATCACCTGTAAACCCATTTTCTTTTATCAACCTCCTCACATCAGTTCGATTCATTCAAAACTGAGAAAGAAAAAGGCAAACTAGAAAACACTGTTTGAAAACCAAACTTAAAAACAAAATGCAAACCAAAGGAAGAACAAAGATCAAAGTCTGGAAAAAAAATCAAATCAAAGTCCAAAGAACAAATCCTAGTTTTCTGTTTTCATCAAAGCAAGGTGAGCAAACTACTTTGTTAAAGCTTAAAAATCTGATTTAATCTTGCCAGTATGCTACTGTGATAATCTCTGGTATAAATGTGAATATACTTGTATGTATATAAATTTAGGTGTGCATGTTTGATCACAGGCTATGATGGCCTCTGTTTGATTACAGGCTTTCAAACCCTGTTCATAAAGCAAAACCTCCTCCTCAAATTTATTTTAGGCTTTAGGGTCTTAATAAAATTTGTTATACGATCCAAATCTAATTTCTAAAAATATTTATGAATATATCAGTAAGATATTTTTACTGAAAAATGAAAGGTTTCAGTAAAATCAACTCAGGTCAAAATCTTGATTGTTAAAATTTTAAATTTTGATTGTATAATTGGATTTGCGTAAAGAAATCATGATTTTTAATATAGATATTAAAATTTTTAAAATCATGGGAGATGAGAATTTGAGAGATAAACGGAAAATGTTCTTTAGTCGATTCTGGATGATAGGTGGAGATGGAGCTGTCGTGTTCGTGGCTGAAGGAAGTTTAAGAGTTGGAGATTATCAGAAAAATAATGAATGAATTTTTATATCATCGACTCAGTTAGTCGGCGATGAAATAGGGTTTTAAGTACCCGATTTAAACAACGTTGATTCTCGAGTTCCTATGACGACGTGAGAGGATAGGGATCGATCGCATAAGGGGGAGTTGAGGCAGGGGACTCTGGCGATAGTGTGTGTTCATTAGCGTTGGCTCTGATGGACTAGATCGGCGTGGCGAGGAGTTTTCGTCATCGAGGTTGGGTTTCAGTAGGTTGCTGGGTGTCTCTTTTTCGATTTTGAAGCGTATTGATGGATCTGAGTATTCGTGGCAACTCTGGAGATGATCGGTGACCTTTCGACATCGGCGAAGTTGGTCGGAGCTTCGGCGTTCAGTTGTACACGTGAACGTGCACGTTTTCGTGAATCTGGGAAGTTGGTTTGGAGAAGAAGAGGGGTGCTCGGGTTTAAGCTCTGGTAAACTGGGATTTTTCTCGAAGCGCTGGGTTGTTTTGCTCGAGTCTGTGAAGTATTTGACTCGAAGGGGAAGAAGAGGGCTCGGGTTGGTTTTGTTTTTAGTAGCTGGTTTCAAAAATTTTAAAAGTGAATCAGGTTCAGGTTTTAAAAAGAAACAAAAGCAGTTTTTAACTTTAAAGCAAATCAAAAAAAAAATTTGAGACAATTTTGCTAAAACCAAAGTTTTTGGGAATGTTAGAAGTTGGAATTAAGTGATCAATTAAGAGAAATGATTTATCTTGATTTATTAAGATCTTGAGTAATTAAAGAATAATTAACCTCTTAATTGAAAATCAAAAGGGTAATTAATTACTTAAAGATAATTATTTGATTAAAATTAATTAATTAATAAATGGAGGTTAATTAGTTAAGCATTGAAGGTTAATTAATAAATGATTAAAGAATAATTAATCAAAATGATTTGTAATTTATTAATGATTAATTAACCAGGATTAGTAAATTATTCATAGAAATTAAATTTGATTTAAATCAATCAGATAATTAAATTGATCCTACTCATGGATGTTTGGATTATATTAATTATTGAATTGTTTGATATCCCTGATATGTGATGCTTTGTGATATATCCTGATTTATGTTGTGATCTGTAATTTCTATTTCTGTATATATATTACTATGTGAAAACCCTTGACCCGTAAACGACATTTGAATTTCGATGCGACGGGGAGTCGGATTCCAGTTGGTTATCCGAAACCCACATCGAAGTGTAATGATGAATCTGTGACTGATAAATTTATTTTATCTATGAATCTGTGAATGACGATAAGCGTTGTGGATTATACCGCTTATCGATATTGATATATCTGTGATGATTGATGTTGCACTATTGTGTGTAAAACCCCTGGACCACACTTTTACACACACAAATATGGATTTCATGTGGAAATCGGTTAAATCACAGATGATTTGAATTCAATGTTTTTGAAATTTTAATTTTAATTTCAATTGATTTTGAAATTGGAAATTGGGGTTTAATATGAAAAGCTTTTGAAAGGAGTTTTAAAGATATTTTTGATATCTTGAAATTTAAATAATTTGATTTAAATTTGAATTCAAGTTTGAAATTGAATTCTATGATTTGAAACTAGGGATTAAAGATGTTGTACAAGTTATATATGGGTTAAACCATTTTAAAGGTATTGATTTGGGAATTTGAATTTAATTCAAGGGTTTTAACTCGTGTAAATATAACTGGATTTTTCCGAAACGAAAACTACTTGTTTTCAAATAATAATAGCTTTCATTTTAAGAAAGGACTTCCAATTTGTGTTGAACGGTTTCAAGTTTGAAATGGAATTGAAATGTTTTGAAAACTATGAAATGAGTCTTTGATTTCAAAGACCGGACGAATTAATCCAACTTGAATTGGAATTGTTTTGAAAGACTACGAATAAATCTTTGGAAATGAGTTTTGAAAGCTATAAGTTAAATCTTGACTTAAAGATTTAACGAGTTAATTCAATTGAAATGGAAATTGTTTTGAAATCCATGAATGGATCTTTGTGAACGGGGTGAACTTTGTGAATTGAATCTTTTTGTTTAAAAGATTAAAAGTGTGGAAATTGTTTAAACCATTGAAGGTTGTTGAAATGAATCTTTTTGTTTAAAAGATTGGAAATGGTAATTTGTTTTAACCATTCGAATGAAAAGTTTGGGTTTTAAGCTGTGATTTAACTGAGACCCCAGTATCCATATGATTTCTAATTGCGCTCGTTATTCGGCTTAGCCGGGGAAGGACCTTTGTGTCGTATAACCCATTCCGAATAGTGATACGACGATATGGATAGCATTTGAAGACCGGGTATTTGCGAGAGCGATATGATGACCTATCGATTTTCTCTGCATCATGGCTCCGGTATAGAGATTCCCTAAGTGATGGGAAGTCCGATCGAGATTGTGAATACCCGGATTTGCAAGGGCTTCTTCGGAAGTGCCTTCGGTTCTGTTCGGACCCGGAACAGACTTGTATGGATGTGTGTCTGACGTTACACTTTGAGATGTAAAGCTGGTTTCTATTAAATACATTTCTGTTGGTGGCGGAGAATTTATTCTCTTAGCTTAACACCCTTCTCTGAGACGTACGAGCTCAGAGGTTATGTAGTTGATGGTTACTAGTGATACATTCCCAATTTGGTAATGTGGCATACGAAGTGCTGATGATCATTTGTTGATCAAAGCGTGGCTTTGTGAAAAAGCGTGGCTTTGTGAAAAAGCGTTGCTTTGTGAACGAGACATCGTCGAGCCTCACAACCCGGTAATGGTCGAAACAGGAATGTTGCGACAAAGGTTTGTAGGGGTAGCGCCCCTAGGGTATGTCATTTCCTTCTGGATAAAGGGTGGTATCATGGTATGGAGCCCAGATACTTAACTCGTGTGGACACGGTAATTTATTACTGTATGATGTTGCTTTGTTGGTTTTCGGGATCCCGGGATAAAGGTTGGTAACGACTGGGGGATGACATGACTCGTGTGTTAGTTACCTAGTTACAGCTGTACAGCGTGAGGTAGCGTCAGTGTGTTAGTTACCTAGTTACAACTGTACAGCGTGAGGTAGCGTTGGCCTTTTGTTTGCAGAGATCCGGTTAGGATCCGGGGCGTCTTTCCAGAGGCGTTTCTATTTCGGTAAGGAAGTTCCTTTGCCTGATCATTTGTTGGAAATCCAAAGAAACAATACGAACCCTGTACGGTTTTAGTTGTATTACCTGCTATGGAATGTGGCGGTAACCTGCTATTGAACGTAGTAGCTATAGTAGGCTTACGATGAAATGTTGTATGCTGGCTAAAATTGATATTATACATTCGAAATATTTTCACACTATGCACTAGTAATAATATCAAAGGAGTTTTGTTTGCGTAGTAATCATGTTTGACTATCATAAGAAGAAATCTCCTCCAATTCTGCGTTTGCATTGTGTGCGTGGTGGGAGGTCTTATGGTAGTTTCATTTTCGAAAAGCATTGTGGATTTCAATGTTTAAAAGCCTTTTGTGTTTGTTTAAAGATAAACTATTTTTGTTGCTCACACCAGTCCCATGACTGATCCGGAGTTTATTGTTCCCTTCCTAAACTCTGGGTGCCCACTATTTTCCACACGGGCAGTCTAGAGTTGAGGTTTTCAGATATTCAGGTTGAGTAGATTTTCTGGAGCCAGTCAGTCCTTGGACGACTGACCTTGCTTTCCGCTAGCTATGGATTGGAGCATTCTATTGGAGATATTGTTCCGCTGCTGATGTTATCGTTTTCTTTTCCGCTGCTATTTGTTGTATCATATCTCTGATGTATATTGATATTCATTGTATCACTCTGTTGTATCAGATATTGTATATCAATGTATTATTCATTTCTTCCGCTGTGTTGTTATACTTAATTGTGTTATAGCTCCGGCGAATCGGATTTGAACGGTCGAATATGCGGCATTCTAGTACAATGTGAAGTACGGATGTCGATTTTCGAGCGGGCAAAACCCGAGTCGTTACATGTGGTATCAGAGCTAAGGTTGAACTTTAGCTCAGGAGTATAACACGTTAAGTAACTCATTAGAGATAGAGTGAAGTAAACTCTAGAATGAGTATATTCTCAGATATCCGTCCGTATGCCTTAGTAAATTCTCTTGCTATCCACTGATAGTGAGTATGAGTGCAAGAAGAGGATGTGATAGGGGTCAGGGGAATACGACTATAACTGTTCAATACCCTGTAACAACAAGGAAACAATCTTTTCTCTATCAATCTCTTTGATTCGTCATCTTTCCTCAATTCTTCGATGATTTCTGGTAGATCCAGGAAGAGATTCGATATATTAATATGGGACATAAACTCCAAATAAGCGAAAATTGTTTGTATGGATGAATTGGTTGCATTGGTTGCTATGGTTGATAGGTATACTTTAGTTCAAGACTAAAATTTTTGAAATTGTATCCATATATCTATCTATTCTTTGGGTTTCGATATATTCTACGAATGGTTAGTTATCCTTTCGAACTGACCGATGCCCCTGCATATTTCGTAGATTTGGATAACCCGAGTATCTTGTGAAGTGTTAAACAGATTCGTTCTTGTATCTGTTATTGATATTCTGATTTGGTAAGCCAAATGCAGAATAGATATTCAGTTTGAGTTAATGAAACATTCTTCTATCTTTTTATCTCTCTCTGGCGAATTTCGAGGACGAAATTCTTTTAAGGGGGGAAGTCTGTAACGACCCCGAATTTTATATAAATTTAAAATGATAAATTGTTGAATTTTTGGATTTAAATTGTAAATAAATGATTTAATAATAAATGGTAATAATAAATATTAGAATTTATGGTTAATAATGGTTTGAGTTTATAAAGTAAAATAACAATAAACATTTAAACTTTAAATAGAAATAAAACTCAAAATTATTTTTGTAAAATTTATTTTAAATGGAAGCGAGTTTTCCCTACTGTCTTAGAATCTATATTAAGTCATATGAATTTAAACGATTTGTATAAATGTGATTTGGATTTAAAATTTAAGTAAATGGTTTAATAATAATAATAATAACAATGATTGATAATTAATGATTTAAATTTAGGATTGATGGTTAATAAATATGAGGAATTATAACAAGTTGAATTTTAATAAAAATATATAAGATAAATATATAGGTATAAACTAATGAAACACTTGTAAAAGAAGAAGAACAAAAATATGCAGGCAAGAAGTAAGAAAAACATAAGTAATAAAGCAAGTAAAGGCAAGAAGAATTGAAAAAGTAAAATATCTATGAACATAAAAATAAAAGGGGACAAGTATAGAGACATAAAGGACTCATGCATTAAATGTTAGCAAAATTTTAGTCAATTCGAATTGGTGTAAAATGTTTTCAGCCACCAAAGAGCTAAAGGAAATCTGCATAATTAATGAAACCAGGAAAATATCCCTGTCTTGTGTTGTACAAACCCAACATAAAATATATCACTTGTACAAGTAACATTATCACCTGTAAACCCATTTTCTTTTATCAACCTCCTCACATCAGTTCGATTCATTCAAAACTGAGAAAGAAAAAGGCAAACTAGAAAACACTGTTTGAAAACCAAACTTAAAAACAAAATGCAAACCAAAGGAAGAACAAAGATCAAAGTCTGGAAAAAAAATCAAATCAAAGTCCAGAGAACAAATCCTAGTTTTCTGTTTTCATCAAAGCAAGGTGAGAAAACTACTTTGTTAAAGCTTAAAAATCTGATTTAATCTTGCCAGTATGCTACTGTGATAATCTCTGGTATAAATGTGAATATACTTGTATGTATATAAATTTAGGTGTGCATGTTTGATCACAGGCTATGATGGCCTCTGTTTGATTACAGGCTTTCAAACCCTGTTCATAAAGCAAAACCTCCTCCTCAAATTTATTTTAGGCTTTAGGGTCTTAATAAAATTTGTTATACGATCCAAATCTAAGTTCTAAAAATATTTATGAATATATCAGTAAGATATTTTTACTGAAAAATGAAAGGTTTCAGTAAAATCAACTCAGGTCAAAATCTTGATTGTTAAAATTTTAAATTTTGATTGTATAATTGGATTTGCGTAAAGAAATCATGATTTTTAATATAGATATTAAAATTTTTAAAATCATGGGAGATGAGAATTTGAGAGATAAACGGAAAATGTTCTTTAGTCGATTCTGGATGATAGGTGGAGATGGAGCTGTCGTGTTCGTGGCTGAAGGAAGTTTAAGAGTTGGAGATTATCAGAAAAATAATGAATGAATTTTTATATCATCGACTCAGTTAGTCGGCGATGAAATAGGGTTTTAAGTACCCGATTTAAACAACGTTGATTCTCGAGTTCCTATGACGACGTGAGAGGATAGGGATCGATCGCATAAGGGGGAGTTGAGGCAGAGGACTCTGGCGATAGTGTGTATTCATTGGCGTTGGCTCTGATGGACTAGATCGGCGTGGCGAGGAGTTTTCGTCATCGAGGTTGGGTTTCAGTAGGTTGCTGGGTGTCTCTTTTTCGATTTTGAAGCGTATTGATGGATCTGAGTATTCGTGGCAACTCTGGAGATGATCGGTGACCTTTCGACATCGGCGAAGTTGGTCGGAGCTTCGGCGTTCAGTTGTACACGTGAACGTGCACGTTTTCATGAATCTAGGAAGTTGGTTTGGAGAAGAAGAAGGGTGCTCGGGTTTAAGTTCTGGTAAACTGGGATTTTTCTCGAAGCGCTGGGTTGTTTTGCTCGAGTCTATGAAGTATTTGACTCGAAGGGGAAGAAGAGGGCTCGGGTTGGTTTTGTTTTTAGTAGCTGGTTTCAAAAATTTTAAAAGTGAATCAGGTTCAGGTTTTAAAAAGAAACAAAAGCAGTTTTTAACTTTAAAGCAAATCAAAAAAAAATTGAGACAATTTTGCTAAAACCAAAGTTTTTGGGAATGTTAGAAGTTGGAATTAAGTGATCAATTAAGAGAAATGATTTATCTTGATTTATTAAGATCTTGAGTAATTAAAGAATAATTAACCTCTTAATTGAAAATCAAAAGGGTAATTAATTACTTAAAGATAATTATTTGATTAAAAGTAATTAATTAATAAATGGAGGTTAATTAGTTAAGCATTGAAGGTTAATTAATAAATGATTAAAGAATAATTAATCAAAATGATTTGTAATTTATTAATGATTAATTAACCAGGATTAGTAAATTATTCATAGAAATTAAATTTGATTTAAATCAATCAGATAATTAAATTGATCCTACTCATGGATGTTTGGATTATATTAATTATTGAATTGTTTGATATCCCTGATATGTGATGCTTTGTGATATATCCTGATTTATGTTGTGATCTGTAATTTCTATTTCTGTATATATATTACTATGTGAAAACCCTTGACCCATAAACGACATTTGAATTTCGATGCGACAGGGAGTCGGATTCCAGTTGGTTATCCGAAACCCACATCGAAGTGTAATAATGAATCTATGACTGATAAATTTATTTTATCTATGAATCTGTGAATGACGATAAGCGTTGTGGATTATACCGCTTATCGATATTGATATATCTGTGATGATTGATGTTGCACTATTGTGTGTAAAACCCCTGGACCACACTTTTACACACACAAATATGGATTTCACGTGGAAATCGGTTAAATCACAGATGATTTGAATTCAATGTTTTTGAAATTTAAATTTTAATTTCAATTGATTTTGAAATTGGAAATTGGGGTTTAATATGAAAAGTTTTTGAAAGGAGTTTTAAAGATATTTTTGATATCTTGAAATTTAAATAATTTGATTTAAATTTGAATTCAAGTTTGAAATTGAATTCTATGATTTGAAACTAGGGATTAAAGATGTTGTACAAGTTATATATGGGTTAAACCATTTTAAAGGTATTGATTTGGGAATTTGAATTTAATTCAAGGGTTTTAACTCGTGTAAATATAACTGGATTTTTCCGAAACGAAAACTACTTGTTTTCAAATAATAATAGCTTTCATTTTAAGAAAAGACTTCCAATTTGTGTTGAACGGTTTCAAGTTTGAAATGGAATTGAAATGTTTTGAAAACTATGAAATGAGTCTTTGATTTCAAAGACCGGACGAATTAATCCAACTTGAATTGGAATTGTTTTGAAAGACTATGAATAAATCTTTGGAAATGAGTTTTGAAAGCTATAAGTTAAATCTTGACTTAAAGATTTAACGAGTTAATTCAATTGAAATGGAAATTGTTTTGAAATCCATGAATGGATCTTTGTGAACGGGGTGAACTTTGTGAATTGAATCTTTTTGTTTAAAAGATTAAAAGTGTGGAAATTGTTTAAACCATTGAAGGTTGTTGAAATGAATCTTTTTGTTTAAAAGATTGGAAATGGTAATTTGTTTTAACCATTCGAATGAAAAGTTTGGGTTTTAAGCTGTGATTTAACTGAGACCCCAGTATCCATATGATTTCTAATTGCGCTCGTTATTCGGCTTAGCCGGGGAAGGACCTTTGTGTCGTATAACCCATTCCGAATAGTGATACGACGATATGGATAGCATTTGAAGACCGGGTATTTGCGAGAGCGATATGATGACCTATCGATTTTCTCTGCATCATGGCTCTGGTATAGAGATTCCCTAAGTGATGGGAAGTCCGATCGAGATTGTGAATACCCGGATTTGCAAGGGCTTCTTCGGAAGTGCCTTCGGTTCTGCTCGGACCCGGAACAGACTTGTATGGATGTGTGTCTGACGTTACACTTTGAGATGTAAAGCTGGTTTCTATTAAATACATTTCTGTTGGTGGCGGAGAATTTATTCTCTTAGCTTAACACCCTTCTCTGAGACGTACGAGCTCAGAGGTTATGTAGTTGATGGTTACTAGTGATACATTCCCAATTTGGTAATGTGGCATACGAAGTGCTGATGATCATTTGTTGATCAAAGCGTGGCTTTGTGAAAAAGCGTGGCTTTGTGAAAAAGCGTTGCTTTGTGAACGAGACTTCGTCGAGCCTCACAACCCGGTAATGGTCGAAACAGGAATGTTGCGACAAAGGTTTGTAGGGGTAGCGCCCCTAGGGTATGTCATTTCCTTCTGGATAAAGGGTGGTATCATGGTATGGAGCCCAGATACTTAACTCGTGTGGACACGGTAATTTATTACTATATGATGTTGCTTTGTTGGTTTTCGGGATCCCGGGATAAAGGTTGGTAACGACCGGGGGATGACATGACTCGTGTGTTAGTTACCTAGTTACAGCTGTACAGCGTGAGGTAGCGTCAGTGTGTTAGTTACCTAGTTACAGCTGTACAGCATGAGGTAGCATCGGCCTTTTGTTTGCAGAGATCCGGTTAGGATCCGGGGCGTCTTTCCAGAGGCGATTCTATTTCGGTAAGGAAGTTCCTTTGCCTGATCATTTGTTGGAAATCCAAAGAAACAATACGAACCCTGTACGGTTTTAGTTGTATTACCTGCTATGGAATGTGGCGGTAACCTGCTATTGAACGTAGTAGCTATAGTAGGCTTACGATGAAATGTTGTATGCTGGCTAAGATTGATATTATACTTTCGAAATATTTTCACACTATGCACTAGTAATAATATCAAAGGAGTTTTGTTTGCGTAGTAAGCATGTTTGACTATCATAAGAAGAAATCTCCTCCAATTCTGCGTTTGCATTGTGTGCGTGGTGGGAGGTCTTATGGTAGTTTCATTTTCGAAAAGCATTGCGGATTTTAATGTTTAAAAGCCTTTTGTGTTTGTTTAAAGATAAACTGTTTTTGTTGCTCACACCAGTCCCATGACTGATCCGGAGTTTATTGTTCCCTTCCTAAACTCTAGGTGCCCACTATTTTCCACACGGGCAGTCTAGAGTTGAGGTTTTCAGATATTCAGGTTGAGTAGATTTTTTGGAGCCAGTCAGTCCTTGGACGACTGACCTTGCTTTCCGCTAGCTATGGATTGGAGCATTCTATTGGAGATATTGTTCCGCTGCTGATGTTATCGTTTTCTTTTCCGCTGCTATTTGTTGTATCATATCTCTGATGTATATTGATATTCATTGTATCACTCTGTTGTATCAGATATTGTATATCAATGTATTATTCATTTCTTCCGCTGTGTTGTTATACTTAATTGTGTTATAGCTCCGGCGAATCGGATTTGAACGGTCGAATATGCGGCATTCTAGTACAATGTGAAGTACGGATGTCGATTTTCGAGCGGGCAAAACACGAGTCGTTACAGCTGAAAGCTGAGGCGATAGTTGGATCTCCAAAGGAAGCTCCAAACTCCAAGGGTGAGTCTCAAATGCTGTATCACTCAGTCTGACCCGAGCGTAAAGCAAAACACAAAACACTCGAGTCAGGATTAACATTCTTATATCAATAAATCCAACTCAAGTGAAATATCAACTGAAATACAAGTAACTTAAATGATGTTGGGATAACCATCCTCTAAGGATCTTCAGAACTATCTACAAGGTGGAAATATACATTATAACACCGTGGTCATTTCAATTTAATTTATACTTAAAAACCCAAATATCATTTTATTTCAAATATAACTATTTTCCGAGATAGTATATATATAATTAATTCATAAGTAAAGTATTTAAAGTCTCGCAAATCGATTCAAATCAACTTCAAATTACAGATTCACATCTATTCAAAGCTCAATTCATCAATTAAATTCAGTTCTAAATATACCATTTATTTTTCAATATATTTCAAAGCTTTAATATTCAACATTTCAAAATTAAATTTAACAGTTTCATATAGCTCTTGATTTAACTTTATTATTATTTAATCAGGGAATATTCACTTAATAAATTCAATATCATTCAACTAACCTTAAATATCATTTTTACTAAATATTTCTTTAAATTTACTTAAATAAGAAATTCATTAAATTATTTAAATTAAACCCAAGTTATAAATCATATCTTAAATCTCAATTTCAATAAGTTATAAATCGGTTTAATTAAATGAAATATCATTATTAAATCTATATAAATCATTCCCATTTATATATAATAATTTAAGACCCAACATTTATTAAAACCATATATTTCTTTTCAAACCATAGAATTTATTTTCAAAATATTTATATATATGGACCAACGGTGTCTGTATATATATCTATCACATGGTTAAGTGATACAGATATTTATCATTTCAATCCGAAATTTAAATGTATACGGGTAGAATCAATTCAACCCGTAATCCCAATTTCAATTCAAACGAGAATCGCTTGGGTCTATCATTTCAACCCATAACGATTTTCTCTTATTCTAAAGTCCGTTCGGGTATGTATCATTTCAACCCATAGTGAATTCTATACTAACAGGGAACTTGCAGAGTGATAATAGATAATATAAAATATAACAACAAGCATATATCATCAATATAAATAACAGATACTGGTGTCAGATGTCATAGGTGAACATATACAGATAATAGTAATAACAGGCATATAAATACTAGATACTGGTGTCAAATGTCGTAGGTGAACATATACAGATAATAGCATATATAACAATTTAAATAACTACAGCATCATATTTCAATTGTCGTTTCAATTGAAATCAAATTTAATAAATACAAGAACGTTAATCGTGAGTGATTGCTCACCTTCCGAGGCTAGAGAGATTTGACAAGGAAAAGAGCTACGAATCCCAAAGTAATGCTAGATAAACACGAATAAGCACAGATTGACAACGAAAAAAGCGGGACGAGATTGATACTGCTGTCGCGAATCTGAACAGCGGTGAAACAAAGCAATTAATAGCTAGAGGTTGATGGAACAATATACATACTATACTTTAAGTCAATACTTATATATATATATATATGAACTAAAGAAATGTATACTTATAAAACATACTGTAACACATCAGTCTTATCACACGGACAACACAGCAAAACCCATCATATAGTATAACTTATATTTATATGCATATCCTTATTAAATGTTAATAAAATATACGTACAAGACATTTTTTTTAAACACATAAAAAAATGAAACTATATAAATATATGATCTAAACCAAGACATCTATACATATCATTTTTGATCTGGGTACATTCCAGAATCGACATAACTATTTATATATAAACAATATAGGTGAGCTTTTCAAACAAACGTGTGCAGACGACTTTATAAATATACAGACAAAGAGAGAAAAAAACCTCCATATTAAAATATAAAAGTACCTATGGACAGTAAAGCTATAAACCTTACCCTAAAACATATTATACATAGATACTATAAATATATGTAGCCGAACAAATGGACATACAGTTGCAAAAATGCAAAGAAAGTCAATATATATACTATACTGTATATATAGATGCGACTGTATGGATTCAAAACAGAATATGTGCATATGCAGACCAAATCCACAAACGTGTATGCTAATTTTTGTTTTCATATTTATTTTAATATGTATAATATATGTAGCTACTCCAAGAATATCTGTGGCTTAAAATTTATTTAAATACATGCACTTTAAAGTTAAACATCATAATATATACCATAACTATACTAATAGATCAAAACTTACATACGTATATACTTTGAAATCAATATCACAATTATATAATATACATGTGGACTCAACAGAGGATTGTACAGCTGATGTGAACTAGTATATACTACTTTATATATCCGTAGAACTATAAAATGTTATGCCTTTCAAAATATATATACCTTTATATCTCTATATATATAGATCTATATATACAAAGTTTTTGGAAATATTATTATTATTTTTATGAACAGATTTGCCGACCCAAAACCCAAAGTAAAATAAACTTACAACTATATACACTCTTACAAACAACAAAACGTATGCATATAATATATAACTGTTTCAAAGAAAATGTTATATACAAATTAGAGATATATATAAAACATACATATGTAAAAGGCTGGAATTCGACAAGCACGGGTAGTATAGTATATATATAGGCTAAATGCATATATATGTTCACAAACAACAGATTAGATATTGCTTACGTAACCATATATATGCTAAATACTGTAATATATATACAGCTTAATATATTATTATATACTAATATATATATAATATATAAACTCACCTATGCAAAAATAACAGAGGAATAATGGTAGCCGAATGGAGGAGGGAAGGTTGAGGTGTTGCGTTGCTTGGTGGGTAAGGGGGAGGCGGCTTCTCGGTTGTGGTGGCAGAGGCCGGTGGGATGAAGGGGAAAAGGTGGAGAGCGGGTGCGGCATATGGTGGTGAAAACCAGGTCAGGCGAAGGAAGGGATGGAGACTGGCGAGGCTACACGTGGTGGTGGAAGATGCGGCAGCGACTGGGGAGAAGCTAGGTGGAGCGAGGTGGTGAGGGTGGAGTTGCAGCAGGGATGAAGAGTGGTCACGGTTCATTGGGTTTGAGGTTGTCGAGCTCGGCGGCTTCAAGGGAAAGGAGGATGTAGAGAAAATGAACAGGCTAGGCTTTTGATAGGATATAAACTTGAATTACTACTTGCCAACTGAAACCAGAGAATGATGAGAAGCCATACGTTTTGGAATTTATTGAAAAAGGAAATAAATGTTGGGTTTAAAAATGGAGGAATGACAAAAGCCGTACCTGATTCCAGGAGATAAAAATGTTAATGACCGTTGATATAATCAGTGTGCAGAAGAAAACCAAAGGTTCAAAATAACAAGTATTGATACGGTGATT
Organism: Allium fistulosum; assembly: GCA_030737815.1. Classification (NCBI taxonomy): domain Eukaryota; kingdom Viridiplantae; phylum Streptophyta; class Magnoliopsida; order Asparagales; family Amaryllidaceae; genus Allium; species Allium fistulosum. The sequence continues at coordinate 1,147,665,774 of CM060905.1, forward strand.
CGTTACGCGGGTATTGCCGCATTCCGAATATCAAAATACAGAAGTGAATATATCGCAGAGATCAGCACGACGAGATGATCAAAACGGTATACAGATAACAGTGGTACGATCATCCGATCAAAAGTCGATAATCGGTACCGAAAATGCTACTATTTAGTCAAACATAAGATAAACGGAGCAATAGAAGTCCAAATTTGGAAAAACGAATTTCGCAGTCTGATTCAGAATGATCTGAATAAATTTCCTCCTGTTGACACATTTTGGTTTTGGAAAACTTTTGAATTCACTGTTATTAACCGGTTTGATTTGAATAAAATTTCAGGAAAATAAACTTCAATATTATCAGATGAAAATTTACCAGTTGCTATATTAAAATAGACGTATTCCAAATAATAAATTTTTAATTTCAAATTTTATTGTTTAAAATTTCACAAATTTCCAGTTAAATATACTTTTAAAACCATTAAATTTTGCGGGTCGTTACAATATCATACCTTCAAACAAGCGGCTGAGCGTAGAGGTTTATTAGAAAATGATGATAGTATTAAAGACTGTTTAACCGATGCTTCAAACACACATATGCCTTCTGCACTTCGAAGATTATTCGTAACGATTTTGGTATACTGTGAACCAAGTCATGTGCGACAGCTGTGGGAAGACTTCTCTCCACATTTAATTGAAGATTACGAGCATACTTCCACTTCAACATCAACCAATGCCCATTTACTTCTTCACTGTCTCTCTGATCTTAATGACCTACTTAACCAATACAACAAATCAGTTTTTGATAACGACTTACCGCACGATACTCTTAATTACTCTACCGATTATAGCACTACAACCACTATTTTACACGAGCTTTCGATCGAAACACCACAGGCAGACATAGAATCCATGAACAATTTCAATTTGCAGCAGAAGGAGGCTTTTGATATTATAATGAATTCGATAAACTCTAAAACAAGCTCAATTTACTTCATCGACGGTCCAGGAGGAACCAGAAAAACTTATTTATATCGAGCAATTTTAGCTCACTCACGGGGTCAGGGACTTATTGCAATTCCAGTTGCCACTTCAGGTATTGCTTCTATAGCCTTACCTGGTGGTCGAACTGCACATTCTCGCTTTAAAATACCAATAAACCTTGATTCCTCCTCCACCTGTTATATTCCCAAACAATCTGATACAGCTAAACTACTACGTGCGTCCACTGTTATACTATGGGATGAAGCTACAATGGCTCATCGCCACGAATTTGAGGCAGTGGACAAAACGTTAAGAGATCTAACTAATACCGATAAACCTTTTGGTGGTAAAGTTGTCATTTTAGGAGGTGATTTCCGTCAAGTTCTGCCCATCGTTAGTAAAGGTACTAGGGCTCAAACAGTTGACGCATGCATAGTAAGATCAGCCTTATGGTCGTCCGTACACGTCATTCACTTAACACAAAATATGTGTGCTAGAAATGATACTCCATACGCCGACTTTGTTATACGTGTTGGAGATGGGGACGAACCATACGTACAAGATGACATGATCAAACTTCCAGATGATATTGTCATAAATTGGAATAACACAAACTCCATTCACTCTTTGATTAACTCTGTTTTCCCTAACCTTGCTACCGAATTGTTCGATATGGATTACATAATGAATAGAGCCATATTAGCACCAACAAATGAGACAGTTGACGAACTCAATATTAAAGTAATACAAAGGTTCCCAGGCATTGAAAATTTTTATTACTCGTTCGATTCAGTTGAAGACGATACGAATAATTTGTACCAACCAGAATTCTTGCACTCTCTCGCTCCGGGTGGATTACCGCCTCATCAACTAACTCTTAAACTAGGATCCCCAATAATGCTTCTTCGGAATATTGACCCCAAGATTGGATTGTGTAATGGTGTTCGATTAATCTGTCGTGTTTTCCATAGAAATCTTATAGATGCTGAAATTACAGTTGGTCCCTTCCACGGTACAAGAGTATTTATCCCCCGCATACCACTTAAACCGTCAGAAAATGTACACATGCCTTTCACCCTAATTCTAAAACAATTTCCAGTAAAATTAGCTTTTGCAATTACAATTAACAAGTCCCAAAGCCAAACAATTCCAAACGTTGGCATTTACCTTTCACAACATGTTTTCACTCATGGTCAGCTATACGTAGCTTTGTCCCATGGTACCGGACGTCGATCAACAACGGTATTAGTACAAAATGGAAACATTAAGAGGACAAAAGGAACTTACACTAGAAATGTAGTTTACAAAGATGTTTTACTCACATGTACGGAAAATATGGCTCGTTCATCATAAAATAAATGCACTAATTTACTTTCTATCTACTAATAAAGCTGTTGTTTTTCTTCTTTTTCCAACATTACTAATAAACGAGGGTTGGCCCAATGACGTTGCACACGTCTCCCTGCTCAAAGCTCATTCCACTGTACGTACACGGGCAGTTCATTTTCCACTTCGCACTCATCCGTCAACCATCTGTCAGCTTGCATTTCCCAGTTTGATCTCCAGGTACGTTCAACTCTGCTCTGCATTTATTACTTCATTTCCTACTCTCTCCTTATAATTACCCACTGTCCTGTTAGTCGTTGCTGTAAAGACATAAAACAAAACATATAACATTTTTTTGTTTTATCCACTACACATATATTGGTTGGTTGACTAGGCATTGGGTTTTCCTTCCTGAAATGGCTATACCTTACTTTATGATTTGTCACATCATTGCTTTACTAATACGGTACTGTTCCTACTTTTTACTTTTTCCACTCCTTTACAAACATTTTCTCTGTCTTCACTGCTTACACATTTTATCAACACTCTACCTACACATTTTTAGTCCACTCCACTATCACCTGTTGTTCCATATTTCACTGTAACTTTGCATTACTGCACTCACTTCCTATTTCCTTAAACACTGTACACAACTAACACATATCAACATTTTATGTATATATATACACATCCTCTTATATATATATCTATCTATCTGTGTGTGTACGTATATATATACATATATATACACTCTTACCTATCCACAATATTAGATATTGGATTTATATTTTCACTGATACTGCAAATTTAATACATAACATGATGTATGAATGCTATGTTTCTTTTTTCCCTTTTTTTCCATGATTGCTAACACAAGCAACCTAAATCAACTTTTTTGTTGAAACTTTTTAGATAGCTCACAGGGCATTTCTGTTATGGACGAGCAATCATATCTACAATGTTATCCACCAAAATATAAAGATCGTGCTTCCTATTATATTCCCTGCAGTGCAACAAAAACAAGAGGTCAGTGGAACAAACGAGTTCAAAACATCGCTCAAAATATCATCCCCATGTTCTCAGAGTACGACTCAACAATATTACGCTTAACCATGCAGACGTTTGAACAGGATAAGGGCAAAATCACTAAAAAAAAGATCAAAGTCTGAAGCTCAAATGGAGCCGCCGTCACAAAATTACAGCATTATAGACTTATGACAACGTAACTGACAAAAAATTTGCTGCTCACACTATACAGTCAACAGTAATTGGTTATTGTTAGCAACAGACTACCCTACATTATATGTACGTTTGCAGCTTTAAGGGTGGTTGGAGAATGAAATGTACGGCTGCTACTGCTTACAAAATTTAGTTTCCTAATTTAGTTTATCCTCTTTTGTTGCTATCAACATAAATTGGTTTTGACCTTCATTTGTTGCTTACACCTACCATTTTTTTTTGTACGAAACGTATACTATTTTATCTGTAGTTAATAGTGCACAATGCTTAGATAATGGCTTTTACAGTTTAAAATTTTTTTAAGCTCTTCAACTTGATTTGCTATCATCATATTTAGCCCAAGCTATAACTCACACGTGTTACAAGTTGATTTTTAACTCACACATGTTATAAGCTGTGATGTACTTTAGAACCACATATTTTGCATCCACTGTTTACCAAATGTTGTTCAAATCTACACATATAACCAATTCAATCAGTCCTCTTCCACCTCCACTACTTACCCCCCACCACATGGTCCCTTTATCACCCCACAACAGTTTCCGTACTCTATTCTTAACACTATATAACCTCCACTTCCTATTCTTCTCCTTCATAATCTATCAGCACTACTTCTCCTAACCATTATGACAAACGTGCTTCTCTCTTCCACCTCATCTATTTTTTTACCTCCTTACACCATATCCATCACACATCACACTATCCTCCATTTTCAACTTGCACTTAAAACTCCACTGCGCACATTTTTTATACCCCATACTTTAACTTCATCCTGTCACTAACATACACTTTTTACCTCGCAGCGGAAATTTGTTATCCAACAAAGAAACGCTGCAACAGCCATCGGCCCAGAAAAACAAGAACGTAAACGTACACGTCACACAAAATAGACGCACTCATTTACTGATGCTAAGGTTGGAGTTTCAAACACCGTCAACAACCATACTGCTCGTCCTACTCCATCGGAAAATGATACCGACTGGAACAACAACGTTCCACTTCCGCTACAACCGCTTTCTGGAAAAAACGTGGAATTAAATGAGAAGTCCTCTCACATTTTTGACGATGATGTACACGTACCAGTAACTACTGAACCGCAACTTCTTCCGCCCTGTTCTGACAACTATGACTGAGATATTTTTTTCACTCCTGAAGTGGTATGCTGCAATATATCTACTTCTTCCTTCATTCCTACCAACATATGTTCACACATACAAACGCATATAAACATGTTTGTTTACTCATATATTCCTATATGTTTTTTAGTATTCACGTCCACTCCTCTTACCCACTAATCTTAATCGTCTAATCTCTAATCCTAATTTACATTCCTCTTGCAAATTGAACAGTGTGATAAGATTGTGGAACGTTTTCTAGCTAATCGTTCGTGCTAAAGCTCTTACGACATCCATATATTTCCCATTTTTGACCACCGTTTTGTGTTTCCCTTTTTACCTTTCTTCGATACTACAGCATTATGTTTTTTTCTTCTTAAGCAATGTAATTTTTTCATTGCACTCTCATAATTATCATTTGATTTCCTTTCGACCATTCCAATTTCTTCAACTAATTAGATTTTAAATTTAATATGTTTGCCCGCATCACTACTTTGCTAACTTCACATATCATCAACTTCACCATTCATACTTCCTCACACATACACGCGTCCTCCGTACACAACACAACATCGACTGTCTACGTAAACATATATGTGTAATTTACTTTCCCCTTTTCACAAACTAAGTTTAACACTACCGTCCAAATCCACTTCGCTTCTCCAACATAACCACCAACACCACTACTCTACCTCCATATTCAATGGTACAGCTTTGTACTACACACCACAACCAACATTTTCCCACAACACTACTGTACGTCCCAACGGATTAGTTTTAAAACGTCCATTAACTTCCGTCACAACATTATTACCCACTCTATAATTTAAGAAGGTATTTTACATATGTCAAACAGACATCGCCAAACCTTTATTCATTCAACTATATTTTTCAAAACTGTATTCAAGTAAAATAACATCCATTACCACGCCTGACAAAGACACCAGCTACCTGAACTGCGGTACTTTCCGTCCATCATTCCACAAACATATTTTGTACTCGACAATTGACAAAATATGCATACTTCGAAAAGAAAAAAAAATCCCACCGTAATATTTTTCCTACCCATTAAATATTCCCCCTACCTCTTTTCACACCCTACCAATTTTACAACAACTTCCCTTACTCACGTCCATCGGACGTGCCTTCATACTTGTATATATAAATCACATATTCACATCTCATATTGACAACACATACAAATAACGATTCATGATAAAACCTATTTATTTAAACATAAACCATATGGTAATCATGTTTGCAATTATATAAATTTGTAAAAAAGGATAGCGCCTTACAATTTCCCAAAAATTCACCTTGATTATTGAACCTAAATAAGTCCGCTTGAATTCCTATAAACACTTCCAAAAGGCAACCCGGTTAGGAGATCCACACACCGTTCTTTTGATTTTAATTGAATTTATGTTTGGGTGTTTTGTTAAAATTTGAGAAGTGGAGAGAAGAATTTTCAACCATTTTCGGTGGAGCAAGGTGAAGGCACAAACCCTAAAAAATCAAGAAAAGAGTGGCAAAGGATTTTTAATGTAACAAATAGAGTTTTTCAACCCTCGAAAATTGACACTAATACGTCCACTGTTGCGTGCCGAGCAATCGAATGTCGGAAAACCCGATTGTTAGGGGAAAAGGAAGAAGAAGAAGACAAGAAGAAACTAAACAACACATAATCTCATAGCAGAACGAATAATCTATAATATATAACAGATCTTTACACAAAATCAAAACGTGTATATATATATATACATATACACACACATATATATACACACACATACAGACATAAATCAGAGTATACTAACCTATTTCAGCCCGGATAGTCATAACAAGCTGTCCTCACAATTGCTGATAAATACAATAATTAATGCATCGGAAAAATAACCATATACGTGAATACATCTCTGGGCCTCCAACTCATCTTTTGAAGCTCCAAAGTATCCAACTAAATCTGTAATATGCTCGGTCTGACCCGAGCATTATAATAACACCCGAGTCAGTCTGGAAAACCAGGGTGAGAAAACACACCCAACTAGATTTTCAAATTTATCAAAAACCTTTCAAATAAAGGTATCTCGTAAGACCACGCCGAACATAAACACAGAGGTGTTTTTACCTTACGATAACCAAAACAATTTCTATAAAAAATCCATCGATATTATGATAATGTCTAAGATACAAATACTTATTAATCCTAGCCGAAATTGTTACATTAACTAAATTCAAGCATAATGAGTATACAACTAAAAATGTAAAGGCACCTATTGGAAAATGGATTCCATACAATGACCGGGCTACTAGGGTACCGCCTGTCATGGTGCATCTTATAAAATAACATCTAGGTCGAACCTATTGACCCCTACCAACACAGAACCGACCTACCCCTTACTGGATAGGAATGAGAGATAATATCGACTCTAGATAGGAATGATCATACCCTACTTGGAAGTGACCCACTTAGCCCTACTGCGTCTCCCTTGTTTTAGTCATTCCTGGTTGATGAGGCTTGAGGCTACGTTTACCTTTTATGTAGCACTTCCCAATTGAAATGCTAACACTGCCCTCCAAGCAACAATGTAGTAGCAAGATTCATCAATACAAGGTTCTTATGGGACTAAACAAAACGCTTGAGAGCTCCTTCTTCAATTCTGTCATCCTCAAGTTGTCTTCACTTCGAAATGCTTCAGTTAGATCGAAGTGGTTATCAAATAAAAGATTCGTTCTAGGTCTCTTCGAAACAACATTCGATAATTTTCATAAATTCAACCCTGGTTCTTTAGGAAATAAACAGTAAAAGATAAGAGCAGAGATCTTTTCCTAACCATTAGTGGATGGATTTCCTTATCATTTGTCCTAGGAGAATGAAACGATATTTATACCCATGGTATAGCATCATTGGAGATGACTATGCCATATAACTCACGTGTTTCTCCTAGATATTTCCAAAGTTACATTTTAGGTCCAAATTCGATAGTCGGTTATTTAACTATCGAATAAATAAACATTCAAACCAAGGATTTTTTTTCCATAGCGAAAACCAACATTGGTTAAGCACATAAGCAACCGCTGGCCTCCTTATAAATATTTTCATATATTAAATTCATCTTGTAAATACTTGCATCAATATACTTTTACAAAGATATATTCACAAATTCTTATATTTTCAACACTTGGAAAAATATCCATATGCTTATTTCAATGGTATAGGTATAATTATAAAACAGAGAAAGATTTCCTTTTTATACAATTCTCAAATCATTTATAAATTCCTTTACAGATCTCCAAAATTATTTATAAATCCCTAAACCCATTTATAACCTATTAATAGATTATTTCTCAAGTAATTTATAAAATACTTTATAAATCCATGCAGCTATTTATAGAATTCCTCTTATAATTCTATAAACCCATTTCTAAAATCCGTTTATAAATATCTAACCATTTATAAAATTCCTTCTCCTCATAAATAATTCCCCTTAAAGTCTTCAAACCATTTCATAAAACTTCCCTTGTAAACCCTAAATATGTTTATAGACTCTATTTATGAGTCTTGAAAATATTTATAATTAAATGAAATCATTTACTTTAAAAAACTATTATATATGAATAGTTATTAACAATAAACTTTATGAATAAATAATAATTATTGACTTTAAAACATCTTAAAAATAATATTTAATTATTTCAAAACATTAATAAATAAACAATAAGAATTAATCTTTATCATCACTACAAATAATAATAATTAACTTCCAAAATATTATTAATAATCATTATTATTAGTTTCATACCATATTAATTATCTGAATAATTAACTTTTCAAAATAGTAAAATATTGATAGATATCATTAAAACAAAATTAGATATAAATAAAAACTTTAAGCAATATTAATTATAAATAAATAACTTTAAAACAATATTTAATTATAAATAAATAACTTTTCAAAACAATGTTAAATATAAATAAGTGACTTTTTACAACAATATTTAATATAATAAACAACTTAGAAATAGATGGATAAATAGGTTGGAACAAAATAGAAATTAAACCCTTTAAAACAAAATATTTTCGAAACCCAATTTAAGACTTAAAATCATTTCCTGTGTCAAAAACCCATTTCCAACTCAATGGCAATTTATAGTATTTTTAGAATGCAAATTTGAGGCCAATTGCTAACGAAGCTTAACCAATATCAATATTTATTTCCTATCACTACAGAGTTTTTAGTTGCTCATATAACAATGTCATAACCAATAGGGTTAACAATCAGGTATGACATTCCATAATCATTCAATAAAAAATATTATTGAAAACATTTCAACAAATGGAGAGGAATCCTGTTGGATTCCTCCAACCTGTTTCCACCTGCATCACAACTCGTATGTATATCAACACATATACATGTTTAGATATAAATAAAAATCAATAGTGGTGAGTAATCCTATTTTATCCCTCCAACCTATTCCCCTACATCACAACTTATATATATATATATAATTATATAATATGGGTTATCTGCTCCAGGGGCGCGAATATATCCAAACCAACTGATAAAATAGTAAATCATCCAAACATTCAATCAATGATTTTTATCAACTATATAACATTACTGGTTAACCAAAAAGGTGAGTTTAACTCACCGAAATTTCCTGTTATCGCCGATGCATTCTGGTTCCATCTGAATTCGAACGACGTTCGAATTCAACGTTAAATTCAACGAGCTCCAATCGTCTCTAATCCAATTCCATGTCGTAATATTTGTTGATACGATCCAAATGCACCTCGTCTTGTTCGGTTTTGACCCAAAGTGAAAGAGTTATTTAATTTACAACATTAATTCAATTTAAATAATATTTTATTCACTAGTCACCATCAATTAACTTAACAACCTTGTTTAAAAATAAATTCCGCATCTCTAATCTCTCCTCTAGCTCTCGTCTTCATGAAACAGGCAACCCAGGCCACCTCCTTCCTTAATCGCCGCCACCACCAAAGCCATCCACCCCCTCCGCCTTCCTCCCACCGATAGCCTAGCCTCCGCTCTTTCCCACGCCACCAGCCTTTCCCCTCCATTCGCCGCCACTATCGGGAAAAACCGCCAAGAAAGAATTCGGTTCATCTTTAAAATTAGGGCGCCGCTGACCACGAACGACCGTCACCCCATCACTGTACCACCGTCTCCTCTCCCCCGATCCAACAACCCAAGCCTTTCCCCTTAACCTCGGCTGTAGCTCGTTATCGTGCTCAAAGTCCATCTCGACATTCATCTAGGAAATTCCACCACCACGTCGTGAAATATGACAATCTAACCGTACAGTTGGTCCACCTCCACAGCACGATCAACTTCCTAGTTGGGTCCATTGATGTGCACGTAAATGTGCATATATATACATCCATATTTTATCTCTTCTTATTTAAATAAATATCATATTTGTGCATTTTAACATGTTTAAAACCATAATTCAATTGTTTTCAAAATCATCATATATTCGTCTTTATTCAGGGGTAAAATGGTCATTTTTGTGCATGTGTCAATTTGAGAATTTTTACTTGAAAATTTTTATGATTTTTATAGGAAATTTTGATGCATATGGAAGAGGGATTCATGAAGAAATATGCATGCACAAATGAATACAAAGGAAAGAAGAAGGAAATAATTCAAGTCCAAGGTCATGGAGGACCCCACCCACTTGCCTAAAATCTACAATTAGAAGCTAGTGGACAACTAAGTGGAGGTTAAAGCTTCATGCACATTTAATGAGGGATTAATTAGTGGCTAATGGTTACTTGGTGGCCACACTTCCTAAAGGGCATTTTGGGAAGCACCCTAAAAATGGAATTAGGGTTTTATGCATGTATAAATAGCCCTCTTATGTACATGTAAATATCTTCTACTCTCTCAAATATTTGCTTAGGAAATTAGCAAGTTGTAAACAAACATCAAAGTGAAATAAAATTGGCTTCCAAGCCTCTTTCTCCTCTCTTTTCTACATGCTTTTCTTTGTTTTATTGTTAATGTTTATTTCAATGCTCTCTTTCTTTTATGTTCATAGCTTAGATTTACATTTATGCATTAGTCTAATTAATTTCCTTCTAGTATTTAATCTTATTTTTCTTTGTTTATTCTCTACTTTATTTAATTTTCAATGTTGAAACTTACATGTGTTGATTTGATAACACAAATGAGTAGCTAAACCCTTCAATTTAGGGGTAATGAAGCTCTCAAATATTATGTAATTTCAACATTTTTATGATTTATGATCTATTTAGCTTGTGCTTCATGAAAGTAAATTTTGATGTAAGTTTATACAAGTGGGTTTGATAGCTATAGTGCTTATGCAAATGAGCTATTCTTATTCAACATTAACAAAATTTACATCATCATTTGCTAATTAATTTTTGATTTTGAAATAAAAGTAAAAATGAAATTTGATGATCTATATTACTAGTTACAATCAAGGTTTTAAATCTCCCCGAGATCAGCCGAGATGAAAATCCGAGATATTAGCCAAAATCCGAGATTTGGCAGCTTGGTTAGTTATAAGTCTTTTAAATATCGCCCGAGACAACCGAGTTATTTGCTCGAGATATTGGCCAAAATCCGAGATTTGAAACCTTGGTTACAATAGTAAATAGATCATACTTAAAATAGCTTTTGCTTTGGATTCATTTTCATGAGAATTGATAAGTGGTTTATTTGTTGTATTACAGTTTGATGGTTTGAGTTATGTTAATTAATAACATAAACAAACCATACTTATGATAAATACAACAATTATTTCACTTAATATCAAAGTTAGAGATCATAAATTATTTGTTTGTTGATTTACAAAAATATGAGAGTGGATTTTCCTCTAAATTGTTCTCTAATCTAATAGTTTTTAAATCACATTTCAATTCTAGCTTTAGCTTCTTTTTTGTAGTTAACAATTTCCTCACACTTTGGTCTAATTTGACTGAATTGAAAATTTTAAAATCTTAAAACTTCCCTGTGGATCGACCCGTACTCGCCACGTACTAAAATTGTACGCCATGCGCTTGCGGTTATTTTATTTCAAAGTTTATCGGCATTTTTCTAATCGATAGAAAATTTGCCGTTAAACAAGTTTTTTGGCGACTCAAATACCCCCATACTTATCTTTTTATTTGTCCTTGAATAAACGAAAACTAAGATAAATCCGTTTTTGTAGGGAGCACGATTGCATTGAGCGTATGCAACAACCCTTAAACCTCTGCGTGTCCCCAGTAGGACGAGTGTTATCTCGTGAGGGTTTTCAGCGGATACTATCTACAAAATCCAAATGCAGGATGAAAATATTTACAAAATGCAAGATTTATTTACAAAGAGATGAATGCGAGTTTTTGAAAATATTTACAAATGAAGGATTTTATGGGATGAATGCGAGAAATACACTAAACAATTGTTGAAAATAAATACTAAGGTTTCCACTCACTGAATAGCCTTAGCTTCACCTTCCTTGGATTTGCATGCCTTACAATCTCTTCTAGAATCTCTCTTTTTTGATATACACTGTAATGATCCTACCACGATGCCCAGATTAGAAAAGAACACTACAAGTAATGTCGTCTGCTAATCTAGAGATTACAGGTTGTTAAGGTCGATCGAACGTGAATACATCTTTATACTAACACTAACACGTCATTTGTACCTTTTCATTTAATATCTAGACTGAATTTGACGTGTAAATTATTAATACAAAGTAATAAACACACCGATTTTTCAAAAACAGAATAATATATCGTATAAATAATAATCGCATATCACAGTGGAATAAATCTCAACTTATACATATATAATTTTTGAGTTTACAAAATGGAATACTAAACTCGATTGTTATACAGTTTTACAATTCTCTAGTCTCAATTGTACATATTATAAACATATTCACAAATTTCCTAAATGAGATAAATTAAAAATTTAAAAGTGTTTATCTCCTTGCTAGCCCAATTATCCAAAGGTGAACTTGTCCTGTAACCTTAAAAGTCTCGGCTTGACCCGAGCAAAATAACACTTGGGTCAGACTATCTCTAAATATCCAATTGGGTGAGAACAACATATAACACTAGAATAAACAACATATAAGTAAATACAGATGTCAAGGATATATCGAGTTAGGGAATTAATTTAACTTGGAACATGGTTATAAGTTTAAGTCGAAGACACGACCTAGTCACTAGACACGGAATAATAGAATTAACTTAATTTAGCATCCATCACAAGACACAAGAATATATATTTATTTCATGACCATAAGACACAAGAATATATATTTATTTCATGAACACAAGACACAATAATATATATTTATTTTACTAATACAAGACATAGGAATATATATTTATTTCACGACCACAAGACCCAAGAATATATATTTATTTCACGAAAATAGAATAGTCACAGAATCCAAATATCCAGAATCCAAGAGGTATTACTCAAAACGATCGTAATGATCATACACAAAACCATAGCAAACAAACAAAAAAATTGGTATCACACGAACCGATCCAATACCGGGTATCGTACACAAGATGGAATCACAGGATCGTAAGATGATCTTAAGGATAGCAGCCATGATTGAATCTTTCAGATTTATTTTAGATTATTACACTTGAAAAGAAATCCAGGAGTAACTTTTTAATGATCTAGCAGCCGCTTACCGCACACCAAAAGAGAGTAAACTATAAAGTTCCAAATACTATCACCTTCATTAATCACTAGAATTTAATCAATACGTCCCATACCGTATAGTGAAATCCAAGTATTTACTAAAAGCTAGTAAATATCACTTATTACGGATACCACTGAAAAACCTGAATTATAATCTCTTCTGGATCTCGCAACCACTTTTCGCGTACCCAAAGAGAAAACAACTCTGAAGTGTTAATTACTTCCCTATAGCGATCACATGAATTTAACCAAAGTATCCCATATTACTTGATGAAATTCACGTTTACTAATGGTTAGTAAATTCCATTTAAACGTTCTATTCAATGAGTTTATGCCATTTCGACGAAGCTTTATACGAAAGCATTTAAACCAATCGATAACGCTAAGTCGATTATTAGCACTCCCCAGGTTATAGAACTAAGGTTCTCAAAACATATTTTTTTTCCTTTGATTTTCATTGTTTAAAACAAAAATATTTTTGTTATTTCCAAAAACATTTATTATAAAACCAATATTATTTTTCGTGTTTCATCAAAACCATATTAATGACTAAAATTACAAGAATTAAAATGGTTCACAATTTACATTATCCTGATTCTCAAAAGATATATTAACTTATTTCCACATTTTCAAATTCCACATCTATTTTACTGACACGTTTTATTATAGAAAACAATTTATTATTTAACAAGGTGAAATATTCATTTAAATTAGAATATTCCATAAACTCAAACTATTCCAAGATTTCACTTAATTTCACAAATTTATCTCAAATTTCCATATGTTATATTATTCTCAATACCATATTTTAAAACCATATTTAATTACTCTTCCAGATCCATTTTGATATACATATCTATTTATTTCATTTAGCTCAAATTTAGGATTTAAAGATCTTCAGTTTCGACGACCTAAATCTCAAAATTTTACAAAACTTAAAACATGGAAGTTGTAGTATAGAGTCTAAGCTTTCCATAACTTTAAGAATAAACAAATTCAGATAAGTAACTTTGGTCAAAACAATTTCTAAGATTTAAATTTATTAATATTGTTTTTCATTGACAGACCAGCGACAAGAAACAAGTTTTTTTTTACCATCTAAACTTCAAAATTACAAAACATAAAATTTATAGCACTGAGTCTGTGCTTTCCAGAGCTTCTAGAATTATTGAATTCTGATAAGAAATGAATGTTATGCTTAAATTACTAACAATGTTTTAGCTCAAAACATTTGACAGGGCAAAGACTATTACTCTGTTAAAAACCCAATTTGACTCTGAAATCTTCAAAATCTGAGAAAGTGATTAAAACAAAAGTTCTTCCTTAGGGGATTATCTTTCAACTACAAAAAGATTCAACACAACTGGATACATCAATCAAAAGTGATGTCCATTTTACTCTCAGGCATTAACTTAGAAATTTTTTATATGGTTGTGCTATAACATCAGTTTCAAACTCAATTTTAACCCCTTAAATTACCGAATTTATAAAGTGGTTAAAAGATAACTTGTAACTTATTGAATGAAATTTCTATCACAAAATGATTGGGTCAATTTGGAGCATTTTACACTAAGATATCGTTGTTTACTGCAGCGATTTTCATAATTTATTTTCAGCAAACGATCAAATAATCGCTAAATTCAAACAACCAATTCACAGTCAAATTGAATGCAATTCAATCCAGAAACCAACCAATTCAATCCAAACAGCAATTACCAATTATTCTTATGGGTTAAAGATAGTAGTGTGAGTGATTAACTCACCTTTAATGCTTTCTATATGTAATATCCCGGAAATTTTAACAATATCAATTTAATAATCTGTTGAATAATTAAATTGATATGGATAATCTTTGATAATAAGATTTGAATTTAGTTTAATAATCTGATTAAATTAGTATTTAATTGATGATTTTATCTTTTAAAAAGTTAATAAGATATTTTCTATTTGAATATATACATATTTATTTGTATATATTGTAAATAGAAGCTTTGGTAAATTGGAAATTTATATTTAATTTAATCTGGACTTTTCAAAGATATTTAAATAAGTAATTTTATAGTTTTAAAATACTTCAGGTAAATATTTAATTGGTTTAAGATATTTTTACTTAAGCTTAAATATAAATAAGATTTACAAAATTGGTTTGTTTTATTTCTTTTTAAATATTTCTTGATAATATAATCTCTTGTTTAAATTATAAGATATGTTATTTTCAAATAACAAGTATAATGTATTATTTTTAATATGTATGAATTTTAATGCTAAAAGGAATTGTTATTTTAAATGGAATAAATAGTGTATGTAAATATATATAACTTAACTTTTAAATTGAATCTTAGGATTTAATTTTATTTAAACTTGAAATTAAAGTTTTGAAATTCAAAAGAATATATATTTAAATTGTTTTGGATTTTAAAATATTTGTATAAACTTTTATTTATAAGTATAATTAGCTTTTGTTTTTCTTTAATAAGTAATTTATATATAGATAAGTATTTAATAAAATAAGAAAAAGGCATTTTATATACTTTTAAAATAAATAAAAATATGAATAATTACTTAAGAGACATGTGTCATTATCTTAAGCCTTTATTTTAACATGTGTAATTTAAGTAACTAATCTATGTGACAAGTGTCTTTATTCATTTTTCATTTTCTTTTGTTTTTATAGAATCACAATTTATTTACATATAAACATATGCATTTCTTTACCTCATTCTTTCTAATTTCTTTTCAAAACCAAGAGAACTCAGATTTTCTCTAGTCTAAAATCTGAGATTAAAATCTGATTTTCAAACTCCTCTCAAAACCACAATTTCAAAAGCATGTAAATCTTCTTCAACCAGAAAATCAAACCCCTGTAATTCTTTTCCAAATCAAAGAACAATACCCTGAAACCATTTTTAAATCTGAAGCATGTAATAAAGTCTTCAGCCTGATTTCTATTCAAATCTGAAATCAAAAAGGTCTGCATTCTTTTCAAATCTGCATCATCTTCAAAAAGCCTGCCTTCATTTTTCAACCTGGAATCAACTATAAAAATCAAAGAGCCTGCTTGCATTCTTTCTTCAATCTGGAAGCCAGCATGCATGTGGTTCAAAGCAGTTTTAAGCTCAACAACTCAAGTTTTTAAATCAATGAGGCATGCAAGTTTTAAGTTCAAAAGCTTTTCAAAATAAAGTAGGATCTGTCATCTTTAAACAGGTGAGTAACAATTTTAATATAAACTAGTTTAAGTAAATTTAAAATCTGTGCTTGTGTATTTCTGAGATGAATGTTGCTCTGCTCGTGTGTTTATAAGTGTAGTATATATATATATATATATATATATATATATATATATATATATATATATATATGAATGTGATGTGGTGTGCATGTCTGATGCTTTCTTACTTTTCTCTGTTTTTGTTATAAAGTGTGAAAGTTTAGCTAAAAATTCATTCTTCTTCTTCTGATTTCTGATAAGGATTAGTTTCAAACAATAAATGTTTGTTTAGTCATAGATTTTATTTTAAAAATGAATTAAAGTAAGTAAATTTGATGTTATCTGGAAAAACAGAAACAGTGAAATTTCTTTAAATTTTGTTAAAATCAAATTTTGTAAATTTCTATTCCAGGTTTATAAATTAAATACATAAGCAAAAACATGATTTTTAGTATTAAAATCATAATTTATAGTTTAGTATTAAAGGAGCAGTTCTGGTTTAAACTAAATATGAAGTTTTGGGTAATTCGGTTGATCTAGATGGTTGGGTATGTTGAAATCTTCAGTAAGGGTAGTGGGATGATCGAAGATTCAAGGAAAATTATTAGCATTTGAATTAAAGCACCAAGGAGGATATGATTTAGGATTTGAATTTTTAACCCTAGTTTTAACCAGCTTAGATAAATCGATCATCACGACGTCTAGGATGGATCGAGTTCAACTGTTCTCTGGGAAATGGTAGCTATGACGTGGACGAAGTCGTCGCTGGAATCGCTGGCGTTCTGGTGGTCGAGGTTGCTGAGGCGAGACAGTTTCCAGACTTTGGTTGAAGGAGGTTCCAGTTGTTCCAGGTTTGGTTGAAGGCCTCGAATTCGATTTCGAGAATTATAGAGTGATCTGATGATCGTAGTTGAGTGTGAAGGAGGTTGCCGATGAGGGAAGACCATCGGAGATGGTCGGAGGTGATTAAAGTCTCCGTGCATGTGCACGGTGCACTGCTATTTCTGGTGAAGTCTGGGTTTTAAACAGAGGAAGTGGTGCTCGAGTTTTGTTCGAATTATTGCGGGTGAGACTCGAAGTTTTTGGATCTACGACTCGAAGTAAATTAGGGTAGGCTTGAGTACTTTAGTTGTTGCCAGGTTTTTTTTTCTTAGAACTGTCTGTTTAAAATTTTAAACTAAATTTAAATTGTAAAGTAAAGATTTAAACAAAGTTTAAATCTAAATTAAAATCAGGATTCAAGTTTAGTTGAATTCTAGTTTGAAATATAAATAATGTTTTGAATAGAAATGTTTAAAACCACTTGAAATGTTTAAAGTATATATTTAAATTAATTTGAATTTAAAACAGATTTGGAATTTTAAATTCTCTTAAGTTCTTTTATAAGATATAGGAATTCTTTAACATATAAAGGTTTTTAAAATTGATTTTAAATTTTGTTAAAGATAAATTGGTATTCATTTTAAATCTCGAATTTAAAATGAAATTTAAAAGTTAATTTGAAAATGGATGTTTTCAAATGTATTTGTGAATGATAGTTTAACCTTGGATAAGAAAATGTTTTATCTTAAAGTTAAAATCATTAAAACTTTAAGGTAATTACAATGGTTTAAATAATCTAATTAATTAATGATTTAGATTAATTAATTTGTAATTAAGGATTTAAATTATCTTAATTAAGGTTTAAGATTGATTAAATAGAATAATTAATTTGTAATTAAGGTTTATAAATTAGAATATTAATTAATGATTAAGAATTAATTAATAAAGTAATTAAAGATTAATTAAGTTATGGTTAACACTTAATTAATTAAATAATTAGAGATTAATTAATTGGTTATTAAGATTTATTAATTTGAAATTAATAATGGTTAATCTAAGTTAATTACTCAAGAAAATTAATTAAATAATTGTTAATGAAGGTCATTAATTTGAGATTATTTAATAATTAATTAATATAATTAATTTTAATAAATTAATTAATTTAAAGATAATCATTTGTGAAAATTGTTTAAATATAATTACTAAATGGAAGTAATTAAGAAATTAATTACTTATTGTAATTAATTAAGTTAATTTGATTTAGTTTAAGTTAATTAATTAAGTTTAATTAATTTAGAATAATCAATAGATGATTTGATAAATAATTACTTAATTGTAATTAATAAGGTATGATTATTTAGGGAAGTAAATAATAGATAATTACTGGAAGTAATTAATTGAATGATGATGTATTAATGGAAGTAATTTGAGTTTAATTACTTGTGAATTAATCAAGGGATTAATTAAGAAATTAATTAAGAAGTAATTAATTTAGTTAATAAAGTAATTAAGGGTAGATAATTACTGAATGAGATTAATCAAGAGTGATTAATAAATGTGGTTTAATTAAAGGTTAATTACTTAATGTAATTAATTTAATTAGAATAATTAATAATTAAAATGTAATTAAGGATCATTAATTAATATAATTAATGATGTAATTAAGATTGATTAATTAAGGAAAAATTAATAAATGAAGTGATTAATTAATGTAATTAATTAAGGATTAATGTAATTAATTATAGTTGATTAATTTAATTATATTATAGTTAATTAATTAATGAAGTAATTAAAGGTTAATTACTATAAGTGGTTAAGGATAATTAATTTAAGTAATAAATTAAAGATAAATTACCTGAATGGAATTAAAGGGTAATTAAAGGATAATTAATTAATTTGTAATTAATTAATGATTAAGTAAGCAGGATTTATAGAATGAAGTAATTAATTTAATTCATTTTAAATTAATTAGAAATGGTATAAATCATTACTTATGGATGGATGATAATACTGAATGCTTTGCATTGATTGATATCTCTGATGAGATATATGCTGTGTGATATGGATGTTTAATTGTGATGATAATATGGATTATCTGATAATGTTGATTATCTGTTGTGAATTATCTTTCTTTGTGTATAAAGATAATAAATTAAATTGTTTTAACCTTTAAAACAACTTGGCCTTAAAAGATACGCTTTGGATTTCGATGAGACCGGGATCGGGTTTCCGTATACCGGAATTCCAGGTCTGGAGACCCGAATACCACATCGATCCAAATTAACGATAAGTCGTGAATCAAGTGAAGATGAAGATTCAGAGTGCAAGGGTTATTGTCGTTAACTCTGAGGGTGATTCCAAAATGAGTGTAATGAGATAATGCCTTCTGTTTCGTTCGAACCCGGAACGAACTTGTATGGATTGAATGCTTTCAGAACATCGTCAGGTGGACGATGAGCATTCTAAGTGATGTGTTCTTTTCTAAGGTAATCGTGACCTCAAGCCTCACAAACCGGGAATGGCTAAAACAGGGGAGGTGCAGCAAGGTTAGTGGGTAGCACCCAAGTAGGACAAGGTTACCTCTGTCTAGATGTCCCTTTCTATTTTCGACTTAGTGGTGCGGTTGCTGATCCCAACCGTGAGGTATCTTGTGCGGGAATTATCCAGTAAGGGATGTTCCGACCTTGTGTTGCAGGGGATTGGGAGTGATCCTCGGTACGGTGATCTAGGCCACGTACTGTGACGGGTGGTACCCCGGTAGCCCTGCCATTGTATGGAATCCAAAATCCAATAAGTGCCAACGGACTTGATTGTATAACCCACTTTGTGGCTAGTATGCTAGAATTTAATAATGTAACAATTTCAGCTATTTCATATTTATTTGAAAACCCTAGACCCTATTATAATACAATCGAATTTCCTATCAAATGTTTTGGTTAGCGTAAGGTAAAAACTTACCCATGTTTATGTGTGGGAAGTCTTACGTGATACTTTTTCTTTCAAAAGGTTTTGAAGTTAAGCAAGTTTAACCTGTTACTCACACCAGACCCATGTCTGACCCAAGTTGTTTATTTCTGTTTTATAAACTCTTGGGTACTCAAATTTTTACGAGTAGCCAAGGGATTCAGGTTAGCCTTGACGAATTGTGGAGGAGCAATGGAGCAGGAGGCTTCAGCGTTGTAGATATAGATAGTAGTTTCCGCTGTGTTGATCTTATTTAGATCTTTGTTTTATATTGAGTTGTAATAACTAGACAGATGTTTATAACTGTCTAGTATATGATGTGTAATATGTGTAACTCTGATAGATGTATATGATACTATGTAATAATTATATGATATATTATATTTTGTTCCGTTTCCGCTGTGAGTATTTGTGTTGTTTTCTTTCTCTTTCTCTTCTTTTCTATTTCTCACCCCTTTCTTTCTTATTAACGATGCGACTTTCTGTGGAGAGAAAGTCATGGTCGTTACAGTGGTATCAGAGCATAGGTTGAGCGAATGCCTAAGCTTTTGGTTAATTGAATATCAAAGCATTAGGTTGAGTGAATACCTAAGCTCTGGAGTGGTGTCTATCTTGAGAGCGCGTAATTGTTAGTTATATAAAAATGGTTTTATATTGTGTTAATTGATCGGTTGAGTGGTATATGGATTCTGGTCAATACGAGTAGCTAACGTTATTGATAGGGATCTCTAAACACTTGAACCAGGCCAACGGACACAATATTATTTTAAAGAGGTAAATGAAATAATTTCTATATAAAAAAAAAATATCATTTTAAAAATATATATTTATGTATTTCTACCTATTTATTGGGTTACCTGTTCGGGTTTTCCAATATAAGTTATAAAGGTAGATAAGGTGGTAGTGTGTGTAACACAATTACCAATAGTTGGAATTTGAATGTTTGAGGTTGGAAGTATATATCGAGACTGTAAACCCAATATCGTCTCGAGTAAGTTGGCAGTATGGAGTAAGGATGTCTCGGATCTCTGAAGAAAATCCTTTTCAAGATTCGGAGTCCATTATTGGAATGTAAGATTGGTTGAGCTCGGGTGAGCAGATTTTCTAGAGTTGAATCTAGCAGTTGTGTGATAAGACGCAGTATCTATGGATGTTCCCGAAGGAGATTTTCTTTTTGGAACAAGATTAAGAAGGTATTGGAGGAACAGTTGATGTCTACCGCAGGAAAGACTCGGCTGTATAGGAATTCTTTGATATCGAGTAAGAGAGTTTTATCTGTTTGGAAGTATGGGACTAAGGTCGATTAGTTGTTCTTCGGACATGGTCTCATTGTTCCCTTAAGAAGAGTAAGTTGTTGGCGTTTGGTTTGGAGTCCGAGTTTCTCGAAGAGCTTTGGATAGGAGCATCAGTATCAGCAGTGCAGCTCGGAGTATTCTGTGATGGCAGGAAGTTTTCTGGATGAGCAGTTTTTCTGGAAGTGAAGTTCAGAAGCAGCAGAGTGGATCCATTTCTTCGATAAATTGGATAAATAAGTGTAAGCTGTTCTGATTGGTAAAGAGAGAACAGTCTGTTTGGAATTAGGATGGGTTGATCGCAAAAGTGACTTGCGATTGTCTGAGTGTTCTCTTGTGTTGTCAGAGTTTTTCTGGATGTCTTCAGAGAAGTCAGGAGTTGTCCGCATCTGAAGGTTGAGTTTTCTTATCGACTGGATTCCAGGAGTGATACCGGTGATTCAGCTAGTGGAAGGATGTTTCCTAGAAATGGAATTGGTGGAACAGCTCAAGTTTTGCTGGAGTATCTGAGTTTTATTTATGGATCAGTGAATCTTATTTCTGGAATGAGTTGTCCAGCCTGTGCTTGTGTTCTACTTCAGATCAGAATTGAGCAGCGAAAGCAGTTTGGAGTGTATCTCTGGATGGGAGAAGTAAGTTTGGAATCTACTGATGTTGTGAAGTAGAGTTATGTTTGGATCTCGTCTGTATTCTGATTTGGATAAGTAATTGGTCTACTTGGTTGAATTGCCAGTTTGAATAATTGGAATTCATTGTGTTTTACGTATCTCTGAGGGAGTACGTATTTGATCTATCTCTGGTTTTAGAATCTGCAGTTTGGGAAGTTTGGTAGTTGAGTCAGACTCGTCTGTAGTCTGATATTCTGTTTAGTTCTGTAGATCTAGATAAGTAGGAGATCTATAGCTTAGTAGTTTAGATTGTTTGTAGAGCGAGTATCCCGGTATATATATATACTTGGGGAAACTCGAGGAATTTTATCTAGAATTTAGTCTAGATAGTTAGAATTGTTTGATTGGATGATTTGGTTGCTATGGTTGCTAGCATATGGATGATAGTAGATGCTTGTGTTTTGAATTTAAATCTTTAATAAGATTATTAAATTACCTTTGTTTAAATTTCGGGGACGAAATTATTTTAAGGGGGGAGGAATGTAATATCCCGGAAATTTTAACAATATCAATTTAATAATCTGTTGAATAATTAAATTGATATGGATAATCTTTGATAATAAGATTTGAATTTAATTTAATAATCTGATTAAATTAGTATTTAATTGATGATTTTATCTTTTAAAAAGTTAATAAGATATTTTCTATTTGAATATATACATATTTATTTGTATATATTGTAAATAGAAGCTTTGGTAAATTGGAAATTTATATTTAATTTAATCTGGACTTTTCAAAGATATTTAAATAAGTAATTTTATAGTTTTAAAATACTTCAGGTAAATATTTAATTGGTTTAAGATATTTTTACTTAAGCTTAAATATAAATAAGATTTACAAAATTGGTTTGTTTTATTTCTTTTTAAATATTTCTTGATAATATAATCTCTTGTTTAAATTATAAGATATGTTATTTTCAAATAACAAGTATAATGTATTATTTTTAATATGTATGAATTTTAATGCTAAAAGGAATTGTTATTTTAAATGGAATAAATAGTGTATGTTAATATATATAACTTAACTTTTAAATTGAATCTTAGGATTTAATTTTATTTAAACTTGAAATTAAAGTTTTGAAATTCAAAAGAATATATATTTAAATTGTTTTGGATTTTAAAATATTTGTATAAACTTTTATTTATAAGTATAATTAGCTTTTGTTTTTCTTTAATAAGTAATTTATATATAGATAAGTATTTAATAAAATAAGAAAAAGGCATTTTATATACTTTTAAAATAAATAAAAATATGAATAATTACTTAAGAGACATGTGTCATTATCTTAAGCCTTTATTTTAACATGTGTAATTTAAGTAACTAATCTATGTGACAAGTGTCTTTATTCATTTTTCATTTTCTTTTGTTTTTATAGAATCACAATTTATTTACATATAAACATATGCATTTCTTTACCTCATTCTTTCTAATTTCTTTTCAAAACCAAGAGAACTCAGATTTTCTCTAGTCTAAAATCTGAGATTAAAATCTGATTTTCAAACTCCTCTCAAAACCACAATTTCAAAAGCATGTAAATCTTCTTCAACCAGAAAATCAAACCCCTGTAATTCTTTTCCAAATCAAAGAACAATACCCTGAAACCATTTTTAAATCTGAAGCATGTAATAAAGTCTTCAGCCTGATTTCTATTCAAATCTAAAATCAAAAAGGTCTGCATTCTTTTCAAATCTGCATCATCTTCAAAAAGCCTGCCTTCATTTTTCAACCTGGAATCAACTATAAAAATCAAAGAGCCTGCTTGCATTCTTTCTTCAATCTGGAAGCCAGCATGCATGTGGTTCAAAGCAGTTTTAAGCTCAACAACTCAAGTTTTTAAATTAATGAGGCATGCAAGTTTTAAGTTCAAAAGCTTTTCAAAATAAAGTAGGATCTGTCATCTTTAAACAGGTGAGTAACAATTTTAATATAAACTAGTTTAAGTAAATTTAAAATCTGTGCTTGTGTATTTCTGAGATGAATGTTGCTCTGCTCGTGTGTTTATAAGTGTAGTATATATATATATATATATATATATATATATATATATGAATGTGATGTGGTGTGCATGTCTGATGCTTTCTTACTTTTCTCTGTTTTTGTTATAAAGTGTGAAAGTTTAGCTAAAAATTCATTCTTCTTCTTCTGATTTCTGATAAGGATTAGTTTCAAACAATAAATGTTTGTTTAGTCATAGATTTTATTTTAAAAATGAATTAAAGTAAGTAAATTTGATGTTATCTGGAAAAACAGAAACAGTGAAATTTCTTTAAATTTTGTTAAAATCAAATTTTGTAAATTTCTATTCCAGGTTTATAAATTAAATACATAAGCAAAAACATGATTTTTAGTATTAAAATCATAATTTATAGTTTAGTATTAAAGGAGCAGTTCTGGTTTAAACTAAATATGAAGTTTTGGGTAATTCGGTTGATCTAGATGGTTGGGTATGTTGAAATCTTCAGTAAGGGTAGTGGGATGATCGAAGATTCAAGGAAAATTATTAGCATTTGAATTAAAGCACCGAGGAGGATATGATTTAGGATTTGAATTTTTAACCCTAGTTTTAACCAGCTTAGATAAATCGATCATCACGACGTCTAGGATGGATCGAGTTCAACTGTTCTCTGGGAAATGGTAGCTATGACGTGGACGAAGTCGTCGCTGGAATCGCTGGCATTCTGGTGGTCGAGGTTGCTGAGGCGAGACAGTTTCCAGACTTTGGTTGAAGGAGGTTCCAGTTGTTCCAGGTTTGGTTGAAGGCCTCGAATTCGATTTCGAGAATTATAGAGTGATCTGATGATCGTAGTTGAGTGTGAAGGAGGTTGCCGATGAGGGAAGACCATCGGAGATGGTCGGAGGTGATTAAAGTCTCCGTGCATGTGCACGGTGCACTGCTATTTCTGGTGAAGTCTGGGTTTTAAACAGAGGAAGTGGTGCTCGAGTTTTGTTCGAATTATTGCGGGTGAGACTCGAAGTTTTTGGATCTGCGACTCGAAGTAAATTAGGGTAGGCTTGAGTACTTTAGTTGTTGCCAGGTTTTTTTTCTTAGAACTGTCTGTTTAAAATTTTAAACTAAATTTAAATTGTAAAGTAAAGATTTAAACAAAGTTTAAATCTAAATTAAAATCAGGATTCAAGTTTAGTTGAATTCTAGTTTGAAATATAAATAATGTTTTGAATAGAAATGTTTAAAACCACTTGAAATGTTTAAAGTATATATTTAAATTAATTTGAATTTAAAACAGATTTGGAAATTTAAATTCTCTTAAGTTCTTTTATAAGATATAGGAATTCTTTAACATATAAAGGTTTTTAAAATTGATTTTAAATTTTGTTAAAGATAAATTGGTATTCATTTTAAATCTCGAATTTAAAATGAAATTTAAAAGTTAATTTGAAAATGGATGTTTTCAAATGTATTTGTGAATGATAGTTTAACCTTGGATAAGAAAATGTTTTATCTTAAAGTTAAAATCATTAAAACTTTAAGGTAATTACAATGGTATAAATAATCTAATTAATTAATGATTTAGATTAATTAATTTGTAATTAAGGATTTAAATTATCTTAATTAAGGTTTAAGATTAATTAAATAGAATAATTAATTTGTAATTAAGGTTTATAAATTAGAATATTAATTAATGATTAAGAATTAATTAATAAAGTAATTAAAGATTAATTAAGTTATGGTTAACACTTAATTAATTAAATAATTAGAGATTAATTAATTGGTTATTAAGATTTATTAATTTGAAATTAATAATGGTTAATCTAAGTTAATTACTCAAGAAAATTAATTAAATAATTGTTAATGAAGGTCATTAATTTGAGATTATTTAATAATTAATTAATATAATTAATTTTAATAAATTAATTAATTTAAAGATAATCATTTGTGAAAATTGTTTAAATATAATTACTAAATGGAAGTAATTAAGAAATTAATTACTTATTGTAATTAATTAAGTTAATTTGATTTAGTTTAAGTTAATTAATTAAGTTTAATTAATTTAGAATAATCAATAGATGATTTGATAAATAATTACTTAATTGTAATTAATAAGGTATGATTATTTAGGGAAGTAAATAATAGATAATTACTGGAAGTAATTAATTGAATGATGATGTATTAATGGAAGTAATTTGATTTTAATTACTTGTGAATTAATCAAGGGATTAATTAAGAAATTAATTAAGAAGTAATTAATTTAGTTAATAAAGTAATTAAGGGTAGATAATTACTGAATGAGATTAATCAAGAGTGATTAATAAATGTGGTTTAATTAAAGGTTAATTACTTAATGTAATTAATTTAATTAGAATAATTAATAATTAAAATGTAATTAAGGATCATTAATTAATATAATTAATGATGTAATTAAGATTGATTAATTAAGGAAAAATTAATAAATGAAGTGATTAATTAATGTAATTAATTAAGGATTAATGTAATTAATTATAGTTGATTAATTTAATTATATTATAGTTAATTAATTAATGAAGTAATTAAAGGTTAATTACTATAAGTGGTTAAGGATAATTAATTTAAGTAATAAATTAAAGATAAATTACCTGAATGGAATTAAAGGGTAATTAAAGGATAATTAATTAATTTGTAATTAATTAATGATTAAGTAAGCAGGATTTATAGAATGAAGTAATTAATTTAATTCATTTTAAATTAATTAGAAATGGTATAAATCATTACTTATGGATGGATGATAATACTGAATGCTTTGCATTGATTGATATCTCTGATGAGATATATGCTGTGTGATATGGATGTTTAATTGTGATGATAATATGGATTATCTGATAATGTTGATTATCTGTTGTGAATTATCTTTCTTTGTGTATAAAGATAATAAATTAAATTGTTTTAACCTTTAAAACAACTTGGCCTTAAAAGATACGCTTTGGATTTCGATGAGACCGGGATCGGGTTTCCGTATACCGGAATTCCAGGTCTGGAGACCCGAATACCACATCGATCCAAATTAACGATAAGTCGTGAATCAAGTGAAGATGAAGATTCAGAGTGCAAGGGTTATTGTCGTTAACTCTGAGGGTGATTCCAAAACGAGTGTAACGAGATAATGCCTTCGGTTTCGTTCGAACCCGGAACGAACTTGTATGGATTGAATGCTTTCAGAACATCGTCAGGTGGACGATGAGCATTCTAAGTGATGTGTTCTTTTCTAAGGTAATCGTGACCTCAAGCCTCACAAACCGGGAATGGCTAAAACAGGGGAGGTGCAGCAAGGTTAGTGGGTAGCACCCAAGTAGGACAAGGTTACCTCTGTCTAGATGTCCCTTTCTATTTTCGACTTAGTGGTGCGGTTGCTGATCCCAACCGTGAGGTATCTTGTGCGGGAATTATCCAGTAAGGGATGTTCCGACCTTGTGTTGCAGGGGATTGGGAGTTGTAACGACCCAGAATTTTGAACGAATTAAATTGAGAATATTTAATTAATTTTAAATATTTGAACGATAATTTAATTTGAATCCCGAATATAATTCAGAATTTGGCAATTAAATTTTATAATTTAATCTGTTGAATGTTGAATAAAAATTTGAATATTCAATTTAAAGTTGAAGAAAAATATTTCAAAAGCTTTTAAAATTCGTATTGATAATACCGAAGATAATCGAACTTTCAGAATTTAATTTTAAACTGTTTTGCTCAGTTTTAAATTTTATTGTTCGAATTGATATTTAAAAATAGTCAATTTTCAGACAGTCTCGGAATTCGACGAAACCAGTTCCATTGGGTCCGTAATATTGAATTTTTGTCGGATTTCCAATTTCGTATTTTTCGAAGATGATACGTGACCATACGGTGAGAAAACGCATTGAAATGTAAACGGATTCGATTTAAATTTAAATTTTAAATTTGTCAACGTCAACACTTTTCCTCCTTCAAACACGCGCCTGGAATCACGCCTAAAGTTTCGCCATTTCCTTCTGTTTTAATCACGTCTGCTCCCTTCCTCTCTCCATACTTCAGTTCAAATCAAACGAAACAATATTCGTTCCCCCTCTTTAAATCAGAAGAAGAAAATGGCCGCATCCCTTATTACTTTCAAAATCAACCTATCCCCAATTCAAATCGCGAATTACCGGTTCAAAATAAATAAAACAATGGCCGCGACATTTAAATCGTAAGGAGGGTGGCATTCGCGTTCGAGCATGGCTGAGGGGAATCGCCGAAGTCTCGTTCGATTCAAATTCGAACGCAAAGACCTCGAATCGATGGCGAGGCTAGGGGAACAGCGGCGCACACGTCGCGATCTGGTGATGGCAATTGGGGCGACAGTCAGGTGGTGGAGTTGAGTGCGGCGATGTTCGCAAGGGGGCGCTGCGACATCGTGGTGGTTCGCGATGCTGTTGGTCGTGGGATTTTCAGTGTCGAAATGATGGTCTCGCGTGGGCTTCGCGAGTGGAAGGAGGAAGTCGCGATGATGATGGCAGGCAGCGAAGTGGGGGATGCTGGACGAGGCGGGTTTCGCGAGTGATGAGATGGCTCGAAACAAATCGTGGTGGCTGGGATGTCTCGCGGTGACGAACTCGTTCGAGCGGCGAGCGAGGTGGAGGAGCTTTGTGAATGGGGTGGCGTGATGATGTTGAGGTTGATCAAGATATTTCTGGCCATGGATTGAGGTTTGCTTTTTTTTATTTTTCTTATAACTTATTAAAAACCTAAATCTGTATTTCTTAAATTGAATTTGCAGGAAGAAAAAAAAGAAAAAAAATGTTAGAATAAGTATGGTATTTTACTTTATCTTATTAAAACTATATTTAGGTTTATAAATCTGATAAAGCATAGATATATATATGTACACTTTTAAAAAGCACTGTTAAGTTTTAAAATCAATATATTAAATGATATTTTAGTTTAAAGAAATAGAAAGGTTAGTTTGGAAATTTAAATAGTTAGTTTTAAATTTAAATTTTTAATTAGATGAAATTGTTGAGAATAATCTGTAAAAAAAAATTAAAAGAAATTGGTTTAAAATTTAAATCATTGGCAAATTTATATTTATTAAAAAGGGAAAAAAAAAATTTTTGTTCAAAATAAGACCACTGGGAAATTTACACTTATCAAGCGAAATAGATTTATTATTCGATTTATTTCGAATATTAATCAGTTGTATAAATTGTCTATACAAGGTTTATAAATCGAGAAAACAAACTGGAATGGAAATGGATGGCAAATTAAAAGCTAAGGTGAGATTTTTCTCACTCAAAAATGAAGTGGAATTTTCAGTTATTTATTGATTGGCTGATTGCTATGTTGATTGTGATATTAGATATGATAGGATATATCTATATATATAGCAGTATATACATATTGGCATATGTATATATTGGATTGATGATTTCCCGCCTCGTATAGCGGATGAGACCCTATTGCGCCGTTAGTAAGCGGATTTATAAAAACCTATATACCGCGATAATTCCGTACTGGAGCGGAATTGGTATTGTGCTAACATCTTTGGATGCAGGGAAACAGGTTGGAGGGATCCAACTGGACCCCTCACCAGTAGTTATTTATTTACAGGATTGATGTATATTCTGTTATCATATATTGATATATGATGTTGATGTTGTGATTGACTAATTGATACGTTGCATCATTGGATTCAAATTTTGAAGTTTTAAAATAACGATTTTAACTTTAAAAGAGATTTTTAAAGTGATTATTTGTAAGTATACGTTATTAAATTTTCGAATAAATTTACAAACGTTAAAATTATTAAAGTTATAAAGGTTAAGATTTTGGGTGAAATATAACCCAGAGATGATTTTTGAAATAAACAGTTAAGTAATTTATAAAATAGCTTAAATGTGGATTTCGAATTATTAAAAACGATGGATATAAAAGATGTACAAAAATTGATATTTATCAATTGAAATTATTGGAATTTTAAACGAGTTTTATAAGTGTTAAATTGTAAAGATATGAAACTTATAAAAATTATAAGTTGTAAAGATAGGAAATTTATAGGATTATAAATTGCGAAGATTCGAAGTTTATAGATTTATAAAATGTGAAGTTTTATAGATTTATAAAGTATGAAGCTATAAAATGAATGGAATTGTAGAATAAAAGATTATAAGAAGGTCACTTGGAAATTGGATTTTGCCTTTAAATGGAATATCTATCGAATTGATTTATAAAGAAAATTTATAAATCAAAGTGATTATAAAATAAAGATAGAAAGAGAATTTATAAAACGTTGTTTTATAAATTCGAGATCAATTGAATTTGATAAATTAAATGTAGCAGGTTATCAAAGGAGATATATTCGCGATTTTGAATAGCGAATTATTATTGAAATAAAACGTGTAGAAAATAGTGAAATGTAATTAGTGAAGTATATTCACGATTTTGGACAGTGAATATAATTTTAAGTAAAATGGATACGTTTTTGAAGAAGTGATATTAAAAATGAAGTAACTGTTTTAAAAGATGTTTTAAAACGTGTTAAGTATCGAATACATAGATTTCAACATTCATTGTTGAAATAGACGTTTTCGAGAAAAATAAGGAAATGGTAGACTATAACACTGTTGTTATAGTAAATGATTTCCGAAAGGAAATATTTTTATGTAGTATTGGGATTTATATATCTATTTTAATTTCGAATCCCTATACTAGTGATTTTGAGTCGTCGTAACGATGTTTTATGCAACATTCGTTTTTGACTCAAATAGATGTTAAAATTTATGATTTCCTTAAAGAATGAAATGTATACTTAATATTGATTTAAGTATATCGAATATTTTCAAATGTTGAAAATAAATGATTTGTGAAATACTTATTTTTAAATAAGTATGGAAATGCTTTTCCAATATGAAATGAACGTTTTGAGATTTTATCTTTGTAAAGATAAATTGAAATTGAATATTGAAAACGATTTGAAAATCGTATATCAGAAGATATTTTGAAATATAAATTCACTATGGAATTTATAAAAAGAAATGGGAAGTCGTTTAAAAATAAACGTTGATTTATTTTTGGAAGTGTGGAAATTTTATATCTTGTAAAGATATTTTTGAAGATGAAATAATTTGGAGAATTATTTGGAATCTGATGATGTTGCGCATCTTTATTGATAGTTAAATAACCGACTATCAATAATTACCTTTAGATAGGTATTTGTTGTGAATTGGATGAATTTGAATGCCACACTTATTTTTGAATAATCGCTCACTATTCGGGTTAGCCGGGAAAGGACCATGGGGTCGTATAACCCATTCCGAATATGTGATACGTCGTTATGAATCGCATTTGAAGACCGGTGTTGAAGACCGGATATTTTTGAAAACGGAAGGATTACCGTCGAGTTACTCTACATCGACTGATCTTCGATTTAGAGGTTTTATCACCCTTAGTGACGGGAAGTCCGGACGTGATTAGAAATTTATCCGGAAATGCAAGGGCTTCGTGAGAAGTGCCTTCGGTTCTGTTCGATCCCGGAACAGACTTGTATGGATTGTGTGTCTGACGTTACAATCTGAGATATAAAGCTGATTTCTTTCAAATACATTTCTGTTGGTGGCGGAGAATTTATTCTCTTAGCTTAACACCCTTCTCTGAGACGTACGAGCTCAGAGGTTATGTAGTTGAAATTTATCAGCGATATATCCCAATTTGGTAACGTGGCATACTGAGTGTTGCTGTGAAATGATCAGTGTTTGATCATTTGCGATATGATCATTTGTTTGATCTTATATCTTTGTGATCATAGGTTGATCATTTTGTTTGACTTGAAGCAGGGCTTTTTAAGAAAGCGTAGCTTTGTGGACGAGACTTCGTCGAGCCTCACACCCCGGAAATGGTCGAAACAGGACGAATGCGGCAAGGTTCTAGGGAGTAGCGCCCCTTAGTGTATGTCATTCCTTCTGGATAAAGGTGGTATCATGGTATGGAGCCCAGATACTTAACCTCTGTGGTTACTGCATTATTATTTCTATGTGGTTTGTTGGGAATCGGGGATCCTCGGGAAGATCGGTGACGATCGGGGGATGGCATACGCGTGTCAGTAGTTACCTACTTTTGCAGAGGTAACCCGGCCTTGTGTTGGCAGAGATCTAACCGTAATGTTAGGTTATTTCTCGGGTCGTCTATTCCAGGGACGTACCCATCGTGGAAAAGGAAGTTCCTTAGCCTGACCATTTGTTGGAAATCCAAAGAAACAATACGAGCCTTTACGATTTCAATTGTATAACCTGTCTCCTCAGGAGGCAGCTATAGCAGGCATAATATAATGGTACCTATGCTGGCTAAGATTTATATTATACTTTCGAAATGTTTTCCTCTATGCACTAATAATAATATCAAAAATGATTTGATTTTGCGTAGTAAGCATCTTTGACTATCATAAGAAGAAATCTCCTCCAAGTCTGCGTTTGCATTGTGTGTGTGGTGGGAGGTCTTATGGTAGTTTCATTTTCCAAAAGCATTTCGAATTGACTTTGAAAATTATCTAGTTTTATTTTAAAGAATAACTGTTTTACGATCTCACACCAGTCACCATGACTGACTCGGAGTTTATTGTTCCCTTCTAAACTCTGGGTGCCCACCAATTTCCACACGGGCAGCCTAGAGTTATATTATCAGGATATTCTCGATATTCTGGAGCTTGGAGATAAGCTGGAGTTCGAGACGTAGTATTTGTATCTGATATTATTTTATTCCGCTGTGTATTCTGTATGAGGACGAGTTTATATAACTGTCCATTGTTGTATATTGACTTTGATGATTGATGTATGTATAAACTGATATAGTTCTTTGTTTTAAAAGACTAGTGTTTATCTATTATATATTGTTCCGCTGCGATGTGTAAGATTCTGATATTGTTTTCTGTCTGATGTTGTTCAGTTGTTCTTTCTTTCTCTTCTTCTTCTCTTTTTCTTCTATTTCTTCTTTCTTAAAACCCTCACTCTTGGAGTTTCCGGCACTCGGTTGCTCGGCAGTCGATAAAGTGAGTATCGATGTCGAATTTTCGAAAGTCGAAAATTTCAGGATGTGACAAAGTGGTATCAGAGCATATGGTTAAGCGACAACCCTGCTCTGTTGGGTGTTACTCATTAGAGATAGAGTCAGTAGTACTCTAGAATGAGTTGAGTGTAATAATAAATATGAGCGCGTATTTGTTAGTGAATATAAAAAATTGTTTTATATTGTGATGATTGATTTATTGAGTGGTATATGGATTCTGGTCAATACGAGTAATTAACGATCATTGATAGGGATCTCTAAACACTCGAATAGAACAATTCGGCACAGTATTGTTTTAAAATAGGGTAAAAGAGATAATTTTACCTAAAACTATTTTTGTATAGAAAAGAAATGATTTTCTATGAACTACTATAGTATATGGTTGCATGGATGTTAGGATAGTGATAATGTTGAAATGTTATCATTATATGAAATTGGATAAGAAATTGAAATCGTAACTCCAAAATTAAGAAATGAATTCGTATACAAATGAAATTTGAGAATATAAATTATAAATGTGAATTGTAATTTAAAACAGGATTCCAGGGAAGTTTTTGGAAAAGTTTTGAAAAGAATTTGAAAATTTTTGAGATTTGGAAAGTTTAAATTCTTTTTGAATTTGAAAATGAATTTCAAAGGTTTTGAAAGGTATTTTGGAAAGATGAAAGCTCTAAACTCTTTTCGGTCGCTGGAAAATAACTTCGGTAATGACTGCAGCATTACTGATGTTCATTTTCGGGTTTCCAAAAGAGAAATTGCTGCCAAATTGTTTTAAATAGGAGTTGTTTGAAAATTTGGGTTTTTGTTTTGGAAATTCAAATGGAATTTGAATTGTTTTCAAAAATGGTTTTGAAAATGTTATTAAGACTCTGGAATGCTATATAAAAATATTGATGAGAATAATAAATGAGTTGATAACTTATACGATTTGTTGTGAATTTAGATTGAATAAATTTAACTTAAGGAATTTTAAATTGAATCAAAATAAGTATAAGTGAATCAATTAAATGAAGTGAAATTGAAAGTTGAAATTCGTTTCAAATTTGTAAGAAATGAATTGAATTGAATAATTATAAATGAAAGATGAATAAAAGATAAAATTCATAATGGAATGGAAATAAGTTAATAACTTATTGAATATTTGGTAATTTGATAGAAATGAGATTCAAATTGAAAATGAATGAATAATTTGCAATTGTAAATGAAATTGAAGACAAATTTGAAATGGTAAGTGAATTGGAATTTGTAATGAGTTAGTAATTGAAACTAAGCTAAAAGAGCAATTATGAATGAAAGTTGTTTGGTTAATAGAATAAACCGAATGAAAATATGAAATGCAAATTAAATTGAATGGAATCAATTGCAAATGAAGTAGAATTAAAATAAATTGAATTTGTATCAATTTGAATTAGTTATAAACTAGAATGGATATGAATTCATTTTGTTTAAAAAACGAATGTAACTTCAACCGTAAATATATAAGCATTTATTGAAAATTTTGTAATAGAATTTGCAAATTGGATTGAATGCTGTAACTAGATGTAATGGCTAGTAGATATACAGGTGTTATAAATTGGATTTGATCTTCAAAGATGAATTTGAATTTGCTCGAAAAAGGTAAGTATTTAAATTTGAATATGAGTTTTTGATGATTTCTTGTCTAGCCGCTTGGCTTTTTCTTTTTCTTTTTGAAATCCGAGAGTCCGTAGGGACGTTTTGTAGTCGTACCGTATTAGCCGCGCAAAGGAGACGCTGGCGAAATTTTTCGAAAATTTAGGGCGTTAGAAAATTTTTGAGAAAATTTTAAAAGTTTAAACTTGAATTTGAATTCGAATTTGAATTTAGAAGTTAAACAATGTTGTTTGAAACTTAAAATTGAAGTTGGAAATTTAGTTGAATTGATAACGAATCTTTAGTAGGAAGATTTGTTTTGATAAATTGATAAAACTATTGAATTGTGAAAAATAGTAGACGAGTTAAGGACCACTTTTCCTAACTTGTAATTTCGAGGACGAAATTCTTTTAAGGAGGGGAGTTTGTAACGACCCAGAATTTTGAACGAATTAAATTGAGAATATTTAATTAATTTTAAATATTTGAACGATAATTTAATTTGAATCCCGAATATAATTCAGAATTTGGCAATTAAATTTTATAATTTAATCTGTTGAATGTTGAATAAAAATTTGAATATTCAATTTAAAGTTGAAGAAAAATATTTCAAAAGCTTTTAAAATTCGTATTGATAATACCGAAGATAATCGAACTTTCAGAATTTAATTTTAAACTGTTTTGCTCAGTTTTAAATTTTATTGTTCGAATTGATATTTAAAAATAGTCAATTTTCAGACAGTCTCGGAATTCGACGAAACCAGTTCCATTGGGTCCGTAATATTGAATTTTTGTCGGATTTCCAATTTCGTATTTTTCGAAGATGATACGTGACCATACGGTGAGAAAACGCATTGAAATGTAAACGGATTCGATTTAAATTTAAATTTTAAATTTGTCAACGTCAACACTTTTCCTCCTTCAAACACGCGCCTGGAATCACGCCTAATGTTTCGCCATTTCCTTCTGTTTTAATCACGTCTGCTCCCTTCCTCTCTCCATACTTCAGTTCAAATCAAACGAAACAATATTCGTTCCCCCTCTTTAAATCAGAAGAAGAAAATGGCCGCATCCCTTATTACTTTCAAAATCAACCTATCCCCAATTCAAATCGCGAATTACCGGTTCAAAATAAATAAAACAATGGCCGCGACATTTAAATCGTAAGGAGGGTGGCATTCGCGTTCGAGCATGGCTGAGGGGAATCGCCGAAGTCTCGTTCGATTCAAATTCGAACGCAAAGACCTCGAATCGATGGCGAGGCTAGGGGAACAGCGGCGCACACGTCGCGATCTGGTGATGGCAGTTGGGGCGACAGTCAGGTGGTGGAGTTGAGTGCGGCGATGTTCGCAAGGGGGCGCTGCGACATCGTGGTGGTTCGCGATGCTGTTGGTCGTGGGATTTTCAGTGTCGAAATGATGGTCTCGCGTGGGCTTCGCGAGTGGAAGGAGGAAGTCGCGATGATGATGGCAGGCAGCGAAGTGGGGGATGCTGGACGAGGCGGGTTTCGCGAGTGATGAGATGGCTCGAAACAAATCGTGGTGGCTGGGATGTCTCGCGGTGACGAACTCGTTCGAGCGGCGAGCGAGGTGGAGGAGCTTTGTGAATGGGGTGGCGTGATGATGTTGAGGTTGATCGAGATATTTCTGGCCATGGATTGAGGTTTGCTTGTTTTTATTTTTCTTATAACTTATTAAAAACCTAAATCTGTATTTCTTAAATTGAATTTGCAGGAAGAAAAAAAAGAAAAAAAATGTTAGAATAAGTATGGTATTTTACTTTATCTTATTAAAACTATATTTAGGTTTATAAATCTGATAAAGCATAGATATATATATGTACACTTTTAAAAAGCACTGTTAAGTTTTAAAATCAATATATTAAATGATATTTTAGTTTAAAGAAATAGAAAGGTTAGTTTGGAAATTTAAATAGTTAGTTTTAAATTTAAATTTTTAATTAGATGAAATTGTTGAGAATAATCTGTAAAAAAAAAATTAAAAGAAATTGGTTTAAAATTTAAATCATTGGCAAATTTATATTTATTAAAAAGGGAAAAAAAAATTTTTTGTTCAAAATAAGACCACTGGGAAATTTACACTTATCAAGCGAAATAGATTTATTTTTCGATTTATTTCGAATATTAATCAGTTGTATAAATTGTCTATACAAGGTTTATAAATCGAGAAAACAAACTGGAATGGAAATGGATGGCAAATTAAAAGCTAAGGTGAGATTTTTCTCACTCAAAAATGAAGTGGAATTTTCAGTTATTTATTGATTGGCTGATTGCTATGTTGATTGTGATATTAGATATGATAGGATATATCTATATATATAGCAGTATATACATATTGGCATATGTATATATTGGATTGATGATTTCCCGCCTCGTATAGCGGATGAGACCCTATTGCGCCGTTAGTAAGCGGATTTATAAAAACCTATATACCGCGATAATTCCGTACTGGAGCGGAATTGGTATTGTGCTAACATCTTTGGATGCAGGGAAACAGGTTGGAGGGATCCAACTGGATTCCTCACCAGTAGTTATTTATTTACAGGATTGATGTATATTCTGTTATCATATATTGATATATGATGTTGATGTTGTGATTGACTAATTGATACGTTGCATCATTGGATTCAAATTTTGAAGTTTTAAAATAACGATTTTAACTTTAAAAGAGATTTTTAAAGTGATTATTTGTAAGTATACGTTATTAAATTTTCGAATAAATTTACAAACGTTAAAATTATTAAAGTTATAAAGGTTAAGATTTTGGGTGAAATATAACCCAGAGATGATTTTTGAAATAAACAGTTAAGTAATTTATAAAATAGCTTAAATGTGGATTTCGAATTATTAAAAACGATGGATATAAAAGATGTACAAAAATTGATATTTATCAATTGAAATTATTGGAATTTTAAACGAGTTTTATAAGTGTTAAATTGTAAAGATATGAAACTTATAAAAATTATAAGTTGTAAAGATAGGAAATTTATAGGATTATAAATTGCGAAGATTCGAAGTTTATAGATTTATAAAATGTGAAGTTTTATAGATTTATAAAGTATGAAGCTATAAAATGAATGGAATTGTAGAATAAAAGATTATAAGAAGGTCACTTGGAAATTGGATTTTGCCTTTAAATGGAATATCTATCGAATTGATTTATAAAGAAAATTTATAAATCAAAGTGATTATAAAATAAAGATAGAAAGAGAATTTATAAAACGTTGTTTTATAAATTCGAGACCAATTGAATTTGATAAATTAAATGTAGCAGGTTATCAAAGGAGATATATTCGCGATTTTGAATAGCGAATTATTATTGAAATAAAACGTGTAGAAAATAGTGAAATGTAATTAGTGAAGTATATTCACGATTTTGGACAGTGAATATAATTTTAAGTAAAATGGATACGTTTTTGAAGAAGTGATATTAAAAATGAAGTAACTGTTTTAAAAGATGTTTTAAAACGTGTTAAGTATCGAATACATAGATTTCAACATTCATTGTTGAAATAGACGTTTTCGAGAAAAATAAGGAAATGGTAGACTATAACACTGTTGTTATAGTAAATGATTTCCGAAAGGAAATATTTTTATGTAGTATTGGGGTTTATATATCTATTTTAATTTCGAATCCCTATACTAGTGATTTTGAGTCGTCGTAACGATGTTTTATGCAACATTCGTTTTTGACTCAAATAGATGTTAAAATTTATGATTTCCTTAAAGAATGAAATGTATACTTAATATTGATTTAAGTATATCGAATATTTTCAAATGTTGAAAATAAATGATTTGTGAAATACTTATTTTTAAATAAGTATGGAAATGCTTTTCCAATATGAAATGAACGTTTTGAGATTTTATCTTTGTAAAGATAAATTGAAATTGAATATTGAAAACGATTTGAAAATCGTATATCAGAAGATATTTTGAAATATAAATTCACTATGGAATTTATAAAAAGAAATGGGAAGTCGTTTAAAAATAAACGTTGATTTATTTTTGGAAGTGTGGAAATTTTATATCTAGTAAAGATATTTTTGAAGATGAAATAATTTGGAGAATTATTTGGAATCTGATGATGTTGCGCATCTTTATTGATAGTTAAATAACCGACTATCAATAATTACCTTTAGATAGGTATTTGTTGTGAATTGGATGAATTTGAATGCCACACTTATTTTTGAATAATCGCTCACTATTCGGGTTAGCCGGGAAAGGACCAAGGGGTCGTATAACCCATTCCGAATATGTGATACGTCGTTATGAATCGCATTTGAAGACCGGTGTTGAAGACCGGATATTTTTGAAAACGGAAGGATTACCGTCGAGTTACTCTACATCGACTGATCTTCGATTTAGAGGTTTTATCACCCTTAGTGACGGGAAGTCCGGACGTGATTAGAAATTTATCCGGAAATGCAAGGGCTTCGTGAGAAGTGCCTTCGGTTCTGTTCGATCCCGGAACAGACTTGTATGGATTGTGTGTCTGACGTTACAATCTGAGATATAAAGCTGATTTCTTTCAAATACATTTCTGTTGGTGGCGGAGAATTTATTCTCTTAGCTTAACACCCTTCTCTGAGACGTACGAGCTCAGAGGTTATGTAGTTGAAATTTATCAGCGATATATCCCAATTTGGTAACGTGGCATACTGAGTGTTGCTGTGAAATGATCAGTGTTTGATCATTTGCGATATGATCATTTGTTTGATCTTATATCTTTGTGATCATAGGTTGATCATTTTGTTTGACCCGAAGCAGGGCTTTTTAAGAAAGCGTAGCTTTGTGGACGAGACTTCGTCGAGCCTCACACCCCGGAAATGGTCGAAACAGGACGAATGCGGCAAGGTTCTAGGGAGTAGCGCCCCTTAGTGTATGTCATTCCTTCTGGATAAAGGTGGTATCATGGTATGGAGCCCAGATACTTAACCTCTGTGGTTACTGCATTATTATTTCTATGTGGTTTGTTGCGAATCGGGGATCCTCGGGAAGATCGGTGACGATCGGGGGATGGCATACGCGTGTCAGTAGTTACCTACTTTTGCAGAGGTAACCCGGCCTTGTGTTGGCAGAGATCTAACCGTAATGTTAGGTTATTTCTCGGGTCGTCTATTCCAGGGACGTACCCATCGTGGAAAAGGAAGTTCCTTAGCCTGACCATTTGTTGGAAATCCAAAGAAACAATACGAGCCTTTACGATTTCAATTGTATAACCTGTCTCCTCAGGAGGCAGCTATAGCAGGCATAATATAATGGTACCTATGCTGGCTAAGATTTATATTATACTTTCGAAATGTTTTCCACTATGCACTAATAATAATATCAAAAATGATTTGATTTTGCGTAGTAAGCATCTTTGACTATCATAAGAAGAAATCTCCTCCAAGTCTGCGTTTGCATTGTGTGTGTGGTGGGAGGTCTTATGGTAGTTTCATTTTCCAAAAGCATTTCGAATTGACTTTGAAAATTATCTAGTTTTATTTTAAAGAATAACTGTTTTACGATCTCACACCAGTCACCATGACTGACTCGGAGTTTATTGTTCCCTTCTAAACTCTGGGTGCCCACCAATTTCCACACGGGCAGCCTAGAGTTATATTATCAGGATATTCTCGATATTCTGGAGCTTGGAGATAAGCTGGAGTTCGAGACGTAGTATTTGTATCTGATATTATTTTATTCCGCTGTGTATTCTGTATGAGGACGAGTTTATATAACTGTCCATTGTTGTATATTGACTCTGATGATTGATGTATGTATAAACTGATATAGTTCTTTGTTTTAAAAGACTAGTGTTTATCTATTATATATTGTTCCGCCGCGATGTGTAAGATTCTGATATTGTTTTCTGTCTGATGTTGTTCAGTTGTTCTTTCTTTCTCTTCTTCTTCTCTTTTTCTTCTATTTCTTCTTTCTTAAAACCCTCACTCTTGGAGTTTCCGGCACTCGGTTGCTCGGCAGTCGATAAAGTGAGTATCGATGTCGAATTTTCGAAAGTCGAAAATTTCAGGATGTGACAGGAGTGATCCTCGGTACGGTGATCTAGGCCACGTACTGTGACGGGCGGTACCCCGGTAGCCCTGCCATTGTATGGAATCCAAAATCCAATAAGTGCCAACGGACTTGATTGTATAACCCACTTTGTGGCTAGTATGCTGGAATTTAATAATGTAACAATTTCAGCTATTTCATATTTATTTGAAAACCCTAGACCCTATTATAATACAATCGAATTTCCTATCAAATGTTTTGGTTAGCGTAAGGTAAAAACTTACCCATGTTTATGTGTGGGAAGTCTTACGTGATACTTTTTCTTTCAAAAGGTTTTGAAGTTAAGCAAGTTTAACCTGTTACTCACACCAGACCCATGTCTGACCCAAGTTGTTTATTTCTGTTTTATAAACTCTTGGGTACTCAAATTTTTACGAGTAGCCAAGGGATTCAGGTTAGCCTTGACGAATTGTGGAGGAGCAATGGAGCAGGAGGCTTCAGCGTTGTAGATATAGATAGTAGTTTCCGCTGTGTTGATCTTATTTAGATCTTTGTTTTATATTGAGTTGTAATAACTAGACAGATGTTTATAACTGTCTAGTATATGATGTGTAATCTGTGTAACTCTGATAGATGTATATGATACTATGTAATAGTTATATGATATATTATATTTTGTTCCGTTTCCGCTGTGAGTATTTGTGTTGTTTTCTTTCTCTTTCTCTTCTTTTCTATTTCTCACCCCTTTCTTTCTTATTAACGATGCGACTTTCTGTGGAGAGAAAGTCGTGGTCGTTACACTATAGCTTGCTAATCTTTGCCTAGGCTTTGCTACACGTTCAACTTCACCAAAATTGTCTAAAAACCCAAAAAAACCAACCAGCAAACCACTCAAATTAAAACAAGATCAAATGTAACGACCCAAATGTTAGTCATTCGAAATTGGAATATTTAATGGATTTTAAATACAAACAAGTAAATTTTGTAAGTTGAATAACTTATATTTCAAATAATGATTTATTTGGTAATTAAATTGTTAATTTAATATTTGAATTTGTGGAAATAATCAAATGTTGAATTTAATATAAGTGAAAATGATTTACAAAGTTGATTTGAATCTATTTAAATTAAAATGAAATCAGTAAACTTTTATTTTTAATTAAAAGTAAATAAATATAAATTGTAATTTATTTGACTTAATTAACGTGTAAAAATAGTCATTTTGACACTGTCTCGGATTTTGACGAAACCAGTTTCATTGGATCCGTAATAGCGAATTTTAGTATGCTGTCGAATTTCTTGTCGATTGGACTTACCGTTTGATCGTGCGAGTTTGAAATAGGGGTAAAACATTAGGAACGCCAAATGGCATGCTTCGTTTGAAGTTCAGAAATATTTTAGGTGAATAGTGTTTTATAAATGGCTATAAAAGGACCTCAACCCTTCATAATTTCACAAACCCTAAAACAAAACCCTCGGCCACAATTATCATATAAAACATCCGATGACCATCATCGATCGGAGCCACTCGGAGCAAGATTAGCTTTCGACGTCAACTAACAAAACGTAGAGGTCGTGCCCACGAGCAAGTTCAACGGTGGAGATCATCATAGGCAAAGTGAGGCGGTCAAAATCTCCTCGCATTAGGTAGCAATTTTTGTTTTTGTCGGAGAGGATTTTCGTATGTAGGCGTGTGCGTGTGGCTTGGCGCGGCTGGAGGCTAGCTGAGGCGGAGGGTGTGTGGCTGGGGTTGGTCGGCACGGGCGACGGCGGCTATGTGGGATGGAGGCATGCACGTACGAAGATTTAAAAAATGGGGGGGGGAGGAACGCGTGCGTGGGCCTGCTGCAGAGGAGGGAGATGGGTGGATAAACATTTAAACTAATTTAAGTTTAATTAATTATATTATTAATTATCAAATAGTCATTTATTCATAACTTGTTCACACGAGGTCCGTTTCGAGCGTGACGAGTTGTGTTGCGTTCGTATCAGCGAGCACTACGCTTTGGACTTAGATTGGATGAATTCGGAGCTAGTAGAAATTTTTAAGTTAAATTGAAAGCCCGTTCAATTTTAATTCAATCTGGAGTGCTTAGTCGATTTATGCCAGTTTTGTGAGTTAACACACCTCTCTAGCTCGCTTGTATTTTTATACAAGTTGGAAATATTGATTTATGAAGTTTGATGACTGTTTTGATGTATATTATGTGTGTATATATATTGGTTGGTTGGATATATTCTCGCATATTTTAGCGGATGAGACCGTAGTATGTTCCCACGTATGAGAGGATGACCCTTTGTACGTGCTTCTGCCTCGAAGCAGATATCATACATTTTTCTCATATGTTGTATTTGATGCAAAGGATAGATTGGAGGGATCCAACAGGATTCCTCACCATTGTTGATTTATTTTCATATATGTCATGATATATGATTGTTTGGATATTATGATGTTGTTTTTTATGCGATTTGACTTATTTAGTGCTATGGTAGCACTGGGCCTTGTTTTATGATATTTTAGAAATATTTAAATTGATGATTTTGATTTGAAAAGGTTTTCAAAGTAATTTTTGGAAGTATATATGTTTTAATGATTTTTGATTTATTTTAAAAGGAAAGGAATTTGTTTTTAAATAAAAGTTATGATTTTGATGTTTTAAAAATATAGTTGTGGGAAATACTTTGAAACTGGATTTTTGTATAAGTTTATATAAAAGATTTATAAGGTGATATTTTATAAATAAAGAAGTTGATTTATAATTGGAATTTATAAATGGTTTTGAAGTTGATTTTTAAATGGAATTATAAATGGATTTTATAAATAAATTTGATTTATAAAGGAATGGATTTATAAGTGGATTTTGATAGTAAAATTAGTTTTATAAAAGAATAGATTTATAAATAGAAATTTGTAAATAAAGGAATTTTATAAAATAGACGCTTTATAAAATTTAAAGGAGATCTATAAAAAAATAGTTTTATAAATATGGAGATGTTTTTGGATGAAGTAAACGTTTTGGGAAGTGATGGTTTTAAATAGAATTAAAGGGTTTTTGAAGATGTTTTAAAATGTGATATGGAACAGAAACATAGATTTCAACATTTATTGTTGTAATAGACGTTTTCGGGAAGTAAGGAAGGCATGGACTATAACACTGGTTTTATAGTAAATGATTTCCGAAAGGAAATGTTTTATATAATATATGGGATTTATCTATATATATTTTATCGAATCCCTATACTAATGTTTTGGGTTGTCGTAACGATGTTTTACGCAGCATTCA
Organism: Allium fistulosum; assembly: GCA_030737815.1. NCBI lineage: Eukaryota > Viridiplantae > Streptophyta > Magnoliopsida > Asparagales > Amaryllidaceae > Allium > Allium fistulosum. The sequence goes on from CM060905.1 coordinate 1,147,709,998, forward strand.
TTTTGGCCCAATAAATTAAGTTTTGACCTTCCATCATGAAATACACGAATCGATTCTTATGGTCATACTAAAGTTTGGTAGTGTAGGACCATTGCTTCCTATACTTAACACCCGTCCCAAGGCATATGAACTCTGGAGTCGTATGGTTATAGAAATCTATTTGGCGTGTCTCCAAATGGTAGTGTTATGGAATATACTTATACGGTGGATATAAGTATATGAAAAGATCTTCTTAGTGTTGGAAGTGAAGTGATTTGTTAATATGCTTATACTGTAGATATAAGTATATGGAAATGTTTTCCAATACAGTAAGTTTCGAAATGATTTTGAGAGTATATCTTTTTAAAGATAATTTGAAGAGAATGTTTGGAAAGTGATTTAATTAATAAAAGATTAATTAAAAAGGCCTAGTGATTGCTTGTGATGCTGGATATTGTTTATTTGCTTTGATAGTTAAATAACCGACTATCAAATATTTGGCCTATTTATCATTGTTGGTTTGGAGAGACCGGGGTCGGATTTATCGAAGAACCACTTCGGAATAACATATATGCGTTCGAATGTGCAGGTTTGGAAGATTTTGATATTTGGGATTTTCATAGTGAAGGATTGCTTGTTGATAGTTTGGGGATAAACTCCCAATATATACATATAGTAGCAGTAGCCTCTTCATTATGAAATATACGATGCAAGGACTACTCGCTACTAATCCTAGGGGTAATTCCCGATAGGAAGTGGTAGGAGAGTGCCTTCGGTTTGTCCTGTTCCTGGACAACTTGTATGGATGGATGTCTGACATTGCATTTTGAGATTGCATTGTTGACTTTTATAAACGTACAATTTCCGCTATGATTCTTATTATTTGTAAAATAGACACTAGTAATAATATAACATGACTCGATATGAAAGGTTTTGGTTATCGTAAGGTAAAAACCCATCCGTGTTTATGTGTGGGCGTGTCATATGAGATACCTTTCTTTTGATAAAAAAATGCTTTTATAAACTTTAAAATAAATTCAGTTGAGACGTGTTTTCCCACGCTTGTTTACCAGACTGATCCGGGCATTCTTCCCTTTCAATGATCGAGCCAGACCGAGTATATTTACAGATGTAGATTTGGATGCTTTGGGGCTTCAGTTGGAGTGTTGGAAGTCTTTTGATCATATTCCACGTATATGTTTATTTTCCACTACTTTGTTATTTAAATTATCAACAATTATAAGGATAGGTTATAATAACTGTCCAGGCTGATGATTAGTAGTTGACTGTTGTACTCTGATGGATGTATGTATATTATATTACAGTTTCTATTTTGTAAAGATCATTGATATGATTTTTCATTTTTTTCCGCTGCGATTATGAGATTCTATAATTGTTTTAGTTTCTTTTGTTTTGTCTTCTGTTTCTTCTTCTTCTTTCTTTTTCTTCCCTTCTCTTCTCTCTTCTTCTTTTCACTTCTTCTCTCCTCTTTCTTTCTTTCTTTCTCTTGATTATTCGTATTTCCCTTTGGTTTGGGGTTGGACATGTGTGGTTATTGTCAGCTCTGAACATGATGGATTTGCGGGTCGTCACAGCTGGTATCAGAGTTTAGGATTTTGCTAACACCTAGGCTTTGATGGGTACTCATAATAGATAGAGTCAGTAGCACTCTAGATTGAGTTTGAGTGTATTATATATATGAGCGCGTATTTGTTAGTGATTATAAAATGTTTTGTATTGTGTTACCTATTGAAGTGGCTTACGAATTCTAGTCGAGATGTGGGGTGCCATGTTGTCGATAGGGATTTCTTAACGCTTGAATAAGGAAAATCGACACAATATTGGTTTTTAAAATGAGATAAATGAAATAATTTTACCCAAATTGTATTTTATATATAAAGGAACGATTTTCCAAGAATTATTATAATTATTTATGGATATTTGGTTGTTGGTGAATAGTAATACTTGATTATTATCATTCGATGCTTGTGTACTAATAATAAAAAGTTGTTGTTATTATAAATATAAACAAAGGTAAGCAAATAAGAAATGTTTTTACGTAACCATGGTGAAATGTGAGAAATTATGTATAAGTATGAATTGATATGTATGATTTATAAATAAAAAGAGAATTTAAGAAATGTAAATAAAATAGCGCCTAACTCACTTTAGTCGCTGGGAAATAATGCGAGTGATGACTGCAGCATCATCATTATCATTTTCGAGTCTCTAAGTGATAAATTGTTACCCTTAATGATTTTCTATTGAAATTTTTTTTTGATAAAACAAATTTTGATTATGAAAATTTCTAAGTGTGATTTGATAAATATATGAAAAAAGGTTTTGAAATTATAAATGGAAATAGTATGAAAAAGAAATAAGTTAACAACTTATGAATTTGAATTGGATAAGTGAATCTAAATTTTAAAATGGTTGAACATTTTAGTTAAGCAAGTAAAAGAAAATTTGAATTTGAGATATATGAAATAATAAAAGAATTAACTTCGTAGTGTTAAATAAATTGAGTTAGCTTGATGAATTAAATGAAATGAAGTTTGACTTAAGAAAAGTTAAATGAAAGTGAATTGAATTCGAGTTGAAATGAATTAGTAAAATAATGAAATGAAATTTTAAGTAAATATGTTTGTATAACTTATGGACTTGAATAATGTTAAGCTAAAAACAAATGTATAATTTGTTGAATTTGAATATTAAGAAGAAAAGAAATCTAATTTTGAATTTGAATTATAAATAATGAAATTTAACTTAAAGTTAAGTAAAGTGGGATGAAAGAAAGTTGAATTTGTAATGAATTAATGAAACAAGTTAAATGAATTAGAATTTGACTTTTGAATTGAGGATGAACATAAGTTATAAAATGCAATTCAACTTGGAGTTGTAAAAAGAAGTGAATATGTTTTAGAATGTTGTGTGATAGAAATTGAATATGAATGTTAAAAAAAGTAAATTTGGTAATGGAACTAAGAAATGGAAGTTTACTTAAGTAGTAAAGTGAAATAAAAATAAGAAGTGTTGAATAAAATGTTTATAAACCTAAGTAAGTAATTTTATGGAATGGTTATTAAGTGTTGTTAATATTAAAGAAGATATACTAAATAAATTGATATAGAATGAAATGTTGATTGAACATGAATTGAATTTGAAGTGAAGATTAATAAGTGAATATTAATGAATTGAATGTAAGTGAAATTAATATGAACAACTGAATTTGAGTTTAAGGTGAATATGGATTAAATGAATGTAAACGGAATTGAAAACAAATAAAAGAATTGGAATAAGAATGAGATATAATAAGAAACCAAATGGAATTAATACGTAAGTTGTACGTATATTGTTTTATTCTCATAACTATTTGATCCAGATTCGAGTATACGATTTCGAGGTGGTTCACACCGATCCAAGTTAGGATTTTTCACTCGATTTCTTGACGGCGAACCCTGGATATGGATTTTTGATTAATTTTGATGTTCTCTATCATAGTATAAGGCTATGCAAGGAGGATGATGGTTTCCTAATCAAGGAACCGCATCTGAGTCCGCACAAGTGTGGTAGTGTGAATGATACTAGTTCGGAAGTGAAATTGTGTGATCGAGCGAGTGATCAGATATGGTTTTGCATACAGAATGATATATGTACATTGTACGGGGATTAATAAATTTGAATGTTGGAATTAGAAAATGTAAATTGATATGGATTATGAATTAAATGGATGAATATTGATTGGATGGATATTGATTGTTAATGGTTGCATTTTTTGCATTTGCTATGTTTACATATAGTTGTTGTATTAGTATATGTTATATATTGATATTACTTTCTATATACATGTTCTCATTTGTTGGTTGAGTGATTAGTAGGTGCGGATGGCGTATGCTTCACATTTGGAGCTCGCTTTAGCGCTATATTAGTTGTATATGCTTGCTAATATAATTAAAGGTACATATCTCGGATTACATATCGTACTTTTATATTTTTTCGCTACAGGATGCCTCATCCTCGAAGATCAGATGTATATTTATGATATACACGTGTTGTGATTTTACTATGATCGAACCGTGCAAAGGAGATGCTGGTGAAATTTTTTGTAAATTTAAGGCGTTAGATATTTTTGGAGAATTTTGGAAAATTTTTTATAACTGAAGTTTTGATTTTGAATTATAAGAAGAAATGGTATTTGTTTTTTTTTGAAATGGTATTAGTTAATAACTATGAATGGATTTGAAAACTTAGAAAAGTTTTTATAAGAAGTTTAACTAATGGATTTTGAAATGTTAAAAAGTTTAAATGAATTTGGTAATCTAGTTTGAACGAATTGTTTTTGAAAAGTTAATGATTTTGTGGCATTTTCTTACTTGGTAATTTCGGGGACGAAATTCTTTTAAGGAAGGGAGAATGTAACAATCCAAAATTTTAGTCATTGGAAATTGGAATATTTAATTGATTTTAAATATTCATAAGTAAATTTTATAAGTTGAATAACTTGCATTTCAAATATAATGATTTATTTGATAATTAAATTATTAATTTAATATTTTAAATTTTGGAAATAATTGAATGTTGAATTTAATATAAGTGAAAATGATTTATAAAGTTGATTTGAAATCTATTTAAATTAGAATGAAGTTAGTAAACTTTTAATTTTGAACTAAAAGTGAATAAATAGAAATTGTAATTTATTTGACTTAATTGACGTGTCAAAATAGTCATTTTTGACACTATCTCAGATTTTGACGAAACTAGTTTCATTGGATCCGTAATAGTGAATTTTAGTATGCTGTCGAATTTCGTGTTGATTGGACTTACCGTTTGATCGTGCGAGTTCGAAACGTACAGAAATTAATTAAAGGAAATTTGATTAAAATAAATTGATTTTGAAACTCTATCTTCTGTATATGATGGAATTAGCCTCCAATACATATACCATTGTGTTCGAAATATGGGTAAAACATTAGGAACACCAAACGGCATGCTTCGTTTGGTGTTCGGAAATATTTCAGGTGAATAATGTTTTATAAATGGCTATAAAAGGACCTCAACCCTTCATAATTTCACAAACCCTAAAACAAAACCCTTAGCCGCGATTATCATATAAAACATCCAATGGCCATCATCGATTGGAGCCACTCAGAGCAAAATTAGCATTCGATGTCAACTAACAAAATGTAGAGCTCGTCCCCACGAGCAAGTTCAACAGTGGAGATCGTCATAGGCGAAGCGATGCGGCCGAAATCTACTCGCGTTTGGCAACAGTTTTTGGGTTCGTCGGAGAGGATTTTCGCACATAAGCGCGTGGCTTGGCGTGGCTGGAGGCAAGCTGAGGCGGAGGGCGTGCGGTTGGAGTTGGTCGGCGCGTGCGGCGGCAGTTGCGTGGGATGGAGTTACGCGCGCACGAAGATTTAAAAAATAAAAAGGGGGAAGAATGCGTGAATGGGCCTGTAGTAGAGGAAGGAGATGAATGGGTAAATGTTTAAACTAATTTAAGTTTATTAATTATATTATTAATTATCGAATTTTCATTTATTCTTAACTTGTTCATACAAGGTCCGTTTCGAGCGCGATGAGTTGCGTTGCGTCCGTATCAGGGAGCACTACACTATGAAGTTAGATTGGACGAATTCGGAGCTCGTAAGAATTTTGAGTTAAATTGAACGCCCGTTCAATTTTAATTCAATCCGGAGTGCTTAGGTGATTTCTTGCATTTTTGTTGGTTAACTCACTTCTCTGGCTCATTTATATTTTTATATAAGTGGGAAATATTTATTTATGATGTTTGATGACTGTTTGGATGTATTTATTTGTACATATATATCGGTTGGTTGGATATATTCCCATATATTTTAGCAGATGAGACCCTATTACGTTCCCGTGTATGAGCGAATGACCCTTTGTACGCGCGTTTGCATCGAAGCAGACATTGTACATTTTTCTCATATGTTGTATTTGATGCAGTGGACAAAATGGAGGGATCCAACAGGATTCCTCACCATTGTTGATTTATTTTCATATATATGATGATATATGATTGTTTGGATATCATGATGATGTTTTTGATGTGATTTGACTTATTTAGTGCTATGGTAGCACTGGGCCTTGTTTTTCAATATTTTGGAAATATTGAAATTGATGATTTGAAAAGGTTTTCAAAGTAAATTTTGGAAGTATATATGTTTTAATGATTTTTTATTTATTTAAAAAAGATAGGAATTTGTTTTTAAATAAAAGTTATGATTTTGATGTTTTAAAAATATGGTTGTGAGAAATAATTTGAAAATTGAATTTTGAATAAGTTTATATAAAAGATTTATAAGGTGATATTTTATAAATAAAGAAGTTGATTTATAATTGGAATTTATAAATAGTTTTGAAATTGATTTGTAAATGGAATTATAATGGATTTTATAAATAAATTTGATTTATAAATAAGTGGATTTATAAGTGGATTTTGATAGTAAAATTAGTTTTATAAAAGATTAGATTTTTAAATAGAAATTTATAAATAAAGGAATTTTATAAAATACATTCTTTATGAAATTTAAAGGAGATTTATAAAAAAATAGTTTTATAAATATGGAGATGTTTTATATTGATATTTAAATATGGGTTATTATTTGAAGGAGTTTTGGAAGTAAAGTTTTTGGATGAAGTAAAAGTTTTGGGAAGTTGTAACACCCCACATTTTTACATAATTAAATATTCAAATAACGATGAATAATGAAAATAAACATTTTTGAAATTGTCAGAATAGGCATCGAAAGTTATACCATTGTGTCAGTGGCGATTTCTCATCTATTTCCATATATAACTTGTCAAAATCCGAGTTAATACGGAGAAATTACGAAATGAAATAAAAAGAAAAGTAATAAAAAAAATGGGTCGACCCATAGGTCGACCCAGAGCACTCCAAGATCGACTGCCAGGTCGACCCAAGGAGAACACAGGTCGACCCTAGGGTCTACCCGCGTTGTTTCCTGACGTAGTTTCGTGCAGGTATATGCCGAACCAAATAAAATTTGAGTTTTGCATGATCTGAGGCATACGTTGATTAATCTGATGGGTCCAAACGACCCTATGACGTGGGGGGTCCAGATTCCAAGGATCCAACGGTCTGAGATCCCCAAACTCTACTATAAATAGAACCTAGGCCTAGCTATTTTCTCACAATCAGATTTTCTCCCAATGGGTTCATTGCCTGAGGCTGGACCCTAAAAAGAAAATATTTCTAGGGAGGAGATCTTCTCAATAAAAATATTATACACCTTAGAAGGGGATCCAGAAGGATCATGGAGCTAGGCTGAGCACAAGCAAAGCTAAAGACGACAAGTGAGTGGATGTAATAATAAATATCTTTTACGTTTATGATATATTATCGTTAGATTCCCGTTAATTAATTTTATTCAGTATTTATTTCAGTAATTAATTCTGTTAATTAGTTATGCTGAGATTGTAAATTATATAAGAGAGCTTATATTTAATTAATATTATGCTTGATAGTTAGAGAAAGGCGTAATCCTAAAAGTAAGAAATTTACAGTTATTTACATCTATTTTTAAGTTGAAATTTAGCCTGTAACTATTAGATTCTTTTTATTCCTTTTTACACGAATAAAATAGTAAAGAAAAGAATTCCCAAATTCGGACTAAAATTGAAGAACACTATATTTACATAAATTAGATGTAAAATAAGAAAAGCTGAAATAAAAAGAGAAAGATAGAAATTTGCAATAAATTATGCTAAAACCGGGAAAGATAAATTAAAAGGGAAAATTTAATAACTTGATAGGGAAGTTAGTGATAGATTAATTGGTTGGTTTAGAAAAGAGAATACATTTCTGTAGTTTAATATTTAAAAGATAACGATAAACATAATTCCAAGAATAAAAGAAAGAAAAAGAGAATTAGTTTAAAATAGAGAAACTACTATATTTTACACTATCGAAAAGGTAAAGCAACAATAAAAGAAATATCTTGTAGTTACAGATTATTGTTTATAGCATCACAGTTTTTGTAACCAACCAAATAGAATAGAATTACTTCCTAGAATGTAAGAAAATAAAGTGAAGGATTAAAGGAATTAAAGAAGGAATCAAGTTAATTATTAGACAAGACTAGAAGCTATAGACAGAAATGTAACTAGATCTGCATTTACTGTGCAGATAATAAAATAAAAGCAAAGCAGTTATTATGATAAGTAAATTTGTGACAGTCGGATGTAGTCCCAGACCAAGATCGTCATATAATATAAGAGAATTAAAGATAATTCAATATCATAATAAAAGGAAACAGACTAGAATAGAAAAGAGACGCTTGTAATTATATTTATAATGTATAGATTATAAAAGAGAATAAATGTGACAATTGCAAGTAAAATTATAACATAGTTTATAATTAAGTAGAAAGAACAGAAAAGGCTTATTTTAAGACTTAAATTAAGTTAATAAGCAAATAGAGCAGAAATAACAGAAGGGGCTTTTTTTAATAAACTTAGATCTTGGATTAAGTTAATAAGCAAGATAATAGAAGTGGCCTATAACAACAGCATTCCCTTTCAGTCAGGAACTGATGGTCTCACAATAGTTATTTGAGGCTGGGACAATATTATGCTAATTAGGGTAAATAAGTAGCCAGCAGAATAAGAAGAGTAAACTAAACGCATAATAATAGATTAGACGTATGGTCTAATAAAACAGTAAGATGCGATCAGAGTAGCCCAAAGGATGAAGAGCCTAACGAAGCAGTTCGTCATAGATTTCAGCACAGAAGAAGCACGTCAAACTTAGTTATATTAGGCTAGAATAAAGTATGAGACTTCAACGGGACGTGAGGGTACTCTAGGATGGCACTCTTGGTTGGCATAGCGGAGTAGTCCTCTAGAGGTAGGTCTGTAGGTGTTCCATCAAAAGAGCATGCCTTGACTGCTTTTTCGCATGGCAGGACCATTTTAGGCAGTCAAAAGGGGTTGATGTTTAGAGTAGGATATTCGTATGTCCCAGTACTGGCAAGTAAGTTTTAGTGGGAAGGACCCAAAATGATAGTCGCATGCGGATATCGGGCCAGCATCAAAACCAAGAAGCGAGTTCGGAAAAGACTAGAGTTAAACCAACAGTCCAATGAACCTTTCACTATCGAGACATTGGATGTGAGGCGCAGCCAATTGGATGTTTAGATTGTTTGCAGTTGGGCATAGCCACATAGCTCTTTAGAGGACTTTCGATTAGTTGAGGGGTGGCTGCGTGGGGCCATAGCCCCAATGAGAAAAGGGACAGACCAAGTAGAATATCTGTAACATCCCGCCCTTCTGACCGCCCCTAGTCGGTAATTAAACCAACTTGAAACGTTCAAAATGACGGATTGTTGTTTAGTTTATGTAATTTAAACAGAATCAGCCACAGAAACACAGAATAATAATAATATTTCAAAAACAAATGAATTTTTATTTCTTCTTTTACAACATCAGAGTTTATACAATGTATTACATTTATACAACAGAATATTTCTTTTAAGTACAAAATTTCCTGAAACTAAAGTAAGCGTTTACCCCCTCTGTAACGACCCTGAATTTTGAACAATTTAATTTGAGAATATTTAATTTATTTTAAATATTTGAATGATGATTTGACTTGAATTTCAAATTATCAGAAGGAATTGGCGATTAAATTTTTGAATTTAATCTATTGAAAGTTGAATAAAATTTGAATCTTCAATATTAAGCCGGTTAAAAATAATTTAAAGGCTTGGAAAATTCATATTGATAATGCTGAAGGTAATAGAAGCTTCAGAATTGAATTTGAAAGCGATTTGTTCAGTTTGAAATTGTATCGTTTGAAATCGAATTTAAAAATAGTCTTCCGAGGCACAGTCTCGGAATTTGACGAAACCAGTTTCATCGGGTCTGTAATATTGAATTATTACCGGATTTCAATTTCGTATTTATCGGAATTGTTTTATGAACATACGGCGTAAAAACGCGTAGAAAATTAAATCGAATTCAAATTGAATTTCTGTAACAACCGGGATTTTACCCAAATTTTAATCATCAATAAACGATTTGTGTTGGCAGCTAAATTGATGATGTTGTTGGAATTTTTATAACGATAAAATCTTCGTCAATTGGCAATGTAAAAATGGCTGTTAAATTTCAGTTAGAATTTTTAAATCAATTAGAATTCTTTTATTAAATTTTATTAATACGAAATTAATAAATACACATAGAAAAAATTTTTAACAACAAATTAAAAACAAAAACAAATTAAAGAAAATATCTTTACAAAAAAAATTAGATTTTGAAAAAGAAAAAATAATAATAAATAAACATGTATTGGCCCATACCTCACCCATACCGATCCCTTACCCCCTCTCTGCTAAAACACGTCGCACCCCCCTTCCCTCTTCAGACCAGTCAAACGAAAAAATATATACGACGAGAAAAAAAATGGCGGATGCGATTGCTCTTCCTTCGATCTGCAAAAAAATTAGGGCTTCGGCTATTTTTTTCGATTCGCTGGCGAATTTGGAGCTTCGGCTTCGATCGATCGTTCGTCTTCTTCTTGCTCGCGCCAACTCCATCTGACTTCGAATCTAAGGTGAGTAATTTCTATTACTCACATCTTCTTCGACTTAGTTAAATCTGTTGCTTACTTTGTTTCAGTGGTTTTCGACCTGTCTTGATTTTACCGATGTTAATTAGGGATTTTGACTCGACTTGTTCGACTTTTTCATTTGCCTTGGCTTCAGCTTTGTACATGTTTCAGTTGTCTTTGGAAAAAAAAAAGAAATTTACTTAGAATCGTTTTCATCTTGGCAGTGACTTGGTTAATTTTGGCCCCGACACTTTTGTTGATATTATTTAAACGGTTATGCCTTTGTACCCCTGTCACTTGTTGACTTCGGTCCGAGGTTGGCCATGGTATGTTTGTGGGACATTGTTTTGATTTTCTGCTTCGATTTTAGTACAGTCTTGTTTAAATTTATGATTTTCGTTGTCTGGTTAAGTGATACTCTCGGCATTGAATTCTTAGTTGCTTCTGACTCCACTTGATATTGTGATAACGGGTTTCACTGTAATTGCATCGAGAATTTTGTTTGTTCATTTACATGTACACCACTTCGACAACAATTTGGGGTCTGCTCATTCATGTAATTAGTCTGCACCTATATACTTTAAGGTGAGATTGCCATTGCCTATTTCAAGATGCATTTTTTTGTTCACTGGTCTTCGAAACAGCCCTGTAGTGGTAGCTTTGCTTGCATTATTTAAGTTAATCTGCACTTACTTTATCCACTGTTGCACTCAAGTGTATATCACGTGTCTGTCTCCTTTACCGCCTGTTCTTCGAGGCATGTAGTTCACGTGTACTCTGGGGTATCACTTGTTTCTTTGACATGTTGTCCAGTGTGTAGTTTTTGCGTGTGTCAAAATTTGCATTCCTTATATATGGTCCACTGGCACTTGACTTGCAGTCTTCATCGTCATATCCCTCATGTATTGGCAGTTTGTATGGTGTTGTACTTTTCTGAGTTCGAGGACATGGATCATTAGTCTAACCCTTGGGGCTTGTTGCATTGTTAGATTCATTGTTATGTATGCCTACTGATATGATTCGTAGCAAGCTCATATTATTAACTTGTACTGTCAGTTATATTGTATATCACTCTGGCCTTGCTCTGTCACCTGTTGGCACACTGTTGCCTTAGACCTGATGCATTTCACTGATTTGTGTTGTCTTATCCCGGTTTACTCAAGTCTGCATTCTAGGTGTATACATACATAAGTATGTCTGTATGCATATATTGTTGGATCCACTCGTGTACTTTGTACCTGGCTCAAGTCTGCACTGATGTGCATTCAGGTAGTTTCTGGTTTTGATCTTGATGTCACAATGCTTTTTGCATTGCTTTGGAGTCTTCATTGATCTTTGCATTTGTACATATGATAGCACAGTCTTCATTATTACTGTTCCATATTATCAGTCTTGAACTTCTAGTCATTTGATCTGAGCATATGTATGTTGTACTGTATCACTGTAAAGTGTTCTCTGTATTCACTTCAACCATTGTTGTCACTGGGTTGCATTTTCATTACTGTTTCAGTTTGATTTGATGCTTGAGTATCACTGAGTCTTTGGCATTTGGTCATTTATTTGGGGCATTTGATTCTCATTGGCTTCTGCCAGTATGCTGTTGGCTAGGGTTCGACTTGTTCGACATTTTATTTGACACTGTTTTCTTTGCACTTGAATACTTGCGGTTACACTGCTTTTGAGTTGATTTGTTACCCTTGTACTGGCCATCGACTTCAAATGATGGCTGCATTTTCGTTGCAGTTTTACCCTTGTTCCTTGTGGTGACTTTATATTCAGTGGTGGCGAGGCAGTGCACGCGTGCGTGTGTGCACTGCAGCCACCCAAATCGACAGTTTTGAATTGATTTTTCTTTGCTCGTGATGCATTGATTTTTATACCATATTGGCGAGGCCGTACACGCGTGCATGTACGGCAGCCAATCGAATTTTCGATGGGTTTTAAAGTGACAATTTCAATTGTTTTAAATTGATTTAGTCGATTTGATAAATTGTTTATTTATCTTTGTTGATGATTTAAATCTGCTGATTTATTGTTTAACACTGTTTAGTGTTAAATTTTCGTTATCCGATTTCTTTGTTAAAAGGTTCGGATAGACGAGAATTATTGTGACTGTCGTCTATTTAAATTCTTATTGCCTATATGCACTCATAAACTGGTTTGAATTAGACTGACCTGTGTATTATTTTCTTTTGAATATAATACTCGGGTCACACCGAGTATTTCTACAGCTTGAAGATTTTCGAGCAGCGAAGTTAGAGAGAGAGTAAAGAATCACTTTAGTTTTCAGAAGAAAATTGTATTTTAAGATATTCCGCTGTATCTGTATTAAAATTGTATAAACTCTGATGTATATAAAAAGATTATAGTAATACAATAAAGATTCCTTTGTTTTAAATTGATTGTTATTATCTGTGTTTCTGTGGCTGATTCTGTTTAAACCTTATAAACTAAATAACAATTCGTCTTTTTGAACGTTTCTAGTTGGTTTAATTACCGACTGGAGACGGTCAAAAGGGGGAATGTTACACCCTCTCTCTAACTTCGCTGCTCGAAAATCTTCAAGCTGTAGAATACTCGGTCTGACCCGAGTATTACATTCAAAAGAAAATAATACACAGGTCAGTCTAATTCAAACTCAGTTATTAGTGCATATAAGCAATAATAATCAAATAGACGACAGTCACAATAATTCCCGTCTATCCGACCCTTTTTACAAAGAAAACGGATGACGGTAATTTTAACACTTTTCAGTGTTAAACAACACATCAGTAGATTCAAATCATCAACTGAAATAAATAAATAGATTATCAATGAAGAAAATTTAGAAAGCAACAAATCATCGAATCGAAAAAAATCATTTCAAACAATTGAAATATCACTTTAAAACATCAATTTTGATTGGCTACAGTACACGCATGCACGTACTGCCTCGCCAGTATATCATTAAATACACAGAAGATCAACAAAAACCCACAGACGAGCACAAGGTCAAACCCGAGCATTTCAGCTGGATTCAACTCAATGTACAGAACAAATACAAAGCAAATGTCACAATGAAACTGCAGTTGCAGACAAGTACAAAGACAAGGACCATGCACAGGTCAACAGCACATAAATGTATACAGGCAATGCTCCAACAACTGCAACAGTGCACAGTGAAGCGAAGACGAGATAAAGAAGCATACACGCAGTTTCTTCTATTAAAAAGCCCAAAAATATATTATTGCTGAACTTAAACCGATAACAATATAAGTGCATTTATTCTTAAACTAGACTGAAACCCAAGTTTTAACAAAATGTATTATATAAAGGCTGATGCTCATTACTAAGATTGTTCACTAGATTTTTCAAAGTAATTTATTAAGTACCCATACATACACTTAGTATTTATCAAAATCCTTTATAAAGAAATTGCATTGATATGGGAATTTTAATTTGAAACAGATATATATATATATTAATATAAACTTTTTTTTAAACTACTTTTTTATTCAAACCTTACATATATAGCTAAGCATTCATAAAATCAGAAGGGAACTTCTCAAATCAAATCATCAAATAGGAAGTCAAAACATCATAAATCTAGAGCAGCTAAAGGTATTAAAGTGATCAAAGAAGTGCATGCGAGCCAGAGGAAACAAGGCAAACACGTGCAATGGACTGGAATGGTTGAGGAGAGTAGAAAGGTATGAAAGGAGCAACCATACAGTGACAAATTTCATAAACAAGTTCAAGTGCGCTACAGAGAGTATGCAACATGAATGATGCAAAGAAAGCAACAGTGGAAAAACTATATGGATATTGAAACAAGCTATTTCAACTGATAGTATACAAGTAGTGCACAATAAATATGTTGAACAGTGTACATATATACCAACAACATGAAGTGCAGACCTATTTGAACACAGTATGAAGTGCACCAGAGATATGAAAACATAACAGTACTGAATGCGAAATGGAAATGCATCAGAGATGAACTCAGGATCAGGGAAATGTAAATGCGTAACAAAGTGAACCAGACTGCACATATGCCAAACACACCAGACCCCAATTTCAATGACCAAGGCTATGATATGGAATGCAAACTCAGATGAACACATGGCCGAGATCGAATACCAGAAACAGTGCTTACATCAAACAAATGCAAGGCAAAAATCGAAACAATTTATGAAAGAGTAAACCTTCATCACAAGGTAAAAATGCCAATTCATAGCCGGGTGTGACAACGTCAATAGGAAAATAATCAGAGCCGAGGCCAAAAAGGAAGATGAGAAACAGTCGAGCAAATTCATTTCAACAGATAAAATTGACAAACAAAACAAAGTCACAGTAGAAGTTCATATAACCACATCAATATCCAACATCGAACGAAAACAACTGGCCAAGACAAAACAACATCAAAGCACCAGGGCTCGACAACAATAAAATGCATAAATATATTTACGTATATGGTGATGACGAATGTGACAGCAAATATATTGTCGCACCCATACAGAGCTACTCCAGACAAGTTGATAACCCATATATATATATATACATACAAGAATGCATATATATATATATGCCAGAAATCAAAAGGACAAGGTAGCTTCAAATGAAAACCTATGGGCCAGTGAACATGTGCAGCTTAATGTAACAGAGGCAACAAAAAAAAATTAGGCAACATGACAACATCAAGTGATGCAACATCACAAAAATCAAAGCTTCCAGTCATTACAAAGTATCACAAAATTCCTAGCCGAGAGACCAACCTCATAACCAAGTTCAAGATGAGATAACAAGTCAAAGACAAGAAGATCAAAGATCGAACAGGTCAAAATGCTACCGAGATGTTCAGAAGTGACAATGTCACAAATGACCGAAGTCAAAAGGAAACCACTGTGATGAACAAGTCATCAACAAAATGCTCTAAAATCAAACTCAATCAATATAAAAACAGCTGAAGCTATAAATTCAAGGAGTCGAACCAAATCACAGTTCAAAATCACGTAAATTGCAAAAATCAGAGAAATCGACATTATTCAAATGGAGCCAAATGGCTGTGAATCAATTGATAAATTCAAACAACACACATATATATATATACACAAACGCAAATTAAGAAGATCGAGCATGTATAAACGAAATCAAGCTGTAGGATGAACTAGATGTGAGAATTACTCACCTTGTTTAACGAACGCAAATAGAAGGAGCCCTAATTTGCAAGCAAGGGAAGACGAGAACAAGGAACGACAACCATTTTTCTTCGTTTGTCTTTTTTTTCCTTTGACTTCGAACGAAATTGAATGGAGGCGGAGGTACGATTTTTTTCAGGCCGCCATTTTTATTTCTTTCGTTTGTTTTGGAACTAGGGTTTGCGAATGAGAAAATGAAATAGAGGAACGGGTTTGGATTTTATCACGGCATCAATAATTTTTTTCAAAAGAATCTTAATTCTATTTAAAAACTCTAACAGCAATTAACAAACGATATTAATCGTCCAACGACGATATTAATAAATACAAAAATCCGGGTAGTTACAGAAATTTAAATTTGATTCGATTTAAATTTCAACGCGTTTATACGTCGTATGTCCACTTATCAACTTCGATAAATACAAAACTTGAAACCCAGTAATAATTCAATATTGTGGACCCAATGGAACTGGTTTTGTCGAATTCCGAGACTGTGCCTCGGAAGGCTATTTTTAAATTCAATTTAAACGATACAATTTCAAAACTGAAGAAATCACTTTCAAATTCAATTCTGAAGCTTCTATTATCTTTAGTATTATCAATGTGAATTTTACCAGCCTTTGAAATATTTTAAATCAGCTTTATATTGAAGATTCAATTTTTATTCAACTTTCAATAGACTAAATTCTAAAATTTAATCGCCAAATTACTTCTGATAATTTGAAATTCAAGTCAATCCATCATTCAAATATTTAAAATTAATTAAATATTTTCAATTTAAATTGTTCAAAATTCAGGGTCGTTACAATCTTCCCCCCTTAAAAGAATTTCGTCCCGAAATTATAAGTCAGGAAAAATGATTGTTAAAATCTCACCGATATTTATACTCTACACAATTTTACCAAGTTCGAAACTTATTAAGAATAAATAAATATAGTATTCATTCCATTTGTTTTATCTCACTGGCTTTGTTCATTATTTCCTTTTGTTCATTGATTTCTATAATAAAAATGCAAAAGTCTTTTACCAATATTTTTCGATTTACAAAACTCAGATTTAAACTTAAAATTCTTCATGTTAGAGATTTGCATAATATATCTCTTCCAAAGCTGTGGACTTTCAAGACATTTCAAAGATCTTCTTCCTTATTTCATTAGGTTGGAATTATGTAATTTTAATTTCAGACTATTGATTTGCTATTTAAAGTTTGAAAATACTTACTAACTCGAAGTTTAATAAGTCTATCGTCGTTCTCACAGACATTAGGCATACGCTGGCTAGGCGCAGGACTAAAAATCTCCAAGTACTAAATATACTTGTTTCAACTCCCAGTGAAAATACTTAAAAATTCTTTTTTTAAAATGGATATGGAAAGCACGTTCCCCCATGGATCACAGTTACCCGGCGGTTACGCTACTATCCCAGTAGAATCGCTTGTAATCTGTAGATTTTTCATCTCTTGAATTTCGCCATGGTTGTTGCCATAGATCGTAGTTCACACGGCGGTTACGCTACTATCCCAGTAGAATCGCTTGTAACCGTAGGCATCTTGCCCCTCAAATTTCACTTTAGCATCTAGATTGCAGTTTACCCAGCGGTTGCGCCACTATCCCAGTGGAATCGCTTGTAACCGTAGGCATCACGCCCCTCAAATTATGCTAATCAATCAATATGATCCCATCGACATGATCCATCCCGAGGGATTCCAATTCAAATAGTCACTCCGACTAATGGAAATTCTACGTAGCTACGAATTTCAAATGGACACTCATCACGAGTTCCAACACCTTCACAAATTTTAAATGGAAGGTACTTTTCCATATCCTCAGTTTAGAAAACATAATGTCATACATATATAGTACTTCATTTCACATTTCGTACATATCATATCTATGTAAACTTACATAAGATTTCCATAACAATTACTTTCCAAACTGACGGTTTTCGAATTTACTACATTCATATATATAAGTTCCGAAAACCTACATATCCCATATCCATAACAAAATAGATGATTTCAAAATTTTCCTCTAAGTCGATTTGGAAACTTAAGGTTATCTCAAACCCAAGTCATATTCATAATTCCATTTATTATCGACTTCACATTCGATTTGGATCACACGTTACTTTGTCAATTCTCAACACAGAATTGATGTCTACCGATATATAACCTCTGAGCTCGTACGTCTCATAGAAGGGTGTTAAGCTAAGAGAATAAATTCTCCGCCACCAACATATATATACTTAATAGAGATCAATTGCTATGTCATCAATTCACAATGTTAGACATACAATCCAAACCGATCATCTGAAATTCAAAACTCAACTTATATTGTCTTTGGTGTCGAAGTTAAACTCAATTTAACTCAACGATTCAATCTTTTTGAAAAATTCCAAATTGAACTAATTGTCCAAATTTCTCATTTAACATTTCAACTTCAACTTTGAAAATGAATTTCAAATCATTTATCACTTACGGAATATATTCACAACATTTCATTTCATATTTGGAAAAACATTTCCATACTTATTTAAAAATAAGTAATTCACAAATCTAATTTATTTTCAACATTTGAAAATATTCGATATACTTAAATCAAAATTAAGTATATATTTCATTTTTTAAGGAAATCATTCTCTTTCACATATTTATTTGAGTTAAAACGAATGTTACGTAAAACATCGTTACGACAACTCAAAATCACTAGTATAAGGATTCGAAATTTAGATAGATGTATAAATCCCAATGCTATACAAAATATTTCCTTTCGGAAATCATTTACTATAACAATAATGTTATAGTCCACTATTTCCTTTTATTCGAAAACATCTATTTCAACAATGAATGTTGAAATCTATGGTTTCAATATTCAATGCCTTTTAAAACATCCTTTAAAACAATTAACTTCGTTTTAAAATATCACTTTCCCAAACATGTCCATTTTATTCAATAATATATTCATTGCCAAAAATCGTTAATATATTTCATTTAACAAGCTATAAAGATTTACTTATCCAAAATAATCAACTAGTTCTTTAGTAAATCATTCATTGAATTGATTTTCAATTTAATCACCTTTGATTCATTTACATTGGATTTTACTAACGCTCATTCATATTCTATTAGTTTACTTTCACTAATTTATATTCAAGTTAGTTTGCTTTCAATTCAAATCAAATTTGATTCTATTTAGATTTACTTATCTTTCAATTTGAATTTAATTACTTAGCTTTCAATTTCCATTAATTCAATTTCATTAACACTTAATGAATTTCTATACAATCAACTAGCAACCATCTAACAACTAGTGCACATTCAACATAACCAAATTTATTTACTTTGCTTACATTCAATTTAGTTTAACACATTTAATTTCAATTGGTTTATATTCTAATTCAGATTGAATTCTAATATTCACTATATTCACAACTTCTTAACTTAAGTTTTATTCAACTCTTAACAACAACATTTCCAATCCATGTTTATTCACTAATTCACTTTTACAATTAAAGTTAAATTTCCTTTATATAACTCAAATTCATATTCATTACTTCACTTTATTAATTCATTTTGATATCAAATTCAACCTCATTCAACATTACTTAAGCTATGTTTCATTTTATCTTCAGTTGCATTTATTTTCACTATACAACTAAAGTTCGCCTCTAATTTATTTGAAATTCTATTTTATTTAACTTAACTTAGATTTCATTTCTAAAGTCATTTTATTTAACTTTTACTAAAGTCAAATTCATATCACTATTCAAAATTCAGATTTTGTTTTACTTAACAAAACTGTTTAACCATTATAACAACTGGTTTTACTTAAACTTTTTCATTTTATAAGTTATACAACTTATTAATTTAAACTTCCCAATTCATATTATATAATCACTTATCTTTTAAGTTTAAATTTCCATTTCAATAATTTATCTAATCCAGTTCAATTTATTTAACTTTCCTTTAGTTAAATTTCAAATCATATATTTATTAATGCTAACTCAATTCAATTAACTTTTCTTAAGTTAAAAATCTTTATTTCATAAGTCTCAGCAATTCGATAATGGTTTTCGAATGATCGGAACTCAAATCTAAGGAGACCTTACCGAAGAGAAACTATCATAAACCTAAATTTAGAGAGGGGTATTTTCGAAAAGGATTTGAATTTTCAAAATACTTTTTATTTTCAAAAACAATCTTATACTTCTTTAAATTTGTAAAATGTTTTCTTTAAAGTGATTCTAGTAACTATTCATATTAAATGACATAAACTAAGCTTTGTATAAACCAAAGCTCTGATACCACTTTGTAACATCCCGCCCTTCTGACCGCCCCTAGTCGGTAATTAAACCAACTTGAAACGTTCAAAATGACGGATTGTTGTTTAGTTTATGTAATTTAAACAGAATCAGCCACAGAAACACAGAATAATAATAATATTTCAAAAACAAATGAATTTTTATTTCTTCTTTTACAACATCAGAGTTTATACAATGTATTACATTTATACAACGGAATATTTCTTTTAAGTACAAAATTTCCTGAAACTAAAGTAAGCGTTTACCCCCTCTCTCTAACTTCGCTGCTCGAAAATCTTCAAGCTGTAGAATACTCGGTCTGACCCGAGTATTACATTCAAAAGAAAATAATACACAGGTCAGTCTAATTCAAACTCGGTTATTAGTGCATATAAGCAATAATAATCAAATAGACGACAGTCACAATAATTCCCGTCTATCCGACCCTTTTTACAAAGAAAACGGATGACGGTAATTTTAACACTTTTCAGTGTTAAACAACACATCAGTAGATTCAAATCATCAACTGAAATAAATAAATAGATTATCAATGAAGAAAATTTAGAAAGCAACAAATCATCGAATCGAAAAAAATCATTTCAAACAATTGAAATATCACTTTAAAACATCAATTTTGATTGGCTACAGTACACGCATGCGCGTACTTCCTCGCCAGTATATCATTAAATACACAGAAGATCAACAAAAACCCACAGACGAGCACAAGGTCAAACCCGAGCATTTCAGCTGGATTCAACTCAATGTACAGAACAAATAAAAAGCAAATGTCACAATGAAACTGCAGTTGCAGACAGGTACAAAGACAAGGACCATGCACAGGTCAACAGCACATAAATGTATACATGCAATGCTCCAACAACTGCAACAGTGCACAGTGAAGCGAAGACGAGATAAAGAAGCATACACGCAGTTTCTTCTATTAAAAAGCCCAAAAATATATTATTGCTGAACTTAAACCGATAACAATATAAGTACATTTATTCTTAAACTAGACTGAAACCCAAGTTTTAACAAAATGTATTATATAAAGGCTGCTGCTCATTACTAAGTTTATTCACTAGATTTTTCAAAGTAATTTATTAAGTACCCATACATACATATAGTATTTATTAAAATCCTTTATAAAGAAATTGCATTGATATGGGAATTTTAATTTGAAACAGATATATATATTAATATAAACTTTTTTTAAACTACTTTTTTATTCAAACCTTACATATATAGCTAAGCATTCATAAAATCAGAAGGGAACTTCTCAAATCAAATCATCAAATAGGAAGTCAAAACATCATAAATCTAGAGCAGCTAAAGGTAATAATGTGATCAAAGAAGTGCATGCGAGCCAGAGGAAACAAGGCAAACACGTGCAATGGACTGGAATGGTTGAGGAGAGTAGAAAGGTATGAAAGGAGCAACCATACAGTGACAAATTTCATAAACAAGTTCAAGTGCGCTACAGAGAGTATGCAACATGAATGATGCAAAGAAAGCAACAGTGGAAAAACTATATGGATATTGAAACAAGCTATTTCAACTGATAGTATACAAGTAGTGCAGAATAAATATGTTGAACTGTGTACATATATACCAACAACATGAAGTGCAGACCTATTTGAACACAGTATGAAGTGCACCAGAGATATGACAACACAACAGTACTAAATGCGAAATGGAAATACATCAGAGATGAACTCAAGATCAGGGAAATGTAAATGCGTAACTAAGTGAACCAGACTGCACATATGTCAAACACACCAGAGCCCAATTTCAATGACCAAGGCTATGATATGGAATGCAAACTCAAATGAACACATGGCCGAGATCGAATACCAGAAACAGTGCTTACATCAAACAAATGCAAGGCAAAAATCGAAACAATTTATGAAAGAGTAAACCTTCATCACAAGGTAAAAATGGCAATTCATAGCCGGGTGTGACAACGTCAACAGGAAAATAATCAAAGCCGAGGCAAAAAAGGAAGATGAGAAACAGTCGAGCAAATTCATTTCAACAGTGAAATATGACAAACAAAACAAAGTCACAGTAGAAGGTCATATAACCACATCAATATCCAACATCGAACGAAAACAACTAGCCAAGACAAAACAACATCAAAGCACTAGGGCTCGACAACAATAAAATGCATAAATATATTTACGTATATGGTGATGACGAATGTGACAGCAAATATATAGTCGCGCCCATATAGAGCTACTCCAGACAAGTTGATAACCCATATATACATACATAAAAGAATGCATATATATATATATATATATATATGCCAGAAATCAAAAGGACAAGGTAGCTTCAAATGAAAACCTATGGGCCAGTGAACATGTGCAGCTTAATGTAATAGAGGCAACAAAAAAAATTTAGGCAACAGGACAACATCAAGTGATGCAACATCACAAAAATCCAAGCTTCCGGTCATTACAAAGTATCACAAAATTCCTAGCCGAGAGAACAACCTCATAACCAAGTCCAAGATGAGATAACAAGTCAAAGACAAGAAGATCAAAGATCGAATAGGTCAAAATGCTACCGAGATGTTCAGAAGTGACAATGTCACAAATGACCGAAGTCAAAAGGAAACCACTGTGATGAACAAGTCATCAACAAAATGCTCTAAAATCAAACTCAATCAAAATAAAAACAGCTGAAGCTATAAATTCAAGGAGTCGAACCAAATCACAGTTCAAAATCACGTAAATTGCAAAAATCAGAGAAATCGACATTATTCAAACGGAGCCAAATGGTCGTGAATCAATTGATAAATTCAAACAACATATATATATATATACACAAACGCAAATAAAGAAGATCGAGCATGTATAAACGAAATCAAGCTGTAGGATGAACTAGATGTGAGAATTACTCACCTTGTTTAACGAACGCAAATAGAAGGAGCCCTAATTTGCAAGCAAGGGAAGACGAGAACAAGGAACGACAGCCATTTTTCTTCGTTTGTCTTTTTTTTTCCTTTGACTTCGAACGAAATTGAATGGAGGCGGAGGTACGATTTTTTTCAGGCTGCCATTTTTATTTCTTTCGTTTGTTTTGGAACTAGGGTTTGCGAATGAGAAAATGAAATAGAGGAACGGGTTTGGATTTTATCACGGCATCAATAATTTTTTTCAAAAGAATCTTAATTCGATTTAAAAACTCTAACAGCAATTAACAAACGATATTAATCGTCCAACGACGATATTAATAAATACAAAAATCCGGGTAGTTACAGAAATTTAAATTTGATTCGATTTAAATTTCAACGTGATTATACATCGTATGTCCACATATCAACTTCGATAAATATGAAACTTGAAACCCAGTAATAATTCAATATTGTGGACCCAATGGAACTGGTTTCGTCGAATTCCGAGACTGTGCCTCGGAAGGCTATTTTTAAATTCAATTTAAACGATACAATTTCAAAACTGAACAAATCACTTTCAAATTCAATTCTGAAGCTTCTATTATCTTCAGTATTATCAATGTGAATTTTACCAGCCTTTGAAATATTTTAAATCAGCTTTATATTGAAGATTCAATTTTTATTCAACTTTCAATAGACTAAATTCTAAAATTTAATCGCCAAATTACTTCTGATAATTTGAAATTCAAGTCAATCCATCATTCAAATATTTAAAATTAATTAAATATTTTCAATTTAAATTGTTCAAAATTCAGGGTCGTTACAATCTTCCCCCCTTAAAAGAATTTCGTCCCGAAATTATAAGTCAGGAAAAATGATTGTTAAAATCTCACCGATATTTATACTCTACACAATTTTACCAAGATCGAAACTTATTAAGAATAAATAAATATAGTATTCATTCCATTTGTTTTATCTCACTGGCTTTGTTCATTATTTCCTTTTGTTCATTGATTTCTATAATAAAAATGCAAAAGTCTTTTACCAATATTTTTCGATTTACAAAACTCAGATTTAAACTTAAAATTCTTCATGTTAGAGATTTGCATAATATATCTCTTCCAAAGCTGTGGACTTTCAAGACATTTCAAAGATCTTCTTCCTTAGTTCATTAGGTTGGAATTATGTAATTTTAATTTCAGACTATTGATTTGCTATTTAAAGTTTGAAAATACTTACTAACTCGAAGTTTAATAAGTCTATCGTCGTTCTCACAGACATTAGGCATACGCTGGCTAGGCGCAGGACTAAAAATCTCCAAGTACTAAATATACTTGTTTCAACTCCCAGTGAAAATACTTAAAAATTCTTTTTTTAAAATGGATATGGAAAGCACGTTCCCCCATGGATCACAGTTACCCAGCGGTTACGCTACTATCCCAGTAGAATCGCTAGTAATCTGTAGATTTTTCATCTCTTGAATTTCGCCATGGTTGTTGCCATAGATCGTAGTTCACACGGCGGTTACGCTACTATCCCAGTAGAATCGCTTGTAACCGTAGGCATCTTGCCCCTCAAATTTCACTTTAGCATCTAGATTGCAGTTTACCCAGTGGTTGCGCCACTATCCCAGTGGAATCGCTTGTAACCGTAGGCATCACGCCCCTCAAATTACGCTAATCAATCAATATGATCCCATCGACATGATCCATCCCGAGGGATTCCAATTCAAATAGTCACTCCGACTAATGGAAATTCTACGTAGCTACGAATTTCAAATGGACACTCATCACGAGTTCCAACACCTTCACAAATTTTAAATGGAAGGTACTTTTCCATATCCTCAGTTTAGAAAACATAATGTCATACATATATAGTACTTCATTTCACATTTCGTACATATCATATCTATGTAAACTTACATAAGATTTCCATAACAATTACTTTCCAAACTGACGGTTTTCGAATTTACTACATTCATATATATAAGTTCTGAAAACCTACATATCCCATATCCATAACAAAATAGAGGATTTCAAAATTTTCCTCTAAGTCGATTTGGAAACTTAAGGTTATCTCAAACCCAATTCATATTCATAATTCCATTTATTATCGACTTCACATTCGATTTGGATCAAACGTTACTTTGTCAATTCTCAACACAGAATTGATGTCTACCGATATATAACCTCTGAGCTCGTACGTCTCAGAGAAGGGTGTTAAGCTAAGAGAATAAATTCTCCGCCACCAACATATATATATTTAATAGAGATCAATTGCTATGTCATCAATTCACAATGTTAGACATACAATCCAAACCGATCATCTGAAATTCAAAACTCAACTTATATTGTCTTTGGTGTCGAAGTTAAACTCAATTTAACTCAACGATTCAATCTTTTTGAAAAATTCCAAATTGAACTAATTGTCCAAATTTCTCATTTAACATTTCAACTTCAACTTTGAAAATGAATTTCAAATCATTTATCACTTATGGAATATATTCACAACATTTCATTTCATATTTGGAAAAACATTTCCATACTTATTTAAAAATAAGTAATTCACAAATCTAATTTATTTTCAACATTTGAAAATATTCGATATACTTAAATCAAAATTAAGTATATATTTCATTTTTTAAGGAAATCATTCTCTTTCACATATTTATTTGAGTTAAAACGAATGTTACGTAAAACATCGTTACGACAACTCAAAATCACTAGTATAGGGATTCGAAATTTAGATAGATGTATAAATCCCAATGTTATACAAAATATTTCCTTTCGGAAATCATTTACTATAACAATAATGTTATAGTCCACTATTTCCTTTTATTCGAAAACATCTATTTCAACAATGAATGTTGAAATCTATGGTTTCGATATTCAATGCCTTTTAAAACATCCTTTAAAACAATTAACTTCGTTTTAAAATATCACTTTCCCAAACATGTCCATTTTATTCAATAATATATTCATTGCCAAAAATCGTTAATATATTTCATTTAACAAGCTATAAAGATTTACTTATCCAAAATAATCAACTAGTTCTTTAGTAAATCATTCATTGAATTGATTTTCAATTTAATCACCTTTGATTCATTTACATTGGATTTTACTAACGCTCATTCATATTCAATTAGTTTACTTTCACTAATTTATATTCAAGTTAGTTTGCTTTCAATTCAAATCAAATTTGATTCTATTTAGATTTACTTATCTTTCCATTTGAATTTAATTACTTAGCTTTCAATTTCCATTAATTCAATTTCATTAACACTTAATGAATTTCTATACAATCAACTAGCAACCATCTAACAACCGGTGCACATTCAACATAACCAAATTTATTTACTTTGCTTACATTCAATTTAGTTTAACACATTTAATTTCAATTGGTTTATATTCTAATTCAGATTGAATTCTAATATTCACTATATTCACAACTTCTTAACTTAAGTTTTATTCAACTCTTAACAACAACATTTCCAATCCATGTTTATTCACTAATTCACTTTTACAATTAAAGTTAAATTTCCTTTATATAACTCAAATTCATATTCATTACTTCACTTTATTAATTCATTTTGATATCAAATTCAACCTCATTCAACATTACTTAAGCTATGTTTCATTTTATCTTCAGTTGCATTTATTTTCACTATACAACTAAAGTTCGCCTCTAATTTATTTGAAATTCTATTTTATTTAACTTAACTTAGATTTCATTTCTAAAGTCATTTTATTTAACTTTTACTAAAGTCAAATTCATATCACTATTCAAAATTCAGATTTTGTTTTACTTAACAAAACTGTTTAACCATTATAACAACTGGTTTTACTTAAACTTTTTCATTTTATAAGTTATACAACTTATTAATTTAAACTTCCCAATTCATATTATATAATCACTTATCTTTTAAGTTTAAATTTCCATTTCAATAATTTATCTAATCCAGTTCAATTTATTTAACTTTCCTTTAGTTAAATTTCAAATCATATATTTATTAATGCTAACTCAATTCAATTAACTTTTCTTAAGTTAAAAATCTTTATTTCATAAGTCTCAGCAATTCGATAATGGTTTTCGAATGATCGGAACTCAAATCTAAGGAGACCTTACCGAAGAGAAACTATCATAAACCTAAATTTAGAGAGGGGTATTTTCGAAAAGGATTTGAATTTTCAAAATACTTTTTATTTTAAAAAACAATCTTATACTTCTTTAAATTTGAAAAATGTTTTCTTTAAAGTGATTCTAGTAACTATTCATATTAAATGACATAAACTAAGCTTTGTATAAACCAAAGCTCTGATACCACTTTGTAACATCCCGCCCTTCTGACCGCCCCTAGTCGGTAATTAAACCAACTTGAAACGTTCAAAATGACGGATTGTTGTTTAGTTTATGTAATTTAAACAGAATCAGCCACAGAAACACAGAATAATAATAATATTTCAAAAACAAATGAATTTTTATTTCTTCTTTTACAACATCAGAGTTTATACAATGTATTACATTTATACAACGGAATATTTCTTTTAAGTACAAAATTTCCTGAAACTAAAGTAAGCGTTTACCCCCTCTCTCTAACTTCGCTGCTCGAAAATCTTCAAGCTGTAGAATACTCGGTCTGACCCGAGTATTACATTCAAAAGAAAATAATACACAGGTCAGTCTAATTCAAACTCAGTTATTAGTGCATATAAGCAATAATAATCAAATAGACGACAGTCACAATAATTCCCGTCTATCCGACCCTTTTTACAAAGAAAACGGATGACGGTAATTTTAACACTTTTCAGTGTTAAACAACACATCAGTAGATTCAACTCATCAACTGAAATAAATAAATAGATTATCAATGAAGAAAATTTAGAAAGCAACAAATCATCGAATCGAAAAAAATCATTTCAAACAATTGAAATATCACTTTAAAACATCAATTTTGATTGGCTACAGTACACGCATGCGCGTACTGCCTCGCCAGTATATCATTAAATACACAGAAGATCAACAAAAACCCACAGACGAGCACAAGGTCAAACCCGAGCATTTCAGCTGGATTCAACTCAATGTACAGAACAAATACAAAGCAAATGTCACAATGAAACTGCAGTTGCAGACAGGTACAAAGACAAGGACCATGCACAGGTCAACAACACATAAATGTATATAGGCAATGCTCCAACAACTGCAACAGTGCACAGTGAAGCGAAGACGAGATAAAGAAGCATACACGCAGTTTCTTCTATTAAAAAGCCCAAAAATATATTATTGCTGAACTTAAACCGATAACAATATAAGTGCATTTATTCTTAAACTAGACTGAAACCCAAGTTTTAACAAAATGTATTATATAAAGGCTGATGCTCATTACTAAGATTGTTCACTAGATTTTTCAAAGTAATTTATTAAGTACCCATACATACATATAGTATTTATCAAAATCCTTTATAAAGAAATTGCATTGATATGGGAATTTTAATTTGAAACAGATATATATATATATTAATATAAACTTTTTTTAAACTACTTTTTTATTCAAACCTTACATATATAGCTAAGCATTCATAAAATCAGAAGGGAACTTATCAAATCAAATCATCAAATAGGAAGTCAAAACATCATAAATCTAGAGCAGCTAAAGGTATTAAAGTGATCAAAGAAGTGCATGCGAGCCAGAGGAAACAAGGCAAACACGTGCAACGGACTGGAATGGTTGAGGAGAGTAGAAAGGTATGAAAGGAGCAACCATACAGTGACAAATTTCATAAACAAGTTCAAGTGCGCTACAGAGAGTATGCAACATGAATGATGCAAAGAAAGCAACAGTGGAAAAACTATATGGATATTGAAACAAGCTATTTCAACTGATAGTATACAAGTAGTGTAGAATAAATATGTTGAACAGTGTACATATATACCAACAACATGAAGTGCAGACCTATTTGAACACAGTATGAAGTGCACCAGAGATATGAAAACATAACAGTACTGAATGCGAAAAAGAAATGCATCAGAGATGAACTCAAGATCAGGGAAATGTAAATGCGTAACTAAGTGAACCAGACTGCACATATGTCAAACACACCAGACCCCAATTTCAATGACCAAGGCTATGATATGGAATGCAAACTCAAATGAACACATGGCCGAGATCGAATACCAGAAACAGTGCTTATATCAAACAAATGCAAGGCAAAAATCGAAATAATTTATGAAAGAGTAAACCTTCATCACAAGGTAAAAATGCCAATTCATAGCCGGGTGTGACAACGTCAACAGGAAAATAATCAGAGCCGAGGCAAAAAAGGAAGATGAGAAATAGTCGAGCAAATTCATTTCAACAGTGAAAATTGACAAACAAAACAAAGTCACAGTAGAAGGTCATATAACCACATCAATATCCAACATCGAACGAAAACAACTGGCCAAGACAAAACAACATCAAAGCACTAGGGCTCGACAACAATAAAATGCATAAATATATTTATGTATATGGTGATGATGAATGTGACAGCAAATATATAGTCGCGCCCATATAGAGCTACTCCAGACAAGTTGATAACCCATATATATATACATACAAGAATGCATATATATATATATGCCAGAAATCAAAAGGACAAAGTAGCTTCAAATGAAAACCTATGGGCCAGTGAACATGTGCAGCTTAATGTAATAGAGGCAACAAAAAAAAATTTAGGCAACAGGACAACATCAAGTGATGCAACATCACAAAAATCCAAGCTTCCAGTCATTACAAAGTATCACAAAATTCCTAGCCGAGAGAACAACCTCATAACCAAGTCCAAGATGAGATAACAAGTCAAAGACAAGAAGATCAAAGACCGAACAGGTCAAAATGCTACCGAGATGTTCAGAAGTGACAATGTCACAAATGACCGAAGTCAAAAGGAAACCACTGTGATGAACAAGTCATCAACAAAATGCTCTAAAATCAAACTCAATCAAAATAAAAACAACTGAAGCTATAAATTCAAGGAGTCGAACCAAATCACAGTTCAAAATCACGTAAATTGCAAAAATCAGAGAAATCGACATTATTCAAACGGAGCCAAATGGCCGTGAATCAATTGATAAATTCAAACAACATATATATATATATATATATACACAAACGCAAATAAAGAAGATCGAGCATGTATAAACGAAATCAAGCTGTAGGATGAACTAGATGTGAGAATTACTCACCTTGTTTAACGAACGCAAATAGAAGGAGCCCTAATTTGCAAGCAAGGGAAGACGAGAACAAGGAACGACAACCATTTTTCTTCGTTTGTCTTTTTTTTTCCTTTGACTTCGGACGAAATTGAATGGAGGCGGAGGTACAATTTTTTTCAGGCCGCCATTTTTATTTCTTTCTTTTGTTTTGGAACTAGGGTTTGCGAATGAGAAAATGAAATAGAGGAACGGGTTTGGATTTTATCACGGCATCAACAACTTTTTTCAAAAGAATCTTAATTCGATTTAAAAACTCTAACAGCAATTAACAAACGATATTAATCATCCAACGACGATATTAATAAATACAAAAATCCGGGTTGTTACAGAAATTTAAATTGGATTCGATTTAAATTTCAACGCGTTTATATGTCGTATGTCCACATATCAACTCCGATAAATATGATATTTGAAACCCGGTAATAATTCAATATTGCGGACCCAATGGAACTGGTTTCATCGAATTCCGAGACTGTGCCTCGGAAGGCTATTTTTAAATTTAATTTAAACGATACAATTTCAAAACTGAACAAATCACTTTCAAATTCAATTCTGAAGCTTCTATTATCTTCAGTATTATCAATGTGAATTTTACCAGCCTTTGAAATATTTTAAATCAGCTTTATATTGAAGATTTAATTTTTATTCAACTTTCAATAGACTAAATTCTAAAATTTAATCGCCAAATTACATCTGATAATTTGAAATTCAAGTCAATCCATCATTCAAATATTTAAATTTAATTAAATATTCTCAAATTTAAATTGTTCAAAATTCAGGGTCGTTACAATATCTGTATTGTAGGCCTAACTAGGCAGTCCTTTATGGAAATAGAAAATCCACGACTGAGTTCCATACAAGGTAGACCTTGTTAAGCGGGATTCAGGGAGTAGACAGAACGATTACGTATAGTCCTCAAGGTATGCATTGGGTGGTACATTATGGATGTGTGAGCATTAGTATAGACTAGTGCGGATGTAGTTTTATGCATTTATAGTAGATGATGGAACATCTGTATTGTATGCCTTACGAGGCAGTCCTTTATAGATGTATTCATAGAACTCTATAGAAGTAAGACGATGGAGTCCTTTGCGAAGAGGATATGGAAGGTACTATGGGTAGTACCTTGGACCGATGCGGTCATTGGGCATATATCTACATATATATATATATATCAATTATTAGGTTTTAATCTACTAGGGAGTAGATGGGCACGATTCACGCACAGAGGCGAGAGTATTATAATCCCAATGAATGTAATATAACAGTAAATGGAAATAAAACGGTATATGTAAAATTAAGCTTAGAAGTGTATAATTTGTCATTCACCGGAACTTAGTTCGGAACCTCTCCTCATAACATCCTACAGGTTAGGTAGATGGCAGAGATTTTCCAGCTTTGAGACACTTGTTTAGAAAGTGTTATTATATTGTTGAGTATTTACTTACTATTATATTTTAGTCAGTTCCGCTGTGAGATATTTATCCGAGCTCTGATATATTTGTCTTTGCCTATTTGCAAGATACCAGAAACCCAACTCGGGCTTCAGTGGGCTTGGATTTTAGCTTTTTTTTGAAAAATCCGGACCCACCAGAATTCGGGTTGTTACATTTGGTATCAAAGCCTAGGTTTAGGATTCCTATGTAGATAGTGAGTGAACGTATTTGTAGTTTTTAATAAAATATAAATATATTCTATACTAAAATCCAAATAGTCCCCAATTATAGATTTTAACATATGGAAAGTTTTTAGAAGTATATTTGTTTATAGTTTGCCAGTTGGGTTTGGGATGACCCAAGTACGTTGAGCCCTATGGTAATTACCGATTTATAGCATACATATAAGCCATGTTTTGAGAGAAGATTAGTATCCATATTTTATAGGAAGTGGGGAAGTTCCCTAGGGAGAGTGTTTTATTTTGAAAAGAATAAGAGGTTTTAGTAAGAAGAAAATCCACTTTATGTCTAATCCAATAAAATGAAACTTTTGAATTGAAAAGGTGAAAAATATAATTGTTAATATATTTGAGGAAGTAAATATTGGGTTTTTGAAAAAAAAATAAGTGGTGTGGAATTTAAATTGGTTTTTATATGATGTAGATTTTGTTAAAAGTGAAATTCTTTTAAAAGAATTATAGAGCACGTATAGCTCTCTAGTTTCTATATAGGTAAACAAAAATTTAAAATATAAAAACCTGGAGTGTGTTAAGTATCGAAACCGTAGTTTACAACATTTATTAATGTAATAGATGTTTTCAGTAAAAATAAAGGAAGCATAGACTATGACCTTATTGTTATAGTAGGTGACTCCCGAAGGAAATGTTTTTACATAGTATATGGGATTTATTAATATTTATTTTAATTGAATCCATATATTAGTATTTTTGGGTTGTAGTAACGGTGTTTTACGCAACATCTGTTTTGTCCTAAATGAGTTTTGGAGATAATTTATAAAGTGATTTGTATGTACACTTATTATTTAAATAAGTATATGAAAATATTTTCTAGTTATAAAGCAGTTTTGAAAATGAGTTCTTTTGAAAAATAATGTATGTTAAATTAATGAATTTAGTGGAAAATATCTTATGTAAGTGAATATAGAGTAAATATACCTTAATCTATCGAAATGAAATGATGATGATAAAATTTTCTATGAATCATAAATAAAGATGTTTTGTGCAAGTTATAAGGAATACATGAAAGATATGTACAAGGTATGGAAAGCACCATATTTTGTACAGCCTATTTTGATAAAATATAATATAAATTTCTTATAATTTTGCATAAACATGAAATCCTCCTTTAAAGGATTCATAGAAGGTTTTAGCGTTAATGGTTTCTCATAAGAGAAAGTAATTCAAGTACATTAAGGTATAAAACCATTAAGTGTAGTAAGTTAGAAACTCCTTCAAGGTTAAGCAATTGGAAGAGTAGGAAAGTTAAGAGATTTTTGATAAAATAATTGTTCTAATCTACTCCAGTTTTAGTAAATTTGAAAATCTATGAAAAAAAGGATATTTTGAAAACATGTGAGGATATTTTTTTTAAGCCGAGAAAAAGGAAAAATGTTTTAAGAACAAGCAAGACATGTTTTAAAGAAAGATGGTTTGGTGGAAAAGTAAATAAGTTTTTGAAAAGATAAAATTTTAAGTAACCTAGTACCTTTGAATTTAACAGAAAACTTCAAAACAACACTTTCAAAGGCAAGAATTGTGGGAATTGATGTTTCAGAAATTTAGGAGTTTAAATTTTTGAAGAAAAATGATAAATACCAAGCCAAATAAGAGTTTTAAATATGGAGTAGATAGGAATCATTTCCTAGGTGTAACGGGAAAAGTATAAGGCTATAGCAGTAATTACTCCTTGTAACGACCCAGAATTTTGAACAAATTAAATTGAGAATATTTAATTAATTTTAAATATTTGAACGATGATTTAATTTGAATCCCCGATATAACTTTGAAATTTGCGATTAAACTTTAAAATTTAATCGATTGAAAGTCGAATAAAAATTTGAATCTTCAGTTTCAAGTTGAAGGAAAATATTTCGAAGGCTTTTAAAATTCGTATTGATAATTCTGAAGATAATAGAAGCTTCAGAATCGAAGTTGAAATTGATTTGATCAGTTTTGAAATTTATCGTTCGAACCGATATTTAAAAATAGTCGTTCGAGGCGCAGTCTCGGAATTCGACGAAACCAGTTCCATTGGGTTCGTGATATTGAATTATTGTCGGATTTCAAATCTCGTAGCTTTCGGAGCTATCGTGTGATCGTACAAGATATAAACGCCGAGACAATAATTAACCGATTTGATTTAAAAATAAATTTATACTCTAATCAACATCAGCCGTTCTTCCTTCAAATCACTGTCCCCTTTTCTAGGCCTAGTCGCAGAACGAAATCCTGCAAAAGAAAAAAAAATGGCGACAAAATCATTTCGTTCCTTCTCTCCAACTCAAAACAGCAAAACTCTTCCATTCAAAGAAAAAAATTTATATACGAAACACTTTCGTTCTCGTTCAAAATCAAATCAGCCAAGTTTCCCCTTTTCAAATAATCCTCTGGAAATCAACAGCCGCGTGAAATTAATGGCCGCGAAGCCAATTTCAAATCGCGAAAGGGAAATTGTTTTCGCGAGTTCTAAGGCGTACGCCTACCCATCGTCACTGGTTCGAATTCTATTCGACGTTCATGGGCTCGAGTCGGGATTCCAAGGAGCAGGCACTCGTGCTCGCGCACTTCGAGGAGGGGTGGGTTGCGACCTTACTGTGCGATGGGGAAGAGATAGTGGTGATCTGAAGTCCACCGGAGGAGCAGTGTCGCGACTGGAAGGCGGCGCGCGAGATGGCAAACGCGAGTAAGTGGGGCGATCGATTTCAATTTTGTGTGGAGAAATCGAGCACGATTCGTTTGATTGGGCTTGAAGGTCGATGTTGATGTCGTGGAAGATGCGCGCGCAGTGGAAGCTCTCGGAGGGGCAGGCAGAAATCATACGAGGCTGGCATCGGTCGTGCGATCGAGTAGGATGACATTGGAGGGGCAGCAGCTCGCGCGCACTGGCGATGGTCGAGTTCGATCTCGACGAAGTTGGCGAAGTCGATTGCTGTGAGGTATCTGCTGTTTTGTTTTCGACTTAATTTAATATAGTCACAGTTTAAAATTTGGAAGAAGAAACAATACTTTCATATTAAAATAAACAGTAAGGATTAAAACAGAGAAAAGGAATTTAATTTACAATAAGGCATATATATGTAATTATCTTTATAAATATATAAGTGAATTTACAGAAAGGGTAATTTTGTTTTAATCAAATAAATACCTATTTATAAATGAAACAGTACATATATATATTTATAGGGTTTTGAAAGTATAGAAAATTTAAAACAGTTTAGTGGATAAATAGTTTTATACAGTAAAAGAAAATTTGTTTACAATTCAAATTATTAGTTCAAAATGAAACCCTTAGTTAAATTAAATTATTAAAGGAGAAATTGGTTAAGAGAATAAATAGAATGAAAAATTTATTGTTCGATTTAATTCGAATATTGATATATTGTATAAATTGTTATACAAGGTTAAACCGTGAAGAAATGATCAAAAATGGAAAATGGATGGCAAATTAAAAGCAAAGGTGAGATCTTCTCACTCAAAATTTAAAGTGGAATTATTGCGGTTATTGATTGATTTGTTTTGATTGCTATTGAATGTGCTATTAGATATAATAGGATATATCTATATATATAGCAATATATACATATTGGCATATGTATATATTGGATTGATGATTTCCCGCCTCGTATAGCGGATGAGACCCTATTGCGCCGTTAGTAAGCGGATTTTTATAAAACCCATATACCGCGATAATTCCGTACTGGAGCGGAATTGGTATTGTGCTAACATCTTTGGATGCAGGGAAACAGGTTGGAGGGATCCAACTGGACCCCTCACATTGATTGAATTTATTTCTATTGTGATATGAATCTGTGAATGATTATAGTGATGCTATTAATCATATTGATATCTGGAAATTGTTTGAAAGCTAAAATTTAGCTGAATGGATGTTTTGACATCGTTGGATTCCAAAGATAAACGAAATTGAATTTTTGAAATTCAAGTAGAAAATTTCTAAGTGAATCAATTTTTGAAATTGAAGAAATTTTGAAGAAAGGAATTTTTAAAGTATAAAAAGTAAATTTTTATAATCGTATTGAATAAATTCCAGAATAAAGTGAAAATGCTAAATAAATGGATTTCATAAAACAGTGATTATAAATTGAAGAATTTAATTTAAATTTAGATTTTTAAATAGATTGAAAGAGATAAAGAAATTTATTTTCTTTAAAAGGAATTTATTTAAGAGGAGATAAGTTGGAAATCCAATTAGAAATTTAATTGGTAAATTGAAATGATTTGGGAAATCAATGTAAAATGAGTTCAATTTAAAGAATCCATTTAAAAACAGGATATTGAATGATTTGAAGGAAAATAAGGAATTTATTCTAGTAGAGATAAATAAAATTAGAAATCAATCTGTAATTGATTTAATATTTGGAAAAGAACTTTTGAGAAATCAGTATGGAATCTTTTATTCAAAGTTGAAAATAAATTCAGAAATCAATATTGAAATTGAATTGATATTGAAGTTTTTATAAATAGAATTGAAATTTATAAAAGTTGTTTAAAATCCGAAATCACTTATTTTGATAAGTAAAATATAGAAGTTAATAAAAAGAAGATTTATAAGTTGAAGTTGTTATTAAAACAGAAATGGAATTTATAAACGTTGTTTTATAAATAAAATCAATTGAATTTGATAAATTGAATATAGAAGATTATAAAAAAAGATATATTCACGATTTTGGACAGTGAATGTATTATTGAATAAAATGGATTCATTTTTTTTGAAAAAGTGATACTTTAGAACGAAGTTAAACATTTTAAAGATGTTTTAAAATGTATTATAAATCGAAAGCATAGATTTCAACACTTGTTGTTGAAATAGACGTTTTCGAGAAATTTAAGGAAATGGTGGACTATAACACTGTTGTTATAGTAAATGATTTCCGAAAGGAATTGTTTTTATGTAGTATTGGGATTTATATATCTATCTAAATTCCGAATCCCTATACTATTGATTTCGAGTCGTCGTAACGATGTTTTACGCAACATTCGTTTTGACTCAAATAGATGTTAAAATTTATGATTTCCTTAAAGAATTAAATGTATACTTAATTTTGATTTAAGTATATCGAATATTTTCCAAGTGTTGAAAATAAATGATTTGTGAAATACTTATTATTAAATAAGTAAGGAAATGCATTCCCAAAATGAAATGAAACGTTTTGAGATTTTATCTTCTTAAAGATAAATTGAAAATGAATATTGGAATCGATTTGAAAATCGTATATCAGTAGATATTTTTGAAATATAAATTCACTATGGAATTTATAAAAGAAAGGGAAGTTGTTTAAAAATAAATATCGATTTATTTTTGGAGTGTGGAAATTTTATATCTAGTAAAAGATATTTTTGAAGATGAAATAATTTGGAAAATTATTTGGAATCTAATGATGTTGCGCATCTTTATTGATAATTAAATAACCGACTATCAATAATTACCTTTAGATAGGTATTTGTGGTGAATTTGGATGAAATTGAATGCCACACTTATTTTTGAATAATCGCTCACTATTCGGGTTAGCCGGGAAAGGACCATGGGGTCGTATAACCCATTCCGAATATGTGATACCTCGTTATGAATTGCATTCGAAGACCGGTGTTGAAGACCGGATATTTTTGAAAACGGAAGGATTACCGTCGAGTTACTCTACATCGGCTGATCTCCGATTTAGAGGTTTTATCACCCTTAGTGACGGGAAGTCCGGACGTGATTAGAAATTTATCCGGATATGCAAGGGCTTCGTGAGAAGTGCCTTCGGTTCTGTTCGATCCCGGAACAGACTTGTATGGATTGTGTGTCTGACGTTACAATTTGAGATATAAAGCTGATTTCTTTCAAATACATTTCTGTTGGTGGCGGAGAATTTATTCTCTTAGCTTAACACCCTTCTCTGAGACGTATGAGCTCAGAGGTTATGTAGTTGAATTTTATCAGCGATATATCCCAATTTGGTAACGTGGCATACTGAGTGTTGCTGTGAAATGATCAGTGTTTGATCATTTGTGATATGATCATTTGTTTGATCTTATATCTTAATGATCATAGGTTGATCATTTTTGTTTGACCCGAAGCAGGGCTTTTTGAGAAAGCGTAGCTTTGTGGACGAGACTTCTTCGAGCCTCACACCCCGGAAATGGTCGAAACAGGAAGGATGCAGCAAGGTTTTAGGGAGTAGCGCCCCTTAGTGTATGTCATTCCTTCTGGATAAAGGTGGTATCATGGTATGGAGCCCAGATACTTAACCTCTGTGGTTACTGCATTATTTTTACTATGTGGTTTGTTGGAAATCGGGGATCCTCGGGAAGATCGGTGACGATCGGGGGATGACATACGCGTGTCAGTAGTTACCTATTTTTGCAGAGGTAACCCGGCCTTGTGTTGGCAGAGATCCGGTTAGGTTCTCGGGTCGTCTATTCCAGGGACGTACCCATCGTGGAAAAGGAAGTTCCTTAGCCTGACCATTTGTTGGAAATCCAAAGAAACAATACGTGACTTGTACGGTTTTAGTTGTAGAACCTGCCATCTAATATGGCAGCTATAGCAAGCATACTATAATGGTACCTATGCTGGCTAAGATTTATATTGTACTTTCGAAATGTTTTCTACACTATGCACTAATAATAATATCAAAAATGATTTGATTTTGCGTAGTAAGCATCTTTGACTATCATAAGAAGAAATCTCCTTCAAGTCTGCGTTTGCATTGTGTGTGTGGCAGGAGGTCTTATGGTAGTTTCATTTTCCAAAAGCATTGCGAATTGACTTTAAAAATTATTTTTGTTGTTATAAAGAATAACTGTTTTACGATCTCACACCAGTCACCATGACTGACTCGGAGTTTATTGTTCCCTTCTAAACTCTGGGTGCCCACCAATTTCCACACGGGCAGCCTAGAGTTATATTATCAGGATAGTCTGGATATTCTGGAGCTTTGGAGATAAGCTGGAGGACGAGACGTAGCATTTGTATCTGATAGTATGTATTCCACTGTGTATTCTGTATGAGGACAAGTTTATAAAACTGTCCATTGTTGTATATTGACTCTGATTGATGTATGTATAAAATGATATACTTCTTTGTTTTAAAGATTATTCATTTATCTATTATATGTTGTTCCGCTGCGATGTGTTAGATTCTGATATTATTTTCTATTCTGATGTCTGTTTCTGTTGTTGTTCTCTTCTCTCTTTCTTCTACTACTCTTTTCTTCTTCTTCTACCTTTTTCTTCTTTTTAAAACCCTCACTATTGGAGTTTCCGGCACTCGATTTCTCGGCAGTCGATAAAGGGAGTATCGATGTCGAATTTTCGAAAGTCGAAAATTCCCGTACGTGACAGCGTGGTATCAGAGCATATGGTTAAGCGACAACCCTGCTCTGTTGGGTGTTACTCATTAGAGATAGAGTCAGCAGTACTCTAGAATGAGTTTGAGTGTAATAATATATACGAGTGCGTATTTGTTAGTGAATATGAAAATTGTTTTGTATTGTGTTGACTTATCGGTTGATTGTTTATGGATTCTGGTCGGTGCAGTCTAGCTAACTGAAATCGATAGGGGTTTCTAAACTCTAAACAAGATAAACTGACACAGTATTGATTTTAAAACGGGTAAATGAGATAATTTTACCCAAAACTATTTTTGTATATAAGAGGAATGGTTTTCTATAAATTATTATGATATATGGATGCATGGTTGTTAGGAAGTAATGATGTTAATTATCCTCATTAATATATATGTGGAAATTGTATGTGAAATTGGAATTAAAACAAAGAACTAGGAAATAAATCCATATACAAATGAAATTTAAGAATGTAAATTATAAATGTGAATTGTAATTTAAAACGGAATTCCAGAGAAATTTTTGGAAATGTTTTGAAAGGAGTTTGAAAATTTTGGAGATTTGGAAAGTTTAATTCCTTTTTGATTTGAAAATGGATTTCAAAGGTTTGAAAAGTATTTTAGAAGAGATGAAAGCTCTAAACTCTTTTCGGTCGCTGGAAAATAACTTCGATGATGACCGTGGCATCATTGGTGTTCATTTTCGGGTTTCCAAAAGAGAAATTGCTGCCAAATTGTTTTAAAAGTAAGTTGTTTGAAAATTTGGGTTTGATTTTTGAAATTCAAAAGATAAATTTGAATTGTTTTCAAAATGGTTTTGAAAAGTTGAAAAGACTCTAGAATCCTATTTAAAATATTTATGAAATAAGAAATAAGTTGATAACTTATACAATTTGAATTTTGATAAAATAAATTTAACTTAAGGAATGAAGTTGAATTAAAGTAAGTATAAGTGAATCAATAAAAATCCAAGTGGTAATTTTTGAATATAAGTTATATAACTTATAAAATGAGAAAAAAAATAGAAGTGAAACGAATTGTTAAAAAGTGGTTAAACAATTTTATTAAGCAAAATAAAATGTGATTTTGATTAAGTGATGAAATTGACCTTGGTAAAGCTAAATTAAATTGAGAATCTGAATTGGATTGGTAAATGAATTAAGCTATTGAACTAATTGAATGTTGAATCAGTCTAATATAAATGAATTAATGAATGAATAAATTGAATGGAATCAATTGCAAATGAAGTGAACTAAAGAAAATTCAATATTCAGAAGTCGAACTGAATCCAAATTAGATTGGAATTGTGAATTAAATTCAAAAGAAGGTGAAATGTAAAATGGAATGAGAATGAATATGTGTAACTTCAATAGTGAAGTAAAGATGATATAAGAAGTATATATTGAAAAAATTTTGTAATGAAATTGGCAAAATGATTTGAATGTGTAACTAGATATTATGGCTAGTAGGACATACAGGTGTTATAAAAGGAATTGGAATTTTGATTTCGAAGATAATTTGAATTGCTCGAAAAAGGTATGTATTTAAATTT
Source organism: Allium fistulosum (assembly GCA_030737815.1). Lineage (NCBI taxonomy): Eukaryota > Viridiplantae > Streptophyta > Magnoliopsida > Asparagales > Amaryllidaceae > Allium > Allium fistulosum. The sequence continues at coordinate 1,147,750,769 of CM060905.1, forward strand.
GAATATGAGATTTGATGACTTTTTTCTCTAGCCGCTTGGCTTTTTCTTTTTCTTTTTGAAATCTGAGAGTCCGTAGGGACGTTTTGTAGTCGTGCCGTATTAGCCGCGCAAAGGAGACGCTGGCGAAATTTTTCGGAAATTTAGGGCGTTAGAAAATTTTTGAGAAATTTTGAAAGTTTAAAATTTGAATTTAAACTTAAATTTGAATTGTTAAGAAAACAATGTTGTCTGGAACTTATAATTGAGTTGGAAAAATTAGTTGAATTAATAGCGAATCTCTAGTAGAGAGATTTGTTTTGAAAAATTGAAAAAACTATTGGATTTTGAAAATAGTAGAGAAGTTAAAAACTTTTTCTTCCTGACTTGTAATTTCGAGGACGAAATTCTTTTAAGGAGGGAAGTCTGTAACGACCCAGAATTTTGAACAAATTAAATTGAGAATATTTAATTAATTTTAAATATTTGAACGATGATTTAATTTGAATCCCCGATATAACTTTGAAATTTGCGATTAAACTTTAAAATTTAATCGATTGAAAGTCGAATAAAAATTTGAATCTTCAGTTTCAAGTTGAAGGAAAATATTTCGAAGGCTTTTAAAATTCGTATTGATAATTCTGAAGATAATAGAAGCTTCAGAATCGAAGTTGAAATTGATTTGATCAGTTTTGAAATTTATCGTTCGAACCGATATTTAAAAATAGTCGTCCGAGGCGCAGTCTCGGAATTCGACGAAACCAGTTCCATTGGGTTCGTGATATTGAATTATTGTCGGATTTCAAATCTCGTAGCTTTCGGAGCTATCGTGTGATCGTACAAGATATAAACGCCGAGACAATAATTAACCGATTTGATTTAAAAATAAATTTATACTCTAATCAACATCAGCCGTTCTTCCTTCAAATCACTGTCCCCTTTTCTAGGCTTAGTCGCAAAACGAAATCCTGCAAAAAAAAAAATGGCGACAAAATCATTTCGTTCCTTCTCTCCAACTCAAAACAGCAAAACTCTTCCATTCAAAGAAAAAAATTTATATACGAAACACTTTCGTTCTCGTTCAAAATCAAATCAGCCAAGTTTCCCCTTTTCAAATAATCCTCTGGAAATCAACAGCCGCGTGAAATTAATGGCCGCGAAGCCAATTTCAAATCGCAAAAGGGAAATTGTTTTCGCGAGTTCTAAGGCGTACGCCTACCCATCGTCACTGGTTCGAATTCTATTCGACGTTCATGGGCTCGAGTCGGGATTCCAAGGAGCAGGCACTCGTGCTCGCGCACTTCGAGGAGGGGTGGGTCGCGACCTTACTGTGCGATGGGGAAGAGATAGTGGCAATCTGAAGTCCACCGGAGGAGCAGTGTCGCGACTGGAAGGCGGCGCGCGAGATGGCAAACGCGAGTAAGTGGGGCGATCGATTTCAATTTTGTGTGGAGAAATCAAGCATGATTCGTTTGATTGGGCTTGAAGGTCGATGTTGATGTCGTGGAAGATGCGCGCGTAGTGGAAGCTCTCGGAGGGGCAGGCAGAAATCATACGAGGCTGGCATCGGTCGTGCGATCGAGTAGGATGACATTGGAGGGGCAGCAGCTCGCGCACACTGGCGATGGTCGAGTTCGATCTCGACGAAGTTGGCGAAGTCGATTGCTATGAGGTATCTGCTGTTTTGTTTTCGACTTAATTTAATATAGTCACAGTTTAAAATTTGGAAGAAGAAACAATACTTTCATATTAAAATAAATAGTAAGGATTAAAACAGAGAAAAGGAATTTAATTTACAATAAGGCATATATATGTAATTATCTTTATAAATTTATAAGTGAATTTACAGAAAGGGTAATTTTGTTTTAATCAAATAAATACCTATTTATAAATGAAACAGTACATATATATATTTATAGGGTTTTGAAAGTATAGAAAATTTAAAACAGTTTAGTGGATAAATAGTTTTATACAGTAAAAGAAAATTTGTTTACAATTCAAATTATTAGTTCAAAATGAAACCCTTAGTTAAATTAAATTATTAAAGGAGAAATTGGTTAAGAGAATAAATAGAATGAAAAATTTATTGTTCGATTTAATTCGAATATTGATATATTGTATAAATTGTTATACAAGGTTAAACCGTGAAGAAATGATCAAAAATGGAAAATGGATGGCAAATTAAAAGCAAAGGTGAGATCTTCTCACTCAAAATTTAAAGTGGAATTATTGCGGTTATTGATTGATTTGTTTTGATTGCTATTGAATGTGCTATTAGATATAATAGGATATATCTATATATATAGCAATATATACATATTGGCATATGTATATATTGGATTGATGATTTCCCGCCTCGTATAGCGGATGAGACCCTATTGCGCCGTTAGTAAGCGGATTTTTATAAAACCCATATACCGCGATAATTCCGTACTGGAGCGGAATTGGTATTGTGCTAACATCTTTGGATGCAGGGAAACAGGTTGGAGGGATCCAACTGGACCCCTCACATTGATTGAATTTATTTCTATTGTGATATGAATCTGTGAATGATTATAGTGATGCTATTAATCATATTGATATCTGGAAATTGTTTGAAAGCTAAAATTTAGCTGAATGGATGTTTTGACATCGTTGGATTCCAAAGATAAACGAAATTGAATTTTTGAAATTCAAGTAGAAAATTTCTAAGTGAATCAATTTTTGAAATTGAAGAAATTTTGAAGAAAGGAATTTTTAAAGTATAAAAAGTAAATTTTTATAATCGTATTGAATAAATTCCAGAATAAAGTGAAAATGCTAAATAAATGGATTTCATAAAACAATGATTATAAATTGAAGAATTTAATTTAAATTTAGATTTTTAAATAGATTGAAAGAGATAAAGAAATTTATTTTCTTTAAAAGGAATTTATTTAAGAGGAGATAAGTTGGAAATCCAATTAGAAATTTAATTGGTAAATTGAAATGATTTGGGAAATCAATGTAAAATGAGTTCAATTTAAAGAATCCATTTAAAAACAGGATATTGAATGATTTGAAGGAAAATAAGGAATTTATTCTAGTAGAGATAAATAAAATTAGAAATCAATCTGTAATTGATTTAATATTTGGAAAAGAACTTTTGAGAAATCAGTATGGAATCTTTTATTCAAAGTTGAAAATAAATTCAGAAATTAATATTGAAATTGAATTGATATTGAAGTTTTTATAAATAGAATTGAAATTTATAAAAGTTGTTTAAAATCCGAAATCACTTATTTTGATAAGTAAAATATAGAAGTTAATAAAAAGAAGATTTATAAGTTGAAGTTGTTATTAAAACAGAAATGGAATTTATAAACGTTGTTTTATAAATAAAATCAATTGAATTTGATAAATTGAATATAGAAGATTATAAAAAAAGATATATTCACGATTTTGGACAGTGAATGTATTATTGAATAAAATGGATTCATTTTTTTTGAAAAAGTGATACTTTAGAACGAAGTTAAACATTTTAAAGATGTTTTAAAATGTATTATAAATCGAAAGCATAGATTTCAACACTTGTTGTTGAAATAGACGTTTTCGAGAAATTTAAGGAAATGGTGGACTATAACACTGTTGTTATAGTAAATGATTTCCGAAAGGAATTGTTTTTATGTAGTATTGGGATTTATATATCTATCTAAATTCCGAATCCCTATACTATTGATTTCGAGTCGTCGTAACGATGTTTTACGCAACATTCGTTTTGACTCAAATAGATGTTAAAATTTATGATTTCCTTAAAGAATTAAATGTATACTTAATTTTGATTTAAGTATATCGAATATTTTCCAAGTGTTGAAAATAAATGATTTGTGAAATACTTATTATTAAATAAGTAAGGAAATGCATTCCCAAAATGAAATGAAACGTTTTGAGATTTTATCTTCTTAAAGATAAATTGAAAATGAATATTGGAATCGATTTGAAAATCGTATATCAGTAGATATTTTTGAAATATAAATTCACTATGGAATTTATAAAAGAAAGGGAAGTTGTTTAAAAATAAATATCGATTTATTTTTGGAGTGTGGAAATTTTATATCTAGTAAAAGATATTTTTGAAGATGAAATAATTTGGAAAATTATTTGGAATCTAATGATGTTGCGCATCTTTATTGATAATTAAATAACCGACTATCAATAATTACCTTTAGATAGGTATTTATGGTGAATTTGGATGAAATTGAATGCCACACTTATTTTTGAATAATCGCTCACTATTCGGGTTAGCCGGGAAAGGACCATGGGGTCGTATAACCCATTCCGAATATGTGATACGTCGTTATGAATTGCATTCGAAGACCGGTGTTGAAGACCGGATATTTTTGAAAACGGAAGGATTACCGTCGAGTTACTCTACATCGGCTGATCTCCGATTTAGAGGTTTTATCACCCTTAGTGACGGGAAGTCCGGACGTGATTAGAAATTTATCCGGATATGCAAGGGCTTCGTGAGAAGTGCCTTCGGTTCTGTTCGATCCCGGAACAGACTTGTATGGATTGTGTGTCTGACGTTACAATTTGAGATATAAAGCTGATTTCTTTCAAATACATTTCTATTGGTGGCGGAGAATTTATTCTCTTAGCTTAACACCCTTCTCTGAGACGTATGAGCTCAGAGGTTATGTAGTTGAATTTTATCAACGATATATCCCAATTTGGTAACGTGGCATACTGAGTGTTGCTGTGAAATGATCAGTGTTTGATCATTTGTGATATGATCATTTGTTTGATCTTATATCTTAATGATCATAGGTTGATCATTTTTGTTTGACCCGAAGCAGGGCTTTTTGAGAAAGCGTAGCTTTGTGGACGAGACTTCGTCGAGCCTCACACCCCGGAAATGGTCGAAACAGGAAGGATGCAGCAAGGTTTTAGGGAGTAGCGCCCCTTAGTGTATGTCATTCCTTCTGGATAAAGGTGGTATCATGGTATGGAGCCCAGATACTTAACCTCTGTGGTTACTGCATTATTTTTACTATGTGGTTTGTTGGAAATCGGGGATCCTCGGGAAGATCGGTGACGATCGGGGGATGACATAAGCGTGTCAGTAGTTACCTATTTTTGCAGAGGTAACCCGGCCTTGTGTTGGCAGAGATCCGGTTAGGTTCTCGGGTCGTCTATTCCAGGGACGTACCCAACGTGGAAAAGGAAGTTCCTTAGCCTGACCATTTGTTGGAAATCCAAAGAAACAATACGTGACTTGTACGGTTTTAGTTGTAGAACCTGCCATCTAATATGGCAGCTATAGCAAGCATACTATAATGGTACCTATGCCGGCTAAGATTTATATTGTACTTTCGAAATGTTTTCTACACTATGCACTAATAATAATATCAAAAATGATTTGATTTTGCGTAGTAAGCATCTTTGACTATCATAAGAAGAAATCTCCTCCAAGTCTGCGTTTGCATTGTGTGTGTGGCAGGAGGTCTTATGGTAGTTTCATTTTCCAAAAGCATTGCGAATTGACTTTAAAAATTATTTTTGTTGTTATAAAGAATAACTGTTTTACGATCTCACACCAGTCACCATGACTGACTCGGAGTTTATTGTTCCCTTCTAAACTCTGGGTGCCCACCAATTTCCACACGGGCAGCCTAGAGTTATATTATCAGGATAGTCTGGATATTCTGGAGCTTTGGAGATAAGCTGGAGGACGAGACGTAGCATTTGTATCTGATAGTATCTATTCCGCTGTGTATTCTGTATGAGGACAAGTTTATAAAACTGTCCATTGTTGTATATTGACTCTGATTGATGTATGTATAAAATGATATAGTTCTTTGTTTTAAAGATTATTCATTTATCTATTATATGTTGTTCCGCTGCGATGTGTTAGATTCTGATATTGTTTTCTATTCTGATGTCTGTTTCTGTTGTTGTTCTCTTCTCTCTTTCTTCTACTACTCTTTTCTTCTTCTTCTACCTTTTTCTTCTTTTTAAAACCCTCACTATTGGAGTTTCCGGCACTCGATTTCTCGGCAGTCGATAAAGGGAGTATCGATGTCGAATTTTCGAAAGTCGAAAATTCCCGTACGTGACACTCCTAGTAGTAATAATGAAAGTTCCCGTAAGGAGTATAGGACACTAATGAAAACCTAGAAATGTTGCTTCATGTGTGTAGACTATAGAAGAATAGTGAAAGGATATTAGTTAGATGATAAGACACACGTGGTTGGGATAGGTAGACCTTAGTTGGGGAAAAGTGAAAGCTAAAGAGAGAATTTCCCCAAGCTTAGTTGCCTTTTTAAATAGAGACTACATAAATTGAAATCCTTATCCATTGCAGTAAATGAGACTTAGTCATTCCTTTTTGAGCTGGGAATAGAAGAGATGAATAGATCTTATTCGTCATGAGTAGCACAACGTAAGTTAGTAATAAGTAATAGGCGGCAGGAGAAGCATATGAGTTACTTGGATCCCTAGAGTAGAACCTTTCTATGTCAGAGTGGACATGGTCCTAGACCCCTAGCACTAGATGATAGCTTTGTTTAGTTGCTATATTAAAAGTAGAGTAAAAGCAGATAAAAAGGTAACTAAAAGAAGAATAGTAAGATCTAAAGAAAGCAAGAGAAACATCAATAGAAATAAATGAGAATTGCAAAAGAAAAATACATCTTTCCCATAAATTAAGCTTGGGAAAAAGTTTAAAAAGAAAAATCTTTCTTATGTAAACCGTGCTTGGGAAAGAAAATAGAGATTTTATAGGATAGCGGTATAAGTTCCAAATACGGAGAGAGAGGTACGCAAAAGTAAGACGGAGAAATGCGAAGTTTTTTCATTTTCTACCTTCTTTCTGACATAAGAAATCAAGTTTGGAAAATTAGATTTTTCTGAAATTCGAATATTAAAAGTTGTGTGGTAGGATTTGAATGAAAAATTCATTGAACTACACCCATATTTAGTAGGAGTGTGGGAAAAATTGGAAGAAAAATGTTATGAATTTTCAAAAAATTGCATTCATATAGAAATTGCAAGTATATGTAGGATGTGTGCATCATATTTTAAAATAAATTTTTAAAGAAGAGAAGCATTCATATAGGAGGTAACGCTTAAAAATTCATGTACATGCATATATTTTGTATTGAATAACACTTTTGCACAAGAACACGGATGGTCGTAAAATTGAATGTACACAAAATGGATGTGATTGATGTGGGGAATTACATAATTTTACCCTTGTCGAATTTCGGGGACAAAATTTCCTAAAGGGTGGGAGAATGTAACACCCCGCAATTTTATATAATTAACTATTCAAATAACAATGAATAGTGAAAATAAACATTTGGAAATTGTCAGAATATGGCCTCAAAAGTTATACCATTGTGTCCGTGGCAATTTGCTGATTAATTTCCATATATAACTTGTCAAAATCCGAGTTAATACAGAGAAATTAAGAAAAGAAAAAAAATGCAGAGAAATGAAAAAAAATGGGTCGACCCATAGGTCGACCCAGAGCACTCCAAGGTCGACCGCCGGGTTGACCCAAGGAGAACACAGGTTGACCCTAAGGTCAACCCACGTTGTTACCTGGATGTAGTTTCATCCACGTACGTGCCGAACCGACTAAAATTTGATTTTTGTGGGATCTGAGCCTTATGTTGATTAATCCGATGGCTCCAAACGACCCTGTGATGTGGTGGCTCCAGATTCAATCCAAAGATCCAACGGTCTGAGATCCCCAAACTCCACTATAAATAGAACCCTAGGCCTAGCTATTTTCTTACAATCATATTTTCTCCTAATGGGTTCATTGCCTGAGGCTGGACCTTAAAAAGAAAATATTTCTAGGGAGGATATCTTCTCAATAAAAATATTATACACCTTAGAAGGGGCTCCAAAAGGAACATGGAGCCAGGCTGAGCACAAGCAAAGCTAAGGACGACAAGTGAGTGGATCTAATAATATATTTTTTACGTTTATGATATATTATCGTTAGATTCCCTTTAAATAATTTTATCAGTATTTATTTCAGTAATTAATTCTGTTAATAGTTATGCTGAGACTGTAAATTGTATAAGGGAGCTTATATTTAATTAATATTAGGCTTGACAGTTAGAGAAAGGCGTAAGCCTAAAAGTAAGAAACTTACAATTATATACATCTAATTTAAAGTTGAAATTTAGCCTGTAAATGTTAGCTTCTTTTTATTCGTTTTTACGCGAATAAAATAGTAAAGAAAAGAATTCGCAAATACGGACTAAAATTGAAGAACATTAGATTTACAGAAATTAGATGTAAAATAAGAAAAGCTGAAATAAAAAGAGAAAGATAGAAATTTGCAGTAAATTATGCTAAAATGGGGAAAAATAAATTAAAGGGGAAAATTTATTAACTTGATGGGGAAGTTAGTGATAGATTAATTGTTTGGTTTAAAAAAGAGAATACATTTCAATAGTTTAATATTTAAAATATAAGGATAAACGTAATCGCAAGAATAAAAGATAGAAAGAGGGAATTAGTGTAAAATAGAGAAACTACTGTATTTTACACTATCCAAAAAGTAATGCAACAATAAAAGAAATATCTTGTAGTTACGGATTATTGTTTATAGCGTTATTTAGTATTAAAATATGGAAATGTATGTTTTTTAGCACAGTTTTTGTAACCAACCAAATAGAATAGAATTACTTCCTAGAATATAAGAAAATAAAGTGAAGGATTAAAGGAATTAAAGAAGGAATCAAGTTAATTATTAGACAAGACTAGAAGCTATAGACAGAAATGTAACTAGATCTGCATTTACTATGCAGATAATAAAATAAAAGCAAAGCAGTTATTATGATAAGTAAATTTGTGACCGTCGGACGTAGTCCCAAACCAAGATTGTCATATAATATAAGAGAATTAAAGAGAATTCAATATCATAATAAAAGAAAACAGACTAGAATAGAAAAGAGATGCTTGTAATTATATTTATAATGTACAGATTATAAATGAGAATAAAAGTGACAATTGCAAGAAAATTATAACATAGTTTATAATTAAGTAGAAAGAACAGAAAAGGCTTATTTTAAGACTTAAATTAAGTTAATAAACAAATAGAGCAAAAATAACAGAAGGAGCTTATTTTAATAAACTTAGATCTTGGATTATGTTATTAAGCAAGATAATTGAAGTGGCCTATACCAACAGCATTCCCTTTCAGTCAGGAACTAATGGTCTCACAATAGTTATGTAAGGTTGGGACAAAATTATGCTAATTAGGGTAAAGAAGTAGCCAACAGAATAAGAAAAGTAAACTAAACGCATAATAAAAGATTAGACGTAGGGTCTAATAAAACAATAAGATGTGTTTGGAGCAGCCCAAAAGATGAAGAGCCTAACGAAGCAGTTCATCACGGATTTCAACACAAAAGAAGAACGTCCAACTTAGCTATTTTGGGCTAGAAGAAAGTATGAGACTTCAAGGGGACATGAGGGTACTCTAGTATGGCCCTCTGGGTTGGCGTAGCGGAGCAGTCCTCCAGAGGCAGGTCTGTAGGTGTTCCATTAAAAGAGTATGCCTTGATTGCTTTTTGCATGCCGGGACCATTGTAGGAAGTCAAAAAGGGTTGATGTTCGGAGTAGGATATTCGTATGTCCCAGTACTTGCAAGTAAGTTTTAGTGGGCATGACCCATAAGGATAGTCGCATGTGGTTATCAGGCCAGCATGAAAACCAAGAAGCGAGTTCGGGAAAGACTAGAGCTAAACCAACAGTCCAATGAACCTTTCACCATCAAGACATTGGATGAGTGGCGCGGCCAATTGGATGAATAGATTGTTTGCGGTAGGGCACAGCCACTTAGCTCTTTAGAGGTCTTTCGATTAGTTGAGGGCTGGCTGTGTGGGGCCATAGCCAAGATAAGAAAAGGGACAAACCAAGTAGAATATCTTTGTTGTAGGCCTAACAAGGCAGTCCTTTACAGAAATAGAGAATCCCTGACCGAGTTCTATACAAGGTAGACCTTGTTAAGCGGGATTCAGGGAGTAGACAGAACGATTGCATATAGTCCTCAAGGTACCCATTGGGTGGTACATTGTGGATGTCCGAGAATTAGTATAGACTAGTGCAGACGCAGTTTTACGTTCATAGTAGACGACGGAACATCTGTGTTGTAGGCCTTATGAGGCAGTCGTTTATAGATGTAGTCATAGAACGCCATAGAAGCAAGACGATGGAGTCCTTAGCGAGGAGGATACGAAAGGTACTATGAGTAGTACCTAGGACCAATGCAGTCATTGGGCGTATACCTACATATATATCAGTTATTAGGTTTTAATCTACTAGGGAGTAGATGGGCACGATTCACGCACAGAGACGAGAGTATTATAAACCCAATGAACCTAATATAATAGTAAATGGAAATAAAACGGTATATATAGAATTACGTTTAGAAGTGTATAATTTTTCCATTCACCAGAAGTTAGTTCTGACCCCCTCCTCATAATATCCCACTAGTTAGGTAGATGGCAGAGACTTTCCAGCTTTGAGACACTTGTTTAGAAAGTGTTATTATATTGGTGAGTATTTAATTACTATTATATTTTAGTCAGTTCCGCCGTGAGATATTTATCCGAGCTCTGATATATTCTTCTTTGCCTATTTGCAGGATACCAGAAACCCAACTCCGGCTTCAGTGGGCTAGGATTTTAGCATTTTTGCGAAAAATCCGGACCCATTGGAATTCGGGTTGTTACAGAAGTGATGGTTTTAAATAGAATTAAAGGGTTTTTGAAGATGTTTCAAAATGTGATATGGAATGGAAACATAGATTTCAATATTTATTGCTGTAATAGACGTTTTTGGCAAGTAAAGAAGGCATGGACAATAACACAGTTGTTATAGTAAATGATTTCCAAAAGGAAATGTTTTATATAGTATATGGTATTTATCTATATATATTTATCGAATCCTTATACTAATATTTTGGGTTGTCGTAACGATGTTTTACGCAACATTCGTTTTGACCTAATAAATTAAGTGTTGACCTTCCATCGTGAAATACACGAATCAGTTCTTATGGTCGTACTAAAGGTTTGATGGTGTAGGAGCATTGTTTCCTATACTTAACACCCGTCTGGAGGCGTATGAACTCTGGAGTAGTACGGTTATAAAAATCTATTTGTCGTGTCTCCAAATGATAGTGTTATGGAATATACTTATACCGGTTATATAAGTATATGAAAAGATCTTCTAAGTGTTGGAAGTGAAGTGATTTGTGAATATACCTGTACTGTAGATATAAGTATATGGAAATATTTTCCAATATAGTAAATTTTGGTATGATTTTGAGAGTATATCTTTTTAAGGATAATTTGAAGTGAATGTTTGGAAAGTGATTTAATTAATAAAAGATTAATTAAAAAGGCCTAGTGATTGCTTGTGGTGCTGGATATTGTATGTTTGTTTTGATAGTTAAATAACCGACTATCAAATATTTGGCCTATTTATCGTTGTTGGTCTGGAGAGACCAGGGTTGGATTTATACGAGAACCACTTCGGACCAACGTATATGCGTTCGAATGTGCAGGTTTGGGAGATATTGATATTTTGGGATTTTCATAGTGAAGGACTGCTTGTTGATAGTTTGGGGATAAACTCCCAATAAAAATATATTAGCAATAGTCTCTTCATTATGAAATATATGATGCAAGACTATTCGCTACTAATCCTAGGGTAATTCCCGATAGGATATGGTAGGAGAGTGCGTTCGGTTTGTCCTGTTCCTGGATAACTTGTATGGATGGATGTCTGACATTGCATTTTAAGATTGCATTGTTGACTTTTGTAAACGTACATCTGTTTGGTGGCGGAAAAGGCAACTTCTCTTAGCTTAACACCCTTCTCTGATACGTACGAGCTCGGAGGTTATATGTTTGTAAAAGCCAATAGTGATCGAAGTAATGGCAGTGTGGCATTCAGAGTGATATGTGCTATCTGAAAGGTAATCGTGACCTTAAGCCTCACACCCGAAAATGACCAAAATAGGGTAGATGCAGCAAGGCTATGTGGTTCGCAACCATTAGGGTATGATCATCCCCTTCTAGATATATTTCTTCCCGCTATGACGTTCGGGATGTAAATTATTGTGGACGTATGCTATGAGGGCCCTCAAATAGTTCGGTAATGACCAGGGTGATGACATATTCAGTAATATCTAAGGAGAGGTAGGTCGGTCTTGTGTTGGTAGGGGGGACAGATGTTCTGTGGTCCTCGGTACATTCTTCTAGAGATGTACTGCCGGAAGGTAGTATCTTCACCTGGTCATTTGTATGGAATTCATTATCCACTATGTACCTGCCATTTTGTTTGTAGAACCCGCGTTTGTGGCTAGTATTGTTGGAATTTAATAATGTAAAAATTTCGGCAATGATTCTTATTATTTGTAAAATAGAAACTAGTAATAATATAACATGATATGATATGAAAGGTTTTGGTTATCGTAAGGTAAAAACCTGTCCGTCTTTATGTGTGGGCGTGTCTTACAAGATACCTTTCTTTTGATAAAAGAACGCTTTTATAAACTTTAAAATAAATTCAATTGAGGTGTGTTTTCTCATGCTAGTTTGCCAGACTGATCTGGGCATTCTTCCCTTTCAATGCTCGAGTCCGACCGAGTATATTTACATATGTAGATTTGGATGCTTTGGAGCTTCAGTAGGAGTGCTGGAATTCTTCTAATCGTATTCCATGTATATTTTTATTTTCCACTACTTTGTTATTTAAATTATCAGCAATTGTAAGGAGAGGTTATTATAACTGTCCAGGCTGCTGGTTAGTTATTGATTGTTGTACTCTGATGGATGTATGTATATTATATTATAGTTTCTGTTTTGTAAAGATCATTGATATGATATTATATGTTTTTCCGCTGCGATTGCGAGATTCTGTAATTGTTTTAGGTTCTTCTGTTTTGTCTTCTATTTCTTCTTTTTCTTTCTTTTTCTTCTCTTCTATTCTCTCTTCTTCTTTTCTCTTCTTCTCTCTTCTTTCTTTCTTTCTCATGGTTATTCCTATTTCCCTTCGGTTTGGGGCTGGACATGTGCGGTTATTGTCAGCTCTGAACGGAATGGATTTGCGGGTCATCACCTCAAAAATCAGTCTTTTATGTTTTTAAAGGATAGAGAGAGGGTTTAGAATACTTACTTTTCATTATAGAACAAAAGCCCTTTGTTTTGATCTTGATTTGGGGTCCATTTTGATTCTACGGTTTAGATAACAAGTGTTTTGGTTTTCAGATTTTTTTTAGCAAAAGAATAAAGGATAAAGAAGTATATGTACTTCTTATTTTTCTCCTACATATGCCTAATAGGGTTTGGGTAAGTATCCAATAGCAAGTGTTGCTAATTTCTTTTGCAAAAAAGTGTTGCTAATTTTGTTTTGTTTTATCACTAATACAACACCACTAGTCTTACAATGTTATACAAAATCATAAATTAACTTCCCTATTTATCAAACCAATAAACATTTAAAAATTAAATTTCAAAAAAAATTCTCAATATTAACACTTTACTCTAAACACCAAATTTAAATATTTGATTTAATAATATTTCGAAATTATAAATTGAAATCCTATTTTATAAATGAAACTCATTTCTTATTTAAATCTGATCAATTATTCTCAACACTAAATTTAATTTCATAAATCACTATTATAAATTAATTGTCCATAATTTAAATTAATTAATTAGTTAATTAACAACAGGGTTATTACATACACACACAATAGGGAAGATGTATATATATTCATTAGATTCAGAATAATTGGAGAAGAATAGAATAAGAATAGATTAGAGGAAGAAGAAACAAATAGAAAGTAGGTTGAATCCTTACATGATTTCTCTATGGAGTTTCTGAATCCTATTGGAGAGATGACAATGGCAATGTTTCATCGTATTCCCCAAAATAATATGAATAAAAGTGGAGAGGATAAGATTCTATTTATAGGAGTTGAAATGTACCAGAAATGTAGGATGGAAGTAGGTAGGAAACAGGTAAGTCTATAGCGCACAACTGAACAGGAAAGAACTTAAAACTCTAGCTGCCAGTGGCAACTACTGTTGCCAAGCAGTCGATCTTCCTTAGGCGACCGATCGGCCGCTATAGTCGACCAGTTGACCTATTCTGGTCGACCGCTCTTTTATTCAAGATGTTAATTATTGTTTCCTTTGTCGAATTATTTTATTCCCTAATTAAATTTTTTAACGTTAAGCCTTAACTAATCATTTACTTAGCTCCAAGCCAATGGTTAAGCATATGGTTAAGCGACAACCCTGCTCTGTTGGGTGTTTCTCATTAGAGATAGAGTCAGCAGTACTCTAGAATGAGTGTGAGTGTAATAATAGATATGAGTGCGTATTTGTTAGTGAATATGAAATTGTTTTGTATTGTGTTGACTTATCGTTTGATTGTTTATAGATTCTGGTCGGAACAGTCTAGCTAACTGTAATCGATAGGTGTTTTTAAACTCTAAACAAGATAAACCGACACAGTATTGATTTTAAAACAGGTAAATGAAACAATTTTGCCCAAAACTATTTTTGTATAGGAAAGAAATAATTTTCTATGAATTATCATAGTATATGGATGCTTGTTTGTTGGGAAAGTGATAATATTGAAATGTTATCATTGTTATATTGAAATGGAATAAGAAATTAAAATAATAACCAAAGATTTGAAAATAAATTCATTTGACAAATGAAATTTATAAATATGAATTAAGAATATAAGGAAATAAATTCATATACAAATGAAATTTAAGAATATAAATTTTAAAAGTGATTTGTAATTTGAAACGAAATTCCAGAGAAGTATTTGGAAATGTTTTGAAAAGAATTTGAAAATTTTGGAGATTTGGAAAGATTAAATCTTTTTGATTTGAAAATGAATTTCGAAGGGTTTTGGAAAGTATTTTGGAGAGATGAAAGCTCTAAACTCTTTTCGGTCGCTGGAAAATAACTTCGATGATGACCGCGGCATCATTGGTGTTCATTTTCGGGTTTCAAAAAGAGGAATTGCTGCTAAATTGTTTTAAATGGAAGTTGTTTGGAAAATTGGGTTTTGTTTTGGAAATTCAAAGGATAAATTGAATTGTAAAATGATTTTTGAAATGTTGGTAAGACTCTGGAATACTATATAAAAATATTTATGAAATATTATTAAGTTGATAACTTATACCATTTTGAATTTTGATTGAATAAATTTAACTTAAAGGATGGAGTTAAATTAAAGAAAGTATAAGTGAATAAATTTGAATAAATGAAAGTGAAATTGAAAGTTGAGATTCATTTTGAAGTTGTAAGCAATAGAATTGAATTGAATAATTATAAATGTGAATTGAAAGAGAAATTAAAGTTCATATGGAATTTGAAATCCAGTTTAAATGTAAGTAGATTTAACCGAAGTGGTAAATTGAAAATAAATATAATGTGTATATGGAATATTTATATTGAACCTAAGAAATGAAGAGTGAAATTCTTAAGTAAAATTTGATATTGAAATTATTCTAAGTTGATGATTGAATGAAGATAAAACTGGAATTGAAACTGAATGTTGAAAACAAATTTGAATAAAGTAAACTAGAATTTGTAATAAATTAGTAATTGGAACTAATTTAAAACAGTGCAGTTGTGAATAAAGAATAGTTGAAGAAATTTAATATTCAGAGGATGGACTGAATCCAAATTGAATTCAAATGAAATTTGAAATGTAAAGTTGAATGATACTGGATACCATTGCTAGTAGGATATACAGGTGTTATAAAGGAAAGGAATTGGAAATTTTGATTTCAAGGATAATTTGAATTGCTCGACAAAAGGTAAGTATTTCAATTTCAATATGAGATTTGATGATTTTCTTGTCTAGCCGCTTGGCTTTTTCTTTTCTTTTGAAATTTGAGAGTCCGTAGGGATGTTTTGTAGTCGTGCCGAATTAGCCGCGCAAAGGAGACGCTGGCGAAATTTTTCGAAAATTTCGAGTGTTAGAAAATTTTTGAGAAAATTTGGAATGTTTAAATTTGAATTTAAATTTAAATTTGAATTTAAATTTAAATTTGAATTTTGAAGTTAAACAATGTTGTTTTGAAACTTATAATTGAAGTTGGAAGGTTAGTTGAATGATAACGAATCCTTAGTAGAAAGATTTGTTTTGAAAATTTGATAAAACTATTTAGATTGTGAAAAAAATAGTAGACGAGTTAAGGACCATTTTTCCTAACTTGTAATTTCGGGACGAAATTCTTTTAAGGGTGGAAGATTGTAACGACCCTGAATTTTTGACGTTTAAAAATGTGAATATTTAATTGAGTTTAAATATTCGAATGATAATTTAATTTGAAATTCAAATATCAGAATGAATTTGACGATTAAATTATTGAATTTAATTATTGAAACTGGGTAAAAATTTGAATCTTCAGTTTTGAGCTGATTAAAAATAATATGAAGTCTTAGAAAATTCATATTGATAATTCTGAAGGTACTGGAACTTTCAGAATTGAATTTGGAAGTGCTTTGTTCAGTTTTGAATTTATATTGTTTAAATCGATATTGAAAAATAGCGTTCCGTGGCACAGTCTTGGGATTCGACGAAACCAGTTCCATTGGATCCGTAATATTTTATTATTACCGGATTTCAAATTTCGTATTTATTGGAGCTGTCATGTGATCGTACGATAAGCAAACGCGCTGATATAATATAACGGGATATTTTTGAATATAAAAATATAAATTTTTAATCAACTTTTCAATACCGACTTACTTTTCTCTGCTTAATCACGTTCTTTTGTCTCCCCATTTCTTTACAAATCTGATATGAAATTATTTCGTTCAGAGAGAAAAAAAATGGCAGAGCAACTAGTTTAATAAATCTCGTTCGTTTCCCCCTCTTTCAGATTCATTCGTTTATAAAATCAAAACAAATTCATGGCCGCATGAAAACGAACGACAGTTTGAAAACCCCTCTTCTTTCGTTTTAAAAACAACCGAGCATTTTGCTATTTCAAAAAAAAATCAAAACCTTTCTCGTTTCTTCAATCTGAAATCTCGCGATTGTTTTTTTCCTCATCGCGACTGTTCTTGAGGGGAGGCGAAGTCGATCGCGAGCTAGATGCGGGTTTCGCGGAGGCGCAGTGGGCACGAGACGAAGAGGATGATTTCATGGTCGAGGGAGGATCTGGGTGACGTGAGCTTGGGCATGAGTTAGGGTTCTCGATGATGAGCTGGGCAATAGCGTGCGCTCGCGCTTGCGAGTGAGGTCGCAATTCAAATCGCGTGGCCATGGAGTTCGAGCAGGCGAGTGGAAGCTACGGTGAGGGATTCGATTTCGTGATGACTGGAGCTTGTTTTGATCGAGTTTGAGTAGGCAGTGAGCAGGAGAAGTCGAGCTCGGTTGTGATGTCTAGGGGGTAAGGTATACTGTAGTTTCTTCTTTTTATTTAGTTTAATTTAAAAACATATATAAATATATACCGTAATATATATTTAAACAGAAAATATGTATATATGCGCTTTTTAAATTTATAGAAGATTGTTGTGTTGATTTCAGAAAACAGGAAAAAAATTATATATATATATATATCAATAAATTTTATACAAAGGGATTTAAACTTTTGAAGGAATTTATATATAGGAAAATGTTTGAAATATATATGTAAAGGAGACTTTAGTTTAAAGGATCAGGGAAGTTATTTTGAAATTGAAATGTTTAGTTAAATAAATTTATTTAGAAGAAAGTTGTTAAAATAAAAATCATTGAATAATTAAAATTACCAAATGAAAATTTATTATTCGATCTGTTCGAATATTAATAAATTGTATAATTGCTTATACAAGGTAAAAACTGTGAAATTAAGTCAAGAACGGAAATGGGATTGCAAAATTAAAATGCTAAGGTGAGATTTCTCACTCAAATGAAATTTGATTTTTCACTTATTGATTGATGATTGCTATTGGATGTGATATTAGATATAGTAGGATATATCTATATATATAGCAATATATACATATTGGCATATGTATATATTGGATTGATTGATTTCCCACATTGTATAGCGGATGAGACCCTATTGCGTCGTTAGTAAGCAGATGATTTTTATAAAACCCATATACCGCGATATTCCACCTCGAAGTGGAATTGGTATTGTGCTAACATCTGTGGATGCAGGGAAACAGGTTGGAGGGATCCAACTGGATTCCTCACCAGTATTTATTTGATTATAGAGATTGTGATTCTTTTGTTGATTATCATGTTGATATATGATATTGAATGTTGTGATGGACTAATTGGTGCGTTGCATCATTGGATCCAATTTTGAAAGTTTAAAATTGACGATGTTGATTTTAAAAGAGATTTTTAAAGTGATTTTTGAAAGTATACCCTTTATTTAAATTTTTGAATTGATTTATTTTAAGTAAAAATAAACATTAAAATCTTAAAGTTATAGAAATTACAATTTTGTGAAATATAACCGAAAAGTGATTTTTGAAATAAATAGTTAAGTAATTTATAAAATGGTTTTAATTGAGATTTTTGAATCTTTGTAAACGGTTTATATAAAAGATGTATAAAATTTGATATCTATAAAATTAAAAATATTGGAATTATAAAATGAGTTTTTATAAGTGTTAAAAATGAAATATTTATGGAATTCGTAAGTGAATGAAATTTATAAATTTATAAATTGTGAAGTTATAAAATGGATGAAACTGTCGAATAGGAGATTTATAAGAAGTTAACTTATAAATTGGATTTTTGCCTTTAAATGGAATATTGATCGAATTTGTTAATAAAGGAGATTAATAAATCAAAGTTGTTCTGAAATATAAAGGTGAATTTATAAACGTTGTTTTATAAATCCGAAATCACTTATTTCGATAAGTGAATTTTAGAAGTTAATAAAAGGAGATTTATAAATCGAAGTTGTTGTAAAATAGAAATAGAATTTATAAACGTTGTTTTATAAATTCGAAAATCAATCAAATCTGATGAATTTAATACAAAAGGTTATTAAGGGAATTTTATCCACGATTTTGGATAGTGGATAATTATTGAAATAAAATGTGTAGGAAATAGTGAAATATTTGTTAGTGAAGTATATTCACGATTTTGGACCATGAATATTTTTTTAAGTAAAATGGATCTGGTTTTGGGAAGTGATATTGGAATAGAATGAAAAAAAAAGATTTAACGATGTTTAAAAAATGTGTTGAATATCGAAATCATAGATTTCAACATTTATTGTTGAAATAGACGTTTTCGAGAAATATAAGGAAATGGTGGACTATAACACTGTTGTTATAGTAAATGATTTCCGAAAGGAAATGTTTTTATCTAGTATTGGGATTTATATATCTATCTTAATTTTCGAATCCCTATACTAGTGATTTTGAGTCGTCGTAACGATGTTTTACGTAACATTCGTTTTGACCCAAATAAATGTTGTTATAGTAAATAGATTTCCTTAAAGAATGAAATATATACTTAACATTTATTTAAGTATATTGAATATTTTCCAAGTGTTAAAAATAAATAGATTTGTGAAATACTTATTATTAAATAAGTATGGAAATGCTTTTCCAATATGAAATGAAACGTTTTGAGAATTTATCTTCTTAAAGATAAATCGAAAGTGAATTTTTGAAATCGATTGAAAATCGTATATCAGTAGATATTTGAAATATAAATTCACTATGGAATTTAAAAAAGAAATGGGAATTCATTTAAAAAAAAAAAAAATTGATTTATTTTTGAAGTGTGGAAATTATATATCTAGTAAAGATATTTTTTTGGGAAATAAATAATTTGGAAAATTATTTGGAATCTGATGATGTTGCGCATCTTTATTGATAGTTAAATAACCGACTATCAATAATTACCTTGAATGGGTATTTGTTGTGAATTGGATGAATTTGAATGCCACACTTATTTTTGAATAAGCGCTCACTATTCGGGTTAGCCGGGAAAGGACCATGGGGTCGTATAACCCATTCCGAATATGTGATACGTCGTTATGAATCGCATTTGATGACCGGTGTTGAAGACCAGATATTTTTGAAAACGGAAGGATTACCATCGAGTTACTCTACATCGGTTGATCTCCGATTTAGAGGTTTTATCACCCTTAGTGACGGGAAGTCCGGACGTGATTAGAAAATTATCCGGATTTGCAAGGGCTTCGTGAGAAGTGCCTTCGGTTCTGTTCGATCCCGAAACAGACTTGTATGGATTGTATGTCTGACGTTACAAATTGAGATATAAAGCTGATTTCTTTCAAATACATTTCTGTTGGTGGCGGAGAATTTATTTTCTTAGCTTAACACCCTTCTCTGAGACGTACGAGCTCAGAGGTTGTGTAGTTGAAATTCATCAGCGATATATTCCCAATTTGGTAACGTGGCATGCTGAGTGTTGCTGTGAAATGATCGTTGTTAGATCATTTGTGATATGATCGTTTGTTTGATCATTTATCTTTGTGATCATTTCTTTGATCATTTGTTTGACCCGAAGCATGGCTTTGTGACAAAGCGTAGCTTTGTGGACGAGACTTCGTCGAGCCTCACACCCCGGAAATGGTCAAAACAGGAAGGATGCAGCAAGGTTCTAGGGAGTAGCGCCCCTTAGTGTATGTCATTCCTTCTGGATAGAGGTGGTATCATGGTATGGAGCCCAGATACTTAACCTATGTTGATACTACTTATTATGTGGTTGTTGCGAATCGAGGATCATCGGTAAGATCGGTTACGATCGGGGGATGGAATACGCGTGTCAGTAGTTACCTATTTTTGCAGAGGTAACCCGGCCTTGTGTTGGTAGAGATCCGATTAGGTTCTCGGGACGTCATTCCAGAGGCGTTTCCATGTGGCCATGGGAAGTTCCTTGGCCCGACCATTTGTTGGAAATCCAAAGAAACAATACGTGACTTGTACGGTTTTGGTTGTATTACCTGCTATGGAATGTGGCGGTAACCTGCTATTGAACATAGTAGCTATAGTAGGCATACGATACTGGTCGTATGTTGGCTAAGATTAATATTATACTTTCGAACTGTTTTCTACACTATGCACTAAAAATAATATAAAAAAGGATTTGATTTTTGCGTAGTAAGCATCTTTGACTATCATAAGAAGAAATCTCCTCCAATTCTACATTTGCATTGTGTGTGTGGCGGGAGGTCTTATGGTAGTTTCATTTTCCAAAAGCATTTCGAATTGACTTTAAAATTATTCCGTTTTTGTTTTAAAGATAAATCGTTTTACGATCTCACACCAGTCACCATGACTGACTCGGAGTTTATTGTTTCCCTTCTAAACTTTGGGTGCCCATTATTTTCCACACGGGCAGCCTAGAGTTATGTTATCATGATATTCTGGATATTCTGGAGCTTTGGAAGCAAGCTGGATGGCGAAATGTATCACATATACTTTGTTTATTTATTCCGCTGTGTATTCTGTATGAGGACAAGTTTATATAACTGTCCATTGTTGTATATTGACTCTGATTGATGTATGTATAAACTGATATAGTTCTTTGTTTTAAAAGACTAGTGATTATCTATTATATATTGTTCCGCTGCGATATGTGAGATTCTGATATTGTTTCTGTTTCTGATGTTGTTCTGTTGTTCTTCTTCTCTTTTTCTTCTATCTTTTCTTCTACCTCTTCTTTTAAAACCCTAAGTATTCGGTTTTCCGGCATTCGGTTGCTCGGCAGTTGATACAGTGGACGTATTAGTGTCGATTTTCGAAAGTCGAAGAATCGGGTCCTTACAATAAGATTCTATTTATAGGAGTTGAAATGTACCAGAAATGTCGGATGGAAGTAGATAGGAAACGGGTAAGTCTATAGCGCACAACTGAATAGGAAAGAACTTAAAACTCTAGCTGCCAGTGGCAACTACTGTTGCCAAGCAGTCGACCGCCCTTAGGCGACCGATCGGCCGCTATAGTCGACCAGTTGACCTATTCTGGTCGACCGCTCTTTTATTCAAGATGTTAATTATTGTTTCCTTTGCCGAATTATTTTATTCCCTAATTAACTTTCTTAACGTTAAGCCTTAACTAATCATTTACTTAGCTCCAAGCCAATTTTTGAAATTTAGATCCTAAATTTGATTTCTCAGTTGAATTTGAATTCAAACTAAATTAATTTAATTTTGTAAACTTCAAACTCTCATAACTTCTTTGTTTGAGCTGCATTTCAACATATTATATATGGAAACAGATCAGAATTTCACCACGAATGCAATGGAATAACTTTCATGGTAAAATTCCAACATTACATAATTTTCAAATTCAACCTTATCATATTTAATTCAATTTAATCGATTTAATTATGGTTTATTTTATGGGGTGTTATAAAAAGGATTTCATCCCGAAATCTTCCAAGGAGCGAATAGCGTAATGCGCACTAACATCCATGTTATACAACCAAGTTATTTACTCAACCATCTACTCAACCAATAGTGTAATCTGATTATGTACTACAGACATACAAAAATGAGCTCAATCCTAGGGCATGTGTGTAATCGTGTCATGAAAGTATGTATGCGTATGACCTAAACATGCATAAAAATTTCTAAATGACTGTAATGTGGTTGTGAAAACCGCAGAAATTCCTACCACCCAATCTAGCAAGCACGATGCAATTGAAATCCAAATTTTGGAGAGAAAGGTTTTGGATGAAGAGCCCTCATGCCTCCTATCCGATTTTCTCACCATTGTACTCGAACCAATCTAATTCTTTGTTGCGAAGCCTTTGAGTTCCATTCTCTATGATGCTTACAGTGGCAAGGGACGTTATTGGCTCCATCTTAAAACCCCTCGATTGATTAGGCTCTACAACAATTGTTATGCTACGAAGGTATTACCTCAAATTCAAAAACATCATGGACTCCGGCCAACATAAAAGTTTTCTTATTTTTACCATATTGGGAAAAGGCTCAACAAATCTGGTACCTTCTTTCCAACTATCCAAATCGTATGCTGCCTAATCAATTCTGACTTTCCAAAGTCATGCAGTACAAACATGGGTCGAGTAGAATTTGTCAGTGGTTTCCAATCCACAATTTGATGATTTGGATAGCCTTAAAAAATACTTCAAGGGTGCCATACTAATCTTCATTAATGACTACAATCCTACTGACTTCTACTAAGGGTAAGCGCTAATCCTAAGGTCCTCCAAAGTTCTAGATGCATTGCTCTCAAAAAATCCTCCAGGTTCCTATCCATTCCTTTATTTTGTCCATTGGTCTTCAGTCAGTAAGCGATGCTCCACTTTAAAGAAGTTACTAAAGCTAGTTCTTAAATCTACTAGCAAACACCTTGAAATTTTCTAGTAAACTAAGGGTGCCTATTTCACTGACACACATTTGGTATCAGAGCTTTGGTTTTCAAAGTATTCATAATCTAATTTCTGAAAAGTTGTAATGGAAATTTTTGATAATATTTTTAACACTGTTTTCAAAAATATAATTTGCAAAATCATCATAATGTTGTTTCATAAAGTTTCATCTATTCATTTTAAAAAATCACTTGATTTTTTGAAAAGGTATGAATTGCAGGAACATATGTGTTACATTGCTTTTGATAAACAGACACCTGATGATTAAACTCTACAGATCAAAAAGGACAAATGGATATTGGATAGTGGATGTTCAAGACACATGACTGGAAATCCGGAGATTTTGAAAGATATAATTTAAAAAAGATGGTGGATCGGTAAATTTTGGAGACAACTCTAAAGGATATGTGATTGGCATCGACGATTTCGATAATTCTAAAACTTCTACTATTTCTAATGTTTTGTTATTTATGAATTTAAAGCATAATTTGTTGTGTGTTAGTCAATTCTGTGATAAGGGTTTCAAAATTAAATCCATAAAAGATAAATGTCATATTGAAGATAATGAGTCAAACTTTATCTTTGAAGGCATTAGGAAACGAAGCATCTATATATTAAGTATGAAAATCTCAAATGATAACCTGTGTCTTTTGGCTGAATCAAGTGATCCTTGGATTTGACATAAAAGATTTGGTCATTTGAATTTCAAAGTAATATCTAAAATTGCTAAAAATGATATAGCTAGAGATCTTCCCAAAATGAATTTTAAAATTAATAACGTATGCGATGCATGTCAAATAGAAAAACATATAAAAAGTCCTTTTAAATCAAAAGATATGATTTTTACCTCTCAACAACTTGAACTTCTTCACTTAGATCTTTTCGATCACTCACAGATACAACCTATAAACCATAGTAGATATGTATTTGTAATCGTAGATGATTTTCTAGGTTCACCTGAACAATTTCTTAAAACTTAAAAGTGACGCTTTTGAAATGTTTAAAATTTTTGGTAAACGAATTCAAAATCAAAAGACTAGTAAAATTAAAACTATTCGGAGTGATCACGGTGGAGAATTCAAAAACAGAAATTTTGAAATTTTCTGTAATAAGTATGGTATTACTCATAATTTTCATTTCCAAGAAGACCCCAATGAAATGGAATTGTAGAACATAAAAATAGGCTGATTCAATAGTACGCTAGAACTATGCTACGTGATAGTAATTTACCTAAATTTTTTTAAGCTGAAGCAGTTGGTACTGCATATTCTAATTAAATAGAGTTTTAATATGACCATAAACTAAGAAAATACCATATGAATTATTCTATAATAAAAAGCCTAAAATACCATATTTTAGAGTTTTTGGTAGTAAATGTTTTATTTTAAATAATAAATATAATTTGGATAAATTTGATGCTAAATTAGATAAGGGAATCTTTATTGGATATTCAAATAGAAGTAAAGCTTATAGAGTTTTCAGTACTTGAACTAATACTATTAACGAACTATTACATGTCTCATTTGATGAAAATTTTAAAGTTTATAATCCAAATATTGATGAAGAAGAAAACATTGATAACCCAAACGAAATTAGTAATAATGAGATTACCGAAAACCAAAACAAAAATAATTCATAGAATTGACATCCAAATAAAAGAACAAAATACTTGAAAGATCATCCTGTAGAAATTATACTTGGAAATATTGAATTTTTTGTTAAACTAGAAATCAACTAAATAAAATGAGTAATGTTGCTTTTATTTCAACTATTTACCTAAAAATCCAAAGCAAACATCAACTTATGATTCATGGATTCTTGCTATGCAAAAGGAATTGAATCAATTTACAAGAAATGATGTATGAGGATTAGTTCAAGATCTAAGGATAAATCCATAATAGGAACTAAATGGGTATTTAGGAACAAATGAATGAACAAGGAGAGGCTGTGAGAAATAAGGCTCGATTAATTGCACAAGGTTATTATTAAGAAGAAGTATTAGATTTTGATGAAACATTTGTACTCATAGAAAGATTAGAAGCTATACGAATTTTACTTGCTTTCGCTAATCATAATACTTTTACGTTATATCAAATGGATGTTAAAAGTGCAATTTTAAATGGTTTTATTAAAGAAGATGTATATGTAGAACAACCCCCACTTTTGGGAGATGAAAAAATACCTTATCATGTTTAAAAATTAAAGAAGGCTTTGTACGGTCTGAAACAGGCTCCAATAGCTTGGTATGATAGACTTAAATACTATATATTACAATCAAATTTTCAAATAGCCAAAGTAGATCGAACACTTTTTATTAAAAGAGATAAAAATGATATTCAAATAATACAAGTATATGTAGATGATATCATTTTTGGATCTACCAACGATAAACAAAATAAAGAATTTTCAGAAACAAAGACTAAGGAATTTGAAATGAGTCATATAAGAGAACTAAATTACTTTCTAGGATTACAAATAAAACAACTAAGTAATGGAAGTTTTATTAGTCAAGAAAAATATACTAAAGATTTTGTTAAAAAATTTGGTATGTCAAAAATCTATGGTAAATCAGTTCCTATGGCAACTAGTGTAAATTTAAATAAAGAAGAAAATTCAAAAAATGTAGATCAAAAATTATATAGAGGAATGATTAGATCACTACTCTATATAACTGTTAGTAGACCGGATATAATGCATGGTGTTTGTCTTTGTGCAAGATATCAATCTCAACCTAAAAAAACTTATTTAAAATCCGTAAAACAATTTTTGAGATATGTAAACAACACATTAGATTATGGACTCTTTTGCCTAAAAGAAAACTCCTTTGAATTAATTTCATATAGTGATGCTGACTATGCTGGTTGCAAATCTGAGCGAAAAAGTATAAGTGGAACCTGTCACTTTTTGGGACACTCTCTGGTTTCCTGGTTTAGCAAGAAGCAAAACTTGCATCTCTGTCTACGACAGAAGTTGAATATATTTCAGCAGTATTAACATGTTCACAGGTTAGCTATATGCAACAAACATTAAAAGATTTTGGTTTAAATTTTTCTAAATCAGCAATATACTTTGAAAATACAAGTGTGATCAATTTATATAAAAATCCAACTCATCATTCTAGAACTAAACATATTGGTATAAGACATCATTTTCTAAGAGATGATGTAAACAAAGAATTAATATCACTTGAATTTATAAACATCAAAAATCAAATAGCTGATATATTAACAAAACCATTGAATCAAACATCCTTTACTAAGTTAAGAAGAGAGTTTGGAATTTGTTCTCTATCGAAAATATAAAAGTAATGAAGTAAAAATTATAAAATATAAAGAAAAACAAAATAATCAAAATAATACTATGTATGTCGACATATAATAATACATTCTATTTATCAATTTTCCCTCTAAAATTCAAATTCGTGGTCAGATAATAAACAAATTTTGATTTTCTTCTTCATTATTTGTATTCTCCCTGTTTTAAACTTCTGAAAAAAATAAACCATGGCCTCCTCTAATCCCAAACATTCTAGAGAAGAAAATCCATCATTTTCTTTCCCTTCTCCTACCCAAGGCCCCTTCCAAAACACTTCTAAGGCCAAGGTCACTAAAATGGAGGGTGAAATGAAGAATATTCTTCAAATTATCACTAAATTAAAGTGGTGCAACTTCGTATGACTAAAGAACAAGAGAAGCAACGAAAAATTCTCTGCAATTTGCAAAAAATTTATTGGATAATCCTACGAATCCAATAGTTATTGTAACGACCTACAATTTCGAACCATCCAAATCGACAATCATCCACTCATGTCAGACTTGAATTGCTCAAAACAACAGATTGTTAATTTATAAACTTAGCATATACAGTAAATAAATCAATCACAGAATCATAGACACAGAATAATATAACAATAAGCAGCGGAATAGATAAATAGTAGTTCCTGAAGCTACTATAGAACATCAGAGTTTAAAACAAAATACAACAGAATATCTCAAGTACATAGGAGTCACTAATACAAAAGCAACTGACAAGTCTGAACATAAATAACTGTAAATAACTGGAATAACTAAAAGCTAAATAGAAAAAGCAGATCTTCAAGCAAAGCTCCAGGCTCCAAAGGTGAGTCTCAAATGCGGTGACACTCAGTCGACCCAATCATAAAGCAAAACACAAAACACTCGAGTCAGGATTAACATTCCTATACCAGTAAATCAACTCAAGTGAAAGGTCAAGTGAAATGCAAATAACTTAAAGGATATTTGGGATACCCACCCTCTAAGGATCCGTTAAACTATCGACATACATAGTATAATACGCTACATATATAATGTCTATAGTAAAGTAAGCTATTAAAATAGCATTAAGGCGTTTCCCATATCCCCCTTAACACATTTCATATATTCTAGTAGTCAATACAGATACTGTAAGCTCCACCAAACCGGTGGTTTACTCAGGGAGCACTCATTGGTATGGTACAAAATAAACTCGTAATGGGAACGATAAGGCATGTGAATAGGCACGCAAGGCAATGCCCAAGGTAGAATTCTACCGTTTTTCACTTTCGGACTGAGGTAACGCGTAGCGACTACTTCCACCCACCTCGAGGTACACTCCCAAATCAAAGGTGCACCTAATCAAATCACAAGGTAATAGAATGGTATCAAAGAACCATGCTCGATCGAAGGTGCGACCTCACTTGGCCCGGTATAGCTCCTGTTTTAGCCACATCTAGCTGACTCGCGGGAGTCAAGGCTGCGTTAATACCTCATATAGAATCATCACCAAACCATCCTACATCGTTCTGGATTTTCCACCATGTACACAGTTGTTAAAGTGGTTATCGGCATTGGCAGAAAGTATGATAATATCGATCCTGATCTCTTTTAACAAACAAATGTTTATTTCACACCATGGTCAATTTATATTTCAAACAATTCATAATTCATATCGAAATATCCTATTCATTTCAAATTCGTATTATATTCGAAATCATATTCACTTTCGAAATCATATCACTTTCGAAATCATATTCATTTTCGAAATCATAACCACAAAATAGTTTAAACCATCATATTAAAATATTCGCATTTAAATCCATTAAATCTAAATCATAACAGTTCCAACTTAAACAGTTTAAACATTGAGCATAGTTTATATATGGAAATAGTTATAAATTAAAAATAATTTATATTTAAAATAAGTTATAGATTAAATAGTTTATACAAAAAAATAGTTTATATATTAAAAGAGTTTATATCGAAAATAGTTTAAAATTAGAATTGTTTCTTCAAATTTCACAAATCAACTCAAATTCTCATTAAACCATTTTCAAATTTATATCGATTTCAAATCCAAGTTTGGACTACAAATTTAAACCACTCCAAATTCAATAGGTTTCAAAGTTCAAACAATCAATAACTAAATTTAATAAATTTCATTTATATTTCAAAATTCAACTTTACTCCTATTAAATTTTACAAATATTCGCTTAATCATTTTTATTAACACTTAAATAAAATCTCATATTACAAATTTAAGTTAATATTAAATATTCAATCTCAATTTTATTTAAAGTTGAAAATATTCATTAAATCACTTTATATCAAATCAAGTTATAAAATCATACCTTTCAAAATCTCAAAATCAGTAAGTTCAAATCAATCCTTATTTAAATTCAATTCTTAAAAAATTTAATTATAAATCAATTCTTATTTAAATTCAATTCTTAACAAATTAAAATACAAATCAATTCTTATTTAATTTATCTTTCCAACCACTATTTATTTAAAGTTATTGGAAAATCTATTTAAAATATTAATATAAAATTTAAATATATATATTTTAAACATATCATATATATAGTAATTAAATTAAATATTATTATTAAATTCAAATTTATATTAAATCCTATTTTTATATATATTTAAAAATAATAAAATTATATGTAAAATCTTAAAATTTATATTTTTCAAAACTTAACTTATAAATTTAAAATTCCAAACAAAAATCTAAATTTTTCTCTTATATTAAAATAAAATCTTTATATTATATTTAGAAATCAATATTTATTAAAACCCATATATTTTCTTTCAAAACTTTGGAAATCATTTCAAATAGACCAATGGTGTCCGTATAAATTTTCTAACCTATGGTCAAGTGACACAGATATTTATCATTTCAATCCGCAATTATTTAAATTTACAGGTATATATCATTTCAACCCGCAATCCCAAAATTTCAGAAATTCAATAAAAATGCTTGTGTTTATCATTTTGACGCATAACGATTTTCCCTTAATCTATAATATCATTCGGGTATATATCATTTCAACCCATAGGGATTGTTAAACTAACAGGGAACTTGTAGAGAGAGAACAAATAAAATAATAGCATAAAATAACATAGCATATCAATGGAAAATATGATCAGAATTGTCAAATTAAATATGATATATACCTACTAACATATTGTTGATGTCAATAATGTCAAATAACATTGGTGAACAAATGCAGATAATAAAATTTCATATTAAACAATTTAATTTCTAACTAATTAAATTTAACAATGTATTTCAATCGTCATTTCATGTGAAATCAATTTACCAAACATAAGAATGTAAATCGTGAGTGATTGCTCACATTTCGTGGCTAGAGAAATTGGACGATGAAATTGAGCTATGAATCCAAGCACAAATTCCAAAGCACGGCACGATGAACACGAATTCGACGAACAAAGCAAAGCATGACTAACTCGAATTGATGAAACATATATAATTTTCAGAAGTCTAAAATTTACACCATATTTATAATAAGATTTTTATATTATATTTTAAAATCAATATTCCATTTACAACACATATATAAATAAAATCTCTAGATACGTATATTTAAAAACCAACATCAATATAATTCTTTGTAAACATATTTTAAAATCAATATTAAAAAATATTAACATAAATCTATATATATATTATATTACAAAATCATTACTTAATTTAAAACACATAGATTTTAAAATCGATATATATATATATATATATATATATATATTATACGAGCAGGACACCAAAATTGAAAACAAACTATATAATATAATACATGAACCGTATATATAATACAAGAAAGAGAAGTGAAAAAGGTTGTTGTGGAGCTTGTCAGGGTAGGTGCGGAAGTGAGGACGACACAAGATGGTGTTTGCGGGATTCATGGCAGCTCAGGTGGAGAAAGGTCGCTGGAAGTGGGGGAGATTGAGCTACGTGGTCAGGGAGGCTGGATGGTGGAGCCAATGGTGGCGAGGGACTGTCGACTGGGGTGGATCTGGAGGATGAAGGTCGTGCTCGGTGGTGAGCTATTGACAAGGGTGTACGGTTGTGGGAAGTAAGGAGAGAGGGAGGGGCGAATGTAGAAGGGCTGGAGGCTGCTTGTGGTTTGCAAGCGTGTGTCGAAGCAAGGTGGACGTGGTTGTCTTGGATTCGGGTTGTGGTCGAGCTACTATGGGTTTGGAGACTTGGATCTGGTGGGTAGGAAGGGCGGTTGTCAGTGCTATTGGTGTACGACATGGGTGTTGTGGGCGAGAGGTAGGGTGATGATGTGGAGGGGCAAAACGGCGTATAGGTGATTGAGATGCTCGTGGGGAGGTTCGAGAAAAATGGGAACGACATGAGCAGAATACAAACATATAAACTTATATAATTTATTTTTTTAGATTAATGAAGAATCAAAAGAAAAGAGACAAATGAAAATAGAAGAGACTGAAAATAAAATGAACCAATAAATTGAACGAACCAGAAAAAATGAAATCATCGGAATAGTAAAAGTCACATTAAATTTCTGGGAATATAAAAGGCTAGTGGTTATTGGGTTTTCAAACGGGGACAAGTGAAAAGACATAGAACCCAAAAAGCCCAAATGAGGAACCGATACGACTAATCGTGTAACGACCCGTATTTTTACGGATCAAAACATTCTAAAATGATTGACCCTTGGTTATATTGTTGTTAAGACATTTCAGGTTTTGGCAGAATTTTGCTTAAGTCCTAAGTCGTAGCCGACTTAGGAGTTTGGACGAGTTAAGCAACAAGTCTGGGTCGAGTTGCCGACTCAAGGAACTCACCGAGTTAAGGGAGTGTGGTTGACCGACTTAAGGTAGTCACCGACCTAGGAGATAAGTCGTGACCGACTTAAGAGGTTCAGGCGACCTAAGTATTCTGGGGTAGAGTTAGGTCGGCAACGACCTAAGAGAATGTTGTGAGCGACCTAAGTGTTTAGGTGTTAAGTGTTAGGTCGGCAGTTCGAATTAGCGACCCATAGGAGTACCGACTTATAAGCGAGTTAAGGACTTAAGGGTTGAGTCGGCGACGACCTAAGGAGATAAGTCGTAGCTGGGCTAAGTTATTAGGTCGAAGGTAACTCGGCAAGTATTAAGTCGTAGGTTGTAAGTCGTTGCCGAGTTAAGGGATAGACTACCTAAGGAAGTGACCGACTTAAGTTATTGTAGACGACTTAAGGTTTTGAGCTAAGTGTTAAGTCGGCTGACGAGTTAAGGATAGGTCGGCAGAGTAATTGAGTCGGTAGGTCGCCTCCTGTGTTAAGTCGTAACCCAGTTGCGAGTTAAGTCGTAGTTGTATTCCTTCGTATGTCATAGGTCGGCAAGGCACTTAGGTCGGCAACGACCTAAGTTAAGTCGCGCCTATGTGTTAAGTCGCAGATGCGCATTGCTGTAGGTCGTTAGGACTTGGGTTTTGAGGCTGTGTGTTGAGTGAGACTTTGTTAGGTCGGCAAAGTGTTAGGTCGTAGGTCGGCATAGTGTTAAGTCGGCACCGACTTAAGAAGATTGCCGAGTTACGACTTAAGGGCAGTTTTCAGCTATAAATAGGAGGGGTTGTTCTCACTTTTTGGGATCCGGATTTTGAAGCGACGAAGTGCTGCCATTTTGAGAGCTCGACTTCTACACTTCTTCACTTCTTTTCTCCACTCTAATCTAGTGCTTCCATCCATCCAAATCGAAGATCAAGATTGAAGATTCAAGAGCTTAGATTGAAGATCTTCATCTTTTCAAGAGAGATTTCTTCGTTTGAAGTGAGATCTTGTCGGATCTAGCTTAGTTCTTCGCTGTCCAGATCTGGAGTTGTTATCTTTTGGATTGTTTAGGTGATTTGGTGAGTGGTGATTATCTCTCACACGGATCCAAAGGAGTAGATCGGATTGTTGGCTCGATTTGGTGTTAAATTAGTGATTTCCATGCATTTTCTTCATCCTATGTGTAGATCCATGTAGATCCATTGTTCATGATGATGTTGCATCCATTTTATCATATGTTAACCTATGCAAGTTCATTCATCAAGTTTGTAGAGATATAATCCATGTTTTCATGCTTATTGGACTTTCAACTCTTTAATTACGAAAATGCCATTATTGTTATAATTGTCTACTTAGATCATTTTTGAATGCTTGATTGCTTGGATTGATGTTTGATTTGATTGATTGTTATGAACTAGATGATTGATGATTAGATTTAGATCGAAGGTGATTCAAAAGCTAAGGGAAAGGCTCTTGAATTGGAAAAGCTGCTCGTGGCATATGTAGCGGGATGATGAAGCTCCTATGCATAGATTTGATGATGTGAAGTTGAGATGAAGCTTTGCGAGGATGTAATGAAGCGAGGCATCATATGATGAAGACTTGGTCTAATCCAGGCGGGGTCATTCCAAGCATGTTGATAACTCGGTGATATGATTCGAGTTGAGGATAATGGATGCTCGAGAGGCGCTTGAGCTAGTATGGCAATAGTCGTCGAGGAGGATGACTAGGAGGTTGAGATCTCATCGTTGTTGAAGGTTCTAGCATGCTCTAAGCAAGAGTACATGGGGACGCCCAAAAGACTAAGTTGATGGTCAAGTACTCTGGGTAGATTCGATAATCCTAGGCACGGGTCACGATGACGTGCGGGAGTTATGTCTAGAACCGGGGTTACCATTAGCCCTTGACGGACGGCTGAAAGAATGTGCCGGTCATTCAATTAACGGTGATATCGCAACAATGATAACAGTGATAGCCGAGTCATGGATGTTTGGTTGTATCGTCATTCGGTCTCAAGAGCGGTATTTCCTGGGTGCTTATCTGACCTTGGTTTTAGACCTTGGAATTTGTACTTGGAAAACATCGCTCTTGACTCGAGTGACAATTGCTTTACTTTAAATTGTATGCTCTGCTATGTTTGCTTCTGCTTAGTGTGTGTCTGGGGGCTATCACTGTAGAATGAGGTTGGAGTGGGAGGGTTGTATTCCTATTCCTTTTCCTTTATGCTCTTTTGGTATGTTGTTAGTTAATTTACTGCTCACTAAGACTGTTGTCTGACTCAAGGCTTTATGTTTTAATTCTTATTGCCTTGGGCTGTTCGTCCATTTTGGGACGGGCAGACTAGGTAGCAGGTGACAGGTGCTGTTCTCTTCTCACGATGCTGATATCGAAGACGAGCTAGAGGGTTGCATATTATCTTCTTATATGTACTGGATATTCCGCTGTTTTGTATTCTCTGAGAGATATGTAGTGAGGCTTGATGTATTGACTATGTGGATGCTTGTATTCAACTATTATGGAGTTTTATATGATGTCACTTTGTTCTGTAAAGCTTCACTATACTTATGTTCTATTGTATTTTGTCCATGCGCTGTGAGTAATACGATAGATTCTGTTGTTTTAAATTCTTACCTTGACAATCGTCCATGGTCGCCTGGCACACTTTACAGCGCTTTATCTCTAGATTCGGTGCAGGGGTCATGGGCGGTCGTCACATTTGGTATCAGAGCATTGGTTAATCGATTTTACCCAACGCTCGCTGAAGTAACTACGTATGAGAGACGTAATTGTATTTTGAAGGATGAATACTATATATAATATAGTCGCTTAGTAGGGTTTGAGTCCTTTATGCAGTTGTTTCTCTAGATGTTCTAATCATTCCTTTTTATAGATATTGAGAATGAGTCGAAGAGGGAGACCAGCTGCTAGGGGAGGCCGTGCTACTGAAGGGGCTGCTGATTATGTTGCTATGTTCGAGACCATGATGACTTCGATCAGGAGAAGGATGTCAGCCCCGGGGCCATCAGTAGATGTTGGAGATCAAGTACAGGCTCCAAGATTGATGGATCACTTGGACGATTCATTTAGGAAGCTTGTGGAGGAAGCTCTCAGACACGAGAATCTGTTTCCTAAGGAAGGATCTGTTGTTGCTGTAACCAGGGAAGAGTCTAAACCCCAGCAGAGTAGAAACAAGAAAAGGAAGCAGCAGCAGCAGAAGGGTAAGGATGGTCAGAAGAGGCCGAAAGGCGAAGTGACTTGCTACAACTGTCAGCAGAAAGGCCATCTCTCCAAGGATTGCAAGAATCCGAAGGCGCCGGCGAAGTGCCACAACTGTGACAAGCCAGGGCATTTCAGGAAGAATTGTCCAGAACCGAGTAGGGACAAGCAGATTGTGCAGGCTTATACTTTGGGAGCTGTTCCGTCATCTTCAAAAGCTCCTACTGCAGAAGAGAAGGGAAAGAGTGTGGTGGTTCAAGGTACTCTTTTCCTATGTGGTGTTCCAGTTAGAGTTTTGTTGGATACCGGAGCGTCGCACTCGTTTGTTTGTAGTGAAATCATAGGCCGGTTAGGTTTGGAACCGGGTATTGTTGATAGGCCATTGGTTGTGACTAATCCAGTTGGGGGTTCGTCTTGTTTGTGTATGTTATGCCGTGGTCTAGTTGTGTCGAGTCATGGTTGCTCTTTTGTTTGTGATTGCTTTGTTCTGAACTTTGCGGGGTTCGGAATTATCTTGGGTATGGACTGGCTTAGGAAGTATGCGGCTAAGGTTGATTGCGAAAGGTTGGAAGTGACAGTCGAGAATGTGGAGGGGCGAAAGATTGTGATACGATGTAAGCATGAAGAAGGCGTCTTCATGAGCTTCATGTACTCGCTAGTTGTTCCACGGGATGGAATGTCATCAGTGCCGATCGCTAATGGATTCGAGGATGTCTTTGACGAAGTCAAAGGGTTGCCGTCGCATAGAGAGATCGAGTTTCAGATAGATCTAGTTGAAGGAGCCAGACCTGTTGTGATGCCTCTTAGGCGGATGGCGCCTAGGGAACAGCAGGAGTTGAGGGTGCAAGTTGATGACCTTTTACAGAAAGGATTCATTCGGCGTAGTGTGTCCGAGTGGGGTGCACCAGTTGTGTTTGCAACCAAGGCAGATGGGTCGTTGAGATTGTGCGTCGATTATCGTGAGCTGAATAAGGTGACTAAGAAGAACAAGTATCCATTACCGAGAATAGATGACTTGTTTGATCAGCTTCACGAAGCCAAGGTGTTTTCTCAGATGGATTTGGCAACGGGATTTCACCAGTTGAGAGTAGCGAAGGATAGTGTGCCGAAGACTGCTTTCAGGACACCATCCGGTTTCTTTGAGTGGCTGGTAATGCCGTTTGGATTGACTAACGCGCCAGCATATTTTGTGGATCTTATGAATAGAGTGTTAAGAGATCAGTTGAACAAGTTCGTACTTGTGTTCGTGGATGATATTCTGATTTATTCCAGAACGGAAGAAGAGCACAAGACGCACTTGCATATTGTTTTGGAAATCTTACGGAAACATCAGCTGAAGGCTAAGTTTTCAAAGTGTCACTTCTGGAAGAATGAAGTGAGGTTCTTAGGCCATGTGATTTCTGGAAATGGAATAGCGGTTGATCCTGCTAAGGTGGCAGCAATCCAGGATTGGGTTAGACCTAAGAATGCATCAGATGTGAGAAGTTTTCTTGGATTAGCAGGATATTATCGATGGTTTATTAAAGACTTCTCCAAGATAGCTGCTCCGTTAACAGGATTGACAAAGAAGAACCAAGTGTTCAGTTGGGATGCTAAGTGTGAGCAAGCTTTCGGAATCCTGAAAGAGAGATTGACAAGTGCTCCTGTTTTGACTATTCCAAATGGGAATGATGAGATGGTGGTTTACACCGACGCATGTGGTACTGGACTTGGAGCAGTGCTGATGCAGAGGGATAAAGTTGTTGCGTATGCCAGTCGACAACTGAAGCCGCATGAAAGAAATTACCCAACTCATGATTTGGAATTAGCGGCGATTGTATTTGCTCTGAAGATGTGGAGGCATTATCTATTGGGAGTTCGATTTGAGTTGTTTACAGATCATAAGTCGTTGAAGTATCTTTTCTCCCAGAAGGATTTGAATCTTCGGCAGCAACGTTGGCTAGAGTTTTTGGCATCATATGATTTTGGTATAGCTTATACTCCGGGAAAAGGTAACGCAGTGGCAGATGCGTTAAGTCGAAGACATGCAGGATTGGGAGCCATGTTTTCAGAATGGAAGAGTCTCGAGTATTTAGCTGGATTTGACTTCAGGCCTAGATGTGAATTGGAACCTGAGATGTTGGCAAACTTATCGATAAGACCCACTCTTGTGGAAAGGATTGGCGAGGGCCAAAAGCGAGATGATAAGCTTGTCAAGATTGTCCGTGAATTGGAATCCGGATTGGATCCAGAAAAGGATAAAGGATTCGAGGTCGATCGAGAGGGTTGGCTTCGGAAGCAAGGACGACTAGTTGTTCCCGATATAGATGAATTGAGGAGTGAAGTTCTGAAGGAAAGTCATCACTCGAAGTTAACAATTCATCCAGGTGGAAACAAGATGTATCGGGATATGAAGAGAACCTACTACTGGGAAGGCATGAAGAAGGATGTTGGAAATTTTATTTCCAAATGTATGAATTGCCAGTTGGTAAAAGCCGAACAGAAGAAGCCAAGTGGATTGCTTCAGCCATTAGAAGTTCCTACGTGGAAGTGGGAACAAGTGTCGATGGATTTTATCGATGGATTGCCTAGAACCAGAACGGGAAATGAAGGGATTTGGGTCATTGTGGATCGTCTGACTAAGAGTGCACGATTCATTCCTGTCCGATCGACTAGGACTGCATCAAAGTTGGCTGAGTTGTATGTTAAGTGGATAGTTCGATCCCATGGTATTCCGAAGAGTATAGTGAGCGATCGAGACCCATTGTTCACTAGTGGATTTTGGAAGAGCTTCCAGGAAGTCTTGGGAACCGAGTTGTGTTTGAGTACAGCTTATCATCCCCAAACAGATGGTCAGACTGAGAGAGTCAACCGAGTTTTGGAAGATCTCCTCAGAGCTTGTGTTTTGGATTTCGGAGGATCATGGGAAGATCACCTTCATTTGGTGGAGTTTGCCTACAACAACAGTTACCAGTCAAGTATTGGTATGGCACCATATGAGGCATTGTATGGAAGACCGTGTAACTCTCCGACATGTTGGTTGGAAACTGGGGAAAAGTTGATGCTTGGGCCAGAGATGATTCGTCAGACTTCAGATTTTATAGAGATCATTCGGCAACGAATGAAGGCAGCCCAAGATCGTCAGAAGAGTTATGCTGATAAACGTCGTAAGGATTTGGAGTTCGACGTAGGTGAAATGGTTTTTGTGAAGATTTCTCCACTGAAGAATGTTATCCGATTCGGGAAGAAAGGAAAATTGACTCCGAGATTTGTTGGACCATTCCCGATCATCGAGCGAATTGGAAAGCTCGCCTACAGATTGGAGTTACCGGAGAAAATGTCGGGTGTGCACAATGTTTTTCATGTATCATATCTACGGAAGTATGTGCACGACTCGAGTACCGTAGTTTCTGCTGATAGCTGTGAAGATTTCGAGGTTGATCCAGTTGATAGAAGACCTCGTAAGCCGCTTCGTGTTGTTGAAACCGACACGAAACAGCTTAGGAGGAAGGTAGTTAAGTTGCTCAAGATACAATGGAGTGACGATGATAACGACTGTACGTGGGAGGTGGAAGAGAGGATGAAGGCAGCTCATCCTGAACTCTTCAAGGTATGGC
This sequence comes from Allium fistulosum, assembly GCA_030737815.1. NCBI lineage: Eukaryota > Viridiplantae > Streptophyta > Magnoliopsida > Asparagales > Amaryllidaceae > Allium > Allium fistulosum. The sequence continues at coordinate 1,147,788,989 of CM060905.1, forward strand.
CCTAAGGTGTCGTGTCATCTAACGAAATTGTAACTTGTTCTAAGTCTTAGAATTCTGTACGCTAAGCTAGAATTGGATGCATGGTTTATTGATTGTTATGGATGATAGGCGTACAGAATAGCTTTGATTGCCTTGTTTGTTTGGAATTTCGGGGGCGAAATTCCTAAGGGGGAGAGAATGTAACGACCCGTATTTTTACGGATCAAAACATTCTAAAATGATTGACCCTTGGTTATATTGTTGTTAAGACATTTCAGGTTTTGGCAGAATTTTGCTTAAGTCCTAAGTCGTAGCCGACTTAGGAGTTTGGACGAGTTAAGCAACAAGTCTGGGTCGAGTTGCCGACTCAAGGAACTCACCGAGTTAAGGGAGTGTGGTTGACCGACTTAAGGTAGTCACCGACCTAGGAGATAAGTCGTGACCGACTTAAGAGGTTCAGGCGACCTAAGTATTCTGGGGTAGAGTTAGGTCGGCAACGACCTAAGAGAATGTTGTGAGCGACCTAAGTGTTTAGGTGTTAAGTGTTAGGTCGGCAGTTCGAATTAGCGACCCATAGGAGTACCGACTTATAAGCGAGTTAAGGACTTAAGGGTTGAGTCGGCGACGACCTAAGGAGATAAGTCGTAGATGGGCTAAGTTATTAGGTCGAAGGTAACTCGGCAAGTATTAAGTCGTAGGTTGTAAGTCGTTGCCGAGTTAAGGGATAGACTACCTAAGGAAGTGACCGACTTAAGTTATTGTAGACGACTTAAGGTTTTGAGCTAAGTGTTAAGTCGGCTGACGAGTTAAGGATAGGTCGGCAGAGTAATTGAGTCGGTAGGTCGCCTCCTGTGTTAAGTCGTAACCCAGTTGCGAGTTAAGTCGTAGTTGTATTCCTTCGTATGTCATAGGTCGGCAAGGCACTTAGGTCGGCAACGACCTAAGTTAAGTCGCGCCTATGTGTTAAGTCGCAGATGCGCATTGCTGTAGGTCGTTAGGACTTGGGTTTTGAGGCTGTGTGTTGAGTGAGACTTTGTTAGGTCGGCAAAGTGTTAGGTCGTAGGTCGGCATAGTGTTAAGTCGGCACCGACTTAAGAAGATTGCCGAGTTACGACTTAAGGGCAGTTTTCAGCTATAAATAGGAGGGGTTATTCTCACTTTTTGGGATCCGGATTTTGAAGCGACGAAGTGCTGCCATTTTGAGAGCTCGACTTCTACACTTCTTCACTTCTTTTCTCCACTCTAATCTAGTGCTTCCATCCATCCAAATCGAAGATCAAAATTGAAGATTCAAGAGCTTAGATTGAAGATCTTCATCTTTTCAAGAGAGATTTCTTCGTTTGAAGTGAGATCTTGTCGGATCTAGCTTAGTTCTTCGCTGTCCAGATCTGGAGTTGTTATCTTTTGGATTGTTTAGGTGATTTGGTGAGTGGTGATTATCTCTCACACGGATCCAAAGGAGTAGATCGGATTGTTGGCTCGATTTGGTGTTAAATTAGTGATTTCCATGCATTTTCTTCATCCTATGTGTAGATCCATGTAGATCCATTGTTCATGATGATGTTGCATCCATTTTATCATATGTTAACCTATGCAAGTTCATTCATCAAGTTTGTAGAGATATAATCCATGTTTTCATGCTTATTGGACTTTCAACTCTTTAATTACGAAAATGCCATTATTGTTATAATTGTCTACTTAGATCAATTTTGAATGCTTGATTGCTTGGATTGATGTTTGATTTGATTGATTGTTATGAACTAGATGATTGATGATTAGATTTAGATCGAAGGTGATTCAAAAGCTAAGGGAAAGGCTCTTGAATTGGAAAAGCTGCTCTTGGCATATGTAGCGGGATGATGAAGCTCCTATGCATAGATTTGATGATGTGAAGTTGAGATGAAGCTTTGCGAGGATGTAATGAAGCGAGGCATCATATGATGAAGACTTGGTCTAATCCAGGCGGGGTCATTCCAAGCATGTTGATAACTCGGTGATATGATTCGAGTTGAGGATAATGGATGCTCGAGAGGCGCTTGAGCTAGTATGGCAATAGTCGTCGAGGAGGATGACTAGGAGGTTGAGATCTCATCGTTGTTGAAGGTTCTAGCATGCTCTAAGCAAGAGTACATGGGGACGCCCAAAAGACTAAGTTGATGGTCAAGTACTCTGGGTAGATTCGATAATCCTAGGCACGGGTCACGATGACGTGCAGGAGTTATGTCTAGAACCGGGGTTACCATTAGCCCTTGACGGACGGCTGAAAGAATGTGCCGGTCATTCAATTAACGGTGATATCGCAACAATGATAACAGTGATAGCCGAGTCATGGATGTTTGGTTGTATCGTCATTCGGTCTCAAGAGCGGTATTTCCTGGGTGCTTATCTGACCTTGGTTTTAGACCTTGGAATTTGTACTTGGAAAACATCGCTCTTGACTCGAGTGACAATTGATTTACTTTAAATTGTATGCTCTGCTATGTTTGCTTCTGCTTAGTGTGTGTCTGGGGGCTATCACTGTAGAATGAGGTTGGAGTGGGAGGGTTGTATTCCTATTCCTTTTCCTTTATGCTCTTTTGGTATGTTGTTAGTTAATTTACTGCTCACTAAGACTGTTGTCTGACTCAAGGCTTTATGTTTTAATTCTTATTGCCTTGGGCTGTTCGTCCATTTTGGGACGGGCAGACTAGGTAGCAGGTGACAGGTGCTGTTCTCTTCTCACGATGCTGATATCGAAGACGAGCTAGAGGGTTGCATATTATCTTCTTATATGTACTGGATATTCCGCTGTTTTGTATTCTCTGAGAGATATGTAGTGAGGCTTGATGTATTGACTATGTGGATGCTTGTATTCAACTATTATGGAGTTTTATATGATGTCACTTTGTTCTGTAAAGCTTCACTATACTTATGTTCTATTGTATTTTGTCCATGCGCTGTGAGTAATACGATAGATTCTGTTGTTTTAAATTCTTACCTTGACAATCGTCCATGGTCGCCTGGCACACTTTACAGCGCTTTATCTCTAGATTCGGTGCAGGGGTCATGGGCGGTCGTCACAAATCGTTTCGCAAACTTCGCCGTATACTGGACACCGAAATGCATAAATGAATATACTGCAGAGAAGTGCGACGAGACAAACAAAATGGCACACAGATATGAGTGCGTCGAAAATAAGACAAACGGAGCTATAGCAGTCCAAATTTGGCAAAACGAAATACGACGACTTACTCAGAAAATGATTTAAATTTTTATTATATGAAAATATTCAGATTTCAAAAATCACTACACCATACCAGACGTTTTGCAACCCCCGAAGGCGGAAAATTTGCAACGGCTCTTAGCCGTTGCTATTAAGCAACGGTTAAAGTCCGTTGCAAAACCTTATAATACGGCTCATAGCCATTCTAAATTTTGGAACGGCTCTTACGTGTACTACATTTTAGTACAGCCTTCCATACCCTCCGTTCCTAACTAGCTACGCCCTATTCAATCATTATCCACTTCGATAAAAAAAACGATAGATCCAGATCCAGATCCACTTCGTCCATCATTTACGTGCTTCTTCGTTCAAATCTACCGCCTCGTGCTCACATCTTCTCAATCGACTTGGAAGCTCTTCGCTCCCCTTTAGGTCCGCCTTCGTGCTCAGGTCATTCTGTTTAGGGGTTTGAAAGTTTATTAGGTAATTAAGTGATAACTTTAAGATTACCTATCGACTTTGTTTTCGTTGGTTTTTTAATAAAATCAATAAACGTGAAAGCACACGGATAGCACTTGATGTATTTTAAAATTAATAAAAATGAATTTTTGTCAGTTTACGTTCATGTATGTTTAATTTGTCAACTATTTTTAATTGATGTTTGTATTGAAATATTGGGCAGGAAATATGAAATGTTATTTAGGTATATAAAAAAAATTAATACTTAAAATTATAATTTACTTTTACTGCTTTGTCTATAAAAAGTGCAAATGTGGAATTGTTCATGAAATAATTCTGGTTTGAATAAAAAGTGCAAATGTTATTTAGGTATATAAAAAGTGCAAATGTGGAATTGTTCGTGAAATAATTCTGGTTTGAATTGGGTTGGACAAGAAATGCATTTGCCTGGTAAATAATTCTTTGTTCAATATGTCGATTAGTATGTTAGTATTAATTCATGTCGTTTGTTCGTTTCTTGATTTGTAATTTGGTTAAAAACGTATGTTCCTTTGATGAAATACATTGGCCTTCCATTTGTTTCTTGCTTTACAAATTGATGTTATGAACAAAATTTATGAGTAAATTGCACTATGAAGTATGAACTCGAGCATTCTAAACTTGGAATACCCTGGTAAAAGCAAGAAATATACTTTCAAAAATTACACCTATCGGACTGTATTACGATCATATTAGTTGGTTATGCAAGCGTTCTATTATGTGTTTATTATTGCATGAATTTTGTATAGCTTGTTCAGTTGTTTGGAGGGAAAAAACTATTGTAAAGATCAAATTTATACCTTATTTGAAGGTCGGACAACAATTTTTTAAGTAATTTATATTCCCATTTATATACCTTAAGTTTTTACCTATTTATATCGATTTTATTTCTCGCTCTTTTTTGAAAAATTTAGTAGATAATGGTTTTAGATTAGGCTGTATGAGAAGTGAATATATTACATGCATTGCATGAAGTGAATATATTAAGTTTGGTATAAGTGAATATATTTGAAATAGTGGTTTGCAATGGTGCCTTCCACTTCAAATATAATGGTGCACTAAGGACAATCAATTTTTAACTTGTCAGTAAGCAAAATTTGAAGCAAAATTTTAGATTAGGCTGTATGAGAAGCAAAATTAGTGCTGTCTGAATTACCCCAGTGGTCCAAAATCCAGCGTGAAAATAAAGATCCGCGATTAACGTCGATGAATGAAATAGAAAATTGGATCATTGTGTTTTCACTGTGCTCAAGATTCTTATGTAATCACTAGTTTCATATGTTTGAACCTTTGAAAGGAATATGTAATTCTAGATTTATATATGTATATTTTTTGAATACATGTCAAATTCATCTCAGGAAGTTTCAAATGAGTGTATAAATACCTAACGTGTTTTAGCTCTTGTATATAATCACTAGTTTCAAATGTTTATAAGTTTTAGCTCTAAACTAAATCACGCCGATTGTTTTGGATTATTATCACTTGTATATTTTTACAAGCAGGCATGAACTACCAATAACCATATCAGTCTGCTTTATCTTTATATATATACATTCTAATAATCTCCTGGTTTTATATGCAGGGAAAAGTTTGTACCTACATAGATTGACTTTTCTTATTCCCAGGACAATTACTTTTTGCTTGGAGAGGAAATTATATACATCAGGTAGACCCACAAATTCACTAAATTTAACTGATTTTAAATTGGATTTGGAAATTACAAAATATAACTAACTTTCATATTTTCCAATAAAAATCTACCAATTGTATTGTTAAAATAGATGCATTCCAAATATCAAATTTTCATTTCAAAATTTTATTTTTTATTTTTCATGAAAAAATATAGTTAATTACGTTATTTAAAAGTCATCAAAAATTTCCGGGTCATTACACTCTCCCGTGCTTAAAACTTTTCGTCTCCGAAAAGGAATGAGATAGGAGAAAAGAAGCAACAAAAAGGAAAGATAGATTCAAGATACTTAATACTAGATATAACAATTAATTCAAAAGTATAAAAATTTTGTTTTTAATTATTTTACATCCATTTATTATCATCATTCTAATTAGCTTACTTTTAATTAATTTACATTCATATCAAATTTATTTACATTCACCGTTTCTTTATAACTCAAGTTCATCTTTTCAAAACAAATTTTATTTAACTCATTTATTTAATTCATTTGACTTCACTTAAGTTAATTCCACTTCATAATTTCAACTATTCTTTGCAATTTACCTTTGTATCACAAATGGTTTACAAAATATAAATTTATTTATTACCAGTTTAGTTCCTTAAGTCTATATTTATTTACTTAAATAACATTCTCTTTTATTATTCAATTTATTTCAACATATATTAAGTGTATAAACATTCATTATAACAACTCAAATTTTTATTTATAAATTCCCCTTAACAGAATTTTAGTTTTGAACATCTTATTACTTCCATTTATATTGTATACTCTTCAATTACATTCAAAAAAATTTCAGGTAAGTTTTTTTAATGTTTTCAAATGTAATTGAGCACTATACAATTTTACCTTTTATTTACAATATTTTTTTATTAAGCATAATTTAGTTTGAACACTTTTATTACTTAAATTCTCTTATATAACCTTCAATTACATATTCACACAACATTTTAACTTTTTGAATATTTCACGTAAGTTATATATGTTATAGAGTGCAATTGAGCATTATACAAATAAATTTTATCCTAGTTCAATCAATTCAAGTTGTTTCAATTCTATTTCTCATTTTAGACACTCTAATTATTCTAAATTTTTGCTTAATTTCAATAATTGAAACCATCATTTAACATAAATATTTAAGAGTTAAATTTTTGGTTTCACTTCAAACCATTTTGAAATAAATACATACATACATACATATACATATATATATATATATTATACATCAAATCATACTCAAGAAATCCATTTCAAATCCATCTTCCAACACAAAAGTGTAGCAAAGTTGTTACGTGTCTCTCCACTTTGAGACTCGAAAATGAATGTCGATCATGCTGAAGTCATCACCAAAAATTTTTCCAGCGACAAAAAGGAGAGTACCGACTTACTTCTTTTGAAAATTTCTTGGAAATAATTTTTATTCAAAAATACTTTCAAATAATATTTTTATCAAAACTTTGAAAATCAAATTTGAAAAGCACCATAAATTTAAATTCTCAAATTCTTTAATTTATATTCATTTCATTTGCAAATCAGATTTATAAACCATGTTTAAAATTTCAACTCCTTATAACATACAATAATAGTTAATGGTTTAGAAATGTTGACAAAACAATAAATGATAATCTAGTATTATCATTTCTAACAACCAATTCATTTAACTAACTAATTTCAGAAAATTATACCTTTATATATAAAAAATAATCATACATGAAACTATATCATTTACCAATTTTGAAAACAATATTGTGTCAGTTTGCTTTGTTTGAGTGTTTTGGAATTCTATCGATAGCGTTGGCTAGACGAATCGATCAAAACCCAAAATCGAACTTAACAACTCAAACAACACAATATAAATATTTTATATAAATTACAAATACACTCCCTCACAGGATGATTCAAAAATGGATTTTAGAACAAGGATAGAGATTCAAATTTTTGAGGAACCCTAGTCAAAGAGACTTCTAACTAAGAAAATAGGCTCGAAAGAAAGATAAAATAATTAAATTACAAAAGAGGAAAGATGGATAGACTTATATTAATCACGACGACCTTAACCAGGTCAACCGAGACTTAGAAAAGACCAGAATATCATCAACGAAAACTAGGACAACTTGTTGAGAACATCGCGGTAACCGTTATTCATGAGATCGACAAAGAAGGTAGGAGTATTGGTTAATCCAAAGGGCATGACTAACCATTCATAGAAACCATTAGTCCAGGAGGAAGGACAATAGGTCGAGCTCCAAGAATAAGATCAATGAAGAATTCAATTTCCCGCTCAAGAGGAAGAGATGTGACTTCTCCAAAACATCAAGATAATCCCTGACTATTGGGGTGGAGTCAAGATCACTAAGCGTAGAATCAAGTGAAAAGATAAAACTGCCTGCATAGTCCTGAGGCAATCGTCATTCGATAATAAGAGAATTACCCTGGTCGTCTACTAAAGAAATGATTCAGGATTTGCAAGAAATAACAACATCAAAACTGAGGATGTAGATATCTCCGTTGAATCGACGCCTGTTGTATAGGAGTTTCACCCCTTTACAAATCATACTAAGGCTGGCGAGACCGCCGATGGGATTAGCTACACATAAGGACGAAGTTGCCAAATGTGGTGGCAAGATGTGCTCTAATTTATTATAGAGATCAATAGAAATAGAGCTATGGGATTCTCCAGTATCAAAAGAAACACGAACAGGAAGGACATGATTGGATTTTGGAATAAAAGGGAACGTTCCAAAATTCAAAAGAAATCCTAATCCAGGAGGATCCTAACGAAGAATTTCAAGCTCGAACGAAGAAGATTCTGTAACTAATTTTTCTCATTCTAGGGTATTACTACCCTATCTCTAGTGAGTTTTTACTCCATATGCTAAGTTTTTCCTAAACCTGGCTCTGATACCAACTGTAACGATCTGCTATTTCGAACCATCCAAATCGACAGTCATACACTCATGTCAGACTTGAATTGCTCAAAACAACAGATTGTTGATTTATATTTGGCAAAACTTAGCATATACAGTAAATAAATCAATCACAGAATCACAAACACAGAGTAATATAACAATAAGCAGCGAAATAGATAAATAGTAGTTCTTGAAGCTACTATAGAACATCAGAGTTTAAAACAAAATACAACAGAATATCTGAAGTACATAGGGGTCACTAATAAAATAGCAACTGACAAGTTTGAACATAAATAACTGGAATAACTGAAAGTTGAATAGAAAAAGCAGATCTTCAAGCAGAGCTCTAGGCTCCAAAGGTGAGTCTCAAATGCAGTGACACTCAGTCTGACCCGAGCATAAAGCAAAACACAAAACACTCGAGTCGGGATTAACATTCTTATACCAGTAAACCAACTCAAATGAAATTTCAAGTGAAATGCAAATAACTTAAAGGATATTTGAGATACCCATCCTCTAAGGATCAATTAAACTATCTACATACATAGTACAATACGCTACATATATAATGACTATAGTAAAGTGAACTATTAAAATAGCGTTAAGGCATTACCCATATCCCCCTTAACACATTTCATATATTCCCGTAGTCTATACAAATACTGTAAGCTCCACCAAACCGGTGGTTTAATCAGGGAGCACTCCATAGGTACGGTACAAAACAAACTCGTAGTGGGCGCCATCAGGCATGCGACAAGGCATGCGAGGCAAAGCCTAGGGTAGCATTCTACCGCTTTGCACTCCCGGAATGGTGGTATCGCATAGCAGCTACTACCGCCCACCTCAAGACACAGTCCCAAATCAAAGGTGCACCCAATCAAATCATAAAGTAATAGAATGGTATCGAAGAAGCATGCTCGATCGGAGGTGCAACCTCACTTGGCCCGGTATAGCTCCTGTTTTAGCCACATCAAGCCAACTCAGGAGAGCCAGGGCTACGTTAATACCTTATATAGAATCATCGCCAAGCCATCCTACTTCGTTTTGGATTCCCCACCATGTACACAGTTGTTAAAGTGGTTTTCGGTATTGGCAGAGAGTATGACAATATCCGATCCCGATCTTTTCAAAAACAAATGCTTATTTCACACCATGGTCATTTTATATTGCAAACAGTTCATAATTCATATCGAAATATCATATTCATTTCAAAATCATATCATATTCGAAATCATATTCACTTTTGAAATCATATCACTTTCAAAATCATATCACTTTCGTAATCATAACCACAAAATAGTTTAAACCATCATATTAAAATATTCGCATTTAAATCCATTAAATCTAAATCATAACAGTTCCAACTTAAACAGTTTAAACATTGAAAATAGTTTATATATGGAAATGGTTATAAATTAAAAATAATTTATATTTAAAATAACTTATAGATTAAATAGTTTATATAAAAAAATAGTTTATATATTAAAAGAGTTTATATCGAAAATAGTTTCAAATTAGAATTGTTTCTTCAAATTTCACAAATCAACTCAAATTCTCATTAAACCATTTTCAAATTTATATCGATTTCAAATCCAGATTTGGACTTCAAATTTAAACCACTCCAAATTCAATAGGTTTCAAAGTTCAAACAATTTACAATAACTAAATTTAATAAATTTCATTTATAATTCAAAATTCAACTTTAGTCCTATTAAATTTTCAAAATATTCGCTTAATCATTTTTAATAACACTTAAATAAAATCTCATATTACCAATTTAAGTTAATATTAAATATTCAATCTCAATTTTATTTAAAGTCGAAAATATTCAATAAATCACTTTTTATCAAATCAAGTTATAAAATTATACGTTTTAGAATCTCAAAATCAATAAGTTCAAATCAATCCTTATTTAAATTCAATTCTAAAAAAATTTAATTATAAATCAATTCTTATTTAAATTCAAATCTTAACAATTTAAATTACAAATCAATTCTTATTTAATTTATCTTTCCAACTCTATTTATTTAAAGTTATTACAAAATCTATTTTAAATATTAATATAAATTTTAAATATATATTTAAAACATATTATATATATAGTAATTAAATTAAATTTTACTAAATTAAATTATATTAAAATTTGTTAAATTAAATATAATTATTAAATTCAAATTTATATTACATCTTATTTTTATATATTTAAAAATAATAAAATTATAAATAAAATCTTAAATTTTTTTCCAAACTTAACTTATAAATTTAAAATTCCAAACATATAATTAAAAATCTAAATTTTTCTCATATATTAAAATAAAATCTTTGTATTATATTTAGAAATCAATATTTATTAAAACCCATATATTTTCTTTCAAAACTTTGGAAATCATTTCAAATAGTTCAACGGTGTCGGAATAAATTTTTTAAACCTATGGTCAAGTGACATAGATATTTGTCATTTCATTCCCCAATTATTTAAATTTACGGGTATATATCATTTCAACCCGCATATTTGACGATTGTATATTTAAATGTTTTGTTTAAATATAGAATCGTTTGTTGAATTTAAAAGTGCAAAACGTGACTTTTGTAAACGGTCGAATCCGGACTCGAGACCACTTCCATTTAAAAGTCCAAGACGTTTATAACTTTTTTGAGTATAAACATCGATATGTTTGGAGTTGAGTAGAATTTTGCTATTTTCCTATTGGGCTTTGGATTTAGATTTCAGCCCACTAACTCAACAAAATACCCTAACACTCCACCCCCTCTTCATTCATTCATTCTATTTTCCTAACACTCTCAAGCTAAAGGAAAATGGGGGAAAGAAAGGGAAATTAAAATTCCTAAACCCTATATTACTAGGAAATTCAAGATTCGGCTCCAAAATCAAAGAGAAGCTTAGGTAAGCATCATATTCATCTTCTCTATCTCAATTCCTCTCCAATTTTCAGAAATTTCCTATAACCTAATTTAGGAAATATTTGTCTATGATCATAGATTGGAGCTTCTATAGTTGAAGTTGAAGACTGGTTGATCTTTCCTTTGTTTTAAAGCTTCTCATTCGTTGTTTTTGGGTTTAAGGTGAGTTCTTGAACTAACATCTATGTCTATACCTTTGATAGTTGTTAGGTATGAATTCCTAACACCTATTTCTTGTCCATTTGCTTTTGAATTGAATTGGTTTGATGAATTTTCCAATTTTTGGTATTTTGAAGTCAAAATCTATGAAAATCCTTATATGAATGTTTAGACATGTTGTTCGGAGTGTACTGGTGAGCCTATAGGGCTGGGTAGTCGCTTGGCGTAAATCCCTAGCCATCATCGCTCGTCCGATTGCTTCCGATATGATTTGGCCATCGTTGGCCTAGGCAAAATATTACCCTGAGCTTCAGCTTAGATGTATGGTATTAAGCTCAGACGTCTGATGCAATGGAATAAAAATTCCAGTCTTTCAGCTAAGACGTCTGAACTTACTTCCCAGATGTCTGGGCGATCTGGAATAAAATATCCAGCACTTCAGCTCAGACGTCTGGGAGAAGCACCAGACGTCTGGAGCTGATAATTCCAGCCAACTTGCCTGTTTTTAGATGGGTTTCCATTTTATCGATTTTTGGTTGAACCGATTAGTGTTTATCACTTTTATCAACTTTGTTGACTTCTTTTTTGGATTTTTAGGAATATCCATTTGATGGATTTGATATCGATTTCTATGGTTTTGATTCACATCGTCGTATGTGAATTTTTGGTGATAGATTGTTTTTACAATCGTTTCTATGATTTGTCATTTTAAAATATAAAGGTTTCTATACTAGTAGTAAATACTCAAACTCTTTCAAATAAATGATTTCAACACTACTTTAAAATATAAAGCTCGTTTTTAATATCGTTTTCCAATCTATTAGTATATACAAACCTTTATATCATTCGTGTGAGAAATCTAATTAAACGTCTTAGCAAAACAAGTGGTATGAAACACTTGCGTTTACTTCGTCGGTTAATTTTTGGACTTGTTCGATTGAAATCTTGTGACAATTTTCGAGTGGAAATCTACAATTTGTTCGTAAATATTTAAGTTAAGCCAGTAGTTATGGGACATGAAGCTAAATTCATTTATTTACTAGCTTTGTGTAATCTACACTTTTTATTGATCAACGATGATCATTTTATGGTTTAGACTAGAGATATGCGATGTCTCTTTGTCCACATGGGGGATTGTGCCTCGTTTTATGGAGCTTCGTCTTATTTTTTATAGGCTAGCGACCTATGGGTTTTATGGAGTTCAGTTCATCGGGCGTACCATTATTGTACTACACCATTGTTCCGAATTATTTGAGTTTCAGGTTCATCGGGCGTACCGTAATTGTACTATGTCGTTGTTCCGGCTCATTTAAGTTTCAGGTTCATCGGGCGTACTGTTATTGTACTACGTCGGTATTCCGAATTACTTGAGTATCAGGTTCCTTAGGTGTACCATTATTGTACTATGCCATTGCACCGGCTCTATGGTTAGAGACCATGGGATAGTGACCCGTTTGTGATACACGAGTTGGTGAGTTTTCATGCTCCCTTTTATGATAGGCCTCCCATTTGTATTTTCTGGATTTCTAATTGTTGATTTCTGGAATTTTTGTTTCACCAATTTTTGCGATTGGCATTGATATGTTTTGTCAATATTTGGTGTTTGGTGAATAAGCTAAAGAATGTGATATTCTTTTTGGATATTTGACGAGATTTGAGATATTGTATGATTTTTGTTGTTATCTGATGTATACTTGTCACAGTATGGCATTATTGTTATCATACGTTATTGTCAAATCTCTTATCCTATCTCATTTTATATGATATTTATAGCTAGACTGATCCGTTTATTATTTTCTTCTTAAATAATACTCAGGTCAGACCGAGGTATTTCAGGTTCTTCTCCTTGACTTCTTATCAGGATCCGTCATCTGACTTTTGGTTAACTACTTTAGCTTAGTAGTTCTTGTTATTATACATTCAAGATAGAGACTCCTTGATGTATACATATTCTTTTGTCTAGCGCTTATACCTATTCTTTTGTGATGTAGTGGATCTTATATGACCACTACTTTGATGTACACTTTTATGTGTTATATTCATATCTGTTTCCGCCTTGGTGATATAAATATCTATGACTGATTTGTGTTATGCTTATTTCTATATTTGTTTCCGAAGCCCACATAGCCACTGTGTAGTAGCTTTGAGTTTGTATTTGATATGTCGGATTTCCTCTTGAAATGAAATGCAAGTCATATTATCTGACATATCAATACTCGCACAAAGCAATTACACAAATGGTCACTCCTCAACAACCTTATTCTTCGTACTAATTGACGTCATTACCTAGTAGTGTCCTTGGTTAGTGTGAGTATAGAGGTGGGGCGTCACACCAAATTTTCAGAAATTCAATAAAATCGCTTTGGTTTATCATTTGACCCATAACTATTTTCCCCTAATCTATAATATCGTTCGGGTATATATCATTTTAACCCATAGGGATTCCTAAACTAACTGAGAACTTGCAGAGAGAGAACAAATAAAATAATAGCATAAGATAACATAGCATATCGATGGCAAATATGATCAGAATTGTCAAATTAAATATGATATACACCTACTAACAGATTGTTGGTGTCAATAATGTCAATTAACATAGGTGAACAAATGCATATAATAACATTTCATATTAAACAATTTAAATTCTAACCAATTAAATTGAAAAATATATTTCAATCGTCATTTCATGTGAAATCAATTTACTAAACATAAGAATGTCAATCGTGAGTGATTGCTCACGTTTCGTGGCTAGAGAAATTTGACGATGAAACTGAGCTACGAATCCAAGCACAAATTCCAAAGCACAGCACGATGAACACGAATTCGACGAACAAAGCAAAGCACGATGGACTCGAATCGATGAAACAAAATATATAATTTTTAGAATTCTAAAATTCACACTATATTTAAAATAAGATTTTTATATTATATTTTAAAATCAATATTCCATTTACAATACATATATAAATAAAATCTCTACATATGTATATTTTAAAACCAACATCAATATAAACCTTTGTAAATATATTTTAAAATCAATATTAAAACATATTAACATAAATCTATATATATTATATTACAGAATCATTAATTAATTCAAAACACACAAATTTTAAAATCAAACATACATATAGATATATATATATATGTATATATATGTATATATGTATATATGTATGTATATATATTTATGTATATATATATATATGTATATATATATGTATATATTATACGAGTAGGTCACCAAAATTGAAAAAAAAACTATATAATATAATACATGAACTGTATATATAATACAAGAAAGAGAAGTGCAAAGGGTTGTTGTGGAGCTTGTCAGGGCAGGCGAGAAAGAGGGGACGACACAAGGTGGTGGTTGCGGAATTCATGGCAGGTCAGGTGGAGAAAGGTTGCTGGCGGCTTGGTAGATTGAGCTGCGTGGTCAGGGAGGCTGGACAGTGGAGCCAATGCTAGCGTGGGGCTGTCGACTGGGGCGGATTTGGAGGATGAAGGCCATGCTCGGTGGTGAGCTGCTGACAAGGGTGTACGGTTATGGTAAGTAAGGAGAGAGGGAGGTGCGGATGTAGAAGGGCCGGAGGCTGCTTATGGTTTGCAGGCGTGCATCGAAGCAAGGTGGACGTGTGTGTCTTGGATTCGGGTTGTGGTCAAGCTACTATAGGTTTGGAGACTTTGATCTGCTGGGTTGGAAGGGCGGCATTCAGTGCTATTGGCGTACGGCATGGGTGTTGTGGGCGAGCTGTAGGGTGATGGAGTGGAGGGGAAAAACGGCGGATAGGTGATTGAGCTGCTCATGGGGAGGTTCAAGAAAAATGGGAATGACATGAGCAGAATGCAAACATATAAACTTTTGTATTATATAATTTATTTTTTTAGAGTAATGAAGAATCAAAAGAACGAAAATAAATGAAAATAGAAGAGACTGAAAATAAAACAAACTGATAAATTGAACGAACTAGAAAAAATGAAATCATGGGAATAGTAAAAGTCACATTAAATTTCAGGTAATATAAAAGGCTAGTGGTTGTTGGGTTTTCAAACGGGGATAAATGAAAAGACACAGAACCCAAAAAGCCCAAATGCGGAACCGATACGGCTAATCTTTTCGTAGACTTCACCGTGTACCGGACCCTAAAATGCACAAAGGAATATACTATGGAGATCAGCGCAACAAGACGAATAGAATGGTAAACAAATATGAGTGATACAATCATCCTATGAAAAGTGGATATTCGCTGCCAAACTGCTGCTGAAACGCCGAAAATAAGACAAACGGAGCTATAGCAGTCCGAATTTCGTGAAACAAAATACGATGTCTTACTCAGATAATGATTTACATTTCTATTATTTAAAATATTCAGATTTCAAAAATATTTAATTTTCATCAATTTTAACTGATTATAAATTGAAATTGGAAATTACACAACCATACCGACTTTTATATTTTCCAATAAATATCTGCCCATTTCTACGTTAAAATAGATGCATTCCAAATATCAAATTTTTATTTCAAATTTTTAATGAAAAAATATAGTTAATTACGTTATTTAAAAGTCGTTAAAATTTCTGGGTCGTTATAGTTATTGAAAATGATTCTGAAAATATAACTATTCATAACCCCATTCAAGGCAGCGATGACGAGGAAGAAGTAGAGGAAGAACACATGGAGAAAGAAGGCGAAGTCCGATGTGTCGGGTCGGCGAAGAATGTTTCGATCGAGACGGAAATCTCGTTGAACAAAAAGGGAACTTTTGCCTTCATTATCCTCACTACCCTATTCGTAAATCCTCGATCATTAGGAAATCACATTATGATAATAGTTGATTTGCTTTGTTTGCTTTAAATGTGTGGTATGTATATTTGATTTGAGATGACAGTTTAACTTTGAACATATATGTATAGTTTAGGGTTTGATTGGATTGTGATTACTTTGTATTGTGATATTAAATGAATGCATACTTTGGTATGGCTACTATTAATGATTTGTGTTATCACTCATCATTTCTTATATATCATTCTTATGGTTATTACTATAGTATCTTTATTAGGGAGAGTTATAGTCGGTTTAATTTTGTTAATGTCAAATGGGGAGAAATATTTAAAATCTAGGCATAGATTAAGGTGGAAATTTGTAACTCATGGGGAGTTATATTATATGTAATATTTTATATATAGAGTTGTCTTCATCAAAAAGTGGGAGATTGTTAGTACCTTAGGTATTGGTTTTGTTTATAACAACTAAAAGACATTATATAAAATATAGATACTAATGTTTTGTCAAGATATATATTATATGTAGTGTAGGATATTAGACAGGTGTTGATTAAGAAGACTTTACAGTATTAAGAGTAGATTCAAGACGTTGATATAGAGTTTCAAGAGTTCAAGAATGAAGTCTCATGGGTAATCAAGAATTCAAGATTTCAAGATTTTCCAGATAAGTTAAAGAGTCGTGGAATTTATTTTAATACCTTGATAGCACTTTCCTGATCTCTCTCGCCTTCTCTAATTTTTTTTAAGTTGTTTTTCAAATATTCTATTTTTTAAATAATCATTTCCAAATATTTCTCAAAATGATTTCAATCACTTACTTATAAAGATATCATTTCAGAGTTTTTACGTTTATATATATATATTGAATTTTCATTTATATTTTAATAATTTGTAATTATATTGATTTATATATATTATTGAATATTCTTATTACATCTTTCAAAATTATTTTATAAAGTCTTGTTAAGTTATATTTTGATTAAAATGTGTACAAACTATGTTTAAACGATTCTACAAAGTATCAAATGATTTTACAAAGCAACAGATTTTCAAAATAATATTTTTAAAATGTTTTTCAAATTTGTGAAGAGTATGTCGACATAATGGCCGTAAAATTCAAAAATCAAATTTAAATGGAAGTGTCTTTTCGTCGTATCTCTTTACGAATGGACATGGCCATTGTTTCCCTATATAGCTAGGCTTCCAAACAAATTTCTATTAACTACTTTCTTATTCTTCTCTCCTCTATTAACTCTCTTGATTTCTAAATCAATTTTTACCAAAATTCTGCTGAAATTAAACCAGAATCAAATTCAATCATTACTAATTTGATTCTCCTTTCTCTACTCTTTGATGTCTCTCATCTCTCTCACTCAAACCAAGATAAAAGTGCTATTCAAGAGTTATAAGATCAATTGTAATCAATATCGAAGGTCCGAGTCTGTAAACTATATCAAATCATACTCTGTGGTGTGCTGGGTGTCCCTGAAACCCAACTAGGTGTGCTTGTAGCCTTTTAAAATTAATTGGGTGTGCTTAGTAGCCCATAAATCTTATGGGTGTGCTTATGGCCGAAAATCAAATGACTCTACCTTGAGGTCGGAATTCTGGAGGGTGTGTCTCGTAGCCTTAAAACCGAGATTGTATTTTCATTTACTAGTTGAAAATAAATCTGTACAAGGAATTGTATGGGACTGGATGTAGGGTAACTCCCAACCAGTATAAAATCCTAGTGTGTTCTTTCCTTTTTAATTTTACTAAATTTACTTTTATCTGTACTTTGATTCTGTGATTATTAATTACATCATTCCCAGTAGAATGTTAAAGAATTTGAAAAATATTCATCTAATAAATTAAACATTATTCACCCTCCTCTAGTATTAATTTAGCTTTAATATCCCTATTTTTCTGACCCATACATGGATTATAAGTCCCTGAAGTATCTTTTCACTCAAAAGGATCTGAATCTGAGGCAATGGCGAAGGTTGGAGTTTCTATCAGCTTACGATTTGGATATCCTCTATATGTCAGGAAAAGCGAATGTGGTGGCAGACGCTTTAAGTAGGAATGTAGTTTTGGCTCTCTTAGAAGTTACACCGACACTATTGGAAAGGATTGCTAGTAAGCAAAAGGAAGATAATCACATGATGAAGATCATCAAGAATATTGAGGAGGGATAATGTGCAATTTTTAAGATGGATAACTGAGGCATTATATGTATGAATGGGAGGATCTACATCCCTAATGTCGATGACCTTAGACAAGAAGTTTTATCAGAATGTCATCTATCTAAATTGAATATCCATCCAGGTGTTTCTATGATGCATCGAGATATAAATCGAGTATTTTGGTAGCCCGGAACGAAGAGGGATGTCTCAAACTTTGTCAGCGGATATTGAGCTGTCGGTAGATAAAAAGGCGATCATCGGAAGATGGCTGGTTTACTTCCATACATGGAAATTCCAAATTGAAAATGGAAGATGATATCAACGAATTCTATCGATGGTTTACCTAGAACCAAACAAGGGAAAGAAGGTGTGTAGATTATCATGGATCGGCTAACGAGAGTGCTCATTTTATTCCGGTAAAGCCAACAAGGGCTGCAACTTCTTTGGCCGAAACTTGTATGAGGGAGATTATTCGATAGCATGGAGTCCCGTGAGTATTGTAAGTGATCGAGTTTACAAGTCATTTTTGGGAGGCGTTGTAAGTAGCTTTAGGGACATAACTAAGTTTGAGCATGACATATCACCCTTAAATGGATGACCAAACGGAAAGGGTGAACCAGATTCTAGAAGATCTTCTAAGGGTATGTATTCTGGATTTTGGAGGATCGTGGGAAGATCATCTCTACGTAGTGGAATTCTCCTACAATAATAGATATTAAGCGAGCATAGGCATGACATCATATGAAGCACTTTATGGATATCCATGTAAGTCACCGGTATGTTAGGTTGAGACTGGAGAACAACTAGTACTTGGACCAGACATGATTCGAGAAGCTACAGAAAAGATTACGTTGGTCAATAGAAGGATGAAAGAAGCTTAGGATCGACAAAAGAGTAATGCCAATAAAAGGAGAAGAGTTTAGGAATTTAAAGTCGGGGATTCTGTGTTGTGAAGATTTCCCTTATTAGAGGAGTTGTTCGATTCGGACGGGGCTGGAAAGTTAGCCCCAGGAGACGTTGGGCCTATTAAAATTATCAAAAGGACTGGACCATTGAGTTGAGATGTCGGAATGGTTATCGGTGGTCCATAATGTTTTCCATGTGTCCCATTTAACAAAGTATGTTCATGACCCAATGCTGATTGTGGAGCCATCAATTCAAGAAGATTTAGAGATAAAACCAAACTTGGCAATGGTCATGCATCCAGTTCATATTGTGGATCATGATGATAAGAGGTTGCATAATAAGGTGGTGAAATTAGTTAAGATTTAGTGGAGTGATGGTCCCATATATTATACTTGGGAGACTGTAGATCATTTAAGGGAAGCCTATCCTGAGTTGATGTTAGGATAGTTGTTTGTTTGTATGTATTACGTTTACATAGTCTGTGTTATGGATGCTTAGTGTATGTCTTTTGTATGGATCTCATGTTATATAATATATGGCCTATTGAGTTATTTTGAGTTATCTCCTTTTTTGCTAATTTCAGGATGAAATTCTTTTAAAGGGGAGAGTGTAACAACCCAAAATTTAATCACTTTAAATATGTATATTTAAATATTTTTTAATAATTAATTATTGGGTTTTATAACTCAAAATAGGAATCTTTTTAAATAATAACTAACGATTGTGGAATTGTTTTCAAAATTTGTTCACAAATATAATCGGTTTAAAGAAAAATAGAAAATGTGATCGAAAATTATTTCTCGAATTTTCGACTTTTCGGTGCCTTAAAGTTGTTGGAAAATGTTGTACACGTTTCAGTTAACATATCCACATTTATAAATAAGATAGGATTTTGTAATACATACATACATACATACATACATACATACATATATATATATATATATATATATATATATATATATTTAATTTTATAATTATATGATGTTACTTTTTATGAAAATGGTTTAAAAGCATTTAAAAAGAGAGAAGAAAAGTTTCATAACATATCACATCTTTAAGAAACACAAATTACACTAGTTTTAAATGAATGTTGGCTCATCAAAATGAAGGAGGAAGATATACACGTAAGCAAGGGGAGGAGAGACAAGGGTAGTGAGGTGGCAAGCATGTAGTGGAGGTTAGTACCTTTAGATCAATTTGGTAATTTGATTTTTCTATTTGCATGTATACAAATTTCCTAATATATTTTTTTATATTTTTCATTTCATTCATACTTTGCAAATTTTCCTCCAAGTCTTTATGTATACATTCATGGCTTCCATAGATTTCTAAAGTTAAAAATCCTAGTTTTATTCACTTTTAATTTCAAAAACCTTGTTTAAAACCACTCCATCAATTCGTAGACTCCTCTTCTCCAAATCAAGGCCACACAAACCCTCCGCCACCTTGGCCGAATTCATACCCCCCCAAAGCCTAGCCCTTTGCTTGTTTAAGCCACCAAGGCTTCACTTTTCCAAGCTAGAAGCGAAGACTAGGTTGTATTCGAGTTCTAGAAAAAGTTACCTTGATTTAGTCAACTTTTGGTGAGTAAAGATCTAACCTTTAACTAAGTTTTTGAAACATATATATGGTTGACTTGCTATAAAATATGATGTTGACTTGGATGTTTGTATATGTGCTTGGTTGAGATGACATATAGTTTTGAATATAGAAGTTAAAAGTTAAGTTGGTACACAAGTTGTAGTCATTGCTTATATAACTATGACATGTATATATGTCAGAAATCTTACTTATGTTGGGATAATGTTGTGCTATAGTGTGTGTTGTATGTTAAAGGAATTAGCACTTAAATTTACTTGTTGCGGCATTGGAAATCCTTTTCTTAAATTTGCTTTTTTCATGCGATTTCGGAAAAGTTTCCATAAAACGTTAACTTTACTTTTATTTTGGTTTACAAACTTCACACAAGTTATAAAGTGGGTTTAAATAAACAGAAAGGTTTTTAAGGCTACTTGGAAGGTTGAGTAGGTTCTGAAAATTATGGATCATATAGTGATAGTCGCTATGAACGCAGCTCATAAAACGAACTATTTCAGAAAAGATCAAAGTGTTTTCACTTTGGAATTTTTTGGAAAGTGTTTTAAAACATATTTTATGTAATAAAAATTATTTATTTATTTAGTTAATTATTTATTTAATTATTGATTATTTGATTAATTAATTAAGCAAGGTAATTAGTACATAATCATTTGTTAACGAAGATAATTAGTACTTATAGTTTTAATCAAGTGAGTTAATTATAATTAGTTAATTAATTAAAAAATTAATTATTAATTAGGAATTAGTTATTATTTGATTATTTATTTTAATTAATTATTTACTTAAAAGTGGGTTTAATTATTAATTAATTACTAATTAAGCCAAATTTAATTAAGATTTTACTTAGGACTTCTATTTAATAAGTATTTAATTTATTTTATTTAATAAGTTAATAAGGGTTTTGAATTTTAAAAATCGCTTTATTTCTAAATATCAGTTTTGTTTTAAAAATCGATTCCTTTTGCAAAAGTGTTTTAAATCGGGGTTTCTTTGTCGATTAACCTTAAGTAACCTCAACCAAATATGAGCCAATGTTAATAAGGTGACACATTTATAGGAAGTAATTCATCTCAAAGTTAGCACTAAAAGCCGATGAGTAGGCTGATCCTCTATCTGTGAGATCTAAATTTTATTTCTAGATGAGGTATAGAGTAAGGTCGAAATATCAGAATCATGATAGATATGGGAGGGTTAATTTCTATCAATAGGTCACATTTAATTATGTATATGGTTATATATATGTGAACTCTACATAATTACCCTAAGCAGTGGATTGTCCGCTATTTATAACTTCATATGTTTTAACTTAGGAAGTATGTTGTGTATATTCGAGTTCCCCGGTGAGGACTCGAATACTTGTTGCATACTTCCAATGAACTAGAATTGAGTTAGTCGGAAATTATCGCTTAGTTTGGAGACGTCGGGTTTGGATAAGTATAATTTTTCCAATCCACTCCAAACTAATAATGCTCGAGATGGATCGCTATGAAGTATGCTATGAAGCTGTACTGTTCTTCCTGAGGGTGATTCCAAAATAGAAGATAGTAAATTTTGAATGTTTGTTCGATCCCGGAACAACTTGTTTGGATGAATGCTATCATTGCATTGATTGCTTGATTGCTTGGAGGGCATCGTTAGCATTCCAAGATGGTTGGCTTGAAGGAAAGGTAAAAGTGTAACCTCTAGCCTCACAACTATTAAATGAAAAAAGCAGGGATGCGCCGTAAGCCTATGTGGGTTGCTACCATTATGGTATGAGCATCCCTTATCAAGGGTCGATATTGATGTATGTTTGGGATCCCTTTTTTGTTGTATATCACAACCGGGGGTGATTATATTTGGTGCTACCCAGTAGAGGGTAGGACCGGTCTTGAGTGGCAAATGTGCAACATGTTGTAGCATCTAGTGCATTTTATTTAGAGGTGTACTGATTCGAAAGGTAGACACTTACCTTTCCATAGTTGTTTAATAATGTAACAATTTTGGCTCCTGTGTACCTATTATGCTTGAATTTAATAATGTAACATTTTCGGCAATGATTCCATATTTATTTTAAATCTAGACATTATGATAATTTCAGAAGAATTTATATAGAATTTTTTTGGTTATCATATGGTAAAAACCCGTCTGTATTTATGTGTTGCGTGGTTTTACGAGATTCCTTTGCTTTAAAATTTTTTATAATGTTAAACTTATGCTTTACTCACACCAGACCCATTTCGAACCTGGAGTTTTATTTCTTTCCCTTAAACTCTTGGGTACTCAAATTTTTATGAGTAGCCAAGTAGTCAGGTTTCTATGGAGCATTTTGGAAAGCAATATGGATTAGGAGCTATCACCATTATAAATAGTAGTCTTTATTTCCGTTATGTCTTATATATTATGTATTAGCAGTTTAAGCAGGCTGATATAGCTGTCGTTGGAAATAGTACTTGTTGTAACTTTGATGCAACATTTTGGAGTAACCATATACATTATTTTATAATGCTGTATATGTAACTCTGACGTTTGTGAGAAAAATCTATGTTTGTTTCCTTGTCTTTTATTTTTATTACCCCAAGTCCTATCTTTTGGACACTTAGATGATCAGCACATGAATACCGAGGACATATTATGTACAGTCTTTGGATGTAAGAAAGGCAGATCTTTGCACATGCTGCCATAAGGTTCGTATTTATAAGGGTAGAAGCAGGCGGTATTGATGCCATATGTCCTCTGATATAAGGTGAATAGACATAAGGTCAATAGCTAATATTCGACATCCCTTCTGAATTGCTAATACTCGACATTGCTTGTTGTACTGATGACATTTCGCATCTTGAGAATATGTGACATCTTGCTTTTCACTAATGACACGTAGCATTCTTTATAATTATAGATGTTCGACATATAGCGACATTGCATTTATTCGATATCACCCATGGTAGTAGACATTCAATGTGGTTTAACATTCCTTTCTTCATGTAAATGCTCGAGATCTCTTATTATGATCGTCATTCGATATCATTCATGTCCCTTGAAGTTTTCCATCCTTTGCCACTCATAAATGCCGAAGACCACCTACTACTTGCGGATGCTTTACAATGGTCACAGTTGTAAAGGCTCGGTATCTGTTGTCATATGCAAGCTTGCTTTATAGAGACTCGATATCCCCTTTTGTAACAATATGTTCGATATCTCTTATTGATGCGGCACCCCTCTTCACTCGACATTTATTAGCACTTTATGTTGTAGTGGTTCAACAACCCCCTCTGATTGTTTTTAGATTAGATATCCATTTTCAGATTTAAAATTATTTCCTGTCTCAAAAACCAATTCCAATTCAAATGGAAACTTGTAGTATTTTTAAAATACTAATTTGAGGCCAAAGCTAACACTACTTAACCCATGTCAATATTGATATCCTATCGCTACAGGATTTTAGTTTTCAAACATATAACAATGTCATAACCATAGTGTCCACAATTAGGTTCATATTCAATAATCATATAATGGGGATTTTATTGAAATCAATTAACAATAGCAAGGAATCTCGTTGGATCCCTCTAACCCGTTTCCCTGCATCACAAGCAATATATAATTATATAATATGGGTCATCCGCTTCAGGGGTGGGAATATATCCAAACCAACTAATAAAACATTAAATCATCCAACATCCAATCAATATTTTATATCGACCATATAATATTTCTGGTTAACCAAAAAGGTGAGATGAACTCGCTGTTATTTCAATTGTCGCCGAGGCATTCCGATTTGGAACTAAAATCGAACGATGTACGATTTTAGCCTAAATTTCAATATGCTCCAATTGTCGCCAAACCAATTTCATTTCATACATCTCCCTGATATGAGCGCAACCCCACTGACCATGTTTGATTTCGACCTAAAACAAACAAGATATTATATTTACAAGTTTACCGAATTTAATAATATAATTTTATTTCTTAATTACATCACTAACTTAACTTAACCTTATTTAAAATTTATAACCCACCCTCTCTCCTACTTTCTCATTCGTGCTCAATACCCAGGCAGCCTCCTTCTCTCACTCACCGTCGCACACGACCATCCATCTGCCGCCTTGCTCATCCAAGCTAGCCTCAACCTCACCCATGCGCCCACCTTCGCCTTGCCTTCCCTTGACCACCCTAGCGTCGTTGAAACCAAAAATAATTTTCCATTCAACCCACGATTGTCGTCGCCTCAATCGTCTACGCGCCACCCAACTTCGGCCAAAGGTGGCCATCCCATTCTCTACAACTTCCCTTTACACCCCATCACCAATTAATCAACGAACTCGCCGGAATCGGTGAAAAAGGAAATGTCGTTCACCTCAAAAACTGCACCTCCTTGAGTCGAATTAGCTAAATCTAACCATTGAACAATTCGAGCTCGATGTTGCGAACATTTATCTAGTTGGTGACTTTGCCTGATATCGTTGAAAATGGCTCCAATCAATGCGAGCCATTAGATGATGCTATGTTTGTTTAACTTGAATTTGAAAATTTGCCAAACCATTCTCTAGTGCTGCCAAGAATTTTATAAAGGGAGAGGTGTGGTGTGAATAGTGGGAGGCATGGGTCAGGTGTATGGGGAAGTATGGGTAGGGTATGGTGAATATATATATATATATATATATGTAAGTATGTATGTATATGTATATGTAAGTATGTATGTATATGTATATGTATATGTATATGTATATGTATATGTATATGTATATGTATATGTATATGTATATGTATATGTATATGTATATGTATATGTATATTATTATATTAAACAAAATTCGATTTATATGCCCGAAAAATCTTGATCTCCAAACGAGACATGCTCCCTGGCATCCTATAATAATACCTCTATTCCAAACACAATGGAACTAATCTTGGGACCTAATTCGATCATATAAAGAAGGTAGCTTTTCAAACCCAATTATTATATAAATTTCTAAAATTAGTTTCTACGCATTTCGATCTCGCACGACAAAACGGTATGCCCAATTGCCACGAAAATTGTTAACCTACAATAATTTACTATTACGGATCCCACGAAACTGGTTTCGTTAAAATCTAGGACTGTGCCCCGAAAGGCTATTTTATACTAATTAAACGAATTATTTTTAAAAACCCAATTTAACACTTTTAAATCTAATTTAAAGGTTTACTATCTTCATTCTTATTTAAATAATTTAAATCAACTTGCAAAATCATTTTTTATTCATATTAAATTCAAGATTTAATTATTTATGCAATTCCAAGAATTAAATTCAACAATTTAATTATCAAATAAATTGCTACGTTTGAAATTCAAGTTATTCAACTTATATATTTAACTTTACAATATTTAAAATCAATTAAATATTCCAAATTCAAATGACTAAGATTCTGGGCCATTACAATGACAGTATAGTCAGACTTACCTAAGCTATATGCGAACATATGAATATACTATGTTTTGTTCTAACCATTATGGTTACAGGTGCATGATTATGATTGATATATTTTGGTAAGATACCGGTGAGGGGAAAACCCGTTCTGCTCAACGGTGTGGTCTTGCTAGGTATCTGCTTTGGTTCAAGATGGTATATTATTATTCACATCAGACTTTTTTTCTTACCCGAAGTTTTTGTTGTTCCCCCTAAACTCTCGTGTATTATTATTAGAGTAGGTTGAGATTAGAGATTTTCAGGTTAGGCTAATAAACTTCCGGAGACATGCAGAAGGCAAATTAGTTAATGTAGGAGCTTTTATTTTCGCTGTGTTCTTTAAAGCATGTGATATGTTTGAATGGATGTAATGACCGAATTTATAACTGTCAAGTATTATACTGTGATCAACCAGTGGGGCTCATATGTCGCTCTTGGAGTATTTTGTAATTATTATATTTTCTCTGAATGTGGGCAATGAATGAGATTGTGTAATGAATGTGAATTCTGAAAGGTAATGAAAGTCGACTAATGAAAAAGCATTTGAAAATTTTTCATATTCATTTACTTCAGATATTATTGATATGATTAACATAACCGCATTTTGTCATCGGAGAATAATACTATTGATGACTGAAGCATTAGTAGCACATAGTTTCGGGCTTACAACTTGGTATCAGAGCATAGGTATATGAAAATTTTAAAAGATTAAAATGTTTTTGAAAACATAATCCAAATAAATCAGAGAATAAGATTAGGGTATGTGACAACGCTATATTAACGTACTTGACAACGCTATGTATCCTATCCTTATTCTCCTCTCTCTCTTAGACAATACTTATGTATCTTACAAAGATCGATATGCAGATTCAAGGAAAGTATGTAGAAGTAGGAAATGAAGGAGTGAATCTAGATGGAGGAAGCACCACAACAAATGGAAATGCTCGGCCCAATACTAAAAGGAATTAGGGTCAACAGCAAATGCTGATGTAGGTGTTGGAACCCCGTTAGTAGATATGGGGACTATGTATCAGTTCTTTGTTAACATGATGTAAGCTAGGGCAGCAGCTGGTTTGGATGAAGGGGATATTGCTAATGCATAAGGAGCTAATCGCATGGTGCTAGTTGGCAATAACTATGTCAAGTTGAGCCGTCATTATACTTGTCTTGGAGGAAAGCCAATTTTATGAACTGAGGATGCTGTTGAAGTGGAAAACTGGTGATTCCATTGTGAGAGAATTTTTGCAGATCTAGGTTTAAATTTTAAGAAAAAGAGAAGATTTTCTTTAAGGTAGTTGTAAGGAGCCACATTGTATTCGTGGAAAAGGGTAATCGTTGGTATGCAGAAGAAGAGATGACTTGGGCTGAGATTAGAGAAGGTTTATTGGGAGGTTCTTATCTAAAGTAGCCAATTCAACCTTGATTAGGAAGTTTATGGAATGGGAACAAGGAGAAATGTCGATGTTGGACTATGCCACTAAGGTTGATGAGCTATCTAGGTATGGGTATGCCACTATAGACACTGTGATTAAGAGGAATGATAATTTGAACCGGAGATTGCTAGAGCAATAATGCCACATATATGAGATCTGACTAGTGTAGTGGTGGAGATGGTGACAAAGAATGACGAGATAGTTTCGACTATTAGGAAGGAGAAGTCAGTGGAGGCCCAAAGTTCTCAAGGTAAGAAGAGGAAATTCTTCAAAAAGAAGAGAGCTCAGAAGAGTAGAGATGCCAAGAAGAAGAAGGCGGATGTTGTTTGCTATAACTACAATAAGAAAGGGCACTTTTCAATTGAGTGTCACCCTGGTAATGGAAAGAAGGTTGTAGGAAAGAAAAACATAAAGTGTTATAACTGCATTCAGATGGGGCATTATAGGAATGAATGTCTAGTAGTGACCAAGGCTGAAAATGGAAAAGTTTTTAGTCTAGAACCATAAACTTCTGGACCGACTACAGAGGAGAAAGGAAAGTCTATAATGGGAGGTACGCTTTTGGTTCATGCCATTCCCGTCGAAGTATTATTTGATACAGGTGCATCACATTCTTTAATCTCATAATATTTGATAGATATGTTAAAGTTAGAACCATCATACCTTATTACTTCCCTAAAGGTTATGATAGGTGGTTATGCAACTATTGGGATGAGATGTGACCATTTAGAATTTAAGCTTTTAGGTCATTCATTTTCCTATGATTTTTATATGTTTGATTTTGTGGGTTTTGAGAGTATTCGGAGAATGGATTAGTTAAGAAAATGTGATGCTAGGATATTTTGCCAGGATAGGAAGATATCACTAAGGTACCCTACTAGCCGTGATCAAATTATATGCTTGCTAGAAAATTCCAGTCTAGATATTTGTGCTTTATTGGGTACAATGAAAGTGGACGATGAAGTGAATTGAATTTTTGTTGTAGGAGAGTATACAGATGTTTTTTCGCTAATTACAAGACTATCGCCAAAATGAGCTATGTAGTTTTGAATAGTCTTGTACCTAGAGTTGAACTTGTAAGTAGACCACCTAACAGAATGACACCTCCCGAGGTGAGAGAGTTAAAAATGCAGTTGGTGGACTTAGAAGTAAATAATTTTATTAGACCAAGCAGTTCGCCTTGTGGAGCGGCGCGGTGTTCGTGAAGAAATCGAACGGGTCATTGAGAATGTGTATTGATTATTGTAAGTTAAATGAAAGGGCGATAAAGAATAAGTATACTTTGCCAAGAATAGATGATTCGCTTGATCAATTATGTGGAGCCAAAGTATTTTTTCAATTGGATTTTGCAAAAGGATTCCATCAATTGAGAGTGTCGGAGGATAGTATCCCATTAACGGCGTTTCGAATAAGATATGGTTCGTATGAATGGTTAGTCTTGCCCTCTTTGGACTAACCAAAGTGTCTACTTACTTTGTGGATTTAATTAACTAGATCTTTCGATTGCATTTGGATAGATTCGTTTTAGTGTTTATAGATGACATTCTGATATGTTCTACGAATGAAGGAGATCATGAGATTCATCATAGAATAGTGTTAGAGACGTTGAGACAGCATCAACTCAAAGCGAAGTTTTCAAAATATCATTTTTGGAAGAAAGAAGTGAAGTTCCTTGGTCTTGTAGTTCTAGAAAATGGGTTATCTATAGATCCATCTAAGATTGAAATTGTTAATAATTGGAAAAGACCCGAGACCGTGACCGAGATAAGAAGTTTTCTTGGGTTAGCTGGCTATTATCGAAGATTCATTAAAGATTTCTCTCGCATAGCGGCACCTATGACTAAACTGTCAAGGAAGAGGGTAAAGTATGTTTTGACCGATAAATGTGAAGAAGAATTCTTGAAGTTCAAACATTTATTGACCAATACACACATGTTAGTTGTTCCAGATAGGAATCAAGATTTAGTGTTGTATACGGATGCATGTGGGGAAGGTTAGGAGCTGTGTTAATGCATAGAGGTAAAGTGATTGCTAATGCTTCTCGACGGCTTCGACCACATGAAGTTAGATATCCCACTCATGATTTAGAGTTGGCAGCGGTGATCTTTGCTTTGAAAGTATGGAGACACTATCTTCGAGTTATTTACAGGTCACTAGTCTTTGAAGTATTTATTCTCTCATAAGGAGTTGAATATGAGACAACAAAGATGGTTAGAGTTTTTCACGGCTTATGATTTTAAGATCGAGTATACGCCAGGGAAAGGAAACAAAGTTATAGATCTACTTAGCCGAAAGCATCAGAGTGTGTGTTAGCTATGTTAGAAGAATGGAGAGGTTTAGATGCATTGACTACTTATGGTGTAAGGTTAAGGTCGATGGCTAGTTATAGTCAGAACACTACAATATTATCAAGTTTGGAAGTTCGACCGGTAATGATCGAAAGGATTGCTTCTAAGCAAAAAGATGATCCATTACTAGCTGAATAAATTAGAAGGCTTAAAGAAAAAACTCAAATTAAAGATTTAAACGTTTTTAGTCCAGACCAGAACATATGGTTCAGTAAGAAGGGACGATTGTGTGTTCCAGACGTTTGTAACCCAAAGACAGAAGTTCTTAGGGAGTGTTGTGACTTTAAGATCGGGTATACGCCTAGCAAGGGTTTGGTCATGCTCGAACATGATGGATCGGTCTACTCAGGTCGTCAAGTATGGATTGTGCTCCACAAAGATCTGGAGAGATCAAGGTCGTCAGGTATGGACTATGCATGGCAAGGGGTAGGTCGCTTCGCTCGAACGTGATGGATCGGCCTACTCAGGTCGTCAAGTACGGATTGTGCTCGGTAAAGATTCGGCGAGGTCAAGGATTTTGATTAGGATAACAACCTGGAGAGGTCATGTATTTGGATATTAACTTCGAATAGCAATGGATTTGGCTCTGGATGGGTGTGGATTTGGATAAACAATCTGAAGAGACCACTGATTTGGGTTGGATTTTGGATTGGAAAATATGACTATCAACGGATTATGGATTTCCTATTTTGGACATATGGCAATTTAAAACACACCTTCCTATCGCAAGGCATGTTTTGAGGGGTAAAGTGTTAACCTTCCTTTTGCCAAGGCAGTATACAGGCGGATTTAACCCAACAGACTTTATGATTATCAAGACCGATGAGTCCGAAGTGAAGATTGTGGGGCCCAAAATTCAAGTACAGATAATAACATGAAGTCAAGATTGAATGGAATTGATGGATATGTAAAGCGGAATGTTCGAAGTATGGAATATGGTTCAACACATAGGAGAGATCGGCAAAAATCAACTTCCATCATAGGGATTGGCATGATTCAGGGAGCAAGTGCATTTCGATAGAAAACAATTTATAACTCAATAACCACAAGAAGGATCGAAGTGAAACTGCAGGAACAGGAAGATGGGACCCTAGGGAGTTCACCATAGGGATCGCATTATAAAACATGCAACACAGATGCCTCCATAAGGGTCGGTACTCTTCCCTTATAGAGATCCGCTATATTCAAATATGGCAGTGATTGGTCAATATCTCAATATCTACTGATCCAATTGACATGAAACTTGGAGCAAGAGCTAATTACAACATATGGAGCACACCACAGGGGTCACCCATCATTTGGAGTAAGTTAGATGGATCGGCCTCGATCCCTCCAAAGGGATCGGCTATAGTTAGTGTTTGCAACATATTGCAACAATGATCGATCAATAACTCGAATTCTACATATCTAATTGGCATGAAACTTTGAGGATATACATAATATAAAATGGAGTACCTCCCCTATAGAATGCATGTCATTTGGAGGATTTGGAAGGATCGTCCCTCATCCCTCCAAAGGGATCAGTAGAAATCAGGATTCAAACAACACCACTTCATGGAAAACGCGATATCTCACAAACCGTAAGTCGAAATGGCACAAAATTTGGAGGTTAAGTTGTTAACATAATGGGAAACCCTTCAGAGGATCTCACCCAATTTGGACACCAAAATAGGGATGGTACCAATCCATATTGTGGGCCATATGGGCTTGAAAATTCTTGGGTGACCTCGTCATGGCCTGGAGGTTCTTCTATCGAAATTTCAGCTCGATTCGTACACGTCTTCCCCTATAAATACAGTAGGCATGGCATCAGAAAAGAAATCTTCTTTCTGCTTCTCTTTATCTTGAACCTAGGCGATATTCTTCCAATTTGATTCTTGAATTTCATGGATTTGACACTGTAGTCAGCAATATAAACTAATAAAAGGAAAATCTTTAGAGTGGACGTAGGCTGGAGTTAGCCGAACCACTACAAATCTATGTCTCTATTTACTTGCTTTTTGATTGTTTTAATTTTGTTCTTCATTTATACTCTTCATATTTCTTTGATTGGATTGCATATTGGTGCTTTCATACTATTGATTGTTAGTGGCCAAATTTTGATGCTAATATTTTGGTGCTTTCACTGAGAAAACTAGCCCCCGAGGATTTGGAATTCAGATTCAGAGTGTGGAAAAGATCTAGAGCTTGGATTTAAAGCAATGGTGAAGCAATCTACAAGAAGATAGATAGCGGATAGGAGCTATCATAAAGAGAGTCGGGAGTCTTCCTTAGGAGCTGGAGCTAATCAAACCTCCGCCTACATCACTAGGGAGGAGACGGAAACAATTGTGAAGGCTATGCAAGAATGGATGCTGAAAAGACAGGAGGAGACGACATAGAACCTACTCCAAAAGATTGGACAGGTTGGAGCCATAGTAGCTGATAGAATGCATAACCAAGGACTTGAAACGATAGGAACTACTGAGGCTATGGATCAAGAGTTAAGGCAGGAATCGCTGGAAATCGAAACCGAAAACATGGAAATGGAGCCAATGGACGAAGGAATGGAACAGAGAAGTCAGGGGTAGTCTTTGGCCATCTTAGAGGGATCAGTACTGATCCCTCTAGAAGGATCATCATTGATCCCCAAAGGCTAGGGGCATGCCCTCAGGTCTGGTTTATCGCGATGCTGGAGAATCTACGATCAATACCATGGAGCTTGTGCAAATCGAAATTTGGATGCTCGTCCGGAGGAATACGTCCCAGAATTCCCTCGTAGACTTAAGGGGCAGCTTGGACTTGATTATAGGAGACTAACACTGGAAGACAATGACAGGTTTGTAGAGATGAATAGGCGAGCTATGCATGGAGGATTGGTGAACAATACCTAGGGGATGTTAATAGAAGTCCATTTGCTCCTAATAGAAGGAATGCTAGGAATCCACCAGAATTCAAACTATCAACACTGGAACTTTATGATGAAAAGTCGGATTCGACTATGCATATAACAAGGTATATACGGCACATGGAAGTACTAAGGGAATCGGAAGAAGCCCTGGTATGATGTTGCCCTCTGCACTTAATGGATGTAACTGCGCCATGGTTCAAACAGCTGAAAAGCGGTTATATTAGCACATGGAATTAATTGGTTAAAAGATTTATGAAGCAGTTTTTAGTTCACATTAAAGACCTAAGAATGTGATGACATTGACATCATTAAAGCAATGGGTAGGAGAATCACTTAAGAATTTCTTAACCAGGTTCAATGCGATAGTTGTTTCAATGGATCGACCAGATCTATCGATGGTTTTGATGGTGGTAGTCTCAGGAGTTGCATATAATTCAGATTTTAAGATATCACTAATACGGGATCAACTAATGGATCTTGAGAAATTGTACCATGTAGCAGAAAGGTTTCTGCAACAAGAAGTTGCGAAAGCTGATAGAGAGCAAACAAAAGTTAATACGGGATGGAGAACTTCCCGGTGAGAGCTCAGGAAAGGACAAGGGTAAACGGAACATTGAAAATAGCTTTAATGTATCGAAGCAGTAGAGGGGAGAACCCAAATTCTCTTCATACTCGAAATTGAATGAAACCCTAGAACGGATATATCTAGATACTCGATGATGCCTTCCGTATCGGAGGCCAGCAAGGAGGGAACCCTTCGAATGCGAACGGGCTTCAGGAAAGAGCTCTCTATTCCATGAGCTAGATGGGCACAATATAAATGACTGCAGGCATTTGAAGGATATCATTGAGGAACACGTGAGAAATGGTCGATTACAACAATACGTAAGGATTTGGGCTGCGGTAGTGGAACCGGACCAGCCACCATCCACCTCGAATGAAAATGGCACTGGATTAAGGCATCGTCATCAACTTGTCATCAATTGATCATAATGGCATGGAATAAGTAACAAACTCTATAGTAGGATGGCTAAGTAACCTACACATGTACAGGATTAAGGTCGTCTTCTAGGCACGCTCTGAGATGACGATAAACCGTAGTGCTCGGGTTTGTGAAATTAGTTTTTCCTTTTCTTATCTTTTCTTCTTATTCGCTTCAAACTTCGGTTTATTGGTTGTACGTACTATTATTTTATATTTTGGCAAATTGACTCAGGAATGTTTAAATTTGGATCAATGTAATAGATAACACAGGTCATTGTTGTGGTCTTGTTCGGAGAAACGGGATAACCATCGCAAGGTACAGGTCTTTTCGTCGGGCGAACATGACGAAACGGACTCGTGCATCATGTACTGAGTCCCCAACTAGGTATCGAGGCCAAATAATAAAACCCAATAGGTTGTTAGGTATAGATTATGCCTAGTAAGGGGTAGGTCGCTTTTCTTGAACGCGATGGATTGACCTACTCAGGTCGTCGAGTATGGATTGTGCTTGGGAAGGATCCGGAGAGATTAAGGTCATCAGGTATGGACTATGCTTAGCAAGGGGTAGGTTGCTTCGTTCAAATGCGATGGATCGGCGTACTCAGGTCGTAGAGTATGGATTGTGCTCTGCAATGATCCAGAGAGATCAAGGTCATCAGGTATGGACAATGTCTGTTAAGGGGTAGGTCGCTTCGCTCGACCGCGATGGATCGGCCTACTATGGTCATCGAGTAAGGATTGTGCTCGGCAAGGATTCAATAAGATTGAGGATTTGGATTAGGAAAACAACTTAGAGAGGTCATGGATTTGGATATTAGCTTCGAACAACAATGGATTTGGCTTTGGATGGGTGCGTATTCGGATAAAACAATCCGAAGAGACCATGGATTTGGATTGGATTTTGGATTGCAAAATACGGCTATCAACGGATTATGGATTTTGGATTTATGGCAATTCAAAACACACCTTCCTATCGCAAGGCATGTTTTAGGGGGCAAAGTGTTAACCCACCTTTTGCCAAGGCAGTATACAGGCGGATTTAACTCAACAAACTTCATGAATATCAAGGCCGATGAGTCCAGAGTGATGATTGTATGGCCCAGAAATCAAGTACAGATAACAGCATGAAGTCGAGGTTGAAAGGAATTGATAGATGTGCAAGGAAAAATGTTGGAAGTATGGAATATGGTTCAACACATAGGAGAGATCGGCAAAAATCAACTTCCATTATAGGGATCGGGATGTTTCATGGAGCAAGTACATTTCGATAGAAAACAATTTATAACTCAACAACCACAAGAGGGATCAAAGTGAAACTCCAAGAATAGGAAGAGGAGACCCTAGGGAGTTCCGTAGGTATCGCACAACAAAACATGCAACTTGAAGGGATTGGTACTGATCCCTCCATATAGGTCGGTACCCTTCTCTTACAGGGATCCGCTATATTCGAATTCTAACAGTGATTGGTCAATATCTCAATATTTACCGATCCAAATTACATGAAACTTGGAGCACAAGCTAATTTCAATATTTGGACCACCCCATGGGGATCACACATCATTTGGAGTAAGTTAGATCGATCGGCTTCTATCCCTCCAAATGGATCGGTTATAATCAGCCTTCGCACCATATTGCAAAAAAAGATCGATCAATAACTCGAGTTCTACTAATCCAATTGGCGTGAAACTTGGACGCTATACAAAATATAAATGGAGAAGCTCCGCTAGGAATCACATGTCATTTGGAGGAGTTTGGAGGGATTGACCCCTGCCCTCCAAAGGGATCGGTAGAAATTAGGATTCAAGCAACACCACTTCTTGGAAAACGTGATATCTCACAAATCGTAAGTCGAAATGGCATGAAATTTGGAAGGCAAGTAGCTAACATCATGGGGAACCCTCAAAGGTATTGCATCACATTTGGACATAAAAATAGGAATCAGTACCGATCATTATTGTTGGCCCAAATGGGCTTGAAAATTCTCGGATGGCCTCGTCATGGCCTGGTGGTTCTTCTGTTGAAATTTCAGCTCGATCCGTGCAAGTCTTCCCCTATAAATACAGTAGGCATGACATCAGAAATGGGATCTTCTTTTTGCTTCTCTTTATCTTGAACTTAGGCTATACTCTGCCAATTTGATTTTTGAATTTCATGGATTAGTAACTGTAGTCGGCAGTATAAACTAAAAAAAGGAAATTTTTTGTATTGGACATAGGCTAGTTTTAGATAAACCGCTACAAATCTTTGTCTCTATTTACTTGCTTTCTGATTGTTTTAACTTTGTTCTTCATTTATTACTCTTCATATTTCTATGATTGGATTAGATCTTGGTTCTTTCATACAATTGGGTGTTGGTGGCAAAATTTTGACGCCAATAGGAAGTGTGTACATGATCTAGAAACTACTATTACTCTGACTACATTGGAAGATTTAGTAGTGGAACCAGATATGACTACTGTTAGACAACCACTTCGTATTGTGGCTAGAGATGAGAAGAGGTTAAGAAACAAAACAATCAAATTAGTGAAGGTACAATGGAGCAACAATGAGAAAGACTGTACTTAGGAGACAAAAGACAAGATTAAAGAAACTTATCCTGAGTTATTATGCTGGTATGTTCTATACTTATTATATAGAATTTTTGTTGGTAGGATATACTAGCATTGGTTATTACAAATATTTGCATGTGATATGCTTATTAGGTGACCCTTACCGAATTTCAAAGACGAAATTCTATAAGGAGGGGAACCTATAACACTCTTAATTTTGTTTAATATAATTAAGGAGATTTAATTAGATAATTAAATATAATAATGTGGTCTATAGTGTGATAAGGGGATTGCGATTTGATAATTAACAAGGTCGGGCCTTAACTAATCAACTATGAAGATTTGAAACTTAACATAGAAGAGAATGTATAAGAGGGGTAAAGTAGGTATAAATTTACCTTTTATGCCTTAAATACTCCCCCTCCTATTTCATTCTCATTGACACAACATTCTAACAATTAAAAGAAAAGAATAGGGAGGTCGACCATTAAACCGAAGAGTAGAGGAAGAAAATTTAGGAAGTCGAGAGGAAAAGCTAAGGAAACCAAATCAATCTTCAAATCTCAAGTCTTATTATCAAATCATGGTGAATAATATTGAAACCATCTCATCTATGCTTGTGTTATTTTGGTGTTATGGATTTCTAAATTGCTTGCTGAATTTATGATATGCCATGTATGATTATGACATTATTTGATTAATTAATGAATTTTTGGAATTTTATGAAATTATTATGATAGGTTTATGAGAAAAACCTTAGTAATTGATCTCCAAACGATTTGATTTTCAAATACGTTGTGTAAAACGTAATTTTGGAGATGCGTTTTTAATTTCATATTTTTTTCGAATTAATGAAATTTTTTTATGAATTTCCTAACGAGAAAAGGGAATTTATTTTGGGTTTTAATTATTAAAAATAATTAAATAATGATTTGGTCCCGAAATTTTTATATATTAAAAAATATATTATTTCTGATTTTTGGTGAATTTGTGGGAGTTTTCCCAAGTGCTTTTGATTTATTAGGAATGTATTATGCTAGAAAACCTTAATAATTATATTAAGATAATAATAAATAATAAAAATTTGCAAATAGTTTGAAAATAATAAAATCTAAGCTGTTGCAGTTTATTTGAAAAGAAAATGGTAAAGAAATTTATTAACCAATAGAAATTTGATAAAGAATAGGAGTTGGTGGAATGTATTATCTTTAAAAGGAAATAAATCAATTTTCAAGTTAATTACTAAAATGCAATCACACGACAACAATGTTGTTGCCAATCACCAATGTTGGCGCCAATCAACGGTGTTGATGACAATCATCACTAATCATCAGTATTGATGCCAATCATCAGTGTTAACGCCAATCATCAGTGTTGATGACAATCATCAATATTGGAGTCAATCATCAATGTTAGTGCCAATCATCGGCGTTGATGACAATCATCAGCGTTGAAGCCAATCATCAGTATTGGCGCCAATTATCAGCGTTGACGCCAATCATCATTGTTGTCGTTAGTCACCAATGTAGATGGAAATCATCTGTGTTGACGACAATCATCAAAGTTGACGCCAATCTTCAATGATGACAAAAATCATCAGTATTGACGCTAGTCATCAATTATGACAACAATCATCTGTGTGGACGCTAATCATCAATCTTGACGTCAATCATCAGTGATGACGAAAATCATCAAAGTTGTCGCCAATCATCAGTGATGATGACAATCATCAATGTTGAAGTCAATCCTCAACGATGACGACAATCATCAACGTTAAAGCTACGTCTTTGGACACATGTCATCAACATTGTGTCGCCATTTTAGGCATATGTCGTCAATGTTGGTGCCACCTTTTTAGATCCAAAACATCAACGGATGATGTTTTCTTTGTTTTAAAGAATGATTTCAAGTGGTTTATCAATGTTAAAGATAATTAGTTTCAAGGAAATAAATGGTGATTTAGCCCAATTTTGTGTGAATTTGCCAATGGAAAATCTTACTAAATTTTAAGTTTGCCGTACATGTGACTATTGATTGAACATTTTTTACCGAATAATGTTATATGTTCTTATTATCAACTGATTGGTTAAATTTACATATTTTATCATTGTCGTGCTCACATTTAATGACCCAACAATGCATCTGGAGATTTTGCGAGGCAGAATTACCAATTAGGTTGTCCCAAGAGTAAGTATAATTAGATTAATCTCTAGAGTGCGCAAAATTGCATCTAGGAGATCAGATAGATCAATTGTGTTAGTATCCCCTAAACTGGTCCAGAGATATGACTCACGAATTTAAAACCATGTAAGATTTTAAATAGGACTGGTGTAGGGTCGCGCCATATGCTTAGCCCCCGATTGGTAAAGGTCTTTGATTCCAATGTGTAGGGCTTGTCAGTAGTGAGACGAAAGGATGTATACACACAGAAATGAACTCGTAGCTCCATATGCTTATCAGATTATTTAAGTTGTTTTACTCCTAATCGTATTCGAAGATTTGTGGACATCTATGTTTTGTCCGAGTCAACCCGATAGGTTATTGGTTGGCCTGCAAAACCATTACGTTCATAGTGACCATAGAAACACCATGATTTGAGATAGATATTCTATTATTTGGAAGGATAAACTTCGGTTGCACATAACCCTAGGATGACAATATAATCAGACTTATCCAGGCTGTATGCGAGTATATGAAAATATTATGTCTTGTTCTAACCATTGTGGTTGCAAGTGGATGATTATGATTGACATATTTTGGCAAGATACTAGTAAGGGGAAATCCCGTTTTGCTCAGTAGTGTGGTCTCACTAGATATCCATTTTGGTTCGAGATGGTATATTATTATTCACACAAGACCTTTTTTCCAACCCGAAGTTTTTATTTTTTCCCCTAAACTCTCTTGTACTCATTTGAGTAGGTCGAGAGTTAGTATTTTTCAGGTTAGACAAATAAGCTTCTAGAGACATGCATAAGGAAAATTAGCTAATGTAGGAGCTTTTATTTCTGCTGTGTTCTTTAAAGTTTATGCTATGTTTGAATGGATGTAATGACAGAATTTATAACAGTTAAGTATTAGACTCTGGTTAACCAAGGAGGCATCTTCATATGTCGCTCTTGGAGTATTTTGAATTATTATATTTTCTCTAAACATGGGCAATGAATGGGTTTATGTCATAAATATGAAAATCTTATTTCTGAAATGTAATGAAAGTTCACTAATTAAAAAGTGTTTCAAATTTTTTCATATTCACATGCTTCTAATGTTATTGATATGACTAACATAACCATATTTTTTCATTGGAGAATAATACTATTGATGACAACAGCATCAATAGAGCTTACTTTCGGACCTCAAAATAGGATATGTTATAGAGGATGATGATGAGGATAAAAAGGATAGTGATGCTGATGATAATGATAAGAATGATGACGATCCAAGGAAGGATGGAGGAAATGGTAGTAAAGATGCTGTTGGTTTTGATGGATCAGGTGGTCACAGTTTGGGTTCGTTTTCCCATGACATTGAATATTCTGATCCTCTTGAACTCCCGCATGCTTTTCAAAAGGACATCTCAACAGAGGATATTCAAGCTACTAATAAAGAAAGGGTAAGGAGAAAACTCAACTTCCTCATAAGATCTCATGATACAGGTATAGAATTTATCATCTTTAAATGCTTATAATTTTCTGTTGATTTCAGTTAGTAAATTTACCTTTTTAGTTAAAAAAAGAGAAACAAGTATTGCTTTGAGATCGTGTAGGAGAAGAGTGAGAAGAAGGTGCAACAATTAAATAGAGAGATTAATAAAGCAACTAAAGATTACAATTGTATATCTGAGAGGTATAGGCCTCTTTGTATTTATGTTAAATGATTACAGACTTCAAGGAAAAATAAGTAGCCTAATTCTTTAAAAGGTCTAGGCTTTATAGAGAAAGAGTTTAAAAAGAAAATGCAGAGTTAACTACACTCTTCTGGATTGTTATCAAAGATAGATATGCTTTAGTAGAGTTTATTTACGTAATCTATTCTAGAAGTCTTTTCATTGACTTTTCTTTCTTGGGGGATAAAAGTGGAGGTTTAATTAAACATCTCCATAATAGATATTTAAATAAGCATGGGACTGATCCACATTCTAGATAATGGTGGAATCTTTCCAGGGTTACGATCGTTCCACTTTCCCCTAACACTTTCCCTTTGAGAAAGTTAACTTCAGTAAAGAGAGATTCATTTACGAATTTTATAAAGAGTCGATATTATAGGAACCCATGTAATTTTATTATTATAAGATGTAATTCAGACAATGTTATGAATTCCAGTATCTTCGCTTCTTTATATCTTAGCTTATTTTTCTTAAATCATATAGATTAAGGAAATGTCAGGTAGTCCTATTTCAATGGAACTACTAAGTAAATTTATCAAATTAAAGAGGGACTCGGCTATCAAAATTTGCTTCCTCGGGGATCTTCAAGAAGTTTACACACAGCTTCCACACTTTTACTTTGATTTCTTGGGCAAAGAAAAGGACAATTTACTTACATATATGTTAATTAATTACACTAATTGTT
This sequence comes from Allium fistulosum, assembly GCA_030737815.1. Classification (NCBI taxonomy): domain Eukaryota; kingdom Viridiplantae; phylum Streptophyta; class Magnoliopsida; order Asparagales; family Amaryllidaceae; genus Allium; species Allium fistulosum. The sequence continues at coordinate 1,147,830,011 of CM060905.1, forward strand.
ATGTGGTCAAACCAGTCCTCCGACCGGGAAGTGGGACTACCATCAATTCCTACCAGTTAATACCCTTAAAGGTTTAATGTTCCTTTTCACTCTACCCTTTCTATATTCATGGGTTCACTTAGTAAGGCCCAAACTACTATCTTTAAACTTTAAGAATATATAAAACTTGTATTGTTAATTTAATTTGAATTTGTTTGTTTGTGCTTGTAAACCTTCCTATTCCAAACAAAGAACACATTTTCTTATGTACTAATTTCCTCTTTCTTGTTGACCTATTTTCATTCGAAAAAACAATTAACACTTGTGTTTAGTAGTTCAAATCTTCTTTCTCGATTAGACATTATTAAAGCCAAGATGCTATCAATCATTAAGAAGAAACACTCTTTCAAGATGCTTCAACCATTTTGTTTTTGGATAACCTGGATGCTCAAAATTGGCACAACACATATTACCAATTGAGATCTACATTAAGCAGCATGAAGGAAATGATTGCTAGCTTAGAAGAGATAATTAAAAAGAAAGACATAGAAATCCAAGAGCATGGAGGGAATATGAATGTGGCTGGCCAGTCAAGACCTTTAGTCGAGTTAATCGAGGCCGATGTTGAGATTTCCCGATTACATCAAAGGGTGATGAATCTTGAAGTGCACTTGTTAAAAAGCCAAGCATCCCATCAATCTTTAGAATTATTACAATCAAAGCTAAATCCAACCTTCCAACTCCTACCCCTTCGACTAGCAAAGAACAATTATTTGCCTTTGAACCCACCTTCGGGTGTGGATCGTGGAGAAATCTCTAGATGGTGCCAAAGAGTTTGGTATGAATGCATCCAATTTTTAAAAGGAAAGTGGGATAAAAAGTCTTGAAATATATAAACAAATATCAAAGTTAGGTTTAGGAATTAGGGCGTGGAAAATATGCCTATAAGCATAAAGTTAAAGAATTACAAAACAAGGTCAAAACTCTTGAAGGAGCCAATTAGACACTTGATCATGCGTTAAAGTTTCAAATTAGCTCTATCGATGATAAGGATACTATCTGAAAGAAAGAGCGGAAACTTAAGGACTTTTTAGATGCGGCGATTCGTCACATCACCGAACCTTCTTTGGATGTCGAAGATTTGAAACAGAATGTGCAAGACCCTGATTCCTAATGTAGAATAACCAAAATGATGTCTCTTAGAAACTCTTGACTTGATTCTCTTACAGATTAATCTTTCTTATTATCTATAACTTTTGTAGGTGATGAGTAAATAGTAAAACGTTAAATATATTTGTACCTGAGCGACTGACACCTTGAATGGACTTTGTACTTTCTCCTTTATTTTTGTCTTATATTCTAACTCATGGAATTGTATGAGATTTTCAACTCACTTCAGTGCTTTATTCCGATTCCATATGATCTATGGTCTTTGATTAAGCATAGATTTGCTTTCTTTTTATTACCTTGTAGAATGCTTTAGATCAGCCTTTCTGGTTCTATCTTCTCCTTCTAGAAAAATATACAGTAAATAATTATAGCTTAGGCAACTTTGAGAAATTATTTCTTTCTTAAATCCGTTATTTTGCTTTATAAATGTCTAAGAATATTTTGAAAAAGTTGTCATGTTAATCTTTGAAACTTTAAAAGCTGGGTTTTTTAATTCATTTTCCAGAATAATTATAAGCAAAACTTTAGATTAGACTAATCGATTTGCTTTCTTATTTCACTTTATAGGAAAATCGTTGCTTGAAATGCCCTGGCCAGGCCTTAGAAGCGGGACCAGATGCTTACTCTAACATCCCCCTAAGAGGTGTTTTGACCAGGCCATCTTGGCGGGATCAAAGGCTTTTTCCTTTATTTTATAAATCCTTTTTATGAAGCATTCCTCTTTATTGATCACTTGATCTTTGTAGACACATTTGGTTTTTACCTAAATCTTGTTTAACAAATTCTTGAAGTTCTCCCTTTCCCAAGAATTCACTATCATTCCTTTAGGAGTTCGACACTGATTGGGTCTGTGTCTATCCTTCGGTGATATTGGCCATAAGCACCACTAAGATATCTTTCATTTTTTGGTTGCATCTTCTTTGAAGGCCAATAGTTCAATCTCTCTTTGGTTAGGAGATAGATATTGTCGAAGGAGGCGGCAAGAGAATAAGTCTAAGAGGATCGGCTATTTCTAGGGTATTGTGCTGTAAAACATCTAATTTTTTATGACATTATTCAGGAGATTTAATTAGGTAAATTAAATAGAATAATGTAAATATTATAGTGATAAGGGAATTCATATTTGAATAAATAATTAAAGGCCGTGCTTAATTATCCAAATAGGCTTATAAATGGCTTATATAATTAATTAAAACAAGGGTATTAGGGTAATTGCCACCTATATTTCTATTACCCTTATATTCATGTTTCATTTCCCATTCACATTCATTTTTCATTTTCACAAAAACATAAATCAAAAGGAGAATAGCCGGCCATTACGAAGGAGTAAGAAAAAGGGGGAAATCAATCAAAAGCTAAGGAATTAAAGCAAGGGGATTAATCTCAATCAAATCTCAAAATCCTTATCCTAATCAAGGTGAATAATAATCTAAATCATATCTATTTTGTTTATATAATCATTTGATTTTTGGGTTTAAGATTAAATCCATTATAATGATGATTTTGATGATGGTATGCTTAGATTTTATAACATGTTTGATTTAAACAAAATTGTTTGGATATAGTTTTATACGGTTTTAAGGGTAAAACCAATTATAATGAATTTTGAATGCCATGAGGAAATTATATGTTAGGTAAAACATGATTTTTGAGATGGGTTTTAATTTTTATAATTTTCCAAGCTATGGAAAACTTATTATGAATGTTCAAAGAAAAATATGTATAATTGGGTTCGTAAATGAATTTCGGTCATTTTATGAAAATTTTGGGTTTGAAATTTTTATATATTAGATAACATATTGAAAGTGAATTTCTGTAATTTTTGGGGATTTGTCCTAAGTAATTTACTATGGAAATAAAATTATATTAGATGAAGGATTTAATTATTTTATTGGTTTTGATTAATAGAAAGGGTTATTTGTTAAATTTACCCATGTTTAGATCTGAAATTATGCAGCGGTTATTTTTTTAAAGAATTTGGAAAGTTATGGCAACCAATCAAATGCTTACAAATAGGCAAGTTAGTTATAAAGTATTTACTTTAATTGGCATTAAATCAATCTTTTCCCAGAAAAGTGGATTCCGCCTCTTTCAGAATCATCTTTCGACCCAATGCTTCCGCTTTCAACCAAGTCGAAGCCTACTAGATCGAAACCAGCTAAGCCAAAACCGATACACAAGGTATCACAATGTTGGTACGTAGTGGATTGGAGAAGGGTGGAAGGCATGGTGTCGAAACATAGCTTTCGATGGGGTCGAAACTTTTGTTTTACCTCCTAAAGAAATGCGCTTGCTTATTTTTACTAAATGCTTTCGAAGGAGTCGAAACAAATGCTTTCAAAGGGGTCTTTCTAAATTTCTTTCGAAAGGGGTTGCCGCCTCTTGTTTAAATTGTTGCTTCCGAAGGAGTTACTTAGTTTTAAAACCAATACTTTCGAAAAGGGTGGGTTCGACCAAGTCAAAACCTTTCTGCCGTTCCTACGCCTTTCAAAGGGATTGAAGTCATCAATGCTTTTGAAAGGTAGCTTTGTTTTATATTTGCACTAAGCTACTTCCTAAAAGCTTTCGAAAGGATTCAGGGGTTTCAAAGGCAATGGCTTCGAAAGGGGTTTCAAAGCTATCCTTCAAATGTTTTACTTAAATGGTTTAAGCTTTCGAAAGGGTGGTGTCGAAGACATCTGTTTTTCCCCAACCTCTTTTCAATGGATTTGAAAGGGGTACTTTTACTTGTTTTCACATAGACCCAATAAGATATGTTTTAAATTAAATTCAGTGGTTTCAAAAGCGGTACTTTCAAAAGGTTTCGAAGCTATGCTTCTATAATTGAATGGTAAAACTTTAATACATTCGAAAGGTTTCGAAAGAAAGGTTTTAAAGTGTTTCGAAAGGCAGGTGCATATAGTTTTGAAAAGAAGATTTGAATGCTTTTGAAAGGAAGTTTTTCAATGGTTTCGAAAGTAAAGATTAAAGGTTTCGAAAGCCTTAGTTTTCAAAAAAAAGAACCCAATCTCAATTTTTAAAGGTAAAACCCATGGCATTTTAAAAGAGCTTTTAAATTATTTTAAATTGGTGTTTTTGAACAAGCTTTCCTTGAGAGAATAATAGGTTAAAGGGATTAACCATGTTTTATATGAAAATGATTTCAAGGATATTAAACCATAGATGTTGGTGATTATTATGTTAATATGTTTGCTTCTTCTAGTTTATTTTGGGAAAAAGGGCAGAATAACCAGCTAGGTTGACCCAGTAGTGAATATAAACCATAACTTTATTTTGGGAAAAAGGGCAGAATAACCAGCTAGGTTGACCCAGTAGTGAATATAAATTGAATTAACTCCTTAATGAGTCAAATTGCATCCATGAGGTCAGGTATACCAAAATATAGGATGCCTAAATACTAGTTAAAGAGGTTGTCAGATAGATTGGTTCATAGTAAACCCATGAAAACTATATATAGGAATAGTTATTGGTAGAAGTCATTAGGTTTATAGTAAACCCATAAAAACTATGATTAGAAAGAGTTGTTGGTAGGAGCCAATAGGTTTGTGGTGAACCCATGAAAACTATATCCGAATTATGTTATTGACAGATGTCAATAGGTTCATAGTCAACCCATGAAAACTATGATAAGAGGGAAGATATTGGAGATAACAATAGGTTCAGGGAGAAACCATGAAACAATAAAGTTATTGGTAGGGGCCAATAGGTTCTTAGTGATCCCATGAAAACTATGAAACTGGACAGGGAGTCTATAAGTATAAAACATGTTATTAGTCAGTCCATGAAAACTATTAGGTTAATAGTGACCCTAGAAACTACAATTAAGACAGATAGTAAAAAATGAATGAGGTTGGGTAATCTAGAATTGATTTACTTATTTGCATATCATCATAACATTTTGAATTGCTATGTTTTAACCACTGTGGATGCAGGAGCACAATATATGGTTTTATAAAGTTTTCAATAAGATAGCAGTGAAGGGAAAACCCGTTTCGCTAAGCAAAATGGTCTCACTAGATATCTAAATGGTTTGAGATGGTATATTATTATTATTCATACTAGGCTTTACGTCTGACTCGAAGTTATGTTTTAACCTTAAACTCTCAGGTGCTCAATTAATTTTAAGTAGTTTGAGAGTTGAGGTTTTCAAGTACCGCTTTAGAGGAATAAGCTTCCGGAGACGTGAATGAGGCATGATAGCTATTTAGAGTTCTTTTCTATTTTGATTCCACTGTGTTTTGTTGTAAAGGAAAAGTTGTTTAATGGCCTAGTTATATACTCTGATCATACAAGGGGACATCTTCATATGTCACTTTTGGCGTATGTTGTAATAATTATATTTTCTCTGAACATGGTTCTCATATTGGGACTATGTAATGAATTTTAAATTCTTTGAAATGGAATGAGAAAGTTGTTTGTTGATTTTAAATTTTTTGCATATCCATGTGTTTCTGTTATATCAATGTATCTAACATTACCATATTTGGTCGCCGAGGATTAATAACTATGGATGACTAGCATCCGTAGACGTTAGTGTTGGGCCTCCAAGTAGGGGATGTTACATGTGCTCTTTGCTCCCTCTTGACTCTTTTGTAACATTCGATTGGCGCATTAGCATTGCTCGTAAACTTTCTCCTTAAAGAATCTTGATTTTCAACTGGTGTAGAAGAGTGACGGATTATTCCTTCCCACTTTTAGGCAAACTTGTTGAAGCCTTTTGTTATTTATCTTTCAAAGATAGTTCCTTTAGATTGGAGTTGTATGGCCTTCCTTATTCTTAAGAACAAGCCATCCTTTTTTGTATTCTTTTCTTTCCGACTAGGATAATAGCTATGATTAGGGTAGAGCCTGCATGAAATGGATTTATGCTCCACTTATCCGAATTATGAGGAGTCATCTGTCTCTTTTCTTCCATAATTTTAGTGCCAACAATCTCAAAACTTGTTCCTCATGGAATCGCAAGCTAAGAGTGACTTAAATTATTTTGGCCAAGTAAGGCTCAAAGGATCCTTGTTTCGAAACGGCCATGTAATGGCCTAAATTTTCGACCCTCGAATGTCGACACTAATACATCCACGGTATTTGTATGCCGAGCATACAAGTGCCAGAAAGATAGAAATTAGGGTAAAACAAAAGAAAACGAAAATAAAACAAGGAAGTTGAACAAAACATCAGATTCTCACAAAGGAATGATAATATATATATATATATATATATAAGTACAAAGGGTTACTTCGAATACAAAAATTTCGAAGTTACCAAATCCTAAGCTCCAAAGCTAGACAATTATAACAAGCTGACTCTACAATGCCGATATATACAATATAGAAATGAAGTGTAAATTAGAATACACGGAAGGTAATCATCCAGCTTCTCTCCCTATGCTCCAAAGCATCCGTAGCTAAATCTAGAAACACACGGAGGCTGACCCGAGCATTATAACAAAATAACACCCGGATCAATCTGGTAAACTAGCGTGAGAAACTCAAGAAATAAGGGTGACATATAATAGCACCTTTTTGATATTGTACGGATTATCGTAACGGTTTTCCCCTTAAATGAAACCAACCATTCATTAAGTTTAACATATAGTGATATGATAGATACTGTCTAGAGTGTAGCACATAAATCATATCAAATAGCTACTGTTTGAACGCTACAATAATAATATGTATACAATCAATACTGCTAAGGCGCATAAGCATAATTGTATAGGTCTTCCGCAGAGATCTCCTAGGATCAAGGCTAATTCGTACTCCATGACAAGGATTAGAAACTACCTTCTGAGCATCGTATTTCTTTAGATAGGATATACTCAAAGGTAAACATAACTGGACCACCCTCGGTCTGTGGTCTGAGTCATATCAACTCCCGCTACTAACAATCGATAAGCATAGATATGGAGTTGATATACCCTTAGGGTCAGCTAAACCTGCCTGGCCATTCCCCTTCTTTTCTTTCTGTCATTTTCCCAATGTCTAGGCTATGTTCAGCATCTCTCACATGAGTCTCCATCATTTGAACAGAATACAAATCCCCAAATGGATTCCATTATCTTAAACAAATCATGAATACCTACATTGATTCGAGCATTTCAGACGTCCACATAGATTCCTCGTATAAGTCTTTCGACGAATGCTAATGTTGTCATCTCTCTTGGAATACTCCTTAAGATAGACAGTCTCACACGATAACATCGTTTGAAATGTTAACATTGACCTCTTCCTTGGACTTAACCTTAGGATAGAAACTTGAACTATTTAACATTCCACATCACAACTACTTCCAGAACATAGATTATGTATATGGTTTTGAAGTGATTACGAGTTTGAGTCATCTCATATAAATACATTCTTCTCACTTACCGGACTCTCTAAAACCAATCGATGAATTTTTGATTAACTCGATTCCAGTTCTCTTAGAATAAGCAAAAGCTAAAGGCGTTTCATACCAATGCTCCTCCCTATGGGTTCTTATTTGTATGAAATCATGAGTCTTTCAATACTTTTTAAGTTAATATTTGGTCAAGTTCGATAGTCGACTAAACGACCATCTAGTAAAAAACAATTTCTTATACAAATCAATACTCGTATACTTAACTCATTTCCAACTTCCAACTTAACCATTCCTCTCTCCCAAGAGGGAAGCCAGGTAAGTTAGAGCACTGGTTGCATCAAAGCCTTTCCTCGAAACTTCATTCTTGAATCTTACAAATAGATAAGTCTTCCTCATCGACATTTAGTGTTAAGTATATTAGTAATTATTTCCATAAACAAGTAAGAAATCAACACGATTAACACGTTACCAACATTTTACGACTTATTGTTCCTTGGTCAAGAGGAAAGTTGGTAGGTTAGAGCTCTATTGCTCTATCCATACTCAAACATCAATCTTAACTCTTCCAAATAGATAAGCCTTACTTCGTCGGCTTTTAGTGTTAAGCATAGTTAATTTCTTTTCAAACAAGTAATTAAACAATTAATTATTTGGCCATTGAGAAATTTTAACTCCTTTCTTAACCTTTTTTTATACTGTTATAACCCTTTTTTGAATTATATATATGCATAGTAATTTATTTACCAAAACTTGATATGTAAATAAAAAAGTCAAAAGATATTTTATTACATAAGTTATAAAATAGCCAACATATCTTCTCAAAACTATATATACTTAAAAACGCTTTTAAAATACTTTATAAAACTTATAATAGTATTCAAAACATTTTCTCAAAATATTACTTGAAAATAACAACTTTACAATTTCCTTAAAGACTTGGAAAAACAAGTTTTTATTATAAAATCCACTTCTTTAAAAATCCATAACTAATTCTTTAAAATTCATGAATATCTCAAACCACTTTTCAAATACTCTAATATGAGATAATAAACACTGGTAAAAATAATGAAACAACATACTTAAATTCAAATATCTTTACAGACCTTTAAAGCCCAAAAATTAAGGATGAATGGGGCAGTTATGCACAAGTGAAGTTTTGGCCACTTCTCGAGATGTTACTTAACCTGTTACTATCCACGCTTTTATAGCGATATATATATATATATAAATATAAATATATATATATATATATATATATATAAATTATAAGCATGGTGAGAAACCCCTATGGATACCTGTAAAAGTTTCATAGAAATAGCCAAAAACAAGGCAATTCCGAACTATGTCTATAGTGACTATCGCTATAAGTGCATTTTTAAATCCGAGTCTGATCTAAACCAAAGTCTATCTATAACCAATGAGCTTTGTCCCAAGGTCTTGTCATAAATCATACCAGTCCATTCAAGTCCATCCCAAGTCCATAGACATGGATCACATATGCTTTTTATTTTCAAAACAAGAATAAAACCAATGTTTTCAATAATTTAAATAAAAATTCAACTACTTAAACACAATCAAAACACAACATACATATCTTATATTTTCCATTCATAAGGGTTTATTAACTTACCTTTAACCCAAAAACAACCAAGATCCAAGCTAACAAAGTCCAAACCCAACCTTACCACCACGTTCTTCCTCTTCCTCCTTGCTTTGCACTATCTTTTGGTCCTCCTCCTCTCACTTGTTGCTCACTGCCATTAAAGATAGGATGAATGTGGCTTTGTTTCTTCAACTTCTAAATTGATGGAAGGTACTATAATATTTCCCTAATGCTTCACTCCAAACTGTTGACCCAAAAATGGACCAACCTCCTGGTTAGAATTTGAAAGCACCAGCCCTGTTCTGATAGAGCAATATCACATAAAACAAATGTAGAAAAAAAATAGTAAAAGAAAGAAGACGGATAATTTTTATAGTGGTTCGGCTGTTAATGATGCCTACGTCCACTTTATTGTTTTACTATAGACTGAGTGCTATTACAAGAGATGTTTGATTAGAAGGCTTTGATTATCTTTAGCTAGATTGAATTCCCAAAGTTGGAATCCACTGGAGAATCATAATGAATTCCTTTGGAATTTTTTGTGAGGGAGGTAGAAGGTAAAGAATGTTTCCAGCAGAGCTTCAGCAACTAGTCCAGAGAAGGTCCAACTTATGTTGAAGGTAGGATGGTATTTATTGGGATCGGAGAGCTTTTAGGCCAGGCTACTTCATCAACTACTCGCAGGTAGGTAGGGAACGACTTAGGGGGTATAGCTCGCGATCCGAGCCAAAACCATAGGTCACTAGCGACCCATGGTCTATGGTTCGCTAGCGACCTATGTAATTGATTCGTATGCGAGATAATGACTTGGTTTCCATTGCCTCCTTAGTTAGCTCATTGAAGATTCATGGAGAAGCATGGGTCGCTAGTTATCCATGGTTTATGGAACGCTAGTGTCCCATAGACTTACCATTTTATCAGCATCCTTCTTCCTACCTTCTCTTCTTCCCTGCATCACAGCGACCCTATGTTTTGCATGGATCGCTAGCGATCCATAGGGTATAGGTCGCTGGCGATCCAAGTACTTAGGATATTTTCTGGAGTTTCGAGTTTGGGATGTTTCCATGGTCTTGTGTCATCGTTGTTTGCATAGTCTCATTGCATGTTGTTCCATTTTGATAACAATTTACTGGCTGTTTATGCTTAGCTGCTGATTGGGCTGAAAGAATGTTGGTCTCTTAGTTTAGTCGATCCCAGTCGTTGCCTTAGTAATATAGCTTGGCTCTGGTTAACTCCTTGCCTTAGCCTTTCTGGTTATGTTGTAAACCATTCTGATTACACGAGATTGTTCTGCCTCCTATTGGATCCTGCTTGGAACCCAGATAACATTTACCCCCCAAAGTATGCCTTCATTGAAAACAAGGCATGCTCTGGAAGTAACTTCTTTTGAGTCTTCATTTTGCAAATTCTAGTTTATCGTGTAGAGGTTAAAATGCAAATTTGGCTTTGACCGTTGAATCTTCGATGTGAATCGTCAGAGTCCGCCTCAAGATGTTGTTCTCAATTGACTGACTTCCGATAGCCGTTCGTTTTTTGATTTCAATCTGAACTTCAATTCCTGGTATTGACGATGCAATCTTTGCTCCATAGTTCACACAAGGATTTAGGTCGGTAAGCGGGTGCATGATGTTGGTTTGGAGTTGTCCTATATAGTTTTAATTCGACCGGCGGTGAAGCTATGTTTTGTCTCGAAAGATTGTGCGCTGTTATGAAGCGAAGTCTTGCTCTTGGTCTTTAACTTCTTTTGTTCGAGAATTTGGTTAAGTTCCCGTCGATGTTTTTGAATTCCAATGCGATGATTTATTCCAAAATTGAATATAGTGGATGATTCAATCATATCACTCTTCCTATTTCTGTATTCCAGTGGTCTTGAAAAGAAAAGCTTCCCGCCTCGCTTCAGACAGTGGCTTCGCTATCGATCGTTGATCGATAACGGGTAAGTGTGGAAGAGATAATTTCAAAGGACGATATGGATTGTTTTACAAATGTAAGCAAGTTATCTACACTAGATTGTTTGTTCACGGTATTCAGGGTACTGGACTTCTTATGTACATAACACACTACATCTACCCAGGTCAACGCTCAAGATTCGATTGGTCAACATACATCGACTTCCCTTGGGCGTTAATTATACGAGGATATTATTTAAAGTAAAACATACCTGATAGGGTGGAATGCCAAGTTTTGTTATTGAAAATGACTTTTCGGTCTTCCAATCTTTAGTCTGGCGGAGGGACTTCCACTCCTCCAGAAGCAGGGTCCTTCGCAACTTAGGCTTCGCTTATTATTCCTATCATATTGGGGTGATTGATTATAGTTAAATTACAAGGCATAACTGCTCTTATGGAGTTGTTGTTGAAGTTTGATCAGGAATAATTTCAGCCTTCGAAAACTAGCGCATGAGTTATCCGTGTGTGATTGTCCTTCCTTTGCATTTTTTGGAATCCAATGCACACCAGCCTCTGTCTTCGGGGACTATTGGCTTAATTTCTCGATTTCTAGCATTGCTTTTTCTCGCTGTTGCACTTCTTGTGCTCATGTGCAACATACTCGTTTACTGTAATTCTATACATGTAAGTAATAATTCTTCGGTCATTTCGGCATATTATGTTCCATAGCTTTGTTCAGAACTATGAAGTAGCTTGGTCTAACCAGTTCTGTAGCTAATCCCTAATTATGCTCAACTGAGTTTGTTTCAACAAAGTGTTGGTGTAAATGCCTTAGTCCGTAAGGCTGATTACCTTGACTACCGAACCAACATGTTTTGGGAGACTAGATCTCCTAAGCAATAAGTTCGATTACCCCAATTGATTGACATGATAGCTCCTATCTTCGGGAATTAGGTGAAAACACAGTGCGGATCGTGCTATATGGAATTATACTATACTAGTGTGGAAATAAACTAAGATACCATAGCAATGTGAATAAGTAAAATAAAAAAAGCACACAAGGAATTTATATACTGGTTCGAACTTCCTGTTCTACGTCCAGTCCCAGACTCCTTCTGGAATTTCAACTAACTATAACCCTAATAGGTTTACAACACCTGAGCAACGGAACAGGATTTTGCGCCTCAGCAGCAGAACGGGTCTTTTACAAATAAAGTTTTCTTGACTCTATGTGTTCTTTAATAACACGAATTTGTCAATTTTAGTACACCCTTCCTATAATCTTCTCCTTTATGATATATATATATATATATATATATATGAATACGTGAAGAATAAGGAGGTAATAGAATGAATTTGTATGAAATTGAATGCACAAGAGTATTAGAATCAAAGAATATGAGAGTAGAGTAAGAATAGATTGAATTAAGTTATGGAAACATGATTCTAATGTGTTTATATAGATTATAAATAGGTGCATATGTTCGTGAAGAGTTATCATGAAGAGATATGGTCATATCTATTGAAATGAAGAACGCATCTCTTCACGAATGGAAGTGCCTATTTGAAAATATAGCCGTTATAGATATTAAGACTTCTGAATTGAATAATTCAGACTTCTAAAATTGCACGAGCTCAAACCAGAAAGGAAATAGGCTAAAAATAACCATTTTCAGACGTCTGAAATTAACAAGTCAAACGTTTGAATATTGTACTAACCAATATTCATTTTTCCAGATTCAGACGTCTGATTTGGTACATTCAAACATCTGAATGTAAACTAAAAATGAGAATATGCAATGATTATGAGAGTATGCTAATGAAATGAGAAACGTGTCGAAATATATATCATATAGGAGAGATTTTAACATGAGTAAACTCTAGACACAGACTCGATACATACATATATAAGATTTGAAGCTTATTTGAATCTGGTCTTGATTAATTCCTGCAAAAACAAGTTAGTATATAATAACGACTTGTATAGTTTTCATAGTTAAAATATCGTATTACGAAATATCGTAAATACGAAGTTTCAACATTAGGGACTTTGTTGCTTGATCCCAAGATCTGAGTGTTGTAAAGATGTCGGTATGTATTGGAAAGAAGCGTTTCTGGCATCTTTTGCTGAAGTAAATCTTCTGAGTCCGACGTTGAGATCCTAATCATGTGTTGGTTTCTATATTCGTAAACTCATGTATGGATGACTCAAACCTTGATGTTGTGGATCTTTGGATAAGTCAGATTCAAGAAGGTAGGATTAAAGAGGCGATCAAGATTTTGCTTCTATTTTCGAAAGCCGATGTATCGATAGTTTCATTCTAGGATTTCCTTCTTAGCATCACCAAACTTCGGGTAATAGCATATTCCTGCAAGTTGGAACCATATGATCTTATTAGACCTTAAGTAGGTCATCGATCTTTCTCATCATTGCCAGACTATGAGCGACGGTTGATTTCTGAGCGTTAAATCCTTTATTTCCTTTGTTGGCAGTTTTTTGCCAAAATGCTCTGTTTTGCGATATAGAACCATTATCTAACCAACATCGCTGTTATTCGTGTTTGGACTTTGCAACATTTCTTTCAATCAAGTAAGTGTGCGTCTACCCCTGCTCGAGGGACTAGCTATTTCAAATGCCTGTATTTGGGTGATTGTGAGAGATGGAGAGGTTTAGGACACTTGATTCGATCTCCCTTGGTTGGGCTCTCAATCCCTTTCCAGGATTGCAGAAGTTCGGCGGTTTTATGTTCGACCTTCCATGATTGTCCCTACAGGTCCTTAGTTGTGCATGCTTTGCTTGATTGTTGTCGTCATGGAAGTTCTATTTGTACGCCAATTCCTATCTTCGGGAATTGATAAACTAGCTGCCTGGTTCAAACCAGCATTTCCACGAGGCCGCCTATCTTTTGGCTGTGTCTAAATTCTTTCTAAGTTGAATTCAGGAAATTCGGTTGTGCACCAGCTTTCATCCCTAGAAATTAGTATATGGGCAATTCAATCCTAGGATTTCCTTTCGACGCTGCTTTAGTCTTATGCAGTGACTAATTCCTGTGATGAAAGGTCGAACCATCTAGCTGACTAATGAAAGGATATGTCTTTCGCTCGTTGCCTGCCATTGAACAACAGTATTGTTCTGAAGAAAAGGTAGAAACTCAGTTGAGGACCAACTTCTATCTCCTGAAGATAGTGCATAAATGGTTCACTACGATTAGTGTTTCTCATCAGCCCTGTAGATTAAAGTTTTCCTGGCATTACCAAGGAAATGCCAGTACTTAGTGAGTAGAATGCTTCCCAGAGTTGCTGCGGCAATACTAGTACTTATAAAATAGAAAGTTTCACAGTGTTGTACAGGCAACACCGGTACTTAGGAAATGGAAAATTTTCCCAGCATTGCCAGTGCAACACCAGTACTTGAAAGATAAAAGAAGGCCTTGGCGTTCCTGAGGCAAAATCGATAGTCAGGAGTTTAGGATCGATTTTCCCATCGACTCGGCGGTACTTTTAGTCCAGTTGGGTACTAATTTCGGTCTTCGAAAACTAGCACTTTGATGATTGGACTGTAGAAGTATTTTCTTAGTGCAGCCTATCTTCGGGCAATGTTAAAGTAACGTTGCCGAGGATTGAATCATTCATCTGATCCTGTAGAGTTAAGTAGATTCCTTTTAATCCAATGTGACTGTTTTCTCAGTGTTGCTTAAATCCGAGATACGCCACGTTCTGAAAGGGTGAGGGTCCCAGGCATTTCCATTGCCTAGCTTTGTTTATAACCATCGAGTATTACCCTTTTAGATGGAAGCCTGTTGCTCAACCGATTCCATAATTATTCTTATTCATGAAAAATTGAACTTCCTCGAACTGGTTTTTGTTATGATCTGACGTAAGGAGTTAGTATTGTGGTGCTCTTCAGCGTTTCCTATCTCCGGGCAACGCGAGGAGTTAGTTATTGGTGATCCTTGGCGTTGGAGTTAGTTTTTTGATGCTCCTTGATGTTGCCTATCTTCGGGCAATGCAAGGAGTTAGTTTTTGACGCTCCTAGCGTTGCCTATCTCCGAGCAATACGAGGAGTTAGTTTTTGATGCTCCTCAGCGTTGCCTATCTCTTGGCAACGTAAGGAGTTAGGTTTTTGATTCTCCTTGGCGTTGCCTATCTCCGGCCAAAACAAGGAGTTAGTTTTTGATGCTCCTCGGCATTGCCTATCTCTGGGCGACGCGAGGAGTTAGTTTTTTATGCTCCTTGGAGTTACCTATCTTCGGGAAATGCGGGGAGTTAGTATTTTGATGCACCTCGGCATTGCTTATCTTCGAGCAACTTGAGGAGTTAGTATTGTGGTGCTCCTCGGCATTGCCTATCTCTGGGCAATGCGAGGAGTTAGTTTTTCGTGCTCCTCGGCGTTGCCTATCTCTGGGAACGTGAGGATTTAGTTTTTTAATGCTCCTCGGCACTTTATATCTCCGGGAAACGTGAGGAGTTAGTTTTTTGATGCTCCTCGGCGTTGCCTATCTCCGAACAACACGAGGAGTTAGTTTTTTGATGCTCCTCGGCGTTGCCTATCTCCGGGCAATGTGAGGAGTTATTTTTTTGATGCTCCTCGGCATTTCCAATCTCTGGGCAATGCGAGGAGTCATTTTTTGGTGCTTCCCGATGTAGCCGGGGCAATACCGGTTTTTAGAAGGCAAGGATCGGGTTCCGTTGATCCATCGGTTTGAGTTGATTTGTGTGACGCCCCACCTCTATACCCACGCTAGCCAAGAACACTACGGAGTAATCCTGTCAACTAGCGTGGAGAATAAGGCTGTTGAGGAGCGACCATCCATGTAACTTCTTTGTGCGAGTACCGATATGTCAGATAGTATAGAATGCATATCATTTAAGGAGGAAATCCGACATACCGATACAAACTCAAAGCTATCACACAGTGGCTATATATAATATTCGGAAACAAATATAGAAGTAAACATAACATAAATCAGTCACAGACATCCATATCACAAAGGCGGAAGAAGATATGAATAAATATACAACACATGAAAGTGTACATCAGAGAAGTGGTCAGAAAGATCCACGATAATACAAAAGAATAGCATCACGTGCTATACAAAAGAATAAGTACACATCATAGGGTCTATATCTCAAAAGTGTACAACCAAAAACAACTAAACTATGTAGTTGGCCAAAAGTCAGACTAATCCAGAAGGGAAGTCAAGCAGAAGCACCTGTAACATCTCGGTCTGACCCAAGTATTATTTATAAGAAAATAATAAACGGATCAGTCTAGCTATAAATATCAGATGATATGGTATATAGTAAAAGGCATGACATGAACATGTAATAACCATAACGGCATACTATGATAAGTATGTAAATGATAACCAACAAAAGATTAATCAATATCACAAGAATCTTCTCAAATATAAAATAGGGTATCATACCCTAAACTTGTATCCATAACAAGTCAATAACACATAAATTCACCAATGCACAAAAACTGATATCATATCAATGAAAATCATGAAAATTGGTGAAGCACAAAATTCCAGAAATCATCACCAGAAATCCAGAAAACACATAAAAAGGGGGGAAGGCCTAACACATGAATGGGAGCATGAAAACTCACCTACGCGTATCACACAGGAATGAGAAGCTATCTCATGGAAGCTATCCATTAAATTTCCACACAGTAATGGCCCGAAGACCATGGGGTGCTACCCCATATTTCACACAGGAATGGCCCGAAGACCATGGGGTTTCCACACAGAAATGGCCCGAAGACCATGGGAGACATCGCTCAATCGCTAGTCTAAATCATAAAAATGATCGTCATGATCATAAGGAAGCGTAGATTACACTAAGCTAGTAAGTATAAGAGTTTAGCTTCATGTCCCATAACCACTTGCTTAACTCAAATATTTACAAACAAACTGTAGATCTCCACTAGAAAATTGTTACAAGAGATTCAATCGAACAAGTCCATAAATTAACCGACGAAGTAAACGCAAGCGTTTCATACCACTTGTTTTGCTAAGCCGTTTAATTATATTTTCTCATACGAATGAGGTAAAGGTTTGTATATACTAGTAGATTGGAAAACAATTTTATAAACGAGTGTGATATTGAAAATAGAGTTGAAATCGTTTTGATGAAAGAGTTTTGATATTTACTACTAGTATTGAAACCTTTATATTTTTAAAGTGACAAGTCACAGAAGTGATTGTAGAAACAATCAATTATAAAAGTTCACATTCGAAGACGTGAATAAAATCCAAAGAAATCAATTCCCAAAACCATCAAAGTAAGAAGTTCTGTTGAATGTTTTACAGATAAGATCTGCCTACGCAGAGTTGTACGGGGTTCGACCTGACCGGTCAGGTCGCGGGGGTCCAGGGGGCAGCGCCCACGGCGGGGTGCGGGGCAGCGCCCCATCTAAACGGTACGACCTAGAGAGGACAAAATGAGGTCTAACGACCTAAGGGAGGTGGGGTCGAGCGACCTAACGAGGTACCATCCCGAAAGAGGAGTCATCAAAGTCTTAAGAAATGATAACAACAAATAGGAGACCACACGAATCGATTAAAGTTGGAAATTCAAACAAATAAGCAATATAGGAAAAACTGGCAAATAGGAGCAGGTCGGTCAACCGGACTCCCTAAGTCGATTGACCGAACCAGAGACAGAAGTGCTCGGGTAGCAGGTCGGTCGGCCGAAGCCTGTAATCTGCACTTCCAAACAGAGGCAGGGAGATGCTAGAGCAGCAGGTCGGTCGACCGGACTCTGAGGTCGGTCGACCGGAGCCTGTTTCCAGCACTCCCATGCCAATCAAATGAATGCCAAACACTTCCGAAATGCAATCGGTCGAGCAACGGCTCTAAGGTTTTACGCCAATCGACTACCCGGCCATATACGCTCTTCGATTCATCACCAAAAACATGATCAAAACATCAAAGTTAGGATTTTCAAAGAATTGAACTCAAAACACTAAAAATTGGAATATTCATCAAATCAATCCAAACCAAAAGCAATTGCACAAGAATAAGTGTTAGGAATTCATACCTAACAAACGAAGATAAATATAGTTTAAGATGTGAGATAAAAATCTCACCTTTGAACCCAAACAAATGAAGAAGAAGCTTTGAAGCAATGGCAAGAGCAATCACTCTTCAATTCCAACTTAACAAGCTTGAATCTAAGCTAAAAGAGAAACATTTCCCGAATTTAGGTTTAGGAAATTTCTGAGATTGAAAGGAGAAAGAGTTGGAGAAGGAGAAGAGGATGCTTACCAATGGCTTCAACTTGGATTTGGAGCTAGAATTTGATTTGCAAGAGAGAACTAGGGTTTTGAATTCTAATTTCCAATCTCTTCCACCATTGTTGCTAAAGCTTGAAGTGTTAGGAATTAGAAATGAAATGGATGAAGAGTAGTGGAGAGGGGCTGGGTTGATATAACCAGAATTGGGCAAATGGGCTAAACCAAACACAATGTCCAAAGTGAAAAAGTAGCAAAATTCTACTATCTCCAAACATATCGAAGTTTATACTCAAAAAGGTCGCAAACGTCATTTTGAACTCAATGGAAGTGGTCCCGAGTCCCAATTCGACTGTTTGCAAAAAGTAGCTTTTCGGACTAAAATCTGACGAACGATGTTATATTTAAATAAAATATTTAAATATAAAATCGACAAATATGCGGGTTGTTACAATTTGCTTCCGTCGATCCGGCGGGTAGTTATTGTGGACACAATTTAGTCGGTTCAAATAGATAATTGGTTTTTGGATTGGGTAACCTTGGTTTAGACGATCCTCCGATATTTTGGGTAGATCTGTACGGCCAAATAGACAAGGTTTCCATGGTGGAGAGATCTACAGTTGACCGCATGAAGAAAGAGCCTATGGGAGTTCAAGGCATGACTCATAGCTCTTGGTCCAAACTGCCTTTATAGAATGGGTCATTGACTGGCATACGGTCTAAGAGAAAGATGAATTGGTCACCAAGAGCGGTAAAATAGTAGTTGGAAAGAAGTGGGCAAGTATTATGCTAGTATTCGTTTGTTGCACAAGCTAGGTTATTAAGTTCGCGGTTGTTAGAATGCCATAATTTTTAATCGGGCATAACAGAACTATGGTATGATTAGCCTTGGCCTTTCTTCTGGCTATTCAAGTGTGTGCGGTGCCCCCCAAGCCACTGGGCTGTTGAAGCGCTTGAACTACATCCATGGTCTCTCCATAACTTGTTTAGTCGCCCCCGGTCCAGTGGGTGCGGTTTTCCCAAGTGCCGAATATTGGCTTGATTCGAGTTGGCCTCCGATTTATCACAAGGTCAGTTCAGTTTTGGCTTAGTTTCTTTGAGTGACTTTGAAGCTCTGGAATTTAGCACCTTTGTCTCATTGGTCATTGGAAGTGATTCCATTAATTTTGTGGAGTGACTGGTATGATTGTCGATTTGTTGCCCCGGAGCGTGACTTCGATAACTTGGGGGACCTCTAGATCAGATGACTGCTGATCTTCCAGTTCACCTTCGTGGATATCAGTCATACATAAATTTCGTTGATCTACCGGTTCGCCTTCACGATGCTTTAGTTCGTGAAAGACCTTCCCGTCCACGAAGGGTTTTTTGGATCAAAAGACCGCTGATCTACCGGTTTACCTTCAAGATGCTTTGGTTTATGAAAGAACTTCGCATTCGTGAAGTGTTTTTTGGATCAGATAACTGCTGATCTACCGGTTTACCTTTACGATGCTTTGGTTCGTGAAAGACCTTCGTATTCACGAAGGGATTTTTAGATCAGATAACCGATGATCTACCAGTTCACCTTCACGATGCTTTAGTTTGAGAAATACCTTCACGTTCGCAAAGGGTTGTTTTGATCAGATGACTGTTGATCTACAGGCTCACCTTCACGATGCTTTAGTTTGTGGAAGACCTTTACGTTCGCGAAGGGTTTTTTTATGGTCGGATGTCGGTCGACCAAACGGCCTAGGAATGATAATTTATCGATTATAAGAGGAGTTTTAGGTCGTGCCTGGCCGTCTTAAAGCAATGATTCATCGACCTCGAGGCGAATTGTTTGAATACAGCTAAAGGGAACACAGTTTTATCGGTTCCTATAGGCTACGGTGTTGGATATGTTTGTTTAACGATCCTTTGGATAAGACTTCTCAACTCCACCAGCAACGCCGGTTCTCAGAAGGGGGATTGACAAGACTCGTCGAGGGCATAGAAGCATTTCTTTTGTCGTGCTGTCTGCAATGCCCTTGGTGTCCCGATATGGCTCATTTGGAAAAGGAGAGTAGACAAGGATGGATGAGAAGGCATCGCTTTAGATTGCTATCGTATTCCTTAGTTGCTAGCTAGCTTGAGTGTTAGTTGATAATCATCCTTTCGTCTGATTTTGTCAGTTAGCTGGGGTGCTTTTCTACCGAGTCTTAGTAGCCTTGCTTGGGCAGAAGGTCCTTGAGGTCCTCTAGCTACTTCACTGTTCGGTATGTTTTATGGCACACTGTTGGACTTTCCTTCTTCTAATTACACTACTTCTAGTCTTTTAGAACCAGTTTTCCTTCCCATAGAATTCTTCTAGGGTAGCAGGTTGTTTCATCCGTTAATGATTCCTGAGGGCCTTGCGGCAGACTACATATGTCACCCTCGCTTCATCCATATTTTAGTCATACCTGTAAAGAAGCAATTTCGAATCAGTTGTACAGTTGTATAAAAGGTATAGTTAGCATGATAAACTTCTTTGGATATTCTGCATGTTGAAGGGCTTCGGTGAATGGTTTTCGATTGGGGAAGATACTCTAATCGTTGTTAGATCGGTCCATTTTCAAGTTACAAAAGTTTATAATGCTTGAGAATGATAGATGCATGATTGTCCATGCTTTAATGATTGCAAATGCCGACTGAGTGAGGAATCACTTATGATGGGATCATGGATGAGTGACGATCCGAAGAATTTTGAAACCAGATGAGATTGGTCTGGGGTGACAAAGAAGGCCCAATAAGGTTGTATCCCAAATATCAAGGTATTCGGAGTTCGCACGTTCGAGTTATGGACAAAAGAAGATGGATCAGGATTGATGGATCGGTGATATTTTACTTGTAGTCCAACCCGAGAAAATTTGCCATTTTCTTAGAGTCAACACATGATTCGCTTAGAGTCACAGAATTTGAAGTTCTGGGTTGGTGACAAACATTGTTCGGAGCCATTTGCATGTTTGCTTGGAGAAAATCTTGGTTTTACCCCAGTCTGATTTAGGGCAGAGTTTCCTAGGTTTACTTCGAGTCAAATGTGTGATTACCCAAGTTTGACTTCGAGTCAGGACTGAAGTTAGTTTTTCAACGACCATATTGATGATTTTTTATGATTTTCAACGACGACCATTCGTGATTCAATGATGGGAGCTCCATGATAGGCTTGGAAGCTGGTCAGTCGGGAGTGGTCAGAATATACCATGAGAGCTTGGCATTGTAATTGATCTCGGTTTACATCAAATCTTCTTGGTTCTCCTGCCCCTAGGAGTACCGATTGAGTAGCAGTTCCTCGTCCTAGGCTTAACACTATGTTGTGGCTTGGGTTCTTGTAACTACCTGCATTTTTATATAATTAAAAATAAATTTAATTGATAACTATGAAAAAAGTGAATAATGAATATTTTCCAATGTTGGAATTGGACCATGGAACTTATACCATTTTGTTCGTGGCAATTTTCTGATCAACTTCCAAATATAATGTTTTCTGAATGGACTTCAAATGGAGAAATTATAGTCGTTTGAAGTTTTAGTGTCAGAAACAATTGCATATGCAAACATGGAAATTTTATCAATTATAAACATTTGCAATTAATTCATAAGATATTTATAAAAGTTGTAACAAATTTATTATGTTTCTAACGAATGTAAATTATTAAGAGAATTAGATGTAAGAGGAAAATAATAAGGGGAATAATTAACATTGCAAACAGAATCAGCTAAAAAGTGCAATTAATTAATATGTGAATTAATGTAACAACCAGAATATTTTACGATTATATATTTAAATGTTTTATTTAAATATAGCACCGTATGTTGAATTTATAGTCCGAAATGTTACATTTTGTAAACAGTCGAATCCGGACTCAGGACCACTTCATTGAGTTCAGAACGACGTTTACAACTTTTTTGAGTATAAACATCGATATGTTTGGAGATGATTAGGATTTTGGTATTTTCATTTCGGCTTTGGGTTGTGTTCTAGCCCAATAACCCAACAAGGTAACCCAACTCCTCTACCAAATACCCAAACTCATGTACTCTTCATTCATTCTACTCCTCATTTCCTAACACTCAAGTTAAAGAGAAAAATGGGGGAAAAGAGGGGAAATTAAAATTCCTGAGCCCTAGATTCTTAGGAAATTCAAGTTCTAGTTCTAAAATCAAGGAGAAGCTTAGGTAAGCATCCTCTTTATCTTCTCCAACTCAATCTCTCTTCAATTTTCAGAATTTCCTATGACCTAACTTAGGAAATCTTTGCATGTGATAATAGATTGAAGATTCTAGAGGTGTAATTGAAGAGGAATTGATCTTTCCTTGTTTTAAGAGCTTCACTTGTTGTTTTTGGGTTTAAAGGTGAGTTCTTGAACTGACATCTATATCTATAGCTTTCATCGTTGTTAGGTACGAATTCCTAATATCTATTTCATGTCCAATTGCGTTTGAATTGAATTGGTTTAGTGAATTTTCAAATTTTTAGTATTTTGAAGTCAAAAATCTATGAAAATCCTACTATGCATGTTTGGACATGTTGTTTGGGGTGTATTGAAGAGCTTATAAGGCTGGTTTGTCGCTTGGCATAAATCCCTAGCCACCATCGCTCGTTCGATCGCTTCCGAGTTGATTTGGCCATCACTGAGCTAGGCAAATTTTGCCTTGAGCATCAGCTCAGACGTCTGAGGAAAAGGAACAAACATTTCCAGACCTTAAGCTCAGACGTCTGAGTGGTCTGGAAAAATTCTAGACCTTCAGCTCAGACGTCTGGTGAGAACCACCAGACGTCTGGCCCTGTTAAAATCAGGCACTTTGCCTGTTTTTATGCGAATTTCCATTTTTATCGATTTTTGTTTATCCGGTTGGTTATTATCATTTATTATCGACTTTGATGACTTCTTTTCTGGATTTTTTGGAATATCCATTTGATGGATTTTATATCAATTTCTATGGTTTTGATTCACGTCGTCGAATGTGAATTTTTGGTGATAGATTGTTTTTACAATCGTTTCTGTGGTTTGTCACTTTAAAATACAAAGGTTTATAAACCAGTAGTAAATACACAAACTTTTTCACAAAAACGATTTCAACACTACTTTTAAATACAAAGCTCGTTTTTAAAACCGTTTTCCAATCTATTAGTATATACAAACCTTTTCCTCATTCGTACGAGAAATCCAATTAAACGACTTAGCAAAACAAGTGGTATGAAACGCTTGCGTTTACTTCATCGGTTAATTCTTAGACTTGTTCGATTGAAATCTTGTGACAATTTTCGAGTGGAAATCTACAATTTGTTCGTAAATATTTAAGTTAAGCCTGTGGTTATGGGACATGAAGCTAAACTCATCTATTTACTTGCTTCGTGTATTTTACACTTTTATTGATCTATGATGATCATTTTGTGATTTAGACGAGCGATATGCGATGTCACTTTGTCCTCGTGGGGGATGGTACCTATGACGCCCCACCTCTATGCTCATGCTAGCCAAGAACACCACTGGTTAATGCTGTCAACTAGCGCGAAGAATAAGGCTGTTGAGGAGCGACCATCTGTGTAATTGCTTTGGGCGAGTACCGATATGTCAGAAAGTGTAATATGCATTTCATTTCAAGTGGAAATCCGACATATCTAATACAAACTCAAAGCTACCACACAGTGGCTATGAGGCGTTCAGAAACAAATATAGAAATAAACATAACATAAATCAGTCACATGCATTCATATCACAAAGGCGGAAACATATATGAATATAACACATAAAAGTGTACATCAGAGTAGTGGTCAAATAAGATCCACAATATCACAAAAGAATAGATACAAGTGTTAGACAAAAGAATAAGTATACATCATGGAGTCTATCTCTCGAATGTAAAACAACAAAAACTACAAATGTAATGTAGTTAGACAAAAGTCAGAAGGTGATTCCAGAAAAGGAGTCAAGCAGATGCACCTGTAACATCTCGGTCTGACCTGAGTATTATTTAATAAGAAAATAATAAACAGATCAGTCTAGCTATAAATATCAGATAAAGGAATGAGATATAAGCAGAGATATAATAAGAACGTATGATAACGATATTGTCACACTAGAACAATTATGATATAAACAACAACAAAATCATACAACATATCATAAATCTCAAAGCACCAAAAAGGATATCATATTCTTTATTTTATTCACCAAAATACAAATATTGTCAAACAAATCATTGCCAATCACATAAAGAGGTGAAACACAAATTCTAGAAATCATCAAGTAGAAATCCAGAAATCACAAAGGGGGAGGCCTATCACAAACGGGAGCATGAAAACTCACCAACACGTGTATCACAAATGGAACGCTATTCCATGGTCGCTAACCATAAATTTTTAGCCGAAGCTCCATAAACGGTCCGAAGACCATGGGTCGCTACCCCGCCAAATTGAATCGAAGTTCCATAGAAACGGGGTTTAGTCTCCCTCGCAGACAAATAGACATCGCACATCGCTAGTCTAAATCACAAAATGATCATCATTGATCAATAAAAGTGTCGATTACACTAAGCAAGTAAATATATGAGTTTAGCTTCATGTCCCATAACCACTATCTTATCTTAAATATTTACGAACAAATTGTAGATTCCCACTCGAAAATTGTCACAAGATTTTCAATCGAACAAGTCCATAAATTAACCGACGAAGTAAACGCAAGCGTTTCATACCACTTGTTTTGCTAAGCCGTTTAATTAGATTTTCTCATACGAATGAGGTAAAGGTTTGTATATACTAATAGATTAGAAACGGTTTTATAAAAGAGCTTTGTATTAAAAATAGAGTTGAAATCATCTTTGTAAAAGAGTTTTAATATTTACTACTAGTATAGAAACCTTTGTATTTAGAAGTGACAAATTACAAAATGATTGTAGATACAATCAATCACAAAATCCACATTCGAAGATGTGAATTAAACCCAAAGAAATCGATACCAAATCCATCAAAATGGATATTCTCAAAAAACCCGAGAAAGAAGTCATCAAAGTCAATAATAAATGATAACAATAAATCGGATAATCACGAATCGATAAAAATTGGAATCTCAAGCTAAATAGGTAAAACAGGCAAAGTAGAGCAGATCACATACTCCAGACATCTGAAGTATATACTCAGACGTCTGTAGTAAGTTTCAGGAAATTCTCTGAAATAAACTCCAGACGTCTGAGCTTTCCTGCAGACGTCGGGTGACGAACATTTTTCATGTTCTGGTTCAGTCTAGCCCCTTTGGGGCAAGATCGATACACGACGGAAGCGACGAATTGAGCAACTTCGACTGAGGATTTACGCCACTCGATAACCCAGCCTTGTATGGCCCTCCGAAACGCTCCACTAACGTGTTCAAACATCAAAGGTTGGATTTTTAGCAAATTGGATTCCAAAAACCAAAAATTTATCAATTCACCAATTCAACCCAAATCAAAAGCAAATGAACATGAACTAGTGTTAGGAATTCATACCCAACAACAACAATATCTATAGAAATAGATGTGAGTTCAAAAACTCACCTTTAAACCCGAAAACGATGAAGGAGAAGCTTGAATGCAAAGGAAGATCAACTTCTCTTCAACCACAACTCAAGAAGCTAGAATCTAAGCTCAAAAGAAGAACATTTCCTAAGTTAGGTTTAGGAAATTTCTGAAATTAAAGAGAGAATGAGTTGGAGAAGAAGAAGGAGATACTAACCAAAGCTTCTCTTTGAATTTGGAGCAAATATTTGTATTTACTAAAGAAACTAGGGTTTAGGATTTTAATTTCCCATCTCCACCACCATTTTTGCTAAAGCTTAAGTTGTAGGAAATATTATGAAGTAAGCAAGAGGAGTGGAGTGGAGTTGGGTTGATATGTTGGGTAAATGGGCTGAAATCCAAACCCAAAACCCTATGTGAAAAGGTCGAAATTCTAGCTAGCTCCAAACATATCAATGTTTATACTTAAATAAGTCACAAACGCCATTTTGGACTCAATGGAAGTGGTTTCGAGTCCTAATTCGATTGTTTGCAAAAAGTAGCTTTTGGACCTTAATCCGATGAACGATTCTATATTTAAATAAAATATTTAAATATTCAAAACTTTAAAATATGCGACTTGTTACAGACTCCCCTCCTTAAAGAAATTGCGTCCTCGCAATCTTTAAGAAATAAATAAGAAGTAACAACCATAAAAGCATCTTGACACAAAAAGAAGAAATTTGAAATAAAAAGTTCACTTTTAGGAGCACGAGAGAGCAAGTCTGGATGAGTTCACCTTTAAAAACTAAAGTATACCTATCAACCATAGCAACCAAAGCAACCAAAGCAACCAATTTATTCAAACAAATAATTCTGACATATTTGGAGTTTATGTCCCATGCAAATATATCGAATCTTCTTCCTGGATCTACCAGAAACTATCAAAGAATTGAGAAAAGATGACGAACAAAAGAGATTGGTAGAGAAAAGATTGTTTCTTGTTGTTACAGGGTATTGACCATTTATAGTCGTATTCCCCTGTCCCATATCTCATCCTCTTCTTGCACTCATGCTCACTATTAGTGGATAGTAAGAGAATTTACTGAGGCATATGGACGGATATCTTAGAGATACTCATTCTAGGGTATACTTCACTCTATCTCTAATGAGCTACTTAATGTGTTATACTCCTGAGCTAAAGTTCAACCTTAGCTCTGATACCACTTTGTCATGACCTAGGCTTTTCAACCGTCAGTAACGACCAATCTCGATTGGTAGGCTTTTCAACCATCCCAGCCCCGCCGTGGCTGACACTGGTACCCTGCCCTTGCTTTTACGGCCAGCCTTTCGACTATCACACCTTACGGCTAACCAACCCCTATTCACGAAGAGAGGACATGTAGGGGTAAGAGTCTCCCGTTCGCCATCAAACCGCAAAGCGAGAACCCCCTATCACGTTTGACAAACATAAGCAAGGTCAGTCATGGGACTGGTGTGAGTAACAAAAACAGTTTATCTTTAAAACAAACAACAAATGAATTTTAAACATTGAAATCCGCAATGCTTTTTGGAAATGAAACTACCATAAGGCCTCCCGCCACACACACAATGCAAACGCAGAATTGGAAGAGATTTCTCCTTATGATAGTCAAAAATGCTTACTACGCAAAATCATACGATATTATTACTATTAGTGCATAGTGTAGAAAACCATTTCGAAAATATAATATTAATCTTAGCCAGCATAGATATTCCGAACTATGCCTACTATAACTACCATCTAAACAGTGGTGACCACCATAAGTAAATGGCAGGTTCTACAACTAAAACCGTACTGGGTTCGTATTGTTTGATTGGATTTTCCAACAAATGGTCAGGCTAAGGAACTTCTTATGCCACGTAGGAACGCCTTTGGAGGGACGCCCCGAGAGACAACTGCTCTCTGCCAAAACAAGGCCGGTTACCCTCCTTCCCAGGTAGTAAACCTGAGATATGCCACCCCCGGTCGTTTGCGACCATTATCCGAGGCGCCTCGATCACACAGCAACAATCACACAGTAAATGAGATTGGAGCAACCACACAGGTTAATATTTGGGCTTCATACCATGATACCACCTTTTTGCAGAAGGAATGGACATACCCTAGGGGAGCTACCCTTGAAACCTCGCCGCATCTTTCCTGTTTTGACCATTACCGGTCTGTGAGGCTCGATGAGGTATCGTCCACAAAGCTACGCTTTACACGAAAGCCATGCTTTGATCAACAAATGATCAACAAATGATCAGCAATCACACAGCAACACTTAGCATGCCACACTACCAAATTGGGAGTATATCACTGATAACCTTCAACTACATGACCTCTGAGCTCGTACGTCTCAGAGAAGGGTGTTAAGCTACGAGAATAAATCTCCGCCACCAAACAGAAATGTATTTGAAAGAAATCAGCTTTATATCTCAAAGTGTAATGTCAGACATACAACCATACAAGTCTGTTCTGGGTTCGAACAGAACCGAAGGCACTTCCAAAGAAGCCCTTGCAATCCGGGTATTCACAATCCCGATCGGTATCCCATCACTTAAGGAATCTCTATATCGACGTGACTCAGTGCAGAGATAATCGATAGGTCATCCTATCATTCTCACAAATACCCGGTCTTCAACACCGGTCTTCAAATGCTATCCATTTATGACGTATCATTATTCGGAATGGGTTATATGACCCAAAGTCCTCTCCCGGCTAAACTGAATAATGAGCGTAATATTTGAAAACATATAGATATTGGGGTATCGGTTAAGTCACAACTTATTACCCAAAACTCTTCTTTCGAATGGTTTAAACAAATTACCATTTTAATCTTTATAAACAAAAAGATTCAATTCACAAAGTTCACTCAGTTTCACAAAGATCTATTCATAGATTTTCCAAATCAATTTCCATTTCAATTGGATTAACTCATTAAATCTTTCAATCAAAGATTTAATTAATAGCTTTCAAAACAATTCCATTTTGATTTTTTTATACAAAAGGTACACCTTTCCAATTTCAAAACAAAGTTCAACAATCTTTCACAAAGAATTATTCATAACTTGGAAAACCATTTTCCAATTCAAACTTGAAATTCTTTTAACACAAATTGGAAATTCATTCCTTATATGAAAGCTTCTATTATTTGAAAACAAATAGTTTTCTTTTTGGAAAATCTGATTCATTTATACGAGTTAAAGTCCTTGGGTTAAATTCAACTTCCCAAACCAATGCTTTTAAAATGGTTCAAGCCCATGTAACACATTTATAACTTGTTTAACATTTTTAAATCATAAATCTCAACCATGGAATTCAATTCCTTATTTTGAATTCAAATTCAAATTGAATTATTTAAATTTAAAAACTTTACCAAGTTATTCAAAATAACTTTTATCTTAAAAACTCCTTTTCAAAAGCTTTAACATTTAACCCAAATCCATTTCCAAAATCAATTGAAATTAAAATTTCAATTTCAAAAACATTAAATTTAAATTATCTGTGACTTAACCGATTTCCTCGTGAAATCCATATTTGTGTGTATGGTGTAGTCCAGGGGTTCCACACAGTAGTGCAACAGCATCATCAATCATCACAGATTAAATACAACAATATATTTGATAAGCGATATAACTATAACGCTTATCTTTTATTCACAGATCACAGATATATATATATATATATATCACAGATAAAATAAATTACATTCATCACAGCTTGAATTAAAACAATGCATATCACACAGCATCACACAGCAGAGATGGCAAAACAATTCACAACATTCAATAGAATACAATCACTAGCAATAAGGTTAATTGATCATCAAATTAATTGAAACCAGATTAATCACTAATTCTGGTTGATTATTTGTTAATTAATCCTCCTTGAATTAATTATCAATTAATTAATTCTAATTAATTCCTAATAAGTAATTATTCTTAATTAATTAATTAAGCTTTACCATTAATTAATTACTTTTAAATTAATTTATTCATCATTAATCAATCACCTCAATTAAATTAACCTTTAAGTTAATTACATAATTAATTAACCCCTAATTATTAAATAAATAACCTTTAATTATTCTTTAATTAATTAACCTTTATTAATAAATCAATAAATTAATTAAATTAATTAATCTTAATTAATATCTTAAAATCATCCTTAATTACTTTGAAATCAAATTATCACTAACTTAAAAAGGCTTTAAGGTTAATTAAATTTAAAACTTATCTTCATTAACTATCTAATTAAAGTTAAGGGGGAATTAATTTAAAGGACAAAAATTTGTATATTTTTTGCCTCAAGGACACAACCTCAATATTTTTACCATAAGGACAAACATTCTTCTAAAATTTATTCATAAGGACAAATATTTTTTAAAATTATTCATAAGGACAACAAAACTGCTACCAAGCTAAAAACTGATACCTAAAAACTGCTACCGATAACTACAAACTGATACTATCAATGACTAAAAACTGATACCTAAAGAAAGTTGTCCTTCAGGATAAAATATTGAAGGCCTGTCCTTGAGGCAAAAACGCTGAAAAATTTTGTCCTTGACAATAATTTCCTGTTAAAGTTAATTAGTCATCACTACTTAAAATTATTTAAATAACTTGCTTAACTTACTATTTACTATACTGCAGGTTTGGGAATCAAACCCGAGAAATCCCTATGTTTACTCGAGTAAACACTCGAGTTCCCTTCCATTTTTCACGAGACCCTCACTCCTTCTTCTTCTCGTACATTTTGTTTTAAACTTTACTTGTTCAAATTTTTAAACTGTTACTATACTTGCAAAATACCCGATGGCAAACTCGACCTATTACCACAATTTCCCAATATCAACTTCGAGACAAACTTCATCTTCCTCAATCTCGACAAAACCCAGGCACGATGATAGCTCATTTACGTGCACACGTCACCGCCGATGTTCTGACCAATGTCGCCAACGTCTACAGGTCTCCGACCTTCCCTTCAGACAGCCCGATCACCCAAAACCCCATAACAATCACTAAATCGAGATTTAGTATACAAGAACCCAACCTGGAACAAAAACGATCGTCAACAACCACCCTGACCTGCCACCACAGGTCACTAGCAACCTTGCAAACACGACCAGAGCTCCACCATGGAACAACAGTCCTATTCCCCTTGGTCCCATCTATTCCGATACATCAATAACGATGAACTACCCTCGAATTCGACAGCGGTCCAACCTGTACCTTAAGCCCTAGTTCGACGTTGTTTGACTACCATGGTGGTCAGAAATTTTTTTAACCATTTTTCCACGAAAATCCACTACCCAGGCTACCTCCAGCCTCGAGCACGATATCCATTTCATCGTTAATCGCCGAGATTTGACAAAAAAGCCAAAAACGATCAACTCGAGACTCCTACTCGATCCCAAATTTAAAAATCACAAAACTATTTTTAAAAATCTTAACTTTCGAAGATGAATCTAAACATGTATTTAAAACATGAAAGCTACACATTTGATTTCTGAATAATTTTAATTTGTCACTGTAAATTTATTTTTTTCAGATAAATATACTTAATAATTCTACTTGTTTTTATCTTAAATTTTTGTATCACATTATTATAATCAATTTCCTTTTAAACATCATATTTTATAATGATTTAGATGAAGAGATAAGAATTATTTTTGAGAGATCTTAGGCCTGTCAAACAGAGGTATGCATATGCATACAGACATACATGCATACATTTAGTGTTTTAAATTTGTATACCCAAACAAAACAAATCATTTCAATTTATCATTTTCATCCATCATCACGGACTTAAGAAAATAAAGGAGATCAAGTTTTAAAAATGGAAGTTTGCTCATAGGCATTTCAAATATCAAAGAAAACTGGGTTGAATTTCTCACAAACAAACTAAGTTCCAGAGATAAGCAGGCAACAAAATGATATATTTAAACCATTTAGATTGTGGAGTTACTCACTTGTATTTGCAAATGGACAGAGCTTTTCATTGAAACAGGCTTTTAAATTTTGCTGTTGAAACCCTTCTTCTTTAATCTCTGGCTTTGTAGTTGATTTGTTGTTTGTTTTAGTTGAATTTGGTTTAAATTTTGAATTATATGTATCTCATATTTTTCACAATTTAGAATAAACGAAACTGAGATAAGTGATGATATATAAGAAAAGAAGTGTATAGGGTAATATGATTTTGTTTGTACAATTAAGAGAAGAAATTTTTCTTTGTACATTGGCTAAAAAACTTTCCTACTTTGGTGGCTACAGATCTTGCTTGGTGGCTGATATAACTGAACGTGATGGCTTCATTAATTGCCTTGTACAATTACACTTATCTTATTTGATTTTGTACATAGATTTTTTTTTATACTAGTATCTTCTTATACTTATCCTCATTTTTCTTTCTTTTTAACTTTTTTTCATTTCTTGTTTGTTTAAGTGTACATACTTATGCTTTGTTCATCTGTGAATGTATTGTTTTCTTTTCGGCTGAAATGATTTGTTTGTGTTGAGATGATTTCTTGTTTTGCACAGCAACACATTTGCTGTTAATATATTTTTATATTTACTTTGTATGTACTTATGTAATTTTTCCCTTCGTCTTGCAAACATATGTATTTCTATAAGTTATATAAATTCTAGACTTATCTTAAGTGTTCATTTTAAAGTTGTTGTAATTATTGTTATTATGTTAACTTGTGTATTTTATAATTAATCTTATATATATTAACTTCTAACTTATATATTTTATTATACTTACGTAAATTTCATAGTTTCTAGTGTGGAGATATATATATATATATTATTTTGTAAGTATATTTTGTTTGTATTTTATTTTACTTCATATATTTATTCCTATTTTAACTTAAAATTTAAATTCAATATATATATATATATAAATTCAAACTTACTCATTTATACATATACATATATATTTAAATTATTATTAAACCATTTACTTGAAATTTAAATTCAAATCACATATATACAATATTTAAATTCATATGATTTAACATCTATTTCATTTGAGTTCGGGGAAACTCGCTTCAATTTACGATTAATTTTACAATTTTAATTAAAAAATTCAATTAATTATCAATTTAAATTTAATTAAAATCCGGGATCGTTACAATTAATATAGGCTAGTGCGGACGCAGTTTTACATTTTCATAGTAGACGACGGAACATCTGTATTGTAGGCCTTACGAGGCAGTCCTTTATAATGAAGTCACAGAACACCATAAAAGCAAGACGGTGGAGTCCTTTTCGAGGAGAATACGTAAGGTACTATGGGTAGTACCTAGGACTGATGCAGTTATTGGGTATATAACTACTTATATATATATATATATATATATATATGTGAGTTATTATATTTTAATCTACTAGGGAGTAGATGGGTACGATTCACACACAGAGGCAAGAGTATTATAAACCAAATAAACATAATATAACAATAAATGGAAATAAAATTGTATAAGTAGAATTAATCTTAGAAGTGTATAATTTGTCCATTCACTAGAACTTTAGTTCTGACCACCTCCTCAAAACATCCTACAGTTTAGGTAGATGGTAAAGACCTTCCAGCTTTGAGACACTTGTTTAGAAAGTTTTATTACATTGGTGAGCATTTACTTACTATTATATTTTAGTTAGTTCCGCTGTGAGATATTTATCTGAGCTCTGATATATTTGTCTTTGCCTATTTTTGGGATACCGAAAACCCAACTCGAGCTTTAGTGGGCTTGGATTTTACCATTTTTGCGAAAAATCCGGACCCACCGGTATTCGGGTTGTTACATTTGGTATCAGAGCCTAGGTTTAGGATTCCTAAGTAGATAGGGAGTGAACGTATTTGTATTTTTGAATAAAATATAAATATATACTAAAATCCAAATAGTCCCAATTATAGATTTTAACATATGGAATTTTTTTAGATAGTTTGCTAGTTGGGTTTGGGATGACCCAAAAATGGTTAGCCCTATGTCAATTACCAATTTATATCATACATATAAGCCATATTTTGAGAAATTATTTTCATCCATATGTTATAGGAAGTTGGGAAGTTCCCTAGGGAGAGTAGGAGAGTGTTTTATTTTGGAAGGAATAAGAGGTTTTAGTAAGAAGAAGATCGACTTATGTCCAACCCAATAAAATGAAACTTTTGAATTGAAAAGTTGAAAAATATAATTGTTAATATATTTGAGGAAGTAAATATTGGGTTTTTGAAAAAAAAAGTGGTGTGAAATTTAA
Source organism: Allium fistulosum (assembly GCA_030737815.1). NCBI lineage: Eukaryota > Viridiplantae > Streptophyta > Magnoliopsida > Asparagales > Amaryllidaceae > Allium > Allium fistulosum. The sequence continues at coordinate 1,147,863,987 of CM060905.1, forward strand.
ATTGGTTTTTATATGATGTAGATTTTGTTAAAAGTAAAATTATTTTTAAAGAATTATAGAGCATGTATAGCACTCTAGTTTCTTTGTAGGTAAACAAAGATTTTAAATATAAAAACCTAGAGTGTGTTAAGTATCAGAACCATAGATTACAACATTTATTGTTGTAATAGATGTTTTCAGTAAAAATAAACGCAGCATAGACTACAACACTATTGTTATAGTAGGTGACTCCCAAAGGAAATGTTTTTACATAGCATATGGGATTTATTAATATTTATTTTAGAATATGTGAAAGAGATGTACAAGGTATGGAAAGCACCATATTTTATATAGCCTATTTCGATAAACTATAAAATAAATTTCTCATAATTTCACATAACATGAAATCCTCCTCTAAAGGATTCATAGAAGGTTTTAGCGTTAGTGGTTTCTCATAAGAGAAAGTAATTCCAATACATTAAGGTATAAAACCATTAAATGTAGTAAGTTAGAAACTCCTTCAAGGTTATATAACTGGAAGAGTAGAAAATGTTAAGAGATTTTTGATAAAATAATTGTTCTTATCTACTCCAGTTTTAGTAAATTTGAAAATCTACGAAAAGCAGATATTTAGAAAACATGTGAGGACATTTTTTTAGGTCAAGAAAAAAGAAAAATGTTTTAAGAACAAGTAAGACATGTTTTAAAGAAAAATGGTTTGGTGAAAAAATAAATAAGTTTTTGAAAAGATAAAATTTTAAGTAACCAAGTAACTTTGAATTTAACATAAAACTTCAAAATAACATTTTCAAAGGCAAGAATTTTGGGATTTGATGTTTCGGAAATTTAGGAGTTTTAATTTTTGAAGAAAAATGATAAATACCAAACCAAACCAGACTTTTAAATATGGATTAGATAGGAATCATTTCCTAGGTGTAATGGGAAAAGTATAAGGCTATAGCAATAATTACTCCTAGTAGTAATAATGAAAGTTCTCGTAAGGTGTATAGGACACTAGTGAAAACCTAGAAATGTTGTTTCATGTGTGCAGACTATAGAAGAATAGTGAAATGATATTAGTAAGATGACAAGACACATGTGGTTGGGATAGGTAGACCTTAGTTAGTAAAAAATGAAAGCTAAAGAGAGAATTTCCCCAAGCTTAGTTGCCTTTTTAGATAGAGACTGCATAGATTGAAACCCTTATCCATTGTAGTAAATGAGACTTATGTAAGAAATGCGGATTACAGATCTTAAGGCTAGAATAACACTAGAGGGGGGGTGAATAGTGTTTTATGGATTTTTTAATTCTTTTTGAATTTTATTCAATTTAAACACCAACAAAGCAATTCACAAACACAGATATAATCACAGAATCAGACACAGATGCAAATACTAAATAAAAGTAGTAAAGGAAAGAACACACTAGGATTTTATACTGGTTCGGAGTTACCCTACATCCAATCCCGTACAATCGTACGAATTTCTTATCAAACTAATCTCTTAGATTACACCCTCGGTTTCAAGGCTACGAGGTACACCCTCATGTATTCCAGTCCAGTGAAAACTCTCTTGATTTAACCAAGCTACAAGATCACCTAATTGATTTCCGGGGCTACAATCACACCCAATTAATTTCAAGGCTCAACCGCACCTTTTACTCAACAGTTTGATTTACAAAAGATTCTATAACTCTGAATAGCACTGAGATCTTATGGAGAGAGTGGCAGAGAATCAAACAAGAGATAATCAATTTTGATTCACTTGTTATTTTGGCAGAGTATAGTTTAGGATTCTTTAGAATAAATGTGGAAGATGAAGAGGACAGGAAATAAAATGAAATCTGGTAAAAATTTGTTCAGAACTTACTGGTATTTATAGTAGAGCAACGACCATATCTATTCGTGAAAGGATACGATGAATAGACACTTCTTTTGAAAATTGAAATTTGAAAATAACGGACACCATGTCGACATGGGGGTTTGAGGGATGTCGACATGCTCAAGTAAAAATTGATGTTTTGATTTTCCTATTAAAATTGGTTTCTATAATTTGTCAAAACAATTTCTAAACTTTGTAAATATATTTGAATATAGTTCAAACATATAAAAGAGTTTAGAAAATAATTTTTAATATATATAATCTATATCTATAAAGTGATTTAAAATCTGAGTATATAAATATTTTAATGTTAATATTTAAAACAAGAGATGGTTTAAAAACAAGGGCAATTTTGAAATCAAAATATTAAAAATGATAAAAATAGTTTTGAGGCTAAAATATTTCAAACAAGAGAGATGTCTTTTTTAAAAGAAAGTTTTGAAAACATTTTTTAAAAACAAGAGATATAATTTTGAAAAACATTTTTATAAAATTAGTGGATATCAAAATATGACCACTATATGTTCCACTAGATATTATCGTGGGTTCCATCCCACTAGGGTTCCATCCCTTTAACAGGCTCGAAATGGATTCCATTCCACGAATAAATTTCGAATAAAGATGTATGTGCTTTCAAGTAGTTTTAACATAATTCTAGACTAACTACATTATCTTGTACTGTTTGAAATCTTTAACTCTTGATACTCATGAGTCTTCAATCTTGATATCTTCGATCTTTAAATTCATCAGTCTTGTATCTCTATACTGTATAGTCTTCAAAAACATTCTTGGTACCTGCATGTTTATATTCTTCATATACATATATATCTAAACCATAACGTTAGTATTTATATTTTATAACAAGTCCTAAGGTTGTTGTCATAAAAACCATCATCTCAAGGACTAACAATCTCCCCCTTTTTGATGATAACAACATATGTTTATAAAATATACTTCACCTTCACTATAACTCCCCCTAAAACTAATAACTCCCCCTTAATCTAAGCCTAACTACTCTATTTTATACTTCTCCCCCTTTGTCATCAACAGAAAACTAATTCTATTTTAAAGTTCATTCTAGGGAGACCTCTTACTAGATCAAGTTTAGAAAGTCTAGATAAGAGTTTAAAATTCTAATTTCCAAATCTTTTATGCCAAATCCAAGGGTCACTTGTATTAGCCAAAAGACATAGATTATCATTTGAGATTTTCCTACTAAGAATATAAATATTTTTCTTCCTAATTCCTTCAAATATAATATTTGAATTATTATCTTCGATGTGACACTTATCTTTTTCAAATTTAATTTTGTATCCTTTATCGCAAAGTTGACTAATGCTAAGCAGATTGTGTTTCGGATTCTTAACTAATAAAACATTAGAAATAGTAAGAGTTTTAGAGTTACCGACATTGCCGATGCCAATCACATATCCTTTCGAGTTGTCTCCAAAATTAACCAATCCTCCATATTTATAGATAATATCATTCAGCAAATCTGGATTACCAGTCATGTGTCTTGAACATCCACTATCAAGTATCCACTTATTCTTCTTGATTTGCACAATTTGATTCTTCAAAGGTCATATAACATTTTTCTTTCTGCACAGAATACAAACTCGGTGGATAACTTGATTTTCTATAATAACTATATGCAGACTTATGAGACAATGATGATTTGAACAGTTTTAAACTAGTGTTAACAAAATACCCAAAAATAGCCATTTTAAAAACTTTTTCAAAATTCAGATTACGAAAACTTTGAAAACCTTGCTCTAATACCAAATGTGAGAAATGCGGATTGCGGATCCTAAGGGTGGAATAACACTAGAGAGGGGGTGAATAGTGTTTTATGGATTTTTTAAATCTTTTTGAATTTTATTCAATTTAAACACGAACAAATGCAATTCACAAACACAGATATAATCACAGAATCAAACACAGATGCAAATACTAAATAAAAGCAGTAAAGGAAAGAACACACCGGGATTTTATACTGGTTCGGAGTTACCCTGCACCCAGTCCGGTACAATCGTACGGATTTCTTATCAAAATAATCTCCCAGATTACACCCTCGGTTTCAAGGCAACGAGGTACACCCTCCTGTATTCGAGACCAGGGCAAACTCTCTTGATTTAACCAAGCTACAAGATCACCTAATTGATTTCCAGGCCTACAATCACACCCAATTGATTTCAAGGCTCAACCGCACCTTTTACTTAACAGTTTGATTTACAAAAGATTCTATAACTCTGAATAACATTGAGATCTTATGGAGAGAGTGGCAGAGAATCAAACAAGAGATAATCAAGTTTGATTCACTTGGTAATTTGGCAGAGTATAGTTTAGGATTCTTTAGAATAAATGTGGAAGATGAAGAGGACAAGAAATAAAATAAAATCTGGTAAAAATTCGTTTAGAACTTACTGGTATTTATAGTAGAGCAATGGCCATATCTATTCGTAAAAGGATACGACGAATAGACACTTCTTTTGAAAATTGAAATTTGAAAATAACGGACACCATGTCGACATGGGGGGTTGAGGGATGTCGACATGCTCAAGGAAAAATTGATGTTTTGATTTTCTTATTAAAATTGGTTTCTATAATTTGTCAAAACAATTTCTAAACTTTGTAAATATATTTGAATATAGTTTAAACATATAAAAGAGTTTAGAAAATAATTTTTAATATATATAATCTTAATATATAAAGTGATTTAAAATCTGAGTATATAAATATTTTAAAACTAAATATTTTAAACAAGAGATGGTTTAAAAACAAGAACGATTTTGAAATCAAAATATTAAAAATGATAAAAATAGTTTTGAGGCTAAAATATTTCAAACAAGAGAGATGTCTTTTTAAAAAAAAGTTTTGCAAACATTTTTAATAACAAGAGATATATTTTTGAAAAACATTTTTATGAAATTAGTGGATATCAAAATAGGACAACTATATGTTCCACTAGATATTGTCATGGGTTCCATCCCACTAGGGTTCCCTCCCTTTAATAGGTTCAAAGTGGATTCCATTCCAAGAATAAATTTCGAATAAAGCTGTAAGTGCTTTCAAGAAGATTTAACATAATTCTAGACTAACTACATTATCTTGTACTATTTGAAATCTTGAACTCTTGATAACTTGGTTTCTTGATACTCATGAGTCTTCAATCTTGATATGTTCGAACTTTAAATTCATCAGTCTTGTATCTCTATACTGTATAGTCTTCAAGAACATTCTTGGTACCTGCATGTTTATATTCTGCATATACATAAATATCTAAACCATAACGTTAGTATTTATATTTTATAACACGTCCTAAGGTTGTTGCCATCAAAATCATCATCTCAAGGACTAACAACATAGTTATTCCTTTTTGTGACCGGAATAGAAGAGATGAATAGATCTTATTCTTCATGAGTAACACAACGTAAGTTGGTAACAAGTAATAGGCGGCAGGAGGAGCATATGACTTACTTGGATTCCTAGAGTCGGACCTTTCTGTGTCAGATTGGACATGGTCCTAGACCTCCTAGCCCTAGATGATAGCCGTGTTTAGTTGCTATATTAAAATAAGAGTAAAAGCAGATGTAAAAGACAAACAGTAAGATCTAAAGAGAGCAATAGAGACGTCAATAGAAATAAATGCGAATTGCAAAACAAAAATACATCTTTCCCATAAATTAAGCTTGGGAAAAAGTTTGAAAAGAAAAATATTTATTATGTAAACCTTGCTTGGAAAAGAAAATAGAGATTTTAGCGGCATAAGTTCCAAGTACGGAGAGAGAGGTACGCAAAAGTAAAATGGAGAAATGTGAAGTTTTTTCGCTTTCTACCTTCTTTCTGAAATAAGAAATCGAGTTTGAAAAATTAGATTTTTCTATAATTCGAATATTAAAAGTTGTAGGGCGGGATTTGGATGAAAAATTCATTGAACTACATCCTTATTCAGCAGGAGTGTGGGAAAAATTGGATAAAAAATATTTTGAGTTTTCAAAAAATTGCATTCATATAGAAATTGCATGTATATTTAGGATGTGTGCATCATATTTTAAAATAAATTTTTAAAGAAGAAAAGCATTCATATAGGAGGTACCGCTTAGAAATTCATGTACATGCACATATTTTGTATTAAACAACACTTTTGCACAAGAACACGGATGGTTGCAAAATTGGATGTACACAAAATGGATGTGATTAATGCGAGGAATTATATAATTTTACCCTTGTCGAATTTCGGGGACAAAATTTCCTAAATAGTGGGAGAATGTAACACCCCGCATTCTTATATAATTAAAAATAAATTTAATTGATAACTATGAAAACAGTGAAAAATGAATTTTTGCTAATGTTGGAATTCGACCACATAACTTATACCATTGTGTTCGTGGCAATTTTCTGATCAACTTCCATATACAATGTTTTCTGAATGGACTTCAAACGGAGAAGTTATAATCGTTTGAAGTTTTAGCATCAGAAATAATTACATATGCAAACATGAAAATTTTATCAGTAATAAACATTTGCAATTAATTCGTAGGATATTTATAAAAGTAGTAACAAATTTATTATGCTTATAATGAATGTAAATTATTAAGAGAATTAGATCTAAGAGGAAAAAAATAAGGGGAATAATTAACATTGCAACAGAATCAGCTAAAAAGTGTAATTAATTAATATGTGAATTAAAATTGGAGATTAACATATAACATGTGTGTGTGTGTGTGTGTGTATATCAAATCCCACAATTTAAAGAGGTTTACGTATAAATGTTCAAATTCAAATCTGGATAAAAATACATATGCATATTAAATATATATGTTAATTGAATGGTGGAATTAATTGACATGCCAATTAATGAAACGTTACAGTGTGTAAAATATTAATTAAGGAAATTAACTAATAGAGGTGACATGTTAATCTATTAATGGGGCTATTAATTAGGATTGTAACGTAATCAGTAGAAAATGTCAATTAATAAGGAAAAGAAATAATAGTTGACATAGATTTGAATGTGTACATACAGGCAGTATACTGTTGCACATAAAAATTAATTGAAGGATCAATTAAGTAGAGGATTAATTAGATAATTGGCGGGCTGCATCTATATAAGAGAGAACGTAATGTAATTCGTTCCATCAGTCGTCACTTTCTTCATCCCTCACTTACAGTAAACAATGGCTTCTTTCTTTATTCTTTCCTCCAATTTCTCACAAATCTTCACCAAATAAATCCAAATAAAATATATGTGACCAAAATAGAGAAATTGCAACAAATTAAAGAAGAAAAGTTGTAGAATGGCGTAGTAATTTTAGAAAATAGAGATTTAAAGCTAAGAACGACATGTGAGTGGATTTAATTATATATCTTTTACGTTTATGATATATTATCATTAGATTACCGTTAAATTTATACAGTATTTATTTTAGTAATTAATTATGTTAATTAGTTATGCTGAGACTGTAAATTGTATAAGAGAGCTTATATTTAATTAATATTACGCTTGACAGTTAGAGAAAGGCGTAAGCCTAAAAGTAAGAAATTTATAGTTATTTACATCTATTTTAAAGTTGAAATTTAGCTTGTAAATGTTAGCTTCTTTCTATTCCTTTTTACGCGAATAAAATAGTAAAGAAAATAATTCGCAAATACGGACTTAAATTGGAGACCACTAGATTTACAGAAATTAGGTGTAAAATAAGAAAAGCTGAAAAGTGAAAAATAGAAATTTGTAGTAAATTATGCTAAAACGAGGAAAAATAAATAAAAAGGGAAAATCTAATAACTTGATTTGGAAGTAAGTGATAGATTAGTTGGTTGGTTTAGAAAAGAGAATACATTTCTATAGATTAATATTTAGAAATAACGATAAACGTAATTCCAAGAATAAAAGAAAGAAAAAAATAATTAGTGTAAAATAGAGAAACTATTGTATTTTACACTATCCAAAAAGCAAAGCAACAAAAAAGAGATATCTTGCAGTTATGGATTATTGTTTATAGCATTATTTGGTATTAAAATATGGAAATGGATTTTTAGTATACTTTTTGTAACCAACCAAATAGAATAAAACTACTTCCTAGAATATAAGAAGTTAAAGTGAAGAATTAAAGGAATTAAAGAAGGAATCAAGTTAATTATTAGACAAGACTAGAAGCTTTGCATTTACTGCGTAGATAATAGAGTAAAAGTAAATCAGTTATTATGGTAAGTAAATTTGTGACAATCGGACGTAGTCCCAAGCCAAGATTGTCATATAACATAAGAGAATTAAAGAGAATTCAATATCATAATAAAAGAAGACGGACTATAATAGAAAACAGACACTTGTAATCATATTTATAATATATAGATTATAAAAGAGAATAAAAGAGACAATTACAAGTAAAATTATAACATAGGTTATAATTAAGTAGAAAGAACAGAAAAGGCTTATTTTAAGACTTAAATGAAGTTCATACTCAAATGGAGCAGAAATAATAGAAGAGGCTTATTTTAATAAACTTAGAACTTGGATTAAGTTAATAAGCAAGATAATAGAAAAGGCCCATACCAACAGCATTCCCTGTCAGTCGGGAACTAATGGTCTCACAATAATTAGGTGAGGCTGAGACAAGATTATGATAATTAGGGTAAGTAAGTAGCCAACGGGATAAGAAAAGTACACTAAACGCAAAATAAAAGATTAGACTTTGGATCTAATAAAAGAGTAAGATGCATTTGGAGCAGCCCAAAGGATGAAGAGCCCAATGAAGCAGTTCATCACAGATTTCAGCATGGAAGAAGCATGTCCAACTTAGTTATTTTGTGCTAGAAGGAAGTACGAGACTTCAACGGGACATGAGGGTACTCTAGGATGGCCCTTTGGGTAGGCATAGTGAAGCAGTCCTCCAGAGGCAGGTCTGTAGGTGTTCCATCAAAAGAGTATGCCTTGACTACTTTTTGCATGGCAGGACCATTGTAGGCAGTCAAAAGGGGTTGATTTTTGGAGTAGGATATTCGTATGTCCCAGGACTTGCAAGTAAGTTTTAGTGGGCGTGACCCAAAAGGATAGTCGCATGCAGATTTTGGGCCATCATCAAAACCAAGAAGCAAGTTCGGGAAAGACTAGAGTTAAACCAACAGTCCAATGAACCTTTCACTATCGATACATTGGATGAGGGGCGCCGCCAATTGGATGTTTAGATGGTTTGTAGTAGGGCATAGCTACTTAGCTCTTTAGAGGTCTTTTCAATTAGCTGAGGGGTGGCTGCGTGGGGCCATAGCCATGATAAGAAAAAAGACAGACCAAATAGAATATCTGTATTGTAGGCCTAACAAGGCAGTCCTTTACATAAACAGAAAATTCACGACTGAGTTCCGTACAAGGTAGACTTTGTTAAGCGGGATTCAGGGAGTAGACAGAATGATTACGTATAGTCCTCAAGGTACGCACTGGGTGGTACATTGTGGATGTCTGAGCATTAGTATAGACTAGTGCGGATGCAGTTTTACGTTTTGATAATAGACGATGGAACATCTATATTGTAGGCCTTACGAGGCAGTCCTTTATAGATGAAGTCACAGAACGCCATAGAAGCAGGACGGTGGAGTCCTTTTCGAGGAGAATATAGAAGGTATTATGGGTAGTACCTAGGACTGATGCGGTTATTGGGTATATAGCTACATATATATATATATATATATATATGAGTTATTAGGTTTTAATCTGCTAGGAAGTAGATGGATCCTTCTGGGTTGCCTATTGGATCATGATGCGAGAGAGTTGATTGACCCACGAGCAAACTTCATGGATCGCTAGCGACCCATCACCTTAGCATGTGTTTTCTTGCTTTTTATCTGATCCTTATTGGTTGGTTCTTCGGTTCCCAATAGCAAACCTTCTAAGAAAAGGTTAAGGATCTAACTTTTGGACCTATGCGATCCAACATAGATAGCTAGTTCTAAACCCTGAGTTGAAGCTCTCGGTGAAGGCAACAAAATGTTGACCCAAAAATGGACCAACACCCTGGTTTGAATTTGAAAGCACCTGCCCTGTTCTGACAAAGAAATATCACAAATAACAGATATAGAAAAAGAACAGTAAAAGAAAGAAGAAAGAGAATTTTTATAGTGGTTCGGCTGTTTATGAAGCCTACGTCCACTTTATAGTTTTACTATAGACTGAGTGCTATTATAAGAGATGTTTGATTACAATGCTTTGATTATCTTTAGCTCGATTGAACCACAGAGTTGGAATCCACTGAAGAATCATAGTGAATTCCTTTGGAGATTGTTGTGATGGAGGTGGAGAGTGAAGAATTTTTCCAGCAGAGATTCAGCAACCAATCCGGAGAAGATCCAGCTTATGTTGCAGGTAGGATGGTATTTATAGAGATCAGAGAGCTTCTGGGCCAGGCCACTTCATCAACTGCTTGCAGGTTAGTAGGGAATGACCTACGGGGTCTAGCTCGCGATCCGAGCCAATACCATGGGTCGCTAGAGAACCATTGACTTGGTTCGTATGCGAGCTAATGACTTGGTTGCTTTTTCCATTGCCTCCTTTGTTAGCTCATTGAAGATTCATGGAGAATCATGGGTCGCTAGCGATCCATGCTCTATGGATCGCTAGCGACCCATAGACTTAGAATTTTTTCAGCATCCTTCTTCCTTTCATCTCTTCTTCCCTGCATCACAGCGACCCTCCATTTTGTATGGATCGCTAGCGATCTTTAGGGTATGGGTCGTTGGCGATCCAAGTACTTAGGATATTTTTTCTAGAGTTTAGATTTTGGGATGTTTCCATGGTCTTGTGTCGTCATTGTTTGCATAGTCTCGTTGCATGTTGTCCCGTTTTGATGACAATTTACTGGCTGTTTGCGCTCAGCTGCTGATTGGGCTGAAAGAATGCTGGTCTCTTGGTTTAGTCAATCCCAGTCGTTGCCTTAGTGATATAGCTTGGCTCTCGTTAACTCCGTACCTTAGCTTTTCTGGTTAAGTTCTATACATTTTGATAACACGTGATTGTTCTATCTCCTATTGGATCCTGCTTGGTTAAAAACCCAAATAACACAAACCTTAGTTGATTTGGAGTTAATTTGCAAATATTTTGCTTTAGGAAATTATGAAGAGAAAGAAGAAGAAGACACGGAAATAATGCTCTTTTATAGGTTCAAGATGTTGTTTCCTAAGCTTGTCTTCAACCCCCCCCAACCATGCCATGGAAGACTCACCTCCTATGACTTCTCATTTACATTACTTCTCCTTTATGCTAATTACACTTATACCCTTAACATGATATGTCTCTTATCCTAATGGAAGCTTCTAGAATGTTCCATGTTTCATAAAGAGGTGTGTGTATTAATTTGTTGCTAATGTGTTCATTTGATTATTAGACAAGTGCATAAGAGTTTTAATAACTTACATTAATTGAAAAACTGTTTACCTATAAACCGATTTTCGGTCACATTATCAATTTTCCATCGAAGAACAAATTTATGTAAAAAAATTTCAAAAACAAGTATCTTATTATTATTAATTAACTAAATGACATCTAACAAGGTTATAAAATCATAATTATGTACGATCGTTTTCACTCTAGAGGGGGGTGAATAGGGCGACACTAATAATAATAAAAATTAATGCGGAAATATATATAATAATTGCAGCATAGATAATAGCAAAATAATAAAAGCAGAAAGATAATGCAGAAGAGATCACACACAAATTTACCCAGCTTCGGCAAAACCCCGCCTACGTGCTGCCCCTAAGGTTTCTACTAGAAATTAAGTAGTCAGACGCTTACACACATAAACTTGCGACACCAGCTAAAGACTAACCTAACTCTACACTCATAACCCTACAACAACTCAACCACTGATTTGCAAATTCTCGAACTACACCACCGTAGTTCGTACCTAGTCACACGAATAGAACTTTACAAAAGTTTAAAAGAAAATTAAAAAAACAAAAACAAAACCCTTTATATATATTTAAGCCCAAATGTCAAATAGAAACAGCCAACCCACAAAAAATATAAAGATGTCTCCCTTTTTCCCTTTTATTTTACTTCGTCCGACTATCTTCTTTTTTTTTGCTTTGTAATTTCTGCTTCGTTCCTCTTTGAGAAAATTAGGGCTTTGTGAATTGAAGTCGCCGATTGAAAATTGTGCTTCTATTGAATTATGCGTTTGCTTTGGATTGCCTTATCAATCGAATGCTGCTTCGTTCGCTTACGGCTGCTCCAATTTCGTCGAGATCGAATAATGCTTTATACTCGTATGTGAATTGCCTTTTTTGAATTTTGATTATTCTCGACTTGATTCGAGTTTTATGTTTTTTCGTGATTTAGCTAGCTCTGGTATTTGTTTGAATTCAAACACCACTGCGATGATGATTTGGGTGATTTATATAGGGATGAAAACCCTGTAATATGTTTGTATATTTCTGGGTTTGAATAATTCATGATTTTGTCACTTGTTTCGATTTTCTATGCTCGGTCCTTAATTTTCGATTGAATACTTGTGATAACTCTAACTTGTTCCATCTCTGATATATTCGAATTTGTTTGGCATTCTTTCTCCTATGACTTCGGTATTTTGAACTCTGGCTTATGACCTTACTGAAACATTCTTTGCTGGCATTCAATTTTCGAATTTTTGAAAATATATTTGAACATTTCCTTTTGACTGCTCCTTGACTTGTTAGATTAGTGTTACCTTGCTCTGTACCTTGATGACCCACGGCTTCAGACCATTTTTGATTCATACTTGCTTTATTGATGATGCTCCAGACTTAATAGCCTTGAATGAATTTGACATGTCAGTCTGGGTTGCTGTCTTGATAGTTCTGCACTTTGAGCTTCTTCTGTGCAGTTTAGTTGCCTTTGGTTTGCATTCACTTGTGTTCATGTCTTTGTTTTATGAGTCTGGTCATCGCATTTGAAGTTTGTTTTAGTTGAATATGATCAAGTCATGTTCGTTGAGTCCTTCCTTTTGTAGACTGATTCACATGTTGTTTGGTCTGATTGCTTTGATTTTTGGTTCAATTGCTTTATGTCGAATAGACCTGGTCTATGTTGTAACGACCCAGAATTTTGAACAAATTAAATTGAGAATATTTAATTTATTTCAAATATTTGAATGATAATTTAATTTGAATCCCCGATATAGCTTTGAAATTTGCGATTTAACTTTAAAATTTAATCGATTGAAGTTGAATAAAAATTTGTATCTTCAATTTTAAGTTGAAGAAAATTATTTCGAAAGCTTTTAAAATTCGTATTGATAATACCGAAGCAAATCGAACTGTCAGGATTGAATTTGAAAATGTTCTGTGCAGTATTGAATTGAATTGTTCAAATCGATATTTAAAAATAGTCAATTTTCACACAGTCTCGGAATTCGACGAAACCAGTTCCATTGGGTCCGGAATATTGTATTATTACCGGGTTTCAAATTTCGTATTGATCGGAGTTGTTTTGTGACCGTACAGTTAGAAAACGCGTCGAAATTTGTTTGAATTCAATTTAGATTTTTAAATTTAAAACCTTGCCGACATACACTCGTTCATCTCCTTCAATCACGCAAAGAATCACGTAAAGAAATCGTGCACCCATCCCTCGTTCGATTTTAAGTACCTCGTTCCCATCCCTCTCAGTTTAATCGAAGAGAAAAAAATATAATGACCGAGCAACATTCCTTCTTCAAATTCGCGTCTCCCCCTCCGTTCCTTTTCGTTTCAAAAAGAAATCAAAGCAGATAAAAAAAACTAATCGAAGCTGGTTCCCTCGACGACATCAAGAAGCTCGAGTTCGAGCGCGGCATGAGGCTAGAGCAGCGCTCGCGAGTGAGGGCGGGGTCTGGCACGGTGGAAGTCGCGTGACCGAAGGCGAGGCGTTCGAATCGATTTGGGGTAGCTCGATCTGGAGCTAGGGCATCGGTGATTGCCACGAGTAGGCGCGTTCGATTTTGGGTGGCTCGCGTGATTCGCGATGATAGGAGGCTGTCGCGTTCAAGGAAGTCGACGACTTCAGGTCGAGGAACTGCTGGCGATGAAACCTTCGAGGCAGTGCTTGCCGCGTGGGTGGTAGGGTTGTCATCACGAGGAGTCGAGCGATTGGAAGCTAGGGCACGAGTTGAAGGTCGCGATGTCGCGTAGGGTTCTTGCGACTCGGTTGAGTGGGAGTGATGCAGTCGTTGTTTGGGCCTTGTCGCTGTCTGGTAATTTCCTTGTTTTTGAAAAATAATAATATAGTGATGATAGAATAAGTATTATATGTTTATGGTTTAGGTATAAAACATGCTTTGGTTTTAATCCTATGTATACGTATATATATGTATGTAAATGGTAAAAGAATATAAAATTAACAGTCAGGTATAGATTTTCGTATTTCATATGTATAAATATGTATACTTATGTAGAAAAGGGAATATAGGAGTTTATATAGAAATGAGATTTTTTTAAAAGAAACCTATGTGAATTATTTTGGAAATAAAATGTATGCACATTTTTATAATCTACTAGTTTATATTTTAGATGATACACTTAGATGATTAATTTGTTTAATTGACTAATTTAATTATAGTCATTAAAGATTTGTCAAAGGAAATTAGTTAAATCAAATTAATAGTAAATTAAATTAGACAATGGAAATTAATTGATCTATTATCTCAAATATTAATAAATCATATAATTATTTATACAAGGTTAAAAATCGAGAATCAAGCTGGAAATGAAATGGGATGGCAAAATAAAAAGCTAAGGTGAGATCTTCTCACTCACATTGAAAAGTGGAAATTTTCAGTTATTGATTTGATTGACTGTTTGATTTCTATTGATTGTTATATTAGATATAATAGGATATATCTATATATATAGCAATATATACATATTGGCATATGTATATATTGGATTGATGATTTCCCGCCTCGTATAGCGGATGAGACCCTATTGCGCCGTTAGTAAGCGGATTTATAAAAACCTATATACCGCGATAATTCCGTACTGGAGCGGAATTGGTATTGTGCTAACATCTTTGGATGCAGGGAAACAGGTTGGAGGGATCCAACTGGACCCCTCATATTGATTGATTTTTATTTATACTGTGGTATAAATCTGTGAATGATTATTGATGTTATTAATCATATCGATGTCTGGAAATTGATTGAAAGCTAAAAATTTAGCTGAATGGATGTTTGATATCATTGGATTCCAAAAATAAATGAAATTGAATTTTTGGAATCAAAATAGAAATTTCTAAGTGAATTTAATTTTAGAAATTGAATAAATTTTTAAGAAAGGAATTTTTAAAGTATAAAAAGTTAATTTTTATAATCTTATCAAATTTATTCCAGAATCAAGTGAAAATGTTAAATAAATGGATTTCGTAAAATAGTGATTTTAAATTGAAGAATTTAATTTAAAATTTGGATTTTTAAAATAGATTGAAAGAAACGATTGAAATTTATTTCCTTAAAAAGGAATTTATTAAGAGAAGATAAGTTGGAAATCCGATTAGAAATTTACTTGGTAAATTGAAATGATTTGGGAAGTAAATGTAAAATGACTTCAATTTAAAGAATCCTTTTATAAACAGGATGTTGAATAATTTGAGAAAAAATAAGGAATTTATTTTAGTAGTGAAAATAAATTTAGAAATCAATATCGAAATTGAATTGTTATTGAAGTTTTTATAAATAGAATTGGAATTTATAAAAGTTGTTATAAACCCAAAGTCACTTATTTTAATAAGTTAAATATAGAAGTTGATAAAAGAAGGTTTATAAGCCGAAGTTGTTATTAAAAAGAGAAATAGAATTTATAACCGTGTTTATAAATTCGAAATCGATTGAATTTGATAAATTAAATATAGAAGATTATCAAAGAAGATATATTCGCGATTTTGGATAGCGAATTTTTATTGAAATAAAAATGTGTGGAAAAGATTGAAATTGGGTTAAGTAAATTATATTCACGATTTTGGACAGTGAATATATTGTTAAGTAAAACAGATATGGTTTTGGGGAAGTGATATTTGAAATGAAGTTAATTGTTTTAAACGATGTTTTAAATTATATTGAATATCGAAATCATAGATTTCAACATTTATTGCTGAAATAGACGTTTTCGAAAAATGAGGAAATGGTGGACTATAACAATGTAGTTATAGTAAATGATTTCCGAAAGGAAATGTTTTATATAGTATTGGGATTTATTTATCTACCTAAATCCCGAATCCCTATACTAGTGATTTCGAGTCGTCGTAACGATGTTTTACGCAACATTCGTTTTGACTCAAATAAATGTGTTAAAAGAATATTTTCCTTAAAGGATGAATATATACTTAATTTGATTTAAGTATATCGAATATTTTCAAATGTTGAAATTAAACGATTTGTGAAACACTTATTTTTAAATAAGTATGGAAATGCTTTTCCAATATGGAATGAACTGCTTTGAGATTTTATCTTTTAAAGATAAATTGAAAGGTGAATATTTGAATTTGTTTTCAAATGATTAAGTGTGGAAATTTTATATCTAGTAAAAGATATTTTTTGGAAGATGAAATAATTTGGAAAATTATTTGGAATCTGATGATGTTGCGCATCTTTATTGATAGTTAAATAACCGACTATCAATAATTACCTCTAAATAGGTATTTGTTGTGAATTGGATGAATTTGAATGCCACACTTATTTTTGAATAATCGCTCACTATTCGGGTTAACCGGGAAAGGACCATGGGGTCGTATAACCCATTCCGAATATGTGATACGTCGTTATGAATCGGATTTGAAGACCGGTGTTGAAGACCGGATATTTTTGAAAACGGAAGGATTACCGTCGAGTTACTCTACACCGACTGATCTTCGGTTTAGAGGTTTTATCACCCTTAGTGACGGGAAGTCCTGACGTGATTGAAAATTATCCGGATTTGCAAGGGCTTCGTGAGAAGTGCCTTCGGTTCTGTTCGATCCCGTAACAGACTTATATGGATTGTGTGTCTGACGTTACAATTTGAGATATAAAGCTGATTTCTTTCAAATACATTTCTGTTGGTGGCGGAGAATTTATTCTCTTAGCTTAACACCCTTCTCTGAGATGTACGAGCTCAGAGGTTATGTAGTTGAAATTTATCAGCGATATATCCCAATTTGGTAACGTGGCATACTGAGTGTTGCTGTGAAATGATCAGTGTTTGATCATTTGTGATATGATCATTTGTTTGATCTTATATCTTTGTGATCATAGGTTGATCATTTTGTTTGACCCGAAGCAGGGCTTTTTGTAGAAAGCGTAGCTTTGTGGACGAGACTTCGTCGAGCCTCACACCCCGGAAATGGTCGAAACAGGAAGGATGCAGCAAGGTTCTAGGGAGTAGCGCCCCTTAGTGTATGTCATTCCTTCTGGATAAAGGTGGTATCATGGTATGGAGCCCAGATACTTAACCTCTGTGGTTGCTGCACAGTTATTATTACTTTGTGGTTTGTTGGAAATCGGGGATCCTCGGGAAGATCGGTGACGATCGGGGGATGGCATACGCGTGTCAGTAGTTACCTATTTTTGCAGAGGTAACCCGGCCTTGTGTTGGCAGAGATCCGGTTAGGTTCTCGGGTCGTCTATTCCAGGGACGTACCCATCGTGGATAGGAAGTTCCTTTGCCTGACCATTTGTTGGAAATCCAAAGAAACAATACGCGACTTGTACGGTTTTAGTTGTATTACCTGCTATGGAATGTGGCGGTAACCTGCTATTGAACATAGTAGCTATAGTAGGCATACGATACTGGTCGTATGTCGGCTAAGATTAATATTATACTTTCGAAATATTTTCTACACTATGCACTAATAATAATATCAAAAATGATTTGATTTTGCGTAGTAAGCATCTTTGACTATCATAAGAAGAAATCTCCTCCAATTCAGCGTTTGCATTGTGTGTGTGGTGGGAGGTCTTATGGTAGTTTCATTTTCCAAAAGAATTTCGAATTGACTAAAAAAAATTATTTTTTTGTGGTTATAAAGAATAACTGTTTTACGATCTCACACCAGTCACCATGACTGACTCGGAGTTTATTGTTTCCCTTCTAAACTCTGGGTGCCCACCAATTTCCACACGGGCAGCCTAGAGTTATATTATCAGGATATTCTGGATATTCTGGAGCTTGGAGATAAGCTGGAATTCGAGACGTAGTATTTGTATCTGATAGTATTTATTCCGCTGTGTATTCTGTATTAAGACAAGTTATATAACTGTCCATTGATGTGATGTATTGTATTGAGTTGTATATTGACTCTGATTGATGTATGTATAAAATGATATAGTTCTTTGTTTAAAAATTATTCATTTATCTATTATATATTGTTCCGCTGCGATGTGTAAGATTCTGATATTGTTTTCTGTCTGATGTTGTTCAGTTGTTCTTTCTTTCTCTTCTTCTTCTCTTTTTCTTCTATTTCTTCTTTCTAAAACCCTCACTATTGGAGTTTCCGGCACTCGATTGCTCGACAGTCGATAAAGTGAGTATCGATGTTGAATTTTCGAAAGTCGAAAATTTCGGGATGTGACAAAGTGGTATCAGAGCATATGGTTAAGCGACAACCCTGCTCTGTTGGGTGTTACTCATTAGAGATAGAGTCAGTAGTACTCTAGAATGAGTTGAGTGTAATAATAGATATGAGCGCGTATTTGTTATTTGAATATAAAAATGTTTTATATTGTGATGATTGGTTTATTGAGTGGTATATGAACCTTCGTCGGCACAGTCTTGCAAAACTGTATCGAAGGGGTTTCTAAACACTCGAATAGAACAGTTCGGCACAGTATTGTTTTAAAATAGGGTGAATGAGATAATTTTGCCCAAAACTATTTTTGTATATAAAAGAAATGTTTTTCTATAAAATACTATAGTATATGGTTGCATGGATGTTAGGAAGTAATAATAGTAAATTATCATCACTGAAATTGTAACTCCAAAGTTAAGAAATAAATTCACATACAAATGAAATTCGAGAATACAAATTATAAATGTGATTTGTAATTTAAAACGAAATTCCAGAGAAGTTTTTGGAAATGTTTGAAAAGAATTTGAAAATTTTGGTGATTTGGAAAGTTAAATCTTTTTGATTTGAAAATGGATTTCGAAGGGTTTGAAAAGTATTTTAGAGAGATAAAAGCTCTAAACTCTTTTCGGTCGCTGGAAAATAATTCCGATGATGACCATGGCATCACCGGTGTTCATTTTCGGGTTTCCAAAGGAGGAATTGCTGCCAAATTGTTTAAATCGAAGTTTTCTTGAGAATTTGGATTTTTGTTTTAGAAAATTCAAAAGATAATTCGAATTGTTTTCAAAATGATTTTGAAATGTTGCTAAGACTCTGGAATACTATGAAATATAACTAAGTTGATAACTTATTGTAACGACCCAGAATTTTTGATAATTAAAATTTGAATATTTAATTGATTTTGAATATTAATAAGTGGAATTAATAAGTCGGATAAATTATTTATCGAATATTGGATTTACCTGGGTAATTAAATCGATAAATTAAATAGTGAAATTCCAGAAATAATTTAAATCTGGATTAAAAATGATTGAAAATGATTTGTAAAATTTTATTTAATCATACTGGAGTTATAGAAAGGTTATAGAACTTTTAAAATTGAATTTGGAGTTAAATTGTGAAAATTGAATATTTTAATATTTAATTATCGACTGTAAAAATAGCCAATTTTCGAACAGTCTCAGAATTGAACGAGACCAGTTCCATTGGATCCGTAATAGTTAGTTATTATCGGATTTCAATTTTCGTATCAATCGGAGTTATCGTTTGACCGTGGCAACTCGAAACGCATCGATATCATTTTAATTTTAAATCGTCGAGTT
Organism: Allium fistulosum; assembly: GCA_030737815.1. Taxonomy (NCBI): domain Eukaryota; kingdom Viridiplantae; phylum Streptophyta; class Magnoliopsida; order Asparagales; family Amaryllidaceae; genus Allium; species Allium fistulosum. The sequence goes on from CM060905.1 coordinate 1,147,883,712, forward strand.
AAAAATAGTCATTTTTCAAACGGTCTCGGATTTCGACGAAACCAGTTTCATCGGATCCGTAATGTGATATTATTGTAAGATTTCAAATTTCGTAATTTTTGGAATTACCGTTTGTCCGGTACAAATTAAAACGCCTCGAAATCGATTTAAATCGGTTTAATTTAAATTGATCGTTTATTGCCATATCTCACACATACGATCGAATTAGCTTCCGAAACCTGTTCCATTGCGTTCGGAACGCGGGGTAAACCTTAGGAACGTCGGTCGGCACGCTCGATTTGGAGTTCGGAAAATTTCGATGAATAGTAAATTGGGCAATTTTCTATATAAGCACCTCAATATCTCCACTTTGCCAAAGAAGCTAAACCTAACCCTAAAACGTTACAGCCGCCACTTCTATGCTGAACGGCCAGAAAGCAATTTTCTTTCTCCCTCAAAATCTTCAAATCCGTTCATCGATTCGACAAACCTTCAACTAAGAAAATGAAGAGCATCACGAGCACTACAATCTGAACGGTCGTGATTGGATCTAGGCGAGTAAATCAACGGCAAAATGCCAAGGAGGGTCGCGCGTTTGGACGCGGTTTTCGAGGTGATGGCTGAGCTGGGTAGGGCCGCACTTGGCGCGGAAGTCGAGGCGGCATGGGGTTTCCCTCTGGTGTTCGTTGATCATCTCCAGGTGGTCGTCTAGGAGGTGCGGCAGTTGGAAGAAGGGAAGGGTGTTGGGTATCTGCGTACGTGATATTCACGTTTGGGGGAGAAGCAAGGGTAGCGGCCAGGATTGCATCAACAGAAACGAACGGTTGTGATGATAGGGTTTAAATTTTTTAATTAAAATGTTAATTAAGTGATATTTAAATTTGTATAAATTTTGAAATGAGATATCTTCTTCATACGAGGTCCGTTTCGGACGAGATTTTTTGCGATGGGATCGTATCGTCGTATACTACGCTATGCAACTGGATTGGAGTCGTTTGGAGCTAGCGAAGATTTCGGGTAAAATTAAACGCTCGTTTAATTTTATTCGAAATAAACGCTGAAATCAGGATTAAAATCACGGTGAGATCTTCTCACTCAAATGAAAGTGGATTTTCTTTTACAGTTATTATTGATTGATGATTGACTGTTTGGATTGTTGATATTAGATATTTTAGGATATATCTATATATAGCAATATATACATATTGGCATATGTATATATTGGATTGATTGATTTCCCGCCTCGTATAGCGGATGAGACCCTATTGCGCCGTTAGTAAGCGGATTTATAAAAACCCATATACCGCGATAATTCCGTACTGGAGCGGAATTGGTATTGTGCTAACATCTGTGGATGCAGGGAAACAGGTTGGAGGGATCCAACTGGATTCCTCACCAGTAGTTATTTATTTACAGATATTGTGATATATTCTGTTATCATATTGATATATGATATTGACTGTTGTGATGGACTGATTGATGCTGTTGCATCATCGGATTCAGTTTTGAAATGTAAAAATAACGACTGTTATTTTAAAAGGGTTTTTAAAGTGATTTTTGAAAATATACGTTTTATGGAATTTTTGAATCGATTTATAACGTAAAATTTTAAAGTTATAAAAGTTATAATTTTTAGTGAAATATAACCGATGTGTCATTTTTGAAATAAAAGTCGATTTATTTATAAAATGGTTTAAGTTGGGATTTTTGAATAACTATAAACGATTTGTATAAAAAGATTTATAAAATTGATATTTTATAAATCGAAATATTGGACTTATAAAACGAATTTTTATAAGTGTTAAAAAGAAGTATAAAAGGATTTCATAAGTGAATGAAATAAATAGATTTATAACGTGAAGTTATAAAGTGAATAGATGTTGTAAAAATAAACGATTTATAAGTAATTTACTTATAAAAATTGACTTTTGCACTTAGATGGGATATAAATAGAAATTGCAAAATGAAATGATTTTGTAAGTTGAAATCGTTATAAAGTACAAATGTGATTTATAAACGTTGTTTTATAAATCCGAAATCACTTATTCTTATAAATGAATTTTTGAAGATTAATAAAATGAGATTATAAACCGGAGTTGTTATAGAAAATAGAAAATGGAATTTATAAAACGTTGTTTTATAAATTCGGAAACCAATAGATTGAATTTGATAAATTAAATATAGAAGGTTATCAAAGGAGATATATTCGCGATTTTGGATAGCGAATTATTATCGAAATAAAACGTGTAGAAAATAGTGAAATGTAAATAGTAAAGTATATTCACGATTTTGGATAGTGAATATATTGTTAAGTAAAATGAACTTGTTTTGGAAAAGCGATATTGTAAAATGAAGTTAATTGTTTAAAAGATGTTTTAAACGTGTTAAATATCGAAATCATAGATTTCAACCCTTTATTGTTGAAATAGACGTTTTCGAGAAATAAGGAAATGATGGACTATAACACTGTTGTTATAGTAAATGATTTCCGAAAGGAAATATTTTTGTACGGTATTGGGATTCATATATCTGTCTAAATTCCGAATCCCTATACTAGTGATTTTGAGTCGTCGTAACGATGTTTTACGTAACATTCGTTTTGACTCAAATAAATGTGTTTAAAGAGAATGATTTCCTTAAAGAATGAATATATACTTAATTTTGATTTAAGTATATCGAATATTTTCAAATGTTGAAAATAAATGATTTGTGAAATACTTATTTTTAAATAAGTATGGAATTGCTTTTCCAATATGAAATGAACTGTTTTGAGATTTTATCTTTTAAAGATAAATTGAAATGTGGAAATTGATTTGAAATTGTTTTCAAATGGTTAAGTGTGGAAATTTTATATCTAGTAAAAGATATTTTTGAAGATGAAATAATTTGGAAAATTATTTGGAATCTGATGATGTTGCGCATCTTTATTGATAGTTAAATAACCGACTATCAATAATTACCTTTAGATAGGTATTTGTTGTGAATTGGATGAATTTGAATGCCACACTTATTTTTGAATAATCGCTCACTATTCGGGTTAGCCGGGAAAGGACCATGGGGTCGTATAACCCATTCCGAATATGTGATACGTCGATATGAATTGCATTTGAAGACCGGTGTTGAAGACCGGATATTTTTGAAAACGGAAGGATTACCGTCGAGTTACTCTACATCGGCTGATCTCCGGTTTAGAGGTTTTATCATCCTTAGTGACGGGAAGTCCCGACGTGATTGAAAATTATCCGGATATGCAAGGGCTTCGTGAGAAGTGCCTTCGGTTCTGTTCGATCCCGGAACAGACTTGTATGGATTGTGTGTCTGACATTACACTTTGAGATATAAAGCTGATTTCTTTCAAATACATATCTGTTGGTGGCGGAGAATTTATTCTCTTAGCTTAACACCCTTCTCTGAGACGTACGAGCTCAGAGGTTATGTAGTTGAAATTTATCAGCGATATATCCCAATTTGGTAACGTGGCATACTGAGTGTTGCTGTGAAATGGTCAGTGTTTGATCATTTGTGATATGATCATTTGTTTGATCTTATATCTTTGTGATCATAGGTTGATCATTTTGTTGGACCCGAAGCAGGGCTTTTTGAGAAAGCGTAGCTTTGTGGACGAGACTTCGTCGAGCCTCACACCCCGGAAATGGTCGAAACAGGAATGTTGCGGCAAGGTTATGAGGGTCGCGCCCTTTAGGGTATGTCATTTCCTTCTGGAAAGGGGTGGTATCATGGTATGGAGCCCAGATACTCACTCATGTGGATACACTTTCTTTATGATGTGTGATGTTGGATATCGAGCGCTCGGATAAAGGTCCCAAAGGACCGGGTGATGACATATTCGTGAGTTACCTGTTACAGGGGTAACCCGGCCTTGTTTGGCAGAGAGCAGTTTGTCTCTCGGGACGTCCAGCCAGAGGCGATCCTATTCGGCAGAAGGAAAGGAAGTTCCTTAGCCTGACCATTTGTTGGAAATCCATCTTCCAAATACGAACTTTGTACGGTATTAGTTGTAGAACCTGCCATTTACGTACGGTGGTCACCACTGTTTAGATGGTAGCTATAGTAGGCATACGATACTGGTCGTATGTTGGCTAAGATTAATATTATACTTTCGAAATGTTTTCTACACTATGCACTAATAATAATATCAAAAATGATTTGATTTTGCGTAGTAAGCATCTTTGACTATCATAAGAAGAAATCTCCTCCAATTCTGCGTTTGCATTGTGTGTGTGGCGGGAGGTCTTATGGTAGTTTCATTTTCCAAAAGCATTTCGAATTGACTTTAAAATTATCCTGTTGTTTATTTTAAAGAATAACTGTTTTACGATCTCACACCAGTCACCATGACTGACTCGGAGTTTATTGTTCCCTTCTAAACTCTGGGTGCCCACCAATTTCCACACGGGCAGCCTAGAGTTATATTATCAGGATATTCTGGATATTCTGGAGCTTTGGAAGCAAGCTGGATGGCGAGACGTAGTACTTGTATCTGATAGTATTTATTCCGCTGTGTATTCTGTATGAGGACAAGTTATATAACTGTCCACTGTTGTATATTGACTCTGATGATTGATGTGATGTAATGTAATAACAGATATAGTTCTTTGTTTTAAAGATTATTCAATTATCTATTATATATTGTTCCGCTGCGATATGTGAGATTCTGATATTGTTTCTGTTTCTGATGTTGTTCTTTTGTTTCTTCTTTATCTTCTTCTTCTATCTTTTTCTTCTTTCTTAAAACCATAACTTTTCGGGTTTCCGGCATTCGATGGCTCAGCAGTCGATAAAGTGAGTATCGGTGTTGAATTTTCGAAAGTCGAAAATTTCGGGATGTTACATTTGGTATCAGAGCATATGGTTAAGCGACAACCCTGCTCTGTTGGGTGTTACTCATTAGAGATAGAGTCAGCAGTGCTCTAGAATGAGTTTGAGTGAAATAATAGATATGAGCGCGTATTTGTTATTGAATATAAAATTGTTTTGTATTGTGATGATTGGTTTATTGAGTGGTATATGAACTTTCGTCGGCACAGTCTGCGCAACTGGATCGAAGGGGTTTCTAAACACTTAAATAGAACAATTCGGCACAGTATTGTTTTAAAATAGGGTGAATGAAATAATTTTACCCAAAACTATTTTTGTATAGAAAAGAAATGGTTTTCTATGAAGTATTATAGTATATGGATGTTTGGTTGTTAGGAAATAATAACATTGAAATGTTATCATTATTATTGAAACTGAATAAGGAATTAAAATCGTAACTCCAAGATTTAAGAAATAAATTCATATACGAATGAAATTTAAGAATGTAAATTATAAATGTGAATTATAATTTAAAACGGAATTCGAGAGAAGTTTTTGGAAATGCTTTGAAAGGAATTTGAAATTTTTTGGGGATTTGGAAGTTTAAATTCTTTTTGGAGTTGAAAATGAATTTCAAAGGATTTTGAAAAAGTATTTTAGAGAGATGAAAGCTCTAAACTCTTTTCGGTCGTTGGAAAATAACTTCGGTAATGACTGCAGCATTACTGATGTTCATTTTCGGGTTTCCAAAAGAGAAATTGCTGTCAAATTGTTTTAAATAGGAGTTGTTTGAAAATTTGGGTTTTTATTTTGGAAATTCAAATGGAATTTGAATTGTTTTCAAATGGTTTTGAAAAGGTTGAAAAGACTCTGGAATTGAGTACTGAATTATGAAGTTGATAACTTGTAAAGTTTAAAGTTTAAATGAAAATCCATTTAACGAATGAAATTTTAAATATGAATTGGAAGCATAAGGAAACGAATTCATATATGAATAAAATGGTAAATATGAATTGTAAATGTAATTTATAAATGAAAATGGAATTCCAGATAGATATTGGAAAATTTAAAATTCATTAATGAAATGAATTTGTAATATGAATATATAAGTGATTATATAAATCGAAATGAAAATAAGTTGATAACTTATAGAATATTTGAAATCTGATTAAAATGAAAGTTCAAATTGAAAACGAATGAATTAGGGAATGAACCAATAAAATTGCAATTGTAAGTGCAAGAGAATAAAATTGAAATGTTAAAATTCATTTTGAATTTGTAAGAAAGTAAGACTGAATTTGAATTTGATTGTGAAGGGTTAAACTAAAATTAGTAACTGAAACTAATCTAAAATAATGTAGTTATGAATGAAGGATAATTGATAAAATTTAATATTCAGAAGTGAAACTGAATCCAAATTGAATTGAAATGGTAAAGTTAATTCAAATGAGAATGTGAAATGCAAGATTGAACGAAATTTGATATGTAACTTCAATAGTGAAGTAAAAATGATACAAGTAGTTATATCGAAATTTTGTAATCGAATTTGCAAAATAGTTTGAATATATGTAACCAGATATTATGGCTAGTAGAATATACAGGTGATAAATTGGGATTTTGATTTCAAAGATAAATTTGAATTGCTCGACAAAAGGTAAGTGTTTAAATTTCTATATGAGATTTGATGACTTTCTTGTCTAGCCGCTTGGCTTTTTCTTTTTCTTTTTGAAATCTGAGAGTCCGTAGGGACGTTTTGTAGTCGTACCGTATTAGCCGCGCAAAGGAGACGCTGGCGAAATTTTTCGAAAATTTCGGGTGTTAGAAAATTTTTGAGAAATTTTGAAAGTTTAAAATTTGAATTTAAACTCGAATTTGAATTTTGAAGTAAACAATGTTGTTTGGAACTTATAATTGAAGTTGGAAGCTAGTTGAAATGATAACGAATCTTTAGTAGAAAGATTTGTTTTGACAAATTGATAAAACTATTGAATTGTGAAAAATAGTAGACGAGTTAAGGACCTTTCTTTCTAACTTGTAATTTCGAGGACGAAATTCTTTTAAGGGGGGAAATCTGTAACGACCCAGAATTTTTGATAATTAAAATTTGAATATTTAATTGATTTTGAATATTAATAAGTGGAATTAATAAGTCGGATAAATTATTTATCGAATATTGGATTTACCTGGGTAATTAAATCGATAAATTAAATAGTGAAATTCCAGAAATAATTTAAATCTGGATTAAAAATGATTGAAAATGATTTGTAAAATTTTATTTAATCATACTGGAGTTATAGAAAGGTTATAGAACTTTTAAAATTGAATTTGGAGTTAAATTGTGAAAATTGAATATTTTAATATTTAATTATCGACTGTAAAAATAGCCAATTTTCGAACAGTCTCAGAATTGAACGAGACCAGTTCCATTGGATCCGTAATAGTTAGTTATTATCGGATTTCAATTTTCGTATCAATCGGAGTTATCGTTTGACCGTGGCAACTCGAAACGCATCGATATCATTTTAATTTTAAATCGTCGAGTTAAAAATAGTCATTTTTCAAACGGTCTCGGATTTCGACGAAACCAGTTTCATCGGATCCGTAATGTGATATTATTGTAAGATTTCAAATTTCGTAATTTTTGGAATTACCGTTTGTCCGGTACAAATTAAAACGCCTCGAAATCGATTTAAATCGGTTTAATTTAAATTGATCGTTTATTGCCATATCTCACACATACGATCGAATTAGCTTCCGAAACCTGTTCCATTGCGTTCGGAACGCGGGGTAAACCTTAGGAACGTCGGTCGGCACGCTCGATTTGGAGTTCGGAAAATTTCGATGAATAGTAAATTGGGCAATTTTCTATATAAGCACCTCAATATCTCCACTTTGCCAAAGAAGCTAAACCTAACCCTAAAACGTTACAGCCGCCACTTCTATGCTGAACGGCCAGAAAGCAATTTTCTTTCTCCCTCAAAATCTTCAAATCCGTTCATCGATTCGACAAACCTTCAACTAAGAAAATGAAGAGCATCACGAGCACTACAATCTGAACGGTCGTGATTGGATCTAGGCGAGTAAATCAACGGCAAAATGCCAAGGAGGGTCGCGCGTTTGGACGCGGTTTTCGAGGTGATGGCTGAGCTGGGTAGGGCCGCACTTGGCGCGGAAGTCGAGGCGGCATGGGGTTTCCCTCTGGTGTTCGTTGATCATCTCCAGGTGGTCGTCTAGGAGGTGCGGCAGTTGGAAGAAGGGAAGGGTGTTGGGTATCTGCGTACGTGATATTCACGTTTGGGGGAGAAGCAAGGGTAGCGGCCAGGATTGCATCAACAGAAACGAACGGTTGTGATGATAGGGTTTAAATTTTTTAATTAAAATGTTAATTAAGTGATATTTAAATTTGTATAAATTTTGAAATGAGATATCTTCTTCATACGAGGTCCGTTTCGGACGAGATTTTTTGCGATGGGATCGTATCGTCGTATACTACGCTATGCAACTGGATTGGAGTCGTTTGGAGCTAGCGAAGATTTCGGGTAAAATTAAACGCTCGTTTAATTTTATTCGAAATAAACGCTGAAATCAGGATTAAAATCACGGTGAGATCTTCTCACTCAAATGAAAGTGGATTTTCTTTTACAGTTATTATTGATTGATGATTGACTGTTTGGATTGTTGATATTAGATATTTTAGGATATATCTATATATAGCAATATATACATATTGGCATATGTATATATTGGATTGATTGATTTCCCGCCTCGTATAGCGGATGAGACCCTATTGCGCCGTTAGTAAGCGGATTTATAAAAACCCATATACCGCGATAATTCCGTACTGGAGCGGAATTGGTATTGTGCTAACATCTGTGGATGCAGGGAAACAGGTTGGAGGGATCCAACTGGATTCCTCACCAGTAGTTATTTATTTACAGATATTGTGATATATTCTGTTATCATATTGATATATGATATTGACTGTTGTGATGGACTGATTGATGCTGTTGCATCATCGGATTCAGTTTTGAAATGTAAAAATAACGACTGTTATTTTAAAAGGGTTTTTAAAGTGATTTTTGAAAATATACGTTTTATGGAATTTTTGAATCGATTTATAACGTAAAATTTTAAAGTTATAAAAGTTATAATTTTTAGTGAAATATAACCGATGTGTCATTTTTGAAATAAAAGTCGATTTATTTATAAAATGGTTTAAGTTGGGATTTTTGAATAACTATAAACGATTTGTATAAAAAGATTTATAAAATTGATATTTTATAAATCGAAATATTGGACTTATAAAACGAATTTTTATAAGTGTTAAAAAGAAGTATAAAAGGATTTCATAAGTGAATGAAATAAATAGATTTATAACGTGAAGTTATAAAGTGAATAGATGTTGTAAAAATAAACGATTTATAAGTAATTTACTTATAAAAATTGACTTTTGCACTTAGATGGGATATAAATAGAAATTGCAAAATGAAATGATTTTGTAAGTTGAAATCGTTATAAAGTACAAATGTGATTTATAAACGTTGTTTTATAAATCCGAAATCACTTATTCTTATAAATGAATTTTTGAAGATTAATAAAATGAGATTATAAACCGGAGTTGTTATAGAAAATAGAAAATGGAATTTATAAAACGTTGTTTTATAAATTCGGAAACCAATAGATTGAATTTGATAAATTAAATATAGAAGGTTATCAAAGGAGATATATTCGCGATTTTGGATAGCGAATTATTATCGAAATAAAACGTGTAGAAAATAGTGAAATGTAAATAGTAAAGTATATTCACGATTTTGGATAGTGAATATATTGTTAAGTAAAATGAACTTGTTTTGGAAAAGCGATATTGTAAAATGAAGTTAATTGTTTAAAAGATGTTTTAAACGTGTTAAATATCGAAATCATAGATTTCAACCCTTTATTGTTGAAATAGACGTTTTCGAGAAATAAGGAAATGATGGACTATAACACTGTTGTTATAGTAAATGATTTCCGAAAGGAAATATTTTTGTACGGTATTGGGATTCATATATCTGTCTAAATTCCGAATCCCTATACTAGTGATTTTGAGTCGTCGTAACGATGTTTTACGTAACATTCGTTTTGACTCAAATAAATGTGTTTAAAGAGAATGATTTCCTTAAAGAATGAATATATACTTAATTTTGATTTAAGTATATCGAATATTTTCAAATGTTGAAAATAAATGATTTGTGAAATACTTATTTTTAAATAAGTATGGAATTGCTTTTCCAATATGAAATGAACTGTTTTGAGATTTTATCTTTTAAAGATAAATTGAAATGTGGAAATTGATTTGAAATTGTTTTCAAATGGTTAAGTGTGGAAATTTTATATCTAGTAAAAGATATTTTTGAAGATGAAATAATTTGGAAAATTATTTGGAATCTGATGATGTTGCGCATCTTTATTGATAGTTAAATAACCGACTATCAATAATTACCTTTAGATAGGTATTTGTTGTGAATTGGATGAATTTGAATGCCACACTTATTTTTGAATAATCGCTCACTATTCGGGTTAGCCGGGAAAGGACCATGGGGTCGTATAACCCATTCCGAATATGTGATACGTCGATATGAATTGCATTTGAAGACCGGTGTTGAAGACCGGATATTTTTGAAAACGGAAGGATTACCGTCGAGTTACTCTACATCGGCTGATCTCCGGTTTAGAGGTTTTATCATCCTTAGTGACGGGAAGTCCCGACGTGATTGAAAATTATCCGGATATGCAAGGGCTTCGTGAGAAGTGCCTTCGGTTCTGTTCGATCCCGGAACAGACTTGTATGGATTGTGTGTCTGACATTACACTTTGAGATATAAAGCTGATTTCTTTCAAATACATATCTGTTGGTGGCGGAGAATTTATTCTCTTAGCTTAACACCCTTCTCTGAGACGTACGAGCTCAGAGGTTATGTAGTTGAAATTTATCAGCGATATATCCCAATTTGGTAACGTGGCATACTGAGTGTTGCTGTGAAATGGTCAGTGTTTGATCATTTGTGATATGATCATTTGTTTGATCTTATATCTTTGTGATCATAGGTTGATCATTTTGTTGGACCCGAAGCAGGGCTTTTTGAGAAAGCGTAGCTTTGTGGACGAGACTTCGTCGAGCCTCACACCCCGGAAATGGTCGAAACAGGAATGTTGCGGCAAGGTTATGAGGGTCGCGCCCTTTAGGGTATGTCATTTCCTTCTGGAAAGGGGTGGTATCATGGTATGGAGCCCAGATACTCACTCATGTGGATACACTTTCTTTATGATGTGTGATGTTGGATATCGAGCGCTCGGATAAAGGTCCCAAAGGACCGGGTGATGACATATTCGTGAGTTACCTGTTACAGGGGTAACCCGGCCTTGTTTGGCAGAGAGCAGTTTGTCTCTCGGGACGTCCAGCCAGAGGCGATCCTATTCGGCAGAAGGAAAGGAAGTTCCTTAGCCTGACCATTTGTTGGAAATCCATCTTCCAAATACGAACTTTGTACGGTATTAGTTGTAGAACCTGCCATTTACGTACGGTGGTCACCACTGTTTAGATGGTAGCTATAGTAGGCATACGATACTGGTCGTATGTTGGCTAAGATTAATATTATACTTTCGAAATGTTTTCTACACTATGCACTAATAATAATATCAAAAATGATTTGATTTTGCGTAGTAAGCATCTTTGACTATCATAAGAAGAAATCTCCTCCAATTCTGCGTTTGCATTGTGTGTGTGGCGGGAGGTCTTATGGTAGTTTCATTTTCCAAAAGCATTTCGAATTGACTTTAAAATTATCCTGTTGTTTATTTTAAAGAATAACTGTTTTACGATCTCACACCAGTCACCATGACTGACTCGGAGTTTATTGTTCCCTTCTAAACTCTGGGTGCCCACCAATTTCCACACGGGCAGCCTAGAGTTATATTATCAGGATATTCTGGATATTCTGGAGCTTTGGAAGCAAGCTGGATGGCGAGACGTAGTACTTGTATCTGATAGTATTTATTCCGCTGTGTATTCTGTATGAGGACAAGTTATATAACTGTCCACTGTTGTATATTGACTCTGATGATTGATGTGATGTAATGTAATAACAGATATAGTTCTTTGTTTTAAAGATTATTCAATTATCTATTATATATTGTTCCGCTGCGATATGTGAGATTCTGATATTGTTTCTGTTTCTGATGTTGTTCTTTTGTTTCTTCTTTATCTTCTTCTTCTATCTTTTTCTTCTTTCTTAAAACCATAACTTTTCGGGTTTCCGGCATTCGATGGCTCAGCAGTCGATAAAGTGAGTATCGGTGTTGAATTTTCGAAAGTCGAAAATTTTCGGATCGTTACACTTATACAATTTGAATTCTGATCGAATAAATTTAACTTAAGGAATGAAGTTAAATCAAAGTAAGTATAAGTGAATCAATTAAATGAAGAGTGAAATTCTTTAAGTGAAACTTGATATTTAAATTATTCTAAGTTGATAATTGAACAAAAGAATAAAATTGGGATTCGAATTGAAAATGAAAGAATGTGAGAACAAACAAATTAAATTGCAATTGTAAGTGCAAGAGAATAAAATTGAAATGTTAAGATTCATTTTGAATTTGTAAGAATGTAAGACTGAATTTGAATTGGATTGTGAAGTATTAAACTAAAATTAGTAAGTGAAGCTAATTGAATGAAGATAAAACTGGAATTGAAACTGAATGTTGAAAACAGATTTGAATTTGTAAGTGGATTAGAATTAGAAATGAATTAGTAATTGAAACTAATCGATAAAATTCAATATTCAGGAGATAAATAGAATCCAAATTGAATTGAATTGAAATGGTAAAGTAAATTCAAATGAAGTTTGAAATGTAAAGATTGAACAAAATTGAATAGGTATAACTTCAATAGTGAAGTAATGATGATATAAGCAGTTATATTGAAAATTTTGTAATTAAATTTGCAAAATGATTTGAATGATGTGACTAGATATAATGGCTAGTAGGATATACAGGTATAAAGGAATTGAATTTGATTTCACAGATAATTTGAATTGCTCGAAAAAGGTACGTATTTGAATTATAATATGAGTTTTTGATGATTTCTCTCTAGCCGCTTGGCTTTTTCTTTTTCTTTTTGAAATCTGAGAGTCCGTAGGGACATTTTGTAGTAGTGCCGTATTAGCCGCGCAAAGGAGACGCTGGCGAAATTTTTCAAAAATTTAGGGCGTTAGAAAAAATTTTGAGAAAATTTTGAAGGTTTAAATTTGAATTTGAATTTAAATTTGAATTGTTAAGGAAAACAATGATGTTTGAAAATTTTGAAAATGTTTGGAAATTTAGTTGAATGATAACGAATCTTTAGTAGAAAGATTTGTTTTGGAAAATTGATAAAACTATTTGAATGTGGAAAGATAGTAGACGAGTTCAGAATCACTTTTCCTAACTTGTAATTTCGAGGACGAAATTCTTTTAAGGAGGGAAGTTTGTAACGACCCAGAATTTTGAACAAATTAAATTGAGAATATTTAATTTATTTCAAATATTTGAATGATAATTTAATTTGAATCCCCGATATAGCTTTGAAATTTGCGATTTAACTTTAAAATTTAATCGATTGAAGTTGAATAAAAATTTGTATCTTCAATTTTAAGTTGAAGAAAATTATTTCGAAAGCTTTTAAAATTCGTATTGATAATACCGAAGCAAATCGAACTGTCTGGATTGAATTTGAAAATGTTCTGTGCAGTATTGAATTGAATTGTTCAAATCGATATTTAAAAATAGTCAATTTTCACACAGTCTCGGAATTCGACGAAACCAGTTCCATTGGGTCCGGAATATTGTATTATTACCGGGTTTCAAATTTCGTATTGATCGGAGTTGTTTTGTGACCGTACAGTTAGAAAACGCGTCGAAATTTGTTTGAATTCAATTTAGATTTTTAAATTTAAAACCTTGCCGACATACACTCGTTCATCTCCTTCAATCACGCAAAGAATCACGTAAAGAAATCGTGCACCCATCCCTCGTTCGATTTTAAGTACCTCGTTCCCATCCCTCTCAGTTTAATCGAAGAGAAAAAAATATAATGACCGAGCAACATTCCTTCTTCAAATTCGCGTCTCCCCCTCCGTTCCTTTTCGTTTCAAAAAGAAATCAAAGCAGATAAAAAAAACTAATCGAAGCTGGTTCCCTCGACGACATCAAGAAGCTCGAGTTCGAGCGCGGCATGAGGCTAGAGCAGCGCTCGCGAGTGAGGGCGGGGTCTGGCACGGTGGAAGTCGCGTGACCGAAGGCGAGGCGTTCGAATCGATTTGGGGTAGCTCGATCTGGAGCTAGGGCATCGGTGATTGCCACGAGTAGGCGCGTTCGATTTTGGGTGGCTCGCGTGATTCGCGATGATAGGAGGCTGTCGCGTTCAAGGAAGTCGACGACTTCAGGTCGAGGAACTGCTGGCGATGAAACCTTCGAGGCAGTGCTTGCCGCGTGGGTGGTAGGGTTGTCATCACGAGGAGTCGAGCGATTGGAAGCTAGGGCACGAGTTGAAGGTCGCGATGTCGCGTAGGGTTCTTGCGACTCGGTTGAGTGGGGGTGATGCAGTCGTTGTTTGGGCCTTGTCGCTGTCTGGTAATTTCCTTGTTTTTGAAAAATAATAATATAGTGATGATAGAATAAGTATTATATGTTTATGGTTTAGGTATAAAACATGCTTTGGTTTTAATCCTATGTATACGTATATATATGTATGTAAATGGTAAAAGAATATAAAATTAACAGTCAGGTATAGATTTTCGTATTTCATATGTATAAATATGTATACTTATGTAGAAAAGGGAATATAGGAGTTTATATAGAAATGAGATTTTTTTAAAAGAAACCTATGTGAATTATTTTGGAAATAAAATGTATGCACATTTTTATAATCTACTAGTTTATATTTTAGATGATACACTTAGATGATTAATTTGTTTAATTGACTAATTTAATTATAGTCATTAAAGATTTGTCAAAGGAAATTAGTTAAATCAAATTAATAGTAAATTAAATTAGACAATGGAAATTAATTGATCTATTATCTCAAATATTAATAAATCATATAATTATTTATACAAGGTTAAAAATCGAGAATCAAGCTGGAAATGAAATGGGATGGCAAAATAAAAAGCTAAGGTGAGATCTTCTCACTCACATTGAAAAGTGGAAATTTTCAGTTATTGATTTGATTGACTGTTTGATTTCTATTGATTGTTATATTAGATATAATAGGATATATCTATATATATAGCAATATATACATATTGGCATATGTATATATTGGATTGATGATTTCCCGCCTCGTATAGCGGATGAGACCCTATTGCGCCGTTAGTAAGCGGATTTATAAAAACCTATATACCGCGATAATTCCGTACTGGAGCGGAATTGGTATTGTGCTAACATCTTTGGATGCAGGGAAACAGGTTGGAGGGATCCAACTGGACCCCTCATATTGATTGATTTTTATTTATACTGTGGTATAAATCTGTGAATGATTATTGATGTTATTAATCATATCGATGTCTGGAAATTGATTGAAAGCTAAAAATTTAGCTGAATGGATGTTTGATATCATTGGATTCCAAAAATAAATGAAATTGAATTTTTGGAATCAAAATAGAAATTTCTAAGTGAATTTAATTTTAGAAATTGAATAAATTTTTAAGAAAGGAATTTTTAAAGTATAAAAAGTTAATTTTTATAATCTTATCAAATTTATTCCAGAATCAAGTGAAAATGTTAAATAAATGGATTTCGTAAAATAGTGATTTTAAATTGAAGAATTTAATTTAAAATTTGGATTTTTAAAATAGATTGAAAGAAACGATTGAAATTTATTTCCTTAAAAAGGAATTTATTAAGAGAAGATAAGTTGGAAATCCGATTAGAAATTTACTTGGTAAATTGAAATGATTTGGGAAGTAAATGTAAAATGACTTCAATTTAAAGAATCCTTTTATAAACAGGATGTTGAATAATTTGAGAAAAAATAAGGAATTTATTTTAGTAGTGAAAATAAATTTAGAAATCAATATCGAAATTGAATTGTTATTGAAGTTTTTATAAATAGAATTGGAATTTATAAAAGTTGTTATAAACCCAAAGTCACTTATTTTAATAAGTTAAATATAGAAGTTGATAAAAGAAGGTTTATAAGCCGAAGTTGTTATTAAAAAGAGAAATAGAATTTATAACCGTGTTTATAAATTCGAAATCGATTGAATTTGATAAATTAAATATAGAAGATTATCAAAGAAGATATATTCGCGATTTTGGATAGCGAATTTTTATTGAAATAAAAATGTGTGGAAAAGATTGAAATTGGGTTAAGTAAATTATATTCACGATTTTGGACAGTGAATATATTGTTAAGTAAAACAGATATGGTTTTGGGGAAGTGATATTTGAAATGAAGTTAATTGTTTTAAACGATGTTTTAAATTATATTGAATATCGAAATCATAGATTTCAACATTTATTGCTGAAATAGACGTTTTCGAAAAATGAGGAAATGGTGGACTATAACACTGTAGTTATAGTAAATGATTTCCGAAAGGAAATGTTTTATATAGTATTGGGATTTATTTATCTACCTAAATCCTGAATCCCTATACTAGTGATTTCGAGTCGTCGTAACGATGTTTTACGCAACATTCGTTTTGACTCAAATAAATGTGTTAAAAGAATATTTTCCTTAAAGGATGAATATATACTTAATTTGATTTAAGTATATCGAATATTTTCAAATGTTGAAATTAAACGATTTGTGAAACACTTATTTTTAAATAAGTATGGAAATGCTTTTCCAATATGGAATGAACTGCTTTGAGATTTTATCTTTTAAAGATAAATTGAAAGGTGAATATTTGAATTTGTTTTCAAATGATTAAGTGTGGAAATTTTATATCTAGTAAAAGATATTTTTTGGAAGATGAAATAATTTGGAAAATTATTTGGAATCTGATGATGTTGCGCATCTTTATTGATAGTTAAATAACCGACTATCAATAATTACCTCTAAATAGGTATTTGTTGTGAATTGGATGAATTTGAATGCCACACTTATTTTTGAATAATCGCTCACTATTCGGGTTAACCGGGAAAGGACCATGGGGTCGTATAACCCATTCCGAATATGTGATACGTCGTTATGAATCGCATTTGAAGACCGGTGTTGAAGACCGGATATTTTTGAAAACGGAAGGATTACCGTCGAGTTACTCTACACCGACTGATCTTCGGTTTAGAGGTTTTATCACCCTTAGTGACGGGAAGTCCTGACGTGATTG
Source organism: Allium fistulosum (assembly GCA_030737815.1). NCBI lineage: Eukaryota > Viridiplantae > Streptophyta > Magnoliopsida > Asparagales > Amaryllidaceae > Allium > Allium fistulosum. The sequence continues at coordinate 1,147,900,856 of CM060905.1, forward strand.
AAAATTATCCGGATTTGCAAGGGCTTCGTGAGAAGTGCCTTCGGTTCTGTTCGATCCCGGAACAGACTTGTATGGATTGTGTGTCTGACGTTACAATTTGAGATATAAAGCTGATTTCTTTCAAATACATTTCTGTTGGTGGCGGAGAATTTATTCTCTTAGCTTAACACCCTTCTCTGAGACGTACGAGCTCAGAGGTTATGTAGTTGAAATTTATCAGCGATATATCCCAATTTGGTAACGTGGCATACTGAGTGTTGCTGTGAAATGATCAGTGTTTGATCATTTGTGATATGATCATTTGTTTGATCTTATATCTTTGTGATCATAGGTTGATCATTTTGTTTGACCCGAAGCAGGGCTTTTTGTAGAAAGCGTAGCTTTGTGGACGAGACTTCGTCGAGCCTCACACCCCGGAAATGGTCGAAACAGGAAGGATGCAGCAAGGTTCTAGGGAGTAGCGCCCCTTAGTGTATGTCATTCCTTCTGGATAAAGGTGGTATCATGGTATGGAGCCCAGATACTTAACCTCTGTGGTTGCTGCACAGTTATTATTACTTTGTGGTTTGTTGGAAATCGGGGATCCTCGGGAAGATCGGTGACGATCGGGGGATGGCATACGCGTGTCAGTAGTTACCTATTTTTGCGGAGGTAACCCGGCCTTGTGTTGGCAGAGATCCGGTTAGGTTCTCGGGTCGTCTATTCCAGGGACGTACCCATCGTGGATAGGAAGTTCCTTTGCCTGACCATTTGTTGGAAATCCAAAGAAACAATACGCGACTTGTACGGTTTTAGTTGTATTACCTGCTATGGAATGTGGCGGTAACCTGCTATTGAACATAGTAGCTATAGTAGGCATACGATACTGGTCGTATGTCGGCTAAGATTAATATTATACTTTCGAAATATTTTCTACACTATGCACTAATAATAATATCAAAAATGATTTGATTTTGCGTAGTAAGCATCTTTGACTATCATAAGAAGAAATCTCCTCCAATTCTGCGTTTGCATTGTGTGTGTGGTGGGAGGTCTTATGGTAGTTTCATTTTCCAAAAGCATTTCGAATTGACTAAAAAAAATTATTTTTTTGTGGTTATAAAGAATAACTGTTTTACGATCTCACACCAGTCACCATGACTGACTCGGAGTTTATTGTTCCCCTTCTAAACTCTGGGTGCCCACCAATTTCCACACGGGCAGCCTAGAGTTATATTATCAGGATATTCTGGATATTCTGGAGCTTGGAGATAAGCTGGAATTCGAGACGTAGTATTTGTATCTGATAGTATTTATTCCGCTGTGTATTCTGTATTAAGACAAGTTATATAACTGTCCATTGATGTGATGTATTGTATTGAGTTGTATATTGACTCTGATTGATGTATGTATAAAATGATATAGTTCTTTGTTTAAAAATTATTCATTTATCTATTATATATTGTTCCGCTGCGATGTGTAAGATTCTGATATTGTTTTCTGTCTGATGTTGTTCAGTTGTTCTTTCTTTCTCTTCTTCTTCTCTTTTTCTTCTATTTCTTCTTTCTAAAACCCTCACTATTGGAGTTTCCGGCACTCGATTGCTCGACAGTCGATAAAGTGAGTATCGATGTTGAATTTTCGAAAGTCGAAAATTTCGGGATGTGACATATGTTGTATCCCTTTTCTAGCTTGTTAGTTCATTTTGCATTCGTGTTTATCATCTTGTAGCTTGTTCATGTCTAAATGGTCTCCATACGTCTTGTTCCATCCTTGTTGCAGCCCATGTTTCTAGTCTGGTGAATGTTAAAAACTGAATGCAATTGAAATTTTAAACTTTAGTCATCGTGTATGCATATGTATAGGACTGGTATTCATTTTGTATGCATGTGAACTTTCTATTTCACATTTCTAGCCTGGTTTCCTTTTGTTTATGTTGTAACTGTTATGTGATTGATGCAGTGTTCCATTTGGTGGTCTGACTTGTTTTCAGATGCTTGTGCACGGGGTTTGACCACGTGCTCACCTGTCCTTGCAGTTTTATCAAGTGTATATCGGTGTGCACGACCTTGTGGCATATACAGTGATACACTATGCATGTTACAAGTTGTTCGTGTAAGATGAATTCAAAATAAATGATGAAGAACAACCCAAATAACTGAGGCAAATAACATTTTCAAAATCACACATTTCATTGTACACTGCATAAATATTTCTTTTTCAATTTTACTACGTCAGTGTTTATTTTGTAGATAATTCAGATGCTGGATTCAATCTGGAATAGAGTTGAAGATAAATACGAGTGAACGAGTGATATGTAGTGAGGTCAACATTGTAAATTGAAATTTGTGATGTAATCGAAATTGTAATGTAATTGAAATTGTGTATATATAGTGAGAGCTTAAATTTGTACTATTCAAAATTATAATAAAATATTTGTTTGAATAAAATATTTGTTTGAATTTAAATTCTGTGTTATTTATTTTGTTCATCAAATATTTATTTAATTATGTGAAAAATAAAGTAGTACAATAACAAATACATTTAAATGAATATATATATATATATATTTATTATCATCAAACAAAAATCATATACTAGTGTATTCAACAATCTCCCCTTTTTGATGATAACAAACATATATTTAAGATTTTGAATTTATTAAATGTAGTTGGTTATTAATGAAATCTATTTGCTCCCCTATTTGAATGCTCCTCCTACAATAATGCTCTCGCTTCACATATGCATGAAAATAAATAAAAAATATGCAAATGAACCTAGAATGGAATATGCAAATAAAAAATATGACTTGACTTATTTGCCAAAATCTTAACTTCTCACTCCCCCTTTTGTTATCAGCAAAAGAGTAATAATGCTAGAAAAATAAAGATAAAGTGATAGACATTAATACAACATTAATAACCAATCGAGTATAAATATTAAATTTCAATAAGAAATCAAACAAAAATCATAAATACTATGTTAGGCACATATTCCACTTTAGAGTGATAGAGGTGATGTCGACATAAAAATCCATATAGTTGTGGTATATTTATATCAGGAATTTGAATATCTACTAACCATGCATAACTGTTAGGACTTTTAAATTAGATTATGTAACAACCCTGTATTTTGTGATTATTTTAATTGTATATTTTAATTACTTTAAATTGAATTTCCTGATTTGAAAATTTTATTTTATTTATTAAAATGAATAAATTTTGTTATTTTAAATATAAATTTTTGTGACGACCCGCCCTTCTCGACCCTCGAAAATCGACACAAAATACTCAACAGTATAATATGCCGACGATCGAATGCCGGAAAAGACAGATTGTAGAAGAATAAGAAAGTAGATAGAAGAAGAAAGAACTAAACAAAATCAGAACCTCACAGTCGCAGCGGATAAAATATAATATATAGAACAGATCTTTACACAAAATGAAACTATATCTGTTTATATACAATACATCATCATCAGAGTATATCAATACAATCATCAATATCCAGTCAATCAGTCAATACAACAATCACAGCAGCGGAATAATACAAGTACGAGAAATACGTCTCGAACTCCAGCTCCTCTCCTGAGCTCCATAGCAACCTATCCTGTGAAATACTCGGTCTGACCCGAGCATTATAATAAAATAACACCCGAGTCAGTCTGGAATACCAGCGCATCATAAATACACCCAATTGATTATTAAAGTTTCAAAAATCCTTTGAAAACAAAAGCATCTCGTAAGACCACGCCACAAATAAACATGTCGGGTTTTTACCTTACGATAGCTAAAACACTTTTTATAAAAATCCTCTGATATTATAATAGTGTCTATTTACAAATACTTATAAAATAGCCGAAATTGTTACATCTATTAAATTCCGGCATACTAGCCACAACGTGGGTAATACAAACAAAACTCGTACAAGGCACGTAGGGAGAATGGATTTCCAACGAATGACTAGGCACTGGGGTACCACCTATCACAGTACGTGGCCTAGATCACAGTACCGAGGAGTACGCCCGCTCCCCTGCAACACAAGACCGGAATCATCCCTTACTGGATAATTCCAAGTAAAATCACCCCACGGTTGTCATCAGCAACCGCACCACTAAGCCGAAATAAAAGGGACATCTAGACAGGGATGACCTTACTCTCAAGTGGGGGCTACCCACGAAGCCTTGCTGCATAACCCCTGATTTTCAGTCATTCCCGGTTGATGAGGCTTGAGGCTAAGCGATACCTTTATAGAACATATCCCTTTGAATGCCCATCGCCCACCTGACGATGTCACGAAAGCATTCGTCCATACAAGTCCGTCCCGGGTCCGAACGGAACCGAAGGCACTATTCCTACTACATCCATTTTGGAAATATCCTCAGGATTAGTAGCGACTAGCCCTTGCACTTCACAGCTCCATCTTCGACTCCGAACACGTTACACGAAACGTACAAACCGGATCGAAGTGGTATTCGAGTCTCCAGACCTAGAATCCTGGTATACGGAAACCCGATCCCGGTCTCTTCGAAACGATCAGCGCATTTGGCCAATATTGATAGTTGGTGATTTAACTATCAATTAATGTTCACAAACATCCATACACATCCATCACACAATAAATAATCTCCATATTATTTATTTGCCTCTAATATCTTTCAAAGATATATATTTCAAATTTTCAAAACTCGTTTGAAAACAATTTCCCAAATTTCTTCCTTTACAAGGTAAATCTCTTACCCTTTATTCCCATCGGGAATAACCCAGTATAAAACAATTTACATTAAAACAGCTAAAATACTTTATACTGAAATATACTTTAAATATGAAAATTACTTCTATTTATTTACTCAAAATATAAATTTCAAAACTGTTTTAAATACTATTATTTAATAAGGTATAAATTCGATTGAAATAAAGGTTTAGTTTACTAATTTTAGAAATGGAGTTTAAAAGAAGAATACTAGCCTTTACCAATAACTTAATCATATAACTTTAAAACAAACTTGAAATTTCTTCTTTCAAAGTAATACTTTTCTTAAAATACTCTTTAAACAATTTAAAACTTTAACTTTTAATTAAATAAAAACCTTTAAACTTAACTTGGTTTTCCCAGGGAAACACTATCCCGTTCAAATATTCCAAAGTATCCTTCATATAAATCCAAACGATTTATTTCAAATTCAATTTATGTTTACAACATAATTCCCCAATTCCATACTTAACTATAACTTCCTCCGAATTTCAAATTCAATTTCCCATTCTGGAAATTCATCTTTAACAATATAGTTTAAAACATTTTTTAATAAAACATTTTGGTGAATTCTTCAATGAAAGCCAGATTTACAATTTACTTAAATAAAATTCCAATGAAGAAAATGGTATTTTAAAATATTCTATTAACATTTAAAATTGTACATTTAAATTCGGAAGCTTCATTTTAACATATTTTACTTTCCCGGATATCACTATTTATCATTAAAATAAACCGCTGTTATTTTACTCAATTTATAATTTCATAGAATTCATTTCCAGAAAACTCATATTTCACATTTAACGATTGATAAATTTTCCACAATATTTAAAATCCCAATTTTTACCAATTTACATTTTCCATTCCAAAACAGAATTCAATTTTAAATTCTTTTAAATTCTTATTTATCAATTTCTTTGATTACCCTTAAATCCCAATTTACTCATTTAATTAAATTCTGGATTTACAATTTATCCAACAATATCACATTCACAATTAAATGTCAGATTTATCAATCATAATACATAAACAGGCATCACTATCAATTATAAAATAATTGCTACATTGCGAGGAATCCAGTTGGATCCCTCCAACCTGTTTCTTCCTGCATCACAAATATTAGCACATCGCAATATAAATATCAATCCAGACTGATAAGAGCAGATATTTTCAACCAATCAACCAGATATTTAAATATCAATTATTTATAATGCCTAGCATCCAGATGTGAGTGAGAAAAACTCACTTTGAGTTCGGTGAGCGTTAGAAATTTAAATTAAACCGAACGACGTTCGATTTAACCCAAATTTCTACTTGCCCGGAATGACTCCGGATCTACACCATCACGTAGTGCTCATCTCTGCGATTCCAACGCTTCCAGATTCGTTAAAATCTGAGATCGTAAGAGTTCGTTACGATATTATAAAGTTTGAAATAAATTTATAAATCAAATACTCATTCATTTTTTTATATACCAGAATAATCGTAGCCGTTCACTGAAACTCGAAACCCAGGCCGAAGATTCATCTCTTCTTCCTCCACATTCGCGAAACTGCTCGTAACCCATAATCCACGCGAAACCCTAAACGACGCATCCACCACGCTCAACGTTAAATCGATCAGAGGACGTCGCGACCTAGCCCACCACGTCTCCTTCCATCGCCCAGAACCGAGTGACACTCGAAGCCGCCACCAGCTGGGAAAACGCGTGCGAACGAATGACGTTTGGGAACCCATAACTTCGCCATCGCCAAACAATAGGTCATCTCGACCATTGGATCTGAAGATCTCTTCGCACTCTACGATTCTCTAGTTGGGAATTTTGTGAAATAATGCGTGGATTGCGATATTTTTGGAGGGGAAAATGAATTGATGTCGGCCATTGAATATTTTAGAACGGCGGCCGGTAAAAGAGTCTAGGGTTTGAACGATGTAATGTGTATTTAATATAATTTAATATTATTTTATTAATAAAATTCCTCGATTTAACCGTTACCTCCAATTCTCACGTTCCAACAGGCAATCCTAAGGTTTTTCTGCGTTCCGGACACAATGGAACAGGTCTCGTAAGCTAATTCGATTGTATGCACGAGTTACGGAATTAAACGATCAATTTAATATTAAATCGGTTAAATCGATTTCGATGCGTTTCGAGCTGCCACAGTCAAACGACAACTCCGATTGCTACGAAAATTGAAATCCGATAATAACTAACTATTACGGATCCAATGGAACTGGTTTCGTCGAATTCCGAGACTGTGCCTCGGAAGGCTATTTTAACTCGTCTAATAAATCGGACGATTTTCTGAAATTATCAGAAACGCTTGAAAATTCACTTTTAAAATTTTAATGGCTTAACAATAAATCATATAAAATTTATAATCACATTAAAAATAATTCTGGCTCATTCCGGACCAAGATCTGATTAAACTGCATTTTAAATAATATTAAATTCATTTTTAAATTAATATAAAATTCCAAATAATAACTTGTCGACTTTTAAATTCATCTAAAAATCCAACATTATTGTTTATAACCAATGGAACTTAAAAATACATGTAAACACCATTTTTATAATCATTTACCCCAAATTCACCTTTTATCCCAATTTCGAATATTTAATTATTATTATCCAATCTCAGATTAAATCTCCACATTAGAAATTATCACTTGTTGTTTTAGTTTAAACCAATTCTTTTTAGTTCAAAATAAATCTTAAACCCATATTAAACATTTAAAATGAATTAAATGTTCAAATTCAATGGCTTAAAAATACGGGATGTTACATTCCTTACCCCTTATAAAAATTTCGTCCCCGAAATTTGCTAAGGTAGGAACATACTTCCCAACCCATTTACTTACCCAATTGGCTTAGTTAAAAGCTTATATTCACTTTCTAAAACCCTTCAGCCCAATCCCACATTCATTTACTTCATTTACATTCAAAAGCTTTAGTTTCACTTTATTTCAAAATAACTTTACTAGTTATTAAAAATTTTCCCAAAACCCCAAAAAAATTTCTAACTCCGAAAATTTCTGGAAAATTTTGGCGAAGTCTCCTTTGTACGGAGGAGCTTCTGCGATATCGCAGGATACACAAATATATATACATCGGCTCACACGGCCGGAAACCAAAATATATCACAAAACATATATCATTTTTCCAATTATATTTGCGTAGGCGTACCTTTTAGTAAATTTTTAAAAGCAAGCGGCTAATATCTCGCATATACGCGCTCCAACTCTCTCGAACGCCTCCCGTACCTGTACTAAACTCAACAAACTCATCAGTTTTCAAAGATATGAGCATTTTCATAACATTTCCAATATAAATGCAAGCCAAACATATCCATTTCATAACCAAACCAAGCAATTTCATATTTATGCAAGCTAATCATCTTTATAAACAATTTCACACTTCCGACATCATTTTAAACTCTCTTTACAAACTCAAACTTCATAGTTTAACAATGTTACCATATTTTATTTACACTTCAAAGATTTCAATCATCTTTTTAAATTCCTTATACAAGTCCAAACTTCATTTTTATTTCACTTGAATGACTTACATTCAAGTTTAACATTCTCAATTCATATTTACATCAATTTGATTACATGCGTATCACTTGCATCAATTTACTTCAATTCAATTACAAATTGATTCACAATCAAATTCTTATTTTCAATTTGAAACATTTGCATTTCTTTTATGATCAATTTTCATTCATGCAAACATTACTCATTAAGAGGTCAATTCATTCCTATTGATTCATAATCAATTTCATTTGCTATTCTTAACCAATTCACTTGCATTCATATACAAAACTCTTTGAATTGGGTTCCCATCAACATCAATTTATTCACAATTCAATTCCAATTGCTTTTAAACACTCAATTGCAAATACATGCAAATTTCCATGTCATTCAAGCAAAACAATTGCCACTTAAGCTTATAACCATTTAAAACCAATTTCAACTTAGATTCATATTAATTTTATTCAATTTTGCATTGTTCACAATCCAAGTATTTTCTTTTCCGAATGAAATTGTTAAATTCAATATTTCCTTTACATTTTATTTCATTTCAATAATTAATTTATACCATTTCACTTGCAATTCAATTTTATTATCTATCAAATTGCACTCAAAATTACTTAATAAAGCCCATTCAAAATCATTTTGTTTTCTCCAAGTTGCTTAAGTTTTTTTTTCACAAAATTTCCTTCATCTTCTTATGTCAATTTAATTTTTATTTTCATTTGATTCTCATCCAATCAAGTTTCAATTCATTTATAAATTTGAATGCTCTTTGTTTATTTACTAAATCCATGTACAAATTTATTTTATTAACAAAGAGACCACTTAAATTATTTCTCTCATTTGAATTTTATTTACAATTCAAACCACCTCTATTATAAGTTAATTCCATTATTCATCCTCACTTCCAACACTTATTACCAACTTAAATCCCAGCCCAAAACTGGATTTTATTAACCTTTCAAAATTTTGACCAAACTATCAAAATTCTATTCATTACCATACACATCCCATTTAATTTAGCTAACACAAAACTCATTGCCAAACAATCATTTTAGATTTAATTTAGTGAGCATTTACTCCATTTGACCTCATTTCAACTAAATTAAATTTCCTTCCGATTCTATTCTTATCCAAATTTTATTTCAAGTTTACTAAGTTTTATTTAGCCAAATTAAATTCATCCACTTCCTTTACTACTTAAATAAGAATTGAATTCCATTCAATATTGCTTATAATGCATCTGAATTTTGAATTCCACTTCAATTTATTCCTCCATCCACACAATAAATTCAAAACTTATTTATTATTTAAGTTCATTCACATCTTTTATATCTCACTTTACTTTATCTTACTTTACATTCCATTAAGGGTTAAGTTTGAATTCACCTCTCCATCCAGCTATACCCCATTTGTGATTATAATTCCATTGTACTTGTATTTACAATCAAATTTTCCATCTTTAGGTTCATCAACTTATTTATTTATAAGTTTACATTGCTCATTTTAATCCATTTACATCTTATAATCACAATTCCAAATTTCATATTATAAGTATATCACTTAATAGTTTATGGGTACAATTTGTTACACAATGACCCACAATTACAAAGTCATTTATTTAATCTTTCAACTTAACTCAAATTGATTCCAATTTCCAATTTTATTTAACTTATCCCAAGTTAAATTCAACTTCTATTCACTTCAATAACTTCATTTTTATTGAATATGATTAACAAGTGCTTTACCAACATCACCCTATTCCATCTCAATTTCAAGTTGATTCACAACTTAATCCTTATTCTCAATTTGATTTACAATCAAATTCCATTTTAAATTTACATTCCATATATACTCAATTCTTCTTTAAATCAACTTTCCTTTATAAGTTATATAGTTGAATCATTTCAACTTTCACATTTTTATTTTAAAATAGAATTTCCAGAATTCAATTTACCCGGATTTATTTCAAAGCCAATTTGAAATAAAAATCAACACATTTCTCTTTTGATATTCAAATCAAATACCAAATTCCAAAACAAACTGCTTTTACCAACAATTTTCCTTTGAAAATTCCAAAATCACTTGTTTCTCAAACAAGTCCAAACAATGTCATAACCAACTATTTTGGTAGCAATCCATCACTTTAGAAACTCGAAAATGAATTCTAATGATGTGGCCAGCATCATCAGGATTATTTTCCAGCGACTGAAGTGAGTTCAATGCTTTCCACTTCCAAAATTCACCTCAAATCAAATTCCATTCAAAAATATTTTCCAAAATATACTCCATCATTGACTTCAAAACCTTTGGAAAACATTTCAACATTCCCAAGGTTTCTAAATTTTTCCAAACCTTTGTTTAAATTCATTTGAAATCCCTTTCAAAAATTTCCGGGGTAAAAATTCCGGTTTAAATCAAATTTCAATTTCACATCTTCTTATTTAAACATATTCAATCAATTCCATTTGGTTATAAACCATTTTAATATTTTAACTTCTTATTTGCTTATAAATCATTTCAAATTTAGATCTTATCTTAATTTCTTATTTGATCATAGAAGAAACAACCAAACAAACATCCAATATATATAATAATTTAGAAAATTATTTCTTTTTTTTTATATCAAAATACAATTTTGGGTAAAATTATTTCATTTACCCACTTTAAAAATAATACTATGTCGGTTTATCTTGTTTAAGAGTTTAGAAACCCCTATCGATACGGTTGTACTTCCCGCACTGACCAGAATTCATAAACACTCAACCGATAAGTCAACACAATACAAAAACAATTTTATATCCACTAACAAGTACGCTCTCATAGCTATTATTACACTCAACTCATAATAGAGTACTATTGACTCTATTTAAAAATGAGAAATTTTCCCACCAAAGCCTAGGTTGTCGCCAATCTAAGCTCTGATACCAAATGTGACGACCCGCCCTTCTCGACCCTCGAAAATCGACACAAAATACTCAACAGTATAATATGCCGACGATCGAATGCCGGAAAAGACAGATTGTAGAAGAATAAGAAAGTAGATAGAAGAAGAAAGAACTAAACAAAATCAGAACCTCACAGTCGCAGCGGATAAAATATAATATATAGAACAGATCTTTACACAAAATGAAACTATATCTGTTTATATACAATACATCATCATCAGAGTATATCAATACAATCATCAATATCCAGTCAATCAGTCAATACAACAATCACAGCAGCGGAATAATACAAGTACGAGAAATACGTCTCGAACTCCAGCTCCTCTCCTGAGCTCCATAGCAACCTATCCTGTGAAATACTCGGTCTGACCCGAGCATTATAATAAAATAACACCCGAGTCAGTCTGGAATACCAGTGCATCATAAATACACCCAATTGATTATTAAAGTTTTAAAAATCCTTTGAAAACAAAAGCATCTCGTAAGACCACGCCACAAATAAACATGTCGGGTTTTTACCTTACGATAGCTAAAACACTTTTTATAAAAATCCTCTGATATTATAATAGTGTCTATTTACAAATACTTATAAAATAGCCGAAATTGTTACATCTATTAAATTCCGGCATACTAGCCACAACGTGGGTAATACAAACAAAACTCGTACAAGGCACGTAGGGAGAATGGATTTCCAACGAATGACTAGGCACTGGGGTACCACCTATCACAGTACGTGGCCTAGATCACAGTACCGAGGAGTACGCCCGCTCCCCTGCAACACAAGACCGGAATCATCCCTTACTGGATAATTCCAAGTAAAATCACCCCACGGTTGTCATCAGCAACCGCACCACTAAGCCGAAATAAAAGGGACATCTAGACAGGGATGACCTTACTCTCAAGTGGGGGCTACCCACGAAGCCTTGCTGCATAACCCCTGATTTTCAGTCATTCCCGGTTGATGAGGCTTGAGGCTAAGCGATACCTTTATAGAACATATCCCTTTGAATGCCCATCGCCCACCTGACGATGTCACGAAAGCATTCGTCCATACAAGTCCGTCCCGGGTCCGAACGGAACCGAAGGCACTATTCCTACTACATCCATTTTGGAAATATCCTCAGGATTAGTAGCGACTAGCCCTTGCACTTCACAGCTCCATCTTCGACTCTGAACACGTTACACGAAACGTACAAACCGGATCGAAGTGGTATTCGAGTCTCCAGACCTAGAATCCTGGTATACGGAAACCCGATCCCGGTCTCTTCGAAACGATCAGCGCATTTGGCCAATATTGATAGTTGGTGATTTAACTATCAATTAATGTTCACAAACATCCATACACATCCATCACACAATATATAATCTCCATATTATTTATTTGCCTCTAATATCTTTCAAAGATATATATTTCAAATTTTCAAAACTCGTTTGAAAACAATTTCCCAAATTTCTTCCTTTACAAGGTAAATCTCTTACCCTTTATTCCCATCGGGAATAACCCAGTATAAAACAATTTACATTAAAACAGCTAAAATACTTTATACTGAAATATACTTTAAATATGAAAATTACTTCTATTTATTTACTCAAAATATAAATTTCAAAACTGTTTTAAATACTATTATTTAATAAGGTATAAATTCGATTGAAATAAAGGTTTAGTTTACTAATTTTTAGAAATGGAGTTTAAAAGAAGAATACTAGCCTTTACCAATAACTTAATCATATAACTTTAAAACAAACTTGAAATTTCTTCTTTCAAAGTAATACTTTTCTTAAAATACTCTTTAAACAATTTAAAACTTTAACTTTTAATTAAATAAAAACCTTTAAACTTAACTTGGTTTTCCCAGGGAAACACTATCCCGTTCAAATATTCCAAAGTATCCTTCATATAAATCCAAACGATTTATTTCAAATTCAATTTATGTTTACAACATAATTCCCCAATTCCATACTTAACTATAACTTCCTCCGAATTTCAAATTCAATTTCCCATTCTGGAAATTCATCTTTAACAATATAGTTTAAAACATTTTTTAATAAAACATTTTGGTGAATTCTTCAATGAAAGCCAGATTTACAATTTACTTAAATAAAATTCCAATGAAGAAAATGGTATTTTAAAATATTCTATTAACATTTAAAATTGTACATTTAAATTCGGAAGCTTCATTTTAACATATTTTACTTTCCCGGATATCACTATTTATCATTAAAATAAACCGCTGTTATTTTACTCAATTTATAATTTCATAGAATTCATTTCCAGAAAACTCATATTTCACATTTAACGATTGATAAATTTTCCACAATATTTAAAATCCCAATTTTTACCAATTTACATTTTCCATTCCAAAACAGAATTCAATTTTAAATTCTTTTAAATTCTTATTTATCAATTTCTTTGATTACCCTTAAATCCCAATTTACTCATTTAATTAAATTCTGGATTTACAATTTATCCAACAATATCACATTCACAATTAAATGTCAGATTTATCAATCACAATACATAAACAGGCATCACTATCAATTATAAAATAATTGCTACATTGCGAGGAATCCAGTTGGATCCCTCCAACCTGTTTCTTCCTGCATCACAAATATTAGCACATCGCAATATAAATATCAATCCAGACTGATAAGAGCAGATATTTTCAACCAATCAACCAGATATTTAAATATCAATTATTTATAATGCCTAGCATCCAGATGTGAGTGAGAAAAACTCACTTTGAGTTCGGTGAGCGTTAGAAATTTAAATTAAACCGAACGACGTTCGATTTAACCCAAATTTCTACTTGCCCGGAATGACTCCGGATCTACACCATCACGTAGTGCTCATCTCTGCGATTCCAACGCTTCCAGATTCGTTAAAATCTGAGATCGTAAGAGTTCGTTACGATATTATAAAGTTTGAAATAAATTTATAAATCAAATACTCATTCATTTTTTTATATACCAGAATAATCGTAGCCGTTCACTGAAACTCGAAACCCAGGCCGAAGATTCATCTCTTCTTCCTCCACATTCGCGAAACTGCTCGTAACCCATAATCCACGCGAAACCCTAAACGACGCATCCACCACGCTCAACGTTAAATCGATCAGAGGACGTCGCGACCTAGCCCACCACGTCTCCTTCCATCGCCCAGAACCGAGTGACACTCGAAGCCGCCACCAGCTGGGAAAACGCGTGCGAACGAATGACGTTTGGGAACCCATAACTTCGCCATCGCCAAACAATAGGTCATCTCGACCATTGGATCTGAAGATCTCTTCGCACTCTACGATTCTCTAGTTGGGAATTTTGTGAAATAATGCGTGGATTGCGATATTTTTGGAGGGGAAAATGAATTGATGTCGGCCATTGAATATTTTAGAACGGCGGCCGGTAAAAGAGTCTAGGGTTTGAACGATGTAATGTGTATTTAATATAATTTAATATTATTTTATTAATAAAATTCCTCGATTTAACCGTTACCTCCAATTCTCACGTTCCAACAGGCAATCCTAAGGTTTTTCTGCGTTCCGGACACAATGGAACAGGTCTCGTAAGCTAATTCGATTGTATGCACGAGTTACGGAATTAAACGATCAATTTAATATTAAATCGGTTAAATCGATTTCGATGCGTTTCGAGCTGCCACAGTCAAACGACAACTCCGATTGCTACGAAAATTGAAATCCGATAATAACTAACTATTACGGATCCAATGGAACTGGTTTCGTCGAATTCCGAGACTGTGCCTCGGAAGGCTATTTTAACTCGTCTAATAAATCGGACGATTTTCTGAAATTATCAGAAACGCTTGAAAATTCACTTTTAAAATTTTAATGGCTTAACAATAAATCATATAAAATTTATAATCACATTAAAAATCATTCTGGCTCATTCCGGACCAAGATCTGATTAAACTGCATTTTAAATAATATTAAATTCATTTTTAAATTAATATAAAATTCCAAATAATAACTTGTCGACTTTTAAATTCATCTAAAAATCCAACATTATTGTTTATAACCAATGGAACTTAAAAATACATGTAAACACCATTTTTATAATCATTTACCCCAAATTCACCTTTTATCCCAATTTCGAATATTTAATTATTATTATCCAATCTCAGATTAAATCTCCACATTAGAAATTATCACTTGTTGTTTTAGTTTAAACCAATTCTTTTTAGTTCAAAATAAATCTTAAACCCATATTAAACATTTAAAATGAATTAAATGTTCAAATTCAATGGCTTAAAAATACGGGATGTTACAATTTTGATTTTGATGTGAATTAGAATTCCAAACTTGACTAAATAGAATATTTTACAGAAAAGTGAATTTTGGTCAATATGGTCAAACTTTGACTTTTAAATTTAAAATTTGAAAGTTTGAAAATTTGAATTTTATCTTTTATTATGAAAGTAAATAAAATTTTAATAATAATGCTTTTCGTTTCGTTAAATCTGATTAATATTGTGAAAGTTATGCCTTTTTAACTATTGAGTGTAATGTGTTGTATTTAACAAAATTGTTTATTTTAAATTATATAAATAATAATTTATTTGGTCATGTAATGTTCTAATTTATATTTATATGGGTAAAATAACATGTTATGTATATATTTTGGTTTTAAAACATTTTTCAAAGTGTAATTGACATTTTCCAATGTCAGTTGTATTCTGTTTATAATTCCTAATTTCCAGTTTCATTTAATTAAAGAAATTCTTTGTTTATTTTCTATTTTCTTAAGACATTATTTTATTTTCATTTACGCTTCATTTTGTTCAGAATTTATTTTATTTTACTTGACTTTTATTAGTTTAGAAGTAAAGTTATAATTTTTCTAAAACTAGTGATATTCTATTTGAAATTTTTAAGTCCTATTTTGAATTTTTAAACAATTTCTTTATTCTTTTTCTATTTTCTCTAAATTTAATTATTTATTTCACTTTAGAAATGATAAATGAATTATTTATTTCAAATTTTTGGTTTAGAATATTTTTAAAATGAAGTAGATAATTTTCCAAAGTCAATAGTAATTTATTTGTAATTTCTGGACCCTGTTTTCAATTTTTAAGCAATTTCTTATATTCTTTTTCCATTTTCTTTAAAATTAATTAATTATTTTTATTTTATATTACTTTGTTTCGGTTCTAAAGTCAAATTACTGATTTTATTTTGTTTTATTTGAATTAAATAAAAAGGAAATATGAAAGAGTTTAAAATGCTTTAGAAACTGAAGTCTTTTCATCTCCTATGTCCTTTCAATTGCCACAACTCCTCATTTACTTTTTTGGCTGTGTATTACTTTGTTTGGCCGTGTATTCCAGTGCTCATTCCTGCAAAAAAACGTTTGTTCCTCATTCTATTCATGGCTTGCAAAAAAATTTGGTAATGGCTACTTTTTCCTTCTTCTTCTTCTTCTTCTCATTTTCATGGTTTTTGCCTTGTTTCTTGGATTCTTTTGCACTTCCTCCTCCTCATATCCACGACCACCACCTCCTACACCTCTTCCCTACCATCATCACCAACTATACTCCAGGTCATGACCATGGCCGTACCCACCATGGCGACCAAACCCCTCATAAATGCAACCTAGGCCTTAAAAACAATGTTGTGACCACTATTTGCATCACCACTTCATTTTCTACCACCACCACCACCTTTGGCCGCCGCCACCACCTCTGACCAGACCACCACACACCCCTCAAGTCTGACCTGACCCACACTCCACTGGCCGACCCCAAACAGCCCATGGAGGAGCCTCTTTGTTGAACCAAAACTCCTCTTTGTTGCCTAAAACCTCTTCACCTTCCTATGTTGTAACTTCCTCCACTTGTTCTAGCCTTTATGCCATACATTCCTATGTTCAAACCGGAGCCAAAGTCATGCCAAACCTGAGCCAAAACATCCCCTAGGCTGTGCAAGCAAATGTAGAAAGCAAGGCAAAAGTCGTTGCATTCATATTTGTTTTTATTCCAAAGTTATATCATTTCAAGGTTGCATTGAAATTTATAACTTGTTTGGTTTTGTTTTGGGTTGTAACACAAGATCTATAGCTTGGATCTCGCTCTCCACTCAAATTCTAGTATTGTCATCGTGCTTTTGATTCCGTTGGGTCATTTGTATTGCAATCTCCAGCCATAGAGGTGAGTAAATCTCACCTGACATTTTATACTTATGCAAATGTGAATTGACAACAATTGAATGTGTAGTACTATTATGTTATGCTATAACTGCCTGTGATTATTTATGTATGATGTTAAACCTATAAATTACATGTCATATCATCTGTTACTGTTATATAATGCTATTCT
Organism: Allium fistulosum; assembly: GCA_030737815.1. Classification (NCBI taxonomy): domain Eukaryota; kingdom Viridiplantae; phylum Streptophyta; class Magnoliopsida; order Asparagales; family Amaryllidaceae; genus Allium; species Allium fistulosum. Next base: position 1,147,918,397 of record CM060905.1, read on the forward strand.
GTTTATTTATATCAGTTTATCACACTGCAAGTTCCCTGTAGAATAGAATCACTATGGGTTGAAATGATACATACCCGAACAGACTTTAGAGTAGGGAAAAATCGTTATGGGCCTGAAATGATAGGCCTGAATGATTTTTATTTATTTCATTTAACTTGGGATTGCGGGTTTGAAATGATAAAACCTGGATTTTTCATTTTTAAATTACGGATTGAAATGATATATTATCCGTATCATTTGACTTAGGTTAGAAAAAATTATATATAGACCCGTGGTTAATATATATATTTTCTTGAAATTATAAAATATGTTAAAAATGTAAATATTATGATAATTTGATTTTTATTTTAATTTAAAATTATTTTATAAAGTGTTATTGATTTTTCTATAAATAAAAAATAGTTAAATAAATAAATGTTTAAAAGTTGAAATTTGAAGTATAACTTAACTTGGAAAATGTGAAAGTGTTTTAAAATAAAAGTCAAGTTAAGAAAATAAAATGGAATTTAAATAAAATTATGAAATGGTTAACTTAATTAAAATGTTAAGTAAATGAAATATTATAAATTTTACATTTATTTTATAAGTGAATTATTAAAGATTTGATAATTGTTTGTGAAACTTTCACTTTATAAAATCATAAATTAAGGGTTATTTAAATGATTGTTTTTAAAGTAAGAAAATATGATTTTTATAAGTTAAAATGGATTTAAACAAATTTTAATTGTTTATGAAATTGTAGTGAAAGTTTGGAATTTAAATTGACAGCATTCATGAAATGCCATCATTTCTAAAGTTAAAGATATTACATCATTTTTTAAATGCTGTAATTGATATAAATAAACTAAATGGCTAAATGAACTAAATGGCTAAATGAACTAAGTACTATAGTTGTTGAATTTAACTAAAGTTTTATTTTTAATCTATACCTATTATAGCATCTAAATGCTGTCTTTTGCTAATTGAATTGTTTTTAAACATAACTTTCCGTAGCATTTTCTAAATGCTGCAAAAGTTGAAATTTCACTGTTTTAATAAATTTAAGTGAATAAATGAATTCTGAAATGGTAAAATTTTGAGAATTGAATATTGACTATTAAATATAATAACTTCATTTTTAAATGATTTAAATGGAATAATTCGATTTGAAATATTTTGATATTTTGAAATGGATTTGAAATGATATTTGATTTCGAAGTATAAATTACCATTTGGAATTTTAACCACGGGATGTAATTAAATTGATGGTTTTATGGATCCTTAAAGAATGGGCGATCCCAAGCATCCTTTAAGTTATTATGCATTGTTATTACAGTTCACTTGAGTTGGTTTACATTGTATAAGTATATATGTTCTGACTCGAGTGTTTTGTGTTTTACTTTACGCTCGGGTCAGCCTGAGAATCACAGCTTTGGATTCACCTTCTGGAGCTAGAGATCTATTGGAGCTTATTTATCTATCGGTTCATCGACTTCTATTCTAGTTATTTCTTATTCAGTATTGTCTCGGTATTATTGATTTATGTATCCTGACTTCTATTATATTTATTTTGACTATGAGATTTTGTATATGTTTTGAGAGTTTGTACATAGTAGCTTCATGAATTACTATGGTATTTTATTTCCGCTGTGAGTTATTCTGATATTCTGTGTCTGTGATTCTGTATTTGATTTTATTTGCTCCAAATTTTATTACAATCTGTTATTTTGATTTATTCAAGTCAGACATGTGTGGATTATTGTCGATTTGAATGGTCCAAAATAGTGGGTCGTTACATTTGGTATCAGAGCTTTGGTTTTAGGCAAACCTTAGCCTATGGAGCAAAAACTCATTAGAGATAGGGTAGAAATACCCTAGAATGAGTGAAATTAATCTTAGAATCATTTCCTTGTGAAAGAACGTATTTTCGAAGTATAAAATGATTTTCAAATGATTTAAAAGAATTTTCAAGCATTATTTTGATATAAATTTCTTGCTTTGAAAGTAAAAAATTTCTAAACTTCATTCCTTTCATATCCACCTTGTTAGTAATTTCTTTGATTAGGATCCTCTAAAATTTTGAACTTCTCTCTTGATTGATCTAGATCCATTGTGGACAGGAATCTATTTTGGGTATGGCAAAATCAGTAGTTTGTTAGGTTGCTTTGAGTAAACTCTATTGTATCTTTTGCTTAGCTGAAGTTGTCCAACTAAAGATATTTATGCTTCTGTTTTCGTATGTTATGAATTCGAGTCTTTCCAAATTTTGAATGGGAATTCTTTTGTATCGATATAGGTTATATATCTCTAATCTTGGTTTGGATTCTTATCGAATAAGATTCCTTTGAATTTTGGAACCCTCCCACTTGTTCTGAAATCCATTCCCGTCTCCCCTAATTGTACTCTTTTGATTTTTGGAGCATTCCGTAACCCCACTTTGAATGACCTTTATAAGTTGGCGATTCCGCCAATCTTTGAATGATATATAAAAGGGTGAAACTCCCTTATAATTGGCATTGATTCACCGGAGATTTCTGTATCCTCGTTTTACGATGTTTTCTATCTTCTGCTATACCTGGATTCTATCTTTGGCGATCGAAGGTCGATTTGCCTTAGGTTTTCGCATCGATTATTCTTGAAGTCACGGTTGACCGTTAAGGTCGCCCACGATTTATATGAGCTTATCCATCTTCTATTTGGTAATTTAATTATCTTATCTTCGTTTGAGCTTATCTTTGAATCAGAATTCTATTTGATTAGAGTTCCTCTAAATTTGAATCTCTGTTTTGTTTTGAAATCCATCCTTGAATCATCTATTGGAAAATTTGTGGTTGATTGTCTTTTGAAATTTTTGTATTCATCGTAGTTGTTATTTTGATAAGGATGACCATATTTTATATATTAAGTGAAATGTTTTCGATAAGGATTATATACCATTCTAAAATTGAGAATTTAAAGTTTCGAATGGATTTGAAATTTTGAAATTTATGTAAGAAATGGTTTCATATAGAATGATTTATAACTGAAGGTTTTGAATCTGAATTTGAGTGATTGAACTCCAGCATTTTGGAACTGGTTTTAAGATTTTGAAATAATTAATAATACGATTTGAAAGTATTTTCCGAATATGAAATGTTTCAAATGATTTTAATTAGCTTCAAATGATTTCAAAGAAATTTCAAAAGAAGATGAGAAAATAGAAGTCCAGAACCTACTTATGTCGCTGGAAAATAATTTCGGTGATGAATGCATGCATCATCGACATTGATTTTAGAGTTTCAGAGTGGGGGAGAGGCCACTTCGGTAGCTTTCTTATGTGGGTGACTTGTGAAACTAGTTTTGATTTCAAATTCCAAAGTGTGATGTGATATTTGAAAGATATATGTATATATATTTGAACAATTTGAAATGAGTCGGTGTTCAGTTCTTGAGTTTTGGATTTGATTTGATATAACCTTACTTTTGGAATTGATTTATTGATTTGTTGTTGATTTCCAACTCTTGGATTGAAATATGATTTCTTCGACTATTTTGAAGGTTCGAGCACTTCCAAATCAAGGTTAACTTTTCAAAGCTAAGTAATTTTGAAAAGAATAAGGTATATAAGTTTGGTATGTATGTTTAAAGTATGTAGTAATATGATTTAAATAAGTTGAAACTGTTTTGTTAATGAATAAGGCTATTTTGAATTTTTTTTAATATGAAATTTAGATTTGAAATGTTTTGAGAAGAATTTGGTCTTCAAAATATTTTGAATAAAATTTAGTTTAAATGTTTAACATAGTAACACCTTTATGAAACTATATATTTAAAAAGTTGGAATAGATACATAAGTTGTACATATTCTGTTTTATTCGCATAATTAAATTGATCCAAGTTTGAGTTCACAAGTTCGAGGTGAATTACACCATTTCACGTTAGGATTTTTCATTTGATTCTTGATGGCCAATATTTGATATGGATTTTGGGCTTGATTCTAGAATTCTCTATCATAGTATATGGCTATGCAAGGAGACTTGTAACGACCTGTATTTTTAACACTTTAAAAATACGAATTAAAATAAAAATTTTGAATAAAAATCCGAAGGAAATAAAATTTTGTGTTGTTAAATGTGAATTACAAGTTAAAATGCAAAACTGAATTCTGAAATAACTTATTTGTAAATTAAATATGGATGTTAACCTGTATTGAATGTAAGTAATGAATTGAGTTTGATTGTAAACCAAATTGGTTATGATTGTAAACAAAGAATAAATAAAACGGTAGATTTAATAGTGGAAGTTTATGTTATTGAAACTAATATAAATAAATGTAACTTAATATTACAGTTGATTGAAATCAAATAATAACCGAAACTGTAATTTGATAAAGATGTTAACTGGTAATTGAACGTAAGTAAAGATTTAAATTTGAATGTAACAAGAAATTGAATTGAATTGAATTTGATTGTAAACAACGAAATAAATAAAATGTACATTTAATATTGAAGTTATAATATGGAAATCAACGTAAATGAATGTAATTTAATATTACTGTGAATTTAAATAAGATGATAGCTGAAGAAAATGAAAGTAAATGAATTATAAACTATTGATAATAATGTATAAGTAAATGGTTGATGCAATAATGAAAGTGTAAATCGAAATAAAAGAATTCAATTGGAATTAAATAACTTGAATTTGAATTACAATATAATTGAACGCTGAATCTAATGTAATCTTTTATACTGGATTTATAATGGAAAACTGCATTGTAAAAGATTGTTAATTACTGTGAAATTAAAAATAAAATTTGTGAACAATTGAAATTTGATTTAAAAGTTAATAGTTTAAAATTGGGAATTTTATATTGAAATTAAACAGTAAAAATTGTCATTTTTACAACTGTCTCGGATTTCGACGAAACTAGTTTCATCGAATCCGTAATAGTGAATTATTGTAAGGTTTCAATTTTCGTAGCAATCGGACTTGTCGTTTGATCGTACGGACTCGAAACGCCTTGAAATAAATGCAATTATAATCAATTAAAATCAATTTGAAATTTTGATTTTAGCATAACTTCTTCATACGATGGAATTTGGACTTGAAACCTTTTCCATTGCGTTTAAAATATTTTAAAACACCTATTTTGATATATGGGTTTACCCAATTCCGTTCCGGAGTCAGAACGGGCTTTTCGGGCCATAGTTTGTTCCGCACGTTCATCTATCCAGTCTATCTACTCTATCTCTAACATACCTATATAAACACAGTTATAAACCCTAGCCTCTCTAATCTTCATTTGTCTGTACGTACAATTCATCTTCTTCTTAGCTTCTCATTCCAATGGCAGACAAAACCTAATTCCCAAATTCCAAAATCTAAAAAAAAAATTCGAGATTTACGCGCTTCGGGTTTCAGGGGGAAAAACCCTGGAGCTACTTCGAGTCGGGAAGAAAACTACTTGGGTCATCGGGTCGATTTCGCAAAAAACTCCAAGCAGGCATCGAGTATTTGAGGCGGGAACTCGAAGTCGACTCAGCACCAGAATTTTCCAATCTTCAAATTTTCATAACTTTTGAATACGTACTCGGATTTGGGCGAGGTTTCTTTTGTTAGGATCGTATCGAAATTCCGGACACTTTGATGCTGGTTTGGATGGATTTGGAGACTGTCAAATTTTTGGGTTTAAATTGAATGTAAATTCAATTTAAATTCAAAAGGTGAGTGTTTTATAACGCTCACAACGTACTGAATATCTTTATGGTAGTTAAATTTGAAATTATGAAATGATATGGATTTATTTGTCGTTGTTTGATAAAAATTTAATTGTCATATAGATTGTCATTTGAATTCACCGTTGAAAATTAAATTGACAGTCGAATTAAAGTTAAATTTTAATTGCGATCAAATTTCCTGATATTGATAATTATGAAGTTGTTGTGAATGTTATTGGCTTTATGGTTGATTGGTTGTGATGGATGCTATTGGTCAATATTGGTTGTTTATTTATTTTGATATATCATGCTATCATCATGTATATTGTTTATTGCATATAAACTGTAAACCGAATCATTTCGAATAAATTAAGAAATAGGTTGAAATGATATACCTATGACATCTATTTGGATTGAAATAATATATGTCCATCCTTGAAATTAAATTTGAAATAATTATCCACTTGGCCATAGGTTAGAAAATTATATACGGACACCGGGTTGGTTAAATTAAATGATTTTAAAAGTTGTTTTGAAATTATTTAAATGAATTGATTTTAAGAATAAAATCGAATTTATGGAAATTGAATTATTTTGAATTGAAGCTCAAGATGTTGGAATTTAAACTTGGTAAATGAAATTGTTTAATTATTCGAAGTTTAGATTTTTAAGAAAATTTTTGAAATACGGCGTAAATTTCGAAAGTTGATTTGTTTTAAAAGATTGGACTTTTAATCGAACTCTGAATATTTCTAATAAAATTTTTATGAAATGATATTTCAAGTTTGAGTTTGGAATTGAAAATTTATTTAAAATTGAGATTTAATTAATTTGGAATTTAATTGAAATTCAAAGAAATTTGTGAATTGGACTAAATTGAAACTATTGAATTATTTAATAATTAAATAAGGTTAAATTATTTAATGATTAAATTGAATTGAAATTCTTTAATAAGAAAATTTTGAACTTTTGAATAAGTGAATTTTTACTTCATAAATAATTGAAATTGAGTTTCTTTATTAATTAAGTTTTGGAAAATTATTTAAGAAAGTAAATAAGTGAAATTGAATTTTTTTAACAAGAAATGAAAATGTGATATTTTTGGAATTAATGTAAGACTTGTAATTGGAAGAATTGATTTGACGAATTTAATTTAATTCAAAATTGTAAGTTTTGATTTAATGAAGTTGAACTTAAAAAGGTAGTGTAATGGATTTGAAATTTAATAGAAATTGTTTTGAATGATAAAGTACCTTAACGGATATTAAATGAAATCGATAAATGAATTTAAATTGATTTGAATGTTGAATTAAATTAATTTAAATGATTTCGGAATGAAACTTATATACGAACTTGAATCAATATTTGAATTGTTTAAATTGAAATTGAAAATGAATTATAAGATTTTGAAATTTTGATTTGGAAGTTTTGAAACGTAAATTTGGAAATTGATTTAGAAAGACAAATGAAATGTTGATTTATAAATTTTAATTGAGATTGTAATTGATTTGGTTTTGAAATAAATAAACGACCAAACGGTGAAATAATTTCGAAGTTATTAAAGAGACCGGAATCGGTTATGGATATACTCTCTATCTAAACCGAAAACCACTTTAATAACTATACGCGGAGTGATGATCCAGAATGAAGTGGTTGGAATGATGTACGTGTTGACTGAAGAAAGAGAACGATAATGGATAGCCTTGACACTTGTGTCAAATTGGAAATGACTAAAACAGGAGCTGTGCCGGGCCAATGGAGGATTAGCTACCTCAAGTGGACACACTTCTTCGTAAACTATTCTTTTACTTGTTGTCGATTGGTGCACCCTTGATTTTGGGAGTGTTGTTTCACGGTGTTGCGGGCGCTGCGGCGTTGCGTTCTCACCAGTCCGGATCAGGCGAACGGTAGTATCACTACCTTGGGTATTGCCTCATGTGCCTTGTCATACTTGTATTCCATTTATGCGCGACCACTACGATTTTGATTTGTACCTTTAGTATATGGATTGCCCTCTGGTGACTTCCGGTTTTGGGGAAACTACGGTCTTGTATATGCTCTTGGGAATATAAACTGTGTTAAGGGTGGAATGGGCCATGGCTTAACGCTATTTTAATACTTTTACTTTAATGTAGACATATTATAATAGCGTATTGTACTACATAGTAGATAGTTTAACGGATCCTTGATAGATGGAAAATCCCGTAACATCTCTTAAGTTATTGCACTCACGTTGACACTGGATAGGAGATGTCAAAACCCGTAAACATCTCTGACGCCGTCACACTCATATTTTCTTATTCGATTTGACTTACATGAGATATTTTAGTCCTGACTCGAGTGTTTTGCCTTTTCATTACGCTCGGGTCAGCCTGAGCATTTCAGATAAGGTTGAAGATCTATTCTGGAGGACGAAGACGGAGTTTGGTATTACATCATTTGTATTCTACTACCATATTATTTTTCCGCTGCATTATTGTATTATCTCTGATATGTATGTAACTCTGATTTATGATGTATAATAATAATCAAATTTATTTATTTAACAGCTTCATGAACTGTTATTTTATTATTATATCTTGTTTCTTCCGCTGCGAGATTCTGAGTTTCTTTTTGTTCTTCCTTTTCCTTTCTTTTCTTATTTAACCCATTAACCATCCGCCCTTTTGAATGGTTTAGAATTGGCATGTGTGTTTGATTTGTCGATTTAAACTGTCCAAAAAGGCGGGTCGTTACAGTTGGTATCAGAGCTTTGGTTTAGATTACCTTGGCTCTAGTGGGGAATAACTCATTGAAATAGGGTTAAACCTTATGAATGAGTTCGAGTGTATATGAGAGAGCATATTTGTAATTTTGATATAAAAATGATTTTATATTGTGTTAAATTGTTCCGTTGAGTATTTATGAATTCTGGTTGGTACTTGGGACGCCAAGGCATCGATATGAATTTCTAAACACTCGAATAGGACAGATTGACATAATATTGTTTTGGACTATATTTTTATATAAAAGAACTATCTTGAAAATTTATAAATTTTGATTATATTGGTTGTTAGGAGATGATAATATTAGATTATCATCGTTTATTGTTGATTAGTCAATATTTCTAACTATTGACTATTGGACGATTTTAAGAAATGAAACTTGTAAATATGATTGACAATGAATATAAATGGTAAATAAAATAAAATAAAAATGAATTTAAATTAAGATGGAGAATTTAAATTCCGGTGTTTTGAAAATTTATTAACAAAAATTCGAAATGTATAATATAAGTATTATATGATAGTATATTCGATTAGAAATTGTTTTCAAAGGATTTTCAAATGAAGTAAGTGTTATACTCCCCTCTTGACACTAGAGAATGATTTCGGTGATGAGTGCACGCATCATCGACGTTTATTTTCGAGAGTCCAAGTGGGGGAGATCACTTAATAGTTTTTCTAAACCCTGTTTTGATTAAAAAAATTGAATTTTATTTTGTATTCTCTATAGTTTGATTTGATATATAAATTATATAAGTATATATTATTTCAAAACTTGATTTGAAATGAAACCGGGATTGGAATTCTTGAGTTCTTTAATAATTAATGATTTTTTCTTTAATAGTTGAAATGAATTAATACTTGAATCATTACGGAACTTCTGAATTGCGAAATAAGAAATGAACCTAAGAGCTAAGTGAAATATCAATTGAAGTAGAAATCCTTAGAATTAGGAAATTATGAATTTAAAATAAAATTGAAACTGTAAAACTCGCATAGTATTACATTTCATTCTATAGCATAGATCTAACTTACCAAATCATTTAAGAAGTTCAAAAATGTTATATGAATTGTTAATTGGATAATATACAAGTATAGGTTTGAAAAATGAAATATGCATTTAATTAATGGTTTGCAAATATAAATAAAATTGTTAGTAAATAATTGGAATTTAAATTAACATTTAAAGGTGATTCACCATTATGTTAATATAAAATGGAAATACTATATGTGAATGTAAATGTGAAATTAAATTATAGTGAAATTTAAGTAATGACTTAAAAATTAATTAATTGAAAATTCAACTTTGAATGAAAAGAGGTTGTATGTTGTTTAACTACATTCTATTTTCATAACAAAAACTTACCAAATGCTTAAAAAGTTTAAAATGCTAATAAGGATAAGTAGAGGAATAATATACCAGTGTGAGAGTGAATAATAAAATGTGAAGATCTATTGATAGTTGTAAATATAAAGGAAATTTAAGTTTTAAAATGAATTAAATTTAAAATTAATTAAATATAGAATTAGTAAATGGAAACTAATTAAATTTGAATAAAATTAAATGTCAATAAACTTGGAAGTGTATGAAATTAAAATTTTGACTTGGAAATGTATAATTGATTTATTATAGATTTGGATGGATGTTAATGTTTGATATGCATTGGTTGTTAGATGGATGATAATTGATTAAATTGAATTCATTAGTGTTAATGGAATTGAATAAACGGAATAATTTTTTTTTAATAATTAAATTCAAATTTGAAGCAAAGTGGAATTAAATATAATTGAATTCAAATTAAATTGAAGCAAATTGACTTGAATTTAAATTATGAATGAAACAAACTTGAATAAATCGGAAACAAATCGAATGTAAACTTATTTCATGGATAAATAAGAAAATAAACGACTTTGGGTTTGTGATTGATCTTTAGAAATTTGAAGTTTGATGGTTTGTACTTTGAAATAATAAAAGCAAAATTTTTGGGAAAAAAAATCCAAAATTGTCCAATATATGCTGAAACGGAAATAAGCATAACTTTTAAATGGATGGACGAAATTCAACGATATTAGACTTTTCGGAAAGCTTAGAAACTGTAGCACGACTTTTGTTTAGACTGTCTTGAGAAATTCCTTCATTTACTTAGTTAAAATTTTGAATCTTCTCGCTGGCCTGTGTAAAAGGGAAGCAAAATCAGTAGCATATACTCTTAGTATTTTTGCCATAACTTTTTACTGGTGTATCGGATTTTGATGATCTTGCACTTTCTGGAAAGCTAAGAACATAAATTAAAACTTTTACTTTAAGTGTTTTGTGTTTTGCTGTCATTTAGAGGGTCGAAAACGTGACCAAATGTCGCTGACCTGCGCAATTCATTGCCAGGCTGAGGCGTTCCTATTTAGTAAAACGGTCCTAACTTTTGAACGGAAGGTCCGAATTCAATGATTTTGAACATTCCGGAAAGCCTGAAACGAATGCAACAACTTTTGTTTAGATTCCATTGTCAAATTTTATCGTTTAGGTGACCAAAAACTGAGATTTGTTTGCTGTCCTGGAATTGGAATTTCAGTTTTGAAGCTAAACATGTTATATGTGTGTTGTTTATGATAAGTATATCGATCTATCTTTATATGCATGGTTCTAACTTGGTTATTGAGAATTTTAGTAGGTAGCAAAGAGGTTGCGCTTCGCTTGTGGAGCTCGCTTCTGCGCTTAATGCAAAATGTAAGTTAAAATGCTAATAAACGCTAAATAAAAGGTATGTTCTCGGATTACAGTTTATGTTGTGGTGTATTATTGTGTTCCCCATGTTTTGGGATGCCTCATTCTTGTAATGAGATGTGTATCACGCAATTATTACCACTGTGAAATTTTTCGGTCCTAGCCGCGCAAAGGAGGTACTGCCGAAATTTTTCAAAAATCCGGGAGTTAGAAAATTTTGAGATTTTAAAAAAATCCTATAACTAAATTTTGCAAATAAGTCGAATATTTTGAATGAATTATATCTAAATGATGGTTTCCCCTTCTCCGTTCCTTTTCGAGGACGAAAAGTTTTAAGTGGGGGAGAATGTAACGACCTGTATTTTTAACACTTTAAAAATACGAATTAAAATAAAAATTTTGAATAAAAATCCGAAGGAAATAAAATTTTGTATTGTTAAATGTGAATTACAAGTTAAAATGCAAAACTGAATTCTGAAATAACTTATTTGTAAATTAAATATGGATGTTAACCTGTATTGAATGTAAGTAATGAATTGAGTTTGATTGTAAACCAAATTGGTTATGATTGTAAACAAAGAATAAATAAAACGGTAGATTTAATAGTGGAAGTTTATGTTATTGAAACTAATATAAATAAATGTAACTTAATATTACAGTTGATTGAAATCAAATAATAACCGAAACTGTAATTTGATAAAGATGTTAACTGGTAATTGAACGTAAGTAAAGATTTAAATTTGAATGTAACAAGAAATTGAATTGAATTGAATTTGATTGTAAACAACGAAATAAATAAAATGTACATTTAATATTGAAGTTATAATATGGAAATCAACGTAAATGAATGTAATTTAATATTACTGTGAATTTAAATAAGATGATAGCTGAAGAAAATGAAAGTAAATGAATTATAAACTATTGATAATAATGTATAAGTAAATGGTTGATGCAATAATGAAAGTGTAAATCGAAATAAAAGAATTCAATTGGAATTAAATAACTTGAATTTGAATTACAATATAATTGAACGCTGAATCTAATGTAATCTTTTATACTGGATTTATAATGGAAAACTGCATTGTAAAAGATTGTTAATTACTGTGAAATTAAAAATAAAATTTGTGAACAATTGAAATTTGATTTAAAAGTTAATAGTTTAAAATTGGGAATTTTATATTGAAATTAAACAGTAAAAATTGTCATTTTTACAACTGTCTCGGATTTCGACGAAACTAGTTTCATCGAATCCGTAATAGTGAATTATTGTAAGGTTTCAATTTTCGTAGCAATCGGACTTGTCGTTTGATCGTACGGACTCGAAACGCCTTGAAATAAATGCAATTATAATCAATTAAAATCAATTTGAAATTTTGATTTTAGCATAACTTCTTCATACGATGGAATTTGGACTTGAAACCTTTTCCATTGCGTTTAAAATATTTTAAAACACCTATTTTGATATATGGGTTTACCCAATTCCGTTCCGGAGTCAGAACGGGCTTTTCGGGCCATAGTTTGTTCCGCACGTTCATCTATCCAGTCTATCTACTCTATCTCTAACATACCTATATAAACACAGTTATAAACCCTAGCCTCTCTAATCTTCATTTGTCTGTACGTACAATTCATCTTCTTCTTAGCTTCTCATTCCAATGGCAGACAAAACCTAATTCCCAAATTCCAAAATCTAAAAAAAAAAAATTCGAGATTTACGCGCTTCGGGTTTCAGGGGGAAAAACCCTGGAGCTACTTCGAGTCGGGAAGAAAACTACTTGGGTCATCGGGTCGATTTCGCAAAAAACTCCAAGCAGGCATCGAGTATTTGAGGCGGGAACTCGAAGTCGACTCAGCACCAGAATTTTCCAATCTTCAAATTTTCATAACTTTTGAATACGTACTCGGATTTGGGCGAGGTTTCTTTTGTTAGGATCTTATCGAAATTCCGGACACTTTGATGCTGGTTTGGATGGATTTGGAGACTGTCAAATTTTTGGGTTTAAATTGAATGTAAATTCAATTTAAATTCAAAAGGTGAGTGTTTTATAACGCTCACAACGTACTGAATATCTTTATGGTAGTTAAATTTGAAATTATGAAGTGATATGGATTTATTTGTCGTTGTTTGATAAAAATTTAATTGTCATATAGATTGTCATTTGAATTCACCGTTGAAAATTAAATTGACAGTCAAATTAAAGTTAAATTTTAATTGCGATCAAATTTCCTGATATTGATAATTATGAAGTTGTTGTGAATGTTATTGGCTTTATGGTTGATTGGTTGTGATGGATGCTATTGGTCAATATTGGTTGTTTATTTATTTTGATATATCATGCTATCATCATGTATATTGTTTATTGCATATAAACTGTAAACCGAATCATTTCGAATAAATTAAGAAATAGGTTGAAATGATATACCTATGACATCTATTTGGATTGAAATAATATATGTCCATCCTTGAAATTAAATTTGAAATAATTATCCACTTGGCCATAGGTTAGAAAATTATATACGGACACCGGGTTGGTTAAATTAAATGATTTTAAAAGTTGTTTTGAAATTATTTAAATGAATTGATTTTAAGAATAAAATCGAATTTATGGAAATTGAATTATTTTGAATTGAAGCTCAAGATGTTGGAATTTAAACTTGGTAAATGAAATTGTTTAATTATTCGAAGTTTAGATTTTTAAGAAAATTTTTGAAATACGGCGTAAATTTCGAAAGTTGATTTGTTTTAAAAGATTGGACTTTTAATCGAACTCTGAATATTTCTAATAAAATTTTTATGAAATGATATTTCAAGTTTGAGTTTGGAATTGAAAATTTATTTAAAATTGAGATTTAATTAATTTGGAATTTAATTGAAATTCAAAGAAATTTGTGAATTGGACTAAATTGAAACTATTGAATTATTTAATAATTAAATAAGGTTAAATTATTTAATGATTAAATTGAATTGAAATTCTTTAATAAGAAAATTTTGAACTTTTGAATAAGTGAATTTTTACTTCATAAATAATTGAAATTGAGTTTCTTTATTAATTAAGTTTTGGAAAATTATTTAAGAAAGTAAATAAGTGAAATTGAATTTTTTTAACAAGAAATGAAAATGTGATATTTTTGGAATTAATGTAAGACTTGTAATTGGAAGAATTGATTTGACGAATTTAATTTAATTCAACATTGTAAGTTTTGATTTAATGAAGTTGAACTTAAAAAGGTAGTGTAATGGATTTGAAATTTAATAGAAATTGTTTTGAATGATAAAGTACCTTAACGGATATTAAATGAAATCGATAAATGAATTTAAATTGATTTGAATGTTGAATTAAATTAATTTAAATGATTTCGGAATGAAACTTATATACGAACTTGAATCAATATTTGAATTGTTTAAATTGAAATTGAATTATAAGATTTTGAAATTTTGATTTGGAAGTTTTGAAACGTAAATTTGGAAATTGATTTAGAAAGACAAATGAAATGTTGATTTATAAATTTTAATTGAGATTGTAATTGATTTGGTTTTGAAATAAATAAACGACCAATCGGTGAAATAATTTCGAAGTTATTAAAGAGACCGGAATCGGTTATGGATATACTCTCTATCTAAACCGAAAACCACTTTAATAACTATACGCGGAGTGATGATCCAGAATGAAGTGGTTGGAATGATGTACGTGTTGACTGAAGAAAGAGAACGATAATGGATAGCCTTGACACTTGTGTCAAATTGGAAATGACTAAAACAGGAGCTGTGCCGGGCCAATGGAGGATTAGCTACCTCAAGTGGACACACTTCTTCGTAAACTATTCTTTTACTTGTTGTCGATTGGTGCACCCTTGATTTTGGGAGTGTTGTTTCACGGTGTTGCGGGCGCTGCGGCGTTGCGTTCTCACCAGTCCGGATCAGGCGAACGGTAGTATCACTACATTGGGTATTGCCTCATGTGCCTTGTCATACTTGTATTCCATTTATGCGCGACCACTACGATTTTGATTTGTACCTTTAGTATATGGATTGCCCTCTGGTGACTTCCGGTTTTGGGGAAACTACGGTCTTGTATATGCTCTTGGGAATATAAACTGTGTTAAGGGTGGAATGGGCCATGGCTTAACGCTATTTTAATACTTTTACTTTAATGTAGACATATTATAATAGCGTATTGTACTACATAGTAGATAGTTTAACGGATCCTTGATAGATGGAAAATCCCGTAACATCTCTTAAGTTATTGCACTCACGTTGACACTGGATAGGAGATGTCAAAACCCGTAAACATCTCTGACGCCGTCACACTCATATTTTCTTATTCGATTTGACTTACATGAGATATTTTAGTCCTGACTCGAGTGTTTTGCCTTTTCATTACGCTCGGGTCAGCCTGAGCATTTCAGATAAGGTTGAAGATCTATTCTGGAGGACGAAGACGGAGTTTGGTATTACATCATTTGTATTCTACTACCATATTATTTTTCCGCTGCATTATTGTATTATCTCTGATATGTATGTAACTCTGATTTATGATGTATAATAATAATCAAATTTATTTATTTAACAGCTTCATGAACTGTTATTTTATTATTATATCTTGTTTCTTCCGCTGCGAGATTCTGAGTTTCTTTTTGTTCTTCCTTTTCCTTTCTTTTCTTATTTAACCCATTAACCATCCGCCCTTTTGAATGGTTTAGAATTGGCATGTGTGTTTGATTTGTCGATTTAAACTGTCCAAAAAGGCGGGTCGTTACAAGACTGATGGTTTCTAGTCGAGAAACCATATCGAAATCCGCATTAGGGAAGTCGAATGGACAATACTAGTTCGAAAGCGAACTTGTGTGATCGAGCGAGCGATCAAATGTGATTTTACGAAATGATGACATATGTACATCTTATATTCTAATATCATTGATATACTTGGCGCTGAAATTGGAAGTTGTTGGGTTGGATATCTTTGTAATTTAATTGGAATTTTTCTTTTATGCAAAACTACTATCAATTTAATACCATTTTTCAAAACTATTTTTTCTTTTATTCTTCTTAAACAAACTATTTTATTATATTTTACATACAAAACTATTTTATATAAAACCATTTTCCAAAAAACTATTTTATATACAAAACTAGTTTTTTTTCAAAACTATTTTATATGCACAATATTTTACAAACTATTTTATATATAAAACTATTCTAAATTAAAAATCTTTTATAAAGCAAAGATGTTCAATCCCATATGACTCTTCATGCAGCGAAATTTATTTTTGAAAATTTTGGATCCTTATATAAGATGGACTTTATGTAAATATAAGATGATGTTGAAAACCATTGATATTGGAAATAAATTGTTTGACTTAAATTATATTGAATTTGGAAATTTGGATTTATTTTCTAAATTTATTATTTTGGAAACTTTGGAACTGAAGATATTTAATTTGAGAAGAAATAATTTGGTGGAATTGTATATGATTTTGAAACTTAACTGATATTGAAACAATTGAAATTTGAAAACCTTGTGTTACTAAATACTTGATTTGGGAGTTATCGAACATATATAAAAATTAGGTTTGTATAAGTATGATGTTGATTCGAAAACTATGGATTTGAAAAGGTACTCAATTTGGAAAGTGAAATCTTATATAATTGAAGTTTATATAAGTGTGATTTGATATACTATTGATTTTGGAAAGTATTTGATTTGAAAATGAAATCTTATATATAATGGACTTTATATAAGTATGATACTTGAAAGTGATTTGAAAAGGTAGTATATGATACATATTTTCGAACTAAAGATATGGAAAGGGCCTTCTGCTTGATATCTGCTTTGTGGCCACATTGTGGATTCATTCTATCGATATTTCTCTGATTTTTGGTTTTCCGGATATGATACTCGAGTTTCCATCGAATTCCATGGCGTTACCCATGGTCTTACGAGTGCGACTACATAGCACAACTTCCTGGATGAGATTGCCTAGGGGTACGGATTGTTTCCTGGGGGATATAGGCGTAACCATTGTGTATCCTGCATCTATGTAGGTCGCATTAGTACCGAAACCGCCTGGATGAGATGGCCTAGGGGTACGAATTGTTTCCTGGGGGATCCAGGCGTAACCATTGTGTATCCTGCATTCTACTAGTCATCATGGCGTAACTCGCAGGGCTGAGAAAGCTTACGGATATGGATTGTTTCCTGGGTGATCCAGGCGTAACCATTGTGTATCTGCGAACCATGGTTAGACAAAGGTTTTGTTTTTTTATTTTTGTTTGGATTGTACTTTCCATATATGTTTTTAAAAGTTTTCCAGTATTTTCACTGGGTTTTGAAACAAGTCTACTAAGTACCTAGAGAATTCTAGCTTTGCGCCTGATCAACGCACTGCAAGAGTCTGCAGGAACGAGGAAAAACTTGTTAAGACATCGAGTTATAAAAGTATTTTGATAAAGTGTTATATAAAGGATATTTTGATCAGTTATTTCCTTTCTAAAAGATTTTAAAGTGTTTTTAATATTGTTTACCTCTTTAACCAACAATTTTAAATTAATGGCTCATCCTTGTCTTTCGTCCTATTTTCCCTTCTAGCTATTCCTATTCTCCACCTTGTTAAACTTACCTATAACAACAGTTATCAGGTATAATTTTAATCTTCTTGTCATCTTGTCTTAATCCTATTCCATATTATCTTTTCTGTGTTTTCCGTACCTCATTCCTTTTCTAGGACGAAAAGGTGTGAGTAGGGGAGAGTGTAACAACCCTGTATTTTGTGATTATTTTAATTGTATATATTACTTATTTTAAATTGAATTTCCTGATTTGAAAACTTTATTTTATTTATTAAAATGAATAAATTTTGTTATTTTAAATATAAATTTTGATTTCGATGTGAATTAGAATTCCAAACATGAGTAAATAGAATATTTTCTAGAAAAGTGAATTTTGGTCAATATGGTCAAACTTTGACTTTTAAATTTAAAATTTGAAAGTTTGAAAATTTGAATTTTATCTTTTATTATGAATGTAAATAAATTTTTAATAATAATGCTTTTCGTTTCGCTAAAATCTGATTAATATTGTGAAAGTTATGCCTTTTTAACTATTGAGTGTAATTTGTTGTATTTAACAAAATTGTTTATTTTAAATTATATAAATAATATTTTATTTGGTCATGTAATGTTCTAATTTATATTTATATGGGTAAAATAACATGTTATGTATATATTTTGGTTTTAAAACATTTTTCAAAGTGTAATTGACATTTTCCAATGTCAGTTGTATTCTGTTTATAATTCCTAATTTCCAGTTTCATTTAATTAAAGAAATTCTTTGTTTATTTTCTATTTTCTTAAGGCATTATTTTATTTTCATTTACACTTCATTTTGTTCAGCATTTATTTTATTTTACTTGACTTTTATTGGTTTAGAAGTAAAGTTATAATTTTTCTAAAACTAGTGATATTCTATTTGAAATTTTAAAGTCCTATTTTGAATTTTTAAACAATTTCTTTATTCTTTTTCTATTTTCTCTATATTTAATTATTTATTTCACTTTAGAAATGATAAATGAATTATTTATTTCAAAGTTTTGCTTTAGAATATTTTTAAAATGAAGTGGATAATTTTCCGAAGTCAATAGTGATTTATTTGTAATTTCTGGACCCTGTTTTCAATTTTTAAGCAATTTCTTATATTCTTTTTCCATTTTCTTTAAAATTAATTAATTATTTTTAATCTATATTACTTTGTTTCGGTTCTAAAGTCAAATTACTGATTTTATTTTGTTTTATTTGAATTAAAGAAAAAGGAAATATGAAAGAGTTTAAAATGCTTAAGAAACTGAAGTCTTTTCATCTTCTATGTCCTTTCAATTGCCACAACTCCTCATTTACTTTTTTGGCTGTGTATTACTTTGTTTGGCCGTGTATTCCAGTGCTCATTCCTGCAAAAAAACATTTGTTCCTCATTCTATTCATGGCTTGTAAAAAAATTTGGTAATGGCTACTTTTTCCTTGTTCTTCTTCTTCTCATTTTCATGGTTTTTGTCTTGTTTCTTGGATTCTTTTGCACTTCCTCCTTGTAATGACCCAAGATTTTAGGAATTTATTCTGAAAAATATAAATGAATTCAAAATAATTTTTGAATAAATTTTGAAAGGGGATTGATATAGCTTGATAGTGTATCAGTATGTGTGTACATGTGTGCACAGGAAATGCACATGAACTAAAGCTAAAAATCCCTGAACTCTAAGAATAAATACATATTGATATGTATGGGAATATATATATATATATGTAGATTAAATCCTTAAAAGCTGTATGCATAAGCAATATATATATATATATATATATGAATGCTACTGAGTATTTTTGAGTGTACATGTACATGTGTGTGTCAGTACAAAATAATGTATAAATATATATACAGATGAGTATACTAATTAATTTAGTAAGCTTTATATACATATATACATATATATATATATATATATAGATATGTTAATAAGGTACTAGAGTTCAAATCAGCAAAATAAAATATACCAACATATTTTAAATATAGGCAGAAATAAAAAGAATGAAGATATAAAAAGGAGTAATCCTCTTATAAATAAATGAAGGAAGTACATACCATTTACATGAAAGCTAAAAATAGAAAAAAAAAGATAAAACAGAAAAATACTTGGTATAGGCAGAATTAGGAAGAGTATTTGATAAATAATAAAATCAAGTCACACTTTTAGCATGATAGTAGACAAAGGAAAAAGTATTTTCTGGAAAAGCAAAAATCTGAAATTAACCAAAAAGATATAACCACTTTTCTCTTCACAAACTCAAGCCGGGGAGGGTAAGATTTTGGGTTTGAAAATTAAATACAAATGGCATAATTTCTGATGGGCAAAAAATGTCTTTAGCTAGTGCCTTGAACCCTAAGAAAAACTCTGCATAAATAGGCAGTGAGAGGAGAAACCTTCTTCTTCCCGGATAACTCTTGAGAAAAATATATAGATATTATATAAATATAATACAAGTGAAGAAAAGATTTGAAGGCAGAGGCTTACCAGTCGACTAGGAAGTGAAAGAGAGCTAGGTGAGAAAACTCACTCAAAATCTAAGGCAATAAGTCCTAATGTAGGCAGCCAGTTATAAGTAATTTTCTTAAAAATGTATTTTCATATGAGAATGCTTATCTGTGATTTTAAAACTGAAAATGTTTTGATTCTCTTTGGTTGTTCTACTTGTTTTATTATATGAAAGTTTTAAGTGTTGTTAGTATACACATATGCTTTATAAAAACCCAGATCTCTGATATGAACATAAACAAATACCAAGAAAATAAAATGTTGAAAATAGGCAAGTAGTATTGGTTTTAGCTCAACCCAAAAAAATAAAAGATGTAAATAATGTTGAGCTGCAATATACTCATGTATAAGTGCTGAGGCTTGAGACAAAAAGGAATTAGGGGTGCAATAGGGTTGCCTATGTGCTGATGCTCCTAATTTAATAAAAATGCATAAAGATATATACACATAGCAAACAAATTTTGTGGTTTAGTGAAACTTGGTCAATCTAAGTTTAACTCAAGCACAAATACTTGCAAAAGGAAAAACTCTCTTAAAAGCCATAAGCCACTGTTAGTTGCCTTTACTTCTTTAAAGTACCAGAACATATGTATGCAGATGTAGAATCCCATTTAAATGGATAACAATGTCTGTTTGCCTAATTATCTCTGCTTGGTTATGATTATTATGAGATGCCATGATAGGATGTTTTAGTTAGGGAAATGGATCACTGATTGGTTTATTCCTGAAATATTAAAAGGGTTATTACTAACTTAAAACATGATTAGGAAATGGGGGTCAAGAACACTGCAGGAATGACTTGTGTTCTTGAGTAACACAAGTTGACACATGGCTTGTTTAAGTCCTGAGATCTTTGTGTAATGGAGTGAATTAGTTCATTACAATGTGTCCATTGATTCGTAAATATTGCAGATGAGACCAGGATAGATAAATATACCAAGGGAAAAATATTTGAGATGATGAGAAAACTAGAGTTTTTCCCAGAATTGAAATATGAGGATGGAATAAATGATTTCACTCATATTGGTTATTTTCCTGTTTTGTGTGAATGATTGTTTGACTATGACTGAATTGTATGCTTGAATTAATGTGCCATATTTATATATGTAGCCTCTGGAAAGAAAAATTAAAGTGTGCACATGCACAATGACACAGAGCATGCACACATGTATGACCTGATTCCAAAGGGCAGAACTTTATGTATATGTACCTAATTTGATTTTAACCTAATTAACCAATTGCTTTTGTGAATTTTATCATACCAGACATGTGTCTGACCCTAGTGTGCTAATGGCATCTGGGGTGTCTCATTTAAAATGAGTCAGTTTCAAATGCTTTTTCAGGGATTGCAGCAACTAAGTAGGAGTAGGAGCAAGGCTTTGAGAAGAGGATTATAGCATGCTAAACTTAGCTAGATAAGAGCCTAAATGATAAAATCCGCATGTATTAATGATTTAAATTGTTACTTGTATTAAGTGTTGAATATGGGATGGATATTTTGTTAAGTATTTTATTAAGAGATTGACTTGTATCTGGAATTTATAAATCTAGTTAATATCTGATACTAAAGAAGTTAATCAAAATATTGTAAGTGAATTTAGTAAGAACACCATGTTAAAAATTGAATGATTACATTTTATAAATGTATTAGTCAATCTTGAGTCTTTAGAAAGGATTTTAGTTTTGGGAAATCTGGATAGTTGATTCTCAGAAAAAAATTAAATGGTTTTATCTTTCTACCATGGCATATGTATACAAAAGATAATAGGCATAAGTTGAATGTTTTTATATGACTGCAAGGTTCCCATAATTTAACTTGTTTCACACAAATGTTTCATGTCTTATATTTTTTGTAAAGTAAAGAAAGAATCTGTAATAAGGGAGTTGAAAGCCAGATCCAAATAGTTGCAGTTATATACGCACATAAACATGTTTTGTGCAAATATTAACACACCTTTTCCTTTGTATTTTTAATAGGAATCTGAATCCCATAACACCCAGATTTTAATCAAATGCATTTTAAGACCAGATGGGTTACACCAGAACAAAGAGTCTGGTTGAACCATGTGATTGACACCCATGGTTACAGGGAACCCACTCAAGTTTGCACTTCATTTAATTTAAAGCACCAGACCATTAATTTATAGACAATCATATCACATTTATCTGGTTTCTAGAATTTATACTCCCTAGAGAATTTGGCAAGGAATCAGGAGTTTAAAAATATATATATAGGTATTCATGCATGAATGGAATTTTTATTGCATATAACACTGAACCATGTGTGGATTGATTAAATTCAATCAATCCAATATCCTCTTGTTTTCCAGAACTCTAATTCAAACAAGAGAGGCATATACATCCTCACATGTATGTGCATATCTTTGTGAATGTACTGATATATTTATATTGGTTAATTATTTTGATCCTGGATATATATTTTGTTTATTGGAAAAAGAAAATGACCCTGGGAAATATATTTGTAATGAATGATATATCTATATATCATCTCTGTAAAAAAAAATCCTAATCAAATTAGGGTAGAAATAGGAGGGTCATTTCACTCCTCCTCATATCCATGGCCACCACCTCCTACACCTCTTCCCTACCATAAACACCAACTATACTCCAGGTCATGACCATGGCCGAACCCACCATGGTGACCAAACCCCTCAAAAATGCAACCTAGGCCTTAAAAACAATGTTGTGACCACTATTTGCATCACCACTTCATTTTCCACCACCACCACCACCTTTGGCCGCCACCACCACCTCTGACCAGACCACCACACACCCTCTAGCCTTTGACCTGACCCACACTCCACTGGCCAACCCTAAACACCCCATGGCGGAGCCTCTTTGTTGAACCAAAACTCCTCTTTATTTTCTAAAACCTCTTCACCTTCCTATGTTGTAACTTCCTCCACTTGTTCTAGCCTTTGTGCCATACATTCCTATGTTCAAACCTGAGCCAAAGTCATGCCAAACCTAAGCCAAAACATCCCCTAGGCTGTGCAAGCAAATGTAGAAAGCAAGGCAAAAGTCGTTGCATTCATATTTGTTTTTATTCCAAAGTTATATCATTTCAAGGTTGCATTGAAATTTATAATTTGTTTGGTTTTGTTTTGGGTTGTAACACAAGGTCTATAGCTTGGATCTCGCTCTCCACTCAAATTCTAGTCTTGTCATCATGCTTTTGATTCCGTTGTGTCATTTGTACTGCAATCTCCAGCCATAGAGGTGAGTAAATCTCACCTGGCATTTTATACTTATGCAAATGTGAATTGAAAACAATTGAATGTGTAGTTCTATTATGTTATGCTATAACTGCATGTGATTATTTATGTATGATGTTAAACCTGTAAATTACATGTCATATCATATGTTACTGTTATATAACGCTTTTCTGTTTATTTATATCAGTATATCACACTGCAAGTTCACTGTAGAATAGAATCACTATGGGTTGAAATGATACATACCCGAACGGACTTTAGAATAGGGAAAAATCCTTATGGGCTGAAATGATAGGCCTGAACGATTTTATTTATTTCATTTAACTTGGGATTGCGGGTTTGAAATGATAAAACCTGGATTTTTCCTTTGTAAATTACGGATTGAAATGATATATTATCCGTATCATTTGACTTAGGTTAGAAAAAATTATATACAGACCTGTGGTTAATACATATATTTTCTTGAAATTATAAAATATGTTAAAAATGTAAATTTTATGATAACTTGATTTTTATTTTATTTTAAAATGATTTTATAAAGTGTTATTGATTTTTCTATAAATTAAAAATAGTTAAATAAATGTTTAAAAGTTGAAATTTGAAGTATAACTTAACTTGGAAAATGTGAAAGTGTTTTAAAATAAAAGTTAACTTAAGAAAATAAAATGGAATTTAAATAAATTTATGAAATGGTAAACTTAATTTAAATGTTAAGTAAATGAAATATTATAAATTTTACATTTATTTTATAAGTGAATTATTACAGATTTGATAATTGTTTGTGAAACCTTCACTTTGTAAAATCGTAAATTAAGGGTTATTTAAATGATTGTTTTTAAAGTAAGAAAATATGATTTTTATAAGTTAAAATGGATTTAAACAAATTTTAATTGTTTATGAAATTGTAGTGAAAGTTTGGAATTTAAATTGACATCATTCATGAAATGCTATCATTTCTAAAGTTAAAGATATTACAGCATTTTGTAAATGTTGTGATTGATATAAATGAACTAAATGGCTAAATGAACTAAGTGCTATAGTTGCTGAATTTAACTAAAGTTTTATTTGAAATCTAAACCTATTACAACATCGAAATGCTGTCTTTTGCTAATTGAATTGTTTTTAAACATAACTTTCCTTAGCATTTTCTAAATGCTGCAAAAGTTGAAATTTCACTGTTTTAATAAATTTAAGTGAATAAATGAATTCTGAAATGGTAAAATTTTGAGAATTGAATATTGACTATTAAATATAATAACTTCATTTTTAAATGATTTAAATGGAATAATTTGGTTTGAAATATTTTGATATTTTGAAATGGATTTGAAATGATATTTGAATTCGAAGTATAAATTACCATTTGGAATTTTAACCACGTGATGTAATTAAATTGATGGTTTTATGGATCCTTAAAGGATGGGTGATCCCAAGCATCCTTTAAGTTATTATGCATTACTATTACAGTTCACTTGAGTTGGTTTACATTGTATAAGTATATATGTCCTGACTTGAGTGTTTTATGTTTTACTTTACGCTCGGGTCAGCCTGAGAATCACCGCTTTGGATTCACCTTCAGGAGCTAGAGATATGTCTTGGTATTATTGATTACCTCCAGTTATTTCTTATTCAGTATTGTCTTGGTATTATTGATTTATGTATCCTAACTTCTATTATATTTATTTTGACTATGAGATTTTGTATATGTTTTGAGAGTTTGTATATAGTAGCTTCTTGAACTACTATGGTATTTTATTTCCGCTGCGAGTTATTCTGATATTCTGTGTCTGTGATTCTATATTTGATTTTATTTGCTCCAAATTTTATTACAATCTGTTATTTTGAATTATTCAAGTCAGACATGTGTGGATTATTGTCGATTTGAATGGTCCAAACTAGTGGGTCGTTACAGATTAGTAGTATTCCCATTTTTTATTAAAAAATGAATTTCAAGCATCTTCTAACCATGCATAACCATAAGGACTTTTAAATGGGATTAGAATCAACTTGTCTATTTAATAATCAATTTTGATATGTGTTTCATACATGCATAACCGTGAAGACTTTTAAATGAGAATGAAAGCACATAAACGAATATTCCAAGTAATTCAACCATGCATAACCGTGAGGACTTCTAAATGAGAGTGAATACTTTGGATGTTTTTATTGCTAAAAAATAAAATAAAATAAAAATGAATAATTTCCTGTTTAAAATACCACATTTTGACATACTATATTGGATTGTAATGAGTGATGGTCGTCAGAAATATGATAGAAATATAGATGGTCATGGAATTTTTACCAATCAAAGTTATTACAAATTTTAAAGAAATTTACTAAATATAATGTCTCGAGTCATAATATATGATTAATATCGACACTCATCACTATTTCAATTACTATTTATCTTTTCGATAATCAGTAGGGAGTCAGATTAGTTAATGTAATCATTTAAGATCAAATCCAAAATTAAATTTAAAACCAAATTTTATAAAATGCCTAATCTGAAACAAAGTCAACAAAAACTATTTTCTGGAAGGGGTTTTATAAAAAAAAGTCTGCTAATTGAAAATCATTTGATATGAAAATATGCAGATATTTTCTTTGAAAATGTGATGCAACTAATGAATGTCTCTACATAAAACACGTTCCACTAGTAATTTTTCTATCAACTAGATTACCGGCATAATCTGTATTTGAATACCGCTTTAACTCAAAGTAATCAGATGGATATCAAAGAACAAATCGTGTGACGTGCAACAAATACCTTATAATCATTTTACAGCTTTTAAAATGTGATTCCTTAAGGATTTGATTGAAAACGTGCACATTAACGTCTAGTGAACATATTGTCAGATCTAGAAGCACTAAGATAAACAAATATATCCATGTGTATCTAGAGTAATCATCAACCATTAAACAACATCATTAGTCCAAACAAATCTATGTAACTAGTTCAAAGACTCTAAAGGTACTTATAGTGTTCTCGGCATAAAAGATAATTCACCAACAATTTTGCATAAATCAAAATAAGCAATCATTTCTTTATCACTTAATCAGCTGATTTAAATTAGATTATTGTGCAGATTTTCAACATTTAATATATCGTTCAAGATAAATGTACCATTACCTATTTTACCTTTACCGTTAATTTTTCGTTGTTACCCATTGTGACTCTGCTACCTTTGTACTAGGCTAAGGAACTTTGATTTGTCGCCTGTCATGTGCCTGGAACAGCCATAATCCAAGTACCACTCTTATTGTTCCTTAGCCTGCCACTACACCTACACGAGGAAAGATTTTTGTGACCTATTTGTTTTTATAGGTACATGATTGTTAGTGACAAACGATTTTGAAATATAAGTTTGTGTAGACCCAAAACAATCTATATTTTTTCCTTTCGGCACCCAGATTTGTTTGAATTTAAGGGATTATATATTCATGCCTTTTGGAACCCAAATTGGTATGGTTTTCACGTGTTAGGATCTATACCAACAATTGTTGTGATTGTGTCCAAATTTTCTACAAATCGTGCACTTGGAATTGACTTTATCAATTTTGCTTCTAACACGTTCAGATTGAATAACCCAAGTCCTTGTTTAACAGTATTGACAGTTTGTTTTCCCTAATAACATATTTAACGATCTTTCTCCTTTGGAAAATTTTCTTAAAGTTGGACAATTGTTGGACTTGTGTTTTGAGAGATTCATTTTCATTCAATAACAAAGTGCACTTTTTAATAGAATTTTCTCTTCTAGTATTTTCACTTTCTTTCAAAATCAGAATTTCATTTTCAAGTAATTTAATTTTTATTTTTGATTTTTTAATTATTTCTTTGAATGATGGACACTTATCACACTTAGGGCTCTTATTTCGATAGATTTTAACCAATTGATCAAGCTGCTTATTTATTTCTATCAAGCTATCTCTTTGTGATTCAATTTTAGCGTACTTCTCCCTAAGTCTTTCAAAGCATCCATTTACCTCGTGAAAATATATAAGTAATTTTGAATGAGTAAGTTTTGATACCTCGCTTGGCTTGTCATCATCACTATCAGTTGTATCACCTCGAAGACACAGATCTGCTTTTTCACTCTCACTGCTAGTGCTTTTATTATCATCATCACTTTTATTCCAAGTGGCTGCAAAACTTCTCCTTTTCGATTTCTTTCCTTGGCCGAGTCGATTCAGAGGACAATTTGACTTGATATGACTGGATTTATTGCAGTTGTGACAAATGATCTCCTACTCTTCTGGGTTGGCTAGAACTTTGACTATTCTGCTTTTCAGTTGTTGATTTAGAGCTGGATTTCCGTATTTTTGGTTCCACATTTTGAATCTCTTTATTATCAGTGCCAATTCAGCTGCTCCATCATCATCATCGTCATCTTCACTTTCAGTTGTTCCTTTGAGAGCTATTGATTTCTTTCGAGTATCACCTCCTTCATGTTCTTCCTTGAATTTCATTTCTAGCTCATAAGTGGTGAGATTTCCGATGAGTTCTTTGACTTTAACTTGTTTCAAATCTTTTGATTCTTGAATGATAGTGACTTTTGCTTCAAAATTTCATGGTAGAATTCTAAGGATTTTTCGAACTATTTCCAGCTCTGTGTATGGCTTTCCAAGTGATTTTGATTTGTATGCTAGATTAGAAAGTCGTCCATACATTTCTTTGACACTTTCATCCTTTGCCATTGTGAAGTTTTCGTATTTGCTACTAAGCATGGCAAGGCGAGATTCTTTAACTTGGGAAGTTCTTTCGTGAGTCACTTCAAGTGTGTGCCAAATTTCCTGCGCAGTTAGACAATGTGAGACACGATTAAATTCAATTTTATCCAATGAACAAATAATAAAATTCATAGATTTAGCATTAGCATTCTACAGTTTATTTTCAAGATCTGTCCATTGATCCATTGACTTTTCAATTTCTTGATTTTCTACAACTATAGTTGGTGTCCTATATCCCATCTCAACAATAATCCATGCATTTACGGTTTTCAGAAAAATTTTCATTCTATTTTTCTAGTAAGCATATTCACCATTGGACAAGGGTGGTCTAACTATGGATTGACCCTCAGCAAAAGCATTATTAAAAGAAGCCGTCTAAAAAATCAAATTTTTAAAACAAAAAATCAAAATTTTAAAACAAAAAATGGTTTTTGTTCCTAGCTCTAATACCACTTGTAGGATCGTTTTCACCCTAGAGGGGGGTGAATAGGGTGATACTAATAATAATAAAAATTAATGCAGAAATATATATAATAATTGTAGCACAGATAATAGAAGAATAATAAAAGCAGAAAGATAATGCAGAAGAGATCACACACAAATTTACCCAGCTTCAACAAAACACTTCCTACGTGCTGCCCCCAAGGTTTCTACTAGAAATTAAGCAGTTCGATGCTTACACATATAAACTTGCGACACCCGCTAATGACTAACCTAACTCTACGCTAAAAACCCTGCCACAACTCAACCACTGAGTTGCGAATGCTCAAACTACACCATCGTAGTTCGTCACCTAGTCATACGACTAGAATTTTACAAAAGTTTAAAAGAAAATTACAAAAACAAAAAAACCCTTTATATATATTTAAGCCCAAATATCAAATAAAAACAGCCAGCGCATAAAAAATATAAAGATGTCTCCCTTTTTTCCCTTTTATTTTCCTTCAGCCGACTATCTTATTTTTTTTGCTTTGTAATTTCTGCTTCGTTCATCTTTGAGAAAATTAGGGCATTGTGAATTGAAGTCGCCGATTGAAACTTGTGCTTCGATTGAAGTATATGTTTGCTTTGGATTGCCTTGTCAATCAAATGCTGCTTTGTTCGCTTACGGTTACTCCAATTTCGTCGAGATCGAACAATGCTTTATACTGGTATGTGAATTGCCTTTATTGAATTTTGATTATTCTCGACTTGATTCGAGTTTTATGTTTTTTCATGATTTAGCTAGCTCTGGTATTTGTTTGAACTAGAACACCACTGCCGATGATGATTTGGGTAATTTATATAGGGATTAAAACTCTATAATATGTTCGTATATTTCTAGGTTTGAATAATTCATGCTTTTGTCACTTGTTTCGATTTGCTATGCCCGGTCCTTGATTTTCGATTGAACGCTTGTGATAACTCTGACTTGTTCCATCTCTGATATATTCAATTTTTTTTGCGTTCTTTCTCCTTTGACTTTGATATTTTGAACTCTGGATTATGACCTTACTGAAACATTCTTTGCTGGCATTCAATTTTCAAATTTTTGAAAATATGTTTAAACATTTCTTTTTGACTGCTCCTTGACTTGTTAGATTCGTGTTACCTTGCTCTGTACCTTGATGACCCACGGCTTCTGACCATTTTTGATTCATACTTGCTGTGTTGATGATGCTCCAGACTTAATAGCCTTGAATGAATTTGACATGTCAGTCTTGGTTGCTGTCTTGATAGTTCTGCACTTTGAGCTTCTTCTGTGCAGTTTGGTTGCCTTTGGTTTGCATTCACTTGTGTTCATGTCTTTGGTTTGTGAGTCTGGTCATCGCATTTGAAGTTTGTTGTAGTTGAATATGATCAAGTCATGTTTGCTGAGTCCTTCCTTTTGTAGACTGATTCACATGTTTTTTGGTCTGATTTCTTTGATTTTGTGGTTCAATTGCTTTATGTCGAATATACCTGGTCTATGTTGTATCCCTTTTGTAGCCTGTTAGTTCATTTTGCATTCATGTTTATCATGTTGTAGCTTGTTCATGTCTAAATGGTCTCCATACATCTTGTTCCATCCTTGTTGCAGCCCATGTTTCTAGTCTGGTGAATGTTAAAAACTGAATGCAATTGAAATTTTAAAATGTAGTCATCGTGTATGCATATGTATAGGACTGGTATTCATGTTGTATGCCTGTGAACTTGTTGTTTCACATTTCCAGCCTGGTTTCTTGTTGTTTATGTTGTAAATGGTATGTGATTGATGTAGTGTTCCATTTGGTGGTTTGACTTGTTTTCACGTGCTTGTTGCATTTTGAGTATTGTCTAGTTGAGTCTGTATGCATATTTTGGTCCATGGTTTGCTTTGAGTTTGGAGCTTGTGACATGTCAGGTTGAGTTGCTTCTGATATGTATACATGTGTGAACATACATGTATATATGTATGTGCTGACTATTCCTCTTTGATCATTTCATTGAACTTCTACAGATACTATCCTTGATCATATCATGCTCATGTACTGCCATTTACTTGTTGCTCCATTTCTTTGTACCTGACCATTTGTATCTGGTCTATTGGGTCTGGTTGTGTTGACACACTTGTGTACATGTTTATGATTTAAGTGTTCATGTGTGTTCTAGTTGTGTACATTTGAGTCTTTATATGTATGGACCATTTCATTGAACTGGGAGCCTCTGGTCTGATTGGTTCCATGTGTTGTTGTAGTTTGGTCTGTGTTCACCTCAGTTTTGTATTGTTCGAGCCATACTTGTTTTCTCTCATGTGTATATTTGAGATGTTGTATGTTGTATTCCGTGCACCTGAGTTGAATCCAGCCTCGGCTCGGGTTTGACCTTGTGCTCACATGTCCCTGTAGTTTTATCAAGTGTATATCGGTGTGCACGGCCTTGTGGCATGTACAGTGATACACTACAAATTGTTCTTGTAAGATGAATTCAAAATAAATGATGACGAACAACCTAAATAACTTAGGCAAATTAAATTTTCAAAATCACAAATTTCATTGTATACTGCACAAATATTTCTTTTTCAATTTTACCGCATCAGTGTTTATTTTGAAGGTAATTCGGATTCTGGATTCAATCTGGAATAGAGTTGAAGATAAATACGTCTGAATGAGTGATATGTAGTGAGGTCAACATTGTAAATTTAAATTTGTGATGTAATCGAAATTGTAATGTAATTGAAATTGTGTATATATAGTGAGAGCTCAAATTTGTACTATTCAAAATTGTAATAAAATATTTGTTTGAATAAAATATTTGTTTGCATTTAAATTCTATGTTATTTATTTTATTCATCCAATATTCATTTATTTATGTGAAAAATAAAATAGTACGATAACAAATACATTTAAATGAACGTATATATATATATGTTTATTATCATCAAACAAAAATCATATACTAGTGTATTCAACAATTTATAGCACTTAACTATATTTCAAAACGTTACAATATTCAAAGAAGAAGTATTCGAATTTACAGGTCGCTACATTCTCCCCCACTTAGAACATTTTGTCCTCTAAATACAAATAAGAATGATAATCAAAGGAGATAAAAGAAACTAAATACATATATAGAGTTCTAACGAAACTATATGTAAGCTAAACTGCAAGCCAAAATGCATACTAAGCTACTCCATCTCAAGCGGTGAGTACACAACAAAAGATGTACAATACAAAGATAAGAAGGAAATCCTAGTCTATAAGCAACACTGAATATAACTTCCTTCAAACTGCCCTCCATCTTCTTGGTACCACCTCGAGCATCCTCGATCCACGGTACTTCTAACCTTAACAAAGGAACAAGCATATAAATACTCAAATAACATTCACAATTACTAGCAACAAATGCTCATGGTTCGCTTTGGTTCAAAACTCTCCCATTGCCCAAGGACGATAAATAATCTACTGAGCATACCTTACGCTCAATAGCCTCAGGTCAATACTTAGGTGATTATTCATGCCACCTCATAATAAATTGAAGATTCATTCTCCAAACTCTTCATAAGCCAACAAACATAGTATACAAATGTACTAAAGCCCGTATTACGCACATGGACCATCCGTTCGCAAATCGGATTTGATCACTTGGTCTTTCACATAGATTTCACTTCCAAATTAGTATAGATCACATGACCTCTCTAGTGTGGACTCTAATTTGGTTCCTTGATTAAAAACCTCTATTCTCCTTACATAGCCATATACTCTGATAAAAAACACCGGGATCGTATCACGAACCCATATTAAGTGTTCATCATCAAGAATCAAGTGAAAAATTCTTGTTCGGACCGATGTAAACAGCCTCGAAAACATTACTCAAATACTGAATTAAGAACAGTTATGCGAATAAAACAATCTACGTATAATTTACATATCTATCCTATAGGTTTCTTCACTACAACAATTCCTTTTTTATCACATTAATTTATCCAATTATTATCTCATTCAATACTAAAATCATTTATGAATAATCTCATAAATTCAAGTTTATCCACATTTTATAACTTAAGTTTGTACTCATGTAATACTTCATTACATCATAAGAGTATGTACAAGCATCAAATTTTTTTTACTTCACAAGTATGTTTGACTATATAATACTTGTTTTAACTTACTACCTTCTCAATTCAAGTGTTATATAATTTCAACATTATATTTTCAAGGACACTTAATTACACGTTCTATAATGATTTGGAAGCTTCCGATTATCTAACATCATCGAAAATTACATTTCATTTTAACAAATGAAACAACATATCATATCATGATGCACATACCATACTTTCCAAATTAATAGGTTATATGTGTCCATGAAATAACTTAACAGGAAACATTTAGAACTAAACACTATTTTTCATTTCAAACCATTTTGAAATAATATATACATAAAACTTTTGTATATCAAATCTTACTTTGAGATTAAATCAACATCCATTTTACCAAAACAACTTTGTAGCATCCCACACTTAGAAACCAAAAAATGAATGCTATTGATGTTGTAGTCATCATCGAAATTATTTTCAAACGACAGAAGTGAGTTCAGTACATCCAAACAATACTTTTGGTATTTAACCAAAATCATTTTAAAGTGGTATCAAATACTTCATATAATAATACTAAATACATGACCTTCGTCCACAAAACCAATTTTCCAAATATTTACTTTCAAGTAATACTATTATTATTTTCGCCAAAATCTTTAAAAACATTTTCAAAGATATCGGGATTTAAGTTCTCAAATTCTCAACTTAAATCATTTTCATTCATATACCATATTTTATAAACTATACTTGTATAAAATCACTTTCTTATATTAAATATTCTCACAAATATTTATTTGCAAAATATTCTATCTTTCCTTTTGTTTATAGTAAACATCTTTTACTAAATTTTAACTTCTAACCAACATTTACATTGAACGCCTTATAGTCAAAGCATGAAACTTAATTCATAAGGTGTTCGTTTCAATGTACCCACAATTATTGTCTACCCGACCCATGATGTAGATAGGTAAAACTGCTCATAATAGGTTGAGCACCAATCAATAACAAGCAATGCTCCTAAACTTACTAAGCATGATTTAAACAATCATCAAGGTTATAGGATATGAAACTATGAGAAGCACTAGAGTCAAACAAACATGAAAAGGAAAGCCATAAATAGATAGTATACTCTCAAGAATCTGCTTCACTTTTTCAGCTGCAGTAATGGTAAAGACCCTATGCTACTTCTCTTTCTTGAGCAAGGGATAATCTGTAACAAAATGTCTAGGTGGATGACAACAATAGCGACTCTTCGGTATAAACAACGGTACCTCCCC
The DNA here is from genome assembly GCA_030737815.1 of Allium fistulosum. NCBI lineage: Eukaryota > Viridiplantae > Streptophyta > Magnoliopsida > Asparagales > Amaryllidaceae > Allium > Allium fistulosum. Next base: position 1,147,952,412 of record CM060905.1, read on the forward strand.
TGTTGATGCCTTTACCATCCGCCCACGTCCCACTTCTTATAGTTTTTAGCAAAGTGGCCCTTCTTCCAACACTGATGGAAAACAAGGTTGGGCATATACTTCGACTGCTGAAAATTTCACTTATTGCTCCTAACCAGTATAGAAGCAAGAAGCTTTGGTGCAGAAACAACAGGTTTTGGTGCCAAACTCTCCAACCTCAAACCTATATTCAGCAAATTCATAAAAGACCCCAAAAGGTAATTAGTCATATCCCACTGAAACTCGAGGCGCATACCCGCAATGAACTGAAATGACCCACTTAAATTTTTTTTTACATACAGTGGAATTTTAAACAAGAAAATAATTCATTCCAATTTTCTTCTATCTAGGATCTTTATGCCAATAAGAATATTGGTTTGCTTTAATCATTTTAAACTTATATATATGAGGATATATAAGCTACTTCCTACTTGAATCAGAGTACAAAAGTTTGGAAGAACAAATTTGTTTGGGGATCATTTTTAAAGAAATAATCCTTACATAGCAACTATGTTTCAAAAACCAGGTCTTCTAAATATACATAGATTATTGCAGGACTATTGGTTTCAGGTCTAAAGACTTGGCATTTTACATGTATTTCCATAATTTTATTATTGTATGAATAGTGCTTTTGCTTGTGCATCTGTGTGTGCATGTTCCTGTGCATGTGTGTGTCAGAGGAAGTTTTAAGTGTTTAATTTTCTATTTCTTCTTGTTATCCAAGGTGACTGAGTCTCTCCTATATCTAGGTTGTAAAATAACCTAACTGAAAATTTAGTTTAAAAGTTCTTGAGTGCTGGCTTAACCCAGACTCAATAAAATGGCTATATTAGCCATATTCAGTTTGCACTGTTTCATAACAAAACACATGTTATACTGTTTCCTTTCTAAAGTGACTCAGAGCCTTATTTGCCAAATTTTCCATCATCTGTAAACATGAATTTCTCATGCCAGATACCTAGTTGTTCATTTAGTTTATAAATCCTTACAAGCTCAAGTTCCCTATCATTATAAATTAATTAATCAGAAAGCTTAAAAACTTCATTACTTAGTGAAACATTTTCATAATAAATCCCATAAGTTTTAGCTGAAACACCCACTTAAATTCAATACTTACAAAATAGTGAATAACAATACATTGGTTTTTCTAATCAACTTAAACAACATAGCTTAACATAGTTCAACATAAATATCTAATTTAACTTCAGCAAAGTCTTTAAATATAGCATCCAATTCCTTAAGCAGTTAACTCATCCAAAGCTTGATCAATGAAATTCCTATTTTCCTGCATAATCACCATGAACTGCCTCATACAAATATGAGACACCCAATGGTGCATAAACACAAAGGGTCAGACTAATGTCTGTTATGAGTAATCTACCTGAAAACATGATTTTATATGACTTTTATTTATATTCAAATACTTTGAATGAATTAAGAAACTCAGTATCATCCCTTTGCATGTTTTTGTGAGGCATGTGCATTCATATCAGTGCAAAACAAATTATGTATGATCCAAGTATTTTAGTTCAGAGAAAACATAATAAAACATCATAAACCAACCAATGCAATCATCAATTCAGTCATCAAGCCCCCTTTACAAATTTACTGGCCATCAGGGACTTCACCCAAGCCTCACCTGAACCTATTTCTATTGTTCATTATCAAGTATCATATGGTCTTTAGCTACTTTCTCTTGTTAAACCACACACTGCCTGGGACATTTCTCTGTTAACCCAGCACACTCTGGCCCCTGGGTATAACATACCATGTGTGAGCTTGCAATGTTCACCTTGCCAAGCTATATTTTGTAGCCCTAAGATCCAAAGTCCTTAGTTAAATTACTAAGTGTTATTTCCTTTTTCATAGTTATGCTAATCCCCTCTGCATCTCACTTTTCAATCAGAGAAAAATAAACAATTCAACCAACATATATTCATCCAGAGATTGGTAAGTCATATTCTCAGAAGCAACATTTAATCATGAAAACAGATGTGATTTCTTAGCATATTATTTTGCATATGGGTTTCAATGGATCAAGTCATAAACATATGGTCATAAATAGTTTACTAGTTATCTCTTCTTACCTCTGGTTCAATCAGATCCTTATTGATCTTGAAGATCTGGCTAAACCATAAGTATATACTTTTGATTTGGGTAGTTCATAAAACATAGAAGCTCAGCACGTGTATAACATTGCACTTCTACATTTTTCTTTATTTCAGTTAACATGAGACATAAGCAACAACATAATGTTGCAGCCCCATATTTCCTTTCATTTTCAGACCATATATCTACAACATGAACCCTGAGATTTAATAAATAACTTTATGAAGAAAACCCATAAAAAGAAATCACTCCATCTCAAAGTTAATTCACAGCATAAATAAACATTTTAAACATGAAATCCATGACTCTTATTTTGGGTAAATCACTATGAAGTGTTTTTACACTTGAACAGATCATTAACAACCAAATTCATCAAATCATAAAATGAACATAACTTGCAACAATGAATTATTAATTCAAATAGGCTGCCTCAATATTCAGGACTTAATGCCAAAGTTTTCAGTGAGGTTACTCACATTAATTCTTTTTCCTAAGTCTTTCTTTTCTTTTGATCCTCTGCCTTCCTCTAACTCTAATGGCCGGTGCTCCTTATTTTCTCTGGCTTATATTTTTTTTCTATTTTTCCTTTTGGTTATGAAGAGCAAATGTGTATAATCTTACTACACTAAGCCTCCTTATATAAACCCTGACTGTTACTAGGGTTTTATGGAATTACTCAATGTCAGTTTTACCCCAAATCTGATCTACCTTACACTTGATTCATATATACAAGAAAAGGGTATGTGGTCCTTGTTATATTTTTCTAGAAAATAAACCTCATTCTTTTAATCTTACCCCGGGTCATGTTATATGCATGAATTTAATTTTTCCTAAGCAAAAAGAATTGCTGGAAATGGATAAAGTGTTTATTTAAGGGTTCATACCATTTCCATGCAAGCTTTGTTTTTCTCTCTTCTTTTTACCTGCAGTGCCTGCCTGTATACATGTATAACATATGTATGCCTATTTTTACCTAAGCCTTTTTATTTTTCTTTCTTTAAATAATTTTAAATATCTTATACTTTCTGCATATATTTACTATTTCTGCCTACATATGTATTTTAATTTATTTATCCTAACATAGATTAACTATTGCCTATATTATCACACAGAAAAATGTGTGCATGTGTGTGCATCATCTTGTGTACACATTTATAATTAAACCATACACTTGCAAAACAGTTTTTATTCCTATCTATTTTTCAATGTAATTTTAAAACTACCATAAACTAATTTAAATCATTGCTTCAAAAAAATCAGGGTTATCACATATACCCCTCCTTTTAGGAATTGTGTCCCACAATTCTTTCATACTTTACTTAAGTATCATTACTCCAGAAAAATCAATTTTCTGACCTCAAACCATTCTCAAGCCAATCACTTGATTAAACACTATGCATAAAAAAATTCATAATGCATATTCAATCATTCATCAATATATATATATATATATATATATATATATTAACCTTTCATTCAATCAAACAGTTGTGGATAATCATTTCTGATTTTATCCTCCACTTCCCATGTGCAATCATTTGGGTCAAGACTCCATTGCACTTTCACTAATTTAATTTCTTTGTTTCTCAATTTCTTGGTTTCTCTAGAAACTATGCCCACTGGCTCTTTTTCATAGATCATCCTGGGATCAATCTGCACATCCTTAGAGGATTAATCTAGGATTGCCTCCTTATCATGAACCCATCTTCTAAGTTGAGACACATGAAAAACATTATGCATTGCTCTCATTTCTTCTGGCAACTCTAGCTTATAGGCTACAGTTCCTATTCTTTCTAAAATTTTATATGGCCCTATATATCAAGGAATCAACTTGCCTTGTTTCCCAAACCTTAGAACCTTTTTCATGGGTGATATTTTGATAAATACATAATCTCCAACATCATATTGTACTGCCTTCCTTCTTTGATCTGCATATTTCTTTTGCCTATCTTGGGCAGAAGAAATTCTTTTTCTAATTAAAGCTATCTTCTCAGAAGTTTACTTCACATTTTCTGGTCCTAAGACCACTTTTTCCCCAGATTCAAGCCAACTTGAGGGTGATAAACATGGTCTCCCATAGAGAGCTTCAAAGGGTGCCATGCCTATGCTACTATGATGGCTATTGTTGTATGCAAATTCAGCTAAAAAGATATGATCCTCCCAACTTCCTCCCCAATCCAATACACAAGCTCTTAACATGTCTTCAAGCAATTTGTTCACAATTTCTGTTTGACCATCAGATTGAGGATGGTATGCTGTGCTTAAGCATAAATCAATCCACATTGCTTTGTGAAAACTCTGCCAGAATTTTGAAGTGAAGATGGTATCTCTATCACTTACTATAGTCTTTGGTATACCATGCAGTCTGACTACTTCCTTAATAAACAACTGGGCTAGTGTACTTGCATTTCTTTCTGATTTTACTAGTATAAAGTGGGCTGACTTAGTTAACCTATCAACCACCACCCAAATACTATCATTTCCCCTCCTAGTACTAGGCAAGCCATCAATGAAATCCATTTATATGTCTTCCCATTTCCACTGTGGTATTTGCAAAGGTTGAAGCATTCCTGAGGGTTTTTGATACTCAGCCTTCATCTATTGGCAAACCATACATTTAGATACATATGCTGCCACTGCATTCTTCATACCACTCCACCAATAATCCCTCTTGAGGTTGTGATACATTCTTGTGCTTCTTGGGTGTATAGTGTATTTGATTTTGTGGTAAGCATCCAAGATTTCTTGCTTCAACTCATCAATTGTTGGAACACATATTCTTTTTCCTTTCTTCAAATGGCCTTGATCATTCAACTGAAAACCTTCCACTGCTTCACCATTTAACATTTGAGTTTTCTTTTCAAACAAAAATGGATCTTGGTCTTGTGACTTTACAACTTTATTCTTCAATTCTGACCCCAGAGTAATAAAACTTAATTTTCCCATTTCTACATTCTCACTGCATAGGCTCACGTTTTCTATATTATCACTTTCTATTTCTGAATCAATTAACAATGCTAAAGTGTTAAACTCTTTTACCATCAATCTAGCCATGTTAGCATGTGGTCTACTTAGGGCATCTGCTACTTTATTAGCCTTACCAGGGGTGTATAATATTTCAAAATCATACGAGGCTAGGAGTTCAATCCATCTTTGATGCCTCATATTTAATTCTTTTTGTGAAAACAAATATTTAAGTGATTTATGGTCTGTATAAACTTCAAATTTTGCCCCTAACAGGTAGTGACTCCATAACTTAAAAGCATACACTATAGCAGCTAATTCAAGGTCATGAGTAGCATATCTTACCTCACTTGGTTTCAATTGCATAGAAGCATAGGCTATCACCTGATGTTGTTGCATCAATACTGCCCCAAGCCCTTGTCCACTTGCATCAGTATACACCACCAAGTTTTCATTTCCTTCAGGCACTTTAAGGATTGGAGCTTGTACTAGTGCTTCCTTTAATTTCCCAAAGGCTTTCTCACACTCCTCGGTCCAAGTATATACTTGATTTTTCCTAGTCAATCTGGTTAATGGGATTGAAATTTTTGCAAAATCTTTTATAAACCTTCTATAGTAACCAGCCATTCCCATAAATGATCTGACCTCGGTGACATTGGTAGGTCTTTTCCAAGCTTGCACTGCAATGACCTTATTGGGATCTATAGATATTCCTTTTTCTGATATAATGTGGCCTAGAAAATTCACTTCAATTTGCCAAAAAGTGCATTTTGAAAACTTTGCTTTCAAGTCTTCCTGTCTCAATTTTTCAAATACCATATGCAAATGATTTTCATGCTCTCTGATTGACTTAGAATAAATTAGTATATCATCAATAAATATCAATACAAACTTATCCAAGTATTCTCTAAAAATCGTATTCATCAAATCAACAAAATAGGAAGGAGCATTTGTCAAGCCAAATGGCATTACTAAAAATTCATAAAGTCCATATCTTGTGTTAAAGGCTGTATACTTAATGCTTTCCTCTTCTACTTTCATCTGATGAAAGCCTGAAGCTAAATCAAGCCTAGAAAATATTTTTGCACCACTCAATTGATCAAAGAGATCATCAATTCTTGGTAGGGGATATTTATTTTTAACTGTGACTTTATTTAATTCCCTATAGTCAATACATAACCTAAGGGATCCATCTTGTTTCTTAACAAAGACTACTGGTGCTCCCCATGATGAGCTACTGGGTCTAATAAAACCTTTTTCTTCTAGTTCAACCAATTGCTTTTTCAGTTCCATCAACTCCCTAGGCCCCATTTTGGTTGGTCTTTTAACTACTGGGCTAGCTCCTGGAATTATTTTGATTGAAAACTCAACTGGTCTGTGGTTTGGAACTCCTTTCACTTCACCAAACACATCAACATATTGATTCACTATGGGGATTTCTTCTAATGCAGGCATGGGTTTTTCATTAGACAATGTAAAAAGGTTGGCTATACTTCTATTCTTGTTTGCCTCACAAAGAACAATTATTCTTTGTCCATCAGAAACTTTCAATGATATGGTGGATGTCTCCACATTTATGATAGCCTTATATCTACTTAACCAATCAACTCCTAAAATAATCCCTATGCCCGGATATTGCATACATATAGGTCTGACTCAAACACATGTCCTCCTATATTTAATCCCAGTTGCATATATATCATACCCAGAACACATGAACTAGCTATAGGGCTTCTAATTAATAGTGGCTTATCAACAATCATACAATTCAATTTTAATTGTCGTGTAATATCATGGGAGATCAATGACTGTGTAGCCCCAGTATCATACACTACTGCAAAAGGTATTGAGTGAATAAGCAAAGTACCTTCAACTTGACCATGCTTTTCAACACTTGATCCCTCAGCTGCCTTGCCTTTTCCTTCCAATTCCCCTAATTTTCCTTGGTTAAAATCTGGAAAATTCCTCTTTATGTGACCTTCCTTCACACAATGGTGACATTTGAAGGATGCAGGCCTAACATTTGTGCATCTATTCTTCATATGCCCCTCTTGGCAACAGTTATAACAAGTAATCTTCTTCTTAATTTCAGCAGCCCTGACTTCTTCTGGTTTCTTGGTGGAAGCTATGTCTGTTTTCTTTTTATCATAAGGGTGAAATTTACCCTTTTCCTTTTTGTTTTGGTTATTCTTGAATGCCCTGAAATTCTCTCTAGCTTTATCATGTTGTTCAATGCCCACAGTCAAATCCAAAACCTAATCAAAAGTCTTGTCCTTGTATGGTAGCATGGCTCTATTAATGCTAGGGTTCAGCCCTTGGATATATCTGCCATTCTTAGCCTCCTCAGTGGTGATGAGTACTGCACCATACTTTGCCAATGATTCAAACTTCTGAGTGTACTCAGTGACACTCATAGTCCCGTGCCTTAATTTGATGAATTCCTCCAGCAATTTGGAAGAACAAATCTGTTTGGGGATCATTTTTAAAGAAATAATCCCTACATAGCAACTATGTTTCAAAAACCAGGTCTTCTAAATATACATAGATTATTGCATGACTATTGGTTTCAGGTCTAAAGACTTGGCATTTTACATGTATTTCCATAATTTTTTTACTGTATGAACAGTGCTTTTGCTTGTGCATGTGTGTGTGCATGTTCCTGTGCATGTGTGTGTCTGAGGAAGTTTTAAGTGTTTAATTTTCTATTTCTTCTTGTTATCCAAGGTGACTGAGTCTCTCCTATATCTGGGTTGTAAAATAACCTAACTGAAAATTTAGTTTAAAAGTTCTTGAGTGCTGGCTTAACCCAGACTCAATAAAATGGCTATGTTAGCCATATTCAGTTTGCACTGTTTCATAACAAAACACATGTTGTACTGTTTCCTTTCTAAAGTGACTCAGAGCCTTATTTGCCAAATTTTCCATCATCTGTAAACATGAATTTCTCATGTCAGATACCTAGTTGTTCATTTAGTTTATAAATCCTTACAAGCTCAAGTTCCCTATCATTATAAATTAATTAATCAGAAAGCTTAAAAACTTCATTACTTAGCGAAACATTTTCAAAATAAATCCCATAAGTTTCAGCTGAAACACCCACTTAAATTCAATACTTACAAAACAGTGAATAACAATACATTTATTTTTCTAATCAACTTAAACAACATAGCTTAACATAGTTCAACATAAATATCTAATTTAACTTCAGCAAAGTCTTTAAATATAGCATCCAATTCCTTAAGCAGTTAACTAATCCAAAGCTTGATCAATGAAATTCCTATTTTCCTGCATAATCACCATGAACTGCCTCATACAAATATGAGACACCCAATGGTGCATAAAAACAAAAGGGTCAGACTAATGTCTGGTATGAGTAATCTACCTGAAAACATGATTTTATATGACTTTTATTTATATTCAAATACTTTGAATGAATTAAGAAACTCAGTATCATCCCTGTGCATTCATATCAGTGCAAAACAAATTATGTATAATCCAAGTATTTTAGTTCAGAGAAAACATAATAAAACATCATAAACCAACCAATGCAATCATCAATTCAGTCATCAAGCCCCCTTTAAAAATTTACTGGCCATCAGGGACTTTACCCAAGCCTCCCCTGAACCTATTTCTATTGTTCACTATCAAGTATCATATGGTCTTTAGAGAAGATAATTTAAAAATGTTTTAAATTATCTTCTCTCTACTTTCTCTTGTTAAACCACACACTGCCTGGGACATTTCTCTGTTAACCTAGCACACTCAGGCCCCTGGGTATAACATACCATGTGTGAGCTTGCAAAGTTCACCTTGCCAAGCTATATTTTGTAGCCCTAAGATCCAAAGTCCTTAGTTAAATTACTAAGTGTTATTTCCTTTTTCATAGTTATGCTAATCCCCTCTGCATCTCACTTTTCAATCAGAGAAAAATAAACAATTCAACCAACATATATTCATCCAGAGGTCGGTAAGTCATATTCTCAGAAGCAACATTTAATCATGAAAACAAATGTGATTTCTTAGCATATTATTTTGCCTATGGGTTTCAATGGATCAAGTTATAAACATATGGTCATAAATAGTTTACTAGGTATCTCTTCTTACCTCTGGTTCAATCAGATCCTTATTGATCTTGAAGATCTGGCTAAACCATAAGTATATACTTTTTATTTGGGTAGTTCATAAAACATAGAAGCTCAGCACATGTATAACATTGCACTTCTACATTTTTCTTTGTTTCAGTTAACATGAGACATAAGCAACAATATAATGTTGCAGCCCAATATTTCCTTCCATTTTCAGACCATATATCTACAACATGAACCCTGAGATTTAACAAATAACTTTATTAAGAAAACCCATAAAAAGAAATCACTCCATCTCAAAGTTAATTCACAGCATAAATAAACATTTTAAACATGATATCCATGACTCTTATTTTGGGTAAATCACTATGAAGTGTTTTTACAGTTGAACAGATCATTAACAACCAAAGTCATCAAATCATAAAATGAACATAACTTGCAACAGTGAATTATTAATTCAAATAGGCTGCCTCAATATTCAGGACTTAATGCCAAAGTTTTCAGCGAGGTTACTCACATTAATTCTTTTTCCTAAGTCTTTCTTTTCTTTTGATCCTCTGCCTTCCTCTAAGTCTAATGGTCGATGCTCCTTATTTTCTCTGGCTTATAATTTTTTCCTATTTTTCCTTTTGGTTATGAAGAGCAAATGTGTATGATCTTACTACACTACGCCTCCTTATATAAACCCTGACTGTTACTAGGGTTTTATGGAATTACTCAATGTCAATTTTACCCCAAATCTGATCTACCTTACACTTGATTCATATATACAAGAAAAGGGTATGTGGTCCTTGTTATATTTTTCCAGAAAATAAACCTCATTCTTTTAATCTTACCCCAGGTCATGTTATATGCATGACTTTGATTTTTCCTAAGCAAAAAGAATTGCTGGAAATGGATAAAGTGTTTATTTAAGGGTTCATACCATTTCCATGCAAGCTTTGTTTTTCTCTCTTCTTTTTACCTGCAGTGCCTGCCTGTATACATGTATAACATATGTATGCCTATTTTTACCTAAGCCTTTTTATTTTTCTTTCTTTAATCATTTTAAATATCTTATACTTTCTGCATATATTTACTATTTCTGCCTACATATGTATTTGTAATTTATTTATCCTAACATACATTAACTGTTGCCTATTTTATCACACAGAAAAATGTGTGCATGTGTGTGCATCATCTTCTGTACACATTTATAATTAAACCATACACTTGCAAAACAGTTTTTATTCCTATCTATTTTTCAATGTAATTTTAAAACAACCATAAACTAATTTAAATCATTGCTTCACAAAAATCAGGGTTATCACATATACCCCTCCTTTTAGGAATTGTGTCCCACAATTCTTTCATACTTAACTTAAGTATCATTACTCCAGAAAAATCAATTTTCTGACCTCAAACCATTCTCAAGCCAATCACTTGATTAAACACTATGCATAAAAAAAATCATAATTCATATTCAATCATTCATCAATATATATATATAAATTTGCCTTTCATTCAATCAAATAGTTGTGGATAATCATTTCTGATTTTATCCTCCACTTCCCATGTGCAATCATTTGGGTCAAGACTCCATTGCACTTTCACTAATTTAATTTCTTTGTTTCTCAATTTCTTGGTTTCTCTAGAAACTATGCCCACTAGCTCTTTTTCATAGATCATCCTGGGATAAATCTGCACATCCTTAGAGGATTCTAGGATTGCCTCCTTATCATGAACCCATCTTCTAAGTTGAGACACTTGAAACACATTATGCATTAATCTCATTTCTTCTGGCAACTCTAGCTTATAGGCTACAGTTCCTATTCTTTCTAAAATTTTATATGGCCCTATATATCTAGGAATCAACTTTCCTTGTTTCCCAAACCTTAGAACCTTTTTCATGGGTGATATTTTGATAAATACATAATCTCCAACATCATATTGTACTACCTTCCTTCTTTGATCTGCATATTTCTTTTGCCTATCTTGGGCAGAAGCAATTCTTTTTCTAATTAAAGCTATCTTCTCAGAAGTTTCCTTCACATTTTCTGGTCCTAAGACCACTTTTTCCCTAGATTCAAGCTAACTTGAGGGTGATAAATATGGTCTCCCATAGAGAGCTTCACAGGGTGCCATGCCTATGCTACTATGATGGCTATTGTTGTATGCAAATTCACCTAAAAAGATATGATCCTCCCAACTTCCTCCCCAATCCAATACACAAGCTCTTAACATGTCTTCAAGCAATTTGTTCACAATTTCTGTTTGACCATCAGATTGAGGATGTTATGCTGTGCTTAAGCATAAATTAGTCCCCATTGCTTTGTGAAAACTCTGCCAGAATTTTGAAGTGAAGATGGTATCTCTATCACTTACTATAGTCTTTGGTATACCATGTAGTCTGACTACTTCCTTAATAAACAACTGGGCTAGTGTACTTGCATTTCTTTCTGATTTTACTGGTATAAAGTGGGCTGACTTAGTTAACCTATCAACCACCACCCAAATACTATCATTTCCCCTCCTAGTTCTAGGCAAGCCATCAATGAAATCCATTTATATGTCTTCCCATTTACACTGTGATATTTGCAAAGGTTGAAGCATTCCTGAGGGTTTTTGATACTCAGCCTTCACCTATTGGCAAACCATAGATTTAGATACATAGGTTGCCACTGCATTCTTCATACCACTCCACCAATAATCCCTCTTGAGGTTGTGATACATTCTTGTGCTTCTTGGGTGTATAGTGTATTTGCTTTTGTGATAAGCATCAAAGATTTCTTGCTTCAACTCATCAATTGCTGGAACACATATTCTTTTTCCTTTCTTCAAATGGCCTTGATCATTCAACTGAAAACCTTCCAATGCTTCACCTTTTAACATCTGAGTTTTCTTTTCAAACAAAAATGGATCTTGGTCTTGTGACTTTACAACTTTATTCTTCAATTCTGACCCCAAAGTAATAAAACTTAATTTTCACATTTCTACATTCTCACTGCATAGGCTCATGTTTTCTATATTATCACTTTCTATTTCTGAATCAATCAACAATGATAAAGTGTTAAACTCTTTTACCATCAATCTAGCCCTGTTAGCATGTTGTCTACTTAGGGCATCTGCTACTTTATTAGCCTTACCAGGGGTGTATAATATTTCAAAATCATACGAGGCTAGGAGTTCAATCCATCTTTGCTGCCTCATATTTAATTTTTGTGAAAACAAATATTTAAGTTATTTATGGTCTGTATAAACTTCAAATTTTGCATAACAGGTAGTGACTCCATAACTTAAAAGCATACACTATAGCAGCTAATTTAAGGTCATGAGTAGCATATCTTACCTCACTTGGTTTCAATTGCGTAGAAGCATAGGCTATCACCTGATGTTGTTGAATCAATACTGCCCCAAGCCCTTGTCCACTTACATCAGTATACACCACCAAGTTTTCATTTCCTTCAGGCACTTTAAGGATTGGAGCTTGTACTAGTGCTTCCTTTAATTTCCCAAAGGCTTTCTCACACTCCTCAGTCCAAGTATACACTTGATTTTTCCTAGTCAATCTGGTTAATGGGATTGAAATTTTTGCAAAATCTTTTATAAACCTTCTATAGTAACCCGCCATTCCCATGAATGATCTGACCTCAGTGACTTTGGTAGGTCTTTTCCAAGCTTGCACTGCAATGACCTTATTGGGATCTACAGATATTCCTTTTTCTGATATAATGTGGCCTAGAAAATTCACTTCATTTTGCCAAAAAATGCATTTTGAAAACTTTGCTTTCATGTCTTCCTGTCTCAATTTCTCAAATACCATATGCAAATGATTTTCATGCTCTCTGATTGACTTAGAATAAATTAGTATATCATCAATAAATATCAATACAAACTTATCCAAGTATTCTCTAAAAATCCTATTCATCAAATCAACAAAATAGGAAGGAGCATTTGTCAAGCCAAATGGCATTACTAAAAATTCATAAAGTCCGTATCTTGTGTTAAAGGCTGTATACTTAATGCTTTCCTCTTCTACTTTCATCTGATGAAACCCTAAAGCAAAATCAAGCCTAGAAAATATTTTTGCACCACTCAATTGATCAAAGAGATCATCAATTCTTGGTAGGGATATTTATTTTTAACTGTGACTTTATTTAATTCCCTATAGTCAATACATAACCTAAGGGATCCATCTTGTTTCTTAACAAAGACTGTCGGTGCTCCCCATGATGAGCTACTGGGTCTAATAAAACCTTTTTCTTCTAGTTCAACCAATTGCTTTTTTAGTTCCATCAACTCCCTAGGCCCCATTCTGGTTGGTCTTTTAACTACTGGGCTAGCTCCTGGAATTATTTTGATTGAAAACTCAATTGGTCTGTGGTTTGGAACTCCTTTCACTTCACCAAACACATCAACATATTGATTCACTATGGGGATTTCTTCTAATGCAGGCATGGGTTTTTCATTAGACAATGTAAAAAGGTTGGCTATACTTCTATTCTTGTTTGCCTCATAAAGAACAATTATTCTTTGTCCATCAGAAACTTTCAATGATATGGTGGATGTCTCCACATTTATGACAGCCTTATATCTATTTAACCAATCAACTCCTAAAATAATCCCTATGCCCGGATATTGCAACACATATAGGTCTGACTCAAACACATGTCCTCCTATATTTAATCCCAGTTGCATACATATCATACCCAGAACACATGAACTACCTATAGGGCTTCTAATTAACAGTGGCTTATCAACAATCATACAATTCAATTTTAATTGTTGTGCAATATCATGGGAGATCAATGAGTGTGTAGCCCCAGTATTCTACACTACTGCAAAAGGTATTGAGTGAATAAGCAAAGTACCTTCAACTTGACCATGCTTTTCAACACTTGATCCCTCAGCTGCCTTGCCTTTTCCTTCCAATGCCCCTAATTTTCCTTGCTTAAAATCTGGACAATTCCTCTTTATGTGACATTCCTTCCCACAATGGTGACATTTGAAGGATGCAGGCCTAACATTTGTGCATCTATTCTTCATATGTCCCTCTTGGCCACAGTTATAACAAGTAATCTTCTTCTTAATTTCAGCAGCCCTGACTTCTTCTGGTTTCTTGGTGGAAGCTATGTCTGTTTTCTTTTTATCATAAGGGTGAAATTTACCCTTTCCCTTTTTGTTTTGGTTATTCTTGAATTCCCTGAAATTCTCTCTAGCTTTATCATGTTGTTCAATGCCCACAGTCAAATCCAAAACTTGATCAAAAGTCTTGTCCTTGTATGGTAACATGGCTCTACTAAGGCTAGGGTTCAGCCCTTGGATATATCTGCCATTCTTAGCCTTCTCAGTGGTGATGAGTACTGCACCATACTTTGCCAATGATTCAAACTTCTAAGTGTACTCAGTGACACTCATAGTCCCGTGCCTTAATTTGATGAATTCCTCCAGCAAAGACTCCTTAGCTGATGCAGGGACAAACCTACCTTCCAACATTGCTTTAAATTGATCCCATGTCACTTCTCCTTTAGGTCTTCCAGCTATGATAACCTCCCACCAATCCAAAGCTGCTCCTCTCAATTGCCTAGATGCAATTTGCCTCTTCCTTTGGTCTTCAACTTGCATGTCTGCAAAGATTCTTTCCAAAATTCTGAGCAAATTTTGAACTCCCATAACTCCTTCTGTGCCATCAATAGTTTTGCCTCCAAGATTGGTAAAAGTCTTGAGTAGTTTGGAAATCTCCTCATGTGGATTTTCCTGCCTATTGCCTACTCCATCCCTTATGGCTCTCATGAATTCTTGCACATTCACCAGGGGTGGTTCACTTGGTCCTACATTCTGATGTCTGGGTCCTACCATAGCTCTATGGATATGACACTTAGGTTAGTCCATTTTGCCTAATACTCTTTAGATTAATTCATTTTAGTCTATCCCTATACAGTTATACTAGATATTATAGTATGAGCACTACGAGAACAAAACATCCAAGGCAATCAACACTTCCATACATCCAATGCAAACAAGTTCATACAAATTTTGCTATGTTATTTAACAACCTCTCTCTGATACCAAATGAAATGACCCACTTAATTTTTTTTTAACAGTGGTTATTTAAACAAGAAAATATTTCATTCCAATTTTCTTCTATCTAGGATCTTTATGCCAATAAGAATATTGGTTTGCTTAAATCATTTTAAACTTATATATATGAGGATATATAAGCTACTTCCTACTTGAACCAGAATACAAAAGTTTGGAAGAACAAATCTGTTTGGGGATCATTTTTAAAGAAATAATCCCTACATAGCAACTATGTTTCAAAAACTAGGTCTTATAAATATACATAGATTATTGCATGACTATTGGTTTCAGGTCTAAAGACTAGGCATTTTACATGTATTTCCATAATTTTATTACTGTATGAACAATGCTTTTGCTTGTGCATGTGTGTGTCAGAGGAAGTTTTAAGTGTTTAATTTTCTATTTCTTCTTGTTATCCAAGGTGACTGAGTCTCTCCTATATCTGGGTTGTAAAATAACCTAACTGAAAATTTAGTTTAAAAGTTCTTAAGTG
This sequence comes from Allium fistulosum, assembly GCA_030737815.1. Lineage (NCBI taxonomy): Eukaryota > Viridiplantae > Streptophyta > Magnoliopsida > Asparagales > Amaryllidaceae > Allium > Allium fistulosum. The sequence goes on from CM060905.1 coordinate 1,147,968,141, forward strand.
CTGGCTTAACCTAGACTCAATAAAATGGCTATGTTAGCCATATTCAGTTTGCACTGTTTCATAACAAAACACATGTTATATTGTTTCCTTTCTAGAGTGACTCAGAGCCTTATTTGCCAAATTTTCCATAATCTGTAAACATGAATTTCTCATGCCAGATACCTAGTTGTTCATTTAGTTTATAAATCCTTACAAGCTCAAGTTCCCTATCATTATAAATTAATTAATCAGAAAGCTTAAAAACTTCATTACTTAGTGAAACATTTTCAAAATAAATCCCATAAGTTTCAGCTGAAACACCCACTTAAATTCAATACTTACAAAACAGTGAATAACAATACATTGGTTTTTCTAATCAATTTAAACGACATAGCTTAACATAGTTCAACATAAATATCTAATTTAACTTCAGCAAAGTCTTTAAATATAGCATCCAATTCCTTAAGCAGTTAACTCATCCAAAGCTTGATCAATGAAATTTCTTTTTTCCTGCATAATCACCATGAACTGCCTCATACAAATATGAGACACCCAATGGTGCATAAAAACAAAAGGGTCAGACTAATGTCTGGTATGAGTAATCTACCTGAAAACATGATTTTATATGACTTTTATTTATATTCAAATACTTTGAATGAATAAAGAAACTCAGTATCATCCCTGTGCATGTTTTTGTGAGGCATGTGCATACATATCAGTGCAAATCAAATTATGTATGATCCAAGTATTTTAGTTCAGAGAAAACATAATAAAACATCATAAACCAACCAATGCAATCATCAATTCAGTCATCAAGCCCCCTTTACAAATTTACTGGCCATCAGGGACTTCACGCAAGCCTCCCCTGAACCTATTTCTATTGTTCACTATCAAGTATCATATGGTCTTTAGCAACTTTCTCTTGTTAAACCACGCACTACCTGGGACATTTCTCTGTTAAACCAGCACACTCAGGCCCCTGGGTATAAGATACCATGTGTGAGCTTGTAATGTTCACCTTGCCAAGCTATATTTTGTAGCCCTAAGATCCAAAGTCCTTAGTTAAATTACTAAGTGTTATTTCCTTTTTCATAGTTATGCTAATCCCCTCTGCATCTCACTTATCAATCAGAGAAAAATAAACAATTCAACCAACATATATTCATCCAGAGGTCGGTAAGTCATATTCTCAGAAGCAACATTTAATCATGAAAACAAATGTGATTTCTTAGCATATTATTTTGCCTATGGGTTTCAATGGATCAAGTTATAAACATATGGTCATAAATAGTTTACTAGGTATCTCTTCTTACCTCTGGTTCAATCAGATCCTTATTGATCTTGAAGATCTGGCTAAACCATAAGTATATACTTTTGATTTGGGTAGTTCATAAAACATAGAAGCTCAGCACATGTATAACATTGCACTTCTACATTTTTCTTTGTTTCAGTTAACATGAGACATAAGCAACAATATAATGTTGCAGCCCAATATTTCCTTCCATTTTCAGACCATATATCTACAACATGAACCCTGAGATTTAACAAATAACTTTATGAAGAAAACCCATAAAAAGAAATCACTCCATCTCAAAGTTAATTCACAGCATAAATAAACATTTTAAACATGAAATCCATGACTCTTATTTTGGGTAAATCACTATGAAGGGTTTTTACACTTGAACAGATCATTAACAACCAAAGTCATTAAATCATAAATTGAACATAACTTGCAACATTGAATTATTAATTCAAATAGGCTGCCTCAATATTCAGGACTTAATGCCAAAGTTTTCAGTGAGGTTACTCACATTAATTCTTTTTCCTAAGTCTTTCTTTTCTTTTGATCCTCTGCCTTCCTCTAACTCTAGTGGCCGGTGCTCCTTATTTTCTCTGGCTTATATTTTTTTTTCTATTTTTCCTTTTGGTTATGAAGAGCAAATGTGTATGATGCTACTACACTAAGCCTCCTTATATAAACCTTGACTGTTACTAGGGTTTTATGGAATTACTCAATGTCAGTTTTACCCCAAATCTGATCTACCTTACACTTGATTCATATATACAAGAAAAGGGTATGTGGTCCTTGTTATATTTTTTTAGAAAATAAACCTCATTCTTTTAATCTTACCCCGGGTCATGTTATATGCATGACTTTAATTTTTCCTAAGCAAAAAGAATTGCTGGAAATGGATAAAGTGTTTATTTAAGGGTTCATACCATTTCCATGCAAGCTTTGTTTTTCTCTCTTCTTTTTACCTGAAGTGCCTGCCTGTATACATGTATAACATATGTATGCCTATTTTTACCTAAGCCTTTTTATTTTTCTTTCTTTAAATAATTTTAAATATCTTATACTTTCTGCATATATTTACTATATCTGCCTACATATGTATTTGTAATTTATTTATCCTAACATACATTAAGTGTTCCCTATTTTATCACATAGAAAAATGTGTGCAGTGTGTGCATCATCTTGTGTACACATTTATAATTAAACCATACACTTGCAAAACAGTTTTTATTCCTATCTATTTTTCAATGTAATTTTAAAACAACCATAAACTAATTTAAATCATTGCTTCACAAAAATCAGGGTTATCATATGTACCCCTCCTTTTAGGAATTGTGTCCTACAATTCTTTCATACTTAACTTAAGTATCATTACTCCTGAAAAATCAATTTTCTGACCTCAAACCATTCTCAAGCCAATCGCTTGATTAAACACTATGCATAAAAAAAATCATAATGCATATTCAATCATTCATCAATATATATATATCTAAATTTACCTTTCATTCAATCAAACAGTTGTGGATAATCATTTCTGATTTTATCCTCCACTTCCCATGTGCAATCATTTGGGTCAAGATTCCATTGCACTTTCACTAATTTAATTTCCTTGTTTCTCAATTTCTTGGTTTCTCTAGAAACTATGCCCACTGGCTCTTTTTCATAGATCATCCTGGGATAAATCTGCACATCCTTAGAGGATTCTAGGATTGCCTCCTTATCATGAACCTATCTTCTAAGTTGAGACACATGAAAAACATTATGCATTGCTCTCATTTCTTCTGGCAACTCTAGCTTATAGCCTACAGTTCCTATTCTTTCTAAAATTTTATATGGCCCTATATATCTAGGAATCAACTTTCCTTGTTTCCCAAACCTTAGAACCTTTTTCATCGGTGATATTTTGATAAATACATAATCTCCAACATCATATTGTATTGCCTTCCTTCTTTGATCTGCATATTTCTTTTGCCTATCTTGGGCAGAAGCAATTCTTTTTCTAATTAAAGCTATCTTCTCAGAAGTTTCCTTCACATTTTCTGGTCCTAAGACCACTTTTTCCCCAGATTCAAGCCAACTTGAGGGTGATAAACATGGTCTCCCATAGAAAGCTTCAAAGGGTGCCATGCCTATGCTACTATGATGGCTATTGTTGTATGCAAATTCAGCTAAAAAGATATGATCCTCCCAACTTCCTCCCCAATCCAATACACAAGCTCTTAACATGTCTTCAAGCAATTTGTTCACAATTTCTGTTTGACCATCAGATTGAGGATGGTATGTTGTGCTTAAGCATAAATCAATCCCCATTGCTTTGTGAAAACTCTGCCAGAATTTTGAAGTGAAGATGGTATCTCTATCACTTACTATAGTCTTTGGTATACCATGTAGTCTGACTACTTCCTTAATAAACAACTGGGCTAGTGTACTTGCATTTCTTTCTGATTTTACTAGTATAAAGTGGGCTGACTTAGTTAACCTATCAACCACCACCCAAATACTATCATTTCCCCTCCTAGTACTTGGCAAGCCATCAATGAAATCCATTTATATGTCTTCCCATTTCCACTGTGGTATTTGCAAAGGTTGAAGCATTCCTGAGGGTTTTTGATACTCAGCCTTCATCTATTGGCAAACCATACATTTAGATACATAGGTTGCCACTGCATTCTTCATACCACTCCACCAATAATCCCTCTTGAGGTTGTGATACATTCTTGTGCTTCTGGGTGTATAGTGTATTTTCTTTTGTGGTAAGCATCAAAGATTTCTTGCTTCAACTTATCAATTGCTGGAACACATATTCTTTTTCCTTTCTTCAAATGGCCTTGATCATTCAACTGAAAACCTTCCACTGCTTCACCATTTAACATCTGAGTTTTCATTTCAAACAAAAATGGACCTTGGTCTTGTGACTTTACAACTTTATTCTTCAATTCTGACCCAGAGTAATAAAACTTAATTTTCCCATTTCTACATTCTCACTGCATAGGCTCATGTTTTCTATATTATCAATTTCAATTTCTGAATCAATTAACAATGATAAAGTGTTAAACTCTTTTACCATCAATCTAGCCATGTTAGCATGTTGTCTACTTAGGGCATCTACTACTTTATTAGCCTTACCAGGGGTGTATAATATTTAAAATCATACGAGGCTAGGAGTTCAATCCATCTTTGCTGCCTCATATTTAATTCTTTTTGTGAAAACAAATATTTAAGTGATTTATGGTCTGTATAAACTTCAAATTTTGCCCCTAACAGGTAGTGTCTCCATACCTTAAGAGCATACACTATAGCAGCTAATTCAAAGTCATGAGTAGCATATCTTACCTCACTTGGTTTCAATTGCCTAGAAGCATTGGCTATCACCTGATGTTGTTGCATTAATACTGCCCCAAGCCCTTGTCCACTTGCATTAGTATACACCACCAAGTTTTCATTTCCTTCAGGCACTTTAAGGATTGGAGCTTGTACTAGTGCTTCCTTTGATTTACCAAAGGCTTTCTCACACTCCTCAGTCCAAGTATACACTTGATTTTTCCAAGTCAATCTGGTTAATGGGATTGAAATTTTTGCAAAATCTTTTATAAACCTTCTATAGTAACCAGCCATTCCCATGAATGATCTGACCTCAGTGACATTGGTAGGTCTTTTCCAAGCTTGCACTGCAATGACCTTATTGGGATCTACAGATATTCCTTTTTCTGATATAATGTAGCCTAGAAAATTCACTTCATTTTGCCAAAAAGTGCATTTTGAAAACTTTGCTTTCAAGGCTTCTTGTCTCAATTTCTCAAATACCATATGAAAATGATTTTCATGCTCTCTGATTGACTTAGAATAAATTAGTATATCATCAATAAATATCAATACAAACTTATCCAAGTATTCTTTAAAAATCATATTCATCAAATCAACAAAATAGGAAGGAGCATTTGTCAAGCCAAATGGCATTACTAAAAATTCATAAAGTCCATATCTTGTGTTAAAGGCTGTATACTTAATGCTTTCCTCTTCTACTTTCATCTGATGAAAGCCTGAAGCTAAATCAAGCTTAGAAAATATTTTTGCACCACTCAATTGATCAAAGAGATCATCAATTCTTGGTAGGGGATATTTATTTTTAACTGTGACTTTATTTAATTCCCTATAGTCAATACATAACCTAAGGGATCCATCTTGTTTCTTAACAAAGACTACTGGTGCTCCCCATGATGAGCTACTGGGTCTAATAAAACCTTTTTCTTCTAGTTCAACCAATTGCCTTTTCAGTTCCATCAACTCCCTAGGCCCCATTCTAGTTGGTCTTTTAACTACTGGGCTAGCTCCTGGAATTATTTTGATTGAAAACTCAACTGGTCTATGGTTTGGAACTCCTTTCACTTCACCAAACACATCAAAATATTGATTCACTATGGGGATTTCTTCTAATGCAGGCATGGGTTTTTCATTAGACAATGTAAAAAGGTTGGCTATACTTCTATTCTTGTTTGCCTCACAAAGAACAATTATTCTTTGTCCATCAGAAACTTTCAATGATATGGTGGATGTCTCCACATTTGTGATAGCCTTATATCTACTTAACCAATCAACTCCAAAAATAATCCCTATGCCCGGATATTGCAACACATATAGGTCTGACTCAAACACATGTCCTCCTATATTTAATCCCAGTTGCATACATATCATACCCAGAACACATGAACTACCTATAGGGCTTCTAATTAACAGTGGCTTATCAACAATCATACAATTCAATTTTAATTGTTGTGCAATATCATGGGAGATCAATGAGTGTGTAGCCCTAGTATCATACACTACTGCAATAGGTATTGAGTGAATAAGCAAAGTACCTTCAACTTGACCATGCTTTTCAACACTTGATCCCTTAGCTGCCTTGCCTTTTCCTTCCAATGCCCCTAATTTTCCTTGCTTAAAATCTGGACAATTCCTCTTTATGTGACTTTCCTTCCCACAATGGTGACATTTGAAGGATGCAGGCCTAACATTTGTGCATCTATTCTTCATATGCCCCTCTTGGCCACAGTTATAACAAGTTATCTTCTTCTTAATTTCAGCAGCCCTAACTTCTTCAGGTTTCTTGGTGGAAGCTATGTCTGTTTTCTTCTTATCATAAGGGTGAAATTTACCCTTTCCCTTTTTGTTTTGGTTATTCTTCAATGTCCTGAAATTCTCTCTAGCTTTATCATGTTGTTCAATGCTCGTAGTCAAATCCAAAACTTGATCAAAAGTCTTGTCCTTGTATGGTAGCATGGCTCTACTAAGGCTAGGGTTCAGCCCTTGGATATATCTGCCATTCTTAGCCTCCTCAGTGGCGATGAGTACTGCACCATACTTTGCCAATGATTCAAACTTCTGAGTGTACTCAGTGACACTTATAGTCTCGTGCCTTAATTTGATGAATTCCTCCAGCAAAGACTCCTTAGCTGATGCAGGGACAAACCTACCTTCCGTCATTGCTTTAAATTGATCCCATGTCACTTCTCCTTTAGGTCTTACAGCTATGATAACCTCCCACCAATCCAAAGCTGCTCCTCTCAATCGCCTGGATGCAATTTGCCTCTTCCTTTGGTCTTCAACTTGCATGTCTGCAAAGATTCATTCCAAAATTCTGAGCCAATTTTGAACTCCCATAACTCCTTCTGTGCCATCAAAAGTTTGCCTCCAAGATTGGTAAAAGTCTTGAGTAGTTTAGAAAGCTCCTCATGTGGATTTTCTTGCCTATTGCCTACTCCATCCCTTATGGCTCTCATGAATTCTTGCACATTCACCAGGGGTGGTTCACTTATTCCTACATTCTAATGTATGGGTCCTACCATAGCTCTATGGATATGGCACTTAGGTTAGTCCATTTTGGCTAATTGTAACGACCCGTAAATTTTAACCGTTTTAATAACGCAATTAGTTGAAATTTTGTGAAATTTTAAACGATAAAATTTTGAAATAAAAATTTAATATTTGGAATACGTCTAGTTAAACATAGCAACTGGTAAATTTTCGTCCGAAAATATGAAAGTTTATATCGCGCGTAAATTCACTTCAATTCAATCAGTTAAAAAGCGTTGAAAATAAAATGTTTCCGAAACCTAAATATTTTTACATAGAAAAATTCTAAACCATCTTCTGAGCAAGATGTCAGTTCGTCATTTTTCCAAATTCGGACATCTATTGCTCCGTCGTTCTTATTTTCTACAAAATAGCAGCATTCTGGTATCGATATCGATTTTTATCGGATGATCATACCACTGATATTTTTATACCGTTTCGATCGTCTCGTCGTGCTGATCTCTATAATATATTCAGATGTGTGTAACGGTGTCCGGTACATAGTGAAACTGACGATCAGTAGCCGTATGGATAATCGTTTCAGCTTTTATTCCAATGCCTTTCCATTTTCCAACGTAAATCTGAATAGCTGTTGTCTTTAATAATTTCAATCTTGACTTTCAGCATTCCCTATTTTCATTATTATTGGTGTTGTTTCAATTCCCGGTTCACTTACCTTCCTCTCACCCAATATCTTTTTCTCTGAAACCAATCCTTACCTTCCATTTTATTCGCCTACACCATTATTTCATCAGCCTTCACAGCAATAGCCAAACGCCTCTTCTTCCCCACATCCTCCTTGCTCCAGCAATAGCCGAACGCCTCTTCTTCCCCACATCCTCCTTGCTCCAGCGTGCAAACCGCTCCTCCACCTGCGAGCGTCAGCATGTCCTCCCTTCCCTCCTCAAGTCTGCTGTCATGTATGTTTCATAAAAGTGGTATGTACAATATACTATGTTTGGATATCACTAGCAATATATTGTGAGACCTTTTTTGTTTGCCAGTGATTTGTGTCAGAAGCTTTTGCTTCTAATTGGATGAAAAATTTATACACTTGGTTTACGTCAGTTTTGCATAATAGTTATGAGTATGTTGAAACATTATTATTAGTTGTTTAAAGTATATATACTTTGATTTTTGAAACCTATATGTTTATGCGAGTACAGATATATTATTTCATGTGTATAGGTTTACCTTGCCTATTATATTTAATATTTTGTTTATATAGTAGTATTGGTGACAAAGTATGTAGATATATACATATGTTATATTTATACTTTTAAAACAGTGTCTGTTGTAAGATTTAAGTGCTTTGAAAATATATGTAAAGTTTTGGCAGGTATATATATTTGATATTTGTAGTTTTATATATATACATATTTACAAAGTTTATAAAAATGAATTTTGTTAGTGATCTGGCTGTCCTATTAAATATATTTCGATTTTAGTATATATATGTATTCTAGAGTACTGTTCGTTCATATTTATATATATATCAGCAAGTTTATATTTTTTTACTTTATACCTTATCTGTTTACATAAGTTATATTAGTTATATAGGATTGGTCGGGCTTCACGGTATTTGATGTATAAACTGTAATGGAGTGCAACTCACTTTTGTTCTCATTCCAAGTTCCAATTGTTTCTTGAAACTCTTGCCTACAAAAATACTTTATTTTCCCAGTCTTGATTTCCAGAAATTGCATTCACTTCCGCATGTACGAACCAATATTCGCAAACGTAGGCTTACTAACTTTTATAAATGGAGTTGTACTTCTATGAAGCCTAATTAGTTGATAAAATTCGTGAAAATGGACAGGAGTTTGCAAAAGTAATTTGCTATTGTTATATAACTGTAGTAATGTTTAAGTTACATATATACGTGTTTTCCCAAGAATTTGCATGGTGGCTGACGTGTATCATATGTATGTTATAGTAACTTTGATTTTTTTAGAAATGATATTATATGTGATGTGTTAGATTTTACATAAATATTGCTTTACAAATATTGTTAAGTATTGTTTGAAGATGTAAAATATTTTGACTTTAAGTTATATGGGCTTTAACTTGAATATTGGCTTTTAAATATATGTGTTTGAAATGAAAGGATTTGAAACAATATTTATATATTTATATATTTATATTTATTTTATTTACAGTGGTTTGAATTAAATATTGACTTTAAATAAAATATTATTAATAATAATATATACCTTTTATCATGTTATATCAATCTAATTTGGTTTGGTTCATCAATTCCTCTTTGTCAGCTTTGATCGTCAAATTCGGGCCAATCGTGCTTTGCTTTAAAATTCGTGCCTGGATTCATAGCTCGTCTCTTGGTCAAATCCATCTAGCCTCGGAAGGTGAGCACTCACTCACGATTAACGTTCTTTTATTTATTAGATTTGATTTCAATTGAAACGACAATTGAAATATGCTGCTGTTAGATATTTATACTGTTATTACCTGTATCAGTTCACCTGTGACATCTGACACCTTTATCTGTTAATTATTTATGTGATGATAATACTGTTTGGCCGATAATTGATTGATTGTTGATGTTTATATTGGACGTTAAACTATTAATGTAAATTGATAAATAGTATGAAATTGAACTCGATATAGAATAGTTAAATGTTTAAAAACTGATTAGTTAAATTGTATAATATGACCCCTTCAACTGTTGAATTTATTGACACGTAGGATTTGTTTAATTACATCTTGAACCACTGAATGTATGTTGTTAAATTGATGATGTATGAAATTGTAAATAAGATGACAAGTGAAAAACCGTAATGTAATAATCTTTAATCTACATGAAATGATAGTGTAGATTCTAGAAGTAATTATATTAATTCGTACAAATAACAATGCGAATTAATACGGTTATTTCGGGATTATTTGAATTGATTATTGGATTGTTATTGATTGTTGTTATTGCTTGTTTATTTACTTTGACACCATCCAAGTTATCACACTGCAAGTTCCCTTTGTATGTTTTGATTTTGAATTGAATTGGAATCGGGTTGAAATGATAAATACCCAAGTTGAACTTTGACCTAGGATAGGAAATTAAATAAAACCCGATTGGTCAATAATTTGATAAAACGAAGATTTTATTTGGATAAAGAATATGGTTTTGAAATGAAGTTGAAATTTGAATTTTTGTTGAAAGGAAAATGGTAATATTTAATAATCTGAAACAAAAGATTAACAATGTAATCAATGTAAGAATGTTGTTTAATTTGAGAAATGATTGAATTAAGTTTGAAATGATTTAATAATTAAGTTTGAAATTATAATTAAGTTTGAAATTATTAAACTTTGAAATTATTTAATAATTAAGTTTTGAACTATTTAATAATGAATTAGTAAATGATTAAATTGAATTGAAATTCTTTAATAAGAAAAATTGAACTTTTGAATAAGTGAATTTTACTTCGTAAAGAATTGAAATTGAGTTTCTTTATTAATTAAGTTTTGGAAAATTATTTAAGGAAGTAAATAGGTGAAATTGGATTTCTTTAACAAAAATGAAATGTGATATTTTTGGAATTAATGTAAGACTTGTAATTGGAGAATTGATTTGACGAATTTAGTTTAATTCAAAATTGTAAATTTTGATTTGTTGAAGTTGAACCTAAGAATTGATTTAATGAATTGGAAATTTAATAGAAATTATTTTGAATGGCAAATTTACTTAATGAATATTGAATGAAATCGATAAATAAATTTAAATTGATTTAAATGTTAAATCAAATTAATTTAAATGATTTCGGAATGAAACTTATTTACGAACTTGAATCAATATTTGAATTGTTTTAAATAGAAATAGAAATTGAATTATAAGATTTTGAAATTGTGAATTTGGAAGTTTTGAAACGTAAATATTGGAAATTGGTTTTGAAAGACAAATGAAATGTTGATTTACGAATTCTATTTGAAATTGAAATTGATTTGGTTTTGAAATAAATAAACGACCAATCGGTGTAATAATTACGAAAGTTATTAAAGAGACCGGGATCGGTAATGGATATACTCTCTATCTGAACCGAAACCACTTTAATAACTATACGCGGAGTGTTGATCCAGAACGAAGTGGATGGTTTTGGTGAACGCGTTGACTGAAGAAAGAGAACGATTTTGGATGACCCCTGACATGACTAAAACAGGAGCCGCGCCGGGCCATTGAGGTTCGCCACCTCTAGCGGACACACTTCTTCGTTACCATATCTATTACTTTTGTGATTCGATTTGGGTGCACCCCTCGATTATGGGAGTGTTGTTTCACGGTGTTGGGGTAGTAGCTGCTATGCCCAACATCAGTCCGGATCACGCAACTACTAGTATCCTAGTTGGTATCGCCTCATGTACCTTGTCATACTGATTATCCTATTCGCGACCACTACGATTTTGATTTGTACCTTTAGTATATGGATTGCCCTCTGGTGACTTCCGGTTTTGGGGAAACTACGGTCTTGTATATGCTTTTGGGAATAAACAGGTTAAGAGGTGTATGGGCCCTGCTTAACCCTACTTTGATATCTTTATATTACTGATAGACATTATCTACTTAGCGTACATTACTACCTAGTAGATAGTTTGACGGATCCTTAAAGGATGGTTATTCCAAACATCCTTTGAGTTACTTGTATTTCAATTGATATTTCACTTGAGTTGGATTTATTAATATAAGAATGTTAATCCTGACTCGAGTGTCTTGTGTTTTTGCTTTACGCTCGGGTCAGACTGAGTGGTTCAGCTTTCGAGACTCACCTTTGGAGTTGGAGCTTCGCTTGGAGATCCAGCTATCTATCCGGCTTTCAGTATTCGATGATTCCAGTGATGCATTCTGGTTTAACTCTGATGTATTGTATTATTCCTCTGTTGTAAACTCTGATGTATTTTATATATTCATATAGTAGCTTCATGAACTACTATCTCTTTTATTTCCGCTGCATTTATTACTCTGTGTCTGTGATCTGTGATTATATCTATTTACTGTATATGTTCAGTTTTGCCAAATTTAAATTAACAACGCGCTATTTTGAGCAATTCAACTCCGGCATGAGTGTCTACCTATACACTTATAATGGACGCGAATGGTCCAAAATGGCGGGTCGTTATAGTTGGTATCAGAGCTTTGGTAGCTCTAGGCAAAACTCAACATATAGGGTAAATATATTTACAGAATCACACTCATTCGAGTTTCAATCCCTTCCCTTGACTCAATTCCTTTGAATTTTGGAACGTTCCCCTCGGTTCCGAAATTCATTCGTGCCCTTCATTATTCGTCTCCTTTCAATTCTGGAGCATCACATAACTCCATTTTGAATGATATCTATAATAGATCGGCGGTCTCGCCAATCTTCGAATGATTTGTAAAGGGGTGAACTCCTTTTTAATAGGCATCAATTTACCGGAGATTTCTGTATCCTCGGTTTACGATGATATCTATTCCCTGCTATACCTGAATTCCATCTCTAGAGGTCGAGTGTTGAATTACCTCGGAATTCAGCATTGATCTTATTCTTGAAGTTACGGACGACCCAGTTAAGGTTGCCCGTGAATTAAATAAACTCATCCATCTCCCGATTGTGGTAATTGAATTATCTTATCTTCTTGTTCAAACCTATCTTCGAATCAAAATTCTCTTTGATTTGAGTCAACAAAAATTTGAATCCCTATCCTTCTTTTGAAAATTCATTCCTGTATCGTCGAGCAAAGAAATGTATTTGTAAACTAATATATAAATGTTTTAATTTATGCTGTGTTGTTTGAGTTGTTGATGTTGATTTGGGTTTCCGATCGATTCGTCTGATCAACGCTATCGATAGGATTTCCAAAACACATAAACAGAGCAAACTGACACAATATTATTTTCAAATTTGGAAAATGAAATAAATTTGTTTGATTATATTGTGAAAATATAAGTAAAATTTTCTGGAATTTAATAGGTTAATTAAATTGTTTGTTTGAAATGATAATATTTGATTATCATTTATTGTTCTAAATAAATTTATAAACACGGTTTATAAATTGATTTGGAATTTGAAATGAATTTAATTTAGAAATTTGAGAATTTATTAAGTTTCCGGTGATTTCGAACTTTTGTTTTAAAATTTTAAAGCATATATATTGAAAATATTTTCGAAAAGAAATCGTTTTCAAAGAATTTTTAAAAATGTTGAAACCAGTGCTCTTCTCTTTGTCGCTGGAAAATAATTTCGGTGATGGCGGCCGCATCATCGACATTCATTTTCGAGTTTCGAAGTGGAGATACTATTCTGTAGCTTTGCTACGGTTTTGTTTTGAAAAATATTTTGATTTGAATTTCTTCGGTATAATTTGATTTATATATATGTATAGGTATCTTATTTTATTATTTTAAAAATTTAATTTGATTTATATAAATATATTAGATATATCTCTAAATTTTTTAAAGTTAATCGGAAATCTAATTCTTAAATTTTTGTTAAAGGATGATTTTAATTATAAATAAAACCAAAAGTTGGATAAATATTTAAACTTGAATAATTGAAATGAGGAAAATTTTATTTGTATATTGTTCAACTGCATTCTAATACAACTTACCTAAATCATCCAGAAGTTGAATATGTAATTGGATAATATATAAGATAAAGTGAATTATAAATAAAATTTAAGTGTTTATAATAAATGTTATACACTAAATTTTGATTATAAAGATGTTAATAGAGTTAGATAGGATAATAAGTAAACTCGGTTAATGATGAGACAAATAAATTTGTTTTGAAAGAATTAATAAACTGAAATTTGATCAACTTAGAGAAATACATTGAATTTAAAAGCAATTAGTAAATATAAATTAATTTAAATCGAAACTTTTGTGGTTTAAATAATTTATATGGGTTAAATATATGTGATAGGATTTATTAAGTAGAATAAATTTAACAGTAATTTAGAATAAAGAAGAATTTAAATTGTGAAAATAAAATATGATTATAATAAAGGATTATTCAAATTTATGGTTTTAGAAATTGTAAATTAAAGATAATTGGATAATAAAGATAGTGAATTTAGAAATAGTTGAGATTGATTTTGGTGAAATCAAATGGATTAAATCAATTATTGAATATCCATTAATTTAAATTTGAATTTATATGGTTTAAATTAATTGTTATTTTGTACTTCAAATCTGTTTTCTTTCTGGTTGTTTCTATTCTCCTACCTCGTTCCTTTTCGGGGACGAAAAGTTTTGAGTGGGGGAGAGTGTAACGACCCGTAAATTTTAACCGTTTTAATAACGCAATTAGTTGAAATTTTGTGAAATTTTAAACGATAAAATTTTGAAATAAAAATTTAATATTTGGAATACGTCTAGTTAAACATAGCAACTGGTAAATTTTCGTCCGAAAATATGAAAGTTTATTTCGCGCGTAAATTCACTTCAATTCAATCAGTTAAAAAGCGTTGAAAATAAAATGTTTCCGAAACCTAAATATTTTTACATAGAAAAATTCTAAACCATCTTCTGAGCAAGATGTCAGTTCGTCATTTTTCCAAATTCGGACATCTATTGCTCCGTCGTTCTTATTTTCTGCAAAATAGCAGCATTCTGGTATCGATATCGATTTTTATCGGATGATCATACCACTGATATTTTTATACCGTTTCGACCGTCTCGTCGTGCTGATCTCTATAATATATTCAGATGTGTGTAACGGTGTCCGGTACATAGTGAAACTGACGATCAGTAGCCGTATGGATAATCGTTTCAGCTTTTATTCCAATGCCTTTCCATTTTCCAACGTAAATCTGAATAGCTGTTGTCTTTAATAATTTCAATCTTGACTTTCAGCATTCCCTATTTTCATTATTATTGGTGTTGTTTCAATTCCCGGTTCACTTACCTTCCTCTCACCCAATATCTTTTTCTCTGAAACCAATCCTTACCTTCCATTTTATTCGCCTACACCATTATTTCATCAGCCTTCACAGCAATAGCCAAACGCCTCTTCTTCCCCACATCCTCCTTGCTCCAGCAATAGCCGAACGCCTCTTCTTCCCCACATCCTCCTTGCTCCAGCGTGCAAACCGCTCCTCCACCTGCGAGCGTCAGCATGTCCTCCCTTCCCTCCTCAAGTCTGCTGTCATGTATGTTTCATAAAAGTGGTATGTACAATATACTATGTTTGGATATCACTAGCAATATATTGTGAGACCTTTTTTGTTTGCCAGTGATTTGTGTCAGAAGCTTTTGCTTCTAATTGGATGAAAAATTTATACACTTGGTTTACGTCAGTTTTGCATAATAGTTATGAGTATGTTGAAACATTATTATTAGTTGTTTAAAGTATATATACTTTGATTTTTGAAACCTATATGTTTATGCGAGTACAGATATATTATTTCATGTGTATAGGTTTACCTTGCCTATTATATTTAATATTTTGTTTATATAGTAGTATTGGTGACAAAGTATGTAGATATATACATATGTTATATTTATACTTTTAAAACAGTGTCTGTTGTAAGATTTAAGTGCTTTGAAAATATATGTAAAGTTTTGGCAGGTATATATATTTGATATTTGTAGTTTTATATATATACATATTTACAAAGTTTATAAAAATGAATTTTGTTAGTGATCTGGCTGTCCTATTAAATATATTTCGATTTTAGTATATATATGTATTCTAGAGTACTGTTCGTTCATATTTATATATATATCAGCAAGTTTATATTTTTTTACTTTATACCTTATCTGTTTACATAAGTTATATTAGTTATATAGGATTGGTCGGGCTTCACGGTATTTGATGTATAAACTGTAATGGAGTGCAACTCACTTTTGTTCTCATTCCAAGTTCCAATTGTTTCTTGAAACTCTTGCCTACAAAAATACTTTATTTTCCCAGTCTTGATTTCCAGAAATTGCATTCACTTCCGCATGTACGAACCAATATTCGCAAACGTAGGCTTACTAACTTTTATAAATGGAGTTGTACTTCTATGAAGCCTAATTAGTTGATAAAATTCGTGAAAATGGACAGGAGTTTGCAAAAGTAATTTGCTATTGTTATATAACTGTAGTAATGTTTAAGTTACATATATACGTGTTTTCCCAAGAATTTGCATGGTGGCTGACGTGTATCATATGTATGTTATAGTAACTTTGATTTTTTTTTAGAAATGATATTATATGTGATGTGTTAGATTTTACATAAATATTGCTTTACAAATATTGTTAAGTATTGTTTGAAGATGTAAAATATTTTGACTTTAAGTTATATGGGCTTTAACTTGAATATTGGCTTTTAAATATATGTGTTTGAAATGAAAGGATTTGAAACAATATTTATATATTTATATATTTATATTTATTTTATTTACAGTGGTTTGAATTAAATATTGACTTTAAATAAAATATTATTAATAATAATATATACCTTTTATCATGTTATATCAATCTAATTTGGTTTGGTTCATCAATTCCTCTTTGTCAGCTTTGATCGTCAAATTCGGGCCAATCGTGCTTTGCTTTAAAATTCGTGCCTGGATTCATAGCTCGTCTCTTGGTCAAATCCATCTAGCCTCGGAAGGTGAGCACTCACTCACGATTAACGTTCTTTTATTTATTAGATTTGATTTCAATTGAAACGACAATTGAAATATGCTGCTGTTAGATATTTATACTGTTATTACCTGTATCAGTTCACCTGTGACATCTGACACCTTTATCTGTTAATTATTTATGTGATGATAATACTGTTTGGCTGATAATTGATTGATTGTTGATGTTTATATTGGACGTTAAACTATTAATGTAAATTGATAAATAGTATGAAATTGAACTCGATATAGAATAGTTAAATGTTTAAAAACTGATTAGTTAAATTGTATAATATGACCCCTTCAACTGTTGAATTTATTGACACGTAGGATTTGTTTAATTACATCTTGAACCACTGAATGTATGTTGTTAAATTGATGATGTATGAAATTGTAAATAAGATGACAAGTGAAAAACCGTAATGTAATAATCTTTAATCTACATGAAATGATAGTGTAGATTCTAGAAGTAATTATATTAATTCGTACAAATAACAATGCGAATTAATACGGTTATTTCGGGATTATTTGAATTGATTATTGGAATGTTATTGATTGTTGTTATTGCTTGTTTATTTACTTTGACACCATCCCAGTTATCACACTGCAAGTTCCCTTTGTATGTTTTGATTTTGAATTGAATTGGAATCGGGTTGAAATGATAAATACCCAAGTTGAACTTTGACCTAAGATAGGAAATTAAATAAAACCCGATTGGTCAATAATTTGATAAAACGAAGATTTTATTTGGATAAAGAATATGGTTTTGAAATGAAGTTGAAATTTGAATTTTTGTTGAAAGGAAAATGGTAATATTTAATAATCTGAAACAAAAGATTAACAATGTAATCAATGTAAGAATGTTGTTTAATTTGAGAAATGATTGAATTAAGTTTGAAATGATTTAATAATTAAGTTTGAAATTATAATTAAGTTTGAAATTATTAAACTTTGAAATTATTTAATAATTAAGTTTTGAACTATTTAATAATGAATTAGTAAATGACTAAATTGAATTGAAATTCTTTAATAAGAAAAATTGAACTTTTGAATAAGTGAATTTTACTTCGTAAAGAATTGAAATTGAGTTTCTTTATTAATTAAGTTTTGGAAAATTATTTAAGGAAGTAAATAGGTGAAATTGGATTTCTTTAACAAAAATGAAATGTGATATTTTTGGAATTAATGTAAGACTTGTAATTGGAGAATTGATTTGACGAATTTAGTTTAATTCAAAATTGTAAATTTTGATTTGTTGAAGTTGAACCTAAGAATTGATTTAATGAATTGGAAATTTAATAGAAATTATTTTGAATGGCAAATTTACTTAATGAATATTGAATGAAATCGATAAATAAATTTAAATTGATTTAAATGTTAAATCAAATTAATTTAAATGATTTCGGAATGAAACTTATTTACGAACTTGAATCAATATTTGAATTGTTTAAAATAGAAATTGAAATTGAATTATAAGATTTTGAAATTGTGAATTTGGAAGTTTTGAAACGTAAATTATTGGAAATTGGTTTTGAAAGACAAATGAAATGTTGATTTACGAATTCTATTTGAAATTGAAATTGATTTGGTTTTGAAATAAATAAACGACCAATCGGTGTAATAATTACGAAAGTTATTAAAGAGACCGGGATCGGTAATGGATATACTCTCTATCTGAACCGAAACCACTTTAATAACTATACGCGGAGTGTTGATCCAGAACGAAGTGGATGGTTTTGGTGAACGCGTTGACTGAAGAAAGAGAACGATTTTGGATGACCCATGACATGACTAAAACAGGAGCCGCGCCGGGCCATTGAGGTTCGCCACCTCTAGCGGACACACTTCTTCGTTACCATATCTATTACTTTTGTGATTCGATTTGGGTGCACCCCTCGATTATGGGAGTGTTATTTCGCGGTGTTGGGGTAGTAGCTGCTATGCCCAACATCAGTCCGGATCACGCAACTACTAGTATCCTAGTTGGTATCGCCTCATGTACCTTGTCATACTGATTATCCTATTCGCGACCACTACGATTTTGATTTGTACCTTTAGTATATGGATTGCCCTCTGGTGACTTCCGGTTTTGGGGAAACTACGGTCTTGTATATGCTTTTGGGAATAAACAGGTTAAGAGGTGTATGGGCCCTGCTTAACCCTACTTTGATATCTTTATATTACTGATAGACATTATCTACTTAGCGTACATTACTACCTAGTAGATAGTTTGACGGATCCTTAAAGGATGGTTATTCCAAACATCCTTTGAGTTACTTGTATTTCAATTGATATTTCACTTGAGTTGGATTTATTAATATAAGAATGTTAATCCTGACTCGAGTGTCTTGTGTTTTTGCTTTACGCTCGGGTCAGACTGAGTGGTTCAGCTTTCGAGACTCACCTTTGGAGTTGGAGCTTCGCTTGGAGATCCAGCTATCTATCCGGCTTTCAGTATTCGATGATTCCAGTGATGCATTCTGGTTTAACTCTGATGTATTGTATTATTCCTCTGTTGTAAACTCTGATGTATTTTATATATTCATATAGTAGCTTCATGAACTACTATCTCTTTTATTTCCGCTGCATATATTACTCTGTGTCTGTGATCTGTGATTATATCTATTTACTGTATATGTTCAGTTTTGCCAAATTTAAATTAACAACGCGGTATTTTGAGCAATTCAACTCCGGCATGAGTGTCTACCTATACACTTATAATGGACGCGAATGGTCCAAAATGGCGGGTCGTTATACTAATACTCTTTAGATTAATTCATTTCAGTCTATCCCTATACAGTTATACTAGATATTATAGTATGAGCACTACCAGAACAAAACATCCAAGGAAATCAACACTTCCATACATCCAATGCAAACAAGTTCATACAAATTTTGCTATGTTATTTAACAACCTCGCTCTGATACCAAATGAAATGACCCACTTAAATTTTTTTTACATACAGTGCTCATTTAAACAGGAAAATATTTAATTCCAATTTTCTTCTATCCAGGATCTTTATGCCAATAAGAATATTGGTTTGCTTAAATCATTTTAAACTTATATATATGAGGATATATAAGCTACTTCCTACTTGAATCAGAGTACAAAAGTTTGGAAGAACAAATCTGTTTGGGGATCATTTTTAAAGAAATAATCCTTACATAGCAACTATGTTTCAAAAACCAGGTCTTCTAAATATACATAGATTATTGCATGACTATTGGTTTCAGGTCTAAAGACTTGGCATTTTACATGTATTTCCATAATTTTATTACTGTATGAACAGTGCTTTTGCTTGTGCATGTGTGTGTGCATGTTCCTGTGCATGTGTGTGTCAGAGGAAGTTTTAAGTGTTTAATTTTCTATTTCTTCTTGTTATCCAAGGTGACTGAGTCTCTCCTATATCTGGGTTGTAAAATAACCTAACTGAAAATTTAGTTTAAAAGTTCTTGAGTGCTGGCTTAACCCAGACTCAATAAAATGGCTATGTTAGCCATATTCAGTTTGCACTGTTTCATAACAAAACACATGTTATACTGTTTCCTTTCGAAAGTGACTCAGAGCCTTATTTGCCAAATTTTCCATCATCTGTAAACATGAATTTCTCATGCCAGATACCTAGTTGTTCATTTAGTTTATAAATCCTTACAAGCTCAAGTTCCCTATCATTATAAATTAATTAATCAGAAAGCTTAAAAACTTCATTACTTAGTGAAACATTTTCAAAATAAATCCCATAAGTTTCAGCTGAAACACCAACTTAAATTCAATACTTACAAAACAGTGAATAACAATACATTGGTTTTTCTAATCAACTTAAACAACATAGTTCAACATAAATATCTAATTTAACTTCAACAAAGTCTTTAAATATAGCATCCAATTCCTTAAGCATTTAACTCATCCAAAGCTTGATCAATGAAATTCCTATTTTCCTGCATAATCACCATGAACTGCCTCATACAAATATGAGACACCCAATGGTGCATAAACACAAAAGGGTCAGACTAATGTCTGGTATGAGTAATCTACCTGAAAACATGATTTTATATGACTTTTATTTATATTCAAATACTTTGAATGAATTAAGAAACTCAGTATCATCCCTATGCATGTTTTTGTGAGGCATGTGCATTCATATCAGTGCAAAACAAATTATGTATGATCCAAGTATTTTAGTTCAGAGAAAACATAATAAAACATCATAAACCAACCAATGCAATCATCAATTCAGTCACCAAGCCCCCTTTACAAATTTACTGGCCATCAGGGACTTCACCCAAGCCTCCCCTGAACATATTTCTATTGTTCACTATCAAGTATCATATGGTCTTTAGCTACTTTCTCTTGTTAAACCACACACTGCCTGGGACATTTCTCTGTTAACCCAGCACACTCAGGCCTTTGGGTATAACATACCATGTGTGAGCTTGCAATGTTCACCTTGCCAAGCTATATTTTGTAGCCCTAAGATCCAAAGTCCTTAGTTAAATTACTAACTGTTATTTCCTTTTTCATAGTTATGGTAATCCCCTCTGCATCTCACTTTTCAATCAGAGAAAAATAAAAAATTCAACCAACATGTATTCATCCAGAGATTGGTAAGTCATATTCTCAGAAGCAACATTTAATCATGAAAACAGATGTGATTTCTTAGCATATTATTTTGCCTATGGGTTTCAATGGATCAAGTTATAAACATATGGTCATAAATAGTTTACTAGTTATCTCTTCTTACCTCTGGTTCAATCTGATCCTTATTGATCTTGAAGATCTGGCTAAACCATAAGTATATACTTTTGATTTGGGTAGTTCATAAAACATAGAAGCTCAGCACATGTATAACATTGCACTTCTACATTTTTCTTTGTTTCAGTTAACATGAGACATAAGCAACAATGTAATGTTGCAGCCCCATATTTCCTTCCATTTTCAGACCATATATCTACAACATGAACCCTAAGATTTAATAAATAACTTTATGAAGAAAACCCATAAAAAGAAATCACTCCATCTCAAAGTTAATTCACAGCGTAAATAAACATTTTAAACATGAAATCCATGACTCTTATTTTGGGTAAATCACTATGAAGGGTTTTTACACTTGAACAGATCATTAACAACCAAAGTCATCAAATCATAAAATGAACATAACTTGCAACGGTGAATTATTAATTCAAATAGGCTGCCTCAATATTCAGGACTTAATGCCAAAGTTTTTAGTGAGGTTACTCACATTAATTCTTTTTCCTAAGTCTTTCTTTTCTTTTGATCCTCTGCCTTCCTCTAACTCTAATGGCCGGTGCTCCTTATCTTTTCTGGCTTATATTTTTTTTTTCTATTTTTCCTTTTGGTTATGAAGAGCAAATGTGTATGATCTTACTACACTAAGCCTCCTTATATAAATCCTGACTGTTACTAGGGATTTATGGAATTACCCAATGTCAGTTTTACCCCAAATCTGATCTACCTTACACTTGATTCATATATACAAGAAAATAGTATGTGGTCCTTGTTATATTTTTTCAGAAAATAAACCTCATTCTTTTAATCTTACCCCGGGTCATGTTATATGCATGACTTTAATTTTTCCTAAGAAAAAAGAATTGCTGGAAATGGATAAAGTGTTTATTTAAGGGTTCATACCATTTCCATGCAAGCTTTGTTTTTCTCTCTTCTTTTTACTTGCAATGCCTGCCTATATACATGTATAACATATGTATGCCTATTTTTACCTAAGCCTTTTTTATTTTTCTTGCTTTAAATAATTTTAAATATCTTATACTTTCTGCATATATTTACTATTTCTGCCTACATATGTATTTGTAATTTATTTATCCTAACATACATTGACTGTTGCCTATTTTATCACACAGAAAAATGTGTGCATGTGTGTGCATCATCTTGTGTACACATTTATAATTAAACCATACACTTGCAAAACAGTTTTTATTCCTATCTATTTTTCAATGTAATTTTAAAACAACCATAAACTAATTTAAATCATTGCTTCACAAAAATCAGGGTTATCACATGAACATCTCGTTCTTCTTCAATGGCATGTCAACCAATCCTAACCCGAACTAAGACAATGCAATGAATCAATTCTCATACTTCGCCATGGTTATGGCCCCTTCTTCAGATCCAAGAAGCTGCTAAATAACAAAGTTCTTTCAGCTTTTTGAACAAACTTCATCTCAAACTCATCTTTACATTGGGCCTAAGAGAAGTCATTCTCTTGGACATCAACTATAATAGAACTTCCCCAATTCATGGCTGCATCCGTCAAATGTCGCGACGCCAATTTACGCTTCATTAAGTCATCTAGCTCCATATCTCTAAATATCTGATTGCATAGTCTGAGCCAGGCCTGGACTTCTATAATCGTCTCTGTTTCACCTAATCTCTTACCCCCATCCTCTCATTGTCATGGCAAAGAAAAGCAAAACTCATCCGACGTCTAATCCGCATGACCTCCCCTATGACATTCTCCCTTGGTTCCTTCACTGGAGCAACATTCCTCAGTGCTTGGTCCCAACCCTTCATGATAGTACTACCCCAAACTCCTGTAGCATTGGCAGCTCTTTCTTACCACCTAATCAAAGCGAAACAACATTAGGAAACTAAAGGATATAGCTACTTCAAAGAGAGGGTTTCGAAGAAAGAGATATCCTAAGGAATGACTTAAATGTTTAGTTTTCAAAATACAAATAAGCCCTCATATGTATAATACACTTGACTCATTCTAAGATGTCACTTACCCTAAATCTAATCAGCCACACCCAACCAAAGCTAAGGTGTTCTCTCAACTGTCGCTCTGAGACCAAATGGAACGACCTGATGTTTCGACCCTTGAATGTCAACATTAATACATCCAAGGTATTCGTGTGTCAAGCATCCAAGCACCGGAAAGATGGAAAGTTAAGGTAAAATAAAAGAAAATGAAGATAGAATAAGGAGGAAGAACATAACATCATAATCTCACAACAGAACGATAACATATAATATTAAAGGAAAAGTACAAAAGGTTACTCCAAATACAGAAATTTCAGGGTTACCAAACCCTTAGTAGTATCATTATCGTGGACAGTTATAACTACCCGTCTCTCAATGATGATATACACAATAAAGTAATGCAGCAGAAAAAAGAATACTACTGTACATAATCATCCAGCTTTTCTCCATAAGCTTCAAAGTGTCCAAATCTAAATCTAAAAACATACACGGGTTGATCCGAGCATTATAAGAGAATAACACGTGGATCGGTCTGGAAAACCAGCGTGAGAAACTCAAGAAATAAGAGTGACATATAATAGCACCTTTTTGAGACTATACAGATTATCGCAACGGTTTTCCTCTCAAATGAAACCAACCATCCATTAAGTTTAATATATAGTGATATGATAGATAATGTCTAAACAGTGTAGTAGCACATAAATGTTGCCCAATAGTTGTTGTGTGAACCCAAACACCAATAATAAGTATACAATCAATATCGCAAAGGTGTGTTCGCATAATTGTATAGGTCTTTCATAGAGACATCCTTGGATCAAGTCAAATCTAAACTCCATGACAAGGATAAGAATCTACCTTTCGAGCATCATATATCTCTAGATAGGATGTACTCTAAGGTAAATAGAAGTGGACCACCCTCGGTGTGTGGACCGAGTCATATTAACTCCAACTAGCAACAATCGATAAGCATCTTTAAATATGGAGTTAATATACCCTTGAGGTTAGTTAAGCCCCTTGGCCATGCCCCTTCTCTATTTTCTATCATTTTCCCGACGTCGAGGCTAAGTTCGGCATCTCTCATACAAGTCTTCATCATTCAAACAGAACAAGAATTATTAAGTGGATTCCATCATCTCGAACAGATCATGAATCACTACATGGTTCATGCATCTTGAACAAATCTTGAACCTCCACATAGATTCCCTGCATAAGTCCTCTGATGAATGCTAATGTTGTCCTTTCTCTTGGAATAATCCTCAACATAGGCAGTCCCACACAATAGCATCGTTTAAAATGTTAACTCTGACCTCTCCCTTGGACTTAACCTTAGGACAGACAGTTCAGCTCATAACATTCCACATCATAACTGCTTCCAGAACATAGATCGTGTATATGGTTTTGAAGTGATTACGGGTTTGAGTCATCTCATATAAGTACATTCTTCCTACTTATCGGACTCTTCAAAACCAATTGATGAATTGGAGATTAACTTAATTCCTGTTCTCTCATAAGTAAGCAAAAGCTAGAGACGTTTTGTACTAAAGCTCCTCGCTTAAGAGTGAAGCCAGGTAAGTTAAAGCACTGGTTGCATCAAAGCGGTGCCTAGGCATTCATTCTTGAATCTCACAAATAGATAAGTCTACCTCGTCGGCTTTTAGTGTTAATTATAGTATTAATGATTTCCGTAAACAAGTAAGAAATCAACATGATTAACATTTTTCCAAATTTTCCGACTTAATATTTCTCGGTCAAGAGGGAAGCCAGTAGGTTAGAGCTATATTGCTCCATCTTTACTCGAACATCAATCTCAACTCTCATAAATAAATAAGCCTTACTTCGTCGACTTTTAGTGTTAAGCATAGTAATTACTTTTCAAACAAGTAGTTGAACAATTAACCATTTGGCCACTAAGCAATTCTAACCCCTTTCTTAACCTTTTGTTTACACTTTTAAAACCCTTTTTAAAATGATATATATGAATAGTAATTTATTTACCAAAACTTGAAATGTAAATAAACAAGTCAAAAGATATTTTATTATAAGATATAAAATAGTCGACATAGTTTCTAAAACTATATATACTTAAAAATGCTTTTAAAATGCTTTATAATACATATAAAAGGTTTTGAAACATATTCCCAAAATAATACTTGAAGATAACAACTTTACAATTTCCTTAAAAACTTGGACAAACAAGTTTTTATTATAAAATCCTCTTTTTTAAAAATCTGCAACTAATTCTTAAAAATTCATAAATACCTCAAACCACTTTTGAAATACTCTAATACAAGTTAGTAAACACTTAAAAAATAATGAAACAATATACTTAAATTTAAATATCTTTTAAACCTTTAAAGTCCAAAAATCATGGCCAAAGGGCGCAGTTTTGCACAAGTGAAGCTTTGGCCCCTTTTCGAGATGTTACCAAACTTTTACTATCAAAGCTTTCTATAGCAACATGCATATATACAATACAATATAAATATAGCGAGAAACCCTTAAGGAACTCTCTAAAAAGTTCTATAGAAATAACTAATAATATGGCAATTCTGAACTGCATCTATAGTTACTATCGCTATAAGTGCATTTTGAAATCCGAGTCCGATCTAAACCAAAGTCCATCTATAACCTATATGCTCTATTCCAAGGTCATTTCATTTACAAGTCCATTCCAAGTCCATATACATGGATCATATATGCTTCTTAAATTTTCCAAACAAGAATAAAACCAACGTTTTCAACAATGTCAATAACAATTCAACAACTTAAACACAATCAAAACACAACTTATATATGTTGTATTTTCCATTAAAAGAGGAGTGTAAACTCAGATTTAACCCAACAACAAACATGATCCAAGCTAACAAAGTCCAAACCCAACCTTTCCACGACATTCTTCCTCATCCTCCTTGCTTTGCACTTGCTTTTGATCCTCCTCCTCTCACTTATTGCTCATGTCTATTAGAGATAGGATGAGTGTGACATTTTTCTTCAACTTCTAAATTGATGGAAGGAGTTATAATATTTTCCCAAGGCTTCACTCCAAATTTGAGTTGATTTTGGAGTTTATTTTCAAATATTTTGCTTTAGGAAATTATAAAGAAAAAGAAGAAGAAGACATGGAAATAGAGCTCACTTTGCTTTGTGAATTTGTGATTATAAACTAAGGGCATGCCTCTCATTTTATAAGCTCAAGATGGTGTTGCATAAGCTTGCCTCCACCCCCACCATGCCATGGAATACTCACCTTCCATCACTTCATCTTTACATAACTTCTCCTTTAAACTAATTATACTTATACCCTTAACATGATATGTCTCTTATTGTAATAAACTGCATTTTCGATTCTCAGAAGTCGACACTAATACATCCATGGTAATCATGTGCCGAGCATTCGAGTGCCAGAAAGACTGATCATTGGGGTGAAAGAAAATGAAAGGTAGAACAGAATCTCACAATGTGACGAGTAATATATAATATACCAATGATCTTTACAAAAGAAAAACTATGATATACATACATAAATCACAGTGACTAACCTATCTTCATCCTGGATAGTTATAACAACATGTCCTCACAAATGCTGATAAATACAAACAATCAATGATTCGAAAATACAAATATATGTGAATAAGTCTTAGAGGCATCCAGCTCGACTCCTGAAGCTCCAAAGCATCCATAAATAAATTTGGAAAACTTTGGTTTGACCTGAGCATTATAAGAAAACAACCTCCGGATCGGTCTAGTAACCCAGCATGAGAAACACACATCATATGGATTTTTATATTTTAAAGCCTTTCTAAAAAAAAGGTATCTCGTAAGACCACGCTGCATATAAACCCAGATGGATTTTGTACCTTACGATAACCAAATCATTTCAAACAGAAAATCAAATGATACTATTATAATGTTTAGGGTTTAAAATACAAATATAAAATAGTCAGAATGCTTGCATCTCACGTTTCAACATAGATATGTACAACTAAGTTCACAAGGCACTTATTGGAGAGTGGATTCCATCAATGACAAGGCTATTTCGATACCGTCTGCCACAGTACATCTCTAGAAATGTACTGAGGGCCTCACATGGACCTCGCCAACACAAGACTAGCCTATCCTTTACTGGATAGCACCAAATATGTCATTGCCCCAGTTGCTTTGCAACCTTTTTCCAAGAGCTCTCGTGCACATACCAAATCCATAATTCCATAAATAGTGATCTAGAAGGGTAATGCCCATACACTAATGGTTGCGAACCACATAGCTCTACTGCATATCCTCTATTTTAGTCATTCAAAGTTGTGAGGATTGAGGCCACGTTTTACCTTTTTAGCAAATCCCACTTGGAATGCTAACACTACCCTTCAAGCAACAATTCAATGCCAACATTCATCCATACAAGTTGTTTTAGGACTGAATAAACCGAAGGCACCACCACCACTACATCCTCAGGATAAGTATCAAGTAGCCCTTGCACTTCAAAGAACTTCATCTTCATGATGTTTCCATTCAAAGGATTATGCCAGTTCGAAGTGGTTTTCAGATAACATATCTGATCCCAGTCTATTGGAACCAACAATCGATAATTTTCGATTGATTCAACCTCGATTCTTCAAGAAGTAAGCGGGCTATATCGAAGTCCCAAAGAACCCTCTAATATACCCCTTAAAGCTAGAGACGTTACACTAGAATGAGTTCTCCTGAGGGATCTCAAACCGTATGAATACGTGAAGCTCGTATTTATTTCCCAAGTCAAAACTGGCCAAAACTTGAGAGTAGATTTTTTAACTATCAAATACACAAACAATCTAGAGATTAAATTTCACATGAAAACCACTAAGCCTCACTTAAATTAATCTTCCATTAATTTTCAATTATTTGTAGAAATATTCATATACTTATCTCACTAGTAAAAGTATATTGATAAACCTTTCCACTTTCCAAAACTTGGAAAATCTTTCCGTATACTTATATAGTTTTATAATTATATTCATAAAAACATTAAAAAAGATTTCCCTTTTAAAAATCCTATTAAATCGATCAAAACAAATATCAATTAGACATTGTCTACCATAAACCCAAACCACTTATCCTTTAGTGTTAAGTATGGAAAAAATGTTTCCATACCACCAAAAATAAGAAGAATTATTTATTAATTTCATAAACTTAATTTTCATGAGTGATCCAATTCGTATACGGAAATAATACTTTATATACCGAACATCAACCTTCGATTTCAAACTAAAACTATCCTTTGGATAAAAATGAAGCTATTTAATTTGAGGTATTATTACCTCTCAAACCTTGACTCGACGATATTCTTACCTTTCAGGATAGGTAGTAGTTTCCCTAGCTTGAAGTTTAATGTCAAGTGTATGGTTTTAAAATCTCTGTATACTGTTCATTCAAAAACATGGTTTAAAAACAAAACTTCTATTCCAATTACCAAGATCTCTTTCCAATTTATAAACTCCTTTAATAAATTCTTTTTATTAAATAAAAATCCTTTCATAAGTCTTTCATTTGAAAATAATTCGCTTTTATAAAACAATTTATTATTTTTAGAAACTTTTATAAAATAACTTATTATTTAAAACCTCTTTTTATAAATCAATTTATTTTTAAATTCTATCGGTAAATTAATTAATTATCTTTAAAATCATTATTGAAATAATTAACTAACCTTAAACATCATTAGTAAATTTATTAATTATCCTTAAAATCATGAGTAAAATAATTAACTAAGCTTAAACATCATTAATAAAACAATTGATAAACTCTAAAACATCATAACAAAATAATTAACAAACTTTAAAACATCATTAATAAATAATTAATTAACTTTAAAACATCATTTATTTCTATATTTAAACCACAATAGATATAGAAAACAACTTACTTCAAAATATTATAAAGTTGAAGTCAATTTAAAATTCATAACCTTTAAAATTTGGGAAGAGGCTTAGCTACCACAATGGTACTTAAACATGCAACCGTTTATTTTATTTCAACCTTCAAAATTATATAATTGGTATTTACATAAGCAAGCATATATGTAAATAAAACCCATAATTATCAATCCATAGTTAACCCATCATTCATTCAATATAAATCAACTGGCATACTAATACATGTCCAAATTAATATAACAGTAGAACGGGGATTTATTCTGCCAAATAGACGACCATAATAATCTATTCAATTTAAATATAGCAGAGCGGTGTTTTATTTTGTTAAATAGGTTGCATTAATGAAGCATAGTTAATTAACTACGTTATTCTTTAAAACAACGCAACTATATGCAGTCATCATTATTTTATCGTTAAATTATACTTCACTAAAACTAACAACTATTCATACCATGGTGTTGTACTTGTCAATACGACTCCAATGCAAAAATCTGTGGATCAAATGTATTTAAAACGAACCTGATACCTTAATTGAGATCAACATATTTAATTAATCTAATTAACAACTAAATTGATTAAAATCTCACCCGAACACTTAGGCCCAAAGCTCACTTGCATCACCAACCCAAATCACATCTATAGTATCCCACCAAATAAAGTCTTCCCTAATTCTCCATTTGATTTTCCAATGCACTAACATGCATGTGTGCACGCTACACTGCTAATCTCACCCCGAAACATCGACCTATGACCACCGGCACGCTTCTCTTCTCGAGCTCGATGCATCAGTACTTATCACCTAGCCTCCAACACCCCAACGAAATCTGACCATCTCCCTTAAATTCATAAAAGGAAAAAAAACATTCCCAAGTTAAAGCTAACCCATCTCGATTGATTGACCATCGCTGCCGCTCCGCCCAATTCCAGTACATGCTGCCACCGCTGATCGAACCATGACCTAATGCCTCACCTCTGGCCTCCCCCACGTGTAACTCAAAAGCCCCATCTATCATGAGCGACCAAGAAGTTCAAACCCAAAAACACGACCAACGAAACCCTAACTCGAGCTATCCTCGCCACCACCAGCCATCGTTCCTCCAACGACCATAGCCAACGCCTTCACCATGTCTCGAGCCTCCTTCGGACATCGTCATTTACCTCACCGACCACCCAATCGTTGGAATTTCTTAACTGATCGAAAAATGATCAACTACTTCTCCATATCGACCACCTCCATTAAAAATCACGGAACCATCTCTAAAAATCACTACGCGATGATGCGAACGCGACCATGTACTCCATTCTTCAATTTGAACTCGCCTAAATACTTTCAGTACTCGACCACTTGCTATAGTCGACCAATTTCTCACACCTTACTCAATTAAACAACCCAGTACTATTTTTTAAAAACTAGAGATTAAAACTAACAACTTCCAAATTGATCGCATTGGCTAATTTTAAACGGTGTGAGTGATATTTATTTTTATATTAGAAATGGGAATGTTTATTTCATTTTTCAAAGAACAGGAAGAGAAAGAAGAAAATGTAAAAGTAACTTGTATCTTGTATCTCTATGTATCTGTTTTATTCACAGTAGCCTACCATTCATTTCCAAACAAATATAAACATATTATGATTTAATGAATTATTCAAACATGGGTATCATGTCAAAATTAAATTACTAACAAAAAAAAACAACATTCATTAGTTTCAAAAATACTAAACAATGATTTGAATATCTCACCTTCCACATGGTTTGAAATGCTTCATGTTTTGATCTTTGAGTGAAGTAAGAATTTTTGAGCTAAAAAGATGCGATTTTTCATCATTTATAAAAAGTATGAAAATGATAATGAAATGGGAAGTACATATATAAGATGGAGAATAATGACAAATGTATATATAAGATGGAATATAATATAAAAGTAGAGAAGGCTAAAGACCAAAATGTCATTGACTTAAATTTTCAACTCCTTCACCATTTCTCAAGCCACCAAAGTACTAACAATTTGAAAATATGTTGGATTTTTGAATTGTCTATATACCTTTGTTAATTTTTACACTTAAGGAATCCTACAATTTCAAATCCATCATTTCATATTTATATTTAAATATATTTAATTCTTACTGTTATTATTTTATTTATTTATCTTTACATTTCAAAAAGTGTTTTTTTAACTTACAAAATCATTTATATGTTGTTTGAAAGTGTACGCAAAGGTATTATAACTTTCTACAACTTATCGCTCGATAAAAAGCTAAAAATATAAAAAGCGGGTTTCAATCACATTTTCAGTTTTCCATCGAACTACCTATTTTTGTAAACAAAATTCAACAATAAATTTTCTACCATTAGTTGTTAATTAAAAGAGGGTTATTTAATTATTAAATCCCTTAATTAAATATCTAAAATAAACTAAATATTCAAAAGTCAGAGCAATAAAATTCGTCGTCGTTACATTCTTCCTTCTTAAAAGAATTTCAATCCTAAAATTTCATCTCAGTCAACCAAAGAAGGAACCAGCCAACATAGAAACTTACCAATTTTACTTCCCATAACTATTTATGAAAACATTTTCATAAAACCCAACTTAATTTCACAAACTTATATAATTTCCCACTACAACCTGATGGTATAAACCACTATCTGGTTCAAACCTTTTTATTTTAAATATATTTCCCTTAGATAAACTCAAGATCGAAATAACTAATTTTATTTTAAAACCCTTTTTGAAATGATACTATATATACTAGTATAGTAGCACGCAAAATGCATGCTTGTATAACTTCGCTCACGACCATACAGTTTTAAAAACAATTACAACACTACGAAAAAAGAAAACTGAACAGTTTCCAGCAACTCTCATTTTATTCATCACCTCAAATAACACAACATACACAACTTGACAACAAAAGTCTCATAATGCACAAAATGGACCATTCAAAGCGCTCAAAGTCAATAATCTAACCCTCAATTTTAATAGCTTTAACCTCCGGTTTCTTTGATCTCCTCCTTGGGCACAATGACAGTGAGAAACCATTCTCCATGGTTGCCTTCACCTGATCCATCTTTGCTTTCTCTGGCAGTGTGAACCTCCTCATAAACTTCCCACTGCTCCTTTTTACCCTATGCCACCTTTACAGGATTAAGCACCATCCACTCCTAATGATTAAGCGTCATTGGCATTAATTGAATTAGTGACCAAATTGTTTTGATTCAAAATTAAATAAGCTTACTGACATTGCATAGTTTATTAAACTAAAAATAACGGATCACTGTAATACATTCCAATAAACCATATAATAAGTCCAATCAATTAACATATTAGAAAAGGCTATAATTTTATTTATGTAATTAATTGTTTTATTAACCACTGGAAACTAATATGAAAAACACTATTTTCTGATAATATATATATTTGTGAATTCGTTGTAAAAAAAGGTTAAAACACACCAAGCTTTGTACGTTACACTTGATCACTTAAAAAGTTGAATATAATAGATTAGTTTAATCGGGAATGCAAAACTAAACATGTTTGTTTACTGACCATATATATATGAATTCATTTAGTCAGAATAAACACATAAATTTAAAATAAAAAATAATTTACCCACTAAGGTTTCCACATTATTCCAGAAATGAATTTTACAAATTTGTGATACTTTTACTTCCTACTACTTTATGGGAATTAGATTCATTTTAAACATCATATAACATTGAACAAATAATTCATAACTAATTTCCTTATCAGAATCTGTCAATTGATAACTATATCAATTTACTCAACAATGTTTTTCATACTTAGTTATCATGTACATATATATGTAGCTATGATCTCAAAATTATTCAAATAATATTTAAAGCAAAAGTGAATTTGAATATTATTCCTTACACACTAATGTCAGGATCAGTGAAACTTATTTTTCATGAAGGCCACGACCAATGCTTATTCTTCCAGGCCGATGGTTGGCAAGAGGACCATGAAATCCCAACAGCTGAATTCAAAGGAAACAGTGCATTAATATGGTTAAAATATGAGAAAATATAAGTTGGCTTGTATCATATTTTAAGAAGACAGATATTTGTACTTATAATGAATACATATTTACCCATAGACTGATATTCCATTTGCTTAAGTTATTGTACAATTATGTATAGATAAACAACCAAACATTATGAGTGCTCTCCTCCTCTACATGATGACTCATTTTCCTATAAAAAGATAAACAACCAAACATTTGTGGTTCATTGAAGATATTCTGTTTGTCTAAGCTGTTGGACAATTATTTATCCAAATTATTTTAAAAACAGTTCTACATATTCCAAAACTTAGTTCAATTGTGGATACTATTAAGAAAACATTACAATTCTAAATTGCCCTTACATGATGCCAGATTGCTTTGATGAGCTTATGGAGGCAAAATTGTTTATTGGTTGTTCGTCAGGTGTAAATTTGTCTTTACATAATACTTTCATGGTTATTTTGAATTTGTCAATGTGATTTTGAAATCAATGTAGTCCTATGTGGGATCTGTGCAAGGATATTAGTGATTGGAAGAATAAATATATTGCCAGCCTAAGTAAATGGAATTGATAAAACTACAAAATTTTCAAATTTCAACATGTACCAGCAAATATTCAAAATATAAGAGAAAATCTATTGTCTGGTCTAAGGGTCTTCTTACGTAGCTTCGTGAAGTCATAAATGAGAACAACTACCTTGATTATTTATGTTTATTTAATGTTGGATCAAGTTCGTCTACCAGCATCTATGGTTATTCAATCTTTAATCTGATAAAAAAGTAAAAAAAAAAGTACTATTTTCAGCCCAAAAGCTTTAGTTAATTGAATTGCCTGTTCACATTATTTTCTCTCATTTCTTCTTTAGTTTTATCACAGAGTTCCAAAAGTTATATAGCATCACTCTGTTATTTTTAATTATCAAAAGTAATTAAAAAAATCAAATAGATGATAATTATGGGAACAATACATGTATATTAATAACTTTCAAGTTAGAACTCTATGTCATATAAAAATGTACAACGCTACCTTGAAAAATTTGCATGATACCGTTCGTGTTAATATATAGCTATCCCGATAAAAAAACATTATTCACTAACCTAGAAATATTTAAATATCTAGATAAGAAACGCGACTAACATGATACTTTATTTGATTCAAGAGAGAAAATTTATTGGACAACACTGAGTGTTCTAAGTTAGGTAGTGAAGATAAAAATAACTTATTTGGATGTAAAAAAATAGATAACAAAATTGAACTTAGGTTGAATAACGATTTAACAAACATAGGGCAACGATGTACATCCATAACTAAAATTGAGATAGCCTTGTTACCAGTAGATAGATTAAAACAACTGACAGACCCAATTTCCATGCAAAAACTCAATTTGCTATAAAATAAAAATGTACAAAAAAATAAATTTATACAACAATTAAGTCAATTCAGCTAAATGTTATAAAATCTACATCAAATTATTTTATTTCAAACCGTTACAAACAAAACTACTTTGACCCGCTAGACTGAAAAAGCCTTATTGCCCTAGCAAACGGATCCCTCATCCATTCATGCGATTCAAAAATACAATTTGAAAAAAGTTAGTTATATTTTTTGAAGAAGAAACTAAAAGTACATAGTTGATATAATATGAATTGAGTCAGCAGGTCCCTTGATTTAAAGTTAAAATGGTACCTTATTTTACCTTTCTCGTCCACTTCATCATTCCATGTACCATGTGTACAAAACTAAGTATCAACAATCACACTGAAGGTTAATTCAAAAAATACTCAACAACATTAACATTTCTACTTTAATTCATTTAAATTGAACAAAAAATTCAAAGCATACATAGCAGACCATCAAACATTAAATGAAGAAAAAGTTCAACAACTAACAAAGCAAAAAGTGTCGTAGTCAAATTTGAATGAACTGAGTTGCGGTAGTGCAAATTATCGAACTGTAATGAAATATGAAAATCTAGAGTTGAAAATTTAATCTGAGTATATCTCAAAACACTATTGAAATATGGAACTATTGAACTCAGAAACTATCGAACGCGATTTTGGCAGTTCAGATCACTTCGACCATATCTCAAATTTAATTTGAAAATCTGGAGTTAGCGAAAGAGTTGAAGAAGTAACCTGAAGGAGTGCGAGAGAAGATGCTAAATGTGACATCGACGATGAGGGAATGTGGCGACGACGGTGGAAGTTAAATTTGTAAATAATTTGGAATTTTAGCGGTGCAGACTTAGAATTGGATTTTGAGGAGCCGACTTTAGGAAAGTATGGTAATTAGGGAAGAAAGAGCGTGTTAGGGTTCATGAAGTGGAAGGGTTTATGGAATTATTGAGGGCATTTTGGGAATTGCGAAAAGACACGGTTGAAATTAGTTGGTTGAATTTATATTATTAGTAGTAGAGATTAACCATAGAAAATGTACATACAACACGAGTAACCTTAAAATGATACTAAGGAACTGGGTACTATCAAATAGTATCGTACATTCCCTTACCAAGAAGGGTACTACTTAAGAGAAGTGCATACCATCCGAACACATCTCTTTCACATTTTAGTTATTTCCGGGCCCCTTGAACTAGTTAACATAAAAATACTTTTATGTTTACCAAAATTCCCTTTTTGAAGCAATACTGTAAATATTCCAAACAAATAATTTTAACAAAATATCAATTTCTAACTTGTGTGGTCATTCATATTTGAACTCGTTTCAATCGTATAATGACAAAGAGAATAATTTACTAAGTGCACTACAACGTTTGCCTAAGCAAACATTCGGCTGTCACTTAAAAGATTATTCTGATCATTGCAAAACAAATTGAAACTCATTCCCTGAACAAATCCAAAGAAAATGCTCCTTACTTAAAAATTGCTTTCCAAAATATTTATACTTACAAATACCTTCAAGTTAACTATCACTACTATTTCCAAAATCATTTGAAATAATAAGATACATATTTCATTTTATAAAATCAATTCATGCTTTTGGGATCAAATCAAAATCTGTTTTATTAAAACAGTTCTATAGCAAATTGTTGTGGTAGCATTTCTTCACTTAGAAACTCGAAAATGAACACTATTGATGCTGCATATCATCTAAATTATTTTCCAACGATAAAAATGAGTTCAGTGCTTTATATTTCCTTAAAAATCCTTAGAAAAATTTCTATTCACAATACTTTCAAATCATACTATTATTATTTTCCGAAAAACTTTAAAAACCATTTTTGAAAAGCATTGGGATTTAAGTCCTTAAAAATTATTTTATTTATAAAACACATCTTAATAAACCAAATTTATATGATCATCCAATTATATAAAATCATTTCCAAATATTTGTTTCAAAATATTCCATCTTTCATTTAACAAACATCTTTTATTAAAACCTAGTGTAACGACCCTTAAATTTCGATAATTAAAAATAGTTAATTTAATGAGATTCTGTGATTAAATATTGGAAGAAATAAAAATTGGGATTTATTAATGAAATAATAACTAAAAATGAAAGGTAACAATGTAATTAAAGTTAATTATTAAAATTGAAATGAAATTCCAATAAAGGAAATAATGTAAATGTTATACTTGGTATTAAATTGAATATAAGAAAACAAATGTAAATATATAATTAACTAATGAAATAATATATTGTTAATGGTAATTGAATAAAATTACTGTTATGTAAGAAATTGTAACATTTGTTTGTAAATAATGAATTTATAAATGTGATGAAAGGTTATTGGTAATAATTATTATATGTTACCTATTTATTTGGTCTATTAAATTTAATTAGAAATCAATTGCAATTAATTCCCTAAATTAGTGCAGTTAATGTAGGTAAGTTGATAATGCGAATGTTGATTAATTAGTGGAATAAGGTATAATTAATTGTCATTGATAATGGTAGTGGGGTAGTAGTAGTTATAACAATTAAATGTAAATAATAAACTTACAAATGTTATAAAGTGTAATAATGGTGACGACTGTTGTTTGTTACCAATATATTTAATCAATTGAAATTAAATGCAATTAAATGTTGCATTAATGTAAGTTAAGACAATAATTGAAATTTGTGAATGTAATAAAAGGAATAGAAATGTAATTATAATTGCCTAGGCAATAAATTGATTTAATAAAAGAGTGAAACCAGGATAAATAATTAATTGGGATTTTTATTTAATTAATGTGTAAAGTTGACAAGATTCAATATAATTGGAATGTAGTAGTTAATACAAATAAAATATAAAAATTGGAGAATATGAGTGTAATAAGATATAAACCATGATAATTAATCCATAAGGTAACAATTGATTGTATAATAAGATGGAAAGTCAAATAAATGAATTTACTGGAAATTTGAATTATAATTACTGAATTTATTGAAATGGAAATTAAACACTATAAATTATGAAATATTCAATAATTAATTGATATAGAAATTTGTTTTAAAAGGATTATAAATTACTAAGTAATCCAAAATGATAGAAATTGGAAATTATTAAATTTGAATTGAAAAGTGACTAAATTAATTTAATATTAATTTATCTAATTAACGTGAAAATAAACATTTTAGCAACTGTCTCGGATTTCGGCGAAACCAGTTTCATTGGATCCGCAACAATGAATTATTTTTAAGTTTCAAGTTTCGTATCGATCGGACTTGTCGTTTGATCGTATGGACTCGAAACGCTTAGAAATCAATTTAATTGAAATCAATTTGAAATAAGCTGATTTTTTTAAGCTAACTTCTGTATACAACGGAATTAGGATTTGAAACTAGTTCCATTGAGTTTAAAAATATCGAAAACCTATATTTTGATATATTGGATGACCCATTTCCGTTACGGGAACGAAACGGGCATTTCGGGTCGTTGTTATCGTTTCGATCCAACCTTGCCTATATATAGGCTGTTATAAACCCTAACTGTTTCTCACTTCATTATTTTTGTATGTACATCTCCTTCCTCCTCCTCAAATGACAGAACATCAAACCTAATTCCCAAATTCCAAAACCTAATTTCAATTTCAAAAAAAAAAAGATGATCTACAGCAGCTTCGGGTTTCAGAGGCAAAAACCCTGCAGCAACTTCGGGTTAGGAAGAAAATGACTCGGGTCTCGGGTCGTTTTGGCAAAAACTCAGAGCAAGCCCCGGGGATTTGAGGCGGCGGACCGAAGTTGAACCCGAAGTCGACCCAGGACCAGAATTTTTCAATATTCAAATTATCACAACTTTTTCATACGAGCTCAGATTCATTCGCGTTTTATTTCGTTGGGATTGTATCGAAATTTCAGACATTTTGATGCTAGATTGGAAAAATTCCGAGACTGTTGAAATTTGGGCCTTTATTTAAATTTCAAATAGATTTGAAATTCAAAGGTGAGTGTTTTAACCCACTCACAACTTCTAAAATTTCTTATGTTTGTTAAATTTAATTTATAGTGTGATTAGAAATTTAGTTATGGCTATTTGGTATATTTAAATTGCTATTCATGTTAATTTGAATTTATTTGGATTTAATTGTTATTTAATTTATTATTGAATATAAATTGCCAGTTAATACCTGTTATTGATTTCCAGTTCTATATTGATATTTATTGATTAGTTTGGATTATTTTTGTGATGGATGTTTGATTGTTGATATTGGATGAATGTATATTGTATTTTATATCATTATAATACTGCAAGTTCACTATGGGTTGAAATGATACATACCCGAACGATCTTATATATTAAGGGAAAATCGTTATGGGTTGAAACGATAAACCCGAACGGTTTTCATTGATTTGAAAATGTTGATTTTTTTGGTACTGGTTGAAATGATATATATATCCATATAAATTATTAAATTTGGACTGTGTTGGAATTGAATTATTTTAAAGGTTTAAGTTAAACTTAGAATTTTTCTAATTAAAGTGGTTAAAATTGATACCTTGAATTATTTGAGATCTTCCAATAATTATATTAACGTTGTACACTTGATAAGAAATGGAAAATCCCGTAACATCTCTGAAGCCATTGCACTCACATTTTATTTTAGATTAATTTGACTTACATAAGATCTTTTTCAGTGTATTGAAGACCATTTTATTTTCTGGAGGACGAAGATGAAGATTCAGTATATTATTACTATTTATTATATTTATTCCACCACATCATGTATTCCGCTGCAATATTTGTGTATTTATGATGTATGTATAACTCTGATTTGAATGTGTAAAAGTGTAATCAAATGTTAATTGTAAAATAGCTTCATGAACTGTTTATTTGATTATTATATTTTGTCGTTCCGCTGTAATATCCCAGAAATTTTAACAATATCAATTTAATAATCTGTTAAATAATTAAATTGATATGGATAATCTTTGATAATAAGATTTGAATTTAATTTAATAATCTGATTAAATTAGTATTAATTGATGATTTTATCTTTTAAAAGTTAATAAGATATTTCTATTTGAATATATATATTTATTTGTATATGTTGTAAATAGAAGCTTTGGTAAATTGGAAATTTATATTTAATTTAATCTGGACTTTTCAAAGATATTTAAATAAGTAATTTTATAGTTTTAAAATACCTTAAGAAAATATTTAATTGGTTTAAGATATTTTTACT
The DNA here is from genome assembly GCA_030737815.1 of Allium fistulosum. NCBI lineage: Eukaryota > Viridiplantae > Streptophyta > Magnoliopsida > Asparagales > Amaryllidaceae > Allium > Allium fistulosum. The sequence continues at coordinate 1,148,008,159 of CM060905.1, forward strand.
TAAGTTTAAATAAATAAGAAAAGGGCTTTTCATTTACTTTTAAAATAAATAGAAATATGAGTAATTACTTAAATGACAAGTGTCATTATCTAAAGCTTCATTATAACATGTGTAATTTAATAAACAATTGTATAGGACAAGCGTCTTAATTATTTTCCATTTTCTTTTATTTTATAAAATCATAAATATACATGTATATTAACATTTCATTTCTTCAATTCATTCTTTCTAATCTTCATTCTTTTTCAAAGCCAAGAGAAATCAGATTTTCTCTCTAATTCAAATCTGAACAAATCTAATACCTCAATCCAATAACAAAAGCCTGAAAATCAATACCACTTCTCAACTTTTCCTCTAAATCTAAATCAGTAATTATTTCTCAAACAAAATCAAAGTCTGTAAACAAATCTTCCTCAAAACATAAGATCTGTAACCAAGTTATAGATCTGAAATCAAAAAGCTTGCATTCATTTTAAATCTGGAATCAACTCAGAGAACTGCCTGCATTTTTCATCTCTGGAAGCAACATGCAAGTTTAAATTCAAAAGTAAAAAGGGAATCTGGATTTGTTCAAGTCTGCATGCTAGTCTAAAACAACATATCACAAGTTTTATCAAAAGCAAAGAAGATTTGGCCTTATATTTTCAAGTCTTCAAAACAGTTTTCAAAAGATAGGCTCTGTCTCCATTTTAATGGTGAGTAACAATTTTATTTAAAATAACCTAAATAAGTTGCTTGATTTCTTCATCTGATAATCATGTTTACAGTAAATAAATGATGCAATTCTCTGTATTCTGCTTGGTTTTGAATGCATGTTGATTTTGGTATGTTCTTGCCTGATTATCAAATGCCAGTTTCAGATATTGATCAAAATTAACGATTTCATGTTAAATCCTAGTCTATAAACTGATTTCATATGAATGTTTGTAGATAGTTCTGTATATATATGTGTATTGTGAAATTCTTCTTGTATATATATGTGGATGTATTGATATTTATATGTGCATGTCTGTTTTGTATGATATCCCTGTTTTATATCTTCTTTAAGCTCAGATTCTTGATATAAATCTCTATCTCCTTATCTGATCTCTGATAGACTTAAGTTTTAAAACAAAATAAGTTTGTTTATCATAAACTAAGGTTTAAAATTTTTAGTTAAGGCAAATTGAAATCTGAGAGTCTCTGGAAGCCTAAAATATCAATGCATGTCAAAATAAAGTAAAACTTAAACTTGGTAATTTATAAATTCAAGTATATGTATTGAATATATAAGCTATAACATGATTTTTAACATTAAAATCATAATTCTTAGTTTGGTAATAAGAGTGCAGTTCTGTGATGAACTAAAAAGGGGATTTTGGGTAATTCGGCTGAACTAGATGGATTGGTATGTTGAATTCTTCACTAGGGATAGTGGGATGATCATGGATGATAGGAAAATTGTCAGGAGGATTTTTAAGGAAGTAAGGCAGAAATGATTTAGGTTTGAAATTTTTAAACCTAGTTTTAAGTTAGGCTACGAATTCGTTTCGTTCGTTTTCATGGATGGATCGAGTGTTCTAAGATTTTGGGAAAGTGAAGCTCTGAGGTAGTTGAAGTGATGACCGGAGTTGGAGGAGTTCTGGTGGACGGGTTTGCGAAGGCGAGGCGATGACAGGTGGGTGGTTGGTCGCGAGCCAGTGTTTCCAGGTTTTGATTTAGTCGAATTCGAGTTCGAGAGGTATCGAAGGGGAACTGATGGATGGGATCGAAGCTGGAGGTGATGTTCGACTTGCTCGTCGATGCGGTGATGGCCGGAGGCGTTGATCTTGGCCGTGCACGTGCACACGATTTGATGTCTGGTGAATCTTGATACAGAGGGGTATGACTCGAGTTCTTCTCGTGATTATTCCGGGTGATGTTCGAAGAAATGGGAGAGGCGACTCGAAGTAGTGGAGCTAGAGTATTGAACTCAAGTGACCAAGAAGGACTCGAGACTTTTGAATGTTTTTGCGAGGGAGACTCGGGGAAATTAGGGTGGGGACTCGAAGCAAATAGGCTGGGTTCGAGAGTTTTAGTGTTGACAGGTTTTATACTTGACTGTTTGAAATTTAAATTTAAATTAAATTTTGAAGTAATATTAAATCAGTAAATCAAAGTTTGATTTATGAAGACAAGTTTAGTTTTAAACTTTAATATTAGATAATTAGTTTATGAATTTAAATGTTTAAATGGGTTAAGTGTAGATATGTTTAAATGTTAAATCTAAGAAGAAATTTGATTTAAGTTCTTTTAAAAACTTCTTAGAAAATATAAGATTTTTAATAAGTAAAAGTTTTAAATTGGTTTTAAAAACTTTGTTAAAAATGAATTGGTATTCATTTTAAATACAGAATTTAAAATGAAATTTAAAAGTAGATTTGAAATGAATGTTTCAAATATAAATTATAAATGATAACTTGTTTATCAATAAAAATAAAGTTCATCTTAAAATAATTAAAGACTTGTGTTTATTTAATTTATTTGGAGATTTAATAGATAATTAAATTATTTGATTAATTAATCATTTGGATTAATTAAATAGGTAATTAAAGGTTTAAACTAATTTATTTATGATTAAGATAAATTAATTAGGGATGATTAATTTGTAGTTAGGGATTATAAATTAGAGTATTAATTAATGGTTAGGAATTAATTAATAAGTAATTAAGTATTAATTAAGTTATGGTTAACACTTAATTAATTTAGTAATTAGAGATTAATAAATTGGTTATTAAGATTTATTAATTTAGAATTAATAATAATTAATATAAGTTAATTACTTACGAAAAGTAATTAAATAATAGTTAATGAAGTCATTAACTATGGGTTATTAAATAATGAATTAATAGGATTAATTTTGATAATTAATTAGTTGAATTAATTTAAGAATAATCATTTATGAAATTGTTTAAATGTAATTACTTATTGGAAGTAATTAAGAATTAATTACTTATTGTAATTAATTGAAGTTGATTTGATTTAGTTTAAATTAATTAATTAAGTTTAATTAATTTAGGATAATCAAGAGATGATTTGATAATAATTACTTAATGTAATTATTAAAATAAGATTATTTAGGGAAGTAAATAATATGATAATTACTAGAAGTAATTAGTTGAATAAATGATTTTATTAATAGAAGTAATTTGAGTTAATTACTTTGAATAATTAATCAAGAGATTAATTAAGAAATTAATTAAGGAAGTAATTAATTTAGTTAATGAAAGTAATTAAGGGTAGTTAATTACTGATTGAAGATTAATCAAGGTGATTAATAAATGTTGTTTAATTAAAGGTTAATTACTTAATGTAATTAATTTAATTAAGTAATTAATAATTAAGTTGTAATTAAGGATCATTAATTAATAAAATTAATGATGTAATTAAGATTGATTAATTAAGTATAATTAATAAATGAAGTGATTAATCAATGTAATTAATTAAGGTTTAATAAAATTAATTATAGTTGATTAACTTAATTAATTTTAGTTAATTAATTAATGATGTAATTAAAGGTTAATTACTATAAGTGGTTAAGGATAATTAATTTAAATAATTAATTAAAGATAAATTATTTGGATGTAATTAAAAGATAATTAATCAAAGATGATTAATTGAAATGAAATATTAGAAGATAATTAATTAATTAAATTGTAATTAATTAATGGTTAAGTAAGCAAGATTTATAAAATGAAGTAATTAATTTAATTCACTTTAAATTAATTAGAGATGATATAAATCATTACTTATGAATGGGTGATAGTATTGGATACTTGACATTGATTGATATCTCTGATGAGATATATGCTGTATGATATGGATGTTAGTTGAATTGTATGGATTATCTGATAATGTTGATTATCTGTTGTGAATTATCTTCCTTTGTGAATAAAGATAATAAATTAAATTGTTTTAACCTTTAAAACAACTTGGCCTTAAAAGATACGCTTTGGATTTCGATGAGACCGGGATCGGGTTTCCGTATACCGGATTTCCAGGTCTGGAGACCCGAATACCACATCGACCCAAATTTACGATAGGTCGTGAATCAAGTGAAGATGAAGATTCAGAGTGCAAGGGTTATTGTCGTTAACTCTGAGGGTGATTCCAAAACGAGTGTAACGAGATAATGCCTTCGGTTTCGTTCGAACCCGGAACGAACTTGTATGGATTGAATGCTTTCAGAACATCGTCAGGTGGACAATGAGCATTCTAAGATAGATGTGTTCTATTTAAAGGTAATCGTGACCTCAAGCCTCACAAACCGGGAATGGCTAAAACAGGGGAGGTGCAGCAAGGTTAGTGGGTAGCACCCAAGTAGGACAAGATTACCTCTGTCTAGATGTCCCTTTCTATTTTCGACTTAGTGGTGCGGTTGCTGATCCCAACCGTGAGGTATCTTGTGCGGGAATTATCCAGTAAGGGATGTTTAGGCCTTGTGTTGCAGGGGATTGGGAGTGATCCTCGGTACGGTGACCTAGGCCACGTACTGTGACGGGCTGTGACGACCGCCCATGACCCCTGCACCGAATCTAGAGAATAAGCGCTGTAAAGTGTGCCAGGCGACCATGGACGATTGTCAAGGTAAGATTTAAAACAACAGAATCTATCGTATTACTCACAGCGCATGGACAAAATACAATAGAACATATGTATAGTGAAGCTTTACCGAACAAAATGATATCATATAAAACTCCATAATAGTTGAATACAAGCATCTACAAAGTCAATACATCCAGCCTCACTACATATCTCTCAGAGAATACAAAACAGCGGAATATCCAGTACATATAATAAGAAGATAATATGCAACCCTCCAGCTCGTCTTCGATATCAGCCTCGTGAAAAGAGAACAGCACCTGTCACCTGCTACCTAGTCTGCCCGTCCCAAAATGAACGAACAGCCCAAGGCAATAAGAATTAAAACATAAAGCCTTGAGTCAGACAACAGTCTTAGTGAGCAGTAAATTAACTAACAACATACCAAAAGAGCATAAAGGAAAAGGAATAGGAATACAACCCTCCCACTCCAACCTCGTTCTACAGTGATAGCCCCCAGACACACACTAAGCAGAAGCAAACATAGCAGAGCATACAATTTAAAGTAAAGCTACTATCACTCGAGTCAAGGGCGATGTTTTCCAAGTACCAAGGCCTAAATCAGATAAGCACCCAGAAAATACCGCTCTTGAGTCCGAATGACGATACAACCAAACATCCATGACTCTGGCTATCACTGTTATCATTGCTTCGATATCACCGTTAATTGAATGACCGGCACATTCTTTCATCCGTCCGTCAAGGGCTAATGAAACCCCGGTTCTAGACATAACTCCCGCACGTCGTCGCAGCCCGTGCCTAGGACTATCGAATCTGCCCAGAGTACTCGACCATCAACAGTTGGCCGTTGGGACTATCGAATCTGCCCAAACGTACTCTTGCTTAGAGCATGCTAGAACCTTCAACAACGATGCTATCCAAGCCTCCTAGTCATCCTCCTCGACGACTATTCTCATATCCATTCATTACCCTCAACTCGAATCATATCACCGAGTTATCAACATGCTTGGAATGATCCCGTCTGGATTAGACCAAGTCTTCATCACATGATTGCCTCGCTTCATTACATCCTCGCAAAGCCTCATCTCATCATCACATCATCAAATCCATGCATAAGAGCTTCATCATCCCGCTACATATGCCACGAGCAGCTTTCCCAATTCAAGAGCCTTTCCCTTAGCTTTTGAATCGTCTTCGGTCTAAATCTAATCATCAATCGTCTAGTTCATAACAATCAATCAAATCAAACATCAATCCAAGCAATCAAGCATTCAAATATGATCTAAGTAGACAATTATAACAATAATGGCATTTTCGTAATTAAAGAGTTGAAAGTCCAATAAGCATGAAAACATGGATTATATCTCTACAAACTTGATGAATGAACTTGCATAGGTTAACATATGATAAAATGGATGGAACATCATCATGAACAATGGATCTACATGGATCTATACATAGGATGAAGAAAATGCATGGAAATCACTATTTTAACACCAAATCGAGCCAACAATCCGATATACTCCTTTGGATCCGTGTGAGAGATAATCACCACTCACCAAATCACCTAAACAATCCAAAAGATAACAACTCCAGATCTGGACAGCGAAGAACTAAGCTAGATCCGACAAGATCTCACTTCAAACGAAGAAATCTCTCTTGAAAAGATGAAGATCTTCAATCTAAGCTCTTGAATCTTCAATCTTGATCTTCGATTTGGATGGATGGAAGCACTAGATTAGAGTGGAGAAAAGAAGTGAAGAAGTGTAGAAGTCGAGCTCTCAAAATGGCAGCACTTCGTCGCTTCAAAATCCGGATCCCAAAAAGTGAGAACAACCCCTCCTATTTATAGCTGAAAACTGCCCTTAAGTCGTAACTCGGCAATCTTCTTAAGTCGGTGCCGACTTAACACTATGCCGACCTACGACCTAACACTTTGCCGACCTAACAAAGTCTCACTCAACACACAGCCTCAAAACCCAAGTCCTAACGACCTACAGCAATGCGCATCTGCGACTTAACACATAGGCGCGACTTAACTTAGGTCGTTGCCGACCTAAGTGCCTTGCCGACCTATGACATACGAAGGAATACAACTACGACTTAACTCGCAACTGGGTTACGACTTAACACAGGAGGCGACCTACCGACTCAATTACTCTGCCGACCTATCCTTAACTCGTCAGCCGACTTAACACTTAGCTCAAAACCTTAAGTCGTCTACAATAACTTAAGTCGGTCACTTCCTTAGGTAGTCTATCCCTTAACTCGGCAACGACTTACAACCTACGACTTAATACTTGCCGAGTTACCTTCGACCTAATAACTTAGCCCAGCTACGACTTATCTCCTTAGGTCGTCGCCGACTCAACCCTTAAGTCCTTGACTCGCTTATAAGTCGGTACTCCTATGGGTCGCTAATTCGAACTGCCGACCTAACACTTAACACCTAAACACTTAGGTCGCTCACAACATTCTCTTAGGTCGTTGCCGACCTAACTCTACCCCAGAATACTTAGGTCGCCTGAACCTCTTAAGTCGGTCACGACTTATCTCCTAGGTCGGTGACTACCTTAAGTCGGTCAACCACACTCCCTTAACTCGGTGAGTTCCTTGAGTCGGCAACTCGACCCAGACTTGTTGCTTAACTCGTCCAAACTCCTAAGTCGGCTATGACTTAGGACTTAAGCAAAATTCTGCCAAAACCTGAAATGTCTTAACAACAATATAACCAAGGGTCAATCATTTTTAGAATGTTTTGATCCGTAAAAATACGGGTCGTTACATTCTCTCCCCCTTAGGAATTTCGCCCCCGAAATTCCAAACAAACAAGGCAATCAAAGCTATTCTGTACGCCTATCATCCATAACAATCAATAAACCATGCATCCAATTCTAGCTTAGCGTACGGAATTCTAAGACTTAGAACAAGTTACAATTTCGTTAGATGACACGACACCTTAGGGCCATACCTTGAAGAGTTCAGGATGAGCTGCCTTCATCCTCTCTTCCACCTCCCACGTACAGTCGTTATCATCGTCACTCCATTGTATCTTGAGCAACTTAACTACCTTCCTCCTAAGCTGTTTCGTGTTGGTTTCAACAACACGAAGCGGCTTACGAGGTCTTCTATCAACTGGATCAACCTCGAAATCTTCACAGCTATCAGCAGAATCCACTGTATTCGAGTCGTGCACATACTTCCGTAGATATGATACATGAAAAACATTGTGCACACTCGACATCTTCTCAGATAACTCCAATCTGTAAGCGAGATTTCCAATTCGCTCGATAATCGGGAATGGTCCAACAAATCTCGGAGTCAATTTTCCTTTCTTCCCGAATCGAATAACATTCTTCAGTGGAGAAATCTTCACAAAAACCATATCTCCTACGTCGAATTCCAAATCCTTTCGACGCTTATCAGCATAACTCTTCTGACGGTCTTGGGCTGCCTTCATTCGTTGCCGAATGATCTCTATGCAATCCGAAGTTTGCCGAATCATCTTTGGCCCAAGCATCAACTTCTCTCCTGTTTCCAACCAACATGTCGGAGAGTTACACGGTCTTCCATACAACGCTTCATACGGTGCCACACCGATGCTTGACTGGTAACTGTTGTTGTACGCAAACTCCACCAAATGAAGGTGATCTTCCCATGATCCTCCGAAATCCAGAACACAAGCTCTGAGAAGATCTTCCAAAACTCGGTTGACTCTCTCGGTCTGACCATCTGTTTGGGGATGATAAGCTGTACTCAAGCACAACTCGGTTCCTAAGACTTCCTGGAAGCTCTTCCAAAATCCACTAGTGAACAATGGGTCTCGATCGCTCACTATACTCTTCGGAATTCCATGGAAACGAACTATCCACTTAACATACAACTCAGCCAACTTTGATGCAGTCCTAGTTGATCGAACAGGAATGAATCGTGCACTCTTAGTCAGACGATCCACAATGACCCAAATCCCTTCATTTCCCGTTCTGGTTCTAGGCAATCCATCAATAAAATCCATCGACACTTGTTCCCACTTCCACGTAGGAACTTCTAATGGCTGAAGCAATCCACTTGGCTTCTTCTGTTCAGCCTTTACCAACTGGCAGTTCATACATTTGGAAATAAAATTTCCAACATCCTTCTTCATACCTTCCCAGTAGTAGGTTCTCTTCATATCCCGATACATCTTGTTTCCACCTGGATGAATTGTCAACTTCGAGTGATGACTTTCCTTCAGAACTTCACTCCTCAATTCATCTATATCGGGAACAACTAGTCGTCCTTGCTTCCGAAGCCAACCCTCTCGATCGACCTCGAATCCTTTATCCTTTTCTGGATCCAATCCAGATTCCAATTCACGGATAATCTTGACAATCTTATCATCTCGCTTTTGGCCTTCGCCAATCCTTTCCACAAGAGTGGGTCTTATCGATAAGTTTGCCAACATCTCAGGTTCCAATTCACATCTAGGCCTGAAGTCAAATCCAGCTAAATACTCGAGACTCTTCCATTCTGAAAACATGGCTCCCAATCCTGCATGTCTTCGACTTAACGCATCTGCCACTGCGTTACCTTTTCCCGGAGTATAAGCTATACCAAAATCATATGATGCCAAAAACTCTAGCCAACGTTGCTGCCGGAGATTCAAATCCTTTTGGGAGAAAAGATACTTCAATGACTTGTGATCCGTAAACAACTCGAATCGAACTCCCAACAGATAATGCCTCCACATCTTCAGAGCAAATACAATCGCCGCTAACTCCAAATCATGAGTTGGGTAATTCCTTTCATGCGGCTTCAGTTGTCGACTGGCATACGCAACAACTTTATCCTTCTGCATCAGCACTGCTCCAAGTCCAGTACCACATGCGTCGGTGTAAACCACCATCTCATCATTCCCACTTGGAATAGTCAAAACAGGAGCACTCGTCAATCTCTCTTTCAGGATTCCGAAAGCTTGCTCACACTTAGCATCCCAACTGAACACTTGGTTCTTCTTCGTCAATCCTGTTAACGGTGCAGCTATCTTGGAGAAGTCTTTGATAAACCGTCGATAATATCCTGCTAATCCAAGAAAACTTCTCACATCAGATGCATTCTTAGGTCTAACCCAATCCTGGATTGCTGCCACCTTAGCGGGATCAACCGCTATCCCATTCCCAGAAATCACATGGCCTAAGAACCTCACTTCACTCTTCCAGAAGTGACACTTCGAAAACTTAGCCTTCAGCTGATGTTTCCGCAAGATTTCCAAAGCAATACGCAAGTGCGTCTTGTGCTCTTCTTCCGTTCTGGAATAAATCAGAATATCATCCACAAACACAAGTACGAACTTGTTCAACTGATCTCTGAACACTCTATTCATAAGATCCACAAAATATGCTGGCGCGTTAGTCAATCCAAACGGCATTACCAGCCACTCGAAGAAACCGGATGGTGTCCTAAAAGCAGTCTTCGGCACACTATCCTTAGCCACTCTCAACTGGTGAAATCTCGTTGCCAAATCCATCTGAGAAAACACCTTAGCTTCGTGAAGCTGATCAAACAAGTCATCTATTCTCGGCAATGGATACTTGTTCTTCTTAGTCACCTTATTCAGCTTACGATAATCCACACACAATCTCAACGATCCATCTGCCTTGGTTGCAAACACAACTGGTGCACCCCACTCGGACACACTACGCCGAATGAATCCTTTCTGCACAAGGTCATCAACTTGCACCCTCAACTCTTGCTGTTCCCTAGGCGCCATCCGCCTAAGAGGCATCACAACAGGTCTGGCTCCTTCAACTAGATCTATACGAAACTCGATCTCTCTATGCGGCGGCAACCCTTTGACTTCGTCAAAGACATCCTCGAATCTATTTGCGATTGGCACTAAAGACAGTCCATCCCGTGGAACAACTAGCGAATACATGAAGCTCATGAAGACGCCTTCCTCATGCTTACATCGTATCACAATCTTTCGCCCTTCCACATTCTCGATTGTCACCTCCAGCCTCTCACAATCAACCTTAGCCGCATACTTCCTAAGCCAGTCCATACCCAAAATAATTCCGAACCCCGCAAAGTTCAGAACAAAGCAATCACAAACAAAAGAGCAACCATGACTCGACCCAACTAGACCACGGCATAACATACACAAACAAGACGAACCCCCAACTGGATTAGTCACAACCAATGGCCTGTCAACAATATCCGGCTTCAAACCTAACCGGCCTACTAGTTCATTACAAACAAACGAATGCGACGCTCCAGCATCAAACAAAACTCTAACCGGAACACCACATAGGAAAAGAGTACCTTGAACAACCACACTCTTTCCCTTCTCTTCAGCAGTAGGAGCTTTTGAAGACGACAGAACAGCTCCTAAAGCATAGGCTTGCACAATCTGCCTGTCCTTCCTTGGTTCTGGACAATTCTTCCTGAAATGCCCCGGCTTGTCACAGTTGTGACACTTCATCGGTGCCTTCGGATTCTTACAATCCTTAGAGAAATGGCCCTTCTGCTGACAATTGTAGCAAGTCACCTCGCCTTTCGGCTTCTTCTGGCCATCCTTACCCTTCTGCTGCTGCTGCTTCCTCTTCTGGTTTCCACCCTGCTGTGGTTTAGATTCTCCCTTGGTAACAGCAGCAACAGGTCCTTCCTTAGGAAACAGACTCTCATGCCTAAGAGCTTTCTCCACAAGCTTCTCAAATGAATCGTCCAAATGATCCACCAACTGTCTCCCAAGATAGCTATCCAAGCCGGTCACAAACTTCTCATTCTTCTGATAAGTAGATTCAATATACGACCGGGCATACTTGGACAAAGCTTCGAACTCAGAAACATACTCAAGAACTGATCTTCCACCTTGCTTGAGCTCCACGAACTTCTTGAACAGAACAGACTTCTGAGCTGTAGAAATGAACTTAGCTTCAAATCTAGCTTGGAATTGCTCCCAAGTAATCTCTTCCTCCGCAGTATCGATGGTAATAGAGTTCCACCAATCAGAGGCTCTCCCTTGAAGCTGCCTCGATGCCAACTTCCTCTTAGTTGCATCATCAATTCCCAAATCACCAAAGATCCTTCTACAAGCATCTATCCACCTCTGGACCTCAATGGTAGATTCTGTTCCCAAGAAAACCTTCCCTCCAAGAGCAGTATAATCCTTGCACAGCTTAGCAAAATCCACTGGTTTCGGAGTTTGGACTTGAACTCCAACATCTACTGCCGCCCCCGGAACTGGTATCCTCCTCATGATCGAAGTCATCATAGCTTCGAACATGGCTGCATAATCAGCAGTCTCTTCAGTAGCACGGCCTTCCCTAGCAGCTGGTCTCCCCCTTCGACTCATTCTCAATATCTATAAAAAGGAATGATTAGAACATCTAGAGAAACAACTGCATAAAGGACTCAAACCCTACTAAGCTACTATATTATATATAGTAATCATCCATCAAAATACAATTACGTCTCTCATACGTAGTTACTTCAGCGAGCGTTGGGTAAAATCGATTAACCAATGCTCTGATACCAAATGTGACGACCGCCCATGACCCCTGCACCGAATCTAGAGAATAAGCGCTGTAAAGTGTGCCAGGCGACCATGGACGATTGTCAAGGTAAGATTTAAAACAACAGAATCTATCGTATTACTCACAGCGCATGGACAAAATACAATAGAACATATGTATAGTGAAGCTTTACCGAACAAAATGATATCATATAAAACTCCATAATAGTTGAATACAAGCATCTACAAAGTCAATACATCCAGCCTCACTACATATCTCTCAGAGAATACAAAACAGCGGAATATCCAGTACATATAATAAGAAGATAATATGCAACCCTCCAGCTCGTCTTCGATATCAGCCTCGTGAAAAGAGAACAGCACCTGTCACCTGCTACCTAGTCTGCCCGTCCCAAAATGAACGAACAGCCCAAGGCAATAAGAATTAAAACATAAAGCCTTGAGTCAGACAACAGTCTTAGTGAGCAGTAAATTAACTAACAACATACCAAAAGAGCATAAAGGAAAAGGAATAGGAATACAACCCTCCCACTCCAACCTCGTTCTACAGTGATAGCCCCCAGACACACACTAAGCAGAAGCAAACATAGCAGAGCATACAATTTAAAGTAAAGCTACTATCACTCGAGTCAAGGGCGATGTTTTCCAAGTACCAAGGCCTAAATCAGATAAGCACCCAGAAAATACCGCTCTTGAGTCCGAATGACGATACAACCAAACATCCATGACTCTGGCTATCACTGTTATCATTGCTTCGATATCACCGTTAATTGAATGACCGGCACATTCTTTCATCCGTCCGTCAAGGGCTAATGAAACCCCGGTTCTAGACATAACTCCCGCACGTCGTCGCAGCCCGTGCCTAGGACTATCGAATCTGCCCAGAGTACTCGACCATCAACAGTTGGCCGTTGGGACTATCGAATCTGCCCAAACGTACTCTTGCTTAGAGCATGCTAGAACCTTCAACAACGATGCTATCCAAGCCTCCTAGTCATCCTCCTCGACGACTATTCTCATATCCATTCATTACCCTCAACTCGAATCATATCACCGAGTTATCAACATGCTTGGAATGATCCCGTCTGGATTAGACCAAGTCTTCATCACATGATTGCCTCGCTTCATTACATCCTCGCAAAGCCTCATCTCATCATCACATCATCAAATCCATGCATAAGAGCTTCATCATCCCGCTACATATGCCACGAGCAGCTTTCCCAATTCAAGAGCCTTTCCCTTAGCTTTTGAATCGTCTTCGGTCTAAATCTAATCATCAATCGTCTAGTTCATAACAATCAATCAAATCAAACATCAATCCAAGCAATCAAGCATTCAAATATGATCTAAGTAGACAATTATAACAATAATGGCATTTTCGTAATTAAAGAGTTGAAAGTCCAATAAGCATGAAAACATGGATTATATCTCTACAAACTTGATGAATGAACTTGCATAGGTTAACATATGATAAAATGGATGCAACATCATCATGAACAATGGATCTACATGGATCTATACATAGGATGAAGAAAATGCATGGAAATCACTATTTTAACACCAAATCGAGCCAACAATCCGATATACTCCTTTGGATCCGTGTGAGAGATAATCACCACTCACCAAATCACCTAAACAATCCAAAAGATAACAACTCCAGATCTGGACAGCGAAGAACTAAGCTAGATCCGACAAGATCTCACTTCAAACGAAGAAATCTCTCTTGAAAAGATGAAGATCTTCAATCTAAGCTCTTGAATCTTCAATCTTGATCTTCGATTTGGATGGATGGAAGCACTAGATTAGAGTGGAGAAAAGAAGTGAAGAAGTGTAGAAGTCGAGCTCTCAAAATGGCAGCACTTCGTCGCTTCAAAATCCGGATCCCAAAAAGTGAGAACAACCCCTCCTATTTATAGCTGAAAACTGCCCTTAAGTCGTAACTCGGCAATCTTCTTAAGTCGGTGCCGACTTAACACTATGCCGACCTACGACCTAACACTTTGCCGACCTAACAAAGTCTCACTCAACACACAGCCTCAAAACCCAAGTCCTAACGACCTACAGCAATGCGCATCTGCGACTTAACACATAGGCGCGACTTAACTTAGGTCGTTGCCGACCTAAGTGCCTTGCCGACCTATGACATACAAAGGAATACAACTACGACTTAACTCGCAACTGGGTTACGACTTAACACAGGAGGCGACCTACCGACTCAATTACTCTGCCGACCTATCCTTAACTCGTCAGCCGACTTAACACTTAGCTCAAAACCTTAAGTCGTCTACAATAACTTAAGTCGGTCACTTCCTTAGGTAGTCTATCCCTTAACTCGGCAACGACTTACAACCTACGACTTAATACTTGCTGAGTTACCTTCGACCTAATAACTTAGCCCAGCTACGACTTATCTCCTTAGGTCGTCGCCGACTCAACCCTTAAGTCCTTGACTCGCTTATAAGTCGGTACTCCTATGGGTCGCTAATTCGAACTACCGACCTAACACTTAACACCTAAACACTTAGGTCGCTCACAACATTCTCTTAGGTCGTTGCCGACCTAACTCTACCCCAGAATACTTAGGTCGCCTGAACCTCTTAAGTCGGTCACGACTTATCTCCTAGGTCGGTGACTACCTTAAGTCGGTCAACCACACTCCCTTAACTCGGTGAGTTCCTTGAGTCGGCAACTCGACCCAGACTTGTTGCTTAACTCGTCCAAACTCCTAAGTCGGCTACGACTTAGGACTTAAGCAAAATTCTGCCAAAACCTGAAATGTCTTAACAACAATATAACCAAGGGTCAATCATTTTTAGAATGTTTTGATCCGTAAAAATACGGGTCGTTACACGGGCGGTACCCCGGTAGCCCTGCCATTGTATGGAATCCAAACTCCAATAAGTGCCGTACGTATTAGTTGTGCCCAACTATGTTGGAATGTGAGATGTAAGCATTTCAGCTATTTCTGTATTTTACTTGAAAACCCTAGACCCTATTTTAGTACAATCGAATTTCCTATCAAATGTTTTGGTTAGCGTAAGGTAAAAACTTACCCATGTTTATTTGTGGGGAGTCTTACGTGATACTTTTTCTTTCAAAAGGTTTTGAAGTTAAACAAGTTTAACCTGTTACTCACACCAGACCCATGTTTGACCCAAGTTGTTTATTTCTGTTTTATAAACTCTTGGGTACTCAAATTTTTACGAGTAGCCAAGGGAATTCAGGTTAGCCTTGACGAATTGTGGAGGAGCAATGGAGCAGGAGGCTTCAGCGTTGTAGATATAGATAGTAGTTTCCGCTGTGTTGATCTTGTTTAGATCTTTGTTTTGTATTGAGATGTAATAACTAGACAGATGTTTATAACTGTCTAGTATATGATGTGTAATCTGTGTAACTCTGATAAGTGTTGTATATGATACTATGTAATATTTATGTGATATAATATATTTTGTTCGTTTCCGCTGTGAGTATTTGTGTTTGTTTCTTTTCTCTTCTTTTCTTTTCTACTTCTCACCCCTTTCTTTCTTACTGTCGATGCGATTTTCCGGGATTGGAAAGCCGGGTCGTCACACGTGGTATCAGAGCATTAGGTTGAGTGAATACCTAAGCTCTGGAGTGGTGTCTATCATGAGAGAGCGTATTTGTAATTTTTATATAACTATATATATCTATTCTACCTATTTGTTGGGTTACCCGTATAGGTTTTCCAATATAAGAGATAAAGGTAGATGGGGTAGTGGTGTGTGAAACACGACTACAAATGGTTGGAGTTTGAATGTTGAGGTTGGAAGTGTATCTGTCGAGACTGTAGACCTAATACTGTCTCGAGTAAGCTTTGCTGTGGTGAAGGATTTCATCGATCTCCGAAGGAAACTGTAATGGTTCGGAGTTTATCTTTGAAGTATGGATGAGTAGAGTTGGATCTGTCGGGTAGGCAGAAGTGTGTGATGATATCTTGATACCTCAGGTAATAGTAGCTGTATGATGAGATACAGTGACGATGGATGTTCCTGAAGATGTTTTCTTTGGAACAAGATTAAGGAAGTGTGAATGTTTCGGTGTTGTCGCTGAGTTCAGCACGGTGTTTCTGTTTGGTTTGGAGTCCAAGTTTCTCGAAGATCTTTGGAATAGGAAGTCCTTGGCATCAGTGTCAGCAGTGCAGCTCGGAGTATTCTGTGATGGCAGGAAGTTTTCTGGATGAGCAGTTTTTCTGGAAGTGAAGTTCAGAAGCAGTAGAGTGGATCCATTTCTTCGATGGATTGGATAGTTAAGTTGAGCTGTTCTGATTGGTAAAGAGAGAACAGTCTGTTTGGAATTAGGATGGGTTGATCGCAAAAGTGACTTGCGATTGTCTGAGTGTTCTCTTGGGTTGTCAGAATTTTTCTGGATGTCTTCAGAGAAGTCAGGAGTTGTCCGCATCTGAAGGTTGAGTTTTCTTATCGACTTGGATTCCAGGAGTGATACCGGTGGTTCAGTCTAGTGGAAGGATGTTTCCTAGAGATGGAGTTGGCGAAGCAACTCAAGTTTTGCTGGAGTATCCGAGTTTTCTTTATGGATCAGTGAACCTTATTTCTGGAATAAGTTGTCCAGTCTGTGTTTGTGTCCTACTTCAGATCAGAATTGAGCAGCGAAAGCAGTTTGGAGTGTATCTCTAGATGGGAGAAGTAAGTTTGGAATCTACTGATGTTGTGAAGTAGAGTTATGTTTGGATCTCGTCTGTGTTCTGATTTGGATAAGTAATTGGTCTACTTGGTTGAATTGTCAGTTTGGATAACTTGAATTCATTGAGTTTTACGTATCTCTGAGGGAATACGTATTTGATCTATCTCTGGTTTTAGAATCTGCAGTTTTGGGAAGTTTGGTTATTGAGTCAGACTCGTCTGTAGTCTGATATTCTGTTTAGTTCTGTAAATCTAGATGTGTAGGAGATCTATAGCTTAATAGTTTAGATTGTTTGTAGAGCGAGTATCCCGGATATATATATATACTTGGGGAAAACTCGAGGAATTTTATCTAGAATTTAGTCTAGATAGTTAGAATTGTTTGATTGGATGATTTGGTTGCTATGGTTGATAGCATATGGATGATAGTAGATGCTTGTGTTTTGAATTTAAATCTTTAACAAGATTATTAAATTACCTTTGTTTAAATTTCGGCGACGAAATTATTTTAAGGGGGGAGGAATGTAATATCCCAGAAATTTTAACAATATCAATTTAATAATCTGTTAAATAATTAAATTGATATGGATAATCTTTGATAATAAGATTTGAATTTAATTTAATAATCTGATTAAATTAGTATTAATTGATGATTTTATCTTTTAAAAGTTAATAAGATATTTCTATTTGAATATATATATTTATTTGTATATGTTGTAAATAGAAGCTTTGGTAAATTGGAAATTTATATTTAATTTAATCTGGACTTTTCAAAGATATTTAAATAAGTAATTTTATAGTTTTAAAATACCTTAAGAAAATATTTAATTGGTTTAAGATATTTTTACTTAAGTTTAAATAAATAAGAAAAGGGCTTTTCATTTACTTTTAAAATAAATAGAAATATGAGTAATTACTTAAATGACAAGTGTCATTATCTAAAGCTTCATTATAACATGTGTAATTTAATAAACAATTGTATAGGACAAGTGTCTTAATTATTTTCCATTTTCTTTTATTTTATAAAATCATAAATATACATGTATATTAACATTGCATTTCTTCAATTCATTCTTTCTAATCTTCATTCTTTTTCAAAGCCAAGAGAAATCAGATTTTCTCTCTAATTCAAATCTGAACAAATCTAATACCTCAATCCAATAACAAAAGCCTGAAAATCAATACCACTTCTCAACTTTTCCTCTAAATCTAAATCAGTAATTATTTCTCAAACAAAATCAAAGTCTGTAAACAAATCTTCCTCAAAACATAAGATCTGTAACCAAGTTACAGATCTGAAATCAAAAAGCTTGCATTCATTTTAAATCTGGAATCAACTCAGAGAACTGCCTGCATTTTTCATCTCTGGAAGCAACATGCAAGTTTAAATTCAAAAGTAAAAAGGGAATCTGGATTTGTTCAAGTCTGCATGCTAGTCTAAAACAACATATCACAAGTTTTATCAAAAGAAAAGAAGATTTGGCCTTATATTTTCAAGTCTTCAAAACAGTTTTCAAAAGATAGGCTCTGTCTCCATTTTAATGGTGAGTAACAATTTTATTTAAAATAACCTAAATAAGTTGCTTGATTTCTTCATCTGATAATCATGTTTACAGTAAATAAATGATGCAATTCTCTGTATTCTGCTTGGTTTTGAATGCATGTTGATTTTGGTATGTTCTTGCCTGATTATCAAATGCCAGTTTCAAATATTGATCAAAATTAATGATTTCATGTTAAATCCTAGTCTATAAACTGATTTCATATGAATGTTTGTAGATAGTTCTGTATATATATGTGTATTGTGAAATTCTTCTTGTATATATATGTGGATGTATTGATATATATATGTGCATGTCTGTTTTGTATGATATCCCTGTTTTATATCTTCTTTAAGCTCAGATTCTTGATATAAATCTCTATCTCCTTATCTGATCTCTGATAGAGTTAAGTTTTAAAACAAAATAAGTTTGTTTATCATAAACTAAGGTTTAAAATTTTTAGTTAAGGCAAATTGAAATCTGAGAGTCTCTGGAAGCCTAAAATATCAATGCATGTCAAAATAAAGTAAAACTTAAACTTGGTAATTTATAAATTCAAGTATATGTATTGAATATATAAGCTATAACATGATTTTTAACATTAAAATCATAATTCTTAGTTTGGTAATAAGAGTGCAGTTCTGTGATGAACTAAAAAGGGGATTTTGGGTAATTCGGCTGAACTAGATGGATTGGTATGTTGAATTCTTCACTAGGGATAGTGGGATGATCATGGATGATAGGAAAATTGTCAGGAGGATTTTTAAGGAAGTAAGGCAGAAATGATATAGGTTTGAAATTTTTAAACCTAGTTTTAAGTTAGGCTACGAATTCGTTTCGTTTGTTTTCATGGATGGATCGAGTGTTCTAAGATTTTGGGAAAGTGAAGCTCTGAGGTAGTTGAAGTGATGACCGGAGTTGGAGGAGTTCTGGTGGACGGGTTTGCGAAGGCGAGGCGATGACAGGTGGGTGGTTGGTCGCGAGCCAGTGTTTCCAGGTTTTGATTTAGTCGAATTCGAGTTCGAGAGGGATCAGAGGGGAACTGATGGATGGGATCGAAGCTGGAGGTGATGTTCGACTTGCTCGTCGATGTGGTGATGGCCGGAGGCGTTGATCTTGGCCGTGCACGTGCACACGATTTGATGTCTGGTGAATCTGGATACAAAGGGGTATGACTCGAGTTCTTCTCGTGATTATTCCGGGTGATGTTCGAAGAAATGGGAGAGGCGACTTGAAGTAGTGGAGCTAGAGTATTGAACTCAAGTGACCTGGAAGGACTCGAGACTTTTGAATGTTTTTGCGAGGGAGACTCGGGGAAATTAGGGTGGGGACTCGAAGCAAATAGGCTGGGTTCGAGAGTTTTAGTGTTGACAGGTTTTATACTTGACTGTTTGAAATTTAAATTTAAATTAAATTTTGAAGTAATATTAAATCAGTAAATCAAAGTTTGATTTATGAAGACAAGTTTAGTTTTAAACTTTAATATTAGATAATTAGTTTATGAATTTAAATGTTTAAATGGGTTAAGTGTAGATATGTTTAAATGTTAAATCTAAGAAGAAATTTGATTTAAGTTCTTTTAAAAACTTCTTAGAAAATATAAGATTTTTAATAAGTAAAAGTTTTAAATTGGTTTTAAAAACTTCGTTAAAAATGAATTGGTATTCATTTTAAATACAGAATTTAAAATGAAATTTAAAAGTAGGTTTGAAATGAATGTTTCAAATATAAATTATAAATGATAACTTGTTTATCAATAAAAATAAAGTTTATTTTAAAATAATTAAAGACTTGTGTTTATTTAATTTATTTGGAGATTTAATAGATAATTAAATTATTTGATTAATTAATCATTTGGATTAATTAAATAGGTAATTAAAGGTTTAAACTAATTTATTTATGATTAAGATAAATTAATTAGGGATGATTAATTTGTAGTTAGGGATTATAAATTAGAGTATTAATTAATGGTTAGGAATTAATTAATAAGTAATTAAATATTAATTAAGTTATGGTTAACACTTAATTAATTTAGTAATTAGAGATTAATAAATTGGTTATTAAGATTTATTAATTTAGAATTAATAATAATTAATATAAGTTAATTACTTAAGAAAAGTAATTAAATAATAGTTAATGAAGTCATTAACTATGGGTTATTAAATAATGAATTAATAGGATTAATTTTGATAATTAATTAGTTGAATTAATTTAAGAATAATCATTTATGAAATTGTTTAAATGTAATTACTTATTGGAAGTAATTAAGAATTAATTACTTATTGTAATTAATTGAAGTTGATTTGATTTAGTTTAAATTAATTAATTAAGTTTAATAAATTTAGGATAATCAAGAGATGATTTGATAATAATTACTTAATGTAATTATTAAAATAAGATTATTTAGGGAAGTAAATAATATGATAATTACTGGAAGTAATAAGTTGAATAAATTATTTTATTAATATAAGTAATTTGAGTTAATTACTTTGAATAATTAATCAAGAGATTAATTAAGAAATTTATTAAGGAAGTAATTAATTTAGTTAATGAAAGTAATTAAGGGTAGTTAATTACTGATTGAAGATTAATCAAGGTGATTAATAAATGTTGTTTAATTAAAGGTTAATTACTTAATGTAATTAATTTAATTAAGTAATTAATAATTAAGTTGTAATTAAGGATCATTAATTAATATAATTAATGATGTAATTAAGATTGATTAATTAAGTATAATTAATAAATGAAGTGATTAATCAATGTAATTAATTAAGGTTTAATAAAATTAATTATAGTTGATTAACTTAATTAATTTTAGTTAATTAATTAATGATGTAATTAAAGGTTAATTACTATAAGTGGTTAAGGATAATTAATTTAAATAATTAATTAAAGATAAATTACTTGGATGTAATTAAAAGATAATTAATCAAAGATGATTAATTGAAATGAAATATTAGAAGATAATTAATTAATTAAATTGTAATTAATTAATGGTTAAGTAAGCAGGATTTATAAAATGAAGTAATTAATTTAATTCACTTTAAATTAATTAGAGATGATATAAATCATTACTTATGAATGGGTGATAGTATTGGATACTTGACATTGATTGATATCTCTGATGAGATATATGCTGTATGATATGGATGTTAGTTGAATTGTATGGATTATCTGATAATGTTGATTATCTGTTGTGAATTATCTTCCTTTGTGAATAAATATAATAAATTAAATTGTTTTAACCTTTAAAACAACTTGGCCTTAAAAGATACGCTTTGGATTTCGATGAGACCGGGATCGGGTTTCCGTATACCGGATTTCCAGGTCTGGAGACCCGAATACCACATCGATCCAAATTTACGATAGGTCGTGAATCAAGTGAAGATGAAGATTCAGAGTGCAAGGGTTATTGTCATTAACTCTGAGGGTGATTCCAAAACGAGTGTAACGAGATAATGCCTTCGGTTTCGTTCGAACCCGGAACGAACTTGTATGGATTGAATGCTTTCAGAACATCGTTAGGTGGACGATGAGCATTCTAAGATAGATGTGTTCTATTTAAAGGTAATCGTGACCTTAAGCCTCACAAACCGGGAATGGCTAAAACAGGGGAGGTGCAGCAAGGTTAGTGGGTAGCACCCAAGTAGGACAAGATTACCTCTGTCTAGATGTCCCTTTCTATTTTCGACTTAGTGGTGCGGTTGCTGATCCCAACCGTGAGTTATCTTGTGCGTGAATTATCCAGTAAGGGATGTTCCGGCCTTGTGTTGCAGGGGATTTGGAGTGATCCTCGGTACGGTGATCTAGGCCACGTACTGTGACGGGCGGTACCCCGGTAGCCCTGCCATTGTATGGAATCCAAACTCCAATAAGTGCCGTACGTATTAGTTGTGCCCAACTATGTTGGAATGTGAGATGTAAGCATTTCAGCTATTTCTGTATTTTACTTGAAAACCCTAGACCCTATTTTAATACAATCGAATTTCCTATCAAATGTTTTGGTTAGCGTAAGGTAAAAACTTACCCATGTTTATTTGTGGGGAGTCTTACGTGATACTTTTTCTTTCAAAAGGTTTTGAAGTTAAACAAGTTTAACCTGTTACTCACACCAGACCCATGTCTGACCCAAGTTGTTTATTTCTGTTTTATAAACTCTTGGGTACTCAAATTTTTACGAGTAGCCAAGGGAATTCAGGTTAGCCTTGACGAATTGTGGAGGAGCAATGGAGCAGGAGGCTTCAGCGTTGTAGATATAGATAGTAGTTTCCGCTGTGTTGATCTTGTTTAGATCTTTGTTTTGTATTGAGATGTAATAACTAGACAGATGTTTATAACTGTCTAGTATATGATGTGTAATCTGTGTAACTCTGATAAGTGTTGTATATGATACTATGTAATATTTATGTGATATAATATATTTTGTTCGTTTCCGCTGTGAGTATTTGTGTTTGTTTCTTTTCTCTTCTTTTCTTTTCTACTTCTCACCCCTTTCTTTCTTACTATCGATGCGATTTTCCGGGATTGGAAAGCCGGGTCGTCACATCCGCTGTGAGATTCTGTGTTTTGTTTTTCTTTCTTTTTTTCTTATTTACCCCATTAACAATCCTTCCTTTTGAATGGTTTGAATTAGACATGTGTGGTCTATTGTCGATTTAAACCGTCCAAAATGGTGGCTTGTTACAGTTGGTATCAGAGCTTTGGTTTAGACATACCTTAGCATGTTGAGGTAAACTCATTAGAGATAGGGTAGTAATACCCTAGAATGAGTTGTCTGAGTGTATTTGCGAGAGCGCGTATTTGTCAGTGTTATAAAAAAAATGTTTTATATAAGTTTTGAAATCAAATTATATTTTTCTTAATATTATATGATATATATATATATATAAAGGAATAAATTTTTATAACTAATATAGTTATTTGTAATGTGTTTGATTTACGAAATGGTAATATTTAGTTATTATCATTTATTATGGATTAGTTGAGTTTTTGTCAGTTTATAAACATTGGCTAATTATTGTTGATTGAATTAATGGACTAAACACTATTTTAATAATGGTGTATTAAATAGAATAAAATGAATAATTTGGATATTTGTTTATGGAATTGAAATGTTTTATTGTAAAACTTATTGTTGTTGATTGGTAGTTTCAACTTTTGAAATAAAATGGAATATTCGGTTATTTGGATAGTCAAACTTCTGAATTAATATATGAGTTGAAACTTAATAATTGTGTTTAATTATGCAGTTGAATTTGATAACCTTAATTTGAAAGCAAGTGAAACAAGGTTAATCTATTATAGTTGAGTAGAATTATTGTATACATTATTGGCATGTAATGTAATAATATTTAAAA
Source organism: Allium fistulosum (assembly GCA_030737815.1). Taxonomy (NCBI): domain Eukaryota; kingdom Viridiplantae; phylum Streptophyta; class Magnoliopsida; order Asparagales; family Amaryllidaceae; genus Allium; species Allium fistulosum. The sequence goes on from CM060905.1 coordinate 1,148,031,812, forward strand.
ATTGAAATTGTGAACTTAGTTAACATTTATGAAATGTGTCATAAATAAATTGAAAGGTAAAGGTGAAAACTAAATGGGATAAGCAAATATGAATTAAAAGTGAAATGATTATAAATAAAGCCATGACTTGTAAATTGTTGTGAAATAAATGGATGTTGCAATAAATGGTTAGAAATAAAGTTGTGATAACTTTAAACTCGAACAATGTCTTATAGAAAGGAATTAAGCTTTTATAAATTGGTTATAAACTTAGGAAAATTCCTTATGAAATGATTTGCAGATAAATGTAGTATTAAATGAGAAATATTACATGTGAAATGAATGTAATTTAAATTGAAGAGAAATATAAGCAATATTATTGATGAATATATAAATGTTTATATTAAATAGAGAAATTCTATGAAACAAATATTAAAGTATGAAGTGATATTTGTGTTAATCAATGAGATTAATAATGAATTTAATTGAAATGCAATTGTGATGAAACAAATTGGAATAATTACATAAGTTGTATGTATATTATTTTATTCGCAAAATTAATTTGATCCGGATTTGAGTACATAAGTTCGAGGTGAATTACACCATTCCGTGTTAGGATTTTTCATTCGATTCTTGATGGCGAATATTTGATATGGATTTTTGGTTTGATTCTAGAATTCTCTATCATAGTTTATGACTATGCAAGGAGAGTGATGGTTTCTAGTCAAGAAACCATATCGAAGTTCGCAATAGGGAAGTTGAATGGATAATACTAGTTCAAAAGCGAACTTGTGTGATCGAGCGAGCGAGCGAATGTGATTTTGTGAAATGATGACATATGTACATCTTATGTTCTAATATTATTGATATGCTTTGACGCTGAAATTGAAAGTTGTTGGGTGGGATATCTTTGTAATTTAAATTGGAATTTTCTTGTATGAAAAAACTACTATTGATTTAAAACCATTTTTCAAAACTATTTTCTTTTTTTTTCTTATACAAACTATCTTATTCTATTTTATTTACAAAACTATTTTACAAACTATTTTAATAACAAAACTATTTTACAAACTATTTTATTTACAAACTATTTTACACAACCATTTTATATACAAAACTAATTCACAAAACGATTTTATTTACAAAACTATTCTAAATTCAAAACCTTTTATAAAGCAAAGATATTGAATCTCATATGGCTTTCCATACAGTGAAATTTATTTTGGAAAATTTTGATTCTTGTATAAGATGGACTTTATATAAGTACAAGTGATTTTGAAACCGTTGATTTTGGAAGGTATTCGATCTGAAGAGATAAATCTTATATATAACGGAATTTATATAAGAATGATTTGATATATTTGGGATTATTGATTTTGGAAAGTACTTTATTTGAAAATGAAATCTTATATATAATGGAATTTATATAAGTGCGATATTTGAAGCTATAATTTTGAAAGGGTACTATATATGGTATGTTATATTTTAAAGTAAGAGGTATGGGGAAGTATCCTCCGTGAAGAAGTATAGTATGATATGCTTCGACCTAGATGGACTTTGGGAATCCAGGAATAGATTCGACCGATAAACCATAATATACTTGGGTGAATTCAGAAGTGGATTCGAACCGATATGGTTGTCTGGACTTAAACTCATGAGTTCCTCGATTTTTTTCAGGGTAGATGGTTCTTTAGTTTACCCAATGGAGGTGCTTTCGATCCTGGGATCTGTTGTTTATGGATCTTCCAGGAAGGAAGTGCATCCATTTCGTAAATCATTGAATCAGCAGTTACCCTTGCAGCAGGGGTCGATGGTCCCTTGTTTACGAAATGTCTACGATATTTTTCTGGAATTCGAAAGGTGGAAGGATCTTCTGGAAAGTTTTGTGTCCATTGCGTAAATACCGGATCAACATCAGGCCACTGCTATCGTATTATCATCATTTGACATTGGATTTTGAGCAGCACTTCTCATACTTGTAACAACCCTGTATTTTACAATTATTTTTAAATTGATATTTCCATATTTAAAAAGCTTTATTTATGAAAAAGAATAAATTTTGTTATTTTAAATATAAACTTTGATTTTGATATGGATTAGAATTCCAAATATGACTGAATAGAATAATTTTCCAAAAAGTGAATTTTGGTTAAAATAGTCAAACTTTGACTTTTAAATTTAAATTTTAAATATTTGAAATTATAAATTTTATCTTTTATTATGAAAATAGATTTAATAACATGAATACTGCTTTTCGTTTCGTTGAAAATGGAGTTAAACTGCAAAAGATATGTACATTTCAATTTTGAGTATAAATTGTTTATTTTGCAATTTTGTTATTTTAAATTGTATAAATTATATTTTTCTTTGTCATATTTTATTTTAATATGTGTTAATATGTTATTTTATGTATATTTTGTCTTTTAAATATTTATAAAGTGATGTTTGAATTTTTCCAAAGCTCATTGAATTTATTTTCTATTTTTAAAGGTAGTTTCCATTTTTCTACTATTTTCTTCGTTTAAATTATATTTAATTAAAATTTATTTATTCATTTTTATGTATGCATTTTTTTATGTTTTTATCTTTATTTATAAATATTTTTCATGTACATACAATTTTCCAAAAGTTCATTTCATTTATTTTCAAATTTTCAAGCCTAATTTACATTTTCTTTGTTATTTTCTTAATTTAATTATATTTAATTATATTTAATTATTTATTTTTGTTTATTTACTATATTTTCGTGTTTTATCTGTATTTATACATATTTTACATGTATTTAAAATTTAAAAAGAAATGGTGGGAATTTGAAAGGTTTGTGACTCTTTATTTGCTTAAGCCTCTTTGTATTCTCACCTTTTCTTTATCAACCATTACCTTTTCATTGTTGCTGCCTTAACTCCATTGCTTCAGCCGTATCTTTTTCCTCATCATTTTCACAAAAATTTAAGCTTCTCAACTCCAAAAATATCAGCCATCAACCTGAGAAAAAGTTTTGGTAAAATTTCTATTTCTTTTTCCATGTTTTCCTTCTTATTTCTTATGTTATTTGCATTGCTTTCTTCACCTTCTAGGCTCGGCACCTCTCCACTCCATCAGCTCCACCATCACCTCCTCCATCTACAACAGCCATTAGCCCCTCCTCTGACCAAAAATTCAGTCCATGACCCTTCACATGAAGCATCACCACAAAAACATTACAAAGCTTTGCCAAACTTCACCAAAACAATGCTAGCCAAGCCTATACTCCACTATTACCTTCATAGTTGCCTTTGGCCACTCATTAGCCACCACCACCATCATCTACATCACTTTTGGCTGCCACATGACCGCTGACCAGATCTGAAACCCCCTATGGCTGAGCTCCAATTGACCTAAGCCGAGCCAAAAACTTAAACAACTTGCCTCTTTTGCATTGTCTTTGGTATGCTTCATGTTAGCACCACTACACCATCATCTCCACTTGTTTTGATGCCATACCTGACCCAAACCTGATCCAAACCCTTGACTTAGACCTGTATTCCACTTAAGGCCGAACCCAAAGAGAGTTGAAAGCAAGTGCAAGTGATTTGATGACTTGTTGTGCATGTATCTTTTGTGTTGTTTAAAATTGTGTTAAGTGTTTATTCATGTATATTTGCATTGTTTTGTCTCATTTATTCAAGGCAATTAGCTTAGGCTCTCCATTCATTCAAATCAAAAGTCATGCTATATCGTGCTTGTTGTGCTTTCTGGAATCTATTCTGTGTGTTTGATCGCTAATCTCCAGCTTTAACAGGTGAGTTATTCTCACCAGACAATATGTACCTATATAACTGATAAACCGACACCATTTGAATATGTAATGTATATCATCATGTTATATATGTTTATATTATTATCATATGATGTTCACACCTGTTATTACACTTATTATATCATATGTTACTGTTATTTCATGCTATTCTGTTATTTATATCTGTTTATCACACTGCAAGTGTAACGACCCTGAAATTTTAAATTTATTTAAATTAATAATTAAATGAAATTTTGAGTTAAATTTATGATTAAATAAATTTTTGAATAAAAATTGTGAAATTAAATTGATTAAATGAAGCGAGTTTCCCCGATATCCAAGTATATTCTGTATAAATCATTTGAGATTAAAATATTGTAAATAGTGTATATGTGAGTATATGTGTGTATATTGAAGGTATATATATATATTTAGGTATATACGAGCAAATTTAATATATATTTGGATTTGATGGTCATAAGGCGACATAGAATCAAACTATAAAAATAATAACAAAAGAAATACAACTAGAATTGAATGTGAGTTGTGTAAGCAAACAAGAAATAATAAAACAAAGTTGCAGGTAAATTATGTAAACCAGGGAAATAACAAAAGAAGAAACAAAATATCTATATACAAATAACTAAACAATTTCTTCTATCTTGCAAAACAAATACAAAGTGTTAACAAGACAATATAACAAGTGCAGCCACAATTTTAAAAGCAATAAGTACATAAAGTAAAAGCATGGGTAGGCTGCAATAGGATACCTTTGATATTGTAGTAAACAAAAATTATATCCCCTCCAGCACATAATGCATAAACAAGTGCACAATATAAAAATCATCTCATACTTTTAGTATCATCCGAGCAAAACAAGTAAACACTTGAAATTCTGGAAAATAAATAAGATATGCAGGGAAACATATAGGACATTGCATTTAATACCCTATCTTCTCAAGTACACACAAATATTATCTTCAGCCCCATACGAGTACAGCCGAGCTAAAAAAAAATGTAGGCAAGCATAAACATTTGTACTCACTGATATCATATCAGCCACCAAGAAAACAGGCTAGTCAAACAATAAAAAAAGAAAAATATCATCACCTTATAAACTAAATTCACATATCAACTTCAATTCATTTTCGTGCCCTTCCACCTGAGAAACCTCTAAAATGAACACCATTCAAACTTTAACAAAATTGAAGTAACATCATCCTCAACTTAACAAAGCTACAACTGGAAACAATTAAATCAACAACTTCAAAGCTTGAGAGAAGAATCAACTTGATTCGAACCTGCAAAGCAACAAATTCAACATAATCAAAGTTGCAGTTCAAAACTATCGAAGCTTCAAAAGAAATTAAAGAAAAAAATACAGGCTTTGCTTCCTCTCTGTTGCGAATACCCAGGTGAGCAACTTTGTTTGTTTTTTTTTTCTTCCCAGACTTCTTTGTTTTCACCAGTGAGTAAACATCAACTTTAAAAACTTTAAGTTAACAGTAAGATGATCTATTGATCATATAGTATTGTATATGTTTTGTTTTTGAATAAACATTCTGTATATACATAAGTTACTCTGCATACTGCTCTTCCCTGTTATTGACTATAGAGTTGATCACTGATTCAAAAAAATTAATTTATTTCGTTCGATCATTGTTAGGTATTAAAGTCTCCCATCAAACATGAAGTTTAACTTGTAATCAAGGTTTTTAAATACCTGTTCAACATGATTTGAAGAAAATTTCCACCGTCATCTTGATTTACAGTGAATCAAGTAAAAACTTGATAAATTCGATTGTCATAAAAAGTAAATTTAAATTCATAGCTCGAATCTCTATTGCAAGTTATGATTTTTAAACTAAAAATAGAAGCTTTTATTTTAGTATTCACAGAGTAGTTAGTTTTTGAACAAAAATAGCATATTCTTGAATTTCCAGTGATTGATCTAATGATAAATGTTGAAACTGGGATTGGAGCTAGTTTATGAATCAATGGGTTCAGGAAAATTGTTGAATTTTTTTTTCTATTTCGTAATTTGATGAGTCGAGATCGATTTAGGGTTTAACAACCCAGTTTTGTCGACGAGGTATATGGAGGTGGTTCGTGGTGGTCAACGTGATTCAGGGGATCGGACCAAGGGGAGGAGGATCGTGAGTGAGTGTTGAGGCTTTGTCCCAGTGCGCGTGAGTTCCGGTGGTGGGGATAGGCGGCGCGAGACGATCTTCTGGTGATCGACTTTGGTTCTCGTTCGATCGAATTGCTCGATTTTTATACGTGGGGGTTCTTGACGATTTGGGTGCTCGGAGTTGTTGGTAGGGTTGTCGTCGACGTGGTGGTGATCGCGACGATGGCCGGAGGTGGTCCAATCGCGTGTACACGTGCACCGTGCACGTTTGAAAGGGGTGGGTTGTTTTGGGGGGCGCTGTCTTTTTGGCCTCGGGTTTTTTCTGAGATTCTCTCGAAGCAAATGATGAGAAGACTCGAAGTATTCCCGGGTATGGCGCGAGAAAAATGCAGATGCGACTCGAAGCAGTTTAGACGATTTGAGTATGTTGTTTTCCAGGCTTTTGAAAGTATAGCCTGGCAGTTTCTTAATTTTAGAATTTAATATAGAATCTGAAACATAATTTAAAACCAAGTTTAAATTTGTTTTTTTTTTAATCTGAATTCGAATTGAAATTGAATCTTAAGTTTTGAAAGTAGCATAAAGTTTATAACTTTAAATGATGTAAATAAGTAAGAGTAAAGCATACTTTAATGATTTGAAATTTAAGAAGAAATTTAGTTAAAAATCCTTAAGTTTGAATTTAATAATTTGGATTCATCAAATTAATAAGTTAATTAAAATGGATTGAAAAATTTAATTAATAATTGGATTAATTAAGTAATTATGAGATTAAACCAATTAATAAAGGTTTAAGTTAATTATTAATTAGGAAAAATTAATTTGTGATTATTAGTTATATGATTTTAAAGGGTAATTAAATGGTAATTAACAATAATTAAATTGAGTTTAATTACCTAAGAATAGTAATTAAATAATTATGAATAGTTAATGAGGATCATTTACTTAAGATTTATTTGATGATTAATGTGTTTAATCTTGATAATTAATGTGATAAATTAATTTGTGAATTGTTTTTAGTATAATTACTTAATGGTAAGGAATTAAAAGAAATTAGTTACTTAATGAAATTAATTAAGTTAATTTGATTTGTTAGGATTAATTTATTAAGTTTAATTAACCTGGGAATGATCACTAGGTGATTTAATAAGTATAATTACTTAGGGAAGTAATCATTGATTGAATTGTTTGATATCCTGATATATGATGCTTTGTGATACATCCTGATTTATGTTGTGATCTGAAATTTCTATTTCTGTGATATATTACTATGTGAATATGAAACCCTTGACCCGTAAAACGACACTTGAATTTCGATGCGACAGGGAGTCGGATTCCAGTCGGTTATCCGAAACCCACATCGAATTGTAATAGTGAATCTTTGTGACTGATAAATTTATTTTATCTATGAATCTGTGAATTTAGATAAGCGTTATCGATTATACCGCTTATCGATATATCTGTGATGATTGATGTTGCACTATTGTGTGTGAAACCCCAGGACTACACTTATACACACACCAATATGGATTTCACGTGGAAATCGGTTAAGTCACAGATAATTTAAATTTGATGTTTTTGAAATTGAAATTTTAATTTCAATTGATTTTGAAATTTGAAATTTGGGTTTAAAATAAAAAGTGAAAAGCTTTTGAAATAGAATTTCAAATATAAAAGTTATTTTGAATAACTTAATCGAGTTTTGAAATTTAAATAATTAGATTTAAATTTGAATTCAAGGTTGAAATTAAATCTATGATTTGGAAACTAGGGATAAAAGATGATATAAATGTGTTTGTATGAATTAAACCATTTTAAAGTATTAATTTGGGAATTTGAATTTAAACCAAGGATTTCAACTCGTATGAATGAATCAGATTTCCAAATTGAAAACTGTTGTTTTCAAATAATAAAAGCTTTTAGATAAGAAAAGAAATTCCAGTTTAAATTAAAGGAATTTCAAGTGAATTGAAAAATGGATTTTCCAAGTTATGAATGAATTCTTTTTGAAAGCTATGTATTAAATCTGTTTATTTTTAACAGATTTAAAAGTGATGTTTTGTTTAACCATTCGAAATGAAATTGTTTTGAAAGCTATTAGTTAAATCTTTGATTTAAAGATTTAACGAATTAATTAAACTGAAATGGAAATCGATTTGGAAAATCTATGAATGAATCTTTGTGAAATTAAGTGAACTTTATGAATTGAATCTTTTTGTTTAAAAAGATTAAAATGGTAATTTGTTTAAACCATTTGAAGAAAGATTTTGGGTAATAAGTTGTGACTTAATTGAATTCCCAATATCCATATATTTTTAAATATTGCGCTCACTATTCGGGTTAGCCGGGAAAAGACCTTTGGGTCGTATAACTCATTCCGAATAGTGATACGTCGTATATGGATAGCATTTGAAGACCAGTGTTGAAGACCGGATATTTTTCGAAAATGAAAGGACAACCTGTCGAATGTCTCTGCACTGAGTCGCGCCGGTATAGAGATTTATATCACTCTTTTGTGACGGGAAGTCCGGACGTGATTGAAAGTTATCCGGAATTACAAGGGCTTCGTGAGAAGTGCCTTCGGTTCTGTTCGAACCCGGAACAGACTTGTATGGATACATGTCTGACATTACACTTTGAGATATAAAGCCGATTTCTTTCAAATACATTTCTGTTTGGTGGCGGAGAATTTATTCTCTTAGCTTAACACCCTTCTCTGAGACGTACGAGCTCAGAGGTTATGTAGTTGAAATTTATCAGCGATATATCCCAATTTGGTAATGTGACATGTTGAGTGTTGCTGTGTGATGATCAGTGTTTGATCATTTGTGATATGATCATTTGTTTGATCTTATATCTTTGTGATCATAGGTTGATCATTTGTTTGACCCGAAGCATGGCTTTGTAGAAAGCGTAGCTTTGTGGACGAGACTTCGTCGGACCTCACACCTCGGAAATGGTCAAAACAGGAAGGATGCGGCAAGGTTCTAGGGAGTAGCGCCCCTTAGTGTATGTCATTCCTTCTGGATAAAGGTGGTATCATGGTATGGAGCCCAGATACTTAACCTCTGTGGTTGCTGCAAATTTATTACTTTGTGGTTGTTGGAAATCGGGGATCCTCGGGAAGATCGGTGACGATCGGGGGATGGCATACGCGTGTCAGTAGTTACCTATTTTTGCAGAGGTAACCCGGCCTTGTGTTGGCAGAGATCCGGTTAGGTTCTCGGGTCGTCTATTCCAGGGACGTACCCATCGTGGATAGGAAGTTCCTTAGCCTGATCATTTGTTGGAAATCCAAAGAAACAATACGAGCCTTGTACGGTTTTAGTTGTAGAACCTGCCATTCACTTATGGTGGTCACCACTGTTTGGATGGTAGCTATAGTAGGCATAGTTCGGAATGTCTATGCTGGCTAAGATTTATATTCTACTTTCGAAATGTTTTCTACACTATGCACTAATAATAATAATCCAATGATTTTGCGTAGTAAGCATCTTTGACTATCATAAGAAGAAATCTCCTCCAATTCTGCGTTTGCATTGTGTGTGTGGTGGGAGGTCTTATGGTAGTTTCATTTTCCAAAAGCATTGCGAATTTACTTTAAAATTCTTCTGCTATTTGTTTTTAAAGATAAACTGTTTTTGTTGCTCACACCAGTCCCATGACTGATCCGGAGTTTATTGTTCCCTTCCTAAACTCTGGGTGCCCACCATTTTCCACACGGGCAGTCTAGAGTTGGGTTTTTCAGATATTCAGGTTTAGTAGATTATCTGGAGCTAGTTCAGTTCTTGGAGTTCATGGACTGACGTTGCTTATCTTGGAGCATTCTATTGGAGACATTCTATTCCGCTGCTGGTGTTATCGTTTTTCTTTTCCGCTGCTATTTGTTGTATCATATCTCTGATGTATATTGATATTCATTGTATCACTCTGTTGTATATCTGTATTATTCTTTTTATTCCGCTGTGTTATTTACTTAATGTTGTTATAAGCTCCGGCGAATCGGATTTCAACGGTCGAATCTATGACATTCGAGTACGATGTAAAGTATGGATGTCGATTTTCGAGCGGGCAAAATCCGTATCGTTACATTTGGTATCAGAGCTAAGGTTGAACTTTAGCTCAGGAGTATAACACGTTAAGTAGCTCATTAGAGATAGAGTGAAGTAAACTCTAGAATGAGTATTCTCAGATATCCGTCTGAACGTCTCAGTAAATTTTCTTACTATCCACTGATAGTGAGTATGAGTGCAAGAAGAGGACGAGATAGGGGACGGAGAATACGACTATAAATGGTCAATACTCTGTAACAACGAGGAAGTAATCTTTTTTCTATCAATCTCTTTTGTTCAGCATCTTTTCTCAATTCTTCGATGATTTCTGGTAGATCCAGGAAGAAGAATTCGATATATATTAATATGGGACGTAAACTCCGGATAAGCCAAAATTGTTTGTTTGGATGAATTGTTTGCATTGGTTGCTATGGTTGATAATTATATTTTAGTTTTAAACTAAAAGTTTTGAAATCGTATCCATATATCTATTTATTTCTTTGGGTCCCAGTATATTCTACGAATGGTTAGTTATTCCTTCGAACTAACCGATGCCCTTGTATATTTCGTAGATCTGGATAACCCGAGTATCTTGTGAAGTTTTAAACAGATTCGTTCGTGTATCTGTTATTGATATTCTGATTTGGTAAGCCGAATGCAGAATAGCTGTTCAGTTTGATTTGATGAAATATTCTTCATCTATCTTTTTGTCTCCTTGGTAATTTCGAGGACGAAATTCTTTTAAGGGGGGAAGTCTGTAACGACCCTGAAATTTTAAATTTATTTAAATTAATAATTAAATGAAATTTTGAGTTAAATTTATGATTAAATAAATTTTTGAATAAAAATTGTGAAATTAAATTGATTAAATGGAGCGAGTTTCCCCGATATCCAAGTATATTCTGTATAAATCATTTGAGATTAAAATATTGTAAATAGTGTATATGTGAGTATATGTGTGTATATTGAAGGTATATATGTATATTTAGGTATATACGAGCAAATTTAATATATATTTGGATTTGATGGTCATAAGGCGACATAGAATCAAACTATAAAAATAATAACAAAAGAAATACAACTAGAATTGAATGTGAGTTGTGTAAGCAAACAAGAAATAATAAAACAAAGTTGCAGGTAAATTATGTAAACCAGGGAAATAACAAAAGAAGAAACAAAATATCTATATACAAATAACTAAACAATTTCTTCTATCTTGCAAAACAAATACAAAGTGTTAACAAGACAATATAACAAGTGCAGCCACAATTTTAAAAGCAATAAGTACATAAAGTAAAAGCATGGGTAGGCTGCAATAGGATACCTTTGATATTGTAGTAAACAAAATTATATCCCCTCCAGCACATAATGCATAAACAAGTGCACAATATAAAAATCATCTCATACTTTTAGTATCAGCCGAGCAAAACAAGTAAACACTTGAAATTCTGGAAAATAAATAAGATATGCAGGGAAACATATAGGACATTGCATTTAATACCCTATCTTCTCAAGTACACACAAATATTATCTTCAGCCCCATACGAGTACAGCCGAGCTAAAAAAAAAATGTAGGCAAGCATAAACATTTGTACTCACTGATATCATATCAGCCACCAAGAAAACAGGCTAGTCAAACAATAAAAAAAGAAAAATATCATCACCTTATAAACTAAATTCACATATCAACTTCAATTCATTTTCGTGCCCTTCCACCTGAGAAACCTCTAAAATGAACACCATTCAAACTTTAACAAAATTGAAGTAACATCATCCTCAACTTAACAAAGCTACAACTGGAAACAATTAAATCAACAACTTCAAAGCTTGAGAGAAGAATCAACTTGATTCGAACCTGCAAAGCAACAAATTCAACATAATCAAAGTTGCAGTTCAAAACTATCGAAGCTTCAAAAGAAATTAAAGAAAAAAATACAGGCTTTGCTTCCTCTCTGTTGCGAATACCCAGGTGAGCAACTTTGTTTTTTTTTTCTTCCCAGACTTCTTTGTTTTCACCAGTGAGTAAACATCAACTTTAAAAACTTTAAGTTAACAGTAAGATGATCTATTGATCATATAGTATTGTATATGTTTTGTTTTTGAATAAACATTCTGTATATACATAAGTTACTCTGCATACTGCTCTTCCCTGTTATTGACTATAGAGTTGATCACTGATTCAAAAAAATTAATTTATTTCGTTCGATCATTGTTAGGTATTAAAGTCTCCCATCAAACATGAAGTTTAACCTGTAATCAAGGTTTTTAAATACCTGTTGTAACGACCCAGAATTTTGAACGAATTAAATTGAGGATATTTAATTAATTTTAGATATTTGAACGGTAATTTAATTTGAATCCCCGATATAACTTTGAAAATTTGCGATTAAACTATGAAATTTAATCGATTGAAGTTAAATTTAAATTTATATTTTGTCAACATTACCACACGTTGTCTCCTTTAATCACGCCTGGTATCACGCAAGGAATTACGAACGAGATCGTGCAAGGCATACCCTTCGTTCCTTTTATTTCGTTAGCAACTCCCTCAGTTCAAAACGAATCTGTTTGCTCTCGTTCTAATTCATGGCCGAGTATCTCAAATCAAGGGAAAAAAAAGGGGAGTCGAGCTCGTTCGAAATAAAATTAACGGCACCCCCTTTTCACTCTCGTTCGAACGAACGAGATTTTGTTCTAATTCATTGAATCGATCAGAACAAAGGAAATCAAGTCGAGCCTGTTCAAATTGTTACAAGCTCGCGAGCGAGGCGACGACGTCGTGGGCACAGCAGGTTGGGAGCAACGCGTTCGCACGTAAGAGGAGGAGCACGCGCGCGAGGTGCGGCGGCGATGCCGATGGGTGCGCGTCTGGGGAGGCTCGTCGAGTTCGATCTCGACTTAGGGTTTGGCGGTGGCGCGCGTGGCGTTGGTTGGAGTGCGAGCGAGCAATGGATGGTGGAGGCTCGTTCAGGCGCGTGTGAGGCGATTCCGATGTTCGTTGGGCTGTTGCGATGTCAGACTGATTGGAGATGGTTTCGATTCGGCATTGGTAATGTAGGTGGTCGCGATTCTAAGCAGTAAGGTATTTTGATTTTTATCTTTATTTTAATTTGAAAATAATTTATACATAGATAGTATAGAAATAGGAAATTTATGAAAATAATAAGGTAAAAGATTTCTGTTTATTAAATAGTTAAACAGTGAAATAGAAGAATTTTAATATGAATAAAGGAAAATTTTATACAGTAATTTTACTTAGGACAAAATTTAAAAAGAATTATAGGGGTTTTAAAATTGTCCGAAGAATTTATTAGAGGTTGAATTAACTGGAGTTTTAACTGGGAATATAAATTTATTTTGCTAACCTAGGTGATTTTATTGGTAATTAGGAAATAAGTTTATTTTAAAAGGGAATCAGTTAAAATTTAAAATCAACTGTTTAAAACGAAATCACCGATGAGTTGAAATTATCAAATGAAAATTTTTGTTCGATTTAATTCGAATATTAATAAATTGTATAAATTATTTATACAAGGTTAAAGTCGTGAAAACGAAAGAAGAATTGGAAAGGGATTGCAAATTAAAGCAAAGGTGAGATTTTTCTCACTCAAATTGAAAGTGGATTTTCTTTTACAGTTATTATTGATTGATGGATTGATTTGTTTGAATGTGCTATTAGATATGATAGGATATATCTATATATATAGCAATATATACATATTGGCATATGTATATATTGGATTGATGATTTCCCGCCTCGTATAGCGGATGAGACCCTATTGCGCCGTTAGTAAGCGGATTTATAAAAACCTATATACCGCGATAATTTCGTACTGGAGCGGAATTGGTATTGTGCTAACATCTTTGGATGCAGGGAAACAGGTTGGAGGGATCCAACTGGACCCCTCACATTGATTGATTTTATTTATACTGTGGTATGAATCTGTGAATGATTATATTGACGTTATCGATCATATTGATATCTGGGAAATTGATGTGAAAGCTAAAATTTAGCTGAATGGATGTTTTGACATCATTGGATTCCAAAGATAAACGAAATTGAATTTTTGAAATTCAAGTAGAAAATTTCTAAGTGAATCAATTTTTGAAATTGAAGAAATTTTGAAGAAAGGAATTTTTAAAGTATAAAAAGTAATTTTTTTATAATCTTATCGAATTTATTTCCAGAATAAAGTGAAAATGTTAAATAAATGAATTTCGTATAATAGTGATTTTTAAATTGAAGAATTTAATTAAAATCGGATTTCTAAATAGTTTGAAGAAAAAAAGATAAAGGAATTTATTTTAGTAGAGATAAATAAAATTAGGAATCAATCTGTAATTGATTTAATATTTAGAAATGAATTTTTGAGAAATCAATATGGAAATTTTATTCAAACGTTGAGAATAAAATTAGAAATCAATATTGAAATTGATTTGGTATTGAAGCTTTTATAAATAGAATTAAAATGTATAAAAGTTGTTTATAAACCCAAAGTCACTTATTTTGATAAGTTAAATATAGAAGTTGATAAAAGAAGGTTTATAAGCCGAAGTTGTTATTAAAAAGAGAAATAGAATTTATAAACGTGCTTATAAATTCGAGATAGATTTAATGTGATAAATCTAATATAGAAGATTATTTAAGAAGATATATTCACGATTTTGAATAGCGAATTTTTATTGGAATAAAAATGTGTAGAAATGATTGAAATGGGGTTAAGTAAATTTTATTCACGATTTTGGACAATGAATATATTATTGAATAAAATGGATTCATTTTTGAAGAAGTAATATTTTAAAAATGAAGTTAAACATTTTAAAGGTGTTTTAAAATGTGTTATGAATCGAAAGCATAGATTTCAACATTTATTGTTGGAATAGACGTTTTCGAGAAATTTAAGGAAATGGTGGACTATAACACTGTTGTTATAGTAAATGATTTCCGAAAGGAAATGTTTTGATGTAGTATTGGGATTTATATACCTATCTTAAAATCCGAATCCCTATACTAGTGATTTTTGAGTCGTCGTAACGATGTTTTACGTAACATTCGTTTTGACTCAAATAAAGGTGTTAAAAGAATATTTTCCTTAAAAGAATGAGATATATACTAAATTTTGATTTTAAGTATATCGAATATTTTCAAACGTTGAAAATAAATAGATTTGTGAATTACTTATTATTTAATAAGTATGGAAATACTTTTCCAATATGAAATGAACTGTTTTGAGAAATTATCTTTGAAAAGATAAATTGAAGTTGAATATTGAAATCGATTTGAAAATCGTATATCAGTAGATATTTTTGAAATATAAATTCACTATGGAATTTATAAAAGAAATGGAAATTCGTTTTAAAGAAAATAAACGTTGGTTTATTTTTGAAGTGTGGAAATTATTATATCTAGTAAAGATATTTTTGAAGATGAATAATTTGGAAAATTATTTGGAATCTGATGATGTTGCGCATCTTTATTGATAGTTAAATAACCGACTATCAATAATTACCCTGAATGGATGTGTTGTTGTGAATTGGATGAATTTGAATGCCACACTTATTTTTAAATAATCGCTCACTATTCGGGTTAGCCGGGAAAGGACCATGGGGTCGTATAACCCATTCCGAATATGTGATACGTCGTTATGAATTGCATTCGAAGACCGGTGTTGAAGACCGGATATTTTTGAAAACGGAAGGATTACCGTCGAGTTACTCTACATTGGCTGATCTCCGATTTAGAGGTTTTATCACCCTTAGTGACGGGAAGTCCTGACGTGATTGAAAATTATCCGGATGTGCAAGGGCTTCGTGAGAAGTGCCTTCGGTTTTGTTCGATCCCGGAACAGACTTGTATGGATTGTGTGTCTGACGTTACACTTTGAGATATAAAGCTGATTTCTTTCAAATACATATCTGTTGGTGGCGGAGAATTTATTCTCTTAGCTTAACACCCTTCTCTGAGACGTACGAGCTCAGAGGTTATGTAGTTGAAATTTATCAGCGATATATCCCAATTTGGTAACGTGGCATACTGAGTGTTGCTGTGAAATGATCAGTGTTTGGTCATTTGTGATATGATCATTTGTTTGATCTTATATCTTTGTGATCATAGGTTGATCATTTTGTTTGACCCGAAGCAGGGCTTTTTGAGAAAGCGTAGCTTTGTGGACGAGACTTCGTCGAGCCTCACACCCCGGAAATGGTCGAAACAGGAAGAATGCAGCAAGGTTCTAGGGAGTAGCGCCCCTTAGTGTATGTCATTCCTTCTGGATAAAGGTGGTATCATGGTATGGAGCCCAGATACTTAACCTCTGTGGTTACTGCATTATTATTATCTATGTGGTTTGTTGCGAATCGGGGATCCTCGGGAAGATCGGTGACGATCGGGGGATGGCATACGCGTGTCAGTAGTTACCTATTTTTGCAGAGGTAACCCGGCCTTGTGTTGGCAGAGATCTAACCGTAATGTTAGGTTATTTCTCGGGTCGTCTATTCCAGGGATGTACCCATCGTGGAGAAGGAAGTTCCTTAGCCTGACCATTTGTTGGAAATCCAAAGAAACAATACGATCTTGTACGGTTTTAGTTGTAGAACCTATCATTCACTTATGGTGGTCACCACTGTTTGGATGGTAGCTATAGTAGGCATAAGTGCGGAATGCCTATGCTGGCTAAGATTAATATTATACTTTCGAAATGTTTTCTACACTATGCACTAATAATAATATCAAAAATGATTTGATTTTACGTATCAAGCATCTTTGACTATCATAAGAAGAAATCTCCTCCAAGTCTGCGTTTGCATTGTGTGTGTGGTGGGAGGTCTTATGGTAGTTTCATTTTCCAAAAGCATTGCGAATTGACTTTAAAATTTTCTGCTGTTTATTTTTAAAGAATAACTGTTTTACGATCTCACACCAGTCACCATGACTGACTCGGAGTTTATTGTTCCCTTCTAAACTCTGGGTGCCCACAAATTTCCACATGGGCAGTCTAGAGTTAGATTATCAGGATATTCTGGATATTCTGGAGCTTTGGAGATAAGCTGGATGGCGAGACGTAGTATTTGTATCTGATAGTATTTATTCCGCTGTGTATTCTGTATGAGGACAAGTTTATATAACTGTCCATTGTTGTTTATTGACTCTGATGATATGATGTGATGTAATGTAATAACATATATAATTCTTTTGTTTTTAAAAGATATTCATTTATCTATTGTATATTGTTCCGCTGCGATGTGTAAGATTCTGATATTGTTTTCTGTCCTGAGGTGTTCTGTTGTTCTTCTTTCTTCTTTTTCTTCTTCTTCTACTTTTTCTTTTTCTTAAAAACCCTCACTATTGGAGTTTCCGGCACTCGATTGCTCGGCAGTCGATAAAGTGAGTATCGATGTCGAATTTTCAAAAGTCGAAAATTTCGGGATGTGACAAAGTGGTATCAGAGCATATGGTTAAGCGACAACCCTGCTCTGTTGGGTGTTACTCATTAGAGATAGAGTCAGCAGTACTCTAGAATGAGTTTGAGTGTAATAATAGATATGAGCGCGTATTTGTTAGTTAATATAAAATTGTTTTGTATTGTGATGATTGGTTTATTGAGTGGCATATGAACCTTCGTCGGCACAGTCTGCGCAACTGGATCGAAGGGGTTTCTAAACACTTAAATAGAACAATTCGACACAGTATTGTTTTAAAATAGGGTAAATGAAATAATTTTGCCCAAAACTATTTTCGTATAGAAAAGAAATGATTTTCTATGAATTATCATAGTATATGGATGTTTGGTTGTTAGAAAGTGATAATATTGAAATGTTATCATTATTATATGAAATTGAATACGAGATGGAAATCGTAACTCCAAAGTTAAGAAATAAATTCATATACGAATGAAATTTAAGAATGTAAATTATAATTGTAACTTATAATTTAAAACGGAATTCCAGAGAAGTTTTTGGAAATGTTTTGAAAGGAATTTGAAAATTTTGGAAATTTGGAAAGTTTAAATCTTTTTGAATTTGAAAATGAATTTCAAAGGTTTGAAAAGTATTTTAGAGAGATGAAAGCTCTAAACTCTTTTCGGTCGCTGGAAAATAATTCCGATGATGATCGCGACATCACCGGTGTTCATTTTCGGGTTTCCAAAAGAGGAATTGCTGCCGATTGTTTTAAATGAAAGTTGTTTGAAAATTTTGGAAAATTGAGTTTTGTTTTGAAAATTCAAAAGATAAATTTGAATTGTTTTCAAAATGGTTTTGAAATGTTGGTAAGATTCTGGAATACCATATGAAAATATTTATGAATATTATGAAGTTGAATTAGATAAATTGAGACTTGAATTGTGAACTAAATAAAAGAATGGTTCGGAATTGCAAATAAATTCAAGTAAGAAGAAATAAATTTCAAATGAATGGAATTTACAATTGTAAGTGAATAAAATTGAAACTGAATGTTGAAACAAATTTGAATTGTGTGAAATAAAATGAAGCTTTAAGATTAGTTGAAGTGAACTAAAGATAATTGATGAAATTCAATATTCAGAAGTAAACTGAATCCAAATTAGATTGAAAGTGTAGATTAAATTCAAATGAATGTGAAATGTGAAATTGAATGATAATGGATGTATAACTTCAATAGCGAACTTAAAGATGATATAAGCAGTTATATTGAAAATTTTGTAATTTAATGTACGAAATAGTTGGATGTTATAACTAGATATAATGGCTAGTAGGATATACAGGTATAAAGGAATTGGATTTGATTTCAAAGATAAATTTGAATTGCTCGAAAAAGGTAAGTATTTGAATTATAATATGAGTTTTTGATGATTTCTCTCTAGCCGCTTGGCTTTTTCTTTTTCTTTTTGAAATCTGAGAGTCCGTAGGGACGTTTTGTAGTAGTGCCGTATTAGCCGCGCAAAGGAGACGCTGGCGAAATTTTTTGAAAATTTAGGGCGTTAGAAAATTTTTGAGAAATTTGAAAGTTTAAATTTGAATTTAAATTTGAATTTGAATTCGAATTTGAATTTAGAAGTTAAACAATGTTGTTTGAAACTTAAAATTGAAGTTGGAAATTTAGTTGAAATGATAACAAATCTTTAGTAGAAAGATTTGATTTGAAAATTTGATAAATTTGATAAAACTATTTGAAATTGAGAAAACAATAGACGAGTTAAGGACATTTTTCCTAACTTGTAATTTCGAGGACGAAATTCTTTTAAGGGGGGAAGTTTGTAACGACCCAGAATTTTGAACGAATTAAATTGAGGATATTTAATTAATTTTAGATATTTGAACGGTAATTTAATTTGAATCCCCGATATAACTTTGAAAATTTGCGATTAAACTATGAAATTTAATCGATTGAAGTTAAATTTAAATTTATATTTTGTCAACATTACCACACGTTGTCTCCTTTAATCACGCCTGGTATCACGCAAGGAATTACGAACGAGATCGTGCAAGGCATACCCTTCGTTCCTTTTATTTCGTTAGCAACTCCCTCAGTTCAAAACGAATCTGTTTGCTCTCGTTCTAATTCATGGCCGAGTATCTCAAATCAAGGGAAAAAAAAGGGGAGTCGAGCTCGTTCGAAATAAAATTAACGGCACTCCCTTTTCACTCTCGTTCGAACGAACGAGATTTTGTTCTAATTCATTGAATCGATCAGAACAAAGGAAATCAAGTCGAGCCTGTTCAAATTGTTACAAGCTCGCGAGCGAGGCGACGACGTCGTGGGCACAGCAGGTTGGGAGCAACGCGTTCGCACGTAAGAGGAGGAGCACGCGCGCGAGGTGCGGCGGCGATGCCGATGGGTGCGCGTCTGGGGAGGCTCGTCGAGTTCGATCTCGACTTAGGGTTTGGCGGTGGCACGCGTGGCGTTGGTTGGAGTGCGAGCGAGCAATGGATGGTGGAGGCTCGTTCAGGCGCGTGTGAGGCGATTCCGATGTTCGTTGGGCTGTTGCGATGTCAGACTGATTGGAGATGGTTTCGATTCGGCATTGGTAATGTAGGTGGTCGCGATTCTAAGCAGTAAGGTATTTTGATTTTTATCTTTATTTTAATTTGAAAATAATTTATACATAGATAGTATAGAAATTGTGATATCTCGGAAATTTCAAGCAATTTAAATCTTCTTTATAAAATTTTAAAATTGGTAAAATTGTTATTTTCAAGCAATAATAATAATATGTTGTTTTATATAAATAGAAATTTATTTTATTTTCAAACAAATTAGGTATGTGTTGTTTAAATATATATATGAGCTGATTTTTAAATTGAACTTGAATTTAAAATTCAAATGATAAATATCTCAAAATTTATTGGGTTTAAAAATAATATATATATGATTTTATATAGTATATAATTAGTTTCTTTAAAAGACTTTGTAAATATGAATTAAGAAAATGTATTAACTAAATAGAAGAGAAATATAAAGATTTATAAAAATTTAATTAAATACATGCATATTTACAAGTGTAGGAGTTTTAGCATGAAATTGAACAAGTGTAACAATTATAATATACATTTGAACAAGTGTCATTTATTTTAATTATTTCTATTAAAAAGAAAATGAGATTTTATAATATCCTTACTCTCATTTTTATCATTTTCTTCCACCTTCACATTTCAAAACAAAAAGCCTGTGAAACAAAATTCGAAACCAGATCAAATAAGAAAACTAACCTGAAAAAAATCAAAGCTTCCACTCTTTTAAAATAAATCAAACTAGGTTTCATCTTCAATATACAAACCTGTAGCAAATCAAAGTTTCAGTTCTATCAAGATAGATCATCTCAACAACAAGATTTCCAGTTCCAGTTCATCTAGCATTCATCTCAGTTTCCAGTTTCAAGCTTTCAAAGATCAAAGCATTTTAGTTTTCAAAATCAAGCATATCAGTTTTAAAGTCTCTGTTCATCTTCTAAAAGGTGAGTAAACTTTCTTGAATCTGTTTAAATTGCTTGCATGTGAAAATATTTGATGTATGTGATGGAAAACTTTGCTGCATCAATGTAAATTTGCTTGCATGTATGTATATCAACATAATTTCTGTTCTAGCTTTACAAAATTTAGAACCTGATAAAAACCCAATATCTCTTTCCCTGAT
Organism: Allium fistulosum; assembly: GCA_030737815.1. NCBI lineage: Eukaryota > Viridiplantae > Streptophyta > Magnoliopsida > Asparagales > Amaryllidaceae > Allium > Allium fistulosum. The sequence goes on from CM060905.1 coordinate 1,148,052,862, forward strand.
TCCTTTTTAGACTTAGATGAGTAAACAAACTTGTTCCTGTTTAATTGTGCATCTGATGAATATATGAAGAATGATGTGATGAATTGTTAGCATGAGTAAAATTAAGCTTGCATGTTATAAAAATGAAATTGTCATATCTGTGCCTCTCTGTTTTAAAATACAGAGTTTAAAAGTAAGAAAATTCAATACTCTATTATCTGATCATTGTTAGGCTGTGAAACTCAAATATAAAATGTTGTTTAAATATAGATTAACATTTAAATTTTGTAGTCAAGCAAAATAGTTTTGGAAATCTCCAGTTCTTAAGTAAATACAGCAAGAATTTTAAAATGTGAAAATATCAATTAATTTAATTTATAGATTTAAGTATGGAACTTGAATCATCTTTGAAAAATTTGATTTTTAAAACGAAAATCACGAATTTTAGTTGGTAATTGAGGGAGCATTCTGGTGATGACCAGAATATGAATTTGAGCAAATTCAGGCGATGGGTTTATCTCTGGTGGTCGGGGTTTTGATCGGAACTTGGTTGATGGTCAGGGAGGTCGAGAAAAATATCAAACAATTTTATCATTCATCGTGACATGGGAAATAGATGAACTAGGGTTTAACGTTTGTTTTGGGTTGTCTGGGTTTGAGCGACGTTTGCGGGGACGTGAACGAACTGGAAGCAATCGGTCTTGATCGCAGATGGGGGAATCGAAGTGTAGGTTGTTGACGAAGCTCTGGACGCGATCGCAGGATCTCTGGTGACCGGAGGTGGCAATACGAGGCGATTCTTAGATGATCATGTTCGTCCCAGTGGGTTTCATTTTGCTCGATTCCGATTTGTGATCGATTTTTGGAAACTGAGTGGCCAAATCGTTAGTGGTGGTGGTCGCCGTCATGTTGGAGGTGACAACGATGATCGGAGTGACGAAGTCCAGGCGTGCACGTGCACATGTTTACGTTGTATCAGCTGTTCACTGTGATTTTTGAGGTATCGGGGAAGATGAGTTTCGTCTCGAAGTAAGTCTCGTGTTTGATCGAAGAGAAATGGGTGGTTAGCTTGACTGCTCGAGTAGTAGCACGAGTATTTCTTCTATAGGCTCGGGTTCTTTTTGTTAGCCGTGTTTTAGTAGAGATTGTATAAGTTCAAAGTTTCAAAACAAATGTTTAAGTGATTTCAAAATAAAAAGAGTAGTGATCAATTATCAAGCAGGTTTCCGAGATTTAAAATTTTAAGTCAAATGTTTTAAGATTTGTTATTTTGATTTGAATAAGTTTATTTTAGGTCAATTATTTAAATTAAATTAGTAAGTGTTTCCAAGGGTAATTTAATGAAGTAATTAAGTAATTAATAAAGATAAAAGTTTTATCTGGAATTAATTAACATTTTGGGGTAATTATAGATTAAATAAACTAATGTGAGAAATTAAAGGGAAATAAATTAATTGAATCAGTAATTAAAGGTTATTAAAGAATAATTTATTTAGGGTTAATTAATTTATGTAATTAACTTAAGGTTAATCTATTATGTGATAAATTAAAGGTTAATTAATTAATTAGGGATAATCAAGATGGATGATTAAAGGATGATTAAGATCTGGGATGATTAAGAATTAATTAAATAAAATAATTAAAGAGTAATTTAATTAATTAATTAATTAATGATCTTAAAAGGAAAGTGAATTAATTTAATTAATTATGAGTTAATTAATTAGAGATTAATTAATTTGAAATTAAGGATAAATTAATTAAGTAACGAGAGATTAATTACTTAAAAGATAATTACTTAATGTAAGTAATTAAAGGAAATTTATTAATGATTATGTAGGCAAGATTTAAAAGGGTGATTAAGTAATTAATTTAATTTATTTAAATTAATTAGAAATGGCGTGACTAATTTATCTTGCTTATGAATGATTGAATAATATTGTAAGCCTTAGATAGATGATATCTCTGATATGTGATACTATGTGATGTGATATGTTTTGTTTAAACTATGATAATATGGATATCTATCGATGATGAATTATTGTGTAAAGGTGACATCCTGTATCTAAAGTTTGAATTGTATTTCACTTGGATAACTTGGGTTGAGATGACTTTGGATTCGAAGAGACCGGAGTCGGGTATTAGTAAATACCCGAAACCACTTCGATTCTTTATAGATCGATTTGTGAAGTAAGTATTGAGCATAACAAGTAATGAACTCATAATGAAGTACGAGTTACCCCGGGTTTTTCTTTTATGGTTTGCACTTAGTATTCAGATTTGTATGGGTTTACTCACGCTGGTTTCCAGCCTGACCCGGGTGTTACTTTGATGTAATGCTCGGGTCAGACCGAGTATTACAGCTTTTCAGGTTAGGACGTTCTAGAGCTCAGGAGGCGAGCTGGATGGCAGGAACGTATGGAGTGTTTTCCGCTGTGTATTTGAGAGCTTATTGATAGTAGTCTGGGACAGGTGGATAACTGTCTAGTCTATTTTTAAATGGTTGTAACTCTGATGTATTGAATGTAAATTAACAAATACAGTTTTCTTTGTATAACTGATATTATTATTTGATATTATATTTTATCCGCTGCGAATGTGAGATGTTGTGTTTTCTGTTTTTCTTTCTTCTTTCTGTTCTTCTTCTATCTTTTCTTCTTTTCCTTAACAATTCGGAATTATCGGAGTTGAAAATTCCGGGTCGTCACATTTGGTATCAGAGCTGAAGGTTAAGCGAGAACCTTGGCTCTGTTGGGATTACTCGTTAAGGATAGGGTCAATGGTACCCTAGAACGAGTTGAGTGTATATATATATATATATATGAGAGCGTAATTGTTATTTTCTTATATAAGAATTTTAAATGATTTTATATAAGAATATATTTTGATATATATAATGATATCTCTTTCTAATAAATATTAAAGTAATTGGTTGTTAAAATATTATATTAAGTGGTAATAGAAATACAACCAAATTGAAATTGAAATAAGTTTGAAAAGGATCCAAACTGAATTAAAAAATTTGAATTTGTAGAAGTGTTATCAGAATAAAGATAATAATTGGTTTCCAGATATGATAATCTTGGTTATTATCATATATGGTTGATAATGAAATGTTGTAAATGATTAAGTAAAATGAAATGTTTTAAGGAAGTAAACTTTTAGGTGAATATGACTTATAAATTGGAATTGAAGATAATTTGAAATTGTGAAATTTTAAATCTAATTCCGGAAAACTTGAAATTGTTTTAAAGAAGTTTGTTTTGAAATTAAAAACCAAGAATGGTTTAAAATTTAAAGTATAACTTGGTATGTAAAGAAAATGTATATATAAGGATATACATAATATCAAGGATGATTTGAAATAAACACTTAGTGTTGAGTTTTAAATTGGAATGTGATGTAAAACCCAAAGTAAAGTAAGATTTTAAACTTAAAAGGGAAAAGTTAATCTGAAGTTTAAAATTTGAATGGGAATTCAAATTGTGAAAAGTTGACCGGATTAAGTAAATTTAACTTGAAGGAAGTTAAATAAGTTGAATAAATAACTTGAATTGGAAATTTCAAGATGAAATTTAAATTTAACTTGGGTAGTTAAATGGTTAATTTAAATGGGAGTTATAAGTGATCTCAAAATGGGTTTGAGATCTGGAAATTGAAAATGGATAATAAATCTGAAGATTAAATTGTTTTTGAATTCTTATTTGAACTTTGTAATAAGTTAAGTAAAGATAATTTTAAAATGGAATTTTGAAATTTGAATTCAGAATTAAAAGGTTTAAAGATTTAATTTGTTAAAATAAAAAAATTAATAAAGGTTGAATTAATTTAAAAGTGAGGGAATTGTGATTTAAGGAATTAAATCAATATTTTAAAATTTTTAACTCGAATTTATATAATTCGAGATAGTTTAAAATTGAGATTTAAATTGAATTAGTTCAAACTGAATTAGATTTGAATAAATGGGAATTGTGATTTAAGATGAATAAGTTTAAAATTCAAATGGAAAATTTGAATTGAATTAATTTAAAGTGAAATTGAAGATGTATAAGTTTAAAAATTCAAATGGGAATTGGGATTAATTCATATAGAAATTGAAATGATTTGAAATTTAAGTAAATTCAATTTGAAATTAGTTTGAATAATTTGAAATTGTAATTAAAGTGAATATGTTTAAAATTAAATGGAATTTGATTTGAAATTTGGAAAGGAATTAAGATTAATTCAACTTGAATATGGGTTAAATCAATTTCAATGGAAATTGAAGTTATTTAAATTGGAATTGAGTCAATTTAAATGGAAGTGAAATTTAAATTGAATTGATGGGAAATTAATTGGAAATGGAGATTGGGAAATTAAACAGTTTGGCTCTGGATTATTTTCAAAATAAATTGTTTTAATACAAATATATTTTTCCAAACTATTTACTATACAATCTTTCTTCTTAAACCCCAAACTATCTTATACTTATTTTACAATTATTTTGGAACTATTTAACTATTTGAAACCGTCTTATAAACTAATTACTATTTTTCAGTTACTTATATCTAATCACTATTTTTAAAAAAAAAACTATTTTGCAATTATCTAACTATTTTATACCTACTTAACTATTTTACAGCTATTTTATAAACTAATAAATATTTTTCAACTACTTATCTATTTTAAAACTTTTTCAAGCTATTTTAAATTTAAATGGGTCAGAGTTCAAACTGTTTATAATTGAAGTATTAACTCAATTGTAAATGGAAGCAATTGAGAATAAGAGAATAGAATTAAAGGAAATGTGAATAGAAAAGAGAATTGATTTGGCTAATAACCAACAAAGATAAATACGTAGGATATACGTATATTATTCTATTTGCATAGTGATTTGATCCAGATTCGAACACAGAATTTCGAGATAGTATTATCGATCCGAGTTGGGATTTTTCGCTCGATTTTCGACGGCGAACCTGGATATGGATTGTTGATTGGTTCTGGATATTCTCTATCATAGTTGTGACTATGCAAGGAGAATGACGGTTTCTGATCAAGAAACCAGATCTGAGTCCGCACTAGGAAGTCGGGTGGACGATACTAGTTCGGAAGTGAAATTGTGTGATCGATTGAGCGATCAGACTGATATTGCGTACGGATGATATGTGTACATCGTACGAGTTTGGATGAAATTGATATTGAAATTTGTGGATAAAGATTGTAAAATGGTCTTTGAAATGAAAGGTATAATTGTGAAATATAATGGAATTGGATATTTCTTTGGTTGGAATTTACTTTATGGGAGTAAGTAAATGATAAATAACTTTATATAGAAATCAAACTTGAATATTTGATTGACAATAAATAAAGTTATATTTTGTAATATGATAAACTTCCCTTATTGAATCTAGCCAGAATAAAAAGGGTTTTGAAATATTTGAAGTATAAAAGAGGTTTTATACAAGTTTGAAATGATCCAAAGATTTTCAAAATTATATATATATATATAAAGGATCTTATGAGGATTTTGGAAAAGGTTTGAGAACCTATGTAATTTTGGAAAGGCTTTTGATTTTTGGGAAAATCAATTTTGGGAATTTGGAAAGCCTAGTTTGAGAATTATCGATTTTGGATATCGATTTGTGTAAAGGAGATTTTGATATAAATCATAAAGGGTATGATTTGAAGATACTATAAATGTATAGTATAAAATGTTTTGAGTATAGCTCTGGGGAAAAAGGCGCTTCCTTGAAATGAACTTCTTAGGAGTGCCACTGGGTGGTACTGCCTTGAACCCCAAGGGGGGATTCTAAAGTTAATCCTGTGAGGAGTCCGGAATAAACTAGTTCCTGAGGATTATTTTTGTAGCGAAAGTCGAGGGGCTGGTGCCCACAGAGGCATTTGGGTTATGCTGTGACGACAGTTTAACTCGATGTCACTGCGATCTACTGCAGACCATAGCGAAAGTCATGTGTGCCGCTGAGAGCCAACTGTCTACGTTTGATTTTATATCGGTAGACTATGACACTATGGTAACATAGCGAAAGTCGTTTGTGCCGCTGAGAGCCAACAATCTGCGTCTGATTTTATATCGGTAGACTGCGACCTTTGTGGGAGAAGTTTCATTTAGACAGCGAAATCGTGTGAGCCGCTGAGAGCCAACAGTTACATGGACTTTTGCTGCGACGGCAACGTAACCCTGGAATGTAACTGCGATCTGATGTGGGTTCCATGCTGTCATCAGTTACATGGACTTTTGCTGCGATGGCAACGTAACCCGTGATGTAACTGTGACCATGGATGGGGGTGATGATTTCCAGAGCATTCTCACCAAAGATATTTCTCGATTTCAAAAATGTTTTCTATATTTTCATAAATTATTTTCCAAGTATTTTCACTGGTGTTGAAAACGGGTCTACCCAGTACTTATAAATTTTCAGTCCTACGTCTGATCAACGTATGACCGAATTTCTGTGAGAACGAGGATGGACTGGTTGAGACATCAAGTTATAAAAGTGTTTTTATAAAAAAAAAAAAAACTATTCCCGGTAATATTATATAGATTTTTAAAAGTGTTTTAAAATTTCTTAATAAAAAGAGTTTATAGTAAAAAGTGATCAAAGAGTAATTTTTTAGTAATCAGTATTGAATAAATTCTAACTTCGTTCCTTTTCGAGGACGAAAAGATTCTAAGGGGGGAGGAATGTGATATCCCGGAAATTTCAAGCAATTTAAATCTTCTTTATAAAATTTTAAAATTGGTAAAATTGTTATTTTCAAGCAATAATAATAATATGTTGTTTTATATAAATAGAAATTTATTTTATTTTCAAACAAATTAGGTATGTGTTGTTTAAATATATATATGAGCTGATTTTTAAATTGAACTTGAATTTAAAATTCAAATGATAAATATCTCAAAATTTATTGGGTTTAAAAATAATATATATATGATTTTATATAGTATATAATTAGTTTCTTTAAAAGACTTTGTAAATATGAATTAAGAAAATGTATTAACTAAATAGAAGAGAAATATAAAGATTTATAAAAATTTAATTAAATACATGCATATTTACAAGTGTAGGAGTTTTAGCATGAAATTGAACAAGTGTAACAATTATAATATACATTTGAACAAGTGTCATTTATTTTAATTATTTCTATTAAAAAGAAAATGAGATTTTATAATATCCTTACTCTCATTTTTATCATTTTCTTCCACCTTCACATTTCAAAACAAAAAGCCTGTGAAACAAAATTCGAAACCAGATCAAATAAGAAAACTAACCTGAAAAAAATCAAAGCTTCCACTCTTTCAAAATAAATCAAACTAGGTTTCATCTTCAATATACAAACCTGTAGCAAATCAAAGTTTCAGTTCTATCAAGATAGATCATCTCAACAACAAGATTTCCAGTTCCAGTTCATCTAGCATTCATCTCAGTTTCCAGTTTCAAGCTTTCAAAGATCAAAGCATTTTAGTTTTCAAAATCAAGCATATCAGTTTTAAAGTCTCTGTTCATCTTCTAAAAGGTGAGTAAACTTTCTTGAATCTGTTTAAATTGCTTGCATGTGAAAATATTTGATGTATGTGATGGAAAACTTTGCTGCATCAATGTAAATTTGCTTGCATGTATGTATATCAACATAATTTCTGTTCTAGCTTTACAAAATTTAGAACTTGATAAAAACCCAATATCTCTTTCCCTGATTCCTTTTTAGACTTAGATGAGTAAACAAACTTGTTCCTGTTTAATTGTGCATCTGATGAATATATGAAGAATGATGTGATGAATTGTTAGCATGAGTAAAATTAAGCTTGCATGTTATAAAAATGAAATTGTCATATCTGTGCCTCTCTGTTTTAAAATACAGAGTTTAAAAGTAAGAAAATTCAATACTCTATTATCTGATCATTGTTAGGCTGTGAAACTCAAATATAAAATGTTGTTTAAATATAGATTAACATTTAAATTTTGTAGTCAAGCAAAATAGTTTTGGAAATCTCCAGTTCTTAAGTAAATACAGCAAGAATTTTAAAATGTGGAAATATCAATTAATTTAATTTATAGATTTAAGTATGGAACTTGAATCATCTTTGAAAAATTTGATTTTTAAAACGAAAATCACGAATTTTAGTTGGTAATTGAGGGAGCATTCTGGTGATGACCAGAATATGAATTTGAGCAAATTCAGGCGATGGGTTTATCTCTGGTGGTCGGGGTTTTGATCGGAACTTGGTTGATGGTCAGGGAGGTCGAGAAAAATATCAAACAATTTTATCATTCATCGTGACATGGGAAATCAGATGAACTAGGGTTTAACGTTTGTTTTGGGTTGTCTGGGTTTGAGCGACGTTTGCGGGGACGTGAACGAACTGGAAGCAATCGGTCTTGATCGCAGATGGGGGAATCGAAGTGTAGGTTGTCGACGAAGCTCTGGACGCGATCGTAGGATCTCTGGTGACCGGAGGTGGCAATACGAGGCGATTCTTAGATGATCATGTTCGTCCCAGTGGGTTTCATTTTGCTCGATTCCGATTTGTGATCGATTTTTGGAAACTGAGTGGCCAAATCGTTAGTGGTGGTGGTCGCCGTCATGTTGGAGGTGACAACGATGATCGGAGTGACGAAGTCCAGGCGTGCACGTGCACATGTTTACGTTGTATCAGCTGTTCACTGTGATTTTTGAGGTATCGGGGAAGATGAGTTTCGTCTCGAAGTAAGTCTCGTGTTTGATCGAAGAGAAATGGGTTGTTAGCTTGACTGCTCGAGTAGTAGCACGAGTATTTCTTCTATAGGCTCGGGTTCTTTTTGTTAGCCGTGTTTTAGTAGAGATTGTATAAGTTCAAAGTTTCAAAACAAATGTTTAAGTGATTTCAAAATAAAAAGAGTAGTGATCAATTATCAAGCAGGTTTCCGAGATTTAAAATTTTAAGTCAAATGTTTTAAGATTTGTTATTTTGATTTGAATAAGTTTATTTTAGGTCAATTATTTAAATTAAATTAGTAAGTGTTTCCAAGGGTAATTTAATGAAGTAATTAAGTAATTAATAAAGATAAAAGTTTTATCTGGAATTAATTAACATTTTGGGGTAATTATAGATTAAATAAACTAATGTGAGAAATTAAAGGGAAATAAATTAATTGAATCAGTAATTAAAGGTTATTAAAGAATAATTTATTTAGGGTTAATTAATTTATGTAATTAACTTAAGGTTAATCTATTATGTGATAAATTAAAGGTTAATTAATTAATTAGGGATAATCAAGATGGATGATTAAAGGATGATTAAGATCTGGGATGATTAAGAATTAATTAAATAAAATAATTAAAGAGTAATTTAATTAATTAATTAATTAATGATCTTAAAAGGAAAGTGAATTAATTTAATTAATTATGAGTTAATTAATTAGAGATTAATTAATTTGAAATTAAGGATAAATTAATTAAGTAACGAGAGATTAATTACTTAAAAGATAATTACTTAATGTAAGTAATTAAAGGAAATTTATTAATGATTATGTAGGCAAGATTTAAAAGGGTGATTAAGTAATTAATTTAATTTATTTAAATTAATTAGAAATGGCGTGACTAATTTATCTTGCTTATGAATGATTGAATAATATTGTAAGCCTTAGATAGATGATATCTCTGATATGTGATACTATGTGATGTGATATGTTTTGTTTAAACTATGATAATATGGATATCTATCGATGATGAATTATTGTGTAAAGGTGACATCCTGTATCTAAAGTTTGAATTGTATTTCACTTGGATAACTTGGGTTAAGATGACTTTGGATTCGAAGAGACCGGAGTCGGGTATTAGTAAATACCCGAAACCACTTCGATTCTTTATAGATCGATTTGTGAAGTAAGTATTGAGCATAACAAGTAATGAACTCATAATGAAGTACGAGTTACCCCGGGTTTTTCTTTTATGGTTTGCACTTAGTATTCAGATTTGTATGGGTTTACTCACGCTGGTTTCCAGCCTGACCCGGGTGTTACTTTGATGTAATGCTCGGGTCAGACCGAGTATTACAGCTTTTCAGGTTAGGACGTTCTAGAGCTCAGGAGGCGAGCTGGATGGCAGGAACGTATGGAGTGTTTTCCGCTGTGTATTTGAGAGCTTATTGATAGTAGTCTGGGACATGTGGATAACTGTCTAGTCTATTTTTAAATGGTTGTAACTCTGATGTATTGAATGTAAATTAACAAATACAGTTTTCTTTGTATAACTGATATTATTATTTGATATTATATTTTATCCGCTGCGAATGTGAGATGTTGTGTTTTCTGTTTTTCTTTCTTCTTTCTGTTCTTCTTCTATCTTTTCTTCTTTTCCTTAACAATTCGGAATTATCGGAGTTGAAAATTCCGGGTCGTCACAGAAATAGGAAATTTATGAAAATAATAAGGTAAAAGATTTCTGTTTATTAAATAGTTAAACAGTGAAATAGAAGAATTTTAATATGAATAGAGGAAAATTTTATACAGTAATTTTACTTAGGACAAAATTTAAAAAGAATTATAGGGGTTTTAAAATTGTCCGAAGAATTTATTAGAGGTTGAATTAACTGGAGTTTTAACTGGGAATATAAATTTATTTTGCTAACCTAGGTGATTTTATTGGTAATTAGGAAATAAGTTTATTTTAAAAGGGAATCAGTTAAAATTTAAAATCAACTGTTTAAAACGAAATCACCGATGAGTTGAAATTATCAAATGAAAATTTTTGTTCGATTTAATTCGAATATTAATAAATTGTATAAATTATTTATACAAGGTTAAAGTCGTGAAAACGAAAGAAGAATTGGAAAGGGATTGCAAATTAAAGCAAAGGTGAGATTTTTCTCACTCAAATTGGAAGTGGATTTTCTTTTACAGTTATTATTGATTGATGGATTGATTTGTTTGAATGTGCTATTAGATATGATAGGATATATCTATATATATAGCAATATATACATATTGGCATATGTATATATTGGATTGATGATTTCCCGCCTCGTATAGCGGATGAGACCCTATTGCGCCGTTAGTAAGCGGATTTATAAAAACCTATATACCGCGATAATTTCGTACTGGAGCGGAATTGGTATTGTGCTAACATCTTTGGATGCAGGGAAACAGGTTGGAGGGATCCAACTGGACCCCTCACATTGATTGATTTTATTTATACTGTGGTATGAATCTGTGAATGATTATATTGACGTTATCGATCATATTGATATCTGGGAAATTGATGTGAAAGCTAAAATTTAGCTGAATGGATGTTTTGACATCATTGGATTCCAAAGATAAACGAAATTGAATTTTTGAAATTCAAGTAGAAAATTTCTAAGTGAATCAATTTTTGAAATTGAAGAAATTTTGAAGAAAGGAATTTTTAAAGTATAAAAAGTAATTTTTTTATAATCTTATCGAATTTATTTCCAGAATAAAGTGAAAATGTTAAATAAATGAATTTCGTATAATAGTGATTTTTAAATTGAAGAATTTAATTAAAATCGGATTTCTAAATAGTTTGAAGAAAAAAAGATAAAGGAATTTATTTTAGTAGAGATAAATAAAATTAGGAATCAATCTGTAATTGATTTAATATTTAGAAATGAATTTTTGAGAAATCAATATGGAAATTTTATTCAAACGTTGAGAATAAAATTAGAAATCAATATTGAAATTGATTTGGTATTGAAGCTTTTATAAATAGAATTAAAATGTATAAAAGTTGTTTATAAACCCAAAGTCACTTATTTTGATAAGTTAAATATAGAAGTTGATAAAAGAAGGTTTATAAGCCGAAGTTGTTATTAAAAAGAGAAATAGAATTTATAAACGTGCTTATAAATTCGAGATAGATTTAATGTGATAAATCTAATATAGAAGATTATTTAAGAAGATATATTCACGATTTTGGAATAAAAATGTGTAGAAATGATTGAAATGGGGTTAAGTAAATTTTATTCACGATTTTGGACAGTGAATATATTATTGAATAAAATGGATTCATTTTTGAAGAAGTAATATTTTAAAAATGAAGTTAAACATTTTAAAGGTGTTTTAAAATGTGTTATGAATCGAAAGCATAGATTTCAACATTTATTGTTGGAATAGACGTTTTCGAGAAATTTAAGGAAATGGTGGACTATAACACTGTTGTTATAGTAAATGATTTCCGAAAGGAAATGTTTTGATGTAGTATTGGGATTTATATACCTATCTTAAAATCCGAATCCCTATACTAGTGATTTTTGAGTCGTCGTAACGATGTTTTACGTAACATTCGTTTTGACTCAAATAAAGGTGTTAAAAGAATATTTTCCTTAAAAGAATGAGATATATACTAAATTTTGATTTTAAGTATATCGAATATTTTCAAACGTTGAAAATAAATAGATTTGTGAATTACTTATTATTTAATAAGTATGGAAATACTTTTCCAATATGAAATGAACTGTTTTGAGAAATTATCTTTGAAAAGATAAATTGAAGTTGAATATTGAAATCGATTTGAAAATCGTATATCAGTAGATATTTTTGAAATATAAATTCACTATGGAATTTATAAAAGAAATGGAAATTCGTTTTAAAGAAAATAAACGTTGGTTTATTTTTGAAGTGTGGAAATTATTATATCTAGTAAAGATATTTTTGAAGATGAATAATTTGGAAAATTATTTGGAATCTGATGATGTTGCGCATCTTTATTGATAGTTAAATAACCGACTATCAATAATTACCCTGAATGGATGTGTTGTTGTGAATTGGATGAATTTGAATGCCACACTTATTTTTAAATAATCGCTCACTATTCGGGTTAGCTGGGAAAGGACCATGGGGTCGTATAACCCATTCCGAATATGTGATACGTCGTTATGAATTGCATTCGAAGACCGGTGTTGAAGACCGGATATTTTTGAAAACGGAAGGATTACCGTCGAGTTACTCTACATCGGCTGATCTCCGATTTAGAGGTTTTATCACCCTTAGTGACGGGAAGTCCTGACGTGATTGAAAATTATCCGGATGTGCAAGGGCTTCGTGAGAAGTGCCTTCGGTTCTGTTCGATCCCGAAACAGACTTGTATGGATTGTGTGTCTGACGTTACACTTTGAGATATAAAGCTGATTTCTTTCAAATACATATCTGTTGGTGGCGGAGAATTTATTCTCTTAGCTTAACACCCTTCTCTGAGACGTACGAGCTCAGAGGTTATGTAGTTGAAATTTATCAGCGATATATCCCAATTTGGTAACGTGGCATACTGAGTGTTGCTGTGAAATGATCAGTGTTTGGTCATTTGTGATATGATCATTTGTTTGATCTTATATCTTTATGATCATAGGTTGATCATTTTGTTTGACCCGAAGCAGGGCTTTTTGAGAAAGCGTAGCTTTGTGGACGAGACTTCGTCGAGCCTCACACCCCGGAAATGGTCGAAACAGGAAGAATGCAGCAAGGTTCTAGGGAGTAGCGCCCCTTAGTGTATGTCATTCCTTCTGGATAAAGGTGGTATCATGGTATGGAGCCCAGATACTTAACCTCTGTGGTTACTGCATTATTATTATCTATGTGGTTTGTTGCGAATCGGGGATCCTCGGGAAGATCGGTGATGATCGGGGGATGGCATACGCGTGTCAGTAGTTACCTATTTTTGCAGAGGTAACCCGGCCTTGTGTTGGCAGAGATCTAACCGTAATGTTAGGTTATTTCTCGGGTCGTCTATTCCAGGGATGTACCCATCGTGGAGAAGGAAGTTCCTTAGCCTGACCATTTGTTGGAAATCCAAAGAAACAATACGATCTTGTACGGTTTTAGTTGTAGAACCTATCATTCACTTATGGTGGTCACCATTGTTTGGATGGTAGCTATAGTAGGCATAAGTGCGGAATGCCTATGCTGGCTAAGATTAATATTATACTTTCGAAATGTTTTCTACACTATGCACTAATAATAATATCAAAAATGATTTGATTTTACGTATCAAGCATCTTTGACTATCATAAGAAGAAATCTCCTCCAAGTCTGCGTTTGCATTGTGTGTGTGGTGGGAGGTCTTATGGTAGTTTCATTTTCCAAAAGCATTGCGAATTGACTTTAAAATTTTCTGCTGTTTATTTTTAAAGAATAACTGTTTTACGATCTCACACCAGTCACCATGACTGACTCGGAGTTTATTGTTCCCTTCTAAACTCTGGGTGCCCACAAATTTCCACACGGGCAGTCTAGAGTTAGATTATCAGGATATTCTGGATATTCTGGAGCTTTGGAGATAAGCTGGATGGCGAGACGTAGTATTTGTATCTGATAGTATTTATTCCGCTGTGTATTCTGTATGAGGACAAGTTTATATAACTGTCCATTGTTGTTTATTGACTCTGATGATATGATGTGATGTAATGTAATAACATATATAATTCTTTTGTTTTTAAAAGATATTCATTTATCTATTGTATATTGTTCCGCTGCGATGTGTAAGATTCTGATATTGTTTTCTGTCCTGAGGTGTTCTGTTGTTCTTCTTTCTTCTTTTTCTTCTTCTTCTACTTTTTCTTTTTCTTAAAAACCCTCACTATTGGAGTTTCCGGCACTCGATTGCTCGGCAGTCGATAAAGTGAGTATCGATGTCGAATTTTCGAAAGTCGAAAATTTCGGGATGTGACACCTGTTCAACATGATTTGAAGAAAATTTCCACCGTCATCTTGATTTACAGTGAATCAAGTAAAAACTTGATAAATTCGATTGTCATAAAAAGTAAATTTAAATTCATAGCTCGAATCTCTATTGCAAGTTATGATTTTTAAACTAAAAATAGAAGCTTTTATTTTAGTATTCACAGAGTAGTTAGTTTTTGAACAAAAATAGCATATTCTTGAATTTCCAGTGATTGATCTAATGATAAATGTTGAAACTGGGATTGGAGCTAGTTTATGAATCAATGGGTTCAGGAAAATTCTTGAAATTTTTTTTCTATTTCGTAATTTGATGAGTCGAGATCGATTTAGGGTTTAACAACCCAGTTTTGTCGACGAGGTATATGGAGGTGGTTCGTGGTGGTCAACGTGATTCAGGGGATCGTACCAAGGGGAGGAGGATCGTGAGTGAGTGTTGAGGCTTTGTCCCAGTGCGCGTGAGTTCCGGTGGTGGGGATAGGCGGCGCGAGACGATCTTCTGGTGATCGACTTTGGTTCTCGTTCGATCGAACTGCTCGATTTTTATACGTGGGGGTTCTTGACGATTTGGGTGCTCGGAGTTGTTGGTAGGGTTGTCGTCGACGTGGTGGTGATCGCGACGATGGCCGGAGGTGGTCCAATCGCGTGTACACGTGCACCGTGCACGTTTGAAAGGGGTGGGTTGTTTTGGGGGGCGCTGTCTTTTTGGCCTTGGGTTTTTTCTGAGATTCTCTCGAAGCAAATGATGAGAAGACTCGAAGTATTCCCGGGTATGGCGCGAGAAAAATGCAGATGCGACTCGAAGCAGTTTAGACGATTTGAGTATGTTGTTTTCCAGGCTTTTGAAAGTATAGCCTGGCAGTTTCTTAATTTTAGAATTTAATATAGAATCTGAAACATAATTTAAAACCAAGTTTAAATTTGTTTTTTTTTAAATCTGAATTCGAATTGAAATTGAATCTTAAGTTTTGAAAGTAGCATAAAGTTTATAACTTTAAATGATGTAAATAAGTAAGAGTAAAGCATACTTTAATGATTTGAAATTTAAGAAGAAATTTAGTTAAAAATCCTTAAGTTTGAATTTAATAATTTGGATTCATCAAATTAATAAGTTAATTAAAATGGATTGAAAAATTTAATTAATAATTGGATTAATTAAGTAATTATGAGATTAAACCAATTAATAAAGGTTTAAGTTAATTATTAATTAGGAAAAATTAATTTGTGATTATTAGTTATATGATTTTAAAGGGTAATTAAATGGTAATTAACAATAATTAAATTGAGTTTAATTACCTAAGAATAGTAATTAAATAATTATGAATAGTTAATGAGGATCATTTACTTAAGATTTATTTGATGATTAATGTGTTTAATCTTGATAATTAATGTGATAAATTAATTTGTGAATTGTTTTTAGTATAATTACTTAATGGTAAGAAATTAAAAGAAATTAGTTACTTAATGAAATTAATTAAGTTAATTTGATTTGTTAAGATTAATTTATTAAGTTTAATTAACCTGGGAATGATCACTAGGTGATTTAATAAGTATAATTACTTAGGGAAGTAATCATTGATTGAATTGTTTGATATCCTGATATATGATGCTTTGTGATACATCCTGATTTATGTTGTGATCTGAAATTTCTATTTCTGTGATATATTACTATGTGAATATGAAACCCTTGACCCGTAAAACGACACTTGAATTTCGATGCGACAGGGAGTCGGATTCCAGTTGGTTATCCGAAACCCACATCGAATTGTAATAGTGAATCTTTGTGACTGATAAATTTATTTTATCTATGAATCTGTGAATTTAGATAAGCGTTATCGATTATACCGCTTATCGATATATCTGTGATGATTGATGTTGCACTATTGTGTGTGAAACCCCTGGACTACACTTATACACACACCAATATGGATTTCACGTGGAAATCGGTTAAGTCACAGATAATTTAAATTTGATGTTTTTGAAATTGAAATTTTAATTTCAATTGATTTTGAAATTTGAAATCTGGGTTTAAAATAAAAAGTGAAAAGCTTTTGAAATAGAATTTCAAATATAAAAGTTATTTTGAATAACTTAATCGAGTTTTGAAATTTAAATAATTAGATTTAAATTTGAATTCAAGGTTGAAATTAAATCTATGATTTGGAAACTAGGGATAAAAGATGATATAAATGTGTTTGTATGAATTAAACCATTTTAAAGTATTAATTTGGGAATTTGAATTTAAACCAAGGATTTCAACTCGTATGAATGAATCAGATTTCCAAATTGAAAACTGTTGTTTTCAAATAATAAAAGCTTTTAGATAAGAAAAGAAATTCCAGTTTAAATTAAAGGAATTTCAAGTGAATTGAAAAATGGATTTTCCAAGTTATGAATGAATTCTTTTTGAAAGCTATGTATTAAATCTGTTTATTTTTAACAGATTTAAAAGTGATGTTTTGTTTAACCATTCGAAATGAAATTTTTTTGAAAGCTATTAGTTAAATCTTTGATTTAAAGATTTAACGAATTAATTAAACTGAAATGGAAATCGATTTGGAAAATCTGTGAATGAATCTTTGTGAAATTAAGTGAACTTTATGAATTGAATCTTTTTGTTTAAAAAGATTAAAATGGTAATTTGTTTAAACCATTTGAAGAAAGATTTTGGGTAATAAGTTGTGACTTAATTGAATTCCCAATATCCATATATTTTTAAATATTGCGCTCACTATTCGGGTTAGCCGGGAAAAGACCTTTGGGTCGTATAACTCATTCCGAATAGTGATACGTCGTATATGGATAGCATTTGAAGACCGGTGTTGAAGACCGGATATTTTTCGAAAATGAAAGGACAACCTGTCGAATGTCTCTCACTGAGTCGCGCCGGTATAGAGATTTATATCACTCTTTTGTGACGGGAAGTCCGGACGTGATTGAAAGTTATCCGGAATTACAAGGGCTTCGTGAGAAGTGCCTTCGGTTCTGTTCGAACCCGGAACAGACTT
This sequence comes from Allium fistulosum, assembly GCA_030737815.1. NCBI lineage: Eukaryota > Viridiplantae > Streptophyta > Magnoliopsida > Asparagales > Amaryllidaceae > Allium > Allium fistulosum. The sequence continues at coordinate 1,148,070,512 of CM060905.1, forward strand.
GTATGGATACATGTCTGACATTACACTTTGAGATATAAAGCCGATTTCTTTCAAATACATTTCTGTTTGATGGCGGAGAATTTATTCTCTTAGCTTAACACCCTTCTCTGAGACGTACGAGCTCAGAGGTTATGTAGTTGAAATTTATCAGCGATATATCCCAATTTGGTAATGTGACATGTTGAGTGTTGCTGTGTGATGATCAGTGTTTGATCATTTGTGATATGATCATTTGTTTGATCTTATATCTTTGTGATCATAGGTTGATCATTTGTTTGACCCGAAGCATGGCTTTGTAGAAAGCGTAGCTTTGTGGACGAGACTTCGTCGGACCTCACACCTCGGAAATGGTCAAAACAGGAAGGATGCGGCAAGGTTCTAGGGAGTATCGCCCCTTAGTGTATGTCATTCCTTCTGGATAAAGGTGGTATCATGGTATGGAGCCCAGATACTTAACCTCTGTGGTTGCTGCAAATTTATTACTTTGTGGTTGTTGGAAATCGGGGATCCTCGGGAAGATCGGTGACGATCGGGGGATGGCATACGCGTGTCAGTAGTTACCTATTTTTGCAGAGGTAACCCGGCCTTGTGTTGGCAGAGATCTAACCGTAATGTTAGGTTATTTCTCGGGTCGTCTATTCCAGGGACGTACCCATCGTGGATAGGAAGTTCCTTAGCCTGACCATTTGTTGGAAATCCAAAGAAACAATACGAGCCTTTACGATTTCAATTGTATAACCTGTCGCCTCAGGAGGCAGCTATAGCAAATCCGTCTTCCGAAAACCCGACACTGCTACGTCCACTGTAGCAACTGCCGAACAATCGGATGGCGGAAACGCGAACTTTAATGTTTAAAAGAAGAGAAAGAAGAAAAGATAGAAGAAAAAGAGAAGAAAGAGAGAATAGAGAAGAACAACAACACGGAAGAACAACAGAACAGAAAACAATATCAGAATCTCACATATCGCAGCGGAACAATATACAATAGATAATTACTAGTCTTTTAAAACAAAGAACTATATCAGTTTATACATACATCAATCAGAGTCAATATACGACTCAATACAACACAGCACATCAATGGACAGTTATATAACCTGTCCTCATACAGAATACACAGCGGAATAATTACTATCAGATACAAATACTACGTCTCGTCATCCAGCTTATCTCCAAGCTCCAGAATATCCAGAATACCCTGATAATATAACTCTAGGCTGCCCGTGTGGAAATTGGTGGGCACCCAGAGTTTAGAAGGGAACAATAAACTCCGAGTCAGTCATGGTGACTGGTGTGAGATCGTAAAACAGTTATTCTTTAAAATAAACAACAGAGAATTTTAAAGTCAATTCGAAATGCTTTTGGACAATGAAACTACCATAAGACCTCCCACCACACACACAATGCAAACGCAGACTTGGAGGAGATTTCTTCTTATGTTAGTCAAAGATGCTTACTACGCAAAAAATCAAATCATTTTTGATATTATTATTAGTGCATAGTGGAAACATTTCGAAAGTAGAATATAAATCTTAGCCAGCATAGGTACCATTATATTATGCCTGCTATAGCTGCCTCCTGAGGCGACAGGTTATACAATTGAAATCGTAAAGGCTCGTATTGTTTCTTTGGATTTCCAACAAATGGTCAGGCTAAGGAACTTCCTATCCACGATGGGTACGTCCCTGGAATAGACGACCCGAGAAATAACCTAACATTACGGTTAGATCTCTGCCAACACAAGGCCGGGTTACCTCTGCAAAAGTAGGTAACTACTGACACGCGTATGCCATCCCCCGATCGTCACCGATCTTCCCGAGGATCCCCGATTCCCAACAAACCACATAGATAATAATAATGCAGTAACCACAGAGGTTAAGTATCTGGGCTCCATACCATGATACCACCTTTATCCAGAAGGAATGACATACACTAAGGGGCGCTACTCCCTAGAACCTTGCCGCATTCGTCCTGTTTCGACCATTTCCGGGGTGTGAGGCTCGATGAAGTCTCGTCCACAAAGCTACGCTTTCTCAAAAAGCCCTGCTTCGGGTCAAACAAAATGATCAACCTATGATCACAAAGATATAAGATCAAACAAATGATCATATCACAAATGATCAAACACTGATCATTTCACAGCAACACTCAGTATGCCACGTTACCAAATTGGGATATATCGCTGATAAATTTCAACTACATAACCTCTGAGCTCGTACGTCTCAGAGAAGGGTGTTAAGCTAAGAGAATAAATTCTCCGCCACCAACAGAAATGTATTTGAAAGAAATCAGCTTTATATCTCAAATTGTAACGTCAGACACACAATCCATACAAGTCTGTTCCGGGATCGAACAGAACCGAAGGCACTTCTCACGAAGCCCTTGCATTTCCGGATAATTTTCAATCACGTCAGGACTTCCCGTCACTAAGGGTGATAAAACCTCTAAATCGAAGATCAGTCGATGTAGAGTAACTCGACGGTAATCCTTCCGTTTTTAAAAATATCCGGTCTTCAACACCGGTCTTCAAATGCGATTCATAACGACGTATCACATATTCGGAATGGGTTATACGACCCCATGGTCCTTTCCCGGCTAACCCGAATAGTGAGCGCTTATTTAAAAATAAGTGTGGCATTCAAATTCATCTAATTCACAACAAATACCTATCTAAAGGTAATTATTGATAGTCGGTTATTTAACTATCAATAAAGATGCGCAACATCATCAGATTCCAAATAATTTTTCAAATTATTTTATCTTCCAAAATATCTTTACTAGATATAATAATTTCCACACTTCAAAAATAAACCAACGTTTATTTTCTTTAAAACGAATTTCCATTTCTTTTATAAATTCCATAGTGAATTTATATTTCAAAAATATCTACTGATATACGATTTTCAAATCGATTTCAATATTCAACTTCAATTTATCTTTTCAAAGATAATCTCTCAAAACAGTTCATTTCATATTGGAAAAGTATTTCCATACTTATTAAATAATAAGTAATTCACAAATCTATTTATTTTCAACATTTGAAAATATTCAATATACTTAAATCAAATTAAGTATATATTTCATTCTTTTAAGGAAAATATTCTTTTAACACCTTTATTTGAGTCAAAACGAATGTTACGTAAAACATCGTTACGACGACTCAAAAATCACTAGTATAGGGATTCGGATTTTTAAGATAGGTATATAAATCCCAATACTACATCAAAACATTTCCTTTCGGAAATCATTTACTATAACAACAGTGTTATAGTCCATCATTTCCTTAAATTTCTCGAAAACGTCTATTTCAACAATAAATGTTGAAATCTATGATTTCGATTCATAACACATTTTAAAACACCTTTAAAATGTTTAACTTCATTTTTAAAATATTCCTTCTTCAAAAATGAATCCATTTTACTTAACCATATATTCACTGTCCAAAATCGTGAATAAATTTTACTTAACCTCATTTCAATCATTTCTACACATTTTTATCTAAATAAAAATTCGCTATTCAAAATCGCGAATATATCTTCTTTAATATTTTAATTTATCAAATCCAATTGATTTCGAATTTATAAAACAACGTTTATAAATCCTATTTCTATTTTCTAACGACTTCAATTTAATAAATCTCCTTCATTACCAATTTGATCTATAAATCTTCTTTAATGACCTATTCAATTCACAATTCAATTTTTCTACCACAATCCATATTATACGTTAAATACTTATAATTTCATTTATTCCACAAAAATCATTTTCCATTTATAAGTTCACAATTTATAAATTTCATTTACTTATAATTTCCTAAAATTTCATTTTAACACTTATAAAAACTCGTTTTATAATACCAACATTTTTAATTTATAAAGTGTCAACCTTATAAACTTTTTAAATAAACCGTTTATAATATTTTTAAAAATCTCAACTTAAACCATTTTATAAATCAATCAACTGTTTATTCCAAAAATCACTTTTCAGTTAGATTTCACAAAGGTCTTGACTTTTTTTTAACTTTAAAATTTGAACGTTTATTTATTTAAAATAAATCACTTCAAAAATTTAATAAACGTATAATTTCAAAGATCACTTTAAAAATCCTTTTAAATCAAAAGTCGTTATTTTTAAAACTTGAATCCGATGATGCTACAGCATCAAACAATCAATCACAACAATCAAATATCATATATCATCATATGATAACAGAATATATATTACAATATCTGTAAATAAATAAATTTAGTTGAGGAATCCAGTTGGATCCCTCCAACCTGTTTCCCTGCATCCAAAGATGTTAGCACAATACCAATTCCACTCCAGTATGGAATTATCGCGGTATATAGGTTTTTATAAATCCGCTTACTAACGGCGCAATAGGGTCTCATCCGCTATACGAGGCGGGAAATCATCAATCCAATATATACATATGCCAATATGTATATACTGCTATATATATAGATATATCCTATTATATCTAATAGCACATCAACATAGCAATCATATCAACAATAAATAACTGAAAATTCCACTTCAATGTTGAGTGAGAAAAATCTCACCTTTGCTTTTAATTTGCCATCCATTTTCATTTTGACCATTTCTTGATTTATACCTTGTATACAAAATTATACAATTTTATTAATATTCGAAATAGATCGAATAACAATTTTCATTTGGTAATTTTAATTAACAACTTCTCCTTTAATAATTTTATATATTCAATTTAAAAATTTTAATCTAATGATTTATTAACATTAGAGAAAATCTACCAAAAATTTACTAACTAATAAATTAAATCGACCAAAAATTTAATTTAGACAAATCATCTGGTTTTAAACTAATACTTTTTTTTTAAGTTTTCAACTCTTACCTATATATATATATATAGATTGAAAATCTACACATATGCTACTGTATATATTCTCTGTAATTAAGAACAGCAAATTTTATTTTATTTTTTCCTATCCCCTAAATAAGTAATACATATACATTTCTTCACTTTTGAATCTTAACTGCCCTATGTATATTTACTAAACCAAAAACAAAAACAACTTTTTATATACCTTACTATCTACAAAAATATATATATGTAAAAATCGAAACTGCCTTACACATCCATATATATTAAACTAAGGTGTTTAAAAATCACATTAGCTTACTGTTATTATTCTTGCAAATCTGAACTTAAATTAAACTCTATTCATATTAACAGATTTATACCTCCTTCCCAGTCGAGTAGCCATCACCAGACTTCGCACCGAGATTCCCTCAGTGACCGAACATCTCGACCCCCTTCCCACGTGCCTTTGCGAGCAGCCACCACGCGAGGTCTGACTTCCCAGATTAAAACGCGAGCCTAAACACGAGCGACGCTTGCTTTGTCGAACTGAAGACCACCCACGGCCTCTCACCTCCGCCCTTCGAACACGCGAAGCTCGAATCCAATCGCGACTACCGCTTTGCCTTCTCGCGAAATCCAACTTCACGATACCCAGAGGCGACGCGCCTTGATTTTTAACTGTCGATTTATTTTTATTTGCGATTGAGAATAGAAAGGGGAAAGAATAATTTGGCTGTGAATTTTTTAGGTGATTCTTGATTTTGAATGAAGTAGGGGGGAGAGAAACAAAAAGCTCGGCATCTTACTGAAGGGAAATTGGATTGATTTCGTAGAAGAGGATGCAGCCATTTCTTTTACTCAAAGAAATTGAATTTTTAAACGAGACCATATAATGTACGCGGCCATGCTTCGATTCTGAAGAGGTATGGTTTACACGATCGTCTTCGTGATTGTAGGCATAATTTAAGGGGGGTATGGGAAGAAGACGTGCTGCTGTTTGACTTGGTTAAAAATTTAAATTTAAAATCGATTTCAATTTAAATTTTCAACGCGTTAATGTGTCGTGGGCTCACGTATCATTACAAAAAAATACGAAATTTGGAATCCGATAAAAATACAATATCACGGACCCAATGAAACTGGTTTCGTCAAATTCCGAGACAGTGTTCCGGAACGCTATTTTTAAATTCGATTTAACCGATTAAATTTCAAAACTGAACATAACAGTTTATAATTCAATTCTGAAGCTCCTGTTATCTTCAGTATTATAAATACGAATTTTAGAAACTTTCGAAATATTTTTCTTCAACTGTAAATTGAAGATATAAATTCTTATTCAACTTTCAATCGATTAAATTGTTAAAGTTTAATCGCAGATTTCAAAATTATATCGGGGATTCAAATTAAATCATCGTTTAAATATTTAAAATAAATTAAATATTCTCAATTTAATTCGTTCAAAATTCCGGGTCGTTACAGACTTCCCCCCTTAAAAGAATTTCGTCCTCGAAATTACAAGTTAGGAAAAAATGTCCTTAACTCGTCTATTATCTTTCAACATTCAATAGTTTTATCAATCTATCAAAACAAATCTTCCTACTAAAGATTCGTTATCAATTCAACTAACTTCCTAAACCTTTCATAGTTTTCAAACATCATTGTTTTCCTTAACAATTCAAATTTAAATTCAAATTCAAATTTAAACTTTCAAAATTTTCTCAAAAATTTTCTAACGCCCTAAATTTTCGAAAAATTTCGCCAGCGTCTCCTTTGCGCGGCTAATACGGCACGACTAGAAAACGTCCCTACGGACTCTCAGATTTCAAAAAGAAAAAGAAAAAGCCAAGCGGCTAGAGAGAAATCATCAAAAACTCATATTCAAATTTAAATACATACCTTTTGTCGAGCAATTCAAATTTATCTTTGCAATTCAATCCCAATTCCTTTACACCTGTATATCCTACTAGCCATAATATCTAGTTACATATTTATATCCATTCCATTTTACATTTCAATCTCATTTGAATTCAATTCACAATTCCAATCTAATTTGGATTCAATTCACTTTCAATTCTGAAATATTGAATTTTTATCGGATTTCTTTTGTTCACTTCAAACTAATCTCAAAACTTTATTTTATTTCACACAATTCAAATTCGTTTCAATATTCAGTTTTAACTCCAGTTTCATTTACTGACAAATTCAAAATGAATTTTAACATTCAACTTCATTTTCTGGCACTTGCAATCGCAATTTATTCATTCATTCACTAATTCATTCGTTTTTCAATTTGAATTTCATTCTAATCAAATTTCAATATTCTATAAGTTATCAACTTATCTACATCTTGATTTATACAATCATTTATACATTCACATTCACAATTCCATTTCATTAAGGAATTTTATTTTCAATTATCTTTTTTGAATTCTATTTTCATTTGTAAATCATATTTACAATTCATATTCATAATTTTTTTATTCATATATGAATTTCTTTCCTTATACTTTCAATTCACATTTATAGATTTCACTTGTTAATGAAATTTAATTCCAATCACAATTTCATATTTCACATTAACAATTTCTATTCGTATAAGTTATCAATTCAATAATATTCCGTAAATATTCTTTATAGTATTCCAGAGTCTTTTCAAAACCATTTTGAAAACAATTCAAATTATCCTTTTAATTTCCAAACAAAATCCAAATTTTCCAAGCACTTCCATTTTAAAACAATTTGGCAGCAATTCCTCTTTTGGAAACCCGAAAATGAACACCGGTGATGTCGCGATCATCATCGGAATTATTTTCCAGCGACCGAAAAGAGTTTAGAGCTTTCAACTCTCCAAAATATTTTTCAAAACCTTCGAAATACATTTCCAACTCCAAAAAGATTTTAAACTTTTCGAATCTCCAAAATTTACGAATTCCTTTCAAAACATTTCCAAAAACTTCTCTGGAATCTCATTTTAAATTACAAATTCACATTTATAATTTACCTTCTTTAAATTTCATTAGTATATGAATTTATCTTCAATCTTTGGTTATTATTTTAATTTCTCATTCCATTTCATATAACAATGATAATAATTCAATGTTATTATTTCTTAACAACCAAACATCCATATACTATGATAATTCATAGAAAAATCATTTCTTTTTTATACAAAATTAGTTTTGGGCAAAATTATCTCATTTACCCTATTTAAAACAATACTGTGTCGGTTTATCTTGTTTAGAGTTTAGAAACCCCTATCGATTATAGTTAGCCAGACTGCACCGACCAGAATCCATAAACAATCAACCGATAAGTCAACACAAAACAAAACAATTTCATATTCAAATAACAAATACGCGCTCATATCTATTATTACACTCAACTCATTCTAGAGTACTGCTGACTCTATCTCTAATGAATAACACCCAACAGAGCAGGGTTGTCGCTTAACCATATGCTCTGATACCACCTGTAAAGACCCGCAAATCCGTCTTCCGAAAACCCGACACTGCTACGTCCACTGTAGCAACTGCCGAACAATCGGATGGCGGAAACGCGAACTTTAATGTTTAAAAGAAGAGAAAGAAGAAAAGATAGAAGAAAAAGAGAAGAAAGAGAGAATAGAGAAGAACAACAACACGGAAGAACAACAGAACAGAAAACAATATCAGAATCTCACATATCGCAGCGGAACAATATACAATAGATAATTACTAGTCTTTTAAAACAAAGAACTATATCAGTTTATACATACATCAATCAGAGTCAATATACGACTCAATACAACACAGCACATCAATGGACAGTTATATAACCTGTCCTCATACAGAATACACAGCGGAATAATTACTATCAGATACAAATGCTACGTCTCGTCATCCAGCTTATCTCCAAGCTCCAGAATATCCAGAATACCCTGATAATATAACTCTAGGCTACCCGTGTGGAAATTGGTGGGCACCCAGAGTTTAGAAGGGAACAATAAACTCCGAGTCAGTCATGGTGACTGGTGTGAGATCATAAAACAGTTATTCTTTAAAATAAACAACAGAGAATTTTAAAGTCAATTCGAAATGCTTTTGGACAATGAAACTACCATAAGACCTCCCACCACACACACAATGCAAACGCAGACTTGGAGGAGATTTCTTCTTATGTTAGTCAAAGATGCTTACTACGCAAAAAATCAAATCATTTTTGATATTATTATTAGTGCATAGTGGAAACATTTCGAAAGTAGAATATAAATCTTAGCCAGCATAGGTACCATTATATTATGCCTGCTATAGCTGCCTCCTGAGGCGACAGGTTATACAATTGAAATCGTAAAGGCTCGTATTGTTTCTTTGGATTTCCAACAAATGGTCAGGCTAAGGAACTTCCTATCCACGATGGGTACGTCCCTGGAATAGACGACCCGAGAAATAACCTAACATTACGGTTAGATCTCTGCCAACACAAGGCCGGGTTACCTCTGCAAAAGTAGGTAACTACTGACACGCGTATGCCATCCCCCGATCGTCACCGATCTTCCCGAGGATCCCCGATTCCCAACAAACCACATAGATAATAATAATGCAGTAACCACAGAGGTTAAGTATCTGGGCTCCATACCATGATACCACCTTTATCCAGAAGGAATGACATACACTAAGGGGCGCTACTCCCTAGAACCTTGCCGCATTCGTCCTGTTTCGACCATTTCCGGGGTGTGAGGCTCGATGAAGTCTCGTCCACAAAGCTACGCTTTCTCAAAAAGCCCTGCTTCGGGTCAAACAAAATGATCAACCTATGATCACAAAGATATAAGATCAAACAAATGATCATATCACAAATGATCAAACACTGATCATTTCACAGCAACACTCAGTATGCCACGTTACCAAATTGGGATATATCGCTGATAAATTTCAACTACATAACCTCTGAGCTCGTACGTCTCAGAGAAGGGTGTTAAGCTAAGAGAATAAATTCTCCGCCACCAACAGAAATGTATTTGAAAGAAATCAGCTTTATATCTCAAATTGTAACGTCAGACACACAATCCATACAAGTCTGTTCCGGGATCGAACAGAACCGAAGGCACTTCTCACGAAGCCCTTGCATTTCCGGATAATTTTCAATCACGTCAGGACTTCCCGTCACTAAGGGTGATAAAACCTCTAAATCGAAGATCAGTCGATGTAGAGTAACTCGACGGTAATCCTTCCGTTTTTAAAAATATCCGGTCTTCAACACCGGTCTTCAAATGCGATTCATAACGACGTATCACATATTCGGAATGGGTTATACGACCCCATGGTCCTTTCCCGGCTAACCCGAATAGTGAGCGCTTATTTAAAAATAAGTGTGGCATTCAAATTCACCCAATTCACAACAAATACCTATCTAAAGGTAATTATTGATAGTCGGTTATTTAACTATCAATAAAGATGCGCAACATCATCAGATTCCAAATAATTTTTCAAATTATTTTATCTTCCAAAATATCTTTACTAGATATAATAATTTCCACACTTCAAAAATAAACCAACGTTTATTTTCTTTAAAACGAATTTCCATTTCTTTTATAAATTCCATAGTGAATTTATATTTCAAAAATATCTACTGATATACGATTTTCAAATCGATTTCAATATTCAACTTCAATTTATCTTTTCAAAGATAATCTCTCAAAACAGTTCATTTCATATTGGAAAAGTATTTCCATACTTATTAAATAATAAGTAATTCACAAATCTATTTATTTTCAACATTTGAAAATATTCAATATACTTAAATCAAATTAAGTATATATTTCATTCTTTTAAGGAAAATATTCTTTTAACACCTTTATTTGAGTCAAAACGAATGTTACGTAAAACATCGTTACGACGACTCAAAAATCACTAGTATAGGGATTCGGATTTTTAAGATAGGTATATAAATCCCAATACTACATCAAAACATTTCCTTTCGGAAATCATTTACTATAACAACAGTGTTATAGTCCATCATTTCCTTAAATTTCTCGAAAACGTCTATTTCAACAATAAATGTTGAAATCTATGATTTCGATTCATAACACATTTTAAAACACCTTTAAAATGTTTAACTTCATTTTTAAAATATTCCTTCTTCAAAAATGAATCCATTTTACTTAACCATATATTCACTGTCCAAAATCGTGAATAAATTTTACTTAACCTCATTTCAATCATTTCTACACATTTTTATCTAAATAAAAATTCGCTATTCAAAATCGCGAATATATCTTCTTTAATATTTTAATTTATCAAATCCAATTGATTTCGAATTTATAAAACAACGTTTATAAATCCTATTTCTATTTTCTAACGACTTCAATTTAATAAATCTCCTTCATTACCAATTTGATCTATAAATCTTCTTTAATGACCTATTCAATTCACAATTCAATTTTTCTACCACAATCCATATTATACGTTAAATACTTATAATTTCATTTATTCCACAAAAATCATTTTCCATTTATAAGTTCACAATTTATAAATTTCATTTACTTATAATTTCCTAAAATTTCATTTTAACACTTATAAAAACTCGTTTTATAATACCAACATTTTTAATTTATAAAGTGTCAACCTTATAAACTTTTTAAATAAACCGTTTATAATATTTTTAAAAATCTCAACTTAAACCATTTTATAAATCAATCAACTGTTTATTCCAAAAATCACTTTTCAGTTAGATTTCACAAAGGTCTTGACTTTTTTTTAACTTTAAAATTTGAACGTTTATTTATTTAAAATAAATCACTTCAAAAATTTAATAAACGTATAATTTCAAAGATCACTTTAAAAATCCTTTTAAATCAAAAGTCGTTATTTTTAAAACTTGAATCCGATGATGCTACAGCATCAAACAATCAATCACAACAATCAAATATTATATATCATCATATGATAACAGAATATATATCACAATATCTGTAAATAAATAAATACAGTTGAGGAATCCAGTTGGATCCCTCCAACCTGTTTCCCTGCATCCAAAGATGTTAGCACAATACCAATTCCGCTCCAGTACGGAATTATCGCGGTATATAGGTTTTTATAAATCCGCTTACTAACGGCGCAATAGGGTCTCATCCGCTATACGAGGCGGGAAATCATCAATCCAATATATACATATGCCAATATGTATATACTGCTATATATATAGATATATCCTATTATATCTAATAGCACATCAACATAGCAATCATATCAACAATAAATAACTGAAAATTCCACTTCAATGTTGAGTGAGAAAAATCTCACCTTTGCTTTTAATTTGCCATCCATTTTCATTTTGACCATTTCTTGATTTATACCTTGTATACAAAATTATACAATTTTATTAATATTCGAAATAGATCGAATAACAATTTTCATTTGGTAATTTTAATTAACAACTTCTCCTTTAATAATTTTATATATTCAATTTAAAAATTTTAATCTAATGATTTATTAACATTAGAGAAAATCTACCAAAAATTTACTAACTAATAAATTAAATCGACCAAAAAATTAATTTAGACAAATCATCTGGTTTTAAACTAATACTTTTTTTTTAAGTTTTCAACTCTTACCTATATATATATATATATATATAGATTGAAAATCTACACATATGCTACTGTATATATTCTCTGTAATTAAGAACAGCAAATTTTATTTTATTTTTTCCTATCCCCTAAATAAGTAATACATATACATTTCTTCACTTTTGAATCTTAACTGCCCTATGTATATTTACTAAACCAAAAACAAAAACAACTTTTTATATACCTTACTATCTACAAAAATATATATATGTAAAAATCGAAACTGCCTTACACATCCATATATATTAAACTAAGGTGTTTAAAAATCACATTAGCTTACTGTTATTATTCTTGCAAATCTGAACTTAAATTAAACTCTATTCATATTAACAGATTTATACCTCCTTCCCAGTCGAGTAGCCATCACCAGACTTCGCACCGAGATTCCCTCAGTGACCGAACATCTCGACCCCCTTCCCACGTGCCTTTGCGAGCAGCCACCACGCGAGGTCTGACTTCCCAGATTAAAACGCGAGCCTAAACACGAGCGACGCTTGCTTTGTCGAACTGAAGACCACCCACGGCCTCTCACCTCCGCCCTTCGAACACGCGAAGCTCGAATCCAATCGCGACTACCGCTTTGCCTTCTCGCGAAATCCAACTTCACGATACCCAGAGGCGACGCGCCTTGATTTTTAACTGTCGATTTATTTTTATTTGCGATTGAGAATAGAAAGGGGAAAGAATAATTTGGCTGTGAATTTTTTAGGTGATTCTTGATTTTGAATGAAGTAGGGGGGAGAGAAACAAAAAGCTCGGCATCTTACTGAAGGGAAATTGGATTGATTTCGTAGAAGAGGATGCAGCCATTTCTTTTACTCAAAGAAATTGAATTTTTAAACGAGACCATATAATGTACGCGGCCATGCTTCGATTCTGAAGAGGTATGGTTTACACGATCGTCTTCGTGATTGTAGGCATAATTTAAGGGGGGTATGGGAAGAAGACGTGCTGCTGTTTGACTTGGTTAAAAATTTAAATTTAAAATCGATTTCAATTTAAATTTTCAACGCGTTAATGTGTCGTGGGCTCACGTATCATTACAAAAAAATACGAAATTTGGAATCCGATAAAAATACAATATCACGGACCCAATGAAACTGGTTTCGTCAAATTCCGAGACAGTGTTCCGGAACGCTATTTTTAAATTCGATTTAACCGATTAAATTTCAAAACTGAACATAACAGTTTATAATTCAATTCTGAAGCTCCTGTTATCTTCAGTATTATAAATACGAATTTTAGAAACTTTCGAAATATTTTTCTTCAACTGTAAATTGAAGATATAAATTCTTATTCAACTTTCAATCGATTAAATTGTTAAAGTTTAATCGCAGATTTCAAAATTATATCGGGGATTCAAATTAAATCATCGTTTAAATATTTAAAATAAATTAAATATTCTCAATTTAATTCGTTCGAAATTCCGGGTCGTTACAAATACAGGTTATGAAAGTAATTGCTACTGCTTTTGGTTTCATAAAATAAGCGTTATTTGCCCGACCAATAGGTACGTTCTCGGATTACGGGTTTTTAGCGATATTATATTGTTTTTCACGTGTTGGGATATATTATTTTGAAAATTATGGTATATATTGTTATATTTTAATATTATTATTTCTCCCAGACCTCTCCGTACAAAGGAGACTCTGTCGAAATTTTTAGTGAATTTTGAACATAGAAAATTTTTCTGAAATGTTTTCCCAACTTTTGTTAACTTGAATATAACAGAATTAAAATGTTATAAATTGATATATTTTATTTAATTTTGTAAATTTATTTGTTTATATATTTAAATTTTGAATGAGATATATTGATTACTTAATTCCTTTTTCCCTCCTTTTTCCTTTTCGGGGACGAAAAGTTTTGAGTGGGGGAGACTGTAAAAACCCTTAAATTTTGATAATTAAAAATAGTTAATTTAATGAGATTCTGTGGTTAAATATTGGAAGAAATAAAAATTGGGATTTATTAATGAAATAATAACTAAAAATGAAAGGTAACAATGTAATTAAAGTTAATTATTAACAATTGAAATGAAATTTCAATAAAGGAAATAATGTAAATGTTATACTTGGTTTTAAATTGAATATAAGAAAACAAATGTAAATATATAATTAACTAATGAAATAATATATTGTTAATGGTAATTGAATAAAATTACTGTTATGTAAGAAATTGTAACATTTGTTTGTAAATAATGAATTTATAAATGTGATGAAAGGTTATTGGTAATAATTATTATATGTTACCTATATATTTGGTCTATTAAATTTAATTAGAAATCAATTGCAATTAATTCCCTAAATTAGTGCAGTTAATGTAGGTAAGTTGATAATGCGAATGTTGATTAATTAGTGGAATAAGGTATAATTAATTGTCATTGATAATGGTAGTGGGGTAGTAGTAGTTATAACAATTAATTGTAAATAATAAACTTACAAATGTTATAAAGTGTAATAATGGCGACGACTGTTGTTTGTTACTAATATATTTAATCAATTGAAATTAAATGCAATTAGATGTTGCATTAATGTAAGTTAAGACAATAACTGAAATTTGTGAATGTAATAAAAGGAACAGAAATGTAATTATAATTGCCTAGGCAATAAATTGATTTAATAAAAGAGTGAAACCAGGATAAAATATTAATTGGGATTTTTATTTAATTAATGTATAAAGTTGACAAGATTCAATATAATTGGAATGTAGTAGTTAATACAAATAAAAGATAAAAATTGGAGAATATGAGTGTAATAAGATATAAACCATGATAATTAATCCATATGGTAATAATTGATTGTATAATAAGATGGAAGGTCAAATAAATGAATTTAATGGAAATTTGAATTATAATTACTGAATTTATTGAAATCGAAATTAAACACTATAAATTGTGAAATATTCAATAATAAATTGATATAGAAATTTGTTTTAAAAGGATTATAAATTACTAAGTAATCTAAAATGATAGAAATTGTAAATTATTAAATTTGAATTGAAAAGTGACTAAATTAATTTAATATTAATTTATCTAATTAACGTGAAAATAGACATTTTAGCAAATGTCTCAGATTTCGGCGAAACCAGTTTCATCGGATCCGTTACAGTGAATTATTTTAAGGTTTCAAGTTTCGTATCGATCGGACTTGTCGTTTGATAGTACGCACTCAAAATGCATAGAAATCAATTTAATTGAAATCAATTTGAAATAAGCTGATTCTTTAAGCTAACTTTTATATACAACGGAATTGGGATTTGAAACTAGTTCCTTTGAGTTTAAAAATATCGAAAACCTATATTTTGATATATTGGATGACCCATTTCCGTTTCGGGAACGAAACAGGCATTTCGAGTCGTTGTTATCGTTTCGATCCAACCCTGCCTATATATAGGCTGTTATAAACCCTAACTGTTTCTCACTTCATTATTTTTGTATGTACATCTCCTTCCTCCTCCTCAAATGACAGAACATCAAACCTAATTCCCAAATTCCAAAACCTAATTTCAATTTAAAAAAAAAAGTGGATCTACAGCAACTTCGAGTTTCAGAGGCAAAAACCCTGCAGCAACTTCGGGTTAGGAAGAAAATGACTCGGGTCTCGGGTCGTTTTGGCAAAAACTCAGAGCAAGCCCTGGGGATTTGAGGCGGCGGACCGAAGTTGAACCCGAAGTCGACCCAGGACCAGAATGTTTCAATATTCTAATTATCACAACTTTTTCATACTAGCTCGGATTCATGCACGGTTTATTTCGTTGGGATTGTATCGAAATTCCGGACATTTTGATTCTAGTTTGGACAAATTCCGAGACTGTTGAAATTTGGGCCTTTATTTAAATTTCAAATCGATTTGAAATTCAAAGGTGAGTGTTTTAACTCACTCACAACTTCTAAAATTTCTTATGTTTATTAAATTTAATTTATAGTGTGATTAGAAATTTATTTATGGCTATTTGGTATATTTAAATTGCTATTCATGTTAATTTGAATTTATTTGGATTTAATTGTTATTTGATTTATTATTGAATATAAATTGCCAGTTAATACCTGTTATTGATTTTCAGTTCTATATTGATATTTATTGATTAGTTTGGATTATTTTTGTGATGGATGTTTGATTGTTGATATTGGATGAATGTATGTTTTATTTTATATCATTATAATACTGCAAGTTCACTATGGGTTGAAATGATACATACCCGAACGACCTTATAGATTAAGGGAAAATCGTTATGGGTTGAAATGATAAACTCGAACGGTTTTCATTGATTTGAAAAAGTTGATTTTTTTGGTACTGGTTGAAATGATATATATATATATATATATATCCATATAAATTCTTGAATTTGGACTATGTTTTGGAATTGAATTGTTTTAAAGGTTTAAGTTAAACATAGAATTTTTCTAATTAAAGTGGTTAAAATTGATACCTCGAATTTTTTGAGATCTTCCAATAATTATATTAACGTTGTACACTTGATAAGAGATCGAAAATCCCGTAACATCTCTGAAGCCATTGCACTCAAATTTTATTTTAGATTAATTTTGTAACAACCCGTATTTTTAACACTTTAAAAATATGAATTAAAATAAAAAATTTGAATAAAAATCCAAAGGAAATAAAATTTTGTGTTATTAAATGTGAATTACAAGTTAAAATACAAAACTGAACTCTGAAATAACTTATTTGTAAATTAAATATGGACGTTAACTTGTATTGAATGTAAATAATGAATTGAATTTGATTGTAAACCAAATTGGTTATGATTGTAAACAAAGAATAAATAAAATGGTAGATTTAATAGTGGAAGTGTGACGCCCCACCTCTATACCCATGCTAACCAAGAACACTACGATGTAGTGCTGTCAATTAGCACGGAGAATAAGGCTGTGGAGGAGCGACCATCCATGTAACTTCTTTGTGCGAGCACCGATATGTCAGATAGAATAGAATGCATATCTTTTAAGGAGGAAATCCGACATACCGATAAAAACACAAAGCTATCACACGGTGGCTATATATATTCTTCGGAAACAAACATAGAAGTAATCATAACATAAATCAGTCACAGACATCCATATCACAAAGGCGGAAGAAGATATGAATAAATATATATAACACATGAAAGTGTACATCAGAGTAGTGGTCAGAAAGATCCACGATAATACAAAAGAATAGCAACACGTGCTATACAAAAGAATAAGTACATAACGTAGAGTCTATATCTCAAATGCGTACAATCAAAAACTACTAATCTAAGTAGTTAGCCAAAAGTCAGAATAATCCTGAAGAGAAGTCAAGCAGAAGCACCTGTAACATCTCGGTCTGACCCGAGTATTATTTATAAGAAAATAATAAACGGATCAGTCTAGCTATAAATATCAGATGATAATGTATAGGATAAATAATATGGCATGAACATGTAACAACCATAACGACATACTACTATAAGTATGTAAATGATAATCAACAAAAGATTAATCAATATCACCAGAATCTTCTCAAAGATAAATTAGGGTATCATACCCTAAACTTGTATTCATAACAAGTCAATAACACATAAATTCACCAATGCACAAAAACTGATATCATATCAATGAAAATCATGAAAATTGGTGAAGCATAATTTCCAGAAATCATCACAAGAAATCCAAAAAACACATAAAAAAGGGGGGAGGCCTAACACATGAATGGGGGCATGAAAACTCACCTACGCGTAAAACACATGACGAGAAGCTATCTCATGGAAGCTATCCATTAAATTTTCACACAGGAATGGCCCGAAGACCGTAGGGTGCTACCCTACATATGTGATGGTGAAACATCACATAAACGGGGTATAGTCTCCCTCGTAGACAAAGAGACATCGCTCAATCGCTAGTCTAAATCACAAAAATGATCGTCATGATCATCAGGAAGTGTCAATCACACCAAGCTAGTAAATATATGAGTTTAGCTTCATGTCCCATAACCACTTGCTTAACTTAAATATTTACGAACAAACTGTAGATCTTCACTAGAAAATTGTCACAAAAAGGGTTCAATCGAACAAGTCCAAGAGCTAACCGACGAAGTGAACGCAAGCGTTTCATACCACTCGTTTTACTAAGTCGTTTAAGTCGATTTCTCATTCGAGTGAAGTAAAGGCTTGTATATACTAGTAGATTGGAAATCGGTTTGAGAAAACGAACTTTTGATATTTAAAATAGTGTTGAAATCGCTTTGATGAAAGAGTTTTGATATTTACTACTAGTATTGAAACCTTCATATATCTTTAAAGTGACAAGTCATAAAGCGATTGTTAAAACAATCTATCACAAAAATTCACATTCGAAGACGTGAACAAAATCCAAGGAAATCAGCTCAAAATGCATCAAAGTGGATGTTCTGTTGAATGCTTTTCAGATAAGATCGCCTACGCAGAAGAACTGCCGTGTGACCTAAGGGAAGACTGCCATGTGACCTAGCAGAAGAACAAGTCGAACGACTTAGGGGAAACAGGTCAAACGACCTAAGTGCTAACTCATAAGCGACCTAATGAAGTGCGCGACCTAACAGTGTGGCGCAACCTAATAATGAGGCGCGACCTAAGGCCTTACGACCTAAGTGAAACAAGGTCTTGCGACCTAACACCAAAGTTCCGAGCGACCTAACGATCTGAAGTGTCGAGCGACCTAAGGGTTAACTCGCGAGCGACCTAAGGGTTAACTCGCGAGCGACCTAACTCATAGCCGAGCTAAACAGTGAAACGGCAAAACAGGGGCGAGCGACCTAACAGAGGTACGCGACTTAAGGTGGTTCGTGACCTAAGGGTACACGACCTAACGTGGTTCGTGACCTAAGGGGTACGCGACGTAAAACTCGCGACCTAAGGGCACGCGACCTAAATCTCGCGACCTAAGGGCACGCGACCTAAAACTCACGACCTAAAGGCTCACGACCTAAAGACTCACGACCTAAGGCGAACGACCTAAGCAAGCAAGCCGAGCGACCTAAGGAAGTGTTCGACCTAAGGAAGTGTGCGACCTAAAAGTGGCGACCTATGGCCAGAACGAATTAAGGTCGAAAATGACCTAAGCTCTGTGTGACTTTCAACAGCAAACGACCTAGCCCTTAACTCGCGTACGACCTAGCAAAGGCCAGAACGACCTAGTGCCAGAAAAATCACCAAAACACCGAAAATTGAAGTTTTTCGCCAATCCAATCCAAACCAAATGCAAATGTTGATGCTAGAGTGATAGGGAATCATTCCCAACAGTCCAATGACAATTATAGGCAAGATGTGAGATCAAAAATCTCACATTTTCATGGAATTTGATGAAGATGGAGATTGAAAGCAAGGAGAAGCAATCCAAAGCTTGAATCCACAATCTTCTACTTGAATTTGATGTTAATCTCGGATTTGCAATAGAATTTGAGTTGGGAGTTTTAATTTCTCTTTCCCACCACCATTTTTGACAAAGCTTGAAGTGTTTGAGAAAGTGAGGAAGAGGGTTGGGCTGAATTAAGAAGGTGCAGTCCAAACCAAAGTCAAAGGCTGAAAAAGGGACAAAATTTCCACTTACTCCAAACATGTCGAAGTGTATACTCAAAAAGATCGCAAACGTCATTTTGAACTCAATGGGAGTGGTCTCGATTCCTAATTTGATCGTACACAAAAAGTAGCTTTTCTGACCAAAATCCGATTAACGACAAAATATTTAAATATAATATTTAAATATAAAATCGATAAATATGCAGGTTGTTACAAGAAGTTTATGTTATGGAAACTAATATAATTAAATGTAACTTAATATTACAATTGATTGAAATCAGATAATAACTGAAACTGTAATTTGATAAGGATGTTAACTAGTAATTGAACGTAAGTAAAGATTTAAATTTGAGTGTAACAAGTAATTGAAACGAATTGAATTTGATTGTAAACAACGAAATAAATAAAATGTTACATTTAATATTGAAGTTATACTATTGAAATCAACGTAAATGAATGTAATTTAATATTACTGTGAATTTAAATAAGATGATAGCTGAAGAAAATGATAGTAAATGAATTAAAAACTATTGATAATAATGTATAAGCAAATGGTTGATTCAATAATGAAAGTTTAAATCGAAATAAAAGAATTCAATTGGAATTAAATAACTTGAATTTGAATTACAATATAATTGAACGCTGAATCTAATGTAATCTTTTATACTGGATTTATAATAGAAAACTGCATTGTAAAAGATTGTTAATTACTATGAAATTAAAAATGAAATTTGTGAACAATTGAAATTTGATTTAAAAGTTAATAGTTTGAAATTGGGAATTTTATATTGAAATTAAACAGTAGAAATAGCCATTTTTACAACTGTCCTAGATTTTGACAAAACAAGTTTCATCGGATCCGTAACGGTGAATTATTGTAAGATTTCAAGTTTCGTAGCGATCGGACTTGTCGTTTGATCGTACAGACTCGAAATGCCTTGAAATAAATGAAATTGAAATCAATTGAAATCAATTTGAAAAATATTGATTTTAGCATAACTTCTTCATACGATGCAATTTGAACCTGAAAGCTTTTCCACCGCGTTTAAAATATTTTAAACATCTATTTTGATATATGGGTTGACCCATTTTCGTTTCGGAGTCGTAACGGGCTTTTTGGGCTACTTTGGCGTTAGCGCGTATATCTGTTTTATCCATCTATTCTATTCCAACTTTCTCAATAAATATCCTGCTATAAACCCTAGCCTCCCTAATTCTCATTTGTCTATACGCAAATTCATTCTATTCCTCCTCTTCCTCAATGGCAGACAAAATTCTATATTTCCTGATCCAATTGCAAATCAAATCCAAAGCATAAAGTTCAAAGTCCTCAGAAAAATCTGAAAAAAATATATGTTGAAGCTCTCGACTAGCGTAATTCGCGGGTGGTGTTCGTTTTTCGTTTTGGGTCATCGTCTGATCAGTAAAAATCAAGGAAGTTTCAGCCGTTCATCGCTCGACGACGAACTTCGTCGGATCGGAAATTCCTTTCTGGGTTTTGTAGAGGGGACTGAGGGGAGTCGATCTATGTGGTTAGTTTGGGGAATCAACGGTTGGATTGTCGGCAAATTACAAACTAGGGTTCAAAACTAAGTGGCGGCCGATGTCTAGGCACTCAAGCGTGGCGATCTGGGGAGGGCCGTTACACTTGGAGGTGGTCGGCATGGTGTAGAAGTGGTGATCATGGCCGTAGATGGAGGGGGACGCGGCTGATTGAACGTGAGTGTTATTTCCGTGCGTGCTCCGTTTCTTTTCGTGCGTTCGCGTGCGATCTTCGTTCGTTCCTGTAGCTTGCATATGGAGTGGTGACGTGGCATATAAAGGGTGAGAATGTGTTCACTTTTATTATTTTATTTAATTGAAATTCAATCACAATTTTTGCAATATCTATCACATACGAACACCAATTTACGCGCGGTTTCTTTTGTTAGGATCGTATTGAAATTCCAGACCTAATGACGCCAGTTTGGACGAATTCTGAGACTGTTAAATTTTTGAGTTTAAATTGAATTTAAATTCAATTTAAATTCAAAAGGTGAGTGTTTATACGCTCACAATTGACTAAAATAATTTTATGTTAGTTATATTTATATTCTGAAGTGATATGAAATTTATTGGCTATTGTTTGGTAGGTTTAATTGTCATTTAAATTGGTATATGAATTAATTGATAGAATTTAAATTGACCATTAAATAAATTTAAATTTTAGTTGGCAGTATATAACCCGATATGGTAAAAATTGAAATTTGTGAATGTTATTGGCTTTATGGTTGATTGGTTGTGGTGGATGCTATTGATCAATATTGGTTGTTTATTTATTTTATATATCTTGCTATCATCCTGTATATTGTTTATTGCACATAAAACTGTAAACTGAATTATTTTGAATAAATTAAGAAATAGGTTGAAATAATATATACCTATGATATCTATTAGGATTGAAATGATATATATCCATCCTTGAAATTAAATTGAAATAATTATTCACTTGGCCATAGGTTAGAAAATTATATACGAACACCGGGTTGGTTAAATTAAATGATTTTAAAAGTTTTTTTGAAATTATTTAAATGAATTAATTTTAAGAATAAAATCCAATTTATGGAAATGGAATTATTTGAATTGAAGCTTGAAATGTTGGAATATAAACTTGGTAAATGAAATTGTTTAATTATTCGAAGTTTAGATTTTTAAGGTAAAAAAAATATTGAAATACGGCGTAAATTTTCGAAAGTTGATTTGTTTTAAAAGATTGGACTTTTAATCGAACTCTGAATATTTCTAAGAAAATTTATATGAAATGATATTTCAAGTTTGAGTTTGGAATTGAAAATTAATTTGAAATTGAGATTTAATTAATTTGGAATTGAATTGAAATTTAAAGAAATTTGTGAATTAAACTAAATTGAAACTATTGAATTAAATTTGAAGATAAAATTGATTTGAATGGGATTTGAACTGAAATTGATTTGGAATGTAATACTTAAATGAATTCTTAAAATCCAAATATTAATCTATGTTTAATTGAATTGGAATTGGAATTGAAATTGATGATTTAGATTGGATTAAATTTGAATTTGGAACTCGAAGATTTGTGAAAGTCAAGGAAACTATTTTATTTTATAAAGTAATTTTAAATTTGATTTAAAACTATTGATATTTTACTTTATAAATTATGTTAATATAAGCTATTTTATTATAAATCATTTTTAATATAAATTATTTTACTTATAAACTATTTTATTATATATACTAATTTTAATATCTAAACTGGTTAAGAGGAAAGTGTTATGATTCCAAAGCACTATGATTTCTAAACTTTGATTCCAAAGAATTATGATTTCCAAAGTGTTTGATTTAGAAAGTGTTATAACTTTGAAGTACTAAGATTTGTAAATGTATATATATTTGAGATGGAAATATTTAAAATGGAAATGATATTGTATTTGGTTTTGAAATGGAAGTGATATCGTATTGATATGGTTTTGAAAAGGCAATGATATTTCGGTTTGAAATATAAACTATTTTGAAAGTTTATTAAATAACCAATCGGTGTAATAATTACGTAGTTATTGAAGAGTCCGGGATCGGATATGGACATACTCTCTGTCGATACTGAAAACCACTTTAATAACTAATATAAGCGGAGTGTTGATCCAGAATGAAGTGGATGGTTTTGGTGAACGCGTTGACTGAAGAAAGAGAACGATTTTGGATGACCCCTGACATGACTAAAACAGGAGCCGTGCCGGGCCATTGAGGTTCGCCACCTCTAGCGAACACACTTCTTTGATACCATATCTATTACTATTGTGATTCGATTTAGGTGCACCCCTTGATTTGGGAGTGTTGTTTCGCGGTGTTGGGGTAGTAGCTGCTATGCCCAACATCAGTCCGGATCACGCAACTACTAGTATCCTAGTTGGTATCGCCTCATGTACCTTGTCATACTGATTATCCTATTCGCGACCACTATGATTTTGATTTGTGTTATACCTATGGGGTACCCTCTGATAACCACTAGTTTACGGTGGGGCTTACGGTGCTGTATAGACTATGACATTTATAAACCGTGTTAAGGATGGAATGGGCCATGGCTTAACGCTAGGAATGATATTTTACTTTATGATAGACATTATTGTATATAGCGTATTCTATTATATAGTAGATAGTTTAACGGATCCTTAGGAGACAGAAATCCCGAACATCTCTTAAGTTAATGCACGCACGTTAAACACTGGATAGGAGGTGTCTAAAACCCGTAAACATCTCTAACGCCGTCACACCCATATTTACTTATTCGATTTAACTTACATGAGATATTTTAGTCCTGATTCGAGTGTTTTGTCTTTTCATTACGCTCGGGTCAGCCTGAGCATTTCAGATAAGGTTGAAGATCTATTCTGGAGGACGAAGACGGAGTTTGGTATTACATCATTTGTATTCTACTACTGTATTATTTTTCCGCTGCATTATTGTATTATCTCTGATAGTATGTAACTCTGATTTATGATGTATAATAATAATCAAATTTATTTATTTAACAGCTTCATGAACTGTTATTTTATTATTATATCTTGTTCCTTCCGCTGCGAGATTCTGAGTTTGTTTCTGTTCTTTCTTTTCTTTTCTTATTTAATCCCAATAACTATCTGTATTTTTGATTGGTTGAGTCGGAATGTGTGTCTACTTTGTCGACTTGAATGGTCAAAAATGCGGGTCGTTACAGTTGGTATCAGAGCTTTGGTTTAGCGATAAACCTTGGCCCTATTTGGGGTTAACTCATTAGAAATAGGGTAGTAATACCCTAGAATGAGCTTGAGTGTATATGAGAGAGCGTATTTGTGATTTTGATATAAAATGGTTTTGTATTGTGATAATTTGTTCCGTTGAGTATTTATGAATTCTGGTCGGTACTTGGGACGCCAAGGCATCGATAGGGATTTCTAAACAATCGAATAGAACAAACTGACATAATATTGTTTTGAATTATATTTTATATATAAATATAATTATGAATATATATATTGACTTTATTGGTTGTTAGGAGATGATAATATTAGATTATCATTGTCCATTGGTTGATTAGTCAATATTTCTAAACTATTGACTATTGAATGAAAAAGAAAATGAAACTCTGTGAATATAGTTGATAATGAAATTAAATGAATATAATTTTGGATTTGAGAATTAAATTTCCGGTGCTTCGAAATTTTTGTAAATGGTTTGAAAATAATATATTCTTATGTGAAAGAAATTTGAATAGAAATGATTTACAAATGATTTGAAAAGAAATAAGTGGTGCATTCCCCTCTTGTCAGTGGGAAATAATTTTGGTAATGAGTGCACATATTATCGACGTTTATTTTTCAAGGGTCTAAGTGGGGGAGACCACTTAAAAGTTTTCTATACTCTTTTGGATTTAATAGAAATTGAATTGAAATTTTCTAAAGTATGAAATGAAAATAAGTATATATATATATATATATATATATATATATATATTTCCATGCTGATTAAAACTCTTCTAAAAAGTATGATTTGAGATATAAAGATATTAGTATAAAAAAAATTAAAATTGTAGGAGTAACCCTTAATTTGGAAAGTAATAAATTTGAAATTTATTTAATAGGTATAACACTCAAATTGAATGAAAAGAAGTTGTATATTGTTTAACTACATTCTATTTGCATAGCTATAACTTACCAAATACTTAAAAAGTTTAAAATGCTAATAAGGATAAGTAAATGAATAATATATGTGATTGCGAATAATAAAATGTGAAGATCTATTGATAGTGTAAATAAAAAGGAAATTTAAGTTGTAAAATGAATTAAATTTAAAATTAATTAAATATAAAATTAGTAAATGGAAACTAATTAAATTTGAATAAAACTAAATGTCAATAAACTTGGAAGTGTATGAAATTAAAATTTTGACGTGGAAATGTATAATTGATTTAGTGTAGATTTTGGATGGATGTTAATGTTTTATATGCATTGGTTGTTAGATGGATGGTAACTGATTAAATAGAATTCATTAGGGTAAATGGAATTGAATAAACGGAATAAAAATTTTAAATAATTAAATTCAAATTTGAAGCAAAGTGAAATTAAATATAATTGAATTCAAATTATATTGAAGCAAATTGACTTGAATTTAAATTATGAATCAAACAAACTTGAAAAAATCGGAAACAAATTGAATGTAAACTTATTTCATGGATAAATAAGAAAATAAACGACTTTGTGCTTATGATTGTTTCTTTAGAAAATTTGAAGTTTGATGGTTTGTACTTTGAAATAATAAAAGCAAATTTTTTTGGAAAAATCCAAAATTGTCCAATATATGCTGAAACAAAAACAACCATAACTTTTAAATGGCTGAACGAAATTCGACGATCTTAGACTTTTCGGAAAGCTTAGAAACTGTAGCACGACCTTTGTTTAGAGTATCTTGAGAAATTCCTTCATTTACTTAGTTAAAAATTTGAATCTTCTCGCTGGCCTATGTAAAAAGGAAGCAAAATCAGTAGCATATACCCTTAGTATTTTCACCATAACTTTTTACTGGTTTATTGGATTTTGACGATCTTGCAAATTCTGGAAAGCTAAGAACTTAAGTTAAAACTTTCGCTTTAAGTATTTTGTGTTTTTCTGTCATTTAGATGATCGAAAAGGGGAGTGAACGTCGCTGACCTGCGCTACTCATTGCCCAGGCCGAGACGTATTCTTCTAGTAAAACGGCCGTGACTTTTGAAAGGATGGTCCGAATTCAATAATTTTGGACATTCTGGAAAGCCTGAAAAAAATGCAACAACTTTTATTTAGATTCCCTTACAAAATTTCATCGTTTAGGTGACTAAAAATTTGGATTTGTTCGTTGTCCCGAGACATAAATTTTGGTTTTGAAGATAAAATAAGTTATATATATGTTGTATATGCTAAGTATATCAATATACCTGTTAACTCCTCTTTAGCAACGACCTACGAGTTAAGAATTGGATGACTCGGATTGCCGTGATTCAAGAAGCTAACGAGTTAAAAAGCCTACGACCTAAGTGGTCTTGACGACTTACGACCTAGCGACTGAAGAGAACTTACGACCTAAAAGCTTCACGAGTTAGCGGGCTACAACCTATAGTGGTTTACGACTTAACAAGTTTACGACTCAGAGGATCTACGACTTAAAGAGTTAGACAACTTACGACTTAAGAGACAGGATTTAGCTTAAGTCGTCCACGACCTAATAATGTACGAGTTAAAATGCCTGCGAGTTAAGAAGTCTGCGACCTAAAATGTCTACGACCTAGGACTCAGCGACTTAACTTGCCTAGCGACCTAACTGCTAAAGGGACATTGCGATCTAGCAATGTTGCGACCTAACAACAGAAGACCTTGCGACCTAAGGACTTGGGAGAAGTTTGCGACCTAAGGACTTGGGAGAAGTTTGCGACCTAAGGACTTAAGGAAGCTTCGCGACCTAAGGACATAGAGGTTTGCGACCTAACAGCAGGAAAAGGTTGCGACCTACGACCTAAGAGGCCAACGAGCTAAGACTTTAACGACCTAGAGCTCCCACAGCTATTCCTTAACTCGCCTGCAACCTACCACTTAATCAAATAAAGCCAAGTACTGCTTCACCAGCTAATCTCTTAAGCCGCAAGGAGACTGCGACCTAGCTTAGGTCGCCCGCGACCTACGACTTAACTAAGGTCGTACGCGACCTAAGACTTGGTCAAATTTTCTGCTCAGAAATCAGCCTCTATAAATAGGCCACCACTTCCAACATGAAAAGGACTTTTGGCCATTCATTTCTTCAAGCGCCGTTACTCCGTCGAAGTCTCCACTCATCCAGCAATCAAAGATCCTCAAACATTCAAGACGCTACAACAATCTTCAAGAGATAATTCCTTACGTCCAACATGGATTCATCGAATTTCATCGACGAAGATTGAGCTAGTAGTCAAGATTGTTTCCTTTGATCAAGTTGTACTGTTTTGATAAGAGATTTGTATCGATTTGTAACCGAATTCAGAAATAAAGAGATTCAAAGTGGACGTAGGCTTAATCTCAAGCCGAACCACTATAAATTGCTGTCTTTTACTACTTTTCTGCCAGTTTACTGCTTAAAATCTGTTCCCGTCACACGGGTGGTGCTTTCACGATTCTATTACACACACCGGGTGTTAGCGTTCACTTTTTAACGTTAACATTTTGGTGCTTTCATTGAGAATTGAACTCAGGCGATCATCCACCGTTGCTTCGCAAAGATTCATAAAAAGAACCTTTCTTAAAAACCAGATCCGAAATAATGGCTCCTGGAAGAAGAGGTAGACCTATCAGATCCGGAAATGCTCACGAAGGGACTTCCGCTTCCCCAACGACAAACCAAGCAACTCCAACCGTTGGAGTCACCAGGGCTGAATTAGATGACGCAGTTTCTGGATTGTACCAACAAATTGAAACTCAAAACGCTTTGATGATGGATAGATTAACTGCTCTGCTCGGGGCAAATCGTCAACCAGAAAACCATCAAACTACTCTTCCTGAAATGCCACCTTTCCAAGTTGATGGTTCTATGCCGCAACCAACTTGTCATGAGCATATGCCCGGGCAAACTTCCGAGGGAAGAACTAATGCTTGCCCGGAGGTGTCTTTGAACAATAAAAAGTACCTGTCTGAAATGGTTGGCCGCATCATGAAAGAGAGCATGCAAAGGGAAGAGGATGAGGCTGACTGGGGATTTGCGCCAAGCAGAACTCCGTTTACTGAAAGGATCCTAAGAGCGGAGTTTCCAAGGAAATTTGCACCTCCTACTATCCAAGCCTATAGGGGAACCAGTGACCCTAATCATTTCCTCTACAAGTACGATTGGCATATGACCGGTGCAAGAGCATCAGACGAGATCAAGTGTCGATACTTTCCGGTATACCTAGAAGGTGTGACTTTACTTTGGTTCACAAAGCTTCCAGTTCGGTCTGTAGATAAGTTCTCCGACTTAACGCAAAAGTTTAAAGAACAGTTCAGATTGTATGCTTCAAAAGCTAAGGATATAATGTCACTGTCTAACCTTGAACAAGCGCCCGGAGAATCAATCAAATCTTTCTTGAGCCGTTTCAATATAGCTTTAGCCGAGGTAGAAAATGTAGAACCACGCATGATCCTGACTTATTTGATGCGAGCCATTGATAAATCGAGTAAATTTGGGATATGGCTAAAGATGAAGGAACCGAACTCACTTGATAAATTTTATAAAAAGGCCGACGAGTTCATTCGCCTTGAAAGCCTTTCTACAACATCGAAAGTGGTTGCTGCCCAAACTGATAATAACAATGTCCCATCTAAGAAAAGAGAATCTGAAAGTCAGAAAAGGGAGAGTGAAGGAGGAAAGAGCCAGGGAAATGAAAAGAAACCTCGCCGCTTTAATCCTTCGGATTATACTCCTTTAACTGATACACCAAGAAATATCTTTTTTGCAACAAAGGACGTTGTCAGATATCCTAAGCCACCTGAGATGACGAGAGGTGCAAAGCGTAATGGAAAATTCTGCCAATTTCACAATCAACCTGGCCATGACACTGACCAATGTCGCCAATTAAAGAATGTGATTGAAGAATTGCTGGAGCAGGGTAAACTCCAACAATACGTTAAGAGAAACAGAGTCGCTCCAACCTAATCCACTCGGGATCAACAACGTCCTACCCGTTAATCTGATTCTCTCGACAACACTACAGTGCAAGATTCAGAAAAGCTTGTCATTAATGTTGTCACAGGAGGCCCACACCCAGCAGGCAGAAGTTGGGACGACTGCTAATGGTCCACAAAACTGCAACTGGGGCATCTTTCACTTTCTCTGGCAAATAAATCCGAAGCTGCAAATCTAGCACAAATGGAAATCCAGCTTGGAGATTCTGAAACAACAATAACTAGCATCCATTTTTTACTTAGCAGCATTGCTTGAATTTGTAAAAATGATAATGGATGTGTGACTTCTGCATTGTAAACCACTGAGAAATCAGCATGACTGAATAATGGAAAACTATGCATTCTGTTTTTTCTATTATAAAATGCCTGTTATATTTCGATGAGTAAATACTCTAAATGTATTGCTAAAATGTCGATCTAATATTGCAGGTCATTAAAGCAAAGCTCACCCATCGCAAAGCTAAGCGAGCCTTACAAATCATTTATTAAAGCAAATTTCAAGCAACAAAAATTCCAAACTCAAATCCCATACAAGAGGAACTTCACATAAAAAGCTGACGGCTCCACTGTGTCAAGCTCTCGTTAACTGGTTGCGATCGTTGATATAAAAAGGCATCCAACCAAGTAACTTACGTTTACTCTGTGGAGTCATTCAACAGTGAAGTCTACTTCTTCGGATAAAGCAGTTTACTTGCAAAAGAAAGGAAGACGCGCTTGGAAACGATGATAAAGGATCGCAGATTGGCAGATGATGATATAACATGAGCGGACAAACATGGAAGCAGCCAAAGGAAGGTATGCCTCTCAATAGGAAAGCCGGTAGATCCACTAAAGGGACACCTTCCCAAGCAGAAGGAATAAGACCCTCGCTAACTGATTGTGATGCATCCGATCAGGCAGCTTGTGTCCATCCCGTGGATCTACTTGCCCCTAAGACGCAACCTTTCTGGCACACCAACCAAAGCCCTCTGACGAGGCACGCCAATAAATGGGAGTGCTTTCCTCAATCAAAAAGATTGGTAGGACCACCGAAGGGGCACCTTGTTAATTGATTGCGATCGTTTGTACAAACAAACATCCAATCAAGCAACTTACGCCTGTCCCGTGGACCCCTCCGACCATGAGAAAGTAACTTCCAGGCAATCAAAAGCCCTTTTTCGGAGGCACAAGCCCTCTTCGGAGGCCCAAGCCCTCTTCGGAGGCACAAGCCATCTTCGGAGGCAAAAGCCCTTTTCGGAGGCATATTTCACCCGTGTAGAAGTGCAAAATGCTTCTCTTCAGAGACCCACTTCACCAGTGATGAAATACTAAAAAGCCCTTTTTGGAGGCACATTTCACCCGTGTAGAAGTGCAAAATGCTTCTCTTCGGAGACCCACTTCACCAGAGCTGAAATGCAAAAACTGCTTCTCTTCGGAGACCAAAATTGCTTCTCTTCGGAGACCAAAAACTGCTTCTCTTCGAAGACCAAAATTGCTTCTCTTCGGAGACCAAAATTGCTTCTCTTCAGAGACCAAAAGACCTCTTCAGAGGCGTACTTCACCTTGCTTGAAGTACCAAAAATGAACCCTTTACTGGGGCACAAAAATCAAAACCTTCTTCAGAAGCTCATTTCATTGTGCGGGAAAATTCATTTTTAAACAAATAAAAGTGATCATTCCCAAAAGTCGAAGTGTTCTTCTGACAGAAAGAGAGAGTAAAAATTTCTCCAAAAACGAGATATACTCTATTAAAAGCAGAATGATTCCTGCCTCAAAAATGGAATAGTTATTCTCTAATATAAGAGTATCAGTCTTGTAAAAGCGAGAAATATTGCAATGCACTTGTGGTATGGGGGCAACATTGTACAATTCAGTTACGTTAATAAAAGTAATGTACAAGCGACACACCACAAGTTCATTGCGATATCACATAAAGAAGATGTGGAATAAATGCGTTCTTGAAACACAGACGAAAGTTTGTACAAGTAAAAAGAATCGTTTACTCTACACTTCAAATGAGAAACAGATATATTCCTACATACACAAGAATTTGTACAAGTAAAATAGTCATTTTATTCAATACTATGGAAACTTTTTTGTGCAGATTACAAAAAGGAGCGGAGACCGGTATCCGCACAATCTCCGGTCAATGCATGCAAAAAGCAGAAAAGACAAAATCAAACTCATTTCTCCTTCTTCCCACCCTTGGAGCCTTTACCCGGCCTGGTAATTAGTTTCGTAGGCCGTATCGGAGAAGAAGGAGAAAGAGACTCAGTCGGATCGATCTCTGCTTCATCCCCAGCAGCAGAAGAACTCTTCTTTCCTTTCTTCGAAACCGCACGTTTTCCCTTCTTCTTGGAAGAAGACTCACTCCCCGGAGCAAGAAACGTAGAAAGCTTTGTGTCGTAGTCAAAACACCGCTCCGGGGTCTTCTCGATATCTTCCAGACCTTCTGCCTTCTGTTCTTCGGAAGCAGGTGGTTCGTCCAAACCTTGAAGGGCTGCTATTGGTTCTTCCTGTGAACCTGGTTGAGAAGCTGGAAGAGGAATAACTTGAGAAGGAGGAGGAACGGCAGCTGAAGAAGGAAGAATTGGTGCAGTTTCTGGCACGTCTGCTGCATAATAAAAGAAATCAAAATCAGTATTCTCCGAGAAAAAAGAAGACCGTGAATCGTCAAAGTTACCTGGAGAAGCCGGTTTAGCGAGATCAATCTCAAATTCCCGAGCTTGGAAGTCCTTCATTGCCTCTTCCTCTGTAGGGGTGGTTACAGTTTCTTTGTCAACCTTAGCGGGAGGCGTGGAATGAGAACTAGAGCCAGTAATATCCGCGTAAGCTAAAGCCGAAGTATAAGTAGGAGCAATAGGAGGTATTTCTTTCTCAGGAAGCTTCTCTCCCGTCGCCTCGGCCCGCGCTCGGATAAGCTGCTCTTTTCCTTTGGCAAGGGCAGCGCGGTCGCTCTCACCTAAGTAGGTAGCTTGAAGATCTGCTTCAGCGTAACCGGCACCGCCAAACAAGTCAATGATTGCTTCCCATACTTCCGCCAAGGTGACTTCATATTCTGGTCCCAAAAATGAAAGGCTCCCACGCCCCAGGACACAATGCATATAAAAGTCGAATAGAGTCGCGTCAATGGTGGCTATGGTTGCTTTATGGGATTCTTCGGCTGCAGCTTTACCAGAAAGAGTTTCATCACGTTCTCTTTCAGCCTTCAGTAGCTGAGATTGCAGTCTTATAATTTCTAAGTCTTGAGGGCTGACTTTCTCTCGAAGCTGAACAGCGTCATCGCGGTATTTTCTCGTAACCTGCTGTTCTGCTTCGAGTTTCACCTCAATATCTCTTTGAGCAGCATGGGCGTCTCGAACTTGTTTTTGAAGCATTTCTTCTTTCTGAGAATAAGAAGTGGAAGAAGTAGCAATCTCATTTTTAAGTCTTTCAACTTCAGCTTCGAGCTTCCCATAACCATCGCTAATGCTTTTCATCTCCGCGTCATGCTGCTTACGCCATTTGTCCCACTCTGATTTATCATTCTCCATGGTCATCATCGCCTCAAGGTTCATATGGTTGACCCTTTGAAGTTCATCAACCAGCTTCTGCCATCCAGACATTCTTTCGATGTCAAGCTTTACAACATCGACATTTTTCAGCATCGCCTGCTTATCAATGGGGACCAAATCCAAATCAAAACGCACTCCTTTCAGACACCAATTCGGAAATCGGCTCTGAAGTGTGGGAGGACCATCTCCAGCTTGGTACTGTGGCCTATTAATGATTGTCTGGATGTCAGACTCCTTAAGGGCAGGAGAACCGGAAGATGTATTAGGAGGAATAGAAGCGGTAGTCTTTTCCGAGATATTAGATGTATCTTTCTCGCCAAGTCTGATCCGTTTGCTGGAATCATCGTAAGTATGACTCTTCCCCTTGTCATCGTAAGATTTCCTCTTGTAAGGATCGTCGCTTCTGCGGGAAGAGTCACGTCGCTCGTCCCTACTCCCATAGTATTCCTCATCTTCTCTCCGACGACGCTCTTCATGAGCTCGCCTCTCATGAGCCTTTCTGGCAGCCCTCTCCTCATCAGTTTCCTTCACGGCACCGATATAACTCCTAAAGTCATAAGCCTCACGGCTTCCGTAACGCTGGAATTTGTTGAAGTAAGAGCCGCTTCGCCCCATCAGAGAACCTGAAATTGAAGAAAAAGACCAGTTTTAGAAATCCTCAAATTGAAGAAGCTAAGTGCATATAAGTGCCAAAATCCTAAGTGTGTGTGATGTGCAAACTACGCGCGTCAGACTACAAACCACTTTTGGGTGTAGAAATGGCAATAAGTTGTGTGGAAGGCGTTGTGGTTTGTTGCAAAGAAGAAGTTGCTTCGATAACAGGAGGGACCACTTTAGAAACATCATCTTTAAAGAGCTCCTGAGAGGTTATCATGATGTCGCTCAGACTGTCAAAAGTATCATCGCCATGGTGCATGGGAGAATTATCTTTTTCAACTTCCACCTCAGCTGTCTTTTCAAGAGTGTGAAGATTTTCCTCCTCTTCAATAACCGGGGCAAGTGCTAACTTACTGGACGATCCAGCAATTTCGGTAGGAGTAGAACACTTTACCAATGAAGTCTCAGCGGTAAGTTCTTGCGGTAAAGGTTCTTTAGCAGGAACATGGGCATCTGACTCCTCAGCAGGAGAATCAGGGACTTCATGTGGCTGAGTGGAACGGGAAGGATGTAAGAGTCCAAATTCGTGGAGGAACTCATCTCTCAATAGAAATTGAACACTCCTCTCCTCAACCGACACAGCCATAAGCCTCTCGAAGGTAGTCTTGTGACGAGGTTCCCTAGAGGGGGGAGGGAGCGCTGAAACAGTAGAAAAAGAAGTTAACACTTGACAATTTGGACTTCGAAGAATTTAGAAAACAAAGGGGAGATAGATAATCGAAGGAGAAGTTCTCGAAGACAGTCATTAAACGGAGGAATCGCTCCACTCAAGCACATTTGGCGGTTCACTGCGACAAAGCCGTGGGGCGGCCTATCAGCAGTGTCATTCACTCCAGGGAGCAAAGCGTCAGCTTCAGCAATGCCAAACTGGGTGCATAGTTGACGGAAGACTTTATGATTCAGGATGGTAGGAGTCCTTTCCGGGGGATCATTCAAAGGGGTAGCAATTGGAAAAGCTTCTCCAGCTGGTTCCAAGTCTTCTTGATCAGATGCCATTCTACACAATCAGCTGAATGTTCAAAAGTGAAGGTGCACGTTCCCTAAAAGTGGGAAGTGCTGTGCAAGACTAATGAAAACAAGAAAAAGCAAGTATAACTGGAATTAAACTAACTGACAATCAGTCGATTACGAGATTTCAGAACTTGTTAATACTCAAGTGCAGTGTTAATGCAGACAAATCAGTTTTAGTTTACCATTACGATTTAGCTTTAATACTTCACTTGAATTGGTTATTGTATAGCATATCACTCATACAGTTCATTTAATTTAATTTAATCTTTATCAACTAATCTGTCATTCGATGTGGGCAGTCGGTGGCAGTATATTCGTCCCAGATTTTTTTTTTGTAAATGTTATAACATGCAGTTAGAATTATTGACAATCTACAAAAGAATGCAACAAAGTTCAAACAACTCGAGTCTCAACAATCGAGGCAATGGAAGATTTGTTAAAGTTATAACACGTTCACGACTTAGCATGGGCTAGAATTTCCCAAGTTCTAGCTCGTTCACGGTTTAAAAGATAAGACAGTTTGAAACCAAGGCTTTGCAAATGTCCAAGGCATGTTCTCTTAAGTCGGATCATTCAAGTCCAAGAATTCGAAGCAATGGAGTCCTAAGTTCTTAAGTCGTTCAAATAAATTTGTGAGTTACGAGTTAAGGACTATCTCGTTTGCGACCTAGTCATTCACATGTGCTCGCAAGTTGAGGATTAAGTGCTAACTCGCCAACGGTCCATGAGAAATTGCAACAAGATAGGTCATTAACTTTTTAGGTCGTAAGTCGCACAAAAGAAAAGTCAAAATAACATTTTTCTAGCTCGGCAACGACCTAAAACCCAATGCTGCAGTGAGCAACCAAAAAAGTTAAGTCGTGCGTGATCTAAGCTGAGAAAGTGTTAGGTCGTTCTCAGGGGATCTCGGGCTATCTCCTACTCAAACCAGGGCATCAGTTCCTCTCTTCAAATCCCTTCCTCCACTAAGAATCCCATTCCTCATAAATCAGCCAACCTAATGCACTGAAACTCTTCCCCTTCTTCTCACAAATCACCGAAAGCCAAATCAAACCACTTCGATTTCCTCGGCGATCAATTGAAACGAAAATCGTGAAGCAAGGCATAAGGTAATCGAAATTGATAGTTCGGTGATAGCTGAGGATTGAATAGAGAATGGGATCACTTACGGAATATGAAATTGAAGATGATCGATGAACGAGTAGTTGGATTCGCCTTTGAGAGCTTGAAATCTTGTTAATGGCAGAATGAAAGTTAAGTCAGGTGAAATGAAGGAGGAACGACCTAAGATATTTGTACCCCAGGGCAATGAAATGCGAACCGGCACCTCACGACCTAATTCCTTGCTAAGTCGTTCACGACATAACACCTACGAGCACGAGAGAAGATCGAAGCACACGACCCACAACCTAGGCGTGTACTTCGAGGGGCAAATGTTAACTCCTCTTTAGCAACGACCTACGAGTTAAGAAATGGATGACTCAGATTGCCGTGATTCAAGAAGCTAACGAGTTAAAAAGCCTACGACCTAAGTGGTCTTGACGACTTACGACCTAGCGACTGAAGAGAACTTACGACCTAAAAGCTTCACGAGTTAGCGGGCTACAACCTATAGTGGTTTACGACTTAACAAGTTTACGACTCAGAGGATCTACGACTTAAAGAGTTAGACAACTTACGACTTAAGAGACAGGATTTAGCTTAAGTCGTCCACGACCTAATAATGTACGAGTTAAAATGCCTGCGAGTTAAGAAGTCTGCGACCTAAAATGTCTACGACCTAGGACTCAGCGACTTAACTTGCCTAGCGACCTAACTGCTAAAGGGACATTGCGATCTAGCAATGTTGCGACCTAACAACAGAAGACCTTGCGACCTAAGGACTTGGGAGAAGTTTGCGACCTAAGGACTAGGGAGAAGTTTGCGACCTAAGGACTTAAGGAAGCTTCGCGACCTAAGGACATAGAGGTTTGCGACCTAACAGCAGGAAAAGGTTGCGACCTACGACCTAAGAGGCCAACGAGCTAAGACTTCAACGACCTAAAGCTCCCACAGCTATTCCTTAACTCGCCTGCAACCTACCACTTAATCAAATAAAGCCAAGTACTGCTTCACCAGCTAATCTCTTAAGCCGCAAGGAGACTGCGACCTAGCTTAGGTCGCTCGCGACCTACGACTTAACTAAGGTCGTACGCGACCTAAGACTTAGTCAAATTTTCTGCTCAGAAATCAGCCTCTATAAATAGGCCACCACTTCCAACATGAAAAGGACTTTTGGCCATTCATTTCTTCAAGCGTCGTTACTCCGTCGAAGTCTCCACTCATCCAGCAATCAAAGATCCTCAAACATTCAAGACGCTACAAAAATCTTCAAGAGATAATTCCTTACATCCAACATGGATTCATCGAATTTCATCGACGAAGATTGAGCTAGTAGTCAAGATTGTTTCCTTTGGTCAAGTTGTACTGTTTTGATAAGAGATTTGTATCGATTTGTAACCAAATTCAGAAATAAAGAGATTCAAAGTGGACGTAGGCTTAATCTCAAGCCGAACCACTATAAATTGCTGTCTTTTACTACTTTTCTGCCAGTTTACTGCTTAAATTCTGTTCCCGTCACATGGGTGGTGCTTTCACGATTCTATTACACACACCGGGTGTTAGCGTTCACTTTTTAACGTTAACAATACCTTTATATGCTTGGTTATCATTTGTTGTTGAGTATTTTAATAGGTGACAAAGGGTTGCGCTTCGCTTGTGGAGCTCACTTCTGCGCTAAACGCAAAATGTAAGTTAAAATGCTAATAAACGCTTAATAAAAGATACGTTCTCGGATTACGGTTTATGTTGTGGTATATTATTGTGTTTCCCATGTTTTGGGATGCCTCATTCTTGTAATGAGATGTATATCATGCAATTATTACTACTGTGAAATTTTTTGGTCCTAGTCGCGCAACGGAGGTGCTGCCGAAATTTTTCAAAAATCCGGGAGTTGGAAAATTTTGAGATTTTAAAAATCCTATAACTAAATTTTGCAAATAAGTCGAATATTTTGAATGAATTGTATCTAAATGATGGTTTCCCCTTCTCCTTTCCTTTAAGAGGACGAAAAGTTTTAAGTGGGGGAGAATGTAACGACCCGTATTTTTAACACTTTAAAAATACGAATTAAAATAAAAATTTTGGATAAAAATCCGAAGGAAATAAAATTTTGTGTTGTTAAATGTGAATTACAAGTTAAAATACAAAACTGAATTCTGAAATAACTTATTTGTAAATTAAATATGGACGTTAACTTGTATTGAATGTAAATAATGAATTGAATTTGATTGTAAACCAAATTGGTTAAGATTGTAAACAAAGAATAAATAAAATGGTAGACTTAATAGTGGAAGTTTATGTTATGGAAACTAATATAAATAAACGTAACTTAATATTACAGTTGATTGAAATCAGATAATAACTGAATCTGTAATTTGATAAGGATGTTAACTTGTAATTGAACGTAAGTAAAGATTCAAATTTGAGTGTAACAAGAAATTGAAACGAATTGAATTTGATTGTAAACAACGAAATAAATAAAATGTTACATTTAATATTGAAGTTATAATATTGAAATCAACGTAAATGAATGTAATTTAATATTACTGTGAATTTAAATAAGATGATAGCTGAAGAAAATGAAAGTAAATGAATTATCAACTATTGATAATAATGTATAAGTAAATGGTTGATTGTGACGACCGCCCATGACTCCTGCACTAAACATAGAAATAGTGCGCTGAAAAGTGTGCCTGGCAGCCATTGATGATTGTCAGGGGTAAGTTAAAACAGCAGAGTCTATCGTATTACTCACAGCGCATGGATAAAATACAATAGAGAATATATATAGTGAAGCTTCACAAAATAGAATCTCATTAATTAAGCTTCATAATAGTTGAATACAAACATCTGAATAGTCAATACATCAAGCCTCACTACATATCACTCAGAGAATTATACAAGCAGCGGAACATCCAGTACATATAGTAAGAAAATAATATGTAAACCTCCAGCTCGTCTTCGTCATCAGCATCGTCGGTTACTAAGAACAGCACCTGTCACCTGCTACCTAGTCTGCCCATCCCAAAATGGATGAACAGCCCAAGGTAATAAGAGTTGAACATAAAACCTTGAGTCAGACAACAGTCTTAGTGAGTAGTAAATTAACTAACAACATACCAAAAGAGCATAAAGGTAAAAGGAATAGGAACCCAACCCTCCCACTCCACCTCTTTCTAGAGTGATAGCCCCTAGACACACTAAGCAGAAGTGAACATAGCAAAGCAAACATTTAAAGTAAAGCAATTATCACTCGAGTCATGGTCAATGTTTTCCAAGTACAAACCCCCAAGGCCTAAACAAAGATCAGATAAGCACCCAAAAAGCACCGATCTTGAGACCGAATGATGATACAACCAAACATCCATGACTCTGGCTTTCACTGTTATCATTGCTTCGATACCACCGTTAATTGTATGACCGACACATTCTTTCAGCCGTCCGTCAAGGGCTAATAGTAACCCCGGTTCTAGACAGAACTCCGCACGTCGTCGCAGCCCGTGCCTAGGACTATCGAATCTGCCCAGAGTACTCGACTACCAACTGTAGTCTTTTGGGACTATCGAATCTGCCCAGCGTACTCTTGCTTTGAGACTGCTAGAACCTTCAACAACGATGTAATCTCAGCCTTCTAGTCATCCTCCTCGACGACTATTCTCATACTAGCTCAAGCGCCTCTCGAGCCAACCATTATCCTCAAACTCGAACCATTTCACCGAGTCATCAACATGCTTGGAATGATCCCGTCTGGATTAAACCAAGGCTATCTCACATCATGCCTTGCTTCATCTCATCATAGCAAAGCCTCATCTCAACATCATCATCAAATCTATCCATATGAGCTTTATCCTCCGCGTCATATGCCACGAGCAGCTTTTCCTGTTCAAGAGCCTTTCCCTTAGCTTTTGAATCATCTTCGACCAACTTGTCCAAATCAAATCATCAATCAACTAATTTATAACAATCAATCAAGTCAATCATTAATCCAAGTAATCAAGCATTCAAACATGATCTAATAAACAATTATAACAATAATGACAATCTTGTAAATAAAGAGTCTAAATCTAACAAGCATGAATCTTGAGCAATATCTCTACAACTTGATGAATGAACTTGCATAGGTTAACATGTAGTAAAATGGATGTCAAATCATCATGAATAATAGATCTATACTTAAGTTTAAGAAAATGCATGGAAATCACTATCTAAACACAAAATCAAGCCACCAATCCGATATACTCCTTTGGATCCGTGTGAGAGATAACCACCACTCACCAAATCACCAAAATACCTTAAAAGCAACACAATTCAAATCTGGACAGCGAAGGATCTAGCTCGATTCTCCAAAACTCCGCTTCAAACGATGAAATCTCTCTACGATGGATGTAGATCTTCAATCTAAGCTCTTGGATCTTCGATTTGATCTTCGATTTGGATGGAAGGAAGCACAAGATTAAAGTGGAGAAAAGAAGTGAAGAAGTGTTGAACTCGAGCTCTCAAAATGGCAGCACTTCGTCGCTTCAAAATCCGGATCCCAAAAAGTGAAATAGAACCGTGTATTTATAGGCTGGAAATCCTTAGGTCGTCCGCCCCCTTAAGTCGTCCACGACTTAACTCTCCCCGACCTACGACTTAACGACCCAAGCCTATGCGCATCCACGACCTAACGAGTTAGTAAATACTACGACTTAACTTCATAAGCCCTCACACGACCTACGACCTAACACTCATAAGCAGCTTAGCGACTTAACGCTACATGACCTAACGATCTAACGCATAGCCGACCTAACGATCTAACACACACCTTCACGCGACCTAACAACTTAGCCTTTACGTGACCTAACTAGGTTGTCCCACGACCTAACTACACCCAGCATACTAACATAGGTCATCTACAACCTAACTAAACACGGCATAGCGACTCAACGACCTAACACTATACACAAGGTCTCAACGACCTATCCTTAACTCGTCCACGACCTAACTTCCTTAGGTCGTTAACTCACTCAACCCCTAGGTCGCTAAACCCCTTAAGCCGCTCCATTCCTTAAGTCGCCGACTTTCTTAAGTCGCCAACTCCTTAAGTCGCTCAGCCGACTTATCTACCTTAGGTCGCTCACTTTCTTAGACCGCCAACCCCCCTTAGGTCGTCAACCTTGTTAAGTCACTAACCCTTAGATCGTCCACTTCCTTAGGTCGCAAACTTCTTTAGGTCGCTCCACGACTTAATCTTCCACACGACCTAAGTCCCAACACAAAAACTCCTTAGGTCGCTCCAACCTCTTAGGTCGTTCACCCGACCTAACTACCACCCGACCCAACTTCCGGACGACCTAACTTCTACATGACTTAACCCTGGACGATTCAAGCTCTGGTCGACTTAAACTCTGAATGATCTAACTCTGGACGTTCTAACAACACTCACGACCTAATGACAACAATTTTTACGAATCTTTCGATACGTAAAATACGGGTCGTTACATTCTCTCCCCCTTAGGAATTTCGCCCCCGAAATTCCAAACAAACAAGAGCAATCAAAAACTATTCTGCATGCCTACCATCCATAGCAATCAACAAATCATGCATCCAATTACTAGCCTACCATGCAGAATTCTAAGACTAGAACAAGTTACAATGTCGTGAGATGATACGACACCTTATAGCCATACCTCGAAGAGTTCAGGATGAGCTGCCTTCATCCTCTCTTCCACCTCCCATGTACAGTCGTTAACATCATCACTCCATTGTATCTTGAGCAACCTAACTACCTTCCTCCTAAGCTGTTTCGTGTCAGTTTCCACAACACGAAGCGGCTTACAAGGTCTCTCAACAACTGGATCGACCTCAAAATCTTCACAGCTATCTACAGAAACTACTGTATTCAAGTCGTGCACATACTTCCGTAGATACGATACATGAAAAACATTGTGCACACCCGCCATCTTTTTTGGTAACTCCAATTTGTAGGCGAGCTTTCCAATTCGCTCGATGATCGGGAATGGCCCAACAAATCTCGGAGTCAATTTTCCTTTCTTCCCGAATCGAATAACATTCTTCAGTGGAGAAATCTTCACAAAATACATATCACCTACGTCGAATTCCAAATCCTTACGACGCTTATCGGCATAACTTTTCTGACGGTCTTGGGCTGCCTTCATTCGTTGCTGAATGATCTCTATGCAATCCGAAGTCTGTCGAATCATTTGTGGCCCAAGTATCAACTTTTCCCCTGTTTCCAACCAACATGTCGGAGAGTTACACGGTCTTCCATACAATGCTTCATACGGTGCCATACCAATGCTTGACTGGTAACTGTTGTTATACGAAAATTCCACCAAATGAAGGTGATCTTCCCATGATCCTCCAAAATCTAAAACACAAGCTCTAAGGAGATCTTCCAAAACTCGATTGACTCTCTCGGTCTGACCATCTGTTTGGGGGTGATAAGCTGTACTCAAACACAGTTCAGTTCCCAAAACTTCCTGGAAGCTCTTCCAAAATCTACTAGTGAACAATGGGTCTCGATCGCTCACTATACTTTTCGGAATACCATGAAATCGAACTATCCACTTAACATACAGCTCAGCCAACTTTGATGCAGTCCTGGTCGATCGAATAGGAATGAATCTTGCACTCTTAGTCAGACGATCTACGATGACCGAAATCCCTTCATTTCCCGTTCTTGTTCTAGGTAACCCATCAATAAAATCCATCGATATTTGCTCCCACTTCCATGTAGGAACTTCTAATGGCTGAAGCAATCCACTGGGCTTCTTCTGCTCAGCTTTTACCAACTGGCAGTTCATGCACTTGGAAATAAAATTTCCAACCTCCTTCTTCACACCTTCCCAGTAATAGGTTCTCTTCATATCCCGATACATCTTATTTCCACCTGGATGAATTGTCAGCTTCGAGTGATGACTTTCCTTCAGAACTTCATCTCTCAATTCACCTATATCGGGAACAACTAGTCGTCCTTGCTTCCGAAGCAAACCCTCTCGATCGACCTCGAATCCTTTATCCTTTTCTGGGTCCAATCCAGATTCCAAATCACGGATAATCTTGACAAGCTTATCGTCTCACTTTTGGCTCTCGCCAATTCTTTCCACAAGAGTAGGTCTTATCGATAAGTTTGCCAACATCTCAGGTTCCAATTCACATCTAGGCCTGAAGTCAAATCCAGCCAAATACTCGAGACTCTTCCATTCTGAAAACATGGCTCCCAAACCTGCATGTTTTCGACTTAACGCATCTGCCACTGCGTTACCCTTTCCCGAAGTATAGGCTATACCAAAATCATATGATGCCAAAAACTCTAGCCATCGTTGCTGCCTAAGATTCAAATCCTTTTGGGAGAAAAGATACTTCAACGACTTATGATCTGTAAACAACTCGAATCGAACTCCCAATAGATAATGTCTCCACATCTTCAGAGCAAATACAATCGCTGCCAACTCCAAATCATGAGTCGGATAATTCCTTTCATGTGGCTTCAGTTGTCGACTTGCATACGCAACAACTTTACCCTTTTGCATCAGCACTGCTCCAAGTCCAGTACCACATGCGTCGGTGTAAACCACCA
Source organism: Allium fistulosum (assembly GCA_030737815.1). Lineage (NCBI taxonomy): Eukaryota > Viridiplantae > Streptophyta > Magnoliopsida > Asparagales > Amaryllidaceae > Allium > Allium fistulosum. The sequence goes on from CM060905.1 coordinate 1,148,114,088, forward strand.
TCTCATCATTTCCACTTGGAATAGTCAAAACAGTAGCACTTGTCAATCGCTCTTTCAGGATTCCGAAAGCTTGCTCACACTTAGCATCCCATCTGAATACTTGGTTCTTTTTCGTCAATCTTGTTAATGGTGCAGCCACCTTGGAAAAGTCTTTGATAAATCGACGATAATATCCTACAAATCCAAGAAAACTTCTCACATAATATGCATTCTAAGGTCTAACCCAATCCTGGATTGCTGCCACCTTAGCGGGATCAACCGCTATTCCATTTCCAGAGATAATATGGCATAAGACCCTCACTTCACTCTTCCAGAAGTGGCACTTCGAAAACTTAGCCTTCAGCTGATGTTTCCGTAAGATTTCCAAAATAATATGCAAGTGCGTCTTGTGTTCTTCTTCAGTTCTGGAATAAATCAAAATATCATCCACAAACACAAGTACGAACTTGTTCAACTGATCTCTGAACACTCTATTCATAAGATCCACAAAATACGCTGGTGCATTAGTCAATCCAAACGGCATCACCAGCCACTCAAAGAAACCAGATGGTGTTCTGAAAGCAGTCTTCGGCACACTATCCTTAGCCACTCTTAATTGGTGAAATCCCGTAGCTAAATCCATCTGAGAAAACACCTTAGCTTCGTGAAGCTGATCAAACAAGTCATCTATTCTCAGCAATGGATACTTGTTCTTCTTAGTCACTTTATTCACCTCACGATAATCCACACAGAACCTCAATGATCCATCTGCTTTGGTTGCAAACACAACTGGTGCACCCCATTCGGACACACTACGCCGAATGAATCCTTTCTGTAAAAGATCATCAACTTGCACCTTCAGCTCTTGTTGTTCCCTAGGCGCCATCCGCCTAAGAGGCATCACAACAGGTCTGGCTCCTTCAACTAGATCGATACGAAACTCGATCTCTCTATGCGGCAGTAACCCTTTAACCTCATCAAAGACATCCTCAAATCCATTAGCGATTGGCACGATGACATTCCATCCCGTGGAACAACCAGCGAATACATGAAGCTCATGAAGACGCTTTCCTTATGCTTACATCGTATCACAACCTTTCGCCCTTCCACATTCTCGACTGTCACCTCCAACCTTTCACAATCAACCTTTGCCGCATACTTCCTAAGCCAGTCCATACCCAAAATAATTCCGAACCCCGCAAAGTTCAGAACAAAACAATCACAAACAAAAGAGCAATCATGACTCGATACAACCAGACCACGGCATAGCATACACAGACAGGACGAACCCCCAACTGGATTAGTCATAACCAATGGTCTATCAACAATATCTGGTTTTAAATCCAACCGGCATACAAGTTCATTACAAACAAAAGAATGCGACGCCCCAGTATCGAATAACACTCTAACTGGAACACCACATATGGAAAGAGTACCTTGAACCACCACACTCTTTCCTTTCTCTTCAACGGTAGGAGCTTTTGAAGATGATGGAACAGCCCCTAAAGCATAAGCTTGCACAATCTGCTTGTCCTTTCGTGGTTCTGGACAATTCCTCTTGACATGCCCCGGCTTGTCACAGTTGTGGCACTTCACCGGCACCTTTGGATTCTTACAATCTCTGGAGAAATGGCCCTTCTGCTGACAATTATAGCAGGTCACTTCGCCCTTCGGCTTCTTCTGGCCATCCTTACCCTTCTGCTGATGCTGCTTCCTCTTCTTGTTTCCACCTTGTTGTGGTTTAGACTCTTCATTGGTTATAGCAACAACAGATCCCTCTTTAGGAAACAAATTCTCATGCCTGAGAGCTTTCTCCACAAGCTTCTCAAATGGATTGTCCAGATGATCCACCAACTGCCTCCCAAGATAAATGTCCAAGCCTGTCACAAACTTCTCGTTCTTCTGATAAGGAGATTCAATATACGACCGGGCATACTTGGACAAAGCTTCAAACTCAGAAACGTACTCAAGAACTGGTCTTCCATCTTGCTTGAGCTCTACAAACTTCTTAAACAGAATAGATTTCTGAGCTGTAGAAATGAACTTAGCTTCAAATCTGGCTTGGAATTGCTCCCAAGTAATTTCTTCCTCCGGAGTATCAATGGTGATAGAGTTCCACCAGTCAGAAGCTCTCCCTTGAAGTTGTTTTGATGCGAGCTTCCTTATAGTTGCATCCTCGATTCTCAAATCACCAAAGATTCTTCTACAAGCATCTATCCATCTCTGGACTTCAATGGTTGACTCTGTTCCCAAGAAAATCTTCCCTCCAAGAGCAGTATAGTCTTTACACAGCTTAGCAAAATCCACCGGTCTTGGAGCTTGAACTTGAATTCCAACATCAACTGATGGCCCCGGAGCTGGCATCCTTCTCATGATCGAAGTCATCATAGCCTCGAAAATAGCAGCATAATCAACAGCCCCCTCAGCAGCACGGCCTTCCCTAGCAGCTGGTCTCCCTCTTCGACTCATTCTTAATATCTATAAAAGAAATGATCAGCACACCTTGAGAAACAACTGCATAAAGAACTCAAATCCTTCTAAGCTACTATATTATATATAGTAATCATCCATCAAAATACAATTATGTCTCTCATACGTAGTTACGTCAGCGAGCGTTGGCTAAAATCGATTAACCAATGCTCTGATACCAAATGTGATGACCGCCCATGACTCCTGCACTAAACATAGAAATAGTGCGCTGAAAAGTGTGCCAGGCAGCCATGGATGATTGTCAGGGGTAAGTTAAAATAGAAGAGTCTATCGTATTACTCACAACGCATGGATAAAATACAATAGAGAATATATATAGTGATGCTTCACAAAATAGAATCTCATCAATTAAGCTTCATAATAGTTGAATACAAACATCTGAATAGTCAATACATCAAGCCTCACTACATATCACTCAGAGAATTATACAAGCAGCGGAACATCCAGTACATATAGTAAGAAAATAATATGTAAACCTCCAGCTCGTCTTCGTCATCAGCATCGTCGGTTACTAAGAACATCACCTGTCACCTGCTACCTAGTCTGCCCATCCCAAAATGGATGAACAGCCCAAGGTAATAAGAGTAGAACATAAAACCTTGAGTCAGACAACAGTCTTAGTGAGTAGTAAATTAACTAACAACATACCAAAAGAGCATAAAGGTAAAAGGAATAGGAACCCAACCCTCCCACTCCACCTCTTTCTACAGTGATAGCCCCCAGACACACTAAGCAGAAGTGAACATAGCAAAGCAAACATTTAAAGTAAAGAAATTATCACTCGAGTCAAGGTCAATGTTTTCCAAGTACAAACCCCCAAGGCCTAAACCAAGATTAGATAAGCACCCAGAAAGCACCGCTCTTGAGACCGAATGACGATACAACCAAACATCCATGACTCTGGCTATCCTTGTTATCATTGCTTCGATACCACCGTAAATTGAATGACCAACACATTCTTTCAGCCGTCCGTCAAGGGCTAATGGTAACCCCGGTTCTAGACAGAACTCCGCACGTCGTCGCAGCCCGTGCCTAGGACTATCGAATATGCCCAGAGTACTCGACTACCAACTGTAGTCTTTTCGGACTATCGAATCTGCCCAGCATACTCTTGCTTTGAGCCTTCTAGAACCTTCAACAACGATGTAATCTCAGCCTTCTAGTCATCCTCCTCAACGACTATTCTCATACTAGCTCAAGCGCCTCTCAAGCCAACCATTATCCTCAAACTCGAACCATTTCACCGAGTCATCAACATGCTTGGAATGATCCCGTCTGGATTAAACCAAGGCTATCTCACATCATGCCTCGCTTCATCTCATCATAGCAAAGCCTCATCTCAACATCATCATCAAATCTATCCATATGAGCTTTATCCTCCGCGTTATATGCCACGAGCAGCTTTTCTTATTCAAGAGCCTTTCCCTTAGCTTTTGAATCATCTTCGACCAACTTGTCCAAATCAAATCATCGATCAACTAATTTATAACAATCAATCAAGTCAATCATTAATCCAAGTAATCAAGCATTCAAACATGATCTAATAAACAATTATAACAATAATGCCAATCTTGTAAATAAAGAGTCTAAATCTAACAAGCATGAATCATGAGCAATATCTCTACAACTTGATGAATGAACTTGCATAGGTTAACATGTAGTAAAATGGATGTCAAATCATCATGAACAATAGATCTATACTTAAGTTCAAGAAAATGCATGGAAATCACTATCTTAACACAAAATCAAGCCACCAATCCGATATACTCCTTTGGATCCGTGTGAGAGATAACCACCACTCACTAAATCACCAAAACACCTTAAAAGCAACACACTTCAGATCTGGACAGCGAAGGATCTAGCTCGATTCTCCAAAACTCCGCTTCAAATGATGAAATCTCTCTTCGATGGATGTAGATCTTCAATCTAAGCTCTTGGATCTTCGATTTGATCTTCGATTTGGATGGAAGGAAGCACAAGATTAAAGTGGAGAAAAGAAGTGAAGAAGTGTTGAACTCGAGCTCTCAAAATGGCAGCACTTCGTCGCTTCAAAATCCGGATCCTAAAAAGTGAAATAGAACCGTGTATTTATAGGCTGGAAATCATTAGGTGGTCCGCCCCCTTAAGTCATCCATGACTTAACTCTCCCCGACCTACGACTTAACGACCCAAGCCTATGCGCATCCACGACCTAACCAGTTAGCAAATACTACGACTTAACTTCATAAGCCCTCACACGACCTACGACCTAACACTCATAAGCGGCTTAGCGACTTAACGCTACACGACCTAACGATCTAACGCATAGCCGACCTAACGATCTAACACACACCTTCACGCGACCTAACAAGTTAGCCTTTACGCGACCTAACTAGGTCGTCCCACGACCTAACTACACCCAGCATACTAACATAGGTCGTCTACGACCAAACTAAACATGGCATAGCGACTCAACGACCTAACACTATACACAGGGTCTCAACGACCTATCCTTAACTCGTCCACGACCTAACTTCCTTAGGTCGTTAACTCACTCAACCCCTAGGTCACTAAACCCCTTAAGCCGCTCCATTCCTTAAGTCGCCGACTTTCTTAAGTTGCCAACTCCTTAAGTCGCTCAGCCGACTTATCTACCTTAGGTCGCTCACTTTCTTAGACCGCCAACCCCCTTAGGTCGCCAACCTTGTTAAGTCGCTAACCCTTAGATCGTCCACTTCCTTAGGTCGCAAACTTCTTTAGGTCGCTCCATAACTTAATCTTCCACACGACCTAAGCCCCAACACAAAAACTCCTTAGGCGCTCCAACCTCTTAGGTCGTTCACCCGACTTAACTACCACCCGACCCAACTTCCGGACGACCTAACTTCTACATGACTTAACCCTGGACGATTCAAGCTCTGGTTGACTTAAACTCTGAACGATCTAACTCTGGACGTTCTAACAACACTCACGACCTAATGACAACAATTTTTATGAATCTTTCGATACGTAAAATACGGGTCGTTACATTGATTCAATAATGAAAGTGTAAATCAAAATAAAAGAATTCAATTGGAATTAAATAACTTGAATTTGAATTACAATATAATTGAACGCTAAATCTAATGTAATCTTTTGTACTGGATTTATAATGGAAAACTGCATTGTAAAAGGTTGTTAGTTACTGTGAAATTAAAAATGAAATTTGTGAACAATTGAAATTTGATTTAAAAGTTAATAGTTTGACATTGGGAATTTTATATTGAAATTAAACAGTAGAAATAGCCATTTTACAACTGTCTCGGATTTCGACGAAACAAGTTTCATCGGATCCGTAACGGTGAATTATTGTAAGATTTCAAGTTTCGTAGCGATCGGACTTTTCGTTTGATCGTACAGACTCGAAACGCCTTGAAATAAATGCAATTGAAATTAATTGAAATCAATTTGAAAAATATTGATTTTAGCATAACTTCTTCATACGATGCAATTTGAACCCGAAACCTTTTCCATCGTGTTTAAAATATTTTAAACATCTATTTTGATATATGGGTTGACCCATTTTCATTTCGGAGTCGTAACGGGCTTTTTGGGCTACTTTGGCGTTAGCGCGTATATCGGTTTTATCCATCTACTCTATTCCAACTTTCTCTATAAATATCCTGCTACAAACCATAGCCTCCCTAATTCTCATTTGTATGTACGCAAATTCATTCTATTCCTCCTCTTCCTCAATGGTAGACAAAATTCTATATTTCCTGATCCAATTGCAAATCAAATCCAAAGCATAAAGTTCAAAGTCCTCAGAAAAATCTGAAAAAAATATATGTTGAAGCTCTCGACTAGCGTAATTCAAAGGTGGTGTTCGTTTTTTGTTTTGGGTCATCGTCTGATCAGTTAAAATCGAGGAAGTTTCGGCCGTTCATCGCTCGACGACGAACTTCGTCGGATCGGAAATTCCTTTATGGGTTTTGTAGAGGGGACTGAGGGGAGTCGATCTATGTGGTTAAATTGGCGAATCAACGGTTGGATTGTCGGCAAATTGCGAACTAGTGTTCGAAACTAAGTGGCGGCCGGTGTCTAGGGACTCATGCGCGGCGATCTGGGGAGGGTCGTGACCCTTGGAGGTGGTCGGCACGGTGTAGAAGTGGTGATGAACGTAGATGGAGGGGGACGCGGTTGATCGAACGTGAATGTTATTTCCGTGCGTGCTCCGTTTCTTTTCATGCGTTCGCGTGCGATCTTCGTTCTTTCCTGTAGCTTGCATATGGAGTGGTGACGTGGCATATAAAGGGTGATAAATGTGTTCACTTTTATTATTTTATTTAATTGAAATTCAATCACAATTTTCGCAATATCTATCACATACGAACACCAATTTACGCGCGGTTTCTTTTGTTAGGATCGTATTGAAATTCCGGACCAGATGACGCAGGTTTGGATGAATTCTGAGACTGTCAAATTTTTGAGTTTAAATTGAATTTAAATTCAATTTAAATTCAAAAGGTGAGTGTTTATACGCTCACAATTGACTAAAATAATTTTATGTTAGTTATATTTATATTTTGAAGTGATATGAAATTTATTGGCTATTGTTTGGTAGGTTTAATTGTCATTTAAATTGGTATATGAATTAATTGATAGAATTTAAATTGACCATTAAATAAATTTAAATTTTAGTTGGAAGTATATTACCCGATTTGGTAAAAATTGAAATTTGTGAATGTTATTGGCTTTATGGTTGATTGGTTGTGGTGGATGCTATTGATCGATATTGGTTGTTTATTTATTTTATATATCATGCTATCATCCTGTATATTGTTTATTGCAAATAAAACTGTAAACTGAATTATTTTGAATAAATTAAGAAATAGGTTGAAATAATATATACCTATGATATCTATTTGGATTGAAATGATATATATCCATTCTTGAAATTATATTGAAATAATTATTCACTTGGCCATAGGTTAGAAAATTATATACGAACACCGGGTTGATTAAATTAAATGATTTTAAAAGTTGTTTTGAAATTATTTAAATGAATTAATTTTAAGAATAAAATCCAATTTATGGAAATTGAATTATTTGAATTGAAGCTCGAAATGTTGGAATTTAAACATGGTAAATGAAATTGTTTAATTATTCGAAGTTTAGATTTTTAAAGTAAAAATAAATAAATTGAAATACGGCGTAAATTTTCGAAAGTTGATTTGTTTTAAAAGATTGGACTTTTAATCGAACTCTGAATATTTCTAAGAAAATTTATATGAAATGATATTTCAAGTTTGAGTTTTGAATTGAAAATTAATTTGAAATTGAGATTTAATTAATTTGGAATTGAATATAAATTTAACGAAATTTGTGAATTGAACTAAATTGAAACTATTGAATTAAATTTGAAGATAAAATTGATTTGAATGGGATTTGAACTGAAATTGATTTGGAATGTAATACTTAAATGAATTCTTGAAATCCAAATATTAATCTATGTTTAATTGAATTGGAATTGGAATTGAAATTGATGATTTAGATTGGATTAAATTTGAATTTGGAACTCGAAGATTTGTGAAAGTCAAGGAAACTATTTTATTTTATAAAGTAATTTTAAATTTTATTTAAAACTATTGATATTTTACTTTATAAATTATGTTAATATAAGCTATTTTATTATAAATCATTTTTAATATAAATTATTTTACTTATAAACTATTTTATTATATATACTAATTTTAATATCTAAACTGGTTAAGAGGAAAGTGTTATGATTCCAAAGCACTATGATTTCTAAAATTTGATTCCAAAGAATTATGATTTCCAAAGTGTTTGATTTAGAAAGTGTTATAACTTTGAAGTACTAAGATTTGTAAATGTATATATTTGAGATGGAAATATTTAAAATGGAAATGATATTGTATTTGGTTTTGAAATGGAAGTGATATCGTATTGATATGGTTTTGAAATAGCAATGATATTTCGGTTTGAAATATAAACTATTTTGAAAGTTTATTAAATAACCAATCGGTGTAATAATTACGTAGTTATTGAAGAGTCCGGGATCGGATATGGACATACTCTCTGTCGATACCGAAAACCACTTTAATAACTAATATACGCGGAGTGTTGATCGAGAATGAAGTGGATGGTTTTGGTGAACGCGTTGACTGAAGAAAGAGAACGATTTTGGATGACCCCTGACATGACTAAAACAGGGACGCGCCGGGCCATTGAGGTTCGCCACCTCTAGCGGACACACTTCTTCGATACCATATCTATTACTATTGTGATTCGATTTGGGTGCACCCCTTGATTTGGGAGTGTTGTTTCGCGGTGTTGGGGTAGTAGCTGCTATGCCCAACATCAGTCTGGATCACGCAACTACTAGTATCCTAGTTGGTATCGCCACATGTACCTTGTCATACTGATTATCCTATTCACGACCACTATGATTTTGATTTGTGTTATACCTATGGGGTACCCTCTGATAACCACTAGTTTACGGTGGGGCTTACGGTGCTGTATAGACTATGACATTTATAAACTGTGTTAAGGGTGGAATGGGCCATGGCTTAATGCTAGGAATGATATTTTACTTTATGATAGACATTATTGTATATAGCGTATTCTATTATATAGTAGATAGTTTAACGGATCCTTAGGAGATGGAAATCCCGAACATCTCTTAAGTTAATGCACGCACGTTAAACACTGGATAGGAGGTGTCTAAAACCCGTAAACATCTCTGACGCCGTCACACCCATATTTACTTATTCGATTTAACTTACATGAGATATTTTAGTACTGACTCGAGTGTTTTGTCTTTTCATTACGCTCGGGTCAGCCTGAGCATTTCAGATAAGGTTGAAGATCTATTCTGGAGGACGAAGACGGAGTTTGGTATTACATCATTTGTATTCTACTACTGTATTATTTTTCTGCTGCATTATTGTATTATCTCTGATATGTATGTAACTCTGATTTATGATGTATAATAATAATCAAATTTATTTATTTAACAGCTTCATGAACTGTTGTTTTATTATTATATCTTGTTCCTTCCACTGTGAGATTCTGAGTTTGTTTTTGTTCTTTCTTTTCTTTTCTTATTTAACCCCAATAACTATCTATATTTTGGATTGGTTGAGTCGGCATGTGTGTCTACTTTGTCGACTTGAACGGTCAAAAATGCGGGTCGTTACAAATTTGACTTACATAAGATCATTTAGTTCTGACTCGAGTGTTTTGTTTCCATTACGCTCGGGTCAGTCTGAGCTTTTTCAGTGTATTGAAGACCATTTTATTCTCTGAAGGACGAAGATGAAGATTCAGTATATTATTACTATTTATTATATTTATTCCACCACATCATGTATTCCGCTGCAATATTTGTTTATTTATGATGTACGTATAACTCTGATTTGAATGTGTAAAAGTGTAATCAAATGTTATTTGTAAAACAGCTACATGGACTGTTTATTTGATTATTATATTTTGTCGTTCTGCTGCGAGATTCTGTGTTTTTTTTTCTTTCTTTTTTACTTTTTTTCTTATTTACCCCATTAAAAATCCTTCCTTTTGAATGGTTTGAATTAGACATGTGTGGTTTATTGTCGATTTAATCCATCCAAAAAGGTGGGTTGTTACACCCAATTTTAACCTGATTATTATCACTGAACGCCTTATAGTCAAACTATGAAACTTAATTCACAAGGTGTTTGTTTTAATATTCCCCCAATTTCTGTTGAGGTAAATAGGAACACTACTGGTAAATCAACAAACAATAGTCAATGCCCCAAAATTGGACGAGCATGACTAATCAATCCCTAGATGGTAATAATCGAATATTATTATTTCCTAACAAACAAGCACATCAAAAAATAGCGATATTAATTTTTGAAGATCATTCCTTTTATATACAAAATATACCCTTAGGTAAAATTATTTCATTTACCAGTTTCAAAACAATAGAGTGTTGGTTGTTCTTGTTCATGTGTTTAGAGACCCTATCAATAATGTTAGCTACTCGTATTGACTAGAAACCATAACCACTCAACAAATCAATTAATACAATATAAAATGTTTTCATAAAAGTAACAAATACGCGATCTCATATATAATACGCGCAACTCATTTTAGGGTGTTACAAACCCTATATCTAATGTGTTTACCCTACCACGACCAAGGTTCTCGCTAAATCTTCAGCTCAAATGCTAACTGCAACAACCCTCCTTTTCGATCCTCTGAAGTCGACACTAATACATCCATGGTACTCATGTGCCGAGCATTCGATGCCGTAAAGACGGATTATTGGGGTGAAAAAAAAGGAAAGAGGTAAAAAAATCTCAAAATATTATGAGTAATATATAATATACCAGTGATCTTTACAAAAGAAAAACTATGATATACATACATAAATCAGAGTAACTAATCTATCATCAGTTTGGATAGTTATAACAACCTCTCCTCAAAAATGCTGATAAATATAAACAACTAATGTAGTGGAAATAAAAATATACGCGAATACTTCTTGGAGGCATCCGGCTCGACTCCAAACGCTCCAAAGCATCCATAAATAAATCTAGAAAACATGCTTGGGCCGACCTGAGTATTATAAGAATATAACGCCTGGATCAATCTGGTAAACTGTAATGACCCGAAAATTTTTAACAGTTTTTATAACGTAATTAACTGAAATTTTGTGAAATTCAAAACTATAAAATTTTGCAATGAAAATTCAATATTTGGAATACGTCCATTTAGACATAGCAAATGAAAAAATTTCATTGGAAATTATGAATGTTAATTCTGTTGTGCAAATTTCAATTTCAATTTAATATCAGTTGATTTGATGAAAATTAAATATTTTCCAAACCTGGATTTTTTTTCATAATAAAATGTTCACCATTTTCTAAGTGAGACGTCATATTTGGTTTCATCAAATTTTGACTGCTCTAGCCCCGTTTATCTTATTTTCGATGAATTTGCAGTAGTTTAGCAGTGAAATATCAACTTTAGATAGGATGGTCGTATCGCTGATATCTGTGTACCGTTTTGATCGTCTCGTCGTGCTGATCTCCGCAGTATATTCATTTGTGTGTTTCCGAGTTTGGGACATGACGAAATCGGTAAACCGATCAGTCGTATCGGTTCCGCATTTGGATCTTTTAGCTTCCCATACCCTTTCATTTTCCACCGTACATCAACTAGCCATTTGTCATTAATATTCTAGAATTCTATAGGTCTGACTTTTGCATTCTACTGGTTGAAATCAATCTGTCGTTTGCTTTTATTAATTCCCGAATTCAGTGCGTGGCTTTTTTAATTCCTATGTTGATTTATATTCTCTGGTTCAACTCATTGCTTCCCCATTCGTTTGCTCTTCCTCTTTTATAAATAATATATATAATATTAGGCAAACCTGGTCAATATTTCTTCCTCCAGCAAACTTATAAATATTTCTTTTCTTCTTTCGTGCCCAGCACGTCACTCCTTTTCTGCATCACCCACGCCTTCATGCAAATCACCATTGTAACAACCCTATATGTTTCAATTATTATTTTTAATTGATATTTCCAGATTTAAAAGCTTTATTTATGAAAAAGAATAAATTTTGTTATTTTAAGTATAAACTTTGATTTTGATGTGGATTAGAATTCCAAATATGACTAAATTTAATATTTCCAGAAAATGTGAATTTTGGTCAATAGTCAAACTTTGACTTTTAAGTTTAAATTTTAAATATTTAAAATTATATATTTTATCTTTTATTATGAAAATAGATGTAATAACTTGAAAACTACTTTTCGTTTCGTTGAAAACGGAGTTAAAATGTAAAAGTTATGTACATTTCAATTTTTAGTATAATTTGTTTTATTGTGCAATTTTGCCTATTTTAAATTTTATAAATCATATTTTCTTTCTTATATTTTGTTTTAATATGTGTTAATATGTTTTTATGTATATTTTTTGTCTTTTTATATTTTTAAAATGGTAATAGAATTTTTCCAAAATTTACTGTATTTATTTTTCATTTTTAAAGGCTGTTTTCCTATTTTCTGCTATTTTCTTCATTAAAAATTATATGTAAATTAAATTTTTAATATTTATATTGTGAATATATTTTTATTTTATGTTATTATTTATGTTCAAAAATATATTTCAAGCTCATATGAATTTTCTAAAAATTTATTCTATTCAATTCCAAATTTTCTAGACTAGTTACTATTTTTAAGCAATTTCCTTAATTCTTTTTATATTTTCTTTAAATTTAATTATATATTTTTATTTTATTTCACTTTCTTTCGGTTTTTAGATGTACTTGCTGAATTTTATTTTGTTTTATTTGATTTAAAAGAAAAGGAAGTATGGAAGGTTTTAAAAGCTAAGAAACGTAAAGTCGTTTCACCGTTTCTTTTACCGTTTCTTTTTCAATCAATACATCAGTTATTCTGGCCGTTCCTTATACTTTCTTCAGCTGTACCTCTCTCTTATTCACGTGAAAACTTCTCAAAATTTCAGTTCTCATCTCCTAAAACTCACGGCTAAGAAAAAATTGCCAATGGCTTCCATTCTCTACTTCTTCTCTTCACTTTTCCTCTTTTCTTTCAATGATTTTGCTTGATCTCTTCACATGTTTGCTTGGCCTAGCCTCTACCACCTTCATCCCCATCATCACCTCCTCCATCTACTACAGCGAACACTCCGTTCCCTCTGACCAAGACAGGCCATGACCTTCCACTTGAAGCCATCACCACAAAACTCCACAAAACATTGCCTAGACCACACATATCATCACCTACCCTCCATATCTTGCTTTGGCCACCCCCTTAGCCACCACCACCACTTGCTACATGACCTTTGGATGCTGCTACTCATCACCCAAACCTCTGTCCAGACCTGTACCAGATGATGGCCGAGCCATTTGACCCATAGACCGAGCCAAAAGTTGAACCAAACTCCACTATGTTGCCTAGTCTCTTGATATTCTTGTGTTGTAACTTCCTCCACATGTTCTAGCCTATATGCCATGCATTCCTATGATCAAACCTGAGCCAAAGTCATGTCAAACCTGACCTAAATAAACCCCTAGGCCATGCAAAGCATTGTAGAAAACAAGGCAAAAGATTTGACATTCAAATCTCTTTTCATTTCAAAGTTATTTCATTTTAAAGTCGTATTGAATTTTGTTGTTTTGATTGGTTGTTTTGGGTTGTGCAGAAGAGTTGTAGCTTGGATTCGTTCTCCACTCAAGTCCGTAGTCTTGTCATCATGCTTTTGTTTCCATTGTATCATTGGTTTTGATATCTCCAGCACAAACAGGTGAGTTATTCTCACCAGACAATATGTACCTATATAACTAGTAAATTGACACCCTGTGAATCTGTAGAAATATATTATCATGTTATACTTGACAATATTATGATCATATGATGTTTATACACCTGTTATATCATATGTTACTGTTATTTAATGTTATTCTGTTATTTATATCAGTTATCACTATTGCAAGTTCCCTGTAGACTAGAATCACTATGGGTTGAAATGATACATACCCGAACGGACTTTAGAATAGGGAAAAATTATTATGGGCTGAAATGATAGGCCTGAACGATTTTTATTTAATTTATTTTAACTTGGGATTGCGGGTTTGAAATGATAGAACCCGGATTTTTCTTTTTTTAACTGCGGATTGAAATGATACATATCCGTATCACTTGACCTAGGTTAGAAAATTATATACAGGCCCGTGGTTATTTTATAAAGTGTTTTGGATATTTTTAAGTATTTTAAAAAAATTATAAATTTATGAAATTTGATTTAAATAGATTTTGAAATTTTTTAAAATAAAGAAATTATGATTTTTTTCCATGTGTTAAAAATGTAATTAATGAATGGTTTAACTGGATTTTTGAAATATAACTTAAGTTGGAAATTTGGAATTTTGGTTAAAAATGATATTTAAGTTATATAAATAAAATGGATATTAAATTTTATTTGGAAATGGTAAATAAGATAATTTGATTAAATTTGAATTTAAGTGATTTATTAAAGTATTATTGATTTTTCTATGAATTTAAGTGGTTAAATAAGTGAATGTTTAAAAGTGATCTTTTAAAATATAACTTGACTAGGAAATGTGAAATTTGGTTTTAATTAAAGGGTTAAGTTAATTAAATAAAATTGGAAATTTAGTTAAATTTGTGAAATGGTAATTTAAATTTGAAGTGTTAAGTTATTTGTTGAAATGTGAAGAATTGGAAACTTTTACACTTAAATTTATTAAGTAAATTGTTGAAAATTGGATTTTATTATAAGAAATTTATTATGAAAAGATATATGTTAAACGATATGTAAATGAACATTTTAAATGTTAAAATATGATTTTTAAAATGTTTATGTGTTTTAAATTAAAGTTATTTAATTGCTGGAAATACACTAACACCTGAAATTAACTTTTAATAGCATTCAGAAATGCTATAGATTCTGTTTTGAACTAAAATTGTGTAAAAAGAGCTATTACAGCATTTTTGAAATGCTGTAGTTGCTGTAATTGAACTTATAGGCTAATATTGAACTCAGGTCTATTAGAGCATTCTCTGGAAATGCTATAATGGTCTGCAGTCTTTGCTGAAACCAAATTTAACCCTGGTTTTGAAATCTGAACTACCGCAGCACTTCTGATATGCTGTCTTTTCTGTTTTGAACTATAATTCAACTAAAACTGAGTTTTAACAGCAGTTTTAAGTGCTGTCTTTGCTGAATTAAAAATGTTTTCAAATATAACCTATAGCAGTCGTTTTTAAATGCTGTGAAATGCTGAAATTTTAATAATTAGGGTTTTTGACTTAGTAAACGAACTCAGAATGGTTTGAAACTTTGGAAATTGAATACTTGATTTGAAAATATAATAATTACACTTTTAAAAGGTTTAAATGAATTATTTGATTGGAATATAAACTATTTAAAAGGTGACTTGAAATGATAATAAATGAAGTATACCTTTAAATTTAAAAGGTATTTAAAGTTGAATATTTAGATTTGAACTCAAATGATATTTGGAATATTAAAATGATTTGAAATGAAGTTTTGAAATGATATGATATTTTTAAAAATATGGAAATGGTTTGGAATTGATTTAATCTTTATTTTGATAAAGATTTGGATTTGAAATGATATTCTATTTTGAAGTATAAACTGTTTTTAAACTTATAACCACGGGTTATAATAACGTTGGGTTGTTAAAGAGACCGGGATCGGATATGGACATACTCTCTGTCTTACCGAAAACCACTTTGGCAACTGTGTACGCGGTGGAGATTCCAAAATGAAGTAGGATGGTGGCGACGTTCTTAAGGTATGTTACGTGGACCCAACTCCCGTGAGTTGGCATAAGGTGGCTAAAACATGAGCGATCTCGGACCAGTGAGGTAGCACCTCTTCTCGGACACATTTCTTCGATATTATACTCTTACTTGTGATTGATTAGATGGCCATCCTCCGATTTGGGAGTGTTGTTCGAGGTGGAACGGTAGTGGCTGCTATGCGTATCCATCAGTCCGTGTGCGTAATTGGTATATCTACCCTGGCATTGCCTAGTTGTGCCGTGTCACCTACCATATCGAGCTTTACTACGATTATGATTTTAAGATCCGACCGCGTTAAGGTTCTCCATCCCCTTAACGCTATTTTTATATGATTATACTTTACTTATTTAGACACTATTATAATAGCGAATATTACTACATAGTAGATATTTTAACGGATCCTTAGAGGATGGGCGGTCCCAAGCATCTTCCAAGTTACTTGTACCCTTATTACAGTTCGCTTGAGTTGGTTTACATTATATAAGTATATATTGTCCTGACTCGAGTGTTTTGTGTTTTGCTTTACGCTCGGGTCAGCCTGAGTTATTCACAGATTTGGATTTCCACTCGCTTGGAGATTTGAATCGCTGGAGATTATCTGCTTGTCTTGTCCTATCTATTTCAGTTCCGTTGTCCTACTCAGCTTGTACTTGGTTATTTTATTGAGACTTTTGTTGTACTCTATTTCTTCTGTTGTATCTTATGTAACTCTGACATATTTAGATAGTAGCTTCATGAACTACTATTTCTTTTACTTCCGCTGCATTATTTTACTCTGTGTCTGTGATTATATTTATTACTGTATATTCTGAGATTTTGCCAAATTTTAATTACAACGCGGTATTTTGACCAATTCAACTCCGGCATGAGTGTCTACCTATATACTTATAATGGATGCGAATGGTTGAAAATATCGGGTCGTTACAGTTGGTATCAAAGCTTTGGCTTTGAGGCAAAACTCAGCATATGGAGTAGATTTATTTACAGAATCACTTTCGTTCGAGTTTGAATCTTTTCCTCTTGATTCAAATTTCCTTTGAATTTTTGGAACGTTCCCTGCGGTTCCACAATTCATTCTTGTCCCTCACTATTCATCTTCTTTTGGTTTTGGAGTATCACATAACTCCACTTCGAATGATCTTTATAGTGAATTGGCTGTCTCACCAATATTCTAATTTTCTGGTAAAGGGGGAAACTCCTTTACAAATTTGCATCGATTCACCAGAGATTTATATCTATCCTTGGTTTAGATGCTAATATCTTTTGTTATTCCAAACTCTATCTCTTGAGATCGGATGTAGATTTACCCCAGAAAATCCACATTTGATCTTATTCATTAAGTCACGGTTGACCCAGTTAAGGTTGTCCGCGATTTACCTAAGCTTATCCATCTTCATAATTTGTTAATTTATCAACTTGTCTTTGTTTCCAAACTATCTCCAAACATTTTAAATTGTACTTGTAAATCTATGTTTTGTTTTATAGATTGTGTTGTTTGAGTTGTTGATGTTGATTTGGGTTTCCGATCGATTCGTCTGATCAACGCTATCGATAGAATTTCTAAAACACTTTGACAGAACAAACTGACACAATATTATTTTAAAAATTGGTTAATGAAATAAATTTAGATATATAATTTTATGGAACTTAATAAATTGATTTAAATTGATAATTTGAAATGATAATACTTGATTTATCATTTATTGTTTTACAAATGAATTTATAAATAGTTGTTTATAAATTTGATTTGGGAACTGAAATGAATTTAAAACAAGAAATTTAAAGAATTTAATTTTCGATGGTTTCAAACCTTGTGTTTAAAATTTTTAAAAGGATATTATTTAAAGTATTTTGAATAAAAATTTGTCTCTAAAGGATTTTAAAGTTTAAAAATTTAGTGCTCTTCTCTTTGTCGTTGGAAAATAATTTCGGTGATGACTGCAGCATCATCGACATTCATTTTCGAGTTTTGAACTAAAGAGACCGTTCTATAGTCTTACTACAGCTTTGTTTTGAAAGATTTAATTTATTTGAATTTCTAAATATGATTTGATTTATAATATATATAGATATATGATTTAAATTGATTTGACATATTATGTACATATATTTATTTATCTCTAACTGGTTTGAAGGAAATCAGAAAATTAATTATTAAATTTCATCTTAAAGAATAATTTCAGTTATAAAAAAGAAAAATTAAATTTTTTGAATAAATGATTCAAACTTGAGATAATTGAATTGGAAAGTTTTATTTGTATAATACAATTGCATTCAAATATAACTTACCTTAAAAATTTTTAGAAGTTAACAATGTAATTGGATAATGTACAATATAAAAAGGATTTTATAAATAAAATTTGAGTGGTTATAATAAATTTTATACACTTAAATTTTAGTTATAAAAGATTAACAGAGGTAAATAGTGAAAAAGGAATTTAAAGAGATTTTATTTAAATAACTTAATAATCAAATTTGATTTAATATGGAACCTTAAGTCTAACCTAGGAATTTTAATAATGGTTATTTCCTGAAATGAATATGTTGTATAATAAATAATGTATCTTTGAATAGATAAAATAAAATACATTGGAATTGGACATTTTGGAATAAAGTTTATTTAACTCGAATTCATAGTTTAATTGATGTCTATATGAATAAATGTGTAAAGAAATTTGATTGTTATATTTGCTATGATAAATATTTTATGTATGAAATTAATATGTCTTGAAAAATGAATAATTATGATAGTTAAAATGTATTTTAACATCACTAAATTTGATAATTGAGAATTTGGTTTTCAAATGGAAATTTTAAGTGTAACTTATTGAAGGAATATCTATTTATGAAATGGGCATTTTAAATAAAGTGTTAGGTTATTTGTTAAATGAAGAGCTAAGTAAAAATAATGAACTTTTGACTTAATAAACGAAGTATAGTTTAATTTGGATATTCCATTCATAAAAGTTTGTTTTAATAAGTCATAAGTTAAATGATATCCAAATGAATATTTCTGGAATTAAACTGATTTGAAGTACTAATATACCTACTGTAGCATTTTATAAGTGATGCTGTTTTGAAAATACAGTGTTTCGGAAATTTTTAAAATTGAATGAACTTAGAAATGTTACAACTTTAAAATGAATATTGTTTGATCTTGGATTAAAATGGTTTAAATGAAGATTATTTTTAAAAGGTGTTATGATTTTCTAAGTATTATGTTCTTTTTTAAGAATAACATTTCCAAAGTGTTATGATTTTTAGTAGTATGATTTCCAAATGATAAACATCCCTAAATTGTTATGATTTCAAAGCATTATGGTTTCAAGTTTATTATCTTATTTTGTTCTCCAAACTATCTTTTGGTTGTCCTCATTTCTCTTATCTTGTTACAGAATGGGAAGGCTATTGCTTATACTAGTCCGTTTAGAAATCTTTCTGTAATCTTTGATAATCTTTGTTACTCATCTGGATCTGAACACTGTTTTTCCATTCATAGACAGTCGGTCAAGTGAAAGGGGTGATTCAGACTCTAGAGGATCTTTTTCGTGCTTATATTCTTGATTTGATCACCTCCATCTTGTCAAACTTACCTATAACAATAGTTATCAGGTGTAATTCCAATCTTCTTATCATCTTGTCTTAATTCTATTTCATTTTATCTTTTTCTGTGCTTTCCCGTACCTCGTTCCTTTTCGGGGACGAAAAGTTTTGAGTAGGGGAGAGTGTAACAACCCTGTATTTTTCAATTATTATTTTTAATTGATATTTACAGATTTAAAATCTTTATTTATGAAAAAGAATAAATTTTGTTATTTTAAGTATAAACTTTGATTTTGATGTGGATTAGAATTCCAAATATGACTAAATTTAATATTTCCAGAAAATGTGAATTTTGGTCAATAGTCAAACTTTGACTTTTAAGTTTAAATTTTAAATATTTAAAATTATATATTTTATCTTTTATTATGAAAATAGATGTAATAACTTGAACACTACTTTTCGTTTCATTGAAAACGGAGTTAAAATGTAAAAGTTATGTACATTTCAATTTTTAGTATAATTTGTTTTATTGTGCAATTTTGCCTATTTTAAATTTTATAAATCATATTTTCTTTCTTATATTTTGTTTTAATATGTGTTAATATTTTTTTATGTATATTTTTGTCTTTTTATATTTTTAAAATGGTAATAGAATTTTTCCAAAATTTACTGTATTTATTTTTCATTTTTAAAGGCTGTTTTCCTATTTTCTACTATTTTCTTCATTAAAAATTATATGTAAATTAAATTTTTAATATTTATTTTATGAATATATTTTTATTTTGTGTTATTATTTATTTTCAAAAATATATTTCAAGCTCATATGAATTTTCTAAAAATTTATTCTATTCAATTCCAAATTTTCTAGACTAGTTACTATTTTTAAGCAATTTCCTTAATTCTTTTTATATTTTCTTTAAATTTAATTATATATTTTTATTTTATTTCACTTTGTTTCGGTTTTTAGATGTACTTGCTGAATTTTATTTGATTTAAAAGAAAAGGAAGTATGGAAGGGTTTAAAAGCTAAGAAACGTAAAGTCGTTTCACCGTTTCTTTTACCGTTTCTTTTTCAATCAATACATCAGTTATTTTGGCCGTTCCTTATACTTTCTTCAGTTGCACCTCTCTCTTATTCACATGAAAAACTTCTCAAAATTTCAGTTCTCATCTCCTAAAACTCACGGCTAAGAAAAAATTGCCAATGGCTTCCATTCTCTACTTCTTCTCTTCACTTTTCCTCTTTTCTTTCAATGATTTTGCTTGATCTCTTCACATGTTTGCTTGGCCTAGCCTCTACCACCTTCATCCCCATCTTCACCTCCTCCATCTACTACAGCAAACACTCCGTTCCCTCTGACCAAGACAGGCCATGACCTTCCACTTGAAGCCATCACTACAAAACTCCAAAAAACATTGCCTAGACCACACATATC
The DNA here is from genome assembly GCA_030737815.1 of Allium fistulosum. Lineage (NCBI taxonomy): Eukaryota > Viridiplantae > Streptophyta > Magnoliopsida > Asparagales > Amaryllidaceae > Allium > Allium fistulosum. The sequence continues at coordinate 1,148,134,879 of CM060905.1, forward strand.
ATCACCTACCCTCCATATCTTGCTTTGGCCACCCCCTTAGCCACCACCACCACTTGCTACATGACCTTTGGATGCTGCTACTCATCACCCAAACCTCTGTCCAGACCTGTACCAGATGAAGGCCGAGCCATTTGACCCATAGACCGAGCCAAAAGTTGAACCAAACTCCACTATGTTGCCTAGTCTCTTGATATTCTTGTGTTGTAACTTCCTCCACATGTTCTAGCCTATATGCCATGCATTCCTATGATCAAACCTGAGCCAAAGTCATGTCAAACCTGACCTAAATAAACCCCTAGGCCATGCAAAGCATTGTAGAAAACAAGGCAAAAGATTTGACATTCAAATCTCTTTTCATTTCAAAGTTATTTCATTTTAAAGTCGTATTGAATTTTGTTGTTTTGATTGATTGTTTTTGGTTGTGCACAAGAGTTGTAGCTTGGATTCGTTCTCCACTCAAGTCCGTAGTCTTGTCATCGTGCTTTTGTTTCCATTGTGTCATTGGTTTTGATATCTCCAGCACAAACAGGTGATTTATTCTCACCACACAATATGTACCTATATAACTAGTAAATTGACACCCTATGAATCTGTAGAAATATATTATCATGTTATACTTGACTATATTATGATCATATGATGTTTATACACCTGTTATATCATATGTTACTGTTATTTAATGTTATTCTGTTATTTATATCAGTTATCACCATTGCAAGTTCCCTGTAGACTAGAATCACTATGGGTTGAAATGATACATACCCGAACGGACTTTAGAATAGGGAAAAATTGTTATGGGCTGAAATGATAGGCCTGAACGATTTTTATTTAATTTATTTTAACTTGGGATTGCGGGTTTGAAATGATATATAGAACCCGGATTTTTCTTTTTTTAACTGCGGATTGAAATGATACATATCCGTATCACTTGACCTAGGTTAGAAAATTATATACAGGCCCGTGGTTATTTTATAAAGTGTTTTGGATATTTTTAAGTATTTTAAAAAAATTATAAATTTATGAAATTTGATTTAAATTGATTTTGAAATGTTTTAAAATAAAGAAATTATGATTTTTTTCCATGTGTTAAAAATGTAATTAATGAATGGTTTAACTGGATTTTTGAAATATAACTTAAGTTGGAAATTTGGAATTTTGGTTAAAAATGATATTTAAGTTATATAAATAAAATGGATATTAAATTTTATTTGGAAATGGTAAATAAGATAATTTGATTAAATTTGAATTTAAGTGATTTATTAAAGTATTATTGATTTTTCTATGAATTTAAGTGGTTAAATAAGTGAATGTTTAAAAGTGATCTTTTAAAATATAATTTGACTAGGAAATGTGAAATTTGGTTTTAATTAAAGGGTTAAGTTAATTAAATAAAATTGGAAATTTAGTTAAATTTGTGAAATGGTAATTTAAATTTGAAGTGTTAAGTTATTTGTTGAAATGTGAAGAATTGGAAACTTTTACACTTAAATTTATTAAGTAAATTGTTGAAAATTGGATTTTATTATAAGAAATTTATTATGAAAAGATATATGTTAAACGATATGTAAATGAACATTTTAAATGTTAAAATATGATTTTTAAAATGTTTATGTGTTTTAAATTAAAGTTATTTAATTGCTGGAAATACACTAACACCTGAAATTAACTTTTAATAGCATTCAGAAATGTTATAGATTCTGTTTTGAACTAAAATTGTGTAAAAAGAGCTATTATAGCATTTCTGAAATGTTGTAGTTGCTGTAATTGAACTTATAGGCAAATATTGAACTCAGGTCTATTATAGCATTCTCTGGAAATGCTATAATGGTCTGTAGTCTTTGCTGAAACCAAATTTAACCCTTGTTTTGAAATCTGAACTACCGCAGCACTTCTGATATGCTGTCTTTTCTGTTTTGAACTATAATTCAACTAAAACTGAGTTTTAACAGCAGTTTTAAGTGCTGTCTTTGCTGAATTAAAAATGTTTTCAAATATAACCTATAGCAGTTGTTTTTAAATGCTGTGAAATGCTGAAATTTTAATAATTAGGGTTTTTGACTTAGTAAACGAACTCAGAATGGTTTGAAACTTTGGAAATTGAATACTTGATTTGAAAATATAATAATTACACTTTAAAAGGTTTAAATGAATTATTTGATTGGAATATAAACTATTTAAAATGTGACTTGAAATGATAATAAATGAAGTATACCTTTAAATTTAAAAGGTATTTAAAGTTGAATATTTAGATTTGAACTCAAATGATATTTGGAATATTAAAATGATTTGAAATGAAGTTTTGAAATGATATGATATTTTTAAAAATATGGAAATGGTTTGGAATTGATTTAATCTTTATTTTGATAAAGATTTGGATTTGAAATGATATTCTATTTTGAAGTATAAACTGTTTTTAAACTTATAACCACGGGTTATAATAACGTTGGGTTGTTAAAGAGACCGGGATCGGATATGGACATACTCTCTGTCTTACCGAAAACCACTTTGGCAACTGTGTACGCGGTGGAGATTCCAAAATGAAGTAGGATGGTGGCGACGTTCTTAAGGTATGTTACGTGGACCCAACTCCCGTGAGTTGGCATAAGGTGGCTAAAACAGGAGCGATCTCGGACCAGTGAGGTAGCACCTCTTCTCGGACACATTTCTTCGATATTATACTCTTACTTGTGATTGATTAGATGGCCATCCTCCGATTTGGGAGTGTTGTTCGAGGTGGAACGGTAGTGGCTGCTATGCGTATCCATCAGTCCGTGTGCGTAATTGGTATATCTACCCTGGCATTGCCTAGTTGTGCCGTGTCACCTACCATATCGAGCTTTACTACGATTATGATTTTAAGATCCGACCGCGTTAAGGTTCTCCATCCCCTTAACGCTATTTTTATATGATTATACTTTACTTATTTAGACACTATTATAATAGCGAATATTACTACATAGTAGATATTTTAACGGATCCTTAGAGGATGGGTGGTCCCAAGCATCTTCCAAGTTACTTGTACCCTTATTACAGTTCGCTTGAGTTGGTTTACATTATATAAGTATATATTGTCTTGACTCGAGTGTTTTGTGTTTTGCTTTACGCTCGGGTCAGCCTGAGTTATTCACAGATTTGGATTTCCACTCGCTTGGAGATTTGAATCGCTGGAGATTATTTGCTTGTCTTGTCCTATCTATTTCAGTTCCGTTGTCCTACTCAGCTTGTACTTGGTTATTTTATTGAGACTTTTGTTGTACTCTATTTCTTCTGTTGTATCTTATGTAACTCTGACATATTTAGATAGTAGCTTCATGAACTGCTATTTCTTTTACTTCCGCTGCATTATTTTACTCTGTGTCTGTGATCTGTGATTATATTTATTTACTGTATATTCTGAGATTTTGCCAAATTTTAATTACAACGTGGTATTTTGAGCAATTCAACTCCGGCATGAGTGTCTACCTATATACTTATAATGGATGCGAATGGTTGAAAATATCGGGTCGTTACAACCATGATAGCCACGATTTTGACCTCCGTCCACCAAGCAAACCCACGAACCCTAGGCACCGTCTCTGACATCCGCCTCCAACCAATCCAATCTCCTCTGCTGCTAGCTCTCGCTACCACAACCCAAACAGTTTCAGCTCACCAAGTTCTGGTTTGATTTTAAGTATAATATACATGTGTCGACATGTTTAATTATTAACTATATATATTGGTATTTCGAATTTTAAAAATTTTGTTTTAAGGTTCATACTTGATATTGATTTTTAAGTACACATATGTATATAAGAATTTTATTTTTCAAGAGTTTTGATATGTATGCACAGTCAGATTCTTTGGTTGCTGTTTATAATAAAAGGCGAGTTATGTTTTTTTTATATTTCCAATTGGATAAGCATACTTTAATTGTAATATATATGTTAGTTTATATATAAGCTTATGGAAGTTATACAGTACGTTAGTTATATATAAGTTACATAAGTTAGGTGAGCTATTGAGTTATGTATATATTATCATAAAGTATATTTATATTGATCTTATAATATAATATGTATGAAAGTATATATATTAGTTTATATATACATTAATTTGGTTTTTGAAAATATAGAGATTTATTCTATTTGGGTTTAAATTAAATAATGATTTTGAGATATATATCTATATATGTATATATATAGATTTTGATTTTTATGTATGTGTTTTAAATTTTATATTGATTTTGAGAAAATATATAACGCTATAATATACATTTCATTTTTTTTATATCAAGCCGATTTTAATTTTTTTTCATCGATTCCTATTATCAGCTTTGTTCGTTGAATTCGTGGCCATCTTGCTTTGCTTTGGAATTCGTGCTTGGATTCGTAGCTCCTTTCATTCTCAAACATCTCTAGCCTTGAAAGGTGAGCAATCACTCATGATTAACATTTTATATTTAATAAATTTGATTTCACTTGAAACGACAATGGAAATATGTTGTTAAATTTGAACTGCTAGTTATTAAATTTTTAAATATGATATCCCATTATCTGCAATTGTTCACCTATGATATATGACACCATATCCTGTTGTATATATTTTATTTTATTTACCACTAATGATATATGCATGTTATTGATATGTTATATTTTATCATATTTGTTCTCACTCTGCAAGTTCCCTGTTAATTTAGAATTCCCTATGGTTTGAAATGATACATACCGAACGATATTCCAGAATATGGGAAAATAGTTATGGGCTGAAATGATAAACCCAAGCAATTTTCATTAATTTTGAATTTTTGGGATTGCGGGTTGAAATGATATATACCCGTAAATATTTAAATTGCGGATTGAAATGATAAATATCTGTATCACTTGACTATAGGATAGAAAATTATATAAGGACACCGTTGGTCTATAATTTGAAAAATGTTTTCCAAAGTTTTGAAAGGAAATATAGGGGTTTTATTAAATATTGGTTTTTAAAATATAAGATGTAAATGTTATTTTATACATGTCTAAATTTTTGATTTTTAACATTATATGTTTGGAAATTTTAAATTTATAAGTTAGTTTTGAAAATATAATTTTTATGATTTTACATATAATTTTATTATTTTAAAAATTATATAAAATAAATTTAATATAAAAATAAATTTAATAAGGAGATTTAATTTAATAAAATTTAATTTAATTAGTATATAATATGTTTAAGTATCTACTTAAATTTATATTAATATTTTAAAAATAGATTTTATAACATTAATAATAAAGGTTGGGAAGATAAATTAATGTTGACCTGGAATCTAAATTGGTTAATAATTGAATTTGAATAAGAATTTATTTGAACTTATTGAGATTTTGAAAATTTTAATTTATAACTTAATTCGATAAAAGGGTGATTAAATGAATAAAATTGAGATTGAATATTTAATATTTATATAAATTTATAAATTGGGATTTTAAATAATTGTTATTAAAATGATTAAGTGAATACTTTCCAATTTGAATAAAATTTAAGTTAAATGTTGAAATATAAATGAAATTTATATTGTAAATGTTGAATATTTAAACTTGAATCTTATTGGAATTGAAGTGGTAGTTCAAAACCTGGATTTGAAATCGATAAAAATTGAAATAGTTTATTGAGAATTTGAAGTGAATCTTTGACCTTTAAATTGAAATGGTTAAATTGGAATTGATTTAAATTGAATTTTGGAATTTAAGATGATTTGAATTGACTTTGGAGGAAACAAATTTTATTATATAAAGTATTTTTAATATATATACAACTATTTTAATTTATAACTATTTTAATATACATTCTGTTCTGAATATCTAAACATTTAAAGCTGGAACTGTTATGAATTTCAAAAAGTGTTATGATTTCAAAAGTGCTATGATTTCAAAAGTGTTATGATTTCAAAAGGGTTATGATTTCAAAGTATTTTGATTTTAAAAGTGTTATGATTTCAAAAGTGTTATAAATTTGAAAGTGTTACGAGTCTGGAATTGAATATTTTTTTAAAGTGAATAATGATATCGAATTGATATGGTTTTGAAATGAATATGATATTTTGATATGAAGTATGAACTATTTGAAACGAAATGACCACGGTGTGAAATAAGCGTTTAGTTGTTAAAGGGACCGGGATCAGATATTGTCATACTCTCTGCCAATACCGAAAACTACTTTAACAACTGTGTACGTGGTGGAGATTCCAGAACGAAGTAGGATGGTTTGGCGACGATTCTATATGGTATTTACGTAGCCCTGACTCTTGTGAGTCGGCTTGATGTGGCTAAAACAGGAGCTATATCGGGTCAAGTGAGGTCATTCCTCCGATCGGGCACGCTTCTTTGATACTATTCTATTACTTTTGTGATTTGATTGGGTGCACCCTTTGATTTGGGAGTGTGTCACGGGTTGACGGTAGTAGCTGTTATGCATTACCACCAATCCGGGAGTGCAAATGGTATATCTACCCTGGCATTGCTCGAGTACCTTGTCACATGCCCTATCGCGCGTTCTACGAGTTTGTTTTCTATCGTACCTATGGAGTGCTCCCTGATAGCCCACCTGCAGGTGGAGTTTACAGTATCTGTATAGACTACGGCATTATAAAAATGTGTTAAAGGGGATATGGGTGACGCCTTAATGCTATTTTAATAGTTTACTTTAATATAGACATATTGTAATAGTGTATATTACTACATAGTAGATAGTTCCACGGATCCTTAGAGGATGGGAATCCCAAATATCCTTTAAGTTACTTGTATTTCAGTTGACATTTCACTTGAGTTGAATTTATTAATCTAAGAATGTAAATCCTGACTCGAGTGTTTTGTGTTTTGCTTTATGCTCGGGTTAAACTGAGTGTCACAGCATTTGAGGCTCAACTTTGGAGTTTGGAGCTTCGCTTGTAGATCCATCTATCGATCCAGTTTTCAGTTATTTTAGTTATTTCCAGTTATTTCTATTCAGTCTAGTAGTTACATTTGTATTTGAGACTACTCTGTATTTGAGATTCTGTTGTATTTTTTTCCAGACTCTGATGTTTATAGTAGCTTCATGAATTACTGTTTATCTATTCTGTTGCTTATCATTGTATTACTATGTGTCTGTGATTCTGTGATTGATTTATTTACTGTATATGCTGAGTTTTGCCAAATATAAATCAACAATCTGTTGTTTGAACAATTCAAGTCCGACATGTGCTGATGCGAACGGTTCAAAATACTAGGTCGTTACATAAACCAGCGTAGGAAACATGCATCATATGGTTTTTAATACTACGAAATGTTTCAAAAATAATGCTATCTCATAAGACCACGCCGCACATAAAACCGAATGAGATTTTACCTTACAAAAAACATATCATTTCAAATAGAAAATTCAATGATATTATAATAATGTCTGGGGTTTAAAATAAATATATAAAATAGCTGGAATGCTTGCATCTCACGTTTTAGTATATGTGGGCATAACTATGTCCGTAAGGCACTTATTGGAGAATGGATTCCTTAATGACAAGACTACTAGCCACCTACAACAGTTGTTATCCCAACTTTTGGCAAAGTCGAGATACCCAAAGATTAACTGGAAATCAATGATTATTAGTCATGAACATCGATTGTGCATCGCAGGTTCACCATGGATATCGATGAATTTTGTCCGAGTCCAGATCGGGGTGCAATTGATAAGACATGTCAAGCAAGGCCAAATGAAACAGCATTCCAAGTTTCGAGTCAATCCGAGTTCGTATGCTCGAGATATCGCCAGCGAAGATGGAGTAGACAGTCCTAAGTTCGAATCCATAGGTGGAGCATATGTTCGAATCCATCAGGTGGCCAGGCTTCATATCCATGGGACGATCTTCGTTCGACTCTATCATACTCCCTCTGCTTCGAATCCGTGGAGAGAAAGTACTTCGAATCCACGATGCCTAGCCCCGCTTCAAATCCATTAAGCGAGTCACGGTTCGAACCCAATGAACCATTCCCCTTCTTCGAATCGATCAAAGGGAAAGTCTTCGAGTTCATGTAGTTAAAGAGCTTCGACTCCATCCTGCGAGTATCTTCGAATTCATTCAACCAAGAAGCCTTCGTATCGATTAACTGAAACCTACCTTGGTCGATTCGAAGAGAGCGTTCATCCGATCGAATCGATAAAGTCATACCTTCGAATCCATGTACTTCGAATCCACTACCACGAATCCCTAGTCAAAATGGCAGCTAGAAACGTGAAGTCGACCCAGGAAACTCGGAGCATAAGACGGATCGACACGAAGAAGGCGCTCCACGTCATCACAGAAGCGCGCGCTGGATCGATTCGAACGAATCGATTCGACCTAGATCGATTCGAACAAAACTAGTCAACCAGAAATGCAACCTTGAATCGATAATAACTTGAGATCTACACATCCAAATGCTATGAAATTTTCACAGAAGCTTGAGCACATGTTGAAGAATGTCCACACCAAATTTCAGCTTGATTGGACAATTTCTTGATCGATTCGAACCAAGGGTCGAATCGATCCCAAAGTGGGCCCGGATCTCCAGATTTCGGCCATGTGGGCCCCCTCACATGCCAGAACTGGTCTCCCTTCATTTTAGGCGAAATATCAGCCTCCTACACCTATAAATAGAGCCCCTGGTCATTCAGAAAAGGGGTCGGACAATTCCTAGAGCTAAAGAGCATCCAGATTCTGCCAGATTTACTCCAGATCACCATTGCTGCCTTATATTCAGACTTAGTTCAGCAAATCAGTTGTAGTACAACATACGAAATTGTAATCTTCAAGCATCGAGCAATAAAATCATAAAAACCTTGAAGTGGACGTAGGCCGGAGATAGCCGAACCACTATAAATTGTGTGTCACTGTTCATTATTTCTTGATTGCTGCTTGTTACTTTCTTAGATCTGTGATTTGTGTGTGAATATTGTTGATCTGTATTCATACGCTGGTGCTTTCGCTACACTTGGGGTTTGTGACCATTTTTGGTGCAAACACTTTGGTGCTTTCACTGAGAAGAACTAGCACCCGCTACACCAGATTCAAAGTTCAGATTTGGAATTTTAAGGATTCAGATCTGACTCTACAATGACTCGACAAACTAGACAAAGAACTGAGAGGAGCCAACAGGCAGGAAGTCAAGAGGCATCCTCTGGCGCTGGAGAAGGACAAGCTTCGATCTACATTACTACAGATGAGATGGAAGCGATGAATAACTTAATGCAGGAAAGAATGATGAAAAGCCAACAAGAGATGCTGCAGAATTTCTTCGAGCAGATGAGAGCTGCAGGGACGCAGAACCCTGGACCAGCTACAGCGGCTGTGAATGCAGAACCAGAAGGCAATCAACAAGGGCTTGGGGGCAGGCCCGCAGGATCCAACGCAGAAGTACCTTTGGAAGGAGCTCAACCGGCTAGGGCTAACACAAATGCTAACGAGCCGCCCGAAGAGTACGTACCAGAATTCCCTACAAGACTCGGAGGGCAAGATAGAGACGTGACAAGGGGGCAACCCCTAGATGGAGATGAAAGAATGATTGGCCTAGTGAGACGACTCATGAGAGGAGGGTTTTCAGGAGGAGGATTGGAAGAAGTTAGTCGGAGTCCGTTCGCTCCGAATATTAGGAATGCAAGGAACCCTTCAAAGTTCAAACTACCAATGCTGGATTCGTATGACGGGAAATCGGATCCAACCATGCATATTACCAAATACATTAGACACATGGAAGTACTTGGAGCATCCGAGGAAGTGATGGCACGATGTTTTCCTTTATTTTTATCAGATTTGGCTGCACTTTGGTTCAGACAATTAGAGACTGGATCAATCAGGACATGGGGCGAGCTTGTGGATTGCTTCATGAGACAGTTCAGGGTCCACGTAACATGGCCCAAAAGTGTGATGACTCTAGCTTCAATAAAGCAAAGGACCGGAGAGTCCATAAAAGATTTTCTACTACGATTCAATGCAACGGTGGCTTCTGTAGATCACCCGGATCCATCAATGATTCTGATGGCGGTAGTGGCAGGAGTTGGGGAAGGCACCGAATTCAAATACTCTTTGACTAAAGATCCACCACGAGATCTCGGAGAGTTTTTCCATGAAGCTGAAAAATTCATTCGGTTAGAAGAATCACGGGCCGAGAGGCAGGAAATAAATGTTGCACAAGGCGAAGGAACCGCCACGGAACAGTCCAGGGCAGACAAAGGAAAGAGGAAGCAGGATGACGCACATGATGGTCCTGACAAACGGAAGAAATTCCGAGAGCCTAGATTCAGGCAATACACAGACTTGGTGGCAGGACTAGAACGAATTTATACCGAAACTCGGGGGCAACTCCCCTATCGAAAGCCACCAAGGAGAGATCCCACGGAGCGGGAACGCAGGACTGGAAAATACTGCCTATTCCATGAGCTGGATGGGCACACTACCGATGAATGCCGCCACCTGAAGGATGAGGTGGAAGAACATGCAAGGAGTGGTAGATTGCCGCAGTATGTCAGAGAACGTACGACGGCGGTTAGACCCGAACAACTACCGCATCAACCAAACAGGAATGATCCTGGATCGGGATCACGACTCATCATCAACTGATTGTGATGGCAAGGGCCAAGTTCAAGATTTGGACTCTGGTCAATTAGTTTTCTTAGATTTGATTTCCAAAATAAAACGGCTATCCCACTTACTCATGTACGGGAACCGGAGAGATCCCTAGGCATGCTCTGAGATGGAAATAGACCGCTCCGCCCGGAGAGGCATTATCTTGTTTTTCCTGGTGTTTGAGATTGAACATCTAGGATTTGAATTTAATAAAGAAACACTTATTAAAATAAACCTTTGACCGGAGAGTTAAAGGATAAACATTAAATATCAATATAAACATGATCGCTTTATGATCCTACCCGGAGAGGCAGGGTCCGGAGTGCAAGAAGTGAGTTGCTTCGCCGGAGAGCGACAGGATCAACTCACTCAAGCATCGTTTCCTATTCACCAAAGAGTGATTGGATCAGGATTCGATAAGACCCCGGAGAGGCTATGATCGGCCCATGATTTAGGCCATGACATCGCTTAACGTTCAGATACACTGAACCGGAGTGCAGGAGTTGAGTCGCTTCGCCGGAGAGCGACAGGATTGACTCACTTAACGTTGTTTCCCCTTCACCGGAGAGTGACAGGATGGGATCCAGCATGAGCCCGGAGAGGCTATGATCGGTCGGGAACGACCAAGACATCGCTATACGCCCTAGCTGGGGCCGGAGTGCAAGGGATAGAAAGCAACGCCGAAATGCAATAAGATCTTTCTATTCAATCGCTAAATCTAGAATTAGCTTGGCAAGGGTCCGGAGTGACCACCGATAGTATGGAGAGACTGAAGAACTTCATTCTTAAACTTCCACTGGAAAAAATTGATAACAATTCGGCTTCGAACAGCCATGGACTTGATTGAAAAAGCTATAAGCTACGAGTGAAACATGAACTCACTACATCCGACTTAAAACTGATCAAAACACACCTTTTACCAAAAAGGCATGTTTTGGGGGGCAAAATGTTATCCCAACTTTTGGCAAAGTCGAGATACCCAAAGATTAACTGGAAATCAATGATTATTAGTCATGAACATCGATTGTGCATCGCAGGTTCACCATGGATATCGATGAATTTTGTCCGAGTCCAGATCGGGGTGAAATTGATAAGACATGTCAAGCAAGGCCAGATGAAACAGCGTTCCAAGTTTCGAGTCAATCCGAGTTCGTATGCTCGAGATATCGCCAGCGAAGATGGAGTAGACAGTCCTAAGTTCGAATCCATAGGTGGAGCCTATGTTCGAATCCATCAGGTGGCCAGGCTTCATATCCACGGGACGATCTTCGTTCGACTCTATCATACTCCCTCTGCTTCGAATCCATGGAGAGAAAGTACTTCGAATCCACGATGCCTAGCCCCGCTTCAAATCCATTAAGCGAGTCACGGTTCGAACCCAATGAACCATTCCCCTTCTTCGAATCGATCAAAGGGAAAGTCTTCGAGTTCATGTAGTTAAAGAGCTTCGGCTCCATCCTGCGAGTATCTTCGAATCCATTCAACCAAGAAGCCTTCGTATCGATTAACTGAAACCTACCTTGGTCGATTCGAAGAGAGCGTTCATCCGATCGAATCGATAAAGTCATACCTTCGAATCCATGTACTTCGAATCCACTACCACGAATCCCTAGTCAAAATGGCAGCTAGAAACGTGGAGTCGACCCAGGCAACTTGGAGCATAAGACGGATCGACACGAAGAAGGCGCTCCACGTCATCACAGAAGCGCGCGCTGGATCGATTCGAACGAATCGATTCGACCTAGATCGATTCGAACAAAACTAGTCAACCAGAAATGCAACCTTGAATCGATCATAACTTGAGATCTACACATCCAAATGCTATGAAATTTTCACAGAAGCTTGAGCACATGTTGAAGAATGTCCACACCAAATTTCAGCTTGATTGGAAAATTTCTTGATCGATTCGAACCAAGGGTCGAATCGATCCCAAAGTGGGCCTAGATCTCCAGATTTCGGCCATGTGGGCCCCCTCACGTGCCAGAACTAGTCTCCCTTCATTTTAGGCGAAATATCAGCCTCCTACACCTATAAATAGAGCCCCTGCTCATTCAGAAAAGGGGTCGGACAATTCCTAGAGCTAAAGAGCATCCAGATTCTGCCAGATTTACTCCAGATCACCATTGCTGCCTTATATTCAGACTTAGTTCAGCAAATCAGTTGTAATACAACATACGAAATTGTAATCTTCAAGCATCGAGTAATAAAATCATAAAAACCTTGAAGTGGACGTAGGCCGGAGATAGCCGAACCACTATAAATTGTGTGTCACTGTTCATTATTTCTTGATTGCTGCTTGTTACTTGCTTAGATCTGTGATTTGTGTGTGAATATTGTTGATCTGTATTCATACGTTGGTGCTTTCGCTACACTTGGGGTTTGTGACCATTTTTGGTGCAAACAACAGTACACCTCTAGAAATGTACCAAGGGCCTCACATGGACCCCCTACGAACATATGACTGGCATACCTCTTACTGGATAATACTGAATATGTTGTCACCTCGGTTGTTGTGCAACCTTTTCACGAGAGCTCTCATACACATATAAAATCCATAATTCCATAAATAGTGATATAGAAGGGTAGTGCCCATACCTTAATGGTTGCGAACCACATAGCCCTACTGCATATCCCATGTTTTAGTCATTCCCCCTTGTGAGGCTTGAGGCTATGTTTACCTTTTTAGTAAATTCTGAAAAAAATCCTAATGGGACTGAACAAACCGAAGGCACTACTTCTACTACATCATAAGGATTAGTAGCAAGTAGAGCTTGCACTTCAAAGAACTCTGTCTTCATTCATCTTCAAGATGTCTCCATTTGAACGCTTATGCTGGTTCGAAGTGGTTTTCAGTAACACCCCGTGTTTTTACGGCAATTAATTAAAAATAAATTAATTAATTAATAAAAATAGTGAAAAATGGAATTTTTACAACTATGGTAATTTGGCCATGCAACTTATGCCATTGGATTCGTGGTGATTTTCTGATCAATTTTTCATATATAAACTTTTATAGTCGGAATTCAAAAGAAGAAGTTATTAGCGTTTGAAATTTTATAGTTGGAAACAATTATATACGCAATTAAGGAAATAATCTAAAATAAATTAATGATTGATTAACACCATTAAACTTACCAGTGACTTAACCATTAAGTAATTCAATTAAGGAACAAGATCAGAGTAATTAAATAGGAGTGGAAACAAAGCAACGTAATTGTATCAAACCATAAACAAATTAGCAAAAATAAAGAAACACATGAAAATGCACTTGCTAGGTCGACCGTGACCTACCCTGGTCGACCGTGACCTACCCTGGTCGACCATGTGAGGTTAATGTAACACTCCTAATTTTTAGTTAATATTATTCATGACATTTAATTGGATAGATTAAATAGAATAATGTGAATAATTAAGAAGAATGAGATATGGGCAATTTAATTAGGTCGTGCTTATATAAACAAAGTAAAGTTGTTTTAAAATTTTGACCTAAAGGAGAATGAATGAGAGGAGTAACTTAGAAATATACTAAACCCTTATCTTAGACCCTCTCTCCTCATTCTATTCTCATTTTCTATTGTTCATAAAATAATCAAAAGGAGATATCAAGGTTGGCCATTAAATCATTCTAAAGAGAATGAATTTTAGGGATTCAAAGGAGTCAAGCATAGGAAATCAAAGCTAGACCAAATCTCAAAAAAACCAACAATTAATCTAAGGTGAATAATAACGCTTATCATCCCTTTAATCTTTGTTTTGATTCGGTTATGAGTAGTACTTGAATCTTATGTGTTTGATTGGTCAAGTTATGATTTAATAATCATTGTTTGGATAGAATAATGGTTAATGTGAATTTTTAAACGGTTTATTTTGTTTTAGGGTTAAATCCAAAGTTTTTGTCCTCCAAATGATTTGAAATCTTGATAAGTTAAGGAAAGCATTATTTTGGAGATGGGCATTTAATTTCATAATTTTTCGAATTATAGAGATTATTTTATGATTTTTTTGTGGAGGAGATGGCTTAATTACTAATTTTAATCATTTCAAATAATTAAATGAGATTTGGTCTCCGAAATTTTATATGATGTAGAGAAAGGTATTCTCTAATTTTTGTGAATTTGGGATTTTTCCAAGTAATTTTGAATTACGAAAAACTAATAAGCATATAAAAGTTTAATTAATTACGGTTATTAGTTAATTATTTGAAATAATGTTTTGGATCTTGGAAATAAGGTACGGTAGTTTTTTAGTAAATAAAATTGATAAAGTTTTGCTAGCCTATAAGCTTTTGACAAATTATAGAGCTTTGGTGAAAAGTAATATCGTTTTATATAAATTTGGCAGTTTTTAAGTTAATTACAGTTTTTCCATGTCAACATTGGCTATGTCGAGCCATCACTCACCGCATCATAGTGTTATTGACACGGAGCAAAACAATGTCGCATGATGTCAACGAGTTTGGCATGTAGTGGATTGGTTTTGAGCCTCGTCGAGGTCACAACAACAAAGGTAAAGAGATGGTCTTTGACATGATGATGTCGATGTTTATACATGCCAAGTTTTATACCAAGAGGCCTGCTGCCACATTTCATACTAGAAAGCATGCTGTCGCATATACCATTCTATGTTTTTGCCTCGCCGACCCAAGGGTTGTTGAGCCCAGCCATTACCGCTTTTAACTTATTATCGAGCCTACCTCATGCTGTTAACTGGGTTTTTAACCGTCAGGATCCAACAGGAGTTTAAACATCTATATCAAGCCTGAATGACTTAAAATATAACCAAGGAACTTAAAGGAGCAAGAGTGTGCATCCAAGAAAATTCACCGTAAAATAAGCAATCTATTCGGATCAACAACAATCTGATCCAATCGGGTCGGTATCGAGCGGAATTGTTGAATTGTGGGATCTCCAAACCATTTTCATTGCGATCCTATGTGCCTACTATGCTCTTCTATCAAGTTTGGTAACATTCCAAGCAACATAGTTCAAGAAATGAAGACTCGTCTCATCCATTCAAATGTTTACCCGCTTTTGAACCAGAGCAAGATAAACTGGACCTACAGAACTCATACAGACTCGGATTGATTTAAAATTTTGGAGAAACATTTAGAAGACAGAAAAGAAGCCTCATACCAAAAACTAAATAAATTGGTCTAGCCTATTTAAATCGGTATGGATCCAAAGTTTTGGATCAGATTCGACCCAACTATGTTAGGCTCCACCACCTGAGATTCATTGCGTGTGTCCCATACTGTGACGCTCCACCTCTATATTCTCAATAACCAAGGACACTACAGGGTAATACCGTCTATTAGTGCGAAGAATAAGGCTATTGAGGAGCGACCGACTTTATAATTGCTCTGAGCGAGTACCGATATGTCAGATAGTATATCACACATTTCATTTCAAGAGGAGATTTGACATATTCAATACAAACTCAAAGCTACTACACAGTGGCTAAATGCCCTTCGAAAACAATATAAAATAATCATAACATAAAGTCGGGCATAGATATTCATATCACAAAGGAGGAAACAAATATGAATATAATATATAGAAGTGAACATCATACTAGTGGTCATACAAGATCCACTACATGCCAAAAGAATAGGTACATGTACTGCACAAAAGAATATGTATACATTAAAGAGTCTCTATCTCGAATACATGAAAGAGAAAAACTACTAAGCTAAAGTAGTTAGCTAAAAGTTAGAAGCTAGTCCCCACTAAGAAGTCAAGTGGGAGCACCTGAAACACCTCAGTCCGACTCGAGTATTATTTAGGAAGAAAAACAATAAACGGATCAGTCTAGCTATAATTATCATGTAAGATGAGATAGGATAAGAGATATGACAAATATATATGATAACAATAAAAATCATACGATATCTCAAGTTTTCTCAAACACCCAAAAAGAATATCATATTCTTTAATTTTATTCACCAAATCACCAAAATTGATAAAGCTTATCAATGCAAATAACAAAAATTGGTGAAAAACAAATTCCAGAAATCAATATTTAGAAATCCAGAAAACTCAAAAGGGGGAGGTCTATCACAAACAGGAGCTTAAGAACTCCCCAACACGTGTATCACAAACGGGATGCTATCCCATGGGTCGCTAACCCATAAAAATGAGTCGAAGCTCCACAGAACAGGGTATAGTCCCTGTCGTGGACAAATGAGCCGAAGCTCCACAAACGGTCAAAAGTCCATAGGTCGCTACCCCATAAAAATGAGCCGAAGCTCCACAGAACGGGGTATAGTCCCCCACGTGGACAAAGAGACATTGCACATCGCAAGTCTAAATCATAAAATGATCATCATTGATAAAAAAAATGTAAATTACACTAAGCTAGTAAATAAATGAGTTTAGCTTCATGTCCCATAACCACTGGCTTAACTTAAATATTTACGAACAAATTGTAGATTCCCACTCGAAAATTGTCACGAGATTTCAATCGAACAAGCCTAAGAATTAACTGACAAAGTAAACGCAAGCATTTCATACCACTTGTTTTGCTAAGTCGTTTAATTGGATTACTCATCTGAATGACGTAAAGGTTTGTATATACTAATAGATTGGAAATTTTTTTAAAATCGAGCTTTATATTAAAAGTAGTGTTGAAATCATTTTTGTGAAAGATTTTTAGTATTTACTACTAGTATAAATACTTTGTATTTAAAAGTGACAAATCATAGAAACGATTGTAAAAACAATCTATCACAAAAATCCACATTACGACACCGTGAATCAAAACAATGCAAATCGATATCAAACCCATCAAATGGAAACACCTAAAATCCAGAAATGAAATCATCAAAGTTGATTTTGGTTAACAATAACTATACGGATCATCAAAAATCGATAATTAGGAAATCTACATAAAAATAAACAAATTTCCAAAATTCGACAGCCACAAATATCTGTAGGAAATCCATAGACGTCTGTTCCTTGTTTTGGGAAATTGTAACCCTGAGGTCACATAAGTCGGTGGATAATCCATAGACATCTGTCGCTTGTAGCGGGACAGAATTTGCAAAGCCCTTAAATAGGCAAACCTACACAACTTCTTGGATTCGAAAGCGATTGAATGAGCAACTACGACTAGGGATTTATTTCAAGCAACAACCTAGCCCTAAAAGCTCTTTAATACACCCAAAACAACATGTCTAAACACCAATTCTAGGGTGTTCATAAATTTTGACTTCAAAAATACCAAAATTCGGAAAATTCACCAAACCAATTCAATTCAAAAGCAACTGAATAAGAAATAGATGTTAGGAATTCATACCTAAAAAAAATCAATGCTATGACATAGATGTGAGTTCAAGAACTCACATTTAAACTCAAAAATAGAAAAGATAAGCTCTAAAACAAGCTAAGTTCAATTCCTCTTCAACTACACCTCTAGAATATTCATTTAATATCACATGCAAACATTTCCTAAGTTAGGTTATAGGAAATTCTGAAAATTGAAGAGAGATTGAGATGGAGAAGATGGAGAAGATGAAGAGGATGCTTACCTAATCTTCTGTTTGATTTATAACTTGAATTTGAATTCCTAAGAAAAGCTAGGGCTTAGAATTTTAATTTCCCTTCTTTTCCCCCATTTTTTCCTTTAACTTGGAGTGTTAGGAAATTGTGAATGGAATGAAGGAAGAGAAGAGGAGTTAGGGTATTTGGTAGAAGAGCTTGGGTTATCTTGTTGGGTTAATGGGTTGGAACACAACCCAAAGCCCAAATGAAAATACCAAAATCCTAATCAACTCCAAACACAATAATGTTTATACTTAAACAAATTGTAAACGTCGATTTGAACTCAACGAAAGTGGTCTGGAGTCCAGATTCGACTGTTTACAAAAAGTCATATTTTGGACTTTAACATAATTAACGATGCTATATTTAAATAAAACATTTAAATATATAATCGTAAAATATGCGGGTTGTTACAGACTCCCCTCCTTAAAGAAATCGCGTCCTCGCAATATTTAAGAAGGAAATAAAGAGTAACAACCATTCTGTGACATGACAATCACAAAAAGGAAAATTGAAATGAAAAATTCACCTTAAGGAGCCCGAAAGAGTAAATCAGGATGTGTTCGCTCGATAAATTCTCTAGATTCCCAAGAACAATCCTTAGGATTTGCGGACCATTGAACTTTCACAAGCGGAACGTCTTTATTACGAAGGTGTTTAACCTCCGTGGCAATGATGCGAATAGGATGTTGCTCATAAGTCAAATTAGGTAAAACCTCAATTTCTTCAATAACACTAGGCTTAAGAATAGAACTGGAATCTCTAAGGCATTTCCATAGCCGAGAAACGTGAAATACGTCATGAATAGTGGAAAATTGAGCCGGTAACGAAAGGCGATAAGCTACGGAACCAATGCGTTCGGTGATGGGAACAAGCCAATATATCGAGACGCTAATTTTCCTAATCGACTGAAATGCACTACACCCTTCAGAGGTGAAACAAGAATGAATACCAAATCTCCCACAGAAAATTCCAAGTTCCGTCTTCGGTTATTGGCATAGGATTTTTGTCTACTCCGAGCTTCTTTAATCCTATGACGAATAAGGTCAATCTTTTCCGTGGCATCACGAAATCTGGTCCTAAAACCAGCTTCTCACCATTTCCAAGACAACATGAAGGAGATCGGCATGGCCTTTCGTAGAGTGCCTCGAAGGGTGCCATACCAATACTAGATTGGAAGATGTTATTATAAGAACACTCAACAAGAGAAATATGATCTTCCCAACTTCCACATGCATGAAGGAGATCTTCAAGAGTTTGATTCACACGCTCCATTTGTCCATTGGACCGAGGATGATAAGCGGTGCTAAAATTAAGCTTCGTTCCCAAAGCTTTTTGAAGACCTTTCCAAAATCCACTAGTAAATAATGGATCATGATCACTAACAATAGAAGTAGGAACTCCATGCAATTTAACAATTTCTTTAACATAGAGTTTAGCCAAAAGAGGTACGGTTCGACTGGACCGAACGGGAAGAAAATGGGCGGATTTTGTAAGTCTATCTATAATCACCCATAAACTGTCATGGCCTGAATGAGAATGGGGCAGACCACCAATAAAGTCCATGGAAACTTGATCCCACCTCCAAATGGGAATGTTTAAAGGTTGCAATAACCCACTGGGACTCTGATGCTCGGCCTTTATGAGTTAGCAAGTTATGCAACGCTTAATAAAGTTAGCAATATCAGATTTCAGTCCACCCCAATAATAAAGTCGCTTCATGTCCGCGTACATCTTATTTCTACCAGGATGAAAGGTAAATTTAGAACAATGACAATCTTCTAAAATGTCTTTACGGAGATCACTAATATTTTGCACAATAAATCTACCAAATTTTCGAATGCCTCCACGAGCATCGATTTCAAAGTCTTTCAAACCATCAATATTATTGTTATCTCTACAACTTTGGCTAAGATGAGCCAATTCGGAGTCGTGTTTTTGAATTTCAAGGATGCGGTCTAAAAGAGAAGGATAAGCCTCAAGGCTACATAAAACAAGAGATGAACATGAATCAGATTCACGATCCCGAATCTCACAAGTGGATAAAGTCTCGAGATCATTCCATTCAGATATCATCATGGAAACAACCACTTGTTGCTTACGACTAAGGGCATCGACAACACGATTTCCCTTTTTGGGAGTATAAAGGATATCAAGATCAAAAGATGCAAGGAATTCAAGCCAACGTTGTTGATGCCAATTAAGTTCCTTTTGAGAGAATAAATACTTTAAAGATTTATTATCGGTGTAGAGAACAAATTTCTCTCCAAAAAGATAATGATGCTAGATTCTAAGACCGAAAACAATAGCTGCGAGCTCTAAATCACGAGTGGCATATCTAGTCTCGGCAGGCTTTAATTGCCTAGAAACATAAGCGATGAAATGTTCCTTTTGCATGAGAACGGCTCCCAAACCAATACGACTAGCATTGGTATAAACAATCAAGTCTTGGTTCCCTTCGGGAATCAAAAGAATAGGAGCATCGGAAAGGAGTTCTTTTAATTGCTGAAAAGCAGCTTCACATTTGTCTGACCAAATGTACTTGATCCCCTTCTTTCTCATACTAGTAAGAGGTAAGGAAATTTGAAAAAAGTCTTTTATGGATCCACGGTAATAGCCTGCCAATCCAAGAAAACTACGAATTTCCATTACACTCTCAGTTGTCATCCAGTTTTGAATCGCCTCAATCTTTGAAGGATCCATGGAAATTCCGGATTCAGAAATAACATGTCCTAAAAATTTCACACGAGATTGCCAAAAATGGCACTTAAATTTTTTTCCTTTCAATTGATTGCTCCTAAGTGTTTCCAACACAATTCGAAGATGTTTTTCATGCTCTTCCTCGGTTTTAGAATAAACAAGAATATCATCGATAAAGTTAAGAACAAATCGATCGAGGAAGTCTTTGAAAACTTGATTCATAAGGTCAACGAAATAAGCTGGAGCATTCGTTAAACCAAATGGCATAACTAGCCATTCATAAGATCCATAACGAGTATGGAATGATGTCAAAGGAATACTATCCTCTGCAATTCGAAGCTGATGAAATCTGGTTCCTAAGTCTAACTGTGAAAAGACTCTAGCACCGCAAAGTTGATCGAATAGATCATTAATCCGAGGTAAGGGATATTTATTCTTAATGGTAAAATCATTAAGCTTGCGGTAGTCAACGCAAAGCCTAAGTGTACCATCAGATTTCTTCACAAAGGTAGCTGAAGCTCCCCAAGGAGAGGAACTAGATCGAATAAACTGTTTTGCTTCCAATTCGGATAATTGTTTACGCATCTCCACATATTCCTTATTGGACATACGATAAGGAGGATGAGTGATAGATAGAGCTCTAGGGATTAGATTAATTCTGAACTCAATTGCTCGCTTAGGTGGTAATCCTAAAACAGGCTCAAAGGTATCAAAAAATTCACGAATAGCATGAATGAGGGAAATAACATCCTCCTCCTCATCATTATCATCATCATGCGCGTTTAAAGAATATAAGGATGCCACGAAATTGGAATTGGAATCATTAAGAACGATAGGAATTTGCTTAACTGATTGGGGATGTCGAAGATGGATAGTCTTCTCGGGACATAGGATGTCAGCTTCATAACGATGAAGCCAATCCATTCCTAATATCATTCCAAAACCTAAATAACACATAACATGAAGATCGACACGGAAATCATAATCATATAAAATAATCTCAACATCCTTACAAAATAAACTGAGTGTTGCGGATCCATCAACCGAACTGACAATTTTCAGTGAAGTCATCAAGCCTATAACATTTAAAGACAAAGTATCCACAAGTTATTTTGATATAAAAGAGTGAGATGCACCTGTATCAAAAAGAATTCGAATAGGATGATCATGAAACATAACAATGCCATTAAGGATAGAATGAGAAATACCTTGACCAAGAGAACGGTTACTAGAAGCTTGCACTACATTGAGCTTTCCCTCCTTCTTGTTTTGAAGTTTGGGACATGAAGATATAGGATGACCCAAACTTTTGCAATAGCAACAAGTAAGAGAACTTAGACACTTATTGGCATAGTGTGCTCCTTAGAACCACAATTGTAGCATTCTCCACGACCAAGGGTAGGAGTCTTCGCTACCGAAGTTGCTTTGCTTCCCTTTCTTGTTGGGATTAGGGCCTTTGAACTTATTATTGGGATGCCTCTTCTAGTTGTTGAATTTCTTCTTGGCACCACCAACATCACCATCACTTTCCTTATTGGCCTCTTCAAGTCGAAAAGCGATATCTATATGCTAATCGAAAGGCACTTCTAGTTTTAGAAGTAAAGCCGTTTTGAGATTCTTATTCAGACCATAGATAAACCTTTGATTCTTCTTCAATGGGGTATTAATATACTCGGCCCCATATTTAGAGGGGGATTTAAAAGATGTGACATAATCTGTCACAGAAGATTCACCCTGAATAAGATCAATGAAGCGTCGAGCTAAAGTTACCTTTTCTACTTCAGGTACAAACTTTAACTCAAACCTTTATCGGATTTCTCCCAAGTAAGATTCGCTTCAACAATTTCTAAAATTAAAAGCTCATACCAATCTAATGCTCTCTCTTGGAGCATGCTAGAAGCCACTTGGACTCGATGTAAATCCAATAGATTCATGCGAGAAAAGATGCGATCACATGTTCTAAGCCAAGCTTGGATTTCTATAACGCTTCGGAACCTTTGAATGGCTTTCCACCCAAATTGGTGTGATCACTACGCAAGTGTGCAACAGATTCAGGATGAGTAGGCTTAGGAATGGGACCGGCTACTTGGGCATTCTTTATAAGATCTAAAGCTGTTGAGAAGACATGAATATACCATCCTGAGGAGGACCGCTAGATTGACCAGTGCTGGGATAGCCTGCTCTAATTATTTCTTTTCTTAAACAAAAAGAAAGAAGAGGAAAAAGGTTATTCTCAGAATTAATTCAAATAAGCTTGATTGATAAAACAAGGCATCGTAAAATAAAATAGGATAGAACGGATCCTAAGACTCGAATTAAATCCTAAGGCACGATTCCTAAGAGAGACTTATGATAATGATCCTCGTCATAATATCCTATATTGTTCTGAAGTTTGGTTCTGATAGCATGGTGTGACGCCTCATCTCTATACTCTCACTAACCAAGAAAACTACTGGGTAATGCCGTCGATTAGCGCGAAGAATAAGGCTATTGAGGAGCGACCAACTGTATAATTGCTCTGAGCCTACCGATATGTCAGATAGTATATCATGCAGTTCATTTCAAGAGGAGATCTAACATATTCAATACAAACTCAAAGCTACTACACAGTGGCTAAATGCCCTTCGGAAACAATATAAAATAATCATAACATAAAATCAGGCAAACATATTCATATCACAAAGGCGGAAACAGATATGAATATAATACATAGAAGTGAACATCATAGTAGTGGTCAAACAAGATCCACTACATGCCAAAAGAATAGGTGAAAGACAAAAACTACTAAGCTAAAGTAGTTAGCCAAAAGTTAGAAGCTAGTCCCTGCTAAGAAGTTAAGTGGGAGCACCTGAAACACCTCGGTCTGACTCGAGTATTGTTTAAGAAGAAAAAACAATAAACGGATCAGTCTAGCTATAATTTTCATGTAAGATGAAATAGGATAAGAGATATGACAAATATATATGATAATAATAAAAATCATACAATATCTCAAGTTTTCTCAAACACCCAAAAAGAATATCATATTCTTTAATTTTATTCACCAAATCACAAATATTGATAAAGCTTATCAATGCAAATCACAAAAATTGGTGAAACACAAATTCCAGAAATCAATATTTAGAAATCCAGAAAACTCAAAGGGGGGAGGCCTATCACAAACGGGAGCATGAAAACTCACCAACACGTGTATCACAAACGGGACGCTATCCCATGGGTCGCTAACCCATATAATGAGCCAAAGCTCCACAGAACAGGGTATAGTCCCCTCTTGCGGACAAATGAGCCGAAGCTCCACAAACGGTCAAAAGATCATAGGTCGCTACCCTATAAAAATGATCTGAAGCTCATCAGAACGGGGTATAGTCCCCCACGCGGACCAAGAGACATTGCACATCGCAAGTCTAAATCACAAAATGATCATCATTGATCAATAAGTGTAAATTACACTAAGCTAGTAAATAAATGAGTTTAGCTTCATGTCCCATAACCACTAGCTTAGCTTAAATATTTATGAACAAATTGTTGGTTCCCACTCAAAAATTGTCACGAGATTTCAATCGAACAAGTCTAAGAATTAACCGATGAAGTAAACGCAAGTGTTTCCTACCACTTGTTTTGCTAAATCGTTTAATTGGATTTCTCATCCGAATGAGGTAAAGGTTTGTATATACTAATAGATTGGAAAAGAGTTTTAAAATCGAGCTTTATATTAAAAGTAGTGTTGAAATCATTTTTGTGAAAGAGTTTTAGTATTTACTACTAGTATAAAACCTTTGTATTTAAAAGTGACAAATCAATGAAACGATTGTGAAAACAATCTATCACAAAAATCCACATTTCGATAACGTGAATCAAAACCATGGAAATCGATATCAAATCCATCAAATGGAAACACCAAAAATCCAAAAAAGAAACTATCAAAGTTGATTTTGGTTGACAATAACTATATGGATCATCAAAAATCGATAAATCAGAAATCCACATAAAAATAAGCCAATTTCCAAAATTTGGCAGCCACAGACGTCTGTCCCCTATTTCAGGAAATTGTAACACTGAGGTCACAGACGTCTATGGATAATCCATAGACGTCTATCGCCTGTAGCAGGATAGAATTTGCAAATCCCTTAAATGGGAAACATACACAACTTCTCAGATTCGGAAGCAATTGAATGAGCAACTGCGACTAGGGATTTATGTCAAGCGATAACCCAGCCGTAAATGATCTTCAATACACCCAAAACAACATGTCTGAACACCCATTCTAGGGTTTTCATAAATTTTGTCTCAAAAATACCAAAATTAGGAAAATTCACCAAACCAATTCAATTCAAAAGCAATTGAATAAGAAATAGATGTTTGGAATTCATGCCTAACAACAATCAAAGCAATCGACATAGATGTGAGTTCAAGAACTCACCTTCAAACTCAAAGAAAAGATAAGCTCTAAAACAAGCTAAGATCAATTCATCTTCTACTATACCTCTAGAATCTCCAATCTAATATCACATGCAATGATTTCCTAAGTTAGGTGATAGAAAATTCTGAAAATTGAAGAGAGATTGTGTAACAACCCACATATTTTACAATTGTATATTTAAATGTTTTATTTAAATATAGCATCGTTAATCGGATTAAAGTCCAAAAAGCTACTTTTTGTAAACAGTCGAATGGGAACTCGAGACCACTTCCATTGAGTCCAAAATAGCGTTTACAAATTTTTTGAGTATAAACATTGATATGTTTGGAGTTGAGTGAATTTTGCTATTTTTCTATTGGGCTTTGGGTTTGGGTTTTCAGCTTGTTGGGTAAATTTCTCACCCAGGGGATCTCAAGACCAAGAAGAGCTAGGCTTCATCCGGCATCCTTCAACACTGCCGAACCAACTTGATGCCGGACCAACTTGATACCAAGCTCCTCCCACCATCTACCGGACCAAGCATCTACCGAACCAACTCACCTCCCATGCTTCGCCGAACCAACTCACCTCCCATGCTTCGCCGAACCAACTCACCTCCCATGCTTCGCCGAACCAGCTCACCTCCCATGCTTCGCCGAACCAACTCACCTCCCATGCTTCGCCGAACCAGCTCACCTCCCATGCTTCGCCGAACCAACTCACCTCCCATGCTTCGCCGAACCAACTCACCTCCCATGCTTCGCCGAACCAACTCACCTCCTATGCTTCGTCGAACCAACTCACCTCCCATGCTTCGCCGAACCAGCTCACCTCCCATGCTTCGCCGAACCAACTCACCTCCCATGCTTCGCCGAACCAGCTCACCTCCCATGCTTCGCCGAACCAACTCACCTCCCATGCTTCGCCGAACCAACTCACCTCCCATGCTTCGCCGAACCAGCTCACCTCCTACCACCGGACCGAGACGTGCCAGGCCAGATCACATCAGCCCAGGCCCACCAGCAGCTATATACATCCAAGACCCCTGCTCCCACCCTCACTCTATAAATAGAGGGGCAGGGGTACAACAATGGGGGACAAGTTTGAGAGCTCAAGCACGGAAGGAACTTTCAAACAACTTTCTTTTACTGATATCAAAGTTTTGTACTTGTAATCAGAATAAGAGAAGAGAAATAACATATAAAGTGGACGTAGGCACATTCTGGCTGAACCACTATAAATCTGCGTGTCTTTTTAAAGTTTAGCCCCTGTTTTTTATATATTTGCATAAATCGCTCAAATCACTAAGAATAACATCAGATCTGCTAAATCATACAACTTTGAGGTGTTTGTCCATTTTTTGTGCAAACATTTTTGGTGCTTTCACTGAGAAATAGAAACTTGAAGCTTCAGCTTCATCCACTTAACAGTTTTCCTAACGACATCATTCGCCACTCAGAAAACATGCCTCCCAAACAGAGAAAAGATGTTAATAAAGGGAAAAACATCGCACCCAGCAGTCTTCCAGATCCAGCTGTCACGAATCAAGGTAATCATCCTCCTCCAGCAGTAGAACCAAATGAAGGACAGGCTAACCCAACCACTCCTGCTACAGGACAGCCTGCAGCAATTACTAGGGCAGATCTAGACAGGGTTGTGGCTGAAGTAACTAACCGCTTCACATCCCAGCAAGAAGCTTTTGTGGACCATCTCATATCACGCTTAAGGGACGCTGAAGAATCCAACCACAACACTGAATCATGGGGCGAGTCCCAGTCTGGAGGATCTCAGAGACAACAAAGATCTTCCTTCTTCGAAGGAGCTAACGGCAGAAGTAGCCATGGTAGGAGCCGAGACCGAGCACAGCCCGAAGTTAGGCCTGAGGAAAAGTTTGGTACCGAACCCAACGGGGGAGGTACCGGGCGAAGGTCAACTGTAGCTGAGCCTGTCATGCTGCCTAACCACAGAAACGCCAATGAACGGGGCCGAGCTAGAGCCCAGCCCGAAGTTGGACCCGAGGAGGTGCTTAGATCAGAACCCAGCAGGGGGAGATCAAGGCAAGGGCCAACTGTAGCTGACCCGAGCATGCTCCCAGAAGACCAAAGGCAGCCACTGGAAAATATGAGGAATGATAGACGATACCATCCCTATAGGTCATCTGGACGGAATCAATCCCACAGAACAGAGCCAAACTCATTTCTATCTGCTCCAAGTTCTGATGAAAGGATGGCACGCTTATTCAGAGAGTGTTTCCAACGGGAGCAAAGAGATTGAGGGATAGGCGCTAGGGTAACCAGCCCTTTCGCCCGCAATATCGAAATTGCTATCACCCCACGAGAATGGAAGATGCCAACAATGGAACCCTACAAAGGAACCTCCGACCCCGTTGTACACTTACAGAAGTACACGCAACATATGCTCATGAGTGGAGCAACAGAGGGAGTACTGTGCAAATGCTTTCCGCTCTTCTTAGCAGATCTCGCTACCTCCTGGTTCTGTCATCTACCCCAGGGATCCATCAGCTCGTGGGAAATGTTGAAAGAAAAGTTTATCAGTCAGTTCCGCATCCATGTGGAACAACCTAAGGACGCTTATTCCTTATCCAGCATCAAACAGAAACCTGGAGAAAAACTACAGCAATACCTAACCCGATTCAATGCCGCAGCAGCCGTAGTCCAAGATGCCGATGAGAAGCTTGTCTTAATGGCCCTCTGTAGTGGTGTGCATCCGGATACTAAATTCGCTAGAAGACTAACAAAAGAAAAACCAACTACTTTACCTGATTTCTTCAATGAAGCCAGGAAATATATGAGGCTTGAAGACGCTGCCACTGAGGGGCAGTCAAGGCAACAAAATAAGGCAACTCACAGCAACACGCCCGCTGTAGCAAAGGACATTCGAAGAAATGACTCTAGAGACAATGCTGGGGGCAAGAAGGGAGAAAAAGCGCCTATATCGGCCAGGACCGAGAATCGACACTTACACTCCTTTGAATGAAACCGTCGAAAAACATCTTCCTTGCCACCCAAGGCGAAGTTAGATACGAACGCTCACCGTACAAGAAGGAATCAGATAACGCACAGAAGTCTGGAAAGTTCTGCCGCTTCCACGAATCTCATGGGCATGATACCGATGAATGCCATCATCTCCGGGACCTGATTGAAGAACACATCAGAAGGAAGAAACTACAACGCTTTCTTGGGAAGGCCAGCCCTGTCTGACTTCCAAATTGTCTTGGCTCCATAGTGCTTAAAGATGAAATTTCCAACGGACAAGTGCGTTCCCTTCTTCGAAGCTCTAAAGAAAGACAAAGGAAAGTTCGAATGGACTGACGAATGCTTAACCGCTTTCCTTAACTTAATCGAACACCTCCAGAAACCACCGGTACTCTCGACTCCAAGCGAAGGCGAAGAATTATACCTATACCTTGCTGTGTCATCTCACGCCCTAAGCGCTGCCTTGGTAAGGGAAGACAACCACACACAGCGGCCAG
The DNA here is from genome assembly GCA_030737815.1 of Allium fistulosum. Classification (NCBI taxonomy): domain Eukaryota; kingdom Viridiplantae; phylum Streptophyta; class Magnoliopsida; order Asparagales; family Amaryllidaceae; genus Allium; species Allium fistulosum. Next base: position 1,148,163,609 of record CM060905.1, read on the forward strand.
TTTACTTCGTCAGCAAGAGGTTTACTGGGGCAAAAGTCAGATATCATAAACTTGAGAAGCTAGCATACTGTTTACTAATCACATCACGAAAACTGCGTCACTACTTCCAGTCCCATTCCATCAAAGTTCTGACCGATCAACCACTGAGGCAGGTACTCCATCGTCCCGACACTTCTGGGCGACTACTTAAATGGTGCATTGAACTAAGTCGGTATGATATCACCTATCACCCTCACACCGCCATCAAGGGACAAGCCATGGCTGATTTCATTGCAGAATTCACTACCCAACGGGCGTAATGAAGTCAAGAAAATCTTGAGGAAAGCTTCCCGCTACACAATACAGGAGGACACCCTCTATCGGCGTGGATTCTCTAACCCCCTATTAAGGTGTGTCGCTGGAAGGGAAGCCAAGGAAATCTTATCCAACATTCATCAAGGGAGCTGCGGAGATCACATCGGAGGACAGACTTTGGCAAAAAAGATACTCCGATATGGATATTTCTGGACCACCTTAAGCAAGGACGCCTTAGATTTCGTCAGAAAATGTGACAGATGCCAGAAGTTTTCTAAGATTCTGCGACTACCAACAACTGAGATTACTCAAATGACTAGCCCATGGCCCTTTGCAGTATGGGGAATTGACTTAATCGGCAAACTACCGATGGGCAGAGGCGGGGCCAAATATGCTATAGTGACAGTCGACTATTTCACCAAATGGGTGGAAGCAGAACCCCTGAATAAAGTATCTTCAGCAAAATTTATTAATTTCTTGATCAAAAATGTTCTGTGCAGGTACAAAGTCCCATTCAAGATCATATCAAACAATGGACTTCAATTTGACAGGAGGAATTCGCCAACTGGTGCCAAGAGCACGGAATTCACAAAAGCTTCTCATCCGTAGCGTATCCCCAGGCAAACGGAAAAGTCGAAGCCGTCAACAAAATTCTCAAAACTCTAATAAAAAAGAAACTCGAAAAGACAAAAGGCGAATGGGTGGATGAACCTCCTACGGCACTATGGGCCAATCGCACGTCTTTCAGAACATCAACGGGGCATACTCCTTTTCTCTTTGGCATACGGATCGGATGCTATGCTTCCAGTTGAAACTATAGTGCCTTCCCACTGTAGGATCCACTACAACCCAGAAGAAAACGAAGAGTTCCTCCTCATGTCTTTGGATCTAATTGAGGAAAGAAGAAATGATGCCGCCCCCCAGGGCAGCAGCTCACAAGCAAAAAGTGGCAACGCAATACAACCCCAAAGTCAAGCATCGTACCTTACAAGAAGGGGATCTTGTCCTCAAGCGAATCTTCCCTTGTCCCGGAGCACTAGACCCAATCTGGGATGGATCATATGTAATTCATAAAGATCTCCACAACGGAGCCTATATTTTGTCAACAGTGGACGGAGAGGTGTTCCAGAGGGCATGGAACATCCAACACCTTCGTCGATACTTTTCTTAACTCATACTGCCCATATGAAGTGAATTAACAAAGAGAATCAGTGGACGTAGGCATTTTCGTGCCGAACCACTTTAAAAAACTTGTCTCTTTTTAACTTGTTCCTTCATATCTTGGCTGCTTGTTAACTGTATCCTTTTCTGTTGAACAAAATCCTGTGCAAATAGCATTTTCATTCAAGGCGCTCCACAGCGCAACTTCTCCTGGACAAGACCTAACAGGTACTATGCGAATCTATGCCCTCGCCAATGAGACACTTTCGCTCCGGCATCCCTCTGCTGCGAGTTAACTCATTGCTCGCGACGGCCTTTAAAGCCAACTGTAATGAGCCGATTATAAGCCACCGAGAAGGCCGACTATAGCCGAGGCAGCTCATTACGGCGTTAGGCTCGCCGGCAACTGTGAACCGACTATAAGCCCCAACATAAGGTGTGGCCAGCCAGGGGCAGTTCACAGTTGACGATCGGCACCCACGCTAGCCGGCCACAGTAGATCGAATAATACCCACGATTACGGGCCATAATGGCCCGGGTAGTTACTGTGCGCGATCTCGGCTCCGATGTGTCTTAAGTGCGGCTGTGGTAAAAAAGAATTAACTCCCCGCGGAGGCGTAAGATGGGTGACAAATGTCTCCAAGACCCACAGCTAGGGAAAGTGACTACAAAACCCGTTTGCCACGAACTTAAGCACATCGAAGGCCTTCCGTGATTGGAAGTTTTACTATTTCACATATTTCAATTTTACTTAAGAAACTTTTCTCCTATCCTCTGTAACAATCCCTGAAGTGCAGGACACAAAACAAGAGACACTCACTAATAGAAGCAGATACTCACAACAAGACACTAGACCGCATCCCTTACTCGGTCACGCAGGATATTCAAAGCTGCCATCTACAAGCAAAATATAAAGGACGGCCTAATCAGGGAGCCGGCTGCGTCGGAGTCTTGTCCTTGCCCTATTGCCCACCTGTCCGGTCAGAAAAAGAATTCATTAGTGATAAGCAACCAAGTTAACGGAAAGACTAGAAAGGAAGACTTACCAGCATCTGCTCCTCGATCATCTCGGTCATCATCCTCTACTTGCACACCTGCCTCCTCAGCTGCAAGCAACCGCATGCCCTCCTTCACTGCCACCTTCTCCTCCTTGGTAAACTGGGCAGTAACCGCATCAATCCTAAGGGCCGTACCTATCTACTAGTGACCTCGGGGTGGGCCCATGACGTCCCGGTTCTAACTGAGCCGGGGGCACCTCGGAAGGATCTTCTCTGTCCTGGGATTTCTTCTTTTCTGATCGGGTTTCAACTCTGTGAGACATTATCTGCAACGAAAAAGAATACATCTTTAAAAAGGATGTAGAGATATGAAGAAGCGAGTGTGTGCAGTCTAGAATTTCACTCAAAATGCTCAAATTCCTATTGTCATTCAGTATTCAGAGTCTTAAGGTTCATTCGGCATTCCCCGTGTAAAATTCATTCGGTAAGGTGAAGGTTAAAATTCATTTGGTATTCAGAGTCCCAAGGTTTATTCGGCATTCCCCGTGTAGAATTCATTCGATGATCCAAATAAGAATACTCATTCGGTACACACGAGTTTCATTCGGCGAGGGGAAGTTAGGTACCTTATTCGGCAGGCTAAAGCAGCTCGGTAGATTGATTCGGCTATGCAACTGATTTGGCTCAAGTCCTTCGTTCGGTAGGAAATAACAAGGGCCCTAGCTCCGTACTTATAGTCGAAGGTGGACCTCCGGACCAACCGGTTCAGTACTAGAAGTCGAAGGGGAAATTGGGTAACTTAAAACAAAGCACGCCATATACAGGCATATGCCCTACTTTGGGGGCCAAATGTTGGGTAAATTTCTCACCCAGGGGATCTCAAGACCAAGAAGAGCTAGGCTTCATCCGGCATCCTTCAACACTGCCGAACCAACTTGATGCCGGACCAACTTGATACCAAGCTCCTCCCACCATCTACCGGACCAAGCATCTACCGAACCAACTCACCTCCCATGCTTCGCCGAACCAACTCACCTCCCATGCTTCGCCGAACCAGCTCACCTCCCATGCTTCGCCGAACCAACTCACCTCCCATGCTTCGCCGAACCAGCTCACCTCCCATGCTTCGCCGAACCAGCTCACCTCCCATGCTTCGCCGAACCAACTCACCTCCCATGCTTCGCCGAACCAACTCACCTCCCATGCTTCGCCGAACCAGCTCACCTCCCATGCTTCGCCGAATCAGCTCACCTCCCATGCTTCGCCGAACCAACTCACCTCCCATGCTTCGCCGAACCAGCTCACCTCCCATGCTTCGCCGAACCAACTCACCTCCCATGCTTCGCCGAACCAACTCACCTCCCATGCTTCGCCGAACCAACTCACCTCCCATGCTTCGCCGAACCAACTCACCTCCCATGCTTCGCCGAACCAACTCACCTCCCATGCTTCGCCGACCAACTCACCTCCCATGCTTCGCCGAACCAGCTCACCTCCTACCACCGGACCGAGACGTGCCAGGCCAGATCACATCAGCCCAGGCCCACCAGCAGCTATATACATCCAAGACCCCTGCTCCCACCCTCACTCTATAAATAGAGGGGCAGGGGTACAACAATGGGGGACAAGTTTGAGAGCTCAAGCACGGAAGGAACTTTCAAATAACTTTCTTTTACTGATATCAAAGTTTTGTACTTGTAATCAGAATAAGAGAAGAGAAATAACATATAAAGTGGACGTAGGCACATTCTGGCTGAACCACTATAAATCTGCGTGTCTTTTTACAGTTTAGCCCCTGTTTTTTATATATTTGCATAAATCGCTCAAATCACTAAGAATAACATCAGATCTGCTAAATCATACAACTTTGAGGTGTTTGTCCATTTTTTGTGCAAACACAGCTCATTACTCATCTAATACCCTAACTCCACTCAAGTTCATTCATTCACTCTCATTTTCCTAATACTCTCTAGCTAAAGCAAAAATGGTGGAAGAGAAAGGAATTAAAATTCCTAAACCTAGTTTACTAGGAAATTCAAATTCAAGCTCTAGAAAACAAAGATAAGCTAAGGTAAGCACCATCTTCTTCTCCATCTCAATCTCTCTTCAATTCTCAGAAATTCCTAACCCTAAATTAGGAAAAACTTCACCTTTGATAATAGATTGAAGATTCTAGAGGTGTGTTGAAGAGGAATTGTTCTTGCCTTGTTTTAAAAGCTTCTCATTCATTGTTTTTGAGTTTAAAGGTGAGTTCTTGAACTCACATCTACGTCTATAACTTTCATTGTTGTTAGGTATGAATTCCTAATGCTTGTTCATGTTCATTTGCTTTTGATTTGAGTTGATTTGGTGAATTTTCCAATTTTGGTGTTTTGAAGTCAAAATCTTTAAAAATCCTATCTTGGATGTTTTGACATGTTTTGGTGGTGTTTCGGAGAGCCTATAAGGCTGGGTTGTCGCTTGGCATAAATCCCTAGTCTCCGTTGCTCATCCGATCGCTTCCGGTTTGGATTTTCGCCCATTTTGGGCAAGGCTGATTTTTGCCTAGCAGGCAATTTCAAACGTCTAGAACAAAATCCAGACGTCTGGTTTCAAATTCAGACGTCTGGTTGAAAAATCCAGACGTCTAGAATTGGTCCCTGGAAAATGCACAAAGGCAGAGGAAAAATCCAAACGTCTGGAAATCCAACCAGACGTCTGGCAGACGTCTGGTTGGAATTTCAGACGTCGGAAATGTGCAGTTTTGCCTATTTTGGGCCAGAACCTAGGGCCAGACGTTTGGATCAACCCCCCAGACGTCTAGAATTGTTCACTATGCCTATTTTGGGCTGTTTTGAGTGGATTTCCAATGTTTATCGATTTTTTGTTGATCCGATTATTTGCTATCACTTATTATCGACTTTGATGACTTCTTTCTTTGGATTTTTGGGAATATCCATTTTGATGGATTCGGTATCGATTTCTATGGTTTTGATTCACGTCTTCGAATGTGAATCTTTGGTGATTGATTGTTTTTACAATCATTTTTGTGATTTGTCACTTTCAAATACAAAGGTTTCTATACTAGTAGTAACTATTCAAACTCTTACAAAAGGTGATTTCAACTCTATTTTTAATACAAAGCTCGTTTATAAAACCGTTTTCCAACCTATTAGTATATACAAACCTTTACCTCATTCGTATGAGAAATCTAATTAAACGGTTTAGTAAAACAAGTGGTATGAAACGCTTACGTTTACTTCGTCGGTTAATTCTTGGACTTGTTCAATTGAACTCTTGTGACAATTTTCGAGTGGAAATCTACAATCTATTCGTAAATATTTAAGTTAAGCTAGTGGTTATGGGACATGAAGCTAAACTCATTTATTTACTAGCTTAGTGTGGTTCACACTTTTTATTGATCAATGCCGATCATTTTGTGATTTAGACTAGCGATGTGCGATGTCTATTTATTTGTTTGGGGATTACAATTCTCGTTTATTGAACTTCGGTTCAATTTGGCGGGGTAGCGAACCGTGGTCTTCGGGCCATTTGTAGAGCTTCGGCTCAAAATTGATGGTTAGCAACCATGGAATAGCATTCCGTTTGTGATACACGTGTTGGTGAGTTTTCATGCTCCCGTTTGTGATACACCTCCCCCTTTGTGATTTCTGGATTTCTAATTGATGATTTCTAGAATTTGTGTTTCACCAACTTTTGCAATTGGCATAAATACGTTTGTCAATATTTGTAGTTTGGTGAATAAAATAAAGAATATGATATTCTTTTTGGTGCTTTGAGAATTCTTGAGATATTGTATGATTTTGTTGATGTTTAAATCATATTTGTCCTAGTATGACATTATTGTTGTCATACGTTCTTATTATATCTCTGCTTGTATCTCATTTTATATATGATATTTATAGCTAGACTGATCCGTTTATTATTTTCTTATTAAATAATACTCGGGTCAAACCGAGATGTTACAGGTGCTTCTACTTGACTCCTTATCTGGGATCATCTTCTGACTTTTGTCTAACTACATTACCTTTGTAGTTTTTGATGTTATACATTTGAGATATAGACTCCATGATGTATACTTATTCTTTTGTCTAGCACTTGTATCTATTCTTTTGTGATATTGTGGATCTTGTTTGACTACTACTTTGATGTACACTCTTATGTGATATATTCATATATGATTCCGCCTTTGTGATATGAATGTCTGTGACTGATTTGTGTTATGTTTATTTCCATATTTGTTTCTGAGGGCCTCATAGCCACTGTGTGGTAGCTTCGAGTTTGTATTCGATATGTTGGATTTCCTCTTGAAATGAAATGTAAGTTATATTATCTGACATATCGGTACTCGCACAAAGCAATTACACAGATGGTCGCTCCTCAATAACCTTATTCTTCATGCTAGTCGATAGCATTACCCAGTAGTGTTCTTGGCTAGCGTGACCATAGAGGTAGGGCGTCACAGCTTGGTATCAGAGCCAAACTTCGGAACAATGTAGAGTAATCTAGCAAGGATCGTTGTGCTAAGTCTTTCTTAGGAATCGTGCTATAGGATTTAATTCGAGTCTTCGTACCATTCTATCCTATTTCTTTTTATGATACCTTGTTTTATCAATCAACTTTGTTTGATATTCATTCTGAGATTAACCTTTTTCCTCTTTTCTTTCTTTCTTAAAGAAGAGAAATGGTTAGACCAGGCCGTTCCAGCGCCGGTCAGTCTAGTGCTACTCCCCAGGATGGAGTATTTATGTCTGCTCAGCAACTTCTAGACCTTGTGAGAAATGCTCAAGCTGCCGGACCTATTCCTGAACCCACACATCCTAAATCTGGGTTTGCACACTTGTGTAGTGATTACACCAATTTGGGTGGAAAGCCATTCAAAGGTTCCGAGAGCGTTATAGAAGTCCAGGCTTGGCTTCGAACATGCGACCGCATCTTTTCGCGCATGAATCTTATTGGTCTCCATCGAGTCCCAGTGGCTTCTAACATGCTCCAAGAAAGAGCTTTAGACTGGTACGAGCTTTTGATCTCTGAAATTAGTGAAGCGGATCTTACTTGGGAGCAAATCCCGGAAATATTCGAATTGAAATTTGTGCCAGAGGCTGAAAAAGTAACTTTAGCTCGATGCTTTATCGACCTTGTTCAAGGTGAATCTTCCGTGACCGACTACGTCGCATCTTTTGAATCGCTCTCTAAATATGGGGTTGAATACATTAATACCCCATTGAAGAAAAATCAGAGATTTGTGTATGGCTTGAACAAGAGCCTCAAAAGGCCATTACTTCTGAAATTTGAAGTTTCTTTTGACCAACTTGTTGATATTGCTCTTCGACTCGAAGAGGCTGATGAAGATAGTGATGTTGAGGTCAAACCAAACATCAACAAGAAGAGACCTTTTAAATTCAAGCCTAATCCCCATGAAAAAGGGAAACAAACAACTTCGGTAGCAAATACTCCTAACTCTCGTCGTGGAGAATGTTACAATTGTGGTTCTAAGGACCACTATGCAAACAAGTGCCCGAAGTCTCTTTCTTGCCGCTATTGCAAGAGTTCGGGTCATACTATATCTTTGTGTTCCAAACTTCAAGGCAAGAAGGAGGGCAAGCTAAATGTAGTACAAGCCCCTGCTAACACTTCTCGTGGTCAAGGTATTTCTCATTCTATCCTTGATGGCATTATTATATTTTGTGATTTTTCTATTCGAGTTCTTTTTGATACGGGTGCATCTCACTCTTTTATATCAAAAGAACTTGTTGATGCTTTGTCTTTGAATGTTATTGGCTTGATGACTTCTTTGAGAATTGTGAATCCGGTTGGTGGATCCGCAACACTCAGTCTACTATGTAAAGATGTCAAAATTATTTTATGTGATTATGCTTTCCGAGCCGATTTGCATGTTATGCGTTACATTGGTTTTGGAATGATTTAGGGAATGTATTGGCTTAACCGTTATCAAGCCCATATTCTATGTCCTGAACGAACTATATATCTTCGGCATCCTCAATCTGTTAAACAGATTTTTCTCGTTCTGAAAGATTCAGATTCCAATTCGAAAGCATCCTTGTATTCTCTAAATCCTCATGATGACGATAATGATGATGAGGAAGATGTCATTTCTCTCATTCACATTGTTCGTGAATTTCCCGACATATTTGAGCCCGTTGTACGATTACCACCTAAGCGAGAAAGTGAGTTTCGAATTAATCTAATCCCTAGAGCTCTACCTATTACTCGTCCTCCTTATCGTATGTCCAATAAAGAAAATGAGGTGATGCGCAAACAATTATCCGAATTGGAAGCGAAGCAATTTATTCAATCTAGTTCCTCTCCATGGGGAGCTGCGGCTATTTTTGTGAAGAAATCTGATGGTACACTTAGGCTTTGTGTTGACTACCGCAAGCTTAATGATCTCACCATCAAGAAAAATATCCCTTGCCTCGGATTGATGACTTATTCGATCAGCTTAGTGGTGCTAAAGTCTTTTCACAGTTAGACTTAGCAACCGGTTTTCATCAACTCCGTATTGCAGAGGATAGCATTCCTTTGACATCGTTCCGTACTCGTTATGGATCTTATGAATGGCTTGTTATGCCATTTGGTTTGACGAATGCTCCAGCTTATTTCGTTGACCTTATGAATCGAGTTTTCAAAGACTTCCTCGATCGATTTGTTCTCATCTTTATAGATGATATTCTTGTTTATTCTAAAACCAAGGAAGAGCATGAAAAACATCTTCGGATTGTGTTGGAAACTCTTAGGAGCAACCAATTGAAAGCAAAATTTTCTAAATGCCACTTTTGGCAATCTCGTGTGAAATTTTTGGGGCATATTGTTTCTGAATCCGGAATTTCCGTGGATCCTTCAAAGATTGAAGCTATTCAAAATTGGAAGAGACCGGAGAGTGTGACTGAAATTCGTAGCTTTCTCGGATTGGCGGGCTATTACCGTCGGTTCATAAAAGACTTTTATAAGATTTCCGTACCTCTTACTAATTTGACAAAGAAGGGAGTTAAATACATTTGGTCAGACAAATGTGAAGCTTCATTTCAAAAATTAAAAGAACTCCTTTCTGATGCTCCTATTCTTGTGATTCCCGATGGGAACCAAGGTTTTATTGTTTATACCAATGCTAGTCGTGTTGGTTTGGGAGTCGTTCTCATGCAGCGTGAACGAGTTATTGCTTATGCTTCTAGGCAATTAAAGCCTGCCGAGACTAGATATGCCACTCATGATTTAGAGCTTGCGGCTATTGTTTTCGCCCTTAGAATTTAGCGACATTATCTTCTGGGAGAGAAGTTTGTTCTCTACACCGATCACAAATCTTTGAAGTATTTATTTTCTCAAAAGGAACTTAACTTGCGTCAACAACGTTGGCTCGAGTTCCTTCCATCTTATGATCTTGATATTCTTTATACTCCCGGAAAGGGAAATCGTGTTGCCGATGCCCTTAGTCGTAAGAAACAACCGGTTGTTTCCATGATGATATCCGAATGGAATGATCTAGAGACTTTGTCCACTTATGAGATTCGAGATCGTGAATCCGATTTATGTTCATCTCTTGTTTTGTGTAGCCTTGAGGCTCATCTTTCTTTTTTAGACCGCATTCTTGAAGCTCAAAAGCATGATCCCGAATTGGTTTTTCTTAGCCAAAGTTGTAGGGATAAAATTCATATTGAAGGTTTGAAAGACTTTGATATCGATGCTCGTGGCGGTATTCGAAAATTTGGTAGACTTATGGTGCCAAATATTATTGATCTTCGTAAAGACATTTTAGAAGATTCTCATCGGTCTAAATTTACCATTCATCCCGATAGTAGTAAAATGTACGCAGACATGAAGTAACTTTATTATTGGGATGGGATGAAATCTGATATTGCTAACTTCGTTAAGCGTTGCATGACTTGCCAACTCGTTAAGGCCGAGCATCAAAGGCCCGGTGGGTTATTGCAACCTTTGGAAATTCCAAAATGGAAGTGGGATCAAATTTCCATGGACTTTATTGACGGTCTTCCCTGTTCTCATTCGGGTCATGATAGCCTATGGGTGATAATAGATAGACTTACAAAATCCGCCCATTTTCTTCCCGTTCAGTCCAATCGGACCGTACCTATTTTAGCTAAACTCTTTGTCAAGGAAATTGTCAGATTGCATGGAGTTCCTACTTCTATTGTTAGTGATCGTGATCCATTGTTTACTAGTGGATTCTGGAAAGGTCTTCAGAAAGCTTTGGGAACGAAACTTAATTTTAGCACCGCTTATCATCCCCAGTCCGATGGACAAACCAAGCGGGTGAATCAAACTCTTGAAGATCTTCTTCGTGTTTGTGTTCTTAATTTTGGTGGAAGTTGGGAAGATCATATTTCTCTTGTTGAATTTTCCTATAACAATAGCTTCAATCTAGTATTGGTATGACACCTTTCGAGGCACTATACGGTAGGCCATGCCGATCTCCTTCGTGTTGGCTTGAAGCCGGTGAGAAACTGGTTTTAGGTCCTGATTTTATCCGTGATGCCACAAAAAAGATTGACCTTATTCGTTATAGAATGAAAGAAGTTCTGTAACGACCCAGAATTTTGAACGAATTAAATTGAGGATATTTAATTTATTTTAAATATTTGAACGATAATTTAATTTGAATCCCCGATGTAACTCTAAAATTGGGCGATTAAATTTTATAATTTAATCTATTGAACTGGATAAAGATTTGAATCTTCAATTTTAAGCCGAAGAAAAATATTTCGGAAGCTTTTAAAATTCGTATTGATATTACTGAAGATAACAGAAGCTTCAGAATCGAATTTAGGAGTAAATTGTTCAGTTTGAAATTAGATCGTTCGAACCGATATTTATAAAATAGTCATTTTTCAAACAGTCTCGGAATTCGACGACACTAGTTCCATTTGGTCCGTAATATTGAATTATTGTCGGATTTCAATTTGCGTGTTTTTCGGAGCTGTTATGTGAGCGCACAACGTGTAAACGCATCGGAATTTATTCGAATTCGAATTTAAATTTAAATTTAAATTTAAAGATATCAGCCACCTTTCTCCCTTAAAACATGCCCCGTTGTTTCTGCCTAAAATCACGATACAGAAATCGTGCAAGTATGGTCGCGTACTCTTCTCGTTTGTTTAAAAATAAATGGCCGCCTCCTTCCATTTTATTTCCAAATCGACAGTGGTTAAGTCGAAGAAAAACAATGGCAAACGAAAACTATTCTCGTTCTAAAATCAAAACGAACGAAATTTCCTCTGCTCTTCTTCATTTCAAAATTTAATCGCACCTCCCCTTTTTCTTTTCCTCAGTTAAATTCACGAAAATGGCCGCGTATCCCTCTTGGTCTTAAATCGAAAATTCGAACTCAAATCGAATAAAAATGGAAACGAAAATCTCTTTTCGTTCGTTCAAAAAAAAAATATATATATATAATCGGGGCTGCGACATTCAAACTAGAGCAGGCGACGAGGTAGCTGGGCATAAGGTCGTGATTCATTCGCGACCAAGTTAGTGGGAGGCGAAGTCGAGATTTGGGGAAGCTCGCGTTCAGGTGACGAATTATCGAGGAATGGGGTCGACTTGGGTCGCGACGTCTTGTCACGGCGTGACGTGGGGGGTACTGGCGAGCTCGATCTCGCGTACGAACTGGAGGAGGGGTGTCGTTCGATGATGGTGGTGGTTTGCATTCGCGTGGGAGGCAGCAACGATTGGTGAGGTGGCTCGAATGGGGTTCCAGTCGTGACTGTTCATGGATGAAGGTGACTCGCGATGGTTTCGATCTCGGCGTGGTGAAGATCGAGCCTGGGATTGCTCGATTTAGCAGTGAGGTATCAATTTTATTTAAATAAATTTAAGTAAATGTTTATAGATTGGAAATAAACAATATAGTTTATATAATATGGATATTAGAGAAAGAAAAATACATATGCAGTTTTTTTCCAGTGGAACAGGAGATAAAATTGGTTTAAAATTAAAAGCATTAGTTCAAAAAATTAGAATTTGTTAGTTAATTAAAATTTATTAAAGGTAAAATTGTAGTTGAATAAAATTATTAAAGGAATTGGTTTAAAACAAAACCATTGAATAATTAAAACAATTAAAAATGAAAATTTATTTTTCGATTTCGAATAGTAATAAATTGTATAAATTGTTATACAAGGTCAAAAAATCTGGAGATAATAGTCGAAAGGGAAATGGATTGCTATTAAAAGCTAAGGTGAGATCTTCTCACTCAGATTTAAATTTGAATTGCAGTTATTGATTGATTTACTGTCTGTTTGGATTGTGATATTAGATATAGTAGGATATATCTATATATATAGCAATATATACATATTGGCATATGTATATATTGGATTGATGATTTCCCGCCTCGTATAGCGGATGAGACCCTATTGCGCCATTAGTAAGCGGATTTTTATAAAACCTATATACCGCGATAATTCCGTACTGGAGCGGAATTGGTATTGTGCTAACGTCTTTGGATGCAGGGAAACAGGTTGGAGGGATCCAACTGGATTCCTCACCAGTAGTTATTTATTTACAGGATTGATGTATATTCTGTTATCATATGTTGATATATGATGTTGTTGTTGTGATTGACCAATTGATGCTGTTGCATCATCTGATTCAAGTTTTGAGCTTTAAAAATGACGACTTTTAATTTAAAAGGATTTTTAAAGTGATTTTTGAAAGTAGACGTTTTGTTGAATTGATTTATTTTAAATAAATAAACGTTTGAAATTTTAAAGTTATAAAAGTTAAGATTTTTGTGAAATATAACCCAAGTGTCATTTTTGAAATAAATAGTTGATTTATTTATAAAATGGTTTAAATTGAGTTTTTCACAGTATTATAAACGGTCTATTTAAAGGATTTAAAAAAAGTCGATATTTATAAATCTAAAACATTTGAATTTTAAACGAGCTTTGTAAGTGTTAGAACAAGATGAAATAAAAATTCGTGAGTGAATGAAATTTATAAATTATGAAATATAAATTGAGTAGATGTGTAGAATAAAAGATTTATAAGTGATAAACTTATAAATTAGAGTGTTGCACTTAGATGGAATAGGAATAGAATTGGCTAATAAAATGATTTTTGCAAGTTGAAATTGTTATGAAGTATGAACGTGATTTCTAAACGTTGTTTTATAAATCCAAAACCAATTGAAATTGATAAGTTAAACATAGAAGTTAAATAAAGGAGATATATCCGCGATTTTGGATAGTGGATAATTATTGAAATATAAATGTGGAGAAAAGATTGAAATGTGGTTAGTGAAGTATATTCACGATTTTGGACAGTGAATATATTTTAAGTAAAATGGATATGGTTTTGGGAAAGTAATATTTAAGATGAAGTTAATTGTTTTAACGATGTTTTAAAATGATTAAATATCGAAATCATAGATTTCAACATTCATTGTTGAAATAGACGTTTTCGAGAAGTAGAAGGAAATGGTGGACTATAACACTGTTGTTATAGTAAATGATTTCCGAAAGGAAATGTTTTTATCTAGTATTGGGATTTATATATCTATCTTAATTTCCGAATCCCTATACTATTGATTTTGAGTCGTCGTAACGATGTTTTACGTAACATTCGTTTTGACTCAAATTGATGTTGTTATAGAAAATAGTTTTCCTTAAAGAATGAAAATATATACTTAATTTGATTTAAGTATATCGAAGGTTTTCTAAGTGTTGAAAATAAATGATGTGTGAAATACTTATTTTTAAATAAGTATGAAATTTCTTTTCCAAAATGAAATGAACGTTTTGAGAATTTATCTTTGTAAAGATAAATTGAAATTGTATATTAAAACGATTTGAAAATCGTATATCTGTAGATATTTGAAAAATATAAATTCACCATGGAATTTATAAAAGGGAGACTGTTTAAAAATAAATATCGATTTATTTTTGAAGTGTGGAAAATTTTATATCTAGAAAAGATATTTTTGGAAGATGAAATAATTTGGAAAATTATTTGGAATCTGATGATGTTGCGCATCTTTATTGATAGTTAAATAACCGACTATCAATAATTACCTTGAATGGTATTTGTTGTGAATTGGATGAATTTGAATGCCACACTTATTTTTAAATAAGCGCTCACTATTCGGGTTAGCCGGGAAAGGACCATGGGGTCGTATAACCTATTCCGAATATGTGATACGTCGTTATGAATTGCATTTGAAGACCGGTGTTGAAGACCGGATATTTTTGAAAACGGAAGGATTACCGTCGAGTTACTCTACATCGGCTGATCTCCGGTTTAGAGGTTTTATCACCCTTAGTGACGGGAAGTCCGGACGTGATTAGAAAATTATCCGGAAATGCAAGGGCTTCGTGAGAAGTGCCTTCGGTTCTGTTCGATCCCGGAACAGACTTGTATGGATTGTGTGTCTGACGTTACAATTTGAGATATAAAGCTGATTTCTTTCAAATACATTTCTGTTGGTGGCGGAGAATTTATTCTCTTAGCTTAACACCCTTCTCTGAGACGTACGAGCTCAGAGGTTATGTAGTTGAAATTTATCAGCGATATATCCTAATTTGGTAACGTGGCATACTGAGTGTTGCTGTGAAATGATCAGTGTTTGATCATTTGTGATATGATCATTTGTTTGATCTTATATCTTTGTGATCATAGGTTGATCATTTTGTTTGACCCGAAGCAGGGCTTTTTGAGAAAGCGTAGCTTTGTGGACGAGACTTCGTCGAGCCTCACACCCCGGAAATGGTCGAAACAGGAAGAATGCGGCAAGGTTCTAGGGAGTAGCGCCCCTTAGTGTATGTCATTCCTTCTGGATAAAGGTGGTATCATGGTATGGAGCCCAGATACTTAACCTCTGTGGTTACTGCATTATTTTTTCTATGTGGTTTGTTGGAATCGGGGATCCTCGGGAAGATCGGTGACGATCGGGGGATGGCATACGCGTGTCAGTAAATACCTATTTTTGCAGAGGTAACCCGGCCTTGTGTTGGCAGAGATCCGGTTAGGTTCTCGGGTCGTCTATTCCAGGGACGTACCCATCGTGGATAGGAAGTTCCTTAGCCTGACCATTTGTTGGAAATCCAAAGAAACAATACGAGCCTTTACGATTTCAATTGTATAACCTGTCTCCTCAGGAGGCAGCTATAGCGGGCATAATATAATGGTACCTATGCTGGCTAAGATTTATATTATACTTTCGAAATGTTTTCTACACTGTGCACTAATAATAATATCAAAAAAAAAAGAATTTGATTTTTGCGTAGTAAGCATCTTTGACTATCATAAGAAGAAATCTCCTCCAAGTCTGCGTTTGCATTGTGTGTGTGGTGGGAGGTCTTATGGTAGTTTCATTTTCCAAAAGCATTGCGAATTGACTTTAAAATTATCTTGTTGTTGTTTTAAAGATAAACTGTTTTACGATCTCACACCAGTCACCATGACTGACTCGGAGTTTATTGTTCCCTTCTAAACTCTGGGTGCCCACCAATTTCCACACGGGCAGCCTAGAGTTATGTTATCAGGATATTCTGGATATTCTGGAGCTTTGGAGATAAGCTGGAGGACGAGACGTAGTATTTGTATCTGATAGTATTTATTCCGCTGTGTATTCTGTATGAGGACAAGTTTATATAACTGTCCATTGTTGTATATTGACTCTGATGATTGATGTATGTATAAACTGATATAGTTCTTTGTTTTAAAGACCAGTGTTATCTATTATATATTGTTCCGCTGCGATATGTGAGATTCTGATATTGTTTTCTGTTCTGATGTTGTTCTGTTGTTCTTCTCTTCTTTCTTCTACCTTCTTCTTCTTCTGCCTTTTTCTTTATCTAAAACCCTCACTATTGGAGTTTCCGGCACTCGATTGCTCGGCAGTCGATAAAGTGAGTATCGATGTCGAATTTTCGAAAGTCGAAAAATTCGGTATGTGACAAAGTGGTATCAGAGCATATGGTTAAGCGACAACCCTGCTCTGTTGGGTGTTACTCATTAGAGATAGAGTCAGTAGTACTCTAGAATGAGTTGAGTGTAATAATAGATACGAGTGCGTATTTGTTAGTGAATATAAAAATGTTTTATATTGTGTTTGCTTATCCGTTGAGATGTTTATGAATTTTGGTCGGTATGTGGGACGCCATATTATCGATAGGGATTTCTAAACACTTAAACGAGGCAAGACGACATAGTATTGTTTAAATAGGGTAAATGAAATAATTTTACCCAAAACTATTTTTGTATAGAAAAGAAATGTTTTTCTATGAATTTCTATAGTATATGGATGCTTGTTTGTTAGGAAATAATAACATTGAGTTATTATCATTGTTATATGGAATTGAATCAGAAATTAAATGTATAACCAAAGATTGAAGATAAATTCATTAACAAATGAAATTAATAAATGTGAATCGAAAGTTAAGAAATAAATTCACATATAAATGAAATTTGAGAATGTTAATTATAAATGTGAATTCTAATTTGAAACGGAATTCCAGAGAAGTATTTGGAAATGTTTTGAAAAGAATTTGAAAATTTTGGAGATTTGGAATTTTAAATTCCTTTTTGATTTGAAAATGGATTTCAAAGGTTTTGAAAAGTATTTTGGAGAGATGAAAGCTCTAAACTCTTTTCGGTCGCTGGAAAATAATTCCGATGATGATCGCGACATCACCGGTGTTCATTTTCGGGTTTCCAGAAGAGGAATTGCTGCCAAATTGTTTTAAAAACGGAAGTTGTTTGAAAAATTTGAAATTTGTTTTAGAAATTCAAAGGGTAATTTGAATTGTTTTCAAAAATGATTTTTGAAATGTTGAAAAAACTCGGGAATGCTATATGGAAATGTTTATGAAATATTATGAAGTCGATAACTTGTAAAGTTTAAGTTTAAATAAAAATATAACTTAAAAGAAATGAATTCATATATGAATAGAATTTGTGAATATGAAATATTAATGTGATATATAGTTTGAAATAAAGTTCCAGAAAAATATTGGAAGATAAAAATTCATAAAGGAATGAAATCAGTAATATGAATGTACAAATGAAATTGTAAATAAGTCGAAGACTTATAAAGTATTTGAAATTCGATTGAAATGAGAATTCGAATTGAAAATGGATAAAATTACGAAAGAATAAATGAATTTGCAATAGCAAATGCAAGAAAATGAAATTTAATGTAAAAATTCATTTTGAATTGATAAGTAAGACTGAATTGAATTTAGATTTGTGGAAAACAAAGTGAACTATTAAACTAAAAAAATTTGTAAGTGAAGCTAATTGAATGAAGTGAATGAGATTAAAACTGAATGTTAAACTTCTTTTGAATTTGGTAGTAAATGAAGCTGAAACCAAATTTGAATAAATTGGAGTAGTAACAAATGAATTGGAATGAGAGTTCAAATTGAATGAAATAGATATATAACTTCAATAGTGAAGTAAAGATGATATAAGCAGTTTATATTGAAAATTTTGTAATCAGAATTTCGAAATGGTTTGAATATATGTAACTAGATATTATGGCTAGTAGGATATACAGGTATTAAGGAATTGGATTTGATTTTCGAAGATAAATTTGAATTGCTCGACAAAAGGTAAGTATTTCAATTCGAATATGAGATTTGATGACTTATTTCTCTAGCCGCTTGGCTTTTTCTTTTTCTTTTTGAAATCTGAGGGTCCGTAGGGACGTTTTGTAGTAGTACCGTATTAGCCGCGCAAAGGAGACGCTGGCAAAATTTTTCGAAAATTTCGGGTGTTAGAAAATTTTTGAGAAATTTTGAAAGTTTAAAATTTGAATTTAAACTTAAATTTGAATTTTGAAGAAAACAATGTTGTTTAAAACTTATAATTGAAGATGGAAAGATAGTTGAATTAATAACGAATCTCTAGTAGAGAGATTTGTTTTGAAAATTTGGTAAGACTATTGAATGTTGAAAAATAGTAGACGAGTTAAGGACCATTTTTCCTAACTTGTAATTTCGGGACGAAATTCTTTTAAGGAGGGAAGTTTGTAACGACCCAGAATTTTGAACGAATTAAATTGAGGATATTTATTTTATTTTAAATATTTGAACGATAATTTAATTTGAATCCCCGATGTAACTCTAAAATTGGGCGATTAAATTTTATAATTTAATCTATTGAACTGGATAAAGATTTGAATCTTCAATTTTAAGCCGAAGAAAAATATTTCGGAAGCTTTTAAAATTCGTATTGATATTACTGAAGATAACAGAAGCTTCAGAATCGAATTTAGGAGTAAATTGTTCAGTTTGAAATTAGATCGTTCGAACCGATATTTATAAAATAGTCATTTTTCAAACAGTCTCGGAATTCGACGAAACCAGTTCCATTGGGTCCGTAATATTGAATTATTGTCGGATTTCAATTTGCATATTTTTCGGAGCTGTTATGTGAGCGCACGACGTGTAAACGCATCGGAATTTATTCGAATTCGAATTTAAATTTAAATTTAAATTTAAATATATCAGCCACCTTTCTCCCTTAAAACATGCCCCGTTGTTTCTGCCTAAAATCACGATACAGAAATCGTGCAAGTATGGTCGCGTACTCTTCTCGTTTGTTTAAAAATAAATGGCCGCCTCCTTCCATTTTATTTCAAAATCGACAGTGGTTAAGTCGAAGAAAAACAATGGCAAACGAAAACTATTCTCGTTCTAAAATCAAAACGAACGAAATTTCCTCTGCTCTTCTTCATTTCAAAATTTAATCGCACCTCCCCTTTTTCTTTTCCTCAGTTAAATTCACGAAAATGGCCGCGTATCCCTCTTGGTCTTAAATCGAAAATTCGAACTCAAATCGAATAAAAATGGAAACGAAAATCTCTTTTCGTTCGTTCAAAAAATATATATATATATATAATCGGGGCTGCGACATTCAAACTAGAGCAGGCGACGAGGCAGCTGGGCATAAGGTCGTGATTCATTCGCGACCAAGTTAGTGGGAGGCGAAGTCGAGATTTGGGGAAGCTCGCGTTCAGGTGACGAATTATCGAGGAATGGGGTCGACTTGGGTCGCGACGTCTTGTCACGGCGTGACGTGGGGGGTACTGGCGAGCTCGATCTCGCGTACGAACTGGAGGAGGGGTGTCGTTCGATGATGGTGGTGGTTCGCATTCGCGTGGGAGGCAGCAACGATTGGTGAGGTGGCTCGAATGGGGTTCCAGTCGTGACTGTTCATGGATGAAGGTGACTCGCGATGGTTTCGATCTCGGCGTGGTGAAGATCGAGCCTGGGATTGCTCAATTTAGCAGTGAGGTATCAATTTTATTTAAATAAATTTAAGTAAATGTTTATAGATTGGAAATAAACAATATAGTTTATATAATATGGATATTAGAGAAAGAAAAATACATATGCAGTTTTTTTTCCAGTGGAACAGGAGATAAAATTGGTTTAAAATTAAAAGCATTAGTTCAAAAAATTAGAATTTGTTAGTTAATTAAAATTTATTAAAAGATATTAATTTAAGGTAAAATTGTAGTTGAATAAAATTATTAAAGGAATTGGTTTAAAACAAAACCATTGAATAATTAAAACAATTAAAAATGAAAATTTATTTTTCGATTTCGAATAGTAATAAATTGTATAAATTGTTATACAAGGTCAAAAAATCTGGAGATAATAGTCGAAAGGGAAATGGATTGCTATTAAAAGCTAAGGTGAGATCTTCTCACTCAGATTTAAATTTGAATTGCAGTTATTGATTGATTTACTGTCTGTTTGGATTGTGATATTAGATATAGTAGGATATATCTATATATATAGCAATATATACATATTGGCATATGTATATATTGGATTGATGATTTCCCGCCTCGTATAGCGGATGAGACCCTATTGCGCCGTTAGTAAGCGGATTTTTATAAAACCTATATACCGCGATAATTCCGTACTGGAGCGGAATTGGTATTGTACTAACGTCTTTGGATGCAGGGAAACAGGTTGGAGGGATCCAACTGGATTCCTCACCAGTAGTTATTTATTTACAGGATTGATGTATATTCTGTTATCATATGTTGATATATGATGTTGTTGTTGTGATTGACCAATTGATGCTGTTGCATCATCGGATTCAAGTTTTGAGCTTTAAAAATGACGACTTTTAATTTAAAAGGATTTTTAAAGTGATTTTTGAAAGTAGACGTTTTGTTGAATTGATTTATTTTAAATAAATAAACGTTTGAAATTTTAAAGTTATAAAAGTTAAGATTTTTGTGAAATATAACCCAAGTGTCATTTTTGAAATAAATAGTTGATTTATTTATAAAATGGTTTAAATTGAGTTTTTCACAGTATTATAAACGGTCTATTTAAAGGATTTAAAAAAAGTCGATATTTATAAATCTAAAACATTTGAATTTTAAACGAGCTTTGTAAGTGTTAGAACAAGATGAAATAAAAATTTGTGAGTGAATGAAATTTATAAATTATGAAATATAAATTGAGTAGATGTGTAGAATAAAAGATTTATAAGTGATAAACTTATAAATTAGAGTGTTGCACTTAGATGGAATAGGAATAGAATTGGCTAATAAAATGATTTTTGCAAGTTGAAATTGTTATGAAGTATGAACGTGATTTCTAAACGTTGTTTTATAAATCCAAAACCAATTGAAATTGATAAGTTAAACATAGAAGTTAAATAAAGGAGATATATCCGCGATTTTGGATAGTGGATAATTATTGAAATATAAATGTGGAGAAAAGATTGAAATGTGGTTAGTGAAGTATATTCACGATTTTGGACAGTGAATATATTTTAAGTAAAATGGATATGGTTTTGGGAAAGTAATATTTAAGATGAAGTTAATTGTTTTAACGATGTTTTAAAATGATTAAATATCGAAATCATAGATTTCAACATTCATTGTTGAAATAGACGTTTTCGAGAAGTAGAAGGAAATGGTGGACTATAACACTGTTGTTATAGTAAATGATTTCCGAAAGGAAATGTTTTTATCTAGTATTGGGATTTATATATCTATCTTAATTTCCGAATCCCTATACTAGTGATTTTGAGTCGTCGTAACGATGTTTTACGTAACATTCGTTTTGACTCAAATTGATGTTGTTATAGAAAATAGTTTTCCTTAAAGAATGAAAATATATACTTAATTTGATTTAAGTATATCGAAGGTTTTCTAAGTGTTGAAAATAAATGATTTGTGAAATACTTATTTTTAAATAAGTATGAAATTTCTTTTCCAAAATGAAATGAACGTTTTGAGAATTTATCTTTGTAAAGATAAATTGAAATTGAATATTAAAATCGATTTGAAAATCGTATATCTGTAGATATTTGAAAAATATAAATTCACCATGGAATTTATAAAAGGGAGACTGTTTAAAAATAAATATCGATTTATTTTTGAAGTGTGGAAAATTTTATATCTAGAAAAGATATTTTTGGAAGATGAAATAATTTGGAAAATTATTTGGAATCTGATGATGTTGCGCATCTTTATTGATAGTTAAATAACCGACTATCAATAATTACCTTGAATGGTATTTGTTGTGAATTGGATGAATTTGAATGCCACACTTATTTTTAAATAAGCGCTCACTATTCGGGTTAGCCGGGAAAGGACCATGGGGTCGTATAACCCATTCCGAATATGTGATACGTCGTTATGAATTGCATTTGAAGACCGGTGTTGAAGACCGGATATTTTTGAAAACGGAAGGATTACCGTCGAGTTACTCTACATCGGCTGATCTCCGGTTTAGAGGTTTTATCACCCTTAGTGACGGGAAGTCCGGACGTGATTAGAAAATTATCCGGAAATGCAAGGGCTTCGTGAGAAGTGCCTTCGGTTCTGTTCGATCACGGAACAGACTTGTATGGATTGTGTGTCTGACGTTACAATTTGAGATATAAAGCTGATTTCTTTCAAATACATTTCTGTTGGTGGCGGAGAATTTATTCTCTTAGCTTAACACCCTTCTCTGAGACGTACGAGCTCAGAGGTTATGTAGTTGAAATTTATCAGCGATATATCCCAATTTGGTAACGTGGCATACTGAGTGTTGCTGTGAAATGATCAGTGTTTTATCATTTGTGATATGATCATTTGTTTGATCTTATATCTTTGTGATCATAGGTTGATCATTTTGTTTGACCCGAAGCAGGGCTTTTTGAGAAAGCGTAGCTTTGTGGACGAGACTTCGTCGAGCCTCACACCCCGGAAATGGTCGAAACAGGAAGAATGCGGCAAGGTTCTAGGGAGTAGCGCCCCTTAGTGTATGTCATTCCTTCTGGATAAAGGTGGTATCATGGTATGGAGCCCAGATACTTAACCTCTGTGGTTACTGCATTATTTTTTCTATGTGGTTTGTTGGAATCGGGGATCCTCGGGAAGATCGGTGACGATCGGGGGATGGCATACGCGTGTCAGTAGTTACCTATTTTTGCAGAGGTAACCCGGCCTTGTGTTGGCAGAGATCCGGTTAGGTTCTCGGGTCGTCTATTCCAGGGACGTACCCATCGTGGATAGGAAGTTCCTTAGCCTGACCATTTGTTGGAAATCCAAAGAAACAATACGAGCCTTTACGATTTCAATTGTATAACCTGTCTCCTCAGGAGGCAGCTATAGCGGGCATAATATAATGGTACCTATGCTGGCTAAGATTTATATTATACTTTCGAAATGTTTTCTACACTATGCACTAATAATAATATCAAAAAAAAAAGAATTTGATTTTTGCGTAGTAAGCATCTTTGACTATCATAAGAAGAAATCTCCTCCAAGTCTGCGTTTGCATTGTGTGTGTGGTGGGAGGTCTTATGGTAGTTTCATTTTCCAAAAGCATTGCGAATTGACTTTAAAATTATCTTGTTGTTGTTTTAAAGATAAACTGTTTTACGATCTCACACCAGTCACCATGACTGACTCGGAGTTTATTGTTCCCTTCTAAACTTTGGGTGCCCACCAATTTCCACACGGGCAGCCTAGAGTTATGTTATCAGGATATTCTGGATATTCTGGAGCTTTGGAGATAAGCTGGAGGACGAGACGTAGTATTTGTATCTGATAGTATTTATTCCGCTGTGTATTCTGTATGAGGACAAGTTTATATAACTGTCCATTGTTGTATATTGACTCTGATGATTGATGTATGTATAAACTGATATAGTTCTTTGTTTTAAAGACTAGTGTTATCTATTATATATTGTTCCACTGCGATATGTGAGATTCTGATATTGTTTTCTGTTCTGATGTTGTTCTGTTGTTCTTCTCTTCTTTCTTCTACCTTCTTCTTCTTCTGCCTTTTTCTTTATCTAAAACCCTCACTATTGGAGTTTCCGGCACTCGATTGCTCGGCAGTCGATAAAGTGAGTATCGATGTCGAATTTTCGAAAGTCGAAAAATTCGGTATGTGACAAGCTCTAAGTAGGAAAAAATTCTATGCCGATAATCGATGAAGGAAATTAGAATTTACCGTGGGAGATTTGGTGTTCATTCGTGTTTCACCTATGAAGGGTGTTGTGCGTTTCAGTCGATCGGGAAAATTAGCACCTCGATATATTGGTCCATTTCCCATCACCGAACGCATTGGTTCCGTGGCTTATCGCCTTTTATTACCGGCTCAGTTTTCTGCTATTCATGACGTATTCCACATCTCTCAATTACGGAAATGCCTTCGAGATTCCGATTCTATTCTTGAGCCCAGTGTTATTGAAGAAATTGATGTTTCGCCAAATTTAACTTATGAGCAACATCCTATTCGTATCATTACTTCGGAGGTTAAACGCCTTCGAAATAAAGATGTTCCTCCTGTGAAAGTTCAATGGTCTTCAAATCCTAAGGATTTCTCTTCGGAATCCAGAGAATTCATCGAGCGAACACATCTAGACTTACTCTCTTATGCTCTTTAATGGTGAACTTCTCATTTCAAAATTTCTTCTTTTTGTGTTGTTATGCGTTTGTATGGTTGTTACTTTTTACTTCTTTTCTTAAGTATTGCGAGGACGCAATTTCTTTAAGGAGGGGAGTCTGTAACAACTCGCATATTTTACGATTGTATATTTAAATGTTTTATTTAAATATAGCATCATTAATCGGATAAAGTCTGAAAAGCTACTTTTGTAAACAGTCGAATGGGGACTCGAGACCACTTCCATTGAGTCCAAAATGGCGTTTACAACTTTTTTGAGTATAAACATCGATATGTTTGGAGTTGAGTGAATTTTGCTATTTTTCTATTGGGCTTTGGGTTTGGGTTTTCAGCTCATTACTCATCTAATACCCTAACTCCACTTAAGTTCATTCATTCACTCTCATTTTCCTAATACTCTCTAGCTAAAGCAAAATTGGTGGAAGAGAAAGGAAATTAAAATTCCTAAACCTAGTTTACTAGGAAATTCAAATTCAAGCTCTAGAAAACAAAGATAAGCTAAGGTAAGCACCATCTTCTTCTTCTCCATCTCAATCTCTCTTCAATTCTCAGAAATTCCTAACCCTAACTTAGGAAAAACTTCACCTTTGATAATAGTTCGAAGATTCTAGAGGTGTATTGAAGAGGAATTATTCTTGCCTTGTTTTAAAAGCTTCTCATTCATTGTTTTTGAGTTTAAAGGTGAGTTCTTGAACTCACATCTACGTCTATAACTTTCATTGTTGTTAGGTATGAATTCCTAACGCTTGTTCATGTTCATTTGCTTTTGATTTGAGTTGATTTGGTGAATTTTTTAATTTTGGTGTTTTGAAGTCAAAATCTTTAAAAATCCTATCTTGGATGTTTTGATATGTTTTGGTGGTGTTTCGGAGAGCCTATAAGGCTGGGTTGTCGCTTGGCATAAATCCCTAGTCTCCGTTGCTCATCCGATCGCTTTCGGTTTGGATTTTCGCCCATTTTGGGCAAGGCTGATTTTTGCCTAGCAGGCAATTTCAGACGTCTGGAACAAAATCCAGACGTCTGGTTTCAAATTCAGACGTCTGGTTGAAAAATCCAGACGTTTGGAATTGGTCCCTGGAAAACGCAAAAAGGTAGAGGAAAAATCCATACGTCTGGAAATCCAACCAGACATCTGGCAAACGTCTGGTTGGAATTTCAAACGTCTGAAATGTGCAGTTTTGCCTATTTTGGGCCAGAACCTAGGCCAGACGTCTGGATCAACCGCCTAGACATCTGGAACTGTTCACTATGCCTATTTTAGGCTGTTTTGAGTGGGTTTCCAATGTTTATCGATTTTTTGTTGATCCGATTAGTTGCTATCACTTATTATTGACTTTGATGACTTCTTTCTTTGGATTTTTGGGAATATCCATTTTGATGGATTCGGTATCGATTTCTATGGTTTTGATTCACGTCTTCGAATGTGAATCTTTGGTGATTGATTGTTTTTACAATCATTTTTGTGATTTGTCACTTTCAAATACAAAGGTTTCTATACTAGTAGTAACTATTCAAACTCTTACACAAAGATGATTTCAACTCTATTTTTAATACAAAGCTCATTTATAAAACCGTTTTCCAACCTATTAGTATATACAAACCTTTACCTCATTCGTATGAGAAATCTAATTAAATGGTTTAGTAAAACAAGTGGTATGAAACGCTTACGTTTACTTCGTCGGTTAATTCTTGGACTTGTTCGATTGAACTCTTGTGACAATTTTCGAGTGGAAATTTACAATCTGTTCGTAAATATTTAAGTTAAGCTAGTGGTTATGGGACATGAAGCTAAACTCATTTATTTACTAGCTTAGTGTGGTTCACACTTTTTATTGATCAATGCCGATCATTTTGTGATTTAGACTAGCGATGTGCGATGTCTATTTATTTGTTTGGGGATTACAATTCCCGTTTGTTGAACTTCGGTTCAATTTGGCGGGGTAGCGACCCGTGGTCTTCGGGCCATTTGTAGAGCTTCGGCTCAAAATTGATGGTTAGCAACCATGGAATAGCGTTCCGTTTGTGATACACGTGTTGGTGAGTTTTCATGCTCCCGTTTGTGATACACCTCCCCCTTTGTGATTTCTGGATTTCTAATTGATGATTTCTAGAATTTGTGTTTCACCAACTTTTGCAATTGGCATAAATACGTTTGTCAATATTTGTAGTTTGGTGAATAAAATAAAGAATATGATATTCTTTTTGGTGCTTTGAGAATTCTTGAGATATTGTATGATTTTGTTGATGTTTAAATCATATTTGTCCTAGTATGACATTATTGTTGTCATACGTTCTTATTATATCTCTGCTTGTATCTCATTTTATATATGATATTTATAGCTAGACTAATCCGTTTATTATTTTATTATTAAATAATAATCGGGTCAAACCGAGATGTTACAGGTGCTTCTGCTTGACTCCTTATCTGGGATCATCTTCTGACTTTTGTCTAACTACATTACATTTGTAGTTTTTGATGTTATACATTTGAGATATAGACTCCATGATGTATACTTATTCTTTTGTCTAGCACTTGTATCTATTCTTTTGTGATATTGTGGATCTTGTTTGACCACTACTTTGATGTACACTCTTATGTGATATATTCATATCTGATTCCGCCTTTGTGATATGAATGTCTGTGACTGATTTGTGTTATGTTTATTGATATATTTGTTTCCGAGGGCCTCATAGCCACTGTGTGGTAGCTTCGAGTTTGTATTCGATATGTCGGATTTCCTCTTGAAATGAATTGTAAGTTATATTATCTAACATATCGATACTCGCACAAAGAAATTACACAAATGGTCGCTCCTCAACAGCCTTATTCTTCGTACTAGTCGATAGCATTACCCAGTTGTGTTCTTGGCTAGCGTGACCATAGAGGTGGGGCGTCACAGATTCAGATGGAGAAGATGAAGAGGATGCTTACTTAAGCTTCTCTTTGATTTATAACTTGAATTTGAATTCCTAAAAGAAGCTAGGGCTTAGGAATTTTAATTTACTTCCCCCATTATTTCCTTTAGCTTGGAGTGTTAGGAAATTGTGAATGGAATGAAGGTAGAGAAGAGGAGTTAGGGTATTTGGTAGAAGGGTTTGGGTTATCTTGTTGGGTTAATGGGCTAGAATACAACCCATAGCCCAACTGAAAATACCAAAATCCTAATCAACTCCAAACACAACAATGTTTATACTTAAACAAGTTGTAAATGTCGATTTGAGCTCAATGAAAGTGGTCTCGAGTCCGGATTTGATTGTTTACAAAAAGTTATATTTCGGACTTTAACATAATTAACGATGCTATATTTAAATAAAACATTTAAATATATAATAATAAAAATATGCAGGTTGTTACACATACCCTCTAGAAGGTACCTGCAAAGCTTCATCTACTCTGATAAGTATCGAGCGAGTTATGGATGGATGTAACAACCCGCATATTTTATGATTGTATATTTAAATGTTTTATTTAAATATAGCATTGTTAATCGGAATAAAGTCCGAAATGTTACTTTTTGTAAACAGTCGAATTGGGACTCGAGACCACTTCCATTGAGTCCAAAATGGAGTTTACAACTTTTTTGAGTAAAAACATCGATATGTTTGGAGTTGAGTAGATTTTGCTATTTTTCTATTTTGGGCTTTGGGTTTGGGTTTCAGCCCACCAACCCATCTAATACACTAACACTCCACTCAACTCCTTTTCATTCACTCATTCCTTTTCCTAACACTCTAGCTCAAGAGAAATGGGGGAAAAAGATTGGAAATAGAAATTCCAAACCCTAGTTTGATTTGGAAACACAAGTCCTTACTCCAAAATCAAAGAGAAGCTTAGGTAAGCATCCTCTTCTTCTTCTCCGTCTCAGTATCTCTCAAATTTTAGAAATTTCCTATGACCTAACTTAGGAAATATTCGTTGTAATCTTAGATTGGAGCTTGTAGATTTGAGGTTGAAGTGTGGTTGATCTTTCTTTTGATTTCATAGCTTCTCATTTGTGTTTGGGTTGAAAAGGTGAGTTCTTTAACTCACATCTATGTCTATAACTCTCTTTGTTGTTAGGTATGAATTCCTAACACTTGTGTATTTATTTGCTTTTGATTTTAATTGATTTGGTGAGTTTTCCAAATTTTTGTGTTTGGTACAATTTTATGAAAATCCTACTATGGATGTTTGGACATTGATATTTGGGGTGTATCGAAGAGCCTGTAATGCTGGGTTGTCGCTCGACGTAAATCCTTAGTCGTCGTTGCTCGTCCGATCGCTCCCGATACGTTTTGGCCACTTTGGCCTAAGTAAACTGTTGCCTGGTCCAGGTGACCAGACGTCTGGAATTCAAGTCCAGACGTCTGGTTATAGGCCCTGGAGAAAAGAAAATCATACGGCTGAAAAATAGAATGGCAGAGGCTAATTTTAGACGTCTGGATTGCCGAACCAGACGTTTGGAAGGGTTTTTCTGGAATTTCCAGAACTTAAATCCAGACGTCTGGATGGACCCCCCAGACGTCTGGAACTGTGTATTTTTGCCTGTTTAGGCTTTTCTTGATTGAATTTCCATTGTTTATCGATTTTAGTTGCTCCGATTAGTTGTTATCACTTTTATCGACCTTGATGACTTCTTTTTTGGGATTTTTAGGAATATCCATTTTGATGGACTTGGTATCGATTTCTTTGGATTTAATTTACGTCTTCGTATGTGAATTTTTGGTGATTGATTGTTTCTACAATCATTTCTTTGGTTTGTCACTTTAAAATTCAAAGGTTTCTATATTGGTAGTAAATACTCAAACTCTTTCATCAAAATGATTTCAACACTATTTTAAATATAAAGCTCTCTTTTAAAACCTTTTTCCAATCTATTAGTATATACAAACCTTTACCTCATTCGTATGAGAAATCTAATTAAATGGCTTAGTAAAACAAGTGGTATGAAACGCTTGCGTTTACTTTCATCGGTTAATTCTTGGACTTGTTCGATTGAACTCTTGTGACATTTTCGAGTGGAAATCTACAATTGGTTCGTAAATATTTAAGTTAAGCTAGTGGTTATGGGACATGAAGCTAAACTCATATATTTACTAGCTTATTGTAATCGACACTTCTTGATGATCGATGATGATCATTTTATGTTTTAGACTAGCGATTTGCGATGTCTCTTTGTCCACGTGGGGGACTGCACCCCGATTTATGGAGCTTCGCCTCATTTTTATAGGCTAGCGACCTATGGTTTTATGGAGTTCGGTTCATCGGGCGTAACGCTGTATTACGTTGTTGTTCTAGCTTATTGGAGTTCGGTTCATCGGGCTTTCGCTGTACTACGTCGTTGTTCCGTATTATTTGAGTTTGGTTCATCGGGAGTTCGCTGTACTACGTCGTTGTTCTGGATTATTTGTGTTCAGGTTCATTGGGCGTTCGTTGTACTACGTCGTTCTTCCTGATTATTTGAGTTTGGTTCATCGGGCGTAACGCTGTACTACGTCGATGTTCTGGATTATTTGAGTTTCTGGTTCCTCGGGCGTTCGCTGTACTACGTCGTGGCACCGGCTCTATGGTCAACGACCATGGGATAGCGACCCATTTGTGATACACGTGTTGGTGAGTTTTCATGCTCTGTTTGTGATAGGCCTTCCCTCCTTTTTTGTGACTTCTGGATTTCTGGTTGTGATTTCTAGAATTTGTGTTTCACCAATTTTCGTGGTTTGCATTGATAAGTCCTATCAATATTTGTGTTTTGGTGAATAATTTAAAGAATGTGATTCTTTTTGGTGTTTTGAGATGATTTGAGATATTGTATGATTTTTGTTGTTATTTGATGTATACTTGACACAGTATGGCATTTTTGTTATCATACATTTTTGGTCATATCTCTTATCCTATCTCATTTTACCTAATATTTATAGCTAGACTGATCCGTTTATTATTTTCTTCTTAAATAATACTCGGGTCAGACCGAGATATTTCAGGTACTCCTGCTTGACTTCTTATCAGGGTCCTTCACCTGACTTTTGGCTAACTACTTTAGATTAGTAGTTTTTGTTATTATACATTTGAGATGGAAACTCCTTGATGTATAATTATTCTTTTGTCTAGCACTTGTGTCCATTCTTGTAACGACCCGCCATTTTTCACCGTTCAAGTCGACAATAATCCACACATGTCCAACTCAAACCGTTCAAAAAGGCAGATGGTTATTGGGGTTAAATAAGAAAAGAAAAGAAAGAATAGAAACAAACACAGAATCTTGCAGCGGAAGGAACAAGATATAATAATAAAATAACAGTTCATGAAGCTGTTAAATAAATAAATTTGATTATTATTATACATCATAAATCAGAGTTACATACATATCAGAGATAATACAATAATGCAGCGGAAGAATGATACAGTAGTAGAATACAAATGGTATAATACCAAACTTCGTCTTCGTCCTCCAGAATAGATCTTCAACCTTATCTAAAATGCTCAGGCTGACCCGAGCGTAATTAAAAGACAAAACACTCGAGTCAGGACTAAAATATCTCATGTAAGTCAAATCGAATAAGAAAATATGAGTGTGACGGTGTTGGGTGAATTCTTACCCAGAGGATCTCGAGACCAAGAGGCATCAGTTACATCCAGATTCGTCGATTCCTATGTCCATTCGATACCCATGCCAAACCGAACCAGACAACTCGCCTTCACCGAATCAAGACACCCCATCCTTCACCGAACCAACCTCCTCCTGGCCTAACCGAACCAACTCGCCACCGAACCAACTCGCCACCGAACCAACTCGCCACCGAACCAACCCAACACCGGACCAACCCATCTTCCAGTCCACACTGAACCAAAGCTTCGCCGAACCAAAGCGCCTCCAGGCCAGACTGCTTCAGCCCAGGCCCACTAGCAGCTATATACAACCAAGACCCCTGCCCCCAGCCTCACTCTATAAATAGAGGGGCAGGGGTACAACAATGGCAGACAGTTTTGAGAGCTCAAGCACGGAAGGAACTCTTCAAACAACATTCTTTTACTTGTATCAAAGCTTTGTACTTGTAATCATAAAAAAAAGAAGAGAAATAACATATAAAGTGGACGTAGGCACATTCTGGCTGAACCACTATAAATCTGCGTGTCTTTTTACAGTTTAGCCCCTGTTTTTTACGTATTTGCATAAGTTGCTCAAATTACTAAGAATAACATAAGATCTACTAAATCATACAACTTTGAGGTGTTTGTGCATTTTTTGTGCAAACATTTTTGGTGCTTTCACTGAGAGCTAGAAGCTCGAAGCTTCAGCTTCACCTACTTAACAAGTTTTCCTAACAACATCGTCCGCCACTTGGAAAACATGCCTCCCAAACAGAGAAAAGATGTTAACAAAGGAAAAAACATCGCATCCAGCAGTCTTCTAGATCCAGCTGTCACGAATCAAGTAAATCGTCCTCCTCCAGCAACGGTAACAAATGAAGGACAGGCTAACCCAACCACTCCTGCCACAGAGCAGCCTGCAGCAATTACTAGGGCAGATTTGGACAGAGTTGTTGTTGAAGTAACTAACCGCTTCACGTCCCAGCAGGAGGCCTTGGTGGACCATCTCATGTCACGCTTGAGGGACGCTGAAGAATCCAACCGCAACACTGAATCATGGGGCGAGTCCCAGTCCGGAGGATCTCAGAGACAGCAAAGATCTTCCTTCTTCGAAGGAGCTAACGGTAGAAGTAGCCGTGGTAGGAGCCGAGACCGAGCACAGCCCGAAGTTAGGCCTGAGGAAACGTTTGGTACCGAACCCAACGGGGAAGGTACCGGGCGAAGGTCAACTGTAGCTGAGCCTGTCATGCTGCCTAACAACAGAAACACCAGTGAACGGGGCCGAGCTAGAGTTCAGCCCGAAGTTGGACCCGAGGAAGTGCTTAGATCAGAACCCAACAGGGGGAGATCAAGGCAAGGGCCAACTGTAGCTGACCCAAGCGTGCTCCCAGAAGATCAAAGGCAGCCACTGGAAAATATGAGGAATGATAGACGATACCATCCCTGCAGGTCGTCTGGACGGAATCAATCCCACAGAACAGAACCAAACTCATTTCTATCCGCTCCAAGTTCTGATGAAAGAATGGCACGCTTATTCAGAGAGTGTGTCCAGCGGGAGCAAAGAGATCGAGGGATAGGCGCTAGGGTAACCAGCCCTTTCGCCCGCAATATCGAAATTGCTATCACCCCCCGAGAATGGAAGATGCCAACAATGGAACCCTACAAAGGAACCTCCGATCCCGTTGTACACTTACAGAGGTACACGCAGCATATGCTCATGAGTGGAGCAACAGAGGGAGTACTGTGCAAATGCTTTCCGCTCTTCTTAGCAGATCTTGCTACCTCCTGGTTCTGTCATCTACCCCAAGGATCCATCAGCTCATGGGAAATGTTGAAAGAAAAATTTATCAGTCAGTTCCGCATTCATGTGGAGCAACCTAAGGACGCTTATTCCTTATCCAGCGTCAAACAGAAACCCGGAGAAAAGCTGGAGCAATACCTAACCAGATTCAACGCCGCAGCAGCCGCAGTTCAAGATGCTGATGAGAAGCTTATCCTAATGGCCCTCTGCAGTGGGGTGCATCCGGACACTAAATTTGCTAGAAGATTGACAAAAGAAAAACCAGCTACTTTACCTGATTTCTTCCATGAAGCCGGGAAATACATAAGGCTTGAGGATGCTGCCATTGAGGGGCAGTCAGGACAGCAAAGTAAGACGACCCATGGCAACGCCCCTGCCGTGGCGAGGGACGTTCGAAGAAATGATTCCAGAGACAATGCTTGGGGCAAGAAGGTAGAAAAGCGCCTATATCGGCCAGGACCAAGATTCGACACTTACACCCCTTTGAACGAGACCGTCGAAAATATCTTCCTTGCCACCCAAGGCGAAGTTAGATACAAACGCCCACCATACAAGAAGGAATCAGATAACGCACAGAAGTCTTGAAAATTCTGCCGCTTCCACGAATCTCACGGACATGATACCAACGAATGCCATCATCTCCGAGATCTGATTGAGGAACACATCAGAAGGAAGAAACTGGAACGTTATGTAAAAAGTCAAGACAGGACTCCAGCCCCTGCCAATGAAAACCCAAGGCTACCCTCACCAGGGACCGACAGAGGAAACCGCAACGCTAGCAGCTCTAGTTAAGAGAAGATAGTGGTCCATACCATCTCAGGAGGTCCGCACATCGCAGACAGAAGTTGGAGAGAGATGGAAAGATATGGGAAGTCGCTTAGACACAATAAAGATTGTGTCAATACGGTTATAGAAGAGCGCCACCCAAAGCGGAAAGAAAGCGATGACATCATATTCAGTAAACGCGACCTAGAAGGAAGACAGTACCCTCACATGGATCCCATGGTTATCTCTGCCCGACTCGGTCCCGCCGAAGTTTACCGAATCCTGGTAGACACTGGAAGCTCTGTAAATATCCTTTTCAAACACGCATTCGACAAAATGAAGCTATCAATGAAGGATGTATCTCCCTGCGATAAACCACTACACGGTTTCACTGGAGATGCGAAGATGCCCCTCGGGCAGCTGGACCTCTTTGTTGAGATTGGAAGCCATCCCCGCTCCGTTGTAAGGAAACAGACGTTTGTGCTGATAGAAAACCATTCGGCCTACAACGCCTTCTTAGGGAGACCAGCCTTATCTGACTTCCAGATTGTCCTAGCCCCATGGTGCCTGAAAATGAAATTTCCAACAGACAATGGGGTAGGGGAAGTGGAAGGAGACCAGGATATTGCACGAGACTGCTATGTAACCGAACTTCGCAACAACCACAGGAAAGATAAAGGGAAAAGTGTTGAGATTGCCCTCTGCACAAAAAGCCTTGAAGCATAGCAACTAAAGAAAGCCCCTCCTCTTTGATACACCAGCGACCCTTTCAATGAATTAGACCCTAGGGACAAAGAGGAGGAGGCCACCGCCGAGCCTGCAGAAGCTATGGAGTTTATATCTGTAGACAGGCACGACTCAAGTAGGCTACTGAAAATTGGGTCCCAGCTGAAAGCTGAATTGAAGGAACGACTCATTGATTTTCTCCGCCACAACTTGGATGTGTTCGCTTGGTCACACGCTGACATGACCGGATTCTCCCCCGACATAGCATGCCACGTATTAAACATTGATCCTACCAAGGCGCCTGTAAAACAAAAAAAAAGAAGTATGGGGGCAGAGCGATCAGCAGCCCTCGATGAAGAAGTAAAGAATCTACTCGCCAATGACTTCATACGAGAAGCTGTTTACCCAGAATGGATCGCCAACCCGGTACTAGTAAAGAAGGCTAATGGGAAGTGGCGGACCTGCATTGACTTCTCCAACCTAAACGACGCCTACCCAAAGGATTGCTTCCCGCTTCCCAGAATCGACCAACTTGTAGACAGCACAGCCGGGCACGAACTCCTGTCTTTTATGGATGCATACTCAGGATATAACCAAATTCCTATAAATGCTCCCGACCAAGACCACACTAGTTTCATCACCGACCGGGGTTTATACTGCTACAAAGTGATGCCTTTCGGACTTAAAAATGCAGGAGCCACCTACCAGCGCCTCGTCAACAAGATGTTTGCAGGGCTAATAGGACAAACTATGGAAGTATATGTGGACGACATGCTGGTGAAATCGCGGAAAGCCAAAGATCATGTAAGCCACCTAGGCGAGATGTTTCAAGTACTTCGGCAATATGGAATGAAGTTGAATCCACTAAAATGCTCCTTCGGTGTGTCGTCAGGGAAATTCTTAGGATTCATCGTTCATGCCAGAGGGATAGAAGCAAACCCTGAACAAGTCCGAGCATTAAGGGACATCAAGATACCTTCCACCCGAAAGGAGATGCAAAGCCTAAATGGAAAAGTGGCTGCCCTAAGACGATTCATCTCCAAAGCAACGGACAAGTGCGTCCCCTTTTTCGAAGCTCTAAAGAAAGATAAAGGAAAGTTCGAATGGACGGACGAATGCTTAACCGCTTTCCTTAACCTAATCGAACACCTCCAGAAACCACCGGTACTCTCGACCCCAAGCGAAGGCGAAGAATTATACCTATATCTTGCTGTGTCATCTCACGCTTTAAGCGCTGCCTTGGTAAGGGAAGACAACCGCACGCAACGACCAGTTTACTTCGTTAGTAAAAGGTTTACTGGGGCAGAAGTCAGATATCCTAAACTTGAAATGTTAGCATACTGTTTACTAATCACTTCACGAAAACTACGTCACTACTTCCATTCCCATTCCATCAAAGTTCTGACCGATCAACCACTGAGGCAGATACTCCATCGTCCCGACACTTCCGGGCGACTACTTAAATGGTGTATTGAGCTGAGTCAATATGATATCACCTATCACCCTCGCACCGCCATCAAGGGACAAGCCATGGCTGATTTCATTGCAGAATTCACTACCAACGAGGATAAGGAGCAACTGGAAATAACGGAAGATATCAAGTGGAATCTCTTTGTGGACGGTGCATCTAACGAACAAGGCTCGGGGGCAGGTGTGGTAATAATCACTCCCAGTGGAAATAAACTGCACTATGCTATAAGGTTGGAGTTCGCTGCCACCAACAACGATGCAGAATATGAAGCAGTGATAGCTGGACTAGAAATTGCCATAGAAATCGGAGCCAATTCTTTGTGTCTTCACAGCGATTCTCAACTTATTGTTAATCAAATACTAGGAGAATTCCAAGCTCGAGAGGAACGACTCATAGCATATCTAAAGAAGACCAAGTTGCTTCTCGGCCGATTGGATCAGTACTTAGTCAAACACATCGCCATCTTCGGGGCAGTAACCATCTCAAAGCAAACGGTCCCAAGTTTTGAGCAAGTGAATCTGATAGCCGCAGCCGAAGAAGCAACTTGGATGACTCCCATCCGAGACTACCTACAAAGTGGCACACTACCCAACGGGCGTAATGAAGTCAAGAAAATCTTGAGGAAAGCGTCCCGCTATACAATACAAGAAGACATCCTCTATCGGCGCGGTTTCTCTAACCCATTATTAAGGTGTGTCGCCGGAAGGGAAGCCAAGGAAATCTTATCCAGCATCCATCAGGGGAGCTGTGGAGATCACACCGGGGGGCAAACATTAGCAAAAAAGATACTCCGATACGGATATTTCTGGCCCACCTTAAGCAAGGACGCCTTAGATTTCGTCAAGAAGTGTGACAGATGCCAAAAATTTGCTAAGATCCCTCGGCTACCAACAACCGAGATTACTCAGATGACCAGCCCTTGGCCCTTCGCGATATGGGGAATTGACTTAATCGGCGAGCTACCAATGGGCCGAGGCGGGGCCAAATATGCTATAGTGGCAGTTGATTATTTCACCAAATGGGTGGAAGCGGAACCTCTAAATAAAGTATCTTCAGTAAAAGTTATTAACTTCTTGATCAAAAATGTTCTATGCAGGTACGAAGTCCCACTCAAAATCATATCAGACAATGGACTTCAATTTGACAGCGAGGAATTCGCCAACTGGTGCCAAGAACACAGAATTCATAAAAGCTTCTCATCCGTAGCATATCCCCAGGCAAACGGACAAGTCGAAGCAGTCAACAAAATTCTGAAAACTCTAATAAAAAAGAAGCTCGAAAAGTCAAAGGGCGCTTGGGTGGATGAACTTCCTACGGCACTATGGGCCTATCGCACATCTTTCAGAACATCGACATGGCACACTCCTTTCTCTTTGGCATACGGATCGGAGGCTATGCTCCCAGTTGAAACTATTGTGCCTTCCCATCGTCGGATCCACTATAACCCAGAAGAGAACGAAGAACTCCTTCACATGTCTTTGGATCTAATCGAGGAGAGAAGAAACGATGCAATCCTCAAAACAGCAGCCCACAAGCAAAAAGTGGCAGCACAATACAACTCCAAAGTCAAGCATCGTACCTTGCAAGAAGGGGATCTTGTCCTCAAGCGAATCTTCCCTCGCCCCGGAGCACTAGACCCAATCTGGGATGGACCATATGTAATTCATAAAGATCTCCACAACGGAGCCTATATTTTGTCAACAGTGGACGGAGAGGTGTTCCAGAGGGCATGGAACATCCAACACCTCCGTCGATACTTTTCTTAACTTGTATTGCCCATATGAAGTGAATTAACAAAGTGAATTAGTAGACGTAGGCATTCTCGTGCCGAACCACTTTAAAAAACCTTGTCTCTTTTTTAACTTGTTCCTTTGTATCTTGGCTGCTTGTTAACTTTATCCTTTTCTGTTGAACAAAATCCTGAGTGTATAGCATTTCTATTCAAAGCACTCCACAATGCAACTTCACGTAGACAAGACCCAACAGGTACTATGCGAATCTATGCCCTCGCCAATGAGACACTTTCGCTCCAGCATCCCTCTGCTGCGGGTTAACTCATTGCTCGCGACGGCCCTTAAAGCCAACTGTAATGAGCCGATTATAAGCCACCGAGAAGGCCGACTATAGCCGAGGCAGCTCATTACGGCGTTAGGCTTGCCGGCAACTGTGAACCGACTATAAGCCCCAACATAAGGTGTGGCCAGCCAGGGGCAGTTCACAGTTGACGATCGGCACCCACGCTAGCCGGCCACAGTAAATCGAATAATACCCACGATTACGGGCCATAATGGCCCGAGTAGTTGTTGTGCGCGATCTCGGCTCCGATGTGTCTTAAGTGCGGCTGTGGTAAAAAAGAATTAACTCCCCACGGAGGCGTAAGATGGGTGACAAATGTCTCCAAGACCCACAACTAGGGAAAGTGACTACAAAACCCGTTTGCCACGAACTTAAGCACATCGAAGGCCTTCCGTGATTGGAAGTTTTACTATTTCACGTATTTCAATTTTACTTAAAAAGCTTTTTTTTCCTATCCCCTATAACAATCCCTAAAGTACATGATACAGAGTAGGAGATACTCGCCAATGGGTGTAGGGACTCACAGTGGCAGGACATTCGACTACATTCCATGCTCGGTCCTACAAGATATTCAAGACTGCCATCTACGATTAAAACATGAAAGGCGGTATTTTCTTCTTTTGTGTACAAATACATGACTATAATTTGTTCACACCACACGCTAATATTGCAAGTCATAAAATTATGGTTTAGAACCAGAGTCTAACATCAAACACAATTTAATTACAAGAATATACATAGCTACATTTCTCATACGATATGTCGAAATAGCAACAAATATTCGAGAAACGCGGTAAATTACAAGTTAAAAAAGTAAAAGAAACACAGCTGTGGTTGTACAAACCTTGGGGAGGAGTGGGATACTGCAATAAGTCCTGGATTTCATTCCAGGACGGGAGCGGGTCATAAAATATTCCTAAGTCCCTATCATTAATGAAGCATGCAGGAGTCAAGAGTTCACCTTGAGTCGTCGGAGCCACCTTGGCTGGAATGGTCGGAGAAGACTCACTTGCACCAGCCCCGGCTTTGTCCGCCTTCCCGGTCTTCTCTGCCAAAGCCGGATCCTCATCCAACCCCTCAAAAGCCTGGTGGAACGCATCATCCGTCCACTCCTGAATCTCGCCCTCTTGCCCAGGAAGTAGGGCCCCGATGCCATCGCCACCTTTGTCACCATCCCGACCATCTCCACCCTCGCCTCTTTCCTCCTCTATGTCTTCCTCCTCCCGGGTAAATGGACAATTGCTGGGGGAGGGACCGTCCGATTTCTTGAGTTTCTTACCTCCGACAGCTGGAGGTTTTGTGAAAGGTTTCCTCTTGCTACTCTCTGCCGTAACACCTTCCTTGGTCTGAGCAGCCGCCCTCTCCTCCGCCGTTTCCCTCAGCTTAACTACAGACTGCTGCGGAAGGATTAAGTTATATTCCAGAAGAATCGCATTTCTAATCAAGAAGGCAGATGATCTATATTTTCCAAGAATGGCTTCTATCTCAGCCGCCGTTTGAACCAGGCGGTCAGTCTCCACAACCGGAAAGCCACTTGTCGCTAGCAAAAATGAGAAAGTATGAGAAGAAGCATCGCAATCGGAATAGAAATTATAAGTAAAAGCATCAACTTACATCCAGAGGTAAAGCGCCGGATTGAAACGGAGTCGTCCCTAACAAAGAACCACTCTTTCTTGAACATGCTGAATTTAGAGTACAGGTCCAAGACCGGCTTGAAGGTCACAGCTGACTCCAAGCTAATGTATGGGGACCCCTTCTTATAGCCCCTTAAATTATACAAGTACCGGATCTCCCGGTTGGAAGGAGCACGACCATACTTCCTCTGGAAAATAACGAAGAGGCTCACTAGTATAGCATAGGAGTTGGGTTGAAGCTGGAATGGGGCCACCTTGAGATATGTGAGGAAGCTGGCTACCCAAGCATTAAGAGGCGGAATGGCACCACACATGCAGTTGTATCTGCTGTAAGCAAAGAACCCTTCAGGAGGGTCGTATGGCATAACATCTTTCCCCGGCAACAGCATTCGCGCCCTGTCAATTCCGAAAGAGCGAGAGATGGCATCAAGCTGCTCTTCCTTAAGGGAGCTGGGATAGCAGTCCGGGGGAGAATTCAGAAGCTCCTGCGGACCGTACCCGTCCACTAACGATCTCGGGGTTGGTTCGTGGCGTTCTGGATTCGGCTGAGCTGGGGGCACGACAGAGGAACCTCTTTCACCCTCGGATTTCCTTTTGTCTGATCGGGTTTCCGCTTTACGGGACATTATCTACAACACCGGAAAAGCATAGTGTTAGAACAAAAGATGTAAACAAGTAAGCATATAATATGGAATTTCACTTAAAAGTTCGAAGTATGAAACACATGTTCACTCGGTACAATAGTTCATTCGGCGAACAGATGCAGCACTTCAATGGTTCATTCGGTAGTATAATATAAGTTTTCATTCGGTGCCCAAAGAACCAAGTTCATTCGGTAAATAAGGACCAAAACTCGTTCGGCACTAAGCCCTATTCTCATTCGGTAGTGCGATACAGGAAGCATTCGGCTTTAGAAACCTATCATGTTCATTCGGCGAAAGGACGTATACCTGGTTCGGTACGAGCTTGATTCGGCAAAGAGTTGATTCGGCTAAACTCGTCTCTCTGGTTCGGTTGTTCGGTAAGGAAAAGCAAAGGGGGTATAGCCCCTATATATAGACAAGCGAAAGGCAACCGGATCAACCGGTTCGGCATTCCTCGCCGAACGAACCTATCTCAACTACAGGAAGCGCCCAAGCTAAAACAAAGCGCGACACATGCAAACACGTGCCCCGCTTTAGGGGGCAAATGTTGGGTGAATTCTTACCCAGAGGATCTCGAGACCAAGAGGCATCAGTTACATCCAGATTCGCCGATTCCTATGTCCATTCGATACCCATGCCAAACCGAACCAGACAACTCGCCTTCACCGAATCAAGACACCCCATCCTTCACCGAACCAACCTCCTCCTGGCCTAACCGAACCAACTCGCCACCGAACCAACTCGCCACCGAACCAACTCGCCACCGAACCAACTTGCCACCGAACCAACCCAACACCGGACCAACCCATCTTCCAGTCCACATTGAACCAAAGCTTCGCCGAACCAAAGCGCCTCCAGGCCAGACTGCTTCAGCCTAGGCCCACTAGCAGCTATATACAACCAAGACCCCTGCCCCCAGCCTCACTCTATAAATAGAGGGGCAGGGGTACAACAATGGCAGACAGTTTTGAGAGCTCAAGCACGGAAGGAACTCTTCAAACAACATTCTTTTACTTGTATCAAAGCTTTGTACTTGTAATCATAAAAAAAAGAAGAGAAATAACATATAAAGTGGACGTAGGCACATTCTGGCTGAACCACTATAAATCTGCGTGTCTTTTTAAAGTTTAGCCCCTGTTTTTTACGTATTTGCATAAGTCGCTCAAATTACTAAGAATAACATAAGATCTACTAAATCATACAACTTTGAGGTGTTTGTCCATTTTTTGTGCAAACAGACGGCGTCAGAGATGTTTACGGGGTTTGACATCTCCTATCCAATGTCAACGTGAGTGCAATAACTTAAGAGATGTTACGGGATTTTCCATCTCTCAAGGATCTGTTAAACTATCTACTATGTAGTACAATACGCTATTATAATATGTCTACATTAAAGTAAAAGTATTAAAATAGCGTTAAGCCATGGCCCATTCCACCCTTAACACAGTTTATATTCCCAAGAGCATATATGTTAACTCATATTTTTCAGTCAACCTAAAACTCAGCGACCTAACGAAACTAGCGAC
Organism: Allium fistulosum; assembly: GCA_030737815.1. Classification (NCBI taxonomy): domain Eukaryota; kingdom Viridiplantae; phylum Streptophyta; class Magnoliopsida; order Asparagales; family Amaryllidaceae; genus Allium; species Allium fistulosum. The sequence continues at coordinate 1,148,205,190 of CM060905.1, forward strand.
CTAAGGTAGTTAGCGACCTAAGGAAGCCTGCGACCTAAGGAAGCCTGCGACCTAAGAAGCCTGCGACCTAAGAAGTCTGCGACCTAAGAGAGTCTACGACCTAACTGCATAGCGACCTAACTACAGAAAGAGCTTGCGACCTAACTGCAGGAAAAGTCTGCGACCTAAGAGAGTCTACGACCTAACTGCATAGCGACCTAACTACAGAAAGAGCTTGCGACCTAACTGCAGGAAAAGTCTGCGACCTAAGAGAGTCTACGACCTAACTGCATAGCGACCTAAGTACAGAAAGAGCTTGCGACCTAACTGCAGGAAAAGTCTGCGACCTAAGAGAGTCTACGACCTAACTGCATAGCGACCAAACTACAGAAAGAGCTTGCGACCTAACTGCAGGAAAAAGTTTGCGACCTATAGAAGCTCACGACCTAAAGCTCCTACATCTATTCCTAACTCGTCTGCGACCTACCACTTGTTCAAATGAAGCCAAGTGCTACTACACCAGCTGATTTCTTAAGTCGCAAGTGGACTGCGACCTAGCTTAGGTCGCTCGCGACCTACGACCTAACTAAGGTCGTACGCGACCTAAGACTTAGCAATTTCTCTGCCCAGAATTTAGAGTTGCTCCTATAAATACCCCACCACTTCCAATATGAAGGGGACTTTTGGCCATTCATTTCTTCAAGCACCGTTACTTTGTCGAAGTCTCCATTCATCCAGCAATCAAAGATCTTCAAACATTCAAGACGCTACAACAAGCTTCAAGAGAAATTCCTTACATCCAACACGGATTCATCGAATTTCATCGACGAAGATTGAGCTAGTAGTCAAGATTGTTTCTAGTGATCAAATTGTACTATTTTGATAAGAGATTTGTATCGACTTGTAACCGAATTCAGGAATAAAGAGATTCAAAGTGGACGTAGGCTGAATCTCAAGCCGAACCACTATAAATTGCTGTCTTTTACTGCTTTTTCTGCCATTTTACTGCTTAAATTCTGTTCCCGTCACGCGGGTGGTGCTTTCACGATTCTACTACACACACCGGGTGTTAGCGTTCACTTTTTAGCGTTAACATTTTGGTGCTTTCACTGAGAGTCCAACTTAGGCTACTACTCACCATTGCTTCACAGAAGTTTGTTGAAAGAATTTCCTACAAAACCAGAAGTTTATCAGATATAATGGCTCCTGGAAGGAAACGAAAGTCTGTCATAACTGACGATGACCGTGATAATACTGCCACTTCTCTCTCTCCAAATCAGGCAGCTCCAAGCGTCGGTGTGACGCGACAAGAGTTAGATGCTACTGTATCTGGACTGTACCAGCAGATTGAAACTCAGAATAACCTGATGATGGAAAAGCTGAATGCTCTATTTGGTACGAATCAAAGACCAGTAAATAATGAGGGAAACTTTGCTAATGCTGCTCCCAATTCCGAGGGGAGAAATATTCCTCACGGGGGATCAGGTGCTGCCGAAGGGGCACCCCTCCAGGCCGAAGGATCCAGGCCATCACCAGTTCTTCATGAGCATTTACCTGGACAAACCCCCGAAAAGATGGCCGAGGTCTATTCTGCGAAATCTCTGAACAATGAGGAATATCTTTCTGGTATGATCAAGCAAATAATGAAAGAGAGCATGCAAAGAGATGAAGATGAGAGCGAATGGGGATTCGCACCAAGTAGAACTCCGTTTACGGAGAAGATTCTAAAGGCTGAATTTCCTAGAAAATTTGTTCCCCCCACCATTCCTGCTTATCGGGGAACAAGTGATCCAAATCAGTTCTTGTATAAATACGACTGGCACATGACCGGCGCAAGAGCAACTGACGAAATAAAGTGCCGATATTTTCCAGTTTATTTAGAAGGAGTGGCACTTCTCTGGTTTACCAAGCTTCCTGTCCGATCTGTAGATCAGTTTTCCGATCTGACCCGAAAGTTCAAAGAGCAATTCAGGCTATACGCTTCAAAGGCAAAAGACATAATGTCATTGTCCAGTCTTGAACAGAATCCGGGAGAACCTATTAAGTCATTCTTGAACCGCTTCAACTTAGCTCTGGCAGAGGTCGATAACGCAAAGCCACGAATGATCTTGACCTATTTGATGCGTGCTATCGACAAATCGAGCGAATTTGGAAAGTGGCTGAAGATGAAGGAACCAAATTCGCTCGAGAAATTTTACAAAAAGGCTGACGAATTTATACGCCTAGAGAATCTTTCCGCACCAACTAAAGTTGTGACAACAGTGGTGGAAAATAATGCAACCGTTCAAAGCAAGAAAGAACCTGCAGATCAGAAAAGGGAAAGTAATGGTGGGAAAAGGCAGAAAGACTTCAAAAAGCCCCGCTTCCTTAAACCTTCAGACTTTACTCCTCTGACCGATACCCCGGAGAATATTTTCATCGCCACTAAGGATGCTGTTGAATTTCCAAAATCACCGGCCGTGAAAGTTGGTAAAAATGCTGTTCAAAGCGGAAGATTTTGCAAGTTTCATAACCAACCAGGGCACGATACCAATGAGTGCCGCCATTTGAAAAGCCTGATTGAGGAATTGTTAAGGGAAAATAAGTTGCAGCAATACGTCAAGAGGAATAGAAAAGACCCGTCTTCATCTAACCAGGGGCAACTACCCCCAGCTCATTCATCTGGTTCAGGAGAAAGGCCTGCTGAAAAAGAAAGACCTGTTATCAATGTGATCACAGGAGGACCTCATCCAGCTGGCAGGAGTTGGGGTGAAATGGAAAGGTATGCTAGAGCTTTGAAGTATGCTCCGAGTGAAGAAAGTGTCTTGATCTTGGAAGATGCTACACCTCTAAAGCAGCAGAAGACTTTTCACGATGATATTATGTTCAGAACCAGGGATTCTATTGATGTGGAAGCCCCTACTGAGGACCCTTTAGTTGTTTCAGTCGGTATTGGGCCGGCTATTGTCAGAAGAGTTCTGGTTGATAGTGGTGCTTCGTGCAACATACTCTTTAAAAGGACATTTGACCAAATGAAAATCCCTATGACAGATGTACAAGCCTCTTCACACAAAATTGCCGGATTCACAAGAGAACTGAAACAGCCAATTGGAACGGTGGACTTGTTTGTTGAAATGGGTGAAGGGCAGAAGAAGTTGGTTCGAAAGCAAAATTTTGTAATTGTTGATGGATTCTCCGCCTATAACGCTTTCTTGGGTCGGCCTACTCTTGCTGCTTTCAGGGCCGTCCTCGCTCCTTGGTGCTTAACAATGAAATTTCCTACTGATAATGGGATTGCTGTTATTAAAGGAGATCAGAACGCAGGACGAGAATGTTATCTTGTAGAACTCCGAGAGGCCAGGAAAAGAGAAATGGGGAAAGATGCGGCAGCTCCGCTCCGCATCAAGGAACCAACCCTGTAGCAACTACGGAGCGGCCCCTGTACTGGCGAACACAACAATGCAAGAAAAGAAATGGATCCCAGGAAAGCCAGTACAGGGGAAAATAGAGTGGTACCCGTGGAGGTAACGGTACCAATATCTGTAGACTCGAAAGACCCGAACAAAGTACTCAATGTGGGTTCACAGCTAAGCATAACAGTTCAAAACACACTGATATCATTCTTAAAAGCCAATCTAGATGTGTTCGCTTGGTGTCACGCTGATATGTGTGGGATCTCCCCGGAAATTGCTGTACATACTCTGAACATAGATCCGAAATTCACACCAGTGAAACAGAAAAGAAGAACTCAAGGCCCAGAAAGATCGACAGCGCTAAAGGAAGAAGTCGATCGGCTCATGGAGAACGGCTTTATCAGAAACTCCACTTATCCAAATTGGGTTTTAAATCCAGTATTAGTCAAGAAGGCAAATGGAAAGTGGAGAGTATGCATAGATTTCACAGATCTAAACAAAGCATGCCCCAAAGATTGCTTCCCGCTGCCCAGAATTGATCAATTGGTGGATGGAACAGCTGGGCATGAGTTGTTATCGTTTATGGATGCTTACTCCGGATACAATCAGATTATGATGCATGAGCCGGATCAGGAAGACACAAGCTTTATTACAGATGTGGGTCTCTACTGCTATAAAGTTATGCCTTTCGGATTGAAAAATGCTGGGGCAACCTACCAAAGACTTGTCAATGCAATGTTCAAGCCTCATTTTGGTAGAACCATGGAAGTTTATGTCGACGATATGTTGGTAAAATCAAAGAAAGCTGTAGATCACATGGGACACTTGGAGGAAATGTTCGCAATTCTTCGAAAGTACGGAATGAAGCTCAATCCATTGAAATGTTCATTCGGAGTAGAATCTGGGAAATTTTTGGGTTTCATTGTGAGCGCCAGGGGCATTGAAGCCAATCCTACTCAAATCACAGCTCTAAGGGAAGTCAAAGCCCCTAAAACAAAGAAAGAAATGGAAAGTCTCAATGGAAAAGTCGCTGCTCTGAGTCGCTTCATTTCCAAAGCCACAGACAAATGCATTCCCTTCTTTGACGCTCTAAAGAAAGGAAAGAAAAATTTTGAGTGGAATCCAGAATGCCAGAATGCTTTCGATGAATTAATTCATCACATGGAAACACCTCCGGTTCTTTCCAAGCCTACTGACGGTGAAGATCTTTTCATCTATTTAGCAATTTCATCTCACGCCCTCAGCGCAGCACTTGTATGGGAAGATATGAAAATACAGCGTCCAGTCTATTACATCAGTAAACGGTTCACTGGGGCAGAGATGAATTATTCGAAGATAGAAAAGCTCGCCTATTGTTTGCTAATTGCTTCCAGGAAGTTGAGACCATATTTTCAAGCTCATCCTATCAAAGTTCTTACTGATCAACCTCTAAAGCAAGTCCTGTTTCGTCCTGAAACTTCGGGTCGTCTTTTGAAATGGAACATTGAACTTAGCCAGTATGACATCACTTATCACCCCCGAAGAGCAATCAACGGACAAGCTTTAGCAGATTTCATCGCAGAATCTACTGACAAAGGCGATAGTGAAAACAAAACAACTGACGGCATTCCAATCCAGTGGAAGTTGTATGTTGACGGATCAAGAAATGATTACTGTTCTGGGGCAGGGGTTGTGCTTGAAACCCCCGAAGGATGATCATTGTGTTATGCATTGAGACTGGAATTTCCTTCAACGAACAATGAAGCAGAATATGAAGCACTTATCGCCGGTTTAAAAATCGCCAAGGAACTAAACATCAAAGTGTTACAGATTTTCAGCGATTCTCAGCTTATTGTTTGCCAGGTGAAGAAAGAATTTCAAGCCAAAGGAGGAAATTTGCCTGCATATTTGACAAAAACTTCCGAACTCCTCAATGATTTCGATCACTATTCAATAAGCCACATACCCCGAGAGGAAAATATGAAGGCAGATTCTTTAGCAAAGTACTCAAGTTCCGGAGAAGCTCAGTTACTGGGATTAGTTCCTGTAGAAGTTCTGTCAGCTCCAAGCATTGATGAAATGGATGTTGATTGGATTATGACTACGTCTCAAGAGCATGAATCATGGATGACTCCAATCAAAGAATACTTACTCAGTGGTTCCCTGCCAGAAAGTTCTAAGGAACGTCGAAAATTATTGAGAAAAGCGTCGAGGTATATAATTCAAGATGGCCGATTATACAGACGGGGATTTTCAATGCCTCTGCTCCGATGTGTAACTAAGGAAGAAGCCAAGACAATTCTAGCCGAGGTACACGGAGGAGAGTGTGGAGATCATTCAGCTTGTCAAACTTTAGCCAAGAAAGTTCTCCGATATGGGTATTTCTGGCCTGACATTAACCGAGATGCTGCTATCTACTCTAGAAAGTGCGACAAATGTCAGAGATTTGCAAAAATCCCAAAAGCACCTTCCACCGAACTCACACAGATGGTCAGCCCATGGCCATTCGCCATTTAGGGGATAGATCTAATCGGACCATTACCAGTTGCCAAATCAGGAATCAAATATGCTATTGTAGCCGTTGATTATTTCACCAAATGGGCTGAAGCTGAACCTTTGGCCACCATCACTTCTAAAAATATGATAAATTTTGTAATGAAAAATATCATTTGCAGATATGGTGTGCCACAGAAGATAATCACAGACAACGGTACTCAGTTTGAAAGTGAAGAGTTCCAGAATTTTTGCAGACGAATCAGAATTCGGAAGAGCTTCTCAGCAGTGGCTCATCCGCAGGCAAACGGGCAAGTGGAAGCAGTAAATAAAATCATCAAGTCAACCATCAAAAAGCAACTCGAAAGAGCAAAAGGTGGTTGGGTTGATAAGCTTCCATTAGCACTATGGGCATACAGGACCACTCACAAAACTGCAACTGGGCACACTCCATTTTCACTGGCATACGGATCAGAGGCAATGATTCCAGTGGAAGTAGAAGTTCCTTCACATAGAAGAGTTCATTTCAACGAAGCTGAAAATGAAAAGCTGCAACTTGAAGCACTTGATTTTCTTGATGAGAAAAGAAAAGAAGCTAGGCTCAGAGTTTCAGCTTATCAGCAAAGGATAGCCAGGCACTTCAACTCTAAAGTTCGCCAACGCAGCTTTGAGATCGGGGACTTAGTTTTGAAAAGGATCATGACGGCAACTGGTGTGTTTGGACCAAACTGGGAAGGACCATATGCCATTGGCAGTAAACTTCTTGATGGCACTTTCAAACTCATAACTGTTGAAGGAGATCCAATTCCAAGAGCCTGGAACAGCAACCACTTACGTCCTTATTTTACTTGAAAGAAAAAGCTTTGCTCAAAATTGTAAAATAGTGATGAATGTATCAGTTGTATTGTAAAACATTATAAATCAGTGTAAATGAATGAAAGCTATAAAGTGGATGTAGGCCCGATTCTTGGCCGAACCACTATAAATCTTGTGTTCTTTACTATTTCATAATGCCTGTTTTATTTCGATATGTAAATACTTTAAATGTATTGCTAAAATGTCGATTCAAAATTGTAGGACATCAAAACAATGCTTGCTCGTCACAAAACCAAGCGACCTCTATAAATCACCTGTTATGCAAATACCAAGCGATAAGAAATTCCAAATACAAATCCTATACAAGGAGAACTTCACATAAAAAGTTGGCGATTCCGCTGTGACAAACCTTTGTTAATTGGTTGAGATTGCCGATATAAACAAACATCCAACTAGATAACTTGCGTTTGTCCCGTGAAGTCGCTCAACAGTGAAGTCCACTTCTTCGAACATAGCAATGTAAGGAAAGAAGATGCGCTTGGAAACGATAATAAAAGATCGCTAATGAGCAGATGATGAGAGAACATTGCCAAGCAAACAAAGGAGCAGCCAAAAGGAGGTATGCTTCTCAATAAAAGGGCTAGTAAGAACCACCGAAGGGACACCTTCCCAAGCAGAAGGAACAGGGCCCTTGCTGACTGATCGTGATGCATCCGATCAGGCAGCTTGCGTCCGTCCCGTGGATCTGCTTGCCCCTGAGACGCAACCTTCCTAGCACACCAACCAACCAACGCTCCTTCTCAAAGTTCAACAAAGCCCTCTAATGAGGCACGCCAAAAAATGAAAGTGCTTTCCTCAATAAAAAAAGATTGGTGGAACCACCGGAGGGGCACCTTCCCAAGCGGAAGGAACAGGGCCCTTGTTAGTTGATTGCGATCGTTTGTGCAAACGAACATCCAATCAAGCAACTTGCGTCCCCCCCGTGGATCCATTCAACCATGAGAAAGTAACTTCCAGGCAATTAAAAAGCCCTTTTCGGAGGCACAAGCCCTCTTCGGAGGCACATGACCTCTTCGGAGGCAAAAGCCCTTTCCCAAGGCACCACAAGCCCTCTTCGGAGGCACATGACCTCTTCGGAGGCAAAAGCCCTTTTCCAAGGCACCACAAAGCCCTCTTCGGAGGCACATGACCTCTTCGGAGGCAAAAGCCCTTTCCCAAGGCACCACAAGCCCTCTTCGGAGGCACAAGCCCTTTTCGGAGGCACAAGACCTCTTCGGAGGCACAACTCTTTAAGAGGAGCCCTCTCCGGAGGCATGTCCCAAACAGAATATTCGAACGAAAAGCCTTCTCCGGAAGCACAGTTCAACTCTCAAAGGAAGGATTAACTTGTTCATCTCAAAAAGTTCCTCCTAAAAAAAGTTGAAATACTACAAAATTCTTTCAGAAAAGTTCATTTCACTTCATAGGAAAATTCACTTCTTAATAAATAAAAGTGATTATCCCCGAAAGTTGAAGCGTTCTTCAGAAAGAGAAAATAAAAATTCTTCTAAAGACTGGATATACTCTATTAAAAGTAGAATAATTCTTTCCTTAAAAGCGGAGTAATTATTCTCTGAAAATAAGAGTGTTAGTCTTGAAAAGCTAGGAATATTGCAATATACTTGCGGCATGGGGGCAATACTGTACAATTTGATTATATTAATAAAACAACATGCCACAAGTTCATTGCAATATCACGGAAAATAGACGTGGAATAAATGTATTCCCAGACACAGACAAAAAGTTTGTACAAGTAAAAGGAATCGTTTATTCTACACTAAAAAGAGAAACAGATGCATTTTCACATACACGAGAATTTGTACAAGTAAAATCACTATTTTGTTTAGTACTATGAAAATTCTTTACATATGCAGATATTTCAAAAGAGCAAAAGCAGGGACCGGTACCCGCACAATCTCCGGTCTATACATATAAAAGGCAAAATAAGAAGTAGAAAGTTCAGCTTGTCACTCCTTCTTTCCGCCACCCTTGGAGCCTTTGCTTGGCCTAATAGTTAATTTCAAAATTCGATGTGGGCGGGACGGAGAAGGAGGAGTGGTTGGGTCTTCTTCTGTCTTGTCTTCCCCAGTCGAAGCACCTCTCTTCTTCTTTCTTATGGCGCGCTTCCCCTTCCTCTTCGAGGAAGATTCACTCCCCGGAGTAACAAGCAATGTTGAAAGCTTCGTGTCATCATCTAGAACCGCTCCGGGGTCTTCTCGACGTCTTCAAGATCCTCCGCCTTCTGCTCCTGCGAAATAACCGGATCGTCCAGACCTTGAAGAGCTTCGATTTTTTCTGCCTGCGATCCCGGTTGGGAAGCAGAAGGAGGAGTAATCTGTAAAGATGGAGGGACGGCAACTGAAGGAGTAGAAACTTGTGCAGTGTTAGGTGCCTCCGCTGTAGAAGAAAAGAAGTTAAAATCAACATCTCCCGAAAATAGAGAGGGTATCGGTTCACCAAAGTTTAAGTAACAAGTAAGAAGGTCATCAAACTCGGTTAAGTCAAACAACTGGTTCATTAGACCCGGGACTTCGCCAAAATTACCTGGAGGAGTTGGCTTCGTAAGTTCAATTTCATATTTATCAGCCTCAGTTTCTTCCTGGCTCTTCTCTTCAATTTGGGAAAGAGGAGTCTCGGAAGTATCGAGTTTAGCTTCAGCATCTTTTGCAGCAAGTGGAGGTTGAGAGCTAGAACCGATGATGTCAACATCGGTCAAAGTCGAAGTATGGACAGGGGCAGTGAAAGGTATTGTTTTTTCTAAATGCTCCTCTGCCACTATCCCGGCTCTAGCTTCGGCAAGTTGCTTTTTGCCTCTAATAAGCGCATCACATTCTTCATCATCCAGATAAAGCGCTACAAGGTCTGCCTCCGCGTAGCCGGAAAATGTATCAAGTATGGTCTCCCAAACTTCAGCAAGTGTAATCTCATATTTGGGACCCAAGAATGAAAGGCTGCCGCGGCCCAAAACGATGTGCATGTAGAAGTGAAATAGAGTAGAATCGATGCTAGCTTTAGTGGCGTCGTGAGACTCTTCGGCCGCAACTTGTCCAGCGACCGCGTCATCACGCTCCTTCTCAACTTTAAGAAGCTTAGCTTTCAGCATCTCAATCTCAACATTTTGGGACGCAATTGTTCCCCGCAGCTCAGTATTTTCTGTGCGATATTTCTCAGTTATGTGCTACTCAGCTGCAAGCTTCATTTCGGCGTCCCTTTGCGCAACATGTCTGTCCCGCACTTGCTTCTGAAAGACTTCTTCCTTTTGAGTGTGCGATGCAGAAGATGAGGCCAGATCTTCCTTTAGTCGCTTGACTTCAGATGCAAGCTTTGCGTTGTCGTCTGCGATGCTCGTCATCTCCGCATCATGCTGCTTACGCCATTTGTCCCATTCTGATTTATCGTTCTCCATGGTCATCATCGCCTCAAGATTCAGGTGGTTGACACTTTGAAGTTCGTCGACAAGTTTCTGCCATTGCGACATCCTCTCGATATTAAGCCTGACCGCGTCAAGACTTTTAAGCATGTCTTGCTTATCAATCGGAACCAAATCCAAGTCAAAGCGCACTCCTTTTAGACACCACTTCGGAAATCGGCTCTGAAGCGTTGGAGGGCCGTCTTTAACTTGATATTGTGGCCGGTTAATGATTGTTTGAATATCAGATTTCTTTATAGGAGGAGAGCTAGCCAGGATATTAGAAGATATAGGAGCGTCAGTTTTCTCAGAAATTTCAGATGCGTCCTTCTCATCAAGTTTAACCCGTTTACTTGGGTCATCGGTAGCATGCTTCTTCCCTTTGTCATCATGATATTTTCTTTTATGAGAGTCATCGTCTCTCCTTCTTTGCTGCTCTTCGTAAGCACGCCTTTCTTGAGCTTTTCTAACTGCACGCTCTTCGTCAGATTCTTTGCGGGAGGGAAGATAACGTCCATAATCATAATTATCGCGCCCTCCGTAACGAAGAAATTTGTCATAATACGAGCCACTACGCACCATTGTAGAACCTGAAATTGAAGAAAAGGCAAGTCTCAGAAATCTTCGAAATAAAGAATTTAAGTACACATAAGTGCTTAGCATCCTAAGTGTGTGTGGCGTGTAAGCTACGCGCAACAAATTACAAACCACTATGTGGTATGGAAGTGGCAACAGCTTGTGTAGAAGGCGTTGTGGCTTGCCGCAAGGAAGAAGTTGCCTCGACGACATGAGAGATTGTTTTTGAACCATAATCTTTAAACAGCTCCTGAGAAGTTACCATCAAGTCACTTAACCCCCCAAAAATGTCATCGCTGTTATGCACGTCGGAATTTTTTCTTTCAACCTCCACATTGGCCGCTTCTCCGGACTGGCAGGAAGATTCCTTTCCTTCTTCTTCTTCTTCAACAACCGGGGGAAGTGCAAGCTTGTTAGACGACCCCACGACATCAGTAGAAGTAGTGCACTTCACTAGAGACGTCTCAGCGGTGGTTTCTTTTAATGAAAGCTCTTTCACAGGAGCTGGGGCATCCGACGTTGTGGTTGGAGACTCAGGAATCTCATGAGGCTGGGTGGAACGAGAAAAGTGTAAAAGCCCATACTGATGTAAAAATTCATCTTTCAGCAAAAATTTGGCGCTTCTCTCTTCTGCCGCCACAGCATTTAGGGTTTCAAGGACCGATTTAAAGCTGGGATTTCTGAGCGGAGGGGGGAGTGCTGAAAAAAGAAAGGAATGAAGATAAGCATTTGATAATTCAGGTTTCGAAAAATTTATGAGATGAACAGAGAAAGGTAATCTCACTCCCGATTCTCCAAACTGCGTAGAATCCCGGAGGACATCGAACAAAGAAGAATTGGTTTAGAAAACCGTGGGCACTCTCAGGCAAATCTAAAATCAATTTCCGATTTCTGGCACCCCTTACGAGTACAATCGAAGGATGATCTTTATTCTTAGAGAAGGTGCATAGATAGCAAATTTCATCAAAGCACGGAAGACGGTCAAGCGTCCTCCTAAACAGAACACACAAACCCATTAGAACGGTGTAACCGTTAGGGTGCAGCTGAAAAGGCGAGATAGCTAGTCGAAGGAAAAGCTCCCGGAGAAATTCATTGAAAGGCGGAACAGCTCCGTTTAAGCACATATGGCGATTCACCGCAACAAAACCGAGTGGTGACCTGTCAGCTGTATCACTTGCTCCAGGAAATATAGCGTCTGAATCAGCAATACCAAATTGGATACACAGTTGTCTAAAGATTTTGTGGCTCAGAGCAGTCAGAGTTCTCTCTGGAGGATCAATCAGAGGATTGGCAATCGGGAAAGCTTCTTCAGTTGGTCCTGAGTCTTCTTGTTGGGACGTCATTCTACACAATCAACTGGGTATTTAAATATAAAGGTGCACGTTTCCTAAAAAGTGTGAAGTGATGTGCAAAACTAAAACAATAACAAGCAAGTATAACTGAAATTGAGACAATTAATGTTCGTCGATTATAAAGTTTCGAGGCTTGTTATTTCAGGTGAAAATACAATGTTGTGTTGATGCAAACAAGTCAGCTTAGGTTGATTATTCCAGCTTTGTTTCAACACTTCATTTGAATTAGTCATTTCACAACATTTCACTCACAGAATTCATTTAAGTTAATTATTCGTTATCAACTAATCTGTCATGCGATGTGGGTAGTCGTTGGGAGTATATTTGTCCCGTTTTTCTGCAAATGTTGTATTTAACAGGTTGACAGCTTTAAAGGATGGTATAATCTGTGAGAAAATACAATTAAAGTCAAGACAATGTGAAGAGAAATGCAACACAGTTCAAATCCAGAAATTCAGTCAAGTTCTGCTCAAATTTCCAAGTGTTAGGTCGCTCACGACCTAGCATAGGTCGAAGCATTTTTTTAAAGTCGTGCAGTGCAAATAAAAGCATTCAGGGCTGTGCAGAATTGTTTCAAGTTCTAGGTCGTTCGGCGACCTATCCTTGGTCGAGGCACCTTTAGGTCGCACAGTGCAACTGAAGGGTTAAAAGCAATGCAGATTTGATCAAGTCCTAGCTCGGCTGCGATTTAAAGCTTATGTCACGGGAAAGTTAGGTCGTGCAGTTTCTGGTTCAAGCAACTATTAGGTCGTTCAGCGACCTAACACAGGTTATAGTCTTCCTTAGGCCGAACTATTCCTTAGGTCGCGAATGGTCTTAAGTCGCCTGAAACCCTTATGCCGCTAACTTCCTCTCCACGCCACAAACCACCAAACCCTATAACCCGTTATCAATTACACCTATAAACCCATTGCCTTCCTCACCCCTTCAATTCATCGAAAGATACCAAAAGCGATTCAACACATCCCCAATCCATCGCAGATTCAACACATTACTATGCCCTCATGAATCAGCCAAAGCAACGATCAAGAGTCAACTACGACAGCCACTTGAGACGATGCACAACTCATAGAATGGGGCTAAGGTCGAAAAAGCAGGGATTCAAAATTAGACGATGATTATGATAGGATGGATATCAAATTCACTTACGAGATGTAATGGTAAGGAAGAATCGATGACTGGAATAGGTTGAATTCGCCTTTGAAAACTCGAAAAATTCGTCAATGGCAGAAGCAGGAAGTCAAAGTAATTAAGTGAGGAAGAAGCTCACGACCTAACTAGTTTATATGGGGCTGAGAGAGGAAGGCGAATAGGCATGCGAGTTAGTATGAGTTTTAGGTCGTTTACGACCTAGCGAAGTTAAGTCGAAGCACGCGACCTATGGCATAGGCCTGCACTTCGAGGGGCAAATGTTAACTCATATTTTTTAGTCAACCTAAAACTCAGCGACCTAACGAAACTAGCGACCTAAGGTAGTTAGCGACCTAAGGAAGCCTGCGACCTAAGGAAGCCTGCGACCTAAGGAAGCCTGCGACCTAAGAAGCCTGCGACCTAAGAAGTCTGCGACCTAAGAGAGTCTACGACCTAACTGCATAGCGACCTAACTACAGAAAGAGCTTGCGACCTATCTGCAGGAAAAGTCTGCGACCTAAGAGAGTCTATGACCTAACTGCATAGCGACCTAACTACAGAAAGAGCTTGCGACCTAACTGCAGGAAAAGTCTGTGACCTAAGAGAGTCTACGACCTAACTGCATAGCGACCTAACTACAGAAAGAGCTTGCGACCTAACTGCAGGAAAAGTCTGCGACCTAAGAGAGTCTACGACCTAACTGCATAGCGACCTAACTACAGAAAGAGCTTGCGACCTAACTGCAGGAAAAAGTTTGCGACCTATAGAAGCTCACGACCTAAAGCTCCTACATCTATTCCTAACTCGTCTGCGACCTACCACTTGTTCAAATGAAGCCAAGTGCTACTACACCAGCTGATTTCTTAAGTTGCAAGGGGACTGCGACCTAGCTTAGGTCGCTCGCGACCTACGACCTAACTAAGGTCGTACGCGACCTAAGACTTAGCAATTTCTCTGCCCAGAATTCAGAGCTGCTCCTATAAATACCCCACCACTTCCAACATGAAGGGGACTTTTGGCCATTCATTTCTTCAAGCACCGTTACTCTGTCGAAGTCTCCATTCATCCAGCAATCAAAGATCTTCAAACATTCAAGACGCTACAACAAGCTTCAAGAGAAATTCCTTACATCCAACACGGATTCATCGAATTTCATCGACGAAGATTGAGCTAGTAGTCAAGATTGTTTCTAGTGATCAAATTGTACTGTTTTGATAAGAGATTTGTATCGACTTGTAACCGAATTCAGGAATAAAGAGATTCAAAGTGGACGTAGGCTGAATCTCAAGCCGAACCACTATAAATTGCTGTCTTTTACTGCTTTTTCTGCCATTTTACTGCTTAAATTCTGTTCCCGTCACGCGGGTGGTGCTTTCACGATTCTACTACACACACCGGGTGTTAGCGTTCACTTTTTAGCATTAACAATATACAAGACCGTAGTTTCCCCAAAACCGGAAGTCACCAGAGGGCAATACATATACTAAAGGTACAAACCAAAACGTAGTGGTCGCGAATAGGATAATCAGTATGACAAGGTACATGAGTCGATACCAACTAGGATACTAGTAGTTGCCTGATCCGGACTGATGTTGGGCATAGCAGCTACCACCCCAACACCGCGAAACAACACTCCCAAATCGCGGGGTGCACCCAAATCGAATCACAAAAGTAATAGACGTGGTAACGAAGGAGTGTGTCCGCTAGAGATGGCGATCCTCAATGGCCCGGCGCGGCTCATGTTTTAGTCATGTCAGGGGTCATCCAAAATCGTTCTCTTTCTTCAAATCAACACGTTCACCAAAACCATCCACTTCATTCTGGATCAACACTCCACGTGTATTAGTTATTAAAGTGGTTTTCGGTATCGACAAAGAGTATGTCCATATCCGATCCCGGTCTCTTTAATAACTACGTTATATTTTTCACACCGGTTCGATCTTTTACATTTTCAAATCGATTCATAATTGATATCAAAATATCATATTCGCTTCAAAATCAAATCCATTTCAAATATCATCATATCTATTCAAGATGTAAGATTCCGTTTCAAAATCACTTTTCGCCTCAATATCTCATTTCGATTTCAAAATCACTTTTCGCCTCAATATCTCATTTCGATTTCAAAATCACTTTTCGCCACAAAATCTCATTTCGATTTAAAAATCACCTTTCGCCTCAAAATCTCATTTCGATTTCAAAATCACTTTTTGCCTCAAAATCTCATTTTGATTTAAAAATCACTTTTCGCCTCAAAATCTCATTTCGATTTCAAAATCACTTTTCGCCTCAAAATCTCATTTCGATTTAAAAATCACTTTTCGCCTCAAAATCTCATTTCGATTTCAAAATCACTTTTCGCCTCAAAATCTCATTTCGATTTCAAAATCACCTTTCGCCACAAAATAAACAATTTTACTTCCAATATATTTCGAAACTTTAAATATTTCACATTTCAAAACAGTTCATATATTTATATAAGAATATAAGATTCGCTTTAAAACCATTTCGTATTCAAATTAGAATATTCTTCAAATTAAACATCCGTATTAAGTAGTTTACTTAATTTCTGGAACAATTCCAATTCAATAAACTTAGATTAACATTCGGATTTCAAGAATTCATTTAAGTATTACATTCCCAATCAATTTCAGTTCAAATCCTATTCAAATCAATTTTATCTTCAAATTTAATTCAATAGTTTCAATTTAGTCCAATTCACAAATTTCTTTGAATTTCAATTAAATTCCAAATTAATTAAATCTCAATTTCAAATCAATTTTCAATTCCAAACTCCACTTGCAATATCATTTCATATAAATTTTCTTAGAAATATTCAGAGTTCGATTAAAAGTCCAATCTTTTAAAACAAATCAATCTTTCGAAAATTTACGCCGTATTTCAACTTTTTCTTTAAAATCTAAACTTCGAATAATTAAACAAATTCATTTACCAAGTTTAAATTCCAACATCTCGATCTTCAACTCAAAATAATTCAATTTCCATAAATTGGATTTTATTCTTAAAATCAATTCATTTAAATAATTTCAAAACAACTTTTAAAATCATTTAATTTAACCAACCCGGTGTCCGTATATAATTTTCTATCCTATGGCCAAGTGGATAATTATTTCAATTTTTAATTTCAAGGATGGATATATATCATTTCAATCCAAATAGATGTCATAGGTATATCATTTCAACCTATTTCTTAATTTATTCGAAATGATTCAGTTTACAGTTTTATATGCAATAAACAATATACATGATGATAGCATGATATATCAAAATATATAAACAACCAATATCGACCAATATCATCCATCACAACCAATCAACCATAAAGCCAATAGCATTCTCAACAATTTTATAATTATCAATATCGAGTAATATACTGCCAATTTAAATTTAAATTTATTTTGACGGTCAATTTAAATTCTATCAATTAATTCATATATCAATACAGATGATAATTAAACCTACCAACAACAGCCAATAAATTTCATATCACTTCAGAATATAAATTTAACTAACAAAAGTTGTTTTAGTCAATTGTGAGCGTATAAACACTCACCTTTGATTTATCGACGATTTAAAACCCAAATAAAGGCCCAAATTTGAACAGTCTCGGAATGCAGCCAAACCAGCTCCATGTTGTCCGGAATTTCGATACGAACGCAACGGAGAAAACCGCGCGTAAATCCGAGCTCGTATGCAAAAGTAATATACGTTAGAGTGATCGAATATTTAAAATTTTAAATAAATAAAATAACGTATACCTTCTTCCTCAAATTCACGCACACCGTCTAACCCATCACGCACGTTGTTCATTCATCCACGCGCGCGGCAAACGACGACCGGACGTCGATCAGGGGGTATCATCACGTGCGCCTCGCCTTGCTCCACCTCCGCGCCAAGTTTCGCCACCCCATTCGCCACCGTTTGCACGCAAACCAAGAAAATACGCACGACTTCAAAGCCAGATCTGGACCAATCCATGACGAATTAGCACGAATCAACCTTATGGATTTGAAGAGCTCGTCGAGATCTACACTTTTGCTTTTGGAATTTTTCGATTTCGTTGAACGGATTGAGATATAAAGAGAAAAGAATTTCGAGCAAATTTCAGCCATTAAAATACTGGCGGCTAGGGTTTCTGAAATGAAATAAAACTGTCTCGGTTGTGTACGTATTTATAAAGGTAGGTCCAAAATCATCCGAACTCCAATCGAGACGTGCCGCCAGGCGTTTATAAGGTTTTACCCCCGTTCCGGACGCAATGGAACTAGTCCCAAGGCCTAATTCAATCGTATGAGGAAGATAGCTTTTTGAAGTCTATTATTTTAATTAACGACGTTAAATTTCTACGCGTTTCAAGCTCGCACGACCAAACGACAAGTCCGATTGCTACGAAAATTGAAACCTTATAATAATTCACTGTTACGGATCCGATGAAAGTAGTTTCGTCGAAATCCGAGACAGTTGTAAAATGGCTATTTCTACAATCTAATTTAAATATAAAATTCCCAATTTTAAATTATTAACTTTTAAATCAAATTTCAATTGTTCACAAATTTCATTTTTAATTTCACAGTAATTAACAATCTTTCACAATGCGGTTTTCCATTATAAATCCAGTATAAAAGATTACATTAGATTCAGCGTTCAATTATATTGTAATTCAAATTCAAGTTATTTAATTCCAATTGAATTCTTTTATTTCGATTTACACTTTCATTATTGAATCAACCATTTACTTATACATTATTATCAATAGTTTATAATTCATTTACTTTTATTTTCTTCAGCTATCATCTTATTTAAATTCACAGTAATATTAAATTACATTCATTTACGTTGATTTCAATATTATAACTTCAATATTAAATGTAACATTTTATTTATTTCGTTGTTTAAAATCAAATTCAATTCATTATTTACATTCAATACAAGTTAACATCCGTATTTAATTTACAAATAAGTTATTTCAGAATTCAGTTTTGTATTTTAACTTGTAATTCACATTTAACAATACAAAATTTTATTTCCTTCGGATTTTTATCCAAAATTTTTATTTTAATTCGTATTTTTAAAGTGTTAAAAATACGGGTCGTTACAATTCTTTTGTGATGTAGTGGATCTTCTATGACCACTATTTTGATGTACACTTTTATGTGATATATTCATATCTGATTACGCCTTTGTGATATGAACGTCTGTGACTGATTTGTGTTATGTTTATTTCTATATTTGTTTCTGAAGTCCACATAGCCACTGTGTAGTAGCTTTGAGTTTGTATTTGATATGTCGGGTTTCCTCCTGAAATGAAATGTAAGTTAAACTATCTGACATATCGGTACTCGCACAAAGCAATTACACAGATGGTCGCTCCTCAACAGCCTTATTCTTCGTGCTAGTTGACGGCATTACCCCGTACTGTCCTTGCCTAGCGTGAGCATAGAGTTGAGGCGTCACAGCTTGGTATCAAAGGTAAACTTCGGAACAATGTAGAATAATCTAGCAAGGATCATTGTCCTAAGTCTTTCTTAAGAATCGTGCCATAGGATTTAATTCGCGTCTTCGTACCATTCTATCCTATTTTCTTTTGTGATGCCTTGTTTTATCAATCAAGTTTGTTTGATATTCATTTTGTGAATAACCTTTTTCCTTTTCTTTCTTTCTTTCTTAAAGAAGAGCAATGGTTAGATCTGGCAGTCCTAGCGTTGGTCAATCCAGTAGTCCTTCTCTGGATGGTGTATTCATGGCTGCCCAACAACTTTTGGATCTTGTAAAGAATCAAAGGTTTATTTGTGCTTTGAGTAAAAAACCCAAAAATGTTTTACCTTTGAAATTAGAAGTGCCTTTCGATAAGCTTGTAGATACCACTCTTCGACTAGAAGAGGCTGACAAAGAAAGTGATGTTGAAGTTGTGGATGCCAAACAAAACTTCAACATCAACAAGAAAAGGAATATTAAGTTCAAAAGCCCTAATCCCAACAAGAAAGGGAGGCAGGCAATTTCGGTAGCAAAGACTCCTACCACTAGTCGTGGGCAATGCTACAATTGTGGTTCTATGGACCACTATGCAAGCGAGTGTCTGAAACCCCTTTATTGTCGGTATTGCAAAAGTTTTAGTCATCATATATCTACATGTCCCATACTTCAAGCAAGAAGGAGGGAAAGCTAAAGGTTGTGCAAGCCTCTACTAGCACTTCTCATGGTCGAGGTATTTCTCATTCTATCCTTGATGACATTAATTTGTTTTGTGATTATCCTATTCGAGTTCTTTTTGATACGGGTTCATCTCATTATTTTATATCAAAAGAACTTGATAATTCTTTCTCTTTAAATATTATGGGTTTGATGACTTCACTAAGAATGGCGAATCCGGTTGGTGGATCCGCAACACTCAGTTTACTTTATGAAAATGTTGAGATTATTTTATGTGATTATTCTTTTCGAGCCGATTTGCATGTTATGCGTTACTTAGGCTTCGAAATTGATTTTTTGGGAAAGGATTGGCTTGATCATTATAAAGCCCATATCCTATTTCCTAAGCGGACTATCTATCTTCGACATCCTCAATCTGTTAAGCAGATTTCTATGGTTCTTAATGATTTTGATTTCCAAATTCGGTGGCATCATTTTATTCTTTAAACCCACTTGATGAGGAAAATATTATTTCTCTCATTCAAGTAGTTTGTGAATTTTCCGGTATATTTGAGCTTGTCTTACGATTATCACCTAAGCAGTCTATTGAGTGGTGCTAAGGTCTTTTAAGTTCGACCTTGCCACCGGTTTTCATCAGTTACGAGTTGCGGAGGATAGCATTCCACTTACCACATTCCGCACTCATTATGATTCTTGTGAGTGGTTCGTTATGTCATTCAATTTGATGAACCTTCTGCCTTATTTCATCCATCTTATGAATCATGTATTCTATGAATATCTCGATGAGTTTATCCTTGTATCTATTGATTATGGATGAAAACAACAATTTAAAATTTGCAAATCTTTTTAATAAGATATTTATAAGTATGATTGGATTTTGTTCTTAAAACGAGCAAAGAATATTTGTAAAAAATCTTAAGAGACTTGTTTATCATATAGAAGATGATTTTGTGTTATTTTGCCCATTGAGTGCTTTAAGAATTCTTGTCGGTGCGCTTGATCAACGTTATCGATAGGAATCTCCTAAACGCTATGATAAGACAGTCAGACACAATAAATTGACTTGTAATAAGTAATTTTTTCTAAAAAGATGATTACATGAAGTTAATAATAATTTTGAATGTCTTAGCTTTTCGAGAAAGAGAATCATTTCAAAGAACTCCTTTCCGATGCTTCCATTCTTGTGATTCTCGAAGGGAACCAAGACTTTATTGTTTGTACTGATGCTAGTCGTATTGGGTTGGGTGCCATTCTCTTGCAAAGGGAATGTGTTATCACATATGCTTCTTGACAATTAAAGCTTGTCAAGACTAGATGTGCCATTCATGATCTGGTGCTCGCGGCTATTGTTTTCGCTCTTATAATTTGGCGTCATTATCTTTTGGAGAGAAATTTGTTCTCTACACCGATCATAAATTTTTGAAGTATTTATTTTCTCAAAAGGAACTTAATTTGCGTCAACAACATTGGCTCGAGTTCCTTGCATCCTATGATCTTGATATTCTTTATACATCCGGAAAAGGGTAATCGTGTTGCCGATGCCCTTAGCCGAAAGTAACAAGCAGTTGTTTCAAATGATGATATTCGAATGGAATGATCTTGAGACTTTACCCACTTGTGAGATTCGAGATTGTGAATCCAAATTTATGTTCATCTCTTGTTTTGTGTAGCCTTGAGGCTCATCCTTCTCTTTTGGACCGTACCTCTTTTGGCTAAACTCTATGTCAAAGAAATTGTTAAATTGCATAGAGTTCCTACTTCTATTGTTAGCGATCATGATCCATTGTTTACTAGTGGATTTTGGAAAAGGTCTTCAAAAGCTTTGGGAACAAAGCTTAATTTTAGCACCGCTTATCATCCTCAGTCTAATGGACCAACCGAGCGTGTGAATCAAACCCTTGAAGATCTTCTTTGTGCATGTGTTCTTGATTTTGGTGGAAGTTGGGAAGATCATATTTCTCTTCTTGAGATTTCTTCCTATGATAGCTTCCAATCTAGTATTGGTATGGCACCTTTCGAGGCACTCTACGGAAGGCCATACGGATTTCCTTCGTGTTTGCTTGAAGCCCGTGAAAAGCTGGTTTTAGGTCCAAACTTTATTGGTGTTCATGTTTCACCTATGAAGGGTGTTGTGCGTTTCAGTCGATCGGGAAAATTAGCACCTCGATATGTTGGTCCCTTTCCCATCACCGAACGTATTAGTTCCGTGGCTTATCGCCTTTTTTATTATCGGCTCAATTTTTTGCTATTCATGATGTTTTCCAAGTCTCTCAACTACGGAAATACCTTAGGGATCCCGATTCGATTCTTGAGCCCGATGTTATTAAAGAAATTGAGGTCTCGCCAAATTTGACTTATGAGCAACATTCTATTCGTATCATTGCTTCAGAGGTTAAACGCCTTCGAAATAAAGATGTTCTTCTTGTGAAAGTTCAATGGTCCTCAAATACTAAGGATTTCTCTTGGGAATCTTGAGAATTCATCGAGAAAACATATCCGGACATACTCTTTCGTGCCCTTTATGGTGAGCTTCTTATTTCAAATTTTCTTTTGTGTTGATATGCATTTATGGTTGTGACCCTTTATTTTCCTCTTAATTATTGCGAGGACACAATTTCGTTAAGGAGGGGATTCTGTAACAACCCGCATATTTTACGATTGTATATTTAAATGTTTATCTAAATATAGCATCGTTAATCGGATTAAAGTCCGAAATGTTACTTTCTGTAAACAGTCGAATTGGGACTCGAGACTGTTTGTCCATGAGTTGATGGTTTTGATGACAACAACCTTAGAATAAGATTGTAAAATATAAATACTAACATTATAGTTTATATATATATGTATATGCAGGATTTAACCATGCAGGTACAAAGAATGAAGACTATACAGTATAGAGATTCAAGATATCAAAATTGAAGACTCATGAGTATCAAGAATATCAAGATTATCAAGAGTTCAAGATTTTCAAGGTAAGTATTGAGTCTAGACTTATGTTAAAACTTCATAATAGCACTGAAATCTTCATTCCGTATTTTGATTTGGGATGGAACCCATTTTAGTGGCTTACAAACCCATGGCAAGTAACTTACAAACCTACAACAAGTGGCTTACAAACCCACGAACATCCTGGTTTTGTACAAGTTCTCGAGTCCTGATATGATGAGATATTCTGCAGAAAGAAGCTTGCAAAACTACTTCAAAATGATTTTCAAAACTGCTTTTCAAAAAAAATTTAGGTTTAAAAATTATCTTTTCAAATGATTTTCAAAAAGATGTTTTAGCCTTAAAAATATTCTTTGATTTTGTTCTTAAATAAATTCTTGTTTTAAACTTCGTTTTTTTAAACTATCTTTTAATATATTTAACTTTTAATATTTACTTAGATTTAAATATAAAATTATAGTAAAATTTTATATATATTATTCTCTATATTTATCTATGTATTTTATCTATAGTCAAGTATATTAATAAAGTTTAAAATAGTTTTAATATAAGATAAAGGTTATTTTCAAAGAAAAACAAAACATCAAAATTTCCTTTGGGATGTCGACATGCCTTAGTACCCCATGTCGACATAGTGTAGGTTAGGACAAAAAAATTGAATTTCAAAAGAAGTGTCTATTCGCCATAACCTTTCATGAATAGACATGGTTGTTGTTCTTCTATAAATAGGGGTTGGTTTCAACGAATTTTATATCAGATTTTCTGGTTTTTCACTTCTCTTCTTCTTCCACATCTTCTTATTCAAAATCCTATCATCACTCTGCCGAAATCAACATTGAATCTAACTAGATCATCTCTGGTTCTATCACTATCTCAACAAGATCCCAGTGCTATTCAGAGTTATAGGCTTCTTTGTAATCTATCTAGCGAGAAAAGGTGTGATTGTGGCCTTGGAAATCAATCAAGCGAGAAAAGGTGTGATTGTAGCCTTGGAAATCAATTGGGTGAACTTGTTGCCCCGGAAATCAAGTATCTCTACGCAGAGGATTGTTATTTTGGAGGGTGTACCTCGTAGCCTTGAAACCTAGGGTGTAATTGTACAATTGCTTTTGAAAGGAAATCCGTACTTAGTTGTACGGGACTGGATGTAGGGTAACTCCGAACCAGTATAAAATCCGGTGTGTTCTTTCCTTTACTGCATTTACTTTATTTCTTCATCTATGTTTGATTCTGTGATTATATCTATGTCTGAATATTGCATACATTTGTGTACAAATCAACAATAACTCAAAAAGATTTAGTAATTTCTTATAAACACTATTCACCCCCCCTCTAGTTTTCATTCTAGCCTTAAGATCCATATTCCGCATTCCTCACATTTGGTATCAGAGCAAGGTTTTCAAAAGTTTCATAATCTGAATTTTGAAAAGTTTTCTAAATGGCTACCAACACTGGTACTGTTTCTAACACTAGTTCATTTGTAGAAGGTCAGTCTACTGTCAGACCACCACTTTTTAATGGCAGTAACTATGCATATTGGGCATGTAGGATGAAAATATATTTACAATCTGTAGGATTAGACACTTGGAATATCACACAGAATGAATATTCTGAACCCACAACTGACTTTGCACAGTGGACCACTAAGCAAAAGACTGTTGCACAAAATAATTCTAAAGCAATGAATATTCTATTTTGTTCACTTGATAGGAATGAATTTAATAGAGTGTTAGTTTGTAAGTTTGCATATGAAATCTGGAACACTTTGCAAGTTACTCATGAAGGAACAAGCAAAGTTAAATAGACCAAAATTTCCATGCTCACAAATCAGTTCAGTTATTTAAAATGAATTCTAATGAGTCTATTTCTGATATGTATAGTCGATTTCAGGATATTGTACATTCTCTCATATCCTTAGGAAAAGTTTTTTCCGAAGAAGATCAAGTTAGGAAAATTTTAAACTCTCTCACTCTAGAATGGGATCAAAAGACACTTGCAATCGAAGAGGCAAATGCCATCAGTACTTTAAAGATAGAAGAATTAATTGGAAATCTAATGTCGTTTGAAGTCCAAATGATCGGGAGAAGAGAAAGCAAAGCATCTGAAAAGAAATCAATGGCATTCAATGCATTGACCGATGAATCAGACTCAAATAGTGATAATGATGAAGAGATAGCCCTTATGACCAGAAATTTTCGGAAATTCTTGAAATACAGAAGATGAATAATTTCAAGAGAAACAACTATAAGAATCCGGGAAATCAGAATGTAGTGACAAATAATGTCAAATGTTTCAACTGTGACGAACCAGGCCATATCAAAAGAGACTGTCCGTATCCAGAAAGGCGGAATCCTCCTATAAACAATGAATTAGTAAAGAAACGGAAGCGTGCATTTACTGCTACTCTAGATGACTCAGACTCGTCCTCAAGCATTGATGATCAGAAGACAGATAACTCAAATTTGTGTTTCACGGCAGTTCATGACTTCAACAAATTCAAGGAAACGAACTCAGAAAAAGGTACACATTTACAATACAATTGATTGAAATTGCATGCTTAGAATTAGATGATTGATTGCTTGATTGATTGTTTTTTGAATTGGTGTGTTGATTGAATTAATGAATTTTCTATTATTTTATTATAATTTTATTATTTTTATTATTATTTTTATATATATATTTTATGGAATATAATATAATCATGATATTATTCCAGATATATATATATTTGGTCATAAATATATATATATATATATATATATATATATTAGAGTAGTTAAGAAAATTAAATCATAGAATATTTCGGGCACATGTTGACATGGTCCCTACCATGATGTCGACATGGGTACAAATTTTGAAATTCAAAATTTGAATTCAAATGCTTGAATTTCCCTCCACCTTTTCACTTCATTCAATACTCTGAAAAGGCATCATTTGACCAGAGAACATGTCTTTCAAAAATCTATTTATTCACTATCTTTTATCATAACTTTTCACTTTCATTTTCAAATTCAAACTCTCTCTTCAAAACTCCAAGCTCTCTACTATCTACTTTAATGGCTTCTTCAAGCAACCCCTCCACCATGAGACTTTCCAAAAACTTGAAAGAGCAACTCCTCAATAATTCGAAGGCAATAAAAGCATACATCAATTATGCTAACTATGGAAAAGTCCATCCCGGAAAGTTTGCTATTTTTCAAGATTTTGCTTCTTATGAAATTGATACTCTTTTTGCAATCAATCAAATTCTTAGTCTTGTTGATTCTCCTCAAAATGATTTTGTTTGTTACCCAAATCTTGTTAAAATTTTCTATGCAAATCTCAATCGAGAATTTTATGAAGGAAATGATAATGAAATTTGGAGTAGTGTCAAAGGCACTAAAATTGTTTTGAATTGTGATTTTTTAGGTACCATTCTCAATTGCAAAAGCACGGGAATGGATCTTTCTAGTTTTCAAATCGATGAACATGATCGTGAGACATTTCATCATATTTTTGAAAGAGATGAAAACTTTGAATTTAAAAACTGAAACTTTCGTCCTAAAGCAAGAATTGTCAATCTTCTTTTACAACATACTTTGACCCCAAGATCGGGAAATTTTAACAATCCTACTTCAAAAGTGTGCAAAGCACTTTTTGCTATCTTTGGAAATTATGATATTAATTGGGTGCAAGTTATTTTGGATGAACTTCGTCCTAAAAATTTTGAAATGGGAGAAAACACTTTATATCATGGAATTTACCTTACTCGGATTTTCAACTATTTTGGAGTAAATTTCAAAGGAGAAGAATTTATTTCAAGAAAAGTTTTTAATATCTCAAACATTTCTCTCATGAAAATCCCATATGTTTTTCAACCTTATGAGACTCTTGTTGAAAAGGAAGAGCATTTGGCTCATGAAGAAATGGAAGAGGAGGAAGAGGAAGAAGAAGAAGAAGGGGATGAAATGGAAATAGAAGAAGAAGAAGAAGGGGATAAAATGGAAATAGAAGAAGAAGAAGAAGGTGAAACTTCCCTAGAAATTATTGTATATCCCTCCAATCCAACCAACAAAACCCTTCTCAAAAACCAAAAGATAATTGTTAAGAATCAACGGATTCTTAAACGATCCGTTAGTAAGAAGTTGGACAAAATGTCATCCAAGTTGACCTTGTTTTTCTCCAAAGTCAGCAAGAAACTTGGATTATCTTCATCTTCATCATCCTCTAACTAGTTGTATCTTTTCATTTCATGATGTATTACTCTAGTTTGCTTTAGTTTGAATGTTTATGTAGTTCTTTATGGTTAATCATTGTATTATCCTATTATGCAATGAAATTGATTTCCTTTTCTGTTATCTAGCTTATCTTATCTCATAAATAAATGTTAGTATATTATATAAATATATATATATACACACAATTATTCACAAAATTAAAAAAAGTCATCAAAATTCACCGGACCATGTCGACATCCCCCCCTTGACCAAGTCGACATGTACTGGTCAGAAATGACATTTCATTTCAAATTTGAAATTTGAATAACTACCCTATGTCTATTCATTTCAAACGAATTCCTACACCTATAAATACCTATTTCTTCCAGAATTCTTCACTCAATATTATTTTCTATCTTCTTTATCTCTTATTCTTCTAATCACAAATTCAAAAATGGAAAATCCTATTCATAATTTAACCGAGAATCTTGAAGAGACTCTTAATTCGTTCAAGAATATTCTTTTGTTCATTCTTCGTAACCAGCGACACTTAGAGTTGAGTCAAATGCAGATGATCAAGGAGCAAGAAAGACATTTTGATGCAATGCGATGGATGATTTCTTCACTTGCACAAGGATGATAACGAAGCACATCCTCCTGTCTCTCTCACAAATGACAATGAAAATTGGGATGCAATCAAAACAGACCCTATTTTCGGAGAAGAAGGATGGGTGGAAGTTCCTCGAAACGTTTGATTTTGGTTTGTTTGTTTTATTTGATTTGATTACTTTGATTGAAATTGTGTGTTTTGATTGGTTTGATTGACAGTTGGTGTGGATTGATGATGTTAACGCTAAAATTGGTAAATGCTAACACCCAGTGTGAGTTGAGACAAAGTGAAAGCACCACCCGTTTACACGGGAACTAAAGGTAAAAAAAGTAGCAAAAAACAGTAAAAAGACAACGATTTTTATAGTGGTTCGGCTCAAAGTCAAGCCTACATCCACTTTATCTTTTCTTTATTGCTGATTTGATTACAACCTTTACCATCTTTACAATCAATCTTCGGCTACAATATAATCAAGACAAGTAACTAGAACTTTGACGGTGAATTGTTCCTCGGATTCATGTGGAATGTGGTTGATCTCTTCTCTCGACTCTTTGAAGTGTTGTTGGCAAATGAAGTGTTGTGGAGGTTGAGAAAGTAGCAGAGCTTCGACGCTTCCAAGTCCGGAAAAGAAGTCCCCTTTGAATGCGTAGTAGGCCAAGTATTTATAGGAGTGGCTGGACTTAGGTCGGCCAGGTTATAGGTCGTGGGCGACCTAAGGGGTAGGTCGTTAGCGACCTAAGGGGTAGCAGAAGAGGGAGTGGCGACCTAAGGAGCAAAGGTATAGGGATTGGTAGGTCGTTAGCGACCTAAGGAGATGCGGTTTAAATGTGTCGAGGTACGAAGCGGAGCGACCTAAGGGTAGGTCGTAGGTCGTGTGCGACCTAAAGGATTGCGGCACAAAGGATGGCAAACTAAGGTGAGCAACGACCTAAAGAAGTGGTTAGGTCGTAAGTCGCCAGCGACTTAAGGGGCAATGGCATGAAGAGTTGCGTGAAGTGGCGACCTAAGGGAATGACGACCTAAGGAAGTGGCGACCTAAGGAGTAGCGGCATATGGATTAGTAGGTCGTTAGCTACCTAAGGGAAGAGGTAGTGTATGGCGTAGGTCGCGAGCGATCTAAAGAAAGAAGAGGCAATTGGTGACTAGGTCGTTAGGCTACTAGGTCGTGGATAGTTTTAGGTCGCGGAGAGTCTTAGGTCGCGGATAGTTTTAGGTCGTGGAGGGTTTTAGGTCGCGGAGGCTACTAGGTCGCTATGGATTTTAGGTCGCTAAGGCCGTTAAGCTGTTAGGTCGTAAGGCCTTTTAGGTCGCTGGGTCACTCCATATTTTAGGTCGCTTGGTCACCTTTTCACTCTAGGTCGTAGGTCGCTGAACGACCTAACAAGGACTTGCTCTGTCGAAATGCTGAGTTGACCCATCTCCGAGACGAACTATCTTTGGTTTCTCGGTCGATCTTTTGGTATCAAAGCCTTGCTTAAAAGGCGGGATAACAGATGAATGTATAAATATACATTGATATATTAATTGAATATCATGTCTATAAGTATAGTTATTTCTTAATCTATCTATTATAAACTCTATTATATTCTTTAATGCAGGTACTTCAGTACAAGAATGAGGGGGAGTTATATAGTTTGGAGTTAGTTTGTTTTTCTTGATGACAAAGGGGGAGAAATATAAAATAGGAGAATTAGGCATAGATTAAGGGGGAGTAGGGGGAGTTATTAGGATAGAAGTAATATTTTATAAACAACGGTTGTCATCATCAAAAAGGGGGAGATTGTTAGTCCATGAGTTGATGGTTTTGATGACAACAACCTTAGAATAAGATTATAAAATATAAATACTAACATTATAGTTTAGATATATATGTATATGCAGGATTTAACCATGCAGGTACCAAGAATGAAGACTGTACAGTATAGAGATTCAAGATATCAAGATTGAAGACTCATGAGTATCAAGAATATCAAGATTATCAAGAGTTCAAGATTTCAAGATAAGTATTGAGTCTAGAATTATGTTAAAACTTCACAATAGCACTGAAATCTTCATTCCGTATTTTCATTTGGGATGGAACCCATTTTAGTGGCTTACAAACCCACGACAAGTAGCTTACAAACCTACGACAAGTGGCTTACAAACCCACGAACATCCTGGTTTTGTACAAGTTCTCGAGTCCTGATATGATTAGATATTCTGCAGGAAGAAGCTTGCAAAACTACTTCAAAGTGATTTTCAAAACTTCTTTTCAAAAATGTTTTAGCCTTAAAAAATATTCTTTGATTTTGTTCTTAAATAAATTCTTGTTTTAAACTTTGTTTGTTTTAAACTATCTTCTAATATATTTAACTTTTAATATTTACTTAGATTTAAATATAAAATTATAGTAAAATTATATATATATTATTCTCTATATTTATCTATGTATTTTATCTATAGTCAAGTATATTAATAAAGTTTAAAATAGTTTTAATATAAGATAAAGGTTATTTTCAAAGAAAAACAAAACATCAAAATTTCCTTTGGGATGTCGACATGCCCTAGTACCCCATGTCGACATAGTGTCAGTTAGGACCAAAAATTTGAATTTCGAAAGAAGTGTCTATTCGCCATAACCTTTCATGAATAGACATGGCTATTGTTCTTCTATAAATAGGGGTTGGTTTCAACGAATTTTATATCAGATTTTCTGGTTTTTCACTTCTCTTCTTCTTCCACATCTTCTTATTCAAAATCCTATCATCACTCTACCGAAATCAACATTGAATCTAACTAGATCATCTCTGGTTTGATTTTCTATCACTATCTCAACAAGATCCCAGTGCTATTCAGAGTTATACGCTTCTTTGTAATCTATCTAGCGAGAAAAGGTGTGATTGTAGCCTTGGAAATCAATCAAGCGAGAAAAGGTGTGATTGTAGTATTGGAAATCAATTGGGTGAACTTGTTGCCCCGGAAATGAAGTATCTCTACCCAGAGGATTGTGATTTTGGAAGGTGTACCTCGTAGCCTTGAAACCAAGGGTGTAATTGTACAATTGCTTTTGAAAGGAAATCCGTACTTAGTTGTGCGGGACTGGATGTAGGGTAACTCCGAACTAGTATAATATCCAGTGTGTTCTATCCTTTACTGCATTTACTTTATTTCTGCATCACTGTTTGATTCTGTGATTATATCTGTGTTTGAATATTGCATACATTTGTGTACAAATCAAAAATAACTCAAAAAGATTTAGTAATTTTTTATAAACACTATTCACCTCCCCTCTAGTGTTCATTCTAGCCTTAACATCCATATTCCGCATTCCTTACAGAGACCACTTCCATTGAGTCCAAAATGGCGTTTACAACTTTTTTGAGTATAAACATCGATATGTTTGGAGTTGAGTAGATTTTGCTATTTTTCTATTTTGGGTTTTGGGTTTGGGTTTCAGCCCACCAACCCATCTAATACCCTAACACTCCACTCAACTCCTCTTCATTCACTCATTCCTTTTCCTAACATTCTAGCTCAAGAGAAATGGGGAAAAAGATTGGAAATAGAAATTTCAAACCCTAGTTTGATTTGGAAACACAAGTTCTTGCTCCAAAATCAAAGAGAAGCTTAGGTAAGCATCCTCTTCTTCTTCTCCATCTCAATCTCTCTCCAATTTCAGAAATTTCCTATGAGCTAACTTAGGAAATAGTCGTTGTAATCTTAGATTGGAGCTTGTAGAGTTGAGGTTGAAGTGTGGTTGATCTTTCTTTTGATTTCATAGCTTCTCATTTGTGTTTAGGTTGAAAAGGTGAGTTCTTTAACTCACATCTACGTCTATGACTCTCTTTGTTGTTAGGTATGAATTCCTAACATTTGTGCATATTCATTTGCTTTTGATTTGAATTGATTTGGTGAATTTTCCAAATTTTGGTGTTTGGTCCAATTTTATGAAAATCCTACTATAGATGTTTGGACATGGATATTTGGGGTGTATCGAAGAGCCTTGATGGATGGGTTGTCGCTTGGCGTAAATCCTTAGTCGTCGTTGCTCGTCCGATCGCTCCTGATACGTTTTGGCCACTTTGGCCTAGGCAAACTGTTGCCTGGTCCAGGTGACCAGACGTTTGGAATTCAAGTCCAGACGCCTGGTTATAGGCCCTGGAGAAAAGAAAATCATACGGCTCAAAAATAGAATGGCAGAGGCTAATTTCAAACGTCTGAATTATAATTTCATACGTCTGGATTGCCGAACCAGACATCTGAAAGGGTTTATCTGGAATTTCCAGAACTTAAATCCAGACGTCTGGATGGACCCCCAAGACGTCTGGAACTGTGTATTTTTGCCTGTTTAGGCTTTTCTTGATTGAATTTCCATTGTTTATCGATTTTAGTTGCTCCGATTAGTTGTTATCACTTTTATCGACCTTATTGACTTCTTTTTTGGGATTGTTGGGAATATCCATTTTGATGGACTTGGTATCGATTTCTTTGGATTTAATTCACGTCTTCGTATGTGAATTTTTGGTGATTGATTGTTTCTACAATCATTTCTTTGGTTTGTCACTTTAAAATTCAAAGGTTTCTATATGTGTAGTAAATACTCAAACTCTTTCATCAAAATGATTTCAACACTATTTTAAATATAAAGCTCTCTTTTAAAACCTTTTTCCAATCTATTAGTATATACAAACCTTTACCTCATTCGTATGAGAAATCTAATTAAATGGCTTAGTAAAACAAGTGGTATAAAACGCTTTCGTTTACTTTCATCGGTTAATTCTTGGACTTGTTCGATTGAACTCTTGTGACAATTTTCGAGTGGAAATCTACAATTGGTTCGTAAATATTTAAGTTAAGCTAGTGGTTATGGGACATGAAGCTAAACTCATATATTTACTAGCTTATTGTAATCGACACTTCTTGATGATCGATGATGATCATTTTATGTTTTAGACTAGCGATTTGCGATGTCTCTTTGTCCACGTGGGGGACTGTACCCCGATTTATGGAGCTTCGCCTCATTTTTATAGGCTAGCGACCTATGGTTTTATGGAGTTCGGTTCATCAGGCGTAACGCTGTATTACGTTGTTGTTCTAGCTTATTGGAGTTCGGTTCATCGGGCTTTCGCTGTACTACGTCATTGTTCCGTATTATTTGAGTTTGGTTCATCGGGCGTTCGCTGTACTACGTCGTTGTTCCGGATTATTTGTGTTCAGGTTCATTGGGCGTTCGTTGTACTACGTCGTTCTGCCTGATTATTTGAGTTTGGTTCATCGGGCGTAACGCTGTACTACGTCGATGTTCTGGATTATTTGAGTTTCTGGTTCCTCGGGCGTTCGCTATACTACGTCGTGGCACCGGCTCTATGGTTAACGACCATGGGATAGATACCCATTTGTGATACACGTGTTGGTGAGTTTTCAGGCTCCCGTTTATGATAGGCCTTCCCCCCCTTTTTTTGTGATTCTGGATTTCTGGTTGTGATTTCCAGAATTTGTATTTCACCAATTTTCGTGGTTTGCATTGATAAGCTCTATTAATATTTGTGTTTTGGTGAATAATTTAAAGAATGTGATTCTTTTTGGTGTTTTGAGATGATTTGAGATATTGTATGATTTTTGTTGTTATTTGATGTATACTTGACACGGTATGGCATTTTTGTTATCATACGTTTTTGGTCATATCTCTTATCATATCTCATTTTATCTAATATTTATAGCTAGACTGATCCGTTTATTATTTTCTTCTTAAATAATACTCGGGTCAGACCGAGATATTTCAGGTTCTCCTGCTTGACTTCTTATCAGGGTCCTTCAACTGACTTTTGGCTAACTACTTTAGATTAGTAGTTTTTGTTATTATACATTTGAGATGGAGACTCCTTGATGTATCATTATTCTTTTGTCTAGCACTTGTATCTATTCTTTTGTGATGTAGTGGATCTTCTATGACCACTATTTTGATGTACACTTTTATGTGATATATTCATATCTGATTTCGCCTTTGTGATATGAACGTCTGTGACTGATTTGTGTTATGTTTATTTCTATATTTGTTTCCGAAGTCCACATAGCCACTGTGTGGTAGATTTGAGTTTGTATTTGATATGTAAGGTTTCCTCCTGAAATGAAATGTAAGTTATATTATCTGACATATCGGTACTTGCACAAAGCAATTACACGGATGGTCGCTCCTCCAAAGCCTTATTCTTCGTGCTAGTTGACGGCATTACACCGTAGTGTCCTTGGCTAGCGTGAGTATAGAGGTGGGGCGTCACAATGGATCTCCTCCAAATTGAGCTAGTTTGACGGATTATGTTCGACCCATCTAGGATGGAATCCACCTCATGAGATCCTATTTGGAGGCTCTCATACTCACGTATATTGCATGATTGAAGTTTCATGTTATTTGGTTATGTATTGAGTGAGTTATGGTTGGATCTCCTATGACCCGAAAGAAGAGATTCAAAACTAAGCTAAGGCTTTGGATCACCGCCAATCCGACTCAATTGGGTCATCGCCGATCCAAATACTTAGTTGGATCTTCATAAGATCCAATTTGGAGGCTCTCCTTCTCATGCACATTGCATGTATGAAGTTTCGTATCATTTGATTAAGTATTGAGTGAGTTACGGTTGGATCTCCTACAAATAGATGTATTGGATAATCCCTTAAGTTGAATTATCAAACGAACTCCAAACGACTTAATATTCGGACAAGGCACTCAATTATAGGATAGGAAGACTCAAACTAAGAAGACTGAAAAATTCACCACGTATTCAGATAGGTACCGATCCGAATACTTAGCTCAGATAACCTCCAAAGGACTAATAACTCAAAAATTCACTAAGTATTAAGATACATACCAATCTGACACCATCGTATAGGTACCGATCCGAATACTTAGCTCAGATCACCACCAAACTTTTTGGGCTCCTTCTACATGACGAATACATGCTCCTGGCAAAGCGGCCCTGGCCCAAGTGCTCTCCAAATCCTATAAGTACCATCCCATCTGCAACAGAAAAAGGATCGGCTCTGATCTCTGCTAAAACTCTACCATTATTTCTTCACTCTTCTCCTTCACAACAGCCATTAAAGGGCAAATGAGATCCTTCCGATTGTCTCTAACAATGGTGGCTTGATCTAACTTAGGAAAGAATAATCATATTGTAATCAATCTCCATTGTAACAGAATTTGTTCAATAAAAACTATAAAGTGGACGTAGGCTTCGATAACAACCGAATCACTATAAAAATCTCATGCCTTTTTTACTTTTTCTGTGATTTACTATTCCTTTTTTTCTATTTTATTTACCTCGATAAATAGGGCTAGTGCTTTCACACTCAATCCCTGGATGTTGATCCATTTTTTGGGTTAAAATTTTGTTGCTTTCACTGAGAATTGAACTCAGGCTTAGATCTAATTTTCCTCTTTAGATAAACTAGATCCAGAAGTCAAATCTGCAAAATCAGCTTTATGAATTTGGAGATCTTACCATTGAAGTCTAGTGGCGGGAAGAAAACAGACTACTTTCGATAGATCCATAGGAGCCGCTGTCGTTGGAGAAGAGGCAATTCCCCAGCAAAATGAAGTTAACAATACCGAAAATCTGCTAATAAGGGCCAGTACAAGGAATAATACTAGAGATTAAGCACCGGAATCCTCTACTCAACATGAGGTTGTTACCTAAGGGGGAATTTAGCAGGATAGTTGATGAAATTAACCGAAAAATGGCAAATAGTCAAAAAGCTTTTATGGACAAGGTAAATGCTCCCTTAGCGCTCCAACCACTAACTACTCCTAGAATGGTACCTGAGAATGTAGCTGTTGCGGAGAAAGAGAATTCCATTGTTTCTAGCTTGAATGAAAAAAACAGAAACCATAAGAAAAAAGGAGTGATGGGCGAAACTATAGGAATTGTCATAGAAGAAAATGCAAACACTCCGCCTGTCGCAAAACCACCTACTACAAACCCAAATCTAGGAGTTAAAACTCCATGGGAAAACATAGAAATGGATGTTTAGGATTCCGAAGATGACTTTACCTTGACGAAGATGACTTGAATTTGGACGCTATGTCCAGAGTAAAGGATGGGATATCAACTCACCATCTACTTTGGATTCTATTATCCGTGAGATAAGATCCAGATTTCTATTTTCCTCCTCTATTCTGACTTGGAAAAAGCCCACAAGGAAACTAACTACAAAGCCTCCTATGAAGGAAAAGGCCATTGCTACCTCCTCGTGACCTGCTGATGAAGTAGTAAAGAGCACGGAGATCAGTTATAAACAATGGATCGGCCTATTCACTAGAAGTTCTCTTACACTGAATCAATGCAGTAGATATATGCCAAGTAATGGACGAGGAACTATTACTCAAACGGTACTCCTTGAGGCAGGAAAACCAAGAAAATATGACATAAACCAGGATTGATTATCGGACCAAGTTCTCGTTGTAGATTATGATCACTCTCAACTGACCGGCCTCCAATCCCATCATGGAACTCCCATTGTCGAGTCAGAAGTGGTCGTCGTCGAAAAGGTCGATGAAAAACTCATTTCAGGGTTGACTCGAAGTCTAAATCGGGTAATCACTAATTTGACTCGAAGTAGATTCTAGGGGCATTGACTCAATGTCGAGCTCGGGTAATCGCCCATTTGACTCGAAGCAAACCCAGGAAATTCTGGCCCAAAATCCGACTCAGGTAAAACTAAGAATTTCTCCAGGTATATATGCAAATGACTCCAAGCACCATTAGTGACCAACCAGCACTTTAAACGCCATGACTGCAAGCGAATAATGTGCTTACTCCGAGCAAATGGAAAATTTCCTTGGGTCGAACTCCAAGTAAAATACCACTGATCCGTCAACGCCGATCCATCTTCTTTTACCCATAACTCGAACATACGAACTCTGAATGCCTTGAAATTAGGAATGAGGCCTGTTGATGCCTTTCTTATCATCCCATATAAATATCACCCAGTTTAAAAAATTTTAGGGATCATCACTAATCCATGACCCCATCCTAACTGATTTTCCATTCGATTTGCATTTCCAATCATTCAAGCTTTGGACAACCATGCATATATCATTCGTGTGATTGGGATATGGATGAAGCGAGGGCGACTGACGCAATCTACTACAGGGCCCTCAGGAATCATTAAAAGGTGGAACAACCTACTACTATAGAAGAATTCTATGGGAAGGCAAACTAGTTCTAGAAACTGGAAGTAGCGCAATTAGCCGAAGGCAAACCCAACATTTTACCAAAGAACACACCAAATGGTGAAGGAGCTACAGGACCTCAGGGACCTTATGCTCAAGCAAGGCTGCTAAGACCTAGTAGAGAAGCACCTCGACTAACTGATGAAATGATGATTATCAAATAACACTTTGGCTAGCTAGCTACTAAGGAATGGGGTAGCGACCTAAAGCGATGCCTTCTCAACTGTCCCCATCTACTTTCCTTTCCAAATGAGCCTTGCCAGACACTAGGGGCATTGCAGATAGCATGGAAAAGGAAACACTTCTATGCCCTCGAACTATGAATGAAAAGCACAGGCTTACTATCCGTCCAATCGATGTGTCATGTCGATCCCTCCTTCTAAGAACTAGCATTGCTTCGATAGCATCGAGAAGGCTTATCCAAAGGATCGTTGAGCAAACAGATCCAATCTCCTATTCTCCAGGAACTGATACAAATGTGTTCCCGCGAGCCGAGCCCCAAACTCTTCTTGGAGTTGATAAATCATCGTTCCAAGGCCATTTGGTCGCCGGACATCCGATCAAAATTCCTCTTGGAGTCGATGAATCATCGCTCGAATGCCGTCTGGTTACCAAACATCGGATTGAAATTCCTCTTGGAGTTGATGAATTATCGCCCCAAAGCTGACCGGTCGTCGGATAACCGACCAAACTTCCTCATGGAGTTGATTAATTATCGCTCTAAGGTCATCTGATCGTCGGACATCTGACCACAAAAACCCTTCATGAACATGAAGGCCTTCGCGAACTGAGGCATCGTGAAGGAAAACCGGCTTATTGGTGGTCATCTGATCCAAAACTCCTCGAAGTTAGTAAAACCACCCTCTGGGGTTATGAATCACAATCACATCAGTCGCTCCATAGAATCAATGGAATTACTTCTAACGACTGAAGAAGCAAACATTTGTGAATTCCATAGCTTCGAAGTCTCTCGAAGAAACTAAACCAAAACTGAATCGACCTCATGATTAATCAGAGGCCGACTTAAATCAGGCCAAGATTTGGCACCCGGGAGAACCTAGAATCTCGGACCCCTAATATATAAGTCTCCAAAGATAGAGACTTTCCCATGATTTAATCATCTAGGAGGCAAAACCGCACCCACTGGCCCGGGGGCAATCAAACAAGTTGTGGAGAAACCTATGGTACAATTCAAGCACGCAAATAGCCCTGCAGCATTAGGAGGGCACCGCACACACTTGAATAGCCACAAGGAAGGCCGAGACTAACCATACCACATTTCAGTTACACCCAATAAAAAATTCTGGCAACTGACAACTACGGACTTAGAGACTAGCTAGTGCAACAAACGAAATACTAGCATAATACTTGCCCACTTCTTCCCAACTCCTACTTTACCGCTCTTGGTGATAAGTTCCTCTTCCTCTTAGACCATGTGCCAGTTGACGAACCATTCTCTGAAAGCGGTTTGGACCAAGAGCTAAGAGTCTTCACCTAAACTCCCACAGGCTCTTTCTTCATATCCATCTTCATGCGGTCAGCTGTAGATATCTCCACCATGGTAACCTGATCTACTTGGATGTGATCATCTTCCCGAAACATGGAAGGATCGTCCAAGCCATAACCGATCCAAAAACTGCTTAACTTCTTGAACTAATAAAACCGCGTTCATGTAAGCAATTTTCAGAGTCGACGGGGTCAAATCGACTCGAAAATCATTATTTAGTGGCTTGGACCGATCAAACCATGCCCGAGTATGCTTTATCTACTCACCGAGTCGAAGAAAGCAAAACGGCTCAAACCATCGGATCGATGGAAAATCGCGAACTCAGCCTTCTAAGAACTAGTGTTGTCCGGCAACATCGAGAAGGCCCAAACCCTCACGCATCGCTTCTTGAGCCATGGAACCACGCTCTTGAAGCATGAACTCCTCATGTTACCCAAGATTGGCAACGTCGAGAAGTTACAAACCATTCAGGATCGATGGGTCATTTCAATCCCATAAGCTGTGCATCACTTCTTGAGTCATGGAACCATGCTCTCGAAGCACGAACTTCTCACGTTACCCAAATGTTGGCAACGTCGAGAAGTTTCAAACCATCCCGGGTCGATCGGTTGATCGATCCCATAAGCAGTGCATTTTGTAAGTCGCGCACTCCTAGAGGCCGTGCACTCTCATAAACCATGCACCACATAAGTTGCACAAACACCGCTCAATGTTGCTCTGGCTTCATCACCGGACTGACAAAATTCTCTGAGTATCGGTGTTGTCTTGACAACACCGAGAAACTCACTTATTGCGGGATTAACAAGAATCGATCCCTACCACCCAAAAGGACCAACATTGCTCCGGCAATGCCGCAAAGTTTCCAAACCAAGATTTCGGCAAAGAATTCTGATCTTTCTCTAAAATGTCTAAAGTTAAGACATTCAAGTCACGAGCTCCCAAAGATAGAGGCTGGGACAAAACTTTGACTGGGGCATCCAGAGAGCCACCTAGGACATCAAGTCTCGCATCAAGTGTTCAGGGTAATCACCCCATGGACCAGGGACACATAACATACTAACACTTGGTTAGGACAAAAAATCACTTCATGGTTCTGTTACGCCAAATAGAGAATTTCGGTAATCGCAACAGAACTAAGAAGTATAGTACGCTGAACAACTGTTGAATTTAAAGAAAAACTGCTCCAACCTGTTAGACATCGATATTGCCTCAACCACATCGTGAACTCTAGACCGTCATATCAATAAGAAAATCGAACTCCTTAAAATTCATCATCGCTCGAAAATAGGTGATAAAAGGAGGAACCTACCATCGACCAGAGATAGACGATGATGGAAGATGTTTACGGAATCAATTCGTTGATGCACCGGCTTCTAAAGACAGAAGCAGGTGCTCGACTGAGTACTCAAACCCTAGCTTGCAAGATTCCAGTGTTTCCTAAAGATTGGCAATGCTCGGAGGGAATAACTCGTCTTTCATCTATTTGACACTACTTAGAGACTAGCGACATTAGGAAGGATAAGTCCCGATCGTCATAGATTTATCATGGCCTAGATTTTAGCTTCGCTTAGTGTAATCAACCATGCAGGTACCAAACCAATTGTTGTCTGAAGACAGACAAGGTAAAGGAGAGAACTCTTAGAATCGAGAAGCTAAAACATTGATTCACGAAGATTGGAACCAATGAATAAGGCGGATATCCGCAACAACGTCAATGCCCAGACAAACATTACCAAACTCTTCTGATACCTAATTACGATGGGTAGAGCACAAGCGTACTTGGGGGAAATGTAACGACTTGCCCCACAACATGTAATCTTTTGTAAGTGCTAGGAAATTAGCATTTGGGAATAACGGGTTCCGCAAATGGAAGTCAGTTTGCAATAAAAATCGATGAAAGGAAATTTGACCCTTCATAAGAACAACCATGGAATTGGTTAAATAATGACCATGTACTACCAAAGGGAGCACTTAATGATTATAAACAAAGCAAAGTAACAAAGACGTTCGTAACTCACATTCTTCCAGAAAATGGCGTATCCCGGAGTTAAGCAAAGTTAGGAAAATAGCCACATTAGGTTAAAAAGAATCTACTCAACTCTACAGGATAGATGAATGATTCAATCCTTACCAACATGACTTTAACATTGCCCGAAGATAGCAGCACTAAGAAAAGAATTCTACAATCTAATCATCGAAGTGCCATTTTTCGAAGATCAAAGCTGTACCAAACTGGATTAAAAGCACCGCAGGGTCTGCGAGAAAAATCGATCCCAACCTCCTGAATGTCGGTGTT
This sequence comes from Allium fistulosum, assembly GCA_030737815.1. NCBI lineage: Eukaryota > Viridiplantae > Streptophyta > Magnoliopsida > Asparagales > Amaryllidaceae > Allium > Allium fistulosum. The sequence goes on from CM060905.1 coordinate 1,148,245,290, forward strand.
TCCCTAACAACGTCGAGAAACTTTCTACTTTCTAATTACCGATGTTGCCCCGGCAACGTTGGGAAACTTTCTATTTACTAAGTACTGCTATTTCCCTGGCAACACTGGGAAACTTTCTATTCCATATGTATCGACATAACCTCGACAATGCCAAGATATTTTTTATTCACTAAATATCGATGTTGCCCTTGTAACGTCAGGAAAACTTTAATCTACAGGGTTAATGTGAAACACTCACAATAGTGAACCATCAATGCACTAACTTCCGGAGATAGAAGTTGGTTCTCGACTGAGTTCTACCCTTGTTTTCGGAAAACTACTGTTGCCCGAAGATAGGTAATGACAGCAAAACATAAACTTTCATAGGTCAATTTGATACTTCACCTGACATCGCAGGAATCAAACACTATAGTGGAATAAAGCTGCACAAAAAGGAAATCCTAGGATAGAATTGCTCATGTGCTAATTTCTAAGGATGAAAGTCGGTGCACAATTGAATTCCCAAAATTCAACTTAGAAAGGATTTAGATACAGCCAAGAAATTCGCAGCCTCGATGAAATGTTACTTAGAACCAAGCAGCTAGGTTATCAATTCCTAAGGATAGGAGTTTACATATGAACATAACTTCTGTGACAACATTGGCAACCAAGAAAAGCATGCATGGCCAAGGACAAGCGGGAACAATCATGGAAGGTCATAAATAAAATCTCCAAACTTCCTCAATTCTAGAATGGAATGGAGAGCCAAATTGGGGGAAATTGAGCAATTTGCCCCGCACCTATCCATCTCCTGCAAGCATTTAAATACGAGCGTTCAAAATAGTTAGCCCCACAAATAGGGTCAGGCACACAAATCCTCATTCCAAACTCGAAGTTGGTTAGGTAACAGTTTCGTTCTACCAAATAGACATTTCTAACAGCAAATTGCCAGTAAGGGAAATAACGGATTCAATTATTAGAAATTAACTATCGCTCAGAGTCTGGCGATAATGAAAAGGATTGATGACCTACTTATGGTTTGACTAGGTCTTTTGGTCCAATCTTGCGGGATTATGTCATTGCCTGAAGATTGATGATGCTAAGAAAAAACCTCCAAAATAAGACTATCGATACATTAGCTTTCAAAAATAGAAGCAAGAGCTTGATTGAATCTTCGGCCCTATCTTCTGGAATCTCACGTCATCTGAAGATTCACAACATTTTGGAAAAATCCGCAGGGTTGAGTTGTCTGTGCATTGGTTTCTGGAGATGAAAACCAACACCTGATTAGGATCTTAACACTGGACTAAGAAGAATTTACTTTAGCAAAAGATGTCATAAACGCATCTTTCCAATACATACCGACATCATTAAAAACTCAAAACTTAGAATTAAGCGGCAAAGTCCCTAGTTCCCATAGATAGGAGCTATCATGTCAATCAAACTAAGGCAATCAAAATTATTGCTCAGGAGACCTAGTCTCCAAAAACATGTTGGTTCAGTAGTCAAAGTAATCAGCCATATGGGCTGGGGCATATACAACAATGCTTTGTCAAACGAACTCAGTCGAGCATGAACTCGACTGAACATAAACAAGAACAGTCACGGAACTGGCTAGACCAAGCTACCTCATAGTTCAAGAAAAAGCAATTCTCGAAACTGAGGAATTTAGCCATTATTCCTCGGAGATAGAAGCTGGTGTGCGGATTAATTTCCAAAAATCACAAAGGAAGGATATTTGCGATTGAATAAATCATGAACTAGTTTCTGAAGACTGAAGTTGTGCCTGATCCAACTTCAACTACAACACTACAAGAGAAACCTTATAATTTAGCCATACTCAATCGTCCTGAAACATTGGGAATAAAGGGCGAAACCTAAACTGCAAAGGATCCAGCTCCTAGACGAATGGAATTTCCTCCTCTAGACTAAAGATTAGATGACCAAAATGTCATTTTTAACAACAAAACTTGGCGTTCAACATTGTCAGTGTGTTATCTATGCAGAGTAGGCTCGGTGTCACAAGAACCATAAACGGACCATCCTACATAGATAGCTCACTCATGCCAGAATAATGAGTCACGTCGTACTTTAAGATTATCTTTCTTGAAGCTCACCCATTATCGATAAGAAATCGATGATGGACCCGTAATACGAAGTTACATGGGAAGCTTTTCTTTTTACGATCACTAGAAGTATAGAAATGGGAAAAGAAATATGATGGAATCATCCACTATATCCAATTTTGGAAAAAATCATAACACTAGAATTCAAAATGACGATAAAACCATACCCAAGTCCTCAAAAAGAGATAGTTGAAGATGGAACACAAGACATGGCTTTGGAATGAAGCACGCTCATTTGTAGTTAAATGAAATGAAGTAAAGTGTTTAAGGTCGGGTTTGGTTAGGCACTTAAGTAAGCAAAAGATTTTCTTGCTAAAAATTTGCTAAGTATTCATAATGGTACCGATCCAATTGGATCGATACTGACCCGAAGTTCTTCATCCAAACTTCTCCGAACTCCTCCAACATGTTCTACCCATTGTACGTGTGCACTTCAAAGATTACCAAGTTAAGGTTGCTTCCTTATCACGAGCGATGAAGATTCACATTGAAATTTGAATGGCTAATCGTCACATCGCAAATAACGTCTCGGGACAGTTCAAGATGATCCACAATACTCCTTGAAATGGAAACCCAGAGATAATCAATTCTTGAGCACACCTTGTTGTCAATGAAAGCATACTCTAGGGGCAAATTTTAATTGGGATTTTAACCCGTCAGAATTCAATAGGAGTTAGAAAATATCTAGATTAAGCTCGAATGACTTGAAATATAACCAAAGCGCTTAAAAGAGCAAGAGGTTGGTCCTCAAGAAAATTCATCGTAAAATAAGCAATCTATTCGGATCGTTACCGAGCTGATTTGATCCAATCGGGTCGGTACCAATCCGAATTGTTGAATCGTGGGATCTCCAAACCCTTTGCATCAAGACCATACGCCTCTACTAAGCTCAAATATCAAGTTTCGTAACATTCCAAGTAACCTAGTTCAATAAATGAAGACTCATCTGATCCATTCAAATGTTTACCCACTTTTAAGCTAGAGCAACTTAAAATGGACCTACGGAACTCATACTAACTTGGATTGACTTTAAATTTAGGAAGAAAATTTAGAAGAAAAAACAGAAGCCCTATACCAAAAATTATCCCAATTAGCCTATCCAATTTAGATTGGTACTGATCCAAAATTTGGATCAGATTCGACCTAACTAAGTTAGGCCGCACCATCTGAGATTAATTGTGCTGGTCTTAAACACCCTCTAAAAGGTACCTGCAAAGTATTTTTTTGATTTTGACAAGTATTGAACATGTTTTGGATGGATCTCCTACAAATTAAGATAGTTTGATGGATTAGGTTCAAACCACACAAGATGGGCTTCACCTTATGAGATCCAATTTGGAGGCTATCCTACTCATGTACATTGCAAATGTGAAGTTTCATGTCATTTTGTAAAGTATTGAGTGAGTTATGGCTGGATCTCCGATGACCCAAAAGAAGAGGTTCAAAAATAAGCTAAGGGTTTGGATCACCACCGATCCTACTCAATTGGATCATCACCGATCCAAATAGTTAGCTCGGATCCTCATGAGACTTGATTTGGAGGCTCTCCTACTCATGTCAATGCATGTATGAATTTTATGTCATTTGGTAAAATATTGAGTGAGTTATGGGTTGATCTCCTACAAATGGATGGATTGTATGATCCTTGAAAACGGATGAGCAAACGAACTCCAAACGAATTGATATTTGAACAAGGCACTCAATTATTGGATAGGAAGACAAGCAAACTAAGAAGATTAAAAAATTCACCAAGTATTTGGATAGGCACCGATCCGACCCAATTGGATAGGTACCGATTTGAATACTTAGCTCAGATAACCTCCAAAGGACTCAGAACTCAGAAATTCACTAAGTATTTGGATAGGTACCGATCCGACCCCATTGGATAGGTACCGATCTGAATATTAGCTCAGATCATCCCCAAACTTTTTGGGCTCCTTCTGCTAGACGAATACATGCTCCTGGCAATCGGCTCTGGCATAAGTGCTCTCCAAATCCTATATATACCATCCCATCTGCAATAGAAAAAAGATCGACTTTGATCTCTATTGAAACTCTACCATTGTTTCTTCACTCTTCTTCTCTCTCGCAACATCCATTAAAGGGCAATTGAGATCCTTTCGTTTGTCTCTAACAATGGTGGCTTGATCTAACATACGAAAGAAGAATCATATTGTAATCCAAACTGATTTGCAACAGCAGTTGATCAATAAAAGATGTAAAGTGGACGTAGGCTTCGCTAACAGCCGAATCACTATAACAATATCTTGTATCTTTACTTTTTCTGTGATTTACTATTCCTTTTTTTCTATTTTATTTTCCTAGATAAACAAGGTGGGTGCTTTTACACCCAATCTAGATTGTTGATCCTTTTTTGGGTTAACACATGCTAATTTTAACTAGTCTTTGAGTTTCTTATAGTTGGATAGCCTATATATCATGAGGATCGATGACTTTATTCTCATCGAGGCTCATGATGCCACATGTTTTAGTGATTGAGTCTTAAATAGGTGGAAAGCCTTATGCTTTACATTGACATGGTATAGATGTCAACGTTAATACACATCTAGCTTATAAATGGCAAAGAGCCATTCGTTGCAAAATTTTAAATTCAAACCTTAGGGACACTAAGGTATATCTTAATAAGTTTGATATGAAACCTTTTGAGGTTATCAAAGTAAGTCACCATGAAATTTAAATGACTAAGGGGAAATAACTTAATTAGGGACACCAATAGAAATAAGTTATACATGTGGATAGCATGGATTAATATTGAACATATAGGTAGCATAGAGTAAATTAAAATATGTAGGTAACATGGGATAAATAGAAACATGTGGATAACATGAATTAAATGGCTAAGTGGTGGGTTTGTAGTCAACCTAGGAAAACTATGGGATGTATGATGGATAGTCTGCATCATATCAGAGATGGATAGTTTCTAATTGGTTAATTTAAGGATTCATAGTCATCCTAGTGAAATTATGAGATGTGAGATGGATAGTCCGCATTAGTTTAAATGATAAAATGTGAGATGGATAGTCCACATTAGTTTAAGTAAAATAAAATGTAGGATGGGTAGTCCGCGTGAATATAAGACAGGTAGTCAATAAGAACCTAGATGTGTAGTCTAATAAATTTGAGATGGGTAATCCTGTACATATGAGATGTTTATATACTATCATATTATACTGTTATAACCATTGTGGATGACAGAGTATAGTATATGATTAAGATGTTTAACTGGGTATTAGTGTGGGGAAACCCATTCCACATAGTGGCATGGTCTCACTAGATATCTATTGGTTTGAGATGGTAGATTATTATTCACACCAGACATTTTGTCTGACCCAAAGTTTTTATTTTCCCCTTAAACTCTCGGGTACTAATTTGAGTAGGTTGAGAGTAAGGGCATTAATGTTCTCTTTAGATGAATAAGCTTCCAAAGACGTGCAAGAGGCAATCTAGCTAGTAGGAGCTATATAACTATTTTCCACTGTGTTTTGATTCTGCTTTTGTGTTGTAATGGAAAGTTGTATTAAATGGCGGATATTTGACTTTGATTATCTAAGGGGGTATCTTCATATATCACTCTTGGAATATGCTGTAATAACTATATTTTTTCTAAACGTGGTTTGTGAATTGGAATTACGTAATGTAATTGAAATCTTATTGTGAAATGAGATGAGAAAATTTATTTTAAAATTTTTGTTGAATTTCCATATTCATGTGTTTCTAGTATTATCAAAATGATTAACATAGCCGTGTTTTGTCATCAGAAATTAATAAATATGGATGACTGCAGGATCTATAGCTCTTAGTTTCGAGCCTCAAAATGGGGGATGTTATAGTTTGGTATTAGAGCATTGGTTTATGTAAACTTAAAAGGAATTTAAACCTAAAAGATTTTGAAAACATAAACCAATTAATCAGAGAACAAGATTGGGGTTGGGATACTGCAATAATAGCATACTTGTATTTTGCTATACATAGGTATGTATTCCCCTCTCTCGTAGACCATTCTTCTGTATCTTACTAAGGCTCGTTTGCTGACTTACGAGAAAGAAAGTTATGGAAGTAGGAAATGGGATAGTAAATCTAGGTGGAGGAAGCACCACAACTAACGGAAATGCTCGACCTAATACCAGGAGAAAATAGGGTCGACGGGGAAATGCTAATCAAAATGCAAATACCAACATTGGTGCTGGAACCCCACCAGTAGATATGGGGACGATGTATTAGTTCTTTGTTAACTTGATACAAGCTAGAGCGGCTGCAGGAGTTGCTGGAGAAAATGTAGTGAATGCGAGAGGAGCAGATCCCGTGGCACCATTTGGCAATAACTATGCCTAGCTAAGTCAAGATTATACCATTTTGGGTGGGAAGCCTTTTCTAGGGATTGAAGATTCTGTAGAAGTGGAAAATTGGCGTTTGCATTGTGAGAGAATTTTTGATGATATTGGTTTGGACGATGAGCAGAAGAGAAGATTGGCTTCGAGGCCATTGCAAAGTGCAGCATTGTTTTGGTGGAATGTAGTTACCATGGTATGCCAAAGGAAGAGATAACTTTGGCAGATTTTCGAAGGAGATTCGAGAGAGATTTTTGTCCGACGTAGCTAAGTCTTCTTTGCCCAGGAAATTTATGGATTTGAACGGAGGGGAGATGTCAGTGTTGGAGTATTCTATGAAGTTTGATGAGCTATCCAGGTATGGATATGCTGCGGTAGGCATTGTCATTCAGAGGAACGAGAAGTTTATCTGAGGGTTTTGGCTGGAAATAGCTAGGGCAACCATGCCACATCTCCGAGATCCATCAAATGTAGTAGTGGAGATGGCGATTAGGTACGAAGAAATGCTTTTTACCTTCAAGAAGGAGAAGTCAACGGAGACTTTGGAATCCTGGAGTAAGAAAAAAAATTCTTTAAGAAGGGTGAGCAGCTAAGAAGGCGAAGGCAGATATTGTCTATTATAAGTGCAATAAGAAGGGGCACTATGCTAATGAGTGTCGCCTGGGGATGGAAAGGTAGTTATGGGGAAGTAGAATTTGAAGTTATTTGACTGCGACTAAGTGGGGCGTTACATGAACAAGTGTCTAGAAGTAGCCATGGCTAAGAAGGGTAAAGTCTATGCTTTGGAAACCATTATCCTTCAGAGCAACAATAGCTGAGAAGGGAAAATCTATGATGGAAGGTACGCATTTGATCCATAGTATACTAGTTAGGATACTATTTGATATCGGTGCATCACATTCATTTATGTATTAGTGTTTGGTAGATAAGTAATGCTTAGAACCTTCATACCTAGGTTCTTCCTTAAGGGTTGTGAATCAAATAGGAGGGTATGCAACTCTGGGGATGAGATGTGACTAGTTAGAACTTGATATTTTATGTCATAAGTTTGCATGCAATTTGTATATCTTTGATTTCGTAGACTTTGGGATCATATTGGGTATGGATTGGTTAGATAGATATGATGCTAGGATAAGAAAATATCATTGAGACATCTTGGTATTAGTGACTGAATAGTATACTCAGTCGAGAATTCGAGTTTAAGAATTTGTGCTTTGCTGAATGCTTTGGAAGAAGAAGAAGAAGAGTTGAATTGGGTTTTCGTAGCAAGAGAACTTGCAGATGTTTTTGTGCCAGTCACAGGACTACTACCGAGATGAGATATCGAGTTTCGAATAGATCTTCTTCCAGGAGCAGAACCTGTAAGTAGACCATCTAGTAGGATGACACCTACCGAGCTGAAGGAGTTAAAGGTGTAGCTAGTGGACTTAGAAGGAAAGAACTTTATTAGACCAAGCAATTCACATTGGGGAGCGACCGCGGTGTTCATGAAAAAATCGGATGGATCGTTAAGGTTGTGTATCGACTATCATGTATCGATTATCATAAGTTGAATCAGAAGACAATTAAGGATAGGTATCCTTTGTGGAGAATCAACGACTTATTCGATCAGTTGAGTGGAGCTAGAGTGTTTTCCCAATTGGATTAGGCTACAGGTTTCCATCAGCTAAAAGTAACGGAGGATAGGATTCTGTTGACGGTGTTTCGAACGAGATATGGTTCGTATGAGTGGTTAGTAATGCCATTCGGGTTAATGAATGCGCCAGCTTTCTTTTTAGATTTGATGAACCAGATTTTCCGAGAGCACTTGGATAGGTTTGTATTGGTGTTCATAGACGACATTCTGATATATTCTAGGGATGAAAGAGAGAATGAGGTTCATCTTAGAATAATGGAAGAAAGAATAAAGTTTCATATCCATGTAGTCTTAGGAGTAGGGTTATCAGTTGATCCAACTAAGATTGAAGCGGCTAATAGTTGGAAGAGACCTGTGACAGTGACTTAGCTAAGAATTTTTCTTGGATTTGCTGGATTTTACCCGAGATTTATTATGGATTTTTCGTGGATAGCAGAACCCTTGATGAAATGACCCACCTTTTGTTCCTACATTTAATATATTTTTTTATATATACAGTGGTCATTTAATCAAGAAAATATTACACTCTAATTTTCTACTATCTAGGATCTTTATGCCAATAAAAATATTGGTTTTCTTAAGTCATCTTAAACTTACATATATGAAGATATATAAGCTACTTTCTACTTGAATCAGAGTACAAAAGTTTGGAAGTAAAAATCTGTTTGGGAATCATTTAAAAGAAATAATCCCTACATAGAAATAGTGTTTCTAAAAACCAGATTTTCCAAGTATACTTAGATTATTGCATAACTATTGGTTTCATGTCTAAAGACTTAGAATTTTACATGTATTTCCATAATTTTGTTACTGTATGAACTGTGCTCTTGCATGTGCATGTGTGTGCATGTTCCTGTGCATGTGTGTGTCAGTGGAAGATTTAAGTTCCTAATTTTTTTTTCTTATTAGCCAAATGACTGAGTCTACCCTATATTTGGGTTGTGAAACTTTACTGTAAATTGAGTTTAAAACTTTTTAGTGCTGGCTTAACCCAGGCTCAATGAAATGTTCATGTTAGCCATATTCACTTGCACTAGTTCTTAAGCAAAATAAATGTCAGTCTGTTTTCTTTTCAAAGCAACTCAAAACCTTTTCTTCTGCCAGATCTTATATCACTTGAACATGGAATTTCCTATGTCAAACACTTGATTGTATATTCAATCCATAAATACTTTCAATCTTAGATTTTTCTACCATTTTAAACTAACTGTTCTTTAAAGCTTAAAAATTCCATTTCTTAGCAAAACATTTACAAAACAAAGCACATAAGTTTCAGTTGATACAAATAGTTTCAACACTTGCAAAACAGTTGTTCTAACAATGCAGTAGTTTTCTAAGAAAATTTAAACAAAGTAGCTTAACATAATTCAGCATAAACATCTATTTTAACTTCAGCAAAATCTTTAAATATAGCATCCAATTCCTTAAGTAGCTAAACATCCAAAGCCTGATCAAAGAAATTCCTACTTTTCTGCAAAATCACCATGAACTGCCCCATATAAACATGAGACACCAATGGTGCATAAAACACACAAGGGTCAGACTAAAGCCTAGTATGAGCAATCTAACTGAAAACATGATTTATATGACACTTATTCATATTCAAATAACTTCAAAATGGATAAAGGAACTCAGTACCACTCTTGTGCATGTTTCTGTGATACATGTGTATATACATTAGTGCACAACAAATTATACATGATTCAATGGTTTAGTTCAGTGATAACAATCATGGGATCCATCCATAAAACATTATAAACCAATCAACACATTCATCAATTCAGTCATCAAGCCTTTTTTACCAGATTACTGGCCATCAGGGATTTTACGCAAGCCCTCTTATGAACCTATTTCTATTGTTCATTATCAAGTATATTATGGTCTTTAGCTATTTCTCTTGTTAAACCACACACTGCCTGGGACATATCACTGTTAACCTAGCACACTCAGGACCCTGGGTATAAGCATATAATGTGTGAGCTTCCAATGTTCACCTTGCCAAGCCATATTTTGTAGCCCTAAGATCCAAAAGTCCTTAGTTAAATTACTAAGTGTTACTTTCCCTTTCTCATTCCTATGCTAATCCCTTCTGCATATCATATTTCAATCAGAGAAATAAACATTCAGCCAACATGTATTCGTCCAGAGATTTAAGTCAAGTTCTCATAAGCAAGCATTTAAACATGCAATCATATGTGATTTCTGAGCATATTATTTTGTCTATGGGTTTCAATGGATCAGGTTACAAACATATGGTCATAGATAGTTTTCTGGTTGTCTCCTTTTACCTCTGGTTCAATCATACCTTTGTTAATCTTTAAGATCTGGCTAAACCACAAGTATATGCTTTGATTTGGAGAGTTCATACAACATAGAAGCTCAGCACATGTATAACATTGCACCTCTACAATTATCTTTATTTTAGTTGATGTGAGACATAACCAACAACACAATGTTGCAGCCCCATATTTCCTTTCATTTTTAGACCATATATCTACAACATCAATCCTGGGTTTTTAAGTAAATAAATGTATAAAGAAAACCCATAAAATATACTTCATCTCAAAGTTAAACCACAACACAGATAACCATATTCAAACATGAAATCCATGACTCTTTTATACTGGATAATGTCCCTATAAAGGGTTTTACACTTGAGCAGATCATTGACAAGCCAAAGTTACATATGATGAACATAGCTTGCAAAAGTGAAATATAATTTTAATTAGGCTGCCTCAATATTCAGGACTTATTGCCAAAATTTCCAGTGAGGTTACTCACTTTAATCCTTCTTTTTTTCCTAAGCTTTTTGAACCCTTTTAGTCTTCTGCCTTCTTCTATTTTTCTCTGGCTTATGTTTTATTTTTCTTTAAATGATGAAGAGCAATGTGAAAGGTCTCACTACACTTAGCCTCCTTATACAAAACCCTGACTGCTACTAGGGTTTAACAAAATTACCCAATGTCATTTTTACCCTATACAAAACATGGTCTGCCTCTCATTTGATTCTAGAGAAAAAGGGTATGTGGTCCTTGTTTTTATTTTCAGAAATAAGCCTGATCCCTTTAATCTTACCCCGGTCATGTTATATGCATGATTCCTATTTTCCAAAATAAAAGAATTGCTGGAAATGGATAAAGTACTTGCTTGAGGGTTCATGCCATTTCTATGCAATTTTTATTTTCTTCTAGCAAGTGTTTGCTTGTGCATATATATAATATATGTATGCCTATTTTGCCTAAGTCCTTATTTTCCTTCTTTAAATAATTTTTAAGTACTAAGCATTTTTCTTGCATATATTTATTCCTGCCTAATCATTTATTTTCTTTGTGCCAGACTTGATAAAGACATAATCATATCTTCCTACATATGTATTTCTAAATTATTTATTCTAATTTATAAATTGATTTTTGCCTATTTCATTATGCAGAAAAATGTGTGCATGTGTTTGTACTGTCTTGTGCACATGTACATGTTTAAACCATACATTTGCAATCAGTTTCCATTCCTATCTTTCTCAATGCAATTTTTAAACAAACATATACTAATTTAAATCATGAAATTGCTCACAAAAATCAGGGTTATCACATATACCCCTCCTTTTAGGAATTGTGTCCCACAATTCTCTCATACTTAACTTAAGTATCATCAATCCAGAAAATCAACTTTTCTAATCTCAAACCATTCTCAAGCCAATCATTTGATTAAAATCTATGCATATTAAATCAAAAATCACAATGCATATTCAATCAAAACATTCATCAGTATATATATAAGTTTACCTTTCATTCAATCAAACAGTTGTGGATAATCATTTCTGATTTTATCCTCCACTTCCCATGTGCAATCATTTGGGTCAAGACTCCATTGCACTTTCACTAGTTTAATTTCTTTGTTTCTCAATTTCTTGATCTCTCTAGCAACTATGTCCACTGGCTCCTTTTCATAAATCATCCTGGGGTCAATTTGCACATCCTTAGGGGATTCTAGGATTGCCTCCTTATCATGAACCCACCTTCTTAGTTGAGACACATGAAAAACATCATGCATTGCTCTCATTTCTTCTGCCAACTCCAGCTTATAGGCTATAGTTCCTATTCTCTCTAGAATTTTATATGGCCCTATGTACCTAGGAATCAACTTTCCTTGTTTCCCAAACCTTAGAACCTTCTTCATGGGTGATATTTTGATAAATACATAATCCCCAACACCATATTGTGCTGCCTTCCTTCTTTGATCTGCATATTTCTTTTGCCTATCCTGGGCAGAAGCAATTCTTTTTCTGATCAAAGCTATTTTCTCTGAAGTTTCCTTCACACTCTCTGGCCCTAAGACCACTTTTTCCCCAGATTCAAGCCAACTTGAGGGTGATAAACATGGTCTCCCATAGAGAGCTTCAAAGGGTGCCATGCCTATGCTACTATGATGGCTATTGTTGTATGCAAATTCAGCTAAAAAGATATGATCCTCCCAACTTCCTCCCCAATCCAATACACAAGCTCTCAACATGTCTTCAAGCAATTTGTTCACAATTTCTGTTTGACCATCAGATTGAGGATGGTATGCTGTGCTTAAGCATAAATCAGTCCCCATTGCCTTGTGAAAACTCTGCCAAAATTTTGAAGTGAAGATGGTATCTCTGTCACTTACTATAGTCTTTGGTATACCATGTAGCTTAACCACTACCTTGATAAACAACTGAGCTAGTGTACATGCATTTCTCTCTGACTTTACTGGTATAAAGTGGGCTGACTAGGTTAACCTATCAACCACTACCCAAATTCTATCATTTCCCCTCCTAGTTCTAGGCAAACCATCAATGAAATCCAATGATATATCCTCCCATTTCCACTGTGGTATTTGCAAAGGTTGAAGCATCCTTGAGGGTTTTTGATACTCAGCCTTCACTTGTTGGCAAACCATACATTTAGATACATAGGTTGCCACTGCACTCTTCATACCACTCCACCAATAATCCCTCTTGAGGTTGTGATACATCCTTGTGCTTCTGGGTGTATAGTGTATTTGCTTTTGTGGTAAGCATCCAAGATTTCTTGCTTCAACTCATCAATTACTGGAACACATATTCTTTTTCCTTTCTTCAAATGGCCTTGATCATTCAACTGAAAACCTTCCACTGCTTCACCATTTAATATCTGAGTTTTCTTTTCAAATAAAAATGGGTCTTGGTCTTGTAACTTTACAACTTTGTTTTTCAGTTCTGACTCTAGAGTGATAAAGCTTAACTTTCCCATTTCTACATGTTCACTGCATAGGCTCATGTTTTCTACATTATCACTTTCTATCTCTAAATCAGTTAACAATGATAAAGTGTTAAACTCTTCTATCATTAATCTAGCCACTTTATCATGTTGTCTACTTAGGGCATCTGCTACTTTATTAGCCTTACCAGGGGTATATAATATTTCAAAGTCATATGAGGCTAGGAGTTCAATCCACCTTTGTTGCCTCATATTCAATTCTCTTTGTGAAAATAAATGTTTAAGTGACTTATGGTCTTTGTAAACTTCAAACCTTGCCCCTAACAAGTAGTGTCTCCATAGCTTAAGAGCATACACTATAGCAGCTAATTCAAGGTCATGAGTAGCATAACTTACCTCACTTGGTTTCAATTGCCTAGAAGCATAAGCTATCACTTGATGTTGTTGCATCAATACTGCCCCAAGCCTTTGTCCACTTGCATCAGTATACACCACCAAGTTTTCATTCCCTTCAGGTACTTTGAGGATTGGAGCTTGCACTAGTGCTTCCTTTAATTTCCCAAAGGCTTTCTCACACTCTTCAGTCCAAGTAAACACTTGATTTTTCCTAGTCAATCTGGTTAATGGGATTGAAATTTTTCCAAAATCTTTTACAAACTTTCTATAGTAACCAGCCATTCCCATGAATGATCTGACCTCAATGACATTGGTAGGCCTTTTCCAAGCTTACACTGCAATGACCTTATTGGGATCCACAGATATTCCATTTTCTGATATAATGTGGCCTAGAAAATTCACTTCATTTTGCCAAAAAGTGCATTTTGAAAACTTTGCTTTCAAGTCTTCCTGTCTCAATTTCTCAAATACCATATGCAAATGATTTTCATGCTCTCTAATTGAATTAGAATAAATTAGTATGTCATCAATAAATATCAATACAAATGTATCCAAGTATTCTCTAAAAATCCTATTCATCAAATCAGCAAAATAGGAAGGAGCATTTGTCAAGCAAAATGGCATTACTAAAAATTCATAAAGTCCATATCTTGTGTTAAAGGCTGTATACTTAATGCTTTTTTCTTCTACTTTCATCTGATGAAAGCCTGAAGCTAAATCAAGCCTAGAAAATATTTTTGCACCACTCAATTGATCAAAGAGATCATCAATTCTTGGTAAAAGATATTTATTTTTAATTGTGACTTTATTTAATTCCCTATAGTCAATACATAACCTAAGGGATCCATCTTGTTTCTTAACAAAGACTACTGGTGCTCCCCATGATGAGCTACTGGGTCTAATAAAGCCTCTTTCTTCTAATTCAACCAATTTCTTTTTCAATTCTATCAACTCCTTAGGCCCCATTCTGGTTGGTCTTTTAACCACTGGGTTAGCTCCTGGAATTATTCTGATTGAAAACTCAACTGGTATGTGGTTTGGAACTCCCCTATATTGCTCCCCCATTCATCTGCTTTATTTGGTCTCCCCCTTTGCTGGTGAGAGAAAGCCAACCCCAGCTTGATGGAATAGCATCATACAATTCTGATGATGATTCTATTCTGCATTCTCCGTTCAAAACCGTCTACTCCATAACTAAAGAAAGAAGGAACAGTAGATAGTACACTATGCTCTAACTTCACCAAACACATCAATATATTGATTCACTATGGGGATTTCTTCTAATGCAGGCATGGGTTTTTCACTAGACAATGCTAAAAGGTTGGCTATATTTCTATTCTTGTCCGCCTCACAAAGAACAACTACCCTTTGTCCATCAGAAATTTTCAATGATATGGTGGATGTCTCCATATTTATGATAGCCTTATATTTACTCAACCAATCAACTCCTAGAATAACCCCTATGCCCGGATATTGCAACACATATAGGTCTGAGTTAAACACATGTCCCCCTATATCTTACCCCAGTTGCATACACATAATGCCCATAACACATGAGCCACCTATAGGGCTTCTAATAAACAGTGGCTTACCAACAATCATACAATTCAATTTTAATTGTTGTGCAATATCATGGCAGATCAATGAGTGTGTAGCCCCAGTATCATACCCTACTGCAAAAGGTATTGAGTGAATAAACAAAGTACCTTCAACTTGGCCATGTTTCTCAACATTTGATCCCTCAGTTGCCTTGCCTTTTCCTTCCAAAGCCCCTAATTTTCCTTGATTAAAATATGGACAATTCCTCTTTATGTGACCTTCCTTCCCACAATGGTGACATTTGAAGGACGTTGGCCTAACATTTGTGCACCTGTTCTTCATATGCCCCTCTTGGCCATAGTTATAACAAGTAATCTTCTTCTTAATTTCAGCAACACTGGCTTCTTCTGGTTTCTTGGTTGAAGCTGTGTCTACTTTCTTTTTATCATAAGGGCGAAATTTGCCCTTTCCTTTCTTTTTTTGGTTATTTTTCAATGCCCTGAAATTCTCTCTATCCTTATCATGTTGTTCAATGCTCAAAGTCAAGTCCAAAACTTGATCAAAAGTCTTGTCCTTGTATGGTAGCATGGCTCTGCTAAGGCTAGGGTTTAGCCCTTGAATATATCTACCATTCCTAGCTTCCTCAGTGGTGATGAGTATTGCACCATACTTTGCCAATGATTCAAACCTCTGAGTGTACTCAGTGACATTCATAGTCCCTTGCCTTAATTTGATGAATTCCTCTAGCAAAGACTCCTTGGCTGATGCAGGAACAAACCTACCTTCCAGCATTACTTTAAATTGATCCCATGTCACTTCTCCTTTAGGTCTTCCAGCTATAATAACCTCCCACCAATCCAAAGCTGCTCCTCTCAATTGCCTGGATGCAATTTGCCTCTTCCTTTGGTCTTCAACTTTCATGTCTGCAAAGATTCTTTCCAAAATCCTGAGCCAATTTTGAACTCCCATAACTCCTTCTGTGCCATCAAAAGTTTTGCCTCCAAGGTGGGTACAAGTCTTGAGTAGTATGGAAAGCTCCTCATGTGGATTCTCCTGCCTATTGCCTACTCCATCCCTTATGGCTCTCATGAATTCTTGCACATTCACCATGGGTGTTTCACTTGTTCCTACATTTTGATGTCTGGGTCCTACCATAGCTCTATGGATATGACACTTAGGTTAGTCCATTTTGCCTGATACTCTATAGATTAATTCATTTCAGTCTATCCCTATTTAGTTATAATAGATATTAGTAATATAAGCACGAACAAAACAAAGCATCCAAGGCAGTCAACACCTCCATACATCCAATGCAAACAAGTTCATACAAAATTTTGCTATGTTATTTAACAACATAGCTCTGATACCAAATGAAACGACCCACCTTTTGTTCCTACCTTTAATTTTGTTTTTATAAATACAATGGTCGTTTAATCAAGAAAATATTACACTCTAATTTTCTTCAATCCAGGATCTTTATGCCAATAAAAATATTGGTTTGCTTAAGTCATCTTAAACTTACATATATGAAGATATATAAGCTACTTTCTACTTGAATCAGAGTACAAAAGTTTGGAAGTAAAAATCTGTTTGGGAATCATTTAAAAGAAATAATCCCTACATAGCAATAGTGTTTCTAAAAACCAGATTTTCCAAGTATACTTAGATTATTGCATAACTATTGGTTTCATGTCTAAAGACTTAGCATTTTACATGTATTTCCATAATTTTGTTATTGTATGAACTGTGCTCTTGCATGTGCATGTGTGTGCATGTTCCTGTGCATGTGTGTGTCAGTGGAAGATTTAAGTTCCTAATTTTTTTTCTTTTTTCTTTTTAGCCAAATGACTGAGTCTACCCTATATTTGGGTTGTAAAACTTTACTATAAATTGAGTTTAAAACTTTTTAGTGCTGGCTTAACCCAGGCTCAATGAAATGTTCATGTTAGCCATATTCACTTGCACTAGTTCTTAAGCAAAATAAATGTCAGTCTGTTTTCTTTTCAAAGCAACTCAAAACCTTTTCTTCTGCCAGATCTTATATCACTTGAACATGGAATTTCCTATGTCAAACACTTGATTGTATATTCAATCCATAAATCCTTTCAATCTCAGATTTTTCTACCATTTTAAACTAACTGTTCTTTAAAGCTTAAAAATTCCATTTCTTAGCAAAACATTTACAAAACAAAGCACATAAGTTTCAGTTGATACAAATAGTTTCAACACTTGCAAAACAGTTGTTCTAACAATGCAGTAGTTTTCTAAGAAAATTTAAACAAAATAGCTTAACATAATTCAGCATAAACATCTATTTTAACTTAAGCAAAATCTTTAAATATAGCATCCAATTCCTTAAGTAGCTAAACATCCAAAGCCTGATCAAAGAAATTCCTACTTTTCTGCAAAATCACCATGAACTGCCCCATATAAACATGAGACACCAATGGTGCATAAAACACACAAGGGTCAGACTAAAGCCTAGTATGAGCAATCTAACTGAAAACATGATTTATATGACACTTATTCATATTCAAATAACTTCAAAATGGATAAAGGAACTCAGTACCACTCTTGTGCATGTTTCTGTGATACATGTGTATATACATTAGTGCACAACAAATTATACATGATTCAATGGTTTAGTTCAGTGATAACAATCATGGGATCCATCCATAAAACATTATAAACCAATCAACACATTCATCAATTCAGTCATCAAGCCTTTTTTACCAAATTACTGGCCATCAGGGATTTTACCCAAGCCCTCTTATGAACCTATTTCTATTGTTCATTATCAAGTATATTATGGTCTTTAGCTATTTCTCTTGTTAAACCACACACTGCCTGGGACATATCACTGTTAACCTAGCACACTCAGGACCCTGGGTATAAGCATACCATGTGTGAGCTTCCAATGTTCACCTTGCCAAGCCATATTTTGTAGCCCTAAGATCCAAAAGTCCTTAGTTAAATTACTAAGTGTTACTTTCCCTTTCTCATTCCTATGCTAATCCCTTCTGCATATCATATTTCAATCAGAGAAATAAACATTCAGCCAACATGTATTCGTCCAGAGATTTAAGTCAAGTTCTCATAAGCAAGCATTTAAACATGCAATCAGATGTGATTTATGAGCATATTATTTTGTCTATGGGTTTCAATGGATCAGGTTACAAACATATGGTCATAGATAGTTTTCTGGTTGTCTCCTTTTACCTCTGGTTCAATCATACCTTTGTTAATCTTTAAGATCTGGCTAAACCACAAGTATATGCTTTGATTTGGAGAGTTCATAAAACATAGAAGCTCAGCACATGTATAACATTGCACCTCTACAATTATCTTTATTTTAGTTGATGTGAGACATAACCAACAACACAATGTTGCAGCCCCATATTTCCTTTCATTTTAAGACCATATATCTACAACATCAATCCTGGGTTTTTAAGTAAATAAATGTATAAAGAAAACCCATAAAATATACTTCATCTCAAAGTTAAACCACAACACAGATAACCATATTCAAACATGAAATCCATGACTCTTTTATACTGGATAATGTCCCTATAAAGGGTTTTACACTTGAGCAGATCATTGACAAGCCAAAGTTACATAAAATGAACATAGCTTGCAAAAGTGAAATATAATTTTAATTAGGCTGCCTCAATATTCAGGACTTATTGCCAAAATTTCCAGTGAGGTTACTCACTTTAATCCTTCTTTTTTTCCTAAGATTTTTGAACCCTTTTAGTCTTCTGCCTTCTTCTATTTTTCTCTGGCTTATGTTTTATTTTTCTTTAAATGATGAAGAGCAATGTGAAAGGTCTCACTACACTTAGCATCCTTATACAAAACCCTGACTGCTACTAGGGTTTAACAAAATTACCCAATGTCATTTTTACCCTATACAAAACATGGTCTGCCTCTCATTTGTTTCTAGAGAAAAAGGGTATGTGGTCCTTGTTTTTATTTTCAGAAATAAGCCTGATCCCTTTAATCTTACCCCGGTCATGTTATATGCATGATTCCTATTTTCCAAAATAAAAGAATTGCTGGAAATGGATAAAGTACTTGCTTGAGGGTTCATGCCATTTCTATGCAATTTTTATTTTCTTCTAGCAAGTGTTTGCTTGTGCATATATATAATATATGTATGCCTATTTTGCCTAAGTCCTTATTTTCCTTCTTTAAATAATTTTTAAGTACTAAGCATTTTTCTTGCATATATTTATTCCTGCCTAATCATTTATTTTCTTTGTGCCAGACTTGATAAAGACATAATCATATCTTCCTACATATGTATTTCTAAATTATTTATTCTAATTTATAAATTGATTTTTGCCTATTTCATTATGCAGAAAAATGTGTGCATGTGTGTGTACTGTCTTGTGCACATGTACATGTTTAAACCATACATTTGCAATCAGTTTCCATTCCTATCTTTCTCAATGCAATTTTTAAACAAACATATACTAATTTAAATCATGAAATTGCTCACAAAAATTAGGGTTATCACACTTGACTAAACTAACCAGAAAGGATGTTAAGTTTGTTTGGTCTGATAGATGTGAGGAAGCATTCCTTAAGTTAAAGCATTTATTGACCATTGTGCCGTGTTAGTTGTGCCAGACGGTAATCAAGGGTTAATAGTGTATATAGATGCATATGGGACTAGACTAGGGGTTGTGTTGAAGCAGATGGGTAAAACCATGTTTTTCTAGACAGCTCAGACCGCATGAAGTAAGATGTCTGACCCATGATTTAGAGTTGGTAGCGTTGATCTTTGCATTGAAAGTGCGGAGACATTATCTTTTGGGAGAGAGATTTGTGTTGTACACGGATCATGCATCTTTAAGGTATTTATTCTCTCAGAAGGAGTTGAATATGAGACAGCAGAGGTGGCCAGAGTTTTTAGCAGCTTATGATTTCGGTATAGAGTATACAACGGGAAAAGGTAACAAAGTAGCAGATGCTCTTAGCAGAAAACATCAAAATGTGGTGATAGGTGTTAAGTGGGCTTTTAACCCATCAAAGTTCAATAAGAGTTGAAACATTCAGACTGTGTTAGAATAATTCAATAATCAACCAAAAGGACCAGGAAAAGAAGAAGAGAAAGACCCAAAGGAAAAGATGCCAAAATAAGCTAAGGTGATGGATCACTAGCGATCCATAAGGCTTGCTCATGGACCCTCCAAACCTCTTGCATTATGATTCATTACTATTTCTAGGCACACTTACCAAGTTTCATAGAATGCAAAACAATCTAGCTCAAGAAGTGAAGACTCATCTGATTCAAGCCGTTTGGCCAGAATTAGTTAACTTAAAATGGACCTACAAAACTCATATGAAGTCGGATTGACTTGGAATTTCGGAAGAACATTCAAAAAACATAGGAGAAGGCTCACAAAAAAATTGAAGTCATTTAGAGTTGATTTGATGGATCTCTAGCGATTAGATGAATCACTAGTGAGCTATCTAAAGTGGGCCCCACCACCTTATATTTTTATGGTGGGTCTCTAATACCCTATAGAGTGCTCCTGCAAAGTGTCGTTCAATTTCGTAAAGATTTGAGTGAGTTATGGATGATTCTTTTGGACCAGATGACCCATGAAGACGGATGATCAAACTAACTTCAAACGACTTGATATTTGGACAAGGCACTTAGATAGAAGATAGGAAGACAACCAAACAAAGATCACTCAAAAATATGTTAAGTTGATGGATAGCTAGCGATCCATCCCCTATGGATAACTAGCGATCCATCAAGATAGGTCGGATCGCCCTCAAACTTTCAAAGCTCCTTCATAGCACTAAGTAAAGGCTTCTGGTAGAAAAATATGCTATTTTGATAGATAGCTAGCGCTCCATCCCCTATGGATAGCTAGCGATCCATAGAGATGACCCAGATGATTTGAGATTTTTGGAGATTACTTGGCATAACAACTGGACTCTTCTACACGTGGACTTCTGGCCCAATACTCACTAAACTTCCATATAAATACTTACCTATCTGCAACTAGAGATGGATATTATTTCCAAAGAGACAACTTCCATAACTCTCCTAGAATTCCTTCACTTCTTCAACTTTCTTCTCCCTCACAACAGTCATCAAGGAGTTATGGTGATTCTCCAGTTAACTCTTGAACTTAAGACTTATTCTAACTCGGTGTAACTTAGATCTAAGTACTAACTAGTTGATATCCAAATAGATTCAACTAGTATAATCATAATAAAGATTGATTAAAGTGGACGTAGGCCAGAGTCAGCCGAACCACTATAAAAATTCTATCTCTTTCTTACTTTTGCTCTTTATTTGTTGTTTATCTTAGATTTGTGCCGTTGATTATCTACACTAGTGCGTTTCACACTTGATCAAGGGTGTTGATCCATTCTTTAGATTAACATTAGCTATGTTGGCAGAATGGAAGGATCTTAAGGCATCGACTATATGTATTGTGTAGTGAATATCGACTTCTAGTTCTAGCCAGAGTACTACCATGATATCTTGTTTGGATGTTCGACCAGTTTTAATCGAAAGGATGGCTCCTATGTAGAAAGATGATCCATTGCCAGCCAATAAGATAAGAAGACTTGATAATGGAATGAGATTGATGATTTGAGAGATTTTAGCTTTGACCAAAAGGGCTGGTTGAGAAATAAGGGACGATTGTGTGTTCGGATTGTTGGGTTCCTAAGGAAAGAAGTTTTTATGGAATATCATCGTGCGAAGTCTATAATTCATCCTGGAGGAACCAAGATGTATCAGGATATGAAGAGAAGTTTTATTTAGGAAGGCATGAAGAGAGATGTTGGCTTATGGGTAAAAATATGTTCGAATTGCTAGTAAGTAAAAGCCGAAAATCAAAACCTGAGTGGGTTGCCACAACCTTTAGATATACCAGTTTGGAAACATGATTCAATATCCATGGACTTTATTGACGGGTTTCCATGGTTGAATCGAGAAAATGAGAGTATATGGGTCATAGTGGACAGATTGACCAAGAGCACCCATTTCATTCCCGTTAAGTCAACCAGGACGGCACCTGTTTTCGCTAAGTTATTTATGAAGAACGTAGTTAGACTGCATGAGATTCCAAATAGTATAGTCATTGATAGAGATACATTGTTTACCAGTGAGTTCTGGAAGAGTCTATAGGAAGTGTTAGGTACCAGTATGTTGGTCAAAAACCGAAGACAAGTTATTCTTAGGTCCAGATCTTATGAGAGAAGCAACAGAGATAATTGAGTTAATTTGAGGTAGGATTAGAGAAGCTCAATGTAGATAGAAAAGTTATAAGGACAGAAGGTGTAAGGATCAAGAATTCTCAGTTGGAGATAAGGCTTTCATCAAAATATCACTGACTAAAGGGTGTGGTATGCTTTGGAAAGTCAGGCAAACTGGCACCGAGATATGTTGGACCATTCCCAGTTATAAAGAGGATTGGAAAGCTCGCATATCGAGTAAAATTACCAAGTAGTTTGACAGGTGTTTATAATTTTTTTCATGTTTCTCATCTTTGGAAGTATGTGCATGATCCAGAGACTATTATCACTCCGATTTAGTGGTAGAATCGGATCTGACTTTTTTTAGCCAGCCAGTTCAGGTTGGAACTAGGGATGAGAAGAAGTTAAGAAACAAGACAGTTAAGTTGGTGATAGTTTAGTGGAGCGATAATGAGAAAGACTGTACTTGGGAGATAGATGATAGAATTAGAGATACTTATCCTATGCTGTTTTGAGGGTATGTTCTATATCTGTTGTTATAGATTTTATGGCTAGTAGGATATACTAGCTCTGGTTGCATGTTTGTTATGCTTATTTTGTAGTCCTTACTGAATTTCAAGAACGAAAATCTTTAAAGGGGAGCCTGTAACACCCCTAATTTTTAATCAACACAGACATTTAATTAGATGGAATAAATAGAATAATGTAAATAATTAAGGAGGATGAGATATGGGAAATTTAATTAGTTAACAAACTAAGTAAAATTGCTTTAAAATTTTGACCTTAAACCCTTCCCTTAAACCCTCTCCCCTTATTCTATTCTTATTTTCTATCATTCATAAAGCAATCAAAAGAAGATGTCAAGGCCGACCATTAAATCAGTCTAAGGAGGATGAAATTTAGGGATTCAAAGGGAAGCGAGCTTAGGAAATCAAAGCTAGACCAAATCTCAACTCCAAACATTAATCTAAAGTGAATAATATCACTTATAATCTCCTAAATCTTTGTTTTGATTAGGTTATGGGTAATACCTGAATCTTAGGTGTTTGATTGGTCAAGTTATGATCTAATAATGATTATTTGGATAGATAATGGTTAATGCAAATTTTTGGAATTTATTCGAAATGGTTTAATTTGGTTTTTCGGTTAAATCCAAGTTTTTAGTCTCTAAATGATTTGAAATTTTGATACCTTAAGGAAAACAGTATTTTAGAGATGGGTTTTTAATTTCATAATTTTCCGAATTATAGAGATTATTTTATGAATTTCCTATGGAGGAAAGGTATTCTCTAATTTCTATGTATTTTTGGGATTTTTCCCATGTAATTTTGAATTATGAAGAATTATTTATGCTAGAATAAGTATATAAAAGTTTAATTAATTATGGTCATTAGTTAATTATTTGAAATAATGTTTTGGATCTTGGAAGTAGGGTGCAGTAGTTTTTAAGTAAGGAAAATTGATAAAGTTTTGCTAGCCAATAAGCTTTTGAAAAATTATATAGGTTTGGTGAAACATATTATCTTTTTATAGTAATTTGGTATTTTTTAGGTTAATTACAGTTGTACCATGTCGATGTTGGCTATGTTGGGCAATCACTCACCGCATCATAGTGTTTTATCGACGCGGAAAAAATAATGCCGCATGATGTCAACGAATTTGGCATGTAGCGGATTGTTTTTTAGCCTCGTCGAGGTCACAACAACAAAGATAAAGAGATGGTCTTTGACATGAGGATGTCGATGTTTATACATGTCGAGTTTTATACCAAGAGGTTTGTTTCCGCATATTATACTAGAAAGCATGCTACCGATTATACCATTCTATGTTTTTGCCTCGCCGACCCAAGGGTTGTCGAGCCCAGCCATTATCGCTTTTAGCTTGTCATCGAGATTACCCAATTCCTCTTTTACCCTATTACCGAGCCTACCTCATGTTGATTTTGACTAGTCTTCGAGTTTCTTATATGTGGATAACCTATGTATCATAAGGATCGATGACATCATTATCATCGAGGCTCATGATGCCGCATGTTTTAGTCGTCGAGTCATAAAATAGGCAGAGAGCCTTATGCTTTGCATCAACATGGTATAGATGTTGAAATTAATACATATCGAGCTTATAAACAGTGAAGAGCCATTTGTTGCAAAATTTTAACTTTGAACCTTAGGCACACTAAGGTATATCTTAATGAGTTCAATATTAAATCTTTTGGGGTTACTAATATATGTCAGCATGAAATTTAAATAACTAAGGGGAAATAACTTAATTGGGGACATCAACAGAAATAAGTTATGCAGGTGGATAGCATGGATTAATGTTCAACATGTGGGTACCATGGAGTAAAGTTAAACATGTGGGTAACATGGTATAAATAGAAACATTCAGATAACATGAATTAAATGGCCAAGTGGTTAGTTCTTAGTCATCCTAGGAAAACTACGAGATGTATGATAGATGTCCGCACCATGTTAGAGATGGAAAGTCACTAATTAATTAATTTAAGGGTTCACAGTCATCCGAGGAAAAATTTAAGATGTGAGATGGATAGTCTGCATAAGTTTAAATGATTTAATTGAGATGGATAGTCCACATTAGTTTAAGTAAATAAAATATGGGATGGGTATTCACATGAATATGGACGAGTTGTCAATAAGAACTTAGACGGCATGTCTAATACATGCGGGATGGGTAGTCTGGTACATATGACATGTTTATATACTATCATAGTATTCTTTTATAACCATTATGGATGATGGAGTACAGTATATGGTTGAGATGTTTAATTGGGTACTAGTAAGGGGAAACTAGTTCCGCACATCGATATGGTCTTACTAGATATCTATTGGTTTGAATGGTAGATTATTATTCACACCAGACCTTTTTGTCTGACCTGAATTTTTTGTTTTCCCTTAACCTCTCAGGTACTTATTTGAGTAGGTTGAGAGTAAGTGCTTTTTAGGTTCTCTTTAGACGAATAAGCTATTAGAGACGTGCAAGAAGCAATCTAGCTAGTAAGAGCTATATATCTATTTTTCGCTGTGTTTGATCCTCCTTTTGTGTTGTAATGGAAAGTTGTATTAAATGCCAGATATTTGACTTTGATCATTCAAGATGACATCTTTATATATCGCTCTTGGAATATGTTGTAACAATTATATTTTCTATGACCATGGTTTGTGAATTAGGATTACGCATCGAATTGAAATCTTATTATGAAATGAGATGAGAAAATTTATTTTAAAAATTGTGTTGAATTTCCATATTCATGTGTTTCAAGTATTATCATAATGATTAACATAGACAAATTTTGTCACCGAAAATTAGTAAATATGGATGACTGTAGGATCCGTAGCTCGTAGTTTCAGGCCTCAAACGGGAGGATGTTATAGTTGATCATGGGTTAAGGCGGTCGACATGTGTGTGTTTTAGGCGGCAGTAAAGAGTGGCCGCACGGTCCGAATTTGAATTAATCCACGGTTAGCACTGATTTGAACCTCTATAAATTAGGACCTAGGGCTTCACTTCTAATTCATTATTTTTCTAATGAGCACGGAATCTCTATCACATTCTCTTCTCCTCCAAAAATTCTATATACACAAAACTAGAATAGATTTCACGTATACACTTTGGAGAAGAATAGAAAATGATAGAGGATATAAGATAGATTCAAATCAGGTTGCTACATGAAAGGTGAACTTTTAGATCTAGTTCTAATGAATAAATCTAAATCACTTTTCCCTAATCAAATATCTAATGAGATCTGTATAAATATTATCCGTGGATCCGAATAGGGAGTCAAAAAGTGGAGAATATAAATAACTTGGTCAAATCTGAATTAAATCTAGAGACTTAGGAGCGCTAATTAAAGGTGAGTGAGAATATTATATATTTTTATATAATACTAGAATTTATCATTGCAAACCTATTCCTTTACGTCTGTAAATTGAATTTAAATTATCAATAAATTCATAAATGTGAAATATTGAAGACTATAAACTTGCCTATGTAATTACGTAATGATTAGTTTTATTTCTATAATTACGAAATGATTAGAATTGTTAGTTTCTATGTCAGATAATTTACATGTTTTAGGACTCATAATTTATATTTTTTACGTCGGATTTTAGTTAACCTTAAAGTAATGAATTGAAATTTCATTTATTTGATGTTAATTAATAATGTTATTTCGACTTTTGTGATTTTAGTGATATTTTAGTTTATTGGAATTTGTATTGTTGCAAGTAGATTTCCATATATTATCAAGTCTAAATTAATAAAAGTGCGATGTTTGAAATGACAATGAATAAATGTATTTTATAAAAGAAAGAGATATACAAAATAGGTATGATTACCATATTTTGTACTGTCTATTTCAATAAATAAAAAGAGAATTCCTTGTAGTTACGAACACAGCGAAACTTCCTTTTTTGGCTAAGATATGAAATTTTACTATGTAACAATTTGTTGGTAAAGTTTAATACCAATTTATTAAAATGTAGTAAATCCTAAAGGTGGAATATTTAGATAAGAATGAAACAAAAAGGTTAATAATACGAAAAATAATGAAAAAGAAAAGCAAGAGAAATAAGATGAATTGACGAAATGGATTAAGTCTTATAATTGAATGAAAAGGAATAGAAACCAAAGTTGAACTAATGAATGTTGTAGCAATGATATTAATTACTGAAATAAGATGTGGTAAATGAAATTATTTAAATAAAAGATAAACGCATAGTTAGACTGAAGACTTAAAGTCAAACATAAAAGATGTTGAGCCAAAGAAGGAAATAAAAGAAGAATAAGTATACATAAGTCTATAATATGTATACAAATAGCCTCGAATATGAGTTTTTGATGGGTGTGAATAATTATAAGTTATCTATTATAATTATAGTGGACCAACATCAGAAGGTCATTAAACAGTGTTAGCATGCTAAAAAATATCCAACCAATATGATCCATGTTGAGTGTACGATTTCATACTAAAGGGATACCCAAGGTCGGTACTATGCTTATTATCTTGATTATAAATTGTCTGTAATAATTATAAATATCTGTTATAATTATGTCAAGGAAAAACATGCATAATTAAATTAGGTCTGCTTTAAGTTTTAGAGTGGGGTTATTGCCTTGATTGCACTAGGAAATCTAAATGGATCGTGAGTGAGATCAAATTTACGCAAAGAGGTATAGAAAGTCTGGGTGCCTAGGTACAAAAATGAGTTGCAATAAGTGTGCGTATACTAACGTACTTGGGTACTATAAACTAGGGTAGGACAGGGTTATACAACGCCATAGTTGTTTGTTTGTTTGATAGGGAAGGCTAGTTAACCCATACAAAGATTCCTTCAATACATAGACGGGGTGGTGGTTCATGGAGCCTAAAGTCCATAAAGTGGTTCATAGATCCTAAATTCCATAAGGTGGTTCATGAAGCCAAAATTCCATAAGGTGGTTCGTAGAGCATAAATTCCATATGATGGTTTGTAGAGCCTATATTCTACAAGCTAGTTCGTAGAGCCTAAATTCTACAAGGTGGTGCATTGAAGCCTGAAATCCACAATATTAGAAGCAGACGAACGTATGCATAAGATTGGCGTACAAGAAAAATCCCCGAAATATTAGAATCTTGTGGACTGGAGATCGTTGGTGCACATGGAAGGATTTCCTCGGTGATATATTGGCAATGGATCTTTATGAGGTGTTGAGCGATTGATACTAGTGGGGACAGTATCTAGGTCATCAGTGGACTTGGGATGTGTGTGTGTGTATAATTTTACCTATATAGACATAAATCTATATAGGGTAGATGGGTACAGTTCGTACGTAGCAATTGAATCGTAGCGACTAATAATAAAATTCGACATAACATAGTGAAAAATTGGCATAAGCTTGTGTTATGTATAAGTTGTATAATTTACTAGTCACCACAACGTTGTTCTAACCCCTTCCTCATTAGAACCAATAAGATTTGGAAGGACAGTTACTGTTGTTGATACGAACCAATTATTTGGCTGAGGATCTTGACATTTGAGATGTCAATTTTTGGTCAGTAACTATATTGATTTATTATATTTTCTTATTTCCGCTGTGAGTTATTAGCATTAATGCTCTAATATATTTTCCTCTTTGCAGGATCCCAAACCAAAGATCTGTATTTTAATGGACTTGGGTTGTCGATTTAACAAAAATCTGGGCCCACTGACGTGCGGGTTGTATCATTTGGTATGAGAGCTTAGTTTAGTCAATTCTTGAAAATTAGGAAATGTTGAGTGAACATATTTTTATTTTGACTATAAATATAAATATAATATATGCTAAAATCCTAAGAATTCCATCTATAGAGTAGTTGCATATATAATATCCCTGGAACTGGATGGTACTTGACTCCATAGTCAGGCTTTGATAGCCTAATGATTGTTGATCCTCGTTTTTGCTTGCTTGTTGATGATGTACAATAAGTCCGAATAAAGGGGAAAATAAGAGTCTATATATTATAGAAAGTGGAAGATGGAGAAGAATTTGAAAACAAAGTGAAATGGTCATTCCTAATTTATGAATGGATTTTTCGATTTGGAAAGAGACAAGTCACTTAATGGAAAGATAGATGTTTTAAGAAAATAGTCAGAAGTCCACTTTCAGTCCAACCCAACAATAAAAAAAAATGTTGAAAATGAGAAGGAGTATAAATTGTATACTTTAAAAGGACTTTTAATGAAAAACTAGCAAGTATTGAATTTTGGGAAAAAAAGTAAGTATTAAATTTTAAGCTATATATATATATATAGATTAATGGTTTTGTAAGAAAATATATACGTTTGATTTCAGTAATGGAAGTTTTTGTTTGAGGCTATTTTCTTTTGAAAAGAAATGATGGAGAAATATAGCTCGTAAATCTTTCTATGTAATGAAAAAAATTTAAGTTATAAAAATATTTATATGGATGGACAATATAAGTGGTAAAGATTTGGAGTAGAGTAAATGGCTTAGAAAAGAAGATAAATTGAGATGTAAGTGACTAGACTATAATAGTTTAAGTAAAAGTATGGTAAATTTAAGAGAAAAACGTTTGGAATTAGTGCAGTTTAGGTTGAAGAGTTCAATGATAGAAAACTTTGAAATATAAATAAAAGAGATGTTTAATTTATTTTAATTAGGCCAGGATTTGATATAATTCAAATCATTTGAATGAAAATGGATAATAAAATAAGTTTCTATGAATCAATCAAGTTACAAATAAAGGTGTTTTGTTTGAAATAATATGGAATGTAGATGCAAAGGAAGAGATGTAAAAAATATGGAAACCCTTATATTGTACTTTCTATTCCAATAAAAAAATATAATATAATTCCTTGTAATTTCACACAAAACACAAATCCTCTTTTAAGCGATTCAAAGAGAATTATAGCGTTAACCATCCCTCTTGAAGGAAAAGTTGTTATAATGCATTACAATATAGAATCCTTAAATATAATAAAATGTGTAATAATTAGAAGTTGGGTTAGTAAATTATATTAAACAATGCTAGTAATCAAATTAAAGAAGCTAAGCAAAGAAAAATACACGGTTTCCATTGTTATGCGCATTTAATTTAGGTGTTTTTTGAAAGTCCCCCTTTTATGATAGTTGAAACTCTTCCAAATATTGAATTTAGGAAGAGTATGAGATTTAAGGAGATAATAGGATGGTAGTTGTCTATTCTACTCCAGTTTTTTTTTAATTTAAAAGTTATGAAAGATGTCTTGGAAACATGTAAAGTATATTTTTGAAAGGATTGGTTTGGTGGAAATAAATAAGTTTCGAAAGAAAAACTTAATAAATGACAGAATTAATAATCCAAAATTTTTAATAAATGTTGAATGGGTCTTTAAAAAGAAAAGGCTAATTTGATTTTAATATTAGAATTGTCAACATTCTCTTTTAAATTTAGTGAATAAGTTAAATTCAAAAATCTTTAAAATGTAAGTTTTGAAAAGAGTTAAAAACACCAAGTATTTTTGAATTTAATAAAAGTTTCTAAGTAATACTTTTAAAGACAAGTGTTTTTGGATTAGACGTTTCAAAATTCTGAAGTTTTCATTTTTGAAGAAAAATGATAAAGACCAAACTGGGATTTTAAATATAGATTAGATAGAAATTAGTGCCTCAATGAGAGGGGGAAAAGAATAAGGGAATGTAGGAGAGAGCGATGACTACTTTTGGAAAAAAGTAACAAGGAATCCCCGTAAAGTGTGAGGACACCAAAAACCCCAGGAATATTATATTGATATGTGTGTAAACCAAAGGACTGATATTAAAGTGCACTTCTATAAGTTTTGGAATATACTTGTAGGAGGCTTATGAATAAAAGAAATACCAAGGATTGAGAATACTATCAAAAGAATGAGATTAAGAGGAGATAGTAACAGTTAATAGTGAGATGGTAAAAACACATGGAAGATATTGGTAGACTTAAGTTAGGGAAGCAAAAGAGGAGATGGGAAAGGTTATTTCTCCAGGCTTAGTTTCCATTTAGTATGAAGACTGCATAGATTGTATTTCTTATCCGCTACAGTATGAGGAGGCATGGTTATTCCATAATTGGGTATGGAATGGAAGAGATGAATATACCTTATTCATCGTAAGTAATAAAGGAAGGATAAGGTTCGAAGATTTTCGCAGAGGGATGGCCTGTTAGGAAGGTTCATTCTAATTGTCATAGTAGATAGTGGTGTTATGTTTCCTTCCAGTATGGTTTTTCTTTTCATGAGTTGTAAGCATTGGTTGTTGCTATGAGCTGCGTACGTTCAGGGAAATTGTAACATCCCACCTTTTTGTACGCTTTAAGCAGACACACATGCCGACTCAAACCATACAAAAGGGCGAATTGTTATTTGGGGTGAATATGAAAAGGAGAAAGAAATAAAAAAAACAGAATCTCATAGCGGAATGATAAAATATAATAATCAAATAACAGTTCATGAAGCTGTTTATAAAACATTTGATTATACTTATACAATACAGAAATTAGAGTTACACATATCAGAGATAAATACATAACAATTGCAGCGGAACAGTATGATGCAGTGGAATAATATGGTAAATAATAATAATAAAATCTTCGTCTTCGTCCTCCAGAAAGAAGGTCTTTAAATCTTGAAATGTTGAGGCTGACTCGAGCGAATTGAAAAGACAAAACACTCGAGTCAGAACTAAAAGATCTTATGTAAGTTAAATCAACGGTAAATAAATATGATTGTAAACAACGTCGGAGATGTTTACGGATTTTGACATCTCCTATCCAGTGTCTAACATGAGTGCAGTAACTTAAGAGATGTTCGGGATTCGCATCTCCTAAGGATCCGTTAAACTATCTACTATGTAGTACAATACGCTATTATAATATATCTAAAGTAAAGTATACTATTTAAAAATATCGTTAAGGCTTTACATTTTCCACCTTAACACATTTTAGGTATGCCAATAGTCTATACAGTATCGTAACTCCCCAAAACTGGAGCCGCTAGAGGATACCACATAGGTACGACATAAAACAGACTCGTAGAAGGCGCGCTAGGGTAGGTGACATGGCACAACTAGGCAATGTCAGGGTAGATATACCAATTACACTTCCGGACAGCTGGTAACGCATAGCCGCAACTACCGTCCAACTCGAAACACACTCCTGAGTAAAATCGAAGGGTGGCCACCGAATAAATCGCAAAGTCAGAATATAGGATCGATGGAATGTGTTCGATCAAAGGAGCTACCTCATTGGCCCGTCGACTGCTCCTGTTTTAGCTACCTTATGCTAACTCACGGGAGTTAGGTCCACGTAAATATACCTTAAGGATCGTCACCACCATCCTACTTCATTCTGGAATCTCCACCGCGCACACATTTGTCAAAGTGGTTTTTGGTATCGACAGAGAGTATGCCCATATCCGATCCCGGTCTCTTTACCAACCAATCGCTTATTACAAACTGGATGGTTCTTTTACATTTCCAAAACCATTTCATAGTTGATATCAAAATATCATATTCAATTCAAATCATATCATTTTCGAAATCATTACTCATATTTACCTTTGAAATCATATCACATTTGAAATCATAGTTCGAAATTATATTTCCTTTCAAAAGTCATATTTCCAAAATAGGTTAAACTCTCATTTCAAAATTATCATATTAAACCAAATATGTTATTTAATTCCCAACTTAGGTTATAATGCTGCTTAACCACATTCACTTTAAAAATCGAGAATTTAATATAAACCCATCCTTATTACTTAGTTTGGAATTTAGAAGAAAATAGTTTTAAATAGTTATAAATAGTTAATATAGATTTTAAAATAGATTAAATATAATTAAAATAGATTAAATAGTTTTAAAATAGATTATTTAGATTTAAAATAAGTTAAAACAGGTTAATTAGTTTAAAAGTTGAAAATCTTAATAATTAAAGTCTTTAAAATAATATATTTTTAAAACTGTTTATATAGAAATATGAATTTGAAATTTACATCAATTTAAACTATTTATTCCATTCCAGTACATTTGGACCATTTTAATATACCAAAACCCAATTTCAAATTTCTCAATTCCAATTCTCAATAAAATATTTAATTCAATATCGCCTCCAGTCCATGTTCGAAATTTCAATTTAAATTACTCCAAATTCAATATATTACAAAGTTATATTTCAAAAAACTTAAAATAATTCAATTCTGACAAATTTCACTTTTTATTCCAAATTCAACTTTGAAATTTCAATTAAATCCTTTTAACAATACCTTTAAACCAATTCCAATTTTTATCATAAACTTGAATTTCGATAATAATTCAATTCGAATAAATCATTTTTATTTCAAAATATCATTTAAAAGGATTTCAAAATTTAAAGCTTTAAAATCATTTAATTTAACCAATCCGGTGTCAGTATATAATTCTCTACCCTAGGGTCAAGTGATACGGATATTCATCATTTCAATCCGCAATTTAAAATATTATATTTACGGATATATATCATTCCAAACTACAATCCCAAAAATATTAAAATCCATAAATCGCTCGAGTCTATCATTTCAACCCATAACGATTTTTCCTTAATCTATTGATCATTCGGGTCTGTATCATTTCAACCCATAGTGAACTTGTAGTTTATAACGATATAAAATAGAACATCCATTCATCCAATATCAACAATCAACATCCATTACAAACATCATCCCAATCAATCAATAAATATCAATATAGAACTGATAATCAATAATAGGTATTTAACTGGCAATTTATATTCAATAATAAATTAAATAACGATTTAATTCTAATAAATTAAAATTAAATGAGATGATGATTTAAAATATAACAAACAGTCATAAATAAATTTCTAATCACATCATAAATTAATTTAACAAACATAAGAAATTTTAGAAGTTGTGAGTGGGTTAAAACACTCACCTTTGAATTTAAATTCGAAATAAGCCCAAAATTTGAATAGCCTTAGAATTCGTCCTAACCAGCGTCAAAAAGTCCGGAATTTCGATA
The DNA here is from genome assembly GCA_030737815.1 of Allium fistulosum. NCBI lineage: Eukaryota > Viridiplantae > Streptophyta > Magnoliopsida > Asparagales > Amaryllidaceae > Allium > Allium fistulosum. Next base: position 1,148,279,293 of record CM060905.1, read on the forward strand.
CGATCCCAACAGATAAAACCGCGCGTGAATCCGTGCTCATATGAAAAAGTTATGATTTAATTAGCATTAACGGTTTTAATTAACATTTAATTAACTAAATAAGATAATTAGCTACTAACCCTTCTCTCCCACAATGCACAGACAATCACGTGAACCCAAAACGCACGCCAAAGCTTTCGACCGCACTTCATCAACGTCGACCTATCGATGATCTGAACGTACCAGCGCGTGCGCCTCGAGCTTCTCCTCCTCCACCTCGAAAGCCACAGAACCTGCTGCCCCCTATTGCCACAAAACCCATGGAAACGTGCGACATTCAAAGGAAGATTTTGGCGAATCTGTGATGCTGTAGCACGAATCAACCATATGGATTTGAAGAGGAGGCTGAGATCTACAACATTCATGTTGGGAGTTTTTGAATTCGATGCATGGATTGAGAGGAATTAAGGGGAAATGTGGAGGCAATTTCGGCCATTGAAATACAAAGAGGGCAGCGGCTAGGGTTTCAGGAATATTATACTATTTCTCGTTTAGTGTGATATTTATAGCGTGAGGTCCAAAACGGCCCGAACTCCAAACAAAGCGTGCCGCCTGACGTTTCTAATATTTTACCCACATTCCGAACGCACTGGAACTAGTTTCGACGCCAAATTTGATCGTATGAAGAAGTTAGCTTTAAAATCAATTTATTTCAAATTGATTTCAATTAAATTTATTTCTAGGCGTTTCGAGCCCGTACGATCAAACGACAAGTCCGATCGCTACGAAACTTGACATCCTACAATAATTTACCGTTACGGATCCGATGTAACTGGTTTCGTCGAAATCCGAGTCAGTGGCCAAAATGGCTATTTTCACATTAATTAAATTAATTAATATTAAATTAATTAATCACTTTTCGATTCAATATTTAATAATTTACAATTTCTATCACTCTGGATTACTTAGTGATTTATTGTCCTTTAAAACAAATTTCGATATCAGTTTACTTTGGAATATTTCCCAATTTACCTTGTTTAATCTCAATTTCGTAAATTCAGTAATTATACGAATTCCAAAATTTCATTTATTTGATTTTCAATACTGTTATTAAATCAATTATCATCTTATAGATATAATTACCATTGGTTTATATCTTAGTGCATAAAAAATTTCCAATTTCATCTTAATTTCAATTAACGTAGTATTTAGTTTCATTTACTTACAATAAATCCATTTATTATAAATTGAATTCTAATTATTTATAATTAATTACAATAAATTGATTTGATTCAATTCCAATCTTTTTATTAAGTCCATTATTACTCTATAAACCTAGACCTTTCATTACCTTAATATACTCCAATTTAACAACTTCTAAACATTGTATTACATTTCACATTAATGTAACATTTATTTACATTTATTTAAAATTGATTTCAATTTCAATTCAACTACCTAAATAAATAGATAACTTATAATAATTGTCACTATTTATTTTTAATTACATTTATAAGTTTATTACTTACAGCGAATGTTACCATTTCTTTCATCGCACTAATTTTATTCCATTTCCATTCATTACACAATATTTTATCAATAAGTCAACATTTTAAATTATCAATTACCTTTTATATCCCATTATAAATTAATGCACACATTAATACAACAAATATTATAATTATTTACACAATACTGGCTTTATTCAATTACCATTAATAAATTAAATATTTACATTTGTTTCCTTATATTCAATTTATAACCAAGTATAACATCTTACATTATTCCAATCAATTTAACTTTCGTTAACTTGTTAATAATTTACTTAAATTAACCTTGTTCATTTTATTCTAGTTATTATTTCATTAATAAATCACAAATTCCTATTTCTTCAAATATTAAATAACAAAATTTATTAAATTAACCATTTTTAAGTATCGAAAATTTACGGGTCGTTACACTCTCCCCCACTCACAACTTTTCATCCCCGAAAAGGAAATAGAAGGGAAAAGAAGGAAGCTTGTAATTAATATATCTTATTCAAAATATTAAATTTATAAACAATTAATTTACAAAATTAATTAATTTAAATTAAAATATATCAGTTTATAACCTTTAAATCCTTTTTTTCAAATTAACAAAGGTTTGGAAAAACATTTCATAAAATTTTCTAAGTCCAAAATTTATGAATAATTTCGGTAGAGTCTCCTTTTTACGGAGAGGCTCGGGAGAAATAGTAATATCAATAATAACAATATATATCAAAATTTTCAAACTAAAATATCCCAACAGCGGGAAAAATATTATAATACCGGTATAAAACCGTAATCCGAGAACGTACCTATTTGTCGGGCAAACAACGCTTAATTACGAAACCAAAAGCAGTGGCAATTGCTTCCATAACCTGTATTTCACTTATATAATCCAAACAGAGTTAATAATTATATAAAATGAAATATTTAAAGTTGTTTCAATTAATAGAAAACAAATCAATACAACATAGCAACCATTTCTTGCAAACAAACATACAATCATCATATGAAATCAATAATGTCAAATCTCCATCCATAGCAAACGAACAAATGGTTTGTTCGGTTTCAGAAATTTTAACCGCGTAGAATGACAAATAAATTACTGAGTGCACCATTTACTCAACAGTCTTAGATGAACTCAATATATTATTCATACATCATAAACAGTTAGAAGTATCATATCCTAAACAACCCATAAACCAAAACAAACAATAATTTACAATGTACTTGAGTTATTCTTATTAAATTCCTTTCACAACATTTTACAGTTTTTATTTTCTCTTTTCATTCATACAAGGATTATTTCTTTAACTTACATTTATCTCTTACAAGATTTTATTCTCATTCATTAATTCAATGTTTATTTCATTTATTTTCTTCCTTTATTACTTACAAAAATTCATTTTCATTTATTCAAATCATGTCAATTTCTTTTATTGCATTACATTCATTTTATTATTTACTTTAATTATCAATAGTTTCAATATTAACTTAAGTTTAAAATCCTTTACTTACAGCACTCATTTTCAATTTCATTTAATTAGTAGTATTACAATTTTAACTCAAGTTTATAGCTATTTTCATATCAAATTTCTTATTTATAAAAGTAAATTTCATTGAACCCTTCCATTACATAAGTTTTACTTGTAAAAATTTCCAGTACATATTCTTTTAACATTTCAACTTTTATAATTGGTAAGTTATATATATATATATGCTTTAAGAATGCAATTGAAACTTACACAAGTTTGACTTACTTATTTTAATTAACTTAAGGTTCATTAATTATCATTTTTTATTTTCATATTTTTTCGTTTACAAGTTACAAATTTCAAATTCCTTGTATATTTCAGTTATAACTTAGCATGTAATTTCTTATTTTCATTTAGAAGTTTCAATTATTAAATAGTTAAAATTTTATTCCATTACAATAATTGAAATCTCTAATTCATAGAAATTTAAGAACTAAATGCCGGTTCCATTTCAAATCATTTAAAATAATATATATACATATATATCAAATCATACTAAAAAAATAAAGTTTAATATTCATTTATCAAAACAAATGTGTAGTAAACTACTACAGCAGCCTTCCCACTTTGAAACTCGAAAATGAACGTCGATGATGCGTGCACTCATCACCGAAATTATTTTCCAGCGATAGAGAGGGAAGTACAGAACTTATTTCTTTCCAAAATTTCATTAAAACAATTCTTTCAAATTATATTGAAATATTTATATCAGAAAATACTTCTAAATAATATTATTATTATATTCCAAAAATCATTCGAAAGAAATTTTCAAAAACCACCGAAACTTAAGTTCTAAATTTCCAAATTTCATTTATCATATTTTCAAATCTTATTTCCAACCTATATTTATAAATTTCACTACTTAACAACAGATGTATTACAACCAAATATATCATTTATAAAATTTATTATTTTACATACAAAATATATAATAGGCAAAATTATTTCATTCACCTATATTTCAAAACAAATATTGTGTCGGTCTGTCCTATTAAGTGTTTAGAAATCCCTATCAATGTCATAGCGTCCTATGCACCAACCAGAATTTATAAATACAAAACGGAACAAATTAACACAATATAAAACATTTTATAACATTAACAAATACGCTCTCTCATATATATACTCTCAAGGACTCATTCTAGGGTATTACTACCCCATTTAATATGAGTCAGACCCCACAAAGCTAAGGTTATCGCTAAACCAAAGCACTGATACCAACTATAATATCCCGCCATTTTGTACGCTTTAAGCAGACACACATGCTGACTCAAACCATACAGAAGGGCGAATTGTTATTTAGGGTGAATAAGAAAAAGAGAAAGAAATAAAAAAAACAAAATCTCACAGTGGAATGACAAAATATAATAATCAAATAACAGTTCATGAAGTTGTTTATAAAACATTTGATTATACTTATACAATACAGAAATCATAGTTACACATATCAGAGATAAATACATAACATTGCAACGGAACAGTATGATGTAGTGGAATAATATGGTAAATAATAATAATAAAATCTTCGTCTTCGTCTTCATCCTCCAGAAATAAGGTCTTCAAATCCTGAAATACTCAGGTTGACCCGAGCAAATTGAAAAGACAAAATACTCGAGTCGGAACTAAAAGATATTATGTGAGTTAAATCAGCGGTAAATAAATATGAGTGTAAACAGTGTTGGAGATGTTTACGGGTTTTGACATCTCCTATCCAGTGTCTGACGTGAGTGTAGTAACTTAAGAGTTGTTCGGGATTCGCATCTCTTAAGGATCCGTTAAATTATCTATTATGTAGTACAATATGCTATTATAATATGTCTAAAGTAAAGTATACTATTTAAAAATAGCATTAAGGCTTTACATTTTCCACCTTAACATATTTTTAGGTATGCCAATAGTCTATACAGTACCGTAGCTCCCCGTAAACTGGAGCCGCCAGAGGATACCACATACGACATAAGACAAACTCGTAGAAGGCGTGCTAGTGTAGGTGACACAACACAACTAGGCAATGCCAGGGTAGATATACCAATTACACTTCCAGACTGTTGGTAATGCATAGCCGCAACTACCGCCCAACTCGAAACACACTCCTGAGTAAAATCGAAGGGTGGCCACCGAATAAATCACAAAGTCAGAATATAGTATCGATGGATTGTGTTCGATCAGAGGAGCTACCTCATTGGCCCGTCGATTGCTCCTGTTTTAGCCACCTTATGCTAACTCACGGGAGTTAGGTCCACGTAAATATACCTTTAGGATCGTCGCCACCATCCTACTTCATTCTGGAATCTCCACCGCGTATACAGTTGTCAAAGTGGTTTTCGGTATCGACAGAGAGTATGCCCATATCTGATCCCGGACTCTTTACCAACCAATCGCTTATTACACACCGGATGGTTCTTTTACATTTCCAAAACCATTTCATAGTTGATATCAAAATATCATATTCAATTCAAATCATATCATTTTAGAAATCATTACTCATATTTACCTTTGAAATCATATTGTTAATCCTCTTTTGTTCGCGACTTAACAGGAGACGACTTAAGGAAGGGTCCGACTTAACAGTTCACGAGTTAAAGTAGTCCCCGACCTAACAGTGTACGAGTTAAAGTAGTCTCCGACCTAAACACGTATGTCTTATAAAGTGTGACGACTCAACAGGTCATGACTTAAAGCAGCATACGACCTAAGCTACAGGTCCGACCTAACAGGAGCCGACTTAGGATAATCTACCACTTAAGAACTAAGACCGACTTAAGTAGGTTACCGACTTAAGAAATGCTCCGAGTTAAGGAAGTCTCCAACTTAAGGCTGTTACCGACTTAACGATTTAAGGGATCTCCGACCTACCAGTTTAAGAAGCTGACGACCTACGACTTATATTAAGTCGTACACGACTTATACGAGCTCGCTCAGATCAAATGCCGCCGACCTACGACTTATACTAAGTCGCTGCCGACTTATGACTTGCAGTCTAACAGCTCGTTCTGGACATGTTCAGGAACAACTAATACTGCCCCTTATCTCGTCAACGACTTACCTTAAGTCTTCCACGACCTAAGACTTAGACAAAAAACTCGTACTCAGAGCTGCTCCTATAAATAGACCACCACTTTCAACATGAAGAGAGGTTTTGGCGGATCATTTCTAAAAGCGTCGTTACTCTGCCGAACTCTCAACTCACTCGACAATTGAAGATCTTCATACATTCGTGACACTACAACAAGCTTCGAGAGGAATTTCTTGCATTCTACACAGATTCATCAAGTTCCATCATCGGAGTTTGAGCTAGTAGTCGAGATTGTCTTTAAGATCAAATTGTAATGTTGTCATAAGTGGATTGTATCGTCTTGTAACCAGATTCAATAATAAAGAGATTCAAAGTGGACGTAGGCACGATTTCAAGCCGAACCACTATAAACTGCTGTCTTTTACCGCTTTTTCGCTACTTTACTGCTTACTTTTTTGTTCCCGTCACACGGGTGGTGCTTTCACGATTCTACTACACACACCGGGTGTAAGCGTTCACTTTTCAACGTTAACATTTTTGGTGCTTTCACTGAGAAGATTGAACTCAGGCGATCATCCACCGTTGCTTCGCAAAAACTCATAAAAAGAACCTCTCTTAAAAACCAGAAGTTGATCCGAAATAATGGCTCCTGGAAGAAGAGGTAGACCTACCAGATCCAGAAATGCTCATGAAGGGACTTCCGCTTCCCCAACAGCAGACCAAGCAACTCCTACCGTTGGAGTCACCAGGGCTGAATTGGATGACGCAGTTTCTGGATTATACCAACAAATTGAAGCTCAAAACGCTTTGATGATGGATAGATTAACTGCTCTGCTCGGGGCAAATCGTCAACCAGAAAACCATCAAACAACCTTTCCTGAAATGCCACCTTTCCAAGCCGAGGGTTCTATGCCGCAGCCAACTTATCGTGAACATGTGCCCGGGCAAGCTTCCGAGAGAAGGACTAATGCCTGGCCGGAAATGTCTTTGAACAATAAAGACTACCTGTCTGAAATGGTTGGCCGCATCATGAAAGAGAGCATGCAGAGGGAAGAGAATGAGAGTGACTGGGGATTTGCACCAAGCAGAACTCCGTTTACTGAAAGGATCTTGAAAGCGGAATTTCCAAGGAAATTTGCACCTCCTACTATCCAATCCTATAGGGGAACGAGTGACCCTAATCATTTCCTATACAAGTACGATTGGCATATGGCCGGTGCAAGAGCATCGGACGAGATTAAGTGTCGATACTTTCCAGTGTACTTGGAAGGTGTGGCCTTACTTTGGTTCACAAAGCTTCCAATTCGGTCAATAGATCAGTTCTCCGACTTGACGCAAAAGTTTAAAGAACAGTTCAGATTGTATAATTCAAAAGCTAAGGATATAATGTCACTGTCTAGTCTTGAACAAGCTCCTGGAGAATCAATCAAATCTTTCTTAAGCCGTTTCAATATAGCTGTAGCCGAAGTAGATAATGTAGAACCGCGTATGATCCTGACCTACTTGGTGCGAGCCATCGATAAATCAAGTGAATTTGGAAAATGGCTAAAAATGAAGGAACCAAATTCCCTTGAGAAGTTTTATAAAAAGGCCGATGAATTCATGCGCCTGGAAAACCTTTCCGCCTCAGAAAAAGTATTAGTTGCTAAGGACAACAATAATGATCTTGCTTTTAACAGAAGAAATTCTGAGAATCAAAAAAGGGAAAACGACGGAGGAAAGAATCAGGGGAATGAGAAGAAACTCCGCCGCTTCGATCTTTCAGATTTTACTCCTTTAACTGATACAACAAGAAATATCTTTTTCGCAACAAAGGATGTTGTCAGGTATCCTAAGCCACCTGAGATGAAGAGAGGTGCAGTGCGTAATGGAAAATTCTGCCAATTTCACAATCAACCTGGCCATGACACTGACCAATGTCGCCAGTTAAAAAATGTGATTGAAGAATTGCTGGAGCAGGGTAAACTCCAACAATACGTTAAGAGAAGCGGAATCAATCCAACCTCATCCACTCAGGGTCAACAACGTCCTGCCCATCAATCCGATTCTCACAACAACACTACAGTGCAGGATTCAGAAAAGCTTGTCATTAATGTTGTCACAGGAGGTTCACACCCAGCAGGCAGAAGTTGGGATGACTTCTAATTGCCCACAAAACTGCGACTAGGGCATCTTTCACTTTCTCTTGCATATAAATCCCAAGCTATGAATCTAGTGCAAATGGAAAGCCAGCCCAGAGATTCTGAAACAACAATCACTAGCATCCATTTTTTACTTAACAGCATTGCCTAAATTTCTAAAATAATAATGGATGAGTAACTTTTGCGTTGTAAACTACTGAGAAATCAGTATGATTAGATAGTGAAAAAACTATGAATTCTGTGTTTTCTGTTAAAAAAATGCCTGTTATATTTCGATATGTAAATACTCTAAATGTATTGCTAAAATGTCGATCTAATATTGCAGGTCATTAAAGCGAAGCTCACCCGTCGCAAAGCCAAGCGAGCCCTACAAATCACTTATTAAGCAAATACCAAGCAATAAAAAAAAAATTCCAGATTCAAATCCCATACAAGAGGAACTTCACATAAAAAGTTGGCGACGCCACTGTGTCAAGCACTCGTTAACTAGTTGCGGTCGTCAATATTAAAAGACATCCAACCAAGTAACTTGCGTTTACCCTGTAGAGTCACTTAACAGTGAAGTCTACTTCTTCGGATAAAGCAAATTACTTGCAAATGAAAGGAAGACGTGCTTGGAAACAATAATAAAGGATCGCAGATAGGAAGATGATGAGGAAACATGGGCCGGCAAACATAAAAGCAGTCAAAAGGAGGTATGCCTCTCAATAAGAAGGCCAGTAGATCCACAAAAGGGACACCTTCCCAAGCAGAAGGAACAGGACCCTTGCTAACTGATCGTGATGCATCCGATCAGGCAGCTTGCATCCGTACCGTGGATCTACTCGCCCCTGAGACACGACTTTCCTGGCACACCAACCAACCGATGCTCCTTCCCAAAGTTCAACAAAGCCCTCTAACGAGGCACGCCAAAAAATGAAAGTGCTTTCCTAAATCAAAAAAGATTGGTGGAACCACTGGAGGGGCACCTTCCCAAGCTGAAGGAACAGGGCCCTTGTTAGTTAATTGCGATCGTTTGTGCAAACGAACATCCAATCAAGCAACTTGCGTCCGCCCCGTGGATCCATTCAACCATGAGAAAGTAACTTCCAGGCAATCACAAGACCTCTTCGGAGGCAAAAGCCCTTTTCGAAGGCACATTTCACCCGTGTAGAAGTGCAAAATGCTCCTCTTCGGAGGCCCACTTCACCAGAGCTGAAATGCTAAAAAGCCCTCTTCGGAGGCACATTTCACCCGTGTAGAAGTGCAAAATGCTCCTCTTCGGAGGCCCACTTCACCAGAGCTGAAATGCTAAAAAGCCCTCTTCGGAGGCACATTTCACCCGTGTAGAAGTGCAAAATGCTCCTCTTTGGAGGCCCACTTCACCAGAGCTGAAATGCTAAAAAGCCCTCTTCGGAGGCACATTTCACCCGTGTAGAAGTGCAAAATGCTCCTCTTCGGAGGCCCACTTCACCAGAGCCGAAATGCCAAATCGCTTCTCTTCGGAGACCAAAATCGCTTCTCTTCGGAGACCAAAAAACCCCTTCGGAGGCACACTTCACCATGCTTGAAGTACCAGACATAAGCCCTCTTCAGAGGCACAAAAACAAAGCCTTCTTCGGAAGCACTAAACAAATCAAAAAATTCTTCAGAAAGTTCACTTCACTGCATAGGAAAATCCACTTTTTAACAAATAAGAGTGATCGTCTCTGAAAGTTGAAGGGTTCTTCAAGGAAGAAAGAGAAAGTGAAAATTTCTCCAAAAAATGAGATACAATCTATTAAACGCAGAATGATTCTTCCCTTAAAAGAGGAATAGTTATTCTTTGAAATAGGAATATCAGTCTTGTAAAAGCTAGAAATCTTGCAATGCACTTGTGGTATGGGGGCAACACTATAAAATTCAGTTACATTAATAAAAGTAATGTGCAAGCAACATACCGCAAGTTCATTGCAATATCACGAAGAGTAGATGTGGAATAAATGCATTCTCAAACACAGACAAAAAAGTTTGTACAAGTAAAAAGAATCGTTTATTCTACACTAAAAATGAGAAATAAATATACTCACGCATACATAAGAATTCGTACAAGTAAAGGAACTATTTTATTCAATACTATGAAAATTCTTTACATGTGCAGATATCTCAAAAAAGCAAAAGCAGGGACCGGTACCCGCACAATCTCCGGTCAATACATGCAAAAAGCAAAACAAGAAGCATAAGGTCTAGCTTATCATTCCTTCTTCCGACCACCCTTGGAACTCTTTCCCGGCCTGATAATCAGTTTTGAAAGCCGTTGTGAATGAGTTGGGGAAGGAGGAGAAGGAGGGGCAGCCAGATCTTCTTCAATATTCTTCTCATTAGCCGAAGCGCTCTTCTTCTTCTTCTTCATTGCACGCTTCCCCTTCTGCCTTGAAGAAGATTCGCTCCCCGGAGTAGCAAGAAGTGTAGAAAGCTTTGTGTCATCATCAAGAGACTGCTCTGGGGTCTTCTCAATGTCATCAAGATCCTCCGCCTTCTGCTCTTGTGAAACGGCCGGATCATCCAGGCCTTGAAGAGCTTCAATTTTCTCTGCCTGTGATCCCGGCTGAGAAGCAGAAGGAGGAGTAACTTGGGAAGGTGGAGGAACAGCAGCTGGAGAAGGAGAAGTTGGTATAGCTTTCAGAACTTCCGCTGCAGAAGAATAGAAGTTAAAATCGGTATTCTCTGAGAAAAGAGAAGTTATTAGTTCATCAAACTCAGTTAAATCGAATAAGTGATTCACTGGACCCGAGTCAACGCCAAAGTTACCTTAAGAAGTTGGTTTTGTAAAATTAATCTCGAATTTCTCGGCCTCGATATCTTCCAGGGCTTCGTCCTCAGTAGGAGTAGTCACAATTTTAGTGTCTACTTTAGCAGGAAGCAAAGAATGGGCACTGGAATTTATAATATTGACGTCAGCTGAAGTTGAAGTATGAACTTGGGCAGTTGAAGGAGCTTCCTCTTTCAGGTATTCATCTCCTGTAGACTCAGCTCGCGCTCTGGCAAGTTGCTCTTTTCCTTTAGCAAGAGCAGCACGAGTTTCATCGTCAAGATAGCGTGCCTCAAGCTCTGCCTCATCATAGCCGGCCCCGCCAAGCATGTCAACTGCTGCTTCCCATACTTCAGCCAGGGTAACCTCATAGTCGGGGCACAGAAAAGAGAGGCTCCCGTGACCCAGAACGCTGTGTAGATAAAAGTCAAATAAGGTGGAGCTGATGTTAGCTTTTGTTGTTTCATGCGATTGCTCGGCCGCCTCTTTTTCGACGACAGCTGCAGCTCGACCAGCAACAGCCTCATCACGCTCTTTATCAGCATTAGCAAGTTGGGACTTTAGCAATTCAATCTCCACGTTCTGGGAGTTAACTGTTTCCCACAGCTGAGTGTTATTTTTGCGGTATTCTTCAACAACGAACTGCTCAGCTGCAAATTTCATCTCAGCGTCCCTCTGAGCAGCGTGCGCATCCCGCACTTGTTTTTGAAACACTTCTTCCTTTTGAGATTGTGAAGCGGAAGAAGCGGCGAGATCTTCCTTGAGTTTTGTGACCTCGGACTCAAGTCTTGCATTATCATCAGCAATACTCGTCATCTCGGCGTCATGCTTTTTGCAGATTTTGTCCCATTCCGTCTTGTCGTTTTCCATGGTCAGCATGGCTTCAAGGTTCGCATGATTGACTCTTTGGAGTTCATCGACGAGTTTCTGCCATTGCGACATCCTCTCAATGTTAAGCCTAACTGCATCAAGACTTTTAAGCATGTCTTGCTTGTCGATCGGGACCAAATCTAGGTCAAAGCGCACTCCTTTTAAGCACCAATTCGGAAATCGGCTTTGAAGCGTTGGAGGGCCATCTTTAACCTGATACTGGGGTCTGTTGATGATCGCTTGGATATCAGACTTCTTTAAAGAAGGAGAGCCGGATGGAACATTAGGAGAAATGGGAGCATCAGTCTTTTCAGAAATTGTAGATGCGTCACTTGGCTTGGATCGCTTGCTCGATTCGTCAGCAATATGAGTCTTCCCCTTGTCATCATAAGACTTTCGCTTATGGGAATCGTCACTTCTGTGAGAAGAATCATATCGCTCAGCGTCTTTTCTTCTCTACCACTGCTCGTAATCCCGCCTTTCTTGAGCCTTCCTTCGAGCCCTTTCCTCATCTGTCTCTCTCTGGTCACCAAGGTATTTCCTAAAGTCATAAGATCCACGGCCTCCATGGCGCTGAAATGAGTCATAGTATGAGCCAGTACGCCCCATCGGAGAATCTGAAAATGGAAAAGAAGTAAAGTTTAGAAATTTCCAGGGAAAAAGGATAAGTGCGTATAAGTGCTGAAAAATCCTAAGTGTGTGCGGTGTGCAAACTACGTGCATCAAACTACAGACCACGCTTTAATGTGGGAACGGAGACGACAGGTGTAGAAGTTGTCGAAGCTTGTTTAAAGGAAGAAGTCGCTTCAACGACAGGAGAGGTCTCTTTTGAAATATTATCCTTGAAAAGTTCTTGAGAAGTTATCATTATATCACTCAAGTCATCAAAGGTGTCATCGTCGTGGCATCTAGCAGAACTCCCTTTTTTGACTTCCACATCGGCTGATTTTTTAGAAATTCGAGGATTTTCTTCCTCTTCAATAATTGGAGCAAGGGCCGGCTTGCTGGACGATCCCGCAACATCGATAGAAGTAGAACACTTTACTAATGCGATGTCTATAGTTGGCTCCTTTGGAACCATCTCTTCCGTTGAAGCTGGGGCATCTGCTGTCTGTGCTGAAGAATTAGAAACTTCACGGGGCTGAATAAAGCGGGAAGAGTCTAAAAGCCCGAAGTGATGTAAAAATTCGTCTGTCAATAGAAATTGAATACTCCTCTCCTCAACTGGCACCGTCATAAGCCTCTCAAAAGTCGCTTTGTGACCGGAATCTCTAGAAGGAGGAGGAAGTGCTGAAAAGAAAAAGGCAAAGTTAACACTTGACAACTCGGATTTCGGCAAAGTCGAAAGAACATAAGAAACAGAGACAAGTGATCTTACTTCCTATTCTCCAGATGGTGTAAAATCCCGGAGGACAGCGAACGTAGAAAAACTGGCTTAGGAAACTGTGAACACTGTCAGGGAGACCGATGATTAACTTACGATTTCTGGCACTTCTTACAACTGTGATGGAGGGATGGTCTTTGTTTTTAGCAAAAGAGCACAGATAACAAATTTCATCAAAACTTGGGAGACGATCCAGCGTTCTCCTGAATAGCACACAAAGCCCCATCAGGATAGCATATCCATTGGGATGCAGCTGGAAAGGGGAGATGGTCAATCGTAGAAGAAGTGTTCGCAAGAAGTCATTAAAAGGAGGGATAGCTCCATTCTGGCACATTTGTCGATTTACTGCAACAAAACCACGAGGAGGTCTATCAGCATTATCAGGTTTCCCGGGTAGTTGTGCGTCTACTTCAGCAATTCCGAATTGAATACACAACTGGTTAAAGGTTCTGTAGCTCAAAGTGGTCGGGACCCTTTCTGGAGGATCATTCAACGGAACAACAACTGGAAAAATCTCTTCAACTTGCTCTATTTCTTCTTGTGGAGAAGGCATTCTACACAATCAACTGGATGTTCAAATGTGAAGGTGCATGTTTCCTAAAAAGTGTGAAGTGTTGTGAAAAACTAATAAAAATAAAAAGCAAAGCTTAACTGGAATTAAACTAGCTGACAATCAGTCGATTACAAGATTTCAGAACTTGTTAATATTCAAGTGCAGTGTTAATACAAACAAACCAGTTTCAGTTGACTATTACGATTTTGTTTTAATACTTCACTCGGATTGGTTATTGTACAGCATTTCATTCATATTCATTTAATTTGATTTTTTCTTTATCAACTAATCTGTCATTCGATGTGGGCAGTCAGTGGCAGTATATTCGTCCCAGTATTCTGTGAATGTTGTATTAAGTAGGTTGTTAGCTTTCAACAGTTCATAATTCAACAGTTCAAAGTCCAGGCAAAGCTTAATAGTGTCAAGTGCTAAGTCGCCAATGACTCAAGTGCTAACTCGGCGACGACTTAAGAAAGATTTCCTATGGGTTAAGTTAAGTCGTTGGTTCTCTGATTCTTTGGGTCATCAGCCATGACACTTATAAAGATATATAGCCTCGGTTCAAGACAACACATGTGCTAACTCGTCCACGACTTAAAGCTTATGAGGCGAGCTAGAGTAAGTCGTTTATAATACAAGACGTTGGCATTTCAAGTCAGCAGTCCCTAACTCGTAGGTCGGATAAAGAAGCAAAAGCTCTAATTCGAGGCAACAAGAAATCCTCCAAGTCCTAACCCGGAAACGACTCAAAACTGCTAAGTCGGTTCCGACCAAATCATGGAAGTCACTGGGTCACGCGAAATAGCTAAGTCATGAACAAGCCAGAATCTCAACCGGCTTTCTTCCCTAACTCTTAACCCGTTAACCCAATAGCCTAACAGTCAACGACAATCCTCATTCCATCAAACCAGTGGATCACCCAAAAAACCAATTCGAATCGCCTCAGATTCGCTGTGAATCCGATATATTCCTGCTCTATCACAATTACAACATGGTCGATGGCGATTGCAGGTCACTCGAAGAATTATCCATAATGAATCGCGGCACCAAAAAACAAATGGAAGTCGTAAAATGGGGAGTTATCAATTCGACAGTGGACATGGGTGAACGAAGATCGGATCAACTTACGAAGTATAATGGGAAGATGATCGGCGATTGGATGGTTTAAATCGTCTTTGGGAAGCTCGGAACTGCGTCAATGGCTGATTCGAATAGAAGAACAGATGAGGAGGAGGAAGGATGATTCAACTATTTATACGCTGGAAGGTGGGTCGACTTACACGGTGTACGACCTAAGACTTATGTTAAGTCGCTTCCGACCCAACCAAAAAGCGAGTTAAGAAAATCGAAGCATATGACCTACGACCTAGGCATACACTTCGAGGGGCAAATGTTAATCCTCTTTTGTTCGCGACTTAACAGGAGACGACTTAAGGAAGGGTTCGACTTAACAGTTCACGAGTTAAAGTAGTCCCCGACCTAACAGTGTACGAGTTAAAGTAGTCTCCAACCTAAACACGTACGTCTTATAAAGTGTGCCGACTCAACAGGTCACGACTTAAAGCAGCATACGACCTAAGCTACAGGTCCGACCTAACAGGAGCCGACTTAGGATAATCTACCACTTAAGAACTAAGACCGACTTAAGTAGGTTACCGACTTAAGAAATGCTCCGAGTTAAGGAAGTCTCCAACTTAAGGCTGTTACCGACTTAACGATTTAAGGGATCTCCGACCTACCAATTTAAGAAGCTGACGACCTACGACTTATACTAAGTCGTACACGACTTATACGAGCTCGCTCAGATCAAATGCCGCCGACCTACGACTTATACTAAGTCGCTGCCGACTTATGACTTGCAGTCTAACAGCTCGTTCTGGACATGTTCACGAACAACTAATACTGCCCCTTATCTCGTCACCGACTTACCTTAAGTCTTCCACGACCTAAGACTTAGACAAAAAACTCGTACTCAGAGCTGCTCCTATAAATAGACCACCACTTTCAACATGAAGAGAGGTTTTGGCGGATCATTTCTAAAAGCGTCGTTACTCTGCCGAACTCTCAACTCACTCGACAATTGAAGATCTTCATACATTCGTGACACTACAACAAGCTTCGAGAGGAATTTCTTGCATTCTACACAGATTCATCAAGTTCCATCATCGGAGTTTGAGCTAGTAGTCGAGATTGTCTTTAAGATCAAATTGTATTGTTGTCATAAGTGGATTGTATCGTCTTGTAACCAGATTCAATAATAAAGAGATTCAAAGTGGACGTAGGCACGATTTCAAGCCGACCCACTATAAACTGCTGTCTTTTACCGCTTTTTCGCTACTTTATTGCTTACTTTTTTGTTCCCGTCACACGGGTGGTGCTTTCACGATTCTACTACACACACCGGGTGTTAGCGTTCACTTTTCAACGTTAACACATATCACATTTAAAATCATAGTTCGAAACTATATTTCCTTTCAAAAGTCATATTTCAAAATTATCATATTAAACCAAATATGTTATTTAGTTCCCAACTTAGGTTATAATGCCGCTTAACCACATTCACTTTAAAAATCGAGAATTGGAATTTAGAAGAAAATAGTTTTAAATAGTTATAAATAGTTAATATATATTTTAAAATAGATTAAATATAATTAAAATAGATTAAATAGTTTTAAAATAGATTAATTAGATTTAAAATAAGTTAAAACTGATTAAATAGTTTAAAAGTTGAAAATCTTAATAATTAAAGTCTTTAAAATGATATATTTTTAAAATAGTTTATATAGAAATATGAATTTGAAATTTATATCAATTTAAACTATTTATTCCATTCCAGTACATTTGGACCATTTTAATATTCCAAAACCCAATTTCAAATTTCCCAATTCCAGTTCTCAGTAAAATATTTAATTCAATATCGCTTCAATCCATGTTCGAAATATCAATTTAAACTACTCCAAATTCAATACATTTCAAAATTATATTTCAAACAACTTAAAATAATTCAATTCTGACAAATTTCACTTTTTATTCCAAATTCAACTTTGAAATTTCAATTAAATCCTTTTAACAATACCTTTAAACCAATTCCAATTTTTATCCTAAACTTGAATTTCGATAATAATTCAATTCGTATAAATCATTTTTATTTCAAAATATCATTTAAAAGGATTTCAAAATTTAAAGCTTTAAAATCATTTAATTTAACCAATCCGGTGTCAGTATATAATTCTCTACCCTAGGGTTAAGTGATACGGATATTCATCATTTCAATCTACAATTTAATTTTTTTTATTTATGGATATATATCATTTCAAACCGTAATCCCGAAAATATTAAAATCCATAAAATCGCTCGAGTCTTTCATTTCAACCCATAACGATTTTTCCTTAATCTATTGATCATTCGGGTATGCATCATTTCCACCCATAGTGAACTTGCAGTTTATAACGATATAAAATAGAACATCCATTCATCCAATATCAACAATCAACATCCATTACAAACATCATCCAATCAATCAATAAATATCAATATAGAACTGATAATCAATAACAGGTATTTAACTGGCAATTTATATTCAATAATAAATTAAATAACGATTTAATTCAAATAAATTCAAATTAACAGAGATGATGATTTAAAATACACCAAATAGTCATAAATAAATTTCTAATCACATCTTAAATTAATTTAACAAACATAAGAAATTTTAGAAGTTGTGAGTGGGTTAAAACACTCACCTCTGAATTTAAATTAAATTTAAATTCAAAATAATCCCAAAATTTGAACGGCCTTAGAATTCGTCAAAACCAGCGTCAAATGGTCCAGAATTTTGATATGATCCCAACGGAGCAAACCGGGCGTGAATCCGAGCTCGTATGAAAAAGTTATGATTTAATTAGCATTAACGATTTTAAATTAACATTTAATTAACTAAATAAGATAATTAGCTACTAACCCTTCTCACCCACAATGCACCGACAAACACGTGAACCCAAAACGCACGCCAAAGCTTTTGATCGCACTTCATCAACGTCGACCTGTTGACGATCTGAACGTACCAGCGCGTGCGCCTCGAGCTTCTCCTCCTCCACCTCGAAAGCCACATAACCCGCTACCCCCTATTGCCACAAAAACCCATGAAAACGTGCAACATTCAAAGGAAGATTTTGGCGAATCCGTGATGCTATAGCACGAATCAACCATATGGATTTGAAGAGGAGGCTGAGATCTACAACATTCATGTTGGGAGTTTTTGAATTCGATGCATGGATTGAGAGGAATTAAGGGGAAAAGTGGAGGCAATTTCAGCCATTGAAATGAAAAGAGGGCGGCGGCTAGGGTTTCAGGAATATTATATTTTTTTCTCGTTTAGTGTGATATTTATAGCGTGAGGTCCAAAACGGCCCGAACTCCAAACGAAGCGTGCCGCCTGGCGTTCATAATATTTTACCTCCATTTCGAACGCACTGGAACTAGTTTTGAGGCCAAATTCGATCGTATGAAGAAGTTAGCTTTAAAATCAATTTATCTCAAATTGATTTCAATTAAATTTATTTCTAGGCGTTTCGAGCCCGTACGATCAAACGACAAGTCCGATCGCTACGAAACTTGACATCCTACAATAATTTACCGTTACGGATCCGATGTAACTGGTTTCGTCGAAATCCGAGTCAGTGGCCAAAATGGCTATTTTAACATTAATTGAATTAATTAATATTAAATTAATTAATCACTTTTCGATTCAATATTTAATAATTTACAATTTCTATCACTCTGGATTACTTAGTGATTTATAGTCCTTTAAAACAAATTTCGATATCAGTTTACTTTGGAATATTTCCCAATTTACCTTGTTTAATCTCAATTTCGAAAATTCAGTAATTGAAATAAGAATTCCAAAATTTCATTTATTTGATTTTCAATACTGTTATTAAATCAATTATCATCTTATAGATATAATTACCATTGGTTTATATCTTAGTGCATAAAAAATTTCCAATTTCATCTTAATTTCAATTAACGTAGTATTTAGTTTCATTTACTTACAATAAATCTATTTATTATAAATTGAATTCCAATTATTTATAATTAATTACAATAAATTGATTTGATTCAATTCCAATCTTTTAATTAAGTCCATTATTACTCTATAAACCTATTTAATCTTTGTTTTACCTTTCATTACCTTAATATACTCCAATTTAACAACTTCTAAACATTGTATTACATTTCACATTAATGTAACATTTATTTACATTTATTTAAAATTGATTTCAATTTCAATTCAACTACCTAAATAAACAGATAACTTATAATAATTGTCACTATTTACTTTTAATTACATTTATAAGTTTATTACTTACAGCGAATGTTACCATTTCTTTCATCGCACTAATTTTATTCCATTTCCATTCATTACACAATATTTTATCAATAAGTCAACATTTTAAATTATGAATTACCTTTTATATCCCATTATAAATTAATGCACACATTAATACAACAAATATTATAATTATTTACACAATACTGGCTTTATTCAATTACCATTAATAAATTAAATATTTACATTTGTTTCCTTATATTCAATTTATAACCAAGTATAACATCTTACATTATTCCAATCAATTTAACTTTCGTTAACTTGTTAATAATTTACTTAAATTAACCTTGTTCATTTTATTCTAGTTATTATTTCATTAATAAATCACAAATTCCTATTTCTTCAAATATTAAATAACAAAATTTATTAAATTAACCATTTTTAAGTATCGAAAATTTACGGGTCGTTACAGAAATGTTCCATTTTTTATGAGTTTTTTATATTGACCGCAATGATTTGAGAGAACAGTAAAAAGGAGATTTCACAAAGCCACTTATTGATGCAAGGGAAAAGAAAATAGCTGGAACCAGAAGTTAAGAAATAAATTAAGAAAATTTTATTTAACAAACTACTAGATAAACGTAAAATGAAATATAAGTTCTGAAAAATAGGAATTTTTTGGATGATAGATTTCAGAAGATAGAGGATAGGACCATGAAATGGTGAGCCCTGGGAAAAATTCTTGTTCCTCAAGGACTAAAATTTAAAAATTCAACATGTTTACTGGTTGATATTAATAAAGAAATGTTTTTGAGAACTTAATATTTTACCACGCAATTAAATGGAGTCCATTATGGACGATGAATGGTTGGCTAAATCGCGATGTAAGAAATGTAGAAAATTATTTATAAAATGTAAATATGCATATATTCTGAAAATAGAAAATTTTATAAAAAAATTATATATGAAAATTTTTCGTTATAAATAACATGACTTTGACAAAAATACACATATCTTTGGAAAGATTTTAAAAGACAAAGATTTTGGGTTTTAGAAATTTTGAAATACATCATGATAATGGCTGGAAATAGTTAGTAAGTTGATTTGTGTAGATTTTTAATACATAGCTTCATTCGTAGTAAAACGGATACGGTGAGCGACAAGGATTTGTTTTGTCTGTGGAAGGTTTTCTAGGATATCTTGTCGATGAGTGGAAAAAATTAAAAAGATGATTTTTGAAAACATCAGTGTTTTTGGACTTTAAAAGTAAAAAGTTGCTTATGCAAGTTGTGCTTGGGAAAGTAGGAAAAAGAATGGAGACAAAGGAGTATATCGCAAGGTACAGTGGAAAGTGGTTACATAAGAGGATGATGGAATTAAGAAAATTTTCCATCTAGACCCTATCCAAGCATAAGAAGATAGGTTTAGAAAACAGAATTTATTCTAAAATTGGATGTTATTAGTGATATGTATGAATTTGGATGGTAATAATTGGATGAAAAATTGGTGGAACAATGCTTCTATTGATAGCAGTGTAGGAAAATTTGGGTGAGAAACCGTTTTGATCCTTCAAAAAGTTGCATTCATGTAGAATTGCTAGCATATTTAGCATAGTAAGAGAATATGGGGTATTCAGAAACTCAAATGCATGCAAACAGATGAAGTTAAAACTCTGAAAGAAGAAGTGGAATACTTGAATGAGAGGGGTCACGTGTCTTACTTGATGCAAGAATTGTTCAAAATTTGCCTCATAACTACCATTTGGCATCTCTGGCGAGAGCGTAACGATTGGGCTTTCAACAATAGGAAAAAGGAAGTATTGTCATTAACTGGCCAATTCAATCGTGATGCGAGTATCATAATTGAACGAATTGCAAGGAGGAAGCTTACCAACTTAACGAAACTAGAAGAATGACCAATATAGAGGATGAGCTGGAAGGTTGAGAACAGAGAAGATCGACCAAAGTTCTGGGAGCCGCCATAAGTATTCTGCCTTAAAGAGGAATGTTTTCATAAAAGTAGGTTTCTGTATAAAGTGCGATATTGTATTCATGCGGAATGTAGTTCGGATGCTTGTATTTGGGCTTTAGCCGATTTGAGTTTTGAAATAAAATTAACCAAACTTAAAAAAAAAATTAGAATGTTTGCATCATGTTTTCGATTTTTTTTAAAAGAAATCATTCATATAAGAGGCGCCGATTAGAAATTTATTGATCATGCATATCATATATATTATGATGCACTTTGCACGTATATGGATTATTACAAAAATTGGTTGTACTGTACACTAATTGATTGTTAGTGTAGAATGGATGTGCGGGGGTTTACATGATTGAACCCTTGCGGAATTTTGGGGATGAAATTCTTTTCAGAGGGGGAGAACGTAACACTCTGCATTTTTATCATAATTAGTTAAAAAGAAATTAATTAATAACAAACGTTAAAAATTTAATTTTCACAAATATGAGAATTTGGCCACGAAAATTATACCGTTGGATTTTTGGCGATTTTCTGACCAATTTTTATATATAAACTTTTACAATCAGAGTTCAAACGAAAAGGATATTAGCGTTTGAATTTTTATAGTTGGAAACAATTATATATGTAATTAAGAAAATAAAAAAAAAATCAATAATTGATTAACACCATTAAAGTTAACAGTGACCAGACTGTTAAGTAATTCAATTAAGGAATATGATAAGAGTAGTTAAATATGAGAAGAGGGAAAGCAACGTAATTGTATAAAATGGTAAACAAATCAACAAAAATAAATAAACGCATGAAAATGCACGTGCTAGGTCGACCGTGATCTACGCGTGACCTACCCAGGTCGACCGTGAGTAGTCGACCATGGGCTAAGGAGGACGATCCACGCGTGTTTGAGGGCGACAGTAAAGAGTTGCCACACGGCCTGGATTTTAAACAGTTTAATCCACAATTAGCGCTGATTTGAACCTCGCGCTGATTTGAACCTCAATAAATTAGGACACATGGCTTCATTTCTAACTCGTTATTTTTCCAATGAGCATGGAAGCTCTGTCACTTTCTCTTTTCTTCAAAAATTCTAAATAGACAAAAATAGAAAATATTGCAATTATTCACTTTGGAAAAGAATAGAAAAGGATAGATAATAGAAGATAGATTCAAATCAGGTTGCTTCATCGAAGGTAAACTTTCAGATCTGGTTCTAAATAATAAACCTAAATCTAAATCTATTTTCGCTAATCAAATTTTTAATGAGATCTGTATAAATATTTTTTGTGGATCAAAATAGGTGGTCAAAATGTGGATAATACAGATAATAGGGTTAGATTTGGATTAAATCTAGAGATTTGGGATCGCTAATTAAATATGAGTGGGAATATTATATATTTTATATAATACTAGATTACATCGGTGCAAACCTATTCCTTTATGTTTGTAAATTGAATTTAAATTGTGAATAAATTCACAAATATGAAATATTGAAGACTGTAAACTTGCCAACGTAACTACATAATGATTAGTTTTATCTCTCTAATTACGTAATGATTACAGTTCTTAATTTCTACGTTTGATAATTTGCATGTTTTACAACAGATAATTTACATGTTTTACGTCGGATTTTAGTTAATCTTTAAGTAACGAATTGTAATTTCATTTTATTCGATGTTAATTAATAACGTTATTTTGACTTTTGGGATTTTAGTGATATTTTAGTTTATTGGAATTTGTATTATTACAAGTAGATTTTCATATATTGTCAAGTCTAAATTCATAAAAGTGCAATGTTTGAAATGACAAAGAATAAATATATGTCTATAAAAGAAAGAGATGTAAAAAATATGGATGGTTACCTTATTTTGTACTGTCTATTTCAATAAATAAAAAGTGAATTCCTTGTAGTTACAAAAACACCGCGCAAATCACCTCTTTTGTATAAGATATGGAAATTTACTATGTAACAATTAGTAGATAAAGTTAATTCCAATTTATTAAAATGTAGTAAATCCCAAAGATGGAATATTTAGATAAGAATGAAACACAAATGTTAATAAAATGAAAATTAATGAAAAAGTAAGGCAAGAGAAATAAGATGAATTAATGAAACGGATTAAGTCTTTTAATTACTTGAAAAGGAATAGAAATCAAAATTGAACCAATGAATGTTGTAGCAACGAAATTAATGACTGAAATTAGAGGCGGTAAATGAAATTAATGAAATAAAAGATAAACGCATAGTTCAGCTGAAGACTTAAAGTCAAACATAAAAGATGTTGAGGCAATAAAGGAAATAAAAGAAGAATAAGTATACATAAGTCTAAATTATGTATATAAGTAGCCTCGAATATGCGATTATGATGGGTGTGAATAATTATAAGTTATATGTTATAATTATAGTGGACCAATGTCGAAAGGTCGTTAGACTGGTTTGGGATGCTTAAAACATATCCAACCAATATGACTCATGGTGATTGTACGATTTCGTACTAGAGGGATACCCCAAGGCCGATACTGTGCTTAGTACCTTGATTATAAATTGTCTATCATAATTAAAAATATCTATTTTAATTTTGTCAAGGTAAAACGTGCAAAGTTAAATTAGGCCTGCTTCAAGTTTTAGAGTGGGGGTATTGCTTTGATTGCACTAGGCAATCTAAATGGACAGTGAGTAAGATCAGATATATGCAATGGGGCATAGAAAGTCTGGGTGCCTAGGTACCAAATATAAGTTAAAATAAGTGTACATATACCGGCGTACTTGGGTACTAAAAACTAGGGTGTGAGTTGCATATTTCTTGAGCTCACCATCGGTCCCTTACGGTCAATGGGAAGGACATGGTTATGCAATGCTACAGTTGTTTGTTAGTATGTTTGATAGGGCAAGGCTAGTTAACCCATACAAATATTCATCCAAAACTTAAATGGGGTAGTGTTTTATGGAGCCTAAATTCTATAAGGTGGTTCATGGAGCCTAAATTCCATAAGGTGGTTCATGGAGCCTAAATTTCGTAAGGTGTTTCGTAGAGCCTAAATTCTACAAGGTTGTTCGCAGAGCCTAAATTCTGCAAGGTTGTGTGTTGGAGCCTAAAATCCACAATATTAAAAGCAGATGAAGGTAAGCATAGGATTGATGTATGGGAAAATACCCGAAATATTAGGATCTCATGGACTGTAGATTGTCGGTGTGCACGACAGGATTTCCTTGGTGATACGATAGCGCTGGATCTTTACAGGTTCTGAGCATTTGATAATAGTGGGGATTGTTATCACTATAAATTTCATTGAATTAGGTCGAAGATCTATAGCTTCGTAGTTATCAAAGCATCTCTTGTCGAAGACATGTGCACAGCGGATTGCTTATGACTTTGATAGCTAACATCGAAGTCAGGAAGAAAAGAAAAGATGAATTATCGCTCATACAATCAACATCGAAGACGTAGAGTCGATGGGCACTTACAAGCTAATGATGAAGAGATAGGATACTTCTCTTTGGTGATGAAAGATGATGAACTAAGTCACATGTGGCCAAAGAGGCGAGGAATTCAAGAATACACTTCTCCTTAAATCAATAGACACTTTGAAGAGGTTATCCTACAATGACGAAGAGGGTGTTCTTATGGAAATATCATGGAATCGCCGAGCCACTTCGCTTTTCATTAAGAGACCACCTTGCATGTCAGTTCTGCACATTACTTCGAAGAAGCCACATACTTATGCAAAGCGGTGTGGACAGGGGACATTGTTAATATCCATGAAGTCATTATTGCCACATGTAATTGATTTTGCATGCACCTTCTCATTGACTCCGAAGGTTAAAATTGAAAGAATAGAATGGATCACTTTTACCATGGTGCCATGCAAATATTCCTTAACATGTTAGGCATTGCTCTATGAAGAGACTGAGGTTAAAACCCTTCAAAGTCAATACCACTAAAGACATATAAGCGAAGAGGTGAGTACCAAAGAAGGTCAAAGACAATCCTACATACGAAGACATTCCCGTGTGTTCAAGATGTTCTTGCATACCGCTATCTAGTTACAACTTCGCCCCAAACTCATGTCAATGCCGCTGAAGTCAACACCTTCGAAGACATAAGGAGTAGAGTAAGGGCCGCAAACCCCTATAAATATGACCCTAGGGGCTTCATTTTTGAGGTAGAATTTTCTCTTCTCTAACTTCTTACATTGTAAACCCTAAATTGATTTGGCAATGTTAGAGCATATTACAACTCAAGAACATTGTACATATAGGATCTTGAATGTTGAACAAGGATATAGCATAGAATATGTGTAACCAATTTGAGCCATGTTGCTTAATCGTTTTAAGAAGTGTAAGCAGGGGTCTAATGAGCCTTAAACCATTAGGCTCACTTAACCAATCACTAATGATCCACGATTGCATGAAGAACAATTATTGAGATTGAAGGCCTTAGAAATCATAAATAAAAAGAAGCAGGAAGCCCCTTTTGATCCGAATAATTGGAGCATAAATCCCTTTCATATGGGACCTACTCCAATTTTTTCCGTGGGAAGAGATGCCCTAAGGAAGGATAATTTGTTCCTAAAGATAAGGAGAGCTATCTAATATCAAGCCAAGGGGAGCTATCTAATCTCAAGCAAAATGGAATAGAGTCATGAATCATCCATTGGCCTCTAATGAAGTTCAAAGGAAATTGAAAAGAAAGTTGGCTATGAAGAATGAAATACCAAATAGAAAAAGAACCAAACAACAGTCAAGAAGGCTAGCATTCAAATCTCGACTTTCAAAGGATTGCACTTTCACCACTTTTCTTGAAAACATTTACTTTTTGATGAAGGATAAGCTTGTTATCGGCCTTCGCAAAGAGAATGTCCAAGTTCGGAAAAAATCTTGGAAGCTCATATTCTCACTATCATTTACAAATAGGCATAAAACCAATTAGTGCAGAAGCTTAGAAGGAATGAACATCAATTTTTTAAGGCAAGGCAAGCTCAACGACTTTGTAAAAAGATGCGACATTGCGAAAAGATATTATGAAAGTTCGATAACAAAATAAGTTCTTCAAATAAGTAGCTCTACATGGTTGAGGAATAAAATTCTCCTAGTATAATGGAAAGCTTAAATCACTAGCTAAGATGGTAGTAAGGGGCTAAAGCCTTTATCTCCAGCTAACACGTGCCAAGACAAAGTGCCTCCTAAAGGGAGGATGGAGTAAGCCTTTGGTCCCATCCAAAAGGGTCTGGCTAAAGCACCGACTAAGCCTTTGGTCCCACTTACATGACTAGACTGGAGCATAAAGCCTTAACCCCATCATCAAAGGCCTGGTTAAGGCGCCTCTTAGAGGGAAGCCAAAGTAATTCTTTGGTCCTATCCGAAGGGGCCTATCCAAAGTTTATGCAAGCCTTCAATGCCTGCCTACATGGCTTGGTTAGATGACCTACTAGAGGGAGGACGGAGTAAGCCTTTAGTGCCATCATCAAAGGCCTCACTAAAGCACCAAAGTAGCCTTCAGTGTCCGCCATCAAAGGCATCGCTGAAACGCCTCCTAGATGGAGATCGAGTAAGTTTTTAGTCCTGCTTAAGATAGCTAACCAAACGCACCATACACAAAACCTAAACCATCACCTAAGATGGTGATAAGGGGTCCGAGCCAAAGTAGTGCTCCCAAATTGATCGAAACCAGAGCCAAGTAGTGCTCTCAAGCCTATCAAAATTTGAGCCAAAGAAGCGCTCTCGGATGAATCGAGATCATAGCCAAGTAGTGCTTTCAAGTCTAACAAAGTTTAACCCAAGTAGTACCCTCGACTAATCAGTCTTCTAGAGGAAGATCTAATGAAATCCAAGCCAAGTAGTCCTTCAAATCTATCTAAACCCCAAGAAGAAAGATCTTCAAGTATTCCACTACCGGATATAAGTTTCTAATTTTATGCTATTACTGGATATAGATTTCCAATCTATTGTCCTATATACGAATTTCGGGACTTCTATTATTCCATATGCGAGTTTCTGATCTTCCAGATGGGGATTTTTGATATTATATATTATTTAAATGGGAATCTCCATTATTAAACTTCTACATTGAGTTATAAAAGGCTCGTTTAGTACCAATCTCAATTTTACAAATAAGGAGAAAGTGAGCTCAAAAACTCAAAGAATGGAAAAGTGAAATAATAAGCATCATGTAGTTTCTAGCCATATTCAAAATTCAGTTCTTGATTTCATATCCGAGGTAATATTCATTTAATTACAAATTGTTTACAATTTGATTCACTGTTTACATAGTTGTAGGAACAAAAGATAGATAAAAGAAAGAAAATCAAATCAAAGCTTACTCATGTCGTAGCACTAGATTATGTGCTGATTTATCCAAGCTCTTAGCAATTAAGGGGTCAGTGATGTGACAAATGGACACGTCCAGGAGTTCCTTAAGATTCTTTTCCCTTTTACGAAAGGTTTCTGTATCATCAATCAAATTGATTTGCTCTTTCAGGGTATGATGAAGATTCTTATTAGTTCCTCGCAAAGTTTGAATCATACTCGTCAGCCTTTTGATTTCTTCATTGAGATCATACTTCTCGCATTTGACTTTTAAACTTTAATTTCATATCCATTGATGCTTCCTCCCACTTCTTATTGAAATACGACAACATTTCGAATTTGACTTGATTACCCCATTTAGAGATCGTTGTGTTATTCAAACCCGAAGGAGGGTTTAGTAAAGTAGAAAACTCGTGATTAGTCGAGGATGTGGATCTTGTTCTTCGTCTTGGAATAAGAGGGGAAAGGCTAGAATCACCCCCAATTACAATAAGCTCCAAAGATCGGCATCATACTTGGCTTTTTTTAGCTCTAGTTCAAAATTACTTATTTTTTGATGAAGCTTAGCTATCTCATTGTCAGCTCTGAAGTTAGATTCATGGGTTGTGTCCTTTCTGGTTTTCAACAACTGAAGCTCGTTCTTCATTTCTTTAAGCTCTGCCTTTATGAGAGTGATATTTTTTTAAGCAATTAAAGCTTATTTTAATAGGAAATAATTCTGATGCCACTCACATACCTTGGGGTTATTTGGGAATCATAAAACTGAGTCGTCTTGAGATGATCGTTTCTCTTCCATGTATGCAAACAGTGGATCTTTAACTTCAATAATTCATGAGGTGTCTAAGGAATCTGACTTACGTGTTTACTGGGCGTCCTAATAAAATTAAAGAAAACAAAAATTAATACATGAATGACAAGCTCCTTCATTAATAACAAATGAAGTTACAAATAATAACAGGAGTCAAGATTACATTGAAATTTCATTTCAATTATGTTTAATTAATATTCAAAGTTTTGAAACCGTGGCCTTAGCCTTTTTAAGCGACCTTGTAGACAAAGTAAGCGTAGAATCAAAAGAAGCCTTGATTCCATTCGGTGTATAAAATTGAGGAAAACGATGATAATCCTATTCCCTGGTTGGAGGACTATCAGGACCACATATTCATTTTGTGTGGAAGGATCGGATTTCGCTAAGTAATTTCTTCCTCTCATCACCCAGAAAGTTAAAACAGAAATGAGGGTAATTAATGTAAATTTCATGCAAATCTCTACGACAATTATCTCTCGCCATTTGTAATGTTTTAGGAATCGATGATATCTTTGAAAAGTCTTTCTTCAATTTGACAAATTTACTTAAGAGATCCTTGGGAATCTAGCTGCTTGAAAGACCTTTATTCTTTGCAATATGTCAAAATTATGCTAAGAATAGGGAAATTGAAACGATAAAGCTCATAAGAAAACTCATTAGCATACAACAATTATACAAGTTACTCTAGTTCATACAAAATAGATGTCTTATACATTTCAAAAATGAATCTCTTCCTATTATATTTATGTCTTTTGGGGGGAAGAGTGTAAGGAAAGAGGAATAGGAGTGACATGGGGAAGGTTCCAGCATCCCCCAAGATGAGGATCAATCTTATATTCATCCAAATATCTACGGTGAAGGCGACTAAGCAAACAACCACTATTATTGCCTAAATATAAGAAATTAATGTTCAATTCCCTGCAAGAAAACTTGTACAAGAACTCCACCAGGGTGTCCCTGTTGTCGATTAGCATCCAAAAGAGGGCTTTCAATTCGTGATTCTCTTTTATAAGTCTGGTTCGATAATGGCAGGCTTTCTTCATTCGAGGAGCGATCTCTTTTTCTTTAAAATACCTAAGTATGGACGCACTCTTAGAAAGCATCTTGTATTTCTCGGATAGCTTGTTATAATCCTTTTTTTGCTTGTCGAGCTCTTAATTTAGCCGATCGATTTTTGCTTGTTTCTTTTCAACTATAGTGTCAACAATATTCAAAATTTCTTCTTAACTAAAACAATTAAGGTCTTAACTAAGAAATCACTTGATAAGCCTAGGACATTTATAGAAAGGTAGCCATACCTAAGAAATCAGGATAGAAGGCGATGAAATTTTTCCCTTGTCAATGGGCTTCTGCCTTTGAGAGGTGATGTCTTTCTTAGAAGGACCTTTATTTGTGGAGTCAATAGCATCAGGGGCAAATGCATCTTGAGTAGACATATCTAGGTTAACAACACTAGATCATCTTTATTATCCTGTTGATCGGGTGGACTCAATTCATCACCTTCACCACCACCACCATTGTCATCATTATGACCATCATTGTCATCATCTTCATCATTATCATCATCGTCATCCTCTTCATCAACATCATCATCAGGGTCATCATCGTCGTCATCTCCTTTTCCATCAGGCCTTCGCACTTCGTCAATGGGAACGTCATCAAATGATAGCAATTCCGCAACATCAAATTCTTCCTCGATGAGGGGTTCTTCCTCGAGAGCTGTAACATCCCCCACTTTGAGGCCCAAAACTAACGGCTATGAATGTTGCATTTATCCATAGTTAATAATTCTCGGCGACAAAATACAATAATGTTAGATACATTGATATATTAGAAACACATGGATATGGAAAAAATTTAAAAAAAACAACTTTCATATTCCATTTCAAATGATTTCAACATTCATTACGTAATCCCATATTCGAGAACCACATTCAGAGAAAATATAATTATTACAACATACACCAAGAGCGACATATGCGGATCCCCCATTGGATGATCATAATATATATTACTAGGAAAGTAAACAACTTTGCCTTTACAATAAAACACAGGTAAATCAATAGTAGAAAAGAAATCTTAATATCTATCTTGCCTCCTGCACGTCTCTGGAAGCTTATTCGTTTAAAGAGGTACCAGAGAACCTCAACTCTCAAACTACCCAAAATCAATTAAGCACTCGAGAGTTTAAGGGGAAAACATAAACTTCAAGTCAGACATATAGTATGGTATGAATAATAACCTACCATCTCAAACCACTTAGATATCTAGTGAGACCATGCCGCTTAGCGGAGCGGGGTTTCCACTCACTAGTATATTATCCAAAACTTATAAAAACCATATACTGTGCTCCTGCATCCACAATGGTTAAAACATAACAATTCAAAATATTATGATGATATGCAAACAAGTAAATAAATTCTGAACTACCCATCCCCATTCATTTTGACTATCTGTCTCAGTTATAGTTTCTTAGGTCACTATTAGCTTATTAGTTTCATGGGCCTATTAATAACCTGTTTAAAACTTATGGACGCCCTGTCCAGTTTCATAGTTTTCATGGGATCACTAAGAACCTATTTGCCCCTACCAATAACTTTATTGTTTCATGGGTTCTCTGTGATCCTATTAGTATCTCCAATAACTTTCCTCATATCCTAGTTTTCATGGGTTGACTAGGAACCTATTTACTTCTACCAATAACTTTATCCGGATATAGTTTTCATGGATTCACTACAAATCTATTGGCCCCTGCTAAAAACTCTATTGTAAACATAGTTTTCATGGGTTTACTATGAAATTGTCTATCCGACAACATCTTTAATCAATATTTAGACATCCTATGTTCTTGTCTACCTGACCTCCTAGATGCAATTCTACTCATACAAGAGTTAGTTAAATTTATATTCACTACTGGATCAACCTAGCTAGTTATTCTTCCCTTTCTCCCCAAAATATCGTTATGGGTTCATTTAAATTGAATATATATATTAGAAAAAGCTAACATAATAACATAATAACACCAACACCTGTGGTTTAATATCCTTGAAATTATTTTCATATGAAACATGGTTAATCCCTTTAACCTATTATTTTATTGAGGAAAGCTTCTTTAAAAACTCCATACTTAAATGTCATTTTTAAACTCTTATATTTTGCCATTGTTTTCCTTTAAAAATGAGATTGAGTTCTATGTTTTGAAAACTAAGGCTTTCGAAACCTTAGACCTTTACTTTCGAAACCATTAAAATCCACCTTTCGAAAGCTTTCAATTATTATTTTCAAGACACTCAAAACATATGACTTTCAAAAACTTTTAAAAGCATAAAAACCTTTCTTTTGAAACCCAACAAAATAATCCTTTCGAAAGTATTAAAATATACATAGAAGCAAAGCTTCGAAACCATTTGAAAGTACCCCTTTTGAAACCATTTGGTTTATCTTTAAAAATATCTTTTAAGTCAAAGTGAATATAAATGAAATTACCCCTTTTAAAACCATTAACTTTTAAATAAAAATTATTGTGGAAAAACTTATGGCTCTAGAACCATCCTTTCGAAAGCATTGATCAATTAAGTAAAACATTTGGAAGGATAGCTTCGAAACCCTTTTCGAAGCCATTGCCTTCGAAATTATTAAACCATATCGAAATATTTAAGAAGTGGCTTATTATATTTATTAAAAAAAGCTACCTTTCGAAAGCATTGATGACTTTAATCCATTCGAAAGGCATAAGGTCGGCAACATGGTTTCGGTTGGGTTCAAACTACCCTTTCGAAAGCATTGATTTAAAAACAAGGTAACACATTTGAAAGCAATCTTTTCGAAACAAAAAGGCGGCAACATATTCGAAAGCAACTTCTTCAAAAGCTACATTATATCCTTTCAAAAGTTTTCTTCTGGAAACAAGGCAAACGCATTTCTTTGGATAGTAAGACAAAGACCTTCGAAAACTAACTGGTTTCGACCCCTTCGAAAGCATGGTTTCAACACTATACCTGCCGACTTTCTCCAATCCACTACGTACCAATGTATTGATAACTTGGGTATTGGTTTTGACTTGGTTGGTTTGAGGCGAAAGTACAGGGTTGAAAGGTACTACTGAAAAAGGAGAAACATAGTTTCTGGGTAAAGACTATTTTAATGCCTTTTTAAGTAATTTCTTTTTAGATAACCTGCCCATTTGTAAACTTTTTATTGGTTTTCAAAAACTTCTCAAATTCTTTCCTAAAAACTGCCGCAATTATTTTAGATCTAAAATAAAAATAATTTAACAAATAAGCCCTTCCCTTAAGCAAAACAATTAAAACATTTAAGTCCACCATCTAAAATAATTAAATTTCCATAGTAAATTACTTAGGAAATATCCCCAATAATCATAGAAATTCACTTTTAGTATGTTATTTAACATATATAATTTCAGAGCCAAATTCCTTCATATAATAGCCGAAATAATTTTAAACCCAATTCATTCATTTCTTCCTTAAAAAAATCAGAATAAATTTTCATAGCTCGGAAAATTACAGAAAATTTAACCCATCTCCAAAATAATGTTTCGCATGACATATATATTCCTCATGGCATCCAAAATCCAGAAAATATGATTTTTGCCTAAAAACTGAATTTAACAATTATCAAACAATCTTGTTCGAATCAAACATATCATAAAATTCATGCATATCATCATCAAAAATCAACATAATGGATTTAAACTTTAACCCGAAATCAAATAATCATTAAAAACAAAAAAAGAGATGGTTTTGATTATTATTCACCTTGATTAGGATAAGGAATTTTAGATTTGATCCTTGAATAATTCACCTAGCTTTAATTTGATTTTACCCTTTGATCCTTAGGTAATGGCCGGCTTGATTTCTTTTG
The DNA here is from genome assembly GCA_030737815.1 of Allium fistulosum. Taxonomy (NCBI): domain Eukaryota; kingdom Viridiplantae; phylum Streptophyta; class Magnoliopsida; order Asparagales; family Amaryllidaceae; genus Allium; species Allium fistulosum. The sequence goes on from CM060905.1 coordinate 1,148,312,369, forward strand.
TTTGCGTTTTAGTGTTTTTGCAAAATGAATGTGAAAAGAAAGTGAAACGAGAATTTTAAGGGTAATAGTATCATGATGGCAGCAATTCCCATAATACCCTTGCGTTAATTGTTTTCTTATTAATTAACATATAAAACCTTTCATAGCCCATTTATTTAATTAAGCTCGACGTTTAATTTAAATTTTTAAATCTCAATCCCCTTATCACTCTAGTATTTACATTATTCAGTTTAATTTACCTAATTAAACCTCCTGAATAATGTTATTAGAAATTAATGGTGTTACAGGCTCCTCTCCTTAAAGAATTTCGTCCTCGAAATTCGGTAAGGACTAAATACTAAATATAGCAATCATCTGTAATAGCTCCTAACAATTATACTAGCCTACCTAACTAGCAATAGTCTATATAAAGCTAATCTAGAACATACCCTCATAGTAGATCAGGATAAGTATCTCTAATCATGTCTTCTGTCTCCCAAGTACAGTCCTTCTCGTTATCGCTCCACTGAACTTTCACCAACTTGATTGTCTTGTTCCTTAACCTTTTCTCATCTCTCGCTACAAGCCAAACTGGTTGCCTAACAAAAGTCAAATTCGGTTATACTATCAACTCTTCCAACCCCGTCGGAGGAATAATAGTCTCTGGATCATGCACATATCTACGAAGATGAGACACATGAAATACATTATGGACACCAGCCATACTGTTTGGCAACTCTACTCTTTATTCAAGCTTCTCGATCCTCTCTATAACTTGGAACGGACCAACATATCTCTGTGCTAGTTTCCCTGACTTTCCAAATCGCACTACACCCTTGATCGGTGATACCTTAATGAAAACCTTATCTCCAACTGAGAATTCTTGGTCTTTACATCTCTCATCTGTGTAACTCTTCTGTCTAGACTGAGCTTCCTTCATCCTTTCTCGGATCAACTCAACCTTCTTTATGGCCTCTCTAACCAGATCTGGACCTAAGACTAGTCTGTCTCCAGACTCCAACCAACATTCTGGTGATTTCCATGGCCTTCCATACAAAGCTTCAAAAGGCGCCATTCCTATTCCAGTCTGATAACTATTATTATAGGAAAACTTCACTAAATGGAGGTGATCTTCCCAAGATCCTCAAAAGTCTAATACAAAAGCTCTCAATACATCCTGGAGTACCATATTGACCCTCTTTGTCTGTCGATCCGTCTAAGGATGATATGCAGTACTCATCTTAAGCTTGGTACCTACCAAATCCTGTAGACTCTTCCAGAATACACTAGTAAACAAATCATCTCTGTCACTGAATATACTACTAGGAATTCGATGTAGTCTAACTATGTTCATCATGAACAGCTTAGCTAAAACAGGTGTCGTCCGGGTTGACTTAACTGGAATGAAATGGGCACTCTTGATTAACCTATTCACTATGAACCATATACTTTCATTTCCTCTATTTCACCTTGGCAACCCGTCTACAAAATCCATAGATATCGAATCCCATTTCCAAACTGGTACCTCCGAAGGTTGAAGCAACCCACTTGGCTTCTGATGTTCGGCCTTCACTTGTTGATAGTTTGCACATTGCCTAACCCACAAGCCAACATCCCTCTTCATACCTTCCCAATAGAAGTCCTCTTTTTATCTTAATACAACTTTGTCCCTCCGGGATGGATCATAAATTTTTACCGATGACATTCCCCAAGAACTTCTTTCCTTATGTCCTCAACATTTGGAACACATAACCGTCCCTTCTTTCTCAACCATCCTCTCCGGTCAACAATAAAATCTCTTAGATTATCGATCATAGTTCCAACCTCAAGCCTTCTAATCTTCTTGACTATTACTGGATCCTCTTTCTGCTCAGAAGTAATCCTTTTGATCAACACTGGTCGAACTTCCAAATAGGACAACATGGCGCTGCTCTGACTAGAACTAGCAGTCGATCTAAACTGAACACTATAAGTAGTCAAAGCTTCTAAATCCTTCCATTCTGCCAACATAGCTAAGAACATCCGCTACTTTATTTCCTTTCCCGACAGTATACTCTATACCAAAAGCATAAGCAGCTAAAAACTCCAACCACCTCTATTATCTCATATTCAACTACTTCTGAGAGAATAAGTACCTTAAAGACTTATGATCTGTGTATAACTCAAATCTCTCCCCTAATAGATAATGTCTCCAAATCTTCAATGCAAAGATCACCACAGCCAACTCCAAATCATGAGTAGGATATCTTACTTCATGTGGTCTAAGTTGTCATGAAGCGTAGGCAATAACTTTACCCTTCTGCATCAACACAGCTCCTAATCCAGTTCCATATGCATCGGTATACACCACCAAGCCTTGGTTTCCGTCTGGAACTATTAACAAAGGTGCATTGGTTAACAAATGCTTTAACTTAAGGAATACATCCTCACATTTGTCGGGCCAGACAAACTTCACATCCTCCCTGGTTAACTTAGTCAACGGAGCTTCTATCCGCGAGGAATCCTTGAAGAATCTTCGGTAATATCCAGCAAGTCCAATAAAACTTCTAATCTCAGTCACCGTCTTTGGTCTCTTCCAATTATTAGCAGCTTCGATCTTATCTGGATCGACTGACAAGCCTTTCTCTTAAACCACGTGACCAAGAAACTTAACCTCTTTCTTCCAAAAATGACACTTAACTAATGGATACCTGTCGCCAAATCCAACTGGGAAAACACTCTAGCTCTACACAACTGGTCTAATAGATCATCAATTCTTAGCAAAGGATGGTTATTCTTGATCGTCTTCTTATTCAACTTACTTTAGTCGACACATCCTCAACGACCCATCTGGTTTCTTCACAAACACCACAACCGCTCCCCAAGGCGAACTGCTTGGTCTAATAAAATTTCTCCTTTCTAGATCCACTAGCTGCACCTTCAATTCCTTCATCTCGGCCCATGTCATCTAGCTAGGTGGTCTACTGACAGGTTCAGATCCTGGCACAAGAACTATCTGAAACTCATCAGCTCGTTTCAGTGGTAGTCCTGTAACCGGCTCAAAAGCATCTGCAAACTCTCTAGCTACCCGAACCTGACTTAACTCCTCCCACGTACATAGCACTTAACAAAGCACAAACACTCCGATCAAAATTCTCCACTGAGAATATGATTCGGTTATGACTGTCAGGGTGTCTCAATGATATTTCCCTATCTTGGCAAAATATCTTTGCCTCATATTTACCAAACTAATCTATACCCAAGATGATCCTGAAATCTATGAAATCAATAACATATAGATTGCATGCAAACTTATGACCTAACAAATCAAGTTCTAACTGGTCACATCTCATCTCTAGAGTTGCATACCCTCCTATAGGATTCGCAACCCTTAAGGAAGTAACAAGATATGTGGGTTCTAAGTATAACCTATCAACCAAACACTGAGGTATAAATGAATGTGAAGCACAGGTATCAAATAATACCCAAACTGGTATACTCTGAATCAAAAGCGTACCTTCTATCACAGTCTTCCATTTTTCAACTGCAATTGGCCTAGCGAATGATGGTCCAAAAGCAAAGACCTTTCCTTTGTCCGCCCTGACTGGTTACGGACACCGATTCTTATAATGCTCAACCTGGTCATTGTTGAAGCACTTCACATTCTTCTTTTCTACAGCCTTCTTCCCCTTGCCTGATCGACACTCATGAGCATAATGACCTTTCTTGTCACACTTAAAGAAAACTAAATCAGCCTTTGCCTTCTTGGCAGCCTCTCCCTTCTGGACTCCCTTCTTCTTAAAGAACTTTCTCTTCGAGAACCCTGGGTTCCAACTGGCTTTTCATTCCCACAAATAGCAATAATTTCCTCATGTCGGATTTCCATCTCCACAATTAAATTATAAGGATCTCGGAGATGTGGCAGGGTCGCCCTAGCAATCTAGGGCCACAATCCCCGAATGAACTTCTCATTCCTCCCGATGACGGTGTCTATGGTAGCGTACCTATATCGGGATAACTCATCAAACTCAATAGCATACTCAATTACCGACATCTCTCCCTACACCAAGTCCATAAACTTCCTCAACAATGCTGACTTAACAACTTCAGACAAAAATCTTAGCTCGAATATCCTTCGAAACTCTGCCCAAGTGAACTCTTCCTTAGGAACTCCAGTTGTAACAATATTCCACCAATGGAGAGCAACCCACTAAAACTGCCTAGAGGCCATTCTCCTCTTCTACTCATCATTCAATCCCAAATCGATGAAGATTCTCTCACAATGCAACAACCAATTCTCAAGTTCTATGGCATCCTCCATTCACACAAACGGCTTCCCACCAAGACTGGTGTAATCACTACTCAACTTAGCATAATTATTCCCAATTGGAGCCACAGGATTAGCTCCTCCAACATTCCCAACAACTCTAGCAGCTGCTCCTGCTTGCATTAGATTGACGAAGAACTGTTACATCATCCCCATATCCACTGGAGGATTTCCAGCACCTACATTGGCATCTGCATTTAGATTAGCATTAGCCCGTCGACTCGGGTTCCTCCGGGTATTAGGTCGAACATTTCCATTTATGGTAGTGCTTCCTTTACCGAGATTACCTCTTCAATTTCCTGCTTCCATATCTTCTTTCTCATAAATCTGCATATTAGCCTTAGTAAGATACAGAAGAATGGTCTAAGAGAGAGGGGAATACGTACTTATATATATATATATATCAAATACAAGTATGTTACTATAGCGTTAACCCAAACCCTGATCTTATTTTCCGATTCATTGGATTATGTTTTGAAAAATCTTTTGGGTTTAAATTTCTTTCAAGTTTTCATAAACCTATGCTCTGATACCAACTTGTAACATCCTGCACTTGGAGGCCCAAAACTAATGGCTATGTATGTTGTAGTCATCCATAGTTATTAATCCTCGGCGACCAAATATGGTAATGTTACATACATTTATATAACAGAAACACATGGATATGGAAAATTTTAAAAATCATATAACAACTTTCATATTCCATTTCAAATCATTTCAACAATTATTACATAATCCCATATTCGAGAATCACGTTCAGAGAAAATATAATTATTACAACATACGTCAAGAGCAACATATGAAGATGCCTCCTTGGATGATCATAGTATATATAACTAGGAAATTAAATAATTTTGCCTTACAACAAAACACACTGGAATCAATAGTTGAAAAGAACTCTTAATAGTTATCTTGCCTCCTGCACGTCCTTGGAAGCTTATTCGTCTAAAGAGGTACTTGAAAACCTCAACTCTCAAACTACTCAAAATCAATTGAGCATCCGAGAGTTTAAGGGAAAAAAATAAACTTCGAGTTAGAAATAAAGCCTGGTATGAATAATAACCTACCATCTCAAAACATTTAGATGTCTAGTGAGACCACGCTGCTTAGCGGAATGGGTTTTTCCCTCACTAGTATCTTATCCAAAACTTTATAAAAACCATATACTATGCTCCTACATCCACAATGGTTAAAACATAACAATTCAAAATATTATGATGATATGCAAACAAGTAAATCAATTCAGGATTACCCATCCCCATTCATTTTGACTATCTGTCCCAGTTATAGTTTCTAGGGTCACAATTAACCTATTAGTTTTCATGGGCTTACTAATAACCTATTTAAAACTTATGGACTCCCTGTTCGGTTTCATAGTTTTCATGGAATCACTAAGAACCTATTGGACCCTACCAATAACTTTATTGTTTCATGGGTTCTCCATGAACCTATTGGTATCTCCAATAACTTCTCTCGTATCCTAGTTTTCATGGATTGACTAGGAACCTATTAACTTCTGCCAATAACTTTATTTGGATATAATTTTCATGGGTTCACTACAAACCTATTGGCCCCTGCCAATAACTCTTTTGTAAACATAGATTTCATACGTTTACTATGAACTTGTCTATTTGACAACTTCTTTAATCAATATTTAAACAACCTTTATTCTGGTCTACTTGACCTCCTAGATGCAATTCTAATCATATAGGAGTTAACTCAATTTATATTCACCACTGGGTCAACCTAGCTGGTTATTCTGCCCTTTCTTCCCAAAATACAGTTATAGGTTCCTTTAAAGTGAATATATATATATTAGAAGAAGCAAACATAATAACACCAACACATGTGGTTTAATGTCCTTTAAATCATTTGTATATGAAATATGATTAATCCCTTTAACCTATTAATGAATATATATATATATATTAGAAGAAGCAAACATAATAACACCATTAAAATCTACCTTTTGAAAGCTTTAAATTATTCTTTTCAAAACACTCAAAACATATGAATTTCTAAACCTTTCAAAATCATCAAAACCTTCCTTTCGAAACCATTAAAACAATCCTTTCGAAAGTATTAAAGTATACATAGAAGCATAGCTTCAAAACCATTTGAAAGTACCCTTTCGATACCATTGGGTTTATCTTTAAAAATATCTTTTGGGTCAAAGTGAATATAAACGAAAGTACCCCTTTCGAAACCATTAACTTTCAAATAAAAGTGATTAGGAAAAATCTGATGGCTTCGGAACCATCCTTTCGAAAGTATTAATCAATTCAGCAAAACATGTAGATGAATAGCTTCGAAACCCCTTTCGAAGCCATTACCTTCGAAACCATTAAACCCTTTCAAAAGCTTTAGGAAGTGGCTTATTATATTTATAAAAAAGCTGCCTTTCGAAAGAATTGATGACTTCAATCCATTCGAAAGGCATAAGGTCGGCAACATGGTTTCGACTGGGTTCAAACTACCCTTTCGAAAGCATTGATTTAAAACAAGGTAACTCATTCGAAAGCATTCTTTTGGAAACCAAAAGGCAACAACGTATTCTGAAGCAACTCATTCGAAAGTCCTTTCAAAAGTCTTTCACCTTCCCCTCCAACAACAATTTGGATTTCTTTTCCTCCTCTGGAGAAGAAGCTAGTGTATCATTTTCAGCAATCGCTTCGCCTCTTTTTACAACAATGTCGATCATCTCCTTTTGAAGGAAATTAACCTTTTCCTTAAGCTCAACCACTTCTGTAGAAGGCCCTTGAGAAGCGTTTCTAAGAAGGAACATATGTCTTTCAACCTAGAATTTTGTAACTCGGTTGAGTTAAAAATGAAATTCAAGAAGTTGAAATTGGACTAGTAAATTAAGAAAACATATTGATATGAGCTATTTAAGAATAAGGAAAAGATGGTCATCGAAGTAACCCAGAGGTTGTGGTGATCCAAGGGAAGCAACAAAAGGGGACTGAATGAACAACCGAGCCAGTTCCTCAAAATTCATCATTGAAGACCGAGGCAGAGCCTTTGAGGGAAGAGGATCAACCGGAGAAAGGATCAAACCAAGTTCAGCGTATATGCGACCAATAGATGCTGGAGAGAGAGAGAGAGAAAAAAAAGAAACATTGAGAAGGGGATCAAAAGTCTGAACTTCTTGGGATGTCTCAACTTGAGTTTCTTTAAGATTTTCTAGAGCTTTTTCTAAAGCAACCGCTCCGGGATTTGAGTCAATATTCACTCGCTCTATCTCCTCCATGACGGTATGGGTAAATTAACCCTTAAGTTTAGGTCTTTTATTCTGAGGAGGAGTAGGAGCATCGTTAAGAACACAGCATTTGTCCCTTCATTTTCAAATGCTTTGTAACAACCCAAGATTTTTGTATATATTTTATTTGACTTTATTATATTTTGAAAACTATTTTAAACTTGTTTTATTTCAAACATTTCATTTTTAAATATAAATGTTGATTATTATGTAACTTTTAATTTCAAACTGGTATAAATTGAACATTTCCTGAAAAAGGGATTTCTGGTCAAACTGGTCAAACTTTGACTTTTAAAACTTCAAATTTAAATTGTTTAAAATCTTAAATTTTATCTTTTATTATGAAAATAGACTTAATAACATGAATACTGCTTTTTGTTTCGTTGAAAACGGAATTAAATTGTAAAAGTTATGTACATTTCAATTTTGAGTATAATTTGTTTTATTTTGCAATTTTGCCTATTTTAAATTTTATAAATCATATTTTCTTTGTCATATTTTATTTTAAAATGTGTTAATATGTTATTTTATGTATATTTTTGTCTTTTAATATTTTTGAAGTGATAATAAAACTTTTCCAAAATTTATTGCATTTATTAAAGACTAGTTTCTATTTTTCTACTATATTCTTCATTTAAATTTTATTTAATTAAAATTTATTTATTTATTTTTGTGAATGCATTTTTATTTTATGTTCTTATCTTTATTTATAAATATTTTTCCAAGTCCATACAATTTTCCCTAAGTTTATTTCATTTATTTTCAAATTTTCTAGACTAGTTTTCATTTTGTACTATTTTCTTATTTTAATCATATATAATTAATATTTATTTATTTATATTTTGTATATTTGTTACATTTTCGAATTGAAACTGAATTTTTAATTATTTTCAGTTATTTAAACTTATTAAAAAGAAATAAAAGTGATTTGAAAGGTTTGTGGCTTTTTATTTCCTAAGGCCTTTTGAATTCCCACCTTTTCACATTTCAACATTACTTTTCATTCAATTGGCCTTAACTCCTCATTCTTTCAGCTGCATATCTCATTTTGCAATTCACGTGAAAACATCACTTTCTCATTCCTCATTCACATATGTTTTCAGATCTGAAGAAAAAGAATTGTAATGTCTTCCTCTTTTCTATTCTTTTTCACCTTCTTTTATTGATTTTCCTTTGTAAATTGCCTTGAAATCTTCATGCTTTGCTCGGCCCATAGCCTCACCATCACCACCATCGACCACCATCCCTTCCTCCCCACTAAATCCACGGCCAAACCATCATTCTCCACTGACATGAAAGTGCCATGGCCTCCCCTTGAGCAAAACTCCACAAAAACATTGAAAACTCTACAATTATCGCCTACCCGAGCCATGTATGCAACCTTCCCTTCATTTTACACCACCACCACCACCATAGGCTGCCACCACCACCTTTTCTAGACCTCCCCACACCACTCCAACCTCTGTCCAGACCTGAGCTTGACTGGCCAAGCATATAACCCCATGACCGAGCCCTTTTGGTTGCCAAAAACCATGTTTTAGCCTAAACCCCTTCACATCCCTGTGTTGTAACTTCCTCCATCATGTTCTACCTTGTAGCCTTACCTTTTCCAGACCCATACCTGATCCAAACCAAGTACAAACCTGACCTAATTGATCCCCTAGGCCATGCAAACAAGTAGAGAAAGCAAGGTAAAAAGTTTCGTATTCAAACTGCTTTTTGTTTCAAAGTTATTCAAATTCAATCGTATTGATTTTTAACTATTATTTTGGTTTTGTTTTTGGGTTGTAACACAAGATCTATAACTTGGATCTCGCTCTCCACTCTCAAGTCATTCCCGTGTTGTCGTGCCTTCGTAGTGTCAGTATTGTGTGCTTTTGTGGCTATCTCCAGCTTTTAACAAGTGAGTTATTCTCACCAGACAGTGTATACCTATATAACTAGTAAATTGACCACTTTTGAATCTGTAAAATGCATCACCATATTATATCTGCTATGTTATGATTATATGATGTTCACCCATGCTTAAACACCTGTTATATCATATGTTACTGTTATATTATGTTGTTCTGTTATTTTTATCAGTTTATCACACTGCAAGTTCCCTTTAGATTAGAATCACTATGGGTTGAAATGATACATACCCGAACGGACTTTAGAATAAGAGAAAATCATTATGGGCTGAAATGATAGGCCTGAATGATTTTCAATTATTTTCATTTGCTTGGGATTGCGGGTTTGAAATGATCAAACCCGGGTATCTTTGTAAATTACGGGTTGAAATGATAAATTACCCGTATCACTTTACCTAGGCTAGAAAATGAAATACAGACCCGTTGTTAAAATATGTTTTATAATTTTTTTTAATTATTTTAGAAATGTAAATATTATAATATTTTGACTTAAACTAAATAAAAATGATCTTTGTAAAGCATTATTGATTTTCTGAAAATTTATAAGTGAAATAAATTAATGGTAAAATTAGAAAATTTGAAATGTAAGTTATTTTGGGAAATTTTAATTTGGTGATAATTGGAATTTAAATTAAATATGAAATGTGATACATTCATGATAATTTGGATTAAAGTGAATTTAAATGATTTTATTTTATATTAATGATTTTGAATAAAGTTAAAATGTGAAATGAATGAATATTTAAGTTGAAATTTTGAAATATAACTAAAATTGGAAATTTGTGAATTTGGCTTAAAATGAATTTTAAGTTAAGTAAATAAAAATGGAATTAAGTTATATTTGAAAATTTAAACTTAAGTGTTAAGTTAATTTAATTTAATGAATTTATAATTTAATATTGGAATTTAATAAGTGAATTATTATTAAATTTTGATTTTTGAATGGAGGTTTAACTTTATAAAATCATGAATATAAGGGTATTTGAATGATTGTTTTAAAAGTGAAATTATATGATTTTATAAGTTAAAAATGATTTATATAAAAATATAATTGTTGTGAAGTTATACTAAATATTTGAAGTTAATTAACTGCATGTCTGAAATGCTATTAATTCTAATGTAAATGATAATACAACATTTGTAAATGTTGTAGTTGATAATAATGAACCAAATGGCTGAATTTAATTAAAGGCTATTATGGCATTTTTGTAAATGTTATAATGGTTGAATTTAACTAAGTTTATTTGAAACGAATGTAACCCTATTACAGCATTTTAAATGCTGTCTTTTGTTAAATTGAACTGTTTTAAATGTGACTTTCCATAGCATTTTCTAAATGTTGCGAAAGTTGAATTTTCATTGTTTTAATTAATTTAAGTGAACGAATGAACTTTGAAAGATTAAAAATTTGGAAATTTAATAATTTAATTATTTAATATAATAACTTCATTTTATGATTTAAAATGAAGTAATTTGTTTCGTAATATAAACTATTTTGAAATATGATATTTTGATATTTTGAACTGGATTTTTGAATGATATTGAATTTTGAAATGATATTTGATTTCGAAATATAAATTACCAATTTTGAAATTTTAACCACGGGATGTATTTAATTTATAGTTTAACTGATCCTTAAAGGATGGGCGGTCCCAAGCATCCTTTGAGTTATTGTGCATTTCTACTACAGTTCACTTGAGTTGGTTTACATTATATAAGTATATATTGTCCTGACTCGAGTGTTTTGTGTTTTACTTTACGCTCGGGTCAGCCTGAGTATTTACAGCTTAGCTTTGGATTTTGTTCTGGAGCTAGGAATCACTGGAGATTCTGCTTGTCTAGTTATCTATTTCCTTCCAGTTCAGTTGTTCTATTTCAGATCTGGTATTTATAAACTTCTATGTATTTGGGATTTCTATTGTATATGTTTTTAGAATGATATTATGTAATATGTTTTTGAGAGTTTGTATATAGTAGCTTCATGAACTACTATGGTATTTTATTTCCGCTGCGAGTTATTCTGATATGTTCTGTGTCTGTGATTCTGTGTATTTGATTTCATTTGCTCCAAATTTATTTACAATCTGTTATTTTGAATTATTCAAGTCAGACATGTGTGGATTATTGTTGATTTGAATGGTCCAAAATAGTGGGTCGTTACAGTTGGTATCAGAGCTTTGGTTTTATGCAAACCTTAGCCTACGGAGCAAAAACTCATTAGAGATAGGGTAGAAATACCCTAGAATGAGTGAAATCAATCTCAGAATCATTTCTTTGTGAGAGAACGTATTTTCAAAGTATAAAATGATTTTCAAATGATTTTTAAAGAATTTTCGAAGATTATTTTGATATAAATTTCCTTGCTTTGAAAGTAAAATATTTCTTAAACTTCATTCCTTTCGTATCCACCTTGTTAGTAATTTCTTTGATTAGGATCCTCTAAAATTTTGAACTTCTCTCTTGATTGATCTAGATCCATTGTTGATAGGAATCTATTTTGAGTATGGCAAAATCAGTAGTTTGTTAAGTTGTTTTGAGTAAACTCTGTTGTATCTTTTGCTTAGCTAAAGTTGTCCAACTAAAGATATTTATGCTTCTGTTTTCGTATGTTATGAATTCGAGTCTTTCCAAATTTTTATGGGAATTTTTCTGTATCGATATAGGTTATATATCTCTAATCTTCGTTTGGATTCTTATCGAATAAGATTCCTTTGAATTTTGGAACGCTCCCACTTGTTCTGAAATCCATTCCTGTCTCCCCTAATTGTATTCTTTTGATTTTGGAGCATTGCATCACTCCACTTTGTATGACCTTTATAGGGTGGCGATTCCGCCAATCTTTGAATGATTATAATTGGCATTGATTCATCGGAGATTTCTGTATCCTCGGTTTACGATGTTTTCTATCTTCTGCTATATTTAGATTCTATCTCTGGCAATCGAAGGTCGATTTGCCTTAGATTTTCGCATCGATTATATTCCTGAAGTCACGGTTGACCAGTTAAGGTCGCCCGCGATTCATATAGGCTTATCCATCTTCTATTTGGTAATTTAATTATCTTATCTTCGTTTGAGCCTATCTTTGAATTAGAATTCTATTTGATTAGAGTCCTTCTAAATTTGAATCTCTGTTTTGCTTTGAAATCCATCCTTGAATCGTCCCTTGGAAAGTTTGTGGTTGATTGTCTTTTAAAAATTTTGTATTCATCGTAGTTTTATTTTGATAAGGATGACCATATTTTTATATAAAGATGAAATGTTTTTGATAAGGATTATATACCTTTTAAAAAAATGAGAATTTGAAGTTTTGAAAGGATTTGAAATTGTGAAAATTTTATAAGAAATGGTTTCATATAAAATGATTTATAACTGAAGGTTTTGAATCTGAATTTAAGTGATTGAACTCCGGCATTTTGGAACTGGTTTTAAGATTTTGAAATAATAAATAATATGATTGAAATTATTTTTCCGAATAAGTAATGTTTCAATGATTTTAATGGGTTTTAATGATTTTGAAGGAATTTCAAAGAAGTTTTCAAAGTAAATGGAAGTCCAGAACTCACTTGTGTCGCTGGAAAATAATTTCGGTGATGAGTGCACGCATCATCGACATTGATTTTCGAGTTTCTGAGTGAGGGAGAGGCCACTTCGGTAGCATTGCTATGCGATTGATTTGTGAAACCAATTTAGATTTCAAATTCCGAAGTGTGATGTGATATTCGAAAGATATATGTATATATATTTGTAAAATTTGAAATGAGTCGGTGTTCAGTCCTTGAGTTTTGGATTTGATTTGATATAACCCTATTTTTGGAATGGATTTACTGATTTAATTGTGATTTCCAACTCTTAGATTGAAATATGATTTCTTCAACTATTTTAAAGGTTCGAGCACTTCCAAATCAAGGTTAACTTTTCAAAGCTAAGAAATTTTGAAAAGTAATTTGATAAAGTATATAAGTTTGTTTTGAATGTTTAAGTATGACGTAATATGATTTAAATAAGTTGAAACTGTTTGGTTAAGTAAATGAATAAAGCAATTTTAAAATTTTCTAATATGAAATTTAGATTTGAAATGTTTTGAAAAGAATTTGGTCTTCAAAATATTTTGAATAAAGTTTAGTTTAAATGTTTTAACTTAGTAACATCTTTATGAAACTATATTTAACAAGTTGGAATAAATATATAAGTTGTATGTATGCTGTTTTATTCGCATAATTACTTTGATCCAGGTTTGAGTACACAAGTTCGAGGTGAATTACACCATTTCGCGTTAGGATTGTTCATTCGATTCTTGATGGCGAATATTTGATATGGATTTTGGGCTTGATTCTAGAATTCTCTATCATAGTATATGGCTATGCAAGGAGACTATTGGATTCTAGTCGAGAAACCATATCGAAAATCCGCATTAGGGAAGTCGAATGGACAATACTAGTTCGAAAGCGAACTTGTGTGATCGAGCGAGCGATCAAATGTGATTCTGCGAAATGATGACGTATGTACATCTTATATTCTAATATCATTGATATATTTTGACGTTGAAATTGAAGCTGTCATGTTAGAATATCTTTGCTTACTAAAAAGAAAATTTCCAATTTAAATTACAAAGATATATAACCCATAAAAGCAAAGATATTCAAATCCCATATGGCTCTTCATACAGCGAAATTTATTTTGAAAATTTGATCCTTATGTAAGATAGACCTTACGTAAGTATAAGATGATTTTGAAAACATTTGATTTTGGAAATGAATTGGTTGACTTAAATTATATTGATTTGGAAATTTGGATTTATTTTCAAAAATCTATTATTTTGGAAACTTTGAAACTAAAGATATTTAATTTGAGAAGAAAATAATTTGGTGAAATTGTATATGATTTTGAAATTGAACTGATATTGAAACAAATTGAAATTTGAGAACCTTGTGTTACTAAACACTTGATTTGGGAGTTGTCGAACTTATATAAAATTGATTTGTATGAGTATGAAATTGATTCGAAAACTATAGATTTGAAAAGGTACTCAATTTGAAAGTGAAATCTTATATATAATGGATATTATATCAGTACGATATTTGAAAGTGATTTGAAAAGGTAATATATGATACATATTTTCGAAGTAAAGATATGGAAAGTGCCTTCTGCTTGATATCCGATTTGTGGCCACATCTTGGATTCATTCTATCGATATTATTCTCTCTGATTTTTGGTTTTCCGGATATGATACTCGAGTGTCCTTCGAATTCCATGGCGTTACCCATGGTCTTACGAACTCGACTGCATAGCGTAATTCGTAAGGCAGTGATTGCTTAAAAGGTACGGATGTTTCCTGGGGGATCCAGGCGTAACCATTGTGTATCTGCGATCTATGGTCGTGTTAGTGGCGTAATCCACAAGGCAGAGATTGCTTAAGGGGTATGGATGTTTCCTGGGGGATCCAGGCGTAACCATTTTTATGTATCCTGCGGTCCACCATTTTGTTGCATGGCGAAATTCGCAAGGCAGTGAATGCTTAAAAGGTACGGATGTTTCCTGGGGGACCCAGGCGTAACCATTGTGTATCTGCGATCCATGATTTGATTCGTTTTTGTTTGGATTGTACTTTCCATATCTGTTTTTAAAGGTTTTCCCAGTATTTTCACTAGGTGTTGAAACAAATCTACTAAGTACCTGGAGAATTCTAGCTTTGCGCCTGATCAACGCACTACCAGAGTCTGCAGGAATGAGGATAAACTTGTTAAGACATCGAGTTATAAAATTATTTTGATAAAATATTATATAAATGATACTTTGATCAGTTATTTCCTTTTTAAAGGATTTTAAAGTGTTTTAAATATTTTACCTCTTTAACCAACACTTTTAATAAATGGCTCATCCTTGTCTTTCATCCTATTTTCCCTTCTTGCTATTCCTATTCTCCACCTTGTTAAACTTACCTATAACAACAGTTATCAGGTATAATTTTAATATTCTTGTCATCTTGTCTTAATCCTATTCCATTCTATCTTTTTCTGTGTTTTCCATACTTCATTCCTTTTCGAGGACGAAAAGATTTGAGTGGGGGAGAGTGTAACAACCCAAGATTTTTGTATATATTTTATTTGACTTTATTATATTTTGAAAACTATTTTAAACTTGTTTTATTTCAAACATTTCATTTTTAAATATAAATGTTGATTATTATGTAACTTTTAATTTCAAACTGGTATAAATTGAACATTTCCTGAAAAAGGGATTTCTGGTCAAACTGGTCAAACTTTGACTTTTAAAACTTCAAATTTAAATTGTTTAAAATCTTAAATTTTATCTTTTATTATGAAAATAGACTTAATAACATGAATACTGCTTTTTGTTTCGTTGAAAACGGAATTAAATTGTAAAAGTTATGTACATTTCAATTTTGAGTATAATTTGTTTTATTTTGCAATTTTGCCTATTTTAAATTTTATAAATCATATTTTCTTTGTCATATTTTATTTTAAAATGTGTTAATATGTTATTTTATGTATATTTTTGTCTTTTAATATTTTTGAAGTGATAATAAAACTTTTCCAAAATTTATTGCATTTATTAAAGACTAGTTTCTATTTTTCTACTATATTCTTCATTTAAATTTTATTTAATTAAAATTTATTTATTTATTTTTGTGAATGCATTTTTATTTTATGTTCTTATCTTTATTTATAAATATTTTTCCAAGTCCATACAATTTTCCCTAAGTTTATTTCATTTATTTTCAAATTTTCTAGACTAGTTTTCATTTTGTACTATTTTCTTATTTTAATCATATATAATTAATATTTATTTATTTATATTTTGTATATTTGTTACATTTTCGAATTGAAACTGAATTTTTAATTATTTTCAGTTATTTAAACTTATTAAAAAGAAATAAAAGTGATTTGAAAGGTTTGTGGCTTTTTATTTCCTAAGGCCTTTTGAATTCCCACCTTTTCACATTTCAACATTACTTTTCATTCAATTGGCCTTAACTCCTCATTCTTTCAGCTGCATATCTCATTTTGCAATTCACGTGAAAACATCACTTTCTCATTCCTCATTCACATATGTTTTCAGATCTGAAGAAAAAGAATTGTAATGTCTTCCTCTTTTCTATTCTTTTTCACCTTCTTTTATTGATTTTCCTTTGTAAATTGCCTTGAAATCTTCATGCTTTGCTCGGCCCATAGCCTCACCATCACCACCATCGACCACCATCCCTTCCTCCCCACTAAATCCACGGCCAAACCATCATTCTCCACTGACATGAAAGTGCCATGGCCTCCCCTTGAGCAAAACTCCACAAAAACATTGAAAACTCTACAATTATCGCCTACCCGAGCCATGTATGCAACCTTCCCTTCATTTTACACCACCACCACCACCATAGGCTGCCACCACCACCTTTTCCAGACCTCCCCACACCACTCCAACCTCTGTCCAGACCTGAGCTTGACTGGCCAAGCATATAACCCCATGACCGAGCCCTTTTGGTTGCCAAAAACCATGTTTTAGCCTAAACCCCTTCACATCCCTGTGTTGTAACTTCCTCCATCATGTTCTACCTTGTAGCCTTACCTTTTCCAGACCCATACCTGATCCAAACCAAGTACAAACCTGACCTAATTGATCCCCTAGGCCATGCAAACAAGTAGAGAAAGCAAGGTAAAAAGTTTCGTATTCAAACTGCTTTTTGTTTCAAAGTTATTCAAATTCAATCGTATTGATTTTTAACTATTATTTTGGTTTTGTTTTTGGGTTGTAACACAAGATCTATAACTTGGATCTCGCTCTCCACTCTCAAGTCATTCCCGTGTTGTCGTGCCTTCGTAGTGTCAGTATTGTGTGCTTTTGTGGCTATCTCCAGCTTTTAACAAGTGAGTTATTCTCACCAGACAGTGTATACCTATATAACTAGTAAATTGACCACTTTTGAATCTGTAAAATGCATCACCATATTATATCTGCTATGTTATGATTATATGATGTTCACCCATGCTTAAACACCTGTTATATCATATGTTACTGTTATATTATGTTGTTCTGTTATTTTTATCAGTTTATCACACTGCAAGTTCCCTTTAGATTAGAATCACTATGGGTTGAAATGATACATACCCGAACGGACTTTAGAATAAGAGAAAATCATTATGGGCTGAAATGATAGGCCTGAATGATTTTCAATTATTTTCATTTGCTTGGGATTGCGGGTTTGAAATGATCAAACCCGGGTATCTTTGTAAATTACGGGTTGAAATGATAAATTACCCGTATCACTTTACCTAGGCTAGAAAATGAAATACAGACCCGTTGTTAAAATATGTTTTATAATTTTTTTTAATTATTTTAGAAATGTAAATATTATAATATTTTGACTTAAACTAAATAAAAATGATCTTTGTAAAGCATTATTGATTTTCTGAAAATTTATAAGTGAAATAAATTAATGGTAAAATTAGAAAATTTGAAATGTAAGTTATTTTTGGAAATTTTAATTTGGTGATAATTGGAATTTAAATTAAATATGAAATGTGATACATTCATGATAATTTGGATTAAAGTGAATTTAAATGATTTTATTTTATATTAATGATTTTGAATAAAGTTAAAATGTGAAATGAATGAATATTTAAGTTGAAATTTTGAAATATAACTAAAATTGGAAATTTGTGAATTTGGCTTAAAATGAATTTTAAGTTAAGTAAATAAAAATGGAATTAAGTTATATTTGAAAATTTAAACTTAAGTGTTAATTTAATTTAATTTAATGAATTTATAATTTAATATTGGAATTTAATAAGTGAATTATTATTAAATTTTGATTTTTGAATGGAGGTTTAACTTTATAAAATCATGAATATAAGGGTATTTGAATGATTGTTTTAAAAGTGAAATTATATGATTTTATAAGTTAAAAATGATTTATATAAAAATATAATTGTTGTGAAGTTATACTAAATATTTGAAGTTAATTAACTGCATGTCTGAAATGCTATTAATTCTAATGTAAATGATAATACAACATTTGTAAATGTTGTAGTTGATAATAATGAACCAAATGGCTGAATTTAATTAAAGGCTATTATGGCATTTTTGTAAATGTTATAATGGTTGAATTTAACTAAGTTTATTTGAAACGAATGTAACCCTATTACAGCATTTTAAATGCTGTCTTTTGTTAAATTGAACTGTTTTAAATGTGACTTTCCATAGCATTTTCTAAATGTTGCGAAAGTTGAATTTTCATTGTTTTAATTAATTTAAGTGAACGAATGAACTTTGAAAGATTAAAATTTTGGAAATTTAATAATTTAATAATTTAATATAATAACTTCATTTTATGATTTAAAATGAAGTAATTTGTTTCGTAATATAAACTATTTTGAAATATGATATTTTGATATTTTGAACTGGATTTTTGAATGATATTGAATTTTGAAATGATATTTGATTTCGAAATATAAATTACCAATTTTGAAATTTTAACCACGGGATGTATTTAATTTATAGTTTAACTGATCCTTAAAGGATGGGCGGTCCCAAGCATCCTTTGAGTTATTGTGCATTTCTACTACAGTTCACTTGAGTTGGTTTACATTATATAAGTATATATTGTCCTGACTCGAGTGTTTTGTGTTTTACTTTACGCTCGGGTCAGCCTGAGTATTTACAGCTTAGCTTTGGATTTTGTTCTGGAGCTAGGAATCACTGGAGATTCTGCTTGTCTAGTTATCTATTTCCTTCCAGTTCAGTTGTTCTATTTCAGATCTGGTATTTATAAACTTCTATGTATTTGGGATTTCTATTGTATATGTTTTTAGAATGATATTATGTAATATGTTTTTGAGAGTTTGTATATAGTAGCTTCATGAACTACTATGGTATTTTATTTCCGCTGCGAGTTATTCTGATATGTTCTGTGTCTGTGATTCTGTGTATTTGATTTCATTTGCTCCAAATTTATTTACAATCTGTTATTTTGAATTATTCAAGTCAGACATGTGTGGATTATTGTTGATTTGAATGGTCTAAAATAGTGGGTCGTTACATGCTTCGATAGCCTTGGTAATAGAATTCTTAAAGGAAACAAGTTCGGTTGGCTAAAGCATAGCTGGAGATGCATATTTTCCTTTTCTCTTTTTGGACAAAGTAGTTTTGACTCTTGATTCCTTGGGAATAGTAACAAGAGAAGTTGAACCTAAAACAAAGAATGGAAGTTATTAAACTGATAACATCAATAACTCCAAATCACCCAACACTAATAAGCCAACTCCTTGAGAGTTGCATTTAACTGTGGATGGCTCTCCTAAGATCTTGTGGTGGTTCAAGATAACACTAGTACAAAACTGGTCATTTGTGTCGGTTGTGTAACCCCTGTTGTGTCAGTTTTACAACCGACTCAAATGAAGACGACACAAAAGACATTTTTCTGTTGTGTCGGTTGTACAACCGACACAAATATCAATTATTTGTGTCGGTTGGCAATAGAGAACCAACACAAAACTATGAACAGTTGTGTCGGTCTTTCTAATAGGACCGACACAAATCAGCTTGTATAGTGAAGCAAACCGCCGTTTATTGTGTCGGTCCTTTAAGAAAAACCGACACAACTGTTGCTTGTTTTGTGTCGGTTCCTTATTGACGACCGACACAAATGATTGATATTTGTGTCGGTTATGTTTGTTTTTTCAACCGACACAATTGATATGCAGTTGTATCGATACCCTTTGAAGTAAAAACCGACACAAGTTATATCTGAAGCAAAAAAATATATTATTACCGTTTAAGATTATAAAAACAGTATGAAACTGAATTTTAATATTTTATAAACGAACGTTACTATGAACTGATTGAACAAAAAATATAATTATATTATCCATCAACATAATTCTTGTTTACAGAATTAAATAGAATATAATCTATCACAAACATAACGTACATAACAAAATACCAACGTATGTTACAAAAGATCAGCGTATACAACAAAAAACAACTACATCCAATTATACATGATATAACTAGCTAAATTCTCTCGAACCTCGTCTATCTCTTGTTGGTTATAAGAACCGTCTCGTACAAAGTCCTGCAATTAAGAGAATTGTTATACAAAAGACAATAATGAAAAAACATAGACTTGGCATTTGCTTTTAAACATAGACTCTCCATATTTCTTTTTTTTTAAGTTTTTAAAAAAAAATTGAAAAAACAAACAAGTTTTTCTTCAAATACATGAACAAGTACAGGTTAAATTATCTGTACATTTTCCATGCCATATCAAATCATATGAAATGAAAATTGTGAATACAAGAGAAGACAGCTAATCTGCACCCCCACATTGATATTAGTTATAACTAATGGTAATAACACCGTGAATTCACTATGTTCTCCAATATGAAATGTCTATAATAACCCTGTCTAGATTTAGTGTAGATTAGGAAACTTGGGTTAGGGGAATTTCCAATATTTACTATAGTAGAAACTTGGACATATATGTCATGCCGATTATATAACGTGAACAAATGTCTCCACCAATTTATACAGACAAAGATACTGGCAGAAATAAATAGAATGAGTTGTAAATTAAATACATACCTGTATATGTTTTGTTGACATTTTGCTACCCGATAGTTGAGTAAAGGTGGACCTGCAAACTAAATCAAATTAGGAAAATAGAATCGCATAAGAAATACTAGAAAAAGTAGAAAAGTCTCAGTCATTGAAGATGACTTAGAGTGCGTTTTCGGTGAACGGTAATAGAGAATTTAAGCGAGCCATTTGAGCGGTAAAGTTGAGTGAACAGGAAATGCATTTGTGTGCTTCGAGCGGAGAATATAAGTGTGGTATTGCTAAACAAGTTATGTTTTTAAGATATTTAGTTTTACCTGCGCTGAATATAATGGTTGTCTCATAAATTCTTTTTGCAATAAAATTATTCAATATTTTAAAATATTAGTCTTTGAAACTAATACAAAATGAAATAGTTAAAAGGTGAAAACTTCAATTAAAATAACTAATTATGGCAACATATCCATGTATGGGACATTATTAGTACTTGTTCTTATACCTTTGGCAACTGCATTAACAAGCACATCAAAGCACAAAGGAGTAGGGACACTCGCATGGAGTTTCAGAGCATCGAGACATAGCATGGCAACAGCATGAGATACAAAACTATCTAAGACATTCTCACAAGCATTTAGATTTACACACGCGACCAATACGGCACTCAGTTTGCACACAACCAGAACAACAATCTCCAACATAGCAACAATCTAGTAGTCATAGAGATCTCAATCAACGCATAGCAGCAGTAATGCAACACATAGTAAAATGCAACAGTGACAAAAGCTTACTATACTTAAACGACGGTGTAGGCACCAACTCAACAAAGCATCATAAACTAGAAAGGATCGTCGCTATCTTCAGGGAAGCCACTCGTACTTCAGGTCTGAAGCAAGCTATCAAAGTTCAACATAAAGCGATAGAGGAATAGTGGAGCACGTGAGAGAGCAGACTTAAATACGCTCCTTCCATATATGAGAGAGCAGACTCAAGCACGTGAAAGAGCAGACTCAAGTTGCTAGCATCTGGTGCACACTCAAAGAAAAGTCCAAGCCTGGCATTCTGCAAAATTATGTTTGTTTTTAGCTCAAAGTTGCATATTACTCTCATGCAGCAAATTGATTTCCTTTACCTGCATAAAAAAAATAGTGAATATCTACAATGTCATATGCCACAATTTAAAACCAAGTATATCAAACAGTTGAGCGTTCAAATAAAAAAGGAACAAAGATTTTTCCTCTAAAGCTAACAATTAGTGGTCAGAGAATTTGATCTGAAAGCTGTAAATGCACCAAGATCATTGAGACTATATTGAAGGAGTCTGAAAAAAGGTTCATCTAGAAACATTAGCAGGTGGAGGAGGGACCGTATTGATCGAAGCTCGTTTATGTACATGTAAGGCCAGCGATTTTCAAAGGTTGGGGCTTTCGATGGTGGAGGAGCACAGCGAGGCATCCTAAGGAGCTTAGGCACCCAATGAGAGGCTATGGTGGGATTAAAAAATCTTGGTAGTGGTCAAGTGAAAGGAGCACGAACAACACCACATGGAGATGGGATGCTTCTAGGAACATTGGGTTGAATTTGACATTTTTTTGAGATTTTAATCTTAGGTATTAGGTGATTTATATTATATTTATATCGTAATTAATTGACCTTCTCTTATACTAATTAATTAAAAACAACACCAATTACAAAAAAATGAAGATGAAAAGAACCAAGTTTGCACTTGTAAAATTTACGTGAGAATGCATCTAATCCAAAAATATATATATTCGTATGATTAACAGGATGTAATGTTCACCATTATTATCAGGGTACTAACTCATGATCACTTGTTAGAGGATCACACATCTTACCAACTGGGTCATCCTATGGGGTGCTAATAACAAATAATTTTTATAGTATAATCTTTTTTCAAAACACGAAAACAATATATTTTTATTTCAAACGTTGTCATTCCCAATTCATTTAAAATACTTATTGCATAACCATCAATCATCGCTTTGTCAATAATGCACCTTAATCACATCCACTTATGTTCATACTTGTTTATTCAATTCAGTTAAATTAATAATCGCATGGATGAAATTAAGTTGAAATATAACATAGATTTGAGAATATCAGCACATGCCCCCCATCAAAAGGATCGCTTCGTCGAGGTGCAAAAAAGATTTTGATTAAGGGATGATTTCAGTTTTATCAAAGGAAAGTTATGTCGTGATTTTATCTGTCGCATCAAAGCATTTAATGCAGCTCCAAGTGTTTGCTTATGATTGACCTCTCTATCCCCTGTTAGAAAATTGTTGGGTTTTCAAGTGAATTGCATTTTCATTTCTACATTTTTACTGTGATATTTTATCTTTGAACTTCAAATCTATGATTGAGATTAAATCAAATCTTTGTTTATATTCTTTTGCTTCTTATCCTTGCTTCGCATTACATAAAACTCCGCCATTAAACTTCCTTAATAGAATCTCAAGTTCTTTCCATTTCCAACAAATTGTCGCATTGAAAACCAGTCAGCATTTTGAATTCCTTTGCTTTAGTTATTGATTTAGCTAATTTATACGTTTAGTTCTTATACATTTATAATGTTACACATTGATTGTGTGTGTAATGTTTAACGTACCGGTTATCAGAAAATGAGTCTTATTACTCCTTTTTCTGATATGCCATTTATAATTACATTTTAAGTATATATTTTAGTGTACTACTTACAACAAAAATACTAAAACCGAACCAAACATTGTAACATCTATTAAATGATCATAAGAAAATTATGACTGCACGAGAGTTGACCAATAAACTTAAATGCTTCTTAATCACACTGAATTTTTATTTGAGAAGTTGGGAATGTGTTTCATTTTTAGTTGGAGGAGGTATACCCTATTACTATCTTAAGAGAAATAATAGATGGGCTTCTACACTGTTAATTACCCAAAACATTTTACAGTTAAGAAAAATGAAATATCAATTGAATGTTGATAGATATGAACCGCAAGTGCCGTAGAAATAACAGTTAACTTGTAAGTTGAAATTATTATGGATTAGTATATGCATAAATATGAATTATTATTAATTAATAAAATTAGCTAGGAAAGTATTCGTAATATTACACGAAATGATTTAACAAGTTTAGACATTTGTATTTATAATTTTGTATAAATGCAACGTACAAATAGTATGTAGAAAACAAATTGAAAACAATTATCAAGGATTTATACCTTAGATAAGTATTATTACCTGGAAAATGATAGCAAAATGCTATCCATGTATACATGAATACCTGTAAAGCTGCCTTTTTGATATTTTATTGTTTAAAATACCTGTAAAGCTACCAACTTAAATACGTGAGTTAGAAAAGAAAATGAAACTCCCTTACGGTTTAAAATAATATACACATATTCTTAACTGATTCAAATATTGCTTCTCACTAAAAAAAATCAGATATAAGAGAACCAATTTCTCAAACTGAATCTAAGTTTATACATGTGAAAATAAGGAGCATAGCTTGTTCAGATATTTCTAGGTTCCTATAGTTTATGAAGACTTAAATTCATTGAATTGTAATTAATTAGACAAGGCAACCTCTCTGTGTTGTTCCTCTTTCCAAGTCATTTGGTTATTCACTTAGAAGTCGAGTTAACAAGAATACCTAATGATTACTCGGAAAAAATTAGATAAAATAATGAAATATTTTTGTGCTCACCCATTCGGTAGGGCAGAGGGATCGATAGAATTTGGCGAACTTTTCACAATCAACCGAGTCATCACCTTTAGCAGCAATACATCTGCATGTGCATAGCACATTATGAAATAAATCATTGATGAAGCAAATTCTTAAGAAGAAATGAATAATTGTAGCCATATGACACACAAATCAGTAGCTGCTAACTTGTGGTATACAACATAGTGAGTGAAGCAATGTCTTGTTTGATTAGTTGTGGGGAAGCAGAAATCAGCTGGTGCTGTTTTTAGTTCAATCTAACAAACATTAAGACAACAATGTTAGAGGTTGGCCTGACATTTTTTGAGCATTCTTTATTTAGTTGCAAATTAATTAGTTGCTTGAAGTTATTGCTAAGGTAATGTTTAAAAAAAATAACAAACAAAAATATCTCTTGGTATGTAGAGAGAATGCTTATTGTAGGTGATTCCTATAAACTTAATTACTGTAAATACCAAAAGAAACACGTTCCCTTACAGTGATTTTTCACTTTGCTTGGGGATAGTCCCATCTTGCAACTTCAATGTCACATGCCAGCTCTTAATCAATTTCCTCCCACTTTTCAATGAAATTCGAAAAGAAATGGTAGTCGGTTGTTATCCTGAAGGAAGAACTCATCTTTTCCACATTCGAAAGGTTTCTGCACTTTTTACATCTGATGATGATCTAAAATATTTAATTTACTACATAGAAAATTAGTAGGAAAAAATGAGAACCAACTATTGCTTCAAATGTGATAAAAAGAAATGCCACTAATATAGAATTGATGGGTTAGATAGTATTTACCTATAGCTTCTCCATGCATCATAATCATTTCATGCAATTGTGTATCTTGATCGTGAAATTATTGCTTTCTATTTTTGCACATGATTCTTATCTTATTAAAACTCTTGAACTGAGGCAACATTTGGCTCTCTTGAGGCAAAATATGGTTTCACATTTAAAATCCAAAGGTAAAAGGATGAAACAAACAAAGGTAAGCATGAGTGCGTCCTCTCATATTTACCTAGGGAGCAATTTAATCTGCTTTTCCCAATGAATATGATTGTGTGGATTGTAAGGGGCCTTGATTCCTTTCTAAACAATTAGATGTAGCCCACCCAAATTTAAAACAAAAACAAACATCAATTGCTGGCTTGTTGGAAAACAAACTTTCAGAGGGGAAAATCAAAGAAGAAGCTAACTTTATAAATAGGGAATGGAAGCTAACATGGAAGTAAACAAAAAGATAAGAGTACAATATTGGTGTTATAGGATTTAAAAAATATGGGATGCAGACATGATTCACAAAAACGAGCAATGCATTACCTGTTTTTTTGGGCAACAAATTAGGTATGGCTTTTATATGTATATTCGTATACGGACATAATCAAACCAAAAGATGCACACATCTTTGGAAATATACTAAAGAGCAGGCAAGCTATATCAGTTTACCATAGGTCATTGCCGGGAATTTTAATGCCATTCTACATTGCCATTATATAATCAATAATGGTTGCCATAGGTCCCAGCTAGATGCAGCTAATCTTCAAGCAACAAAACTCCTAAAACACGAAAAAAGCTCAAATTATTCGCACGCACAAAATATAGGACAGCAAAACAATTTAGGGCATACGAACAAACAATAAATTGGACAAAGTAGAAATAGGGATGTACCTTGGCAAATTTGAGAAGAGAAGCACGCACGAACGAAGGAGGACGACGAACGGCACGAATACGAAGATGAACCCTAAATTTTCAATCGCCTGCTGCCGTGATTTTGAATGTGTGAGAAAATAAACGGAAAAGGGTTTTTGGGCTTTGAAAAAAATACACGCGGCCGGGTACATGATGGCCTAAATTTTCGCGGGAAAAGATGGGGGCTGAAATGGATTTGGGGGAAAAGTTGTTTGCCTATGGTGTCGGTTTTTGGACGACCGATGCTATTGTATTTAATTGTGTCGTTTGTTCAAACAACCGACATGAGTAAATCTATTGCTTCCCTTCAATTGTGTCGGTTTCTTAAGAACAAGAGATGCAAATTACATTTTTAACATTTTCTTCTTACCCCATAAGTCAATAGTTTGGTTGTTAATAAACAACCGACACAATTTACACTATTTGTGTCGGTTTTATGGACAACCGACACAAATGAGGCGAAGCAACTGATCTGTTTTGTACTAGTGTAATATATTGTTGAAGGAGCTCTAATGGAGTAAGGAGTGCAAGCCTATTTCGCTTATTCTCACTTAAAAGAATTAGAGTGTTTATGGTCCTTTGATCTTCAGAGCTTAGATTTTTAGGAGCAGGATCTGGGAAAGGAAAACTGTCAGTAAATAATAGTAAACACATAATGATAGTCAAGGATAATAAGCTTACTAATAGTAGAAAAGTTTCCTCTGATCTTAGAGAAGCGTTTGACGAAGAAAAATTGGCTTTCCAACACTCTTACTTTATTAACGGAATCAGAGAATAAGCTTTTCGGGTAAAGATGAACTCGTTACAGTTGGTGCCTTGGCCGATCACCCACTTTAGCAGGATCATATAGGTAGTAAAGAATATCAAGATTGAGAGATGGAAGCCCAGACTCTCGAGCAAAGACCTCCGAGCAAGTTAAATATGTGTAAGCATTAGGCAGAAGCTAGATCGGCGCAATGTCCAGGTGCTCCAAATATCTTGTAGGGAAGTCCATGAAGGGGAGGTAGCCTGTGTGCCAAATATGAATAGGAGTGAAAGCAAAATATCCTTCTTGATGATTATAGATATTGTCTAAAGAACTAGCAGCGATGGCCTCAATTCCAGCAATCCCAAATTGACCGAGAATGGAGTCAACTTCAAATTGAGAAGTAATGTATGGTGGGTTAGTAACATAACTTTCTTTTTTAACAGTTGAAGGTGAAGGCTTGGGTTTTGCACCATCTTTCTTGACAGACTTCAGTAGGTTGCTTGCTCTCCATTGTACTGCCAAGGTGATATTATTCTTTATTTAAAAATTAATCATGGTAATATAGTTGGAACATGTAAAGTTAAGAGTTTGGTTATTAAATTATCCTTTCACCCTTAAAAGATTGTAAATAACAATTTTTAAACGAAAACTTGAAGAATCCCATAACCATAACCAATGTCGGAGAGGTAGGGACTTCGACCTTAGCAGACAAAGATGACGTGAGTCAAAAAACTATGACAGCTAACTATGCAATTTTATAGCATGATAAAAATAGAAATAAAAAAAGGGTCAAAGTCATATAAATCCCTACCCATGTAGTTGAAGGCAATTGTAAAAAAACAATGGGGGCATTGTTATTAAAACATATATATGAGAAAGCATCGAAGACAGATGGCCTCAATCCTAGTTGACATCGAATACGTTACCAGCATGGCTAACTAAAATAGGAACCATCTATATCTAAAAGACCCACAGCTAAGAATAACCTCTCTTTGACTTAGTTGAAGAGGTAAGAAATGACTTTAACTCCGTTAATTAAAAAATGAGTCCCTTAGTAGCAATGTTTGCCATGATAAGGCTCTTCGCACCTTATTGAAACTAAAGTTCATTGTTGTCAAAGATATAGTAGTTCTGTTGACTTCCAATTTTGTTATTACTACATTCAATTTATTCTTATAATATTAGAAATTTTAGCAAATAGAACAGCAGTTTGGAAAGGTGCCATATCAACTTCGAGGGTCCTAGCTACGTCGGTATGATAAAGAATAATATCGAAGTCATGTAGTTTTATTAACCAACAAGCCTGCAATGTCATAAATCGACATTAAATTAAATTAAAATCTAGTTGAGCAATGCAAATACATTAAGAAAATGGTTTAATGGTTATTGGATTATACAACCTACTTTAAATTTACTAATGATATAGGAAATTGCATCACTAAAACGAATTAAAGTAGAAGCAAGTATGGATCCAACACACAACCAAAATCCCTAGACCACCAAATCAAAATCATTTATTAATAAATTCGAAGAATCAACGATCCAAATTAGCAACAAAATTAAAACCAGTCAAGCCAAATAGGTGAATTCGGTGATCGATTTGAAATTAATAAAACTCTAATCAGAATTTTACCACAAAAAATTGTGCTTGTAAGCAAGTAGAATGAATAACATACCTTTTCTTTGAATCGGTGTTAGAGAATGAAATTTCCACATTTAAGCTGAAGATTTTGATACTTGCTTAAACTTTTTGATTGCAGGTATAAGAGAAGTAGAGAAGAATCAAACTATTTATAGAAGAAGGGAAGATGGTCGAACATCATCAATTTGTTTCAAATGAACGGCTAGATGGAAGACTAATAGGCGGGAAGATGACTCCGACGCTCTTGACTTGAAAAGTCAAGGATTTCTTTGTACTAAAGAAGGCTAATATTATCACTATAAATTTAATTGAATTAGGTCGAAGAGCCACTACTTCATAGTTGTCAAAGTGTGAGGCCCCACCTCTATACCCACGCTAACCAAGAACACTACGATGTAGTGCTGTCAATTAGCGCGGAGAATAAGGCTGTGGAGGAGCGACCATCCATGTAACTTCTTTGTGCGAGCATCGATACGTCAGATAGAATAGAATGCATATCTTTTAAGGAGGAAATCCGACATACCGATACAAACACAAAGCTATCACACGGTGGCTATATATAATCTTCGGAAACAAACATAGAAATAATCATAACATAAATCAGTCACAGACATCCATATCACAAAGGCGGAAGAAGATATGAATAAATATATATATCACATGAAAGTGTACATCAGAGTAGTGGTCGGAAAGATCCACGATAATACAAAAGAATAGCATCACGTGCTATACAAAAGAATAAGTACACAACATAGAGTCTATATCTCAAAGGTGTACATCCAAAAACTACTAATCTAGGTAGTTAGCCAAAAGTCAGAATAATCCTGAAGAGAAGTCAAGCAGAAGCACCTGTAACATCTCGGTCTGACCCGAGTATTATTTATAAGAAAATAATAAACGGATCAGTCTAGCTATAAATATCATATGATATGGTATAAAGTAAAAGGCATGACATGAACCTGAAATAACCATAACGACATACTACTATAAGTATGTAAATGATAATCAACAAAAGATTAATCAATATCACAAGAATCTTCTCAAAGATAAGGTAGGGTATCATACCCTAAACTTGTATTCATAACAAGTCAATAACACATGAATTCACCAATGCACAAAAATTGATATCATATCAATGAAAATCATGAAAATTGGTGAAGCACAAAATTCCAGAAATCATCATCAGAAATCCAGAAAACACATAAAAAAGGGGGGGAGGCCTAACACATGAATGGGAGCATGAAAACTCACCTACGCGTAAACACATGACGAGATGATATCTCATGGAAGCTATCCATTAAATTTTCACACAGGAATGGCCCGAAGACCGTAGGAAATGTGATGGCGAAACATCACATAATCGGGGTATAGTCTCCCACGTAGACAAAGAGACATCGCTCAATCGCTAGTCTAAATCACAAAAATGATCGTCATGATCATAAGGAAGTGTCAATCACACCAAGCTAGTAAATATATGAGTTTAGCTTCATGTCCCATAACCACTTGCTTAACTTAAATATTTACGAACAAGCTGTAAATCTTCACTAGGAAATTGTCACAAAAAGGGTTCAATCGAACAAGTCCAAGAGCTAACCGACGAAGTGAACGCAAGCGTTTCATACCACCCGTTTTACTAAGTCGTTTAAGTCGATTTCTCATTCGAGTGAAGTAAAGGCTTGTATATACTAGTAGATTGAAAATCGGTTTGAGAAAATGAACTTTTGATATTTAAAATAGTGTTGAAATCGCTTTGATGAAAGAGTTTTGATATTTACTATTAGTATTGAAACCTTCATATATCTTTAAAGTGACAAGTCATAAAACGATTGTAGAAATAAATCAATTCACGTTCGAAGACGTGAGTAAAGTCCAAAGAAGTCAATCCCAAAACCATCAAAGTAGAAATTCTGATAAATGCTTTGTCAGATAAGATTGCCTACGCAGAGTAATTCGGGGTACGACCTAGTGAAGGCAAGCGGTCCAGCGACCTAAGGAAAAATAGGTCATACGACCTAAGGAAATCGCGAACTCAAAAGACCAAGTGTAAGGTCGGCGACGACCTACGACTTACAGAGTCCTGCGACCTAAGTGGGATGCGACTTAGTGGGGCATAGGTCGGAGACGACCTACGACTTAAGGTCAAGCGACCTAGTGAAATAGCAGGGGAAATATTAGGTCGGAGACGACCTACGACTTAAGGTTTAACTCGCGAACGACTTAACATCTTGCCTGGGAATTATAGGTCGGCAACGACCTAAGACTTAAGGTTTAACTCGCGAACGACTTAACTTTGCCTGGGGATTATAGGTCGGCAACGACCTAAGACTTAAGGTTTAACTCGCGAACGACTTAACATCTTGCCTGGGAATTATAGGTCGGCAACGACCTAAGACATAAGGTTTAACTCGCGAACGACTTAACTTTGCCTGGGGATTATAGGTCGGCAACGATCTAAGACATAACAAAATTCGAGCGACTTAGTGGTTTGCCTTGGAATTTTAGGTCGGCAACGACCTAAGAAAGTGGAGACTTTTCAACACGCGAGCTAGCAGCCTGGACGACCTAAGGAGTTAACTCGCGAACGACCTAAAGCCTTTAACTCGTGAACGACCTAGGCCTTTAACTCGCAGGCGACCTAAGCCTTTAACTCGCAGGCGACCTAAGGCTTTAACTCGCAGGCGACCTAAGGCTTTAACTCGCAGGCGACCTACGACCTATGGATGGGCGACCTAACTCCGAACGAGCTAAAAATGGCCAGAACGACCTAGTAGCAGTTTTTTCACCAAAATCACTAAATTTGAAGTTTTTTCGCCAATCCAATCCAAACCAAATGCAAATGTTGATGCAAATGCAATAGGGGATCATTCCCAACAGTCCAAAATAGATATAGGCAAGATGTGAGATCAAAAATCTCACCTTTTCACGGAATTTGATGAAGATGGAGATTTGATAGCAAAGCAAGAACACCAACAAGCTTGAATCAATGGTCTTCACGTGAATTTGATGTTGAATCTCGGATTTGCAATGGAATTTGTGTTTGGAGTTTTAATTTCCACTTCCCACCACCATTTTTGACAAAGCTTGAAGTGTTTTGATAGAGTGAGGAAGATGGTTGGGCTGAACTAAGGGGGTGCAGTCCAAACCAAAGTCAAAGGCGGGAAAAAATGTTGAAAATTTCACTATCTCCAAACATATCGAAGTTTACACTCAAAAAGATCGCAAACGTCATTTTGAACTCAATGGGGGTGGTCTCGAGTCCTAATTTGACCGTATGCAAAAAGTAGCTTTTCGGACTAACATCCGACTAACGATAAAATATTTAAATAAAATATTTAAATATAGAATCGATAGATATGCGGGTTGTTACACAAAGCAGCTCTCATCAAAGACATGTGCACAGTGACTTGCTCATGACTACGATGGCCAACGTCGAAGTCAGGAAGAAAAGAAAAGATGAAGTATCGCTTCTAAAATCAGCAACGAAGACGTAAAGTCGATGAGGCACATATAAGATAAAGATTAAGAGACAGGATACCGCTCTTCGGTGGTGAAAGATGATGAACAAAGTCATACATGGCCAAAGAGACGAGGAAATCAAGAATAAGCTTCTCTACAAATCAACAAACATTTTGAAGAGGTTATCCTACAATGACGAGGAGGATGTTCTTATCGCAATATCATGGGATCGCTAAGCCAATTCGCTTTTCAATTAGAGACCACCTCGCATGCCAGTTCTACACAGCACTTCGAAGAAGCCACATACTCACTTAATCGATTGCAAAGCGGTGTTGATAAGGGACATTGTCAATATCTACGAAGTCATCATTGCCGCACTTAATCGATTTCACACTCACCTTCTCATTGTCTTCGAAGGTTAAAATTGAAAGATTAGAACGTATCACTTTGACTATAGGACCATACAAATATTCCTTAACATGTTAGACACCTCTCTACGAAGAGACTGAGGTTAAAGCCCTTCAAAGTCAATACCACTGAATATATATAAGCGAAGATGTGAGTGCCAAAGAAGGTCGAAGACACTTCTGCATATGAGGACATTCCCGTGTGTCGAAGACGTTCCTACATACCGCTACCTAGTGACGACTCCACCCCATACTCATGTCAATGTCACCGAAGTCAACAACTTCGTAGACATAAGGAGTGGAATGAGGGCAACGAACCCCATTAATATGACCACAGGGGCATCATTTTTTTCGGGTGGAACTTTCCCTTCTCTAACATCTTACATTGTAAACTCTAAATCAATTTAGGGATGTTAGACCATATTAAAACTCAAGAACATTATACACATAGGATCTTGAATGTTTAACAAGGGCATAAATAGCATATGTGTAAACGATTCGAACCTATGACTTGAATATATTTATGACTTTGCATATGTGAACTATTGCGATTCGAGCTATTATTGCATAATTGACTTTGACAATGGACTTCGAACTTAAATCTGCCTTGCACATACGACTTCAAACTCCAACTTGCTTTAAATATATGGCTCCAAACTTGTACTTATGTTGCAAATATGACTTCAATGAAGAACATAACGAAGATTGCTTTGGAAACCTTCCACGAGCTAATGACCTGGGCGAGCATCTTCAGGGCGTCTTCTTAAATAACCAATTTTTCCAAACACTTTTGGGGTTAGCAAATTTATTTGCTAATAGGGATAGTATATAGGTCCATTAGTGGACTTGGGGTGTGTGTGTATTTACCTATATAGACATAAATCGACATGGGGTGGATGGGTGCGGTTCGTACGTAGCAATGGAGTCGTAGCCACTAATAATAAAATCAGACATAACATGAAATAGTAAACTACCGGCATAAACTAGTGTTATGTATAAGATGTATAATTTACCAGTCATCAGAACATTGTCCTGACCCCCTCCTCGTTACAACCCATAGGATTTAGAAGGGCAGTTACTGGTGATGATTTGGAGCAATTGTCTGACCGAGGCTCTTAATATTTGAGATGTCAATTTTTAGTCAGTAATTATATTAATCTATTATATTTTCTTAATTTTGTTGTGTGTTATTATCATTTGTGCTCTGATATGTTTTCCTCTTTGCAAGGTACCAAACCAACGATCTATATTTTAGTGGACTTGGGTTTTGGTTTAGCGAAAATCTGGACCGACTGAAGTGCAGGGTGTTACATTTTCGGATAACATATCCGATCCAGTCTCTCTTAGCCAACAATCGATAATTTTCGGTTGACTCAATTTCTTTTAGAAGTAAGCAGACTATATCAAAGTCTCAAAAAGATTTCTAATATACCCCTTAATTCTGAAGATGATTCACTGGAATGAGTTTTCCCAAGGGATCTCAAGCCTATGAATACGTAAAGCTTGTATATACTTCCTTAGTCAAAACTGGCTAAGATTTGATAGTCAGTTATTTAACTATCAAATACACAAACAAGTGATCCAGTAGTTAAATTTCCCATGGAAACCACCAAGCCTCATTTAAATTGGTCTTTCATTAATTAAATATCCTTCAATTATTTGCAGAACTATTCATATACTTATCTCACCAATATAAGTATATTGACAAAACATTCCACTTTTCAAAATTTAGAAAACCCTTTCCATTTACTTATATAATGGTATAAGTATATTCACTAAAACATTAAGAAATATTTCCTTTTCAAAATCACATTAAGTGGATCAAAACAAATTTTATTTAAACATTGTCTACAATAAACCCAAACCAATTATCCTTCGATGTTAAGTATGGAAAGAATGTTTTCAAACAACCAAAATTAAGAAGGATTATTCATTAATTTCATAAACTTGATTTTCATAAGTGATCCAATTCATATAAGGAAATAATACTTTATATACCGAACATCAACCTTTGACTTCAAACTAAAACTATCATTCGGATAAAAATGAAGCCGCCTAAGTTGGGATATTATTACCTCTAAAACCTTAACTCGATAACATTCTGTTTTAGGATAGGTAGAAGTTTCCCTACCTCAAGGTTTAACGTCAAGTTTATGATTACAATCTCCATATACTATTCATTCAAAAACACGGTTTAAAAACAAAACTTCTATTCCCATTACTAAGATCTCTTTCCAATTTATAAACTCCTTTAATAAATTCTTTTCATTTAATAAAATTCCTTTTATAAATCTTTCATTTGAAACCAATTCCTTTTTATAAAACAATTTATTATTTTTAAACACCTTTTATAAAACAACTTATTATTCAAAACCCCTTTTATAAATCAATTTATTTTTAAACACCATCAATAAATTAATTAGTTATCTTTAATATCATTATTAAAATAATTAACTAACCTTGAACATCACTGATAAAATAATCAATTAGCTTTAAAACATAATCAATAAAATAATCAATTAACTTTAAAACATCATTTCTTTCTATATTTAAACCACAATAGATATAGAAAACATCTGACTTCAAAATATTATAAAGTTAAAGTAAATTTAAAATTCTTAACCTTTCAAATTTGGGAAGAAGCTCAATGACCACTATGGTACTTAAACAAGCTACCATTTATTTTAATTCAACCTTCCAAATTATATCACTAGAATTTACATAAGCAAGCATATATGTAAATAAAACCTATAATTATCAATCCATAGTTAACCTATCATTTATTCAATATAAATAAACTGGCATATAAATAAATGTCCAAATTAATATAACAGCAGAACAAAGATCTATTCTTCCAAATAAATGTCCACAATAATCTATTCAATTTAAATATAGCAGAATGGTGTTTTACTCTATTAAACAGATGTCATCAGTGAAGTACAATTAATTAAACTATGTTATTATTTAAAACAATGCAACTATATGTAGTTAGAATTATTTTATCATTAAATTATATATCACTAAAACTAACAACTATTCAGACCATAGTGTTTGACTCGTCGATACGAGTCTAATGCAAAAATCCACGGACAAATGGATTTAAAGTGAACCTGATACCTCAATTTGAGATCAACATATTTAATTAATCTAACTTACAATTAAATTAATTAAAATCTCACCCAAACACTTAAGCTCAATGCCCACTAGCATCACCAAACCAAACCGCTTTTCTTCTCGAACTCCATGCGTCATTACTTATCACTTTACCTCCAGAACCCCTAAACTAAATCCGAAAGTCTTCCTCAAATTCAAAAAAAGAAAATAATGCCCAGGATAAACCAAACCCGCCTCGACCAATCACACCTCACCACTGTTCCGCCCAATTTCAGTCCATGCCGCCGCCAATCGAAATACGACCCCATGGCTCACCTCCGGCCTCCCCCACATGCAACGCGATAGCCACCTCTACCGCCTATGACCAAGAAGTTCGAACCCAAAAACCTTCACCACCAAAACCCTAACTCGAGCTCTTTCCGCCACCAATGGCCACCATTCCTCTAGGGACCACCACCAACACTCTGCCTTGTCTCGAGCCTCCTCCAGACATTATCATTGACCCCACTAACCACCTAATCACTGAAATTTCTTAGTTGATCAAAAAATAATCAACGCCTTATCCTCGCTGATCCATTCCATTAAAAATCACAAAACCATAACTAAAATCACTACGCAATGATGTAACATGACCATATACTCCATTCATTAATTCGAACTCACCTAAAAATTGTCAATACTCACCACCTACTGTAATCAACCAATTTCTGACGACCTAATAAACGAAACAACACATGACTATTTTAAAAAAGTAGAGACTAAAACTAAAAACTTACCAGTTGATCATAAGAACTAATTTTAAATGGTGTAAGTGATATTAATTTTTGAATAAGAAATGGGAATGTTTATTACATTTTTCAAAGAACAAGAAGAGAAAGAAGAAGATGTAACAGTAACTTGTATCTCTGTGTATCTATTATATTTACAATAGACTAACATTCATTTCCAAACAAATATCAACATAATATGATTTAATTAATTATTTAAACATGGGTATCATATCAAAATCAAATTACTAACAAATACACAACATTCATTATTTCATCAAAAATACTAAACGAAGATTTGAATATCTCACCTTCCACATGGTTTGAAATGCTTCTGTATTAATCTTTGAGTGAAGTAAGAATTTTTGAGCTAAAAAGATGTGATTTTTCAAAATTTACAAAAAGTATGAAGATGAAAATGAAATGGGAAGTGCATATATAAGATGGAGTCCATAATGAGAAATGTGTGTGTGCGTGTGTATAAGATGAAACATAAAATAAAAGTAGAGAAGGCTAAAGACCAAAATGCCCTTAAATCCATTTTTTAACTCTTTCATCATTTCCCAAGCCATCAAAGTACTAACCATTTGAAAATATGTTAGATTTTTGAATGGTACATGTACCCTTAAGGAACCTTAGAATTTTAAATCCATTGTTTCATATTTAAATTTAAATCTATTTAATTCTTATTATTATTAATTTATTTATTTATCTTTACATTTCAAAAATTGTTTTTTCCAACTTACAAAATCATTTATATGTTGATTTCAAGTGTATACAAAGGTATTATAACATTTTACAACTTGTCATTCGATAAAAAGCCAAATATCCGAAAAACGGGTTTCAGACATATTTTTAGTTTTCTATCAAACTACCTTATTTTTGTATTCAAAAATAATTTTCTAAAATTAGTTATTAATTAAAAGAGGGTTATTTAGCTATTAAAATCCTTAATTGAATGTTTAAAATAAATTAGATATTCGCAAGTCAAAGCAATAAAATTTCGTGTCATTACACTTATCCTAATGGAAGCTTCTATAATGTTCCATGCTTCATAAAGAGGTGTGTATGTGTTAATTAGTTAATAATGTGTTCATTTGATCATTAGACAAGTGCATAACAGTTTGAACAACTTATATCGATTGAAAAGCTGTTTACCGATAAACTGATTTATATCATCGATTTTCCATCGGAGAATTTATTTTTATAAACAATTTTCATCAACAAGTTTCCTATCATTATTCATTAACTAAATGATGTCTAACAAGGTTATAAAATCATATCTGTAACAGTTTACTATATTTCAAAATGTTACGACATTCGAAGATATGAAGTGTTCAAATTTCCGGGTCGCTACAGGTCATCATGTCGTTCAAGATGGGCTATGCAAGATTTGGAATGCTTTTTTTTAAGGGAAATAGGTAACTTGAGAAAACCCTTTATATCCTTTATATGCAGGCTAAGGAAACTTTTTTACGGGGGATGTAGGGAATCAGAGGTTTGGGCCCTCTTACTAGCGCGAAAATTTTAACGAATTTCTTTGTCAACCTAAATATGCAAGATAAAGCAAGCTAATCAGGTAAATGCTTTAGTAGCCTTATGCAAAGCTTGAGAGAAGTTTGCAAGTCTAAATTCAAAGGATAAAATATGCATGTCCATAGTTCAAGTCAAGCATAAGGAGTCATATGCATGTCACAAGTTCAATAATAAGTCAAATATCTTTATTTAATTGAAGTATGCTATGCAAAATTCATTGTCCAAGTCCTTACATTTAAAATGTCACAAATATACAATCGGCCCTACAAATCCCCAATTTGATTTAGGATTTACAATTTGAAAAATGTAAGAAATGATATGAGAAAAATTACCCTTCTATGTGGCCACTGGATTTGTATTTATAGGGGTAGAAGCAGGTGGTGTTGACGCCATATGTCCTTCGACATAAGGTTAATTGCTGATATTCGACATCCCTCTGAATTTGCTAATATTCGACATTTTTTTGTTGTACTGATGACATTCGACATCTTAAGGACATGCGACATCTTGCTTTGCATTGATGACACGTAGCATTCTTCATAACTATAGGCATTCAACATCCTGCAACATTGCATTCTTCAATATCACCCATGGTAGTATATATTCGACGTGCTTTAACATTCCTTGCTTCATGTAAATGCTCGAGATCTCTTGTTAAGCTCTTCAATTGATATCATTCATATCTTTTGAAGTTCGGCATCCTTTGCCACTCGTAAATGCACGAGACCACCTGCTACTTGCAGATGCTTTACAATAGTTACAATTCTAAAGACTCGGTATCTGTTATTGTATCCTAAGCTTGCTTTATAGAGACTCAATATCCCCTTTTAAAACTAGGTGTTTGAAATATTTTAGTGATGCGACACCCCACTTCACTCTACATTTATTTGCAGTTTATGTTGTAGTGGTTCGGTGACTCCCTCTGATTGTTTTAAAATTCTATATCCATTGTATCATAGGCATTTTATATGCTCGATATATTTAGAAATTGTTTGGGACATGATACCTTTTCCCATTTACATGGTTGACAACCTTTATGTTATCGATGCTCTGTTCTCTAGGCTTCTCCTAGTTTGTTGTAGTTTGATATCTTCTTGCTGCGTTTATGTTCGACACCTTGCCAATTGTTTGAAATTCAGTACCTTAGGAGACTTGCCATCCACTCTTGAACATTTGACACCTTTGATTTGTTGCTCGAAACTCGATACCCATTACTAAATAGTTGAGTCCTTTCCCTTCTTCACACTCGTCAATTTGAATTTCGATATCTCTCCCTAGATGTTCAACATCTTTATTTATAGTAACAAGTATAATTGTATATTTTAAATAAATGGCTTGAAATTTATAAAATAAATTTGGATATTTTATGAATTATTATAATGTGCAATATACATTAATTACTTCCGTTGGAGTATGGTAGGATTATATATATGTGATGCTATTTTTTTGCATTGTTCTCTCCTAAAAACACCCATATCGCTTCATTTTCTATGTTACTCGACAACATTACTCAGTAATATTCTTGCGTAATATGGGTATAGAGGTGGGGTGTCATATAAATCATGATATCTTAGACAACATAAAATGTATGATAATTCCTATTGCCAATACATAAGGAATCCATCTTACATGTTTCGTATTAAACATTGCAATAATGTGTCCTTACATATCGTTTGGGACATTCCTAATGCCTTTTATACTTACTATAAAAGACATTATTTACAAGTCCAACTTTGAGTATTAAAACAACTAAGACTGATTTTAACATAAGTACATCATTAAAAATCAGCAATGTGTTGTTTACTTATAGTTTAGAAATATCAATGCACCTTTAACGCTCCTTCTTATGAACAAAGACTTCATTTGCATTTTGATTGATGATTAACTATTTGATATTTCTATCAAAACACCTGTTCAATTTTGATGCTTTTTCGAATGATATTTTTATATCTGTTCTCGGATCATACTCGAAAAATCACAAACTCAACATCACTCCCACTGACTTCGAGATACTTTGGTTATTATATGTAAAAATTTTACTCTAAATCATTATTTAGAATTTTCTATTTCAAGACATACATACCAATACACAAAGTCATATTAGTCGATAATTTTGTGACAAAAATCCGAACCAACTTGAGTATATTGAATGGTGAATTTGTTACGCTAATTTCAACAATTGAAATTAATGATGTTATTTTTATCAATATGGCTCACTATATTCCAACAGTATTTGTCTTTCTCTTAAATGC
The DNA here is from genome assembly GCA_030737815.1 of Allium fistulosum. Taxonomy (NCBI): domain Eukaryota; kingdom Viridiplantae; phylum Streptophyta; class Magnoliopsida; order Asparagales; family Amaryllidaceae; genus Allium; species Allium fistulosum. Next base: position 1,148,352,717 of record CM060905.1, read on the forward strand.
ACATTTGCGGCGAATGGATCATATCGCTTTAGGTATCAAAATCATATTTTGATAATGTACTTGGAATATATTTCGGAACTGCGCATCGTACCATATTCTAGAGTTAATACTCTAAATGGATTAATTAAACAATTGAGGATTATATATTCTTGACATTGACAAGAAGCTCACAGTTTCTCTTTAATGTACAAGAATACCCATTAGACATTCTAATATGTTGTGTTTATTTAGGTTCAATCAATTTCATTTCATCCCTTATAATCATTTTTTCCTTGGATCGTACCCAAACTCATTCTATACCAATAATTTCTTATAGATTCCTTCACTACGAAGTTGGTATTTCTTGAAACAACGGTTCTTTCTCAATGCAACGGAACATGCATTCACAAACATTTTATGAATTGCTTTATATAAAACTAATTTTGCATTAATTAACAATATATTTATGTTCACAACATAAATTAGTCATATAGTGACTATAGTTCCAAAAATTCTCTTGGGACGATTCATACAAGATACCTTGCATATAATTATTACGTGTAGTTTTTCAATTCTTACAACCTGCCAACTCTTTAGCTCGGGATATGTAGGGATTTCATTTAAAACTTATATTGTGTGGTTTTGGAAACAATTCTTTTGATGACAATAATTATAACCTTTGTACTACTCTTAAGAACACACCTTATAAAAAGAGTTTAACTCAATTTCACTCATCATTTATCATGCTTTGTCGAACAAAGTTTGATTACTCCTTAAAAATACATCAATTTGTATTATATGGATGAGTGACCTTTGAGATTGAACCAATATTCATTTAGGTACGTTTAGAACTTTTTGCAATATTCTTTCCTATTTGATCAAATTGAATCATTTGTGTCACATGTTATACTATTTACTTATGTTTTATAACTTATGGGCTTAACATAGACTTATACATGTGTATCATATACACATGTCCATGTCTGTGACAATTTAATGGAATATGACGAAGTACGTGGAATTATTTTGGTATTAATAGATTACGGTTGTATACATCTATATGTATTAATCCAAAGTGTTCATCAACTCTTAAGAGACTCCTACTAAATGGGTGCATGGCCCTTAATTGTTTGAGATATGATTACTCGTATCATGTGATTCATAATCATCATATAATAAAAATTATTTCTCAAAACTATAGCTTAGTCTATAATTCTAATATAATTGTAAATAATTTTAGATACTTCATTATTTTCCAATGTATCATTTTGTTATGAGAACAGATACCACATTATTGTTTTATTTCATAATGAATATTCATTATATTCACATTGAAATATAACTATGTCTATTTTTCAATTGACACTGAAAAATAGTCATTATTTCATAAGTAATGTCCAGTATATTTTATGAAAAAATTAATAATATGATGCAATCAAAGTTATATGGCATGCACCCACTATTTTTTCCATTACTATAATAACGTACTAAATTTGGAGGTCCATTATTCATTTGATATAGATTATTTATTTCATATACTGCAACTAGTCTATAGTGGAGAGTTGTTTGATAAAATATTTTGAACCCAAAGAAATTAATCTTATAGAAAATATTTTTTCTATATGAAAGTATATTTCGGAATAGAAATCATATTTCTTATTCCAATGTTAACTACCAATGATTATTACAATTCTTGTTTCCGATGTTTCTTTATGAAGCAGAAATGACTATTCACTCTCTTCATCCGAATTGTACCTAAAATCACATATACTCTTGTACATTCATTTTTCTTTCTATGTGGTCGAACTATCAAAAGAATACCCTTACTACAACATCATAATGAACTCTTTACAAAAGTGCATTGGTCATCCTTAACATTTAAAGATACTAGATATGTTGCACTTTGCCTAAATATTAAATACGTTGCACTTTGTATTTGGATATTCAAATCATTTTTAAATATTTAAATAATGGATTTTAATAACCAAATAAACATATTTTCAATATTAATTAATGATATTAACATCATTTTCATATCGTGTTTACCAAAATAATTAGTTCAAATAAAAATGAAAATGTGACCGAAAAAAGTTTTCCGAAATTTCGACTTTTCGGCATCGGAAAGTCATTGAAAACGTTATGCACATTATTTTACAACTCGTATACACATGTACACACAAGTACATATGTCATGTGATAGTTAATTATAGAGTTAAAGTTAATAACCATGCTTAGTTTAAAATAAAACATGATTTGACTAAATATGCATACAAAAACCTAAATAAACATTGTAACGACCCGATATTTTGGACCATTCGCATCCATTATAAGTGTATAGGTAGACACTCATGCCGGAATTGAATTGCTCAAAATACCGCGTTGTTAATTTAAATTTGGCAAAACTGAACATATATAGTAAATAAATAATCACAGATCACAGACATAGAGTAATAAGTGCAGTGGAAATAAAAGAGGTAGTAGTTCATGAAGCTACTATATAAATGTATAAGTTACATCAGAGTTAAAACAGATACAACGGAAGAGTAATACGATACATCAGATACAAATCAGAATACATCACTGAATCATCGAATACTGAAAACAGAATAGATGGCTGGATCTTCAAGCAAAGCTCCAACTTCAAAGGTGAGTCTCGAATACTGGTACACTTAGTCTGACCCGAGCGTAAAGAAAGCACAAAACACTCGAGTTAGGATTAACATTCTTTTATCATTAAATCCAACTCAAGTGAAATAGCAATTGAAATACAAGTAACTCAAAGGATGTTTGGAATAACCATCCTTTAAGGATCCGTTAAACTATCTACTATGTAGTAGTGTACGATAAGTAGATAATGCCTATCAGTAATTTAAGATATCAAAATAGTGTTAAGTCATGGCCCATTCCACCCTTAACACATTTTTATTCCCAAGAGCATATACAAGACCGTAGTTTCCCCAAAACCAAAAGTCACCAGAGGGCAATCCATATACTAAAGGTACAAACCAAAAATCATAGTGGTCGCGTATAAAGGAATACAAGTATGACAAGGCACATGAGGCAATACCCAAGGTAGTGATACTACCGTTTGCCTGATCCGGACTGGTGAGAACGCATCGCCGCAGCGACCGCAACACCATGAAACAACACTCCCAAAATCAAGGGTGCACCAATCGACAACAAGTAATGAGTAGTTCGAAGAAGTGTGTTCACTTGAGGTAGCTGACCTCCATTGGCCCGGCACGGCTCCTATTTTAGTCATTTCCAATTTGACACAAGTGTCAAGGCTATCCATTATTGTTCTCTTTCTTCAGTCATCACGAACATCATTCCAACCACTTCATTCTGGATCATCACTCACTACGCCATAGATGGCCTACTGCAACGAAATTACATGGTGTTGCTAGCTATAATGTAACGATAGGTATGCTGATTTTTGTCTATTACAACACTCGCTTCAAGGTGTTAGCATAGGTATCAACAAGATGTTGCAGTAGCTATAGACCTAACCGGGTAGGTCGATCCCCGCCGGGACTGCGGTGCCCCGGACCCCCGCCGGCGCTGCGCCCGGACCCGCTTCTCGGCTCGCCTTCGGCTCGGCACTCGGCTCGTCATATATTTGCCAGTGTCAATGTCAGTGTCTGTATAAATTGAAACTGCATATGTAATGAGTGAACTGAGTGATGTAGTGAGGATTATCTGTATATGTAAATATCAGTGTTATATATCATTGAATTGTAAAATAGTGGAGTCAGGAATTTGTACTATTTCAAATGTTGAAATAAAATATTTATTTAAATAAATTACTGTTTGAATATCAAATTCTGTGCAATAGCATTTTATTAAATAAATATTTATTTCTATTAAAAAATCAAATAAGCTCTACATTGTGGGCCCCACAATTTCAGAAAGTTAATATCTATAGCAACATTTTGGAATGTTGGTACAGACACCTATGGATGTTGCCATAGACCCAAATAGGGTTCTATTGCAACAATATTTCTTATGTTGCCTTAGATAGTCAAAATGTTGCCTTTGAGGTCTGCGGCAATGCGGCAAAATGCATCACCGAGAAAGTGTTGCCTTTGCCCTTTTTTAGCCTACAGCATCATTTTTTGCCACTTCCTGCATCACTTCTTTGGTGTTGCAGTATGCAATCTATGGCGTAGTGACTCCGCGTATAGTTATTAAAGTGGTTTTCGGTTTAGACAGAGAGTATGTCCATAACCGATTCCGGTCTCTTTAATAACTTCCGTAATTATTACAACGATTGGTCGTTTAATATATTTCAAAACCAAATTTAATTCAATTTCAAATAGAATTTGTAAATCAACATTTCATTTCTCTTTCTAAATCAATTTCCATAATTTCCATTTCAAAACTTCCAAATTACCATTTCAAACTCTTATAATTTAATTTCACATTTTATTTAAAACAGTTCGAATATTGATTCAAGTTTGTATATAAGTTTCATTCCTAAATCATTTAAATTACTTTAATTTAACATTCAAATCAATTTAACTTCATTTATCGATTTCATTCAATATTCATTAGTAAATTTTCCATTCGAAACAATTTCTATTAACTTTCCAATTCATTAAATCCATTATTCAAATTCAACTTCATTATATCAAAACTTACAAATTGAATTAAATTAAATTCATCAAATCAAATTCTTTAAATTTCAAGTCTTACATTAATTTCAATAAATCACATTTTTTTTCTTGTTAAAGGAATTCAATTTCACTTATTTACTTACTTAAATAATTTTCCAAAAACTTAATTAATAAAGAAACTCAATTTCAATTATTAACGAAGTAAAATTCACTTATTCAAAAGTTCAATTTTTACTTATTAAAGAATCCAATTCAATTTAATCATTAAATAATTCAATCTTATTTAATTTTTAAATAATTCAAAACTTAATTATTAAATAATTTCAAAGTTTAATAATTTCAAACTTAATTATAATTTCGAACTTAATTATTAAATAATTTCAACTTAATTTAATCATTTCTCAAATTAAACAACATTTATCAATTACATCGTTAATATTTTGTTTCAGATTATTAATATTAACATTTTCCTTTCATTAAAAATTCAAATTTCAACTTCATTTCAAAACCATATTATTTATTCAAATAAAATCTTCGTTTTATTTTTTTAAATCAAATTATTGACCAATCGGGTTTTATTTAATTTTCTATCCTAGGTCAAAGTTCAATTTGGGTATTTATCATTTCAACCCGATTCCAATTCAATTCAAAATCAAAGCATAGCAAAGGGAACTTGCAGTGTGATAACTGGGATGGTGTCAAAGTAAATAAACAAGCAATAACAACAACCAATATCAATCCAATAATCAATTCAAATAATCCCGAAATAATCGTATTAATTCGCATTGTTGTTTGTGCAAATTAATATAATTATTTCTAGAATCTACACTATCATTTCATGTAGATTAAAGATTATTACACTAATATTAATACGGTTCTTCACTTGTCATTCGATTTCAATTTTAACACTACAACATTAATCCAATATACGTTCAATGGTTCAAAGTGTAATTATCACTATTCTAAATGTCAATTAATTTAACAATTAAAAGGGGTCATATTATGCAAATGTCATCAAATCAAATTTAACACATATATCAAATTTAACTATCCTACGTCGATTTCAATTTCAAATTATTTATCACTTTCAACATTAAAAAATTTAACGTTCAATGTCAACATCAAACAATCAATCATTTAACAACCAAACATGATTATCATTGCATATATAACAGATAATGGTGTCAGATGTCACAATTTGAACTGATACAGGTAATAACAGTGTAAATATCTAACAACAGCATATTTCAATTGTCGTTTCAATTGAAATCAAATTTAATAAATAAAAGAACGTTAATCGTGAGTGATTGCTCACCTTTCGAGGCTAGAGAGATTTGTCACCAAAATGAGTTACGAATTCAAGCTCGAGTTTCAAAAGCAAAGTAAGACTTGTACGAATTGGACGACAAAGTGGGTAGATAGGATCGATGAAATATATCAGAATCTGGATCGATGAAGATAATTGGTATAAGCGAACTTGTATATAAATATGTATAACTATATTTGTAAAACCATATTCTAAATTTAAACACATATTAAATAATATATACCTATATTGAAATTTTAAAAATCATATCATAAAGTCAATATCAACATACATACCATATATATATAACAAAAGTATAAACTAAAATATATCATTGACATCCTAAAACCAAGTATGCAAATCTATATACTATTATATAAGTATATATTTAAACCATAACAACTGTTATAAAGCTTACCTATTCTATTCTCTATAAATTACAGAACCGGTCACTATATTACATATACTCTAGAACCAAGGCAAGATAAAACTTCACATATATATATGGACTAAGATAGTTATGTATATTTAATCAAATCAGGGGATGAACAACAAATCTCTCCCTTCTTTTTCCAAAATGTAAGAATATAAATGAACTGGCATATAGTATGTGTCATATATTGAAAGTTAGAGGTACAACTATACATATATAATTTAAACACCCAAGCCTATAGGCATGTAAATTAGACATGCGCAGCTACTATATAAAATATACTTACAATACAGAATACCCTGTTATATCTCAAAGCAAACAGACAAGGAACGAAAATATATAAACAGATTTAAATAAAAAAAATGAACTCATTCAAATAAAAGCATGTACTGGAAAGAATACAGAATATAAAACTTTGTATAAAATTTACATAACATATATATCAGTTGCTAAGGCTAATTTTAAAATATGAATATAAATTTGTATATATTCAAAACATACATGATATGGCAAAACAGGCTAACCGATGTGCCGACAATACACTCATAACTAAATATATTCAAAGCCCCACGTATATAGTCCTTCATTCCTTATAATATATATTGTAAAACTGAATTGTAAGCATATATATTAGAAAACTGACATAAATAACATACTTCAAACAAAAATATGTATTATATAATTTATATATCTTATATACGTACATCTACAGCTAACGCATATATGCTGAAATAGGTGTATAAAACCAAACATAACATAGTACAACTTAAACATAACTTCTATATACATGGTACACCCATAAGCAAGTTACATGAAATATATATTATACGAAAAAAATAGAACTGGGTAGTTTGAAACGTTTAGAAAAATATATATATTTTTAACTTACGGTAGTACCACAGAGGGGAAGGGAAAAGAAAGCCTGGCCGAGATGAGATTATGTAGCAAGGCGGAGGAGGAAGTCGTCTGACTTTTGCTGGCCGAAGTTGACAGGCCGGGGAAAGTTGCTTCGGCAACATGGTGGAAAGGTCGAAGGTCGGAGGGTAGCTGGATGGACTGCTGCTCAGGCGCGGTGATGGGATGCTCGGCCGAGACTAGGTTAGGAGTGCCGGAGGGGATAAGGCAGAACATGGGTGCTTGGAGTTTCGGTGTGTGGCGGTGGAAAACAAACGAAGAAGAGGGTGGTTCGGCGACCTACGCTTGGATCTGGGTTGCATTTTTTCTTTTTCTTTTTATAGTATCGGCCATGGAAAACAATAGGGAGAAGGGGAAAGAGACATGCGTGGCTGCTACTTTGGTGGGCCGGCTCTTGGTGTGCTCACGTGAGGTGGTGGAGGCCGGTAGTGGAGGGATGGGGAAGGATGGTGAGTTGGAGATTAAGGCGGAGGTGAGAGTGTGAAGTGGGAAGTGAAGTGGGAAGGTTTGATATGTTTGAGGGTCTGGAAGTGAGAGTGTGAAGTGGGAAGGTTTGATAAAGGGATGGTATTCAATTCGAGAAAGAGCGGGTTGGAAAAAATTTGCTTTCATATTTTTCTCAAAAGCAGAACAAACGAACAGAAAAATGGAAAGGCACAAGCCACACAACATATATTACCGAGTACATAGGGAATGACAAAAGCCAATATAGCATTGGGAACTAGAAAGCCAAAAGCTGAGAAAATATTGAATGCGGTGGCCTTGGAAATCATCCGGTGAATACAAATGGTCACAGACGGCCAAAGGTAACAATTTTAATACCGATACGGTCATCCGTTTCACGGATCCTGCTCTAAACCGGGCTTCAAAACACAGAGTTGAATATACCATAGAGGTCAGTACGACGAGATGATCAAAACAGCATACGGATATCAGTGATACGATTGAATTATAAAAATTCGAATTTCCTAATAGCGGAAAATGCAAGAAAAACACTGAAAAATAAGATCGACGGAGCCAAAGATGTCCGAATTTGGAAAAACGACAAACAGACATCTTGCTCAGAAGATGGTTTAAAATTTTTCTATGTAAAAATATTTAGGTTTCAGAAACATTTTATTTTCATCACTTTTTAACTGATTAAATTGAAGTAAATTTACACGCGAAATAAACTTTCATATTTTCGGACGAAAATTTACCAGTAGCTATGTTTAACTAAACGCATACCAAATATCAAATTTTTATTTCAAAATTTTATTGTTTAAAATTTCATAAAATTTCAACTAATAACGTTATTAAAAACCGGTTAAATTTACGGGTTGTTACACTCTCCCCCACTCAAAACTTTTCGTCCCCGAAAAGGAACGAGGTCGGAGAATAGAAACAACCAGAAAGAAAAACAGATTTTAAATACAAAATAACAATTAATTTAAACCATATAAATTCAAATTTAAATTAATTGATATTCAATAATTGATTTAATCCATTTGATTTCACTAAAATCAATCTCACTATTTCTAAATTCATTATCTTATTATCCCATTTTCTTCAATTTAGAATTTCTAAAACCATAAATTTGAATAGTCTATTATTATAATCATATTTTCTTCAACAATTTTAAATTCTTCTTTATTCCAATTTATTGTTAAATTTATTCTACTTAATATATCTAATCACATATATTTAACCTATATAAATTAATTTAAACCATAAAAGTTCCGATTTAAATTTATTTATATTCACTAATTTCTTTTAAATTCAAGGTATTTCCATAAGTCGATCGAATTTCAGTTTATCAATTCCTTAAAATAGAATTTATTTTCTCTATCTCATTTATCATTCAATTAACTCGTTATTCTATTTTACTCTATTAATCATTTTATAATTAAACTTTAAGTGTAACATTTATTATAAGCACTCAAATTTGTTTTATAAGGACATTTCATATTGGGTATTATCCAATCATTTTATATTGCATAATATTCAATTACATAGTTAACTTTTGAAAAATCTAGGTAAGTTATATATATAATGCAATTGAGTATTATACAAATAAAATTTTATAATTCAGTTATTTCAAGTTAAATATTTATTCAAAATCTTTGCTTTATTTAATTGAAAACATCTTTTAACATGATTTTTAAGAATTTAATTTCCGTTTAATTTCAAACCTTTTAGAAATAATTATGTATATACTATATATATTAAATCAAATTAAATTTAAAATAATATACCCATATATATATATCAAGTCATATTTAAGAAATTCAAATCAAAATATTTTTTCCAAAACAAAATCGTAGCAAAGCTACAAAATAGTATCTCCACTTCGAAACTCGAAAATGAACGTCGATGATGCGGCCGCCATCACCGAAATTATTTTCCAGCGACAAAGAGAAGAGCACTGATTTCAACATTTTAAAATTCTTTGGAAACGATTTCTATTTGAAAATATTTTAAATACTATACACTTTAAAACTTAAAAACCAAATTGAAATCACCCAAAAATTTAAATTCTCAAATTCTTGATTTAAATACATTTCAGATTTCAAATTTGCATTATAGCCAAGTTTATAACTTCAATTATTTATATTGCAATAGTCAATTGTTTACAAAACAATAAATGATAATCAAATATTATCACTCCAACAATTAATTTATTACAGTTTGGTTAAAGAAAATTTCATACTTATATATGTAGTAAAATCATACAAGCTTTATCTTATTTTCCAAATTTGAAAACAACATTGTGTCAGCTTGCTCTGCTCAAGTGTTTTGGAAATCCTATCGATAGCGTTGATCAGACGAATCGATCGGAAACCCAAATCAACATCAATAACTCAAACAACACAATACATAAACATTTTATATAAATTTACAAATACACTTCCTCGCTCGACGATACAAGAATGGATTCAAAGCAAGGATAGAGATTCAATTTTGATGGACTCAAATCAAAGAGAATTCTGATTCGAAGACAAATTCAAAAAAAAAGATAAGATGATTCAATAACAGAATCGGGAGATGGGTAAGTTTATTTAATTCACGGGCAACCTTGACCGGTCGTCCGTAACTTCAAGAATAGGATCGATGCTGAATTCCAAGGTAAATCAACACTCGATCTCAAGAGATGAATTCAGGTATAGCGAGGAATAGATAGCATCGTAAACCGAGGATACAGAAATCTCCGGTAAATCGATGCCTATTATAAAGGAGTTTCACCCCTTTACAAATCATTCGAAGTTTGGCGAGACCGCCGATTCAATATAAGGGTCATTCGAAGTGGAGTTATGTGATGCTCCAGAATTGAAAGGAGACGAATAGTGAGGGACACGAATGAAATTTGGAACCGTAGGGAACGTTCCAAAATTCAAAGAAATCGAGTCGAAAGGAAGAGATTGAAACTCAAATGAGAGTGATTCTGTAAATACATGTACCCTATATGTTGAGTTTTGCCTAGAGCTACCAAAGCTCTGATACCAACTGTAACGACCCGATATTTTGGACCATTCGCATCCATTATAAGTGTATAGGTAGACACTCATGCCGGAATTGAATTGCTCAAAATACTGCGTTGTTAATTTAAATTTGGCAAAACTGATCATATACAGTAAATAAATAATCACAGATCACAGACACAGAGTAATAAGTGCAGCGGAAATAAAAGAGATAGTAGTTCATGAAGCTACTATATAAATGTATAAGTTACATCAGAGTTAAAACAGATACAACAGAAGAGTAATACGATACATCAGATACAAATCAGAATACATCACTGGAATCATCGAATACTGAAAACAGAATAGATGGCTGGATCTTCAAGCAAAGCTCCAACTTCAAAGGTGAGTCTCGAATACTGGTACACTCAGTCTGACCCGAGCGTAAAGAAAACACAAAACACTCGAGTCAGGATTAACATTCTTTTATCAATAAATCCAACTCAAGTGAAATAGCAATTGAAATACAAGTAACTCAAAGGATGTTTGGAATAACCATCCTTTAAGGATCCGTTAAACTATCTACTATGTAGTAGTGTACGATAAGTAGATAATGCCTATCAGTAATATAAGATATCAAAATAGTGTTAAGTCATGGCCCATTCCACCCTTAACACATTTTTATTCCCAAGAGCATATACAAGACCATAGTTTCCCCAAAACCGGAAGTCACCAGAGGGCAATCCATATACTAAAGGTACAAACCAAAAATCATAGTGGTCGCGTATAAAGGAATACAAGTATGACAAGGCACATGAGGTAATACCCAAGGTAGTGATACTACCGTTTGCCTGATCCAGACTAGTGAGAACGCATCGCCGCAGCGACCGCAACACCGTGAAACAACACTCCCAAAATCAAGGGTGCACCAATCGACAACAAGTAATGAGTAGTTCGAAGAAGTGTGTTCACTTGAGGTAGCTGACCTCCATTGGCCCGGCATGGCTCCTGTTTTAGTCATTTCCAATTTGACACAAGTGTCAAGGCTATCCATTATCGTTCTCTTTCTTCAGTCATCACGAACATCATTCCAACCACTTCATTCTGGATCATCACTCCACGTATAGTTATTAAAGTGGTTTTCGGTTTAGACAGAGAGTATGTCCATAACCGATTCCAGTCTCTTTAATAACTTCCGTAATTATTACACCGATTGGTCGTTTAATATATTTCAAATCCAAATTTAATTCAATTTCAAATAGAATTTGTAAATCAACATTTCATTTCTCTTTCTAAATCAATTTCCATAATTTCCGTTTCAAAATTTCCAAATTACCATTTCAAACTCTTATAATTCAATTTCACATTTTATTTAAAACAGTTCGAATATTGATTCAAGTTCGTATATAAGTTTCATTCCGAAATCATTTAAATTACTTTAATTTAACATTCAAATCAATTTAACTTCATTTATCGATTTCATTCAATATTCATTAGTAAATTTGCCATTCGAAACAATTTCTATTAACTTTCCAATTCATTAAATCCATTATTCAAATTCAACTTCATTATATCAAAACTTACAAATTGAATTAAATTAAATTCATCAAATCAAATTCTTTAAATTTCAAGTCTTACATTAATTTCAATAAATCACATTTTTTTTTCTTGTTAAAGAAATTCAATTTCACTTATTTACTTACTTAAATAATTTTCCAAAAACTTAATTAATAAAGAAACTCAATTTCAATTATTAACGAAGTAAAATTCAATTATTCAAAAGTTCAATTTTTACTTATTAAAGAATCCAATTCAATTTAATCATTAAATAATTCAATCTTATTTAATTTTTAAATAATTCAAAACTTAATTATTAAATAATTTCAAAGTTTAATAATTTCAAACTTAATTATAATTTCGAACTTAATTATTAAATCATTTCAACTTAATTCAATCATTTCTCAAATTAAACAACATTCTTTCATCAATTACATCATTAATATTTTGTTTCAGATTATTAATATTAACATTTTCCTTTCATTAAAAATTCAAATTTCAACTTCATTTCAAAACCATATTATTTATTCAAATAAAATCTTCGTTTTATTTTTTAAATCAAATTATTGACCAATCGGGTTTTATTTAATTTTCTATCCTAGGTCAAAGTTCAATTTGGGTATTTATCATTTCAACCCGATTCCAATTCAATTCAAAATCAAAGCATAGCAAAGGGAACTTGCAGTGTGATAACTGAGATGGTGTCAAAGTAAATAAACAAGCAATAACAACAACCAATATCAATCCAATAATCAATTCAAATAATGCCGAAATAATCGTATTAATTTGCATTGTTGTTTGTGCAAATTAATATAATTATTTCTAGAATCTACACTATCATTTCATGTAGATTAAAGATTATTACACTAATACTAATACGGTTCTTCACTTGTCATTCGATTTCAATTTTAACACTACAACAATTAATCCAATATACGTTCAATGGTTCAAAGTGTAATTATCACTATTCTAAATGTCAATTAATCTAACAATTAAAAGGGGTCATATTATGCAAATGTCATCAAATCAAATTTAACACATATATCAAATTTGACTATCCTACGTCGATTTCAATTTCAAATTATTTATCACTTTCAACATTAACAAATTTAACGTTCAATGTCAACATCAAACAATCAATCATTTAACAACCAAACAGGATTATCATTGCATATATAATAGATAATGGTGTCAGATGTCACAATTTGAACTGATACAGGTAATAAAAGTGTAAATATCTAACAACAACATATTTCAATTGTCGTTTCAATTGAAATCAAATTTAATAAATAAAATAACGTTAATCGTGAGTGATTGCTCACCTTTCGAGGCTAGAGAGATTTGTCACCGAAATGAGTTACAAATTCAAGCTCGAGTTTCCAAAGCAAAGTAAGACTTGTACGAATTGGACGACAAAGCAGGTAGATAGGATCGATGAAATATATCAGAATCTGGATCGATGAAGATAATTGGTATAAGCGAACTTGTATATAAATATGTATAACTATATTTGTAAAACCATATTCTAAATTTAAACACATATTAAATAATATATACATATATTGAAATTTTAAAAATCATATCATAAAGTCAATATCAACATACATACCATATATATATATAACAAAAGTATAAACTAAAATATATCATTGACATCCTAAAACCAAGTATGCAAATCTATATACTATTATATAAGTATATATTTGAACCATAACAACCGTTATAAAGCTTACCTATTCTATTCTCTATAAATTACAGAACCGGTCACTATATTACATATACTCTAGAACCAAGGCAAGATAAAACTTCACATATATATATGGACTTAGATAGTTATGTATATTTAATCAAATCAGGGGATGAACAACAAATCTCTCCCTTCTTTTTCCAAAATGTAAGAATATAAATGAACTGGCATATAGTATGTGTCATATATTGAAAGTTAGAGGTACAGCTATACATATATAGATTTAAACACCCAAGCCTATAGGCATGTAAATTAGACATGCGCAGCTACTATATAAAATATACTTACAATACAGAATACCCTGTTATATCTCAAAGAAAACAGACAAGGAACGAAAATATATAAACAGATTTAAATAAAAAAAATGAACTCATTCAAATAAAAGCATGTACTGGAAAGAATACAGAATATAAAACTTTATATAAAATTTACATAACATATATATCAGTTGCTAAGGCTAATTTTAAAATATGAATATAAATTTGTATATATTCAAAACATACATGATATGGCAAAACAGGCTAACCGATGTGCCGACAATACACTCATAACTAAATATATTCAAAGCCCCACGTATATAGTCCTTCATTCCTTATTATATATATTGTAAAACTGAATTGTAAGCATATATATTAGAAAACTTACATAAATAACATACTTCAAATAATTAGTATATATTATATAATTTATATAACTTATATACATACATCTACAGCTAACGCATATATGCTGAAATAGGTGTATAAAACCAAACATAACATAGTACAGCTTAAACATAACTTCTATATACATGGTACACCCATAAGCAAGTAACAGGAAATATATATTATACGAAAAAAAATAGAACTGGGTAGTTTGAAACGTTTAGAAAAATATATATATTTTTAACTTACGGTAGTACCACAGAGGGGAAGGGAAAAGAAAGCCTGGCCGAGATGAGATTATGTAGCAAGGCGGATGGCGCAGTGGATTAAACAAAACGATCTTCAATCGGTGAAAGTAGCAATAGATGGATTGATGAATACTGAAATGCTCGAATTCGTTGATCCGAAGATACCGAACCCTAGCTATCCCGAACTCGTTGATCGCGCACGATACCGGGTTCAAAGATCTTCAATTCTTCAAGCGTTGATCAAGCGCACTTGATTCCGCGAATCGGCTTCTACAATCGTTGAATCGAGCGCACTCGATTAATCGAAAGAGGAGATAGGAGATTACACTCAACTACCAATTGGAATGAAAGCACAAAGCTAACAAAAGAGAATTTTATTCAATATTCAACAACCTTACAAAATGATTCAACTTGCCTATTTATAGGCTACAACACGCAACAGAAAGAAAATACATCTCCTAAGTCGTTTCCGACCTAACAGTCACGACTTACGACCTAAGGATTAGACGACCCAAAACATAGACGACCTACAACATAGACGACTTAAACAGAGTTACAATACATCACATTACAAGGCCTTCACGACCTAAAAACATACTGCGACTTACGACTTAAGAATACAACACACATACTCTAGGAGCAACTTAGCAACTATCTTCCAGCGACTTAAGCTTTAACGGTTTAGATTAACTCGGCATAAGAATCTACGGCATCCAGAGCTTCAGCGACTTAAAAACTTTGCGGCATCCCAAATCAACGTCTTAAAGAGATTAACGGTCCTCATACTTCAGCGACTTAAAGAATGGACGGCATCCGTAGCTTTGCGACCTAAAATAAGTGGCTTCAGAAACTTCGCGACCTAAGCCTTGCGACTTAAGACTTCGCGACTTATCTTCCCAGATTACCCAGCGACCTATCACAGGTTGTGACCTTCTCGTGCGACCTAACATAGGTCGAATCAAAACTCCGCGACCTAACTTAGGTCGTATTCTTCTAGTACGTTCGAGCACCCTCTTTCCTATCTCGCTAGGTCGTACGCGACCTAAAAGCATGTTAGGTCGTAGCTCTTTCCCTGGTGACATGATAGGTCGTTCCCACGACTTATGCCTTAGCTCGTTAGGTCGTACGCGACCTAAGAACATGTTAGGTCGTTCCAGCACCTCGTTAGCTCGCACCTTCCCACTAGGTCGTTGCCGATCTTCACTAAGTCGTTGATACGACTTAAAAGCTTTGTTAGGTCGGCTGCGACCTAAAACTTGATTTTTCCACCATTTCTCACCAAATCCTAACTCGTTAGCTTCCTTGCTAGGTCGGTCTCGACTTATCCACATGTTAGGTCATACACGACCTAGGACTTCTCCATTCTGGCCTGCATCATCCTCCCCAGGTTGAGAAAAATTTGTCCTCGAATTTGTACTTTTTGCATCCACAACAAACTCGTCTCCATGATATGGTACGAGATGTTTTACATTGAATACGTCAGACGTATACACATCATCTGGCAACTTCAATTTATAAGCATTTTCATTGATTCATTTCACAACTTCCACCGGACTAATTTTTCGTGCTTTCAATTTATTGTAAGCGCCTACTGGAAAACGATCTTTCGTTAATACTGCATAAACCAGATCACCTTCATGAAATTCAACATTCCTTCGTCTCAAATCTGCAGATCGTTTATACTTCTCATTTGCTTTCCCCAATCGTTCCTGAACGATTTTATGACATTCCGCCAACCCCTCAACAAAATCAGCAGCTTTCTTAACTGTCTTCTTTGATTGTGGCACTACAGTTAGATCCAACGGTCCCTTCGGTAAACCTGAATATACTATCTGAAATGGACTGAACCCAGTACTTCGATTCACAGCATGATTATGGGCAAACTCTGCCTGGCATAACTTCACATCCCAACTCTTCAGATTATCTTGTACAAGACACCTCAGCAAGTTTCCCAATGATCTGTTTACCACCTCAGTCTGTCCATTTGTCTGCGGATGATAAGCGCTGCTAAAATTCAACTTCGTTCCGACCATTTTCCACAAACTCAACCAAAAATGACTCAGAAATCGAGTATCTCTATACGACACAATAGATTCTGGCAATCCATGAAGTCGATAGATCTCCTTGAAAAACAATTGAGCAACATGAACAGCATCCGCCGTCTTCTTACAAGCAATAAAATGTGCCATCTTCGAAAATCGATCCACTACCATATAGATGGAATCGTTTCCTCGTTGTGTTCTTGGCAATCCCAACACGAAGTCCATACTCACATCAACCCATGGTTTAATTGGTACAGGTAACGGCATATATAAACCAGCATTAGTCGCAGTTCCTTTCGAAACTTGACATATATGACATCGCTCCACAAATCTTTCCACTTCTTTCCTCATCGATGGCCAAAAGTAGGACTGTGAAATCAACTGTAAGGTACGGTCTCTCCCAACATGTCCCTCTTCGTGTAACTCCTTGATAATCTTCATTCTCAGACTACCCTCCGGTATGCACAATCGATTTCCTTTAAAAAGAAAACCATCAATCATCATAAACTCATCAGTCTTCCCTTCATTGTCCCTTTCCACAAATTTCTTAAAATAAGAGTCTTCTGCAATCTGCTCCGGCAATAATTCAAAACCAGTCACTTCAACTTTCATCGTCGTCAACAAATGACTCCTTCTACTTAAAGCATCAGCCACTCGATTCGTCACCCCTGATTTGTGCTTCACAACGAAAGTAAACTGTTGCAGATATGCAATCCACGATGCATGTCTCGCTGAAATCTTATCTTGCCCTTGCAAATGCTTCAGTGCTTCATGATCAGTATACAGAACAAACTCTTTCTGAAATAGATAATGTCTCCAGTGATTAATAGCTTGCACAACAGCATAAAACTCCACATCATATGTACTGTATCGCATCTTCGCTCCTGACAACTTCTCACTGAAATATGCAATTGGACGTCCCTTCTGACTCAACACTCCTCCAATCCCAACCTTGGATGCATCAGTGTGTAGTTCAAACACTAGCTGAAAATCAGGTAATACTAGAATTGGTGCAGATGTCAGCAACTCCTTGATCTTCCCAAAAGCATTCCCTGCTTCCTCTGACCATGTAAATTGTTTACCCTTCATACAATCAGTTACAGGTGCCATCACACTACTAAAGTGTGGAATGAACCTTCGATAGAATGAAGTCAACCCGTGGAAACTACGAACTTCCGTTATCGTCTTGGGCTGCGGCCAATCTCTGATAGCTTCGATTTTACTTTGGTCAACCTGTATACCCTTCTCTGAAACAACGTACCCCAAAAATAACACACTATGCGTCATGAACACGCATTTCTTGTTGCAGCATAAAATTGTTCTTGTCGCAATACCATCAGCACTTCTCTAAGATGATTTAAATGTTCCTCTGGACTCCCACTGTAAATCAAAATATCATCAAAATACACCACCACAAATTTCCCAATGAACGGTCGAAAAATCTGATTCATCACCCTCATAAAAGTACTCGGTGCATTGGATAAACCAAATGGCATGACCAACCATTCGTATAGACCTTCCCTGGTTTTGAAAGCAGTCTTCCATTCATCCCCTGGTCTAATGAGAATCTGATGATAACCGCTCTTCAAGTCAATCTTAGAAAAGATTACGGACCCACTGATCTGATCCAACAAATCATCAAGCCTCGACATTGGAAATCTGTATCTGATTGTGATCTTATTCAATGCTCTACTGTCGGTGCACATCCTCCACGTTCCATCCTTTTTGGGTACCAATAAAGCTGGTACAGCACAAGGACTTAAACTCTCCTGCACACGCCCCTGCTCAAGCAATTCCTCTACCTGCCTCCGCAACTCTTCATGTTCCTTCGGACTCATTTGATAATGTGGTCTGTGTGGTAACACAGCACCTGGAACAAGATCTATCTGATGTTGTATATCCCTCAACGGTGGCAATTCCGTTGGTAACTCCTCTGGAAATACATCGTCAAATTCTTTTAAAACTGGTTTAACTTCTTCTGGTATTTCAACCTCTTTACTGCTTTCTCGCCCAACCAACAAAAACACTTCAGGCTCTTCCTCAACCTCCTTAACAAACTCTTTCAAAGATAATAAAGTTTTCAGCTCTTCAATCTCTTCTGACTTACTTTCTCCCGGTTGTCTCTTCTTTGGAACTAAGATAATCTTCGTGCCTTCAAACATAAAACTGTAGCTATTGGTCTGACCGTCATGTTGTACTGCTCGATCATACTGCCATGGTCTTCCCAATAATAAGTGACAAACATCCATCTCTACTACATCACACCAGATCTCGTCTTTGTATTTCTTCCCAATAGAGAATGGAATACGAACTCGTCTATCCACTTTCGCTTCTCCTCCTTTTCTCAACCATGCTAACTTGTATGGATTTGGATGTTTCTCTGTCTTCAATTTCAACTTGGTCACAGCTTCGGTTGAAACAATATTGTCCCAGCTTCCTGCGTCGATCACAAACTTACACACCTTTCCCAATATAGTACATGTTGACTGAAAGATATTACTCCTCAACCAACTAGCTTCTTCCTGCTTCGGTGTTAAACACGATCTCCTCAGCATTAGATTACAACCTTCATCTCCTGACGCAATATCCTGCTCATCCTCCTCAACTGGACTAGAACAATCCCCATCAACATCCTCATCTTCAACTTCTACAATCATGGTTCTTTTCTTCGGCTTTGGACACTCACTGCTTTTATGACCCAATTCCTGACAATTGTAACATTTGAAACCATTGTTAACCCTTGCCTTCTCAACCTCCTTCACCACTGGTCTACTGATAGGTTTAGAAACATTAGAACTTCCACCAACACCCTTCGCTTGATTGTTAGAATTAGTAAACACACCACCTCCTCGTCTCCCTTGCTTTTCCCAAGCCAACGCTTTCTGATGTGCTTCTGCCACAGATCTTGGATCGAACATATTAACCATATCCTGAATCTGCATTCTCAATCCCCCAATGAATCTAGATGTCAACTGCTCTTCTGTTTCCATAATATCATTCCTTGCAATAAGTTGATAGAATTCATCAGCATAGTCATTCACAGATTTCGTCCCTTGTCTCAAGTTTTGCAAACGTTGATACATCAAAGATTGATAATTGTAAGGTAAGAACGTTGCTTTCATCAACTTCTTCATCTTCTCCCAAGATTCAACCTTTGACTTCCCCATTCGTTCACGTGTAAGCTTGGTTTGCTGCCACCATGCCAAAGCTCTACCCCTTAACCTCGTAGCAACCAACTTCACTCTACGCTGTTCTGGAACTTCTTTGAAGTTAAAAATCTCCTCAACATTAGCCACCCAATCTAGAAACTCCTCTGCTTGCATACCACCTTTGAATTCAGGAATTTCAGTCTTCATTCCCGACTCCCACTTGTGATCATACTCAGAGTAATTTCTGCCTTATCCTCGTCCTTGTCCTTGAACACTACCACCATCATACTCCTCTTCAAAATCAAAAGTATATCGTTGTCTATCTCGTCCACCCACATCTCTACTACCTTCACGTCTACCACCATCATCCCTTCTATCTACATTCCTCCGTTCACGATCATTCACGTTCCTCCCACGCACTTGATCATTTTCAACACTTCTGTTTCGATTGGAATGTGGTGAGACTCTACTACCCCCATGATTAGATTTAGGTGAAACCCTTCTCCGATTTTGATTCATCTCCGTCATAAGCTTCTCTAACCGGCCAATTCCTTCGTTAAGCTTCTCACTAAAGTTTTCATTGATTCTTTGCTCCATCTCATCAGCCTCTTCTCTTCGATACAAAGCTTCTACGTTTTGATGTCGATTAGCTCTCCTTGGTGGCATACTTGAAACTTACAAACTCTTCAAATTCAAACACAATTCGAACTTTGATCCAAAATGAAGCGGATCGAAAACTTCCACTTTGTAGCAAATCGCGATGAACACGATGGACAAAGTTTCGGCTTCCAATACAAATTCGATCAATCAATCTTCGACAAACTCTTCTTACTCTCGGCCGTGATAAACACAAACCCAAATCTTCACTTCAAGCTCGGCAAATCACTTCAACTTCTAAATTAATAGGCTCCAAGTCTCGATCTAGCTATGATTGGCTAGAACAAGCTCTGATACCAAAACTGGCGCAGCGGATTAAACAAAACGATCTTCAATCGGTGAAAGTAGCAATAGATGGATTGATGAATACTGAAATGCTCGAATTCGTTGATCCGAAGATACCGAACCCTAGCTATCCCGAACTCGTTGATCGCGCACGATACCGGGTTCAAAGATCTTCAATTCTTCAAGCGTTGATCAAGCGCACTTGATTCCGCGAATCGGCTTCTACAATCGTTGAATCGAGCGCACTCGATTAACCGAAAGAGGAGATAGGAGATTACACTCAACTACCAATTGGAATGAAAGCACAAAGCTAACAAAAGAGAATTTTATTCAATATTCAACAACCTTACAAAATGATTCAACTTGCCTATTTATAGGCTACAACACGCAACAGAAAGAAAATACATCTCCTAAGTCGTTTCCGACCTAACAGTCACGACTTACGACCTAAGGATTAGACGACCCAAAACATAGACGACCTACAACATAGACGACTTAAACAGAGTTACAATACATCACATTACAAGGCCTTCACGACCTAAAAACATACTGCGACTTACGACTTAAGAATACAACACACATACTCCAGGAGCGACTTAGCAACTATCTTCCAGCGACTTAAGCTTTAACGGTTTAGATTAACTCGGCATAAGAATCTACGGCATCCAGAGCTTCAGCGACTTAAAAACTTTGCGGCATCCCAAATCAACGTCTTAAAGAGATCAACGGTCCTCATACTTCAGCGACTTAAAGAATGGACGGCATCTGTAGCTTTACGACCTAAAATAAGTGGCTTCAGAAACTTCGCGACCTAAACCTTGCGACTTAAGACTTCGCGACTTATCTTCCCAGATTACCCAGCGACCTATCACAGGTTGTGACCTTCTCGTGCGACCTAACATAGGTCGAATCAAAACTCCGCGACCTAACTTAGGTCGTATTCTTCTAGTACGTTCGAGCACCCTCTTTCCTATCTCGCTAGGTCGTACGCGACCTAAAAGCATGTTAGGTCGTAGCTCTTTCCCTGGTGACATGATAGGTCGTTCCCACGACTTATGCCTTAGCTCGTTAGGTCGTACGCGACCTAAGAACATGTTAGGTCGTTCCAGCACCTCGTTAGCTCGCACCTTCCCACTAGGTCGTTGCCGATCTTCACTAAGTCGTTGATACGACTTAAAAGCTTTGTTAGGTCGGCTGCGACCTAAAACTTGATTTTTCCACCATTTCTCACCAAATCCTAACTCGTTAGCTTCCTTGCTAGGTCGGTCTCGACTTATCCATATGTTAGGTCGTACACGACCTAGCACTTCTCCATTCTGGCCTGCATCAGCGGAGGAGGAAGTCGTCTGACTTTTGCTGGCCGAAGTTGACAGGCCGGGGAAAGTTGCTTCGATAACATGGTGGAAAGGTCGAAGGTCGGAGGGTTGCTGGATGGACTGCCGCTCAGGCAAGGTGATGGGATGCTCGGCCGAGACTAGGTAAGGAGCGCCGGAGGGGATAAGGCGGAACGTGGGTGCTTGGAGTTTCGGTGTGTGGCGGTGGAAAACAAACGAAGAAGAGGGTGGTTCGGCGACCTGCGCTTGGATCTGGGTTGCTTTTTTTCTTTTTCTTTTTATAGTATCGGCCATGGAAAATGTAATGACCCGCCACTCATTCCACAGAATGACGCATCATTAATAAGAAAGAAAGGGGTAGAAAATAGAAAAGAAGAGAAGAAAGAAAGAAACATCAACAACGATCTCACAGCGGAACGAATAAATTATATTAATAACATAAACTATTACATAGTATACAACAATTTACAGAGTTACACAGCATATATATCACTTACTAGACAGTTATAAACATCTGTCTAGACATTACAACTCAATACACTACAAAGATACAGACACAGCGGAACTACTATATATATCTACAACGCTGAAGCCTCCTGCTCCATTGCTCCTCCACAATTCGTCAAAGCTAAACCTGAATCACTTGGCTACTCGTAAAAATTTGAGTACCCAAGAGTTTATAAAACAGAAATAAACAACTTGGGTCAGACATGGGTCTGGTGTGAGTAACAGGTTAAACTTGTTTAACTTCAAAACCTTTTGAAAGAAAAGGTATCACGTAAGACTCCCCACAAATAAACATGGGTAAGTTTTTACCTTACGCTAACCAAAACATTTGATAGGAAATTCGATTGTATTATAATAGGGTCTAGGGTTTTCAAATAAATATGAAATAGCCGAAATTGTTACATTATTAAATTCCAGCATACATAAGTATACAATCAAATCCGTTATCATTTATTGGAATTTGGATTTCCATACAATGGCAGAGCTACCGGGGTACCGCTCATCACAGTACGGGGCCTAGATCACCGTACCGAGGATCACTCCCAATCCCCTGCAACACAAAGCCGGAACCATCCCTTACTGGATAATTCCGAATAAAATCACCCCACAGATGGCCGTCGCCAACTACACCACTAAACTGAAATAAAAGAAGGAACTTCTCTAGACAGGGATGACCTTACTCTCAGTGGGTGCTACCCACGAAGCCTTGCTGCACCTCCCCTGTTTTAGCCATTTCCGGTTGATGAGGCTTGAGGTCACGATTACCTTTAATCAGATCACATCACTTAGAATGCTCATCGTCCACCTGACGATGTTCTGAAAGCATTCAATCCATACAAGTTCGTTCCGGGTTCGAACGAAACCGAAGGCATTATCTCGTTACACTCGTGTTGGAATCACCCTCAGAGTTAACGACAATAACCCTTGCACTTTGAATCTTCATCTTCACTTGAGATTCACGACCTAACGTTAATTTGGATCGATGTGGTATTCGGGTCTCCAGACCTGGAATTCCGGTATACGGAAACCCGATCCCGATCTCATCGAAATCCAAAACGTATCTTTTAAGGGCCAAGTTGTTTAAAGTTAAAACAATTCAATTCTTATCTATACTACACACAGATAGATAATTTACAATAGATAATCCATATTATCATCCAAACAGATAATTCCTATTATCATTTCAATCCAACCAAACATCTATATCATAGATCAGCACATCTCTTATCAGAGATATCAACAATGCAAAGCATTCAATATCATTCATCCATTCTTAAGTAATGATTTATCATCTCTAATTAATTTAAGTGAATTAAATTAATTACCTTATCCTATAAATCCTGCTTACTTAATTATTAATTAAACCAATTAATTAATCATACTCTAGTATCCATTTTAAATTAATCAATCCTGATTAATCAACCTTTAATTACTTTAAGTAATTAATACTTAATTAATTTCACAAATTAATTATCTTAAATCACTTCAGTAATTAATCTATAATTACTTCATTAATTAATTAATTATACTTAATTACATTAATCCTTAATTAATTATAATTAATTAATTACTTTTATCACTCATTATTGATTAACTAATCTTAATTAATCAATCCTTAATTACATCATTAATTATATTAATTAATGATCCTTAATTACTCTTAATTAGTTATCTTATTTAAATTAATTACATTTAATAATTAATTAGTCACATTTATTAATCACCTTTGATTAATCATATTTAGTAATTAACTACTCTTAATTACTACACTTCATAAATTAATTACTCATTAATTAATTAACTATTTATTAATCCCTTGATTAATTTTTCAAAGTAACTAAACTCAAATTACTTTTATTAAACCCTCCTTAGTTAATTACCTCCACTAATTAACTTTAATTACTTTTTTAAGTAATTACTCTTCAATAATTACATTTAAGTAATTATCAAATCACCAAGTGATTTCTTAAATTAATTAAACAAATTAATTTAAGCTTATCAAATTTATTTAATTAATTACCTTAAGTAATTAATTCATTTAATTATTACCATTAAGTAAATTATACTTAACCAATTTATAAATGATTATCATTAGTTAATTAATCTAATTGATTATCAAGATTAATCACATTAATTAATTATTTATCCTTAATTAATGATCTCTCGTTAATTATTAATAAATCTTTAATTACTTTAAGTAATTAATCTTTAATCATATATTATCAATTACTAAGTTATTAATTTCCAATTACTTAATTAATTGCTTAATTAATTCTTAAATCACTTGATAAATTAATTCATAATCATTTGTTAATAATCTATACTTATTTAAATAAATGATCCTTAATTCTTAATTAATCAACTTATAATCCAAATTATTTAATTAATTAACCATTAGTAATTTCAAATTAATTAATTCCAATTACTAATAAATTAATCCCTAATTACTTAATTAATTAAGTACCTAAAAATAACTTAATTAGTCCTTAATTACCTAAACTAATTTCCTAACCATTAATTAAAATTTTAACTTATTCTAATTAATGATCCTTAATTTAAATTAATTAACCTTTAATTAATTTAATTAAATCTTAATTAATCAATTTAAACCCTTAATTTCCATTTTTTTTTATAAATTAAATTTAAAACTTGGATTTGGCTTATACAAAATCATCTTTTAACTTATTAAAGTTAAATACTTTTTACTTAAATCTTAATTATATTTCAACAATTATATTGAAGTTGAAAACATTTATAAACTAATTACAAAATTTCTCTAATGTAATATTTATATAAACTAACTATTTTAAACAACATTTAAACTTTAAAACCTTACCTTTAAAAATTTAAATATGATTAAAATATTATTTTCTAACTTAAACATTCCATACATTTAAAACTTGGTTAAAGCTTTGCTTAAAAATTTGCTTTGCTTAAAAAAATTTTTGAAATCATTTAAGCTTAAAAATCTGCACGAGTTAAAATACTGGAAATAAACAACTCGAGCAAACAACATTCCGAGATAGACTCGAGGCAGCACTCGCGTAAAACTCGAAGCAACCAAAACAGTGCCTCTCCACTTCAACACTACGAGTCGAACACGAAGAAAACACGAAACCCCCCCCCCCCCCGGGCCAAAACGTTCTTCCCTAAACCACACAAAACAAAAAAAAAACCCAGATACACGCAATGGCCACCGTGCACGTGCACGGCAATCCCAGCCCCCTCCGATCATCGTTCAGGCTTTCAACAAGTCGACGTTGAACGCGACTCCTTTCTCAACCATCCAGAAATGAAGATCATGACAAAAAAAACAAAATCGAACTTCCAGGTCGAAGTCTGGAATTCACCATCACCAAAAATTCCAAATTGCCGACGATCTCTTCATCGATGAACCCTGCCGATCTCTCTAGAGAGTCGCCTTGTCCTCCTACGACGATGCCCCACCATGCGATCTGACTCAATGCGACACAGTCGCCATGCCACCTTCGTGAATCCCAATCACCAAAACTAGGTTTACAGACATAAAACAATCACTGCTGCCACCACAACGCCTTGATCACCACTCTGATATTTTTTCCAAACTCCCTGATCACCCTTCCACCTCCAGTGAGAACCACGACCTCGCCAAGCAACTAGATCACCAGAGGCAACCCAAAACTCCAATTCCGATCAACCTCGAACTGCTCCCTCAATTCAATGTTAAAGATTATGATTTTTCTTTTAAAAATCAATTTTCCTTATAAGGTTTCAGTTTACAAACCTGTCTTGATAAATTAAGATACTTAGATTTTCACTTATCTTAAACATGCACTGTTGTTTCTAGTTTCCAGAGACATTCATGTTTAATTTAACTTAATTAAATTTTTAAACATTAATTTATACTGAAACAAACAACTTTTGTTTGAATCTTAAATCCTAATAAAGATCAGATCAAGTGATAATGGAATTTTTGACCAAAATCTTAGTTTAATACTAAGAACAGAGAAGTTCAGACATGCATACATCATACATCATAAATTCAACCATATAAATATACATACACTTCACAATACAATATTAATCACAGCAATAGCATGCAACCAAAAATATACTTTAAGTTTAAAAGTGAAGTTACTCACCATTTGAAGAAGACAGAGCTTCCAGATATGTTTTGAAAAGCTTTGAAAACTGAAATCATTTTTGCTTTAAAACTTTAGTGCTTGATTTGGTCTGAAAACTGGAATGCTATTTGATTTTAAACTTGGTTGCTTGTTGGAAAACTTGCATGCATGTCATGATTTCCAGGAAGAAATTGCTCTTGAACTTTAAATTTTGAAAGCTGCTTAAACTCAGGTTTGCTTGCTTCCAGATTTTGAAGAATATTGCAAGCTAAAAACTTTTAATTGTATTTTGTTTGATTCGAATTGTAACTTGAAACTGAGATGCTTAGATCTCAGGTTTTGCTTGCAATCAGATTTTGAAGAAGATGTTTATAGGCTTGGTGATCTTTTGAAAATGATGCAAGCTTTTGAATTTGAAATTGAGTTACAGGGTATTGTTCTTTTGATTTGAGGGGTTTGATTCTCTGGTTTGTTTTGAGAGGAAGATTTGAGTTAATGATTTTGTTGGTTGAGAGAAATCTGTTTCAGGCTGAAGTTTTCTTTAAATTTTGAAAAGAAAAAAAAAATAGAAAAGGAAATGAAATGAGAGGCATATGTTTATATAAGTTAAAATGATTTATCAAATAAAAGAAAAACAAAAAATACAAAACTTGACATTTGTCACTTAGAGTGGTTAATTAGTTTACATTTGTTTAAACAAGCTTTTATATATTTACACATGTCATTTAAGTAACACTTATTTATTTAAATGTAAATAAAAGCTTTTCTATATTTATTAAATAAAATTACTTATCTATTTATATATATTACTTATAAATAAACAAAACTAATTATATATATATAAAAGCTTATACATATATTTATAAAATTCAAAACTATTTAAATATTACCTCTTTTGAATTTCAAAATTAAATCTAAATTCAAATTCAAATTATATTTAAAATCCAATTTAAAGTCAATTAAAAGAACACATTCAAATTGAAAATAACTATTCAATTTCTTACAAATCTATTCATATCTATTTATAAAACAATATATTAATAATATTGTTTGAAATAACAAATTTATCAATTTAAAATAATTTATAAAGGAGATTATAAATTACCACTATTGTTAAACGAATCAACATATCATATTTAAATTGTATTTTAAACTTATATAGATATACTCTTAAATCATATTTATTTAGAAATTAATAAGAAAATAAAATAAACCTTATTAATAATCTTATTTAAACCATATTTGTTATTTGTTTAAATGGCTTTGAAAAGCAAATATTAAATAAATCCTAATCTCAAAATTATCAATATATATATTAGAAATATAAAAACAAGATTTCATTTATTTATTAACTTTCAAATCAAAGGCAATCTATTTACAATATATACTCATATATATATTATAGATAGAAATCATTTTATTGACTTAAAAATGATAAATTTCACTAATTAAATATCTATTTAATTAGATTTTTAACCAATTCAAATTTTTATTATCAAATATTATCAAATCAATTTAATTATTTAAACAGATTATTAAATTGATATTGTCCATAAATTCCGGGATATTACATTCCTCCACCCTTAAAATAATTTCGTCCCCGAAATTTAAAACAAAGGTAATTTAATAATCTATTTAAATCACAAGCATATATTATCATCCATATGCTAACAACCATAGCAAACAATTCATCCAAACAACCAATTTTAATTATCCAAACAAAATTCTGAATAAAATTTCCTCGAGTTTCCCCAAGTATATATATACCGGGATACTCACTCTATAGAATCCAAACAATCAATACTACTAAGCTATAGAGCTTCTACTCATCTAGATCTACAGAGCTAAACAAGATATCAGACTACAGACGAGTCTGACTCAATAACCAATTCCTCCAGAACTACTGGTTCCACAACCAGAGATAGATCAAACACGTACTCCCTCAGAGATACGTAAAATACATTGAATTCCAGTTATCCAAACTAACAATTCAATCCAGTAGATCAAACTCTTATCCAAATTAGATCACAGAAGAGATCCAAAATAACTCGGAGCTAACTTCCCAGACTTACCCAATCTTATAGCTCCTTTTAACCAGAGAAAAACTTCACAACAACGAAGTCTCCAACTTCGAATTTCAAATTCCATCGTCTCTTATCCACAAAATTCTTCAGACGATCTTGGGCTGTTTACAGATCCTTCCTGATCAACTCAACCTTCGTTGATGCTTCTAGAAACAAACTAGACTAAGAATAACTCCACACAATGATCTCCTCAAGATCAACCCAATCCATAACAAAACTCTACTTCTCAAACATCAGAAGATTCCAAACTAACTTCTCCTATCTGGAAAAGACAACAAGAGCACTCGCCAAACTGCTTTTGCTGCACCATTCTGATCTGAAGTAGAATGAAAATGCTGATGAAGAACACAAGCACAGACTGGACAACACATCCCAGAAAATCTCAGATAACTCAAGAGAATACTCAGCAATCGCAAGTCACTTTTGCGGTCCACTCAGCCAAAATCCAAATAAAACTGTTCTCTCTTTACCAATCAGAACAGCTCACACTTGACTATCCAATCCATCGAAGAAATGGATCCTCTCTGCTGCTTCTGAACTTCACCTTCAGAAAAAACTGCTCAGCCAGAAAAACTTCTGCCGAAAACAGAACACTTCGAGCTGCACTACTGCCACAGATGCCAAAGACTTCTCAATCCAAAGCTCTTCGAGAAACTCGGACTTCAAACAGAACAAAAACATCTTTGGGAACATTAATATTCACTCCATCTCATCACACGGCTACTATCACCTGAGGTATCAAGATACCATTACTCGCTTCTGTCCAACCGACAGATCCAACTCTACTCATCCAACTTCAAAAATAAACTCCAAACCTTAACAGTTTCCTTCGGAGATCGATGAAATCCTTTATCACAGCAAAGTTTACTCGAGACGGTATTAGGTTTACAGTCTCGACAAATATACTTTCAACCTCAACACTCAGACTCCTAATCCTAGATGATAAATTATTACCATCTCAACCAATCATTACAATACCATATACATTTAAAATGATATTTTTTATATATAGAAAATATATCTGGGTAAAATTATTTCACCTTCCCTTTTAAAACAATATTGTGTCCGTTGGCCTGGTCCAAGTGTTTAGAGATCCCTATCAATAACGTTAGCTACTCGTATTGACCAGAATCCATATACCACCCAACCGATCAATTAACACAATATAAACCATTTTATATAACTAACAAATACGCGCTCTCATATATATATATACACACTCAAACAGGTTGCTACAGATCCTGTCTCTAATGAACAACCCTTCCGAACCTAGGTATTCACTCAACCTAGTGTTCTGATATTCACTTAACCAATAGCTTAGGTATTCGCTCAACCTATGCTCTGATACCACTGTAATGACCCGCCACTCATTCCACAGAATGACGCATCATTAATAAGAAAGAAAGGGGTAGAAAATAGAAAAGAAGAGAAGAAAGAAAGAAACATCAACAACGATCTCACAGCGGAACGAATAAATTATATTAATAACATAAACTATTACATAGTATACAACAATTTACAGAGTTACACAGCATATATATCACTTACTAGACAGTTATAAACATCTGTCTAGACATTACAACTCAATACACTACAAAGATACAGACACAGCGGAACTACTATATATATCTACAACGCTGAAGCCTCCTGCTCCATTGCTCCTCCACAATTCGTCAAAGCTAAACCTGAATCCCTTGGCTACTCGTAAAAATTTGAGTACCCAAGAGTTTATAAAACAGAAATAAACAACTTGGGTCAGACATGGGTCTGGTGTGAGTAACAGGTTAAACTTGTTTAACTTCAAAACCTTTTGAAAGAAAAGGTATCACGTAAGACTCCCCACAAATAAACATGGGTAAGTTTTTACCTTACGCTAACCAAAACATTTGATAGGAAATTCGATTGTATTATAATAGGGTCTAGGGTTTTCAAATAAATATGAAATAGCCGAAATTGTTACATTATTAAATTCCAGCATACATAAGTATACAATCAAATCCGTTATCACTTATTGGAATTTGGATTTCCATACAATGGCAGAGCTACCGGGGTACCGCTCATCACAGTACGGGGCCTAGATCACCGTACCGAGGATCACTCCCAATCCCCTGCAACACAAAGCCGGAACCATCCCTTACTGGATAATTCCGAATAAAATCACCCCACAGATGGCCGTCGCCAACTACACCACTAAACCGAAATAAAAGAAGGAACTTCTCTAGACAGGGATGACCTTACTCTCAGTGGGTGCTACCCACGAAGCCTTGCTGCACCTCCCCTGTTTTAGCCATTTCCGGTTGATGAGGCTTGAGGTCACGATTACCTTTAATCAGATCACATCACTTAGAATGCTCATCGTCCACCTGACGATGTTCTGAAAGCATTCAATCCATACAAGTTCGTTCCGGGTTCGAACGAAACCGAAGGCATTATCTCGTTACACTCGTGTTGGAATCACCCTCAGAGTTAACGACAATAACCCTTGCACTTTGAATCTTCATCTTCACTTGAGATTCACGACCTAACGTTAATTTCGATCGATGTGGTATTCGGGTCTCCAGACCTGGAATTCCGGTATACGGAAACCCGATCCCGGTCTCATCGAAATCCAAAATGTATCTTTTAAGGGCCAAGTTGTTTTAAAGTTAAAACAATTCAATTCTTATCTATACTACACACAGATAGATAATTTACAATAGATAATCCATATTATCATCCAAACAGATAATTCCTATTATCATTTCAATCCAACCAAACATCTATATCATAGATCAGCACATCTCTTATCAGAGATATCAACAATGCAAAGCATTCAATATCATTCATCCATTCTTAAGTAATGATTTATCATCTCTAATTAATTTAAAGTGAATTAAATTAATTACCTTATCCTATAAATCCTGCTTACTTAATTATTAATTAAACCAATTAATTAATCATACTCTAGTATCCATTTTAAATTAATCAATCCTGATTAATCAACCTTTAATTACTTTAAGTAATTAATACTTAATTAATTTCACAAATTAATTATCTTAAATCACTTCAGTAATTAATCTATAATTACTTCATTAATTAATTAATTATACTTAATTACATTAATCCTTAATTAATTATAATTAATTAATTACTTTTATCACTCATTATTGATTAACTAATCTTAATTAATCAATCCTTAATTACATCATTAATTATATTAATTAATGATCCTTAATTACTCTTAATTAGTTATCTTATTTAAATTAATTACATTTAATAATTAATTAGTCACATTTATTAATCACCTTTGATTAATCACATTTAGTAATTAACTACTCTTAATTACTACACTTCATAAATTAATTACTCATTAATTAATTAACTATTTATTAATCCCTTGATTAATTTTTCAAAGTAACTAAACTCAAATTACTTTTATTAAACCCTCCTTAGTTAATTACCTCCACTAATTAACTTTAATTACTTTTTTAAGTAATTACTCTTCAATAATTACATTTAAGTAATTATCAAATCACCAAGTGATTTCTTAAATTAATTAAACAAATTAATTTAAGCTTATCAAATTTATTTAATTAATTACCTTAAGTAATTAATTCATTTAATTATTACCATTAAGTAAATTATACTTAACCAATTTATAAATGATTATCATTAGTTAATTAATCTAATTGATTATCAAGATTAATCACATTAATTAATTATTTATCCTTAATTAATGATCTCTCGTTAATTATTAATAAATCTTTAATTACTTTAAGTAATTAATCTTTAATCATATATTATCAATTACTAAGTTATTAATTTCCAATTACTTAATTAATTGCTTAATTAATTCTTAAATCACTTGATAAATTAATTCATAATCATTTGTTAATAATCTATACTTATTTAAATAAATGATCCTTAATTCTTAATTAATCAACTTATAATCCAAATTATTTAATTAATTAACCATTAGTAATTTCAAATTAATTAATTCCAATTACTAATAAATTAATCCCTAATTACTTAATTAATTAAGTACCTAAAAATAACTTAATTAGTCCTTAATTACCTAAACTAATTTCCTAACCATTAATTAAAATTTTAACTTATTCTAATTAATGATCCTAAATTCAAATTAATTAACCTTTAATTAATTTAATTAAATCTTAATTAATCAATTTAAACCCTTAATTTCCATTTTTTTTTTATAAATTAAATTTAAAACTTGGATTTGGCTTATACAAAATCATCTTTTAACTTATTAAAGTTAAATACTTTTTACTTAAATCTTAATTATATTTCAACAATTATATTGAAGTTGAAAACATTTATAAACTAATTACAAAATTTCTCTAATGTAATATTTATATAAAATAACTATTTTAAACAACATTTAAACTTTAAAACCTTACCTTTAAAAATTTAAATATGATTAAAATATTATTTTCTAACTTAAATATTCCATACATTTAAAACTTGGTTAAAGCTTTGCTTAAAAATTTGCTTTGCTTAAAAAAATTTTTGAAATCATTTAAGCTTAAAAATCTGCATGAGTTAAAATGATGGAAATAAACAACTCGAGCAAACAACATTCCGAGATAGACTCGAGGCAGCACTCGCGTAAAACTCGAAGCAACCAAAACAGTGCCTCCCCACTTCAACACTCCGAGTCGAACACGAAGAAAACACGAAACCCCCCCGGGCCAAAACGTTCTTCCCTAAACCACACAAAACAAAAAAAAACCCAGATACACGCAATGGCCACCGTGCACGTGCACGGCAATCCCAGCCCCCTCCGATCATCGTTCAGGCTTTCAACAAGTCGACGTCGAACGCGACTCCTTTCTCAACCATCCAGAAATGAAGATCATGACAAAAAAAACAAAATCGAACTTCCAGGTCGAAGTCTGGAATTCACCATCACCAAAAATTCCAAATTGCCGACGATCTCTTCATTGATGAACCCTGCCGATCTCTCTAGAGAGTCGCCTTGTCCTCCTACGACGATCCCCCACCATGCGATCTGACTCAATGCGACACAGTCGCCATGCCACCTTCGTGAATCCCAATCACCAAAACTAGGTTTACAGACATAAAACAATCACTGCTGCCACCACAACGCCTTGATCACCACTCTGATATTTTTTCCAAACTCCCTGATCACCCTTCCACCTCCAGTGAGAACCACGACCTCGCCAAGCAACTAGATCACCAGAGGCAACCCAAAACTCCAATTCCGATCAACCTCGAACTGCTCCCTCAATTCAATGTTAAAGATTATGATTTTTCTTTTAAAAATCAATTTTCTTTATAAGGTTTCAGTTTACAAACCTGTCTTGATAAATTAAGATACTTAGATTTTCACTTATCTTAAACATGCACTGTTGTTTCTAGTTTCCAGAGACATTCATGTTTAATTTAACTTAATTAAATTTTTAAACATTAATTTATACTGAAACAAACAACTTTTGTTTGAATCTTAAATCCTAATAAAGATCAGATCAAGTGATAATGGAATTTTTGACCAAAATCTTAGTTTAATACTAAGAACAGAGAAGTTCAGACATGCATACATCATACATCATAAATTCAACCATATAAATATACATACACTTCACAATACAATATTAATCACAGGAATAGCATGCAACCAAAAATATACTTTAAGTTTAAAAGTGAAGTTACTCACCATTTGAAGAAGACAGAGCTTCCAGATATGTTTTGAAAAGCTTTGAAAACTGAAATCATTTTTGCTTTAAAACTTTAGTGCTTGATTTGGTCTGAAAACTGGAATGCTATTTGATTTTAAACTTGGTTGCTTGTTGGAAAACTTGCATGCATGTCATGATTTCCAGGAAGAAATTGCTCTTGAACTTTAAATTTTGAAAGCTGCTTAAACTCAGGTTTGCTTGCTTCCAGATTTTGAAGAATATTGCAGGCTAAAAACTTTTAATTGTATTTTGTTTGATTCGAATTGTAACTTGAAACTGAGATGCTTAGATCTCAGGTTTTGCTTGCAATCAGATTTTGAAGAAGATGTTTATAGGCTTGGTGATCTTTTGAAAATGATGCAAGCTTTTGAATTTGAAATTGAGTTACAGGGTATTGTTCTTTTGATTTAAGGGGTTTGATTCTCTGGTTTGTTTTGAGAGGAAGATTTGAGTTACTGATTTTGTTGGTTGAGAGAAATCTGTTTCAGGCTGAAGTTTTCTTTAAATTTTGAAAAGAAAAAAAAATAGAAAAGGAAATGAAATGAGAGGCATATGTTTATATAAGTTAAAATGATTTATCAAATAAAAGAAAAACAAAAAATACAAAACTTGACATTTGTCACTTAGAGTGGTTAATTAGTTTACATTTGTTTAAACAAGCTTTTATATATTTACACATGTCATTTAAGTAACACTTATTTATTTAAATGTAAATAAAAGCTTTTCTATATTTATTAAATAAAATTACTTATCTATTTATATATATTACTTATAAATAAACAAAACTAATTATATATATATAAAAGCTTATACATATATTTATAAAATTCAAAACTATTTAAATATTACCTCTTTTGAATTTCAAAATTAAATCTAAATTCAAATTCAAATTATATTTAAAATCCAATTTAAAGTCAATTAAAAGAACACATTCAAATTGAAAATAACTATTCAATTTCTTACAAATCTATTCATATCTATTTATAAAACAATATATTAATAATATTGTTTGAAATAACAAATTTATCAATTTAAAATAATTTATAAAGGAGATTATAAATTACCACTATTGTTAAATGAATCAACATATCATATTTAAATTGTATTTTAAACTTATATAGATATACTCTTAAATCATATTTATTTAGAAATTAATAAGAAAATAAAATAAACCTTATTAATAATCTTATTTAAACCATATTTGTTATTTGTTTAAATAGCTTTGAAAAGCAAATATTAAATAAATCCTAATCTCAAAATTATCAATATATATATTAGAAATATAAAAACAAGATTTCATTTATTTATTAACTTTCAAATCAAAGGCAATCTATTTACAATATATACTCATATATATATTATAGATAGAAATCATTTTATTGACATATAAAAGATAAATTTCACTAATTAAATATCTATTTAATTAGATTATTAACCAATTCAAATTTTTATTATCAAATATTATCAAATCAATTTAATTATTTAAATAGATTATTAAATTGATATTGTCCATAAATTCCGGGATATTACAGAAAACAACAGGGAGGAGGGGAAAGAGACATGCGTGGCTGCTACATTGGTGGACCGGCTCTTGGTGTGCTCACGTGAGGTGGTGGAGGCCGGTAGTGGAGGGATGGGGAAGGATGGTGAGTTGGAGATTAAGGCGGAGGTGAGAGTGTGAAGTGGGAAGTGAAGTGGGAAGGTTTGATATGTTTGAGGGTCTGGACAGTGAGTGTAACGACCCGTAAATTTCAGTAGTTTTATTTATTTAATTAATTGAATTTTGTGAAATTTTAAACGATAAAATTTTGAAATATAAATTTGATATTTGGAATGCGTCTAATTAAACATAGCAACTGGTAAATTTTCATCCGAAAATATGAAAATTTATTTCGCGCGTAAATTTACTTCAATTTAATCAGTTAAAATTGATGATAATAAAATGTTTTCCAAACCTAAATATTTTTACATGGAAAATTTGTAAATCATCTTCTGAGTGAGACGTCATCTTTCGTTTCGTCAAATTTGGACTTCTGTTGCTCCGTTTATCTTAATTCGGTTAGAATAGCAGCATTTCTGGTACTGGTTATCGACTTTTGATCGGATGACCGTACCACCAATATTTGTATACCGTTTTGATCGTCTAGTCGTGCTGATCTCAGCGGTATATTTATTTCTTTATTTTGAGGTCCGGTACGCGACATAAACAATAAAACAGTGCGTCGTACCGGTACCCTGAATTGTGACCGTTAGCTTTCGTTTGCCTTTTTAAGTTTGAACGTGCAGGCCAAGTAATATAATAAATTGTTTTAAAAACTTTTGCTAAATCAA
Source organism: Allium fistulosum (assembly GCA_030737815.1). Taxonomy (NCBI): domain Eukaryota; kingdom Viridiplantae; phylum Streptophyta; class Magnoliopsida; order Asparagales; family Amaryllidaceae; genus Allium; species Allium fistulosum. Next base: position 1,148,389,787 of record CM060905.1, read on the forward strand.
TGGATAGCTGTACGTTCCTTGGCTTTTGAATTTTTAAATCTAAAATTTCGGTGGAACGTTTCTTCTGCCACTTTATCTCCTTCGTTTCTGTTTAATATCTTTTGAACCGTTCATTTCTTTCCAAGAGTGGTTGCTATTCTTTTAGAAAGCCTGTTCATCATCCCTTTCTTTTATTTTCTGAAGCCTTCCCATATTCGTTTTTCCTTTGCCTGGACTCTGCAGATCGTCACCTCACCAACCTATCCCCACTGACCTCCTCATCCAACACGTGCGCAGCCGTGCCATCCCCCTCTTGAGCCTTTGCCTTTCGCCACCCCTTGCCTCTCCTCCGACAAATAGCAGCCCAAGATTTAAGTCAGAATCCAACATCCACCTACCACCACCCACTCCACCATGCTCGGCCTGCCATGCGAGACCACCACCAACCTATCCGACCGAGACCAGATCCCACGAAGTCCCCATGAACCCAGATCGTCACCATCACCCCATTTGCTACCACCCTGCCTCGGCATCACCGCACGCCATAGCCTTGCAGCCTACCGCCACCCTAACAGCCACACCTCCAGCTCAACACCTCCTCCAACCTGAAGCCCTGGCCCACGCCTTCCACCCATCCAACCGTGTTCACCACTAGCCGTAGCCACCTCTCGTGCACAGTTTGAACCCGTCAGCTTAGCATTTCTCTATGATTTTATACAGGTACGTGTAATATATTTATACTTGTTTATGTGATATATTGAAGAAAGAAGTTTATTTGTTTATAAAATTTTGTTTTCTTATATATATACAAAAATATATTGTTTGGTGCTCAAAGTGTTAAAGTTTTGTTATATATATAAAAGTTATACGAGTTGTAGTTAGTTATATATATTTAGGCTGTAAGTTTAAAAATAAATGAAGGATATATATATTGTTGCTATAAATTTTAGTAGTTATATATACAAATTCTTTTACAAGTTTGTTGTGTTTCAAAATATATTTATACAGTCTATATATATTGGAAGCTTCCGTTCATGATTTGAAGCATTGAAGTCGTGACCTATTCCATTATAAAAGAAGCTATGTTGGTACTATTTTATATAGATTGCTAGAAAAATCTTTATTAAATCAGACTGTTTTTTTTTTACTAAAATATATATATGTGTGTGTTTAAAGTATGATGTATATTTTGTTTATAGTTGTAGCGGGGATATTAGATGGATACAGTTGTAATCACTAACATTTTTTTAAGACTAGTGCATTTTATATGATCACAGTACTAAGGTACGAATATAACCGGTTCATTTATATATTATTCGTGAGTCTGCATAAGATTTTATATTCGTATGTTTGTTATATATAAATCTTACATGAAGAGAATACGTATGTTGCTTTATCTGTTTCTAAATGTTATAAGACTTGTTGTATTCATCAAATTTTTAGTCTATCAAAGTTTAGTTGTTATATGCTATATATATATACATATATATTTTAAGTTGTGTTATAGATTATTATATGTTTGTTATATCGGGTGTAGTTTGTTTATTTTAGTATTAGTATATATCAAGCTGTTATTGATTCATGTTGTTTAATAGCCTATGCTTATATTATGATTTGGTTATAGATATAGTTTACATATATATAATTCAGTCTATAGATTTTTTATTTGGGTATATGTAAACAGTTGTGCACATGTGGTTTGAAATTTTATGTTTTGAATTGATTTAAAAACAAATGCTTATATACGAGAGTATTAAATTTTATTTGCAGTTGGGTATAGAGTTGGATTTGTTTTGAAAGAACGTAATAAAATAATAATAAAATTTATAGTTCATTACTATTATATTAAGATGGTTCTGATCTGTTTATCAATCTCTATTTATCAGCTTATCCGTCAAATAAGTGCCAACCTAGCCTAGTGTTCGAAATTCGTGCTTAGATTCGTAACTCATCTCACTCTCGTTCATCTCTAGCCTCGAAAGGTGAGCAATCACTCACGATTAATGTTCTTATATTTATTAAGTTGAATTTCAATTGAAACGTCAATTGAAATATGCTGATGTTAGTTATGTACATTGTTATATATGTCATTATCTGTATCTGTTCACCTGTGACATCTGACACCATTATCTGTTATTTATGCTGATGTTATATGCCTGTTACTGTTGTTATATTATTATCATATCTGTTTTCACTCTGCAAGTTCCCTGTTAGTATAGAATCACTATGGGTTGAAATGATACATACCCGAACGATCTATAGAATAGGAGGAAATTGTTATGGGTTGAAATGATAGACCCAAGCGATTTTCATTAAGTTGAATTTGGGATTTCGGGTTGAAAAGATATATACCCGAATATGTTTTAAATTGCGGGTTGAAATGATAAATATCCGTATCACTTGACCATAGGATAGAAAATTTTATACAGGCACCGTTGGTCTATATATAAACGTTTTGAAAATGATTTCTATGGTTTTGAAAAAGAAATATATGGTTTTGATTAATATTGATTTTAAAGATTTATTAAAGTTGATTTAATAAAATTGATAAATAATATGTTTAAGTATTTATTTAATATCTATATTTTTAAATATAGAATTTGAAATGATTTGAAATTGATTGAAATTGTATTTATTTAAGAATTATACTTAAATAAGTCTGATTTGAAATGTATTGAATTTGAAATTTTAAAGAAGTGATTTACCACTTGAAATTTGAAAGGGTGACTTAAATGGATATTTCAAACGTATAAATATTTAAATGAGATCTTTTGTTTATTTAAAATTGTAAATTGAAATTGAATTTAAATGTTATGGAAATGATTAAGTTAATATTTCAAAACTAAATAATTGTAAAGGAAATCTGATATATATATATATATAAATTTATCGAATTTAGTTTTGAAATGATGAATATTTAAAGCTTTGAAATATATAAAAATTGAAATGACTTATTTTATGGTTCAGATATGTATTTGAAATCGATAAATTGATATGGTTTATTTAGAAGCTGAATCGAGTTGAAACTAATGATTTGAGATTTGAAATAAATTAAATTTTTGGAAATCGAGTTAATTTGAAATCGAGTTGTGGAATTTAAGGAACTAATTTATTTTATAACGAAATTTTAATATCTAAACCGTTTAAAAGGAAAGTGTTATGATTGCCAAAATACTGTGATTTCCAGACTATGATTTCGAAAGCATTATAACTTTGGAAAGTAATATAATTTTGAAAATGGATATTTGAAGTGAAAATGATATCGTATTAAATTGGGTTTGAAATGATAATGATATTCTAGTTTTGAAGTATAAACTATTTTGAAATGACCACGGTGTTATAATAACGATTGGTTGGCAAAGAGACCGGGATCGGATATGGACATACTCTCTGTCGATACCGAAAACCACTTTGACAACCGTGTACGCGGTGGAGATTCCAGAATGAAGTAGGATGGTGGCGACGTTCTTAAGGTATGTTACGTGGACCCAACTCCCGTGAGTTGGCATAAGGTGGCTAAAACAGGAGCGATCTCGGACCAGTGAGGTAGCACCTCTTCTCGGACGCATTTCTTCGATATTATACTCTTACTTGTGATTTGACTAGATGGCCATCCTCCGATTTGGGAATGTTGTTCGAGGTGGAACGGTAGTGGCTGCTATGCGTATCCATCAGTCCGTGTGCGTAATTGGTATATCTACCCTGGCATTGCCTAGTTGTGCCGTGTCACCTACCATATCGAGCTTTACTACGATTATGATTTTAAGATCCGACCGCGTTAAGGTTCTCCATCCCCTTAACGCTATTTTCCGATATGATTATACTTTAATTATTTAGACACTATTATAATAGCGAATATTAATACATAGTAAATAGTTTAACGGATCCTTAGGGGATGGTTATCCCAAACATCCTTTAAGTTACTTGTATTTCAGTTGATATTTCACTTGAGTTGGATTTATTAATATAAGAATGTTAATCCTGACTCGAGTGTTTTGTGTTTTTGCTTTACGCTCGGGTCAGACTGAGTGATACAGCATTTGAGACTCACCTTTGGAGTTGGAGCTTCGCTTGGAGATCCAGCAATCTATCGATCCTGCTTTCAGTTATTCTGTTGATTCCAGTGATGAATTCAGATCTGGTATTTGATTTTTGTATTGAGACATCTATTGTATTCGAGACCTCTGTTGTATCTTGTTTAACTCTGTTATATATATAGTAGCTTCATGAACTACTATCCTTTTGTTTTCCGCTGCATTATTGTTATATTACTCTGTGTCTGTGATCTGTAATTATTTTATTTACTGTATATGTTGAGTTTTGCCAAATTTTATTTACAATGCAGTATTTTGAGCAATTCAACTCCGGCATGAGTGTCTACCTATACACTTATAATGGATGCGAATGGTTGAAAATACTGGGTCGTTACATGTGGTATCAGAGCTCTGGTTTTAGGCAAAACTCAGCATATAGAGTAAATTCAATTACAGAATCACTTTCGTTCGAGCTTTAATTCCTTCTTCTTTCACTTGGTTCCTTTGAATTTTGGAACGTTCACTTCGGTTCCAAAGTCCATTCGTGTCTCCCCATTCGTGTCTTTTGATTCTGGAGTATCCAATAACTTCACTTCGAATGATCTCTATAATAAATGGGCGGTCTCGCCAATCTTCGAATAATTTGTACTGGGGTGAAACTCCTTTACAATCGGTATTGATTTACCGGAGATTTTTGTATCCTCGGTTTACGATGCTGCTATCTTATGCTATACCCGAATTCTACCTCTGGCAATCGAATGTCGATTTGTTTTAGAATCCTACATCGATCTTGTCTATGAAGTCACGGTTGACCCGGTTAAGGTTGCCCGTGATTTATACAACTTTATCCATCTTCCTGTTTGAAATGCAATCATCTAACCTTCGTTTCGAGCCTATCTATTTTAGATTATAATTCTCTTTGATTAGATCCCTCTATATTTGGATCTCTATCCTTTTGTCGGAATCCAATTCTGGAATCATCGTGTGAGGGAGTGTATTTGTAATTAATATAAAATAGTTTATGTTTATAGTGTGTTGTTTGAGCTGTTGATGTTGGTTTGGATTTTCGATCGATTCGTCTGATCAACGCTATCGATAGGATTTCCAAAACACTTGAATAGAGCAAACTGACACAATATAAATTTTAAATTTGATAAATGAAATAAATTTGTATGATTAGATTATAAATATATAAGAAAATTTTCTGGAATTAAAAGTTAAATAATTTGGTTGTTGAAAATGATAATATTTGATTATCATTTTATTGTTTTGTAAGTCATTGACTATTGCAAAATGATAACTGTTTTGAATTTATTTGGAATTGAAATGGATTTAAATTGAGAAATTTAAGAATTAAATTTCTGGTGATTTCAAACTTTGTTTTAAGTCTTAAAATGTATATTATTTAAAGTATTTTCGAATAAAATTGTTTTCAAAGAATTTTAAATGTTAAATCAGTGCTCTTCTCTTTGTCGCTGGAAAATAATTTCGGTGATGACAGCCGCATCATCGACATTAATTTTCGAGTTTCGAAGTGGAGAAACTATTCTGTAGCTTTGCTACGGTTTTGTTTTGAAAAAAAATATATTCGATTTGAATTTCTTCAGTATAATTTGATGTATATATATATAAGTCTCTGATTTTAAAATTAAATTTGATTTGATATAAATATATTATATATATCTCTAAATTGTTTGAAGTAAATCAGAGATTTAAAATCTTAAATTTTAGATTAAAGATGATTTCAATTATAAACTAAAGTCAAAATTCTTGGATAAATAGTTAACTAGGAATAACTGAATTGTAAAATCCTATTTGTATAATACTCAATTACATCTTAGCATAACTTACCTAAAATTTTCAGAAGTTAAAATGTAATTGGATAGTATACAATATAAAATGACTTTTATAAATAGAATTTGAGTGGATATAATAAAGGTTATACACTTAAATTTTAGTTATAAATATTAATTGAAGTAAATAGAATTATAAGTTAATTAAATAATAGATGAGACAAATAAATCGTTTGGAAGGAACTAATAAATTGAAATTTGATTAAAGTATGGAAATACCTTGAATTTAAAAAAAAAATCAATTATTGAATGTAAATTAATTTAAACTGAAATATATGGTTTAAATTAATTTATATGGTTTAAATATATGTGATAAGACATATTAAGTGGAATAAACTTAATAGTGATTTGGAATATAAGAATTAAATTTGTTGAATAAAATATGGGTATAATAAATGCTTATACAAATTTGATGACTTAGAAATTGTTAATTGAGAATGACTAGACATAAGGTAATGAATTCAGAAATAGATGAATTGATTTAACTTAAGTGAACTCAGTGGATTAAATCAAATTGTTAAATATTAATTAGTTTAATTTGAAATTATATGGTTTAAATTAATTGTCTTATCTTGTCTTTTAATCTATTTTTCTTTTGGTTGCTTCTACTCTCCTACCTCCTTCCTTTTCGGGGACGAAAAGTTTTGAGTGGGGGAGAGTGTAACGACCCGTAAATTTCAGTAGTTTTATTTATTTAATTAATTGAATTTTGTGAAATTTTAAACGATAAAATTTTGAAATATAAATTTGATATTTGGAATGCGTCTAATTAAACATAGCAACTGGTAAATTTTCATCCGAAAATATGAAAATTTATTTCGCGCGTAAATTTACTTCAATTTAATCAGTTAAAATTGATGATAATAAAATGTTTTCCAAACCTAAATATTTTTACATGGAAAATTTGTAAATCATCTTCTGAGTGAGACGTCATCTTTCGTTTTGTCAAATGTGGACTTCTGTTGCTCCATTTATCTTAATTCGGTTAGAATAGCAGCATTTCTGGTACCGGTTATCGACTTTTGATCGGATGACCGTACCACCAATATTTGTATACCGTTTTGATCGTCTAGTCGTGCTGATCTCAGCGGTATATTTATTTCTTTACTTTGAGGTCCGGTACGCGACATAAACAATAAAACAGTGCGTCGTACCGGTACCCTAAATTGTGACCGTTAGCTTTCGTTTGCCTTTTTAAGTTTGAACGTGCAGGCCAAATAATATAATAAATTGTTTTAAAAACTTTTGCTAAATCAATGGATAGCTGTACGTCCCTTGGCTTTTGAATTTTTAAATCTAAAATTTCGGTGGAACGTTTCTTCTGCCACTTTATCTCCTTCGTTTCTGTTTAATATCTTTTGAACCGTTCATTTCTTTCCAAGAGTGGTTGCTATTCTTTTAGAAAGCCTGTTCATCATCCCTTTCTTTTATTTTCTGAAGCCTTCCCATATTCGTTTTTCCTTTGCCTGGACTCTGCAGATCGCCACCTCACCAACCTATCCCCACTGACCTCCTCATCCAACACGTGCGCAGCCTGTGCCATCCCCCTCTTGAGCCTTTGCCTTTCGCCACCCCTTGCCTCTCCTCCGACAAATAGCAGCCCAAGATTTAAGTCAGAATCCAACATCCACCTACCACCACCCACTCCACCATGCTCGGCCTGCCATGCGAGACCACCACCAACCTATCCGACCGAGACCAGATCCCACGAAGTCCCCATGAATCCAGATCGTCACCATCACCCCATTTTCTACCACCCTGCCTCGGCATCACCGCACGCCATAGCCTTGCAGCCTACCGCCACCCTAACAGCCACACCTCCAGCTCAACACCTCCTCCAACCTGAAGCCCTGGCCCACGCCTTCCACCCATCCAACCGTGTTCACCACTAGCCGTAGCCACCTCTCGTGCACAGTTTGAACCCGCCAGCTTAGCATTTCTCTATGATTTTATACAGGTACGTGTAATATATTTATACTTGTTTATGTGATATATTGAAGAAAGAAGTTTATTTGTTTATAAAATTTTGTTTTCTTATATATATACAAAAATATATTGTTTGGTGCTCAAAGTGTTAAAGTTTTGTTATATATATAAAAGTTATACGAGTTGTAGTTAGTTATATATATTTAGGCTGTAAGTTTAAAAATAAATGAAGGATATATATATTGTTGCTATAAATTTTAGTAGTTATATATACAAATTCTTTTACAAGTTTGTTGTGTTTCAAAATATATTTATACAGTCTATATATATTGGAAGCTTCCGTTCATGATTTGAAGCATTGAAGTCGTTATATATGACCTATTCCATTATAAAAGAAGCTATGTTGGTACTATTTTATATAGATTGCTAGAAAAATCTTTATTAAATCAGACTGTTTTTTTTTACTAAAATATATATATGTGTGTGTTTAAAAGTATGATGTATATTTTGTTTATAGTTGTAGCGGGGATATTAGATGGATACAGTTGTAATCACTAACATTTTTTTTAAGACTAGTGCATTTTATATGATCATAGTACTAAGGTACGAATATAACCGGTTCATTTATATATTATTCGTGAGTCTGCATAAGATTTTATATTCGTATGTTTGTTATATATAAATCTTACATGAAGAGAATACGTATGTTGCTTTATCTGTTTCTAAATGTTATAAGACTTGTTGTATTCATCAAATTTTTAGTCTATCAAAGTTTAGTTGTTATATGCTATATATATACATATATATTTTAAGTTGTGTTATAGATTATTATATGTTTGTTATATCGGGTGTAGTTTGTTTATTTTAGTATTAGTATATATCAAGATGTTATTGATTCATGTTGTTTAATAGCCTATGCTTATATTATGATTTGGTTATAGATATAGTTTACATATATATAATTCAGTCTATAGATTTTTTATTTGGGTATATGTAAACAGTTGTGCACATGTGGTTTGAAATTTTATGTTTTGAATTGATTTAAAAACAAATGCTTATATACGAGAGTATTAAATTTTATTTGCAGTTGGGTATAGAGTTGGATTTGTTTTGAAAGAACGTAATAAAATAATAATAAAATTTATAGTTCATTACTATTATATTAAGATGGTTCTGATCTGTTTATCAATCTCTATTTATCAGCTTATCCGTCAAATAAGTGCCAACCTAGCCTAGTGTTCGAAATTCGTGCTTAGATTCGTAACTCATCTCACTCTCGTTCATCTCTAGCCTCGAAAGGTGAGCAATCACTCACGATTAATGTTCTTATATTTATTAAGTTGAATTTCAATTGAAACGTCAATTGAAATATGCTGATGTTAGTTATGTACATTGTTATATATGTCATTATCTGTATCTGTTCACCTGTGACATCTGACACCATTATCTGTTATTTATGCTGATGTTATATGCCTGTTACTGTTGTTATATTATTATCATATCTGTTTTCACTCTGCAAGTTCCCTGTTAGTATAGAATCACTATGGGTTGAAATGATACATACCCGAACGATCTGTAGAATAGGAGGAAATTGTTATGGGTTGAAATGATAGACCCAAGCGATTTTCATTAAGTTGAATTTGGGATTTCGGGTTGAAAAGATATATACCCGAATATGTTTTAAATTGCGGGTTGAAATGATAAATATCCGTATCACTTGACCATAGGATAGAAAATTTTATACAGGCACCGTTGGTCTATATATAAACGTTTTGAAAATGATTTCTATGGTTTTGAAAAAGAAATATACGGTTTTGATTAATATTGATTTTAAAGATTTATTAAAGTTGATTTAATAAAATTGATAAATAATATGTTTAAGTATTTATTTAATATCTATATTTTTAAATATAGAATTTGAAATGATTTGAAATTGATTGAAATTGTATTTATTTAAGAATTATACTTAAATAAGTCTGATTTGAAATGTATTGAATTTGAAATTTTAAAGAAGTGATTTACAACTTGAAATTTGAAAGGGTGACTTAAATGGATATTTCAAACGTATAAATATTTAAATGAGATCTTTTGTTTATTTAAAATTGTAAATTGAAATTGAATTTAAATGTTATGGAAATGATTAAGTTAATATTTCAAAACTAAATAATTGTAAAGGAAATCTGATATATATATATATATAAATTTATCGAATTTAGTTTTGAAATGATGAATATTTAAAGCTTTGAAATATATAAAAATTGAAATGACTTATTTTATGGTTCAGATATGTATTTGAAATCGATAAATTGATATGGTTTATTTAGAAGCTGAATCGAGTTGAAACTAATGATTTGAGATTTGAAATAAATTAAATTTTTGGAAATCGAGTTAATTTGAAATCGAGTTGTGGAATTTAAGGAACTAATTTATTTTATAACGAAATTTTAATATCTAAACCGTTTAAAAGGAAAGTGTTATGATTGCCAAAATACTGTGATTTCCAGACTATGATTTCGAAAGCATTATAACTTTGGAAAGTAATATAATTTTGAAAATGGATATTTGAAGTGAAAATGATATCGTATTAAATTGGGTTTGAAATGATAATGATATTCTAGTTTTGAAGTATAAACTATTTTGAAATGACCACGGTGTTATAATAACGATTGGTTGGCAAAGAGACCGGGATCGGATATGGACATACTCTCTGTCGATACCGAAAACCACTTTGACAACCGTGTACGCGGTGGAGATTCCAGAATGAAGTAGGATGGTGGCGACGTTCTTAAGGTATGTTACGTGGACCCAACTCCAGTGAGTTGGCATAAGGTGGCTAAAACAGGAGCGATCTCGGACCAGTGAGGTAGCACCTCTTCTCGGACGCATTTCTTCGATATTATACTCTTACTTGTGATTTGACTAGATGGCCATCCTCCGATTTGGGAATGTTGTTCGAGGTGGAACGGTAGTGGCTGCTATGCGTATCCATCAGTTCGTGTGCGTAATTGGTATATCTACCCTGGCATTGCCTAGTTGTGCCGTGTCACCTACCATATCGAGCTTTACTACGATTATGATTTTAAGATCCGACCGCGTTAAGGTTCTCCATCCCCTTAACGCTATTTTCCGATATGATTATACTTTACTTATTTAGACACTATTATAATAGCGAATATTACTACATAGTAAATAGTTTAACGGATCCTTAGGGGAAGGTTATCCCAAACATCCTTTAAGTTACTTGTATTTCAGTTGATATTTCACTTTAGTTGGATTTATTAATATAAGAATGTTAATCCTGACTCGAGTGTTTTGTGTTTTTGCTTTACGCTCGGGTCAGACTGAGTGATACAGCATTTGAGACTCACCTTTGGAGTTGGAGCTTCGCTTGGAGATCCAGCAATCTATCGATCCTGCTTTCAGTTATTCTGTTGATTCCAGTGATGAATTCAGATCTGGTATTTGATTTTTGTATTGAGACATCTATTGTATTCGAGACCTCTGTTGTATCTTGTTTAACTCTGTTATATATATAGTAGCTTCATGAACTACTATCCTTTTGTTTTCCGCTGCATTATTGTTATATTACTCTGTGTCTGTGATCTGTAATTATTTTATTTACTATATATGTTGAGTTTTGCCAAATTTTATTTACAACGCAGTATTTTGAGCAATTCAACTCCGGCATGAGTGTCTACCTATACACTTATAATGGATGCGAATGGTTGAAAATACTGGGTCGTTACAGTGAGAGTGTGAAGTGGGAAGGTTTGATAAAGGGATGGTATTCAATTCGAGAAAGAGCAGGTTGGAAAAAATTTGCTTTCATATTTTTCTCAAAAGCAGAACAAACGAACAGAAAAATGGAAAGGCACAAGCCACACAACATATATTACCGAGTACATAGGGAATGACAAAAGCCAATATAGCATTGGGAACTAGAAAGCCAAAAGCTGAGAAAACATTGAATGCGGTGGCCTTGGAAATCATCCGGTGAATACAAATGGTCACAGACGGCCAAGGGTAACAATTTTAATACCGATACGGTCATCCGTTTCACGGATCCTGCTCTGAACCGGGCTTCAAAACACAGAGTTGAATATACCGTAGAGGTCAGTACGACGAGACGATCAAAACGGCATACGGATATCAGTGATACGATTGAATTATAAAAATTCGAATTTCCTAATAGCGGAAAATACAAGAAAAACACTGAAAAATAAGATCGACGGAGCCAAAGATGTTCGAATTTGGAAAAACGACAAACAGACATCTTGCTCAGAAGATGGTTTAGAATTTTTTTATGTAAAAATATTTAGGTTTCGGAAACATTTTATTTTCATCGCTTTTTAACTGATTAAATTGAAGTAAATTTACGCGCGAAATAAACTTTCATATTTTCGGACGAAAATTTACCAGTAGCTATGTTTAACTAAACGCATTCCAAATATCAAATTTTTATTTCAAAATTTTATCGTTTAAAATTTCATAAAATTTCAACTAATAACGTTATTAAAAACCGGTTAAATTTACGGATTATTACAATAAACCTAAGGAAGCACACAACCATCACCAACCTAGGTTAGTACACAAAACATGATAAGGGAGTGGCATATGGGGTCAATGTGTGCAAGAGGAGTGGAGGAGGTATGGGGCTACCTTGATTTCATGATAACTTTATCATATTTTAATATATAGAGTATTTAAGTAATTTACCTTCTCTCCATTGCTATAAATACCCCCATCCTAACACATTTCTTCATTTCGCATTCTTCTTTCTCATTTCTAAACTCTTCCATGTTTTCATATCCATTCATGGCTTCCAAAATTTTTACTTAATTCAAAACTAGTTTATGTATTCAAAAATTCTAAGTTTAAACACCTTTCTTCACTTCCTTAAGCCATCCTCTTAAAAACTAGCTCGATCTTCACTTCATTGCACGATTGTCGAGCCCACTCTTGTCGAGGCCGAACAAAAACAACCCACCAAGCACTAAAAATCCAAGTCGTTGACAAAGCAAAGCTTGGTTCAGTCGTATTCGCAAAGATAGTACAATTCCGGTTAAGTTAGCAAGCATTTCAGAGAGTAAAACTCACCCTTATAACCAAAGTTTTTTAACTATTTTAATGATCATATTATTGACCTATGAATGCTTATTGTATATTGTAGTGATGGTTCGATAGTTGGTTTGGTTCATGTTGCAAAAAGTTGTTGCATTTGGAAGTTAGTTTGCATGTAGGAAGCGATATGAAAAGTTAGTGGATAAAGTTAATTTATTGTTAGCGAATGTTTGATATATGTTGTATTATTGTAAATCACCATGGATATATGTTCATACCGTTGCTATGTGATGTTTGGTAGTAGTGTTAATGCCATGAACTTGTTTTCCGAACTGCTTGTATAGTGATAGTCGTTATATATACACTCTCGGAAAATCACCATTTATCGAAATCATTTGGTTTCAACTTCGTGCTTGAATTATTTTACAAGTTAAGAATGTTTTGAAATGATACTGATTCCAAATTTAATTAATTATTTTAATAAAGATTATTTAATTTAATTAATTATTTAGTCAACAAGGATTAAGCTTAATTAATTGATTAGTTAATGAGGGGTTCAAATTTAACTAATTACTTAGTTAACGATGTTCTCAGAATTAATTATTTTATGTACCGATGTTTAAAGATAATTAAAAATTTAAATAATGATGGATTTAAGTTAATTAATCAATTTACTAATGATGTTTTTAAATTAATTAATCTTTTTAATTAACGGCTTTTCAAGTTAACCAACTTGTTTTAACTTTAATTAATCTTCCCTTCAATGATGTTTTTAATTAATAAATTATTTTCAAATAATGAGATTAAAATATTTATTTATTTATTTTATTAATTATATTTAAATTTATAAATAAACTGAAATTAATGATGATTTAAAGGTGGTTTACCCTTTTTAATTAAAGGCATTTGAAGTTAATTTATCAACATAATTAATGACGTTTAATAGTGAATTTATCAAAGTAACAAGGTTGTTCTGATTTTATTATTCATTTTGATAATGATAATAAATTATTATTAATTTAATTTAATTAATTATAATTAATTTTTAATTAAATTGATGGCGTTTAAAAGTGATTAACTTCTTTTGGATTAAAGGCTATTGAAGTAAATTCATCAACTGAATTAATAAACTTTTAAAGTTAATTAGTCAATATAATAAGAATGTTTTTAAGTTATTAAATCCTTTTTATAATGATTTTTCAAATTTAGTAAACTCTTTTAACAAAGTGTTTTAAAGCTAATACTTGTAATGTGAAGCCAAGCATGAATTCAGTTTTTAAAAGAAAAAGTTTTATTCGTTTATGTAAATGAATTGATTTTCGTAAAGCGATATCACTTATATGGAAATGATTTATTTGTATGCTTAACACTAAATGTCGAAGAAATGGACTTGTCGCTATTTCAAAAGATAAAAATAATCGTGAGACACGACTTTAATGTAACACTACCCTAACTTGTCTGACATTATTGTTTACCAAGAAATAGTAAAAGTTTGAATTCAATGAGTGGTGATAAGTATACATGACTTAATTTCCATATATGATCGTTTTATATCCTCGATAGTTGGTTTCTCAGCTATTGGTTACTTCAGCTTATTTATTATCGTCATTCTAAAACGATTTGTTGCTCTGTTGAGCTTTGATATCCTTTGTCGGAAATGACTAAAACCAAAGCGCGAGAAGGGGCCAAGCTATATGGGGTTGCTCCCATTAGGATACTTTCACATCTCATCAATATTGGATTCGATAGCGGTTTAGATGTGAATATTCTGACACTCGGTAAGGTTTGGCAGGGTCCGGCTCGGAGGTTTCCAAGAGGTGTCACAGGATAAATGAGCTTCTCAGAAGTATATCACTAGATGTATACTTTAAGAAGGGTGCATGTAACGAACCGGATTTTTGACCCTTGAAAATCGACACTAATACGTCCACTGTATCACATGCCAAACATTCAAGTGTCAGAAATACCGATTTGTTAGGGTGAAAGAAGAAGGTAGAAGATAGAAGAAAACTAACAACACAAAATCTCACAACGTAGCAAATAATATATAATACAATAATGATCTTTACAAAAAGGAAACATCTTTATTCATATAACATCAGAGTACATAAGACTTTTCATAAATTTGGATAGTTATAGAAACCTGTCCTTACATTGACAAATATACATACTTAATAATACAGCAGAAGAAAAATATGCGTGAATACGTCTTGACCATCCAGCTCCTCTCTAACTCCAAAGTATCCAGCTAAACCAGGGAAAACATGCTCAGTCTGACCCGAACATTACATGGAATAACGCCTGGGTCAGTCTGGGAAACTAGCGTGAGTAAAATTCGATAATAAGTAACAACCAAACTGATTTCTACATTTGAAAACCTTTCAAACAAAAGGTATCTCGTAAGACCACACCGCACGTAAAAACGGATGGGTTTTACCTTACAATAACCAAAACATTATATCAAAATCCAGTGATATTATCATAGTGTCTAGGTTTAAAGTAAATAGATAAAATAGCTGAAATGCTTGCATCTCACATTTCAACATACTAGGCTCTATAATCAAAACTGTAAGGCAGGTATTGGAAATTGGATTCAAACAATGGCAAGGTAAGGGACTACCTTCCGATGACACACCTCTAGAAAATGCACTGATGCTAACACATAGTAGGTTGCCTCTTTAACATGACATACTGTATTACCTCACCCTCTTGACATCGAGGCCTTATACTACCACGGTTTTTGTGCACAAACCAACTCTGAAAGTGACATCTAGAATGGGGTGACCGCTCCTAATGGTAGCTAACCACATAGCTCTATTGCATGCCCTTCTTTTGCTATTCCTCCCGGTTGTGAGGCTTGAGGCTACGCTTTACCTTTCTGAATAGCAATCCATCTTGGAATGCAAACACTGCCTTACATGCATCAACGAAATGCAAGCATTAATCCATACAAATTTTCTAGGATAAGGACAAACCAAAGGCACTACTTCTACTACATCCGTTTTGGAACCACCCTCAAGATTAGTAGCAAGTAGCCCTTGCACTCCAATGGCTCCATAGTCGATCCCATGCTTCAAGATGTCTTTATATTGAAACACTTGAGTTGGATCGTAGTGGTTTCAAATAGCATATCTGATCCTGGTCTCTTCGAAACAACTTTCGATATTTTCGGTAAACTCAACCTCGGTTCTTTAGGAAATAAACAGAAAAATGACAAGAGCGGAGTTCACCTCCTAACCGTTTATGGATGGGTTTCCTTATCATTCGTCCTAGAAGAACGAAACGAGTTCATACATACAGTATAGCACCTTCGGTGGTAGCTGTACCATATAATTCTCGCGTTTCACCGAGATATTTCCAAAGTTACGTTTTGTCCAGATTTGATAGTTGGTTATTTAACTATTAAATAAATAAACATCCAATCATGGTTTAATTTCCATATGGGATCCACTAAGCCTTTATTAATTCTCTTTAATGAATAAAACCACTTTATAAAACCTGATCACAAGATCTTTTCAAAACACTATTCTCAAACCCCTTAATTTCCTTTATACTTGGGAAACATTTATAAACATATCTCAATGGTATAAGTATATTACCAAAACATTTTACTTTTCATGCCTTAAAAACAAAATTATATACTTATCTTATCAGTATAAGTATATTTACAAACTTTCTAAAGTTTTCTTCTTTCCAAATCCCACATTAAATAGCCAAACATTTCTTCCAAATAAAACATTTCGCTTACCGTTTATCAAAAATTCCCTTTTTAAAAGCTCATCATATTTCAATTAAATTACAACTTTCATAATAAATTTATAACCCACTTTTATAAACCTTTAAGTTAATTTATAAACCTCTTTCCAAATATCTGAAATGATTTATAAACCTTTTTCCTATTTTTAAAACTCTTTATATAAACCTTTCTATAATCCTTTATAAATATCATTAACAAAACATCATTTGTAAAATACCTTAATAAACCTTTCTGATTGTAAAACCCCTTTCTTTACACAAGTTATCATTTATAAATACCTTTATAAGAATAATATAACTTGAAAAACCATTTATAAACCCTTAGTCTCAAATTTATTAAAGAATTTAAGTAAATTCAAAACCGTTCTTTATAAATTCCGAATGAGGCTTAGCAGTTCCATGGTATTGATTTACATTACCATATTATTTCAATTTAATTCCAAGGCACTTACAATTATTCACATAAGCTAACATATATGTAAATACATTTCATATCCAATCAGGAATAACACATCAATATAACTAATTGGCATATAAAAGTCCAAATAACATAACAATAGGATGGTGATTTATCCTGCTAAATAGATGTCCAAACAATTCAATCAATATATAGCAAAATATGGATTTATTCTGCTTAACACATGTCGACACAATCAAATCATTTACACTAGAGTAGAATGGTGTTTTGTTCTACTAACAGATTTCATTTAATTCTCCTAATCATATGGGTTACTTAAGGGTCTGGAGAAGAAATCATTTGACATGGAATCAATTTACTTCGAAAAATAAAATTGATTAAAACACATTCTGTTTAGTTTCAAATCACCTTTGAAAAGTTAAAAGTATATTTAATTAGTTTAAACCCTAACAAATTCGATAATTAATCCAATTTAAATCAAGATTAAATCATAATTAATCTCTAATCAGGCTTCATGAACTTGATTAAGTACTATTTAACTTCCTAATGCAACTTGGTTAAGGTTAAACCAAATTGTTTAAGAGTAAAACCCTAATTAAATAACCCATTAATTAAATAAATAAATAATTAACCATTAATGTTAATTAAATAATTATCAATCACTTAATTACTTCTTAACCCCATTAATAACTAATTAAAACTTTATAAATAAATTAATAGTCATTAACTTAACTTAAGTGATGATTAACCTCTAATCACCTTCTTATTTACCAATTAGGTTCTAATTACCTTTTAATTAATTATATTACAACTTAATTACTTTTAATATTACTAATTAAGTTTAAAAAACTTAGTAAACTAATTTCAAAATAAAACAAATTTGAAATAGAAATTCAAACCTTTGCCGAACTGCATCCACAGCGACTATCGCTATGGGCGCAGTTCGCTCTAACATATTCTTAGTGAACCACTTCACAAAATGTAACGACTCGTAAATTTTAGTGGTTTATTAATTTAATTAATTGAATTTTTTGTGAAATTTTTAACAATAAAATTTTGAAATAAAAATTTAATATTTGGAATACGCCTTTACAAACATAGCAAATGGAAAATTTTCAGCTGATAATATGGAAGTTTATTTTTTTTGTGTAATTCTATTTCAATTCCAATCAGTTAAAAATTGCTGAAAATAAATGTTTTTGAAACCTGAATATTTTTATATAGAAAAATTGAAAATCATCTTCTAAGTGAGACGTCATATTTCGTTTCTCCAAATTTTGACTGTTATTGCTCCGTCGTTCTTATTTTCGGCGAAATAGCACCATTTTGGTACCGATATCGACTTTTAATATGATGGTCGTACCACTGGTATCTGGATACCGTTTTGATTATCTCGTCATGCTGATCCTTGCGGTATATTCAATTGTAACGACCCGATATTTTCAACCATTCGCATCCATTATAAGTGTATAGGTAGACACTCATGCCGGAGTTGAATTGCTCAAAATACCGCGTTGTAAATAAAATTTGGCAAATCTCAGAATATACGGTAAATAAATATAATCACAGATCACAGACACAGAGTAAAATAATGCAGCGGAAGTAAAAGAAATAGTAGTTCATGAAGCTACTATATAAATATATCAGAGTTACATAAGATACAACAGAAGAAATAGAGTACAACAAAAGTCTCAATAAAATAACCAAGTACAAGCTGAGTAGAACAACGGAACTGAAATAGATAGGACATGACAAGCAGATAATCTCCAGCGATTCAAATCTCCAAGAGAGTGGAAATCCAAATCTGTGAATAACTCAGGCTGACCCGAGCGTAAAGCAAAACACAAAACACTCGAGTCAGGACAATATATACTTATATAATGTAAACCAACTCAAATGAACTGTAATAAAGGTACAAGTAACTTAGAAGATGCTTGGGACCGCCCATCCTCTAAGGATCCGTTAAAATATCTACTATGTAGTAATATTCGCTATTATAATAGTGTCTAAATAAGTAAAGTATAATCATATAGAAAATAGCGTTAAGGGGATGGAGAACCTTAACGCGGTCGGATCTTAAAATCATAATCGTAGTAAAGCTCGATATGGTAGGTGACACGGCACAACTAGGCAATGCCAGGGTAGATATACCAATTACGCACACGGACTGATGGATACGCATAGCAGCCACTACCGTTCCACCTCGAAAAACACTCCCAAATCGGAGGATGGCCATCTAATCAATCACAAGTAAGAGTATAATATCGAAGAAATGTGTCCGAGAAGAGGTGCTACCTCAATGGTCCGAGATCGCTCCTGTTTTAGCCACCTTATGCCAACTCACGGGAGTTGGGTCCACATAACATACCTTAAGAACGTCGCCACCATCCTACTTCATTCTGGAATCTCCACCGCGTACACAGTTGCCAAAGTGGTTTTCGGTAAGACAGAGAGTATGTCCATATCCGATCCCGGTCTCTTTAACAACCCAACGTTATTATAACCCGTGGTTATAAGTTTAAAAACAGTTTATACTTCAAAATAGAATATCATTTCAAATCCAAATCTTTATCAAAATAAAGATTAAATCAATTCCAAACCATTTCCATATTTTTAAAATATCATATCATTTCAAAACTTCATTTCAAATCATTTTAATATCATAAAATATCATATCCTTACAAAACTTCATTTCAAACCATTTTATTAAAATAAAATATCCTATCAGTTCAAATCCAAATATTCAACTTTAAATACCTTTTAAATTCAAAGATATCGTTCATTTACTATCATTTCAAATCACCTTTAAATAGTTTATTCCAATCAAAGTAATTCATTAAAACCTTTTAAAAGTGTAATTATTATATTTTCAAATCAAGTATTCAATTTCCAAAATTTCAAACCATTCTGAGTTCGTTTACTAAGTCAAAAACCCTAATTATTAAAATTTCAGCATTTCACAGCATTTAAAAACAACTGCTATAAGTTATATTTGAAAACATTTTTAATTCAGCAAAGACAGCACTTAAAACTGCTGTTAAAACTCAGTTTTAGTTGAATTATAGTTCAAAACAGAAAAGACAGCATTTCAGAAGTGCTGCGGTAGTTCAGATTTCAAAACAAGGGTTAAATTTGGTTTCAGCAAAGACTGCAGACCATTATAGCATTTCCAGAGAATGCTATAATAGACCTGGGTTCAATATTAGCCTATAAGTTCAACTGCAGCATTTCAGAAATGCTGTAGTAGCCCTTTTATTCAATTTTTAGTGTAATTCAGAACCATAGCATTTCTGAATGCTATTAAAAGTGATTTCCAGCTTTTTAGTGTATTTCCAGCAATTAAATAACTTCATTTTAAACTCTTTAAACATTTTAAAAATCATAATTTAACATTTAAAATATTCATTTACATATCATTTAACATGTATCTTTTTCACAATAAATTTCTTATAATTAAATCCAATTTTCAACAATTTACTTAATAAATTTAAGTGTAAAAGTTTCCAATTCTTCACATTTCAACAAATAACTTAACACTTCAAATTTAAATTACCATTTCACAAATTTAACTAAATTTCCAATTTTATTTAATTAACTAAAACCTTTAATTAAAACCAAATTTCACATTTCCAAGTCAAGTTATATTTTAAAAGATCACTTTTAAACATTCATTTATTTAACCACTTAAATTCATAGAAAAAAATCAATAATACTTTAATAAATCACTTAAATTCACATTTAATCAAATTATCATATTTACCATTTCCAAATAAAATTTAATATCCATTTTATTTATATAACTTAAATATCATTTTTAACCAAATTCCAAATTTCCAACTTAAGTTATATTTCAAAAATCCAGTTAAACCATTCATTAATTACATTTTTAACACATAGAAAAATCATAATTTCTTTATTTTAAACATTTCAAAATCTATTTAAATCAAATTTCATAAATTTATAATTTTTAAAATACTTAAAAATATCCAAAACACTTTATAAAATAACCACGGGCCTGTATATAGTTTTCTAGCCTAGGTCAAGTGATACGGATATGTATCATTTCGATCCGCAGTTTAAAAAGAAAAATCCGGGTTCTATCATTTCAAACCCGCAATCCCAAGTTAAAATAAATTAAATAAAAACCATTCAGGCCTATCATTTCAGCCCATAACGATTTTTTCCTATTCTAAAGTCCGTTCGGGTATGTATCATTTCAACCCATAGTGATTCTAGTCTACAGGGAACTTGCAATGGTGATAACAGATATAAATAATAGAATAACATTAAATAAAAGTAACATATGATATAACAGGTGTAATAACAGGTGTGAACATCATATGATAATAATATAAGCATATATAACATGATAATATATTTTTACAGATTCGCAGGGTGTCAATTTACTAGTTATATAGGTACATATTGTCTGGTGAGAATAACTCACTTGTTTAAGCTGGAGATGACGACCAAACACATAACATAGAATCTTTGAAGGCACGACAACATGAATATGATTTGAGAGTGGAGAGCCAAATATAATTGCCTTGTATACATATAAACAAAACAAGACAATGTATACATAAATATTCAACACAAACAATATTGAAACAATTTTAAATAAGGAGCAACAAAGAAATAGATGACTTGACCTTGCCTCAACCATTCAAGTGCTTGGCCATGACATCATTTGGCTCAGCTATGATCAGGTTTAGACCTGAAATAGTCATCCAATGGTCAGCAAAAAGAAGGCAAAACAATGGAATGATGATGGTAGGAGTTACACATGAAGAAGACAAAGAGTCAAGGCCAAAAGGAGTGGTTTTGGTGCACACTAGGCTCGGTCTAGTCATTGTTTGGGCTTGGCCATGCTTGCTCCAGATCTGGACAGAGGTAAGGGGTGATGGTAAGTGGTCAAAACAATGTGGTGGTGGCGGCTATGGTGGTGGCCAAGGTGGTGGATGAAGGTGGTGAAGTAATAGTGGTGACTAGTGCATTGTTTTGGAGTTTTTGACATTGTTTTGTGGTGCTAGCTTCAAGGAGAGGTCACGGCCATGGATGGATCTGAAATGATGGCTGGAGATGATGCCAAGGAAGAGTGGTAGGGGATGGTGGTCGAGGCTATGGTGGAGATGGTGGAGGGTTTAGCCGAGCAAAGCTATGGAAGAATCGAGCAAAACAATAGAAAATTTAATAGGAAATGAAGAAGAGAAAGGTAGAGAAGATGAAGCCATTATCCAAACAACTTCAGAAATGTTTTTGGCCGTGAATTGTGAATGAAAGGGAAATCTTTCACATGAAACAATAAGGCATACACGGTTACAAAAGAATAAATGAGCCGTTATGGAAAAATGAAGGGTTTGGTTAATGAAAAGTCACACAATTTACAACTTAAGTCCTTTCAAATTTCCACTTATTTTATTTTAATTTTATATAACTGAAATATAAATATAAAATCAGATAAAAATACGAAAATTTAGTAAATAACAAAAAAATAAATAACTAAATATTAAATATATATAATTTAATTAAATAAAACAGCAAAATTTGCAACTCGTCTTGAAAATATGGAAAATAAATGCAATGAACTATGGAAAATTTTTATGTACTTAAAAATATTTATAAATAAAGATAAGAACACAAAATAAAATGAATTCATAAAAATAAATAAATAAATTTTAATTTAAATATAGTTTAGATGAAGAAAATAGCAGAAAAATAGAAACAGCCTTTAAAAATAAGAAATAAATACAGTAAATTTTGAAAAAATTCTATCATCGTTTTCAAAATATTTAAAAGTCAAGATATGCATAAAATAAAATATCAACACATATTAGAACAAAATATGACAAATAAAATAAAATTTATAAAATTTAAAATAACAAAATTGCAAAATAAACAATTTATACTCAAAATTGAAATGTACATATCTTTTACATTTTAACTCCGTTTTCAACGAAACGAAAAGCAGTATTCATGTTATTAAATCTATTGTCATAATAAAAGATAAAAATTATAATTTCAAACTATTTAAAATTTAAATTTAAAAGTCAAAGTTTGACTATTTGACCAAAATTCACATTTTCTAGAAATATTAAATTTAGTCATATTTGGAATTCAAATCCACATCAAAATCAAAGTTTATACTTAAAATAACAAAATTTATTCTTTTTCATAAATAAAGCTTTTAAATCTAGAAATCAATTTAAAAATAATTGTAAAATACAGGGTTGTTACATCAATTCTGTGTTTTGAAGTTCGATTCGCAGCGGAATCCGCGAAAAACGGTAACTGTACCGGTACCGGTTTTGTGACTTTTGGTTATTGTGATCTTTCGAATTCCTTGTCCATTCAACTTGCCATCGAATAACTCAACAGCCATATGAATACTTTTCACTGACTTTTAACATACTTCGGGTTCAAGAAAAAATATGTTATGTTTCACATTTCTCCTTTTCAATTCGTTCGTTCACCATTTGTTAAAAAAAGAGAAGCTTTCTATCTTTATTTTACTGCACCTATTCCTCTTTTTCTTCCATCTATTCGAATGGCTCCTGCCAGCATTCCTTCGCGATTTTTTGCCACCCCTCCTCCAGCCGAACTTTCAAGCTCCACGCGTCCTAGCAACTTCGAGCAGCCAATCCCCTCCACACTCTCTCTTAACCCAACCGTGCTTCCTCCATCACCACTTGCAGGCCTAACCTCGTCATCACCTTGCCCTGATTGAAACCACCATGGCCGCACCGCTCCGCCCCACAGCCACCGTGACCGAAGAACCTATCCACCTGCCGCATCAACCCTTGCCCCTTTGCTCGGCCATGATCCACCCACCTACTTTTGCTCGGAATTCATATTGTAAGCATATTTCGGTTTCTGCTATTACTTATATATATATTCCTATTTTAGTTTTCTTTCAAATTCATACTTGTTTTATTTCATTTATACTACCTATATATTGTTACATATATATTACGTATATATATATACGAAATAGTATATATATTATGTGTTATAGTTTTGTTTAGATTTATATCTATAACCTTATATATATACAGTTAGTAATCCCTAGTATGTGCATATTGTTAAATAAGTATGTTCTGGAATTTAAATATGGGTTTAAAAATATATTGTATGTATTTTTAGAAATATGCTATCTGCAGTAGTATCTATATAATGTGTATATAGTATTATATAATATGATTTATAGTTTAGATATATATATATATATAATTTAAGTATTTGCACTAGTCTTGCATACTAGTATCTTATACATTCGCAGGTATATATTTGAAATTTTGAAATAACATGATATGTTGTATTGATATGTATAAGCTGTTATATACTCGTACATTGTATATATGATAAGCCTACATATAATTGTGAGTATGTATTTAGCGTCTGCATATGTAAGCATATTTAATTTTCATTCATTTTTTTTACATATATAGTATCGGTTGTATAAGTTGAATTTATGGTAACAGTTTGGTCAGTTTGAATATATATAATCTGTTTTGTATAATGTCTATCTGTCTGCGTATATTTGCTTATATACTGTGTTTATAAAAATGTGATTATATATATAATATTGTTTACAATGCATATATATGCAGTATTCTAGATTTTAAATAAAGTATTGTCTGTCGATTTTAAATAGTATATATGTTTAAGTATAATATATATGTTATATTGTAACGACCCGCTATTTTGGACCATTCAAATCGACAATAAATCCACACATGTCTGACTTGAATAATTCAAAATATTCGATTGTTAATTTAAATTTGGCAAAACTCAGCATATGCAGTAAATAAATCAATCACAGAATCGCAGACACAGAGTAATACAATAATACGCAGCGGAATAGATAAAATAGTAGTTCATGAAGCTACTATATAAACATCAGAGTTAGAAATAAAATACAACAGAATATCTCAAATGCAGTGAAGTCTCCAGTACAACAGATGACTTCTCTGAACAGATCAACTAGAAGAGCTGAGAGCTGAGGCGATAGTTGGATCTCCAAAGGTGAGTCTCAAATGCTGTATTACTCGGTCTGACCCGAGCGTAAAGCAAAACATAAAACACTCGAGTCAGGATTAACATTCTTATATAAATAAATCCAACTCAAGTGAAATATCAACTGAAATACAAGTAACTTAAAGGATGTTTGGGATAACCATCCTCTAAGGATCTTCAGAACTATCTACAAGGTGGAAATATACATTATAACACCGTGGTCATTTCAATTTACTTTATACTTCAAAACCCAAATATCATTTTATTTCAAATATAACTATTTTGCAAGATAGTATATATATTAATTAATTTATAAAGTAAAGCATTTAATTTTCTCATGTCTCGCAAATCGATTCAAATCAACTTCAAATTCCAAATTCAAATTTATTTAAAGCTCAATTCATCAATTCAATTCAGTTCTAAATATACCATTTAAATTTTCAATATATTTCAAAGCTTTAATATTCAACATTTTCAAAGTTAAATTTAACAGTTTCATATAGCTCTTGATTTAACTTCATTATTATTTAATCAGGGAATATTCACTTAATAGATTCAATATCATTTACTAGCCTTAAATCAAATTTTTACTAAATATTTCCTTAAATTTTATTTAAACAAGAAATATTCATTAAATGACTTATAAATCAAACCCCAGTTATAAATCATATCTTACATCTCAATTTCAATAAGTTTCTAATTGGTTTAATTAAATAAAATCCTTTATTGAATTAATTTCAACTAAATTCAAATTATCTTCCTAACCTTAACTTATTCAAATTTTTACCAAAATCTATTTTGAAACATATTTAAATACTCAACATATTATATGTATTTAAATCAATCATTCCCATTTATATATAATAATTTAAGGCTCAACATTTATTAAACCATATATTTCTTTCCAAACCATAGAATTCATTTTCAAAATATTTATATATATGGACCAACGGTGTCTGTATATATATTTATCACATGGTTAAGTGATACAGATATTTATCATTTCAATCCGAAATTTAAATATATACGGGTAGATATCATTTCGACCCGAAATCCCAATTTCAATTCAAATGAAAATCGCTTGGGTTTATCATTTCAACCCATAACGATTTTCTCCTATTCTAAAGTCCGTTCGGGTATGTATCATTTCTACCCATAGTGAATTCTATACTAACAGGGAACTTGCAGAGTGATAACAGATAATATAAAAATATAACAACTGGCATATATCATCAATATAAATAACAGATACTGGTGTCAGATGTCATAGGTGAATATATACAGATAATAGTAATAACATGCATATAAATACTAGATACTGGTGTCAGATGTCACAGGTGAACATATACATATAATAGTAATAACAGGCATATAAATACTAGATACTGGTGTCAGATGTCACAGGTGAACATATACAGATAATAGCATATAAAACAATTTAAATAACTACAGCATCATATTTCAATTGTCGTTTCAATTGAAATCAAATTTAATAAATACAAGAACGTTAATCGTGAGTGATTGCTCACCTTTCGAGGCTAGAGAGATGGATATGAATGGAAGCGAATTGTGAATCCAAACACGAATTTCAGAGCGAAACAAGATGGCGCAAATGCGACGGATAGGACTGATAAATAGGAATTGACGGAATAATTAGAATCAACTTGATAGAGACAGAAAATGTATATATTATTATTATTCCCTTGAAATCGCTATTTTAATTCAAGATAAACATCGAAATAAAATAAATATATATAAATAAAACACTATTTTATAAAGCATTCATATGGAGAAAGAAAAGAAAAAAAATATTACTTTATAATAATACACGGTCATGAGAATATACGTACTGTAAACTTCTATATATCTATATACACTGAAAAATCAAAATACTGTAGGCATATGTATACTTAAGATAGTATCTAGTTTAAACTACATACATACACTTATTGTATAAAACAAACATATATGCTATAGCTAAATACTATGCAGACTAAATGAATATGCGGACCATATGTTAAGGCATTAACCATATATCTATAAACATTCTTCTTCCACCAACACTAATTAAATTTTTAGAAATCACTAAACTGTCAAAGCTTTCTCCTATATACGCATATTTAGGCTAAGCTAATGAAAACAGGCAGTGCAACAAAGATCCTTAACGAATGAAATACTCATAAAATTCTTTAAAGGATAATAATAACTTTACTTAAAATTTGCAACTATATACATATATGGGTGCCTAGCAACTTGTATTCGTGCTGAAATACAAAAGTAGGACTAGGAAATAAGATAAAAGGCTGCCGATTGATCTATGAAAACACACACTCCCAATATGAACTTGTAAGCAACAACTATATATATAAACATACAAATGCAGACTTAACAGCTTCCATATATATGAACTTACAATTGTTAAAACTTATGTAGCTAACAGGCTCACACAAGTATATATATATGTTAAATGAATAACCAAACCATCTAAACTTGCATAGATATAATACTAACTCTACAGGAATCTCATACTAAATGAACATAGAAATCTATATAATACTTAAAACAACATATAGTAGCAACTTATATACTATTATAATAACAAAACATATATATATATTTTATGTTCCACTCGAAATATATGCACTGACCATATAGACAACTATGATATACTAAACATATATATACAAACGAAAATCGGTTTTCAGTAGACAAAGAAAATATATAAATCAGAATATAGAAAAATAATAAAATGTTTTTATACAAATATAACTTGTACAAATTGGAAACAGTTTAAATGTATGTATAGTGCTAACTTATATTACCTACCTGCTATACTAGAAGAAGAAGTGGAGGAAGGCCACCAAGGCGGAGGAGAAATGCGCGGGAAGCTCGGCAAGAGGCGGAGCTCGACTGGCCAAGGTGGCTTCAGCCTGTTGCTGGAGGGTTGGCATCGGGTTAGGTGACGGAGAGTGAGGGTGCAGAGGAGATGCGACTCGGGGCGTGGGTGGTCGGTGGATGTGTGGGTAGGCTGATGGTGCGGACCAAGCTGGCCGTGGCGGAGGGGAGTTGCAGCTCGGAGGTGGTGGGAGGCCGAGACCTGGTTGTGAGGCGGAGCTGCTAGAAGAGAGGGAGAGTGGAGAGAAGCTCGGGTTTGGATGAGTTGGATGGTGGCAATGGGTTTCGGCAACAATTGTTTCAACTTTTGTTTTTTTTGTCTTTAGGCTGCGATCAGGCATATGAAGAAGGCAGAAAGTGGAAATGAAATATTGGAAGGGGAAAAATCTGTAGAGGAAAGGTTTTATAAAACAGGCTAGTAAATAAAACAATGTAACCTTTGGTGAAGGAGACAGGCAGTCACGTGGAAATTGAAATGGCACAGGAGAATGGGAAAGGATAGGTAGTATAAATAATGGCAATGGCCATATACTTTGATTCATAAAAATAATTATAGCAATAAATTTTGTTTTGGACAGCATGTTTGAATTTGAAAGGCAAAGGAAAGTTAACGGTCACAATTTTTGGTACCGTTACAACGAACGGTTTATTATTTCTGTCGTGTACCGGACCTCAAAATCCACAAATGAATATACCATGGTGATCAGCGTGACGAGACGATCAAAACAGTATATAGATATTAGTGGTACGATCATCAAATCAAAAGTCGATAATCGGTACCGAAAATTGCTGCTATTTTGTACGGAAAAATCCAAACGGAGCTAGAAACGTCCGAATTTCGCGAAACGAATTTCGCAGTCTGATTCAGAATGCTCTAAATAAATTTTCTCATGTTGACATATTTAGGTTTCGGAAAACTTTTAAATTCAACTGTTATTAACCGGTTTAAATTGAAATAAAATTTCATAGGAAAATAAACTTCAATATTATCGTATGAAAATTTACCAGTTGCTATATTAAAATAGACGTATTTCAAATAATAAATTTTTATTTTCAAATTTTATTGTTTAAAATTTCTCAAAATTTCAAGTTAAATATACTTTTAAAACCATTAAATTTTACGGGTCGTTACATATATATTATAAAGAGGAGCAGTATTACAAACTATATTATAAAGCTGTTGATACACTAGTCTGCTTGTTTTAAAGGCTATATTATACCAGTGTTCCTGAGTACAGTAATATATTAGTATATATTGATGATTTCAAAGTATTATACATATGTAAGTTATACAAGTGATTATTTTATATTATATATATATATACTGTCTCATGTTGATTTCGTTGGGTCGTTCATAATACTATCCGTACACATTCATAAGCTTATGAAATTTTTTTTGCTAGTAATATATGCCAGTTTGTATATTTACTACATATATTAGTTTACAGTTTTGGTGTATAATTGTTATATGCATATAATAGCATGAGATTATATATAATGTGGATTGTATATTAACTTGTTTATATATATATATATATAATTTTGTATTGATCTGGAATGAGGTATTGTATGGGTTGGTAAAAATATTTACTTGTGAACTTTGTAGAGATTGTATACGTACTTTAATAAACATTATTTTCTGTATAATATGAAGACTTTATTTTTATATCAAATATAGTTTATATTTTATGAAGTATGAAGACTTTATTTTCTATCAAATTATACGCATTGTGTTGGAAACCTGTTTTATAATCCAAGTATATATATATATTCTAAAATTGATTTTTTTTGAAATATATGTAGATAATATATATATATTAGCTTTAGTTGATATCAAGCTAATTTGATTTGTTAATTCCGTTTTATCAGCTTGTCCGATGAACTCGTGTCCATCGTGCTTTGTTTCGAAATTCGTGCCTGGATTCGTAACCCATTTCATTGTCTATCCTCTAGCCTCGAAAGGTGAGCAATCACTCACGATTAATGTTCTTACATTTATTAAATTTGATTTCAATTGAATCGACAATTGAACTATGTCGTTGTTCGTTATTTACATTGATATATATATATATATATGTATATATGTATGTTGTTATCTGTGTCTGTTCACCTGTGACATCTGACACCATTATCTGTTAATTAGCACTGATGATATATGCATGTTACTGATTGTTGTATTATTATCATATTTGTTTTCACTCTGCAAGTTCCCTGTTAGTATAGAATTCACTATGGGTTGAAATGATACATACCTGAACGATCTGTAGAATAGGAGAAAATCGTTATGGGTTGAAATGATAAACCCAAGCGATTTTCAATTGAATTCAAGTTGGGATTGCGGGTTGAAATGATATATACCCATATATATATTTAAATTGCGGATTGAAATGATAAATATCTGTATCACTTGACCATAGGATAGAAAATCATATACAGACACCGTTGGTCTATATATAAATATTTTTGAAAATGATTTCCATGGTTTTGAAAAGAAATATATGGTTTTAATAAATATTGATTTTAAAGATTTATTAAAGTTGATTTAATAAAGTTGATATATAATATGTTTAAGTATTTATTTAAAATATATATTTTCAAATATAGAGTTTATAATGATTCAGGTTGGAAAGATAAATTTGAAATTGATTTGAAATTATATTTATTTAAGAATTTTACTTAGACAATTTTGTTTTGAAATTTATTAAATTTGAAATTTTAAAGATATGTTTTATAACTTGAATTTGATTAAAAGTGACTTAAATGAATATTTCGAACTTATATAAATTTAAAATGGATATTTTGTTTATTTAAATTTGTAAATTGAAGTTATATTTAGATGTTATTGAAAAGATTAAGTAAATATTTCAAAACTAAATAATAGTAAAGTGAATTTGATATATACATGAAATTATCGAATTTAGTTTTGAAATGTTGAATATTTAAAGCTTTGAAATATATTGAAACTGAAATGGCTTATTTTATGATTCAAATATGGATTTGAAATCGATAATTTGAAATGGTTTATTGAGAAATTAAATCGAATTGAAATTGATGATTTGCGATTTGATTAAATCTGAATTTCTTGAAATTGAGTTGATTTGGAATCGATTTGTGAAATTGAGGAAGCTATTTTATTTTATAAAGTATTTTTAAACTATATCTAAAACTATTTATATTTTACTTTATAAATTATTTTAATATAAACTATTTTATATAGATCATTTTCAGTATAAATTATTTTATTATAAACTATTTTAACTTATAACTATTTTGTATAAACTATTTTTATTTTATAAACTATTTTATTATATACACTAATTTTAATATCTAAACTGTTTAAGAGGAATGTCTTATGGATTCCAAAATGTTATGATTTCTAGCTATGATTTCAAAGTGTTATGAATTTCAAGGTTTTGATTTCCAAATTGTTTTGATTTTAAAAGACTTATGATTTCGAAAGCGATATAACTTTGGAAAGTGATATGATCTTGGAAATGGATTTATTTGAAGTGAAAATGATATCAATTGATATGGTTTGAAATGGAAATGATATTTTGGTTTTGAAGTATAAACTATTTTAATGACCACGGTGTTATAATAATGATTGGTTGTTAAAGAGATCGAGATCGGATATGGGCATACTCTCTGTCGATACCGAAACCCACTTTAATAACTGTGTACGCGGTGGAGATTCCAGAATGAAGTAGGATGGTGGCGACGATCCTATATGAGGTATATATATGGACCCGACTCTCGTGAGTTGGCATAAGGTGGCTAAAACAGGAGCGATTCCGGGCCAATGAGGTAGGTCCTCTAATCGGACACACTCCATCGTATGCCATTCTATTACTTTGTGATTGATTTGGAGCGCACCCTTGATTCGAGAGTGTGGCTCAAGGTGGGCGATTGCTGCGGCTCTGCGTTACCACTAGTCCGGATGCGTAATTGGTATATCTACCCTGGCATTGCCTTGTTGTGCCGTGTCACCTACCATAGCGTGCTTTACTACGAGTTTGATTTGTGTCATACCTATGGAGTATCATCTAGTAGCTCCAGTTTACAGCGTATTACGGTACTATATAAACTATTGGCACACCTAAAAATGGGTTAAGGTGGAAAATTTAAAGCCTTAATGCTATTTTTAAATAGCATACTTTACTGTAGACATTATTACAATAGCGTATATTACTACATAGTAGATAGTTTAGCGGATCCTTAGAGGATGGCTATCCCAAACATCCTTTGAGTTACTTGTATTTCAGTTGATATTTCACTTGAGTTGGATTTATTGATATAAAAATGTTAATCCTGACTTGAGTGTTTTGTGTTTTGCTTTACGCTCGGGTCCGACTGAGTGGCTCAGTGTTCAAGACTCATCTTTGGAGTTGGAGCTTCGCTTGGAGATCCAGCTATCATCTAGCCTTCAGTTATTCAGTTGATTCCAGTGATGTATTCTTGTAACGACCCTGAATTTTAGACATTGGAAATTAGAATAATTAATTGATTTTAAATATCTGGAAGTTAGTTTAATTTGAAATTCAAATATCAGAATGAATTTGGAAATTTAATTTTTGAGTTTAATTTACTGAAGTTGGGTAAAATATTTAAATCTTCAGTTTTGAGCTTGTTAAAAATAATTCGAAGTCTTGAAAAATCTGTATTGATAATACTGAAGATAATAAAAGCTTCAGAATTGAATTTGAAACTGTTTTGTTCAGTTTTGAATTTTATCGTTTAAATTGAATTTAAAAATAGCTTTCCAAGGCACAGTCTCGGAATTCGACGAAACCAGTTCCATTAGATCCGTAATATTGTATTATTATCGGATTTCAATTTTCGTAGTGTTTGGAGTTGTTGTGTGATCGTACGATAAGCAAACGCACTGAAAAATATATCAAAATTTAATATTATAACTGGGTCCCCAAAAGCTATCTTTTCCATACGAACGAATTTGGACTCGGAACCTTTTCCATTGCGTTCGTAATAGGCATATAACATTATAAACGCCTAGCGGCACGCCTCGATAGGAAGTCAAGCATGTCGTGTTGTATTTGTCGAGATAATTTGAATTTGAATTTAAATTAAAATATATTTATACCCTAAGTCAAATAGCAGCCTACTTTCTTTCCATATCAGAACTTTTTCTCTGAAGCGCTGCAGCCTTCCTCCATACGCCAACGTCTCATCCTTGTCTCCCCATTTCTTTACAAATCTCACGCGAATCATTTCAAGAGCAGAAACAAAGAAAAATCAAATGAACCTAAATAAATGCCGAGCCCTTTCAGAAATCAAAACCCCTTCTTTTCCTCAAAAACGATTTCCAAAATAAATCAAAAAAATTGAGATGGAAAGGGAGGCAGCACGAGCAAGTGGGGACGATTGATTTCGTCTTCGTCATGATGGATCACGAGCGCGCGCGAGGGATGATCGGAGCTCTGGGGTGGCGTCGCGTTTTCGCGTGCATAGGAGTTCGATCAAGGGTCGCTGTGTCGACCTAGATGATCGTGTTGGGGGAGACGACAGTTAGGGTTTCGCGACAATCGATGGCGGCTTGCGATCGCGAGGTAGGGCTTCACGTGGTTGTTGTTTCTCGAGCACGAGTAGGTGAAGAGGCGGTCAGGGATAATAGCAGTGTCAGATGGATTGGTCGCAGAGGAGGCCGATGGCGTGTGGATTCACGAGCAGGTGGTGATACACGAGGAAGTCAGTGAATGCTAGAGTTGCCAGACGCTCGACGAAACAATATGGCAGTAAGGTATATTCAAAATTTTCAATTTAATTTAAATTTGAAAATGAATCTAAACCCTATACAGATTATTATAAAATCAAAATAAATAAGATATATGCACATGCATGTTTGAAATATATATATGTGTGAATGGAATTTTAGTTGTAGTAAAAGGAAAATAGAGGGAAAAAATAAAAAAATGATGAAATGAAATTTTTATAAAATAATATGCAGTGAAGTATAAAGGAAATTTAGTTTAAATTTAAAACTATTAGTTTAAAATTAAATCACGGGTTAATTAAATTATCAAATTGGATTTAATGGTTTGATTTATTCGAATATTAATAAATTATACAAATGTTTATACAAGGTCCAAAATTTGGAGAAAATGGTCGAGATGGAAATGGAGTGCAAAATAAAGGAGCAAAAGTGAGAATTCCTCACTCAAATATTGATGTTGGTAAATTTTAAATAGTTAAATTTTAAATTGGTTGTTTGTGTAATTGTGTGCTTGAATGATGGTAGCTATATGTTGTATTGAAATAGACCCTATATGCCGCATATTAAGCGAATGTTAATATATTTAAACACATATACCGCGATGTTCCACCTTGAAGTGGAATTGGTATTATATATGTATTTGGAGTTGATTTGCCGCATTATATAGCGGATGAGACCCTATGCGCCGCATAATAGCGGATGATATTTTATAAATCCCATATACCGTGATATTCCACCTCGAAGTGGAATGGGTATTTAATTGTTGGTCTAACATCTGTGGATGCAGGGAAACATGTTGGAGGGATCCAACTGGATTGCTAAAATATTTGAATTTTTTTCAATGTTGTGTGTTGATTTATTTATAATCTGTGTATGATTATATTTGTGATTGAAATTGTTGAAGGCTATAGTTTAGCCGAATGTATTTATGGTATCGTTGGATGCCAGAAATAAATAAAAATTGGATTTTGGAAATTAAAGTAGTAAACTTTAAGTAAATTAAATTTTAAGAATTGAATAAACTTGAAAGAAGGAATTTAACAGTAAAAAGTTCATTTTTGTAGTCTTATCGAATTAATTCCAAAATATGGGAAAGATATTAATCAATGGGTTTTGAATAATATTATTCGAAAGTTGAAGAATTTATTTGAAAATGGAAATTTTAAATAATTTGGAAAGAATAAAGGGATTTATTTAAAAAGTGACAAATAATTTGTTGAAATCAACTTGAAAATTGATTTGGTATTTGAAAATAAATCTTTGGGAAATCGATATAAATTTGTATGAAAATAGATTTTGTGTTGAAATTAATTTGGAAATCAATTTGATAAAATGACTTGGTATTTGGAAATAAACTTAGAAATCAATTTGTAATTGATTTTGTGTTTGAAAGTGAATATTTGAAAAATCGTACATAAGTGGATATTTGAAAATTCAATTTCACAATGGAAATAAATGATATCGGGAATTTTATTCCGCGAGTGAAAATATGATTTGAAATTTGTTTTCAAAGTGATGAAGTGTGGAAAATGTGATTTGAAATTTGTTTTCAAAATGTTGAAGTGTGGAAAATATATATCTTGTGAAGATATTTTGAAAATAAATAATTTGG
The DNA here is from genome assembly GCA_030737815.1 of Allium fistulosum. NCBI lineage: Eukaryota > Viridiplantae > Streptophyta > Magnoliopsida > Asparagales > Amaryllidaceae > Allium > Allium fistulosum. The sequence goes on from CM060905.1 coordinate 1,148,425,065, forward strand.
GGAAAGTATTTAAAACTGTTGATTGTTGTGAATGTTGTTTGATAGTTAAATCACCGACTATCAATATTTGCCTTTGAAATGGCACTTGAATTTGTTTTTAAAACAAGCGCTAATTATTCGGTTTAGCCGGGAGAGGACTTTGTGTCATATAACCCATTCCGAATAATGATACGACGTTATGGATTGCAATTGAAAACCGGATTTGCAAGGGCTTCTTTGGAAATGCCTTCGGTTCTGTTCGAACACAGAACAGACTTGTATGGATGTATGTCTGACGCTACACTTTGAGATATAAAGCAGATTTCTTTCAAATACCTATCTGTTGGTGGCGGAAAATTTATTCTCTTAGCTTAAAAGCGTTCTTTGAGACGTACGAGCTCAGAGGTTATGTAGTTGAAGGTTATCAGTGATATACTCCCAATTTGGTAGTGTGGCATGCTAAGTGTTGTTGTGTGTTGATGATCATTCGTTGATCATTTGTGATCAAAGCATAGCTTTCGTGTAAAGCATAGTTTTGTGGACGAGACCTCATCGGACCTCACACCCCGGAAATGATCAAAACAGGAAAATGCGGCAAGGTTATGGGGGTCGCTCGCTTTAGGGTATGTCATTTCCTTCTGGAAAAAGGTGGTATCATGGTATGGATCCCAGATGCTTTACCTGTGTGGTGGCATCAATCTTATTTACTGTGTGATTATTGCTTTGTGATCGAGGGCCCTTGGATAAAGGTCGCAAACGACCGGGGGTGGCATACTCGTGTAGTAGTTACCTAGTTATAGAGGTAACCCGGCCTTGTGTTGGCAGAGAGCTGGTTAATTTCTCGGGACGTCCCTCCAGAGGCGTTCCCATGTGGCATAGGAAATTCCTTAGCCTGACCATTTGTTGGAAAATCCAAAGAAACAATATGAGCCCTTTACGATTGCAATTTGTATAACCTGTCACCTCAGGTGGCAGCTATAGCAGGCATAATATAATGGTACCTATGCTGGCTAAGATTAATATTATACTTTCGAAATGTTTTCCACACTAGGCACTAATGATAATATTAAAAAGAGTTTTCTCGTATTAAGCATATTTGACTATCATAAGAAGAAATCTCCTCCAAGTCTGCGATTGCATTGTGTGTTTGGTAGGAGGTCTTATGGTAGTTTCATTTTCCAAAAGCATTGCGAATTTCTTTTATTTTCTTTATGAAAATAACTGTTTTTAAGATCTCACACCAGTCCCATGACTGACCTGGAGTTTATTGTTCCCTTTCTAAACACAGGGTGCCCATAATTTTCCACACGGGCAGCCTATAGTCAGGATATTAGATCATTCTGGAATTCAGAAGTTGCTGTGGAGATCTGGAGGTGAGCTGGATGGCGAGACATATCACCTATACTAGTATTATTCCACTGTTTATACTGTTATGTGGACAAGTTATATAACTGTCCAGTGATGTTGTCGTTGTTGTAAACTCTGATGATGTATTGTATAAACTGATATAGTTCTTTGTTATAAAGATTATTCATTCATTTATTATATATTGTTCCGCTGCGAATGTGAGATTCTGATATTGTTTCTGTTTCTTTTTCTTTCTTTCTTCTTCTACCTCTTCTTTCTAACCCTAAAGACACTTTGAGCTGAATTGTTGTGGAATTTTGTCAGCTCAAAGGGGTACGGATTTGCGGGCCTTTACAAGTGGTATCAGAGCAATTGGTTAAGCGACAACCCTGGCTCTGTTGGGAGTTACTCATTAGAGATAGAGTCAGTAGTACTCTAGAATGAGTGTGAGTGTAATAATAGATATGAGCGCGTATTTGTTAGTGAATACAAAAATTTGTTTTATATTGTGTTGACTTATCGGTCGATTTTTTATAGATTCTGGTCGGTTCAGTTTGGCCAACTGTAAGCGACAGGGGTTTCTAAACTCTTAAACAAGATAAACTGACACAGTATTGTTTTAAAATAGGTTAAATGAAATAATTTTTCCCAAAACTATTTTTGTACATAAAAGAAATCATTTTCCGTAAATTATTATTGTATATGGTTGCTTGGTTGTTAGGAAGTGATAATATTGAATTATTATCATTGTTATATGGAAACAGAATAAGAAATAATGGTATGACCAAAGATTTGGAGATAAATTCATTTAACAAATGAAATTTATAAATATGAATTGAAAGGATAAGGAAATGAATTCATATACGAATGGGATTTGTAAATGTAAATTGTAAATGTGATTTATAATTGGAAATAGAATTCTAGGAAAATATTTGAAATAAAATTCATTAATGGACTGAAATTGGTAATGTGAATTTATAAATGAGTTTTATAAATTGAAATGAGATGCCAAAGTAATTTTTGAAATACAAATTAAAAATTTGGATTGAAATTTCAAAATTAGTTTTGAAATGTGAGTAATTGTTTAAAAGACTCTGAAATTTCTTTAAAATGTTATGGAATGTAAATAAGTTTGATGACTTATAAAATATTTGAAATTTGTTTGGAATAAGATTCAAATTAAAATGGAATGAATTTGTGAATGAACAAATGAGGTTACATTTGTAAATAATTGAATTGGAAATTGAATAATGAAATGAGATTTGATTTGAATCAAGTTGAAGAAAAATCCAAACTTTGAAAAAAAATAAAAAAAATGGATTTTATAAATGAAAAATCAAATCAAAGATTTAAATTGGAAATTGTTTACAAGGAAACTATAATTTGAGTTTTAAGTTGAAATGACTAAAGCAATATTTGGATAAAAGCTCGACTTAAGAAAAATTATTGTGAAATGGTTGTTGTCGAATTTTATTGAATGGGTTTCAATGAAATTTGTTTGATTAATTAAATGCAAATTGAATTGAATGGAATCAATTGCAAATGAAATGGAATTAAAATAAATTGAGTTGGTATCAATTTAAATTAGTTATAAACTAGAATGGATATTCTATTAAGTGAATATCGTTGAATTTGCATATAAATGGTTGTCGTTTGACGGAAACGAGATTGTATAAAATTCTATGAGTTATTAAAAGAAATAAAAAAATTTGATTTTTGAATCAATTGAAATGGATATGAATTCGTTTCGCTTAAAAATGAATAGAATGTAAGAAAGTGAATTGTAAATCACTTGAATGGAATATAAATGATGTGTGATATAGTTGTAAGAAATTTAATTTGAATCGAAACCATATAAATTGTTTATGGGAATTATTTTGAGTTCATTGCTTATGAAAACTATGTGCTTACTATTGAAAATAAGTAAAATGTTAATAGATATCCTATATATGTCACTTACGTATTTAAATTGAGTAAGTACATGTAAAGGGGGCCGTTTGGCTGCATTTTGGTCATGCAAATTGCTTAAAAATAAACCGCTTTGCTTAAAATGCTAATAAAGGTACGCCTACGCAATACAAAGTTAGGAAATATGAACTGTTTTTGTTTTCCGACCGTGTGGGTTGATGTATATATATTTATATCTCTTGTCAAATTGCAAAAGCTCCCCCGTACAAGGGAGACTCCGTCAAAATTTTCACTTAACAACAAATTAGAATTTGAAATGAGGTGAATAGAACTCAATATTCACAGTTAGAAGATGAATCGAATTCAAGTAAAATTTGAAATGAGAATCTGAATGAGAATTGGGAAAAAGTATTGAAGGTTGAAGATAATTAATAAATTGAAGCAAATTGATTTTATATGGAAGTAGAATTAAATTTGAATATAAACTTTGGTAGTGAAGTGAAAATAAATATAAGAAGTATGTAAATACTTATATTGAACTTAAGTGATGGTGAAATTCTTAAGTAAAATTTAGAATTGAGGAAATTATTGCTAATAGTATATAGGTGTTTTAAAGGCAAAAGAAAATTCGGATTTTTGATCTCAGAAGATAAATTGGAATTTGCTCGGCAAAGGTATATATTTAAAATTTCAGTATGAAATTTGATGGGATTCTGATTTTTCCACTTGGCATTTTGTTTTCTATTGGAATTTGGCGGTCCGTAGGGACATTTTGTAGTCGTACCGAGTTAGCCGCGCAAAGGAGACGCTGGCGAAATTTTTCGAAAATTTATAGAGTTAGGAAATTTTTGAGAAATTTTGGATAATTTAAAATTTGAATTTAAATTTAAATTTGAATTGTGAAGTAAAATACAGTTGTTTGAAACTATGAAAGTGTTTGGAAAGTTAGTTGAAGTAAGAATAGATCTTTAGTAGAAGATTATTTTGGCGAGTTGATAAAATTGTTCGTGTTTTGGGAAAATGATAAACGGGTTGAGGATCATTCTTCTTAACTTGTAATTTCGGGAAGAAATTCTTTTAAGGGGGGAAGAATGTAACGACGCTGAATTTTTGACATTGGAAATCAGAATAATTAATTGATTTTAAATATCTAGAAGTTAGTTTAATTTGAAATTCAAATATCATAATGAATTTGGCAATTTAATTTTTGAATTTAATTTACTAAAGTTGGGTAAATATTTAAATCTTCAGTTTTGAGCTTGTTAAAAATAATTCGAAGTCTTGAAAAATTTGTATTGATAATACTGAAGATAATAAAAGCTTCAGAATTGAATTTGAAACTGTTTTGTTCAGTTTTGAATTTTGTCGTTTAAATTGAATTTAAAAATAGCTTTCCGAGGCACAGTCTCGGAATTCTACGAAACCAGTTCCATTGGATCCGTAATATTGTATTATTATCGGATTTCAATTTTCATAGTGTTTGGAGTTGTTGTGTGATCGTACGATAAGCAAACGCGCTGAAAAATATATCGAAATTTAATATTATAACTGGGTCCAAAAAGCTATCTTTTTCATACGATCGAATTTGGACTCGGAACCTTTTACATTGCGTTCGAAATAGGCGTATAACATTATAAATGCCTAGCGGCACGCCTTGATAGGAAGTCAAGAATGTCGTGTTGTATTTGTCAAGATAATTTGAATTTGAATTTAAATTAATATATATTTATACCCTAAGTCAAATAGCAGCCTACTTTCTTTCCATATCAGAACTTTTTCTTTGAAGCGCTGCAGCCTTCCTCCATACGCCAATGTATCGTCCTTGTCTCCCCATTTCTTTACAAATCTCACGCGAATCATTTCAAGAGCAGAAACAAAGAAAAATCAAATGAAACTAAATAAATGCCGAGCCCTTTCAGAAATCAAAACCCCTTCTTTTCCTCAAAAACGATTTCCAAAATAAATCAAAATAATCGAGATGGCAAGGGAGGCAGCACGAGCAAGTGGGGACGATTGATTTCGTCTTCGTCATTATGGATCTCGAGCGCGCGCGATGGATGATCGGAGCTCTGGGGTGGCATCGCATTTTCGCGTGCATAGGAGTTCGATCGAGGGTCGTTGTGTCGACCTAGTTGATCGTGTTGGGGGAGACGACAGTTAGGGTTTCGCGACAATCGATGGCGGCTTGCGATCGCGAGGTAGGGCTTCACGTGGTTGTTGTTGCTCGAGCACGAGTAGGTGAAGAGGCAGGTAGGGATAACAGCAGTGTCAGATGGATTGGTCGCAGAGGAGGCCGATGGCTTGTGGACTCACGAGCAGGTGGTGATACACGAGGAAGTCAGTGAATGCTAGAGTTGCCAGACACTCGACGAAACAATATGGCAGTAAGGTATATTCAAAATTGTCAATTTAATTTAAATTTGAAAATGAATCTAAACCCTATACATATTATTATAAAATCAAAATAAATAAGATATATGCACATGCATGTTTGAAATATATATATATATGTGTGTGTGTGAATGGAATTTTAGTTGCAGTAAAAGGAAAATAGAGGAAAAAAATAAAAAAATGATGAAATGAAATTTTTATAAAATAATATGCAGTGAAGTATAAAGGAAATTTAGTTTAAATTTAAAACTATTAGTTTAAAATAAAATCATGGGTTAATTAAATTATCAAATTGGATTTAATGGTTTGATTTATTCGAATATTAAAAAATTATACAAATGTTTATACAAGGTCCAAAATTTGGAGAAAATAGTCGAGATGGAAAAGGAGTGCAAAATAAAGGAGCAAAGGTGAGAATTCCTCACTCAAATATTGATGTTGGTAAATTTTAAATAGTTAAATTTTAAATTGGTTGTTTGTGTGATTGTGTGCTTGAATGATGGTTGTTATCTGTTGTATTGAAATAGAACCTATACGCCGCATATTAAGCGGATGTTAATATATTTAAACACATATACCACGATGTTCCACCTTGAAGTGGAATTGGTATTATATACGTATTTGGAGTTGATTTCCCGCATTATATAGCGGATGAGACCCTATGCGCCACATAATAGCGGATGATATTTTATAAATCCCATATCGCGATATTCCACCTCGAAGTGGAATGGGTATTTAATTGTTGTGCTAACATCTATGGATGCAGGGAAACAGGTTGGAGGGATCCAACTAGAATCCTCAAATATTTGAATTTGTTTCAATGTTGTGTGTTGATTTATTTATAATCTGTGTATGATTATATTTGTGATTGAAATTGTTGAAGGCTATAGTTTAGCTGAATGTATTTTTGGTATCGTTGGATACCATAAATAAATAAAAATGGGATTTTGGAAATTAAAGTAGTAAACTTTAAGTAAATTAAATTTTAAGAATTGAATAAACTTGAAAGAAGGAATTTAACAGTAAAAAGTTGATTTTTGTAGTCTTATCGAATTAATTCCAAAATATGGGAAAGATATTAATCAATGGGTTTTGAATAATATTATTCGAAAGTTGAAGAATTTATTTGAAAATGGAAATTTTAAATAATTTGGAATGAATAAAGGGATTTATTTAAAAGGTGACAAATAATTTGTTGAAATCAATTTGAAAATTGATTTGGTATTTGAAAATAAATTTTTGGGAAATCGATATGAATTTGTATGAAAATAGATTTTTTGTTGAAATAAATTTGGAAATCAATTTGATAAAATGACTTGGTATTTGGAAATAAACTTAGAAATCAATTTGTAATTGATTTGGTGTTTGAAAGTGAATATTTGAAAAATCGTATATAAGTGGATATTTGAAAATTTAATTTCACAATGGAAATAAATTATATCAGGAATTTTATTCCACGAGTGAAAATATGATTTGAAATTTGTTTTCAAAGTGATGAAGTGTGGAAAATGTGATTTGAAATTTGTTTTCAAAACGTTGAAGTGTGGAAAATATATATCTTGTGAAGATAATTTGAAAATAAATAATTTGGGAAATTATTTAATTCTGTTGATTGTTGTGAATGTTGTTTGATAGTTAAATCACCGACTATCAATATTTTCCTTTGAAATGGCACTTGAATTTGTTTTTAAAACAAGCGCTCATTATTCGGTTTAGCCCGGAGAGGACTTTATGTCATATAACCCATTCTGAATAATGATACGACGTTATGTATTGCAATTGAAAACCGGGTTTGCAATGGCTTCTTTGGAAATGCCTTTGGTTCTGTTCGAACCCGGAACAGACTTGTATGGATGTATGTCTGACGCTACACTTTGGGATATAAAGAAGATTTCTTTCAAATATATATCTGTTGGTGGCGGAAAATTTATTCTCTTAGCATAACACCCTTCTCTGAGACGTAAGAGCTCAGAGGTTATGTAGTTGAAGGCTATCAGTGATATACTCCCAATGTGGTAGTGTTGCATGCTAAGTGTTGCTGCATGTTGATGATCATTCGTTGATCATTTGTGATCAAAGCATGGCTTTCGTGTAAAGCGTAGCTTTATGGACGAGACCTCATCGGACCTCACACCCCGGAAATGGTCAAAACAGGAAAATGTGGCAAGGTTATGAGGGTCGCTCCCTTTAGGGTATGTCATTTCCTTCTGGAAAAAGGTGGTATCATGGTATGGAGCCCAGATGCTTTATCTGTGTGGTGGCATCAATCTTATTTACTGTGTGATTGTTGCTTTTTGATCGAGGGCCCTCGGATAAAGGTCGCAAACGACCGGGGGGTGGCATACTCGTGTAGTAGTTACCTAGTTACAGAGGTAACCCGGCCTTGTGTTGGCAGAGAGCTGGTTAAGTTCTCGGGATGTCCCTCCAGAGGCGTTCCCATGTGGCATAGGAAATTCCTTAGCCTGGCCATTTGTTGGAAAATCCAAAGAAATAATACGAGCCCTTTACGATTGCAATTTGTATAACCTATCACCTCAGGTGGCAGCTATAGAAGGCATAATATAATGGTACCTATGCTGGCTAAGATTAATATTATACTTTTGAAATGTTTTCCACACTAGGCACTAATGATAATATTAAAAAGAGTTTTCTCGTATTAAGCATATTTGACTATCATAAGAAGAAATCTCCTCCAAGTCTGCGATTGCATTGTGTGTGTGGTGGGAGGTCTTATTGTAGTTTCATTTTCCAAAAGCATTGCGAATTTCTTTTATTTTCTTTATGAAAATAACTGTTTTTAAGATCTCACACCAGTCCCACGACTGACCTGGAGTTTATTGTTCCCTTTCTAAACTCTGGGTGCCCATAATTTTCCACACGGGCAGCCTAGAGTCAGGATATTAGGTCATTCTGGAATTCAGAAGTTGCTGTGGAGATCTGGAGGCGAGCTGGAAGGCGAGACGTATCACTTATACTAGTATTATTCCACTGTGTATACTGTTATGTGGACAAGTTATATAAATGTCTAGTGGTGTTGTCGTTGTTGTAAACTCTGATGATGTATTGTATAAACTGATATAGTTCTTTGTTATAAAGATTATTCATTCATTTATTATATATTGTTCCGCTGCGAATGTGAGATTCTGATATTGTTTCTGTTTCTTTTTCTTTCTTTCTTCTTCTACCTCTTCTTTCTAACCCTAAATATTCGCACTTTTGTTCCACTTTGAGCTGAATTGTTGTGGAATTTTATCAGCTCAAAGGGGTACGAATTTGCGGGCCTTTACAATTCTAATCTTGTATTTGATTATTGTATTGAGACATCTATGTATTCGTGACTTCTGTTGTATCTTGTTTAACTCTGTTATATATATATATATATATATATAGTAGCTTCATGAACTACTATTCTTTTGTTTCCACTGCATTATTGTTATATTACTCTGCGTCTGTGATTCTGTGATTATATATTTACTGTATATGCTGAGTTTTTTCCAAATTTAAATTAACAATCTGATATTTTGAGAAATTTAAATCCGATATGTATGGATGCGAATGGTTGAAAATTTCAGGACGTTACATGTGTAGGATCTAGAATAACCCTAGAGGGGGGGTGAATAGGGTTATGACAAATTTTCTTGATTTAAACAGATTCAATCACAGAAACAAATAGCAGATAAGTAAATATGCAGAAAAGTAAATCACACACAAAATTTACCCAGCTTCGGCAAACCCTGCCTACTGCTGCATTCCCAGATTTCTATTAGAATTAAACAGTCTCACGCTTACAAACACTCTCACAGACTCGCAGACACGCTCCCGCTCACAAACACTCTACTAGACTCGCAAACACTCGCTCCCGCTCACAAACACTCTAATAGACTCGCAACCCCTGCTCCCGCCTATAGAGCTTCGTTTACTCGCGAACTCTGCTCCCGCCTATAGAGCTTCGCTTACTCGCGAACTCTGCTCCCGCACTCTGCTCCCGCCTGTAGAATTTTGCAAACTCGCAACCCCTGCTTACTGAACTAATTCTAACTAGACAATCTGACAACACCTAAACCCTAGGTGGTGATTAACCCTGCTTTTGATTGGAAAAATAAAAACAAACTGCTGATTTGAAAACCGGAGCAAAAATTTAAGTATAGACGTGTTTAAACATTTTTTTGCTCGATAAAAATTCGATTTGAAAATTTTAAAAGCAATGAAAAATATTTATCTCAAAATTTTCAAATCCTAAATTTAAAACCCTTTTTAAAATAAAAACCTTATATCCTTAACATATCCGGCCGGCCCTATTTTATTTCTACAACCCGATTCAGTTTCTTTGCTCTGGAGAAATTAAATGGCGGCCGCTTCTTCTCTTGTTCCTTCGATCTGAAAACTAGGGCTTGTGAGAAAGTGCTTTAGTTCGATTGTGAGGTTGGCTAGGGCTTTGCGAAGCTCCGATACTATTTCGATCGATTGTTGGTTGTGCGCGATTTATCCTGGCTCGATCGATCTCCTGTTGCTTTCTTCGGTTGCTTCGATGAGTTCGACAATTGCTTCGAGGTTAGATTTTTATCACTGTTGCTCTTCGATTTTTGTATTCGAACTCCTATGGATATGCCGATGATGATTGGGGTTATTTTGCGTTCGTATGATTTGTCGTTGAAGCTCATAGCCGATGATGATTCCCTTGGGTTGAATTTATATGGGTTCGATACCCTGTTTTCTCGTTCGTCTGAATATATTTGAATTTGTCAATATTTTTTGCTCTGCCGCTTGATGATGCTTGAACGATTGAGATGTTTTCTGACCTTTTCCCATAATCGTATATACTCGTATATTTTATACGTGTTCTCCACGGCTTTGAATCTGGACTTGATTTTGGTTCCTTGATTGCTTGGTTATCACGGTACTGTTTGATTTTGTGTAGACTTCGGCTTGTGGTGATTTTTGACTTTATTTTGAAACACCGCTTCGATCTTCTTTCTTGTTGACTTTGTCACACCCGGCTTTACGCAGATGCTTCTCTTGTTCCTTGGTTGAATTTGTACATTCATATACTTGAGTCTTGTAACCTGCATTCACACTGGTTTGATATTTGTTGGTTCATCTTGTAGTTGCATTAGTTGTGTATGTTGTCACTGTGATAAAACTCGAACTGTTGCATCTTCATGTCTGGTTCAGTCTTTGGTCACTGATGTTTGAGTTGTGCTCTTTGATCGTATCTGGTATACTTGTAATGGTCTCTTTGCATTTTTGTTTGGGCTTGTGTAACCAGCTGAGATTGGTATTGAGTTGTTTGCCCTTGTACATGCTTTACTGCATTGCTGGTGTGTGGGTTTGTTGCATTGCCATCAGTGCTTGGTTCAGATTTCATATCATGTTGAACTGGTTCATCTTTGTTGCCTTTGTGTACTGCTTGGGCTATTTTGTTCTTCCTCAAAAATATTGTTGCAGTGATTATCAGTCGACGTGTGCACACGAGTTGGCGGGGCGGTGCACACGTGTACAAATGTACACGTGTGTATCGCAGCCACTCAAGACTGTCCCTGATATAAAATATACTGATATGCACAATAAAATGATGACGAACAACCCAAATAACTGAGGCAAACAATGTTTTCAAAATCGTCTTTTCTTTCAACATCATAGTTTATTTTGAATTTCAGAAATATTTCTTTTTCAATTTTACTGCGTTTGAAAATATTTTTGCAGATTGCTCAAATGCTGGAATCCGGACTGTAATATAGTTGAAGATCAAATATGAGTGTGAGCGAAATGTAGTGAGGAAATGATGTAAAATCGAGTTGTGATGTATTCAGAAAATTGTACAGTTATTGTGAGAGTGTGAGTGTGTACTATTCAAAAACTTTGTAATGACAATGATATGAATAAAATTTCTTTTTGAATTCCAAATTCCGTTGTTATTTAATTTTATTCAGTATATTGTCATTTATTCTGTGAAGTATGAAATAGTACAATATCAAATACATTTGTATGAATATATATGTTTATTATCATCAAACAAAAACTATATAACGATCATATAATCGCATATTCCACAATCTCCCCCTTTTGATGATAACAAACATATATTTAAGATTTTGAAATGTATTTGATCATTCAATTTTGCTCCCCCTATTTGAATGCTTTCTATTTTCTCAAAACTCCCCCTTTATAAATGCATAGAAGCTCCCCCTTCATCAATGCATAGTCAAATAAACAGACAAATAAAATTTGACTTCTTTGCTTGATTTTATTTGACAAAATCTTAACTTTTCTCTCCCCCTTTTGTTATCAGCAAAAGAATAACAGTGTTATAAAAATAGAGATGAAGTGACAGACATAAATCTAACATTAACATCAATTGAATATAAATATCAAATTTCAATAAAAATCAAACAAAAATCATAATTATTCTCGTTAGACGCATATTCCACTTTCAGAAATGGTGGAGATAAAATCATCAAAAATCATACAGTTTTGTCTATTTGCGGTATATTTATTTCAGGAAATTTGAATATCTACTAACCATGCATAACCGTTAGGACTTTTAAATGAGATTAGTAGTATTCACATTTTTAAAAAAATTCAAGTATCTTCTAACCACGCATAACCGTGAGGACTTTTAAATGGGATTAGAATCAACTTGTCAGTTTAAAAACTCAATTTTGATACGCGTTCCATACATGCATAACCGTGAGGACTTTTAAATGAGTATGGAAGCACATAATCAAAAATCCAAGTAATTCACCCATGCATGACCGTGAGGACTTTTAAATGAGAGTGAATACTTTGGATATTATTTTTATTAAAGCACAAATGATTTCTTTCACAAATCTGAAGATATTGTAAATTGAAGAACAAATGATCTCCTTTGTAAACTACCACAAATTTACATACTATATGAAGTTTTGATGAGTTATGGTCGGTAGAAAAGATGATAGAAATAGAAATGGTCATGGAATTTTTACCCAACGAAAAAATTTTATAACTCTTGTTATGAAATTCTAAAGAAATTCTTCTAAATATACTGTCTTGAGTAAAGTATGAAAAATATCGACACTCATCACTTTTTCTATTCACTATTGATCTTTTCGATAACCATTAGGGAGTCAGATAAGTCAAAATAGTCATTTAAAATCAAATTCAAAAATGATTATAAAATCAAATTTTCAAAGTGACTGATCTGAAAATATGAAAAGAGATGATTTTCTCAAAGGGGTTTTATAAGAGAAAAAATCTGCTAAAATAAAAATTATTTCAAGTGAAAAATATGCAGATATTTTCTATGAAAGAAATGATGCAATTAATAAGAATCACTTTCAACTCATACTTTTTCTATCAACTAGATTACCAGTGATCCTCATCCGAGTTTTTCAATTTTATTCCAAATTATCACAAATTCACTTTGATAGATCAGACCATGAAGTGAGTACCATAAACAGAGTTAGCAACATTTTTGTATTTGAATTGAAGTAGTGTAAATAATTGAAACTCGTGAGTAAAGCCAAAATCAAAAGTATTATCATCCAAAAAAAAATAATTCGGAAAGGATTTTCAAGCATAGTGTTATTGACATGATTGGCCAACAGTTTTGAATAAATCAGAGTCAAAAATTATTATCTCAATATTGACTGATTTTGATTCAATATTATGGTGCAGATAATCACCTTTGATATACCGTTCAAATATACCAATACCTGTTTTACCTTTACGATATTTCTCAAAGTTGTTCATGGTGATTCTGTCACCTTTACATTGGGCTGAGGATCTCGCTTAGTCATCCGTTGTGTCCTTAGAACAGTCTGAGTCCGAGTAACACTATTATTGTTCCTCTGCTTGCCATCTCACCTGCACGAAAAGATTTATGTGACCTATATAGGTCCATGATTGTTAGTGGCAGAAAAATAACGAATAGTTTTGTGGAGACCCATTTTAACAAGTTTTGTACTCTTTGAATAATCAAAAATTCAGACTTTTTGGTTAAGAGATAAACCTATGTAAATCAAGAAGAATCATCAATCAACAATAACGAATTCCATTCAAGCTTGCAAATTCATTTGGTTCAAGTAAATCTATGTGAATTGACTCAAGGACCCTTGATGTGCTAGCAAAGTCTTTATCAATTATACTTGCGGTTGTCTTCCATGATCACAATTCAATTCTCTAAAATTCTCTAGGCTAAGGAGCTTCAAATTATCACCTGTTATATGTCTAGAACAGCCAAAAACTTGAAACCATTCTAGTTACTCCCTAGCCTGCCAACAAATCTATATAGAGAGAGGGAGGGAGGACCTAGAGTAACTTGTAGGTCCAATGACATTAGTAACAGAAGCATTGTGAATATACACTCCCTTTGGAATCCAAACTTGTTTTGTATTTTTATTCTTGTTCCAATAGATATTGAGTTTGTTTGTAAAATTCTTAGGAACCCAAACTTGTATAAATTTTGTGTTCTTGTTCCTATGACTACAATTTTCAATATGATGTCCAATTATTTCACATTCAGTAAAGATGCCCTTTCCTTTTGCACTATCGTCAACCTGTGATTTACCAAAACCTAGCCCTTTTCGGTTGTTAGCAAACAGTTGATTGCCTAATAACATATTGAATGATTTTTCTCCTCTAGAAAAGTTATTCAGTGATTTCTCAAGATCTAGGACTTTGGTTTTCAGTGTTGAGTTTTCAGACACAAGTGTAGTGCATCTATTTATAAAATCCTTTTTCCTAGTCTCAATAATTTCCTTTAGATTCAGATTTTCTTTTTCAAGATCCTCAAAGCTATTTTTCAGTTTAGATAATTCTGAATCTAAAGCTTTACAGTTTTTACATTCTAGGTTTTGAATTTTTTCAAGTTCAGATTCTAACCTAAAATTTTCATGGGCAAGTTCTTTCCTATCAGATTTTAGTTTTTCATTTTTAGAATCAAGAGTTTCAACAGTTTTAGTAAGATCGAGGCACAAATAAACAAGATCTTTATAAGAGTAGTTTTTTACCTCATTGGATTCCTCTGAGCTTACTTCTGAATCTGATCTTGATTCCTTTGAGCTTGCTTCTGAATCTGATCTTATCGTAAGACACAGATTATCCTCCTCTGAGCTATCAGTTGAAACTTCCTCTTCATCCTCATCATCCCAAGTTGCTGCGAAGGCCTTTTTCTTCTTTTTCTTTCCTTTATTGTTTTTGAGAAGTGGACAGTTTTGTTTGAAGTGACCAGGCTTGTTGCAGTTATAACAGATTAGTTCGTTTTCAGAGTTGTCAGAATCTTTAGATGTATTACTACTGGTCTTCTTCTTTCGTGGCTTGTATTTCGACCATCTTCTGAAATTATTGACAGCCACTGTAAGTCCTTCAATTGGATCAACTTCTTCTTCATCACTCTCTTCTTTGCTCTTTAAGGCAATCGTCTTCTTCTTTGGTTCGGAATTGATGCGTTCCTCCTTTGCTTTCAACTCAAGCTCATACGTCATCAGATTTCCGATCAAATCCTCCATGCGTAGTTTACTCAAATCTTTCGATTCTTGTATTGCCGTGACTTTTGCCTCAAAGTTCATTGGTAGGACTCGTAGTATTTTCCTTATCAGCTCTACCTCAGAGAATTCCTTTCCAAGCACTCTAGCGTTGTATACCAGTGTTGAGAAGCGTCCAAACATGTCCTTTATACTCTCGCCTTTGTCCATCACAAAATTCTCGTATTCATTGCTGAACAGGGCCAGGCGAGACTCCTTGACTTGAGAAGTTCCTTCGTGTGTCACTTCCAAAGTATGCCAGATTTCCTGTGCTGTTTTACAATGAGAAATTCTATTAAATTCATTTTTATCAAGAGCACAGATCAGAGCATTCATGGCCTTAGCATTGGTAGTTTTTAATTTCTTATCATTAGCATCCCACCTATCCTTTGGTTTAGGAATCTCAGTATCACCTACAGTTATAGTGGGAGTTTTATAGCCAGATTCAATAATATCCCAAACATCGTAATCAACAGAACTAAGATAAATACCCATCCTAACCTTCCAATACGCGTAGTCACTCCCATTAAACATTGGTGGCCTAACAATAGATTGCCCCTCAGAAAAAGCATTATCTGATAGATTCATGACTCTAGAGTTAAAAAAATTTTACCTCGCTCTGATACCACTTGTAGGATCTAGAATAACCCTAGAGGGGGGGGGGGGGGTGAATAGGGTTATGACAAATTTTCTTGATTTAAACAGATTCAATCACAGAAACAAATAGCAGATAAGTAAATATGCAGAAAAGTAAATCACACACAAAATTTACCCAGCTTCGGCAAACCCTGCCTACTGCTGCATTCCCAGATTTCTATTAGAATTAAACAGTCTCACGCTTACAAACACTCTCACAGACTCGCAGACACTCGCAGACACGCTCCCGCTCACAAACACTCTACTAGACTCGCAAACACTCGCTCCCGCTCACAAACACTCTAATAGACTCGCAACCCCTGCTCCCGCCTATAGAGCTTCGTTTACTCGCGAACTCTGCTCCCGCTTATAGAGCTTCGCTTACTCGCGAACTCTGCTCCCGCACTCTGCTCCCGCCTGTAGAATTTTGCAAACTCGCAACCCCTGCTTACTGAACTAATTCTAACTAGACAATCTGACAACACCTAAACCCTAGGTGGTGATTAACCCTGCTTTTGATTGGAAAAATAAAAACAAACTGCTGATTTGAAAACCGGAGCAAAAATTTAAGTATAGACGTGTTTAAACATTTTTTTGCTCGATAAAAATTCGATTTGAAAATTTTAAAAGCAATGAAAAATATTTATCTCAAAATTTTCAAATCCTAAATTTAAAACCCTTTTTAAAATAAAAACCTTATATCCTTAACATATCCGGCCGGCCCTATTTTATTTCTACAACCCGATTCAGTTTCTTTGCTCTGGAGAAATTAAATGGCGGCCGCTTCTTCTCTTGTTCCTTCGATCTGAAAACTAGGGCTTGTGAGAAAGTGCTTTAGTTCGATTGTGAGGTTGGCTAGGGCTTTGCGAAGCTCCGATACTATTTCGATCGATTGTTGGTTGTGCGCGATTTATCCTGGCTCGATCGATCTCCTGTTGCTTTCTTCGGTTGCTTCGATGAGTTCGACAATTGCTTCGAGGTTAGATTTTTATCACTGTTGCTCTTCGATTTTTGTATTCGAACTCCTATGGATATGCCGATGATGATTGGGGTTATTTTGCATTCGTATGATTTGTCGTTGAAGCTCATAGCCGATGATGATTCCCTTGGGTTGAATTTATATGGGTTCGATACCCTGTTTTCTCGTTCGTCTGAATATATTTGAATTTGTCAATATTTTTTGCTCTGCCGCTTGATGATGCTTGAACGATTGAGATGTTTTCTGACCTTTTCCCATAATGGTATATACTCGTATATTTTATACGTGTTCTCCACGGCTTTGAATCTGGACTTGATTTTGGTTCCTTGATTGCTTGGTTATCACGGTACTGTTTGATTTTGTGTAGACTTCGGCTTGTGGTGATTTTTGACTTTATTTTGAAACACGGCTTCGATCTTCTTTCTTGTTGACTTTGTCACACCCGGCTTTACGCAGATGCTTCTCTTGTTCCTTGGTTGAATTTGTACATTCATATACTTGAGTCTTGTAACCTGCATTCACACTGGTTTGATATTTGTTGGTTCATCTTGTAGTTGCATTAGTTGTGTATGTTGTCACTGTGATAAAACTCGAACTGTTGCATCTTCATGTCTGGTTCAGTCTTTGGTCACTGATGTTTGAGTTGTGCTCTTTGATCGTATCTGGTATACTTGTAATGGTCTCTTTGCATTTTTGTTTGGGCTTGTGTAACCAGCTGAGATTGGTATTGAGTTGTTTGCCCTTGTACATGCTTTACTGCATTGCTGGTGTGTGGGTTTGTTGCATTGCCATCAGTGCTTGGTTCAGATTTCATATCATGTTGAACTGGTTCATCTTTGTTGCCTTTGTGTACTGCTTGGGCTATTTTGTTCTTCCTCAAAAATATTGTTGCAGTGATTATCAGTCGACGTGTGCACACGAGTTGGCGGGGCGGTGCACACGTGTACAAATGTACACGTGTGTATCGCAGCCACTCAAGACTGTCCCTGATATAAAATATACTGATATGCACAATAAAATGATGACGAACAACCCAAATAACTGAGGCAAACAATGTTTTCAAAATCGTCTTTTCTTTCAACATCATAGTTTATTTTGAATTTCAGAAATATTTCTTTTTCAATTTTACTGCGTTTGAAAATATTTTTGCAGATTGCTCAAATGCTGGAATCCGGACTGTAATATAGTTGAAGATCAAATATAAGTGTGAGCGAAATGTAGTGAGGAAATGATGTAAAATCGAGTTGTGATGTATTCAGAAAATTGTACAGTTATTGTGAGAGTGTGAGTGTGTACTATTCAAAAACTTTGTAATGACAATGATATGAATAAAATTTCTTTTTGAATTCCAAATTCCGTTGTTATTTAATTTTATTCAGTATATTGTCATTTATTCTGTGAAGTATGAAATAGTACAATATCAAATACATTTGTATGAATATATATGTTTATTATCATCAAACAAAAACTATATAACGATCATATAATCGCATATTCCATAACATGTGGTATCAGAGCTCTGGTTTTAGGCAAAACTCAACATATGTAGTAAACCTAATTACAGAATCACTTTCGTTCGTGTTTGAATCTCCTTCTCTTTGACTCGGTTTCCTTTGAATTTTGGAACGTTCCTCTCGGTTCCAAAATCCATTTTTCCTCTCCCTATTCGTGTATCTGGATTTCAGAGCACCCCATAACTCCACTAAATGATTGTAAAAGAGTGAAACTCCTTTACAACGGACATCGATTCACCAGAGATTTCTGTATCCTCGGTTTAGAAGCTGCTATCCCTTGTTATACTCGAATTCTATCTCTGGCAATCGAATGTCGATTTGCTCCAGAATTCTACCTCGATCTTATTTTGAAGTCACGGTTGACCCGGTTAAGGTTGCCCGCGATTTATATAAGTCTATTCATCTTCCTATTTTGTAATTAAATTATCTTATCTCCCATTCGAGCCTATATATTTTAGTTAGAATTCTATTTGAATAAGACCCCTTGAATTGGAATCTCTAACCATGCTTTGAAATCCATGCTGTATTATCGAGTGAGGGAGTGTATTTGTAATTAATGTTTAAAATGTTTTATAGTGTGTTGTTTGAGTTGTTCATGTTCATTTGGGTTTTCGATCGATTCGTCTTATCAGCGGTATCGATAGGATTTCCAAAATACTTGAACAGAGCAAACTGACACAATATTTTCTTCAAATTGGAAAATGGAATAAATTTTTATATTATATAAATAAGAAATTTTTTTTGGAATTTAATAAGTTAATTAAATTGGTTGTTTGAAATGATAATATTTGATTTTCATTTATTGTTCTAAATGAATTTATAAACTTGGTTTATAAATTGATTTGGGAATTTAAATGAATTTAAATTAAAAAAATTTGAGAATTTAATTTTCGGTGATTTCAAACTTTGGTTTAAAGTTTTAAAATGCATAATATTTAAAGTATTTTTGAATAGAAATTTGTTCTCAAGGAATTTTAAAGTTTTTAATCAGTACTCTTCTCTTTTGTCGCTAGAAAATAATTTCGGTGATGACTGCAGCATCATCGACATTCATTTTCGAGTTTCGAAGTGGAGAGACCATTATGTAGCTTTGCTACATTTTTGTTTTGGAAAATTAAATTGATTTGAATTCCTAAAGTATTACTTGATTTATAATATATATATCGGTATATGATTATAGATTTGATTCGATATATAGTATATATATTTATCTCTAAATGGTTTGAAGTTAATCGGAAATTTAATCCTTAAATTTATGTTAAAGGTGATTTTAATTATAAAATGAAGCCAAAATTTTGAATAAATATTAAATTTGAAATAATTTAGTTGGGAAAATTTTACTTGTATAATACCCAATTTCATTCCAATATAACTTACCTAAATTGTGTTGATTCATGAGTTTTGATTCATGACACAAGCTTCAGAGATCATACGACGAGAATACTATACGAAAGTGACAAAAAGAGAATAAGTGTATATTGTGCACTACAAAGGAGACAAGACTACAATCCAGAGATTAGTATGAATATTTTATTTTATTGAGTCTTAGAATATTGTTAAAATCATTCCTCAAGTAGTCACACACACACAAATTGATTTATATTGATTTATACATAAATAAGTGTGCACTATGCAATTGACAGCAGGTCGGCTGACCGACCAGAAACCTCGGTCGACCGACTCTGTGTCAAATGCACAGATATGCACTGTTTTATACATGTCTGTAAACTCAGCTGACCGGCCAGTTTTCTCGGTCAACCGACCTGAACATAACGGCTAGTTTTCTGAAGAGTTGCGATCGTTCATGAAGAGGAATGTCCTTCAATCCAAGAGATATGGACACAACTTTTGATTGAAACTCTTCATGAAAGATTGTAACTATTCTACAACTGTATAAACATGTTCAATTCACTTCTACAATAACCGATTCTTGTATATAATTCTGAAATCTATTCTCTATTTATTTCTGCAAATAAAAGCATTCATTCTTATTTAACACTAGAATCCTTGATTTAATTCATATACTTCGATTCTACGTGATTATCTTCCTTCTAAATCTTCAAACACATATATACTCTTGAGGATTTGATTATAGGAAATTTGTACTATCAAAAGACAATCAGTGTTATTCAGAACACATTCGTCAACAAGCTATTTGTATTAAAGTTGAAGTCCTCTTCGGCTGTTGAGGCAGAAAAATTCCTGTTCGGCTGCTCAGGTGTCGTATACCTATTCCTCCGGGTTAAGTGAGGGGTTTAGTTTAAATACAGAGGGTATTCTGGGACTGGATGTAGAATGGGAAGTTCGAACCAGTATAAAAATTCCTGGTGTGCTTACTTTAATTTTTATTTTACTGCTATTATCAGTTTCCGCATTTATATACCATATTACACGATCCTTAGTACTACTCGTACACTTTCATTTGGTATCGGAGCAAGGTTATCCTATAACCGTCACAAAGTTATTTGATATCTATTTCTAGTAATTTGGCAACAACACATACTAACGATTTTGACACTGACATTAATACTAGTTTCACAGAGGGTCAATCAACTTCACGACCTCCAATTTGTAATGGTATAAATTCTAATTATTGGTCAACTAGAATGAGAATCTGTATGCAATCTAGTGGATTTGATATCTGGAATGTTATACAAAGTGAGTACACAACTCCTACTGGAGAATACTCAACTTGGAGTAACACACAAAAACTAGATGCTACATCAAATGCAAAGGCTATGAATATTTTATTTTGTGCATTAGAGAGAAATGAATTCAATAGAGTTAGCATATGCACTACTGGTTATGAAATTTGGAGAACACTTAAGATAACACATGAAGGAACGAACAAAGTTAAATTAAGCAAAATTTCTATGTTGAAAAATCGATTTGAAAATTTCAAAATGAGGCCAAATGAATCTATAAATGACATGTACTCTAGATTCCAGGATATTTATCATGCTTTACTATCACTAGAACAAAAGTTTACTAATTTTGATGTTGTTACAAAAATCTTAAATTCTTTCACGGACGAATGGGAAAGAAAAGTCCTAGCCATTGAAGAAGCAAGTGATTTGTCAACATTAAAACCAGAAGAATTAATAGGTAATTTAATGTCCTACGAAGTAAATTTGCAGGCAAAAAGAAATGGAGCACAAGAAAAGAAAAATGTGGCATTCCAAGCAGAAAAAGATGATTCCGACTCGGATAATGAAGATATGGCAATGATCGCTAAAAATTTCAAAAAGTTTTTGAAATTCAACAGAAACAAATTCAAGGGAAACAAAAATAATTCCAACAACAATTCCAATAGCAGCAAACCATCATCTTTAGCAATGGAATGTTATGAATGTCATAAGAAAGGACACATGAAGAAGGATTGTCCAGAGCGTAAAAAGAATAATTTCAAGAAGAACAAAACGAAACGAAAAGCTTTTTCTGTCACTTGGGACGACACTGACTCATCATCCTCATCAGAGAGTGAAAGTGATAATGAACAAGAAAATGTGTGCTTCATGGCTTCGTCAGACGATGTAAGTGATCTTACTTTTGAATTTTTAATTGAAATTAATTCCAAATTAGTAAATTTAGCAAAGCAACTTAAAAAGAAAAATAAGGAGTTGCAAAGAAAGTTAGATAGGACAGTCTTAGAAGTAGATATGCTGAAAGATGAGAAGAAAATATTAGAAGAAGAACTTGAAATTTCTCAACAATCAAATTCTAAGTTATCTTCTCAAATTTCGTCAATATCTGAAGAACTAGAAATTCAGAAAAATAAAAAAGATGTTTTACTTTTTGAAAATAATAGTTTAAACTCTAAGATTAAGGATTTAGAGTTAGAAAAATCTAGTCTTAAAATAAAATTTGATGATATTTCTAAAAATGTATCTAATTTCAATAAAGGAAGAGAGAATCTTTCTAGAATACTTGAGAATTTTCAATCCTCTAACAATAAATCTGGACTAGGATTTAAGAAACAAAATAATTTTGCTAAAAGTAGGATTAATAATAATATTAAGAAGGATATTAAGAAAACAGTTTACTCAAATACTAAAACCATCAAGATATGGATTCCAAAAACAAATAATGTTTTGATAAGGAATAAACATATCAAAATATTTATGGAAACTGTTCATAATAACAAGAATTATGTTTATAAAGGGAATTTTGAACCCGTATGGGTTTGGCTTCCTAAGATCTAACTCTTAGGACCCTAAAAAGAGTGGGTACCAACTTTTAATAAACTTTTTGCAGGTACCACATAAGAAGAGAGGAAAATGGATTTTAGATAGCGGTTGCTCAAAACACATGACTGGAAACAAAGAAATGTTGTCAAACATTATATACTCAAATGAAGGAGCAGTCGCCTTTGGAGATAACTCAAAAGGATATATCATCGGCAAAGGCGATGTCAGTAGCAATGGTACCTCTAATTTACCTCTTATTACTGATGTTTTATTAGTTAAAAATTTAAAACACAATTTATTAAGTATTAGTCAGCTATGCGATAAAGGTTTTAATATAACTTTTTCAGAAAATAAATGTAATATTTTCGATAAAAATCATAACACTATTTTCGAAGGAAAAAGAGATAAAAATATTTATATCTTAAATATGAATGTTAATAATGATTTAAATTAGTGTTTAGTAGCTAAAGAAAACGATTCTTTTCTTTGGCACAAAAGATTTTGTCACATCAATTTTAATACTATCAACAAACTAGCTAAAAACAAATTAGTTAAAGGATTATCCAATATAAAATTCAAATCTAATATATTTTGTGATGCATGTAAATTAGGAAAACTAACAAAATCCTCTTTTAAATCAAAGAAAGTAATATCTACAGAACAACCACTTGAACTTTTACACATGGATCTTTTTGGTCCAACTCAAGTGTAGTCTATTAATCATAATAGATACGTATTTGTTATTGTAGATGATTTTTCTAGGTATACTTGGATTTTCTTTTTGAAAAATAAAAGTGATACTTTTGATAATTTTAAAGTTTTTATTAAAAGAATCCAAAATATTAAAAGTTTGAAAATTAAAAATATAAGAAGTGATCTTGGAGGAGAATTTGAAAATGAAGCTTTTGAACAATTTTGTAACAAGAAAGGTATTAACCATAATTTTTCGTTTCGTAGAACACCACAACAAAATGGAGTTGTAGAAAGGAAAAATAGAACGTTACAAGAATGTGCAAGAACTTTATTAAATGGAACCACTTTATCGAAACACTTTTGGGCAGAAGCTGTAGCTACTGCTTGTTATGTATTGAATCGTGTTTCTGTTCGACCGTTAACTAAGAATACTCCATATGAACTTCTAAATGGAAGAAAACCAAATATTGCATATCTTAAAGTTTTTGGTTCTAAATGTTTTATTTTGAATACTAAAGATCAGCTAGGCAAATTCGATCCAAAATCCGATGAAGGAATATTCGTTGGATATTCGAAACGAAGTAAGGCTTATCGAATTTATAATAAATGAACTAAAATTATTGAATAAAGTTTACATGTTTCATTTGATGAAAATTTTAAAAATATAAATCCAAATGTTACTATTGATTCTGATGATGAAGCTACTCAGAATGAAAATAGTAATACTAAAGAAACTTTCGATAATGATCATGATATTACTGAAAATGAGAATATTACTCCTAATATAATAAATTCTCCACCTAGAATTTTACGAGATCATCCTGTGCAAAATATAATTGGAGAAGTTAATACGAATGTTAAAACCAGACATCAATTAAATCAAGTTAGACATATAGCTTTTCTCTCCAATATAGAACCTAAGAATATAAAAGAAGCATCAACTGATGACTACTAGATTCTTGCCATGCAAGAAGAACTAAATCAATTCGAACGAAACAAAGTTTGGGAACTCGTTCCTAGACCTAGTGATCAATCAGTCATTGGTACTAAATGGGATTTTAAAAATAAAGCAGATCAATTAGGAAATATAACCAGGAATAAAGCTAGATTAGTTGCTCAAGGATATAATCAAGAAGAGGGAATTGATTACGAAGAAACATTTGCTCCAGTCGCCCGACTTGAAGCAATACGAATCTTATTGGCTTTCGCGTGTTTTCATAATTTTAAACTTTATCAAATGGATGTTAAAAGTGCATTTTTAAATGGATACATAAAAGAAAATGTTTTTGTTGAACCACCACCTCTTTTTAATCATGAAAAATTTCCGGATCATGTTTATAAACTCAGAAAAGCGTTATACGGTTTAAAACAAGCACCACGTGCTTGGTATGATCGTCTTAAAAGCTATTTATTAGAATCTGGTTTTGAAATTGGTAAAGTAGATCAAACTCTTTTTATTAAGAAAACTAATAAAGATATTTTATTAATTCAAATATATGTTGATGATATCATTTTTGGCTCGACAAATGAAAAACTATGTCAGGAATTTTCGACTATAATGACAAATGAATTTGAAATCTCTCATATGGGAGAATTGTCATATTTTCTTGGATTACAAATTAAACAAATTGAAAATGGAATTTTTATTAATCAAGAAAAATATTGTTATAATTTAATTAAACGATTCGGTTTGGAAAACACTGCTGCCAAACCAACTCCTATGAGCACAACGATTCAGCTAGATAGAGATGAGGATGGCAAAAGTGTTGATCAGAATCTATATCGTATTATGATTGGATCTTTACTATATTTGACAGCAAGTCGACCCGATATTATGATGAGTGTTTGTTTATGTGCTCGATTTCAAGCAAATCCCAAAGAAACACATATGCGAGCAGTTAAACGTATTATTCGTTATCTAACTAAAACCAAAGATTTCGGGCTATTCTATCCGAAAGAATGTCCTTTCGAATTAGTCTCCTATAGCGATGCTGATTTTCGAGGAAGTCGGACGGATCGAAAAAGTACGAGCGGAACATGTCATTTCATTGGACGTTCCTTAGTCTCTTGGTTTAGTAAGAAACAAAACTGTGTCTCTTTATCGATGTGTGAAGTAGAATATATATCTGCTGCTTTGGCATGTGCACAAGTCGTATACATGCAATAAACATTACAAGATTTTAATTGTCATCTTGAAAAATCTATAATTTATTGTGATAATACTAGTGCAATAAATCTTTCTAAAAATACGATCAATCACTCACGAACAAAACACATTGATATTCGTCATCACTTTCTTCGTGATTGTTTGGAAAAAGGATTAATAAATTTAGAATTTATTAATACTAAAAATCAAATTGCTGACATTTTTACTAAACCGCTAAATGAAAATAATTTTATAAAATTTAGACGTGACTTAGGAATAATGTCTTTAAAGGATTTATAAATAAAAATATGCAAAAATATTGAAAAACAAAAATTGTTTTATTTCTGACCAAAGCGGAACTCGAACTCATGATGTAACGACTCGAATTTTTCGCGTTCGAAAATCGACATCCGTACTTCACATTGTACTAGAATGCCGCAGATTCGACCGCTCAAATCCGATTCGCCGGAGCTTATAACACAATTAAGTATAACAACACAGCGGAAGAAAAAGAATATATCAATATATATTACATTGATACCATGACAGATACAAAAATCTAATACAATATGATACAACAGATATCAATATACATAAGAGATATGATACAAGAAATAGCAGCGGAAAGAAAATAGATAACACCAACAGTAGATAGAATATCTCCAATAGAATGCTCCAATCCATAGCTAGCGGAAAGCAAGGTCAGTCATCCAAGGACTGACTAGCTCCAGATAATCTACTCAACCTGAATATCTGAGAAATCCAACTCTAGACTGCCCATGTGGAAAATGGTGGGCACCCAGAGTTTATAACGACCCTGAATTTTTGACATTTGAAATGTGAATATTTAATTGAGTTTAAATATTCGAATGATAGTTTAATTTGAAATTCAAATATCAGAATGGATTTGGCGATTAAATTATTGAATTTAATTACTGAAGTTGGGTAAAAAGTTGAATCTTCATTTTTAAACTGATTAAAAATAATATGAAGTCTTGGAAAATTGATATTGATTATACTGAAGATAATAGAAGCTTCAGAATTGAGTTTGGAAATGATTTGTTCAGTTTTGAATTTTATCGTTCAAATCGATATTTAAAAATAGCGTTCCGGGGCACAGTCTTGGAATTCGACGAAACTAGTTTTATTGGATCTGTAATATTGTATTATTATCGGATTTTAATTTTCGTAATGTTTGGAGTGATCGTTTGGCCGTACGATTAGCAAACGCACTGAAATTAAATCGAAAATTTAATATTTTAACTGGTCTAAAAAGCTATCTTCTCCATACGATCGAATTTGGACTCGAAACCTTTTCCATTGCGTTCGGAATAGGCCTATAACATTACGAACGCCTAGCAGCACGCCTCAATAAGAGATCGAGATTTTGGGCTTCGTCTTCGTGACAATTTGAATTCAATTTAAATATATATTTATTCACATACAATAGTCAGCCTTCAACTGAAATAATGTCACACCAATACTTTTTACACTTCATTTCAGTTACTGTAGCAAACTGGTTGAAGCACGTAAACATCCCTTCCTATCTCCCCTTTTTCTAACATCTCGTTCTCTCCATTCTTTTAAAGAAAACGAAGCTATTCCTAGTTCAAACAAAAAAATCAAATTCTCTGAGTAAAACAATGACCGCGTTTGAAGGAATAATTTTTTTTTGAATTAAATTCTCCTCCCAGTTCGAAAACTGCCTCCCCAAAATCCCTTTCGTTCTGCACAAAAGACGAAAAAAAATGTGAATACCTATTCGTTTCTCAGCAAACAAGAAAAGATAACGGCATCACTTCGTTCAAACAAATCAAAATCAATGGCCGCTTACTCCCCTTCTTCAAATTCACGAAGCCTCGTTCGAAAATCAACTTCGAATTATTTTTCCTCTTCTCCCTTAAGTCGCGTATTTCGTTCATTCCTTCCTAATTTGAAAAAAAATCAAATCTTTCCCTTATCAGTCGAAAAAGGAGAGGGGGATCTCGCGTGCGACTGTGAGATGTTGGGTATCGCGACTTCAACTGGAGCTAGGGTTTCACCTAGCTGTGGGAAGGGGAGCGACGTGGGATTCGAGTGGTCACGATGATGGTCAGGCGATTTGGTGGAGGCGCATGCGTGGTCGCGGCTGCGACTTAAGGGTGAACTCGATCACTGTGGAATCTCCCGTGGGGTGTCGCCTGGTTGTGGGCTCGAGTTCGAGCCTGGGTTTCGATCTGGATTCGTTTTGTTCAGTGAGGTAGTTTTTCCTTTTCTTTTCTTTTTATTAAATTTAATAAAAACAGTTAAGTATATATGCAGTTTGTAGTAAAACAGAAAAATAATGAGTATATATATATAAGATTTAGAAGATAGAAGTTTTAAGTGGTGACATAGATTATTTTATATAGATATATATTTTACCGATTTATGTTTAAAAAGAAAGGAAAATTTTTATACAATAAAGGAATTTTTGTACCTTCTTTTATAGAGAAGAAAATATAAATATAAAAGTATAAAAACACATACATATTTTATTTTAAATGTATATATAGGAAAGGAAAAATAAAATAAATATATATGTAGAGGCAGGGTTTTAGAAATGGAAATTTTAAAAGTTGAGAACCTTTTGTATAAAACCAAATTTATAAAAATCTGTATAGATTATTTTAAAATATACATAGATTATATTTTAGTATATGGTTTCAAAAGAAAAAGAAATATTAGTTTGTTCAATCCATCTGAATATTAATAAAACCTTATAATGTCTGTTACAAGGTCTATAAATCGAGAAAACAAGCTGGAATAAAAATGGATTGCAAAATAAAAGGCAAAGGTGAGATCTTCTCACTCAAGCAAAGGGGTTTGTTTAATTTTAAATAGTTATATTTAAAATTATTGAATGTGTTGATTGATTGCTATTTGGATGTGATATTAGATATAGTAGGATATATCTATATATAGCAATATATATTTATATATATATATTGGTGATTGATTTTCCCGCATTATATAGCGGATGAGACCCTATTGCGCCGCATAATAGCGGATGATATTTTATAAATCCCATATACCGCGATATTCCACCTCGAAGTGGAATTGGTATTGTGCTAACATCTGTGGATGTAGGGAAATAGGTTGGAGGGATCCAACAGGATTCCTCAAAACATTTGAATTGGTTTCATATGTTGTGTGATTGATTATTTATAATCTGTGAATGATTATATCTGCGATTGAATGTGTTGAAGGCTACAATTTAGCCGAAGGTATTTTTGGTATCGTTGGATACCAGAAATAGATGAAATTGGATTTTTGAAAATTTAAATTGGAAATTTTAAGTAAATTCTTTAGAAGGAATTGATTGAATTTAAAAGAAGGAAATTTAAAGCGTAAAGTTGATTTTTTTGAAATCTTATCGATTCATTTCCAAAATATGGGAAAAGATTTTTTTTATAAATGGATTTTGAATAGTATTATTTTAAAGTTGAATTTTTTTTTTAAATGGAATTTTAAATGGCTTGGAAGAGATAAAGGAAATTATTTTAAAAGGCGATAAATTGTTTGAAATCCAATTTGTAATTGATTTGGTATTTGAAAAATAAATCTTTGGAAAATCAATTTGGAAATTGATTTGGTGTTTTAAATAAAAATGGATTTTTGTGTTGAAAGAAATTTGGAAATCGATTTGTAAAATGATTTGGTTTTTGGAAATAAATTTAGAATCAATTTGAAAATTGATTCGGTGTCGAAATGAATTTGAAATCAATTTGGAAATTGATTTGGAGTTGAAAGTAAATATTTGGAAAACGATTTGAAAACCGTATAAAAGTGAATATTTGGGAATGTAAATTTCGAATAGAATTTATAAAGGAAGGGGAAATTTGTTTTAAAAATAAACATTGATTTATTTTTAAAGTGTGGGAAATATGATTTGAAATCAGTTTTCAAAGTGATGAAGTGTGGAAATAAATTTACAGATTTGGGATGTAAATTTGAACTAAATCGATAAGGATTTATTAAATTGGTTTAAATGAAAGTGATTTGAAATTTGTTTTCAAATGGTTGAAGTGTTAAACTGTATCTCGCGAAGAGATTTAAAATTTAATGATTTGAGAAAAGTTATTTAAATTGGTTGATTGTTGTGAATGTGGTTGATAGTTAAATAACCGACTATCAATATTTGCCTTTGGAATGACACTTGATTTGTTTTTAAAACAAACGCTCACTATTCGGGTTAGCCGGGAAAAGACCTTTGTGTCATATAACCCATTCTGAATTAGTGATACGACGATATGGATCGTATTGAAGACTGGTATGAAGACCAGATATTTTCGAAAATGAAAGGACAACCTGTCGAATGTCTCTTCACCGAGTTGCTCCGGTATAGAGATTTATATCACTCTTTTTGTGATGGGAAGTCCGGACGTGATTAGTGAATATCCGGATTGCAAGGGCTTCTTTGGAAGTGCCTTCGGTTCTGTTCGATCCCGGAACGGACTTGTATGGATGTGTGTCTGACGTTACACTTTGAGATGTAAAGCTGGTTTCTATCGAATACATTTCTGTTGGTGGCGGAGAATTTATTCTCTTAGCTTAACACCCTTCTCTGAGACGTACGAGCTCAGAGGTTATGTAGTTGATGGTTACTAGTGATACATTCCCAATTTGGTAATGTGGCACACGAAGTGCTGTTGATCATTGGTTGATCAAAGCGTGGCTTTGTGAAAAAGCGTGGCTTTGTGAAAAAGCGTGGCTTTGTGAAAAAGCGTGGCTTTGTGGGTGAGACTTCGTCGAGCCTCACAACTCGGTAATGGTCGAAACAGGAATGTTGCAGCCAAGGTTTGTAGGGGTAGCACCCCTAGGGTATGCCATTTCCTTCTAGTTAAAAGGTGATATCATGGTATGGAGCCCAGATATTTTACCTATGTTGATGCCACACATTTTTTATACTTTGTGGTTGTGGCTTTGTGATTGAGGATCCTCGGATAAAGGTCGGTAACGACCGGGCGATGGCATAGCTCGTGTGTTAGCTACCTAGTTACAGCTTGGTTAAAGCATGAGGTAGCGTCGGCCTTGTGTTTGCAGAGATCCGGTTAGGTTCTCAGGGCGTCTTTCCAGAGGCGTTCCTAATTCGGTGTAAGGAAGTTCCTTTGCCTGACCATTTGTTGGAAATCCAAAGAAACAATACGCGCCCTGTACGGTTTTAATTGTATTACCTGCTATGGAATGTGGCGGTAACCTGCTACTGAACATAGTAGCTATAGTAGGCATACAACAATGGTTGTATGTTGGCTAGGATTGATATTATACTTTCGAAATGTTTTCCACACTAGACATTAATAATAATATCAACTGATTTTGCGTAGTAAGCATTTTTTACTATCATAAGGGGAAATCTCCTCCAATTCTGTGTTTGCATTGTGTGTGTGGCGGGAGGCCTTATGGTAGTTTCATTTTCCAAAAGCACTGCGAAATTGTTTTATTTTCTTTGTGAAAATAGCTGTTTTACGGTCTCACACCAGTCACCATGACTGACTCGGAGTTTATTGTTCCCTTTCTAAACTCTGGGTGCCCATAATTTTCCACACGAGCAGCCTAGAGTTATGTTATCAGGATATTCTGGATGTTTTGGAGATTTGGAGATGAGCTGGATGGCGAAGCGTACTACCGTACTTGTTTATTTATTCCGCTGTGTATTCTGTGTGAGGACAAGTTTAAATAACTGTCCATTGTTGTATTGAGTTGTATATTGACTCTGATTGATGTATGTATAAACTGATATAGTCTTTTGTTTTAAAGATTATTGATTCATCTATTATATATTGTTCCGCTGCGAATGTGAGATTCTGATATTGTTTCTGTTTCTGTTTTTCTGTTCTTTATTTTCTTCTGTCTTCTTCTACCTCTTCTTTTAACCCTAATGGTTTGGTTTTCCGGCATTCGATTGCGCAGCATTTGATACAGTGGACGTATTAATGTCGACTTTCGAGCGCCGAAAAGTCGAGTCGTTACACATGACCTCTGACTTGCTTGTTAGATGTTGTGTTATAGCTACTTGAGCTATGTGTGTTTCTTGTCTCAGTTCTCTTTAAAGTTTGCATTATTTATTTTGGTTTTAGAAAAACTATTTTTAGTTCTAAAACTTATAAATCATACATTTACGAATAGCTTTATTGTTAAACTTCTATGATTATAGTTAAAACTAGTTCCTATCCACTAATTTTTCCGCAAACAAATGCTTATATATATATTTTTAAACATATACTAAGAAAGTTTTTAATATCAAAACTTGAAAATGTCTTCAAACAATGAATTCTATAATTCCAAAAACTCCCATCTATCATACACATCTCCAGACGATGATGGTTCCGACCGCATTCCTGAAAACGGCCCTTATCCTACCTTTCCCATGCCTAAACGTATCCTTGACTTTTCTTCTCCGGATAAAGACCCCCGACACGGGTGGAAACCATGGGAAGACTCCCATACAGGCTATACACCAAAAAAAAGGGAAGAATGCAATGGTAATATCCCCATCAACCAAACAAAAAATTGATGAAATACATCACTACCAACAACAACAAATGGATATGCAGCGGGAACTCTACTATGAACAAAAAGTCACGGCAAGACGTTTAAGTTTTCTGGAAAAGATTGCCATGAAAGTTTGTTCGTCAAAGAAGGATGATGTTGCTGAACCTACTTATAGACCCTCATCCTCTTCAAACCCTGTTCAAACTCCAATAGCCCCAAGATGGTCACATATAGAAGATGTTCCGTCTCCAAACTCATGGGAACGTAGATTTTAACGAACGGTGGCTAAATTTATATATATATATATATATATATATATATGTTGTTGTTTTCAATAAGATGTATAAATATAATGCAATGATAATATAATTTATATTTCTATAATTTTTGTTGAAAAACAGCAAAAATGTGCATTTCTAATAGGGTCGGTCGACCGAAGACCTGAGTCGGTCAGCCGAACCCATCCTGAAAGTTTTCAAATGTACATTTCTAATAGGGTCGGTCGACCGAAGACCTAAGTCGGTCAGCCGAACCCATCCCAAAAGTTTTAGCTAGTCTCAGAAAACTCAATCGGTCAGCCGACCCAGTTCCTTCGGTCGACCGAACATGCAATCTGCTGTTTTTTACCTCATATTAGTAACCATCCTTTCACCTTTTCAACTTACCTCTTCACTTTTGCTTTCCCAATTTTAGTTTTTAACCTAGCCCCCATTAAAATTCTCCCAAATTTTTTATCTTTTCTTCAGAAACAATGGCTCCCAAGAAGAAATCAAAGACTACCGGTGGCTCATCTTCATCAACTCCCGTAGATACTCAAATCGCCTCATGGCTTGTCAATGACGTAGCACTTCAAAGATGGATACAACTTCAAGATGCCAAAATCTTTGAAGAATCATTTGTAAGTTATCCTGATTTCTCTTCCTACGGTATTGAAAATGCCGCTATTGAGAGTGGACTTGGTACATTCCTTGACCATAGGAAAAATAACTTGAAAATCAATCATATTATGGTCAAGTTATTTCTAGCAAACCTCAACCTTGTCAATCCGCCGAGAAACACTGACAATTGTGTTTGGACATCGGTTTGTGGCACTTCAATTTTCCTTTCCATTGATCGAATTAACCACATTTTAGATGCTAGGCCGGGTGGAATCTCATTACACGATGTAGATTGTAATATATCAAGTCGTGACCGGATAAGCCATTTATTTTTCGAAGATGATGCTACGGATTTTAGACAAACATCGTCACTTAGACCTAAAGCTAGACTCCTTCATCGATTCATGATGAAATCTTTAGTTCTTAGAGGTGGTTCATATCATCTCGTATATCCCGAAAATTTTAAGGCATTGTATGCTATTTGTAGGAAAGTAAGAGTTAATTGGGCACAACTTCTTATGGATGAATTTCTCTCTTTTAACCAAGGAAAGATGCTCCATATTTATTATGGAGAATACATAATGAGATTGATTAATAGCTTCGTCATCAATGCTCCGGAATTCGAAACCTCCAAAGTCCGTATTTTTGATTCAAGGACCATTAAGTTAATGAAATTGCCTGATGCTCCACCTAGATTTATAAGATTTGAGCAATGGAGTGCTACTCCGAGAGAACAACTACGCCGTAGCTATTCTACACCTCAACCATCTACTCATGCTACAGAACGTCTAACCCGCCAATCCTCAATTCAACGACCAACTCCCGGAATTAGTACGAAAGTGGCCATTGATATTTTGGCTCAAAATCAACTAGCCTTGGATGCCCGGCTACGAAAAATTGATGGTCGTTTCAAGAAAATCAAGGGCTTCTTCGTGAATTTATGGGATGCCTTATCATGTACTTCCGAAGCCGATGCCTCTTATGTTACTCCCGGAAAAAGACCAGCGCCAAACTTCTCTTGGTCTACTTCAGATAACACAAGTTCAGGTACATCAGCAACTCACGTTCCTCACACTCAAAGACGTGGTAAGGAACCGGCTCCTCCGGAAGAAAATATTCGTCCAGAATTTTGGGATTCTGATGATGATGAGGAGTGATCGTATTGTTTTACAATTTAATTTCAAGAATTTCTTTATGAACAATATGTCTATTATTAGATGTTGTGTGATGCCCCACCTCTATACCCACGCTAGACAAGAACACTACGGTGTAATGCTGTCGACTAGCACGGAGAATAAGGTTGTTGAGGAGCGACCATCCATGTAACTTCTTTAAGCGAGCACCGATATGTCAGATAGTATAGAATGCATATCGTTTAAGGAGGAAATCCGACATACCGAATCAAACTCAAAGCTATCACATAGTGGCTATATATAATCTTCGGAAACAAACATAGAAGTAAACATAACATAAATCAGTCACAGACATCCATATCACAAAGGCGGAAAAAGATATGAATATATATATAACACATGAAAGTGTACATCAGAGTAGTGGTCGGAAAGATCCACGATAGTACAAAAGAATAGCAGCACGTGCTATACAAAAGAATAAGTACACAATATAGAGTCTATATCTCAAATGTGTACATCCAAAAACTACTAATCTAAGTAGTTAGCCAAAAGTCAGAATAATCCTGAAGAGAAGTCAAGCAGAAGCACCTGTAACATCTCGGTCTGACCCGAGTATTATTTATAAGAAAATAATAAACGGATCAGTCTAGCTATAAATATCTGATGATATGGTATAAAGTAAAAGACATGGCATGAACATGTAATAACTATAATGACATACTACTATAAGTATGTAAATGATAATCAACAAGAGATTAATCAATATCACAAGAATCTTCTCAAAGATAAAATAGGGTATCATACCCTAAATTTGTATTCATAACAAGTCAATGACACACGAATTCACCAATGCACAAAAACTGATATCATATCAATGAAAATCATGAAAATTTGTGAAGCACAAATTCCAAAAATCATCACAAGAAATCCAGAAATCACATAAAAAAGGGGGGAGGCCTATCATAAGAACGGGAGCATGAAAACTCACCAACGCGCGTAACACATGAACAAGAAGCTATCTCATGGAAGCTATTTGTTGGGTGCATTTCCTCCACCACCGGTCCAGAACCTCTCTAACAACCACCGGTCCAGATCATGGCCGGACCAAACCCCGCCTCCTCCACCGAACTAACCTTCTCCTCTACCAACCTACCACCCTCGACCGAACCAGAAGCCTCTCCGAATCCACACCACCGGTCCAAAGCCTCACCAGACCAGACCATCCTCCTACTACCGAACCAAGAGATGAAGCCACTATCACCGGTCCAAAGTCTCATCAGACCGGACCATCCATTCATCACCGAACCGAAGCCTAGAAGGCATTACTGGACCAATGTTGCCAGGCCAGATTGCTTCAGCCCCGGTCCACCAGCAGCTATATACATCCAGGACCCCCGCCTCACTCTATAAATAGAGGGAGAGGGGTACAACAATGGGGACAAGTTTGAGAGCTCAAGCGCGGAGAGAACTTTCAAACAACTTTCTTTTACTTGTATCAAAGCTTTGTACTTGTAATCAAAACAAGAGAAGAGAAATAACATATAAAGTGGACGTAGGCACATTCTGGCTGAACCACTATAAATCTGCATGTCTTTTTACAGTTTAGCCCCTGCTTTTCATATATTTGCATAAATCACCCGAATCACTAAGAACAACATAAGATCTACTAAATCATACAATTTTGAGGTGTTTGTCCATTTTTTGTGCAAACATTTTTAGTGCTTTCATTGAGAGCTAGAAGCTCGCAGCTTCAGCTTCATCCACTTAACAGTTTTCCTAACAGCATCGTTCTCCACTTGGAAAACATGCCTCCCAAACAGAGAAAAGATGTTAACAAATGAAAAAACATCGCATCCAGCAGTCTTCCAGATCCAGCTGTCACGAATCAAGTAAATCGTCCTCCTCCAGCAGCAGTAACAAATGAAGGACAGGCTAATCCGACCACTCCTGCCACAGAACAGCCCGCAGCTATTACTAGGGCAGATTTAGACAGGGTTGTGGTTGAAGTAACTAACCGCTTCACGTCCTAGCAGGAAACCTTGGTGGACCATCTCATGTCACGCATAAGGGATGCTGAAGAGTCCAATCGCAACACCGAATCATGGGGCGAGTCCCAGTCTGGAGGATCTCATAGACAACAAAGACCTTCCTTCTTCGAAGGAGCTAACGGCAGAAGTAACCATGGTAGGAGCCGAGATCGAGCACAGCCCGAAGTTAGGCCTGAGGAAACACTTGGAACCGAACCCAACGGGGGAGGTACCGGGCGAAGGTCAACTGTAGCTGAGCATGTCATACTGCCTAACCATGAAAACGCCAGTGAACGGGGTCGAGCTAGAGTCCAGCCCGAAGTTGGACCTGAGGAAGTGCTTAGATCAGAACCCAGCAGGGGAAGATCAAGGCAAGGGCCAACTGTAGCTGACCCTAGCATGCTCCCAGAAGACCAAAGGCAGCCACTAGAAAATATGAGGAATGATAGACGATACCATCCCTACAGGTCATCTGGA
Organism: Allium fistulosum; assembly: GCA_030737815.1. Lineage (NCBI taxonomy): Eukaryota > Viridiplantae > Streptophyta > Magnoliopsida > Asparagales > Amaryllidaceae > Allium > Allium fistulosum. Next base: position 1,148,461,373 of record CM060905.1, read on the forward strand.
CGGAATCAATCCCACAGAACAGAACCAAACTCGTTTCTATCTTCTCCAAATTCTGATGAAAGGATGGAACGCTTATTCAGAGAGTGCGTCCAACGGGAGCAAAGAGATCGAGGGATAGGCGCTAGGGTAACCAGCCCTTTCGCCCGCAACATCGAAATTGCTATCACCCCCCGAGAATGGAAGATGCCAACAATGGAACCTTACAAAGGAACCTCCGACCCCGTTGTACGCTTATAGAGATACACACAACATATGCTCATGAGTGGAGCAACAGAGGGAGTACTGTGCAAATGCTTTCCACTCTTCTTAGCAGATCTCGCTACCTCCTGGTTCTGTCATCTACCCCAGGGATCCATCAGCTCGTGGGAAATGTTGAAAGAAAAGTTTATCAGTCAGTTCCGTATTCATGTGGAACAACCTAAGGACGCTTATTCCTTATCCAGTGTCAAACAGAAACCTGGAGAGAAACTGCAGCAATACCTATCCCGATTCAATGCCGCAGCAGCCGCAGTCCAAGATGCTGATGAGAAGCTTATCCTAATGGCCTTCTGTAGTGGTGTGCATCCGGACACTAAATTTGCTAAAAGGTTGACAAAAGAAAAACCAGCTACTTTACCCGATTTCTTCCATGAAGCCGGGAAATATATGATACTTGAGGATGCTGCAGTTGTGGGGCAGTCAAGACAGCAAAATAAGGCAACTCACAGCAACGCCCCTGCTGTAGCAAGGGACGTTCGAAGAAATGATTCCAGAGACAATGCTGGGGGCAAGAAGGGAGAAAAGCGCCTATATCGGCCTGGACCGAGATTCGACACTTACACTCCTTTGAACGAGACCGTCGAAAATATCTTCCTTACACCCAAGGTGAAGTTAGATACAAACGCCCACCATACAAGAAGGAATCAGATAACGCGCAGAAGTCTGGAAAGTTCTACCGCTTCCACGAATCTCACGGACATGATACCAATGAATACCATCATCTCCGGGATCTGATTGAGGAACACATCAGAAGGAAGAAACTGGAAAGCTATGTAGAAAGTCAGAACAGGACTCCAGCTCCTGCCAATGAAAACCCAAGGCTACCCTCACCGGAGACCGGCAGAGGAAACCACAACGCTAGCGGCTCTAGTCAAGAGAAGATAGTGATCCATACCATCTCAGGAGGACCACACATCGCAGACAAGAGCTGGAAAGAGATGGAAAGAGATGGAAAGATACGGAAAGTCGCTTAGAGACAGTAAAGACTGTGTCAATGCGGTTATAGAAGAACGCCACCCGAAACGGAAAGAAAGTGATGACATCACATTCGGTAAGCGTGACCTAGAAGGAAGGCAATACCCTCACATGGATCCCATGGTTATCTCTGCCTGGCTCGGTCCCGCCGAAGTCTACCGAATCCTAGTAGACACTGGAAGCTCAGTAAACATCCTGTTCAAGCACGCATTCGACAAAATGAAGCTATCAATGAAGGATGTATGTCCCTGCAATAAACCACTACACGGTTTCACTGGGGATGCAAAAATGCCCCTCGGGCAATTGGACCTCTTTGTTGAGATTGGAAGCCATCCCCGCTCCGTTGTACGGAAGCAGACGTTTGTGCTAATAGAAAACCATTCGACCTACAACGCCTTCTTAGGAAGACCAGCCTTGTCTGACTTCCAAATTGTCCTAGCCCCATGGTGCCTAAAGATGAAGTTTCCAACGGACAATGGAATAGGGGAAGTAGAAGGAGACCAGGACGTTGCTCGAGACTGCTATGTGACTGAACTTCGCAACAACCACAGGAAGGATAAAGGGAAGGGTGTAGAGATTGCCCTCTGCACAAAAAGTCTAGAAGCATAGCAACTAAAGAGAGCCCCTCCTCTTCGATATACCAACGACCCTTTCAATGAATTAGACCCTAGGGACAAAGAGGAGGAGGCCACTGCCGAGCCTGCAGAAGCTATGGAGTTTATATCTGTAGACAAGCACGACTCAAGTAGACTATTGAAAATTGGGTCCCAACTAAAAGCAGAATTGAAGGAACAACTCATCGATTTTCTCCGCCACAACTTGGATGTATTCGCATGGTCACACACTGACATGACCGGAATCTCCCCCATCATAGCATGCCACGTATTAAACATTGATCCTACCTAGGCGCCCGTAAAACAAAGAAAGAGAAGTATGGGGGCAGAGCGATCAGCAACCCTCGATGAAGAAGTAAAGAATCTACTCGCCAATTACTTCATACGAGAAGCTATCTACCCGGAATGGATCGCTAACCCGGTGCTGGTAAAGAAGGCTAATGGGAAGTGGCGAACCTGCATTGACTTTTCCAACCTAAACGACGCCTGCCCAAAGGATTGCTTCCCACTTCCCCAAATCGACCAACTTGTAGACAGCACAGCCGGGCACGAGCTCCTATCTTTTATGGACGCATACTCAGGATATAACCAAATTCCTATGCATGCTCCCGACCAAGACCACACTAGTTTCATCACTGACCGGGGTTTATACTGCTATAAGGTAATGCCTTTCGGACTTAAAAATGCAGGAGCCACCTACCAGCGCCTCATCAACAAGATGTTTGCTGGGCTAATAGGACAAACTATGGAAGTATATGTGGATGACATGCTGGTAAAGTCAAGAAAAGCCAAAGATCACGTAAGTTACCTAGGCAAGATGTTTCAAGTACTCCGCTAGTATGGAATGAAGTTGAATCCTCTAAAATGCTCCTTTGGGGTGTCATAAGGAAAGTTCTTATCATCGTCCATGCCAGAGGGATTGAAGCAAACCCTGAACAAGTCCGAGCACTAAGGGATATCAAGATACCTTCCACTCGAAAGGAAATGCGAAGCCTAAATGGAAAAGTGGTCGCCCTAAGCCGATTCATCTCCAAGGCGACGGACAAGTGCGTCCCCTTTTTCGAAGCTCTAAAGAAAGACAAAGGAAAGTTCGAATGGACTGACGAATGCTTAACCGTTTTCCTTAACTTAATAGAACACCTCCAGAAACCACCAGTACTCTCGACTCCAAGCGAAGGCGAAGAATTATACCTATACCATGCTGTGTCATCTCACGCCCTAAGCGCTGCCTTGGTAAGGGAAGACAACCGCACGCAGCGGCCAGTTTACTTCGTCAGCAAGAGGTTTACGGGGGCAGAAGTCAGATATCCTAAACTTGAGAAGCTAGCATACTGTTTACTAATCACATCACGAAAACTGCGTCACCACTTCCAGTCCCATTCCATCAAAGTTCTGACCGATCAACCACTGAGGCAGGTACTCCATCGTCCCGACACTTCTGGGCGACTACTTAAATGGTGCATTGAACTAAGTCAGTATGATATCACCTATCACCCTCGCACCGCCATCAAGGGACAAGCTATGGCTGATTTCATTGCAGAATTAACTACCAACGAAGATAAGGAGCAAGTGGAAATAGCAGAAGATATCAAGTGGAATCTCTTTGTGGATGGTGCATCGAACGAACAAGGCTCGGGGGCAGATGTGGTAATAATCACTCCCAGAGGAAACAAACTGCATTATGCTATAAGGTTGGAGTTCGCTGCCACCAACAACGATGCAGAATATGAAGCAGTAATAGCCGGACTAGAACTTGCCATAGAAGTCGGAGCCAATTCTTTATGTCTTCACAGCGATTCTCAACTTGTTGTTAATCAAATACTAGGAGAATTCCAAGCTCAAGAAGAACGACTCATAGCATATTTAAAGAAGACCAAGTTACTTCTCAGCCGATTGGACCACTACTTGATCAAACACATCTCTCGGGAAGAGAACCAAGAGGCCGACGAATTGGCAAAGCAAGCAAGTATGAGAGACATCGCCATATTCGAGGCGGTAACCATCTCAAAGCAACTGACCCAAGTTTTGAGCAACTGAATCTGATAGCTGCGACCGAAGAAGCAACTTGGATGACTCCCATCCGAGACTACCTACAAAATGGCACACTACCCAACGGGCGTAACGAAGTCAAGAAAATCTTGAGGAAAGCTTCCCGCTACACAATACAAGAAGACATCCTCTATCGGCGTGGATTCTCTAACCCGTTATTAAGGTGTGTCGTTGGAAGGGAAGCCAAGGAAAGCTTATCCAACATTCATCAAGGAAGCTGCAGAGATCACACTGGAGGGAAAACATTAGCAAAAAAGATACTCCGATATGGATATTTCTGGCCCACCTTAAGCAAGGACGCCTTGGATTTCGTCAAAAAGTGTGACAGATGCCAGAAGTTTGCTAAGATTCTGCGGCTACCAATAACTGAGATTACTCAAATGACCAGCCCTTGGCCCTTTGCAGTATAGGGAATTGACTTAATCGGCGAACTGCCAATGGGTCGAGGCGGGGCCAAATATGCTATAGTGGTAGTCGACTATTTCACCAAATGGGTGGAAGCAGAACCTCTGAATAAAGTAACTTCAGCAAAAGTTATTAACTTCTTGATCAAAAATGTTCTGTGCAGGTACGGAGTCCCACTCAAAATCATATCGGACAATGGACTTCAGTTTGACAGCGAGGAATTCGCCAACTGGTGCCGAGAGCACGGAATTCACAAAAGCTTCTCATCCGTAGCGTATCCCCAGGCAAACGGACAAGTCGAAGCCGTTATCAAAATTCTGAAAACTCTAATAAAAAAGAAACTCGAAAAATCAAAGGGCGCTTGGGTGGATGAACTCCCTACGGCACTGTGGGCCTATCGCACATCTTTCAGAACATCAACAGGGCATACTCCTTTCTCTTTGGCATACGGATCGGAGGCTATGCTCCCAGTTGAAACCATCGTGCCTTCCCACCGTAGGATCCACTATAACCCAAAAGAGAACGAGGAACTCCTTCACATGTCTTTGGATCTAGTTGAGGAGAGAAGAAATGATGCAATCCTTAAAGCAGCAGCCCACAAGCAAAAAGTGGCAGCACAATACAACTCCAAGGTCAGGCATCGTACCTTACAAGAAGGGGATCTTGTCCTCAAGCGAATCTTCCCTCGCCCTGGAGCACTAGACCCAATCTGGGATGGACCGTATGTAATTTATAAAGATCTCCACAATGGAGCTTATATTTTTGTAGGATCGATTTCACCCTAGAGGGGGGGTGAATAGGGTGATACTATCAATTATTAAAATTATTGCGGAAGTTATATCAATTTTAATACAGAACACAGCAGAATAAAAACAGCACAGATATTGCAGAATATAAATAACAGAAACAGAACAACACAGAATTTACCCAGCTTCGGCAAAACCCTGCCTACGTGCTGCCCCCAAGGTTTCTACTAGAAATTAGATAGTCAGACGCTTACACACGTAAACTTGCGACACCCGCTACCGACTAATCCTAACTCTACGCTCAAAACCCTGCCACAACTCAGCCACTGAGTTGCGAATTCTCAATCTACGCCACGTAGATTGTCCCCTAGTCACACGACTAGTAAAATAACAGTTTAAATTTAAAAACGATTTAAAAGGCAATTTAAAAAACAATTTAAAACAAAAGCCCTATAACTAACACCATTATTAAAATAGCCGGCCCCTTTTGTTTATTATTCGGCCCGTTCTTTTTATTTTGGTTAATGGCGGCTTTGTTCTCTCGATCGTTCTCTTTGCGAAATTAGAGCTTTCGTCCTTGATCCAAATTAGGGCTTTCGAAGAGCCAACTTTATGTTGATCGATTCGGTGATTATTCGCATGTAGCCTTGATCGATCGTTCCTCATGTTGCTCACTTCGGCTGCTTCGTTGATCGAGTTCTTTCCTTGCTTCGATATGTATTTTATGCTTTTGTGCTTTAGTGTTTTCGTACTTGAGCTCGATCTTTGATTCGAGTTGGAAGATGATTTTGAAATTGTATTTTATTGGTTTGTTGTTTTTGCTCGTACTCGAATCTAATCCTTTTGCCGATGATGTTAGCATTGTTTATATAGGATTCCAGTTCCTATATTTTCATTCGCATTTCATATACGAATTCGTCTGATGATTTAAACTCGGCTGTACGATTTTATATGGATGAACGTGATGATTTCTGACCTTTTCAAATCCTATATTTTCGTTGCTTTATTACTTGATACTCACGGCTTGATTTTGAACTTGCGATATTTCTGACTTGGTTGTGTTCTTTTTGCTGTTGACTCGACATTGCTTTGATGCTTGAAATTGACCCTTGTCTTTGTAGCTTCGACATTGATTTTGAACTGAATATTCTTTTCGACATTGGCTTTGTTCGAACTGTTAACTGGTCAGCATGCTTTTGATTCTGGTTTGACTTTAGTTATGTGACATTCGAATGTTCAGGTTATACCATTTACTATAGAGATTTTGATTCACTGTTGCATGCATTCGGTACCGTGATGTTCATCCCTTAGTGTAGTTGTTGTTGCCTCTGTCCAATTTCCTCTGGTTTCTTTAGTATTGTTGTAGACCCTTGATCACTCGAGTCTTTGTGTACTTTGGTATTCTCAGTTGTACTTTATTTGATCACTGTTGCAGTTTGGCTACGTTCGAGCTACTGAGATCTTGAGTCATATGCTTTGTTTTACCATATTGTTGCTGTGTTGGCTTCAGTTCTGTAGCATGCTTGACTTGAAGTTATTAGTCTGGTTCATTGTATATGAGTTCATTTTGTTGGCTGCCTCTTTGAATTTGAGTAGACTGTTTTGACCACTTGATTGTATTCGAATTTGATTTTCGAATTACACCTGAGTTGAATCCGATTTGAGTTTGATCTTGTGACATTATTTTATTGCACCTGAGTTGAATCCGATAGTCTGGGTTTGACCTGTGCTCACCTGTCCCTGTTACTATATCAAGTGTATATACATATATCGGTGTGCACGGCCTTGTGGCATGTACAGTGATGCACTGTGCATGTCACAATGTTCGTGTATGATGAATTCAAATGATGACAAACAACCCAAATAACTGAGGCAAACATTATTTTCAAAATTCATATTTTGTTTTATACTGCAAAAACTTTTCCTTTTCAATTTTACTGCGTCAATGTATATTTCTGCAGATTGCTCAGATGTTGGATTCACATTGGAATGAAGTTGAAGATAAATATACGAGTGTGAGTGATATGTAGTGAGATACTGAATGTAGAAAAGAATTGTGATATAATCAGAAATTGTATTGTAATTGAATTTGTATAGTTATAGTGAGAGCTTGAAATTGTACTATCAAAATTGTAATAAATATTTGTTTGAATAAAATATTCGTTTGAATTCCAATTCTTTGTTATTTATTTTATTCAGCAAATATTTATTTGATCTGTGAAAAATAAAATAGTACAATGTCAAATACATTTAAATAAATGTATATGTTTATTATCATCAAACAAAAATCACGTAGACGCATATTCAACAATTTTGTCAATAGTGGACGGAGAGGTGTTCCAGAGGGCATGGAACATCCAACACCTTCGTCGATACTTTTCTTACCTTGTACTGCCCATATGAAGTGAATTAACAAAGAGAATCAGTGGACGTAGGCCTTTTTGTGCCGAACCACTTTAAAAAACCTTGTCTCTTTTTTAACTTGTTCCTTTATATCTTGGCTGCTTGTTAACTTTATCCTTTTCTGTTGATCCTATACGTATAGCATTTCCACTCAAAGCACTCCACGGCGCAACTTCACCTGGACAAGACCTAACAGGTACTATGCGAATCTATGCCCTCGCTAATGAGACACTTTTGCTCTGGCATCCCTCTGCTGCGGGTTAACTCATTGCTGGCGACGACCCTTAAAGCCAACTGTAATGAGCCGATTATAAGCCACCAAGAAGGCCGACTATAGCCGAGGCAGCTCATTACGGCGTTCGGCTCGCCGGCAACTATGAACCGACTATAAGCCCCAACATAAGGTGTGGCCAGCCAGGGGCAGTTCACGGTTGACGATCGACACCCACGCTAGCTGGCCACAGTAAATCGAATAATTCCCACGATTACGGGCCATAATGGCTCGGGTAGTTACTGTGCGCGATCGCGGCTCCGATGTGTCTTAAGTACGGCTGAGGTAAAAAAGAATTAACTCCCCGCGGAGGCGTAAGATGGGTGACAAATGTCTCCAAGACCCACAGCTAGGGAAAGTGACTACAAAACCCGTTTGCCACGAACTAAAGCACATCGACGGCCTTCCGTGATTGGAAGCTTTTACTATTTCCTATATTTCCATTCTATTTTAAAAAAAACTTTCGTCCTATCCTCTATAACGATCCATAAAGCACAGGTCACAGAATAGGAGGCATTCGCAAATGAGACTGGATGGCCGGGCATTCGACCACATTTTCATACTCAGTCACGCTAAAGCCGCCGTCTACAACTAAAGCAGGAGGGACGGTATTTTATTTTTGTGTGCCTAAAAACATAGCTATAGTTTATTCACACATCACGTTAATATTACAAGATATGAAATTATACTTTAAACAGGAACTTAGCATCAAATACCACTGAATCACAAGTACGTGCATAGCTATATTTCTTATTCAGCACATTAAGACTACGAAAAACATCCATATATAACGAAATTATCATAAGTTAAGAATTACATGCCGAAAATCAAATCTCTTATTACAAATAGCACCATTATAACTTGAAAGCCATGTTACTATTTTAAAACCAACATGTGTAACAATATCGAGTCAACCAAAAGAAACATCCAGGTCGAATCAGGGAGCTGGCTGCATTGGATCTTTACCTTTTTCTTGTTGGTGTCGACCGCCTGATCAGGCAAGAAGAGAAATCATTATTGATAAGCAACAGAGTTAACGAAAGAAGAAACTAATGAAGAAGTGGTTACCAGCAACTTACCCTTGATCGTCTTGGTCGTCATCCCCTACTTCCACACCTGCCTCCTCAACCGAGAACAACCGCATCCCCTCCTTCACCGCTATCTTCTCCTCCTTGGTGAACTGAGCGGTAACCACATCCATCCTAAAGGCCGCTCTACCCTCCTTATCCGCCTCAGCCTTGGCCTACTCTAAAGCCCTGAGGTAAATCCTAGCCATAACCCGGGGGTAGTCGTCCATCCAAGATAAGCTGCCCTGCTTCCAAATGCGAAAGTACATATCCTGCAGCATATCATCCATCATCCCCTCATTTTCCTCAAACTCCCTCATACAAGCCTCAGAAACCGATAGCCTTGCAATGGCAGCATCCCTCTCCAGTCGGTATCGCGAGCAGTCAGCCTGAAGGGACCTCCTCATCACCTCCATCTCCTCCTTTAGCCTGACCTGAGCAAGCTCTGCGGCTTCAAGCTTCCCCGACAGCTCCTCAACCTACTCAAGATCCGCCCTCCGAACCTCGTCCATTGTCGAGATGGCCATATTTATTTGTTCCTTGCAGGTAGCCTCCATCTTCCGCAACTCCGCCTTGCTAGCCTCCTCCATAGTCTTCCTCAACCGCCCGGAGGCAGCCTTATGCTGAGAAATCTGAATGGCCTGATCGGTAAGCTGTTTGGCCTGGTCCGAAACCATCAATCGTAGTCAGATATTAGCACTCCCAATCTCCTCTCCAGCCTTAACCAGCCGGGCATGATGCCCCATCAGCTTCCTAGTCTCCTCCGCCACCCGGTCAATATTAGCCTTGGCCTCGTCTCCCATGGTAAATATCCGAGTAGTAAGTAAATCGAGATCTAAGGACTTAGCCTCATCAAGCACCCGTACCATGGGATTACGGGGAAGAAGATGCTCACCGGTAGCCTCGTCGAAGGTAATATCATGGGAACTTGGATCCAGATCAGGATGACCCGCAAATGGATTACGAGCCAAGCCAGGACGATCAATCTGAGTAACGGTAGGATTTTCAGACGGGTGCGGAGAGAGTGCGAACTCAGTATCCTCCTCCGTGATATCATGAAGAGGCTAAACTGGGGGCTGAGGACCAAGTGAAGGTTCGGATAAGGGATGACTCCTCTTTCTCTTTTGAATACCCTATTCAATAACCCCGAGAAGAGGACGGTAGCCGACTACATCCCCGGAACGGTGGGTCGAAGGCTTCGACTTGGCGGAAGCGTTGGAGAGCTTGTATTGTTCAAGCCTGTGCCGAAGATCTGAGGCCTTGGCCGTTTTACCTGCTCCTGATATGAAGAACAAGTGTCACAAGCTTACATTGATCCATAATTCGAGAAACGCGGTAAATTAAAAGTTAAAAGAAGAAAGGAAACACATCTGTTATACAAACCCTGGGGAGGAGAAGGATACTGCAATGAGTCCTGGATTTCATTCCAGGACGGGAGCGGATCATAAAATATTCCTAAGTCCCTATCATAAATGGAGCCTGCAGCAGTCAAAAGTTCACCTTGAGTCGTCGGAGCCACCTTGGCTGGAATAGTCTGAGAAGACTCGCTTGCACCGGTCTCGGCCTTGTCAACTTTCCCGGATTTCTCTACCAAAGCCGGTTCTCCGTCCAGCCCCTCGAAAGCTTGGTGGAATGCATCATCCGTCCACTCCTGAATCTCGCCTGCTTGCCCAGGGAGCAAGGCCCTGATGCCGTCGCCACCATCGCCACCTTCTCGGTCATCTTCACCCTCACCTCTCTCCTCCTCCACATCTTCCTCCCCCTGAGTAATTGGAATGTGCTGGGGGAAGGACCGTCCGACTTCTTAAGTCTCTTACCTCCGACAATTGGAGGTTTTGTGAAAGGTTTCCTCTTGCCACTCTCTACTGTGAGACCTCCCTTAGCTTGAACAGCCGCCCTCTCCTTCGCCGTTTCCCTTTGCTTGACTACTGACTGCTGTGGAAGGATCAAATTATACTCCAGAAGGGTCGCATTTCTGATCAGGTAAGCAGCTGATCTATCTCTCCCGGGGATAGCTTCTATCTCAGCCGCCGTCTGAACCAGGAGATTAGTCTCCACAACCGCAAAGCCACCTGTCGCTAGCAAAAAATGAAAACGTATGAGAAGAAGCATCGCAACCAGAATGGAAATTATAAATAAAGCGCCGACTTACATCCAGAGGTGAAACGTCGAATAGAAACAGAGTCGTCCCAGACGAAGAACCACTCCTTCTTGAACATGCTGTACTTAGAATACAGATCCAAGACCGGCTTGAAGGTTACAGCTGACTCCAAGCTGATGTAAGGGGACCCCTTCTTATATCCCCTCAGATTATATAAGTACTGGATCTCCCGGTTGGAAGGAGCACGTCCATACTTCCTCTGAAAGATAACGAAGAGGCTCACCAGTATAGTATAAGAGTTGGGTTGAAGCTCGAATGGGGCCACCTTTAGATATGTAAGAAAGCTGACTACCCAACCATTAAGAGACGGGATGGCGCCGCACATGCAGTGGTATCTGCTGTAGGCAAAGTACCCTTCGGGAGGATCATATGGCATAACTTCTCTCCCTGGCAACAGCATGCATGCCCTATCTATTCCGAATGAACGAGAGATGACATCAAGCTGCTCTTCCTTAAGGGAGCTGGGAAAGCAGTCGGGCAGGGAGGTTAGAAGCTCTTGAGGGCCGTACCCGTCCACTAGTGACCTCGGGGCGGGTCCGTGACGCTCTAGTCCTGATTAAGCTGGGGGCAACACAGAAGACTCTCCTTCGCCCCTAGACTGCTTTTTGTCTGATCGGGTTTCCACTCTTTGAGACATTTATCTGCAAACACAAGGAAAAGCGTGCTATTAGAACAAAGGATGTAGAAGTATAAAACAAACACGTAAAGTTTTCAAGTTCATCCGGTACTAAGTTCATTCGGCACTTAGAGTACACAGGTTCATTCGGTGCTCAGAACACTATGCTCATTCGGTAGTACGATATAAAGGTTCATTCGGCGGCAAAAAGGTCTCACCAGGTTCGAATAACACCTTGATTCGGCTGACACTTTGGTTCGGCAAAGACAACACCTTGATTCGGCTAAACACCTTGATTCGGCTGACACTTTGGTTCGGCAAATAACGAGGGAGTGGTTCGGTTGATAGAAAAAAACGATGGCATGAGCCCCATACTTATAGGCGAGCACGAGATGACCGGACCAGACGGCTCGGCGCTTAGGACCGAATGGGACTGTCCAATTAACAAAGCGTGGCATACGCTGGCAAATGCCCCACTTTGGGGGGCAAGTGTTGGGTGCATTTCCTCCACCACCGGTCCAGAACCTCTCCATCAACCACCGGTCCAGATCATGGCCGGACCAAACCCCGCCTTCTCCACCGAACTAACCTTCTCCTCTACCAACCTACCACCCTCGACCGAACCAGAAGCCTCTCTGAATCCACACCACCGGTCCAAAGCCTCACCAGACTGGACCATCCTCCTACTACCGAACCAAGAGATGAAGCCACTATCACCGGTCCAAAGTCTCATCAGACCGGACCATCCATTCATCACCGAACCGAAGCCTAGAAGGCATTACCGGACCAATGTTGCCAGGCCAGATTGCTTCAGCCCTGGCCCACCAGCAGCTATATACATCCAGGACCCCCGCCTCACTCTATAAATAGAGGGGCAGGTGTACAACAATGGGGACAAGTTTGAGAGCTCAAGCGCGGAGAGAACTTTCAAACAACTTTCTTTTACTTGTATCAAAGCTTTGTACTTGTAATCAAAACAAGAGAAGAGAAATAACATATAAAGTGGACGTAGGCACATTCTGGCTGAACCACTATAAATCTGCGTGTCTTTTTACAGTTTAGCCCCTGCTTTTCATATATTTGCATAAATCACCCGAATCACTAAGAACAACATAAGATCTACTAAATCATACAACTTTGAGGTGTTTGTCCATTTTTTGTGCAAACACTATCCACTAAATTTTGACACACGAACGGCCCAAAGACCATGGGGCGCTACCCCATATATGTGATGGCGAAACATCACAAAAGCGGGGTCTAGTCTCCCTCGCAGACAAAGAGACATCGCTCAATAGCTAGTCTAAATCACAAAAATGATCGTCATGATCATAAGGAAGTGTCAATTACACTAAGCTAGTAAATATAAGATTTTAGCTTCATGTCCCATAACCACTAGCTTAACTCAAATATTTACGAACAAACTGTAGATCTTCACTAGAAAATTGTCACAAAAGGGTTCAATCGAATAAGTCCAAGAGCTAACCGACGAAGTGAACGCAAGCGTTTCATACCACTAGTTTCACTAAGTCGTTTAATTCGATTTCTCATTCGAGTGAAGTAAAGGCTTGTATATACTAATAGGTTGGAAAACGGTTTAGGAAAAAAGAGCTTTGTAATAAAATAGAGTTGAAATTGCTTTGATGAAAGAGTTTTGATATTTACTACTAGTATTGAAACCTTCATATTTTTAAAGTGACAAATCACAAAAATGATTGTAGAAACAATCTATCACAAAAATTCACATTCGAAGACGTGAACAAAATCCAAGGAAATCAGCTCAAAATGCATCAAAGTGGAAATTCTGTTGAATGTTTTTCAGATAAGATCGCCTACGGAGGAGGGTCCAAGGGGGTGGCAACCCCCTAGGTGGGGGTGCGGGGGCAATGCCCCTGCTACGGTGTTCGACCTAACACAATGGCCGAGCGACCTAACAAAATGGCCGAGCGACCTATAGGTCATACGACCTAATGGTGAAAAACGAACGACCCAAGGGGATTCGTGAGTTAACTTTGACATGCGACCTAAGGGTCCAGAGGCGGGCGACCTAACAAGGTCCAGAGAAAAGTGACCTAACAAGTCACACGACCTAATGTAAATGGTCCAACGACTTAGAGGGTCGAACGACTTAATTGGAGCCTAGGTCGGAGACGACCTACGAGATATACAAGCCGACTTAGTGGAAAAATGGTCGAGTGACCTAACTCGAATGACCTAGTGGGTTGAACGACTTACGAGTTAACACACGAACGACTTAACGACCTAGTGTAAATGGTCCAACGACCCAACTCGAACGACTTAGTGGGTCGAACGACTTAACTGGAGCTTAGGTCGGAGACGACCTACGAGATAAGCCAGGGCGAGCGACCTTACGTTTACCTAGGGATTATAGGTCGGAAACGACCTACGACTTAAGCCAGGCCGAGCTAAATGCAGGCAAGTGATAATAGGTCGGAAACGACCTGAGGCCAGACGACCTACGACCTAACTGCCAACGACCTAAGTGAGAACGGATCAGTTCTGAGGCAGAACGACCTAACTCCAGGAAATTCACCAAAACACTAAAATTTGGAGTTTTTCGCCAATCCAATCCAAACCAAATGCAAGTACTCGTGCTAAAGTGATAGGAATACATCCCAAACAGTCCAATGACAGATATAGGCAAGATGTGAGATTAAAAATCTCACTTTTTCACTAAAATGGATGAAGATGGAGATTGAAGGCAAGGAGAAGCAATCCAAAGCTTGAATCCACTATCTTCTACTTGAATTTGGAGTTGAATCTCGGATTTGTAATTGAATTTGAGTTTGGAGTTTTAATTTCCACTTCCCACCAGCATTTTTGATGAAGCTAGAATGTTAACACAAATGGTGAATGAAGTGAGGAAGAGGGTTGGGCTGAACTAAAGAAGGTGCAGTCCAAACCAAAGTCACAAGCGGAAAAAGTGACGAAAATTTCACTATCTTCAAACATATCGAAGTTTACACTCAAAAAGATCGCAAACGTCATTTTGAACTCAATGGAAGTGGTCACAAGTCCTAATTTGACCGTATGCAAAAAGTAGCTTTTCGGACTAACATCCGACTAACGATAAAATATTTAAATAAAATATTAAAATATAAAATCGACAAATATGCGGGTTGTTACATGTTGTGTGTTAAGTAAACATCATTACTATTCCTATTTTGGTTTGAATATGTAATATTTAAAAGCTCAATGTTTTCTTACTTGTGTTACATGTTCCATATTTCTTTTACATATTACATCTAGTAAGTATTCTTTTTGTCCATGACAAAGGGTGTGACGACCGCCCATGACCCCTGCACCGAATCTAGAGACAGTGCGCTGTAAAGTGTGCCAGGCGACCATGGACGATTGTCAAGGTAAAGTAAAGCAACAGAATCTATCGTATTACTCACAGCGCATGGACAAAATACAATAGAACATATGTATAGTGAAGCTTTACAGAACAAAATGACATCATATAAAACTCCATAGTAGTTGAATACAATCATCCAAATAGTCAATACATCAAGCCTCACTACATATCTCTCAGAGAATACAAAACAGCGGAATATCCAGTACATATAATAAGAAGATAATATGCAACCCTCCAGCTCGTCTTCGATATCAGCATCGTGAGAAGAGGACAGCACCTGTCACCTGCTACCTAGTCTGCCCGTCCCAAAATGGACGAACAGCCCAAGGCAATAAGAATTAAAAACATAAAGCCTTGAGTTAGACAATAGTCTTAGTGAGCAGTAAATTAACTAACAACATACCAAAAGAGCATAAAGGAAAATGAATACAACCCTCCCACTCCAACCTCATTCTACAATGATAGCCCCAGACACACACTAAGCAGAAGCAAACAATTTAAAGTAAAGCTACTATCACTCGAGTCAAGGGCGATGTTTTCCAAGTACCAAGGCCTAAATCAGATAAGCACCCAGAAAATACCGCTCTTGAGTCCGAATGACGATACAACCAAACATCCATGACTCTGGCTATCAATGTTATCTTTGCTTCGATATCACCGTTAATTGAATGACCGGCACATTCTTTCAGCCGTCCGTCAAGGGCTAATGGAAACCCCGGTTCTAGACATAACTCCCACACGTCGTCGCAACCCGTGCCTAGGACTATCGAATCTGCCCAGAGTACTCGACCATCAACAGTTAGTCGTTGGGACTATTGAATCTGCCCAAACGTACTCTTGCTTAGAGCATGCTAGAACCTTCAACAACGATGCTATCCAAACCTCCTAGTCATCCTCCTTGACGACTATTCTCATATCCATTCATTATCCTCAACTCGAATCATATCACCGAGTTATCAACATGCTTGGAATGATCCCGTCTGGATTAGACCAAGTCTTCATCACATGATGCCTCACTTCATTACATCCTCGCAAAGCCTCATCTCAACATCACATCATCAAATCTATGCATAAGAGCTTCATCATCCCGCTACATATGCCACGAGCAGCTTTTCCAATTCAAGAGCCTTTCCCTTAGCTTTTGAATCATCTTCGATCTAAATCTAATAATCAATCATCTAGTTCATAGCAATCAATCAAATCAAACATCAATCCAAGCAATCAAGCATTCAAATATGATCTAAGTAGACAATTATAACAATAATGGCATTTTCGTAATTAAAAAGTTGAAAGTCCAATAAGCATGAAAACATGAACAATATCTCTACAAACTTGATGAATGAACTTGCATAGGTTAACATGTGATAAAATGGATGTAACATCATCATGAACAATGGATCTACATGGATCTACACTTAGGATGAAGAAAATGCATGGAAATCTCTATTTTAACACCAAATCGAGCCAACAATCCGATATACTCCTTTGGATCCGTGTGAGAGATAATCACCACTCACCAAATCACCAAAACAAACCCTAATCAACACGCTTCAGATCTGGACAGCGAAGGATGAAGCTTGATCTATCACGAATCTGCTTCAAACGAAGAAATCTCTCTTGAAAAGATGAAGATCTTCAATCTAAGCTCTTGGATCTTCAATTTGATCTTCAACTTGGATGGATGGAAGCACTAGATTAGAGTGGAGAAAAGAAGTGAAGAAGTGTAGAAGTCGAGCTCTCAAAATGGCAGCACTTCGTCGCTTCAAAAATCCGGATCCCAAAAATGAAGAGAAGCTCTCCTATTTATAGCAGAAAATACCCTAAGTCGTAACTCGTCCGCCTTCATGAGTCGTCTACGACTTACGACTCAACACCCTACGACTTAACTTCTGGCTTCAACGACTTAACACACTTCTGCCTATGACTCACGACAAAACAGCTATCTCCTAAGTCGTCTCCGACTTATAGCATGCGCCTACGACTCACCAGACCCCCTGTCTACGACTTAAATGCGCACGCCTTACTTGGTTAGACGACTCAACTACTAACTCGTATACGACTTATCACAAAGGCTACGACTCATCCACTTGCGTGAGTTATCACCTACGCGCGACTCAACAGCTTACGACTCATCCCTTAACTCGTCCACGACTTAACTGGTTAGACGAGATAACCCATTCTACGACTTATCAAACAACAGGGATACGACTCATCAGATAACTTGGGTACGACTCATCAGATAACTGGGTACGACTCATCAGATAACTGAGATACGACTCATCACCTTAACTCGGTCACGACTTAACTGTTACAACTTAAGACTTATCTTGCCCAGTCCTTAAGTCGCGCCTACCCCCTTAAGTCGTTCAAACGACTTATCCTTACACCCTTAACTAGCCAAATCCCTGAGTCACTCCTATCCCCTAAGTCATATACAACTTACGACTTACACTAAGTCGTTCACGACTCAGGACTTAGCCATTTTTGCTAAAAAAATCTGAAATGGCTCAAAAATGCTAAAATTCCATATTTTGTCGAACTTGTCGATCCGAAAAAAAAATACGGGTCGTTACAAAGGGGGAGAAATATACGAAAGCTAACAAATTTTTTGCAAAAAGTCGCCATATATTCAGGGGGAGAATTATAATATATATGTAAATACTACTTCGTCGTATAAGTATTATCATCAATCAAAAAGGGGAGAATGTTGATTCATGAGTTTTAATTCATGACACAAGCTTCAGAGATCATACGACGAGAATACTATACGAAAGCGACAAAAAGAGAATAAGTGTATATTGTGCACTACAAAGGAGACAAGACTACAATCCAGAGATTAGTATGAATATTTTATTTTATTGAGTCTTAGAATATTGTTAAAATCATTCCTCAAGTAATCACACACACACACAAATTGATTTATATTGATTTATACATAAATAAGTGTGCACTGTGCAATTGACAGCAGGTCGGCTGACCGACCAGAAACCTCGGTCGACCGACTCTGTGTCAAGTGCACAGATATGCACTGTTTTATACACGTCTGTAAACTCAACTGACCGGCCAATTTTCTCGGTCAACCGACCTGAACATAACGGCTAGTTTTCTAAAGAGTTGCGATCGTTTATGAAGAGGAATGTCCTTCAATCCAAGAGATATGGACACAACTTTTGATTGAAACTCTTCATGAAAGATTGTAACTATTCTACAACTATATAAACATGTTCAATTCACTTCTACAATAACCGATTCTTGTATATAATTCTGAAATCTATTCTCTATTTATTTCTGCAAATAAAAGCATTCATTCTTATTTAATATCACTAGAATCCTTGATTTAATTCATATACTTCGATTCTACGTGATTATCTTCCTTCTAAATCTTTACACACATATATACTCTTGAGGATTTGATTATAGGAAAGTTGTACTATCAAAAGACAAGCAGTCTTATTCAGAACACATTCGTCAACAAGCTATTTGTATTAAAGTTGAAGTCCTCTTCGATTGTTGAGGCAGAAAATTTCCTGTTCGGTTGCTCAAGTGTCATATACCTATTTCTCCGGGTTAAGTGAGGGGTTTAGTTTAATTCCAGAGGGTATTCTGGGACTGGACGTAGAATGGGAAGTTCGAACCAGTATAAAAATTCCTGGTGTGCTTACTTTAATTTTTATTTTACTGCTATTATTAGTTTCCGCATTTATATACCATATTACACGATCCTTAGTACTACTCGTACACTTTCAAATTGTTTAGAATTTGAATATGTAATTAGATAATATACAATACAAAATGTCTTTATAAATAAAATTTGAGTGTTTATAATAAATGTTATACACTTAAATTTTGATTATAAAAATGTTAATAGAGATAAATAGAATAATAAGTTAATTAAATAATAAATGAGATAAATAAAATAAAGTTTGTTTTGAGGAAATTAATAAATTGGAATTAAATCAACTTAATGAAATACCTTGAATTTAAAATCAATTGTTGAATATTGTAATGAAACACATATATGTAGATGTATTTAGATGCTGGTCCAGATAATGTGCTTAGTGTCTTTGATAGTTTTGCTTGCGGTTGGGATTGAGTTTACTTGGAGTTAACTTCGAGTCAGATTAGGCCTTTCTTCCTGTCTGTTGAACATAGCCTGCACATGTATCAATGATGCACACACACACATAGATATATATATATATATCAGTGTATCTTCTTTTACAAGTAATAAGAGAAAGAAACCGAGATCTGATTAATGGCTTCCAATGTCTTGATTCATCTTTTACTTCTACTTATTCTTGCTTAGATCCAAACTTGTTAACATGGTATCAGAGCATCTGATATCGATCTAGGGCTTCTCGAAATCGCGCTTCTCAAAATCGACTCAGATCTAATTTTGTTATTAAATCTGGAAATATGCCTGAAAGCAGTAATTCTACTATGGTTGATGTTCTTCCAATAATGTCAAAAATCACAGATCGCAAGTTAAACCATACAAATTTCCTCGAATGGAGTAAGACAATCCGATTGTATCTTTGAAGCATTGATAAGTAACTACAAGTCCACCAGTAACTACAGAAGAAAAGGATCTTATCTGGTTAAGGGAAGATGCTCGACTGTTCTTGCAAATCAGAAACTCAATTGATGATGAGGTCATTAGCCTGATAAATCACAATGAATTTGTAAGAGTTAATTGAATATCTCGAATTCTTATATTCTGGAAAAGGAAATCTCACTCGTATGTTTGAATTATGTAAATCTTTCTATAGAACTGAGAAACAAGATCAATCTCTCACAAATTACTTCATGAACTTTAAAAGAACTTATGAAGAATTCAATAGTCTTCTACCTATGAGCCCAGATGTGAAGGTTCAGCAACTTCAACAAGAACAAATGGCCATAATGTCCTTCCTTGTTGGTTTACCATCAGAGTTTGAGTCTGCAAAATCACAAATACTATCTGGATCCTCAATAACATCTCTTCAGGAAGTCTTTAGTCGTGTTCTCAGAACTGAGAATGTATCACCAAGTATAAACATGAATAACAGTGCACTAATAAGCTCTAACACACCCCCTACTGTGTGGAGACCCCCATCTGACATAAGACCACCATGGAATCCTTCACATAGACCTGAAACATGGAGACCACCTCCATCTCAATCTTGGAGGCCTCAAAGAAGTGGAGGGAGACCAAATAACAAAGTGTGTGCATACTGCAAAAAGCATGGACATTTGATCATTGAATGTAGGAAATTACAATACAACAATCAACTCAAGAATCAAGGAGCATCCAGTAATAATAACAATACTCATAAAACTGTTCGGATGACCACTGAAGAATTTGATAAGTACTCAAAATATCAGGAATCTCAAAACAAACCAGCTGTTTCTACAATTGCCAACTCAGAAAAACCAACTTCAAAGTGGATCATTGATTCAGGAGCCACATATCATATGTCAGGTAACATTAAATTATTTATAGATTTTAAAAAACATGGAGAAAGTCAAGCAGTCACTTTGGCAGATGGGTCACAATCTAATATTCATGGATTTGGTAATATTGATACTGCTTTTCCATTAAAATCAGTATTATTCATACCTTCCTTATCATACAATCTGTTGTCTGTGAGCAAACTTACTAAAGACATGAATTGTAGTGTAGTATTCTCTCCTGAAGCATGTATATTTTAGGATCTTACAACGAAATAGATTATTGGTAAAGGATATGAATCAGGGGGACTCTATGTTTTGGAAAATCCACCAGTAGCTTGCTCAAGTATGAATGCTGCCATCAAACTTCATCAACAAATTGGTCATCCATCTCTCACTTTATTCAAGCATCTCTATCCTCAATATAACTACATATCTACTCTTGACTGTGAGCCTTGTCAATATGCTAAACTACATAGGAGTAGCTTAAACCCTAGAATAAATGAATGTGCAAGTGCACCATTTGAGCTTGTACATTCTGATATATGGGGACCATCATCTGTTGTTTCTAAATCTGGTTATAAATATTTTGTGACATTTGTAGATGACTACTCTCGAGTTACTTGGTTATTCTTAATGAAAAGTAGATCTGAACTCTTCTCTATTTTTTGTACATTTCATGTAGAAATTCAAAACCAATTTAAAACATGTATTCAAACACTAAGGAGTGATAATGCTAAGGAGTATACTGCCCATACCTTTAGCTCATACATGAGTCAACATGGCATTCTACATGAAACATCATGTGTAGATACTGCTGCACAAAATGGGGTTGCTGAAAGAAAGAATAGACACCTTCTTGAAAATGCTAGAGCACTATTATTTCAAATGAATGTTCCAAAAGTCTACTGGGATGATGCAGTGCTAACTTCTTGTTTCCTTATTAATAGAATGCCTTCAACAGTTCTTAATTTCAAGATTCCTTACAAAGTGTTATGTCCTAACAAAGAAGTATATCCTATTAAACCAAGGATATTTGGATGCACCTGTTTTGTGAGAGATGTAAATCCACAAGTAGGAAAACTGGATCCTAAGTCTTTAAAATGTATATTTGTTGGGTACTCAAGACGGCAGAAAGGATATAGATGTTACTGCCCAAGTCTAAATAAATATATAGTATCAATAGATGTAAATTTCATGGAAGAGAGACCATTCTATCAAGCACCACACACACCAAGTCAGGAGGAAACTGATGAGTATAAGATTTACTCCACTTTTCCATCTCAAGAATCTGAACTAGATACAGAGAGTGATACAACTTCTGGAACCATCAGTGAAAGCTCTACACCAGTAGATCCAAGTCTGGATCTCCCCATTGCTCTTAGAAAAGAGAAAAGGAAATGCACCTATCCCATCTCTAATTACATGTCATATGATAATCTCTCACCATTATCTTACATGTTCACCACTTCCCTAGACTCTATCTATACTCCTAAAACTGTTGCTGAAGCTCTATCCAAACAAGATTGGAAAGAAGCTATGATTGATGAAATGAATGCTTTAGAAAGAAATAATACCTGGGATCTAGTCAAGCTACCAAAGAATAAAAAGGAAATTGGATGTAGATGGATTTATTCAATTAAAATGAATCCAAATGGAACAGTTGATAGATTCAAGGCAAGACTCGTGGCTAAAGGATATGCACAAGTATATGGTATGGATTATTCAGAAACTTTCACTCCAGTGGCTAAGATGACTTCTATTAAATTATTCATAGCATTCGCAGCATATTTTAATTGGAAGCTTCATCAACTGGATATTAAGAATGCATTTCTACATGGTGATCTTAAAGAAGAAATCTATATGACTCAACCACCTGGATTTATTGCACAAGGAGAAAGTGGGCTTGTTTGCAAATTGAAAAAAAAAATCTCTATGGACTTAAGAAAAGTCCAAGAGCTTGGTTTGGAAAATTCAGCTAAACTCTGGAAGAATTTGGAGTAACCAGATGCAAGAGTGATCAGTCAGTGTTTTATAAGAATTCTTAAAGAGGTATACTTCTATTAGTTGTGTATGTAGATGATATCATCATAACAGGAAATGATGAACAAGGAATTACTTCACTGAAGCAATTTATCCACAATAAATTCCAGACTAAAGATTTAGGAGAGTTAAAATATTTCTTCGGAGTAGAAGTTCTAAGAAGCAGTAAAGGAATTTTATTATGCCAGAGAAAATATGCCTTAGACTTGCTATCAGAAACTGGAAGACTTGGCACTAAACCACAAAGCACTCCTATCTTACCTAATAGTTATCTAACATCTGAAGGAGAACCAGTTGATGATCCAGAAAGATATATGAGACTTGTAGGTATGTTGAACTATCTAACCATAACTAGGCCTGATATTGCTTTTGCTGTAAGTATGGTGAGTCAATACATGGCTTCACCAACAAAACAACACTGGCAAGCACTGGAACACATATTAGGATATTTGAAAGGATCTACTGGCCAAGGTATCATATATGCCAACCATGGTCATATGTGGATTGACAGTTTTGCTGATGCTGGCTAGGCTGGATGAAAGGATGATAGGAGATCAACCACTGGATTCTGTGTATACATTGGAGGGAATTTAGTATCATGGAAAAGTAAGAAACAACATATTGTATCAAGATCCAGTGCAGAATCTGAGTATAGAGCAATGTCCAAGGTAGTGTGTGAAGTTATGTGGATTAAACACTTAATGAAAGAGTGTAAACTTGAGTTTGAGCAACCTGCAAGACTATGGTGTGACAATAAGGCAGCCAACCACATTGCATCTAATCCTATATTCCACGAGAGGACCAAGCATATAGAAGTTGACTGCCATTTTATTCGAGATAAAATTCAAGAGGGAGAAGTAATTACACACTATGTCCATACTCAAGAGCAACCAACTGATCTTCTAACCAAAGCATTAAATGGAGATAGAATTAAATACCTGAAAAGCAAGTTGGGTTTAATAGATATATATAACCCAACTTGAGGAGGAGTGTAATGAAACACATATATGTATATGTATTTAGACGCTGGTCCAGATAATGTGCTTGGTGTCTTTGATAGTTTTGCTTGCGGTTGGGATTGAGTTTACTCGGAGTTAACTTCGAGTCAGATTGGGCCTTTCTTCCTGTCTGTTGAACAAAGCCTGTACATGTATCAATGACACACACACACACACACACACACACATATATATATATATATATATATATATTAGTGTATCTTCTTTTACAAGTAATAAGAGGAAGAAACTAAGATCTGATTAATGGCTACCAATGTCTTGATTCATATTTTACTTCTACTTATTCTTGCTTAGATCCAAACTTGTTAACAAATATAAATTAATTTAAATTGAAATTGATATAGTTTAAATTAATTTTTTTAATTGTATTTCAATCTATTTTCTTTCTGGTTGTTTCTACTCTCCTACCTCCTTCCTTTTCGGGGACGAAAAGTTTTGAGTTGGGGAGAGTTTAATGACCCGTAAATTTTAGTGGTTTATTAATTTAATTAATTGAATTTTTGTGAAATTTTTAACAATAAAATATTGAAATAAAAATTTAATATTTGGAATACGCCTTTACAAACATAGAAAATGGAAAATTTTCGACTAATAATATGGAAGTTTATTTTTTTTGTAATTCTATTTCAATTCCAATCAGTTAAAAATTGATGAAAATAAATGTTTTCGAAACCTGAATATTTTTATATAGAAAAATTATAAATCATCTTTTGAGTGAGACGTCATATTTCATTTCTCCAAATTTGGACTGTTATTGCTCCGTCGTTCTTATTTTCGGCGAAATAGCAGCATTTTAGTACCGATATCGACTTTTATACGATGGTCGTACCACTGGTATCTGGATAACATTTTGATCGTCTCATCGTGCTGATCCATGCGGTATATTTAATTCTGTGTTTTGAAGTTCGATTCGCAGCGGAATCTGCAAAAAATGGTAACTGTACCGGTACCGGTTTTGTGACTTTTGGTTATTGTGATCTTTCGAATTCCTTGTCCATTCAACTTGCCATCGAATAACTCAACAACTATATGAATACTTTTCACTAACTTTTAACATACTTCGGGTTCAAGAAAAAAATGTGATGTTTCACATTTCTCCTTTTCAATTCGTTCGTTCACCATTTGTTAAAAAAAAGGAGAGAAGCTTTCTATCTTTATTTTACTGCACCTATTCCTCTTCTTCTTCCATCTATTCGAATGGCTCCTGCTAGCATTCCTTTGTGACGTTTTGCCACCCCTCCTCCAGCCGAACTCCCAAGCTCCACACGACCTAGCAACTCCGAGCAGTCGATCCCCTCCACACTCTCTCTTGACCCAACCATGCTTCCTCCATCACCACTTGCAGGCCTAACCTCGTCATCACCTTGCCCTGAATGAAACCACCATGGCCGCACCGCTCCGCCCCACAGCCACCGTGACCGAAGAACCTATCCACATGCCACATCAACCCTTGCCCCTCTGCTCGGCCATGATCCACCGACCTTCTTTTGCTCGGCATTCATATTATAAGCATATTTCGGTTTCTGTTGTTACTTATATATATTCCTATTTTAGTTTTCTTTCAAATTGATACTTGTTTTATTTCATTTATACTACCTATATATTGTTACATATATATTACGTATATATATACGAAATAGTATATATATATATTATGTGTTATAGTTTTGTTTAGATTTATATCTATAACCTTATATATAAACAGTTAGTAATCCCTATTATGTGCATATTGTTAAATAAGTATGTTCTGGAATTTAAATATGGGTTTAAAAATATATTGTATGTATTTTCAGAAATATGCTATCTGCAGTAGTATCTATATAA
Source organism: Allium fistulosum (assembly GCA_030737815.1). Taxonomy (NCBI): domain Eukaryota; kingdom Viridiplantae; phylum Streptophyta; class Magnoliopsida; order Asparagales; family Amaryllidaceae; genus Allium; species Allium fistulosum. Next base: position 1,148,486,630 of record CM060905.1, read on the forward strand.
TGTGTATATAGTATTATATAATATGATTTATAGTTTAGATATATATATAATGTAAGTCTTTGCACTAGTCTTGCATACTAGTATCTTATACATTCGCAGGTATATATTTGAAATTTTGAAATAACATGATATTTTGTATTGATATGTATAAGCTGTTATATATAACTCGTACGTTGTATATATGATAAGCCTACATATAATTGTGAGTATGTATTTAGCGTCTGCATATGTAAGCATATTAAATTTTGTTATTGAGTTTTTTTACATATATAGTACCGATTGTATAAGTTGAATTTATGGTAACAGTTTGGTCAGTTTGAATATATATAATCTGTTTTGTATAATGTCTGTCTGTCTGCATATATTTGCTTATATACTGTGTTTATAAAAACGTGATTATATATATATAATATATTGTTTACAATGTATTTATATATACAGTATTCTAGAATTTAAATAAAGTATTGTCTGCCGATTTTAAATAGTATATATGTTTAAGTATAATATATATGTTATATATTATAAAGAGGAGCAGTATTACATACTATATTATAAAGCTGTTGATAAACTAGTCTGCTTGTTTTAAAGGCTATATTTTACAAGTGTTGCTGAGTACATTAATATATTAGTATATATTGATGATTTCAAAGTATTATATATATGTAAGTTATATAAGTGATTATTTTATATGATATATATATACTGTCTCATGTTGATTTCTTTGGGTCGTTCATAATACTATCCGTACACATTCATAAGCTTATGAAAAATATCTGCTAGTAATATATGCCGGTTTGTATATTTACTACATATATTAGTTTACAGTTTGGTGTATAATTGTTATATGCATATGATAGCATGAGATTATATATATAATGTGTATTGTATGTTAACTTGTTTATATATATATATTATTTTTTTTTGATCTAGAATGAGGTATTGTAGGGTTGGTAAAAATATTTACCTGTGAACTTTGTAGAGACTGTATATGTACTTTAATAAACATTATTTTCAGTATAATATGAAGACTTTATTTTTATATCAAATATAATTTATATTTTATGAAGTATGAAGACTTTATTTTCTATAAAATTATATGCATTGTGTTGGAAACCTGTTTTATAATCCAAGTACATATATATTCTAAAATTGATTTTTATTGAAATATATGTAGATAATATATATATTAGCTTTAGTTTATATCAAGTTAATTTAATTTGTTAATTCCGTTTTATCAGCTTGTCCGATGAACTCGTGTCCATCGTGCTTTGTTTCGAAATTCATGCCTGGATTCGTAACCCATTTCATTGTCTATCCTCTAGCCTCGAAAGGTAAGAAATCACTCACGATTAATGTTCTTACATTTATTAAATTTTATTTCGATTGAAACGATAATTGAAATATGCTGCTGTTCGTTATTTACATTGATATATATATATATATTATTATCTGTATTTGTTCACCTGTGACATCTGACACCATTATCTGTTAATTATCACTGATGATATATGCCTGTTACTTATTTTTGTATTATTATCATATCTGTTATCACTCTGCAAGTTCCCTGTTAGTATAGAATTCACTATGGGTTGAAATGATACATACTCGAACGATCTGTAGAATAGGAGAAATCGTTATGGGTTGAAATGATAAACCCAAGCGATTTTCAATTGAATTCAATTAGGGATTGTGGTTTGAAATGATATATACCTGCATATATATTTAAATTGCGGATTGAAATGATAAATATTCGTATCACTAGATCATAGGATAGAAAATCATATACATACACCATTGGTCTATATATAAATATTTTTGAAAATGATTTCTATGGTTTTGAAAAGAAATATATGGTTTTAATAAATATTGATTTTAAAGATTTATTAAAGTTGATTTAATAAAGTTGTTATATAATATGTTTATGTATTTATTTAAAATATATATTTTCAAATATAGAGTTTATAATGATTCAGGTTGGAAAGATAAATTTGAAATTGATTTGAAATTATATTTATTTAAGAATTTTACTTAGACAAGTTTGGTTTGAAATTTATTAAATTTTAAATTTTAAAGATATGTTTTATAACTTGAATTTGATTAAAAGTGACTTAAATGAATATTACAAACTTATATAAATTTAAATGGGATATTTTGTTTATTTAAATTTGTAAATTAAAGTTTTATTTATATGTTATTGAAATGATTAAGTAAATATTTCAAAACTAAATAATAGTAAAGTGAATTTGATATATATATGAAATTATCGAATTAAGTTCTGAAATGTTGAAAGTTAAATGGCTTATTTTATGGTTCAAACATGTATTTGAAATCGATAATTTGAAACGGTTTATTGAGAAATTGAATCGAATTGAAATTGATGATTTGCGATTTGATTAAATATGAATTTCTTGAAATTGAGTTGATTTGGAATCGATTTGTGAAATTGAGGAAGCTATTTTATTTTATGATGTATTTTTAAACTATATCTAAAACTATTTATATTTTACTTTATAAATTATTTTAATATAAACTATTTTATATAAATCATTTTCAAAATAAATTATTTTATTATAAACTATTTTAACTTATAACTATTTTATATAAACTATTTTTATTTTATAAACTATTTTATGATATACACTAATTTTAATATCTAAACTGTTTAAGAGGGAAGTGTTATGGATTCCACAATGTTTTGATTTCAAGCTATGATTTCAAGGTGTTACGAATTTCAAGGTTTTGATTTCCAAAGTGTTTTGATTTTAAAAGACTTACGATTTCGAAAGCGATATAAATTTGGAAAGTGATATGATCTTGGAAACGGATTTATTTGAAGTGAAAATGATATCATTTGATATGGTTTGAAAAGGAAATGATATTTTTGTTTTGAAGTATAAACTATTTTAATGACCACGGTGTTATAATAACGATTGGTTGTTAAAGAGACCAGGATCGGATATGGGCATACTTTCTGTCGATACCGAAAACCACTTTAACAACTGTGTACGCGGTGGAGATTCCAGAATGAAGAAGGATAGTGGCGACGATCCTATATGAGGTATATACGTGGACCCGACTCCCATGAGTTGGCATAAGGTGGCTAAAACAGGAGCGATTCCGAGCCAATGAGGTAGCTCCTCTGATCGGACACACTCCATCGTATGCCATTCTATTACTTTGTGATTGAGTTGGTGCGCACCCTTGATTCGGGAGTGTGGCTCGAGGTGGGCTATTACTGCGGCTCTGCGTTACCACCAGTTCGGATGCGTAATTTTTATATCTACCCTGGCGTTGCCTTGTTGTGCTGTGTCACCTACCATAGCGTGCTTTACTATGAGTTTGATTTGTGTCGTACCTATGAAGTATCCTCTGGTAGCTCCAGTTTACGGGGTATTACGGTACTGTATAGACTATTGGCACACTTAAAAATGTGTTAAGGTGGAAAATGTAAAGCCTTAACGCTATTTTTAAATAGTATACTTTACTGTAGACATTATTATAATAGCGTATATTACTACATAGTAGATATTTTAGCGGATGCTTAGAGGATGGCTATCCCAAACATCCTTTGAGTTACTTGTATTTCAGTTGATATTTCACTGGAGTTGGATTTATTGATCTAAGAATGTTAATCCTGACTCGAGTGTTTTGTGTTTTGATTTACGCTCTGGTCAGACTGAGTGGCTCAGTGTTCGAGACTCGCCTTTGGAGTTGGAGCTTCGCTTGGAGATCCAGCTATCTATCCACCTTTCAGTTATTCAGTTAATTCCAGAGATGTATTCTGATCTTGTATTTGATTATTGTATTGAGACATATATGTATTCGTGACTTCTGTTGTATCTTGTTTAACTCTGTTATATATATATATATAGTAGCTTCATGAACTACTATTCTTTTGTTTCCGCTGCATTATTGTTATATTACTCTTTGTCTATGATTCTGTGATTATTTATTTACTGTATATGCTGAGTTTTTTCCAAATTTAAATTAACAATCTAATATTTTGAGCAATTCAAATCCGACATGTATGGATGCGAATGGTTGAAAATGTTCGGACGTTACATGTGGTATCAGAGCTCTGGTTTTAGGCAAAACTCACCATATGTAGTAAACTGAATTACAGAATCACCTTCGTTCATGTTTGAATCTCCTCCTCTTTGACTCGGTTTCCTTTGAATTTTGGAACGTTCCTCTTGGTTCCAAAATCCATTTTTCCTCTCCCTATTCGTGTACCTTGATTTCGGAGCACCCCATAGCTCCACTGAATGATTGTAAAAGAGTGAAATTCCTTTACAACGGGCATCGATTCACCAGAGATTTCTGTATCCTCGGTTTAGATGCTGCTATCTCTTGTTATACCTGAATTCTATCTCTGGCAATCGAATGTCGATTTGCTCCAGAATTCTACCTCGATCTTATTTTGAAGTCACGGTTGACCCGGTTAAGGTTGCCCGCGATTTATATAAGTCTATTCATCTTTCTATTTTGTAATTCAATTATCTTATCTCCCATTCGAGCCTATCTATTTTAGTTAGAATTCTCTTTGATTAGGACCCCTTGAATTTGAATCTCTAACCTTGCTTTGAAATCCATGCTGTATTATCGAGTGAGGGAGTGTATTTGTAATTAGTGTTTAAAATGTTTTATAGTGTGTTGTTTGAGTTGTTGATGTTGATTTGGATTTTTGATTGATTCGTCTGATCAGCGATATCGATAGGATTTCCAAAACACTTGAACAGAGCAAACTGACACAATATTTTCTTCAAATTGGTAAATGGAATAAATTTTTGTATTATATATATAAGAAAAATTTTCTGGAATTTAATAAGTTAATTAAATTGGTTGGTTGAAATGATAATATTTGATTTCATTTATTGTTCTAAATGAATTTATAAACATGGTTTATAAATTGATTTGGGAATTTAAATGAATTTAAATTAAAAAAATTTGAGAATTTAATTTCCGGTGATTTCAAACTTTGGTTTAAAGTTTTAAAATGCATAATATTTAAAGTATTTTCGAATAGAAATTCGTTTTCAAGGAATTTTAAAGTTTTAAATCAGCACTCTTCTCTTTTGTCACAGGAAAATAATTTTGGTGATGACTCCAGCATCATCGGCATTCATTTTCGAGTTTCGAAGTGGAGAGACCATTCTATAGCTTTGCTACATTTTTGTTTTGGAAAATTAAATTGATTTGAATTCCTAAAGTATTACTTGATTTATAATATATATATTGGTATATGATTATAGATTTGATTCGATATATAGTATATATATTTATCTATAAATGTTTGAAGTTAATCGGAAATTTAATCCGTAAATTTACGTTAAAGGTGATTTTAATTATAAAATGAAGCCAAATTTTGAATAAATATTAAATTTGAAATAATTTAGTTGGGAAAATTTTACTTGTATAATACCCAATTTCATTCCAATATAACTTACCTAAATTGTTCAGAAGTTGAATATGTAATTAGATAATATACAATACAAAATGTCTTTATAAATAAAATTTGAGTGTTTATAATAAATGTTATACACTTAAATTTTGATTATAAAATTTTTAATAGAGATAAATAGAATAATTAGTTAATTAAATAATAAATGAGATAAATAAAATAAATTTGTTTTGAGGAAATTAATAAATTGAAATTAAATCAACTTAATGAAATCCCTTGAATTTAAAATCAATTGTTGAATATAAATTAATTTAAATTGAAATTTATATAGTTTAAATTTATCGTTTTATTTGTATTTCAATCTATTTTCTTTCGGTTGTTTCTACTATCCTACCTCCTTCATTTTCGGGGACGAAAAGTTTTTAGTGGGGGAGAGTGTAACGACCCGTAAATTTTAGTGGTTTATTAATTTAATTAATTGAATTTTTGTGAAATTTTTAACAATAAAATTTTGAAATAAAAATTTAATATTTGGAATACGCCTTTACATTCATAGGAAATGGAAAATTTACAGCTGATAATATGGGAGTTTATTTTTTTTGTGTAATTCTATTTCAATTCCAATCAGTTAAAAATTGATGAAAATAAATGTTTTCGAAACATGAATATTTTTATATAGAAAAATTGTAAATCATCTTTTGAGTGAGTCGTCATATTTTGTTTCTCCAAATTTGGACTGTTATTGCTCCGCCGTTCTTATTTTCGGCGAAATAGCAGCATTTTGGTACCGATATCGACTTTTAATACGATGGTCGTACCACTGGTATCTGGATACCGTTTTGATCGTCTCGTTGTGCTGATCCCTGCGGTATATTCAATTCTGTGTTTTGAAGTTCGATTCGCAGCGGAATCCGCGAAAAACGGTAACTGTACCGGTACCGGTTTTGTGACTTTTGGTTATTGTGATCTTTCGAATTCCTTGTCCATTTAACTTGCCATCGAATAACTCAACAGCCATATGAATACTTTTCACTAACTTTTAACATACTTCGGGTTCAAGGAAAAAAATGTGATGTTTCACATTTCTCCTTTTCAATTCGTTCGTTCACCATTTGTTAAAAAAAGGAGAGAAGCTTTCTATCTTTATTTTACTGCACACCCATTCCTCTTCTTCTTCCATCTATTCAAATGGCTCCTGCCATCATTCCTTCGCGACGTTTTTCCACCCCTCTTCCAGCGGAACTCCCAAGCTCCACGCGACCTAGCAACTCCGAGCAGCCAATCCCCTCCACACTCTCTCTTGACCCAACCGTGCTTCCTCCATCACCACTTGCAGGCCTAACCTCGTCATCACCTTGCCCTGATTGAAACCACCATGGCCACTGTAACGACCTGCATTTTTGACCGTTCAAGTCGACAATAAATACACACATGCCGACTCAAACAATCCAAAAATACAGATAGTTATTGGGGTTAAATAAGAAAAGAAAAGAAAAGAAAGAACAGAAACAAACTCAGAATCTCGCAGTGGAAGGAACAAGATATAATAATAAAATAACAGTTCGTGAAGCTGTTAAATAAACAAATTTGATTATTATTATACATCATAAATCAGAGTTACATACATATCAGAGATAATACAACAATGCAGCGGAAAAATAATACAATAGTAGAATAAAAATGATGTAATACCAAACTCCGTCTTCGTCCTCCAGAATAAATCTTCAACCTTATCTGAAATGCTCAGCCTGACCCGAGCATAATGAAAAGACAAAACACTCGAGTCAGGACTAAAATATCTCATGTAAGTTAAATCGAATAAGTAAATATGAGTGTGACAGCATCGGAGATGTTTACGGGTTTAGACACCGCCTATCCAGTGTTTAACGTGTGTGCATTAACTTAAGAGATGTTCGGGATTTCCATCTCCTAAGGATCCGTTAAACTATCTACTATATAATAGAATACGCTATATACAATAATGTCTATCATAAAGTAAAATATCATTCCTAGCGTTAAGCCATGGCCTATTCCACCCTTAACACAGTTTATAAATGTCATAGTCTATACAGCACCGTAAGCCCCACCGTAAATTAGTGGTTATCAGAGGGTACCCCATAGGTATAACACAAATCAAAATCGTAGTGGTCGCAAATAGGATAATCAATATGACAAGGTACATGAGGCGATACCAACTAGGATACTAGTAGTTGCGTGATCCAGACTGATGTTAGGCATAGCAGCTACTAACCCAACACTGCGAAACAACACTCCCATAATCGAGGGGTGCAACCAAATCGAATCACAACAGTAATAGATATGGTAACCAAGAAGTGTGTTCGCTAGAGGTGGCGAACCTCAATGGCCCGGCGCGGCTCCTGTTTTAGTCATGTCAGGGGTCATCCAATATCGTTCTCTTTCTTCAGTCAACGCGTTCATCAAACCATCCACTTCATTCTGGATCAACACTCCGCGTATATTAGTTATTAAAGTGGTTTTCAGTATCGACAGAGAGTATGTCCATATCCGATCCTGGTCTCTTTAATAACTACGTATTATTACACCGGTGGCACTTTTACATTTTCAAAATCAATTCATAATTGATTATCAAAAATATCATATTCGCTTCAAAAAATCAAATCCATTTCAAAATCATCATATCTACTCAAAATACACAATTTCATTTCAAAAATCATTTTCGCCTCAAATTCCACAAAATGATTCACATAAACTCGTATTCCAAAATTTAAAATTTAATCAAATCCCAAATCATCAATTTCAACTCGATTCAGCTTCTCAATAAACCATTTCAAATTATCAATTTCAAATACATATTTGAACCACAAAATAAGCCATTCCAATTCCCATATATCTCAAATCTTTAAATATTCACATTTCAAAACTAAATTTGATAATTCCATTTATATCTCAATTTAATTTCATTACATTTTGTTTCTGAGATATTTCTTTAATCATTTCAATACATCTAAATATGACTTCAATTTAAAAATTTTAAAAAACAAAATATCCCATTTATATTTATATAAGTTTGAAATATTCATTTAAGTCACTTTTAATCAAATTCAAGTTATGAAACACATCTTTCAATTTTCAAATTTAATAATTTCAAATCAACCTTGTTTAAGAAAAATTCTTAAATAAATATAATTTCAAATCAATTTTATCTTCAAATTTAATTCAATAGTTTCAATTTAGTTCAATTCACAAATTTATTTAAATTTCAATTCAATTCCAAATTAATTAAATCTCAATTTCAAATTAATTTTCAATTCCAAACTCAAACTTGTAATATCATTTCATATAAATTTTCTTAGAAATATTCAGAGTTCGATTAAAAGTCCAATCCTTTAAAACAAATCAACTTTCGAAAATTTACGCCGTATTTCAATTTTTTTTTAAAATCTAAACTTCGAATAATTAAACAATTTCATTTACCAAGTTTAAATTCCAACATCTCGAGCTTCAATTCAAAATAATTCAATTTCCATAAATTGGATTTTATTCTTAAAATCAATTCATTTAAATAATTTCAAAACAACTTTTAAAATCATTTAATTTAACCAACCCGGTGTCCGTATATAATTTTCTAACCTATGGCCAAGTGGATAATTATTTCAATTTTAATTTCAAGGATGGATATATATCATTTCAATCCAAATAGATGTCATAGGTATATCATTTCAACCTATTCCTTAATTTATTCGAAATGATTCAGTTTACAGTTTTATATGCAATAAACAATATACATGATGATAGCATGATATATCAAAATAAATAAACAACTAATATCGACCAATAGCATCCATCACAACCGATCAACCATAAAGCCAATAACATTCACAACAATTTTATAATTATAAATATCGAGTTTATACTGCCAATTTAAATTTAAATTTATTTTGACGGCCAATTTAAATTCTATCAATTAATTCATATATCAATACAAATGATAATTAAACCTACCAAACAACAGCCAATAAATTTCATATCACTTCAGAATATAAATTTAACTAACAAAAATTTATTTTAGTCAATTATGAGCGTATAAACACTCACCTTTGATTTATCGACGATTTAAAATCCAAATAAAGGCCCATATTTGAACAGTCTCGGAATGCAACCAAACTAGTTCCATAATGTCAGGAATTTCGATACGAACGCAACAGAGAAAACCGCGCATCGATCCGAGCTCGTATGCAAAAGTTATTCGAGTTAGAACATTTGAATTTTAATATAAAATAATTAATTAATAAAATAAAATAAACAAACGTATACCTTCTTACTCCCGTTCAACACGCACAGTAACCCACTCACGCACGTAGCTCCATCCATGCGCACACAACAACCAATGACCGGACCATGATCGAACGTGACCATATCGAGTGCCTCGGTCCACTCCACCTCCACCGCGAACGCCTACGAGCCCGCCGCTTCCATTCGCCTCAAAAAGCCCTAAAGACGCACGACACTCAAATCCAGATTCTGGCGAATCCATGATGTATTAGCATAGATCAACCGTATGGATTTTAAGAGCTCGCCTTGATCTACAACTTTGCTTTTGGAATTTTTCGATTTTGTTGAACGGATTGAGAGATAAAGAGGGAAGAAGATCGGCAATTTCTGGCCATTGGAATAGGTGGCGGCCATGGTATGAAATTAGGGTTTGTAAAATAAAATGATAATAAAACTGTCTCGGTTGCGTACGTATTTATATAGTTAGGTCCAAAATCGTCCGAACTCCAGTCGAGACGTGCCGCCGGGCGTTTATAAGGTTTTACCCATATTCCGAACGCAATGGAACCAGTCCCAAGGCCTAATTCAATCGTATGTTGAAGATAGCTTTGAAGTCGATTATTTTAATCAAATTCGACATTAAATTTCTACGCGTTTCACGCTTGCACGGCCAAACGACAAGTCCGATTGCTACGAAAATTGAAACCTTACAATAATTCACTGTTACGGATCCGATGAAACTAGTTTCGTCGAAATCCGAGACAGTTGTAAAAATGGCTATTTCTACTATTTAATTTCAATATAAAATTCCCAATTTTAAATTATTAACTTTTAAATCAAATTTCAATTGTTCACAAATTTCATTTTTAATTTCACAGTAATTAACAATCTTTTACAATGCAGTTTTCCATTATAAATCGAGTATAAAAGATAACATTAGATTCAGCGTTCAATTATATTGTAATTCAAATTCAAGTTATTTAATTCCAATTGAATTCTTTTATTTCGATTTACACTTTCATAATTGAATTAACCATTTACTTATACATTATTATCAGTAGTTTATAATTCATTTACTTTCATTTTCTTCAGCTATCATCTTATTTAAATTCATAGTAATATTAAATTACATTCATTTACGTTGATTTCAATATTATAACTTCAATATTAAATGTAACATTTTATTTATTTCGTTGTTTACAATCAATTCAATTCGTTTCAATTAATTGTTATTTCAATCTTTACTTACGTTCAATTACAAGTTAACATCTTTATCAAATTACAGTTTCAGTTATTATCTGATTTCAATCAACTGTAATATTAAGTTATATTTATTTATATTAGTTTCAATAACATAAACTTCCACTATTAAATCTACCATTTTATTTATTCTTTGTTTACAATCATAACCAATTTGGTTTACAATCAAATTCAATTCATTATTTACATTCAATACAAGTTAACGTCCATATTTAATTTACAAATAAGTTATTTCAAAATTCAGTTTTGTATTTTAACTTGTAATTCACATTTAATAACACAAAATTTTATTTCCTTCGGATTTTTTTCCAAATTTTTTTATTTATTTTAATTCGTATTTTTAAAGGGTTAAAAATACGGGTCGTTACATTCTCCCCCACTTAAAACTTTTCGTCCTCGAAAAGGAACGGAGAAGGGGAAACCATCATTTAGATATAATTCATTCAAATATTCGACTTATTTGCAAAATTTAGTTATAGGATTTTTTTTATCTCAAAATTTTCTAACTCCCGGATTTTTGAAAAATTTCGGCAGCACCTCCTTTGCGCGGCTAGGACCGAAAAATTTCATAGTGGTAATAATTGCATGATATACATCTCATTACAAGAATGAGGCATCCCAAAACATGGGGAACACAATAATATACCACAACATAAACCGAAATCCGAGAACGTAGCTTTTATTAAGCGTTTATTAGCATTTTAACTTACATTTTGAATTTAGCGCAGAAGCGAGCTCCACAAGCGAAGCGCAACCCTTTGCTACCTACTAAAATACTCAACAACGAAGTGAGAATCATGCATATGAAAATAGATCGATATGCTTAGTATATACAACATATATATAACGTATTTAACTTCAAAACTGAAAATTTTAAATTCAGGACAGCGAACAAATCTCAGTTTTTGGTCACCTAAACGATAAAATTTTAAAATGGAATCTAAATAAAAGTTGTTGCATTCATTTTAGGCTTTCCGGATTGTCCAAAATCATCAAATTCGGACCAATCGTTCAAATGTTACGGCCGTTTTACTAAATGGATACGCCTTAGCCTGGGCAATGAATTGCACAGGTCAGCAACGTTCACTCACATTTTCGACCCTCTAAATGATAGAAAAACACAAAATATTTAAAACAAAAGTTTTAGCTTCAGTTCTAAGCTTTCCAGAAAGGGCAAGATCGTCAAAATCCAAATTACCAGTAAAAAGTTATGGTGAAAATACTAAGGGTATATGCTACTGATTTTGCTTCCTTTTTACACAGGCCAGCGAGAAGATTCAAAATTTTAACTAAGTAAATGAAGGAATTTCTCAAGACACTCTAAACCAAGGTCGTGCTACAGTTTCTAAGCTTTTCGAAAAGTCTAAGATCATCGAATTTCGTTCAATCTTTTAAAAGTTATGGCTATTTTCATTTCAGCATATATTGGACAATTTTGGATTTTTTCCAAAATTTGTTTTTATTATTTCAAAGTACATACCATCAAACTTCAAATTTTCTAAAGAAACAATCATAAACACAAAGTCGTTTATTTTCTTATATATCCATGAAATAAGTTTACATTCGATTTGTTTCTGATTTATTCAAGTTAGTTTCATTCATAATTTAAATTCAAGTCAATTTGCTTCAATTTAATTTGAATTCAATTATATTTAATTTCACTTTGCTTCAAATTTGAATTTAATTATTTTAAAATTTTTATTCCATTTATTCAATTCCATTTACACTAATGAATTCTATTTAATAAATTACCATCCATCTAACAACCAATGTATATCAAACATTAACATCCATCCAAAATTTACACTAAATCAATTATACATTTCCAAGTCAAAATTTTAATTTCATACACTTCCAAGTTTATTAACATTTAGTTTTATTCAAATTTAATTAGTTTCCATTTACTAATTTTATATTTAATTAATTTTAAATTTAATTCATTTTACAACTTAAATTTCCTTTATATTTACAACTATCAATAGATCTTCACATTTTATTATTCGCAATCACACTTGTATATTATTCATTTACTTATCCTTATTAGCATTTTAAACTTTTTAAGTATTTGGTAAGTTATAGCTATGCAAATAGAATGTAGTTAAACAATATACAACTTCTTTTCATTCAACTTGAGTGTTATACCTATTAAATAAATTTCCAATTTATTATTTTCCAAATTAAGGGTTACTCCTACAATTTTAATTTTAATTTTTTTTCTTCACTTAAATTCAATTTCACCCTTTTCAATTCATAAGTTTCTAACAATTCAAGATTTACTTTAGTTTAATAATTAAAATCATTCCTTATTAGAGAACTTAAGAATTTCAACTCCAGATTCGATTTAAACCATTTTTTTCTCTAAATATATATATATATATATATATATACACACACACACTAATATCCTTATATCTCAAATCATACTTTTTAGAAGAATTTTAATCAGCATTGAAATATATATATACTTATTTTCATTTCATACTTTAGAAATTTACAATTTTTAATCAAAACAGGGTTTAGAAAAACTATTAAGTGATCTTCCCCACTTGGACTCTCGAAAATAAACGTCGATGATGCGTGCACTCATCACCGAAATCATTCTCTAGTGTCAAGAGGGGAGTATAACACTTACTTCATTTGAAAATCCTTTGAAAATAATTTCTAATAAAATATACTATCATATAATACTTATATTATACATTTCAAATTTTTTTTAATAAATTTTCAAACACCGGAATTTAAATTCTCCATCTTAATTTAAATTCATTTTTATTATATTTTATTTACCATTTATATTCATTGTCAATCATATTTACAAGTTTCATTTCTTAAAATCATCCAATAGTCAAAAGTTAGAAATATTGACTAATCAACAATAAACGATGATAATCTAATATTATCATCTCCTAACAACCAACACAATCAAAATTTATAAATTTTCAAGATAATTCTTTTGTATATAAAATATAATCCAAAACAATATTATGTTAATCTATCCTATTCGAGTGTTTAGAAATTCCTATCGATGCCTTGGCGTCCCAAGTACCAACCAGAATTCATAAATACTCAACGGAACAAATTAACACAATATAAAATCATTTTTATATCAAAATTACAAATACGATCTCTCATATACACTCAAACTCATTCATAAGGTTTAACCCTATTTCAATGAGTTATTCCCCACTAGAGCCAAGGTAATCTAAACCAAAGCTCTGATACCAACTGTAACGACCTGCATTTTTGACCGTTCAAGTCGACAATAAATACACACATGCCGACTCAAACAATCCAAAAATACAGATAGGTATTGGGGTTAAATAAGAAAAGAAAAGAAAGAACAGAAACAAACTTAGAATCTTGCAGCGGAAGGAACAAGATATAATAATAAAATAACTGTTCATGAAGCTGTGAAATAAATAAATTTGATTATTATTATACATCATAAATCAGAGTTACATACATATCAGAGATAATACAACAATGCAGCGGAAAAATAATACAATAGTAGAATACAAATGATGTAATACCAAACTCTGTCTTCGTCCTCCAGAATAGATCTTCAACCTTATCTGAAATGCTCAGGCTGACCCGAGCGTAATGAAAAGACAAAACACTCGAGTCAGGACTAAAATATCTCATGTAAGTTAAATCGAATAAGTAAATATGAGTGTGACGGTGTCGGAGATGTTTACGGGTTTAGACACTGCCTATCCAGTGTTTAACGTGTGTGCATTAACTTAAGAGATGTTCGGGATTTCCAACTCCTAAGGATCCGTTAAACTATCTACTATATAATAGAATACGATATATACAATAATGTCTATCATAAAGTAAAATATCATTCCTAGCGTTAAGCCATGGCCCATTCCACCCTTAACACAGTTTATAAATGTCATAGTCTATACAGCACCGTAAGCCCCACTGTAAACTAGTGGTTATCAGAGGGTACCCCATAGGTATAACACAAATCAAAATCGTAGTGGTCGCGAATAGGATAATCAGTATGACAAGGTACATGAGGCGATACCAACTAGGATACTAGTAGTTGCAAGATCTGGACTGATGTTGGGCATAGCAGCTACTACCCCAACACCGCGAAACAACACTCCCATAATCAAAGGGTGCACCCAAATCGAATCACAACAGTAATAGATATGGTAACGAAGAAGTGTGTCCGCTAGAATTGGCGAACCTCAGTGGCCCGGCGCGGCTCCTGTTTTAGTCATGTCTGGGGTCATCCAATATCATTCTCTTTCTTCAGTCAACGTGTTCATCAAACCATCCACTTCATTCTGGATCAACACTCCGCGTATCTTAGTTATTAAAGTGGTTTTTGGTATCGACAGAGAGTATGTCCATATCCGATCTCGGTCTCTTTAATAACTACGTATTATTACACCGGTGGCTCTTTTACACTTTCAAAATCAATTCATAATTGATTATCAAAAATATCATATTCGCTTCAAAAAATCAAATCCATTTTAAAATCATCATATCTACTCAAAATATACAATTTTATTTCAAAAATCATTTTCGCCTCAAATTCCACAAAACGATTCACATAAACTCGAATTCCAAAATTTAAAATTTAATCAAATCCCAAATCATCAATTTCAACTCGATTCAGCTTCTCAATAAACTATTTCAAATTATCAATTTCAAATACATATTTGAACCACAAAATAAGCCATTCCAATTCCCATATATCTCAAAGCTTTGAATATTCACATTTCAAAACTAAATTTGATAATTCCATTTATATCTCAATTTAATTTCATTACATTTTGTTTCTGAGATATTTCTTTAATCATTTCAATACATCTAAATACGACATCAATTTAAAATTTTAAATAAACAAAATATCCCATTTAAATTTATATAAGTTTGAAATATTCATTTAAGTCACTTTTAATCAAATTCAAGTTATAAAACACATCTTTCAATTTTCAAATTTAATAATTTCAAATCAACCTTGTTTAAGAAAAATTCTTAAATAAATATAATTTCAAATCAATTTTATCTTCAAATTTAATTCAATAGTTTCAATTTAGTTCAATTCACAAATTTATTTAAATTTCAATTCAATTCCAAATTAATTAAATCTCAATTTCAAATTAATTTTCAATTCCAAACTCAAACTTGAAATATCATTTCTTATAAATTTTCTTAGAAATATTCAGAGTTCGATTAAAAGTCCAATCCTTTAAAACAAATCAACTTTCGAAAATTTACGCCGTATTTCAATTTTTTTTCTTAAAAATCTAAACTTCGAATAATTAAACAATTTCATTTACCAAGTTTAAATTCCAACATCTCGAGCTTTAATTCAAAATAATTCAATTTCCATAAATTGGATTTTATTCTTAAAATCAATTCATTTAAATAATTTCAAAACAACTTTTAAAATCATTTAATTTAACCAACCCGGTGTCCGTATATAATTTTCTAACCTATGGCCAAGTGGATAATTATTTCAATTTTAATTTCAAGGATGGATATATATCATTTCAATCCAAATAGATGTCATAGGTATATCATTTCAACCTATTCCTTAATTTATTCGAAATGATTCAGTTTACAGTTTTATATGCAATAAATAATATACATGATGATAGCATGATATATCAAAATAAATAAACAACCAATATTGACCAATAGCATCCATCACAACCGATCAACCATAAAGCCAATAACATTCACAACAATTTTATAATTATAAATATCGAGTAATATACTGCCAATTTAAATTTAAATTTATTTTGACGGCCAATTTAAATTCTATCAGTTAATTCATATATCAATACAGATGATAATTAAACCTACCAAACAACAGCCAATAAATTTCATATCACTTCAGAATATAAATTTAACTAACAAAAATTTATTTTAGTCAATTGTGAGCGTATAAACACTCACCTTTGATTTATCGACGATTTAAAATCCAAATAAAGGCCCAAATTTGAACAGTCCCGGAATGCAACCAAACTAGTTCCATAATGTCCGGAATTTCGATACGAACGCAACAGAGAAAACCGCGCATCGATCCGAGCTCGTATGCAAAAGTTATTCGAGTTAGAACATTTGAATTTTAATATAAAATAATTAATTAATAAAATAAAATAAACAAACGTATACCTTCTTCCTCCCGTTCAACACGCACAGTAACCCACTCACGCACGTAGCTCCTTCCATGCGCACGCAACAACCAATGACTGGACCATGATCGAACGTGACCATATCGAGCGCCTCGGTCCACTCCACCTCCACCGCGAACGCCTACGAGCCCGCCGCTTCCATTCGCCTCAAAAAGCTTTAAAGACGCACGACACTCAAATCCAGATTCTGGCGAATCCATGATGTATTAGCATAGATCAACCGTATGGATTTGAAGAGCTCGCCGAGATCTACAACTTTGCTTTTGGAATTTTTCGATTTTGTTGAACGGATTGAGAGATAAAGAGGGAAGAAGATCGGCAATTTCTGGCCATTGGAATAGGTGGCGGCCATGGTTTGAAATTAGGGTTTCTGAAATAAAATGATAATAAAACTGTCTCGGTTGCGTACGTATTTATATAGTTAGGTCCAAAATCGTCCGAACTCCAATCGAGACGTGCCGCCGAGCGTTTATAAGGTTTTACCCATATTCCGAACGCAATGGAACCAGTCTCAAGGCCTAATTCAATCGTATGTGGAAGATAGCTTTGAAATCGATTATTTTAATCAAATTCGACATTAAATTTCTACGCGTTTCAAGCTCGCACGGCCAAACGACAAGTCTGATTGCTACAAAAATTGAAACCTTACAATAATTCACTGTTACGGATCCGATGAAACTGGTTTCGACGAAATCCGAGGCAGTTGTAAAAATGGCTATTTCTACTGTTTAATTTCAATATAAAATTCTCAATTTTAAATTATTAACTTTTAAATCAAATTTCAATTTTTCACAAATTTCATTTTTAATTTCACAGTCATTAACAATCTTTTACAATGCAGTTTTCCATTATAAATCCAGTATAAAAGATTACATTAGATTCAGCGTTCAATTATACTGTAATTCAAATTCAAGTTATTTAATTCCAATTGAATTCTTTTATTTCGATTTACACTTTCATAATTGAATCAACCATTTACTTATACATTATTATCAGTAGTTTATAATTCATTTACTTTCATTTTCTTCAGCTATCATCTTATTTAAATTCACAGTAATATTAAATTACATTCATTTACGTTGATTTCAATATTATAACTTCAATATTAAATGTAACATTTTATTTATTTCATTGTTTACAATCAATTCAATTCGTTTCAATTACTTGTTATACTCAAATTTAAATCTTTACTTACGTTCAATTACAAGTTAACATCTTTATCAAATTACAGTTTCAGTTATTATCTGATTTCAATCAACTGTAATATTAAGTTACATTTATTTATATTAGTTTCAATAACATAAAATTCCACTATTAAATCTACCATTTTATTTATTCTTTGTTTACAATCATAACCAATTTGGTTTACAATCAAATTCAATTCATTATTTACATTCAATACAAGTTAACATCCATATTTAATTTACAAATAAGTTATTTCAGAATTCAGTTTTGTATTTTAATTTGTAATTCACATTTAACAACACAAAATTTTATTTCCTTTGGATTTTTATCCAATTTTTTTTATTTTAATTCATATTTTTAAAGGGTTAAAAATACGGGTCGTTACAGCCACACCGCTCCGCCCCACAACCACCATGATTGAAGAACCTATCCACCTGCCGCATCAACCCTTGCCCCTCTACTCGGCCATGATCCACCCAACTTCTTTTGCTCGGCATTCATATTGTAAGCATATTTCGGTTTCTGCTATTACTTATATATATTCCTATTTTAGTTTTCTTTCAAATTGATACTTTTTTTATTTCATTTATACTACCTATATATTGTTACATTACGTATATATATACGAAATAGTATATATTTATTATGTGTTATAGTTTTGTTTAGATTTATATCTATAACCTTATATATAAACAGTTAGTAATCCCTAGTATGTACATATTGTTAAATAAGTATGTTCTGGAATTTAAATATGGGTTTAAAAATATATTGTATGTATTTTCAAAAATATGCTATCTGCAGTAGTATCTATATAATGTGTATATAGTATTATATAATATGATTTATAGTTTAGATATATATATATATATATATAATGTAAGTCTTTGCCCTAGCCTTGCATACTGGTATCTTATACATTCGCCGGTATATATTTGAAATTTTGAAATAACATGATATGTTGTATTGATATGTATAAGCTGTTATATATAACTCGTACGTTGTATATATGATAAGCCTACATATAATTGTTAGTATGTATTTAGCGTCTGCATATGTAAGCATATTTAATTTTGTTATTGAATTTTTTTACATATATAGTATCGGTTGTATAAGTTGAATTTATGGTAACAGTTTGGTCGGTTTGAATATATATAATTTGTTTTGTATAATGTCTGTATGTCTGCATATATTTGCTTATATACTATGTTTATAAAAACATGATTATATATATAATATATTGTTTACAATGTGTATATACATACAGTATTCTAGATTTTAAATAAAGTATTGCCTGTCGATTTTAAATAGTATATATGTTTAAGTATAATATATATGTTATATATTATAAAGAGGAGCAGTATTGCATACTATATTATAAAGATGTTGATAAACTAGTCTGCTTGTTTTAAAGGCTATATTGTACAAGTGTTGCTGAGTACAGTAATATTTTAGTATATATTGATGATTTCAAAGTATTATACATATGTAAGTTATATAAGTGATTATTTTATATTATATATATATACTGTCTCATGTTGATTTCGTTGGGTCGTTCATAATACTATCCGTACATATTCATAAGCTTATGAAAATTTTCTGCTAGTATTATATGCCAGTTTGTATATTTACTACATATATTAGTTTACAGTTTTGGTGTATAATAGTTATATGCATATGATAACGTGAGATTATATATATAATGTGGATTGTATGTCAACTTGTTTATATATATATATTATTTTGTATTGATCTGGAATGAGGTATTGTATAGGTTGGTAAAAATATTTACATGTGAACTTTGTAGAGACTATATACGTACTTTAATAAACATTATTTTCAGTATAATATGAAGACTTTATTTTTATATCAAATATAATTTATATTTATGATGTATGAAGACTTTATTTTCTATCAAATTATATGCATTGTGTTGGAAACCTGTTTTATAATCCAAGTACATATATATTCTAAAATTGATTTTTTTTGGAAATATATGTAGATAATATATATATATATATATTAGCTTTAGTTTATATCAAGCTAATTTGATTTGTTCCGTTTTATCAGCTTGTCCGATGAACTCATGTACATCGTGCTTTGTTTTGAAATTCGTTCCTGGATTCGTAACCCATTTCATTGTCTATCCTCTAGCCTTGAAAGGTGGGAAATCACTAACGATTAATGTTCTTACATTTATTAAATTTGATTTCAATTGAAACGACAATTGAAATATGCTGCTGTTCGTTATTTACATTGATATATATATATATATATGTGTGTGTGTGTGTGTGTGTTGTTATCTGTATCTGTTCACCTGTGACATCTGACACCATTATCTGTTAATTATCACTGATGTATATGTCTGTTATTGATTGTTGTATTATTATCATATCAGTTATCACTCTGCAAGTTCCCTGTTAGTATAGAATTCACTATGAGTTGAAATGATACATACCCGAACGATCTGTAGAATAGGAGAAAATCGTTATAGGTTGAAATGATAAACCCAAGTGATTTTCAATTGAATTCAATTTGGGATTGCGGGTTGAAATGGTATATACCTGTATATATATTTAAATTGCGGATTGAAATGATAAATATCTGTATCACTTGACCATAGGATAGAAAATCATATACAGACACCGTTGGTCTATATATAAATATTTTTGAAAATGATTTCTATGGTTTTGAAAAGAAATATATGGTTTTAATAAATATTGATTTTAAAGATTTATTAAAGTTGATTTAATAAAGTTGATATATAATATGTTTAAGTATTTATTTAAAATATATATTTTCAAATATAGAGTTTATAATGATTCAGGTTGGAAAGATAAATTTGAAATTGATTTGAAATTATATTTATTTAAGAATTTTACTTAGACAAGTTTGAAATAAAATTTATTAAATTAGAATTTTAAAGATATGTTTTATAACTTGAATTTGATTAAAAGTGACTTAAATGAATATTCCAAACTTATATAAATTTAAAATGGATATTTTGTTTATTTAAATTTGTAAATTGAAGTTGTATTTGGATGTTATTGAAA
Source organism: Allium fistulosum (assembly GCA_030737815.1). NCBI lineage: Eukaryota > Viridiplantae > Streptophyta > Magnoliopsida > Asparagales > Amaryllidaceae > Allium > Allium fistulosum. The sequence goes on from CM060905.1 coordinate 1,148,507,938, forward strand.
TAATTAAGTAAATGTTTCAAAACTAAATAATAGTAAAGTGAATTTGATATATATAAGAAATTATCGAATTTAGTTTTGAAATGTTGAATATTTAAAGCTTTGAAATATATTGAAAGTGAAATGGCTTATTTTATGGTTCAAATATGTATTTGAAATCGATAATTTGAAATGGTTTATTGAGAAATTGAATCGAATTGAAATTGATGATTTGCGATTTGATTAAATCTGAATTTAACTTGAAATTGAGTTGATTTGGAATCGATTTGTGAAATTGAGGAAGCTATTTTATTTTATAAAGTATTTTTAAACTATATCTAAAACTATTTATATTTTACTTTATAATTTTTTTTAATATAAACTATTTTATATAAATCATTTTCAATATAAATTATTTTATTATAAACTATTTTAACTTATAACTATTTTATATAAACTATTTTTATTTTATAAACTATTTTATTATATACACTAATTTTAATATCTAAACTGATTAAGAGGAAAGTGTTATGGATTCCAAAATGTTGTGGTTTCAAGCTATGATTTTAAAGTGTTATGAATTTCAAGGTTTTGATTTCCAAAGTGATTTGATTTTAAAAGACTTATGATTTCGAAAGCGATATAACTTTGGAAAGTGATATGATCTTGGAAAAGGATTTATTTGAAGTGAAAATGACATCGTTTGATATGGTTTTGAAATAGAAATGATATTTTGGTTTTGAAGTATAAACTATTTTAATGACCACGGTGTTATAATAACGATTGGTTGTTAAAGAGACCTGGATCGGATATGGGCATACTCTCTGTCGATACTGAAAACCACTTTAACAACTCTGTACGCGGTAGAGATTCCAGAATGAAGTAGGATGGTGGCGACGATCCTATATGAGGTATATACGTGGACCCGACTCCCATGAGTTGGCATAAGGTAGCTAAAACAGGAGCGATTCCGGGCCAATGAGGTAGCTCCTCTGATCGGACACACTCCATCATATGCCATTCTATTACTTTGTGATTGATTTGGTGCACCCTTGATTCGGGAGTGTGGCTCGATGACGCAGCACACAAGTAGATCTGAACCGGCGGTCAAATCTATCCAGGATCCAATCACGAATTGCGGGAAAATGAATCGATGAAACAAGATAAATTGATGATACCCAAGTGCCCCAAATCCGTTGATCTCTCGAGATACCGGATTCTAGCTATCTTCAACACGTTGATCGCGCACGATACCGCGTTAGAAGATCTACGATTCTTTGACGTTGATCTCGTGCACGAGATTCCGTGAATCGGCTTCAAATTCGTTGATTCGAGCGCACTCGAATATCCGAAGATGGAGAAAAGGAGATCACACTCAACTTCCAATTTTAATGGAGGCACAAAGCTCTCAACAAATTTTATTCAAAATTCAACCCCCTTACAAATGACACAAACACGCCTATTTATATGCATACAACACACATAACTCGCTCACAACTCAACACATGACTTAACAAATAGCAAACGACTTAAGAAACAATACATCACAATGACAAATAAAACCAAGCAGTGACTCAACAAACTTCGGCGTCCCGGAGCGACTCAAAGGAAACACGGCAGCGACATAAGGGAAGTAACGACATAAGCAAGCAGCGACACAAGGACCTTGCGACCTACTGGAGCGGCTTCGACTTAAGGATTTGCTTACGACCTAAGGTTTGCTCGCGGATCAATGTAAGAACGACCTAGGAATTCGGGAGCGACCCACGATGCTTTGCGACATAAGAAGTTAAAGAGCGGACGACCTAGGGTTCTGCGACTTACATAGGTCGTATGTCCTGAGCGACTTAGTAATCAGCGATGGAGTTAAGTCGCGAAGCGACGTATGATGGATCAGAGAAATTCCGACTTAGGGTTTGGACGATTTTAGGAGGCTGTTCGCGACTTAAGGTATGTTTCGTTGATTCCTTTCTTGGCATGGCTTGATGCGCTGCATCATTCCTCCCCTGGTTGAAAAGAATTCGTCCCGAATTCACACTTTCTCCTTCTTCGACATGCTTATTCTCATGATATGGAATCAAGTGTTTGACGTTGAAAACGTCAGCAGTATGGATATGATCTGGCAATCTTAACCGATAAGCATTCTCATTAATCTTCTTTACGATTTCCAAAGGGCCAATCTTTCTAGCAGCCAGTTTGTTGTCAGTACCAATAGGAATCAATCCTTAGTTAATACTGCATATACAAAATCTCCTTCTTTGAACTCAACATTTCGTCGCTTAATATCCACGGATTGCTTATATTTCTCATTCGCCTTAAGCAATCGTTCCTGCACGACCTTGTGGCACTCTTGCAATTCATTCACAAAATCACTAGCTCGTTTGATCGCTCCTTTCTGTTGTGGTACTGTAGATAAATCTAATGGTCCCTTAGGCATTGTTGAGTAAACGACCTGGAATGGACTGAACCCAGTGCTACGATAAACTACATGGTTGTGTGCAAACTCAGCTTGACACAGCTTGGAATCCCAACTCTTTAAATTGTCATTCACGAGGCATCTTAATAGATTACCTAGGGATCTGTTCACAACATCTGTCTATCCATCCGTCTGTGGATGATAAGCACTACTGAATTTCAGCTTTGTCCTGACCATTCTCCATAGACTCATCCAAAAAATGACTCAGAAAACGAGTTTCTCTATCCGATACAATAGATTCAGGCAACCCATGAAGACGATAGATCTCTCTGCTCGCATGGTTGTTAGTAAATTATTCCTCCGAGTCAATGCATCGGCAACGAGATTAGTTACTCCAGACTTGTGCTTTACGACGAATGTAAATTGCTGCAAATAAGCTATCCACGATGCATGCCTAGCTGCAATTTTATTCTGCCCTTGTAAATGTTTCAATGCTTCATGATCCGTATACAAAACAAATTCATTTGTGGAACAAATAATGTCTCGAATGCTTCACGGCCTGCACAATAGCATAAAACTCCACATCATAAGTACTGTATCTCATCTTTGCTCCAGAAAGTTTTTCACTGAAATAGGCAATTGGACGACCCTTCTGACTCAACACTCCTCCAATTCCAACTTTGGACGCATCTGTATGTAACTCAAATAGTAACTGAAAATCTGGCAACACTAGAATCGGTGCTGATGTTAAAAGTTCCTTGATCTGTTCAAAAGCAGATCCTGCCCCTTTCGTCCATGAAAACTGCTTTCCTTTCATACAATCAGTAACAGGAGCCATCACACTACTAAAGTGCGGTATAAATCTTTGATAAAATGAAGCTAACCCATGGAAACTTCTGACTTCTGTTATAGTTTTGGGCTGTGGCCAATTTCTGATTGCGGCTACTTTACTCTGGTCCACCTATATCCCTTCCTTGGATAGGACATAACCCAGAAATAAAACACTCGGCATCATGAACACGCATTTCTTCGTCGCTGCATAGAACTATTCTTGACGAAAAATAGTTAACACCTTTCGTAGTGTTGAATGTGCTCCTCTATTCTAGCACTATATATCAAGATATCATCAAAGTAGACTACAACAAACTTCCCGATGTAACGTCTGAAAATTTGATTCATCACCCTCATAAATGTACTTGGTGCATTAGATAGACCAAATGGCATGACCAGGCATTCATATAATCCTTCCCGAGTCTTGAATGTTGTCTTCCATTCATCACTTGGTCTTATGCGAATCTGATGATAACCACTCTTAAGGTCGATCTTAGAAAAGATTACAGACCTACTGAGTTGATCCAATAGATCATCAAGTCTTGGCATAGGAAATCTGTATCTGACAGTTATTTTGTTGAGTGCCCTGCTGTCTGTACACATTCTCCACGAACCATCTTTCTTTGGCACCAACAGAGCTGGTACAGCAGAAGGACTGAGACTCTCTCGAACACGCCCTTGCTCAAGCAACTCCTCAACTTGTCTCCTCAACTCTTCATGCTCTTTTGGACTCATACGATAATGCGGCCTATGCGGTAAAACTGCACCTGGCACTACATCAATTTGATGTTGTATGTCCCTTAGTGGCGGTAAATCCTTGGGTAACTCCGCAGGAAAGACATCTTCAAATTCATTTAACACCGGTCTAACCTACGCAGGCATTTCAAGACCTTCACTTGTTTCATACCCAATCAACATAAACAATTCAGCACTATCTTCCACTTCTTTAACAAATTCTCTCGAAGATAATAGACTAATTGGTTCCACTTTATTCTTTGACTTGCTTTCACTTTGTTCACGCTTCTTAGGAACTAAGGTGATTTGAGTATCTTCAAACATGAAACTGTAGCTGTTGGTGCGACCATTATGTTGTACAGCTCTATTATATTGCCATGATCTTCCCAACAGTAGATGACACACATCCATATCGACAACATCACACCATATATCATCTTTGTACTTCTTCCCAATAGAAAATGTAACAAATGCTCGTCTTCCCACTATCACTTCTCCACCTTTCTTTAGCCATGCCAGTTTATAAGGTCTAGGGTGTTTTTCAGTCTTCAACCCTAACTTCTTGATGGCTTCTTCAGAAATAATGTTATCGCAGCTTCCCGCATCAATAACAAATTGACAAACCATTCCCAAGATAGTACATGTAGACTGAAAGATATTGCTTCTCAGCCAACTAGAATCATTCTCATGCTTTGGCGTTAAACAAGACCTCTTCATCATCAAGTTACACCCTTCGTCTCTTGACACGACTTCTTCATCTTCATCAAACTTCGGTGGTTGAGTATAATCAATTTCAGCTTCCACATCCTCATACTCACATTCCTCTACAACTAATGCTCTCTTCTTTGGCTTTGTACATTCATTACTTTTATGGCCAAACTCCTGACAATTATAGCACTTGATACTGTTATTGACCTTTGCTTTAGCGGCTTTATTGACAATTGGTTTATTGATTGCCTTGGAAACATTAGCACTGCTACTAGCACCCTTATTCTGGTTGTTGGAACTCGTAAACACACCGCTTCCTCGTCTCCCTTGTTTCTCCCAAGCTAGAGCTTTCTGATGTGCTTCAGCAACAGACATTGGATTAAACATATTAACCATGTCTTGAATTTGCATTCGTAACCCTCCAACATATCTAGCCGTTAGCTGTTCCTCGGTTTCTATAATATCATTCCTTGCAATCAATTGATAGAATTCATCTGCATAGTCATTCACTGTCTTCGTCCCTTGTCCCAAATTCTGCAAACGTTGATACATAAGAGATTGATAATTGTACGGCAAAAAACTCGCTTTCATCATCTTTCTCATCTTCTCCCAAGTGACAACTTTTGATTTTCCCATTCTCTCCCGAGTTAGTTTAGTTTGTTGCCACCAAGCTATAGCTCTTCCCCTTAGTGTTGTAGCAATTAATTGGACTCTGTGATTCTCAGGCACATCCTTGAATTCCAAAATTTCTTCAACATTCGACAACCAATCAAGAAATTCTTCTGCTTGCATACCACCTTTGAATTCTGGAATTTCCATCCTCATACCTGACTCCCATTTACGATCTTTTTCTGAATCTCGATTTTGATTTCGCACTTGGCCTTGATTTCAATCATGAATACTACCTCCATCACCATCTTCCTCAAAATCATATGGATTTCGATATCGATCCTGACCATCTACATCCCTACGACCACGCATGTTTCTTCTACCTTGTCTTTCATCATCACGATATGGTTCATTTTCAAAACCACGTTGAGTTCTTCCCTCTTCATTTCGGTACCCATGGTGGTCTCACCTCATTGAAACTGATGATTCTCTCCTATCTCGATAAGACTGGGGTGACATCCTCCTTTCTTCTGAAACCGATGGCGAAACCCTGTTTCCTCCCTGGTTCGAAACTGGTGACGTTCTCCTTTGATTTTGATACATGTCGATCATCAATTTCTCCAATTTTTCAATACCCTCATTGAACTTTTCATTGATATGCTGCTCCATCTGCTCAGCTTCTTATCTTCTATACAAATCTTCAACATTTTGATAGCGGTTATCACGTCTCGGAGGCATGATCATTAAAACAATCTCGTTTCCGTCTCTGATTTGGCTTTGATACCAAATGACGCAGCACGCAAGTAGATCTGAACCAGCGGTCAAATCTATCCTGGATCCAATCACGAATTGCGGAAAAATGAATCGATGAAACAAGATAAATTGATGAATTGATGATACCCAAGTGCCCCAAATCCATTGATCTCTCGAGAAGCCGGATTCTAGCTATCTTCAACACGTTGATCGCGCACGATACCGCATTAGAAGATCTACGATTCTTCGACGTTGATCTCGCGCACGAGATTCCGTGAATTGGCTTCAAATTCGTTGATTCGAGCGCACTCGAATATCCGAAGATGGAGAAAAGGAGATCACACTCAACTTCCAATTTTAATGGAGGCACAAAGCTCTCAACAAAATTTATTCAAAATTCAACCCCCTTACAAATGACACAAACCCGCTTATTTATAGGCTTACAACACACATAATTCGCTCACAACTCAACACATGACTTAACAAATAGCAAACGACTTAAGAAACAATACATCACAATGACAAATAAAACCAAGCAGCGACTCAAAAAACTTCGGCATCCCGGAGCGACTCAAAGGAAACACGGCAGCGACATAAGGGAAGTAACAACATAAGCAAGCAGCGACATAAGGACCTTGCGACCTACTGGAGCGGCTTCGACTTAATGATTTGCTTGCGACCTAAGGTTTGCTCGCGGATCAATGTCAGAACGACCTAGGAATTCTGGAGCGACCTACGATGCTTTGCGACATAAGAAGTTAAAGAGCGGACGACCTAGGGTTTCTACGACTTACATAGGTCGTATGTCCTGAGCGACTTAGCAATTGACGATGGAGTTAAGTCGCGGAGCGACCTATGATGGATCGGAGAAATTCCGACTTAGGGTTTGGACGATTTTAGGAGGCTGTTCGCGACTTAAGGTATGTTTCGTTGATTCATTTCTTGGCATTGCTTGATGCGCTACATCACTCGAGGTGGGCGATTGCCGCGGCTCTGCGTTACCACCAGTCCGGATGCGTAATTGGTATATCTATCCTGGCATTGCCTTGTTGTGCCGTGTCACCTACCATACCGTGCTTTACAACGAGTTTGGTTTGTGTTGTACCTATGGAGTATCCTCTAGTAGCTCCAGTTTACGGGGTATTACGGTATTGTATATACTATTAGCACACCTAAAAATGTGTTAAGGTGGAAAATGTAAAGCCTTAACGCTATTTTTAAATAGTATACTTTACTGTAGACATTATTATAATAGCGTATATTACTACATAGTAAATAGTTTAGCGGATCCTTAGAGGATGGCTATCCAAAACATCCTTTGAGTTACTTGTATTTCAGTTGATATTTCACTTGAGTTGGATTTATTGATATAAGAATGTTAATCCTGACTCGAGTGTTTTGTGTTTTGCTTTACGCTCGGGTCAGACTGAGTGGCTCGGTGTTCGAGACTCACCTTTGGAGTTGGAGCTTCGCTTGGAGATCCAGCTGTCTATCCAGCTTTCAGTTATTCAGTTGATTCCAGTGATGTATTCTGATCTTGTATTTGATTATTGTATTAAGACATTTACGTATTCGTGACTTCTGTTGTATCTTGTTTAACTTTGTTATATATATATAGTAGCTTCCTGAACTACTATTCTTTTGTTTCCGCTGCATTATTGTTATATTACTCTGTGTCTGTGATTCTGTGATTATTTATTTACTGTATATGCTGAGTTTTTGCCAAATTTAAATTAACAATATGATATTTTGAGCAATTCAAATCGGACATGTATGGATGCGAATGGTTGAAAATTTCAGGACGTTACACAAACCCTTACTTTTTCATTATTTGAATCATGCTTTAGAATTTTTTTTTAAACTTTAAAATTAAAGTTACAAACATTAATCCATTTCAAAACATTAAACTTCGAAAATAAATTTTGATTCCAACCGAATCTCATAACCGTCGCAATTACACAAAGTAGTTAACTTTGTTTACCAACCTTATGCCATAGCTCATGTTTTACAATCAACATATTACTGACACCAACCATCCTCATCATAGATTGCAAGTATACATCCATATATAAATGCTTACTAACTTTATAATACAACATCGATTGCCAAAATCAAATCAAACTAAAATCAACCATCCAAATCATAATCAAACAACATGATTATCATTCAACTTCTACACTATATAGTCACCATATATAGTGACATATATATAGTTACCATTTTCAGTAAAAAAAAAGAGTAGTTTACTCACTAAACTTCCGCAAAAGCTACCTGAACTTAAGCTAAACTTGACAACGACTCCCTAGCTTTGAAGGATGAAGGCTTTAGGTGCTAGCAACCCTCAAAATGGGCTTGGGCCAGGTGTATATAGGCTCAGCCAGAGGTGTGGGGGTGGATGTGGGGTAGTAGCTTAAGGGTAGAGGAGCTTCGGGTTATCATCGATTTGTCGAAAATGAACCCAAAATTATGTTATTTTCCCACTGGTTTTTGGGCCACCAACTCATGGAATTTTAATAGTAGTCAAAAGGAAAGTTGTATAAAAAAATTTCCTTTGTCTTTTGCAAAAATGAATCACTCATTTTCGATTTGTTTTGAAGAAGTTACGATCAAAAGAAGAAGGGTAATTTTCGGACTTAAAATTTTTGGTAAAAAATTGCTTTGTAAAGAATTGGTGTTTTGACATAGCTATAATAGAAATTTGAAAATGTGGTCAACTAGAATGTTGTAGCCATTAAAATTTCACACGGTTTCAATAAAAGAAAAACTCCATTTGAGTTCGAAATGAGGAAGAAAAGTGGTTTTTTCTTTATTTGTAGGAAGATTTTATGGATTCCTTCTTTGTTACCGGGGTGTTTGGTGAAAAGAGGAGGAAAAATGGAGAAACATAAGGGCTATTTCTAAGCAAGATTTCACACCTCGTCATTTTGTCAAGTCACATTACTCTCTTTTATATATATATAATTATTATGTTTAATCACATCACTCTTTTATATATATATAATTATGTTTAGTCACATCACTTTCTTTTATATATATTTAATTATTATGTTAAGTCACATCACTTTCTTTTATATATATTTAATTATTATGTTAAGTCACATCACTTTCTTTTATATATATATATATATATAATTATAAGGTTTAGTCACATCACTTTCTTTATATATATATACATATATATATACATATATAAAATTGTTAATTATAGCTAAGACATGACAAGAGATAATGATGTTTAATGATTATAATCTAAGATGTGACAAGAGAGGAATATATATATTTATATATATAAGATTATTATTTTTTAATTTATGAATCGTCGCATCACTTGCTATAAAAAATTAACATAAGATAATCTATCCTTAAGCATAATATTATTTAGCTAATTAACTCTTATATATGTGTATATATGGTGCACAAAGACAAACATAGTTCTCGACAACATTCCGAGGTCGAAAGGTCAAAATTTTGGAAAACATTCTTCGGTCACATTTTCTGTTTTTCTACGAACTGTTTAATTTGGTAAAAAAAATTGAAAACGATTTTACCATCATTATTAATTAATAAAAATGAGTTTATTTTCATTATAAAACCTATATATTGAATTTTTAAAATTAAAAAAACATTCACTAATCAAAGCAGTGAAATTTCGGGTCGTTATATTCTTCCTATTAAAAGAATTTCGTCCCCAAAATTACACCTCGACCTATCCCAGAAAATACTTAACACTATACATCAGCTAGTATGATGTACGTAGATCATTCTTATGCAAAATCTTATTCGATCTCAACTCGAATACATAACTTTCTTTCCGAACTAGTATCGCTCACCCGATTCTCTAGTGTGGACTCTTATCAAGCTCCTTGATTTAGAACCTGTATTCTCCTTACATATTTGTAACTATGATAGAAAACCTTGGTCCCACACAAAGAACCCTCATCAAGTGCTCACCATCAAAGGTTGAGTAATAGATTTTTATTCGAAATGGTGCAACACCTCAAAGCCATGTACTCGAATCTTGGATCTCTCTATATGGAAAGAGAAATGATCTACGTCCAACTTTCACACTTACTTAATTGGTTCTCCTTAATACCAATTCTATTTCCAATAAATTATTAATGAAAACATTTCATAAACTTTTCTTAGGTTCAACTTGTATGCTACTCCACTATATTCTAAGAACATATATCCTTATCTGATTCCATTATTCCATTTTTCTTTTATTTTCCTAAGAAAATTCAAGATCCAAATACCCAGCTTTTATTTTCAAAAACTTTTTGAAATGGAACTCTATACTTTAAATCATGCAAATATATAGACATAGCTCGAGTAACTCCAAAATGATACTAAGGAACTGGTATCACAAAAAAGTATCATATTTTCCCTTACTAAGAAGGGTAATACTCAAGAGAAGTGTTTACAATCTGAACACATCTCTTTTCCAATTTTAAGTTATTTTCGAGCAACTCGAACTAGTTAACTTAAAAATATTCCTTTTATTTCCAAATTCTCATTTTTGGAACAATACTTTACATTTTCCAAAAACATATATCACCAACTCAGTTTGGGTTTGTTCGGGTTGAACTTGTTTCGATCATTCAATGATAAAGAGAATAATTTACTAAGTGCACTACAACGTTTTCCTAGGCAAACATCTGATCATTACATAGAAGATTATTTCGATCATCACAAAACAATCAAGACTCATTTCCCCTAACCAATCCAAAGAAAACACTCCTTAACATTTTCATTCCAAAATTTCATACTTGAACCAAAATTGTTTTCAAATACTATTATTATTTCTCAAAATCTTGAAATCATTTTTCAAAGCACCGGGATTTAGGTTCAAGGTTCACAAGTTTTGAACCTAAATTCTTCCAACTTAACTAATACATTCTTATAAACCCATTTAATAAATCACTTCAATTAAACCATTTTTAAATATTTGTCTCAAAATATTCTAACTTTTAAATCAAATTCTATCTCAACTTTAACATCGAACACCTTATAGTCAAACTGTGAACCTTTATTCACAAGGTGTTCATTGCCATATTTTTCCCAATCCTTATCTACCCAACCCATATCTTAAAAAGGGAACAATAGTCAATGCTCAACTAGATTAGCATGATTAAGCAAATCCTAAATGATAATAATAATAACATATTATTATCTCCTAACACCTCAACCAACTATATTACACTATTTGTGAAAATCGTCCTTTTATATATAAAATATACCCTGGGTAAAAGTTATTTCGTTTACCCAATTCCAAAACAATACTGTGTCGATTTGCCGAGTTTAAGTGTTTAGAAACCCATATCAGTACAGTTGTACACCCTGTATCGACCAGAGTTCATAAGCCACTAAACCAATAAATCAACATAATATAAAACATTTGATAATCACTAACAAATACGCGCTCATATATGTACACTCAAACTCCTTCTAGGATATCACTTACCCTATCTCTAATGAGTTAACCCAACCAAAGCCAATGGACTCGCTTAGCCTTCAGCTCTGATACCAAATGTAACGAACCAAATTTTCAACCCTAAAAATCGACACTAATATGTCCACTGTATCACATGCCAAACATTAAAGTGCGGGAAATACCGATTTGTTATGGTGAAAGAAGAAGATAGAAGATAGAAGAAAACTAACAACACAGAATCTCACAACGCAGCAAATAATATATAATACAATAATGATCTGCACATAAAGGAAACATCTTTATTCATATAACATCAGAGTACACAAAACTTATCCTAAATTTGGACAGTTATAGAAACTTATCCTAACATTGATAAACATACATACTCTATAATACAGTGGAAGAAAAATATACGTGAATACGTCTTTACCATCCATCTCCTCTCCGACTCCAAAGTATCCAGCTAAACCTGGGAAAACATGCTCGGTCTGACTCGAGCATTAAATGGAATAACGCCCGGGCAAGTCTGGTAAACCAGCGTGAGTAAAACTCGATAACAAGTAACAACCAAACTGATTTCTGCATTTGAAAAGCTTTCAAACAAAGGGTATCTCGTAAGAACACACCGCACATAAAAACGGATGGGTTTTTACCTTACGAAAACCAAAACATTTTATATCAAAATCCAGTGATATTATCATAGTATCTAGGTTTAAAGTAAATAGATAAAATAGGTAAAATGCTTGCATCTCACATTCCAACATACTAGGCTCTACAATCAAAACCGTAAGGCACGTATTGGAGATTGGATTCCAACAGTAGAAAGGTAAGGGTCTACCTTCCGATGATACACAGCTAGAAAATGCATTGATGCTAAAACAGAGCCGGCTGCCACATTAACATGACAGACCAGATTACCTCACCCCCTTGACACCGAGGCATTATACTACCACAATGTTTGCATGCAAACCAACTCTGAAAGTGACATCTATAATGGGGTGACCGCTCCTAATGGTAACTAACCACATAGCACTACTGCATGCCCTGCTTTTGCTATTCCTTTCGGTTGTGAGGCTTGAGGCTACACTTTACCTTTTTGAATAGCAATCCATTTTGGAATGCTAACATTGCCCTCCAAGCATCAATGCAATGCCAGCATTCGTCCATACAAGTTGTCCAGGATAAGGACAAACCGAAGGACCTACATCTACAACATCCATTTTGGAACCACCCTCAGGATTATTATCAAGCAGCCATTGCACTTCAATGGCTCCATCTTCGATCCCATGCTTCAAGAAGTCTTCATTTTGAAACAACTAAGTTGGATAGAAGTGGTTTAAGATAGCATATTCAATTTCGGTCTCTTCGAAACAACTTTTGATATTTCCAGTAAACTCAACCCCGGTTCTTTAGGAAATAAATAGACAAATGACAAGAGCGGAGTTCATCTCCATACCGGCTGTGAATGGATTTCCTTATCATTCGTCCTAGAAGAACGAAATGAGTTTATACGTACAGTATAACACCTTCGATGGTAATTGTACCATATAATCCTCTTTTTTAAACCTTTAAGTTAGGTTATAAACCTCTTTCCAAATCTTTGAAATGATTTATAATCCTTTTTCCTATTTTTAAAACTCTTTATATAAACCTTTCTATACTCCTTTATAAATATCATTTGCAATACAACATTTGTAAAACACCTTAATAACCCTTTCCGATTGTAAAACTCCTTTCTATACACAAGTTATCATTTATAAGTACCTTTATAAGAAGTATATAACTTGAGAAACCGTTTATATACCCTTAGTCTCAAATCGATTAAAGAATTTAAGTAAATTCAATACCATACTTTATAAATTCCAAATGAGGCTTAGTAGTTCCAATAGTACTGATTTAAGTAACCATTTTATTTCAATTTAATTCCAAGGCAATTAACAATTATTTACACAAGCTACCATATAGGTAAATACAGTTCATATCCAATTAGGGAATAACACGTCAATATAACCAATTGGCATATACAAGTTCAAATAACATAACAACATGATGGTGATTTATCTTGCTAAATAGATGTTCAAACAATTCAATCAATTTATGGAAGAACGAGGATTTATTCTGCTTAACACATGTCCACACAATCAAATAACTTACACTATAGTAGAATGGTGTTTTTTTCTGCTAACAGATGTCATGTAATTCTCCTAATCATATGGGTTACTTAAGGGTCTGGACAAGAGATCATTTGATATGGAATCGATTTACTTTCAAAAAGAAAACTGATTAAAACACATTCTGTTTAGTTTCTAATCACCTTTGGAAAGTTAAAAGTAATTTAATTAGCTTTAACCCTAACTAAATCTTAATTAATCCAATTTAAATCAAGATTAAATCATAATTAATCTCTAATTAGGCTTAATGAACTTAAGTACTAATTAATTTTTTAATGCAACTTGGTAAGGTTAAACCAAATTATTTAAGATTTAAACCCTAATTAAATAACCCATTAATTAAATAAATAAATAAAAAACCATTAATCTTAATTAAATAATTATTAATCACTTAATTACTTCTTAACCCCATTAATCACTAATTAAAACTTTATAAATCAATTAATAGTCATTAACTTAACTTAAGTGAAGATTAACCTCTAATCACCTTCTTAATTACAAATTAGGTGCTAATTACCTTTTAATTTACTAAATATTTAATTAATTAATTATATTACAACTTAATGATTTTTTAGTATTACTAATTAAGTTTAAAAAAATTAGTAAACTAATTTCAAAATAAAAAAAAATTGAAATAGAAATTCACACCTTTGTCGAACTACATCCACAGCGACTATCGCTATGGGCGTAGATCGCTCTAACATATTCTTAGCGAATCACTTCACAATCCCTTACTTTTTCATGATTCAAAACATACTTTAGAAATTTTTTTAAAAAAAAACTATAAAACTAAAGTTACAAACTTTAATCCATTTAAAAACTTTAAACTTCGAAAATAAACTTTGATTCCTATCGGATCTCATAACCGTCGCAATTACACAAAGTAGTTAACTATTCTACCAACCTCATGCCAAAGTTCATGTTTTACAATCAACATATTACTAACAACAACCATCCTCATCATATATTGCAAGTATATATCCTTATATACATGCTTGCTAACTTTATAATACAACATTGATTTTCATAACCAATTAAAACTAAAATCAACCATCCAAACCATATTCAAACAACATGATTATCATTCAACTTCTGCACTATATAGTCACCATATATCGAAACATAAATAAAGTTACCATTTTCATTAAAAAATGAGTAGTTTACTCACCAAACTTCCGCAAAAGCTACCCGAACTTAAGCTAAACTTGCCAACAACTCCCTAGCTTTGAAGGATGAAGGCTTTAGGTGCTAGAAACCCTCAAAATGGGCTTGGCCCAGGTGTATGTAGGTCGGCCAGAGGTGTGGGGGTGGATGTGGGATAGTAGCTTGAAGGTACCGAAGCTTAAAGTTATTATCGATTTGTCAAAAATGAACCCAAAACTACGTCATTTTCCCACTGGTTAATGGGCCACCAACGAACAGAATTTGGAAAAGTAGTCAAAAGGAAAAATGTCAGAATTTATTTCCTTTACCATTTCAAAAAAGTATCACTCATTTTTAATTAGTACTGAAGAAGTTATGATCAAAAAGAAAAGGGTAATTTTTGAACTTGAAATTCCGGTTAAAAAAATTGCTTTGTAAAGAATTGGTGTTTTGGCATAGCTATGATAGAAATTTGAAAAGTTGGTCAACTAAAATGTTGTAGCCATTAAAATTTCACAAGTTACTAAAAAAGATAAACTCCATTTGAGTTAGAAATAAGGAAGAAAAGGTTGGTGGAAAGAGGAGGAAAAATGGAGAAACATAAGGGCTATTTCTAAGCAAGATTTCACACTCATCATTTTGTAAAGTCACATCACTCTATTTTGTGTATATATATACATATATAATTATTATGTTTAACCACATCACTCTTTTATATATATATATAATTATATTTAGTCACATCACTTTCCTTTATATATATATATAATTATTATGTTTAGTCACATCACTTTCTTTGTGTATATATATATAATTGTTAATTAAAGCTAAGACATGATAAGAGATAATGATGGTTAATGATTACAATCTAAGATGTGACAAGTGAGGAATATATATATTTATATATATATGATTTTATTTTCAAATTTATGAATCGTCACATCACTTGCTAGACAAAATTAACATAAGATAATCCATCCTTAAGTATATTATTATTTAGCTAATTAACTCTTATACATGTATATACATGGTGTACAAAGATGAACAATGTTCCCAACAACTCTTCGGTGTCGAACGGTCAAAATTTCGGAAAATGTTCCTTGGTCACATTTTCTGTTTTTCTACGAACTATTTTATTTGGTAGAAAATTTTTGGAAACGATTTTAAAATCATTATTAATTAATAAAAATGAGATTACTTTCATTATAAACCCTATATATTGAATTTTTAGAATTAAATAAATATTCACTAATCAAAGCAGTGAAATTCCAGGTCATTATAGTGCACCCTCCTAGTCATCTATTAGAAATTTTCCTTTCCTTATTTGATTCGAACCTTCAATTTTTTTCTGTAATTGCAATGGGAAGAGTCAACAGCTCTTTACGATGCTTAATTATAGGTTTTATCCATTCTATCAAGTTTGGACTGTTATCTTATTTTATCTATTCTGTCATGTTTGGATTTTGTTTAGACTATTTCCTTTCTTTCAAGTCTGGACCTTTACACTATTTATGTGCAAGAAAACCCATTCCGCGTTAGCGTCGTGGTCCCACATATTATTGTTAAATACACTCCCTTTTGTTTCAGAGTTTTACTCATACCAAACATATTGTCTGAACCGAGTTGTTTATTTGCTCTAAACTCTTGGGTGCTCAATTATATCTGAGTTGTCCGAGAATTGAAGGTTTCTCTTTGGAGCTCTTTGAAGATGATGATCGAGTGGGCGGCTCCTTAGTTATCTAGTTATTTCATTCCATTGTATGATTATGAAGATGTATTTTGTATCTAAAAATGACAAGTCAAAATGTATAGCTACAAATCTGTTAGATGCGATACTTTTGTATAACTTTGATAACTCCATGTAAGGAGTAACCTTTTGTACTATATCGTTTTGTATTATATATAACCATTCCGTTGTGTGGTTTTTCTACTCTATTCTTTTTGTTAATTTTTTTACCCAAGACTACTTATCTTTTGGATGCTTCGACAATGGCACATGAATACTGAGGATGTATTAAGTGTCGTTCTTAGGGGTCAAAAAGACGGGTCATCACAGTTGGAATCGAAGCTTAGGTTTAGCGAACCCCTAAGCCATGGTAGGGTAAACTCTTTAAGGATAGGAATAGTAATGTCCTAGGATAAGTGATGCAGCGCACCATGATAAGCGGGCGGAACAAACTCGACATAGCGAGTTATGTCAATCGTATGCCAACCATCTTATGTCGCCTGCCTTGAGTCACTCATCCTATAAGTCGCTCATCCTATAAGTCGCTTAGTTATGCTGCATCTTTATAAGTCGCTCCGTTATGCCGCATCTTTATAAGTCGCTCAGTTATGCCGCATATTTATAAGTCGCTCAGTTATGCCGCATCTTTATAAGTCGTTCACTTATGCCGCATTTCTCTTAGTCAGTCAGCTATGCCGCATTGTTCTCTTATGCCGCACTCTTTAAGTCGTTCGGACTATGGCATATTCCTTATGTCGCTTAAGTCGTTCCTGAAGCTGTGTTATCTTCTTAAGTCACAAGTTTTTAAGTCGACTTCTTATGTCACATTGTTGTTAGGTCGTATGATGTTGTAACTCGTATGATGTTAAGTCGTTTGGTGAACTTAAGTCGTATGTGTTGAGTTAAGTCATGAGTCGCATGTGTTGAGTCGCATGCGTGTGCTGTAATTTCCTATAAATAGGGGTGTGTTGTCATTTGTAAAGGGGGTTGATTTTGAAAATAAATTTGTGTGTGAGCTTTGGCCACCATTGTTGGAAGTTGAGTGTGATCTCCTTCTTCTTTCCATCTTCGGGTTATTCGTGAGCGAATCAACGAATTTGAAGCTAATTCTCGGTATCACTTACGAGTGATCAACGATCGAATTGTAGATCTTTCAACACGGTATCTTGCGAGATCAACGGGTTGGAGATAGCTAGATTCCGGCATCATCACGATCAATGGAATTGAGCATTTATCGTTTTATCTGTTTATTTGACACGAAATCATCATTTCGTGATGAAGATCTTGGATAGGTTGCGACAGTTTGGTATCAAAAACTGTTCGAGCCTAGTCAAAGCTGCGTCAATTAGTATCAAAGCCAAATCAGAGACGGAAACGAGATTGTTTTAATGATCATGCCTCCGAGACGTGCTAATCGCCATCAAAATGTTGAAGATTTGTATAGAAGACAAGAAGCTGAGCAGATGGAGTAGCGTATCAATGAAAAGTTCAATGAGAGTATTGAAAATTTGGAGAAATTGATGATCGACATGAATCAAAATCAAAGGAGAACGTCACCAGTTTCGAACCAGGGTGGAAACAGGGTTTCACCATCGGTTTCGGGAGAAAGGAGGATGTCGCCCCAGTCTTATCGAGATAAGAGAGAATCATCAGTTTCAATGATGCGAGACCACCATGGGTACCGAAATGAAGAGGGAAGAACTCAACGTGGTTTCGAAAATGAACCATATCGTGATGGTGAAAGACAAGGTAGAAGGAACATGCGTGGTCGTAGGGATGTAGATGGTCAGGATCGATATCGAAATACATCTGATTTTGAGGAAGATGGTGATGGAGGTAGTATTCATTATCGAAATCAAGGCCAAGTCTAAAATCAATATCGGGATTCAGAAAATGATCGTAAATGGGAGTCAGGTATGGGGATGGAAATTCTAGAATTCAAAGGTGGTATGCAAGCAGAAGAATTTCTTGATTGTTTGTCGAATGTTGAAGAAATTTTGGAATTCAAGGATGTGCCTGAGAATCACAGAGTCCAATTAGTTGCTAGAAGACTAAGGGGAAGAGCTATGGCTTGGTGGCAACAAACTAAACTAACTCTGAAGAGAATGGGAAAATCAAAAGTTGTCACTTGGGAGAAGATGAGAAAGATGATGAAAGCGACTTTCTTGCCGTACAATTATCAATCTCTTTTATATCAACGTTTGCAGAATTTGAGACAAGGGACGAAGACAGAGAATGACTATGCAGATGAATTATATCAATTGATTGCAAGGAATGATATTATGGAAACTGAGGAACAGCTAACGACTAGATATGTTGGAGGGTTACGAATGCAAATTCAAGACATGGTTAATATGTTTAATCCAATGTCTATTGCTGAAGCACATCAGAAAGCTCTAGCTTGGGAGAAACAAGGGAGATGAGGAAGCGGTGTGTTTACGAGTTCCAACAACTAGAATATGGGTGCTAGTAGCAGTGCTAATGTTTCCAAGGCAGTCAATAAACCAATTGTCAATAAAGCCGCTAAAGCAAAGGTCAATAACAGTATCAAGTGCTATAATTGTCAGGAGTTTGGCCATAAAAGTAATGAATGTACAAAGCCAAAGAAGAGAGCATTAGTTGTAGAGGAATGTGAGTATGAGGATGTGGAAGCTGAAATTGATTATTCTCAACCACCGAAGTTTGATGAAGATGAAGAAGTTGTGTCAGGAGATGAAGGGTGTAACTTGATGATGAGGAGGTCTTGTTTAACGCCAAATCATGAGAATGATTCTAGTTGGCTGAGAAGCAATATCTTTCAGTCTACATGTACTATCTTGGGAAAGGTTTGTCGATTTGTTATTGATGCGGGAAGCTGCGATAACAGTATTTCTGAAGAAGCCATCAAGAAGTTAGGGTTGAAGACTGAAAAACACCCTAGACCTTATAAACTGGCATGGCTAAAAAAAGGTGGAGAAGTGACAGTGGGAAGACGAGCATTTGTTACATTTTCTATTGGGAAGAAGTACAAAGATGAAATATGGTGTGATGTTGTCGATCTGGATGTGTGTCATCTACTATTGGGAAGACCATAGCAATATGATAGAGCTATACAACATAATGGTCGCACCAACAGCTACAGTTTCATGTTCGAAGGTACTCAAATCACCTTATTTCCTAAGAAGCGTGAACAAAGTGAAAGCAAGTCAGAGAAGAAAGTGGAACCATAGTCTATTATCTTCGAGCGAATTTGTTAAAGAAGTGGAAGATAGTGCTGAATTGTTTATGTTAATTGGGTATGAAACAAGTGAAGGTCTTGAAATTCCTGCGGAGGTTAGAACGGTGTTAAATGAATTTGAAGATGTCTTTCCTGCGGAGTTACCCAAGGATTTACCGCCACTAAGGGACATACAACATCAAATTGATCTAGTTCCAGGTGCTATTTTACCGCATAGGCCGCATTATCGTATGAGTCTGAAAGAGCATGAAGAGTTGAGGAGACAGGTCGAGGAGTTGCTTGAGCAAGGGCGTGTTCGAGAGAGTCTCGGTCCTTGTGCTGTACCAGCTCTGTTGGTGCCAAAGAAAGATGGTTCGTGGAGAATGTGTACAGACAGCAAGGCACTCAACAAAATAACTGTCAGATATAGATTTCCTATGCCAAGACTTGATGATCTATTGGATCAACTCAGTGGGTCTGTAATCTTTTCTAAGATCGACCTTAAGAGTGGTTATCATCAGATTCGCATAAGACCAGGTGATGAATGGAAGACAGTATTCAAGACTCGGGAAGGATTATATGAATGGCTGGTCATGCCATTTGGTCTATCTAATGCACCAAGTACATTTATGAGGGTGATGAATCAAATTTTCAGACCTTACATTGGGAAGTTTGTTGTAGTCTACTTTGATGATATCTTGATATATAGTGCTAGCACAGAGGAGCACATTCAACACTTGCGAAAGGTGTTAACTATTCTTCGTCAAGAACAGTTCTATGCAACGATGAAGAAATGCGCGTTCATGACGCCGAGTGTTTTATTTATGGGTTATGTCGTGTCCAAGGAAGGGATACAAGTGGACCAGAGTAAAGTAGCCGCAATCAGAAATTGGCCACAGCCCAAAACTATAACAGATGTCAGAAGTTTCAATGGGTTAGCTTCGTTTTATCGAAGATTTATACCGCACTTTAGTAGTGTGATGGCTCCTGTTACTGATTGTATGAAAGGAAAGCAGTTTTCATGGACGAAAGAGGCAGGATCTGCTTTTGAACAGATCAAGGAACTTTTAACATCAGCACCGATTTTAGTGTTGCCAGATTTTCAGTTACTATTTGAGTTACATACAGATGCGTCCAAAGTTGGAATTGGAGAAGTTTTGAGTCAGAAGGGTCGTCCAATTGCCTATTTCAGTGAAAAACTTTCTGGAGCAAAGATGAGATACAGTACTTATGATGTGGAGTTTTATGCTATTGTGCAGGCCGTGAAGCATTGGAGACATTACTTGTTCCACAAAGAATTTTTTTTGTATACGGATCATGAGGCATTAAAACATTTACAAGGGCAGAATAAAATTGCAGCTAGGCATGCATCGTGGATAGCTTATTTGCAGCAATTTACATTCATCGTAAAGCACAAATCTGGAGTAACTAATCGCGTCGCTGATGCATTGAGTCGGAGGAATAATTTACTAACAACCATGCGAGTAGAGGTGATGGGTTTTGACTTAATTCCAAATTTGTTTTCTTCAGATTCATATTTTTCCAAGATCTTAGACAAAGTCAAGCAGGGAAACATGGATGGATATATGCTAGTTGATGGTTTTATATTCAAAGGAAATCAGTTGTGTATTCCAGATTGCAGTCTGCGAATGAAAATCATCAAAGAATTACATGAAGAAGGACACGTGGGCCGTGACCGTACTATGCAGTTGATCTCAAAGTCTTATTTTTGGCCGTCAATGAGGAAGGAGGTTGAAAAGTTCGTTCAGAGGTGCCATATTTGTCAAGTTTCAAATGGGACCGCAACAAATATAGGTTTATACCGTTGCCTATATCTACTAAACCATGGGTGGATGTTAGTATGGACTTTGTATTGGGATTGCCGAGAATGCAACGTGGCAATGATTCTATCTACGTGGTGGTTGATCGGTTTACAAAAATGGTACATTTTATCGCATGCAAGAAGACGGGAGATGCAGTTAATGTCGCACAGTTATACTTCAGAGAGATCTATCGTCTTCATGGGTTGCCTGAATCTATTGTATCGGATAGAGACACTCGTTTTCTGAGTCATTTTTGGATGAGTCTATGGAGAATGGTCGGGACAAAGCTAAAATTCAGTAGTGCTTATCATCCACAGACGGATGGACAGACAGAAGTTGTGAATAGATCCCTAGGTAATCTATTGAGATGCCTCGTGAATGACAATTTGAAGAGTTGGGATTCCAAGCTGTGTCAAGCTGAGTTTGCACACAACCATGCAGTTAATCGTAGTACTGGGTTCAGTCCATTCCAGGTCGTTTACTCAACAATACCTAAGAGACCATTAAATTTATCTATAGTACCACAGTAGAAATGAGTGATCAAACGAGCTATTGATTTTGTGAATGAATTGCAAGAGTGCCACAAGGTTGTGCAGGAACGATTGCTTAAGGCGAATGAGAAATATAAGCAATCCGTAGATATTAAGCGACGAAATGTTGAGTTCAAAGAAGGAGATTTTGTATATGCAGTATTGACTAAGGATCGATTTCCTATTGGTACTTACAACAAACTGGCTGCTAGAAAGATTGGCCCTTTGGAAATCGTAAAGAAGATTAATGAGAATGCTTATCAGTTAAGATTGCAGGATCATATCCATACTGTTGACGTTTTCAACGTCAAACACTTGATTCCATATCATGAGAATAAGCATGTCGAAGAAGAGGAAAGTGTGAATTCGGGGTCGAATTCTTTTCAACCAGGGAAGGATGATGCAGCGCACCATGATAAGCGGGCGGAACAAACTCGACATAGCGAGTTATGTCAATCGTATGCCAACCATCTTATGTCGCCTGCCTTGAGTCGCTCATCCTATAAGTCGCTCATCCTATAAGTCGCTTAGTTATGCCGCATCTTTATAAGTCGCTCAGTTATGCCGCATCTTTATAAGTCGCTCAGTTATGCCGCATCTGTATAAGTCGCTCAGTTATGCTGCATCTTTATAAGTCGTTCACTTATGCCACATTTCTCTAAGTCAGTCAGCTATGTCGCATTGTTCTCTTATGTCGCACTCTTTAAGTCGTTCGGACTATGGCATTTTCCTTATGTCGCTTAAGTCGTTCCTGAAGCTGTGCTATCTTCTTAAGTCACAAGTTTTTATGCCGACTTCTTATGTCGCATTGTTGTTAAGTCGTATGATGTTGTAACTCGTATGATGTTAAGTCATTTGGTGAACTTAAGTTGTATGTGTTGAGTTAAGTCGTGAGTCGCATGTGTTGAGTCGCATGTGTGTTGTAATTTCCTATAAATAGGGGTGTGTTGTCATTTGTAAAGGGGGTTGATTTTGAAAATAAATTTGTGTGTGAGCTTTGGCCACCATTGTTGGAAGTTGAGTGTGATCTCCTTCTTCTTTCCATATTTGGGTTATTCGTGAGCGAATCAACGAATTTGAAGCCAATTCTCGGTATCACTTACGAGTGATCAACGATCGAATTGTAGATCTTTGAACACGGTATCTTGCGAGATCAACGGGTTGAAGATAGCTAGATTCCGGCATAATCACGATCAACGGAATTGAGAATTTATCGGTTTATTTGACACGAAATCATCATTTCGTGAGGAAGATCCTGGATAGATTTCGACAGTTTGGTATCAAAAACTGTTCGAGCCTAGTCAAAGCTGCGTCAATAAGTATGAGAGAATAAATATATATATATATATATTGGGTGTGTATTTGTTAGTGTTATAAAATGTTTTATATTGTTGTTTGATCGGTTGAGTGGTATATGAATTCTGGTCGATGCGTCTGATCAGTGTTATCAATAGGGATTCGTGAACACTTGAAAATACCTACTAATACAGTATTGTTTTAAAATGGTAAATGAAATAATTTTACCTTGGAACATATTTTATATAAACAAGAATTATTTTCAAAATTAATATAGTGTATTGATGAGTTGATTATTAAGAGTTGATGATATTATATTATTATCATTTAAGATTTGTTTAGTTATGCTCGTCCAGTTTGAGCATTAACTATTGTTGAATAAGTTCAAAAGAAATTTTCCTTAGTACGGTATAGGTTAGGTAAATAGCTATTAGGGAACCTTGAGAACGAAACCCATGTGAATTAAGTTTCACATTTTGACTATAAGGTGTTTGGTAAAAGGGTTAATTTAAAAGTCATCTTTTAATAGTGTTAGGCTAAAAGTAAACTTTTAATAAAAAATTGTTTAATATAATCTAAATAAGGATAAATATTTGAGAAAATTTAATTATAATGAAAGAGAATTATTTAAATATGAGTTTAACTCACATTCGAATTTGCTATATCATATCTATGATGCTATAAACTATTATTGATTTCTTTGATGATTGTTTGATTAATTGTTTAATTGAAATTAATCTGGATATTCCATTTAAACCGTTTAAGTGTCATTATAGCAATTTTTGCTATACCATTATTTATTGAATATCATCCTTAAACCCTTGTATGTGTGTTTGAACTTGAGCTTGTGTTTTCACAAATGTAGATGTTTAAAATTCATTAATCATATTGATTAATGATATTTGAAATTAAGTAATCATTTTAACTAATGATCTTGGAATTAAATTACCAATTTTATTAGTGATGTTTAAAATTGGTTAGACTTTTAGTTTAATGAGATTTGAATTTAATAAGATCAATTTAAGTAATGATATTAAACTTTGATTAATCATTTTAATCAATGGTTGTTTCAATTTAACTAATTGTTTAACTAATAGTGTTTGAAATTTAGTTAATCATCTTAATTTATGGTGGTTGAATTTAATTAAATCATTTTAATTAATGATATTTGAAATTTAATTAATCATTATAACTAATGATTATTTGAATTTAATTAATTATTTTGATTAACGATGTATAAATTTTATTAATCATTTTAGTTAATAATGTTTGAGATTAATTATTCGTTTTAACTAAAGATTATTCAGATTTAATAAATCTTTTAATAAATAATATTTTAAGTTAATTAATTGATTTAATAAATGAGTTTAAAGTCAAATAATTAATTTAGTGTTTTTAAATTTACCGATTTTATGGAAGTGTTTTAAGAATACTTAACTATTTTATATAAAGGTAATTAATTTGTTTATTAAAAGAAAATTTTAAATGTGATTAATAACCTTTCGGTATAATTAATATTGTTTAAGATTTTGAAAAGTGTATTATAAATCATCCCCTAGGATGATTAATATTGTTTTAAATTAATGAAGGATGGTTTTTAAATGATGGTTTTTAAATGAGAACTTTTAAATAGAATTATGTATAAATAAAGCTAAATGTAAATTTTTTTGGGATTTTTGTAAACGATGTTTAAAATGACATTTGTTTTTCACCCTTGTTTTAATACACTTAGTATTATAAATTTGCCTTTTATAGGAACATTTTAAAGAGTATTTCTAAAAGTGCGTTTTAAAAAGGATTTTTGAATCTAAATCCCGTAATTGTTCAAAATGGTTTCAAAAGATTTTGAGACAAAGTATTAGTGGTATTAATTGAAAATATTTCTAAAATATAAATATTTTGGAAAAGAAATTTTAAATAGAATGCATTTTCTTTGGGATAATTCGACGAAAAACATTTCGGTTAGTTTTGTTGTAATCTGAATAATCTTATAAGTGACGATCTAATGTTTGCTTAGGCAAACATTGTGGAATACTGAGTAAATTATTCTCTTTATCATTGTGCGATCGAAATGAGTCCAAATTCGAATGAACCCAAAGTGAGTTTTAGTAAATAAAATTGTTTGAAGTTATTTCATAAAAGAAATATATGTAGTACGTTTAATTATTTTTTAAGTTCCCTTAAAGCGAATTGATTTCCAAATAAATAGTATTTTTGACAAAAGATTATTTTGGAAAAATGAATTTTACCCTTACAGAAGATAAGGTGTGATGATCCGTTTCTTCGGCTACTAGAAATCGACACTAATACATCCTCAGTATTCACGTGTCGTATATCCAAGTGTTGGAGAAGTGGATTCTCAAGGGTAAGAAAGAAAAATAAGACAGAACATAATCTCACATATGTTATTTCAACAAATTATCTTTACAACGGAAATTAAAATACATTTATCAAAGTTAAACATAGACGATTATAAATTCCTGTCTTTACAAATGCGAAATACAATACTACTCAAGAGTAATGGAAATAGATAAAAAATCTTCAGAAAATCTTCAGACTCCATTCTTCAAGCTCCATCCACCTTCTTCTAAGCTAAACCTGACTACTAGGCTGCCCGAGGAAAATTAGGGCACCCAGAGTTTAAGGAAAGGAAAAATAAACTCCGGGTCAGTTATGGGACTGGTGTGAGAACTAAAAATACGTATTTTGAAACCAAAAAGGTATCTCATAAGACCACGCCGCACATAAACACAGAACGCGTTTTTACCTAATGATAACCAAAATACTCTACGTCAAAATACTTGATATTATATTTAATGACATATCTTTGAGAACATTTGCAAGTAAACTTATTAATCATAGCCGAAATTTTTACCATTATTAAATTCCAACATACTAGGCTCTACAAACCAAATGACAAGCACTTATTGGAGAATGGATTCCATACAAATGACCAGGTGAAGGGACTGCCATCCGACAGTACATCTCTAGAGGAATGTACCGAGGTCAGTAGAACATCTGCACCACTACTAACACAAAACCGACCTACCTTTCCTTAGATAGTACCGAATATTTCATCACCTCGGTCGTTACTGACCTATATGAGTGCTCTCTTTGCATACACCATATTAATTTAAACCTGAACATCATAGCGGGTAGAAATATATCTAGAAGGGGATGATTATACCATAACGGTTGCAAACCACATAGCCTTGCTGCATCCAACCCTGTTTCGGTCATTTTCGGGTGTGAGGCTTAAAGTAACGATTACCTATCACATAGCACATCATCTTTCTTTTAATTCCACACTACCATTCTATTGATCACTTGTTTACTTCCACAAACATACAACCTCCGAGCCCATACGTCTCAGAGAAGGGTGTTAAGCTAAGAAAAGTTGCATTCTCCACCACTAAACAGATGTATGTTTATAAAAGTCAACGATGAAATCTCAAGAATGCAATGTCAGACATCCATCCATACAAGCTCATTTTGGGACTGAATGAAGCCAAAGGTACTCTCCTACCATGTCCTTTCGGGAATTAACCCTAGGATTAGTAGCGAGAAGTCCTTGCATCAAAGATTTTCATAATGGAGCACTACTTGTCACCATAAATATATGATATGGTAAATTTCACACCAAGGGACTAGTGGCAAGTAGCCCTACATCATGAATATCTCCATCTTAAATACTTTTATCTTCAGCATGTTTTACTTTGAACGTAAATTGGTTTAAATTGGTTTCCGGATAGGGATTACCCAAGATCCGACCCCAGTTCCTTTGCTCCAATCATCGATAAAAGGAGGTTTTGTGAATACGCTCCCTCAAAGATATATATTTCTAAAATATTCTTTTCGGTATATACATAATTATCAAACCTCTATTATCAAATCTTGATTACTTAAAACCCTTAAATTTGAATAATTCAAAATCATTTCATATTACACTTAGGAAAACATTTCCTAAACCATTTCATTTAAATCTAACAAAGATTTCTTAATATAAAACTTGAAATTCTATTTAGTTAAAGATCATGTTATCTAGGATGTTAATCCAAAAACTGGTAAATATTAAGTGAGCAGAATCTAGAGAAATCATCTAATTCTACTCAATATCAGCCCCCGTATTCAACAAATACTATGGGCGGAATAACGGTGAAATTACCTTTTAAATTCCATGAATAGAATGAGTTCACTCTTTGGGTTTTAACATCGAGTACAAGAAGATCATCTCCATAAAATCAAGTTGTATTTAATTTGGAAAATTAAATCTTTTTATACTTAACTCGTTTCCGACATTTCAACCTTATCTACCTGTAACATCGCGCCATTTTGTACGCTTTAAGCAGACAGACATGCCAACTCAAACCATACAGAAGGGCAGATTGTTATTGGGGTGAATAAGAAAAAGCAGAGAAAGAAAAAAACAAAACAGAATCTCACAGCGGAATGAAAATATAATAATCAAATAACAGTTCATGAAGCTGTTTACAAAACATTTGATTATACTTATACAATACAAAATCAGAGTTACACATATCAGAGATAAATAAATAATGCAGCGGAACAGTATGAATGCAGTGGAATAAATATAGTAAATAATAGTAGCACAATCTTCGTCTTCATCCCCTAGAAATAAGGTCTTCAAATCCTGAAATACTCAGGCTGACCCGAGCGAATTGAAAAGACAAAACACTCGAGTCAGAACTAAAAGATCATACGTAAGTCAAATCAACAGTAAATAAATAGGAGTGTAAACGACATCGGAGATGTTTACGAGATTTGACATCTCTTATCCAGTGTCTAACGTGAGTGTAGTAACTTAAGAGACGTTTGGGATTCACATCTCCTAAGGATCCGTTAAACTATCTACTATGTAGTACAATACGCTATTATAATATGTCTATAGTAAGATAAACTATTAAAATAGCGTTAAGGCGTTACATTCCCTTAACACATTTTTATTTCCCATAGTCTATATAGTACCGTAATCCCACCCGTACTGGGTGCCGTCAGAGGGCACTCCATAGGTATGGTACAAACCAAACTCGTAGAAGGCGCGCTAGGGTAGGTGACACAGCACAACTAGGCAATGCCAGGGTAGATATACCAATTACGCATCCGGACTGTTGGTAACGCATAGCCGCAACTATCGCCCAACTCGAAACACACTCCCTAGTAAAAATCGAACGGTGGCCACCAAATAAATCAAAAGTCCGAATATAGTATCAATGGAATGTGTCCGATCGGAGGGCTACCTCACTTAGCCCGAAATCGCTCCTGTTTTAGCCACTTTATGATAACTCATGGGAGTTAGGTCCACGTAAACATACCTTTAGGATCGTCAAAACCATCCTACTTCATTCTGGATTCTCCACTGCGTACGCAGTTTTTAAAGTGGTTTTCGGTATTGGCAGAGAGTATGACAACATCTGATCCCGGTCTCTTTAACAACCAATCGCTTATTACACACCGGATGGTTCTTTTACATTTCCAAAATCGTTTCATAATTAATATCAAAATGTCATATTCAATTCAAACCATATCACTTTCAAAATCATTACTTACTTTCGAAATCATATTCACCTTTCGAATCATATTGCATTTGAAATCATAGTTCGATAATTTTATTTCCTTTCAAAAGTCATATTCACAATTTATACCAAATTATCGTATTCTCAAAACCATAATATCTTCGAAGTCATATTCACTTTAAAAATCGAGAATTTGAATATAAACCCATCCATTTTACTTATTTTGGATTATAAATAGTTAAAATACTACAAAATAGTTTAATTCTAGGTAAAGTACCTTTAAATTAATTTAAGATAGTTAAATAGATTTAATTTAGATTAAATATAATTAAAATAGATTAAATAGCTTAAAATAGATTAATTAGATTTAAAATAAATTATAATGGTTTAATTAGTTTAAAATAAATTTAATTGGTTTAAAATAGTTAAATAATTTATATAGTTAATGTTAGTTAAGTAGTAATAAATTTGAAAATCTTAATAATTATAAATATATTTTAAAATAGTTTATATTAAAATATGAGTTTGAAATTTATATCAGTTTAAACTAACCATTTCATTTCAACATATTTGGACCATTTCAAATTTCCAAATCAACAAACCAAATTTCAATAAACTATCGAATTTCATATCGTTTAAATCCATGTTCAAAATATCAATACGGATTACTCCAACTTCAACATATTTCAAAGTAATTTTCAAACAATTTCAATCACTCAATTTCGATAGAATTTCATTTATACATTAAAGTTTTAAACTTCCTATAAAGATCACGGACTCGGCCTTCAAAAACCGGCACCTGTACTTCACTTGTACTCAAATGTCATAGATTTAAACGCCGAATCTGGCTCCCGGGAGCTTATAACACAGTAAGTATACCAATACAGCGGAATAAAGAAATCAATGATATCATATACAACTCCAATGATACAATATCCAGAATATGATATACAACAATGATATCAATATGATACAACAATATCAGAGATAAACAAAGATGCTACAGCGGAAAACAGAAATGATAACTCCAAATGATCCGCATAAGAGAATGAATCCAACAACTCCAATGACAAGCTTGAACCACCATCACGTTGCACCAAGATAAGCAACGTCAATCGTAAATTCCACAATCTGAACTAGCTCCAACTAGTCTACTAAACCTGACTATCTGAAAAACCCAACTCTAAACTGCCCATGTGGAAAATTATGGGCACCCAGAGTTGTTTTGAAAGCTATATGTTAACCCTTAATTTTCTTCGACTCAAGAAGTATACAACTCAGTAAGTTAACGAGTTAAGAGCTTCACGACCTACGACTCATGGCCCAGACGACTTAACGAGTTAACACTATCAACGACCTATGAGTTAAGAAGTGAACGACTTAAGTTATGTCACGACCTAACGAGTTTAAAAGCTAGCAACCTACGACCTAAGTGGTCTTAACAGTCTACGACTTAAGAGGATCTGCGACTTAACTACTCAGAGGACTTACGACTTAGTGACTTAAAAGAGCTAACGACCTAACTACTGAAGGGACCTACGAGTTAGCAGGCCTACGACTTTAGGGGGTCTCCGGCTTAACAGTTTGCGAGTTAAGGAAAATCTACGACTTAAGGAAGCTCCGACCTAACTACTGTAAGGAGTTACCAACCAAGACGACTTACGAATTAAGGAACTCAAGACTTAGCTTAAGTCATCCACAACCTAAAAGCTATTAGGTTAAAGTCCAGTGCCTGCGCCTATACCACTTTTATCTGATAAGTCGGCCACGACTTATGATTTATTATAAGTCGACCACGATCTAAGACTTAACTCCAACCAAGCCACGAACTGAATTCAGTAATTCGCCCACGAGTTACCTTAAGTCAACCACGAGTCACGACTTATCTTAAGTCGGCCACGACTCATGACTTGGCAGAAACTTCTGTTTAGAATTTGACTCCTATAAATAGACCACCACTTCCAACATGAAGTGGACTTTTGGCCATTCATTTCTTCAAGCGTCGTTACTCTGCCGAGCTCTCAACTCATTCCACAATTAAAGATCTCCAGATATTCGAGACACTACAACAAGCTTCGAGAGGAATTTCCTACATCCAACACGGATTCATCAAGTTTCATCATCGAAGTTTGAGCTAGTAGTCGAGATTGTCTTTGTGATCGAATTGTATTGTTTTGATAAGTGCATTGTATCGTCTTGTAATCAGATTCAATAATAAAGAGATTCAAAGTGGACGTAGGCTCGATCTCAAGCCGAACCACTATAAACTGCTGTCGTTTACTGCTATTCACTATTTTACTGCTTAAATTCTGTTCCCGTCACATGGGTGGTGCTTTCACAACTCAACCACACACACTGGGTGTTAGCGTTCACTTTTTAGCGTTAACATTTTGGTGCTTTCACTGAGAATCCAACTCAGGATACCACTCACCATTGCTTCACGGAAGTTTGTTGAAAGAATTTCCTACAAAACCAGAAGTCTATCAGACATAATGGCTCCTGGAAGGAAACAAAAGTCTGTCAGAACTGATGATGACCGCGACAATATTGCCACTTCTCTTTCTCCAAATCAGGCAGCTCCAAGCGTCGCTGTGACGCGACAAGAGTTAGATGCTGCTGTATCCGGACTGTACCAGCAGATTGAAACTCAGAATAATATAATGATGGAAAAGTTGAATGCTCTGCTCGGGGCTAATCAAGGACCAGTAAGTAATGAAGAAAACTTTGCTAATGCTGCTCCCAATCCCGAAGGGAGAAATATTCCTCAAGGAGGATCAGGTGCTACTGAAGGGGCACCCCTCCAGGCTGAAGGATCCAGGCCGTCACCAGTTCTCCGTGAGCATTTACCTGGGCAAACCTCCGAAAAGATAGCCGAAGTCTATTCCGCAAAATCTCTAAACAATGAGGAATACATCTCTAGCATGGTTCGGCAAATAATGAAGGAAAGCATGCAGAGAAATGAAGATGAGAATGATTGGGGATTCGCTCCGAGTAAAACTCCATTTACAGAAAGGATCTTAAAAGCTGAGTTTCCCAGAAAGTTCGTTCCTCCTACAATCCCAGCTTATCGGGGGATGAGTGATCCAAATCAGTTCTTGTACAAATATGACTGGCACATGACTGGCGCTAGAGCAACTGATGAGATCAAATGCCGATATTTCCCAGTATACTTGGAGGGAGTAGCGTTACTTTGGTTTACCAAGCTTCCTGTGCGATCTGTTGACCAATTTTCTGATCTGACCCGAAAATTCAAGGAACAATTCAGATTGTACATTTCAAGAGCAAAGGATATAATGTCTCTCTCAAGTCTTGAACAGAATCCTGGAGAGCCCATCAAGTCCTTCCTGAATCGCTTTAATTTAGCCTTAGCAGAAGTTGATAACGCGGAACCGCGAATGATTTTGACCTACTTAATGCGGGCTGTTGACAAGTCAAGCGAGTTTGGAAAATGGTTAAAAATGAAGGAACCAAATTCGCTCGAAAAATTCTACAAAAAGGCTGATGAGTTCATGTGCCTAGAGAATCTCTCCGCGTCAGCTAAAGTCGTGACAACAGTGGTGGAAAATAATGCTACAGTTTAGAACAAGAAAGAATCTGTAAATCAGAAAAGGGAGAATAATGGTGGAAAGAAGCAGAAAGATCTCAAAAAGCCTCGCTTCCTCAAACCTTCGGATTTTACCCCCCTGACTGATACACCGGAGAATATTTTCATCGCCACTAAGGATGCTGTTGAATTTCCAAAACCACCAGCCGTGAAAGTTGGGAAAAATGCTGCTCAAAGCGGAAGATTTTGCAAATTTCATAACCAACTAGGCCATGATACCAATGAGTGCCGCCACTTGAAAAGCCTGATTGAAGAATTGTTCAGAGAGAATAAGTTGCAGTAGTACGTCAAGAGGAATAGAAAGGACCCTTCTTCATCTAACCAAGGACAACTACCCCCAACTCATTCATCTGGTTCAGGAGAGAGGCCTGCTGAAAATGAAAGACCTGTTATCAATGTGATCACAGGAGGACCTCATCCGGCTGGCAGGAGTTGGGGTGAGATGGAAAGGTATGCTAGAGCTTTGAAGTATGCCCCAGCTGAAGAAAGCGTCTTGATCTTGGAAGATGCTGCACCTCTGAAGCAGCAGAAGACTTTTCATGATGATATTATGTTCAGAACCAGGGATTCTATTGATGTGGAAGCACCTACTGAGGACCCTTTAGTTGTCTCTGTCGGTATTGGGCCGGCTATTGTCAGAAGAGTTCTGGTTGATAGT
The DNA here is from genome assembly GCA_030737815.1 of Allium fistulosum. Classification (NCBI taxonomy): domain Eukaryota; kingdom Viridiplantae; phylum Streptophyta; class Magnoliopsida; order Asparagales; family Amaryllidaceae; genus Allium; species Allium fistulosum. The sequence goes on from CM060905.1 coordinate 1,148,541,078, forward strand.
GGTGCTTCGTGCAACATACTCTTTAAAAAGACATTTGACCAAATGAAAATTCCGATGACAGATGTACAAGCCTCTTCACACAAAATTGCCGGATTTACAGGAGAGTTGAAACAGCCAATTGGAACGGTGGACTTGTTTGTTGAAATAGGCGAAGGACATAAGAAGTTGGTTCGAAAGCAAACCTTTGTAATTGTTGATGGATTCTCCGCCTATAATGCTTTCTTGGGTCGGCCTACTCTTGCTGCTTTCAGGGCCGTCCTCGCTCCGTGGTGCTTAACAATGAAATTTCCCACTGATAATGGGGTTGCTGTCATTAAGGGAGATCAGAACGCAGGGCGAGAGTGTTATCTTGTAGAACTCCGAGAGGCCAGGAAAAGAGAAATGGGGAAAGATGCGGCAGCTCCGCTCCGCATCAAGGAACCAACCTTGTAGCAACTACGGAGTGTCCCCTGTACTGGCGAACACAACAATGTAAGGAAAGAAATGGACCCCAGAAAAGCCAGTACAGGGGAGAATAGGTTGGTACATGTGGAAGTAAGGGTACCAATATCTGTTGATTCAAAAGACCCAAACAAAGTACTCAATGTGGGTTCACAGCTAAGCATAACAGTTCAAAACACGCTGATATCATTCTTAAAAGCCAATCTAGATGTGTTCGCTTGGTGTCATACTGATATGTGTGGGATCTCCCCAGAAATTGTTGTTCATACTCTAAACATTGATCCTAAATTCACACCAGTGAAACAGAAAAGAAGAACTCAAGGTCCAGAAAGGTCGACAGCGTTAAAAGAAGAAGTTGATCGGCTTATGGAGAATAATTTCATCAGGGAATCCACTTATCCAAATTGGGTTTCAAATCCAGTACTGGTTAAGAAGGCAAATGGAAAGTGGAGGGTGTGCATCGATTTTTCGGATCTAAACAAAGCTTGCCCCAAAGATTGCTTCCCGCTGCCCAGAATTGATCAATTGGTGGACGGAACAGCTAGGCATGAGTTGTTATCGTTCATGGATGCTTACTCCGGATACAATCAGATTATGATGCATGAGCCGGATCAGGAAGACACAAGCTTTATCACAGATGTGGGTCTCTACTGCTACAAAGTTATGCCTTTCGGATTGAAGAATGCTGGGGCAACCTACCAAAGGCTCGTCAATGCAATGTTCAAACCTCAGATTGGTAGAACCATGGAAGTTTATGTTGACGATATGTTGGTAAAGTCAAAGAAAGCTGTAGATCATATGGGTCACTTGGAGGAAATGTTTGTAATTCTTTGAAAGTACGGAATGAAGCTCAATCCATTGAAATGCTCGTTCGGAGTAGAATCCGGGAAATTCTTGGGTTTCATTGTGAGCGCCAGGGGCATTGAAGCCAATCCTACTCAAATCACAGCTATAAGGGAGGTCAAAGCCCCTAAAACAAAGAAAGAAATGCAAAGTCTCAATGGAAAAGTCGCTGCTCTGAGTCGCTTCATTTCCAAGGCCACAGACAAATGCATTCCCTTCTTTGACGCTCTAAAGAAAGGAAAGAAAATTTTTGAATGGACCAGAATGCTTTCGATAAACTAATTCGTCATATGGAAACACCTCCGGTTCTTTCCAAGCCTACTGACGGTGAAGTTCTTTTCATCTATTTAGCAATTTCATCTCACGCCTTCAGTGCAGCACTTGTACGGGAAGATATGAAAGTACAGCGTCTAGTCTATTACATCAGTAAACGGTTCACTGGGGCAGAGATGAATTATTCGAAGATAGAAAAGCTCACCTATTGCTTGCTAATTGCTTCCAGGAAATTGAGACCATACTTTCAAGCTCATCCTATCAAGGTTCTTACTGATCAACCTCTAAAGCAAGTCCTGTTTCATCCTGAAACTTCGGGCCGTCTTTTGAAATGGAACATTGAACTCAGCCAATATGATATCACTTACCATCCCCGGAGAGCAATCAACGGACAAGCTTTAGCAGATTTCATCGCAGAATCTACTGACAAAGGTGATAGTGAGAATGAAACAACTGATGGCATTCCAATCCAGTGGAAGTTGTATGTTGACGGATCGAGAAATGATTACTGTTCTGGGGCAGGGGTTGTGCTCGAAACCCCCGAAGGACGATCGTTGTGTTATGCATTGAGACTGGAATTTCCTTCAACGAACAATGAAGCGGAGTATGAGGCTCTTATTGCTGGCTTGAAAATTGCCAAGGAACTAAACATCAAAGTGTTACAAATCTTCAGCGATTTTCAACTTATTGTTTGCCAGGTAAAGAAAGAGTTTCAGGCTAAAGGTGGAAATCTGCCCGCATACTTGTCAAAGGCATGTGAACTTCTCGAAGATTTCAGTCATTACACGATAAGTCATATTCCTCGGGTAGAAAACAAAAAAGCAGATTCTCTAGCAAAGTACTCAAGTTTCGGAGAAGCTCAATTACTGGGACTAGTTCCTGTAGAAGTTCTGTCAGCTCCAAGCATTGATGAAATGGATGTTGATTGGATTATGGCTACGTCTCAAGAGCATGAATCATGGATGACTCCAATCAAAGAATACCTACTCAATGGTTCCCTGCCAGAAAGTTCTAAGGAACGTCGAAAACTATTGAGGAAAGCATCAAGATATATAATTCAAGATGGCCGATTATACAGACGGGGATTTTCAATGCCACTGCTCCGATGTGTAACTAAGGAAGAAGCCAAGACAATTCTAGCCGAGGTACACGGAGGAGAATGTGGAGATCATTCAGCCGGTCAAACTCTAGCCAAGAAAGTCCTCCGATATGGGTATTTCTGGCCGGATATTAATCGAGACGCTGCTATTTACTCCAGAAAGTGCGACAAATGTCAAAGATTTGCAAAAATCCTAAAAACACCTTCCACCGAACTCACACAAATTGTCAGCCCATGGCCATTCGCCATATGGGGGATAGACTTGATTGGACCTTTACCGATCGCTAAATCCGGAATCAAATATGCTATTATTGTCATTGATTATTTCACCAAATGGGCTGAAGCTGAACCTTTGGCCACCATAACTTCTAATAAGATGATAAATTTTGTAACGAAAAATATCATTTGCAGATATGGTGTGCCACAGAAGATAATCACAGACAACGGTACTCAGTTTGAAAGTGAAGAATTCCAGGATTTTTGCAAACGATTCAGAATTCGGAAAAGCTTCTCAGCAGTGGCCCATCCGCAGGCAAACGGGCAAGTGGAAGCAGTGAACAAAATCATCAAGTCAACCATCAAAAAGCAACTCGAAAAAGCAAAAGGTGGTTGGGTTGATAAGCTTCCATTAGCACTATGGGCGTACAGAACTACTCACAAAACTGCGACTGGGCACACTCCATTTTCACTAGCATACGGATCAGAAGCAATGATTCCAGTGGAAGTAGAAGTTCCTTCACATAGAAGAATTCATTTCAACGAAGCTGAAAACGAAAAGCTGCAACTTGAAGCACTTAATTTTCTTGATGAAAAAAGAGAAGAAGCTAGGCTCAGAGTTTCAGCTTATCAGCAAAGGATAGCCAGGCACTTCAACTCTAAAGTTCGCCAACGCAGCTTTGAGGTCGGAGACTTAGTTTTGAAAAGGATCATGACAGCAACTGGTGTGTTTGGACCAAACTGGGAAGGACCATATGCCATTGGCAGTAAACTTCTTGATGGCACTTTCAAACTCATAACTGTTGAAGGAGATCCAATTCCAAGGGCCTGGAACAGCAACCACTTACGTCCTTATTTTACTTAAAAAAAAAGCTCTGCTCAAAATTGTAAAATAATGATGAATGTATCAGTTGTATTGTAAGACATTGTAAATCAGTGTAAATGAATGAAAGCTATAAAGTGGATGTAGGCTTGATTCTTGGCCGAACCACTGTAAATCTTGTGTTCTTTACTATTTCATAATGCCTGTTTCATTTCGATATGTAAATACTTTAAATGTACTGCTAAAATGTCGATTCAAAATTGCAGGACATTAAAACAAGGCTTGCTCGTCACAAAGCCAAGCGAGCTCTATAAATCACCTATTAAGCAAATACCAAGCGACAAAAATTCCAAATTCAAATCCTATACAAGAAGAACTTCACATAAAAAGTTGGCGACTCCACTGTGGCAAGCCTTCGTTAACTGGTTGTGATTGTCGATATGAACAGACATCCAACAAGGTAACTCGCGTTTGTCCCGTGAAGTTATTCAACAGTGAAGTCCACTTCTTCGGATAAGGCAATTTATTTACAAAAGGAAAGAAGATGCGCTTGGAAATGATAATAAAAGATCGCTAATGAGCATATGATGAGAGAACATGGCCAAGCAAACACAGAAGCAGCCAAAAGGAGGTATGCCTCTCAATAAAAGGGCTGGTAGAACCACCGAAGGGACACCTTCCTAAGCAGAAGGAACAGGGCCCTTGCTAACTGATCGTGATGCATCCGATCAGGTAGCTTGCGTCCGTCCCATGGATCTACTCGCCCCTGAGGCGCAACCTTCCTGGCACACCAACCAACCAACGCTCCTTCCCAAAGGTCAACAAAGCCATCTAACGAGGCACGCCAAAAAATGAAAGTACTTCTCTCAATCAAAAAGATTAGTAGAACCACCGGAGGGGCACCTTCCCAAGCTGAAGGAATAGGGCCCTTGATAATTGATTGTGATCGTTTGTACAAGCGAACACTACTACAAAATACGCATGTTGCTTCGCCTCATTTGCATCGGTTGTTACCACAACCGATGCAAATAGAAGTATTTGCATCGGTTACGTTTTAACAACCAATGCATTTGGTATGTGGAAAGCAGTAGATGGTAAAAAAATACAATTTGCATCGGTTATCATTGACAACCGAAGAAAATATACCGATGCAAATAGTGTTAGTTGCATCAGTTTTATTTACAACCGGTGCAAAAATACCATTCCCACGTTGAAAACCCTGATGAAAAGTTAGCGGTAAATAATTTCGTCTCCCTCTCATTTTAACCGCGAACCTCTTCTTTTCGTCCTTCACTCGAAAACCCTAAATCCCTCTCCCCCTTTTCATCTTTTCCTTTCAATCCATCCAACATTAATCAGGAATCTTGACCCCAAAACAAATAAGATTTTAAAAAAAATATTCAACTGCTTGTTGTTCGAGTTCGAAATCATATTTGGTAATTTGCGTATGGGGATTGATGAGTTGGTCGATGCTCGCAGCGAGGTCGTGGAATGGTTTCAGGATTGGTCGATGGTGTTCGCGAATCGATGGCGCAATTACAGTTAGGGATTTGGGGATTGTCGTGACTAATTCGAGGCGTTTGGGTGTATTAATGCAGCTAGGAATCGACTAATTTTTGGGGGTGGCGCTGCATATGTTCAACTTTCTACTTGTGTTCCTGCTATCAAGGACAAGTTGGATGATGCTGATGAACGACTTTGTGCTGATATCATTCAGAAGGTACCTTACTCCATTTCTTTACATTCATTCTTTAGCTACATGTCTAGTAGAGCAATCTACGGTTTAAAATGGTTACTTTTGATCAATTTAGCCCGTTTTCTGGAAACTATGTCAAGTTTAGACTGTTTCAAAACATATTATACATGCAGATTTGTTTATTTTGCATTGGTGCTGATTCAACATTCTCTTACGAGGCAATTTAAAATTGCATTCAACTAATTTTCTTTTTTAAGAATTTTTCATGACAAATTTTCCGAACGAGCTAGTTCAAATTTTTTATTTGAAGATTTTATTCCTGATGAATTTTTGAAGTGAAAGAGAAGGAAATTGTTGAATAATTGAATCAACGTCAATGTGGCAGAAATATATATTTGTAACTATATTTCCAAACAACTCCAAATTTGTTATATTTTATATGAAAAATGGTCTAGATTGATCAAACCTCCAAAATATATTGGCAAACCTTAACAAGAGGTGAAATCAGATAGAAATTGATTAAGCTTGATTCATTTTGTACGTGTTTGCTTATGTATGCGTTCCAGATGTATGTTAATATATGTGTGAAAGAAAGTTAGGTTCAAGTATTCATCTTCTGGTCTCATATATTTTATGCATTGTTTGGTTGATCCAATTTATATTTCACCTCTGTTTTCATTTGGAATATGCTGTACACTAACTTATGCACATATTTCCTTGCTTGACTTAGAATTGCAGTATTAAATTACATTACAGTTGTTATAATACATTATAATATTATGGTCAAGTTGTTCGGACAAGTGTTTTGACAATGAATTTTGTTTTATAAGCCACATAAGCATGTAGTCTTGTTTATACACATAAGTTTGTACATTTGTTATTGAATTATATAGGTGCGGAGACGTTCCATATGCAAGCACATATCCTTTTATTTTATTTTACAAATTATGGATATAAATGAAATTTTATAGGTGGGCAGAGAAACTTAATTGTGAATACGACTATGCTGATCGACACTGGTCAGTTTGGACATTAATGTTGTATTCCCATTGCTTTTTATCAAACTCCACTATAGCCTCTAAATAGGAAACATATGTCATACCTCATCAATTTTATTATACGAAATCTTTCTACCTTGTTCTACATTTTCTGAGGCTAATTAAACTAAATTTTACAGCCACTTAAGGTACAGGTTTGCTTACTGCTTCATTTTATATATTGGATGTAATATGTCCTGTGTTAATGAGTTATTCTTACTGCTTCTGAGTGAATTATTTCGTTTTTCAAATGTTATCAGATGCGTATCATGCACCCACCAACTACGATTTTATCACCATTGTAATGTACATCTTTAAACGTACACAGCAGCTCGTACTGGTTTTCTTACTTATTTTTGGATCAATGAGACCATGCATGTTTAATTCTCCGGTGCATAAAATTTATCTGATTCATTCTCTAGCATTACCAGCAGAGGATGTATCTTTTCCAAATAAACCTTACCACATTTCAAATGTTCAATGGGTAATAACAAGTTACTGAGTGACAGTGATTGAACATGCTAGTTTTATTAGTTAGAAGCATGTAGTTTTGAATGGCAGAGGCAATCAATGGCTTCAGACAATGGATATATTTACATAGGACATTCTGGTTAATAATAATTTCAGAATGGACACAAACGAAAAAAGAAAAAACGTATTTAAAGGAATTCAACATGAACCAATTCCGTCGTTGAATCCTTCGAGGCTGCGATAAAAATGTATGGTAGGTAGAGGGAGTGACCATGAAAGAAACGTGTGCTTGGATACATATTCTTTATTTGTTTGCTCCACGTCTCATTGCTTATAGCCTTAACCTTATCATTCTTTATTTTCTACTGTGTATTCTTTATTTTATTTTACAAATTATAGATTTAGAATTTATTCATGTGTATAAGTGCAGTACACAAGTAAGTTAGTTGTTAAAGTTGTATTTCCAAGCAGGGGCGGAGCCCCTATGCAAATGGGGTAGGCACGTGCCTACCCTAGTCTTTGAAAAAAAATAATATAGATACAACAACTTCATTCTCTAGAAGAAAAGAAAAGAAGGGTCCGAGTGGTATTACTATGGTTAAGAGAGTATAGTCTTGAGTTAGTTATATTATATACAGAAGAAGGCAGTATTCATGTACATAGAGTGGCTGCTTTTCGCTGCTATACTGAAGAAATTGGGGGTGAAATATTATAGTTATTGTAGTCTGGGAACAATCCCTTGGATTGCAATATTGGAGTTATTCATCATATACATGTAACACTAGGTATTTGTAAGGTTTGTAGGTGTACAGTTTACTTTTTTATATTTGTTCATGACACTCTGACATAAAAAAATGCCTAACGTGTGTCGCCTTCGAACCCTACTTCACTTTGTGCCTACACCAGCATCGTGTCCTGCCTCCGCCACTGCTTCCAAGCAAGAATTGAGTTCCAGGTCACTTTGTTTATTTTCGTGTATGCATAGAGTAGTGTTGCACACAGATATTTTATATACTTCGTTTTTGGTATGCGTGTAATAATTTGGTCCAGCTCACTGTGCACGTGTATGCTGTCTAGAAAAAAAATGAGTTGCACGTTTCACATTTTTATAGACGTGCGATATAAGTGTTGCATGTAATCAATTTGGACAAAATGTTTAAAACGTGTGTATGTATCATTTTGTAGGAGTATGCATGCATGGTATAATATTGCATTTTTCTAATACATAATTGTGTGCAAGTTGTAGTTTGTTACGGTCCATTTTCATTTCATTATAAGTGCTTTGAAAATGGTCCAGGCTACTTAATATTTTACGTGAGTATGGTAAAAATAAAAGAAATGAACTAGTCCAGGTCATTTTGCTTACTTTTACTATTTGCATGAAGAATTAATGTATCCAGGTCATCCTTTTATATAGGTTCAGGAGTTCTATCATTAGCATGGTCGATGTCCCAACTCGGATGGATAGTGGGACCTGCAGCTCTGTTTCTATTTTCCATAGTCACATTTTACACATCAAGTTTGTTAACTGACTGTTACAGAAACCCAGATCCTGTCTATGGTAAAAGAAACTACACATACATGAATGCAGTGCAGTCCAATCTTGGTGCTACTAAAGTTTGGTTTTGTGGGATTTGCCAGTATGTGATTCTTGTTGGCACTGCCATTGGTTATACTATCACAGCTTCCATTTGTGCAGCGTAAGTCGATTATAATAATACAAATTCATTTGACTTATTCAAATTGTGGATAAGAGGAAGAAAACTAAATATTTCAGGGCATTGAGCAAGTCGAGCTGTTTCCATAAAAAAGGGCATGAAGCAGTCTGTGCTGTGGCCGATAGTTTATATATGATGGGATTTGGTATCATTCAGGTTCTTTTTTCTCAGTTGCCTAACTTCCATGATCTATGGTGGCTTTCTATTGTTGCTGCTGTTATGTCTTTAGCTTACTCTTTCATTGCCATTGGCCTCTCCATTGCTCAAATCGTTTCTGTTTCTCTTGTTCTTTTCATACCAACTTATGCTAATATATTTGCTCTGGTAACAGGCGACTCGATAGGAATTCTTTCACTTGTTTACTTCCTTCCAGCATTAACAATCTTACGAATGTAAACGAACTGTAAGTATCTATTATGCAATAACTGCTTCATGGTTTATATCAATGAATAAATAGTAAATATGCGCTATCTATGAGTATACTTTTCTTTCAGGAACTTAGAAAACAACAAACTTTCTAGATCAGTGCCTGACCTAACAGGACTTTATGGCAGTATCCCTGAAAATATGTTCAGCCTCCCTGGGCTACAGCAAGTGTAAGTTGTAAATGATCACAAAGCATGAACTCATGCTGAAAATTATGATTATTCATTGCAACAATATGATACAGGACCCTGAATAATAATTTATTCAATGGCACTTTCACTCTTGGGGATAGCTTCAGCTCACAGCTACAGGTGGTTAATTTCCAAAACAATTCAATCACTTCATTTACGTTAACATCCGCATATAATGAGACTCATGTAAGTACAATGGTTTTTCCATTTTCTAATTTTTTTTTTAGTTTAAGCAAATTTCAGTGTTACATTTGCATATTTACAGACTTGCCGATAACCCTGTATGCAAAAACCAACTTGCAAATACAGTATATTGTAGGAGTCAACAGCCACAACCTACGTCTTATTCTACAAGCACAACAAAATGTGGATCCAAAGCTTGCCCATCAGATCAAAGTTTGAACCCACAAAGTTGTGACTGTGCTTATCCTTATGTTGGTGAGCTGACATTTAGAGCACCATTTTTCCGAGATTTGACTAATAGCTCTCTTTTTCACCAACTTGAGATGTATCTATGGACAAAACTTGAACTGATGCCAGGATCAGTTATTCTAGCGAACCCTTTCTTCAACAGTGACAATTATCTTAAGTTACAAGTCAAACTCTTCCCATCTAGTGGATAGTATTGTTGGATGTGAGTTGTTATGGTTAGGTGGTGAAATTTATGGTGTGAAATTTGTAAACCAAAGCAAAATTTGTAAATGATAATGATATAATCTTTTTTTTTTAATTTTTTGTGTATGTTTTATTCTTATATATATATATAAAGATTATCAATAATATATATATAGTCTATTTAAGTACTGTAATAATGGTTTCTGAGAGATTAGTTTGCATCGGTTGTTATAAAAAACCGATGGAATAGAGGGATTAGTTTGCATCGGTTTTCAACAACAACTGATGCAACAACCATGATATTTTGCATCAGTTGTTAGTAACAACCGATGCAAAAAGGACCTTTTTGCATCGGTTTCAGAACAGATGCAAAAGTGTTAAGCCTGTTGCATCGGTTGTTGAACTGATGCAAAAGGGGGGTAAACAACCGATGAAAATGGCCTGTTTTGTAGTAGTGGAACATCCAATCAAGCAACTTGCGTCCGCCTCGTGGATCCATTCAACCATGAGAAAGTAACTTCCAGGCAATCAAAAAGCCCTCTTCGGAGGCACATGACCTCTTCGGAGGCAAAAGCCCTTTCCCAAGGCACCACAAGCCCTCTTCGGAGGCACATGACCTCTTCGGAGGCAAAAGCCCTTTCCCAAGGCACCACAAGCCCTCTTCGGAGGCACTTGCCCTCTTCGGAGGCAAAAGCCCTCTCCCGAGACACCACAAGCCCTCTTCGGAGGCACAAGCCCTCTTCGGAGGCACAACTCTTTAAGAGGAGCCCTCTCCGGAGGCATGTCCCAAAATAGAATACTCAAATAAAAAGCCTTCTCCGGAAGCACAGTTCAACTCCCAAAGGAAGGTTAACTTGTCCATCTCAAAAAGTTCCTTCTAAAAAAGTTGAAATACTACAAAAAAGACCTCTTCGAAGGCATACTTCACCTTGCTTGAAGTACCAAACATCTCCTTCAGAAAGTTCATTTCACTACATGGGGAAATCTACCTTCTTTTTTGACAAATGAAAGTGATCATCCCCGAAAGTTGAAGTGTTCTTCAGAAAGGAAGAGAAAGTAAAAATTTCTCCAAAAAACAAGATATGATCTATTAAAAGCAGAATAATTCTTTTCTTAAAAGTGGAATAGTTATTCTCTGAAATAAGATTATCAGTCTTGTAAAAGTTAAAAATGTTGCAATGCACTTGTGGTATGGGGGCAACAGTATACAATTCATTTACATTAATAAAAGGAATATGCAAGCAACATACCGCAAGTTCATTGCAATATCATGAAAAACAGATGCGGAATAAATGCATTCTCAAACACAGACCAGAAAGTTTGTACAAGTAAGAAGAATCATTTATTCTACACTAAAATGAGAAACAAATACATTCTCACATACACAAGAATTTGTACAAGTAAAATAGCTATTTTATTCAATACTATGAAAACTTTTTACATTGTACAGATCGCAAAAAAGAAGCGGGGACCGGTACCCGCACAATCTCCGGTCGATACATGCAAAAAGCAAAAATAAGAAGTAGAAGATCCAGCTTGCTATTCCTTCTTCCCGCCACCTTTGGAGCCTTTACTCGGCCTAATGATTAGTTTCTGAAGCCGTTGTGAACGGGTCGGGGCAGAAGGAGAAAGAGGCGCGGCTGGATCAACTTCTGCTTCCTCTCCAGCGGAAATATTCTTCTTCTTCCTTATGGCACGCTTCCCCTTCCTCTTCGAAGAAGATTCACTCCCTGGAGTAGCAAGCAATGTCGAAAGCTTCGTGTCATCATCTAGAGACCGCTCTGGGGTCTTCTCGATGTCATCAAGATCCTCCGCCTTCTGCTCCTGCGAAGCGGCCGGATCATCCAGGCCTTGAAGAGCTTCAATTTTCTCTGCCTGTGATCCCGGCTGAGAAGCAGAAGGAGGAGTAACTTAGGAAGGTGGAGGAGCGGCAACTAAAGGAGTGGAAGTTTGTGCAGTATTCGGTACCTCCGTTGTAGAAGAAAAGAAGTTAAAATCGGTATTCTCCGAGAAAAGAGAAGGTATCGGTTCACCAAAGTTTAAGTAATAAGTAAGAAGGTCGTCAAACTCGGTTAAATCAAATAAATGATTCACTGGATCTGGATCGACACCAAAATTACCTGGAGAAGTCGGTTTTGACAAGTCAATTTCGAATTTATCAGCCTCAGTGTCTTCTTGGCTCTGCTCCTCGATATGAGTAAGGGGAGATTCGGTTGTGACGGGCTTGGCCTCGACGGTTTTTGCAGGAGAAGAAAAGTGAGAGCTGGAACCAACGATATCGACGTCGGTCGAAGTCGAAGTGTGGACAGGGGCAGTTAAAGATATTTTCTTCTCTAGATGTTCTTCTGCCACTATTCCAGCTCTGGCTTCAGCAAGTTGCTCTTTTCCCTTGGCAAGAGCAGCACGAGCTTCTTCGTCAAGGTAGCGTGCCTCGAGTTCCGCCTCATCATAGCCGGCTCCGCCAAGCATGTCAACTGCTGCTTCCCATACTTCGGCCAGGGTAACCTCATAGTCAGAACCCAGAAAAGAGAGGCTCCCATGACCCAGAACGCTGTGCAGATAAAAGTCAAATAAGGTGGAGCTGATGCTAGCTTTTGTTGTCTCGTGCGATTGCTCGGCTGCCTCTTTTTCGGCGACAGCTGCAGCTCGACCAGCAACAGCCTCATCACGCTCTTTCTCAGCGTTAGCAAGTTGGGCCTTTAGCAATTCAATCTCCACGTTTTGGGAGCTAACTGTTTCCTGTAACTGAGCATTATTTTTGCGGTACTCTTCAACCACAAACTGCTCAGCCGCAAATTTCATCTCAGCATCCCTCTGAGCAGCATGCGCATCCCGCACTTGTTTTTGAAATACTTCTTCTTTTTGAGATTGTGAAGCAGAAGAAGCGGCGAGATCTTCCTTGAGTTTTTTAACCTCAGACTCAAGTCTCGCAGTATCATCAGCAATGCTTGTCATTTCGGCATCATGCTATTTGCAAATTTTTGCCCACTCAGTCTTGTCGTTTTCCATGGTCAGCATGGCTTCAAGGTTCGCATGATTGACTCTTTGGAGTTCATCGATGAGTTTCTGCCACTGCGACATCCTCTCGATGTTAAGCCTAACTGCGTCAAGACTTTTCAACATGTCTTGTTTATCGATTGGGACCAAGTCCAGGTCAAAACGCACTCCTTTTAAGCACCAGTTCGAAAACCGGCTTTGAAGCGTTGGAGGGCCGTCTTTAACCTGATATTGGGGCCTGCTGATGATCGCTTGGATGTCGGATTTCTTTAAAGGAGGAGAGCCGGTCGGAATATCAGAAGAGATAGGAGCATCAGTCTTCTTAGAAACTGCAGATGCATCACTTGGCTTGGATCGCTTGCCCGATTCGTCAGCAATATGAGTCTTCCCCTTGTCATCATAAGACTTTCGCTTGTGGGAATCGTCACTTCTGTGAGAAGAATCATATCGCTCAGCGTATTTTCTTCTCTGCCACTGCTCGTAATCCCGCCTTTCTTGAGCCTTCCTTCGAGCCCTTTCCTCATTTGTCTCTCTCTGGTCACCAAGGTATTTCCTAAAGTCATAAGATCCACGGCCTCCATGGCGCTGAAATGAGTCATAGTATGAGCCGGTACGCCCCATCGGAGAATCTGAAAACGAAAAAGAAGTAAAGTTTAGAAATTTCCAGAAAAAGAGGATAAATGCTTATAAGTGCTGAGAAATCCTAAGTGTGTGCGACGTGCAAACTACGTGCGTCAAACTACAGACCACGTTTTAATGTGGGAACGGAGACGACAGGTGTAGAAGGTGTCGAAGCTTGTTTAAAGGTAGAAGTCGCTTCAACGACAGGAGAGGTCGCTATTGAAGTATTATCCTTGAAGAGCTCTCGAGAAGTTATCATTATATCACTTAAGCCATCGAAGGTGTCATCACCATGGTACACAGTAGAGCTTTCCTTTTCAGCCTCCACATCGGCTGACTTTTCAGAGATTCGAGGATTTTCTTCCTCTTCGATAATTGGGGCAAGTGCCAATTTGCTGGACGGGCCCGCAACATCGGTAAGTGTGGGACATTTTACCAGTGAAGTTTCAGTGGCAGTTTCCTTCGGTGTGGGGTCTTCAACAGAAAGTGGGGCATTTGCTGCCTTCGAAGGAGAGTTGGGAACTTCGTGAGGCTGAGTAGAGCGAGAAGAATGAAGAAGTCTGAACTGATGAAGAAATTCGTCTTTCAACAAAAATTTCGCGTCCCGCTCTTCAATCGGTACAGCCATAAGCCTCTCCAGAGTTTGCTTGTTGCTGAGATTCCTAGAAGGAGGGGGAAGCGCTGAAATGAGAAAGCAAAGTTAACACTTAATGATTCATACTTCACAAAAACTCAAAAAATAGAAGAAGTAAGGATAGATAATCTTACTTCCTTCCCTCCACACAGCGTAGAATCCCGGGGGACAACGAACATAAAAGAATTGAGTCAAGAACCCGTGAGCACTATCGGGAAGGCCAACAATCAATTTACGGTTTCTGGCACTTCTCACGACAGTAATAGAAGGATGATCTTTGGTTTTGGTGAAAGGGCACAAGTAGCATATCTCGTCGAAATTCGGAAGTTGCTCGAGAGTTCTCCCAAATAGCACACATAGCCCCATTAAAATGGCGTAGCCATTGGGATATAGCTGAAATGGGGAAATGGCCAGTTGTCGAAGAAGATGCTGGAGAAAGTTATTGAAAGGTGGAACGGCTCCACTAAGGCACATCTGTCGATTCACTGCTACAAAGCCAGGAGGCGCTACATCAGCAGTGCTATTCTTCTCAGGGAGGATGGCATCAGCTTCAGCAATGCCAAACTGAGTGCACAATTGCCGAAAAACCCTGTACGATAGAGTGGTAGAAGCTCTTTCTGGGGGATTGACTAAAGGAGCGGGAATAGGAGTGGACTCTCCGGTCTAGACTGTTACATTTCCTTGTTGAGAAGTCATTCTACACAAGCAACTGGATATTCAAATATGAAGGTGCACGTTTCCTAAATAGTGTGAAGTGTTGTGCAAAACTAGTAAAGATAACAAGTAAATACAACTGGAATTAAGATAGTCGGTAATTGATCGATTATCGAATTTCAGGACTTGTTAATTTAAAGTTTAGGTACAATATTAAGTGTAAACCGGTCATTTTCAGTTGACTGTTTTAATATTGCTTTAATACTTTGCTTGAATCTGTTGATTTAGAGCACTTCGTTCACACAATCTATTTATGTCAATTATCTGTTATTAGCTAATCTGTCATTTGATGTGGGCAGTCAGTGACAGTATATTCGTCCCAATTTTCTGTAAATGTGGTATTAAACAGGTTGATTAATTTGCAAGTTAGAATGATCTGTGAAAAGTGCAGCAATTCAAAGTTCAGCAGTTCAAAGTTCATGCAAAACACAAGTCTTGAGTTGCCAACGACTAATATGTTAACTCGTCCACGGCTTAAGGACTTTAAGGCAAGACAGGACAGGTCATTTCGATTTTAGGTCGTTGATGCCTTGAGTCGGCAGTACTTCAAGTCGTTAAGTCCTGTAAAAGAAGAAAGAGACCTCAGGTTAAAGCGAGGCAATTTCCCTAAGTCCTAAGTCGTCCACGACTCAAGGCTTATGTCGTGACAGGCTTAAGTCGTACAAGGCTTATGTCGTGATAGGCTTAAGTCGTACAAGTTTTATATCGAATGAGGCTTATGTCGTAGGTCGCAAGACGCTACTAAACCATGACCATGCTAACATCTCACTCCATTGGACCCATTGACTTTTCTCCTAACCCGTTATCCTCCAAACCCAATAACCTCTCAATCAACTATGATCCTTATCCTCATTCCACCACACCATTGAATCACCCAAAAGACAATTTCAGATCGCCAAAGCCTCGCCAACCTAATCAATTATTAAACCTGAAAGACAGTAATCCCTCATCTCCATCACCCCATTCATCTAAAGATAAAATCGAGCAAAATCAGGCTCACGAACTGCCAATGCAGTGGAACTCGCAACAAGGCATTGCACAAGGGGATGGATTAGGGACAAAGAGGGGAATTCACAACTTAATGATGATCGAGAATCGAGAAGGAGGCAGGAGCACTTACACAGTAGAGGATCGAGTATCAGTGATTAGTTGATTGTTGAAAAAAGAAAAAGAAAAAAAAAACCGCCTTGAGAAAGCTCGGAGGGATGTTAATGGGAGAAACGATTCAGGAGATAAGTAATGAGTGGAAGGAACGACTTAATCTTTTTATACCTCGGGGCAGTGGAACACGAAAAGGCACACACGAGTTAAGATAAGTCGAAGCACACGACCTACGACTTAGGCGTGTACTTTGAGGGGAAAATGTTAACTGTAACGACCCGGAATTTTGGACCATTCGCGTCCATTATAAGTGTATAGGTAGACACTCATGCCGGAGTTGAATTGCTTAAAATACCGCGTTGTTAATTTAAATTTGGCAAAACTGAACATATACAGTAAATAGATATAATCACAGATCACAGACACAGAGTAATAAATGCAGCGGAAATAAAAGAGATAGTAGTTCATGAAGCTACTATATGAATATATAAAATACATCAGAGTTTACAACAGAGAGTAATACGATACATCAGATACAAATCAGAATACATCACTGGAATCATCGAATACTGAAAGCAGAATAGATGGTTGGATCTTCAAGCAAAGCTCCAACTCCAAAGGTGAGTCTCGAATACTGGTACACTCAGTCTGACCCGAGCGTAAAGAAAAAACACAAGACACTCGAGTCAGGATTAACATTCTTATATTAATAAATCCAACTCAAGTGAAATAGCAACTGAAATACAAGTAACTCAAAGGATGTTTGGAATAACCATCCTTTAAGGATCCGTTAAACTATCTACTAGGTAGTAATGTACGCTAAATAGATAATGTCTATCAGTAATATAAAGATATCAAAGTAGGGTTAAGCAGGGCCCATACACCTCTTAACCTGTTTATTCCCAAAAGCATATACAAGACCGTAGTTTCCCCAAAACCGGAAGTCACCAGAGGGCAATCCATATACTAAAGGTACAAATCAAAATCGTAGTGGTCGCGAATAGGATAATCAGTATGACAAGGTACATGAGGCGATACCAACTAGGATACTAGTAGTTGCCTGATCCGGACTGATGTTGGGCATAGCAGCTACTACCCCAACACCGCGAACAACACTCCCAAATCGAGGGGTGCACCCAAATCGAATCACAAAAGTAATAGATATGGTATCGAAGAAGTGTGTCCGCTAGAGATGGCGATCCTCAATGGCCCGGCGCGGCTCCTGTTTTAGTCATGTCAAGGGTCATCCAAAATCGTTCTCTTTCTTCAGTCAACGCGTTCATCAAAACCATCCACTTCGTTCTGGATCAACACTCCGCGTACAGTTATTAAAGTGGTTTTGGTTCAGATAGAGAGTATATCCATTACCGATCCCGGTCTCTTTAATAACTTTCCTAATTATTACACCGATTGGTCGTTTATATATTTCAAAAACCAATCAATTTCAATTTCAAATAGAATTCGTAAATCACATTTCATTTGTCTTTCTAAAACAATTTCCAAATTTTCGTTTCAAAACTTCCAATTTTCCGTTTCAAAATCTTATAATTCAATTTCAATTTCTATTTAAACAATTCAAATATTGATTCAAGTTCGTATATAAGTTTCATTCCGAAATCATTTAAATAAATTCTATTTAACATTCAAATCAATTTAAACTCATTTATCGATTTCATTCAATATTCGTTAAGTTACTTTATCATTCAAACAATTTCTATTAAATTTCCAATTCATTTAATCAATTCTTAAGTTCAACTTCATTAAAACAAAACTTACAATTTTGAATTAAATTAAATTCGTCAAATCAATTCTTTCAATTACAAGTCTTACATTAATTTCCAAAAATCACATTTTCATTTCTTGTTAAAGAAATTCAATTTCACTTATTTACTTACTTAAATAATTTTCCAAAACTTACGTAATCAAGAAATCTCAATTTCAATTATTTACGAAGTAAAATTCACTTATTCAAAAGTTCAATTTTTCTTATTAAAGAATTTCAATTCAATTTAATCATTAAATAATTCAATCTTATTTAATTATTAAATAATTCAAAACTTAATTATTAAATAATTTCAAAGTTTAATAATTTCAAACTTAATTATAATTTCAACTTAATTCTTAAATCATTTCAAAGTTTAATAATTTCAACTTAATTATTAAATCATTTCAAAATTTAATTCAATCATTTCTCAAATTAAACAATATTCTTTCATCAATTACATTGTTAATATTTTGTTTCAAATTATAAAATATTACATTTTCCTTTCATTAAAATTCAAATTTCAACTTCATTTCAAAACCATATTATTTATTCAAATAAAATCTTTATTTTATTTTTAAATCAAATTATTGACCAATCGGGTTTTATTTAATTTCCTATCCTAGGTAAAAATTCAATTTGGGTATTTATCATTTCAACCCGATTCCAATTCAATTCAAAATCAAAACATAGCAAAGGGAACTTGCAGTGTGATAGCTGGGATGGTGTCAAAGTAAATAAACAAGCAATAACAACAATCAAAATCAATCCAATAATCAATTCAAATAATCCCGAAATAACCGTATTAATCCGCATTGTTATTTGTACGAATTAATATAATTATTTCTAGAATCTACACTATCATTTCATGTAGATTAAAGATTATTACATTACGGTTTTCACTTGTCATTCAATTCAATTTTAACACTACAACAATTTATCCAATATACGTCAATGGTTCAAAGTGTAATTTTCACTATTCTACATGTCAATAAATTTAACAATTATAAGGGGTCATATTATACAAATATCAGTTAATCAAATTTAACATTTAATTATCCTATATCAAGTTCAATTTCATACTGTTTATCATTTTAACATTAACAATTTAACGTCCAATATAAACATCAACAATCAATCAATTATCAGCCAAACTGTATTATCATCACATAAATAATTAACAGATGATGGTGTCAGATGTCACAGGTGAAGTGATACAGGTGATAGCATATATAACAGTGTAATTAACTAACAGCAGTATATTTCAATTGTCGTTTCAATTGAAATCAAATCTAATAAATAAAAGAATGTTAATCGTGAGTGAGTGCTCACCTTTCGAGGATAGAGGGATAGACGACAGGAATGGAAGCGAATTGTGGATCCAATCCGAATTCCAAAGAGAAGAAGATGGGCTCGAATTCGACGGATAGAGCTGATAAATTGAAATTGATGAGAACAGTCAAACTGGCTTGATATAAACGAAAATATATATATACTATTTATTTAAAAAATCAACATTTTAAATCTTAAGACCAATATTAAAATGTATATTTATATATATATTATATTATAAAACCATTGTTTTAAAATTTAACACATAACAAAGTCTCCATATATAAATTTGAAAATCAAACTAATGTACACTCATTTATATAACTAATGTACATACATATACAACTCATATTATATGCTTTAGAGATATGTGTTGTAAAATATCAATATCAATATAAAATATCTTACTAACAGATATAACTGTACAAAAATCATTATCTGCAAAACATACATATATGTATATATATAACCATGAACATCGACACTGATATAAATATATGGACAGATAGACGAGAACCAACTTAATACTACATATATGTATATAAAAAAAAATGTAACGTAAATATAGTGGACTTATGTACAGATCTAAAATCGAACCAATGTATAGTCTACACACTCTTAAACATATTATGTAAATAAAACTTATCCATAATATGTATGCTAACATATAATTGCTTTACTGTCAAATTTCTAAAAGTCTGGACATAGTATATATCTGAGATGCTCTTGACACACGCATACATATAAACTATATACCTATTTTAACTCACACAGTAACCTCATATATTAAATTCGAAAGTCAAAACCCATGTACTTATATAAATATCTATATACTAATATATATGTTAACATATGATACTCATATACTGTATATATAAAAAGAAACCGAGTTCAATAGCTTAGGTTCATAAACTAGTACAGAAAACTGGTACAAAAGCTACAGCCGAAAATATTTATATATATACTGATATAAAACTGAAATCATGTATGTACTTACCTATACTTCATATATATATATAAGCTAACCACGTATATAAAATGTTCAAACCAACAGCCAAAGTCTATATATAACTATTACAGCAAAGTGAAAGAAAAGAAAGCAAATGCCAGGTTCCAATGTGAATACAACTATATATAATAATAGTTTATAAACCAAATCCATAAGCCATTGTATATAACTAACAGACAATACTAAAGTGAACCCAAAATGTATTCAAATCCACATATTCTTCTTTTATAAAATATATATACTGCACCCAAAAATAGTATACAACTATGTATATATATAACTTTATGTAAATACAACTTAAAAGGTTTTGTTTTCCATAAAATAATATAGAGGAAAGGTACACGTACGACGCTAGGACGTGGTGGCACGGACTGCGTGGACGTGGTGGCTTCGAGCTGCTGCGTGGGATTCCGTGGTGATAGGCTTCGGTGGTGGTGGGCACGGATGACGAGGAGGGAAGTGCTGGGTTGCAGTGGTGTTCAAGTGGAGGCTAGCGGGCGCTAGGGCGGGTAGGATGGGGAGTACCGAAGCTATGAAGGAGGAGGAAGTTGGAGAGAATGGAAGTGTGAAGGGGAAAGCCGATAGGAATGGGAAGAGAGTGGGGTGGGAACTTGAAGTCGTGGCTTCGGTTGTTCGATTGCATGAAGGGAACCGGCTTCACTTTGGAATAGATTTGTTTTATATTTTTTTTTTATACTGAGAGCAAAATAAAAGAGGAATAGAAATGAAGGAAGGAGGTCAGGTGTGAGATAGCAAGTAAAATGGAACGTTCATTTTAAAAAAAATGAATCAAAGTAAATGCACTAACCATCAACATTCTATAATAAATTGACATAGAGAATAGCAATAGTCAAAGTTGAAATCTAGGAATTATAAAGTTTGCTGGTTTCAACGGATGGGTAGATGAATGGACACAAGAAGCCAAATAGGCATGAAACGGTTACCGATACGGTAGGCGTTACGCAAAGTGCAACGTACACCGGAACATCGAATTTGACAATCGAATATACCGTAGAGATCAGCACGACGAGACGATCAAAATGGTATATAGAAATCAGTGGTACGATCATCCGATCAAAATCGATATCGGTACCAGCATACTGCTATTTTGCAGAAAATAAGAACGACGGAGCAATAGATGTCCGAATTCGGAAAAATGACGAACTGATATTTTGCTCAGAAGATGGTTTAGAATTTTTCTATGTAAAAATATTTAGGTTTCGGAAACATTTTATTTTCATCGCTTTTTAACTGATTGAATTGAAGTGAATTTACGCGCGAAATAAACTTTAATATTTTCGGACGAAAATTTACCAGTTGCTATATTTAACTAGACGTATTTCAAATATGAAATTTTTATTTCAAAATTTTATCGTTTAAAATTTCACAAAATTTCAACTAATTTCGTTATTAAAACAGTTGAAATTTACGGGTCGTTACACTCTCCCCCACTCAAAACTTTTCGTCCCCGAAAAGGAACGAGGTAGGAGAATAGAAACAACCAGAAAGAAAACAGATTTGAAATACCAAATAACAATTAATTTAAACCATATAGATTCAAATTTAAATTAATTGATATTCAATAATTGATTTAATCCATTTGATTTCACTAAAATCAATCTCAACTATTTCTAAATTCATTATCTTATTATCCCATCCTTTCAATTTAAAATTTCTAAAACCCTAGGCTTGAATAGTCTTTTATTATAATCATATTTTTTTCAGCAATTTAAAATTTTCTTTATTCCAAATTACAATTAAATTTGTTTCGTTAAATATATCCTATTACATATATTTAACCCATATAAATTAATTTAAAACTTAAAAGTTTCGCTTTAAATTAATTTACATCTATTAATTTCTTTTAAATTCAAGGTATTTTCATATGTTGATCAAATTTCAATTTATTAATTCTTTCAAAACAAATTTATTTCATTATTAACTGAATTTACTTATTATCTTATCTAGCTCTATTAACATCTTTATAATCAAAATTTAGTGTATAACATTTATTATAAACACTCAATTTTATTTATAAATTCAATTTATCTTATATATTATCCAATCACATATTCAACTTCTGAATGATTTAGGTAAGTTGTATTAGAATGCAGTTGAACAATATACAAATAAAGTTTTCCCAATTCAATTTATTCAAGTTTAAATATTTATTCCAAATTTTGGTTTATTTATAATTAAAATCATCCTTTAACAAAATTTAAGAATTAGATTTCCGAATAACTTTAAACAATTTAGAGTTATATATCATATATTTATATCAAATCAAATTAAAATGTTAAAATAAGATACTTATATATATATATATATCAAATTATACTGAAGAAATTCAAATTAAAATATTTTTCAAAACAAAACCGTAGCAATGCTACAGAATAGTATCTCCACTTCGAAACTCGAAAATGAATGTCGATGATGCGGCCGCCATCACCGAAATTATTTTCCAGCGACAAAGAGAAGAGCACTGATTTCAATATTTTAAAAAAATTCTTTGAAAACGATTTCTTTTCGAAAATACTTTCAATAATATATACTTTAAAAATTTTAAAACCAAAGTTCGAAATCACCGGAAACTAAATTCTCAAATTTCTGAATTAAATTCATTTCAAATTCCAAATCAATTTATAAACCGTATTTATAAATTTTTTTAGAACAATAAATGATAATCAAATATTATCATTTCAAACAAACAATTTAATTAACCTATTAAATTCCAGAAAATTTTACTTATATTTTCACAATATAATCAAACAAATTTTGAAAACAATATTGTGTCAGTTTGCTCTGCTCAAGTGTTTTGGAAATCCTATCGATAGCGTTGATCAGACGAATCGATCGAAAACCCAAATCACATCAACAACTCAAACAACACAATATAATAAAACATTTTAATATTAATTTACAAATACACTTCCTCGCTCGACTATACAAGAATAGATTTCAAAGCAAAGATAGAGATTCGAATTTGATGGACTCAAATCAAAGAGAATTTTTTTCGAAAATAAATTCGAAAGAAAAGATTAAAATAAGGTGATTTAATTAACAGAATCAGGAGATGGATAAGCTTATTTAATTCACGGGCAACCTTAACCGGGTCGACCGTAACTTCAAGAATAAGATCGATGCTGAATTCCGAGGTAAATCAACACTCGATCTCAAGAGATGGAATTCAGGTATATCAGGTAATAGATAGCATCGTAAACCGAGGATACAGAAATCTCCGGTAAATCAATGCCTATTGTAAAGGAGTTTCACCCCTTTTATAAATCGATTTGAGATTTGCGAGACCGCCGACTCATTATAAAGATCATTCGATGTGGAGAAATGTGATGCTCCAGAATTTAAAGAAGACGAATAGTGAGGAACACGAATGAAATTTGGAACCGTAGTGGACGTTCCAAAATTCAAAGGAATCGAATCAAAAGGAAGAGATTGAAACTCGAATGGGAGTGATTCTGTAAATACATTTACCCTATATGTTAAGTTTTGCCTAGAGCTACCAAAGCTCTGATACCAACTGTAACGACCCGGAATTTTGGACCATTCGCGTCCATTATAAGTGTATAGGTAGACACTCATGCCGGAGTTGAATTGCTTAAAATACCGCGTTGTTAATTTAAATTTGGCAAAACTGAACATATACAGTAAATAGATATAATCACAGATCACAGACACAGAGTAATAAATGCAGCGGAAATAAAAGAGATAGTAGTTCATGAATCTACTATATGAATATATAAAATACATCAGAGTTTACAACAGAGAGTAATACGATACATCAGATACAAATCAGAATAAATCACTGGAATCATCGAATACTGAAAGCAGAATAGATGGCTGGATCTTCAAGCAAAGCTCCAACTCCAAAGGTGAGTCTCGAATACTGGTACACTCAGTCTGACCCGAGCGTAAAGCAAAAACACAAGACACTCGAGTCAGGATTAACATTCTTATATTAATAAATCCAACTCAAGTGAAATAGCAACTGAAATACAAGTAACTCAAAGGATGTTTGGAATAACCATCCTTTAAGGATCCGTTAAACTATCTACTAGGTAGTAATGTACGCTAAATAGATAATGTCTATCAGTAATATAAAGATATCAAAGTAGGGTTAAGCAGGGCCCATACACCTCTTAACCTGTTTATTCCCAAAAGCATATACAAGACCGTAGTTTCCCCAAAACCGGAAGTCACCAGAGGGCAATCCATATACTAAAGGTACAAATCAAAATCGTAGTGGTCGCGAATAGGATAATCAGTATGACAAGGTACATGAGGCGATACCAACTAGGATACTAGTAGTTGCCTGATCCGGACTGATGTTGGGCATAGCAGCTACTACCCCAACACCGCGAACAACACTCCCAAATCGAGGGGTGCACCCAAATCGAATCACAAAAGTAATAGATATGGTATCGAAGAAGTGTGTCCGCTAGAGATGGCGATCCTCAATGGCCCGGCGCGGCTCCTGTTTTAGTCATGTCAAGGGTCATCCAAAATCGTTCTCTTTCTTCAGTCAACGCGTTCATCAAAACCATCCACTTCGTTCTGGATCAACACTCCGCGTACAGTTATTAAAGTGGTTTTGGTTCAGATAGAGAGTATATCCATTACCGATCCCGGTCTCTTTAATAACTTTCGTAATTATTACACCGATTGGTCGTTTATATATTTCAAAAACCAATCAATTTCAATTTCAAATAGAATTCGTAAATCACATTTCATTTGTCTTTCTAAAACAATTTCCAAATTTTCGTTTCAAAACTTCCAATTTTCCGTTTCAAAATCTTATAATTCAATTTCAATTTCTATTTAAACAATTCAAATATTGATTCAAGTTCGTATATAAGTTTCATTCCGAAATCATTTAAATAAATTCTATTTAACATTCAAATCAATTTAAACTCATTTATCGATTTCATTCAATATTCGTTAAGTTACTTTATCATTCAAACAATTTCTATTAAATTTCCAATTCATTTAATCAATTCTTAAGTTCAACTTCATTAAAACAAAACTTACAATTTTGAATTAAATTAAATTCGTCAAATCAATTCTTTCAATTACAAGTCTTACATTAATTTCCAAAAATCACATTTTCATTTCTTGTTAAAGAAATTCAATTTCACTTATTTACTTACTTAAATAATTTTCCAAAACTTACGTAATCAAGAAATCTCAATTTCAATTATTTACGAAGTAAAATTCACTTATTCAAAAGTTCAATTTTTCTTATTAAAGAATTTCAATTCAATTTAATCATTAAATAATTCAATCTTATTTAATTATTAAATAATTCAAAACTTAATTATTAAATAATTTCAAAGTTTAATAATTTCAAACTTAATTATAATTTCAACTTAATTCTTAAATCATTTCAAAGTTTAATAATTTCAACTTAATTATTAAATCATTTCAAAATTTAATTCAATCATTTCTCAAATTAAACAATATTCTTTCATCAATTACATTGTTAATATTTTGTTTCAAATTATAAAATATTACATTTTCCTTTCATTAAAATTCAAATTTCAACTTCATTTCAAAACCATATTATTTATTCAAATAAAATCTTTATTTTATTTTTAAATCAAATTATTGACCAATCGGGTTTTATTTAATTTCCTATCCTAGGTAAAAATTCAATTTGGGTATTTATCATTTCAACCCGATTCCAATTCAATTCAAAATCAAAACATAGCAAAGGGAACTTGCAGTGTGATAGCTGGGATGGTGTCAAAGTAAATAAACAAGCAATAACAACAATCAAAATCAATCCAATAATCAATTCAAATAATCCCGAAATAACCGTATTAATCCGCATTGTTATTTGTACGAATTAATATAATTATTTCTAGAATCTACACTATCATTTCATGTAGATTAAAGATTATTACATTACGGTTTTCACTTGTCATTCAATTCAATTTTAACACTACAACAATTTATCCAATATACGTCAATGGTTCAAAGTGTAATTTTCACTATTCTACATGTCAATAAATTTAACAATTATAAGGGGTCATATTATACAAATATCAGTTAATCAAATTTAACATTTAATTATCCTATATCAAGTTCAATTTCATACTGTTTATCATTTTAACATTAACAATTTAACGTCCAATATAAACATCAACAATCAATCAATTATCAGCCAAACTGTATTATCATCACATAAATAATTAACAGATGATGGTGTCAGATGTCACAGGTGAAG
The DNA here is from genome assembly GCA_030737815.1 of Allium fistulosum. Lineage (NCBI taxonomy): Eukaryota > Viridiplantae > Streptophyta > Magnoliopsida > Asparagales > Amaryllidaceae > Allium > Allium fistulosum. The sequence goes on from CM060905.1 coordinate 1,148,567,338, forward strand.
TGATACAGGTGATAGCATATATAACAGTGTAATTAACTAACAGCAGTATATTTCAATTGTCGTTTCAATTGAAATCAAATCTAATAAATAAAAGAATGTTAATCGTGAGTGAGTGCTCACCTTTCGAGGATAGAGGGATAGACGACAGGAATGGAAGCGAATTGTGGATCCAATCCGAATTCCAAAGAGAAGAAGATGGGCTCGAATTCGACGGATAGAGCTGATAAATTGAAATTGATGAGAACAGTCAAACTGGCTTGATATAAACGAAAATATATATATACTATTTATTTAAAAAATCAACATTTTAAATCTTAAGACCAATATTAAAATGTATATTTATATATATATTATATTATAAAACCATTGTTTTAAAATTTAACACATAACAAAGTCTCCATATATAAATTTGAAAATCAAACTAATGTACACTCATTTATATAACTAATGTACATACATATACAACTCATATTATATGCTTTAGAGATATGTGTTGTAAAATATCAATATCAATATAAAATATCTTACTAACAGATATAACTGTACAAAAATCATTATCTGCAAAACATACATATATGTATATATATAACCATGAACATCGACACTGATATAAATATATGGACAGATAGACGAGAACCAACTTAATACTACATATATGTATATAAAAAAAATGTAACGTAAATATAGTGGACTTATGTACAGATCTAAAATCGAACCAATGTATAGTCTACACACTCTTAAACATATTATGTAAATAAAACTTATCCATAATATGTATGCTAACATATAATTGCTTTACTGTCAAATTTCTAAAAGTCTGGACATAGTATATATCTGAGATGCTCTTGACACACGCATACATATAAACTATATACCTATTTTAACTCACACAGTAACCTCATATATTAAATTCGAAAGTCAAAACCCATGTACTTATATAAATATCTATATACTAATATATATGTTAACATATGATACTCATATACTGTATATATAAAAAGAAACCGAGTTCAATAGCTTAGGTTCATAAACTAGTACAGAAAACTGGTACAAAAGCTACAGCCGAAAATATTTATATATATACTGATATAAAACTGAAATCATGTATGTACTTACCTATACTTCATATATATATATAAGCTAACCACGTATATAAAATGTTCAAACCAACAGCCAAAGTCTATATATAACTATTACAGCAAAGTGAAAGAAAAGAAAGCAAATGCCAGGTTCCAATGTGAATACAACTATATATAATAATAGTTTATAAACCAAATCCATAAGCCATTGTATATAACTAACAGACAATACTAAAGTGAACCCAAAATGTATTCAAATCCACATATTCTTCTTTTATAAAATATATATACTGCACCCAAAAATAGTATACAACTATGTATATATATAACTTTATGTAAATACAACTTAAAAGGTTTTGTTTTCCATAAAATAATATAGAGGAAAGGTACACGTACGACGCTAGGACGTGGTGGCACGGACTGCGTGGACGTGGTGGCTTCGAGCTGCTGCGTGGGATTCCGTGGTGATAGGCTTCGGTGGTGGTGGGCACGGATGACGAGGAGGGAAGTGCTGGGTTGCAGTGGTGTTCAAGTGGAGGCTAGCGGGCGCTAGGGCGGGTAGGATGGGGAGTACCGAAGCTATGAAGGAGGAGGAAGTTGGAGAGAATGGAAGTGTGAAGGGGAAAGCCGATAGGAATGGGAAGAGAGTGGGGTGGGAACTTGAAGTCGTGGCTTCGGTTGTTCGATTGCATGAAGGGAACCGGCTTCACTTTGGAATAGATTTGTTTTATATTTTTTTTTATACTGAGAGCAAAATAAAAGAGGAATAGAAATGAAGGAAGGAGGTCAGGTGTGAGATAGCAAGTAAAATGGAACGTTCATTTTAAAAAAAATGAATCAAAGTAAATGCACTAACCATCAACATTCTATAATAAATTGACATAGAGAATAGCAATAGTCAAAGTTGAAATCTAGGAATTATAAAGTTTGCTGGTTTCAACGGATGGGTAGATGAATGGACACAAGAAGCCAAATAGGCATGAAACGGTTACCGATACGGTAGGCGTTACGCAAAGTGCAACGTACACCGGAACACCGAATTTGACAATCGAATATACCGTAGAGATCAGCACGACGAGACGATCAAAATGGTATATAGAAATCAGTGGTACGATCATCCGATCAAAATCGATATCGGTACCAGCATACTGCTATTTTGCAGAAAATAAGAACGACGGAGCAATAGATGTCCGAATTCGGAAAAATGACGAACTGATATTTTGCTCAGAAGATGGTTTAGAATTTTTCTATGTAAAAATATTTAGGTTTCGGAAACATTTTATTTTCATCGCTTTTTAACTGATTGAATTGAAGTGAATTTACGCGCGAAATAAACTTTAATATTTTCGGACGAAAATTTACCAGTTGCTATATTTAACTAGACGTATTTCAAATATGAAATTTTTATTTCAAAATTTTATCGTTTAAAATTTCACAAAATTTCAACTAATTTCGTTATTAAAACAGTTGAAATTTACGGGTCGTTACATTAACCCTTAATTTTCTTCGACTCAAGAAGTATACGACTCAGTAAGTTAACGAGTTAAAAGCTTCACGACCTACGACTCATGGCCCAGACGACTTAACGAGTTAACACTATCAACGACCTATGAGTTAAGAAGTGAACGACTTAAGTTATGTCACGACCTAACGAGTTTAAAAGCTAGCGACCTACGACCTAAGTGGTCTTAACGGTCTACGACTTAAGAGGATCTGCGACTTAACTACTCAGAGGACATACGACTTAGTGACTTAAAAGAGCTAACGACCTAACTGCTGAAGGGACCTACGAGTTAGCAGGCCTACGACTTAAGGGGGTCTCCGGCTTAACAGTTTGCGAGTTAAGGAAAATCTACGACTTAAGGAAGCTCCGACCTAACTACTGTAAGGAGTTACCAACCAAGACGACTTACGACTTAAGGAACTCAAGACTTAGCTTAAGTCGTCCACAACCTAAAAGCTATCAGGTTAAAGTCCAGTGCCTGCGCCTATACCACTTTTATCTGATAAGTCGGCCACGACTTATGATTTATTATAAGTCGACCACGATCTAAGACTTAACTCCAACCAAGCCACGAACTAAATTCAGTAAGTCGCCCATGAGTTACCTTAAGTCAACCACGAGTCACAACTTATCTTAAGTCGGCCACGACTCATGACTTGGCAGAAACTTCTGTTCAGAATTTGACTCCTATAAATAGATCACCACTTCCAACATGAAGAGGACTTTTGGCCATTCATTTCTTCAAGCGTCGTTACTCTGCCGAGCTCTCAACTCATTCCATAATTGAAGATCCCCAGATATTCGAGACACTACAACAAGCTTCGAGAGGAATTTCCTACATCCAACACGGATTCATCAAGTTTCATCATCGAAGTTTGAGCTAGTAGTCGAGATTGTCTTTGTGATCGAATTGTATTGTTTTGATAAGTGCATTGTATCGTCATGTAATCAGATTCAATAATAAAGAGATTCAAAGTGGACGTAGGCTCGATCTCAAGCCGAACCACTATAAACTGCTGTCGTTTACTGCTTTTTCACTATTTTACTGCTTAAATTATGTTCCCGTCACACGGGTGGTGCTTTCACAACTCAACCACACACACTGGGTGTTAGCGTTCACTTTTTAGCGTTAACACTATAAGTTAAACAATTCCATTTCGAATGGTTGCTCCATAAGCTATAAGTTAAATGGAATTGTTTTGAAAGCTATAAGTTAAATCTTTGATTTAAAGATTTAATGAGTTAATCCAATTGAAATGGAAATTGATTTGGAAAATCTATGAATGTATCTTTGTCAAACTGGGTGAACTTTGTGAATTGAATCTGTTTATTTTTAACAGATTTAAAATGGTGATTTTTTTAAACCATTTGAAGAGAGTTTTGGATAATAAGTTGTGACTTAATTGAAATCCCAATATCCATAAGTTTTAAAATATTACGCTCATTATTCGGTTTAGCCGGGAGAGGACTTTGTGTCATATAACCCATTCCGAATAATGATACGACGTATATGGATAGCATTTGAAGACCGGTGGTGAAGACCAGATACTTTCGAAAACGAAAGGATTACCATCGATTGTCTCTGCATCGGCTGATCCTCGGTATAGAGATTTTAGCACCCTTTTGTGATGGGAAGTCCGGACGTGATTAGAAATTATCTGGATTTGCAAGGGCTTCTTCGGAAGTGCCTTCGGTTCTGTTCGAACCTGGAACAGACTTGTATGGTTGTATGTCTGACACTACACTTTGAGATATAGAGCTGATTTCTTTCAAATACATTTCTGTTTGGTGGCGGAGATTTATTCTCTTAGCTTAACACCCTTCTCTGAGACGTACGAGCTCAGAGGTTATGTAGTTGAAGGTTATCAGTGATATACTTCCAATTTGGTAGTGTGGCATGCTGAGTGCTGCTGTGTGTTGCTGACCATTTGTTGATCAAAGCATGGCTTTCATGTAAAGCGTAGCTTTGTGGACGAGACCTCATCGAGCCTCACAGACCGGAAATGGTCGAAACAGGAAAGATGCGGCAAGGTTTCAGGGGTAGCTCCCCTAGGGTATGTCCATTCCTTTTGGAAAAAGGTGGTATCATGGTATGGAGCCCAGATATTTACCTGTGTGGTTGCTCCAATCTCATTTACTCTGTGTGATTGTTGCTGAGTGACCGAGGGCCTTCAGATAAAGGTCCCAAAGGACCGGGGGTGGAATATCTCAGGTTTACTACCCGGGAAGGGGGTAACCGGCCTTGTGTTGGCAGAGAGCCAGGTGGTTCTCGGGGCGTCCCTCCAGAGGCGTTCCCATGTGGCACAGGAAGTTCCTTAGCCTGACCATTTGTTGGAAAATCCAAAGAAACAATACGATCCTTGTACGGTTTTAGTTGTAGAACCTGCCATTTAACATGGCAGCTATAGCAGGCATAATATAATGTTACCTATGCTGGCTAAGATTAATATTGTATTTTCAAAATGATTTTGTACACTATGCACTATTAATAATATAAAAAGGATTTTTGCATAGTAAGCATGTTTGACTATCAAGGAGAAATCTCCCCCATGTGTGCGATTGCATTGTGTGTGTGCCGGGAGGCCTTATGGTAGTTTCATTTTCCAAAAAGTATTGCGGATTTCAATGTTTAAAATTCTTTTGTTGTTTGTTTTAAAGATAAACTTTTTTTGTTACTCACACCAGTCCCATGACTGACTTGGAGTTTATTGTTCCCTTCCTAAACTCTGGGTGCTCATAATTTTCCACACGGGCAGTCTAGAGTTGGGTTTTTCAAATAGTCAGGTTTAGTAGACTAGTTGGAGCTAGTTCAGATTGTGGAATTCACGACCGACGTTGCTTATCTTGGTGCAACGTGATGGTGGTTCGAGCTTGTCATTCGAGTTGTTGGATTCATTCTCTTTTACGGATCATTTGGAGTTATCATTTCTGTTTTCTGCTGTAGCATCTTTGTTTATCTTTGATATTGTTGTATCATATTGATATCATTGTTGTATATCATATTCTGGATATTGTATCATTGGAGTTGTATATGATATCATTGATTTCTTTATTCCGCTGTGTTGGTATACTTACTATGTTATAAGCTCCAGGGAGCCCGATTCGGCATTTGAATCTACGACATTTGAGTACAAGTGAAGTACGGGTGCCGATTTTCGAAGGCCGAGTCCGGGATCTTTACACTTCCGATTTACTTTCTTAAAGAAATTCCTTTTTAAACTAATTCGCATTTCAACACAAACTTGATTTTTCAATAGTACTTCAATTTACATAAATCAAATTTTATTTTAAAACATCAATTGATTAAATTCAAAATTTTAAGGATTTTAAAATCAATTAATTTAACCAATCCGTTGTCCGTATATAATTTTCTACCCTAGGGTCAAGTGATATGGATATTTATCATTTCAATCCGCAATTTAAACATTTTACGGTTGTATATCATTTCAAACCGCAATCCCGAAATAAATAAAAATCCATAACGAACTTGTAGTTTATAACGGTATAAAATACAATATACATTCAACCAATATCAACAATCAACATCCATCACAATCATCATCCAAATCAATCAATAAATATCAATATAGAACTGATAATCAATAACGGGTATTAAACTGGCAATTTATATTCAATAATAAATTAAATAACAATTTTATTCAAATAAATTCAATTTAACTGAGATGATGATTTAAAATATACCAAACAGCCATAAATAAATTTCCAATCACATCATTAATTTAATTTAACAAACATAAAAAATTTTAGAAGTTGTGAGTAGGTCAAAACACTCACCTTTGAATTTAAATTGAATTTAAATTCAAAATAAGCCCAAAATTCAAATAGTCTCAGAATTCGTCCAAACCAGCATCAAAATGTCTAGAATTTTGATACGATCTCAATGGAACAAACCACGCGTGAATCGGACCTCGTATGTAAAAGTTATACGTGTTAGAACGTTTGAAATTTAAATGAAATTAAAATAAAAGAAAAACAAAACAGAAAAATAGACCAATACCAGAGCGCCACGTCACCAAGATCAAACAACGTTCGAATAGCCAAACCCAATCGGCTGCCACCAAATCACCACTTCCTCCAATTTTTGCCGTGCTCACGTCGATCTCCAGTATGATCCAACACCACCGCCGAACTCGCCATGGCCGGCCGCCCCTACCAGTACCAACAACGAACCCTCCGGACCAACAATATGACAGCGCTGCCGCCATGATTTTCGGTCAATCACGGCGAAATCGAGCAACTCCAGGCCCAAGTGGCCATATCGATCTTCATGTCTCGACGTCCTCTACCCTCATACATAACCCGATTGGGGTATCGACGCAAATCCGCCGTTGGATCGAGATTTGGCCTATGAATGGCCGAGGTTAATCCTGAATTTCCGGAAAAACGATGTGTCGAATTGGAAAACGAATCACAGATCTGAGATGCGCTCGTCGAGAGCTTCAAACCAATATATAATTCAATATATATTGAGGAGTTTGATTTTTGGATTTGAATTTGATTTTCAATTGAATCTAGAATTTGTTTGTCTGCCATTGGAAAGAGGAGATGGGAAGGAGATGTATGCACAGACAAATGAGAATAAGAAGTTGCTAGGGTTTATAACGAGCTATTTATAGACACAAGCTGAAATTAGAATGGACCAGATTGACTTGGATTGAAGGTTGAACGATAAATGACCCGAAAAGCCTGTTTCGACTCCAGAATGAAAATGGGTCATCCCATATATCAAAAAAGATGGTTTCAATAATTTTGAATTCAATAGAACAGGTTTCAAATCCTAATTCAATCGTATGAAGAAGTTATGATAAAATTAGCTTAATTCAAATTGATTTCAATTGAATTGATTTCAAGCCGTTTCGAGTCCGTACGAACAAACGACAAGTCTGATCGCTACGAAAACTTGAAATCCTATAGTAATTTACTGTTAGGAATCCGATGACACTGGTTTCGTCGAAATCCGAGTCAGTGGCCAAAATGGCTATATTTCAATTAATTAAATAAATTAATATTAATTAATTAAATCACTTTTCAGTTTAAATTTTATTAATTTACAAATTATATCATTTTTAATTTCTTAGTCATTCACAATAATTAAAACAAATTTAGATGTAAATTTAAAGTTGATTAATCCATCAATTCCAGTGTTTAATTTCAATTTCATTAATTTCAGAAATTATAAATTAAAATTCCAAAATCCATTTATTAATTTTTTTTATCATTGTTATTCAAGTCTTTCATTACAATAAGGGTATAACTAACATTAGTTTATCTCTTAGCACATTAATGTTTCCCAATTTCATCTTAATTTCAATTAACGTAATATTTAAATATTTAATTTCATTTATTTGCAATTAATCCAATTATTATAATTTGAATTCCAATAAATTAATAAATCTTGATTTCCATTATTTTTATTCAACCAGTTGTCATATTATGAATAAAATTAACATTATTTCCCATTTATTTACATTAACATAATATTTAATTTAGATTTATTGTGCTTAGTTCCAATTAAATTTAACAGATGAAATATATATGTAACTTATAATAATTGTTGCCATTAACTCTCAGACACATTTTTATAAGTTTATCACTTCCAAACCAATATTATAATTACTTACAAAACATTGATTTTATTTAATTACCATTCATTATATATTAATTCATTAATTAATTCAATATTTACGTCTGTTTTCTTATATTCAATTTATAGCCTAGTATAACATTTACACTATTTCATTTATTGTAATTTCATTCAATTTACCAATAATTAGCTTTAATTACCATTGTTACATTTCATTTTAGTATTTATTACATTACTAAATCTCCAATTTTTATTTCTTTCAAATTTAATTATCAAAATATTACTAAATTAACTAATTTTAAATTATCGAAATTTACGGGTCGTTACACTCTCCCCCACTCAAAACTTTTCGTCCCCGAAAAGGAAAAAGAAGGGAAAAGAAGGAATTAAGAATCAATATATCTTATTCAAAATATTAAATTTATAAACAAATAAATTTACAAAATTAATTAATTTAAATAAAATGTATCAATTTATAACAATTAAATCCTTCTATATTCTAGTAAATAAAAGTTCGGAAAACATTTTGTAAAATTTTTCGAAGTCCAAAATTCACGAAAAATTTCGGTAGTGTCTCCTTTGTACGGAGAGGCTCGGGAGAAATAATAATATCAATAATAATAATATATATCAAAAAATTTCAAAATAATATATCCCAACAGTGGAAAAATAATATAATATCGCTATAAAACCGTAATCCGAGAACGTACCTATTTGTCGGGCAAATAATGCTTATTTTATTAAACCAAAAGCAGTAGCTATTGCTTCCGTACCCGTATTTCACTTATATAATCTAAAAGAGTTAATAATTATATAAAATGAAATATTTAAAGTTGTTTTAACCACTAACAAACAAATCAATATAAAACAACAATCACTGGCAACCACGGCATACAATCATCATATGAAATCAATAGAATCAACTATTCATCCATATCAAACAAACAAATGGTTTGTTCGGGTTCAGAAATTTTTTAGCCTAGAATGACAAATAAACTACCGAGTGCACCATTTACTCAACAGTCTTAGATGAACTCAATAGATTATTCATACATCTTAAACAATTAGAAGTATCTTATCCCAAACAACCCATAAACCAAAACAAACAATAATTTACAATGTACTTGAGTTATTCTTATTAGATTTCTTTCACAACATTTATAGTTTTTATTTTTCTTTTCATTTATACAAAGATTATTTCTTTTACTTACATTTATCTCTCACAAAATTTTATTCCCATTCATTCATTCAGTGTTTATTTCATTTATTTTTCCTTTATTACTTACAAAAATTCATTTTCATTTATTCATATCATGTCAATTTCTTTTATTGCATTACATTCATTTTCTTATTTACTTCAATTATAAATAGTTTCAATATTGACTTAAGTTCAAAATCCTTTACTTACAGTAATCATTTTCTATTTCATTTAATTAGTAGTATTAAAATTTTAACTTAAATTTATAACTATTCTCATATCAAATTTCTTATTTATAAAAGTTAATTTCATTGAACACTTCCATTACATAAGTTTTAGTTGTAAAAATTTCCATTACATATCCTTTTAACATTTCAACTTTTTTTATAATTGGTAAGTTATACATATATATGTTTTTAAGAATGCAATTGAATGTTACACAAGTTTATCTTATTATTTTAATTAGCAAAATGTTCAATAGTTTCACTTCTCATTTTCATATCCTTTTTATTTACAGTTTACAAGTTCCAAATTTCTTACATATTTCATTTATAACTTAGCATTTACTTTCTTATTTTCATTTATAAGTTCCAATCATTAAATAGTTAAAAAATTTATTCCATTTCAATAATTGAAATCTCTAATTCTAAGAAATTTAAGAACAAAATGCCGGGTTCCATTTTTAAATCATTTAAAATAACATATGCATATATATATATACTCATAACTTTTATATCCAATCATATTTAAACTTTAAAATTTTTATTTGTTTATCAAATTAGATCTATAGTAAAACTACTACAATGGCCTTCCCACTTTGAAACTCGAAAATGAATGTCGATGATGCATGCACTCATCACCGAAATTATTTTCCAACGACAGAGAGGGGAGTACAGAACCTATTTCTTTCCAAAATTTCATTAAAACAATTCTTTTAAATTATATTGAAATATTTATATCAGAAAATACTTCTAATAATATTACTATATCCCAAAATCATTCGAAAGAAATTTTCAGAAACCCCAGAACTTAAGTTCTAAATTTCCAAATTTCATTTATTTTATTTTCAAATCTTATTTCCAACCAATATTTATAAATTTCACTACCTAACAACCATATATATTACAACCAAATATATCATTTATAAAATTTATTATTTTATACACAAAATATAATAGGCAAAATTATTTCATTTACCTATATTTCAAAACAAATATCACGTCGGTTTGTCCTATTAAGTGTTTAGAAATCCCTATCGATGTCATAGCGTCCTATGCACCAACCAGAATTTATAAATATAAAATGGAACAAATTAACACAATATAAAAACATTTATAACACTAACAAATACGCTCTCTCATATATATATATACTCTCAATGACTCATTCTAGGGTACTACTAACCTATGTTATATGAGTCAAACCCCACAAAGCTAAGGTTATCGCTAAACCTGGCTCTGATACCAACTGTAACATCCCGCCTTTTTGTACGCTTTAAGCAGACACACATGCCGACTTAAACCATACATAAGGGCAGATTGTTATTTGGGTGAATAAGAAAAAGCAGAGAAAGAAAAAAACAAAACAGAATCTCGTAGCGGAATGACAAAATATAATATTCAAATAAAAGTTCATGAAGCTGTTTACAAAAAATTTGATTATACTTATACAATACAAAATTAGAGTTACACATATCAAAGATAAATAAATAATGCAGCGGAACGGTACGAATGAAGTGGAATAAATATAGTAAATAATAGTAGAACAATCTTTGTCTTCGTCCCCCAGAAATAAGGTCTTCAAATCCTGAAATGCTCAGGCTGACCCGAGCGAATTGAAAAGACAAAACACTCGAGTCAGAACTAAAAGATCTTATGTAAGTTAAATCAACGGTAAATAAATATGAGTGTAAACGCCGTCGGAGATGTTTACGGGGTTTGACATCTTTTATCTAGTGTCTAACGTGAGTGAAGTACCTTAAGTGACGTTCGGGATTCACATCTCCTAAGGATCCGTTAAACTATCTACTATGTAGTACAATACGCTATTATAATATGTCTACAGTAATATAAACTATTAAAATAGCGTTAAGGCGTTACATTTTCCCACTTAACACATTTTTATTTCCCATAGTCTATACAGTACCGTAATCCCACCCGTACTGGGTGCCGTCAGAGGGCACTCTATAGGTATGGAACAAACCAAACTCATAGAAGGCGCGCTAGGGTAGGTGACACGGCACAACTAGGCAATGCCAGGGTAGATATACGAGTTACGCATCCGAACTGTTGGTAACGCATAGCCGCAACTACCGCCCAACTCGAAACACACTCCCGAGTAAAAATCGAAGGGTGGCCACCAAATAAATCAAAAGTCGGAATATAGTATCGATGGAATGTGTCCGATCGGAGGGGCTACCTCACTTGGCCCAGAATCGCTCCTGTTTTAGCCACTTTATGCTAACTCGCGGGAGTTAGGTCCACATAAATATACCTTTAGGATCGTCGCCACCATCCTACTTTATTCTGGAATCTCCACCGCGTACACAGTTATCAAAGTGGTTTTCGGTATTGGCAGAGAGTATGATAAGCTCCGATCCCGGTCTCTTTAACAACCAATCGCTTATTACACACCGGATGGTTCTTTTACATTTCCAAACTCATTTCATAATTGATATCAAAATGTCATATTCAATTCAAACCATATCACTTTCGAAATCATTACATACTTTCCAAATCATATTCACCTTTGAAATCATATCGCATTGGAAATCATAGTTCGATAATTTTATTTCCTTTCAAAAGTCATATTCACAATTTATACCAAATTATCGTATTCTCAAAACCATAATAACTTTGAAGTCATATTCACTTTAAAAATCGAGAATTTGAATATAAACCCATCCATTTTACTTAATTTGGAATTTGGAAGAAAGTAGTTTAAATAGTTATAAATAGTTAAAATACTCCAAAATAGTTTAATTCTAGGTAAAGTACCTTTAAATTGATTTAAGATAGTTAAATAGATTTAATTTAGATTAAATATAATTAAAATAGATTAAATAGCTTAAAATAGATTTTAAATTAGATTTAAAATAAATTATAATGGTTTAATTAGTTTAAAATAAATTAAATTGGTTTAAAATAGTCAAATAATTTATATAGTTAATGTTAGTTAAATAGTTTAATAAATTTAAAAAACTTAATAATTATAAATATATTTTAAAATAGTTTATATTAAAATATGAGTTTGGAATTTATATCAGTTTAAACTACTCATTTCATTTCAACATATTTGGACCATTTCAAATTTCCAAATCGATAAACCTAATTTCAATAAACTATCGAATTTCATATCGATTAAATCCATGTTCAAAATATCAATACGTATTACTCCAACTTCAACATATTTCAAAGTTATTTTCAAAAAATTCAATCACTCATTTTCGATAGAATTTCATTTATACACAAAAGTTTAACTTTAAACTTCCGATTTACTTTCTTAAAGAAATTCCTTTTTAAACCAATTCGCATTACAATACAAACTTGATTTTTCAATAGTACTTCAATTTACATAAATCAAATTTTATTTCAAAACATCAATTGATTAAATTCAAAATTTTAAGGATTTTAAAATCATTTAATTTAACCAATCTAGTGTCCGTATATAATTTTCTACCCTAGGGTCAACTGATACGGATATTTATCATTTCAATCCGCAATTTAAACATTTTACGGTTGTATATCATTTCAAACCGCAATCCCGAAATAAATAAAAATCCATAACGAACTTGTAGTTTATAACAATATAAAATACAACATCCATTCAACCAACATCAACAATCAACATCCATCACAATCATCATCCAAATCAATCAATAAATATCAATATAGAACTGATAATCAATAACGGGTATTAAACTGGAAATTTATATTCAATAATAAATTAAATAAAGATTTTTTTCAAATAAATACAATTTAACTGAGATGATGATTTAAAATATACCAAACAGCCATAAATAAATTTCCAATCACATCATCAATTTAATTTAACAAACATAAGAAATTTTATAAGTTGTGAGTGGGTCAAAACACTCACCTTTGAATTTAAATTGACTTTAAATTCAAAATTAGCCCAAAATTCAAACAGTCTCAGAATTCTTCCAAACTTGCGTCAAAATTTCTGGAATTTTGATACGATCACAATGGAACAAACCGCGCGTTAATCGGACCTCGTATGTAAAAGTTATACGTGTTAGAATGTTTGAAATTGAAATGAAAATAAAAGAAAAACAAAACAAAAAAAAAAACCAATACCAGAGCGCCACGTCACCAAGGTCAAACAACGTTCGAACAGCCAAACCCTATCGGCCGCCACCAAATCGCCACTTCCTCCAATTTTTGCCGTGCCCACGTCGATCTCTAGTTTGATCCAACACCACCGCCGAAGTCGCCATGGCCGGCCGCCACTACCAGTTCCAACGACGAACTCTCCGGCCCCACCATGCGACAGCGCTGCCGCCACGATTTACGGCCAACCACGGCGAAATTGAGCAACTCCGGTGTAACATTCCCCCTTTTGACCGCCTCCAGTCGGTAATTAAACCAACTCGAAACGTTCAAAAAGACGAATTGTTATTTAGTTTATAAGGTTTAAACAGAACAGCCACAGAAACACAGAATAATAACACTGAATTAAAACAAATGAATCTTTATTTCATTACTATAAATCTTTTTATATACATCAGAGTTTATACAATTTAATACAGATACAGCGGAATATCTTAAAATACAATTTTCTTCTGAACTAAAAATGATTCTTTACTCTCTCTCTAACTTCGCTGCTCGAAAATCTTCAAGCTGTAAGAATACTCGGTCTGACCCGAGTATTATATTCAAAAGAAAATAATACACAGGTCAGTCTAATTCAAACCAGTTTATTAGTGCAGAGGCAGTAATAATTTAAATAGACGACAGTCACAATAATTCCCGTCTATCCAACTCTTTTAACAAAGAAATCGGATAACGAAAATTTTAACACTAAACAGTGTTAAACAATAAATCAGCAGATTTAAATCATCAACAGAGATAAATAAACAATTTATCAAATCGACTAAATCAATTTAAGACCATTGAGATTGTCACTTTAAAATCATCAAGAACTCGATTGGCTGCCGTACACGCACGCGTGTACGGCCTCGCCAATACGGCATAGAAGATCAATGCATCACGACGCAAAGAAATATCAATTCAAAACTGTCGAGTTTGGGTGGCTGCAGTGCACGCACGCGTGCACCGCCTCGCCAACTCGAGTGCACAAGGTCAAATCTATATCAGATTCAACACAAAGTGCCAATAGACTCAATCAAAATTCAACAAACTCCACTATACAACTGGAAAACCAAGAATGCAGACTCAAGAAATTGGAAAATGCACAAAAGTTCAAAATCAAGCCATACATGAAAGTGAGATGACAAATCAAGTCTGATCCATTACTTATGAATGTACCAAGCATGTACAAGTTAACTGATGCAGACAGGTAACAAAGACTTATGACCATATACAAGATCAACAAAGTGTACACAGTGAAGGCTACAGTTTCAAGTGAAGGTGGATACAGTGTTCAACAACAACAATGAAAAGTCCACCAGAGAACTCACAGATCGACCACAATGAAGAAGACCAGACAGTATCAACATAATAAAAATGAAACTAACATTTGAATGCAACAACTCCAAACCATGCTACAGAATATACAATGAGGTACAATGAAGTCAACAAACATTTATAAATAACTCAAGTGCCACAGTAGATATCTACATGAGTGCAGCAGTCCAACGACCACAAAGCATATATGAAAACTCAAGAGTGAAATTTGACAACATGCACAAGAGATTCAAGATTACAGAGTGCAGCCAATGGTCATACAATTATATACATACATGAATATATGTATACAATGCAAAAGTCAACATGATAGCAAGTACACACAGGAAAGCAGTGAAATGGGCAAAAGTATCAAATCTAGAAAACAAAGAAGAGTGCAGTACAACTACTACAGTGATACAAGTAATATGTACAAGTCAGTCTTCACAACACAGCAACAATGAAGTACAACAACTACAAGACCGAACTCAATACAGTAGTGCAGATGATCAAGAATAAGTGCACAGGGAAGTCACAGTAAAGTCGAATGCATAAGAAAAGAATTCACAGTAAAAAGAATGTCAATGCCGAAATCATGCATTTGAAAGCAGGAAGTTTTTTTTTTTTTTTGGAAATCAGAGAAAAAGTCAAGTTGTATAATTTAGGAAAGTATCAGATTCGTTTTTTTTTTCAAACAGAGGATCGAACGTCACAAAAACAAAGTCTTGCATCGAAAGGAATTTCCAAAAATACAAAGATTAAAACAGGAAAGTATCGGCAACGTGAAGAAGCAACAAAAATCAACATCAACAAGGAAGTCAAATCGAAGCCAAAGACCACGAAAACAAACTAACAAATGAATTCGAACTGTTCGAATAAGATGTGAGTATACTACTCACCTTAATCACGGATTGGACACAAGCGGGGCGAAGGAAGTCGAAGCCCTAATTTCTTTGTGGAGGAGAACGAACGAAAGCCCCAATTTTTCTGAAGCCCTACGTTTCTAGATTGAAGAACGAAGCCGCCATAGAATCGAGACGACGCCTAGGCTAATTCTTTTGGGGACGAAGAAGAACCTCGTGGCCGCCATTATTATTATTTTTTTCTTTCGATTGTTTTTGTGAACGAATGAGGGAGAGAGGGAAGGGTTTCGTGGGTTTTACAGAGGAAAGGGGGAGAACGTGGTTTTGCAGAAGAGAACATGGTATAGGTATGGGCTGGTATTGGTTTTTTTATTTTATTTTCCTTATTATTTTTTTCTTCTTTTTAAAACTGATTTGTTTTTATTTAATTTTGTTGTTAAAATCTAAACTATGCATATATATTCATTCGTACGAAAAAAAATTTAAATAAAAGAATTTCTATCGATTACAATTTCCAAATTCAAACAGAAATTAACAATCGATATTAAATCATTAATTTACGAAGATTTTATCGTTATAAAATTTTCCAACAATAACAACAAATTATCTGTCAACTTTAATCGTTTATCGATGATTATAATTCGGGTGAAAATCCAGGTTGTTACAGAAATTCAATTTGAATTCGATTTAATTTTATACGCGTTTATACGCCATACGTTCACAAAACAATTTTGATAAATACGAAATTTGAAAATCCAGTAATAATTCAATATTACGGACCCAATGAAACTTGTTTCGTCAAATTCCGAGACTGTGCCTCGGAAGACTATTTTTAAATTTGATTTCAAACGATACAATTTCAAAATTGAACAAATCGCTTTCAAATTCAATTCTGAAGCTTCTATTACCTTCAGTATTATCAATATGAATTTTCTAAGCCTTTAAATTATTTTTAACCGGCTTAAAATTGAAGATTCAAATTTTATTCAACTTCAATAGATTAAATTCAAAGATTTAATCGCTAATTCATTCTGATAATTTGAAATTCAAGTCAAATCATCGTTCAAATATTTAAAATTAATTAAATATTTCCAATTTAAATTGTTCAAAATTCAGGGTCGTTACAAACTCCCCTCCTTAAAAACTTTTCGTCCACGAAAAGGAAAAGTTGTTAAAATTTCATCGATATTTATACTCTAGTCAATTTTTTTACTAAACTTAAAACTTATTACAAATAAATGAATATAGGATTCATTCCATTTGTTTAATCTCACTAGTTTTGCTTATCTTTTGTTTTATTCAATGATTTCTACAATCATTGATTTCTAAAATCAAAATGCAAAAGTCTTTTATCAACATTTTCGATTTACAACTCAGATTCAAACTTAAAATTTTTCACGTTAGAGATTTATATAATATATATCTCTTCCAAAGCTGTGGACTTTCAAAACATTACAAAGATCCTCTTCCTTAGTTCATTAAGTTGGAATTTTTTGTAATTCTACTTCAGTTCATTGATTCACTATTTACTGTTTGAAAATACTTGCTAACTCGAAATTTAACAAGTTCATCTTCGTTCTCACAGACATTAGGCATACGCTGGCCAGGCGCAGGTCTAAAAATCTCCAAGTACTAAACATACTTGCTTCAATTCCCAGTGAAAATACTTTTAAAAATTCTTTTTCAAAAATGGATATGGAAAGCACGTTCCCCCATGGATTACAGTTCCACCCGGCGGTTACGCTACTATCCCAGTAGAGTCGCTTGTGGCTGTAGATTTCTCATCTCTTAAATTTCGCCATGGTTGACGCCATAGATTGCAGTACACACGGCGGTTACGCTACTATCCCAGTAGAATCGCTCGTGTCTGTAGGCATCACGCCCCTCAAATTTCGCCTGGCATTAGATTGCAGTTTACTCGGCGGTTACGCCACTATCCCAGTGGAATCGCTTGTAACTGTGGGCACTCACGATTAATGTTCTTATATTTATTAGATTTAATTTCAATTGAAACGTCAATTGAAATATGCTGCTGTTAGTTGTGCACATTGTTATATATATGTGTCATTAACTGTATCTGTTCACCTGTGACATCTGACACCATTATATATATTGTTGATATATGCCTGTTTCTGTTGTTACTTTATTTTCTTATCTGTTATCACTCTGCAAGTTCCCTGTTAGTATAGAATCACTATGGGTTGAAATGATACATACCCGAACGATTTGTAGAATAGGAGAAAATCGTTATGGGTTGAAATGATAAACCCAAGCGATTTTCAATTGAATTGAATTTGGGATTTCGGGTTGAAAAGATATATACCCGAATATGTTTTAAATTGCGGATTGAAATGATAAATATCCGTATCACTTGACCATAGGATAGAAAATTATATACATGCACCGTTGGTCTATATATAATTTTTTGAAAATGATTTCTTTGGTTTTGAAAAGAAATATATGGTTTTGATAAATATTGATTTTTAAGATTTATTAAAGTTGATTTAATAAAGTTGATAAATAATATGTTAAGTATTTATTTAATTCTATATTTTCAAATATAGAATTTATAATGATTTGAAATTGATTGAAATTATATTTACTTAAGAATTATACTTAAATAAGTTTGATTTGAAATGTATTGAATTTGAAATTTAAAGAAATGATTTACAACTTGAAATTTTAAAGGTGATTTAAATGGATATTTCAAACGTATAAATATTTAAATAAGATATTGGATTTATTTAAATTGTAAATTTAAATTGTATTCAAATGTTATGAAAATGTTAAGTTAATATTTCAAACTAAATAATTGTAAAATGAATCTGATATGTATATAAATTTATCGAACTTAGTTTTGAAATGTTGAATAATTAAAGCTTTGAAATATATTCAAATTGAAATGGCTTATTTTATGGTTCAGATATGTATTTGAAATTGATAAATTGAAATGGTTTATTTAGAAGCTAAATCGTGTTGAAACGGATGATTCGAGATTTGTTTAAATTAAATTTTTGGAATTCGAGTTAATTTGAATCGATTTGTGAAATTTGAGGAAACTAATTTATTTTATAACGAAATTTTAATATCTAAACTGTTTAAAAGGAAAGTGCTATGATTCCCAAAATACTGTGATTTCCAGACTATGATTTCGAAAGCATTATGACTTTGGAAAGTAATATGATTTTGAACATGGGTATATTTGAAGTGAAATGATATCGTATTAAATTTGGGTTTTGAAATGATATATTTTGGTTTTGAAGTATAAACTATTGTGAAATGACCACGGTGTTATAATAACGATTGGTTGGCAAAGAGACCGGGATCGGATATGGACATACTCTCTGTCGATACCGAAAACCACTTTGACAACCGTGTACGCGGTGGAGATTCCAGAATGAAGTAGGATGGTGGCGACGTTCTTAAGGTATGTTACGTGGACCCAACTCCCATGAGTTGGCAATAAGGTGGCTAAAACAGGAGCGATCTCGGATCAGTGAGGTAGCACCTCTTCTCGGACGCATTTCTTCGATATTATACTCTTACTTGTGATTTGACTAGATGGCCATCCTCCGATTTGGGAATGTTGTTCGAGGTGGAACGGTAGTGGCTGCTATGCGTATCCATCAGTCCGTGTGCGTAATTGGTATATCTACCCTGGCATTGCCTAGTTGTGCCGTGTCACCTACCATACCGAGCTTTACTACGATTATGATTTTAAGATCCGACCGCGTTAAGGTTCTCCATCCCCTTAACGCTATTTTCCGATATGATTATACTTTACTTATTTAGACACTATTATAATAGCGAATATTACTACATAGTAAATAGTTTAACGGACCCTTAGAGGATGGTTATCCCAAACATCCTTTAAGTTACTGTATTTTAGTTGATATTTCACTTGAGTTGGATTTATTTATATAAGAATGTTAATCCTGACTCGAGTGTTTTGTGCTTTTCTTTACGCTCGGGTCAGACTGAGTGATACAGCATTTGAGACTCACCTTTGGAGTTGGAGCTTCGCTTGGAGATCCAGCAATCTATCGATCCTGCTTTCAGTTATTCTGTTGATTCCAGTGATGTATTCAGATCTGGTATTTGATTATTGTATTGAGACATCTATTGTATTCGAGACCTCTGTTGTATCTTGTTTAACTCTGTTATATATATAGTAGCTTCATGAACTACTATCCTTTTGTTTCCGCTGCATTATTGTTATATTGCTCTGTGTCTGTGATCTGTAATTATTTTATTTACTGTATATGATGAGTTTTGCCAAATTTTATTTACAACGCAGTATTTTGAGCAATTCAACTCCGGCATGAGTGTCTATCTATACACTTATAATGGATGCGAATGGTTGAAAATACTGGGTCGTTACACATCTCGCCCCTCAAATTACGCTAATCATCAATCAAATCTAATCTCATCGCGATGAACTATCGCGAAGGATTTCCGATTCAAATAGTCACTCTGACTAAAATTCTACGTAGCTACGAATTTCAAATGGACACTCATCGAGAGTTCCAATACCTTCTTTAATAATAAATGGAAGGTACTTTTCCACATCCTCAGTTTAGAAAACATAATATCATATATGTAGTACTTTCATTTCCCATTTCGTACAGATAACATCTATGTAAACATACATAAGATTTCCATAACAATGTCTTTCTAAACTAACGGTTTCAATTTTACCGTATTCATATATATAAGTTCTAAAAACTTACATATTCCATATTCATAACAAAATAGAGGATTTCAAAATTTTCCTCTAAGTCGATTTGGAAATTTAAGGTTATCTCAAACCTAATTCATATTCATAATTCCATTTATTATCGACTTTCACACTTGATTTGAATTACACGTTACATCGTCAATTCTCAACACAGAATTGATGTCTATCGATATATAACCTCTGAGCTCGTACGTCTCAGAGAAGGGTGTTAAGCTAAGAGAATAAATTCTCCGCCACCAACAGATATATATTTAATAGAGATCAATTGCTATGTCATCAATTCACAATGTTAGACATACAATCCAAATCATCATCTGAAATTCAAAGCTCAACTTATATTGTCTTTGATGTCGAAGTTAAACTCAATTTTAACTCAACGATTCAATCTTTTTTGAAAAATTTCAAATTGAACAAATTGTTCAAATCTCTCATTTAACTTTTCAACTTCGACTTCAAAAATGAATTTCAAATCATTTATCCCTTGCGGAATATATTCACAACATTTCACATTTGGAAAAACATTTCCATACTTATTTAAAAATAAGTAATTCACAAATCCATTTTATTTTCAACATTTGAAAATATTCGATATACTTTAATCAAAATTAAGTATATATTTCATCTTTAAGGAAATCATTTTCTTTCACGTTTTCATTTGAGTTAAAACGAATGTTACGTAAAACATCGTTACGACAACTCAAAATTACTAGTATAGGGATTCGAAATTTAGATAGATGTATAAATCCCAATACTAAACAAAACATTTCCTTTCGAAAATCATTTACTATAACAATAGTGTTATAGTCCATCATTTCCTTATATTCGAAAACGTCTATTTCAACAATGAATGTTGAAATCTATGGTTTCGATATTCAATGCCTTGAAAACATCTTTTTAAAACAATTACTTCGTTTTAAAATATCCCAAAACATGTCCATTTTATTCAATATTATATTCACGGTCCAAAATTGTGAATATACTTCATTTAACAAGCTATACAGAATTTTACTTATCAAAATAAGTCAGTTTCGAATTTATAAACAACGTTTATAAATTCTATTCCTATTCATAACGACTTCAATTTATAGAAATTTACTTCATTAACTGTAACGACCCGCTATTTTGGACCATTCAAATCGACAATAAATCCACACATGTCTGACTTGAATAATTCAAAATAACAGATTGTAATAAAAATTTGGCAAAACTCAGCATATGCAGTAAATAAATCAATCACAGAATCACAGACACAGAGTAATACAATAATACGCAGCGGAATAGATAAAATAGTAGTTCATGAAGCTACTATATAAACATCAGAGTTAAATAAAATACAACAGAATATCTCAAATGTAGTGAAGTCTCCAATACAACAGATGACTTCTCTGAACGAATCAGCTAGAAGAGCTGAAAGCTGAGGCGATAGTTGGATCTCCAAAGGAAGCTCCAAACTCCAAAGGTGAGTCTCAGATGCTGTATCACTCGGTCTGACCCGAGCGTAAAGCAAAACACAAAACACTCGAGTCAGGATTAACATTCTTATACTAATAAATCCAACTCAAGTGAAATATCAACTGAAATACAAGTAACTTAAAGGATGTTTGGGATAACCATCCTCTAAGGGTCTTCAGAACTATCTACAAGATGGAAATATACAGTATACACCGTGGTCATTTCAATTTAATTTATACTTCAAAACCCAAATATCATTTCATTTCAAATATAACTATTTTCCCAAAATAGTGTATATACATTAAATAATTTATAAAGTAAAGCATTTAAAAATTTCTCAAGTCTTGCAAATCGATTCAAATCAACTTCAAATTCCAGATTCAAATTTATTCAAAGCTCAATTCATCAATTTAATTCAGTTTCTAAATAACAATTTAAATTATATTGATTTCAAATACAAATCTAAATCACAAAATAAACCATTTAAATTTCCAATAAATTTCAAAGCTTAATTATTCAACAATTTCAAAGTTAAATTTAACAGTTTCATATAACTCTTGGTTTAACTTCATTTATCATTTAATCAGGGAATATTCATTTAATGAATTCAATATCGTTTAACCAGCCTTAAATTTACACTTTTTTTTTCTTAAATTTATTTTAAACAAGAAATATTCATTAACTTACTTATAAATCAGACCCAAGTTAGAAAATCATATCTTACATTTCAAATTCAATAAGCTTTAAATTGGTTTAATTAAATAAAATTCTTTTCTAAATTCAAATTATCTTCCCAACCTTAACTTATTCAAATTTTTACCAAAAATCAATATTGGAACATAAATTTAAATACTCAACCATATTATATGTATTTAATCAATCTTAATTAAATTAAATATCATTATTAAATCCATATAAATCATTTCCATTTATATATAATAATTTTTGGCTCAACGTTAAATAAAACCATATATTTCTTTCCAAAACCATAGAATTTATCTTCAAAATATTTATATATATGGACCAACGGTGTCTGTATATATATTTATCATAGGGTTAAGTGATACGGATATTTATCATTTCAATCCGAAATTTTAAATATATACGGGTAGATATCATTTCGACCCATAATCCCAATTTCAGTTCAAATGAAAATCGCTTGGGTTTATCATTTCAACCCATAACGAAATTCTCCTATTCTAAAGTCCGTTCGGGTATGTATCATTTCAACCCATAGTGAATTCTATACAAACAGGGAACTTGCAGAGTGATAACAGATACAAAAAAAAATATATAACAACAGGCATATATCATCAGTATAAATAACAGATACGGGTGTCAGATGTCACAGGTGAACAGATACAAATAATAATAATAACAGGCATATAATACTAGATACTGGTGTCAGATGTCAAAGGTGAACAGATACAAATAATAGTAATAACAGGCATATATACTAGATACTGGTGTCAGATGTCACAGGTGAACAGTTATAGATAATAGCATATATAACAATGTAAGTAACTACAGCAGCATATTTCAATTGCTATTTCAAATGAAATCAAATTTAAATAATAAAAGAACGTTAATCGTGAGTGATTGCTCACCTTTCAAGACAGGAGATATGCACGGGAATGGAAGCGAATAGACAAGGACAAGCATACAAATCAAGCGAGCGGAACAACGACAAGTTGGGATTTTGCTGAGATAGATTTGATATTGCGAATGTCAGTCAGAGTGGCACGAGATCAGTGAAACGGGATATATTACATATATATAGATTTTCTAAAACTCAATTTAAACATATTTTAAAATAAAGTATATATTTAATTTTTTTCAAATTAACATTAAATACCAACACATAATATATATATATATAATGTAGATCCTAATATCACTATATAAAATGAACTACCAAAATCAGTTAAATGTCACAAAACGGATTGTATATGATATTATTATTATTATTATTATTATATATAGAATCAATACCATAATATTAAAATAAGATATATATTAGTACTTTATATGTAAGCTTTATATAACCAAATTTTATATAAAAGTATATATATACCTACTCTAACAAAATATGCAGACTAAAAAAAAACAGAGCACTCAAGACAATATGAATACAACATATATACTATATGTATACGAACAAATCTATACCATATGCAGACATACATACTAAGATTTATCCATTTATACCGAAACTATACGTTGAAATTTTATAACTTTAAAACAACTTCTAATACGCAACCTGTGTTATAACAATATCTGTACACTAACATCTTTACCTACATATATAAACTTTTATAAAAAGTATGGTATATATATAGTACTTATCTATGGTGAACCTATATAACCAGTAAACTAAACAGTGAAACAAATATAAACAACAACCTATATAACTAACTTTATAACTATATAGATATACAAAAATCTTATAACTCATACAACTAACATGCTACAAATGGATGTATACCTATATGCAGCAGGCCTATGTGCAAAATAATTTAGTATGAAGGAAATGTATACCTATATGCCGAGAGGAGCAAGTGGAGATGGACGAAGAGATGCTAGGCGGAGGAGATACAGAGGGCAGAGGAGATACTGCTGCTTGGATCTGCTGTTTGGTGGAGGGCTCAGAGGTGGAGCGGGAGAGGCACGAGCATACGGGAAGGGCTGGAGCGTGGTGGGGCTTTGGGAGGCAGAGGGAGATGGTTGGTCGACCTGGGGACGTGCTGGCGGAGCTGTGGGTTGATCTGTGGTGGCGAACTACATGCAGTGGATAGGGCGGATCTAGGTTGCAGGCGAGGCCAAGAAGGGGCTAGCGTTGCGAGATGGGTTCGAGTGATGGCGAGTGGAGTTGATTGCGGGGTTGCTCTCGGTTACAGGGAGGAGGCAGAGGCTAATGAGGCCGAAGTCAGGGAGAACGGTGGGTTTGGGCTGTGGAGGAGGCGATTGCTGGCCTGGCTTTTGGGTGTTGTCATTTGCGAAGTGGAGGATTGGGTGCGGCGGAAGCGGAGGGCTGTTGACTGCATGGCCATGGAAGTGGAGAACGTGAAGATGAGGGGAGTTAATTGCTAGAGAAGAAAATGAAGAGGTAGCCGAAGGAAAAGGAAAATGGAGGAAGATACGCTCAAAAGAAAGAAACGAAATGGAAAAATTCATAAATGCAAATATTAAAGCACATTTGAACCGTTCAAAAATGAACAGTCAGATGGAAATAAAGAGATAACAACGGTCAAAGTCTTGATTTAGCTGAAAAGAATCTAAAGCAATTTATTACATTGCTTGGGCTGCACGGTTCAAAGTTTGGAAAACAAGAAAGCTAACGGTTGCAATTTATGATACCGATACAACGAACATTTTATTGTTTCCATCGCGTATCGAATTTCAAAATAAAAAAATAAATATACCGTTGTGATCAGCGCGATGAGACGGTCAAAACGGTATACAGATATCAGTGATACGATCATCCGATCAAAAGTCGATAACCGGTACTAGACAATGCTGCTATTTTACAAGAATTAAGATAAACGGAGCAATAGAAGTCCAAATTTAGAAAAACGAATTTCGCAGTCTGATTCAGAATGATCTGAATAAATTTTCTCCTGTTGACATATTTTGGTTTTGGAAAACTTTTAAATTCACTGTTATTAACCGGTTTGATTTGAAATAAAATTTCACAAGAAAATAAACTTTAATATTATCAGATGAAAATTTACCAGTTGCTATATTAAAATAGACGTATTCTAAATAATAAATTTTTATTTTCAAATTTTATTGTTTTAAAATTTTACAAATTTCCAGTTAAATATACTTTTAAAACCATAAAATTTTATGGGTCGTTACACTCTCCCCCACTCAAAACTTTTCGTCCCCGAAAAGGAAGGAGGTAGGAGAATAGAACAACCAGAAATAAAAGTAGATTGAAATTCAAGATTAAACAATTAATTTGAACTATATAAATTTTACTTAAATTTGAAAACTTCATTTACAATTCGATTATTTTTAATACCTTAATATTTTCAAACCCCTTTGTAAAATTTCTTGCTTCCTTTATAAGCATCATTTATAGGTTTAAATAACACCTTTATAAATATATGTAAGCTATTTGAAAAACAATTATTTACATTATTACTTATTTTTACAAAGAAGCTATTGAAAACATTTAAATCCAAAATTCATAAATTTATTAATTTTTATCTCAAGATACTTTTCAACATTATTAATAATCAATAATCATTTACTTTAAATCTGTTTTATTTAAGTATTAACCTCAAAAATATTTATAACACTAAAATTTCTATTAAACCATGTAGTATATAAATAAACTATATTTAAAAGGATATAGTCAACAAGGAGAAGAAGGAGGATTTGGAAAAGCAGAACATAGGTGAATAAATAAAGCTGAGCGGATAAGGTAGATTCAAGGAATAGTATCGGGCATGAATAGTTAATTTAGAACCATAAGGGTTTTGATTCCAAATATTGATACAAAATTTTCTTTGTTGGAAATACTTTTATTATAAAATACCTTTATAACGAAACAAATTTTCTTTTGAAAATACTTTTATAACTCGATGTTTCAACAAGTTTATCCTTGTTCCCGTAGACTCTGGTAGTGCGTTGATCAGGCGCAAAACTAGAATTCTCCAGGTACTTAGCAGACTTGTTTCAACACCCAGTGAAAATACTGGAAAAACTTTTAAAAACCGATATGAAAAGTACAATCCAAACAAAACGAACAAAACCTTTGTCCAACCATGGTTTGCAGATACACAATGATTACGCCTGGATCCCCCAGGAAACGATCCATATCCGTAAGCTTTCTCAGCCCTGCGAGTTACGCCATGATGACTAGTAGAATGCAGGATACACAATGGTTACGCCTGGATCCCCCAGGAAACAATCCGTACCCCCAGGCAAGACTCAGCCAAGCATTTGCGCTACTATTCGCGACCTACACAGATTGCAGGATACACAATGATTACGCCTGGATCCCCCAGGAAACAATCCGTACCCCTAGGCAAGACTCAGCCAGGCAGTTGCGCTATGCAGTCACGAGAGAAACATAAGACCATGGGTACCGCCATGGAATTCGAAGGACACTCGAGTATCATATCCGGAAAACCAAAATCAGAGAGAATAATATCGATAGAATGAATCCAAGATGTGGCCACAAATCGGATATCAAGCAGAAGGCACTTTCCATATCTTTACTTCGAAAATATGCATCATATAGTACCTTTTCAAATCACTTTCAAATATCGTACTTATATAAAATCCATTATATATAAGATTAAATTTTCAAATCAAATACTTTTCCAAAATCAAAAGTATATCAAATCATACTTATATAGACTTCAATTATATAAGATTTCACTTTTTAAATTGAGTACCCTTTTCAAATCCATAGTTTTCGAATCAATTTCATACTCATACAAATCAATTTTATATAAGTTCGACAACTCCCAAATCAAGTATTTAGTAACATAAGGTTCTCAAATTTCAATTTTGTTTCAATATCAGTTAAATTTCAAAATCATATACAATTTCACCAAATTATTTCTTCTCAAATTAATTATCTTTAGTTTCAAAATTTCCCAAAATAATAGGTTTAGAAATAAATCCAAATTTCCTAATCAATAATTTAAGTCAACCAATTCATTTCCAAAATCAAATGGTTTTCAAAATCATCTTATATTTACATAAGGTCCATCTTATATAAGGATCAAAATTTTCAAAATAAATATCGCTGTATGAAGAGCCATGTGGGATTGAATATCTTTGCTTTTATGGGTTATATATCTTCGTAATTTAAATTGGAAATTTTCTTTTAGTAAGCAAAGATATTCTAACTCGACAGCTTTCAATTTCAGCGTCAAAATATATCAATGATATTAGGATATAAGATGTACATACGTCATCGTTTCGCAAAATTACATTTGATCGCTCGCTCGATCACACAAGTTCGCTTTCGAACTAGTATCGTCCATTCGACTTCCCTAATGCGGATTTCGATATGGTTTCTCGACTAGAAGCCATCAGTCTCCTTGCATAGCCATATACTATGATAGAGAATTCTAGAATCGAGCCCAAAATCCATATCAAATATTCGCCATCAAGAATCAAATGAAAAATCCTAACACGAAATGGTGTAATTCACCTCGAACTTGTGTACTCAAACTTGGATCAATTCAATTATGCGAATAAAACAGCATACGTACAAGTTATATATTTATTCCAACTTGTTAAATATATAGTTTAATAAAGATGTTACTAAGTTAAAACATTTAAACTAAACTTTATTCAAAATAATTTGAAGACCAAATTCTTCTCGAAACATTCCAAATTTAAATTTCATATTAGAAAAATTCAAAATAGCCTTATTCATATACTTAACAAAACAGTTTCAACTTATTTAAATCATAGTACTTCATACTTAAACATTCGAAACAAATTTATATACTTTATCAAATAATTTACTTTTCAAAATTTCTTAGCTTTTAAAAGTTAACCCTGATTTGGAAGTGCTCGAACCTTCAAAATAGTTGAAGAAATCATTTTCAAATTCAAGAGTTGGAAATCAGCAACAAATCAGTAAATCAATTTTTATAGATAGGGTTATATCAAATCCGAAACTCGAGGAACGAACACCGGCTTACTTCAAATTATTTCAAATATATATATATACATATATCTTTTGAATATCAAATCTTACTTCGGAATCTGAATCAAAATGATTTCACAAAATCACTCGAATAGCAAAGCTACTAAAGTGGCCTCTCCCCCACTATGAAACTCGAAAATCAACGTCGATGATGCGTGCACTCATCACCGAAATTATTTTCCAGCGACATAAGTGAGTTCTGGACTTCTATTTTTCTCAAACTTCTTTTGAAATTTCTTCGAAACTCATTAAAATCATTGAAACATTTCTTATTTGGAAAAATACTTTTAAATCATATTATTATTATATATTTCAAAAAATCTTAAAACTAATTTCAAAACACCGGGGTTCAATTCTCGAATTTCAAATTTAAAATTCTTTAGTCATAAATCATTTTTAGATAAATCAATTTTCTTATATAAATTTTTTCAAAATTACAAATCCTTTCAAAACTTCAAATTCTCATTTTTAAAAGGTACATATAATCTTTATCGAAAACATTTCACTTTTATATATAGACTATAATCATACTTATCAAAATAACAATTTCGGTTTAGAAAACAATTTCTAGAATACAAACAAACCCGATTTTCAAAGGATGATCTAAGAATGGATTTCAAACAAAGATAGAGATTCAAATTAGAGGAACTCTTAATCAAATAGAATTATGATTCGAAGATAAGCTCGACCGAAGATAAGATAATTAAATTTCAAAATAGAAGATGAATCTACTTATATAAATCGCGGATGACCCTAGGGTCAGCCATGACTTCAGGAAGAAGATCGATGCAGAATTCCAAGAAAAATCAACATTCGATCACAAGAGATAGCGGCATCTAAACCAAAGATATAGAAATCTCTGGTGAATCAATGCCAATTGTGAAGGAGTTTCACCCTTCACAAATCATTCAAAGATTGGTGGGATCCTATTCTCATAGAGATCACTCGAAGTGGAGTCGTGGGATACTCCAGAATCAAAAGAATAGAAATAGGGAGAGACAAGAATAAATTTTGGAACCGCAAGGAACGTTCCAAAGTTCAAAGGAAATCAAGTCAAAAGGAAGAGATTCAAACTCGAACGAAAGTGATTCTGTAAATAAATTTACTATATATGCTAAGTTTTGCCTTGAGCCAAAGCTCTGATACCAGCTGTAACGACCCGCTATTTTGGACCATTCAAATCGACAATAAATCCACACATGTCTGACTTGAATAATTCAAAATAACAGATTGTAATAAAAATTTGGCAAAACTCAGCATATGCAGTAAATAAATCAATCACATAATCACAGACACAGAGTAATACAATAATACGCAGCGGAATAGATAAAATAGTAGTTCATGAAGCTACTATATAAACATCAGAGTTAAATAAAATACAACAGAATATCTCAAATGTAGTGAAGTCTCCAATACAACAGATGACTTCTCTGAACGAATCAACTAGAAGAGCTGAAAGCTGAGGCGATAGTTGGATCTCCAAAGGAAGCTCCAAACTCCAAAGGTGAGTCTCAGATGCTGTATCACTCGGTCTGACCCGAGCGTAAAGCAAAACACAAAACACTCGAGTCAGGATTAACATTCTTATACTAATAAATCCAACTCAAGTGAAATATCAACTGAAATACAAGTAACTTAAAGGATGTTTGGGATAACCATCCTCTAAGGGTCTTCAGAACTATCTACAAGATGGAAATATACAGTATACACCGTGGTCATTTCAATTTAATTTATACTTCAAAACCCAAATATCATTTCATTTCAAATATAACTATTTTCCCAAAATAGTGTATATACATTAAATAATTTATAAAGTAAAGCATTTAAAAATTTCTCAAGTCTTGCAAATCGATTCAAATCAACTTCAAATTCCAGATTCAAATTTATTCAAAGCTTAATTCATCAATTTAATTCAGTTTCTAAATAACAATTTAAATTATATTGATTTATAATACAAATCTAAATCACAAAATAAACCATTTAAATTTCCAATAAATTTCAAAGCTTAATTATTCAACAATTTCAAAGTTAAATTTAACAGTTTCATATAACTCTTGGTTTAACTTCATTTATCATTTAATCAGGGAATATTCATTTAATGAATTCAATATCGTTTAACCAGCCTTAAATTTACACTTTTTTTTTCTTAAATTTATTTTAAACAAGAAATATTCATTAACTTACTTATAAATCAGACCCAAGTTAGAAAATCATATCTTACATTTCAAATTCAATAAGCTTTAAATTGGTTTAATTAAATAAAATTCTTTTCTAAATTCAAATTATCTTCCCAACCTTAACTTATTCAAATTTTTACCAAAAATCTATTTTGGAACATAAATTTAAATACTCAACCATATTATATGTATTTAATCAATCTTAATTAAATTAAATATCATTATTAAATCCATATAAATCATTTCCATTTATATATAATAATTTTTGGCTCAACGTTAAATAAAACCATATATTTCTTTCCAAAACCATAGAATTTATCTTCAAAATATTTATATATATGGACCAACGTTGTCTGTATATATATTTATCATAGGGTTAAGTGATACGGATATTTATCATTTCAATCCGATATTTTAAATATATACGGGTAGATATCATTTCGACCCGTAATCCCAATTTCAGTTCAAATGAAAATCGCTTGGGTTTATCATTTCAACCCATAACGAAATTCTCCTATTCTAAAGTCCGTTCGGGTATGTATCATTTCAACCCATAGTGAATTCTATACTAACAGGGAACTTACAGAGTGATAACAGATACAAAAAAAATATATAACAACAGGCATATATCATCAGTATAAATAACAGATACGGGTGTCAGATGTCACAGGTGAACAGATATAAATAATAATAATAACAGGCATATAATACTAGATACTGGTGTCAGATGTCAAAGGTGAACAGATACAAATAATAGTAATAACAGGCATATAATACTAGATACTGGTGTCAGATGTCACAGGTGAACAGTTATAGATAATAGCATATATAACAATGTAAGTAACTACAGCAGCATATTTCAATTGCTATTTCAAATGAAATCAAATTTAAATAATAAAAGAACGTTAATCGTGAGTGATTGCTCACCTTTCAAGACAGGAGATATGCACGGGAATGGAAGCGAATAGACAAGGACAAGCATACAAATCAAGCGAGCGGAACAACGACAAGTTGGGATTTTGCTGAGATAGATTTGATATTGCGAATGTCAGTCAGAGTGGCACGAGATCAGTGAAACGGGATATATTACATATATATAGATTTTCTAAAACTCAATTTAAACATATTTTAAAATAAAGTATATATTTAATTTTTTCAAATTAACATTAAATACCAACACATAATATATATATATATATATATACAATGTAGATCCTAATATCACTATATAAAATGAACTACCAAAATCAGTTAAATGTCACAAAACGGATTGTATATGATATTATTATTATTATTATTATTATTATATATAGAATCAATACCATAATATTAAAATAAGATATATATTAGTACTTTATATGTAAGCTTTATATAACCAAATTTTATATAAAAGTATATATATACCTACTCTAACAAAATATGCAGACTAAAAAAAAAACAGATTACTCAAGACAATATGAATACAACATATATACTATATGTATACGAACAAATCTATACCATATGCAGACATACATACTAAGATTTATCCATTTATACCGAAACTATACGTTGAAATTTTATAACTTTAAAACAACTTCTAATACGCAACCTGTGTTATAACAATATCTGTACACTAACATCTTTACCTACATATATAAACTTTTATAAAAAGTATGGTATATATATAGTACTTATCTATGGTGAACCTATATAACCAGTAAACTAAACAGTGAAACAAATATAAACAACAACCTATATAACTAACTTTATAACTATATAGATATACAAAAATCTTATAACTCATACAACTAACATGCTACAAATGGATGTATACCTATATGCAGCAGGCCTATGTGCAAAATAATTTAGTATGAAGGAAATGTATACCTATATGCCGAGAGGAGCAAGTGGAGATGGACGAAGAGATGCTAGGCGGAGGAGATACAGAGGGCAGAGGAGATACAACTGCTTGGATCTGCTGTTTGGTGGAGGGCTCAGAGGTGGAGCGGGAGAGGCACGAGCATACGGGAAGGGCTGGAGCGTGGTGGGGCTTTGGGAGGCAGAGGGAGATGGTTGGTCGACCTGGGGACGTGCTGGCGGAGCTGTGGGTTGATCTGTGGTGGCGAACTACATGCAGTGGATAGGGCGGATCTAGGTTGCAGGCGAGGCCGAGGAGGTGCTAGCGTTGCGAGATGGGTTCGAGTGATGGCGAGTGGAGTTGATTGCGGGGTTGCTCTCGGTTACAGGGAGGAGGCAGAGGCTGCTGAGGCCGAAGTCAGGGAGAACGGTGGGTTTGGGCTGTGGAGGAGGCGATTGCTGGCCTGGCTTTTGGGTGTTGTCATTTGCGAAGTGGAGGATTGGGTGCGGTGGAAGGGGAGGGCTGTTGACTGCATGGCCGTGGAAGTGGAGAACGTGAAGATGAGGGGAGTTAATTGCTGGAGAAGAAAATGAAGAGGTAGCCGAAGGAAAAGGAAAATGGAGGAAGATACGCTCAAAAGAAAGAAACGAAATGGAAAAATTCATAAATGCAAATATTAAAGCACATTTGAACCGTTCAAAAATGAACAGTCAGATGGAAATAAAGAGATAACAACGGTCAAAGTCTTGATTTAGCTGAAAAGAAATTAAAGCAATTTATTACATTGCTTGGGCTGCACGGTTCAAAGTTTGGAAAACAAGAAAGCTAACGGTTGCAATTTATGATACCGATACAACGAACATTTTATTGTTTCCATCGCGTATCGAATTTCAAAATACAAAAATAAATATACCGTTGTGATCAGCGCGATGAGACGGTCAAAACGGTATACAGATATCAGTGATACGATCATCCGATCAAAAGTCGATAACCGGTACCAGACAATGCTGCTATTTTACAAGAATTAAGATAAACGGAGCAATAGAAGTCTAAATTTAGAAATACGAATTTCGCAGTCTGATTCAGAATGATCTGAATAAATTTTCTCCTGTTGACATATTTTGGTTTCGGAAAACTTTTAAATTCACTGTTATTAACCGGTTTGATTTGAAATAAAATTTCACAAGAAAATAAACTTTAATATTATCAGATGAAAATTTACCAGTTGCTATATTAAAATAGACGTATTCTAAATAATAAATTTTTATTTTCAAATTTTATTGTTTTAAAATTTTACAAATTTCCAGTTAAATATACTTTTAAAACCATAAAATTTTACGGGTCGTTACATTAACCATTTCTTCTATAACTCAGTTTTATATCAGAATTTTAATTTACAAGTAAATTACTTATAAATTCTTTTATTTCGCAACTTCGATTCATTTTATAACTTCACAATTTTAATTCTGTAATTTCCATTCACTTATGAAATCCATTAAATATTTCACTTTTAACACTTATACAATTCCAATATTTTATCAACACTTTCAAATCTTCAATTTAAACCGTTTATAATAATTCAAAATTTCCAATTTAAACTATTATATAAATTTATCAGTTTTCCATTTCCAAGATAATCAACTAGTTCTTTAGTAAATCATTCATCGACTTGGTTTCCAATTTTATCACATTTGATTTATTCACATTCATATTGGATTTTACTAACATTCATTCATATCCAATTAGTTCACATTCACTAATTTATATTCAAGTTAGATTGCTTTCAATTCAAATCAAATTTGATTCTATTTAGATTTCTTACCTTTCAATTTGAATTCAATTACTTAACTTTCAATTTCCATTAATTCAATTTCATTAATACTTAATGAATTCTATACAATTAACTAGCAAAACCAAATTTATTCAATTTAACCAAATTTATTTACTTTGCTTACATTCAATTGGTTTATATTCTAATTCTGATTGAATTCTAATACTCACCATATTCACAAATTCACTTTTACAGTTAAAGTTGAATTTTCTTTATATAGCTCAAATTCATATTCATTATATTCACTATATTAATTCATTTTGATATCAAATTCAACCTCATTCAACATTACTTAAGTCATGTTTCATTTTGTCTTCACTTGCATTTATTTTCACCATAAAACTTAAGTTTCGGCTCTAAGTTATTTGAAATTCTATTTTATTTAACTTTACTAAAGTCAAATTCATATCACATTCAGAATCCAAATTTTGTTTACTTAACAAAACTGTTCAAACTTTTAAAAACTGGTTTTACTTAAACTTTCTCATTTTTATAAGTTAAACAACTTATTAATTTAAACTTTCCAATTCATATCATATAATCACTTCTCTTTCAAGTTTAAATTTCTATTTCAATAATTTATCAAATCCAGTTCAATTTATTTAACTTCCTTTAGTTAAATTTCAAATCATGTATTTATTACTGCCAACTCAATTTAATTTAACTTTTCTTTTAGTTAAATTTCAAATCCATATATTTATTAATGCCAACTCGCTTCAATTTAACTTTTCTTAAGTTAAAAATCTTTATTTTCAAAAACAATTTTATACTTCTTTGGATTTGAAAAACGTTCTCCTTTTTAAAAGTGTTTCTAGTAACTATTCATATTAAACATCATAAACTAAGCTTTGTGTAAACCAAAGCTCTGATACCACTATGTAACATTCCCCCTTTTGACCGCCTCCAGTCGGTAATTAAACCAACTCGAAACGTTCAAAAAGACGAATTGTTATTTAGTTTATAAGGTTTAAACAGAACAGCCACAGAAACACAGAATAATAACACTGAATTAAAACAAATGAATCTTTATTTCATTACTATAAATCTTTTTATATACATCAGAGTTTATACAATTTAATACAGATACAGCGGAATATCTTAAAATACAATTTTCTTCTGAACTAAAAATGATTCTTTACTCTCTCTCTAACTTCGCTGCTCGAAAATCTTCAAGCTGTAAGAATACTCGGTCTGACCCGAGTATTATATTCAAAAGAAAATAATACACAGGTCAGTCTAATTCAAACCAGTTTATTAGTGCAGAGGCAGTAATAATTTAAATAGACGACAGTCACAATAATTCCCGTCTATCCAACTCTTTTAACAAAGAAATCGGATAACGAAAATTTTAACACTAAACAGTGTTAAACAATAAATCAGCAGATTTAAATCATCAACAGAGATAAATAAACAATTTATCAAATCGACTAAATCAATTTAAGACCATTGAGATTGTCACTTTAAAATCATCAAGAACTCGATTGGCTGCCGTACACGCACGCGTGTACGGCCTCGCCAATACGGCATAGAAGATCAATGCATCACGACGCAAAGAAATATCAATTCAAAACTGTCGAGTTTGGGTGGCTGCAGTGCACGCACGCGTGCACCGCCTCGCCAACTCGAGTGCACAAGGTCAAATCTATATCAGATTCAACACAAAGTGCCAATAGACTCAATCAAAATTCAACAAACTCCACTATACAACTGGAAAACCAAGAATGCAGACTCAAGAAATTGGAAAATGCACAAAAGTTCAAAATCAAGCCATACATGAAAGTGAGATGACAAATCAAGTCTGATCCATTACTTATGAATGTACCAAGCATGTACAAGTTAACTGATGCAGACAGGTGACAAAGACTTATGACCATATACAAGATCAACAAAGTGTACACAGTGAAGGCTACAGTTTCAAGTGAAGGTGGATACAGTGTTCAACAACAACAATGAAAAGTCCACCAGAGAACTCACAGATCGACCACAATGAAGAAGACCAGACAGTATCAACATAATAAAAATGAAACTAACATTTGAATGCAACAACTCCAAACCATGCTACAGAATATACAATGAGGTACAATGAAGTCAACAAACATTTATAAATAACTCAAGTGCCACAGTAGATATCTACATGAGTGCAGCAGTCCAACGACCACAAAGCATATATGAAAACTCAAGAGTGAAATTTGACAACATGCATGTAATATCCCGGAAATTTTAACAATATCAATTTAATAATCTGTTTAATAATTAAATTGATATGGATAATCTTTGATAATACGATTTAAATTTAATTTAATAATCTGATTAAATTAGTATTTAATTGATGATTTTATCTTTTAAAAGTTAATAAGATATTTCTATTTGAATATATATATTTATTTATATATATTGTAAATAGAAGCTTTGATAAATTGGGAATTTATATTTAATTTAATCTGGACTTTTCAAAGATATTTAAATAAGTAATTTTATAGTTTTAAAATACTTCAGGTAAATATTTTAATTGGTTTAAGATATTTTTAACTTAAGTTTAAATAAGATTTACAAAATTGGTTTGTTTTATTTCTTTTAAATATTTCTTGATAATATAATCTCTTGTTTAAATTATAAAATATGTTAATTTCAAATAATAAGTATAATGTATTATTTTTAATATGTATGAATTTTAATGCTAAAAGGAATTTTTATTTTAAATGAAAAAAATAGTGTATGTAAATATATATAACTTAATTATTAAATTGAATCTTAGGATTTAATTTAATTTGAATTTGAATTTAAGTTTTGAAATTCAAAAGAATAAATATTTAAATTGATTTGGATTTAGAATATTTGTATAACTTTTATTTATAAATATAATTAGCTTTTGTTTCTCTTTAAAAAGTAATATATATAGATAAATGTTTAAATAAATAAGAAAAGGCTTTTTAATTACTTTTAAAATAAATAAAAATAAGTAAAATACAAATGTCATCATATTAGGCTTAAATTAACATGTGTTAAGCAATGGATTAAACAATGTGACAAGTGTCCTTAATTATTTTCTTTTTATTTTATTTTTATAAATTACAAATTCACTTATATAAACATATGCATTCCCCTTTACTTGATTCTTTCTATTCTCCTTTTCAAAACAAGATAAACTCCTTTCTCAAACAAAAATCTGAGATTAAAATCAGTAACCATATATCAAAACAATCCTCTAATCTGAAATCAGTAATCAAATTTGCCTCAAACCAAAATTCAACAACCTATAACTCATCTTCCAAATCAAAGATCAACCCGTAACCAAATTTCAATACCAAAACAAAGCCCTGCAAATACTCTTTTCAAATCTGCAATCAATTCAAGAGCCTGAACTAAATTCTTCAACCTATAATTCATTTTCAAAAGAAAAAGTTAACCATAAGTCTGCATTCAAATCTGGAAGTCATAAATCAAGCCTGTTTCTTTTCAAACCTGGAAATTAAAGAAGTCTACATCTTTTTCAAACAAGCATGCATGCAGTTTTCAAAGGCAAAAGCATATCTAGTTTAAAAGTATCATAAGCTTGTCAAAATGGTGCTCTGCTCTCTGTTCCATTCAAATCTGGTGAGTAAACTTAAAAAAAAAACAGTTTTAAATCTATCATTATGCATATGATATTGTTTGGATATTGTTGTATGATGGTTTGCATGATTGATCTGGATGTATAATATGCTTTGAATTGCTCTGCTAAAATGTGTATATACCTGTATATATATTTATGTATATATACAATCTGTTCTCTGTTCCTTGTCTGGTGATTAAACATATTTCTTTTAAAAACTTGTTGTATATTGTAATGCATGTGCTAAACCTTTACAGTAAGTGGTAAAAAGGATTGCTTGGATGTAGATTAGTGAATTACTATGTGTACATGTAATTGTATATCTCTGGGTGTATAACAGGTTCAACAAATTCAAAGAAAATTTATATCTCTTTTTATAAACAGTTTTATATTACAATACTTAAATGAAACTTGTTTGTATTTACCAGATTCAAATTCTAAAATGTTTTTAAGCATAAATAACAAGTGGTTTGTACTGGTAGCAGAGATTTACTCTGAAAAATAAATTAAGGTCAGAAATCAATCATCTTAATTTCATACTTTGATTTTCGAAATAGAATCGTATTGTAAAATGATGATTTTAGACATTGGTTTCATGATTTTTAAGTTAGTATATGTCGTGAATTTCTGAGTTGATCGAGATTCGAACTTCGAACGATTTACGGCGATCGGAGCAAAGTGGGTCATCGGAATTGTTTCTGAAGGTAGCTGGGAGGTGGGAAAACTAGGGAAAAATGGTTGGTGATTTTTCCATTGGACGAAGCGACAGGTCAGAGGTGATGTAGGGTTTGAGTCCTGTTTTTGGTTGTTGTCATTTCTCTGGGTCGTATGTTGATGGTGA
The DNA here is from genome assembly GCA_030737815.1 of Allium fistulosum. NCBI lineage: Eukaryota > Viridiplantae > Streptophyta > Magnoliopsida > Asparagales > Amaryllidaceae > Allium > Allium fistulosum. Next base: position 1,148,606,382 of record CM060905.1, read on the forward strand.
TGCACCGGACTTGATCGCGATGGGGGGGGGAACAGAGCTGGAGGTCGAGGCGATTCGATGGTGAGGTCGGCGAGGTTTATCGAGGTCGGAATCGATGCTGAAGTTGGTTTTCCGATGATGGTGGCTTCCTGATTTTCGAACGATGGGTTCGATTTTGATTCGCTGGCAAATCGGTGAACCTGGGTGATCGTGTGCGACGTTGGGGTGGTCGTTGACTTGTTGAGGGTTGTGGCGTCGATCGTTGGTGGCCGGAGTGGACGTGCACGTGTACGTGCACGTTTGTGTTGCTGGTTGTTAGCTGTGGGGTTGAGTTTTGGGGAAGATAGGGGCGACTCGGGTCATTGCTCGAAGTTTTTGCGTGGGGACTCGAAGCGTGAGTGGTACGAGAGTGACACGGGGATAGCTCGGGGTTTTGGTTGATTTGCTCGAGTCTGTTTTGATAAACTAACCAGATTTTAAAATTTAAAGTAAAAGCATGAACAGTTTTATAAAAAGCAAAATGTTTTAAACTTAAGATCTTAAGTTAATGGTAATTAATTCCAAGGGTTTATTAAATAAGATTTTAATGATAATCAAGAAACTAATTAAGATAAGGATCGTTAACTAAAGATTTGGGGATAATTAATTAATATAATTAATTTAAGATAATTAATTAATTTAGGATAATTACTTTGAAACTGATTAAGTATAACTACTTAATATAATTAATAAAGTACAATTACTTAGTATAAGTAATTAGCAGTTAATAAATGAATGTAATTAATAAAAGGATAATTACTTAACGAAAGTAATTAGAGTTAATTAATGGAAGTAATAAAAGGTTAATTTCTTAAAAAGGAAGTAATTAAGGAATTAATTACTTAATGTAATTAATTTAGTTTAAATGTAATTTGTTTTAAGTTAATTAATTAAGTTTAATTAATTTAAACATTTGATGATTTGATAAATAATTATTTAATTTAATAAATGGATTGTAATTACTTAGTTAAGTAATTAATGATAATTACTGGATGTAATTAATGGAAGATAATTTAAGGTTAAGAAAGGAATTTGGATTAAATTACTTTGTAATTAATCAAGAGATTAATTAAAGATAATTAATTAAGGAGTAATTAATTTATGTAATGAAGTAATTAAGGGTAATTAATTACTGATTGAAGATTAATCAAGGTGATTAATAAATGTTGTTTAATTAAAAGTTAATTACTTAATGTAATTAATTTAATTAAGTAATTAATAATTAATTTGTAATTAAGGATCATTAATTAATATAATTAATGATGTAATTAAGAATTGATTAATTAAGTAATAATTAATAAATGAAGTAATTAATCAATGTAATTAATTAAGAATTAATGTAAGTAATTATAGTTGATTAACTTAATTAATTTTAGTTAATTAATTAATGATGTAATTAAAGGTTAATTACAATAAGTGGTTAAGGATAATTAATTTGAGTAATTAATTAAGGATAAATTACTTGAAGGTAATTAAAAGATAATTAATCAAAGATGATTAATTGAAAAAGGTAATTAGAGGATAATTAATTAATTTGTAATTAATTAATGGTTAAGTAAGAAGGATTTATAAAATGAAGTAATTAATTTAATTCACTTTAAATTAATTAGAGATGATATAAATCATTACTTATGGATGGATGATAATACTGAATGCTTTGCATTGATTGATATCTCTGATGAGATATATGTTGTGTGATATGGATGTTAGTTGAATTGTATGGATTATCTGATAATGTTAATTATCTGTTGTGAATTATCTTTCTTTGTGTATAAAGATAATTGAATTGAATTGTTTTAACCTTTAAAACAACTTGGCCTTAAAAGATACGCTTTGGATTTCGATGAGACCGGGATCGGGTTTCCGTATACTGGATTTCCAGGTCTGGAGACCCGAACACCACATCGATCCAAATTAACGATAGGTCGTGAATCAAGTGAAGATGAAGATTCAGAGTGCAAGGGTTATTGTCGTTAACTCTGAGGGTGATTCCAAAACGAGTGTAACGAGATAATGCCTTCGGTTTCGTTCGAACCCGGAACGAACTTGTATGGATTGAATGCTTTCAGAACATCGTCAGGTGGACGATGAGCATTCTAAGATAGATGTGTTCTATTTAAAGGTAATCGTGACCTCAAGCCTCATCAACCGGGAATGGCTAAAACAGGGGAGGTGCAGCAAGGTTAGTGGGTAGCACCCAAGTAGGACAAGGTTACCTCTGTCTAGATGTCCCTTTCTATTTTCGACTTAGTGGTGCGGTTGCTGATCCCAACCGTGAGGTATCTTGTGCGAGAATTATCCAGTAAGGGATGTTCCGACCTTGTGTTGCAGGGGATTGGGAGTGATCCTCGGTACGGTGATCTAGGCCACATACTGTGACGGGCGGTACCCCGGTAGCCCTGCCATTGTATGGAATCCAAACTCCAATAAGTGCCGTACGTATTAGTTGTGCCCAACTATGTTGAAATGTGAGATGTAAGCATTTCAGCTATTTCTGTATTTTACTTGAAAACCCTAGACCCTATTATAATATAACTGGATTTCCTATCAAATGTTTTGGTTAGCGTAAGGTAAAAACTTTTCCATGTTTATGTGTGGGAAGTCTTACGTGATACCTTTGTTTTCAAAAGGTTTTGAAGTTAAACAATTTTAACCCGTTTACTCACACCAGACCCATGTCTGACCCAAGTGTTTATTTTCTGTTTTATTAAACTCTTGGGTACTCAAATTTTTACGAGTAGGCAAGGGATTCAGGTTTAGTTTTGACGAATATTCTGGAGGAGCAATGGAGCAGGAGGCTTCGGCGTTCGTAGATATAGTATTCCGCTGTGTTGATATCTGTGATAGTGTCTTGTCTTGTATTTGAGTTGTAATGTCTAGACAGATGTTTATAACTGTCTAGTAAGTGATGTATAAGTTGTGTACTCTGATTATGTAAAGACTATGTATTAGTTATGTGATATATTATAATTTGTTCCGTTTCCGCTGTGAGATTCTGATGTGTTGTTTCTTTCTTTCTCTTCTTTTCTATTTTCTACCCCTTTCTTTCTTCATAAGGATGCGACTTTCTGGGCATAGAAAGTCGGGTCGTCACATATGGTATCAGAGCAGTAGGTTGAGTGAATACCTAGGCTCTGAAGTGGTGTCTATCTTGAGAGCGCGTAATTGTTAGTTATATAAAAATGATTTTATATTGTGTTAATTGATCGGTTGAGTGGTATATGGATTCTGGTCAATACGAGTAGCTAACGTTATTGATAGGGATCTCTAAACACTTGAACCAGGCCAACGGACACAATATTGTTTTAAAGAGGTAAATGAAATAATTTTACCCAGAAATAATTTCTATATAAAAAGTATCATTTTAAATATATATATCTATTCTACCTATTTGTTGGGTTACCCATACAGGTTTTCCAATATAGAATATAAAGGTAGATAGGGTAGTGGTGTGTGTAACACGACTACCAATGGTTGGAATTTGAATGTTGAGGTTGGAAGTGTATCTGTCGAGACTGTAGACCTAATACCGTCTCGAGTAAGCTTTGCTGTGGTAAAGGATTTCATCGATCTCCGAAGGAAACCAGTTATGGTTCAGAGTTTATCTTTGAAGTTTGGATGAGTAAAGTTGGATCTGTCGGTTGAACAGAAGTGAGTGATGGTACCTTGATACCTCAGGTAATAGTAGCTGTATGATGAGATACAGTGACGATGGATGTTCCCGAAGATGTTTTCTTTGGAACAAGATTAAGGAAGTGTGAATGCTTCGGTGTTGTGGCTGAGTTCAGCATGAAGTTTCTGCTTTGGTTTGGAGTCCGAGTTTTCTCGAAGAGCTTTGGATAAGAGCATCAGTGTCAGTAGTGCAGCTCGGAGTGTTCTGTGCATTGGTAGGAAGTTTTCTGGATGAGCAGTTTTTTTGGAAGTGAAGTTCAGAAGCAATAGAGTGGATCCATTTCTTAGATGGATTGGATAGTTAAGTTGAGCTGTTCTGATTTTTAATTTTTAAAAGAGAGAACAGTTTTTTCTTTGGAATTAGGATGGGTTGATCGCAAAAGTGGCTTGCGATTGCTGAGTGTTCTCTTGGGTTGTCAGAATTTTTCTGGATATCTTTAGGGAAGTCAGAAATTTGTCGGCATTAGAGATTGAGTTTTCTTATCGACTGGATTCTAGGAGTGATACCAATGGTTCAGTCTAGTTGAAGGATGTTTCCTAGAGATGGAGTTGGCAAAGCAACTCAAGTTTTGCTGGAGTATCCGAGTTTTCTTTATGGATCAGTGAACCTTATTTCTAGAAGTGAGTTGTCCAGTCTGTGCTTGTGTCCTACCTCATATCAGAGTTGAGCAGCGAAAGTAGTTTGGAGTGTATCTCTGGATGGGAGAAGTAAGTTTGGAATCTACTGATAGTTGTGAAGTAGAGTTGTGTTTTGGATCTCTTCTGTGTTCTGATTTGGATAAGTAATTGGTCTACTTGGTTGAATTGTCAATTTGGATAATTGGAATTCATTGTGTTTTCATGTATCTCTGAGGGAGTACGTATTTGATCTATCTCTGGTTTTAGAATCTGCAGTTTTGGGAAGTTTGGTAGTTGAGTCAGACTCGTCTGTAGTCTGATATTCTGTTTAGTTCTGTAGATCTAGATGAGTAGGAGATCTATAGCTTAGTAGTTTAGATTGTTTGTAGAGCGAGTATTCCGGTATATATATATACTTGGGGAAACTCGAGGAATTTTATCTAGAATTTAGTCTAGATAGTTAGAATTGTTTGATTGGATGATTTGGTTGCTATGATTGCTAGCATATGGATGATAGTAGATGCTTGTGTTTTGAATTTAAATCTTTAATAAGATTATTAGATTACCTTTGTTTAAATTTCGGGGACGAAATTATTTTAAGGGGGGAGCAATGTAATATCCCGGAAATTTTAACAATATCAATTTAATAATCTATTTAATAATTAAATTGATATGGATAATCTTTGATAATAAGATTTAAATTTAATTTAATAATCTGATTAAATTAGTATTTAATTGATGATTTTATCTTTTAAAAGTTAATAAGATATTTCTATTTGAATATATATATTTATTTATATATATTGTAAATAGAAGCTTTGATAAATTGGGAATTTATATTTAATTTAATCTGGACTTTTCAAAGATATTTAAATAAGTAATTTTATAGTTTTAAAATACTTCAGGTAAATATTTTAATTGGTTTAAGATATTTTTAACTTAAGTTTAAATAAGATTTACAAAATTGGTTTGTTTTATTTCTTTTAAATATTTCTTGATAATATAATCTCTTGTTTAAATTATAAAATATGTTAATTTCAAATAATAAGTATAATGTATTATTTTTAATATGTATGAATTTTAATGCTAAAAGGAATTGTTATTTTAAATGAAAAAAATAGTGTATGTAAATATATATAACTTAATTATTAAATTGAATCTTAGGATTTAATTTAATTTGAATTTGAATTTAAGTTTTGAAATTCAAAAGAATAAATATTTAAATTGATTTGGATTTAGAATATTTGTATAACTTTTATTTATAAATATAATTAGCTTTTGTTTCTCTTTAAAAAGTAATATATATAGATAAATGTTTAAATAAATAAGAAAAGGCTTTTTAATTACTTTTAAAATAAATAAAAATAAGTAAAATACAAATGTCATCATATTAGGCTTAAATTAACATGTGTTAAGCAATGGATTAAACAATGTGACAAGTGTCCTTAATTATTTTCTTTTTATTTTATTTTTATAAATTACAAATTCACTTATATAAACATATGCATTCCCCTTTACTTGATTCTTTCTATTCTCCTTTTCAAAACAAGATAAACTCCTTTCTCAAACAAAAATCTGAGATTAAAATCAGTAACCATATATCAAAACAATCCTCTAATCTGAAATCAGTAATCAAATTTGCCTCAAACCAAAATTCAACAACCTATAACTCATCTTCCAAATCAAAGATCAACCCGTAACCAAATTTCAATACCAAAACAAAGCCCTGCAAACACTCTTTTCAAATCTGCAATCAATTCAAGAGCCTGAACTAAATTCTTCAACCTATAATTCATTTTCAAAAGAAAAAGTTAACCATAAGTCTGCATTCAAATCTGGAAGTCATAAATCAAGCCTGTTTCTTTTCAAACCTGGAAATTAAAGAAGTCTACATCTTTTTCAAACAAGCATGCATGCAGTTTTCAAAGGCAAAAGCATATCTAGTTTAAAAGTATCATAAGCTTGTCAAAATGGTGCTCTGCTCTCTGTTCCATTCAAATCTGGTGAGTAAACTTAAAAAAAAACAGTTTTAAATCTATCATTATGCATATGATATTGTTTGGATATTGTTGTATGATGGTTTGCATGATTGATCTGGATGTATAATATGCTTTGAATTGCTCTGCTAAAATGTGTATATACCTGTATATATATTTATGTATATATACAATCTGTTCTCTGTTCCTTGTCTGGTGATTAAACATATTTCTTTTAAAAACTTGTTGTATATTGTAATGCATGTGCTAAACCTTTACAGTAAGTGGTAAAAAGGATTGCTTGGATGTAGATTAGTGAATTACTATGTGTACATGTAATTGTATATCTCTGGGTGTATAACAGGTTCAACAAATTCAAAGAAAATTTATATCTCTTTTTATAAACAGTTTTATATTACAATACTTAAATGAAACTTGTTTGTATTTACCAGATTCAAATTCTAAAATGTTTTTAAGCATAAATAACAAGTGGTTTGTACTGGTAGCAGAGATTTACTCTGAAAAATAAATTAAGGTCAGAAATCAATCATCTTAATTTCATACTTTGATTTTCGAAATAGAATCGTATTGTAAAATGATGATTTTAGACATTGGTTTCATGATTTTTAAGTAAGTATATGTCGTGAATTTCTGAGTTGATCGAGATTCGAACTTCGAACGATTTACGGCGATCGGAGCAAAGTGGGTCATCGGAATTGTTTCTGAAGGTAGCTGGGAGGTGGGAAAACTAGGGAAAAATGGTTGGTGATTTTTCCATTGGATGAAGCGACAGGTCAGAGGTGATGTAGGGTTTGAGTCCTGTTTTTGGTTGTTGTCATTTCTCTGGGTCGTATGTTGATGGTGATGCACCGGACTTGATCGCGATGGGGGGGAACAGAGCTGGAGGTCGAGGCGATTCGATGGTGAGGTCGGCGAGGTTTATCGAGGTCGGAATCGATGCTGAAGTTGGTTTTCCGATGATGGTGGCTTCCTGATTTTCAAACGATGGGTTCGATTTTGATTCGCTGGCAAATCGGCGAACCTGGGTGATCGTGTGCGACGTTGGGGTGGTCGTTGACTTGTTGAGGGTTGTGGCGTCGATCGTTGGTGGCCGGAGTGGACGTGCACGTGTACGTGCACGTTTGTGTTGCTGGTTGTTAGCTGTGGGGTTGAGTTTTGGGGAAGATAGGGGCGACTCGGGTCATTGCTCGAAGTTTTTGCGTGGGGACTCGAAGCGTGAGTGGTACGAGAGTGACACGGGGATAGCTCGAGGTTTTGGTTGATTTGCTCGAGTCTGTTTTGATAAACTAACCAGATTTTAAAATTTAAAGTAAAAGCATGAACAGTTTTATAAAAAGCAAAATGTTTTAAACTTAAGATCTTAAGTTAATGGTAATTAATTCCAAGGGTTTATTAAATAAGATTTTAATGATAATCAAGAAACTAATTAAGATAAGGATCGTTAACTAAAGATTTGGGGATAATTAATTAATATAATTAATTTAAGATAATTAATTAATTTAGGATAATTACTTTGAAACTGATTAAGTATAACTACTTAATATAATTAATAAAGTATAATTACTTAGTATAAGTAATTAGCAGTTAATAAATGAATGTAATTAATAAAAGGATAATTACTTAATGAAAGTAATTAGAGTTAATTAATGGAAGTAATAAAAGGTTAATTTCTTAAAAAGGAAGTAATTAAGGAATTAATTACTTAATGTAATTAATTTAGTTTAAATGTAATTTGTTTTAAGTTAATTAATTAAGTTTAATTAATTTAAACATTTGATGATTTGATAAATAATTTTTTAATTTAATAAATGGATTGTAATTACTTAGTTAAGTAATTAATGATAATTACTGGATGTAATTAATGGAAGATAATTTAAGGTTAAGAAAGGAATTTGGATTAAATTACTTTGTAATTAATCAAGAGATTAATTAAAGATAATTAATTAAGGAGTAATTAATTTATGTAATGAAGTAATTAAGGGTAATTAATTACTGATTGAAGATTAATCAAGGTGATTAATAAATGTTGTTTAATTAAAAGTTAATTACTTAATGTAATTAATTTAATTAAGTAATTAATAATTAATTTGTAATTAAGGATCATTAATTAATATAATTAATGATGTAATTAAGAATTGATTAATTAAGTAATAATTAATAAATGAAGTAATTAATCAATGTAATTAATTAAGAATTAATGTAAGTAATTATAGTTGATTAACTTAATTAATTTTAGTTAATTAATTAATGATGTAATTAAAGGTTAATTACAATAAGTGGTTAAGGATAATTAATTTGAGTAATTAATTAAGGATAAATTACTTGAAGGTAATTAAAAGATAATTAATCAAAGATGATTAATTGAAAAAGGTAATTAGAGGATAATTAATTAATTTGTAATTAATTAATGGTTAAGTAAGAAGGATTTATAAAATGAAGTAATTAATTTAATTCACTTTAAATTAATTAGAGATGATATAAATCATTACTTATGGATGGATGATAATACTGAATGCTTTGCATTGATTGATATCTCTGATGAGATATATGCTGTGTGATATGGATGTTAGTTGAATTGTATGGATTATCTGATAATGTTAATTATCTGTTGTGAATTATCTTTCTTTGTGTATAAAGATAATTGAATTGAATTGTTTTAACCTTTAAAACAACTTGGCCTTAAAAGATACGCTTTGGATTTCGATGAGACCGGGATCGGGTTTCCGTATACCGGATTTCCAGGTCTGGAGACCCGAACACCACATCGATCCAAATTAACGATAGGTCGTGAATCAAGTGAAGATGAAGATTCAGAGTGCAAGGGTTATTGTCGTTAACTCTGAGGGTGATTCCAAAACGAGTGTAACGAGATAATGCCTTCGGTTTCGTTCGAACCCGGAACGAACTTGTAATATCCCGGAAATTTTAACAATATCAATTTAATAATCCGTTGAATAATTAAATTGATATGGATAATGTTTGATAATAAGATTTGAATTTAATTTAATAATCTGATTAAATTAGTATTAATTGGTAATTTTATCTTTTAAAATCTAATAAGATATTTTCTATTTGAACATATATATATATTTGTATATATTGAAAATAGGAAAAGTTTTGGTTTGAGGTTAATAAAAGTGCTATCGAATTTTAATATATATATAAATTGTAATTTGGAAGTATAATTTAATATAATACTTTTAAAAGGGTATTTGGAATCTTAATTTATATTTCTTAAACAATAAAAGACAATTATTTTGGATTTTTTTAAATATGTGTATAAGATTTTATTTGTATATGATTGGTTTTATAATATTTTCTCTAAAGTAATTATATATATATACATATATTAAGATAAGTGTTTATTAATTAATAAGTTAAGTATGAAAAGCTTTTATATTAACATTTAAGATAAATAAAATACTTAAGGACATGTGTTAATACCTTAAGACATGTTAGTAACATGTGTAGTATAATTAAATGGCATAGTTGACAAATGTAAGTTTTTAAAACAAGTGTCATCTTTTAAATTTTTATTTTCTTTAATTTTAAATAAATCATAACTAAATTTATAAAAGTATACTTTTCATCTCTTCAATCTTCTTTTCCTATTCTCAGCTGAAACTTATTTCTCAAAATCAAATCTGAGAATCAAAAACCAGAAAACCAAAGCTTTTCATCAACCTTGTAATACATTTTCCAAATCAATAAGCCTGTAATCATTTTCCAAGTTTTCAAATGCAATCTGGAATTTGGTTACTGCATGCAAACCTGAGAACTAAAGTTTCCATTCCAGTTTCAAATCAAAATCAGTTCCTCCTCAAACCAGAAATCAATTCAAAAGCCTGAACTAAATTCTTCAACCTAAAATTCATTTTCAAAAGAAAATGTAACCATAAGCCTGCAAGCAAACCTGGAATTTTGTCTGAAGCAAGCTCAAAATCAAGTCTTCAGTCATCTTTACAAGTTTCAATAGCATGCAGTTTTCAAAAGAAAAGGGAGCTCAAAGTTTTAAAATCAAAGAAGCAATAGCATTCCAGTTTTCAAATCGAAGTCAAATTCAAGTTCTCGAGTTTTTTTTTTTACAAATTCCAGCAACTCCAGTTTAAAGTTTGAAGCTGTTTTCAAAAACAAAGTTGCTCTGTTCTTCTTTAAAAAGGTGAGTAAACTCTTATTTAAAAACAGTTTTAGATGATTGCATGTGATGATTTAGGGTGATAAAGTTATGATATGATTTGCATGCTTATTTATCTGGATATATATATAACAACTTACTTGTTTTTCCAGTATGTATAAATATTGGCTTCTCTGTTATTTAAAGTGAGTAACTATAAAATTAAAAATATAATTGGTTGCATGAATATAAATGTGTATTGCATGTATATATAAGTGGATGTTTGATGTGAATGTTATCTGTGTGCATCCTGTTTAAAAATTTGCTCTGTCCTGTCTTATTTTTCTCAAGTTCAATTTTTATTTAAAATCCTTACCCCATGATCTAATTCTTGTCAGGACTTGATTATCAAACTAATATTGTTTGATTTAACCTGGTGTAATTTTTAAGAAATTAAGATAGTCAAAATAAAATATGTTATCTCTGGAATTTAAAAACAATCAGTGCATGATAATTTTTATCAAAATCCAAACATGTTAATTTTGTAATTCAGTTTCGTAAATCAAAAGCATTAACTAAAGCTTGATTTTTAAATCAAGAATTAGGATTTTTAGTTAAGGGGGTATGGTGCAGTTCTGTGAAGAACAGAAAAGGGGAATTAAGGGATTTCTTATGATCTATCTATATTGAGGGATCGGGGTTCAATTTGTGGGTAGAGGAGTAACCATTAATGATTGGAAAAATAATTGTTGTTGATGCAAATCAACATGGAGACAGTGGTGATGAATTGTTACCTGTAGCCCTAGTTTAAGCTAGGTAGTTTGTTTTGGTCAGTACTACCTGTAGAGATGATCGAGTTCGATGAAAATTGGGCAGATGGAAGCTTGGCCATAGTTGAAGTCGCAGTCGGAGTTGTTGGATTTTCGGTGGTCGGAGGGCCGTGATCTTGGCGATGTCAGGTTTGGTTGGGGTTGAACTTTTCTGTTCCAGGTTTATGTTTTAAACTCGAATTCAAATTCGAGCTGAGTAGGAGCGAGGTGATGATCGTATTGGACTGAGGGGATGGTCGTTGATGTTTGGAAGCCACCGTAGTTGGCTGGAGTTGATCGGAGGCACGGTGCATGTGCACCGTGCACTTTTGGTTCCAGGTGTTTGCCTGGATATAAGCAGTTGGGGAACTCGAGAATTACTCGAGTAGGTGCTGTGTACTACTCGAAGCAGTAGGCTAGTTGACTCGAAGTATTTTAGAGGGAGCTCGGGTTAATAGTTGCTACAGGTTTCTACTTAAAACCTGTCAGTTTTTCGAATTTAAAATTTATTTTAAATTTGAAAGCAAGTTTTAAATTTCTTTAATTAAGTAAGTATTTCTTTAACATGTGTTTTTAAAGGGATTTAAATGGTTTTAAAAACTTTGTTAAAGTTAAATTTGAATTCATTTTAAATCTTAAGTTTAAAATGAAAGTTAAAAGTAAATTTAAAAGTAAATTGTTTAAAGTAATATTAATGATAATTTAATCATTAATAAGAATGAAGTTTATCTTAAAGTAAATTAAGATTTAATAATTTAGAATAAAATAAATTATTAAGGTAATTAAAAGTTAATTAATCAATTTAATTAATTTATGACTTGGGTTAATAAATTAGTAATTAAGGGTTTAAAATTGATTAATGAAGGATTAATTAAATTAATTTAAAGCTTAATTAATTTGAATTAAGGATCATTAATTTTATAAGTTAAGATTATAAATTAATGGTTAGGAATAAAATTATTAAAGTAATTAAGGTTTAATTAAGTTATTGTTAAGTACTTAATTAATTAAGTAATTAGAGATTAATTTATTGACAATTAGGATGAATTAAGTTGTAATTAATAATGGTAAATTAATGTTTAATTATTTAAGAAAGATAATTAAAGAATAGTTAATGGTTAACGTAGATCATTAATTAAGGATTATTAAATAATTAATTAATGTGATTAATTTTAGTAATTAAATAGATTAATTAATTAAGGTTAATCATTTGTGAAATTGTTTAATTAAATTACTTAATGGAAGTAATTAATAAATTAATTACCCATTGTAATTAATTGAGTTTATTTTGATTAGTTAAGTTAATTAATTAAGTTTAATTAATTTAAGATAATCATTTAATGATTTGTATAATTACTTAATGTAATTTAATGAGGTATAATTACTTAGGAAAGTAATTAATAGATAATTACTGATGTAATTAATGGAGTAATTAAGGGTAGTTAATTACTTAATGGAATTAATCAAGGGATTAATTAAGAAATTAATTAAGGAATAATTAATTTATTTTAAGAAGTAATTAAGGGTAGTTAATTACTGAATGTGATTAATCAATAGTGATTAATAATTGTGGTTTAATTAAGATTAATTACTTAATGTAATTAATTTAAATAAAGTAATTAATGATGAAATGTAATTAAGGATCATTAATTAATATAATTAATGATGTAATTAAGAATTGATCAATTAAGAAATAATTAATAAATGAAGTGATTAATTAATGTAATTAATTAAGGAGTAATGAAATTAATTATAATTAATTAATAAATGTAGTAATTAAAGGTTAATTACTATAAGTGGTTAAGAATAATTAATTTGTGAAATTAATTTAAGTGCTAATTACTTGAATGTAATTAAATGTAATTAATCAAGGATGATTAATTAAAATGAATAATTAGATAAGGGTTGATAAATTAATTGATAATTAATTAATAGTGACTTAAGCAAGATTGTTAATGATGAAAATAATTAATTTAATTTATTTTAAATTAATTAGAGATGAAGTATTTAATTTAATTCATTTTAAATTAACTATATATGGTGATTAATAAATCATTGCTTAAGGATATTGAATGATATTGATTTACCTTGAATTGTTTGAGATCTCAGAGATGAGATGATTGATACTGTATGATTTGGATGCTTTGGTTGCATAATGCTGATGATATGGATTATCTGCTTTTATTGATAATGTTGATTATCTCTTGTGAATCTGTGAATTATCTATCTGTATGTAAATAGATAGTATAATTGAATTGGTTTAACTTTAAAAATAACTTGGCCTTAAAAGATACGTTTTGGATTTCGATGAGACCGGGATCGGGTTTCCGTATACCGGATTTCCAGGTCTGGAGACCCGAATACCACATCGATCCAAATTAACGATAGGTCGTGAATCAAGTGAAGATGAAGATTCAGAGTGCAAGGGTTATTGTCGTTAACTCTGAGGGTGATTCCAAAACGAGTGTAATGAGATAATGCCTTCGGTTTCGTTCGAACCCGGAACGAACTTGTATGGATTGAATGCTTTCAGAACATCGTCAGGTGGACGATGAGCATTCTAAGTGATGTGTTCTTTTCTAAGGTAATCGTGACCTCAAGCCTCACAAACCGGGAATGGCTAAAACAGGGGAGGTGCAGCAAGGTTAGTGGGTAGCACCCAAGTAGGACAAGATTACCTCTGTCTAGATGTCCCTTTCTATTTTCGACTTAGTGGTGCGGTTGCTGATCCCAACCGTGAGGTATCTTGTGCGGGAATTATCCAGTAAGGGATGTTCCGACCTTGTGTTGCAGGGGATTGGGAGTGATCCTCGGTACGGTGATCTAGGCCACGTACTGTGATGGGCGGTACCCCGGTAGCCCTGCCATTGTATGGAATTCAAAAATCCAATAAGTGCCAACGGACTTGATTGTATAACCCACTTTGTGGCTAGTATGCTGGAATTTAGTAATGTAACAATTTCAGCTATTTCATATTTATTTGAAAACCCTAGACCCTATTATAATACAATCGAATTTCCTATCAAATGTTTTGGTTAGCGTAAGGTAAAAACTTACCCATGTTTATGTGTGGGAAGTCTTACGTGATACCTTTTCTTTCAAAAGGTTTTGAAGTTAAGCAAGTTTAACCCGTTTACTCACACCAGACCCATGTCTGACCCAAGTTGTTTATTTCTGTTTTATAAACTCTTGGGTACTCAAATTTTTACGAGTAGCCAAGGGATTCAGGTTAGCTTTGACGAGTAATCTGGAGGAGTAATGGAGCAGGAGGCTTCAACGTTGTAGATAGATAGTAGTTTCCGCTGTGTTATCTCTATGATAGTGTTTTGTATTGTATCGAGTTGTAATAACTAGACAGATGTTTATAACTGTCTAGTATGTGATGTATATGTTGTATAACTCTGATAAGTGTTGTATATTATGTAACAGTTCATGTTATTAATATAATTTATTCGTTCCGCTGTGTGAGATTCTAATGTTGTTTCTTTCTCTCTTCTCTTCTTTTCTATTTTCTACCCCTTTCTTTCTTATTGACGATGCGACTTTCTATGGAGAGAAAGTCGTGGTCGTTACAGTGGTATCAGAGCATAGGTTGAGCGAATGCCTAAGCTTTTGGTTAAGTGAATATCAGAACACTAGGTTGAGTGAATACCTAGGTTCGGAAGGGTTGTTCATTAGAGATAGGATCTGTAGCAACCTGTTTGAGTGTATATATATATATACGAGAGCGCGTATTTGTTAGTTATATAAAATGGTTTTATATTGTGTTAATTGATCGGTTGAGTGGTATATGGATTCTGGTCAATACGTGTAGCTAACGTTATTGATAGGAATCTCTAAACACTTGGACCAGGCCAACGGACACAATATTGTTTTAAAAAGGTAGATGAAATAATTTTACCGAGATATAATTTCTATATAAAAAAGTATCATTTTAAATGTATATGATATTTGTAATGATTGGTTGAGATGATAATAATTTATCATCTAGGATTAGGAGTCTGAGTGTTGAGGTTGGAAGTGTATTTGTCGAGACTGTAGACCTAATACCGTCTCGAGTGAACTTTACAGTTGTGTAAGGATTTCACAATCTCCGAAGGAAACTGTAATGGTTCGGAGTTTATCTCTGAAGTTTGGATGAGTAGAGTTGGATCTGTCGATGAGGCAGAAGCGAGTGATGGTACCTTGATACCTCAGGTAATAGTAGCTGTATGATGAGATACAGTGATGATGGATATTCCCGAAGATGTTTTCTTTGGAACAAGATTAAGGAAGTGTGAATGCTTCGGTGTTGTGGCTGAGTTCAGCATAAAGTTTCTGCTTTGGTTTGGAGTCCGAGTTTCTCGAAGAGCTTTGGATAAGAGCATCAGTGTCAGCAGTGCAGCTCGGAGTGTTCTGTGATGGCAGGAAATTTTCTAGCTGAGCAGTTTTTCTGGAAGTGAAGTTCAGAAGCAGCAGAGTGGATCCATTTCTTCGATAAATTGGATAAATAAGTGTAAGCTGTTCTGATTGGTAAAGAGGAACAGTTTTTCTTTGGAATTAGGTTGGGTTGATCGTAAAAGTGACTTGCGATAGTCTGAGTATTCTCTTGGGTTATCAGAGTTTTCTGGATGTCTTCAGGGAATTCAGAAGTTTGTCCGCATCTGAAGGTTGAGTTTTCTTATCGACTGGATTCCATGAGTGATACCAGTGGTTCAGTCTAGTTGAAGGATGTTTTCCTAGAGATAGAGTTTGGTGAAGCAGCTCAAGTTTTGCTGGAGTATCTGAGTTTTCTTTATGGATCAGTGAACCTTATTTCTGGAATAAGTTGTCCAGTCTGTGCGTGTGTCCTACCTCATATCAGAATTGAGCAGCGAAAGAAGTTTGGAGTGTATCTCTGGATAGGAGAAGTAAGTTTGGAATCTACTGATAGTTGTGAAGTAAAGTTATGTTTGGATCTAGTCTGTGTTCTGATTTGGATAAGTATTTGGACTTCTGAATTGAATTGTCAGTTTGGATAACTGGAATTCATTGAGTTTTACGTATCTCTGAGGGAGTACGTATTTGATCTATCTTTGGTTTTAGAATCTGCAGTTTTGGGAAATTTGGTTTTTGAGTCAGACTCGTCTGTAGTCTGATATTCTGTTTAATTCTGTAGATCTAGATGAGTAGGAGATCTATAGCTTAGTAGTTTAGATTGTTTGTAGAGCGAGTATTCCGGTATATATATATACTTGGGGAAACTCGAGGAATTTTATCTAGAATTTAGTCTAGATAGTTAGATTGTTTGATTGGATGATTTGGTTGCTATGGTTGCTAGCATATGGATGATAGTAGATGCTTGTGTTTTGAATTTAAATCTTTAATAAGATTATTAAAATACCTTTGTTTAAATTTCGGGGACGAAATTATTTTAAGGGGGAAGGAATGTAATATCCCAGAAATTTTAACAATATCAATTTAATAATCTGTTGAATAATTAAATTGATATGGATAATGTTTGATAATAAGATTTGAATTTAATTTAATAATCTGATTAAATTAGTATTAATTGGTAATTTTATCTTTTAAAATCTAATAAGATATTTTCTATTTGAACATATATATATATTTGTATATATTGAAAATAGGAAAAGTTTTGGTTTGAGGTTAATAAAAGTGCTATCGAATTTTAATATATATATAAATTGTAATTTGGAAGTATAATTTAATATAATACTTTTAAAAGGGTATTTGGAATCTTAATTTATATTTCTTAAACAATAAAAGACAATTATTTTGGATTTTTTTAAATATGTGTATAAGATTTTATTTGTATATGATTGGTTTTATAATATTTTCTCTAAAGTAATTATATATATATACATATATTAAGATAAGTGTTTATTAATTAATAAGTTAAGTATGAAAAGCTTTTATATTAACATTTAAGATAAATAAAATACTTAAGGACATGTGTTAATACCTTAAGACATGTTAGTAACATGTGTAGTATAATTAAATGGCATAGTTGACAAATGTAAGTTTTTAAAACAAGTGTCATCTTTTAAATTTTTATTTTCTTTAATTTTAAATAAATCATAACTAAATTTATAAAAGTATACTTTTCATCTCTTCAATCTTCTTTTCCTATTCTCAGCTGAAACTTATTTCTCAAAATCAAATCTGAGAATCAAAAACCAGAAAACCAAAGCTTTTCATCAACCTTGTAATACATTTTCCAAATCAATAAGCCTGTAATCATTTTCCAAGTTTTCAAATGCAATCTGGAATTTGGTTACTGCATGCAAACCTGAGAACTAAAGTTTCCATTCCAGTTTCAAATCAAAATCAGTTCCTCCTCAAACCAGAAATCAATTCAAAAGCCTGAACTAAATTCTTCAACCTAAAATTCATTTTCAAAAGAAAATGTAACCATAAGCCTGCAAGCAAACCTGGAATTTTGTCTGAAGCAAGCTCAAAATCAAGTCTTCAGTCATCTTTACAAGTTTCAATAGCATGCAGTTTTCAAAAGAAAAGGGAGCTCAAAGTTTTAAAATCAAAGAAGCAATAGCATTCCAGTTTTCAAATCGAAGTCAAATTCAAGTTCTCGAGTTTTTTTTTTTACAAATTCCAGCAACTCCAGTTTAAAGTTTGAAGCTGTTTTCAAAAACAAAGTTGCTCTGTTCTTCTTTAAAAAGGTGAGTAAACTCTTATTTAAAAACAGTTTTAGATGATTGCATGTGATGATTTAGGGTGATAAAGTTATGATATGATTTGCATGCTTATTTATCTGGATATATATATAACAACTTACTTGTTTTTCCAGTATGTATAAATATTGGCTTCTCTGTTATTTAAAGTGAGTAACTATAAAATTAAAAATATAATTGGTTGCATGAATATAAATGTGTATTGCATGTATATATAAGTGGATGTTTGATGTGAATGTTATCTGTGTGCATCCTGTTTAAAAATTTGCTCTGTCCTGTCTTATTTTTCTCAAGTTCAATTTTTATTTAAAATCCTTACCCCATGATCTAATTCTTGTCAGGACTTGATTATCAAACTAATATTGTTTGATTTAACCTGGTGTAATTTTTAAGAAATTAAGATAGTCAAAATAAAATATGTTATCTCTGGAATTTAAAAACAATCAGTGCATGATAATTTTTATCAAAATCCAAACATGTTAATTTTGTAATTCAGTTTCGTAAATCAAAAGCATTAACTAAAGCTTGATTTTTAAATCAAGAATTAGGATTTTTAGTTAAGGGGGTATGGTGCAGTTCTGTGAAGAACAGAAAAGGGGAATTAAGGGATTTCTTATGATTTATCTATATTGAGGGATCGGGGTTCAATTTGTGGGTAGAGGAGTAACCATTAATGATTGGAAAAATAATTGTTGTTGATGCAAATCAACATGGAGACAGTGGTGATGAATTGTTACCTGTAGCCCTAGTTTAAGCTAGGTAGTTTGTTTTGGTCAGTACTACCTGTAGAGATGATCGAGTTCGATGAAAATTGGGCAGATGGAAGCTTGGCCATAGTTGAAGTCGCAGTCGGAGTTGTTGGATTTTCGGTGGTCGGAGGGCCGTGATCTTGGCGATGTCAGGTTTGGTTGGGGTTGAACTTTTCTGTTCCAGGTTTATGTTTTAAACTCGAATTCAAATTCGAGCTGAGTAGGAGCGAGGTGATGATCGTATTGGACTGAGGGGATGGTCGTTGATGTTTGGAAGCCACCGGAGTTGGCTGGAGTTGATCGGAGGCACGGTGCATGTGCACCGTGCACTTTTGGTTCCAGGTGTTTGCCTGGATATAAGCAGTGGGGGAACTCGAGAATTACTCGAGTAGGTGCTGTGTACTACTCGAAGCAGTAGGCTAGTTGACTCGAAGTATTTTAGAGGAAGCTCGGGTTAATAGTTGCTACAGGTTTCTACTTAAAACCTGTCAGTTTTTCGAATTTAAAATTTATTTTAAATTTGAAAGCAAGTTTTAAATTTCTTTAATTAAGTAAGTATTTCTTTAACATGTGTTTTTAAAGGGATTTAAATGGTTTTAAAAACTTTGTTAAAGTTAAATTTGAATTCATTTTAAATCTTAAGTTTAAAATGAAAGTTAAAAGTAAATTTAAAAGTAAATTGTTTAAAGTAATATTAATGATAATTTAATCATTAATAAGAATGAAGTTTATCTTAAAGTAAATTAAGATTTAATAATTTAGAATAAAATAAATTATTAAGGTAATTAAAAGTTAATTAATCAATTTAATTAATTTATGACTTGGGTTAATAAATTAGTAATTAAGGGTTTAAAATTGATTAATGAAGGATTAATTAAATTAATTTAAAGCTTAATTAATTTGAATTAAGGATCATTAATTTTATAAGTTAAGATTATAAATTAATGGTTAGGAATAAAATTATTAAAGTAATTAAGGTTTAATTAAGTTATTGTTAAGTACTTAATTAATTAAGTAATTAGAGATTAATTTATTGACAATTAGGATGAATTAAGTTGTAATTAATAATGGTAAATTAATGTTTAATTATTTAAGAAAGATAATTAAAGAATAGTTAATGGTTAACGTAGATCATTAATTAAGGATTATTAAATAATTAATTAATGTGATTAATTTTAGTAATTAAATAGATGAATTAATTAAGGTTAATCATTTGTGAAATTGTTTAATTAAATTACTTAATGGAAGTAATTAATAAATTAATTACCCATTGTAATTAATTGAGTTTATTTTGATTAATTAAGTTAATTAATTAAGTTTAATTAATTTAAGATAATCATTTAATGATTTGTATAATTACTTAATGTAATTTAATGAGGTATAATTACTTAGGAAAGTAATTAATAGATAATTACTGATGTAATTAATGGAGTAATTAAGGGTAGTTAATTACTTAATGGAATTAATCAAGGGATTAATTAAGAAATTAATTAAGGAATAATTAATTTATTTTAAGAAGTAATTAAGGGTAGTTAATTACTGAATGTGATTAATCAATAGTGATTAATAATTGTGGTTTAATTAAGATTAATTACTTAATGTAATTAATTTAAATAAAGTAATTAATGATGAAATGTAATTAAGGATCATTAATTAATATAATTAATGATGTAATTAAGAATTGATCAATTAAGAAATAATTAATAAATGAAGTGATTAATTAATGTAATTAATTAAGGAGTAATGAAATTAATTATAATTAATTAATAAATGTAGTAATTAAAGGTTAATTACTATAAGTGGTTAAGAATAATTAATTTGTGAAATTAATTTAAGTGCTAATTACTTGAATGTAATTAAATGTAATTAATCAAGGATGATTAATTAAAATGAATAATTAGATAAGGGTTGATAAATTAATTGATAATTAATTAATAGTGACTTAAGCAAGATTGTTAATGATGAAAATAATTAATTTAATTTATTTTAAATTAATTAGAGATGAAGTATTTAATTTAATTCATTTTAAATTAACTATATATGGTGATTAATAAATCATTGCTTAAGGATATTGAATGATATTGATTTACCTTGAATTGTTTGAGATCTCAGAGATGAGATGATTGATACTGTATGATTTGGATGCTTTGGTTGCATAATGCTGATGATATGGATTATCTGCTTTTATTGATAATGTTGATTATCTCTTGTGAATCTGTGAATTATCTATCTGTATGTAAATAGATAGTATAATTGAATTGGTTTAACTTTAAAAATAACTTGGCCTTAAAAGATACGTTTTGGATTTCGATGAGACCGGGATCGGGTTTCCGTATACCGGAATTCCAGGTCTGGAGACCCGAATACCACATCGATCCAAATTAACGATAGGTCGTGAATCAAGTGAAGATGAAGATTCAGAGTGCAAGGGTTATTGTCGTTAACTCTGAGGGTGATTCCAAAACGAGTGTAATGAGATAATGCCTTCGGTTTCGTTCGAACCCGGAACGAACTTGTATGGATTGAATGCTTTCAGAACATCGTCAGGTGGACGATGAGCATTCTAAGTGATGTGTTCTTTTCTAAGGTAATCGTGACCTCAAGCCTCACAAACCGGGAATGGCTAAAACAGGGGAGGTGCAGCAAGGTTAGTGGGTAGCACCCAAGTAGGACAAGATTACCTCTGTCTAGATGTCCCTTTCTATTTTCGACTTAGTGGTGCGGTTGCTGATCCCAACCGTGAGGTATCTTGTGCGGGAATTATCCAGTAAGGGATGTTCCGACCTTGTGTTGCAAGGGATTGGGAGTGATCCTCGGTACGGTGATCTAGGCCACGTACTGTGATGGGCGGTACCCCGGTAGCCCTGCCATTGTATGGAATTCAAAAATCCAATAAGTGCCAACGGACTTGATTGTATAACCCACTTTGTGGCTAGTATGCTGGAATTTAATAATGTAACAATTTCAGCTATTTCATATTTATTTGAAAACCCTAGACCCTATTATAATACAATCGAATTTCCTATCAAATGTTTTGGTTAGCGTAAGGTAAAAACTTACCCATGTTTATGTGTGGGAAGTCTTACGTGATACCTTTTCTTTCAAAAGGTTTTAAAGTTAAGCAAGTTTAACCCGTTTACTCACACCAGACCCATGTCTGACCCAAGTTGTTTATTTCTGTTTTATAAACTCTTGGGTACTCAAATTTTTACGAGTAGCCAAGGGATTCAGGTTAGCTTTGACGAGTAATCTGGAGGAGTAATGGAGCAGGAGGCTTCAGCGTTGTAGATAGATAGTAGTTTCCGCTGTGTTATCTCTATGATAGTGTTTTGTATTGTATCGAGTTGTAATAACTAGACAGATGTTTATAACTGTCTAGTATGTGATGTATATGTTGTATAACTCTGATAAGTGTTGTATACTATGTAACAGTTCATGTTATTAATATAATTTATTCATTCCGCTGTGTGAGATTCTAATGTTGTTTCTTTCTCTCTTCTCTTCTTTTCTATTTTCTACCCCTTTCTTTCTTATTGACGATGCGACTTTCTATGGAGAGAAAGTCGTGGTCGTTACAGAACTTGTATGGATTGAATGCTTTCAGAACATCGTCAGGTGGACGATGAGCATTCTAAGATAGATGTGTTCTATTTATAGGTAATCGTGACCTCAAGCCTCATCAACCGGGAATGGCTAAAACAGGGGAGGTGCAGCAAGGTTAGTGGGTAGCACCCAAGTAGGACAAGGTTACCTCTGTCTAGATGTCCCTTTCTATTTTCGACTTAGTGGTGCGGTTGCTGATCCCAATCGTGAGGTATCTTGTGCGGGAATTATCCAGTAAGGGATGTTCCGACCTTGTGTTGCAGGGGATTGGGAGTGATCCTCGGTACGGTGATCTAGGCCACGTACTGTGACGGGCGGTACCCCGGTAGCCCTGCCATTGTATGGAATCCAAACTCCAATAAGTGCCGTACGTATTAGTTGTGCCCAACTATGTTGAAATGTGAGATGTAAGCATTTCAGCTATTTCTGTATTTTACTTGAAAACCCTAGACCCTATTATAATATAACTGGATTTCCTATCAAATGTTTTGGTTAGCGTAAGGTAAAAACTTTTCCATGTTTATGTGTGGGAAGTCTTACGTGATACCTTTGTTTTCAAAAGGTTTTGAAGTTAAACAATTTTAACCCGTTTACTCACACCAGACCCATGTCTGACCCAAGTGTTTATTTTCTGTTTTATTAAACTCTTGGGTACTCAAATTTTTACGAGTAGCCAAGGGATTCAGGTTTAGTTTTGACGAATATTCTGGAGGAGCAATGGAGCAGGAGACTTCGGCGTTCGTAGATATAGTATTCCGCTATGTTGATATCTGTGATAGTGTCTTGTCTTGTATTTGAGTTGTAATGTCTAGACAGATGTTTATAACTGTCTAGTAAGTGATGTATAAGTTGTGTACTCTGATTATGTAAAGACTATGTATTAGTTATGTGATATATTATAATTTGTTCCGTTTCCGCTGTGAGATTCTGATGTGTTGTTTCTTTCTTTCTCTTCTTTTCTATTTTCTACCCCTTTCTTTCTTCATAAGGATGCGACTTTCTGGGCATAGAAAGTCGGGTCGTCACAATGCACAAGAGATTCAAGATTACAGAGTGCAGCCAATGGTCATACAATTATATACATACATGAATATATGTATACAATGCAAAAGTCAACATGATAGCAAGTACACACAGGAAAGCAGTGAAATGGGCAAAAGTATCAAATCTAGAAAACAAAGAAGAGTGCAGTACAACTACTACAGTGATACAAGTAATATGTACAAGTCAGTCTTCACAACACAGCAACAATGAAGTACAACAACTACAAGACCGAACTCAATACAGTAGTGCAGATGATCAAGAATAAGTGCACAGGGAAGTCACAGTAAAGTCGAATGCATAAGAAAAGAATTC
The DNA here is from genome assembly GCA_030737815.1 of Allium fistulosum. NCBI lineage: Eukaryota > Viridiplantae > Streptophyta > Magnoliopsida > Asparagales > Amaryllidaceae > Allium > Allium fistulosum. The sequence continues at coordinate 1,148,629,989 of CM060905.1, forward strand.
ACAGTAAAAAGAATGTCAATGCCGAAATCATGCATTTGAAAGCAGGAAGTTTTTTTTTTTTTGGAAATCAGAGAAAAAGTCAAGTTGTATAATTTAGGAAAGTATCAGATTCGTTTTTTTTTTCAAACAGAGGATCGAACGTCACAAAAACAAAGTCTTGCATCGAAAGGAATTTCCAAAAATACAAAGATTAAAACAGGAAATTATCGGCAACGTGAAGAAGCCACAAAAATCAACATCAACAAGGAAGTCAAATCGAAGCCAAAGACCACGAAAACAAACTAACAAATGAATTCGAACTGTTCGAATAAGATGTGAGTATACTACTCACCTTAATCACGGATTGGACACAAGCGGGGCGAAGGAAGTCGAAGCCCTAATTTCTTTGTGGAGGAGAACGAACGAAAGCCCCAATTTTTCTGAAGCCCTACGTTTCTAGATTGAAGAACGAAGCCGCCATAGAATCGAGACGACGCCTAGGCTAATTCTTTTGGGGACGAAGAAGAACCTCGTGGCCGCCATTATTATTATTTTTTTCTTTCGATTGTTTTTGTGAACGAATGAGGGAGAGAGGGAAGGGTTTCGTGGGTTTTACAGAGGAAAGGGGGAGAACGTGGTTTTGCAGAAGAGAACATGGTATAGGTATGGGCTGGTATTGGTTTTTTTATTTTATTTTCCTTATTATTTTTTTCTTCTTTTTAAAACTGATTTGTTTTTATTTAATTTTGTTGTTAAAATCTAAACTATGCATATATATTCATTCGTACGAAAAAAAATTTAAATAAAAGAATTTCAATCGATTACAATTTCCAAATTCAAACAGAAATTAACAATCGATATTAAATCATTAATTTACGAAGATTTTATCGTTATAAAATTTTCCAACAATAACAACAAATTATCTGTCAACTTTAATCGTTTATCGATGATTATAATTCGGGTGAAAATCCAGGTTGTTACAGAAATTCAATTTGAATTCGATTTAATTTTATACGCGTTTATACGCCGTACGTTCACAAAACAATTTTGATAAATACGAAATTTGAAAATCCAGTAATAATTCAATATTACGGACCCAATGAAACTTGTTTCGTCAAATTCCGAGACTGTGCCTCGGAAGACTATTTTTAAATTTGATTTCAAACGATACAATTTCAAAATTGAACAAATCGCTTTCAAATTCAATTCTGAAGCTTCTATTACCTTCAGTATTATCAATATGAATTTTCTAAGCCTTTAAATTATTTTTAACCGGCTTAAAATTGAAGATTCAAATTTTATTCAACTTCAATAGATTAAATTCAAAGATTTAATCGCTAATTCATTCTGATAATTTGAAATTCAAGTCAAATCATCGTTCAAATATTTAAAATTAATTAAATATTTCCAATTTAAATTGTTCAAAATTCAGGGTCGTTACATCCGGGCCCAAGTGGCTGTATCGATCTTCATGTCTCGACGTCCTCTACCCTCCTACACAACCCGATTTGGCTATCGACGCAAATCCGCCGTTGGATCGAGATTTGGCCTATGAACGACCGAGGTTCATCCTGAATTTCTTGACAAATGATGTATCGAATTGGAAAACGAATCATAGATCTGAGATGTGCTCGTCGAGAGCTTCAAATCGATATATAATTCGATATATATTGAGGTGTTTGATTTTTGGATTTGAATTTGATTTGCAATTGGATCTAGAATTTGTTTGTCTGCCATTGGAAAGAGGAGATGGGAAGGAGTCGTACATACAGACAAATGAGAATAAGTAGTTGCTACGGTTTATAACGAGCTATTTATAGACACAAGCTGAAATTAGAATGGACCAGATTGACTTGGATTGAAAGTTGAACGATAAATGACCCGAAAAGCCCGTTTTGACTCCGAAACGAAAATGGGTCATCCCATATATCAAAATAAATGGTTTCAATAATTTTAAATTCAATGGAATAGGTTTCAAATCCTAATTCAATCGTATGAAGAAGTTATGATAAAATTAGCTTATTTCAAATTGATTTCAATTAAATTGATTTCAAGGCGTTTTGAGTCCGTACGATCAAACGACAAGTTCGATCGCTACGAAAACTTGAAATCCTATAATAATTTACTGTTACGGATCCGATGAAACTGGTTTCGCCGAAATCCGAGTCAGTGGCCAAAATGGCTATATTTCAATTAATTAAATAAATTACTATTAACTAATTAAATCACTTTTCAGTTTAAATATTAATAATTTACAACTTCTATCATTTTTAATTTCTTAATCATTCACAATAATTAAAACAAATTTAGATGTAAATTTAAAGTTGATTAATCCATCAATTCCAGTGTTTAATTTCAATTTCATTAATATCAGAAATTATAAATTAAAATTCCAAAATCTATTTATTAAATTTTTTTATCATTGTTATTCAAGTCTTTCATTACAATAAGGGTATATATAACATTGGTTTATCTCTTAGCACATTAATGTTTCCCAATTTCATCTTAATTTCAATTAATGTAATATTTAAATATTTAATTTCATTTATTTGCAATTAATCCAATTATTATAATTTGAATTCCAATAAATTAATAAATCTTAATTTCCATTATTTTTATTCAACCAATTGTCAAATTATGAATAAAATTGACATTATTTCCCATTTATTTACATTAACATAATATTTAATTTAGATTTATTGCGATTAATTCCAATTCAATTTAATGGATTGAATATATATGTAACTTATAATAATTGTTGCCATTAACTCTCAATCACATTTTTATAAGTTTATCATTTTCAAACCAATATTATAATTACTTACAGAACATTGATTTTCTTCAATTACCAATCATTATATATTAATTCATTAATTAATTCAATATTTACGTTTGTTTTCTTATATTCAATTTATAGCCTAGTATAACATTTACGCTATTTCATTTATTGTAATTTCATTCAATATATTAATAATTAGCTTTAATTACCATTGTTACATTTCATTTTAGTATTTATTACATTACTGAATCTACAATTTTTATTTCTTTCAAATTTAATTATCAAAATATTATTAAATTAACTAATTTTAAATTATCGAAATTTACGGGTCGTTACACTATCCCTCGTCTAGGTAAGAGGCCAGGTGAACCAGGGTACCAGTTTCTCCTTAACATCTCCTTAGTTTAAGCACCTCACATCCGGATCTCATGAATAGAAAAAATCCAGTCTACTCGTCGGCTTTTAGAGCCAAGATTAAACCACTTATTTATAATAGCTTTTCTTTAAATCATTTATTTGATCTTTCTTCGATAAGATATAAAACCTCCAAATCGTTATCAAAACTCTTAATTATCCATTTGAAAACATTTATAAAAGATTTAGATAAGAATTGTTAAGTTTGAAACCATATTTCAAAAGTTAAAGAAAAGTGCTACGGAAAGTGCTTTTTAAGCTATATTGATCAAAACAACTTTTATTCATTTGAAAATCCATTTTTATCGCTCAAATCACTTTTAAATCATTTTAAAAGATTTATAAGATTTATTTCACATTTTAAAACATCATTTTCAAAGGAATCCAGTTTTGGATTCCGAACTACAAATTCAGGATTTTTCAAAAACTTGTTTTATTCATATTTCAAAATCTACTTATCGAAATCTCAATTTTCTTTCTTCGTTGGAAAACTACTTAAATAATAGTTTGGAAAATTCTTATCTCGAAGAATTCCAAGCTATATTCCACCTTTTACACTATTTTGATTTTTTTATAGTGCGCAATCATGAACTACCGTTATGCGACACGCTTATTTTCAACCAAATTTTCTATTTCATTCCAAACTTCACCAAAACACTTTTAAATGTTTATAAAACATTTCAAATATATTTTAAACCATTTTTAAGAGGTTTAACAATTCCAAACAAACTATTTCATTAATTCAAGGAAGTAATTTCCTTTGTGCTTATCTACGTGTATATTCGTGACTTGCATATATATTCAACATTCATATGAAAACAACCAAACTTGATGATCAAAGCATATTAAACATCCATTTACAATATCATATTATAATCCAACATATACTACAATAAATTTGGAGTTCTCACCTTAGATTCAAACGATCTAACTTTAAATCGGCTATAGCTCCGCTATGATCGAATTAAATTCTACGAAATCGAGCTCCGAAGCCTTGAAGTGGCTAGGCATAGCCTTAGGTGTGTAGGTGGTTCTCACTGCTATGAGTGTTGGGAGGGAAGGCTCGGCTTAGGGTGGATCTAATGGTGGCCATGAGTTTGAGGGGTGGGAAGGTGGTGTTTTGACTTGTTTTTGAAGTGGATTGATATTATATACATGTGTATATATTTTACTATTATTTTTCCATAACCTTTTCTCATTATTCTAAGGCATGGAAGCCATTAAAGAAGCTATTAGGAAGCTTAAGAAGAAGGAGGAAGAAGAATGAAAAATAAGAGAAGAGAGTAGGGTATTTATTGGAAAAAAGAGGAGTATAAAAGAAGATATGCATACACCACTTTTTCGAAGCTTCACCAACACACTTCTCCTCTAAAATACATGGCCATAGTCCCTCCCCCATGTGCACATAACTTCCATCCACTCATGTATGCATATGTTGACTTGTTTAAGCTTAAGGAGGAAGCTTTACTTAAAATATCTTAGATTTTTGTACTATGTATGTATTTGTAAGTGTATAAGTATATATGTATGTATACATATGTTCATGTGCATGTTAGTGGATGCATTTGTATGTTACATATGTGTACATGACATATAACAATGTTGCATTGATTCTGAACAACTTTCGTTCGATAAACCGTTGCCGATCGGAGAACCGATTCCTGGCCACATTTTCACATATACTTTAACTTACATATATTCATTAAAAAAATTTCAAAATAAATTTTTTGTCATTTTAAATGAGTTAAAATGATCATATTTGATTTATAAAACCATATAAATTTATATCAAAAATTATTTTCAAAAATCGCTATTATACCGATAAAGCGATATCGATTTTTCCTTATATTTTCAAATCAAATATACATACATACATACATACATACATACATACATACATATATATATATATATATCTTTGTAAAATTATTATAAATGATTTATTATCACTTTATAAATATTCAAAATGAATTATAACCTTTTTAAAATCATTATTTGAGTAATTATAATAATTATTTTATCATTAAATCTCGATTTAAATTAAAAAATTCAAATATCATATTTAAGCGCATTATTACTAATGTTATAAACACATTTTATTTTCAAAATAAAATCAATTGATTTTATTTCATGTTCTTATTTAATTATAAAAATAAGTGTATGTATCCAACTCCATGCATGATGTTTTACAATTATAGAGCTGTTTATTGATAAAACAGTTTTCGGCCATTTTATCGATTTAGATTTCGAGGAAAATATTTTTGTAAATATTTATTCAAAATAAGATTACTATTACTTATTATTACTCAAAACAGTATTATTTTTATTATCAACCTTTTATTTAAATAAACTTAAAAATAAATATAATCTATCAAAGTGATTTTGCGGGTCGTTACAGACTTTCTCCCTTAAAAGAATTTCGTCCCCGAAATTTCCCAAAACAAAAACCAATAGGTTTTGCCAAAAATATTTATTTTTAACTTACATCCGTATGATGTACATAGATCATCCATACACAATGTCTGATTCGACCTTCTATTCGAATTCACAACCTTAATTTCGAACTAGCATTGATCCCCCGATCCTTTAATGCGGTATTTGACCAGGCTTTCTGATCCGAACTTTAGTTCTCCTTGCATAGCTCTCAACTATGATAGAAAACTCAAGCATCTACCAGTAAACCCTCATCAATGTTCATAGTCAAGAATCGAGTGATAAGTCCTATTTCGAATAAGTGTCAAACACATCAAAGTTCTTTAATCGAATCTTAGATTAAATCGTACGACGAAATAATCCATATACTTCATATGTATTTATTAACCTTCCCAAAAAAAAATTCGAAAATATTTCATGAAACTTTCATCTTTTATTCAAACTTTTTTAAAGATACTTCTTCATACATAACCATTTTACCACCTTTTTTCCAAATATTTATTCACAAAAAATATTTCTATCTTTTTTTCATAAAGAAATCAAATATCCTTTATTTGGAATAATACCATTATAATTCTTATTTCAAAATTCCTTTGAAATTTCTTTGTTAATAAATCTCCTTATAAATTTAATTCCGAACTTATTTTATATTCCATAACTTTCCCTTTTATACTTTTTCAAAACATTAGGATATCCATCTTTCTCAAACATCATCTTATTTTTGCTAATCACACTTTAATTTATAAAATATACTTTTATAAAATATACTCTTAAATAATTTCTTAATTTAAACACTATTTATAAAGTCGCTTCTTTATATTACATAATCTTTTTATTATCGTATATTTCTAAACATATCTTAGGGGTTTTCTGAAAAACTTATTTTCAAAATAATTCATTAAATTGATAAATTACCATAATTTTCTTTAACTAATATCAAATGTGAAAACATTCTTTATTTAGTTAAAACTTCCTTTATCAATTAACACTCCATTATCAATTAAACTTCCTTTATACAAATATATTCTCTTTACTTTTACAGTTTCAATATATAAAAGTACTCATATACTTATTCAGTTGCTTTAAGTATATTCATAATTTACTTAACAAGTCTTACTTACTTATATAATCAAAGAGATTAAAACAATTACCATAAAAACATTATTATAATGAACTTCTCTTTTTATAACAAGTTAATTATAATATTTTCTATCTTTTTATAAAAACTCCAATTCTTCGTATTATCTTTAAAATCCCATTATTTAAGATATAAATATACCTAAAAGATTTCTTCCAAAGTGTCATTCAAGGGTTTAAAAACAAATGTTGCTAAAACGTCGTTTACTACAAACCCAAAACCATTCATTATAAACTTTAACCATTTATTTTAAAGATCAAAGCACACCCATACTTATCAATTAAGATAACACACTTTGATAAAAATTGACAACCATTAATTTGTCAAACAAGTGATACACTTTATCTTTTTTTTATTATATCGATCTAGTAACTCAAAAAATGATACCAAGGAATTTGGTACTAACAATAGTATCACATATTTCCTTAACAAGAAGGGGAATACTTAAGAGAATAGTTTACCATTTGAAAACATCTCCTGCCCGTTTTTAGTTTCTTTCGAGCCACTTAAATTAATTAATCATAAGATTGTTTTTTGTTTTCAAAATCCCTTTTTAGAAATAATATTATTATTTCTTTTCCAAAAATCATTTGAAATTCCTTCCAAAAATGTAACGACCCGTATTTTTACGGATCGAAAGATCGTAAAACCCTTTTCATTTGGTCGTTAGTGTGGTTAAGTCGTTCAGAGTTTAAGTTGTGTAGAAGTTAGGTCGTCTAGTAGTTAGGTCGGGTGAACGACCTAAGAGGTTGGAGCGACCTAAGTTAAATAAGTCGGCTGAGCGACTTAAGGAGTTGGCGACTTAAGAGAGTCGGCGACTTAAGGGTTAGCGACTTAGGAGTTAACGGCTTATGTTAGTAAGCGACTTAAGGAGGGTAGTGACTTAAGAATTAGCGGCAACGACCTAGTAGTTAGCGGCTTAAGGATTAGCAGCTTAGGGGAGTTAACGACCTAGGGGGTTAAGCGTGTTAACGACTTAAGGAATATGGGATAAGTCGTTGAAGTTTAGGTCGTAAGACCCTGTGTGTGTAGTTAGGTCGTGTAAGGGCTTAAGCAGTTAAGTCGTTAGGTCGTATCTGTGTTAGGTCGTAGACGACTTATGTTAAGTCGCGTAAGTTGCTAAGTCGTCAAGTCGCGTGTCTCTGTAGGTCGTGCACGTTTTAGACCGTGTACGTAGTTAGGTCGCGTAAGGGCTTAAGGGTTAAGTCGTTAGGTCAGCAATGCTGTTAAGTCGCTAAGTCGCATGCATGTGTGTTAGGTCGTATATGTACTAAGTCGTTGAGTCGCGTGGGTACTTAAGTCGTCAAGTAGTGTCTGTGTTAGGCCGTGTATGCTTTAGGTCGCGCATAGGCTTGTGAGTGTTAGGTCGTTAGGTCGGCATCTTAGTTAAGTCGTAGGGTTTGCTAAGTCGTAAGTCGTAGGTCGTGGGGTTTTCATAAGTCGTGGATGACTTAAGGGGGGCGAACGACTTAAGGATTTCCAGCCTATAAATACACGGTTCTATCTCACTTTTTGGGATCCAGATTTTGAAGCGACGAAGTGCTGCCATTTTGAGAGCTCGAGTTCAACACTTCTTCACTTCTTTTCTCCACTTTAATCTTGTGCTTCCTTCCATCCAAATCGAAGATCAAATCGAAGATCCAAGAGCTTAGATTGAAGATCTACATCCATCGAAGAGAGATTTCATTGTTTGAAGGGGAATATTGGAGAATCGAGCTAGATCCTTCGCTGTCTAGATCTGAAGTGTGTTGCTTTTAAGGTGTTTAGGTGATTTGGTGAGTGGTGGTTATCTCTCACACGGATCCAAAGGAGTATATCGGATTGGTGGCTTGATTTTGTGTTAAGATAGTGATTTCCATGCATTTTCTTAAACTTAAGTATAAATCTATGGTTCATGATGATTTGACATCCATTTTACTATATGTTAACCTATGCAAGTTCATTCATCAAGATGTAGAGATATTGCTCGTGATTCATGCTTGTTAGATTTGGACTCTTTATTTACAAGATTGCCATTATTGTTATTATTGTTTATTAGATCATGTTTGAATGCTTGATTACTTGGATTAATGATTGACTTGATTGATTGTTATAAATTAGTTGATTGATGATTTGATTTGGACAAGTTGGTCGAAGATGATTCAAAAGCTAAAGGGAAAGGCTCTTGAATAAGAAAAGCTGCTCGTGGCATATGACGCGGATGATAAAGCTCATATGGATAGATCTGATGATGATGTTGAGATGAGGCTTTGCTATGATGAGATAAAGCGAGGCATGATGTGAGATAGCCTTGGTTTAATCCAGACGGGATCATTCCAAGCATGTTGATGACTCGGTGAAATGGTTCGAGTTTGAGGATAATGGTTGGCTCGAGAGGCGCTTGAGCTAGTATGAGAATAGTCGTCGAGGAGGATGACTAGAAGGCTGAGATTTCATCGTTGTTGAAGGTTCTAGCAGGCTCAAAACAAGAGTACGCTGGGCAGATTCGATAGTCCCAAAAGACTACAGTTGATAGTCGAGTACTCTGGGCAGATTCGATAGTCCTAGGCACGGGCTACGACGACGTGCGGAGTTCTGTCTAGAACTGGGGTTACCATTAGCCCTTGACGGACGGCTGAAAGAATGTGCCGGTCATTCAATTAACGGTGGTATCGAAGCAATGATAACAGTGATAGCCAGAGTCATGGATGTTTGGTTGTATCGTCATTCGGTCTCAAGAGCAATATTTTCTGGGTGCTTAACTGATCTTGGTTTTGGCCTTGGGGGTTTGTACTTGGAAAACATTGACCTTGACTCGAGTGATAATTGCTTTACTTTAAATGTTTGCTTTGCTATGTTTACTTCTGCTTAGTGTGTCTAGGGGCTATCACTGTAGAAAGTGGTGGAGTGGGAGGGTTGGATTCCTATTCCTTTTACCTTTATGCTCCTTTGGTATGTTGTTAGTTAATTTACCGCTCACTAAGACTGTTGTCCTACTCAAGGTTTTATGTTCAACTCTTATTACCTTGGGCTGTTCATCCATTTTGGGATGGGCAGACTAGGTAGTAGGTGACAGGTGCTGTTCTTAGTAACCGACGATGCTGATGACGAAGACGAGCTGGAGGCTTGCATATTATTTTCTTACTATATGTACTGGATGTTCCGCTGCTTGTATAATTCTCTGAGTGATATGTAGTGAGGCTTGATGTATTGACTATTCAGATGTTTGTATTCAACTATTATGAAGCTTAATTGATGAGATTCTATGTGAAGCTTCACTATATATATTCTCTATTGTATTTTATCCATGCGCTGTGAGTAATACGATAGATTCTGCTGTTTTAACTTACCCCTGACGATCATCCATGGCTGCCTGGCACACTTTACAGTGCACTATTTCCATGTTTAGTGCAGGAGTCATGGGCGGTCGTCACATTTGGTATCAGAGCATTGGTTAATCGATTTTACCCAACGCTCGCTGACGTAACTACGTATGAGAGACGTAATTGTATTTTGATGGATGATTACTATATATAATATAATAGCTTAAAAGGATTTGAGTCCTTTATGCAGTTGATTCTCAAGGTGTGCTGATCATTTCTTTTGTAGATATTAAGAATGAGTCGAAGAGGGAGACCAGCTGCTAGGGAAGGCCGTGCTGCTGAGGGGGCTGCTAATTATGCTGCTATGTTCGAGGCTATGATGACTTCGATCATGAGGAGGATACCAGCTTCGGGGCCAGCAGTTGATGTTGGAATTCAAGTTCAAGCTCCAAGACCGGTGGATTTTGCTAAGCTGTGTAAAGACTATACTGCTCTTGGAGGGAAGGCTTTCATGGGAACAGAGTCAACCATTGAAGTCCAGAGATGGATAGATGCTTGTAGAAGAATCTTTGGTGACTTGGGAATCGAGGATGCAACCAAAAGGAAGCTCGCATCAAGACAGCTTCAAGGGAGAGCTTCTGACTGGTGGAACTCTATCACCATTGATACTCCGGAGGAAGAAATTACTTGAGAGCAATTCCAAGCCAGATTTGAAGCTAAGTTCATTTCTACAGCTCAGAAATCTGTTCTGTTTAAGAAGTTTGTGGAGCTCAAGCAATGTGGAAGACCAGTTCTTGAGTATGTTTCTGAGTTTGAAGCATTGTCCAAGTATGCCCGGTCGTATATTGAATCTCCTTATAAGAAGAACGAGAAGTTTGTGACAGGCTTGGACATTTATCTTGGGAGGCAGTTGGTGGATCATCTGGATGATCCATTTGAGAAGCTTGTGGAGAAAGCTCTCAGGTATGAGAATCTGTTTCCTAAAGAGGGATCTGTTGTTGCTGTAACCAAGAAAGAGTCTAAACCACAGCAGGGTGGAAACAAGAAGAGGAAGCAGCAGCAGCAGAAGGGTAAGGATGCCCAGAAGAAGCCGAAGGGCGAAGTGACCTGCTATAATTGTCAGCAGAAGGGCCATTTCTCCAGAGATTGTAAGAATCCAAAGGTGCCGGTGAAGTGCCACAACTGTGACAAGCCGGGGCATGTCAAGAGGAATTGTCCAGAACCGTGAAAGGACAAGCAGATTGTGCAAGCTTATGCTTTGGGGGCTGTTCCATCATCTTCAAAAGCTCGTACCGCTGAAGAAAAAGGAAAGAGTGTGGTGGTTCAAGGTACTCTTTCCATATGTGGTGTTCCAGTTAGAGTGTTATTTGATACTGGAGCGTCGCATTCTTTTGTTTGTAATGAACTTGTAGGCCGGTTGGGTTTAAAACCGGATATTGTTGATAGACCATTGGTTGTGACTAATCCAGTTGGGGGTTCGTCCTGTCTGTGTATGCTATGCCGTGGTTTGGTTGTATCGAGTCATGATTGCTCTTTTGTTTGTGATTGTTTTGTTCTGAACTTTGCGGGGTTCGGAATTATTTTGGGTATGGACTGGCTTAGGAAGTATGCGACAAAGGTTGATTGTGAAAGGTTGGAGGTGACAGTCGAGAATGTGGAAGGGCGAAAGGTTGTGATACGATGTAAGCATGAGGAAGGCGTCTTCATGAGCTTCATGTATTCGCTGGTTGTTCCACGGGATGGACTGTCATTGGTACCAATCGCTAATGGATTTGAGGATGTCTTTGATGAGGTCAAAGGGTTACCACCGCATAGAGAGATCGAGTTTCGTATCGATTTAGTTGAAGGAGCCAGACATGTTGTGATGCCACTTAGGCGGATGGCTCCTAGAGAACAGCAGGAGTTGAAGGTCCAAGTTGACGATCTTTTACAGAAAGGATTCATTCGGCGTAGTGTGTTCGAATGGGGTGCACCAGTTGTGTTTGCAACCAAAGCGGATGGATCGTTGAGGTTGTGTGTGGATTATCGTGAGCTGAATAAATTGACTAAGAAGAACAAGTATCCATTGCCAAGAATAGATGACTCGTTTGATCAGCTTCACGAAGCTAAGGTGTTTTCTCAGATGGATTTGGCTACGGGATTTCACCAGTTAAGAGTGGCTAAGGATAGTGTGCCGAAGACTGCTTTCAGGACACCATCCGGTTTCTTTGAGTGGCTGGTAATGCCGTTTGGATTGACTAATGCACTAGCATATTTTGGGGATCTTATGAATAGAGTGTTCAGAGATCAGCTGAACAAGTTCGTACTTGTGTTCGTGGATGATATTTTGATTTATTCCAGAACTGAAGAAGAACACAAGACGCACTTGCATATTGTTTTGGAAATCTTACGGAAACATCAGCTGAAGGCTAAGTTTTCGAAGTGTCACTTCTGGAAGAGTGAAGTGAGGTTCTTAGGCCATATTATCTCTGGAAATGGAATAGCAGTTGATCCCGCCAAGATAGCAGCAATCCAGGATTGGGTTAGACCTAAGAATGTATCTGATGTGAGAAGTTTTCTTGGATTAGCAGGATACTATCGTCGATTTATCAAAGACTTTTCCAAGATAGCTGCACCATTAACAGGATTGACGAAAAAGAACCAAGCATTCAGATGGGATGCTAAGTGCGAGCAAGCTTTCGGAATCCTGAAAGAGCTACTGACAAGTGCTCCTGTTTTGACTATTCCAAGTGGAAATGATGAGATGGTGGTTTACACCGATGCATGTGGTACTGGACTTGGAGTAGTGCTGATGCAGAATGGTAAAGTTGTTGTGTATGCAAGTCGACAACTGAAGCCGCATGAAAGGAATTATCCGACTCATGATTTGGAGTTAGCGGCGATTGTTTTTGCTCTGAAGATGTGGAGACATTATCTATTGGGAGTTCGATTCGAGTTGTTTACAGATCATAAGTCATTGAAGTATCTTTTCTCCCAAAAGGATTTGAATCTTAGGCAGCAACGATGGCTAGATTTTTTGGCATCATATGATTTTGGTATAGCCTATACTCCGGGAAAGGGTAACGCAGTGGCAGATGCGTTAAGTCGAAGACATGCAGGATTGGGAGCCATGTTTTCAGAATGGAAGAGTCTCGAGTATTTGGATGGATTTGAGTTCAGGCCTAGATGTGAATTAGAACCTAAGATGTTGGCAAACTTATCGATGAGACCGACTCTTGTGGAAAGAATTGGCAAGAGCCAAAAGCGAGATGATAAGCTTGTCAAGATTATCCGTGATTTGGAATCTTGATTGGACCCAGAAAAGGATAAAGGATTTGAGGTCGATCGAGAGGGTTGGCTTCGGAAGCAAGGACGACTAGTTGTTCCCGATATAGATGAATTGAGAGATGAAGTTCTGAAGGAAAGTCATCACTCGATGCTGACAATTCATCCAGGTGGAAATAAGATGTATTGGGATATGAAGAGAACCTATTACTAGGAAGGTATGAAGAAGGATATTGGAAATTTTATTTCCAAGTGCATGAACTGCCAGTTGGTAAAAGCTGAGCAGAAGAAGCCCAGTGGATTGCTTCAGCCATTAGAAGTTCCTACATGGAAGTGGGAACAAATATCGATGGATTTTATTGATGGGTTACCTAGAACAAGAATGGGAAATGAAGGGATTTGGGTCATTGTAGATCGTCTGACTAAGAGTGCAAGATTCATTCCTGTTCGATCAACTAGGACTGCATCAAAGTTGGATGAGCTGTATGTTTAGTGGATAGTTCGATTCCATGGTATTCCGAAGAGTATAGTGAGTGATCGAGACCCATTGTTCACTAGTAGATTTTAGAAGAGCTTCCAGGAAGTTTTGGGAACCGAGTTGTGTTTGAGTACAGCTTATCACCCTCAAACAGATGGTCAGACCGAGAGAGTCAACCGAGTTTTGGAAGATCTCCTCAGGGCATGTGTTTTAGATTTCGGAGGATCATGGGAAGATCACCTTCATTTGGTAGAATTTTCGTATAATAACAGTTACTAGTCAAGCATTGGTATGGCACCGTATGAGGCATTGTATGGAAGACCGTGTAACTCTCCGACATGTTGGTTGGAAACGGGAGAAAAGCTGATACTTGGGCCAGAAATGATTCGACAGACTTTGGATTGCATAGAGATCATTCGGCAATGAATGAAGGCAGCCCAAGACCGTCAGAAAAGTTATGCTGATAAGCATCGTAAGGATTTGGAATTCGACATAGGTGATATGGTTTTTGTGAAGATTTCTCCACTGAAGAATGTTATTCGATTCGGCAGGAAAGGAAAATTGACTCCGAGATTTGTTGGACCATTCCCGATCATCGAGCGAATTGGAAAGCTCGCCTAAAAATTGGAGTTACCAGAAAAGATGTTGGGTGTGCACAATGTTTTTCATGTATCATATCTACGGAAGTATGTGCACGATTCGAATACGGTGGTTTCTGCTGAGAGCTGTTAAGATTTTGAAGTTGACCTAGTTGATAAGAGACCTCGTAAGCCGCTTCGTGTTGTGGAAACTGACACGAAACAGCTTAGGAGGAAGGTAGTTAGGTTGCTCAAGATAAAATGGAGTGATGATGATAACGACTGTACATGGGTGGTGGAAGAGAGGATGAAGGCAGCTCATCCTGAACTCTTCGAGGTATAGCCATAAGGTGCCGTGTCATCTCATGACATTGTAACTTGTTCTAGTTTTATTATTCTGCATGCTAGGCTAGAATTGGACGCATGGTTTGTTGATTTTTATGGATGGTAGACATGCAGAATAGTTTTTGATTGCTCTTGTTTGTTTGGAATTTCGGGGGCGAAATTCCTAAGGGGGAGAGAATGTAACGACCCATATTTTTACGGATCGAAAGATCGTAAAACCCTTGTTATTAGGTCGTTAGTGTGGTAAAGTCGTTCAGAGTTTAAGTCGTGTCGAAGTTAGGTCGAGTGAACGACCTAAGAAGTTGGAGTGACCTAAGGTAAATAAGTCGGCTGAGCGACTTAAGGAGTTGGCGACTTAAGAGAGTCGGCGACTTAAGGGTTAGCGACTTAGGAGTTAAAGGCTTAAGTTAGTAAGCGACTTAAGGAGGGTAGCGACTTAAGAATTAGCGGCAACGACCTAGTAGTTAGCGGCTTAAGGATTAGCAGCTTAGGGGAGTTAACGACCTAGGGGGTTAAGCGTGTTAACGACTTAAGGAATATGGGATAAGTCGTTGAAGTTTAGGTCGTAAGACCCTGTGTGTGTAGTTAGGTCGTGTAAAGGCTTAAGCAGTTAAGTCGTTGGGTCGTATCTGTGTTAGGTCGTAGACGACTTATGTTAAGTCGCGTAAATTGCTAAGTCGTTAAGTCGCGTGTCTCTGTAGGTCGTGCACGTTTTAGACCGTGTACGTAGTTAGGTCGCGTAAGGGCTTAAGGGTTATGTCGTTAGGTCAGCAATGCTGTTAAGTCGCTAAGTCGCGTGCATGTGTGTTAGGTCGTATATGTGCTAAGTCGTTGAGTCGCGTGGGTACTTAAGTCGTCAGGTAGTGTCTGTGTTAGGCCGTGTATGCTTTAGGTCGCGCATAGGCTTGTGAGTGTTAGGTCGTTAGGTCGGCATCTTAGTTAAGTCGTAGGGTTTGCTAAGTCGTAAGTCGTAGGTCGTGGGGTTTTCATAAGTCGTGGACGACTTAAGGGGGGAACGACTTAAGGATTTCCAGCCTATAAATACACGGTTCTATCTCACTTTTTGGGATCCAGATTTTGAAGCGACGAAGTGCTGCCATTTTGAGAGCTCGAGTTCAACACTTCTTCACTTCTTTTCTCCACTTTAATCTTGTGCTTCCTTCCATCCAAATCGAAGATCAAATCGAAGATCCAAGAGCTTAGATTGAAGATCTGCATCCATCGAAGAGAGATTTCATCGTTTGAAGCGGAATTTTGGAGAATTGAGCTAGATCCTTCGCTGTCCAGATCTGAAGTGTGTTACTTTTAAGGTGTTTAGGTGATTTGGTGAGTGGTGGTTATCTCTCACACGGATCCAAATGAGTATATCGGATTGGTGGCTTGATTTTGTGTTAAGATAGTGATTTCCATGCATTTTCTTAAACTTAAGTATAGATCTATGGTTCATGATGATTTGACATCCATTTTACTATATGTTAACCTATGCAAGTTCATTCATCAAGATGTAGAGATATTGCTCATGATTCATGCTTGTTAGATTTGGACTCTTTATTTACAAGATTGCCATTATTGTTATAATTGTTTATTAGATCATGTTTGAATGCTTGATTACTTAGATTAATGATTGACTTGATTGATTGTTATAAATTAGTTGATTGATGATTTGATTTGGACAAGTTGGTCGAAGATGATTCAAAAGCTAAAGGGAAAGGCTCTTGAATAAGAAAAGCTGCTCGTGGCATATGACACGGATGATAAAGCTCATATGGATATATTTGATGATGATGTTGAGATGAGGCTTTTCTATGATGAGACGAAGCGAGGCATGATGTGAGATAGCCTTGGTTTAATCCAGATGGGATCATTCCAAGCATGTTGATGACTCGGTGAAATGGTTCGAGTTTGAGGATAATGGTTGGCTCGAGAGGCGCTTGAGCTAGTATGAGAATAGTCGTCGAGGAGGATGACTAGAAGGCTGAGATTTCATCATTGTTGAAGGTTCAAGCAGGCTCAAAGCAAGAGTACGCTGGGCAGATTCGATGGTCCCAAAAGACTACAGTTGGTAGTCGAGTACTCTGGGCAGATTCGATAGTCCTAGGCACGGGCTGCGACGACGTGCGGAGTTCTGTCTAGAAACGGGGTTACCATTAGCCCTTGACGGACGGCTGAAAGAATGTGCCGGTCATTCAATTAACGGTGGTATCGAAGCAATGATAACAGTGATAGCCAGAGTCATGGATGTTTGGTTGTATCGTCATTCGGTCTCAAGAGCAATATTTTCTGGGTGCTTATCTAATCTTGGTTTAGGCCTTGGGGGTTTGTACTTGGAAAACATTGACCTTGACTCGAGTGATAATTGCTTTACTTTAAATGTTTGCTTTGCTATGTTTACTTCTTCTTAGTGTGTCTGGGGCTATCATTGTAGAAAGAGGTGGAGTGGGAGGGTTGGATTCCTATTCCTTTTACCTTTATGCTCTTTTGGTATGTTGTTAGTTAATTTACCGCTCACTAAGACTGTTGTCTGACTCAAGGTTTTATGTTCAACTCTTATTACCTTGGGTTGTTCATCCATTTTGGGATGGGCAGACTAGGTAGTAGGTGACAGGTGCTGTTCTTAGTAACCGACGATGCTGATGACGAAGACGAGCTGGAGGCTTGCATATTATTTTCTTACTATATGTACTGGATATTCCGCTGCTTGTATAATTATCTGAGTGATATGTAGTGAGGCTTGATGTATTGACTATTCAGATGTTTGTATTCAACTATTATGAAGCTTAATTAATGAGATTCTATTTTGTTAAGCTTCACTATATATATTCTCTATTGTATTTTATCCATGCGCTGCGAGTAATACGATAGATTCTGCTGTTGTAACTTACCCCTGACGATCATCCATGGCTGCCTGGCACACTTTACAGCGCACTATTTCCATGTTTAGTGCAGGAGTCATGGGCGGTCGTCACAAAAAATACCGAAATTTAAATTCTCACAAATTTCTTTATAAAACATATTTTATAAATCCAGTTTATAAAATTACGTATATAAAACGTATTCATAAGATTTAATTATCTTGAGTAAATTCCTTTAATAAACATTTATTGAATACCCCATAGTCAAATTGTGAAATTAAATTCACGAGGTGTTCGTGCTTAAACTTTTAAATTAAACAACCGATTAGTTTATGATAATAACTGAGTATTATCCTTTCCTTAATCAAATAACTATATTACTTGAAAAATATTCTTTATATTCAAATTATAATCTTTGGTAAATTTATTTCATTTACCAATTTTCAAAGCCAAAATCATTTGGATCTTACGAGGATAATCTTCCTCGATTGGAAACCCACCATTTCTAGGTGGATATTCTAGCTGTTCCTCTTCGTCGCTAGAGAGAACTAAGATGTTATCCTTTTTGCCCCAATTTGCTCTAGAGGAGTCTCGTTCACTTAACTTCCCTCATATGGTTTATACAAGGCAAACAATCGTTCTTTTATACACAAGTAGTAGGTAATTTCTAGCATATTCTTAGGTAGAGAGGTTTGGTCAATGCTTAGAAAGTGTTTCAAGATTTCTAAAGATAGCTTCAAAAATGCTTTGTATAAAAGGTTTTATTATTTCAAAAATCCTTTGAAATTTTTTTTACCAAAATATTCTTTTCTTTCAAATACATATATATTGTTTTTAGGTAAAATGATTTCATATAAAACCGAATTCTTTTGTTTATTTCATTAGCAAATATGCGCTTATATATGATACTCTTAAACTCATTCTAGGGTGTTACTAACCCTATCTCTAATGAGTTACTCATCCTAGGGCATTACTAACCTTATCTTTAATGAGTCTTTTACCCCGATCAAGCTCAAGTGTTCGCTTAACCTAAGCTCTGATACCAAATGTGATGACCCGTTTCTTCAACTCCCAAAAATCAACACTAATACATCGTCGGTATTCACATGCCGTAAATCCAAGTGCCAAAGAAGCGAATTCTCAAGGGTAAGAAAGAAAAATAAGACAGAATAGAATCTCACATATGTTATTTCAACAAATAATCTTTACAGTGGAAATTAAAATACATTTATCAGAGTTAAATATAGAAAATTATAAATTCCTTTCCTTACAAATGCAGAATAAAATATTACTCAAGTGTGGTGGAAATAGATAATAAATCTTTAGAAAATCTTCAGACTCCATTCTTCAAGCTCCAACCTGCTTCTTCTAAGCTAAACCTGACTACTAGGCTGCCCGAGGAAAATTAGGGCACCCAGAGTTTAAGGAAATGGAAAATAAACTCCGGGTCAGTCATGAGAGAGGTGTAAGAACTCAAAATACGTGTTTTGAAAACAAAAAGGTATCTCATAAGATCACACCGCACTTAAACATGGAACGGGTTTTTACCATATGATAACCAAAACATTCTACATCAAAATACTTGATATTATTTTTAATGACATATCTTTGAAAACATTTGCAAGTAAAATTACTAATCTTATTCGAAATTGGTACCATTATTAAATTCCAGCATACTAGGCTCTACAAACAAATTGACAGGCACTTATTGGAGAATGGATTCCATACAAATGACCAAGTGAAGGGACTACCTTCCGGCAATACATCTCTAGAGGAATGTACCGAGGTCAACGGAACATCTACACCTCTACAAGCACAAGACCGGCCTACTTTTCCTTAGATAGTACCAAATATGCCATCACCCCGGTCGTTACCGACCTATCCGAGAGCTCTCTTGGCATACACCACATTAATTTAAACCCGAACGTCATAGCTGGTAGAAATATATTTAGAAGGGGATGATCATACCCTAATGGTTGCGAATTTCATAGCTTTGTTGCATCCAACCCTATTTCGGTCATTTCCAAATGTGAGGCTTGAGGTAACGATTATCTTTTACATAGCACATCATCTTCTTTTGAATGCCATACTATTATTTTATCGATCACTTTTTGACTTCCAAAAACTTACAACCTCCGAGCTCATGCATCTTAGAGAAGGGTGTTAAGCAAAGAGAAGTTGCATTCTCCGTCGCCAAATAGATGTATGTTTATAAAAGTCAATGACGAAATCTTAAGAATGTAGTGTCAGACATCCTGTTTAACGGCAAATTTTCTACCGGTTTAGAAAATCGCCGATAAATTTCCAATTAAAATAACCGCAAGCGCACGGTGTACAAAAGTTAGTACGTGGCGAGTACGGGTCGATTCGTATGGAATTGATAGATTTTAAAAATCAATTCAATCAAATTATACCAAATGGAGAGGAAATTGTTAACTACAAGCAAACTAAATCTAGAATTAAAATAAGATTAAAAACTATGAGATTAGAGAACAATTTAGAGGCAAATCCACTCTCATATTTTTGTAAATCAACAAACAAATAATTTATGATCTCTAGTTTTGATATTAAGTGAAATAATTGTTGCATTTATCATAAGTATGGTTTATTTGTGTTATTAATTAACATAACTTAAACTATCAAACTATAATACAACAAATAAACCACTTATAAATTCTCATGAAAATGAAGCTAAAGCGAAAGCTAATTTAAGTATGATCTATTTACTATTGTAATTACTAATATAGATCATCAAATTTTGTTTTTACTTCCATTTCAAAATCAAAAATCAATTAGCAAATGATGATGTAAATTGTGTTTATGTTGAATAAGAATAGCTCATTTGCAAAAGCAACATAAGCTATCAAACCCACTTGTATAAACTTTCATCAAAATTCACTTTAATGAAGCACAAATAAAAGAGATCATAAATCATAGAAATGTTGAAATTACATAAAGTTAGAGAGCTTCATTACCTCTAAATCAAAGGGGTTTAGCTACTCATTTGTGTTATCAAATCAACACTTGTAAATTTCAACATTAAAAAGCAAAGAAATGTAAACTAAGCAAAGGAAGAAAGAGAGATTAACTACTAACTACTAGCATAAAAACAAAGCTACACTACTTGCATGAATGTAAATCTAATCTACTAACAAAGAAAAGAGAAGAGCACAGAAATAAGAATAAGCATAAAAGTAAATAAAAACAAGTAGAAAAGATAAGAGAAAGAGGCTAGGAAGCCATTTTTATTTCATGAAACATAGTGCTTACAACTTGCATTCTTATTTCCTAACTAATTTTTGAGAGTAGAAGATATTTACATGTACATAAAATCAAAACAATTCCCCGGCAATGACGCCAAAAACTTGTTTAACGGCAAATTTTCTATCGATTTAGAAAATTGCCGATAAATTTCAAATTAAAATAACCGCAAGCGCATGACATACAAAAGTTAGTACGTGGCGAGTACGGATCGATCCGCAAGGAATTGTTAGATTTTAAAAATCAATTCAATCAAATTATACCAAATGGAGAGGAAATTATTATCTACAAGCAAAATAAAACTAGAATTAAATTGGGATTAAAAACTATGAGATTAGAGAACAATTTAGAGGCAAATCCACTCTCATATTTTTGTAAATCAATAAACAAATAATTTATGATCTCTGGTTTTGATATTAAGTGAAATAATTATTGCATTTATCATAAGTATGGTTTATTTATGTTATTAATTAACATAACTTAAACCATCAAACTATAATACAACAAATAAACCACTTATAAATTCTCATGAAAGTGAAGCCAAAGCAAAAGCTATTTTAATTATGATCTATTTACTATTTAATTAGTAATATAGATCATCAAATTTTGTTTTTACTTCCATTTCAAAATCAAAAATAAATTAGCAAATGATGATGTAAATTGTGTTTATGTTGAATAAGAATAGCTCATTTACAAAAGCAACATAAGCTATCAAATTCACTTGTATAAACTTACATCAAAATTAACTTTCATGAAGCACAAATAAAAGAGATCATAAATCATAGAAATGTTGAAATTACATAAAGTCAAAGAGCTTCATTACCCCTAAATCAAAGGGGTTTAGCTACTCATTTGTGTTATCAAATCAACACTTGTAAATTTCAACATTAAAAATCAAAGAAATGGAAACTAAGCAAAGGAAGAAAGAGAGATTAACTACTGTCTACTTGCATAAAAACAAAGCTACACTACTTGCATGAATGTAAATCTAATCTAGTAACAAAGAAAAGAGAAGAGCATAGAAATAAGAATAAGCATAAAAGTAAATAAAAAAAAGTAGAAAAGATAAGAGAAAGAGGCTAGGAAGCCATTTTTATTTCATGAAACATAGTGCTTACAACTTGCATTCTTCTTTCCTAACGAATTTTTGAGAGTAGAAGATATTTACATGTACATAAGAGGGCTATTTATACAAGCATAAAACCCTAATTCAATTTTTAGGGTGCTTTCCAAAATTCCCGTTTAGGAAGTGTGGCGACCAAGTAACCATTAGCAACTAATTAATCCATCATTAAATGTGCATGAAGCTTTAACCTCCACTTAGTTGTCCATTAGCTTTCTATTTGTAGATTTAGGTAAGTGGATGGGGTCCTCCATGATCATGAGCTTGAACTATTTACCTCTTCGTTCCTTTGTATTCATTTATACATGCATGTATCTTCATAAAAACCTCTTTCATATGCATCCAAATTCCTATAAAAATCATAAAAAATGTCCAAGTAAAAATTCTTAAATTGACATATGCACAAAAATGTCCATTTTGCCCCCTGAATGAAGATGAATATGTGAAGATTTGAAAATAATTGAATTTTGGTTTTAAACATGTTAAAATGCCCAAATATGACATTTATTTAAATAAAAATAGATAAAATATGGATGTAAATATATGCACATTAACGTGCACATCAAATACCCCCACACTTATCTTTTTATTCGTCCTCGAATAAAGGAAAACTAAGATAAATCCATTTTCGTAGGAAGCACGATTGCATTGAGCGTATGCAAGAAGCCGTTAAACCTCTGGGTGTCCCCAGTACGACGAGTGTTGTCCCATGAGGGTTTTCAGCGGATACTACCCACAAAATCCGAATGTAAAGTGAAAATATTTACAAAATGCAAGATTTATTTACAAAGAGATGAATGCAAGTTTTTGAAAATATTTACTAATGAAGAATTTACTTTCAAATCGACACTAATAAGTTAAATATAAGTTCTGGTCATTATCAAGAAATTTATGTCCTTTTACTTGTCAAAATTTTCAACAAAAATTAAGTTGCCATAACAGATAGACTATAGTTTGGCTAGTTTTTTCGGTTGATAACACAATGTAATTATGAAATGGATCCTTAGTTGATTGTCAAAGTTTGTCAAGGTGGTATTTTCATCTCTTTTCAATAACAAGTTAAATCAAACAAGTAAAAATAGTGCTTAGATTTCAATTGCTTACTCTCTCTTATTTGAAAATTTTATTGGTATTAACAATATTTACATATCCCTAACTCAGGTACATTGAGGCCAGAAATATTAACCGTGCATTGCCTTGCGGACTGATGTGAGGGTAATATAGAGCGTGGCGAGTGAACACACAAGTGTGACCACTTATCGACTGTAGGCATTATTAAAAGGAATTTTAATATACATACGTATAACTCAGATAAACTGAGGCCAGATATACCGATCGTGCACTGCCTTTCGGGCTTACGTGAGAAGGGTGCAGAGCATGGCGAGTGAACACATGAGTGTGAACACATGACTGTAGGTGTTAAAAATATATACATATATACAAATGTTTTTTTACTTATATATTTTTTTATGTTTTTTTTCTACTTTTATTAGAAAGAGAGAGTTTTGCAAAATCATCTTAGCACCATTTAACTTAGAAGATAAAAATGTTATATCCTTTACTTTAAATTTACCACTTTTTTAAACAAAGATTTTCAATTAGAACATACTTCATAATTAACACATATGAACCTTCCTATATACTAGTTAAACCATTGTTATTTGTAATCAAACTTCATTTTTATTTTTGTTAAGACAAACAAATTTTCAAAATTTTTAGTTTATTAACCAAAACTTGTACTAATCCTTTAGTGTTTCTTCAAAAATAAATCGAAATGCTAAAAAGAAAATGTTTTTGGGATTTTTTTTTGAAAATTTTGGGTTTAAAGAAAATGAAAATTCAAAAATGCCATGAACATTAAAAAAAAATGAAATGAAAATGAGACCCCCCACACTTAATTTTGATTGTGTCCCCACAGTCAATGCACAATATAATGAGTGTAACGGGGAAAAATATATACATATTTACAAAAGAGGGTTAACATTCTTACTAGACGTAGCTTGGCTCATGAAGAATCATGAACTCCTCCTCTTGGTTACTGGGAAATTCCAAGAAAGGTTTCAAACGATGACCATTGACTTTGAAAATCGAGCCATCCCTGGGGTATTCTATTTCTACGGCACCATGTGGAAAAACAGTTCGTACCACAAATGGTCCGGTCCATCTTGATTTAAGTTTCCCAGGGAATAAATGAAGTCTTGAGTCATATAAATGAACTATCTGGTTAGGCGAAAATGTTTTCCTTAGGATTGACTTGTCATGAAAAACTTTTGTTCTTTCTTTGTAAATTTTCTCATTTTCATATGTGTCGTTCCTAAGTTCTTCTAGTTCGTTGAGTTGTAATTTTCGGTTTTCGCCAGCTTTATCGAGATCAAAGTTTAAGTTCTTTATTGCCCACAACGCTTTGTGTTCGATTTCAATGGGTAAATGGCAAGATTTAGTGTAAACTAAATGAAATGGGGACATCCCAAGGTTAGTTTTAAAAGCAGTACAGTAAGCCCAAAGCGCGTCGGTCAATATCTAAGACTAATCTTTTCAATTTTTGTTGACAGTTTTCTCCAAGATATGTTTTATTTGACGATTTGAAACTTCAACTTGCCCACAAGTTTTAGGATGATATGGAGTGGATAATTTGTGGGTTATTGAGTATTTCTTCATTAATGTTTCAAAAGATCGATTGCAAAAATGGGTTCCGTTATCACTGATTATTGTGCGAGGTGTGCTGAACCTCGAAATGATGTTTTCTTTGAGAAATTTTACAACAATTCTATGGTCGTTGGTTTTGCAAGGAATGGCTTCGACCAATTTTGAGACGTAATCGACAGCGAGAAGGATATACAAGTTTCCAAAAGAATTGGGAAAAGGTCTCATAAAATCGGTACCCCAAACATCAAAGATTTCGATCATAAGAATGGGGTTTAGAGGCATCATATCTCATCAAGAAATTCGTCCAAGCATTTGACATCGATCGTAGGTTTTACAAAATTCAATCGAGTCTTTGAAAAGAGAAGGCCAATAGAAACCACACCGAAGCACTTTTTCCGCAGTTTTTCGAGGACCGAAATGTCCACCGCATGCTTGATCGTGGGAAAATGAAAGAACACTCCTGATCTCATTATCCGGAATGCAACGTCCAATGATTTGGTCGGGACAATATTTGAACAAGTATGGATCGTTTCAATAGAAATATTTCACTTGGGACATGAATTTGCATTTGTCCTGTTTGGACCAAGATGAGGGAGTTTCTTTAGTGACTAAGTAGTTCACTATATTAGCGTACCATGGATCGATAGAAATTAAAAGAAGTTGTTCATCGAGGAAGTTTTCATTGATTGGCAAAGAAGATGGTGTGTTCAGAAGATGAGACAAGTGATCATCTATGACATTATCGGTTCCTTTTTTGTCTTTAATTGGAAGGTCAAATTCTTGAAGTAAAAGGATCCAACAAATCAAATGAGATTTAGCATCCTTTTTGGCAAAAAGGTATCGAAGAGCAGTATAGTCAGTGTAGACCGTGATGTGTGAACCTATCAAGTAAGGTCGAAACTTTTCGACCGCAAAAACGACAGCTAGAAGCTCTTTTTCGGTTGTTGTGTAATTGAGTTGAGCGTCATTCAAAGTCATACTTGCATAGTGTTTGTACCAAAAATGGGCACAACACTCTTCGGAAGTCTTTGAAGAGATAAGCGCGAAGAATGAAATTTAACACTGTGGGTTATCTAACAAAAACTCCAAATAACAGAAAGGTAAAGTGCAAAGACAAGCTATTTAGAGTGGTTCGGCGTTTTAGCCTACGTCCACTATGAAGTTTGATGATTTTATTGCTCGACACTCGAAGATTACAACTCCTTATAACGCAGTACAATTGGTTTTGTGAGCTAAGTCTGAATTTAAGACAACCGTGGTGATTCTGAGTAAATCTGGCAGAGTCTGGGCGCTCTTTAGCTCTTAGAATTCTCCGACCCCTTTTCTGAATGACCAGGGGCTCTATTTATAGGTGTAGGAGGCTGATATTTCGCCTAAACTGAAGGGAGACCAGTTCTGGTACGTCAGGGGGCCCACATGCCCACTTTCTGGAAGTTCGGGCCCACTTTGGGATCGATTCGAAGCTACGTTCGAATCGATCAAGAAATTGTCCAATCGAGCTGAAATTTGGTGCGAACATTCTTCAACATGTGCTCAAGCCTCTGTGAAAATTTCATAGTATTTGGATCTGTAGATCCCGAGTTATGATCGATTCAAGATGGTGTTCTTCGCCCTATGGATTCGTTCGAATCGATATGGTTCGAATCCATAGGGTCGAATCCATGCTCCTGCATGTGAAGGCGATGATGTGGTGCGTGTCCCTCATATCGATCCGCTCACTCCGTATTGACTGGGTCGACTCCATGTTCATCGCCGCTTTGACTGGGTGGATTCGTGGTAATGGATTCGAAGGTATGCTCCTTCGAATCAATAGAGCATACGTTCCCTTTGTATCGATCAGAGCACTCCATAGTCGATTGATTCGAAGACTTTACTGCTGAATGGATTCGAAGATGGGAATGCTCAATGGATGCGAGGTAATGGGTTCGAAGGCAATTACCGGATGGATTCGAAGCTCCTTCCACTTCTCGGACTCGAAGCATGGAATGGCTCCGATGGATTCGAAGTGTGATCCATTCTGATCGATTCGAGGCTGAGGCTCGCATTCGATGGATACGAACCATGGCCTTGTCCCGATGGATCCAAACATAGGCTGTCTCATGGATTCGAACTAAGGCCTCGTGGATGGATTTGAAGTAACTCGTAGGAACTGACTCGAACGAACATTCTTTGATGGTTCTGAACCATATGGAGTCGAACTGATGGATCCGAACGACCATCGCCTCATCGATTCGAAGCATCCTGACTCGAGGGATTCTAATGGCTTTAGCTTCATGGATTCGAACAGAGCTTGACTTGATGGGTTCGAACGGTGCCTCTACCTATGGATTCGAACCTAGGGCTATTCCCTCCACTTCTCATCGATGATAACTTGAGCATACGAATTCGGATCGACTCGAAACTTGGAATAATGGTTTGCATGGCTCTGCTTGACGTGTCTCATCAATTGTAGCCCGATCCGGACTCGGGCATAATCCATCGATATTTGTAGTTGCCCAACAATCATTCGAAGTTGAAGACGTGTGATCCTGTTTCTTTTTCAGTTAGTTCCTTGGTATCTCGGCCTTGCCAAAAGGCGGGATTACACATAGTAAATGACATGAAGAATTTTGTTGATGCGTGGTCCTAAGACAGAACCAACTAAAAAGTTTGAGGCGTCACACATTATTTCAAATGGGAGATCCTAATTGGGCGCGCAAATGATTAGAGTAGAAATGAGTTCATTCTTAAGACGTTCAAAAGAAGAGATATACTCAGAGTTGAAATCGAATGGAACTTCTTTTCCGAGGAGAGTTGTCAAAGGACGAGCGATTTTGCTAAAGTCTTTCACAAAGCATCGGTAAAAGCCAACATGTCCTAGAAATGATCCAATGTCCTTAACACATTTGGAAATGGGTAGGTTTGCAATGACATCGATTTTCGCTTTATCTACCTCAATGCCCTTATTTGAGATGATATGTCCAAGGACTATGCCTTGTTTGACCATAATGTGGCATTTTTCCCAATTCAAATCAAATGGTTTTGTTTGCATCGATTTAGAACCAACTCAAGATGATATAAACAATCAGAAAAAGAATAACCAAAGATACAGAAATCGTCCATAAAAACTTCTAGAAAGCGTTCAATCATGTCAGAAAAGATGCCAACCATGCATCGTTGGAAGGTAGCGGGAGCGTTACAAAGTCCGAATGGCATACTTCGATAAGCAAAGGTACCGAATGGACAGGTGAAAGTCGTTTTCTCTTGATCTTCGGGAGCGATTGGAATTTGGTTATATCCGGAATAACCATCAAGGAAGCAGTAAAATTCGTGGCCGGCTAAACATTCGAGCATTTGGTCAATGAAAGGAAGAGGGAAGTGATTTTTTCGTGTTGCGGCATTTAGTTTTCGATAATCAATGCAAACACGCCAACCAGTTTGAGTTCGAGTTAGAATAAGTTCGTTTGAATCATTCTTCACAACGGTAAGCCCAGACATTTTTGGTACAACATGAATTGGGCTAACCCATGAATTATCAAAGATTGGGTAAATGATTCCATTGTCGAGAAGTTTAAGAATTTCATCACGCACCGCATCTTTCCTTTTTTGGATTAAGCCTTTGTTGCGCGTCACGAACAGGTTTGGCATCGTCGATTAAATGGACGTGATTTTGAAAAAGAGCGGGACTAATACCCTTAATATCGGTAATCGACCATCCAATTGCTTCCTTGTTTTTCGAAAGAATAGAGAGAAGAGAAGCTTCTTGGTCAAGAGAAAGATCGTTAGAAATTATGACAGGACAAGTTTCGTTTTCACCTAAGTATGCGTACTTAAGGTGATCGGGAAGTGGTTTGAGGTCCAACTTAGGGAGTTGCTCGATTAAAGAATTGGGTTGAGATTCGGACCCAACTTGAAGCGATTCAAAGGGAAGAGTATCCAATCCCGTTGGGGATTTCGTGAAATAATTTTTCGTATTCAGCTTCACGTTCGTTGTTAAGGTCAAGTGTCTCGTTTTCAAAATTTTCGTGAATGGCACTAACTTCCAATATTTGGTCGCAAGGTTCATTTGATTTGCTTTCAAGATCGAAAATGTTGAGATCCAAAGTCATGTTTCCAAAAGAGATTTTCATCGAACCGTTACGACAATTGATTAAGGCATTTGAGGTGGCTAAGAATGGTCGGCCTAAAATCAATGGAATTTGACTCATGGGATTTGTTACGGTTATGTTTTGAGAATGATAAAATCAACAGGGAATATGAATTGCCCTACTCGAATGAGCACGTCCTCGATTTCTCTTACGGGCTTCTTAATGGAACGATCGGCGAATTGAAGCGTAACTTTTGTGGGTATGAGCTCACCTAAGTCTAATTGTTCGTACACGGAGTATGGAACCAAATTGACACTCGCGCCTAGGTCTATCAAGCATTTTTTAATCGTCTTGTCTCCAATTGTACATGAAATTGTAGGGCTGCCAGGATCTTTGTATTTAACGGGCATGGATTGGGACAAGACTTCACTCAAACTGGCGGCTAAGAAGACTTTTTTGGGAACTTGAGTGTGTCGCTTTTGGGTGCACAAGTCCTTAAGAAATTTTGCGTATGTGGGGACTTGCTGAACGATGTTAAGAAGCAGGATGTTAACTTTCACTTGTTTAAAAATTTCCAACATCTTTTCCATTTAGTCCGAGTGTTTCTTTGGTCGAAGACGATGTGGAAATGGAACACGATACTCGTTAAGCGGGTCTACCCGAGTAAAAGAAGAAGAATTTTGATTGGCATTCGATTCGACGATTGGCTCCCCATTCTATTCAGGTTCGTTCGTCGTGTTAGAAGTGTCGAGAGAGGTTTCCGGTAAATCGTTTGGATTAACGACTTGATTATCGATTTGTTTACCGGAACGTGGAGTTGTGATAGCATTCAATTGGGTGACGTGGCTATCTTGAACAACATGGGCTTGATTTGAATTTGCATTTTGATTTCTGGGATTTGGCATGGGCTGGCTTGGGAATGTTCCTCGTTCACATTCACTTACAAACGTGGCTAATTGACTCATTTGCATTCCAAGTTTTGCAATTGATTAGTTTGTGTTTTGCATATATGAGGTCAATAAATTTTGCAAATTGTTGTTTGATTAAAGACTTTGAGTGGTTGCTTCAGCCAACATTTCAAGAGTTTTCTCAAGCGAAGTTAAACGTTTTATCGTCTTGGGGAGGGTGAGCAGCATATGGTTGAAAATTTGATTGTTGCGGTTGATTATGAGACAGACCCGCAAAATTTGGTTGAAAATGGTTGGGCTGAAAGGGAGGATTTGAAGCATTATTCGGAAATGCTTGAAAATTGGGATGAATCGTATTCGTGTTGGGATTGTTTTGGTTCCAAGAAAAATTTGGATGATTTCTCCAACCAGGATTGTACGTTGGAGAAAACGGGTCATTTTTGGCTTTATTAAAAGCATTGATTTGTTCGACAGAATTGGGACACTGATCGGCTATATGATTAGGATCGTTGCATTTATAACACATCGTTTGGGAGGCTTGGCTCATTTGATTCGATGAGAAAACATTATCGAATTTTTTAATCATTGTGTTGATCTTAGCTTCCAAAGTAAAAGAAGATCCTATCAAGTGTGCACTCGATCGTGAGTAAATTGATTTTTCGTTCGAACATTCCCATTGGGATGATTTTTCGGCGAGGTTTTCAAGAAATTGCCAAGCATCCTCGTGCTGTTGGGTAAGAAAGTTGCCTTGGCATATTGATTCGAGCATGGTTCGTGAGCTGTTTTCGAGTCCATCGTATAAGATTTGGCAAATCGCCCATTTTATCAAAAGCTCTATGAATCTTTCAAAATATTTTCCGAATGGTTCTCCCTTGAATTGATGAAAATTTACAATTTTGTTTCGAATTCTACTCGTTTTTTCCAAGGGCTAGAATTTTTTTAAGAAAGCTTTTACGAATTCTTCCCAAGTTTTAATCGAGTTTGACGGTAAGCTATACAACCATTTTTCAGCGTAATCCATAAGAGCGAATGAGATTAATCGAAGTTTGATCCCGTCATCGGAAAGTTGTTGGAGTTTTAATGGTTGCGCAAACTTGTTCGAATTTAGTTAAGAAAATGAAATGAATGGGTCATCGTGTTCAAAATTGCCAAATTTTTGAAGCGTGGCAATATGGTTCGAGTGAATTTCAAAATGGTTACCCGTAGGGGTGGGTAACGTGTTGCAAGATGGAATAAAAACTCTATCGGGAATGATTATATCCATAAGAGTTCGAGGGGCGTTCTCATTCGCCTTTTCGGGAAGATCGTCTGTTCGAGTTAAACGATTAGTTGTTGACTCGCGAGTCCAACGATTAGTTATTGTGCCACGAGTCCAAGTACTCATGCATAAGTGAAATTCGAGAAGAGAAAGAAGTTAGAATCGAGTTTGGAAATGAAACAAGATTTGGAAAACGAAGTGAAAATAGTTATTTTTTAAATAAGGAAACTATTTATTTTTCAAAAGAGAAGCTTGATTTTTGTGTTTTTTTGCCTTTTCAAATTTTTATATGTATTGTTTTTTGTAAATTTTGTTTTTTTCTAAATTTTCAGATTTTCAAATATTTACCAAAAGGATTTTTTTGTTTTTTTTGTTTTCGCAAAATGGGAATTTGATTTTTCCCTTTGTTTTTGTTTTTACAAAATGGGAATTTGATTTTTTTTTTTTGAATTTTAATTTTTTTTCTTTTTAAAAAGATTTTATATTTTTTTGGATTTTTTTTTATTGAAAATTTTCAAAGGAAAGGAAAAAGGATTTTTTTTTTGAAATTAACAAAACTAAGTTAAGTAAATTTTAATTTTTTTTGGATTTTTGATTTTTGATTTTTTTTTAAATATGCATGAACTAATGCAACTAAATGAATGCAAAGGACTTAATTACAATTTTCTGTCCTTAGTAGCTTCTAACCAAAATTGTATCATCACACTTTGTCTTAACTCAACAAAAATATTTCTCAGCCAAGTAACGGGCAGGAGTTATCGGTGCACCACGAATCACCATAGCAATGCAACCGAAGGTTTAAGTACCTTTAGAGGAACAACCACTATAATGTTTACGAATCACCGTAATATTTATAAATGGTTATTACTCTGCCGTTGCCTAGACACCAAGAAATAAAATTGTTCAAAGAAAACAATTGTGAAGATACAATTAAGCCCTAGATGAGCCCACGACACCCTTAAGTCGAATGTCTAACATTTATTATTAGTCAAATTGTACGATGAAATGCGATTTGTGGGCTAAGGAAAGGGTGATTAAATCATTCACCTTATGTGAATTGGGTTATTGCCCTTAGAAAATAAAACAAGATGAGATGAATGCAAAACAAAAATTAAACGTGAAGTTACAATGCAACTAAAATGAAGTTTGTTTTTGTTATTGGATTTTGAATTTTTTTATATAAATGCAATGCAAGCAACCAACAATCCAATTCAAATAAAACAAGGGAAAAGGGCATGATACCAAAGCGTGCAGAATTATTAGCAATTTTTTTAGCGGTGTTTTTTTGTTTTTTTTAAGCAAGCAGGCAAGCAATTATTTTTAGCAAGCAAAGCGGTAGCTGTTTTTTTATTTTCTTGGGCAACCTAAAATTTAAAAACAATATATGTACAAGTTTTTTTTTATAAAAGGAAAACCAAACGAAACAAATGAAAGAAGAAGAAAAATCAGCGAAAACAAAACTATATAGATGAAACCAAAAATTTGTATGTTTTTCTATAACCAAAGATTAAAGGAAAATAAACAAAAGAAGGAAACCAACTTTAAGCAAACTCAGCCCAAACAACATTACCTAGCCCAAACAAAATAAAAATTTTAAATCCAACTTTCCAACTCTCTTCACACTAAACAACTTAGACCGTGCATATTAAATCGAATGTCGCAAACATCAAATTAAGGCAAATTTCGCAAACCCAACTCTTTTCCCCTTTTTTTGGTTTTTGAAATCGGTTTGTGGGTTTGACTTTGAGGTGGGTGACACAGCAGGCCTAGTCGTAATTGCGGTGGGTGAAGAATTTGAGGTGATTAGCTATTGAGATGAGAAAAGAAGTTCGATAGTTGATGTCGTGGTTGGTAAGCAGAGTATCGTTGTTGATTTGTTCATGATTTGGAGGTGCTTTCGAATTTGAGTTCTGGTCGATTGCAAGTTGTGGATTTTGCAGTTTTTAGTGATGGTCGGGAATTGTTGTATTAGGGCGGTGATAGCAGACCTGACTTTTGCTTCCATTATTGTGATGATTACTGTGGAGGGATTGGTTTTGTTGGAGATGATTGCAATAGTGTGTTTTTTTGGAGACAGTAGAGAGAAGACAGTAGATGTGCAATAGAGGTATGTATGTAGTTATGAGCAATTATTTGAAGATGTAAGTTCCTGCTTGTAGTTGCTATTTTGTATGATATGAATATTGCAATGCAGTGATATGCAGTTGCATTGGTTGTTGAATGTGCAAACGGTGGAAATGATGGATGAACTGAATGATGTACCTGTTTGTTTGAGTTCGAGTGGTTGATATTTGATGCAGCCCAACCTAACAAATCGTGCACCTTAAGTCGCCAACGACCTAATTCCAGCGAGTCGCTCCTCCTCGTGAAGTGGAACGAAACCCTAGATCCCAAAGAAGATGCCGCTCCAGAATTCTGTAGGTCGCAAGCGACCTACCGCTTCCCTAAATCGCGAATTGCATTGAGTCGAAGCCGCTCCTTAAGTCGCGAACGACCCAACGGTGCCTTTAAGTCGCGCCAGCGACCTAGTGATGATAACGAGCTCCAGCGACCTAGTGATGGAAGCGAGCTACGACCTAGTAAAAAATTCCAGCTTAGGTCACGAAGCCTAGGTCGTTCGAAAAGCAAGATGCGAACGAGCAGCAAATCTCCTTTAGGTTGCAAGCAGGACAATTCCCGAGCTACCGAAGATCTTAAGTCGCGAGAAGAGGCTTAAGTCGCTGAAGTTGCTTATGTCGCTGCCGAAGTTGCCTAGGTCGCTGACATCCTTGTTTAGGTCGTTACTTGCTTAGGTCAAACTGTATGTTAAGTCGCTTGTATTCTCTTTCTTAAATCGTTTGTATTGTACTATTATTAGGTCGTTTGTGTTGTGTTGTAAACCCTATAAATAGGGATGTGATGTCATTGTAAAAGGTTGTTGAATTTGAATAAAATTCTTTTGTGTGCTCTTGTGCCACCATTAAAATTGGTAGTTGAGTGTTATCTCCTATCTCCACTTTCGGCATTCGAGTGCGCTCGAATCAACGATTGTTGAAGCCAATTCACGGAATCAAGTGCGCTTGATCAACGTTCGAAGAATTGTAGATCTTCTCTCATGGCATCATGCGCGATCAACGTGTCGAAGATATCTAAAGTCCAGTATCTTGCGAGATCAACGGATTTGGGCATTTGGGTAATTTCAATCCATCGATTCTGCATCAATTCACCGATTAATTCCGCTAATCGGATTGGATCCTGGACGGATTCGATTGACATCGTCGAATTCGCTTATCACGCTGCGTCATTTGGTATCAGGACTAGATCGCAAGGAGTTTGTGTAGATTTTTGGAGTTTATGCGAGATTTGCACCATTTGGAGAATTGGGTTCTCGAGAATTTGAAGAGATTTGTTCGTTTGGTGACTTTTGAAGATTTCAACAAGTGTGTAGTTTTGATTTGAAGATTTTTAGATCGAAGTGAAGTTTTTGTTGGAATTTGTTGAAGAGTGATCATGCCTCCGAGAGGAGCTAACCGTTATCACAACATTGATGCTTTGTATGGGAGAGAAGAGGCCGATGAGATGGAGCAAAGAATTAACGAAAACTTTAATGAGAAGCTTAATGAAGGGATTGGTCGATTAGAGAGAATGATGTTGGAGATGAATCAAAATCAGAGAAGGGTTTCACCTGAATCTAACCATGGGGGAAGTAGAGTTTCACCACATTCAAATCGAGAGAGAAGTGTTGATAGTGATCATAGAAGTGTGGGTCGAGATTGTGATAGAAATGTTGATGATCGAAATCATGATAGAAATGTGAATGATCGTGATCGGAGGAATGTAGATCGAAGGGATGTTGATGGAAGAAATGGTGGTAGTAGAGATGTTGGTGGTCAGGATCGACATCAATATACATCAGATTTTGAAGAGGAGTTTGATGGTGGTAGTGTTCATGGATGAGAAAGAGGTCAAGGAAGAAATCATTCGGAGTATGATCACAAATGGGAGTCCGGGATGAAAACTGAAATACCGGAATTCAAGGGAGGTATGCAGTCCGAGGAATTTCTTGATTGGCTAGCTTATGTGGAGGAAATTTTTGACTTCAAGGATGTTCCAAAAGATCGTAAAGTGAAGTTGGTTTCTACTAGGTTGAGGGGGAGAGCTATGGCGTGGTGGCAGCAAACCAAACTTACTAGAGAGCGGATGGGGAAGTCAAAGATTGTTGCTTGGGAGAAGATGAAGAAGTTGATGAAGGCTACTTTCTTGCCCTACAATTACCAATCACTGATGTATAAGAGATTACAGAACCTGAGGCAAGGGACGAAGACTGTTACTGATTATGCTGATGAGTTCTACAAGTAGATTGCTCGAAATGACATTATGGAGACAGAAGAACAATTTACCGCTAGGTTTGTTGGGGGACTTAGAACACAGATCCAGGATATGGTGAACATGTTCGACCCTAGATCTGTGGCAGAAGCACATCAAAAGGCGTTGGCTTGGGAGAAACAAGGTAAACATGGGGGAGGTGTGTTTCCAAGTTCTACGGGGTAGAACAAAGGAGCGGGTAGTAGTTCTAATGTTCCTAAAGCATCGAGTAAGCCGGTTGTTCATGAAGTGGCTAAACTAAAATTCAACACCAATTTCAAATGCTATAATTGCCAGGAAGTGGGTCACAAGAGCAACGAATGTCCGAAGCCGAAGAAGAGAACTATGATTGCTGAAGTGGAAGATGAGGATGTAGAAGAAGATCTCAATTCACACCGTGATGAGGAGGAAGAAAAGGTGTCGCGAGACGAGGGATGTAATCTGATGCTACGGCGATCTTGTTTAACCCCGAAGCAGGAAGAGGAGTCGAGTTGGTTGAGGAGTAACATTTTTCAGTCAACGTGCACTATTTTGGGGAAGGTCTGTAAATTTGTCATTGACGTTGGGAGTTGTGATAATATCATTTCAATGGAAGCTGTAAGGAAGTTGAAGTTGAAAACAGAGAAACATCCTAGTCCTCATAAACTTGCTTGGTTGAGGAAAGGAGGATAAGAGAAGGTAGAGAGGCGAGCTCATGTTCCATTTTCTATTGGGAAGAATACAAAGATGAGATTTGGTGTGACGTGGTTGACATGGATGTTTGCCATTTGCTGTTGGGAAGGCCGTGGCAGTACGATCGGGAGGTACAACATAATGATCGAACAAATAGCTACAGTTTCTTGTTCGAGGGCACGAAAATCACTTTAGTTCCGAAGAAGCGACATCAGAATGAGAACAAGCTGGAGGAGATTGAGGAATTGAAGACTTTGTTGTCCTTGAAGGAGTTCGTGGAAGAGGTAGATGAGAGTCCTGAAGTTTTTATGTTGATTGGGCATGAAAGCAGTGAAGTTACTGAAGTTCCAGAGGAAGTGAAGCCAGTTTTGGAGGAATTCAAAGTTGTGTTTCCAGAGGATTTACCGAAGGAGTTACCACCGCTTAGAGACATACAGCATCAGATTGACTTGGTGCCAGGTGCTGCCTTGCCTCATAGACCGCACTATCGGATGAGTCCAAAAGAACACGAGGAGTTGAGAAGACAGGTGGAGGAATTACTGGAACAAGGGCGTGTTCAAGAGAGTTTGAGTCCTTGTGCAGTTCCAGCTTTGTTGGTGCCGAAGAAGGATGGAACGTGGAGAATGTGCACAGATAGTAGAGGATTGAATAAGATTACAGTGAGATATCGATTTCCTATGCCGAGACTGGATGATCTGTTGGATCAGTTAAGCGGTGCTATTGTGTTTTCGAAGATTGACTTGAAAAGTGGATACCATTAGATTCGTATTAGACCGGGTGATGAGTGGAAGACTGCTTTTAAAACTCGGGAGGGTCTGTACGAATGGTTGGTGATGTCGTTTGGCTTGTCAAATGCTCCGAGTACATTCATGAGTCATGAACCAGATTTTTCGACCATTTATCGGGAAGTTCGTAGTGGTATATTTTGATGACATCTTGATCTACAGTGGAAGCACTGAAGAACACCTACAGCATTTGCGGGAAGTGTTGTTGGTTTTACGACGTGAGGAATTTTATGCTGCAACGAAGAAGTGTACCTTCATGACTACAAGTATTCTATGCTTGGGCTATATTGTGCGAAGGATGGTATTCAAGTTGATCAGAGTAAAGTTGAAGCTATTCGAAATTGGCCACAGCCTAAGACAATAATAGAAGTGAAGAGTTTTCATGGTTTAGCATCATTCTACCGAAGATTCATTCCACACTTCAGTAGCGTGATGGCACCAGTTACGGAATGTATGAAAGGGAAGAAGTTTGTTTGGACTGAAGAGGCTGATTCTGCTTTTCATAGAATCAAGACACTCTTGACCACAACGCCCATTCTTAGATACCCGGACTTTTAGTTACTCTTTGAGCTAAATACTGATGTGTCCAAGGTTGGAATTGGGGGAACGTTGAGTCAAAGGGGTCATCATATTGCCTACTTTAGTGAGAAACTGACGGGAGCTAAAACGAGATACAGTACTTATGACTTGGAATTCTATGCTATAGTCCAAGCCATAAAGCATTGGAGACACTATCTATTTCATAAAGAATTTGTGCTATACACTGACCATGAAGCTTTGAAACATTTGCAGGGGCAAGATAAAATTTCAGCAAGGCATGCTTCGTGGGTTGCTTATTTACAACAGTTTACTTTCATTGTGAAGCACAAATCAGGAGTTACTAACCGAGTTGCCGATGCATTGAGCCGTAGAAATCATTTGCTGACAACTATGCGAGTGGAAGTAGTGGGATTTGATTTGTTGCCAGAGTTGCTTATTTCAGATTCTTATTTTGCGAAGGTGCTGGATCAGGTGCAGGAAGGGAGTTCTGATGATTTTGTGATGAAAGATGGATTCTTGTTCAGAGGAAGTCGATTGTGTATTCCGGATTGTAGCTTGAGGTTAAAGATTGTCAAAGAATTGCATGAAGAGGGTCACGTGGGCAGAGATCGTACCTTGCAGTTGGTGTCACAATCTTATTTCTGGCCGTCGATGAAGCGGGAAGTTGAAAAGTTTGTTCGAAGATGTCATGTTTGTCATGTTTCGAAAGGGACAGCTACAAATGCGGGTTTGTATATGCCTTTACCTGTTCCTACAAAACCATGGGTTGATGTAAGCATGGATTTTGTGTTGGGCTTGCCGAGGACTCAACAGGGAAATGACTCTATATATGTTGTGGTGGACCGTTTCTCGAAGATAGTACATTTTGTTGCTTGTAAGAAGACGGCAGATGCAGTCCATGTGGCACAGTTGTTCTTTAGAGAGATCTATCGCTTGCATGTTTTACCAGAATCTATAATTTTGGATAGGGATATCAGATTTTTGAGTCATTTTTGGCTGAGTTTGTGGAAGATGGTGGGAACGAAGCTAAAATTCAGTAGTGCTTATCATCCACAGACAGATGGACAGACTGAAGTCGTGAACAGATCCCTGGGAAATTTGTTGCGGTGTCTTGTGAAGGATAATATGAAGAGTTGGGTTGTGAAGTTATGTCAAGCAGAGTTTGCTCATATTCATGTTGTCAACCGTAGTACGGGTTTCAGCCCATTTCAGATTGTATATTCAAGCTTGCCAAAGGGACCGTTGGATTTAACGATAGTGCCACAACCGAAGGGGACAGTTAAGCGGGCTGCTGATTTTGTTGATGGGTTGACAGAATGCCATAGAATCGTTCAGGAACGATTGGAGAAGACGAATGAGAAGTATAAACGATCTGCGGATCTGAAGCGAAGAAGTGCTGAATTTAATGAAGGAGATTTAGTATATGCTATAATAACGAAGGATCATTTTCCAGTGGGAGCATACAATCAACTTAAAGCTCGAAAGATTGGTCCTGTAATGATTGTGAAACGGATCAATGAAAATGCTTATAGGTTGAAGCTGCCGTAGGATGTGTAGACTTCTGACGTGTTTAATGTTAAACATCTTATACCTTATTATGGAGATGAACAACCCATTGGGGAAGGACTTTTAAATTCGAGGATGAATTTTTCTCAACTAGGGGAGGATGATGCAGCCCAACCTGACAAATCGTGCACCTTAAGTCGCCAGCGACCTAATTCCAGCGAGTCGCTCCTCCTCGTGAAGTCGAACGAAACCCTAGATCCCAAAGAAGATGCCGCTCCAGAATTCTGTAGGTCGCCAGCAACCTACCGCTTCCCTAAATCGCGAATTGCATTGAGTCGAAGCCGCTCCTTAAGTCACGAACGACCCAACGGTGCCTTTAAGTCGCGCCAGCGACCTAGTGATGATAACAAGCTCCAGCAACCTAGTGATTGAAGCGAGCTACGACCTAGTAAACAATTCCAGCTTAGGTCGTGAAGCCTAGGTCGTTCGAAAAGCAAGACGCGAACGAGCAGCAAATCTCCTTTAGGTCGCAAGCAGGACAATTCCCGAGCTACCGAAGATCTTAAGTCGCGAGAAGAGGCTTAAGTCGCTGAAGTTGCTTATGTCGCTGCCGAAGTTGCCTAGGTCGCTGACATCCTTGTTTAGGTCGTTACTTGCTTAGGTTGAACTGTATGTTAAGTCGCTTGTATTCTCTTTCATAAATCGTTTGTATTGTACTATTGTTAGGTCGTTTGTGTTGTGTTGTAAACCCTATAAATAGGGATGTGATGTCATTGTAAAAGGTTGTTGAATTTGAATAAAACTTCTTTTGTGTGCTCTTGTGCCACCATTAAAATTGGTAGTTGAGTGTTATCTCCTATCTCCACTTTCGGCATTCGAGTGCGCTCGAATCAACGATTGTTGAAGCCAATTCACGAAATCAAGTGCGCTTTATCAAGGTTCGAAGAATTGTAAATCTTCTCTCACAGCATCGTGCGCGATCAACGTGTCGAAGATAGCTAAAGTTCGGTATCTCGCGAGATCAACGGATTTGTGCATTTGGGTAATTTCAATCCATCGATTCTGCATCAATTCACCGATTAATTCCGCTAATCAGATTGGATCCTGGACGGATTCGATTGACATCATCGAATTCGCTTATCACGCTGCGTCAATATTGGAAGTGTTTGTTGAGGGTGGTCAACAGTGAAGGCTATTGTGTCTTGTTCTGTGACAGTTGAATTGTGATGATGGGGTTTGATGTTGTAGTTTGGTTGTAGAAGTGATTGTTTGGTTACAGTGAATTGAGAGTGTGGATCGAGTAGTGTGACATTTTGAGTTATGTAGTGTGATTTGGAGGAGTGGGATGGTGAAAGTGCAGAAGGAAGGGAAGTATGAATGGTTGTGGTGAAACTTGCTAGTGTAATTGGCAGTTGGCATTGATAGGCAGAGGTGGGTTTTGTAATGGCTTGTGGAGAAGTAGTGAAGAGGAGGTTTTGTTTATATGGTGGTGATGGTTTGTATCAGTGGTCTGATGTGGTATGTTGGTCGGCGACAGTTTCAGGGGGGAGTGTATGGATGGTGTTGAAGTGATGCTTGAGGGAGGAGGATAAGGTAGTGTTGTATGAAGTTGATGAAGTAGGTGTGTTGTTTATGAG
This sequence comes from Allium fistulosum, assembly GCA_030737815.1. Classification (NCBI taxonomy): domain Eukaryota; kingdom Viridiplantae; phylum Streptophyta; class Magnoliopsida; order Asparagales; family Amaryllidaceae; genus Allium; species Allium fistulosum. The sequence continues at coordinate 1,148,670,298 of CM060905.1, forward strand.
GCAGAGGGATGTGCAGCGCACGGTTATATTGTGTGGTGTGGAGGCAGTTAGTATTGTTTGTGGTCTGGTGTGGGAAAGGCAGTGGGCAGAGGCAGTAAGAAGGATGGCTTGGTGACAGTAAGGAAATGATATGGTCGAGGAACTGTGACAATTGAAGGTGGAAAATGATGGAACTGTAGAGTGATGAACAGTGCTGTTTTGTTTTTTTGTAAATGTATAAAAAAAAAGTAGAAAAGAAAAAGAAAGATGTAAATTTAAAATGAAAATGCAAATGTGAATGAAATTTTTAAAAATTGTTTTATTTTTCTTTTTAATTATGGAAATGCAAACAAACAAAACAACTAGAACAACACGCACACAAACAAATGCAAACAAAAATCACACAAACACACAATAATTTTTTTTAATGCAAACACACAAAAAGCAAACGAAAAATAATTTGACGAATAGAAAATAAAATCAAAACAATTCCCCGGCAACGACGCCAAAAACTTGTTTAACGGCAAATTTTCTATAGATTTAGAAAATTGCCGATAAATTTCAAATTAAAATAACCGCAAGCGCACGACATACAAAAGTTAGTACGTGGCGAGTACGGGTCGATCCGCAAGGAATTGTTAGATTTTAAAAATCAATTCAATCAAATTATACAAAATGAGGAGGAAATTATTATCTACAAGCAAAATAAAACTAGAATTAAATTGGGATTAAAAACTATGAGATTAGAGAACAATTTAGAGGCAAATCCACTCTCAAATTTTTGTAAATCAATAAACAAATAATTTATGATCTCTGGTTTTGATATTAAGTGAAATAATTGTTGCATTTATCATAAGTATGGTTTATTTCTGTTATTAATTAACATAACTTAAACCATCAAACTATAATACAACAAATAAACCACTTATAAATTCTCATGAAAGTGAAGCCAAAGCAAAAGCTATTTTAATTATGATCTATTTACTATTTAATTAGTAATATAGATCATCAAATTTTGTTTTTACTTCCATTTCAAAATCAAAAATAAATTAGCAAATGATGATGTAAATTGTGTTTATGTTGAATAAGAATAGCTCATTTACAAAAGCAACATAAGCTATCAAATTCACTTGTATAAACTTACATCAAAATTAACTTTCATGAAGCACAAATAAAAGAGATCATAAATCATAGAAATGTTGAAATTACTTAAAGTCAGAGAGCTTCATTACCCCTAAATCAAAGGGGTTTAGCTACTCATTTGTGTTATCAAATCAACACTTGTAAATTTCAACATTAAAAATCAAAGAAATGGAAACTAAGCAAAGGAAGAAAGAGAGATTAACTACTAACTACTTGCATAAAAACAAAGCTACACTTCTTGCATGAATGTAAATCTAATCTACTAACAAAGAAAAGAGAAGAGCATAGAAATAAGCATAAGCATAAAAGTAAATAAAAACAAGTAGAAAAGAGAAGAGAAAGAGGCTAGGAAGCCGTTTTTATTTCATGAAACATAGAGCTTACAACTTGCATTCTTATTTCCTAACTAATTTTTGAGAGTAGAAGATATTTACATGTACATAAGAGGGCTATTTATACATGCATAAAACCCTAATTCAATTTTACGGTGCTTCCCAAAATGCTCTTTAGGAAGTGTGGCCACCAAGTAATCATTAGCCACTAATTAATCCATCATTAAATGTGCATGAAGCTTTAACCTCCACTTAGTTGTCCATTAGCTTTCTAATCGAGATTTAGGTAAGTGGGTGGGTCCTCCATCATGAGCTTGAATTATTTCCTCTTCATTCTTTTGTATTCATTTGTGCATGCATGTATCGTTATAAAAACCTCTTTCATATGCATCCAAATTCCTATAAAAATCATAAAAAATGTCCAAGTAAAAATTCTCAAATTGACACATGCATAAAAATGACCATTTTGCCCCTGAATGAAGATGAATATGTGATGATTTGAAAATAATTGAATTTTGGTTTTAAACATCTTAAAATTCCCAAATATGACATTTATTTAAATAAAAATATCTAAAATATGGATGTAAATATATGCACATTAACGTGCACATCACATCCATCCATATAAGTTCGTTTTGGGACTGAGCGAAGCCGAAGGTACTCTCCTACCACATTCGTATGAAAACAACCAAACTTGATTGTTAAAGCATATTAAACATCCATTTACACCATCATATCATCATCCAACATATACTATAATAAATTGGGAGTTCTCACCTTATATTCAAACGATCTAACTTTAAATCAGCTATAGCTCCACTACGATTGAATTAAATTCTACGGAATCCAGCTCCGAAGCCTTGAAGTAGTTAGGCATAGCCTTGGGAGTGTAGGAGGTGCTCATGGCCATGAGTGTAGGGGAGGGAAGGCTCGGCCTAGGGTGGATCTAATGGTGGTCATGAGTTTGAGTGGTGGAAAGGAGGTGTTTTGACTTGTTTTTGAAGTGGATTGATGTTATATACATGTGTATATATTTTACTAATATTTTTCCATAACTTTTTCTTATTATTTTCTAAGGCATGGAAGTCAGTAATGAAGCTCTTAGGAAGCTTAAGAAGAAGGAAGAAGAAAGAATGAAAAAGAAGAGAAGAGAGTAGGTTATTTATAGGGAAAAAGAGGAGTATAAAGGAAGATATGCATACACCATTTTTTCCAAGCTTCCCCAACACACTCTCCTTTAAAATACACGGCTATATCCCCTCCCCCATGTGCACATCACTTCCATCCACTCATGTATGCATATGTTGACTTGTTTAAGCTTACGGAGGAAGCTTTACATAAAATATTTTAGATTTTTGTACTATGTATGTATTTGTAAGTGTATAAGTATATATGTATGTATACATATTTTAATGTGCATGTTAGGGGATGCATCTGTATGTTACATATGTGTACATGATATATAAATAACGTTGCATTGATTCCGAAAACAACTTTCGTTCGATAAACCGTTGCCGATCAGAGAACCGATTCCAGGTCACATTTTCACTTATACTTTAACGTACATATATTCGTAAAAAAATTTCAAAATAAATTTCTTATCATTTTAAATGAATTAAAATGATCATATTTGATTTATAAAACCATATAAATTTATATTAAAAATTATTTACAAAAATCGCTATTATACCGAAAAAGCGATACCGATTTTTCCTTATATTTTCAAATCAAATATATATCTTTAAAAAACTATTACAAATGAATTATTACACTTTATAACTATTCAAAATGAATTATAACCTTTCTAAAATCATTTTTTGAATAATTATAATAATTATTTAATCATTAAATCACAATTAAAATTAAATAAATCAATTATCATATTTAAGGGCATTATTACTAACGTTATAAACACATTTTATTTTCAAAATCAAATCAATTGATTTTATTTCATATTCTTATTTAATTATAAAGATAAGTGTATGTATCCAGCTCCGTGCATGACGTTTTACAATTGTAGTGCTGTTTATTGATAAAACAGTTTTCAACCATTTTATCGATTTAGATTTCGAGGAAATATTTTTGTAAATATTTATTCGAAATAAGATTACTATTACTTATTATTACTCAAAACAATATTATTTGTATTATCAACCTTTTATTTAAATAAATTTTAAAATAAATATAATTTATCAAAATGATAAATTTGCTGGTCGTTACATGAGGGATAATTTAACACTGACCAAATTGGGTTAGATTAGACATGAAGGTTTTGATATCAAAACCATAGATATTATTTAAGTATCTAAGCAGTGTAAACTAATTGGTGTTACTGGTCCAACCCATAAACATCATTAATTATAACACCTTAAGGTAAAAAGTATGAAGGTTTTAATAGACATTGTTTTATTAAAACCATAGCTTTTGTTTAAAACATATAAGTTGTAAAACTATATATTGTTTTGGATCAACCCATAAACATTATCCATTTTAACAGTCTAAGTTAAAGAGGTCGAGAGGTTGAATAGGTTTTAAAAGACCTAAACTTTAATTAGATCTTCACCTAAATTGTGAAAAGTAAAATGAAATTTGTATTTGTAAGTACTCTTAGGATATAGAAGAGTATTATACAAGTAAGTAAGATGGAATAAGTTATTATTTGGTGTTTTATCAAGAAATGACTTTATAAAATATTTTTAAACTTGAGTGAAAATTTATGAAATAGTTCATAAACAATTTGGGTATTGAATAAAATACTAAATGCAAATTTAAGTGATTTAGAAATATTGGTATAATTTAGAAACCAATAATTTCTGAAGGTGACTTTCAATTTTGTCTGAAGGAGCATAGGTAATCCTCTAAGCAATAACCAAAGGCTGATGAGCAAAATGGTACGCTTAGGAAATTATCTATATTCTTAGGCAATCAAGAAAGTTTTGAACCTAAGTTAAGATTTATTTGTTAGTCATTTTACATTTTAATAATGTTGAGTGTTAAATGTTCCTTTATGGAATTTGATTGATTTGACTTAATTGAATTTGATTAATTGATTATGTGATCTTATATACCATAGTTTATAAAGTTAAAATTTATAAATCTAGGTTTTTAATTGTTGTTTATTAGGACTTAAATCCCGAAGCTTTTGGAAATGCGATTTTGGAAGCTTTCGGGAAAGAAATAAATAGATTGTTTGCTCTAGTTGTTGTTTTTGGAGGAAGTTTTGGGAGGAACCGGAATACCATTAGAAGCTCCATATTGTTTGATTCTAGTGTTTAACATGTTTTGTTATGAGCGCCCTCTCCTTCACATTTTTGATTTTGGTTTTGATTTACTTCTCTTTTTGAGGAATTCGAAAATAACTTCTGAAAATATTTTGATGTAAAACCTGGGCATTTAGTTCTAAAATTTTAGAAGTATTTTTAAAAATGTTGGATGCATAGAATTTATTATAGAATATTCTCTTATTTTGTTTCATATGTTTGTTACATTACTTTTGAGTTGCATCATGTTACCTGATTGCATATGGTTGTTATAGTGTCTATATTGCATATGTTTATCGTAGGAAAAATATCATTAATCAGGTTTACTAAAAACCAAGTAAGTAAATCGATTTTCTTAGGTTGGTTATTACTTCTTCCACTCCATAATAATTTCAGGGACGAAATTCTTTTAAGGGAGGATAGTGTAACGATTCGTAAATTAATCGTATTGTATTTGAAAATTCAAATCATTTTTAAATATTTAAATAATGGATTTTAATAACCAAATAAACATATTCTAAATATTAATTAATGATATTAACATCATTTTCATATTTTGTTTACCAAAATAATTAGTTCAAATAAAAATAGAAAATGTGACTGAAAAACGTTTTCTGAAATTTAGACTTTTCGGCATCGGAGAGTCGTTGAAAACATCGTGCATATGTTTTTCATAACTCATATACACATGCACATACATGTACATATGTCGTGTGATAAGGTAATTATAGTGTTAAAGTTAATAACTATGCTTAGTTTAAAATAAAACATGATTTGACTAAATATGCATGTAAAAACCTAAATAACCCAAAGGAAGTACACAACCATCACCTTAAGCACCTAGGTAAGTACACAAAACATGTTAAGGAAGTGGCAGAGGGGGTCAACATGTGCAAGAGGGGTGGAGGAGGTATGGAGCTACCTTGATTTCATGATAACTTTATCATATTTTAATGTAAAGAGTATTTAAGTAATTTACCTTCTCTCCATGGCTATAAATACCCCCATCCTAACACATTTCTTCATTTTACATTCTTCTTTCTCATTTCTAAACTCCTCCATATTTTTGTAACGACCCATAATTTTCGATAATTAAAAATAGTTGATTTAATAAGGTTTTGTGATTTAATGTTGGAAGAAATAACAAATGTTGATTTAATAATAAGAATATAACTGGAATGAAATGTAATAGTATTAATTTAAGGTAATTGATGATGGCTTTAAATGTAATTCCAATTAATTGAAATGATTAAAAAGTTATGATTGTTTATAGATTGTAAATATTGTAATAATGTGTGTATTAATTGATAATTAGATTAATGGAGTAATTGATAATTTAAATGTTGTATTAATTAATGAATATAGTATGTAATTAATTATAATTGATAAAAGTAGTGTTGTGGTAATAGTTATGACATTTGTGTGTAGATAACAAACTTACAAATGTTATTAAATTAAGAAAAGGTAACGATTGTCATTTGTTACAAATTTATTTAATCTGTTGAATTAAATTTAAAATCAATTGCAACTAAATGTAATTAAATGTTACTTTAATATGAGTAAAGACGATAACTGTAATGTGTGACTGCAATAAAATGTGCAGAAATGTCAATTACATTCATAAGGCAATAATTGATTTAATAAAAAGAATGAAACCAAGATAAATTAATTTATTGGGATTTTAAATTAATGTGAAAACGACAAAAATTCAATAAAATTGAAATATTGCAACTAATATGGTAAAAAATGATAATTGTAGAATATCAATGTAATAAGATATAAACGAATGTTAACAATGTCTATAGAGTAATGATTGATTGAATAAAAAGGTTGAAATCAAGCTTAATCAATTTATTGGAATTAAATTATAATTAATTAGATTTTTATTATAGTTGAAATTGAACACTGTAGTTAGTGTAATATTTAACACTGAATTGACATGAAAATTTGTTTTAAATTATTGTAAATGTCTAAGTAATCACAAATGATAAAATTTGTTAATTATAAAATTGGAATTTAAAAACGTGATTTAATTAATTTAATATTAACTTATTTAATTAATGTGAAAACAACCATTTTGGCCACTGTCTTGAATTGCGACGAAACTAGTTTCAACAGATCCATAACAGTGAATTATTAGAGGATTTCATGTTTCGTAGCGATCGGACTTGCCATTTGATCGTATGGGCTCGAAACACGTAGAAATTAATTTAATTGAATTCAATTTGAAATAAGCTTATTTTAAAGCTAACTTCTTTATACAATGGAATTAGGACTTGAAAATTGTTCCATTGAATTTAGAAATATCAAAAACATCTATTTTGATATATGGGATGACCCACTTTCGTTTTGGAGGCAGAACGGGCTTTTTGGATCGCTATTCATCGTTCGTACAAATTCAATATGTGTTTATTTTTCTTATCGGGCTTTGTTAATATAAATAGTCTTGTTTCCCAAACCCTAGCAGTCATTTTCTAATTCTATACATACATCAACTTCTGTCTATCTCCTTCTTTTCAATGGCAGAAACACTATTTTCCTCAAACCTTAAATCCAATTTTCAAATCAGTTTCAAAATCAAACTCCTCAAACTATATCGAGTTTTATATCATTTGGAAAGTCTCGACGAATGGAACCTACGGCAAGTGATCCTTTTTAATAATAGTGATCAGATCGATCTGAAATCATGGTCAAAGCCAGATTGGGCGTTTTTGATTGGGGCATCAATCGGGGAAACAGTTCCTAGGTATTGGAGAGGTCATTGAGTAGAGTAATATGTTGGTGGTCGCTTGGTCTGAAGTGGAGTGTGGTGGGTGAATTTGGTCGATTAGGGTTCAAAAACCCTAACCTTTAGGGTGGCGGCGCATGTGACTCAGGCGACCGGAGGTGAACGTCTTGGGCATGGATGAGTGCGACCGAGGGAGACGAGGCCATCGGTGGTAGTCGGCGTCGCTCTAGTGGTCGGAGGCGCATGGATTTGAGTGATCAACGGGGAGGTTTTGTTGTGTATTTTGGTTTGGTGGTTCAACTTTCAACGTGAGCAAAGAGGTGATGACGTGGAAGGTATCGGTTGGTTAATTAAATCATTTTTTATTTTTTTATTTAAAACATGTAATGATCTTATGTGTATAACTTGTAACAACCCTAATATTTTGTAAATATTTTTAAATCATTTTTTTATGAATTTTTATTTCAATATTTTATTTTTCAAACATTTTAGAAGTATAGTATACTTTTTAGAAGTGAAGTTATAATTTTTCCAAAGTTAAGTGTATTGGTTTGCAATTTTTAAAAGCTAGTTTCAATATATTAAGCATTTTCTTTATTTTTCTTCCTATTGTTCTTAAAAAACAAATAATTATTTTTCTTTTCACTTTATTTCAGTTTTGTTTTATTTTATTTCCTGATTTTATTTGCTTTTATTTTTAATTAAAAAGAATGGAAATTGCAAGAGACAAAAAGCTTTATAACATATGACTTTTGGTTAACTAGTATTTTCATTTTTGGTCGTTACTTTTCTGTTGATGGCCGTGACTTTTATTTCCATTTTTACGTGAAAACTCACTTCTCATTTCACAATTTTCTGCATCATTTCAGATCTGAGAAAACTTTGGTAATGGCTTCTCTTTTTTTTTCTATATTTTTCTTCTTCTTTTTCCTATTGATTTTATATTGTTTTGCCACGTTCTCTTACCTATTTTTCTCGGCCACCACCTAGCTAGCCACGACCATCACCTCCACCACCTTCTCCTCTTCACCATCCACCACCTAGAAGCACCTACCCCTCTGACCAGTCAAGGTCGTGCCTTCCATTTGTTCAAAAACTCCACAAAACAATGTTCAAACTCCTGATAACATACATAGCCGACCACTATTGCATCACTATCACCATAGATCACCTTGGCCGCCTCCTATTGCTCCACCACCACCACCATGATATGACCACCACCCAGCCGCTTACCCACTGTCCAGACCTGAACATGAGAGGGCTGAGCCCAAACATCCATTGGCCGAGCCAATATGGTGCACAAAACCTCCACTATTTTGCTTGCCTCTTTGTATTCTTATGATGTAACTACTCTACCACTACAATTACTAGTAGCGGTGCCTTTATGTGTCCATACCCGAGCCAAAAGCATGTCAAACCTGAGCCATATTAACCCCCTAGGCCGAGCATATGATTGTAGAAAGCATGGCAAAAGCATTCATTTCATTATTTGTTTTATTTCAACATTGTTTTAATTCAATGTGTATTGGATTTATATTTATATTGTGTCTTGTTTGTTGGTTGTTCACAAGATCTTTAGCTTGGTTCTCTTCCACCTGAATCTATAGTCTTTTCATCATTCCTTCTGGAATTCGTTTATGTCATTTGATTTGATAACTCCAGCATAAAGAGGTAAGTAATCACACCTGACATTTCATACTTATATAACGATGAATTGATAGCAAGTGAAAGTGTAGAAATAATTATATTATGTTATACTACCTGTGATGTAAATTATATGATGTTAAACCCTGTAATTAACTTGTCACATCATCTGTTATATTTGTTTTATATTACTGTTTATTCTATTCTGTTAAATCACACTGCAAGTTCCCTATAGAATAGAATCACTATGGGTTGAAATGATACATACCCGAACGAACTTTAGAATAGGGAAAGATCGTTATGGGATGAAATGATAAGCTTGAGCGACTTTTATTTAATTTTATTTACTTGGGATTGCGGGTTTGAAATGATAAAACTCGGATTTTCTTTGTAAACTACGGATTGAAATGATATATTATCCGTATCACTTGACTTAGTTTAGAAAATATTATACAGACCCGTGGTTATTTTATATTTTTTTTCTGGAAATTTTTAAGTATTTTAAAAATGTAAAAATATGATAAATTGATTTGAATTGAATTTTAAATTGATTTATTAAAGTGGAAATGATTTTTCTATGTGTTAAATGTAAAATAAATGAGTAGAAAATTGGGATTTTAAAGTGTAACTTAATTTGGAAAGTTTGATTTGATTTTAAAATGGTAATTTAAGTTAATTAAATTAAAAATGAAAATTAAGTTTTAAAATAGTGAAAATGGAGATTTAAATTTAAGTGTTAAAGTAATTTGTTAAGAATGAAAAAGGGAAATTGACACACTTGAATTAAATAAGTGAACTTTAGAAAATTTGATTTTTATTTGTAAAATTTTTCTTTATAAAAATCAAAAGTTAAACGTATTTAAATGAACATTTTTGATGTGGAAAAATATGATTTTCATAATTTTAAATGATTTAAATTGAAGTTTATTTCTTGTTGGAATTGTATTTAAAACCTGTAAATTCAATTAATAGCACTTCAGAAATGCTATCATTTCTGGAAATGAACTAATTCTAAACTAAGTAGAATCTGCAGCACTTTGTAAGTGCTGTGGTTGCCCAAATGAACTAAAAGACTAAAATTAACTAAGGCTATGACAGCACTTGGTAAGTGCTGTAGTGGTAGGAATTAAACTTGAAACTGAAATAAATAAAAGGGCTATTGTAGCACTTGTTAAGTGCTGCAGTTGGCTGAAATGGGATTTTTGAATATAACTGAACTTTTACAGCAGTTTTTAAAACACTGCCTTTGATGAATTGAATTAAAACCTTTAATTTGAACCCTGAACTATTACAGCAGTTTATAAATGCTGTCTTTACTGAATTGAATTGTTTTCAAATATAACTTACCGCAGCACTTTTTAAATGCTGTGAAAGTTGGAATTTAAATGTTTTAATTTTTTAAGCGAATGAATGAACTCAGAAAAGAGTAAATTTTTGGGAATTAATAATTTGATTTAAAGGGATATTGACTTCACTTTTAAATGGTTTAAATGAAGAATTTTGATTTGAAATACAAACCGTTTTTAAATTTTATAACCAAGGGTTATAATAACGATTGGTTGTTAAAGAGACCAGGATCGGATATGGACATACTCTCTGTCGATACCGAAAACCACTTTGACAACTGTGTACGCGGTGGAGTTTCCAAAATGAAGTAGGATGGTGTAGACGATCCTAAGGTACATACGTGGACCCAACTCCCGTGAGTTGGCATAAGGTGGCTAAAACAAGAGCGATTGACGGACCAATGAGGTAGCACCTCTGATCGGACACACTTCTTCGATACCATTCTATTACTTGTGATTGATTTGGTGCGCACCCTTGATTTGGGAGTGTTGTTCGAGGTGGGCGGTAGTGGCTGCTATGCGTCACCACCAGTCCGGATGCCTAATTCGTATATCTACCCTGGCATTGCCTAGTTGTGCCGTGTCACCTACCATATCGAGCTTTACTACGAGTTGTGATTTCTCCCATAGCCTGTGGACTATCGAGGGTAGCCCTCATTTTGGGAGTACGCTAATACTGGATAGACTACTAGGACTATTACGTGTTAAGGTGGAAAATGTAAAGCCTTAATGCTATTTAAAAGTATGTTTATTTTATATTAGACATTATTATAATAGCGAATATTACTACATAGTAGATAGTTTATCGGATCCTTAAAGAATGGGCGATCCCAAGCATTCTTTAAGTTACATGTACCTTTATTACAGTTCACTTGAGTTGGTTTACATTGTATAAGTATGTATGTCCTGACTCGAGCGTTTGTGTTTTATTTACGCTCGGGTCAACCTGAGTATTCACAGTTTTGGATTTCACCTTTCTGGAGCTAGCAATCGCTGGAGTTTCTGCTTATCTAGTTGCTATTTATTTCCGTTCAGTATTTCTATGTTAGCTTTGTATTAGAGACTTATGTATTTGGGATTTCTATTGTACTTGTTTCAGAACTGTATTTGTTTTCAGACTATGTATTTTGTATCTGCTTTTGCGACTCTGTATTGTAGTGGCTTCTTGAACCACTATTTATTTTTATTTTCTGTTGTGAGTTATTCTGATATTTCTGTATCTGTGATTCTATGAATGAATTTATTTGCTCCAAATTTTATTACAATCTGTTAATTTGCATTATTCAAGTCTGACATGTGTGAATTATTGTCGATTTGAATGGTCCAAAATAGTGGGTCGTTACGTTTGGTATCAGAGCTTTGGTTTTTAGGCAAACCTTAGCCTATGGAGCAAAAACTCATTAGAGATAGGGTAGAAATACCCAAGAATGAGTGAAATCAACCTTAGAATTATTTCTTTGTGAGTGAACGGATTTTCATAGTATAAAATGATTTTAAAATGATTTTAAAATGATTTTTCAAATGATTTTCAAAGATTATTTTGATATAAAATTTTCTTGTTTTAAAAGAAAATTTTTCTAAACTTCCTTCTTTTCGTATCTACCTTGTTAGAAATTTCTGTTATTAGGATATTCATCCAAGTGATTTTATCTTATCTTATCTTAGCTTATCTTTGTCTTCTCTGTACCTTTTGTCCTAAAATTCATTCTTGATTTTTCAGGATGAATCGTGGAAATGCTAGAGGTAGGGGTCGTGGTACTGCCCCAGCTCCTCAACATGCTGCACCTGTTAGGTTTATTGTTCTCTGTAAGGAATTCTCTCAGCTCGGTGGTACTAAGTTCACCGGTTCAGAGAGTATTATCTAAGCCCAGTAATGGTTATGGAGTTTAGAGAGGATCTTTACTGGTCTTGAGATTACTGATGCCCAGAAGCATCAGTTAGCAGCTTGGCAACTACAAGAGTCAGCCTTAGATTGGTGGGAGTCTGTTACAGCTCACACTAATGAGGGTGATATTTCGTGGGAGCAGTTCAGGTATCCTTTGTGTTATCTTGAAATTTTTTCCCTTTTCCTTTCTTTTGAATTTATCTTAAGTTTTGTTTCTGTATCTTCTTTCCAAGGAGGCTTTTGTGGCAAAATGGATGCCCGAAGCCGGGAAATCTCAGCTTTATCGTGAATTCATGGATCTTAAGCAGGGTACCATGTCTTTTTCTGAGTATGAGCGGAAGTTCAACGAACTTTCCAAGTTTGGTCCTGGTCTTATTGACACTCAGCTTAAGAAAAATGAGAAGTTCATAGCAGGAGCTCGCCCAGAGTTCTACGATCGTCTTATTTCACATGTTCATGGCACTTTCACTGAGCTTATGGATATGGCTATTCGTTATGAGAACCCTACCTCCAAGGGTCCTGCTGTTTCTGGAGCTCCTGCATCTCAGTCTTCCTCTGCAAATTCTAAGAAGAGAAAACCCAATTTCCACCAGCAGAAGAAGAATTTGCTCAAGAATCCGGGTTTGGGATCTTCATCATCTTCTCCTTCTTAGAGGCACCCTATTGACTTATCTACCATTACCTGCTTCAAATGTGATCAGAAGGGACACTATGCTAATAGTTTCCCTACTTCTGTTAGTGCTGCTGTTCCTCCACCTCAAGTTACCAGGAACAATCTTTGTCATGTTTGTCTTCATCCTGGTCATTTTAAGAATGACTGCCCTTTGAATCGGAAGGGCAAGCCATCTGGTGTTTATGCTGTTTCCTCTGCTTCTTCTCCTGCTGCACCTGCACCTGCTCCTGCTCCTAGTGATGATCAAGGTACTCTTTAGGACACCTTTTATTTATTTCAGCATCCTGTTCGTGTTTTATTTGATACTGGAGCTTCGTATAGTTTTATTTATGTTGATTTGTGTGATAAGTTTGAGCATCTTCTTTCTCCTGAGTATGTCGTTGAATCTTTGTGTGTTAAAAATCCTATTGGTGGTCCCGCAAATCTTAATAGGATTTGTAAGCAAGTGAGACTCTTTTATTCTGGCCATAAATTTTCTGGTGATTTCTATGTTCTTGGTTTTGATGCTTTTGATTTGTTGCTTGGAGATGATTGGCTTAATGGGCATGATGCCCGTATCTCTTGTAAATCCCGAATTGTTTATCTTAAGGATGATCGGGGAAATTCTTTGGTTATTCAGTGTCGTATGCCTCATGATTATGCTGGTAGCTTTATCTTTTCTCTGGATGCTTCTCCTGTTGATCTTCAGTCGACTCGTGTAGTCAAACTCTATCCCGATGTATTTGGTGAAGTTACTGCTCTACCTCCTAAGCGGGAAATTGATTTCCGCATTGATCTTATCCCTGGAGCTCGACCTGTAGTTCTTCCCCCTAGAAGAATGGCACCCCGCGAGAAGGTTGAGTTAGGGAAGCAAATTGAGGACTTGTCTTCCAAGGGTCTAAGCAGACCTAGCTATTCAGAATGGGGAGCAGCGGTGGTTTTCGTCACCAAGTCCGATGGTTCTCTCCGGATGTGTTCTGATTATAGGGAGCTGAACAAGGTCACTATGAAAAAAAGATATCCAATGCCTCGCATCAATGATATGTTTGATCAGCTTTATGGTGCTACTGTTTTCTCTCAGCTTGATCTTGCCACATGTTTTCACCAGCTCTGAGTTGCTGAGGAAAGTATTCCCAAGACTGCTTTTCGTACTGAGAATGGATTCTTTGATTGGTTAGTCATGCCATTTGGTTTGACTAATGCTCCTGCTTTCTTTGTTGATTTGATGAATCGTGTTTTTCGTGATGTTCTTAATAAATTTGTTCTAGTCTTTGTTGATGATATTCTCATTTTCTCTAAGTCCAAGGAAGAACATGAGTCACATTTGAAATCTGTTCTTGACTCTCAGAAAACATCAGTTGAAGGCTAAATTTTCTAAATGCCATTTCTAGAAGGATGAAGTCCGATTCCTCGGGCATATTGTTTCTGGTAATGGAGTTTCTGTTGATCCAGTCAAGATCGCTGCGATCAATGAAAGCCTTTCTTTCCTTCACTTTCCTCGTTTCATTCAATTTATTCTATCTTTCCTGTTGTCCTTATTTATCCCTATTCTGTACAGGATTGGGAAACTCCTAAGACTCATACTGATATCTGTAGTTTTCTGGGCCTTGCCGGTTATTACCAGAGATTCATTGAGAATTTTGCTCGGATTGCTGCACCTCTCACCGCTTTGACTCGGATGAATGCTAAGTTTATTTGGAGTGATGAGTGTAAGGCCGCATTCAGTGAGATAAAGCACAAGCTTACATCCGCACCAGTTCTTACCATTCCAAATGGAAATGAGGGATTAACGGTATACACTGATGCTTGTCGTGAAGGTTTGGGAGTTGTTCTGATGCAGGATGGTAAGGTGATTGCTTATGCTTGTCGTCAGTTGAAGACCCATGAAGCCAATTATGCTGCCCATGATCTAGAGTTGCTTGCTATTGTTTTTGCTTTGAAGCTTTGGAGACATCATCTTTTGGGTACTAAGTTTGAGCTTTTCACAGATCATCAGTCTTTGATATATATTTTCACTCAGAAGGATTTGAACCAGAGACAGGTTAGGTGGTTAGAGTTTCTTTCTTCTTATGACCTCGACATCAGCTATACCCCTGGGAAAGCTAATGTTGTGGCAGATGCTTTGAGTTGGAAGAAGGCTTTGTTGTGTCAGCTTGTTGTTTCTTCTCCTCTTGTGGATCGTATCATAGCTAAGCAGGATGAGGATCGGATGCTTAGATTGATTAAGGAGAATGTTCGATGTAGAGTTGGAGGTAATAGTCTTGATGGCAGTGGTGCTCAAATAGATGATAAAGGTGCGTTTAGGATTAATAATAAGATTTGTGTCCCGAATGTTGATGGATTGAGACAGGAGTTACTTCGGGAGAATCATCAGTCCAGACTTTCTATTCATTCGGGTGTGACCAAGATGTATCAGGATATGAAGAAATTGTATTGGTGGAGAGGTATGAGGCGTGATATCTCCATTTTTGTTAGTAGGTGTGCGACTTATCAACAAGTCAAGGCAGATCATCAGAAGACCCCTGGTTTGTTGCAGCCTCTTGAGATTCCCAATTGGAAGTGGGAACAGGTTTCCATGTATTTCATTAATGGATTACCAAGGATAGGGGTAATGAGAGTACCTGGGTTATTGTGGATAGATTGACCAAATCAGCTCATTTCATTCTGGTCAAGTCTACCCGTTCTGCTTCTAGTTTGTCTGAGATTTACATGAGGGAGATTGTTCGTCTCCATGGTGTTCCTCTTAGTATTGTTTGTGATTGTGATCCTATCTTCACTAGCCAGTTTTGGAAAGCTTTTCAGGATTCTTTGGGTACTTGTCTGAATCTGAGCACTGCTTATCATCCACAGACCGTCGGTCAAACGGAAAGGGTGAATCAGATACTCGAAGATCTTCTTCGTGCTTGTGTGCTTGATTATGGAGGATCTTGGGAAGATCATCTCCATCTTGTCGAATTCACCTATAACAATAGTTATTAGGTATAATTTCTATCTTCTGTTTTAATCTTATCCTAATCTTTTATCTATCTCATTTCTATCTTTGAATTCAGGCCAGTATCAAGACGTCTCCGTTTGCTGCTCTTTACGGACGACCTTGTAGATCTCCTTCTTGCTGGATTGAATCCGCTAATCGTTTGGTTCTTGGTCCTGATATGATTTTAGAGGCTTCTGTGAGAGTTGACGAGATTAGGAGAAAGACGAGGATTGCTCAGGATAGGCAGAAGAAGTATACTAATAGGCGTAGGCGGAGTTTAGAGTTTGTTGTTGGTGATTTGGTTTTCCTTAAGGTTTCTCCCTTAAGGAATGTTATTCGATTTGGTCGTAGAGGGAAGCTTTCTCCTAGATTTGTTGGTCCTTTCCGCATTGTGGAAAGAATTGGTTCTTTGGCTTATCGTCTGGATTTCTCATCTTCGTCGCTATCTGCATGATCCATCTCTTATTGTTCAGCCTTCTTCTCTTGATAGTTTGGATATTGAGCCAAATCTGACTGTTGAGAGGAAGCCACTTCGTATTGTCGACAGAGGTACGAAGCAGCTAAGAAGGAAATCTGTTAGTCTAGTTAAAGTACAGTGGAGTACTGATGATCGAGACTGTACCTGGGAGATGGAGGAGAGCATTCGTGCTTCGAATCCGGAAATGTTTGTTTCAGGTACTATTTGCTTTTCTATCTTGCTTTTTCTTTGTTTTCCTTGTTTCGTTCTTTTCGAGGACGAAATGATTTGAGTGGGGGAGAGTGTAACAACCCTAAAATTTTGTAAATATTTTTAAATCATTTATTTATGAATTTTTATTTCAATATTTTATTTTTCAAACATTTTAGAAGTATAGTATAATTTTTAGAAGTGAAGTTATAATTTTTCCAAAGTTAAGTGTATTGGTTTGCAATTTTTAAAAGCTAGTTTCAATATATTAAGCATTTTCTTTGTTTTTCTTCCTATTTTTCTTAAAAAACAAATAATTATTTTTCTTTTTCACTTTATTTCAGTTTTGTTTTTTTTATTCACTGATTTTATTTGCTTTTATTTTTAATTAAAAAGAATGGAAATTGGAAGAGACAAAAAGCTTTATAACATATGACTTTTGGTTAACTAGTCTTTTCATTTTTGGCCGTTACTTTTCTATTGATGGCCGTGACTTTTATTTCCATTTTTACGTGAAAAATCAATTCTCATTTCACAATTTTCGGCATCATTTCTGATCTGAGAAAACTTTGGTAATGGCTTCTCTTTTTTCTCTATATTTTTCTTCTTCTTTTTCCTATTGATTTTACATTGTTTTGCCATGTTCTCTTGCCTATTTTGCTCGGCCACCACCTAGCTAGCCACGGCCATCACCTCCACCACCTTCTCCTCTTCACCATCCACCACCTAGCAGCACCTACCCCTCTGACCAGTCAAGGCCATGCCTTCCATTTGTTCAAAAACTCCACAAAGCAATGTTCAAACTCTTACAACATACATAGCTGACCACTATTGCATCACCATCACCATAGATCACCTTAGCCGCCTCCTATTGCTCCACCACCACCATGATATGACCACCACCTAGCCGCTTACCCACTGTCCAGACCTGAACATGACAGGTCCGAGCCCAAACATCCATTGGTCAATCCAATATGGTGCATAAAACCTCCACTATTTTGCTTGCCTCTTTGTATTCTTATGATGTAACTCCTCTACCACTTCAAATACTTGTAGCCATGCCTTCATGTGTCCTTACTCGAGCCAAAAGCATGTCAAAACCGAGCCATATTAACCCCGTAGGCCGAGCATATGATTGTAGAAAGCATGGCAAAAACATTCATTTCATTATTTGTTTTATTTCAACATTGTTTTAATTTAATGTGTATTGGATTTATATTGATATTGTGTCTTGTTTGTTGGTTGTTCACAAGATCTTTAGCTTGGTTCTCTTCCACCTGAATCTATAGTCTTGTCATCATGCCTTCTGGAATTCATTTGTGTCATTTGATTTGATAACTCCAGCATAAAGAGGTGAGTAATCACACCTGACATTTCATACTTATATAACGGTGAATTGATAGCAAGTGAAAGTGTAGAAATAATTATATTATGTTATACTGCCTGTGATGTAAATTATATGATGTTAAACCCTGTAATTCACTTGTCACATCATCTGTTATATTTCTTTTATATTACTGTTTATTATATTCTATTAAATCACACTGCAAGTTCCCTGTAGAATAGAATCACTATGGGTTGAAATGATACATACCCGAACGGACTTTAGAATAGGGAAAGATCGTTATGGGCTGAAATGATAAGCCTGAGCGACTTTTATTTAATTTTATTTACTTGGGATTGCTGGTTTGAAATGATAAAACCCGGATTTTCTTTGTAAACTACGGATTGAAATGATATATTATCTGTATCACTTGACTTAGGTTAGAAAATATTATACAGACCCGTGGTTATTTTATTTTATTTTTCTGGAAATTTTTAAGTACTTTAAAAATGTAAAAATATGATAAATTGTTTTAAATTGAATTTTAAATTGATTTATTAAAGTGGAAATGAGTTTTCTATGTGTTAAATGTAAAATAAATGAGCAAAAAATTGTGATTTTAAAGTGTAACTTAATTTGGAAAGTTTGATTTGATTTTTAAATGGAAATTTAAGTTAATTAAATTAAAAATGAAAATTAAGTTTTAAAATGGTGAAAATGGAGATTTAAATTTAAATGTTAAAGTAATTTGTTAAAAATGAAAAAGGGAAATTGACACACTTGAATTAAATAAGTGAACTTTGGAAAATTTGATTTTTATTTGTAAAATTTTTCTTTATAAAAATCATAAGTTAAAGGTATTTAAATGAACATTTTTGATGTGGAAAAATATGATTTTCATAAGTTTAAATGATTTAAATTAAAGTTTATTTGTGGCTGCAATTGTATTTAAAACCTGTAAATTCAATTAATAGCACTTTAGAAATGCTAGCATTTCTGGAAATGAACTAATTCTGAACTAAGTAGAATCTGCAGCACTTTGTAAGTGCTGTGGTTGCACAAATGAACTAAAAAACTAAAATTAACTAAGGCTATGACGGCACTTGGTAAGTGCTGTAGTGGAGGAATTAAACTTGAAACTGAAATAAATAAAAGGGCTATTGTAGCACTTGTTAAGTACTGCAGTTGGCTGAAATGGGATTTTTGAATATAACTGAACTTTTACAGCAGTTTTTAAAACGCTGTCTTTGCTGAATTGAATTAAAACCTTTATTTTGAACCCTGAACTATTACAGCAGTTTATAAATGCTGTCTTTGCTGAATTGAATTGTTTTCAAATATAACTTACCGCGGCACTTTTTAAATGTTGCGAAAGCTGGAATTTAAATGTTTTAATGTTTTTAAGCGAATGAATGAACTCAGAAAAGAGTAAATTTTTAGGAATTGAATATTTGATTTAAAGGGATAATGACTTCACTTTTAAATGGTTTAAATGAAGAATTTTGATTTGAAATACAAACTATTTTTAAATTTTATAACCACGGGTTATAATAACGATTGGTTGTTAAAGAGACCGGGATCGGATATGGACATACTCTTTGTCGATACTAAAAACCACTTTGACAACTGTGTACGCGGTGGAGTTTCCAGAATGAAGTAGGATGGTGGAGACGATCCTAAGGTATATACGTGGACCCAACTCCCATGAGTTGGCATAAGGTGGCTAAAACAGGAGCGATTGACGGACCAATGAGGTAGCACCTCTGATCAAACACACTTCTTCGATACCATTCTATTACTTGTGATTGATTTGGTGCGCACCCTTAATTTGGGAGTGTTGTTCGAGGTGGGCGGTAGTGGCTGCTATGCGTCACCACCAGTCCGGATGCATAATTGGTATATCTACCATGGCATTGCCTAGTTATGCCTTGTCACCTACCATATCGAGCTTTACTACGAGTTGGGATTTCTCCCGTAGCCTGTGGAGTATCGAGGGTAGCCCCCATTTTGGGAGTACGCTAATACTGGATAGACTACTGGGACTATTACGTGTTATGGTGGAAAATGTAAAGCCTTAATGCTATTTAGAAGTATGTTTATTTTATATTAGACATTATTATAATAGCGAATATTACTACATAGTAGATAGTTTAACGGATCCTTAAAGAATGGGCGATCCAAGCATTCTTTAAGTTACCTGTACCTTTATTACAGTTCACTTGAGTTGGTTTACATTGTATAAGTATGTATGTCCTGACTCGAGTGTTTGTGTTTTATTTACGCTCGGGTCAGCCTGAGTATTCACGGCTTTGGATTTCACCTTTCTGGAGCTAGGAATCACTGGAGTTTCTGCTTATCTAGTTGCTATTTATTTCCGTTCAGTATTTCTATGTCATCTTTGTATTAGAGACTTATGTATTTGGGATTTCTATTGTACATGTTTCAGAACTGTATTTGTTTTCAGACTATGTATTTTGTATCTGCTTTTGAGACTTTGTATTGTAGTGGCTTCATGAACCACTATTTATTTTTATTTTCTGCTGCGAGTAATTCTGATATTTCTGTGTATGTGATTCTGTGAATGCTTTTATTTGCTCCAAATTTTATTACAATCTGTTATTTTGCATTATTCAAGTCTGACATGTGTGGATTATTGTCGATTTGAATGGTCCAAAATAGTGGGTCGTTACATAACTTTTACGTACGAGGTCGGATTTACACGCGGTTTATTCGCTGCGATCGTATCAAAATTTCGGACATTATGGAACTGGTTTGGACGAATTCTGAGACTGTTGAAATTTGGGCCTCATTTTGGGTTTCAAATCGATTTGAAATCAAAGGTGAGTGCTTTAACCCACTCACAACTACTAAATTATCTTATGTTAGTTAAATTAAATTTATGATGTGATTAAAAATCGATTGAGTGATGTTGGTATATTTAAATTGTCATTCCAGTTAAATATGACTTTTATTGCATTTAATTGTCATTTAATATAATATTGAATTTAATTGTCAATTTAATACCTGTTAATGATAATCAGTTGATTGATGTTAATTATTGGTTGATTGTATGGTGATTATGATGTATGTTTGATTGTTAATATTGGATGACTGGATGTTATATTTTTATATTGTTATAACACTGCACGTTCCCTATGGGTTGAAATGATACATACCCGAACGATCTGATAGTTTAGGGAGAAATTGTTATGGCTTGAAATGATAGAATCGAGTGATTTCATGTATTTGAAATTAAATTTTGGGATTACGGGTTGAAATGATATATACCCGTAAAATTTTAAATTGTGGATTTGAAATGATAAATATCCGTATCACTTGACCATAAGATAGAAAATTATATACGGACACCTGATTGGTTAAATTAAATGATTTTTTTAAATCTTTAAATTTTGAAGTCAGTTAATTGTATTTTCGAAATCCAAGCGTTAATGTTGAAATTGAAATTGATTTAATGAATTGTTCAAAGGATTTAAATTGGAATTTCAAAGTTGAATTGTCAAATATAAATGAATTTTATCGAAATTGAGTTATTGAAAATGTTTGAATATAACTTTGAAATCTATTTTAAACTAATTTAAACTATTTTAACCAATTTAAACTGTTTTAATTTATTTTAATCTATTATAATCTATTTAATCCAATTCAATCAATTTTACCTATTTTAAACTAATTAAATTTAACCTATTTTAACTATATTAAATTATTTTAACCTATTTTAAACTATGTTAATTTATTTTAATCTATTTTAATCTACTTAACCCAATTTAATCTATTTTAAACTAATTAACCCATTTTAATTTATTTTAAATATATTTAGTCTATTTTAAAACTAATTAATTTATTTTAAATCTATTTAATCTATTTTAAACCTAATTAATTTATTTTAAATATATTTAATCTATTTTAAATATATATAATCTATTTTAAATCTAATTAATCTATTTAAATCTATTTTAAAACTATTTAATCTATTTTAGATCTATTTAATCTATTTTAAATCAATTTAAACTATCTTAAATCTTTTTAACTATTTTAAAATATTTAAAACTATTTTGACTATTTTAAACTATCTAAACTATTTCCTAAAACAAATTATGCAAGGCTGAATGGTCTATATTTAAATCCTATTTACAAACGAATACGGTTAAATGATGTTATAACCAAAGTTGGGATTTAAATGATATTTCTAGTGAAATGAAATATTTGATTGAATATGATGATTTTGAATGAGGATTTAATTAAACTATCCTACGATTATGATTTCGAAAGAGATATGATTTGAATTGAATATGATATTTTGATATCAATTATGACTTTGTTTGGAAATGTAAACGAACCATCCGGTGTGAAATAAGCGTTTGGCTGTTAAAGAGACCGGGATCAGATATTGTCATACTCTCTGCTAATATCGAAAACCACTTTAACAACTGTGTACGTGGTAGAGATTCCAGAAATGAAGTAGGATGGTTTGGTGTACGGTTCTATATGAGGTATTTACGTAGCCCTAACTCCCATGAGTCAGCTTAGATGTGACTAAAACAGGAGCCACACCGGGCCAAGTGAGGTCATTCCTCCTATCGGACATGCTTCTTAGATACCAAATTATGACTTTGTGAAGATATGGTGGTCACCCCTTGATTTTGATTATGGGAGTGTGTTTCGAGGTGGGCGGTAGTAGCTGCTATGCGTTACCACCAGTCCAGATCCGCAATTGGTAGAATCCTACCCTGGCATTGCCTCGAGTGCCATGTTCACATGCCCTATCGCGACTTCTACGAGTTTGTTTTGTACCATACCTATGGAGTGCCCTCTAAGTAAACCTCACGGAGAAGCGTACGATACTGTATAAACTATGGGAATATATAAAAGGGACAGTTTGACATAGGTCCCTAATAAGTTTTAAAATACACAAAAACCCCAGTAAAAAAAAGTTTGTAAATTAAGTCCCTAGAATTAAGTTACCGAATAATTGCATACACTTATACAATTATTCAGTGAATAATTGTAGACATTTATGCAATTATATCAAAAAATTGCAGACATTTCCACAATTATTCATTGAAAAATTGCGGAAATTTCCGCAATTTTTAAAAAAAATTGTGGAAAATTCTGCAATTATTCACCAAAAAATTGCGGAAATTTCCGCAATTTTTTCAAAAATTTGCAGAAAATTCCGCAATTATTCACCAAAAAAATTACGGAAATTTCCGCAATTATTCACCGAAAAAATTGCATAAATTTATGCAACTTTTGGGTATAATTGCATAACTACATGCAATTACTTAATAACTTAATTCTAGGGACCTAATTTACATACTTTTTTGTACTGGGGTTTTTGTGTATTTTGAAACTTATTAGGGACTTGAGCCTAATATTCACTTTATAAAATGTGTTAAGGGGGATATGAGTAACGCCTTAACGCTATTTTAATACTTTACTTTACTGTAGACACTATTATAATAGTGTATGGTACTATGTACGTAGATAGTTTAACGGATCCTTAGGAGATGGAAATCCCGAACATCTCTTAAGTTACTGCACTCACGTTAGACACTAGATAGGAGATGCCAAAACCCGTAAACATCTCCGACGCCGTTACAATTATATTTATTTACTGTTGATTTAACTTACATAAGATCTTTTAGTTCTGACCCGAGTGTTTTTTCTTTTCAATTCGCTCGGTTCAGTTTGAGCTTTTCAGTTTATCGAAGACTGCTTCTGGAGGACGAAGACGAAGATTTAATACTGTTACTATTTATTATATTTATTCCACTACATCATGTTGTTCCGCTACATTATTTATTTATTACTGCTGTATGTACTCTCATCTATATTGTGAAAGTGTAATCAAATGTTATTTGTAAAACAGCTTCATGAACTGTTTATTTGATTATTATATTTTGTCATTCCGCTGTGAGATTCTGTGTTTGTTTTCTTTCTTTCTCTGTTTTTTCTTATTTACTCCATAACAATCTGCACTTCGAATGGTTTGAGTTGGCATGTGTGTCGATTTAAACCGTCCAAAAAGGCAGGCCAACCTTTGAATTATTTGATTCGAACCTTTGAATTATTTTACTGCAATTGCAACGGGAAGAGTTAACCGCTCTTCAAGATGTTTAATTATAGGTTTTGTCCATTCTATAAGGTTTGGACTCCTATCTTGTCTTATCCATTATGTCCACTTTGGATTTTTTTTTAGATTATTTCAATTCTTTCAAGTCTGGATCTTTATACTATTTTTTCCCATAATTTATGTTTGGATTTGTTACCTATTATTCTTTTCCATTCTTATGTTTTGTTGTTGTTTATATGGAAGAAAACCGATTTCGCGTTAGCGGCGTCGTCCTACATATTATTGTTAAATACACTCCCTTTTATTTCAAAGTTTTACTTATACCAGACATATTGTCTGACCCGAGTCGTTTATTTTCTCTAAACTCTAAGGTACTCGATTTTTTTTGAGCAGTTCGAGAGTAGTAGGTTTCTCGTTGGAGCTCTTTGAAGGCGATGATCGAGTAGGCGGCTCCTTAGTTATCTAGTTATTTCTTTCCACTTTATGATTATGAAGATGTATTTTATATCTAAAAATGACAAGTCAAAATGTATAGCTGCAAATCTGTTAGATGTAGTACTTTTGTATAACTCTGATAACTCCATGTAAGGAGTAACCTTTTGTGCTAATCATTTTTTATTAAATATAACCATTCCATTGTGAGGTTTTTCTACTCTGTTCTTTCTGTTATTTTTTTACCCTAAGACAACTTATCTTTCAGATGCTTGGGCAACGGCACACGAATACCGAGGTTGTATTAAGTGTCGTTCTTAGGGGTCAGAAAAGTGGGTCGTAAAAAGTATCGTACATTACGAACTATGACTGTTCACCATATTACACTTATATGTTATGGTAAATGGATCAAATATCCATAGTCTTGTATTTCTTTTGAGTTTGGAACGCATAGAATTTAATATACGATCTTGACCAAATAAACACGTGAGCGACCAAATTAGGAACGTATTAAGTAATTGTAAAATTAGGCACTTGGAAGGCTGTAGAAAACAGTAACATGGAAGAAGTATTTAATATTAAGTGCGTTTGTGTGTGTATTACATTTCTATTTTTCAATCTTCAATTCATTTCAATTTTATATTTTAATTAAGAAATGTTTTATCAATCTTTAAATGCATAAATTTATCAATGTAGATTATTATAAAATTATTTAGCATATGTTCTTACAATATTAGAAATAGGGTTGGGCATTTAACCGATTTAACCGATCTAACCGACCAAACCGATCTTAACCGAACCGTTTTAACCGATAAAATCGGTTAACCGAATTTTGGTTAACCGACCGATGTTAACCGACTAAAGTCGGGTCGGTTAACGGTTAACCACATTTCATATATCGGTTAACCGTTAACCGAACTATTTTTTTTAATCAACGGTAGAACAGCCCACTCCCAATGCCCTCTACCCAGTCCAATCCCTCCTATAACCCTAACTTAATCGATTCGTGCCTTTGCAGCCACTATTCACATTTCACAAATTAATTATCTCGTTCAACCCTAGATCTACAAAGTTTGTCGCCACCGCTAACCAAGAATCCAATACAACCCGATCCTCCACCGCCTTTGTTTTCATTCTTTGCTATCTAGATCGTCGATCTGAGCAATGGTGATGCTGCTAGCGGGAAGAGGAAGGACCTAGGTTTGATTTTTTTTTGTAGTTTTAGTTTTTTCCATGTTGATATTGATCCGATGGAGATGGAGGAGTTTTCTAAGGATAGCTTGAGTGGTAAGTGAATGGTTCATAATGCCAGATGGTAGTTGTAAGTCAGCAAATAGAGCACCTTTAATTATAGGTCAGACTTGATTTCTTTATTCAAATTTGATTTTTTTTTCTAGTATTCAAACATCTAGAATACCGTTTTGATAAATTCTTTGAATTCAAGGAATATACAGATATATAATCTTTTAAAATTCTTACAGTCAAGTCTTGTATAGTAAGCACGATAGGAGCACTGATGTTAACGGTAAAAAGTGAACGCTAACACCCGGTATGTGTAATAGAATTGTGAAAGCACCACCCGTTGGTACGGGAACAGAGTATAAGCTGAAAATAGCAGAAAAGCAGTAAATGAACAACGGATTTATAGTGGTTCGGCCCGTAATTGAGCCTACATCCACTTCATAGTCTTTTATTGCTGATTCGGTTACAATTTGATACAATATCCTTCTAAATACAATACAACTTGATCATGAAAACATTCTTGACAACTAGCTCGATCTTTGATGATAAAACTCGACGAATCCGTGTTGGATGTAAGGAGCTCTTCTTGAAGATTGTTGTGGTGTCTCGAATGCTTGAAGATCTTTGATTGCTGAATGAGAGGAGGCTTCGACAGCGTAACGGTGCTTGGAGAAATGAATGGCCAAAAAGTCCCCTCAATGTGGGAAGTGATGGGGTATTTATAGGAGCAGATTTCTGAGCTTTCGATTTGGCCAAGTCATGAGTCGTGACCGACTCATGGTAAGTCGTGACCCGTATTCGACTTATGATGTCTCGTGGGCGCCATATTTGGTTCATCTTGTGGCTCAGTTGGAAGACAAGTGCTAACTCGTAGCCGACTCATCAGATCAAAGTGGCTCAGGCACGGGCTTTGGATTTTAGCTTGATAGCCTTTAAGTCGTAAGCCTGATGAGTCGTAATACCTCATGAGTCATAAGTCCTCATGAGTCGTAAGTCTTCATGAGTCATAAACCTGATGAGTCATAGGTCCAATGAGTCGTAAGACCTTGTGACTCGTAAACCCCATGAGTCGTAAGACCTCATGGGTCGTAAGTCCCCATGAGTCGTAATACTCCATGAGCCGTATAGACCTTGACTCGCTGAACCGTCTGGACCATGAGTCGTAGCAAGCTTATCTCGTAAGACCATGAGTCGTATACTCCTTATCTCGTAAGACCATGAGTCGTATACTCCTTATCTCGTAAGACCATGAGTCGTAGACGACTTAAGGCCTCCCAGATAGTTAGGTCGCTAGGCCAGTTAAGTCGCTGAGTCTCTTAAGTCGTAGAAGAGTTAACTTGATGAGTCGTAGCATGTTAAGTCGAAACCTTCTTAAGTCATAGAGCCTTTAACTCGTTGAGTAGTTAAGTCGCGAAGTTCCTCTAGGTCGCAAGCTGCTTAACCCGGTAAGTCGTAAGTCGTAGATTCCTTCTTAGCAACTAAGTCGTGAGTCGTTGAGTACACAGGCTTTGTTTTTTAACTCGTAAGTCGTTGCTAAAAGGGAGTTAACATTTGCCCCTCGAAGTATACGTCTTAAGTCGTAAGTCGTGTGCTTCGATTTCCTTTGCTCGCTTCTTGATGAGTGTGCTAGATCTCGATCGACTTAAGATGAGTCGTAGGTCGTGAACGACTTAGTATAAGTCGTAAGCCGGATGTGTCGATTCACCTTTCACTGTCCCAGGGCATAAATAGCTTAGGTCGTTCCTTCTCCTCCTTCACCTGTTTCATTCCGTCATTTGCAAGCATTCAAGTTCTTCTCAGACAAACTCAATTACTCGACCGCCAGACATCTTCGATTTCGTATTGCGTAAGTGAACTTGATTATTCAATCCCCGACTATAACTGAATTATGAATCCCATTTTCGCCATCGACCCCCTTTTCTCATGCCGTACCTCTCTGCAATCCTTGTTTCAATCGATCATTGATGGATTCAAGATGATTTGTCTTAGCCTTGGACAGTTTTGTGTGAACAAGGCGATGGATTGCGGCGATTCAGTTTGACTGATTTGTGATTTGTGATGGAATATCATTACACTAGGTGTATGGTGATTTCGAGATGATTGAATGCGTTGAGGGGACGAGAGTTTTGGTTGAAGGAGAAGTTAATGGGTTAACGGGTTAGGAGTTCAGCGAACCGATGTACTGGGGAGAATGAACTAACACCTTTGAACAGAAACCGCGACTTAATTTTTGACGACCTTAAGTAGGTCGTAGGTCGTAGGTCGGTAACGACCTAGGACATTGCATTTTTGCATTCAGACTTGAAACTTTTCTTTGCAGTGCGACTTAAGGACTGACGACTTGATTTAACTCATAGCTTGCCCCTTAGGTCGTGGACGAGTTAAAACTTAAGGTTTTAATCTTGCAAGCACATCTAAATGACTAGGTCGTGGATGAGATAGCCCTTAACTCGTAACTCGCGAACCCATCTGAATGACTTAATAACTTGAACTCTATGACTTCGAATTCTTGGACTTGAATGATCTGACTTAAGAGAACATGCCTTGAACATCTTGATTCGCCTAATACGACCTAAAAGCCCCGACTCATGATAGGTCGTTTAACGACTTAAGACTTAGATGATTTTGCACAGAAGTTGGCTGAACTCTTGAATTTGAACTGTGTTGTGTTACCTCTCACACTGTCTTGACTTTAATGAAAATAACCTGCTTAACACAACATTCACATAATACTGGGACGAATATACTGCCACTGACTGCCCACATCGAATGACAGATTAGTTGATAAAGAGAAGATTAAATTAAATGTACTGTGTGAGTGAAATGCTACACAATAACTAACTCAAGTGAAGTATTAAAGCAAAATCGTGATGGTTAACTAAAACTGATTTGTCTGCATTAACACTGCACTTGAGCATTAACAAGTTCTGAAATCTCGTAATCGACTGATTGTTAGTTAGTTTAATTCCAGTTATACTTGCTTTTTTCTTGTTTTCATTAGTTTTGCACCACACTTCACACTTTTAGGAAACGTGCACCTTCACTTTTGAACATTCAGCTGATTGTGTAGAATGGCATCTCATCAAGAAGACTTGGAACCAAGTGGAGAAGCTTTTCCAATTGCTACTCCGTTGAATGATCCCCCAGAAAAGACTCCTACCACTCTGAGTCATAAAGTCTTCCGTCAACTATGCACTCAGTTTGGCATTGCTGAATCTGACGCTTTGCTCCCTGGAGTAAATGACACTGCTGATAGGCCGCCCCATGGCTTTGTCGCAGTGAACCGCCAAATGTGTTTGAGTGGAGCGATTCCCCCGTTTAATGACTGCCTCCGAGAACTTCTCCTTCGATTATCTATCTCCCCTTTTCAACTTCATCCTAATGGCTACGCCATCCTGCTGGGACTGTGTGTGCTTTTTAGGAGAATGCTGGACAGTTTTCCCAGTTTTGGAGAAATTTGCTTTCTATGCTCATTCACAAAGACCAAAGACCATCACTCTATCACAGTTGTAAGGAGTGCCAGGAATCGTAAACTGATTATTGGTCTTCCCGAAAGTATTCCAGGGTTTCTGAGCCAGTTTTTCTTTTTTCGTTGTCCCCCGGGATTTTACGCCATTTGGAGAGTGGGAAGTACGATTATCTATCTTTTCCCTGTGTTTTCTAAATTCTTTGAAGTCCAAATTGTCAAGTGTTAACTTCTTTTTCTACTGTTTCAGCGCTTCCTCCCCCCTCTAGGGAACCTCGTAACAAGATTACCTTTGAGAGGCTTATGGCCGTGCCGGTTGAGGAGAGGAGCGTTCAATTTCTATTGAGAGATGAGTTCCTTCACGAATTTGGACTCTTACATCCTTCCCGTTCCACTCAGCCACATGAAGTCCCTGATTCTTGTAATATCCCGGAATTTTGGACAATATCAATTTAATAATCTGTTTAAATAATTAAATTGATTTGATAAT
This sequence comes from Allium fistulosum, assembly GCA_030737815.1. Lineage (NCBI taxonomy): Eukaryota > Viridiplantae > Streptophyta > Magnoliopsida > Asparagales > Amaryllidaceae > Allium > Allium fistulosum. Next base: position 1,148,699,956 of record CM060905.1, read on the forward strand.
TTTTGATAATAAAATTTGAATTAGTTTAATAATCTAATTGAATAAATATTTAATTAGTGGAATTTATCTTTTAAAACTAATAAAATGATTTCTATTTATAATGTATATATATATATAAGTATATATATATTATAAATAGATTAGCTTTGGGTTGAAATATAATAAATAAATAAAATCTTGTTTTAAATTTCTAATATATATAGTGATAGTTTGGAGATTTGGATTTAATTAATATTAGTTTTTCAAAGTTATTTAAAATTAATAACTATATGGTTTTAAACTAGATTAATAATAAGGATTATTTTATTTGCTTAATAAATATGATTTAAGAGTATATATATAAGTTTAAAATACAATTTACATATGATATGTTAATTCATTTAGTAATAGAAGTAATTTATAATCTCTTTTATAAATTATTTTAAAATTGATAAATTTGTTATTTCAAACAATATTATTAATATATTGTTTTATATATAGATATAAATAGACTTTAATAAAATAGGATTGTTATTTCAAATTGAATGTGTTGTTTTAAATTTACTTTAAATTGGATTTTTAGATATAATTTGAATTTAAATTTTAAATTAATTTTGAAATTCAAAAAGGGATAATATTTAAAATATTTGGATTTAAATATATGTATAAGCTTTTATTTATAAGTATAATTGGTCTATTTCTTTAAAAGTTATCTATATATAAAAATAAGAAAGTGTAAATTAATAAATAAAGAAAAAGGCTTTTATTTACATTTAAAATAAAAAGATTACTTAAAAGACATGTGTAAATCTATAAATGCTTGTTTAAACAAGTGTACACTAATAAAACAATGTAAATGACAAATGTCAAAGTTTCAGATTTTTGTTTTCCTTTTAATTGAATAAATCATTTCTACTTATATAAACATATGCCTCTCATTCCATTTTCTTTTTCTATCTTCTTCTCTTCAAAACTTAAGAAACCTTCAGCCTGAAAACAATTTCTCAAACCAAAATCAGTAATCAAATTCCTAAATCTCAAAACAAAGATCTGTAATTCATTTCAAAAACCAACAACCTGTAACCATTTCTTCAATCTGAAAACCAAAAGCCTGCATTTCTTTAGCCTGTAAATATTTCTTCAATCTGAAAACCAAAAGCCTGCATTTCTTTAGCCTGTAAATATTTCTTCAATCAAAACAAAAGCCTGTTTTTCTCTTCAAATCTGAAAGCAAGCAAACCTGATCTAAGCAACACATATCAACAAACAAGTTAGAGCATGCATACAAGTTTCTACAGCAAGTATTCAAGTTTAAAAGTTTTAAAGATCAAAGGATATTCAAAAAGCTTTTCATAAACTGTTTCAGAGGAGAAGCTCTGTTCTTCATTTTTTCTCAAACCTGGTGAGTAACAATACTTTTAAAAATTTTAAGATGAAATCTGGTTGCATGTGAATATCTGAAGCAAATATGTTTGGTATATATGTGTTGTTTTTATATATGAATGTATATATGTGAGTGCATGTTGTATCTGTGATTTTCTGTTTTAGTTTCCAGGCATAAATTTTTGATTTAAAAATTACTATCTCTTGATCTACTTGTTGATAGAACTTAGGATTCAAACAATATTTGTTTGTTTAAATCATGGATTGGAGTTTAAAATTTTATTAAGTCAAAATAAAACGTAAACTACTCTGTAAATAAAAAGGAACAGGGAAGTTTTGGTTTTGTATAAAATTCAAATATGTTAATTTAGCAATCCAGGATTAGAAACTGAATCTCTAAACCAAATTATGATTTTTAGAAGAGAAATCAAAAATTTTAGATTTGTAAATGGTGAAATATGCTAGTATGAACGGAAATGGGGAAATGATGAAATTCTGGCGATCACGGTGATATTGAACTACGGGGTTCTGATCAAAGGAGGTCGAAGTGATAAGGAACTGGGGAAAAATAAAGCCACGTTTTTCCGATCGCCGTGGTGGGTTGGCGAAGGTGATTTAGGGTTCTAGCTCACGTTTTAGTTAGGATCGAATTTCGAATTACTGTTGTCTCATCATCGAACTAGAGTTGATCGCACCAGTGGCCATCGGATCATGGGAGGAAGACGAAGCTTTGACCAAAATTTCGACGTTGTTGGTGGCGTGAGGCGAGCAGACGGGGTAGTTTTTGATGATCGTATGTTGTTCCAGTTTGGGTCAGGATGTTCGATGTTGATTGGCTCACGAACTTGTCGATTTGTGGGTTCTGAACGATTAGGTAGCTGATCTGGAAATTGTGGAAGAGGGTGGTGTTGGCCAGAACGCCGTCGATCTTCTGTGCACGTGCACGAGACATTTTGGAGCCTAGGTTGTTTTCTTGGTTTGGGAAGATGAAGTCGCTGTTCGACTCGAGAAGTTTGCGTGAGTGCTCGGGCAAATTAGAGTTTTGACTCGAAGCATATAGGTTTGGGCTAGGGTCATTTGATGATAACAGAAGTAAAACCTGACAGTGTTTTAAAAATTTAAAATAAGTTTAAATTTGTAGAGTAGGATTTTAAATAAAGTTTTGGATTCAATTTAAACTTGAATCCCAGTTGTGAAATAAATAAGTTTTTATTAAAATGTTTAAACAACTTTAAATATTTAAAGAATAATTTAAAAAGATTTGAATAAATGAATTGGTTTAAAAATCTTAAATTTCCTTTATAAATGTTTAGTGTTCTTAACATTTGGATTTAAAAAGATTTTGTAAATTTGATTTAAGTCTTGGTTAAAGCTAAATTGTAATTATTTTAAATCTTTAAAATTGAAATGAATTAAAAGAAAGATTTAAAAGTAAAATGTTTCAAAGCTTTGTTAATAATAATTAGAGTAGTTATAAAGACTAATCTTTATTTTAAAGATTAATAAAGGTTTAATGTTTTAGGATTTATTAAATTAATAAGGTAATTAAAGAATAATTTAATAATTTAATTAACTAATGATTTGGTGTTAATTAATTAAATAATTAAGATTATGAGTTAATTTATTTAAAGGTTAATTAATTTGGAATTAAGGATCATTTAATTAGATAAGTGTAGATTTTTAATAAATGATTAGGAATTAATTAATCAAGTGATTAAAGATTAATTAAGCAATTAATTGAGTAATTAGAGATTTATTAATTGGTAGTTAAGAATTAATTAATTTGTGATTAATAATGGTTGATTTAAGTTTTAATACTTAAGGAATGTAAGTAAAGAATGGTTAATAATTAATGAGAGATCATTAATTAAGAATTATTAAATAATTAATTAATGTGATTAATTTTGATAATCAATTAGATTAATTAATCATTTATGAATTGGTTAAGTATAATTACTTAATGGAAGTAATTAAAGTAATTAATTACTTAAGGTAATTAATTAAATAAATTTGATAAGTTTAAATTAATTAGTTAAATTAATTTAAGATAATCACTGGGTGATTGATAAGTATAATTACTTAAATGTAATTAGTCAAGTGTAATTACTTAGGAAAGTAATTAAAGTTAATTAGTGGATGTAATTAACTGAAGATGATTTAATAGTAAAAGTAATTTGAGGTTAATTACTTTGTATAATTAATCAAGGGATTAATTAAAGGATAATTTATTAAGGAGTAATTAATTTATAAAATGGAGTAATTAAGGGTAGTTAATTACTAAATGAGATTAATCAAAGGTGATTAATAAATGTGACTAATTAAAGATTAATTATTAAATGTAATTAATTTAAATAGGAATAAATTAAAGAAGTAATTAAGGATCATTAATATAATTAATGATGTAATTAAGGATTGATTAATTAAGATTAGTTAATCAAAAAAATAAGTGATTAAAGTAATTAATTAATTATAATTAATTAAGGATTAATATAATTAAGTATAGTTAATTAATTAATAAAATAATTAAGGATTAATTACTGTAATGGTTTAAGTTAATTAATTTGTGAAATTAATTAAGTATTAATTACTTAAAGTAATTAAAGGATTAGTAATCAGGAATGATTAATTAAGATGGATACTTAGAGTAATGATTAATTAATTGGTTTAATTAATAATTAAGTAAGCAGGATTTATAGAATAAAGTAATTAGTTTAATTCACTTTAAATTAATTAGATGATATAAATCATTGCTTAAGGATGGATGAATGAGATTGAATGTATTTCATTGTTTGATATCTCTGATGAGATATGATTGATATATGATATGGATGTTTGGTTGAATTATAATGATAATGTGAATTATCTGTTTGGGATGATAATGTAGATTATCTATTGAATTATCTATCTTTGTGTATATAGATAAGAATTGAATTGTTTTAACCTTAAAACAACTTGGCCCTTAAAAGATACGTTTTGGATTTCGATGAGACCGGGATCGGGTTTCCGTATACCGGAATTCCAGGTCTGGAGACCCGAATACCACATCGATCCAAATTAACGATAGGTCGTGAATCTCAAGTGAAGATGAAGATTCAGAGTGCAAGGGTTATTGTCGTTAACTCTGAGGGTGATTCCAAAACGAGTGTAACGAGATAATGCCTTCGGTTTCGTTCGAACCCGGAACGAACTTGTATGGATTGAATGCTTTCAGCACATCGTCAGGCGGACGATGAGCATTCTAAGTGATATGTTCTGATTAAAGGTAATCGTAACCTCAAGCCTCATCAACCGGGAATGGCTAAAACAGGGGAGGTGCAGCAAGGCTTCGTGGGTAGCACCCACTGAGAGCAAGATAGATCCCTGTCTAGAGGTCCCTTTTCTTTTTATTCGGCTTAGTGTGTGGTTGGTCGCGCCAACTACGGGGTTATCTTGTTCGGAATTATCTAGTAAGGGATGGTTCCGGCTTTGTGTTGCAGGGGAGCGGGTGTACTCCTCGGTACGGTGATCTAGGCCACGTACTGTGACGGGCGGTATCCCAGTAGCCCTGCCATTGTATGGAAACCCATTCTTCCTACGTGCCCTTACGGTTTTGATTGTATAACCCACTTTGTGGCTAGTATGCTGGAATTTAATAATGTAACAATTTCAGCTATTTCATATTTATTTGAAAACCCTAGACCCTATTATAATATAACTGGATTTACTATCAAATGTTTTGGTTAGCGTAAGGTAAAAACTTACACATGTTTATTTGTGGGGAGTCTTACGTGATACCTTTTCTTTCTAAAGGTTTTGAAGTTAAGCAAGTTTAACCTGTTACTCACACCAGACCCATGTCTGACCCAAGTGTTTATTTCTGTTTTATAAACTCTTGGGTACTCAAATTTTTACGAGTAGCCAAGGGATTCAGGTTTAGCTTTGACGAATATTATGGAGGAGCAATGGAGTAGGAGGCTTCGGCGTTCGTAGATATAGTATTCCGCTGTGTTGATATCTGTGATAGTGTCTTGTCTTGTATTTGAGTTGTAATGTCTAGACAGATGTTTATAACTGTCTAGTAAGTGATGTATATGCTGTGTAACTCTGTAAATTGTTGTATACTATGTAATAGTTTATGTTATTAATATAATTTATTCGTTCCGCTGTGAGATCGTTGTTGTTTCTTTCTTTCTTCTCTTCTTTTCTATTTTCTACCCCTTTCTTTCTTCATAATGATGCGACTTTCTGGGCATAGGAAGTCGGGTCGTTACAATTGTTATCAGAGCGAGGTTGAGCGAATGCCTAAGCTTTTGGTTAAGTGAATATCAGAACACTAGGTTGAGTGAATACCTAGGTTCGGAAGGATTGTTCATTAGAGACAGGATCTGTAGCAACCTGTTTGAGTCTGAGTGTATATATATTCGAGAGCGCGTATTTGTTAGTTATATAAAATGGTTTTATATTGTGTTAATTGATCGGTTGAGTGGTATATGGATTCTGGTCAATACGAGTAGCTAACGTTATTGATAGGGATCTCTAAACACTTGGACCAGGCCAACGGACACAATATTGTTTTAAAAAGGTAGATGAAATAATTTTACCCAGATATAATTTCTATATAAAAAAAGTATCATTTTAAATGTATATGGTATTTGTAATGATTGGTTGAGATGATAATAATTTATCATCTAGGATTAGGAGTCTGAGTGTTGAGGTTAGAAGTGTATCTGCCGAGACGGTGTTGGGTCTACAGTCTTTCTCGAGTAAGTTTTGCTGTGGTGTGAGGATTTCATCGATCTCTGAAGGAAACCTGTTAAGGTTCGGAGTTTATCTTAGGAGTTGGATGAGTAGAGTTGGATCTGTCAGTGAGGCAGAAGCGAGTGATGGTATCTTGATACCTCAGGTAATAGTAGCTGTGTGATGAGACGCAGTGACTATGGATGTTCCCGAAGATGTTTTCTTTAGAACAAGTTAAGGAAGTGTGTCTGCTTCGGTGTTGTGGCTGAGTTCAGCATGGTGTTTCTGTTTGGTTTGGGTTTCGAGTTTCTCGAAGAGCTTTGATTTGGGAATCTTTGGCATCGGTGGCAGCGTTGCAGCTCGGAGTGTTCTGTGTGTTGGCAGGAAGTTCTGGCTGAGCAGTTTTCTGAAGGTGAAGTTCAGAAGCGGTAGAGTGGATCCATTTCTTCGATGGATTGGATGGTTTAAGTATAAGCTGTTCTGATTGGTAAAGAGAGAACAGTTTTCTTTGGAATTAGGATGGGTTGATCGCAAAAGTGACTTGCGATAGTTGAGTATTCTCTTGGGTTATCCGAGATTTTCTGGGATGTGTTGTCCAGTTTGTGCTTGTGTTCTTCATCAGCATTTTCATTCTACTCCAGACCAGAGTGGTGTAGTGGAAGCAGTTTGGGAGTGCATTTCTGGATAGAAGAAGTAAGTTCGGAATCTACTGATGGAGTAGAGTTGTGTTTTGGATTATGGGTAGATCTTGGAGAGATCATTCTATTGAGTTATCTTTGGTCCTGTTTGTTTCAAGAAGCATCAGTGAAAGTTGAGCTGATCAGTAAGGATCTGTATATAGCCCAGGATCGTCTGAAGGATTTTGTGGATAAGAGACGGAGGAATTTTGAAATTCGAAGTTGGAGACTTCGTTGTTGTGAAGTTTTTCTCTGGTTAAAGGGAGCTATAAGATTGGGTAAGTCTGGGAAGTTAGCTCCGAGTTATTTTGGATCTTTTCTGTGATCTAATTTGGATAAGTACTTTGATCTACAAGGTTGAATTGTCAGTTTGGATAACTGGAATTCAATGTATTTCATGTATCTCTGAGGGAGTACGTGTTTGATCTATCACTGGTTTTGGAACCAGCAGTTCTGAAGATTTGGTTGTCGAGTCAGACTCGTCTGTAGTCAGATATCTTGTTTAGTTCTATAGATCTAGATGAGTAGAAGCTCTATAGCTTAGTAGTATTGATTGTTTGGATTCTGTAGTGCGAGTATCCTGGTATAGTAATACTTGGGGAAACTCGAGGAAATTGTATATAGAAATTTGTCTGGATAGTTAGAATTGTTTGATTATGTGAATTGGTTGCTATGGTTGTTAGCATATGGATGATAATTTATGGTTGTGATTTAAATAGATTATTAAATTACCTTTGTTTTAAATTTCGGGGACGAAATTATTTTAAGGGGGAAGGAATGTAATATCCCGGAATTTTGGACAATATCAATTTAATAATCTGTTTAAATAATTAAATTGATTTGATAATTTTTGATAATAAAATTTGAATTAGTTTAATAATCTAATTGAATAAATATTTAATTAGTGGAATTTATCTTTTAAAACTAATAAAATGATTTCTATTTATAATGTATATATATATAAGTATATATATATTGTAAATAGATTAGCTTTGGGTTGAAATATAATAAATAAATAAAATCTTGTTTTAAATTTCTAATATATATAGTGATAGTTTGGAGATTTGGATTTAATTAATATTAGTTTTTCAAAGTTATTTAAAATTAATAACTATATGGTTTTAAACTAGATTAATAATAAGGATTATTTTATTTGCTTAATAAATATGATTTAACAGTATATATATATAAGTTTAAAATACAATTTACATATGATATGTTAATTCATTTAGTAATAGAAGTAATTTATAATCTCTTTTATAAATTATTTTAAAATTGATAAATTTGTTATTTCAAACAATATTATTAATATATTGTTTTATATATAGATATAAATAGACTTTAATAAAATAGGATTGTTATTTCAAATTGAATGTGTTGTTTTAAATTTACTTTAAATTGGATTTTTAGATATAATTTGAATTTAAATTTTAAATTAATTTTGAAATTCAAAAAGTGATAATATTTAAAATATTTGGATTTAAATATATGTATAAGCTTTTATTTATAAGTATAATTGGTCTATTTCTTTAAAAGTTATCTATATATAAAAATAAGAAAGTGTAAATTAATAAATAAAGAAAAAGGCTTTTATTTACATTTAAAATAAAAAGATTACTTAAAAGACATGTGTAAATCTATAAATGCTTGTTTAAACAAGTGTACACTAATAAAACAATGTAAATGACAAATGTCAAAGTTTCAGATTTTTGTTTTCCTTTTAATTGAATAAATCATTTCTACTTATATAAACATATGCCTCTCATTCCATTTTCTTTTTCTATCTTCTTCTCTTCAAAACTTAAGAAACCTTCAGCCTGAAAACAATTTCTCAAACCAAAATCAGTAATCAAATTCCTCAATCTCAAAACAAAGATCTGTAATTCATTTCAAAAACCAACAACCTGTAACCATTTCTTCAATATGAAAACCAAAAGCCTGCATTTCTTTAGCCTGTAAATATTTCTTCAATCTGAAAACCAAAAGCTTGCATTTCTTTAGCCTGTAAATATTTCTTCAATCAAAACAAAAGCCTGTTTTTCTCTTCAAATCTGAAAGCAAGCAAACCTGATCTAAGCAACACATATCAACAAACAAGTTAGAGCATGCATACAAGTTTCTACAGCAAGTATTCAAGTTTAAAAGTTTTAAAGATCAAAGGATATTCAAAAAGCTTTTCAAAAACTGTTTCAGAGGAGAAGCTCTGTTCTTCATTTTTTCTCAAACCTGGTGAGTAACAATACTTTTAAAATTTTTAAGATGAAATCTGGTTGCATGTGAATATCTGAAGCAAATATGTTTGGTATATATGTGTTGTTTTTATATATGAATGTATATATGTGAGTGCATGTTGTATCTGTGATTTTCTGTTTTAGTTTCCAGGCATAAATTTTTGATTTAAAAATTACTATCTCTTGATCTACTTGTTGATAGAACTTAGGATTCAAACAATATTTGTTTGTTTAAATCATGGATTGGAGTTTAAAATTTTATTAAGTCAAAATAAAACGTAAACTACTCTGTAAATAAAAAGGAACAGGGAAGTTTTGGTTTTGTATAAAATTCAAATATGTTAATTTAGCAATCCAGGATTAGAAACTGAATCTCTAAACCAAATTATGATTTTTAGAAGAGAAATCAAAAATTTTAGATTTGTAAATGGTGAAATATGCTAGTATGAACGGAAATGGGGAAGTATGAAATTCTGGCGATCACGGTGATATTGAACTACGGGGTTCTGATCAGAGGAGGTCGAAGTGATAAGGAACTGGGGAAAAATAAAGCCACGTTTTTCCGATCGCCGTGGTGGGTTGGCGAAGGTGATTTAGGGTTCTAGCTCACGTTTTAGTTAGGATCGAATTTCGAATTACTGTTGTCTCATCATCGAACTAGAGTTGATCGCACCAGTGGCCATCGGATCATGGGAGGAAGACGAAGCTTTGACCAAAATTTCGACGTTGTTGGTGGCGTGAGGCGAGCAGACGGGGTAGTTTTTGATGATCGTATGTTGTTCCAGTTTGGGTCAGGATGTTCGATGTTGATTGGCTCACGAACTTGTCGATTTGTGGGTTCTGAACGATTAGGTAGTTGATCTGGAAATTGTGGAAGAGGGTGGTGTTGGCCAGAACGTCGTCGATCTTCTGTGCACGTGCACGAGACATTTTGGAGCCTGGGTTGTTTTCTTGGTTTGGGAGGATGAAGTCGCTGTTCGACTCGAGAAGTTTGCGTGAGTGCTCGGGGAAATTAGAGTTTTGACTCGAAGCATATAGGTTTGGGCTAGGGTCATTTGATGATAACAGAAGTAAAACCTGACAGTGTTTTAAAAATTTAAAATAAGTTTAAATTTGTAGAGTAGGATTTTAAATAAAGTTTTGGATTCAATTTAAACTTGAATCCCAGTTGTGAAATAAATAAGTTTTTATTAAAATGTTTAAACAACTTTAAATATTTAAAGAATAATTTAAAAAGATTTGAATAAATGAATTGGTTTAAAAATCTTAAATTTCCTTCATAAATGTTTAGTGTTCTTAACATTTGGATTTAAAAAGATTTTGTAAATTTGATTTAAGTCTTGGTTAAAGCTAAATTGTAATTATTTTAAATCTTTAAAATTGAAATGAATTAAAAGAAAGATTTAAAAGTAAAATGTTTCAAAGCTTTGTTAATAATAATTAGAGTAGTTATAAAGACTAATCTTTATTTTAAAGATTAATAAAGGTTTAATGTTTTAGGATTTATTAAATTAATAAGGTAATTAAAGAATAATTTAATAATTTAATTAACTAATGATTTGGTGTTAATTAATTAAATAATTAAGATTATGAGTTAATTTATTTAAAGGTTAATTAATTTGGAATTAAGGATCATTTAATTAGATAAGTGTAGATTTTTAATAAATGATTAGGAATTAATTAATCAAGTGATTAAAGATTAATTAAGCAATTAATTGAGTAATTAGAGATTTATTAATTGGTAGTTAAGAATTAATTAATTTGTGATTAATAATGGTTGATTTAAGTTTTAATACTTAAGGAATGTAAGTAAAGAATGGTTAATAATTAATGAGAGATCATTAATTAAGAATTATTAAATAATTAATTAATGTGATTAATTTTGATAATCAATTAGATTAATTAATCATTTATGAATTGGTTAAGTATAATTACTTAATGGAAGTAATTAAAGTAATTAATTACTTAAGGTAATTAATTAAATAAATTTGATAAGTTTAAATTAATTAGTTAAATTAATTTAAGATAATCACTGGGTGATTGATAAGTATAATTACTTAAATGTAATTAGTCAAGTGTAATTACTTAGGAAAGTAATTAAAGTTAATTAGTGGATGTAATTAACTAAAGATGATTTAATAGTAAAAGTAATTTGAGGTTAATTACTTTGTATAATTAATCAAGGGATTAATTAAAGGATAATTTATTAAGGAGTAATTAATTTATAAAATGGAGTAATTAAGGGTAGTTAATTACTAAATGAGATTAATCAAAGGTGATTAATAAATGTGACTAATTAAAGATTAATTATTAAATGTAATTAATTTAAATAGGAATAAATTAAAAGAAGTAATTAAGGATCATTAATATAATTAATGATGTAATTAAGGATTGATTAATTAAGATTAGTTAATCAAAAAAATAAGTGATTAAAGTAATTAATTAATTATAATTAATTAAGGATTAATATAATTAAGTATAGTTAATTAATTAATAAAATAATTAAGGATTAATTACTGTAATGGTTTAAGTTAATTAATTTGTGAAATTAATTAAGTATTAATTACTTAAAGTAATTAAAGGATTAGTAATCAGGAATGATTAATTAAGATGGATACTTAGAGTAATGATTAGTTAATTGGTTTAATTAATAATTAAGTAAGCAGGATTTATAGAATAAAGTAATTAGTTTAATTCACTTTAAATTAATTAGATGATATAAATCATTGCTTAAGGATGGATGAATGAGATTGAATGTATTTCATTGTTTGATATCTCTGATGAGATATGATTGATATATGATATGGATGTTTGGTTGAATTATAATGATAATGTGAATTATCTGTTTGGGATGATAATGTAGATTATCTATTGAATTATCTATCTTTGTGTATATAGATAAGAATTGAATTGTTTTAACCTTAAAACAACTTGGCCCTTAAAAGATACGTTTTGGATTTCGATGAGACTGGGATCGGGTTTCCGTATACCGGAATTCCAGGTCTGGAGACCCGAATACCACATCGATCCAAATTAACGATAGGTCGTGAATCTCAAGTGAAGATGAAGATTCAGAGTGCAAGGGTTATTGTCGTTAACTCTGAGGGTGATTCCAAAACGAGTGTAACGAGATAATGCCTTCGGTTTCGTTCGAACCCGGAACGAACTTGTATGGATTGAATGCTTTCAGCACATCGTCAGGCGGACGATGAGCATTCTAAGTGATATGTTCTGATTAAAGGTAATCGTAACCTCAAGCCTCATCAACCGGGAATGGCTAAAACAGGGGAGGTGCAGCAAGGCTTCGTGGGTAGCACCCACTGAGAGCAAGATAGATCCCTGTCTAGAGGTCCCTTTTCTTTTTATTCGGCTTAGTGTGTGGTTGGTCGCGCCAACTACGGGGTTATCTTGTTCGGAATTATCCAGTAAGGGATGGTTCCGGCTTTGTGTTGCAGGGGAGCGGGCGTACTCCTCGGTACGGTGATCTAGGCCACGTACTGTGACGGGCGGTACCCCGGTAGCCCTGCCATTGTATGGAAACCCATTCTTCCTACGTGCCCTTACGGTTTTGATTGTATAACCCACTTTGTGGCTAGTATGCTGGAATTTAATAATGTAACAATTTCAGCTATTTCATATTTATTTGAAAACCCTAGACCCTATTATAATATAACTGGATTTCCTATCAAATGTTTTGGTTAGCGTAAGGTAAAAACTTACCCATGTTTATTTGTGGGGAGTCTTACGTGATACCTTTTCTTTCTAAAGGTTTTGAAGTTAAGCAAGTTTAACCTGTTACTCACACTAGACCCATGTCTGACCCAAGTGTTTATTTCTGTTTTATAAACTCTTGGGTACTCAAATTTTTACGAGTAGCCAAGGGATTCAGGTTTAGCTTTGACGAATATTCTGGAGGAGCAATGGAGCAGGAGGCTTCGGCGTTCGTAGATATAGTATTCCGCTGTGTTGATATCTGTGATAGTGTCTTGTCTTGTATTTGAGTTGTAATGTCTAGACAGATGTTTATAACTGTCTAGTAAGTGATGTATATGCTGTGTAACTCTGTAAATTGTTGTATACTATGTAATAATTTATGTTATTAATATAATTTATTCGTTCCGCTGTGAGATCGTTGTTGTTTCTTTCTTTCTTCTCTTCTTTTCTATTTTCTACCCCTTTCTTTCTTCATAATGATGCGACTTTCTGGGCATAGGAAGTCGGGTCGTTACAATTATCCTGCTGAGGAGCCAGATGCCCCTGTTCCTGCTAAAGAACTTTTACCGCAAGATCTTACCGCTGAGACTTCATTGGTAAAGTGTTCTACTTCTACCGACATTGCTGGACCGTCCAGTAAGTTAGCACTTGCCCCGGTTGTTGAAGAGGAGGAAAATCTTCACACTCTTGAAAAGACGGCTGAGGTGGAAGTTGAAAAAGAGAATTCTCCCATGCACCATGGCGATGATACTTTTGACAGTCTGAGCGACATCATGATAACCTCTCAGGAGCTTTTTAAAGATGATGTTTCTAAAGTGGTCCCTCCTGTTGTCGAAGCAACTTCTTCTTTGCAACAAACCACAATGCCTTCCACACAACTTATTGCCATTTCTACACCCAAAAGTGGTTTGTAGTCTGATGCGCGTAGTTTGCACATCACACACACTTAGAATTTTGGCACTTATATGCACTTAGCTTCTTCAACTTGAGGATTTCTAAAACTGGTCTTTTTCTTCAATTTCAGGTTCTCTGACGGGGCGAAGCGGCTCTTACTACAACAAATTCCAGCGTTACGGAAGCCGTGAGGCTTATGACTTTAGGAGTTATATCGGTGCTGTGAAGGAAACTGATGAGGAGAGGGCTGCCAGAAAGGCTCACGAGAGGCGAACTCATGAAGAGCGTCGCCGGAAAGAAGATGAGGAATACTATGGGAGTAGGGACGAGCGACGTGACTCTTCCCGCAGAAGCGACGATCCTTACAAGAGGAAATCTTACGATGATAAGGGGAAGGGTCATACTTCCGATGATTCCAGCAAACGGATCAGACTTGGCGAGAAAGATACATCTAATATCTCGGAAAAGACTACCGCTTCTATTCCTCCTAATACATCTTCTGGTTCTCCTGCCCTTAAGGAGTCTGACATCCAGACAATCATTAATAGGCCACAGTACCAAGCTGGAGATGGTCCTCCCACACTCCAGAGCCGATTTCCGAATTGGTGTCTGAAAGGAGTGCGTTTTGATTTGGACTTGGTCCCCATTGATAAGCAGGCGATGCTGAAAAATGTCGATGCTGTAAAGCTTGACATCGAAAGAATGTCTGGGTGGCAGAAGCTGGTTGATGAACTTCAAATGGTCAACCATATGAACCTTGAGGCGATGATGACCATGGAGAATGATAAGTCCGAGTGGGACAAATGGCGTAAGCAGCATGACGCGGAGATGAAAAGCATTAGCGATGGTTATGGGAAGCTCGAGGCTGAAGTTGAAAGACTTAAAAAAGAGCTTGCTACTTCTTCCACTTCTTATTCTCAGAAAGAAGAAATGCTTCAAAAACAAGTTCTAGACGCCCATGCTGCTCAGAGAGATATTGAGGTGAAACTCGAAGCAGAACAGCAGGTTACGAGAAAACACCGCGATGATGCTGTTCAGCTTCGAGAGAAAGTCAGCTCTCAAGATTTGGAAATTATAAGACTGCAATCTCAGCTACTGAAGGCTGAAAGAGAACGTGATGAAGTTCTTTCTGGTAAAGCTGCAGCCGAAGAATCCCATAAGGCGACCATAGCCACCGTTGACGCGACTCTGTTCGACTTTTATATGCATTGTGTCCTGGGGCGTGGGAGCCTTTCATTTTTGGGACCAGAATATGAAGTCACCTTAGCGGAAGTATGGGAGGCAATCATTGACTTATTTGGTGGTGCCGGATATTTTGAAACAGATCTTCAAGCTACCTACTTAAGTGAGAGCGATCGCGCTGCCCTTGCCAAAGGAAAAGAGCAGCTTATCCGAGTGCGGGCCGAGGCGACGGGAGAGAAGCTTCCTGAGAAAGAAACACCTCCTATTGCTCCTGCTTATACTTCGGCTTTAGCTCATGCGGATATTACTGGCTCTAGTTCTCATTCCACGCCTCCCGCTAAGGTTGACAAAGAAACTGTAACCACCCCTACAGAGGAAGAGGCAATGAAGGACTTCCAAGCTCGGGAATTTGAGATTGATCTCGCTAAACCGGCTTCTCCAGGTAACTTTGACGATTCACGGTCTTCTTTTTTCTCGGAGAATACTGATTTTGATTTCTTTTATTATGCAGCAGTCGTGCCGGAAACTGCATCAATTCTTCCTTCTTTAGCTGTCGTTCCTCCTCCTTCTCAAGTTATATCTCTTCCAGCTTCTCAACCAGGTTCACAGGAAGAACCAATAGCAGCCCTTCAAGGTTTAGACGAACCACTTGCTTCTGAAGAACAGAAGGCAGAAGGTCTGGAAGATAGCGAGAAGACCCCGGAGCGGTCTTTTGACTACGACACAAAGTTTTCTACATTTCTTGCTCCGGGGAGCGAGTCTTCTTCCAAGAAGAAGGGAAAGCGTGCGGTTTCGAAGAAAGGAAAGAAGAGTTCTTCTGCTGCTGGGGATGAAGCAGAGATTGATCCGGCTGAGTCTCTTTCTCCTTCTTCTCCGATACGGCCTACGAAGCTAAGTACCAGGCCGGGTAAAAGCTCCAAGGGTGGGAAGAAGGGGAAATGAGTTTGATTTTGGCTTTTCTGCTTTTTGTATTGACCGGGGATTGTGCGGATACCGGTCTCCGCTTCTTTTTGTAACCTGTACAATGTAAAAAAATTCTCATAGTGCTGAAATAAATAGATATTTTTCTTGTACAAATCCTTGTGTATGTAGGAATACATCTGTTTTTCATTTGAAGTGTAGAGTAAACGATTCTTTCTATTTGTACAAACTTTTTGTCTGTGTTTCAAGAACGCATTTACTCCACATCTTTATTACGTGATATTGCAATGAACTTGTGGTATGTCGCTTGTATATTACTTTTATTACTGTAACTGAATTGTATAATGCTGCCCCCATACCACAAGTATATTGTAATATTTCTTGCTTTCACAAGACTGATACTCTTATTTTAGAGAATAACTTTCCACTTTTTCAGGGAAGAATTATTCTACTTTTAATAGAGTATATCTTGTCTTTGGAGAAATTTTTATTTTCTTTTTCTTCCTGAAGAACACTTCGACTTCTAGGAATGGTCACTTTTATTTGTTTGAAAGTGAATTTTCCTGCACAGTGAAATGAGCTTCTGAAGAAGGTTTTGATTTTTGTGCCCCAGTAAAGGGTTTATTTTTGATACTTCAAGCAAGGTGAAGTACGCCTCTGAGGAGGTCTTTTGGTCTCTGAAGAGAAGCAATTTTGGCATTTCAGCTCTGGTGAAGTGGGTCTCTGAAGAGAAGCAGTTTGCACTTCTACACGGGTGAAATGTTCCTCCGAAAAGGGCTTTTGCCTCCGAAGATGGCTTGTGCCTCCGAAGAGGGCTTGTGCCTCCGAAGAGGGCTTGTGCCTCCGAAGAGGGCTTGTGATTGCCTGGAAGTTACTTTCTCATGGTCGGAGGGGTCCACGGGACAGGCGCAAGTTGCTTGATTGGATGTTTGTTTGTACAAACGATCGCAATCAATTAACGAGGTGCCCCTTCGGTGGTCCTACCGATCTTTTTGATTGAGTAAAGCACTCCCATTTATTGGCGTGCCTCGTTAGAGGGCTTTGTAGTATTTCATCTCTGGTGAAGTGGGTCTCTGAAGAGAAGCATTTTGCACTTCTACACGGGTGAAATGTGCCTCCGAAAAGGGCTTTTGCCTCCGAAGATGGCTTGTTCCTCCGAAGAGGGCTTGTGCCTCCGAAGAGGGCTTGTGATTGCCTGGAAGTTACTTTCTCATGGTCGGAGGGGTCCACGGGACAGGCGCAAGTTGCTTGATTGGATGTTTGTTTGTACAAACGATCACAATTAATTAACGAGGTGCCCCTTTGGTGGTCCTACCGATCTTTTTGATTGAGTAAAGCACTCCCATTTATTGGCGTGCCTCGTTAGAGGGCTTTGGTTGGTGTGCCAGGAAGGTTGCGTCTTAGGGGCAAGTAGATCCATGGGATGGACACAAGCTGCCTGATCGGATGCATCACAATCAGTTAGCGAGGGTCTTATTCCTTCTGCTTGGGAAGGTATCCCTTTAGTGGATCTACCTGCTTTCCTGTTGAGAGGCATACATTCCTTTAGCTGTTTCCACGTTTGCCCGCTCATGTTGTATCATCATCCGCCAATCTGCGATCCTTTATCATCGTTTCCAAGCGCGTCTTCCTTTTTTTTGCAAGTAAGTTGCTTTATCCGAAGAAGTAGACTTCACTGTTGAATGACTCCACAGAGTAAACGCAAGTTATTTGGTTGGATGCCTCTTTATATCAACGATCGCAACCAGTTAACGAGGGCTTGACACAGTGGAGCCGTCAACTTTTTATGTGAAGTTTCTCTTGTATGGGATTTGAATTTTGAATTTTTGTTGCTTGAAATTTGCTTTAATAAATGATTTGTAAGGCTCGCTTAGCTTTGCGATGGGTGGGCTTTGTTTTAATGACCTGCGGTATTAGATCGACATTTTAGCAATACATTTAGAGTATTTACACATCGAAATATAACAGGCATTTTATAATAGAAAACACAGAATGCGTAGTTTTTCATTATTGAGTCACGCTGATTTCTCAGCAGTTTACAATGCAGAAGTTACACATCCATCATTATTTTTACAAATTCAAGCAATGCTGTTAAGTAAAAAATGAATGCTAGTTATTGTTGTTTCAGAATCTCCAAGCTGGATTTCCATTTGTGCTTGATTCATAGCTTTTGGATTTTTATGCCAGAGAAAGTGAGAGATGCCCCAGTCGCAATTTTGTGGGTAATTAATAGTCATCCCAACTTCTTCTTGTTGGGTATGGTCCCCCTGTGATAACATTAATGACAAGCTTTTCTGAATCTTGCACTGCAGTGTTGTTGTGAGAATCGGATTGATGGGTAGGGTGTTGTGATCCCGAGTGGATGAGGTTGGATCGACTCCGCTTCTCTTAACGTATTGTTGGAGTTTACCTTGTTCCAGCAATTCTTCAATCACTTTCTTTAACTGGCGACATTGGTCAGTGTCATGGCCAGGTTGATTGTGAAATTGGCAGAATTTTCCATTACTCTTTGCACCTTTCGTCATCTCAGGTGGCTTAGGATACCGGACAACATCTTTTGTTGCAAAAAAGATATTTCTTGGTGTATCAGTTAAAGGAGTATAATCCGAAGAATTAAAGCGGCGAGGTTTCTTTTCATTTCCCTGGCTCTTTCGTCCTTCATTCTCCCTTTTCTGACTTTCAGATTCTCTTTTCTTAGATGGGACACTGTTGTTATTAGTTTGGGCAGCAACCACCTTCGACGTCGTAGAAAGGCTTTCAAGGCGAATGAACTCGTCGGCCTTTTTATAGAATTTATCAAGTGAGTTCGGTTCCTTCATCTTTAGCCATATTCCAAATTTACTCGATTTATCAATGGCTCGCATCAAATAAGTCAGGATCATGCGTGGTTCCGCATTTTCTACTTCGGCTAAAGCTATATTGAAATGACTCAAGAAAGATTTGATCGATTCTCCGGGCGCTTGTTCCAGGTTAGACAGTGACATTATATCCTTAGCTTTTGAAGCATACAATCTGAACTGTTCTTTAAATTTTTGTGTCAAGTCGGAGAACTTATCTACAGACCGAACTGGAAGCTTTGTAAACCAAAGTAAAGCCACACCTTCCAGGTATACTGGAAAGTATCGACACTTGATCTCGTCTGATGCTCTTGCACCGGTCATATGCCAATCATATTTGTATAGGAAATGATTAGGGTCAGTGGTTCCCCTATAGGCTTGGATAGTAGGAGGTGCAAATTTCCTTGGGAATTCCGCTCTTAGGATCCTTTCAGTAAACGGAGTTCTGCTTGGCGCAAATCCCCAGTCAGCCTCATCCTCTTCCCTTTGCATGCTCTCTTTCATGATGCGGCCAACCATTTCAGACAGGTACTCTTTATTGTTCAAAGACACCTCCGGGAAAGCACCAGTTCTTCCCTCGGAAGTTTTCCCGGGCATATGTTCATGACAAGTTGGTTGCGGCATAGAACCATCAGCTTGGAAAGGTGGCATTTCAGGAAGGGTGGTTTGATGGTTTTCTGGTTGACGATTTGCCCCGAGCAGGGCAGTTATTCTATCCATCATCAAAGCATTTTGAGTTTCAATTTGTTGGTATAATCCAGAAACTACGTCATCCAATTCAGCCCTGGTGACTCCAACGGTTGGAGTTGCTTGGTCTGTTGTTGGGGAAGCGGAAGTCCCTTCGTGAGCATTTCCGGATCTGATAGGTCTACCTCTTCTTCCAGGAGCCATTATTTCGGATCTGGTTTTTAAGAGAGGTTCTTTTTATGAGTCTTTGCGGAGCAACGGTGGATGATCGCCTGAGTTCAATTCTCAGTGAAAGCACCAAAATGTTAACGGTAAAAAGTGAACGCTAACACCCGGTATGTGTAATAGAATTGTGAAAGCACCACCCGTTGGTACGGGAACAGAGTATAAGCTGAAAATAGCAGAAAAGCAGTAAATGAACAACGGATTTATAGTGGTTCGGCCCGTAATTGAGCCTACATCCACTTCATAGTCTTTTATTGCTGATTCGGTTACAATTTGATACAATATCCTTCTAAATACAATACAACTTGATCATGAAAACATTCTTGACTACTAGCTCGATCTTTGATGATAAAACTCGACGAATCCGTGTTGGATGTAAGGAGCTCTTCTTGAAGATTGTTGTGGTGTCTCGAATGCTTGAAGATCTTTGATTGCTGAATGAGAGGAGGCTTCGACAGCGTAACGGTGCTTAGAGAAATGAATGGCCAAAAAGTCCCCTCAATGTGGGAAGTGATGGGGTATTTATAGGAGCAGATTTCTGAGCTTTCGATTTGGCCAAGTCATGAGTCGTGACCGACTCATGGTAAGTCGTGACCCGTATTCGACTTATGATGTCTCGTGGGCGCCATATTTGGTTCATCTTGTGGCTCAGTTGGAAGACAAGTGCTAACTCGTAGCCGACTCATCAGATCAAAGTGGCTCAGGCACGGGCTTTGGATTTTAGCTTGATAGCCTTTAAGTCGTAAGCCTGATGAGTCGTAATACCTCATGAGTCGTAAGTCCTCATGAGTCGTAAGTCTTCATGAGTCATAAACCTGATGAGTCATAGGTCCAATGAGTCGTAAGACCTTGTGACTCGTAAACCCCATGAGTCGTAAGACCTCATGGGTCGTAAGTCCCCATGAGTCGTAATACTCCATGAGCCGTATAGACCTTGACTCGCTGAACCGTCTGGACCATGAGTCGTAGCAAGCTTATCTCGTAAGACCATGAGTCGTATACTCCTTATCTCGTAAGACCATGAGTCGTATACTCCTTATCTCGTAAGACCATTAGTCGTAGACGACTTAAGGCCTTCCAGATAGTTAGGTCGCTAGGCCAGTTAAGTCGCTGAGTCTCTTAAGTCGTAGAAGAGTTAACTTGATGAGTCGTAGCATGTTAAGTCGAAACCTTCTTAAGTCATAGAGCCTTTAACTCGTTGAGTAGTTAAGTCGCGAAGTTCCTCTAGGTCGCAAGCTGCTTAACCCGGTAAGTCGTAAGTCGTAGATTCCTTCTTAGCAACTAAGTCGTGAGTCGTTGAGTACACAGGCTTTGTTTTTTAACTCGTAAGTCGTTGCTAAAAGGGAGTTAACAACTGACTACCCATATAGGCTTACTACTTCATGCAACCAATTTCTTTCATTGTTCTTTTATATATAAGTCTGATTCATCCAATGCTAGAAAATAATTTTTTCATTTGAAATGCAACATGTAATCAAGTGGGTCTACTCACCACTGATAAATTAAACTTATATAATTTTAATTGAACTGAATAATTATGATATAGATCACTTTGGTGAATACAACAACCAACTACAGAAACATTGCCCTTACGTTTGACCAATAGAACCCTTACCTAGCTATATATCAAACCAGTTATATGAACTTTCTAGTTTCTAGATGTATACCATATATTAGTTTTAGGAACTGTTATATACAATAGTAATATATATGCAATTTTAGCTGATTTAGACTGTTACATATATGAGCTATAGACTGGACATGTTCTATGAACTGAATGTACATGTAGGAACTGTTAGATAGGAACTATACAATAGTGGTATACATGTTGTATGCATTTTATACATGTTCGTTTAACTTCAGTTCATATATATATCCTTTTAGTGTGTATGCATCTATAAATTTAAATATACATGTGCTGCAATTTATGGGGTGCCAAGCATTTATGCTTTATGCCTTTCTTGCATGTCTGTGTGTTTCTTTTGATATATGCGTGCATTTTGGAGTTTTAAACGAGTGTTTCCTTGCATTGTAGCTGTGAGTGTATTCATGAATATCTCCATATGCGTGTCAGTTTATATATATTTGAGCTTGTATATACAAATTTACATGGGTATAGGTCAGCATATCCATTTTATTGAGAAAGGCTGCTACAATTTCATACATTGTTCTAACATACTAAATCAAAGAAAAGCATATCTATATAAGTTCAAATCATTAAACATGGTTTGTTTAATTTTTTGGTCTTTACACCTTTATACATTTGTAGGCTCCATTAATTTATACCTCCAATATAAGTATATATTTTTATTTGCTATATATATATATAAATTTAGAATAGATTAATCTTCAGGAGTGTGTATATATGTGTGGTTGTCTCCCTTTGGGAGCGTGAGTTATTGGATATGTCCAGGCATGTAACAACAAAGTGTAGAGGACTAATGAAAAACATTTAAAGAAGGAGACTTTCTTCATGTAAATTAGTTCAACTTGCAAATGAGCTCCTTACTAATACAAAATCTAAACAAGATATAAAATAGCTCCAGTTTTGTAGCTTAATAGTTGTACTAGCAAGGTCACAAAATATAGAAGCACTCAACATTATAAATAAATTACTTATAAACCAAGATAGGGTTAGTAATAATAAAGTAATTAAGTTGTTAAGACTATGGGCAAAGTAAATAAAAACTTAAGGAACTCCAACACACTAACTTACTGTCAAAATCAAAATATCTATATAGGAAACAAATCCCAAAAACAAAGATTCAAATGTGCTAATCAAAATATCTATATAGGAAACAAATCCCAGAGAGATTGATTGTTATATATATAGGTATGTGTGTTCTGAGCCGGTACATATGGGAACCAAAATCTTAAGGCCGTTGATTAAGTACCATGAGTGTGTGAATATACAAAGATATATGTTTGTGTGAGTCGTTTTACCTTTTAGGATGTATGCATCTATATATTTAAATATATGCAACTGAGAGTGAGAACTGAGACTAAGTTATGTTTACATTGCTTCAGTTAGGGTTGTCTCACTAAGCAGGTTGTTAGCTCTCAGGTAGGGTTGTTTTGAACAATATATAGACTATATCATATGTTCAGTTGCTTAACTAGGTTAGGATACCAGACTCTAATTGAACATATATAAATTGACAATTAATAAACTCTCAGATAGGGAACCAAAATATATGAACTTATATAAAATTCTGGTGTGAACGTGTATGCTTCAGTTACTTTTTTGCGTAGTAGGTTTACACATTACAGTTATATTGCTAAATTATTATGTTTATTTTTGTTTGAACAGACTTGGAGAATGGAAAGTGGAGACTAAAGTTTGAGAATATAGACTGGGAGTTGACTTTGTAGTTTTTGTATTAATGTATTCTTATTATCTCTTCGGACTTTGGATTGAATTGCTAATGTAATCACTGTAATTAATGCTTGTATTGTAATGTAAGGTACGAACTGTGAGTGAGAACAGAAGTGAAGTATGAACTGAATGTACCATGAATTGAATCGTAGTTGCAATTTGCTCACTGTGTCCGTAATGTATGTGTGTAATAATGGAATGTCTGTAATGCTTGTGATTTATGAAATGAAGTCTAAATCTGTTATCATTACTATTTGAATGTATATATGATGTTTGGTGGGTTAACCAGTTTATTTAAGCGGTTAATATAAACGGTTAACCGGCAATGATTAACCGTTTAATTCAAACGGTTAACCGGTTAAATTAACCGGTTAACCGTGGTTAATTTTAACCGGTTCGGTCGGTACACCAGAATCGAAATTAACCGAAACTGGTTAACCGAACCGTTCCTCTTTTAACGGTTAACCGAAAAATTTAACCGATTGGATCGGTTAACCGACCGCGCCCACCCCTAATTAGAAAGGTTAAATGTTATCATTTTTTTTCTAATAAGGCTCTCATTTGTCTTTTATGTTTCTCCAAACCCTAAAATGATATATAGAAGTCTTTCGACTTCACTAGTGGGTGTTAGGACTCGTCTTTCTTGGGATTATGACCTTGAGTTTGCTCAACAAATCAAAACCTCACAAACAATGGATAAATCCTTATAAGTTCTATCAAATACAACTACTAACCCATGGTTCCTTGTCCTAATCTCATTTTGACCTTGAGTTTGCGCAACAAGTCAGAAGAGAATATTCACTCGTACCTACCATATCGCGATGGCCTAAGCATAAAATATGTACCTTGTGTTTGCTCAACAAATACATATAGTTTTCTTACCTCGTCCATTCAATATATTAATAATACTACACATAACATCCCTAACTTCAGTTTTCTCAACAACTAAGGAGTTTGCAGGTAATTTATTAATATGTTTATATATATATATGTGCGTGTGTATATATGGAAGAGGATAACATTATATTAAAGATTCATAATCTTAAATATATTATATTTAGTGATATCCATTTATAGAATAATGTATTTCTTATGGCATACCATCGTGATTCAAGTGTCGGACACATCAGAAATCAGGTAAACGCCGTTACATATGTATCTATCTCTTAAGTCTGTTTGGGTTTCTTTAATGTTCCATCTTTAGTTTATATATTCATATCATATAAGTTTGTATTATTATATAACTTTTGCATTTCATGTTACTTATATAATAGTCTTATGTATAATATTATATTAATTAAGTATTATCTGATTAATTTTAATTATTTAACTCTTTAATTAATTTTATATTAGTATTGGACATGTCTACTATAACCTTTATAGTATATACTATAACCTTTATATTAATACCTATATATCATACATACATACATACATACATACATACATACATATATACACATATTATAACCTTCATAGTAACACACCTATACCTTATATATGTGTATTATTATTTAATTAATTAACCTTTAATTAATTTATTTAACTAATTAACCTTTAATTAATTTATTTCATTAAAATTTTTAAATTAAATTATATTAATTTTGAAAATTTATCTTATATACATACATGTATACTTATGTTATCCCAAACATTTTAAAAGAACATAACATATATCAATATATAATACACGCATATAAGTATTAATTAATTAACTTATTTTATTAATTTATATTATTAATCTTACTAATAAATTTTAAATTTCGAAATTAATATTTAAATATTTTCAAACATTTTGATTATTTCATTACTTTTTCAAATAGTTTGAAAATTTACATTATATTATAATCTTTAATAATAAACATGTTTTTATTTAAATTTAACTTTTAAATTTAAAATCTTATCTTAATTGACCAAACTATTTTGAAAATTAGCCCAAGATCCAATTCAATTGGGCCTTTTTTATCATGGGCAACAGTAACGACCTGCAAATTCATCACTTTCAAAAAATTTTGAAATATTCAAATATAAGATTTTTTAACATAAATGATAATGTTTTAAATAATAAATAATATTGGTAATCTTATTTTGAATAACTATTTAAAAAATATATACTTTGGAAGATATATCGATCAAATGACCGAAAATTGTTTAATCATTAAATAGCTCTTAGACCATCTAACATCATGCACAAAGCTGGATACATACACTTATTTGTATATATGGGTGAGAATATGTAATAAAATTATTTATTTTATTTTTGAAAATAAAATCTCTTTATGACATCACTATTTTGGAATAAATTATTTTTGAATTTAAATTGAGTGTAAATGATTTAATAATTATTTTAATTATTAAATAAGCCCTTTTAATTATTATACAATGATAGAAATATTATTATCCAACTTTGTTTATATATATATATTAAATAGGAAGTGAAAATATGACCAGGAATCGAAATCGAAATCTGTAACGATTCAATATAGAAAAGTTGTGCAATGTTGTGCAACGTTTAAGATATACATATGCACACATACATGTATATATACAAGAACACATTCAAATGCACATGAACACATATATACATACAAATATGCTTATATATATATATTACAAAATATCCAAGATATTTTTCTTAAACTTAACACTTAAATCCAAAGTCAAACTTTTACACACTAAGTACAAGAATATGGGTACATACACATTGGGGAAGGGGAGTTCAGCTGAGCATGATGATATGGGAGGGGAGTGTGGTGATAAGCAATTGGGGATGTGTTTGTATGGAAATATCATGATATTTTCCTCGTCACTTTTTCCTATAAATAGCACCCACCTCTCTTCACTTCATTCACTTCATTTCTTCATAATATTTCTAAGCTTCTTCACTTCCTAAACTCCACTTTAATGGTCTCTTGCCTAAGAAAATAATGACAAAAACTATGGTAAAAAGAAATTAAATTATATAGTAATTATGTATTATCAAAACTCTTTAATACAAAAGCAAATCCACATTTTTCTCACCGCGAAACCCATGCTACAACTTCCACCACCCAAGGCCAAGCCCACCTCCATTAGCAAGTATAGGCCAAGCCTTCCAAAAGGTCCAAGACTTGATTCCATAGGCTCTCGTGCGATTGTAGCGGAGCAAAATCCATTTTAAAGTTAGTCCAATCAAAAATCGAGTGAGAAACACTATTTTATATATAAATTAATGATGTGATAAGATTGCTATGGTAGTTTACTGTGTTTTTTTTATCAAGTTTTGATGTTGATTATATATTTATTTTGGTGTTGAAATAATTCACGTTTAATACACGTCGAATATCACAAAGGAAATCACTTTCCTTTAATAAATGAAATGGTTTATTTGAGATTGTTAAGCCTCTTTAAAATGATTTGTAAATGTTTTATAAATACTAAAATCCAATTTAGTGAAGCTTTGAAAAGTTATGAAAATTGAGTCAAAAATAGGTGTGTCGTGTAACGGCGGTTCGTGATTTCATGCCATAAAACGTTCAAATCCATTTATGTGATGGATTCGAAGTCGGAATTCTTTGTAATAAGAATTTTTTGAACTCTTATAATCATAGTTTCAAAAAAAATAAAAAGACCGAGATTTCGTTTAGTAGATTTTGAAATATGAGTAAATCAAAATTTCAAAATAGTCGTGGTTTTGTAGTTCGGAAACCAAAGCGACAAATTCGTTAAGATTGATATTTTTAATTCTTTAAAAATTAGGATAAATTCTATAAATCTTTTAAAATTATTTAAAAGAGATTTCAGTTATAAAAATGAATTTCTAAATGATAGAAAAGTTGTTTTGATCAAATAATAATTAAAAACACTATTCGAAGCACTATTCGAACACTTTTGCAGCAATTTTAATAACGTTCGAAATTTGGCTTTAAACTTATGTATTCTTTCCCAAATCTTTTATAAATATTTTCAAATAAATAATTAAGTATAATAAAGATGATTTGATGGTTTTAAAATTAATTTTAAAAAAAATTAAACAAATGATTTAGAGAAAAGGTATTATAAATAAGTGATTTAATCTTGGCTCTAAAAGCCAATGAGTAGACTGGAATTTTCTATTCGTGAGATCAGATGTGAGGCGCTTAAACTAAGGAGTTGTTTAGGAGCAACCACTACTCTGGCTCACTTGGTTTTTTTTCTAGGTGAGGAATAGATAAGGTAGAAATGTCGGAAACAAGGAAAGTATAAAAGAACTAATTTTTCCAAATTTAAACACTTGGATTGTGTAGAAATAATCTTCTTCGACTTGGTGTTAAATTCGGAGGAGGGAACTTGTACTATCCCTTTGAATTTAAAAGGCGAGTTCACCATTATTCGATGGATTGTAAAGGTTGGACACAGAAATTGATGCTGAGTAGAATTAGTATAATTTCTATCGACCTTTTTTAACTAAATAATGTTTCATAATATGAATTATGAAAATGATTTGATATTTCCAAAGTTTAAGAGAGGTTTAATGATTTTGTATATACTAGAAAGAAATGTTATAAAGATATATATCTCTAGAAGATATTTTTAATAAAGAGAAAGTATTTAATCAAATGATAAAAACCTATTCACCTAACATCTTTTTTATTGATGATCAGTTAGAAGGAACCGGGGTTGAATTTGAGTGATTCTTATCCGGAAACCACTTCGAACAATTTACATATTCGAAGTGAAGACATGAATGGTAATAAATGGAATGCAAGGCTGCCTGTCACTGACTCTTGCGGGAAATTTCCCATATCATATATATGTGGCAGTAGAATTGTCATTTGATCTTTGATGCAAGGGCTGCTTGCTACTAATCCTAGGGATGATTCCCGACAGGATGTGGTAGGAGAGTTCTTTCGATTTTTCCTATTCCTGAACAACTTGTATGGACGAATGTTTGACACTGCATTTCGAACATACATGTACATTGATTTTTACAAATGTAAATCTAATTATTGGTTTAAGAAGTAGCTCCCTTACACTTAACACCCTTCTTTGAGACATACGAGCTCATAAGCTGTACATATGTAGAAATCAATGGTGTGTGACGGAATTGGCAACATGGCATTCAAAGTGAATGTGCTATGTTAAAGGTAATTGTTACCTTGGGCCTCATCACCCTAAAATGGGTTAAACAGGGCATGCCATAGGGCTATGTGGTTCGCAACCATTAGGGCATGGTCATCACTTTCTAGATTACTATATACATGTTGAGTATGTTGTGCATGCTATGGGATCCCGGATATGTCGGTTACGATCGGGGTGATGTCGTATTCAATTTTATCCACCACCAGATGGGTCTGCAGATAGGTCGGTCTTGCTAGGTGCGAGTTTTAAAAGTTTTTGATCCTCAATACATCCCTCTAGAGATGTACTGTACGGAAGGTAGTTCCTTACCTGCCATTGTATGGAAATCCATTCCCCAATAAGTGCCTTCAAGCTTGATTATAAAACTAAGTATGCTGAAATTTAATAATGTAATAATTTTGGCTAAGGTTATGTATATGTACCTAAAAAATGTTTATAAAAGAGTGTCATTAAAATAATATTACCATATTTTGCATAGTAAAGATTTGGGTTATCATAAGGTAAAAACCCATTTTGTGTTTATGTAGGGCGTGGTCTTATGAGACACCCTTTCTTTTCCCTTTAAACTCTGGGTGCCCTATTTTTTCGGGCAGCAAAGTAGTTAGGTAGCATGGAATAGTTTGGGACATGCTCGGAGCATTTTAGATGGAGCATGAAGCTGGAGGGTCCTATATTGATAATCATCTATTACTAATTCTGCTGCATTTTGTATTATCTACCAGCACTTGTGAGGATAGGTAATTATAACTATCCTGGTTGGATTAGTACTTACCAGTACTCTGATGGAGCAATTCAGAGTAATTACATGCACTATTCATATGTATAATTAAATGTTGAATATGATGTGAGATTCTATTTTGTTTGTCTTCTATCATTATTTTCTTTTACCCCATGGTAATGTACCTCTTCGGCATTTGGATTTACGGCATGTGAATACCGAGGATGTATTAGTGTCGATTTCTAAGGGTCGATGAGGTGGGTCATCATAGCAACCTTTGGGCTTACTCACATTTCAGGCCAGGCTGGTAACCAGGTAGGACATGATACTTGATTACCCAATTCCAATCCTAGAAATTACCTTTCTACATATCGTACTAAGTGGGAAAGCTTAATTAGTTAGTCCTAACATGACTAATTTAGAGTGCATAGGCTATTGGGCTCTGATACTATTTGTTGGAACTTGGCTAGCCCATAATAGAGTTAAAAAGTAAATTACAAAAAATTTATTTATTGCATCTTTATTGGGCCTATGAAATCTGAATTCATTTAGATCTTGGCTAAATTTGCTATTAAATAAAATCTTTAGTATATTTAATTTGCAAATAAAGTTTTGTTTTGTTATTATATTTATGTTATATAATATGACAATGTGTATCAAACACACATCTGTGTGTATGTGCATGTGCCACATATACAGTGTATATGGTTTAACATGTCCATATGTTAGTATTGGGATTTACATCGCAACAGACATATTGGCCTACATGTGTGTTGTCTTATACACATACATACATATGCATATATATATATATAATGTGACATGAAATTATACTTATAATGGTATAAATGTATATGACACTATAAAATAGTTATATTTATAAATACAAATATAAATGATTTCAAGTATAAATTTAAATTCAATATATATATATATATATGTATGTATGTATGTATAGTTTTACTTATGTTTACAAAGGTATGTATATAATCTTACAAAGTTATTTTGCTAATCAAAGGTTTATCTTATTTAATTGGCAATGAATTAGGTTTAAATAGGCAATTGATAGGAAGAGGAAATGGAGGAGGTTTAATGAAATAATTAGGATTTAAGAAAGTAATAAAAGAGAGTCAATGAAGAGTGTGTGTGTGTGTGTATAAAATCTTATAAAGTTATTTTTGACTAATCAAAGGTTTATTTGTATTTATGTAGCAATAATTTAGGTTCAAATAGGTAATAAATAGGAAGAGGATAGAGTGGAGGTGTAATGAAACTAATTAGAATTTAAGAAAATGATAAAAGAGAATCGATGAAGAGATTTTTTCCTTCCTTTTATTACTCTCTTCTCTTTTCAAATCAAGAAAAAATTCTTTCACATCTTAATCATAAATAATTTGTTTCCTTTTCACCTTTTAATTATTAACAAAATAGACATTACATATGTATATGTATACAATACATTTTCATGATATATATATATATATGTATGTATGTATGTATGTATATGTATATAAAATTTTATGCTTATTAAATATACATACAAATATATACACATGTATGTATTTCGTTTAACATACATATTAGAACAATTTTTTATATTACAAACACACACGGATATATATATATATATGACATATACATAATCAAACAAAGTTGTAATTCCTTTTGTTCCAAAATAATAACATGTATAAAGGTAAATACATGATCTAAAAATTTGTATATACATCCATATACTTTGCTCTTGTGTAATTGAAAGTGGTTTGTTCAAATTCTCTTTCAAACATTGTCAATTTTGAAAATTAAAATGGGAAAATATTACTTTTGATACAGTAGCCAAAATCAAATGTCTAATCATATATATACACACACAAACATACGTACATACATACATATATATACATATATATATATATAAGAAATTTGTAATCATTTTTATATATATAATCACATATTTACGTCTCATGTTTACAACACATACAAATAGTGATTCATGATAAAACCTAATCTATTTAAACATAAAGTGTATGGTAATCAAGTGTATAATTATATAAATTTGTAAATATGGATAGTACCTTGTAATTGGCTAAGAATACACAATAAATGTTGAATCTACATAGCTCTGTTTGAATCTCTATTCAACACTTCCAAAAGGCGCAATCCGATTGGGAAAACTACACACTATTCTTTTGATCTTAATTGAATTTGTGTATGGTTTTTTTTTGCTTGAATTTTGAGAAGAGGAGAGAGGAAATTTCAGCCATTTTTTATGGAGACGAGTTGAGGCTCAAACTCTAGAAAAAGGTGAGAAAAGAGTGGCAAGAGATTTTTAAATAGCATGGGAAACTGGGGGGTCAAAGATAGAAACATATCTTTCTTTTCCTTTGCTATTTACACACCTTTTGGAATCAAATTCCAAGCCAATTCTCTCCCTTATGACCAGCTATACATGTCTCCTCGTTTTACCTCAAATCACTTCAAGCCTAATCAAATATTTTACATTTAAAATCATATTTAAATGTACATAGATATTGTATATTGACAAGTGTATACATAAATTTAATATACACACTATTTTTAATATTGACCAACACAATTAAAATTAAATTTATAATTAATATTATATATATATTAATCAATTTAATTAATTGTAACATTTATAATTTAATTAAATTGGGTGGTACACATAGGATTCAACATTGCGGTTGTGTTGACTCTTGAGGTGCAAATGCGGTCAGTGGTTAATATCAAACAATTCGAATAGTAAAGTTTACCCTTAACATTAGCTAGTGGTGTGACATTATGGCTAAATTTATCACATACAAAGCTTTAGTAAAAACCAATTTTACAAATTTAAGTGTTCCGTGATAGTGAGAATTATTTACACCAATTCTCTTCGTCAAAACTGTATCACTTTGGAATTTTGGAATTTGATAATGGCCAAAATTCCAATATCGTCCATATTCAACTTTATAGTCCAAATTCAAAGTTCTTGGTTCGATAATAACAATTATTATTAACTGAAATGCTCTGGCTAGAGACTTCAATTTGAGTTGACTTCAGTTGACTATGATACTAAATTCATATATTGAGGAGACGAATCCCCTCTAAAATAGTGTTTCACTTCCAATGCTTCCAATTGACCCAAGTATAGTCGTTCGATGGATGTTGTGCCATGATTTAACTATAATCAAAGTGGAGCTTCTACATTCAAGGTCAACAATATTCTTAAGTCGTGAGAGCTAAGTAAATTAGTCACATCGATATTTTCAGTTTGACCTTAGTTATGTTAACTAACAGAAAACTATCAAGTGAGTCATTCCAAAGTTTTCCAGTAATTAACAGTATGTAACCCCCTTAGTGCCCCCACCAACCATGGGTAATACACTGCCCAATATTTGGAGAGCGTTACATACTCTAGTCTAAACAGATACATCGATATCCAGTCTTGATACATCTTGATGAGGAATATTTAAAATGGTATATTTATTTTCATTATGATAAATTTGTAACATTCCCCACATGGAGGCCTAAAACTAACGGCTACGGATGCTGTAGTCATCCATAGTTATTAATTCAAGGTGACCAAATGCGGTAATGCTAGATACATTGATATAATAGAAGCACATGGATATGAAGAAAAAATTTAAAACCATAAAACAAATTTCTCATTCCACTTCAAATCATATTTTAAATTCAATACGTAATCCCAATTTCGAGAACACGTTCAGAGAAAATATAATTATTGCAAAATACGCCAAGAGCGACATATGAAGATGTCCCTTTGGATGATCAAAGTCTCAACCAGTACAACAAAAATACCCTATTACAACGCCTCTTTTACAACGGGCATTGGCTGCCCGTTGTAATAGAAGGCTATTACAACGATCCATTCAGGCCCGTTGTAATAGATGCCCTATACAACGCCATTTCTACAATGGGCAATGACTGCCCATTGTAATAGAATGTTATTACAACGGTCCTTTCATGCCCGTTGTAATAGATGCCAATTTTACAACGTTCATAAAATGCCCATTGTAATATATGCCAATCTTACAACGGTCATTTTACAACGTTCATAAAACGCCCTTTCATCAAATTTACTTGTCCCACTTTCATTTTCCATCTTCCCGCTTTCCTTTTTCATCGAATACTTCGCATCTGAATATACTTCGCTCTCCCCTCAAACTATCCCTAAACTGCTAAGCCCAAAAAAATCCCCAAACTTATAAGAAAAATCATTTTCTTTCCAAAAATCATTTCCTTAACCCTAACCCCCAACCGCCAATCACCTACCATTGGTAAGCCACCATCACTGCACCATTGCGAAACTGCCAATTGTTTTTGCAATATCATATTCGGGCTAAACCCTAGGTACATTTCCTTTGTTTAATTTTTGTAATCTAATTCGACTGAAATAAAAAAATTCCTTATTCGATTTCTCATGCTTCTATTTTGATGATTTTCATAATTCCTAATTTGACTTCAACTCAAATCAAAACACTCTAAATCATTTTCTAGTGGTCGTCCCAAAAAAATATCGAACGTCATGCCTTCGAGCTGCTCCTTTAGACCATCACTCCTTCGATCAAAGGTAGTTGGCAAAACTTGGTTGTTGTAATTTAAATTTTTATAGATAGAGAAAGTCCTATACTTGAGACTTATACATTTTGATTATTTTCTTTACATTGAGATTTTAGCACTAGAAATCAAGATAAGTTATTTTTTAGTTGTCACTTTAGTGTTTAATTGCTTGCTATGATTGTTTATGCATCTGCAGATTATTCATAGACATCACACTTTGTAATTTAAGCTAATTATTTGGTTTACATGTAGTTCATGTGTTACTTAGTATTATAGAGAGTCTTTAATTATTTATTTTGATTTATTAGTGTTGTACGGCAGCTTGGTCTTTTTTCCAAGTCTTTTTGAACTTTGAGTTTCCAGATCTAAACATTTGTTGCTGATATTTCTCATGTTATTACATGGTTTGCTGTACTTTATTGTTTAGTTGCACGAGCAATTAGCTAAAGCTAAGTCATATTCAGATACATGAAGCCATCTTTATAGGATATAGTCATATACCCAAGGTATAATAGGGAATAAAAAATTGTAAATGTACAAGGATCATGCCCAAATATTACAAACAGCAAATAACTTTTTTGCTTGTAGGTATTTATATAGCAGACATGTGATTGTTAGTGCTCAAGTGCCATTAGTATGTGGTATTACTTTTGGGCAGAAGTACATGACGGACGAGAACATGACGTTTGGCACATATGGGGATGGAGCTGTGAATCAGGGGCGGTTCTTTGAAGCTTTTAATATGAGCGCAGTCTTTTTTATTTTGTTGAGAGACTAAGGTTGCATATACAACTTACATGGTGTCACACACCTTTATTAAAATCTTGAAAGAAGGCACCTATTGTTTGCCTAGTCAATTATTTTTGGTGGTATATCTAATTTTAAATCCATCAACTCATTTTGTTATATTTGCCAAATTGTTTAGTAGTATTTGGGTTCATTGGACCTTCTATCAAATAAAGATTGCAGAATATTTACTGATATTTGTATGTTGCTCTTCTGAATTATGATATTCCTAGTTTAAATAATACATAATTATCCCTTTTTTGTTTTTTTGTTTTTTTTTGGTATTGAATAGAAATTCCTTTATATGATGGAAACATGTTTGATCATATCATTATTAAAGGTTCCATTGACTCTGCAGATTACCGCAACAGTTTGCTGCTGGATGATGTGAGTTCAAATTATTTTCTCCTGTTATCTATTCTGATTTCCAAAAGACTACATTTTTGCATAGAACACTGAACCAGTTGAACAATTTTCTTTTTTTCATGGCTGCATTTTTGCACTTGTTATATGTTTTATCTTATTGAATTGGGTTGTTTCAAATAAAAATGATGTCTTATATGTTATGTCTTATTCAGTCGAGTTGTTTCAATAAAAAATGATGTCTTGTTTGTTGTATTCAAGTGGGCAATTTTATATCTTGCACAGATGAATTTGCTAATTGTTCCAATACTCAGCGAAGGAGAATGATATAGCTCTCAATATATATTTTAATTGAAATTCACTTTGCCCAACAACAAATTGTACTGTGTTCATCATAATTCATTTATGTATCTAATTTTTTGACTAAGTGGATGTTATAACATTCTGTTAGTATCGCTGCCAAGGATTTTTTCTGATGTCTGCTACTTATTTCTTCTTCATGCCTTTTATCTTGATTATTTGAGGCAGATAATTATTGTTTATGTTATCTTTAAGGGTTGACATGCTAGTTAACTGTACAAACCTGTAAAATATTTCTGGGGTTATATGATACTTTATGTACTGTATACGATGCATCATCAACTGGGTGTTTTGAAATTGCCTACTGTTCCTTTCTTTCAACAAATGTCATATGCTAGCAGTTATTCCTATACGTTGCAATTAACTTAACGTTTTACAACGGGCTTTATTGTTGTCATAGAGTCTATTGCAAGGGTCGATGACTGTTGTACAAAAGTGTATTACAACGGCCTTTTACAACGTTTATTGCCCGTTGTAAAATACGGTAGACCTATTACAACGAGGCCTAATACAACGGGCATATGCCCATTTGCGAAATCCATATTACAACGGGCATTGCCCGTTGTAAAAAGGCTGTTTTGTTGTAGTGAACATAGGCAATTAAACAACTTGGCCATTACAACCAAAACACAGTGGAGTCAACCAGAAAAGAACTCCTAAAAGCTATCTTGCCTCCTTGGTACAATTCTACTCACACAGGAGTTAACTCAATATATATTAACTACTGGGTCAACCTAGCTGGTTATTCTGCTCTTAATACCCCAAAATTTAGTTGTGGGTTATTTATAAAGCGAATATGTTTATAAAAGACACACACATGATAATTTATCATAACATAATAATGTAAACATCTCTGGTTTAATTTCCTTGTAATCATTTTTTTGAATGAAATATGGTTAATACCTTTAACCTATTATCTTTAGCAAGAAAAGCTTCTTCAAAAACACCAAAGTTAAATGCCATTTCAAAACTCTTTCATATTGCCATGGGTTCTTCTTTAAAAATGAGATTGGGTTTTTTTTTGAAAACTAAGGCTTTCAAAACCTTAGATTCTCACTTTCGAAACCATAGAAACATACCTTTCGAAAGTATTCAAATCTTCTATTCAAAACACATAAATATACACCTTTCGAAACACTCAAAACTTCCCTTTCGAAAGCATCAAAACCTTGCTTTCAAAACCATTAAAATATTCCTTTAGAAAGTATTAAAGCTTATCTTTTAAAACCTCTTAGTCTAAGTAGGATTTATAGATGCATGGCTTTGAAATAATTTGAAAGTATCTCTTTCAAAATATTTTGGGTTTAACCTTAAATATAACTTCTGGGTCAAACTGAATATAAGCGAAAGTAACCCCTTTTGAAAGCATTAATCTTCAAGTAAAATAATTGGGGAAAATAATAACTTCGAAACAACCTTTCGAAAGGATTAGGAAGTGTACACTTCTGACGTGTTTAATGTTAAACATCTTATACCTTATTATGGAGATGAACAACCCATTGGGGAAGGACTTTTAAATTCGAGGACGAATTTTTCTCAACCAGGGGAGGATGATGCAGCCCAACCTGACAAATCATGCACCTTAAGTCGCCAGCGACCTAATTCCAGCGAGTCGCTCCTCCTCGTGAAGTCGAACGAAACCCTAGATCCCAAAGAAGATGCCGCTCCAGAATTCTGTAGGTCGCCAGCGACCTACCGCTTCCCTAAATCGCGAATTGCATTGAGTCGAAGCCGCTCCTTAAGTCGCGAACAACCCAACGGTGCCTTTAAGTCGCGCCAGCGACCTAGTGATGATAACGAGCTCCAGTGTGACGCCCCACCTCTATACCCACGCTAGCCAAGAACACTACGGTGTAGTGCTGTCAACTAGCACGGAGAATAAGGCTGTTGAGGAGCGACCATCTATGTAATTACTTTGTGCGAGCACCGATATGTCAGATAATAAAACATTGCCTTTCATCTTTAGAGGAAATCCGACATACCGATACAAACTCAAAGCTACTACACAGTGGCTATAATAGTTTAGGACAATAGATATAAAAATAACACAGATAACATAAATGCGGAATACAGATGGAACGAAAAGTCTCATATATATAATAACTGATATCAGTTACAATACATTTGACACAATACAAATGATACAATTACAACTGTCGACTCAAGAAGTTATATATACAAGTACATTATCGACTAATATACATGAATACATTATCATCTTAAAACAGACACACTGTCTACTACAACAAGACGAAGACCACTTCAAGTGATATAAAAAGTCTTCATAGCTCTAGCAGCAACCCAAAGCTAAAAATCTACAACCTGTAAATACTCGGTCTGACCCGAGTATTAAATTCAAAAGAAAATAATACACAGGTCAGTCTAATTCAAACTCAGTTATTAATGCACGGAAGTAATAATAATCAAATATCAAATGGACGACAGTCACAGAAATCTCGTATACCCAACTTCTCGATAAGAGAACCGGATAACGGCAGATATAACACTAAACAGTGTTAATCCACAAAACAGAAATCCAAAGCAGTTAAAACAATTGAAATGTCAATTTAAAAACATCAATGCTAATTGGCTGCAGTACACGCTAACTTGTACTGCCTCGCCAATACAGCCTACGAATTACGCAACAGGTCGATGAATCAAGAACAAAAGAAATATCGATTAAAATCTGTCAATTCAGTGTGGCTGCAGTGCACGCACGCGTGCACCGCCTCGCCACAACAGAATATAAAGTCACCACAAGGGACAAGGGTAAAACTGCTACGAAAATGCAGCCACCACTTGTATTTAAGGGCAAGGCTACATCAGTGAAATGAAACAGTGTATCCAGTGAAAGAGGCAACAAGTGAAACAAGTTCAACATGTCGCAAAGCAAGGCACAGAGAAATAGCAAACTGAAGGCGAGTGCAGACAAGTATGAATTCGAACATGAAATGAGGAACATCATTGCAAGTGCAACGGGTAGAAGATGCTGCAGTGAAGCATGTACAAGGGCAGTTGATGCAGGCCAAGTACTAAGTCGTAACCGACTTAAGGAAAATGAAGCTATAAGTCGTGA
Organism: Allium fistulosum; assembly: GCA_030737815.1. Classification (NCBI taxonomy): domain Eukaryota; kingdom Viridiplantae; phylum Streptophyta; class Magnoliopsida; order Asparagales; family Amaryllidaceae; genus Allium; species Allium fistulosum. Next base: position 1,148,737,762 of record CM060905.1, read on the forward strand.
CCGACTTAACATGAGGGAAATGAGTCGTGACCGACTTAACAAAGTTCAAGGCATGAGTCGTGACCGACTCAAGGAAGCAAAAGACATAAGCGTAAGTCGTGACCGACTTAACATAATGGGGGACTTAAGTCGTGACCGACTTAGGAGGGTGGAAGACCTAACTCGTGAAGAGGTACGGGATATCAAAGATCTTAAGTCGCCAGGACGACCTACCGAGTTACTCAGAGAGAAGGCAAAGCAAACTGTTGAAGTAATAGGTCGTAAACGACTTAACGTGTCAAACAATAAGTCGGCACCGAGTTACGACCCAGTTAAGTCGTACCATCTTATGTCGCCAAGGCCTGAAGACTGTTGATTCCTACGCCAAGTTAATCTACGCCGTTGATTCTTAAGTCGAATAAAGCGGGTAGTCTTTAAGTCGTAGTAGCTGTTGCCGTTATTTTCCTCTGCCGAGTTAATCTTAACCGTTAATTCCTTAAGTCGAAGACAGAATCTGGAGCATGGAAGTTAGGTCGCAAGGATGGTATGATAAGTCGTAAGTCGGCAGGACTTGTATTGTGTTGTAATTTGGTAAGTTGTAACCGACTCATGACGAGTCGTAGGTCGTAGGGGATAAGTCGTCACCGACTTAAGTACTTGTAATATTTTATGGAGTTTTCTGTATTTTGTGTTGTAAGTCGCATACGACTTATGATAAGTCGGAGACGTTGTTAAGTCGGTTGCCGACTTAGGAGTTGTATTTTTTTTCTGCTTTGCGTGTTGTAGCCTATAAATAGGCGAGTTGTTTCATTTGTAAAGGTTGTTGAATATTGAATAAAATTCTCTTTTGATTGCTTTGTGCTTTCATTCAAATTGGTAGTTGAGTGTAATCTCCTATCTCCTCTTTCGGATAATCGAGTGCGCTCGATTCAACGATTGTATAAGCCGATTCGCGGAATCAAGTGCGCTTGATCAACGCTTGAAGAATTGAAGATCTTTGAACCCGGTATCGTGCGCGATCAACGAGTTCGAGATAGCTATAGTTCGGTATCTTCGGATCAACGAATTCGGGCAATTCAGCATTCATCAATCCATCGACTGCTACTTTCACCGATCTACATCATTTTTGAATTATCCGCTGCGTCAGTTTTGGTATCGGAGCTTGTTCTAGCCAATCATAGCTAGATCGAGACTTGGAGCCTATTCATTTGAAGTGTTGAAGAATTTGTGAAGTTTTCGAGTATGCCTCCAAGAAGAGCTAATCGCCACCAAAACGTAGAAGCTTTATATCGAAGAGAAGAGGCTGATGAGATGGAGCAAAGAATCAATGAGAATTTTAGTGAAAAGCTTAACGAAGGAATTGGCCGGTTAGAAAAGCTTATGACGGAGATGAATCAAAATCGGAGAAGGGTTTCACCAGAATCTAACCATGGGGGTAGTAGAGTCTCGCCACATTCCAATCGAGACAGAAGTGTTGAAAATGATCAAGGACGTGGGAGGAACGTGAATGATCATGAACGAAGGAATGTCAATAGAAGGGATGATGGTGGAAGGCGTAATGGTAGTAGAGATGTTGGTGGTCAGAATCGACATCGTTATGCATCTGATTTTGAAGAAGAGTATGATGGTGGTAGTATTCAAGGGAGAGGTCAAGGAAGAAACTATTCTGAGTATGACCACAAGTGGGAGTCGGGGATGAAGACTGAAATTCCTGAATTCAAAGGTGGTATGCAAGCGGAAGAGTTTCTAGATTGGGTAGCTAATGTTGAAGAGATTTTTGACTTTAAAGAAGTTCCAGAACATCGTAGAGTGAAGTTGGTTGCTACGAGGCTGAGGGGTAGAGCTTTGGCATGGTGGCAGCAAACCAAGCTTACACGTGAACGTATGGGGAAGTCAAAAGTTGAATCTTGGGAGAAGATGAAGAAATTGATGAAAGCAACGTTCTTACCTTACAATTATCAATCTTTGATGTATCAACGTTTGCAGAACTTGAGGCAGGGCACAAAGACAGTTAATGACTATGCTGATGAATTCTATCAACTTATTGCAAGGAACGATATTATGGAAACAGAAGAGCAGCTGACATCTAGATTCATTGGGGGATTGAGAAGGCAGATCTAGGATATGGTTAATATGTTCGATCCAAGATCTGTAGCGGAAGCACATCAGAAAGCGTTGGCTTGGGAGAAACAGGGTAGACGAGGAGGTGGTGTGTTTACTAGTTCCAACAATCAAATGAAGGGTGTTAGTGGAAGTTCTAATGTCTCCAAACCTATCAGTAGACCAGTGTTGAAGGAGGTTGAGAAGACAAGAGTTAACAATGGGTTTAAATGTTACAATTGTCAAGAATTGGGTCATAAAAGCAGTGAGTGTCCAAAGCCAAAGAAGAGAACCATGATTGTAGAAGTTGAAGATGAGGATGTTGATGGGGATTGTTCTAGTCCAGTTGAGGAGGATGAGCAGGATATTGCGTCAGGGGATGAAGGTTGTAATCTAATGCTAAGAAGATCGTGTTTAACACCGAAGCAGGAGGAAGCTAGTTGATTGAGAAGTAATATTTTTCAGTCAACATGTACTATTCTGGGGATGGTGTGTAAGTTTGTAATTGACGCAGGAAGCTGTGATAATATTATTTCAACCGAGGCTGTGACGAAGTTGAAATTGAAGACAGAGAAACATCCGAGTCCATACAAGTTGGCATGGTTGAGAAAAGGAGGAGAAGTGAAAGTGGATAGACGAGTTCGTGTTCCATTCTCTATTGGGAAGAAATACAAAGATGAAATATGGTGTGATGTAGTAGAGATGGATGTTTGCCACTTATTATTGGGAAGACCATGGCAATATGATCGAGCAGTACTACATGATGGTCGGACCAATAGTTACAGTTTTATGTTTAAAGGCACGAAGATTATCTTAGTTCCAAAGAAGAGACCACAAGGAGAAAGTAAGTCAGAAGAAATCGAAGAGCTTAAAACTTTATTATCGTTGAAAGAGTTTGTGAAGGAAGTAGAGGAGGAACCTGAAGTATTCTTGTTGATTGGACGAGAGAGTAGTGAAGAAGTTGAAATTCCAGAAGAAGTTAAACCAGTTTTAAAAGAATTTGACGATGTATTTCCAGAGGAATTACCAACAGAGTTGCCACCGTTGAGAGATATACAACATCAGATAGATCTTGTTCCAGGTGCTGTGTTGCCACACAGACCACATTATCGAATGAGCCCGAAGGAACATGAAGAGTTGCGGAGGCAAGTAGAGGAATTGCTTGAGCAGGGACGTGTGCAGGAGAGTCTGAGTCCTTGTGCTGTACCAGCTTTATTGGTACCCAAGAAGGATGGGACGTGGAGGATGTGCACTGACAGTCGAGCATTGAATAAGATTACTGTGAGATATAGATTTCCAATGCCGAGGTTGGATGACTTGTTGGATCAAATAAGTGGAGCTACTATCTTTTCGAAGATTGATTTGAAGAGCGGATATCATCAAATTCGTATCAGACCAGGAGATGAGTGGAAAACTGCTTTTAAAACCAGGGAGGGTCTATACGAATGGTTGGTCATGCCATTTGGTTTATCCAATGCACCAAGTACTTTCATGAGAGTGATGAATCAGATTTTTCGACCGTTCATTGGGAAATTTGTGGTGGTGTATTTTGATGATATTCTGATTTACAATGGGAGTTCAGAGGAACATCTGAATCATCTTAGAGAAGTGCTGATGGTACTGAGACAAGAACAATTTTATGCTGCTACGAAGAAATGCGTGTTCATGACGCATAGTGTTTTATTTCTGGGGTATGTTGTTTCAGAGAAAGGAATACAGGTTGACCAAAGTAAAGTTGAAGCGATCAGAAATTGGCCGCAGCCCAAGACGATAACGGAAGTTCGTAGTTTTCATGGGTTGGCTTCATTTTATCGAAGGTTTATTCCACACTTTAGTAGTGTGATGGCGCCTGTTACAGATTGCATGAAAGGTAAACAGTTTGCATGGACGGAGGAAGCAGGAAGTGCTTTTGGGAAGATCAAGGAATTGCTGACGACTGCACCAATTCTAGTGCTACCTGATTTTCAGCTAGTGTTTGAACTGCACACTGATGCATCCAAGGTTGGGATTGGAGGGGTGTTGAGTCAGAAGGGACGTCCAATTGCATATTTCAGTGAGAAGTTGTCAGGAGCGAAGATGCGATACAGTACATATGATGTGGAGTTTTATGCTGTTGTACAATATATCAAACACTGGAGACACTATCTATTTCAGAAGGAGTTTGTTCTTTATACTGATCATGAAGCGTTGAAGCATTTACAAGGGCAAGACAAGATTTCAGCAAGACATGCATCGTGGATTGCATATCTGCAACAGTTTACTTTTGTTGTTAAACACAAGTCAGGGGTGACAAATCGTGTGGCTGATGCTTTGAGTAGAAGGAGTCATTTGTTGACTACACTGAAGGTTGAAGTGACGGGATTTGAAATATTGCCAGAATTATTTACCGATGATCCTTACTTTGCAAAATTTGTTGATAAAGTCAAGGAGGGAGAGACGGATGAGTTCGTAATGATAGATGGTTTTCTTTTTAAAGGGAGTCAATTATGCATACCGGAGGGTAGTCTGAGAATGAAGATTATCAAGGAGTTACACGAAGAGGGACATGTTGGGAGAGACCGTACCTTACAGTTAATTTCACGATCCTACTTTTGGCCATCGATGAGGAAAGAAGTGGAGAGGTTTGTTGAGAAATGTCATATTTGTCAAGTTTCGAAAGGAACTGCGACTAATGCGGGTTTATATATGCCGTTACCGGTACCAACTAAACCATGGGTTGATGTGAGTATGGACTTTGTGTTGGGGTTGCCGAGAACGCAGCGAGGTAATGATTCCATTTATGTGGTGGTTGATCGATTTTCGAAAATGGCACATTTTATTGCTTGTAAGAAGACGGCGGATGCTGTTCATGTTGCTCAGTTGTTTTTCAGGGAGATCTATCGACTTCATGGATTACCAGAATCTATTGTGTCGGATAGAGATACTCGGTTTCTGAGTCACTTTTGGTTGAGTTTGTGGAAAATGGTGGGAACGAAGCTGAAATTTAGTAGTGCTTATCACCCGCAAACGGATGGACAGACTGAGGTGGTTAACAGATCATTGGGAAACTTGTTGAGATGTCTTGTGCAAGATAATCTGAAGAGTTGGGACGTGAAGTTATGCCAGGCAGAGTTTGCCCATAATCATGAAGTGAATCGAAGTACTGGGTTCAGTCCATTCCAGATTGTCTATTCGAGCTTACCGAAAGGACCGTTAGATTTAACGGTGATACCACATTCAAAGGGGACAATTAAGAAAGCTGCTGATTTTGTTGAAGGGCTGACGGAATGTCATCAAATCGTTCAGGAACGATTAGAGAAAGCAAATGAGAAGTATAAGCGTTCTGCAGATTTGAAACGAAGGAATGTTGAATTTCATGAAGGTGATTTGGTTTATGCAGTGTTGACGAAAGATCGTTTTCCGGTGGGAACGTACAATAAATTGAAAGCACGAAAGATTGGTCCAGTTGAAATTTTAAAGAAAATCAATGAAAATGCTTATAAACTGAAGCTGCCAGATGATGTGTACACGTCAGACGTATTCAACGTTAAGCATATCATACCGTATCATGGAGAAGAGTTTGTTGTGGATGAAGAAAGTACAAATTCGTGGACGAATTTTTCTCAACCTGGGGAGGATGATGCAGGCCAAGTACTAAGTCGTAACCGACTTAAGGAAAATGAAGCTATAAGTCGTGACTGACTTAACATGAGGGAAATGAGTCGTGACCGACTTAACAAAGTTCAAGGCATGAGTCGTGACCGACTCAAGGAAGCAAAAGACATAAGCGTAAGTCGTGACCGACTTAACATAATGGGGGACTTAAGTCGTGACCGACTTAGGAGGGTGGAAGACCTAACTCGTGAAGAGGTACGGGATATCAAAGATCTTAAGTCGCCAGGACGACCTACCGAGTTACTCAGAGAGAAGGCAAAGCAAACTGTTGAAGTAATAGGTCGTAAACGACTTAACGTGTCAAACGATAAGTCGGCACCGAGTTATGACCCAGTTAAGTCGTACCATCTTATGTCGCCAAGGCCTGAAGACTGTTGATTCCTACGCCAAGTTAATTTACGCCGTTGATTCTTAAGTCGAATAAAGCGGGTAGTCTTTAAGTCGTAGTAGCTGTTGCCGTTATTTTCCTCTGCTGAGTTAATCTTAACCGTTAATTCCTTAAGTCGAAGACAGAATCTGGAGCATGGAAGTTAGGTCGCAAGGATGGTATGATAAGTCGTAAGTCGGCAGGACTTGTATTGTGTTGTAATTTGGTAAGTTGTAACCGACTCATGACGAGTCGTAGGTCGTAGGGGATAAGTCGTCACCGACTTAAGTACTTGTAATATTTTATGGAGTTTTCTGTATTTTGTGTTGTAAGTCGCATACGACTTATGATAAGTCAGAGACGTTGTTAAGTCGGTTGCCGACTTAGGAGTTGTATTTTTTTTCTGCTTTGCGTGTTGTAGCCTATAAATAGGCGAGTTGTTTCATTTGTAAAGGTTGTTGAATATTGAATAAAATTCTCTTTTGATTGCTTTGTGCTTTCATTCAAATTGGTAGTTGAGTGTAATCTCCTATCTCCTCTTTTGGATAATCGAGTGCGCTCGATTCAACGATTGTAGAAGCCTATTCGCGGAATCAAGTGCGCTTGATCAACGCTTGAAGAATTGAAGATCTTTGAACCCGGTATCGTGCGCGATCAACGAGTTCGAGATAGCTAGAGTTCGGTATCTTCGGATCAACGAATTCGGGCAATTCAGCATTCATCAATCCATCGACTGCTACTTTCACCGATCTACATCATTTTTGAATTATCCGCTGCGTCAGCAGTACATATGAACATCATTGCAAGTGCAACAGGTAGAAGATGATGCAGTGAAGCATGTACAAGGGCAACACAAGATAGATGATTTCAGTGCATCAGTGGCTCAACTGCAACAAAGCACAGAGCTACAATGGCTATTGAATAAATGTAAAACTGCAACTGCAAAGCTATAGTGATGCAACAACCAAATCAAAGACCAGTAAACTGCACAAGTTACCAAACCAAACTGAAACAAATGCCAGGCTAAGATGGCAACAATGACCAGAATGTGTACCAGTACACAAATACAAAGGCCACAACAAAGACAACAGTGACCAAGAATTATGCAGACTCAAGTTTATATCAAGCAACAATATATACAGGTGATGTTAAATTATCTAGCCGAAGCAGTTCTAAAATAGTCGACGTACAGGAACCAAAGAATGAAGCAACAGAATGCTCCAAGTTAGACTCAAGAAAAAAAGCAAACACAAACCAACATAAAACAGTTCAAATCCAAGAAGGAACTATTCATAAATATATGCACAGACAATATGGAAGTAAAGTCTGTAGTTGACAAAGCACAAAAATGAAACAGAGGTGGTTACAGGGATGAACAGACATAGCCGAAGTCTAGTCAAAACTGCAATGAACAAGTCATAACACAAAACCAAAAAAATCAACATCATTCAATGACGTGATAGCACAACGACCAAATCAAATGAACAAGTCAAAATCGTGGTGATCACGAAATGAGTCAATGCCGTGAATGTCAAGCAACCAAAATATATACGAATTGAAGAATAAGTCGTAAATCATCTCATTCATCAATACGAAAATCAATGGCCATAATAATTTGATTGACGAATTCAAATAATATATACGAACGAAATGGAGGGGATTGAACTCAGATAAACGAAATCCAGACTTTCGTATGAATTAGATGTGAGTGATGAACACTCACCTTGTTCGAAGTGAAGAGCACGCTTGATCGGAGGAGCAAGCAACAAGGATCATCTCGAAATCGATCGAACCAGGCAACATCAGAAACATCCAACAATCGATCGAAACAATCACGTGCTTCGACATACAAAGCCCACAAATCAGAGCGCAAGAGGAACGAAAGCCCTAGCAAGCATCGAAAGAATGAACGAGGCCAAGCCCTAGTCTGATCGAGAAAACGAAGAGGAAATCGTCGCCATTTTTTTCGTTCGCTTTGTTTTCGGTTAGGGTTTGAAACGCAATTGAATGAAGAGGGGAATGGGGATGGGTTGTCTTTGGTGAATACGGCACATAGAAAGAATGGACCCAGATGATTTGTTAAGCCCACAATCCTTTTAACAAAAATCTTATAATTGAATTTCAATCCAATTTGAAAAGAATTCAAACCGGATAAGAAGAGAATTTCAATTCGATCAAAATGCCAATAGCTTATTAGCAACCAGATTAGATCCTCAAGAGGCGATAATTAAATGGGTACGAAATGTCGGGTTGTTACATCCAGCAACCTAGTGATTGAAGCGAGCTACGACCTAGTAAACAATTCCACCTTAGGTCGTGAAGCCTAGGTCGTTCGAAAAGCAAGACGCGAACGAGTAGCAAATCTCCTTTAGGTCGCAAGTAGGACAATTCTCGAGCTACCGAAGATCTTAAGTCGCGAGAAGAGGCTTAAGTCGCTGAAGTTGCTTATGTCGCTGCCGAAGTTGCCTAGGTCGCTGACATCCTTGTTTAGGTCGTTACTTGCTTAGGTCGAACTATATGTTAAGTCGCTTGTATTCTCTTTCATAAATCGTTTGTATTGTACTATTGTTAGGTCGTTTGTGTTGTGTTGTAAACCCTATAAATAGGGATGTGATGTCATTGTAAAAGGTTGTTGAATTTGAATAAAACTTCTTTTGTGTGCTCTTGTGCCACCATTAAAATTGGTAGTTGAGTGTTATCTCCTATCTCCACTTTCGGCATTCGAGTGCGCTCGAATCAACGATTGTTGAAGCCAATTCATGGAATCAAGTGCGCTTGATCAACGTTCGAAGAATTGTAGATCTTCTCTCACGGCATCGTGCGCGATCAACGTGTCGAAGATAGCTAAAGTCTGGTATCTTGCGAGATCAACGGATTTGTGCATTTGGGTAATTTCAATCCATCGATTCTGCATCAATTCACCGATTAATTCCGCTAATCGGATTGGATCCTGGACGGATTCGATTGACATCGTCGAATTCGCTTATCACGTTGCGTCAATATTGGAAGTGTTTGTTGAGGGTGGTCAACAGTGAAGGCTGTTGTGTCTTGTTCTGTGACAGTTGAATTGTGATGATGGGGTTTGATGTTGTAGTTTGGTTGTAGAAGTGATTGTTTGGTTATAGTGAATTGAGAGTGTGGATCGAGTAGTGTGACATTTTGAGTTATGTAGTGTGATTTGGAGGAGTGGGATGGTGAAAGTGCAGAAGGAAGGGAAGTATGAATGGTTGTGGTGAAACTTGCTAGTGTAATTGGCAGTTGGCATTGATAGGCAGAGGTGGGTTTTGTAATGGCTTCTGGAGAAGTAGTGAAGAGGAGGTTTTGTTTATATGGTGGTGATGGTTTGTATCAGTGGTCTGATGTGGTATGTTGGTCGGCGACAGTTTCAGGGGGGAGTGTATGGATGGTGTTGAAGTGATGCTTGAGGGAGGAGGAGAAGGTAGTGTTGTATGAAGTTGATGAAGTAGGTGTGTTGTTTATGAGGCAGAGGGATGTGCAGCGCACGGTTATATTGTGTGGTGTGGAGGCAGTTAGTATTGTTTGTGGTCTGGTGTGGGAAAGGCAGTGGGCAGAGGCAGTAAGAAGGATGGCTTGGTGACAGTAAGGAAATGATATGGTCGAGGAACTGTGACAATTGAAGGTGGAACATAATGGAACTGTAGAGTGATGAACAGTGCAGTTTTGTTTTTTTGTAAATGTATAAAAAAAGTAGAAAAGAAAAAGAAAGATGTAAATTTAAAATGAAATTGCAAATGTGAATGAATTTTTTTAAAAATTGTGTTATTTTTCTTTTTAATTATGGAAATGCAAAGAAACAAAACAACTAGAACAACACGCACAGAAACAAATGCAAACAAAAATCACACAAACACACAACAAATTTTTTTTAATGCAAACACACAAAAAGCAAACGAAAAATAATTTGACGAATAGAAAATAAAATCAAAACAATTCCCCGGCAACGAAGCCAAAAACTTGTTTAACAGCAAATTTTCTATCGATTTAGAAAATTGCCGATAAATTTCAAATTAAAATAACCGTAAGCGCACGACATACAGAAGTTAGTACGTGGCGAGTACGGGTCGATCCGCAAGGAATTGTTATATTTTAAAAATCAATTCAATCAAATTATACCAAATGAGGAGGAAATTATTATCTACAAGCAAAATAAAACTAGAATTAAATTGGGATTAAAAACTATGAGATTAGAGAACAATTTAGAGGCTAATCCACTCTCATATTTTTGTAAATCAATAAACAAATAATTTATGATCTCTGGTTTTGATATTAAGTGAAATAATTGTTGCATTTATCATAAGTATGGTTTATTTATGTTATTAATTAACATAACTTAAACCATCAAACTATAATACAACAAATAAACCACTTATAAATTCTCATGAAAGTGAAGCCAAAGCAAAAGCTATTTTAATTATGATCTATTTACTATTTAATTAGTAATATAGATCATCAAATTTTGTTTTTACTTCCATTTCAAAATCAAAAATAAATTAGCAAATGATGATGTAAATTGTGTTTATGTTGAATAAGAATAGCTCATTTACAAAAGCAACATAAGCTATCAAATTCACTTGTATAAACTTACATCAAAATTAACTTTCATGAAGCACAAATAAAAGAGATCATAAATCATAGAAATGTTGAAATTATATAAAGTCAGAGAGCTTCATTACCCCCTAAATCAAAGGGGTTTAGCTACTCATTTGTGTTATCAAATCAACACTTGTAAATTTCAACATTAAAAATCAAAGAAATGGAAACTAAGCAAAGGAAGAAAGAGAGATTAACTACTAACTACTTGCATAAAAACAAAGCTACACTACTTGCATGAATGTAAATCTAATCTACTAACAAAGAAAAGAGAAGAGCATAGAAATAAGCATAAGCATAAAAGTAAATAAAAACAAGTAGAAAAGAGAAGAGAAAGAGGCTAGGAAGCCGTTTTTATTTCATGAAACATAGAGCTTACAACTTGCATTCTTATTTCCTAACTAATTTTTGAGAGTAGAAGATATTTATATGTACATAAGAGGGCTATTTATACATGCATAAAACCCTAATTCAATTTTACGGTGCTTCCCAAAATGCTCTTTAGGAAGTGTGGCCACCAAGTAATCATTAGCCACTAATTAATCCATCATTAAATGTGCATGAAGCTTTAACCTCCACTTAGTTGTCCATTAGCTTTCTAATTGTAGATTTAGGTAAGTGGGTGGGTCCTCCATCATGAGCTTGAATTATTTCCTCTTCATTCTATTGTATTCATTTGTGCATGCATGTATCGTTATAAAAACCTCTTTCCTATGCATCCAAATTCCTATAAAAATCATAAAAAATGTCCAAGTAAAAATTCTCGAATTGACACATGCATAAAAATGACCATTTTGCCCCTGAATGAAGATGAATATGTGATGATTTGAAAATAATTGAATTTTGGTTTTAAACATCTTAAAATTCCCAAATATGACATTTATTTAAATAAAAATAGATAAAATATGGATGTAAATATATGCACATTAACGTGCACATCACATCCATCCATATAAGTTCGTTTTGGGATTGAGCGAAGCCGAAGGTACTCTCCTACCACATTCGTATGAAAACAACCAAACTTGATTGTTAAAGCATATTAAACATCCATTTACACCATCATATCATCATCTAACATATACTATAATAAATTGGGAGTTCTCACCTTATATTCAAACGATCTAACTTTAAATCGGCTATAGCTCCACTACAATTGAATTAAATTCTACGGAATCCAGCTCCGAAGCATTGAAGTAGCTAGGCATAGCCTTGGGAGTGTAGGAGGTGCTCATGGCCATGAGTGTAGGGAAGGGAAGGCTCGGCCTAGGGTGGATCTAATGGTGGTCATGAGTTTGAGTGGTGGAAAGGAGGTGTTCTGACTTGTTTTTGAAGTGGATTGATATTATATACATGTGTGTATATTTTACTAATATTTTTCCATAACTTTTTCTTATTATTTTCTAAGGCATGGAAGTCAGTAAAGAAGCTCTTAGGAAGCTTAAGAAGAAGGAAGAAGAAAGAATGAAAAAGAAGAGAAGAGAGTAGGGTATTTATAGGGAAAAAGAAGAGTATAAAGGAAGATATGCATACACCATTTTTTCCAAGCTTCTCCAACACACACTCCTTTAAAATACACGGCTATATCCCCTCCCCCATGTGCACATCACTTCCATCCACTCATGTATGCATATGTTGACTTGTTTAAGCTTACGGAGGAAGCTTTACATAAAATATTTTAGATTTTTGTACTATGTATGTATTTGTAAGTGTATAAGTATATATGTATGTATACATATTTTAATGTGCATGTTAGTGGATGCATCTGTATGTTACATATGTGTACATGATATATGACGCAGCGGATATTACAAAAACAATGTAGATCGTTGAATGTAGCAATCGATGGATTGATGGATACTGAAATGCCCGAATTCGTTGATCCGAAGATACCGAATTCTAGCTATCCCGAACTCGTTGATCGCGCACGATACCGGGTTCAAAGATCTTCAATTCTTCGAGCGTTGATCTAGCGCACTAGATTCCGCGAATCGGCTTCTACAATCGTTGAATCGAGCGCACTCGATTATCCGAAAGAGGAGATAGGAGATTACACTCAACTACCAATTTGAATGAAAGCACAAAGCAATCAAAAGAGAATTTTATTCAAAAATCAACAACCTTTACAAATGAGAGACCCGGCCTATTTATAGGCGTTTTACAACTCACACAAAAAACAACAAAATTCACCAACTCCTAAGTCGGTTCCGACTTAACAACGTCTCCGACTTAACATAAGTCGTACACGACTTACTACTTAAAAGAATACAGACATCATATGAGTTACAACAGACGACATACGACTTATAAAGTATACGACTTAAAAACAAGTACGAGCTACGAGTTAACAAATACAAACAGATTACATCACTTAAGTCGTAGACGACCTAGCAGTTTCCCACGACTCAATCTTTAGACGACTTAATATGAGGCGACTTACGACTTAGTATAAGTCGGTGGCGACTTAACAGCAGTTTCTTCACGACTTAAAGAATCAACGGTTCAGATGGACGCGGCATCAAGATCATCGACTACAAGTTTCTGTGTAACGACCCGATATTTTGGACCATTCGCATCCATTATAAGTGTATAGGTAGACACTCATGCCGGAGTTGAATTGCTCAAAATACCGCGTTGTTAATTTAAATTTGGCAAAACCGAACATATACAGTAAATAAATAATCACAGATCACAGACACAGAGTAATAAGTGCAGCGGAAATAAAAGAGATAGTAGTTCATGAAGCTACTATATGAATATATAAAATACATCATAGTTTACAACATAAGAGTAATACGATACATCAGAGTTAAACCAGATACAACGGAAGAGTAATATGATACATCAGATACAAATCAGAATTCATCACTGGAATCATCGAATACTGAAAGCAGAATAGATGGCTGGATCTTCAAGCAAAGCTCCAACTTCAAAGGTGAGTCTCGAATACTGGTACACTCAGTCTGACCCGAGCGTAAAGAAAAATACAAAACACTCGAGTCAGGATTAACATTCTTATATTAATAAATCCAACTCAAATGAAATAGCAATTGAAATACAAGTAACTCAAAGGATGTTTGGAATAACCATCCTTTAAGGATCCATCAAAACTATCTACTATGTAGTAATGTACGATAAGTAGATAATGTCTATCAGTAATAATAAGATATCAAAATAGCGTTAAGTCATGGCCCATTCCACCCTTAACACATTTTTATTCCCACAAGCATATACAAGACCGTAGTTTCTCCAAAACCGGAAGTCACCAGAGGGCAATCCATATACTCAAGGTACAAAACAAATTCGTAGTGGTCGCGCATAAATGGAATGCAAGTATGACAAGGCACATGAGGCTATACCCAAGGTAGTGATACTACCGTTCGCCTGATCCGGACTGGTGAGAACGCAACACCGCAGCGCCCGCAACACCGTGAAACAACACTCCCAAAATCAAGGGTGCACCAATCAACAACAAGTAATGAGTAGTTCGAAGAAGTGTGTCCACTTGAGGTAGCAAATCCTCCATTGGCCCGGCACGGCTCCTGTTTTAGTCATTTCCAATTTGACACAAGTGTCAAGGCTATCCATCATCGTTCTCTTTCTTCAGTCAACACGTACATCATTCCAGCCACTTCATTCTGGATCATCACTCCGCGTATAGTTATTAAAGTGGTTTTCGGTTTAGATAGAGAGTATATCCATAACCGATTCCGGTCTCTTTAATAACCTTCGAAATTATTTCACCGATTGGTCATTTATTTATTTCAAAACCAAATCAATTTCAATTTCAAATAGAATTCGTAAATCAACATTTCATTTGTCTTTCTAAACCAATTTCCAAAATTTGCGTTTCAAAACTTTCAATTTACCGTTTTCTAATCTTATAGTTCAATTTCAATCTTTATATTGAAAACAATTCAAATATTGATTCAAGTTCGTACAAAAGTTTCATTTCGAAATCATTTAAATCAATTTAGTTTAACATTCAAATCAATTTACATTCATTTATCGATTTCATTCAATATCGTTAAATTACTTTATCATTCAAAACAATTTCTATTTAATTTCCAAATCATTAAATCAATTTCTTAAGTTCAACTTTATTAAATCAAAACTTACAATTTTGAATTAAATTCAATTCGTCAAATCAATTCTTTCAATTACAAGTCTTACATTAATTCCAAAAATATCACATTTTCATTTCTTGTTAAAGAAATTCAATTTCACTTATTTACTTTCTTAAATAATTTTCCAAAAACTTAATTAATAAAGAAAAACTCAATTTCAATTATTTACGAAGTAAAATTCACTTATTCAAAAAATCAATTTTTCTTATTAAAGAATTTCAATTCAATTTAATCATTAAATAATTTAATCTTATTTAAGTATTAAATAATTCAAAACTTAATTATTAAATAATTTCAAAGTTTAATAATTTCAACTTAATTCAATTTCAAACTTAATTATTAAATCATTTCAAATTTAATACAATCGTTTCTCAAATTAAACAACATTCTTTCATCAATTACATTGTTAACATTTTGTTTCAGATTTTTAAATATTAACATTTTCTTTTCATTAAAATTCAAATTTCAACTTCATTTCAAAACCATATTATTTATTCAAATAAAATCTTCGTTTTATTTTATAATCAAATTATTGACCAATCGGGTTTATTTAATTTTCTATCCTAGGTCAAAGTTCAATTTTGGGTATTTATCATTTCAACCCGATTCCAATTCAATTCAAAATCAAACATAGCAAAGGGAACTTGCAGTGTGATAACTGGGATGGTGTCAAAGTAAATAAACAAGCAATAACAACAATCAATATCAATCCAATAATCAATTTAAATAATCCCGAAATAACCGTATTAATTCGCATTGTTATTTGTACGAATTAATATAATTATTTCTAGAATCTACACTATCATTTCATGTAGATTAAAGATTATTACAATATTATTTATACGGTTCTTCACTTGTCATCTATTTACAATTTCATACATCATCAGTTTAAACAACATACAATTTGATGGTTCAAGGTGTAGTTAACACTATTTTTCTACGTGTCAAATGATTAAACATTTAAGGGGTCAGATTTAACAAATTTAACTAACCAAATTCTACACATATGTCAATTCAAATTTTTAACTATTCTTCATCACATTCAGTTGCATAATATTTATCACTTTATACATTAAAATTTACATCCAATATAAACATCAATCAATCAATCAATTATCAACCAAACTGTATTATCATCGCATAAATAATTAACAGATAGTGGTGTCAGATGTCATAGGTGAACAGATACGGGTAATAGCATATAAACAGTGTAAATAACTAACTGCAACATATTTCAATTGTCGTTTCAATTGAAATCAAATTTAATAAATAAAAGAACATTAATCGTGAGTGATTGCTCACCTTTCGAGGCTAGAGAGAATGGACAATGAACCGAGTTACGGATCCAGGTACGAATTCCAAAGCAAAATAGAATTGGGACGAATTGGACAGACAAAGCTGATAATGAGGAAATGATAAAGCAATTTAGAATCAGCCTGATATAATATAAACGAAGAGTAGATTATATTATTACATTATTTCAGAAATCAAGTTTTAAATGAAACACGAATTTCAAAATAATATATATATTCGAAAAACCATATAGTTTTTTTTTTAACGCATACTTATGTAAATCAAAATCTTATATATAAAAATCAAGTACATATTAGAAATCAAAATCTATATCTCAAAATTCCAAAATACATGTATATAATATTGTAAATTCTGTAAGCATCTTGAAATCAAAGCACCGATAGTAAGACACATATATAATATACTTTAAAATCCAACTTTATATATCTACTGCCAACAAAGTCTAATAAACCCGTATAAATATAATACCTTAATTTAATAATTTACTTGTTCATATAATAGTACTACTGAACTGACAGGTTATAATCAAACACATAGGAACATATATACTAGAACACGGTACAAGCTATACCATTTACTATGCATATCACTTACGTCCGGCTGCTAAATATATTATAAACTTTCTCAATATATTTATAAACTTTATTAAACAAATGTTTATATAAACACCTATTTTATTTTCAAATTCTTTATACCATAAAACAACCGCAGCACTAAAACATAACTTACTGCAAATACTATTGTAAGATAAAATATATACCTATATATATATTTAAAACATTATACTGTAACTAAGTAGAATATGAACAAATGATCTACAATATAATAGTTTTTCACGTAACATTCATATATCCCTTTTACTTTTATTTTTAAAACAAAACACACGTACACTAAACATGCACATATAAAACATATACATACTTAACTCATATATATATTGTAATAGCTATATTGTATGTAAAACTTACTCTGTAACTTAATGTAAACTATTATACTTTATATAAACAAGCTACTCACATATATAGGCATATATAACAACGCATACAACTCATATATAATATGCATAATATATATACTTACTGTTGAGCTCGGCAAGGAACAGTTTTATTTTCTTTCTTTTGGGCTGAAAGTGGGTAGAGAAGGTGGAATAGGCGCGAGGAGGAGCTTGGCACTCGGTGAAGGAGACGAGCACGGAAGGGGTCTCGGCAGTGGGTTGGAGTTGTGGGGCTGGGTTGGGGATGTGTGATGTGGTCAGAGCCAAGTGGGTGTGGGGTGCTGATGGCAGTCGTTGTCGAAGGGAAGAGGCTGGAGATGGGTTTCATGGTGCTACTGCTTGTCACGGGCTGGTGGAAATGGCGGGGTAGATGGTGTTGGGGCCGAAGAAGGATGGGCTCGGTTGGGTCAGGCGGAGATGGAGGTGAACGGAAGGAGGTATATGCGGTGGTGGGTGATTGCGTGTGATAGCCTGAGCTCATGGGTTCGGTTTTGTGACAGGCGCTGGTCAGTGGCGCGGTGATTTGAGGGGGCGTGTGGAGGTGATGCTTTGGATGAGGTGGAACGAGTTTGAGAGGGGGAGAGAGGGTGGAGAAGAGGACGGGTTTGATTGCAAAGGCAACAGAGGCGACACTTCTTTTCTTTTCTTTAAAGTAAAATGAACGAAATGAAATAATGCCGATTGATGTTTAGAGCGGATGTGAAACTAAAAGTAGGCATGCTTTGAATTCTGGTAACGGTTCAATACCCTTGATTTCAGCTGAAAAGCTATTCAACGCAATTGATTAATTGCTTGAGCTGAACGGTAAAGATTCAAGAAAGATTGGGAAAGCAAAAGTCACACTTTCGATACCGGTATGACATACAGTTTTATGGTTTCCGTCGCGTACCGGTATTCAAAATACAGAATTGAATATACCACAGTGACCAGCACGATGAGACGATCAAAACGGTATACAGATATCAGGGGTATAATTGAATTATAAAAATTCGAATTTTTCTAATAGCGGAAAATGCAAGAAAAACGCTGAAAAATAAGATCGACGGAGCTGAAGATGTCCAAATTTGGAAAAACGACTAACTGACATCTTGCTCAGAAGATGGTTTAGAATTTTTCTATGTAAAAATATTTAGGCTTCGGAAACATTTTATTTTCATCGTTTGTTAACTGATTAAATTGAAGTGAATTTACGCGCGAAATAAACTTTCATATTTTCGGACGGAAATTTACCAGTTGCTATGTTTAACTAGACGTATTCCAAATATTAAATTTTTATTTCAAAATTTTATCGTTTAAAATTTCATAAAATTTCAACTAATTACTTATTAAACAGTAGAAATTTTACGGGTCGTTACACTCTCCCCCACTCAAAACTTTTCGTCCCCGAAAAGGAACGAGGTAGGAGAATAGAAACAACCAGAAAGAAAACAGATTTTACATATAAAATAAAACAATTGGTTTAAACCGTATAAATTTCAATTTACCTTAATTAATACTCAATATTTGATTTAAAATTCAGGGTATTTCAATAAGTTGATTTAATTCCAAATTATTAATATTTGATACCAAAAGATTTCTTCAAAACAAAATTTTATTTTATTTATCTCATTTATTCATTGTTTTATTATCCAATTATCCTTTATTAACAATTTCTAAAATCATAAACTTGAATAGTCTTTTATTTTAATCATATTTTATTCAACAAATCTAATTCTCTTTTATTCCAAATTATTATTAGATTTGTTCCACTTAATATATCTTATTACCTATATTTACCCATATAAATTAATTTAAACCATAAAAGTTTCGATTTAAATAAATTTATATTCAATAATTGATTTTAAATTCAAGATATTTACATAAGTTGATCAAATTTCAATTTATTTATTCTTCCAAAACAAATTTATTTGCCCCACCTGTTATTCAGTTAACTTATTGTTCTGTTTATTTCAATTAACATTTTATAATTAAAATTTAAGTGTATAACATTTATTACAACCACTCAAATTTTATTTATAAATTCAATTTATATTATATATTATCCAATTACATATTCAACTTCTGAACGATTTAAGTAAATTGTATTAGAATGCAGTTGAACAATATACAAATAAAATTTTCCCTATTCAATTATTCAAGTTTAAATATTTATTCCAAATTTTGGTTTCATTTATAATTAAAATCATCTTTTATCAAAATTTAAGAATTAGATTTCCGATTAACTTAAACAGTTTAGAGATATATATAATATATTTATATCAAATCAAATTAAATTTTAAAATAATATACCTAAATATATATAAATCAAAATATACTGAAGAAATTCAAATCAAAATATTTTCCAAAACAAAACCATAGAAAAGCAACAGAATGGTTTCTTCACTTCGAAACTCGAAAATGAATGTCGATGATGCGGCCGCCATCACCGAAATTATTTTCCAGCGACAAAGAGAAGAGCACTGATTTCAACATTTAAAATTCTTTGGAAACGATTTCTATTCGAAAAATACTTCCAATAATATATACCTTAAAATTATAAAATCAAAGTTCGAAATCACCGGAAACTAAATTCTCAAATTTCTGAATTAAATTCATTTCAAATTTCAAATCAATTTATAAACCGTATTTATAAATTTATTTAGGACAATAAATGATAATCAAATATTATCATTTCAAACAAACAATTTAATTAACCTATTAAATTTTTAGAAAAATTTACTTATAAATATTTATAATATAATCATACAAATTTATCCCATTTACCAAATTTGAAAACGATATAAATTTACAAATACACTTCCTCGCTCGACTATATAAGATAGATTTCAAAGCAAAGACAGAGATTCAAATTTGATGGACTCAAATCAAAGAGAATTTTGATTCGAAAAATAAGTTTGAACAAAGATGAGATAATTAAATAACAAAATAAGGCGATGGATAAGTTTATATAAATCGCGGGCAACCTTAACCGGGTCGACCGTGACTTCAAAATAAGATCGGTGTAGAATTCCGAGGTGAATCGACATTCGATCTCAAGAAATAGAATTCAGGTGTAGCAGGAGATAGATAGCATCGTAAACCGAGGATACAGAAATCTCCGGTAAATCAATGCCTATTGTAAAGGAGTTTTGCTCCTTTACGAATTTATTCGAAGATTGGCGAGACCGCCGATCTATTATAGATATCATTCAAAATGGAGTTATGGGGTGCTCCAGAATTGAAAGAAGACGAATAGAGAAGGACACGAATGAATTTCGGAACCGAGGGGAACGTTCCAAAATTCAAAGGGATTGAGTCAAAGGAAGAGATTGAAACTCGAATGAGAGTGATTCTGTAAATACATTTACCCTATATGTTAAGTTTTGCCTAGAGCTACCAAAGCTCTGATACCAACTGTAACGACCCGATATTTTGGACCATTCGCATCCATTATAAGTGTATAGGTAGACACTCATGCCGGAGTTGAATTGCTCAAAATACCGCGTTGTTAATTTAAATTTGGCAAAACCGAACATATACAGTAAATAAATAATCACAGATCACAGACACAGAGTAATAAGTGCAGCGGAAATAAAAGAGATAGTAGTTCATGAAGCTACTATATGAATATATAAAATACATCAGATTTTACAACAGAAGAGTAATACGAAACATCAGAGTTAAACCAGATACAACGGAAGAGTAATATGATACATCAGATACAAATCAGAATTCATCACTGGAATCATCGAATACTGAAAGCAGAATAGATGGCTGGATCTTCAAGCAAAGCTCCAACTTCAAAGGTGAGTCTCGAATACTGGTACACTCAGTCTGACCCGAGCGTAAAGAAAAATACAAAACACTCGAGTCAGGATTAACATTCTTATATTAATAAATCCAACTCAAATGAAATAGCAATTGAAATACAAGTAACTCAAAGGTTGTTTGGAATAACCATCCTTTAAGGATCCGTCAAAACTATCTACTATGTAGTAATGTACGATAAGTAGATAATGTCTATCAGTAATAATAAGATATCAAAATAGCGTTAAGTCATGGCCCATTCCACCCTTAACACATTTTTATTCCCACAAGCATATACAAGACCGTAGTTTCCCCAAAACCGGAAGTCACCAGAGGGTAATCCATATACTCAAGGTACAAAACAAATTCGTAGTGGTCGCGCATAAATGGAATACAAGTATGACAAGGCACATGAGGCTATACCCAAGGTAGTGATACTACCGTTCGCCTGATCCGGACTGGTGAGAACGCAACGCCGCAGCGCCCGCAACACCGTGAAACAACACTCCCAAAATCAAGGGTGCACCAATCAACAACAAGTAATGAGTAGTTCGAAGAAGTGTGTCCACTTGAGGTAGCAAATCCTCCATTGGCCCGGCACGGCTCCTGTTTTAGTCATTTCCAATTTGACACAAGTGTCAAGGCTATCCATCATCGTTCTCTTTCTTCAGTCAACACGTACATCATTCCAGCCACTTCATTCTGGATCATCACTCCGCGTATAGTTATTAAAGTGGTTTTCGGTTTAGATAGAGAGTATATCCATAACCGATTCCGGTCTCTTTAATAACCTTCGAAATTATTTCACCGATTGGTCATTTATTTATTTCAAAACCAAATCAATTTCAATTTCAAATAGAATTCGTAAATCAACATTTCATTTTTCTTTCTAAACCAATTTCCAAAATTTGCGTTTCAAAACTTCCAATTTACCGTTTTCTAATCTTATAGTTCAATTTCAATCTTTATATTGAAAACAATTCAAATATTGATTCAAGTTCGTACAAAAGTTTCATTTCGAAATCATTTAAATCAATTTAGTTTAACATTCAAATCAATTTACATTCATTTATCGATTTCATTCAATATCGTTAAATTACTTTATCATTCGAAACAATTTCTATTTAATTTCCAAATCATTAAATCAATTTCTTAAGTTCAACTTCATTAAATCAAAACTTACAATTTTGAATTAAATTCAATTCGTCAAATCAATTCTTTCAATTACAAGTCTTACATTAATTCCAAAAATATCACATTTTCATTTCTTGTTAAAGAAATTCAATTTCACTTATTTACTTTCTTAAATAATTTTCCAAAAACTTAATTAATAAAGAAAAACTCAATTTCAATTATTTACGAAGTAAAATTCACTTATTCAAAAAATCAATTTTTCTTATTAAAGAATTTCAATTCAATTTAATCATTAAATAATTTAATCTTATTTAAGTATTAAATAATTCAAAACTTAATTATTAAATAATTTCAAAGTTTAATAACTTCAACTTAATTCAATTTCAAACTTAATTATTAAATCATTTCAAATTTAATACAATCGTTTCTCAAATTAAACAACATTCTTTCATCAATTACATTGTTAACATTTTGTTTCAGATTTTTAAATATTAACATTTTCTTTTCATTAAAATTCAAATTTCAACTTCATTTCAAAACCATATTATTTATTCAAATAAAATCTTCGTTTTATTTTATAATCAAATTATTGACCAATCGGGTTTATTTAATTTTCTATCCTAGGTCAAAGTTCAATTTTGGGTATTTATCATTTCAACCCGATTCCAATTCAATTCAAAATCAAACATAGCAAAGGGAACTTGCAGTGTGATAACTGGGATGGTGTCAAAGTAAATAAACAAGCAATAACAACAATCAATATCAATCCAATAATCAATTTAAATAATCCCGAAATAACCGTATTAATTCGCATTGTTATTTGTACGAATTAATATAATTATTTCTAGAATCTACACTATCATTTCATGTAGATTAAAGATTATTACAATATTATTTATACGGTTCTTCACTTGTCATCTATTTACAATTTCATACATCATCAGTTTAAACAACATACAATTTGATGGTTCAAGGTGTAGTTAACACTATTTTTCTACGTGTCAAATGATTAAACATTTAAGGGGTCAGATTTAACAAATTTAACTAACCAAATTCTACACATATGTCAATTCAAATTTTTAACTATTTGTCACATACCGAGAATTTTCGACTTTCGAAAATTCAACATCGATACTCCCTTTATCGACTGCCGAGCAATCGAGTGCCGGAAACTCCAATAGTGAGGGTTTTAAGAAAAAGAAAAAGTAGAAGAAGAAGAAGATAGAAGAAAAAGAGAAGAAAGAAAGAAGAAGAACAACAGAACAACATCAGAACAGAAAGCAATATCAGAATCTTACACATCGCAGCGGAACAATATATAATAGATAACACTAGTCTTTTAAAACAAAGAACTATATCAGTTTATACATACATCAATCATTAGAGTCAAATATACAACAATGGACAGTTATATAACTTGTCCTCATACAGAATACACAGCGGAATAAATACTATCAGATACAAATACTACGTCTCGTCATCCAGCTTATCTCCAAGCTCCAGAATATCCAGAATATCCCGATAATCTAACTCTAGACTGCCCGTGTGGAAATTGGTGGGCACCCAGAGTTTAGAAGGGAAACAATAAACTCCGAGTCAGTTGGTGACTGGTGTGAGATCGTAAAACAGTTATTCTTTATAACAACAAAATAATTTTTAAAGTCAATTCGCAATGCTTTTGGAAAATGAAACTACCATAAGACCTCCCGCCACACACACAATGCAAACGCAGACTTGGAGGAGATTTCTTCTTATGATAGTCAAAGATGCTTACTACACAAAAATCAAATTCTTTTTGATATTATTATTAGTGCATAGTGTGTAAAAACATTTCGAAAGTAGAATATAAATCTTAGCCAGCATAGGTACCATTATAGTATGCTTGCTATAGCTGCCATATTAGATGGCAGGTTCTACAACTAAAACCGTACAAGTCACGTATTGTTTCTTTGGATTTCCAACAAATGGTCAGGCTAAGGAACTTCCTTTTCCACGATGGGTACGTCCCTGGAATAGACGACCCGAGAACCTAACCGGATCTCTGCCAACACAAGGCCGGGTTACCTCTACAAAAATAGGTAACTACTGACACGCGTATGCCATTCCCCGATCGTCACCGATCTTCCCGAGGATCCCCGATTTCCAACAAACCACATAGTAAAAATAATGCAGTAACCACAGAGGTTAAGTATCTGGGCTCCATACCATGATACCACCTTTATCCAGAAGGAATGACATACACTAAGGGGCGCTACTCCCTAGAACCTTGCTGCATC
Organism: Allium fistulosum; assembly: GCA_030737815.1. NCBI lineage: Eukaryota > Viridiplantae > Streptophyta > Magnoliopsida > Asparagales > Amaryllidaceae > Allium > Allium fistulosum. Next base: position 1,148,762,101 of record CM060905.1, read on the forward strand.
CTTCCTGTTTCGACCATTTCCGGGGTGTGAGGCTCGACGAAGTCTCGTCCACAAAGCTACGCTTTCTCAAAAAGCCCTGCTTCGGGTCAAACAAAATGATCAACCTATGATCACAAAGATATAAGATCAAACAAATGATCATATCACAAATGATCAAACACTGATCATTTCACAGCAACACTCAGTATGCCACGTTACCAAATTGGGATATATCGCTGATAAATTTCAACTACATAACCTCTGAGCTCGTACGTCTCAGAGAAGGGTGTTAAGCAAAGAGAATAAATTCTCCGCCACCAACAGAAATGTATTTGAAAGAAATCAGCTTTATATCTCAAATTGTAATGTCAGACACACAATCCATACAAGTCTGTTCCGGGATCGAACAGAACCGAAGGCACTTCTCACGAAGCCCTTGCATTTCCGGATAAATTTCTAATCACGTCCGGACTTCCCGTCACTAAGGGTGATAAAACCTCTAAACCGGAGATCAGCCGATGTAGAGTAACTCGACGGTAATCCTTCCGTTTTCAAAAATATCCGGTCTTCAACACCGGTCTTCAAATGCGATTCATAACGACGTATCACATATTCGGAATGGGTTATACGACCCCATGGTCCTTTCCCGGCTAATCCGAATAGTGAGTGTAATACCCCAAGATTTTGAGGAAAATTCTTTTAATAAATGATTAAAATTCTGGGGGAAAATCAGAATTATTATATAGGTGGGATTTTCAGTGGTGCAAGGTTGTGTGCATGTGTGCACGTGCACACTAGTTATGGCACTAAGAGAAAATCCAGAATTCCTGGATAATAAAACAAGGAAGGAAAACATTCAGATAAAATGTTTTAAATAAAGAAAATATAGACTTAGACATGAGTATTAAAAATTCCTGAGGATGTGTGTATATATATATATATATATCTATATATATGCCTATGTATGACTTGTCTGAAAATTTAGACAGAAGAAAACATTGATTTATAATGAATAAGTGAAATTTTAAATAGGTGTAGAAATGCACATAAGTATGCACATGTTTTCTGCAAATAAATGGTTAAAATTAAATTAACACCCATGGTTGTATAAATGTATATTTATATCCAGATGTTATTTGAGCAGAAAATAAATAAAGGAAGCACTAAAACAGTAAGAACCAAAGTGCAAGAAAGAAAATGTACATAGGCAGAAAATAGAAAGTCACACCATTATCATGTTTGAAGTAAATATAATAAAAATACTTAAAGTTATCACTTTCTGAAAAGAAAGGAAAATAGGCACAATTTAGTCTTGTTTTAAAATATTGGCCGGGACATTAAGGGTTAGGAGGGAAGGAATGTGCAATGCCAAATGCATGATTCTGGTCTGGGCTAAAATAGGGATTTTGCATCACCCAAAACCCTAGACAGAACCCTTATTTAAACCAAGAGCCCAATCAGAAAACTGCTCTCTCACTAATTAATTAACCTAAGGAAGAAGAGGAAGATAAGGCTAAAGATTTGAAGGGTTTTCTGGTTTAAGTTTGTGTAAGCACTTAGGTGAGTATCCTCACTCATATACATGGCATTAAGACCTGGGATTAGGCAGCCAAGCTTTTATATGTTATATTTTGCATGTTTTGATTTACAAACTATGTTGGCTGCTGATGGTTTCATGAATGTTTGATGAGATATGATCTGCTATGCTGGATGTTTAACTTTGTTGTTCTATTTTCATCTCTGTATATTATACCAAAACCTTAAGGAACATATATCAGAATATTTGTAACTAGTTTGAATAGTGGCTTAAGACAAAGAATGAAAAGATAAAGAAAACTATGAGCTGCATATACATTGGTATGGTGCTGAGGCTTGAAATAATTGGTTAAGGGTGCAATGGAGTTTTTTTCTCTATAAGTGCTGAGCCCTAAACTAAACAGAAACTTACAAGCCTAAAAACTATGTTTAAACAAGATTGAAAATCTAGCTAAATATAGTTGCTTGAAAAATCAAAATAAACTCAATAGAGCCATGTATTTATTCTCAGTTGCAAACATTCTGGTATATGCTTGAATAGGGGGTTTCTATGTTAAATAATGTGAGATGGAATGACTGGGGTGTTATATCTCTAGAAAGTAACCTTTAACTTGCTTGTAATATCATGGCTGCAAGGTAACTAGTATGTTTCATGAGTACAGGTGGTATGTACACCTAGCTATCATTGATAGAATGAACATAAATACACTTAGTGATATAACTAAGGATTTTGTGCCAAGAAGGCTGCTGGAATGCTTGTCCTATTTGAAGTAGACAAGTTGGCACATGGCTTGTTTAAGTCCTGAGATCTTTGTGCCATAATGTTAATTAATTCATGGCAATGTGTCCCTTTGATTCCTTATAGCAGATGAGGCCAGGAATTTATAAGAAAAAAAAAGGAAAAGGCAACCTAGTAGTTCCAGATAAAAGTTGTTTTATTGCATATGTTTGCTCTGATGTATTGTACATGATAATACCTGTCAAGTATGCAAAGTATATTTATGCTGTATCCTTAGCTTAATATCATGGATATGTTAGAAATGCTCACACCAGATCATAGATCTGACCCTTATTGCTCATGGCACATGGGGGTGTCTCATTTATAATGGGGCAGCCACTAATGCTTTTGCAGGTTATGATGGAGCTAAGTAAGCAAGATTAAAAAGATATGGAATAGAGGATGCTAAGATAATTAGAAATAAAAGCTAAAATGTGTTAATTCATGCATGTATTCCCTGATTAATATGGCTATCTAAATGTATTAAGTAGGCAGAATTTGTAAGAGACATGTGCTATGTTGTTTCTGGTTATTTCTGATTTGGTATGTACTAAGGATATTGATGTTGAACTGATTTGAAAACCTATTTGCTAAAGTTGTTTTGATTTAGAGGTAAAACCTGGATTTTATAAGCATAATCATTTTAAGATGATTTCAATTAATCCTGAGTTCTTTTAAAAAGAATGTAGATATACAGAAAATAATATTGGGAAAACCCAGAAAAGAATTAAACTGCTATATCTTCAATTTATGATATTGACATAAGTCCAGATGCAAGAAAAAGTGTTTATACCTTGAAGATGTATTTTTAAAAAAAAAAGAAGTATGATTAGGAAGACTGATATATATCTGATCACAAAATGACTGATTCATACAAATATATATACATGCTTTTGGAAAAGAAAGGGTAACAATGTTTTGTGTATAATCTGGGTTGTAATAATGCAAGTAAAAGAATGGCCAGAGTAACCACATGGTTAGGCCATAGGTCAGGCCTAATGTTTCACTTCAGATCAATGAAGTAAGGGAACTTTTGAGCTCAGTTTTCCTGGAAAATGAACAAAGATACAGACATGTATATGTATATCTGTGTACATGTAGATATTGGGCAAAAATATAGATGTAAATTCTTAAAACAGTTGAAAAAATGGGTTTTAAAAATAGTTATGCAAGAAAAATTGTTTTGTATGATAGGTTATAGCCAAAAATTAAATATATATGTACAATTATAGGTAGGTAACAGATTTCAGCCATACAGGAGAAAATAAAAAGAAAAACAAAAATTGTGTTTGAACCGACCAGCATAGTACTCGAACTAGTGACCTTGCATGAATAAGTTAGGCGCGTTTCCATTACGCCTAGATGTTGCTTGTGTTCACTTAGGATCCACTTTCTTTTAACCTGAGTTTGATAATATTCAGACTTTAAGATAATCATCCATATTATAAGCTTGCTTTCCACTGATCATTGCTTGGTTATTTCTTAATTATAATAACAGTCTAAGGTACATATTTCCAGGGGACACTATAGTCAAAAATCTGGATACATTAAGTTTTAATTTAAAAGGGAATTTATCACATTTATGCAAATTTAAAAAGGATTTCTACTTATTATTATGCTCTGATTCAAGTAGAATATAACATAGATATCTTCATATATGTATGTTAAAAATGATTTAGAATTAAAACAATATTTCTATATTGTGAAAGATCCTGGATATATTTTTGTTTATTAGAGAAAAGAAAATGACCCTGGGAAATATATTTGTAATAGATGATATATCTATATATCATCTCTAAAATATATTCGTAATAGATGATATATCTATATATCATCTCTAAAAAAAAAATCACCAATAAAATTAGTGTGTAAATAGGAGGGTCATTTCATTTGGTATCAGAGCTATGTTTTAATTAACATAGCAAAATGTTTGTATGCTTATGTTTATACTAGGATTGTTTGTATATTTGACTGTTTATAAGTATTCCCTGAATGTATGTATGTGTGTGCATGTGACATACACAATGATTAAATAGGAAAAGATACAATCAATGTAAAATAAAAGCTAGTGTTATAAACTAATAAGATGAAATACATATACTTTTAGAAATATGGTAGGAAGAGGGTCTCATCATCAAGGAGGATCTAGCACACCACAAATGCTTGACATGCAGGAATTTGTGAGAGTTTTGAGAGATGGAATTGGGCACAGACCTGAGAACCCACATGAGGAGCTCTCCAAGTTAGTGAAGACTTATACCAACTTGGGAGGTAAGAGCTTTGAAGGAACTGAAAGTGTAATGGAGATTCAAGCATGGCTGAGGACCTTAGAGAGGATCTTCACTGATATGCAACTAGATGACCAAAGGAAGAGGCAAGTGGCCTCAAGGCAATTAAAAGGTGCAGCTTTGAGTTGGTGGGAGGTGATCATAGCTGGCCGGAATGAAAATGATATTAATTGGAATCAATTTAAGGAGATGTTAGAGGCAAGGTTTGTTCCAGCCTCAGCAAAAACCACTTTACTTGAGGAGTTCATCAAACTTAGACAGGGGACTATGAATGTCACAGAATACACCCAGAAGTTTGAGGGATTGTCAACCTATGGGGCAATGTTAGTGGCTGATGAAGCATCCAAAAATGATAGATACATCAAGGGATTGAACCCAGGACTTAGCAGGGCTATACTACCTTATGCTGACAGAACTTTTGATCAAGTGATAGATTTGGCTCTGAAGATTGAGCAGCATGACAAGGAAAGAGATAAGTTTAGGAATTTCAAAAACAATAGTAACAAGAAGAACAAAGGGAAGTACCATCCTTATGATAAGAAGAAAGGAGAGGCAGATGGTAAGAAGGCAGTGGATGCAAAGCCCAATGAAGCCAAAAGAAAAATAGTTTGCAACCATTGTGGGAAAGAAGGCCATATTAAGCCAAGATGCCCAGAGCTTAAAGGGGGAGCTTTCAAATGCTATCTATGTGGGAAGGAAGGGCATATGAAAAGAAATTGCCCAGAAAACAAGCAACAAGGGAAAGTGGCAAACCTGGAAGGTAGGGGCAAGGCCATAATTGAGGCTAATGCTGAAAACCATGGTCAAGTGGAAGGTACACTATTTATTTGTACCATACCTTTAGCTGTAATATATGATACCGGGGCAACCCACTCACTCATTTCCCATGAAATAGTTAAAAGGTTGAAAATGAACTGCAATTTGGCTGAAGTACCTCTGCTAATACAAAGCCCTTTAGGAAGTTCTAGTGTATTAGATATGATCTGTGTGGATGTGAATTTGAACATAGGAGGAAACACATTTGTTTCCAATTTATATGTTCTAAACTTCCCAAATATAGGAGTTATATTAGGGGCAGATTGGCTAAGACAATTCAAAGCCATAATTGACCTAGATGCATCCACCATTTCACTACAAAATTCTAAAGGCCAAAGGGTTACAATTCTATGTGAACCTATCAAAGAAAACAGTCTAAATCATTTAATTGAATTAGAAAATAATCCCAAGGAAATAGCTATTAATGAAATCCCCATAGTTAAAGAATACTTGGATGTATTTGGGGAAGTAAAAGGTGTTTCACACCATAGACCTGTTGAATTCCAGATTAACCTTATGCCTGGGGCTAGCCCAGTTATCAAAAAGCCTACAAGGATGGGGCCAAGTGAATTAAAGGAGCTAAAGAACCAGCTGGAAGAATTAGAAGCCAAGGGGTTTATAAGGCCAAGTAATTCATGCTGGGGTGCTCCTGTAGTATTTGTTAAAAAGCATGATGGTACTTTAAGAATGTGTATAGATTATAGAGAATTAAACAAAGTAACCATCAAAAACAAATACCCATTACCCAGGATAGATGATCTCTTTGATCAACTCAGTGGAGCTAAAGTGTTTTCTAGGCTAGACTTGGCATCTGGGTTTCATCAGATGAAAGTTGAGGAATCAAGTATTAAATATACAGCATTCAACACAAGATATGGTTTGTATGAGTTTCTGGTTATGCCATTTGGGCTAACAAATGCCCCTTCTTACTTTGTAGACCTAATGAATAGGATATTCAGAGATTACTTAGACAAGTTTGTTCTGATTTTTATAGATGATATTCTAATCTACTCTAGAACAATAGAGGAACATGAGAACCACTTACATTTGGTCTTATCTAGATTAAGAGAAAAAGATTTGAAAGCAAAATTTTCTAAGTGTGTGTTCTGGCAAGAGGAAGTACACTTTCTTGGACATGTTGTCTCTGCTAGGGGAATTTCTGTAAACCCCAATAAGATAGTAGCAATCCAAGCATGGAAGAAGCCTAACAATGTTAGTGAAGTAAGGTCATTCATGGGGATGGCAGGATACTATAGGAGGTTCATACAAGGATTTTCTAAAATAGCAATGCCACTCACTAACCTGACTAGGAAGAACCAAAAGTTTATATGGACTGATAAGTGTGAACAAGCTTTCACCCAGATCAAGGAGGCTTTGGTAAAATCACCAGTGTTGAGAGTACCAGAAGGCAATGAGGGATTGGTTGTATATACAGATACATGTGGGTCAGGGCTAGGGGTTGTGTTGATGCAGCAAGATCAGGTCATAGCCTATGCATCTAGACAACTAAAACCCCATGAAACTAGATATGCAACTCATGATCTTGAGTTGGCAGCAGTAGTATATGCCTTAAAGCTCTGGAGACATTATTTATTGGGTGCAAAGTTCATTTTATACACTGATCACAAGGCCTTAAAATATCTCTTTTCACAAAAAGATTTAAATATGAGACAACACAAATGGGTTGAATTTCTTGCTGCTTATGACTTAGATATACTTTATACACCAGGCAAGGCTAATAAAGTGGCAGATGCATTGAGTAGGCAGCATGCAAAAGTGGCCATGTTGATGATGGAGGAGTTTAGAGACTTGACCATACTCACTGATTTGGAAATAGATGAGAACAGTGGGATAAGTATGGAGATAGTTGAGGAAGAAAAGAGTAAAGGAAGGTTAAGTTTAATTACTTTACAATCAAATTTGGCCTTGAAGGTGGCAAAAATGCAAGAAGAAGATCAAGACTTAGCAGAAAAGAGGTCTCTCCTATTAAAGAAGGAAGAAGTGAAGGATTATCACATAGATGTAAAAGGATACTTAAGGTACAAGGGAAGGATATGTGTCCCAAACATCATAGAATTGAAAGAAGAAATCCTTAATGAGTACCATAGGAGCAAATATTCAATACATCCAGGCAGCACCAAAATGTACCAAAACTTAAAAAGGGACTATTGGTGGAAGGGAATGAAGTCTGATGTAGCCAGATATGTTGCTAAGTGCATGGTTTGTCAACAAATAAAAGCTGAGACCCAAAGACCTTCAGGGTTATTGCAGCCACTTAGCATACCACAGTGGAAGTGGGAAGACATATCTATGGATTTCATAGATGGCCTTCCTAGATCCAAGAAGGGAAATACAAGTATTTGGGTGATTGTAGATAGGCTGACTAAAGTAGCCCACTTCATACCAGTGAAAGCAGACAGAAATGCACCTAGGTTAGCCCAAATTTTTATGAGAGAAGTGGTAAAACTGCATGGTGTTCCTAAAACTATAGTGAGTAATAGGGATACAATCTTCACTTCAAGGTTCTGGAGGAGCTTCCAAGAAGCTATGGGGAGTGAATTGTGCCTAAGCACTGCTTATCACCCCCAATCAGATGGGCAAACAGAAGTGGTAAACAAGATTTTAGAGGATTTGCTTAGGGCATGTGTGTTAGACTTTGGAGGAAATTGGGAGGACCACCTCCATTTGGCTGAGTTCACATACAATAATAGCCACCAAAGCACAATTGGAATGGCACCCTTTGAAGCCCTATATGGGAAGCCATGTCTATCACCTATGTGTTGGGCTGAGGCAGGAGAGAAAGCTATACTAGGGCCAGAATATGTCAAGGACATCACAGAGAAAATAGGACTGGTGAGAAAGAGGATGGCAGTAGCTCAAGATAGGCAAAAGAAGTATGCTGATGCAAAGAGGAAGTCAGTGGAATTCAAAGTAGGTGATTATGTCTTCATTAAGGTTTCACCAATGAAGAAAGTCTTGAGATTTGGCAAGCAGGGGAAACTCAGACCCAGATATGTTGGACCATACAAGATTTTGGAGAGGATAGGCTCACTAGCCTACAAGCTGGAGCTTCCAGAGAAGATGAGTGCAATGCACAATGTGTTTCATGTGTCACAACTAAGGAAATGGGTACATAACAAGGAGGAAATCTTAGAAAAGCCTACTGAAGTTCAGATTAATCCAGATCTAATCTATGAGAAAGAGCCAGTGGGAATTGTGGCAAGGGAAGAAAAGAAATTAAGAAACAAGAAATTGAAGCTTGTAAAGATTCAATGGAGTATAGATCCTAGTGATTGTACTTGGGAGCTAGAGGATAAAATCAGGATGGATTACCCTAGGCTCTTTGCAAATTTAAAAGGTAAATTCTTAGATTACTAAGAAAATTTGATATGTATGATAGACAGTGACTATTTAAATTGCTCATGCATATTTGAATAATTTTCCTAAGAAAGTAGGAGTACTCAAAGAATATGTTGTAAATTGTGAGGGCACAATTCCTAAAAGGAGGGGTGATTGTAATACCCCAAGATTTTGAGGAAAATTCTTTTAATAAATGATTAAAATTCTGGGGGAAAATCAGAATTATTATATAGGTGGGATTTTCAGTGGTGCAAGGTTGTGTGCATGTGTGCACGTGCACACTAGTTATGGCACTAAGAGAAAATCCAGAATTCCTGGATAATAAAACAAGGAAGGAAAACATTCAGATAAAATGTTTTAAATAAAGAAAATATAGACTTAGACATGAGTATTAAAAATTCCTGAGGATGTGTGTATATATATATATATATCTATATATATGCCTATGTATGACTTGTCTGAAAATTTAGACAGAAGAAAACATTGATTTATAATGAATAAGTGAAATTTTAAATAGGTGTAGAAATGCACATAAGTATGCACATGTTTTCTGCAAATAAATGGTTAAAATTAAATTAACACCCATGGTTGTATAAATGTATATTTATATCCAGATGTTATTTGAGCAGAAAATAAATAAAGGAAGCACTAAAACAGTAAGAACCAAAGTGCAAGAAAGAAAATGTACATAGGCAGAAAATAGAAAGTCACACCATTATCATGTTTGAAGTAAATATAATAAAAATACTTAAAGTTATCACTTTCTGAAAAGAAAGGAAAATAGGCACAATTTAGTCTTGTTTTAAAATATTGGCCGGGACATTAAGGGTTAGGAGGGAAGGAATGTGCAATGCCAAATGCATGATTCTGGTCTGGGCTAAAATAGGGATTTTGCATCACCCAAAACCCTAGACAGAACCCTTATTTAAACCAAGAGCCCAATCAGAAAACTGCTCTCTCACTAATTAATTAACCTAAGGAAGAAGAGGAAGATAAGGCTAAAGATTTGAAGGGTTTTCTGGTTTAAGTTTGTGTAAGCACTTAGGTGAGTATCCTCACTCATATACATGGCATTAAGACCTGGGATTAGGCAGCCAAGCTTTTATATGTTATATTTTGCATGTTTTGATTTACAAACTATGTTGGCTGCTGATGGTTTCATGAATGTTTGATGAGATATGATCTGCTATGCTGGATGTTTAACTTTGTTGTTCTATTTTCATCTCTGTATATTATACCAAAACCTTAAGGAACATATATCAGAATATTTGTAACTAGTTTGAATAGTGGCTTAAGACAAAGAATGAAAAGATAAAGAAAACTATGAGCTGCATATACATTGGTATGGTGCTGAGGCTTGAAATAATTGGTTAAGGGTGCAATGGAGTTTTTTTCTCTATAAGTGCTGAGCCCTAAACTAAACAGAAACTTACAAGCCTAAAAACTATGTTTAAACAAGATTGAAAATCTGGCTAAATATAGTTGCTTGAAAAATCAAAATAAACTCAATAGAGCCATGTATTTATTCTCAGTTGCAAACATTCTGGTATATGCTTGAATAGGGGGTTTCTATGTTAAATAATGTGAGATGGAATGACTGGGGTGTTATATCTCTAGAAAGTAACCTTTAACTTGCTTGCAATATCATGGCTGCAAGGTAACTAGTATGTTTCATGAGTACAGGTGGTATGTACACCTAGCTATCATTGATAGAATGAACATAAATACACTTAGTGATATAACTAAGGATTTTGTGCCAAGAAGGCTGCTGGAATGCTTGTCCTATTTGAAGTAGACAAGTTGGCACATGGCTTGTTTAAGTCCTGAGATCTTTGTGCCATAATGTTAATTAATTCATGGCAATGTGTCCCTTTGATTCCTTATAGCAGATGAGGCCAGGAATTTATAAGAAAAAAAAAGGAAAAGGCAACCTAGTAGTTCCAGATAAAAGTTGTTTTATTGCATATGTTTGCTCTGATGTATTGTACATGATAATACCTGTCAAGTATGCAAAGTATATTTATGCTGTATCCTTAGCTTAATATCATGGATATGTTAGAAATGCTCACACCAGATCATAGATCTGACCCTTATTGCTCATGGCACATGGGGGTGTCTCATTTATAATGGGGCAGCCACTAATGCTTTTGCAGGTTATGATGGAGCTAAGTAAGCAAGATTAAAAAGATATGGAATAGAGGATGCTAAGATAATTAGAAATAAAAGCTAAAATGTGTTAATTCATGCATGTATTCCCTGATTAATATGGCTATCTAAATGTATTAAGTAGGCAGAATTTGTAAGAGACATGTGCTATGTTGTTTCTGGTTATTTCTGATTTGGTATGTACTAAGGATATTGATGTTGAACTGATTTGAAAACCTATTTGCTAAAGTTGTTTTGATTTAGAGGTAAAACCTGGATTTTATAAGCATAATCATTTTAAGATGATTTCAATTAATCCTGAGTTCTTTTAAAAAGAATGTAGATATACAGAAAATAATATTGGGAAAACCCAGAAAAGAATTAAACTGCTATATCTTCAATTTATGATATTGACATAAGTCCAGATGCAAGAAAAAGTGTTTATACCTTGAAGATGTATTTTTAAAAAAAAAAAGAAGTATGATTAGGAAGAATGATATATATCTGATCACAAAATGACTGATTCATACAAATATATATACATGCTTTTGGAAAAGAAAGGGTAACAATGTTTTGTGTATAATCTGGGTTGTAATAATGCAAGTAAAAGAATGGCCAGAGTAACCACATGGTTAGGCCATAGGTCAGGCCTAATGTTTCACTTCAGATCAATGAAGTAAGGGAACTTTTGAGCTCAGTTTTCCTGGAAAATGAACAAAGATACAGACATGTATATGTATATCTGTGTACATGTAGATATTGGGCAAAAATATAGATGTAAATTCTTAAAACAGTTGAAAAAATGGGTTTTAAAAATAGTTATGCAAGAAAAATTGTTTTGTATGATAGGTTATAGCCAAAAATTAAATATATATGTACAATTATAGGTAGGTAACAGATTTCAGCCATACAGGAGAAAATAAAAAGAAAAACAAAAATTGTGTTTGAACCGACCAGCATAGTACTCGAACTAGTGACCTTGCATGAATAAGTTAGGCGCGTTTCCATTACGCCTAGATGTTGCTTGTGTTCACTTAGGATCCACTTTCTTTTAACCTGAGTTTGATAATATTCAGACTTTAAGATAATCATCCATATTATAAGCTTGCTTTCCACTGATCATTGCTTGGTTATTTCTTAATTATAATAACAGTCTAAGGTACATATTTCCAGGGGACACTATAGTCAAAAATCTGGATACATTAAGTTTTAATTTAAAAGGGAATTTATCACATTTATGCAAATTTAAAAAGGATTTCTACTTATTATTATGCTCTGATTCAAGTAGAATATAACATAGATATCTTCATATATGTATGTTAAAAATGATTTAGAATTAAAACAATATTTCTATATTGTGAAAGATCCTGGATATATTTTTGTTTATTAGAGAAAAGAAAATGACCCTGGGAAATATATTTGTAATAGATGATATATCTATATATCATCTCTAAAATATATTCGTAATAGATGATATATCTATATATCATCTCTAAAAAAAAAAATCACCAATAAAATTAGTGTGTAAATAGGAGGGTCATTTCAGTGAGCGTTTATTTAAAAATAAGTGTGGCATTCAAATTCATCCAATTCTCAACAAATATCGTTCAAGGTAATTATTGATAGTCGGTTATTTAACTATCAATAAAGATGCGCAACATCATCAGATTCCAAATAATTTTCCAAATTATTTCATCTTCAAAAATATCTTTACTAGATATAAAATTCCCACACTTCAAAAATAATTCAACGTTTATTTTTAAACAGATTCCCTTTTCTTTTATAAATTCCATAGTGAATTTATATTTTCAAAATATCTACAGATATACGATCTTCAAATCGATTTCAATATTCAATTTCAATTTATCTTTAAGAAGATAAATCTCAAAAACGTTCATTTCATATTGGAAAACATTCCATACTTATTTAATAATAAGTGTTTCACAAATCTTTTATTTTCAACATTTGAAAATATTCAATATACTTAAATCAATATTAAGTATATATTTCATTCTTTTAAGGAAACCATTTACTATAACATTTATTTGAGTCAAAACGAATGTTACGTAAAACATCGTTACGACGACTCAAAATCTCTAGTATAGGGATTCGAAATTTAAGATTGATTACGTAAAACATCGTTACGACGACTCAAAATCTCTAGTATAGGGATTCTTTTATAAATGTCATGCTGCCTAACCACAGAAACACCAGTGAACGGGGCCGAGCTAGAGTTCAGCCCGAAGTTGGACCCGAGGAAGTGCTTAGATCAGAACCCAACAGGGGAAGATCAAGGCAAGGGCCAACTGTAGCTGACCCAAGCATGCTCCCAGAAGATCAAAGGCAGCCACTGGAAGATATGAGGAATGATAGACGATACCATCCCTACAGGTTGTCTGGACGGAATCAACCCCACAGAACAGAACCAAACTCATGTCTGTCCGCTCCAAATTCTGATGAAAGGATGGCGCGCTTATTCAGAGAGTGTGTCTAACGGGAGCAAAGAGATCGAGGGATAGGCGCTAGGGTAACCAGCCCTTTCGCCCGCAATATCGAAATTGCTATCACCCCCCGAGAATGGAAGATGCCAACAATGGAACCCTACAAAGGAACCTCCGATCCCATTGTACATTTACAGAGGTACACGCAGCATATGCTCATGAGTGGAGCAACAGAGGGAGTACTATGCAAATGCTTCCCGCTCTTCTTAGCAGATCTTGCTACCTCCTGGTTCTGTCATCTACCCCAAGGATCCATCAGCTCATGGGAAATGTTGAAAGAAAAATTCATCAGTCAGTTCCGCATTCATGTGGAGCAACCTAAGGACGCTTATTCCTTATCCAGCGTCAAACAGAAACCTGGAGAAAAGCTGCAGCAATACCTGACCAGATTCAACGCCGCAGCAGCCGCAGTTCAAGATGCCGATGAGAAGCTTATCCTAATGGCCCTCTGCAGTGGGGTGCATCCGTACACTAAATTTGCTAGAAGATTGACAAAAGAAAAACCAGCTACTTTACCCGATTTCTTCCATGAAGCCGAGAAATACATGAGGCTTGAGGATGCTGCCATTGAGGGGCAGTCAGGACGGCAAAGTAAGACGACCCATGGCAACGCCCCTGCTGTGGCGAGGGACGTTCGAAGAAATGATTCCAGAGACAATGCTGGGGGCAAGAAAGTAGAAAAACGCCTATATCGGCCAGGACCAAGATTCGACTCTTACACCCCTTTGAACGAGACCGTCGAAAATATCTTCCTTGCCACCCAAGGCGAAGTTAGATACAAACGCCCACCATACAAGAAGGAATCAGATAGCGCACAGAAATCTGGAAAATTCTGCCGCTTCCACGAATCCCACGGACATGATACCAACGAATGCCATCATCTCCGAGATCTGATTGAGGAACACATCAGAAGAAAGAAACTGGAACGCTATGTAAAAAGTCAAGACAGGACTCCAGCTCCTGCCAATGAAAACCCAAGGCTACCCTCACCAGGGACCGGCAGAGGCGACCGCAACGCTAGCAGCTCTAGTCAAGAAAAGATAGTGGTCCATACCATCTCAGGAGGTCCGCACATCGCAGACAGAAGTTGGAAAGAGATGGAAAGATATGGGAAGTCGCTTAGAGACAATAGAGACTGTGTCAATACGGTTATAGAAGAGCGCCACCCAAAGCGGAAAGAAAATGATGACATCACATTCAGTAAACGCGACCTAGAAGGAAGACAGTACCCTCACATGGATCCCATGGTTATCTCTGCCCGACTCGGTCCCGCCGAAGTTTACCGAATCCTGGTAGACACTGGAAGCTCTGTAAATATCCTGTTCAAACACGCATTCGACAAAATGAGGCTATCAATGAAGGATGTATCTCCCTGCGATAAACCGCTACACGGTTTCACTGGAGATGCGAAAATGCCCATCGGGCAGCTGGACCTCTTCGTTGAAATTGGAAGCCATCCCCGCTCCGTTGTAAGGAAACGGACGTTTGTGCTGATAGAAAACCATTCGGCCTACAACGCCTTCCTAGGAAGACCAGCCCTATCTGACTTCCAGATTGTCCTAGCCCCGTGGTGCCTGAAAATGAAATTTCCAACAGACAATGGGGTAGGGGAAGTGGAAGGAGACCTAGATATTGCACGAGACTGCTATGTAACCGAACTTCGCAACAACCACAGGAGAGATAAAGGGAAAGGTGTAGAGATTGCCCTCTGCACAAAAAGCCTTGAAGCATAGCAACTAAAGAAAGCCCCTCCTCTTCGATACACCAGCGACCCTTTCAATGAATTAGACCCTAGGGACAAAGAGGAGGAGGCCACCGCCGAGCCTGCAGAGGCTATGGAGTTTATATCTGTAGACAAGCACGACTCAAGTAGGCTACTGAAAATTGGGTCGCAGCTGAAAACTGAATTGAAGGAACAACTCATTGATTTTCTCCGCCACAACTTGGATGTGTTCGCTTGGTCACACGCTGACATGACCGGAATCTCCCCCAACATAGCGTGCCACGTATTAAAAATTGATCCTACCAAGGCGCCTGTAAAACAAAAAAAGAGAAGTATGGGGGCAGAGCGATCAGCAGCCCTCGATGAAGAAGTAAAGAATCTACTCGCCAATGACTTCATACGAGAAGCTATTTACCCAGAATGGATCGCCAACCCGGTACTAGTAAAGAAGGCTAATGGGAAGTGGCGGACCTGCATTGACTTCTCCAACCTAAACGACGCCTGCCCAAAGGATTGCTTCCCGCTTCCCAGAATCGATCAACTTGTAGACAGCACAGCCGGGCACGAACTCCTGTCTTTTATGGATGCATACTCAGGATATAACCAAATTCATATGCATGCTCCCGACCAAGACCACACTAGTTTCATCACCGACCGGGGTTTATACTGCTACAAAGTGATGCCCTTCGGACTTAAAAATGCAGGAGCCACCTACCAACGCCTCGTCAACAAGATGTTTGCAGGGCTAATAGGACGAACAATGGAAGTATATGTAGACGACATGCTGGTAAAATCACGGAAAGCCAAAGATCACGTAAGCCACCTAGGCGAAATGTTCCAGGTACTTCGACAGTATGGAATGAAGTTGAATCCACTAAAGTGCTCCTTCGGAGTGTCATCGGGAAAATTCTTAGGATTCATCGTCCATGCCCGAGGGATAGAAGCAAACCCTGAACAAGTCCGAGCATTAAGGGACATCAAGATACCTTCCACCCGAAAGGAAATGCAAAGCCTAAATGGAAAAGTGGCTGCCCTAAGCCGATTCATCTCCAAAGCAACGGACAAGTGCGTCCCCTTTTTCGAAGCTCTAAAGAAAGATAAAGGAAGGTTCGAATGGACGGACGAATGCTTAACCGCTTTCCTTAACCTAATCGAACACCTCCAGAAACCACCGGTACTCTCGACCCCAAGCGAAAGCGAAGAATTATACCTATACCTTGCTGTGTCATCTAACGCTCTAAGCGCTGCCTTGGTAAGGGAAGACAACCGCACGCAACGACCAGTTTACTTCGTCAGTAAAAGGTTTACTGGGGCAGAAGTCAGATATCCTAAGCTTGAAAAGTTAGCATACTGTTTACTAATTACTTCACGAAAACTACGTCACTACTTCCAATCTCATTCCATCAAAGTTCTGACCGATCAACCACTGAGGCAGGTACTCCATCGTCCCGACACTTCCGGGCGACTACTTAAATGGTGTATTGAGCTAAGTCAATATGATATCACCTATCACCCTCGCACCACCATCAAGGGACAAGCCATGGCTGATTTCATTGCAGAATTTACTACCAGCGAGGATAAGGAGCAACTGGAAATAACAGAAGATATCAAGTGGAATCTCTTTGTGGACGGTGCATCTAACGAACAAGGCTCGGGGGCAGGTGTGGTAATAATCACTCCCAGGGGAAATAAACTGCACTATGCTATAAGGTTGGAGTTCGCTGCCACCAACAACGATGCAGAATATGAAGCAGTAATAGCCGGATTAGAAATTGCTATCGAGATCGGAGCCAATTCTTTGTGTCTTCACAGCGATTCTCAGCTTATTGTTAATCAAATACTAGGGGAATTCCAAGCTCGAGAAGAACGACTCATAGCATATCTAAAGAAGACCAAGTTACTTCTCAGCCGATTGGACCACTACTTAGTCAGACACATCCCTCGGGAAGAGAACCAAGAGGCCGACAAATTGGCAAAGCAAGCAAGTATGAGAGACGTCGCCATCTTCGGGGCAGTAACTGTCTCAAAGCAAACGATCCCAAGTTTTGAGCAAGTGAATCTGATAGCTGCAACCGAAGAAGCAACTTGGATGACTCCCATCCGAGACTACCTGCAAAATGGCACACTACCCGACGGGCGTAACGAAGTCAAGAAAATCCTGAGGAAAGCGTCCCGCTACACAATACAAGGAGACATCCTCTATCGGCGCGGGTTCTCTAACCCATTGTTAAGGTGTGTCGCCGGAAGGGAAGCCAAGGAAATCTTATCCAACATTCATCAAGGAAGCTGCGGGGATCACACCGGAGGGCAAACGTTAGCAAAAAAGATACTCCGATACGGATATTTCTGGCCCACCTTAAGCAAGGACGCCTTAGATTTCATCAAGAAGTGTGACAGATGCCAAAAATTTGCTAAGATCCCTCGGCTACCAACAACCGAGATCACTCAGATGACCAGCCCTTGGCCCTTTGCAGTATGGGGAATTGACTTAATCGGTGAACTGCCAATCGGTCGAGGCGGTGCCAAATATGCTATAGTAGCAGTCGACTATTTCACCAAATGGGTGGAAGCAGAACCTCCAAATAAAGTGTCTTCAGCGAAAGTTATCAACTTCTTAATCAAAAATGTTCTGTGCAGGTACGGAGTCCCACTAAAAATCATATCAGACAATGGACTTCAGTTTGACAGCGAGGAATTCGCCAACTGGTGCCAAGAACACGGAATTCACAAAAGCTTCTCATCCGTAGCATATCCCCAAGCAAACGGACAAGTCGAAGCAGTCAACAAAATTCTGAAAACTCTGATCAAAAAGAAGCTCGAAAAGTCAAAGGGCGCTTAGGTGGATGAACTCCCTACGGCACTATGGGCCTACCGCACATCCTTCAGAACATCAACAGGGCACACTCCTTTCTCTTTGGCATACGGATCGGAGGCTATGCTCCCAGTTGAAACCATTGTGCCTTCCCACCGTAGGATCCACTATAACCCAGAAGAGAACGAAGGGCTCCTCAACATGTCTTTGGATCTAGTCGAGGAGAGAAGGAATGATGCAGTCCTAAAAACAGCAGCCCACAAGCAAAAGGTGGCAGCACAATACAACTCCAAAGTCAAGCATCGTACCTTACGAGAAGGGGATCTTGTCCTCAAGCGAATCTTCCCTCGCCCCGGAGCACTAGACCCAATCTGGGATGGACCATATGTAATTCATAAAGATCTCCACAACGGAGCCTATATTTTGTCAACAGTGGACGGAGAGGTGTTCCAGAGGGCATGGAACATCCAACACCTCCGTCGATACTTTTCTTAACTTGTATTGCCCATATGAAGTGAATTAAAAAAGAGAATCAGTGGACGTAGGCATTTTTTCGTGCCGAACCACTTTAAAAAAGCCTTGTCTCTTTTTTAACTTGTTCCTTTGTATCTTGGCTGCTTGTTAACTTTATCCTTTTCTGTTGAACAAAATCCTGAGCATATAGCATTTCTATTCAAAGCACTCCACAATGCAACTTCACGTGGACAAGACCCAACAGGTACTATGCGAATCTATGCCCTCGCCAATGAGACACTTTTGCTCCAGCATCCCTCTGCTGCTGGTTAACTCATTGCTCGCGACGGCCCTTAAAGCCAACTGTAATGAGCCGATTATAAGCCACCGAGAAGGCCGACTATAGCCGAGGCAGCTCATTACGGCGTTAGGCTCGCCGGCAACTGTGAACCGATTATAAGCCCCAACATAAGGTGTGGCCAGCCAGGGGCAGTTCACAGTTGACGATCGGCACCCACGCTAGCCGGCCACAGTAAGTCGAATAATACCCATGAGTACGGGCCATAATGGCCCGGGTAGTTACTGTGCGCGATCTCGGCTCCGGTGTGTCTTAAGTGCGGCTGTGGTAAAAAAGAATTAACTCCCCGCGGAGGCGTAAGATGGGTGACAAATGTCTCCAAGACCCACAGCTAGGGAAAGTGACTACAAAACCCGTTTGCCACGAACTTAAGCACATCGAAGGCCTTCCGTGACTGGAAGTTTTACTATTTCACATATTTCAATTTTACTTAAAAAACTTTCCTCCTATCCTCTATAACAAACCATAAAGTACAGGATGCAGGGTAAGAGATACCCGCCAATGGATGCAGAGATTCACAATCAGATGGCAGGGCATTCAACCGCTTTCCATGCTTGGTCATACAAGATATTCGAAGCTGCCATTTACAAACAGAACATGAAAGGCGGTATTTTCTTCCTTTATGTGCATATGCATGACTGTAATTTAATTTTTTCACACCACACGCTAACATTGCAAGTCATGAGATTATGATTTAAAACCAGAATCTGACATCAAACACAATTTAATTACAAGAATATACATAGCTACATTTCTCATACGATATGTCGAAATAGCAACAAATATTCAAGAAACGACAGAATCAGCTTAAGCTAAAAAATTACACGTCAAGAATAATATTATTACAAGTAGCAAGAATTACAACTTAGAAGTTACTCTACTGTCTTAAGACTAACAGATACAACACTGCCAAGCCTACAAAAAGAATTTTCCGGGTCCAATCAGGGAGCCGGTTGCGTCGAAGTCTTGTCCTTGCTCTTTTGCCCGCTTGTCCGGTCATAAAAAGGATTCATTAGTGATGAGTAACCAAGTTAACGGAAAGACTAGAAAGGAAAACTTACCAGCACCTGCTTCTTGACCATCCTGGTCGTCATCCTCTACCTGCACACCTGCCTCTTCAGCAGCAAGCAGCCGCATACCCTCCTTTACCGCCACTTTCTCCTCCTTGGTGAACTGGGCAGTGACCACATCCATACTGAAGACCGTTCCACCCTCTTTATCTGCATCAGCCTTAGCCTCCTCCAAAGCCCGAAGATAGGTCTTGGCCATGACCCTGGGATAATCATCCATCCAAGAGAGATTGCCCTGCTTCCAAGTCCGGAAATACATGTCCTGGAGCATGTCATCCACCATTCCCTCGTTCTCCTCAAACTCCCTCATCCGGGCATCGGAGGCCGACAACCTTTCGACGGCAGCATCTCTCTCTAGTCTGTATCTCGAGCAATCAGCCTGAAGGGACCTCCGCATCACCTCCATCTCTTCCCTCAACTTAGCTTGGGCAAGCTCTGCAGCCTCAAGTTTCTCAGACAATTCCTCCACCTGCTCGAGATCCGCTCTCCGAACCTCATCCACCGTGGCAATAGCCATGTCAATCCGCTCTTTGCAAGCAGCTTCCATTTTCCGCAATTCGGCCCGACTGGCCTCTTCCATGGTTTTCCTTAATCGCCTAGTAGCAGCCTCATGCTGAGAAATCTGGATAGCCTGATCCGCAAGCTGCTTGGCCTGATCCGAAACCACCAATCGAAGTCGGATATTGGCGCTCCCAATCTCCTCTCCGTCCTTAACCAGCCGAGCGTGATGCCCCATCAGCTTCTTGGTCTCCTCTGCTACCCGATCAATATTAGCTTTGGCCTCGTCTCCCATAGTGACTATACGAGTGGTGAGTAGATCGAGATCTAAGGACTTGGCTTCATCAAGTACTCGTACCATGGGGTTACGGGGGAGAAGGTGTTCACCAGTGACTTCGTCAAAAGTAATATCATGAGAACCTGGATCCAGATCAGGATGACCCGCGAATGGATTACGGGCCAAGTCGGGACGGTCAATATGAATAACAGAAGGGTTTCCGGACGGGTGTGGAGAAGGTACAAACTCGCTACCCTCCTCAGTAATATCATGAATAGGCTGAGCCGGAGGCTGAGGACCGAGCGAAGTTTCGGATAAAGGATGACTCCTCTTCCTCTGCTGAATACCCTCTTCGATGACCCCAAGAAGAGGACGGTATCCGACTACATCCCCGGAGCGTTGGGTTGAGGGCTTCGGCTTAGCAGAAATTTTGGAAAGTTTATATTGCTCGAGCCTGTGTCGAAGGTCTGAAGCTTTGGGCGTCTTGCCTGCTCCTGATATAAAGAACAAGTGTCACAATCTTACATTACTATATGATTCAAGAAACGCGGTAGATTACAAGTTAGAAAAGGAAAAGAAACATAGCTGTGGTTGTACAAACCCTGGGGAGGAGTGGGATACTGCAATAAGTCCTGGATTTCATTCCAGGACGGGAGCGGGTCATAAAATATTCCTAAGTCCCTATCATTAGTGAAGCCTGCAGGGGTCAAGAGTTCACCTTGAGTCGTCAGAGCCACCTTGGCCGGAATAGTCGAAGAAGACTCACTTGCACCAGTCTCGGCTTTGTCCGCCTTCCCGGTCTTCTCTACCAAAGCCGGATCATCATCCAACCCCTCAAAAGCTTGGCGGAAAGCATCATCTGTCCACTCTTGCATTTCGCCTACTTGCCCAGAAGACAGAACCCTGGAACCATCACCACCCTGTCCATCGCCACCATCATCACCAAGACGCTCAACGTCACTTCCGCCCTCAGCCTCACCTCTTTCTTCCTCCGCATCTATCTCCCCCTGAGTAAGTGGACAATTGCTGGGAGAAGGACCGTCCGACCTCTTAAGTTTCTTACCTCCGACGGCTGGAGGTTTCGTGAATGGTTTTCTCTTTCCACCCTCTGCCGCAACGCCTCCCTTAGCCTGAGCAGCCGCCCTCTCTTCCGCCGTCTCCCTCAGCTTAACTACAGACTGCTGCGGAAGGATCAAGTTATATTCCAGAAGAATCGCATTTCTAATCAAGAAGGCAGATGATCTGTATTTCCCAAGAATGGCTTCTATCTCAGCTGCCGTCTGAACCAGGCGGTCAGTCTCCACAACCGGAAAGCCACCTGTCGCTAGCAAAAATGAGAAAGTATGAGAAGAAGCATCGCAATCGGAATAAAAGTTATAAGTAAAAGCATCAACTTACATCCAGAGGTAAAGCGCCGGATGGAGACGGAGTCGTCCCTAACAAAGAACCACTCTTTCTTGAACATGCTGAATTTAGAGTACAGGTCCAGGACCGGCTTGAAGGTCACAGCGGACTCCAAGCTAATATATGGGGACCCCTTCTTATAGCCCCTTAAATTATACAAGTACCGGATCTCCCGGTTGGAGGGAGCGCGACCATACTTCCTCCGAAAGATAACGAAAAGGCTCACCAGTATGGCATAAGAGTTGGGCTGAAGCTGGAATGGGGCCACCTTCAGATACGTGAGGAAGCTGACTACCCAAGCATTGAGAGGCGGGATAGCACCACACATGCAATGGTACCTACTATAAGCAAAGTATCCTTCGGGAGGACTGTATGGCATGACTCCTGGGCCCGGCAGCAGCATGAGGGCTCTATCGATCCCAAAGGAACGGGATATAACATCGAGTTGCTCCTCTTTGAGAGAGCTAGGAAAGCAGTCAGGCGGGGAATCCAGCAACTCCTGGGGACCATACCCATCCACTAATGACCTCGGGGCGGGCCCATGACGCTCCGATCCTGATTGAGCTGGGGGCACGGCCGAGGACTCTCCTTCACCCCCGGATCTCCTCTTATCTGATCGAGTTTCAACTTTTCGAGACATTTATCTGCAAACATGGGAAAAGTATATCGTTAGAATATACAAGCAGCGTAATCTGGAATTTCGCTTAAAAATTCGAAGTATGAAACACATGTTCACTTGATATAAAGTTCATTCGGCACTCAACTCGTGAGTTCATTCGGCACTCAACTCGTGAGTTCATTCGGCACTCAACTCGTGAGTTCATTCGGCACTCAACTCGTGAGTTCATTCGGCACTCAACTCGTGAGTTCATTCGGCAAAAAGAACCTCACCTTGATTCGGCTAGCAACGTGATTCGGCAAAGTAGTTGATTCGGCTGGGAGGGATCTGGTCCGGCTATTACACTTGGTAGGGAATAACGGTGGCACGTGGCCCCTACTTATAGACGAAAGTGGACTACCGGACCGGTTGGCTCGGTAATGAAAACCGGAAGAAAGCTCCTCCAAACTTAAAGCAAAGCACGCCATGCGCACGCGCATACCCTACTTTGGGGGGCAAGTGTTGTGTGCATTTCTACCACCGAACCAAGAGGCAAGAACCAACTCTCATCCGGTCTCCCACCGAACCGACTATCATCCGGTCTCCCACCGAACCAACCTACATCTGGCCTACCACCGGACCAAGCTTCCACCGGACCACCATGCTCCTACCACCGGACCAAGCTTCCACCGGACCACCATGCTCCTACCACCGGACCAAGCTTCCACCGGACCACCATGCTCCTACCACCGGACCAAGCTGCCACCGGTCCACTCATCCTCTTCCGCCGAACCAAAGCAAACCGAACCAACTCCACCAGGCCAGGTTATATTAGCCCAGGCCCATCAGCAACCATATACATCCAAGACCCCTGCTCCCAACCTCACTCTATAAATAGAGGGGCAGGGGTACAACAATGAGGACAAGTTTTGAGAGCTCAAGCACGGAAGGAACTCTTTGAACAACTTTCTTTTACTCGTATCAAAGCTTTGTACTTGTAATCAAAACTAGAGAAGTGAAATAACATATAAAGTGGACGTAGGCACGTTCTAGCTGAACCACTATAAATTTGCGTGTCTTTTTACAGTTTAGCCCCTGCTTTTCATATATTTGCGTAAATTACTCAAATCGCTAAGAACAACATAAGATCCACTAAATCATACAACTTTGAGGTGTTTGTCCATTTTTTGTGCAAACATATACATATGCCAATATGTATATATTGCTATATATATAGATATATCCTATCATATCTAATATCACACTCAACATAGCAATCAAATCAATAACTGAAAATTCCACTTTTCAATTTTGAGTGAGAAAAATCTCACCTTTGCTTTTTATTTTGCAATCCATTTCCAATACAGTTTGTTTTCCTCGACTTTAACCTTGTATAAGTAATTTATAAAATCTATTAATATTCGAATTAAATCGAACTATTAAATTTCTAACTTGATATGTTTTAATTATACAATGACCTCATTTCTAACCCAGTTTCTTTTAAATAAATTTTATTAACTATAAATTTAGTTTTAACTAAAATTTCTCTTTTTAATAACTAAAATAGACAAAACAAATTTATTATTGTAAACTATTGTTTATAACAACTTAACAAATAAATTTAAAATTATAATTTTTTTTTATATAAACAAAATAGAATTCCCTTTTTATTTCTCTTCAAATAAATCTAATTAACCCAAAAACTAAAATTTAAACTAATACTTTTAAATTCTAAACCAATTTCTTTTTAATGGGATTATTTACCAAAAAATTAAATTTAAAACTAAATTTCTTTTAACAATTTTACTTAACTAAATTATTTCCAAAATAAACTAGCAATTTATTTTACTGTCTATATACATTCATTCTTAAATTCAAATTGAATAAAACAATAAAAAAATATCTTACTGTAAATTTTAACAGCTTTTAAATTTCAAAATTATTTGTATTACCTTACTGTAAATTCTGAGCAATCCAGGCTCGAGACCATCCGAACCCCACTCAAATGCCAGCAACTCGGACAAAGGACCGGCCTGCCTCCTCGCGAACGAAGACCGACCCCCAAATCATCGCTGCCACGCTCCTACAACTGAATCGCCTACTATCGCGACTGCCATTGCCAGTGCCGCTGCCCCTACGCGAGTCGCCTCGCGATGCCTCCTCCAGTCGTCCTGAAGCCCTAGTCGCCTCCTTCCACGACACGCCGAGCTCTGCCGTGCCAACGCGAAAAGGCTTCGCGGTAACCCTAAATCAATCTGCCACTACATTGCGCTGCTCCCCATCATCACAACATTAGGTCGCGCTGCCTTCAATTCGTCGCCCTCCGCCATCGCGAATCCCCCCTAGATACACGAACACGCGAGCGCGATTTCATCCCAACTCCACTCGCTGCTACGTCTCTCCCCGACCCACTCGCGAAACCTTACTTGACCGCGTTGAAGGGTCGAACATCGTGAAGACAAACTCGTGATTTGATTTTTTTCTTTTCATTTGATTTCGAATAGGTTTTGGGAATGGAGAAAGAAAGGAAAAACGTTCACATCTCGATTCTAAAAGGAGGGAACGAGATTTTGTCCTGGAATTTTTTCATTTGCCTGGAGACGTTCGGCCATTAATTTTTTATTTCAAACGAAAATACTTCGTTTTATTTTTATCTTTCTCGTGAAGTTTACTGAAGGAAGGGGAAAGTTGCGTGATAAAAGGAACCGAAGGGAACACGAGAACGTGATTGTTGCAGAGAATAGGTCTGCTAAGAAAACCTAGGGTGGCTGATGTTGACAATTTTAAATTTTTAAATTCAATTTGGATTCGGTTAAATCTCAACGCGTTTACTCACCGTGCGCTCACATATCAACTCCGATAAATACGAAATTTGAAATCCAGTAATAATTCAATATTACGGACCTAATGGAACTGGTTTCGTCGAATTCCGAGACTGCGCCTCGAACGGCTATTTTTAAATATCGATTCGAACGACTTAATTTCAAAACTGAACAAATTGTTTTCCAAATCAATTTCTGAAGCTTCTATTATTTTCAGAATTATCAATATATATTTTACAAGCGTTTGAAATATTTTTCTTCAGCTTTAAATTGAAGAATTCAAAATTTTATTCACCTTACAATAGATTAAATTTTATAATTTAATCGCCAAATTCAAATTTAAATCGAGGATTCAAATTAAATTACCGTTCAAATATTTAAAATTAATTAAATATTCTCAATTTAATTTGTTCCAAATTCTGGGTCGTTACAGACTTCCCCCCTTAAAAGAATTTCGTCCTCGAAATTACCAGTTAGGAAAAGTGGTCCTTAACTCGTCTACTATTTTTCACAATCTAATAGTTTTATCAAATTTTCAAAACAAATCTTTCTACTAAAGATTCGTTATCATTCCAACTATCTTTCTAACTTCAATTATAGGTTTCAAACAACATTGCTTTACTTCAATTCAAATTTAAATTCAAATTTCAAATTTAAACTTCCAAAATTTTCTCAAAAATTTTCTAACGCCCTAAATTTCCGAAAAATTTCGCCAGCGTCTCCTTTGCGCGGCTAATACGGTACGACTACAAAACGTCCCTCCGGACTCTCAGATTTCAAAAAGAAAAAGAAAAAGCCAAGCGGCTAGACAAGAAATCATCAAAAACTCATATTATAATTAAAATACATACCTTTTCGAGCAAATTCAAATTCATCTTCAAAATTAAAATCCCAATTCCTTCATAAACCTGTATATCCTACTAGCCATAATATCTAGTTACATATTCATTTTCATTTTACATTTCGATTTCCATTTGAATTCTATTTACAATTTCAATCTAATTTGGATTCAATTCAACTTCTGAATATTGACTTTCATTGATTAGCTTTCATTTACAACTGCTTATTTTAGCTTAGTTTCAATTACTAATCCATTTCAAATTCTAATTCACTTACAAATTCAGATTTGCTTTCAACATTAAATTTCAATTCCAGTTTTATTCACTTTTGTTCATTTCCACAATTTGTTTTCAATTTACCCTTCGGTTAAATCTACTCTCATTTAAACTGGATTTCCAATTTGAATTCAATTTACTTTTCTTTTATAATCATTGAATTTAATTCGTTCATCTACTGTCATTTCACTTTCATTGCACTTACAGTTGCAATTTATTCATTCATTCTGAAACTCCTTCAATGATTCTTTCATTTCCAATTGGAATCTCATTTCCAAATCAAATTTCAAATATTTTATAATTTTTCGACTTATTTACATTTTGATTTATAAAATCATTTATACATTCACATTTACAAATTTCATTCTACTAATGAATTTTAATTTCAATTATCTTCTTTGAATTCTATTTTCATTTGTAAATCATATTTACAATTCATATTCATAATTTTTATTCATATATGAATTTATTTCCTTATACTTTCAATTCACATTTATAGATTTCATTTGTTAATGAACTTTAATTCCAATCACATTTACATATTTTACATTTCAAATTCATTTTTGAAAACAAGTCAAATTATTCTTGAATTTCCAAAACATAAACCCAAATTTTCAAACAACTTCCACTTAAAACAATTTGGCAGCAATTCCTCTTTTGGAAACCCGAAAATGAACACCAACGATGCCGCGGTCATCATCGAAGTTATTTTCCAGCGACCGAAAAGAGTTTAGAGCTTTCATCCCTTTAGAACATTTTTTTCAAAATCTTTGAAATCCATTTTCAAATCAAAAAGAAATTTAAACTTTCCAAATCTCCAAAATTTCCAAATTCTTTCAAAACATTTCCAAAAACTTCTCTGGAATTCCGTTTCAAATTACAAATCACATTTATAATTTATATTCTCAAATTTCATTTGTACATGGATTTATCTCTTAACTTTGGAGTTATGATTTCAATTTCTTACTTAATTCCAATGGGAATAATTTAATATTATTACTTCTAGCAACCATGCAACCATATACTGTAATAATTTACAGAAAATCATTTCTTTTCTATACAAAAATAGATTTGGGTAAAATTATTCCATTTACCCTATTTAAAACAATACTGTGCCGAATTGTTCTATTCAAGTGTTTAGAAACCCCTTCGATACAGTTTTGCAAGACTGTGCCGACGAAGGTTCATATACCACTCAATAAACCAATCATCACAATACAAAACAATTTTATATTCAATAACAAATACGCACTCATATCTATTATTACACTCAACTCATTCTAGAGTACTACTGACTCTATCTCTAATGAGTAACACCCAACAGAGCAGGGTTGTCGCTTAACCATATGCTTTGATACCACGCTGTCACGAACGAGAATTTTCGACTTTCGAAAATTCGACATCGATACTCCCTTTATCGACTGCCGAGCAATCGAGTGCCGGAAACTCCAATAGTGAGGGTTTTAAGAAAAAGAAAAAGTAGAAGAAGAAGAAGATAGAAGAAAAAGAGAAGAAAGAAAGAAGAAGAACAACAGAACAACATCAGAACAGAAAGCAATATCAGAATCTTACACATCGCAGCGGAACAATATATAATAGATAACACTAGTCTTTTAAAACAAAGAACTATATCAGTTTATACATACATCAATCATCAGAGTCAAATATACAACAATGGACAGTTATATAACTTGTCCTCATACAGAATACACAGCGGAATAAATACTATCAGATACAAATACTACGTCTCGTCATCCAGCTTATCTCCAAGCTCCAGAATATCTAGAATATCCTGATAATCTAACTCTAGACTGCCCGTGTGGAAATTGGTGGGCACCCAGAGTTTAGAAGGGAAACAATAAACTCCGAGTCAGTCATGGTGACTGGTGTGAGATCGTAAAACAGTTATTCTTTATAACAACAAAATAATTTTTAAAGTCAATTCGCAATGCTTTTGGAAAATGAAACTACCATAAGACCTCCCGCCACACACACAATGCAAACGCAGACTTGGAGGAGATTTCTTCTTATGATAGTCAAAGATGCTTACTACGCAAAAATCAAATTCTTTTTGATATTATTATTAGTGCATGGTGTGTAAAAACATTTCGAAAGTAGAATATAAATCTTAGCCAGCATAGGTACCATTATAGTATGCTTGCTATAGCTGCCATATTAGATGGCAGGTTCTACAACTAAAACCGTACAAGTCACGTATTGTTTCTTTGGATTTCCAACAAATGGTCAGGCTAAGGAACTTCCTTTTCCACGATGGGTACGTCCCTGGAATAGACGACCCGAGAACCTAACCGGATCTCTGCCAACACAAGGCCGGGTTACCACTGCAAAAATAGGTAACTACTGACACACGTATGCCATTCCCCGATCGTCACCGATCTTCCCGAGGATCCCTGATTTCCAACAAACCACATAGTAAAAATAATGCAGTAACCACAGAGGTTAAGTATCTGGGCTCCATACCATGATACCACCTTTATCCAGAAGGAATGACATACACTAAGGGGCGCTACTCCCTAGAACCTTGCTGCATCCTTCCTGTTTCGACCATTTCCGGGGTGTGAGGCTCGACGAAGTCTCGTCCACAAAGCTACGCTTTCTCAAAAAGCCCTGCTTCGGGTCAAACAAAATGATCAACCTATGATCACAAAGATATAAGATCAAACAAATGATCATATCACAAATGATCAAACACTGATCATTTCACAGCAACACTCAGTATGCCACGTTACCAAATTGGGATATATCGCTGATAAATTTCAACTACATAACCTCTGAGCTCGTACGTCTCAGAGAAGGGTGTTAAGCTAAGAGAATAAATTCTCCGCCACCAACAGAAATGTATTTGAAAGAAATCAGCTTTATATCTCAAATTGTAACGTCAGACACACAATCCATACAAGTCTGTTCCGGGATCGAACAGAACCGAAGGCACTTCTCACGAAGCCCTTGCATTTCCGGATAAATTTCTAATCACGTCCGGACTTCCCGTCACTAAGGGTGATAAAACCTCTAAACCGAAGATCAGCCAATGTAGAGTAACTCGACGGTAATCCTTCCGTTTTCAAAAATATCTGGTCTTCAACACCGGTCTTCAAATGTGATTCATAACGACGTATCACATATTCGGAATGGGTTATACGACCCCATGGTCCTTTCCCGGCTAATCCGAATAGTGAGCGTTTATTTAAAAATAAGTGTGGCATTCAAATTCATCCAATTCTCAACAAATATCGTTCAAGGTAATTATTGATAGTCGGTTATTTAACTATCAATAAAGATGCGCAACATCATTAGATTCCAAATAATTTTCCAAATTATTTCATCTTCAAAAATATCTTTACTAGATATAAAATTCCCACACTTCAAAAATAATTCAACGTTTATTTTTAAACAGATTCCCTTTTCTTTTATAAATTCCATAGTGAATTTATATTTTCAAAATATCTACAGATATACGATCTTCAAATCGATTTCAATATTCAATTTCAATTTATCTTTAAGAAGATAAATCTCAAAAACGTTCATTTCATATTGGAAAACATTCCATACTTATTTAATAATAAGTGTTTCACAAATCTTTTATTTTCAACATTTGAAAATATTCAATATACTTAAATCAATATTAAGTATATATTTCATTCTTTTAAGGAAACCATTTACTATAACATTTATTTGAGTCAAAACGAATGTTACGTAAAACATCGTTACGACGACTCAAAATCTCTAGTATAGGGATTCGAAATTTAAGATATATAAATCCCAATACTACATCAAAACATTTCCTTTCGGAAATCATTTACTATAACAACAGTGTTATAGTCCATCATTTCCTTATATCTTCGAAAACGCCTATTTCAACCATGAACGTTGAAATCTATGCTTTCGCTTCATAATACGTTTTAAAACATCTTTAAAATGTTTAACTTCCTTTTTTTTATATCACTTCTTCAAAAACGTATCCATTTTACTTAAAATTATATTCACTGTCCAAAATCGTGAATATAATTCACTTAACCCGATTTCAATCTTTTCTACACATTTTTATTTCAATAAAAATTCGCTATCCAAAATCGCGAATATATCTTCTTTAACATTTTAATTTATTAAATCCAATTTATTTCGAATTTATAAAACAACGTTTATAAATTCTATTTCTATTTTCTAACGACTTCAATTTAATAAATCTTCTTTATTGATAATTCGATCAATATTCCATTTAAAGGCTAAAATCCAATTTATAAGTTAATCTCTTATAAATCTCTTATTCTACAGTTTCATCCATTTTATAACTTCACAATTTATAAATCTATAAATTCCATATCTTCACTATTTATAATTCTATAAATTTCATTTTTTACACTTATCATCTCATTTTAAAATTCCAATATTTTAAATTTATAAATATCAACATTTTTAAATCTTTTAAATAAACTGTTCACAAATATTCGAAAATCTCAGTTCAAACCATTTTATAAATTGCTTAAACTATTTATTTCAAAAATCACCTTACGGTCATAATTCACGAAAATCTTAACTTTTATAACTTCAAAATTTTAAACGTTTATTTATTTAAAATAAATCAATTCAACAATTCAATAAAACGTATAATTTCAAAGATCACTTTAAAAACCCTTTTAAATTAAAGGTCGTTATTTTTAAATTCCAAAACTTGAATCCGATGATGCTACAGCACCAATTGGTCAATCACAACAACAACATCATATATCAACATATGATAACAGAATATACATCAATCTTGTAAATAAATAACTACTGGTGAGGAATCCAGTTGGATCCCTCCAACCTGTTTCCCTGCATCCAAAGACGTTAGCACAATACCAATTCCGCTCCAGTACGGAATTATCGCGGTATATGGGTTTTATAAAAATCCGCTTACTAACGGCGCAATAGGGTCTCATCCGCTATACGAGGCGGGAAATCACCAATCCAATATATACATATGCCAATATGTATATATTGCTATATATATAGATATATCCTATCATATCTAATATCACACTCAACATAGCAATCAAATCAATAACTGAAAATTCCACTTTTCAATTTTGAGTGAGAAAAATCTCACCTTTGCTTTTTATTTTGCAATCCATTTCCAATCCAGTTTGTTTTCCTCGACTTTAACCTTGTATAAGTAATTTATAAAATCTATTAATATTCGAATTAAATCGAACTATTAAATTTCTAACTTGATATGTTTTAATTATACAATGACCTCATTTCTAACCCAGTTTCTTTTAAATAAATTTTATTAACTATAAATTTAGTTTTAACTAAAATTTCTCTTTTTAATAACTAAAATAGACAAAACAAATTTATTATTGTAAACTATTGTTTATAACAACTTAACAAATAAATTTAAAATTATATTTTTTTTTTATATAAACAAAATAGAATTCCCTTTTTATTTCTCTTCAAATAAATCTAATTAACCCAAAAACTAAAATTTAAACTAATACTTTTAAATTCTAAACCAATTTCTTTTTAATGGGATTATTTACCAAAAAATTAAATTTAAAACTAAATTTCTTTTAACAATTTTACTTAACTAAATTATTTCCAAAATAAACTAGCAATTTATTTTACTGTCTATATACATTCATTCTTAAATTCAAATTGAATAAAACAATAAAAAAAATATCTTACTGTAAATTTTAACAGCTTTTAAATTTCAAAATTATTTGTATTACCTTACTGTAAATTCTGAGCAACCCAGGCTCGAGACCATCCGAACCCCACTCAAATGCCAGCAACTCGGACAAAGGACCGGCCTGCCTCCTCGCGAACGAAGACCGACCCCCAAATCATCGCTGCCACGCTCCTACAACTGAATCGCCTACTATCGCGACTGCCATTGCCAGTGCCGCTGCCCCTACGCGAGTCGCCTCGCGATGCCTCCTCCAGTCGTCCTGAAGCCCTAGTCGCCTCCTTCCACGACACGCCGAGCTCTGCCGTGCCAACGCGAAAAGGCTTCGCGGTAACCCTAAATCAATCTGCCACTACACTACGCTGCTCCCCATCATCACAACATTAGGTCGCGCTGCCTTCAATTCGTCGCCCTTCGCCATCGCGAATCCCCCCTAGATACACGAGCACGCGAGCGCGATTTCATCTCAACTCCACTCGCTGCTACGTCTCTCCCCGACCCACTCGCGAAACCTTACTTGACTGCGTTGAAGGGTCGAACATCGTGAAGACGAACTCGTGATTTGATTTTTTTCTTTTCATTTGATTTCGAATATGTTTTGGGAATGGAGAAAGAAAGGAAAAACGTTCACATCTCGATTCTAAAAGGAGGGAACGAGATTTTGTCCTGGAATTTTTTCATTTGCCTGGAGACGTTCGGCCATTAATTTTTTATTTCAAACGAAAATACTTCGTTTTATTTTTATCTTTCTCGTGAAGTTTACTGAAGGAAGGGGAAAGTTGCGTGATAAAAGGAACCGAAGGGAACACGAGAACGTGATTGTTGCAGAGAATAGGTCTGCTAAGAAAACCTAGGGTGGCTGATGTTGACAATTTTAAAATTTTAAATTCAATTTGGATTCGGTTAAATCTCAACGCGTTTACTCACCGTGCGCTCACATATCAACTCCGATAAATACGAAATTTGAAATACAGTAATAATTCAATATTACGGACCCAATGGAACTGGTTTCGTCGAATTCCGAGACTGCGCCTCGAACGGCTATTTTTAAATATCGATTCGAACGACTTAATTTCAAAACTGAACAAATTGTTTTCCAAATCAATTTCTGAAGCTTCTATTATTTTCAGAATTATCAATATATATTTTACAAGCGTTTGAAATATTTTTCTTCAGCTTTAAATTGAAGAATTCAAAATTTTATTCACCTTACAATAGATTAAATTTTATAATTTAATCGCCAAATTCAAATTTAAATCGAGGATTCAAATTAAATTACCGTTCAAATATTTAAAATTAATTAAATATTCTCAATTTAATTTGTTCAAAATTCTGGGTCGTTACACTATTCTTCGTCACATTCAGTTGCATAATATTTATCACTTTATACATTAAAATTTACATCCAATATAAACATCAATCAATCAATCAATTATCAACCAAACTGTATTATCATCGCATAAATAATTAACAGATAGTGGTGTCAGATGTCATAGGTGAACAGATACGGGTAATAGCATATAAACAGTGTAAATAACTAACTGCAACATATTTCAATTGTCGTTTCAATTAAAATCAAATTTAATAAATAAAAGAACATTAATCGTGAGTGATTGCTCACCTTTCGAGGCTAGAGAGAATGGACAATGAACCGAGTTACGGATCCAGGTACGAATTCCAAAGCAAAATAGAATTGGGACGAATTGGACAGACAAAGCTGATAATGAGGAAATGATAAAGCAATTTAGAATCAGCCTGATATAATATAAACGAAGAGTAGATTATATTATTACATTATTTCAGAAATCAAGTTTTAAATGAAACACGAATTTCAAAATAATATATATATTCGAAAAACCATATAGATTTTTTTTTAACGCATACTTATGTAAATCAAAATCTATATATATAAAAATCAAGTACATATTAGAAATCAAAATCTATATCTCAAAATTCCAAAATACATGTATATAATATTGTAAAGTCTGTAAGCATCTTGAAATCAAAGCACCGATAGTAAGACACATATATAATATACTTTAAAATCCAACTTTATATATCTACTGCCAACAAAGTCTAATAAACCCGTATAAATATAATACCTTAATTTAATAATTTACTTGTTCATATAATAGTACTACTGAACTGACAGGTTATACTCAAACACATAGGAACATATATACTAGAACACGGTACAAGCTATACCATTTACTATGCATATCACTTACGTCCGGCTGCTAAATATATTATAAACTTTCTCAATATATTTATAAACTTTATTAAACAAATGTTTATATAAACACCTATTTTATTTTCAAATTCTTTATACCATAAAACAACCGCAGCACTAAAACATAACTTACTGCAAATACTATTGTAAGATAAAATATATACCTATATATATATTTAAAACATTATACTGTAACTAAGTAGAATATGAACAAATGGTCTACAATATAATAGTTTTTCACGTTTCATATATCCCTTTTACTTTTATTTTTAAAACAAAACACACGTACACTAAACATGCACATATAAAACATATACATACTTAACTCATATATATATTGTAATAGCTATATTGTATGTAAAACTTACTCTGTAACTTAATGTAAACTATTATACTTTATATAAACAAGCTACTCACATATATAGGCATATATAACAACGCATACAATTCATATATAATATGCATAATATATATACTTACTGTTGAGCTCGGCAAGGAACAGTTTTATTTTCTTTCTTTTGGGCTGAAAGTGGGTAGAGAAGGTCAGGCGCGAGGAGGAGCTTGGCACTCGGTGAAGGAGACGAGCACGGAAGGGGTCTCGGCAGTTGGTTGGAGTTGTGGGGCTGGGTTGGGGATGTGTGATGTGGTCAGAGCCAAGTGGGCGTGGGGTGCTGATGGCATTCGTTGTCGAAGGGAAGAGGCTGGAGATGGGTTTCATGGTGCTACTGCTTGTCACGGGCTGGTGGAAGCGGCGGGGTAGATGGTGTTGGGGCCGAAGAAGGATGGGCTCGGTTGGGTCAGGCGGAGATGGAGGTGAACGGAAGGAGGTATATGCGGTGGTGGGTGATTGCATGTGATAGCCTGAGCTCATGGGTTCGGTTTTGTGACAGGCGCTGGTCAGTGGCGTGGTGATTTGAGGGGGCGTGTGGAGGTGATGCTTTGGATGAGGTGGAACGAGTTTGAGAGGGGGAGAGAGGGTGGAGAAGAGGACGGGTTTGATTGCAAAGGCAACAGAGGCGACACTTCTTTTCTTTTCTTTAAAGTAAAATGAACGAAATGAAATAATGCCGATTGATGTTTAGAGCGGATGTGAAACTAAAAGTAGGCATGCTTTGAATTCTGGTAACGGTTCAATACCCTTGATTTCAGCTGAAAAGCTATTCAACGCAATTGATTAATTGCTTGAGCTGAACGGTAAAGATTCAAGAAAGATTGGGAAAGCAAAAGTCACACTTTCGATACCGGTATGACATACAGTTTTATGGTTTCCGTCGCGTACCGGTATTCAAAATACAGAATTGAATATACCACAGTGACCAGCACGATGAGACGATCAAAATGGTATACAGATATCAGGGGTATAATTGAATTATAAAAATTCGAATTTTTCTAATGGCGGAAAATGCAAGAAAAACGCTGAAAAATAAGATCGACGGAGCTAAAGATGTCCAAATTTGGAAAAACGACTAACTGACATCTTGCTCAGAAGATGGTTTAGAATTTTTCTATGTAAAAATATTTAGGCTTCGGAAACATTTTATTTTCATCGTTTGTTAACTGATTAAATTGAAGTGAATTTACGCGCGAAATAAACTTTCATATTTTCGGATGGAAATTTACCAGTTGCTATGTTTAACTAGACGTATTCCAAATATTAAATTTTTATTTCAAAATTTTATCGTTTAAAATTTCACAAAATTTCAACTAATTACGTTATTAAACAGTTGAAATTTTACGGGTCGTTACATTCTGCGACTTAAGAAACAGAGAATACAAACACATCACTTAGGTCGTTGACGATCTAACAACTTCCACGACTTATAACAGTTGCGACTTAAAGAACCAACGGCAGAGATTGACTCGGTAGAAAATTAACGGTAACAAGCCTTCAGCGACTTAAAACATGCGCATCTCAAATCAGCTACTTACAGATATCGATGGTAGAGATTAACTCGGCAGACGAATCAACGACATCCAGTGCTTCGCGACTTAAAACATGACTCGTTAGGTCGTTCAGACGACTCAAAGGACTTGTTAACTCGCAGGTATCTTCCTTAAGTCGTTGCCGAGTCACACTAGGTCGTTGATACGACTTAAAGACTTCGTTAGGTCGTGAACTCAACGTACTCTCTTCCTCTGGCTTCCAACTAAGTCGTGGACGACTTATAATCTTCCCTTTAGGTCATAACCGACCTATGCCTTTGTTATCTCATGGCGCTCCCTTAAGTCGTAGGCGACCTTTGTCAGTTTCCTTAAGTCGTGACCGACTTATGCCTTCTCCTCTGGGCTGAGCTGCATCATCCTCCCTAGGTTGAGAAAAATTCGACCTCGAATTTGTAAATTCTTCTCCATCAGCTCGATCATCTCCGTGAAATGGTACGAGATGTTTAACATTGAACACGTCAGATGTATACACATCATTTGGCAGCTTCAATTTATAAGCATTTTTATTAATTCGTTTCACGACTTCTACCGGACCAATTTTCCTGGCTTTCAACTTGTTGTAAGCGCCCACTGGAAAACGATCTTTTGTTAACACTGCATAAACTAAATCACCTTCATTAAATTCAACACTTCTTCGTTTCAAATCTGCAGATTGTTTATACTTCTCATTTGCTTTCTCCAATCGTTCTTGAACGATTTTATGACATTCCGTCAGCCCCTCAACAAAATCAGCAGCTTTCTTAACTGTCTTCTTTGATTGTGGCACTACAGTTAGATCCAACGGTCCCTTCGGTAAACTTGAATATACTATCTGAAATGGACTGAACCCAGTACTTCGATTCACAGCATGATTATGGGCAAACTCTGCCTGGCATAACTTCACATCCCAACTCTTCAGATTATCTTGTACAAGACACCTCAGCAAGTTTCCCAATGATCTGTTTACCACCTCAGTCTGTCCATCTGTCTGCGGATGATAAGCGCTGCTAAAGTTCAACTTCGTTCCCACCATCTTCCACAAACTTAACCAAAAGTGACTCAGAAATCGAGTATCTCTATCCGACACAATAGATTCTGGCAATCCATGAAGTCGATAGATCTCCTTGAAACACAACTGAGCAACCTGAACAGCATCCGCCGTCTTCTTACAAGCAATAAAATGTGCCATTTTCGAAAATCTGTCAACCACCACATAAATGGAATCATTACCACGCTGCGTTCTCGGCAACCCCAACACAAAGTCCATACTGATATCCACCAATGGTTTTACAGGCACGGGTAACGGCATATATAAACCAGCATTAGTCGCAGTTCCTTTCGAAACCTGACAAATATGACAACGCTCCACAAACCTCTCTACCTCTTTCCTCATCGATGGCCAAAAGTAAGACTGTGAAATCAACTGTAAGGTACGGTCTCTCCCAACATGTCCCTCTTCGTGTAACTCCTTGATAATCTTCATTCTCAGACTACCTTCCGGTATGCACAATCGATTTCCTTTAAAAAGAAACCCATTAACCATCATAAACTCATCAGTCTTCCCTTCATTGTCCCTTTCAACAAATTTCTTAAAATAAGAGTCTTCTGCAATCTGCTCCGGCAATAATTCAAAACCAGTCACTTCAACTTTCATCGTCGTCAACAAATGACTCCTTCTACTTAAAGCATCAGCCACTCGATTCGTCACCCCTGATTTGTGCTTCACAACGAAAGTAAACTGTTGCAGATATGCAATCCATGATGCATGTCTCGCTGAAATCTTATCTTGCCCTTGCAAATGCTTCAATGCTTCATGATCAGTATACAGAACAAACTCTTTCTGAAATAGATAATGTCTCCAGTGTTTAATAGCTTGCACAA
Organism: Allium fistulosum; assembly: GCA_030737815.1. Lineage (NCBI taxonomy): Eukaryota > Viridiplantae > Streptophyta > Magnoliopsida > Asparagales > Amaryllidaceae > Allium > Allium fistulosum. Next base: position 1,148,800,354 of record CM060905.1, read on the forward strand.
CAGCATAAAATTCCACATCATATGTACTGTATCGCATCTTCGCTCCTGACAACTTCTCACTGAAATATGCAATTGGACGTCCCTTCTGACTCAACACCCCTCCAATTCCAACTTTGGATGCATCAGTATGTAGTTCAAATACTAACTGAAAATCCGGTAACACTAGAATAGGGGCAGATGTCAACAACTCCTTGATCTTCTCAAAAGCACTCCCTGCTTCCTCTGTCCAAGCAAACTGCTTTCCTTTCATGCAATCTGTAACAGGTGCCATCACACTACTAAAGTGTGGAATAAACCTTCTATAGAATGAAGCCAATCCGTGAAAACTACGAACTTCAGTTATCGTCTTGGGTTCCGGCCAATTTCTAATAGCTTCGATTTTACTTTGGTCAACCTGTATTCCTTCTTCCGACACAACATATCCCAAAAATAGAACACTCCTCGCCATAAAAACACACTTCTTTGTAGCAGCATAGAATTGTTCTTCACGAACAATAATTAACACTTTCTTCAAATGTTGAACATGCTCTTCTGTACTAGCACTGTAGATCAGAATATCATCAAAGTAAACCACCACAAATTTCCCAATGTACGGTCTGAAAATTTGGTTCATCACCCTCATGAATGTACTCGGTGCATTCGATAGACCAAACGGCATTACCCGCCATTCATACAAGCCTTCCCTCGTCTTGAATGCTCCATTCATCCACTGGTCTAATGCGAATCTGATGATAACCGCTCTTCAAGTCAATCTTAGAAAAGATTACGGACCCACTGATTTGATCCAATAAATCATCAAGCCTCGGCATCGGAAATCTGTATCTGACTGTGATCTTATTCAATGCTCTACTATCTGTGCACATCCTCCACGTTCCATCCTTTTTGGGTACCAATAAAGCTGGTAAAGCACAAGGACTTAAACTCTCCTGCACACGCCCTTGTTCAAGCAATTCCTCTACCTGCCTCCGCAACTCTTCATGTTCTTTCGGACTCATTCGATAATGTGGTCTGTGTGGCAACACTGCACCTGGAACAAGATCTATCTGATGTTGTATATCCCTCAACGGTGGCAATTCCGTTGGTAACTCCTCTGGAAATACATCGTCAAATTCTTTCAAAACTGGTTTAACTTCTTCTGGAATTTCAACCTCTTCACTACTCTCTCGTCCAATCAACATAAATACCTCAGGCTCTTTCTCAACCTCCTTAACAAACTCCTTCAAAGATAATAAAGTTTTCAGCTCTTCAATCTCTTCTGACTTACTTTCTCCCGGTTGTCTCTTCTTTGGAACTAAGATAATCTTCGTGCCTTCAAACATAAAACTGTAGCTATTGGTCCGACCGTCATGTTGTACTGCTCGATCATACTGCCATGGTCGTCCCAATAATAAGTGGCAAACATCCATCTCTACTACATCACACCATATTTCATCTTTGTATTTCTTCCCAATAGAGAATGGTACACGAACTCGTCTATCCACTTTCACTTCTCCTCCCTTTCTCAACCATGCTAACTTGTATGGATTTGGATGTTTCTATGTCTTCAATTTCAACTTTGTCACAGCTTCGGTTGAAACAATATTGTCACAGCTTCCTGCGTCGATCACAAACTTACACACCTTTCCCAATATAGTACATGTTGACTGAAAGATATTACTCCTCAACCAATTAGCTTCTTCCTGCTTCGGTGTTAAACACGATCTCCTCAGCATTAGATTACAACCTTCATCTCCTGACGCAATATCCTGCTCATCCTCCTCAACTGGACTAGTACAATCCCCATCACCATCCTCATCCTCAATTTCTTCAATCATGGTTCTCTTCTTTAGCTTTGGACACTCACTGCTTTTATGACCCAATTCTTGACAATTGTAACATTTGAAACCATTGTTAACCCTTGACTTCTCAACCTCCTTCACCACTGGTTTACTGATAGGTTTAGACACATTAGAACTTCCACTAACACCCTTCATTTGATTGTTGGAACTAGTAAACACACCACCTCCTCGTCTACCCTGTTTCTCCCAAGCCAACGCTTTTTGATGTGCCTCTGCCACAGATCTAGGATCGAACATATTTACCATATCCTGGATCTGCATTCTCAATCCCCCAATGAATCTAGATGTCAGTTGATCTTCCGTTTCCATAATATCATTCCTTGCAATAAGCTGATAAAACTCATCTGCGTAATCATTAACAGTCTTTGTGCCCTGCCTCAAGTTCTGCAAACGTTGATACATCAGAGATTGATAATTGTAAGGTAAGAACGTTGCTTTCATCAATTTCTTCATCTTCTCCCAAGATTCAACTTTTGACTTCCCCATTCGTTCACGTGTAAGCTTGGTTTGCTGCAACCATGCCAAAGCTCTACCCCTCAACCTTGTAGCAACCAACTTCACTCTACGATGTTCTGGAACTTCTTTGAAATCAAAAATTTCTTCAACGTTAGCCATCAAATCTAGAAACTCCTCCGCTTGCATACCACCTTTGAATTCAGGAATTTCAGTCTTCATCCCCGACTCCCACTTGTGATCATACTCAGAGTAATTTCTTCCGTGTCCTCTTCCTTGTCCTCGAACACTACCACCATCATACTCCTCTTCAAAATCAGATGTATATCGTTGTCTATCTCGTCCACCCACATCTCTACTACCTTCACGCCTACCACCATCATTCCTTCTATCTACATTCCTCCGTTCACGATCATTCACGTTCCTCCCACGCCCTTAATCATTTTCAACACTTCTGTCTCGATTGGAATGTGGCGAGACTCTATTACCCCCATGGTTAGATTCAGGTGAAACCTTTCTCCGATTTTGATTCATCTCCGTCATAAGCTTCTCTAACCGGCCAATTCCTTCGTTAAGCTTTTCACTAAAGTTCTCATTGATTCTTTGCTCCATCTCATCAGCTTCTTCTCTTCGATACAAAGCTTCTACGTTTTGGTGGCGATTAGCTCTTCTTGGCGGCATACTTGAAACTTCACAAACTCTTCAGCACTTCAAAATTCAAACACAATTCGGACTTTGATCCAAAATGAAACGGATCGAAAACTTCCACTTTGTAGCAAATCGCGATGAACACGATGGACAAAGTTTCGGCCTCCAATTCAAATCCGATCAAACAACTTCAATGCAAGTCGAACACTTCTACTTGCTCACGGCTCACTCTTCAAGCTTCTCGGCCAAACAACTTCAAACTTCAAAATGATTAGGCTCCAAGTCTCGATCTAGCTATGATTGGCTAGAACAAGCTCTGATACCAAAATGACGCAGCGGATATTACAAAAACAATGTAGATCGTTGAATGTAGCAATCGATGGATTGATGGATACTGAAATGCCCGAATTCGTTGATCCTAAGATACCGAATTCTAGCTATCCCGAACTCGTTGATCGCGCACGATACCGGGTTCAAAGATCTTCAATTCTTCGAGCGTTGATCTAGCGCACTAGATTCCGCGAATCGGCTTCTACAATCGTTGAATCGAGCGCACTCGATTATCCGAAAGAGGAGATAGGAGATTACACTCAACTACTAATTTGAATGAAAGCACAAAGCAATCAAAAGAGAATTTTATTCAAAAATCAACAACCTTTACAAATGAGAGACCCGGCCTATTTATAGGCGTTTTACAACTCACACAAAAAACAACAAAATTCACCAACTCCTAAGTCGGTTCCGACTTAACTACGTCTCTGACTTAACATAAGTCGTACACGACTTACTACTTAAAAGAATACAGACATCATATGAGTTACAACAGACGACGTACGACTTATAAAGTATACGACTTAAAAACAAGTACGAGCTACGAGTTAACAAATACAAACAGATTACATCACTTAAGTCATAGGAGACCTAGCAGCTTCCCACGACTCAATCTTCAGACGACTTAATATGAGGCGACTTACGACTTAGTATAAGTCGGTGGCGACTTAACAGCAGTTTCTTCACGACTTAAAGAATCAACGGTTCAGATGGACGCGGCATCAAGATCTTCGGCTACAAGTTTCTGCGACTTAAGAAACAGAGAATACAAACACATCACTTAGGTCGTTGACGATCTAACAACTTCCACGACTTATAACAGTTGCGACTTAAAGAACCAACGGCAGAGATGACTCGGCAGAAAATTAACGGTAACATGCCTTCAGCGACTTAAAACATGCGCATCTCAGATCAGCTACTTACAGATATCAATGGTAGAGATTAACTCGACAGACGAATCAACGGCATCCAGTGCTTCGCGACTTAAAACATGACTCGTTAGGTCGTTCAGACGACTCAAAGGACTTGTTAACTCGCAGGTATCTTCCTTAAGTCGTTGCCGAGTCACACTAGGTCGTTGATATGACTAAAAGACTTCGTTAGGTCGTGAACTCAACGTACTCTCTTCCTCTAGCTTCCAACTAAGTCGTGGATGACTTATAATCTTCCCTTTAGGTCGTAACCGACCTAGGCCTTTGTTATCTCGTGGCGCTCCCTTAAGTCGTAGGCGACCTTTGTCAGTTTCCTTAAGTCGTGACCAACTTATGCCTTCTCCTCTGGGCTGAGCTGCATCAATATATAAATAACGTTGCATTGATTCCGAAAAAAACTTTCGTTCGATAAACCGTTGCCGATTAGAGAACCGATTCCAGGTCACATTTTCACTTATACTTTAACGTACATATATTCGTAAAAAAATTTCAAAATAAATTTCTTATCATTTTAAATGAATTAAAATGATCATATTTGATTTATAAAACCATATAAATTTATATTAAAAATTATTTACAAAAATCGCTATTATACCGATAAAGCGATACCGATTTTTCCTTATATTTTCAAATCAAATATATATCTTTAAAAAACTATTACAAATGAATTATTACACTTTATAGCTATTCAAAATGAGTTATAACCTTTCTAAAATCATTTTTTGAATAATTATAATAATTATTTAATCATTAAATCACAATTAAAATTAAATAAATCAATTATCATATTTAAGGGCATTATTACTAACGTTATAAACACATTTTATTTTCAAAATCAAATCAATTGATTTTATTTCATATTCTTATTTAATTATAAAGATAAGTGTATGTATCAAGCTCCGTGCACGACGTTTTACAATTATAGTGCTGTTTATTGATAAAACAGTTTTCAGTCATTTTATCGATTTAGATTTCGAGGAAATATTTTTGTAAATATTTATTCGAAATAAGATTCCTATTACTTATTATTACTCAAAACAATATTATTTGTATTATCAACCTTTTATTTAAATAAATTTTAAAATAAATATAATTTATCAAAATGATAAATTTGCTGGTCGTTACATGAGGGATAATTTAACACTGACCAAATTGGGTTAGATTAGACATGAAGGTTTTGATATCAAAACCATAGATATTATTTAAGTATCTAAGCAGTGTAAACTAATTGGTGTTACTGGTCCAACCCATAAACATCATTAATTATAACACCTTAAGGTAAAAAGTATGAAGGTTTTAATAGACATTGTTTTATTAAAACCGTAGCTTTTGTTTAAAACATATAAGTTGTAAAACTATATATTATTTTGGATCAACCCATAAACATTATCCATTTTAACAGTCTAAGTTAAAGAGGTCGAGAGGTTGAATAGGTTTTAAAAGACCTAAACTTTAATTAGATCTTCACCTAAATTGTGAAAAGTAAAATGAAATTTGTATTTGTAAGTACTCTTAGGATATAGAAGAGTATTATACAAGTAAGTAAGATGGAATAAGTTATTATTTGATGTTTTATCAAGAAATGACTTTATAAAATATTTTTAAACTTGAGTGAAAATTTATGAAATAATTCATAAACAATTTGGGTACTGAATAAAATACTAAATGCAAATTTAAGTGATTTAGAAATATTGGTATAATTAAGAAACCAATAATTTCTGAAGGTGACTTTCAATTTTGTCTGAAGGAGCATAGGTAATCCTCTAAGCAATAACCAAAGGTTGATGAGCAAAATGGTACGCTTAGGAAATTATCTATATTCTTAGGCAATCAAGAATGTTTTGAACCTAAGTTAAGATTTATTTGTTAGTCATTTTACATTTTAATAATGTTGAGTGTTAAATGTTCCTTTATGGAATTTGATTGATTTGACTTAATTGAATTTGATTAATTGATTATGTGATCTTATATACCATAGTTTATAAAGTTAAAATTTATAAATCAAGGTTTTTGAATTGTTGTTTATTAGGACTTAAATCCCGAAGCTTTTGGAAATGTGATTTTGGAAGCTTTCGGGAAAGAAATAAATAGATTGTTTGCTCTAGTTGTTGTTTTTGGAGGAAGTTTTGGGAGGAATCGGAATACCATTAGAAGCTCCATATTGTTTGATTCTAGTGTTTAACATGTTTTGTTATGAGCGCCCTCTCCTTCACATTTTTTATTTTGGTTTTGATTTACTTCTCTTTTTGAGGAATTCGAAAATAAAATCTGAAAATATTTTGATGTAAAACCTGGGCATTTAGTTCTAAAATTTTAGAAGTATTTTTAAAAATGTTGGATGCATAGAATTTATTATAGAATATTCTCTTATTTTGTTTCATATGTTTGTTACATTACTTTTGAGTTGCATCATGTTACCTGATTGCATATGGTTGTTATAGTGTCTATATTGCATATGTTTATCGTAGGAAAAATATCATTAATCAGGTTTACTAAAAACCAAGTAAGTAAATCGATTTTCTTAGGTTGGTTATTGCTTCTTCCACTCCATAATAATTTCAGGGATGAAATTATTTTAAGGGAGGAGAGTGTAACGATTCGTAAATTAATCGTATTGTATTTGAAAATTCAAATCATTTTTAAATATTTAAATAATGGATTTTAGTAACCAAATAAACATATTCTAAATATTAATTAATGATATTAACATCATTTTCATATTTTGTTTACCAAAATAATTAGTTCAAATAAAAATAGAAAATGTGACTGAAAAACGTTTTATGAAATTTAGACTTTTCGGCATCGGAGAGTCGTTGAAAACATCGTGCATATGTTTTTCATAACTCATATACACATGCACATACATGTACATATGTCGTGTGATAAGGTAATTATAGTGTTAAAGTTAATAACTATGCTTAGTTTAAAATAAAACATGATTTGACTAAATATGCATGTAAAAACCTAAATAACCCAAAGGAAGTACACAACCATCACCTTAAGCACCTAGGTAAGTACACAAAACATGTTAAGGAAGTGGCAGAGGGGGTCAACATGTGCAAGAGGGGTGGAGGAGGTATGGAGCTACCTTGATTTCATGATAACTTTATCATATTTTAATGTAAAGAGTATTTAAGTAATTTACCTTCTCTCCATGGCTATAAATACCCCCATCCTAACACATTTCTTCATTTTACATTCTTCTTTCTCATTTCTAATCTCCTCCATGTTTTTGTAACGACCCATAATTTTCGATAATTAAAAATAGTTGATTTAATAAGGTTTTGTGATTTAATGTTGGAAGAAATAAAAAATTTGATTTAATAATAAGAATATAACTGGAATGAAATGTAATAGTATTAATTTAAGGTAATTGATGACGGCTTTAAATGTAATTCCAATTAATTGAAATGATTAAAAAGTTATGATTGTTTATAGATTGTAAATTAATTGTAATAATGTGTGTATTAATTGATAATTAGATTAATGGAGTAATTGATAATTTAAATGTTGTATTAATTAATGAATATAGTATGTAATTAATTGTAATTGATAAAAGTAGTGTTGTGGTAGTAGTTATGACATTTGTGTGTAGATAACAAACTTACAAATGTTATTAAATTAAGAAAAGGTAACGATTGTCATTTGTTACAAATTTATTTAATCTGTTGAATTAAATTTAAAATCAATTGCAACTAAATGTAATTAAATGTTACTTTAATATGAGTAAAGACGATAACTGTAATGTGTGAATGCAATAAAATGTGCAGAAATGTTAATTACATTCATAAGGCAATGATTGATTTAATAAAAAGAATGAAACCAAGATAAATGAATTTATTTGGATTTTAAATTAATGTGAAAACGACAAAAATTCAATAAAATTGAAATATTGCAACTAATATGGTAAAAAATGATAATTGTAGAATATCAATGTAATAAGATATAAACGAATGTTAACTATGTCTATAGAGTAATGATTGATTGAATAAAAAGGTTGAAATCAAGCTTAATCAATTTATTGGAATTAAATTATAATTAATTAGATTTTTATTACAGTTGAAATTGAACACTGTAGTTAGTGTAATATTTAACACTGAATTGACATGAAAATTTGTTTTAAATTATTGTAAATGTCTAAGTAATCACAAATGATAAAATTTGTTAATTATAAAATTGGAATTTAAAAAGGTGATTTAATTAATTTAATATTAACTTATTTAATTAATGTGAAAACAACCATTTTGGCCACTGTCTTGAATTGCGACGAAACTAGTTTCAACAGATCCGTAACAGTGAATTATTAGAGGATTTCATGTTTCGTAGCGATCGGACTTGCCATTTGATCGTATGGGCTCGAAACACGTAGAAATTAATTTAATTGAATTCAATTTGAAATAAGCTTATTTTAAAGCTAACTTCTTTATACAATGGAATTAAGACTTGAAAATTGTTCCATTGAATTTAGAAATATCAAAAACATCTATTTTGATATATGGGATGACCCACTTTCGTTTTAGAGGCAGAACGGGCTTTTTGGGTCGCTATTGATCGTTCGTACAAATTCAATATGTGTTTATTTTTCTTATCGGGCTTTGTTAATATAAATAGTCTTGTTTCCCAAACCCTAGCAGTCATTTTCTAATTCTATACATACATCAACTTCTGTCTATCTCCTTCTTTTCAATGGCAGAAACACTATTTTCCTCAAACCTTAAATCCAATTTTCAAATCAGTTTCAAAATCAAACTCCTCAAACTATATCGAGTTTTATATCATTTGGAAAGTCTCGACGAATGGAACCTACGGCAAGTGATCATTTTTCATAATAGTGATCAGATCGATCTGAAATCATGGTCAAAGCCAGATTGGGCATTTTTGATTGGGGCATCAATCGAGGAAACGGTTCCTGGGTATTGGAGAGGTCATTGAGTAGAGTAATATGTTGGTGGTCGCTTGGTCTGAAGTGGAGTGTGGTGGGTGAATTTGGTCGATTAGGGTTCAAAAACTCTAACCTTTAGGGTGGCGGCGCATGTGACTCAGGAGACCGGAGGTGAACGTCTTGGGCATGGATGAGTGCGACCGAGGGAGACAAGGCCATCGGTGGTAGTCGGCGTCGCTCTGGTGGCCGGAGGCGCATGGATTTGAGTGATCAACGGGGAGGTTTTGTTGTGTATTTGGGTTCGGTGGTTCGACTTTGAACGTGAGAAAAGAGGTGATGACATGGAAGGTATCGGTTGGTTAATTAAATCATTTTTTATTTTTTTATTTAAAACATGTAATGATCTTATGTGTATAACTTGTAACAACCCTAATATTTTGTAAATATTTTTAAATCATTTTTTTATGAATTTTTATTTCAATATTTTATTTTTCAAACATTTTAGAAGTATAGTATAATTTTTAGAAGTGAAGTTATAATTTTTCCAAAGTTAAGTGTATTGGTTTGCAATTTTTAAAAGCTAGTATCAATATATTAAGCATTTTCTTTGTTTTTCTTCCTATTTTTCTTAAAAAACAAATAATTATTTTTCTTTTCACTTTATTTCAGTATTGTTTTATTTTATTTCCTGATTTTATTTGCTTTTATTTTTAATTAAAAAGAATGGAAATTGGAAGAGACAAAAAGCTTTATAACATATGACTTTTGGTTAACTAGTCTTTTCATTTTTGGCCGTTACTTTTCTGTTGATGGCCGTGACTTTTATTTCCATTTTTACGTGAAAACTCACTTCTCATTTCACAATTTTCTGCATCATTTCAGATCTGAGAAAACTTTGGTAATGGCTTCTCTTTTTTTTCTATATTTTTCTTCTTCTTTTTCCTATTGATTTTATATTGTTTTGCCATGTTCTCTTACCTATTTTGCTCGGCCACCACCTAGCTAGCCACGACCATCACCTCCACCACCTTCTCCTCTTCACCATCCACCACCTAGCAGCACCTACCCCTCTGACCAGTCAAGGCCGTGCCTTCCATTTGTTCAAAAACTCCACAAAACAATGTTCAAACTCCTTATAACATACATAGCCGACCACTATTGCATCACTATCACCATAGATCACCTTGGCCGCCTCCTATTGCTCCACCACCACCATGATATGACCACCACCCAGCCGCTTACCCACTGTCCAGACCTGAACATGAGAGGGCCGAGCCCAAACATCCATTGGTCGAGCCAATATGGTGCACAAAACCTCCACTATTTTGCTTTCCTCTTTGTATTCTTATGATGTAACTCCTCTACCACTACAATTACTTGTAGCCGTGCCTTCATGTGTCCATACCCGAGCCAAAAGCATGTCAAACCTGAGCCATATTAACCCACTAGGTCGAGCATATGTGTAATACCCCAAAATTTTGTGAAAAATCATTTTTGAAAAATGATTTAATTTTGAAATATTTAGATTTAAATATGGTGAAGTCTCAGGAATAAATAGTGTGCAGGTATATGTGTGCACGTGCACACTGAAATGGCACAAGGAAGAACTCCAGATTTCTTGGATTTAAAACAAGAATTAAAGGGCAATACAAACATGATTTGGCAACATGGTTGTTTGATTTCTGAAATTATATGGATCATCTTAGAAAGTAAGAAAAAGTAGGCTTTACTTTAAATCAGTAAACAAATTTTATTTAAAACCCAGAAGAGAAAATTATGTATATTAACCTGTATACATATAGGTGCATATGCTTCTGAAATTAAAGAGAAATTAAAATAAGCTTAGATAAGATATGTGTACAAATATATATATTTTTAAACACTGAAAAGTATATATATATATATATATATATATATAAGCAAGTAAAACTATGACATTAAAATGACATGAAATGTGATACAAGTTAATGAGCTTGTATAGGCAAAAATAGCAAAAGGGGATTTTCAGAAATAATTAAAATAAAAATAGGATAGTCACACTTTTAACATGACTAGGAGAGTGGCCATTTTCTGAAAAGTAAAAGAAAGAAAATGCAGCCTTTAAATTGGTTAATATGGCCGGGGTATTATGAATGAAAAATGCATGATGCTAGCCAGGACAGAAATGGAATTCTGTTTCAACAAAACCCTAGAGGAAAAATGCTTATAAATAGGCAGTTTAGCCAGTAGAATCATTTTTACCCCGAGCTGCACAAAAATAAGAAAAGAAGGAAAATATTGGAAGAAAGGAGAGAACACTCAAACAAGAATTTTCTGGATTAAACATTTAGGTGAGTAATCTCACTGAGTTCATGGCAATAAGACCTGAGTTGAGGCAGCCACTTTATATATTGTTATTTATGTATTTCTGGTTTTGATGTATATGATTTCATCAATGCTTTTTGGATGTCTTATTTTAAATCTGATATGATTTAATATGGATGATTTTGGATGATCTTTGATTGGCTGAGACATTTGTCTTTGGATGAGTATTATACTGTTTTAGTTATACTCATAAATGTTAAAGTTTAGGATCTTAAAAATTATATAGAGAATACTCTCAACTGTTATAGATCTATGGCATGGAAACTTTATAAAAAATGAATGGAGCTGCATTATACTTGGTATAAGTGCTGAGGCTTGAAAAGAAGAATGTTAAGGGTGCAATGGAAATTTTCTAAGTGCTGAGCCCTTAATCAAATCAAAAAGAAGAAACCCACAAGCTAAAATTATGATTGAACCAGATCTTGAATCTGAATCAATCATAAAGGCTTGCAGATCAATATAACATGCCATGCCTCTTTTACAGTTGAAAATGTTCTTATATTTTACTAAGATCAAGACATATTGACCCCATTTAGGAAATAACTGTCTGATTATTTCTTAGGAGAATTATGCTAGAAGAAATTATGGATGTTTCCATGTTTGCAGTGATATGTTCACTTAGCATATTTGATGATAGGATTTAAGACAATACACTAGTAAATAAACTAGGGAAGGGAAGGCCAAGAAAGCTGTTGGAATGCTTGTCATATTTGAAGTATGCAAGTTGGCACATGGTTTGTTTAAGCCCTGAGATCTTTGTGCAATGATGTGAATTAGTTCATTGCAATGTGTCCCAGTGATTCCTTAATAGCAGATGAGGCAGGGATTTAAATTGAATAATACAACCTGTAAATGAAGAAATAGGAATATGGATATTTCTTAGGTTGAATGGTATGGAACCAAGATGGTTCCAGTGAATGAAATTGTTGCAAACAGATAATTATGTTTGCATGATTATGTATGCAAGTGTAAGAATGATAAATGAATATATCATACCTGAATCAACTTAATTATACTAAGTTAAAGTAATTGATTGCAGAAATTTGCTTAAATAACAAGTTAGTACCCTTATATTCTCTATTGCTTAATATCATGAATGAATTGATGTTACTCATACCAGATCATAGATCTGACCCTTGTTTGCTCATGGCATATGGGGTGTCTCATTTTAAAATGAGGCAGCCACTTATGTTCTTTCAGGTAACCCAGGCACTAAGTAAAAATGAAGTTATGGCTTTTATGGAGGAGTGAATGAACATGCTAGCTAGTTTCAATAAGAGTTTAAATCGATTATATCTGCATGTATTCAGGAAAAAATTTATGTTCTAAGATTTCCAGTTATGTAATGAATTCTATTATGGTTAGATGAACTAGTTGTATCATGTTAAATATATTGTTATGCACTAAGGTTTAAAATCTCAAAGGAAAAATCTGAGTGGGAAACAAGGAAATGATTTTAATTACTGAAATGGATGTTTGGAAGAGAAATATGCATATGTAGTTGAGCTGTTGTTTTGTAAAGTTTATATTATGTAATAGTTAATCTTGAGATATAACAGAGCACTGAGTTTTAGAACAAAATCTGGATTTAGCAAGAAGTAAACTTAAAGGGATTTTATTATCTTTAACTGAAATGCTTTGTAAATAAGTTTGAATTCATTTCTGAATTGTATTGAGAAGAGTAAAATGTTTTCCTAAAGTTTTAGACAGAATGCAATGAAAGATATCTCCATTGCTTTGAACTAGCGTGGCAGATACAGGATTCATGAGTTATCCAGCTTCAAATAAATGAAGTATTGGTTGATCATGATAGATTGTATTCTGAAAATAAAAATGCATTTTAAAGTTACACCCAGTTTTCTGGAAAATGAGCAGAGATATTGACATGTACATGTATATCTGTGTACATGTTGATATTTGAGCAAAAATATGATTATAAATTCTTAAAACAGTTGTAAGAATGGGTATTAAAAATAGTAAGTAAGAAGGATTGTTTTGTATGTTGGGTTATAGGCAAAAATTAAACATATATGTACAATTATAGGTAGGTATCAGATTTCTAACCTTTCAAAAAAAAAAAAGAGAAGAAAACCAAAAATTGTGTTTGAACCGACCAGCATAGCACTCGAACTCGTGACCTTTCATGTATAAGTTAGGCGCGTTTCCATTACGCCTAGATGTTGCTTGTGTTCACTTAGGATCCGCTTTCTTTTATACTGAATTTGATACTATCCAAACTTTAACACAACCATCTATATTAAAAGCTTGTTTACTACTGATTATTACTTGATCATTTCTTAAGTATAATGACAGACTAAAGTACATGTTTCTAGTGGATTTTATGGCCATAAATCTGAATACAATAATTAATCTGAATTGCTAAAAATCAATATCAAACAGATTGTTCTTGTACAAAAAAAAAATAAAGTATATACTCTGAATTTAATCAAGAGGAACATATACATCTTCATATGTATGTGTTTGTTATTAGTTATACACTGATATATTTATATTGGTAAGTTATTTTGATCCTGGATATATTTTGTTTATTGGAGAAAGAAAATGACCCTGGGAAATAATATTTGTAATGAATGATATATCTATATATCATCTCATAGCAAAAAAAAAAAATCCTTATGAAATTAGGGTGGAAATAGGAGGGTCATTTCAGTTGGTATTAGAGCACTTGGTTGCATTGATTGATAAGTATTATAGAAATGTATAATGTCTGTTTGTTTTGGATGAAATAATTTAAATAAGAAATTAGAAATTATAGAAGTACTCATAATATACTAATACCATTTACCCAGAATTTAGTTAGCAGACCATGGTAGGAAGAGGATCTCATCACAATGCAGGACCCAGTGCACCTCAAATGCTTGATATGCAAGAATTTGTGAGGGTTTTAAGAGATGGAATTGGGCATAGGCCTGAGAACCCACATGAAGAGCTTTCAAAACTACTGAAGACTTATTCCAATTTGGGAGGCAAGAGTTTTGAAGGGACTGAGAGTGTGATGGAAATTTAAGCATGGTTGAGAACACTTGATAGGATTTTCAATGACATGCAGTTGGATGACCAAAGGAAGAGGCAAGTAGCTTCTAGACAACTGAAAGGGGTAGCTTTAAGCTGGTGGGAGGTGATCATAGCTGGAAGGAATGAAAATGAAATCACTTGGAATCAGTTCAAGGAGATGTTGGAGGCAAGATTTGTACCAGCATCAGCCAAGACCATTTTGCTTGAAGAATTTATCAAACTTAGGCAGGGAACTTTGAATGTCACTGAATACACTCAAAAGTTTGAGGGGCTATCCAACTATGGAGCAATGCTAGTGGCAGATGAAGCATCCAAGAATGATAGGTATATAAAAGGACTAAACCCAGGACTTAGCAGAGCTATGCTACCATATGCAGATAGAACATTTGATCAAGTAATTGATCTGGCCTTGAAACTGGAACAACATGACAAAGAAAGAGAGAAATATAGGAATTTTAAGAGCAACAACAAGAAGGATAAGGGAAGATATCACCCTTATGATAAAAAGAAGGAGGAGGCAGACAACAGGAAGAGTAAAGATACAAAAGCTAATGATACTAAGAAGAAATTGGTTTGCCATCATTGTGGAAAAGAAGGACACATCAAACCAAGGTGCCCAGAGTTGAAAGGAGGAGCCTTCAAATGCTACCTATGTGGGAAAGAGGGGCATATGAAGAGGAACTGTCCTGAGAATAAACAGCAAGGGAAATTGGCAACTTTGGAAGGAAAAGGCAAATCTGCAGTGAAAATTGATGCTGAAAATCATGGCCAAGTGGAAGGTACATTATTCGTTTGTGCCATACCCATACCAGTAGTATATGATACTGGAGCAACACACTCTTTGATTTCCTATGAATTAGTTAAAGTGTTAAAATTAAACTGCATATTGGTTGAAACCCCATTGCTTGTACAAAGTCCCCTAGGTAGTTCTAGTGTTTTGAACATGAATTGTGTGGATGTGGAGTTAAACATAGGAGGAAATATTTTTATTTCCAATTTATATGTTTTAAATTACCCAAATATAGGAGTTATATTGGGGATAGATTGGTTAAGGCAATTTAAAGCCATAATTAATTTAGACTCATCCACCATATCATTGCAAAATTCTAGAGGCCAGAGAATCACAGTTCTATGTGAAATAGCTAAGGAAGGGAAATTGTATCATTTAGTTGACTTAGAAAAAGATCTGAGTGAACTAACTATTGAAGAAATTCCCATAGTTAATGAATACTTGGATGTGTTTGGGGAAGTTAAGGGTGTTCCACACCACAGACCAGTTGAGTTCCAAATTAATCTCATTCCAGGAGCAAGTCCAATAATTAAGAAACCTTATAGAATGGGGCCAAGTGAACTGAAAGAATTGAAAAATCAGTTGGAAGAATTAGAAGGCAAGGGATTTATAAGGCCAAGCAATTCCTGCTGGGGTTCTCCAGTAGTGTTTGTAAGAAAACATGATGGTACCTTGAGAATGTGCATAGATTACAGGGAGCTAAATAAAGTAACCATCAAGAATAAATACCCATTGCCTAGAATAGATGATCTCTTTGACCAACTCAGTGAAGCTAAAATATTTTCTAGGCTAGACTTAGCATCAGGATTCCATCAAATGAAGGTTGAAGACTCAAGTGTTAAGTACACTGCATTTAACACAAGATATGGCTTATATGAATTTTTGGTTATGCCATTTGGTTTGACAAATGCTCCTTCATATTTTGTTGATTTGATGAATAGAATATTTAGAGATTATCTAGACAAATTTGTACTGATTTTTATTGATGACATTTTGATTTATTCCAAGACAGTGGAAGAGCATAAAAATCATTTGCATTTAGTTTTGTCAAGACTAAGGGAAAATGATTTAAAGGCAAAATTTTCAAAATGTGCCTTTTGGAAAGAAGAAGTGCATTTCCTTGGGCATGTCATCTCTGCCAAAGGAATATCAGTAAACCCTAACAAGGTAGTGGCAATCCAAGCATGGAAAAGGCCTAGCACCATCAGTGAGATTAGATCATTTATGGGGATGGCAGGATATTATAGGAGATTTATAAAAGATTTCTCAAAAATATCATCACCACTTACCAATTTAACCAGAAAGAACCAAGCCTTTGTATGGACAGAAAAATGTGAGCAAGCTTTTATCAAAATAAAGGAAGCTCTGATTAATGCACCAGTGTTGAGAGTGCCAGAAGGAAATGAAAATTTGGTTGTGTACACTGATGCAAGTGGCTCTGGGTTAGGGGCTGTGTTGATGCAGCAAGACCAGGTGGTAGCCTATGCATCTAGGCAATTAAAGCCACATGAAACCAGGTATGCAACCCATGATCTTGAACTAGCAGCAGTTGTGTATGCTTTGAAACTTTGGAGACATTATTTGTTAGGTGCCAAATTCATTTTGTACACTGATCATAAGGCACTGAAATATTTATTCTCACAAAAAGATTTGAACATGAGGCAACATAGATGGGTAGAGTTCCTAGCTGCCTATGATCTAGACATACTGTATACACCAGGCAAGGCAAATAAAGTTGCAGATGCCTTGAGTAGACAACATGCCAAAGTAGCCATGTTGATGATGGAAGAGTTTAGGGATTTGTCTATACTTACTGATTTGGAAATTGAGGAAAACAGTGAGGAACAAATGATGCCTATTGAAGAAGGTGAAGGTAAAGGAAAATTAAGTATGATATCTCTGCAATCGGATTTACTTCTTAAGATTGGGCAAATGCAGGAACAAGACCTAAACATGGTGGAAAAGAAAATGCTCATATCAAAAGGGGAGGAAGTAATAAATTATCAAATTGATAAAAATGGGTATTTGAGGAATAAAAACAGGATATGTGTTCCAGAAAATATAGAATTGAAAGAGGAAATATTAAATGAGTACCATAGGAGTAAGTACTCCATACACCCAGGTAGCACCAAGATGTATCAAAATTTGAAAAGAAATCTTTGGTGGAAGGGGATGAAGTCAGATGTGGCCAGATATGTTGCAAGGTGCATGACTTGCCAACAAGTCAAGGCAGAGACACAAAGGCCATCAGGACTATTGCAACCCCTTAGCATACCACAGTGGAAGTGGGAGGATATATCTATGGATTTCATAGATGGTCTGCCTAGATCTAAGAAGGGAAACACAGGTATATGGGTGATAGTGGATAGGCTAACCAAGGTAGCACATTTTATCCCAGTTAGAGCAGAAAGAAATGCTCCAAAATTGGCTCAAATATTCATGAAAGAGGTAGTAAGGTTGCATGGCATACCTAAGACCATTGTGAGTGATAGGGATACCATCTTCACCTCAAGGTTTTGGAAAAGTTTTCAAGAGGCTATGGGGAGTGAATTGTGCTTAAGCACTGCCTACCATCCACAATCAGATGGTCAAACTGAGGTAGTGAACAAAGTCTTAGAGGATTTGTTGAGAACATGTACATTGGACTTTGGAGGCAACTGGGAAGACCACCTCCATCTAGCTGAATTCACCTACAATAACAGTTACCAAAGCACCATAGGGATGGCACCATTTGAAGCCTTATATGGCAAGCCATGTTTATCACCTATATGCTGGGTAGAGGCTGGAGAAAGGGCTGTTCTTGGACCTGAATATGTTAAAGAAACTACAGAGAGAATTGGGTTAATAAGAAAAAGAATAGCAGCAGCTCAAGATAGGCAAAAGAAATTTGCAGATAGGAAGAGAAAGCAAGTGGAATATGAAGTGGGAGACTTTGTTTTCATCAAGATTTCACCTATGAAGAAAGTCATGAGATTTGGCAAGCAAGGTAAGCTTACACCAAGGTATGTTGGACCCTATAAAATTCTGGAAAGAATTGGTTCATTGGCTTACAAATTAGAACTACCAAAGGAAATGAAAGCAATGCATAATGTTTTTCATGTATCCCAACTTAGAAGATGGGTACATAATAAAGAAGACATTTTGGAAGAGCCTACCAAAATTCAAATAAATCCTGACTTGGTTTATGAAAAAGAACCAGTGGGGATTGTAGCCAAGGAAGAAAAGAAATTAAGGAGCAAAACCTTGAAACTAGTTAAGATCCAGTGGAGTAGTGATCCTAATGACTGCACATGGGAGTTAGAGGATAAGATTAGAATGGATTATCATAAGCTTTTTGCAAATTAAAAGGTAATTAATTTTTTTTTTCTTTCTGGAAAAATTATTTGTTATGCATGGTTGATATGGTTGAAATTGTTTGCTTATGCATATGTTTGATAAGTTTTCAGAAAAGAAAAAGATGCTCACTATAAATGTTAGAAAAATTGTGAGGACACAATTCCTAAAAGGAGGGGTGAATGTAATACCCCAAAATTTTGTGAAAAATCATTTTTGAAAAATGATTTAATTTTGAAATATTTAGATTTAAATATGGTGAAGTCTCAGGAATAAATAGTGTGCAGGTATATGTGTGCACGTGCACACTGAAATGGCACAAGGAAGAACTCCAGATTTCTTGGATTTAAAACAAGAATTAAAGGGCAATACAAACATGATTTGGCAACAT
Organism: Allium fistulosum; assembly: GCA_030737815.1. Taxonomy (NCBI): domain Eukaryota; kingdom Viridiplantae; phylum Streptophyta; class Magnoliopsida; order Asparagales; family Amaryllidaceae; genus Allium; species Allium fistulosum. The sequence goes on from CM060905.1 coordinate 1,148,819,351, forward strand.
GGTTGTTTGATTTCTGAAATTATATGGATCATCTTAGAAAGTAAGAAAAAGTAGGCTTTACTTTAAATCAGTAAACAAATTTTATTTAAAACCCAGAAGAGAAAATTATGTATATTAACCTGTATACATATAGGTGCATATGCTTCTGAAATTAAAGAGAAATTAAAATAAGCTTAGATAAGATATGTGTACAAATATATATATTTTTAAACACTGAAAAGTATATATATATATATATATATATAAGCAAGTAAAACTATGACATTAAAATGACATGAAATGTGATACAAGTTAATGAGCTTGTATAGGCAAAAATAGCAAAAGGGGATTTTCAGAAATAATTAAAATAAAAATAGGATAGTCACACTTTTAACATGACTAGGAGAGTGGCCATTTTCTGAAAAGTAAAAGAAAGAAAATGCAGCCTTTAAATTGGTTAATATGGCCGGGGTATTATGAATGAAAAATGCATGATGCTAGCCAGGACAGAAATGGAATTCTGTTTCAACAAAACCCTAGAGGAAAAATGCTTATAAATAGGCAGTTTAGCCAGTAGAATCATTTTTACCCCGAGCTGCACAAAAATAAGAAAAGAAGGAAAATATTGGAAGAAAGGAGAGAACACTCAAACAAGAATTTTCTGGATTAAACATTTAGGTGAGTAATCTCACTGAGTTCATGGCAATAAGACCTGAGTTGAGGCAGCCACTTTATATATTGTTATTTATGTATTTCTGGTTTTGATGTATATGATTTCATCAATGCTTTTTGGATGTCTTATTTTAAATCTGATATGATTTAATATGGATGATTTTGGATGATCTTTGATTGGCTGAGACATTTGTCTTTGGATGAGTATTATACTGTTTTAGTTATACTCATAAATGTTAAAGTTTAGGATCTTAAAAATTATATAGAGAATACTCTCAACTGTTATAGATCTATGGCATGGAAACTTTATAAAAAATGAATGGAGCTGCATTATACTTGGTATAAGTGCTGAGGCTTGAAAAGAAGAATGTTAAGGGTGCAATGGAAATTTTCTAAGTGCTGAGCCCTTAATCAAATCAAAAAGAAGAAACCCACAAGCTAAAATTATGATTGAACCAGATCTTGAATCTGAATCAATCATAAAGGCTTGCAGATCAATATAACATGCCATGCCTCTTTTACAGTTGAAAATGTTCTTATATTTTACTAAGATCAAGACATATTGACCCCATTTAGGAAATAACTGTCTGATTATTTCTGAGGAGAATTATGCTAGAAGAAATTATGGATGTTTCCATGTTTGCAGTGATATGTTCACTTAGCATATTTGATGATAGGATTTAAGACAATACACTAGTAAATAAACTAGGGAAGGGAAGGCCAAGAAAGCTGCTGGAATGCTTGTCATATTTGAAGTATGCAAGTTGGCACATGGTTTGTTTAAGCCCTGAGATCTTTGTGCAATGATGTGAATTAGTTCATTGCAATGTGTCCCAGTGATTCCTTAATAGCAGATGAGGCAGGGATTTAAATTGAATAATACAACCTGTAAATGAAGAAATAGGAATATGGATATTTCTTAGGTTGAATGGTATGGAACCAAGATGGATCCAGTGAATGAAATTGTTGCAAACAGATAATTATGTTTGCATGATTATGTATGCAAGTGTAAGAATGATAAATGAATATATCATACCTGAATCAACTTAATTATACTAAGTTAAAGTAATTGATTGCAGAAATTTGCTTAAATAACAAGTTAGTACCCTTATATTCTCTATTGCTTAATATCATGAATGAATTGATGTTACTCATACCAGATCATAGATCTGACCCTTGTTTGCTCATGGCATATGGGGTGTCTCATTTTAAAATGAGGCAGCCACTTATGTTCTTTCAGGTAACCCAGGCACTAAGTAAAAATGAAGTTATGGCTTTTATGGAGGAGTGAATGAACATGCTAGCTAGTTTCAATAAGAGTTTAAATCGATTATATCTGCATGTATTCAGGAAAAATTTTATGTTCTAAGATTTCCAGTTATGTAATGAATTCTATTATGGTTAGATGAACTAGTTGTATCATGTTAAATATATTGTTATGCACTAAGGTTTAAAATCTCAAAGGAAAAATCTGAGTGGGAAACAAGGAAATGATTTTAATTACTGAAATGGATGTTTGGAAGAGAAATATGCATATGTAGTTGAGCTGTTGTTTTGTAAAGTTTATATTATGTAATAGTTAATCTTGAGATATAACAGAGCACTGAGTTTTAGAACAAAATCTGGATTTAGCAAGAAGTAAACTTAAAGGGATTTTATTATCTTTAACTGAAATGCTTTGTAAATAAGTTTGAATTCATTTCTGAATTGTATTGAGAAGAGTAAAATGTTTTCCTAAAGTTTTAGACAGAATGCAATGAAAGATATCTCCATTGCTTTGAACTAGCGTGGCAGATACAGGATTCATGAGTTATCCAGCTTCAAATAAATGAAGTATTGGTTGATCATGATAGATTGTATTCTGAAAATAAAAATGCATTTTAAAGTTACACCCAGTTTTCTGGAAAATGAGCAAAGATATTGACATGTACATGTATATCTGTGTACATGTTGATATTTGAGCAAAAATATGATTATAAATTCTTAAAACAGTTGTAAGAATGGGTATTAAAAATAGTAAGTAAGAAGGATTGTTTTGTATGTTGGGTTATAGGCAAAAATTAAACATATATGTACAATTATAGGTAGGTATCAGATTTCTAACCTTTCAAAAAAAAAAGAGAAGAAAACCAAAAATTGTGTTTGAACCGACCAGCATAGCACTCGAACTCGTGACCTTTCATGTATAAGTTAGGCGCGTTTCCATTACGCCTAGATGTTGCTTGTGTTCACTTAGGATCCGCTTTCTTTTATACTGAATTTGATACTATCCAAACTTTAACACAACCATCTATATTAAAAGCTTGTTTACTACTGATTATTACTTGATCATTTCTTAAGTATAATGACAGACTAAAGTACATGTTTCTAGTGGATTTTATGGCCATAAATCTGAATACAATAATTAATCTGAATTGCTAAAAATCAATATCAAACAGATTGTTCTTGTACAAAAAAAAAATAAAGTATATACTCTGAATTTAATCAAGAGGAACATATACATCTTCATATGTATGTGTTTGTTATTAGTTATACACTGATATATTTATATTGGTAAGTTATTTTGATCCTGGATATATTTTGTTTATTGGAGAAAGAAAATGACCCTGGGAAATAATATTTGTAATGAATGATATATCTATATATCATCTCATAGCAAAAAAAAAAAATCCTTATGAAATTTGGGTGGAAATAGGAGGGTCATTTCAATATGATTGTAGAAAGCATGGCAAAAGCATTCATTTCATTATTATTTTTATTTCAACATTGTTTTAATTCAATGTGTATTGGATTTATATTGATATTGTGTCTTGTTTGTTGGTTGTTCACAAGATCTTTAGCTTGGTTCTCTTCCACCTGAATCTATAGTCTTGTCATCATTCCTTCTGGAATTCGTTTGTGTCATTTGATTTGATAACTCCAGCATAAAGAGGTAAGTAATCACACCTGACATTTCATACTTATATAACGATGAATTGATAGCAAGTAAAAGTGTAGAAATAATTATATTATGTTATACTGCCTGTGATGTAAATTATATGATGTTAAACCCTGTAATTAACTTGTCACATCATCTATTATATTTGTTTTATATTACTGTTTATTCTATTCTGTTAAATCACACTGCAAGTTCCCTGTAGAATAGAATCACTATGGGTTGAAATGATACATACCCGAACGAACTTTAGAATAGGGAAAGATCGTTATGGGCTGAAATGATAAGCCTAAGCGACTTTTATTTAATTTTATTTACTTGGATTGCGGGTTTGAAATGATAAAACCCGGATTTTCTTTGTAAACTACGGATTGAAATGATATATTATCCGTATCACTTGACTTAGGTTAGAAAATATTATACAGACCCGTGGTTATTTTATATTTTTTTTCTGGAAATTTTTAAGTATTTTAAAAATGTAAAAATATGATAAATTGATTTGAATTGAATTTTAAATTAATTTATTAAAGTGGAAATGATTTTTCTATGTGTTAAATGTAAAATAAATGAGTAGAAAATTGGGATTTTAAAGTGTAACTTAATTTGGAAAGTTTGATTTGATTTTAAAATGGTAATTTAAGTTAATTAAATTAAAAATGAAAATTAAGTTTTAAAATGGTGAAAATGGAGATTTAAATTTAAGTGTTAAAGTAATTTGTTAAGAATGAAAAAGGGAAATTGACACACTTGAATTAAATAAGTGAACTTTGGAAATTTTGATTTTTATTTGTAAAATTTTTCTTTATAAAAATCAAAAGTTAAACGTATTTAAATGAACATTTTTGATGTGGAAAAATATGATTTTCATAATTTTAAATGATTTAAATTGAAGTTTATTTCTTGTTGGAATTGTATTTAAAACCTGTAAATTCAATTAATAGCACTTCAGAAATGCTATCATTTCTGGAAATGAACTAATTCTGAACTAAGTAGAATCTGCAGCACTTTGTAAGTGCTGTGGTTGCACAAATGAACTAAAAGACTAAAATTAACTAAGGCTATGACAGCACTTGGTAAGTGCTGTAGTGGTAGGAATTAAACTTGAAACTGAAATAAATAAAAGGGCTATTGTAGCACTTGTTAAGTGCTGCAGTTGGCTGAAATGGGATTTTTGAATATAACTGAACTTTTACAGCAGTTTTTAAAACACTGCCTTTGCTGAATTGAATTAAAACCTTTAATTTGAACCCTGAACTATTACAGCAGTTTATAAATGCTGTCTTTACTGAATTGAATTGTTTTCAAATATAACTTACCACAGCACTTTTTAAATGCTGTGAAAGCTAAAATTTAAATGTTTTAATTTTTTAAGCGAATGAATGAACTCAGAAAAGAGTAAATTTTTGGGAATTAATAATTTGATTTAAAGGGATAATGACTTCACTTTTAAATGGTTTAAATGAAGAATTTTGATTTGAAATACAAACCGTTTTTAAATTTTATAACCAAGGGTTATAATAACGATTGGTTGTTAAAGAGACCAGGATCGGATATGGACATACTCTCTGTCGATACCGAAAACCACTTTGACAACTATGTACGCGGTGGAGTTTCCAAAATGAAGTAGGATGGTGGAGACGATCCTAAGGTATATACGTGGGCCCAACTCCCATGAGTTGGCATAAGGTGGCTAAAACAGGAGCGATTGACGGACCAATGAGGTAGCACCTCTGATCGGACACACTTCTTCGATACCATTCTATTACTTGTGATTGATTTGGTGCGCACCCTTGATTTTGGAGTGTTGTTCAAGGTGGGCGGTAGTGGCTGCTATGCGTCACCACCAGTCCGGATGCCTAATTCGTATATCTACCCTGGCATTGCCTAGTTGTGCCGTGTCACCTACCATATCGAGCTTTACTATGAGTTGTGATTTCTCCCATAGCCTGTGGAGTATCGAGGGTAGCCCTCATTTTGGGAGTACGCTAATAATGGATAGACTACTGGGACTATTACGTGTTAAGGTGGAAAATGTAAAGCCTTAATGCTATTTAAAAGTATGTTTATTTTATATTAGACATTATTATAATAGCGAATATTACTACATAGTAGATAGTTTATCGGATCCTTAAAGAATGGGCGATCCCAAGCATTCTTTAAGTTACATGTACCTTTATTACAGTTCACTTGAGTTGGTTTACATTATATAAGTATGTATGTCCTGACTCGAGCGTTTGTTTTTTATTTACGCTCGGGTCAGCTTGAGTATTCACAGCTTTGGATTTCACCTTTCTGGAGCTAGCAATCGCTGGAGTTTCTGCTTATCTAGTTGCTATTTATTTCCGTTCAGTATTTCTATGTTAGCTTTATATTAGAGACTTATGTATTTGGGATTTCTATTGTACTTGTTTCAGAACTGTATTTGTTTTCAGACTATGTATTTTGTATATGCTTTTGTGACTCTGTATTGTAGTGGCTTCTTGAACCACTATTTATTTTTATTTTCTACTACGAGTTATTCTGATATTTCTGTATCTGTGATTCTTTGAATGATTTTATTTGCTCCAAATTTTATTACAATCTGTTAATTTGCATTATTCAAGTCTGACATGTGTGAATTATTGTCGATTTGAATGGTCCAAAATAGTGGGTCGTTACGTTTGGTATCAGAGCTTTGGTTTTTAGGCAAACCTTAGCCTATGGAGCAAAAACTCATTAGAGATAGGGTAGAAATACCCAAGAATGAGTGAAATCAACCTTAGAATTATTTCTTTGTGAGTGAACGTATTTTCATAGTATAAAATGATTTTAAAATGATTTTAAAATGATTTTTCAAATGATTTTCAAAGATTATTTTGATATAAAATTTTCTTGTTTTAAAAGCAAATTTTTCTAAACTTCCTTCTTTTCGTATCTACCTTGTTAGAAATTTCTGTTATTAGGATATTCATCCAAGTGATTTTATCTTATCTTATCTTAGCTTATCTTTGTCTTCTCTGTACCTTTTGTCCTAAAATTCATTCTTGATTTTTCAGGATGAATCGTGGAAATGCTAGAGGTAGGGGTCGTGGTACTGCCCCAGCTCCTCAACATGCTGCACCTGTTAGGTTTATTGTTCTCTGTAAGGAATTCTCTCAGCTCGGTGGTACTAAGTTCACCGGTTCAGAGAGTATTATCGAAGCCCAGTAATGGTTACGGAGTTTAGAGAGGATCTTTACTGGTCTTGAGATTACTGATGCCTAGAAGCATCAGTTAGCAGCTTGGCAACTATAAGAGTCAGCCTTAGATTGGTGGGAGTCTGTTACAGCTCACACTAACGAGGGTGATATTTCGTGGGAGCAGTTCAGGTATCCTTTGTGTTATCTTGAAATTTTTTCCCTTTTCCTTTCTTTTGAATTTATCTTAAGTTTTGTTTCTGTATCTTCTTTCCAAGGAGGCTTTTGTGGCAAAATGGATGCCCGAAGCCGGGAAATCTCAGCTTTATCGTGAATTCATGGATCTTAAGCAGGGTACCATGTCTTTTTCTGAGTATGAGCGGAAGTTCAACAAACTTTCCAAGTTTGGTCCTGGTCTTATTGACACTCAGCTTAAGAAAAATGAGAAGTTCATAGCAGGAGCTCGCCCAGAGTTCTACGATCGTCTTATTTCACATGTTCATGGCACTTTCACTGAGCTTATGGATATGGCTATTCGTTATGAGAACCCTACCTCCAAGGGTCCTGCTGTTTCTGGAGCTCCTGCATCTCAGTCTTCCTCTGCAAATTCTAAGAAGAGAAAACCCAATTTCCACCAGCAGAAGAAGAATTGGCTCAAGAATCCGGGTTTGGGATCTTCATCATCTTCTCCTTCTCAGAGGCACCCTATTGACTTATCTACCATTACCTGCTTCAAATGTGATCAGAAGGGACACTATGCTAATAGTTGCCCTACTTCTGTTAGTGCTGCTGTTCCTCTACCTCAAGTTACCAGGAACAATCTTTGTAATGTTTGTCTTCAGCCTGGTCATTTTAAGAATGACTACCCTTTGAATCGGAAGGGCAAGCCATCTGGTGTTTTTGCTGTTTCCTCTGCTTCTTCTCCTACTGCACCCGCACCTGCTCCTGCTCCTAGTGATGATCAAGGTACTCTTTAGGGCACCTTTTATTTATTTCAGCATCCTGTTCGTGTTTTATTTGATACTGGAGCTTCGCATAGTTTTATTTATGTTGATTTGTGTGATAAGTTTGAGCATCTTCTTTCTCCTGAGTATGTTGTTGAATCTTTGTGTGTTAAAAATCCTATTGGTGGTCCCGCAAATCTTAATAGGATTTGTAAGCAAGTGAGACTCTTTTATTCTGGCCATAAATTTTCTGGTGATTTCTATGTTCTTGGTTTCGATGCTTTTGATTTGTTGCTTGGAGATGATTGGCTTAATGGGCATGATGCCCGTATCTCTTGTAAATCCCGAATTTTTTATCTTAAGGATGATCGGGGAAATTCTTTGGTTATTCAGTGTCGTATGCCTCATGATTATGCTGGTAGCTTTATCTTTTCTCTGGATGCTTCTCCTGTTGATCTTCAGTCGACTCGTGTAGTCAAACTCTATCCCGATGTATTTGGTGAAGTTACTGCTCTACCTCCTAAGCGGGAAATTCATTTCCGCATTGATCTTATCCCTGGAGCTCGACCTGTAGTTCTTCCCCCTAGAAGAATGGCACCCCGCGAGAAGGTTGAGTTAGGGAAGCAAATTGAGGACTTGTCTTCCAAGGGTCTAAGCAGACCTAGCTATTCAGAATGGGGAGCAGCGGTGATTTTCGTCACCAAGTCCGATGGTTCTCTCCGGATGTGTTCTGATTATAGGGAGCTGAACAAGCTCACTATGAAAAAAGATATCCAATGCCTCACATCAATGATATGTTTGATCAGCTTTATGGTGCTACTGTTTTGTCTCAGCTTGATCTTGCCACATGTTTTCACCAGCTCTGAGTTGCTGAGGAAAGTATTCCCACGACTGCTTTTCGTACTGAGAATGGATTCTTTGATTGGTTAGTCATGCCATTTGGTTTGACTAATGCTCCTGCTTTCTTTGTTGATTTGATGAATCGTGTTTTTCGTGATGTTCTTAATAAATTTGTTCTAGTCTTTGTTGATGATATTCTCATTTTCTCTAAGTCCAAGGAAGAACATGAGTCACATTTGAAATCTGTTCTTGACTCTCAGAAAACATCAGTTGAAGGCTAAATTTTCTAAATGCCATTTCTGGAAGGATGAAGTCTGATTCCTCGGGCATATTGTTTCTGGTAATGGAGTTTCTGTTGATCCAGTCAAGATCGCTACGATCAATGAAAGCCTTTCTTTCCTTCACTTTCCTCGTTTCATTCAATTTATTCTATCTTTCCTGTTGTCCTTATTTATCCCTATTCTGTACAGGATTGGGAAACTCCTAAGACTCCTACTGATATCCGTAGTTTTTTGGGCCTTGCCGGTTATTACCAGAGATTCATTGAGAATTTTGCTCGGATTGCTGCACCTCTCACCACTTTGACTCGGATGAATGCTAAGTTTATTTGGAGTGATGAGTGTAAGGCCGCATTCAGTGAGATAAAGCACAAGCTTACATCTGCACCAGTTCTTACCATTCCAAATGGAAATGAGGGATTAACGGTATACACTGATGCTTGTCGTGAAGGTTTGGGAGTTGTTCTGATGTAGGATGGTAAGGTGATTGCTTATGCTTGTCGTCAGTTGAAGACCCATGAAGCCAATTATGCTGCCCATGATCTAGAGTTGCTTGCTGTTGTTTTTGCTTTGAAGCTTTGGAGACATCATCTTTTGGGTACTTAGTTTGAGCTTTTCACAGATCATCAGTCTTTGATATATATTTTCACTCAAAAGGATTTGAACCAGAGATAGGTTAGGTGGTTAGAGTTTCTTTCTTCTTATGACCTCGACATCAGCTATACCCCTGGGAAAGCTAATGTTGTGGCAGATGCTTTGAGTTGGAAGAAGGCTTTGTTGTGTCAGCTTGTTGTTTCTTCTCCTCTTATGGATCGTATCATAGCTAAGCAGGATGAGGATCGGATGCTTAGATTGATTAAGGAGAATGTTCGATGTAGAGTTGGAGGTAATAGTCTTGATGGCAGTGGTGCTCAAATAGATGATAAAGGTGCGTTGTGGATTAATAATAAGATTTGTGTCCCGAATGTTGATGGATTGAGACAGGAGTTACTTCAGGAGAATCATCAGTCCAGACTTTCTATTCATTCGGGTGTGACCAAGATGTATCAGGATATGAAGAAATTGTATTGGTGGAGAGGTATGAGGCGTGATATCTCCATTTTTGTTAGTAGGTGCGCGACTTATCAGCAAGTCAAGGTAGATCATCAGAAGACCCCTGGTTTGTTGCAGCCTCTTGAGATTCCCAATTGGAAGTGGGAACAGGTTTCTATGTATTTCATTGATGGATTACCAAGGACTTGGAGGGGTAATGAGAGTATCTGGGTTATTGTGGATAGATTGACCAAATCAGCTCATTTCATTCCAATCAAGTCTACCCGTTCTGCTTCTAGTTTGTCTGAGATTTACATGAGGGAGATTGTTCGTCTCCCTGGTGTTCCTCTTAGTATTGTTTGTGATCGTGATCCTATCTTCACTAGCCAGTTTTGGAAAGCTTTTCAGGATTCTTTGGGTACTTGTCTGAATCTGAGCACTGCATACCATCCACAGACCGTCGGTCAAACGGGAAGGGTGAATCAGATTCTCGAAGATCTTCTTCGTGCTTGTGTGCTTGATTATGGAGGATCTTGGGAAGATCATCTCCATCTTGTCGAATTCACCTATAACAATAGTTATTAGGTATAATTTCTATCTTCTGTTTTAATCTTATCCTAATCTTTTTTCTATCTCATTTCTATCTTTGAATTCAGGCCAGTATCAAGACGTCTCCGTTTGCTGCTCTTTACGGACGACCTTGTAGATCTCCTTCTTGCTGGATTGAATCCGCTAATCGTTTGGTTCTTGGTCCTAATATGATTTTAGAGGCTTCTGTGAGAGTTGAGGAGATTAGGAGAAAGATGAGGATTGCTCAGGATAGGCAGAAGAAGTATACTAATAGGCGTAGGCGGAGTTTAGAGTTTGCTGTTGGTGATTTGGTTTTCCTTAAGGTTTCTCCCTTAAGGAATGTTATTCGATTTGGTCGTAGAGGGAAGCTTTCTCCTAGATTTGTTGGTCCTTTCCGCATTGTGGAAAGAATTGGTTCTTTGGCTTATCGTCTGGATTTTCCTGAGAAGTTCTCTGGAGTGCACAATGTATTCCATGTTTCTCATCTTCATCGCTATCTGCATGATCCATCTCTTATTGTTCAGCCTTCTGCTCTTGATAGTTTGGATATTGAGCCAAATCTGACTGTTGTGAGGAAGCCACTTCGTATTGTCGACAGAGGTACGAAGCAACTAAGAAGGAAATCTGTTAGTCTGGTCAAAGTACAGTGGAGTACTGATGATCAAGACTGTACCTGGGAGATGGAGGAGAGCATTCGTGCTTCGAATCCGGAAATGTTTGTTTCAGGTACTATTTGCTTTTCTATCTTGCTTTTTCTTTGTTTTCCTTGTTTCGTTCTTTTCGAGGACGAAAAGATTTGAGTGGGGGAGAGTGTAACAACCCTAAAATTTTGTAAATATTTTTAAATCATTTATTTACGAATTTTTATTTCAATATTTTATTTTTCAAACATTTTAGAAGTATTGTATAATTTTTAGAAGTGAAGTTATAATTTTTCCAAACTTAAGTGTATTGGTTTGCAATTTTTAAAAGCTAGTTTCAATATATTAAGCATTTTCTTTGTTTTTCTTCCTATTTTTCTTAAAAAACAAATAATTATTTTTCTTTTTCACTTTATTTCAATTTTGTTTTTTTTATTCACTGATTTTATTTGCTTTTATTTTTAATTAAAAAGAATGGAAATTGGAAGAGACAAAAAGCTTTATAACATATGACTTTTGGTTAACTAGTCTTTTCATTTTTGGCCGTTACTTTTCTATTGATGGCCGTGACTTTTATTTCCATTTTTACGTGAAAAATCACTTCTCATTTCACAATTTTCGGCATCATTTCTGATCTGAGAAAACTTTGGTAATGGCTTCTCTTTTTTTTCTATATTTTTCTTCTTCTTTTTCCTATTGATTTTACATTGTTTTGCCATGTTCTCTTGCCTATTTTGCTCGGCCACCACCTAGCTAGCCACGGCCATCACCTCCACCACCTTCTCCTCTTCACCATCCACCACCTAGCAGCACCTACCCCTCTGACCAGTCAAGGCCATGCCTTCCATTTGTTCAAAAACTCCACAAAGCAATGTTCAAACTCCTTATAACATACATAGCTGACCACTATTGCATCACCATCACCATAGATCACCTTGGCCGCCTCCTATTGCTCCACCACCACCATGATATGACCACCACCCAGCCGCTTACCCACTGTCCAGACCTGAACATGATAGGGCCGAGCCCAAACATCCATTGGCCGATCCAATATGGTGCATAAAACCTCCACTATTTTGCTTGCCTCTTTGTATTCTTATGATGTAACTCCGCTACCACTTCAATTACTTGTAGCCGTGCCTTCATGTGTCCTTACTCGAGCCAAAAGCATGTCAAAACCGAGCCATATTAACCCCCTAGGCCGAGCATATGATTGTAGAAAGCATGGCAAAAACATTCATTTCATTATTTGTTTTATTTCAACATTGTTTTAATTCAATGTGTATTGGATTTATATTGATATTGTGTCTTGTTTGTTGGTTGTTCACAAGATCTTTAGCTTGGTTCTCTTCCACCTGAATCTATAGCCTTGTCATCGTGCCTTTTGGAATTCATTTGTGTCATTTGATTTGATAACTCCAGCATAAAGAGGTGAGTAATCACACCTGACATTTCATACTTATATAACGGTGAATTGATAGCAAGTGAAAGTGTAGAAATAATTATATTATGTTATACTGCCTGTGATGTAAATTATATGATGTTAAACCCTGTAATTCACTTGTCACATCATCTGTTATATTTCTTTTATATTACTGTTTATTATATTCTATTAAATCACACTGCAAGTTCCCTGTAGAATAGAATCACTATGGGTTGAAATGATACATACCCGAACGGACTTTAGAATAGGGAAAGATCGTTATGGGCTGAAATGATAAGCCTGAGCGACTTTTATTTAATTTTATTTACTTGGGATTGCGGGTTTGAAATGATAAAACCCGGATTTTCTTTGTAAACTACGAATTGAAATGATATATTATCCGTATCACTTGACTTAGGTTAGAAAATATTATACAGACCCATGGTTATTTTATATTTTTTTTATGGAAATTTTTAAGTACTTTAAAAATGTAAAAATATGATAAATTGTTTTAAATTGAATTTTAAATTGATTTATTAAAGTGGAAATGAGTTTTCTATGTGTTAAATGTAAAATAAATGAGCAGAAAATTGTGATTTTAAAGTGTAACTTAATTTGGAAAGTTTGATTTGATTTTTAAATGGAAATTTAAGTTAATTAAATTAAAAATGAAAATTAAGTTTTAAAATGGTGAAAATTGAGATTTAAATTTAAATGTTAAAGTAATTTGTTAAAAATGAAAAAGGGAAATTGACACACTTGAATTAAATAAGTGAACTTTGGAAAATTTGATTTTTATTTGTAAAATTTTTCTTTATAAAAATCATAAGTTAAAGGTATTTAAATTAACATTTTTGATGTGGAAAAATATGTTTTTCATAAGTTTAAATGATTTAAATTGAAGTTTATTTGTGGCTGGAATTGTATTTAAAACCTGTAAATTCAATTAATAGCACTTTAGAAATGCTAGCATTTCTGGAAATGAACTAATTCTGAACTAAGTAGAATCTGCAGCACTTTGTAAGTGCTGTGGTTGCACAAATGAACTAAAAGACTAAAATTAACTAAGGCTATGACGGCACTTGGTAAGTGCTGTAGTGGAGGAATTAAACTTGAAACTGAAATAAATAAAAGGGCTATTGTAGCACTTTTTAAGTACTGCAGTTGGCTGAAATGGGATTTTTGAATATAACTGAACTTTTACAGCAGTTTTTAAAACGCTGTCTTTGCTGAATTGAATTAAAACCTTTATTTTGAACCCTGAACTATTACAGCAGTTTATAAATGCTGTCTTTGCTGAATTGAATTGTTTTCAAATATAACTTACCGCGGCACTTTTTAAATGTTGCGAAAGCTGGAATTTAAATGTTTTAATGTTTTTAAGCGAATGAATGAACTCAGAAAAGAGTAAATTTTTGGGAATTGAATATTTGATTTAAAGGGATAATGACTTCACTTTTAAATGGTTTAAATGAAGAATTTTGATTTTAAATACAAACTGTTTTTAAATTTTATAACCATGGGTTATAATAATGATTGGTTGTTAAAGAGACCGGGATCGGATATGGACATACTCTTTGTCGATACCAAAAACCACTTTGACAACTGTGTATGCGGGGAGTTTCTAGAATGAAGTAGGATGGTGGAGACGATCCTAAGGTATATACGTGGACCCAACTCCCAGGAGTTGGCATAAGGTGGCTAAAACAGGAGCGATTGACGGACCAATGAGGTAGCACCTCTGATCAGACACACTTCTTCGATACCATTCTATTACTTGCGATTGATTTGGTGCGCACCCTTAATTTGGGAGTGTTGTTCAAGGTGGGCGGTAGTGGCTGCTATGCGTCACCACCAGTCCGGATGCATAATTGGTATATCTACCATGGCATTGCCTAGTTATGCCGTGTCACCTACCATATCGAGCTTTACTACGAGTTGGGATTTCTCTCGTAGCCTGTGGAGTATCGAGGGTAGCCCCCATTTTGGGAGTACGCTCATACTGGATAGACTACTGGGACTATTACGTGTTATGGTGGAAAATGTAAAGCCTTAATGCTATTTAGAAGTATGTTTATTTTATATTAGACATTATTATAATAGCGAATATTACTACATAGTAGATAGTTTAACGGATCCTTAAAGAATGGGCGATCCCAAGCATTCTTTAAGTTACCTGTACCTTTATTACAGTTCACTTGAGTTGGTTTACATTGTATAAGTATGTATGTCCTGACTCGAGTGTTTGTGTTTTATTTACGCTCGGGTCTGCCTGAGTATTCACGGCTTTGGATTTCACCTTTCTAGAGCTAGCAATCGCTGGAGTTTCTGCTTATCTAGTTGCTATTTATTTCCGTTCAGTATTTCTATGTAATCTTTGTATTAGAGACTTATGTATTTGGGATTTCTATTGTACTTGTTTCAAAACTGTATTTGTTTTCAGACTATGTATTTTGTATCTTCTTTTGAGACTTTGTATTGTAGTGGCTTCATGAACCACTATTTATTTTTATTTTCCGCTGCGAGTTATTCTGATATTTCTGTGTATGTGATTCTGTGAATGCTTTTATTTGCTCCAAATTTTATTACAATCTGTTATTTTGCATAATTCAAGTCTGACATGTGTGGATTATTGTCGATTTGAATGGTCCAAAATAGTGGGTCGTTACATAACTTTTACGTACGAGGTCGGATTTACACGCGGTTTATTCGCTGCGATCGTATCAAAATTTCGGACATTATGGAACTGGTTTGGACGAATTCTGAGACTGTTGAAATTTAGGCCTCATTTTGGGTTTCAAATCGATTTGAAATCAAAGGTGAGTGTTTTAACCCACTCACAACTACTAAATTATCTTATGTTAGTTAAATTAAATTTATGATGTGATTAAAAATCGATTGAGTGATGTTGGTATATTTAAATTCTCATTCCAGTTAAATATGACTTTTATTGCATTTAATTGTCATTTAATTTAATATTGAATTTAATTGTCAATTTAATACCTGTTAATGATAATCAGTTGATTGATGTTAATTATTGGTTGATTGTATGGTGATTATGATGTATGTTTGATTGTTAATATTGGATGACTGGATGTTATATTTTTATATTGTTATAACACTCCACGTTCCCTATGGGTTGAAATGATACATACCCGAACGATCTGATAGTTTAGGGAGAAATTGTTATGGCTTGAAATGATAGAATCGAGTGATTTCATGTATTTGAAATTAAATTTTAGGATTGCGGGTTGAAATGATATATAACTGTAAAATTTTAAATTGTGGATTTGAAATGATAAATATCCGTATCACTTGACCATAAGATAGAAAATTATATACGGACACCTGATTTGTTAAATTAAATGATTTTTTTAAATCTTTAAATTTTGAAGTCAGTTAATTGTATTTCGAAATCCAAGCGTTAATGTTGAAATTGAAATTGATTTAATGAATTGTTCAAAGGATTTAAATTGGAATTTCAAAGTTGAATTGTCAAATATAAATGAATTTTATCGAAATTGAGTTATTGAAAATGTTTGAATATAACTTTGAAATCTATTTTAAACTAATTTAAACTATTTTAACCAATTTAAACTATTTTATTTATTTTAATCTATTATAATCTATTTAATCCAATTCAATCAATTTTACCTATTTTAAACTAATTAAATTTAACCTATTTTAACTATATTAAATTATTTTAACCTATTTTAAACTATGTTAATTTATTTTAATCTATTTTAATCTACTTAACCCAATTTAATCTATTTTAAACTAATTAACCCATTTTAATTTATTTTAAATATATTTAATCTATTTTAAAACTAATTAATTTATTTTAAATCTATTTAATCTATTTTAAACCTAATTAATTTATTTTAAATATATTTAATCTATTTTAAATATATTTAATCTATTTTAAATCTAATTAATCTATTTAAATCTATTTTAAAACTATTTAATCTATTTTAGATCTATTTAATCTATTTTAAATCAATGTAAACTATCTTAAATCTTTTTAACTATTTTAAAATATTTAAAACTATTTAAAACTATTTTGACTATTTTAAACTATCTAAACTATTTCCTAAAATAAATTATGCAAGGCTGAATGGTCTATATTTAAATCCTATTTACAAACGAATACGGTTAAATGATGTTATAACCAAAGTTGGGATTTAAATGATATTTCTAGTGAAATGAAATATTTGATTGAATATGATGATTTTGAATGAGGATTTAATTAAACTATCCTATGATTATGATTTCGAAAGAGATATGATTTGAATTGAATATGATATTTTGATATCAATTATGAATATGTTTGGAAATGTAAACGAACCATCCGGTGTGAAATAAGCGTTTGGCTGTTAAAGAGACCGGGATCGGATATTGTCATACTCTCTGCCAATATCGAAAACCACTTTAACAACTGTGTACGTGGTAGAGATTCCAAAAATGAAGTAGGATGGTTTGGTGTACGGTTCTATATGAGGTATTTACGTAGCCCTAACTCCCATGAGTCAGCTTAGATGTGACTAAAACAGGAGCCACACCGGGCCAAGTGAGGTCATTCCTCCTACCGGACATGCTTCTTAGATACCAAATTATGACTTTGTGAAGATATGGTGGTCACCCCTTGATTTTGATTATGGGAGTGTGTTTTGAGGTGAGCGGTAGTAGCTGCTATGCGTTACCACTAGTCCAGATCCGTAATTGGTAGAATCCTACCCTGGCATTGCCTCGAGTGCCATGTTCACATGCCCTATCGCGACTTCTACGAGTTTGTTTTGTACCATACCTATGGAGTGCCCTATAAGTAAACCTCACGGAGAAGCTTACGATACTGTATAAACTATGGGAATATAAAAAAGGGACAGTTTGGCATAGGTCCCTAATAAGTTTTAAAATACACAAAAACCCCAGTAAAAAAAGTTTGTAAATTAAGTCCCTAGAATTAAGTTACCGAATAATGGCATACACTTATCCAATTATTCAGTGAATAATTGTAGACATTTATGCAATTATATCAAAAAATTGCAGACATTTCCACAATTATTCATTGAAAAATTGCGGAAATTTCCGCAATTATTCACCAAAAAATTGCGGAAAATTCCGCAATTATTCACCATAAAAATTACGGAAATTTCTGCAATTATTCACCAAAAAAATTGCATAAATTTATGCAACTTTTGGGTATAATTGCATAACTACATGCAATTACTTAGTAACTTAATTCTAGGGACCTAATTTACATACTTTTTTGTACTGGGGTTTTTGTGTATTTTGAAACTTATTAGGGACCTGAGCCTGATATTCACTATATAAAATGTGTTAAGGGGGATATGAGTAACGCCTTAACGCTATTTTAATACTTTACTTTACTGTAGACACTATTATAATAGTGTATGGTACTATGTACGTAGATAGTTTAACGGATCCTTAGGAGATGGAAATCCCGAACATCTCTTAAGTTACTGCACTCACGTTAGACACTAGATAGGAGATGCCAAAACCCGTAAACATCTCCGACGCCGTTACAATTATATTTATTGACTGTTGATTTTAACTTACATAAGATCTTTTAGTTCTAACCCGAGTGTTTTTTCTTTTCAATTCGCTCGGTTCAGTTTGAGCTTTTCAGTTTATCGAAGACTGCTTCTGGAGGACGAAGACGAAGATTTAATACTGTTACTATTTATTATATTTATTCCACTACATCATGTTGTTCCGCTACATTATTTATTTATTACTGTTGTATGTACTCTCATCTATATTGTGAAAGTGTAATCAAATGTTATTTGTAAAACAGCTTCATGAACTGTTTATTTGATTATTATATTTTGTCATTCCGCTGTGAGATTCTGTGTTTGTTTTCTTTCTTTCTCTGTTTTTTCTTATTTACTCCATAACAATCTGCACTTCGAATGGTTTGAGTTGGCATGTGTGTCGATTTAAACCGTCTAAAAAGGTAGGCCAACCTTTGAATTATTTGATTCGAACCTTTGAATTATTTTACTGCAATTGCAACGGGAAGAGTCAACCGCTCTTCAAGATGTTTAATTATAGGTTTTGTCCATTCTATAAGGTTTGGACTCCTATCTTGTCTTATCCATTATGTCCAGTTTGGATTTTTTTTAGATTATTTCAATTCTTTCAAGTCTGGATCTTTATACTATTTTTTCCCATAATTTATGTTTGGATTTGTTACCTATTATTCTTTTCCATTCTTATGTTTTGTTGTTGTTTATATGGAAGAAAACCGATTTCGCGTTAGCGGCGTCCTCCTACATATTATTGTTAAATACACTCCCTTTTATTTCAAAGTTTTACTTATACCAGACATATTGTCTGACCCGAGTTGTTTATTTTCTCTAAACTCTAAGGTACTCGATTTTTTTTGAGCAGTTCGAGAGTAGTAGGTTTCTCGTTGGAGCTCTTTGAAGGCGATGATCGAGTAGGCGGCTCCTTAGTTATCTAGTTATTTCTTTTCACTTTATGATTATGAAGATGTATTTTGTATCTAAAAATGACAAGTCAAAATGTATAGCTGCAAATCTGTTAGATGTAGTACTTTTGTATAACTCTGATAACTCCATGTAAGGAGTAACCTTTTGTGCTAATCATTTTTTATTAAATATAACCATTCCATTGTGAGGTTTTTCTACTCTGTTCTTTCTGTTATTTTTTTACCCTAAGACAACTTATCTTTCAGATGCTTAGGCAACGGCACACGAATATCGAGGTTGTATTAAGTGTCGTTCTTAGGGGTCAGAAAAGTGGGTCGTAAAAATTATCGTACATTACGAACTATAACTGTTCACCATTTACACTTATATGTTATGGTAAATGGATCAAATATCCATAGTCTTGTATTTCTTTTGAGTTTGGAACACATAGAATTTAATATACGATCTTGACCAAATAAACACGTGAGCGACCAAATTAGGAACGTATTAAGTAATTGTAAAATTAGGCACTTGGAAGGCTGTAGAAAACAGTAACATGGAAGAAGTATTTAATATTAAGTGCGTTTGTGTGTGTATTACATTTCTATTTTTCAATCTTCAATTCATTTCAATTTTATATTTTAATTAAGAAATGTTTTATCAATCTTTAAATGCATAAATTTATCAATGTAGATTATTATAACATTATTTAGCATATGTTCTTACAATATTAGAAAGGTTAAATGTTATCATTTTTTTTTTCTAATAAGGCTCTCATTTGTCTTTTATGTTTCTCCAAACCCTAAAATGATATATAGAAGTCTTTCGACTTCACTAGTGGGTGTTAGGACTCGTCTTTCTTGGGATTATGACCTTGAGTTTGCTCAACAAATCAAAACCTCGCAAACAATGGATAAATCCTTATAAGTTCTATCAAATACAACTACTAACCCATGGTTCCTTGTCCTAATCTCATTTTGACCTTGAGTTTGCGCAACAAGTCAGAAGAGAATATTCACTCGTACCTACCATATCGCGATGGCCTAAGTATAAAATATGTACCTTGTGTTTTCTCAACAAATACATATAGTTTTCTTACCTCGTCCATTCAATATATTAATAATACTACACATAACATCCCTAACTTCAGTTTTCTCAACAACTAAGGAGTTTGCAGGTAATTTATTAATATGTTTATATATATATATGTGCGTGTGTGTATATATGGCAGAGGATAACATTATATTAAAGATTCATAATCTTAAATATATTATATTTAGTGATATCCATTTATAGAATAATGTATTTCTTATGGCATACCATCGTGATTCAAGTGTCGGACACATCAGAAATCAGGTAAACGCCGTTACATATGTATCTATCTCTTAAGACTGTTTGGGTTTCTTTAATGTTCCATCTTTAGTTTATATATTCATATCATATAAGTTTGTATTATTATATAACTTTTGCATTTCATGTTACTTATATAATAGTCTTATGTATAATATTATATTAATTAAATATTATCTTATTAATTTTAATTATTTAACTCTTTAATTAATTTTATATTAGTATTGGACATGTCTACTATAACCTTTATAGTATATACTATAACCTTTATATTAATACCTATATATCATACATACATACATATATACACATATTATAACCTTCATAGTAACACACCTATATCTTATATATGTGTATTATTATTTAATTAATTAACCTTTAATTAATTAATTTAACTAATTAACCTTTAATTAATTTATTTCATTAAATTTTTTAAATTAAATTATATTAATTTTGAAAATTTATCTTATATACATACACGTATACTTATGTTATCCCAAACATTTTAAAAGAACATAACATATATCAATATATAATACACGCATATAAGTATTAATTAATTAACTTATTTTATTAATTTATTTTATTAATCTTACTAATAAATTTTAAATTTTGAAATTAATATTTAAATATTTTCAAACATTTTGATTATTTCATTACTTTTTCAAATAGTTTAAAAATTTACATTATATTATAATCTTTAATAATAAACATGTTTTTATTTAAATTTAACTTTTAAATTTAAAATCTTATCTTAATTTACCAAACTATTTTGAAAATTAGCCCAAGATCCAATTCAATTGGGCCTTTTTTATCATGGGCAACAGTAACGACCCGCAAATTCATCACTTTCAAATTTTTTTGAAATATTCAAATATAAGATTTTTTAACATAAATGATAATGTTTTAAATAATAAATAATATTGGTAATCTTATTTTGAATAACTATTTAAAAAATATATACTTTGGAAGATATATCGATCAAATGACCGAAAATTGTTTAATCATTAAATAGCTCTTAGACCATCTAACATCATGCACGAAGCTGGATACATACACTTATTTGTATATATGGGTGAGAATATGTAATTAAATTATTTATTTTATTTTTGAAAATAAAATCTCTTTATGACATCACTATTTTGGAATAAATTATTTTTGAATTTAAATTGAGTGTAAATGATTTAATAATTATTTTAATTATTAAATAAGCCCTTTTAATTATTATACAATGATAGAAATATTATTATCCAACTTTGTTTATATATATATATATATTAAATAGGAAGTGAAAATATGACCAGGAATCGAAATCGAAATCTGTAACGATTCAATATAGAAAAGTTGTGCAATGTTGTGCAACGTTTAAGATATACATATGCACACATACATGTATATATACAAGAACACATTCAAATGCACATGAACACATATATACATACAAATATGCTTATATATATTACAAAATATCCAAGATATTTTTCTTAAACTTAACACTTAAATCCAAAGTCAAACTTTTACACACTAAGTACAAGAATATGGGTACATACACATTGGGGAAGGGGAGTTCAGCTGAGCATGATGATATGGGAGGGGAGTGTGGTGATAAGCAATTGGGGATGTGTTTGTATGGAAATATCATGATATTTTCCTCGTCACTTTTTCCTATAAATAGCACCCACCTCTCTTCACTTCATTCACTTCATTTCTTCATAATATTTCTAAGCTTCTTCACTTCCTAAACTCCACTTTAATGGTCTCTTGCCTAAGAAAATAATGACAAAAACTATGGTAAAAAGAAATTAAATTATATAGTAATTATGTATTATCAAAACTCTTTATTACAAAAGCAAATCCACATTTTTCTCACCGCGAAACCCATGCTACAACTTCCACCACCCAAGACCAAGCCCACCTCCATTAGCAAGTATAGGCCAAGCCTTCCAAAAGGTCCAAGACTTGATTCCATAGGCTCCCGTGCGATTGTAGCGGAGCAAAAGCCATTTTAAAGTTAGTCCAATCAAAAATCGAGTGAGAAACACTATTTTATATATAAATTAATGATGTGATAAGATTGCTATGGTAGTTTACTGTGTTTTTTTATCAAGTTTTGATGTTGATTATATATTTATTTTGGTGTTGAAATAATTCACGTTTAATACACGTCGAATATCACAAAGGAAATCACTTTCCTTTAATAAATGAAATGGTTTATTTGAGATTGTTAAGCCTCTTTAAAATGATTTGTAAATGTTTTATAAATACTAAAATCCAATTTAGTGAAGCTTTGAAAAGTTATGAAAATTGAGTCAAAAATAGGTGTGTTGTGTAACGGCGGTTCGTGATTTCATGCCATAAAACGTTCAAATCCATTTATGTGATGGATTCGAAGTCGGAATTCTTTGTAATAAGAATTTTTTGAACTCTTATAATCATAGTTTCAAAAAAAATAAAAAGACCGAGATTTCATTTAGTAGATTTTGAAATATGAGTAAATCAAAATTTCAAAATAGTCGTGGTTTTGTAGTTCGGAAACCAAAGCGACAAATTCGTTAAGATTGATATTTTTAATTCTTTAAAAACTAGGATAAATTCTATAAATCTTTTAAAATGATTTAAAAGAGATTTTAGTTATAAAAATGAATTTCTAAATGATAGAAAAGTTGTTCTGATCAAATAAGAATTAAAAACACTATTCGAAGCACTATTCGAACACTTTTGCAGCAATTTTAATAACGTTCGAAATTTGGCTTTAAACTTATGTATTCTTTCCCAAATCTTTTATAAATATTTTCAAATAAATAATTAAGTATAATAAAGATGATTTGATGGTTTTAAAATTAATTTAAAAAAAATTTAAACAAATGATTTAGAGAAAAGGTATTATAAATAAGTGATTTAATCTTGGCTCTAAAAGCCAATGAGTAGACTGGAATTTTCTATTCATGAGATCAGATGTGAGGCGCTTAAACTAAGGAGTTGTTTAGGAGCAACCACTACTCTGGCTCACTTGGCTTTTTTTCTAGGTGAGGAATAGATAAGGTAGAAATGTCGGAAACAAGGCAAGTATAAAAGAACTAATTTTTCCAAATTTAAACACTTGGATTGTGTAGAAATAATCTTCTTCAACTTGGTGTTAAATTCTGAGGAGGGAACTTGTACTATCCCTTTGAATTTAAAAGGTGAGTTCACCATTATTCGACGGATTGTAAAGGTTGGACACAGAAATTGATGCTGAGTAGAATTAGTATAATTTCTATCGACCTTTTTTAACTAAATAATGTTTCATAATATGAATTATGAAAATGATTTGATATTTCCAAAGTTTAAGAGAGGTTTAATGATTTTGTATATACTAGAAGAAATGTTATAAAGATATATATCTCTAGAAGATATTTTTAATAAAGAGAAAGTATTTAATCAAATGATAAAAACCTATTCACCTAACATATTTTTTATTGATGATCGGTTAGAAGGAACTAGGGTTGAATTTGAGTGATTCTTATCCGGAAACCACTTCGAACAATTTACATATTCGAAGTGAAGACATGAATGGTAATAAATGGAATGCAAGGCTGCCTGTCACTGACTCTTACGGGAAATTTCCCATATCATATATATGTGGCAGTAGAATTTTCATTTGATCTTCGATGCAAGGGCTGCTTGCTACTAATCCTAGGGATGATTCCCGACAGGATGTGGTAGGAGAGTTCTTTCGATTTTTCCTATTCCTGAACAACTTGTATGGACGAATGTTTGACACTGCATTTCGAACATACATGTACATTGATTTTTACAAATGTAAATCTAATTATTGGTTTAAGAAGTAGCTCCCTTACACTTAACACCCTTCTTTGAGACATACGAGCTCATAAGCTGTACATATGTAGAAATTAATGGTGTGTGACGGAATTGGCAACATGGCATTCAAAGTGAATGTGCTATGTTAAAGGTAATTGTTACCTTGGGCCTCATCACCCTAAAATGGGTTAAACAGGGCATGCCATAGGGCTATGTGGTTCGCAACCATTAGGGCATGGTCATCACTTTCTAGATTACTATATACATGTTGAGTATGTTGTGCATGCTATGGGATCCCGGATATGTCGGTTACGATCAGGGTGATGTCGTATTCAATTTTATCCACCACCAGATGGGTCTGCAGATAGGCCGGTCTTGCTAGGTGCGAGTTTTAAAAGTTTTTGATCCTCAATACATCCCTCTAGAGATGTACTGTACGGAAGGTAGTTCCTTACCTGCCATTGTATGGAAATCCATTCCCCAATAAGTGCCTTCAAGCTTGATTGTAAAACTATGTATGCTGGAATTTAATAATGTAATAATTTTGGCTAAGGTTATGTATATTTACCTAAAAAGTGTTTATAAAAGAGTGTCATTAAAATAATATTACCATATTTTGCATAGTAAAGATTTGGGTTATCATAAGGTAAAAACCCATTTTGTGTTTATGTAGGGCGTGGTCTTATGAGACACCCTTTCTTTTCCCTTTAAACTCTGGGTGCCCTATTTTTTCGGGCAGCAAAGTAGTTAGGTAGCATGGAACAGTTTGGGAGATGCTCGGAGCATTTTAGATGGAGCATGAAGCTGGAGGGTCCTATATTGATAATCATCTATTACTAATTCTGCTGCATTTTGTATTATCTACCAGCACTTGTGAGGATAGGTAATTATAACTATCCTGGTTGGATTAGTACTTACCAGTACTCTGATGGAGCAATTCAGAGTAATTACATGCACTATTCATATGTATAATTAAATGTTGAATATGATGTGAGATTCTATTTTGTTTGTCTTCTATCATTATTTTCTTTTACCCCATGGTAATGTACCTCTCCGGCATTTGGATTTACGGCATGCGAATACCGAGGATGTATTAGTGTCGATTTCTAAGGGTCGATGAGGTGGGTCATCATAACAACCCTTTTGGCTTACTCACATTTCAGGCCAGGCTGGTAACCAGGTAGGACATGATACTTGATTACCCAATTCCAATCCTAGAAATTACCTTTCTACATATCGTACTAAGTGGGAAAGCTTAATTAGTTAGTCCTAACATGACTAATTTAGAGTGCATAGGCTATTGGGCTCTAATACTATTTGTTGGAACTTGGCTAGCCCATAATAGAGTTAAAGAGTAAATTTCAAAAAATTTATTTATTGCATCTTTATTGGGCCTATGAAATCTGAATTCATTTAGATCTTGGCTAAATTTCCTATTAAATAAAATCTTTAGTATATTTAATTTGCAAATAAAGTTTTGTTTTGTTATTATATTTATGTTATATAATATGACAATGTGTATCAAACACACATCTGTGTGTATGTGCATGTGCCACATATACAGTGTATATGGTTTAACATGTCCATATGTTAGTATTGGGATTTACATCGCAACGGACATATTGGCCTACATATGTGTTGTCTTATACACATACATACATATGCATATATATATATATATAATGTGACATGAAATTATACTTATAATGGTATAAATGTATATGACACTATAAAATAGTTATATTTATAAATACAAATATAAATGATTTCAAGTATAAATTTAAATTCAATATATATATATATATGTATGTATGTATGTATGTATAGTTTTACTTATGTTTACAAAGGTACGTATATAATCTTACAAAGTTATTTTGCTAATTAAAGGTTTATCTTATTTAATTGGCAATGAATTAGGTTTAAATAGGCAATTGATAGGAAGAGGAAATGGAGGAGGTTTAATGAAATAATTAGGATTTAAGAAAGTAATAAAAGAGAGTCAATGAAGAGTGTGTGTGTATAAAATCTTATAAAGTTATTTTTGACTAATAAAAGGTTTATTTGTATTTATGTAGCAATAAATTAGGTTCAAATAGGTAATAAATAGGAAGAGGATAGAGTGGAGGTGTAATGAAACTAATTAGAATTTAAGAAAATGATAAAAGAGAATCGATGAAGAGATTTTTTCCTTCCTTTTATTACTCTCTTCTCTTTTCAAATCAAGAAAAAATTCTTTCACATCTTAATCATAAATAATTTATTTCCTTTTCACCTTTTAATTTTTTTTTTTTTTTTTGAACTGGTACTTTATATACAACAAATCATGGGGACAACATATCCCATGTCAAATAAACGTTCGAAAGCAAGTTTTGAACTTGTGACATCCTGCACCAAAGCCGAATCAATTAACCACTTGGACAAAGGTGCTTGTCTCACCTTTTAATTATTAACAAAATAGACATTACATATGTATATGTATACAATACATTTTCATGATATATATATATATATATATATGTATGTATGTATATGTATATAAAATTTTATGCTTATTAAATATACATACAAATATATACACATGTATGTATTTCATTTAACATACATATTAGAACAATTTTTTATATTACAAACACACACGGATATATATATATATATATATATATATATATATATATTTATGACATATACATAATCAAACAAAGTTGTAATTCCTTTTGTTCCAAAATAATAACATGTATAAAGGTAAATACATGATCTAACAATTTGTATATACATCCATATACTTTGCTCTTGTGTAATTGAAAGTGGTTTGTTCAAATTCTCTTTCAAACATTGTCAATTTTGAAAATTAAAATGGGAAAATATTACTTTTGATACAGTAGCCAAAATCAAATGTCTAATCATATATATACACACACAAACATACGTACATACATACATATATATACATATATATATAAGAAATTTGTAATCATTTTTATATACATAATCACATATTTACGTCTCATGTTTACAACACATACAAATAGTGATTCATGATAAAACCTAATCTATTTAAACATAAAGTGTATGGTTATCAAGTGTATAATTATATAAATTTGTAAATATGGATAGTACCTTCTAATTGGCTAAGAATACACAATAAATGTTGAATCTACATAGCTCTGTTTGAATCTCTATTCAACACTTCCAAAAGGCGCAATCCGATTGGGAAAACTACACACTATTCTTTTGATCTTAATTGAATTTGTATTTGGTTTTTTTTTTGCTTGAATTTTGAGAAGAGGAGAAAGGAAATTTCAGCCATTTTTTATGGAGACGAGTTGAGGCTCAAACTCTAGAAAAAGGTGAGAAAAGAGTGGCAAGAGATTTTTAAATAGCATGGGAAACTGGGGGGTCAAAGATAGAAACATATCTTTCTTTTCCTTTGCTATTTACACACCTTTTGGAATCAAATTCCAAGCCAATTCTCTCCCTTATGACCAGCTATACATGTCTCCTCGTTTTACCTCAAATCACTTCAAGCCAAATCAAATATTTTACATTTAAAATCATATTTAAACGTACACAGATATTGTATATTGACAAGTGTATACATAAATTTAATATACACACTATTTTTAATATTGACCAACACAATTAAAATTAAATTTATAATTAATATTATATATATATATTAATCAATTTAATTAATTATAACATTTATAATTTAATTAAATTGGGTGGTACACATAGGATTCAACATTGCGGTTGTGTTGACTCTTGAGGTGCAAATGCGGTCAATGGTTAATATCAAACAATTCGAATATTAAAGTTTACCCTTAACCTTAGCTAGTGGTGTGACATTATGGCTAAATTTATCACGTACAAAGCTTTAGTAAAAACCAATTTTACAAATTTAAGTGTTCCCTGATAGTGAGAATTATTTACACCAATTCTCTTCGTCAAAACTGTATCACTTTGGAATTTTGGAATTTGATAATGGCCAAAATTCCAATATCGTCCATATTCAACTTTATAGTCCAAATTCAAAGTTCTTGGTTCGATAATAACAATTATTATTAACTGAAATGCTCTGGCTAGAGACTTCAATTTGAGTTGACTTCAGTTGACTATGATACTAAATTCATATAACCGAGGAGACGAATCCCCTCTAAAATATAGTGTTTCAATTCCAATGCTTCCAATTGACCCAAGTATAGTCGTTCGATGGATGTTGTGCCATGATTTAACTATAATCAAAGTGGAGCTTCTACATTCAAGGTCAACAATATTCTTAAGTCGTGAGAGCTATGTAAATTAGTCACATCGATATTTTCAGTTTGACCTTAGTTATGTTAACTAACAGAAAACTATTAAGTGAGTCATTCCAAAGTTTTCCAGTAATTAACAGTATGTAACCCCTTTAGTGTCCCCACCAACCATGGGTAATACACTGCCCAATATTTGGAGAGCGTTACATACTCTAGTCTAAACAGATACATCGATATCCAGTCTTGATACATCTTGATGAGGAATATTTAAAATGGTATATTTATTTTCATTATGATAAATTTGTAACATTCCCCACATGGAGGCCTAAAACTAACGGCTACGGATGCTGTAGTTATCCATAGTTATTAATTCAAGGTGACCAAATGCGGTAATGCTAGATACATTGATATAACAGAAGCACATGGATATGAAGAAAAATTTTAAAACCATAAACCAAATTTCTCATTCCACTTCAAATCATATTTTAAATTCAATACGTAATCCCAATTTCGAGAACCACGTTCAGAGAAAATATAATTATTGCAAAATACGCCAAGAGCGACATATGAAGATGTCCCTTTGGATGATCAAAGTCTCAACCAGTACAACAAAAATACCCTATTACAACGCCCTTTTTACAACAGGCATTGGCTGCCCGTTGTAATAGAAGGCTATTACAACGATCCATTCAAGCCCGTTGTAATAGATGCCCTATACAACGCCCTTTCTACAATGGGCAATGACTGCCCATTGTAATAGAATGTTATTACAACGGTCCTTTCATGCCCGTTGTAATAGATGCCAATTTTACAACGTTCATAAAATGCCCATTGTAATATATGCCAATCTTACAACGGTCATTTTACAACGTTCATAAAACGCCCTTTCATCAAATTTACTTTTCCCACTTTCGTTTTCCATCTTCCTGCTTTCCTTTTTCATCGAATACTTCGCATCTGAATATACTTCGCTCTCCCCTCAAACTATCCCTAAACTGCTAAGCCCAAAAAAATCCCCAAACTTATAACCAAAATCATTTTCTTTCCTTCCAAAAATCATTTCCTTAACCCTAACCCCCAACCGCCAATCACCTACCATTGGTAAACCACCGTCACTGCACCATTGCGAAACTGCCAATTGTTTTTGCAATATCATATTCGGGCTAAACCCTAGGTACATTTCCTTTGTTTAATTTTTGTAATCTAATTCGACTGAAATAAAAAAAATCCCTATTCGATTTCTCATGCTTCTATTTTGATGATTTTCATAATTCCTAATTTGACTTCAACTCAAATCAAAACAATCTAAATCATTTTCTAGTGGTCATCCCAAAAAAATATCGAACGTCATGCCTTTGAGCTGCTCCTCTAGATCATCACTCCTTCGATCAAAGGTATTTGGCAAAACTTGGTTGTTGTAATTTAAATTTGTATAGACAGAGAAAGTCCTATACTTGAGACTTATACATTTTGATTATTTTCTTTACATTGAGATTTTAGCACTAGAAATCGAGATAAGTTATTTTTTAGTTGTCACTTTAGTGTTTAATTGCTTGCTATGATTGCTTATGCACCTGCAGATTATTCATAGACATCACAGTTTGTAATTTAAGCTAATTATTTGGTTTACATGTAGTTCATGTGTTACTTAGTGTTATATAGAGTCTTTAATTATTTATTTTGATTTATTAGTGTTGTACGGCAGCTTGGTCTTTTTTCCAAGTCTTTTTGAACTTTGAGTTTCCAGATCTAAACATTTGTTGCTGATATTTCTCATGTTATTACATGGTTTGCTGTACTTTATTGTTTAGTTGCACGAGCAATGAGCTAAAGCTAAGTCATATTCAGATACATGAAGCCATCTTTATAGGATATAGTCATATACCCAAGGTATAATAGGGAATCAAAAATTGTAAATGTACAAGGATCATGCCCAAATATTACAAACAGCAAATAACTTTTTTGCTTGTAGGTATTTATATAGCAGACATGTGATTGTTAGTGCTCAAGTGCCATTAGGATGTGGTATTACTTTTGGGCAGAAGTACATGATGGACGAGAACATGACGTTTGGCACATATGGGGATGGAGCTGTGAATCAAGGGCGGTTCTTTGAAGCTTTTAATATGAGCGCATTCTTTTTTATTTTGTTGAGAGACTAAGGTTGCATATACAACTTACATGGTGTCACACACCTTTATTAAAATCTTGAAAGAAGGCACCTATTGTTTGCCTAGTCAATTATTTTTGGCTATATATCTAATTTTAAATCCATCAACTCATTTTGTTATATTTGCCAAATTGTTTAGTAGTATTTGGGTTCATTGGACCTTCTATCAAATAAAGATTGCAGAATATTTACTGATATTTGTATGTTGCTCTTCTGAATTATGATATTCCTAGTTTAAATAATACATAATTATCCCTTTTTTGTTTTTGTTTTTTTTTTTGGTATTGAAAAGAAATTCCTTTATATGATGGAAACATGTTTGATCATATCATTATTAAAGGTTCCATTGACTCTGCAGATTACCGCAATAGTTTGCTGCTGGATGATGTGAGTTCAAATTATTTTCTCCTGTTATCTAATCTGATTTCCAAAAGACTACATTTTTGCATAGAACACTGAACCAGTTGAACAATTTTCTTTTTTTCATGGCTGCATTTTTGCATTTGTTATATGTTTTATCTTATTGAATTGGGTTGTTTCAAATAAAAATGATGTCTTATATGTTATGTCTTATTCAGTCGAGTTGTTTCAATAAAAAATGATGTCTTGTTTGTTGTATTCAAGTGGGCAATTGTATATCTTGCACAGATGAATTTGCTAATTGTTCCAATACTCAGCGAAGGAGAATGATATAGCTCTCAATATATATTTTAATTGAAATTCACTTTGCCCGACAACAAATTGTACTGTGTTCATCATAATTCATTTATGTATCTAATTTTTTGACTAAGTGGATGTTATAACATTCTGTTAGTATCGCTGCCAAGGATTTTTTCTGATGTCTGCTACTTATTTCTTCTTCATGCCTTTTATCTTGATTATTTGAGGCAGATAATTATTGTTTATGTTATCTTTAAGGGTTGACATGCTAGTTAACTGTACAAACCTGTAAAATATTTCTGGGGTTATATGATACTTTATGTACGGTATACGATGCATCATCAACTGGGTATTTTGAAATTGCCTATTGTTCCTTTCTTTCAACAAATGTCATATGCTAGCAGTTATTCCTATACGTTGCAATTAACTTAACATTTTACAACGGGCTTTATTGTTGTCATAGAGTCTATTGCAAGGGTCGATGACCGTTGTAAAAAGGTGTATTACAACGGCCTTTTACAACGTTTATTGCCCGTTGTAAAATACGGTAGACCTATTACAACGAGGCCTAATACAACGGGCATATGCCCATTTGCGAAATCCATATTACAATGGGCATTGCCCGTTGTAAAAAGGCTGTTTTGTTGTAGTGAACATAGGTAATTAAACAACTTGGCCATTACAACCAAAACACAGTGGAGTCAACCAGAAAAGAACTCCTAAAAGCTATCTTGCCTCCTTGGTACAATTCTACTCACACAGGAGTTAACTCAATATATATTAACTACTGGGTCAACCTAGCTGGTTATTCTGCTCTTAATACCCCAAAATTTAGTTGTGGGTTATTTATAAAGTGAATATGTTTATAAAAGACACACACATGATAATTTATCATAACATAATAATGTAAACATCTCTAGTTTAATTTCCTTGTAATCATTTTTTTGAATGAAATATGGTTAATAACTTTAACCTATTATATTTAGCAAGAAAAGCTTCTTCAAAAACACCAAAGTTAAATGCCATTTCAAAACTCTTTCATATTGCCATGGGTTCTTCTTTAAAAATGAGATTGGGGTTTTTTTTTTGAAAACTAAGGCTTTCAAAACCTTAGATTCTCACTTTCGAAACCATAGAAACATACCTTTCGAAAGTATTCAAATCTTCTATTCAAAACACATAAATATACACATTTCGAAACACTCAAAAATTCCCTTTCGAAAGCATCAAAATCTTGCTTTCAAAACCATTAAAATATTCCTTTAGAAAGTATTAAAGCTTATCTTTTAAGACCTCTTAGTCTAAGTAGGATTTATAGATGCTTGGCTTTGAAATAATTTGAAAGTATCTCTTTCAAAATCTTTTTGGTTTAACCATAAATATAACTTCTGGGTCAAATTGAATATAAGCGAAAGTAACCCCTTTTGAAAGCATTAATCTTCAAGTAAAATAATTGGGGAAAAGAATAACTTCGAAACAACCTTTCGAAAGGATTAGGTAGTGGCTTTAATATTAATAAAACAAAAGCTTCCCTTTCGAACTCATTGCTATAAGACTATAAAGGAAAGAGGCCTTTAACCCATTCGAAAGGTATGAAGATGGCAGTTGGGTTTCTACTTGGTTCAAAAGCAACTACCCTTTTGAAAGCTCCTTTTTAAAATTTAATACACGGCAACTTAATCGAAAGCTACTTTAAAACAAAGGTAAGCGGCAATCCTTCAAAAACTATAACCCTTTCAAAAGCTTCTTAGAAAACAAGCGGTAACTCTTTCGAAAGCAAAACAGAGGCACGTGGATTGATTCGAAAGCTATTAAAATGGCATCAACCCTGTAACACCCTGCCTTTTTGCATGTTTTAAGCATACACACATACCGACTCAAACCATACAGAAGGGCAGATTATTATGGGGTAAATAAGAAAAAATAGAGAAAGAGAAAAACAAAACAGAATCTCGCAGCAGAATGACAAAATATAATAATCAAATAACAGTTCATGAAGTTTTATACAAAACATTTGATTATACTTATACAATACAAAATCAGAGTTACACATATCAGAGATAAACAAATAATGCAGCGGAACAGTATGAATGAAATGGAATAAATATAGTAAATAATAGTAGTACAAATCTTCATCTTCGTCCTCCAGAAATAAGGTCTTCAAATCCTGAAATACTCAGGCTAACCCGAGCGAATTGAAAAGACAAAACACTCGAGCCAGAACTAAAAGATCTTATGTGAGTTAAATCAACGGTAAATAACTATGAGTGGAACGACGTTAGAGATGTTTATGGGGTTTGACATCTCCTATCCAGTGTCTAACGTGAATGCAGTAACTTAAGAGATGTTCATGATTCACATCTCCTAAGGATCCGTTAAACTATCTACTATGTAGTACACTATGCTATTATAATATGTCTACAGTAAGATAAACTATTAAAAAAGCATTAAGGCGTTACTCATTTCCCCCTTAACACTTTTTATATATTCCCATAGTTGATACAATACCATAATCCCATCCATACTGGACGTCGTCAGAGGGCACTCCATAGGTATGGTACAAAAGAAACTCGTAGTGGTCTCGATAGGGTAGGTGACACGACACATTTAGGCAATGCCAGGTTAGATATACCAATTACACTTCCGGACTGGTGGTAATGCATAGCAGCTACTACCGCCCAACTCGGAACACTCCCAAATTAAAAATAGAGGGTGGCCACCAAATCAATCGCAAAGTCAGAATATAGTACCGAAGGAATTTGCTCGATCGGAGGAATTACCTCACTTGGCCCGTGAATTGCTCTTGTTTTAGCCACCTTAAGCTAACTCATGGGAGTTAGGTCCACGTATATACCTTATATAGGATCGTCGCCAACCATCATACTTCATTCTAGAATCTCCACCGCATACACAGTTGCCAAAGTGGTTTTCGGTATTGGTAGATAGTATGACAATATCTGATCCCGGTATCTTTAAGAACCAATCGCTTATTACACACCGGATGGTTATTTTACATTTCCAAAATCATTTCATAATTGATATCAAAATATCATATTCAATTCAAATCATATCACTTTCGAAATCATATTCACCTTTGAAATCATATCACATTTGAAATCATAGTTCGAAATTATATTTCCTTTCAAAAGTCATATTTCCAAAATAGGCTAAACTCTCATTTCAAAATATCATATTAAACGAAATATGTTATTTAAATCCTAACTAGGGTTATAACATTATTAACCATATTCACTTAAAAATCGAGAATTTTAATATAAACCGATCTATTTTACTTAGTTTGGAATTTAGAAGAAAATAGTTTTAAATAGTTATAAATAGATATAAATAGTTAATATAGATTTAAAATACATTAAATATAATTAAAATAGATTAAATAGCTTTAAAATATATTAATTAGATTTAAAATAAGTTAAAACAGGTTAATTAGTTTAAATAAATTAAATGGTTTAAAATAGGTTAAAACGATTTAATATAATTAATACAGGTTAAAATAGTTTAATACTTTGAAATCTTATAATTAGAAATTTTTAAATAATATATTTTTAAATCAGTTTATACGAAAACATGAATTTGGAATTTATATCAAATTAAACTATTCATTTCATTTCAACGCATTTGGACCATTTTCAATTTCCAAGTCAACAAACCAAATTCCAAACCTTTCAATTTAACATTTCAATAAACCAATGAATTTCATATCATTTCAATCCATGTAAAAAAAATCAATTCGGATTACTCCAATTTCAAAATATTTCAAAGTTATTTTCAAACTAAACAATAACTTAATTTCGATAGAATTTCATTTATACTTAATTTTTTAACTTTAACTTCCAATTTAATTTCTTAAAGCAATTCCTTTTAAACCAATTCACATTTCAACACACAACTTGATTTTCTAATAATACTTCAATTTATATACATCAAATTTTTTCAAGATATTATTTTTACTAATTCAAAAATTTAGAAGTTCAAAATCATTAAATTTAACCAATTCGGTGTCCGTATATAATTTTCTACCCAAGGGTCAAGTGATACAGATATTTATCATTTCAATCCGCAATTTAAAATGTTATGGTTATATATCATTTCAAACTGCAATCCCGAATTAATAATAAAATCCATATAATCGCTCGAGTCTATCATTTCAACCCATAACGATTTTTCCTTAATCTATTGATCATTCGGGTATGTATCATTTCAACCCATAGTGCACTTGCAGTTTATAAGGATATAAAATAAAATATCCATTCATCCAATATCAACAGTCACACATCCATCACAATCATCATCCAAATCAATCAATAAATATCAATATAGAACAGATAATCAATAACAAGTATTTAACTGGCAATTTATATTCAATAATAAATTAAATAACGATTTAATTCAAATAAATTCAAATTAACAGAGATGATGATTTAAAATATAACAAACAGTCATAAATAAATTTCTAATCACATCATAAATTTAATTTAACAAACATAGGAAATTTTAGAAGTTGTGAGTGGGTTAAAATACTCACCTTTGAATTTAAATTGAATTTAAATCACATTTAAGCCCAAAATTCTAACGGTCTCAGAATTTGTCCAAACCAGCGTTAAAATGTACGGAATTCCAATACGATCCCAACGAAACAAACCGCGTGTGAATCAGATCTCGTACGGAAAAATTATTGCGATTAGAATAATTAAAAGATAAAATTTAATAAAAAAAAACAAATATCATACGCACACGTCAGCACATCTTCCTCCAGGCCCTACCCTCTACTGTAAGTCACGAGATCAGTGCTGCCCCGCCGTATCGTTCGCCGCACGCCGACCTACGTAGCCTCGCCAACGAATCCATGCGCCTAACCTCGCCGGCCATCACGACCCCCCTGACACTGAACGACGTGACCCACGCGACACACTAAGCTCCCCCCGATGACTACAGAAACAGCCGCTACTTTGATACCAAAACCCTCACCAATTTTAGCGAGCAATCCGACCATCAAAACGCCAAATAACCCACGCCGATGAACTCCCCTCGGCCCTCTCTACAGAACGATACCTTCAAATCGACGATCAGGAAAAGTTGATCGCGACTCGTTGAGCGGCCGCGATTTGTACTGCAATTTCTGGAAAAACGGTGGTTCAAATTGGAAAACGGATTACATATCTGAGATGCGTTCGTGGAGAGCTTCAAATCGATATATAATTCGATATAGTTTGAGGAGTTTTAATTTTTTGGAATTGGTTTTGAATTTGCAATTTGAATTTAGGGTTTTGATTGTCTGCCATTGGAAAGAGGAGTTGAGAAGAAAATGTACATACAGACAAATGAAATAAGAAGTAGCCTATGGTTTATAACAGGTTATTTATAGGCAAGGCCGATAATAAAATGAGTGGACATGATTTGATTTGGAAGTTGAACGATAAACGACTCGAAAAGACCGTTCTGTCTCCGGAACGAAAATGGGTCATCCCATATATCAAAATAGATTTTTTGGATAATTTTAAACTCAATGAAATAGGTTTCAAGTCCAAATTCCATCGTATGAAGAAGTTATGTTAAAATCAGCTTATTTCAAATTGATTTCAATTAAATTAATTTCTAGGCGTTTCGAGTCCGTACGATCAAACGATAAGTCCGATCGCTACGAAACTTAAAATCCTATAATAATTCACTGATACGGATCCGATTAAACTGGTTTCGTCGAAATTCAAGTCAGTGGCCAAAATGGCTATTTTCAAATTAATTAAATAAATTAATATTAAATTAATTAAATCACTTTTCAATTCAAATTTTAAAAATTTACAATTTCTATCACTTTGGATCCCTTAGAAATTTATAATCCCTTAAAAAAATTTTTTATATCAATTCAATGTTAGTTATCTTACCAATTGTAGTGTTTAATTTCAATTGTAATTGATTCCAATTATTTGTAATTAATTCCAATAAATTGATTTGATTCAATTTCAATCTTTTTATTAAATCCATTATTACTCTATAAACATAGTAACCTTTGTTTTACCTTTTATTGCCTTAATATACTCCAATTTCCATCTTTAGTTTGTATTAACTATTATATTCCCACTACACTCAACCTTGTCAATTTTAACACATTAATTAAAAATTAAAATCCCAATTAATTTATTTATCTTGGGGTCATTCTTTTGATTTCATCAATTATTACATTATGAATATAATTAACATTTCTACTCGTTTCATTACATTTACATATTGGCAGTTATTGTATTGACTCACATTAATGTAACATTTATTTACATTTATTGTAATTGATTTCCAATCTAAATTGGTAACAAATAATAGTTTGCCACCATTTACTTTTAGTCAGACTAATAAGTTATTATTTACAACTCAATGTTACAATTACTTACCTCACACTGATTTTATTCAATTATTATTAATTATATATTATTTCATTAATTCATTTAATATTTACATTTGTATTCCTACATCCCTTTTATAACTAAGTATAACCTTTTAAATCTTTCAATTGATTGGAATTTCTTTTAAATTGTTAATGATTAACTTGAATTAATATGGTTACAATTCCATTCTAGTTATTATTTTCATTAATAGATTGCAAATCTTATTTTCTTCCAACTTTAAATTACAAAACCTTATTAAATGAACAATTTTAATTATCGAAAATTTACGGGTCGTTACACTCTCCCCCACTTAAAACTTTTCATCCCCGAAAAGGAAAAAGAGGGAAAGAAGGAATTAAGTAATCCATATATCTTATTCAAAATATTAAATTTATAAACAAATAAATTTACAAAATTAAATAATTTAAATAAAATATATTAATTTATAACCATTAAATCTTTTTATACTCAAAGTAATAAAGTTTGGAAAACATTTCTCAAAATTTTCTAAGTCCAAAATTTTATGAAAATTTCGACAGAGTCTCCTTTGTACGGAGAGGTCTGGGAGAAATAATAATATAAATAAACAATATATTTCACATAATTTTCAAAATAATATATCCCAACAGCAAGAAAACAATATAACATCGTTAGAAAACCGTAATCCGAGAACGTACCTATTTGTCGGGCAAATACGCTTATTTTATGAAATCCAAAGCAGTAGCAATTGCTTCCATAACCTGTATTTCACTTATATAATCCAAAGAAGTTAATAATTACATAAAATGAAATGTTTAATGTTGTTTTAATTACTAACAAACAAACAATATAACATAACAACAATCATTTTCAACTAAGAGCATACAATCTTCACATGAAATCAAAGTAAACAATCATACATTCATATCAAGTAAAACAATTGGTTTGTTCGGGTTCAGAACCTTTAATTGTATAAAATGACAAATAACTAGTAAGTATACCATATACTCAATATTCTTAGATAAAACTCAATAGATTATTCATACATCCAAACAATTAGAAGTATCCATTCCCAAACAACGCAAAAGCCAAAGAAAACAACACAATCCAAATATTGTTTAAGTTCATTTCTGCATATTTCCTTTCATAACATTTATTGTTTATTTTCCTTTTTCATTCATAAAATGATTTATCCTTTTAATTTACATTTATTTCTTACAAAGTTTTATTTCCTTTCATTCATTCAGTACCTATTTCATTTATTTCCATTCATAACTTATAAAATTCATTTTTCATTTATTCATATAATGTAAATTTCTTTTTATTGCATTATATTCATTTTATTATTTACTTTAATTATAAATAGTTTCAATATTAACTTAAGTTCAAAATCCTTTACTTACAGTACTCATTTTCTATTTCATTTAATTAGTAGTATTACAATTTTAACTCAAGTTTATAACTATTTTCATATCAAATTTCTTATTTATAAAAGTAAATTTCATTGAACACTTCCATTACATAAGTTTTACTTGTAAAAATTTCCATTACATATTCTTTTAACATTTCAACTTTTAATAATTGGTAAGTTATATATATATATATATGTCTTTAAGAATGCAATTGAAAGTTACACAAGTTTGACTTACTTATTTTAATTAACTTAAGGTTCAATAATTATCATTTCTTATTTTCATATTCTTTTCCTTTACAAGTTACAAATTTCAAATTCCTTGTATATTTCAGTTATAACCTGGCATATAATTTCTTATTTTCATTTAGAAGTTTCAATTATTAAATAGTTAAAATTTTATTCCATTACAATGATTGAAATCTCTAGTTTATAAAATTTTAAGAAATAAATGTCGGGTTCCTTTTCAAATCTTTTAAAATAATATATATATAATCATATCTATATATATATATATATCAAATCATACTTGGAATTAAAATTTAAGATTAATTTATCAAAACAATTGTGTAGTAAAATTATTACATGGCCTTCCCACTTTGAAACTCAAAAATGAACATCGATGATGCGTGCACTCATCACCGAAATTATTTTCCAGCGACAGAGGAGGGAGTACAAAACTTATTCCTTTTCCAAAATTTCTTTAAAACATTTCCTTCAAATTATATCGAAATATTATATCAGAAATACTTTTAAATAATACAAATATTATATTCCAAATCCTTTGAAAGAAATTTTCAAAAATCCTGGAAATTAAGTTCTCAAATTTTCCAATTTATATTTATTTTA
This sequence comes from Allium fistulosum, assembly GCA_030737815.1. Classification (NCBI taxonomy): domain Eukaryota; kingdom Viridiplantae; phylum Streptophyta; class Magnoliopsida; order Asparagales; family Amaryllidaceae; genus Allium; species Allium fistulosum. The sequence goes on from CM060905.1 coordinate 1,148,859,140, forward strand.
TTTACAAATCTTATTTTCAACCAATATTTATAAATTTCCTTACCCAACAAACAAATATATTACAACCAAATATATCATTATATAAAATTGTTTTTTTATATATACAAAATATATAATAGGCAAAATTATTTCATTTACCTATATTTCAAAACAAATATTGTGTCGGTTTGTCCTATTACATTTAGAAATCCCTATCGATGTCATAGCGTCCTATGCACCAACCAGAATTTATAAATACAAAAAGGAACAAATTAACACAATATAAAAACCTTTTATAACACTAACAAATACGCTCTCTCATATATATACGCTCAGCGACTCATTCTAGGGTATTACTATCCTATCAAATAAAGAGTCAGACCCCACAAAGCTAAGGTTATCGCTAAACCTGGCTCTGATATCAACTGTAGCACCCCACCTTTTTGTACATTTTGAGCAGACACACGTGGCGACTCAAATCATACAGAAGGGCGGATTGTTTTGGGGTAAATAAGAAAAAAATAGAGAAAGAGAAAAACAAAACAGAATCTCGCAGCGGAATGACAAACTATAATAATCAAATAGCAGTTCATGAAGCTGTATACAAAACATTTGATTATACTTATACAATACAAAATCAGAGTTACACATATTAGAGATAAACAAATAATGCAGCAGAACAGTATGAATGCAGTGGAATAAATATAGTAAATAATAGTAGTACAAATCTTCGTCTTCGTCCTCCAGAAATAAGGTCTTCAAATCCTGAAATGCTTAGGCTAACCCGAGCGAATTGAAAAGACAAAACACTCAAGTCAGAACTAAAAGATCTTATGTGAGTTAAATCAACGGTAAATAACTACGAGTGGAACGGCGCCAGAGATGTTTACGGGGTTTGACATCTCCTATCCAGTGTCTAACGTGAGTGCAGTAACTTAAGAGATGTTCGAGATTCACATCTCCTAAGGATCTGTTAAACTATCTACTATGTAGTACAATACGCTATTATAATATTTCTACAGTAAGATAAACTATTAAAATAACGTTAAGGCATTACCCATTTCCCCCTTAACACATTTTATATATTCCCATAGTCTATACAGTACCGTAATCCCGTTCGTACTGGACATCGTCAGAGGGCACTCCATAGGTATGGTACAAAACAAACTCGTAGTGGTCTCGATAGGGTAGGTGACATAGCACAACTAGGCAATGCCAGGTTAGATATATCAATTACACTTTCGGACTGGTGGTAACGCATAGTAGCTACTACTGCCCACCTCGGAACACACTGCCAAATCAAAAATCGAGGGTGGCAACCAAATCAATCGCAAAATCAGAATATAGTATCGAAGGAATGTGCCCGATCGGAGGAATGACCTCCGTTGGCCCGTCAATTGCAACTGTTTTAGCCACCTTAAGCTAACTCATGGGAGTCAGGTCCACATATATATCTCATATTGGATCGTCGCCAACCATCCTACTTCATTCTAGAATCTCTGCCGTATACACAGTTGTTCAAAGTGGTTTTCCGTATTGGCAGAGAGTATGACAATATCTGATCCTGGTTAACAACCAATTGCTTATTACACACCAGGTGGTTCTTTTACATTTCCAAAATCATTTCATAGTTGATATCAAAATATCATATTCAATTCAAATCATATCACTTTCGAAATCATATTCACCTTTGAAATCATATCACATTTGAAATCATAGTTCGAAATTATATTTTCTTTCAAAAGTCATATTTCCAAAATAGGCTAAACTCTCATTTCAAAATATCATATTAAACCAAATATGTTATTTTAATCCCAACTTAGGTTATAACATTATTAACCATATTCACTTAAAAATCGAGAATTTGAATATAAACCCATCCATTTTACTTAGTTTGGAATTTAGAAAAAAATAGTAATAAATAGTTCTAAATAGTTAATATAGATTTAAAATATATTAAATATAATTAAAATAGATTAAATAGCTTTAAAATAGATTAATTAGATTTAAAATAAGTTAAAACAGGTTAATTAGTTTAAATAAATTAAATGGTTTAAAATAGGTTAAAATGATTTAATATAATTAATACAAGTTAAAACAGTTTAATACTTTAAAATCTTAATAATTAGAAATTTTGAAATAATATATTTTTAAAACAGTTTATATTAAAACATGAATTTGGAATTTATATCAAATTAAACTATTCATTTCATTTCAACGCATTTGGATCATTTTCAATTTCCAAGTCAACAAACTAAATTCCAAACCTTTCAATTTAACATTTCAATAAACCATTGAATTTCGTATCGTTTCAATCCATGTAAAAAAAATCAATTCGGATTACTCCAATTTCAAAATATTTCAAAGTTATTTTCTAACACTTCAATAACTTAATTTCGATAGAATTTCATGTATACTTAAATTTTTAACTTTAACTTCCAATTTAATTTCTTAAAGCAATTCCTTTTAAACAAATTCATATTTCAACTCACAACTTGATTTTCCAATAATAATTCAATTTATATACATCAAATTTTTCAACATATTATTTTTACTAATTCAAAAATTTAGAAGTTCAAAATCATTAAATTTAAACAATCCGGTGTTCGTATATAATTTTCCACCCTAGGATCAAGTGATACGGATATTTATCATTTCAATCCGCAATTTAAAATGTTACGGTTATATATCATTTTAAACCGCAATCCCGAATTAATAATAAAATCCATAAAATCGCTTGAGTCTATCATTACAACCCATAACGATTTTTCCTTAATATATTGATCATTCCGGTATGTATCATTTCAACCCATAGTGAACTTGCAGTTTATAACGATATAAAATAAAACATCCATTCATCCAATATCAACAGTCACACATCCATCACAATCAACATCCAAATCAATCAATAAATATCAATATAGAACTGATAATCAATAACAGGAATATAACTGGCAATTTATATTCAATAATCAATTAAATAACAATTTAATTCAAATAAATTCAAATTAATGGAGATGATGATTTAAAATATACCAAACAGTCGTAAATAAATTTCTAATCACATCATAAATTTAATTTAAAAAACATAAGAAATTTTAGAAGTTGTGAGTGGGAATTTAAATTAAATTTAATCCAATTTAAGCCCAAAATTCAAACGATCTTAGAATTCGTCCAAACCCACGTCAAAATGTCCAGAATTCCAATACGATCCCAACGAAACAAACCGCGCGTCAATCGGATCTTGTACGCAAAAATTATTGCGATTAGAACAATTGAAAGATAAAATTTAATAAAATAAAAAAAATCATACGCACACCTCAGCACGTCTTCCTCCAGGCCTTACCCTCTACTGTAACTCGCGAGATCAGTGCTGCCCCGCGGTATAGTTCGCCGCACGCCAACCTGGGTAGCCTCGCCACCGAATCCATGCGCCTAACCTTGCTGGCCATCACGACCCCCATGACACCGAATGACGCGATCCACACGACACACTCAGCTCCCCCCCGCCCTCGATGACTATAGGAACAGCCGCCACTTTGATACCAAAACCCTAGCGAATTTTAGCGAGCAATCCGACCATCAAAACGCCAAACAACCCATAGCTTGGATAATTATGAAAATTTAAACCCATCTACAAAATAATATTTTACATAATATATTAAATCCTCATGGCATTCGAAACCCATTTTATATGATTTTAACCATAGAATCGAATCAAACCTTTTTCATACATATTTCTTAAAATCAAACATGGCGTATAATCAAAGCATATAATTATTTAAATAATCCAAGTGGTTTTAAATTTCAAACCCGAAATCAAAATGTTCATTAAAACATAAATGAGATGATTTGGATTATTATTCACTTTGTTTTGGATATGGAACTTGATATTTGATCTTGGTTAATTCTTCTTCGCTTTAATCCTTAGCTTTTTTTTGATTTTGATCCTCTTTTCTTCTAGGGTTATGGCCGACCTTAGTTCTCTTTAGCTTTTGTGTTTGATTTATGAACGTATGGAATAAAAAATTGAATAAGTGTTTAGGGGTTATGGGATTATGATATACGACTATTTCCCATAATACCCTTCCATTATTCTCTTGTATAGTTAACTTATAAAACAATTTCATAAATCCATCTTTTGATTTCATTTAGTTAAGCACCAGCTTTATTTAGTTTTCAAATCTCAATCCCCTTATCACTCTAGTCTTTACACTATTCTATTTAATTTATCTAATTAAATCGCCTAAATAATGTTATTTAAAATTAGGGGTATTATAGGCTCCCCTCCTTAAAGAATTTCATCCTCGAAATTCGGTAAGGACTAAACACTAAACATAACAATCATTGGTAACATCTCCTAACTACTTTACTCTAGTAGATCAGGCTAAGTATCTCTAATATTTTCCTCCGTCTCCCAAGTACAGTCCTTCTCGTTGTTGCTCCACTGAACTTTAACTAACTTGACTGTCTTGTTTCTTAACTTCTTCTCATCTCTCGTTACAACCTGAACTGGTTGTCTAATCAAAGTCAAATTTGGTTCTACTATTAAATCTTCCAACGTAGTCGGAAGAATACTAGTTTTTGGATCATGCACATACTTACAAAGATGAGACACATGAAACACATTATGGACACCTGCCAAACTGCTCGACAACTCTACTCTGTATGTGATCTTTCTGATCCTTTGTATAACTGGGAATGGACCAACATATCTTGGTGCCAGTTTCCCTAAATTTCCAAATCATAGCACACCCTTCATTAGTGATACTTTAATGAAAACTCTATCTCCAACTGAGAACTCTATGTTCTGATGCCTCTTATCTATGTAACTCTTCTGTCTAGATTGAGCTTCCTTTATCCTACCTCAAATCAACTCAATCTACTATATTGCCTCTCTAATAAGATCTAGACCCAGGACTAATATGTCACTAGTTTCCAACGAACATGCTGGTGATTTGCATGGCCATCCATACAAAGCTTCGAAAGGCACCATTCCTATACTAGTTTGATAATTGTTTTTATATGAAAACTCAAACTAAATGTAGGTGATCTTCCCAAGAGTCACCGAAGTCTAGCACATAAGCTCTTAATAAATCCTCGAGCACCTTATTGACTCTTTATGTCTGCCTATCTGTCTAAGGGTGATACACAGTACTACTAGGAATTTCATGCAGTCTAACTATGTTCTTCATAAACAATTTAGCTAAAACAGGTTCCGTCCTAGTTGAATTCACTGGAATGAAATGCGAACTCTTGGTCAACCTATCAACTCTGACCCATATACATTCATTTCCTTGATTCAACCTTGGCAACTAATATATAAAATCCATGGATATTGAATCCCATTTCCGAACTGGTATCTCCAAAGGTTGAAGCAATCCACTAGGTTTCTGATGTCCGGCCTTCACTTGTTGACAGTTCACAAACTGTCTAACCCACAAGCCAACATCCTTCTTCATACCTTCCCGGTAGAAACTCCTCTTCATATCCTAATACATCTTTGCTCCTCCAGGATGATTCGTAAATTTGGATCGTGACATTCCCTAAGAACTTCTTTACTTATGTCCTCAACATTCGGAACACACAACCGTCCCTTCTTTCTCAACCATCCCATCTAGTCAAGATAAAATTCCTTTAGAACATCAATCTCCGACCCAACCTCAAGCCTTCTAATCTTCTCAACTAACAATGGGTCTTCTTTCTGCTTAGAGGCAATCCTTTAGATTAGCACCGATCGAACTTCCAAGCAAGATACCATGGCAGTGCTCTGACTAGAACTAGCAGTCGATCTTAACAGCACAATACAAGTAGTCAAAGCCTCAAGATCTTTCCATTCTGCCAACATGGCTAACACCAAATTCTAATATTTTCTCCTAAGAGCATCCACTACTTTATTTCCTTTCCTGGGTGTATACTCTATACCAAAATCATAAGCCGCTAAAAACTCCAGCTAGCTCTGCTATCTCATATTCAACTCCTTCTGAGAGAATAGATACCTTAAGGACTTATGTTCTGTTTATAACTTAAATCTCTCCTCTAAGAGATAATGTCTCCATATTTTCAATGCAAAGATCACTGCTTCCAACTCTAATCATGAGTAGGATATCTTACTTCATGCGGTCTAAGCTATCGTGAAGCGTAAGCGATAACTTTACCTTTCCACATCAACACAGCCCCTAATTCAGTTCCACATGCATCGGTAAACACTACTAATCCTTGGTTTACATCTAGATCCACTAACATAAGCGTGTTAGTCAACAAATGCTTTAGCTTAAGGAATGCTTCCTCACATTTGTCAGACCAAATAAACTTCACGTCCTTCCTCCTTAGCTTAGTCAAAGGCATTGCTATCCATGAGAAATCCTTAGTGAATCTCCAGTAATAGCGCGGGAGTCCAAGAAAACTTCTGATCTCAGTCACTGGTCCCTTATTGGTGTTAATAGCTTCGATCTTATCCGGGTCAACTGAAAAACCCTCCTCTGAAACCACATGACCAAGAAATTAAACCTCTTTCTCCCAAAAATGACTCTTGGAAAACTTTGCTTTCAGCTGATGCTGCCTCAGGATCTCAAGCACTATTGTAAGATGAACTTCATGCTCTCTTTCATCCTTAGAGTATATTATAATGTCATCTATAAATACCAATATGAACCTATCCAAGTTCTCTCGGAAAATTTGGTTCATCTAATCCATAAAGAAAACTGGCGCATTCATTAACCTGAATGGCATTACTAACCCCTCCTACAAACCGTACCTAGTCTGAAACACCGTCAACGGAATACTGTCCTCTGCCACTCTTAACTGATGGAAACCTATCGCTAAATATAATTGGGAAAATACTCTAGCTCCACACAACTGATCAAATAAAGCATCGATTCTCGGCAAAGGATGCTTATTCTTGATCGTCTTCTCGTTCAACTTATGATAGTTGATACACATCCTTAATGACCCGTCCGGCTTCTTCACGAACACCATGGTCGCTCCCTAAGGCGAACTGCTTGGTCTAATAAAATTCTTCCCTTCTAAATCCACAAGCTGCACCTTCAATTCCTTCATCTCGGTCGGTGTCATCCCGCTAGGTTGTCTACTTATAGGTTCTGCTCCTGACACAAGATCTATCTGAAACTCAACGATTCATTTCGGTGGTAGTCCTGTAACTAGCTCAAAAACATCTGCAAACTCTCTTGCACTAGAACCTGACTCAACTCTTCTTCTACTTCCATGACACTCAACATAGCACAAGCACTCTGTCTGAATTCTCCATTGAGAATATAATTCGGTTATGACTACTAGGTTGTATTACCGATATTTCCCTATCTTGGAAAAATATCCTAGCATCATGTTTATCTAACCAATCCATGCCCAAAATGATTCTGAAATCTATGAAATCAAAAACATATAAAATGCATGCAAACTTATGACCTAACAAATCCAGTTCTACTTGGTCACATCTCATCACCAGAGTTGCATACCCTCCTATCTGATTCGCAACCCTTAAGGAAGTAACTAGGTTTGAGGGTTCTAAACATAACCTATCAACCAAACACTGAGATATAAATGAATGCGATGCACCGATATCAAATAGTACCCTAACTGGTATACTTTGAATCAAAAGCGTACCTTCCATCATAGTCTTTCCCTTCTCAGTAGCAGTTGCCTAGCAGATGATGGTCCAACAACAAAGACCTTTCCCTTAGCCGCTCTGACCGGTTCTGGACACTGATTCTTACATTCTCAATCTTGTCGTAGTTAAAGCACTTCACTCCTTTATGGTCTGCAGCCTTCTTTCATTTTCCAGTTCGACATTCATGAGCAGTGTCCCTTCTTATCACACTTAAAGCAGAGTAAATTAGCCTTTGCCTTCTTGGCAGCTTCTCCCATCTAGGTTCCTTTCTTCTTAAAGAATTTCCTCTTCTTACCCCCAAAAACCCTGGGTTTCAACCTACTTCTCCTTCCCATAAGTAGCAAGCATCTCTTCATTCCAGATTTCCATCTCTACGACAACAGTACTTGGATCACAGAGATGTGGCATTGTTGCTCTAGCAATCTCAGGTCTTAACCCTCAAATAAACTTCTCATTCCTTTTAATGATAGTGTCAATGGTAGCATATCTGTATCTCGATAGCTCATCAAACTTCATAGCATACTCCATCACCGACATCTCACCCTGCACTAGATCCATGAACTTTATCAACAATAATGACTTGGCTATTTCAAAAAAAATCTCTCTTCGAATCTCCTTCGAAAGTATGCCCAAGTCAACTCTTCCTCGGGAATTCCAATGGTAACACTATTCCACCAATGAAGCGCTGCTCCCTGCAACTATCTATATGCAAGTCTCCTCTTCTGCTCATCGTTTAATCCTAAGTCAGCAAAGATCCTTTCACAATGGAAACGCCAATTATCTACTTCTATAGCGTCCTCTATTCCCAATATAGCTTTCCACCAAGACTATTATAATAACTACTCAGCTTCGCATAGTTATTGCCAACTGGGGCCACGGGATTTGCTCCTTCAAGAACATTACCCCCAACTACTCCTGCAGCTGCTCCAGCTTGCATCAGATTGATGAAGAACTGATACACCATCCCCATATCTTTTGGTAGATTTCCAGCACCTACGTTGGCATTTGGATTTTGATTAGCATTTGCCTATTGACCCTGGTTTCTCCTATTGGGTCGAGCATTTTGATTGGTTGTAGTGCTTCCTCCACCTAGATTACCTCTTCTGTTTTATGCCTCCATATCTTCCTTTATCATTTGTTTGCATACGAGCCTGAGTAAGATACAGAAGAATGGTCTAAGTGAGAGGAGAGTACGTACTTATAAATATATCCATAGCATTTACAGGTACGTTACTATAGTGTTTCCCCAAACCCCGATCTAATTTTCTGATTCATTGGATTATGTTTTGAAGATCTTTTAGGTTTCATTTTTTTAAGTTTACATAAACCTAGGCTCTGATACCAACTTGTAACATGCCCTACTTGGAGGCCCAAAACTAATGGCTACGGATGCTGTAGTCATCCATAGTTATTAATTCTTAGTGACCAAATGCAGTAATGTTAAATACATTGATATAACAAAAACACATGGATGTGAAGAAAAGTTTTAAAACCATAAAACAAATTTCTCATTCCACTTTAAGTCATATTTCAAATTCATTACATAATCCCAATTTCGATAACCACGTTCAGAGAAAATATAACTAATACAAAATACGCCAAGAGCGAAATATGAAAATGTCCCCTTGGATGATCAGAGTCTCAATATAGGCAATTAAACAACTTCGCCATAACAACCAAAACACAACGGAGTCAAATAGAAAGAATTCCTAATAGCTAGCTTGCCACCTGCATGTCTCCGGAAGCTTATACGTCTAAAGGAGAATCTGAAAACCTTAATTCTCAATCTACTCATAATTAATTGAGCACCTGAGAGTTTAAGGGGAAAACATAAACTTCTAGTCAGAGAAAATGCCTGATATGAATAATAACCTACCATCTCGAACCATATAGATACCTAACGAGACCATTCCATTTAGCAGAACGGGATTTTCCCTCACTAATATCATAAGAAAATTTATAATAACCATATACTGTGCACCTGCATCCACAATGGTTAACACATAACATACTATAATATATCTTGATGATATTCACATATACAATATATTCTAGATTTCATATCCCTATTCTTCTAACTATCTATCCTAAGTTATAGTTTCTAGGGCCACTATTAACCTAATAGTTTTCATGGGCTGACTAATAACCTATTCAAAACTTACGGACTATCTGTCCGGTTTCATAGTTTTCATGGTATCTCTAAGAACCTATTGGCCCCTGCCAATAACTTCATCCAATTATAGTTTTCATGGGTTCACTATAAACCTATTGGGATTTCCAATAACTTCTCTCATGTCATAGTTTTCATGGGTTGACTATGAACCTATTGATCTATATCAATAACTTAATCTGGATATAGTTTTCATGAAATCACTAAGAACCTATTAGCCCCTTCCAATAACAATTTCCAATTATAGTTTTCATGGGTTTACTATGAACCTGTCAAAACTAACAACTCTTTGATCAGCCTTTGGGATCCTACCTTCTGGTCTACCTGACTTGCTAGGTACAATTTTACTCACATAGGAGTTAACTCAATATATATTAACTACTCGGTCAACTTAGCTAGTTATTCTGCCCATAATACCCTAAAATGTAGTTATGGGTTACCTATAAAGTAAATATATTTATAGAAGAAGCACACATGTTAATTGATCATAACATAATAATGTAAACATCTATGGTTTAATTTCCATGTAATCATTTTTTGAATGAAATATGGTTAATACCTTTAACCTATTATCTCTAGCAAGGAAAGCTTCTTCAAAAACACCAAAGTTAAATGCCATTTCAAAACTCTTTCATATTGCCATTGGTTCTTCTTTAAAAATGAGATCGGGTTCTTTGTTTTGAAAACTAATACTTTCAAAACCTTAGACTCTCTCTTTCGAAACTATAGAAACATACCTTTTGAAAGTATTCAAATCTTCTATTCAAAACACATAAATATATGCCTTTCGAAACACTCAAAACCTCCTTTTCGAAAGCATCAAAACCTTCCTTTCAAAACCATTAAAATATTCCTTTCGAAAGTATTAAATCTTATATTTCAAAACCTCTTAGTCCAAGTGGCATTTATAGATGCGTAGCTATGAAACAATTTGAAAGTTTCTCTTTCAAAATATTTTGGGTTTAACGTTAAATATAACTTCTAGGTCAAAATGAATATAAGCGAAAGTAACCACTTTCGAAAGCTTTAATTTTTCAAGTAAAACAATTGGGGGAAAGGATAGCTTTGAAACAACCTTTCGAAAGCATTAGGAAGTGGCTTCCGTATTAATAAAACAATAGCTTCCCTTTCGAACTTATTATTGTAAGGCTACAAAGGAAAGTGGTCTTTAACCCATTTGAAAGGTATGATTACGCAGCTAGGTTTCAACTTGGTTCAAAAGCGACTACCCTTTCGAAAGCTCCTTTTTAAAACTTAATACACGGCAATTCAATCGAAAGCTACTTTAAAACAAAGGTATGCGGCAATCCCTTCGAAAGCTATAACCTTGACGAAAGCTTCTTAGAAAACAATCGGTAACACTTTCGAAAGCAAAACAGAGGCAAGTCGATCGATTCAAAAGCTATTAAAATGGCATCAGCCTCTTCGAAAGTTTGCTTTTGACACCATCGCCTTTCTCCAATACACTACATACCGGCTATTTGATATCATGTGTTTGGGTTTTGAATGAATTTAAAAGGCAATCTGGGATGATATAGAAAGCAAGCAAATGGTAGTGGCTAGCTTGTAATTTGAAGCAAAATTGATTTTTATTCTATCCAAAGAAACTCCTTTGTACCTAACTTGCCTTATTTGTCAAAATGTGATTGGTTGCCAAATCATTTACTAAAATCCTTTATAAAGAGGTTGTCAATTCATCCTTTAATAATTAAAAATATTTTGGCAAAGAGGCCTTTCCCCTTAATAAAACAATTAAAACATTTAAGTCACCAAATTCATTACTTTAATTTCCATAGTAAATCACTTAGGAAAAATCCCCAAAAATCATCTTAATTCTATTTCAATATGTTTTCTAACATATATAAATTTTGGACCCAAAAGACTTTATATAATTGGCGAAATAAATTTTTAAACCCAAATTATCTATTTCTTCCGTTCAGAATTCATAGTAAATTATCCATAGCTTGGATAATTATGAAAATTTAAACCCATCTCCGGAATAATATTTTACATAACATATTACATCCTCTTGGCTTTCAAAACCCATTTTATATGATTTTAACTACAGAATCGAATCAAACCTTTTTCATACATACTTTTTTAAATCAAACATGACATATAATCAAAGCATATCATTATTCAAATCATCCAAACGGTTTTAAACTTCAAACCCGAAATCAAAATGTTCATTAAAACATAAATGAGATGGTTTTGATTATTATTCACCTTGTTTTGGATAAGGAACTTGAGATTTGATCTTGCTTAATTCTTTCTTGCTTTAATCCTTAGCTTTTTGTTGACTTTGATCCTCTTTTCTCCAAGGATTATGGCCGGCCATAGTTCTCTTTAGATTTTGTGTTTGATTTATGAACGTATGAAATGAAAAATGGAATAAGAGTTTAGGGGTTATGGGATTATGATGTACGACTATTTGCCATAATACACTTGCCATATTATCTTGTATAGTTAACTTATGAAACCATTTCATAAATCCGTTCTTTTGATTTCATTTAGTTAAGCACGACCTCTATTTAGTTTTCAAATCTCAATCCTCTTATTAGTCTAGTCTTTACATTATTATATTTAATTTATCTAATTAAATCTCCCGAATAATGTTATTTAAAATTAGGGGTGTTACAACATTACTCAATGTTACAACATTTTGTAACTATTATTACAAAACAAACTTTTTATGGATTTTCTATTAAATATAATTTTAATTAAATTGATTACTATATAACACATTATATCAAGTACATAATAGAAAGAAAACATCTTTTATTTTGAACAAGATTGGTTATCGAGTTAGATATATATAACAAATTTTATTATTGTCCTAAAGGCATACCCCAAACTCTATCATATGCAATATCCTATACATGAAATTATACACACACACACACACATCTATATATATATATATATATAAGCAACCATATGCATTTCACTTGATAAAATAAAATGAGTAAGGTGGGGAATGTGACGTAGGCTAACCAGAATATATCAACCCATACGTGCAATACTAACTAATAAAATTCATCCATTAGCAACCATCATCTAAAACGTGTCCCAATGACACATTCATAACTATGCCTTGCATCCAAATATTTATAGCTATGGTATATACAAAGGTAAATACAGTGTGCACTAATAATTATACTAATTTGAATAGAAATATACCATAAAAGAGCTCTGGATAGTAGCTTGGATTCTCTCATCGGGCTCCCTAGTACTCTCTACTGGGTCGTCTCCCCACTGGACTCTAATCAGTTTAATTAGTTTATTGCAGAGTAGCATTGTCCCATGCTAAACAATATGTCTAGGTGCACAGTGAACAAGCGACTCTCTTCCCACTTCAACTTCTTCCAACTGACTCAGCTCGACCACTACGTATGAATCATGCAGACACTTTCCAAGTGTGACACATAAAACACATTATGAACTCCAACCAACTTTTCACGACGCTAGACTATGTAAGCAAACTTCCTTACTCTCTCCATGATCGAAAAAGGCCCTACAAACCTTGGTGCTAAATGTCTTAAACTACCAAACCTTATCAAGTGGGAAATCTTCACAAAGACCATGTTGCACATTTCGAACTTCAACTCTGTGGATCCCATGTCAGTGTAAGATTTCTGCCTACCTTAACTTATCTGGTCCAAGAATGATCAAACCTATAGTATCCGACCAACAAGATGGTGATCTACAAGGCCTTCCATACAATGCCTCAAATGATGCCATCCCAACACTTGCCTACTAGTTGTTATTTTAGGCAAACTCTACTAAAGGCAAGCGATCCTCCCAAGAACCTCCAAAATCTAAGTTACACATCCGAAGCAAGTCCTTCAATACCCTATTCACCCTCTTAGTCTTCCCATCTGTCCATGGTGACAAGTGGTACTAAAATTTAATTCAGTGCCCAAGGCCTCTTGAAGAGTCATTTAAGGCTCACTAGTTAAAAGCAGACCTTGGTCACTGATATTTCTCAAAGAAACTCCATGCAACCAAACTATCTCTCTCATGTATTAGGTCTCCAAAGATGCAGCTGTCCTTGTTCTTCTGACTGGAATAAAATAAGAGCATTTGTTCAGTCAATCAACTATGACTCAAATACTCTCATTTCTCCTTCTACTCCTAGGTAGAACATCAATAAAGTCCATATAGATACTTTTCCATTTCCACTCTAAAATATATAATGGCTGTAACAATCCACCAGGCTTCTTCTGCTCTGCCTTTACTCTTTGACAACTTGCACGTTTGGAAATAATTTCTGCTACATGCCTCTTAATAATAGGCTAATAAAAGACTTTCATCGTATCAAGATACATTTTATCACCACCAGGATGAATGGTTATCCTAGAACGATGGGACTCAGCTAGTACTATGTCAATCAACTCCAAAATAAGAGGAAGGCACAACTTTCCTCCCTCTATAAACACTCTTTCGAGTCAATGGAATAGCAGTCCAAATGACTTGAGTGCCTCCTTATTCAGCTTCCCACATATATCTATTAAATCCTTTTATTTCCTCGGACTAGGACAATTACGGTTATTAAGTGAAGGCTGAATAACTAAAGTCGCCAATAATCTGGGTGTGATGTACAAATGAAGGTCGAAAATCGAATACAGAAATGAACTCCAAGTGCTTCCATTCCAAGAATATAGGCCTTTACATCGCATGCCTTTCACTTAAGGCATCAGCTACAGCGTTGCCCATGCCTGGAGTATATGAGATACTGAAATCATATGATGCTAAGAACTCCATCCACCTCTGCTGCCTCAAATTGAAATCTTTCTAGGAGAATAAATACTTTAGAGACTTATGATCCATGAATAACTTAAACCGCTCTCCTAAAAGATAATGCCTCCATGATTGGAGAGCAAACACAATAGCTGCCAACTCAAGATCATGGATTAGATAGTTTCTCTTGTGAACTTTCAATTGTCGACTAGCATAACAACGACTCTACCCTTTTGCATTAACAATGCACCCAGTTCTGTACAACAAGCATCGTTATATATTGTGAATGCCTTCGTACACCAGGGAGTACTAAATAGGTGTACTAGTTAATAACTCTTTCATCTTAATAAAAGCATCTTCACATTATGAGCTCCCCGAGAATAATAAATTCTTCTTGGTGAGGTGGATCAACGATGTGGAAATTTTAGCGAAGTCCTTAATGAACTTCCTATAGTAGCAAGCCAAACCAAGAAAGCTCCCAATCTCTATAATATTCTTTGGCATATGCTAATCTTATACCACTATAATTGTACTAGTATCGACTGCTAGTCGATCTTCAAAGAAAACAAGTCCAAGAAACCGAATCTCCTTGCCCAAAGAGTGAAATTTGGAAAATTTCACCATTAGCTTATGCCTACAGAGAGTATTAAGCATTTATCCTAAATGCAACATGTCTCTTCCACTCATTTTGAATAGACGGTCATCAATGGATACCGTCAGGAACTTACTCCGCAACCCTTTAAAGAGACAAACCATGATATCAAAGAAATATGTTGGTGCATTGGTTAGCCCAAATGGCATGACGACCTCTCATAAAGTTCATCGGGTGTATGAAAAATATTTTCTTAATAGTATTCCTATATGCAATTAATGGAATTCGATAGCCAAGTCAAGCTGAGAACATATCTTTTCTCGACCTAAATGATCAAAAATATCATCTATAAAGGACAGTGGATAACGATTCTTCTTTCTTAGTTTATTTAACTCATGATAATCGATGAAAAGCCTTAGTGAGCCATCCACTTTACTAGCGAAGACATATGGTGCTTCCCACACCAAAATACCACTTCATCAAATGAAGCCATTCTCTAATAATTCAATTACTTGCTTATTTAGCTCACGTCTTTCTCTGGCTACCATACGCCTAAGAGGTAAGGCAATAGGTGTTGCATGATGTTCAAGGTAAAGTTGAAATTCGATCTCCTTATGGGGCGAAAGACTAGAAAATTCGAAAAAGACATCAAGATAGTCACGAACTATTGGTACTGAAGCTAATTCGTCATGTGACATGTCTAAAAAATATAGGTAATTCGACATAACTGAACTCCATGGGTCATAGTGAACCTCAAGGCTGCGCCCAATACAAGTACCTAACTAAACCACCTATCTACCACAATTTAGCACTGCTCTATACAGAGTTATCCAATCTATTCCAAATATTTAACCAAACCCATAAATTCACAAAATAAAAGCATCGTAGTCAAATTCCACACCTAAAATATACAACTTCAATCCCTTACGAATTGTGGATAGGTGAGTGTATCCTCCAACAAAGCTTGATACTACAGGCTCTATGACTATAATAGTCTCTATATGCAATTCATCTACTAGTCTACTCGAATAAAAGAGTATGTTGTCTCACTGTCAAATAAAGTAAGAATAGATATATCAGAAAGAGTTAACAAACCTTTAATAACGACCTTCTTTCCCTTATCCATAGCCGGTGCATCATTCAAGCTAGAAATATCATCTAGTGCATATGCTGGAACAACTTCAGTAGAAGTTTTAGGTTAACTTGGACACTCTCTCTTCATATGCCCAAACCAGTTGCGGTTGTAGCATTTGATCTTTGCAATGCCTACCCTACAATCCATTGCTAAATGCCTCCTAGCATGACACTTCTTATACTTAAATTTTAGCTTCTTTATCTTGTCCTGAACTCCCATTCCACTTTTATGGTAGTCTTGCTAAACTGGCTTCACCTTCGCCTTCGCCTTCTTAGGTTCCTCCTTTCTGGTCGAATTCAGGATTATCATCTCCACCAAACTCTAAAAAGTAGCTCCAGTAGGTACATGGCTCAAAGCAATACCTTTCAAAGATAGATTCAAACACTTAGCAAAC
The DNA here is from genome assembly GCA_030737815.1 of Allium fistulosum. NCBI lineage: Eukaryota > Viridiplantae > Streptophyta > Magnoliopsida > Asparagales > Amaryllidaceae > Allium > Allium fistulosum. The sequence goes on from CM060905.1 coordinate 1,148,875,777, forward strand.
TTCATCACCTTTTCCACTAGTGTATTGATAGGTCCAAGCCATACATAGCAAGTTGATTAAACCCATTCACATACTACTTGACATTGTAGTTGTTTGCGCCAAAAATGGTCACAAACCCCAATTATTGTGAAAGCACCAGTGTATGAATACAAATCAGCAATATTCAGACACAAATATCAGATCTAAGCTAGCAATAAACAGCAATCCAAAAATAAATCTCAAGAACACGAAATTTATAGTGGTTCGGCTATCTCCGGCCTACGTCCACTTCAATGATTTTTATCTTTTATTGATGTTCTTTGCTGATTACAGATGATTACAGCGGATACAATGATTGAATTCGAGTATAACAGCAATGGAAAGAAGTAGAATTGAATTCGGCAGAGTCTGGACGTCGAATGGCCAAAAATATCCCCTTTCTACAGGCTTCAGGGGGCTATTTATAGGCGTAGGAGGCTGAGATCGTGCTCAAACTTCGGGAGATTTCTTCTGGCACGTGAGGGGCCCACGCGACCGACCCCACCAAGTTTCGACTCGATCTGTGATCGATACGAATCCATTTCGTATCCATCAAAAAATGATCCAATCGAGCTGAAACTTGGCAGGGACATTCTTTACCTCGCATGCAAGCTACTGTGAAAATTTCATTGCATTTGGATCAACAGTTCGTGAGATATGATCGATTCAATATTGTGTTTTCGTGTGCACTGTCGCGTTCGAATCCATGTTTTGAATTCGTCACTTCGTATCGATCATAAACACGTGTGCAAGGGATAACATGGCACGAGTTTCCCGTATCGATCCACTTCCAGTGGCGCATTGACCGATTCGTATCCATGAATTTCGCCTTGTTTGTATCGAGTACTGTTATCTATTTTGAATCAGTCCTTCGCGTATCTCGTTTCAGCTTTCAACGTCTAGTTCGAATTGTTCATCGATTCGAACTAAGCATCGATCAATCGATACGAAATTCATGGATACGAAGGCTTGACCATTCTGATCGATACGAAGTCAGTGGATACGAACCAAGGTGCGGTGATGGATACAAGCAGATGGACTCGAGCTTCATGAACGCGAACTGACTCGTGCCTGATCGATTCGAAGACGATCGATTCGAAGTTCCCAAGCCCCGATGTATTCAAACTTGACGATACTCCTCCGATGGATACGAATCTGATTGATTCGAATAGGTTGTCTCTGATGGATACGAACATCACATTTTATCTAACTTGTATCGATCATATCTCATTCATACAAACTCCGATTTACCTGAAAATTGGAACGTTGGCTTTCATGGCTTTGCTTGTCATGTCTTGTCAATTACGGCCCGATTTGGACTCGGGCAAAATTCATCGATATCCATGGTTACCCTGCAATGCATAGCTGAATATTCATGACTAGTTATTATCGGTTTTTAGTCAGTTTTGGGTATCTCAGCTTTGCCAAAAAGTGGGATAACACTTTGCCCCCCAAAACATGCCTTTTGGTAAAAGGTGTGTTTTGATCAGTTTCAAGTCGAATGTAGTAAGCTCGGGTTTTATTCGAATCTTATGATATTTTCAATCGAGTTCATGGCTGTTCGAAGCCGAATCGTTATCAATTTCTACCAGTGGAAGTTAAGAATGAAATTCTACAGTCTCTCTGGACTGTTGATGATCGCTCCGGACCCTTGCGAAGCCCATTCCAGACTTAGCGGTCGAATAGAAAGATCCTATTGCACTTCGGCATTGCTTTCTATTCCTTGCACTCTGGCCCCAGTTAGGGCGTGAAGCGATGTCTTGGCCGTTCTGGACCGATCGTTGCCCCTCCGGGCTCCTGCTGGATCCCATCCTGTCACTCTCCGATGAAGGGGAAACAACGTTAAGTGGGTCGGTCCTGTCGCTCTCCGGCGAAGCGACCCACTTCTTGCACTCCGGTTCAGTGTATCTGAACATTAAGCGATGTCATGGCCTAAATCGTGGGCCGATCATAGTCTATCCGGGCTCTTATCGAACCCCGATCCAATCACTCTCCGGTGAATAGGAAACGATGCTTAAGTGAGTCGATCCTGTCGCTCTCTGGCGAAGCAACTCACTTCTTGCACTCCGGACCCCGCCTCTCCGGGTAGGATCATAAAGCGATCATCTTTATATTGATATTTAACGTTTATCCTTTAACTCTCCGGTCAAAGGTTTGTTTCAATAAATGTTTGTTTATTAAATTCAAATCCTAGATGTTCAATCTCAAACACCAGGAAAAACAAGACAATGCCTCTCCGGGCGGAGCGGTCTATTTCTATCTTAGAGCATGCCTAGGGATCTCTCCGGTTCCCGTACATAAGTAAGTGGGATAGCCGTTTTATTTTGGAAATCAAATCTAAGAAAACTAATCGACCAGAGTCCAAATCTTGAACTTGGCCCTTGCTATCACAATCAGTTGATGACGAGTCGTGATCCCGCTCCAGGATCATTCCTGTTAGGTGGAGGCGGTAGTTGTTCGGGCCTTACTGCCGCTGCCCGTTCTCTGAAATATTGTGGCAATCTACCACTCCTGGCATGTTCTTCCACCTCATCCCTTAGGTGGCGGCATTCATCGGTAGTGTGCCCATCCAGCTCATGGAATAGGCAGTATTTTCCAGTCCTGCGTTCCCGCTCCGTGGGATCTCTCCTGGGTGGTTTTCGATAGGGGAGTTGCCCCCGAGTTTCAGTGTAAATCCTTTCTAGGCTTTCCGTCAAATCTGTGTATTGCCTGAATCTAGGCTCCTTGAATTTCTTCCATTTATCAGGACCATCATGTGCGTCATTCTGCTTTCTCTTTCCTTTGTCTGCCCTGGACTGTTCCCTGGCGGTTCCTTCGCCTTGTGCAGCATTTACTTCCTGCCTCTCGGCTCGTGATTCTTCTAATCGAATGAATTTCTCAGCTTCATGGTAAAACTCTCCAAGATCTTGTGGTGGATCTCTTGTCAACGAATCTTTGAATTCGGTGCCTTCTCCAACTCCTGCCACCGCCCTCATCAAAATCATCGATGGATCCGGGCGATCTACATAAGCCACCGTTGCATTGAATCGCAGCAGAAAACCTTTTATGGACTCTCCGGTCTTTTGCTTTATCGAAGCTAAAGTCATCACACTCTTGGGTCTTGTCACATGGACCCTAAATTGTTCCATGAAGCAATCTACAAGCTCGCCCCATGTCCTGATCGATCCGGTCTTTAATTGCCTGAACCATAGTGCAGCCAAGTCTGACAAAAATAAAGGAAAACATCGTGCCATCACTTCCTCGGATGCTCCCAGTACTTCCATGTGTCTAATGTATCTGGTAATGTGCACGGTTGGATCCGACTTCCCATCATACGGATTCAGCGTTGGTAGTTTGAGCTTTGGAGGGTTCCTTGCATTCTTGATATTCGGAGTGAACGGACTCCGACTGACTTCCTCCAATCCTCCGCTAGACAATCCTCCTCTCATGAGTCGTCGCACTAATCCAGCCATCTTTTCATCTCCATCCTGGGGTTGCCCTCTTGGTCTTGAAGGGTATTCTGGTACGTATTCTTCGTGTGGCCCGTTAGCATCAACGTTGGCCCCAGCTTGCTGAGCTCCATCTGTAGGCCTTCCAGCATCGGATCCTGAGGGTCTGCCCCCAAGTCCTTGCTGATTGTCCTCTGGATCTGCATTTTGTCCTTCATTAGGTTCCGCAATCCTAGCTCCTTGTTCCACATTCATAGCCGCTGTAGCTGGTCCTAGGCTCTGCATCCCTGGAGCTCTCATCTATTCAAAGAAATTCTGCAGCATCTCTTGTTGGCTCTTCATTATTCTTTCGTGCATCAGATTGGACATGGTCTCCATTTCATCTCTGGTGATGTAGATCGAAGCTGGTTCTTCTCCAGCGCCAGAGGATGCCTCTTGACTTCCTCCTTGTTGGCTTCTCTCAGCTCTTTGTCTCGTTTGTCGAGTCATTGTCTTTCAAATCTTCAAGCTTTCAAATCTGAACTTCAAATCTTGCGTGGCGGATGCTAGTCCTTCTCAGTGAAAGCACCAAAGTGTTTGCGCCAAAAATGGTCACAAACCCCAAGTATTGTGAAAGCACCAGTGTATGAATACAAATCAGCAATATTCAGACACAAATCTCAGATCTAAGCTAGCAATAAACAGCAATCCAGATATAAATCACAAGAACACGAAATTTATAGTGGTTCGGCTATCTCCGGCCTACGTCCACTTCAATGATTTTTATCTTTTATTAATGTTCTTTGCTGATTACAGATGATTACAGCGGATACAATGATTGAATTCGAGTATAACAGCAATGGAAAGAAGTAGAATTGAATTCGGCAGAGTCTGGACGTCGAATGGCCAAAAAGATCCCCTTTCTGCAGGCCTCAGGGGGCTATTTATAGGCGTAGGAGGCTGAGATCGCGCTCAAACTTCGGGAGATTTCTTCTGGCATGTGAGGAGACCCACGCGACCGACCCCACCAAGTTTCGACTCGATCTGTGATTGATACGAATCCATTTCGTATCCATCAAAAAATGATCCAATCGAGCTGAAACTTGGCAGGGACATTCTTTACCTCGCACGCAAGCTACTGTGAAAATTTCATTGCATTTGGATCAATAGTTCGTGAGATATGATCGATTCAATATTGTGTTTTCGTGTGCACTGTCGCGTTCGAATCCATGTTTTGCATTCGTCCCTTCGTATCGATCAGAAGCACGTGTGCAAGGGATAACGTGGCACGAGTTTCCCGTATCGATCCACTTCCAGTGGCGCATTGACCAATTCGTATCCATGAATTTCGCCTTGTTTGTATCGAGTACTGTTATCTATTTTGAATCAGTCCTTCGCGTATCTCGTTTCAGCTTTCAACGTCTAGTTCGAATTGTTCATCGATTCGAACTAAGCATCGATCAATCGATACGAAATTCATTGATACGAAGGCTTGACCATTCTAATCGATACGAAGTCAGTGGATACGAACCAAGGTGCGGTGATGGATACGAGCAGATGGACTCGAGCTTCATGACCGCGAACTGACTCATGCCTGATCGATTCGAAGACGATCGATTCGAAGTTCCTAAGCCCCGATGGATTCAAACTTGACGATACTCCTCCGATGGATACAAATCTGATCGATTCGAACAGGTTGTCTCTGATGGATACGAACATCACATTTTATCTAACTTGTATCGATCATATCTCGTTCATACGAACTCCGATTTACCTGAAAATTGGAACGTTGGATTTCATGGCTTTGCTTGTCATGTCTTGTCAATTACGGCCCGATCTGGACTCGGGCAAAATTCATCGATATCCATGGTTACCCTACAATGCATAGCTGAATATTCATGACTAGTTATTATCGGTTTTTAGTCAGTTTTGGGTATCCCAGCTTTGCCAAAAAGTGGGATAACAGTAGTCATCTCGCTCCAATTGAACAAACTTTTCTAACTGTACTCCACATTCCACCTCAAAAATGAACTTAGTCTTAAAGTTCCACTTAAATTCAATCCAGGTAATACCAGTGTCATCTGCCTCAGCAACAATAATCTCCACCAGATTAAGGCCTCTCCTTGCAAAAGCCACAAAGCTAATCGCCTCTTCACTGTATCCTCCACACCCATCATAGCAAAAATCCTATCACAATTCCCCAGCCATGCCCGCCTCTTTACAATTGATTCACCCATGATAATTCTTTCCCTCGGACTTTAAAAATCCCAACGTAACTTAGAAAAGTCCAAAGCAGGTGGAGGACCTAGGGATGAAATTTTCCTAGCACTACGGATCCTTTATTGGGGTGGATTTCAGTTTGAAATCTAGCTTGAAGATATTGGCAGAACCATATAGGAATGTTCACACCCAGACACTTAACTGCCTCACCAAAAATATTTCTAATTTGAATGCTCATTCTCATCTATCTGTAAATAGGAATTATTAGCAACTTTCCTAAGATAGTGTTAAGCATTACTCAAATTATGAGGGTGTGTTTGCTATATAATAATAATTATGAAAATATATAAGTATGCTCTCTCACTATGCACCTAATCCCTTAAGAATCCTTAACCTAAGTTCCAATACCAATTATTGCAGCCTGCACCTCCGGACATACTGATTTAAAGTCTCAAATGACTTTCAAACTTGCTTCGTGCTAAGTAGTATGAGCCATCGGGGTTTTACAACATTATATGATACAAAGACTAATATAAATTTAAAGCATTTCATAATTCAGATCTCACAAAGGAAGGAAACAAAATATAAATACTGAAAATAATCTAGATCAGATAATTGTCTTAATAACTTCGTCCATACAAACTATCTCCAAAATGTAGTACATAGAGTCTGATAAATAGGAATGACATAATACAAAATAGAGTACGTGGAGAGTAAAAATAAATAGATATAACTCTAGGAGCCTAGCTAGTCTCTTCCTCTATGCATTATAATTGGGCCAAATCACCTAGTGGCATTTCCTCCTATGGTGGGTATAAAAAGGAAGAAAAGGAGTGGATCAGACAAAGTCTGGTGTGTAAGTTATATTGATAGTGTATGGTGTTCACAAGTAATTATCTTTATTTATAACCTACATGACCTAAGGAGTCCATTTATGTTTAATTACTAAATATAAAGGACTGGTTATTTTAGAAACCAAGTGTATAATTCTAATTACACCAACAACCATAAGCAACTTATAAAGATTGCTAATCAAGGGTTGAACAACCAACATTTAACAATTCAAGGTCAATTCCTAGTAAGTGAATTCTAATGATTAACTTTTAAACAAACTTTGGGTTAACAACTACATATATTGCATTTACTCATTAAGCGAACATCGCAATGCCTAGGCTTGCACTGAGCATTTGCTTAAAAAATGGCAAATACCTTCAATCTATTTATTATGCAGCTTTGAATACGGGGGATACAGGGAAAGTGTTATATTTGTATTATGTTTGATTATCAGAGTGCAAATCACATATAGGTTATGCAAAAAGTAAATTGCAGTAAAGGAAATAACACAAAGATTTATATTGGTTCGACTAGAATGTACTTGCATCCACTATCCATTTTCGTTGTCCTTCATATAGATATTTGGAACAATGCTTGGGGTGCAAAATATGATGATATGTTGCTCAATAAGAATTAAGATATAGACACAAGGAAGTATGTTTGGCAAACTCTTGTTCATGTATTTCTGATTGCTCATTCATGTTTGACTATTCCATTAGCCTATGCATGTTCGACTATTCTTGTTATGTTGTTCCTGGATTTTTCTAACTAGTCCACCATTACAACTATATGCTTGGGTCTCAAAAATTGTCTACCACTTCTATTGGAAGCTTGGTTATTTGTAGGAGTGAAGATATCAGAAGGCTAGGCCAATAAAATATGCAATTTCCTTATATAACGTGTTTGGTTTGGTACTATCCTTTTATAATAGATTTCGTCCAGAACGTCCATATTTGAATAGCTCGACATTTCGGCACCAATGATTAGTTCGATAGTGCTTGGGTTCGATGGTGCTTGTTTGTTTATAGTACCTAGTTTAGCGATCATCTCATGGTTCAACGATGACTGGGTTAGGTAATAGACTTACAAACAAGGATTTGTTAACAATATGTGGTGTTTGGTGATGCTTGATTCAGTTGTGCTCTGGTTTGGTAGTTGGTGTTTGGCGATGCTTATCGTTTTGGTAGTAGATTTCCAAACAAGATTTAATATTCGATAGACAACCACTGAACAAGACTTTATGTTCGATAGTAAGCTACTGAACCATCCATCTTGTTCGAGTGTCTATTGGACAAGGCACTTAAACCTTGTAACCATTTTGTCATCTTCTAACCTTTTTACCTTCTTATCCTTATCCTTTGGCTAAGTGATGATGCTATGATTTCCAATTTCCATAATGCTTGATAGGACTCTTTGAATCAGCAACAAAAATTGTAGGTTGCCAGATCTATGACTGGAAAAGGTTCGATGACATAAATCTTAAGGTCAGTCCACGAAAACTCAATGCTGGATGGTGAACACGATATTTAAAGGTGATTAGATAAGGGTGAGATGATTCCTAGCTATCTAGATGTGCTCCAGAGATTCTGTTTGGAAAGACTCTATTAGGAAGAGATTTGGTTATGTAGTTTATAGAACTCCAAGTTTGTCTGCCATTATTGCTCATCCATTCTCCTCCGCCTTCCAGTTGTGCTCGTCCATGAGGTATTTATAGGTGTGAGGTTAGGTTGTAATATGCTAGGTAGTAAATGGTTATGCAGTAAATGGTTAGGTTTCCTACCAAACCGTTCCTCCTATTCAATAAAATAAATGCGCTTGCCAACAATCGAATGCCTAACCTCTTAGTTGGAAGTTTGACGCATAACCACTTGAGTTATACATGCTTTTATGTCATAACACCTTCATTTCAATAAAGAATTGAATGAAACATTAACCATAGCTTCGTATCATCGAGTAGAACTGTGATAACCCAGATTTTTTGGACATCTGCTAATTGGTAATTAACAGGGTTAAATTTATTAAACTACTAATTTGTAGATTAAACAAATAAAAATTATGATAAATATTTGAATATATATATTTAAAAGTATAACAAGTATTGAATTATAAATCTGTAGAAATGATAAATCCTATAGTATATAAATAAATAGATATACAAGCTTTATAATGTATATGAATATATATATAGAATAAAATATAGGGAAGTTTGTTATAATATGGATATATAAGATATTCTATTATTCCAAAGTAATTTTCAAAAATCTCAGAAGTAAATTAGATTAAAACTCTACATTTTCACTAGTACATATATATAGTTACTGATTTATATAGGATTTTATTATTTCTTTAAAAGATACATTAATTAATAGAAGAAAGGTATAAATATAAAAGATAAAAACCAAAAATAGAATATAAATAGATATAAACTCAAACATACATAAGAACATTTGTAAGACTTGTATGCATGCATTAAAACATTTGTAACTAATATATCATACATAATTAACAAGTGGCAAGTAAAATGTTCTTTTAAGTTAAAATATAGACAACATGTATTAAAAGAAAAGAGCCAGGCTTCATTCTCTTGGATATATTTCAAAACCTGAGAATTAAAAGAAAAAGAAATCAAACTCTTGGAAGATTTAAAACCTGAAACAAGTTAAACAAAGATTAACTCAACAACTTCAGATTTCAACTCAGTTTCAAATTAAATCAAGCAGCAGTTTCAAATTCAAGTCCAGATTCAGGAGCAAAAGCAATTTCAAGTTATCAAACCATTTCCAGATTTTCAAACCTTCCTCTATTCAAACAAAGGTGAGTAAAACTGCTTTGAATCTGGTCTATAACTTGATGTTTGTGATGAACATTTGAAGCGAAGCTGTGAAATATGGTTGCATGTATACAAAAATGAATATATACATTTGTGCATGTCTGGGAACAGGCATATTGCCTCTGTTTTTTAATTACAGGTTACCAAAACCTATTAAAAATCCAAGATATCTCTTTCTAATCCTCTTAAGGCTTTAAGGTTCAAACAAAACATGTTTGTATAATCAAGATTTAAGTTTTAAACATAATTTTTAAGTAAAATTTGAAAAGTAGTTTTGACCTGGAACAAGAATATACAGTGAGTAAACCTTTACCATAAAAATAGTTTAAAATTTCTGTGATTTAATTTGTTGCATGAGATGAAAATCTGTAGAAAATAATGGTATTCAAAGATTACTTGAAGGTTGGGTTGTGAATGAATGTACAAACAATAAAATTTGTCTAGAATATACCTGTGTATGTATATATTAGTTCTGTTGTTCTTCATAGGCTTAAGAACAGCTTTTCAAAAATTCATATCTTCTCATAGATTTGATTCCAGGTTGGAATTCCTAAATGAAAGCTGTCCCTAACTATATAATATCAATTCTAAAAATAAATTTAGGATTTTATATTTGTAATTAATTCAAATTTGAAAAAATTCTGGAAGAATCAATTTGGGTTAAAAATCAAACATTTTGATTTGATTACTGGAACCCATAATCTGATTTGTGATTGTAAATCATGAATTTAGATGGCATAATCATGATTTTTAGGTTAGTAAATCTCGAGTAATTGAGAGTTGCACGGGATATGGATTTCGAGTATTCTCTTGTGATCGGCATAACTGAAATGGTCGAGATTCTTATCGAAGGTCGCTTAGGGATTGGTGATCGTAGGAAAATTCGTTCGAAAATTTTCTGTTGATCAAATTGGCCGGTCGATTTCATTTTAGGGTTTAATGGTCTGTTTTTTCGACGAGTTTTAAACGTAGGAATTTTCAGTCAATAGAGGATCGGACATGACCGGTCCAAAGGTAAGCAATGCAGGATGGTCGAGGTAGCTATGGCCGGAGTTGAAGGGTTCATAACGTCTTTGGAATGGCAGTGCGAGGTGGATTCCGTCAAGTGATGGACTCCTGAGGGGTATACGAATAGCTCGATTTCAGAAATGATCGTGTTTAAGGTTTATGGGTGATTGATCGTGATGAGGGGGTCGGCGATGACTTGCCTAAGGTCACAGTGACGACCGGAGGAGAGAAATCGCGACGTAAACGTGTACACACTTGCGTGTGTATCTGATGTTTCAGTTTGGTGAATTGCATTGGGAAATTTTGCTTGTGGTTCGAGATCAGGTTCGAGAGTTTTGTGTGAGTTTAGTGTGGGCATCAGTTTTTTTTATTTAATCAAACAAGGAAGATGGCTCGGGAAGATGTGGGAAATTGGAGATGGTGTCAGTCTGATCCAAAGTAAAATGTTTTGTTGATATTTAATAAACCTAGTTTTCTTTAAGTTATTCAAAAAGGAAATAAAAATCAAGTTCTTAAACAAATTATAGAAGGCTTAAGCGAGTCTCCAAGGGTTTAAATTGTTTCCAAATTTGTTGTTTAAAGTATTTATAAAATAGGTTAAATCATGGTAAATCAAATGTTGAAATTAAATTATTGAATGCATTAAGGATTGATAATTGATTTATGAAATCAAGCAATAATTAATTAATTAATTTAATTATTTAGATAATTAATTAAAGGTTGATTAAAATATATAATCAACTTAAAGGTTTGATTTATAAATATGATAAATTAATTGAGCTATATAAAAATAAAAATAAAAACAGAGAGAGGGGAAAATTAAATAAAGGATGATTGCTTAATGACATTATTAAGGAAGGTAATTAATGGGTAATTACTGAATGTGATTTGTCTAATGATAATCTCTTAATGAAAGTAATTGAAAACTAATTACATAGGGTAATTAGTTTAAGTATGGTTTAATTTAGAAATTTATTAAAGGTTAGTAAATTAATGAGTGTAATAAATTAAAGGGTTTATTAATTAATTAAAGGGCCAATTAATTAATGTAAGTAATTAAGGATAATTAATTATTGAATGTGATTAATCAAGATTGATTGATGAATGTGGTAAATTATTAAAGACTAATTACTGAATGTAATTAGAGAGGATAATTAGGGAGTGACAAATTAATCTTGCTTGTAAATAATTGGCTGAAAATTTCTGATATGAATGTTTGAGATGTGATATGTTTGTCTTGAACAATGATCATGTGGCTATCTGTCGATAATGAATTACTGTATAAAAGTGACACCTTGCATTTAAAGGTTGAATTGTGTTTCACTTAAAATAACTTGGGTTTAGATGACATTAGATTCGAAGAGACCGGAGTCGGGTATTAGTTAATATCCTAAACCACTTCGATTCTTTATAAATTGATATGTGAAATCAATAGGCTGATATGGAATGAATTAAGTGAATTGGACCCTTTAATCTAAGTTTTGTCACTTAGAAATTGATGTGTGAAATAACTGATGTCTATGACAACTTGTGAAGTTGTAAATTGATATAAGTTACCCTGGGTTTATTTAAAGTTGTATGCTTTGTGTTCCGTGTTCGATGAGTTTGCTCACGCTGGTTTCCAGCTTGACCCGGGTGTTACTTTGATGTAATGCTCGGGTCAGACCGAGTATTACAGATTTCAGGTAAGGACGTTCTGGAGCTCAAGAGGCGAGCTGGAGGGCAGGAACGTATGGAGTATATTCCGCTGTGATATTATAGTTGTTAGAGACATGTTAATTCTAACTGTCTAGTATATTTGTGAATGTTGTAACTCTGATGTATAAAAATGTAATTAACAAATACAGTTTTCTTTGTATAACTGATATTATTATTTGATATTGTATTTTGATCCACTGCGTATGTGAGAATCTGTGTCTTGTTCTGTTTCTTTCTTCTATCTCTTTTCTTTTTCTTCTAACTACCTGGAATTTTCGGGTTCGAAATTTCCAGGTCGTTACAAGAACACTCCATTTCCTTTGGATGTTCTGTTCGCTTGAAGTAGATAGTAGCTCTCTAGGTTGGAGCTCGAAACAGTCAAGTGGTGGATAGATTTTAAGATAACCTTGTCTTTCAATCTATATCTCAGATGAGATGTGGTTTCAAGCTAGGTGCATGTCTTGACCTTAAGAACATTTTTCAACTTGTTTGAGTCTATTTTTAGACTACTAAATTTTCCCTAACACTTAGCCTTGCCCTTGTAGTTATTCTTCTTACAGACCTTCCAACATTTTCTATGCTCCTTGACATCTTTCCGTATTCACCTTGATGTGGGCGAAAACGTCCATAACACTTGGCTCACCAAAGCAAACTTTCCTAGAATACAAAGTATGCTTTCCTTCATCCAAATTCATTTTTCTTTCTTGTGCATTGGTTTTATTAAACCTCGAACATCTAAAACCTTATTCCCATCCTTTATGCAAGATTTCCACTACTAGTATGTTATGGAGCCTTGTTCAGTTAGGTTCATCTCTCTTCATATGCCCAAATCAGTTGCGGTTGTATTATTTGATCTTTGCAATGCATACCCTACAATCCATTACCAGATGCCTCCTAGCATGACACTTCTTACACTTAAATTTTGGCTTCTTTATCTTGTCTTGAACTCCCGTTCCAGTTTTATGGTGGTCTTGCTGAACTGGCATCACCTCTGCCTTCTTAAGTTCCTCTTTTCCAGATGAATTCAGTATTATCATCTCCACCAAGCTCTCAAAAGTAGCTCCAGTAGGTACATGGCTCAAAGGAATACCTTTCAAATATGGATTCAAACATTTAGCAAACTTCATCACCTTTTCTGCTGGTTTATTGATAGGTCCAAGCGATATTTAGCCAGTTGATTAAACTCATTCACATACTCCTTGACAGTGCAGTCATGTCGCTCCAATTGATTGATTTTTTCTAACTCTGCTCCACGTTCCACCTTAGAAACGAACTTAGTCTCAAAGTCCCTCTTAAAGTCAATCCAGGTAATACCAGTCCCATCCATCTCAGCAACAATAATCTCCCAAAAGATTAAGGCCTCTCCTTACAAATGCCATAAAGCTAGCCGCCTCTTCACTATATCCTCCACACTTATCATAGCAAAAATCCTATCATAATTCCCCAGCCATGCCTGCCTCTCTACGAATGATTCACCCATGATTCCCTTCAGAATTTTGGAATCCAACGTAACATAGGAAAGTCCAAAGCAGGCGGAGGACCTAAGGGTGAAATTTGCGCTACAATATGGGTCCTCCAACTGGGATGAGCTTAGTTTGAACTCTAGCTTGAAGATATCGGTGGAACCATATAGGAATGTTGACACCCAGAAACATAATTGCCTCAACAAAATTATTTCCAATTTTATTCTCATTCTTAGCTATCTATAAATAGGAATTATTAGCAATTTTCCTCAGATAGTGTTAAGCATCGCTTGAATTGTAAGGGTATGTTTGCTATGTAATAATAATTCTGAAAATATACAAGTATGCTCTCTCACTAGGCACATAATACCTTAAGAATCCTTAACATATGCTCTAATACCAACTATGACAACCTACACCGCCGGACACACTTATTTAAAGCCTAAAATGACTTTCAAACTTGCTTCATGCTAAGTAGTATGAGCCATCGGGGTTTTACAACATTATATGATATAGAGACTAATGTAAAATTTAGATCATTCTATAATTTTTGATCGCACGAAGGAAGGAAATAAAATAGAAATACCGAAGTTAATCTAGATCAGATAATTCTCTCAATAACTTTGTCCATACAAAATATCTCCAAACAGTAGTGCATTGAGTCTGATAAATAAGAATAACATAATACAAAATAGAGTACATGGAGAGTAAAAATAAATAGATATAGCTCTAGGAGCCTAATCTCCTCCTCCATGCATTGTAATTGGGCCAAATCACCTATTGGCATTTCCTCCTGTGGTGGGTATAAAGAGGAAGAAAAGGAGTGGATCAGACAAAGTCTAGTGTGTAAGTTATATTAATAGTGTATGGTGTTCATAAGCAATTATCTTTATATATAACATACATGACCTAAGGTGTCCATTTATATTTAATTACTAAATATAAAGGACTGGTTATTTTAAAAATCAAGTGTATAATTCTAGTTACACCAAAAACCATAAGCAACTTACAAAGCGTGCCAATCAAGGGTTGAACAACCAAAATTTAACAATTCAAGGTCAATTCCTATTATGTTAATCCTAGTGATTAACTTTCAAACCAACATTGGGTTAATATTTCCAATAACAAACTATGTATATTGCATTTACACATTTAGTGAATGTTGCAATGCCTAGGTTCGCACTGAGTATTTGCTTAAAAAATTGGCAAACACCTCCAATCTATTTATTTTGGAGCTGCGAATGGGGATATAACCAAGCATTATATTTGTATTATGGTTGTTTTTTAGATAGCGTATCACATATAGATTATGCAAAAAGTAAATTATAGTTAAGGAAAGAACACAAAGATTTATAGTGGTTCAACCGGTAAATTACAGTAAAGGAAAGAACACAAAGATTTATAGTGGTTCGACTAGATCATGCTTGCGTCCACTATACATTTTCGTTATCCTTCATATAGATCTTTAGCACAGTTCTTGGGGTGCAAAATATGATGATATGTTGCTCAACAGAAAGTAAGATATAGATACGACGAAGTATGTTTGGCAAACTCCTATTCATATATTTCTAATTGCCCATTCATGTTTGATTGTTCCCGTTAGTCCTTGCTTGTTGGACTGTTCTTGCTAGGCCGTTCCTAGCTTTCTCTGACTTGTCCACCATTACAACTGTAAGCTTGGCTCTTAAAAATTGTCTGTCGATGCTGTTAGAAGCTTGGGTATTTGTAGGAGTGAAGATATAGGAAGGCTAGTGTAACAACCCGAAATTTAAGCTATAATAATTAATTAACAAATTAATTAAATAATAAAATAACCTTGTGAAATTATCAGATTTGAGCCATGGGAGTTTTACCATTGTGTCCGTGGTAATTTGTTGGCCAATTTCCATATATAGATTGTCAAAATCCGAGCTAGAACGAAGTTACAAAATAAACGAGAAAACGAGAAAAAAATTTATATAGGGTAAGGTCGACCCTTGGGTCGACCTTCCCCATAGAAGGGTCGACCTATAGGTCGACCCTCACCACGTAAAGGTCGACCTGGCGATCGACCCGCGTGTATACTCGGACGAGCAATTGTCCAGGTTCGAGCGTGACGTGTTTTGTTGATTTTATCTCCTCTGGTGCGTCCGTGCTTCCATCCGCTGGTTCCCATCGAGCCAATGACGTGGTTGTGCTAGATTAAATCTTTAAATCCAACGAGCTAAGATCCACAAGTGACACTATAAATAAGACCCTAGGCCTTGCTATTTTCTCATTCAGATTTTATCCATCTGGGTTCATTGCCTGAGGCTGGACCCTAAAAGAATATTATTCCGAGGAGAAGATCTTTTTAATTAAATTGTTTTATACACTATAAGTGGATTCGGGAAGGCCAAGGAAAGAGCTAAGGACCACAGGTGAGTGTTTAAGTAATTATTTTAGATTTTGAAGTAATTTAAAATAATAGGGTTTTCAACAGTTGTAGTTTTTCTACAATTTTGAGACCGCTTTTATACAAGTTGTTTGCAGTTAATTTTTAATGTTCTTTTCAGTCTATTTTATTTAGCTATTTTTATTTACCTATTTTATTCATTTATTTACAGTTATTTACTATCATTTACAGTTATTTGTGTTTTATTTACATCCATTTTGCGTTAGATTTCAACATGTAAATTTTAGTTCTTTTTATTCCTTTTATGCAAATGAATTAATAAAAGGTGGATAATTCGCTAATATGGACTAAATTTTAAGAACACTTAAATTACATAAAATTGGACGTAAATAAGTAGAACTGTAATAAAAGTATATAGACTGAAACAGGCAAATTTGACATTTGCAAGCAAGTTATAACTAGAAAGACAAGATAAAAGAGAAATTATTACACATGTTATAATTAAATAGAGAGAACAGAAAGAGGCTTATTTTAAAGACTTACACTAAGTTAACAAGCAAATATAGCAGAGATAACAGAAGAAGCTTATTTAAAAGACTTAGAATAAGTTAATAAGCAAATATAGCAGAATGAACATAAAAGGCTTATTTAAAAGGCTTATTTAAAAGGCTTATATTAAGTAAATAAGCAAAGATAGAAGTAGGGCCCATAACCAGTAGCATTTCCTTTCAGACTAGGACTGATGGTTCCACAATAGGTGAGGCTAGGCAAGAACCTTTCAGAGTAGGACTGATGTTCTCACAATAGGTGAGGCTGGGCATCACCCTTTCAGACTAGGACTAATGGTCTCATAGTAGGTTCGGTGAGGCTGGGACACGCTTATGCTCACTAAAGTAACTAAGGGGCCAATAGATAGAAGCTCAAATCGGAGGATTTGGGCAAGGGGCACAACTAGATTTTATTTGGTAGGACCCGAATTGGCAGCATTCCCTTTCAGACTAGGACTGATGGTCTCACATCACAATTAGGTGAGGCTGGGCAGGACCCTTCCAGACTCAGACTGATGGTCTCACAACGAAGGAGGTGAGGTTGGGCATGCTTATATTGTTTAGGGTAATAGGAAGCAATAGATAGTGCAAGCCTAACGGTGGTGAGCGTTCCGCCTCGGTGCAGGGAGAAGTCGCTATTGAGTTCCAAAGTGCTACAGGTGTCTTTTTGCTGTGGGAACCACGTTAGGGACTAGCTCACAATTGCACAACAGAGATAAAAGGCCGATCAAAGGGTAGAAATTAGCAATTCAGCCTAATTAAAGTAGGATTAGGAATTCAACCTAATTAAAGTACGATTAGCAATTCAGCTTAATCAAAGCAGTAATCTAAGACAGGTGCAAACAATCGAAATAATCAAAGCAAGCAGCGTTTTATTTGTATCTTTTTCTTTATTTTCTTTTTATACTAGAACTGGTGATAAGTCTATTATCTTTATCTCGCTTAAAAATACTAGTAGTTACTTCCACTCACCAGACTTTTAGTTTGACCCGCTCCTCTATTTTTTCCCTTCCTCCCATAGGCCAGTAGAGGCAGAGACAGTTGATTTTGGATTTTCTTGGAGATTCAGCCGTGGAGTTTTTCTTCATGTATTCTTCTTCTTCTTTTCAGTTTTTATTTTCATGTACTAGTACTTGTTGAGAGCGTTGATTTTATGTATGTACTCTGATATTGTGACTGAGATGGTGGTTTCATAGGACATATGTATTTGGTATTTGAGACTTATTTTGGTTCAGACCCATTTTATGAAGTTTGATTTTTAAATAAGTTATTGTTTTAAATGTTTCTGGTGTTTTATTTATTTTGTCTTGTGAATCTTAGTCTCTGTAAAGTTTTAGCTGTACCTACAATGCACCACATCTTTTAGTGTGTCCTTTTGGGTATACTAAGGGGTGTAGGGTGTTTCATTTGGTATCAGAGCCTAAGGTTATAGGATTCCTAAAAATTTGTTTTAAAAGTAAAGTATTTTTGAAAAGTAACATATTTTCAAGCTATTTTTCAGAAAGAAACTCTTATTATAGAAGTGGTTTTAAAGTACAAAAGAGTTTTTATAAAAATCCCCTCAAAATCTAGTTCAATCTTCCTTCGATTCTTTCGGGCCTAAGTTCTCTTTTTCTTTGCATAGAATGGCGAATGCCCCTAATCTTCCAAAGGGTGTCTAAATCCCAGGCTGGTTTCGTAGATACCTCCAAGCTACGACATTAGAGGTGCAAGTGCATGCACCCAATCCAGCACCAGCGGGTGGAGATCCCGTTAATCCACTCGTAGCAACCAACTTTTCTAAGCTATGTAAGGTCTTCGCTAATCTAGGAGACAAAACATTTTATGGTATGGATGATTTCGTGGAGGCACGAGCTTGGTTAAGGAGTATGGAGCGGATATTTAGGCTGTTAGGATTGGAGGATCAGCAGAGAGTTCAGCTTGCATCTTGGCAGCTAAAAGGAGAAGCTTCTTATTGGTGGGAGGTTGTTGAGTTGGAAGGAAGGGACATTGGATGGTTTGGATTCCGAGAGAGGTTTGAAAGGAAGTTTTTGTCATAAGCAGAAGAGGGTATGCAGTTGGAAAGGTTTATTAGTTTGAAGCAAGGAAGTCTTTCAGTAAAGGAGTATATCAACCAATTTAATGAATTATCACGGTTTGGGATGGAGCTAGTGAATACACCGCAGAAGAAGGCCATGAAGTTCGCAATGGGATTGAATAAGCCCTTCCAAGGTTTGTTATTGATTCACGTACCGATGGGAGCTACCTATGAGTCATTGTTGGAGATGGCGATTATGTCTGATGTAGTTAAGGAAGGAGAAGTTAAGGAGGTTCCTAAGTCAAAGAATTCTAAGAAGTCGTGGTGGAAGAATAATAAGGAGAAGGATAGGAAGAAAGGAGGAGGACCTCAAAAGCAAATCAAGAAAGTTGGGAAATGTAATAATTGTGGAGTGGTTGGTCATTATGAAAAAGAATGCAAGAAAGAGACAATGAAGGGAAAGAGTTATAATTGTGGGCAGCCCGGTCACCTTAGTGGCAAGCAGCGGTTGCACCTACAACACAAATTCAGGCTTTGGATGCAGCACCTTCCAGTAGCGGACCAGATAAAGGTAGGAAAGTCACCGTAGAAGGTTTGATTTTATTTTCGATTTTCCCATTTGGACTCTTTTCAATTCTGGGGCATCACACTCTTTCATTTTGAGTTCTTTGGTTGATTATTTGCACTTAGACATCCCCTTAGTAATAGACCCCATAGTTGTTTCAAACCTCGTAAGAGGATCGGCACATTTATCTATGGTTTGTAGGGGTTTGAAAATTTTTATCCTAGGCGTAGAGTTTGAGTGGGACGCCTACCCATGTATTGGGATTTTCGGGATATGGGATGATTTTAAGGATGGATTGGCTATCCACTTATGGAGCGATATTGGACTATGAGAGGAGAGTCTAGACTAGAGACATGCAATGGTAGGACTCTCAAGGTTTCTTGCGACCCACAGGGGTCATTCATGTTGAGCTTCCTTTATTCCTTTGATTCATCATCAGCAAAGTTAGATTCAGTTCCAGTCGTCAGAGATTTTCCAAACGTTTTTGAGGAGGGTAGGGGACTACCCTCTAAGAGAGATAAATCAACTTTAGGGTATATATAAATGACAATGCTAAGCCAGTGACATTGCCCATGAGACATATGGCTCGTAGGGAGAGGAAAGAGTTAAGCAAGCAGATTGGAGAGCTATTGGAGAAAAGCTTCATTAGAAGGAGCATATCTGAGTAGGGAGCGCCAGTCGTCTTCGCCACGAAGGCAGATGGTTCCCTTCGACTTTGCCTAGACTATAGAGAGTTGAATAAGCTGACGAAGAAGAACCGTTATCCACTTCATAGGATAGATGATATTTTCGATCAGTTGGTTGGCTCTTCAGTATTTTCTCACCTTTATTTAGCCACTGGATTTCATTAGCTTAGGATTGCTGCCGATAGCATCGATAAGACGATATTTAGGACAGACGATGGATTTTTTGAGTGGTTGGTTATGCCATTTGGGCTAACCAATGCTCCAGCCTATTTTGTAGATTTGCTGACCCGCGTTTTTCGAGATGTCCTAAATAAGTTCGTAGTAGTATTTTTGGATGATATTTTGGTGTTTTCTAAGAGTATGGAGGAGAAAGCTATTCATCTAGAGGAGGTTCTCCGTCCGCTTTGTGTTCATCAGTTGAGAGTAAAGTTCTCGAAGTATCCCTTTTGGCGAGAGGAGGTACGTTTCTTGGGGCATGTAGTCTCAAAAGAGGGTTTGGCTGTAGATCCCGCTAAAGTTGTAGCAGTGCAAGATTGGAAGGCTTCGAAGAACGCTTCCTAGGTTTGGCTGGCTATTATAGGAAGTTTATCAGAGATTTTGCTAAGATTTCAGCACCACTTACTCGCCTCACTAAGAAGAATAAAGCATTCGTGTGGGACGTGGATTATGAGGATTCCTTCACGATGCTAAAGAGAGCCCTTACTAATGCACCAGTATTAGTTTTACCCGATGGAGCTAAGCCTTTTATAGTACACACTGATGCATGTAAGACGGGTCTAGGAGTAGTGTTGATGCAAGAAGGGAGGGTAGTATGTTATGGGGGTAGACAGTTGAGGACACATGAGAAGAACTACCCTACCCAAGATTTAGAGTTAGCTGCTATTTTTTTCGCACTCAAGTCATGGAGGCATTACTTGCTAGGAGAAAGGTTCGAACTTTTAACTGACCATAAGTCATTCAAGTACCTATTCTCATAGAAGGATTTAAACTTAAGGCAGCAGCGTTGGATGGTGTTTCTGGCACCATATGACTTTGAGATAGCTTATACCCCTAGCAAGGGAAACATAGTTGCGGATGCGTTGAGTAGGAAGAGAGCAACCCTTAGTCCAATGTTCCTAGAGTGGAAAAGCCTAGATTTTATCTCCAGTTTTGATTTTAAGCCTTCTACAAAAATTACCCCTGGATTGTTAGCAGCACTTGAGGTGAGGCTTACCCTCGTGGATCAGATTGGTTTGAGGCAATGAGAGGATGCAGAGCTTAAGGATATTATTGAGAGGATTAGTAGAGGAGAGGTCTCTTGACATCTCCAACGCTATTCCATTGATAGTAAAGGGTGGCTAAGGAGAGATGGAAGACTTTGTGTTCCCCGCACTTGTGATTTGGTGAGTGCAGTTCTAGCAGAGGTACACCATTCGCGTATGACTATTCATCCGAGTGGTAATAAGATGTATATGGACATGAAGAGGATATTTTATTGGAGTGGCATGAAGAAGGATGTGGCAGAGTTTGTAGCTAGGTGTCTTGTGTGTCAAAGGGTTAAGGCAGAGCAGTAGAAGCCCGGAGGATTACTTCAGCCATTGGATGTACCCGAATGGAAGTGGGATAGTGTTTCGATGGATTTCATAGATGGATTACCCTAATCTAGGAAGTGGAATACTAGTATTTGGGTGATTATAGATCGCTTAACTAAGAGCGCCCACTTCATTCCGGTCAAGAGTAAGAGGATGGCACTGTATTTGGCATCTTTATACATTCGTGAGATAGTCCGACTTCATGGAGTTCCCTCTAGCATTATGAGTGATAGAGACCCAATTTTTACTAGCGAGTTTTGGAGAAGCTTGCAAGAGGCTTTAGGGACGCAGCTTAGATTGAGTACGGCCTATCACCCTTAGACGGATGGCCAAACAGAGAGAGTTAATAGAGTGCTTGAAGATTTGTTGAGGATGTGCATTCTTGATTTTGGAGGAAGTTTGGAGGAGCATCTTCCTTTGGTAGAGTTTTCTTATAATAATAGTTTCCAGACTAGCATCGGGATGTCACCTTTTGAAGCTCTTTATGGGAGACCGTGTAAGTCACCTTCATGTTGGTGGGAGTCTACGGAGAGATTGCTTCTTGGTCCTGACATGGTTAGGGAGACTTCAAAGAAGATCGATTTAATTAGGAGGAGGATGAAGATGGCCCAAGATAGGCAGAAATCTTATGCGTACAAGCAAAGGAGGGATATTGAGTTTGAGGTAGGAGACTTGGTTTTCATTAAGGTATCTCCGCTAAGGAAGGTGGTGAGGTTTGGATCGAGTGGGAAGTTAGCCCCCAGATTTGTAGGACCGTTCCCCATTGTAGAGAGAGTAGGGATGATCACGTATCGAGTGAAGCTACCAAAGAGGCTCGCAGGAGTGCACGATGTTTTTCATGTTTTGCACTTGAGAAAGTGCTTGCATGACTCAGCGGAGGTTGTGGAGCCTATTCGACTCATGGAGGTTGAAATGAAGAGAGAAACACCAGTTCGCCGCATTCCTACCAAGATCATCGGATGCTATATCAAGAAGATTAGGAATAAAAAAAGGTACAGCGGGGAGATTGTGTTGAAGACGCCACGTGGGAGGCTAAAGAGAAGATTCGTATCTCTTATCCACGTATATTTGATAGTAACTTTTTGAATTTTCTATTTCCATCTTTAGTTGTGAATAGGTTCTTTCCTTTATTATCCTTTGGGAGGGTGCATCTTAGGATTTAACCTATGGATGGTAGGATTTGATGTAAACATGTTATTAGAACATGTTATGAACGATGGATGCTAGTGGTTGGAAGTGTTTGTTAGTGGATGCTAATGGACGCATATACTTACACTAGGCACTATTATCTCTTAAGGATCAGCCTAACTAGGACACTAGAGCATATGCATATGGATGTGTGTGCATTTGCATATTTTATTATATTTTATTCCATGATTTATATAAATGGATGATTATCACATATTTGTTGCATTTGGATGATGATTGTAGCATGCATATAGAACTACCAGTTATCATTATGAAATTTGCATTCATTTGGATACATGACACAGACATGATTGCATAAAAGGAGGTTGACTGAATCAGTAGACCGCCTAATCTTTTGCATTAGTTAGGGACATTGACACTAAACTATTTGCATATATATCATAAATCCATTAGAAAAACTTAAGGACAATGGATTTAATGGATGATGGTTGAGTAGTTGGTTGTAGAATTTGGATGAAAACATTAATTTCATTCTTCTATCCTTAGAGATTTCGGGGATGAAATCCTTTAAAGAGGGTAGAATGTAACAACCTGAAATTTAAGTTATACTAATTATTTAACGAATTAATTAAATAATAAAATAACCTTGTGAAATTATTAGATTTGAGCCACGGGAGTTGCACCATTGCGTCCGTGGTAATTTTCTAGCAAATTTCCATATATAGATTGTCAAAAACGGAGCTAAAATGAAGAAGTTTCAAAATAAACAAGAAAATGAGAAAAGGAAAAAAAATTATATCCTAGGGTCGATCTTCACCATAGAAGGTTCGACCTATAGGTCGACCCTCACCACACAATGGTCGACCTGGCGGTCGACCCACGTGTATACTTGGACGAGCAATCGTCCAGGTTCGAGCATGACGTGTTTTGTTGATTTTATCTCATATGGTGCGTCCGTGCTTCCATCCGACGGTTCCCATCGAGCCAATGATGTGGTTGCGATAGATTTAATCTTCAATTCACTGAGATCCACAAGTGACACTATAAATAAGACCCTAAGCCTAATTATTTTTCTCATTCAAATTTTCTCCACCTGGGTTCATTGCCTGAGGCTGGACCCTAAAAGGAATATTTTTTCCGGGGAGAAGATCTTTTTAGTTAAAATATTTTATACACTATAAGTGGATCCGGGAAGGCCAAGGAAAGAGCTAAGGACCACATGTGAGTGTTTAAGTAATTATTTTAGATTTTGAAGTAATTTAAAATAATAGGGTTTTCAACAGTTGTAGTTTTTCTACAATTTTGAGACCGCTTTTATACAAGTTATTTGTAGTTAATTTTTAATGTTCTTTTCAGTCTATTTTATTTAGCTATTTTATTCATTTATTTATAGTTATTTACTGTCATTTACAGTTATTGTTATTTTATTTATATCCGTTTTGCGTTAGATTTCAGCCTGTAAATTTTAGTTCTTTTTATTCCTTTTACGCAAATAAATTAATAAAAATTGGATAATTCGCTAATATGGACCAAATTTTAAGAACACTAAAATTACAGAAAATTAGACGTAAATAAGTAGAACTGTAATAAAAGAATATAGACTGAAATAGGCAAATTTGATATTTGCAAGCAAGTTATAACTAGTAGATTATAATTAGAAAGACAAGATAAAAGAGAAATTATAACATAGGTTATAATTAAATAGAGAGAACAGAAAGAGGCTTATTTTAAAGACTTACACTAAGTTAGTAAACAAATATAGCAGAGATAGTAAAAGAGGCTTATTTAAAAGACTTAGAATAAGTTAATAAGCAAATAGAGCAGAATGAACAGAAGAGGCTTATTTAAAAGACTTATATTAAGTTAATAAGCAAAGATAGAAGTAGGGCCCATAAGCAATAGCATTCCCTTTTAGACTAGGAATGATGGTTTCATAATAAGGGAGGATGGGCATGACCCTTTCAGAGTAGGACTGATGGTCTCATAGTAGGTGAGGCTGGGCATAACCCTTTCAGACTAGGACTGATGGTCTCATATTAGGTTAGATGAGGTTGGGACACGCTTATGCTAACTAAAGTAACTAAGGGGCCAATAGATAGAAGTTCAAATCAGAAGATTTGGGCAAGGGGCATAATTAGATTTTGTTTGATAGGACCCGAATTGGCAGCATTCCCTATTAGACTAGGGCTGATGTTCTCACAACATAATTAGGTGAGGCTGGGCAGGACCCTTTCAGACTAGGACTGATGGTCTCACAACGGATGAGGTGAGGCTGGGCATGCTTATGCTGTTTAGGGTAAGAGGGAGCAACAGATAGTGCGAGCCTAACGGTGGTCGTGCGTGCGGCCTCAATGCGTGGAGATAAGTTGCTATTGAGTTCCAGAGCACTAGCATGTGTCTTTTTGCTGTGGGACCCATGTTAGGGACTAGATCACAGTGGCACAATAGAGATAGAAGGCCGATCAAAGGGTAGAAATTAGGAATTCAGCCTAATTAAAGTAGTATTAGGAATTTAGCCTAATCAAAGCAGAAATCTAAGACAAGTGCAAACAATCGAAATAATCAAAGCAAGCAGCGTTTATTCCAGCTTTATCTTTTCCTTTATTTCATTTTATACTAGAACTATTGATAAGTCTATTATCTTTATCTCGCTTAAAAATACTAGTAGTTACTTCCACTCATAAGACTTTTAGTCTGACCCACTCCCCTATTTTTCCCCTTTTCCCCCCTATAGGCCAGTAGAGGCAGGGATAGTAGATTTCGGATTTTCTTGGAGATTCAACTGTAGAGTTTTTCTTTATGTATTCTTCTTCTTCTTTTCAGTTTTTATTTTTATGTACCAGTACTTGTTAAAAGGGATGATTTTATGTATGTACTCTGATATTGTGACTGAGATGTTGTTTTTTTATAAGACATATGTAATTGGTATTTTGAGGCTTATTTTGGTTAAGACCCATTGTATGAAGTTTGATTTTTAAATAAGTTATTGTTTTGAATGTTTCCGCTGTTTTATTTATTTTGTCTTGTGAATCTTAGTCTCTATAAAGTTTTAGCTATACCTACAATGCACCACATCTTTTAGTGTGCCTTTTGGGGTATACTAAGGGGGTGTGGGGTGTTTCAGCTAGGCCAATAATAGGCAATTTCCTTATATAACTTGTTTGGTTTGGTACTTTCCTTTTATAATAGATTTGGTCCAAAATGTCCATATTTGAATTGCTCGGCGTCACTGTTTCGGGACCAATGATTGGTTCGATAGTGATTGGGTTTGATAGTGCTTGTTTGTTCGTAGTGCCTAGTTTGGCGATCATCTCATGGTTTGACCATACCTGGGTTAGGTAAAAGATTTATGAATAGGGATTTGTGAACAGTGGGTGGTGTTCCGCGATCCTTGGTTCGGTAGTGCTCTAGTTCGGTAGTTGGTATTCAGCGATGCTTGTTGTTTCAGCAGTAGATTTCCAAACAAGATTTCCTATTAGGTAGACAGCAAATGAACAAGACTCTATGTTTGATAGTAAGCTACTAAACCATCCATCTTGTTCGGCTGTTTATCAGACAAAGCACTTAGACCTTGTAATCATTTTGTCATCTTCTGATCCTTTTACCTTCTTGTTCTAATCCTTTGGCAAAGTGATGATGCACTGATTTCCAATTTCCACGACGCTTGATAGATCTCTTTGAATCAGTTACAACAATTGTAGGTTGCCAGATCGATGACTGGAAAAGCTCCGATGCCATAAATCTTAAGGTCGGTCCCCCACAACTCAACGTTGGACGGTGAACACGATATTTGAAGTGATTGGATACGGATGAGACGATTCCTTGCTATCTAAATGTGCTCCAAAGATTCTGTTTGGCAAGATTCTATTA
Organism: Allium fistulosum; assembly: GCA_030737815.1. Lineage (NCBI taxonomy): Eukaryota > Viridiplantae > Streptophyta > Magnoliopsida > Asparagales > Amaryllidaceae > Allium > Allium fistulosum. The sequence continues at coordinate 1,148,902,035 of CM060905.1, forward strand.
GGAAGAGATTTGGTTGTGTAATTTATAAAACTCCAAGTTTGTCTGCCATTATTGCTCATCCATTCTCCTCCGCCTTCTAGTTATGCTCACCCATGAGGTATCTATAGATGTGAGGTTAGGTTGTGATCTATTAGGTAGTAAAATGGTTACGAAACAAATGGTTACGTTTCCTACCACATTTCTCCTATTCCGTAAAATGGTAGGAATCGAATGCCTAACCTCTCTTTCTGAAGTTTGACGCACAACCACTTGAGCTATACTGCTTTTTTATCATAATACCTTCATGTTAATTAAGAATTGAATAAAATATTGATCATAGCTTCGTATCATCGAGTAGAACGCTCCATTTCCTTTGGATGTTCCATTTGCTTCAAGTAGATACTAGCTCTCTAGGGTGGGGCCCGAATCTATCAAGTGGTGATTTTAAGATAACCTTATCTTTCAATCTATAGCTTAGATGAGATGCAGTTTCAAGCTAGGTGCATGTCTTGAAATAAGAACATTTTCCAACTTATTTGAGCCTATTTTTAGACTACCAGATTTTTCCTAACACTTAGCCTTGCCCTTGTAGTTATTCTTCTTACAGACCTTCCAGCGGTTTCTATGCTCCTTGACGTCTTTCGTATTCACCATGATGTGGGCGAAAACGCCCAGAACACTTGCCTCCCTAAAGCAAACTTTCGTAAAATACAAAGTATGCTTTTCTTCATCCAAAGTCATCTTTCTTTCTTGTACAATGGTTATCTTGAACCTCGAATGTCTATATCCTTATTCCCATCCTTTATTCAAGATTTCTACTACTAGTATGTTCCAAAGCCTTGTTCACTTAGGGGAAAGATTTTTGATCGTTCCAAGATATATTTTATCAGTTTAACATTTGTAGCTTGCACTTTCTTAGTAGCATAGTCATTTATTATGATTCTCAATAATTCTCATATATATGCAGTAGGCCTTTGCTCCCTTTAGCTCAACCTCCTTGGCCCTAGGTCTTGAAGGTCGTACACTATCTCATAAAGTTTCCGAGTATGTCAAGATGCTCTAGGGAAAGGTATATATAGTGGTTCCATGGTAAATGGACATGAAGATGTGTATTTTGTTGTGTGGACTACGGTTTAGCCGATTAAGATTGGTGGTTGTGATGTATTTGTTCCATACGATCACCAAGTTACTCTACTAGCGACTCCTTCACTACTAGCATGCATACTCGTATAGGATCAGCCACCAACAAGCTCGACCAGGCAAGTGGATTTTTCTATTTAGGCATATGTTGACTCTGCGCTTGTGATGTGAAGCTAATCTTTTTTGATATTTATGATTTGTTATGTCTGAAATTTATTAATGTCCATGCTCTCGTTTTCGAGCTAGTCACCATGATATGTTCATTCCACTGATTGTCTAGTTAGCTTATTCCATTAGAAACCTTTTTACCACTACTGTGCATACTCGTATGTGATCAATCAACAACAAGTTTGGTAGGGTAAGCAGTTTCCACTATTGTAACGACCCAGCATTTATAATACGGTGAATCAATTTTAAATGACAACATCTGACTCTTGCATACCACAAAAGACTGTCCATTATGGTAAAACTAAAACAGAACACCACACCAAGGCACATCGATATAATCTCGTAATGGTATGATAACATATAATATACTGAATATGCATGAACAAATAGGATAAACAATATACATGAGACTGCACTAGCATAAGCAACTTATAAATAAATATCAATACAAAAGGTTATAATACACTAACTCCATTCCTATAGAGTTCTGAATATAGTATTTGATATCATGAGTCTCATATGAAAAATAACATGTATTTTATGTACTACATCACCAACTAGTATACATATCTAGTATGTCAACTTCATGCCTCCAGAATGCTCCAGCTATTTGTAAGCCTATCCCTAAAAGCATCTGACTCCCAAACTACTCAATTAAGTACTCGAGAGTTTTCATGACATAAACATACAAAGACAAAATATGGGTCAAACATAAAACCTAGTGTGAGGGGAACTTTCTCTAAGTGTTGCATATGCATGCAACCTATATACATCTAGTAAATGTGAACAGGGATCAATAGGTAATACTAATCATACATTGCTTGCTTTATCCATACACCAATAAGTCAGAATAATACATAATAGTTGTGACGCCCCACCTCTATGCTCACAATAACAAAGAGTATTAAGAGAAATACTGTCCGTTATTACGAAGAATAAGGCTGGATAGGAGCGGCCATCCGTAGTTAGGCCTTACACTAGTATTGGTTACCTCGATAGGAGTGGTATATTTATTTTCATCTCTGGTTATTACTCCCATCGACATACCCAATTCCAGTATAAAACGAACTACGATGGTTCATAATAGTTTAGGACAATATATATAAAATAATGACACAGATAAGCTAAATGCGGAACACAGCTAATATCAAATCTCATATATATATATATATATATATATATATAACTGAAGGCAGTTACAATACATTTGATACAATACATATGATACAATACATATGATACAATACATATGATACAACTACAACTGTCGACTCTGGAAGTTATATATACATGTACATTATCGAATAATATACATGAATACATATCAACCTAGATCAGATACACTGACTACTAAAAAATGATGAAGACTACTCCAAAAGATATGAAGAGACTTCATAGCTCAAGCAGCAACCCAAAGCAAGATATCAACAACCTGAAATAACTCGGTCTGACCCGAGTATTAAATTCAAAAGAAAATAATACACGGGTCAGTCTAATTCAAATTCAGTTATTAATGCACAGAAGCAATAATAATTAAATAATCATTAGACGACAGTCACAATAATTCTCGTATATCCAATTCTTCATCAAGAGAATCAGATAACGGTAGATATAACACGAAACAGTGTTAAACAACAAATCAACAAATTCAAATCATCAACAAAGATAAGTAAAAAGGTTATCAATGAAGATAATATGAAAACCCCAAAATTGCCTAAACAGCAATTATCAACAAAATCTAATTATTAAATAAATAATTAGAAACTCATAATCAAATTATCAATAGATAATTAGACAACAACAAAATGATCAAATCAAACCAAATCAAAGTACAATTCAAAATATATTGAATTGAACACAGAAAACAATTCAAGAAATTGAAATATCTATTAAAACACCAATCCTATTTTGGCTGTAGTACGCGCTCGCGTGTACTGCCTCGCCACTACGGTGATGAAATAGGAATCAGCACAAGGTCAAATCCGAGCGATTAAGCTGGATTCAACTCAAGTGTAATGCACAGTCCAACTATAAAGTCAACATGCTCATGAAAGACTGCACAAATTCAAGAAGGCACCAAACCACAAACAAAATGCAAAAGGTCAAGTCACTGACTCAACTCAACTGCAGCACCAAAGCGCAAAGGCTCGAATGACCAAGTGCACCAGAAATATGGCAACATAATCAATATATAGTGAATCAAAGCATGTATCAAACCAGGGCAATGCATCAAAGACACAATTGACATGCAAACATCTCAAGATCACAATGTGCACAGAACAACTCACATGCATGCAACCATGACTCAAAGCATATACAAGACTGTTCATTCATGTCTGGACAACATGGATGAACAATCAAACATGAATGGCTACAGGTTTGAAACCACAAAGGGACATACAGTGACAACATGCAAAAATGACCCAACATATCAACTGCACCAAAGATACAACAATGATACAACTTACATTAAACTACAAGCCCAAGTGACAACATGATGAATCAGACCACTCAGTAATATCCACAACAAACAACTCAGTGCAGCACCAAATCATATACAAGCCTCACTGAATCGAAGGAACATCAGAAACATTGAAATAATGATATCAAGTCAATGATACAAAGATGAACCAGGCAAGAAATGACAATAATAGACCAGCAAAGCAACAACATAAGTGTAACAAGTTCAATCTAGCAGTGAGCAGTGCACATGTCGTGGAAGCAGTCAGTTCCGAAGCCATAACATAAAATTCGAACCAAAAATAAGGTCGCAGGGATTACAAACAAGAACCAAATAATGTCATCAGCAGTTTCAAAAGCCGTGGTTGTCAAGAAACCAAATCTAGTGATCGAAGTCAAATGGAAATCAAACAGAGTCACGAGATAAAACATTGTCATGATGAACAAGCTATCATCAAACATACAAAATTGACAAAATCCAAGAAATCGCCAACATCGAACAAAATCGAACTGCCGAGATAAATTAAATCACAAATTCAAACGAACAAAATATATGAATTCAAACCCTATATAAACATGAGATTGAAGTAGATGTGAGTGAAAAGAATCACTCACCTTTTTCGACGAGCCTAGAACAGTCGAGCGGAACTCAAGAAATCGAGCGATCGACATAACCAAACTCGCAATACCCAACGATCGATCAACAGAGGCGTGACTTCGATATTAATCATAAGCCCTAATTTCGCAAAGAGGAACGTGAGAACGAGCAGCCACCATTTTCTTTCGTTCGATTTATCTTTTTGGGTGCCAAGAAGTATGAAAAGGGAGGAGCGGGTATACACTGGATAAGTATCACGGCATCAAACAAACGAAAACATGGACCAGATTGCATCTTAAAGCCCACACAATATTCAATGAATTATCAAAAGAATTTTAACCCAATAAAAAAAACTCCAAATAGCAATTAGCTATCAACATTAATCATTTAACAACGATAATTAATTGTTATAAAACTCCGGGTTATTACAAACTCCCCTCCTTATAAAAATTGCGTCCCCGCAATTTTCATAATTAAAGTCGTCTATAACAATTATTTTTCTAACATAAACTGGTTAAGCTAGAAAAATAAAGATCGAGAACACAAACACCAAAGAAATCTTTTAATTTCATAAAAGAAATTCACAAATTCTCAACAAAAATCTAATTATCAATAGATAATCAGAAAACAGCAAAACTGAATAAATACAATTATCAGCAATATCTAATTTTCAATTAGATGATTATAATACAGAAATCACAAAACAGCAATATCTAATTATCGACACAATAATTAGAAAACAACAAAATCTAATTATCAGCAAAGATAATTAGAAAACACAAATCACAAATCGCAAAACTGCAAATATCTAGTTATCCAACAAATAACTAGAAAACACGAACTTCATAATCAGCAAACTCTAACTATCAACAGAGATAGATAGGAAACAACAATTCAATATAATCAACATAATCTAGAATCAATTAGAGACTAGAAAGTCTCATAATCAACAAAACTAGCAAATATCCAATTATCAAAAACGATAACCAGAAAACACAAATATCTAATTATAAAAAACGATAATCAGAAAACATCAGATAATCAGAAATCTCAAATCAACAAATATCTAATTATCAAAAACGATAATCAGAAATCAACAAATATCTAATTATCAAAAACGATAATCAAAAATCTCAAATATCTAATTATCAAAAAACGATAATCAGAAATCTTAAATATCTAATTATCAAAAACGATAATCAGAAATCAACAAATATCTAATTATCAAAAACGATAATCAGAAAACATCAGATAATCAGAAATCTCAAATCAACAAATATCTAATTATAAAAAACAATAGTCAGAAATCAACAAATATCTAATTATCAAAAACGATAATCAGAAATCTCAAATATCTAATTATCAAAAAACGATAATCAGAAATCTCAAATATCTAATTATCAAAAACGATAATCAGAACTTAACAAATATCTAATTTTCAAAAACGATAATCAGAAATCTCAAATATCTAATTATCAAAAACGATAATCAGAATTCATATCAGCAAATATCTAATTATCAACAAAGATAATTAGAACTCAAATCAGCAAATATCTAATTACCTACAGATAATTAGAAACAACAAATATCTAGAAATCAATTAAGATGACTAGAAAATCAACATAAAAGGTTGGATCGATCCCATCAGATGGCGAGTTTTAGCTACGCCGCACGTGCATCAACAAATGGCCGAAGCCTACCAAGTACTATAAATTTTTGGCACCCATCAAATGACCCGAAGGTCCGCAGAGTGACCCGAAGGTCTAGTACTGGTATTTGACCCGAAGGTCCTCAGAGTGGCCCGAAAAGCCCAACAACTGACCCGAAGGTCCAGCAGAGTGGCCCGAAAGCCCAACAAATGACCCGAAGGTCCAGTAGAGTGGCCCGAAAGCCCAACAAATGACCCGAAGGTCCAGCAGATGACCCGAAGGTCCAACATAGTGGGTCGAAAGCACACAAAATCATCAGAATCATCAAACAGCAGATGTTTCAATTAACGAGTCCGGAATTAACCGAAATAGCAAACGCACATGTCCCATACCACGTGTTTTACTAAATCGTTTGATTCTCTTCATCGTTTCCTTGAAAGTGCAAAATTGTGTATTTTAAATAAATACATTTTACGTTCTCAGACGGACAAGTCCGGAATTAAGCAAATTAGTAAAAGTGAGGGTTCATAGTCCTCAATTTTGCTGAAGCGTTTAAATCCCTTCCTCATTCTTTCGAAAGCGCAAACTGTAAAATTTTTGAAAACAATTTTATTTTTGAAAACAATTTTCAAACACGTGATTAAAACAGCAATATCAGTAGCAATTTCGAAAAGGAAATTGTACTTCCCAAAACACTGTAAAATCGGATCTCAAAATCAGCATTGCGGAATAACCGCTTGAAAATCCACTTTAAAATTGACGGTTACTGAAGTCAAAGCGACAGTAATTTTTAAACGTCAAAATCTCATCAAAATAATTCGCATCAAAATATAATACCAGTGAATTTTTATTCATTACAAATGTCAACAAAACACCATGCTTCAAAAATTTAGCATCGGTGTAAAAATCCCGTTATAAAATAACGGCAACAAAATACGTTTAAACCAAACACCGGTTCAACGTAAAATTAATGTAGTAACGTGCAACTCAAATCTGCACGTATAGTACAAAATGAACAAAGAAATCACTAGATTATATCTTCAATGAAGATAATTTAAAACAGCCAAAATCTGAACAAAATTACATAACAGCAATCGCTTCGGATCCTCAAATCGGATTCGAAATTTTCAAAGAAAACAAAATAAACAAATCCATGTAACAACACAATGAAATTTTATTTCATTTTCATATTTTGATTTTTAAATCAAAAGGGTTATCAACTATACTCAGCGAAGACAGTGTCATTGCTTCCACTGCGCACTCTGATAAACAGAACACAAATTACTCAATCATCAAACCACAGTTTCACTTTTATTTTAAAATAAAGATATTTAAAAATTTCATCATAATTTCAAAAATATAGTTTTGACTCAAAGCACAAACAAAACATCAACAATATTTGTAACATATGTTCCATCTAAGTTATGTTTTATATTATGTCCATAAACCCCTCGCTCTGATACTAACTGCGACGCCCCACCTCTATGCTCACAATAACAAAGAGTATTAAAAGAAATAATTTCTGTTATTACGAAGAATAAGGCTGGATAGGAGCGGCCATCCGTAGTTAGGCCTTACATAGTATTGGTTACCTCGATAGGAGTGGTATATTTATTTTCATCTCTGGTTATTACTTGTAACGACCCGTAAATTTCAACTATTTTAATAACATAATTAGTTGAAATTTTGTGAAATTTTAAACGATAAAATTTTGAAATATAAATTTGATATTTGGAATGCGTTTAGTTAAACATAGCAACTGGTAAATTTTTGTCCGAAAATATGAAAGTTTATTTCACGCGTAAATTTACTTCAATTTAATCAGTTAAAAGCGATGAAAAAAAATGTTTCCGAAACCTAAATATTTTTACATAGAAAAATTCTAAACCATCTTCTGAGCAAGATGTCAGTTTGTCATTTTTCCAAATTCGGACATCTTTGGCTCCGTCGATCTTATTTTTCAGTGTTTTTCTTGCATTTTTCCGCTATTAGAAAATTTGAATTTTTAAAATTCAATCATTCCACTGTTATCTGTATATCGATTTGATCGTCTCGTCACGCTGATCTTTGCGGGATATTCACTTTTGTATTTCGGAGTCTGCTATGCGGTGTGATCTGTGAAATGCTCAACGTTTCAGTTCGTCAACCGAGCCTTTTGGATTTCTAGTGTATTAATTATCCAACGCCAAACCAATAGCCACTTTAATCATTTCAAATTCAATTCTGGCCTTTACATTCCCACTGCGTAAACCAAGTAATCAGTCGATTCAATAATTCATGTGAATTGAACCAATGTCCTTTTGCTTTTCCCTATCTTCCATTTATTAATCTAATTTGTGAATTCTAAATGTTACGTTACTTTCACCTTTCAGTTTCACTTTTCCTCTTTGCTATTGGCTCTGTCACTTGAAAGATTATATTTTGCAATATGAGTTGTTCCTCTGTCACCTTGTTTTTATTTTTTTTTATTTTTCCATGGCCTCCACTTTACTTGCATCCTCCCTCCAGCAGGCTACACCGCCACCGACAGCCGCGGTTCCACCTTCAAACCCGAGCGGCTCCCCTGGCCATCAACAACTTTCCCTCCATCATATCCTCCTCCGCCTATGTAGCAGTACCCACAACACTGGATTCTTCCACCATCTCCTTTCTTCATACTCCCGTCCGCACCTCAACTGTCCGCCTCAGCCAACCCGAGACCAGCCCACTCCTCCTCTTCCCCCTCGCCAGAGCCGGTTCCGCTCCTCCCCGACCTTTTTCCCTGGCCTTAAGCAGTGGTACTCAGACTTCCACTCACCTCCGCCTCCACCTGCACCATAGTGGGCGTGAGCAGCCCATTACTCCGCTCCCTTCCACCTCCGTGAGTCCGTGTAGCCTCTAAAGTATTATTGAGGTATATACTTTTACAGCAGTTTCGCATACATATATCTGCATATCTTCTTATAAGATGACAAAGCTATATTTCAGTTTATATGAATTATATTATAAAGGAAAAGTTTTACTCTTTGTATATGATGGTTTGTAATTTATCAGTGTTAGATTCAACATATAGATAGGCCTATAATAATTTTATTATTATATGTTGATTTGTAAATATACGATTTATATTTTCCTTAGATTTGGGATATAACATGAATTTATATATAGGGTATTGTATATATATTAGCCAAAAATATGGGATCTGTTGGGTATATATATATAGTTTACTTTATTTTGTTTCAGTTGTGAAATCTATTGCCAAAATTTATATATTTTCCTAAGTTATATATATGGTGTGTGTTGTTATTTTATGCTATATTTTGAAATAGTTTAAAAATGTTTATATATTAGCTTTTGAATATAGTTTTCTTTACAGGCATAAGTTATTCGTATACAGTTGTACGTATAAGTTCAATAGTGTACAGGATTTGGGTAACTAATATAAAATATATAGGTGAATTATATGTAGTTAATTAAGTGGTGGGATCAGTTGAACTAAATGTATACAAGTACATACTACTTACTATGAAAGCAAATGCATGCCTATCTATCTAATTGTTTTGTTATATATTATATATAGGTACTCTGATTTCAAGTTGCTTATAGATTTATATTATAACCTATATATAGATCTAATGTCTACCTGCTTGTATATAAAGTTTTGAAATTGTTAGGTGTCCAGGTTAGTATACATAGCATGTTTACAGGAAGGGATATATTACCATAGTACTTATTTAAACTTAAAATTTTACTTTAATTTAAGTTCTGTAATAACTGTAAATTATATACACTTTTAAAAGTATGAGTTACAGTAGTATTTGTTTATACAGTGTATTTTATGTGAAAGGAAGTAGATGTTGCGGTGTTATAATTTATACTATACTGGGTTTTGATGCATAAGTTTATATTGACTTTTTGGGAGATATTGATTTTAAAACTTTATATCAAGCATGTATTCCAAGCATACGGTTTTAAATATAGTAGGGATTTTGTATATACTTATAAACATTTTGATTTTTTTAAATATATATATATTTCTATTTTTGATATTAAAGTTAAGTTTTGATTTGAAATATGTATGCATATTTCGTTCCACTTATATCAAGAAAAGTGATTGGTTTTGCCGATATTAATTAATCAGCTTCATTTCCTTCAATCTATAGCTTATCTTGATTGTTCCATCGATTTCAGATGAAATTTCTCTTTGCCTTGCTCGTGTTTGAATCTTGGTGCATGCCTGTACCATTATCTCAGTTATCGTTGTTCCATAGCCTCGAAGGTGAGCAATCACTCACGATTAATGTTCTTTTATTTATTAAATCTGATTTCAGTTGAAACGATAATTGAAATGCTGCTGTTAGTTATTTACACTGTTATATATGTTATTACCTGTATCAGTTCACCTGTGACATCTGACATCATTATCTGTTAATTATTTATGCGATGATAATATAGTCTGGCTGTTAAATGATTGATTGTTGATGTTTGCATTGGTCGTTAAATTGTAAATGTATAAGTGATAAATAACATGCAACTGAATTTGACATAGGATAGTTAAAGTTTGAATTGACATATGTGTTGAATTTGATTTGTTAAATTTGTATAATATGACCCCTTGAATGTTTAATTATTTGACACGTAGTAAATAGTTAATTACCCTTGAACCATTTGAATTTATGTTGTATTAATTGATGAAGTATGAAATTGAATAATTGATGTCAAGTGTAGAATTGCATAGAATAATTAGTATAATAATCTTTAATCTACATGAAATGATAGTGTAGATTTTAGAAATAATTATATTAATTCGCACAAATAACAATGTGAATTAATACGGTTATTTCGGGATTATTTGAATTGATTATTGGATTGTTATTGATTGTTGTTATTGCTTGTTTATTTACTTTGACACCATCCCAGTTATCACACTGCAAGTTCCCTTTGATATGCTTTGATTTTGAATTGAATTGGAATCGGGTTGAAATGATAAATACCCAAAATAAAAACTTTGACTTAGGATAGAGAATTAAATAAAACCCGATTGGTCAATGATTTGATTTAAAAATAAATTGAAGATTTTATTTGAATAAATAATATGGTTTCGAAAAGAAGTTGGAATTTGAATTTAATGAAAGGAAATGGTAAAAATAAAAAATTTGAAATGAAATATTAACATAGTAGTTATTGAAAGAACGTGGTTTTAAAATAAATTATTGATTAAAAAATTTGGAATTATTCAATGAATTAAGTTTGAAATGATTTAATAATTAAGTTGAATTTGTAATTAAGTTTGAAATTATTAAGTTTTGAAATTATTAATAATTAAGTTTGAAATTATTTAATAATTGAATAAGATTGAATTATTTGATAATTGAATAAAAATTGAATTCTTGATAAGAGAAATTGAACTTTTGAATAAGTGAATTTGAACTTCGAAAAAAAAATTGAAATTGAGATTCCTTGTTAATTAAGTTTTGGAAATTATTTAAGTAAGTAAATAAGTGAAATTGAATTTCTTTAACAAGAAATAAAATGTGATTTATTGAAATTAATGTCAGACTTGTAAATTTGAGAATTTGATTTGACGAATCTAATTTAGTTAAATTTGAAGTTTTGATATAATGAAGTTGAACTTAAGTAATTGATTTAATGAATTGGAAATTTAATAGAATTTGTTTTGAATGATAAATTAACTTAACGAAAATTTAATGAAATCGCTAAATGAAGTTAAATTGATTTGAATGTTAAATTAAATTAAATGATTTCAGAATGAAACTTATATATGAACGTGAATCACTATTTGAATGGTTTAAATAAAAATTGAAATTGTATTATAAGATTTTGAAATGGTAATTTGGAAGTTCTGAAACGTAAATTATGGAAATTGATTTAGGAAGACAAATGAAATGTTGGTTTACGTATTCTATTTGAAATTGAATTTGATTTTGTTTTGAAATATATAAACGACCAATCGGTGAAATAATGACGAAAGTTATTAAAGAGACCTGTAACGACCCCGAATTCTAATTTATTTAAATTAATAATTAAATGAATTTTTGAATAGAAATTTATAAATTTTTTTTTTTTTTGATTAATTGATTGCGAGTTTCCCCGATATCCAAATATATCGTATATAAATCATAAAAATTTAAATATTGTAAAAATTTGTATATATGTGAATATATATGTTTATGGAATAAGTATGAATAAATTTGAATTTAATTGGATTTAAAATAAAATCAAACAAATAAAAGACAAGTATTCAAGCAAACAAATAAAATAGAAATTCATTTATATTGTGAAACAAATAAAACATATCTATGTACCAACTAACATCATAACAGCCGAAAATAAAGCAAATACATATTTAAGAATGTACACTTATAAAACATAAAGGACTCAAGTAATTAATGCAAGACACAATGTAAAAAAATAAAATATAATATGAAACATAAAGTACACAATGTAATACTTACCAGCCACCAAAATGTTTCCAGCCTCCATACGCAAGAGAAAGATCTCTGAATGATGGTACAAAGAAATTATCACCTGTACATTCAATTTATATGTACATCCCCTTTGTTTCATTCTCGTTCTCAAGACTAAGCAAACCAGAAAAAAAAAGAGCATATATATATTCTTCTTCAACTCAATCAGCTGCATACATTCAAGTTTGAAATCATCTGCATGCATTCTTCATCTGAGTTTCAAGTGTCAAACCAAAGTTCATCAGCAATTACAGTTTCAAGTTCAAAACTGCTTTAAAAAACACTATCTCTGTTCTTCTTCCAAAAACATCCAGGTGAGCAAATCTACTTGTTAAAAGCTTGAATCTGTGTTATGCTTTGTCTATGTGAGTAAACAACTTGTTTTCAAGTTTTAAGTTCAATTAAATTTGTATATGTAGGATTTGGTTTAAGAATGCTTAGTTGAGTATGTTTCAAGTTTAACTCTGTCATATATATGCTTGTGTGCATCACTTGTTCTCTGTTTGGTTTTCAAAGTAGAAAATCAACATGGTATTCAATAATCTCTTTAACTAATATTTCTTCGTCTAAACCAATTTTAATTTAGAAGGTTCACCTAAGAAAGTTGTTAAACTTGAAAACATAACCTGGAAATAGTTTTCGAAGCATGACAGTAAATTATAAATACTGTCTACATAGTTTTGTAGTAAGAAAGGAAACAACCATTAAAAATTTAAATGTTTAAACTTGTAAATTTGATCTCGTATCTTGACTTAACATACAAAGTTAAGATTTTTAACATAAAAATGATGATTTTTATGTAAGCATCCAAGGTGCAGTTCGAAAATGAATAAAAGATGCGTTTTTGTCAATATCAGTTGATTCAACAAAATTTAATTTTTGAAACTTATTGTGAAGCAAGCTTAGGGAGTTTCTATCACAGGAAAAATGCTAAAAAAAATATTCAATGCAAGAATTTTAAAGTCGAATCGCAAATAGGGTTTTATTTTGAGTTTTTCCTATGAACTGTAAATTTTGATTCCGTTGCCATAGCTTGATCGAGCCGTGCGCGCTTCTAGGAGATGGTCGAGGAGGGTAACGGCGAGGCGTGGACGAAGTGGCGTCGTTTTCGGTGATCTGTGTTTGTAGAATATGACGATTTTCGGTGGGATGTTTGAGTGCTGGTTCGAGCTACAGGCATACTTTCGAATTCGAGTTTTTCTTGTTGAATCGGGTATTGATTCCCAGTGAGAAGATGATTTGTGGTTTGTGGGAGGCGATGGGGGTTGTCAGAGGGGCGGCGAACCACCGTGCACGTGCACGGTGAATCGTTGGTGTCAGCGATGTCGAATATCTTGGGTCAGCGATGTCGAATATCTTGGGTCGCGAGTCGTTCTCGAGGAATTTATGTGATCACTTCGGGTTTGCATTTGAGTTCGTTCGGGTGAATACTGATGCTTTGATTTGTAACTTAATTTAAAAGAAAAAAAAAGAAGAAGAAAGAGTAGGGGGAAACGCGGGAAAGAGATGGGGAAACTCGAGCCTTACTCGAGTAATTATCGTGCTTTCCTCGGGTTTTAGGGTGTAGTACTCGGGTTTGTTTCCAAACAGCAGTATTGCATTTTAAAGGTAATGTTAAGAAAACAATTTTTCATTAAATTTTAATATACTGTAAAACTTAATATATATTTCAGTTTGGAAATAAATGGAAGTTAAGTTAAACAAGTTTTAAAAACAGAGGTTTACATATAAACTTAAGTTAAGATTAGAATTTGATTTGTAATCCATAAATTATTAAGTAAATTAGAATGGTTAATAAATGTTTGGATAAATTAACGAGTATTAATGGGTAATCAATTTTAATTAATAATGATAAATGCAAGTAATTTCCTTAGAAAAGAAATTAATGATTTATTTATTAATTTATAAATAAATAATTTAGATTTAATTTATAATTTGAAATGATTAATAATGAATTAATCAAAGATAATTTCTTAAGAAAGCGATTAAGAAATATTATTAGTAAATGAAGATAATTAACTAAGGATTTTTAAGTATTTGATTTAAGTGATTAATGTTAATAATTAATTGAATTAATTAATTTAGATAATCAATTGTAAATTGTTAAATGTAATTACTTAATGAAAATAATTAAGGATTAATCGCTTATTGTAATTAATTATGGATATTTTGATAAATCCAAGTTAATTAATTTAAGAAAATCATGGGATAGATTGGTAATTAATGATTTGTAATCAATCAATCAGAATCTGATAATAAATTCATTTAACTGGGAATTAATTGAATTATTAGGATTAAACGATTAATTAATCCTGTTTATAAATGATTATTAAATGCTTGACCTTACTTATGGATGTTTGGATTCTATAGAATGTTGAATTGTTTGATATCCCTGATATATGATGCTTTGTGATAACATCCTGATTTATGTTGTGATCTGTAATTTACTTATCTGTAATATATATATGTGATCTGTGAATGAGCGATAAGCGTTATAGTTTATATCGCTTATCAACTATATACTGTATTTTGATCTGTGATGATTCATCGTGTTGCACTATTGTGTTAAACCCCTGGACCATACTTTTACACACACAAATATGGATTTCACGTGGAAATCAGTTAAGTCACAGATAATGTAAATTTGATGTTTTTGAAATTGAAATTTTAATTTCAATTGATTTTGAAATTGAAAATCTGGGGTTTTAAAGTGAAAAGCTTTTGAAATATAATTTCAAATATATAAGTTATTTTGAATAACTTAATCGAGTTTAGAAATTTAAATAATTTGATTTAAATTTGAATTTAAGTTTGAAATTGAATCCTATGATTTGAAATTAGGGATTAAAGATGCTGTACAAGTTATATATGGGTTAAACTGTTTTAAAAGTAAAATTCTGAGAATTTGAATTTAACCCAAAGATTTTAACTCGTATAAATGAATCAGATTTCCAAAATAAAAACTTTTTGTTTTAAAGGAATAAAAGCTTTCAGATAAGAAATGAAATTCCAGTTTAATTAAAGGAATTTCAAGACTGAATTGAAAAATGGTTTTCCAAGTTATGAATGAATTCTTTTTGAAAGCTATGAATTGAATTTTTTTATTTTTAACAGATTTAGAATAATGATTTGTTTAAATCATTTGAAATGGAATTATTTCGAAAGCTATAAGTTAAATCTTTGATTTAAAGATTTAACGAGTTAAATTGAAATGGAAATTGATTTGGAAAATTTGTGAAATAATCTTTTGTTTAAAAAGATTAAAGTGTGGAAATTGTTTTAAACCGTTGAAGGTTGTTAAAATGAATCTTTTTTTTTAAAAGATTTGAAATGGTAATTTGTTAAACCATTTGAAAAGAAAGTTTGGGTTTAAGTTGTGACTTAATTGAAATCCCAATATCCGTATGTTTTTAAATATTTCGCTCACTATTCGGGTTAGCCGGGAAAGGACCTTTGGGTCGTATAACTCATTCCGAATGGTGATACGTCGTATATGGATAGCATTTGAAGACCGGTGTTGAAGACCGGATATTTTTGAAAATGAAAGGACAACATGTCGAATGTCTCTGCACTGAGTCGCGCCGGTATAGAGATTTATATCACTCTTTTGTGACGGGAAGTCCGGACGTGATTGGAAATTATCCGGATTTGCAAGGGCTTCGTGAGAAGTGCCTTCGGTTCTGTTCGAACCCGGAACAGACTTGTATGGTTACATGTCTGACATTGCACTTTGAGATATAAAGCCGATTTCTTTCAAATACATTTCTGTTTGGTGGCGGAGAATTTATTCTCTTAGCTTAACACCCTTCTCTGAGACGTACGAGCTCAGAGGTTATGTAGTTGAAGTTATCAGCGATATATCCCAATTTGGTAATGTGGCATGCTGAGTGTTGCTGTAAGATGATCAATGTTTGATCATTTGTGATATGATCTTTTGTTTGATCATTTATCTTTGTGATCATAGGTTGATCATCTGTTGACCCAAAGCGTGGCTTTTTGAAAAAGCGTAGCTTTGTGGACGAGACTTCGTCGAGCCTCACAACCCGGTAATGGTCGAAACAGGAATTGTGCGGCAAGATTTTCAGGGGTAGCTCCCCTAGGGTATGACCATTCCTTCTGGAAAAGGGTAGTATCATGGTATGGAGCCCAGATACTTACTCATGTGGATACACTTTCTTTATGATGTGTGATGTTGGTTATCGAGCGCTCGGATAAAGGTCCCAAAGGACCGGGGGTGGCATATCTGAGGTTTCTTTTATCCCTTGGGAAAAGGGGTTGCCGGCCTTGTTTGGCAGAGAACAGTTGGTTCTCGGAACGTCCCGCCAGAGGCGTTTCTATCGTGGAATAGGAAGTTCCTTAGCCTGACCATTTGTTGGAAATCCAAACAAAACAATACGAGCCCTGTACGGTTTTAGTTGTATTACCTGCCATGGAATGTGGTGGTAACCTGCTATTGAACATGGTAGCTATAGTAGGCATAAGTGCGAAATGTCTATGCTGGCTAAGATTTATATTCTACTTTCGAAATTGTTTTCTACACTATGCACTAGTAATAATATCAAATGATTTGATTTTGCGTAGTAAGCATCTTTGACTATCATAAGAAGAAATCTCCTCCAATTCTGCGTTTGCATTGTGTGTGTGGTGGGAGGTCTTATGGTAGTTTCATTTTCCAAAAGCATTGCGAATTGACTTTAAAATTCTCTGCTATTTGTTTTAAAGATAAACTATTTTTGTTGCTCACACCAGTCCCATGACTGATCCAGAGTTTATTGTTTCTTTCCTAAACTTTGGATGCTCAAAACTTTTCTACACGAGCAGTCTAGAGTTTGGTTTTTCAGATAGTCAGATTAGTAGGTTATCTGGAGCTAGTTCAGTCTTTGGATCGGACTGCACTTGCTTATCTTGGTGTATCGTTATTGGGAGTTCAAGCTATTTCTAGATTAATGCTTTGAAGATGGAGATTATCCGCTCCTGATGTTATCGTTTTCTTTTCCGCTGCTATTTGTTGTATCATATCTCTGATGTATATTGATATTCATTGTATCATTCTGTTGTATCAGATATTGTATATCAATGTATTACTCATTTCTTCCGCTGTGTTATTTACTTAACTGTGTTATAAGCTCCGGCGACTCGGATTTGAACGCTCGAATCTACGACATTCGAGTACGATGTAAAGTATGGATGTCGATTTTCGAACGGCAAAACCCGGGACGTTACATTTGGTATTAGAGCTAAGGTTGAACTTTAGCTCAGGAGTATAACACGTTAAGTAGCTCATTAGAGATAGAGTGAAGTAAACTCTAGAATGAGTGTATCCTTAAGATATCCGTCTGAACGTCTCAGTAAATTCTCTTACTATCCACTGATAGTAGATATGAGTGCTAGAAGAAGACGAGATAGGGGACAGGGAAATACGACTATAAATGGTCAATACCCTGCAACAGTGGAAACAAACTTTCTTATCAATCTTCTTTGATTCGTTTCCAAATTCTTTTCATTATTTCGTATCAGCTACAAGAAGAAGTTTCGGTGTGATGATGGCTCTACGAATCATTGTAGAGAATCCTTACTTCGTATTTCATCGGTTTCTTATCAGCTTTTTGATTTAAACCTTAATGAATTTGAAATTGGAAATTTTAAATTTGAGTTAAATTGATTAATAGAATATGAAGGCTAAATTGAATTGAATCAATTAAAACGATTTCGTTTGAAACTAAATTTGAAATTCTATTATAATTTCTCGGGTTGATCGAAGTCCGAAGAGGGACAAATAGGTATATATTCTGAGATATTCCGACTTGAGTTCGGAATCCGTATCTTATGTTTGAGAAAATTATAGGAGATCGAATTTATCTTTGATCTGTCTATCTCTCTCCTTATTTCGTGCCTGCGAATTTCGAGGACAAAATTCTTTTAAGGGGGGAAGTTTGTAACGACCCCGAATTTTAATTTATTTAAATTAATAATTAAATGAATTTTTGAATAGAAATTTATAAAAAAAATTTCGATTAATTGATTGCGAGTTTCCCCGATATCCAAATATATCGTATATAAATCATAAAAATTTAAATATTGTAAAAATTTGTATATATGTGAATATATATGTTTATGGAATAAGTATGAATAAATTTGAATTTAATTGGATTTAAAATAAAATCAAACAAATAAAAGACAAGTATTCAAGCAAACAAATAAAATAGAAATTCATTTATATTGTGAAACAAATAAAACATATCTATGTACCAACTAACATCATAACAGCCGAAAATAAAGCAAATACATATTTAAGAATGTACACTTATAAAACATAAAGGACTCAAGTAATTAATGCAAGACACAATGTAAAAAAATAAAATATAATATGAAACATAAAGTACACAATGTAATACTTACCAGCCACCAAAATGTTTCCAGCCTCCATACGCAAGAGAAAGATCTCTGAATGATGGTACAAAGAAATTATCACCTGTACATTCAATTTATATGTACATCCCCTTTGTTTCATTCTCGTTCTCAAGACTAAGCAAACCAGAAAAAAAAAGAGCATATATATATTCTTCTTCAACTCAATCAGCTGCATACATTCAAGTTTGAAATCATCTGCATGCATTCTTCATCTGAGTTTCAAGTGTCAAACCAAAGTTCATCAGCAATTACAGTTTCAAGTTCAAAACTGCTTTCAAAAACACTATCTCTGTTCTTCTTCCAAAAACATCCAGGTGAGCAAATCTACTTGTTAAAAGCTTGAATCTGTGTTATGCTTTGTCTATGTGAGTAAACAACTTGTTTTCAAGTTTTAAGTTCAATTAAATTTGTATATGTAGGATTTGGTTTAAGAATGCTTAGTTGAGTATCTTTCAAGTTTAACTCTGTCATATATATGCTTGTGTGCATCACTTGTTCTCTGTTTGGTTTTCAAAGTAGAAAATCAACATGGTATTCAATAATCTCTTTAACTAATATTTCTTCGTCTAAACCAATTTTAATTTAGAAGGTTCACCTAAGAAAGTTGTTAAACTTGAAAACATAACCTGGAAATAGTTTTCGAAGCATGACAGTAAATTATAAATACTGTCTACATAGTTTTGTAGTAAGAAAGGAAACAACCATTAAAAATTTAAATGTTTAAACTTGTAAATTTGATCTTGTATCTTGACTTAACATACAAAGTTAAGATTTTTAACATAAAAATGATGATTTTTATGTAAGCATCCAAGGTGCAGTTCGAAAATGAAAAAAGATGCGTTTTTGTCAATATCAGTTGATTCAACAAAATTTAATTTTTGAAACTTATTGTGAAGCAAGCTTAGGGAGTTTCTATCATAGGAAAAATGCTAAAAAAAATATTCAATGCAAGAATTTTAAAGTCGAATCGCAAATAGGGTTTTAGTTCGAGTTTTTCCTATGAACTGTAAATTTTGATTCCGTTGCCATAGCTTGATCGAGCCGTGCGCGCTTCTAGGAGATGGTCGAGGAGGGTAACGGCGAGGCGTGGACGAAGTGGCGTCGTTTTCGGTGATCTGTGTTTGTAGAATATGACGATTTTCGGTGGGATGTTTGAGTGCTGGTTCGAGCTACAGGCATACTTTCGAATTCGAGTTTTTCTTGTTGAATCGGGTGTTGATTCCCAGTGAGAAGATGATTTGTGGTTTGTCGGAGGCGATGGGGCTTGTCAGAGGGGCGGCGAACCACCGTGCACGTGCACGGTGAAGCGTTGGTGTCAGCGATGTCGAATATCTTGGGTCAGCGATGTCGAATATCTTGGGTCGCGAGTCGTTCTCGAGGAATTTATGTGATCACTTCGGGTTTGCATTTGAGTTCGTTCGGGTGAATACTGATGCTTTGATTTGTAACTAAATTTAAAAGAAAAAAAAGAAGAAGAAAGAGTAGGGGGAAACGCGGGAAAGAGATGGGGAAACTCGAGCCTTACTCGAGTAATTATCGTGCTTTCCTCGGGTTTTAGGGTGTAGTACTCGGGTTTGTTTCCAAACAGCAGTATTGCATTTTAAAGGTAATGTTAAGAAAACAATTTTTCATTAAATTTTAATATACTGTAAAACTTAATATATATTTCAGTTTGGAAATAAATGGAAGTTAACTTAAACAAGTTTTAAAAACAGAGGTTTAAATATAAACTTAAGTTAAGATTAGAATTTGATTTGTAATCCTTAAATTATTAAGTAAATTAGAATGGTTAATAAATGTTTGGATAAATTAACGAGTATTAATGGGTAATCAATTTTAATTAATAATGATAAATGCAAGTAATTTCCTTAGAAAAGAAATTAATGATTTATTTATTAATTTATAAATAAATAATTTAGATTTAATTTATAATTTGAAATGATTAATAATGAATTAATCAAAGATAATTTCTTAAGAAAGCGATTAAGAAATATTATTAGTAAATGAAGATAATTAACTAAGGATTTTTAAGTATTTGATTTAAGTGATTAATGTTAATAATTAATTGAATTAATTAATTTAGATAATCAATTGTAAATTGTTAAATGTAATTACTTAATGAAAATAATTAAGGATTAATCGCTTATTGTAATTAATTAAGGATATTTTGATAAATCAAAGTTAATTAATTTAAGAAAATCATTGGATAGATTGGTAATTAATGATTTGTAATCAATCAATCAGAATCTGATAATAAATTCATTTAACTGGGAATTAATTGAATTATTAGGATTAAACGATTAATTAATCCTGTTTATAAATGATTATTAAATGCTTGACCTTACTTATGGATGTTTGGATTCTATAGAATGTTGAATTGTTTGATATCCCTGATATATGATGCTTTGTGATAACATCCTGATTTATGTTGTGATCTGTAATTTACTTATCTGTAATATATATATGTGATCTGTGAATGAGCGATAAGCGTTATAGTTTATATCGCTTATCAACTATATACTGTATTTTGATCTGTGATGATTCATCGTGTTGCACTATTGTGTTAAACCCCTGGACCATACTTTTACACACACAAATATGGATTTCACGTGGAAATCAGTTAAGTCACAGATAATGTAAATTTGATGTTTTTGAAATTGAAATTTTAATTTCAATTGATTTTGAAATTGAAAATCTGGGGTTTTAAAGTGAAAAGCTTTTGAAATATAATTTCAAATATATAAGTTATTTTGAATAACTTAATCGAGTTTAGAAATTTAAATAATTTGATTTAAATTTGAATTTAAGTTTGAAATTGAATCCTATGATTTGAAATTAGGGATTAAAGATGCTGTACAAGTTATATATGGGTTAAACTGTTTTAAAAGTAAAATTTTGAGAATTTGAATTTAACCCAAAGATTTTAACTCGTATAAATGAATCAGATTTCCAAAATAAAAACTGTTTGTTTTAAATGAATAAAAGCTTTCAGATAAGAAATGAAATTCCAGTTTAATTAAAGGAATTTCAAGACTGAATTGAAAAATGGTTTTCCAAGTTATGAATGAATTCTTTTTGAAAGCTATGAATTGAATTTTTTTATTTTTAACAGATTTAGAATAATGATTTGTTTAAATCATTTGAAATGGAATTATTTCGAAAGCTATAAGTTAAATCTTTGATTTAAAGATTTAACGAGTTAAATTGAAATGGAAATTGATTTGGAAAATTTGTGAATGAATCTTTTGTTTAAAAAGATTAAAGTGTGGAAATTGTTTTAAACCGTTGAAGGTTGTTAAAATGAATCTTTTTGTTTAAAAGATTTGAAATGGTAATTTGTTAAACCATTTGAAAAGAAAGTTTGGGTTTAAGTTGTGACTTAATTGAAATCCCAATATCCGTATGTTTTTAAATATTTCGCTCACTATTCGGGTTAGCCGGGAAAGGACCTTTGGGTCGTATAACTCATTCCGAATGGTGATATGTCGTATATGGATAGCATTTGAAGACCGGTGTTGAAGACCGGATATTTTCAAAAATGAAAGGACAACCTGTCGAATGTCTCTGCACTGAGTCGCGCCGGTATAGAGATTTATATCACTCTTTTGTGACGGGAAGTCCGGACGTGATTGGAAATTATCCGGATTTGCAAGGGCTTCGTGAGAAGTGCCTTCGGTTCTGTTCGAACCCGGAACAGACTTGTATGGTTACATGTCTGACATTACACTTTGAGATATAAAGCCGATTTCTTTCAAATACATTTCTGTTTGGTGGCGGAGAATTTATTCTCTTAGCTTAACACCCTTCTCTGAGACGTACGAGCTCAGAGGTTATGTAGTTGAAGTTATCAGCGATATATCCCAATTTGGTAATGTGGCATGCTGAGTGTTGCTGTATGATGATCAATGTTTGATCATTTGTGATATGATTTTTTGTTTGATCATTTATCTTTGTGATCATAGGTTGATCATCTGTTGACCCAAAGCGTGGCTTTTTGAAAAAGCGTAGCTTTGTGGACGAGACTTCGTCGAGCCTCACAACCCGGTAATGGTCGAAACAGGAATTGTGCGGCAAGGTTTTCAGGGGTAGCTCCCCTAGGGTATGACCATTCCTTCTGGAAAAAGGTAGTATCATGGTATGGAGCCTAGATATTTACTCATGTGGATACACTTTCTTTATGATGTGTGATGTTGGTTATCGAGCGCTCGGATAAAGGTCCCAAAGGACCGGGGGTGACATATCTGAGGTTTCTTTTATCCCTTGGGAAAAGGGGTTGCCGGCCTTGTTTGGCAGAGAACAGTTGGTTCTCGGAACGTCCCGCCAGAGGCGTTTCTTTCGTGGAATAGGAAGTTACTTAGCCTGACCATTTGTTGGAAATCCAAACAAAACAATACGAGCCCTGTACGGTTTTAGTTGTATTACCTGCCATGGAATGTGGTGGTAACCTGCTATTGAACATGGTAGCTATAGTAGGCATAAGTGCGAAATGTCTATGCTGGCTAAGATTTATATTCTACTTTCGAAATTGTTTTCTACACTATGCACTAGTAATAATATCAAATGATTTGATTTTGCGTAGTAAGCATCTTTGACTATCATAAGAAGAAATCTCCTCCAATTCTGCGTTTGCATTGTGTGTGTGGTGGGAGGTCTTATGGTAGTTTCATTTTCCAAAAGCATTGCGAATTGACTTTAAAATTCTCTGCTATTTGTTTTAAAGATAAACTGTTTTTGTTGCTCACACCAGTCCCATGACTGATCCGGAGTTTATTGTTTCTTTCCTAAACTCTGGATGCTCAAAACTTTTCTACACGAGCAGTCTAGAGTTTGGTTTTTCAGATAGTCAGATTAGTAGGTTATCTGGAGCTAGTTCAGTCTTTGGATCGGACTGCACTTGCTTATCTTGGTGTATCGTTATTGGGAGTTCAAGCTATTTCTGGATTAGTGCTTTGAAGATGGAGATTATCCACTGCTGATGTTATCGTTTTCTTTTCCGCTGCTATTTGTTGTATCATATCTCTGATGTATATTGATATTCATTGTATCATTCTGTTGTATCAGATATTGTATATCAATGTATTACTCATTTCTTCCGCTGTGTTATTTACTTAACTGTGTTATAAGCTCCGGCGACTCGGATTTGAACGCTCGAATCTACGACATTCGAGTACGATGTAAAGTATGGATGTCGATTTTCGAACGGCAAAACCCGGGACGTTACAAGACCGGAATCGGTTATGGACATACTCTCTGTCTAAACCGAAAACCACTTTAATAACTATACGCGGAGTGGTGATCCAGAATGAAGTGGTTGGAATGATGTACGTGATGACTGAAGAAAGAGTACGATAATGGATAGCCTTGACACTTGTGTCAAATTGGAAATGACTAAAACAGGAGCCGTGCCGGGCCAATGGAGGTCAGCTACCTCAAGCGAACACACTTCTTCGAAAACTACTCATTACTTGTTGTCGATTGGTGCACCCTTAATTTTGGGAATGTTGTTTCGCGGTGTTGCGGTCGCTGCGGCGATGCGTTCTCACCAGTCCGGATCAAGCAAACGGTAGTTTCACTACCTTGGGTATTGCCTCATGTGCCTTGTCATACTTGTATCCCTATACGCGACCACTACGATTTGTTTTGTACCTTTAGTATATGGATTGCCCTCTGGTGACTTCCGGTTTTGGGGAAACTACGGTCTTGTATATGCTCTTGGGAATTAAAAATGTGTTAAGGGTGGAATGGGCCATGACTTAACACTATTTTGATATTTTATATTACTGATAGGCATTATCTACTTATCGTACACTACTACATAGTAGATAGTTTAACGGATCCTTAAAGGATAGTTATTCCAACATCCTTTGAGTTACTTGTATTTAAATTGCTATTTCACTTGAGTTGGATTTATTAATATAAGAATGTTAATCCTGACTCGAGTGTCTTGTGGTTTTGCTTTACGCTCGGGTCAGACTGAGTGTACCAGTATTCGAGACTCACCTTTGGAGTTGGAGCTTTGCTTGAAGATCCAGCCATCTATTCTGCTTTCAGTATTCGATGATTCCAGAGATGTATTTTGATTTGTATCTGATGTATCGTATTACTCTTCCGTTGTATCTGGTTTAACTCTGATGTAACTTATATATTTATATAGTAGCTTCATGAACTACTATCTCTTTTATTTCCGCTGCATATTTATTACTCTGTGTCTATGATCTGTGATTATTTATTTACTGTATATGTTCAGTTTTGCCAAATTTAAATTAACAACGCGGTATTTTGAGCAATTCAACTCCGGCATGAGTGTCTACCTATACACTTATAATGGATGCGAATGGTCCAAAATATCGGGTCGTTACATTACTCCCATCGACATACCCAATTCCAGTATAAAACGAACTACGATGGTTCATAATAGTTTAGGACAGTATATATAAAATAATGACACAGATAAGCTAAATGCGGAACACAGCTAATATCAAATCTCATATATATAACTGAAGGCAGTTACAATACATTTGATACAATACATATGATACAATACATACGATACAACTACAACTGTCGACTCTGGAAGTTATATATACATGTACATTATCGAATAATATACATGAATACATATCAACCTAGATCAGATACACTGACTACTAAAAAATGATGACGACTACTCCAAAAGATATGAAGAGACTTCATAGCTCAAGCAGCAACCTAAAGCAAGATATCAACAACCTGAAATAACTCGGTCTGACCCGAGTATTAAATTCAAAAGAAAATAATACACGGGTTAGTCTAATTCAAACTCAGTTATTAATGCATAGAAGCAATAATAATTAAATAATCAATAGACGACAGTCACAATAATTCTCGTATATCCAATTCTTCATTAAGAGAATCAGATAACGATAGATATAACACGAAACAGTGTTAAACAACAAATCAGCAAATTCAAATCATCAACAAAGATAAGTAAAAAGGTTATCAATGAAGATAATATGAAAACCCCAAAATTGCCTAAACAACAATTATCAACAAAATCTAATTATTAAATAAATAATTAGAAACCCATAATCTAATTATCAATAGATAATTAGACAACAACAAAATGATCAAATCAAACCAAATCAAAGTACAATTCAAAATATATTGAATTGAACACACATAACAATTCAAGAAATTGAAATATCAATTAAAACGCCAATCCTGTTTTGGCTACAGTACGCACTCGCGTGTACTGCCTCGCCACTACAGTGATGAAATAGGAATCAGCACAAGGTCAAATCCGAGCGATTAAGCTGGATTCAACTCAAGTGTAATGCACAGTCCAACTATAAAGTCAACATGCTCATGAAAGACTGCACAAATTCAAGAAGGCACCAAACCACAAACAAAATGCAAAAGGTCAAGTCACTGACTCAACTCAACTGCAGCACCAAAGCGCAAAGGCTCGAATGACCAAGTGCACCAGAAATATGGCAACACAATCAATATATAGTGAATCAAAGCATGTATCAAACCAGGGCAATGCATCAAAGACACAATTGACATGCAAACATCTCAAGATCACAATGTGCACAGAACAACTCACATGCATGCAACCATGACTCAAAGCATATACAAGACTGTTCATTCATGTCTGGACAACATGGATGAACAATCAAACATGAATCGCTACAGGTTTGAAACCACAAAGGGACATACAGTGACAACATGCAAAAATGACCCAACATATCAACTGCACCAAAGATACAACAATGATACAACTTACATTAAACTACAAGCCCAAGTGACAACATGATGAATCAGACCACTCAGTAATATCCACAACAAACAACTCAGTGCAGCACCAAATCATATACAAGCCTCACTGAATCGAAGGAACATCAGAAACATTGAAATAATGATATCAAGTCAATGATACAAAGATGAACCAGGCAAGAAATGACAATAATAGACCAGCAAAGCAACAACATAAGTGTAACAAGTTCAATCTAGCAGTGAGCAGTGCACATGTCGTGGAAGCAGTCAGTTCCGAAGCCATAACATAAAATTCGAACCAAAAATAAGGTCGCAGGGATTACAAACAAGAACCAAATAATGTCATCAGCAGTTTCAAAAGCCGTGGTTGTCAAGAAACCAAATCTAGTGATCGAAGTCAAATGGAAATCAAACAGAGTCACGAGATAAAACATTGTCATGATGAACAAGCTATCATCAAACATACAAAATTGACAAAATCCAAGAAATCGCCAACATCGAACTACCAAGATAAATTAAATCACAAATTCAAATGAACAAAATATAGGAATTCAAACCCTATATAAACATGAGATTGAAGTAGATGTGAGTGAAAAGAATCACTCACCTTTTTCGACGAGCCTAGACCACTCGAGCGGAACTCAAGAAATCGAGCGATCGACATAGCCAAACTCGCAATACCCAACGATCGATCAACAGAGGCGTGACTTCGATATTAATCACAAGCCCTAATTTCACAAAGAGGAACGAACGAGAACGAGCAGCCACCATTTTCTTTCATTCGATTTATCTTTTAGGGTTGCCAAGAAGTATGAAAAGGGAGGAGCGGGTATACACTGGATAAGTATCATGGCATCAAACAAACGAAAACATGGACTAGATTGCATCTTAAAGCCCACACAATATTCAATGAATTATCAAAAGAATTTTAACCCAATAAAAAAACCCCAAATAGCCATTAGCTATCAACATTAATCATTTAACAATGATAATTAATTGTTATAAAACTCCGGGTTGTTACAATAGTTGTTATCCTGCCTTTTGGCATGGCCGTGGCACCAAGGACTTGACTAGAAACTAAAGGCAATCCGTCCCAAAGATCAGTTATACACAAGGTCCACAATGGATACATGCAAATTTGGTTCGAGTTCGGATCGAGTTACAATTAACATGGTACAACAAACAAATCTATGATTGGCAACATTCAAAATTTCAGGTCAATCGGAGTTTGTATGCTCAAGTTATGGATCGATCAAGTTTCATATGAGACATGCTTACTTCGTATACATCATATTTGTATCCATCAAACTCCACATCCATCCCCTCGTATCTATCAAATAACAACCTCGATCATAATCCATATGTTCAATTCGTATCGATCAACCCCTTCCATCCATTTCGTAACGATCAACCAGGCATCAATACGAAACCAGCATTTAGGCATCGATACAAAATCTACAACCAAGTATCGATACGAAACCCATAACGGGCATCGATACGAAGACGACCTCCAAGCATCGATACGAAGGCAAGGATGTGGTATCAATACGAAGAAAGCATGGTCAACCAAGGGAAGCGGTCTACTGTCATGAAACTTGGATCTCCACGTGATTGCTGCTCCATGTCATCGATACGAGATCGATCGATACGCATGAATCGATACGCAGCCATCAGACAACCTACAAATCAAATCTTGGATCAATCATAACAAAAAATCTACAAGTCCAAATGCTATGAAATTTTCATAGGAGCTTGCTTACCACCTCAAGAATGCCTATGATCGATTGCAACCCAAATGGACACAATCTTAATCGATGCAAAGATGATGGGGATCGATCCCAAATGACCCCTGATCGATCTGGTGGGTCCACTCACGTGTGAGAAGAAGTATTCCGAGTTCAAAGGAAAATATTTCAAACCTACACCTATAAATAGAACCCCTATGCCTACAAAAAAAGTACTTTGGACTCCGCTGCGCCATTACTCTACTACAACACTATTGTAACTTGAGTGTTAGAGTGTTATAATGTTGTAATCAGTTGTCAATCATCAGTAAACAACAAAACATTCAAAGTGGGCGTAGGCTACAATGCCGAACCACTATAATTTCATGTCCTTTTCTATTTATGCATGCTTTTATTAGTGTGATTGTTAGATTAGCCTCTTTTTCCATTTAATTTCTTCATTTTAATCTCTTCAATCACATCCGAAGAGTGTTGTGCCCAATTTTCGTACAAACAATAGTGGTTCTCTAATTAAAATAGTACATGTTATAACAAGCACGCTATTGAATATGAAAAACAAGTGTACGGGTAATACTACACTTCATAAGCAATAATGCTATAGATATCTAAATCCCTACCAAACCGTTTGAAATGAAAAACAAACACAATGATATAACTATGCCACTAACATAACATCTCCATATGCAATAATAAAATATGAATATTTATAACCATACTTGTGCCGAATTTCCATTTGCTACCAAGTGTTATTCGGGTTTTTAACCCAGGAGAATCCAACAGGAGATAGAAAAATCTCGTGTTATCAAAATGGTTTAGAACTTAACCAGAAAGGCTAAGGTAAGTTGTGAATGAGAGCCAAGCTATATGGCTAACAAAAAGACTGGGATCATTGAAGCCGAGAGATCAATATTCTTTTAGTCCAATCAGCAGCTAAATGTAAACAGCTAGTGAATTGCCATTGAAACGTAACAGCTACGATAAAAGGCTAAGGAAACATCTCCAATTCCAAACTCCAGAAAAATCCTAAGTGGTTGGATCATCAGCAACCCATGCCTTCCCTCAAACCTTCAAACCAGACAACCAAATAATACTACGAAAGAGGCCAAGACATTGGCTCACAAACGAGCTAAGTCTATGGGTCGCTAGCGACCCATAGGTCATGGGTCGCCTGCGACCCATGGTTCTGCCTTGTATTGCGAGCTAAATCCTCCATGGGTCGTCTCCTACCTACCTACGAGCTGGTGATGATGTGGCTTGGCCCAGAAGCTCTCTGATCCATATAAATACCATCCTACCTGCAACATAAAGGGGATATCTTCTCCGGACATGTTGTTGAAGCTTTGGTGGAAGCAATCTTCACTCTCTATCTTCCTCACAACAGTCTCCAAAGGAATTCATTGTGATTCTCTAGTGGATTCCAACTCTGGGGATTCAATCTAGCTAAGGATAATAAAAAGTTGTAATCAAACATCTCTTGTAACAACAATTAGTCTATAGTTAAACTATATAGTGGATGTAGGTATCATTAACAGCCGAACCACTATAAAAATTCTTTGCCTTCTTTCTTTTACTGTTTTTTTCTATATCTGTTATCTATGATATTGCTCTGTCAGAACAGGACTGGTGCTTTCAAACTCAACCAAGGTGTTGGTCCACTTTTTAGGTCAATATTTTGGTGCTTTCACTAAGAACTCCAACTCAGGGTTCAGATCTAACTATCTATGTTAGATCCCATAGGTCCAGAAGTTAGATCCTCATTCTCTGCTTAGAAGGTTTGCTGTTGAGAATAGAAGAACCAACTAAGAAGGATTGGAGAAAAAGCAAGCAAACACATGCTAAGGTGATGGGTCGCTAGCAATCCATCTCCTATGGATCGCAAGCGATCCTTGATGTTCGCTCGTGGGTCAATCAACTCTCTCGCATCATTATCCAATAGGCACCCCCGAAGACAAAGTAATAAAACCAGTTAAGTGCATGGATCGCCAGCGATCCATGTACCATGGATTATCAGAAAACTATGGATCACCAGAAAGCTATGGATCGCCAAAAAACCATGGGTCATTCGAAGGGGATATAATCGAAAGGAAGCAATCGGCAGAGCTCGAAGAATCATGATGAAAGAAAACGTTAACACTCCACCCAATGTAAAAACACCGGCTACAATCCCGAACTTAGGGGTGAAAACCCCAAGGGAGGATATAAGGATGACTCTCTTCTACTCTGAAGCTAAAAGAATTCGAGGAAGACAATTGGATGAAAATGGCAACATGAAAAATGCCAAAAGAAGCTCTAAAACTCGTGCCGTAGCACCATACCAAGGAATGGACGAGGAACTATTACTCAAACGATATTCCTAAAGGCGGAAGGACCAAGAACATATGATACAAACCGAGATCTATTACAATGCCAAGCTCCCGTGGTATATTATGACCACTCCCAACCAACTAGCTTCATATCCCATCATAGAGCTCCCACCGTCAAATCACGAGTGGTCGTCGTCGAAAATCATCAAAGATCATCAAAATGGTCGTTGAAAAACTCACTTCAGGGTGGACTCAAAGTCGAACTTGAGTAATCGACTATTTGACTCAAAGCAGATTCTGGAAGTCCTGACTCGAAGTCAAACTTGGGTAATCACCCATTTGACTCGAAGTAGACCTAGGAAATTCCGGTCCAAAATCAGACTAGGGAAAAACCAAGATTTTCTCCAAGTAAACATGCAAATGACTCCAAGCAATGTTTGTTACCCACCCAGCACTTCAATTTATGCGACTCCAAGCGAATTATGGGCTGGCTCCAAGCAAATGACAAATTTTCTTAGGTCGGACACCAAGTAAAATACCATCAATCCATCAATGCTGATCCATCTTCTTTAGCCTAGAACTCGAACTTGCGAAGTCCGAATACCTTGAAATTTGGAATGTGACCTTGTGGAGCCTTCTTTGTCACCCCCGACTGATCTCACCTAGTTTGAAATTTTTTGAGGATCGTCACTGATCCATGACCCCATCATAAGTAATTCGCCATTCAGTCGGCATTTCTAATTATCCAAGCATGGACAATCATGCATCTATCATTCTTAAGCATTATAAACTTCTGTAACTTGAAAACGAACCGATCTGACAATGATTAGAGCATCTTCCCTAATTGAAACCCTTTCACTGAAGCCATTCAACATGTAGAATATCCAAAGAAGTTTACCAGGCCAGATATAACTTTTATACAACTGTACAACTGATTCGAAATTGCTTCTTTACTGGTATGACTAGCATATGGATGAAGCGAGGGTGATGGATGCATTCTACTACAAGGCCCTCATGAATCATTAAAGGATGAAACAACCTGCTACTCTGGAAGAATTCTATGGAAGGAAAACCAATTCTGAAGACTAGAAGTAGTGCAATTAGAACAAGACAAACCTGACAGTGTGCCAAAGAACATACAAAACGTAAAAGGTGCTACAGGAGCTCAGTGACCTTCTACCCAAGCAAGGCTACTAAGACCTAGTAGAAAAGCGCCCTAGTTAACTGAAGAAATAAAACGAAAAGATGATTATCAAATAACACCCTAGCCAGCTAGCAACTAAGGAACGGGAAAGCAACCTAAAGGGATGCCTTCTCATCCATCGTTGTCTACTCTCCTTTTCCAAATGAGTCATACCGGGACACTAGTGGTATTGCAGACAATATGGCGAAAGAAATGCTTCTATGCCCTCGACGAGCTTGTCAATCTCCCTTTCGAGAACCGGCATTGCTGGTGGCATCGAGAAGTCTTATCTAAAGGATCGTCGACCAAATAGATCTAACACCTTAGCCTAGAGGAACAGATAAAACTATGTTCCCTTGAGCTAAATCCGAAAAATTCCTCTTAAAGTTGATGAATCATTGCTTTAAGACAGCCGGCCCATCGGACACACAACCCAAAACTCCTCTCGAAATCGATAAATTATCATTCCAAGGCCGTCTGGTCGTCGGACATCCGACCATTAAAAATCCTTCGCTAACGTGAAGGTCTTTCATGAACTAAAGCATTGTGAATGTAAACCGATAGATCAGCAGTCATCTGATCCAAAAATCCCTTCGCGAATGTGAAGGTCTTTCAGGAACTAAAGCATCGTGAAGGTAAACCGGTAGATCAGCGGCCATCTGATCCTAAAAACCCTTCGCGAAAGTGAAGGTCTTTCACGAACTAAAGCGTCGTGAGGGTGAACCACTAGATCAGCGAAATTTATGTATGGCTGATATCCGTGAAGGTGAACTGGAAGATTAGTAGTCATCTAATCCAAAGTCCCTTAGAGTCAACGAAGCCATGCTCCAGGGCCACAGATCGACAATCATATCAGTCACTCAGCAGAATTGAACGACCGATGAAACAAACAGTGTTGAACCCCAGGGCTTCAAAGTCGATCAAAGGAACTAAGCCAAAATTGAACCGACCATGTGGTTGATCAGAGGCTGACTCGATCAAGCAAAGATTTAGAATTCGGAAGAATCGCTTCCACTGGACTGGGGGCAAATAAACGATTTGTAAAGAAACCATGGATACAGTTCAAGCGCGCCAACGGCCCTATGGCATGGGGGGCACCGCACACACTTGAATAGCAATAAGAAAGGCCGAGACTAATCATACTACAGTTTTGTTATGCTCAATCAAAAATTCTGGCATTCTGGCAGCCGTGGACTTAATGACCTTTCTAGTGCAACAAATGAAATACTAGCATAATACTTGCCGACTTATTTCCAACTACTATTTTACCGCTCTTGGTGACCAATTCCTCTTCCTCTTAGACCGTATGCCGGTTAAAGACCAATTCTTTAGAGCATTTTGGACCAAAAACAGAGAGTCTTGCCCCGAACTCCCATAAGCTCTTTCTTCATAACCATCTCCATGTGGTCGACTGTGGATCTCTCTGCCATGGAAATCTTATTTGTTTGGCCGCATCTTCCCGAAATACAGAAGGATCGTCCAAGCCACGTTTACCCGATCTAAAATACAATTATGTCTTAGAACTGACAAAACCGCGTTCCAACGAAGTAAAACAATCGGATTGATGGGAAAACTCGATCCTTAACTTCGATGAACTGGTATCACTCTTCCAGCACCAGGAAGGTCCAAACTACTGTTCACATTCCATAAGTCATGCCTCGCTTCTTGAATCAATAAAGCCATGTTCATAGTAAATACCCGCTGGGTCGACGAAAGTACCAATGTTGTCCCAACAACATCGGGAAGGCCCAAAACTTAAACCCCTCGCGTTGCCCGAAGATTGGCAAAGCCGAGGAGGACTAAAAAATTAACTCCTCGCACTGCCCGGAGATAGGCAAGGCCGAGAAGCACTAAAAGACTAACTCCTCGCGTTGCCCGAAGATAGGCAACACCGAGGAGCATTAAAAGCTTAACTCCTCGTGTTGCCCGAAGATAGGCAACGTCGAGGAGCATCAAAAATTAGACTCCTTGCGTTGCTCGGAGATAGGCAATGCCAAGGAGCACCAAAAGCCGGGCATCTCGTAAGCCGCGCAACAAAAACTAACTCCACGCGTTGCCCGGAAATAGGCAACGCCGAGGAGCACTAAAAAACTAACTCCTCGCATAGCCTGAAGATAGGCAACACCGAGCAGCATCAAAACTTACACTCCTTGCATTGCTCGGAGATAGGCAACGCCAAGGGAGCACCAAAAGCCGCGTATCTCGCAAGCCGCACTTCAAAAACTAACACCTCGTGTTGCCCGGAGATAGGAAACACCGAGGAGCACTAAAAAATATAACTCCTTGTGTTGCTCGGAGATAGGCAATGCCGAGGAGCATCAAAACTTACACTCCTTGCGTTGCTCGGAGATAGGCAAGGCCAAGGAGCACCAAAAGCCATGCATCTCGTAAGCCGTGCATCAAAAACTAACTCCTCGCGTATCCCGGAGATAGGCAACGCCGAGGAGCACTAAAAAATCTAACTCCTCGCGTTGCTCGGAGATAGGCAACGCTGAGGAGCATCAAAACTTACACTCCTTGCGTTGTCCGGAGATAGGCAACGCCAAGGAGCACCAAAAGTCACACATCTCGTAAGCCGCGCACTAAAAAATAACTCTTTGCACTGCCCGGAGATAGGCAATGTCGAGGAGCACTAAAAGACTAACTCCTTGCGTTGCCCGGAGATAGGCGACGTCGACAAGCATTAAGGACTAACTCCTCGCGTTGCTCAGAGATAGGCAACAACGAGAAGCATCAAACATTATCTCTTCGCGTAGCCTGGAGATAGGCAACGCCGAGGAGCATCAAAATGCCTGGAGATAGGAAATGCTAAGGAGCACCAAAATCCGCGCATTTCATAAGCCGCGCACTAACTCCTAAAACGTACGCTCCTCACATTTCTCGAAGATAGACAACACCAAGGAGCATGGAAAGCTATGCACTCACTCTTAAAGGGCTTAAACTCCTCACTTTGCCCAAAGATAGGCAACACCGAGGAAAACTAAAAGTCGCGCATCCAATAAGTCGTGCACTAACTTTCA
The DNA here is from genome assembly GCA_030737815.1 of Allium fistulosum. Taxonomy (NCBI): domain Eukaryota; kingdom Viridiplantae; phylum Streptophyta; class Magnoliopsida; order Asparagales; family Amaryllidaceae; genus Allium; species Allium fistulosum. Next base: position 1,148,936,913 of record CM060905.1, read on the forward strand.
AAATAGAAACCCCTCACATTTCCTGAAGATAGGAAACACAGAGGAATTTCATAAGCCGAGCACTCTCAAAAGCAGGGCACTTCGATGAACAGGGATCAACTCTCGCTACCCGAAAGAACCGACATTGCTTCGGTAGTACCACAAAGCTCACAAACCAAGAAGTAAGCAAAGAGTTCTGATTTTTGACCAAAGTTAATGTACAAAATGTCAAAATTCATGACATCCAAGTCACGATTTCCCAGAGATAGGAGCTGCGACGTACCTTTGACTGGGGGGGCATCGAGGGAGCCGCCCAAAACATCAACTGTTCAGAATAATCAGCCTTGTGGACTGAGGGGCACAGAAGACATTAACACTTGGTTAGGATAAAAGATCGCTCCAACTTGCAATAAAAGGAGGAACTTACCGTCGTCCAGAGATAGACGATGACAGAAGGTTGTTCCAAAATCAAATAATCAACGCACCAGTTTCCAAAGAACAGAAGCAGGTGCTCGATTGAGGTCGCAAACCCTAACTTGCAGAAAACAAGCTAAGCTGTTATCCGAAGATAGACCACGACAAGGAGAGAACACTCAAAATCGAGTAGCTAAACCATTGATTCCCGAAGATTGGAACCAATGAATAAGGTTGATATTCCCAGTAATGCTATCGGCCTAGCATAATGCATATGGCCTGAAACAAGCAAGGTTAAGTGCCATGGATTCAAGATAAACACTACCGAACTCTACCGGTCCATGATCGGTGTAGGAATGAACGCGGTCATATGGGGGCAATGTAATGACTTGCTCCACAATTTTAGATTTCCTATAAGAACCTGGAGTTTGACACCTAAAAGTGAAGGGTTCCTCCTAGAAATGAAGAGTTGTGTAGATAGTCGTTAGATCATAACAAAAACCAGTTGAAAGAAGAATAGCTATGGAATTTGTTAAGCAACTGCCTTGCATCTCCAAGGGTAATACTTGACGGTTATAAATAAAGCTAGGCAGTGGAAATGCCTGGGACTCTCACCATTCCAAAACATGGCATCTCCCAGATTTAAGCAACGTTGAGAAAACAACCACATAGGGTTAAAAGGAATCTACTCAACTCTACAGGATTGTATGGATGATTCAACAATCACCAATATGACTTTAACACTGCCCGAAGACATGCAGCACTAAGAAAATACTTCTACAATCCAACAATCGAAGTGCTAGTTTTCAAAGACCGAAACTAGTACCCAACTGGATTAAGAGCACCGCCGAATCGACGGGGAAAATCGATCCCAACCTCCTGAGTGTTGGCGTTGCCTCGCCAACGCCAATGCCTTCTTTGATCTTTTAAGTACTGCTGTTGCCCTGGCAACGTCGGGAAAATTTTTTATTTCATAAGTACCAGTGTTACCCCAAAAATGCTAGAAAACTTTCTATTTCATAAGTACCAGTGTTTCCCCTGCAACTCCGGGAAACATTCTACTCACTAAGTACGGGTATTGCCCCGACAATGCTAGGAAAACTTTTATCTACAGGGCTAATGAGAAACACTTATCATAGTGAACCATCGATGCATTAGATTCCGGAGATAAAAATTGGTCCTCAATTGAGTTTCCACCTTCTCTTTAGAAAACTATTGTTTCCCAATGATAGGCAACGACCGGAAGACATATCCTTTCATAGGTCAGCCGGATGGTTTAACCTTTCAGCATAGGAATCAGCCACTACATAGGAATAAAGCAGCGTTGAAGGAAATCCTAGGATTGAATTGCCCGTGTAATAATTTCTAGGGATGAAAGCTGGTGCACAACCGAATTTCCAAAATTTAACTTAGAATAAATTTGGACACGGCCGAAAGATAGGCAGCCTCGAGGAAATGTTGCTTGGAACCAAGCAACTAGATTATCAATTCTCAATAACAGGAGTTGGCATTTGAACAGAACTTCCATGACAACGTCAGCTACCAAGAAGAGCATGCATGGCAGGGGACAAGTGGGAGAAATCATGGAAGCTCGGAAATAAAATCCCCGAACTTTCTCAATTCCAGAATGGGATTGAGAGCCAGATTAAGGGCAATTGAGGAATTCGCCCCATAGATTTCAATCTCTCTCAGTCGCCAAAATACAGTCATTCGAAATAGCTAGGTCCTCGGGAAGGGATAGAAACAAAGATACCTTATCGAAAGAAATGTTTCAAAATTCCTAACACAAATAACCGTGAGGTTGGTTATATAATGGTTTTGTATCACAAAATAGAGCATTCTAGAAACAAAATCAACAACAAAGGAAATAAAGGATTTAACGTTCAGTAATCGACCGCCGCTCACAATCTGGCGATGACCAGAAGGATCGATGACCCACTTACGGTCTAACTAGATCATTTGGTTCCAAACTTGCAGGAATATGTCATTACCCGAAGTTTGGCAATGCTAGGAAGAAAGCATAAATGAAACTACTGATACATCGGCTTTCAAAAACAGAAGCAAGAGTTCGATTGAGTCTTCAGCCCTACCTTTTGGCATCTCATGCTATCTGAAGATTCACAACATCAAGGAAAAATCCGCAGAGTTAAGTCGTCCGTGTATGAGTTTTCGAAGATAGAAACCAACACATGATTAGAATCTCAACGTCCGACTTAGAAGAATTTGCTTTAGCAAAAGATGACAGAAACGCATCTTTCTAATACATATCGACATCATTACAAAACTCAGATCTTGGGATCAAGCAATAAAGTCCCTAATTTTTGAAGATAGGAGCTACCATGTCAACCAAACTGGGGCAATTGAACTTATTGCTTAGGAGACCTAGTCTCCCAAAACATGTTGGTTCAGTAGTCAAAGTAATCAGCCCTACAGACTAAGGCATTTACACCAACACTTTGTCGAAACGAACTAAATTGAGCATAAGTAGGGATTAGCCATAGAACTTGCTAAACCAAGCTACCACATTGGTCAATAAAACGCAATTCTCGATGCCGAGGAATTAAGCCAATAGTCCCCTGAGATAGAAGCTAGTGTGCAGATCGAATTCCAAAAACCACAAAGGAAGGATAATCGCACTCAGACAACTCATGCGCTAGATTCCGAAGGTTGAAACTGTGCCTGATTGAACTCCAACTACAACTCTACAAGAGAAACTGTGCCTTGTAATTTAACGATAATCAAGCATCCCAATATGATAGGAACAATAAGTGAACCTAAGTTGCGAAGGCCCAGCTTATGGAGGAGTTGAAGTCCCTCCGCCGGACTAAAGATTGGAAGAACGAAAAGTCATTTTCAACAACAAAACATGGCATTCAACCTTATCAGATGTAGTGTGTTATCTACATGCAAAGAGTCCAGCATCTTGAATACCGCGAACAAACAATCTAGTGTAGATAGCTTGCTTACATTTGAAAAAAAATCCATATCGTCTTTTAAAATCATCTCTTCCATACTTACCCGTTATCGATCAACGATCAATAACAGTCCCGTTGTCTGGAGCGACGTAGGAAGCTTTTCATTTCAGGATCACTAGAATACAAAAATAGGAAGTGCAATACGATTGAATCATCCATTATAATCGATTTTGAAATAAATCGTCACATTGGAATTCAAAAACATCGACGGGATCTTAACCAAATTCTCGAACGGAAGAAGTTAAAGGCCAAGAGCAAGACTTCGCTCCAAAATGGCATTCAATGTTTCAAGACAAAACATAGCTTCGCTGCCGATCGAATCAAAACTATATAGGTCAACTCCAAACTTACATCATGCATCCACTTACCGGCCTAAACCCTTGCGGAATCTACGAGCAAAGATTGCATCATCAAAACTAGGAATTGAAATTCAGATTAAAAATAAAAAACGAACGGCTGTCAGAGTCAGTCAATTGAGAATAAAATCTTGAGGTGGACTCTGATGATTCACATCGAAAATTCAGTAGTCAAAGACTAATATGCATGGTAACATCGACACGATAAACTAGAATTCAAAAAATGAAGACTCAAAAGAAGTTACTTCCAGATCACGCCTTGTTTTCAACGAAGGCATACTCTAGGGGGCAAATGTTATCCGGGTTTTTAACCCAGGAGGATCAAACAGGAAACAAGACAATCTCGTGTTATCAAAATGGTTTAGAACTTAACCATAAAGGTTAAGGTAAGGAGTGAACGAGAGCCAAGATATATGGTTAAGACAACGACTAGGATCATCGAAGCCGAGAGATCAGTATTCTTTCTGTCCAATCAACAGCTAAACGTAAACAGCTAGTGAATTACCATCGAACCATAACAGCTACGATAAAAGGCTAAGGAAACATTTCCAATTCCAAACTCTAGAAAAATCCTAAGTGGTTGGATTATCAGTAACCCATGCCTCCCCTCAAACCATCAAACCAGACAACCAAAGAATACTACGAAAGAGGCCAAGACATTGTCTCGCAAACGAGCAAGGTCTATTGGTCGCTAGCGACCCATAGGCCATGGGTCACTTGCAACTCATGGTTTTGTCTTGTATTGCGAGCCAAATCCTCCATGGGTCGTCTCCTACCTACCTGCGAGCTAGTAATGATGTGGCCTGGCCCAGAAGCTCTCTGATCCATATCAATACCATCCTACCTGCAACATAAAGGGGATATCTTCTCCGGACTGGTTGCTGAAGCTCTATTGGAAACATTCTTCACTCTCTATCTTCCTCACAACAGTCTCCAACGGAATTCACTGTGATTCTCTAGTGGATTCCAACTCTGGGGATTCAATCTAACTAAGGATAATCAAAAGCCTGGTAATCTAACATCTCTTGTAACATCAATTAGTCTTTAGTAAAACTATAAAGTGGACGTAGGCTTCATTAATAGCCGAGCCACTATAAAAATTCTTTGTCTTCTTTCTTTTACTGTTCTTTTTCTTTATCTGTTATCTGTGATATTGCTCTGTCAGAACAGGGGTAGTGCTTTCAAACTCAACCAGGGCGTTGGTCCATTTTTTGGGTCAACACTAAGAGACCTATCAAGAGCCACAACTAACTTGTGGATTCCCTTGAGAACCAACATCACAAAAGAAGTTGGCACGTAGGTCCTGTCATATCACCCAATCATACTACGAAATAGTATAAGACTATTCTATACTAGCATTCTGATCTCTTTCTGCCCCTGCTCTAGGACCACGTCTACAGGTCATGAGCCTTAGTGGTATAATGGATTCCCTCATTAGGGTCCTTTCCTTACGGTTGTCTATAATGATATACCGAAAACATGTCTAAACACTAAATTTCGCATAAACCCTTCCCACATGTGTACACGACACTGAAGTATTGCCATCTCTGAGTGGATTGTGATTAATTCTTAAAGTGCCTCACGCTACTCAGTTGCTCCAACTCAGGTATACCAAACCAATATATATAAATCACCCAGACCGTGCATCTATAAATACATACAATTGTACTACGGAACAGTATATGACCTACTCTAGGCAAGTGTCCCATCTCTCTCCACCCCTGCTCCGAGACCATGTCTACAAGTTATGCGCATCAGGAGTACAATGGATTCCATACATCAATTGGTAACCCCAAGTTGGACATACCAAAATTATATAAATGCTTTAAACATCATATCAATAAATAAATATATATATATATATATAATACAACTATATATATATAATATTCCATGCATCTCCGAGTAGCCCTAAGTCAGACATATCCAAACTATATTTATACATACAAACAAACATAAATCACATAAACTATATGAATATGTGTGTATATTCATATTTATATTTATATACATAACCAGTCCAACTACATGGAACTAATAAACCCATATCGTACACATTTACATACATAAATGCAATACACAACCAAAGTAACAAATCTATCATCTCAATGTTAATAACAATTCACACATACAATCATATATATAATTCAACAAAAATGCATTCAACATAAGTAATCAATTTAACAATTATACCTTCTTTGTATTATTTTATAAAAGTATCAAACTTATTTCATAAAATAATACTCTCACCTATCAATTCTATTATAACTTAATATCACTTAATTCTTATATTAAAATTAAGTTTAGCAATTAATAAGGCCTCAAAATATTATATATCTCATGTATATAATACACATACAAACGTATGTATGTATGTATGTATGTATACATATACATATATATTAGAAATAATTTCTTAGGATCTAAAGTTAATAAATTATGTTATAACAATATTCAGGATTTTATAACCAAAGTCAAACCCTATTAACTAATAAAATACTTCTTTTGTAATTTCTAACTTTTCAAATCACCTTTATAAAAATTAACTAGTTAGTTAATTATTGAATTGCACTATAGTAAACCAATACCAAGGTCAGATAAACTTCAAAGCCATTTTAATATAAGTTTAAGCCACCTAAATAATTTTATAGCCTTACAGCTTATTTTAAAGTAATATTTAAAAGTTACAATTAGTAATAAAGTATATAATAATATTTCTATCACTAATTAAACTACAAATTCGGGTTTAATTGATTTGTAACCATGTTATAAATTTAAATCAACCCCGTCTAACAATATTTATATATTTATATATATATATATATATATGATTTTAATCAATTATCCCAAATATCTACTCAAACCACTACTAGAAAATGGCTAAATAGCAACAGGGGCGGGGACGGCTTCCGACGGGCCGTCGGCGGCCGTCGGAAAATCGCGAATTACAGGTTGATTGTAACTACCATCGGAAGCCGTCGGCCGTCGGAACCCAAAATCCCCAAATCTCTTTCCCAAGCTTCCAATCATCAATTTCGAGCTTTCAGATCCTCCTTGGCTACGTAATAAACTTCTATTGCTCTCTAGCTCAGGTATAATCTCTTATTTTCACCAAAAATCTAATTTTTACCCTAAATTCAGATTTTCATAAGTTGTTAAATAGGGCTAATTGGTGATTGAAATTGTTTCCAATAGTGTTATAATAGTTTCTAGCATTCCATGGTATTCCTATTTCATCTTTTATCGTGAAATTGTGAAAAACATGTAATTTGTGGTTGTTCGTGTATATGTAAATCGTTGTGTATGCCTTGATTCTACGATTGTATACGTGTGTAGCGTTGCTATCATTGTATTGTGTTAGTTGGAATAAGATAAAATGAATGCACGAGCTAGGAATATTATATTGTGTACGTATTGACTTTTGCAAAAAAAAATGCGTCGAACGAGCGTTAAGTTGATGTAATACGTCGAATAAATGTATTAAATTAAAATATATTTTTGTAAATCTGAACAATTAGTAAAACTGTATTTTTTCATTAAATGCGCACATCTAATTGACAAATGTTCCTTAAAGAGTTTTTGGCCCCGTCCGACGAGTGCTGTACATGATCGTTGTATAAATAGTCGTTTTTTTTCGAAAAACGACCATTTATATTCATCTGGTACAATGTTTTTTGGATTAGTCCCTATATTGGACAAGTTATGAGCACAGTAAGCATTTACATTTTGTATACTACTTCGTCTCAAATGGTTCATAAAATTTCGGCCTAACTTTTCTTTTTTGTTTTCTGCATACACGCATTGTGTACAATCAGGGAATAAAAGGGAATTGCTGCCGAAATTTTGTTGAATCGTTTGAGACGAAGTAATATACGAAATGTAAATGCTTACTGTGTTTGTAATGGGAAGTAGGATGCCTGACCATGGAAAAAAAATATTTTTGTACAATTTTTTATATCGATACATTAAAAAATAAAATGTGCCCTATTTGATAATATTTTTAAATTTGTGAAGTAGTTCTTTAAATTCAAATATTATACGACCATGAAAATAATCTTTTTCGAATTTGTATTCTTGAAAATAAGTATTAAATTTTGAACTTCTCATTTTCTCAAATAAGAAAAATGATTGATTATTTTGTTGATCGGAGGAGATGGATGTACCAAAGAAAAGGACTGAGGGGCTCAATAAAAGAAGATTATTATAATGGTATAAACGTATTTGTTGAATTCGCTTTAAGTAATAACGGAAACGATCTAGAAATTCATTGTCCGTGTAGTAGATGCAGACATTTGAAGTACTTGTTACCAGATATTGTGAAAGTTCATTTGTGCCAAAACGGTTTCGTACCTGAGTATTATATTTGGGATCGGCCTGGAGAAGTTGTAGCAAATACTTCTGTAGAGTATGAAAGTGTCGTTAACGAAATAGTTACGACGACCCGTATAGAAAATATGGTTGAAGATGCAGCACGATCAATGTTTCCTATGGTTGAAGTTGACGATGATGATGGAAATGTTGAAGAACCAAATATTGAAGAAAAAAATATTTACATTCGATGGGAAGAATATTCCGGAGGAACAAGCTTATCAGGCAGATCTTGAGCAAAATAACGAAATAATAATTACAAACGATCATACAGATTTTGGTCCTTTGATCGATGAATCAAATAATTTGGTAGAAGCGTTTGACAGTGCAGAGGAAAATATCGTAGAAAACGAGACCGAATCTGAATCAGAAGACGATGATGACTGATATAAATCTGAATCTGATTTTTTTGCAATTGATGTAACTATGTTGAATTCTTGATGTATTATGAAATTGATGTGACTATGAAACCAAATCTATTTACCAATGTTTACATGTTTTATGTCATTTCCATTTGTCATTTATTTAGCAATTTTTATTAAAAATGCAATGAAATCTGCTTATCATCGGAACAGTAGACCCATTATGAATCAGGTATAACACACTTCCATTTCTATTTCCATTTTAGTCATTAATTAAGCAATTTATACCGTTGATATCATTTACATTTGAAATATATTTCATTATCATGTTATTATTCTCTTATATAATGATGTGTATATATGTCACATGTTTATCATAATGTCATATAGAGGTAGGAGCTCTTCTCGATCATCAGGATGCGATGGAAGTGGCCCATCGCAAGATCCATAGCGTCCAGTAGTTTCGTTAGTCCCTAGAGCAGAGGGGTAAGAATTAAATTTTATTCAGCATCTTATTTTTTTTACGATATACGTACGTACTTATCTGTATCGTATTTAAAAACAGGGGGTTCAACCTACTTCCCTCGAAGGTTGTGCTGGATGTCTCTAGAGCTTCTTATCGCAATAGGATGAGTGCTTGCTGGCCGAAGTGGGATAACATCCCTCCCCACATCATAGAGTGTATATGGCAGGATGTCCTAGTATGTATATTTTTCTGTTTTCCATTTTTAATTCGTTTTTGTCGTTTTTCTACTGTTTATCGTTTACAGTGTAATCTTTTTTTTTTTGCTTTTTATCGTGAAACACAGGCTGAGATAGACATCCAGATAGACGATATGCTGCTGGCACGAGGATACTGGATGAAGAAGATGCGCAAGAACTATAGGGACTCGATATTTGAAATTAAGAAATCTGGTAAGAAACCACGGTGGATGGGGGAGAGCGTATGGCAAGCATGGTTGGCATACTGGGAAACTGACGAGGCGAAGGCAAGTATACTAAATTTTTTTGAATTATTAATTTAACGTGATCGAAAAATAAAGTATCAAATTTTGAATGTACAGGCAGAGTCGGATTGAAACTCTGCAAACAGAAATAAAAATCCCATCACTCATCGTGGAGGGTCGAAGTCATTTTAGCAGTATCGGCAGGAGTTGGTATGTTTACTGAATGATAATTGTAAATAGTTTATGATATATAATTTTAAATGTATAATAATTGTATGTAAAAATCAACTTCAGGAAGCTGAGGCGCATGGTCCCGTGGGCTATATGGACGTGTTCACTCGTACGCATGCTGTCGAGCATGTAAATCTGGACGGGACTGTTTCATATACATGGCACGACGATAAATCTAGCAGGAGCCATGTAAACATATTTCATTTTATGCAGTATTAGTAATTGTTCTTCTTGTTAAACTAATAATGAAATAAGATATGATGTTATTAATTTGTTAATGCAGGAAAAGTTTATGGAGCAGCGCCAGAAACTCCTTGCTGATACGGGTCGAGATCAGCTGATGACTAATGAGGAGAATGCTATTTTTGAGTCCATTATTGATCCATCAGAGCATGGCAGACGATACGGATTTGGCAATCAAGTGGTAAATAATTTATTTTACTGCTAATTTGATATTTAAGTCATAATTAATTAAATCGTAGGGATTTATAGAAGCATCTTGTACCCAAAACCCTACGCCTCTCCCAATAAATGTTTAATTTACTAGTTTAAGTCATTTGACTTTCATTAGGACAGTTATTCCTGTAATGTCACTATGGCCCATCAATAGGCCATATGATTGTGTGTTTAGAATTATAGTTAAAATTCGCAGTTTATATAGTAGAAGCATTTATAAAACACGACATCGAATATTAATACATAAGCTAAATTAGATTTAATAAGTTTCAATAATGGATTATTAAATTGTCAGCCTCATTCAGTCTACACTTACATAAACATACATAAACTAAATTAAATAACATTATCACACAGCTAATCATTCACATACCTGTAAACACACTTACAGAGATCACACAACTAAATTAAATATTTATTGCAGGCCAACAGTCAGAGACGGGGTTAGCAGACTAGAGCTCAGATCGATCTATCAGAGATCGAAGATTTGCGGGCTAGAGTGGCTCAGCTGGAGGAGCAGAACCGCCGACAGGCCATACAAACCACACAGTTGCTAGACCAGCGTATCGCCGAGTACATGCAGTAGTATGTTGACCGCTTCCCTTCCTCTGCTGGCTCTGGATCTGGAGGAGAGTGATTGATTGCTTTCTTTTTCAGGTATGTTTTTTTTAGTTTTGTATGATTTGGTAGACGGTAGAGGTAGTTGTTGATTTTTGTATGATTATGTTTGATACACTTGGTTATGTGGTTGTATGATGATGTGGATGTTGATGATTTTGTGTTATGTTGTGTATGTATGACATGGTAGAACACTTGTTGTTGGGGTTGTTGTGAATGTTGGAATGGTTATGTATATTATGTATTTTATTTTGATGTAATTTGATGTATTTGTGTGTTTGATGAATTTTGTGTAGTTTGGGTTTTGATATTTGGTTGGAATATTGTATACTGGATTCTGCAGTATTGGTGTAATAGTGTTTGGATAGGAAATGTGGATGGAAGGCTATATTGCAGCAGGAATTAAAAAAAATATAACAGATTTTCAACGGCTTCCGACGGCTTTCGACGGCTTCCGACAGCTTTCAGGTAATAGTTTTCCGACGGATTCTGACGGCTTACGACAGCCTATAGGCCATTTTTCCCAATGGTTTCTAACTGCTTTTGACAGGTGTTGGAATCCATCGGAAGCCGTCGTAGGCCGTCGGAAAAATGTTCGGCGCCCTGTGTCGGAAGACGTAGGAAACACTACGCCTCGACGCCTTATTTTCCGACGGCTTTTTCCGACGACTTCCAACGGCTTCCGACGGCCGCCGACGGTTTTCAGCCTTCGCAAAATGCTATTTTCCTTGTAGTGAACCAATCAAATCAAATAGGGGAAATAATTAACTATATCTATTATTCTACTAGGTAATATTTTCCATAGTATATAATTATGGGGATTTATAATACAATATAAATTAAAAGTTATAATTCTGCTCACTAGCTGAAAATTCCCAAGGGTCCAAATCTTGTCCAAGCCCATACCAAGTTATGGATAATCTCACTACGGGTGCAATGATGAAGACCACATCTCGATTGGACCTCATATGCAAGAGATATGAATTAAATATATTAATTACCTTAATCATACCATCTCTTCTTCCCCAAATTGCCTTCTATGTGCACTTAAACGTGCATGCACAAACCGAAAACTGCCACCTTCCCTCATTAAATTCTCCTTCATTTCTCAATGAATCGACGAACTGTCAGTTGATCGTGTCACACTTTGCATGCTCTTCGCTATGGATCGAAGTTCATCCACCTTGGCACCTCCTAACGAATCGGGAGCTGATGACTCCAATTTAGGCTAAAAAATGTTGCAACCTATCAGAGGTGACCTTAGCATGACCAAGCACCACCATAGACTTCCCTTTTGTGAGCTAAGTACAACCACACCAATGTGATGACCTCAGGCCTTCTCTTGGTCACCATGACATCCTTGTTGAAACCCCTGACTAACGTTTGACTAAACTTCCCCACCACCTCAGTCATCGATGGCTTTGTCGACCTTACTAAACTCCCCTCCTGACTGACATACACATGGCTACAACTTCTACTTCTCCTTTAGTGCACCTCCACCTGACATGCCATCACGTTGACACTACATCCACCATACAAACAAACTACAGCCTCCTAATCTTTCTAGCTTTGATGCTCCTCTAGTCTCGATAAAGAAAGAGAAAGAAGTATTTTTGAGGGAGGAAGTGGGTAGACATTTATCTTATGAGAGGGTTTTTGTGCTGTTGAAATAAAGGAAAGGAGAAGGAAGATATTTGACAAGGGGAGAAGATATTATATACAAATGTCCACATTATGATTTAATCCTAGAATAAATTGCAGTGCATTTTAAGCTCATATGATCACATGGTACACCGCATCATCATGAAACTTTTCGATGCACATCACCTCATTCTTTTGGTCTCGATGGTGCAAATTGAATGCCATCTGAGAAGACACATAGGGATGATAATTACATACATTTCGAGATCGTTCTAGCCATTGGTTTTTCCAATTCCCAAAATTCTTCAACTGCACGTCTCATAATGAAGTCTTCATCCTAGAAACACAAGCCGTCAGTCAAGATCCCATTGGACCCAACTACGCATGTATTTTTTAAAAATAAATACAACAATACATTAACTGTAGAAATACCATGACTCCAAATATAGAGATATTTATATGCATTTTAATTCGTAATGTCACTCCGAACTCAACATAAGTAGTCTCAAATTCTAATTCGACTGTATGTGAAAAAAATAGAATTCGAACCTTCAATTAATTAACAATTCAATATTTACATTAATTATTCAAATATCCAGTTGTTAAAAATGCAGGTTGTTACAACTTTAGTTTCTTTGGCTATGAGACATGATGTTTGATGCTTTGGACGTAATGTTGATCGTGCATTGATGTTTGCTTGATTTGTGGCTAATGCTTTCCCGTGCTCACGTTTTGTATTTTCTATATGTACACTTATACAAGCATGTATCTATTTTATATAAGTTTTTTAAATGAAATTATAATACCTAATTAGGATTAGTAGTTGCATTATGTTCGTACAGCTTCCTCGCTTAACCATTAGCTTATTGTCAATTTTTTATTGCTACCATACGCACTCGTACAGAATCAATCAGTAACAATTTAGGTAATGTGAGTGATTCTTTATTGAAGCGCCTCTCTATTCCATTAACAAGTTTTTCACCACTACCATTCACCCTTATATAGGATCGATCACCAAAAATTTCCAAAAGGCCGGCAGTTCTTCATGATTCATATCACTACTATCTTGTAAGCTTTTCAATTAACTCTTCCTTTGCTCTTGGCATATTTGAATAGGATCAGTCCCTGGCAGGTTTGGTGGGTTTGCGACCTCTGATGGAATGTCTTCTCATTGCTACTTTGTATAGGATAAATCACTTTCAAGTTCGGTAAGGTGAACGGCTTTTGGTGGAATGTCTTTGTAATATAGCCATATGTGTCCATATTGGTTTTCAGTTTCTTTTTTTTGGGTTTGAGGGAGTTCGTCCATACCGTAAGGCAAGAATACTTTCTATACTTAGAAAAAGAAAGTCAAAAGGCCAATCGTCAACAACAAACTACCCCATTGGCGACTATGTCTTGACCGCCAATAAATCGGTTCATTATCGCCAGCGAGAATTTGTGGGCCAACCATCAACAGTGAACTATCTGTTGCTTGATCATGGGTCAATCAGGTTCATAGTTATCGGCTAAGGCTTTAGAATCAATCGCCAATGATGAACTACCCAGTCGGCGATTATGTCCTGACTATGGGTAACTCTGGTCTGCCATTATCGACCAAGGTATTCAGGCCAATTATCAATGGTGAACTATCCAATCGGCAGTCATATCCCGATCATGAGTAAGTATGGTTCACTATTGCCATCCAAGGTTTGTAAGTTGATCATCAATGATGAACTACCCAATCGGCGATCATGTCTTGACCGCGAGTAAGTCTGGTTCACCATTGTCGGCCAAAGTTTGTGTAAGCTAATTGTGATGCTCAAGAGTCACGTGCCCCTAAGTATGCATTGTCCTTGTCCATATAGTCTTAGAATCAGGGACGTTAGTTTGTGTGGATGGTTGTTCTCGTGGTAGTTTGGCAGCATTGATCGTCAATCATGGTTTTATACACCATATTAATAGGGTTTGGTAAAACCATGATGATCGACAATACCCCTAGCCATAATCCATGCAATTGCAATAACTGATGTGCAAAAAGGAAACCAAACAAAAATAGATTTTAGAAGGTGCACATTAACCACTGTAGTAAAGTTTCTTTTATTACAAAACAATAATATTTAAATCAAAATAATTTTGATTAACAAAAATAATGATGGAGGTTTTGGACATTCCATGTTTTCTCGGATACTTCTCCATCCACGATGCTGAGAATGTAGGCTCGATTCCCTAGATCCCAGGTGATAACATAAAATCCTTTCCAGATCTGGCCAGGGGCCCCAGTCAAGGGAAAATTCATTAAAGGACTATATTTCCTTCCTTAAGCAAGCGATGCATTGTCCTAGAGTTGTATTGTTGCTCTGCCTTTTGCTAGAATTTCCTTCCTTAAACGAGCGGTGCTTTGCCCTAAAGTTGTATTGCTTCACTGCTTTTTCCACGATTTTCATAGCAGCCTCGTCTAACTTCTCCTAAATTAAATCCAAGGACATGTTTAGTAATTCCTCACTCCTCTAAGTCATAGTGGAGTCTTCTATGAGAAGAGATTATAGTTTCGATGAGAAGCATAACCTATAATTCATAGACCAAAAAAGGATATGTCCCATTTGTAGTTTCGTAGGATGTACAATATGCCTAAAGTGCCAATTGCAGCTCATCCATCCAAGCTCTCTTCTCATTTTCCAAATGCTCCTATATGATTGTTTTGAGAACCTTGTTGACTTCTTTAACCTATCCATTGGTATATAGGTGAGGCACTATAATAAAGCTTTTCTTGATTCCATGTTGTTAAAGTTGGCGAATTCCTGGCTATTAAACTGCAATCCATTTTCCAAGATCATTTGGACTGGAACTCCAAACTCGGTAAAGTAATCCACCGCCATTATTGCATTCTCATGCCCACCTATAGCCATTAAAAGTTTTTCAATCAATGATACCCCATACAACAAATGGCGAAGGGATGACCTTGCGAGTTAGTTCACCTGGCGGTAACCTAGGCATCCTAGCAAATCTCTAACACATATTTCATATATTTGCATCCTCCATAACCTGTTGTTAATGGTCACCAAAAATACCCATATTCGGAGATTTTCTTTTCTAGGGTCTGGCTCCCTCCAGTGTGGACTCCTTAACTTTCTTGATGCATGTTGTCCAATATTTTCTTTATTCCTTTTCTAACCACACATCTTTGCAACAAGTTAGAGAATCCTATTTTGTACAACATACCATCCTATATGATAAACCGATGTGCCTTTCACAACACCTTCCTTACTTCATTCCAATTCATAATGTAGGATTTTCTTAATTATGTATTCAATGATAGAGGTCTTCCATGTCTCCCCTATGATCCATCCGACTTTTAGCATACGTCTCGTTAACCAAGCACTGTTTAGTTGTTCTCGCATTTTTTAATCCAAAGGGATTGACTTTTTAGTAATACGGTCTTAGATTAGAAACAATGCGAGTATGATCTTTGTCAGGGATATACATTATTGTTATATCCATGGCATGCATCCATAATGGAGAGCAACTCATGTTCAATCGTTCCATCCACCAATTAGTCAATTCTCAAAAGAAGGAAGCAATCCGTGGGGAATTCATCGTTCAAGTTGTAAAATTCGATATATGTACGCCACTTCACATTCGGCCTTTTGAACAACACTAGATTAGCGATCCATTCTGGGTAATGGAACTCCCTAATAAAGCCATTTGTTAGTAAAAATTTTAACCCTCATTCAAGGTCGCTAGTCAGTTAGGGCTCGTGTTTCTCGTTTTCTACTTTATTGGGAGTATTCTTGGATAGATGTTGAATGCATGTCATGCGATGCTAGGAGAAATGTCATGCATGTTGGCATGATACCACACAAACACATTTTGTTATTCCATAGTAAGCTTACCAGATGTGCTCTTAAATCCTGCTCCAACTGAGATCCGATCTTTATTATTTTAGTTGGATCATGCTCATCTATCTCCATAAACTCTATTTCCTCCACAGGCTCCATTGTTGCCCCCTCTTCTACATTCCTTCGGTCTAGTTCGTTGAGGGGATCATTGGTGATCCCAAGTGTAGGCCCCTTCTTTAATTGCTATGCATTTAATTTTTTAACGTAAGGAGTCCTCAATGCATTCTTCCCTTTCTTAATATGTTGATTTTAATATAGCTCCACCATAGAGAACTCCCTTCCAATGTTTCAATCTCCTTCAACAATTGTGACTCGATCAGCTATAGGGAACTTCATCTTTAGGGACTAATAGGCTAAGGCTGCCTGAAAATTAGATAAAGTCGGTCAATGTAAACATGTCCACCTCTATACCCATACTGTTCGTCGACGGAAATTCTATTGGTTTAGAAAATCGTTGAACGAATTTAGAAATAAAATATACCGCAAGCGCACGTTGTACGAATGTAGCACGTGGCGAATACGGTTCGATCCGGAGGGAATTTGATGCACCCTAGAATAATGGAGAGATAGGTAGCAAGCGACCTAACCTATTATTGAGTCGTACACGACCTAACGAGACACCAGGAAAGGAGCTACGACCTAACGGGTTCGAGAATAACGAGTTAAGACTTGGGAATAAGTCGTTGGAGGTTGAAGTCTTAGGTCGCTCACGACCTAACAAGATTTTAGGTCGCTCACGACCAAGCAAAAGCGGCACGCGAGTTACTGGATTCCAAGTGATGGAAGGCAGACGAGCTAAAAGGTTACGACCTACTTTAGGTCGCAGAGATATGTTACGACCTATGTTAGGTCGCAGGAAAATGGAACGACCTAAGTTAGGTCGCAAGAAGATGAGGAGAGATAGGTCGCTCGCTATAAGTCGCGAGGCCTTAAGTCGCGAGGACTTAGGTCGTGAAGACTTAGGTCGTGAAGATTTAGGTCGTGAAGACTTAGGTCGTGAAGTTTTTCTGAAGCCACTGTTTTTAGGTCGCTGATGGGGATGCCGTTCATTCTTAGGTCGCGCGCTCTAGATGCCGTTCATTTTAGGTCGCTGATCTAGGATGCCGCATGTTTTTAAGTCGCTCACTGATGATAAGTCGTTCAAGTGTTAAGTCGTGAACTTTTAGGTCGTTTCCGACCTATGTGTTGTAAAGTGTTGTATTTTCTTATGTTGTAATTTTTTTAAGTCGTTGTTTTTTTTAGGTCGCGTTTGTTTTTAGGTCGCACCATTTTTAGGTCGTAGGTCGTTCACGACCTAAGTGTTGTACCGTTTATTTTTTTTTGAGCCGTGTGGAGTTGTAGCCTATAAATAGGCAAGTTGTGTCATTTTGTAAAGTTTAGTTGATTTGAAATAAACTCTTTTTTTGATAGCTTTGTGCTTTCGTCAAATTGGTAGTTGAGTGTAATCTCCTATCTCCTCTTTCGGTTAATCGAGTGCGCTCGATTCAACGACTGCAGAAGCCGATTCACGGAATCTAGTGCGCTAGATCAACGTGCGAAGAATCACAGATCTTTAAACATGGAATAGTGCACTATCAACGTGTTTGGGATAGCTAGAATTCGGTATCTTCGGATAAACGAATTTGGGCATTTCGGTATCTTCCAATCCATCGATCGCTACTTTCACCGATCTACATTATTTTGATTAATCCGCTGCGTCAGTTTGGTATCAGAGCTTGTTTTAGCCAATCATAGCTAAATTGAGTCCTTGGAGCCAATTATTTTGAAGAAGTTTGAAGAGTTCAAGTCAAGCCGAGCTATATCATTCACGGCCGAGAGCTTGTTGTTCATAGTGTTCGTCACAATTTGCAACAAGTGTGAAGATTTCGATCAATTTCGTTTTGGATCAAAATTCGAAAGGTGTTTGAGTTTTGGCCGAGAGGAGTTAAGTCGCAAACCACCATTTCCGAGCTAGAGTTGAAGCATTTGTGAAGTTTTGACAATGCCACCAAGGAGAGCAAATCGACATCAAAACGTTGAAGCTTTGTATAGAAGAGAAGAGGCTGATGAGATGGAGCAAAGAATTAATGAAAATTTTAGTGAGAAGCTTAATGAAGGAATTGGTCGATTAGAGAAGATGATGTTGGAAATGAATCAAAATCAGAGAAGGGTTTCACCTGAATCTAATCATGGAAGAAGTAGAGTTTCGCCACATTCCAATCGAGAGAGAAGTAATGATAATGACCATAGAAGTGTGAGCTGAGAAAGTAGAAGAAATGTTGGTGGAAGAAGTGAGGGTAGTAGAGATGTTGGTGGTCAGAATCGATATCGTTATACATCTGATTTTGAAGAGGAGTTTGATGGAGGTAGTGTTCGAGAACAAGGACGAGGTCAAGGAAGAAATTACTCTGAGTATGATCACAAGTGGGAATCTGGTATGAAGACTGAAATTCCAGAATTCAAAGGTGGTATGCAAGCTAAGGAGTTTTTAGATTGGATGTCTAATGTGGAAGAGATTTTTGACTTCAAGGAGCTTCCAGAGCATCGAAGAGTGAAGTTGGTTGCTACGAGGTTGAGGGGTAGAGCTTTAGCATGGTGGCAGCAAACTAAACTTACTCGTGAACGGATGGGGAAGTCGAAGATTGAATCTTGGGAGAAGATGAAGAAACTGATGAAAACCACATTCTTACCTTATAATTATCAATCGCTTATGTATCAGAGGCTGCAAAACTTGAGGCAAGGAACGAAGTCTGTTAACGACTATGCTGATGAATTTTATCAACTCATTGCTAGAAATGATATTATGGAGACGGAGGAACAGCTGACCACAAGATTCATTGGGGGATTGAGAATGCAGATTTAGGATATGGTTAACATGTTTGATCCCAGATCTATAGGGGAAGCACACCAAAAAGCGTTGGCTTTGGAGAAGCAGGGAAGACGAGGAGGTGGTGTGTTTACTAATTCCAACAATCAAGTGAAGGGCGTTAGTGGAGGTTCTCAGGTTTCTAAACCTATCAGTAAACCAGTGGTGAAGGAGGCTGAGAAGGCAAAGGTTAACAACGGTTTCAAATGTTACAATTGTCAGGAATTGGGTCATAAAAGCAATGAGTGTCCAAAGCCAAAGAAGAGAACCATGATTGCAGAAGTTGAAGATGAGGATGCTGACGGAGATTGTTCTAGTCCAGTTGAGGAGGATGAGCAGGATATTGCGTCAGGGGATGAAGGTTGTAATCTAATGATGAGGAGATCGTGTTTGACACCGAAGCAGGAAGAAGCTAGTTGGTTGAGGAGTAATATCTTTCAGTCGACATGCACTATACTAGGAAAGGTGTGTAAGTTTGTGATTGACGCAGGAAGCTGTGACAATATAATTTCAACCGAGGCTGTAACAAAGTTGAAGTTGAAGACAGAGAAGCATCCGAATCCATACAAGTTAGCATGGTTGAGAAAAGGAAGAGAGGTGAAAGTGGATAGACGAGTTTGTGTTCCATTCTCTATTGGGAAGAAATACAAAGACGAAATCTGGTGTGATGTAGTAGAGATGGATGTTTGTCACTTACTTTTAGGAAGACCATTGCAGTATGATTAAGCAGTACAGCATGACGGTCGGATCAATAGCTACAGTTTTATGTTTGAAGGTACGAGATTATCTTAGTTCCAAAGAAGAGACCATAAGGAGAAAGTAAGTCGGAAGAGATTGAAGAGCTAAAAACTTTGTTATCTTTAAAGGAGTTTGTTAAGGAGGTCGAAGAGGAGCCTGAAGTGTACTTGTTGATTGGGCGAGAGAGTCAGGAAGAGGTTGAAATTCTAGGAGAAGTGAAACCAGTATTGAAAGAATTTGAGGATGTATTTCCAGAGGAGTTACCAAAGGAGTTACTGCCACTGAGAGACATTCAACATCCAATTGATCTTGTTCCGGGAGCAATGTTGCCACATAGACCACATTATCGAATGAGTCCGAAGGAACATGAAGAATTGAGGAGGAAAGTGGAAGAATTGCTTGAACAAGGGCGTGTGCAGGAGAGTCTAAGTCCTTGTGATGTACCAGCTTTATTGGTACCCAAGAAGGATGGGACGTGGAGGATGTGCATAGATAGTAGAGCATTGAATAAGATTACAGTGAGATACAGATTTCTGATGCCGAGGTTGGATGATTTGCTAGATCAATTGAGCGGAGCTACTATCTTTTCGAAGATTGATTTGAAGAGCGGATATCATCAAATTCGTATCAGACTAGGTGATGAGTGGAAGACTAGTTTTAAAACCAGGGAGGGTCTATACGAATGGTTGGTTATGCCATTTGGCTTATCAAATGCACCAAGTACTTTCATGAGGGTGATGAATCAGATTTTTAGACCATTCATTGGGAAGTTTATGGTGGTGTATTTCAATGATATTCAGATATATAGTGGAAGTCCAGAGGAACATTTAAATCATCTGAGAGAAGTGCTGATGGTACTGCGACAAGAACAATTTTATGCTACAACGAGGAAATGCGTGTTCATGATGCATAGTGTTTTATTCTTGGGATATGTTGTTTCGAAGGAAGGGATACATGTGGACCAAAGTAAAGTTGAGGTAGTCAGAAATTGGCCACAACCGAAGACGATAACGGAAGTTCGTAGTTTTCACGGGTTGGCTTCATTCTATCGGAGGTTTATTCCACACTTTAGTAGTGTGATGGAACCTGTTACAGATTGCATGAAGGGTAAAAAGTTTTCATGGACGGAGGACGCAGGGAATGCTTTTGGGAAGATCAAGGAGTTGCTGACGTCTGCACCAATTCTAGTGTTGCCAGATTTTCAGTTGGTGTTTGAATTACACACTGATGCGTCAAAGGTTGGGATTGGAGGAGTATTGAGTCAGAGGGGACGTCCGATTGCATATTTTAGTGAGAAGTTGTCAGGAGCGAAGATGAGATATAGTACATATGATGTGGAATTTTATGCTGTTGTGCAAGCTATTAAACACTGGAGACATTATCTATTTCAGAA
The DNA here is from genome assembly GCA_030737815.1 of Allium fistulosum. NCBI lineage: Eukaryota > Viridiplantae > Streptophyta > Magnoliopsida > Asparagales > Amaryllidaceae > Allium > Allium fistulosum. The sequence continues at coordinate 1,148,958,114 of CM060905.1, forward strand.
AGAGTTTGTTCTATACACTGATCATGAAGCATTGAAACATTTGCAAGGGCAAGACAAGATTTCAGCAAGACATGCATCGTGGATTTCGTACCTACAACAATTTACTTTTGTTGTCAAACACAAGTCAGGAGTGACGAATCGTGTGGCTGATGCTTTGAGTAGGAGGAGTCATTTATTGACGACAATGAAAGTTGAGGTGACAGGTTTTGAATTATTGCCAGAGCTGATTGAAGAAGATCCTTACTTTATGAAGCTTGTTGAAAAGGTTAAGGAGGGGAGTGCTGATGACTTTCTGTTGGTGGAAGGTTTTCTGTTTAAGGGAAATCGATTATGTATACCTGATTGTAGTTTGAGAATGAAGATTGTGAAGGAGCTACATGAAGAAGGCCACGTGGGGAGAGACCGTACATTACAGTTGATTTCTAAATCTTATTTTTGGCCATCAATGAGGAAAGAAGTGGAAAGATTTGTGGAGCGATGTCATATCTATCAAGTTTCGAAAGGAACTCCGACCAACGCTGGATTATATATGCCGTTACCTGTACCAACTAAGCCTTTGGTTGATGTGAGTATGGACTTTGTGTTGGGGTTGCCGAGAACACAGCGTGGTAACGATTCCATTTATGTGGTGGTTGATCGGTTTTCGAAAATGGCACATTTTATTGCTTGTAAGAAGACGGCGGATGTTGTTCATGTTGCTCAACTATTTTTCAAAGAGATATATCGACTTCATGGATTGCCAGAATCTATTGTGTCGGATAGGGATACTCGTTTTCTGAGTCATTTTTGGCTAAGTTTGTGGAAGATGGTCGGAACGAAGCTGAATTTTAGTAGTGCTTACCATCCACAAACTGATGGGCAAACGGAGGTGGTTAACAGATCGTTGGGAAATTTGTTACGATGTCTTGTGAAAGACAATCTGAAGAGTTGGGATATGAAGTTATGTCAAGCAGAATTTACTCATAATCATGCGGTAAATCGTAGCATAGGGTTCAGTCCATTCCAAGTTGTGTATTCAAACTTGCCAAAGGGACCGTTGGACTTAACGGTAGTACCACAATCGAAGGGGACGGTAAAACGAGCTGTAGATTTTGTTGATGGATTGATTGACTATCATAAAATCGTTCAGGAATGATTGGAGAAAGTGAATGAGAAGTACAAACGATCTGCAGATCTGAAGCGAAGGAGTGTCAAATTTGATGAAGGAAATTGGGTGTATTCTGTGTTAACAAAGGATCGTTTTCCAGTGGGCACTTACAACAAGTTGAAAGCCAGAAAGATTGGTCCTGTTAAGATTGTGAAACGAATCAATGAAAATGCTTATAAATTGAAGCTGCCAGAAGATGTCTACACTTCTGATGTGTTTAATGTTAAACATCTTATACCATATCATGGGGACGAGTTTGTTGCGGAAGAAGAGGGTGTAAATTCCAAGACGAATTTTTCTCAACCAGGGGAGGATGATGCAGCCCAGAATAATGGAGAGATAGGTCGCAAGCGACCTAACCTATTATTGAGTCGTACACGACCTAACGAGCCACCAGGAAAGGAGCTACGACCTAACGGGTTCGAGAAAAACGAGTTAAGACTTGGGAATAAGTCGTTGGAGGTTGAAGTCTTAGGTCGCTCACGACCTAACAAGATTTTAGGTCGCTCACGACCTAGCAAAAGCGGCACGCGAGTTACTGGATTCCAAGTGATGGAAGGCAGACGAGCTAAAAGGTTACGACCTACTTTAGGTCGCAGAGATATGTTACGACCTATGTTAGGTCGCAGGAAAATGGAACGACCTAAGTTAGGTCGCAAGAAGATGAGGAGAGATAGGTCGCTCGCTATAAGTCGCGAGGCCTTAAGTCGCGAGGACTTAGGTCGTGAAGACTTAGGTCGTGAAGACTTAGGTCGTGAAGACTTAGGTCGTGAAGTTTTTCTGAAGCCATTGTTTTTAGGTCGCTGATGGGGATGCCGTTCATTCTTAGGTCGCGCGCTCCAGATGCCGTTCATTTTAGATCGCTGATCTAGGATGCCGCATGTTTTTAAGTCGCTCACTGATGATAAGTCGTTCAAGTGTTAAGTCGTGAACTTTTAGGTCGTTTCCGACCTATGGGTTGTAAAGTGTTTTGTTGTATTTTCTTATGTTGTAATTTTTTTAAGTCGTTGTTTTTTTAGGCCGCGTCTGTTTTTAGGTCGCACCATTTTTAGGTCGTAGGTCGTTCACGACCTAAGTGTTGTACCGTTTATTTTTTTTGAGCCGTGTGGAGTTGTAGCCTATAAATAGGCAAGTTGGGTCATTTTGTAAAGTTTAGTTGATTTGAAATAAACTCTTGTTTTGATAGCTTTGTGCTTTCGCCAAATTGGTAGTTGAGTGTAATCTCCTATCTCCTCTTTCGGTTAATCGAGTGCGCTCGATTCAACGACTGCAGAAGCCGATTCACGGAATCTAGTGCGCTAGATCAACGTGCGAAGAATCGCAGATCTTTAAACACGGAATAGTGCGCTATCAACGTGTTTGGGATAGCTAGAATTCAGTATCTTCGGATCAACGAATTTGGGCATTTCGGTATCTTCCAATCCATCGATCGCTACTTTCATCGATCTACATTGTTTTGATTAATCCGCTGCGTCAGAATTGATGATTTTAAAATTCTATTCAATCAAATTAAACCAAAGTCGAGTGATTGTTAACTAACTAAAAGAAAGTAAAAACAAACTAAAACTAAGGAGAATAAAAAATGAGATTAAAGAGCAATTTAGAGGCAAATCCCTTCTAATGATCACATAAATCAACATAATGAAATTACGATCTCTTTTTGGTCATTTGTGACATTAGTTGATGCATTTATCATAAGCATAGCCTAATTGTGTTATTAATTAACACACTTAAACCATCAATCTTTAATGCACCCTCTAACCCACTTACTAACTTCAATGAAAATGATATGAAATATTAGGTAGAATCTATTTTAAGCATGGTTTATTAACTGTTGAATTAGAAACATAACCATCAAATTTTGATTCTAAATCCACTTCCATTACCATGATCATATGTAGATGAAGAGGTAATTAATGATTCATATGACTAAGCATAGCCTATTTGTTTTGAACAATATAAACTATCAAACTCAATATTAAACACAAAACCACACAAACATCTACTTTCCATTAAGCACAAAAGAGACATAAAAGAAATTATGTTGCATCTACATGATTCAAGAGAGCTTCATTACCCCTAAATTGAAGGGATTAGCCTCTCATTTTTGTTATCAAATCAACAAATGTAGAAAGCAACATTAAACAAACAAGAGGAAAAATAGAAAAAAAGGAAAAACTAATCTACTTGCATGAAATAAGAGAGATCTACACTACTTGCATAAATAAACAAATCTACACTACAACATGAAAGGAAATAAGCATGAAAAGGAAAAGAACATGTATTGAAGTTGCATAAAAAAGAAATTACATGAGAATAAAAATGGCTAAGTAGCCATGAAAAGAGAAAGAGAGCTTGTCTTTTTATTTTGAGGCTAAACTAACTAAGAGAGACTAAAGGGTGAGGAGAGGTTACATGAACATAATGGGTTATTTATACAAGCATGAAACCCTAATCCATAATTTGGGGAATGCCCAAACTACCCCTTAGGAAGTGTGGTGGCCAAGTAACCATTATCATCCATTAATCATCATTTAAGTGTACATGAAGCCATTAATTTCATAAGCATGTGCATTTGCCTCTAATGTGTACATTAAGGTAGGTGGGGTCCTCCATGTTCTTCACTTTGAATTATTTCATCTTCATTCGTTCTCTTCACTCTTGTGCATGCATATATTATCATTAAACCACTTGTATATGAATTTAAATTCCTACAAAATAATATAGAAATTTTCAATTAAATTTTCTCAAATTAATATATGCACAAAAATGACCATTTTGCCCTTGGATGAAGATGAATATGTGACGATTTGAGAATAATATGAAGTTTGGTTTAAACAAGTTAAAATACCCAATATGATCATTTATTTAATTTAAATAGATTAAATATGGTGGTAAAAATATGCACATTTACGTGCACATCAAATACCCCCACACTTATCTTTTTATTCGTCCTCGAATAAAGAAAAACTAAGATAAATCCGTTTTCGTAGGGAGCACGATTGCATTGAGCGTATGCAACAAGCCGTTAAACCTCTGGGTGTCCCCAGTAGGACGAGTGTTGTCTCGTGAGGGTTTTCAGCGGATACTACCCACAAAATCCAAATGCAGGATGAAAATATTTACAAAATGCAAGATTTATTTACAAAGATGTGAATGCAAGTTTTTGAAAATATTTACGAATGAAGGATTTACTTTTAAATTAACACAAATAAGTTAAATATAGGTTTGGTCATTATCTTGAAATTTGAGTCATTTACTCGTCAAAATTTCCAACAAAAATTAAGTTATCATAACAAAGAGACTATAGTTTTAACTTGTTGTTTCGGTTGATAACAAAGTGTAACCATGAAATAGATCCTTAGTTGATTATCAAAGTATATCAAAGTGGTATTTTCATTTCTTTTCAATAACAAATCAAATCAAATAAGTAAAAATAATGCTATCATTTCAATTGCTTGCTCTCTCATTATTTGCAAGAAAAACTACACACCTAGCTCAGGTAAACTGAGGCCAGATATACCACCCATGCACTGCCTTTCGGGCTTATGTGAGGGGAGTACAGAGCATGGCGAGTGCACACACTTTCGTGCATACACCTATCGACCGTAGGTGGTTTTTATTAAGTCTGTTCTTTTTTTACATGTGTTCCATACATGCATAACCGTGAGGACTTTTAAATGAGTATGAGAGCACATAATCAAAGATTCCAAGTAATTCACCCATGCATAACCGTGAGGACTTTTAAATGAGAGTGAATACTTTGGATGTTGTTATTTTTTTATTTTTTTTTCAGAGAGAGTTTTGCAAAATCATCTTAGCACCATTTAACTCAAAAGACAAAAAAAATGTTATATCCTTTACTTTAAATCAACCACTTTTTAAAACAAAGATTTTCAATTAGGACGTATTTCATAATTAACACGTATGAATCTTCCTATATACTAGTTAAACCATTATTATTTGTAATCAAACTTCATTTTTATTTTTGTTAAGACGAATAAATTTTCAAAAATTTCAATTTAATAAACCAAAACCATATATTTATCCTATAGTGTTTTTTTAAACATAAATCAAAATGGTTTTAAAAAAAATTCTTTTTTTTTGTTTTTTAGATTTTTTTTTTGGAAAGAAGAATTGAAAAATGATGATGAGTCTCCCCCCACACTTGATTTTCACCGTGTCCCTACCCACAGTCAACACAAGTGGAAGGAGAAAGAAGAAAAAAAAATAAAAAATCCTATATTTACATGAAAGGATGATTATTTACAAGAGATGAGAAAGTATGCCGTCAAAAAGTAAATGAAACGGTCTTCCAAAGACCGATTCATTTGTCTCGTCAAGTATACGAGACACAACTCAAGCTCGAAAAACCAAATCGTAAAAGATTTCAAAGTTGAATTTTAATTTGGGAAAACGAATGTCGTTTTATTAAAAATCGTACGAGTTGTTTTATTTTCGATGATTTTTGGGTAGATATAACGATTGATTGAAATTCAAGTTTATTTTCACCACATTGAAATTCAAGCTCATCATTGACGAATTCTTCAAAGTTATTGATTTCAAAATCGAAATGGTGATTTAACTCTTCCCCGTCGGAATTTAACAACTCGTCCTCGAAAAGTCCAAAAAACTCGTGTTCGTTAAATTCATCTTCCTTCGTTGGATTATCAATAACTTCATCGCATATATCCATTTCAAAATCCAAAGTTGTTGTATTCAAATTTTCAAAACCGAGAAAAGGAAGATCGAATTTTAAATTTGGTTCCACACCCTCAAATGAATTGAAATCCAACTCAATTACCATGTTTTCAACAACATCATTAGGATTATTATTTTCAATTTCAAAAGTTGTTATTTGAAAATCGTCGATTTGGGTAAAAGATGGATTATCACTTGACTTGTCACACATTGAGATTTGAATTTGTTTATCACGTTGTTTTATATATGTTTCAAACAACGAATCCGTGTGATCATCGTATATTTCGTTCATTTGTTCAACAAAATCCAATTTATAGTTATTAACTTGAGTATTTTGAAATTGAAATCGTTGAGAACAAAAATTTTCAATCGTAACGTGATTAAGATTTTTCCCATTGCCAAATTCGTTTGAAAAGTTGTTTCCATTTTCATTTTGAGTTTGAAATTCATTTTGGAGTTCGAAATTGAATTGGCATGGGTTATAATCGAAATAGTTTGAATTTTGAAGTGAATTCAAATTTTGATTGTTTTGAAAACTTTGATTTGAATCATTGCCCAAATATGAATTACACAAATCATTTATCTCTCGACTTTGTTGTGTAGAGAGTTCGAGTATAGATGAAATCATTTCAATGCTATTTTCGAGATCGAGGGTTGTTCGTCATTTTGAAAATTTTATGGTTCAAAATTCGAATCGTTTAAACAATAGTTGTTGTTGAAATATCCATAAAAATTTGAAGTGAAATTATATGGATTATATTGATTTTCACAACTATCGTAAAATTCAAGTGAGTGGGGAAACTCGGACATTTTCAAGAATGTTTTTAGTTTTTTTTTATAAAGGAAAAAAATTTACAAAAAGAATTTATTTTTCAAAATGGAAAATTGAATTTTGTTTTGTTTTTTGGTTTTTCAATTTTGTTCTTTGTTTTTTAGAAGGATTTTAAAAAAAATTTGATTTTTTTTTATAATTTTTTTGGATTTTTAAAATTTCAAAGAAAAAGGATTTAAAAATTTCCAAGGAAAAGGAATATTTACAATTTTTTTAGTTTTGGATTTTGAAAATTTTTTTTTGTTTTTTTTAAAATATGCATGAACTAATGCAACTAAATGAATGCAAGGGCTAATTACAAATGATTTATCCTAAGTTAACCAAAATTGTAAAATTACAAATTGTCTTAAATCAACAAGATAGTTCTTAGCCAGGTAACGGGCAGGAGTTATCGGTGCACCACGAATCACCATAGCAATGCAGCCGAAGGTTTAAGTACCTTCAGAGGAACAACCAGTATAATATTTACGAATCACCGTAATATTTATAAATGGTTATTACTCTGTCGTAGCCTAGACACCAAGAAAGTAAATTGTTCAAAGAAGACAAATTATCAATATACAATTAAAAGTTATCGATGTCTAATCGTTATTATTAATCAAAATCTAGGATGAAATGCAAAACTGAAATTAGACGTGTATTAACAATGCAACTACGAATGGATATTTTTTTTGAAATTTTCTTTTATAAAATGCAAGCAAACAACAATGCAAGGCAAATAAAAACAATATATATAGCAACCAAGTAGTTTAATTTTTTTTGGCCAGCTAAGCGAAGCAATTATTTTTAGCAAGCAGCTCCTTTCCTTTTTTGCTTTTGCAACCTGAAAAAAAAAAGATATATACAATTGTTATTATTATTATTATTATTATTTTTTGGTTGGTTTTTTTTTTCAAAGATGAAAAACAAAATAAGCGAAAAACAAAACAATTGGAAATAAAATTAATGAAAACTAAAACAAGTGAAAACAAATGAAAAATGAAAATTAAACAAAGTTGATTTTTTTTTTCGGATTTTTTTTTAATTTTTTTTTGGCAAGGAAACTTAAAAGCAAGGTTTTACATAAAAAAAATTTCCAAACTAAATCAAAAACTCCCTTTTTTTGTTTTTTTTTTGGAAAAGAAAAATTTGGAACCAAACAAATTGCCAAATTTTGGAATTCAAAGCAAATTGCCCAAACCTAAATTCACTAATCAAACAAAACCTAAGATGATTTTGAAAAACAACACTAGAGAACTAAAAGAAAAGCAACCTCCACCTTTTTTTATTAGATAAAGCCCGACCCACTAATAAAAAGAAAGCAAACATTTCACATCTATTTCAATCAAATGCAACAGAACACCATCCCACGCCCTCACATTTTCATTCCCTGTTAGATCGAAATCCTCAAAGTAAACAATTTCTCTTTTTTTTACCAGACTTAGATCGTGGAAGGGAATTTGGTGGAAGAATCGAAGTGAAAGCTGGGTTTTTGGCTATGGATTTGGGTGGAGTTCGAAGTTGAATTGCAGTGGCTTATTTTGTTTTGGATGTTCGAATTAGGGGATTTCGTCGTGGTTGATTGATTAGGGATCGGTAGATGGTCTTCACGATTGGAGATGGAGTTCGTGAGTGAAATGGTGGTCGCGATGATGCAAAGGGGGAGCTCTGGTATGCAGTTGGCAATTGCTTGTATGTAGTGATGATGGATTTGTTGTGAGGCAAGCAGATGATTGAAGGTGATTAGTTTTGGACAGTAAGCTGGGTTGAAGAAGGTTGTATTGCAGTGCGATAGTTTGGTTTGCGGTGTTGAACAGAGTGAAGAGAGAGGAGCTGCTGTGTGCAGTGTTGTCACTTATCAGTAATTGGATGATGATGGTTGGTCACTGATTTGCAGGGGGGGCTATGTTTGATTTCTCGAACTATGGTTGATTGAGAAGGTGGTCAATGACACAGTTTTGTGCACTGGTTTAGGAAGCAATATAGTAATGTTATGTACAGGCGTTGAGTGGTTTGAATGAAGTGTGATGATCTGTTTGAATGATCACAATTTGTTGACGGTGAATGGAAAGGCTTATTTGGATGAACTGAAGTGGTGATAAGTGAAGGCAGATCAGTTGTGATGGCAATTGTGGTCAAAGGCTCAAAGGGGCTGCTGTGGTAGTTTTGTGGTATGGTAGTGGTAAAAGAAGAAGGGTGTTGACTGGGGGTGGATATAAGTATGCGGGGTTGCTCGGTAGAGGATTGTGATGATGTATGTGCAAGAGATGGGTAAAGGTGTTGGTTGCTCTGGGTGGTTGAAGTTTAGTAGTAATGGTCTGTGATGATGTGAGTATTGTAATGAAGTATGTAGTAACAACAGCAGGTGTGGTTGATGGCCAAAAACTTGTTCGTCGACGGAAATTCTATCGGTTTAGAAAACCGTCGAACGAATTTAGAAATAAAATATACCGCAAGCGCACGGTGTACGAATGTAGCACGTGGCGAATACGGGTCGATCCGTAGGGAATTGATGATTTTAAAATTCTATTCAATCAAATTAAACCAAAGTCGAGTGATTGTTAACTAACTAAAAGAAAGTAAAAACAAACTAAAACTAAGGAGAATAAAAAATGAGATTAAAGAGCAATTTAGAGGCAAATCCCTTCTAATGATCACATAAATCAACATAATGAAATTACGATCTCTTTTTGGTCATTTGTGACATTAGTTGATGCATTTATCATAAGCATAGCCTAATTGTGTTATTAATTAACACACTTAAACCATCAAACTTTAATGCACCCTCTAACCCACTTACTAACTTCAATGAAAATGATATGAAATTAAAAGTAGAATCTATTTTAAGCATGGTATATTAACTGTTGAATTAGAAACATAAACCATCAAATTTTGATTCTAAATCCACTTTCATTACCATGATCATATGTAGATGAAGAGGTAATTAATGATTCATATGACTAAGCATAGCCTATTTGTTTTGAACAATATAAACTATCAAACTCAATATTAAACACAAAACCACACAAACATCTACTTTCCATTAAGCACAAAAGAGACATAAAAGAAATTATGTTGCATCTACATGATTCAAGAGAGCTTCATTACCCCTAAATTAAAGGGATTAGCCTCTCATTTTTGTTATCAAATCAACAAATGTAGAAAGCAACATTAAACAAACAAGAGGAAAAATAGAAAAAAAAAAGAAAGGAAAAACTAATCTACTTGCATGAAATAAGAGAGATCTACACTACTTGCATAAATAAACAAATCTACACTACAACATGAAAGGAAATAAGCATGAAAAGGAAAAGAACATGTATTGAAGTTGCATAAAAAAGAAATTACATGAGAATAAAAATGGCAAAGTAGCCATGAAAAGAGAAAGAGAGCTTGTCTTTTTATTTTGAGGCTAAACTAACTAAGAGAGACTAAAGGGTGAGGAGAGGTTACATGAACATAATGGGTTATTTATACAAGCATGAAACCCTAATCCATAATTTGGGGAATGCCCAAACTACCCCTTAGGAAGTGTGGTGGCCAAGTAACCATTATCATCCATTAATCATCATTTAAGTGTACATGAAGCCATTAATTTCATAAGCATGTGCATTTGCCTCTAATGTGTACATTAAGGTAGGTGGGGTCCTCCATGTTCTTCACTTTGAATTATTTCCATCTTCATTCGTTCTCTTCACTCTTGTGCATGCATATATTATCATGAAACCACTTGTATATGAATTTAAATTCCTACAAAATAATATAGAAATTTTCAATTAAATTTTCTCAAATTAATATATGCACAAAAATGACCATTTTGCCCTTGGATGAAGATGAATATGTGACGATTTGAGAATAATATGAAGTTTGGTTTAAACAAGTTAAAATACCCAATATGATCATTTATTTAATTTAAATAGATTAAATATGGTGGTAAAAATATACACATTTACGTGCACATCACATACCCAAGAGTATTACTAAGTAATACTATCTGATAATACAGAGAATGAGGCGATATGAGGTACGCACATGAATATTCCCTTGGACTAACATTGGTACATATCAAATATCATATATTACTCACCATAAATATATGCGGTCTCAGTACAAAGCAATAAACACGTATGCTACTAGCACAAAACAATACATAATCAAAGAATAACATCAGAGTATACGGAGTCACAATGCAATAGACAAAATGTAATATATAACATAATACATAGTCTGAGGCTACAAAATGATCGTCTCAAGCCCAATATACAGTACATCATCAAATTCTACATAATAGATACGTCTACGAGGCTATAAAACGTGTAGGGCATGTATCATCCGATATCCACTACTGGGCCCGCAAAAGATCCATCAAGCTCTGACATCAGTGGGTACCTGCACCTAAAATCTTTCGTATTGACCTGAGTATTATAAATAACACACGTGTCAAACTATTTCTATAATGATGTATTAGAGATGTGATATTTGAAAGCGATATAAATATAGTCCATGGATATGTAAAGCTTAATAGTCTAAATATACCATATAATCAAATGCAATATATATTAAACAATCTTATCACAAATACATATCCATATATGTATGTATGTGTATATATATGTGTGTGTGTGTGTGTGTGTGTATATCAAATCTAGTAGTAAGGGGAATCAACTATACGAAAGACACAACGTCTGTAGTAAAGTCATCTCGTAATGAATGGGCTACACCACCCAAATATATAATTAAGTGAGGGTATAGACAATATGTACTCATCTACCACTTAGTGTAGAACCAAAAGGGAGACTGACAGCTACCCGCCTGCTCCAGGAGCCCTGGGCTACCCTCCCGATCTTGTCCTACAATCCTCGGTTACCTTTGTAGTAATCATGATAATTTCCATCTAATGTGCTTGTGAACACGAGGACTCCTGGTCATAATCCCAAATCTTGCCCTATGTTAACAAACGGATGGCCTAAGTAGCAAAAATGGCTATGGCTACCCCCAAGGGCTAACCGCCCTCCATCAATCATCTAAATAAAAGTGTTACAGATCTAGGGCGCACTCCCACGATCAGACCAGCAAGATGGACACTGGCCATCTGGTTTTCACTAACTCTTAATCATATCCCGAAGCACTTCATGATAGGCAAGGAGATAATATCTATGAATATATATATATATATATGGGTACACCCCCATACCTCGATCATATACCAGTTCACTCTACCCGGGCATTACCCCACCTGAGTATAAACTATATCCCTATTACCATCCATTGAGTATCACCTACTTATTCAATGCCCATAAAATACACTCAGTCTACTAAATATCTCTACGCAATACATCTGATGAATAACCAAAAAAGTGTTACCGAAAGTCTCATACTAGACAGTATCACTAATTCATTTATTAAAATTCATCATCGCATAGAAATGATAAAACATGAATAATAATAATCCAAGTAATTCAATAAATATATTTGTTATATTTGAAAACATAATAATTTTACTAACCTTTTTTATTTACCATTTAAATAATATTATTAAATTTAACCCATTTAATTTTTAAACATGTTAAATATTATTCATATCCAAGTATAAATCTGTTTATAATATATATAAAATTTATTTTAATTCAATTATATTTTATTTTGTTACATATACTGTGTTTTTTTAGAAAAATTACGCAACTAGTCGCCTGGCCGATCTCAACCACCGCTCGACCAATGGCAATCAACCAGTCAGTTGGAGGGGTTCGACTGGTTAGTGCTTCAAGCATGCAATTCTCAGCGCCTGTCTTCGTGCATTTTTGAACTTTTCTTTCCTTATCTCTACCACTCCTTTATCATTCAACATTATACAACACAACTCCATCATTCAATGATTCAATTAAATCTAAAATCCAAAAAATTCTGAAAGTATGAATCAAAATTAACGTTACAGTTGTTGAAGGAATGATACATGAAGATGATAATGGTGATGTAGATGTATAGGAACACACACTATTTCAGATTTCTATTCATCATCATTAATAGACATAAAAGTAAGTAGAGACACTCATCTTGATTGAAGAATCTCACTTAAAGGCCTAGCTTCTTCTTCCTGCTCTTCCTTTCTACTTCATTATAAATGACTACTTCAAATTGATGAGCAAAACCCCAGAGTTCAAGCTTGTTATGTGGTGTAGAACATGTCTAGAAGCTATGATTTTAGTTGTAGGAATTTATAGATTTTATTTCGAAATTTTGACGAGGTATGGTTTAGGTAAAATGTTGATTTTCTAAGGCCAGTAAATGAATATATGTGAGTTATATTTATAGATAAAGAGGAAACATTAAAAATGGAAGACTCTGGAATTAGAAAAATCAAGAAACATGAATTAGGACTTGGATTCTTGGGCTTGTGTTATGTGGGATTTGATTTCTTTTTCTTTCTTTCTTTCTTTTCTTTTCTTACTTCATAAACAAATTACATTTCTAAGCACACTTATAAACAATTATTCTCCACTAATTTCTATACTAATAACTCATACTATTAACTATTTCACAACAACTATTTTCTATAATTTATTTATTTAATTAAATCATTTTGTTGAAATTCATTTACTTGCTAATTCCAACTTTAATAATAAAATACATTTTATCATCAAAATAAATCTCAAATTTAATTTAATATTTTATTCCAATTAATTAATTTATATTTACATATTCCAAATTTATTAAATAGACTATTAAATCATTTTTCTCTTCATATCCAATTCTTATCATTATAGTAAAATAATTCCAATCTAATTTCCAGATCATTTCCAATATTCATTTTTATTAATTATAATCATATTTAATTTATTAATTATTAATTAATTGCTTCTTGATAATGGGTAGTTTCAATCAACCCATGAAGGCATCGTACGTAAAGAAATTGTTAACCAAAATAAAAGTCTGCTTTTGTGTAGCTGATTTAGGATAGTCCCAGAGCTCATCAAATAAACCCAACTTTCCTAGGAGAATTTTTCCTAATTTGGTGCACCCGTGTAGTTACTTGTTGCCTGGAGTGACATCCTTTATAGAAAGTCCCATCCTGTTAAAAGCATCCTTGAATAGAATATTGATAGAGCTCCTTTTATCCACTAATACTCTCCGCCGGGCCAAGCGCAGTCAAGATCACCATTGGATTTAGTGTGTGGGTACTACTTTCCATACACGTCCTTATTGCTAAAGGTGATTTCATAATCTTACCGATTAGGGCTCCTAGTTTTGCGCTCCTTGTCTATGGCATACATAAACCCTTAGCCATTCTTCAAAGACTTAACATACCTCTCCATCTTAATCCAGCTCTTATCTATAATGTGGGGCCCTTCAGTTATAACACATATCACTATCTTGCTATTATTTGCATGAGTAGTAGTGATTGCCTCGATGGTTAACATACCAGGATTAGGGGGGCCACTAGGATTATTAACAAATCATTACAGCTTCCTTTTACTATTATACTCCTCAATAAGGCGACACAAGTAGTGGTACTCATTGGTATCATGTCCATAGGACTCATGTATATGAAAATATTCCCTAGAGTTTAGATCACCTCCTTTCTCTTTTCTAGATTAATTCCTCTCATATTTCAGCTCTGTCTGGCTTGTTAGATAGATGTTCTCCACCATGTCTTTTAGGTTCGTTTGATCATCGAACCTTGGTGTCTAGGCTTGAACCTTTTCTATTCCACTTCCTTTCCATCTGATCTGCCCTGGTTATTGTCCTTCTTCACAACGAAGTTATTTCCATTCCCTTCATCATAACATTCACACTGCTAGATGATTTTCCAACATTAATTGCTATACTGGGCTATCCCTCTAAGGCAGTAACTTCTAAACTCATGTACTTTTCCGCCTCATAGAAGAAATCTTACAAAGTGGTTGGTTTCTCATTTGTCCATCTCCTAGCAAACTCCGTTCTAAGTTGAACTCCACCACATAAGTCCATCAAGGTGAGACTTTTATCCATGTTATAGACACCAACTGTTGCATCATTAAATCAGGCTATGTACTACCGTAACAACTCATCTTCCCTTTGATTCACATTAGATAACAAGTATCCACCTTTTGGTTGTCCAACGTGTACCTGGAATTGACTAATAAACTTCTCTATTAACATCATATAAGAATGAATTAATCCCATGGGTAAACCACAGAACCACATAGTGGCTAAGTTTGGCAAGATTAGAGGAAAGCACTTGCATAAGACTTCCCCTTTAGCTTCACTAATCAGCATGTGCATGGTATGCCATTGTAAATGTACTATAGGGTTTGTTAGTCCTTTATATGGCTCCATAGTAGGCAATCTGAAATCCCCGAGGTCCCTAGTAGTCCTATCTTTGTGGAGAAGGTACTGCTAAACATAGCTCTAATTCATCACCCACTTGTTCACATCGAATACATTGTCTAATTATTCGAGCCATCTTATCCTCCTTTTCGGTGATTGACAGAGATAGCTTGACCTTTCCCTTCAAGAGGAACGATTTCTTTAATCCTCCTTATGATTACTTGATCTTCGGTTTCACGTATGGTCACGGATCCTATACTGACCTTAGTGATCATTTTGTCCTCTATCAACTACAATTTCAGTAAAGGAATGAGAAGCGTTAACTACAGCTGTCCCCGATTCGATATCATTCCTCTCTGGTTCGTTGTCGAACTGCTTCCTCGTTCCAGCTTTGGCTTGAACTCTTGCTCATTTCATCCTTCCAACATTCCTTCTAGCTCTTTTAATTTCTTGATCGGATTCCTTTCCAAAATGCAACCCCCTTCACCTTCGGGACCTCCTGGACTGGGATCGCACTTGTGTTCTAATGTTGTGACTAATAGTTCTTGGCTGCCCCAAAAGTCAAAAATCGATACACCATTATTTTCTATTTGGTAGCAAAAAGTTCATTTAGCTTAGCCACAACTCAATCCATGCCGGGTTTAATAATTACATCCACTAGCACTAGAGTGCTTGCTGAATGATCATCCTGAATGGTCGTTGTTTGATTGGGTGCGCTAGTATTCCCTGCGTTCTTACTGGTAGCACCGGCCTTACTCCTTGATTTCAAAGGTATGTCCTGAGTTTAATTTCCTAGTTAAAGCACCCAAAATGTTTGCTCAAGAAATGGGCAAACATGACCAATCTATTTACTGTGGAGATGTGAATAACAAGGGGGTAGCTGTTATAGTTGTATTATGGTTGATTTTTAGAGAGCAAATCACATATAGGTTATGCAGAAACTAATTGTAGTAAAGTAAAGAACATAAAGATTTATATCGTTCAATTAGAATGTGCATGCATGCACTGTCCGTTTTCATTATTCTTCGTATAGATCTTTGGTACAATACTTGGGATGCAAAATACGATGATTTATTTCTCAATAGAAAGTAGGATATAGACCCAAGGAAGTACAATCGACAATTACCATTCATCTATTCTTCTCCGTCTAATCCTGCTTGCGCATTTATGTTCGGTTGTTTCCATATTCATGTTTGACTGTTCTTATTCGGCTGTTCCTATTAGACTGTTCCTGGCTTTCTCTGACTTTTCTACCGTTATAATTGTAAGCTTGGCTCTACAGAATTGTCTGCCTTTGTTATTGGAAGCTTAGGTATTTATAGTAATGAAGATTTAGGGAGGCTTAGCCAATAAAAAAGGAAATTTTTTTATATAACTTGTTCGGTTTGGTACTTTCCTTATATAAAAGATTTGGTCCAGAACTTCCATATTTGACCAGTTCAGCATCATTTTTTTTGGCATTAATGATTGGTTTCGGTGGTGCCTGGGTTTGATGATGCAAGTTTATTAGGCAATGTCTAGTTTGGTGATCATCTCATGCTTCGGCCATGCCTTGGTTTGGTAATAGGCTACCGAACATGAATCTATGTTTGGTAGGTGGTGTTTGACGGTGGTTGGTTTGGTAGTTGGTGTTTAGTGATGCTTGTTATTTCGGTATTAGATTGCCAAATAGGATTTCTTATCCGTAAACAACCACTGAACAAGATTCTCTGTTCAGTAGTAAGCTACTGAACCATCCATCTTTTTCGGCCGTCTATTGAACAAAACACTTAGAATTTGTAAACTTTGTGCCATCTTCTAATCTTCTTACCTTGTTGTTCAAATCCTTTGGCTAAGTGATAATGCTCCAATTTCCAATTGCCACGACGCTTAATAGATCTCTTTGGATTGGTTACAAAAATATGGGTTGGAAGATCTTTGACTCGCAAAGCTCCAATGACAAGAATCTTAAGGTTGGTCCGCCATAACTCAATGTTGGATCATGGACATGATATTTGAAGGTGATTGGATAAGGCTTACATGATTCCTTATAATCTAGAAGTGCTTCAAAGATTCTCTTAAGAGATATTTTGTTAGGTAGTTTATAGAACTCCATGTTTGTCTGCCATTATTGCTCATCCGGTCTCCTCCCCCTTCTAGTTGTGCATATCCATGAGATATTTATAGGTATGAGGTTAGGTAATAATCTATTAGGTAGTAAAAGGTTAGGCAATAAACGGTTAGGTTTCCTACCGAACTATTTCTGTTATTCCATAAAAATAATGCACTTGCCAGTAATCGAATGCCTAACCTCTTCGTTGGAAGTTTGATGCACAAGCGCTTAAACTATACATGCTTTTATGCCATGGCTCCTTCATTTTAAGTAAGAATTGAATTAAACTTTGACTAATAGCTTCATATATCGAGTAAAACACTCCAATACCTTGGATGTTCCATTTTTTGAAGTACATAGTAGCTTCTAAGGTATGGCCTGAATCAATCAGGTGGTGGATAGATTTTAAGATGATCGTATCTTTCAATCCTTAGCTCGGACTGAGATGCGGTTTTGAGTTTGGTGCATGTCAAGACCTTAAGCACATTTTCCGACTTATTTAACTCTATTTTGAGACTACTACATTTTCCCCTAACATTAGAGATAAAGGTTTATCTTCATGGAATTCGATATTAATTTCCTTAATCTAATCTTTTTCATTTTTTTTAATAATTATTCATCTAAACTAACAACCAGGTTTCCATCATCACCATTCATTTTAGATCGTAACTAAAATTGTAATTCAATTAGATTCAATTTGGAATTATTACTCAAATTTAAAGACTTTATTTTCAAGTCATATAGAATTACAAAAGAATTCAATTACTTATAATCATTATAAATATAGTAATCACACTACAAGAAAACTGCTCATTAATGGCAAAATAGTACAGCGTTTTTTCTTTGAATGCAGTCGTTATTCATTTTTCCCTCCTAGTCCCTTTATCGAACGCTGTTAGATCATTATTTTAGTAGGAAGCCATGTACAGACACTTCGATTTTTTATAGGCCGCCCATTTCATAATTTAACCTTTCCTAATTTTTTTGTTTCCCTCCTCCATAGCCCTAACCTAATTTTCCACCATCTTTATCCAAGTAGCAACATCCACTTCCATCTCTATCGCCTCCACTCTATCATCTCCACTTCAGCTTGCATCTTCACCTCCCAGGGCCTATTTTTAGGCAATCCCTAAAGATAAAATCGACGTAAAAAAAGAACCTAAATACAAATCGCGACTTACTCGACTGCTTCATCCAAATCGCAGCGCGTAGCTGGCGACGACGACGCAGTAGCTCCTGTAGTGCTCCTCTAAACTTCATGCCTATGGGCTAGTCGACTTTACCACCTGCCTCATCCGATTGCAATTTGTGAATTTCTCCGGCTGTTGGTTGATTTGATTACTGAATGACTAAGGTATATTTTCTATATTTACATGATTTGTTGAGTATTAGATTTCGATTTCATGATTACCAAATTTCTGACATGTTTCATATCGACCTCACTGATTAATGGATGTGGACATTCTAGACAAAGGCAGAGAGCTGAGGAAATGGTAGAAGAGACTTCCAAACAAAGGCAGAGAGCTGTAGAAAATGAAGAGGAGCTTTTTCCTGTGGAGCATGATTTTGAAGCACTGAGTTCATATGTAAGTAGTCTTATTAGTGTTCGAGAAACCCTCCATTCTTCTGAAAAGCAATTTCAAAATATGGAGAAGCTCTTTGAGAGGTATGGCCACATATCGGATATTCGATTTGTTTCGGTACGTTATTTTCTTGATCTCTCCTTTATCAATAGATGGTTGTATTTGTTCTTTTTTAAACTGCATTATCAAATATCCAAGATAATTTATTGTGGTTTGTTGCTAAATTGGGGTATGGTTGAAAATAAGCACATCCTAAAACTAATCGTCTAACAATATCAAAGTTTTAAACACCTTATCATTTGTATTAGGAAGTACCCTTTATCTATTTTCACCACATGTATGTCAGTAAAATGGCATATGGCTTTACTGTTCACTTTGAAGGCTATAGGATTCAATATTATGGAGGCTAACATACAATTTATTTTCCGATATAACTAATGATGAAGGGGCATTTTAAACTTTGACTAAAATTTATATTCAATTTGTTGAAGATTATGCATATAAACCCTAATCGAAGTTTGAAAAATGACAGAAGTATTATAGTGTACACATGTGACTATTTGGTTGTAGATAACATAATTCATAGTGAAAATTGGTGGCAAATGCCTTGGTGAGGTTTTAGTGCACCTTCATATAGGCTCCTTCATCTACATAATTCATGTGAATAGGATTGTTAAATGTTAGCCTTGATATGATTATTTTAGCCCTCTTTATTGACAGTTTTCTGATGCATCCTTCCAAAATTGTCGATATAGGCCCCTCTGTCATCTTTGCCTTAATTGCACTGAATTGAGATTAGTGGAAACAAACATACATATGTGTAGTGGAATAACATTTTTCCATTATCCAGTCTGAATTGTGACTCCTAGTTCAGACCTAAGATTATCACATCCTTTTTTGTTTCTTCCTCTTCTTCTTTTAGTTTATGCCTCTGTATTTTTTCTTGGTTATCGCCTTGTTATTTCTCTGCTACTTAGAAAAATTCAACTCTTTCCCCCAAAATAAGCAACCCTAAATCAAATACGTTAAACAATCAAAACTAGATGTTTGACTCTTGCCCCAATCCTCGTTCCCCGAATAACTTCAAACCCTACCTCATCTTTTCCGCTGCAACCTCGCAAATTCATTCAGCGACACTATTTTCATTTGACGCAGCAATCACCATAATCTTCTCCGCTTTCGGGTTCATGGGTATGCATTTTACGACGTGAATCTTAAGTGAATTTTTTTTTAAATTTGAGGAATTTGATCTTCATAATTCCTTTAAATTCATACGAGTCTAATTCAAAATGTGCATCTGCAGTAGAGATAAGTTTACGAAATTGAAAATTAATTTTTGATGGTTAAAATTTTTTATAATCAACATTTATATCTGTAGTAGAATTTCTGATGTACAAGATAAAACCAATCGTTACAAATTGAATTACAATGAGATATGCAAGACATATTTGGCTTTCATGTGTTTGTTATTTTTCTCTGTTTCAACACAGGCTTGTTATCCTCATAGGAAATATAGGCATTGCAATATTTGTTAAAGAGAACATAAATTTAAGCTTATAAAGTTTTGCCAATCATTAAGCCTTAAATTTACAAGTTGTATCTGTTCAATTATTGTTAGAGTCACCGTATGAATATAAATCATGTCATTCATCAAAATCATGAGTACATGTTTATGGATTTTAAATTATAATCCATAAACATTTAAAAATGTTTATCTGTAATTATTGCAGTTCAATAATTGAAGCATTCTTCAGCGTTTGGAAGTACTTGAAATTGGTAACAGGTCAGTCAGGGGTAAGACCTGAGAAAGGTTAATGTTCTCTCCTTAAACTGTATATTACCCATCTATTTGTAGTTTGTGTGAGTTCGTTATTTCATCATGTTTAGTGAAAATTTTAGAGTCGTACATCACACCTTTTTTGTTTAGTGAGTACAGAAAATTTTCGTTGTTCGAATAATTAAGTGGTTTCATATTTACAGTCATTCTAGATTTTTGCTTTATTGTGTACAGTTTTAGAGGTGATAATTATGCCTAGTTTCAACCGATAACAACAAAAAATATAAAGTATAGTGGTTCAGCCAAATATGGAAATCACATAGCATACATATTATCATTGCAAGCAACTATTTTTTAAGTTAATAGTCTTCTTTTGATCATTTAGACAATGTAGATTGCAGGGTGTTTGCAGGTCAAATAATGTATATTGCAGGGTGTATTATGGTTGCAGCAGCTACAACTGCTCAGTGAATGTGCAACATGCTTGTAGGATGCAAATCGCTGGTGGTGGTCAACAAAATGACTTGTTGTAGCAATTACAACATGTTTGCTGACCGCATAAAGGTTGCTGGAGAAAGAAGATCACTACCGCATGAAATAAAGATGACACAGATATTGAGTCGCCGGTAATATATTAATATACTTATTTTTTGTATAATTTATATTCTTGTATAACTTAATGGATAGAACATCAACCCATTGGCTTCTTTCTGAAATTTGAATCACATGGATAACAAATATCAATACATATATGAAATCGGTGTTTAAAATGAAATGCATCAAAAATTAATTTTTTTGACATACTTGAGTATATTCATCTAATTTTGGTGATGATATTTTGGAGCATTATAAATGCTTTTCTACTAGAAATCAATATCTTATTTAAACTATATTTTTGGACTTTGTTTAGTGATTATATTTTTCTTGGGATTTGATTCAAAGTGATTATGGGTTGTTTATCAATTAGTTGATCTATACTTGGAGTATGACAATCAAATATTTTGATGAAAAAGATGGCGATTATTTTGTGCTTCAACTAAGTATTGATTGGTTGCATGATCTAAAATTCAATTGGTTAGTTAAAATCTACTGTATAAATATCAATGTATGTTTTAATATGTTTAGACTTTTACTTATAGATTTATAGTTGACAAGGTAACATTAGTTTGAATTATTCCCTTGGCACATTATCTTTTTTAAAATATTCGCTTCTGATTTGGTTGAAGTATAATACATGCAGTGATAAACAATTTCATTTATTTAAATAGTATCTGTTTGGGTCAAATGATAAATACTTAGGATGTAAAATATAGACAGTTTAAAGAAAAAAAATTATACTTTGTTTTCATCTATCTTTGCAAACCTGCTATTTTAGCAATGATACATCCCAGTTTGCTTCCAAGGGAAACATGAAAATAAAGTGGTTACTAAGTCTGCATACTTGTGTATGTATTCATGTAAATGTGATATATCGTTATTTGATGAATATTTATTGAAATGAGTAGGCAGGTACATATTTCTACCATGGGCACTATGGTATGCAGAGGGCAGCAGGATTGTATGGGTCTCTAATAGTAAATTTACCAGAAGGTGAAAATGAACCATTCCATTATGATGAAGAGATCAACCTACTATTGAGTGATTGGTACCAACAAAATGTGCATGTTCAAGCAGCAGGCCTCTCTTCCATACCTTTTAGGTGGATCGGTGAACCCCAGGTGATTTTACCTTACCAAAACTTATTATCCCTTGCCAACAAAAGCATAGAGTAACCCCCATGCTTTCACTGTTGACATTAATATAACTTAGGACACAACAAAAATATACAAGATGGTATAAATATTTAACATTTGTTTGGAAGAAAGCAGTAATCAATGGAGTTATTAAAAATAATTACTAACCACACATAATATTTGAACTGTAGTAGTAGCATGCAAAAATAGAAAGTATTCACCTGCCTTTTCCAAAGAATTTAATAAGTTTGACAATTATATGATAATTTTTTACAATTATATTGTAACAAATAAGCAACGTGATGTGTGATTAAGATAAATTATAAATACAACAAATTGTAGGACTAATTACTGACCAGATGCCGACCTTCTAATTTGATGCAAAAATACGACAGCCTTGAAAAAAATGAGCAAGTGGCTGGCCAATACCAAAATTAGCTACAACAAAGCTTTAATTGGCACATGCTAAAATAATTTGCCATGAAAAATTAAATTTAAGGTCTAATTATATAATCAGTTGAAAGATACAATCAGCATACACTGTGAACTTCAACGTAATCGTCTTTGTACTATTTAGGTTACAATAGTATTTAATAGCAACCATCTATAATATGTCATACAGAAAACACAAAATTTGTGAATATGAGTTGGCACACTAATTGTAACAAAAAGAATCATGAATTTTATGTGCCTACCAACTCATATTTGTACATCACATCTCTATCAAATTTTAGTGATGTGAGTCTATTCTAATTTCAAGTTGTCATTCATATTTCCACGTGAGAGACAACTCTAACATAGTTCTGTAGTTTGCATATTAGTGGCTTACTTTCTTATTTATTCAATTTCCATTCTACTTCAAATTTGATTTTGAATTACTGATAGTCGTATAATTATGCACAGACAATATTGATTAATGGTAGAGGACAATATAACTGTTCTCTTGCAACCAATGAAGGAGTAAGCAGGTGCGATATAAATAAAACACAGTGTGCACCTGTATATGCCACTTCAACCAATCTTACTTTTAATTACATTTATTAACAGTGTTTTGATGTAAGTATAGCCTAAATTTTTTGTACTCGGCTTGTACTACCATTGGAACACCAATGCCATTTTCATATTTATATACATATTTCCTAAAGTATATAAAAAATCTCACCTGCACTCTAATCTATCATATTAAAAAAATTTAAATATGTGACTGTTTGTATCCTTTGCTCTCATTCAATAGATCATATACTTATTTCTTCTTTATTTGAATAAACATTTGCATTTATCCCCTCCGTCTATTCTTTTTCCACTTTTCTCCTCTATTATATTTGTATTCCATCCATTATTTATTCAACTCTTCATCTTCAATATCTCTTTTAAATCTATTAGTTTAGGGAAACTTATATTAGAAAAATGAAAGAAAATCATCATTTATCAAATAATTTTTTCCAAAATTGTGTAAAGATATCACAATCTTATCATAAACTGCTCTGTAATATTCATTTCTTACTTTTATTTTTTCGAACAGTTCGCAAGTGGGCATGGTTCTCATAGCAATTCCAGGCTGCTTTTTTGGAAAGCACTATTGCTCTTCTCACAACTTTGACTAGAAAACCATGATAATAAAGTTAATTATTTCCTAAAATGTTGTTAGATTTTATATTTTTTATGTATATATTTTATTAATTTATATGTTGATGTACAAGCAATTGATTATCATGAGTCAAGCAAGGATCTTAGGGTGGTGGTGGATTATATTTTAGCTAAGACATTGAAGTCCAAAAAGATTTATTACACAAATCGGGTATATTAACGGCAATTTTATGATCCGAGCATTACTACCCTAGAATTTTAGTTCCTTAGTTTACGGTTGATTAAGGATACATATGGAGGAATAAAGAGTATATTTGGTGATTGAAGGAAGTTTAGCTTGAGTCTTTCGTCATTCTCAATGTTTGCGTTTAATGTCACAAAGCTGCGAGGCTTTAGCTATACAAAACAAATTTATACTGGAATTAAGATTCCAAATGATAATTTTTACAAAACCAATATTGCAACCGTCAACCTTTGTTGATAATTATCTAAATATTTTGCACCGACTCACACTAATCAAATCCAACAAACACTTTCCGTATGCTATGAAGTTTTTCCCTGTACTCACGGTTATTAGTTTTTTTCCTTCAAGAACATATATTCAGTTGTATTTTTGAACTGAAGTTATTTAAGTTTGATAGCAATGGAGGATACAATAACTTTTGGCATTCTAGTGCTCACATTCTTGGACAGGTGCACTACTGTGTTGTTTTAGCTATAGAGTTTTTCGACTTTCTTTTTAGCTACAAATTTATTGTATAAATATCTTTTATGTTTATTTGCATCTTAATATTGATATGTACCTAGTATGCCGTGAAGGTGGAATATGGATGCAAGCTTTGTTCCAAACTACAACAAGAGGAGGTAATATTATATGATTATTTATGCATTTTATATAACATATAGTTTTCAATCTATGATAAATTTTATTTTAACATGATTTCAGACCATCTCGCTATTCCTGTTTGTTGTCAATTTGTCAAAACATGTTTTTTTCCACAGTGGTGCAACTCATATTGCCAATAGCTACATTTTTCCTTACTTACCTTAGAAGTTTACTGATTTATAATTTTCTAAACTTGAACATTGTAATCCTTCGTTAAATTCAGTGTACAACGCCATGTTCTTCTAACACTACATGCTATAAACGCAATGAAAAAAATCAATTGAAAAGCTTAACTATGTATTATAAAATTTTAACTAAATTAACTATGTTTTATAAAAAATTGATCAAATATATAAAACTAACTATTATAAATAAGTTTTGTAAAAATTAATTAAACTTAACAAAAACTAAGTTTTTGAAAGTTAAATATAATTTATTAAAATTGAACCAAGTTAACTAACTTTTAAAAGGAATAATTATGTTATGTATTCAATCTCCATTAATAATTGCTCATGCTGATAGGAAAATTTATAATTTAGAATAACACCAAAATGATATAACATTGATAACTTAATTTAAAATGGAAAAAAATAACAAAATTGTAGCTAACCTTTTTCGAGCATATCCTAGTAATGCCTCTTTCAAGTCGGTTCTCGAGTTGTTTGAGTTCTTTGAGACTTAAAGCACTCAGTAAGTCACCCATTAAGTGTCTATATTTTGAATATAATAAATAGTATATAAATAAAAATATTTGCTGAGATGAAATGCTTTCAACATTAGCCATAATTAAGCTTACTTGTTAGCATTAGTTAAAATTTGAATCTGATGGCGTAATTTTGCAACTTCGTGCTCACAGTACTGTTGTAGCAACCATTTCACGCATATTACACTTAATATAATTTTAATCATATACTTGCAAGGATCTGATACATTTTAATCATATATGAAACCTTACATTTCTATGTTTAATTAAAACTATAAACAGTTCAACCAAAATTGGTGTATAATTAATTTCATGCATAAATTTCAAAATTAATAAATAAACAAATAATTTGGGATCAAGTAAAACAGTTAATTTAAGAAACAAAAAAATGGAACCGATCAGTCATATTTAAAAAGAAAAATATACACTAAAAGAAGCCAGTCATAAGTCGACTGAAAAACAAAGATAGCTAAAATATGAAGAGGAAAAAAACTTTTCTATCTTATAAAAAGAAACAAACATGATTTGCACATAACTTTTTGTTCTTTTAGTTATTTGGTTTCAAACAACATACATATAGACTACTGGAAATACACAAAAAAACATAGAATATAGCAATTGTAGACCTTGGTCTTGTTAGTTTTTAACTAAATTCAAGAAAAGAAAGAAAGAAAAGGAGGTGTAGAATACAACAAGCTAGATCTAGGAGATGTAATGAAAGATCAAAGATATATAAGACAAGTTGAAGAACTTAAGCTAAATCAAGAATAACTAAGAAACTGACCTGTTCAAATTTGAGTATTCATCGAGGCGGCCTCGACTTGAAAAAACAATTAAGGCAATTTCAGCATCACAAAGCACAGAAAGTAAAAGTATGTGACTGATAAAATTACTGCAACTTGAAAAATATGCATTAAATATATCACTGTGCAAATATTGCATAGAACTTCCAGCTACATGTTTATTGAAAAACACATTTTTTTCAACTGGAAATTGTACTCTTTATATTTAACTAACAGTTATACGTCTAAAGCTTACTGTAATTACTACTCACAGGATGTTGACAAAGCCATGATTAGTGATAGCTCAACAACAAAAATTCAAGAAAAAAAGACGGAAGGAGGAATCTGGCCGAGTTCAGACTGCCCTGTTGGCAACAATTCAGTAAACCAATGTCTAACTATCTTCGTACTGCCACTTTTCATTTTCAGCCTGTATTTTAACTACTTTTATGCACGTTTTGTCGATAATATTAGATGCAAACTTGCTTTCTAGATATTGTGCATTTGTCTAATTTTGTATGTAGTTGGTTTATAAATTTTATCTCTCTTTACGGGTTTATGTAAACTTTGTTCATGGATATTGTGTTCAACTTATTTTATGGAAGTGATTAATAGTTATGCTTTTATTTTACAATTTTTAGTTTGATTTGTTTATGTTATGTACATTAACTGATTAAAATATAATTAAATGTAGTTTATATTAATGATATGTGTGAATATTGCAATGGCACAACATTGCTGTCAATTCTTTGGAAAAAAAATGCATATCCCTACGACAGCGTTTATACATTGCTGTCAATTCATTGGAAAAAAATGCATATCCCTACGACAGCGTTTATACATTGCTGTCAATTCATTGGGAAAAAATGCATATCCCTACGACAGCGTTTATACCTTGCAGTAGAAAACTATTAACAGCGTTTATACCTTGCAGTAGAAAAATTATTAACAGCGTTTAAAAAACGCTGTAGAAAGTGGGTTTTTGACAGCGTTTATATTTTGCAGTTAAAAATTTAGGGTCAACGACCGCATGTCGTTATACAGCGTTTTTAAAAACGCTGTGAAAACTTTTAACAGCGTTTTTCAAACGCTGTGAAAAGTCTTTTTTGTTGTAGTGTCAATTCAGTCACCTATTTGAAGCGTTCCTCTTCCTAACCTTGATTTGAATCTAGATTTTCTTAATTGATTTACCTTCCTCCTCTTTTTCCCACCTAATTTAGATTCTCTCTCACTATCTTGTTTTACTTTGTCTTATTTTTATTTTGAGTAGAAAATTTTGGAAGAGATAGAGATATTTGTTTAGGCTAAGGAGCTTCTCAAAGAGAGAAGATATATACGTACAAGAGATGGCTAGTGTTTGAAATAAGGAAAAACATAGTCTAAGGTCAAATTTATAGATAACAAGGGTTTTCTAGCTTAGGCCCGAAATTTATATTTTTGAAAATTTCATTGGTCATATTTTCTGCTATTTTCGACCTGTTTTATCAATTCTAACAAGTTATATAAGTTTCTTAACTATAAATGATATTTTGAACGCAATGGAATAGGTTAGGTAGCGTAATTCCAATGTTTGTGTAAATTTATATTGT
This sequence comes from Allium fistulosum, assembly GCA_030737815.1. Classification (NCBI taxonomy): domain Eukaryota; kingdom Viridiplantae; phylum Streptophyta; class Magnoliopsida; order Asparagales; family Amaryllidaceae; genus Allium; species Allium fistulosum. The sequence continues at coordinate 1,148,985,812 of CM060905.1, forward strand.
TATCCTTTAATGTAAAATTACACTTTTACCCTTATTTTATATTTTAATATATTATTAAAAAATTTGATGTGTTAAAATTTGATGGATTTGTTTTGTATGAATCTAAAACTATGAAGTTATGACCATGGATTGGCTTGAATAAATGAATAGTTTGATATCATATATTGTTCCTTCTGCTATGAGTTCTAAATCGTATAGTTAATTATTATATTTATCCTTACTATAAATCCATTGAGCCAATTTTTATGTCTTTCATAGTTTGAACGTCGATTAAGGCATTAAATCAAAGGATCAAAAAATGGTAGGTTACTATAGACTCAAAGATCTAACGTGTCAAGTAATCCTACCTTTCCAACAATGGGGTGTGCTTTGTTTTCTATGTATCTGACATTGAAGGAGTTGCATGACTTAGGCATTGCTGTAGGTTAAATGGACTCAAAGGCATTAGTGAGTATATTTGAGGAAGGTGGGTAAAGGCATTTTTCTTATTTGAGTCCTTTCCTTTGTTACGATCACTATATATTGCTCGTCATTTATTAAAAAAGGTGAGCATTCATTATTTTTCATTCATAGCATTGTTATGCATGTGTACATATGCTGATATGTAGTTGGTTATATTAATTGATTGTTTGTTTTAGTGTTGGCTGGCTACATAGTTAGTTGCTTACATGTACGTTGCATGTCTATTGTTTGGTATTGTTTGCTTGATTTCCGTTTTCTCATTGCCTTATTGTTGGTTTTTTGGTGGCTTATTATTTACATGCTTCATGTTGTTATTGTTACGGGAAGTTAAGTTTGCTAGGTTATGTTGTTGTGCTCTATAAGATTTCGAGAATGATATTCCAAAGTGGAAGAGAATGTAACAACTTGTATTTTTAAACCATTGGATATTTAAATGATATAATTATATTAAAAAGGTTAATTTAATCGATGAATCAAAAGTTAATTCTTACATACAATGGAATAGGGGTTTGAGACCACTTCCCCTATGTCTAGAATGTAGATTTCGATCTTTTCCAGTATAAACACTGATACACTCAGAATAGCGGATTTTGAGTAGATAGTAAGGATTGAATGATAAATGACTCAAAATACTAACTGTTACATAAGAGTGAATTAGGTAATGGGACCTTTTCATTGAATTTGGATGTCTATTTCCGAGTCTTTTGATTGCAAACATGACTATGTTTGGAGTTAAGGGCTTTGAGTTATGAATTAAATCACTTTGAGAATTCTCGATGATAATATGCCTTAGGCCAACGACCAATCTATGTCTATTAAGCTAACAAATTTCCCATTTTCATTATTTCATTTTACATTACTTTTCCATCTTCCACTTCTTTCATTCCCTCTTCTTCCAAACTTAAAACTAACTAAATTGAGCAAACCAAAAATTTCAATTTATGGAAATATAACCTACATTCCTTTCATGTCATTTCCTATAGTCTCCATTAATATGAAGCAATATAGAGAAAGAATAAGGCTTTGTGATAGTTTGGAAAGAGGCATTAGGAATAGATTCATGCTTGTATGGGTTTCTTTAGCTTGCTAAGATGAGTGGGAATGTTCTTCATACCTTGTCATGCTTTAAGTTTTAATTTTACTATATCTACAAATTTTTAAATATAAGACTAAGCTCATAGGTCTTTGAATGAAGTTTTGTTGAACTTTTTCAATATAGTAGAAGTAGTAAAGTGATTATTCTTTTAATATGAGTATTCTAGATGACATCTTTTAGATCTTATAAGCTAAAATTATGTGAATTGAAGGCTTCACACTTTATATATAGGTGACTATAAGCATGATTGAACAAAATTAGCATTTATAAAGCAGTGGAAAAATTATTTAATGATCAAATAATTATATACAAAAGTAATAAAGAAATCCACTTTTAATTTTATGGTAATTAAATGCATACATTGTTAGTTTGTTGATTTGAAGTTATAAAATTTTCTTTTGAAAAAGTTGGCAGTCACAAAAGTTGGATCATAACATGTTATACGTACAGATAATGACATAGAACATATATACATAAGTAACTTACGGTTTTGAGTTTAAAAGCATGTACTTTAAGTAAGCTAGTAATCAGAAAGCTGGTTTATAACTTGTTATGTATGTTGACAATGATATAAAATGTATATTATAAGTAGCTAATGGGTTATAAATTAAAAACATGTATTTGAGACATTCAATAAGCAAAACATTGATTGTAACTTGTTTTTTATATTGAGGATAATAAAGAACATATACATATGTGTTTGAAGCTAAAAACATGTATTTTGAAAACGTTAGTAAGCATATAAGTTGTTACACAACTTGTTATGTGTATTGCTATCTATAGAAAACGTATATACATAAGTATAATATGGGTTTGAAATTAAAAACATGTATTTGAAGAAAGTTAGTAAGAATGAATGTTGGTTTATAAATTTTTATACATATTGATGATGAAAGAGAACGCAAATACATAAGTAGCAACGGTTTAGAAGTTAGAAACATGTGTTTTGAGAAAGTTAGTAAGCATAAAAAGTAGATTTATAATGTGCAATGTATATTGCTGGTGATATATAACATATATACATAAGTTGATTATGGGTGTGAAGCCAAAAACATGTATTTTGAGAAAGTTAATAGGCACAAAAGGTAAGTTTTTATAACTTAATATATATTGATGAATATGACAATGATAAAGAACACATGTACACAAGTAGCTTATGGGTTTGGATTTCAAAACATGTATTTTGAGACTTAGTAAGAAAAAAATTGGTTCATAACTTATCATGTATATTAATGAATATAATGATGGAAGATAGATACTTAAGTAGTTTATGGGTTTAAAGGTCAAAAAATATACTTTGATAGAGTTAGTAAGTCTTAAGAATTGATTAGTAACCTGAAATGGTTGGTAGTAATTCGTGCAGTAGGCATGCTCAAGAGATTATAGTCACTTAGCAGTTTTAAAAGTATTTATATATCATTTGAAAAAATGGCAACTTAAGGAGTATTTATATATCATTTGAAAAAATGGCACTTAAGGAGTATTTATATAAACTAAGCTCATTTTGGATATAATTTGGAGAATGAAAATTGAATTTTAATACGATTGTACAAAGTAAAAGGTTTGTGAGATATTGCAAATTAGTTCACTTATGCAATAATAATTTTAGAGAATGGGATTTTCAAAAAGGGCTCTGAAAAATGATTGATTTTATTAGTGATATACACCTAAGTGTATATTTAGATGTACAATTAGAGATTTAAATGGTTAAACACTATTAAAACATAGAAAAAAGAGAAAAGAAATACCTTTGCATAGTTTAATAAATATTCACCATCTATAAGTGGGTTTTTAAAGTACATCTATGGGTGCATATGTATAAAGAATTAAGTGGTTATATGGTTTATTAGATTACTTCAAGTTTCATTTTTTTGAGTTATTTAATGATTGGATATATTGTTTAAGTTGATTCTATTAATTTTTTATGTGTGATTATTTGGATTTATTGGATTATGTTATGCGAATTGGCGAATGAATTAAATGTTTAATTTGTTGAATGGTTTAATGTTTAATTGGTTAAGTTTTAATGTTTAATTGGTTACAAGTGGCAGTATGAGCATATTATAATATACATACATGCAATCGAAGATGGTTCGATGCTTTGCTGATTCACATAAGGATGATGACACTTCGATGTTGTGTATAAGTGTGTGTAAGTGTGGTATTTAGCGGTATGGCTTTGATGAGTTTGGGTACAGGCAACCAGAGGAATATGACATAACTGGGTGCATCCATTATACCCCAAGATAGGATACCACCTGCAGACGTGACGCCAGAATAGGATTAGAGAGAGAATGGAATGCCTTTTTAGAGTAGGCTATATATTATCCTTAGCACTGGGTGTTGAGATGGAACCTACATGATTCGATAGTATTCTTGGGTATGACTCGAAGTCTACAAGACATGTTTACTCCAAGGTATTTCTCTTTGGTTACCTAATGGGAATTCACCGCATGGATATTAGCTTATGATTTTGACATATTTTTAGCTTATGGTATTCCTCATATATGATTTATATGTGGAGTTGGGTGGGTGAATGCTTTTATTTAGCATAGTGATATTGTTGTATTCCTCTTTGAGAGCTGTAAGGCACCTTTGACCAAGGAGTGTAGCATTAACCCTACACTTGTCTATCATATTAATTAGTAGCATAAGTGGTAGTATATACTATTTTATAAGTAGAGGCACTATTATGTATTATTGTAACTAATGGAGTAGTGTTGTGCAGTTAAAGCTCTGCAATATCCCTGCTATAGTGCATAGCGCTCTTCGACGGCTATGCTATTTCAATTTAGCACTATTAAATAGTAGATCCGCTTTAAGCCCCACTATTTTGTGCTATACCCGCTAGACTAAGACTTTTTAGCAGCCGCTTTTGCAAAAATAATATAGAAAAGTCGATTTGATTAGTTTTCTTTCAAACCAAATCAAAAAAGTTAGGGAATAGACCTAATTTTAAGGCATAAGTGCTCAATATAAGTTAGAAGTCTATTATAATCACCAAATCTAGTCTACATAAATCATGTTATTCTTCGATTTTGCTATATAAAATCAAATAATATTTCGTTTTCCTACAGAAATGATGTGAGAATGAGAATAAATTAACTTTAAATATTAGATTTTATATCTAATGAAGCTTTGTGCACCTCTACCACTATAGAACCACTAAGAGGTTTAACTACATAGGAGTAGTGTAATGAGTACGAGGCGAGATATTAGAAGTTACACTATACAAACCCATGCTCGTGTTTAGATTGGGGTGTGTGTGTATATAGACCAGCACAATTGCCCTAGTGGTCAGATCCTTCGACTTTGGTGCGAGAGGTCATAAGTTTGAAACTTGTGTAGCATGATTCGAATATATATTGGCATATAGTATGTTGTAAACTACCTAAAACTTGAAGTATTAATATGTACTACATTCTAAGTACCAAATGTCAAAAAATATATAGTTTTTAAAGGCTAGCACTCATCGAATTCTGCTTGACCCTACTTTCTCTATTCTTCTTTTTCTTAAGTGGACAACTTTTAGTTAATACCTTGAGTATGTTAAATAATTATATTTTCGGAGGAAGAGCTAGCATGATAGTTGTGATTTAGGATACGAAAACATTTTTATTTATATGCACAATTACACCATATACCCTTATGTGAATTAGACATTGTATTATGTGTGAGATCAAACACTATAATAAATGTATTCATTTAGAATGACGTAGGTATGGAGCTTATGTAAACTGATTTATCTTGCTATGAATTGGTTTTTTATTCCATATCCTATCTCATATATAAATATGTGTGTATATGTGTGTGTTCGTGTGTCACGCCATTGGATGTTTGGTTATCTCTCTTTTGTGATTTGATTAGCTTTCATGCATACATGTATTTATCGTATTATATATTGTTAGTCCCTGTGGATTTATTGTAGAGGTCATTCTAAACTTTTCTTATTTTGGTTATTTTTATTTGATCTGACGGTACATCACTTATGGTAGTCGGAACTATATGTCTAACCATCATATATTTTGAGCATCATAAATGATGGGTTATCATAACATGTTTATAAAAACCCCCGTATTTTATGTATTTATATTTCAAATGGTTATTTAGGATTTTAAGAAAGATCATTATACTACTTAAAAAAATTGCTTAAATTTTTACACTCGAATAATTGTTTTGAAAAAATAATGGAAGTTTCCATATTTTTATTAGCTAGTAGATGTTTAAGATGATCCAAAAGTTTCAAAATTTTCTTTGGAAAAGTTATTCTTCGAAGCTTATATATATTCCCACATTCATGCAAACTTTAAAAAAATTGTGGCAATTTTGGTTTTACTATTTTGGAATAAATTTATAATGACTTGTATGCAGGTAAAGTTTTCTCCAAAATTACAAACGATTTTCAAATTCAAAATAATAGAAAGAATTCACAAACCAATACATCCGTTGAGGAACGTCCCATATGAATCAATAATATAAAACAATTTAGTGTCAAATATTTATAGAAAAGAAAGCTTTATTATATAATTAATTTCAAAAGGTCGCATCTAATTACTCACAAAGAAAAAGCAGGATTGTTATTCTTCTAAACCAAAGTAATTTTTGCAAGGGTATAGTTGGTCGATGAAATCAATGCCAAGGTTAAAGGAAATTTCAATGATACTTAAATTATTTACTACATTGCTTAAAATATCAACTTTGTTTACTCTCTATAACTCCATCAATGATCAATAGTGGATTTTATGACATAAATTCTTTAAGTGCATTAATCAAAGTCTTTGTCAATATCAGCATTACCATAGGCTACTATGTTTCCATTCGACTTATTAAAAGATCAATAGGATTCTTGAGAAGCTAAAAATATATGGTGTTATTTTATCAACCACCCTGTCCACATTCTATCAAGTTATAATTGCTTGGAGTAAAACAACAAAATAAATTTTGAATCTTGGAAGATTCAGGAATTAAAAAATAGAGAATTAAAAAAGTTTATATTAGGTAATCGTATGTAGAGCATGAAGGGTTTCCTTAAGCTAAAGCATAAGAAAACTCTTTAGAGGGGAAATGTTATACTAGAATTTACTATGAGAAATAAGGTGGTAATCAAAACATTAGCGTGAAGACAAAAATGATGCTTTGTTCTTTTTCTATAAAGCCCAATGAATATAAAATTACAAATTTCCTTGAAATTCATATTTTGTTTAGTTGTTTATATATTTACCAATATTTCTTCAACTTTAGGTATATTTGACATTGATCAAAACCTAATCACTTCTAACATTGAGTAATCTTTATACATTGAACCAAATATCAGTTTGACAATAATACCTCTTTTTCTAATAATAAATTAGTACTTTAGTCACTATGTACGAGCAATAAATAAATTACTGAATACAATTTGATACATAGATAAATCTTCTCTATTTTTTTAATACGTGTAACCACATATACTTTATTAGTTGGGGAAATGTTGGGTTGTCTCCCATTATACATGGGTAATGGATGCATATTGAAAAGAAGAATAGCCCCACATCGTGAAAAATTAATGGAAATGAAGTGGTATATATTTGAGTTTGCTCACACGTAATAATAAGGGATTCCTTTTGTTACAATAAATGTTGCCATGAAAATATATATGCTTCAAGGGAGTTATAGGGATATCCAATCATGACATTGGCACCAAAGAGTTTCGTTTAGTGGTCTTGTCTCTTCTACACTAAATGAAGTGCGCAGATAGTGGAGATGCGAGGGGGTGCCAAAAATTTCAACATATTATCAAAGTGGATGGTTCGAAGGGATCAATATGATGCAACATTGACCAAAGTGTGCTCCGATATGTGGATTAAGCTTAGGATTCTCTTTAAGGTGGAGTTATATGCTAGAACACAGCTAGCTCCAACCGTGGAAAGAGAGGACTCTAAGTAAACAACTTGGCGAAATCGCTGAAAGGTGATAGCGACCTGATTTGAACTACCCAGAGGTGTAAGCGACCTTATCCAAGTGTTGAGAGGACTCTGTATAACTTCAAGTTGAATTGAGAATGCTTGCCAAGATGGTGATCCATTAGATATGGCTCGCATTGTATTGAAGTAGGTGTGTAGATTTAGAAAGACATGTAAACAAAGTCTCAATATGGTGCAGGCATCAAAGTTGGTGTAGTGAAAAATGAATGAATGGATGCAAGCCAAGAAGGAGATTTATTGGCGGTGTTTTGCATTATATATGTAGGTAATAGATGCATATTGGAAAGAAGAATAGTACTACATCGTGAAAATTAATGAAAGTGGAGTGGTATATATATGTGTTTGGTTACACGTAACAACAAGGGATTCCTTTTGTTAAAGATGTTGATCAAACTCTATGTCGCTCCAATAGAGGATGTGCGGACGAATCTTGAAATTCAACAGGAATGTCAAATGCATGCTTTCCTTTTTTTTAATACATGTGTCCTCTAGATATGATTTTGTATCACAATTCACACTAAAATTAAGCTAAAATTACTCAAACACTAACTAGTTTTTACCTTTTCTAATGTAATCTTTTATATAAAGCTCCACCAAACTCAAAATGTTTCCTCACTATTTGTCAACTTTTACAACAATATGCATCTTATTTCCAGGGAACATTATGCAAATTTTAATAATAAATTAAAATATTAATTAAAGGGTAAAATATTTTATTTAAAAGGAAACAATATGGATTTATTTAAATAAAAGAAAGTGATGAAACTTGCATCATTGCATAAAGTATAATTTTCTGGTCAAATTTCACTATAAATATATTATAAACGGATGCATGGATAAGGAGTTACAATTAAAGAATAAAATAAAGGAAAAATGACTAATTAAGGTTATGACCCATTATTATCGCTAATCAGATATATAAACGACGTCACCTTAGAAGAAAAGAACGTACTATCATTCATCATCTCCTCGGTCCACAAAAACAAACCTTAGATCTAGAAAACATAGATCTAAAATAGAAATTAAAATTTTCCACATAATTTTATAAACTGATAATCAGAATGAACAGAAAAGAAAGCGCTTCTTAAATCTAAAATCAACTTGGTGTTTCATGGGGTTTGAAAGGTAGTTCAATTCCAAAGGAAGAAGGATTCTAGGCTAATTAGGTCTAACTTGTGGATGGGAACTTAGTCTTATTTTATTTAATTCTATTCACATTCTTAATTCATTATTGATTGTCTATACTAGGCAACATTTGGATGTTTATTTCTTTTTCTTACGAAGAAAACCATAGGTATATACAAAATTGGGACATAAATATATTTAAATTATTATATGAAATTTCTGGTTTTGGGTTTGGAAACAATTGTTAGCTATCAGAATTTTATATAAATTTTATTGAAAAATAGAACAATGACTAAGATTATAAGAATATTATATGAAAGGATATTCATTCCAATGAAATAGAAAAGAAAAGATCAATATTGAATTGATAAACTGAAATGAATATATTCAGGTTTGTTATGAATATTTGAATTTAACTTGGGAAAATGATCAAATTGCGCAGAAACCATAACCATATTGAAATTGCTAATACGAAAGAGAAAATAGAAATATATGATTATTAAATTGTAATACAACTCAATTATAATCAAACTTGAAGTTATATCGATAAAAACAAAGATTAATGATTAATTATGCGAAAAACACATTAAAAACAGTAGAAAAATAAAAAGCAGCCAAATTATTAACTGACCTAACTCTAGTGGATGACTGATTGAGGTGGAGGAAACCTCAGAAAAACTTGAGCCCAATCCGAGAGAAAACAATAGAAATTTCAAGGAAATAGTCAACTGACTAGTGTCAGCAGCCAACCGTTCGCACGATAAATTGATTCTTAATAAATAGACTGCCAATTAATTTACTAAAGGAAATAGGCGAACAATCGATCGGTCAGTGATGAATGGTTGACTAACAGCCTGTAGCTAGTCTAGAATGAACCTAGACTCATTAGATCTAATATGAATGATTGTGGCTGCTTTGTCATGAGTTTTCAATGATATTAGGATATTTGATGATACAAATATGTAGAATGTGAATTGATACCACAATGTAGATAATGTTTGGAACACTATATATATATATATATATATATATATATGTTGGATGACATTTAGCTATATAAAAATAAGAGGGCATATGCGACAGATGGTGGATGCCTTAACGGATGATAAATTGTTGGGTGTATATGACGGGATGGTCGTTACGTTTGAATAGATCATGGCATATATGATATATATAATCGTTGCCATAATATATGGACTGTTTGGCGTATACCCTGAATGGTCGTCATCTTAACTTCATGTGGTGTATACTACATATGGTCATTGCATATGGGATCAAAGGATATATACGACATATGGTCACTTTCTAGATCATCTCGACATTGGCATATAAGACATATGTCATTGTCACTGAATGAATAGGGAATATTTAGTTATTATGTAGAGACCCATATTAGTTAGTTTACCATGGACAATTAATAATATTGTAGAATGGTTAGAATTGACGTGTGAAAAGGAAGTGCTAAATATTTAAGTAGGAAACCCTAAGATGATAAGGGTAGAATTAACCTTCAATAATTTCTTACTAGTACGATAGTGTTTCTTTCACTAGACTTATGTCTGATCCCCTTTATATTTCCAATTTTCCTATCTATGATAGGATGACGGGAAATAAGGGACACAAGGCATTCATTGGAGCAATGAAGGGGCTGAAATTTCATAGTTACGTGCTTTCATGCTATTTTACTATTTGATATTTATTTTATGTGGAATTATATATTCTAGAGTACTATTTTTATGTAACGACATTTAAGGTACTATTTTTATGTAATGGCATTTAAGGTGATTTTTATTTTGGAACGAACTTCGTATATTTATTTCTAAAAATTCTATTATGTTTTATTCCTTCCATAGTGAGTCCATAAATTATAGATAAAGCAGATAGCTCTGTATACTGTTAATTGCCAATTTTTACCCTTAATATCAACTTTTTACATATCTTGGGATTTGTGCATCGATTTGGGCATAGAATTAGAGGGTGGTGAAAGGCATATTACTACATTTGGTATTAGAGTATAAGTTACTCGATTCTTATAGGTTACGAACGTATTGAGAGTGCATACTTGTATTTATATATATACACACATATATAGGAAAAGTAAAATTACATATGCCCACACTACTATATTTTCCAATTATATCTACAACCTTGGGAAGTTACTGATGAAACCCATCTATAAATAGTTGAGATGGATAAGCCTAGAGATTCTTAGCAGGAATGTTCCAATTTGGTTCCATAGATTTCTTCAGGCTAGATCATAAGCCAGTAATAATCCAAAAGAGCCTATCCACAATAAGCATAAGTTGTAGGCCCTACAAATCTACCTGCATTGGAGTTTGCTAAGCTATGCAGAGAATTTTTCAGTATGGGTGGAAAGCCATATTTATGGAATAAATGTTTTATGGGTACAAAGATGTGGCTACGCACATCTGAGAGAATTTTTACTATGTTAGGTTTTAGGGATGCTATTCAGAGACAACTTGCTTCTTGGCATTTGCTAGAAGAGGCTTTACATTCATGAGATACATTGGTGACTAAGCTTATGAGGAGAATATAAATTAAGGTGACTTTAGGAGGCATTTTAAAGATAAGTTCTTGTTTGTGGCCGAGGAAGGAGTTCTGCTAGAGAAGTTCATACATCTGCAACAAGGAGATATGTATGTGAAGGAGTACATTAATCAATTAAATTAGCCAGCTAATTATAGATTAAATCTTATGAATAATCTTATAAAGAAGGCTACGAAGTTTGATAAGGGGCCGAAGCAACCACTTCGGGATTTTCCCATAGTCATATACCGATGGGAGTTACTAAATACTATTTCCAAAGATGTAGCAAAAGAAGAGGAGTGAAGGTGGAAGTCAAGTGGAGAAGTGGGATGGATTAGAAGCCAAATGCGGACATAGGAAGTTTGAGAAGCAAAATCAATTATCAAGTATGGGCCATAAGAGGGGACTTGTTGCAAAGGACTGTATAGTCAATATATGAAGGATCAAGTGTTTCAGTTGGATGTAGTTTGGGCATGTGAAGAATAAATTCCCCGCCTTAAGGTGGAGTCGATATATTGTGCAAGCTTATTCACTTGAGGCAGTTCATAGTGCTAGCAAGCAATCAACAATATTAGACAAAGGGAAGAAGGTTATTGTGGAAGGTACATTACTTATTTTCGATTTTCCAAATAGTAGTAGACAACGAAAAGAAGGTTATCGTGGAAGGTACCAATAGTATTAGACTTGTAGATGAATTGAAATTAGAGACTCATATTGTACGATTCTGTAGTACTATTAAATCATGCTGAGAAGCCGACCTATTTATCCATGATTATTCAAAACATGAAATGAGTTATCTATGGTGTGGAATTCCTTTGTAATGCATAAGTACTTGTTCTCTTAGGGTATAGACTAACTATAGGGATGAACTAATTGTTACATTATGTGGTAGTGTTAGATTGTGACAGTAGGGTAATTAAGGTAAGGAGCAGTGGAGGGCACGATTTAACTCCATATTTTTAGCCCGATGCTCATATACTGTTGAGTTACTTGTATTCACTAGACCAATCACATAATGAGTTGGCTTATATCATAGTAGTTCAGAAATTCCTAAATGCTTTTCTACAATATTTAGGCTTACAACCCCCAAAGAGGAATTGAATTTCAAATCAATCTCGAGAAGGACGGTAAGTACGTTGTTATGCTACTTAGACAGTTTCTTGAAAGAAAGAATGAATGGAGCAAGTTTCTAAATTATTGCAGAAAGGCTTTATCCATAAAAGTAATTCTGAAAGGAAAGCACAAGTAGGCTTAACCACTAAGGTGGATAAATCTTTCCAGCTATACATTGATTATTGAGAGTTGAATGAACTAACAGATAAGAATCGCTACCCATTACCTCGCTTAGATTATTTATTTGATCAGCAAGTCAAAACGAAATCTTTTATCAACATGACTTAGCCATTGGTTTTCATAAGTAGAGAGTCGAAAGTTATAATATTGTTAACTGGTTTTCATGCACCATATAGCATGTTCGAGTGGTATGTCATTCCCTTCGGACAAATTAATACTCTAGCCTATCTTGTTAGTTTTATGAGCAATGTTTTTAGGAAGAAACTGAATAAGTTTGTGGTTATTTTTGTGGATGATTTTTTATTATTCAAGAAGTGAAGAAGAGCATAAGAAGCATTTAAGGATTTTACTTAATGTGTTGAGTATGCATCAATTAAAGCATTCTCCAAGTATCACTTTTGGAGAAGATAAGTTCACTTTCTAGTCTATATTTTTTCTGAACATGGATTGTATGTTGATTCGAGAACGTAGTCGCGATTCAAGATTAGAGCATACCAAAGAATTCTACAAAGTTTAGAGGTTCTTGGTTTGGCTTATCATTATATAAGTTGATTAAAGACTTTGCTAAAGGTTCAGGACCAATGACTAAGCATACCAAATGAAATCATATTTTATCGTGGAACGCAGAATGCGAGCATGCATTTGTTAAGCTGAAGGAGTTACTAGCTAGTGCACCTGTGTTGACAACTCAAGATTGCACTAACCATTTCCCATACGTAACAATGCTTCTGGTAATGGGCAAGGAGCCATTTTAATGCAAGAAGGCAAAGTAGTAGATATGCTAATAGACAACTAAAGACCCATAACAGAAATTATCCTACTGATGATCTTAACTTAGCAGTGATTGATTTTTCACCAAAGGCTTGGAGGCACTATCTATTTGGAGAGAAATTTGAGTTGTATACGGATTATAAATTTCTCAAAAATTAATTTTCTCAAAAGGACCTAAATCTGAAGCGGTAGAGATGGATGGAGTTTCTAGCTTCACATGATTTGGTATTGCATATACTCTAGGAAAAGGGAACGTGGTGGCAAAAGCTTTAAGTAGGAAACAAGTGTTTTTGATTTTCATGCTATAGGAATAAAGACAACTAGAGTTTATTTTCAAATTTTATTCCAGACCATCATCATAGCTAGCTCGCATTGGTAGCTGTAGAGGTTATACCAATATACGGATCGTATTGGTTCTAATTAGAGGATGGATGGGACAATGGAAAACATTTTGGATCAACTGGGGGAAAGTAGAGAAATCTTCACTTAAATAGGTACTTTAATGATTCAAGTGGATATTTAAGGAGAGATAGTAAATTGTGTGCAATAGAATTTGTAGAGTTGATTGATGAAATTTTGTCATAATCTCACCATTTTAGGATGACTATTCATCCCGGTGGAAACAAGATGTATAGGGATACAAAGGGTGTTTTTTAATTGGCTAAGGATAAAGAGGCAAGTGGCTAAGTAAGTTGCTAGATGTTGGACTTGTAAAAGTGTCAAAGCTAAGCAGAAGAAGCTTAGTGGATTATTACTCCTTTTGAGATTCCGCATTATAAGCGAGATATATTGATTTATTTTATTGATGGCTTACCTTGGAGTAGAAGGGGAAATAAAAGTATATGGTCCATTATTGATCGTTTGACCAATTGCGCTCATTTCATTGTAGTATGAAGAAATCGAACATCAGTGACTGTAGCTACATTGTAAGTTAAGGAGGTGATTAAATTGCATGTGATTCCAATAAGTATAATCAGTGATAGAGATCCACTTTTTACTAACGAGTTTTGGAGGAGTCTTCAAGATGCGTTAGGGATAGAGTTATGTCTTACTACTTCAAATCACCTACAGACTGAAGGACATGCCTATACGGTGAATAGGGTGTTGGAGGATTTATTAAGAGCTTGCATTATTGACTTCGATGGAGCATATTGGATCATTTACCATTGGTGGAGTTAGCTAAAATAAATCCATCGGGCAAGCAAATGCATGTCACGTAGCTTGATATGAACATGAATGCCAATCCTCTTTTTGTTGGTGGAAGGTGACTGATAGGGCTATAATGGACCAGATATGATTAGAGATACTTCAAAAAATGTAGGGCTGATAAGAAAGAGGATGAAGACTACTTAGGATAGGCAGAAGTCATATGCTAATAAGATGTAAAAAATTGGAGGTTGTAGTTGGTGACATGGTGTTTATGAAAGTATCACGATTTAAGTATGTTATGCGATTAGGTAGCTCGAGAAAGTTAGCACCTTTCTTTGTAGGACCTTTTTTGATATTAGAGGGAGTAGGGAAGCTAGCTTATAAAGTGAAGCTTCCTAAAAAGTTGGCGAGGGTTCACGATGTCATTCATGTGTAACATCTACAGAAGTATTTTCATAATTCAATGGTTGTAGTTGAGCCAGGTCAACTAGAGGATATGGAAGTGACATTGAAGTCTATTTCACCCTATGGACCTACTAATATAGTAGAGCATGAAGTGAAAATGATTTGAAATAAGTAAGTGAAATTGGTTAGAGTTAGTGGGGAAACAACCAAGCGGAGAGCACTTAGGAACCAAAAGAGAAGATTCGAGCTCCTCATTCAAACTATTTGTTGCTACGTTTTACATTTTAATTGTTTAGATTTCTTAGGTTAGGAAATTACTTTTGAATGAATCATTTCGGTGTATGGCTATTAGAAATGATTGTTTGTATATGTTTGATAGGACTATATTACACTAGAAACTAGGATTAGATTACTTAGAAAATGCTTGTATTATATTGGTACCATTGGTTGTGTGATGCTTATATTTTGAGGTGATACTTTGTTTGATATGATGTGTGCCCACATTCATATAGAATTATATGCTGTTATATTTAGGGTACTTTGTATACATGTCTATATCTCATACTCTTTGCATACATATAGGAGATCACTAGTTGCATTTTTGCATTTTATATCATAATATGCTCATCCTCCTACTCATGCATATATGCTCTTTTTTTGATTATATATCTTGTTTTGTGTGTGCTAGTGAATGTCTTGTTGTTTGGATATTGTTACACGCGTACATACCGAGAACTGACTCGAAGTCGCAACATCTAACCTAACCTGAGCTCCACAACCAATGGAACCAGATCAAGAGACAAGTACCACGCATAGCAAGAAATAGAAGGCAAGTCACAGTGGCTATATCTAGAATTCGAGGCCAAAATGAAGTACCAAGCTAAGTGGAATACCATACCTCCAAAGTTCACATTCTGTCAACATTTATAGGAACTGGTCTATATCAACACATACTGAGAGCAATCCAGGCGGTGCCATATGGAGTCAAAGGCACTCTAAAGGAGCAATATACAGGATCACTCAGAATATGCTTTAGCATGGAGCCATACTTATGGGAAAACAACAAATGTAAAGCTCTCTCTCATCAGCAACCCAAGCATACTCGCAAAGAGAGCAACTCGAATCATGAATAGCTTCAAGCACGTTCCAGGCATATTCCAAGTCAACCCTCAAAGAGGAATAGGAAATGATACTCCATTCTGACTCGACATTTTATCAAATAAAATAAAGATACAAAGGCATCGGCAGGGCGGTGTAATATAAACGACAAGCAATGTCTGCCTCTCCACCTCTCCATATGAATCAACCATATACAAAAGCTTCAAGGCGGTCCCTTACCGCTCCTCTTAAGACGATTGCCATTCCGAGAGAGAGAGAGGACCGACCCACACAAACCTGAGCCATGCAACTCATTTCCTCAGACATCCCATATGCAAGGTTACATTCAAATTTGAATTCTTCCGTTGCAAATTCGGATATTCCTGCTCTAATTTCGGGATTCCCGCCTCCACACCAATAATCCAGTCACGTCAAATAGACAATACAGATAAATGATAGCTGGCAGGATCCATGGGTCAAGGCACAACGGCAAGAAAGAAATTCTAATAATCCGCGTGCTTTTCAAGAATATAAATAAAAAAGGCATTGTAACATGAAAGGAACTTAACTCTGATATTATTCTTTTTTGGAAAACTTTAAGGTTTAATGGTACCTTTGATCATGAAGTTTTGTACCCAATTAATGGTAAAGGAAGAAGGATAAACTTTCCCCATGGATGCAGGATTTCTTAAAATCCAAACCACGTAAATCCTATGTCCTTTACTATTTACGTTGTTTTCTTGTTTGTTGTAGTACAATAATTCCTTTTAGTTACATCAAGATTAATATTGGCTAGATCTGAAACTTTAACAAACGATTAAAATGCAGCTACTTGATTGTGTAAGCATTTAGCGACATAATCACCACTTCACAGCAAAGTTACGATTACTTGACTCTGCTAATTCAAAATCTGCAAAGCAATTTACCTGCTAATTAATTTGCTAAAATGGAATTAGCAAAGTCAAGTAATCTTAACTTTGTCATGAAGTGGTGATTATGCCACTGAATGCTTACACAATCAAATAGTTGCACTTTAACTGCTTGTTATAGTGCTAGATATAGCTAATATTTAATCAAAATGTAATTTAAAAAGGTATTGTACCACAACTAATAAGGAAACAACGTAAAATAGTACAAGACACAGGATTTGCGTGGTTCAGTTTCAAGAAATCCTACGTCGATGGGGAAAGTTCTCTATCTTCTTTTTTCAGTAATTGGGTACATAATTTCATGATCAAAGGTAGCATTAAACCATAAAGTTTTCCAAAAAAGAGAAATGTCATAGAGAAGTCTCTTTTATGCTACAGTGCCTTTTCTATTTGTATTCATGAAAAGCACACAAATTAGTGGACTTTCTTTCTCGCCGTTGTGCCTCGACACTTGGATCATGCCAGTTGTCGTTTGTCCATATTGTCTATTTGATATGACTGGATTACTGACGTGTCTCTGGCAGAAATTTTGGATGGAAGCGGGAAACCTAAAATTAGAGTGGGAATATAAAAAATTACGGCTGGAGAATTCAAATTTGAATGTGACCTTGCGTACGGGATGTATGAAGAAATGAGGTGGTAGGCTTAGGTTTATGTGGGTTGGTCCCTCTGTAACATCCCCCTACTTGGAGGCCCAAAACTAACGGCTACGGATAATGCAGTCATCCATAGTTATTAATCCTCGGCGACCAAGTACGGTGACATTAGGTACATTGATACACAGAAACACAAGAATATGAAGAAAAAAAATTAAAGCAGACAAATTCCCCATTCCATTTCAAAATATTCCAAATTGATTACATAATCCCAATTCGCAGACCTCAATCAGATAACATATAATTATTACAAAATATGCTAGGAGAAACATATGAAGATGCCTCCTTGGTAGATCAGAGTATATAGATAGGCAAGAAAATAATTTTCCTTTACAAACAAAACACAGAGCAGAAATAAAAGAACTCTAATAACTAGCTTGCCTCCTGCACGTCCTCGGAAGCTTTATTCGTCTAAAAGAACACGTGGAAACCTTAAATCTCAGTCTATTCAAATTCAATTGAGTACCCGAGAGTGGAAAACAAAAACTTTGAGTCAGACATAAAGCCTGGTATGAATAATAATTTACCATCTCAAACCATTTAGATATCTAGTGAGACAACGAAGCTTAGCAGAATGGGTTTCCCCTCACTAGTACCCTAAAACATTTATAAAACCATGTACCGTGCTCCTGCATCCACAATGTTTAAACATAGTATTTCAAAACATTATGAAGATTTGCAAAAAAAATAAATCATTTCTAGATTAACCATCCCCATTAATTCTGACTATCTGTCCCAATTATAGTTTCAAGGGTTACTATTAACCTGTTAATTGTTTAAGGACCATCTGTCCAATTACTTAGTTTTCATGGGATCACTAAGAACCTATTGCTAACTCTAACATCTTATCTCTTATCCTAGTTTTCATGGGCACACTAGGAACTTATTGACCGACTGTTAATATCTTAATCCGGATATAGTTTTCATGGACTAACTACAAACCTACTGGCCCCTGCCCATATCAAATCATAGTTTTCATGGAATGACTATGAACCTATTGGCCCATGCCAATATCATACAGTTTTTATGGGCTTACTATAAACCTATTGGCCCTTGCCAATATCTTTTATTAAGATTTTAACATCTGTTAAGTTATATCCAATACTGGGTCAACCTAATTGGTTATTCTGCCCTTTCTCCAAAATACAGTTATGGATTAATAACATTGTGAATAATATTTCTAAAATCTTTATTTATGCCATGGTTTTTCCATTAAAAATGAGAATTGGTTTTTTTTAAACTATAAAATATCACTTTCGAAACCACTGGATGACCTCCTTCGAAAGCCAAAAAACCTCTTTTCAAAATTCTTTCGAAACCAATGATACCTTCCGATGGTATCAAGAAACATTCTTTAAAACATAGCTTCAAAACAATTGAAGAACCCTTTCAAAAGCGTTGGGTTTACTCTTTAAAAACTTCATTTGGGTCAAAATGGTTATATACGAAAGTATCTCTTTGGAAACAAAAAAATAAATTTGGGGAAAATTTGATGGTGTCGGAACCATCTAGTTCGTAAGCAAAGACCTTTAAAATCAAAACTTCGAAGGACAGAATCGAAACCCCCTTTCGACTCCATCAACTTCGAAACCCTCAACCCCTTCGAAAGCAATTAGGAAGTGGCTAACTTTGTTTAAAACAGAGATATCCTTTCAAAATCATCACAGTCAAAAGGTAGCAAAACGACCAGGTTTCGACTAGGTCGGAACCTACCTTTCGAAAGCTCTTGTTTAAGGAAAAAGGTACCCTTTTGAAAGCTAATATTTTAAAATAATATGACAACCTTCTTCGAAAGCTAATTATAAAATCCTTTCGAAAGAATATGCTTCGACTATGTTGAAAGATTTAAGTAAAACAAGGCAAGAATTTTAACTTATGAAAACAAAGTAGGTTTCGACTCCATCGAAAGCTAACCTTTCGAAAACAAGGCTTCCACCCTCCTTCCAATCCACTTCATACCATCTAAGTGATATCTTGTGTATTAGTTCCGACTATGGTGGTTTCGACTGTGTTGGTTTCGACTGGGACTAGGCGGAATCTAAGGAGTCGAAAGGTACTTACTACCTGAGGAGGAACACCTTTTTCTGGGTTAAAGGCTGAAATGTTGCAAATTTCAGTAATTACTTTATAACAACTTGCCTATTTGTAAAACATTGATTGGCTACCATAAAAGCTTTTCAAATACTTCACATTTAAAACTGCCGCATTTATATCAAATTAAAACCATAAAAATGTAACGTTTAAGCCCTTCCATATATTGAAACCAATTATTTCAGGAAAGTCCTTCTTTTAAAATGATTTATTTTCCCTTGTAAATCAATTACGAAAAATCCCCAAAAACCACAGAAATTCAATTTCATCATGTAACCAAACATATTAAAATTTTAGACCCAATTTCTTCCTAAAATATTCAAAATAATTTTTTAAACCCAATCACATCATGTTTTTCATCAAAAATTCGTAATAAAATTTTCATAGTTTGGAAAATTCTGAAAATTAAAACCCATCTCCAAAATCATGTTTTACTTAGCATTAAATTTTTCCATGGCAATCTAAAATAATAGATTATCGGTTTTTACATCAATGCCGTGCAAATTCATATGCGTATGAATTAAAATAAATCAACATAATATAACTCAAGCATATCATCATCCATTTTATCACAAAAATGAATTTAAATCATAAATTTGAAACCGTATAATCATATAATAAAAATAGAGCTGGTGTAATATTATTATTCATCTTAAAAACTTGATAAGGAATTTGATATTTGTTATTGATTAATCCTCCTTAGCTTTTGATTGAAATCCCGCTTTTCCTCCTTGTTAATGGCCGGCTATCTTAGGGTTTGCATTTTTTTTATTTGAGAAAAATGAACGTGAATGGACAATTACAAAAGGATATAGCTATGTATAATAAATTGGCTGATTAACTAATATGCCTATATGTAGGTTAATTAACATTTACATTAATTTAAAGCCCATTTATCTTATGGTTAAGCATGACCCTATGTAATTTATTCAAATCTCAATCCCCTTATCATCATTATTCTATTTAATTTATCTAGTTAAATCTTTTGAATAATGTTACAAAAAATTAGGGATGTTACAGCCTCCCTCTTAAAGAATTTCGTTCTCAAAATTCAGTAAGGACTAAATACTAAACATAGCAATCATTTGTAACAACACCTAACAACCATACTAGTCTAACTAACTAGCAACTATCTATATAAATCTAATATAGAATACCCTCAAAGAAGATCAGGATAAGTATCTCTAATCCATTCCTCTGTCTCCCAAGTACAGTCGTTCTCATTGTTGCTCCACTGAACTTTCACCAACCTGACTATTTTGTTCCTTAATCTTTTCTCATCTCTAGCTACAACCTGAACTGGTTGTCTAACAAAATTCAAATTAGGCTCTACCACTAAGTCATCCAAGCCTATTGGAGGAATAGTAGTCTCTGGATAATGCACATATTTGCGAAGATGAGAAATATGAAATACATTATGGACACCTGCCAAACTGCTCGGCAACTCTATCATGTATGCGAGCTTTCCAATCCTCTTTATAATCTGGAATGGATCAACATATCTTTGGGCTAACTTCCCTGACTTTCCAAATCGTATCACACCCTTCACAGGTGATACCTTAATGAAAACCTTATCTCCAACTATGAATCCTAGGTCCTTACGCCTCTTATCTGCGTAACTCTTCTGTCTTGACTGAGCTTCCTTCATCCTTCCTTAGATTAACTCAATCTTCTCTGACGTCTCTCTAACCAAATCTAAACCTAAGACTAATCTGTCTCTAGTCTCCAACCAACATGCTGATGATTTACATCGCCTTCCATACCAAGCTTCAAACGGCACCATTTCTATACTAGTCTGGTAACTATTATTATAGGAAAACTAAACCAAATGTAGGTGATCCTCCCAAGATCCACCAAAGTCTAATACACAAGCTCTGAGCAGATCTTCGAGTACTTTGTTGACTTTCTTTGTCTGCCCATCCGTTTGAGGGTGATATGTAGTACTCATATTAAGCTTGGTACCCATCACTTCATGTAGACTCTTCCTAAATTCACAAGTGAACAAAGAATCTTTGTCACTGACTATACTACTAGGAACTCCATGCAGTCTAACTATGTTCTTCAGGAACAACTTACCTAAAACAGGTGTCGTTCTTGTTGACTTAACCGGAATGAAATGGGCACTCTTGGTCAATCTGTCCACTATAACCCATATACATTCATTACCTCCATTTGACCTTGGAAACCCTTCTATAAAATCCAAGAATATCGAATCCCATTTCCAAACTGGAATCTCTAAAGGTTGTAGCAATCCACTAGGCTTCAAATGTTCAGCTTTTACTTGTTGACAGTTTGCACACTGTCTAACCCATAAGCTAACATCCCACTTCATGCCTTCCCAATATAAGCTCCTCTTCATATCCCGATACATCATGGTTCCTCTAGGATGAATCGTAAAATTGGATCGATGAAATTCTCTAAGAACTTCTTTCCTCAAGTCCTCCACATTTGGAACACACAACCGTCCCTTCTTTCTTAGCCACCCTCTCTGGTCAAGGCTAAAACTCTTTAAATCATCGATCCCTGTTCCAACCTCAAGTCTTCTGATCCTTTCAGCTAATACTAGATCCTCCTTCTGCTTAGAAGCAATTCTCTAATTCAATACTGGTCGAAATTCTAAACAAGACAATCTGGAGGAACACTGACTAGAACCAGCAATTGATCTTAACTGCACACCGCAACTGGCTAAAGTTTCCAGATCTTTCCACTCCGCCAACATAGCTAATAACACATTCTGATGCTTCCTACTAAGAGCATCAACCACTTTATTACCTTTTCCTGGTTTATATTCTATACCAAAATCATATGCAGCCAAAAACTCTAGCCACCTCTTGTGACGACCCGGACTCGATGCCCGAAAAACGACATCGAAATCCGTATCGCTGGAGCTTATAACAACATTAGATAAAAGAAACACGGCGGAAACAAAATGATAATTTCATTGATAACAACATGAATACAACATCTGATACAATATTTGATACATCAGTTGATTACAACAACCCAACACCATCAGAGAATATATACAACACAACGCCACAACGGAACATATAACACCAACATTAACAAAGTCTTCAAGAGAATCCAACATTTCATCTTCATCGCCAAACTCCAAAGGTCCAAACCAAAAATCTTCAAAAGACTTCCAAAACCATCGACTTCTAGATCCATATCTACTTAGCTTCAAAATCTACTGCTAACCTGACTCTAGGCTGCCCGTGTGGAAAATTATGGGCACCCAGAGTTTAGAAAGGGAACAATAAACTCCAGGTTAGTCATGGGACTAGTATGAGTAAACAAAAACAGTTGTTTGAAACAAAAAGAAGTAAAAAGAAATTTGAAATGCTTTTTGGAAAATGAAACTACCATAAGGCCTCCCGCCACACACACAATGCAATCGCACACTTGGAGGAGATTTCTCCTTATGATAGTAAAACATGCTTGGTACGCAAAAACCTTTTTGATATTATTATTAGTGCATAGTGTAGAAAACCTTCCGAAAGTATAATATTAATCTTAGCCAGCATACACATTTCGTAGTATGCCTACTATAGCTACCATGTTCAATAGCAGGTTACCGCCACATTCCATGGCAGGTTATACAACTAAAACCGTACAGGGCGTGTATTGATTTTTTGGATTTCCAACAAATGGTCACGCTAAGGAACTTCCTTACCGAATGGGTATGCCTCTGGAGGGACGCCCCGAGAACCTACCCAGATCTCTGCCAACACAAGGCCGGGTTACCCTTGCCTGGAAGTAACATCTACAAGTATGCCATCCCTGGTCGTTACCGACCTTTATTCAAGGCCCCAACAACCAACAACCACATAAGTAAAGTATCTGGGCTCCATACCATGATACCACTATCAAAATCAACATAAGCAAATATCTGGGCTCCATACCATGATACCACTTTTTATCCAGAAGGAAATGGACATACCCTAAGGGTGCGACCCTTAATAACCTTGCTGCATCCTTCCTGTTTCGACCATTTCCGGGGTGTGAGGCTCGACGAAGTCTTATCCACAAAGCTACGCTTTTCACAAAAGCCATGCTTTGATCAACCAATGATCAGCAACACTTAGCATGCCACATTACCAAATTGGGAATATATCACTAGTAGCCATCAACTACATAACCTCTGAGCTCGTACGTCTCAGAGAAGGGTGTAAAGCTAAGAGAATGAATTCTCCGCCACCAAACAAAAATGTATTTGATAGAAACCAGCTTTACATCTCAAACTGTAATGTCAGACATACATCCATACAACTCTGTTCCAGGTTCGAACAGAACCGAAGGCACTTCAAAAGAAGCACTTGCAATCGGGGTATTCACAATCCCGATCGGACTTCCCATCACTTAGGGAATCTCTATACCGTAGCTACTCAGTGCAGAGACAATCGACAGGTTATCCTTTCGTTTTCAAAAATACCCAGTCTTCACCACCCGTCTTCAAATGCAATCCATTTCGTCGTATCATTATTCGGAATGGGTTATATGACATAAAGTCCTCTCCCGGCTAAACCGACCAATGAGCGCTTAACTTTAAAAACATATGGATCCATTTGGATCTTAGTTAAGTCACATATTTCACAAAACCGTTCTTTTGAATGGCTTAAACAAACTTTTACTTTTAATCTTTTAAATAAAAGATTCATTTCCCAAAACCTTTCAATGGTTTAAACAAATTTCTACACTATAATCTTTTAAATAAAACATTCACCTTCAAAACCCTTTTCAATTTGAAAACAAAGTTCACAAATCTTTAACCAAGATTTATTCAAAATTTTCCACAAAGAATCCATCTTTAGAATTTACTTTATTTCAAAACTAGATTTACTAAATCTTTAAGAAAGATTTATTCATAGCTTTCAAAACCAATTCCCTTTCAAATTTGATTAATCCAATCTTTAAAAGACTCAATCCATAATTTTCAAAACGATTTTCAAAGATTCATTCATAACTTGGAAAACTCTTTTAACAACACTGGAAATCCTTTCTTTTTACAAAAACTGTTATTATTTTGAAAACAAAGGTTTTTATTTTCGGAATAATCCGATTAGATTAACTCAAGTTATAACCCTTTTTAAAAGATAAGAATTGAGTTGCCTCACACCATAGTTTCAAAGTACTGTTTATTTCTCAACAATTCATATTTTAAAATTCCATCACTATTTCCAGAAATCAATTTAAAATTATATACAAGAATGTTTGAGAGACATTTCAAATTTAAACTTATAAACAAGTTAGGTTTCAATCTTCAAATATGAATTCAAATTCAAATTCAAATTTAATCAATTTTCAAAACTTTAACCTGTTATATTATATTCAAAATAATTTCCAAGGTTTTCTTTACAAAAGTTTTCATATTTAAACCAATTTCATTTCCAAACCATTTTGGATTCAAATTTCAATTTTTCAAAATCTTTTTATCATTTTGAAAACCCCATGACTTAACCAATTTCCTGTGAATTCCATATTTGTGTGTGCGAGTGTAGTCCGGGGTTTTACACAATAGTGCAATATCATTAATCATCACAGATTCAAGCACAACAATATTGATAAGCGATATAATCCTATCACGCTTATCTTCCATTCACAGAATTACAAATAGATATGTAAATGCATTGCAGATAAGTAAATCACACACAGCTCAAGTAATTCACATCATAGAATATTTCAGATCATAGGTAGCAGTCAATTCAAACATTCAATACAATCAATCATCCATTAACAAGATTAATTAATTATCTGACTGTAATTAACTTAAACCAGATTAATCACTAAACCTTGTTAATTAACATTAATTAATCACAAACCATTTCTATTAATTATTATTTAATCATTTATTAATTAACCTTTAATAATAAATTAATCAAACTTTAATTATTAATTAATTAACCTTTAATTATTAATTATTCTTTAATTAATCATCCTTAATTAATTACAATAATTAATTAACCTTTAATTAATAAATCATCCCTTAATCACTTTCATTAGTTAATTAACCTTTAATTAATTAATTATTCTTAAATTAATTTAATTAATTAATCACATTAATTAATAAATCTTTAAGTAATTAAACAATTAATCCCTTTAATTACATTGGGTGATTATCCTTTTAAATCATTTTCATTAGGTAATTATCATTTATTTACATTCATTAAATAATAATCTTTTAATTACTATAAGACTTCAATTAATTAAAAGATAATCCATTTATCTTAAATCAATTACTTTAAATATCAATTAAAATCTTTATTTAATAAACCTTAAAATTAATTTCCACTAACAAATAAATCAACTTTGATTCTAAAAGTTAATTAACAATTAAGACATCTTTTATTAATTAACTTCTTTAATATTATTAAGTTTATTTAAAATAAACTTTAAAATAAAGGTTATGTGTATTTTAAAACATTTTAAAGCTTGGTTAATTAAAACAATTTTTTTTAAAAACCTTTTTAACCAAATTCAAAATTAATCATTTACAAAAGAATTGGTTTTAACAAGATTGTTTTCAAAATAAAACTTCATTTTATTTTTAAAATTAAAACTGTTTTTATGTTAATTTCCAGACCCGAGCCTACCTTTGATTTTCTCGAGCCCAAACTCGAGTTTCCCACATTTCTTTCTTCCCCGAGCCATCTCGAAAAAATCTTCGATTCCAGCACGAAGAAAACACGATCCAGACCAGAGCCACCCTCTTCTTCCCAAATTCAACAACAACCCACTGATATGACGAGTATCTGTGCATCGTGCTCACAACCACGATCACCTCCGACCAACCTCACTACCTTCGATAGGTCATTGGTGATCCCTACGATTGCTCCGACCACCCAACTCCCTTTAACAACGACGAATTCGAATTTTGAGCAAGTAAAAGAAAACTGGAACCCACATAGATCGTCGTAAAACGTCTCGAACTTCTACCTCCGGCCATCTTGATCGCCGACACCTTGTCTAGAGCCTTGCCACTCAACCACGAACCTATCCCCCTCGGTGCGATCGAACTCGATGCACCACAATCGACGAAATTGCCACGTCATCTTCGTCAAACAAAACTGAAGCTTAAACCCTAGTTCATCGTTGTGTCATCGCCACGATCATCTAGAAAACTTACGAGTATTTTTCCGATGATCCCTCTTCCACCAACCACTTCCTGCCTCATGCCCAACACCCATCACCACGTTCATCGCTGGAAAATGATGAAAATAGATATTCCGTTCATCTTAGAAATACTACCTCAATTCAAAACTAAAAATCCTGATTTTAGTTTTAAAATCCTTGTTTTCGAAATGGATTTTGATGATGTATTTGAATCTTGAATCCATGCAAGTTGAAAATTGGATAGACTTTGAATTTTCACTGTATTTCTTCTTCCAGAAAAAAGCCATCTCATATTTTTCTTGGAAATATATTTGAAATTAATTTATGGTAATTTTAAATCCATTTTGTTTTAACATCACAAACTAAAGAAGATCAGGGATAGTGGAATTGAATTTTTGAACTAGATTAAAATCTGTAATTTTTAACAGAGGCATTCTTGCCTGTTTCCAGATATGTGCACCAAGTATATTCATACACACATGCATATTACATAACCACACCAGCATATTTAATTCATAACTTCCAAGATGATCACATGCAAACCAGAAATATAAACAGATCTAAGGCTTAAGAAGTGAGTTTACTCACCTGGAATGTTAAAACAGAGAGCTTGTAAAATCAGAAAGTTGAATTTTTTTGTTCCTGAGTTTGAAAACCTGAGTTGTTCTTGATGTTTTGATTGTTGAATTTGTTGAGTTGCTTCTAGCTTTTTGATTCAGCTTTTGTTTGAATTGATATGAAACTTTGCTTTGGCTTTCAGGTTGAAGTTTGCTTGTTTCAGGTTTAAAAATGTTTCAGAACAGAAATTTGAATCTTTGAAAATCTAGAGAAATGTTTTGATTTAGCTTGCTTTTGATCTGCTTCAATTTTTTCTTTCTTATGCATGTTTATAAATTTTTAGATTAAAAGAAAAGAAATTTTCTTGCCACATGTTAATCTATAGTAACACTTGTATTATGCATGTAATCTCAACATTACAAATGTTCACATGTAACATTTTGTGTTTATATCCTTAATTTAAATTTTTTTGTAAATTTTGTTTTAAACCTTTATGCATTTATATTTTCATATCTTAACATATGTTTTTGTTTTAAATGTTTATGTTTTTATCTTCTTATATACTTTTATAACTATTTAAATAACCTTAAAGGGATATGACTTTAAAACTAATTTTACATTAATAAGTGGTCACACAAATAATTTATATATATAAGAGAATTCAACTTAAAATAACCCTTTTGAAAATTATTACACTAATTCTCAAATCATATCCTCCAAATATTAATATATATTAAAATTAGAAAACAAACTTTTATTAATCTTAAAGCTTTAAATTCCACTTATTTTCAAAATGTTTATTATTGAATTCCAATCCAAATTCTATTTATAATCTTATTGAATTTCCAAATCAATTTCTTTATTTACAATCTTTTGATATATATATTTATTCGAGAAATTTCTTATCAATTCACCAAAAATCCACAATTTAATTCCAAAAATTAAATTAATTATCAAATTAAAATTGGCTTAGATTTGGGAATGTTACAGATTCCCCCCTTAAGAAAATTTCGTCCTCGAAATTTGCTAGGGAGACAACAAAGAATAGATAAAAGATAGGGAAATGGACTATCAAATCAATCCGAAATATTTATTCTACATTTGGCTTACCAAATCAGAATATCAACAAATATGAGATTAAACTCATTTAACACTTTACGAAAATATTTGGGTCATCTGATCTACGAAGATATACAGGGGCATTGGTTAGTTCGAAAGGATAACTAACCATTCGTAGAATATATCGAAACCCAATGAAACAGACAAAAATAGGTTTGTTTACGATCTCAGATTCAAGATTTAACTCATTTACGGTTTGCTGGTAAATAAAACTATGTGTAGCTCCTGTGTCGAACAAAACTCGAACAATTACCGTAAATGAGAAGGCTACCTTTTAAAATTCCTTTTCCTTTATCAGCTTTTGATGTTGAAGGGTCATCTTTGATTGCATAAACCTTTGCTACTTGAGCTTGCTTCGTTGCTGGGCAATCCTTGATCCTATGTCCTGGCTTGTGGCAGTAGTAACATTCCCTAGTTTCATGTCCTGGCTTCATAAATTTCTCCCTCTCTCCTTGCTTCCTGGGATTCTTGCTATTGTTCGAGTAATGGCCTTTCTCCAAGCAACTGAAACAAGTAACATCTTTCGCCTTGTTATCTTTTGTATTCTTTTTTTCTTTGCCTTGCCATGGTTTCTTTCCTCCGAACTTCCTTTTCTTCCAATTCGGATTGATCGCATTTCCTTTTTCCTCCGGGAATTCCTGCTTATCCAGAGTAGCATATCTATAACCCATATCAATCAATTCAGAAAAAGATTCCTTCACGTGGGCTGTCATCCTTTAATGAAACTTCTTATTCATTCCTCTAATAAATCTTTCATTCTTCTTTAAAGGTGTATTCACCAACTCCGGACTAAACCGAGATAACTCGTTGAACTTATTCAAGTACTCTCCAAACGATAAGCTTCCCTGCTTCAATTCCGTGAACTCCTGGTACATTCTGGAGATACCAGCAGATGGCATGTATCGCTGTTCAAACACCTCCTTGAATTGATCCCAAGTGAACTCATCCTCCGGCTCATCCAATGTAACAGTCTCCTACCATGCTAAAGCCTCTTCCTGGAGCTGCCAGGAAGCTATCAACCGCATCTGGTCATCTTCTAACTTCAATCCTCTGAAAATTCTTTCGCACGATCGAATCCAGGCTTGTTCTTCGATAATAGATTCCTTGCCTGTGAATGGCTTTCCACTAGTCTGGAAAAACTTCGAAACAAATCAGCCAGATTCGGCTGAGGTTGAATAGGAATAGCTGCTGTTGCAGGGTCTTGACCATTTGTAGTGGTCCTTCCCAGTCCCATACCTTGTCCTCTTCCTTCACTCATTCTCACTATCTGTAAATAGTAAGAAAACGGATTTAGGCATTCGAACGAGATATCTTAGGGAATAACATAAGTTAAAGAAAATAGACCGAGTAATTTGGGTTTTCAGTTTCTTGGGTTGTACTCATTCTAGGGTATACTTCACCCTATCTCTAATGAGCCATCTAATGTGTTATACTCCAAAGAAAAAGTTCTTACTCAACCTTTAGCTCTAATACCACTTGTGACGACCCAGACTCGATGCCCGAAAAACGACATCGAAATCCTTATCGCTGGAGCTTATAACAACATTAGATAAAAACAACACAGCGGAAAAAAAATGATAATTTCATTGATAACATCATGAATACAACATCTGATACAATATTTGATACATCACTTGATTACAACAACCCAACACCATCAGAGAATACATAAAACACAACACCATAGCGGAACATATAACACCAACATTAACAAAGTCTTCAAGAGAATCCAACATTTCATCATCATCGCCAAACTCCAAAGGTCCAAACCAAAAGCTTCAAAAGACTTCCAAAACCATCGACTTCTAGATCCATATCTACTTAGCTTCAAAATCTACTGTTAAGCTGACTCTAGGCTGCCCGTGTGGAAAATTATGGGCAGCCAGAGTTTAGGAAGGGAACAATAAACTCCAAGTCAATAATGGGACTGGTATAAGTAAACAAAAACAGTTGTTTGAAACAAAAAGAAGTAAAAGAAATTCGAAATGGTTTTTGGAAAATGAAACTACCATAATGCCTCCCGCCACACACACAATGCAATCGCACACTTGGAGAAGATTTCTCCTTATGATAGTCAAACATGCTTGATACGCGAAAACCTTTTTGATATTATTATTAGTGCATAGTGTAGAAAACCTTTCGAAAGTATAATATTAATCTTAGCCAGCATACACATTTCGTAGTATGCCTACTATAGCTACCATGTTCAATAGCAGGTTACCGCCACATTCCATGGCAGGTTATACAACTAAAACCGTACAGGGCACGTATTGTTTTTTGGATTTCCAACAAATGGTCAGGCTAAGGAATTCCTTACCAAATGGGTACACCTCTAGAGGGACACCTCGAGAACCTACCCGGATCTCTGCCAACACAAGGCTGGGTTACCCCTGCCCGGAAGTAACACCTACAAGTATGCCATCCCCGGTGGTTACCGACCTTTATCCGGGGCCCCAATAACCAACAACCACATAAGTAAAGTATCTGGGCTCCATACCATGATACCACTATCAAAATCAACATAAGTAAATATCTGGACTCCATACCATGATACCACTTTTTATCCAGAAGGAAATGGACATACCCTAAGGGCGCGACCCTTAATAACCTTGCTGCATCCTTCCTGTTTTGACCATTTTCGGGGTGTGAGGCTCGACGAAGTCTCGTCCACAAAGCTATGATTTTCACAAAGGCCATGCTTCGATCAACCAATGATCAGCAACACTTAGCATGCCACATTACCAAATTGGGAATATATCACTAGTAACCATCAACTACATAACCTCTGAACTCGTACGTCTCAGAGAAGGGTGTTAAGCTATGAGAATAAATTCTCCGCCATAAAACAGAAATGTATTTGATAGAAACCAGCTTTACATCTCAAAGTGTAATGTCAGACATACATCCATACAAGTCTGTTCCGGGTTCGAACAGAACCGAAGGCACTTCAAAAGAAGCCCTTGCAATCCGGGTATTCACAATCCCGATCGGACTTCCCATCACTTAGGGAATCTCTATACCGTGGCTACTCAGTGCAGAGACAATCAATAGGTTATCCTTTCGTTTTCGAAAATACCCGGTCTTCACCACCAGTCTTCAAATGCAATCCATTTTGTCGTATCATTATTCGGAATGGGTTCTATGACATAAAGTACTCTCCCGGCTAAACCGAATAATGAGCGCTTAACTTTAAAAACATGTGGATCCATTTGGATCTTAGTTAAGTCACATATTTCACAAAACTGTTCTTTTGAATAGTTTAAACAAACTTTTACTTTTAATCTTTTAAATAAAAGATTCATTTCCCAAAACCTTTCAATGGTTTAGACAAATTTCTACACTATTGTTTGCACAAAAAATGGACAAACACCTCAAAGTTGTATGATTTAGTAGATCTTAAGTTGTTCTTAGTGATTTGGGTGATTTATGAGTAGATCTTATGTTGTTCTTAGTGATTTGGGTGATTTATGCAAATATATGAAAAGTAGGGGCTAAACTGTAAAAAGACACGCAGATTTATAGTGGTTCAGCCAGAATGTGCCTACGTCCACTTTATATGTTATTTCTCTTCTCTTGTTTTGATTACAAGTACAAAGCTTTGATACAAATAAAAGAAAGTTGTTTGAAAGTTCTCTCCGTGCTTGAGCTCTCAAACTTATCCCCCATTGCTGTACCCCTGCCCCTCTATTTATAGAGTGAGACTGGGGGTAGGGGTCTTGGAGGTAGATAGCAGCTGGCGGGCCTGGGTTGACGTAATCTGGCCTGGTGGAGCTGGTCCGGTTTCCTTTGGTTCGGTGGTGGGAGTACAGTGGACCGGCGTACTTGGTTCGGAGGAAGGACACAGTGGACCGGTGTGCTTGGTTCGGTGGAAGGACACAGTGGACCGGTGTGCTTGGTTCGGTGGAAGGACACAGTGGACCGGTGTGCTTGGTTCGGTGGAAGGACACAGTGGACCGGTGTGCTTGGTTCGGTGGAGGACACAGTGGACCGGTGGGTGAGTTTGGTTAGGGGATGCTGCATAGCTGGCTCGGTTATTCTGGTGGCTCGTCCCTTGCTTCCTCGTGTTGGCTCGATGATGGTAGAAACATATCCAACATTTGCCCCTCAAAGTAGGGCATATGTCCAACATATGTCGTGCTTTGTTTTGGTCTTGACAGCCATATCCGGTTTGAGAACCCAACCGGCTGGTCTGGTTATCCGGCCTTCCCCTATAAGTAGGAGACGCAGGCCCTTGTTCTTCCTTACTGAACGAGATAGCCGAACCAACTTTTGAACCGCCGGATCAATACGTGCTGAGCCACACTCAGCTACCGGACCAGGTTAGTTTATTTCTGCCGAATGAGCTTTTCGTGATGAGAATGCCGAATGTGGTTTACGAGAACGAGAATGCCGAATGGGTTTTCTGAAAATGAGAATGCCGGATAGGCTTCTTGAGAACGAGAATGCTGAATGGGCTTTCTGAAAATGAGAATGCCGATTGGGCTTTTTTGAAAATGAGAATGCCGAATAGGCTTCTTGAGAACGAGAATGCCGAATGGGCTTTAAACCTTTTATGTTTCGAATTACAAATGAAATTCCGGACCGTACGCTCTTGCCTGTTTACGTCTCTACATCCTTTGTTTTAACAACGTGCTTTTGTGTTGCAGATAAATGTCTCAAAAAGCAGAAACTCGATCAGATAAAAAGAAGTCCCAGGGCGAAGGAGAATCTTCCGCAGTGCCCCCTGCTCAGCCAGGATGGGAACGTCACGGATCGGCCCCGAGATCACTGGTGGATGGGTACGGCCCTCAGGAGCTTCTAAATTCCCCGCCCGATTGCTTTCCCAGCTCCCTTAAGGAAGAGCAGCTTGATGTCATCTCCCATTCCTTCGGAATTGATAGGGCGCGCATGTTGTTGCCAGGGAGAGTTGTTATGCCATATGACCCTCCCGAAGGGTACTTTGCCTACAGCAGATACCACTGTATGTGTGGTGCCATCCCGCCTCTTAATGCTTGGCTACTCAGCTTTCTTACATATCTAAAGGTGGCCCCATTCCAGCTTCAACCCAACTCTTATACTATACTGGTGAGCCTCTTCGTCATCTTTCAGAGGAAGCATGGGCGTGCTCCTTCCAACCGGGAGATCCGGTATTTATATAATCTGAGGGGCTATAAGAAGGGGTCCCCATATATCAGCTTGGAGTCAGCTGTAATCTTCAAGCCGGTCTTGGACCTGTATTCTAAGTACAGCATGTTCAAGAAGGAGTGGTTCTTCGTCAGGGACGACTCTGTTTCTATTCGGCGTTTCACCTCTGGATGTAAGTCGATGCTTTATTTATAATTTCCATTCTGGTTGCGATGCTTCTTCTCATACGTTTTCAATTTTTGCTAGTGACAGGTGGCTTTGCGGTTGTGGAGACTGATCGCCTGGTTCAAATGGCGGCTGAGATAGAAGCTATACCCGGGAGAGATAGATCGGCTGCTTACCTGATCAGAAATGCGACCCTTCTGGAGTATGATTTGATCCTTCCACAGCAGTCAGTAGTCAAGCAGAGGGAAACGGCGGAGGAGAGGGCGGCTGCTCAAGCTAAGGGAGGTGTCACAGTAGAGAGTGGCAAGAGGAAACCTTTCTCAAAATCTCCAATGGTCGGAGGTAAGAAGCTTAAGAAGTCGGATGGCCCTTCCCCCAGCACTTGTCCACTTACTCTGGGGAAGGAAGATGTGGAGGAGGAGAGAGGTGAGGGTGGAGATGACCGGGAAGGTGGTGACGGTGGCGATGGCATCGGGGCCTTGCTTCTTGGGCAAGCAAGCGAGATTCAAGAGTGGACGGATGATGCATTCCTCCAAGCTTTCGAGGGGCTGGACGGAGAACCGGCTTTGGTAGAGAAATCCGGGAAAGCTGACAAGGCCGGGACCGGTGCAAGCGAGCCTTCTCAGACTATTCCAGCCAAGGTGGCTCTGACGACTCAAGGTGAACTTTTGACTCCTGCAGGCTCCATTTATGATAGGGACTTCGGAATATTTTATGATCCGCTCCCATCCTTGAATGAAATCCAGGACTTATTGCAGTATCCTACTCCTCCCCATGGTTTGTATAACAAATGTGTTTCCTTTCTTCTTTTAACTTTTAATTTACCGCGTTTCTTGAATTATGGATCAATGTAAGCTTGTGACACTTGTTCTTCATATCAGGAGCAGGTAAAACGGCCAAGGCCTCAGATCTTCGGCACAGGCTTGAACAATACAAGCTCTCCAAAGCTTCCACCAAGCCGAAGCCTTCGACCCACCATTCCGGGGATGTAGTCGGCTACCGTCCTCTTCTCGGGGTTATTGAAGAGGGTATTCAAAAGGGAAAGAGGAGTCATCCCTTATCCGAACCTTCACTTGGTCCTCAGCCCCCAGTTCAGCCTCTTCATGATATTACGGAGGAAGATACTAAGTTCGCACTCTCTCCGCACCCGTCTGAAAATCCTACCGTTACTCAGATTGATCGTCCTGGCTTGGCTCGTAATCCATTTGCTGGTCATCCTGATCTGGATCCAAGTTCCCATGATATTACCTTTGACGAGGTTACCGGCGAGCACCTTCTTCCCCGCAATCCCATGGTACGGGTGCTTGATGAGGCTAAGTCCTTAGACCTCGATTTACTTACTACTCGGATAGTTACCATGGGAGACGAGGCCAAGGCTAATATTGATCGGGTGGCGGAGGAAACTAGGAAGCTGATGGGGCATCATGCCCGGCTGGTTAAGGCTGGAGAGGAGATTGGGAGTGCCAACATCCGACTACGATTGATGGTTTCGGATCAGGCCAAACAGCTGGCTGATCAGGCCATTCAGATTTCTCAGCATGAGGCTGCCTCCGGGCGGTTGAGGAAGACTATGGAGGAGGCTAGTAAGGCGGAATTGCGGAAGATGTAGGCTGCCTGCAAGGAGCAGATAAATATGGCCATCTCGACAGTGGATGAGGTTCGGAGGGTGGATCTTGAGCAGGTAGAGGAGCTTTCGGGGAGGCTTGAAGCCGCAGAGCTTGCTCAGGTCAGGCTAAAGGAGGAGATGGAGGCGATGAGGAGGTCCCTTCAGGCTGACTGCTCGCGATACCGACTGGAGAGGGATGCTGCCATTGCAAGGCTATCGGTTTCTGAGGCTCGTATGAGGGAGTTTGAGGAGAATGAGGGGATGATGGATGATATGCTGCAGGATATGTACTTTCGCATTTGGAAGCAGGGCAGCTTATCTTGGATGGACGACTATCCCCGGGTTATGGCTAGGATTTACCTCAGGGCTCTAGAGGAGGCCAAGGCTGAGGCGGATAAGGAGGGTGGAGCGGCCTTTAGGATGGATGTGGTTACCGCTCAGTTTACCAAGGAGGAGAAGACAGCGGTGAAAGAGGGGATGCGGTTGTTCGCGGTTGAGGAGGAATGTGTGGAAGTAGGGGATGACAACCAAGACGATTAAGGGGAAGTTGCTGGTAACCTCTTCTTCATTAGTTTCTTCTTTTGTTAACTCTGTTGCTTATCACTAATGATTTCCTTTTCTGACCGGACAGGTGGGCAACAGGACAAGGACAAGACTCCAATGCAGCCGGCTCCCTGATTAGACCTGGAAAATTCTTTTTGTGGACTTGACATGGCTGTATATGTTAGTCTTAAAACAGTAGAGTAACTTTTAGGTTGTAATTCTTGCTACTTGTAATAAATAGCTCTATTCTTGATGTGTAATTCTTTAACTTAAGGTGATTTTGTCGTCTTTTGAATGTTTTCGCTATTTTGACATGTTGCATAAGAAATATAGCTATGCATATTCTTAAATTGTGTTTGATGTCAGGTTCTTGTTTAAAACATAATTTCATGACTTGCAGTGTTAGCGTGAGGTGTGAACAAATTATAGGCATATACGAAAGAAGGAAACACCGCCCTTTATATTTTGCTTGTAGATAGCAGCTTTGAATATCCTATGTGACCGAGTAAAGGATGCGGTCCAGTGTCCTGCTATGAGTATCCGCTTCTATTAGTGAGTGTCTCCTGTTTTGTGTCTTGCACTTCAGGGATTGTTACAGAGGATAGGAGAAAAGTTTTTCAAGTAAAATTGAAATATGTGAAATAGTAAAACTTCCAATCACGGAAGGCCTTCGATGTGCTTAAGTTCGTGGCAAACGGGCTTTGTAGTCACTTTCCCTAGCTGTGGGTCTTGGAGACATTTGTCACCCATCTTACGCCTCCGCAGGGAGTTACTTATTTTTTACCACACCCGCACTTAAGACACATCGGAGCCGAGATCGCGCACAGTAACTACCCGGGCCATTATGGCCCGTAATCGTGGGTATTATTCGATTTACTATGGCCGACTAGCGTGGGTGCTAATCGTCAACCGTGAACTGGCCCTGGCTGGCCACACCTTATGTTGGGGCTTGTAATCGGTTCACAGTTGCCGGCGAGCCGAACGCCGTAATGAGCTGCCTCGGCTATAGCCGGCCTTCTCGGTGGCTTATAATCGGCTCATTACAGTTGGCTTTAAGGGCCGTCGCGAGCAATGAGTTAACCCGCAACAGAGGGATGCCGGGGCAAAAGTGTCTCATTGGCGAGGGCATAGATTCGCATAGTACCTGTTAGGTCTTATCAAGGTGAAATTGCGCTGTGGATTGCTTCGGGTGGAAATGCTTTACGCATAGGATTTTGTTCAACAGAAAAGGATAAAGTTAACAAGCAGCCAAGATATAAAGGAACAAGTTAAAAAAGAGACAAGGTTTTTTAAAGTGGTTCGGCACGAAAAGGCCTACGTCCACTGATTCTCTTTGTTAATTCACTTCATATGGGCAGTACAAGTTAAGAAAAGTATCGACGGAGGTGTTGGATGTTCCATGCCCTCTGGAACACCTCTCCATCCACTGTTGACAAAATATAAGCTCCATTGCGGAGATCTTTATGAATTACATATGGTCCATCCCAGATTGGATCTAGTGCTCCGAGACGAGGGAAGATTCGCTTGAGGACAAGATCTCCTTCTTGTAAGGTACGATGCTTGACTTTGTAGTTGTATTGTGTTGCCACTTTTTGTTTGTGGGCTGCTGTTTTAAGGACTGCATCATTTCTTCTCTCCTCAACTAGATCCAAAGACATGTGAAGGAGTTCTTCGTTCTCTTCTGGGTTATAGTGGATCCTACGGTGGGAAGGCACAATGGTTTCAATTGGGAGCATAGCCTCCGATCCGTATGCCAAAGAGAAAGGAGTGTGCCCCGTTGATGTTCTGAAAGATGTGCGATAGGCCCATAGTGCCGTAGGAAGTTCATCCACCCAAGCGCCCTTTGACTTTTCGAGCTTCTTTTTGATTAAAGTTTTCAGAATTTTGTTGACGGCTTCGACTTGTCCGTTTGCCTGGGGATACGCTACGGATGAGAAGCTTTTGTGAATTCCGTGCTCTTGGCACCAGTTGGCGAATTCCTCGCTGTCAAACTGAAGTCCATTGTCTGATATGATTTTGAGTGGGACTCCGTACCTGCACAGAACATTTTTGATCAAGAATTTAATAACTTTTGCTGAAGATACTTTATTCAGAGGTTCCGCTTCCACCCATTTGGTGAAATAGTCGACTGCCACTATAGCATATTTGGCCCCGCCTCGGCCCATTGGTAGATCGTCGATTAAGTCAATTCCCTATATTGCGAAGGGCCAAGGGCTGGTCATTTGAGTAATCTCAGTCGTTGGTAGCCGCGGAATCTTAGCGAACTTCTAACATCTGTCACACTTTTTGACGAAATCCAAGGCGTCCTTGCTTAAGGTGGGCCAGAAATATCCATATCGGAGTATCTTTTCTGCTAATGTTTGCCCTCCGGTGTGATCTCCGCAGCTTCCCTGATGGATGTTGAATAAGATTTCCTTGGCTTCCCTTCCATCGACACACCTTAATAACGGGTTAGAGAATCCGCGTCGATAGAGGATGTCTTCTTGTATTGTGTAGCGGGATGTTTTCCTCAAGATTTTCTTGACTTCGTTACGCCCGTTGGGTAGCATGCCGCTTTGCAGGTAGTCTCGGATGGGAGTCATCCAAGTTGCTTCCTCGGTTGCAGCTATCAGATTCACTTGCTCAAAACTTGGGGCCAGTTTCTTTGAGATGGTTACTGCCCCGAAGATGGCGATGTCTCTTACACATGCTTGCTTCGCCAATTCGTCGGCCTCTTGGTTCTCTTCCTAAGGGATGTGTTTGACTAAGTAGTGGTCCAATCGACTGAGAAGTAACTTGGTCTTCTTTAAATATGCTATGAGTCGTTCTTCTCGAGCTTGGAATTCTCCTAGTATTTGATTAACAATAAGTTGAGAATCACTGTGAAGACATAAAGAATTGGCTCCGATTTCTATGGCAAGTTCTAGTCCGGCTATTACTGCTTCATATTCTGCATCGTTGTTGGTGGCAGCGAACTCCAACCTTATAGCATAGTGCAGTTTGTCTGCCCCCGAGCCTTGTTCGTTCGATGCACCATCAACAAAGAGATTCCACTTGATATCTTCTGCTATTTCCAATTGCTCCTTATCTTCGTTGGTAGTGAATTCTGCAATGAAATCAGCCATAGCTTGTCCCTTGATGGCGGTGCGAGGGTGATAGGTGATATCATACTGACTTAGTTCAATGCACCATTTAAGTAGTCGCCCAGAAGTGTCGGGACGATGGAGTACCTGCCTCAGTGGTTGATCAGTCAGAACTTTGATGGAATGGGACTGGAAGTAGTGACGTAGTTTCCGTGATGTGATTAGTAAACAGTATGCTAGCTTCTCAAGTTTAGGATATCTGACTTCTGCCCCCGTAAACCTCTTGCTGACGAAGTAAACTGGCCGCTGCATGCGGTTGTCCTCCCGTACCAAGGCAGCGCTTAGGGCGTGAGATGACACAACAAGGTATAGGTATAATTCTTCGCCTTCGCTTGGAGTCGAGAGTACCGGTGGTTTCTGGAGGTGTTCGATTAAGTTAAGGAAAGAGGTTAAGCATTCGCCAGTCCATTTGAACTTTCCTTTGTCTTTCTTTAGAGCTTCGAAAAAGGGGACGCACTTGTCCGTTGCCCTGGAGATGAATCGGCTTAGGGTGGCCACTTTTCCATTCAGGCTTTGCATTTCCTTTCGAGTGGAAGGTATCTTGATATCCCTTAGCGCTCGGACCTGTTCAGGGTTTGCTTCAATTCCCCGGGCATGGACGATGAACCCTAAGAACTTTCCTGATGATACTCCAAAGGAGCATTTTAGAGGATTCAACTTCATTCCATACTGGCGAAGTACTTGAAACATCTCGCCTAGGTGGCTTACGTGATCGTCGGCTTTTCTTGACTTTACCAGCATGTCATCCACGTATACTTTCATCGTTTGCCCTATTAGCCCTGCAAACGTCTTGTTGACGAGGCGCTGGTAGGTGGCTCCTGCATTTTTAAGTCCGAAAGGCATTACCTTATAGTAGTATAAACCTCGGTCGGTGATGAAACTAGTATGGTCTTGGTCGGGGGCATCCATAGGAATTTGGTTATATCCTGAGTATGCGTCCATAAAAGATAATAGCTCGTGGTCGGCTGTGCTGTCTACAAGTTGGTCGATTCGGGGAAGTGGGAAGCAATCCTTTGGGCATGCGTCGTTTAGGTTGGAAAAGTCAATGCACATTCGCCATTTCCCATTAGCCTTCTTTACCAGTACCAGGTTAGCGATCCATTCCGGGTAGATGGCTTCTCGTATGAAGTCATTGGCGAGTAGATTCTTTACTTCTTCATCGAGGGCTGTCGATCGCTCTGCCCCCATACTTCTCTTTCTTTGTTTTACGGGCGCCTTGGTAGGATCAATGTTTAGTACGTGACATGCTACGTCGGGGGAGATTCCGGTCATGTCAGCGTGTGACCATGCGAATACATCCAAGTTGTGGCGGAGAAAATCGATGAGTTGTTCCTTCAATTCTGCTTTTAGTTGGGACCCAATTTTCAATAGTCTACTTGAGTCGTGCTTGTCTACAGATATAAATTCCATAGCCTCTGCAGGCTCGGCGGTGGCCTCCTCCTCTCTGTCCCTGGGGTCTAATTCATTGAAAGGGTCGCTGGTATATCGAAGAGGAGGGGCTTTCTTTAGTTGCTATGCTTCTAGACTTTTCATGCAGAGGGCAACCTCTACACCCTTCCCTTTATCCTTCCTGTGGTTGTTGCAAAGTTCAGTCACATAGCAGTCTCGAGCAACGTCTTGGTCTCTTTCTACTTCCCCTACTCCATTGTCCATTGGAAATTTCATCTTTAGGCACCATGGGGCTAGGACAATTTGGAAGTTAGACAGGGATGGCCTTCCTAAGAAGGCGTTGTAGGCCGAATGGTTCTCTATCAGCACAAACGTTTGTTTCCGTACAGCGGAGCGGGGATGGCTTCCAATCTCAACAAAGAGGTCCAGTTGCCCGAGGGGCATCTTCGCATCTCCAGTGAAACCGTGTAGTGGCTTATCGCAGGGAGACACATCCTTCATTGATAATTTCATTTTGTCGAATGCATGTTTGAACAGGATGTTTACTGAGCTTCCATTGTCTACTAGGATTCGGTAAACTTCGGCGGGACCGAGTCGAGCAGAGATAACCATGGGATCCATGTGAGGGTATTGCCTTCCTTCTAGGTCACACTTACCGAATGTGATGTCATCACTGTCTTTCCGCTTTGGGTGGCGCTCTTCTATGACCGAATTGACACAGTCTTTATTGTCTCTAAGCGACTTTCCATATCTTTCCATCTCTTTCCATCTTCTGTCTACGATGTGCGGTCCTCCCGAGATGGTATGAACCACTATCTTTTCTTGACTAGAGCTGCTAGTGTTGCGGTTTCCTCTGCCGATCTCCGGTGAGGATGGCCCTGGGTTCTCATTGGCAGGAGCTGGAGTCCTGTCCTGACCTTTTACATAACGTTCCAGTTTCTTCCTTCTGATGTGTTCCTCAATCAAGTCCCGAAGATGATGGCATTCATTGGTATCATGCCCATGAGATTCGTGGAAACGGCAGAACTTTCCAGACTTCTGCTCGTTATCTGATTCCTTCTTGTATGGTGGGCGTTTGTATCTAATTTCGCCTTGGGTGGCAAGGAAGATATTTTCGACGGTCTCGTTCAAAGGAGTGTAAGTGTCGAATCTCGGTCCAGGCCGATATAGGCGCTTTTCTCCCTTCTTGCCCCCAGCATTGTCTCTGGAATCATTTCTTCGAACGTCCCTTGCTACAGCAGGGGCGTTGCTGTGAGTTGCCTTATTTTGCTGTCCTGACTGCCCCTCAACGGCGACATCCTCAAGCCTCATATATTTCCCGGCTTCATGGAAGAAATCAGGTAAAGTAGCTGGTTTTTCTTTTGTCAACCTTCTAGCAAATTTAGTGTCCGGATGCACACCACTACAGAGGGCCATTAGGATGAGCTTCTCATCGGCATCTTGGACCGCGGCTGCTGCGGCATTGAATCGGGTTAGGTATTGTTGCAGCTTCTCTCCAGGTTTCTGTTTGACGCTGGATAAGGAATAAGCGTCCTTAGGTTGTTCCACATGGATGCGGAACTGACTGATGAACTTTTCTTTCAACATTTCCCATGAGCTGATGGATCCTTGGGGTAGATGACAGAAGCAGGAGGTAGCGAGATCTGCTAAGAAGAGCGGAAAGCATTTGCACAGTACTCCCTCTATCGCTCCACTCATGAGCATATGTTGTGTGTACCTCTGTAAGTGTACAATGGGGTCGGAGGTTCCTTTGTAAGGTTTCATTGTTGGCATCTTCCATTCTCGGGGAGTGATAGCAATTTCGATATTACGGGCGAATGGGCTGGTTACCCTAGCGCCTATCCCTCGATCCCTTTGCTCCCGTTGGACGCACTCTCTGAATAAGCGTGCCATCCTTTCATCAGAACTTGGAGCAGATAGAAATTAGTTTGGTTCTGTTCTGTGGGATTGATTCCGTCCAGATGACCTGTAGGGATGGTATCGTCTATCATTCCTCATATTTTGTAATGGCTGCCTTTGATCTTCTGGGAGCATGCTAGTGTCAGCTACAGTTGGCCCTTGCCTTGATCTTCCCCTGCTGGGTTCTGATCTAAGCACTTCCTCGGGTCCAACTTCAGGCTGGACTCTAGCTCGGCCCCGTTCACTGGCGTTTCCGTGGTTAGGCAGTATGACGGACTCAGCTACAGTTGACCTTCGCCCGGTACCTCCCCCGTTGGGTTTGGTACCTAATGTTTCCTCAGGCCTAACTTCGG
Organism: Allium fistulosum; assembly: GCA_030737815.1. Classification (NCBI taxonomy): domain Eukaryota; kingdom Viridiplantae; phylum Streptophyta; class Magnoliopsida; order Asparagales; family Amaryllidaceae; genus Allium; species Allium fistulosum. The sequence goes on from CM060905.1 coordinate 1,149,028,388, forward strand.
GCTGTGCTCGATCTCGGCTCCAACCATGGCTACTTCTACCGTCAGCTCCTTCGAAGAAGGAAGATCTTTGTTGTCTTTGAGATCCTCCAGACTGGGACTCGCCCCATGATTCAGTGTTGCGATTGGTCTCTTCATCATCCCTTAAGCGTGACATGAGATGGTCCACCAAGGCTTCCTGCTGGGACGTGAAGCGGTTAGTTACTTCGACCACAACCCTGTCTAAATCTGCCCTAGTAATTGCTGGTTGTTGTTCTGTAGCAGGAGGGGTCGGATTAGCCTGTCCTTCATTTGTTACTGCTGCTGGAGGAGGACGATTTACTTGATTCGTGACAGCTGGATCTGGAAGACTGCTGGATGCGATGTTTTTTCCTTTGTTAACATCTTTTTTCTGCTTGGGAGGCATGTTTTCCGAACGGTGGATGATGCTGTTAGGAAAAATGTTAAGTGGATGAAGCTGAAGCTTCGAGTCTTCAAGCTCTCAGTGAAAGCACAAAAAATGGACAAACACCTCAAAGTTGTATGATTTAGTAGATCTTATGTTGTTCTTAGTGATTTGGGTGATTTATGAGTAGATCTTACGTTGTTCTTAGTGATTTGGGTGATTTATGCAAATATATGAAAAGAAGGGGCTAAACTGTAAAAAGACACGCAGATTTATAGTGGTTCAGCCAGAATGTGCCTACGTCCACTTTATATGTTATTTCTCTTCTCTTGTTTTGATTACAAGTACAAAGCTTTGATACAAGTAAAAGAAAGTTGTTTGAAAGTTCTCTTCGTGCTTGAGCTCTCAAACTTATCCCCCATTGCTGTACCCCTGCCCCTCTATTTATAGAGTGAGACTGGGGGTAGGGGTCTTGGAGGTAGATAGCAGCTGGCGGGCCTGGGCTGACGTAATCTGGCCTGGTGGAGCTGGTCCGGTTTCCTTTGGTTCGGTGGTGGGAGTACAGTGGACCGGTGTGCTTGGTTCGGTGGAAGGACACAGTGGACCGGTGTGCTTGGTTCGGTGGAAGGACACAGTGGACCGGTGTGCTTGGTTCGGTGGAAGGACACAGTGGACCGGTGTGCTTGGTTAGGGGATGCTGCATAGCTGGCTCGGTTATTCTGGTGGCTCGTCCCTTGCTTCCTTGTGTTGGCTCGATGATGGTAGAAACATATCCAACAACTATAATCATTTAAATAAAAGATTCACCTTCAAAAACCTTTTCAATTTGAAAACAAAGTTCACAAATCTTTAACCAAGATTTATTCAAAATTTTCCACAAAGAATGAATTTACTTTATTTCAAAACTAGATTTACTAAATCTTTAAGAAAGATTTATTCATAGCTTTCAAAACCAATTCCCTTTCAAATTTGATTAATCCAATCTTTTAAAGACTCAATCCATAATTTTAAAAACCATTATCAAAGATTCATTCATAACTTGGAAAACTCTTTTAACAACACTGGAAATCCTTTCTTTTTACAAAAACTGTTATTATTTTGAAAACAAAGGTTTTTCTTTTCGGAATAATCCGATTAGATTAACTCAATTTATAACCCTTTTTAAAAGATAAGAATTGAGTTGCCTCACACCATAGTTTCAAAGTACTGTTTATTTCTCAACAATTCATATTTTAAAATCCCATCACTATTTCCAGAAATCAATTTAAAATTATATACAAGAATGTTTGAAAGAGATTTCAAATTTAAACTTATAAACAAGTATATGTTTCAATCTTCAAATATGAATTCAAAATCAAATTCAAATTCAATCAATTTTCAAAACTTTAACCAGTTATATTATATTCAAAATAATTTCCAAGGTTTTCTTTACAAAAGTTTTCATATTTAAACCAATTTCATTTCCAAACCATTTTGGATTCAAATTTCAAATTTTCAAAATCTTTTTATCATTTTGAAAACCCCGTGACTTAACCAATTTCCTGTGAATTCCATATTTGTGTGTGTGTGAGTGTAGTCCGGGGTTTTACACAATAGTGCAATATCATTAATCATCACAGATTCAAGCACAGCAATATTGATAAGCGGTATAATCCTATAACGCTTATCTTCCATTCACAGAGTTATAGATAGATATGTAAATGCATTGCAGATAAGTAAATCACACACAACTCAAGTAATTCACATCACAGAATATTTCAGATCATAGGTAGCAGTCAATTCAAACATTCAATACAATCAATCATCCATTAACAAGATTAATTAATTACCTGACTGTAATTAACTTAAACCAGATTAATCACTAATCCTGGTTAATTAACATTAATTAATCACAAACCATTTCTATTAATTATTATTTAATCATTTATTGATAAACCTTTAATAATAAATTAATCAACCTTTAATTATTAATTAATTAACCTTTAATTAATAATTATTCTTTAATTAATCATCCTTAATTAATTACAATAATTAATTAACCTTTAATTAATAAATCATCCCTTAATCACTTTCATTAGTTAATTAACCTTTAATTAATTAATTATTCTTAAATTAATTAATTTAATTAATCACAATAGTTAATAAATATTTAAGTAATTAAACAATTAACCCCTTTGATTACATTGGGTGATTATCCTTTTAAATCATTTTCATTAGGTAATTATCATTTAATTACATTTATTAAGTAATAATCTTTTAATTACTTTAAGACTTCAATTAATTAAAAGATAATCAATTTATCTTAAATTAATTACTTTAAATATCAATTAAAATCTTTATTTAATAAACCTTAAAATTAATTTCCATTAACAAATAAATTAACTAATATTTTAAAAGTTAATTAACAATTAAGACATCTTTTATTAATTAACTTCTTTAATATTATTAAGTTTATTTAAAATAAACTTTAAAATAAAGGTTATGTGTATTTTAAAACATTTTAAAGCTTGGTTAATTAAAACAATTTTTAAAAAAAAAACCTTTTTAACCAAATTCAAAATTAATCATTTACAAAAGAATTGGTTTTAACAAGATTGTTTTCAAAATAAAACTTGATTTTGTTTTAAGAATTAAAACTTTTTTTATGTTAATTTCCAGACCCAAGCCTACCTTTGATTTTCCCACATTTCTTTCGTCCTCGAGCCATCTCGCAAAAATTTTCGAGTCCAGCACGAAGAAAACTCGATCCAGACCCGAGCCGCCCTCTTCTTCCCAAATTCAAAAACAACCGACTGATATGACGAATATCTGTGCATTGTGCACACAACCACGATCACCTCCGACCAACCTCACTACCTTCGACAGGTCATTGGTGATCCCTACTATTGCTCCGACCACCCAACTCCCTTTAACAACGACGAATTCGAATTTTGAGCAAGTAAAAGAAAACTGGAACCCACGTAGATCGTCGAAAAACATCTCGAACTTCCACCTCCGGCCATCTAGATCACCGACACCTCGTCTAGAGCCTTGCCACTCAACCACAAACCTATCCCCCTCGGTGCGATCGAACTCGATGCACCACAGTCGACGAAATTGCCGCGTCATCTTCGTCGAACAAAACTGAAGCTTAAACCCTAGTTCATCGTTGCGTCATCTCCACGATCATCTAGAAAACTTGTGAGTATTTTTCCGATGATCCCCCTTCCACCAACCACTTCCTGCCTCAAGCCCAACAACCATCACCACGTTCATCGTCGGAAAATGATGAAAATAGCTATTCCGTTCATCTTAGAAATACTACCTCAATTCAAAACTAAAAATCCTGATTTTAGTTTTAAAAATCCTTGTTTCCGAAATGGATTTGGATGATGTAATTGAATCTTGAATCCATGCAAGTTGAAAATTGGATAGACTTTGAATTTTCACTGTATTTCTTCTTCCAGAAAAAAGCCATCTCATATTTCTCTTAGAAATATATTTGAAATTAAGTTATGGTAATTTTAAATCCATTTTGTTTTAACATCACAAACTATAGAAGATCAGGGATAGTGGAATTCAATTTTTGAACTAGATTAAAATCTGCAATTTTTAACAGAGGCATTCTTGCCTGTTTCCAGATATGTGCACCCAGTATATTCATACACACAGGCATATTACATAACCATACCAGCATATTTAATTCATAACTTCCAAGATGATCACATGCAAACCAAAAATTTAAACAGATGTAAGGTTTAAGAAGTGAGTTTACTCACCTGGAATGTTAAAACAGAGAGCTTGTAAAATCTGGAAGTTGAATTTTTTTGTTCCTGAGGTTGAAAACCTGAGTTGTTCTTGATGTTTTGATTGTTGAATTTGTTGAGTTGCTTCTAGATTTTTGATTCAGCTTTTGTTTGAATTGATCTGAAACTTTGCTTTGGCTTTCAGGTTGAAGTTTTCTTGTTTCAGGTTTAAAAATGTTTTAGAACAGAAATTTGAATCTTTGAAAATCTGGAGAAATGTTTTGATTTAGCTTGCTCTTGATCTGCTTCAATTTTTTCTTTCTTATGCATGTTTATAAATTTTTAGATTAAAAGAAAAGAAATTTTCTTGCCACATGTTAATCTATAGTAACACTTGTATTATGCATGTAATCTCAACATTACAAATGTTCACATGTAACATTTTGTGTTTATATCCTTAATTTAAATTATTTTGTAAATTTTGTTTTAAACCTTTATGCATTTATATCTTCATATCTTAACATATGTTTTTGTTTTAAATGTTTATGTTTTTATCTTCTTATATACTTTTATAACTATTTAAATAACCTTAAAGAGATATGACTTTAAAACTAATTTTACATTAATAAGGGGTCACACAAATATTTTATATATATAAGAGAATTCAACTTAAAATAACCCTTTTGAAAATTATTACATTAATTCTCAAATCATATCTTCCAAATATTAATATATATTAAAATTAGAAAACAAACTTTTATTAATCTTAAAGCTTTAAATTCTATTTATTTTCAAAATGTTTATTATTGAATTCCAATCCAAAACTCTATTTATAATCTTATTGAATTTCCAATTCAATTTCTTTATTTACAATCTTTTGATATATATATTTATTCGAGAAATTTCTTATCAATTCACCAAAAATCCACAATTTAATTCAAAAAATTAAATTTATCGTCAAATTAAAATTGGCTAAGATTTGGGAATGTTACACCTCTACTGTGTCATATTCAACTTCTTCTAAGAGAATAAATACCGTAAAGACTTATGATCGATATACAACTCAAATCTCTCCCCTAAGAGTATTCAATGAGAAGATCACAGCTACCTGCTCCAAATCATGAGTAGGATATCTAACTTCATGTTGTTTAAGCTGCCTAGATGCGTAGGCAATGACTTTACCACTCTGCATCAACACCGCTCCTAATCCAGTTCCACATGCATCCGTATACACCACCAATCCTTGGTTTCCGTCTGGAACTACTAACATGGGTGCATTGGTCAATAGATACTTTAACTTAAGGAATGCCTCCTCACACTTGTCGGACAAAACAAATCTCACTTCCTTCCTGGTTAGCTTAGTTAAGGGTGCTGCTATCCACGAGAAATCCTTAATGAATCTCCAGTAGTAGCCAGTAAGTCCAAGAAAACTCCTGATCTCAGTCATCGTCTCTGCTCTTCTAATTATTTACGGCTTCAATCTTATCTGGATCGGCTGACAATCCTTTCTCTGAAACCATGTGACCAAGAAATTTCACATCTTTCTTCTAGAAATGACACTTGGTAAACTTGGCCTTTAGCTGATTCTGTATCAACGTCTCAAGCACCACTCTAAGATAAACTTCATGCTCTCTCTCATCCTTAGAGTATACTTGAATGTCATCTATAAACACTAGTACACACCTATCCAAATACTCTCGGAAAACTCGGTTCATCAAATCTATCAAGAAAGTAGGTGCATTCGTCAATCCAAATGGCATCACCAACCACTCATATGAACCATACCTAGTTCGAAATGATGTCAAAGGAACACTATCCTCCGCCACTCTTAACTGATGGAAATAGGTCGCCAAGTCCAACTGGAAAAACACTCTAGCTCCACTCAACTGATCAAACAGATCATCTATTCTTGGCAAAGGATACTTTTTCTTAATTGTCCTTTCGTTTAACTTACGATAGTCGATACACATCATCAATGACACATCCAGATTCTTCATAAACACCGCGGCCGCTTCCCAAGATGAACTGCTTAATCTAATAAAACTCCTTCCCTCTAGATCCACTAGCTGCACCTTCAATTCCTTCCTCTCTGCTGGTGTCATCCTACTTGGTGGTCTACTTATAGGTTCATCTCCTGGCACAAGATCTATTATAAACTCAACAACTCTTTCAAGGGTAGTCCAGTGACTGGCTCAAAGACATCTGCAAACTCTCTTGCTACTCAAACCTGACTTAACTCATTTCCTATCTCTATAGCATTAAGCATAGCACTAACACTCCGGTCAGTATTATGTACTGAGATTATCACTTGGTTATGACTATCAGGGTGTCTCGGTGATATTTTCCTATCCTGGCAAAATATTCTAGCCTCATACCTACTCAACCAATCCATACCCAAAATGATTCTGATATCTACGAAATCAATAACATACAATCTACATGCCAAATTATGACCCAACAAATCAAGTTCTAACTGGTCACATCTTAACCCTAGAGTTGCATATCCTCCTATTGGATTCACAACCCTTTAGGAAGTAACAAGGTAGGTGGGTTCTAGACATACATAATCAACCAAACACAAAGATATAAATGATTGTGATGCACCGGTATCAAAAATTACTCTAACTGAAATACTCTGAATCAAAAGCGTACCTTCCATCACAGTCTTTCCTTTATCTGCTGTAGTAGGCCTAGCTAGTCCTATGGCAAAAACTTTTCCTTTGTCCTTCATAACTGACTCTGCGCACTAATTCATGTAATGCCCAACTCGATCACAGTTGAAGCATTTCACATTGCAGCTTTCTTTCCATTTCCTAACCGACATTCATTAGCAAAGTGACCCTTCTTGTCACACTTATAGCAGACTACCTCAGCCTTTGACTTCTTGGCAGTATCTCCCTTATGGATTCCCTTCTTCTTAAAGAACTTCCTCTTCTTCCCCTGAGAACCCTGAGATTCCATCGACTTCTCTTTAGCTAAATCAGCAAGTAACTCCTTATGGCGAATGGCCATCTCCACCACTATATTACAAGGATCACGGACATGTGTCATGGCCATTCTAGCAAGCTCGGGCCTCAGTCCACGAATGAACTTTTCATTCCTTTTGATGTCAGTATCTATAATAGCATATCCGTATCGGGACAGCTCTTCAAACTTAGTAGTATACTCGACTACTAACATCTATCCTTGCACTAAATCCATAAGCTTCCTCATCGGCTCAGATTAGCAAACTCAGATACAAACTTCTGCTCAAATCTCATTTTAAAATCAACCCAAGTTAACTGTTCTTCCGGAACTCCGGTAGTGACACTATTCCACCAATGTAGTGCTGACACCTACAACTGTCTACAGGCCAATCTCCTCTTTTGTCCATCATTCAGGCCTAAATCGGTAAATATGTGCTCATAATGCAACAACCAATTCTGAACTTCTACTGCACTCTCCATTCCCAAGAATGGCTTCCCACCCAAACTGGTGTAATCTCTACTTAGCAAAGCAATATTCCCAACTGGAGCCACGGGATTAGCTCCTCCTACATTCCCAGCAACTTTAGCAGCAGCTCCTGCTTGCACCAAACTAGCAAAGAACTGATACATCATCCCCATATCTACTGGTGGATTTCCAACACCCACATTGGCTTCAGCATTTTGGTTACTAGGATTAGCCGGTCGACCCATATTTCTCCTGGTAGTGGGTCGAGCATTTCCATTAGTTGTGGTGCTTCCTCCACCGAGATTTACTCTTCCATTTCCTGCTTCCATACCTCCTTTCTCATAACTCTACATACGAGCCTTAGTAAGATACAGAAGAACAATCTAAGAGAATGGGGAATACGCACTTATATATATATAACTACATATACCAATTACAAGTACATTACTATAGCGTTAACCCAAACCCCAATCTTATTATCTGATTCATTAGATTATGATTGGAAAATCTTTTAGGTTTAAGTTTCTTTTAAAGTTTCATAAACCTATGCTCTGATACCAACTTGTAACATCCCCCTACTTGGAGCCGAAAACTAACGGCTACGGATGTTGTAGTCATTCATAGTTATTAATCCTCGATAACCAAATACAGCGACATTAGATATATTGATACACAGAAACACAAGATTATGGTAAAAATTTAAAGAACAAACAAATTCCACATTCTATTTCAAAATATTCAAAATTGATTACATAATCCAAATTCGCAGACCTCGTTCAGATAACATATAATTATTACAAAGTACGACAAGAGCAACATATGAATATGCCCCATTGGTAGATAAGAGTATATAGATAGGTAAGAAAATAATTTTCCTTTACAAACAAAACACACAGCGGAAATAAAAGAACTCTAATAACAAGCTTGCCTCCGTCACATCCTCGTAAGCTTTATTCGTCTGAAAGAACACGTGGAAACCTTAACTCTCAACCTACTCAAATTCAGTTGAGTACCCAAGATTTAAGGGGAAAACAAAAACTTTGAGTCAGACATAAAGCCTGGTATGAATAATAATTTACCATCTCAAACCATTTAGATATCTAGTGAGGCCACACCGCTTAGCCGAACAGGTTTTCCCGTCACTAGTATCCTAAAACATTTATAAAACCATATACTATGCTTCTGCATCCACAATGGTTAAAACATAGTCTTTTAAAACATTATGATGATATGCAAAAACAAATCAATTCTGAATTACTCAACCCCATTCATTCTGACTATCTATCCCAATTATAGTTTCTAGCGTTACTATTAACCTGTTAAGTGTTTATGGACTATCTGTCCAATTACTTAGTTTTCATGGGATCACTAAGAACCTATTGGTAACTCCAATATCTTATCTCTTATCCTAGTTTTCATGGGCTAACTAGGAACCTATTGACTGACTATCAATATCTTAATCCGGATATAGTTTTCATGGGGTAACTACAAACCTACTGGCCTCTGCCAGTATCAAATCATAGTTTTCACTGGCTGGCTATGAACCTATTGGCCCCTGCCAATATCATACAGTTTTCATGGGCTTATTGTAAATCTATTAGCCATTGCCAATATCTTTAATTAAGATTTTAACATGTTATGTCATATTCACTACTGGTCAACCTAACTGGTTAGTCTGCCCTTTCCCTAAAATACAGTTATGGGTTAATAACATTGTGAATAATATTTCCAAATTTTTTATTTATGCCATGGTTTTTTCTTTAAAAATGAGAATGGGTTATTTGTTTTGAAACTATAAAACATCACTTTCGAAACCACTGGATGACCTCTTTCGAAAGCCAAAAAAATTCTTTTCAAAACTCTAAGTATATACCTTTCGAAACCAATGATACCTTCCGATGGTGTCAAGAAACATTCTTTAAAACATAGCTTCAAAACAATTGAAGAACCCTTTCGAAAGCATTGGGTTTACTCTTTAAAAACTTCATTTGGGTCAAAATGGTTATTTACAAAAGTATCTCTTTTGAAACGACAAAAATAAATTTGGGGAAAAGTTGATGGTGTGGGAACCATCTAGTTCGAAAGCAAAGACCTTTAAAATCAAAACTTCAAAGGATAGAGTCGAAAACCCCTTTCGACTCCATCAACTTCGAAACCCTCAACCCCTTCGAAAGCAATTAGGAAGTGGCTAACTTTGGTTAAAATAGAGATAAGATTTCGAAAGCATCACAATCGAAAGGTAGCAAAGCGGTCAGGTTTCGACTAGGTCGGAACCTACCCTTTCGAAAGCTCTTGTTCAAGGAAAAAGGTACCCATTCAAAAGCTAATGCTTTAACATAATATGACAACCTTCTTCGAAAGATAATTATAAAACCCTTTCGAAAGCATATGTTTCGACTATGTTGAAAGCTTTAAGTAAAAAAGGAAAGAGTTTTAACTTATGAAAACAAAGCAGGGTTTCGACTCCATCGAAAGCTAACCTTTCAACACCAAGACTTAAGCCCTCTTTCCAATCCACTGCATACCATCTAAGTGATATCTTCTATATTGGTTCTGACTATGGTGGTTTCAACTGTGTTGGTTTCGACTGGGATGAGGCGAAAACAAAGGAGTCAAAAGGTACTTACTATTTGAGGTGGAACACCTTTTCTTGGGTTAAAGGCTGAATTGTTGCAACTTTTAGTAATTACTTTAAAACAACTTACCTATTTGTACAAGGTTGATTGGCTGCCATAGAAACTTTTCAAATACTTTACATTTAAAACTGCCGCATTTATATCAAATGAAAACCATAAAAATGTAACATTTAAGCCCTTCCATATATTAAAACCAATTATTTCAGGAAAGTCCTTCTTTTAAAATGATATATTTTCCCTAGTAAATCAATTAGGAAAAATCCCCAAAAACCATAGAAATTCAATTTCATCATGTAATCAAACATATTAAAATTTTAGACCCAATATCTTCCTAAAATATTCAAAATAAATTTTTAAACCCAATTACATAATGTTTTCATCAAAAATTCGTAGTAAAATTTTCATAGCTTAGAAAATTCTAAAAATTAAAACCCATCTCCAAAATCATGTTTTACTTAACATAAAAATTTTCCATGGCAATCTGAAATCATAGATTCTCAATTTTTACATCAAAACCGTGCAAATTCATATGCGTGTGAATTAAAATAAATCAACATAATATAACTCAAGCATATCATCATCCATTTTATAACAAAACCGAATTTAAATCATAAATCCAAAATAGTATAATCATATAATAAAAATAGAGTTGGTGTAAGATTATTATTCACCTTAAACTTGATAAGGAATTTGAGATTTGTTGTTAATTAATCGTCCCTAGCTTTTTAGCTTTTGATTGAAATCCCACCTTTTCTCCTTGTAAATGGCCGGCTATCTTAGGGTTTGCATTTTATTTTTGATTTGAGAAAAATGAACGTGAATGGAAAATTACAAAAAGATATAGTCGTGTATAATAAATTGTCTAATTTACTAATATGCCCATATGTAGGTTAATTAACCTTTAAATCAATTTAATGCCCTTTTATATTATGGTTAAGCACGGCCTTATGTACTTTATTCAACTCTCAATCCCCTTATCGTCATTATTCTATTTAATTTATCTAATTAAATCTTCTGAATAATGTTATCAAAAATTAGGAATGTTACACCCTCTCTCTCGAAATGGCAATCATCTTAAGAGGATCGTTAAGGGAGCGCCCTGAAGCTTTGGTTTTTGGTTGATGCATATGGAGAGGTGTGGTGGTAGACATTGCCTGTTGTTTAGATTACACTGCCATGCTGATGCCTTTGTTATCTTTATTTGATTTGATAATATGTCAAGTCGGAATGGAGTAGCATTTCCTATTATGCTTTGAGGGTTGACTTGGGGTATGCTTAGAACGTGCTTGAGGCTATTCATGATTCGAGTTGCTCTCTTTGGCAATATGCTTGGGTTCCTAATGAGAGAGAGAGCTTCACATTTGTTGTTTTCCCATAAGTATGGTTCTTTGCTAGGGCATATTCTAAATGATCATGTATATTGCTCCTTCGGAGTGCCTTTGACCCTATATGGCACTGCCTGGATTTCCCTCAGTGTGTGTTGATATAGACATGTTCCTATAGATGCTGACAGAATGTGAATTTTGGAGGTCCACTCAGTTTGGTACTCTATTTTGGCCACGGTTCTAGATATAGCCACTGTGACTTGCCCCTATTTCTTGGTACGTGCAGTATTTGTCCCTTGATGTGGTTCCATTGGTCGTCGAGCTTAGGTTAGGTTAGATGTTTTGATTTCAAGTTGGTTCTCGGCATGAATGAGTGTAACACTTGCCCCCAAGTCTGTTGCGATCATAGGTCATGGTAGACTTGTTATCCTGAGCACCGGTTCTGCACCCTTTTTTTCCCCGATTCCTCTTGCTTTCCCGCTATTTGGATGTGGGCTTTTGTGCTTTGACCTAACAAATAGCTTTTTGGTACATTCCATGTATTGTGTTTTTCTTGTCATGCTTAGGGCATTCTACTGGATAGCGTAGGCCTCTTGGTCATGACTCGATGAGCTATAGCCTTTTCTTGCATATTGATGCGATCTGAGAGCTGGTCTGTCCCGCATCGGTTTGACCATGTGCATGATATGACCTTCCCTCTTGTTTAAGAGTGGAGGATCCTTTGCTGGTTTTAACTATAAGCTTAGTATGACCTTCCCCCTTCTTGGGGGCATATTGTCCTTAGCCGTATGCTTGCTTGTATGTTTCTTATGACCTGCCCCCTATTTACGGGGCGTAATGTCCTTAGCTGTATGCTTAGATGTATGTTTATTATGACATGCCCCTTATTCTGGAGGTGTAATGTCCTTCGCTGCATACTTGGTATGACTTGCACCTACTTGGAGGCGTAATGTCATACGTATGCCGCACCGCATTCTTCTCTAGTATCACCGTTCTCATTTATGAGATTGCCGTTGTCGCTTGTAGCGAGAACTATACCTCTAAACGATGGCGGTGAGCTTTGAAGAGTAAGAAGAAGACTTGACTGAGAAGTCGGTTCATGTATATACAATCCATTATCGTCTGTGCATGGTTTCTTTGTATTTGTTCTGGCCGTCTAATATCCATACGTCCAGTGTGGTATGTCAAATTAACTAACATAAGATTTTGTATACCGGTTTAGGCAGTTCAATATCCCTACGACCAGTCTTCCTACAGTTGCTATAATATATATAAATATTTATACTAGATCGGGGTAATTTTTCCATCCTGTCCAGCACATGGATGAAAAGCCGGACTTGCGTTGATGCAAGTTTAAGTATGTAGGAAAAGTGTCATCGTTTTCAATGTTGGGATTTCCGTTTTCACCTAATGATTTCACACTTTGCTAAATCGGTGACTAATGACAATAACCTATGAATGTGCATTGATTTTTCCAGGAACAATACAAAGATTTTTAGACTGGTTCGGGCTGTATAATATCATACGTCCAGTTTATAGTATCATTACTCCTTTATAGTATTACAATATAGATCATGTAATCAATGCAAATCAGACAAAGTAAGGTCAGTGGTGTTCTGAGTTCCAAGGTCTTGGGACTTGGTTGCCATTAGGTCTAGATAACTGGTATGCTCCGTTTGCTAAAACCTTTGCTATGACTAATGGTCCTTCTCAGTTTGGTCCTCATGCTCCATCCATCGGGTCTTTTGTATTGGCCATTACTCTTTGCAGTACTAAATCCCCTTTGTAAAAGTTTCTTTCTTTGAGCCTCGCATTGTAACTCTACGCCATCCTTTGCCGATATATGGCCGCTACTGCTGCTGCTTCATCCCTTCTCTCCTGGATGAGATCAAGGGCAACTTCTTTCAATTTCTTATTCTTTTCTACGGTATATGATATTATTTATGTGATGGGATTTCAACTTCTATGGGTAGCATGTCCTCATTTTCGTAAGTTAGCAAAAAAGGAGTGTGCCCTATAGTGGTTCCGGTTGAAGTCATATAGGCCCATAACACAAAAAAGAGTTCTTTTTTGCCGACTTTCCTTTAAATTTTGTAGCCTTTTCTTCAGTTGTTTTTTGATGGTTTTGTTCGCAGCTTCAATATATCCATTTTACTATGGGTAAGCGATCGAGGTGAAACCTTTTATTATGTCATTTTTCTCACGAAGGTCTGTGAATTCCTTGCTCTCAAACTGGGTGTCATTGTCAGAGATAATTTTATATGGTATTCCATACTAGTAATTATATTCCTTACTACAAAGTGACTATCTTCTTTGCAGTATTTATGGCTAGTGACTCCCCCTCTACCCATTTGGTGAAGTAATGTATGGCCACTATGGCATATTTAGCTCCTCCTTTCAATATTAGAAGTGGTCTTATCAGATCTATTCCCCATATATCGAACAACCATGGACTTGAAAGGGGGATGAGCTTATTAGATGCTTGTTTAGGGATACTGGAGAACCGTTAACATCTGTCACACTTCCTTACAAATTCCTTTGCCTCTTGAAGTGTGGTAGGCCAATACTAGCCTTGTCTTTGCACATTTTTTGACAATTTGTTTCCCTAGAGTGATCACCGCATCATCCCTCATGTACTTCCCTCATGACTCGTATCCCCTCTTCCTTGGAAAGCACCTAAGGTAAGGGGTAGAATACGCTCTCTTATATAATGTGCCATCAAAGAAGGAGTATTATGGAGCCTGGTATCTTATTTTTCGAGCCTTTTTGTTTGGAGGTAAGATTCCATTTAGATGATATTGCTTGATAGGAGTAATCCAGTTGTCCTCCTCAACTTGTCGGCATGAGGATTCTGTAACCGGCTGTTCTTGGCTATCTACTGTCTCTTGGTTTAACATGCCTTGACCAATATTTGATTTGATTTGGTTATGCTTGGCTCTACTTGATGCTAAACTGGCACTACCTTCATTTCATTAGCCATTTTCATACTAGTTAGTTTTGCTAATGAGTTAGTAGAAGAGTTTCTTTCATGAGGGAATTGTTTATCTTAGATTGTTTAAACTGCTCTAGTAATTTCTTAAATAGCTTTACGTATTTTGGCTAAGTTCAGTACCTTGACTTGGTATTTGCCCTACACTTGATTTACAATTAATTGAGAATCACTCTGAACTTTAATCTGCATTATCTTCATGACTTGGAGTATTCGTAGGCCTACAAGGAGAGCCTCATGTTCAACCACATTATTGGTTGCTTTAAAACCAAGCTGAACTCCTTCATGTGGCTTTTGCTCGTTTGGTGTGATCAATACATACCCAATTCCTACTCCTTGTTCATTAGATGCTCCATCTACGAACATGTAGTAGAATTGTGGGGTGTTTGTTAACTCTTTATAATGGGCCTTGGTTGACAAGTTGCATTATGTAACAAAGTATGAAAGTGCTTGACCTTTGATTGCCTTCCTGGGGCAGTAGGTAATGTCGTACTGGCTAAGTTCCATTGTCCGCTTTAATAGGCGATCTGATGTCTCTGATTTTTACAGTATTTGTCTGAGCGGTTTGTCTGTGAGGACTTTTATGGGGTATTCCTAAAAGTAAGGCTGCTGCTTTTTCACTATAAGGAGCAAGTTATAGGCCATCTTTTTGACAGCTAAGTAGTTTAACTCCGCACCTGATAGCCGCTTGCTCATAAAATAGATTGGCTTTTGTGTCCCTTCATCCTCTCGCACTATTAAAACACTAATGGCTTGATCAGTTACAGCTAAGTAAATGTATAAGTCTGCACATGTTATCGATTCTAATAATATAGGAGTATTGACTAGATGGTCCTTTAGATTTTGGAAAACTGTCTCGCACTCCTCAGTCCACATGAAGCTTATCACCTTCTTCACTTGACCGAAGAACAGGATGCATTTGTCTATAGCCTTGGATATGAATCTGCTTAAGGCTGCTACTCTACCATTTAGGCTTAGATCCTTTGTCTTCTATGGGGTCCCCATTCCTCTTATAGAGTCGATTTTCTTACGGTTAGCTTCAGTGCCATGTGCACTCACTATATATATTCTAGGAACTTGCCTGATTGGATAGCAATGGTGCATTTCTGTGGATTTAGCTTCATATGATATTGCCTTAGGACTGTGAAGGTCTTCTCTAAGTCTTTAAAATGATCTGGTGCTGCCTTTGACCTACCTAACATGTCATCCACATATACGTCCACATTCTTTCCAATCTGCTTAGCAAACATCGTATTAGCTAACCTCTAATAAGTTTCTCCAACATTCTTATGTCCGAATGTCAGAACTTTATAGTTGTATATCCTTTTGTCTGTCACAAAGCCGGTCTATTCCTGATTTGGCTCAAACATAGCTATTTGATTATACCACAAATAGGTGTCTATGAATGAAAGAAGTTCATGCCCACTAGTTGCATCTACTAACTGATCGATCCTTGGCAATGGAAAACTATCCTTAGGGTAGGTCTTGTTGAGATTGGTGAAGTCTATGCAGGTTCTCTATATCCCATTGGGTTTTATCACCAGTACTGGATTAGCAGTCCACTTAGGATATCACATTTTCCTAATGAACCCATTCTCCTTAACTTTTTCAACCTCTTTATACATAGTGTTGTATCTTTCTAGGTCTAGAGTTCTGTGCTTCTTTTGACTGGTGTGCATCCGGGTCGATATTCAGTGCATGACATATGATGGCTGGGTCTATTCCTACCACATCTGAATGGGTTTAGGCGAATACATCTTTGGATCATTTTAGGAAGTCTATTAGTTCGTCCAGGGCTTCTGTATTAATGTTTTTCCCTATCTTGAGTACCTTTGTGGTATCCTTTGGGTCCATCTGGATATCTTTAGCATCATCTACCGGTTTCAATTCTTTCTTTGTCGCCCCTAACCTCAGATCTCTCTCACTTTCTGATCCTTCTTATGGTCGTAAGCTCACGGAGGACGCCTACTTCTGGGCTTCCTCAGAGAAGTACTATGCATAAACTAAATTATATTCATCAATGTCAATCATATGCATATATATTCTCTTCTCTTTTCTCTTAGGTTTAGTAGGTGTAGGGTTACTCGTCATAATATCAGCTTGAGTATCTAATGCTGCCATAATTTTATACCCCGAATTAACTTCAGCTCTATCATTATGAATATCAGAAGAAACAATAGAATAGTTTGGAACAATTTTATTGCTAGAGTTAAGAGTTACATGATATAGTTCTCTAGATAAAAACTGTTCCCAGTAGGGTATTAAATATCATGAGCAAATCCTTCTGAGAGATGATTGCCCCAGATCAACCAGAGCGGGTCCTCCTTAGAAAGCATTATAGGGTGAGGGTTGATCGATGATTAAGAAACTTGCATAGAATGACTTGTGTAACTGGGCACTTCCAGCTGAGAAGGTCAGCTAACCCTACTGGAATGGTTGCAGTGTTTTGAAACTAAAAATGGATTCAGGGTTGGTTTCAGGATATCGGATGGTAGTTTCATTTGATCATAGGCGGATTTGAAGATGACATTTATTGAAATGGCCGAATCAACAAAGACTTACTTCATGGTGCATTTCGGTATCTGCACTATATAATAAGTGGATCTTGATGTGGGAATACAACTCCTGCCGAATCAGTTACCGTGAAGGTTATCTCTGGTACAGGCTTCTGTTTGACATAGAATATTTCCTTTTTGGCTTTAGCTTCCTGCACGTACCTCTCCTATGCCTTCTTGCTAGCACCAATAAGGTGCGACATTCCATTGATTGAAGCTATCGGGTTTGAAGGGTTACTAGCTTGACGTTCATTCGGATACGGAGTCAGATGGCCAGTCCTATCTCTTCTATCCTCCCTCTGGAATCTGCCCGAATATCCCTTCTCGATTAGCCTTTCTATCTCCTTCGAATGTTGGTAGTTGTTAATATGGTAACCATTTTCTTTGTGGAAACGATAGTAAGCTCCACCTTTATTCAATTCTGGTTTCTTTTTTTGTTCGGTAAGTTGTAAGATAATTTGTCCTTAGTCATCTCAAATACTTGTCCAAAGGGATGAGTGAGGGGAATCTTTACGGTGAGGTGTACCTCTTTCTGCCATTTGGCAGGTAGATGGTACCCATCTGCCCATCTTTTCCTATCGTAGTTTGGGTGGAAATTTCACGGGATTTGGATACATATCCTACTTCTTCCATCCTGATGTACCCTGCTGCCCTTTCATAAAAGGCTTTCAGGTTATGGCATGATTTCCTGCTATTCTTATCCCATATAGTCGTTCCTCTCTTAATTAGGGTGTAAGCTGGCATTAGTAACTCCTTTTCACTAGTTGCTCCAATTTGAAAAGCTTCTATCTTGAAGCGTTAAATGAAGCTACACAAGCTTTCATTCACCCATTATTTCACATAGGGCATGGTACGATGTTTGGAGAGGCTTCCCTCCCCGAGTTGAATTGTCTTAAGAAATTAGTAGAAAATTGCCTTCAAGATTTGACTCTCTTGATCCGTACCTTCTGAAAAACCTTGAAGCTGCACCTGATAAGTATACAGGGAATAATTTACATCGGGTCATCTTTCTAACCTTCAAGATGTCCATAAAATATTCAAAGGTACTGAGGGATCCTCAAGGTTGGTAGTTCCGCCAAACTTATCAATCGTAGAGGCTTTGACATTGGAAATAGGCTTTAATAATGGTCTCACTAAAAGGAGTGCAAATTCCTTCCCATATCCTTTCTCCAATATTCTATTGACAAATCTTTGTTTGTTGCTCCACTTGAGTCCTGAGCTGTTGGATCTCGTATTCCCTCGGGTCACGCCAGGATGGGTTACCATCAGATGTGGTGTCCCCATCATTTCCCGTGGATTGAATTGGTCGTTCCAGCAACAAAGGGTTTATGTTGGCTGTCTTTGTTTTAATCTTGGGATTAGCCTAGATTTTACTCTTTAATTTGATATTAGTTTTTAATCTTTAATTTGGTGTTAGTTTTTAGTCCAGCATCACCATTCCCATTAATGGGAGTGACGTTATCGTTCACCTACTGAATGTTTGACACAACTGTGGAATGATGGCCGTGAGCTGTAGAGTGGGGAGGTAAAGATGGCCCATGAATGATATGTTAGGTCATCGTTTTCCCTAACCCTTCCATACACTGATTTATGTGATCTGAGAAGGATTGGAATATGGTTATGATGGTATCTACAAGGGACTCGGTCAAGACGCGCGCCTCATCCTGGTTATTCGAGAGTATAAGTGATTTAGGGATAATTTTTGATGCCAAATGTGTAGATTCATGAATCGAGGCAAGAGGTGAAACGGTGGGATTCATGGTTTGTGATTTATTATTTTACTGGATTTGGAAAATAAACACTTTTATAAGGTTCAGGTACTCCTTCTAGCGTCAAAAGATGTTGAGGAACTTTTTCATCCTTCAACTCGTCAAATTTGTACAAAGTAATTTACCTACTAGTTACTTTGCCGATTTAGAATTAGCAGGGTCAAGTAATCTTAGCTTTGCTGTGAAGTAGTGATTATGTCGCTGAATGCTTACACAATCAAGTAGTTGCACTTTAACTGTTTGGTAAAGTGTCAGATCTAGCCAATATTTAATCCAGATGTAATTGAAAGAAAGTATTGTACAACAACTAGTAAGGAAACAATGTAAAGCAGTAAAGGACATGTGATATACTTGGTTTGGATTTTAAGAAATCCTATGTCCATGATGAAAGTTTCTCCTTCTTTTTTCAGTAATTGGGTATAGAATTTCATGATCAAATGTACCATTAATCCTTAAAGTTTTCCAAAAAAGGAAAATGCTAAAGAGAAGTCCCTTTCATGCTATAGTGTCTTTTCTATTTATAGTCATGAAAAGCACACGAATTACTAGAATTCCTTTCTCGTCGTTATGCCTCGACCCTTGGATCTTGCCAACTGTTAATTATTCGTATTATCTATTTTATGTGACTGGATTACTAACATATCTGCAAGAAGTTTGAATGGAGGCGGGAATCCTAAAATTAGAGCGGGAAGATCCGAAATTGAGGGTCTAGCAGACAACCTCGAATCCATCTTAACCAGGTTGGGACTTGGCTAGAACGATCATCTATAGGATGGATCCAATAAGAGACCCATTAAACCGTTAATCACACCATGGAAATGAGGCCACATGTCATCAACCGGGCTGAGTTACCTTCCTTCCTTAAGTTATAAGGATGAGATATATGTATGGATGCATATATTTTTACCAAGGTATGTATAGATGTATGTTATACGTGTAATAACATAATATATGCTTAAACGCTAGAGAGTGAGTTACATTTTTCTAGCCCCTTTATATTTCAAGGATGAAATTCTTTTGGGAGGAGAATTTAATATCCTACAAATTTTAATAAAAAAATATAGGAAATTATTGTCAAGGACAAAATTTCTCAGGATATTAGCCTAAAGGACAGACCTTCAGTAATTTAGCCTAAAGGACAACTTTCTTTAGGTATCAGTTTTTAAGTTTTTAGGTATCAGTTTGTAGTTATCGGTAGCAGTTTTTAGGTATCAGTTTTTAGTTCGGTAGTAGTTTTGGAAAAATATTTGTCCTTATGAATAATTTTGAAAGAATGTTTGTCCTTATGAATAATTTTTAGGAGAATGTTTGTCCTTGTGGATAAAATATTGAGGTCGTGTCCTTAAGGCTAAAAATATACAAATTTTTGTCCTTTAAATTAATTTCCCCTAAAAAAATATTATGTAAAGCATGATGTGGTAATTTTACTAAAAAATAAAAAGTTGGATTTTATGAATGAAAGAATTAGCAATAAAACATACACAATTGCATAAAGCACGTTTTTATGGTCAAGTGTTACTATAAATATATATTACAAAAATGGACATACGAATATGAAGGTACAATTAAAAGAATAAGCTAAAGGAAACATACCAATTATTATTGTGAACAAACAGTATTGCTAAGAAGATATATGAACCAGCTCAGGCCAGAAGAAAAGAACATACATTTCATTTTTCATCTCCTTAGCCTCTGCAAAAATAGAACCCTAGAGTAGAAATTTAAAATCTAAAATAAAGACCAAAATTCTACATAAAATTCTAATAATAATAATAATAATTAAAGAGAAAAGAAATGGTTTTTCAAATCTAAGATCATCATAGTGTTTAACGAGTTTGTGAGCTAGGTCAAATCCAGAGGAATAAGGATTAGGCAAGTTTTATCTATTTGCAAGTGGGAACTTATTCTCTTTTTATATGATTCTATTCATATTCTTAGTTCATTATTAATTGTCTAAATTAGTTAAAGTATGTATTTTTGTTTATTTTTATTATGAAGAAAACCCATAGATTTATAGAAAATTGGGATATAAATATATTTAAATTGGGTTATGGATAGTTAACTGTATGATGCTCTAGACATAGGTTCTAGAGGTCAATGGTTTGAACCCTTGAAACATTAAAATGAGTGCTCTGCTTAAATAATGTATCATTATTACTATCAAAAAAAATATTTAAAATCATGTATAAACTTTGTGATTTGGATTTAGAAGCAATTTTTAGTCATTGAAATTTGATTTAAATTTTATCGACAAAAAGAATAATGATTAAGATTATATAGATAAAATATAAGAAAGGATATTCATTTTAATGAAATAAAAAAGAATAGATCTATGTTGAATTGTAATACAACTCAATCATTATCAAATTGGAAGTTATGTTAATAAATAAACAAAGATAGGCGATTAACTATGTGAAAAACACAATACAATCATATGAAAAGTAAAAAGTAGCCAAATAGTTTATCGAACTGACTTGGGAGATGACTGATTGATGGAAGAAATCCTAAGAAAAACCCAAGACCAAATCTAGAAACAACAGTGAATTCTAGGGCAAATGGTCGACTAATTAGCTGGAGGAAAAAAAATATACTATAGGCAAACAGTTGATTGATAGGCTTTGAACGGTCGACTAGTTGTCTGTAGCTAGTCCACAATGAGCCTAGACATTAGGGCCAATGCGAATGACTGTGCTACTTTGCCTTGACTTGTTAATAATATTAGGAAATTGCATGATACAAATATGTGGAATGTGGATTGATACTGCAATATAGATAATGTTAGGAAAACTATATTCATATGTATTGGCTAACACTTAGTTATAAATAAATGAAAAGGCGTATGCAATGGCTCATCATTGCCATAATGGTTGATATGTTACTGGGAGTAAACGACAGAATGGTCCTTCCATTCAATAGATCATGACATATACAATATATAGTCATTGCTTTAATATATGGATTACATGGCATATACCATAAATGGTCATTGTCTTAACCTCATGTAGCATATAGGACGTATGGTCTCTACCTATGGGATCAAAAGATATATACGACATATGATCGCTTTCTAGATGATCTTGATGTTGGCATATGAGACATATGTCGTTGTCTCTCAACAAATAGGGAATATTTAGCTGTTATTTAAAGAACCGTATTTAGTTAGGTTACCATGGATAATTAATAGTATTGTAGAATGGTTAGAATTAACGTGTGAAAAAGAAGTGCAAATTATTTAAGTAGGAAGCCCTAAAATGATAAGGGTAGAATTAGCCTTCAATAATATCATACTAGTATGATAGCGTCATATGCTTGGAAGTATTTTCTCACCCACCAGGCTTATGTCTGAACTCCTGTATATTCCCATTTTTTTTATGTATGATAGGTTTACAGGAAATAGTGAACATTGGTGTTCAATAGAACAACGAAGGCACTAAAGTTTCCTCGTTATCTAGCTACTTTTATGCTATTTTACTACTTTGTATTTATTTCACGTAAAGCTATAAATTATGGAGTATTGTTTTGGGATTATGTAACGATATTTATGGCTATTGTTATTTGGAAAATACTTCGGATATTCATTTCTCAAAGTTCTATTATATTTTATTCCTTACTCTATGAGTTCAAAAAGTGTAGATAAAATAGATAGCTCTATATGCTGTTATTTGTCCCATTTACCCTAAAATCCTTTTTATGGTCCTTACGATTTGTGCATCAATTTAGACATAGAATAAGAGAATGATGAAAGGTGAGTTGTTAAGAAAAATGGATGTAGAGAAATTTCTCAAACCATTAAAATTGCTTGTGTCTTTAAATTACAACACTCACCGAAAATTTTGCCTTTTGTCTTCCATATGAAAAAAAGCTCAGTATCTCATTCTAAGATTGAGTTCTTCCAAACCAACCTTTTGTTTTTAGTTAGCATCAAGAGAAAACCATGCTAACATATTATATATGTATCTCTTACAAGTCTCTCATTGTGAAAACCTGCACCTCTCGACACACCAATCCAAAGCCTAGGGCGACTTTCGAACTCACATCGGTGCCAAGAAATACGAGCTATCGGGTTTTTAAACAATTCAAAGACTAAAGATATGCAGATATGATCTAAGATATGTTATACTTTTAGAACTCACAGTGGAAGGAAACAAAATATAAATATAGAAAATAACGATCTCAAAAAATATCTCAAAACACAGTCTTAGAATAACAGTACGTAGTCAAATACAGAGTACACGGTAATGGAACCCATAGTCAGATAAAATACTAAGTAATAGATAAGATAAACAATTACATGGAGAGTAAAATAAAATGATAAGCAACTCCAGTGATGAGCTCGCCTCTCCACGTACTGTACGCGGGCCTATCACCTATGCTCTATTCTTCTATGGTAGGGGAAAAAGAAAGGAAAGCGGTAGGTCAGACAAAAGTCTAGTGAATGAGTACACAATTAATATATGGTGATCATATGCAGTTGACTTTAATTCTACTCTATGTGACCTAGCGTGTTCTTACATGTGTCCGTATATTTCTAGGGATCTTCACTTAAGAGTTTTTACTTGATACACACCAACACTAACAACTTATGCAGGCTCCTATAAGGATCGAACTACAGATCGAACTATAATATATAACGATCGACTAATAGCTACTAGAGCTCCTCTAACATAGGATCATCCTACATCTTTCCCGTATTGGACTATATCGAACACATTATGACTACCCGTAACTACATCACATAGGTTTCCCTACAATTTCCACATGGGAATAAATTTCCCACAACTATGACTACATGTACCCCAACTATGCATTGTAGGAAGCCTGCAATGTCAACTAGTTGAAGTGTCTCATCATCTACAATGGGTCCACCTCATAATCGTAGCATACACATCTTATTGGATGCAATGGGACCTATCAACAACATAGCATCACATCGCGTCAGGTATCCGTGAGTGCCAAGGAACTCCAATTGTGTCGGTCACGCACACTTCATTAGGCATCAGTCAGTGTTGCATGACCATTGTAGAACCATATGTGAGTGTCATTTGCAATAAACCGCCCTCACTCGAATAATCGACTCCTACTAGATAAATAACATTTATCCAGTTCGCAACGTCCTAGCGTCATCTCATATGGAACTAGCTTTTCTACTATTTCTAACATCCATTTATATATATATAATATATAATCAACTATTTATTATTTATAACCCGAGCCTTAGGCTGAGGTTCGATCTACCCTGGAAAATGCTAACCGGTCGACCGTATGCTCCTTGAGCGATCGAATGCTTACTATCGACGGCTCCATATTGTACGGTCGATCGGTCATCGTAAATTTAGGATTTTTCTATACTGATTTAAGTTCGTGTTTGTTTACCAAATTTTCTATAATGACCTGCCTTTTCGACCGTCAGAAGTCGACAGTAATACATCCACGGTATTCACATATCGAGTATCCAAGTGCGGGAAAGACAGATTGTTGAGATAAAAGAAAATAAAAGACAGAATAGAATCTCACAATGAGATAAGTAATATATAATATCCAAATTTTCTTCACAAAAGAAGAACATTAATATTCAAATAACATCAGAGTCTAACCTATCATAAACCTACACAGCTATAACAGTCTGTTCTTATAAATACTAATGAATACAAACAAGAAACACAATGGAAATAAAACATGGAAACATATGTCTTAGAGGCATCCAGTTCCTCTCTTCAAGCTCTAAGCATCCAAAGCTAACTTTGGAAAAATACTTGGGTCTGACCCGAGTATTATAAGAAGATAACATCTGGATCAGTCTGGTACGTGAGAAACTCAAGTCACAAGGAATTGTTGTATCATATAAAACCTTTCAAAATAAAGGTACCTCGTAAGACCACGCTGCACATAAACACGGATGAGTTTTT
Organism: Allium fistulosum; assembly: GCA_030737815.1. Lineage (NCBI taxonomy): Eukaryota > Viridiplantae > Streptophyta > Magnoliopsida > Asparagales > Amaryllidaceae > Allium > Allium fistulosum. The sequence continues at coordinate 1,149,053,107 of CM060905.1, forward strand.
ATCTTACGATAACAAAAACATTTTCATAAGAAATCCAGTGATATTATAATAATGTCTAAGGTCTAAAATAAATTATGAATATAGCTGAATGCTTGCTCTCGCGTTCCAGCATAGTTAGGCACAACTAAGTCTGTAAGGCACTTATTGAAGAATGGATTCCATCAATGACATGGCTATCAGGGTACCGTCTGTCACAGTACACCTTTAGATAAAATATACCGAGGGCCTAGCATGGACCCCCTACATGGCAAGAACAGCCTATCCTTTACTGGATAATATCGAATATTTCATCACCCTCGTGGCTTTGCGACCTTTTCCCGAGAGCTCTCATGCACAACCAAATCATAAATAATAATCTAAAAGGGTGGTGATATTACCCTAATGTGTGCAGCCCATATAGCCTTACGGCATATACTATGATGACTGTCCTATACCACCGGCACCAATAGCACATGAATAGTGTGTTATCTGTGCCGAGCCGAGATAGGATGATTGTCGAGATAGAAATAATAGCATATAACCTATCATATCTCACAAGGCATGGATAAAATATAATATCATAGATATAACAGAAGAGATAGTAATAACTATGTGAACAAATCATCATCAGAGCAATAGATCCACAAAGTTTTACACTAAATGCAGTAGAGTTTATATAATAGAAGTAAACTCTAACAAACAGTATCAACAATTAGTAAGGCGCAAGCATTGTCAAGGGCTCCATAACATTGCTCAACGGAATAAGCATAGACTCCATATATATGTATATAATACGAGATAGCTCCATCCAGCTCATCCTCCGAACAGCTACCGCATCACCTAGACCTGTTATCTAGTCTACTCATTTAAGAGTACTCAAGATAATAAGAGGCAAAGCATAACACCTTGGGTCAGACAAAAGTCTGGTGTAATCAGTAAATGAGTTATAAAATACTAAATAGGTAAATACTTACGAGTGATAGCCTACTAAAGAGAGCAACCAAAGCAACCATAGCATCCATCAAACAATCCTAACTATCACTCCATGTGCTCAAAATATATGATAACTTGTATGACCCCCGAGCTTGGGACTAATGGAAATCCCGGTTCTCTGTTGTACTCACGTATCTCACAGCCCAAAGCTGGATATGTTTTTCGTAGCCCAAAGCTGGACACTAGACCCAAAGCTATAGGTCTTAGGTATACAGGTCCCTTCATTGACGCATGGGTGTCCCTAATTATATACCTCTACTTCGGGTACAACTGAAAACTCTTCGAGTCATCAATGGTTCCTTAGCACATCCACTCGAGCCCATCTTTGCTCCATTTGGATATCAAGCACTTCTTGCTCAATCTAGTTTCCATTATTCATAAGGAACCCTTCACATTCCCTAATCAAATGGCCCACCCCTTTATGAGCAACCATCTTTAGAACCTATTCCCAACACGAGCCAACATCTGAAGACCATAGCTTTTCATCATGGTGTTATATCGTCATCCAAGCCGATACGAACGAGCCAACACCTCCAGCACAATCCATAGGACCCCTACTTCACCTCTAAGAAGTTCCATACCATTTGAACTAAAACAAGAAGTCGGTACCGACCTCCCAACTCGGTGCCGATTTCTCTACTTAGCCATCCTATGGTTAGGTTTTCTTCCACTCCTTGCTTCTAGTACTCCATGCCTAGATGCTTTGACCCCGACTTCTCTACACAAATCAAGTCATCACAGAACAAGTCTCTATTCAAAGCACCCAACTTCATATTCTAGAAACAAGTCGCCATAGCCTCCAACACTTAACCAATCATCGATCCATCATCTTAGGCAACCTATACTAGCACATCCTTGCTCTCCATAAAGTTTCCACCACTATGGACCAAACAATACATGTCGATGTCAACCTCTCAACTAGGTGCCGACTTGTGTAGATAATGAATTGGAACTTGCACATTGAACCACGTGCTCTTCCAATACTCCAGAGCCTTCCCTTTAAGTTTCGTCCAATTCCGGCCAACTTTGCCTCCAATTCACTCAATTTATCGTCCTAACTTTCTATGCAATCACAACACTAGCAAACAATATCAAATCATATCATCCAACATAGAATAATAAGAAATTTCATCCAATCAAAAATGCAATCCATCAAAATAAGACAAACAAGTAAAATTTTAACATAGATCTACATATAGCATGAATATATAAGCATGAGAAAGTGTGATTTCAAGTCAATCTAGATCATATACATAGTTTAACATGTATTTAAAGTTAGAAAAGGTTTCATGGCCAAATATAGATTTAAAACATGTTAAATCATATGATTTTACCATATAAACATGCATAGTATAGTGTGAAGGCATAAGCCACTTACCAATTTAACCAATATAAATGTAGATCCAATCCGTACAGAATGGAATGCACTTCAAATCAAGCAAATCGATGATCTTTATCTTCTAGTTGGTGATCTAATCTCTAATACGCAATCTAGTTTGATTTAGAGGGCAATTTCGGTGATTTTAAATGAAATAAGCATAGATCTATGACTAATTAAGGTTTGGACTTAATATAGAATGAGATGGAAGTTTTTAACTTAGCTCTTCTGCTCTCTATTTATAGTATTATCTAATTATACTATTGAGCTCACTAATGTGCTTATTTAGTTACACACTAATCCTAGCCAACAACTTTAAAAACGTAAAACAGGCATAACTTCCTAACTGTAAATCTATTTTTCTATTATGACCACTCTACGAAATATGAGACCGTTATCCCGAAGCAATGGAACTAGTTTGAGACCCTAATTTAACTCCTATCAAAAGTTATAGTCCAAATAAGATTTTCAGGGTCAAAATGGTCACATAGAAATTCGGGAAATCATAGGTGTGTAAAATGTCCCTAAGAGTCATATCCCAAAATTATAGAATCATACGACCTAATACGATTAAAATAACAATATTTTACGATCCTCCGATACGTATAATACAAGTCGTTACATTCTTCCTCTCTTTAGGAATTTCACACCCAAAATCCCCAAACAAGCCAAAGCATAAGCAACCACGGTCATCCCTTATGCACTTCAATCATACGAAACCATCAAACATCTCAAACAAGCAACCATGCAGCCAATAGTACATTTAATTTATCCTAGCATGCGGAATACTAACCTATCAAATATAGTCTACAGTGGTGAAAGTAAACACGATAAACGATAGGTCTTACCATTAAAAGAGCTCCAGATAAGAAGTCATCATGCTCTCTTCTATCTCCCACATACAATCGTCCTCACTTCTGCTCCATTGTACCTTAAGTAGCTTCACCATTTTTCTCCTAAGTTATTTCATATCGTACCTAAAAATGTGAAGTGGCCTACGAGATATAGAAACTTCTGGTTCTACCTCAACATCTTCTAGCTGATCTGGTGCTATCTTCACGTCTGAGTCATGCACAAACTTTCGTAGATAAGAGATATGAAGAATATTGTACACACCTGCCATCTTCTTAGCTAAGTCGACCCTATATGCTAGATTCCGATTCTCTCGACTATCGGAAAAGGACCTACGAATATCGGTGTCAACTTCTCCTTTCTACAGAGACGAGCTACATTCTTTAGAGGAGAAACCTTTACAAACATCATATCTTCGATAGAAATCTCCAAATCTCTTTATCTTTTATCGTCATAGCTTTTTGGTCAATCCTGAGCAGCTTTCATTTTCGTCGAATGACCTTAATCTTCTTCGAAGTTTATCTAATCATATCTGGCCCAAGTATCAGTTTCTCGTCCGCTTCCTACCGACATGAAGGAGCATTACATGGTTGGCCATACAATGCTTCATATGGAGCCATACCAATACTCGACTAATAAATATTGTTGTATGCAAACTCCACCAAATGAAAATGATCATCCTATGATCCACCAAAGTCTATAATGCTTTCTCGCAAGAGATCTTCCAATATATGATTTACTCTTTTGGTCTGCTCATCCATTTGTGGGTGATAAGCTGTAATAAGATGTAGCTCCATCCCTAATGCCTCTTATAAGCTCTTCCGAAACCCACTAGTGAACAACGGGTCTCGGTCGCTCAAAATGCACTTCGGCACAACATGAAATCATACTATCCAATTTACATATAACTCTGCCAGCTTGGATGTCGTTCTGTTGACTTGACACGTATAAACCATGCACTCTTGGTCAATCAATCTACTATGACCCAAATGCCATTGTACCTTGCTCGAGTCCTCGGTAATCTATCAATAAAATCCATCGATACTTGCTCCCATTTCCATTCAGGAATTTCTAATGGTTGCAATAATACACTATGTTTCTTTTGCTCTGCCTTTACCAACTAATAGTTTATACACTTTGAGACAAATTCCCTAACATCCCTCTTCATACTTCACAGTAGTAAGTTTGCTTCGTGTCTCGATACATCTTGTTACCACCGGAGATGAATGGTCAATCTGGAATTATGACATTCTCTTAGCACCTCATCTCGCAATCCATCAACATTGAGAACAAATAATCTTCCATCCTTACGAAGCCAACCCTCTTGGCCGAATTCATTTTTCTTTATATCTTCAGATTCTACTCCTTCTTTTATCTTTGTTATGATCTTCGCTAGCCTAGCATCTCACTTCTGACTAGTACCGATCATTTCAAGTAGAGTAGGTCTAATTAATAAGCTTTCCAACATTTCAAGTTCTAGCTAGTAGTGAGGCCTGAAATCAAATCTAGCAATATACTCTATCTGCTTCCATTCCAAGAACATTGCTCCAAACCTAGCATGTCTTCTACTCAATGCATCAACGATTGCATTACCTTTTCCTGTAGTATAGGAAATACTAAAATCATAAGAGGCCAAGAACTCCAACCACCGTTCCCGACGAAGGTTGAGATCCTTCTAAGGGAAAAGGTACTTCAAGGATTTATGATCTGTAAATAGCTCAAACCTTTTTCCCCACAAATAGTTCCTCCACATCTTCAAAGCAAAAACAATTACCGTCGATTCCAAATCATGAGTTGAGTAATTCATTTTGTGCGGTTTCAGCTACCGACTAGCATAGACAGCAACTTTCCCTTTCTGCATCCACACCGCACCCAATCCAGTACCACAAGCATCGGTGTATAATATCAACTCTTCATTTCCACTTGAAAGGTCAACACCGGTGCACTCGTCGACCTCTCCTTTAGACTTACAAATGCATGCTACCACTTCGCATCCCATACAAAGGTCTGATTCTTCTTCGTCAAATTGGTCAACGGTGCTGCTACCTTTGATAAGTCCTTTATGAAGCATATATAATATCGCGCCAATCTTAGGAATCTTCTCATATCTATAGCATTTTACGTCTTGTTCCAATCTAGGACCGCTTCCACTTTCGCATGATCCAGCTACTATACGCTATCCTGAAACGACGTGGCCTAAGAATCTCACTTCTCCTCTCTAAAAGTGACACTTAGAGAACTTCGCTGTCAATTTGTACTTCCTCAATCCTCTAGCACAATCCTCAAGTGCGTCTTGTGCTCCTCTTCAGTTCTGGAGTTGATCAAAATATCATCCACAAACACAAGCATGAACTTATTCAACTGGTCTATAAAATCCCGATTCAAGAGATGCACAAAGTAAGCTGGAGCATTGGTTAACCCAAATGGCATCACCCACCACTCATAGAAACCCGACGGCATACGAAACGCGATAATAGGCATGCTCTCCTTCACTACTCTCAACTGATGAAATCCGCTGCCAAATCCATTTAGGAGAACACCTTCGCACCATGCATAAGATAAAACAAGTCATCATTGTGTGGAAGTGGATACTTGTTTTTCTTCATCACTTTATTCAACTCACGATAATCCACACACAACCTCAAAGAGCCATTCTCCTTCATTGTGAATACTACAGATGTACCCTACATAGATATGCTTCTTCGAATGAACCCTTTCCTCTATAGGTCAGTCGCTTGCACCTCCTATACCTTCCGCTCTTCAGGTGCCATACGTTTAAAAGGCATAACTATCGATCCGGCTTCCTTCACCAAGTCTATCTGAAATCGATCTCTATATGCGATGGCATCCAATCACTTCCACAAAGACATCCAGATACTCTCTGGCAGTAGGCACTGATGAAAATCCATCATGTGGAACCTCATGCGAATATAGAAAGCTAACCAACACCTCATCCTCTTGTAGGTAGCCAATCACTGCCATTGGCCCATCCACATCCCCAATTATCACCAATAGCTTCTCACAATCCACTATGGCCACATACTTCCTAAACCAGTCTGTACCCAAGATAATTCTAAACCCAATAAAGTTCAAAACAAAGCAATCACAAACCAAAAAACATCCATGACTCGACAAAATTAGGCCACGACAAGCCATACGAAGACTAGTAGAGCCTCCAACTGGGTTAATCACGATTAGGGGTTGGTCTACTATCATAGTTTCCAATCTCAATCTATCTACTAGGTCACTGTAGATGAACAAATGAGAAGCACCGGCATCAAACAAAACTTAGAAAATAGTATCACCAATAGAAAGCATACCTTGAATGATGACTCGCTTCCCTTTCTCCTTCACCGAGGAAGCACTCGATGACGTCGGTTTACTGCATCTAAAGCACATGCTTTCACCACCTTCTTATAATTCACTAGTTCTGGACAATCATTCTTCAAATTTCCAAGCTTGTCATAGTTGTAACATTTCTCTTCTCATTCACCTTGCAACCTCTAATCAAATGCCCCTTTTCTGTTGCATCCATAACAAGTAGGTTCCCATTTACCCTTCTTCTTACCACCCTCTCCCGGGGACTACTTTCTCTTCCCTTTCCACTTCTTCTTGCCTTCATCGCCTTGCTACGGCTTTGGCTCTTCTTTCTCAGCAGAAACAACAATAGCACTCTTAGCCTTAGGGCACAAGCTCTTATGGCAAAACACCTTCTCTATAGGCTTCTTAAATGACTTATTTATATTTTCCACTAGCTTTTCCCCTTAGTAGTCATTCAAACCAATGATGAATTTCTCATTCTTCCTCAATGAAGTGTTAATGAACGACATCCCATACTTAGACAAAGCATCAAGTTCTCTTACATATTCAGAATTGTCATCTCTCCCTGCTTGAGATCAGTAAATTTTCTATATAGAACCAACTTCTGAGCAGCTGGAATAAACTTCTCCTCGAACCTTGCCATAAACCGATCCTAGCTGAACTGATCCTCTGGAGTAGAAATAGTAATAGCATTCCACCAATTCATGGCTCGACCCTATTGCTGTCTCGAAGACAACTTCCTCTTCATAGCATCTTCCACCTAGTCACAAATATCTAACCAACCTTGCACTTCTATGGCTAACTTCATTCCATAAAATGACTTCTTCCAAAAGTAGAATAATCTTTGTTCAGCTTAGCAAAATCAGCCCTAGGCGCTTGCATGGGAGCACCTCCACTTATCGCCACTCAAGGAGCATTCCTCATTGTATTAGCCATTATAGCATTGAACATGGCTTGGACATTATGCGTAGCAGCTCCTGATCTTGCTCCTACCTAAACTCCTGAAGCAGAATTCCTTACAGCATTCCTTGTATGCCGACTCATTCTTATCTACAACAAGAATGATCACTCTCTCATAAAGAAAACTGTGTCTAAAGTACTCTTGTGCATGTGACTTATACTATATAATATATTACTATATGTTTTGAAAACCAAATTTATAACAAGTACGCACTCTCATACATATACATACTCTTGATCCAGTCTATGGCGATAACACCATTCCTATCTCCACCAGACCAGGGTATCAACTCTAGTTAATCATGTAACCAAAGCTCTAATACCAAATGTGACGATTGCCCTATACCACCTGCACTAATAGTATATAAATAATGCGTTGTCCATGCTCGGCCGATATAGGACGATCGTCAAGGTTGAAATAATAGTATACAAACTGTCATATCTCACAGTGCATGGATAAAATATCACAGATATAAAAGAAGAGACAGTTATAACTACATAAACAAATCATCATCATAGCAATAGATCCATAAAGTTATACATCAAATGCAGTGGAGTTTATACAATAAAAGTAAACTCAAATAAACTGTCTCAACAAATAGTAACAAGGAAGCACTGTCATGGGCTCCACAACGTTGCTCGACGGAATAAGCATAGACTTTATATATGTTTATAATACAAGATAGCTACATCCAGTTCATCCTTCGAAAAACTACTCCATCACCTAGACCTATTATCTAGTCTACTCCTTTAAGAGTACCCAAGATAATAAGAGGCAAAATGTAAATTCTTACATTAGACAACAGTCTGGTGTGAGCAGTAAATGAGTCTTAAAAAACTAAATAGGTAAACATGGTAAGGAACAATAGTACACAAACCATACCTGAACTGTCTCTGCAACCAAGGAGTTAGCATACAACACTATAATATGCTACTCTACAATATTATAAAAATATACCACAAACCAAACAAAGGATATTGCTCTTTCAGGTAATCCTATCTCCAATAACTACTTCCCCTGATACCTACGAATGATAGTCTACTAAAGAGAGCAACCAAAGAAACCATAGCATCCATCAAATAGCCATAACTATCACTCCACATGCTCTGAATAAATGATAACTCGTATGACCCCTGAGTCAGGAACTAATGGAAATCTCGGTTCTCTGTAGTACTCTTGTATCACGCAGCCCAAATCTGGATACATGTCTCGCATCCCAAAGCTGGACACTAAACCCAAAGCCATAGGTCCAAGGTATACCGGTCCTTTCATTGACCCATATGCGTCACCACTTACAATACCTCTGCTTCGAGCACAACTGAAAACTCTCTGCGTCATCAATGATTCCTTATCACATACACCCAATCCCATCTTTGCTCCTTTTGGATACCAAGCCCTTCTTGCTCAATCTAGTTTCCATTAATCACGAGGAACCCTTATTCCCTGATCATGTGGCCCTCTCTTTACGAGCCGCCATCTTCGGAACCTACTCCCAACTCTAGCCAACATTTGAAGATCGTAGCTTTTTATCATGCTGTTATATCATCATCCAACATGATACAAAAGAGACAACACCTCCAACACGATCTACAGCACCTCTACTTCAACTTCTAGAAGTTCCATCCCATTTAGACTTAAACCAAGAAGTCTGTACCGACCTCCCAACTCAGTGTCGATCTCTTTACTTAGCCATCCTATGGCTATGTTTTCTTCCACTTCTTTCTTTCTTCAAGTACTCCATGCCCAAGTGCTTTGACCCCATCTTCTCTACAAAAATCAAGTCATCATAGAATAAGTCCTCTCTTCAAAGCACCCTACTTCATATTCTAGAAACAAGTCGTCATAGCCTCCAAAACTTAGCTAATCACCGACCCATCACTTTAGGCAACCTCTACTAGAAACATCCTTGCTCTCCCCAAAGTCACCACCACCATGGACCAAACAGTATATATCATTGCTGACCTATCAACTCGGTGCCAACTTATGTGGATAATGAATTGGAACTTGTGTCTTGAACCATGAGCACTTCCAATACTCCAAAGCTTCGTTTCAAAGTTTCGTCCAATTCCGACCAACTTTGCCTCTGATTGCTCAATTTTCCGACCTAACTTTCTATGCAATCACAACACTAGCAAACAACAGCAAATTATATCTACCATAAACTAACAAGCGATTTCATCCAATCAAAAATGCAATTCATCAAAATAAGACAAATAAGTCAATTTCTAGCATAAATCTACATATATCATGAATATATGAGCACGAGCAAGGGTGATTTCTAGTCAATCTAGATCATATATATAGTTTAACATGTAATTAAAGTTAGAAAAGGTTTTATGGCCAAATATTGATTTAAAACATGTTAAATCCTATAATTCTACCACATAAACATGCATAGTATAGTGAGAAGGCATAAACCACTCATCGGTTACAAAATTCAACCAATATGAATATATATCCAATCTAGACAGCAATTAAATGCACTAAAAATCAAGCAAATTGATGGTCTTTGTTTTCTAGTTGATGATCTAATCTCTAATCTGCAATCTAGTTTGATTTAAAGAGAAATTTAGATAATTTTGGATGAAATTAGGATTGATCTAGGGCTAATTAGGGTTTAGACCTTACTTGAGAGAAAAGTTTTAACTTGACCCTTCATCCCTCTATTTATAGTATTCTCTAATTAGACTAATGGGTTAACTATTAGGCTTAATTAATTACACACTAATCATGGCCTGCAACTTTAAAAACTTAAAACAGGTATAACTTCCTAATCTTAAGTTTGTTTTCTATTATGACTACTTTATGAAATGGGAAACCATTATCATGAAGAAATGAAACTAGTTTGAGACCTTAATTCAACTCCTATCAGAAGTTAGAGCCTAAACAATATTTTCAGGTTCAAAATGGTTTTATAGAAATGTAGGAAAAATCATTGGTGTGTAAAATGTCCTTAAATGTCTTATCCCAAAATTATAGAATCATTCGACCTAATACAAGTAAAATAAAAATATTTTACGATCCTTTGATACATAAAATATTGATGGTTGCATATCCCTTGTTTTAGTCATTCCTGGTTGACGATACTTGAGGCTATGGTTTACCTTTACATATAGCAATCCCACTTGGAATGCTAACACTACCCTCCCGGCGATAATGCAATGCTAGCATTCATCCATACAAGTTGTTTAGGATATGAACAACCGAAAGCACTACTTCTACTACATCCATTTTGGAATCACCCTCGGGATTTGTAACAACCCGAACTCCACTGGGTCCATATTTTCGCAATAATGCTAAAACACAAGCCTACTAAAATCCGAGTTGGGAATCTGGTATCCTGCAAGTAGGCAAAGATAAATATATCAGATGTAAAGGACTGCTTCATAAGGCCTACGATACAGATGCTCCATCGTCTTGCTCCGTAGTTATATATATAAAGGACTACTTCGTAAGGCCTACAATACAGATACTCCATTGTCTTGCTCCACGAGCGTTTCATAGCTACATCTGTAAAGGACTGCTTCGTAAGGCCTACAATACAGATACTCCACTATTTACTATGAAAATGTAAATCGCGTCCGCACTAGTCTATACCAGTGCTCGAACATCCATAATGTACCACCCAGTGCGTACATTGAGGACTACGTAATCGTTCTATCTACAATCTAAATCCCGACAACAATGTCTACCTTGTACGGAACTCAGTCGGGGATTTTCTATATCTGTAAAGGACTGCTCCATTAGGCCTACATTACAAATATTCTAGTTCGTCTGTCCCTTTCTCATCGTGCCTATTGCCCCATGCAGCCACCCCTCAACTAATCGAAAGACTTCTAAAGAGTTAAGTGGTCGTGCCCTACTGCAAACAATCTAACATCCAATTAGCGGTGCCCCCCATCCAATGTCTTGATAGTGAAAGAAACATTGGCCTATTGGTTTAACTATAGTCTTTCCCGAAATCACTCTTGGTCTTGATGCTGGCCGATATCCGCATGTAACTATCCTTAAACTTACTTGCAAGTACTGGACATACGAATACCCTATTCCGAACACCAAGCCCTTCTGACCGCCTACAAAGGTCCGCTTCGTTAGGCCTACAATGCAAATGCAGTCAAGGCATACTCTCTTGATGGAACACCAACTGATGCAGGCCAGCATCATGGTAATATAGGTCGCTCAAACGACCTACGACCTAACCATGATCACAAGCTAAGTCTAAGTCGCGCCCGACTTAATATGAGGAAGAATGAACGAGTTAAGGAGATGAAAATGCAGGAAAAAGAGTTGGCAAGTCATTCAGGCGCGTTACGACCTAGCTACATCATTCCAGCGACCTACCGGGATAAGATTCTAATGATATTGGCCAGTTTCTTTAGGTCGCGAACGACCTTCCATTCCTTAGGTCGAAAACGACCTAACGACCTACGAGTTAACAAGATAACCGAAGCTACCTTAAGTCATTCCAGTCACATTAACAAGTTCCGACCTAATGAGCTCCGATCTAATGGAATACGACCTACTGATGACGAGTTACGACCTAATTGTTGAAAGCTGAAGTTAAGTCGCTCACGACCTAATAGGTTTTTAGGTCGCTCACGACTTATGGAAGAATGTCTACGACCTAACGAGTTGGAAGGTAGAACGCTGGAACGACTCAACGAGTTAAAGGTACTGCGAGCTAAAATAGAACGACCTAAGTTAGGTCGCAAGGAGATAGGTCGCAAGAAGTTAAGGCGTGAAGTCCTTAAGTCGCTACATGTTCTTTTTAGGTCGTTACCGACCTATAGCTTAGGTCGCGAAGTTTCTGATGCGCATATTCTTAAGTCGCGGAAGCCTGAAGGCCGTTGGATTTTCTGCCGAGTTAATCTCCACCATGGGTTTCTTTAAGTCGCCGCATGTTTTTAAGTCGCCGTAGCTGTTGACCGTTGTTTTCTCTGCCGAGTTAATCTGGGCCATTGATTTTCTTAAGTCGCGTGAAGATGGATGTGGTTGAATCTTATGCCGAGTTAATCTAGATCATTGATTCTTAAGTCGTAGAAGCTTGAGACCGAAGATCCTGATGCCGCGTCAATCTGAGCCATTGATATCTTAAGTCGTGAACTGGGTTAAGCTGCGTGTCATTGAGTCTTGTACTTGGGTGTAATTTGTTAAGTCGTCACCGACTTATGTTAAGTCGTGAGTCGTAAATCCTGTACGACTTAAGTGTTGATTCGCTGTGTTGTAATATGTAGGTTATTTCCTAAGTCGTGCATTTTGTTATAACTCATAAGTCGTTCCTTATAGGTCGAAGACGACCTAAGTACTTGAAGTTTCTGTTGTGTTGAGTTGTAGCCTATAAATAGGCATGTATGGTCATTTGTAAAAGGTTGTTGATTTTTGAATAAAATTCTCTTTTGTTAGCTTTGTGCTCTCAAATTCAATTGGTAGTCGAGTGTATCTCCTATCTCCACTTACGTCATTCGAGTGCGCTCGAATCATCGTTTGTTGAACCCGATTCATGGTATCTTGTGCGCAAGATCAACGTCGAAGAATCGTAGATCTCTTTCCCGGTATCTTCGGATCAACGAGTCAGAGATAGCTAGAATTCGGTATCTTCGGATCAACGAATTTGGGCTTTTCAACATCTTCCAATCCACCGATTGCTACATTCATCGATCGACATTGTTTTTTGTAATATCCGCTGCGTCACCAACAGACCTGCCTCCGGGGATACAACTTCGTTAGGCCTACCCAAAGGGCCATCCTAGAGTATCCTCATGTCCCGTTGAAGTTTCGTACTTCTTTGAAGCCAAAAAATATAAAGTTGGACATGCTTCTCCATTGCTGAAATCCGTGATGAACTGCTTCGTTAGGCGCTTCATCCTTTGGGCTACTCCAAATGCATTTCGATTCTTTTATTAGACCTTAAGTCTAATATTTTAATTTGCATTTAGTTTGCTTTCTTATTCTGTTGGCTACTTATTTTAATTTAATTAGCATATTCTTGCCCTCATCTCACTTCTAACTGTTGTGAGATAACCATAGGTCTAATAGGGAACGCTGCTAGTATGAGCCACATTCATTATCTTGCTTATTTAGCTTTATATATAAATCCTTAAGTTTAATAAAGTAAGCCTCTTTTATTATTTCTTTGTTATTTTCTTATCAACTTACTATAAGTTGTTTAAATAAGCTTCTATCATTATTCTCTACTATCATTGCTTAGCAATTTATTATATGTCTCACGATATGCTTTTCCGTTCTTATTTCATAATTATAACTTATGTTATAATTCTACTCATAATTGTTACTTTTTCTTCTTTTATAGTCTATTATGTAATTAAAAGCGTTTCTTGTCTACTCTAGTTTGCCTTCTTTTATTATGATATAGCTTTAATTCTCTAATATTACGTAATTCACTTATCATAATAGTTGCCTAGATAATAGCATGCGCAGTAAATGCAGACTTAGGAAGCCTCAAGTTCTTAAATTAATAATTTTCTTGTTTCAAATCATACTTTACTTTATTGCCCACTATTTAAGGAAGCAATTCTATTTTATTTGGTTGGTTATGAAAACTATATAATCCATTTCCATATCTTAATATTGGATAATACTATAAACAATAATCTGTAACTGCAAGATATCTCTTTTACTATTTTGGAGTAGTGTAAAATACAACAGTTTCTCTATTCTACACTAATTCCCTCTTTTTATTTCTTTTATTTTGGTAGTTACGTTTATCGTTATCTTTTAGATATTAAGTTATGGAAATGTATCCTATTTTCTAAACTAACCAATTAATCTAATAATTACTCCCAAATTAACTTTTCTCGTTTTAATGTAATTTATTACAGTAATTATATTCCTCAACATTTATTATTTTACATCTAATTTCCTTCATTTCAATGTTCTTTATTATTTAATCCATATTCGCGTTTAATCTATTCTAATCCATACGCGAAGAAAAAGGAGGGGATAGAAGAAAACCGACGCTTGCATAAAAATCCAAAATGTAGAAAAAGATGTAAATAAGGCATAGAAAACAGTGTATAAATACCGATACTGTAAATAAACTGCAAGTTTTCTTATAGTTCAGCTTAATTTAATTAATATGATTAATTACGGAATAAAATTTTCTAAACGGGAATCTAACAATAATATATCTTAAACTTAAAAGATATATAAATAAATCCACTCACATGTCATCCTTAGCTTCGCTTGTGCTCCGCTTGGCTCCACAGTCCTTTTAGATCCACTTCTTCCAAGGTGTATAATATTTAATTTAGAAGATCTTCTCCCTAGAAATTATTTTCTTTTTAGGGTTCAGGCTTAGGCCAAGAACCCAAAGAAAAATATTCTATTTAGGGTTCAGCCTTGGGCAATGAACCCATGGGAGAAAATCTAATTGTGAGAAGATAGCTAGGCCTAGGGTCCTATTTATATTGGAGCTTGGGGATCTCAGACCGTCGTGTTCTTGGATTGAACCTGGGGTCACCACGTTACTGGATCATTTGGAGCCACCGGATCTAAGAAAGTATGGCTCAGATCGCTCAAAAAGGAGAAAACACGTCACTGTACGTTCATGGACGAAAATTCGTCCAGGTCGTACGTGGGTCGACCGGGAAGTCTACCACTTCTAAGCACCGATCGACCGTGCGGTCGACCTACGTGCCCACTGGTCGACCTAAGGTCGGCCCATATGTGTATATATATTTTTCATTTTGTTTCTTGTTTCTGTTTCGTTCATAACTTCTTCATATTGGTTCAGATTACGACAAGTTATATAAGGAAACTGATCACCCTAGAAGCAATGGTACAAGTTCCGGAGCCATATTACGATAATTCCAAAATATTTATTTTCATTACTTATCGTTATACGTTACATTTTAACTATATAAAAATGTGGGGTGTTACATTCTCCCACCCTTAGGAAATTTCGTCCCCGAAATTTGACAAGGGTAAAATTTATGTAATCACTCGCATTAATTACAACCATTTTGTGTACATCCAATTTTGCAATTATGCGTGCTTTTGTGCAAAAGTGCTTTTCAAGACAAAGTATATACATGTACATAAATCTCTAAGCGGTACCTCCTATATGAATTCATTTTATTTTAAAAGTTTACTTTTAAAACATGATGCACACAACATAAATATACTTGCAATTTCTATATGAATGGAATTTTTCGAAAAATTAAAATATTTCTCACCTAATTTTTCGCACACTCCTATTAAATAGGGGTGTATTACAACCAATCCTTCATTCAAATCCTAACACACAACCTTTAATATTCGAATTTTCAAAAAAAATCTAATTTTCTGAATTCAAGTTCTTATGTTAGAAAGAAGACAGAAAACAGAGAAGCTTCATTTTTCTCTGATTTTCATTTTCTTACATCTTTCCCCGTACTTGGAATTTTAGGGTTGTTATCCTATGAAAACCCCCTTTTATTTTCCCAAGCATAGTTTACATAAGAAAATAGCATTTTAAATCTTTAGTTGACGTTTACGTCGCCTCTTTAATTTGCCTTTTTTTGTTATTCTTATTTCTTCTCTTACTTTTTATAATAACGTTCTTATGTCCTTATTCTCCATTTGTGAACATCACAAAAATAAAGAGAAAAAGCATCGATACTGATATACTACCATAGAACTTTAAATGCATACATAAGAGTACAATTTTATAACTAAAAAGAGAAAACAACCGCTATAACAATACGATACTGGATAGATGGCATACGTAGGCTAACATAACCATCATCTCGGGCTAGGAGGCCTATGCCCCTATCCGCCCTGACAAAGGAAGGCTCTAATAAAGGAATCCAAACAGCTAAGGCGCTCCTCCTGCCGCCTAGTGCTCGCCTCAACCTCATGCTGAGACCTAGCTAACTCATTCTATCTCATAATCACCTCCTGATGTCCCTGTAAAATCTTTGCGTGCTCCCTAGCGAGCCGCTCTTGCCCCTCGGCAAGGGCCCTATACTGATCCGCGTAGCTCATCGGTGGAGGGGCGGAGAGGGTCCTGCTCCCTCTCCCTAAGATCTATATCCATGTCCATACCCCCACGTACTCTTCGTCGCGGGCTCAGATTGCCAAGCGGGCCATGGGGACTTGGTATGTCCTATGCCACCTCCAAACGGTGGCGAGGGAAAGTGCTAATGCCCATGAAAGTACTAGGGTGCCTGCCAATGGGGTGAGGGTTGTTGTGATTGCTGCTGCTCGTGCTCCTCATCCTCCTGTGGAGCTTGAATCTGGGCCAATCCTATATGCATCCTCCTCATAGTGGATAAATCTATCATGGGGTGGGCCTGCTCATAGTAAGTCTCTCTCTCCACCTCAACCCCGACCCACTTGAAGACCCATGTCCAAAGGTGACAGTAAATCATAGTAGATCTGTGAAGTCCGGTCGCTGTCATATACTGGGCCATAATCGTCCTAGCCCAGTTCACCTGCAATCCTCCCAATATGGCATAGGTGGCGCACCTCACAATAGGGTATATCTAATCAAAACTACTCGCCTTGGGGAAAAGGTTATGCAGCAGAATGCGGATAACTAACCTAGCTAACGGGATCAACTGCCCAGCGCTCCAGTCGGGGTGCTAGGGGTCTAAAAGAATCTGCTGCAAAATGGCCATGTCCGTCATCTCAATTTGCCCTACCTCTAAGGCATACCCTCTGATATCTAAAATACTAGCCAACTGAGACTCGGTGAAGACAATCCTAACTCCCTTGACATCCGACTGGAAGGCAAACTCCTCATCCTCATCTCTAGTACGTAAGTTAGCATCAAAAAGACGTACTAACCTGGGATACGCTCGTTGCTCGAAGATCTCATGGCTAAGAATCTATCGCAGCCCTGTGTCCAAGAAGAGCTGCTCTAAACGTGTACCCTGAAAATCAGTAAACTTCACCGCCCTTCATTGCAGAGACTGGTACGCGGCTGTAGCAGAGTAAGACTACACTATCCGCCTATCATTTTGACACCAACTATCTCTTGTGGTGTGAGGTAGGGGAAAAGGTGAACTAGAGAGGGTCTTGGAGGCATGGTGAAAAACTCCCAGATCTATGGAAACGGAGAATGGATCCGAGTAGATCTCGCGACGCACTTCGATTTGGCACTAACATTGAGTTAAACGGTTTAGTTTCGGAGGAATTTGGGTGGTTGGAAGGGGTGTTTTTTGGGTGCGGCTGCTGTCTTCAGGAAGGAATTAAAAATGACGAAGAGAGGCCAAAGCACGCGTTTATACGCATGCAGTTTGCACTAAGGCTATCGACCCGCCTTAGCTACAGGTCGTCTGCATGGTCGACCGGCCGGTCTATCGCTCGGTCGACCGCATGGTCGATCGCACGGTCGACCTGGTCGGCCTGTGTTATTTTTTTTCGTCTTCGACTTGCCGCATCGCCCGCCTCCCTTTATCTAATCGAAGCCTAAGCAAATTCTACCTACTACCGGGCTATACGAGTCACAGTTACGACTTAGGCTAAATATCCATGTCTGCCCTCGACCTTCTAAGTGGAGCCTTGACGTGTTCTATACTTCAACTGAACCTATATTAATATCCATAAGCTTGCTCCAACCACTTAAATCGACTAACCCATAATTTATTTTTTCAAAAAAGCTTTAATTTCTTTACCGCTAGAAAAATATTTTTATGTACTTATAAACCTTTTCGAACTTAAATAAGGATTTCAAGAATACGTTTCTACTTGGCTAAGACAGATGTTTCGTAAAACATCGTCACTACAGCCCAAAATACTAGTTTTCAATTAAAGTTAATAATACCTATATTTTTCTAAATAATATATTTCTCTATTTTCAAATTCAAAAATGCTTTAAAGTTGTTTTTCCTATATTTAAACCAATAAAATTATAAAGCTGTAAACTTCTAGACTTAAAACTTTAAAATATTCCAAAACTTTTCAAATTCTTAAGAGTTTAATTACTAGGCTAGACTAAAAAGTGGCTTTCTAATTTATTTTCACCTTTCCAAATATCCCTTACTGAATTCAAAAATCATTGCCATATGAGGTCTTTTAGCTTTTGGAATTTCCTCATTCCAAGTTTTGATATACTGAATTGTTTTCCAAACTTTCTCCAAATATTTGTTTACTCAAAAGAATGGACTTCTCTTTGGGGTTTTAGGAGTATATATATTTATATTAAAAATACAAATACATTCACTCACTATCTACCTAGGAATCTAAACCTAGGCTCTGATACCAAATGTAACAACCCGAACTCTAATGGGACCGAATGTTTTGCAAAATACTAAAACCCATTAAACCCGTGTTGGGAATCTGGTATCCTGCAAGTAGGCAAAGATAAGTATATCAGATCTCAATTATCTATCTTAAAGCGGAATTGATTAAAATATAATAGTAAGTAAATACTCACCCAAATAATGAAACTCCCTAAGTAAGTGTCACATAGCTGAGAATTCTCTGCCATCTACCTAACCTATAGGATGTTATGAGGACGGGGTCAGAACAAAAGTTCTAGTGAATTGATAAATTATTTACTTCTAAGCTTAATTCTACATATATCGTTTTATTTCCATTTACTCTTATATTAGGTTTATTAGGTTACAATATTCTCACCTCTATTCGTGAACCGTGCCCATCTACTCCATAGTAGATAAAAACATAATAACTAATATATACATATATGTAGCTATATACCCAATTACCATATTGGTCCTAGGTACCACCCATGGTACCTTCCGTATCCTCCTCGAAAAGGGCTCCATCGTCTAGCTTTGAGAGTGTTCCTTAACTACATCTGTAAAGGACTGCTTCATAAGACCAACACTACAGATACTCCATCGTCTTGCTCTTTAGTTATATCTGTAAAGGATTGCTTCACAAGGCCTACAATGCAGATACTCCATCATCTTGCTCCACGAGTGTTTCATAGCTACATCTGTAAAGGACTGCTTCGTAAGGCCTACAATACAGATACTCCACTACTTACTATGAAAATGTAAATCGCGCCCGCACTAGTTTATACCAGTGCTCGAACATCCATAATGTACCACCCAGTGTGTACATTGAGGACTACGTAATCGTTCTATCTACTATCTGAATCCCGCCAACAAGTTCTACCTTGTACGGAACCCAGTCGGGGATTTTCTATATTTGTAAAGGACTGTTTCGTTAGGACTACAATACAGATATTCTAGTTGGTCTATCCCTTTCTCATCGTGGCTATAGCCCCACACAGCCACCCCTCAACTAATCGAAATACTTTTAAAGAGTTTAGTGGTCGTGCCCTACTACAAACAATCTAACGTCTAATTGGTGGTGCCCCCTCATCCATTGTCTCAATAGTGAAAGAATCATTGGCATGTTTCTTTAACTCTAGTCTTTCCCGAAATCGCTCTTGGTCTTGATGTTGGCCGATATCCGCATGCGACTATCCTTAAACTTACTTGCAAGTACTGGACATACGAATACCCTACTCCGAACACCAAGCCCTTTTGACTGCCTATAAAGGTCTGCTTTGTTAGGCCTACAATGCAAATGCAGCCAAGGCATACTCTCTTGATGGAACACCTACAGACCTGCCTCTAGGGAACAGCTTCGTTAGGCCTACCCAGAGGGCCATCCTAGAGTATCCTCACGTCCCGTTGAAGTCTCATACTTCTTTGAAGCCCAAAAATACTAAGTTGGATGTGCCTCTCCATTGCTAAAATCCATGATGAACTGCTTCGTTAGGCGCTTCATCCTTTGGGCTACTCCAAACGCATTATTATTCTTTTATTAGACCCTGAGTCTAATCTTTCAACTTGCATTTAGTTTGCTTTCTTATTCTATTGGCTACTTATTTTAATTTAATTAGCATATTTTTGCCCTCGTCTCACTTCTAACTATTGTGCGATAACCATAGGTCTAATAGGGATGCTGTTAGTATGAGCCACATTCATTATCTTGCTTATTTAACTTAATATATAAATCCTTAAGTTCAATAAAATAAGCATCTTTTATTATTTCTGTGTTATTGGCTTATCACCTAGTATAAGTTGTTTAAATAAGCTTCTAGCATTATTCTCTACCATCTTTGCTTACCAATTTATTATAAGTCTCACGATAAGCTTTTCCATTCTTATTTCATAATTATAACTTATGTTATAATTCTACTCGTAATTGTTACTTTTTCTTCTTTTATAGTCAGTTATGTAATTACAAGTGTTTCTTGTCTGCTCTAGTATGCCTTCTTTTATTATGATATAGAATTTTCTTTAATTCTCTAATATTACATAATTCACTTATCATAATAGTTGCCTAGTTAAATAGCATGCGCAGTAAATGTAGACTTAGGCTTCTTACTTTTTTTATAGCGTCAAATTCTTAAATTAATAATTTTCTTGTTTCAAATCATACTTTACTTTATTGCCCGCTATTTTAGGAAGTATTTATATTTTCTTTGGTTGGTTATGTAAACTATATAATCCATTTCCATATCTTAATATTGGATAATACTATAAACAATAATCCGTAATTGCAAGATAAACTCTTTTACTATTTTGGAGTAGTGTAAAATACAGCGGTTTCTCTATTCTACACTAATTCCCCATTTTTATTTCTTTTATTCTGGCAGTTACGCATATCGTTATCTTTTAGATATTAAGTTATGGAAATGTATCCTATTTTCTAAACTACCTAATTAATCTAATAATTACTCCCAAATTAACTCTTCTCGTTTTAATGCAATTTATTACAGTAATTCTATTCCTCAACTTTTATTATTTTAAATCTAATTTCCTTCATTTCAATTTTCTTTATTATTTAATTCATATTCGCGTATAATCTATTCTAATCCATATGCAAAGAAAAAGGAGGGATAGAAGAAAACTGACGCTTGCATAAAAATCCAAAACATAGAAAAAGATGTAACTAAGGCATTATAAACAGTGTATAAATACTGATACTGTAAATAAACTGCAAGTTTTCTTATAGTTCAGCCTAATTTAATTAATATGATTAATTACTGAATAAAATTTTCTAAACGGGAATCTAACGATAATATATCTTAAACTTAAAAGATATATAAATAAATCCACTCGCATGTCGTCCTTAGCTTCGCTTGTGCTCCGCTTGGCTCCACAGTCCTTCTGGATCCCCTTCTTCCAAGATGTATAATATTTTAATTTAGAAGATCTTCTCCCTAGAAATTATTTTCTTTTTTGGGTTTAGCCTTTGGCCAAGAACCCAAAGAAATATTTTCTACTTTGGGTTCAGCCTTGGACAATGAACCCAAGGGAGAAAATCTAATTGTGAGAAGATAACTAGGCTTAGCGTCCTATTTATATTGGAGCTTGGGGATCTCAGACCATTGGATTCTTGGATTGAACCTGGAGCCACCACGTCAGTGGATCGTTCGGAGCCACAGGATCGAAGAAAGTATGGCTCAGATCGCTCAAAAACGAGAAAACACATCACTGTACGTTCCTGGATGAAAATTCGTCCAGGTCGTACACGGGTCGACCGCCTCTAAACACCGGTCGACCTGCGTGCCCATTGGGTCAACCTACGGTCGACCCATATGCGTGTGTGTGTGTATTCATTTTGTGTCTTGTTTCTTGTTTCTGTTTCATTCATAACTTCTTCATCGCCCTGGATGCAATTGTATAAGTTCCGGAGCCATATTCCGATAATTCCATTATTTTCATTACTTATCGTTATACTTTACATTTTAACTATATAAAAATGCGGGGTGTTACAGGATTAGTAGCAAGTAGGCCTTGCACTTTAGAGAACTCGATCCTCAATTCCATCATGTTCAAGATGCTTCCAATTCGAACGCTTGAGTTGGTTCGAAGTGGTTTTCGGATAATTTATACTTATTTGATCCCGGTCTCTTCGAACCAACATTTGATAGTTTTCGTAAACTCAACTCCATTTCTTTTGAAAATATACAGACAATACATAAGAATGGCGATCACCTCCTAACCATTTAAGTGGACGAATTTCCTTATCATTTGTCCTAGAAGAACTCATGAGTTTATACGTACAGTGTAATGTTATCGAAGATAACTGTACCATATAATTCCCATGTTTCTCCTAGATACTTCCAGAGTTAAAAATTGGTCCAGATTTGATAGTTAGTTCTATCAAATAAACAAACAAATAAAACATAGTTTAATTTTATATGGGGCCTACTAAGCCTCATTTAATTAACCTTCCATTAATTAATTCTATATAATTATACACAAAAGTATTCATATACTTATCTCACCGGTATAAGTATGTTCACAAAGCACTTAAGAAAGATTTCTTATTTCAAAATCATATTAAATGGATCTAAAATAATATCATTCAAAAACATTGTTAACTATCATCCCAAACCACAAATCCTTCGATGTTAAGTATGGAAATGCTTCTATACCACTAAACTTAAGAAGGATTATTTCTTTATTTCATAAACTTGATTTTTCATAAGTGATCCAAGAAAATCAAAGTTTTATAAACCCAAAACTTCTTTCCCAAATTCAAGGTCTCATTCCAATTTATCACTTTAACAAACCCTTCAAAAAAATAATTCTCCTTATAAAAAAATTTAATTTTTAAACACTTTTTATTTAATAAATTGATCGCCTTCAAACCTCCCTAATAAATAATTTATTAAGTTAAAAACATCATTAGTAAATAGTTAATAATCTTTAAAACACCATAATGAATAATCAATAAACTTAATCACTGTTAAATAAATGATTAATTTAACTTAAACCACTATTAATAAATAATTAATAAATTTCAAAAACATCATTATTAAATAATTAACTAACTTAAATTATCATTAGTAAAATAGTTAATTAAATTTAAACATCATTACTAAATAATTAATTAACTTTAAAATATTATTATTCAAATAATATTAACTTAACCATTTAAATATTGAAAACACTTCACTTCAAAATATTTTAAAGTTAAAGTAAATTCAGATCCATTTCTTTCAAATTTTGGAAAGAGGCTTAGCGACCCAAAATGGCACTTAAACAAGCAACCACTCATTTTAAGTTCAAAAATCTCGGTCATATCACTGAGATTTACATAAGCAACATATATGTAAATAAAATTCATAATTAAAAAACGACAAATAACACAGAATCTATCCAAGTCAACTGACATATGTCCAAATTAATAAAATAGCGGAACAGAGATAAATGTCAAATAAAATTAGTTAAATTTAAATAGCAGAACGGTGTTTTATTCTACTAACGGGATGTCAGTGATAAAATAAAATTACCAAATGACGTAATTATTTTCTATGACTATTTAATTATCAATATTTTATACTTCAACAAATCTGTCAAATAATTTTACAAATGTGATCCACTAGATAATACGAACCTAAAAATCCGCAGGTCAAATAGACTTCATATGGGTGTGTTAAAATTTTGCAAAGTTTTACTTATTTATTCAAAATTTAATTAATATAATACTAAAATCTTCCTACCCAAGCCCAAGGCCCACTACCCTAAATCAAACACCGGGCTCCTTCTTCCCTCCATGTTATTCCCAACATAAAACTTGCAAAATCAGTTTCAAGATTTGTTTTTAAAAACCTGGAGCCCAAACTAATAGTGCACAACCGTGCACTAGCGCACATGCATCACTGCCTCCAGCCTCCGACGCCGCCTTGACCTCACCCACAAACTCCCCTTTGCAATCCCATCGCCTACGCCTCCAGCCGACCCAACCAAAATCCGACCCAAAATCCAAAATTTGAACACGTGCGTGCTTCTAGGAACCCGCGTTCTAAACCCAAATGCCATCGTTCCCCTCAACGTTAGCCCTTCGCTCCACCACCATCAGCATTGCTACTGCCTGACGCACCACATTCCCACATCCATGGCCGACTCGACGACACTACATGTCATCGTCGTCACCTTTTCGAACGCCAAACCCAAACATGCTTAAACCCTAACCCGAGGTCGACTGAGCATCTCCGACCACCAAAGACCACGCAATTGCTTCTCACACAACTGCCTTGACATCGGCCTCCTTCCAGTGCCGCAGATCCTTCCCTCAATGCTCCGATCGCCGAAATTTAAAAGATGAATGGAAAACACCAAAATAAACCATGGCAACACCCTTCAACCCTTGGCTCTGCGAATCCCCTTGAAAATCTCAAATCGCTGGCACGAACCCAATCATACCCTCAAATTGCCGTTCCGCGATCGAAAAAATCCCACCATTTTCTGACACACTGTGAAATCAGGCAAATTTGACCCTTATAGTCGACGAAACGTCGAGCATTCATTTTTACATATTAATATATGCTATAATGAACAACTCCATAGTTGATTGTTTTAGCTAATTCTAAACGGTTCGAGAGATATCAAAATTTGAAATCTAAGATGGAAAATGTTACTTCATATTTTTCAAAGAACAGTAAGTGAAAAGTGGAAGATGAGTTAATTCCTGTTGGTTTCCAATAAGCTTATTCTTCCATTTTCAAACTAAGTTATGAATTTTAAACCATTACTTAAATATAAGGGTTATTTTTAAAAACCAACCAAGCTATAAATAAATTTTCACAACATTTATCTCATATATAAATAAAACAAATAAACAAAGAAATGGAGATCTCACCTTGCACAATTATTGTAAAATCCAAGCTAAATTTTTTAAAGCAACAAGTGTGATTTATTTTCTCTCTAAAAGTCTTGAGTGATGTTGAAATGAAGATGAGAATAAGAAGGTGATGTATGAAATATGAGATGAGAATAGTGTATATATAAAAAGATTACATAAATAAACAAAAATAAGAAAATAAAATAGTGATGCCCCTTAAATCACCATTTCAACTCTTACATCTTACCCAAGCCACCCAAGTACCATTTCATATGAAAGCATGTTGGATAATAGAGTGATTTATGTACCTTTTGTTAACTTGATTACTTAAGGAATCTTACAACTTTTCATATTCAAGTTTTAAGTATAATTAATTTATTTATTTCTTCTTACATTCCAAAATAAAAGGATTTTCCTCTTTAAACATTTGAATATTACTTTAAAGCATATGCAAGGGTATTATGAATTTTTACAACTTGTCGTTCTATAAAAAAGCTGAAAATCCGAAAAACGGGTTTCGATCACATTTTCAGTTTTTCGTCGAACTACATATTTATGAGAATAGAATTCAAAAACTAATTTTCTATCATTAGTTATAAATTAAAAGAAGGTTATTTAACTATTAAAACCATAAATTGAATATTTAAAATAAATTAAATATTCATAAGTCAAAGCGATAAAATTCTGGGTCGTTACATTATTTGTAAATTACCTTGTTCCCCAAAAGACTTATACAGCAATACCGTGAACCAACTTAACAATTTTCAAAGTTTCTTATTCAAATTCAACTTATGGTTTACACAAGTTTATGACAAAATATTTTAAGTATAGGGTTACTAATAACATCTAAGGTTATCTCAATTTTATATTAGGTTTACAGATCTAGGTTAGAAAAGGGATGTAACAACCCAATATTTTGTAAATATTTTTAAATCATTTTTAAATAAATTTTATTTCAATATTTCTATTTTTAAAACATTTTAAAAGTATAGTTATAATTTTCCAAAGATAATTGCATTTTTGTTTGCAATTTTTAATGCTTGTTTCAATATAATAAGCGATTTTCTTTATTTACTTTTATTTTCCTTTTATTTTTCCTATGAATAATTATTTATTATCATTTTCACTTTATTTTTGTTGTCTTTTTATTTTATTTACTGATTTTTTTATTTGTCCATTTTGAATTAAAAAGAAAGTGGAAATTTGAAGAGACTAAAGCTTTAAAACTTTTGACTTTTCATTTGCTTGCCTCTTCACATGCTTTGGCCGTTCAATTTTTTTTCTTTAGCCGTGAGTTTTTATTTCCTTTTTTACGTGCAAAAAATCTCATTTTCATCACTTATCTCGGCCAAACACTTCTGAAAAAAATTGGTAATGGCTTCCTTCTTTTTTTTTCTACTTTTCTTCCCATTTTTCTATTGATTTTTCTATGTTTTAGCCTTGACCTTCCCATAGCTTTGCTCGGCCATAGACCTCATCATCACCACCAACCACCACATCACCTCCTTCCCATGATCCACGGCAACAACCCCCCTCCTCCTCTGACCAGTTCAGACCGTGACACCTAGATGACCAAAACTCCACAGAACAATGCATAAATTCCAAAACAATGCACATAGCCGAGCCCTATTGTCAAGTACCCTTCATTATTGGCCACGGCCTCACCATAGCCACCACCACCAGCTTGTTCACCACCTCTGGCCATCACCCTAACCTCTGTCCAGATCTGAAGCAGCCCTGGCCGAACCATAGATCCTTAGGCCGAGCCTAAAATGGTGAACCAAACCACTTTGTTAGCCTTGCCTTTTGACATTCCATGCTTTGTAACTCCCTAACCTTCCACATTCTCTTGCTTCCCGTGCCTTTTTGATCCAAACCAGATCCTTTCTACCTGAAACCATGTCATGGCCGAACCTATAAAGCCTTATGGTCGAGCAAAGTTGAGTGGAGATCAAGCAAAAATTGTTTAAAGGCTTGGTTATGTTCATTTGTCTAATTCTATTTCATTTGTTTCAATATAATCTTTTGTATTGTATTTATATTTATATTTTTCTTTGTTTATTTTGTGAATACATGATTAACATCCTGGCTCTCTCTCCATTCAAATCTAGTCGTGCTATCGTGCTTTCTGGATCGTCATTTCTGTGTTTTATTTGCAAACTCCAGCGTAGAAAGGTGAGTATTCACACACGACATCTGTACTTATATAAATTGTGAAGTGACAACAAGTGAATATGTATAAAATATTATATTATGTTATACCTGCCTGTGATGTAAATTATATGATGTTAAACCCTGTAATTAACTTGTCACATCATCTGTTATGTTTTATTTTATTTTACTGTTTATCCTACTCTGTTTATCACACTTCAAGTTCCCTGTAGAATAGAATCACTATGGGTTGAAATGATACATACCCGAACGAACTTTAGAATAGGGAAAAATCGTTATAGGCTGAAATGATAAGCCTGAGCGATTTTTATTAAATTTTATTTACTTGGGATTGTGGGTTTGAAATGATAAAACCCGGATTTTCTTTGTAAATTATGGATTGAAATGATATATTATCTGTATCACTTGACTTAAGCTAGAAAATATTATACAGACCCGTGGTTATTTTATAAAGTATTTTGGAAATTTTTAAGTATTTTTAAAATGTAAAAATATGGGAATTTGATTTAAATTGAAATTAAAATGATTAAATGAAGAAATAATGATTTTTTTATGTATTAAAAATGCAAATAACTGAATAGAAAAATTATGATTTAAACATAACTTAAATTGGAAATTTTGATTTGATTTTTTATGGAAGTTTAAGTTAATTAAATAAAAATGAAAATTAAGTTTTATTTGTGAAAATGGAAATCTAAATTTAAGTGTTAAAGTAAATTGTTAAAAATGAAAAAATGGAAAAATGGTACACTTGAATTTAATAAGTGAAACTTTGGATAATTTGATTTTTATTGTAAAAATTTTCTTTATAAAAACCATAAGTTAAAGGTATTTAAATGAACATTTTTGATGTGGAAAAATGTGATTTTTATAAGTTAAAATTGAAGTTAAATTGTGATGTAGACCAAGCTATAATTTCCTAAGGCATAAGTCGCAGCCGACTTATCAGAGCAAAGGACATAAGTCGTGACCGACTTAAGAAAGGCGAATGCATAAGTCGTGACCGACTTAAGGAAGGTGCGATGAGTCATCAACGACTTAAGGGAAACGTTTTGAGTCGTCTACGACTTAACTGGATGGAAGGCATAAGCCGTGACCGACTTAAGGAGACGGACATGAGTCGTCTACGACTTAACGAAGGCAAGGAGATAAGTCGTCAACGACTCAACAAGAAGAATGCACATGTGTTAAGTCGGATACGACTTAAGGAAAGTGATAGGTCGGCACCGAGTTACGACTTATTTAAGTCGGTCGAAATTTTAAGTCGCGAAAGCCCTGAAGCCATGGATTTCCTGTCGAGTTAATCTGGACCGTTGTTGCTAAAGTCACTGCTATTGATGAATCGTGATATGTTGTTAAGTCGGCAACGACTTAAGTAATGTTCTGTTTGTACTTTTCTGTCTTTAAGTCGTATGTCGCCATATGCTAAGTCGGAGGATATCTTAAGTCGGAGCCGAGTTAAGGGTTGTGGTACTGTGTTGTATTTTCTTTAAGTCGTATGTTTTGTATAAGTCGTGAGTCGTTGTACTTAAGAGATAAGTCGCAGAGTTGTCTTTCTGTGTGGTAGTTCGTAAGACGTGTGCATAGGCTAAGTCGGAAGATGTCATGAGTCGTAAGTCGGAAGGTGGTAAGTCGGAACCGACTTAGGACTTGATGAAATTTGTTTTTTTTGTGTGAGTTGTAAAATACTATAAATAGGCCGGTGGTGCCATTTGTAATGGTGGTTGAATATTGAATAAAATTCTCTTTTGATTGCTTTGTGCTTTCATTCAAATTGGTAGTTGAGTGTAATCTCCTATCTCCTCTTTCGGATAATCGAGTGCGCTCGATTCAACGATTGTAGAAGCCGATTCGCGGAATCAAGTGCGCTTGATCAACCTTTGAAGAATTGAAGATCTTTGAACCCGGTATCGTGTGCGATCAACGAGTTCGAGATAGCTAGAGTTCGGTATCTTCGGATCAACGAATTCGGGCAATTCAACATTCATCAATCCATCGATTGCTACATTCAACGATCTACATCATTTTTGTAATATCCGCTGCGCCAGTTTTGGTATCAGAGCTTGTTCTAGCCAATCATAGCTAGATCGAGACTTGGAGCCTAATCATTTTGAAGTTGGGCCGTGGTAAGCAAGTGAGGCCGAGAGTAAGAGGAAGAAGAGTCATCATTATTCGAAGAATTGTTTGATCGGATTTGCATTGGAGGCCGAAACTTTGTCCATCGTGTTCATCGCGATTTGCTTCAAAGTGGAAGTTTTCGATCCGTTTCATTTTGGATCAAAATCCGGAAAGTGTTTGAATTTGAAGTGTTGAAGAATTTGTGAAGTTTTCAAGTATGCCGCCCAGAAGAGCTAATCGCCACCAAAACGTCGAAGCTTTGTATCGAAGAGAAGAAGCTGATGAGATGGAACAAAGAATCAATGAGAATTTTAGTGAAAAGCTTAACGAAGGAATTGGCCGGTTAGAGAAGCTTATGACAGAGATGAATCAAAATCGGAGAACGGTTTCACCAGAATCTAACCGTGGGGGTAGTAGAGTCTCGCCACATTCCAATCGAGACAGAAGTGTTGAAAATGATCAAGGACGTGGGAGGAACGTGAATGATCATGCACGGAGGAACGTAGATAGAAGGGATGATGGTGGAAGGCGCAATGGTAGTAGAGATGTTGGTGGTCAGAATCGACATCGTTTGCATCTGATTTTGAAGAGGAGTATGATGGTGGTAGTATTCAAGGAAGAGGTCAAGGAAGAAACTATTCTGAGTATGATCACAAGTGGGAATCGGGGATGAAGACAGAAATTCCTGAATTCAAAGGTGGTATGCAAGCGGAAGAGTTTCTAGATTGGATAGCTAATGTTGAAGAGATTTTTGACTTCAAAGAAGTGCCAGAACATCGTAAAGTGAAGTTGGTTGCTACGAGGCTAAGGGGTAGAGCTTTGGCATGGTGGCAGCAGACCAAGCTTACACGTGAACGAATGGGAAAGTCAAAAGTTGAATCTTGGGAGAAGATGAAGAAATTGATGAAAGCAACGTTCTTACCATACAATTATCAATCTTTGATGTATCAACGTTTGCAGAACTTGAGGCAAGGCACAAAGACAGTTAATGACTATGCTGATGAATTCTATCAACTCATTGCAAGGAATGATATTATGGAAACGGAAGAGCAGCTGACATCTAGATTCATTGGGGGATTGAGAATGCAGATTCAGGATATGGTGAATATGTTCGATCCAAGATCTGTAGCGGAAGCACATCAGAAAGCGTTGGCTTGGGAGAAGCAGGGTAGACGAGGAGGTGGTGTGTTTACTAATTCCAGCAATCAAATGAAGGGTGTTAGTGGGGGTTCTAACATTTCTAAACCTATCAGTAGACCAGCGGTGAAGGAGGTTGAGAAGGCGAAAGTTAACAATGGGTTTAAATGTTACAATTGTCAAGAATTGGGTCATAAAAGCAGTGAGTGTCCAAAGCCAAAGAAGAGAACCATGATTGTAGAAGTTGAAGATGAGGATGTTAATGGGGAGTGTTCTAGTCCAGTTGAGGAAGATGAGCAGGATATTGCGTCAGGAGATGAAGGTTGTAACCTAATGCTGAGGAGATCGTGTTTAACACCGAAGCAGGAAGAAGCTAGTTGGTTGAGGAGTAACATCTTTCAGTCGACATGTACTATTCTGGGGAAGGTGTGTAAGTTTGTGATTGACGCAGGAAGCTGTGATAATATTATTTCAACCGAGGCTGTGACAAAGTTGGAGTTGAAAACCGAGAAACATCCTAAACCGTACAAGTTAGCATGGTTGAGAAAAGGAGGAGAAGTGAAAGTGGATAGACGAGTTCGTGTTCCATTCTCTATTGGGAAGAAATACAAAGACGAAATCTGGTGTGATGTAGTAGAGATGGATGTTTGCCACTTATTATTGGGAAGACCATGGCAGTATGATCGAGCAGTACAACATGACGGTCGGACCAATAGCTACAGTTTTATGTTTAAAGGCACGAAGATTATCTTAGTTCCGAAGAAGAAATCTCAAGAAGAAAGTAAGTCAGAAGAAATTGAAGAGCTGAAAACTTTATTGACTTTAAAGGAGTTTGTTAAAGAAGTTGAAGAAGAGCCGGAAGTATTCTTGTTGATTGGGCGTGAGAGCAGTGAAGAAGTTGAAATTCCTGAAGAAGTTAAACCAGTCTTGAAAGAATTTGACGATGTATTTCCAGAGGAATTACCAACGGAGTTGCCACCGTTGAGAGATATACAACATCAGATAGATCTTGTTCCAGGTGCTGTGTTGCCACACAGACCACATTATCGAATGAGCCCGAAGGAACATGAAGAGTTGCGGAGGCAGGTAGAGGAATTGCTTGAACAGGGGCATGTGCAGGAGAGTCTGAGTCCTTGTGCTGTACCAGCTTTATTGGTACCCAAGAAGGATGGGACGTGGAGGATGTGCACTGACAGTCGAGCATTAAATAAGATTACTGTGAGATACAGATTTCCAATGCCGAGGTTGGATGACTTGTTAGATCAAATAAGCGGAGCTACTATATTTTCGAAGATTGATTTGAAGAGTGGATATCATCAAATTCGTATCAGACCAGGAGATGAGTGGAAGACTGCTTTTAAAACCAGGGAGGGTCTATACGAATGGTTGGTCATGCCATTTGGTTTATCCAATGCACCAAGTACTTTCATGAGGGTGATGAATCAGATTTTTCGACCGTTCATTGGGAAATTTGTGGTGGTGTATTTCGATGATATTTTGATTTACAGTGGGAGTCCTGAGGAACATTTGAATCATCTTAGAGAAGTGCTGATGGTACTACGACAAGAACAGTTTTATGCTGCAACGAAAAAATGCGTGTTCATGACGCATAGTGTTTTATTTTTGGGATATGTTGTTTCGAAGGAAGGTATACAGGTGGACCAAAGTAAAGTTGAGGCAATCAGAAATTGGCCGCAACCCAAGACGATAACGGAAGTTCGTAGTTTTCATGGGTTGGCTTCATTTTATCGAAGGTTTATTCCACACTTTAGTAGTGTGATGGCGCCTGTTACAATTGCATGAAAGGTAAACAGTTTGCGTGGACAGAGGAAGTA
Source organism: Allium fistulosum (assembly GCA_030737815.1). NCBI lineage: Eukaryota > Viridiplantae > Streptophyta > Magnoliopsida > Asparagales > Amaryllidaceae > Allium > Allium fistulosum. Next base: position 1,149,085,415 of record CM060905.1, read on the forward strand.
GGAAGTGCTTTTGGGAAGATCAAGGAATTGCTGACGACTGCACCAATTCTAGTGCTACCTGATTTTCAGTTGGTGTTTGAACTACATACTGATGCATCCAAGGTTGGGATTGGAGGGGTGTTGAGTCAGAAGGGACGTCCAATTGCCTATTTCAGTGAGAAGTTGTCAGGAGCGAAGATGCGATACAGTACATATGATGTGGAGTTTTATGCTGTTCTACAATCTATTAAACACTGGAGACATTATCTATTTCAGAAAGAGTTTGTTCTCTACACTGATCATGAAGCATTGAAGCATTTGCAAGGGCAAGACAAGATTTCAGCAAGACATGCATCGTGGATTGCATATCTGCAACAGTTTACTTTTGTGGTTAAACACAAGTCAGGGGTGACAAATCGTGTGGCTGATGCTTTGAGTAGGAGGAGTCATTTGTTGACTACACTAAAGGTTGAAGTGACGGGGTTTGAAATATTGCCAGAGTTATTCACTGATGATCCTTACTTTGCAAAATTTGTTGAAAAAGTAAAGGAGGGAGAGACGGATGATTTCGTGATAGTAGATGGTTTTCTGTTCAAAGGAAATCGATTGTGCATACCGGAGGGTAGTCTGAGGATGAAGATTATCAAAGAGTTACACGAAGAGGGACATGTTGGGAGAGACCGTACTTTACAGTTGATTTCACAGTCCTACTTTTGGCCATCGTTGAGGAAAGAAGTGGAGAGGTTTGTTGAGAGATGTCATATCTGTCAAGTTTCGAAAGGAACTGCGACTAATGCGGGTTTATATATGCCGTTGCCGGTACCAACTAAACCATGGGTTGATGTGAGTATGGACTTTGTGTTGGGGTTGCCGAGAACGCAGCGTGGTAATGATTCCATTTATGTGGTGGTTGATCGATTTTCGAAAATGGCACATTTTATTGCTTGTAAGAAGACGGCGGATGCTGTTCATGTTGCTCAGTTGTTTTTCAAAGAGATCAATCGACTTCATGGATTGCCAGAATCGATTGTGTCGGACAGGGATACTCGTTTTCTGAGTCATTTTTGGCTAAGTTTGTGGAAAATGGTGGGAACAAAGCTGAAGTTTAGTAGTGCTTATCAGCCGCAAACTGATGGACAAACGGAGGTGGTTAATAGATCATTGGGAAACTTGTTGAGGTGTCTTGTTCAAGATAATCTGAAGAGTTGGGATGTGAAGTTATGCCAGGCAGAGTTTGCCCATTATCATGCTGTGAATCGAAGTACTGGGTTCAGTCCATTCCAGATTGTCTATTCGAGCTTACCGAAAGGACCGTTAGATTTAACGGTGATACCACATTCAAAGGGGACAATTAAGAAAGCTGCTGATTTTGTTGAAGGGCTGACGGAGTGTCATAAAATCGTTCAAGAACGACTAGAGAAAGCAAATGAGAAGTATAAACAGTCTGCAGATTTGAAACGAAGGAGTGTTGAATTTCATGAAGGTGATATGGTTTATGCAGTGTTAACAAAAGATCGTTTTCCAGTGGGCGCTTACAACAAATTGAAAGCACGAAAGATTGGCCCAGTTGAGATTTTAAAGAAAATCAATGAAAATGCTTATAAACTGAAGCTGCCAGATGATGTGTACACGTCAGACGTATTCAACGTTAAGCATATCATACCATATCATGGAGAAGAGTTTGTTGTGGATGAAGAAAGTACAAATTCGTGGACGAATTTTTCTCAACCTGGGAAGGATGATGTAGACCAAGCTATAATTTCCCAAGGCATAAGTCGCAGCCGACTTATCAGAGCAAAGGACATAAGTCGTGACCGACTTAAGAAAGGCGAATGCATAAGTCGTGACCGACTTAAGGAAGGTGCGATGAGTCATCAACGACTTAAGGGAAACGTTTTGAGTCGTCTACGACTTAACTGGATGGAAGGCATAAGCCGTGACCGACTTAAGGAGACGGACATGAGTCGTCTACGACTTAACGAAGGCAAGGAGATAAGTCGTCAACGACTCAACAAGAAGAATGCACATGTGTTAAGTCGGATACGACTTAAGGAAAGTGATAGGTCGGCACCGAGTTACGACTTATTTAAGTCGGTCGAAATTTTAAGTCGCGAAAGCCCTGAAGCCATGGATTTCCTGTCGAGTTAATCTGGACCGTTGTTGCTAAAGTCACTGCTATTGATGAATCGTGATATGTTGTTAAGTCGGCAACGACTTAAGTAATGTTCTGTTTGTACTTTTCTGTCTTTAAGTCGTATGTCGCCATATGCTAAGTCGGAGGATATCTTAAGTCGGAGCCGAGTTAAGGGTTGTGGTACTGTGTTGTATTTTCTTTAAGTCGTATGTTTTGTATAAGTCGTGAGTCATTGTACTTAAGAGATAAGTCGCAGAGTTGTCTTTCTGTGTGGTAGTTCGTAAGACGTGTGCATAGGCTAAGTCGGAAGATGTCATGAGTCGTAAGTCGGAAGGTGGTAAGTCGGAACCGACTTAGGACTTGATGAAATTTGTTGTTTTTTTTGTGTGAGTTGTAAAATACTATAAATAGGCCGGTGGTGCCATTTGTAATGGTGGTTGAATATTGAATAAAATTCTCTTTTGATTGCTTTGTGCTTTCATTCAAATTGGTAGTTGAGTGTAATGTCCTATCTCCTCTTTCGGATAATCGAGTGCGCTCGATTCAACGATTGTAGAAGCCGATTCGCGGAATCAAGTGCGCTTGATCAACGCTTGAAGAATTGAAGATCTTTGAACCCGGTATCGTGCGCGATCAACGAGTTCGAGATAGCTAGAGTTCGGTATCTTCGGATCAACGAATTCGGGCAATTCAGCATTCATCAATCCATCGATTGCTACATTCAACGATCTACATCATTTTTGTAATATCCGCTGCGCCAAATTGATTCTATAATTTAATTATTAAATATAGAAATTATTTTAGTAGCACTTCAGAAATGCTATCGTTTTTGAATTTAACTTGAAACCTAAAGTAAATGATACTACAACACTTTGTAAGTGTTGTGGTTGATACAAATGAAGTAAAGACTAGTTTAACTAAGGGCTATGACAGCACTTTGTAAGTGCTGTAGTGCTGAAACTAAACTTGAACCTGAAACTAATGAAAGAGCTATTGTAGCACTTGTTAAGTGCTGCAGTTGGCTGAAATGTGATTTTTGAATATAATTGAACTACTGCAGCAGTTTTTTAAATGCTGTCTTTGCTGAATTGAATTATTTTCAAATATAACTTACCGCAGCACTTTCTAAATGCTGTAAAAGCTGAAATTTTAATGTTTTAATGTATTTAAGTGAATAAATGAACTCAGAAAAGGCTAAAATTTTAGGGAATTGAATATTTGATTTAAAGGTATAATGATTTTGTTTTTAAATGGTTTCAATGATGTATTTTGATTCGAAATATAAAATATTTGAAATTTATAACCACGGGTTATAATAACGATTGGTTGTTAAAGAGACCGGGATCAGATATGGACATACTCTCTGTCGATACCGAAAACCACTTTAACAAACGTGTACGCGGTGGAGATTCCAGAATGAAGTAGGATTGTGGCGACGATCCTAAGGTATATATGTGGACCCAACTCCCGTGAGTTGGCATAAGGTGGCTAAAATAGGAGCGATTCTCGGGCCAATGAGGTAGCACCTCTGATCGGACACACTTCTTCGATACCATTCTATTACTTTGTGATTGATTAGGTGCACCCCTTGATTTTGGAGTGTTGTTCGAGTTGGGCGATAGTGGCTATTATGCGTTTCCACCAGCCCAGATGCGTAATTGGTATATCTACCCTGGCATTGCCTAGTTGTGCCATGTCACCTACCATATCGAGCTTTACTACGAGTTTCTATTTGTGTCGTACCTATGGAGTATCTTCTCATAGCCTTTCGAGGTATGCAGGCGCTGTGTAGACTATTGGCACTATTACGTGTTAAGGTGGAAAATGTAAAGCCTTAATGCTATTTAAAAGTATGTTTATTTTATAATTTGACATTATTATAATAGCGAATATTACTACATAGTAGATAGTTTAACGGATCCTTAAAGAATGGGCGATCCCAAGCATTCTTTAAGTTACTTGTACCTTTTATTACAATTCACTTGAGTTGGTTTACATTGTATAAGTATGTATGTGATGCAGCAGCGGAATAACAAAATGATGATTCTGTGAAAGTAGCAATCGATGGAATGAAGAATACTGAAATGCCCAAATTCGTTGTATCCGAAGATACCGAATTCTAGCTATCTTCGTCACGTTGATAGCGCACGATACCGTGAAGGAAGATCTGCAATTCTTCAGGCGTTGATCAAGCGCACTTGATACCGTGAATTGGCTTCTACGATCGTTGATTCGAGCGCACTCGAATGCCGAAAGAGGAGATAGGAGATTACACTCAACTACCAATTTAGTGAAAGCACTAAGCTAACAAAACAAAAGTTTTTATTCAAAATCAACTAGCTATTACAAATGACACCATCCACCTATTTATAGGCTTTACAACACACACAACAGAAATTTGTACAACACTTAGGTCGTTTCCGACCTAGCAGACCAGCGACTTACGAACTACAACAACACACGCGACCTACGACTTAATATAGGTCGTTAACGACCTATTAGATTATTACAACACAATAGCGACTCAAATATGTACAACACATGACGACATACGAGGTATAAAAGAACGACCTACGACTTAGCAGGCCCAACGATCTAACACAATATCAGTTACAACATATCAACGACTTAACAGAAACGACACAGCATAGGTCGGCGGCGACTTAAGAACCAGCTTCAGGACTTCTTCACGCGACCCAGCTTAGGTCGTAACCCGGTGCAGCGACCTATCTCTTTAGCGTGTGCATTCCTGCTAGGTCGTTGGCGAGCTTCACTAAGTCGCTGGAGCGACTTAAGGGCATTATTAGGTCGGTCACGACCTAGGGCTTCGTTAGATCGGTCATGACCTAGGACTTCATTTTGTTTCCCTCTCTCGTTAGCTTCAAAGTTTTTAGGTCGTATACGACCTATCATATCCGAACGACTTGCGAGTTTGTTAGGTCGAAGCTCGTTAGGTCGGAGCTTGTTAGGTCGGACTTCATAGCTCGTTTGCGACCTAAAATGGCGCTTGTTAGGTCGAAGCTCGTTAGGTCGGAGCTTGTTAGGTCGGACTTCATAGCTCGTTTGCGACCTAAAATGGCGCGACTTAAGGAATAAAAAGCTAGGTCGTTGCTCAGGAAAGTTAGGTTGTTGGTGACCTATGTCTTCGTCAATCTGGGCTGCATCATCTTCCCCTGGTTGGGAAAAATTCGTCCTCGAATTTAAAAGCTCTTCTTCTTTGAAAAGTTTGTGTTCCTGGTACGGAATCAAACATTCGAACGATCTAAAACCCAATACTTTAGATAGCAGGTGTGATTCATTATCCTTCTTCTTAGATTGTGAACGACCTAGGTCCTTTGAGCGAGATTGCGTGGTATCATCGACCTCTGATTGAAATGAATTTGTCCCGAATTCATTTTCTTTTCTTCTTCGCGACGCTGTCTTCCATTCATTTTCTGGTTTGTTGCGGCTTTGGTGATAACCACTCTCGTGATTAATCTTGTCTTGACTCTTTGATGATGTGGCTTGATATAAAGAACGTATTGCATAAAACAGACGTGGCATTTGACATGCGGCATAAGGAAGTGATTTGAGGGAGATGACATATGGAAAAGTGTGAAATGAACTAAGCACTAGGTGCCAGATCCAATTCATGTAGCACAGAACTTCATAAGAATAGTGTCGTATACCATATTGCTTGTGCCAATAGGAGGATGTGATATAGAACCAAAACGTGTCGAAAATGTGGGATGACATAAGGAAGTTTAAAATCATGGAACGACTTAGGAAATCACGACCGAAAATGTTTAAAATGCTCAGACTCTCGTCTTTCCTTATCTCGTTCAGATGTGTCCTCAATTAGAATCTTCCCTTGATGTGTTGCATCAATTTCCCCTGACTGAAATGAATTCCCACTCGCTTCTCCTTCAACATGTTTATGTTCATGAAACGATTTCAAGCAATTGACGTTGCTATCATTAGCATTGTGGACATGATCAGGTAATTCCAACCGACAATCATTCTCTTCACCCTGTCTTTTCAATTCTTCTTGTTCTTTCAGATTCTGAAGATCATACGATCCCTGTAGTAGAATAGCATCTGGTATTAGTTCAGTGTGAGGTTGAAAGTACTGTAATGGTGATAACTCTTCGGGTAGTTCCGCAGGATATTCGACTTCAGACTCATCGAATTCTGATCCAACTTTCTCTTCTGTCTCACTTTCATTTTGTTTGGGCTTCTCGGAGTTATGGAATTAACATTTAGCGGGCTCTCATCCATAAGTTCAGGTGTTAAACAAGAATCCTCCATCATCAAGTAATGTCCTTCAACTCCGAACACAAATTCTTCTTCCATACTATCGACATCAAACTTCGGTGTGAAGAATATTCAACTTCTACATCCACATACTTTGACTCAATTTCTTCATCATCGTCAAATTTCGGTGGTTGATAAAAGTCAAATTCAGCAGTCCTCCACAATGAATTACATCCTTCATCTTCCGACAAAACTCCTTCATCGTTGTCAAATTTAGGTGGTAATTCTTCGAACGATTTGGTAGGACCGACCTCTTCAAATTCTTCTAACATTGGTTTAACCTCCTCGAGAGTTTTAACCTCTTCACTTGCCTCATACCTAACAAACGATTCAACACTACTTTCCGTTTCTTCAACACTCTCACTGAAAGATAACGTACTAGTCGGTTCCTCTTCCTTTTCCTGTTCGCTTTCGGTAGAATCATCCACATCTTCGTTCACACAATCTTTGACAACTAAAGTTTTCATCTTGGCCTCTGTACATTTAATACTTCTATGGCCAGACTCCTGATAATGATAGCGCTTAATCTGGTCATCAACATTTGTCTTAGTACTTCCATGTACAACTGGTTCGTTGACTCTCTTAGAAACATTTCTACTGTAATGAACACCATGATTCTGATTGCTGGAGTTTGTAACCACACTCTTTCCTCGAAACCCTTGACTCAACTTCTGCAATTGTTGGTTCACACGAGTTTGATAATTGTATGGTAAGAAATTTGCCTTCATCGTCCTTTTCATCTTATCCCACGTGACTACTTTGGATTTCCACATTCTCTCTCTGGTTGATTTAGTTTGTTGCCACCAATCCATAGCTCTTCCTCTCAGTCTTGTAGCAACTAACTTAACTTGACGAACTTCTGACACATTGTTGAGTTCAAAAATATTTTCAACCTTTGATAACCAATCCAAGAATTCCTCTGCTTGTAGACCACCTCGGAATTTTGGAATCTCCGTATCCATCCTTGATTCCCGTGTACGACCACGCTCTTCAACATTTCTATATCGATTCTGTCCTTGACCTGGATATCGAAAATGAACACGATCACCATAACTATCTTCTTCCAAATTAGATGAACTTCGATGTCTATTTTGAACATTGACCCTTCTATGACCATGCACGTCCTCTCTACTTCTTCTTTCATAATCACAATATGGCTCATGCTCATAACCGCGATAAGCTCTTATTTCTTCATTTTGATAATCATGATTGTCTTGAACTCCACGATCTCGATTTATGGTCAAAGATGATTCTCTTCGTTCTCTATCATAACGTGGTGACACTCTCCTTTGATTTCGACTCATGTCAGACTTCATTCTTTCCACTTTCTCGAAACCCTTATTGAACCTTTCATCGATATGTTGTTTCATCTGTTCAGGATCTTCACTCCCATACAAATCTATAACACTATGATGACGGTTAACATATCTTGGAGGCATGATCGAATCTTCAACAGATCTAAACACAAACTTCACTTTGATCCAAAAAAATTCGAATCAAACTTGCCCACTTGTTTGAAATCTCACGAACACCCCAAATAAACAAACAACTTAATTTGAACTCCAAACTTCAAATCTCAAAATTGATGCCCAATGAACTTGAAAAAATCTCTCACAAACTTGAACAAGTTCGCTTCTAGCTTACGACTTGACTCTACTCTTCTCCTTGGCTTGGCTGAAATTGAACAAGCACTTCTTCTCGGTCCAACAGGCTCGTCTTAGCTATGATTGGCTAAGTCTTGCTCTGATACCAAATGATGCAGCAGTGGAATAACAAAATGATGATTCTGTGAAAGTAGCAATCGATGGAATGAAGAATACTGAAATGCCCAAATTCGTTGATCCGAAGATACCGAATTCTAGCTATCTTCGTTACGTTGATCGCGCACGATACCGTGAATGAAGATCTGCAATTCTTCAGACGTTGATCAAGCGCACTTGATAACATGAATTGGCTTCTACGATCATTGATTCGAGCGCACTCGAATGCCGAAAGAGGAGATAGGAGATTACACTCAACTACCAATTTGGTGAAAGCACTAAGCTAACAAAACAAAAGTTTTTATTCAAAACCAACTAACTATTACAAATGACACCATCCACCTATTTATAGGCTTTACAACACACACAACAGAAATTTGTACAACACTTAGGTCGTTTTCGACCTAGCAGACCAGCGACTTACGAACTACAACAACAAACGCGACCTACGACTTAGTATAGGTCGTTAACGACCTATCAGATTGTTACAACACAATAGCGACTCAAATATGTACAACACATGACGACTTACGAGGTATAAAAGAACGACCTACGACTTAGCAGGCCCAACGATCTAACACAATATCAGTTACAACATATCAACGACTTAACAGAAACGATGCAGCATAGGTCGGCGGCGACTTAAGAACCAGCTTCAGGGCTTCTTCACGCGACCCAGCTTAGATCGTAACCCGGTGTAGCGACCTTTCTCTTTAGCATGTGCATTCCCACTAGGTCGTTGGCGAGCTTCACTAAGTCACTGGAGCGACTTAAGGGCATTATTAGGTCGGTCATGACCTAGGGCTTCGTTAGATCGGTCACGACCTAGGACTTCATTTTGTTTCCCTCTCTCGTTAGCTTCAAAGTTATTAGGTCATATACGACCTATCATATCCGAACGACTTGCGAGTTTGTTAGGTCGGAGCTCGTTAGGTCGGAGCTTGTTAGGTCGGACTTCATAGCTCGTTTGCGACCTAAAATGGCGCTTGTTAGGTCGAAGCTCGTTTGGTCGGAGCTTGTTAGGTCGGACTTCATAGCTTGTTTGCGACCTAAAATGGTGCGACTTAAGGAATAAAAAGCTAGGTCGTTGCTCAGGAAAGTTAGGTCGTTGGCGACCTATGTCTTCGTCAATCTGGGCTGCATCAGTATGTCCTGACTCGAGTGTTTGTGTTTTATTTACGCTCGGGTCAGCCTGAGTATCAGCATTGGATCTTCACTTTTTGGAGCTAGGAATCGCTGGAGATTCTGCTTATCTAGTTATCTATCTATTTCGATTTTAGTTGTTCCATTTCAGCTTTTGTATTAGAGACTTATGTATTTGGGATTTCTTCTGTACTTGTTTCAGAACTGTATTTTTTTTCAGACTATGTATTTTGTATCTGATTTTGAGACTCTGTATTTTAGTGGCTTCATGAACCACTATTTATTTTATTTTCCGCTGCGAGTTATTATGATATTCTATGTCTGTGATTCTGTGATTGGTTTTATTTGCTCCAAATTTATTACAATCTGTTATTTTGCATTATTCAAGTCTGACATGTGTGGATTATTGTCGATTTGAATGGTCCAAAATAGTGGGTCGTTACATTTGGTATCAGAGCTTTGGTTTTTAGGCAAACCTTAGCCTATGGTGCAAAAACTCATTAGAGATGGGGTGTAAATACCCTAGAATGAGTGAGATCAACCACAGAACTATTTCTTTGTGAGAGAACATATTTTCAAAGTATAAAATGATTTTAAAATGATTTTTCAAAGGATTTTTCAAAGATTATTTTGATATAAAATTTTCTTGTTTTGAAAGCAAATATTTCTTAACTTCCTTCTTTTCGTATCAACCTTGTTAGAAATTTTCTTTAATGAGGATATTCATCCAAGTGATTTATCTTGTCTTATCTTATCTTTGTCTTCTCGTTACCTTTGGGATCTTCATCATCTTCTCCTTCTCAGAGGCACCCTACGACCTATCTACCATTACCTGCTTCAAGTGTGATTAGAAGGGACACTATGTGTCAAGACCCAAAAGTCGACCTTCGAAAATCGGCACCCGTACTTCACTTGTACTCAAAATGCCGTAGATTCAAATGCCGAATCTAGTTCTCGGGAGCTTATAACAACATTAAGTAAATAACACAGCGGAATAAAAGAATAATACATTGATATACAATATCTGATACAACAGAGTGATACAATGAATATCAATATACATCAGAGATATGATACAACAAATAGCAACGGAATAGAAAACGATAACACCAGCAGCGGATAATCTTCATCTTCAAAGCACTAATCCAGAAATAGCTTGAACTCTCAATAACGATGCACAAAGATAAGCAAGTGCAGTCCATATCCAAAGACTGAACTAGCTCCTCAAAATCTACAAATCCTGACTATCTGAAAAACCAAACTCTAGACTGCTCGTGTAGAAAAATTTTGAGCATCCAGAGTTTAGGAAAGAAACAATAAACTCCGGATCAGTCATGGGACTGGTGTGAGCAACAAAAACAGTTTATCTTTAAAAACAAATAGTAGAGAATTTTAAAGTCAATCGCAATGCTTTTGGAAAATGAAACTACCATAAGGCCTCCCACCACACACACAATGCAGACGCAGAATTGGAGGAGATTTCTCCTTATGATAGTCAAAGATGCTTACTATGCAAAATCAAATCATTTTTGATATTATTATTAGTGCATAGTGTAGAAAGTATTTCGAAAATAGAATATCAATCTTAGCCAGCATACGTACCATTATAGTATGCCTACTATAGCTACCATATTAGATGGCAGGTTCTACAACTAAAACCGTACACAGTTCGTATTGGAAGATGGATTTCCAACAAATGGTCAGGCCAAGGAACTTCCCATTGCCACATGGAAACGCCTCTGGAATGACGTCCCGAGAAATAACCTAACATTACGGTTAGATCTCTGCCAACACAAGGCCGGGTTACCTCTGCAAAAATAGGTAACTACTGACACGCATATGCCATCCCCCGATCGTAACCGATCTTCCCGAGGATCCTCGATTTCCAACAAACCACATAATAATAATGCAGCAACCACATAGGTTAAGTATCTGGGCTCCATACCATGATACCACCTCTATCCAGAAAGAAATGACATACACTAAGGGGTGCTACTCCCTAGAACCTTGCTGCATCTTTCCTGTTTTGACCATTTCCGAGGTGTGAGGCTCGATGAAGTCTCGTCCACAAAGCTACGCTTTGTCACAAAGCCATGCTTCGGGTCAAACAAATGATCAACCTATGATCACAAAGATATAAGATCAAACAAATGATCATATCGCAAATGATCAAACACTGATCATCACACAGCAACACTTAGCATGCCACATTACCAAATTGGGATATATCGTTGATAAATTTCAACTACATGACCTCTGAGCTCGTACGTCTCAGAGAAGGGTGTTAAGCTAAGAGAATAAATTCTCCGCCACCAACAGAAATGTATTTGAAAGAAATCGGCTTTATATCTCAAAGTGTAATGTCAGACATGTATCCATACAAGTCTGTTCCGGGATCGAACAGAACCGAAGGCACTTCTCACGAAGCCCTTGCAATTCCGGATAACTCTCAATCACGTCCGGACTTCCCGTCACAAAAGAGTGATATAAATCTCTATACCGGCGCGACTCAGTGCAGAGACATTCGACAGGTTGTTCTTTCATTTTCGAAAAATATCCGGTCTTCAACACCAGTCTTCAAATGCTATCCATATACGACGTATCACAATTCGGAATGAGTTATACGACCCAAAGGTCCTTTCCCGGCTAACCCGAATAGTGAGCGAAATATTTAAAAACATACGGATATTGGGATTTCAATTAAGTCACAACTTAAACCCAAACTTTCTTTACAAATGGTTTATCAAATTACCATTTTAATCTTTTTAAACGAAAAGATTCAATTCACTAAGTTCACTAAATTTCACAAAGATTCATTCATAGATTTTCCAAATCAATTTCCCTTTCAATTTGATTAATTCGTTAAATCTTTCAATCAAAGATTTAACTAATAGCTTTCAAAACAATTTCATTTCGAATGGTTTAAATAAATCATCATTTTAAATCTGTTAAAAATAAACAGATTTAATTCATAGCTTTCAAAACAATTTCATTTATAACTTGGAAAATCATTTTTTCAATTCACTTGAAATTCCTTTAATTTAAACTGGAATTTCTTTTCTTATCTAAAAGCTTTTATCATTTGAAAACAACAGTTTTCAATTTGGAAATCTGATTCATTCATACGAGTTGAAATCCTTGGTTTAAATTCAAATTCCCAAATTAATACTTTAAAATGGTTTAATTCATACAAACACATTTATATCATCTTTTAATCCCTAGTTTCAAATCATATGATTCAATTTCAAACTTGAATTTAAATTTAAATCAAATTATTTAAATTTTCAAAACTCGATTAAGTTATTCAAAATAACTTTTATCTTTGAAATTCTATTTCAAAAGCTTTTCACTTTAAACCCCAAATTTCTAATTTCAAAACCAACTGAAATTAAAATTTCAATTTCAAAAATATCAAATTTAAATTATCTGTGACTTAACCGATTTCCACGTGAAATCCATATTTGTGTGTGTAACAGTGTGGTCTAGGGGTTTTACACACAATAGTGCAACATCAATCATCACAGATATATCGATAAGCGGTATAATCGATAACGCTTATCTTCATTCACAGATTCATAGATAAAATAAATTTATCAGTCACAAAGATTCACTATTACAATTCGATGTGGGTTTCGGATAACCAACTGGAATCCGACTCCCTGTCGCATCGAAATTCAAATGCCGTTTTACGGGCAAAGGGTTTCATATTCACATAGTAATATATCACAGAAACAGAAAATCTCAAATCACAACATAAATCAGGATGTATCACAAAGCATCATATATTAGGGATATCAAAAAAATTCTCATTCAATAGAATCCAAACATTCATAAGTATGGTCAGTTAATTGTCTGATTAATTCAAATCAGATTTATTACTTATGAATAAACTACAAATCTTGGTTAATTAATCATTAATTAATTATAAAACATTTGGATTAATTATTCTTTAATCATTGATTAATCTTCTGTTATAATTCATCAATTAATTATAACCAGTAATTACCCATTAATTAACCTCTAATTATTAAATTAATTTAAACCTCAAATTTATTTAATTAATTACAAAATAAATTAATCTTAACAAATCTCATTTATTAATCCTTAATAAATCCCCATTTGATTAATTTCCCTTAATTGATCATAACAAGTAATTATCCCTATTTGATTACTTTTATTAAGTACTTATCATTAATTAATCACCTTTAATAAATTTATCATCTTTAATTAATTACCTTAATTTATGATTCACATTAATAAATCAATTCTTTTAAATCGATTACACAAATTAATTAACCATCCTTTATTACATTAAGTCATTAATTCTTTATTACCTTAAGTCTTTTAAATCACCTTTGAAAACATTGTTTACAAGTGTTTAAAATCTGAAAATTTTCAAAGTAAAACTGTTTTAAACTTAGCTTCAAAACATGGTTTAAACTTTGCTTAATAATTCAAAAATCATTGTTTAAATTTAAAAACAGAGCAGGTTTAAATATTGAAACCTGTAAACCCACATTCGACCTGAGCTATCGTTAATTTGCTCCGATTCTAACTTCCCTCTCCTTCAAGCAAACCACTCCAACTACTCGAGAACCCAGACCCCAATTTCCTTCTTCACAAATTTGCTAAAGTTTTTAGAAAAACTGGAACCAATCTCCCACGTTATTACTCGAGTCTTTACTCGAGTCATTCGCTAACAAACCCGGTTGCTCCTTCGAGTTTCTCCCCAGCCCAAATTCCCTGACACATGAACGATGCCGTGCACGTGCACAGTGGCTCCGGCCACTCTCCGATCACCACCAGTACGTCAACACTTCGCCCTCCAATCCCAGACATGACTGCGATCGCCAAACCCATCACGGCCACTCGAAAATGAAATTCGAGTTCAAACTGAAACCTGGAACATCAACAGCTCGAACACACCAACCCTAGCAACGCGTCGTTCGCCAACCTCCGACCACCTGAAAGTCAACCCTTCCAGCCTCGTCTTCCCTTACGCGTCCACTTTCAATCCCCAGAAACTCGTCGAACTCGATCCACTACAGAAATCACGGCGTTCGATTCTTCCTAGCTCTATTTTCTAGGGTTAAAAATTTCAAACCACAACCGCTGACGCCACCGATGCCGTGGTCACCTACGACCATTTTTCCCATCACCCCCATAGGCTTCTTCATCCACTCACGCAACCCCGACCACCCTCGACCTCGAGATCACCAGAAAATGCTCGAAACCATTCTTCCAGACAAACCAAATTTTCTCAATCAATCTTACATTAAACATGGTAAAGTTGATTTTAAAAATCCTACTTTTTATATACGATTCTACTTATATAATCATACCAACAAATTATACATTTTTATTTTTGACATTTTCATGTTGCTCCGAGTTTCATTTGTTCCAGGCAATATTTTTCTACTTATAAATCCTTACAACTATTTTTAAATACTTAGTTAGGTTTAAATCAACATTTTTGTTCTAAATACTTAAGTCCAAAAAGTTTGAATGAGTAGTTTCTTTGAATATTGGTTCCTGTTTTTAGTTGTCTGTAAATAAAAACAGAGGCGATCTCTGTAAAACACCAGACATTCACACAAGTTTTAGAGTCCTAAAATCCATTGTATCCACTTATTTTCAAACATATATTACAAGTTTACATATACATAAGCCATATGAATCAAAACTAAGAGCATTTCATAGTTACAGGTGATAAGCAGAGGGTTGAACTTAACTCAGGAATGTTAAAAAGCTACAGATATGCACACACATGTATTTCCAAGACTTACAGACATACACGCATACACACAGTCTTTCATAAGCTATTTAAAGTTTGTTTTAGAAGTTTACTCACAGATAAAAGAACAAAGAGGTCTAAAAGAAAAATTAAAGTTGCTCACCTATTTTAGAAGGAAGAAGAACAGAGCCTTTAGATTTGAACAGGTTTGAGAAGTGCAAGCTTCCATTTTGATTTTCCCATTTGAAAGCTTGAACACTTGCTTGAGATGATCTGATCTAGATTTTTATTTTGGGTTACTTGTATTGAATTTCCATTGAATTTGAAGCCTGTTGTTGAGATTATAGGCCTGAAAATTTTCTCTGTTTCGATTTCCAGTTTTCTTCTTTGTTTTGATGTTTTAAACTTTGAAACAATGTTTGCTCAGATCTATTTTTTCTTCAGCTTGGATGAACGAATGAATGGAAGGCTGATACATAGGAGATGTGTTGTACAGGTGATGTTTGTTTGTACAAAGGCATGTTGAAGAGTAATGGCATTTATGAGAAGTTGATATGGTATGGTGGTTGAGGTGATGTTGCTATGGGCTAGAGATATATTGCATTAAATGCTTTGCTTTCTTTTACTTTAGTTTTGTTTACTTGCATCATTTTTGACTTCGGCTGATAGGTATATGAGATGGTTTGCATACTTTATTTTGTTATGTATGTACATAGATTTTTATTTGCTATGCTTTTGTTTAATTACATATGCTTTGATTATTTTGTTTGTAAATATTTCATCACTTTATAATGTTATTAGATTTTATTTTGCCTTATCTCAATTGTTATAAGATGAGTAAACTCCTATATTTAACATGTTGTTAAATTTTATCTAATTTATTTACTTTATAGTTATCTTATATTTCTAACTTAAGTATTTATTTTACTTTTAAAACTTCTTATTATCATTTATTATTATTAAACCATTTATTTAATATTAAATTTAACTCAAAAATTCAATAAATTATTAATTTAAATTAAATTAAAATCTAGGGTCGTTACACTATGCTAATAGTTTCCCTACTTCAGTTGGTGCTGCTGTTCCTCCACCTCAGATTACCAGGAACAATCTCTGTCATGTCTGTCTTCAGCCTGGTCATTTTAAGAATGATTGTCCTTTGTATCAGAAGGGCAAGCCATCTGGTGGTTTTGCTATTACCTCTGCTTCTTCACCTGCTCCACCTGCTCCTGCTCCTAGTGATGATCAAGGTACTCTTCAGGGCACCTTTTATTTATTTAAGCATCATGTTCGTGTTTTATTTGATATTGGAGCTTCACATGGTTTTATTTCTATGGCTATTTGTGATAAGTTTGAGCATCTCCTTTCTCCTGAGTATGCTTCTGTTCCTTTGTGTGTTTCTAATCCTATTAGGGGTCCCGCGAACCTTAGTAGGATTTGTAGAGGAGTGAAACTTCTCCATTTTGATCATCGCTTTAGCAGTGATTTCTATGTTCTTGTTTTTGATGCTTTTGATTTATTGCTTGGAGATGATTGGCTTAATAGGCATGATGCCCGTATCTCTTGCAAATCCCGAATTGTATCTCTTGTGGGAGATAAGGGTGATCCTTTGATTATTCAGTGCCGCATGCCTCAGGATTTTGCTGGAAATTTTATCTATTCTCTGGATTCTTTTCCTGTTGATCTTTGGTCGACTCGTGTGGTCAGACTTTATCCCGATGTATTTGGTGAAGTCACTACTTTACCTCCTAAGCGGGAAATTGATTTCCGTATTGATCTTATTCATGGAGCTCGACCTGTAGTTCTTCCTCCTAGAAGAATGGCACCCCGCGAGAAGGTTGAGTTAAGGAAGCAAATTGAGGACTTGTCTTCTAAGGGTCTGATCAGACCTAGCTATTCAGAATGGGGAGCAGCGGTGGTTTTCGTCGCTAAGTCCGATGGTTCTCTCCGGATGTGTTTTGATTATAGGGAGCTGAACAAGCTCACTATGAAAAACAGATATCCAATGCCTCGCATCAATGATATGTTTGATCAGCTTTATGGTGCTACTGTTTTCTCTCAGCTTGATCTTGCCACAGGTTTCCACCAGCTCAGAGTTGCTGAGGAAAGTATTCCCAAGACTGCTTTCCGTACTGAGAATGGATTCTTTGAATGGTTAGTCATGCCTTTTGGATTGACTAATGCTCCTGCTTTCTTTGTTGATTTGATGAATCATGTTTTTCGTGATGTGCTTTATAAATTTGTTCTAGTCTTTGTTGATGATATCCTTGTCTTCTCTAAGTCCAAGAAAGAGCATGAGTCACATTTGAAATCTGTTCTTGAAACTCTTAGAAATCATCAGTTGAAGGCTAAAATTTCTAAATGCCATTTCTGGAAGGATGAAGTCCGATTTCTCGGGCATATTGTTTCTGGTAATGGAGTTTCTATTGATCCAGTCAAGATCACTACGATCAATGTAAGTCTTTCTTTCCTTCTCTTTCCTTGTTTCATTAAATTTATTCTATCTTTCCAGTTGTCCTTATTTATCCCTATTCTGTGCAGGATTGGGAAACTCCTAAGACTCCAACTGATATCCGTAGTTTTCTGGGCCTTACTGGTTATTACCGGAGATTCATTGAGAATTTTTCTCGGATTGATGCACCTCTCACCGCTTTGACTCGGAAGAATGCTAAGTTTATCTGGAGTGATGAGTGTAAAGCTGCATTCAGTGAGTTAAAGCACAAGCTTACTTCTGCACCAGTTCATACCATTCCAAATGGAAATGAGGGATTAACGGTATACACTGATGCTTGTCGTGAAGGTTTGGGAGCTGTTCTGATGTAGGATGGTAAGGTGATTGCTTATGTTTGTCGTCAATTGAAGACCCATGAAGCAAATTATGCTGCTCATGATTTAGAGTTGCTTGTTTTTGTTTTTGCTTTGAAGCTTTGGAGACATCATCTTTTAGGTACTAAGTTTGAGCTTTTCACAGATCATCAGTCTTTGAAGTATATTTTCACTCAGAAGGATTTGAACCAGAGACAAGTTAGGTGGTTAGAGTTCCTTGCTTCTTAT
The DNA here is from genome assembly GCA_030737815.1 of Allium fistulosum. NCBI lineage: Eukaryota > Viridiplantae > Streptophyta > Magnoliopsida > Asparagales > Amaryllidaceae > Allium > Allium fistulosum. The sequence continues at coordinate 1,149,103,512 of CM060905.1, forward strand.
GACCATGACATCAACTATACCCCTGGGAAAGCTAATGATGTGGCAGATGCTTTGAGTCGGAAGAAGGCTATGTTGTGTCAGCTTGTTGTTTCTTCTTCTCTTGTGGATCGTATCATGGCTAGGCAGGATGAGGATTGGATGCTTAGGCTTATTAAGGAGAAGTTGTTGGTATAGTTGGAGGTAGTAGTCTTGATGGCAGAGGAGCTCAGATCGATGATAGAGGTGTGTTGAGGATTAATAATAGGATTTGTGTCCCGAATGTTGATGGATTGAGACAGGAGTTACTTCGAGAGAATCATTAGTCCAGACTTTCTATTCATCCGGGAGTGACCAAGATGTATCAGGATATGAAGAAGTTGTATTGGTGGAGAGATATGAGGCGTGATATCTCTATTTTTGTAAGTAGGTGTGCGACTTGTCAGCAAGTCAAGGCAGATCATCAGAAGACCCCTGGTTTGTTGCAGCCTCTTGAGATTCCCAATTGGAAGTGGGAACAGGTTTCTATGGATTTCATTGATGGATTACCGAGGACTAGGAAGGGTAATGAGAGTATCTGGGTTATTGTGGATAGATTGACTAAATCAGCTCATTTCATTCTGGTCAAGTCTACTCGTTCTGCTTCTAGTTTGTTTGAGATCTACATGAGGGAGACTGTTCGTCTCCATGGTGTTCCTCTTAGTATTGTTTGTGATCGTGATCCTATCTTTACTAGTCAGTTTTGGAAAGCCTTTCAGGATTCTTTGGGTACTCATCTAAATCTAACCACTGCTTACCATCCACAGACCAACGGTCAAACGGAAAGGGTGAATTAGATCCTCGAAGATCTTCGTGCTTGTGTGCTTGATTATGGAGGATCTTAAGAAGATCATCTCCATCTTGTCGAATTCACCTATAACAATAGTTATCAGGTATAATTTCTATCTTTTGTTCTAATCTTATCTTAATCCTTTATCTATCTCATTTCTATCTTTGAATTCAGGCCAGTATTAAAACGTCTCTGTTTGTTGCTATTTACGGACGACCTTGTAGATCTCCATCTTGCTGGATTGAATCCGGTAATCATTTGGTTCTTGGTCCTGAGATGATTTTAGAGGCTTCTGAGAGAGTTGAGGAGATTAGGAGGAAGATGAGGATTGCTCAGGATAGGCAGAAGAAGTATGCTAATAGGCGTAGGTGGAGTTTAGAGTTTGCTGTTGGTGATTTGGTTTTCCTTATGGTCTCTCCCTTAAGGAATGTTATTCGCTTTAGTCATAGAGGGAAGCTTTCTCCTAGGTTTGTTGGTCCTTTCCGCATTGTGGAAAGAATTGGTTCTTTGGCTTATCGTCTGGATTTGCCCGAGAAGTTCTCTGGAATGCATAATTTATTCCACGTTTCTCATCTTCGTCGCTATCTGCATGATCCATCCCTTATTTTTCAGCCTTCTGCTCTTGATAGTTTGGATATTGAGCCTAATCTGACTGTCGAGAGGAATCCACTTCGTATTGTCGACAGAGGTACAAAGCTGCTAAGAAGGAAATCTGTTAGTCTGGTCAAAGTACAGTGGAGTACTGATGATCGAGACTGTACTTAGGAGACGGAGGAGAGCATTCGTGCTTCAAATCCGGAATTGTTTGTTTTAGGTACTATTTTCTTTTCTATCTTGTTTTCCTTTATTTTCCTTGTTTCGTTCTTTTCGAGGACGAAAAGATTTGAGTGGGGAAGAGTGTAACAACCCAATATTTTGTAAATATTTTTAAATCATTTTTATATAAATTTTATTTCAATATTCTATTTTTAAAACATTTTAAAAGTATAGTTATAATTTTCCAAAGATAATTGCATTTTTGTTTGCAATTTTTAATGCTAGTTTCAATATAATAAGCTATTTTCTTTATTTACTTTTATTTTCTTTTTATTTTTCCTATGAATAATTATTTATTATCATTTTCACTTTATTTTTGTTGTCTTTTTATTTTATTTACTGATTTTTTTATTTGTCCATTTTGAATTAAAAAGAAAGTGGAAATTTGAAGAGACTAAAGCATTAAAACTTTTGACTTTTCATTTGCTTGCCTCTTCAAATGCTTTGGCCGATCATTTTTTTTTCTTTAGCCGTGAGTTTTTATTTCCTTTTTCACGTGAAAACATCTCATTTTCATCACTTATCTCAGCCAAACACTTCTGAAAAAATTGGTAATGGCTTCCTTTTTTTTCTACTTTTATTCCCATTTTTCTATTGATTTTTCTATGTTTTTGCCTTGACCTTCCCATAGCTTTGCTCGGCCATAGACCTCATCATCACCACCGACCACCACATCACCTCCTTCCCATGATCCATGGCAACAACCCCCCCTCTTCCTCTGACCAGTTCAGGCCGTGACACCTAGACGACCAAAACTCCATAAAACAATGCATAAATTCCAAAACAATGCACATGCCGAGCCCTATTGTCAAGTACCCTTCATTGTTGGCCACGGCCTCACCATAGCCACCAACACCAGCTTGTTTACCACCTCTGGCCATCACCCTAACCTCTGTCCAGATCTGAAGTAGCCCTGGCCGAACCATAGATCCTTAGGCCGAGCCTAAAATGGTGAACTAAACCACTTTGTTAGCCTTGCCTTTTGACATTCCATGCTTTGTAACTCCCTAACCTTCCACATTCTCTTGCTTCCCGTGCCTTTTTGATCCAAACCAGATCCTTTCTACCTGAAACCATGTCATGGCCGAACCTATAAAGCCTTATGGTCGAGCAAAGTTGAGTGGAGATCAAGCAAAAATTGTTTAAAGGCTTGGTTATGTTCATTTGTCTAATTCTATTTCCTTTGTTTCAATATAATCTTTTGTATTGTATTTATATTTATATTTTTCTTTGTTTATTTTGTGAATACATGATTAACATCCTGGCTCTCTCTCCATTCAAATCTAGTCGTGCTATCGTGCTTTCTGGATCGTCATTTCTGTGTTTTATTTGCAAACTCCAGCGTAGAAAGGTGAGTATTCACACACGACATCTGTACTTATATAAATTGTGAAGTGACAACAAGTGAATATGTATAAAATATTATTTTATGTTATACATGCCCGTGATGTAAATTATATGATGTTAAATCCTGTAATTAACTTGTCACATCATCTGTTATGTTTTATTTTATTTTACTGTTTATTCAACTCTATTTATCATACTGCAAGTTCCCTGTAGAATAGAATCACTATGGGTTGAAATGATACATACCCGAACGGACTTTAGAACAGGGAAAAATCATTAGGGGCTGAAATGATATGCCTGAGCGATTTTTATTAAATTTTATTTACTTGGGATTGCGAGTTTGAAAAGATAAAACCCGGATTTTCTTTGTAAATTACGGATTGAAATGATATATTATCCGTATCACTTGACTTAGGCTAGAAAATATTTTACAGACCCGTGGTTATTTTATAATGTTTTTTTTGGAAATTTTTAAGTATTTTTAAAATGTAAAAATATGGGAATTTGATTTAAATTGAAATTAAAATGATTAAATGAAGAAATAATGATTTTTCTATGTATTAAAAATGTAAATAAATGAATAGAAAAATTGTGATTTAAACATAACTTAAATTGGAAATTTTGATTTGATTTTTTATGGAAGTTTAAGTTAATTAAATAAAAACGAAAATTAAGTTTTATTTGTGAAAATGGAAATTTTAATTTAAGTGTTAAAGTAAATTGTTAAAAACGAAAAAATGGAAAAATGGTACACTTGAATTTAATAAGTGAAACTTTGGAAAATTTGATTTTTGTTGTCAAATTTTTCTTTATAAAAACCATAAGTTAAAGGTATTTAAACGAACATTTTTGATATGGAAAAATGTGATTTTTATAAGTTAAATTGGTTAAAATTGAAGTTAAATTGATTCTGGAATTTTATTATTAAATCTGGAAATTCTTTTAGTAGCACTTCAGAAATGCTATCGTTTCTGAATTTAATATGAAAACTGAAGTAATTGATACTAAAGCACTTTGTAAGTGCTGTTGTTGATACAAATGAACTAAAGACTAATTTAACTAAGGGCTATGACAGCACTTTGTAAGTGCGGTAGTGCTGAAACTAAACTTGAACCTGAAATTAATGAAAGAGCTATTGCAGCACTTGTTAAGTGCTACAGTTGGCTGAAATGTGATTTTTGAATATAATTGAACTACTGCAGCAGTTTTTAAAATGCTGTTTTTGCTGAATTGAATTGTTTTCAAATATAACTTACCGCAGCACTTTCTAACTGCTGTGAAAGCTGAAATTTTAATGCTTTAATGTATTTAAGTGAATAAATGAACTCAGAAAAGGCTAAATTTTTTGGGAATTGAATATTTGATTTAAAGGTTTAATGATTTTGGTTTTAAATGGTTTAAATGATGTATTTTGATTTGAAATATAAAATATTTGAAATTTATAACCACGGGTTATAATAACGATTGGTTGTTAAAGAGACCGAGATCGGATATGGACATACTATCTGTCGATATCGAAAACCACTTTAACAACTGTGTACGCGGTGGAGATTCCAGAATGAAGTAGGATGGTTGCGATGGTCCTAAGGTATATACGTGAACCCAACTCCCGTGAGTTGGCATAAGGTGGCTAAAACAGGAGCGATTCTCGGGCCAATGAGGTAGCACCTCTGATCGGACACACTTCTTCGATACCATTCTATTACTTTGTGATTGATTGGGTGCACCCCTTGATTTGTGAGTGTTGTTCGAGGTGGGCGGTAGTGGCTGTTATGTGTTTCTTCCTGCCCGGATGCGTAATTGGTATATCTACCGTGGCATTGCCTAGTTGTGCCGTGTCACCTACCATATCGAGCTTTACTACGAGTTTCTATTTGTGTCGTACCTATGGAGTATCTTCTCATAGCCTTTCGAGGTATGTAGGTACTGTGTAGACTATTGGCACTATTACGTGTTAAGGTGGAAAATGTAAAGCCTTAATGCTATTTAAAAGTATGTTTATTTTATAATTAGACATTATTATAATAGCGAATACTACTACATAATAGATAGTTTAACGGATCCTTAAAGAATGGGCGATCCCAAGCATTCTTTAAGTAACTTGTACCTTTTATTACAGTTCACTTCAGTTGGTTTACATTGTATAAGTATGTATGTCCTAACTCGAGTGTTTGTGTTTTATTTACGCTCGGGTCAGCCTGAGTATCAGCTTTGGATCTTCACTTTCTGGAGCTAGGAATCGCTCGAGATTCGGCTTATCTAGTTATCTATCTATTTCAGTTTCAGTTGTTCCATTTCAGCTTTTGTATTAGAGACTTGTAACGCCCCACTCTAAGACCCACTGTAACAAAGAGTATTACGGGAGTAATACTGTCTGTTAAAGCGGAGAATAGAGTATAGTGGAAGCGACCATTTGTAATCAAGCTATAACTATCTATTGAATACGTCGAAAGGATGGTATCTATATTTTTTTTCAAGTTGTTCGACATATTCAATAAATAGTTATAACGAAATTACAATGGCTAAAGACCTATCAGAATAAGCATAGTAATAAATGATAAAACATCACAGAACAGAATCACACAACAGATATAAAATCCCAGAACAATACATCGTCAATACAGATCCAAATACTATAAGTGGGTACAAAGCCACTGCCCACACATGTGAGTCAAAAATATGTACATATCAAAGTCTGAATAACAACAGAGTAGCGGAATAGTGGACAAATAAAAGCGCTGTCTATCAGCATAGTAGATAATGTCCAAGCGGAAGCACAGAAGCTAAGTCCACAGACCTAACCTGAAACAACTCGGTCTGACCCGAGCGAAAAACACTCGGGTCAAGCTAGCTAAACAATCAGTAATAACTGAGATATATAATAATGCGGTACATAAATAAAACAGTCCTTTTCCTAAGAGAAGAGTATTTTGGACCACATGAATATAATGACGGTCCCTAATCATCAATCAACAGTAAAAATCTGTAAAGAGAATATCAGCACCAAAGTGTTGAATAAATAAAATCGCCTCATATCATCGGCGTAGCCAAAGCTATATAAAGTTGCCCATAGGCAATAAACCCAAGAGTGACCAGAGTCTGAAATCAATGCCCAAGCAAAGATCGATGCTCCAAAGAGCAATGGGGATATACTGAAAATCAGTGAAATCAAACACTGAAAAGTAGTGTCCAGAGACACTGTGAATCCACAAGGTAATCGCACTTACATCGTATGGTTCCATAGAACCAACATCGAATGGCGGTACTCGAATGGATATAAAAATCATCAGATAATACAAGTATAGCACGTGCACCGACCGGAGTCGTTATTGCCAAGTAGTGTAGAGTTGTGATCGATCACTCGCACAGATGTGGAACGCGCGAGACGGCGAGATCCTTCCCAGAAGGATAAAGGCCCAGAGGCACATGCCGAAAAAGAAACTGCTCCATAGAACAGGTGCACAGAGACGATTGCCCAGAGGCATGGTGACCCAGAGGTCCAATACTGGCTTCCCAGAGGCTAATGTGTCACAAACTTCTTGGAGAGGAACCCGTAAAGTGTTAACAATGAGTCTCATACCCCACGTTCGCACTAAACGGTTTACTAACCAATAGCAAGCTCACACTCCAAACAATAAAAAGTCCACCTCGTATCATCGGTAAACTAGACCCATAGGTCAAAACGATCAATCGAATAGGTCGGGGATTAACTGGAAAGAAAATACACACGGTTCCATAGGCCGGAGATTTCCTAACCGTTTAAGCACCTTTCCACTTCGCTCGACGTACTAAAAAGTGAGTGTGCGATTTTTATTATAGAAAATAATGGTGCGAAACGGTTTTAAAATTGATTTTGAGAACACTTTAAACGGCTTTTGAAAACTCTCCTATTATGGAGTAAATAGTTTACTAATTAAAAATAATATTATATAATAATTTCGAAAGCCATTTCGGAGCAAAAAATCCTTTTAAAACCTTTTTATAAGGCCCGTGTACAAAATCCAGAGACAAATCTCAAAGAAATCGATAAAACCAGAAAATCACTGAAAATATTCTAAGTGTTGGAAAATAGTCCAAAACTGACGCGAACCCAAGTTCGGAAAATTATTCGGACCAGCAAACTGAATCCGAATGGCATGAAAATTGGTAGGAACGTAGTCCGACATACCTACTTCAGAACGCAAAAATAATTACTCAATTCCGACTTGAAACGAAGGCGTAGCGACGTTCCAAAGTCGGACACAGAAACATGAAATGCACTGTTTTGCACATCGATCTGGGTTCAACTCTGACAGGAAATTCGAAGGGTCTAATGAACTCAGATGATGACCAAACTTTCCAGATATGGAGTTCATAACTCCATCTTTCCAACGAGACCAAAATCAACAAATTCCGACTAGCGGCTCAAAAGTTATGACCAAAAAAGTTTCAGTTTCATCCACAGAGCTAATATGTGTATCGCTCTCGGGAAGAAAGTAGAAAAATCAATTTTTGACCTAGTTAGACTCAAAATTACAGAAAACTCACTGAACAAAAATTGTAACATAGGTTTTAAGCTTTCCGGTACATCCAAAATTATCTAATTCGGATCAAACCGAGAGAGATACATGCAAAACAATATCAGATTTAAACTCAAGATAACTTGTTAAAGACAGAATTGGTCTTCTGTCTTTGAACGCATTTCAGGTCATCTAAATGGCAAAATTACAGAAAACTCACTGAACAAAAATTGTAGCATATGTTTTAAACTTTCCGGAACATCCAAAATTATCTAATTCGGATCAAAAACGAGAGAGATACATGCAAAAAAATATCTGATTGAAACTCAAGATAACTTGTTAAAGACAGAATTGGTCTTCTGTCTTTGAATGCATTTCATGTCATATAAATGGAAAAATTATAGAAAACTCACTGAACAAAAATTGTAGAATATGTTTTAAGCTTTCTGGAACATCCAAAATTATCTAATTCGGATCAAAAACGAGAGAGATACATGCAAAACGATATCAGATTGAAACTCAAGATAACTTGTTAAAGACAAAATTGGTCTTCTGTCTTTGAACGCATTTCAGATCATCTAAATGGCAAAATTACAGAAAACTCACTGAACAAAAATTGTTCCTTATTGAATATAGTTTGCAGCAAAAAAAACCTGACCAAAAACGGATGAGAAATGAAGAAGTTATGACTGATTTTGTTTCAGCTACAATTCCAAAACGAAAATTATAGAAGCATCAAGTAAAAAAGGATTTAGCAAGCAATTTTACATCAACCAATATAGCAAGCAACTTTTGTGCACACTCAAAATGAAAGCAAAGAGGATCAAAGAGCTATGATTCACATTATACATAATAAAACATATGTTACTAAATGATTACTGAAATCAAAAGATGATTAAACACATATTAGAAGAGGTTTTTAGCAATATACCTCTCTAGAAAGTAACAAAGACTACTATAGCATCAACCCAAGTTAGCAAAAGATGATTAGGAGGCTATAAAATCAAAAAAAATATAAAACATGTGCTACCAAATAAATTTCAGAAATGAGAAAGATATAAAAACGGATTTGAGGTGGGTATTTGCATTACCTTTGCATAGAATGACTTGCATAAGCTAAAACTAGAAGGAGATGAAGATAGAGGCCATTTTTGTTATGAAAGCTTTAGGAAATGATTAGGGTTTTGATTAGGGATGAATGAATGAGGTTTGGAGAGTTTGAGATAATTTATAGAGGAGGTTTAGGGTGGGTTATTGTGTTAGGTTTAGCAACCCAATAAGAAGAGATTTATTTACATGTTTCCAAAATTTAGTCTAAGTGTTCATATATGTTTATAAAACTCATTTTTCTTATTCAAACCCGTTTTAAAATCTCTCCTAAAATATTTAACTTTCCAAAAATAACATTTTATCCTCATTTTAAAATCCCATATTTCCCATTTAATTAAAATAGCCTTTTTCAAATAAATTTTGTTATTCCAAATCCTTTTATGCTTCATTAAAAAAAATAAAAATCCTAACTTTTATTTATTAATTGGTAATGCAAATCCCGGGTTGTTACAGAGTAATACTGTCTGTTAAAGCGGAGAATAGAGTATAGTGGAAGCGACCATTTGTAATCAAGCTATAAGTATCTACTGAATACGTCGAAAGGATGGTATCTATATATTTTTTTCAAGTGGTTCGACATATTCAATAAATAGTTATAATGAAATTACAATGGCTAAAGACCTATCAGAATAAGCATAGTAATAAATGATAAAACATCACAGAACAGAATCACACAACAGATATAAAATCCCAGAACAATACATCGTCAATACAGATCCAAATACTATAAGTGGGTACAAAGCCACTGCCCACACATGTGAGTCAAAAATATGTACATATCAAAGTCTGAATAATAACAGAGTAGCGGAATAGTGGACAAATAAAAGCGCTATCTATCAGCATAGTAGATAATGTCCAAGCGGAAGCACAGAAGCTAAGTCCACAGACCTAACCTGAAACAACTCGGTCTGACCCGAGCGAAAAACACTCGGGTCAGGCTAGCTAAACAATCAGTAATAACTGAGATATATAATAATGTGGTACATAAATAAAACAGTCCTTTTCCTAAGAGAAGAGTATTTTGGACCACATGAATATAATGACGGTCCCTAATCATCAATCAACAGTAAAAATCTGTAAAGAGAATATCAGCACCAAAGTGTTGAATAAATAAAATCGCCTCATATCATCGGCGTAGCCAAAGCTATATAAAAATGCCCATAGGCAATAAACCCAAGAGTGACCAGAGTCTGAAATCAATGCCCAAGCAAAGATCGATGCTCCAAAGAGCAATGGGGATATACTGAAAATCAGTGAAATCAAACACTGAAAAGTAGTGTCCAGAGACACTGTGAATCCACAAGGTAATCGCACTTACATCGTATGGTTCCATAGAACCAACATCGAATGGCGGTACTCGAATGGATATAAAAATCATCAGATAATACAAGTATAACACGTGCACCGACCGGAGTCATTATTGCCAAGTACTGTAGAGTTGTGATCGATCACTCGCACAGATGTGGAACGCGCGAGACGGCGAGATCCTTCCCAGAAGGATAAAGGCCCAGAGGCACATGCCGAAAAAGAAACTGCTCCATAGAACAGGTGCACAGAGACGATTGCCCAGAGGCATGGTGACCCAGAGGTCCAATACTGGCTTCCCAGAGGCTAATGTGTCACAAACTTCTTGGAGAGGAACCCGTAAAGTGTTAACAATGAGTCTCATACCCCACGTTCGCACTAAACGGTTTACTAACCAATAGCAAGCTCACACTCCAAACAATAAAAAGTCCACCTCGTATCATCGGTAAACTAGACCCATAGGTCAAAACGATCAATCGAATAGGTCGGGGATTAACTGGAAAGAAAATACACACGGTTCCATAGGCCGGAGATTTCCTAACCGTTTAAGCACCTTTCCACTTCGCTCGACGTACTAAAAAGTGAGTGTGCGATTTTTATTATAGAAAATAATGGTGCGAAACGGTTTTAAAATTGATTTTGAGAACACTTTAAAACAGCTTTTGAAAACTCTCCTATTATGGAGTAAATAGTTTACTAATTAAAAATAATATTATATAATAATTTCGAAAGCCATTTCGGAGCGAAAAATCCTTTTAAAACCTTTTTATAAGGCCCGTGTACAAAATCCAGAGACAAATCTCAAAGAAATCGATAAAACTAGAAAATCACTGAAAATATTCTAAGTGTTGGAAAATAGTCCAAAACTGACGCGAACCCAAGTTCGGAAAATTATTCGGACCAGCAAACTGAATTCGAATGGCATGAAAATTGTTAGGAACGTAGTCCGACATTCCTACTTCAGAACGCAAAAAGAATTACTCGATTCCGACTTGAAACGAAGGCGTAGCGATATTCCAAAGTCGGACACAGAAACATGAAATGCACTGTTTTGCACAGCGATCTGGGTTCAACTGTGACAGTAAATTCGAAGGGTCTAATGAACTCAGATGATGACCAAGCTTTCCAGATATGGAGTTCATAACTCCATCTTTCCAACGAGACCAAAATCGTCAAATTCCGACTAGCGGCTCAAAAGTTATGACCAAAATAGTTTCAGTTTCATCCACAGAGCTAATATGTGTATTGCTCTAGGGAAGATAGTAGAAAAATCAATTTTTGACCTGGTTAGACTCAAAATTACAGAAAACTCACTAAACAAAAATTTTATCATAGGTTTTAAGCTTTCCGGGACATCCAAAATTATCTAATTCGGATCAAAAACGAGAGAGATACATGCAAAACAGTATTAGATTGAAACTCAAGATAACTTGTTAAAGACAGAATTGGTCTTCTATCTTCAAACGCATTTCAGGTCATCTAAATGACAAAATTACAGAAAAATGACTGAACAAAAATTGTAGCATATGTTTTAAGCTTTCCGGAACATCCAAAATTATCTAATTCGGATCAAAAACGAGAGAGATACGTGCAAAACAATATCAGATTGAAACTCAAGATAACTTGTTAAAGATAGAATTGGTCTTCTGTCTTTGAATGCATTTCAGGTCATCTAAATTGTAAAATTACAGAAAACTCACTGAACAAAAATTGTAGAATATGTTTTAAGCTTTCAGGAACATCCAAAATTATCTAATTCAGATCAAAAACGAGAGAGATGCATGCAAAACAATATCAGATTGAAACTCAAGATAACTTGTTAAAGACAGAATTGGTCTTCTGTCTTTGAACGCATTTCAGGTCATCTAAATGGCAAAATTACAAAAAACTCACTGAACCTGACCAAAAACGGATGAGAAAGGAAGAAGTTATGACTGATTTCGTTTCAGCTACAATTCCAAAACGAAAATTATAGAAGCATCAAGTAAAAAAAGATTTAGCTAGCAATTTTACCTCAACCAATATAGCAAGCAACTTGTGTGCACACCCAAAATGAAAGCAAAGAGGATCAAAGATCTATGATTCACATTATACATAATAAAACGTGTGTTACTAAATGATTACTGAAATCAAAAGATGATTAGACACATATTAGAAGAGGTTTTTAGCAATATACCTCTTTAGAAAGTAACAAAGACTACTATAGCATCAACCCAAGTTAGCAAAAGATGATTAGGAGGCTATAAGATCAAAAAAACATATAAAACATGTGTTACCAAATAAATTTCAGAAATGAGAAAGATATAAAAACGGATTTGAGGTGGGTATTTGCATTACCTTTGCAATGAATGACTTGCATAAGCTAAAACTAGAAGGAGATGAAGATAGAGGCCATTTTTGTTATGAAAGTTTTAGGAAATGATTAGGGTTTTGATTAGGGATGAATGAATGAGGTTTGGAGAGTTTGAGATAATTTATACAGGAGGTTTAGGGTGGGTTATTGGGTTAGGTTTAGCAACCCAATAAGAAGAGATTTATTTACATGTTTCCAAAATTTAGTCTAAGTGTTCATATATGTTTATAAACTCAGTTTTCTTATTCAAACCCGTTTTAAAATCTCTCCTAAAATATTTAACTTTCCAAAAATAACATTTTATCCTCATTTTAAAATCCCATATTTCCCATTTAATTAAAATAGCCTTTTTCAAATAAATTTTGTTATTCCAAATCCTTTTATGCTTCATTAAAATAAATAAAAATCCTAAATTTTATTTATTAATTGGTAATGCAAATCCCGGGTTGTTACAGACTCCCCCCCTTAAGAAAATTGCGTCCCCGCAATTCCTTAAGATAGATGTCGTCTATAACGTCAAATCCACAAAAGAAGTGATAGAGATAAAATAGAGAATTCTCACCCGCAGAAGAAGATGGGAGAAAGCCAAGATAAGAGCGTTCGATAGATTCTCTGGTCTCCCAAGTGCAGTCCTTAGGATTCGGTGACCATTGAATCTTCACAAGTGGAACCTCTTTGTTGCGAAGGCATCTAACCTCCAAATCAAGCACACGAATAGGTTGCTGATCCAAAGATAAATTAGGTAAGATCTCTAAATCAGGCACAGCATGCGGCTCAATGATAGAATCAGGATCGCGGACACACATGCGAAGCTGGGAAACATGGAACACGTCGTGCATTCCAGAGAAGTGAGCAGGTAGAGCCACACGATAAGCAACAGGGCCGATGCGTTCCGTAATAGGAAATGGTCCAACACAACGAGGAGCCAACTTCCCTGTAGAGCTGAAACGCACAACCCCTTTCATAGGAGATATCCGAATAAAGATATGATCACCAATGGAGAACTCAAGAGGCTTCCTATGGCTGTCCGCGTAGGATTTCTGACGGTTCTGCGCCTCTTTCATTCTCTGACGAATAAGAATAATCTTCTCAGAAGATTCCCGAACTGAATCTGGACCAAGAAGGAGCTTCTCGCCAGATTCTAACCAACACGCAGGAGAACGACATGGCCTTCCGTAAAGAGCCTCGAAAGGAGCCATGCCAATAGTAGACTGAAAGCTTTTGTTGTAGGAGAACTCTACAAGCGGTAAGTGATCCTCCCAACTACCTCCGAAATCCAGAATACAACAGCGCAAAAGATCCTCTAAAACACGATTCACCCTCTCCATTTGACCGTCGGTCTGAGGATGATAAGCAGTCGAGAGATTCAGCTTTGAGCCCAAAGCTGACTGTAGGCACTTCTAGAAGTGACTAGTAAAGATAGTGTCTCGATCATAGACGATAGAGCTAGGAATACCATGAAGTCGAACGACTTCCTTCACATATAGCTTGGCAAGCTGTGGAGCAGTCCGAGTGGACTTAATAGGAATGAAATGAGCTAATTTGGTCAAGCGATCGACGATGACCCAAATAGAAGTATGGCCTGACCTCGATCGAGGCAGACCGTTAATAAAATCCATGGATATCTGATCCCATTTCCACAACAGAATCTCTAGCGGCTGAAGAAGACCAGATGGACGCTGGTGTTCGGCCTTGATCTGTTGACAAGTCATGCAACCGCTCACATAACTTGCAACATTTTTCTTCAACCCTTCCCAATAATATACCCGACACATATCGGCATACATCTTGCTCGAGCCGGGATGGATGGTGTACTTAGTGCAATGACACTCGTCCAGAATGTCATGCCTATGTGATAAATTAGATGGTACCAAAATACGGTTCTTCCTGCGAAGACACCGATGAGAATCAATAGAATAATCCAACAATGTCTCATTACTAGATCCCGTCTCAAGGAGATGAATATATCGCAACAAGTCTGGATCCTGCCGCTGAGCATGGGCAATGCGATCCAATAGAATAGGTCGAGCTTCCAAGCTGAATAGCAAGATCTGAGGATCAGAAGATGGAGCTCGATTTCGAATATCACACATAGAAAGAGTCTCAAGAATATCCCACTCGGCTATCATCATAGAAACTACTGCCGAGTGTTTGCGACTGAGTGCATCAGCCACACGATTACCCTTGCCAGGGGTATACTGAATGTCTAAGTCATATGAGGCGAGAAACTCAAGCCATCGCTACTACCTCATATTGAGATCCTTCTGACTGGATAAATATTTCAGCGACTTGTGATCGGTGTAAAGAGTGAAGCGTTCGCCTAATAGAAAGTGACGCCACGACTTCAAAGCAAAGACGATAGCTGCCAACTCAAGATCATGAGTCGGATAGCGAACCTCATTCGGACGTAGCTGCCTAGAAGCATAAGCAACTACCTGATCCTTCTGCATAAGCACAGCACCGAGCCCGCTACCACAAGCATCGGTGTAAACAACAAGATCATGGTTACTCTCTGGAACCACTAGAATAGGAGCATGAGTGAGAAGTTCCTTCAGTCGCTGAAAGGAAGCTTCACACTTATCAGACCAAATAAAGCGAACACCCTTACGAGTCAGAGTCGTGAGGGGAAGTGCAACACGAGAGAAATCCTTGATAAATCGACGGTAATAACCCGCTAGACCAAGGAAGCTGCGAATATCATGAACGTTCTCGGGCTGCTTCCAATTCTGAATAGCTTCGATCTTGGTAGGATCGACAGAAATACCCTCAGATGATACAATATGACCCAAGAACTTGACCTTGCTCTCCCAAAAATGGCACTTGGAGAGCTTGGCCTTAAGCTGATGCTGACGAAGAGTATCCAAGACGATCCGCAAATGATGAGCATGCTCTGCCTCGGATCTAGAATAAACAAGAATATCGTCGATGAAAACCAGAATGAATCTATCGATGTATTCCCGGAATACTCGATTCATGAGATCGACGAAGAAAGCCGTAGCGTTCGTCAAGCCGAACGGCATGACCAACCACTCAAAAGAACCATAACGAGTGCGAAATGCTGTAAGAGGAATGTTGTCTTCCGCGACTCGTAGCTGATGGAATCCGGTGGCAAGGTCAAGTTGAGAGAAGACCTTTGCACCACTCAATTGATCAAACATGTCGTCTATCCGAGGAAGTGGGTAGCGATTTCTGATGGTCAGCTCATTGAGCTTGCGATCATCAATGCAAAGCCTAAGAGAGCCATCAGCCTTCTTAATGAAGACCACAGCAGCACCCCATGGCGAAGAACTGGATCGGATGAACTGCTTTGCTTCAATCTCAACTAACTGCTCCCTGAGTTCCTCATTCTCCTTAGTAGACATTCTCGTAGGAGGACGCCCAACTGGATGAGAGCCTGGAATGAGATCGATGCGGAACTCAATAGCTCGCTTTAGCGGTAGTCCGGATACTGGCTCGAATGCGTCGGGGAAATCACGAAAAACAGGAATACGAGATAAGCTCAAATCCTCATCTTGTGAATCGAGAGAAAATAAAGTAACATCAGAAAGCCCAATATCTTGAAGGACAATAACTAATGGAGAGTACGAGTCAGGGTGATGAATGAATAATATCCGCTCCGAACAAATACTTTTGGCGTCGTGCTGAACGAGCCAATCCATGCCAAGAATCATGTCAAATCCAAAATACTCCATAACGTGGAGATTTGCACGTTAAGAAAAGCCACAAAGATCAATATCTATATCCTTACAGAGCAAGCTAAGGGTCATGGATCCACCAAAGGGATTCACAATCCTTACTGAAGAAATCAGACAAGTAACATCCAAAGATAAAGTATCAACTAGTTCCTTTAATACGAATGAGTGAGAGGCACCCATATCAAAGAGAACTCTACAAGATCTACCATGAAATAAAATAGAGCCTTCAAGAATGGAAGGATGTGTACCTTTAGGCTGAGCAGAAGTGGTAGGAGCCTTGGCAGCATTAAGCCTGCTAGGCTTGGCACTAGCTGGAGCAATAGGACAAGCGGAGATCATGTGTCCCTCCTTCTTGTAGAAGGTGCAATAGAGAGGTTTGGGACACTCTCAAACATATGATCGGTAGATTTAGTTAAGCACGATTCAAAGATAGATAATTCGTTAAGGAATATTACGGAATATAATAGATTCCTATAAATATTCCTAACTTATTTATCTAAAGGTGGATATGTTCAATTTGGATCGTATTATAACGTATTGTACTACGTGTCTGTTCTTTGTTTGTTATGCTTAATTCTGATCCTTGGCTTTGATACCAAACTGTAACGCCCCACTCTGAGACCCACTGTAACAACGAGTATTACGGGAGTAATACTGTCTATTAAAGCGGAGAATAGAGTATAGTGGAAGCGACCATTTGTAATCAAGCTATAACTATCTACTGAATACGTCGAAAGGATGGTATCTATATTTTTTTTCGAGTGGTTCGACATATTCAATAAATAGTTATAACGAAATTACAATGGCTGTTTGCACAAAAAATGGACAAACACCTCAAAGTTGTATGATTTAGTAGATCTTATGTTGTTCTTAGTGATTTTGGAGATTTATGCAAATATATGAAAAGCAGGGGCTAAACTGTAAAAAGACACGCAGATTTATAGTGGTTCAGCCAGTATGTGCCTACGTCCACTTTATATGTTATTTCTCTTCTCTTGTTTTGATTACAAGTACAAAGCTTTGATACAAGTAAAAGAAAGTTGTTTGAAAGTTCTCTCCATGCTTGAGCTCTCAAAACTTGTCCCCATTGTTGTACCCCTGCCCCTCTATTTATAGAGTGAGGCTAGGGGTAGGGATGTTGGAGGTATACAGCAGCTGGCGGGCCTGGGCTGATGTAATCTGGTCTGGCGGAGCGGGTCCGGCTTACTTTGGTTCGGTGGTAGAAGTATGGTGGACCGGCATACTTGGTTCGGTGGGAAGAACGTTGAGTGGACCGGTGTACTTGGTTCGGTAGGAAGAATGTTGAGTGGACCGGTGTACTTGGTTCGGTGGGAAGCATGTTGAGTGGACCGGTGTGCTTGGTTCGGTGGGAAGCATGTTGAGTGGACCGGTGTGCTTGGTTCGGTGGGAAGCATGTTGAGTGGACCGGTGTGCTTGGTTCGGTAGTGGGATGGAAAGGCCTTGGTTTGGTGATGAGGGAGATGGTATTTGGTTCGGCAAAGACCGGTCGAAATATATCCAACACTTGCCCCCCAAAGTGGGGTATGTGCTTGTATGTGCCGCGCTTTGTTTTCCTGTAGCTGAGATAGCTTCGTTCGATCTTGGGTGTGCCGAACCGGTTGGTCCGGTCGACATGTTTCGCCGGATCAATCTAAGTACCGAACCAGGTATATTTGAATGCCGAATGGGCCTATTCTGAATTACCGGATGATCTCTTGAGATCCCCAAATACTGAATGAACCTTCGTATCTGCCCTACCGAATGAACCTTTGCATCTGCCCTACCGAATGAACCTTTGCATCTGCCCTACCGAATGAACCTTTGCATCTGCCTGTTTACATCCTCCGTTCTAACGGTACGCTTTTTATGTTGCAGATAATGTCTCGAAAAGCAGAAACTCGATCAGATAAAAAGAAGTTCCAGGGCGAAGGAGAATCTTCCTCAGTGCCCCCTGTTCAGCCAGGTCTGGAACGTCACGGGTCTACCCCGAGATCACTAGTAGACGGGTACGGCCCTCAGGAGCTTTTGAACTCCCCGCCCGATTGCTTTCCCAGCTCCCTTAAGGAAGAGCAGCTTGATGTCATCTCCCGTTCTTTCGGAATCGATAGGGCGCGAATGCTGTTGCCAGGGAGAGAAGTTATGCCATACGACCCTCCCGAAGGGTACTTTGCCTACAGCAGATACCACTACATGTGTGGTGCCATCCCGCCTCTTAATGCTTGGGTAGCCAGCTTCCTTACATATCTAAAGGTGGCCCCATTCCAGCTTCAACCTAACTCCTATACTATATTGGTGAGCCTCTTCGTCATCTTCCAGAAGAAGTATGGGCGTGCTCCTTCCAACCGGGAGATCCGGTACTTATATAATCTGAGGGGCTATAAGAAGGGGTCCCCATACATCAGCTTGGAGTCAGCTGTAACCTTTAGGCCGGTCTTGGATCTGTATTCTAAGTACAGCATGTTCAAGAAGGAGTGGTTCTTTGTCATGGACGACTCTGTTTCGATTCGGCGTTTCACCTATGGATGTAAGTCGATGCTTTATTTATAATTTCCACTCTAGTTGCGATGCTTCTTCTCATACGTTTTCATTTTTGCTAGCGACAGGTGGCTTTGCGGTCGTGGAGACTGATCGCCTAGTTCAGACGGCGGCTGAGATATAAGCTATCCCCGGGAGAGATAGATCAGCTGCCTACCTGATCAGAAATGCGACCCTTTTGGAGTATAACTTGATCCTTCCACAGCAGTCAGTAGTCAAGCAGAGGGAAACGGCGGAGGAGAGGGCGGCTGCTCAAGCTAAGGGAGGTGTCACAGTAGAGAGTGGCAAGAGGAAACCTTTCTCAAAATCTCCAATGGTCGGAGGTAAGAAGCTTAAGAAGTCGGATGGTCCTTCCCCCAGCACTTGTCCAGTTACTCCGGAGAAGGAAGACGTAGAGGAGGAAAGAGGTGAGGGTGGAGATGGTCGGGAAGGTGATGATGGTGGCGATGGCATCGGGGCCTTGCTTCCTGGGCAGGCAGGCGAGATTCAGGAGTGGACGGATGATGCATTTCGTCGGGCTTTTGAGGGGCTGGACGGAGAAACGGCTTTGGTAGAGAAATCCGGGAAAGCCGACAAGGCCGGGACCGGTGCAAGCGAATCTTCTCAGACTACTCCAGCCAAGGTGGCTCTGACGACTCAAGGTGAACTTTTGACTCCTGCAGGCTCCATTTATGATAGGGACTTAGGAATATTTTATGATCTGCTCCCGTCCTGGAATGAAATCCAGGACTCATTGCAGTATCCTACTCCTCCCCAGGGTTTGTATAACAGATGTGTTTCCTTTCTTCTTTTAACTTTTAATTTACCGCGTTTCTTGAATTATGGATCAATGTAAGCTTGCGACACTTGTTCTTTATATCAGGAGCAGGTAAAACGGCCAAGGCCTCAGATCTTCGGCACAGGCTTGAACAATACAAGCTCTCCAAAGCTTCCGCCAAGCCGAAGACTCCGACCCACCGTTCCGGGGATGTAGTCGACTACCGTCCTCTTCTCGGAGTTATTGAACAGGGTATTCAGAAGAGAAAGAGGAGTCATCCCTTATCCGAACCTTCACTCGGTCCCCAGCCCCCAATTCAGCCCCTTCATGATATCACAGAGGAGGATACTGAGTTCGCACTCTCTCCGCACCTGTCTGAAAATCCTACCGTTACGCAGATTGATCGTCCTGGTTTGGCTCGTAATCCATTTGCAGGTCACCCTGATCTGGATCCAGGTTCCCATGATATTACCTTTGACGAGGTTACCGGTGAGCACATTCTTCCCCGCAATCCCATGGTACGGGTGCTTGATGAGGTTAAGTCCTTAGATCTCGATTTACTTACCACTCGGGTAATTACCATGGAAGACGAGGCCAAGGCTAATATTGATCGGGTGGCGGAGGAGACTAGGAAGCTGATGGGGCATCATGCCCGGCTGGTTAAGGCTGGAGAGGAGATTGGGAGTGCCAACATCCGACTACGATTGATGGTTTCGGATCAGGCCAAACAGCTTGCTGATCAGGCCATTCAGATTTCTCAGCATGAGGCTGCCTCCGGGCGGTTGAGGAAGACTATGGAGGAGGCTAGTAAGGCGGAATTGCGGAAGATGGAGGCTGCTTGCAAGGAGCAGATAAATATGGCCATCTCGACAGTGGACGAGGTTCGGAGGGCGGATCTTGAGCAGGTAGAGGAGCTGTCGGGGAAGCTTGAAGCCGTAGAGCTTACTCAGGTCAGGCTAAAGGAGGAGATGGAGGTGATGAGGAGGTCCCTTCAGGCTGACTACTCGCGATACCGACTGGAAAGGGATGCTTCCATTGCAAGGCTATCGGTTTCTGAGGCCCGTATGAGGGAGTTTGAGGAAAATGAGGGGATGATGGACGATATGCTGCAGGACATGTACTTTCGCACTTGGAAGCAGGGCAGCTTATCTTGGATGGACGACTACTCCCGGGTTATGGCTAGGATTTACCTCAGGGCTCTAGAGGAGGCCAAGGCTGAGGCGGATAAGGAGGGTGGAGCGGCTTTTAGGATGGATGTGGTCACCGCTCAGTTTACCAAGGAGGAGAAGACAACGGTGAAAGAGGGGATGCGGTTGTTCGCTGTTGAGGAGGCAGGTGTGGAAGTAGGGGATGATGACCAAGACGATCAAGGGGAAGTTGCTGGTAATCTCTACTTCATTAGTTTCTTCTTTTGTTAACTCTGTTGCTTATCTCTAATGATTTCTTTTTCTGACCGGACAGGTGGGCAACAGGACAAGGACAAGACTCCAACGCAGCCGGCTCCCTGATTAGACCTGGAGAATTCTTTTTGTGTACTTGACATGGTTGTATATGTTAGTCTTAAAACAGTAGAGTAACTTTTAGGTTGTAATTCTTGCTACTTGTAATAAATAGCTATATTCTTGATGTGCAATTCTTTAACTTAAGCTGATTTTGTGTCTTTTGAATGTTTTCGCTATTTTGACATGTTGCATAAGAAATATAGCCATGCATATTCTTGTAATTAAATTGTGTTTGATGTCAGGTTCTTGTTTAAAACATAATTTCATGACTTGTAGTGTTAGCGTGAGGTGTGAACAAATTATAGGCATATATGAAAGAAGGAAATACCGTCCTTTATATTTTGCTTGTAGATGGCAGCTTTGAATATCCTGTGTGACTGAGTAAGGGATGCGGTCCAGTATCTTGCTGTGGGTATCCGCTTCTATTAGTGAGTGTCTTGTGTCCTGCACTTCAGGGTTTGTTACAGAGGATAGGAGAAAAAGTTTCTTAAGTAAAATTGAAATATGCGAAATAGTAAAACTTCCAATCACGGAAGGCCTTCGATGTGCTTAAGTTCGTGGCAAACGGGCTTTGTAGTCACTTTCCCTAGCTGTGGGTCTTGGAGACATTTGTCACCCTTCTTACGCCTCCGCGGGGAGTTAATTCTTTTTTACCACAGCCGTACTTAAGACACATCGGAGCCGAGATCGCGCACAGTAACTACCCAGGCTATTATGGCCCGTAATCGTGGGTATTATTCGATTTACTGTGGCCGGCTAGCGTGGGTGTCGATCGTCAACCGTGAACCGCCCCTGGCTGGCCACACCTTATGTTGGGGCTTATAATCGGTTCACAGTTGCCGGTGAGCCGAACGCCGTAATGAGCTGCCTCGGCTATAGTCGGCCTTCTCGATGGCTTATAATCGGCTCATTACAGTTGGCTTTAAGGGCCGTCGCGAGCAATGAGTTAACCCGCAGCAGAGGGATGCTGGAGTGAAAGTGTCTCATTGGCGAGGGCATAGATTCGCATAGTACCTGTTAGGTCTTGTCCAGATGAAGTTGTGCTGTGGAGTGCCTCGAATTGAAATGTCGTATGCACAGGATTTTGTCCAACAGAAAAGGATAAAGTTAATAAGCAGCCAAGATATAAAGGAACAAGTTAAAAAAGAGACAAGGTTTTTTAAAGTGGTTCGGCACGAAAATGCCTACGTCCACTGATTCTCTTTGTTAATTCACTTCATATGGGCAATACAAGTTAAGAAAAGTATCGACGGAGGTGTTGGATGTTCCATGCCCTCTGGAACACCTCTCCGTCCACTGTTGACAAAATATAAGCTCCGTTGTGGAGATCTTTATGAATTACATATGGTCCATCCCAGATTGGGTCTAGTGCTCCGGGGCGAGGGAAGATTCGCTTGAGGACAAGATCCCCTTCTTGTAAGGTACGATGCTTGACTTTGGAGTTGTATTGTTCCGCCACTTTCTGTTTGTGGGCTGCTTCTTTAAGGATTGCATCATTTCTTCTCTCCTCAACTAGATCCAAAGACTTGTGAAGGAGTTCTTCATTCTCTTCTGGGTTATAGTGGATCCTACGGTGGGAAGGCAAAACGGTTTCAACTGGGAGCATAGCCTCCGATTCGTATGCCAAAGAGAAAGGAGTGTGCCCCGTCGATGTTCTGAAAGATGTGCGATAGGCCCATAGTGCCGTAGGGAGTTCATCCACCCAAGCGCCCTTTGATTTTTCGAGCTTCTTTTTTATTAGAGTTTTAAGAATTTTGTTGACTACTTCGACTTGTCCGTTTGCCTGGGGATACGCTATGGATGAGAAGCTTTTGTGAATTCCGTGTTCTTGGCACCAGTTGGCGAATTCCTCGCTGTCAAATTGAAGTCTATTGTCTGATATGATTTTGAGTGGGACTCCGTACCTTCACAGAACATTTTTGATCAAGAAGTTAATAACTTTTGTTGAAGATACTTTATTCAGAGGTTCCTCTTCCGCCCATTTGGTGAAATGGTCGACTGCCACTATAGCATATTTGGCCCCGCCTCGGGCCATTGGCAGTTCGCCGATTAAGTCGATTCCCCATATTGCGAAGGGCCAAGGGCTGGTCATTTGAGTAATTTCAGTTGTTGGTAGCCGCAGAATCTTAGCAAACTTCTGGCATCTGTCACACTTTTTGACAAAATCTAAGGCGTCCTTGCTTAAGGTATGCCAGAAATATCCATATCGGAGTGTCTTCTTTGCTAAAGTTTTCCCTCCGGTGTGATCTCCGCAGCTTCCCTGATGGATGTTAGATAAGATTTCCTTGGCTTCCCTCCCAGCGACACACCTTAATAACGGGTTAGAGAATCCACGCCGATAGAGGACGTCTTCTTGTATTGTGTAGCGGGATGCTTTCCTCAAGATTTTCTTGACTTCGTTACGCCCGTTGGGTAGCGTGCCGCTTTGTAGGTAGTCTCGGATGGGAGTCATCTAAGTTGCTTCTTCGGTTGTAGCTATCAGATTCACTTGCTCAAAACTTGGGGCCAGTTGCTTCGAGATGGTTACTGCCCCGAAGATGGCGATGTCTCTCACACTTGCTTGCTTCGCCAATTCGTCGGCCTCTTGGTTATCTTCCCGAGGGATGTGTTTGACTAGGTAGTGGTCCAATCGGCTGAGAAGTAACTTGGTCTTCTTTAAATATGCTATGAGTTGTTCTTCTCGAGCTTGGAATTCTCCTAGTATCTAGTTAACAATAAGTTGAGAATCGCTATGAAGACACAAAGAATTGGCTCTGATTTCTATGGCAAGTTCTAATCCAGCTATCATCGCTTCATATTTTGCATCGTTGTTGGTGGCAGCGAACTCCAACCTTATAGCATAGTGCAGCTTATTCCCCCTGGGAGTGATTATTACCACACCTGCCCCCGAGCCTTGTTCGTTCGATGCGCCATCCACAAAGAGATTCCACTTGATGTCTTTTGCTATTTCCAATTGCTCCTTATCTTCCTTGGTAGTGAATTCTGCAATGAAATCTGTCATGGCTTGTCCCTTGATGGCGGTGCGAGGGTGATAAGTGATATCATACTGACTTAGTTCAATGCACCTTTAAGTAGTCGCCCAGAAGTGTCGGGACGATGGAGTACCTGCCTCAGTGGTTGATCGGTCAGAACTTTGATGGAATGGGACTGGAAGTAGTGACGCAATTTCCATGATGTGATTAGTAAACAGTATGCCAGCTTCTCAAGTTTAGGATATCTGATTTCTGCCCCCGTAAACCTCTTACTGACGAAGTAAACTGGCCGCTGCATGCGGTTTTCTTCCCTTACCAAGGCAGCGCTTAGGGCGTGAGATGACACAGCAAGGTATAGGTATAATTCTTCGCCTTTGCTTGGAGTCAAGAGTACCGGTGGTTTCTGGAGGTGTTCGATTAAGTCAAGGAAAGCGGTCAGGCATTCGTTGGTCCATTCGAACATTCCTTTGTCTTTCTTTAGAGCTTTGAAAAAAGGGACACACTTGTTCGTTGCTTTGGAGATGAATCGGCTTAGGGCGGCCACTTTTCCATTCAGGCTTTGCATTTCCTTCCGAGTGGAAGGTATCTTGATATCCCTTAGTGCTCGGACTTGTTCAGGGTTTGCTTCAATCCCTCTGGCATGGACGATGAATCCTAAGAACTTTCCTGATGACACTCCGAAGGAGCATTTTAGAGGATTCAACTTCATTCCATACTGGCGAAGTACTCGAAACATCTCGCCTAGGTGGCTTACGTGATCGTCGGCTTTTCTTGACTTCACCAGCATGTCATCCACGTATACTTCCATAGTTCACCCTATTAGCCCTACAAACATCTTGTTGACGAGGCGCTGGTAGGTGGCCCCTGCATTTTTAAGTCCGAAAGGCATTACCTTATAGCAGTACAAACCCCGGTCGGTGATAAAACTAGTGTGGTCTTGGTCGGGAGCATGCATAGGAATTTGGTTATATCCTGAGTATGCGTCCATAAAAGATAACAGCTCGTGTCCGGCTGTGCTGTCTACAAGCTGGTCGATTCGGGGAAGTGGGAAGCAATCCTTTGGGCAGGCATCGTTTAGGTTGGAAAAGTCAATGCATGTTCGCCACTTCCCATTGGCCTTCTTTACCAGCACTGGGTTAGCGATCCATTCCGGGTAGATGACTTCTCGTATGAAGTCATTGGCGAGCAGATTCTTTACCTCTTCATCGAGGGCTGCTGATCGCTCTGCTCCCATACTTCTCTTTCTTTGTTTTACAGGAGCCTTGGTAGGATCAATGTTTAGTGCATGGCATGCTACGTCGGGGGAGATTCCGGTCATGTCCGCGTGTGACCATGCGAATACATCCAGGTTGTGGCAGAGAAAATCGATGAGCTGTTCCTTCAACTCTGCCTTTAGTTGGGATCCGATTTTCAATAGTCTACTCGAGTCGTGCTTGTCTACAGATACAAACTCCATCGCCTCTGCAGGCTCGGCGGTGGCCTCCTCCTCTTTGTCACTAGGGTCTAATTCATTGAAAGGGTCGCTGGAATATCGAAGAGGAGGGGCTTTCTTTAGTTGCTATGCTTCTAGACTTTTTGTGCAGAGGGCAACCTCTACACCCTTCCCTTTATCCTTCCTGTGGTTGTTGCAAAGTTCAATCACATAGCAGTCTCGAGCCACATCCTGATCTCCTTCTACTTCCCCTACTCCATTGTCCATTGGGAATTTCATCTTTAGGCACCATGGGGCTAGGACAATTTGGAAGTCAGACAAAGCTGGCCTTCCTAAGAAGGCGTTGTAGGCCGAATGGTTTTCTATTAGCACAAACGTCTGTTTCCGTACGACGGAGCGGGGATGGCTTCCAATCTCAACAAAGAGGTTCAGTTGCCCAAGGGGCATCTTTGCATCCCCAGTGAAACCGTGTAATGGTTTATCGCAGGGAGATACATCCTTCATTGATAGCTTCATTTTGTCGAATGCATGTTTGAACAGGATGTTTACTGAACTTCCAGTGTCTACTAGGATTCGGTAAACCTCGGCGGGGCCGAGTCGGGCAGAGATAACCATGGGATCCATGTGAGGGTACTGCCTTCCTTCTAGGTCACGCTTACCTAATGTGATGTCATCACTTTCTTTCCGCTTCGGGTGGTGCTCTTCTATACGAATTGACACAGTCTTTATTGTTTCTAAGCGACTTTCCATATCTTTCCATTTCTTTCCAGCTTCTGTCAGCGGTGTGCGGTCCTCCCGAGATGGTATGGACCACTATCTTCTCTTGACTAGAGCTGCTAGTGTTGCAGTTTCCTCTGTCGATCTCCGGGGAGGGTAGCCTTGGGTTCTCATTGGCAGGAGCTGGAGTCCTGACCTTTTA
The DNA here is from genome assembly GCA_030737815.1 of Allium fistulosum. NCBI lineage: Eukaryota > Viridiplantae > Streptophyta > Magnoliopsida > Asparagales > Amaryllidaceae > Allium > Allium fistulosum. The sequence continues at coordinate 1,149,129,559 of CM060905.1, forward strand.
CATAGCGTTCCAGTTTCTTCCTTCTGATGTGTTCCTCAATCAAGTCCCGGAGATGATGGCATTCATTGGTGTCATGCCCATGAGATTCGTGGAAGCGGCAGAACTTTCCAGACTTCTACGCGTTATCTGATTCCTTCTTGTATGGTGGGTGTTTGTATCTAACTTCGCCTTGGGTGGCAAGGAAGATATTTTCGACGGTCTCGTTCAGAGGGGTGTATGTGTCGAATCTCGGTCCAAGCCGATATAGGCGCTTTTCTCCCTTCTTGCCCCAAGCATTGTCTCTGGAATCATTTCTTCGAACGTCCCTTGCCACAGCGGAGCGTTGCTGTGAGTTGCCTTATTTTGCTGTCCTGACTGCCCCTCAACGGCAACATCCTCAAGCCTCATGTATTTCCCGGCTTCATGGAAGAAATCGGGTAAAGTAGCTGGTTTTTCTTTCGTCAACCTTCTAGCAAATTTAGTGTCCGGATGCACACCACTACAGCGGGCCATTAGGATAAGCTTCTCATCGGCATCTTGGACTACGGCTGCTGCGGCATTGAATCGGGTTAGGTATTGCTGCAGTTTTTCTCCAGGTTTCTGTTTGACGCTGGATAAGGAATAAGCGTCCTTAGGTTGTTCCACATGGATGCAGAACTGACTGATAAACTTTTCTTCCAACATTTCCCACGAGCTGATGGATCCCTGGGGTAGATGACAGAACCAGGAGGTAGCGAGATCTGCTAAGAAGAGCGGAAAGCATTTGCACAGTACTCCCTCTGTTGCTCCACTCATGAGCATATGTTGCGTGTACCTCTGTAAGTGTACAACGGGGTCGGAGGTTCCTTTGTAAGGTTCCATTGTCGGCATCTTCCATTCTCGGGGGGTGATAGCAATTTCGATATTGTGGGCGAAAGGGCTGGTTACCCTAGCGCCTATCCCTCGATCTCTTTGCTCCCGTTGGACACACTCTCTGAATAAGCGTACCATCCTTTCATCATAATTTGGAGCAGATAGAAATGAGTTTGGTTCTGTTCTGTGGGATTGATTCCGTCCAGATGACCTGTAGGGATGGTATCGTCTATCGTTCCTCATATTTTCCAACGGCTGCCTTTGATCTTCTGGGAGCATGCTAGGGTCAGCTACAGTTGGCCCTTGCCTTGATCTTCCCCTGCTGGGTTCCGATCTAAGCACTTCCTCGGGTCCAACTTCGGGCTGGACTCTAGCTCGGCCCCGTTCACCGACGTTTCCGTGGTTAGGCAGTATGACAGGCTCAGCTACAGTTGACCTCCATCCGGTACCTCCCCCGTTGGGTTCGGTACCAAACGTTTCCTCAGGCCTAACTTCGGGTTGTGCTCGATCTCGGCTCCTACCATGGCTACTTCTGCCGTTAGCTCCTTCGAAGAAGGAAGATCTTTGTTGTCTCTGAGATCCTCCAGACTGGGACTCGCCCCATGATTCAGTGTTGCGGTTGGATTCTTCAGCATCCCTTAAGCGTGACATGAGATGGTCCACCAAGGCTTCCTGCTGGGACGTGAAGCGGTTAGTTACTTCAACCACAACTCTGTCCAAATCTGCCCTAGTAATTGCTGCAGGCTGTTCTGTGGAAGGAGTGGTTGGGTTAGCCTGTCCTTCATTTGTTACTGCTGCTGGAGGAGGACGATTTACTTGATTCGTGACAGCTGGATCTGGAAGACTGCTGGATGCGATGTTTTTTCCTTTGTTAACATCTTTTCTCTGTTTGGGAGGCATGTTTTCCAAGTGGCGGACGATGCTGTTAGGAAAACTGTTAAGTGGATGAAGCTGAAGCTTCGAGCTTCTAGCTCTCAATGAAAGCACCAAAAATGTTTGCACCAAAAATGGACAAACACCTCAAAGTTGTATGATTTAGTAGATCTTATGTTGTTCTTAGTGATTTTGGAGATTTATGCAAATATATGAAAAGCAGGGGCTAAACTGTAAAAAGACAAGCAGATTTATAGTGGTTCAGCCAGAATGTGCCTACGTCCACTTTATATGTTATTTCTCTTCTCTTGTTTTGATTACAAGTACAAAGCTTTGATACAAGTAAAAGAAAGTTGTTTGAAAGTTCTCTCCGTGCTTGAGCTCTCAAAACTTGTCCCCATTGTTGTACCCCTGCCCCTCTATTTATAGAGTGAGGCTAGGGGTAGGGATGTTGGAGGTATACAGCAGCTGGCGGGCTTGGGCTGATGTAATCTGGTCTGGTGGAGCGGGTCCGGCTTACTTTGGTTCGGTGGTAGAAGTATGGTGGATCGGCATACTTGGTTCGGTGGGAAGAACGTTGAGTGGACCGTTGTACTTGGTTCGGTAGGAAGAATGTTGAGTGGACCGGTGTGCTTGGTTCGGTGGGAAGCATGTTGAGTGGACCGGTGTGCTTGGTTCGGTGGGAAGCATGTTGAGTGGACCGGTGTGCTTGGTTCGGTGGGAAGCATGTTGAGTGGACCGGTGTGCTTGGTCGGTAGTGGGACGGAAAGGCCTTGGTTTGGTGATGAGGGAGATGGTATTTTGTTCGGCAAAGACCGGTCGAAATATATCCAACAATGGCTAAAGACCTATCAGAATAAGCATACTAATAAATGATAAAACATCACAGAACATAATCACAGAATAGATATAAAATCCCAGAACAATACATCGTCAATACAGATCCAAATAATATAAGTGGGTACAAAGCCACTGCCCACACATGTGAGTCAAAAATATGTACATATCAAAGTCTGAATAATAACAGAGTAGCGGAATAGTGGACAAATAAATGCGCTATCTATCAGCATAACAGATAATGTCCAAGCGGAAGCATAGAAGCTAAGTCCAAAGACCTAACCTGAAACAACTCGGTCTGACCCAAGCGAAAAATACTCGGGTCAGGCTAGCTAAACAATCAGTAATAACTGAGATATATAATAATGCGGTACATAAATAAAACAGTCCTTTTCCTAAGAGAAGAGTATTTTGGACCACATGAATATAATGACGGTCCCTAATCATCAATCAACAGTAAAAATCTCCAAAGAGAATATCAGCACCAAAGTGTTGAATAAATAAAATCGCCTCATATCATCGGCGTAGCCAAAGCTATATAAAGTTGCCCATAGGCAATAATCCCAAGAGTGACCAGAGTCTGAAATCAATGCCCAAGCAAAGATCGATGCTCCAAAGAGCAATGGGGATATACTGAAAATCAATTATAAATCCGTTTCAAACCATTATTTTCTATAATAAAAATCTCACACTCACTTTTTAGCACGTCGAGCGAAGTGGAAAGGTGCTTAAACGGTTAGGAAATCTCCGGCTTATGGAACCGTGTGTATTTTCTTTCCGGTTAATCCCCGACCTATTCGATTGATCGTTTTGACCTTTGGGTCTAGTTTACCGATGATACGAGGTGGACTTTTTATTGTTTGGAGTGTGAGCTTGCTATTGGTTAGTAAACCGTTTAGTGCGAACGTGGGGTATGGGACTCATTGTTAACACTTTACGGGTTCCTCTCCAAGAAGTTTGTGACACATTAGCCTCTGGGCAGCCAGTACTGGACCTCTGGGTCACCACGCCTCTGGGCAACCATCTCTGGACACCTGTTCTATGGAGCAGTTTCTTTTTCGGCATGTGCCTCTGGGCCTTTATCCTTCTGGGAAGGATCTCACCGTCTCGTGCGTTCCGCATCTGTGCGAGTGATCGATCACAACTCTACAGTACTTGGCAATAACGACTCCGGTCGGTGCACGTGCTATACTTGTATTATCTGATGATTTTTATATCCATTCGAGTACCGCCATTCGGTGTTGGTTCTATGGAACCATACGATGTAAGTGCGATTACCTTGTGGATTCACAGTGTCTCTGGGAACTGCTTTTCAATGTTTGATTTCATTGACTTTTCAGTATATCCCCACTGCTCTTTGGAGCATCGATCTTTGCTTGGTCATTGATTACAGACTCTGGTCATTCTTCGGATTATTGCCTATGGGCAACTTTATATAGCTTTGGCTACGCCGATGATATGAGGCGATTTTATTTATTCAACACTTTGGTGCTGAGATTCTCTTTGGAGTTTTTTTCTGTTGATTGATGATTAGTGACCGTCATTATATTCATGTGGTCCAAAATACTCTTCTCTTAGGAAAAGTACTGTTTTATTTATGTACCGCATTATTATATATCTCAGTTATTACTGATTGTTTAGCTAGCCTGACCCGAGTGTTTTCGCTCGGGTCAGACCGAGTTGTTTCAGGTTAGGTCTCTGGACTTAGCTTTTGTGCTTCCGCTTTGGACATTATCTGCTATGCTGATAGATAGCGCTTTTATTTGTCCACTATTCCGCTACTCTGTTATTATTCAGACTTTGATATGTACATATATTTGACTCACATGTGTAGGTAGTGGCTTTGTACCCACTTATAGTATTTGGATCTGTATTGACGATGTATTGTCCTGGGATTTTATCTCTGTTATGTGATTCTGTTCTGTGATGTTTTATCATTTGATTACTATGCTTATTCTGATAGATCTTTAGCCATTGTAATTTCGTTATAAATATTTATTAAATATGTCGAACCACTTGAAAAAAAAATAGATACCACCCTTTCGATGTATTCAGTAGATAGTTATAGCTTGATTACAAATGGTCGCTTCCACTATACTCTATTCTCCGCTTTAACAGACGGTATTATTCCCATAATACTCTTTGTTACAGTGGGTCTCAGAGTGGGGCGTTACAAGACTTATGTATTTGGGATTTCTTCTGTACTTGTTTTAGAACTGTATTTTTTTTCAGACTATGTATTTTGTATCTGCTTTTGAGACTCTGTATTGTAGTGGCTTCATGAACCACAATTTATTTTTTTTTGCCGCTGCGAGTTATTCTGATATTCTGTGTCTGTGATTATGTGATTGGTTTTATTAGCTCCAAATTTATTACAATCTGTTATTTTGCATTATTCAAGTCTGACATGTGTGGATTATTGTCGATTTGAATGATCCAAAATAGTGGGTCGTTACAAGGGAGTTATGTTCATATATTAACATTAAACTTCTAGTTTAATAGTAGAATGTTTACAGTTTTATTTCTAATAACCTAGATTAAATAGTGTATATTAAAATTTCTAACGAATTAGGGTCTAGGTTAGCTCTATATTTATATAGTTTTATATTAGTCCTAACCATTAAATTAACACTAGAGAATATTAGGTTTCATCCAGAATGTCAAACAATTTCTTTACGGTCAAGTAAAAATATTTTGTTTAATCCAGTTCATTTATTGCTGCAAATTCACCGATTTTTAACACCAACCAATCAACCATTTAGAGGGACCGGTCGACCACTAACTGTCGACTGGTGAACCCTAAGGTGCCAACCGATGGAGTTGTTTAAGTAAGGAAATTTTATTTATTTAATTAATTCTATTTTCAAATTTTAAAACGTTCGTAACTTCTTTATACTAGCTTCAATTTCAAAGTGTTGTATATGAAAATTATTCAGAAGATTGCTACGAATGCAACGGTGCAAGATTCGTAGCCAAATTCGGATATTTGTAAAAATTTCACTTTTGCCCTTTTATATTTCAAATTTAATTCTTTTATTAAATTATCTCTTAAATTTTTGGGGTGTTACACTCGTAGTGGATGTAATAATAAAAATGGTTAGAGTAAAATCAAGTGGTTTTTAATTAAACGACATTAAACGGTACTAACCTATACACGAACCACCACCCCGAGCTTCGTCGAGCGGTTCCTGTATGATCACACCTAGTGATCCTCTGGCTATCTCTAAAAACCAAAAAACATAATCCTGACCGATCCAATTCCACCATCTGTGGCCAAATTATAACCTCCAAACCACCACTAATCGACTTGTATGATCACTGTCTACCTAACAAACCTCACTGCTTGCAATCGTCAGGCCCGGCCCTCTAAAGCTTAAGGCCCTAGGCCAATTGTTAATTTTGGTGCAATGATATAAGGAAAAAATGGTACAAAGAAAAAATGAACAAGTAAAAAAAATTGAAAACAATTTCCACGATGTTGCGAGAGGACACGAAACTGGGATTACAAGGCAAATAATAATGGCTTTCACCACTTCCTACACATTTGGTTTAATCTTAAAACACGATATATGTTATGCATAAAATAATTCTAAACTCAAGGCCCTCTCCAGGTCCGGGGCCCTAGACCACTGCCTAGGTGGCCTATGCCTAGGTCCGGACCTGATAATTGGCCGAATCAAAATCCCACAATTCTCATGTAAGATTTCGCCGTCCTAACCTCTGATCTTCCATTTGACTAGTTAATGTATTTTTGTCACAACCAAATGTTTGTCATCTCCTTGGCCTAGTGATATATTTGAATTGATATATATAATCTGTTTGATTTAATCAACTTTCAAATAGTGTGATGTAATTTTGGATTAGATAGATTAAATACCATTAGAAAGGTAAATATAATTGCAACATACTGTAGTTGTCGTAGGTTAGTAGTTCATGCATCTATAAATCATTACATTTGTGCACATCTCATGAAAATAGAGTCGTCTCATATTATATCAACTTTGGTCTGTACTTATTATAAGCATATAGGTGTGGCAGGTTATATGAATGTCGCCACCACATGTTATATTTTCTGTTACCAGCGCAACTTATAAGCCAATGCCACCACATGTTTTAACCTAATAGGTCACTACATGTTATGAAGTTTAATTACAACTTAAAATATAATTGTCACGCTCTACCTAGCTACCGCCAACTATGTGCTACATCAAATTTGAGTTGACACATTTCATGCTTTCTAACCAACACAAGTTATCAAGACGGTAGAACTATCTTTATTAATAGTTAGAATAGAAACACAATCTTTTGGTCCTGCCATAAACTTCCCAAACCTATATATAACTTGTTAAATGTTAAATTGTTATTTCATATTACCTACCCAATAAACTAGAAGATAAAATCTTTATACAATTATTTTAGACGTACTCAAGCCTAGATGTTGATTCAAATTATTCATAAAATAGAAATGTTCAAATCTAATTCTAATTAGACTTCTGAAAGCGAGTCAAGTATAAATGGCCGCATTAGAATAAATAATGCAAGATCTTTCTAAATAAATCAACCAATCTATAAATCATTATTAATCTTTATTAACAGTTGAAATAAAAACATATTTTATTGGTCCGACCGTAAAATTTCAAAAATGTTCTTTCATGCAAATAAGAAGTCATGAATTCAAATCCTGCCGTGAACAAAAATTAACGTCTATCTTCAAATGGAAATTTGAAAACATAAACAAGGTTACAATTTCAAATCATATTCCAGCAAAAAAATTACAATTTTTTTGTATGCTTTTTAGTTTATTTTTATCAAACTACATAGAACTTTCTGATAGAGTTAGGGATATGCCCTAGGGACAATTATGTAATTTGTTACATATATCTAACTCATTGACCAATCTTGTTCGAAATAAAGGTATTTTCTTTCTATTATATACTCGATATAATGTGGTTATATTAATTAATAAATTTAATTAAAAGTATATTTAATAAAAAATCCATAAATGGTATGTTTTCTGATAGTTTTTACAAAGTGTTGTAACCGTGAGTAATTTATCACAATGAAACAAATGTACCATTTCAAATGTTCCTAGTCAAGATGCATCGAGACTGGATATCGATGTATCCGTTGAGACTAGAGTACGTAACGCTCTTCAAATGTTAGGCAGTGTATTACTCATGACTGCTGAGGGCACCAAAGGGTTACGTAGTTATTGGATAACTATGGAATGACTCACTCGATTGTTTTCTATTGGTTAATATAACTAAGGTCAAATAGAAAATATCGATATGACTAATTTCCACAATTCTTTCGACTTAAGAATACTGTAAACCTTTAGTATGAAAAACACTACTTTGATTATAGTCAAATCATGGAACGACATCCATCAAGTGATTATAGTTGGGTCGAGTGAAGTATTGGAAGGAAGACACTATGCAAGAGAGGATTCGTCACTTCAGTTATATAAGGTTAGTATCATGGTCAACTCAAGTCAACCCAAAGTCAAAATCTCTGGCCAAAGTAGTACGGTCAATAATAATTGTTATTATTGAACCAAGGATTTTGTATTTGGACTATAGAGTTGAATATGGACAATATTTGAATTTCGACCATTACCAAATTCTATAAATCCAAAGTGATATGGTTTTTGACGAAGATAATTGGTGTATATAAATGTCACTAACGTGTAACGCTTATTAAATTGAATAAGATTTTACTGAAAATGAATAAGCGATAAATTTGGCCATAATGTCACACCACTTGCTAAGTGACGTGTGGACATTAACATTCGAATAGTTCGGTGTTAATTGCTGACCAAATTTACACCCAAGAGTTACACAACTGAAATGATGAATTCCCTTAAGACCGAATGATTTAATTAGTCTATAATTATTATAAATAAATTAAATTAATTAATATTTATGAAATATTAATTATAAATATTTGAATATGGTTTGAGAAATAAAAATTGTTATATATTTATAATAGTTATAAATGTACCAATCAATATACGATATCGACAAGCGATTAAATTAGATTTAATTGCATAGCATTTTGGCTTGGGCTTAAATGGGTTCAAAGCCCATCATTAGGGCTGAAAATTTCGGTTTTGACAAGTTATTGGAGGCGGCTAAAACTTAGGATTAGACCTAGAGATGGATGGCTAAGATTAAGAGAGAATAGGTAATGAGATTGTCCTAATATCTCTCTTGTACAAGGCTATATATATGGATCTCTAAACTCTTAATCAAAAACAACTTTTGGATGCCATAATTATCAAGTTTTCTGGCCGAAATTAACCCCCATATCGGTTCTAAGAATCTCAAATCAATTCAAGTTAAGTAAAAGCACTATTTGATAGAAAAGGTCGACGATTTCAAACTTGCAATCTGACGGATCGAGCATAACTAGAGAAGGGAATTCATTGATTCAAGTAGACTCAAAGGCATCATCAATTGGAGTTTTATTTATATATTATAGTAATCATATCATATTTTATGATTTAATTTTGATTAATCCAAAATTTGGATAAATATTAATGCTGTATATCTAGTTAGTTGAGGTTTTCGTAGGTATATGTAGTTGTCACAAATTAGTTTGGTTATGTGCATGGTTATATTATCATGTGTTATAATTTATGTATCAACAAATCTAGTTTGCTGTAAAAAAATAAAGTCATTATTAATTATTTTATGTATATTTATATATTAATTTAAATATAGACTAATGTATATTTTAAACATATAATTAGATATAAGTATATTTATAATGTATAAATAGCTTAGCATTTTTCCATACACCAATTTATACATAATATGAATTATCCAATTCAAAAATAAATTTTTATACATATAAATAATTTTAAATTATCTTTTATTAATTATTTGAATTGTTTATTATATCTAAAATAATTATTGCACTGAAAATTCAATTAAATTTCAAAATTACTACACCTATGCTATAACCCACGGAAAAAAATTCAAAATTTATTGTTAATATTTAGTATTTTTAATAATTAAATTACTTCGGTTGAATTTTCTTTTATTTATTAAAAATAATATTTTATTTCAAAAAATCATGAAAAAAATTTTGAACCTGTATTTTATGATTCTAAATTTTAAAATTTGATTTTTAAATAATTATTACTAATATTTTTAATTTTCTGATCAAAACTATTTATTATATATATAATAATGATAAAATTATAAAATTATTATTTTATGTTTGTTATGCTAATTTCGATTTGGAAATAATTTTAAAATATAAATATTTATATTTTAAGTATTAGAATGTAATTAATTATTCATATATATAAATTTTATTTAACTTTATATACATATATATAATTTTAATTATTATATATATGTATGTGTAATTTTATATGTTTAATTATGTATATATATTTGTACAAATGTTTTAAATTATATATACATTTAATTTTGAGACTTTTAGTTATAAAGTATATTTTAAATATATGTATAAGTATTTATATAAATATAATTTGCATTATAGATTTATGCACATATTTAGACAACATACAATACATACGAAATGAGTTAATGTGTCCATTACGATGTAAATCCCAACATCTATATGCGGGCATGTTATACCTTCATGGATTATTATGTTACATATGCACATATATATGTATATGTATATGATACATGTATATGAATAAAGTTAATCATTCAATTTAATTTACATTACAAAATACTTAAATTTAAATAAAATACATGATTTTATTTAAAAAAAATTGTGAATTGTTCTAAATTAATTAGACTTCATAGGCCCAATAAAAATCCAATAGGATAAAAAAATTTGAAATACACTCACCACTACCGCTGCGAACTGGCCCAGTTCCAACAATGGTATCAGAGCCCAATAGCCTATGTGGTCTAAATTAGTCATGTTAGGGCTAACTTATTAAGCTTGCCCACTCAGTACGGTGTCTAGAAAGGTAATATCTAGAATTGGAATTGGTAATCAAGTACCCTGTCCTACCTAGATACGGTGGTGCATGAAAAAGTGCTCTCGGTATGGGTGGGAACACCCGGGGTGATAACATACTCGGTTCTATCCAGGTTAGGGGTTGGGTCGATCTTGTGTTGTAAGACGTGTATCATGATAGGTGGTTTCCCAGTGCCTAGTTATTGTATGGAATCCTTCTCCAATAAGCACCGTACGGTTTTGATTGTGCCCAACTATGCTGAAACGTTAGATGCAAGCATTTCAGCTATTTTTTATTTACTTTGTTTAGACACTATTATGTTAGAAACTGGAGATAGTAGTTTTGATGACAACAACCTTTGTAACTTATTTTATTATAACTTATATACTAACACTATTGTCTAGATATATATGAATGTTATTATGCAGGATATATATAAGGCAGGTACTGATTATTGAAGACTATACAATATAAAGATCAAGAATGAAGAAATCAAGTTTCACTACAAGAAAATCAGCTTTTGGTTGCAAAAATTGGAGGCATTTGAATGTAAATGCAACTAATAATATTTCACTTTATTATATAAATGTAACAAAAAATATTTCACTACCCGCCTTTATAAAAAAGTTCCACATTGGCCTAAATAAACGTAACCCAAAAGATTACCACCTTGTTATTCCTCTGCTACTTAGAAAAATTCAACTCTTTCCCCCAAAATAAGCAACCCTAAATCAAATACGTTCCCAAATCCAAATTTGTAATGCTCAGTTGTTCCTAAAATTAGGCTTCACCAAACTATATATGTATTCACTTAAATTAGGTTTCACCAAACTCAATATGTTATGTAGATTAGAAGGCGCAAAAATTCAGCGATTGAATTATTCGAACTATTCTTTTCTTTTTTCTTTTTTCATTGTAAGACTGAATCAGAGTGGTAATCGACCTCTATGATTACTTCTACATTGTGTGTAGATATTTTTCTTTTTGTAAATTCGCTTGTAGGGTTTGATAAATTGGGTGCAGATTTGAGCTGTTAGTTCTAGAGGACTTTATGGAAATTGTTTAGGTGGAGAGGATGGATTTGGATACTATGCTCGATTTTGCTCAGTTTCAGTTGTCTCCCCGAAAATCAAGGTAAAATTGATTAATTTTGAAATAAAGTCCAGTTTTGTTTTCCATTTACATTTTTTGTAATTTGAGCTATGCTACGTTAAATTGTGCTTGTTTAAAGTAATGAAAGTGAATTGCAAGAATATTCTTAACTTGGTCTTAGTAATGAAAACGATAGGAGTTGATGAAGTTTTCATTATGTTGGCTACATTCACTTTCAATATACTTGGTAGTATAATTTATAGAAAGATTGAATTTTGGTAGGTGCAAATTGTTCATTTCTGGAGGTAGTAAAACTGAGAAGATCCCATCTGAATTCTTAAAACCATTTCTGATGCATTTGACTGTTGTGGAGGAACAGGTTGATCAATCAGTTCCCTTGATTAACCTTGAAACAGAGAAAAGGAAGAACTAGTTCAACAAAGGAACTCTTGAAAGGTTTTTAATATGTACTAAATAGTTATTTATTTAGCAGTATTAGTGATCTTGCAATCCATGAAAATTTTGATAAAACTACTATAGTTTCATGTAAAACTAAGAGAAATGCTTGCTGGTTGAATGAACTTGGGGAGTGATAAAAAGGCAAGTAAACTTAAGATTAGCCTCTTTACTTGTGATTTTTTTGGCAAGAATGTATCAAATATAAATCACTATACCAGGAGTTCACGATAATTTCACGACCTAGTTAAGATAATTTGACTGTGTCTGAAAAGTAATAGGCTGTTTTGCTAAAGCGGAGTTCAATTTTACTTACACTTAGAGATCAATTTTGGGAAGCTTCTTTTTTAACTACTTAAAAATAGTTGTAGGTTGCAACTTTATGTCAATTTAAATGAATATAGAAAGTAGAATTGTTCGGATAAATAAGTTGGAATTAGTGATAAAATTCAGCAGTAAAAGAAGAAGCAAGTCATAAACAAGTTTTTCTTACTTATGACCCGTCAATTTATTTATTAATTTTATGTCAATTTTTTTTAATATTTTTCAAACAATAGTAACCATTTCTACAACATATAATTAATCAACTTGGTTGAGTTTAGTGGCAGATGGACAATTTGTCTTTCCATAATCCCACTCTCATATAAATCTTTATACCATGTTAGATAGTACATGTTAGATAATAGAATGCTAAGGAAATATATATACATAACGATGGAAGATGGGTTTGTTATTATCTTTTACAGATAATAACCTAGGAGAATGAATAGTTTAATTGCTGGCGGTTCAACGGACATTGTTGCTGGAGTTTTTATGGCCCTGGAAGTAGTCAAGGCATGCAAATACACTAAAGGTCATACACCTGCAATCATGGTTATGTTCGATGGTGAAGCTGACTGACGATATTTCCACACTTGAAATGAAAGAGGTGCCTGTATTCACATTTGGTTTTAGCAAAGGCCAAGATCCAACGGTTAGTTCAACAATAACTAATCTTTTCACATAGCTTATGCTACTGTAACATATACATCCTAGTATACTGCTACTGGTCAAACCTAATAAACATCTATGTAGTAGGTGTTGAATAACATTGCAAAAGGTAGCAAGGAAGGAACTTACTTTGATATTCAAAACATAAGAAACTTGGGCCTTGCATTTTCGTAGTGTTTGGCAGGGGTTTTGACTCTGGTTGTTGAGGATCTGACAATGACTGTGACACCACTCACTATTTCAGACCTCAAACCAACGGTGATTGAGAATGCGAACACTGGCTACTACCCAAGGCCTAAAGACCTAATTGTTGGATGCTCCATGACTGTTTCCTTTGGAGAGGTTCGTAAGGTCATGCTAGAACTTCTTCTTCCCAATGCCACTGCTCGCATCAGGATGGACGTTCTCCGAGTTTCCCTCACATATAAGTATGATAATGCTCTCATTTTTCTACTTGTTTATATTTTTTGATGATGGTCACTTGAATGTTAGCAAAGTAATCAAGAGGAACCAATGATAAAAATATGTGTGCAGGTCGAAGGGAAAAGTTTTGAATGCCCCTCCTATACTTGCAACCATCAATCGAACAAAGTTTTTTGTCGAGAAGGAGAAGGATGAGGTGATTGTTGAATTGAAACGTCTAAGAGTGGCAAGGACGATAAGAAAATAAAGACAGTTGAGTGATGACAGGAAGCTAAGCCAAGCACGAGAGGAACTCACTAATATGTAGGAGGAGCTTAAGAACGTTGTTCTTAACAAACATAGTGCATTGATAGTTATGCATATATCACAACTACAATAATTTTCGATTATACGATAGACCAAGACACCTATCAAAAATCTGGTCGGCCTTACGCACTATCTACAGAGACTTCGCACTCTCTACAACGTTTCACTGCAAGAGGAGATTTTGAAAACCGACGTGTGTTTGCCACTGCATGAATGAACGCATAACTTGAGGACGCTAAGGCGTTTGAGAGGTATCCTATTGTGAAGATGTCTAGTTCAGTTGACCATATAAGAAAAGAAGCTGTTGCTGATCCACTTTCTGCCATTATTGCTGCTCTCAGCAAACTTATCATGATTGTAGTAAAGTCTCTGAAATCCATTACGAAATTACTCAATATTGGCGGTCTCTAAATAGTTCTCTATTTGTTAATTTTCTTTTTCGCTTTTGTGCTTCAATAAATTTAATAACTATAACTAATTTAATCACTCAATTCATTCAAAACCAGTCACGTAGTTAATGCAGAAGCTGAATCTTCTTGTCGAGTGGTGCTGGATGGGGAGTAGTGTGCCCATATTGCTAAATTAAAACAGTTAACATTTGCCAAGTATGTGGCTATGTTATTACATAAAGAAATCATATTCATTTAAATACTCGAATAGGTATGCTTAATGTTAAATTTTAATTCATGCATGTAGCTATGCTCTTTTTGGTATCGATGGCCGATAAATTCCTCAAGAACTTGTAGCTAAGGTTGGCAAAGTATTTGATAATATGTTGAAAGAGGTATGTATCAACACCATACATTATATTTCACTCATACTTGTTTTCTATTCAGATGTTAAGCCAGTTTAATTTTACTGGCAGATAAGTTGATGCAAGATATTAGTAAAGACAATGTGCAATCATTATGTTTGATGTCACTGCCCGAATTACCTACAAGAATGTTCCTACATAGCATAGGAATCTGTGCAGGTAATATTTTGAAATTCAACTTGATATCTAGTTGAAAATAGATTCTTTGTTACTACAACAAGCATGCATTTTCAGATTAATTCACAATATAATCCTTTTATACTATTATTGTACAGGGTCTGCGAGAATACCCCTATTGTTCTCTGTAGCAACAAGGTTGACGTGAAGAACAAACAAGTGAAAGCAAAGATGGTCACATACCATAGAAAAAAGAATCTTCAATATTATGAGATCTCTGCTAAAAGCAACTACAATTTTGAGAAACCCTACCTCTATTTGGCTAGAAAACTTGCTGGGTAAGAGCAATATATTTTCTAAATGCCACAACTACATGAATATATATATAGCATTTATTTTATATTTGCAACAGTAGTATATTACTTTCTTTTCTTGATAATTTTTCATGTATGTCTTGGGCAGTGATATGAATCTTCAGTTTTGTTGAATCCCCAGCCCTTGCTCCTCCATAAGTTCAAATCGACATTCAAGCACAACTATAGTAAGCAAACAAATCATATTATCTGATATGATATAGATTAAAATATAAAATAAACTGTACTTTTATAATGGTTCTTTACCTAATTGTGTTCTCGAAATGGGTCAGGTATGAGAAATAGATTACTGAAGCAGCCGCACAGCTACTTTCAAATGATGATGATGATGCATTTGATAACTAAATAGCTTCAATTCTGGATTTGGAAGTTCAAAGGTAGTGTTTTTGGGTCTTGATTTGTTTGTCAAACGTCGAGTTAATTTGCATTCGATAGAGATGCGGCATCGGAATTGGGTATATATTATTACTATAATCGACAAGGATGCTGAAGCTATGGTTAACCGTTTGTCTTGACACTAATGTTATGATATAGTGGTGATTATGTAATTGCTTTTGTTTGTGTTATTGTGGTTCATTGAATGTGTTATTTTTGAATGTGTATGTGTTTATATATTACGTTATTTTATAAGTTTTGAAGTAATTGAATTGGAGGCGAAATCAGATGTAGTCGTGGATCAGCAATTATAGTAACTCAGATAATCTCCGTGGCGTTCAAAAAACGCTGCAAAAAATAATAATAAGTGCAACAAAAAAATAAGATAGTAAACGGCACCTTTTCGGTGGCGTTTCTTAAACGTTGTAAAAAAGATCTTTAGTAACGTTTAAAAAACGCTGCCAAAAATTCATTTATAGTGGCGTTAAAATAAATGCAACAAAAAATCATGGATTTTTAGTCGCATGTTTTCTAGCGGTGTTTATCAAAACGCCACCAAAACTTTTTGTAGAGTTTTTTATGGGCCACTAAAAATCAAATTTCTTGTATGAAGACTCATCAGTATCAAGATCAAGATTTCAAGATAAGTGTCTATTGTTAAAACTTCATAATTGCATGAAAATCTTCATTCCAAATTTCATTTGGGATGGAACCCATTTCTACCTTCTTAGTGGCTTACAAACCCACGACAAATAGCTTACAAACCTACGACAAGTGGCTTACAAACTCACGAACGTCCTGGTTTTGTAGAAGTTCTCGAGTCCTGATGTGACGAAATATTCTGCAGGAAGAAGCTTGCAAAACTACTTCAAAATGGTTTTTCAAAATGATTTCAAAACTTCTTTTCAAAATGTTTTAGCCTTAAAAATTATCTTTTCAAATGATTTTCAAAAAGATGTTTTAGCCTTAAAATATTCTTTTTTTTTGTTTTTAAGTAAACTCTTGTTTTAAACTTCATTTGTTTTTAAACTATCTTCTGATTTTAAAAAAATTCTTTTATAATATATATATATACACTTGAGATTTAAAATCAAATTTATATATACATTCTAAAAATATATTTTTCTACTCTTCTTTATTTTAAATCATAGGAAAATTAGTTTATTTTACTTCAGAATCATTTCATCTTGTTTTCCTTTCAATACCATTTTCAAAACAAATTTTACATTGTTTTTAACTAAGGGATGTCGACATCATGGGATACCCCATGTCGACATGGTGGCCGTTAAATTCAAAAGTTTCAATTTTCAAAAGAAGTGTCCATTCGTTTAAAACTCTTCACGAATGGTTTTGACCATTACTGGTCTATAAATAGCCTTCACAAACGATTTTTTTAACTAACTATTTTCTTATTTTCTTCACTCCTTCTTCTCCACAAAACCATATTCTAAAATTTTCATATTTTTAAGATCGTGCCGAAATTCTGCCGAATTCTCAAGTGAATCAAATTTGAATCTCATTCTTGTTTGATTCTCTGCCCTCTCTCGAATATCAAAGTGCTATTCAGAGTTATAGGATCAATTTGTAATCAAAATTTTATCGAGTCTCTCTATAAGGTGTGGTTGTGCCTGGAAATCAATTGGGTGATCTTGTGTCCCGTAAATCAAGAGAGTTTGCCTCGGACTCGAAGACAGGAGGGTTCCTCAAGGCCTTTAGAAATTGAGGATTATAATCTCGACATTGGTATAATAAAAATCTGTACGAGGTGTTTGCCTGGTGTAGGACTAGACGTAGGGTAACTCCGAACCAGTATATAATCTGGTGTGTTCTTTCCTTTTACTTATTTTTATTTACTTTCTGAATCTGTGTTTGATTCTATGATTGTTCTGTGATTAAGTTCTTCATTTGTTTATATCATAATTTTTAAATTAGTCCATATAAGTCTTAGAATCCATTAAACACTATTCACCCCCCCCCCCCTCTAGTGTTAAATTAGCCTTAAGATCCTTAATCTGCACTCCCTTTCAATTGATATTGGAGCGTAGGTTTTCATAGTTTTCATAATCTGAAACTTGAAAAGTTAAAAATGGCATATTTAGGAAATTTTGTTAATACTAGTTTGAATTTATGCATTTCATCAAAGTATCATAAGTCTGCATATAATTTTTATGAAAAATCAAGTTATCTACCGAATTGGTGTGTTATGCAGGAATAGACATGTTACATGGCTTTTGAAGAATCAATAACCAATGGACAAACTGTGCAAATTGAGAAAGATAAATGGATACTTGATAGTGGTTGTTCAAGGCATATGACTGGAAATCCCGAGATACTCAATGACATTATATATCAAGATGGTGGATTGGTCAACTTTGGAGATAACTCCAAAGGATATGTGATTGGCATCGGCAATGTCGGTAATTCTAAAACTCCTCTTATTTCTGATGTTTTGCTGGTTAGGAATTTAAAACATAATTTGCTTAGTATAAGTCAACTATATGATAAAGGATTTAAAATTAAATTTGGAAAAGATAAGTTTCACATTGAAGATAATAAGTCAAATATTATCTTTTAAGGAATTAGGAAGAAAAACATTTACATCCTTAGTATGAAAGTTTCAAATGATAACTTATGTCTTTTGGCTAACACAAGTGACCCTTTGATTTGGCATAAAATATTTGGTCATTTAAATTTCAAACTGTTATCTAGGTTGTCAAAACTTGACTTAGTTAGAGGTCTTCCCAAGTTAAATTTTAAAGTAGATAGTATATGTGATGCTTGCCAATTAGGAAAAATTTAGAAAAGTTCATTTAAATTAAAAGATATAATTTCTACTTCTAAACCTCTAGAATTACTTCATTTAGATTTATTTGGTCCATCTCAAGTTCAATCAATTAATTACAATAAATATGTTTTTGTAATTGTAGATGATTATTCTAGATATACTTGGACAATTTTTCTTAAATTTAAAAGTGATGCTTTTGAATTATTTAAGAATTTTGCTAAAAGAATTCAAAATCAACTTTCTTTAAAAATAAAAACTATTGGTAGTGATCACGGTGGAGAATTTGAAAATGAAAATTTTGAGAATTTCTATAATAAAAAAGGAATTACTCATAATTTCTCTTTTCCAAGAACTCCACAACAAAATGGAGTGGTAGAACATAAGAATAGAACGATTCAAGAGTGTGCTAGAAAAATGCTTTCATATAGTAACTTACCGAAAAACTTTTGGGCTGAAGCAGTCACTACAGCTTGTTATATATTAAATAGGATTTTAATTAGACCATTAACTAATAAAACACCATATGAATTACTTTACAATAAGAAACCCATAGTAGCTTATTTTAAAGTTTTTGGTAGTAAGTGTTTTATTCTTAATACAAAAGATAATTTAAATAAATTTGAACCTAAATCCGACAAAGGTATCTTTATCGGATATTCTAATAGAAGTAAAGCATTTAGAGTTTATAATTTAGGAACTAATACTATTGAAGAAATAATGCATGCATCTTTTGATGAAAATTTTAAAGATACTGTACAAATAGAAGATGAAGAAGATTTTGTAACTTTAAATAATAAACCTAATGAAACTAATTGTGAAATCATTCAACCTAATAAAAGAATTAGGCTATTAAAAGATCATCTTGTAGAAAATATACTAGGAAATATTGAATCTATAGTTAAAACAAGAAATCAACTAAATTGTATGAGTAATGTAGCTTTTATACCAACTATTGAACCTAAAAATCGCATCATCTGATGATTCATGGATTCTTGCTATGCAAGAAGAATTGAATCAGTTCACCAGAAATGATGTTTGGGAACTTGTTCCTAGACCTGATGATAAAAGTATAATTGGAACAAAATGGGTTTATAAAAATAAAACGAACGAACGTCGTGAGGTCGTGAGAAATAAAGCTCGTTTAGTCGCGCAAGGTTATTGTCAAGAAGAAGGAATTGATTATGACGAAACCTTTGCACCTGTAGCAAGACTAGAAGCTATCAGGATTCTACTTTCTTTCGCAAACTACAATAATTTCAAGTTATATCAAATGGATGTTAAAAGTGCTTTTCTAAATGGTTTTGTAAAAGAAGATGTTTATGTTGAACAACCTCCACTTTTTGAAGATAATCAATTTCCAAATCATGTATATAAATTAAAGAAAGCTTTATATGGTATGAAACAAGCTCCTAGAGCCTGGTATGAAAGACTAAGATCTTATTTACTACAATCTGGTTTTGAAATTGGTAAAATAGATACAACTATTTTTATTAAAAGAAACAAAAATGATATTCAATTAGTACAAATATACATAGATGATATAATATTTGGGTCAACTAATAACATAATGAATAAAGAATTCTCAGATATAATGACTAAAGAATTCGAAATGAGTCATATGGGAGAACTAAGTTTGTGCTTAGGACTTCAAATCAAATAATTAGATAAAGGAATTTTTATTAGTCAAGAAAAATATGCTAAGTATTTAATTAATAAATTTGGATTAACCACTTCTAGTGGGAAACCAACTCCAATGACAACTAATGTAGCTTTAAGTAAAGAAGGTAAATCAAAAGATGTTGATTAAAAATTATATAGGGGAATGATTGGTTCGCTGCTTTATATAACAGCAAGTCGTCCTGACATCATGTATAGTGTTTGTCTCTGTGCAAGATACCAATCTCAACCTAAAGAAACTCACTTAAAAGTTGTTAAAAGAATTTTAATATATGTAAAACATACTTTAGATTATGGTTTATTTTACCCTAAAAATGATGTATTTGATTTAATTTCATATGGTGATGCTGATTACGCTGGTTGTAAATCAGACCGAAAACGTACAAGTGGAACTTGTCACTTTCTAGGACATTCTCTGGTTTCCTGTTTTAGTAAGAAGCAAAACACTGTATCCTTGTCAACAACTGAAGTAGAATATATATCTGCTGCTTTGGCTTGTTCTCAAGTTATATATATGCAACAATCTTTAAAAGATTTTGGATTAACTATAACTAAATCACCAATTTATTGTGATAATACTAGTGCAATAAACCTATCTAAAAATCCAACTCATCATGCTAGAACCAAACATATTGATATTAGACATCATTTTCTAAGAGATAATATAAGTAAAGAAGTCATAACTCTTGAATATATTAATACTAAAAAACAAATTGCTGATATATTAACCAAACCATTAAATGAACAAAACTTTACTAAATTTAGAAGAGAATTAGGTATATGTTCATTAATTGAAATATAAATTATAAATAATATAAGTATAGTTAATAATTAATATAAATAAAAATTTCTCAAAAATTGAACTGGGCATGTCGACATGACCCATCCCCCTATGTCGACATAGAGGCCGAGATTTTCAAATTTATATTTCCCTCTAAAATTAGTTATTTGGTTATATATTTATGTATTTCGACTTTTACTCCTTTTCTCTGTAATAAACTTCTAAAATAGTAAATTAATGGCTTTCTCTTCTAATAATGAACCTTTTTCACCCACTTCTCCTCATTCTGGCCCTTTTCAACGTTCCACACACGTACAAGTCATCAAATTACAAGAGAAATGAAATATTTGCTTCAAATTATGATGGAAATTCAAGTGAGTCAACTGCAAATGGCTAGAGAACAAGATAGGCAAGGCAGAATCCTTAGGAATTTACAAAACTTCCTTATGGATAACCATGCCAATCCCATTGTCATCGAAGAAGCATCACAATCCATAGATTCTGAAGAAGAAGAGCCTCTAGAAGAACCACAAGAGGATCAAGAAGAAGAACATCCTCTGCCGAATCCGGATGTTCATATGGACGAAGACGATGGTGTGATTTGCGTTGGAGAGGTCCTTTTTGATGCTAATGGGAACTTGGTCGAACAACGTGGAAACTTTTGTCTCCACTATCCAAATTGTTCGGTCCATAAATCACCAATAGTTAAGGGACCTCGTTAAGCGTTTTTTGTTTTTGTTTTTCTCTTTCTTGATTATATATTGGTTTGTTAATTTGTATATAAATGTTATCTTAATAAAACTAATGTTCTTCCAAAAAAAATCTTTAGTGTAGAAATAACCTTGAATTCCATTTAACTTAGGATGTTATATTTCACTCATACATAGTTATTATTCTTATGTCATATGTTTGTTTATCTCATTTTCTATTAAGTTCAAGGTTTATAGGTTATTTTTGTTGATGAAAAAGGGGGAGAAGTTATATAAATTGGAGTAAAGGGGAGTTGTTGGTGTAAGGGGGAGTTATGGTATGATCGAAGTGGTAAGTATATTTTATAAGGTTGTCATCATCAAAAAGGGAGAGATTGTTAGGAACCGGAGATAGGGGTTTTGATGACAACAACCTTTGTAACTTATTTTAATAACTTATTGTGACGACCCGACTTTCAATGACCAGAAAGTCACATCATCATTAAGAAAGAAAGGGATATAAAAGAGAAAAGATAGAGAAGAAAGAAAGAAACAACATCAGAATCTCAACAGCGGAACGAATAAATTATATTAATAACATAAGTATTACATAATATACAACGACTATCAGAGTTACACAGATTATACATCACATACTAGACAGTTATAAACACATGTCTAGTTATTACAACTCAATACAATACAGAGATCAACACAGCGGAACTACTATATATATCTACAACGCTGAAGCCTAATGCTCCATTGCTCCTCCACAATTCTTCAAAGCTAACCTGAATCCCTTGGCTACTCGTAAAAGTTTGAGTACCCAAGAGTTTATAAAACAGAAAATAAACACTTGGGTCAGACATGGGTCTGGTGTGAGTAACAGGTTAAAGTTGCTTAACTTTGAAAACCATTTGTAAAGAAAAGGTATCTCGTAAGACTTCCCGCACATAAACACGGAAAAGTTTTTACTTTACGATAACCAAAACATTGATAGGAAATCCAGTTATAGTATAATAGTGTCTAGGGTTTTCAAGTAAAATACAGAAATAGCTGGAATGCTTACATCTCACGTTCCAACATAGTTGGGCACAACTAATACGTACGACACTTATTGGAGATTGGATTCCATACAATGGCAGGGCTACCGGGGTACCGCCACAGTACGTGGTCTAGATCACCGTACCGAGGATCACGCCCAATCCCCTACAACACAAGGCCGGAACCATCCCTTACTGGATAATTCCCGCACAAGACTCCCCAGTAGTTGTTGCAATTCAACTGCCCACAAACTGAATAATAAGAAGGGACCTCTAGACGGGGGAAATCTTGTCCTACTTGGGTGCTACCCACTAACCTTGCTGCACCTCCCATGTTTTAGCCATTCCCGGTTGATGAGGCTTGAGGCTACGATTACCTTTAGAGAACACATCTCTTAGAATGCTCATCGTCCACCTGACGATGTTCTGAAAGCATTCAATCCATACAAGTTCGTTCTGGGTTCGAACGAAACAGAAGGCATTATCTCGTTACACTCATTTTGGAATCACCCTCAGAGTTAACGACAATAACCCTTGCAATTTGAACCTTCCTCTTCACTTGACCTATCGTTTAACTTGGAACGAGGTGGTTTTCGGATAATCAAATTTGATACCCGATCCCGGTCTCATCGAAATCCAAACGTATCTTTTAAGGCCAAGTTGTTTTAAGGTTAAAACAATTCAATTCTATTATCTATATACACCCAGATAGATAATTTACAATATCACAATAGATAATCTACATTATCATCACAAATAGATAATTCACATTATCATCATACTTCAACCAAAGCATTCATATCAAACAGTATCACTTTTCTCATATCTGAGATTTCAAACCATGCAAAGCATCCAATATCAAACAGCATCCATAAGCAATGATTTATTAATCATCATTCTATAATTAATTTAAAATGAATTAAAATAATTACTTCATCTTTAATTAATTTAAAGTAAATTAAATTAATTACTTCTATCATTATCAATCTTGCTTAAATCACTATTAATTAATTATCAATCAATTAATCAATCATCATCCAATTATTCATTTTAATTAATCATCCTTGATTAATTAACATTTAATTACATTTAAGTAATTAGCATTAAATTAATTTCACAAATTAATTATTCTTAACCACTTATAGTAATTAACCTTTAATTACTTCATTAATTAATTAACTATAATTAATTACATTACTCCTTAATTAATTACATTAATTAATCACTTCATTTATTAATTATTTCTTAATTAATCAATTTTTAATTACATTATTAATTATATTAATTAATGATCCTTAATTACATTTTTATTATTAATTACTCTAATTAAATTAATTACATTAAGTAATTAATCTTTAATTAAACCACATTTATTAATCACTCTTGGTTAATCTCATTCAGTAATTAACTACCCTTAATTACTTCTTTAAATAAATTAATTACTCCTTAATTAATTTCTTAATTAATCCCTTGAATAATTTCCTTAAGTAATTAACTACCCTTAATTACTCCATTAAATATATCCAGTAATTATCCATTAATTACTTTCCTCAGTAATTATACTTCATTAAATTACATTAAGTAATTATACCTCAGAAATCATTAAGTGATTATCTTAAATTAATTAAACTTAATTAATTAACTTAACTAATCAAATTAAACTTAATTAATTACAATGAGTAATTAATTTCTTAATTACTTCCATTAAGTAATTATATTTAAACAATTTTCACAAATGATTATCTTTAAATTAATTAATCTAATTAATTATTAAAATTAATCACATTAATTAATTATTTATTAAACCCAAGTTAATGATCTACATTAACTATTCTTTAATTATTTTTCTTAAATAATTAAACTTTAATTAACCATTATTAATTACAAATTAATTAATTCTAACTGCCAATAAATTAATCTCTAATTTCTTAATTAATTAAGTACCTAACAATAACTTAATTAATCCTTAATTACTTGATTAATTTATTCCTAACCATTAATTAATAATCTTAACTTATCAAATTAATGATCCTTAATTTCAAATTAATTAACCTTTAAATAATTTAATTAAACCTTAATTAATCAATTTAAACCCTTAATTACTAAATTTATTAACCCAAATCATAAATTAATTAAATTGATTAATTAACTTTTAATTACCTTAATAATTTATTGAATTATAAATCATTAAGTCCTAAATAACTTTAAGATAAACCTTAATCTTATTAATGATTAAATTATCATTATCAAAGCATTTTAACAACAATTTGTTTAAATTTACTTTCAAATTTCATTTTAAATTTAAGATTTTAAAATGAAACAATTTTAACTTTAACAATGTTTAAAACAATTCAAAACCTTTTAATTACATGTTGAAGAAATACTTGTCTTATAAAAGAAATTTAAACTAGATTCATTTTTAAATTTCAAACCATATATAAAATATACTTAACATTTAAAGTTCTTTTAAAACATTTTAAATTTAAAAACTTTCTTTTATTTCAAAACTAGGATTCAAATTCATTTTGAACCCACACTTTAAATCTGCTTCAAAACTTTGATTATAACCTGCTTTTCATTTTAAATTTAAAAACTCAAAACACTGACAGGTTTTAAATAGAAACCTGTAAATCTAAAATGACTCGAGCCAGACAAAAATGACTTCGAGTCAATCACCCAATGCTTCGAGTTAAACACTCGAATTACTCGAGAATACACCCTCTGCTCAAACCAACTTCATCGGAAAATAGGAAGTGCACCGTGCACATGCACGGTGGCGTCGATCAACTCTGGCCAACTCCGATGATCTTCCCACATCGGAAATCACCCTTACACCCTATCACGATCATCAGATCGTTATCTCAAACTCGAAATCGAATTCGAGTTCAAAACTAAACCTGGAACAACCAGTGCAAAACCAGGAAACATCACGTCAACGAATCTCCGACCACCAGAGCTTCTGAAATTCCAGCTACACCATCGCCAACATCTCCTCTACTATCTCCCTGAATCCCGTTGAACTCGATCATCCAGAGAAGTCGTACTGATCAAAATACCAAACCTAGTTAAGACTAGGGTTACAAACTAAAAACAATCACCGCCCTCACTACAGCCTCTTGATCACCATTCCGGCAATTTTCCTCTAATCTCCGATCCTTCCTCCATCAACACTGAAGGTTCCGACCTCTACGATCAAGTAGATCACCAAAAACACCTAATTTTCCATTTTCTGGTCAAACCAGAACTGCTCAATCATCCCACCCCTAAAAATTGTGATTTTAGTTTTAAAAATCATGTTTTAGTTTAAGTATTCGATTTATAATCATGAATCAATGAATTACAAAGTTTGAATTTTGACTTATAGTAGATTTTCTCTGTTGTTCTTGATTTCCAGAGACAATGCAAAATTATTTTTACTTGAATAAAATTTTAAACTCTAATCCAGAATGAAACAAACAATTTTTTTTTATAAACTAAGTCCTTACATCAATTGATCCAAGAGAATATGAATTTTTTATCACAAACTTAAGCATGAAAATGAAAACTGGGATACACAGATACAACAGGCTTGCACACATCTATACATTCATATATATACAGAAAATTCACTTATATATATACACACAAAACATACTTTATTCCAGTAATTCACATGCAACTAGATTTCTATTTACTTAAGCTTTTTAAAAAAAAGAATGTTACTCACCTGACATGCATGAAACAGAGGGCAGTTTTAGCTTTTGAAAACTTGAATTGTTTTAAAACTGGAAATTTTGCATTGCCATTGCTTTTGAAAACTTTAAACTTAAATGCTTCTTTGATTTAAAAACTTGAGTTGCTTGCTTTTGAAACTTGCAGAGATGACTTAAATCTAGAACAGAGATGAACTGCTTTGAAACAAAAGAGGAAACTGCTTGATTCCAGGTTGAAGAAGAATGCTTGCATGCTTTGAGTTATTTGATTTGAAAAGAATTACAGGCTTATGATTTACATTTTGGAATGAAGAGGATTACTGATTTGTTTTGAAGAGTTGTTTACAGATTTTGGTTTTGAAGAGTTTGCTTACTTTATTTGTTTCAGGTTTTATTGATCTGAGATTTGCTTAATTTTCTTTGTTTAGAAATGAGATTAGAAAAGAAAAGGAAATGAAAGATGTTTGTTTATATAACTTTATTTATGGTTTAATAAAAATCAAAGAAAATGATAATAAAACATGACACTTGTCATATACATTAGTTATTTAAATTACACATGTTTTATTAAGCTTTAATATGATGACATTTGTCCTTTAAGTATTTTATTTTTATTTTAAATGTTAATAAAGATTTTTAACATAATTAATAAATTCTTATGTAAATGTATATATGAATTTCTCTTTTTAAAGAAAATGTAAATAAATAAATTATATATAATTAAAGGCTTATCCAAATATTTTTAGAATGTCTATCTTTTGAATTTTTATTATAAATCCAAATTCATATTCAAATTAAATTTAAAAATCCAATTTAAAATCAAGTTATATATATGCATATATAACTACCGTTTAAAATTAAAATAACAATTCTATTTCCATAAAATCTATTTATGTTTATAAAAACAAAGTATTATAATTATTATTTGAAAATATCAAATTTGACAATTTTAAATAATTTATAAAAGAGATTATAAATTACTTCTATTATTAAATGAATTAATACCATATGTAAATTGTATTTTAAACTTCTATTTTTAAATCATATATATCAAGTAATATTTAAAAAGAAATAAAACAAACCTTTTTATTTAAATTTAAACTTAAGCTAAAATCTATTTTTAAACAATTAAACATTTATCTTATGTATTTTAAAACTATATAGTTATTTATTAATTAATTTTGAAAAGCTTAATATTAAATTAATCATGATTTCCAAATTATCAAAATATATTATAATTTGAAAACATAATTTCATTTTTTAAATTCAAACCAAAACTCATCTATTTACAATATATACAATTATATATATATATATATTATAAATAGAAAATATTTTATTAACTTTTTAAAAGATAAAATTCACCAATTAAATATTAATTTAATTAGATTATTAAATTAATTCAAATTTATTAACAAAGATTATCAAATCAATTTAATTTTTAATACAGATTATTAAATTGATATTGCCCAAAATTCCGGGATATCACATTCCTCCCCCTTAAAAAGAATTTCGTCCCCGAAATTTAAAACAAAGGTAATTTAATAATCTCATTATAGATTTTAATTCTTAAACCACAACATAAATTATCAATCATATGCTAACAACCATATCAAACAATTTACTCAATCAAACAATTCTAACTATCCAGACAAAATTCTGCATAGAGTTTCCTAGAGTTTCCCAGATATAAACACTGGGATACTCGCTCAACATAAGCCAAACAATCTATACTACTAAGCTACAGGACTCCTACTCATCTAGATCTACAAAACTAGACAGGATATCAGACTACAGACAAGTCTGACTCAACAACCAAATCCTCCTAAACTGCTGATTCCAAAACCAGAGATAGATCAAACACTTATCCTTACAAGAATACAGAAAAGATCCAATATCTCAGAGCTAACTTCTCAGTCTTATCCAATCTTATAGCTCCTTTAACCGAAGAAAACTTATCCAAAATTAAATCTCCGACTCTTATCCACAAAACTCTTCGGACGATCCTGGCCTGCCTACATCCTTCCTGATCAGCTCAACCTTTGTTGATACCTCTAGAAACAAACTAGACCAAAAACAACCCATCAAAATGATCTCCTCAAGATCAACCAAGACCAAGAACACCAACTCTACTCACAAACAATAGAAGGCTAAACTTACTCCTCCTATCTGGAAAAGACAAACAGGAGCACTCGCCAAACTGCTTTCGCTGCTCAACTCTGATCCGAGGTAGAATGAAAATGCTGATGAAAAACACAAGCACAGACTAGACAACACATCCCAGAATATGGTTCATCAGATCCATAAAGAATACTCTGATACTCCATCAAAACCTGAGCTGCTTCACCAAACTCTATCTTTAGGAATCAACCTTCAACTAAGCTGAACCACCGGTATCACTCCTGGAATCCTAGTTGATAAGAAAACTAAATCTTCAGATGTGGACAAACTTCTTTTTTTCCCTGAAGACATCCAGAAAAACTCTGATAACCCAAGAGAACACTTAGAAATCGCAAGTCACTTTTGCGATCAACCCCAACCTATTTCCAAAGAAAACTGCTCCCTCTTTACCAATCAGAACACCTTAATCTTATCTAGCCAATCCATCGAAGAAATGGATCTACTCTGCTGCTTCTGAACTCCACCACTAGAATACTGCTGAGCCAGGTAACCTCCTTGCCGGCACACAGAACATTCCGAGCTGCACTGCTAACACAGATGCCAAAGAATTCCTAATCCAAAGCTCTTCGAGAAACTCGGGCCTCAAACAAAACAGAAACACCTTGCTGAACTCAGCCACAATCACCGAAGCAGACCTACTTCCTTAAACTTGTTCCAAAGAAAACATCTTCGGGAACATCCATAGTCACTGTATCTCATCACACAGCTACTTCTTCCAGAAGTTACCAAGATACCATCACTCGCTTCAGCTCATCCAACTTCAAAGATAAACTCCGAACCTTAACAGTTTTCCTTCAGAGATTGATGAAATCCTTACACCATTGCAAAACTTACTCGAGACGGTATTGGGTTTACAGACTCGACATATACACTTCCAACCTCAAACATTCAAACTCCAACCATTGGTAGTCGTGTTACACACAACACTACCCCATCTACCTTTATAACTCATATTGGAAAACCCGAACAGGTAACCCAACAAATAGGTAGAAATAAATATATATATATATATATCAAAATTACAAGTACGCTCTCTCAAGAAAGAAATCATTCCAAAGCCTAGGTATTCACTCAACCTAGCGCTCTGATACCACCTGTGACGACCCGACTTTCATCGACCAGAAAGTCGCATCATCTTTAAGAAAGAAAGGGATAGAAAAGAGAAAAGATAGAGAAGAAAGAAAGAAACAACATCAGAATCTCAACAGCGGAATGAATAAATTATATTAATAACATAAGTATTACATAATATACAACGACTATCAGAGTTACACAGATTATACATCACATACTAGACAGTTATAAACACATGTCTAGTTATTACAACTCAATATAATACAGAGATCAACACAGCGGAACTACTATATATATCTACAACGCTGAAGCCTCCTTCTCCATTGCTCCTCCATAATTCGTCAAAGCTAACCTGAATGCCTTGGCAACTCGTAAAAATTTGAGTACCCAAGAGTTTATAAAACAGAAAATAAACACTTGGGTCAAACATGGGTCTGGTGTGAGTAACAGGTTAAAGTTGCTTAACTTTGAAAACCATTTGGAAAGAAAAGGTATCTCGTAAGACTTCCCGCACATAAACACGGAAATGTTTTTACCTTACGATAACCAAAACATTGATAGGAAATCCAGTTATAGTATAATAGTGTCTAGGGTTTTCAAGTAAAATACAGAAATAGCTGGAATGCTTACATCTCACGTTCCAACATAGTTGGGGACAACTAATACGTACGGCACTTATTGGAGATTGGATTCCATACAATGGCAGGGCTATCGGGGTACCGCCCGTCATAGTACGTGGTCTAGATCACCGTACCGTGGATCACGCCCAATCCCCTACAACACAAGGCCGGAACCATCCCTTACTGGATAATTCCCGCACAAGACTCCCCAGCAGTTGTTGCAATTCAACTGCCCACAAACCGAATAATTAGAAGGGACCTCTAGACGGGGGAAATCTTGTCCTACTTGGGTGCTACCCACTAACTTTGCTGCACCTCCCCTGTTTTAGACATTCCCGGTTGATGAGGCTTGAGGCTACGATTACCTTTAGAGAACACATCTCTTAGAATGCTCATCGCCCACCTGACGATGTTCTGAAAGCATTCAATCCATACAAGTTCGTTCTGGGTTCGAACGAAACCGAAGGCATTATCTCGTTACAATCATTTTGGAATCACCCTCAGAGTTAACGACAATAACCCTTGCAATCTGAACCTTCCTCTTCACTTGACCTATCGTTTAACTTGGAACGATGTGGTTTTCGGATAATCAAATTTGATACCCGATCCCGGTCTTATCGAAATCCAAACGTATCTTTTAAGGCCAAGTTGTTTTAAGGTTAAAACAGTTCAATTCAATTATCTATATACACACAGATAGATAATTCCACAAATAGATAATTCACATTATCATCATACTTCAACCAAAGCATTCATATCAAACAGTATCACTTATCTCATATCTGAGATTTCAAACCATGCAAAGCATCCAATATCAAACAACATCCATAAGCAATGATTTATTAATCATCATTCTATAATTAATTTAAAATGAATTAAAATAATTACTTCATCTTTAATTAATTTAAAGTAAATTAAATTAATTACTTCTATCATTATCAATCTTACTTACATCACTATTAATTAATTATCAATCAATTAATCAATCATCATCCAATTATTTATTTTAATTAATCATCCTTCATTAATTAACATTTAATTACATTTAAGTAATTAACATTAAATTAATTTCACAAATTAATTATTCTTAACCACTTATAGTAATTAACCTTTAATAACTTCATTAATTAATTAACTATAATTAATTACATTACTCCTTAATTAATTACATTAATTAATCACTTCATTTATTAATTATTTCTTAATTAATCAATTTTTAATTACATCATTAATTATATTAATTAATGATCCATAATTACATTTTTATAATTAATTACTCTAATTAAATTAATTACATTAAGTAATTAATCTTTAATTAAACCACATTTATTAATCACTCTTGATTAATCTCATTCAGTAATTAACTACCCTTAATTACTTCTTTAAATAAATTAATTACTCCTTAATTAATTTCTTAATTAATCCCTTGAATACTTTCCTTAAGTAATTAACTACCCTTAATTACTCCATTAAATATATCCAGTAATTATCCATTAATTACTTTCCTCAGTAATTATACTTCATTAAATTACATTAAGTAATTATACCTCAGAAATCATTAAGTGATTATCTTAAATTAATTAAACTTAATTAATTAACTTAACTAATCAAATTAAACTCAATTAATTACAGTGAGTAATTAATTTCTTAAATACTTCCATTAAGTAATTATATTTAAACAATTTTCACAAATGATTATCTTTAAATTAATTAATCTAATTAATTATTAAAATTAATCACATTAATTAATTATTTGTTAAACCCAAGTTAATGATCTACATTAACTATTCTTTAATTATTTTTCTTAAATAATTAAAATTTAATTAACTATTATTAATTACAAATTAATTAATTCTAATTACCAATAAATTAATCTCTAATTTCTTTATTAATTAAGTACCTAACAATAACTTAATTAATCCTTAATTACTTGATTAATTTATTCCTAACCATTAATTAATAATCTTAACTTATCAAATTAATGATCCTTAATTTCAAATTAATTAACCTTTAATTAATTTAATTAAACCTTAATTAATCAATTTAAACCCTTAATTACTAAATTTATTAACCCAAATCATAAATTAATTAAATTGATTAATTAACTTTTAATTACCTTAATAATTTATTGAATTATAAATCATTAAGTCCTAAATAACTTTAAGATAAACCTTAATCTTATTAATGATTAAATTATCATTATCAAAGCATTTTTACAACAATTTGTTTAAATTTACTTTCAAATTTCATTTTAAATTTAAGATTTTAAAATGAAACAATTTTAACTTTAACAATGTTTAAACCAATTCAAAACCTTTTAATTACATGTTGAAGAAATACTTGTCTTATAAAAGAAATTTAAACTAGATTCATTTTTAAGTTTCAAACCATATATAAAATATACTTAACATTTAAAGTTGTTTTAAAACATTTTAAATTTAAAAACTTTCTTTTATTTCAAAACTAGGATTCAAATTCATTTTGAATTCACACTTTAAATCTGCTTCAAAACTTTGATTACAACCTGCTTTTCATTTTAAATTTAAAAACTCAAAACACTGATAGGTTTTAAATAGAAACCTGTAAATCTAAAATGACTCGAGCCAGACAAAAATGACTTCGAGTCAATCACCCAATGCTTCGAGTTAAACACTCGAATTACTCGAGAATAAACCCTCTGCTCAAACCAACTTCATCAGAAAATAGGAAGTGCACCGTGCACATGCACGGTGGCGTCGATCAACTCTGGCCAACTCCGATGATCTTCCCACATCGAAAATCACCCTTACACCCTATCACGATCATCAGATCGTTATCTCAAACTCGAAATCGAATTCGAGTTCAAAACTAAACCTAGAACAACCAATGCAAAACCTGGAAACATCACGTCAACGCATCTCCGACCACCAGAGCTTTTGAAATTCCGGCTACACCATCGCCAACATCTCCTCTACTATCTCCCTGAATCCCGTTGAACTCGATCATCCAGAGAAGTCGTACTGATCAAAATACCCAACCTAGTTAAGACTAGGGTTACAAACTAAAAACAATCACCGCCCTCACTACAGCCTCTTGATCACCATTCCGGCAATTTTCCTCTAATCACCGATCCTTCCTCCATCAACACTGAAGGTTCCGACCTCTATGATCAAGTAGATCACCAGAAACACCCAATTTTCCATTTTCTGGTCAAACCAGAACTGCTCAATCATCCCACCCCTAAAAATTGTGATTTTAGTTTTAAAAATCATGTTTTAGTTTAAGTATTCGATTTATAATCCTGAATCAATGAATTACAAAGTTTGAATTTTGACTTATAGTAGATTTTCTCTGTTGTTCTTGATTTCCAGAGACAATGCAAAATTATTTTTGCTTGAATAAAATTTTAAACTCTAATCCAGAATGAAACAAACAATTTTTGTTTATAAACTAAGTCCTTACAGCAATTGATTCAAGAGAATATGAATTTTTTATCACAAACTTGAGCATGAAAATGAAAACTGGGATACACAGATACAACAGGCATGCACACATCTATACATTCATATATATATATACAGAAAATTCACTTATATATATACACACAAAACATACTTTATTCCAGCAATTCACATGCAACTAGATTTCTATTTACTTAAGCTTTAAAAAAAAAGAATGTTACTCACCTGACATGCATGAAAAAGAGGGCAGTTTTAGCTTTTGAAAACTTGAATTGTTTTAAAACTGGAAATTTTGCATTGCCATTGCTTTTGAAAACTTTAAACTTGAATGCTTCTTTGATTTAAAAACTTGAGTTGCTTGCTTTTGAAACTTGCAGAGATGACTTAAATCTAGAACAGAGATGAACTGCTTTGAAACAAAAGGGGAAACTGCTTGATTCCAGGTTGAAGAAGAATGCTTGCATGCTTTGAGTTATTTGATTTGAAAAGAATTACAGGCTTATGATTTACATTTTGGAATGAAGAGGATTACTGATTTGTTTTGAAAAGTTGTTTACAGATTTTGGTTTTGAAGAGTTTGCTTACTTTATTTGTTTCAGGTTTTATTGATCTGAGATTTGCTTAATTTTCTTTGTTTAGAAATGAGATTAGAAAAGAAAAGGAAATGAAAGATGTTTGTTTATATAACTTTATTTATGGTTTAATAAAAATCAAAGAAAATGATAATAAAACATGACACTTGTCATATACATTAGTTATTTAAATTACACATGTTTTATTAAGCTTTAATATGATGACATTTGTCCTTTAAGTATTTTATTTTTATTTTAAATGTTAATAAAGATTTTTAACATAATTAATAAATTCTTATGTAAATGTATATATGAATTTCTCTTTTTAAAGAAAATGTAAATAAATAAATTATATATAATTAAAGGCTTATCCAAATATTTTTAGAATGTCTATCTTTTGAATTTCTATTATAAATCCAAATTCATATTCAAATTAAATTTAAAAATCCAATTTAAAATCAAGTTATATATATGCATATATAACTACCATTTAAATTTAAAATAACAATTCTATTTCCATAAAATCTATTTATGTTTATAAAAACAAAGTATTATAATTATTATTTGAAAATATCAAATTTGACAATTTTAAATAATTTATAAAAGAGATTATAAATTACTTCTATTATTAAATGAATTAATACCATATGTAAATTGTATTTTAAACTTCTATTTTTAAATCATATATATCAAGTAATATTTAAAAAGAAATAAAACAAACCTTTTTATTTAAATTTAAACTTAAGCTAAAATCTATTTTTAAACAATTAAACATTTATCTTATGTATTTTAAAACTATATAGTTATTTATTAAATAATTTTGAAAAGCTTAATATTATATTTATCATGATTTCCAAATTATCAAAATATATTAGAATTTGAAAACATAATTTCATTTTTTAAATTCAAACCAAAACTCATCTATTTACAATATATACAATTTTATATATATATATATATATTATAAGTAGAAAATATTTTATTAACTTTTTAAAAGATAAAATTCACCAATTAAATATTAATTTAATTAGATTATTAAATTAATTCAAATTTATTAACAAAGATTATCAAATCAATTTAATTTTTAATACAGATTATTAAATTGATATTGCCCAAAATTCCAGGATATCACATTCCTCCCCCTTAAAAAGAATTTCGTCCCCGAAATTTAAAATAAAGGTAATTTAATAATCTCATTAAAGATTTTAATTCTTAAACCACAACATATATTATCAATCATATGCTAACAACCATAGCAAACAATTTACTCAATCAAACAATTCTAACTATCCAGACAAAATTCTGGATAGAATTTCCTAGAGTTTCCCAGATATAAACACCGAGATACTCGCTCAACAGAAGCCAAACAATCTATACTACTAAGCTACAGAACTCCTACTCATCTGGATCTACAAAAATAGACAGGATATCAGACTACAGACAAGTCTGACTCAACAACCAAATCCTCCTGAACTGCTGATTCCAAAACTAGAGATAGATCAAACACTTATCCTTACAAGAATACAGAAAAGATCCAATATCTCAGAGCTAACTTCCCAGTCTTATCCAATCTTATAGCTCCTTTAACCGAAGAAAACTTATCCAAAATTAAATCTCCGACTCTTATCCACAAAACTCTTCGGACGATCCTGGGCTGCCTACATCCTTCCTGATCAGCTCAACCTTTGCTGATACCTCTAGAAACAAACTAGACCAAAAACAACCCATCAAAATGATCTCCTCAAGATCAACCAAGAAAAAGAACACCAACTCTACTCACAAACAACAGAAGGCTAAACTTACTCTTCCTATCCGGAAAAGACAAACAGGAGCACTCGCCAAACTGCTTTCGCTGCTCAACTCTGATCCGAGGTAGAATGAAAATGCTGATGAAGAACACAAGCACAGACTAGACAACACATCCCAAAATATGGTTCATCGGATCCATAAAGAAAACTCTGATACTCCATCAAAACCTGAGCTGCTTCACCAAACTCTATCTTTAGGAATCAACCTTCAACTAGGCTGAACCACCGGTATCACTCCTGGAATCCTAATTGATAAGAAAACTAAATCTCCAGATGCGGACAAACTACTGACTTCCCTGAAGACATCCAGAAAAACTCTGATAACCCAATAGAACACTTAGCAATCGCAAGTCACTTTTGCGATCAACCCAACCTATTTCCAAAGAAAACTGCTCTCTCTTTACCAATCAGAACAGCTTAATCTTATCTAGCCAATCCATCGAAGAAATGGATCTACTCTGCTGCTCCTGAACTCCACCACTAGAATACTGGTGAGCCAGGTAACCTCCTTGCCGACACACAGAACATTCCGAGCTTCACTGCTAACACAGATGCCAAAGAATTCCTAATCCAAAGCTCTTCGAGAAACTCGGGCCTCAAACAAAACAGAAACACCTTGCTGAACTCAGCCACAATCACCGAAGCAGACCTACTTCCTTAAACTTGTTCCAAAGAAAACATCTTCGGGAACATCCATAGACACTATATCTCATCACACAGCTACTTCTTCCAGAAGTTACCAAGATACCATCACTCGCTTCAGCTCATCCAACTTCAAAGATAAACTCCGAACCTTAACAGTTTTCCTTCAGAGATTGATGAAATCCTTACACCACTGCAAAACTTACTCGAGACGGCATTGGGTTTACAGTCTCGACATATACACTTCCAACCTCAAACATTCAAACTCCAATCATTGGTAGTCGTGTTACACACAACACTACCCCATCTACCTTTATAACTCATATTGGAAAACCCGAACAGGTAACCCAACAAATAGGTAGAAATATATATATATATATATATATATATATATATATATATATATATCAAAATTACAAGTACACTCTCTCAAGAAAGATATCATTCCAAAGCCTAGGTATTCACTCAACCTAGCGCTCTGATACCACATGTGACGACCCGACTTTCATCGACCAGAAAGTCGCATCATCATTAAGAAAGAAAGGGATAGAAAAGAGAAAAGATAGAGAAGAAAGAAAGAAACAACATCAGAATCTCAATAGCGGAATGAATAAATTATATTAATAACATAAGTATTACATAATATACAACGACTATCAGAGTTACACAGATTATACATCACATACTAGACAGTTATAAACACATGTCTAGTTATTACAACTCAATACAATACAGAGATCAACACAGCGGAATTACTATATATATCTACAACGCTGAAGCCTCCTGCTCCATTGCTCCTCCATAATTCGTCAAAGCTAACCTGAATCCCTTGGCTACTCGTAAAAATTTGAGTACCCAAGAGTTTATAAAACAGAAAATAAACACTTGGGTCAGACATGGGTCTGGTGTGAGTAACAGGTTAAAGTTGCTTAACTTTGAAAACCATTTGGAAAGAAAAGGTATCTCGTAAGACTTCCCGCACATAAACACGGAAAAGTTTTTACCTTACGATAACCAAAACATTGATAGGAAATCCAGTTATAGTATAATAGTGTCTAGGGTTTTCAAGTAAAATACAGAAATAGCTGGAATGCTTACATCTCATGTTCCAATATAGTTGGGCACAACTAATACGTACGGCACTTATTGGAGATTGGATTCCTTACAATGGCAGGGCTACCGGGGTACCGCCCGTCACAGTACGTGGTCTAGATCACTGTACCGAAGATCACGCCCAATCCCCTACAACACAAGGCCGAAACCATCCCTTACTGGATAATTCCCGCACAAGACTCCACAGCAGTTGTTGCAATTCAACTACCCACAAACCGAATAATAAGAAGGGACCTCTAGACAGGGGAAATCTTGTCCTACTTGGGTGCTACCCACTAACCTTGCTACACCTCCACTGTTTTAGCCATTCCCGGTTGATGAGGCTGGAGGCTACGATTACCTTTAGAGAACACATCTCTTAGAATGCTCATCGTCCACCTGACGATGTTCTGAAAGCATTCAATCCATACAAGTTCGTTCCGGGTTCGAACGAAACCGAAGGCATTATCTCGTTACACTCATTTTGGAATCACCCTCAGAGTTAACGACAAAAACCCTTGCAATCTGAACCTTCCTCTTCACTTGAGGTTCACGACCTATCATTTAACTTGGAACGATGTGGTTTTCGGATAATCAAATTTGATACCCGATCCCGGTCTCATCGGAATCCAAACGTATCTTTTAAGGCCAAGTTGTTTTAAGGTTAAAACAATTCAATTCTATTATCTATATACACACAGATAGATAATTCACAATATCACAATAGATAATCTACATTATCATCACAAATAGATAATTCACATTATCATCATACTTCAACCAAAGCATTCATATCAAACAGTATCACTTATCTCATATCTGAGATTTCAAACCATGCAAAGCATCCAATATCAAACAACATCCATAAGCAATGATTTATTAATCATCATTCTATAATTAATTTAAAATGAATTAAAATAATTACTTCATCTTTAATTAATTTAAAGTAAATTAAATTAATTACTTCTATCATTATCAATCTTGCTTAAATCACTATTAATTAATTATCAATCAATTAATCAATCATCATCCAATTATTTATTTTAATTAATCATCCTTGATTAATTAACATTTAATTACATTTAAGTAATTAGCATTAAATTAATTTCACAAATTAATTATTCTTAACCACTTATAGTAATTAACCTTTAATTACTTCATTAATTAATTAACTATAATTAATTACATTACTCCTTAATTAATTACATTAATTAATCACTTCATTTATTAATTATTTCTTAATTAATCAATTTTTAATTACATCATTAATTATATTAATTAATGCTCCTTAATTACATTTTTATTATTAATTACTCTAATTAAATTAATTACATTAAGTAATTAATCTTTAATTAAACCATATTTATTAATCACTCTTGATTAATCTCATTTAGTAATTAACTACCCTTAATTACTTCTTTAAATAAATTAATTACTCCTTAATTAATTTCTTAATTAATCCCTTGAATAATTTCCTTAAGTAATTAACTACCCTTAATTACTCCATTAAATATATCCAGTAATTATCCATTAATTACTTTCCTCAATAATTATACTTTATTAAATTACATTAAGTAATTATACCTCAGAAATCATTAAGTGATTATCTTAAATTAATTAAACTTAATTAATTAACTTAACTAATCAAATTAAACTCAATTAATTACAATGAGTAATTAATTTCTTAAATACTTCCATTAAGTAATTATATTTAAACAATTTTCACAAATGATTATCTTTAAATTAATTAATCTAATTAATTATTAAAATTAATCACATTAATTAATTATTTATTAACCTTAAGTTAATGATCTACATTAACTATTCTTTAATTATTTTTCTTAAATAATTAAACTTTAATTAACCATTATTAATTACAAATTAATTAATTCTACCAATAAATTAATCTCTAATTTCTTAATTAATTAAGTACCTAACAATAACTTAATTAATCCTTAATTACTTGATTAATTTATTCCTAACCATTAATTAATAATCTTAACTTATCAAATTAATGATCCTTAATTTCAAATTAATTAACCTTTAATTAATTTAATTAAACCTTAATTAATCAATTAAAACCCTTAATTACTAAATTTATTAACCTAAATCATAAATTAATTAAATTGATTAATTAACTTTTAATCACCTTAATAATTTATTGAATTATAAATCATTAAGTCCTAAATAACTTTAAGATAAACCTTAATCTTATTAATGATTAAATTATCATTATCAAAGCATTTTAACAACAATTTGTTTAAATTTACTTTCAAATTTCATTTTAAATTTAAGATTTTAAAATGAAACAATTTTAACTTTAACAATGTTTAAAACAATTCAAAACCTTTTAATTACATGTTGAAGAAATACTTGTCTTATAAAAGAAATTTAAACTAGATTCATTTTTAAATTTCAAACCATATATAAAATATACTTAACATTTAAAGTTGTTTTAAAACATTTTAAATTTAAAAACTTTCTTTTATTTCAAAACTAGGATTCAAATTCATTTTGAATCCACACTTTAAATCTGCTTCAAAACTTTGATTATAACCTGCTTTTCATTTTAAATTTAAAAACTCAAAACACTGATAGGTTTTAAATAGAAACCTGTAAATCTAAAATGACTCGAGCCAGACAAAAATGACTTCGAGTAAATCACCCAATGCTTCGAGTTAAACACTCGAATTACTCGAGAATAAACCCTCTGCTCAAACCAACTTCATCAGAAAATAGGAAGTGCACCGTGCACATGCACGGTGACGTCGATCAACTCTGGCCAACTCCGATGATCTTCCCACATCGGAAATCACCCTTACACCCTATCACGATCATCAGATCGTTATCTCAAACTCGAAATCGAATTCGAGTTCAAAACTAAACCTGGAACAACCAATGCAAAACCTGGAAACATCACGTCAACGCATCTCCGACCACCAGAGCTTCTGAAATTCCGGCTACACCATCGCCAACATCTCCTCTACTATCTCCCTGAATCCCGTTGAACTCGATCATCCAGAGAAGTCGTACTGATCAAAATACCCAACCTAGTTAAGACTAGGGTTACAAACTAAAAACAATCACCGCCCTCACTACAGCCTCTTGATCACCATTCCGGCAATTTTCCTCTAATCTCCGATCCTTCCTCCATCAACACTGAAGGTTCCGACCTCTACAATCAAGTAGATCACCAGAAACACCCAATTTTCCATTTTCTGGTCAAACCAGAACTGCTCAATCATCCCACCCCTAAAAATTGTGATTTTAGTTTTAAAAATCATGTTTTAGTTTAAGTATTCGATTTATAATCCTGAATCAATGAATTACAAAGTTTGAATTTTGACTTATAGTAGATTTTCTCTGTTGTTCTTGATTTCCAGAGACAATGCAAAAAAATTTTACTTGAATAAAATTTTAAACTCTAATCCAGAATGAAACAAACAATTTTTGTTTATAAACTAAGTCCTTACAGCAATTGATTCAAGAGAATATGAATTTTGATCACAAACTTGAGCATGAAAATGAAAACAGGGATACACAGATACAACAGGCATGCACACATCTATACATTCATATATATACAGAAAATTCACTTATATATATACACACAAAACATACTTTATTCCAGTAATTCACATGCAAATAGATTTCTATTTACTTAAGCTTTTAAAAAAAAGAATGTTACTCACCTGACATGCATGAAACAGAGGGCAGTTTTAGCTTTTGAAAGCTTGAATTGTTTTAAAACTGGAAATTTTGCATTGCCATTGCTTTTGAAAACTTTAAACTTGAATGCTTCTTTGATTTAAAAACTTGAGTTGCTTGCTTTTGAAACTTGCAGAGATGACTTAAATCTAGAACAGAGATGAACTGCTTTGAAACAAAAGGGGAAACTGCTTGATTCCAGGTTGAAGAAGAATTCTTGCATGCTTTGAGTTATTTGATTTGAAAAGAATTACAGGCTTATGATTTACATTTTGGAATGAAGAGGATTACTGATTTGTTTTGAAGAGTTGTTTACAGATTTTGGTTTTGAAGAGTTTGCTTACTTTATTTGTTTCAGGTTTTGTTGATCTGAGATTTGCTTAATTTTCTTTGTTTAGAAATGAGATTAGAAAAGAAAAGGAAATGAAAGATGTTTGTTTATATAACTTTATTTATGGTTTAATAAAAATCAAAGAAAATGATAATAAAACATGACATTTGTCATATACAACAGTTATTTAAATTACACATGTTTTATTAAGCTTTAATATGATGACATTTGTCCTTTAAGTATTTTATTTTTATTTTAAATGTTAATAAAGATTTTTAACATAATTAATAAATTCTTATGTAAATGTATATATGAATTTCTCTTTTTAAAGAAAATGTAAATAAATAAATTATATATAATTAAAGGCTTATCCAAATATTTTTAGAATGTCTATCTTTTGAATTTCTATTATAAATCCAAATTCATATTCAAATTAAATTTAAAAATCCAATTTAAAATCAAGTTATATATATGCATATATAACTACCATTTAAATTTAAAATAACAATTCTATTTCCATAAAATCTATTTATGTTTATAAAAACAAAGTATTATAATTATTATTTGAAAATATCAAATTTGACAATTTTAAATAATTTATAAAAGAGATTATAAATTACTTCT
This sequence comes from Allium fistulosum, assembly GCA_030737815.1. Lineage (NCBI taxonomy): Eukaryota > Viridiplantae > Streptophyta > Magnoliopsida > Asparagales > Amaryllidaceae > Allium > Allium fistulosum. Next base: position 1,149,171,754 of record CM060905.1, read on the forward strand.
ATTATTAAATGAATTAATACCATATGTAAATTGTATTTTAAACTTCTATTTTTAAATCATATATATCAAGTAATATTTAAAAAGAAATAAAACAAACCTTTTTATTTAAATTTAAACTTAAGCTAAAATCTATTTTTAAACAATTAAACATTTATCTTATGTATTTTAAAACTATATAGTTATTTATTAAATAATTTTGAAAAGCTTAATATTATATTAATCATGATTTCCAAATTATCAAAATATATTAGAATTTGAAAACATAATTTCATTTTTTAAATTCAAACCAAAACTCATCTATTTACAATATATACAATTATATATATATATTATAAATAGAAAATATTTTATTAACTTTTTAAAAGATAAAATTCACCAATTAAATATTAATTTAATTAGATTATTAAATTAATTCAAATTTATTAACAAAGATTATCAAATCAATTTAATTTTTAATACAGATTATTAAATTGATATTGCCCAAAATTCCGGGATATCACATTCCTCCCCCTTAAAAAGAATTTCGTCCCCGAAATTTAAAACAAAGGTAATTTAATAATCTCATTAAAGATTTTAATTCTTAAACCACAACATATATTATCAATCATATGCTAACAACCATAGCAAACAATTTACTCAATCAAACAATTCTAACTATCCAGACAAAATTCTGGATAGAATTTCCTAGAGTTTCCCAGATATAAACACCGAGATACTCGCTCAACAGAAGCCAAACAATCTATACTACTAAGCTACAGAACTCCTACTCATCTAGATCTACAAAACTAGATAGGATATCAGACTACAGACAAGTCTGACTCAACAACCAAATCCTCCTGAACTGCTGATTCCAAAACCAGAGATAGATCAAACACTTATCCTTACAAGAATACAGAAAAGATCCAATATCTCAGAGCTAACTTCCCAGTCTTATCCAATCTTATAGCTCCTTTAACCGAAGAAAACTTATCCAAAATTAAATCTCCGACTCTTATCCACAAAACTCTTCGGACGATCCTGGCCTGCCTACATCCTTCCTGATCAGCTCAACCTTTGTTGATACCTCTAGAAACAAACTAGACCAAAAACAACCCATCAAAATGATCTCCTCAAGATCAACCAAGACCAAGAACACCAACTCTACTCACAAACAACAGAAGGCTAAACTTACTCCTCCTATCTGGAAAAGACAAACAGGAGCACTCGCCAAACTGCTTTCGCTGCTCAACTCTGATCCGAGGTAGAATGAAAATGCTGATGAAGAACACAAGCACAGACTAGACAACATATCCCAAAATATGGTTCATCAGATCCATAAAGAAAACTCTGATACTCCATCAAAACCTGAGCTGCTTCACCAAACTCTATCTTTAGGAATCAACCTTCAACTAGGCTGAACCATCGGTATCACTCTTGGAATCCTAGTTGATAAGAAAACTAAATCTCCAGATGCAGACAAACTTTTGACTTCCCTAAAGACATCCAGAATAACTCTGATAACCCAAGAGAACACTTAGCAATTGCAAGTCACTTTTGCGATCAACCCAACCTATTTCCAAAGAAAACTGCTCTCTCTTTACCAATCAGAACAGCTTAATCTTATCTAGCCAATCCATCGAAGAAATGGATCTACTCTGCTGCTTCTGAACTCCACCACTAGAATACTGCTGAGCCAGGTAACCTCCTTGCCGGCACACAGAACATTCCGAGCTGCACTGCTAACACAGATGCCAAAGAATTCCTAATCCAAAGCTCTTCGAGAAACTCGGGCCTCAAACAAAACAGAAACACCTTGCTGAACTCAGCCACAATCCTCGAAGCAGACCTACTTCCTTAAACTTGTTCCAAAGAAAACATCTTCGGGAACATCCATAGACACTGTATCTCATCACACAGCTACTTCTTCCAGAAGTTACCAAGATACCATCACTCGCTTCAGCTCATCCAACTTCAAAGATAAACTCCGAACCTTAACAGTTTTCCTTCAGAGATTGATGAAATCCTTACACCACTGCAAAACTTACTCGAGACGGTATTGGGTTTACAGTCTCGACATATACACTTCCAACCTCAAACATTCAAACTCCAACCATTAGTATTTGTGTTACACACAACACTACCCCATCTACCTTTATAACTCATATTGGAAAACCCAAACAGGTAACCCAACAAATAGGTAGAAATAAATATATATATATATATATATATATATATCAAAATTACAAGTACGCTCTCTCAAGAAAGAAATCATTCCAAAGCCTAGGTATTCACTCAACCTAGCGCTTTGATACCACCTGTGACGACCCGACTTTCATCGACCAGAAAGTCGCATCATCATTAAGAAAGAAAGGGATAGAAAAGAGAAAAGAAAGAGAAGAAAGAAAGAAACAACATCAGAATCTCAACAGCGGAATGAATAAATTATATTAATAACATAAGTATTACATAATATACAACGACTATCAGAGTTACACAGATTATACATCACATACTAGACAGTTATAAACACATGTCTAGTTATTACAACTCAATACAATACATAGATCAACACAGCGGAACTACTATATATATCTACAACGCTGAAGCCTCCTGCTCCATTGCTCCTCCATAATTCGTCAAAGCTAACCTGAATCCCTTAGCTACTCGTAAAAATTTGAGTACCCAAGAGTTTATAAAACAGAAAATAAACACTTGGGTCAGACATGGGTCTGGTGTGAGTAACAGGTTAAAGTTGCTTAACTTTGAAAACCATTTGGAAAGAAAAGGTATCTCGTAAGACTTCCCGCACATAAACACGGAAAAGTTTTTACCTTACGATAACCAAAACATTGATAGGAAATCCAGTTATAGTATAATAGTGTCTAGGGTTTTCAAGTAAAATACAGAAATAGATGGAATGCTTACATCTCACGTTCCAACATAGTTGGGCACAACTAATACGTACGGCACTTATTGGAGATTGGATTCCATACAATGGCAGGGCTACTGGGGTACCGCCCGTCACAGTACGTGGTCTAGATCACCGTACCGAAGATCACGCCCAATCCCCTGCAACACAAGGCCGGAACCATCCCTTACTGGATAATTCCCGCACAAGACTCCCCAGCAGTTGTTGCAATTCAACTGCCCACAAACCGAATAATAAGAAGGGACCTCTAGACAGGGGAAATCATTTCCTACTTGGGTGCTACCCACTAACCTTGCTGCACCTCCCCTGTTTTAGCCATTCTCGGTTGATGAGGCTTGAGGCTACGATTACCTTTAGAGAACACATCTCTTAGAATGCTCATCGTCCACCTGACGATGTTCTGAAAGCATTCAATCCATACAAGTTTGTTCCGGGTTCGAACGAAACCGAAGGCATTATCTCGTTACACTCATTTTGGAATCACCCTCAAAGTTAACGACAATAACCCTTGCAATCTGAACCTTCCTCTTCACTTGAGATTCACGACCTATCATTTTACTTGGAACGATGTGGTTTTTGGATAATCAAATTTGATACCCGATCCCGGTCTCATCGAAATCCAAACGTATCTTTTAAGGCCAAGTTGTTTTAAGGTTAAAACAATTCAATTCTATTATCTATATACACACAGATAGATAATTCACAATATCACAATAGATAATCTACATTATCATCACAAATAGATAATTCACATTATCATCATACTTCAACCAAGCATTCATATCAAATAGTATCACTTATCTCATATCTGAGATTTCAAACCATGAAAAGTGTGACGCCCCACCTCTATGCTCATAATAACAAAGAGTATTAAAAGGAATACTGTCTATTATTACGAAGAATAAGGCTGGATAGGAGCGACCATCCGTGATTGGCCTTACACTAATATTGGTTATCTCGATAGAAGTAGTATATACTTTTTATTTTTCATCTATTATTTATTTACTCCCATCGACACACCCAATACTAGTATAAAACGAACTACGACGGTTCATAATAGTTTAGGACATTAGATATAACAATAACACAGATAATATAAATGCGGAACACAGATAAAAACAAAAGTCTCATATATATATAACTGATGTCAGTTAATACATAGTTGACACGATACATATGATACAACTACAACTGTCGACTCTAGAAGTTATATATACACGTACATTATCGACTAATATACATGAATACATATCGTTCTATACAATGACACGACTACTACAAAAGGACAATGACAACTTCAGAAGATGCGAAAAGTCTTCAAATCCCGAACGGCAACTCAAAGAAGGAAATCTACAACCTGAAATACTCGGGTCTGACCCGAGTATTACATTCAAAAGAAAATAATACACGGGTCAGTCTAATTCAAACTCAGTTATTAGTGCGTAGCAGCAATAATAATAAGATAGTCAAATAGACGACAATCACAGAAATCTCATATATCCGACTCCTCGATAAAAGAATCGGATAACGGCAGATATAACACTAAACAGTGTTAAACAACAAATCAGCAATCTCAAAATGATCAATCATATCAAATTTCTGTGTGGCTGTAGTACACGCACGCGTGCACTACCTCGCCACACAGTACGTGAAATCATCACGACAGTGAGTACTAACAGCAATCAAAATTGTAGAGTCAAAGTGAAACCCAAGCCAACAGAACAGCGTAAACAACAAAAATCTAATTATCGATACGATAATTAGAAAACATATAATCTAATTATCTAAAAGATAATTAGATATCAACAAAATCATCAGCTTAAACCAATCAGAATGCAACTTCAAAATACTGAATTGAACCAACGAATCAATTCAACAATCGAAATATCAATTAAAACAGTCACTTTTGCTAGGGCTGCAGTACACGCACGCGTGTACTGCCTCGCCACTACAATAATGCAAGTGAAACGCAAACTAGCAGAATAGAATGACACGCAAGAAATATACCATGGTGCAACTGCATACATATATTTATGTATGATCACAGAAGTATGTAAATACATGATAGCTAAATCAAATGACTCGAACCCAAGTAAAGCAAGAGCCAGTGATGTACACTTATACCCAATGTCTCAAAGAACAGAGGACAGAACTCGAAGACACCTGGAACATAGGAGACACAGGGAAGTGCAGATCAACAGATGCAAGAAACTGTCAATGAAAGAGTGTAGACATACAATGGAAACTACAATAGAGACTACAAGGCAACATGTACACAATGTCAACACTACAGACAAGGTCAAAGCTGCATGTACACTGAAGGCAACAGCACTAAAGGCAACAATTTAGACTACCCAATTACTTAATAATGTAACTGGCAACAATGCCCAGGGAGTAACATGTACAAGGCACAAAATCAAAGCGGGTACATGAACTACAAGCTACAGATGGAAACTTCCAAATGCAACAGTGCATCCATGTCTGTATAAAATCAATAAAGAATGCTACAAGTCAATACAAGACTGAAAATTCAGGTCTGCATATCAAACTACAGCAGTTCAACTGAGAAAGCATGCTACAAGCAACTGGAAGTGACCAAGGAGCTGGCAACAAGATGAATGCACAAAGTACTCAAGTGCACAGCAACATCAAGTGAAGAAATGCAGACTCAAAGTATAGATTCAACATCTCAGATGCAAGTGAACACAAGCATAGTTCAACATCACAAGTACACAAGAGACTCAAGTGAAGCTACAGGTCTGAACATCAAACTACAGCAAGCCTACAAAAAATGTCCAGAACAATGAATGCATCAGCATACAAAGGCAAAAAGAAAAAGACACATATGAACAACAAGTACACAAGTGCACAGCTACAAGTAAGGGAACAAGCCCAGACTCAAGAGAAAAATCAGTGAATGATATTGCCAAGAATGCTACAATATGAACATACCCATATATGTAGTGCATCTAGACGGTGAAACCAGCCAGAGGTAAGAACCCGTCAAAGGTCAAAGGTCAAACTGGCAACTAAACATGCAACATAGACCAGAGCTCAAACCACAAATGCCGACATAACAACAATGCTACAAGACCAACTCAATGCGACTCAAGAGCACACATGAATACATGAAGTGGTGCAATGCAGACTACAATATCAAAGTTCAGGTCAGACCAAACATCAAGACCACTAAAAACCGAGACCAGTTGACACTCAAGTAGAGTTAAGGTCAAATGAAAACTACCCGAGATCATCGAGAAATACCAAACTGACATATACATAGTCGTGCATAACCATGTCAAATCCAGTGTGATCGAAATCAAAGATGAACATGTCAGAGACGCGGTGATAAGGAAGCTAACAGTCCAGATTCTATGCCATGGGAAACAAGTATCACAATATATACAATCATCATCGGCAAAACTCATAACAACTCAAGAAATCACGACCGAAGTCGAACGGTTAAAAATCAATACGTGTTAGTCACGAAATCCAGCAACAAAATCACGAAATTGCAGAAGTAAGAAATCATCAAACTTTTATACGAACGAAAATCACAGAAATTAAACTCTACAAGCCTAAGCTTGAACTAGATGTGAGTTTTCACTCACCTTTGATCGGTCGAGAGATAGAAGTCGCTCGAAAAAGAAACCCTCGTTCGCTCGAGCGCTCGAAGCCGTGGCACCGCGAGTCGATCAGAGCCATAATTTGGAGAAGACGAGCAAGACAAGCGTGCCCTAATTGGGAGAAGACGAGCGTGCCCTAATTTCGTGAAAAGGACGAAGACAACCACCATTTTTCCTTGTTTGTTTTTGCTTAGGGTTGAACGCAAAATGAATTGAGGGGGAAAAAGGGACGGATTGCCTCAACTAGTTATCACGGCCAAACAAAAATTCTTGGGCCAGATAATTTTCTTTAAAACCCACAAAAAATTTTACAAATTCAAAAAGGATCTCAATTTGATTAAAATTCCTATTGCAACTAGATAGCAATTAGCTAACTGGTTAAAATTCCAATAATAATTAACAACCGTATAATCGTCATTTTGACGACAATTAACTGTTCTAAAACTCCGGGTTGTTACAGACTCCCCTCCTTATAAAAATTGCGTCCACGCAATCATAGGGAATAAATGGATAAAAGGTAACAACCAAAAGTGCGTGGCAATGTCGAATGTATAAGCAAAGCAAGTGTCAGCGGGGAGGTATTAGATAAGAAATCAAAAGGTTCGACTGCTTCAAATCAAAAGAATCAACATCGTGGGAATCAGGGATCAAAATCAGACGACTAACAAAAGCAAGAACAATCGAGTTCCAGCAACTAAAAGAGAAGGAAAAACAGAGCAGAAATCCCATACAGAGCACGAATTGAATGTGAGTAAATCAAATTACTCACCTGAATCGTCAGAGAAAAAGACGAAGCTCAAATCTCAAAAATCGCAAATATTTACTTATCTCAACGATAGTCAGAAAACAAATATTCAATTATCCAAAACGATAATCAAATTTCTCAAATCAACAAATATTTAATTATCTAAAGCGATAATCAAATTTCAAAACAGAAAATATTTAATTACCTCAAGCGATAATTAAATTTTAAATCAACAACTATTTAATTATCTCAGACGATAATTAAATCTCAAATCAGCAAATATTTAATTATCTAACAGCGATAATTAAATCTAAAATCAACAAATATTTAATTATCAACGACGATAATTAGAAACAACAAATATCCGATTATTAAAAACGATAATCAGAACTCATATCAACAAATATCTAATTATCACAAGCGATAATTAGATACAACAAATATCTGATTATCAAAAACGATAATCAGAACTCATATCAACAAATATCTAATTATCACAAGCGATAATTAGAAACAACAAATATCTGATTATCAAAAGCGATAATCAGAACTCATATCAACAAATATCTAATTATCACAAGCGATAATTAGAAACAACAAATATCTGATTATCAAAAACGATAATCAGAACTCATATCAACAAATATCTAATTATCACAAGCGATAATTAGAAACAACAAATATCTGATTATCAAAAACGATAATCAGAACTCATATCAACAATTTCCAATTACCTGTAGATAATTGGAAGCAACAAATATCTAGAAATCAATTAAGAAGACTAGAAAATCAACATAAAAGCTTGGATCGATCCCATCAGATGGCGAGTTTTTAATTCGCCGCACGTGCAACAACATATGGCCGAAGCCTACCAAGTACTCAACATAATTTTGGCGCCCAACAAATGACCCGAAGGTCCAACATATGACCCGAAGGTCTAGTACTGGTATTTGACCCGAAGGTCCAACATATGACCCGAAGGTCCAACATAGTGGCTCGAAAGCACACGAAAACATCAAATATTTCAATTAACGAGTCCGGAATTAACCGAAATAGCAAACGCACATGTCCCATACCACGTGTTTTACTAAATCGTTTGATTCTCTTCATCGTTTCCTTGAAAGTGTAAAATTCATCAAAATCATCAAAACAGCAGATATTCAATTAACGAGTCCGGAATTAACCGAAATAGTAAAAATGTGGTTCCATACTCCGCACTTTTGCTAAATCGTTTAAATCTCTTCATCGTTTCCTTGAAAGTGCAAAATTGTGTATTTTGTAAAAATACACTTTACATTCTCAAACGGACAAGTCCGGAATTAAGCGAATCAGTAAAAGAAAGGGGTCATAGTCCTCGATTTTGCTGAAACGTTTAAATCGCTTTCTCATTCTTTTGAAATCGCAAACTGTAAGATTTCTGAAAACAATTTTATTTATTTTGTAAAAATAACAATTCACATTCTCAACTGAACAAGTCCGGAGTTAAGCGAAACAGTAAAAGAAAGGGGTCATAGTCCTCGATTTTGCTGAATCGTTTAAGTCGCTTTCTCATTCTTTTGAAAACGCAAACTGCTAAAATTTTATAAAACAATTTTCATTCTTAAAACAATTTTCTAATCACGTGATTAAAACAGCAAATCAATAACAATTTCGGTAAGGAAATCATACTTCTCAAAATACCGTAAAAACGGTTACAAATCAGTATTGCGAAATGACCGCTCGAAAATCCACTTTTAAAACATGACGGTTACTGAAGCCAAAGCGACAGAAATTTTGAAACGTCAAAATCACATCAAAACAATTTACATCAAAATGTAATATCAGTGAATTTTCATTCATCAAAATGTCACAAAACACCGTGCTTCAAAATTTTAGCATTGGTGTAAAAATCTCGTTATAAAAATAACGGCAACAAAATACGTTTCATAACCAGCATCGGTTCAACGTAAATAAATGCAGTAACGTGCAATTCAAATTTTTGCACGTACTACAGAATGAACAAAGAAATCATTCGAAGGTATCTTCAATGAAGATAATTTAAAACAGCAAAATCTAATCAATAGATGATTAGTACAAAAGAAAGCCAGCGGAAATTTCAACAAAAATCACATATCTGCAATTTCTTCGAATCCTCAATTCGGATTCGAAATTCTCAAAGAAACAAAATAATTACAGCTAAGTAAACAACAAATGAAATTTATTTCAATTTCTAAATCAAATAGATTATCAGTTGTACCCAGCGAAGACAGTTTCACTGTTTCCGCTGCGCACTCTGATAAATAGAACACAAATCAATCCAATCATCATAACACAATTTCATCAAAACAACAAAACACAATTCCACTTTTATTTTTAAATAAAGATATTTAAAAATTTCATCAAAATTTCAAAACTTTAGTTTTGACTCAAATCACAGATAAAACATCGACCAATAGTTGTAACATATGTTCCATCCAAGTTATGTTTTATATTATGTCCATAAACCCCAAGCTCTGATACCAACTGTGACGCCCCACCTCTATGCTCATAATAACAAAGAGTATTAAAAGGAATACTGACTATTATTACGAAGAATAAGGCTGGATAGGAGCGACCATCCGTAATTGGCCTTACACTAATATTGGTTATCTCGATAGAAGTAGTATATACTTTTTATTTTTCATCTATTATTTATTTACTCCCATCGACACACCCAATACTAGTATAAAACGAACTACGACGGTTCATAATAGTTTAGGACATTAGATATAACAATAACACAGATAATATAAATGCGGAACACAGATAAAAACAAAAGTCTCATATATATATAACTGATGTCAGTTAATACATAGTTGACACGATACATATGATACAACTACAACTGTCGACTCTAGAAGTTATATATACACGTACATTATCGACTAATATACATGAATACATATCGTTCTATACAATGACACGACTACTACAAAAGGACAATGACAACTTCAGAAGATGCGAAAAGTCTTCAAATCCCGAACGGCAACTCAAAGAAGGAAATCTACAACCTGAAATACTCGGGTCTGACCCGAGTATTACATTCAAAAGAAAATAATACACGGGTCAGTCTAATTCAAACTCAGTTATTAGTGCGTAGCAGCAATAATAATAAGATAGTCAAATAGACGACAATCATAGAAATCTCATATATCCGACTCCTCGATAAAAGAATCGGATAACGGCAGATATAACACTAAACAGTGTTAAACAACAAATCAGCAATCTCAAAATGATCAATCATATCAAATTTCTGTGTGGCTGTAGTACACGCACGCGTGCACTACCTCGCCACACAGTACGTGAAATCATCACGACAGTGAGTACTAACAGCAATCAAAATTGTAGAGTCAAAGTGAAACCCAAGCCAACAGAACAGCGTAAACAACAAAAATCTAATTATCGATACGATAATTAGAAAACATATAATCAATTCAACAAAATCATCAGCTTAAACCAATCAGAATGCAACTTCAAAATACTAAATTGAACCAACGAATCAATTCAACAATCGAAATATCAATTAAAACAGTCACTTTTGCTAGGGCTGCAGTACACGCACGCGTGTACTGCCTCGCCACTACAATAATGCAAGTGAAACGCAAACTAGCAGAATAGAATGACACGCAAGAAATATACCATGGTTCAACTGCATACATATATTTATGTATGATCACAGAAGTATGTAAATACATGATAGCTAAATCAAATGACTCGAACCCAAGTAAAGCAAGAGCCAGTGATGTACACTTATACCCAATGTCTCAAAGAACAGAGGACAGAACTCGAAGACACCTGGAACATAGGAGACACAGGGAAGTGCAGATCAACAGGTGCAAGAAACTGTCAATGAAAGAGTGTAGACATACAATGGAAACTACAACAGAGACTACAAGGCAACATGTACACAATGTCAACAGTACAGACAAGGTCAAAGCTGCATGTACACTGAAGGCAACAACACTAAAGGCAACAATTTAGACTACCCAATTACTTAATAATGTAACTGGCAACAATGCCCAGGGAGTAACATGTACAAGGCACAAAATCAAAGCGGGTACATGAACTACAAGCTACAGATGGAAACTTCCAAATGCAACAGTGCATCCATGTCTGTATAAAATCAATAAAGAATGCTACAAGTCAATACAAGACTGAAAATTCAGGTCTGCATATCAAACTACAGCAGTTCAACTGAGAAAGCATGCTACAAGCAACTGGAAGTGACCAAGGAGATGGCAACAAGATGAATGCACAAAGTACTCAAGTGCACAGCAACATCAAGTGAAGAAATGCAGACTCAAAGTATAGATTCAACATCTCAGATGCAAGTGAACACAAGCATAGTTCAACATCACAAGTACACAAGAGACTCAAGTGAAGCTACAGGTCTGAACATCAAACTACAGCAAGCCTACGAAAAATGTCCAGAACAATGAATGCATCAGCATACAAAGGCAAAAAGAAAAAGACACATATGAACAACAAGTACACAAGTGCACAGCTACAAGTAAGGGAACAAGCCCAGACTCAAGAGAAAAATCAGTGAATGATATTGCCAAGAATGCTACAATATGAACATACCCATATATGTAGTGCATCTAGACGGTGAAACCAGCCAGAGGTAAGAACCCGTCAAAGGTCAAAGGTCAAACTGGCAACTAAACATGCAACATAGACCAGAGCTCAAACCACAAATGCCGACATAACAACAATGCTACAAGACCAACTCAATGCGACTCAAGAGCACACATGAATACATGAAGTGGTGCAATGCAGACTACAATATCAAAGTTCAGGTCAGACCAAACATCAAGACCACTAAAAACCGAGACCAGTTGACACTCAAGTAGAGTTAAGGTCAAATGAAAACTACCCGAGATCATCGAGAAATACCAAACTGACATATACATAGTCGTGCATAACCATGTCAAATCCAGTGTGATCGAAATCAAAGATGAACATGTCAGAGACGCGGTGATAAGGAAGCTAACAGTCCAGATTCTATGCCATGGGAAACAAGTATCACAATATATACAATCATCATCGGCAAAACTCATAACAACTCAAGAAATCACGACCGAAGTCGAACGGTTAAAAATCAATACGTGTTAGTCACGAAATCCAGCAACAAAATCACGAAATTGCAGAAGTAAGAAATCATCAAACTTTTATACGAACGAAAATCACAGAAATTAAACTCTACAAGCCTAAGCTTGAACTAGATGTGAGTTTTCACTCACCTTTGATCGGTCGAGAGATAGAAGTCGCTCGAAAAAGAAACCCTCGTTCGCTCGAGCGCTCGAAGCCGTGGCACCGCGAGTCGATCAGAGCCATAATTTGGAGAAGACGAGCAAGACAAGCGTGCCCTAATTGGGAGAAGACGAGCGTGCCCTAATTTCGTGAAAAGGACGAAGACAACCACCATTTTTCCTTGTTTGTTTTTGCTTAGGGTTGAACGCAAAATGAATTGAGGGGGAAAAAGGGACGGATTGCCTCAACTAGTTATCACGGCCAAACAAAAATTCTTGGGCCAGATAATTTTCTTTAAAACCCACAAAAAATTTTACAAATTCAAAAAGGATCTCAATTTGATTAAAATTCCTATTGCAACTAGATAGCAATTAGCTAACTGGTTAAAATTCCAATAATAATTAACAACCGTATAATCGTCATTTTGACGACAATTAACTGTTCTAAAACTCCGGGTTGTTACAAAAAGCATCCAATATCAAACAGCATCCATAAGCAATGATTTATTAATCATCATTCTATAATTAATTTAAAATGAATTAAAATAATTACTTCATCTTTAATTAATTTAAAGTAAATTAAATTAATTACTTCTATCATTATCAATCTTGCTTAAATCACTATTAATTAATTATCAATCAATTAATCAATCATCATCCAATTATTTATTTTAATTAATCATCCTTGATTAATTAACATTTAATTACATTTAAGTAATTAGCATTAAATTAATTTCACAAATTAATTATTCTTAACCACTTATAGTAATTAACCTTTAATTACTTCATTAATTAATTAACTATAATTAATTACATTACTCCATAATTAATTACATTAATTAATCACTTCATTTATTAATTATTTCTTAATTAATCAATTTTTAATTACATCATTAATTATATTAATTAATGATCCTTAATTACATTTTTATTATTAATTACTCTAATTAAATTAATTACATTAAGTAATTAATCTTTAATTAAACCACATTTATTAATCACTCTTGATTAATCTCATTTAGTAATTAACTACCCTTAATTACTTCTTTAAATAAATTAATTACTCCTTAATTAATTTCTTAATTAATCCCTTGAATAATTTCCTTAAGTAATTAACTACCCTTAATTACTCCATTAAATATATCCAGTAATTATCCATTAATTACTTTCCTCAGTAATTATACTTCATTAAATTACATTAAGTAATTATACCTCAGAAATCATTAAGTGATTATCTTAAATTAATTAAACTTAATTAATTAACTTAACTAATCAAATTAAACTCAATTAATTACAATGAGTAATTAATTTCTTAATTACTTCCATTAAGTAATTATATTTAAACAATTTTCACAAATGATTATCTTTAAATTAATTAATCTAATTAATTATTAAAATTAATCACATTAATTAATTATTTATTAAACCCAAGTTAATGATCTACATTAACTATTCTTTAATTATTTTTCTTAAATAATTAAACTTTAATTTACCATTATTAATTACAAATTAATTAATTCTAATTACCAATAAATTAATCTCTAATTTCTTAATTAATTAAGTACCTAACAATAACTTAATTAATCCTTAATTACTTGATTAATTTATTCCTAACCATTAATTAATAATCTTAACTTATCAAAATAATGATCCTTAATTTCAAATTAATTAACCTTTAATTAATTTAATTAAACCTTAATTAATCAATTTAAACCCTTAATTACTAAATTTACTAACCCAAATCATAAATTAATTAAATTGATTAATTAACTTTTAATTACCTTAATAATTTATTGAATTATAAATCATTAAGTCCTAAATAACTTTAAGATAAACCTTAATCTTATTAATGATTAAATTATCATTATCAAAGCATTTTAACAACAATTTGTTTAAATTTACTTTCAAATTTCATTTTAAATTTAAGATTTTAAAATGAAACAATTTTAACTTTAACAATGTTTAAAACAATTCAAAACCTTTTAATTACATGTTGAAGAAATACTTGTCTTATAAAAGAAATTTAAACTAGATTCATTTTTAAATTTCAAACCATATATAAAATATACTTAACATTTAAAGTTTTTTTAAAACGTTTTAAATTTAAAAACTTTCTTTTATTTCAAAACTAGGATTCAAATTCATTTTGAATCCACACTTTAAATCTGCTTCAAAACTTTGATTTAAACCTGCTTTTCATTTTAAATTTAAAAACTCAAAACACTGATACGTTTTAAATAGAAACCTGTAAATCTAAAATGACTCGAGCTAGACAAAAATGACTTCGAGTCAATCACCCAATGCTTCGAGTTAAACACTCGAATTACTCGAGAATAAACCCTCTACTCAAACCAACTTCATCAGAAAATAGGAAGTGCACCGTGCACATGCACGGTGGCGTCGATCAACTCTGGCCAACTTCGATGATCTTCCCACATCGGAAATCACCCTTACACCCTATCACGATCATCAGATCGTTATCTCAAACTCGAAATCGAATTCGAGTTCAAAACTAAACCTGGAACAACTAATGCAAAACGTGGAAACATCATGTCAACGCATCTCCGACCACCAGAGCTTCTGAAATTCCGGCTACACCATCGCCAACATCTCCTCTACTATCTCCCTGAATCCCGTTGAACTCGATCATCCAGAGAAGTCGTACTGATCAAAATACCCAACCTAGTTAAGACTAGGGTTACAAACTAAAAACAATCACCGCCCTCACTACAGCCTCTTGATTACCATTCCGGCAATTTTCCTCTAATCTCCGATCCTTCCTCCATCAACACTGAAGGTTCCGACCTCTACGATCAAGTAGATCACCAGAAACACCCAATTTTCCATTTTCTGGTCAAACCAGAACTGCTCAATCATTCCATCCCTAAAAATTGTGATTTTAGTTTTAAAAATCATGTTTTAGTTTAAGTATTCGATTTATAATCCTGAATCAATGAATTACAAAGTTTGAATTTTGACTTATAGTAGATTTTCTCTGTTGTTCTTGATTTCCAGAGACAATGCAAAATTATTTTTACTTGAATAAAATTTTAAACTCTAATCCAGAATGAAACAAACAATTTTTGTTTATAAACTAAGTCCTTACAGCAATTGATTCAAGAGAATATGAATTTTGATCACAAACTTGAGCATGAAAATGAAAACAGGGATACACAGATACAACAGGCATGCACACATCTATACATTCATATATATACAGAAAATTCACTTATATATATACACACAAAACATACTTTAGTCCAGTAATTCACATGCAACTAGATTTCTATTTACTTAAGCTTTTAAAAAAAAGAATGTTACTCACCTGACATGCATGAAACAGATGGAAGTTTTAGCTTTTGAAAGCTTGAATTGTTTTAAAACTGGAAATTTTGCATTGCCATTGCTTTTGAAAACTTTAAACTTGAATGCTTCTTTGATTTAAAAACTTGAGTTGCTTGCTTTTGAAACTTGCAGAGATGACTTAAATCTAGAACAGAGATGAACTGCTTTGAAACAAAAGGGGAAACTCCTTGATTCCAGGTTGAAGAAGAATGCTTGCATGCTTTGAGTTATTTGATTTGAAAAGAATTACAGGCTTATGATTTACATTTTGGAATGAAGAGGATTACTGATTTGTTTTGAAGAGTTGTTTACAGATTTTGGTTTTGAAGAGTTTGCTTACTTTATTTGTTTCCGATTTTGTTGATCTGAGATTTGCTTAATTTTCTTTGTTTAGAAATGAGATTAGAAAAGAAAAGGAAATGAAACTGTTTGTTTATATAACTTTATTTATGGTTTAATAAAAATCAAAGAAAATGATAATAAAACATGACACTTGTCATATACATTAGTTATTTAAATTACACATGTTTTATTAAGCTTTAATATGATGACATTTGTCCTTTAAGTATTTTATTTTTATTTTAAATGTTAATAAAGATTTTTAACATAATTAATAAATTCTTATGTAAATGTATATATGAATTTCTCTTTTTAAATAAAATGTAAATAAATAAATTATATATAATTAAAGGCTTATCCAAATATTTTTAGAATGTCTATCTTTTGAATTTCTATTATAAATCCAAATTCATATTCAAATTAAATTTAAAAATCCAATTTAAAATCAAGTTATATATATGCATATATAACTACCATTTAAATTTAAAATAACAATTCTATTTCCATAAAATCTATTTATGTTTATAAAAACAAAGTATTATAATTATTATTTGAAAATATCAAATTTGACAATTTTAAATAATTTATAAAAGAGATTATAAATTACTTCTATTATTAAATGAATTAATACCATATGTAAATTGTATTTTAAACTTCTATTTTTAAATCATATATATCAAGTAATATTTAAAAAGAAATAAAACAAACCTTTTTATTTAAATTTAAACTTAAGCTAAAATCTATTTTTAAACAATTAAACATTTATCTTATGTATTTTAAAACTATATAGTTATTTATTAAATAATTTTGAAAAGCTTAATATTATATTAATCATGATTTCCAAATTATCAAAATATATTAGAATTTGAAAACATAATTTCATTTTTTAAATTCAAACCAAAACTCATCTATTTACAATATATACAATTATATATATATATATATATATATTATAAATAGAAAATATTTTATTAACTTTTTAAAAGATAAAATTCACCAATTAAATATTAATTTAATTAGATTATTAAATTAATTCAAATTTATTAACAAAGATTATCAAATCAATTTAATTTTTAATACAGATTATTAAATTGATATTGCCCAAAATTCCGAGATATCACACTTATATACTAACACTATTGTCTAGATATATATGAATTTTATTATGCAGGATATATATAAGGCAGGTACTGATTATTGAAGACTGTACAGTATAAAGATCAAGAATGAAGAAATCAAGTTTGAAGACTCGTGAGTATCAAGATCAAGATTTCAAGATAAGTGTCTAGTTTTGTTAAAACTTCATAATAGCATGGAAATCTTCATTCCAAATTTCATTTGGGATGGAAACCATTTCTACCTTCTTAGTGGCTTACAAACCCACGACAAGTAGCTTACAAACCTACGACAAGTGGCTTACAAACCCACGAACATCCTGGTTTTGTACAAGTTCTCAAGTCCAGATGTGATGAAATATTCTGCAGGAAGAAGCTTGCAAAACTACTTCAAATGGTTTTTCAAAATGATTTTCAAATCTGCTTTTCAAAAAGTTTTAGCCTTAAAAATTATCTTTTCAAATGATTTTCAAAAAGATGTTATAGCCTTAAAATATTCTTTGTTTTTGTTTTTAAATAAACTCTTGTTTTAAACTTTGTTTGTTTTTAAACTATCTTCTGATTTTTAAAAAATTCTTTTATAATATATATATACTTGAGATTTAAAATCAAATTTATATATACATTCTAAAAATATATTTTCCTACTCTTCTTTATTTTAAATCATAGGAAAATTAGTTTATTTTACTTCAGAATCATTTCATCTTGTTTTCCTTTCAATACCATTTTCAAAACAAATTTTACATTGTTTTAACTAAGGGATGTCGGCATCATGGGATACCCCATGTCGACATGGTGGCCGTTAAATTCAAAAGTTTCAATTTTCAAAAGAAGTGTCTATTCGTTTAAATCTCTTCACGGATGGTTATGACCGTTACTGGTCTATAAATAGCCTTCACAAACGAATTTTTTAACTAAATATTTTCTTATTTTCTTCACTCCTTGTAACGACCCTGAATTTCGAACAAATTAAATTGAGAATATTTAATTTATTTTAAATATTTGAACGATGATTTAATTTGAATTCCCGATTTTACTTTGAAATTGGCGATTAAATTATAAAATTTAATCTATTGATGTTGAATAAAAATTTAAATCTTCAGTTTACAGTTGAAGAAAAATATTTTTTAAAGCTTTTAAAATTCGTAATGATAATACTGAAGATAACAGAAGTTTCAGAATCTAATTTCGAATTGACTTGATCAGTTTTGAAATTTATATCGTTCAACCGATATTTAAAAATAGCCGTCCGAGGCACAGTCTCGGAATTCGACGAAACCAGTTCCATTGGGTCCGTAATATTGTATTATTACTGGATTTCCAATTTCGTATTTTTCGGAGTCAATACGTGATCGTACGGCGTGTAAACGCATTAAAAATCTTTATCGAATTAAATTTGAATTTAAATTTAAAATGGTCAACATCACCACACGTTATCTCCCTTTGCTTCAGCCTTTAATCACGCCGAAGATCACGATAATTTATCGTGCGACCCATCCCTTTTCGTTTTTAAGTTCCCCTCTCCCTCTTCGTAAATCAAAAACGAACGAGAAAATAAAAGTAATGGCCGAGATCCTCAAAATTTCAGAGAACATTTAATACGTTCAATTTAAATTCGCGAGCCCTCTTCTCCTCATTCTTTCGTTCTTTCCCTTTACATCTCAAAGAGAAAAAAATCGAACGATCAGAAAACCAATTCGAACTGAGAAAAATATGGGACTCGTTCAAAGGGAGATCGCGAGTTGCCCTAGTTCGAAGTCGAAGGCTGGGAACAGCTCGAGAGGTCATTGTCGATCGCGACTTCGGGGTTTCTTGCCTCGCGATGGTGGCGTTCGAAATTAAGGCGTGGCAGGCGAGGGGATTCGCGGCATGTCGCGACTGGGTGGCAGGAGAAGTGCGACGCGGTGATGAGGGCGCGCGCGCGATCGATTCGATGGCGAGGAGGGATTGAAGAAATGGTGGTGGTTTGCGAGTTCGCGACTGGGCGTGCGCGCGTGGAGGGCTCGACGTGGCGATTCAAGAGCAAGGTGAAGAGCAGTTGTGAAATTGGTAGGGCAAAGCCTGGTTTTCGAAGGGGGCGTTGAACTCGAGCTCGTGGTCGAAGTGGTGGCTTCTGGCGATCGTTGGGGTTCGATGTCAGTGAGGTAATTTAGCAGCTAATGAGAATTTTTATTCACCTTATTTGCTTAGGCTATCGGGAATTTACAGATGTTGAAATTTTATATGTAAAACGAAAAGGAAATTTTAAGTGCTAATTTAAGTTAAGAAAAAAATCTGTTTTAATTTAAAAGTAATAAATAGGTATATCATATATGAAAATATTTATTAAAAGAAACTTAGTTGTAAATTTCATTTTAGTTAAATAAATTTGTTAAAAGAAATTTGTTTGAAATTTAAAGGTATTTGTTTACAATAAAAACAAATCACGGATTAATTGAATTATCAAATGGAATTTAATTTTTCGATTTATTCGAATATTGATAAATTGTATAATTATTTATACAAGGTCAAATAAGTCAAGAAAACAAGTCGGATTGCAAACGGATTGCTATTAAAAGCTAAGGTGAGATTTTTCTCACTCAAAATGAAAGTGGAATTTTCAGTTATTTATTGCTTGATTTGATTTCTATATTGGATGTGATATTAGATATAGTAGGATATATCTATTATATATATAGCAATATATACATATTGGCATATGTATATATTGGATTGATGATTTCCCGCCTCGTATAGCGGATGAGACCCTATTGCGCCGTTAGTAAGCGGATTTTTATAAAACCCATATACCGCGATAATTCCATACTGGAGCGGAATTGGTATTGTGCTAACATCTTTGGATGCAGGGAAACAGGTTGGAGGGATCCAACTGGACCCCTCACATTGATTGAATTTATTTCTACTATGATGTGATAATCTGTGAATGATTATTGATGTTATTGAATTGATGTCTGGAAATTGTTGAAAGCTAAAATTTAGCTAAATGGATGTTTGATATCATTGGATTCCAAAAATAAACGAAATTGAATTTTTGGTAATTCAAGCAGAAAATTTTAAGTGAATTGATTTTTTTGAAATTGAATAAAATTTGAAGGAAAGAATTTAAAGGTATAAAAGTTGATTTTTATAGTATTATCGAATTTATTCCAGAATAAAGTGAAAATGTTAAATAAATGGATTTCGTAAAATAGTGATTACAAAATGAAGAATTTAATTTAAGAATTTGGATTTTTAAATAGACTGAAAGAAACAACTGAAATATATTTCCTTTGAAAGGAATTTATTTAAAAGGAGATAAGTTGGAAATCCAATTAGAAATTTAATTGGTAAGTTGAAACGATTTGGGAAATCAATGTAAAATGATTTCAATTTAAAGAATCCATTTAAAAACAGGACGTTGAGAAATTTGAGAAAAATAAGGAATTTATTTAGTAGTGATAAATAAAATTAGAAATCAATCTGTAATTGATTTAGTATTTGGAGAAGAACTTTGAGAAATCAGTATGGAATCTTTTATTTAAAGTTGAAAATAAATTTAGAAATCAATATTGAAATTGATTTGGTATTGAAGTTTTAATAAATGGAATTGGAATTTATAAAAGTTGGTTATAAATCCGAAATCACTTATTTTGATAAGTAGAATATAGAAGTTGATAAAAAGAAGATTTATAAGTCGAAGTTGTTATTAAAATAGAAATAGAATTTATAACCGTGTTTATAAATTCGAAAGCGATGGAATTTGATGAATTGAATATAGAAGATTATCAGAGTAGATATATTCGCGATTTTGGATAGCGAATTTCTATTGAAATGAAAATGTGTAGAAATGATTGGAATTGGGTTAGATGAAGTATATTCACGATTTTGGACAGTGAATATATTTTTAAGTAAAAATGGTTATGTTTGGGAAAGCGATATTATAAATGAAGTTAATTGTTTTAAAAGATGTTTTAAAACGTGTTAAATATCGAAATCATAGATTTCAACATTTATTGTTGAAATAGACGTTTTCGAGAAATATAAGGAAATGATGGACTATAACACTGTTGTTATAGTAAATGATTTTCGAAAAGAAAATGTTTTATGTAGTATTGGGATTTTTATATATCTACCTTAAAATTTCGAATCCCTATACTAGTGATTTCGAGTCGTCGTAACGATGTTTTACGCAACATTCGTTTTGACTCAAATAAATGTGATTTAAGAATGATTTCCTTAAAGAATGAGATATATACTTAATTTTGATTTTAAGTATATCGAATATTTTCTAAGTGTTGAAAATAAATGATTTGTGAAATACTTATTTTTAAATAAGTATGGAAATGCTTTTCCAATATGAAATGAACGTTTTGAGATTTTATCTTTGTAAAGATAAATTGAAATTGAATATTGAAAACGATTTGAAAATCGTATATCAGAAGATATTTTGAAATATAAATTCACTATGGAATTTATAAAAAGAAATGGGAAGTTGTTTAAAAATAAATGTTGATTTATTTTGGGAAGTGTGGAAATTTTATATCTAGTAAAGATATTTTTGAAGATGAAATAATTTGGAAAATTATTTGGAATCTGATGATGTTGCGCATTTTTATTGATAGTTAAATAACCGACTATCAATAATTACCTTTAGATAGGTATTTGTTGTGAATTGAATAAATTTGAATGCCACACTTATTTTTGAATAAGCGCTCACTATTCGGGTTAGCCGGGAAAGGACCATGGGGTCGTATAACCCATTCCGAATATGTGATACGTCGTTATGAATCGCATTTGAAGACCGGTGTTGAAGACCGGATATTTTTGAAAACGGAAGGATTACCGTCGAGTTACTCTACATCGACTGATCTTCGATTTAGAGGTTTTATCACCCTTAGTGACGGGAAGTCCCGACGTGATTGAAAATTATCCGGATGTGCAAGGGCTTCGTGAGAAGTGCCTTCGGTTCTGTTCGATCCCGGAACAGACTTGTATGGATTGTGTGTCTGACGTTACAATTTGAGATATAAAGCTGATTTCTTTCAAATACATTTCTGTTGGTGACGGAGAATTTATTCTCTTAGCTTAACACCCTTCTCTGAGACGTACGAGCTCAGAGGTTATGTAGTTGAAATTCATCAGCGATATATCCCAATTTGGTAACGTGGCATACTGAGTGTTGCTGTGAAATGATCAGTGTTTGATCATTTGTGATATGATCATTTGTTTGATCTTATATCTTTGTGATCATAGGTTGATCATTTTTGTTTGACCCGAAGCAGGGATTTTTGTAGAAAGCGTAGCTTTGTGGACGAGACTTCATCGAGCCTCACACCCCGGAAATGGTCGAAACAGGAAGGATGCAGCAAGGTTCTAGGGAGTAGCGCCCCTTAGTGTATGTCATTCCTTCTGGATAAAGGTGGTATCATGGTATGGAGCCCATATACTTAACCTCTGTGGTTACTGCATTATTATTTTCTATGTGGTTTGTTGGAATCGGGGATCCTCGGGAAGATCGGTGACGATCGGGGGATGGCATACGCGTGTCAGTAGTTACCTACTTTTGCAGAGGTAACCCGGCCTTGTGTTGGCAGAGATCTAACCGTAATGTTAGGTTATTTCTCGGGTCGTCTATTCCAGGGACGTACCCATCGTGGATAGGAAGTTCCTTAGCCTGACCATTTGTTGGAAATCCAAAGAAACAATACGCGACTTGTACGGTTTTAGTTGTATTACCTGCTATGGAATGTGGCGGTAACCTTCTATTGAACATAGTAGCTATAGTAGGCATACGATACTGGTCGTATGTTGGCTAAGATTAATATTATACTTTCGAAATGTTTTCTACACTATGCACTAATAATAATATCAAAAATGATTTGATTTTGCATAGTAAGCATCTTTGACTATCATAAGAAGAAATCTCCTCCAAGTCTGCGTTTGCATTGTGTGTGTGGTGGGAGGTCTTATGGTAGTTTCATTTTCCAAAAGCATTGCGAATTGACATTAAAGTTTTCCTGTTGTTTATTTTAAAGAATAACTGTTTTACGATCTCACACCAGTCACCATGACTGACTCGGAGTTTATTGTTTCCCTTCTAAACTCTGGGTGCCCACCAATTTCCACACGGGCAGTCTAGAGTTAGATTATCAGGATATTCTGGATATTCTGGAGCTTTGGAGATAAGCTGGATGGCAAGACGTAGTATTTGTATCTGATAGTATTTATTCCGCTGTGTATTCTGTATGAGGACAAGTTTATATAACTGTCCATTGTTGTTTATTGACTCTGATGATATGATGTGATGTAATGTAATAACAGATATAATTCTTTTGTTTTTAAATGATATTCATTTATCTATTATATATTGTTCCGCTGCGATATGTGAGATTCTGATATTGTTTTCTGTTTCTGCTCTTGTTCTGTTGTTGTTCTTCTTTCTTTTTCTTCTATCTTCTTCTTCTACCTTTTTCTTCTTTCTAAAACCCTCACTATTGGAGTTTCCGGCACCCGATTTCTCGGCAGTCGATAAAGTGAGTATCGATGTCGAATTTTCGAAAGTCGAAAATTTCGGTATGTGACAAAGTGGTATCAGAGCATATGGTTAAGCGATAACCCTGCTCTGTTGGGTGTTACTCATTAGAGATAGAGTCAGTAGTACTCTAGAATGAGTTGAGTGTAATAATAGATATGAGCGCGTATTTGTTATTGAATATAAAATTGTTTTGTATTGTGATGAATGGTTTATTGAGTGGTATATGAACCTTCGTCGGCACAGTCTGCGCAACTGGATCGAAGGGGTTTCTAAACGCTCGAATAGAACAATTCGGCACAGTATTGTTTTTGAATAGGGTGAATGAAATAATTTTGCCCAAATCTATTTTTGTATAGAAAAGAAATGATTTTCTGTAAATTATTACAGTATATGGTTGCATGGTTGCTAGAAGTAGTAATATTAAATCATTACTATTGAAACTGAATAAGAAACTGAAATCGTAACTCCAAAGTTAAGAAATAAATTCACATACGAATGAAATTTAAGAATATAAATTATAAATGTGATTTGTAATTTGAAACGGAATTCCAGAGAGGTATTTGGAAATGTTTTGAAAAGAATTTGAAAATTTTGGAGATTTGGAAGTTTAAATCTGTTTGATTTGAAAATGAATTTCAAAGGTTTTGAAAAGTATTTTGGAGAGTTGAAAGCTCTAAACTCTTTTAGGTCGCTGCAAAAATAATCCTGATGATGGTGGCCACATCATTAGAATTCATTTTCGGGTTTCCAAAAGAGAAATTGCTGTCAAATTGTTTTAAATAGGAGTTGTTTGAAAATTTGGGTTTTTGTTTTGGAAATTCAAATGGAATTTGAATTGTTTTCAAACGGTTTTGAAAAAATGGAAACGACTCTGGAATCCTATTTAAAATACTTACGAAATATTGATAAGTTAATAACTTATAGAATATTTGAATTTTGATTGGAATGAAATTCAAATTGAAGACGAATAAATTAGTAAATAAAACTAATTTAGAATAGTATAGTTATCAACTAAAGATAAAAGGTGAGATTGAATTCAAATGGAATTTTTGAAATGAAAAAAAAAAAAATTGAACGAAATTGAATATGTAACTTCAATAGTGAAGTAAAGGTGATATAAGCAATTTATATTGAAAATTTTGTAATCAGAATTGCAAAATAGTTGGATGTTATAACTAGATATTATGGCTAGTAGATATACAGGTATAAAGGGAATTGAATTTGATTTCACAGATAATTCGAATTGCTCGAAAAAGGTATGTATTTGAATTATAATATGAGTTTTTGATGATTTCTCTCTAGCCGCTTGGTTTTTTTCTTTTTCTTTTTGAAATTTGAGAGTCCGTAGGGACGTTTTGTAGTCGTGCCGTATTAGCCGCGCAAAGGAGACGCTGGCGAAATTTTTCGGGAATTTAGGGCGTTAGAAAATTTTTGAGAAATTTTGAAAGTTTAAATTTGAAATTTGAATTTAAATTTGAATTGAAGTAAAACAATGTTGTTTGAAACCTATAATTTGAAGTTAGAAATTTAGTTGAAATGATAATGAATCTTTAATAGAAAGATTTGTTTTGGGAAAATTGATAAAACTATTGAATGTTGAAAGATAGTAGATGAGTTAAGGACCATTTTTCCTAACTTGTAATTTCGAGGACGAAATTCTTTTAAGGAGGGAAGTCTGTAACGACCCTGAATTTCGAACAAATTAAATTGAGAATATTTAATTTATTTTAAATATTTGAACGATGATTTAATTTGAATTCCCGATTTTACTTTGAAATTGGCGATTAAATTATAAAATTTAATCTATTGATGTTGAATAAAAATTTAAATCTTCAGTTTACAGTTGAAGAAAAATATTTTTTAAAGCTTTTAAAATTCGTAATGATAATACTGAAGATAACAGAAGTTTCAGAATCTAATTTCGAATTGACTTGATCAGTTTTGAAATTTATATCGTTCAACCGATATTTAAAAATAGCCGTCCGAGGCACAGTCTCGGAATTCGACGAAACCAGTTCCATTGGGTCCGTAATATTGTATTATTACTGGATTTCCAATTTCGTATTTTTCGGAGTCAATACGTGATCGTACGGCGTGTAAACGCATTAAAAATCTTTATCGAATTAAATTTGAATTTAAATTTAAAATGGTCAACATCACCACACGTTATCTCCCTTTGCTTCAGCCTTTAATCACGCCGAAGATCACGATAATTTATCGTGCGACCCATCCCTTTTCGTTTTTAAGTTCCCCTCTCCCTCTTCGTAAATCAAAAACGAACGAGAAAATAAAAGTAATGGCCGAGATCCTCAAAATTTCAGAGAACATTTAATACGTTCAATTTAAATTCGCGAGCCCTCTTCTCCTCATTCTTTCGTTCTTTCCCTTTACATCTCAAAGAGAAAAAAATTGAACGATCAGAAAATCAATTCGAACTGAGAAAAATATGGGACTCGTTCAAAGGGAGATCGCGAGTTGCCCTAGTTCGAAGTCGAAGGCTGGGAACAGCTCGAGAGGTCATTGTCGATCGCGACTTCGGGGTTTCTTGCCTCGCGATGGTGGCGTTCGAAATTAAGGCGTGGCAGGCGAGGGGATTCGCGGCATGTCGCGACTGGGTGGCAGGAGAAGTAAGACGCGGTGATGAGGGCGCGCGCGCGATCGATTCGATGGCGAGGAGGGATTGAAGAAATGGTGGTGGTTTGCGAGTTCGCGACTGGGCGTGCGCGCGTGGAGGGCTCGACGTGGCGATTCAAGAGCAAGGTGAAGAGCAGTTGTGAAATGGGTAGGGCGAAGCCTGGTTTTCGAAGGGGGCGTTGAACTCGAGCTCGTGGTCGAAGTGGTGGCTTCTGGCGATCGTTGGGGTTCGATGTCAGTGAGGTAATTTAGCAGCTAATGAGAATTTTTATTCACCTTATTTGCTTAGGCTATCGGGAATTTACAGATGTTGAAATTTTATATGTAAAACGAAAAGGAAATTTTAAGTGCTAATTTAAGTTAAGAAAAAAATCTGTTTTAATTTAAAAGTAATAAATAGGTATATCATATATGAAAATATTTATTAAAAGAAACTTAGTTGTAAATTTCATTTTAGTTAAATAAATTTGTTAAAAGAAATTTGTTTGAAATTTAAAGGTATTTGTTTACAATAAAAACAAATCACGGATTAATTGAATTATCAAATGGAATTTAATTTTTCGATTTATTCGAATATTGATAAATTGTATAATTATTTATACAAGGTCAAATAAGTCAAGAAAACAAGTCGGATTGCAAACGGATTGCTATTAAAAGCTAAGGTGAGATTTTTCTCACTCAAAATGAAAGTGGAATTTTCAGTTATTTATTGCTTGATTTGATTTCTATATTGGATGTGATATTAGATATAGTAGGATATATCTATTATATATATAGCAATATATACATATTGGCATATGTATATATTGGATTGATGATTTCCCGCCTCGTATAGCGGATGAGACCCTATTGCGCCGTTAGTAAGCGGATTTTTATAAAACCCATATACCGCGATAATTCCGTACTGGAGCGGAATTGGTATTGTGCTAACATCTTTGGATGCAGGGAAACAGGTTGGAGGGATCCAACTGGACCCCTCACATTGATTGAATTTATTTCTACTATGATGTGATAATCTGTGAATGATTATTGATGTTATTGAATTGATGTCTGGAAATTGTTGAAAGCTAAAATTTAGCTAAATGGATGTTTGATATCATTGGATTCCAAAAATAAACGAAATTGAATTTTTGGTAATTCAAGCAGAAAATTTTAAGTGAATTGATTTTTTTGAAATTGAATAAAATTTGAAGGAAAGAATTTAAAGGTATAAAAGTTGATTTTTATAGTATTATCGAATTTATTCCAGAATAAAGTGAAAATGTTAAATAAATGGATTTCGTAAAATAGTGATTACAAAATGAAGAATTTAATTTAAGAATTTGGATTTTTAAATAGACTGAAAGAAACAACTGAAATATATTTCCTTTGAAAGGAATTTATTTAAAAGGAGATAAGTTGGAAATCCAATTAGAAATTTAATTGGTAAGTTGAAACGATTTGGGAAATCAATGTAAAATGATTTCAATTTAAAGAATCCATTTAAAAACAGGACGTTGAGAAATTTGAGAAAAATAAGGAATTTATTTAGTAGTGATAAATAAAATTAGAAATCAATCTGTAACTGATTTAGTATTTGGAGAAGAACTTTGAGAAATCAGTATGGAATCTTTTATTTAAAGTTGAAAATAAATTTAGAAATCAATATTGAAATTGATTTGGTATTGAAGTTTTAATAAATGGAATTGGAATTTATAAAAGTTGGTTATAAATCCGAAATCACTTATTTTGATAAGTAGAATATAGAAGTTGATAAAAAGAAGATTTATAAGTCGAAGTTGTTATTAAAATAGAAATAGAATTTATAACCGTGTTTATAAATTCGAAAGCGATGGAATTTGATGAATTGAATATAGAAGATTATCAGAGTAGATATATTCGCGATTTTGGATAGCGAATTTCTATTGAAATGAAAATGTGTAGAAATGATTGGAATTGGGTTAGATGAAGTATATTCACGATTTTGGACAGTGAATATATTTTTAAGTAAAAATGGTTATGTTTGGGAAAGCGATATTATAAATGAAGTTAATTGTTTTAAAAGATGTTTTAAAACGTGTTAAATATCGAAATCATAGATTTCAACATTTATTGTTGAAATAGACGTTTTCGAGAAATATAAGGAAATGATGGACTATAACACTGTTGTTATAGTAAATGATTTTCGAAAAGAAAATGTTTTATGTAGTATTGGGATTTTTATATATCTACCTTAAAATTTCGAATCCCTATACTAGTGATTTCGAGTCGTCGTAACGATGTTTTACGCAACATTCGTTTTGACTCAAATAAATGTGATTTAAGAATGATTTCCTTAAAGAATGAGATATATACTTAATTTTGATTTTAAGTATATCGAATATTTTCTAAGTGTTGAAAATAAATGATTTGTGAAATACTTATTTTTAAATAAGTATGGAAATGCTTTTCCAATATGAAATGAACGTTTTGAGATTTTATCTTTGTAAAGATAAATTGAAATTGAATATTGAAAACGATTTGAAAATCGTATATCAGAAGATATTTTGAAATATAAATTCACTATGGAATTTATAAAAAGAAATGGGAAGTTGTTTAAAAATAAATGTTTATTTATTTTGGGAAGTGTGGAAATTTTATATCTAGTAAAGATATTTTTGAAGATGAAATAATTTGGAAAATTATTTGTAATCTGATGATGTTGCGCATTTTTATTGATAGTTAAATAACCGACTATCAATAATTACCTTTAGATAGGTATTTGTTGTGAATTGAATAAATTTGAATGCCACACTTATTTTTGAATAAGCGCTCACTATTCGGGTTAGCCGGGAAAGGACCATGGGGTCGTATAACCCATTCCGAATATGTGATACGTCGTTATGAATCGCATTTGAAGACCGGTGTTGAAGACCGGATATTTTTGAAAACGGAAGGATTACCGTCGAGTTACTCTACATCGACTGATCTTCGATTTAGAGGTTTTATCACCCTTAGTGACGGGAAGTCCCGACGTGATTGAAAATTATCCGGATGTGCAAGGGCTTCGTGAGAAGTGCCTTCGGTTCTGTTCGATCTCGGAACAGACTTGTATGGATTGTGTGTCTGACGTTACAATTTGAGATATAAAGCTGATTTCTTTCAAATACATTTCTGTTGGTGGCGGAGAATTTATTCTCTTAGCTTAACACCCTTCTCTGAGACGTACGAGCTCAGAGGTTATGTAGTTGAAATTCATCAGCGATATATCCCAATTTGGTAACGTGGCATACTGAGTGTTGCTGTGAAATGATCAGTGTTTGATCATTTGTGATATGATCATTTGTTTGATCTTATATCTTTGTGATCATAGGTTGATCATTTTTGTTTGACCCGAAGCAGGGCTTTTTGTAGAAAGCGTAGCTTTGTGGACGAGACTTCATCGAGCCTCACACCCCGGAAATGGTCGAAACAGGAAGGATGCAGCAAGGTTCTAGGGAGTAGCGCCCCTTAGTGTATGTCATTCCTTCTGGATAAAGGTGGTATCATGGTATGGAGCCCAAATACTTAACCTCTGTGGTTACTGCATTATTATTTTCTATGTGGTTTGTTGGAATCGGGGATCCTCGGGAAGATCGGTGACGATCGGGGGATGGCATACGCGTGTCAGTAGTTACCTACTTTTGCAGAGGTAACCCGGCCTTGTGTTGGCAGAGATCTAACCGTAATGTTAGGTTATTTCTCGGGTCGTCTATTCCAGGGACGTACCCATCGTGGATAGGAAGTTCCTTAGCCTGACCATTTGTTGGAAATCCAAAGAAATAATACGCGACTTGTACGGTTTTAGTTGTATTACCTGCTATGGAATGTGGCGGTAACCTGCTATTGAACATAGTAGCTATAGTAGGCATACGATACTGGTCGTATGTTGGCTAAGATTAATATTATACTTTCGAAATGTTTTCTACACTATGCACTAATAATAATATCAAAAATGATTTGATTTTGCGTAGTAAGCATCTTTGACTATCATAAGAAGAAATCTCCTCCAAGTCTGCGTTTGCATTGTGTGTGTGGTGGGAGGTCTTATGGTAGTTTCATTTTCCAAAAGCATTGCGAATTGACATTAAAGTTTTCCTGTTGTTTATTTTAAAGAATAACTGTTTTACGATCTCACACCAGTCACCATGACTGACTCGGAGTTTATTGTTTCCCTTCTAATCTCTGGGTGCCCACCAATTTCCACACGGGCAGTCTAGAGTTAGATTATCAGGATATTCTGGATATTCTGGAGCTTTGGAGATAAGCTGGATGGCAAGACGTAGTATTTGTATCTGATAGTATTTATTCCGCTGTGTATTCTGTATGAGGACAAGTTTATATAACTGTCCATTGTTGTTTATTGACTCTGATGATATGATGTGATGTAATGTAATAACAGATATAATTCTTTTGTTTTTAAATGATATTCATTTATCTATTATATATTGTTCCGCTGCGATATGTGAGATTCTGATATTGTTTTCTGTTTCTGCTCTTGTTTTGTTGTTGTTCTTCTTTCTTTTTCTTCTATCTTCTTCTTCTACCTTTTTCTTCTTTCTAAAACCCTCACTATTGGAGTTTCCGGCACTCGATTTCTCGGCAGTCGATAAAGTGAGTATCGATGTCGAATTTTCGAAAGTCGAAAATTTCGGTATGTGACACTCCTTCTTCTCCACAAAACCATATTATAAAATTTTCATATTTTTAAGATCGTGCCGAATTCTCAAGTGAATCAAATTAGAATCTCATTCTTGTTTGATTCTCTGCCCTCTCTCGAAGATCAAAGTGCTATTCAGAGTTATAGGATCAATTTGTAATCAAAATTTTATCGAGTCTCTCTATAAGGTATGGTTGTGCCTGGAAATCAATTGGGTGATCTTGTGTCCCGTAAATCAAGAGAGTTTGCCTCGGACTCGAAGACAGGAGGGTACCTCATGGCCTTTAGAAATTGAGGATTGTAATCTCAACATTGGTATAATAAAAATCTGTACGAAGTGTTTGCCTTGGTGCAGGACTGGACGTAGGGTAACTCTGAACAAGTATAAAATCCGGTGTGTTCTTTCCTTTTGCTGCTTTTTATTTACTTTCTACATCTGTGTTTGATTCTGTGATTGTTCTGTGATTAAGTTATGCATTTGTTTATATTATAATTTTTAAATTAGTCCATATAAGTCTTAGAATCCATTAAACACTATTCACCCCCCTCTAGTGTTAAATTAGCCTTAAGATCCTTAATCCGCACTCCCTTTCATATTATAATATTAGGCGATTTTGATATAAAGTGTTTTAGTTATCATAAGGTAAAAACCCATCGTGTTTATGTGTGACGCGGTCTTACGAGATACCTTTGTTTTTCAAAGGATTTTGATAACTTTAATAATTCAAATTGAATGTGTTTTCTCACGTTGGTTTTCCAGACTTACTCGGGTGTTATTTTATTATAATGCTTGGGTCAGACCGAGTATTGCAGATTCAGGTTAGCATGCTATGGAGCTCAGAAGACGAGTTGGATGACGAAGACGTATTACACGTACTTGGTTACATTCCGCTGTGTGTTAGGCTGTATAGTCAGCACTTATGAGGACAAGTTATTATAACTGTCCAGTATTCATTTGTTAATTGTTGTATTCTGATGATGGTATGTATAAATAACAGTTATAGTTCTTTTTTTATAAAGACATGTTATTATCTATTATATATTGTTCCGCTGCGATTGTGAGATTTTATGTTGTTTCTCTTTTCTTCTACCTATTCCTTTTCTTTTCCCCTAACTATCGACTTTTCCAGCATTCGATTGCTTGGCATGTAATACAGTGGGCGTATTAGTGTCGATTTTCGAGCATCGAAAATCCCTTCTATTACATTTGGTATCAGAGCCGAAGGTTAAGCGAGAACCTTGACTTTGATGGGGTAACTCAATAGAGATAGGGTCAGTGGTACTCGAGAATGATTTTGAGTGTATTAATAGATATGAGCGCGTATTTGTTAGTGATATAAAATGTTTTATATTGTGTTGGTTGATTTGTTGAGTGGTTTATGGATTCTGGTCAAGGCGAGTAATTCACGTTATTGATAAGGATCTCTAAACACTTGAACGGAACAATTCGACATGGTATTGTTTTGAAATGGGGTAAATGATATAATTTACCTAGATTGTTTTTATATATGAAAGAAATAATTTTTCATAAATTATTATAGTTGTATATGGTGTGCTTGGTTGTTAGGAAATGATAATATTAAATCACTATAATTTGTTGTTGTGGTGATTGAATAAAGGTTGATATTATAATCAACAGTTAAGAAGTAATTTCATATAACAAAATGGAATTATGTAAATATGATTTGGTAAATGTGATTTACAATTTGAAATAAAATTAAATTCTAGAAGTATATTTAAATATGATTTGAATAAAGGATTTAAAAGCTGAAATTTGGGAATTTAATTCCCATTGGTTTGAAATGTTTTTCAAGGTTTTGGAAAAAACTAATAGTGATGTTATTTGAAAAATATTTTGAGTAGAAATATTTAAAAGGAATTTTAAAGGAAATAAAGGCACTAAACTCACTTCGGTCGTTGGAAAATAATTTTGGTGATGACTACAGCATCATCGATGTTCATTTTCGAGTTTCCAAGAGAGGAATTACTATAATGGGGTTTTGTTTTGGAAAAACTGGTTTTGGTTTGAAATTCAAAGGAATAATTTGATATACCAAAGGATCTTGTGTGTATATATAAATGATTTCAAAAATGATTTTGAAATATTTAAGAAATTGTTTAAACCCTGGAGTTTTGATTTAAAATGTTTTATGGAATATGAATAAGTTTGATAACTTATAAAATTTGAAATTTGATTTTGGAATAGAAATTTAACTTGAATTAAGTTAAATAAAGTGAATTTTGAAAATTTAGCCTAAGTAGGCTAAATGAAATGATTATTGGAAATAGAATTTATTAATATTCGAAATAAATTAGTGGATGAACTGGTTAATTTAATTAGTAAGTTAAATGGAATTGAAATTGAATTTGAATAGAAATGGATCTAACTTAAGTGGTGGAGTGGTAATAACCATAAGCAGTTTGTATAAAATGTTTATAATTGACTTAAGAAAATTTGATGGTGAAATTCTGATGCAGCAGCGGATAACAAAAATGATGATTCGGTGAAAGTAGCGATCGGGGAATTGAAGATACCAATAGGCCCAAATCCGTTGATCCAAAGATACCGGATTTTAGCCATCTCAAACACGTTGATCGCGCACGATACCGTGTTTAAAGATCTACGATTCTTCGTATGTTGATCTAGCGCACTAGATACCGTGAATCGGCTTCAGCGATCGTTGATTCGAGCGCACTCGAATACCGAAGGTGGAGATAGGAGATCACACTCAACTACCAATTGAAGAAGTGGCACAAAGCACACAAAATTTTTTTATTCAAAATCAACTAAACTATTACAAATGACACAACTCTGCTATTTATAGAGTTTTACAACACACACGACTCAACATTTGACAACACTTAGGTCGTGGACGACCTATCACAGACAAGCGACCTAAACAATACAACACACGCAACCTAACAGACCCGACCTACGACTTATATACAAAGCGACATAAGAAATACAACATAACGACCTAAAATACAACATCATATAAGGTCAAGCGACCTAAAAATACACAACAGCGACTTATCTTGAGCGACTTAAAAATGGATGACAGCGATCTAACTTCACAGCAGCATAAGGTCGAACGACCTAAAATAATGCGACTTAAGCTTCCTTGCGACCTAACTTTTACGCGACCTATAAGAAAGTGCGGCATACTAAGTGAGCTAACTCGTTAGGTCGCTCGCGACTTATCATAGGTCGCTGGATCTTCTTCGTGCGACCTAACTAGGTCGTAGGTCGTAGATAATGACAGAGATGGTATATTAGGTCACTTATGAGTTATTTCTCCCTTCTCTCTTAGCTCGCTAGCTCGTAAGTCGTTAGGTCGCTCGCGACCTATAATTTGCGACCTATTGTTGTACCACGATGCATCATCCTCCCCCGGTTGACAAGAATTCGTCCTCGAATTTGCAACTTCGTCTCCTTCGTCAAGCCCATCCTCATGATACGAAATCAAGTATTTGACATTGAAAACATCAGAAGTATGAACATTGTCCGGCAATCTCAACTGATATGCATTCTCATTAATCTTCTTCAAGATTTCCACTGGACCAATTTTTCGAGCTTTTAACTTGTTGTAAGTTCCAACAGGAAAACGATCTTTTGTCAACACGGCATAAACCAAGTCACCTTCTCTGAAATTCACACTTCTTCGCTTTTTATCTGCCAGTTGTTTATACTTTTTGTTTGATGCAAGCAATTGTTCGTGAACAGTTCTGTGGCACTCCTGCAACTCAGTTACAAAATCACAAGCCCGCTTAACAACTGCCTTCTGATATGGCACTGTCGTCAAATCCAATGTACCCTTCGGACTTGCTGAGTATACAACTTGAAACGGACTGAAACCCGTACTACGGTTAACAGCATGATTATGTGCAAACTCTGCCTGACATAATTTCATATCCCAGCTCTTTAAATTGTCTTTCACAAGACATCTCAACAAATTTCCCAATGATCTATTAACCACTTCCGTTTGCCCATCTATTTGTGGATGATAGGCGCTACTAAAATTCAACTTCGTTCCGACCATCTTCCACAAACTTAACCAAAAATGGCTTAGAAATCTAGTATCCCGATCAGAAACAATAGATTCAGGTAGCCCATGTAATCGATACACCTCTTTAAAGAATAACTGAGCAACACGGACGACATCAACTGTCTTCTTACAAGCGATAAAATGTGCCATTTTGGAAAATCTATCTACCACAACGAATATAGAATCATTTCTCCTTTGAGTTCTAGGCAAGCCCAAAACAAAATCCATGCTGATATCAACCCATGGTCTAATAGGCACAGGTAATGGCATATACAATCCTGCATTCGTCGCTGTTCCTTTAGATACTTGACAAATATGACATCTCTCCACCAATCTTTCAACTTTTTTTCTCATAGTAGGCCAAAAATATGATTCGGAAATCAATTTCAAAGTACGATCTCTACCCACATGACCTTCCTCATGCAACTCCTTTACAATTTTCATTCGTAAACTGCACTCTGGTATGCACAATCGATTCCCTTTAAAAAGAAAACCATCCACCATTACAAACTCATCCGTCTTCCCGTCCTTGACTTCATCTACATACTTCGCAAAGTAAGGATCATCAACAAATAATTCTGGCAATACATCAAACCCCGTCACTTCAACCTTCATTGTAGTCAACAAATGATTCCTTCGACTCAATGCATCTGCCACTCTATTCGTAATTCCCGATTTATGCTTCACCACAAATGTAAATTGTTGTAAGTAGGCAATCCACGAAGCATGCCTAGCTGCAATCTTGTCCTATCCCTGCATATGCTTCAACGCTTCATGATCAGTATATAAAAAAAATTCTTTATGGAACAAATAGTGTCTCCAATGTTTGATAGCTTGAACAATAGCATAGAATTCCACATCATAAGTATTATATCTCATCTTGGCTCCCGATAGCTTCTCACTGAAATATGCAATAGGACGACCTTTCTGACTCAACACCCCTCCGATTCCAACCTTCGATGCATCAGTATGCAATTCAAACAACAACTGAAAATCCGGCAACACTAGAATTGGTGCTGTCGTCAAAAGTTCCTTGATTCTCTCAAAAGCAAATCCTGCTTCCTCTGACCATGAAAATTGCTTCCCCTTCATACAATCAGTAACTGGTGCCATCACGCTACTGAAGTGTGGAATAAATCTTCGGTAAAATGATGCTAAACCATGAAAGCTTCTAACTTCTATTATCGTACTGGGTTGTGGCCAATTTCTGATTGCTTCAACTTTATTCTGATCCACCTGTATACCTCCATCCGAAATAACATATCCTAAAAATAAAACACTATGCATCATGAACACGCATTTCTTCGTTGCAGCATAAAATTGTTCATGTCGCAAGATCATCAACACTTCCCTCAGATGTTGCAAGTGTTCCTCTGAGCTTCTACTATATATCAGTATATCATCAAAATACACCACCACGAATTTCCCAATAAATGGTCTAAAGATTTGATTCATCACCCGCATAAATGTACTCGGTGCATTCGAAAGACCAAATGGCATAACCAGCCATTCGTACAACCCCTCTCTTGTCTTGAATGCTGTCTTCCATTCGTCTCCTGGTCTAATTCGAATTTGATGATAACCACTCTTCAAATCAATTTTCGAAAAGATAGTAGCCCCACTAAGATGATCCAACAAGTCATCCAATCTAGGCATAGGAAATCTGTATCTCACTGTAATCTTATTCAGTGCCCGACTATCAGTGGACATTCTCCATGTTCCATCCTTCTTCGGCACTAATAAAGCTGGCACGACACAAGGACTTAAACTTTCCTATACACGTCCCTGTTCATGCAATTCTTCCACTTGCCTCCTCAACTCCTCGTTTTCCTTTGGACTCATTCTGTAATGCGGTCTATGAGGTAACACAGCTCCTGGAACAAGATCAATTTGATATTGAATGTCTCTCAACGGCGGTAACTCTGTCGGTAGCTCCTCAGGAAATACATCGTCAAATTCTCCCAGCACTGGCTTTACTTCTTTAGGATCTCAACCACTTCATTACTCTCACGTCCAATCAACAAAAATACTTCAGGCTCCTCTTCGACTTCCTTAACAAACTCCTTCAAAGATAGCAAAGTTTTAAGTTCTTCAATCTCCTCCAACTTGCTTTCTTCTTGTTGTCGCTTCTTAGGAATTAAAGTGATTTTAGTACCCTCAAACATGAAACTATAACTGTTAGTACATCCATCATGTTGCACCGCTCTATCATACTGCCATGGTCTCCCCAACAACAGATGACATACATCCATGTCCACAACATCACACCAGATTTCATCTTTGTATTTCTTCCCAATCGAAAAATTAACACAAGCTCTTCATCCAACTTTCACCTCCCCACCTTTCCTCAACCAAGCTAACTAGTAAGGTTTCGGATGCTTCTCAGTCTTCAATGCTAACTTCTTCACAGCTTCTGTAGAGATAATATTGTCACAACTTCCTGCATCAATAACAAATTTGCAAACTCTTCCCAGAATAGTGCACGTTGACTGAAAAATGTTACTCCGCAACCAGCTAGTTTCCTCCTCCTGTTTTGGTGTCAAACAAGATTTCTTCATCATTAATGAATACCCTTTATCTCCCGACACATTTTCTTCCTCCTCATCATGTAGTGAATTAGAACATTCAGCTTCTACCTCCTCATCTTCAACCTCAGCAATCATTGCTCACTTCTTTGGCTTTGGACATTCATTACTTTTGTGACCAATCTCCTTACAATTGAAACATTTGATACCACTATTGATTCTGGTCTTAGCAACTTCATTAACAACTGGTTTTGCAACAGCCTTCGAAACATTCACGTTGCTACTAGCCCCTTTCGTTGGATTGTTAGAATTTGTAAACACACCTCCACCTCTCCTTCCTTGCTTCTCCCAAGCGATAGCTTTTTGATGTGCTTCAGCAACAGATCTGGGATCAAACATATTCACCATATCTTGTATCTGCATTCTCAACCCTCCAACAAATCTAGCGGTCAATTGCTCCTCTGTCTCCATGATATCATTCCTCGCAATCAATTGATAAAATTCATCCGCATAATCATTCACAGACTTTGTACCCTGTCTCAGATTCTGCAATCTTTGATACATAAGAGACTGATAATTATATGGCAAGAATGTAGCTTTCATCAACTTCTTCATCTTATCCCATGATTCAATCTTTGACTTTCCCATCCTTTCCCGCGTAAGTTTAGTTTGCTGCCACCATGCCATAGCACTCCCTTTCAAACGAGTAGCAACCAACTTCACTCTTTGATGCTCAGGAACCTCCTTAATGTCAAAAATTTCATCCACATTAGACAACCAATCCAAAAATTCCTCAGCCACCATTCCACCCTTGAATTCTGGAATTTCAGTTTTCATCCACGACTCCCATCGTCGATCATATTCTACATCCCGATATGCATTTCTAACTTGGTCACGATCTCGAGAATGAACACTACATCTCCCACCATCTTCATCAAAAACAGATGTACTTCGATAACGATCTCGACCACCCACATCTCTATGATCCCGCATATCTCTTCTACTTTCTCTTTCATCATCACGGTATGGTTCATGTTCAAACTCACGTGGAGTTCTTCTCTCTTCATCTCTATACTCATGATGTTCTCTTCTCAATGAAACTGAAGATTCTCCTCTTCCTCGATAAGATTGTGGCGATACCCTTCTCGCTTCCGTAACCGATGGCGAAACTCTGTTTCCTCCATGGTTCGAGATTGGCGACCTTCTTCTTTGACCTTGGTTCATGTCCATCATCAATTTTTCTAACCTCCCAATACCTTCATCTAACTTCTCATTGAATTTGTTGCTAATTCTTTGTTCCATCTGTTCGGCATCCTCTCGCTTATACAAATCTTCAACATTTTGATGACAATTAGCTCTTCTCGGCGGCATGATTTAAAACATCACAAACACTTCAATTCTCGGCTTTTCAAAATGATACCAAATGATGCACGGCCTTCAACTTCAAACTCTCGGACTTGAATAACAAAGTGATGCACGACTTGAACTCTTGAATAATAATTGGCTCCAAGACTCAGCTTAGCTATGATTGGCTAAGTCTAGCTCTGATACCAAATGATGCAGCAGCGGATAACAAAAATGATGATTCGGTGAAAGTAGCGATCTGGGAATTAAAGATACCAATAGGCCCAAATCCGTTGATCCAAAGATACTGGATTTTTGCTATCTCCAACACGTTGATCGCGCACGATACTGTGTTTAAAGATCTACGATTCTTCGTACGTTGATCTAGCGCACTAGATACCGTGAATCGGCTTCAGCGATCGTTGATTCGAGCGCACTCGAATACCGAAGGTGGAGATAGGAGATCACACTCAACTACCAATTGAAGAAGTGGCACAAAGCACACAAACAAATTTTATTCAAACTCAACTAAACTATTACAAATGACACAACTCTGCTATTTATAGAGTTTTATAACACACACGACTCAACATTTGACAACACTTAGGTCGTGGACGACCTATCACAAACAAGCGACCTAAACAATAAAACACACGCGACCTACGACTTATATACAAAGCGACATAAGAAATACAACATAACGACCTAAAATACAACATCACATAAGGTCAAGCGACCTAAAAATACACGGCAGCGACTTATCTTGAGCGACTTAAAAATGGATGCCAGCGATCTAACTTCACAGTAGCATAAGGTCGAACGACCTAAAAGAATGCGACTTAAGCTTCCTTGCGACTTAACTTTTACGCGACCTATAAGAAAGTGCGGCATACTGAGTGAGCTAACTCGTTAGGTCGCTCGCGACTTATCATAGGTCGCTGGATCTTCTTCGTGCGACCTAACTAGGTCGTAGGTCGTAGATAATGACAGAGATGGTATATTAGGTCACTTATGAGTTATTTCTCCCTTCTCTCTTAGCTCGCTAGCTCGTAAGTCATTAGGTCGCTCGCGACCTATAATTTGCGACCTATTGTTGTACCACGCTGCATCAAATTCTTAAGTGGAATTTGTATTTAAGGGATATACCAAGTAAATAGGTGAATGTGAATGATAATTGCGAATAAGTGAATATAAATGAAATGAATAGGAATAAGAGAAACTGGTATAGTTAAGAATCAATTGAAATTAATACATATGTTGTATGTATATTATTTTATTCGCGTGACGATTTGATTCAGATTCGAGCACAGAATTTTTGAGATAATTTATATCAATCCAAGTTAGGATTTTTCACTCGATTTTCGACGGCGAACCCTGGATATGGATTTTTGATTGGTTCTGATATTCTCTATCATAGTATATGGCTATGCAAGGAGAATGACGGTTTCTAATCAAGGAACCAGATCTGAGTCCGCACTAGAGAGTCGTGTGAATGATACTAGTTCGGAAGGAAATTGTGTGATCGAGTGAGCGATCAGATTTGATATTGTGTACGGATGATATATGTACATTGTACGGTGTTATTAAATCAAATATTGAAAATTGAAATTTGCAAAATAAAATGATTTTGAATTATTTGATTGGATATTATTGGTAAATAAGATGTAGGCATTTAAAAATAAGAGAAAATTGGATTGCCGACAAGAAGTTACAGGTTTAAATTATTGTTTAAATTTAATGGTTTAATGATTGAGCTACTTGGCTTTTGTTTTCTTTTGATAATTTGGGCCCGTAGTGGCGATTTGTATTTTCTCGAATCTAGCTGCGCAAAGGAGACGCTGGTGAAATTTTTTGAAAATTTAAGGAGTTAGAAAATTTTGTAGAGAATTTTTTTTAACTAAAAATTTGATTTTGGGTTATAACTTGAAATGGTTGAGTAAATAATATTATTTGGAATCTATGGATGAATTTGGAAATTAGTAGAAGAGATAATGTGGTTTCAATAAATTGATTTTGGGAAGTTGTTTAAACTAATTGGGTTTGAGAAAGTTAATGGGTTGGCCATTCTTCTTACCTTGGTAATTTCGGGGGTGAAATTCTTTTAAGGAGGAAGGAATGTAATGACCCAGATTTTTTGGTTATTTGAAATTGGAATATTTAATTGATTTTAAATATTTAAACGTTAATTTTTAACTTGAATTTCAAATATAAGGATTTATTGGATAATTTAATAATTCGAATTTACTTAAATAATTGAATCTTGAGTTTTAAGCTTGTTAAAAATAATTTAAAGGATTACTAAATTTGAATTAATAAGAATGAGGATAATAAAAAATTAAATTAGATCTATAAGTGGTTTACTTGATTTTAAAAATAACTAGTATAAATTGACGAGTAAAAATAGCCTTCCGAGGCATAATCTCAGAATTTGACGAAACCAGTTCCATTGGATCGTAATAGTGTATTGTTTGCACAAAAAATGGACAAACACCTCAAAGTTGTATAATTTAATAGATCTTATGTTGTTCTTAGTGATTTTTGAGATTTATGCCAATATATGAAAAGCAGGGGCTAAACTGTAAAAAGACACGCAGATTTATAGTGGTTCAGCCAGAATGTGCCTACGTCCACTTTATATGTTATTTCTCTTCTCTTATTCTGATTACAAGTACAAAGCTTTGATACAAGTAAAAGAAAGTTGTTTGAAAGTTCCTTCCGTGCTTGAGCTCTCAAACTTGTCCCCATTGTTGTACCCCTGCCCCTCTATTTATAGAGTGAGGCTAGGGGTAGGGGTCCAGGATGTGTATAGTTGCTGATGGGCCTGGGCTGATGTGATCTGGCCTGGTACGTCTTGGTTCGGCATCGCTTGGTTCGGAGGTGGTTGGAGTGTAGAATGGACCGGTTGTAGGTGATCCGGTGCTATGTGGCAATCGCTTGGTCCGGTTTGGGGGTTGGTCCGGTAGGAACATGGGAAGTGCAGTTTGGGCCGGTAGTTGCTTGGACCGGTGGTGAGATGGTGAGGTTGGTCCGGTGTGGAGTTGGTTCGGCATGGGCTGGTGAGGTTGGTCCGGTGTGGAGATGGTTCGCCATGGGCTGGTCCGGTTATGGAGTTGGTTCGGCATGGGCTGGTTTGGCATTGGAGTTGGTGGGTTATGGATTTGGTTCGGTTCTTTCGGTCCGGGGGTGAGAATTCACCCAACATTTGCCCCCCAAAGTGGGGCGTATACTGGCATACGGCTCACTTTGTTCTTTGTTCTCAGTCTTCGTTCGGTCACTAAGTGCCGGACCGGATGATCCGGTGTCCTTTGTGTGCCTATAAGTAGGGGTGGTACGCCTTCGTCATTCCTGTCCAAAACATCTCTGCCGAATCAAGCTCTCTGCCGAATTGCTTCAGAAACACCGAATAAGGTACTTGACTTTCCTTCGCCGAATGAAACTTGTATGTTGCACCGAATGAACCTTAGCTGTGAATGCCGAATGAACCATTGAGAGTGAGAATGCCGAATGAGCCATTGAGAGTGAGAATGCCGAATGGGATTTAGTTGAGATTGCCGAATGGGATTTCTAGATGGGGATGCCGAATGGAATTTAACATTTACTTTACCAAATGTCAATGGGAGTCTGAGCATTTTGATTTTATGAGTGAAATTTCATATTACACACATACTTGTTTACATCCTCTGTTCTAACGATGCTCTTCTTTGTGTTTGCAGATAAATGTCTCGAAAAGCAGAAACTCGCTCGGATAAAAAGAAGTCCCAGGGCGAAGGAGAAACTTCCTCAGTGCCCCCTGTTCAGCCAGGTCCGGAACGTCATGGATCTACCCCGAGATCACTAGTGGACGGGTACGGCCCTCAGGAGCTTCTGAACTCCCCGCCCAATTGCTTTCCTAGCTCCCTTAAGGAAGAGCAGCTTGATGTCATCTCCCGTTCTTTCGGAATTGATAGGGCTCGAATGTTGTTGCCAGGGAGAGAAGTTATGCCGTACGACCCTCCTGAAGGGTACTTTGCCTACAGCAGATACCATTGCATGTGTGGTGCCATTCCTCCTCTTAACGCTTGGGTAGCCAGCTTCCTCACATATCTAAAGGTGGCCCCATTCCAGCTTCAACCCAACTCGTATGCTATACTGGTGAGCCTCTTCGTCATCTTTCGGAGGAAGTATGGTCGTGCTCCTTCTAACCGGGAGATCCGGTACTTGTATAATCTGAGGGGCTATAAGAAGGGGTCCCCATACATCAGCTTGGAGTCAGCTGTGACCTTTAAGCCAGTCTTGGATCTGTATTCCAAATTCAGCATGTTCAAGAAGGAGTGGTTCTTTGTCAGGGACGACTCTGTTTCTATTCGGCGTTTTACTTCTGGATGTAAGTCGACGCTTTATCTATAATTTCCATTCTGGTTGCGATGCTTCTCCTCATACATTTTCATTTTTGCTAGCGACAGGTGGCTTTGTCGTTGTGGAGACTGATCGCCTGGTTCAGACGGCGGCTGAGATAGAAGCTATTCTCGGGAAATATAGATCATCTGCCTACCTGATCAGAAACGCAACCCTTCTGGAGTATAACTTAATCCTTCCACAGCAGTCAGTAGTCAAGCTGAGGGAAACGGCGGAGGAGAGGGCGCCTGCTCAGGCTAAGGGAGGTGTCACGGTAGAGAGCAGCAAGAGGAAACCTTTCACAAAACCTCCAGCCGTCGGCGGTAAGAAACTTAAGAAGTCGGACAGTCCCTCCCCAAGCAATTGTCCACTTACCCAAGAGGAGGAAGACATAGAGGAGGAAAGGGGCGAGAGTGGAGGTGACCGGGAAGGTGGTGATGGCATCGGGGCCTTGCTTCCTGGGCAAGCGGGCGAGATTCAGGAGTGGATGGATGATGTATTCCACCAAGCTTTTGAGGGGCTGGACGGGGAACTGGCTTTGGTAGAGAAAACTGGGAAAGCTGACAAGGCTGGAACTGGCGCAAGCGAGCCTCCTCAGACTATTCCAACCAAGGTGGCTCCGACGACTCAAGGTGAACTTTTGATTCCTGCGGGCTCCATTTATGATAGGGACTTAGGAATATTTTATGACCCGCTCCCATCCTGGAATGAAATCCAGGACTTATTGCAGTATCCTACTCCTCCCCAGGGTTTGTACAACCACAGATGTGTTTCCTTTCTTTTTATCTTTTAATTTGCCGTGTTTTCTCGAATTATAGATCAATGTATGCTTGTGACACTTTTTCTTCATATCAGGAGCAGGTAAAACGGCCAAGGC
Source organism: Allium fistulosum (assembly GCA_030737815.1). Classification (NCBI taxonomy): domain Eukaryota; kingdom Viridiplantae; phylum Streptophyta; class Magnoliopsida; order Asparagales; family Amaryllidaceae; genus Allium; species Allium fistulosum. The sequence continues at coordinate 1,149,216,073 of CM060905.1, forward strand.
CTCAGATCTTCGGCACAGGCTGGAACAGTACAAGCTCTCCAAAGCTTCCGCCAAGCCGAAGACTCCGACTCACCGTTCCGGGGATGTAGTCGACTATCGTCCTCTTCTCGGGGTTATTGAAGAGGGTATTCAGAAGAGAAAGAGGAGTCATCCCTTATCCGAACCTTCGCTCGGTCCCCAGCCCCTAATTCAGCCCTTTCATGATATCACAGAGGAGGGTACTGAGTCCGCACTCTCTCCGCACCTGTCTGGAAACCCGATCGCTATTCAGATTGATCGTCCTGACTTGGCTCGTAATCCATTCGCGGGTCATCCTGATCTGGATCCAAGTTCCCATGATGTTACTTTTGACGAGGTTACTGGCGAGCACCTTCTTCCCCGCAATCCCATGGTACGGGTGCTCGATGAGGCTAAGTCTTTAGATCTTGATCTTCTTACTACTCGGATAGTTACCATAGGAGACGAGGCCAAGGCTAATATGGATCGGGTGGCGGAGGAGACTAGGAAGCTGATGGGGCATCATGCCCGGCTGGTTAAGGCTGGAGAGGAAATTGGGAGTGCCAACATCCGATTACGGTTGATGGTTTCAGACCAGGCGAAACAGCTTGCTGATCAAGCTATTCAGATTTCCCAGCATGAGGCTGCCTCCGGGCGACTGAGGAAGGCTATGGAGGAGGCTAGTAAGGCGGAGCTGCGGAAGATGGAGGCTGTCTGTAAGGAGCAGATAAATATGGCCATCTCGACAGTGGATGAGGTTCGGAGGGTGGATCTTGAGCGGTTAGAGGAGATGTCGGGGAAGCTTGAAGCCGCAGAGCTTGCTCAAGTTAGGCTGAAGGAGGAGATGGAGGCGATGCGGAGGTTCCTTCAGGCTGACTGCTCGAGATACCGATTGGAGAGAGATGCCGCCGTTGAAAGGTTGTCGGCTTCCGAGGCCCGGATGAGGGAGTTTGAGGAGAATGAGGGGATGATGGACGAAATGCTCCAGGACATGTACTTCCGAACCTGGAAGCAGGGCAACCTATCCTGGATGGATGATTATCCTAGGGTCATGGCCAAGATCTATCTTCGGGCCCTGGAGGAGGCTAAGGCTGATGCGGATAGAGATGGTGGTGTGGCTTTCATCATGGATGTGGTCACTGCCCAGTTTGCCAAGGAGGAGAAGATGGCGGTGAAGGAGGGTATGCGGTTGCTTGATGCTGAGGAGGCAGGTGCGCAAGTTGAGGATGATGACCAGGATGGCCAAGAAGCAGGTGCTGGTAAGTCTTCCTTTCTTAGTCTCCCCATTAACCTGGTTACTTATCACTAATGAATCCTTTCTTTGACTGGACAGGTGGTCAACAGGACAAGGATAAAACTTCAATACAACCGGCCCCTTGATCAGACCTGGAAAAAACTCTTTTTGTGGACTTGACAGGGTTGTATATGTTAATCTTAAAAGTGACTCTTAGGTTGTAATATTTTGCCACTTGCAATAAATAGCTTTATTTTTGACGTGTAATTCTTTAACTTAAGCTGATTTTGTTGTCTTTTGAATGTTTTTGCTATTTTGACATGTTGCCTAAGAAATATAGCTATGCATACTCTTGTAATTAAATTGCGTTTGATGTCAGGTTCTTGTTTAAAACATAATTTCATGTCTTGCAATGTTAGCGTGTGGTGTGAACAAATTATAGTCATGTATTTTAAATTATAGTCATGTATTCGTACACAAAAGAAGAAAATACCGCCCTTCATGTTCTAATTGTATATGGTAGTTTTGAATATCTTGTATAATCGAGCCCGGAACGCAGCTGAATGCCCTGCCATCCAATTGTGAGTCCCTACACCCATTGGCGAGTATCTCTTACTCTGTATCCTGTACTTCAAGAATGGTTACAGAGGATAGGAGAAAAGTTTTTTAAGTAAAATTGAAATATGTGAAAAAGTAAAAATTTCCAATCACGGAAGGCCTTCGATGTGCTTAAGTTCGTGGCAAACGGGTTTTGTAGTCACTTTCCCTAGCTGTGGGTCTTGGAGACATTTGTCACCCATCTTACGCCTCCGCGGGGAGTTAATTCTTTTTTACCACAGCCGCACTTAAGACACATCGGAGCCGAGATCGCGCACAGTAACTACCCGGGCCATTATGGCCCGTAATCGTGGGTATTATTCGATTTACTATGGCCGGCTAGCGTGGGTGCCGATCGTCAACTGTGAACTACCCCTGGCTGGCCACACCTTATGTTTGGGCTTATAGTCGGTTCACAATTGTCGGCGAGCCTAACGCCGTAATGAGCTGCCTCGGCTATAGTCGGCCTTCTCGGTGGCTTATAATCGGCTCATTACAGTTGGCTTTAAGGGCCGTCGCGAGCAATGAGTTAACCCGCAGCAGAGGGATGCTGGAGCAAAAGTGTCTCATTGGCGAGGGCATAGATTCGCATAGTACCTGTTAGGTTTTGCCCAAGTGAAGTTGCGCCGTGGAGTGCTTTGAGTGGAAATGCTATACGCATAGGATTTTGTTCAACAGAAAAGGATAAAGTTAACAAGTAGCCAAGATATAAAGAACAAGTTAAAAAAGAGACAAAGTTTTTTAAAGTGGTTCGGCATGAAAAGGCCTACGTCCACTGATTCTCTTTGTTAATTCACTTCATATGGGCAATACAAGTTAATAAAAGTATCGACGGAGGTGTTGGATGTTCCATGCCCTCTGGAACACCTCTCCGTCCACTGTTGACAAAATATAGGCTCCGTTGTGGAGATCTTTATGAATTACATATGGTCCATCCCAGATTGGGTCTAGTGCTCCGGGGCGAGGGAAGATTCGCTTGAGGACAAGATCCCCTTCTTGTAAGGTACGATGCTTGACTTTGGAGTTGTATTGCACTGCCACTTTCTGCTTGTGGGCTGCTGTTTTAAGGACTGCATCATTTCTTCTCTCCTCAACTAGATCCAAAGACATGTGGAGGAGCTCTTCATTCTCTTCCGGGTTATAGTGGATCCTACGGTGGGAAGGCACAATGGTTTCAACTGGGAGCATAGCCTCCGATCCGTATGCCAAAGAGAAAGGAGTGTGCCCCGTTGATGTTCTGAAAGATGTGCGGTAGGTCCACAGTGCCGTAGGGAGTTCATCCACCCAAGCGCCCTTTGACTTTTCGAGCTTCTTTTTGATCAGAGTCTTCAGAATTTTGTTGACTGCTTCGACTTGTCCGTTTGCCTAGGGATACGCTACGGATGAGAAGCTTTTATGAATTCCGTGCTCTCGGCACCAGTTGGCGAATTCCTCGCTGTCAAACTGAAGTCTATTGTCTGATATGATTTTGAGTGGGACTCCGTACCTGCACAGAACATTTTTGATCAAGAAGTTAATAACTTTTGCTGAAGATACTTTATTCAGAGGTTCTACTTCCACCCATTTGGTGAAATAATCAACTGCCACTATAGCATATTTGGCCCCACCTCGGCCCATCGGTAGCTCGCCGATTAAGTCAATTCCCCACATTGCGAAGGGCCAAGGGCTGGTCATTTGAGTAATCTCAGTTGTTGGTAGCCGTGGAATCTTAGCAAATTTTTGGCATCTGTCACACTTCTTGACGAAATCTAAGGCGTCCTTGCTTAAGGTGGGCCAGAAATATTCGTAACGGAGTATCTTTTTTGCTAATGTTTGCCCTCCGGTGTGATCTCCGCAGCTTCCCTGATGGATGTTGGACAAGATTTCCTTGGCTTCCCTCCCAGCGACACACCTTAATAATGGGTTAGAGAATCCGTGCCGATAGAGGATGTCTTCTTGTACTGTGTAGCGGGATGCTTTCCTCAAGATTTTCTTGACTTCGTTACGCCCGTTGGGTAGCGTGCCACTCCGTAGGTAGTCTCGGATAGGAGTCATCCAAGTTGCTTCTTCGGTTGTAGCTACCAGATTCACTTGTTCAAAACTTGGGGCCAGTTGCTTTGAGATGGCTACTGCCCCGAAGATGGTGACGTCTCTCACACTTCCTTGCTTTGCCAACTCGTCGGCTTCTTGGTTCTCTTCCCGAGGGATGTGTTTGACTAAGTAGTGGTCCAATCGGCTGAGAAGTAACTTGGTCTTCTTTAGATATGCTATGAGTCGCTCTTCTCGAGCTTGGAATTCTCCTAGTATTTGATTAACAATGAGTTGGGAATCGCTATGAAGACACAAAGAATTGCCTCCGATTTCTATGGCAATTTCTAGTCCGGCTATCACTGCTTCATATTCTGCATCGTTATTGGTGGCGGCGAACTCCAGTCTTATAGCATAGTGCAGTTTGTTTCCCCTGGGAGCGATTATTACCACACCTGCCCCCGAGCCTTGTTCGTTTGATGCACCATCCACAAAGAGATTCCACTTGATATCTTCTGTTATTTCCAATTGCCCCTGATCTTCGTTGGTAGTGAACTCTGCAATGAAATCAGCCATGGCCTGTCCCTTGATGGCGGTGCGAGGGTGATAGGTGATATCATACTGACTCAGTTCAATGCACCATTTAAGTAATCGCCCAGAAGTGTCGGGACGATGGAGTACCTGCCTCAGCGGTTGATCGGTCAGGACTTTGATGGAATGGGACTGGAAGTAGTGAATCAATTTCCGTGATGTGATTAATAAACAGTATGCTAACTTCTCAAGTTTAGGATATCTGACTTCTGCCCCAGTAAACCTTTTGCTGACGAAGTAAACTGGTCGTTGCGTGCGGTTGTCTTCCCTTACCAAGGCAGCGCTTAGAGCGTGAGATGACACAGCAAGGTATAGATATAATTCTTCGCCTTCGCTTGGAGTCGAGAGTACCGGTGGTTTCTGGAGGTGTTCGATTAGGTTAAGGAAAGCGGTTAAGCATTCGTCCATCCATTCGAACTTTCCTTTATCTTTCTTTAGAGCTTCGAAAAAGGGGACGCACTTGTCCGTTGCCTTGGAGATGAATCGGCTTAGGGCGGCCACTTTTCCATTTAGGCTTTGCATTTCCTTTCGGGTGGAAGGTATCTTGATATCCCTTAGCGCTCGGACTTGTTCAGGGTTTGCTTCAATCCCTCGGGCATGGACGATGAACCCTAAGAATTTTCTCGATGATACTCCGAAGGAGCACTTTAGTGGATTCAACTTCATTCCATACTGTCGAAGTACCTGGAACATTTCGCCTAGGTGGCTTACGTGATCTTTGGCTTTCCTTGACTTTACCAACATGTCATCCACATATACTTCCATAGTTTGTCCTATTAGTCCTGCAAACATCTTGTTGACGAGGCGCTGGTAGGTGGCTCCTGCATTTTTAAGTCCGAAAGACATTACCTTATAGCAGTATAAACCTCGGTCGGTGATGAAACTAGTGTGGTCTTGGTCGGGAGTATGCATAGGAATTTGGTTATATCCTGAGTATGCGTCCATAAAAGATAGGAGCTCATGCCCGGCTGTGCTGTCTACAAGTTGGTCGATTCTGGGAAGTGGGAAGCAATCCTTTGGGCAGGCGTCGTTTAGGTTGGAGAAGTCAATGCAGGTCCGCCACTTCCCATTAGCCTTCTTTACCAGTACCGGGTTGGCGATCCATTCCGGGTAAACAGCTTCTCGTATGAAGTCATTGGCGAGTAGATTCTTTACTTCTTCATCGAGGGCTGCTGATCGCTCTGCCCCCATACTTCTCTTTTTTTGTTTTACAGGCGCCTTGGTAGGATCAATGTTTAATACGTGGCATGCTATGTCGGGGGAAATTCCGGTCATGTCAGCGTGTGACCAAGCGAATACATCCAAGTTGTGGCGGAGAAAATCGATGAGTTGTTCCTTCAACTCGGCTTTTAGTTGGGACCCAATTTTCAATAGTCTACTTGAGTCGTGCTTGTCTACAGATATAAACTCCATAGCCTCTGCAGGCTCAGCGGTGGCCTCCTCCTCTTTGTCCCTAGGGTCTAATTCATTGAAAGGGTCGCTGGTATATCGAAGAGGAGGGGCTTTCTTTAGTTGCTATGCTTCCAGACTTTTTGTGCAGAGGGCAATCTCTACACCCTTCCCTTTATCCTTCCTGTGGTTGTTGCGAAGTTCAGTCACATAGCAGTCTCTAGCAACGTCCTGGTCTCCTTCTACTTCCCCTACTCCATTATCCGTTGGGAATTTCATCTTTAGGCACCATGGGGCTAAGACAATTTGGAAGTCAGACAAGGATGGCCTTCCTAAGAAGGCGTTGTAGGCCGACTGGTTTTCTATTAGCACAAACGTTTATTTCCGTACAGCAGAGCGGGGATGGCTTCCAATTTCAACAAAAAGGTCCAGTTGCCCAAGGGGCATCTTCGCATCTCCAGTGAAGCCGTGTAGTGGTTTATCGCAGGGGGATACATCCTTCATTGATAGCTTCATTTTGTCGAATGCGTGTTTGAACAGGATGTTTACCGAGCTTCCAGTGTCTACCAGGATTCGGTATACTTCGGCGGGACCAAGTCGGGCAGTGATGACCATGGAATCCATGTGAGGGTACTGCCTTCCTTCTAGGTCACGCTTACCGAATGTGATGTCATTACTTTCTTTCCGCTTCGGGTGGCGTTCTTCTATAACCGAATTGACGTAGTCTTTATTGTCTCTAAGCGACTTTCCTTATCTTTCCATCTCTTTCCAGCTTCTGTCTGCGATGTGTGGCCCTCCTGAGATGGTATGGACCACTATCTTTTCTTGGCTAGAGCTGCTAGCGTTGCGGTTTCCTCTGTCGGCCCCCGGTGAGGGTAGCCTTGGGTTTTCATTGGCAGGAGCTGGGGTCCTGTCCTGACCTTTTACATAACGTTCCAGTTTCTTCCTTCTGATGTGTTCCTCAATCAGATCTCGGAGATGATGGCATTCGTTGTTATCATGCCCGTGAGATTCGTGGAAGTGGCAGAACTTTCCAGACTTCTGTGCGTTATCGGACTCCTTCTTGTATGGTGGGCGTTTGTATCTAACTTCGCCTTGGGTGGCAAGGAAGATATTTTCGACGGTCTCGTTCAAAGGAGTGTAAGTGTCGAATCTCGGTCCTGGCCGATATAGGCGCTTTTCTCCCTTCTTGCCCCCAGCATTGTCTCTGGAATCATTTCTTCGAACGTCTCTTGCCACAGCAGGGGCGTTGCTATGAGTTGCCTTATTTTGCTATCCTGACTGCCCCTCGACGGCAGCATCCTCAAGCCTCATATATTTCCCGGCTTCATGGAAGAAATCGGGTAAAGTAGCTGGTTTTTCTTTCGTCAACCTTCTAGCGAATTTAGTCTCCGGATGCACACCACTACAGAGGGCCATTAGGATAAGCTTCTCATCGGCATCTTGGACTGCGGCTGTTGCGGCGTTGAATCGGGTTAGGTATTGTTGCAGCTTCTCTCCAGGTTTCTGTTTGACACTGGATAAGGAATAAGCGTCCTTAGGTTGTTCCACATGAATGCGGAACTGACTGATAAACTTTTCTTTCAACATTTCCCACGAGCTGATGGATCCCTGGGGTAGATGACAGAACTAGGAGGTAGCAAGATCTGCTAAGAAGAGCGGAAAGCATTTGCATAGTACTCCCTCTGTCGCCCCACTCATGAGCATATGCTGCGTGTACCTCTGTAAGTGTACAACAGGATCGGAGGTCCCTTTGTAGGGTTCCATTGTTGGCATCTTCCATTCTCGGGGGGTGATAGCAATTTCGATATTGCGGGCGAAAGGGCTGGTTACCCTAGCGCTTATCCCTCGATCTCTTTGCTCCCGTTGGACACACTCTCTGAATAAGCGTGCCATCCTTTCATCAGAACTTGGAGCAGATAGAAATGAGTTTGGTTCTGTTCTATGGGATTGATTCCGTCCAGATGACCTGTAGGGATGGTATCGTCTATCATTCCTCATATTTTCCAGTGGCTGCCTTTGGTCTTCTGGGAGCATGCTCGGGTCAGCTACAGTTGGCCCTTGCCTTGATCTCCCCTTGTTGGGTTCTGATCTAAGCACTTCCTCAGGTCCAACTTCGGGCTGGACTCTAGCTCAGCCCCGTTCACTGGCGTTTCTGTGGTTATGCAGCATGACAGGCTCAGCTACAGTTGACCTTCGCCCGGTACCTCCCCCGTCGGGTTCGGTACCAAACGTTTCCTCAGGCCTAACTTCGGGCTGTGCTCGGTCTTGGCTCCTACCATGGCTACTTCTACCGTTAGCTCCTTCGAAGAAGGAAGATCTTTGTTGTCTCTGAGATCCTCCAGACTGGGACTCGCCCCATGATTCAGTGTTGCGGTTAGATTCTTCAGCGTCCCTTAAGCGTGACATGAGATGGTCCACCAAGGCTTCCTGCTGGGACGTGAAGCGGTTAGTTACTTCAACCACAACTCTGTCCAGATCTGCTCTAGTAATTGCTGCAGGCTGTTCTGTGGTAGGAGTAGTTGGGTTAGCATGTTCTTCATTTGTTACTATTGCTGGAGGAGGACGATTTACTTGATTCATGACAGCTGGATCTGGAAGACTGCTGGATGCGATGTTTTTTCCTTTGTTAACATCTTTTCTCTGTTTGGGAGGCATGTTTTCCAAGTGGCGGACGATGCTGTTAGGAAAACTTGTTAAGCGGATGAAGCTGAAGCTTCGAGCTTCTAGCTCTCAGTGAAAGCACCAAAAATGTTTGCACAAAAAATGGACAAACACCTCAAAGTCGTATAATTTAATAGATCTTATGTTGTTCTTAGTGATTTTTGAGATTTATGCCAATATATGAAAAGCAGGGGCTAAACTGTAAAAAGACACGCAGATTTATAGTGGTTCAGCCAGAATGTGCCTACGTCCACTTTATATGTTATTTCTCTTCTCTTATTCTGATTACAAGTACAAAGCTTTGATACAAGTAAAAGAAAGTTGTTTGAAAGTTCCTTCCGTGCTTGAGCTCTCAAACTTGTCACCATTGTTGTACCCCTGCCCCTCTATTTATAGAGTGAGGCTAGGGGTAGGGGTCCAGGATGTGTATAGTTGCTGATGGGCCTGGGCTGATGTGATCTGGCCTGGTACGTCTTGGTTCGGCATCGCTTGTTTCGGAGGTGGTTGGAGTGTAGAATGGACCGGTTGTAGGTGATCCGGTGCTATGTGGCAATCGCTTGGTCCGGTTTGGGGGTTGGTCCGGTAGGAACATGGGAAGTGCAGTTTGGGCCGGTAGTTGCTTGGACCGCTGGTGAGATGGTGAGGTTGGTCCGGTGTGGAGTTGGTTCGGCATGGGCTGGTGAGGTTGGTCCGGTGTGGAGATGGTTCGGCATGGGCTGGTCCGGTTATGGAGTTGGTTCGGCATGGGCTGGTTTGGCATTGGAGTTGGTGGGTTATGGAGTTGGTTCGGTTCTTCCGGTCCGGGGGTGAGAATTCACCCAACATGTATTATTATCGAATTTCAAATTTTGTAGCGTTTAGATTTATCGTTTGGTCATACAGGATATAAACGCGTTGAAATTAATATTGGAAATTCAATACATTAATGGTCCAAAAAGCTATCTTCTCCATACGATCTAATTAGGACTTGAAACCTTTTCCATTGCGTTCGAAATAGGGGTATAATATTATGAATGCCTAGCGGCATGCCTCGTTAGGGGTTCGAGATTTTGAATTGTGTAAATCGAGATATTTTGGAATTTAAATTAATATATTGTCTAGTCAAATATTCACATCAGCTTCTTACCTTTCCCTTCAAGTCACTGTACACAGCCCGTATACGCCACCTTCTTATCTTTCACCTCATCCCTCGTCTATTTTAAACCAGAGCACGCAACTTACAGTGGAAAATAAAAAGGCATGACGAACTTTAAAAAAAATCATTTCTCCTTGTATACTTGATAAAAAAAATCTTAAACTAGTTTTAAAAATTCCACTTTTCAATTCTCTTCAATCTGGTAGGGGTATTGGAAGGTGCGTTGTCAGTTGGGGGGATCGAGGCTGTACAGTGACGAGCAGTTCGACTAGGGTTTGGGTTTGGCAAGGTAATTAGGCATCGATTCGAGCAATGGAAGGTGGATTCGAGTTCGTGGTGGCGATTAGCATCGGTGGCAAAGTTTTGGCAAAGCTCGATCATCGTTTGGGACTCATGACATTTGCTTGGTCGAAGCGATTATGGCCGGATTGCGTTTGTCATGGGTGAATCGGAGTTGTCAAGGAGAGTGCAGTTTAGTGGAGATTTTAATGGTGAGTGGAACGGCGTTGTCGATGGTGGTTTCGGTGGTGGTGCACGCGTGCACAGATCTGGGCATGCACGAGAAAGAAGAACTGCAGGCGAATGGGAATAAAAGTAAAGGAGAAAGAAGATGAGTTCCGTCTGGGTTTTTTTCTTGTTCGTGGGCTTTGTGGGCCGATGTTTATGTATGGGTAATGATTTAAAAATAGTGATTTAAATTAAGTTATTTACATATATATAAAACTATATATATATATATTGTTTTAAGTAAATTCCAATTCGTATAAAATGCATATCTCGTTCGTTTTAGGTACAATCGACACGTGGTTTGTTTCGTGTCGACGAATACGACGCATAGGATCTGGATTGATCTAATTTAGAGCTTGTTGAATTTTCAAGCAAATTCAAATGCATTCGAACTTAATTGAAAATAGAACGCAAAAGCGACAGTTAAAATCAAGGTGAGTAAATCTCACTCATCTTGGATAATTGGTTGAATTTTCAAATAGTTAAAATTTAATTATTGGATGATTGGTTGAATTGATATATTTATCAGTTGGATGTTATAATATATATATAGTAGTATATATATTAGTAGTTGGATTGATTTTCCCCGCCTATTGGAGCGGATGAGACCCTATGCGCCCTGCATAATAGCGGATGACCCTATATTACCGCGATATCCCACCTCGAAGCGGGATTGGTATTTTTTATGTTGTATTAACATCTATGGTTGTAGGAAAACAGGTTGGAGGGATCCAACTAAATTCCTCAAAAATGTTGAATTTTATCTCATATATAGTGATATATGATATGTTTGAATAACTGTGATAGATTATAGTGTGATTTGGATTTATTGGATGCTATGGTAATACTGTCCTAAATTCTGGAATTTTAAAAATACTATAAATATATATTTTGAATTTGAAAATAAATTAAAAAGGGATTTTTAGAAGTAAAATATTTATATAGAGTTTTGGATTAGTTAAAAGGAATCGATTGGATAAAAAAATGGTTTGACCTTAAATTTATCCTTGACTATTCCATGATATTAAAATGGAGATTTGGAATAATGTATAAAGGATTTTAAATAATAATTCTTGGGTGATACTTGTTTAAAAATAAAAGGTTTTTTTTAAAATCGAGATCTTTAATAGATTGGGAGAATATAAGGGAATTTGGAAATAAATATAAAATTGGTTATACTAGACCTTCAATAAGATTCTAAATTACGAAGTAGAAGTAAAATCGAGATTTGGTTGTTTTTGGAATATAGTTGGGTTATTTAAGTAGATTTATAAATGGAATTTGATTTAGAAATCGATTTATAATGGACTTAAGTGATGTGAAACCATTGAAACTTGAAATGAGATTATGGGATTTATAAACAATGTTTATAAATAAAGTGAAATGATTACCATTTGATAAAATTGAAGATATAAATTTACGGTAAGAATTTATGATGAGATGGGTAAATCGGTTTAAAAAGAAAGGATAGATTTTTCTTTTGGAAATGTGAAAAAGGGATTTATGAAATTAAGGACGTAAATCGATTGGTGATAAATCGAGAGAGATTTATAAATACTAGATTTGTTATATTGGAATTGAATAATATATTTTTCTCGAGAAGTCGAGTTTGTTTTAAAAAGCGGATATTTAATTATTAAACTAGGTAATTTAAAATGTTTTAGCATAAGAATATTTTTTAGAAAGTTAGTTATTTAAATATTTTTAAATTGTCAAAATGAATTATAAGTTTTATAAACAAATCTTGTAAATCGATTAGAATTTTATTAATAAATCAGAATTAATGATTGTTTTGAAGTTATGTAATTATTTAAATTGTTTAAAAGTATATTTAATTATTAAATAAGTTTTCGGAAAGTAATGGTATACTTTCATGGCGAAATCGGAGGCAGAGATTGCCTGCAGTTAAGTTTGGATTTCTCTAGGATAGAGACGTAACCATTGAGCTGTGATTCATGGTTGATACCGCATGGTGCTTTCCATATTTATTTTAAAAAGTTTTCGAATATTTTTGAAGGAAATGGTTTGTGAATATACTTATTTCGATGAGATAATTATATACTTTGAATAAAGAGATTTAATTAAGGAACCCAAAACGTATAGAATTCGTTATAAACGAGTTAAGGAATTTACAATATAAATTGTGAAGGATTTTGAGAAAAGAGAAATAAATGGAACTTTCGTAAGTGTTGGGAAGTAAGGGGTTTAGAAAATTATATTTTTAAATATTTTTCTAAGTGTTGAAATAAGAGAAGGTTTGGAATATCCTGAGATGGATATAAGTATGTGAGTTGTCTCAAATATTGAAAATTTGAAAGGGATTTGAATATAAATCTTATAAAGATATTTTGAAAATAAATTTTGAAAAATTATAATATGGGCCTAGTGACTGCTTATGGATGTTATAATGATAGTTAAATAACCAACCATCAAGTATTGGCCAATTTCGTTGATCGTTTCGAAGGGACCGGGATCGGATTTAATTATCTGAAAACCACTTCGATCCGATTTGAGAGTTATTAATGGATATCGTGAAGATGGTGAGGACGTTGATTCGGTTTGTCTAGACCCAGGACAACTTGTATGGATGCATGCTATCAGTACATTGTCATTGGAGAACGATGAGCAGTCTATGTGAAAATTCCTTAAAAATGTAATCGTAGCCTCAAGCCTCATCAAACGGAATGACTAAAATCAGGGGAGATGCGGCAAGGCTAAGTGAGTCATACCCAATTAGGGTATGTTATCACCTTTCTAGATATCCTCGGATATATTATAAATTATGGATACGCTGGTGCATGGAAAAGAGCTCTCGGTAAGGGTGGGAACACCCGGGGTAATAACATACTCGGTTCTATCCAGGTTAGGGGTAGAGCAGATCTTGTGTTGTAGGGGATCTCGACGAGGTCCTTGGAACATTTTTCTAGACATGTACCGTGATAGGTGGTACCCCAGTGCCTAGTCATTGTATGGAATCCATTCTCCAATAAGCGCCGTACGGTTTTGATTGTGCCCAACTATGCTGAAACGTGAGATGCAAGCATTTCAGCTATTTTCTATTTACTTTCTTTAGACACTATTATAATATCAGAAAATTTTGATATAAAGTGTTTGGTTATCGTAAAGTAAAAACCCGTCGTGTTTATGTGTGACGCGGTCTTATAAGATACCTTTGTTTTTCAAAGGATTTTGATAACTTTAATAAATCAAATTGAGTGTGTTTTAACACGTTGGTTTTCCAGACTGACTCGGGTGTTATTTTATTATAATGCTCGGGTCAGACCGAGTATTGCAGATTCAGGTTAGGATGCTATGGAGCTCAGTTTACGAGCTGGATAATGAAGACGTATTACACGTACTTGGTTACATTCTGCTGTGTGTGTTAGGCTGTATAGTCAGCACTTATGAGGACAAATTATTATAACTGTCCAGTATTCATTTGTTAATTGTTGTACTCTGTTGATGGTATGTATAAATAACAGTTATAGTTCTTTTTGTATAAAGACATGTTATTATCTATTATATATTGTTCCGCTGCGATTGTGAGATTCTAAGTTTTTGTTTCTCTTTTCTTCTACCTCTTCGTTTTCTTTTCCCCTAACTATCAGGTTTTCCGACATTCGATTGCTCGGCATGTAATACAGTGGACGTATTAGTGTCGATTTTCGAGCATCGAAAATCCCGTCTGTTATATACATCATAGTATGAAATTGTTTTCGTATAACTTAGCGTACGTTATTTATGAAATAATGATTATTTTTCGGTATCGATTGAAAAAAAATAGACATAGCTATATTTCAATATGAATATTATGAATACTCTTTGTGAAAGAAAACTATAATGTGGTAATTTGTTCTTATAAGAAAAGTGATGCATTGGAAAATACAAAAGTATCTAATATTATTTATGGTTGATTTTGAATTATAGACTAAGCTGTAGTTTTGGGAAATAATTTTATTGTATGATTTTGAATCATATGATACTTGTTAATTATATCTTAAACAATAAAGGGCTATGCACCCATTCAGTGGGAGTATCATAAGAGTTGATGAACTCCTCGGATTGATACATATAGATGTATGCAATCATAATTCTATAAATACCAAAACAATTCCTTGTACTTCATCATATTCACCGATGAGTTATCGTCGACATGAACATGTGTATTTGATACACATGTAGTATGTCTACGGTAACCTCATAGAGTACAAAACATAAGTGGATAAAATAACATGCAATAGAAATGATTCGATTTGATCGAATGAGTGAGTATATTAGAAAAAGGTCCGAATGTACCTAAAAATGAATAAAGATTCAATCTCAAAGTCACTCCTCCATGTGATGCATAATGATGCATCGATAAGGCGTAATCGAACTTTGTTGAACAATTTGCGATTAATTGTGAGTGGTGTTGAGTTAGTTTCTTTCTATAAGGTCATGTACTTAAGATTAGTACACAAGGTTAATATTAGTTCATCTAAATAACGGTTTACAAAATCACACAAGATAAGGGTTAATAAGAAACTCCAACATATCCTAGGCCAAGGAGTTGGCAGGTTGTATGAGTCAAAAGATTGCACGTAATAATTGTTCATGAAGGATCTTGTATGAATCTTCCCAAAAGGATTTTGCAAAGACTATTAATGGATGACATATTTATGTTTCGAACATGACTTTTGTAAACTAAAACCAAATCAGTTTAATGAATAAGTAAATTCATAAAACGTTTATGAATACATATTCTATTGCACTGAGAAACATTTCGAGAAATATCAACTTCATTGTGAAGGAATTTCCTTGAGAAATTATTGGTAGTAAAAAGGATATGGATACGATCCAAAGATATAACTGATTAGATGACATGAAATAAAATTAACTAACCTAAACGAACACATTACATTAGAATGTCTAATAAGTATTCTCGCTCATTGAAGAGAAAATATGAGTTTCTTGTCAATGTCGAAAATATATAATCCTCGATTGTTTAATTAAACCACTAAGAGTGTTGACTCTATCATATGGTATGATGCGCCAATCTGAAATAATTCCAAGTACGCTGTCAAAATATGATTTTGGTAGTCGTAACCTAAGGGATGTGGTCCATCGGCTGTGATTATGTCTTTATGAGTAAGACTAATGCAGTTGAATTAAATGAGCAACGTTGATGAGAATAATATTGCAAATTTCAATTGTTGAAATTAATGTAATAGATTCAGTATTCAACGTGCTCAAGTTAATTCGGATTTACTCACAAAATTACCACTTGATATGACTTTATGTTTGGTACGTATGTATTGAAACAGAAAATTCTAAATAATGATTTAGAGTAAACCGTTTACACATAATAACCAAAATGTCTCAAAGTCGGTGGGAGAGATATTGAGTTTATGATTCTTCGGATATGATCCAAGAAATGATTCGAAAGTATCATTTTATAAGCATTAAGATTGAATAAGTATTTTGATTGAAATATCAAATAGTTTAATTTTCAATCAAAGTGCAGAGGAAGCGTGTGTTCATAAGAAAAAATGTTAAAAGGTTAAATGATATTTCTAAGCTATAAGTAAACAACACGTTGTTGATTTTAACGATGTACTTGTGTTAAAATAAGCCTTAGTTGTTTTAATACTCAACATTGGATTAATAAATGATGTCTTTTATAGCAATTATAAAAAATGTCGGGACTGTCCCAAATAATATGCAAAGACACCTTATTAAAATGTTTAATATGGAACATATAAGATTGATTCCTTTGCATTGGCAAAAGGAATTATCATGCATGTTGTGTTGTCTACGATATCACGATTTGTTTATGTATTTGATACATGAAACAAATATCAAATCCAAAGTGATATCACTAATTGGTTGTTTGAAGTTCTCATGTATTTATGAAATACTATAGAATTGTTTACAGAAACATAAATTCCTTATGAAGGAATGTTCAGACTCAAACTTTCACAAGTAATATTAAGTATAATACATCAATAACAAATCTTTAACATGGAAATGTTCCAAATGAAAGACTGTGGCTGATTCAATGAAAAAAGACTAGGTACATCGCCTTGAATAGCACCGTAATCAAAACAATGTATATAAAAAATATAAGTGCACAAATTTATAACCGAGCCGATTCGAAATGTTGAGAATCTCATGACAGAGTTATATGATAACAATGTCGTAATATAGTTCGTAATAGAACTCAGAGCTCACTCGAAGTCGAGAGACATACTCCAAATCGTTCCACATGATAAATCAGTTTATCACCGTCGGAGAAAGTTGATTGACAGAGTAGATAATTAAAACATAATAGCATACTCGTTCACAAAGGGACGGACTTAATTGGTTTTGAGAAAACCGATTGGACAAGTTGGAATAAGATTCCATACTTGACCCCAAGTGCAAGTTGGAGATTGATAGAGTTAGGGGTATGCCATAGGGGCAATTATGTAATTTGTTACATATATCTAACTCGTTGACCAATCTTGTTCGAAATAAAGGTATTTTCTTTCTATTATATACTTGATATAATGTGGTTATATTAATTAATAAATTTAATTGAAAGTATATTTAATAAAAAAATCCATAAATGATATGTTTTGTGATAGTAGTTACAAAGTGTTGTAACCGTAAGTAATTTATCACAGTGAAACAAATATACCATTTTAGATGTTCCTAGTCAAGATGCATCGAGACTAGATATCCGTTGAGACTAGAGCACGTAATGCTCTCCAAATGTTGGGCAGTGTATTACTCATGACTGCTGAGGGCACCAAGGGGTTACGTAGTTATTGGATAACTATGGAACGACTCACTCGATAGTTTTCTGTTGGTTAATATAACTAAGGTCAAATAGAAAATATCAATGTGACTAATTTACACAATTCTTTCAACTTGAGAATACTGTCAACCTTTAATATGAAAAACTCTGCTTTAATTATAGTCAAATCATGGAAGACATCCATCAAGTGATTATAGTTGGGTCAAGTGGAAGTATTGGAAGGAAGACAGTATTCAAGAGTGGATTCGTCATTTAAGTTATATGAGGTTAATATAATGGTCAACTCAAGTCAACCAAAAGTCAAATCTCTGGTCAGAGTAGTACGGTTAATAATAATTGTTATTATTTAACCAAGAATTTTGTGTTTGGACTATAGAGTTGAATATGGACAATACTGGAATTTTGACCATTACCAAATTCCATAAATCCAAAGTGATACAGTTTTTGACAAAGAGAATTGGTATATATAAATGTCACTAACGGGTAACGCTTATTAAATTAAATAAGATTTTACTGAAAATGAATAAGCGATAAACTTGGCCATTATATCACACCACTTGCTAAGCGACATGTGTACATTAACATTCGAATAGTTCGATGTTAATTGCTGACCAAATTTACACCCAAGAGTTACACAACTGAAATAATGAATTTCCTTAAGACCGAATGATTTAATTAGTTTATAATTGTTATAAATAAATTAAATTGATTAATATTTATGAAATATTAATTATAAAAATTTGAATATGGTTTGAGAAATAAAAATTGTTATATATTTATAATAGTTTTAAATGTACCAATTGATATACGATATCGATAATCATTAAATTAGATTTAATTGCATAGCATTTTTGCTTGGGCTTAAATGGGTTTAAAGCCTACTATTAGGGTTGCAAATTTTGGTTTTGACAAGTTATTTGAGGCGGTTAAAACTTAGGATTAGACCTAGAGATGAATGGCTAAGATTAAGAGAGAATAGGTAATGAGATTGTCCTAATATCTCTCTTGTACAAGGCTATATATATGGATCTCTAAACCCTTAATCAAAAACAACTTTTGGCTACCATAATTATCAAGTTTGTTGGCCGAAATTAATCCCTATATCATTTCTAAGAATATCAAATCATTTCAAGTTAAGTAAAAACACTATTTGATAGAAAAGATCGATGATTCCAGACTTGCAATCTGACGGATCGAGCATAACTAGAGAAGGGAATTCATTAATTCAAGTGGACTCAAAGGTATCATCAATTGGTATTTTATTTATATATTACAGTAATCATATCATATTTTATGATTTAATATTGATTAATCCCAAATCTGTATATATATTAATGTTGTATATCTAGTTAGGTGAGATTTTAGTAGGTATATGTAGTTGTCAGAAATTAGTTTGGTTATCTGCATGGTTATATTATTATGAGTTATAATTTATTTATAAACAAATCTAATTTGCTGTAAAAAATTAAATTTTGTCATTATTGATTATTTTATGTATATTTTATATACTAATTTAAATATAGACTATTGCATATTTTAAACATATAATTACATATATGTATATTTATAATGTATAAATAGCTTAGAATTTTTCCTTACACCTATTTATACATAATATGAATTATCAAATTCGAAAATAATTTTTTTATGTATAAATAAATTTAAATTATCTTTTATTGATTATTTGAATTGTTTATTATATCTAAAATAATTATTGTACTGAAAATTCAATTTTATATTCTTTAAAATTACTACATATATGCAGTAACGCATGGAAAAAAATTTTAGAATTTTTTGTTGAAATTTAATATTTTTAATAATTAAATTACTTCAGTTGAACATGTCTTTTATTTATTAAAAATAATATTTTATTTCAAAAAATCATGAAAAAAATTTTGAACCTGTATTTTATGTTTCTAACTTTTTGTAAATTTTGATATTTTAATATTTATTACTAATATTTTAATTATTATGGTCAAAACTATTTATTATATATGTATATATATAATAATGATAAAATTATAAAATTATTATTTTATGTTTGTTATGCGAATTTCGATCTGAAAATAATTTTAAAATATATATATTTATATTTTAAGTATTTGAATGTAATTAATTATTCATATATATATATATATATACACACATTTTATTTAACCTCATATTTATATATATTTATAATTTTAATTATTATATATATGTATATATTTATAATTTTAATTATTATATATATATATGTATGTATAATTTTATATGTTTAATTTTGTATATATATTTATACGAATGTCATAAATTATATATATATATATATATTTAATTTTGAGACTTTTAGTTATAAAATATATTTTAAATATATGTATACGTATTCATATAAATATACTTCGCATTATAGATTTATGCACATATTTAGACAACATACAATACATACGAAATGAGCTAATGTATCTGTTGTGGTGTAAATCCCAACATTTATATACGGGCATGTTATACCCTTCATGGATTATTATGTTATACATGCACACACATATGTATATGTGTGTGTGTGTGTATAAATTAAATCATTCAATTAACTTTAAATTACAAAATACTTAAATTTAAATAAAATACATGATTTTATTTAAAACAAATTTAGAATTGTTCTAAATGAATTAGATTTTATAGGCCAATAAAGATCCAATAGGATAAAAAAACTTGAATACACCAATCATTTCCGCTGCGGGCTGTCTCACTTCCAATACTTCAAATTTAATAATTTGATAAAAAGCTCATATGCACGTGCTCTACACATGCCAAAATATCCCATTAGTTATAATTTCTACATTTCTTTACCTAACAAATACACTTGCCCAATTCTCATTAGTTTACATAGTACTTTTTTACTTTAAAATAAAAATCATGGTCTTACATTTAAAAAATAATAATTAGAACTTGCTCACAAAAAAATTATTTTCATTAATCAAAACTTAATTAAAAAATCATGGCCCTACATTTATTGCGATTTTAAAGTAAAATAATTATCGGAAAACTCCTAAAAACTAAAAATCAAATTCTCCAAGTAGTATCCTAGGTTTAGACTAAATCACTCATTTTAAAATCTACAGGATATTTTTAATATAGGAAATTAAACATAAAGAAAAACTTTGAAAAAAATATAGACTTCTAAGTTTTAAAAGGCGAAAGCGTACGCGAGGCGTTTTCGAGTCCGTGAGGCGAGGCATAAGCCTCGAAACATTGAAATGTAAGCTTTTCAGGTAAACGAAAAGCGCAAAATATATATTGAAATTTGAAATAAAATAACATTAATATCAAATATTAAACAAGAAACATAAAGCATTCAGTAGTTTACACTATGCATTATGCACGCAATATTTTTCTTGCTCATCTTTTCTCTTCAGTAGTTTACACTATACATTGCTAATGGTACACACAGAAATCAGCAGTAAACATTTTTTTTCCAAAAAAACAAAAAGAAAAAAAAGAAAAAAAATTGCTCCATAGTCATTCAATTAGAATCGACTGGATTCTAGCATTTGGAAACTAATCGATTCCAGTAAATGGAATCGACTCGATTCCAGTTAGGGAATCGATTATCTTTTTTTATAAATTTATCACTTTTTTTTTCTAGAAGAAGACAATTGAATATCGACTGAAAAATTAGAAGGGAATACTACGGGTTTTGAATTAGAGCAGCCCAAATTTTTTACTTTAGAGGCTTAAGCCTTAGTACATTTTTACTCGAGGCGAACGTATTTTATGTTTTTTGCCCCTTAACCACCTGAGGCACACGCCTTTGGAGCAAAACATTTTTAAAATGCGTCTCAACGTGTTATTGCCTACGCCTCGCCTTGAAGCGTGCCTCGCGCGTGTTTTCTGAAACATTGGCTGAAGTACAGTAAGTGTTTTTTTGGACTGAAGAACAACACTAATTATATTTAGCATTTTGTATAGTGTAAAATTAAATAATGTTTTTATAACTAGCATTCTTGTAGTGTGAAAATTGAAAATCTGTTATCATTCATAATTCCCCTTTTCAATATTGCAAAGTGCTTATTTCTACCCCTAAAAGAAAATTGTTTAAATCATGGGATCAAAAACATATCTATATAATCATGTTAAAAATGACATATCGAAATATTATGTGATTTGGGATTAATTAACATGGGTTTTACATGATTTCTACTTTCAATGAATTTCAACATTTAATCCATGACATCATTCTCATGCATAATTAAACCAAACCCCTTTCAATATATCGCAAAAACTATCATTTAAAGCCAAATCTATGAACAACAAGCACTAAAATATAAAGATGGTGATGTTATTCTTATTCATCTGGCATGGCTTAGGAACGGAGAAAAATAGCTTCGATCTACATTATTCAATCTTGCTAAGTGAACTTCTTTTTTGCTTTGTTGTAGAGTTTTAATGGAGAGAGGCAGAAGACAATAAAATAAACAAATATTACCTTTTCGGAACTGAATAAAGAATGCGAGATGAGTGCTGGGGAATTATTTGGGCTAAGTCTTATTTAGTCCCTAAGCTAACACATTTTATTTATTAAGTTAAAACCATTCATCTTTACCATATTAAATTACATTAGTACAACATCAACAACAACTAAACCATTATTCCCAAACAAGTTGGGGTCGGCTAGAGATGGAACCCAAAACTAAATGAAAAATCAATTTAAAAGTTATAATAATAACAATAGCAATAGCAATAATAAAATAAAGTCAAATAAGTAAATTAATAATAATAGCTAAGTAAAGTAAAATAAAATACAAATATAAATGTATATATATATAAGAGGAATGATAATAATAATACTAATAGCGATAATGATACTAATAGTAATATTGGTCAAAGACCAAACCTACGTCTTATGCTCATGTTTCCTAGTACTATAATCTAAAACTTATAAAACTCAATGCTCATGGTTCTGGTACGTGAATCGCTAACTTCCACTCGCTCCGATACGTCACCAGCTCTTCGGATATACCCCAATCCTTCAAATCTCTTTTTACTACTTCCCCCCATGTCAACCTTGGTCGACCTCTACCTCTCTTTGGGCATTCAACACGGCATATAATTCCAACACGCATAGGTGCCTCGGGCGGCCTTCGTTGAAGATGTCCAAACCATCTTAAGCGATGTTGAATTAGTTTCTCCTCAATTGGTGCTACTCCAAGTTTATCACATATATCATCATTTCTAATTCGGTCTCTTCTTGTATGACCGCAGCTCCATCGTAGCATACGCATCTCTGCTACGCTTATCTTTTGGACGTGTTGGCTTTTAGTAGGCCAACATTCTGCACCACACAACATCGCAGGCCTGATTGCCGTTTTGTAGAACTTTCCTTTAAGCTTTTTTGGGACCTTCCTGTCACAGGGAATCCCAGACGCTTGTCGCCATTTCACCCATCCCGCTCGAATTCTAAAACTAACATCTTCATCAATCTCGCCATTATACCGCAACATTGATCCTAGATATTGAAATGATTCCTTCTTGGGAACTATTTGTCCAGCCAGAGTGACATCTCCATCTTCCGACCTGACACCGCTGAACCCGCACTTCATATACTCTGTTTTAGTTCTGCTAAGCCTAAAACCCTTTGATTCTAAAGTCTGTCTCCACAGCTCCAGTTGTCTATCAACCTCAATCCTACTTTCATCAATTAGCACAACATCATCAGCAAATAGCATACACCAAGGAATCTCACCTTGTATACCCTTCGTAACCTCATCCATCACTAGAGCAAAAATATAGGGGCTCAAAGCTAACCCTTGATGTAATCCTATGTTAATGGGAAAGTCACTGGTTTCACCATCGCATGCTCTAACACTAGTCACAACGTCATCGTACATATCCTTGATAAGTGTAATTTACTTTGTTGGGACTCTCTTCTTTTCCAGGGCCCACCACATCACCTTTCGCGGTACCTTGTCATAAGCTTTCTCCAAATCGGTAAATACCATGTGTAGATTCTTCTTTTGCTCAATAATCCTCTCCATAAGTTGTCTTATCAAGAAAATCGCCTCTGTGGTCGACCTCCCGGGCATGAAGCCAAATTGATTTTTGGAAACACTTGTCATTCTCCTTAGTCTATGCTCAATGACTCTCTCCCAAAGCTTCATTGTATGACTCATAAGCTTAATTCCTCTGTAGTTTGTGCAACTTTGGATATCAACTTTATTTTTAAAAATTGGAACTAGTATGCTTTTCCTCCACTCATCTGGCATCTTGTTTGATTTGAAAATATTATTGAACAACTTAGTTAGCCATGATATCCCTGCATCTCCAAGGCATCTCCACACCTCAATGGGGATGTCATCAGGCCCCAATGCCTTGCCTGCTTTCATCCGTTTTAGTGCCTCCTTTACCTTAGATTCTTGAATTCTCCGGATAAAATGTCTGCAAGTGTCATCAGAAGAGTCGTCTATCTCGATCGTAGTGTTATCACCTTCTTCATTAAATAGTTTGTCGAAATAATCTCTCCATCTATTTTTTCTCCTCGTCCTTCATCAAAAGTCTATTATTGTCATCTTTGAAGCATTTAACTTGGTTGTAGTCTCTTGTCTTCCTCTCGCGGAGCTTAGCTATCCTATAGATGTTTTTTTCACCCTCTTTCGTACTTAGGTTATGATATAGATCTTCATACGTCCGGCCTCTTGCTTCACTTACCGCTCTCTTTGCGGTCTTCTTTACCACTTTGTACTTTTGCATGTTGTCCTCGCTCCTGTGATGATGTAAGCATTTATAGCATTCCTTCTTCTCTTTGATAGCCTTTTGCACATCACTGTTCCACCACCAAGAATCTTTAGGTTTGCGTTTATTTCCTTTTGCTATCCCAAACACCTCGGTAGCCACTTTCCGAATGCATCTTGCCATCTCATCCCACATGTGATTTGCTTCTCCTTCCATATTCCATGACCCTTCTACCATCACTCCATCCTTAAAAACCCATGAGGCATCTCCTTTGAGCTTCCACCATTTCGTTCGACTAGTCTTGGCTCCTTTACCCTGTTGAACATGTATTCAGAGACGAAACTCGGATATCAAAAGCTGATGTTGTGAGACGACACATTCTCCAGATATGACTTTGCAATCAACACAAGCTCGTTTGTCGTCTCTTCTAGTAAGTACAAAGTCAATCTGGCTAAAGTGTTGACCACAACTAAAAGTAATTAAGTGTGACTGTCTCTTCCTAAAGAAGGTATTAGCTATCATGAGGTCATAAGAAATAGCGAAATTCAATATTTCTTCTCCTTCTTGGTTCCTATCGCCATATTTAAAACCACCATGCACTCTCTCAAACCCCCCACTAGTTGCACCAATATGGCCATTGAAATCTCCTCCTATGAAAAGTTTTTCGCTACTAGGCACATCCCTAACCATGAAATCTAGCTCTTCCCAGAAATTCCTCTTGACAGCTTCACTTAGACCTACTTGTGGGGCATAAGCACTAATGACGTTCAGAATCATATCATCCACTACCAGCTTAACTAGGATGATCCTGTCCTCTTGTCTCCTAACGTCGACCACTCCGTTTCTAAGGTTCTTGTCAATTAAAATACCTACCCCATTCTTGTTACGCTCTTTTCCCGTGTACCATAACTTGAAGCCTGTGTTCTCCACCTCCTTCGCCTTTTGGCCCGTCCATTCACTACAAGGAGAACAGTGATTTCCGACTGCTGAAAACCATCGGCGGCCATCGGAAGCTGTCGGCGGCCGTCGGGAAAAGCCGTCGGAACATACGTCGTCGGGAAGCAGTACTTCCGACGGCTTCCGACAGAGGGCGCCATACTTATTACCGACGGCTTCCGACAGATTCCAACACGTGTCGGGATCCGTCGGAAACCGTTGGAAAAAATGTCCTACAGGCTGTCGAAAGTCGTCGAAAATTGCCTACCTGTAAACTGTCGGAAGCCGTCGGAAACCGTCGGAAATCTGCTGTTTTTTTATTACTGCTGCAAATATAGCCTTCCATCCACATTTCTCTTCCAAAAACTATTACACCAATAATGCACAATCCAATATACAATATACCAACCAAATATCAAAACCCAAACTACACAAAATTATTCAAACACACAAATATATCAAATTACATCAAAATAAAATACATAATATACATAACCATTCCAACAACCCCAACAATAAGTGTTATACCATGTTATACATACACAAAATCATCAACATCCACATCATTATACCACCACACAACCAAGTGTATCAAAAATAATCATACAAAACTAAAAAAATAATACCTGAAAAGGCAAGAAAGCAATGAATCAATCTCCTCCAGATCCATAGCCAGCCGAGGAAGGGAAGCGGCAACCAAACTGCTGCATGTACTCTAACAACCTGTGTGGTCTGCATGGCCTGTTGGCAGTTCTGCTCCTCCAGTTGGGACACTCTAGTCCGCAATTTTTCTATATCGGCTAGATCGCTCTGAGCTTTATTCCGCCGACCCCGTCTCTGACTGCTGGCTTGCAATAAATATTAAATTTAGTTGTGTGATCTCTTTAAGTGTATGTGCATATTTCTGTAAATGAATAAAATTCAAGTTTATTGTTTTGAAAAGGTCCAAATAGCATATTTGAAGTACTCAAGATAAAATTATATATTCCAACATAGAATTTTGACTTAAATATCAAATTAGCAGTAAAATAAATTATTACCACTTGATTGCCAAATCCGTATCGTCTGCCATGCTCTGCTGGATCCATAACGGACTCGAAAATAGCATCCTCCTCATCAGTCGTCGGCTGTTCTCGACCTGTATAAGAAGGAGTTTCTGGCGCTGCTCCATAAACTTTTCCTGCATTAACAAATAAATAACATCATATCTTATTTCATTATAGTTTAACAAGCAGAAAAATTACTAATACTGCATAAAATAAAATATGCTTACATGGCTCTTGCTGGATTTATCGTCCTGCCATGTATACGAAACAGTTCCGTCCGGATTTACATGCTCGACAGCATGCGTACGAGTAAACACGTCCATATAGCCCACGGGACCATGCGCCTCAGCTTCTTGAAGTTGATTTTTACATACAATTATTATACATTTAAAATTATATAGCATAAACTATTTACAATTATCATTCAGTAAATTTACCAACTCCTGCCGATACTGCTGAAATGACTTCGACCCTCCGCGATGAGTGACGGGATTTTTATTTCTGTTTGCAGAGTTTCTATCCGACTCTGCCTGTACATTCAAAATTTGATACATTATTTTTCGATCACTTCAAATTAATAATTCAAAAAAATTTAGTATACTTGCCTTCGCCTCGTTTGTTTCCCAGTATCCCAACCATGCTTGCCATACGCTCTCCCCTATCCACCGTGGTTTCTTACCAGATTTCTTAATTTCAGATATCGTGTCCCTATAGTTCTTGCGCACCTTCTTCATCCAGTATCCTTGTGCCAACAGCATATCGTCTGTCTGGATGTCTATCTCAGCCTATGTTTCACGATAAAAAGTAAAAAAAAGATTACACTGTAAATGATAAACAGTAGAAAAACGACAAAAACGAATTAAAAATGGAAAACAGAAAAATATACATACTAGGACATCCTGCCATATGCACTCTATGATGTGAGGAGGGATGTTATCCCACTTCGGCCAGCAAGCACTCATCCTACTGCGATAAGAAGCTCTAGAGACATCCAGCAAAACCTTCGAGGGAAGTAGGTCGAACCCCCTGTTTTTAAATACGATACAGATAAGTATGTACGTATATCATAAAAAAATAAGATGTGGATAATCCCCCCGTACGTAGATTATCGGGCGGCATATGTCTTTTTGCAGCTTGTACAACAGCCGTAAACCCAGCTTCAGTGATGTTGTACTTTGACTTCATCGCAATGTATTCTACGATTACTGATAGTTGAGTGCCGCTTTTACAACCATCCCAAATAGGTTTCTTAGCAGCATCTAGTAAATCATAATTTTTTTTGCTTCAATATTTGGTTCTTCAACATTTCCATCATCGTCGTCAACTTCAACCATAGGAATCATTGATCGTGCTGCATCTTCGACCATATTTTCTATACGGGTCGTCCTAACTATTTCGTTAACGACACTTTCAGACTCTACAGAAGTATTTGCTACAACTTCTCCATGCCGATCCCAAACATAATACTCGGGTACGAAACCGTTTTTGCACAAATGAACTTCCACAATATCTGGTAACAAATACTTCAAATGTCTACACCTACTACACGGACAACGAATTTCTGGATCGTTTCCGTTATTACTTAAAGAGAATTCAACAAACACGTTTATACCATTATAAAAATCTTCTTTTATTGAGCCTCTCAGTCCTTTTCTTTGGTACATCCATCTCCTCTGATCAACAAAATAATCAATCATTTTTCCTATTTGAGAAAATTAGAAGTTCAAAATTTAATATTTATTTTCATGAATACAAATTCGAAAAAGATTATTTTCATGGTCGTATAATATTTGAATTTAAAGAACAACTTCACAAATTTAAAAATATTTTCAAATAGGGCACATTTTATTTTTTAACGTATCGATATAAAAAATTGTATAAATTTTTTTTTTCCATGGTCAGGCATCCTACTTCCCATTACAAACACAGTAAGCATTTGCATTTCGTATATTTCTTCGTCTCAAACGATTCAACAAAATTTCGGCAGCATTTCTCTTTTGTTCCCTTCATTGTACACAAATGCATGTACGCAGGAAACAAAAAAGAAAAGTTAGGCCGAAATTTTATGAACCGTTTGAGACGAAGTAGTATACAAAATGTAAATGCTTACTGTGTTCATAACTTGTCCAATACAGGGACAAATCCAACAAACATTGTACCAGATGAATATAAATGGTCGTTTTTTGAAAAAAAACGACTATTTATATAACGATCATGTACAACACTCGTCAGACGGGGCCAAAAACTGTCTAAGGGACATTAGTTAATTAAATGTGCGCATTTTACAAAAAAATACAGTTTAACTAACTGTTCACATTTACAAAAATATATTTTAATTTAACATATTTATTCGACGTATTACATCAAACTTAAGGCTCGTTCGACGAATTTTTTTGTTGTTGCATTAGTCAATACATGCATAATATAATATTTCTAGCTCGTTCATTCATTTTATCTTATTCCAACTAACACAATACAATGATAGCAGCGCTACACACATATACAATCGTAGAATCAAGTCATACACAACAATTTACATATACACGAACAACCACAAATTATACATGTTTTTCACAATTTCACGATAAAAGATGAAATAGGAATACCATGGAATGCTAAAAACTATTATAACAATATTGGAAACAATTTCAATCACCAATTAGCCCTAATTTAAAAACTTATGCAAATCTAGATTTAGGGTAAAAATTAGATTTTTGGCGAAAATAAGAGATTATACCTGACCTAGAGAGCAATAGACGTTGATTATGCAACCGGGGAGGATCCGAAAGCTCGAAATTGATGATTGGAAGCTTGGGGAAGAGATTTGGGGATTTAGGATGAATTATTTTCGTATGAATAATGAGGAGGAAGAAGGCTCAGTTGGGCCTGTATTTCGCAAACTTCCGACGGCTTCCGACGGCTTCCGACGGCCCGTCGGAAATAGGCCGTCGGAAGCCGTCGCCCCCCTCCGTCGGTATTCAGCCATTTTCTAGTAGTGATTTGGCCTCCTGAACGCATAAGATATTTACACGTCTCCTAGTCATAGTATCAACTATCTCTCTTAGCTTTTCTG
This sequence comes from Allium fistulosum, assembly GCA_030737815.1. Lineage (NCBI taxonomy): Eukaryota > Viridiplantae > Streptophyta > Magnoliopsida > Asparagales > Amaryllidaceae > Allium > Allium fistulosum. The sequence goes on from CM060905.1 coordinate 1,149,244,735, forward strand.
TTAATGATCCTACATTCCAACTACCTAACGGAATCCTACTTTCATCGACTAGCTTCCTTGCCCTTGGCACCCGCCGAGTAAAATGCGAAGACCCTTGCTCATTTATCACTACATCGAGACGTCGATGCAGCGCGCCACTAAGGGAGTGACGACCCACTTAGTAAATTTCCCAAAATATTCTCTCACTTTATTGAATATTTTAACTTCTAATTACCAAAATAACTCAATTTTGCAGCAGTACTTCATACTAAAATTCAAGGATGCTGCATTAATCTTTTCTTGGTGGTAATTGGTTGGCATGTCAAATTGATAATCTTATATGCCTTGATGAGTCCATAAAACGTAGAGATAGACTTGAGTTCACTAAAGCATTAATGAATATAACTTAGATAAGTTGCTTTTAGACACCTTCTGGTTCCCTTAGTTGACGACATGAATGGCTATGTTGATGCTTTCCTCCTACGGAAACTTAGGACATATGCTCTGTTTTCCACTTATCATGACACATCTCCTTGACATATATTCATGTTCATGATCCAGATGGTGCCCCTTTGGCTCCACCTCCCTATCTCATCGACTGCCACTAATCATGCTGCCATTGATTGTGTTGTTATTTTGTTAGTAGTCCTAAAGTGTAAAATTCCTTGTGTTATGCCTACTTATGTAGATATTCCAGCTTTCTCCAAGGAGCTTACCTAATTGAGGATTATCTTGCTACTGCTTTAGCTCCTGCCTACGACCTCCTCCTACGATTCCTGACTAGATGATGATCTTTATGGGGAATTGTTTATTCTTTGGATCATGTCAAGTCCCTATCTTAGAGCTCTTTTGTTCCTCTTTAAGCTATGGTATCCACTACATCTCCACCTCCAACCCAACTACCACCTGTTCTACAGCCTTAAAAAATACACATTAATGGTGATGACATCGATGTTAGTTTATTTATCCAGATATTTTCCATGATTGATGCATCGCGAAATAAGAATAAACGACTTACCATAAGTCGATTCTCTGAAAATCGCTTCCATAGATCGCGAAGGCAAAGAAACCCAAATCGCCACCAGTCTGAGCGAAACCCCAGGTCGTGAACGACATACCTATGTCGCGAATGATGTACCATTAAGTCGCAAGCAGCTCCTGACTTCCTTATGCCGCTTCACCTTTCGTAAGTCGCGAGCTTCCTATGTCGCGAACTTCGCTCCAGAATTTTTACGGTCGCGAGCGACCTACCAAAAGTCGCGATGCCTCGCCCCAGAATTCCGTATGTCGCTGAAACGAAGGTCGCTCCTCCTCCTTAGGTCGCACGCGTGATGCTCCAGAAGGTCGCGAACGACCTATGTCCCCCTCCTCCTTAGGTCGCGAACGACCTATGCCAATTCCAATAACTCACGAGATGCCTTATGTCGTTGATTATTTCCAGCCTAGGTCGCAAGCACTTCGTTATGTCGCTGAAGCTTAAGTCGTTCCAGTGTTATGTTGCTCCAGATGTTAAGTCGCATTGTTATTGTGTCGTTTGAGTTGTATGTTGTTATGTCGCGTGATGTTGATATTTTCTTATGTCGTAAGTCGTATGTCGCGTGTGTTGTAACCTGTATCTGTTAAGTCGTTTATATGTTAACTCGTGTGTCGAACGTGTTAAGTCGTGTGTATGTGTTGTAATCCCTATAAATAGGGGTGTGAATTCATTGTAAAAAGGAGTTGATTTTTGAATAAAATTTGGTTTGTGCTTTGTGCCTCCATTAAAATTGGAAGTTGAGTGTTATCTCCTTTCTCCATCTTCGGTTATTCGAGTGCGCTCGAATCAACGAACTTGAAGCCGATTCACGGAATCTCGTGCGCGAGATCAACGTCGAAGAATCGTAGATCTTCTAACACGGTATCGTGTGCGATCAACGTGTTAAAGATAGCTAGAATCCGGTATCTCGAGAGATCAACGGATTTGGGCACTTGGGTATCTTCAAATCATTTATTCATTTTATTTCATCGATTCATTTTCCGCAAATTCATCAGTTCGGGAGTTGTGTGATCTTGTAGGCTGCATCATTTGGTATCAGAGCAAGGAAACGAACTTTTCCAAGTTCGTTGGATTTCAAGTTTGCATGACTTGAAGTTTGTGGAATTCGAATGTGAGTTTGCTTGTCCTTTTGTGTTTGTGAAGATTCAAACAAGTTGTAAGTTTTGATTATGAAAGTTTTGGATCGAAGTGGGAAAGTTGTACAGAGCTTGAAGAGCTTGTTGGGAGCTAGAAGTTTACATCTTTTCATAACAGAGCTAGAAGCGAGCTTTTTCAAGTTTGTGCGAGATTTGTTCAAGTCATGAGCTAGGAGTTTGTGCGTAGATTCTGCATCATTGAAAGTTGCGCTAGTTGAAGTGTTTATTTTGAAGATTCCAACAAGTTGGTAAAGTTTGATTCGAGATTTTTTTTAATCGAAGTGAAGTGTGAAGTTTCGAGATTTGAAGTTTTCGGAGTTCGAATTGAGTTGTTTGTTCATTTGGGTGTTCGTGAGACTTCAAACAAGTTGAGGAGTTTAGATTCAAGAATTTTTGGATCAAAGTGAAGTTTGTGTTTGGATCTGTTGAAGATTTGATCATGCCTCCGAGACGTGTTAACCGTCATCATAATGTTGCAGATTTGTATGGAAGTGAAGATCCTGAACTGATGGAACAACGTATCTATGAAAGGTTCAATAAGGGTTTCGAGAGAGTGGAGAGAATGATGACTGACATGAATCGAAATCAAAGGAGAGTGTCGCCACATTATGATAAGGAAAGAAGAGAACCATCTTTGTCGATAAATCGAGATCGTGGATTTCGAGACAATCATGATTATCGAAATGAAGAAAGAAGAGCTTATCGTGGCTACAAACATGAGCCATATTGTGATTATGAAAGAAGAAGTAGAGAGGACATGCATGGTGACGCAGCGGCGGATAACAGAAATGTATGAAACGATGAAAGTAGCAATCGGTGGATTGAAAATACCAAACGCCCAAATCCATTGATCTCAAAGATACCGGATTCTAGCTATCTTCGTCACGTTGATCACGCACGATGCCGTGAAAGAAGATCTACAATTCTTCGAACGTTGATCAAGCGCACTTGATACCGTGAATTGGCTTCAACAATCGTTGATTCGAGCGCACTCGAATGCCGAAGGTGGAGATAGGAGATAACACTCAACTACCAATTTAAGAAGAGGCACAAAGCACTCAAACAAAGTTTTATTCAAAATCAACTAACTATTACAAATGACACCGCCATCCCTATTTATAGGGCTACAACTCACACTAGGTCGCACACGACCTAACACTGATACCAACCTACGACCTACCATACAACACAACCCTTACATCACAAAGCCTTCACGACCTAAAACAAACAACGACTCACGACCTATACAGCACAAACGACCTACGACCTATTGGTCGCGACTTACAACACAACGCGAGTTAACAAATACAACATACAAACGACATAAGAAATTACAACATAACGACCTAAAAATACAACACCACGCGGCATAAGATTCAGCGACATGAGGAGAATCAGCTTCCGGAATAACTTATGCGACCTATAGGACGAGCGACATAAGGAGTTGAGCGACCTAGGCTTGAGTGACCTAAGATTGATGCGGCCCATGATCGAGCGACTCAAGGCAGGAGTGACATAAGAAACACGGCAGCGACATAAAGAAGATAGCAACATAAGAAAGAGTGACATAACTTCTTGCGACCTAAGGAATAACATCTTCAGCGACCTAAGCGATGAACGGTTTAAGCCCTTGAGCGACCTAACATGAAGTGGTATATGTGAGCGACCTAGCATAGGTCGTAGCTCGCTCGTACGTCTTGAGCGACTTAATGTTTCTCACGACCTAAGATTCTGCGCTTTAAGTACTGGCTTCTGGAATGACTTGCTAGGTCGTAGCCCATTAGGTCGTAGCTCGTTGCTCCTGCATTCTAGAGAATTCACTAGGTCGCTTGAGTTACCTTTCAACCCGTTAGGTCGTTCGCGACTTAAAGAATGACTTAGCTCGCATAACTTGCTTTCTTGAGTTGTTACCTTTTTTGCCTTGATGTCTTGGATCATTAATTTGTTATGCCATAGTTTGCTAGATCGTGGGCGGCTTAGGCAAGATGACTTAACATCATTATAGTAGGCTGCATCATCCTCCCCCTGTTGAAAGAAATTCATCCTCGAATTTTCACTTTCCTCTTCTTCGACAAGCTTATTCCTTTGATATGAAATCAAGTGTCTGTCATTGAAAATGTCAGCAGTAGGAAGATGATCCGGCACACTCAACTTACAAGCATTCTCATTGATTTCCTTCACGACTTCCAAATGACCAATCCTCCTAGCTCCTAGCTTGTTGTAAGCCTCAACAAGAAATCGATCCTTGGTAAACACTGCATACACAAAATCTCCTTCTTTGCATTCAATACTTCGTCGTTTAATATCTGCTGATTGCTTATATTTCTCATTTGCCTTGAGCAATCGTTCCTGTACAACTTTGCGGCATTCTTGCAACTCATTTACAAATTCATTAGCCCGTTTAATCACCCCTTTCTGCGGTGGCACTGTTGATAAATCTAACGGTCCTTTAGGAATTGTTGAATAAACAACCTGAAATGGATTGAACCCAGAGTTACGATTAACTGCATGGTTGTGTGCAAACTTCGCTTGACATAACTTTGAATCCCAACTTTTCAAATTATCATCCACGAGGCATCGCAATAGATTACCTAGAGATCTGTTCACAACTTCAGTTGTCTATCCGTCTGTGTATGATTAGTGCTACTAGATTTCAACTTAGTCCCAGCCATTTTCCATAGGCTCATCCAGATATGGTTTAGAAAACGAGTATCTCTATTTGAAACAATAGATTCAGGTAATCCATGAAATTGATAGATCTCTCTGAAGCCTAACTGAGCGATATTAACGGCCTCTGCAGTCTTCTTATAGATAATAATATGATCCAATTCTGAAAAACGGCCAACCTCCACATAAATAGGATCATTGCCATGTTGCATTTGCGGTAATCCCAAAACAAAGTCCACACTAACCTCCTCCCGTAATTTAGCATGTATATGCAATGGCATACATAAACTTGCATTTGTCGTGGTCTTCTTTGAAGTTTGTCGATTATGGCTCCTCTAAACAGACCTTTCAACTTCCTTCCTCGGTAACGGTTCAAAATAAGGCTTTGAGATTAGCTGCATAGTACGATCACAGCTCCAGTGTCTTCCTACATGTAAGTCTTTGATAGATTTCATTTGCCAACTTCAATCTATAGTAAACAACTGACTTCCTTCGACTAGCAACCCATCAACCAGTTTTCTCAACTCTTCTTGCTCTGTTGGACACATACGATATCGTGGTCTATGCGGTACAATAACACTTGACACTATATTAGTATGATGTTGTGTGTCCCTCAGTGGCGGTAATTCCTTGGGAAATTCTGCAGGAACTACATCTTCACATTCATTAACCACTGGCACATCCTCCTCAGAAATTTCGAGACCTTCACTGGTTTCATTCCCATTCAACATAAACATTTCCGCACTACCCTCCACTTCTTTAACAAACTCTCTTGTAAACTGTATACTATTCGAATCCTCCTTCTTCACTGAGAAATTACCCCCTTCATCTCTTGACACATTTCCTTCATCCTCATCAAACCTTGCTGGTTGTAAATTTTCAACTTCATGTTCATCAAACCTTGTTGGTTGAAAATCATAAACTTCCTTTTTATCAAACTTTGCTGGTTGTGAATTTTCAACCTCATGTTCGTCAAACTTCGTTGGTTGAAAAACATCAACTTCATCTGTATCTAACTTCGTGGATTGTGAGTGATCAACTTTATGGTCACCAAACTTCGCGGGTTGAGAAGAGTCTACTTTATCTTCCACTTCAACACTATATTTCACTTCTTCAACAAATTCTTTCGAAGATATTAAATTAGTTGCTTCCACCTTCTTCTCTGGCTTGCTTTCATCTTGTTCACGCTTCTTAAGAACTAAAATAATTTTGGTTCCTTCGAACATGAAACTGTAGGTGTTGGCGTGACTATTATGTTGTACGGCCCTATCATACTGCCATGGTCTTCCCAATAGTAGGTGACACACATCCATATCAACCACGTCACACCATATATCTTCTTTGTACTTCTTCCCAATAGAAAATGTAATCAATGCTCGTCTTCCCACTGTCACTTCTTCACCTTCCTTTATCCATGCCAGTTTATAAGGTCTAGGGTGTTTTTCAGTCTTCAACCCCAACTTCATAACGGCTTCTTCAGAAATAAGGTTATCGCAACTTCCCGCATCAATAACGAATTTACAAACCTTTCCCAAGATAGTACAGGTAGACTGAAAAATATTGTTCCTTAGCCAAATAGAATCATTCTCATGCTTTGGCAAATTACACCCTTCGTCTCTATGACCACGTATGTCTCTATGATCATGCAAATCCCTTCTACTCGATCTTTTCACATCACGACATGGTTCATTGTCAAACTCACGTGGAGTTCTTCTCTCTTCATCTCTGTACCCATGGTGATCTCGTCTCATTGAAATTGATGATCCTCTTTTATCTTGATAAGATTGTGGCGACACCCTCATTACTTCCGTAATCGATGGAGAAATTCTATTTCCTCCATGGTTCAAGACTGGTGACCTTCCTCTTTGACTTTGATTCAAATCCATCATCAACTTCTCCAACTTTCCAAAACCTTTATTGAAATACTCTTCGAGGTTATCACTAATTCGTTGCTCTATTGCCTTATCATCTTCTCTTCCATACACATCGGCAATATTCTGATGACGATTAACTCTTCTCGGCGGCATTGTCAAATCTTCACAAATCCAACACTTAAACTCTCAGCCTTGACTTACTTTGAACAAAACAATGCACGGGTTCAACTTCAAATTGAACTTCACACTTCAACTTAGCTCGGCCTTGCTCCAACACTTGGCTCTACTCTTCTCCTTGGCTCGGCTGAAATTGAACAAACACTTCTCCTTGGTCCAACAGGCTCGTCTTAGCTATGATTGGCTAAGTCTTGCTCTGATACCAAATGACGCAGCGGCGGATAACAGAAATGTATGAAACGATGAAAGTAGCAATCGGTGGATTGAAAAGACCAAACGCCCAAATCCATTGATCTCAAAGATACTGGATTCTAGCTATCTTCGTCACGTTGATCGCGCACGATGCCGTGAAAGAAGATCTACAATTCTTCGAACGTTGATCAAGCGCACTTGATACCATGAATTGGCTTCAACAATCGTTGATTCGAGCGCACTCGAATGCCGAAGGTGGAGATAGGAGATAACACTCAACTACCAATTTAAGAAGAGGCACAAAGCACTCAAACAAAGTTTTATTCAAAATCAACTAACTATTAAAAATGACACCGCCATCCCTATTTATAGGGCTACAACTCACACTAGGTCGCACACGACCTAACACTAATACCAACCTACGACCTACCATACAACACAACCCTTACATCACAAAGCCTTCACGACCTAAAACAAACAGCGACTCACGACCTATACAGCACAAATGACCTACGACCTACTGGTCGCGACTTACAACACAACGCGAGTTAACAAATACAACATACAAACGACATAAGAAATTACAACATAACGACCTAAAAATACAACACCACGCGGCATAAGCTTCAGCGACATGAGGAGAATCAGCTTCCGGAATAACTTATGCGACCTATAGGACGAGCGACATAAGGAGTTGAGCGACCTAGGCTTGAGCGACCTAAGATTGATGCGGCCCATGATCGAGCGACTCAAGGCAGGAGTGATGCAGCCCAGAAAGATGAAGTAGCAGGTTGTGTGTGACCTAACATGATATTAAGTCGAGGACGACCTAATGCGGAAGCTAACGAGCTAAAACTTTGTGAAGAGGCATGGGAAGTTGAAGTCCTAGGTCGTGGACGACGAGAAGAACCAGCTGGAACGACCTAGCGACTTACGAGATAACGAGTCAAAGAATAAGGTGCTACGACCTAACGAGTTACGACCTAAGTTAGGTCGCGAGATTGAAGTACGACCTACTTTAGGTCGCGAAGATATGTTTCGACCTATGCTAGGTCGTGGGAAGATATGGGAAGACAAGTCGCTCACTTTAAGTCGCTCCGATGCTTCGAGTGAAGACTTTCACGACCTACGACCTAAGTTAGGTCGCGAAGAACGACCTACGACCTAAGTTAGGTCGCGAGAAACTTTAGGTCGCTGAAGCCTATTTTCTTAAGTCGCTACTTTCTTAGGTCGCGTGAAGAACCTGAAGTCGCAGTTCAATCTGAAGATGTTGAAGGAGAGTTAGGTCGTTCCCGACCTATGTGTTGAGTGTTGTGTTGTATGTGCTTATGTTGTTGTAATAAGGGTCTGTTAGGTCGTTAACGACCTATGGTAAGTCGTAAGTCGTGATGGTTTGTAATGTGTTGAGGTGTAAAAGTCATAAGTCATAAGCCGTGTACTTTTAGGTCGTGATGTTTTAGGTCGTGTGTTTTTAGGTCGTGATGTTTAAGGTCGTGGCCGACCTAAGTGTTGTACAGTTTTTGGTTGTTAGAATTGTATGCCTATAAATAGGCGCATTAGGTCATTTGTAACGGTTGTTGATTTTTGAATAAAATTTGTTTGTGTGCTTTGTGCCACTTCTTCAATTGGTAGTTTAGTGTGATCTCCTATCTCCACCTTCGGTATTCAAGTGCGCTTGAATCAACGATCGCTAAAGTCGATTCACGGAATCTAGTGCGCTAGATCAACGTCGAAGAATCGTAGATCTATAAACACGGTATCATGCGCGATCAACGTGTTTGAGATAGCTAGAATTCGGTATCTTCGGATCAACGAATTTGGGCCATTCAGTATTCTTCAGTCCATCGATTGCTACTTTCACAGAACCATCATTTTTGTAATTCCGCTGCTGCATCATTTTGGTATCAGAGCTAGACTTAGCCAATCATAGCTAAGCCGAGTCTTGGAACCAATTTTTATTCAAGAGTTCAAGTCGTGTTCATCCTAAGTTGCAACGAAGTTGAAGATTTCGATCCATCTCATTTTGGATCTAAGTTTGAAAGGTGTTTGAAATTTGGAGTTAGAGCTGAGAGCAAGTGAAGGCCGTGTTCATCATTTGGTATATTGAAGTGTTTGTGAAAATTTTGAATCATGCCGCCAAGGAGGGTTAATCGACATCAAAATATCGAAGATTTGTACAAGAGGGAAGATGCCGAGCAAATGGAACAACGCATAAGTAACAAATTCAATGAGAAGTTAGATGAAGGTATCAGAAGGTTAGAGAAATTGATGAATGATATGAATCAAGGTCAAAGATGGAGGTCGCCAATCTCAAACCATGGAGGAAATAGAGTTTCGCCATCGGTTACGGAAGCGAGGAGGGTGTCGCCACATTCTGATCGTGGTAGAAGAGAATCATTAGTTTTGATGAGAAGAGATCACCATGAGCATGAGTATAGAGATGATGAAAGAAGAACTCAACGTGAGTTTGAATACGAGCCATATCATGATGAAGAAAGACATAGTAGAAGAGACATGCGTGATCGAAGAGATGTTAATGGTCGAGATCGATATCGAAGTACACGTGAATATGATGAAGAAAGTGATAGAAGCAATATTCATTATCGAGATCGAAACCAAGGACGAAATGCATATAGGGATGTTGAGGATGATCGTCGATGGGAATCAGGGATGAAGACTGAAATTCCAGAATTCAAAGGTGGTATGCAAGCTGAGAAGTTTTTGGATTGGTTGTCTAATGTGGAGTAGATTTTTGACTTCAAAAAGGTTCCAGAACATCGTAGAGTGAAGTTGGTTGCTACAAGGTTGAGGGGTAGAGCTTTGGCGTGGTGGCAGCAAACCAAACTTACACGTGAACGGATGGGGAAGTCAAAGATTGAATCTTGGGAAAAGATGAAGAAATTGATGAAAGCTACATTCTTACCTTACAATTATCAGTCTCTTATGTATCAACGATTACAAAATCTGAGACAGGGAATGAAATCTGCGAATGATTATGCGGATGAATTCTATCAATTGATTGCGAGGAATGACATCATGGAGACCGAAGAGCAATTGACAGCAAGATTTGTTGGAGGGTTGAGAATACAGATTCAAGACATGGTGAATATGTTTGATCCCAGATCTGTCGCTGAGGCACATCAGAAAGCACTTGCTTGGGAGAAACAAGGGAGACGAGGTGGTGGTGTGTTTACAAATTCCAACAATCCAATGAAAGGGGGTAGTAGCAGTGCGAATGTTTCGAAGGCTATCGCGAAACCGGTTGTTAACGAAGTTGCGAAGACCAGAATCAATAGTGGTATCAAATGTTTCAATTGTCAGGAGATTGGTCACAAAAGCAATGAATGCACGAAGCCAAAGAAGCGAACGATGATTGCTGAGGTTGAGGAAGATGAGGTAGAAGCTGAATGTTCTAATTCACTACATGATGAGGAGGAAGAAAATGTGTCGGGAGATGAAGGGTATTCATTGATGATGAAGAGGTCGTGTTTAACACCAAAACAGGAGGAGGAAACAAGCTGGCTAAGGAGTAACATCTTTCAATCAACATGTACTATCTTAGGAAGGGTTTGCAAGTTTGTTATTGATGCAGGAAGTTGCGACAATATTATCTCTTCAGTAGCGGTGAAGAAGTTATCATTGAAGACAGAGAAGCATCCGAAACCTTACAAGTTAGCTTGGTTGAGGAAAGGTGGGGAGGTGAAAGTTGGACGTAGGGCTTGTGTTAATTTTTCAATTGGGAAGAAATACAAAGATGAAATTTGGTGTGATGTTGTAGACATGGATGTATGCCATCTGTTGTTGGGGAGACCATGGCAGTATGATAGGGATGTGCAACATGATGGACGTGCTAACAATTATAGTTTCATGTTTGAGGGTACAAAGATTACTTTAATTCCTAAGAAGCGACAACAAGAAGAAAGCAAGTTGGAGAAGACTGAAGAGTTGAAAACTTTGTTACCTTGAAGGAGTTTGTTAAGGAGGTAGAAGAGGAGCCTGAAGTATTCCTGTTGATTAGACGTGAGAGTCAGGAAGTGGTTGAGATTCCTGAAGAAGTGAAACCAGTGCTGGGAGAGTTTGACGATGTATTTCCCGAGGAGCTACCAACGGAGTTACCGCCGTTGAGAGACATTCAACATCAAATTGATCTTGTTCCAGGAGCCGTGTTACCTCATAGACCCCACTACAGAATGAGTCCAAAGGAACATGATGAGTTGAGAAGGCAAGTGGACGAATTGCTTGAACAGGGGCGTGTGCAGGAAAGTTTAAGTCCATGTGCTGTGCCAGCATTGCTAGTACCAAAGAAGGATGGGACGTGGAGGATGTGTACCGATAGTCGGGCACTGAATAAGATTACAGTGAGATACAGATTTTCGATGCCGAGACTTGATGATTTGTTGGATCAGTTGAGCAGGGCAACTATCTTTTCGAAAATTGATTTGAAGAGTGGTTATCATCAAATTCGAATCAAACCAAGGGATGAATGGAAAACAGCGTTCAAGATACGTGAGGGGTTGTACGAATGGCTGGTGATGCCGTTTGGTCTTTCGAATGCACCGAGTACCTTTATGCGGGTGATGAATCAGATTTTTAGACCATTTATTGGGAAATTCATGGTGGTGTATTTTGATGATATACTGATATATAGTGGGAATCCAGAAGAACACTTGCAACATCTGAGAGAAGTGTTGATGGTACTACGACAAGAACAATTTTATGCTGCAACCAAGAAATGCGTGTTTATGATGCATAGTGTTTTATTTTTGGGGTATGTTATATCGGGAGGAGGTATACAGGTGGATCAGAATAAAGTTGAAGCAATCAGAAATTGGCCACAACCCAGGACGATTACAGAAGTTAGAAGCTTTCATGGTTTGGCATCATTCTACCGAAGGTTTATTCCACACTTCAGTACCGTGATGGCACCAGTTACTGATTGTATGAAAGGGAAGCAATTTTCATGGACGGAGGAAGCAGGATTTGCCTTTGAGAGAATCAAGGAACTATTGACGACAGCACCGATTCTAGTGTTGCCAGATTTTCAGTTGTTGTTTGAATTACATACTGACGCATCGAAAGTTGGAATTGGAGGGGTGTTGAGTCAGAAAGGACGTCCTATTGCATATTTCAGTGAGAAGTCATCAGGAGCAAAGATGAGATATAATACTTACGATGTGGAATTTTATGCCATTGTGCAAGCTGTGAAACATTGGAGGCATTATTTGTTTCATAAAGAATTTGTTTAATATACTGATCATGAGGCATTGAAGCATATGCAGGGACATGACAAGATTGCGGCTAGGCATGCTTCGTGGATTGCATACTTACAACAATTTACATTTGTGGTGAAGCATAAATCGGGAATTATGAATAGAGTGGCGGATGCATTGAGTCGAAGGAATCATTTGCTGACTACAATGAAAGTTGAAGTAACGGGGTTTGATGTGTTGCCAGGAATGTTTGTTGATGATCCTTACTTTGCGAAGTGTGTAGATAAAGTCAAGGAGGGAAAGACGGATGAGTTTGTAATGGTGGATGGTTTTCTTTTTAAGGGAAGTCGATTGTGCATACCAGAGTGCAGCTTACGTATGAAGATTGTAAAGGAGTTGCATGTGGAAGGTCATGTGGGCCGAGATCGTACTTTGCAATTGATTTCTCAATCTTATTATTGGCCTTCGTTGAAACGGGAAGTTGGGAGGTTTGTGGAGAGATGTCATATTTGCCAAATTTCCAAAGGGACAGCAACGAATGTGGGATTGTATATGCCGTTACCCGTGCTGATTAGTCCATGGGTTGATATCAGTATGGATTTTGTTTTGGGATTACCGAGAACTCAGAGGGGAAATGATTCGATATATGTTGTAGTGGACAGGTTTTCGAAGATGGCACATTTCATCGCTTGTAAGAAGACAGCTAATGGCGTCCGCGTTGCCGAGTTATTCTTTAAAGAAGTGTATCGCTTACATGGTTTACCAGAATCCATTGTTTCGGATCGGGACACTAGATTTCTAAGTCATTTTTGGCTGAGTTTGTGGAAAATGGTGGGAACAAAGCTAAATTTCAGTAGTGCCTACCATCCGCAGTCCGATGGTCAGACTGAAGTTGTAAACAGATCATTGGGGAATTTGTTACAATGTCTTGTAAAGGACAATCTGAAGAGTTGGGATGTGAAGTTATGTCAAGCGGAGTTTGCTCATAATCATGCTGTGAACCGTAGTACGGGTTTCAGTCCATTTCAGATCGTATATTCAAACTTATCAAAGGGACCGTTGGATTTAACGGTAGTACCACACCCGAAGGGGACAGTTAAGAAAGCTGCTGATTTTGTTGAAGGGCTGACAGAATGTCATAAAATCGTTCAGGAACGATTGGAGAGAGCGAATGCAAAGTATAAACAATCTGCAGATTTGAAACGAAGAAGTGTTGAATTTAATGAAGGAGATTTAGTGTAAGTTGTACTGACGAAGGATCGTTTTCCAGTGGGAGCATACAATAAACTTAAAGCTCGAAAGATTGGTCCTGTAACGATTGTGAAGCGAATCAATGAAAACGCTTATTGATTGAAGCTGCCGGAGGATGTGTACATGTCTGACGTGTTTAATGTTAAACATCTTATACCGTATCGTGGGAATGAGATTGTTGTGGGAGAGGAAGGTACAAATTCGAAGACGAATTCCTTTCAACCGGGGGAGGATGATGCATCCCAGAAAGATGAAGTAGTAGGTCGTGTGCGACCTAACATGATATTAAGTCGAGGACGACCTAATGCGGAAACTAACGAGCTAAAACTTTGTGAAGAGGCGTGGGAAGTTGAAGTCCTAGGTCGTGGATGACCTAACGAGAAGAACCAGCTGGAACGACCTAGCGACTTACGAGATAACGAGTCAAAGAATAAGGTGCTACGACCTAACGAGTTACGACCTAAGTTAGGTCGCGAGATTGAAGTACGACCTACTTTAGGTCGCGAAGATATGTTTCGACCTATGCTAGGTCGTGGGGAAGATATGGGAAGACAAGTCGCTCACTTTAAGTCGCTCTGATGCTTCGAGTGAAGACTTTCACGACCTACGACCTAAGTTAGGTCGCGAAGAACGACCTACGACCTAAGTTAGGTCGCGAGAAACTTTAGGTCGCTGAAGCCTATTTTCTTAAGTCGCTACTTTCTTAGGTCGCGTGAAGAACCTGAAGTCGCAGTTCAATCTGAAGATGTTAAAGGAGGGTTAGGTCGTTCCCGACCTATGTGTTGAGTGTTGTGTTGTATGTGCTTATGTTGTTGTAATAAGGGTCTATTAGGTCGTTAATGACCTATGGTAAGTCGTAAGTCGTGATGGTTTGTAATGCGTTGAGGTGTAAAAGTCATAAGTCATAAATCGTGTACTTTTAGGTCGTGATGTTTTAGGTCATGTGTTTTTAGGTCGTGATGTTTAAGGTCGTGGCCGACCTAAGTGTTGTACAGTTTTTGGTTGTGAGAATTGTATGCCTATAAATAGGCGCGTTGGGTCATTTGTAACGGTTGTTGATTTTTGAATAAAATTTGTTTGTGTGCTTTGTACAACTTCTTCAATTAGTAGTTGAGTGTGATCTCCTATCTCCACCTTCGGTATTCAAGTGTGCTTGAATCAACGATCGCTGAAGCCGATTCACGGAATCTAGTGCGCTAGATCAACGTCGAAGAATCGTAGATCTTTAAACACGGTATCGTGCGCGATCAACGTGTTTGAGATAGCTAGAATTCGGTATCTTCGGATCAACGAATTTGGGCCATTCAGTATTCTTCAGTCCATCGATTGCTACTTTCACAGAACCATCATTTTGTAATTCCGCTGCTGCATCAAGGAGTGACATAAGAAACACGGTAGCGACATAAAGAAGATAGCAACATAAGAAAGAGTGACATAACTTCTTGCGACCTAAGGAATAACATCTTCAGCGACCTAAGCGATGAACGGTTTAAGCCCTTGAGCGACCTAACATGAAGTGGTATATGTGAGCGACCTAGCATAGGTCATAGCTCGCTCGTACGTCCTGAGCGACTTAATGTTTCTCACGACCTAAGATTCTACGCTTTAAGTACTGGCTTCTGGAATGACTCGCTAGGTCATAGCCCTTTAGGTCGTAGCTCGCTGCTCCTGCATTCCAGAGAATTCACTAGGTCGCTTGAGTTACCTTTCAACCCGTTAGGTCGTTCGCGACTTAAAGAATGACTTAGCTCGCATAACTTGCTTTCTTGAGTTGTTACCTTTTTTGCCTTGATGTCTTGGATCATTAATTTGTTATGCCATAGTTTGCTAGATCGTGGGCGACTTAGGCCAGATGACTTAACATCATTATAGTGGGCTGCATCACATGGACATAGAAGAGTCAATGTTCAGAATCGACATCGAAGCTCAGCTAATTTTGAAGAAGATAGTTATAGTAATAGTGTTCACTTTGGGTATCCAGGCCAAGGGCAAAATCAATATAGGAATGTGGAAGAGAATGGTCATAAACGGGAGTCAAGGATGGACACAGAAATTCTAGAATTCCGAGGTGGTCTACAAGCAGAGGAATTATTTGATTGCTTATCAAAGGTTGAAAAGATTTTTAAACTCAACAACGTGTCTGAAGATCGTCAAGTTAAGTTAGTTGCTACAAGATTGAGAGGAAGAGCTATGAATTGGTGGCAACAAACTAAATCAACCAGAAAGAGAATGGGGAAATCCAAAGTTTTCATGTGGGATAAGATGAAAAAGAGGATGAAGGCAAATTTCTTACCCTACAATTATCAAGCTCGTATGAACCAACAGTTGCAGAAGTTGAGTCAAGGGAGTCGAGGAAAGGGTGTGGTTACAAACCCCAGCAATCAGAATAAAGGTGTTAATTGCAGTATAAATGTTACTAAGAGAGTCAACGAACCAGTTGTACATGGAATCACTAAGACAAATGTTGATGACCGAATTAAACGCTATCATTATCAGGAGTCTGACCATAGAAGTATTGAATGTACGAAGCCCAAGAAGAAAGCCTTAGTTGTAGAAGAATGTGAAAACGAGGATGTGGATGATTCTACTGAAAGCGAGCCGAAAAAAGAAGAGGAACCGACTAGTCCATTATCTTTCAGCGAAAGTGTTAAAGAAGCGGAAAGTAGTGCTGAATCGTTGGTTAGGTATGAGGCAAGTGAAAATCTTAAAACTACCAAGGAGGTTAAACCAATGTTAGAAGAATTTGAAGAGGTCGGTCCTACGAAATCGTTTGAAGAATTACCACCAAAGTTTGACAACGAAGAGTTTGAACAGGTCGGTCCTATGGCTCGTTCGATGAATTACCACCAAAATTTGACAACGAAGTTGAAGAGGTCGAGTTAGAGAACGATGAATGTAATTTGTTGATGGGATTTTATTCAACGTCAAAGTATGTGGATGTAGAAGTTGATTACTCTTCATCGCCAAAGATTGATGTCGATAGGATGGAAGAAGCAATTGTTTTCGGAGTTGAGGGAAATAACTTGATGAAGGAGGATTTTTGCTTAACACCCAAGCTTATGGATGAGAGCCAGCCAAGTGTAAATTCCTTAGTTTCCGAGAAGCCCGAACAAAGTGAAAGTGAAATAGAAGAGAAGTCAGAATCTGATAGTTTATTATCTTTGAAAGAGTTCGTCAATAAAATGAAAGATAGTGATGAATTATCAATGTTGATTGAATCTGGAAAAAGTTCTAATTGTGAGAATCCTGAAGAGGTTGAAGTATTTGAAGAGTTTGAAGATGAGATTTCTGAGGAACTACTTGAAGAAACTAGGCTTGTATTTTTGGAAGAGTCTGTTGAAAAGGTGAAAAATGGTAATGAATTGTTTGTGTCGACCAGGCAAGGAACGAATAAAGGTCTTGAAGTTTTTGAGGAAGTTGGATCAGAATTCGATGAATCTGAAGTCGAATATCCTGAGGAATTACCCGAAGAGTTACCACCACTACAGGACATTCAGCATCAAACTGAACTAGTACCAGATGCTATTTTACTGTGGGGATCGTATGATCTTGTGAATCTGAAAGAACAGAAAGAGTTGAAAAGACAGGATGAAGAGTATGATTGTCAGTTGGAGTTTCCTGATCATGTCTGCACTGCTGACGTTGTCAACATCAACTGCTTGGAACCATTTCATGAAAATAAACATGTCAAAGAAGAAGCGAGTGGGAATTCATTTCAGTCAGGGGAAATTGTTGCAACCCATCAAGGGAAGATTCTAAATGATGATACACCTGAACGAGATAAGGAAAGACAAGAATCTGGGCATCAGTCATCACACTCCTTCAGTTGTGACTTCCTAAGTCGCTCCGCGATTTTAAAATTCTTTATATCGTCTCGCATTTTCGTCACGATTTGGTTCTATATCACACCTTCCTATTGGCACAAGCATCATGATGTCATCTCCCTCAGATCACTTCCTTATGTCGCCTGTCTAATGCCACGTCTGCTTATTGTCATACGTTCCTTATGTCGACGTTCCTTATGTCGAGCCACATCTTCAAAGGGTCAAGACAAGATCAATCTCAAGAGTGGTTATCACTTGAGACGCATCAGACCAGATAATGAATAGAAGACAGCGTCTCGAAGAAGAAAAAGTGTGAATTCGGGACGAATTCTTTTCAACCAGGGGAGGATGATGCAGCGCGAAATAAGAATAAATGACTTACCATAAGTCGATTCTCTGAAAATCGCTTCCATAGATCGCGAAGGCAAAGAAACCCAAATCGCCACCAGTCTGAGCGAAACCCTAGGTCGCGAACGACATACCTATGTCGCGAACAATGTACCATTAAGTCGCAAGCAGCTCCTGACTTCCTTATGCCGCTTCACCTTCCGTAAGTCGTGAGCTTCCTATGTCGCGAACTTCGCTCCAGAATTTTTACGGTCGCGAGCGACCTACCAAAAGCCGCGATGCCTCGCCCCAGAATTTCGTATGTCGCTGAAACGAAGGTCGCTCCTGCTCCTTAGGTCGCGCGCGTGATGCTCCAGAAGGTCGCGAACGACCTATGTCCCCCTCCTCCTTAGGTCGCGAACGACCTATGCCAATTCCAGTAACTCGCGAGATGCCTTATGTCGTTGATTGTTTCCAGCCTAGGTCGCAAGCACTTCGTTATGTCGCTGAAGCTTAAGTCGTTCCAGTGTTATGTCGCTCCAGATGTTAAGTCGCATTGTTATTGTGTCGTTTGAGTTGTATGTTGTTATGTCGCGTGATGTTGATATTTTCTTATGTCGTAAGTCGTATGTCGCGTGTGTTGTAACCTGTATCTGTTAAGTCGTGTATATGTTAACTCATGTGTCGAACGTGTTAAGTCGTGTGTATGTGTTATAATCCCTATAAATAGGGGTGTGATGTCATTGTAAAAAGGAGTTGATTTTTGAATAAAATTTGGTTTGTGCTTTGTACCTCCATTAAAATTGGAAGTTGAGTGTTATCTCCTTTCTCCATCTTCGGTTATTCGAGTGCGCTCGAATCAACAAATTTGAAGCCGATTCACGGAATCTCGTGCGCGAGATCAACGTTGAAGAATCGTAGATCTTCTAATACGGTATCGTGTGCGATCAACGTGTTAAAGATAGCTAGAATCCAGTATCTCGAGAGATCAACGGATTTGGGCACTTGGGTATCTTCAAATCATCAATTCATTTTATTTCATCGATTCATTTTCCGCAAATTCATCAGTTCGGAAGTTCTGTGATCCTGTAGGCTGCGTCAATGATTAAGTGCGCTCTTTTGAGATACGCATGTTTTTATTTTCCTATAAATTGTATTCATGTTATTTTGTTTGCTTTTTTGCGTGATGAGATTGTATTTGTGAGGAGTTACATGTGACTTGTAGTAGTTTTTTTTTTCAAAAGAAGAATATCTATAAACAAAAGGAGAAAAAACGTCTTTCTCCGGTGGCTTACACAAAAGGCGGAGCATATGAAGGACATATACCACCCATACAGAATATAGAAGAATAAAAGCAAACAGACCACAACCAAAGCCATAGCAACTAGCGACACGACTGGTAGACCGGAAAATAAAGAAGAAGGAATCCACCGACAACCACCTACCCGCCTTAACCTTATAAATCATGTTCATTAAAATTTCACTATAGAAATGGAATGTGACCATTCAACCTTATAAATTTGACGCAGCGGCGGAATACAAAAATTGATGATACGATGAACGTAGCAATCGGTGGATTGATGAATACTGAAATGCCCAAATTCGTTGATCCGAAGATACCGAATTTTAGCTATCTACGTCACGTTGATCGATCACGATACCGTGAAAGTAGATCTTCAATTCTTCGAGCGTTGATCAAGCGCATTTGATACCGCGAATTGGCTTCACGATCGTTGAATCGAGCGCACTCGATTGACCGAAGGTGGAGATAGGAGATCACACTCGACTACCAATTGGATGAAAGCACAAAGCTAACAAAGGAAATTTTATTCAAAATCAACAACCTTTTACAAATGATATAACTCGCCTATTTATAGGCATACAACACAACACTTACATCACAACTCATAGGTCTTGAATGACCTAACACTTAGAATATTTACAACATTTAACAGAAATACGAGCTACAGTACAAACGACTCAACAATAGTGTTTAACGACCTAAAGAACAGTCGACATCCGACTTATCAAATGTTTCTCGACTTAACAAAACGTCTCGCGACTTATCAAAAATGTCTCTGTGAGTTATCAACTTCATCTCCGACTTATCAAAATAAATTCGCGATCTAAAATACTCTCGTTCGCGACTTTATAAACTCGGCAGCGACTTAATGATGGCGGCACGCGACATAAGAGAAGCAGTTATTGAAATTCGTTCATGCGATTTAGGGGAAGCTCGGAGGGAAGTTCTGCGGTTTAGTATTAGGTTGGGAAAAGGAAAAGTTAGGTCGGATGATTGGAGTTAAATCGCGTTGGAGGTTGAGTCGTAAGTCGTGGTGGTGATGAGTCGTAGGTCGCGGCGATGATTTGGATCGGGAAAGTTTTAAGTCGTGGGAATTAGGTCGTGGAGTTGATTCGAGGTGGAGTTTATGTCGTGGTGGAGTTGGGTCGTGGAAATTGGTAGGTCGTGAGGAGTTAGGTCGGAGAAGAATTAAGTCGTGGGGATTAGGTCGGAGCGGGTTTACTAAAAGTGTCTTAGGTCGTTCGCGACATACGGAGGAGGAGCTCACGACCTACGACCTTGCGACTCAAGGAATCTCGCGACCTAGGGCTTCGATTCAAAACAAACTGGAGCGACCTATTGGTATGCGCCGTATCATCAATTCGCGACTTAAGGAGGTCGAGGAGGAGCGACCTAGGCTGGAGCGGTGGCACGACTTATGGAAGTGATTTGAGGTACTTCTATCTCGCGCTGCATAAAAATTGAAGAGATGTAATTCTTTACAAATACATAGCTCGAAGGACTACTCAAACAAAGAGTTTATATCCTCAGATGTGTCATATTGCATGCATTGTATTTACTTTACAACACGCATTTGCACTTCTGTGATTCGTCTTTCATAAATTTTGAGTTAGCGCAATGTAAAATAAAAAACATCGTAAAATTAAAACATGATAACGTAAGCTATTTGTATCTCTTGTAAATCTCTGGAAGGAGACGTAATAATAGAAATGGTTGCAGTAAACCTAAGTCTTTTTTGATCAAACCATGTTAAATTGATACATCTTTTATTTTACTATTGTTGGTCGAATGGCCAGTTGACTCTCAGTTGGTAATCTGTTTCAGCTTTGGTCGATCTCTTCCTCGTATTGGAATGCTCAGGTATATACCATGCATACACCATAAATAAAATTTACCAAAGACCTTCTTGTGGTAATTAAAATATACAGAAGGGAAGAAATAAATGTATACTATACCACGAATATGTTAGGAGTCAGATCAGATGATGATAACACAATAAAATAAGGAAAAGGAAAGAAAGCGCAATGACTTTGAGTGACGTTGATTCTGCATGCAGAGTACTCAGTTACTGCTCACGTACGCGTGCTCTTTACTTCTTTACTCCTGGACGACGCAATCATTTATTTCCGAGTGCTATTTTGTTCACCAGCTGTGAAGAAAATTTAGTTAACCATTTAATATCTTAAATGATTAATGAATGAATTTAAATTGATATTAAGGTTAAGGAAATAAATCAAAAGATAATGTTAACAAATCTCAAAATCATGCAAATCGGCTCCTCTTTTACAACAATTTTGTAAAAGAATTAGTAGTCAGCTGTTGCTTAGCTCGATCTTGTTATGTTTGTGCAGAGAAATTCATACGGTGAACATAAAACTTTCATGTTTTTATGTTATATAAATTATCGTTTATATCAGTATGTGGATGTATGTATGTATAAAACAAGTAATGTATAGATAGTTTAATTTTGTCTTTTTATGTTATACTATATTACATGTTTTTCGTTTTCTTTTTGCTGTAGAATCGTTTTGATATAGTTCAAATATTACCTTTCTTTCTTTCTTCGTGTAACGTTTTATTTCTATCTCGAGTCCACAGAAAACATTTCTTAATCATCTTATGATGAAAGAGGATGAATGCTATACTACAGTACTACTGCATATATGTATTTATATCAGAGCAGTGCAGTGCGCAGTAGTTTTAAATATAATGCGTATGAATCCAAAGTGTGACTTCTGCATGCAGTAGAGATATATGTATTTGATTATCACATGACATTTGAAATGATGTAAGTCTCTTCTCATTTTGATTTCTCTATCATTGTCTACTTAATGCATGCTATGTAAAATATTGATGAAGCTAGCTAGTCATAACTGCAACTGCTTTGGTGTAAATTTTCTTATCATTTATGGAAGTTTAGTAAGTACGAGGCTTACAATACATGCGTAAATTACCAACAGTGTATGTGATCCTTTCTAGCGGTACTGGATGTTGAAATGAATTTCATCGAGGACAGTACAATTTACATTCATATAGTAAATAATGCTTAGTACAAGTTTACAACTATGACATGTAAACAAACTCAATAATTCTATTGGTATTTTAAAACTTCCATACATGCATTAAAACCTTCCACAAAAAGGCGATGAATCTTCAAAAACAATTATAAAACAATATTGTCTATATTGTTTACATCTGAAAATTTATTACAACAAACATTGATGGCACCAATCGGATATTTTCAAATTAAAGTAGATTTTGAAGATATTTTAATTCAACGTGGAATTATGATTCATTTTTTTATTGCATTAAAAAAGAGAATGAATTATGTATCTAAAACCAAATTATTTTGGGGATTGAATAATCAATCAATACACTATTAAGCTAATTAAAGAAGTCATCTTATCAGGCGCAGGCATAATTAAGTAAACTGAAGAAAAAAATTAAAAATATATATTTTTTCTATATGAATTGATGAATTGGTGAGACATTGATTTATTAACATAAATCGGTTACTTCAACCCTATTAATAATTTATATATAAAGACAATCATTCTTTACAGCTTGAAATAATCCTCTATAGTCGTATTTCTTCATATATATTACTTTGTCCATCCGTTGTCAATCTTGTAATTTTCTTTTCTCGAGAACTGATAAAATCTTCTTTTCTCAAAGCGGATGTACACCATATCACAACAGTGGAGCATTATAAATCATCTTTGTAATTTCTCTTTTCTATTTGTGTATTCGTGATCTATGATTGTATATTTTAGAATATTAGTTTTCTATTTGCTCTATCTCACAATCAACAGGATTCTATTACTTGTGATGCTTTTGGGGTGAATCTGAATTCTACCCAACATTCTAGTTAAGGAAGTAATCAATCAATTCTCTAATTAACCGATTAAATAAGATATTTTATCAAACGCATGCATATGGAGTAAACGGGAAAAATCAAATAGATATATGTTTCCCATACGAACCAATGAAGAGATGTGACGTCAATTTATTAACATAAATCTCAATCCCAACTAAAAAACTCTATATAAAGGCAGTCATTCTTTATAGATTGTTCAGTCCTCTCAAGTTGTATTTCTTCATATTCTTGTTTTTAGCCTTTGTTATCAATTTAGTAATTTTATTTTCTCAGAAAGTAATAAAATCTCATCTTTGCAAAATGGACTTACACTATCTTATGATAGTGGAACCATTATAAATCATGTAAGGTTTTCTTTTTTGTTTGTGCACTTGCCCTACAAGGGGAAGCACGTTTTCCGACGGCCGGAAACCGTCGGCGGCCGTCGGAAGCCGTCGGCCGCCGTCGGAAAAAGCCATCGGAAATGCCTATGTCGGGAAGTAGTAATTCCGACGGCTTCCGACGGAAGCTGTCGTTAACGATTCCGACGGACCCCGACGACTTCCGACGATTTTCGATGGATTCTGACGGACGTCGGTAACCGTCGGAAGCCGTCGGAAATGCTAAGTTACAGGCCGCCGGTATTCGTCGTAAGCCGTCGGAAATTTTGACCTGTAAGTCGTCGGAATCCGTCGGAAATCTGCTGTTTTTTTAAATTTGCTGCAAATAGAGCCTTCCAACCACATTTCTCTTCCAAACGCTATAATATCAATACTGTACAATCCAATATACTATAATCCAACCAAATATCCAAACCCAAACTACAAAATATTCAATAAACACACAAATAAATAAAATTACATCAAAATATACATAACCATTCCAACATTAACAATAATCCTAACAATAACTGTTCTACCATGTTGTTAATACACAAATTCATAAATATTCTCATACATGTTCTCATACAACCATTGAATCAAGTGTATCAAACATAATTATACATAAATCAACAATTGCCTACGCCGTCTACCAAATCATTCTAAAGTAAAACAAAACATACCTGAACGAACAAGCAAGCAAGCAAGCAATGAATCAATCTCCTCCACCAGATCCAGAGCCAGCCGAGGAAGGAAAGCGACCACCAAACTGCTGCATGTACTCTAACAACTGTGTGGTCTGCATGGCCTGGTTGCAGTTCTGCTCCTTCAACTGGGAAACTCTAGTCCGCAATTCCTCTATATCTACTAGATCGCTCTAAGGTCTACTCCGCCGTCCCCTACTCTGACTACTGGACTGCAATAATTAAAAAATAAATAAAATCCAAGTTTATTGTTTTGAAAAGGTCAAAATATCATATTTTAAGTATTTTAAGAAAAAGTAAATTATTTACCGCTAAATTGCCAAATCCGTATCGTCGACCATGCTCTGCTGGATCCATAACGGACTCAAAAATAACGTCCTCCTCATTGGTCGTCAGCTGATCTCGACCCGTGTCAGCAAGGAGTTTCTGCCAATGCTCCATAAACTTCTCTTGTATTAACAAATTAATAATATCATAACATATGTCATCATAGTTTAACAATTACTAATACTGAATAAAATGAAATATGCTTACATGGCTTTTGCTGGATTTATCGTCCTGCCATGTGTACGAAACAGTCCCGTCTGGATTAACATGCTCGACAGCATGCGTACGGGTGAACACGTCCATATAGCTGACAGGACCATGTGACTCGGCTTCCTGAAGTTGATTGTTACATACAATTATTATACATTTAAAATCATATAGTATAAACTATTTACATTTATTATTCAGTAAATTTACCAACTCCTGCCGATACTGCTGAAACAACTTCGATCCTCCGCGATGAGTGACGGGATTCTTATTTCTATTTGCAGAGTTTCTATCCGACTCTGCCTGTACATTCAAAATTTGATACATTATTTTTCGATCACGTCAAATTAATAATTTAAAAAAAATTAGTATACTTGCCTTCGCCTCGTCCGTCTCCCAGTATCTCAACCAAGCTTGCCACACGCTCTCTCCCATCCACCGTGGTTTCTTACCAGATTTCTTAATCTCAGATATCGTATCCCTATAGTTCTTGCGCATCTTCTTCATCCAGTATGCTCGTGCCAGCATCATATCATCTGTCTGGATGTCTATCTCAGCCTGTGTTAAAAAAAAGATTACATTTTAAACGATATAAACAGTAAATAAACGACAAAAACGAATTAAAAATGTAAAACAGAAAAATATGCATACTAGGACATCCTGCCATATGCACTCTATGATGTGAGGAAGGATGTTATCCCACTTCGGCCAGCAGGCACTCATCCTACTACGATAAGAAGCTCTAGAGACGTCCAACACAACCTTAGAGGGAAATAGATCGAACCCCTTGTTTTTAAGTACGATATAGATAAGTACGTATGTATATCATAGAAAAAATAAGATGCTGAATAAAATTTAATTCTTACCCATCTGCTCTAGGGACTAACGATACAATTGCACGCTATGGCTCTTGCGATGGGCCATTGCCATCGCCTCCTAACGATCGGGAACTGCTCCTACCTCTACATGACATATTGATAAACCTGTGACATATACACATCATTATATAAGAGAATAAAAACATGATAATTAACATATTTCATATGAAAATGACATCAACGGTATAAATTGCTTAATTAATGACTGAAATGGAAATAGAAATGGAAGTGTGTTATACCTAATTCATAATGGGTGTACTCTTCCAACGATAAGCAGAGTTCATTGCATTTTCAATAAAAATTGCTAAATAAATGACAAATGGAAATAACACAAAACATGCAAACAATAGTAAACGGATTTGGTTTCATAGTTATATCAATTTCATAATACATCAAGAATTCAACATAGTTACATCAATTGCAAAAAAAAGATTCAAATTTATATCAGTCATCGTCGTCTTCTGATTCAGATTCGGTCTCGTTTTCGACGATATTTTCCTCTGCACTGTCAAACGCTTCTACCAAAACATTTGATTCATCGATCAAAGGACCAAAATCTGTATGATCGTCTGTAATTATTATTTCGTTATTTTGCTCAAAATCTGCCTGATAAGCTTGTTCGTCCGGAATATTCTTCCCATCGAATGTGAATCTGGCCTTTGTTTTAAAAACTGCAGAACAATCTGCTTTATCTCTTTTTAGAGACGGATAAGGAGCATAATAAACTTGCAATGCTTGTTTGGCTTGTACAAAAGGATCATACTTGTGATAGTGCGATGTATGCTTTATTTCGATAAGATTATAATCCTTGTGCACATTAATTCCAGAACCTGGAACATTGCTAAACCAATTGCATCTAAATAGAAACACCTCCTCCGTGGGTCGTGAGAAATATGTCAGTTGCAAAATTTGTTTCAGAACGCCATAAAAATCATTTAAATGATTTTCTGGATCGTCACTACCTTTAACAAATACACAAGTATTATTTGTTAATTTTTCTGCACCGTATTCTTTGGTGTTAAATTTATATTCATTGACGAAATATATTGGATATGTCTTGACCACTCTTTTTGGTCCCATCGCAAGATGTTTCAACCCTTCGTCAACAACACAATTTCTCGGCTCATAAACGTAATTTGAAAACCAACCGGAAAATTCTTTACTGAGATCTCTGTTCGGATGTTCACGTTCATAAACACTGTTTATATAAATAAATTATTACATTAGGTTATACACGCGCATGCATTATAGAAAAGAATAAAACACAAATTATTATTTCAGATTACCTAACAAACGGTGCAACCTCGTCACAATTTAGAAGAATATAAGTGTGTGCTACATGAAGATCTCTATCGTCTAACCATAATTCTACACATTTTCCACAAGGCCGACCATGTTGTCTAAAAATAGATAACATTGCTTGAGAGGACTCTTGTTCGTCGCCTTCGTCATTACGAGGAACACTTTGAAATGAAATATATACTAATTTAACACATTTATTCAACGTATTACATCAACTTAAGGCTGTTTTAACATTTTTGTCATTTTTCAATACACACAATTATAATTTAGAGTAATGCATTTTTTTTTTCATAAGTAAATACGTGCACAATATAATACTCCTAGATCATTCAATCAATTTATCTTATTCCAAATAACGTATACAATCGTCGAATCAAGGCATACACAACAATTTACATATACATGAACAACCACAAATTATACGTGTTTTTCACAATTTCACCATAAAAGATGAAATCGGTATACCATGTGATGCTATAAACCGTTATTACGCTATTGGAAACAATTGCAATCACTAATTCACCCTAATTTATCAATTTATGCAAATCTAGAATTAGGATAAAAACTGAATTTTTCACAAAAATAAAAGATTTTTTTTTTAGATCATGGGGAACCTTAAGATCATGGTATTCATTGATACTCACTTAAGTAAACCCCACGCCGTGTGTCTACCCCGCTTTTATTTAGTCGTCGCACACGGATGCTTAACGTTGAAACTCCCACTGATGGTTTGGCGCTGGGATTCGAACCTGCCCAGACACAGTCCTTAGGTTCCCATCTCCCAGCTCCCAAACCAACCGAGCTACGAACGGCGGGTAAAAAAAAATATAAAAATAAAATAAAATAAGAGATTATACCTGAGATTAAGAGTAATGGAGTTTGATTAGGGAGCCTTGGAAGATCCGGAAACTAGAAATTAGGGATTGGAAGCTTGGAGGTTGAATTTGGGGGTTTTTTGGTGGAATTTTCGTATGGAGAGGAGGAGGAAGAAAGCTCTTGGCTGAAGTTATAATCGCATATTTCCGACGGCTTCCGCCGGCCGCCGACGGCCCGTCAGAAGCCGTCGGAAATAGGCCGTCGGAAACCGTCGCCCCCCTCCGTCGGAATTTAGCATTTTTCTAGTAGTGCTGTGATCTGTGATTGCTTATTTTGGTATATTAGTTTTATGCTTGTTCTACCTCACCACAACACGACTCTACTATTTCTGTTCTGTTTTGTTTGTTAATCTTAATTTTTCTCAACGATCTGGTGCCAGATCTATTTAGTTGTTGGAGGAAGCTATTAGGCGATATAGCAGGATATAAAGTTACCAAATTGAAGCAAGATCCTATGCTAGAGAATCTTATGTTGCATTAGAATCTTAGTTGGTAATAGAAAAGTGAAATGAGGATAACGAATTCAAGAAGTGGCAAAGAAGGATGAAAGTTGTTCTGAGGAGGAATATAGTTCATCAGTTGGTGTTTGACACCGAGAAGTTACCCATTGATATTTCAGTCGTGATGAAAGAGGAGATGGTTTACAATTCTACAGTTGGTCATGGGATGAAATGTTATCTTAGAGGTTAGCAATAAAACCACTATCAAAGGAATTTGGAACAAGCAAACTAATCTCTACTCGAAGAAATCACTCACTAATCGTTGATTTTGCTGAAGACATTTTTACCATAAAGACGAGAGAGAATACTTCAGTGAAGGAGCATCTTAGTTTCTTCTATGTTCTTTTGATGAAGATGGAGATTGTGGATTTGAAGGTGGATGAAGAGCGGAAGGCAATGGTTCATTTTATGTTTGTTTTCAGAGTATTACACAGGTTTTGCTAACAGTTTGATATATGGAAGAGACATTTTGATTAGAAGATGTAAAGTCGGGTCTTCTATCTAAAGACTTATGGCTTCAAATGAGGGAGACGTGTAAAGATGAAGGAAGGAGTAGTAGCTAGGGTCTGTTTGTTGAGAGAGAAAGAGAATATAAGAAGAGTTGGAATAATATGGGACGTTCTAAATCTATGAAGCTCGGAAATGGTTAGAGAGTAAATTCGAGAAGTGGGAAGTGCCACCATTGTAAGAAGCAAGGCCATTGGAAGAAAGATTGTACGAACTTGAAGAGGAAGTCTTAGGATGGATCTTCATCGATTATGATAGAGAAGACTATATCTCATGATGTGTTGGTTTCAGCAGTGTTAGACGTATCAGATAATTGGATGTTTAATTCAGAGGCGTTTTTCCATATGACGCTAAATATAAATTTCTTCAGCTCTCTATTATGAAGGAGAGAAGTGTAATGCTTATGAGAAATGATGCTAATTTTGGAGCCATGGGAGAGGGTACATAAGGATTCGTATATCTGATGGAATGATTCGCACTTTGGCAATTGTCCGCTATGTTCTAGATCTTCAAAAGCCATTGATATCTCTCGGTCAGTTGGCATCCATGGAATGCAAGGTGTCCATAGAGAATGATAGTTTAAGATTTCTAGGAGTGTAGTAGATTTGATAAGGGTGATGCGTTTCAAAATCTATATCTGATGTAAGGAACCATCGTGCTTGGAGATATGTGTTGGAGTAGATAACTCTCGTGCTTTGGATGACACTAGATTTTGGCATCTTAGATTTGGTCATATTTCTGAGAATGACTTGGAGTTTCTTTGTAGATGGAAGATGATCAAAGGAGAAAACTTCAACAAGTTAGATTTATGTCAGGAGGGTGTTGGAAAAGCATAGGTAGGTATGTTTTGGAGTTGGACTTCATAGATAGGAGAGAGTACTTGGTTATGTATACACGAATGTCTAAGGACTAGTAGCTACTGCTTTCATTGAGGGATCAAACTATTTTATTTTCCTCATTGATGACTTTTCTCGAAAGGTTTGGGTGTATGTGATGAAAGCCAAATCAAAAAGAGTTGAGATGGTTAAAGCTCAGAATGTGCTAGTTGAGAACCAATCCGGTTGTAAGTTGAAGGTGCTAAGATCTGTTAATGATGGTGACTTTGTCTCTAGGAAGTTCCTCAATTTCTGTAAGTAGTATTGTATACATAAATATTTCACCATACCAAGTGATTTGTAATCCAACGGAATTGTTGAAAGGATGAATCAAACTCTACTTGAAAAGGAATATTGCTTAAGATTGACTACGGGCTTATCCAAAGGCTTTTAGGCTGAAGCTTTGTCTACTTCAGTGTATATTATATATCGAATTCCATGTTCAGCCATAGACGAGAACATTCCAAAGGAGAAGTAGAGAGGTAAAGCATTATTATTTTTTTGGCTATTTTCGCATTTTTGGTTGTCTTGTGTTTGTGTACCATATGGGTGATGATAAGTTGGAGGATATAACATACAATGGCTTATTTATGGAACACACGGATGAAGTCAAAGGGTGTCTCATTTGAACCATATTGATAGGAAGAATGTGCATTACAGAAATGTTACATTTGAAGAGTATGCAATGTTCAAGTTTAAAGGAGATTTACCCACCACATCTGTAGCACAAATAGACCTCAGTTGTAATACCCGAAAAATTGAGTGTAAGTTTAAATAAATATTAATAACTTGATATTATGAAAAATATTGGACTTAACGAATTAGTTAAATAAAAAATTATGAGAAGAGGCAAAATAGTCATTTTTCTAATATTGGAATTTGACGACGAAACTAATGTCATTTTAACCATCTCGTTTTTCTGAGTTGCACAGTATTTTTGTCTTCCTAGTTTGGAGTCAATATAGAGAAGTTATAATCGAAAACGTGGTCGAGTTGAGTGGGTACCAAAGGTTAGGTTTTTGAATTTGAATTTTGATGGAATTGAACGGTTGACTTAAGAAACTTAAAAAAATACATAACCTCACTTCATTCAAAAACTAACCGAATGAAACCAATGGTGTTATCTCACTCAAATCTACAACAAATCGAACGAAACCAATGGAGTTGAGGAGCTATCGTACAAGGCTATAGATTTAGAGTGATTGTGAAGCAAAATTATGGAGCATGAAGGAGAAGAAGGCTCAGAAATTGAAGGAAGGTAATGGATTTTTGTGCATAATTGTCAGAATTCAATGTTCAAATTCAAAATGGCATATCTCATTCATTTATTAACAGAATTCAATGATCTACCAATCGAAATGACCGTATGGACGAGGACTACGATTTGAAAAAAGATATGGGGGTGAAAAAAATAGTTCCTAGCCAGAAAAGTGAAGGGACAGCAAAGGCAGGAGCAATTTTAGCATTTCAGTGAGTGGGTTTACCAAAATATCATGTTTACTCTCTTGATTTCATGATTTAATATGATTCAAATTGATAATTAAATAATTAAAATTCAAAATTTGGCTCTGTGATTCCTAAAAACCTTTTCTAACTTGATTAATGAATGACTTTTGGGTAACTAAATGAGTTAATGAAGTTACACAATATATGTATAAGGTCTAAATGCAAAACTATTCAAATTTGAGGCATAAATTTAGGAAAAAATCATAGTAAAATAATGAGAAATTTATATAAATAAATTTTGAGATGAAATATGATATTTACAGATCTTAATATAATTTTTATACATTTTTATGTGATTTATATGAATTAATATAGTTATTTATCATTTATGTGCAAAAACATTCCAAAATTATGAATTTGATGGTTTTGGGTTATTTGAATATGTCAAATCGATATAGGATTATTTTCTGTGACTAGATATGGTGATTTCAGATCTAAAATTATTTTTATGTAATTCATTTCGACTTATATGAATTTATATACATTAGGTTTCATAATATGTGAAAATTAATCTAGATTTGTAAATAAATGAATTGATGTATATAATCATATCAAAATAGCACAAAACTGATTTTAAAGTTAAAGTGTATGGTTATCTGAATTTAGAAATATTATTTCGAATTTATTGAAATATATATATATATATATATATATATATATTAATAAATATGATTTATTTGGTGAAAATGCACTAGATGATGAAAATGTATATGTATGAATTATATATATATATATGGTTTAAAAATCAAGATTGAATTTTTGGAAGTTTAATATATATATTTTAGTAAGGGGTATAATTTTGATTTCGAATTTAAACTATATATATGTGTGTGAAATTATATAGTGTATTTTAATATATGAAAGTTAAGGAAATTATAATTTAAAAATAGCAAACGATGATAAAAATATAGTAGGACATGTTTAAGATGTATGATGTATAAGTATGGAATGAAAAGCTAAGAAATTACAAGAATGAGAGTTAAAAATAAAAATATTCAAAACCAAGAAATTTGTTCCGGGCACGTACAACGGTAGACTGGTGGTCCATACCGGTGCACCGATCACCGAAATTTCTTGATCGTTTGAACCTGGACCTAACTTAAGGTCATAGTATATATATTTAGAGGCTCGTGTTGGACTTTTTGAGTGTGTTCGACTCGAGCGATGGGGTAAATTACATATTCTAGCCTAAGTGGCAATGTGTGTTAGTACACGGATATCGCACGCCTTAGTGGGGGCAATGTTTATAAGTTATAAGACTTAGTTTTTGGCTATTGATTTGGAATACAGCCGGAATAGGAGGGAGTCATAACTTTAGATGTTGCGGGTTGGCTGCAACATAATCGTTATTGGGTATAGCGGGGTTCACGGTTTGTCTGGTTTATCCGTGATATGACAATACAACTTAAAATATGGACGAGTGTGAATTTAATCACCTCATTTTAGAATAAATATAATAGTACAGCTAAATGAAACTTTGTGAATATGAATTTTATATTAGATTTGATATGAGCTGAATATGAGTTGAAATATATAATGATATAGGTGTTTTTCATTTTTGATCATGTTATATTATGAAACGAGCATACTAAATGTTGAATTCGGTTATATTCACTCACCGGACCTTATGTTTGACCCCCTCTCCACCATGTTTTCCTTATTTCTTATATATTATAGGTTGATACAAAAAGGTTGGATTATGATGATGCTGGAGGCTCGGGCGATAAAGGCGTGTTATATAAATAAGATACTTGATGTATTGTACATATCAGTGACATGTGGAATTGTGTGTGGTTAGTTTAGAAATGACATAGTGTTATTTGATTATTATATTTTGTGTTCCTTCCACCATGAGTACTGGTAAACAAAATAGATAG
The DNA here is from genome assembly GCA_030737815.1 of Allium fistulosum. Classification (NCBI taxonomy): domain Eukaryota; kingdom Viridiplantae; phylum Streptophyta; class Magnoliopsida; order Asparagales; family Amaryllidaceae; genus Allium; species Allium fistulosum. Next base: position 1,149,277,505 of record CM060905.1, read on the forward strand.
TTTATGTTTTGTTTCCTTATATCAACCCCCTTACGATCCTTTGTTTTTCGACTTCTCTGGTTAAAGTTATTATTTTATGTCAAAAACCAGAGGTCTAAAAGTTGCGAGTTGTTACATTTGTATCAGAGCAAAACTATAGGATTAGAAACGTACTGAGAGAGCATATTTGCATTTCCATTAGATTATATATATATATATAAGTCAGATATGTTTGCAGCTTTCTAATTGAGCTATCAATCTATTAAGGAGTTTCTAATGAATTCCAATTACAAATGTAGAGGGTGAATAAGTTAGTGAGGATGGAAACTGGAACAGAGGTAGATATTGATGGGGTAAGACCAAAATAGGAATTGTACTAGAGTCAATCTTAGGGATATTGTGGTACAAATGTCCACGTTTAGTTTCACCGATATCTGTAAGCGATGAGTCATAGCAATGTAAGCCCCCAGTACCTAAATTTGGTGTATGAGGAGTAGTTCATAGTATTATATAGGAACTGAACCCTAATTTATAGTGGAGACATGGAAAAGCTTTGTGAAAGTATATGTAATTGCTTGGGTTTGATTTGATGGATGCACCAGGTAGGAAGCTAGTGTATGGGAAGGAGATTGAGTTTTGGAAGTAAAATATTTTTAAGAGTGTAATTTTAAACAAAATTTTAAATAGGAAATTTGTTTTTAAAATTAGAATTATAGATTTTGTTTATAAGAAAATTATGAATTGATATTGTATCTATATATAAGATAATAAGTATTTAGATAAATTTTTGAAAAAGAGGTTTAAATTTTTAATTCCAAATAAGTAGAAGTCTGATGTCTTGATATCTACAGGCGCACGCACATACATATATTTGTATATATATTCAAATTAAAGCATCTGTGAATGAAATTTTTCAACATTTATATAGTAAAATATATGATATGAGATCGTAGAAATGGTTTTCTAAATTGATACAAATATGGTAAGTAGGAAAAGTGAATTTTAAATTATATTTTCATACATACACACGCAAAGATATATATATATATATATATAATTTGTTATTTAAAATTGTTAGATATTTTCTATTTACAAAATAAATTAATGTATACTTATACATAATAAAATAACTATAAATTACTTGAAATGATGTTGGAAATAAAACAAAACTATTTTAGAAAACAACCATAGCTTACTAAATTGAAATGTTTTTTAAATGGTTAATATTAAGTTATTAAAGTTAGGGAAGATAATTGTTGTTGAAATTAAAATATAAAGACAATGTAAATGTTTGATGAAAGGATTATGTTTTATGGCTTTTTAAGTAAACTAGACATTTTTGGTAAAACAATATTTTGAATGGTGATGTTATATTTTAAAAGCAACTGGAAATTTTAATTTTGACATTGTAATGAGTACCTGGTCGAAAATGTTTGACTACTATTTTTAAAGTAAGAAAAGAAATTTTGAATGGTTAGAAAATATTCTTAATGAGATGCTCAAACTAAATAAAATTGAAGAAAATAGACAATTAAATGTAGGTGAGCGGAATGTTCTTAATAATTTAAGTGAAGAACTTAACTCTATTCTAGAAAAGGAGAAAGTTATGTGGAAACAAAGATCTAGAATTCAGTGGATCAATGAAGGTGATTGTAATACTAATTTTTTTCATAATATGGCCAATGGAAGAAAACATTGTAATACGATTAATTCCATTCTAATTAATAATGTAGAAATAGTTGACCAAAGAGATCTCAATAAGGCTTTCACAGACTATTATAGAGATATTTTTGGTAACAAAAACAATCATAGAATTAATGTTAATTGGAATGATCTTTATCCAAATAATTCCAATATTAATCTCTCAAATTTAGATGTTCCTTTTACTGAAGAGGAAATCCGAAAAGCCATCAACGATTTGCCAGGTGATAAATCCCCAGGGCCGGATGGATTTCCAATTTTCTTTTATACAACTTTTTGGGATGTTTTAAAATTAGATTTAATTAACATGTTTAATGACTTTTATAATGGCAATTATTGGGTAGATTTAATTTTGCAGATGTTATTTTATTGCACAAAAAAGTAGGTGCTAATAACCTAAAAGATTTTACGCCTATTTCTTTAATCAACTGTTTAGTTAAAATTTTCTCAAAAGTCTTAGCTAATAGACTTAGTTCTAAAATGAATGATCTAATAGATTATTCACAATCTGCTTTCATTAAAGGGAGAAATATCACCGATGGTGTGGCAGTCGTTCAAGAATACATTAATCACTGCTGTAACAACAATATTACCTGTGCCATTTTAAAATTAGCCTTTGCAAAATCTTTTGATTCGGTAGATTGGGATTTCCTAGTTGATATTTTTCATGCTAGAGGTTTTAGTCCTAGATGGACTAGCTGGATCATGAATTTGCTTAAAACTGGCAACTCTAGTATTATGGTTAATGGTATTTTGGGAAATAAAATCCAATCTAATAGGGGACTAAGGCAAGGGGATCCTTTATCGCCTCTTTTGTTTAACTTAGTCGCAGACGGTTTTGCTAAGATAATTAAAAAAGCGGTTGATAATGGATCTCTGGGTTATATAGGTAATGATATATCGCGTAATGGTATATCAGTCCTTCAATTTGCAGATGATACTTTGCTTTTTTCTTCTCATCTTCCTCGACACATTATCACTCTTAAGTTTATTTTATATAGTTTTGAACTTCTATCAGGTTTAAAAATAAATTTTGATAAAAGTTCGGTCTTAATTTTAAATGATTTTGATAAAGTTTAAAATTTAGTTGCCAAAACGCTAAATTGTAAAACTTTGAGTTTTCCTTTTGACTATCTTGGTTTTGTGATTAGGCCTACTAAGTTAAAACATGATGATTGGTTTATAATTATAGATAAAATTAAACATAGGATTTATAATTGGAATGGTAGACTTTTATCTAGAGCAGGTAGACTTGTTTTGATTAATTCTGTTTTATCAGCTCTTCCGATCTATTGGAAGTCAATACATTTTTTCCCTGATTGGGTGACTGATAAAATAGATAAAATTCGAAGAGATTTTTTATGGAACGGTGATCACTCTAATAGCTGCATTAAAAGTTTAGTAAATTGGGATACTGTTTGTAAATCCAAAAAGGATGGAGGTTAAGGAGTTATTAATTTGCGCAATATGAATTTATCTGTTCTAGGTAAATGGTTATGGAAGTTTAAAGACATTAATGATAATACCACTTGGAAAGAAATTATTTCTAAATATTATTATAATGGTAGTAATAATCTTTATCAAATTAGCCCATCGGTTTCTTGTAAACTATCTTATTTTTGGAAATCCATTTTAAAATGTAATGAGATTTTTAATTTAGGCATTAATATTATAGTTCACTCTGGTAATAATACCTCCTTTTGGCACGATAGTTGGATCTCCGCCATTCCTCTTAAGATTGAGTTTAGAGAGTTGTATGATATTTGTAACTTTAAATATGCATTTATTTCAGAAGTTTTTTCTTCTGAAAATGAACCTCCTTGGATTTTTAGTTTTAGCAGAATTCTAGAAGGTTCTACCCTTAGGAAGTTTAATTTGCTCATCGCTAGATTAAATCTCTATAATATTGATAATGATAATGATTTTATTAGTTGGGAGTGGGATAAAAGTAAGAAATTTTCTTCAAATTCATTCTATAGATTTATTAATTTTTCGGGTGTAACTTATAATTATTTTAAATTTATTTGGAAATCAAATGCTCCTCCTAAATCTAAAATCCATATGTGGCTAATTATGCATGGAAAATTAAATACTATAGAATATTTAAAAAGAAAAAATATTCATATTGACAATAATTGTTATTTTTGTAATAGACATTTGGAGGATATTAAGCATATTTACTATGACTGTATGGATACTCACTTTATTCTTATGAACACCCTTAATATATTTTTTGACTTTAATATTAAATATAGAATTTCTGATTGTTTTTTCTATTGGAACACTTTTAGATTTAAGTTTAATAGGGATAATCGATACTTGCTTGATACTTTATTCACTATATCCTGTTGGTACATTTGGTTTGAAAGAAATCAACGTATTTTTAATAATAATAAAAACCATTTCAATAAATTGATTTTTTTAATTTCGTCTTTTTGCTTTAATTGGATCTCTAATCCTAAATGTAAATTAGCCAAAAACTATCTATTTAAGGAATATCTTAACAAAGTTAGTAATAATATCAATATTTTTAAACAACATAATAATATTTTTGACTCTAACAATAATAGTATTAGTTTCTTTTCAAATTCAAATGACGATCCCTCGGTGCTTCACAATTTGCTTTTAATTGATGGTACACAAAGATAATTTTAAAATTGTCTTTGTTTTTGAATTAGTTATCTTTTATTTTTGTTTATTTTCTTCAGTCTGGACCATATTTCCCTTTCACTTTAAATCTGTTAGTTTTTGTTCTAGATTATTTTGCTTTATTAGATCTTATTATGTTTTATTCACACATATATGTATATAAAATCTACTTATATACATATATGTGTTTCACTCTAATTTTTTCCTAGTTTTGTCTCAGGTTTGGGTTAGATAGGATGTTTGTGTCTATATTCAGGTGTGTAGGATAGCTTTTTCTAGAATTGCTGATTGAGGATGGAGATACTTCCAGCTTTATCAGAGTTCCCATAGTGGATTTTTTCTTACTGGATCATCAGGTGAGGAAGCTACATAGTTTTTTCTTTTAATTGAGCTAGCTTTCAGTACCTTTGACCTCTCAGAGTGGCTTCTGATGCTAATCAGCATTTCTAGGTACCTCCAACACCTTACTATCGGGCGGTGGCCATGCCGGAGCTCGATTTTGGGGGTGTAATGGGTGGTGGCATTGCCGGACCTCATTTTAGGGGTACCTATCAGGCATGTTTCTTTTATTTTGTTTTTGTCACCTGCCAGGCATGTTGGCAGCACCTTGTTATGTTTTATATATATAGCATCATGTGTGCTCTCCTCTTTTACTAGAGGATCACACATTTTTCTCAAAAAAAAATAAAGAATGGTTTTTACGTGTTATGAAGCAAATAAGGAAGAGAATGATTATACATTGGTAACGACCCCAAGTGTAAATAAACCACCATCCGCTATAAAGAAGGGAAAGCGAATTTTGATTAGAGGCAAGTTATGACTTTTGGATAAGAATTAGTATACTGGACATGATTTTATCGTATGTCGCGATCCCGATAGTTACATGGAATTGGATAGAGAAAAAAGATTGTGGTTATAGTTAGAAAGAGAAAACGTAAACCAAATTATTATTTTGAAGCAAATTAAAGAAAAGATGGTTACCAAATAGCAAATTAAATTAGTTAAGCTTTATATGAAAAGATTCAGGCCTAAGATATACTTATTTGATATTGTAATATTTTTGAAGGCGTAATCAAATATTTTAGTTGAATGGCTTAGACTTTGTTTAGGATAGGATCTCGTTGACCAAATGATTCTACTATGTGATCTTGCTTGATGGTCAGTCCATGGGGCAGAAATGAAATAGTTAACATTCACATTCTATTGTTCTATATCATTGTGGTAGTGGTCAGAATTAAAAGCGAATGATATTCAAGTTGCTTTGTTGTTTGATATCGTTGAAAAGGTATATTATTTGGGTTGAATATAAGGATGAGTGTCGTTGGACTAATGTGGTGGGTAACATTACACCATTTGTTTGTTATATGGTTTGGGTGGATGTGTTCTCCAACCAAATGATTGTTGTCCTACTGTATATGTTTTGGGATAATAGTTATTGGAGTAATAGAAGTGGTTGTAAGTATATGGTTTAGATTTGATGTAACATGAGTTTGGTGGAATGTTCATTAAACTAGGACATCATTCCTTTTTCCCGATGCTCCTAGATATGTGCGGTGTATGGTGTTATTATGATTATTGAGTGCTATATTGATTTGATTTATATGGCAAGACACTTTTCTTATTGAGTTGTCTCATCCGTGATATAGAAGTGTAATAAGTGGGTAAAATGATATATGGGTGGAAATATTGGTTGGTTATTACTAGAAAATAAACTCAGCTTGGATTTTTATTGTGAAGGGCATTGAGCGTGAATTATTGATTTTAAAGAAAATTATGGATTATGTTTGGTATAAGACTATACGAGGATAAGTAATTTTAGTATATTGGATGAGTTTTTAAAAGTACTCATGTATGGATAGACGTTAAGATCATATGAGTTTGTGTTATCTGTGAATGGAATGAAATACTTGAAATTTTATAGATAGATGTGATTTAGAGAATAAAGAAATGGTGTGGGTTGTAACTTAAGTGTATAAATGATATTCCAATTTGGATTTGTAGTGAGAGTGTTATGAAGAATATTTCAAATTGGTGTAGATAAAGAATTATAATAGATTTAAACTAAGAGGATTGACCCGATTTAAGGAATTGAAAGGAAAAAAGTACTAGATTGAATGGATACTAAAGTAAAATAAAGAAGTACCACAAAGTGGTGTGAATTCAAGTGTTATGTGGTAATTGAAGAAAAAATTATTTGAAAGACCAAAGAGAAGGTGTATGGTTTGCACGCATAGAAGATGCAGGGCGATTTTATGGAAAATAGAATTTGGAAGTTCAGATTTGATTTTGAGTAAGGAGTAGATGGATTCCTTTCAATCATTCCTCGTATTGAGGAGATACTATACAAAGAAACTCTTTTAAAATATCGACTTAAAGGTACATAGTTTACATTGCATATAAGGTGTGTGTAAATAGTGTATTATATACTTGATCCTTTTATCTCTATCTCTACCTTAGGTTAGCATTTTCTTATGTTAAAACTCCACTTAGATTTAGGAGTTTGATTTCTATGGTTGTATTGGTTGAATACAATAGGATTACCCTTGTTTGGATATTGATAGAATTAGGTGTATGCCCTTGGGGCGATTATGTAATTTGTTACATATATCTAACTCCACTTAGAACAATCCATTTTCCTTGCGAAAGTATCTTGGAGCTTTGAAAAGCAGGCCTCCGTGCTAGCCTTCTCTAATGTCAATTGATTTTTCTCAGCATCCAAAGTCAAAATTTATGCACGTAGAGAGGCAATTTCTTAGGATTGTTCGGCAACAACTTTCTTCTACGCCTCGACCATCATCTTGCTTGCCTTTAGTTTTTCTTTTAGAGCCTCCTAATCGGTGTGGCACTTCTTTATTTCATCTCTGAATATGAGTGCGGTTCGGTCGGTAGACTTCTTCGGCTTCTTCAATAAAGAAGCACTCTTACTTTCTCTCTTCAGGGCGTCATCCCTCTCCTTCTTCAATCTCTCAATCTTCGAGTCATGGTCCGCAAGCTTCTTCTCATATTCATCTTTTTTGGACATGAATGAGAGAATCTCTTGGTAATTGTTTCGGTTAATGGTAGGAAGCTGCATGCACAATTTCTTCCACTCCTCGGCTTACTCCAAGCTGCACTGAATCGCATGGAGATGGGGTCAATAAGATTCTATGTGAACCGACTTCAATTTTGGTTTATCGAAAACAACCCCTCTTAAGAACAAGTTGGGAAATGTAGCTTGCAGGAGCGACGGACCAGCAGGGAGAATGTAAAAGGCTTTCCTTGAAATTAGGAGAGAAGAAGTCACAGCAGCGTGAGTGGAGGAGGTCATGAATCCGGAAGCGGGAATGGCGATCCCAATATAAGTAGGAAGTTGTACGGTGGGTCCATGTTCATGCTCTTTCTTTAGCTTCTTTGATGGGTTTTCCCGTTCAATCGGCCTTTTCCTTTTCTCATGGCCGCTTCCTCTACCGCGGCCTTGATCCTTCTTAGCTCTGCGGTACTCTTCTGCCTCCCTATCATTTCTCCTCCTTCTCTCTTTGTCGGTTCCATGGGAGGTGTAGTATCTGGAAGAATGCCTTTGCGAACGTTGTGACTCAAGCACTTGGCTAAGATCGCTGTAGAAGCCACGAGACATGATCCCTGCAGTAAATAACAAAATGACTTCAGAAAAAAGGTATTTGATGGATTAAGATATCCTAAGAGAATAACAGTGAAATGTGTGATCCTAGTGAAGTGTGCACTACAGTTTAACGACCTCGGCAAAATACACATACCGGATTGGTCGCCAACTAACTTTAGGACATTCATTTCTGTTGGAATGATTTGGGTAAGCTGGGAAGGCAACCCTTCTGAAGTGAAGTCACCCATCAGGTCACCCAAATATACAAAAATGTCGCTCGCAACTCCCAAGTCAAAATCGGCGCCCTCTGGCAAAGGGCTGGGAATGGGTTCATTGTTGGGAGGAGCTTCTTCAAAATATTCTTTCAAAGGAGGTGAGGGAGTATGTTCAGGACTCAACTCCGAGACCTTGTTACCTAAATCGACATTGCCTTCGTCGGCATCTGTATCACAATCCATGCATGGTGAAAGATACTTACCCCTGTGGTCTATAGACGGGTGAATCCTTCTAGACACTTGGAAAAATAGAACTAATTTTTAAATGAGGGAACCTTGCTAGGAAGATCAAGTATAAGCTTTCGGGTGCGTTGCGCCTCAATATAAACGAGTTACGGGTTAGCCTTCCTTTTTTTAAATAAGAGGAGATACTACAGCTCGACAAAGCTCGGGGCATGGTTAAGTGTTCACATGAACATAATATACATGCAAGTTAGCATGGCGTAAACATTCGGGAGGATTTGGAATGGAGCCAACCCCATATTCTGAAGACTCTCCATAAGAAAGTGATTAAATGGCGGCACCGCACCATACATACACATGTAGCGATTGCAAGCCACATATCAGGAAGGTGGCCTATGTGTAAATTCCCCTCTTGACGGCAGAAGCACGTCGTCCTCTAAGATAAAGTGTTATGAGAAACTGCTTCACAATGCCCTATATGTAAGGATCGAAGAGGCTTTCTTCGGAGGATCAAGCAAAACCCTGAAATTGGGGGAAGTGTGGTCGATGACAGGGCCAACTGGTATCAGATGACCATACTGAACCGAAGTTATGGAAGTAGCAGGTCCAGTCGGGATGGACGGAGACTCTTCTTCAGAAATAGGAGAGCTTCCTTCAACTGACTTGCGTCGAAAGGATTTGCGCATCGTTCTATACAAGAAAGCTTGTGTTCAAAACGGTCAGGTGTGCCAAATCCTTAAACTATAAACACCTAACATGGCTGATACTTGGAATTTGGAAGGTAATTGACGTGTCTAATCACTGATCAAATTCTAAATAATAACCGTGAGTGCGTGATTTGTAATCTATGTGAGAACGGGCTCGGCATCATAAACGTTGTGAATAGACCATTTCATGTAGATGGCTCACTCACACCGGAAAAAGCGATCTGTATCAACTGTTGATGTATTTTCTTCTACCCTTATCCGCTATCGATCAATGACCAATAAAGGATCCGTTATCTGAAGCGACATGATAATGTTCGAACCGGCTAAATATCCATCGAATTGGAAAATGGTCGATTGAATTTATATTAAAAATAACCGCAAGCACATGGCGTACAATTTTAGTACGTGGCGTGTACGGATCGATCCACGAGGAATTGTTTAGATTTTAAAATTCCTATTCAATCAAATTAAACTAAGATTTTGAAAGTATGATTAGCTAAAAATGTAGAAAGGTGACAAAAAGAAAGTGGATAAAAATATGAGAGTTTGAAGGCAATTTAGAGGTAATTTCTACTCATAATCACATAAATCAACAAAATGAAATTAAGATTTCTTTTTTGGTCATTAATGAAATTAGTTGATGTGCTTATCATAAGTATGGAATATTTGTGCTATTAATTAGCCCAATATAAACCATCAAGCTATAATACAACCACTAAATCAGTTTTAACTCTCATGAGAATGTTAATGAACTTGAAAATAAAATCTCTTCTAAGCATGACCTATTAACTATTGATTAGAAATATAGACCATTAAATTTTGATTTTAAAATCATTTCATTACCAACGTCATATGTAGATGAAGAGGTAATTTGTGCTTTGTTTGTTTAAGCATAGCCTATTTGGTGTCAACAATATAGGCTATCAAATTCAAAGCTAAAACAACAAAGTTTAACTCATTCAAACATTTCAATTAAGCATAAAAAGAGAACATAAATGATAAAAATGTTGAAGCTACATGATTGAGAGAGCTTCATTACCCCTAAATTGAAGGGATTTAGCCTCTCATATTTGTTATCATATCAACAATTGTAGCATTCAACATAAAACAAAAACAAGAGAAAAAGAGAGCAAAGTAAAAAAAAAGAGCTAATTAAAATGAAATAACAACCAATCTACTTTCAAAAGAAATGAAACTAAGCTACTAACATAAGAAGAAAGAGAGCATGTAAGTAGAAAAGACATTAATTAACATTGCATAAAAAAGAAAAATACATGAAAGTAAAGTGGCTAAGTAGCCATGAAAAGAAAGAAGAGTTTTTATTTGTGAGCCTCCAACTAAACTAACTAAGAAGAGGCTAAGAGGAAGAGAGAGAGAGAGCTAATTACATGAACATATTGGATATTTATATATGTTTGGAAACCCTAATCCAATTTTTGAGAACTACCCAAACTACCATTGAGGAAGTGTGGCCACCAAGTTATAATTAGCATGAGATAATCCTCCATTTAAATGTGCATGAAACTTTAATGGCCATTAGTATGTGCATTAGATCCTAATTTTTACATCATGGTAAGTGGGTAGGTGGGATCCTCCATGTTTCATGAAATGAATTATTTCCATCTTAATTACTTTGTATCTTCTTATGCATGCATATTTTCTTGGGTTGACTGTGGGGACACAGTCAAAATCAAGTGTTGGGAGAGTCTCGTCTTCTTTTTGATTTTTCATGGTTAATTTTTTTATTTTTCTTTCCAAAACTAAAAAAAAATTAAAAAAAATCCAAAAAAACAAATTTCCTTTTTTAGCATTTTGATTTATTTTTAAAGAAACACTATAAGATAAGTATAATTTTGGTTATTAAATTGAAATTTTTGGAATTTATTTGTCTTCACAAAAATAAAAATAAAGTTTGATACAAGTAACGATGGTTTAACTGGTATATAGGAAGATTCATGAGTGATAATTATGAAGTATATCCAAATTGAAAATTTTTGTTTTAAAAAGTCGTGGATTTAAAGAAAAGGATATAACATTTTTTATCTTCTAAGTTAAATGGTGCTAAGATGATTTTGCAAAACTCTCTCTACAAAAAAAAAACAAAAGAATATATAACAAAAAAAACAAAAAAATATATTTGTATATATGTATATATTTTATAAACACCTAGAGTCATGTGTTCACATGCAAGTGTGTACACTCGCCATGCTCTGTACCCTTCTCACGTAAGCCCCAAAGGCAGTGCATGATCGGTATATTTGGCCTCAATTTATCCGAGTTAGGTGTATGTATATAAAAATTCTTTAATCAATAATGCCTATAGTCGATAGGTGTTCACACTTGTGTGTTCACTTACCACGCTCTGTATTCCCCTCACGTAAGCCCGAAAGGCAGTGCATGGGTAATATATCCGGCCTCAGTTTTCTGAGTTAGGCATATGTAAATATTGTTAATATCAATACAATTTTCAAAAATAGAGAGAGTAAGTAATTGAAATCCAAACATTATTTTGACTTGTTTGATTTGACTTGTTATTCAAAAGAAATGAAATTGCCACTTTGATAAACTTTGATAATCAACCAAGGATCCATTTCATAGTTACGATATGTTACCAACCATAACAACTAGCCAAACTAGAGTTTATTTGTTATGATAACTTAGTTTTTATTGGAAATTTTGACAAGTAACATGACTAAAATTTCATGACGATGACCAAAACCTGTATTTAACTTACTCATGTCAATTTGAAAGTAAATCCTTCATTTGTAAATATTTTGAAAAACTTGCATCCATATCTTTGTAAATAAATCTTGCAATTAGGATTTTTCACTTTGCATTTGGATTTTGTGGGTAGTATCCACTGAACACCCTCATGGGACAACATTCATCCTAATAGGGACAGCTAGAGGTTTAACGGCTTGTTGCATATGCTCAATGCAATCGTGTTTCCTACGAAAATGGATTTATCTTAGTTTTTAGTTTATTCGAGGGCGAATAAAAAGATAAGTGTGGGGGTATTTAATGTGCACGTAAATGTGCATATTTTTACTTCCATATTTAATCTAATTATTTAAATAAATGATTATATTGGGTATTTTAACATGTTTAAACCGAAATTCAAATTATTTTCAAATCATCACATATTCATCTTCATATATGGGCAAAATGGCCATTTTTGTGCATATATTAAGATGAATATGTGATGATTTGAAAATAATTTGAATTTTGGTTTAAACATGTTGAAATACCTAATATGATCATTTATTTAATTAATTAGATTAAATATGGAAGTAAAAATATGCACATTTACGTGCACATTGGGCAAGCCTTCCTATTCCAGGTACACCGACTGTGCAATGACAAGACCAAACCAATGCGAGCAACTATAGACCAATGAGTCCGAATAGGGAAGAAAATTATCAACATAATTCGATTTTAGTATCCTTGAAAGTGATAACAACATAAGATGCATGCAAGACGCTATCCTAAGTTATTATCACCTCCTAGAAAAACCAAAATCAACTCGCAATCCACTAGATGTCATGCCGGAATCGACTGTGAAACTTAGTACAAGTTAATTCTGATTCTATGGATGAAGATAGCAAAACATATCGAACACCGAAGCAAAACCCTGGCTTCATTCCTTGAAGAACTTCAGATTTGATTTACTATATTCTTCCATAAATCACAATCAGCTCGAATTTTCCACTGCGTCCATCATCAACATAACCTCACCATCGATCGATGATGTAATATCACATCAAAATCCACTTCACCAACCTTTGAAATTGAGAAAAGCGATGAGGTCTTCAATTCAAGATGGTTTGAACTAGGGTGCTTTGGATCGGCAACACCTCAAGGCAGGCAAAATCATGACAACAAGTGGTGTTAGGAGTAAGGATCAATGGCGGTAGCGCTCCGGTGATGGGAGAAGGTGGATCGACGAAGGTGTGATTTGGTTTCCTTTAGATCGGCTCGACTTGAAAATGTAAAATGAGAGAATGGAGATCCAATCCCACTTATTAAAAAAAAGAAAAAGTACTTGGATCGGTACTGATCCAATTAATTTCCCCCAAATGACCTCAAACTTTCCTTATTTGCCCAACTCGATGTTCGTATTCATTCTGGAAGTTATCAAGTCAAGATCACTCCGTACTTACGACTAATGAAGATTTCCACTAAGGACTGGATATTTAGCCAGAACATCATAGGTAGCAACTAAAGGGAGCTAGATACAACCTATAAAGCTCCATGAAACTCATGACTTGGAGTGTTAGTAGTGGTATTTGCATTAGAGGTATGGAGGTATCATTTTCTAGGTGAAAGGTTCGAGTTATGTACGCACCATAAATCTTTGAAGTATCTATTTACATAAAAAAGACTTAAACATGAGACAACAATGGTGGTTGGAGTTTCTTGCGTCCTATGATTTGGATACATTATACACATTGAGGAAAGAAAATGTCGTAGCTAGTGCGCTCAATAGGAGGTTTGCAGTTATAGCAAACATTAAGGTTCGTCCGACCCTGATCAATTGTATAGAAGAGAATCAGCTTAGAGATTCTCTTATTGCTCGAATAGCTAAAGCGGTCAGAGAGAATGTGGCACTGGAGAGATGGCCATGATTTGAAGTAGATAGTTGTGGTATAGTGAGGATGAATGGAAGGTTGTGTGTTTCCAAGTTTCTTGGGATTAGGCGAGAGGTTCTAAAGGATAGTCATTATTCACGGTTAGCAATACACCCAAGGGTCACTAAGATGTATCAAGATAGGAGGCGTACTTTCTAGTGGAAAGGTATGAAAAGAGATGTTTCTATCTTTGAGAGTAGGTGTGCTAACTACCAGCAAGTAAAAGGCAATCACCAGAAGATGGTTGGACTGCTTCAGCCACCGAGATTCCCAAGTGGAAGTGGGAGCTGATTTCCATGGACTTCATCAACGAATTGCCTAGGTCGAGAAGAGGTAACGAGGGTGTGTGGGTTATCATGGATCGATTAACCAAGAGCACACACTTCTTACATGTTAAGACTACGAGAACAACTTCTAGTTTGGCTAAGTTATATGTTAAGGAGATCGTTAGATTGCACACTATTCCTTGTTCATATAAGGCCTTAGGGACCGAGCTCGGTTTGAGTATCGCTTACCATCCATAGACTGATGGGCAAACAGAAAGGGTGAAACGAGTGTTGGAAGACTTGCTTGAGCATGCATTTATGTTTTGGGGGTTCGTGGGAAGAACACTTACCACTTGTTGAGTTTTCATACAACAGCAGTTATTAGGCTAGTATCAGAATGCCACCGTTTGAAGCGTTGTACGATACGCCTTACAAATCTCCATTATTTTAGGTGGAACCTGGGGATCGTCTTGTGCTTGGGACGGATGTGATTCGAGAGGCGTCAGTAGAGATTCAAAAAACGAATCAAGGAAGCACATAATCGACAAAAGAGCTATGTAAATGAGAGGAATAGAGACTTGGAGTTCTCAGTTGGAGAATTTTTGTTTGTAAAGGTTTCTCCGATGAGAAGTGTAGTTCGGTTTGGAAGGACTAGGAAGTTTGCTCCTCATTATATAGAACCATTCCCAATTTTGGAGATGATTGGTACACTCGCGTATAGAGTTGAATTATCGATTAGGCTATCAGGTGTACACAATGTATTTCATGCATTGCATTTACAAAAGCTTGTGCATGATCCTTCAATGATATTTGAAGCATCGCAGCAGGAGGACCTAAATATTGAGCTAAATTTGACTGTTTTGAGATAGCCTATTTGTATTGTTGATAGGGATATGAAGCGATTGAGGACTAAGGATGTGAAGTTAGTCATTGTGCAATGGAACGAGAATGCTCGGGATTGTACGTGAGAAATAGAGGATAGTTTGAGGGAGTCCTATCTGAATTTGTTCTTAGACTAGAGATTTCTTACCTTAGTATTGCACACCTTTTGTAGTGTACTCACCGCTTGAGGTGGAGTCACTTAGTATGCATTTTGGGTTATATTTTAGTCTGTGTATAGTTTCAGCAGTATGCAATATATATACCTTGTTCTTCTATCTTCTTTGATTATCCTTCTTATTTGAATTTCAAGGATGAAATGTTCTAAGTGGGGGAGAACGTAGCGACGGTAAAATTCAAATACTTCGTCTTCGAATATCAAAATGTTTTGAAGTATAATTAAGTGTTATAAATATGATTTTATAACCTTGTTAAACATCATTTAATTAATTAAACTAATAAGAATTTTTTTTTGAATTTTTTTTACAAAAATATATACTTCGATGAAAAATCAATATTGTGATTGAAAATCGATTTATCGGTAAACAGCTTTTTAATTGATATAAGTTGTTCAAACTCTCGTGCACTTTTCTAATGATCAAATGAACCTAGTAGCAACTAATTAACACACACACCCCTTTTCATAAATCTTGGAATGTTCTAGAAGCTTCCTTTAGGATAAGTGATATTATCATGTGAGGGAAAAAATGGCAATTAGCATAAAGGAGAAGTGACTTAAAGAAGAAGTGATGGGAGGTAAGGCTTCCCTGGCATGAATGGGGGGTGAAGGAGCTTAAAAACCACCATTCTTAGCCTATAAAAGGAGAGGGCACAGCCTTAGTTATCATTCACAAATTCACAAAGCTTGAAGTTATAAAATCCATGTCTTCTTCTTCCTCTTCATAATTTCCTAAAGAAAAATATTTGCAAATCAAATCCAAATCACATCAAACTTGGAGTGAAGCCTTACCACCACAAAACATTCCACCTAGTTAGAAGTTGAAAAAGCAAAGCCAATCCCTCCCCTCAAGTGAAGGCCCTGAGCATCATAGGGGTTTAAGGAAAAGGAGCAAGGTGGAAAGCAAAGGAGCAAGGAAAAATGGTGTTGCTAGGTTGGGGTTAGACTTAGACGCTTGGATCTTGGTTGTTTGTGAGGTTAAACGTGAGCCAACTCACTACTTTGGTTCGAAATATAACTCATATTTGCTTGTGTTTGGTGTTGTTAAAGTTCTTTAAATTTACTTGGACATATGTTGAAAACATTGATTTTGATTCTTGCTTTGAAAGCAAGTGGTGTATGTATGAATTTGAACGAACTTGAATGGACTTGAATGGACCTGTATGACATATGGCAAGGTCATGGAACAAAGCATATAGGTTGTACTTGAACATAGGTTTGAATATAACTCGGATTTGAAAGCGAACTTATAGGGATAGTCGCTATAGATGCAGTTGTGAATTGCCTTGTTTTTGGTAGTTTCTGTGGAACTTTGTAGAGAGATCCTAAGGAGTTCTCACCATATTTATAATGTTTATATGTATGTTTGTTTCTATTAAAATCTTGGATAGTAAAAAGTTAAGTAACATGTCGAAAATGACCAAAACTTCACTTGTGCAAAACTACCCCGTTTAGACTTGATTTTTGGACTTAAAAGGTTTGAAAAGATATTTAAGTTTAAGTATTTTGTTTCATCCTTTTTACAAGTTTTTACTAACTATTATTAAAGTATTTTAAAAGTGGTTTGAGGTCTTTCTGAATAATTAATAATTAATTATGAGTTTTAAAAGAAGAGGTTTTTATAATAAAAAATTTTCTTTTCCAAGTTTTATAGATTTTACAAACTTGTTATTTTAAAGTAATATTAACTAGATTTTTAACCCAACAGAATTCAGAAAGATTTAAAATATTCAAACTGATCCAAAATGACTTGAAACTTGACAAGAAGACCTAAAAGTACATGACAAAGAAACCCGGGAGTTTGAACCAAAAATACACCAACTATTTTGATCGGGACCGATCCGATCCAATCAGATCGGTACCTATCCAAAATATTGACTTATGGATTCTCCAATCCATATGCATTATGTTCCTACATCTCTCCTAAACTTATCTACAAAGTTTGATAACATTCTGATCATCCGAGTTGAATAAGTCAAGACTTATTCAATTCAGATTACAGTTCAATCTAATTTACAGGTGAACCATCATCAAAACAAGTCAACAAGCTATGAAATCACATGGGGAACCTCGTATGCAAGAAAGGAAGCCAATGAAGTAGGAGTTGCGCAAAAATTGCACAATATTGGACCGGTACCGATCCGATCCAATTGATTGGCACCGATCCAAAAGGATAGCTCAAAATTACTCCAAATTTTGCGTGCCTCCTTCTATGGATAACTATAGGCTTCTGTTACTCTGGTTCCGATCCAAGTGCTATCTAAATCCTATAAATACCATCCTATCTTCAACAAAAGGGGACTGGCTACTCTGATCACTGGAGAAACTCTGCTACTAAGATTCTTCAACCTTCTTCCTCCTCACAATGGCTGCCATAGGAAAATTGAGATTCTTCTTTTGTCTCCATCAATGGTGGTCTGATCTTTCTTCGTTCAATTATTAGGATTGTAAAAAACTTGGTCTTCTGATCAACAGTCAATCCATCAATAAAATCTATAAAGTGGATGTAGGCTTCGTTAACAGCCGAACCACTATAAAAATCTTGTGTTTCTCTGCTTTCTTCTATCTTTTCTGCAATTTGGAGAGTGTTTTGCTCTACTTTATTTGCCGTGGTAGACAGAGCTGGTGCTTTCACAATCATATCTGGGTGTTGATCCATTTTTTGGGTTAACAAGCAATATTTTGGATAAATGTTTTAAAACCTATTATAAGTACTTCTAAATATTTTAAAAGTATATAAAAATGTTATCAAAAAGGGGGTTAAGAATTGCTTAGTGGCTAAATGGTTAATTATTTGATTACTTGTTTGAAAAGTAATCAACTATGTTTAACACTAAAGGCTGATGAAGTAAGGCTTATCTATTTGTGAGAGTCAAGATTGATGTCGAGTAGGGACGAAGCAATATTGCTCTAACCTACTAGAGAGGACATTGTTAGCATTCGTCGAAGGACTTATGCGGGGAATCTTGGTGGAGGTTTGAGATCTGTTCGAAATGCTAAAATTCATGTAGTGATTTGTGATCTATTCGAGATTAAGGAATCCAATTGGAGATTCGTGTGCTGCTCGAATGATGAAGACTCGTGTGAAAGATGCTGAACTTAGCCTCGTTATTGGAAATGACTAAAACCAGTGTAAGATGTACAAACTTAGGTTTAGCTTACCCATGAGGGTATATCTACTCCTAGTCTAGAGTATGTTTATTGATATATTACACAGGGGAGTAGTTGATACTTAGTGCCCCGTAGTTCATCGTTGGGCTGGTTGTGTTTACCTTATAGTGTATCCTATCTAGAGATATATGATGATCGGAAGGAAGTTTCTGATCCTGGTCATGGAGTTTGGATTTAGCTTGATTCGAGGAAAGCTCCACAAAAATCCTTACACCTATATAAACGCGCCTTAGCAGTATTGATTGTATACCTATTATTGTTGTGGCGTTCACACATCAGCTATTTGATATGATGTATATGCTACACACTTTTGACATTATCTATCATATCACTATATGTTAAACTTAATGAATGGTTGGTTACATTTGAGGGGAAAACTGTTACGATAATTCGTACGGTCTCAATGGTTACTATTACTTGTCACATATTTCTTTAGTTTCTTATGCTAGTTTACCAGACTAATTCGGGTGTTATTTTCTTATAATGCTTGGGTGGCCCATGTATGTTTCTAGATTTAGGTTTGGACGCTTTGGAGCTTATGGAGACGAGCTGGGTGTTTACCTACCATAGTATTCTTATTTCCGCTACATTAATGTATTGTATATATCTGCATTGTGAGGACACGAGGTTATAACTAACTAGGCTAACGATAGTACTTAGGTCTTCATAACTCTTAGATTTCTGTATTCAGAGTAACCCTTTGTACTAATCTTTTGATATTATATATTAATGTTCCATTATGAGATTCTAATTTTATATTCTTCCTTTCTTATTATATTCTTTTTCTTTATTTTACCCTAATTTTCAGTCTTTCTGGCACTTGTGTGCTTGGCACACGAATACTGTGGATGTATTTAGTGTCGACATTCGAGGGTCGAAAAGTCGGGTCATTACATTTGGTATTATAACCCAAGGTTTAGCGAACACCTTGGCTTTAGATGGGTATGGCTCATTAGATATAGGGTAAGTGATACCCTAGAATGAGTTAAGTGTATAATACATATGAGAGCGTATTTGAATTTTGAAAACTAGACTTATTAAATTATTCCTTAAGAGTGTCTCTTTCTTCGTAACCCTCCCTTTGAAATAACTCTATCCTTTAGTTTTCTAAATTTGTTCTGCTTTGATTAAGTAGTAAGAACTATGAGTACCGAAGCTGCTAATGCTAGAGGTGGTTAGGGTAGTACTGTCACAATGGCAATAATCGAGCATCGAGGAATATTGCTCCAGTTGAGGAACTGAGAATGAATTTCATAGAGGAGATAGTGCAAGTCAAGCCTCAGATGGGTTTTGCTTTTCTTTGTCGTGATTATGAGAGGCTAGGGGGTAAGAGGTTTAGTAGCATAGAGGCTATTATAGAAGTCCAGTCTTGGCTCAGATTATGTGATCGGATATTTGAAGATATGGAGCCAGATGACGTAATAAAGCATAGGTTCGCATTATGACATCTGACAGATGTAGTCATGGGTTGGTGGAGTTCTATTATAGCTGATGTCTAATAGAACAATTCCCTTGGTCCTAATTCAAAGATGAGTTTGAGATGAAGTTTGTTTCGAAATCTGAAAAGACTTTGTTATTTAGGAGCTTCTTGGAACTAAAGTAGAGGGCCATGACCGTGGTGGAGTATGAGAATCGGTTCGTTGCATTGCCTTGGTTTGGGTTGGGGTTAGTATAGACGCCACTAAAGAAGAACGAGATGTTCATTGCAGGTATGCATCCTGAGTTTTAAGGGGACATGAATAATCACTTCTTGGGGTCTTTTGTGGGTCTAATGAAGATGGCTTTGAGGTTTGAGAGCTTGGCTCCAAAGCCATCTATTCTACATCAACGGAGGACAACAAGTATAAGTTTTATTCGTCAAAGAATAGGTTCCACCCTTGTTTTCTACAAGTGTTGGAAGAAGGGTCTGTTTTTTAATAAGTGTAGGTCGGGTAGAGAAGAGAAGATGGTTAAAGCATCGATCGAGAAGTTTCCGAAGCTTATGGCCCAGTTTGCACCGAAAGGTTGTTATGGCTGGTAGGTTGCCACCATTCTGACCATTTTGTTAGAGATTGTCCTATGCTCAAGATATGGGAACGTCCTAGGGTTTTTTATTTTTCTGTAGCACCTTCCACTTTGGCAGCTGTGAAGGGGAAGTGGGTTATTGAGGGTATACTATCTGTTTATGGCTTTTCTATTTGTGTTTGTTTAACTATATTGCTTCTCATAGTTTAATATCTCGTAACCTTGATTATTTAGTCATGCTCGGCATGTTTGGAACATTGAGTATTGTTTGTTATTGATTTGTGTTTAACCAGTTTATGAGAAGCTTTACCTTTCTATATCATGAGGTGGGTAGATAGTAATTATGGGTACATTGAACGAACACCTTGTGAATTATGTTTCACGGTTTCACTATAAGGCGTTCGGTGATAATGTTGGGTTATAAGTCAAAATTTAGTAAAAGAAGTTTACTGTAAATAAAAGGAAAGATGGAACATTTTGGAAATAAATTTTTGTGAAAGGATTTATATAAAGAAGTGATTCTATGTAAGTATGATTTATAAAATATGATTTATAAACGAAAAGGATTCAAATATAGAATTTGAGGATTTAAATCTTGATGTCTTTGAAAATGTTTTTCAAGATTTCGGCGAAAATAATAATAATATTATTTGAAAGTAAATATTCAGAAAATTGGTTTAGGAGATGAGGTCATGATACTTAGTATTATTATACGAAGTATTTGATACCGCCTTAAAATAATTTTGGTTAAATACCAAAAATATGGTTTGGATGTACTGAACTCACTTCTATCACTAGACAATAATTTCGGTGATGACTGCAACATCATCGTTGTTTATTTTCAAGTTTCTAAATGTGAGATGCTACAAAGTTGTTTTGGTAAAACAAATTTTGATTTAATCCCTAAGTAAGGTTTAATATACAAAATTTATATGTATATATTATTTCAAATGATTTGAAATTAAAACCAGTGTTTAGTTCTAAAGTTCTCTTGTTAAGTTATTTCATGGACACATGTAGCCTATGTATTAGGAAAGTATGGTATGTGTATCAGGATATGGTATCTTGTTTGATAGTTCTCAATTGTTAAAATGAAATGGAATTATTCAACGGTCTGGATAGTTGGGAAGTTGTAGATTGTTATAGGACTTGAAACTAAGTGTTTTTGAAAATATAAAGTTGAGTTATATAACACTTAAATTTGAAAAGGTAGTAATTTAAAACGAATTCAAATTTTTGATCATCCTTTTTAAGTAAGATGAATTAGATGTTCGTATATACTCTTAGGATGTAATGGAGTATCATACGAGTATGAACTTAAGTAAGAAAATGTGGATAAACTTGAAGTTATGTTTTACAAAATGATTCATAAATGACTTTAGTATTTAAAGATCCAGTATTTGGATAAATGAATGTGATTAAAAAAGGAATTGGTGTAGTTAAGAAAACAATTGGGTAAATACGTAAGTTGTACGTAGATTCTTTTATTTGCATGACTGTTCTTAATTCAGTATTCGAGTACATGTTTTCACGGTGGTTTACACCGGTTTGAACAAGGATTTTTTACTTGATTCTTGATGGTGAACACTTGATAGGGGTTTGTGATACGATCTCAATTATCACAGTACATTGCTATATAAGGAGAACAAATATTTCTAATTAAGGAACCAAATCGGAGTCTGCACTAGAGAGGTTAAGTAAACTATACTAGTTTGGAAGTGAAATTTATGCGATCGAGTAAGTAATCAGATATGATATTGCGTACGGATGGTTCATGTGCATCGTACGGGCTTTAGTACATTTTTATTCTATGTTTGTTGGCTTATGAAGAGTTTGAGGAATAAATCTTTGATTTTTTATGAGATAGCATGAATAATTGTCTAAGTAATAACCTAAGGTTATTGAGCGTAAGGTATGCTTAATGGATTGTTTATCATCCTTGAGCGATATTAGAGTTTTTGAACCTGAACAAACTATCAGCTTGGTTTTGCTAGTGGATGAGAATGTTGTTTAATTATTTGTATGATTGTTCCTTTATTAAGGTTAGAAGGGCTGTGGAGCAAGGATGCTCGGGGTGGTACCAAAAAACAGAGGAGAATTTAAGGAAGTTCAATCCAATGTTGCTTATAGACTAGGGTTTCCTTTTTATCTTAGTATCGTACATCTTTTTTAGTGTATTCACCGCTTGATGTGGAGTCCCTTAGTTTGCATTTTGGTTTGCGATTTAGTTTGTATATAGTATTAGCAGCATGCTATATATATATATATGTGCATTTTGGATTGTAATTTAGTTTGCATATAGTTTTAGCAGTATGCTATATATATATATAGTTCTTTCATCTCGTTTGATTACAGTTCTTGTTTGAATTTCGAGGATGAGATGTCCAAAGTAGGGGAGAATGTAGGGACCCGAAAATTCTAACACTTCATCTTCGAATATCATAACGTTTTGGAATATAATTAACTGTTATAAATATGATTTTATAACCTTGTTAAGCATCATTTAATTAATTAATAATGATAAAAAACTTTTTTTTGAAAATTTGTTACAAAAATATATTCTTCAAAGAAAAATCGATCATGTGACTGAACATCGGTTTATCGATAAATAACTTTTCAATCGATATTTGTTGTTCGAACTATTGTGCACTTGTCTAATGATCAAATGAACACATTAAAAACTAATTAACACACACACACCTCTTCATGATGTATGGAACATTCTAGAAGCTTCCATTAGAATAAGAGATATTATCATGAGAATGGTATAATGGTAATTAGCATAAAGGAGAAGCGATGTAAAGGAGAAGTGATGGGGGGTGAGTCTACCATGGAATGGTCGTTGGGTGAAGGAAAACTTAGGAAGCACCATATGAAGCTTATAAAAGGCGGGTTACACCCTTTGTTATTATTCATAAATTCACAAACAAAGACCAAACTTTCTTTAATGCCTTCTTCTTCTTCTTTATCATCTCTAAATTCCTATAGCATATTAATTGCAAATCAAATCCAAATCAACTCAAATTTGGAGAGAAGCCTTGGAAAAACATTTCAAAACATCCTGCCTAGTTAGTAGTTGAAGAAGGGAAGCCAAACTCCCCACGAACGCTTTGGCCGTAAGCATATAAGTGAAGGGGAGGGGCAAATTCAAGGCAAGGGAAGGAAGAAAGAAGAAAGTGTTGCAAGTTGGAGGTTTGACTTGGTTGCTTGGATCTTGGTTGTTGTTGGGTTAAAGGTGAGTTAACACACTTCTTTGAATTGAAAATATAACATATATATGTTGTGTTTTGATTGTGTTTAAATTGGTTAAATTGTTGTTGACATATGTTAAAACATTGATTTGAATTCTTGCTTTGAAAGTAAGTGGTACATATTATTCATACGTATGGACTTGGAATGGACTTGAGTGGACTTGTATGACTTGTGACAAGACCTTGAAACAAAGCACATAGGTTATAGATGTAGATCGGACTGGAATTTGAAAGTGCACTTCTAGCGATAGTCGCTATAGATGAAGTTCATAATAGCCTTGTTTTTGGCTATTTAAATGGATATTTATGGAGAGTTCTTTAGGGGTTTCTCGTCATATTTATAATATTATATATATATGTTTATTTCTATAAAAAGGTTGGATAGTAAAAACTTAAGTAACATCTCGTAAAGTGGCGAAAACTTCACTTGTGCAAAACTGCCCCATTTAGCCTTGATTTTTGAACTTTAAAGAGATGAAAAGATATTTAAATTTAAGTATTTTTTTCATTCATTTTACAAGTGTTTACTAACTTATATTAGAGTATTTAAAAAGTGGTTTGAGATATTTATGAAATTTTTTAAGAATTAGTTGCTAAATTTTAAAGAAGAGGATTTTATAGTAAAAACTTGGTTTTTAAGGAAATTGTAAAGTTGTTATTTTCAAGTAATATATTGAGAAACTATTTTAAAACATATTATAAGTATTATAAAGTATTTAAAAGCATTTTAAATTATATATAGTTTTTAGAAAATATGTTGACTATTTTATATCTTATGTAATAAAATATCTTTTGACTTGTTTGTTTAAATTTCAAGTTTTGGTAGATAAATTACTATACTTATTTATCATTTTAAAAAGGGTTTTAAAAGTATAAATAAAAGGTTTAGAAAGGTGTTAGAATTGCTAAATGGCCATATGGTTAATTGTTTAATTGCTTGTTTAAAAAGTAATTAACTATGCTTAAAGCTACGAAGTAAGGCATATCTACTTGTGAGAGTTAAGAATGATGTTCAAGTAGGGATGGAGCAATGGAACTCTACCCTACTAGCTTCTCTATTGAACAAGAAATAGTAAGTCAAAAATGTCGAAAACATGTTAATCGTGTTGATTTCTTATTGGTTTATGGAAATCATTAATACTATACTTAACACTAAAAACCGACGAGGTAGACTTATCTATTTGTGAGATTCAAGAATGAAGTGTCTAGGCAAGACTTTAATGCAACTAGTGCTCTAACTTACATGGCTTCACTCTTGGATGAGGAATAGTTAAATTGGAATGTTGAAAACAAGTTAAGTATACGAATATTGATTTGTACAAGCAATTGGTTTGACTAGATAACCGATTATTCGATTATCGAACTTGACCAAATATTGGCATAAGAACCTATCGAAAGACTTTGTAATTCCTTACCAACGAGAACCACTGGGGAGGAGTATTGTTATGAAACGTCTCTAGCTTTCGCTTACTTCTGATAGAACCAGAATTGAGTTAACCAAGACTTCATTAATTGGTTTTGGAGAGTCCAGTAAGCAGGAAGAGTGTACTTATGTAAGATAACTCAAACCCATAATCACTTCAAAACCATATAGGCGATCTATGTTATGGAAGCAATTATGAAATGAAATGTTATAAAGTAGAACTATCTATCCTAAGGTTAATTCCAAGGGAGGGGTCAACATTAACATTTCAAATGATGCTATCATGTAGGACTATCTATCTTGAGGAGTATTCTAAGAGAGAGGACAACGTTAGCATTTGTCGGAGGACTTATGCGGGGAACCTATGTAGAGGTTCGAGATCTGTTCAATATGCTCGAATCCATGTAGTTATTCATGATATGTTCGAGATGAAGGAATCCAATTAGCGATTTATGTGCTACTCGAGTGATGAGGACTCATGTGAAAGATACCAAATATGGCCTCGTCATTGTAAATGACTAAAATCAGAGTAAGATGCACAATCTCCGGTTTAGCTTACCCATGAGGGTGTATCAACTCCAAATCTAGAGTATGCTTGTTGATATGTTGTGCGCGGGAGTTGTTGATACTTCGTGCCATGCATTTCATCGTTGGGCCAATTGTGTTTACCTTAGAGGATATCTATCTAGAGATATACGATGCTCGAAAGGAAGTTTTTGATCTTGGTCATGGAGTTCGAATTCGGCTTGATCCGAGCAGAGCTCCACGAAAATCCATACACTTATGCGAATGCCTTAGCGGTATTGATTGTATACCTATTATTCTTGTGGCATTCACATAACAGCTATTTGATATGATTTATGTGCTACACACTAGACATTTATCTATCATATCGCTATATGTTAAACCTAGTGAATGGTTAGTTTCATTTGAGGGGAAAATCGTTACGGTAATCCGTATGACCTCAATGGTTACTGTTACTTGTCACATATTTCTTGAGTTTCTCACGCTGGTTTACCAAACTGATCCGAGTGTTATTTTCTTATAATGCCCCAATCAGCCCATGTATATTTCCAGATTTAGGTTTGGATGCTTCAGAGCTTATGAAAACGGTTGGATGTTTACCTACCGTAGTATTCTTATTTTCACTACACTACTGTATTATATATATATTAGTATTATGAGGACAAGTGGTTATAACTATCAAGGATGAAGATAGTCCTTAGGTCTTAGTAACTTTGAGATTTATGTATACAGGGTAACCCTTTGTACTAGTCTTTTGATATTATATACTATCGTTCCGTTGCAAGATTATGATGTTGTGTTCTTCCTTTTATGTTCTATTATTTTTGCCCTAACTTTCTGTCTTTCTAGCACTTGAGTGCTCAACATATGAATACTGTGTATGTATTTAGTGTCAAATTTCAAGGGTCAAAATGTCAGGACGTTTTGCCCTTGATACATTCTAGAAGTTTACTGCGGCAGGCGGTACTTAAGTAGCCTTGCCACTGATGGAATCCATTTTTCAATACATGCCTTATGGACTTAGTTATATACTATGCTTTTGAATGTAATTAATTTAACCATTTCGGCTATGTTATATATTTAATTTCAACCTTAGACATTATTATAATATGACTAGATTCTCAAATAAAAATGGTTTGTTTATCATAAGGTAAAAACCCATCCATGTTTATTTGTGGTGTGGTCCTACATGATACCTTTATTTTTGAAGGGGTTTATAAATATAATAATCCATATGACTTGATTTTCTCACGTCGGTTTACCAGATTGATCAAGGTGTTATTTTCCAACAATGCTCGGGTCAGACCCGAGTACATTTCCAGTCTAGTTATGCACTCTTTAGAGCTTCAGAAGATGAGCTGGATGCCTCTAGACCTATTCACATATTTTATTTTCGATAATTACTTGTTTGTGTCTATCAGCATTTGTAAGGACATGCTGTTATAACCATCCAAGATGATGATTGTTAGTTTGCTCTGATTATTATATGCATATTAAAGTTTTCTTTTTGTAAAGAACTTTGGATATTATAAATTACTCGTCACGATGTGAGATTATGTTCTATCTTTTCTTTCTTTCACTCTAACAATCTGTGTTTTTGCACTTGGATGCTTGGCAAATGAATACCATGATGTACTAGTGTTGACTTTTGGTGGTCGAAATGGCAAGTCATCACATGTGGTAGTAGAGCTTAGGCTGAGCGAGCACCTAGGCCTTAGTAGGGAAAACTCGTTAGAGATAGGGTTGGTAACACCCTAAAATGAGTTTTTATGAGTGTGTGTGTGTATATATATAAGAGCACGTATTTGTTAGTGCTATAAAAATGATTTATGTTGTGTTGATGGATCTGTTGAGTGGTTTATAAATTCTTATCGATACAGAAGGTACAACTGTATCGATAGGGGTTTCTAAATACTTAAACAAGGCAAACTGGCAGAGTATTTAAAAAAAAATTGGTAAATGAAATAATTTTACCTAGGATTATATTTTATATATAAAAGGTTAATTTTCAAAATTGTTATAGTTATTTATGATGTATTTATTTGTCAAGAAATTACAATATTCAATTATTATCATTTATTGTTTAATTAGTCATACTCATCCAGTTAGGAGCATTGGCAATTGTTTGACGATTGCTATGCTTAGCTAATTTATGAGCATTTATTGGTTTGATTTTAATTAAATACGAACAAATTGTGAATTAAGTTTCATAATTTGACAAAATGTATTCAGTAGTAATGTTGTTATAAAGTTTATTTTGTTACAAGAAGGAATGATTTTATATAAAGATGATTTTATAAATTAGGTTTATAAAGTATGTTTTAAAACAAAGAGGATGTTTTGAGAATTTAAAGCCCAGTGTCATTGAAAAATATTTCAAATAATTTTTGGAAAAAGTAATAATAGTATTACTTAAAAGTATTTATAAGTATAATATTTCACAAAGAATTTTAAGGTTTATTTTCTTTGGATGGTTCAGGGAATGAGTCTCAATTAGTTTTGTGGTGAGCTAAACAATCTTCTTAGTGACGATTGGATGTTTGCTTAGGCGAATGATGTAGTGCACTTAGTAAATTATTCTGTTTGTCATTGTACGATCGAAATGAGTTAGAATCCGAATGAACCAAAAAGCATGTGGTAATAGATATTTTGTTAAACTATTTATATGTAAATCTATATAGTACTGTTTCAGAATGGGATTCAAAAAAGAAGAAGTATTTTTATGTTAACTAGTTCGAATGGCTCGAAAATGACTAAAAATGGAATGAGATGTGTTCGAATGTAAGCATTCTCTTATTTATTACCCTTCTTGGTAAGAGGATATAGGATACTACCTGGTAGGACCAAGTTCCTTGGTATCATTTGGTGTTACTTGGTCTATATGTATACCTTCCATGAATTAAAATTTAGTATCAGTTCAAAGGGTTTTGTAATATAAACTTGGTATTCAGTTCTTAAGTTTCCTTACAAAAGATGGATTCAAATAAAAAGGTATTTTGATAAAAGAGTGTGTTGATAAATGAAATGTTTTCATAAATAATTTTAGAAGTAAAAATATATCGGTATAAATAAGAACCAATAAGAATAAGTATGTAAGTTGTATGTAGTTTATTTCTTTGCATGGTTCTTGATCCAAGATTCGAGTACATGACTATGAGGTTATTCATATCGATCCGGATAAGGATTTATCACTCGATTATTGACAGCGAACACTTGATGAGGGTTCTTGATATGCTACTAAGGTTTTCTATTATAGTATACGAATATGTAAGGAGAATAGGGGTTTCTAATCATCGAGCCTGATCAAAGTCCGCTCTAGGGAAGTCCAGTGAGCGATACGAATTCGAAAGTAAGCTTATGTATTGGAGTAAGTGATTGAATCAGATAATCTGTATGGATGATCTATATGCATCGTACGGGATTAAAAATATTAAGGGTTTGTGTTGGCTTGTTTCCTTCTTGGTTTGATTAAGATGAAATTTCAGGGTCGAAATTCTTTAAGGATGGAAGGATGTAACGACTCGGAATTTTATCTCTTTGATTGTGAATATTTAACTAATTTTAAATATTAAAATAACTGGTTTTCAAAGCTTAAATAACTCACATTTTTATTACTTGATAATGATATCGAACTCACTTCGAAAGTTTGTTTACAAAAGTAAATAGTTTGATGAAAAATAGAAAATGTGACCAAAATTCGTTATATGGATTTCTGACTTTTTATCGAAAGAAAGTAATTGCAACATTGTTGCACACATATACACACATTTTAACACATACATACACATTAAGTAACAAGTCAAATAGTACAAAAGATAATAATTAAACAAGCTCCTTAAGTGTTTTTACAAAAGATGTTAAGTATATTTTAATTTCCTTAATTTGTGTGCCACATTTTAAGGAAGCTTGTTACATACATATCTTATTAATTGATGGCAAGTACACATGCTTATAAAAGGGGCATATAAGGCCTAAAATATAGAGGGAAGGATGGTAAATTTTCTAAGGGGCATAGAGAGTCATTTGCCATTTTTGAGTGTTTATAAAAGTAAGCTACCATTTCACAAATTCATTTTTCCATCTCCACTTTCTTTTACTCCTTCTTTCCCATTATCTCCATTCTTTTCCTTAAACAACACCATATTAAAACTCCTCAAAAACACTTCCTTTCCTCCTCAAAATCTTATATGACCTTAGATCCACATGGCTAACACCACCACCATCACAAAGATCCAAAATTTGAAGTCAAACCTTTCTTCCCCAGCCTTGGCGATGAGCAACATGACGGGTCCCAAGGCTTTGGTCGAACTTGTTCTAGTTGTTTGAGTTGGTGTGGTGCTTGGTTGCTTTTTGGAAGGAGTAGTGTTCTTTTGCAAGAGCTTAAGTTGAGTGAAAGTAAGATTTTTCACTTTAAAATGCCGTTTTAAATATATTTATTTTTTATGTATGAATAGTGCTATATATGAAGTGTATATATGTGTATGCAATAATTATATTTGTTGGTTTGGATTTGATTTCTACTTAGTAGCGGATGACATATGTAATTGTTTTTGCAGGGGACTTAAATGGCTTATAAACATGACTATGGTGGTGTTGTATAGCCTTTAGCTAAGCATATAAGGATCGGTAGGGGGCTAGCAAAAGTGAATGGAAGTCGAAGTGTCTTTGTAGCTAATAGGTTGCTACTATACCGACCCACCTCCTTGACCCTCCAAAATTGACACTAATACATCCTCGGTATTCACGCACTGTAAATCCATGTGCCGGAGAGGCGGATTATCATGGGGTAAAAGAAAATAATGATATAAGAGAAAACAAAATAGAATCTCACATCGCATTCAACGTTTAATTATACCTATGAGTAGTACATGCAATTACTCCAAATTTCTCCATCAGAATAATAGTAAGTACTAATCTAGCCATGATAGTTATAACTACCTATCCTCACAAGTGTTGGTAGATACTCAGTACAAAATACAGCAGAATTAAAAATAGATGACTATATTTATAGGACCCTCCAACTTCATACTCCATCCAAAATGCTCCGAGCTTCTCCTAAAATGTTTTATGCTACGAACTACTTGGCTGCCTGGAAAAATAGGGCATTCAGAGTTTAAGGGTAAAAGAAAATAAACTCTAGGTCAGTCATGGGACTGGTATGAGAAACTCAAATTATGGATATTTTAAAACAAAGGGTATCTTATAAGACCACGCCGCACATAAACACGAAACATGTTTTTACCTTATGATAACCAAAATATTTACTATGCAAAATCTGGTAATATTAATTTTAATGATATTCTTTTGGATACACTTTTCAAGTAAACTTATATAGTCTTAGTCGAAACTGTTACATTGATTAAATTCCAGCATAATAGGTTCTACAATCAAGTCCAAAGGCACATATTGGAGAATGGATTTCCATACGATGGTAGGTAAGGAACTACCTCTCGTATATTACATCTCTAGAGGGATGTACAGAGGATCAACAACTTTGAAACCTCTGCACCTGGTAAGACCAGCTTACCCGTAAACCCATCTGGTTGTAGATATAACCGAATATGACATCTTCCCGGTCGTAACCGACCTATTTGGGATCCCATAGCATATATAACATACTCGATATATAGAGAGTAATCTAGAAAGGTGATGACCATACCCTAATGGATGCGAACCACATAGCCTTACGACATGCCTTTGTTTAAGCCATTTCTGGGTGAGGAGGCCTGAGGTAACGAGTACCTTTCACATAGCACTTTCCACTTTGAATACCACATTGCCAATTCCATAACACACCATTGATTTCCAGATTTGTACAACCTCTGAGCTCGTACGTCTTAGAGAAGGGTGTTACGTATATGAGAGTTACTTCTTACACCACCAGCAGATGTACTTTTGTAAAAATCAATGTACGTATATGTTGGAAATGCAATGTCAGACATTCGTCCATACAAGTTGTCCAAAATAGGACAAACCGAAGGAACTCTCCTACCACATCCTATCGGGAAACATCCCTAGGATTAGTAGCGAGCATCCCTTGCATCAAAGATCAAATGAAGATACTACTGCTACATATATATGATAGGAAAATTTCCCCCGAGGGTCAGTAACAAGCAGCCCTTCATTCCATTTATTATCCTTCCATGTCTTCACTTCGAATATGTAAATTGGTTCGAAGTGGTTTTCAAATAAGAATCACTCAAATCCGACCTCGGTTCCTTCGAACCAATCATCGATAAAAAGATGTAAGGTAAATAGGTGCTTATCATTTGATTAATTACTTTTTTTATCAAAAATATCTTCTAGAGATATATATCTTTAAAACATTTCTTTTTGGTATATACGGAATCATTAAACCTCTCTTTAACTTTTAAAATATCAAATCATTTTCATAATTCATATTGGAAAACAGGATTGAGTTAAAAAGGGTCGATAGAAATTATACTAATTCAACTCAACATCAATTTCCGTAATCAACCTTTACTATTCTTCGAATAACGGTGAAATCACCTTTTAAATTCACACGAATAGTATGGGTTCCCTTGTCAGAATTTAATATCAAGTGTAAGAAGATTATTTCTATACATTCCAAGTTGTTTAAATTTGGAAAATTGAAATCTTTTATACTTGCCTCGTTTCCGACATTTCAATCTTATCTATTCCTCGTCCGGGAAAAAGGCCAGGTAAGCCAGGGCACTGGTTACTCTTGAATATCCCTTTATTTTAAGCACCTCACATCCGGATCTCATGAATAGAAAAATTCAGTCTACCATCGACTTTTAGAGCCAAGATTAAATCGGATGATTATAATAGCTTTTCTTCTAACGATTTATTTAAACACTTTTAAAATAATTTATAAAGCCTCCACATTATCTTTAAAATACTTAATTATTTATTTGACAACATTTATAAAAGGTTTGCAAAAGAATAATTAAGTTTAAAACCATATTTCAAAAGTTATTAAAAGTGCTTCAAAAAGTGTCGTGAATAGTGCTGCAAATAGTGCTTTTAAGGCTTATTTGATCAAAACAACTTTTCGATCATTTAGAAATTCATTTTTATATCTCAAATCTCTTTTAAAACATTTATATAATTTATTACATATTTTTAAAGAATTAAAAATATCAATTTTAAAAAACTTGTCGCTTTGGTTTCCGAACTACCAAACCGCGACTATTTTGAAAACTTGTTTTGCCCCTATTTCAAAATCTACTCGAAATCTCGATCGTTTTCTTTTATTTGAAAACTCTGATTATAAGATTTTGAAAAATTCTTATTACAAAGAATTCCGACTCTGAATCCATTGTATAAATGGATTTAACCTTTTACGGCGCGAATAGCGAACTACAGTTACGCGACGTGCCTTTTTGACTCAATTTTCATAACTTATCAAAACTTCACCAAACAGGGTTTTAGTGTTTAACAAAAAAAATTTACAAACCATTTTAAACCATTTTTAAGAGGTTTAACAATTTCATATGCACCATTTTATTTTTTAAAAGAAAGTGATTTCCTTTGTGATATTCGACGTGTATTAAACGTGAATTGTTTATACATCCAAACAAACATATTACCATATCCAAACATGGTTCACAATCATTACAATGAATCATAACCTAACACATATATCATCAAAAATATCATAATATAAGTAGAGTTTCTCACTTGAATTCGTTTCTAACATTGCGAAAATTTGTTATAGCTTCGCTACGATCGCACTGGAGTCTATCTAATTGAGCCTTGACCTTTGAGAAGGCTCGGGCTATTCTTACAACTTGAGGTGGGCATGGGTTGTAGAGAGGGAAAGGAGTGGGTGTTCTTTGGTTTTGAAGAGTTTTGATAATATATACTTACTATATAATTTTAATTTCTTTTTGCCATAAGTTTTGACACAACTTTCTGTAGGTAAGAAGCCATTAATGTAGAGTTTAAGAAGTGAAGAAGCTTAGGAATTTTATGAAGAAGAATTGTGAATGAAGTGAAGAGAGGTGGTGCTATTTATAGGTAAAAGTAAGGATGCAGTATCATGATATTTCCACACAAACACATCATCACCACTCCCCCCTCCCCCTCATCTTTCTCGACCGAACTCTCCCCCCCATGTGTGTAGCCATGTGCTTGTACTTAGTATGTAAGAGTTTGACTCTCGATTTACTTAAGTGTTAAGTTTTAGGAAAATGTCTTGGATACTTTTAATATATATATATATATATATTTAAATGTATAAGCATATTTGTATGAATATATGTGTCCATGTGTATGTGAATGTGTTCATGTATATGTACATGTATGTGTGCATATGTATATCTCAAATGATTCACAACACTGCACAACTTTTCTACGTTGAATCGTTACGGATTCCGATTCGATTTCCACTCATATTTTCACTTCTTATTTAATTTATATGTATTTGTAAAAAAAATTTAATAATTGTATTTCTATCATTATATAATAATTAAAAGGGCTTATTTAATAATTATTAAGTAATTTAAGCTCAATTTAAATTCAAAAATCATTTATTCCAAAATAGTGACATCATTGATGATGTCATAAATAGATTTTATTTTCATAAATAAAATAAATAATTTTATTACATATTCTCACTCATATATATAAATGAGTGCATGTACCTAGCTCCATGCACGATGTTGGATGATCTAAGAACTGTTTATTGATAAAACGATTTTCATTCATTTTATCGATATATCTTCCAAGTATATATTTTTGTAAATATTTATTCAAAATAAGATTTCCAATATTATTTATTGTTAAAATAATTATTATTTATGTTAAAAAATCTTATATTTGAATATTTAAAATTTTTTCTGAAGTGATGAATTTGCGGGTCGTTACAACTATGAAAGCTCTTCGAAGAATAATATTTTTGTAGAGGGATCCTTAGAGATTCCTTGCCATTATTGATTTTTAATTTCATTTATATACTTGTGGTATAAATCGTAGAATGCCAAAACTTGGTAGCTTGGCCAATATTGTTGTAACTTTGTAATGCTCAACTGTGGAAGTTTACTAAGTGCGAAAGTAAAGATATGCATTGGCTAATTGATATGTAAGCTCTAGGCCTTGTCATAGTATTTTAAAATATTATTGTTTGATTTGAAATGGTTTTGGTGTGATTTGATTTTTCCAAAGCATTTTGAAATATCATTGTTATTGGTTGATTTTCATGAATAAACTAAATATGACTTTTTTGGATTTTCGAGGCATTTTATTTTAGAAATTGGATTAAACTTCTCTATTTTTCTTTTACACTTGTTGTCAATCTTTTATAACTTATAAGAAAGTGTTTTAGAAATAATTTGATATTTTAATATATTTTTATGGATTTAATATTACATATTAAAGAAATGGCTTACTTTTGTGTATAAAGGAGAAAAGGAAATCTTATCCTTCCAAATGAAACTTGGTTTTAAGCCCTGGTCTTCAAGAGATGTTTTAAGTAAAAGGGTTAAACTATATTGTAAGTGGTTTAAATTATTTTGGAGAATGAAGAGAGTAAGTCATGAATTTTAACATCTTTGTTTTATTAAATTGTTTTGAAAAATAAAAGGAAGTTATGGACTATAATATTTTTGTTATAATAAATGATTTGGAAGGGAAGGAAGTTTGAAATTATATAAGTGATTTAAAAGGATTATTTGTTTGAATAAAGAAAGTGGTTTACTTTTATACAAAGGAAAATCCTTTCCTTTCAAATCAAACTTAGTTTTAAATAAAGATTTTCAAGTGTGATTTCATTTGGAAGTTTTAAATTGTATTATAGGGATTTTAAGTGGAATCCTAAAGGGGAAAGAAGTCAATGATTACAATACCTTGGTTGTAATAAATGTTTTCAGAAAAATAGGGAAACAAGTTTGTTTATAATATTTTGTTTATTATAAATAGTATATGGAATTTATGAAGACTTATACTTGACATTAAGCTTCGAGGTAGGGAAACTTCTACTACACTGAAAGTTAAGACTGTTGTCTAGTGAAGGTTTGAGAGGTAATAGTACCCCAACTTGAATAGCTTCATTGTTAACCAAAGGAGAGTTTAAGTTTGAATTCCAAGATTGATGCTTAGTATACAAAGTATTATTTCCATATACGAATTCAATTACTCATGGAAATTAAGCAGTCCTATACTTGGCACTAAAAGCCGATGAGTAGATTGATCCCCTATTTGCGAATCTAGAATCAGTGTGTTTTAACTAAGGCAAGGCCGGAGTAAATCAGTGCCTTGACTTACCTGGCTTTGTTTTTGGGCGAGGGATAAAGTAAGTTGAAATATTGGAAACATAACGAGAATATGATATTATATTTCCATAAATGATTATTTTAACTTATGGTAGTTTGGAAAGTATTATTTTCATACTTAAAACAAAATTCTGAGGTAAAGAAACTTGTCTCCATCTATGAGAGTTTAAGAATGTATGCCGTGGCAATGATAGCATGCTAACTTGTCCTACTGCATTGTTAATTGAGGGATAGTACAAGTTTGAAATTTGAAAGCGGTGGTAAGTAGATTTGGTTTAATTTCCATACGATCCATTTACTTACACCAAAAAGGAAAGTGGTTTGAAATGACATTTGTTTTGGCTCACTTAAATATGATTTTGAAAAAGAGGAATTCTTTCTTAAAATTTGTGAATATACATACACCATTATTATAGGAATATAGATACGTTTTCTAAGTATTGAAAGTGAAGAATATACTTATACCATTGATATAAGTATATGAATACTTTTTCAAGAATTAAAGAGAGTAGAGAAGGTTTGTGAACACTTCTTTGTAAAGGTATTTTAATACAAATGTTTGAAAGGAGATTTTAATTAAAGAAATGATTAATTAAAGAGGCTTAGTAGTTTCTTATGTGCTAAATTATGCTTTATTTTCTATGAAATTAAACCTTTGATTTGGTTGTTTGCTTATTTGATAGTTAAGTAACCGACTATCAAATCTTAGCCATATTTGAAACTATCGATTATTGGTTCAGAGAGTCCAGGAACGGATAAGCATGAGTTATCCAAAAACCACTTCGGGCCAGCTTAATCATTTAAATTGGGGACATCTTGAAGATGATGGAATCCAAGATAGAGTTCTTTGAAGTGCAAGTGCTCTTGAACATAATCCTGAGGATGATTCCCAAAGAGGATGTAGTAGAAATACTAGCTTCGGTTTGTTCATATCATGAACAACTTGTATGGATAAAGCTGGCATTGCATTTTTGCATGGAGGGCAATGTTTGCACTCCAAGTTGGATTTGCTAAAAGGTTAAAATATAGCCTCAAGCGTCACACCTGGTAATGACTAAAACAAGGGATATGCTGCAAGGCTTTGTGGTTCGCTACCATTAGGATATGGTCGTCACACGTATCTTGATCGATATTAAAGGATTATATGTTGTGGCCGTGGAAGCGGTTTGTCTAGGATAACCGGGGTGATGACATATTCGGTACTATCTAGTAAGGAGTAGGATGCTCTTGCCATCCAGGGGTCCATGTGAGGCGCTCAGTACATTTTATCTAGAGGTGTACCAAGATAGACGGTACCCCAGTTGCCTTGTCATTGATGGAATCCATTTATCAATACATGCCTTACGGACTTAATTATATACTAAATATGCCTGTCTAATGTAATTAATGTAACCATTTTGGCTATGTTATATATTTATTTTCAACCCTTGACATTATTATAATATCACTGGATTTTCTAATAAAAATTGTTTGATTATTGTAAGGTAAAAACCCGTCCATATTTATTCACAACATGGTCTTACGAGATACCTTTATTTTTGAAGGGTTTTATAAATATAATAATCCATATAATTTGAGTTTCTCATGCTGGTTTACTAGACTAATCCAGGCATTATTTTTTTATAATGCTTGGTCAGACCCGAGTACATTTCCAGATCTAGTTATGGACTCTTTGCAGCTTCAAGAGATGAGCTAGATACCTCCAAGACCTCTTCACATACTTTATTTCCACTGCATTACTTGTTTGTATCTATCAACATTTGTGAGGACAAGATGTTATAACTATCCAGACTGATGATAGGTTAGTATACTCCGATCATTATATGTTTATTAAAGTTTTCCTTTTGTAAAGATCATTTGGATATTAAATATTACTCGTTATGATGTGAGACTCTATTCTATCTTTTCTTTCTTTGACCCCAACAATCTATTTTTCTAGAACATAAATACCGTGGATGTATTAGTGTCAACTTTTGAAGCTCAAGAAAATGGGTCATCACACTTTTTTGTGTCAAATTCATAAGCAAAATGCGATTTTGTAGACAATACAGCATGTATGATAATTTACTTTTCCAATGCATAAGGAATCCATCTTAGATGCTTCATACATGGTGTCTGTATATCATTTGGGACATTCACAACGTCCTTTTATACTAATTATAAAGGGTGTTATTTTAACTTACCAAGAATTAAATAATTAGACTTTAATGATTTTAACATAAGTACATCGTTAACAATCATAAGTATGTTGTTTACTTATAGTTTTAGAAAAATAGTACCTTTAATATTCATTCTTATGAACTCATGCTTCCTCTACATTTTGAATGAAAATCAAATAATTTGTTATTTCTATCAAAATACTTGTTCAACCCTTATGCTTATTGAAATGCCCCAAAAATTTAGAGGGAAAAATTAAAACAATTCTGTTTAAATATATATATATATATATATATATATATATATAGGATCAAATGTTGATGGAGTTCCTGAATTGAATGATGTGCAGGGATATGTGTGCACGTGCACACTGGAAATGGCACAAGGAAGAGATTTAGAAATTATCTGGAAAAAAATAAAAATAAAATAGTATAACGATGATAATAAAATAAATAAACAAAGTAAGGAAGCATTTCAGATATGATCTTGGAATATGAATCATTGATCAAATTAAATATGTTTTCTGTATACATTGAAACTAAAGATTTTTTGAAAAAAAATATACATAGTGAAACTAGAATAATATTTAGATATTGAAAAAAAATAAAACAGAAAAATCCTATTTAAAATAAAGGAGTAAATTCTTTATTTAAGACATTGGAATGTAACTGAAGCATAACCCAAATTAAAAATGAAATATGTGCTTAAACATATTTTCTGTGAAACAGGACGGAATTAAATAAAACAAATAATTATATACCTATACACATGTATATTTTCTGTGAGAAGAAATATATTGAAACTAAGCAAGAAAATAATGATAACATTAAAATAGCATGAAATGTAAAATAAGTAAGTATATTATGTATGGGAAAAAATAGGAAAATGGGGATTCCCATAAATAAACAAATATACTTGGTCACACCTTTAACATGATTTAGGTAGACTAGACATTTTCTGAAAAAGTAGGAAAAAGAAAAGGTTGCCTCTAAAAGAAATATGGCCGGGGTAACTGAAAATTGGAATGTTAAAATATAAATGCAAAATGCATGATATTGGTCAGGACAAAAATGGAATTCTGTTTGATAAAACCCTAGTAAAATGCTTATAAATGAGTAGTGGTAGCCAGGGGAATCAGTTTACCCGAAATACTTAAAATAAGAAAGAAAACATTTAGAGGAGAAGGAGAAAATATTGCTCAGGGATTTTCTGGATTAACTAGAAGGAGATATTTAGGTGAGTAACCTCACCAAATTCATGGCATTAAGACCTGAAATAAGGCAGTCAATTCTAATAAAGTTATTTGCTTATTTTAGTTTTGTTGAATATGGTTTTATCAATGTTCTTTGGATGTTTTTTGATCTGTCATGATTTTATTATGGATGTTTTGGGTGATCTTTGATCTATTGTGATGTTTGTTTTTGGATGTGCAACTTACTGTTTCATCACACCCAGAAAAGTTAAAGCATAAAACCTTAAAATCAAGGCAAGAATATTCACAACTAATCTGGATCTATGGCATGAAAATTTTAATAGAAGAAAACATTATGAGCTGCATTATACTATGTATAAGTGCTGAGGCTTAGAATAGTGTATTAGGGGTGTACTTGAGTGCTGAACTCCTGATAAAAAAAAGATAATAAAACCCACAAGTTAAAAATTATGGGTAAGCTAGACTGTGAATCTGGTTCAACCATAGTTACTTGCAGATCATAATAATCCTATCATGCCATATCTCTGTTTATAGTTGTAAAGATTCTTGTATGGATTTAAGACCCAGATATCTCTTGACAACATCATTAAAAATAATTATTTATTTGTTTCTGGAAAACATGCTTACAAGATGTATGGGGTGCTTTCATGTATGCAGTGGCATTTTTCATCTAAATATCTGATGATAAAATCAAACAAATGCTTCTAGTAAATAAACTAGGGATAATGAGTCAAGAAGGCTGCTGGAATGCTTGTTATATTTGAAGTATGCAAGTTGGCACATGGTTTGTTTAAGCCCTGAGATCTTTGTGCAATAATGTGAATTAATTTATTGCAATGTGTCCCAGTGATTCCTTAATAGCAGATGAGGCTGAAACATAAATTGACATGTATATACTCATAGGTAACTCCTAAACCAGGAAGCAAAAGATATGTGTGTTACTTAGATTTGTTGAAATGAAAACATGGTTACTCCAGAGCATCTAAGTAATGTAGACTGTTATGAATGAATGTATGATTATGATTGTGCAATTAGTTGACTTATGAAGTTATTACACTTGCATGAAAAGTCTAACCTGAAATATAGAACATAGATGTTTTGATAAGTTACTCAAGTAACTGGTTAAAACTTATGCATCATTCAATTACTTAATATCATGGATATAATGAAGTTATTCATACCAGATCATAGATCTGACCCTTGTTTGCCCATGGCATATGGGGGTGTCTCATTTTAAAAATGAGGCAGTCAGTAATGCTCTTTCAGGTAATGCTGGAACTAAGTAGAAAATGAAGTTATGGCTAATGAGAAGGAGTGAATGAACATGCTAGCTAGTTTTAATAAGAGCCTATGATGATTTTATCTACATGTCATCATGAGAGATTTATGTTTGAAAATGTAATGAATTTCTTTTGTTTGATTAAATCAGTTGTTAGTCAGTTGATTTTGTTATGTGGTAGAATTTGAAAATTTGAAGAAGAAGTGTATTTACATTTAAGTAATCTTCATACAAAAACTTATATCATGATGTAGTCAGGTTTGAATCATTTAAAAATCACTGAGCTATGAAGTGAAAACTTGACTTCAAATTAGAAATATATTTCAGACATTTAGTTGTTTTAGTAAAGTATTTTGCAAAAGAACTCAAGCTAATTTTGTGTGTTGCTTTAAGAAAGGAATTTTTCTAAAGGAAGCTTTTAGCACTTGGTGACTGAATAGCATTTCAATTACCATGAACAAGTGTTTGGTTAGCACAGCCATATGGTTCAACCAGCTTCAAAAGAATGGGGTCTTGGTTGAGCATGTTGGTCTGCAATTTGAGATTAAAAAGTATTTTACATCTTTTTGATAAAAGTATGTTAAAATCTCTTTAAAATGTAAAGTGGAAAACATATATTGAAACTGATTGGTATTATTATTTCAAGAAGAATTTTGAATCCAAAATCTGGTTCACTTGAATCAATGTATATAAACATTTTTAAGTCCAACACTTTTATTACAGAAAACTTAGAAATCAGTAACATAAATGAATTGCTTATGATATGTCAAATTGTAGAAGTAAAGAACAAGAGAGGCTTCAAAGAAAATACATAAAATAGAAAAGGATAAATGTAGATATCATTTTCTGGTACTTAGGCAAATAACATACATTTGAACTATGAAAAAGAAAAATAAATAAATGAACTCTTGTGTCCTAAGATTGTCTTAAACATAGTTAGCATAATCAAATCCAAGTATGAATAAATATGAACAAGATCCACTTATATAATGTAAATATCAAAGAACATGGGATTTCATATTATGAGTCGATCCATTTCAAATTCAAATCAGACAGACTGGCTCTTGTCAAAAAAATAATAATAAACTCTGATTTTAAACAAGAGGAACACATATATCATCATATGTATGTGTATATTTCTATGGCTGAACTGATATGTTTATATTGGTTGAAAATTTAAATCCAGAGCATTGTTTGAAAAGAAAAAAATGACCTTGAGAAATTTAAACCAAGTTCAATTGAACAAGTATTCAATAAAAAAAATCCTTATGAAATTAAGGTAAAAATAGGAGGGTCACTTCATTTGGTATCAGAGCTAATGTTTGCATTAATTACTAAGTTTCATAGAAATGTATTATGTCTGTTTGTTTTGGATGAAATAAATTTAGATAGGAAAATATTAGCTATAGAAAATATTCAGAGTGTACTAATACCCTCTGCCCAATACTTAGTGACCAGACCATGGTAGGGAGAGGATCTCATCACAATGCAGGACCCAGTGCACCACAAATGCTTGATATGCAAGAATTTGTAAGGGTTTTAAGAGATGGAATTGGGCATAGGCCTGAGAACCCACATGAGGAGCTTTCAAAACTACTGAAGACTTACACCAATTTGGGAGGCAGAAGTTTTGAAGGGACTGAGAATGTGATGGAAATTCAAGCATGGTTAAGAACACTGGATAGAATTTTCAATGACATGCAGCTAGATGATCAGAGGAAGAGGCAAGTAGCTTCAAGACAACTGAAAGGAGTAGCTTTAAGCTGGTGGGAGGTGATCATAGCTGCGAGAAATGAAAACGAAATCACTTGGAATCAGTTCAAGGAGATGTTGGAGGCAAGATTTGTACCAGCATCATCCAAGACCACTTTGCTTGAAGAATTTATCAGACTTAGGTAGGGAACTTTGAGTGTCACTGAATACACTCAAAAGTTTGAGGGGCTATCTAATTATGGAGCAATGCTAGTGGCAGATGAAGCATCCAAAAATGATAGGTATATAAAAGGTCTGAACCCAGGACTTAGCAGAGCCATGCTACCATATGCAGATAGGACTTTTGATCAAGTAATAGATCTAACATTGAAATTGGAACATCATGACAAGGAAAGAGAGAAGTATAGGAATTTTAAGAGCAACAACAACAAGAAGAATAAGGGAAGATATCACCCTTATGATAAAAAGAAGGAGGAGACAGACAACAAGAAGGACAAAGACACTAAAGCTAATGATGCTAAGAAGAAGTTGGTTTGCCATCAATGTGGTAAAGAAAGACATATCAAACCAAGATGCCCAGAGTTAAAAGGAGGTGCCTTCAAATGCTACCTATGTGGGAAAAAGGGGCATATGAAGAGGAACTGTCCTGAGTATAAACAGCAAGGGAAATTGGCAACTTTGGAAGGCAAAGGCAAATCTACAGTGAAAATTGATGCTGAAAATCATGGCCAAGTGGAAGGTACATTACTCATTTGTGCCATACCCATAGCAGTAGTATATGATACTGGAGCAACTCACTCTTTAATTTCTTATGAAATAGTTAAAATGTTAAAATTAAACTGCATACTGGGTGAAACCAC
The DNA here is from genome assembly GCA_030737815.1 of Allium fistulosum. Taxonomy (NCBI): domain Eukaryota; kingdom Viridiplantae; phylum Streptophyta; class Magnoliopsida; order Asparagales; family Amaryllidaceae; genus Allium; species Allium fistulosum. The sequence continues at coordinate 1,149,320,400 of CM060905.1, forward strand.
ATTGCTTGTACAAAGTCCACTAGGGAGTTCTAGTCTTTTAAACATGATTTGTGTGGATGTGGAGTTAAACATAGGAGGAAATATTTTTATTTCCAATTTATATGTTTTAAATTACCCAAATATAGGTGTTATATTGGGGGTAGACTGTTTAAGGCAATTTAAAGCCATAATTAATTTAGATTCATCCACCATATCATTACAAAATTCTAGAGGCCAGAGGATCACAGTTCTATGTGAAGTAGCTAAGGAAGGGAAATTATACCATTTAGTTGACTCAGAAAAAGATCTCAGTGAACTAACCATTGAAGAAATTCCCATAGTCAATGAATACTTGGATGTGTTTGGGGAAGTTAAGGGTGTTCCACACCACAGACCAGTTGAGTTTCAAATTAATCTCATTCATGGGGCAAGTCCAATAATCAAGAAACCTTATAGAATGGGGCCAAGTGAACTGAAAGAATTGAAAAATTAGTTGGAAGAATTAGAAGGCAAAGGATTTATAAGGCCAAGCAATTCATTCTGAGGTGCTCCAGTAGTGTTTGTAAGAAAACATGATGGTACTTTGAGAATGTGCATAGATTACAGAGAACTAAATAAAGTAACCATCAAAAACAAATACCCATTGCCTATAATAGATGATCTCTTTGATCAACTCAGTGAAGCTAAAATATTTTTCAGATTAGACTTAGCATCAGGATTCCATCAAATGAAGGTTGAAGACTCAAGTGTTAAGTATACTGCATTTAACACTAGATATGGCTTATATGAATTTATGGTTATGCCATTTGGCTTGACAAACGCTCCCTCATATTTTGTAGATTTGATGAATAGAATATTCAGAGATTACTTAGACAAGTTTGTACTGATTTTTATTGATGATATTTTGATTTATTCCAAAACAGTGGAAGAGCATAAAATTCATTTGCATTTAGTTTTGTCAAGATTAAGGGAAAATGATTTAAAGGCAAAATTTTCAAAATGTGCATTTTGGAAAGAAGAAGTACATTTTCTTGGCCATGTTATCTCTGCCAAAGGAATATCAGTAAACCCCAATAAGGTAGTAGCTATCCAAGCATGGAAAAGGCCTAGCACAATAAGTGAGATTAGATCATTTATGGGGATGGTAGGATATTATATGAGATTTATAAAAGATTTTTCAAAAATATCATCACCACTTACCAATCTAACTAGAAAGAACCAAGCCTTTGTATGGACAGAAAAATGTGAGCAAGCTTTTATCAAAATAAAAGAAGCTCTAATTAATGCACCAGTATTGAGGGTGCCAGAGGGGAATGAAAATTTAATTGTGTACACTGATGCAAGTGGCTCTAGGCTAGGGGCTGTGTTGATGCAGCAAGCTCAGGTGGTAGCCTATGCATCTAGACAATTAAAGCCACATGAAACAAGATATGCAACCCATGATCTTGAACTAGCAGCAGTTGTGTATGCTTTGAAACTTTGGAGACATTATCTGTTAGGTGCAAAGTTTATTTTGTACACTGATCATAAGGCACTGAAATATTTATTTTCACAAAAAGATTTGAATATGAGGTAACATAGATGGGTGGAGTTCCTAGCTGCCTATGATCTAGATATACTTTATACACCAGGTAAGGCAAACAAAGTTGCAGATGCCTTGAGTAGACAACATGCCAAAGTAGCCATGTTGATGATGGAAGAGTTTAAGGATTTGTCTATACTTACTGATTTGGAAATTGAGGCAAACAGTGAGGTACAAATGATACCCATTGAAGAAGATGAAAGTAAAGGGAAATTGAGTATTGTATCTCTGCAATCAAATTTACTTCTAAAGGTTGGTAAAATGCAGGAACAAGACCTAAACTTGTTGGAAAAGAAAATGCTCTTATCAAAAGGGGAAGAAGTAGTAAATTATCAAGTTGATAAAAATGGTTATTTAAGGAACAAAAATAGGATATGTGTTCCAGAAAATATAGAATTGAAGGAGGAAATATTAAATTAATACCATAGGAGTAAGTACTCCATACACCCAGGCAGCACCAAGATGTATCAAAATCTGAAAAGAAATCTTTGGTGGAAGGGAATGAAGTCAGATGTGGCCAAACATGTTGCAAAGTGTATGACTTGCCAACAAGTCAAGGCAAAGACACAAAGGCCATCAGGACTGTTGCAATCCCTTAGTATACCACAGTGGAAGTGGGAGGATATATCTATGGATTTCATAGATGGTCTGCCTAGATCTAAGAGGGGAAACACAAGTATATGGGTAATAGTGGATAGGCTAACTAAGGTAGCACATTTTATCCCAGTTTAATCAAAAGAAATGCTCCAAGATTGGCTGAAAAATTCATGAAAGAGGTAGTAAGATTGCATGGCATTTCCAAAACCATTGTGAGTGGTAGGGATACCATCTTCACCTCAAGGTTTTGGAAAAGATTTCAAGAGGCCATGGGGAGTGAATTGTGCTTAAGCACTGCCTACCATCCACAATCAGATGGACAAACTCGAGTGGTGAACAAAGTCTTAGAGGACTTGTTGAGAGCATGTGCACTGGACTTTGGAGGCAACTGGGAAGACCACCTCCATTTAGCTGAATTCACATACAATAACAGTTATCAAAGCACCATAGGGATGGCACCATTTGAAGCCTTATATGGCAAGCCATGTTTATCACCTATATGCTGGGTAGAGACAGGAGAAAGGGTTGTTCTAGGACCCGAATATGTTAAAGAAACTACAGAGAAAATTGGATTAATAAGAAAAAGAATAGCAGCAGCTCAAGATAGGCAAAAGTAATTTGCAGACAGGAAGAGAAAGCAGGTGGAATATGAAGTGGGAGACTTTGTTTTTGGCGCAGCGGATAATTCAAAAATGGATACGACGATGAAAGTAGCAATCGATGGAATGAAGAATACCGAAATGCCCAAATTCGTTGATCAAATGATACCGAATTCTAGCTATCTTCGTCACGTTGATCGCGCACGATACCGTGAAAGAAGATCTACAATTCTTCAAGCGTTGATCAAGCGCACTTGATTCCACGAATTGGCTTCAACGATCGTTGATTCGAGCGCACTCGAATAACCGAAAGTGGAGATAGGAGATTACACTCAACTACCAATTTAATGAAAGCACAAAGCTAACAAACAAATTTTATTTCAAAATCAACAACCATTACAAATGACACCATCCGCCTATTTATAGGCTTTACAACACACACGACTCGAAACTTGACAACACTTAGGTCGTCCACGACCTACACAGGCACGACTTACGACGTACGACTTAGTATAGGTCGTTAACGACCTAACAGATATACACAACCCGCCTTAGCCGACTTAACACACGGCCGACTTAACAGAACAACACAACCCGCTCCAGCCGACCTAACACTCGGCCGACTTAACAACATACAAGGAAACGACCTAAGTATATACAACACTATATACGACTCAACACATAGGTCGGCAGCGACCTACCACTTCACGCGAGTTATAAAAGAAACGACCTACGCACACATAGGTCGGCAGCGACCTAAAACACAAACGACTCAACAACACAGTATTCCATCAACAACATAAAAGACAACCAGCTTCATGCGACTTAACTGAGATGGAGCGACCTACGACTTATCATAGGTCGGCGGCGACTTAAGAAACAGCTTCAGTTGCTCTTCTCACGTGATCTATCTTAGGTCGTAACTCCCTTGAGTTATGTCGTGCGCGAACTAAAGATCTGGAATGACTTAAGATTTTGTGACCTAAGCAGTTAGGTCGTAGCTCTTCTTCAGCGACCTTGAACTTAGGTCGGACGCGACCTAAGTTTACCTCAGTTTGTGCTGTCGAGTTAGGTCGGTTGTGACCTATACTTTCTTCCATTTTACCGCGTTTTTGGGTCGTTCGCGACCTAAGGCTTTGTTAGCTTGCATTGCTTCCTCGCTGGTTTCTACGTTCTTAGGTCGTAGACGACCTAACATTTCTCAGCGACTTAAGGATTTTTTAGGTCGGTCGCGACCTAATACTTGGCCTGCATCATCCTCCCCTGGTTGAGAGAAATTCGTCCTCGAATTTGCACCTTCCTCCTCCGCAACACACTCATCCCCATGATACGGAACTAAGTATTTGACGTTAAACACATCAGAAGTATGAACATTATCCGGCAATTCCAATTGATATGCATTCTCATTGATTTTCTTCAAAATTTTTACTGGACCAATCTTCCGCGCTTTCAATTTATTGTACGTTTCCACCAGAAAACGGTCTTTTGTCAACACGGCGTAAACCAAATCGCCTTCTTTGAAGTTCACACTTCTTCGTTTCTTATCCGCCTGTTGTTTATACTTCTCGTTCAATGCAAGTATTCGTTCATGAACAGTTTTGTGGCACTCCTGTAACTCCGTTACAAAATCACCAGCTCGCTTAACTGTCCCCTTCGGTTGTGGTACTACCGTTAAATCCAACGGCCCCTTTGGCAAACTTGAATATACAATCTGGAATGGACTGAAACCCGTACTACGGTTCACTGCATGGTTATGTGCAAATTCTGCTTGACATAACTTCATATCCCAACTCTTTAGATTGTCTTTCACAAGACATCGTAACAAATTTCCCAATGATCTGTTTACAACTTCAGTCTGTCCGTCCGACTGCGGATGATAAGCACTACTAAAATTCAGCTTCGTTCCCACCATCTTCCACATACTTAGCCAAAAATGACTCAGAAATCTGGTATCCCTGTCGGAAACTATGGACTCTGGTAAACCATGCAAACGATATATCTCTCTAAAGAACAATTGCGCCACATGACTTGCATCTGCCGTCTTCTTACAAGCAATAAAATGTGCCATTTTCGAAAACCTGTCCACCACAACAAATATAGAATCATTTCCCCTTTGAGTTCTAGGCAATCCCAAAACAAAATCCATGCTCACATCCACCCATGGTTTAGTCAGAACAGGTAACGGTATATATAATCCTGTGTTTGTAGCGGTTCCCTTCGAAACTTGACAGGTATGACATCGCTCCACAAACCTCTCAACTTCTTTTCTCATCGACGGCCAAAAATAAGATTGAGAAATCAGCTGTAGTGTACGTTCTCTACCCATATGGCCTTCCTCATGTAACTCTTTCACAATTTTCAACTGTAAACTGCAATCAGGTATACACAATCGATTTCCTTTGAACAGAAAACCATCTACCATCATAAACTCATCCGTCTCTCCCTTCTTTACTTCATCTACAAACTTTATAAAGTAAGGATCTTCAACAAATAATTCTGGAAGTACCTCAAACCCTATCACTTCAACCTTCATTGTTGTCAACAAATGATTTCTTCTGCTCAACGCATCCGCCACACGGTTTGTAACTCCATATTTGTGTTTCACAACAAATGTAAACTGCTGCAGATATGCAATCCATGATGCATGCCTTGCTGAAATTTTCTCATGTCCTTGTAGATGTTTCAAAGCCTCATGATCAATGTATAGCACAAACTCCTTGTGAAATAAGTAATGTCTCCAATGTTTAATGGCTTGCACAACAGCATAAAATTCCACATCATACGTACTATATCTCATCTTTGCTCCTGGTAACTTCTCACTGAAATATGCAATAGGACGTCCCCTCTGACTCAACACTCCTCCAATCCTAACCTTGGATGCATCAGTATGTAGTTCAAACAACAACTGAAAATCCGGCAACACTAGAATCGGTGCTGTCGTCAAAAGTTCCTTGATTCTCTCAAAAGCAAATCCTGCTTCCTCCGACCATGAAAATTGCTTCCCCTTCATACAATCAGTAACTGGTGCCATCACGCTACTGAAGTGTGGAATAAACCTTCGGTAGAATGAGGCTAAACCGTGAAAACTTCTAACTTCTGTTATCGTCCTGGGTTGTGGCCAATTTCTGATTGCTTCAACTTTATTCTGATCCACCTGTATACCTCCATCCGAAATAACATATCCCAAAAATAAAACACTATGCGTCATGAACACACATTTCTTCGTTGCAGCATAAAATTGTTCCTGTCGCAATATCATTAATACTTCCCTCAGATGTTGCAAGTGTTCTTCTGAGCTTCTACTATATATCAGTATATCATCAAAATACACTACCATGAACTTCCCAATAAAAGGTCTAAAGATTTGATTCATCACCCTCATAAATGTACTCGGCGCATTCGAAAGACCAAACCGCATGACCAACCATTAATATAATCCTTCTCTCGTCTTGAATGCTGTCTTCCATTCATCCCCTGGTCTTATACGAATTTGATGATAACCACTTTTCAAATCAATCTTCGAAAAGATAGTAGCCCCGCTCAACTGATCCAACAAATCATCAAGTCTCGGCATTGGAAATCTGTATCTCACTGTAATCTTATTCAGTGCTCGACTATCAGTGCACATCCTCCACGTTCCATCCTTCTTCGGTACTAACAAAGCTGGCACCGCACAAGGACTTAAACTTTCCTGTACACGCCCCTGTTCAAGCAATTCTTCCACTTGCCTTCTCAACTCCTCATGTTACTTTGGACTCATTCTGTAGTATGGTCTATGAGGTAACACAGCTCCTAGAACAAGATCAATTTGATGTTGAATGTCTCTCAACGGCGGTAACTCCGTTGGTAGCTCCTCAGGAAATACATCGTCAAACTCTCCCAGCACTGGTTTCACTTCTTCAGGGATCTCAACCATTTCCTGACTCTCACGTCCAATCAACAAGAATACTTCAGGCTCCTCTTCTACCTCCTTAACAAACTCCTTCAATGATAACAAAGTTTTCAACTCTTCAATCTCCTCCAACTTGCTTTCTTCGTGTTGTCGCTTCTTAGGAATTAAAGTAATCTTTGTACCCTCAAACATGAAACTGTAACTGTTAGCACGCCCATCATGTTGCACAGCCCTATCATACTGCCATGGTCTCCCCAACAACAGTTGGCATACATCCATGTCTACAACATCACACCAAATTTCATCTTTGTATTTCTTCCCAATTGAAAAATTAACACAAGCCCTTCTTCCAACTTTCACCTCCCCACCTTTCCTCAACCAAGCTAAGTTGTAAGGTTTCGGATGCTTCTCTGTCTTCAATGATAACTTCTTCACCGCTTCTGTAGATATAATATTGTCGCAACCTCCTGCATCAATAACAAACTTGCAAACCCTTCCCAAGATAGTACATGTTGATTGAAAGATGTTACTCCTTAACCATCTTGTTTCCTCCTCCTGTTTTGGTGTTAAACACGACCTCTTCATCATCAATGAATACCCTTCATCTCCCGACACATTTTCTTCCTCCTCATCATGTAGTGAATTAGAACATTCAGCTTCTACCTCATCTTCCTCTGCCTTAACAATCATCATTCGCTTCTTTGGCTTCGTACATTCATTGCTTTTGTGACCCATTTCCTGGCAATTGAAACATTTGATACCACTATTGATTCTGGTCTTAGCAACTTCATTAACAACCGGTTTCGCAACAGCCTTCGAAACATTCGCATTGCTACTAGCCCCTTTCATTGGATTGTTGGAATTTGTAAACACACCACCACCTCTCCTTTCTTGTTTCTCCCAAGCGATAGCTTTTTGATGTGCTTCAGCAATAGATCTGGGATCAAACATATTCATCATATCTTGTATCTGCATTCTCAACCCTCCAACAAATCTAGCTGTCAACTGCTCTTCTGTCTCCATGATGTCATTCCTCGCAATCAACCGATAGAATTCATCCGCATAATCATTCACAGATTTCGTTCCCTGTCTCAGATTCTGTAATTGTTGATACATAAGAGATTGATAATTATATGGCAAGAATGTATCTTTCATCAATTTCTTCATCTTCTCCCAAGATTCAATCTTTGACTTCCCCATTCTCTCCCGTGTAAGTTTAGTTTGCTGCCACCATGCCATAGCTCTTCCTTTCAAACGAGTAGCAACTAACTTCACTCTTCTATGCTCAGGAACCTCCTTAAAGTCAAAAATTTCTTCCATATTAGAGAACCAATCCAAAAACTCCTCAGCCACCATTCCTCCCTTGAATTCTGGAATTTCAGTTTTCATCCCCGACTCCCATCGTCAATCATCCTCAACAACCCGATATGCATTTCGAACTTGGTCTCGATCTCGCGAATGAACACGACATCTACCACCATCTTCATCAAAAACAGATGTACTTCGATAACGATCTCGACCACCCTCATTTCTATGATCTCGCATATCTCTTCTACTTTGTCTGTCATCATCACGGTATGGTTCATGTTCAAACTCACGTGGAGTTCTTCTCTCTTCATCTCTATACCCATGATGTTCTCTTCTCATCGAAACTGATGATTCTCTTCTACCACAATCCGATTGTGGCGACACCCTCCTCGCTTCCGTAACCGATGGCGAAACTCTGTTTCCTCCATGGTTCGTGACTAGCGACCTCCTTCTTTGACCCTGATTCATATCCATCATCAATTTCTCTAATCTCCCAATTCCTTCATCCAACTTCTCATTGAATTTGTTACTAATGCGTTGTTCCATTTGTTCGGCATCCTCTCGCTTATACAAATCTTCAACATTTTGATGGCGATTAGCTCTTCTCGGTGACATGATTGAATCTTCACAAACACTTCAATTCTCGGCTTGATCTTACTAAATGATGCACAACCTCACTTGCTTGGATCTACTCTTCAAACTCTCGGCCTTGAACAAATAAAATGATCAATGATGCACGGCTTCACTAACTCCTCAAACTCTTGAATAACAATTGGCTCCAAGACTCGGCTTAGCTATGATTGGCTAAGTCTAGCTTTGATACCAAATGATGCAGCAGCGGATAACAAAAATGATGATGCGGTGAAAGTAGCAATCGATGGAATGAAGAATACCGAAATGCCCAAATCCGTTGATCAAATGATACCGGATTCGAGCTATCTTCGTCACGTTGATCGCGCACGATACCGTGAAAGAAGATCTACAATTCTTCAAGCGGTTATCAAGCGCACTTGATTCCGCGAATTGGCTTCAACGATCGTTGATTCGAGCGCACTCGAATAACCGAAAGTGGAGATAGGAGATTACACTCAACTACCAATTTAATGAAAGCACAAAGCTAACAAACAAATTTTATTTCAAAATCAACAACCATTACAAATGACACCATCCGCCTATTTATAGGCTTTACAACACACACGACTCGAAACTTGACAACACTTAGGTCGTCCACGACATACACCGGCACGACTTACGACCTACGACTTAGTATAGGTCGTTAACGACCTAACAGATATACACAACCCGCCTTAGCCGACTTAACACACGGCCGACTTAACAGAACAACACAACCCGCTCCAGCCGACCTAACACTCGACCGACTTAATAACATACAAGGAAACGACCTAAGTATATACAACACTATATACGACTCAACACATAGGTCGGCAGCGACCTACCACTTCACACGAGTTATAAAAGAAACGACCTACGCACACATAGGTCGGCAGCGACCTAAAAAACAAACGACTCAACAACACAGTATTCCATCAGCAACATAAAAGACAACCAGCTTCATGCGACTTAACTGAGATGGAGCGACCTACGACTTATCATAGGTCGGCGGCGACTTAAGAAACAGCTTCAGTTGCTCTTCTCACGCGATCTATCTTAGGTCGTAACTCCCTTGAGTTATGTCGTGCGCGACCTAAAGATCTGGAATGACTTAAGATTTTATGACCTAAGCAGTTAGGTCGTAGCTCTTCTTCAGCGACCTTGAACTTAGGTCGGACGCGACCTAAGTTTACCTCAGTTTGTGTTGTCGAGTTAGGTCGGTTGCGACCTATACTTTCTTCCATTTGTACCGCGTTTTTGGGTCGTTCGCGACCTAAGGCTTTGTTAGCTTGCATTGCTTCCTCGCTGGTTTCTACGTTCTTAGGTCGTAGACGACCTAACATTTCCGAGCGACTTAAGGATTTGTTAGGTCGGTCGCGACCTAATACTTGGCCTGCATCATTTTTCATCAAGATTTCACCTATGAAGAAAGTCTTAATATTTGGTAAACAAGGTAAACTCACACCAAGGTATGTTGGACCCTATAAAATTCTGGAAAGAGTAGGTTCTTTAGCATACAAATTGGAATTACCAGAAGAAATGAAAGCAATGCATAATGTTTTTCATGTGTCACAACTTAGAAGGTGGGTACATGATAAAGAAGAAATTCTGGAAAAGCCTACCCAGATTTAAATAAATCCTAATATGATTTATGAAAAGGAACCAGTGGGGATTTTAGCTAAAGAAGAAAAGAAATTGAGGAGAAAAACTTTGAAACTAGTGAAGGTCCAATGGAGTGTTGATCCTAATGATTGTACATGGGAGCTAGAAGATAAGATTAGGATGGATTACCCTAAGCTTTTTGCAAATTAAAGGTAATTTTTAATTTCTGGAAAATTTAATATGCTTGGTTGATATGATTGAATATGTTTGTTTATGCATATGCTTAATAAATGTTTCTGAAGCCAGTGAATGTTTATTACAGGTGCTAAGAAAAAAAATTGTGAGGACACAATTTCTAAAAGGAGGGGTGAATGAAATGCCCCAAAAATTTAGAGGGAAAAATTAAAACAATTCTGTTTAAAATATATATATATATAGGATCAAATGTTGATGGAGTTCCTGAATTGAATGATGTGCAGGGATATGTGTGCACGTGCACACTGGAAATGGCATAAGGAAGAGATTTAGAAATTCTCTGGAAAAAAATAAAAATAAAATAATATAATGATGATAATAAAATAAATAAATAAAGTAAGGAAGCATTTCAGATATGATCTTGGAATATGAATCATTGATCAAATTAAATATGTTTTCTGTATACATTGAAATTAAAGATTTTCTGAAAAAAAATATACATAGTGAAACTATAATAATATTTAGATATTGAAAAAAAAAAGAAAACAGAAAAATCCTATTTAAAATAAAGGAGTAAATTCTTTATTTAAGACATTGGAATGTAACTGAAGCATAACCCAAATTAAAAATGAAATATGTGCTTAAACATATTCTCTGTGAAACAAGGGGGAATTAAATAAAACAAATAATTATATACCTATACACATGTATATTTTCTGTGAGAAGAAATATATTGAAACTGAGCAAGAAAATAATGATAACATTAAAATAGCATGAAATGTAAAATAAGTAAGTATATTATGTATGGGCAAAAATAGGAAAATGGGGATTCCCATAAACAAACAAATATACTTGGTCACACCTTTAACATGATTTAGGTAGACTAGACATTTTCTGAAAAAGTAGGAAAAATAAAAAGTTGCCTCTAATAAAAGAAATATGGCCGGGGTAACTGAAAATGGGAATGTTAAAATATAAATGCAAAATGCATGATATTGGTCAGGACAAAAATGGAATTCTGTTTGATAAAACCCTAGTTTAATGCTTATAAATGAGTAGTGGTAGCCAGGGGAATCAGTTTACCTGAAATACTTAAAATAAGAAAGAAAACATTTAGAGGAGAAGGAGAAAATATTGCTCAGGGATTATCTGGATTAACTAGAAGGAGATATTTAGGTGAGTAACCTCACCAAATTCATGGCATTAAGACCTGAAATGAGGCAGCCAATTGTAATATAGTTATTTGCTTATTTTAGTTTTGTTGAATATGGTTTTATCAATGTTCTTTGGATGTTTTTGGATCTGTCATGATTTTATTATGGATGTTTTGCGTGATCTTTGATCTATTGTGATGTTTGTTTTTGGATGTGCAACTTACTGTTTCATCACACCCAGAAAAGTTAAAGAATAAAACCTTAAAATCAAGGCAAGAATATTCACAGCTAATCTGGATCTATGGCATGAAAATTTTAATAGAAGAAAACATTATGAGCTGCATTATACTATGTATAAGTGCTGAGGCTTAGAACAGTGTATTAGGGGTGTACTTGAGTGCTGAACTCCTGATAAAAAAAAAAGATAATAAAACCCACAAGTTAAAAATTATGGTTAAGCTAGACTGTGAATCTGGTTCAACCATTGTTACTTGCAGATCAAAATAATCCTAACATGCCATATCTCTGTTTATAGTTGTAAAGATTCTTGTATGGATTTAAGACCCAAATATCTCTTGACAACATCATTAAAAATAATTATTTATTTGTTTCTGGGAAACATGTTTACAAGATGTATGGGGTGCTTTCATGTATGCAGTGGCATTTTTCATCTAAAGATCTAATGATAAAATCAAACAAATGCTTCTAGTAAATAAACTAGGGATAATGACTCAAGAAGGCTGCTGGAATGCTTGTTATATTTGAAGTATGCACGTTGGCACATGGTTTTTTTAAGCCCTGAGATCTTTGTGCAATAATGTGAATTAATTTATTGCAATGTGTCCCAGTGATTCCTTAATAGCAGATGAGGCTGAAACATAAATTGACATGTATATACTCATAGGTAACTCCTAAACCAGGAAGCAAAAGATATGAGTGTTACTTAGATTTGTTGAAATGAAAACATGGTTACTCCAGAGCATCTAAGTAATGTAGACTATTATGAATGAATGTATGATTATGATTGTGCAATTAGTTGACTTATGAAGTTATTACACTTGCATGACAAGTCTAACCTGGAATATAGAACATAGATGTTTTGATAAGTTACTCAAGTAACTGGTTAAAACTTATGCATCATTCAATTGCTTAATATCATGGATATAATGAAGTTATTCATACCAGATCATAGATATGACCCTTGTTTGCTCATGGCATATGGGGGTGTCTCATTTTAAAAATGAGGCAGTCACTAATGCTCTTTCAGGTAATGCTGGAACTAAGTAGAAAATGAAGTTATGGCTAATGAGAAGGAGTGAATGAACATGCTAGCTTGTTTTAATAAGAGCCTATGATGATTTTATCTGCATGTAATCACGAGAGATTTATGTTTGAAAATGTAATGAATTTCTTTTGTTTGATTAAATCAGTTGTTAGTCATTTGACTTTGTTATGTGGTAGAATTTGAAAATCTGAAGAAGAAGTGTATTTACATTTAAGTAATCTTCATACAAAAATTTATATCCTGATGTAGTCAGGTTTGAATCATTTAAAAATCACTGAGCTATGAAGTGAAAACTTGACTTCAAATTAGAAATATATTTTAGACATTTAGTTATTTTAGTAAAGTATTTTACAAAAGAACTTAACCTAATTTTTGCGTGTTGCTTTAAGAAAGGAATTTTTCTGAAGGAAGCTTTTAGCACTTGGTGACTGAATAGCATTTCAATTACCATGAACAAGTGTTTGGTTAGCACAGCCATATGGTTCAACCAGCTTCAAAAGAATGGGGTCTTGGTTGAGCATGTTGGTCTGCAATTTGAGATTAAAAAGTATTTTACATCTTTTTGATAAAAGTATGTTAAAATCTCTTTAAAATGTAAAGTGGAAAACATATATTGAAACTGATTGGTATTATTATTTCAAGAAGAATTTTGAATCCAAAATCTGGTTCACTTGAATCAATGTATATAAACATTTTTAAAGTCCATCACTTTTATTACAGAAAACTTAGAAATCAGTAACATACATGAATTGCTTATGATATGTCAAATTGTAGAAGTAAATAACAAGAGAGGCTTCAAAGAAAATACATAAAATAGAAAAGGATAAATGTAGATATCATTTTCTAGTACTTAGGCAAATAACATACATTTGAACTATGCAAAAGAAAAATAAATAAATGAACTCTTGTGTCCTAAAATTGTCTTAAACATAGTTAGCATAATCAAATCCAAGTATGAATAAATATGAACAAGATTTATGAGTAGATCCATTTCAAATTCAAATCAGACAGACTGGCTCTTGTCAAAAAAATAATAATAAACTCTGATTTTAAATAAGAGGAACACATATATCATCATATGTATGTGTATATTTCTATGGCTGAACTGATATGTTTATATTGGTAGAAAATTTAAATCCAGAGCATTGTTTGAAAAGAAAAAAATGACCCTGAGAAATTTAAACCAAGTTCAATTGAACAAGTATTCAGTAAAAAAAATCCTTATGAAATTAAGGTAAAAATAGGAGGGTCACTTCACTTATCAAATGATACTTTTGTATCAGTTCTTGGACCATACAAGAAACTCACAAAGTCAATATCGCTACCAATGACTTTGAGACACTTTGGTTTTTATGTGAAAACAACATATGCTAAATCATTATTTAGAATTTTATTTCAACATATATGTACCAAATTTCAAAATCATATTGTGCAACAGTTTTGTGAATAAATCCAAATTAACTTTAGCGCTTTAAATGACAAATCTATTACGTTAATTTCAACGATTGAAATTCACGATGTTATTCTTATCAATGTTGCTTACTACATTACAACTACATTGGTCTTTTTCTTGAAGATACATTTGCGGTCGATGGATCATATCCCTTTCTATACCATTATTAAAATCATATTTTGGTAATGTACTTGGAATCCATTTCAGATTTGCATGTCATGCTATATGAGGAAGTCAAAACTCTTAAATAGCTACTGCAAACCAAGGAAATTCTTTTCTCGAAATTGATAAGAAACTCGTAGTTTCTCTTTAATTTTCTAGAATTCTTATTAGACATTTTAATGTGTTATATCCAACTAGACTTTTTTAATTTCATTTCATTTTACAAGATTAGTTTTATCTTTGGATCGTATTCAAATCTGTTTTAATATTAATCATTTCTAAAAGAAATTCCTTCATCATGAAGTTGGTGTTTCTTGGAACAACGATTATTTCTTACTACAATGGAATAGTTATTCATAAACATATTATGAAATGCCTTTGTATATATAAAAATAATTTAGCTTTTAGTTTATGAAACTTATGTTCATAGCATAAAGTAGTCAAGCAATGTAGGTCAGTCCCAAATTAATTTGGGGTAGTCCACACATGATCCTTCATGAACATGTATTACGTGTAGTCTCTCGAGTCACATAACCAGTGAACTCCTTGATCTAGAATATGTAGGGGCTTCTTATAAAAACTTATCTTGTATGATCTCATAAACTATGCTTTAGATGAAACAAATTTTGAAATTATGTATTTACTTATAAGTACACGACCTTAAAAAAGAAGCTAACTCAACTACACTTACTATTAGTCGTACTTCATTCAAAAAATTCCAACTACTCCTTAATGATACATCATTACTTATCATAGGAAGGAGTGACTTTATGTAATGACCCACCTTTTCAACCTCCAAATGTTGACACTAATACATCCACGGTATTCACGTGTCGAACTCGCAAGTGTTGGAAAGACATATTATTAGATAAAAGGAAAAATCAGAAAGAAAAAGAACAAAATAACTGAATCTCACTATGGAACGATAATATAAAATATCCAAAAGATTATACAAATGGCTACTCTAAGATATATAATATTTTAGAGTTACTAACTTAAGTACTATCATCAGCTTGGACAGTTATAACATCCTATCCTCGCAAATGCTGATATATGCATACTAGTAGTGCAACATGAATATAATACTATGGTAGTTGAAAGCATTTATCTTGTCTCCTAGAGCTTCAAAAAACATCCAATAAAAACTATCATTTCTCAGAATTATATATATACATACATTAAAAATACATAACTTACTTTTCTAAACTTATATATATACTTTAAAAATACTTAATTTACTTTTCTAAACTTATATATATAAAGACTTTAAAAATACTTAACTTATTTTTCCAAACTTATATATACACTTTAAAAATACTTAACTTTTTTTTATAAACTTATACACATACACACACACTTTAAACATGCTTATAAATATGTTCTAAATATCCATATGAAATATCGTAAATGTTATCCCTCCTTTTGGCAAGGCCGTGATATCAAGGACTTAACTAGAAAACAGTAACAGATCGTCTTGGAAGTCGGTTACACGTAGGATCACTACGAATATCGACGATATTTATCCGAGTCCGGATCGGGCTACAATTGATAAGATATGCTAAGCAA
This sequence comes from Allium fistulosum, assembly GCA_030737815.1. Classification (NCBI taxonomy): domain Eukaryota; kingdom Viridiplantae; phylum Streptophyta; class Magnoliopsida; order Asparagales; family Amaryllidaceae; genus Allium; species Allium fistulosum. The sequence continues at coordinate 1,149,336,386 of CM060905.1, forward strand.
GGCCAAAGGAAGTGACGTTCCAATTTTCAAGACAATCCGAGTTCGTATGCTCAAGATATCACCGATGGAAAATGGAGGAAACAACCTTGTGTTCGAATCCATTAAGGTCGACTCGATCGTCTTCGAATCCATTCCCTCTCGTCTGCTTCGAATCCATCGTGGACGCTTACCTTCGAATCGATGATAAAGGAGCCTGCGTTCGAATCCATCAACTATATATTGGTTCGAATCCATCCTTAAGGCTTCGCATCGAATCCATGCAGGCAGAGGAGCTCCGACTCCATTCCAAAGCACCAACGTCATCGATTCGGAGGAGACCAATATTCGACTCCAGTACCTTCGAATCCATTCAGTTGTAGAGACTTTGACTCCCCTTCATAACTGTCTTCGAATCCATCCTGATCGATTCGAACTTACACCTCTTCGAATCCATTTCCTCAAAACCATCGAATCGAAGTAGCCGAGGTCATGGATTCGACTCAGTCAAAGCGGAGTGCAAAGCGGACCGATTCGAAGGAAGCGCACCACGTCATCATCCTCACAAGCAGGAAGATCGATTCGAACGAATCGATTTGAGCAGATCGATTCGAACGACTCCAGAATACGAAAAACACCAACTTGAATCGATCATAACTCGAGTTCTACAAGTCCAAATGCTATGAAATTTTCACAGAAGCTTAAGCACATGATGAAGGATGTACACGCCAAATTTCAGCTCGATTGGATGATTTCTTGATCGATTCGAACCAAGGGTCGAATCGATCCCAAAGTGGGCCCGGATCTCCAGATTTCGGCCATGTGGGCCCCCTGACGTGCCAGAACTGGTCTCCCCTCATTTTGGGCGAAATACCAGCCTCCCACACCTATAAATAGACCCCCTGGTCATTCAGAAAAGGGGTCGGAGAATTCTAAGTACTGAAGAGCGCCCAGATTCTGCCAGATTTACTCCAGAACACCGCCGCTGCTTTAGATTGACACTTAGCATTTGAATCCGGTTGTATTACATTATCAACTACTGTAATCTTCAAGTAATCGAGCAATAAAATCATCAAACTTCATAGTGGACGTAGGCAAAACGCCGAACCACTCTAAATCGCTTGTCTTTGCAATTTACTTTCTGTTATTTGGAGTTTTTGTTAGATAATCCACAGTTTTAATTTTCATTCTGCGCGTTTATCTCTTCAAAGACTTCCGAAGAGTGTTGTGCCCATTTTTGGTACAAACACTTTGGTGCTTTCACCGAGAAAAAACCAGCTTTTTTCTCCTGCTCCTTGGATCTACCATCGATACCGGATTGCACAAATCCAAGAGGAAGATCCAGATCTTTGATTCACAGTCCTTCCATTCTACTCAGATTTGCATAAAATCTAGGAAAAGGATACATCGTTCAAAATGGTTAGCACGAGAACCACTTCTGCAGCTCCAGGACAAGAAGGTAGGGATGGACAAAATCCTGCTCAACAGCAGCCACCCAACCAAGACAACACTGCCCACTCGGATCCATCTGGGGCAGTCACTAGACAAGAATTTCAGATGTTACTCCAAGAATTGACTCAGAGTCGGCAACAGTTAGCCGAACAGTTGCGAGCTAATATTGAGTTGACAAATCAACTGAACTGCCAGGGCCGTAGGAGGTCCAGAAGGGATGTTGTTTCCCGCTCATCCACTGAAAGTTCTGCTTCATCGGACTACTATCACAGATCTACCCGTCCTCGATTAGACGGGAGTCATGCACAAACGATCGGATATCAACCCGCTTTAACTATTGGACAGTTGATGGCAGGACCGTCAACCAGCTTTCAGGCCGGGCCCTCCACGCAAGGAGGCCCTACTACCCAGCATACCGCGGACAATCACGCCACAGCTGCCACAATAGAAACAAGGGTTGATACCCGAAATCTTTCAGAGCCAAATAATCGGCAACGTGGACGTACTCCTGAACCGTACGTCTTGGACGACGCTGAGCCAAGGAGGCAGAATTTGGACCGTCGACAGCGCCCGGTCCGAACTCGCGCTGTAGAACCCGACCACACCTTAGCTCGGCAAGCTCAAAATGTAACAATGCCAGACATCTCGACTATGATACGTCAGATGATCCGCGAAAGCCAGGGCCTTACCAACGATGACTGGGGACTTTCCCGTAGTCACACTCCCTTCACAGACGAGATACTGAGTGCTGAACCTCCCCGGCGATTCAGAATGCCAACCCTTCCTATGTACGAAGGAAATTCTGATCCCAATCAACACATCTTAAAATATGAATGGTCAATGAGCGCCGCAAGGGCCGATGACGCAGTAAAATGTCGAAGTTTCCCCATCTCTCTAGGTGGAATTGCAACGATGTGGTTCACAAGATTGCCACCTAGGTCTATCTCTTCATTCGATCAACTGGCTAAGAAATTTTTTGAACAATTTCGCATGCATGTCGCTAGACCCAAAGATGTCAACACCTTATCCAGTGTTACCCAAGCTCGTGGGGAAACGCTAAGGCGTTATTTAGAAAGATTCCATGCGGCATGTGTGGAGATTAGTAACCCCAATGATAACTCAATCCTAATGGCATTGACAAAGGGGATTGACCCTGATTCTGAATTTGGAAACTGGTTAGCCGGAAAACCGCCCGCATCGTTGGACCGTTTCTACTCCAAAGCCGCGCAATTCTTACGACAAGAGGACGCGAAACAGTCTAGGAAGCAAGACGATGCGGGACCCAAGAGTGAAGAGATACAGAGCAATGTAGCAGTAAAACAGTCCGGTGGCAATTCCGGAAATGTTCAGTTGAACATACAAAACAAGCAAACGCAGCCAAGAGGAAACAATGGTCAGAATAAGAAAAGAGATCCAAATCGGGGTCCACGACGTGAGGCCCCAATGTTCGATAATTACACACCATTGAATACATCGTTGGAGAATGTGTACCTACAGACTTGCAATACTATGCAATACAAGAAACCGGCTCCGAAGCAATCGTCGGAGAGACAGATTCAAACAGGGAAGTTCTGTAGATTCCACGAAAGTTATGGCCATAACACCAATGAATGTCGACACTTGCAAGACCTCGTTGAGAAGTTGATTAGAGAAAGGAAGTTAGATCAGTTTGTGTGGGCACCGCAGTCTGAAGGGGCGGGCCCCTCAAATCAAAATCATGTGCGTAATCCAGAGAGACAGGAAGAACCAGGTCGTGTCGGAGGAAGACTGGTAATTAATGTTGTAAGTGATAGTCCTCGAACAGCGAAGCGAAGCTGGGGAGAAATGAAATCATATAACAACTTGGTTAGACGAACAGACTTTGAGTACGATGACAACTCAGACGATAAACCTTCGACCAAACGAAAGAGAGCGACAATTAACGACATCACTTTCCGAGACAACGATACTGGTTATGTCGGAAGCCCGACTACGGACCCACTCGTGATATCGGCACAAGTAGGTCCAGCTTGGATGAAGAGGGTACTAATTGACTGCGGGAGCTCCGTGAATATCCTTTTTATACATGCTTATAATCAAATGAGGATGAATCCCAGGGATTTGGAACCTTGCCAAACTCACCTCCATGGATTCAACGGTAGCTCTACCGTACCTATTGGGGTGGTGAAGTTACCAGTTAGGTTGGGATCTAAGGAACATTGGAGAGTTCGAACATTACAGTTCACTGTGTTGAACATAGTCTCGCCATACAACGCCTTCTTAGGACGACCTGCCCTTACTGAATTCAGAGCTGTAATTGCCCCATGGTGCTTGACCTTAAAGTTTCCCACTATCAACGGAGTTGGAGTCGTCCAGGGCGATCAGGTTGACTTGAGGACAGTCATACACCGAAAACGAATCGCCCGATTACGCGATGCCAAAGACCGACTTAAAACTTTTGAACGCAATGAGATCGTCATTAAAAAAGAATACCCAGCACTGCTGCACATGAAACCAACATGGAAGGGATCACATGAGATTAAGCAAGAGCTCGGGGATGATTTACATGAGATGACGACCGCTAATGGTCTAGCTTCACCAAAGGCCTTGGACAGCGAAAGACTTCGTCGCCATCGCACATAACAGGCTGTGTTTATCTATTTGGTTTCAATTCTGTTTTAGAATTTGTTTCTGCATTTCGAAATTAGAATTTGTAATAAGGCAACTGACTTTGCCATGTTTTCTTATTTCAGCAATAAAATGCCATCTCTTTGAGCCAGAGCTGTGATTCATTAAATACAATGTACAACATCACGATGCACGAAGAGCTAAATTCCATCATGCAACGGAATTTATTCAAGCAGGGAGTGGCTATGAAGCAATCAACCACTCACCAAATGAAACCCGAGCTCGGGGGCAAGCCATCACATCAGGCCAGAAATGGGTTGATACACGGCAACCTTTTCCATAACTCCAGCTTCCGAGAGCGCGAACTGGAGTATAAACATTAACTAACTCCGTACTCCCAGAGTGCGAGGCGGAGTATAAACATTTTTACAAAATCCCAGAGTACTCCGAGAGCGCGAGCTCTGTATAAATATCAACAAACTCCAGCTTCCGAGAGCGCGAACTGGAGTATAAACATTAATTAACTCCGTACTCCCAGAGTGCGATGCGGAGTATAAACATTTTCCAAAATCCCAGAGTACTCCGAGAGCGCGAGCTGGGTACAGACTTTTTACTTAACTCCGTACTCCCAGAGTGCGAGGCGGAGTATAAACATTTTTCTAAATCCCAGAGTACTCCGAGAGCGCGAGCTGGGTATGAATATCAACAAACTCCAGCTTCCGAGAGCGCGAACTGGAGTATAAACATTAACTAACTCCGTACTCCCAGAGTGCGAGGCGGAGTATAAACATTTCTCCTAAATCCCAGAGTACTCCGAGAGCGCGAGCTGGGTGCAAAACTTTTTAACTAACTCCGTACTCCCAGAGTGCGAGGCGGAGTATAAACATTTTTCCTAAATCCCAGAGTACTCCGAGAGCGCGAGCTGGGTACAAGCTTTTTACTTAACTCCGTGCTCCCAGAGTGCGAGGCGGAGTATAAACATTCATCTAACTCCGTACTCCCAGAGTGCGAGGCGGAGTATAAACATTCTCCTAAAAACTCCAGCTTCCGAGAGCGCGAACTGGAGTATAGACATTAACGAACTCCAGCTTCCGAGAACGCGAACTGGAGTGTAAACATTAACTAACTCCGTGCTTCCAGTACGCAAGGCAGAGTATAAACATACGTCAACTCCACACTTCTCCCCAGTACAGGGGGCAGAACCATAACACACAACAAGTTGGAGACAAAAGGGAATACATTCTCATTTCCACTATCAACAAAAAGAATATGATTACAAAATGGTTCAAGAAATAGCTACTAGTGGGAGCCGAATCCACATCTATACACGGCTATAGAAGAATCAACAAAATGCTACCCTACACAACAAAGATTTAGGGAAAGAAGTTCATTCTTTCTTCTTCCTTATCTTCTTCTTTGGAGTAGCTCCACCTGATCCGCTGCCCGACTTCTTCCTCGATCGCTTGCTCTTTTCGGGCTTGCCCTCCGGCAGCGATATGATGTCGACATCTTCCTCAGAGCTGGAGGCGACAGAAGTTCTTCTAGGAGGACGAGCTGGGGGCATAGGGGTAGTAGCAGGAGGGGGAACAGGAGCGGTCTCGATCAACACAGTACCACCCGGCGAAATCACCATTAACGGGGCAGGCCCGGGTGGACTAGGGCCTACATTCCCTGACGCCATCTCGGCAGCAATCTCAGTTAAAACGTCGTCCTCACGAGATGCTTGGGCCGCATCAGATGTGCCAATAGCTGGCATAGGTACACTAACGGCCGGAGCAGCCTCACTCACAGCATCGGACGGATTGGCAGAGGGATCGATGGGTTCGTTGAGAAGCTCCTCAATCATCTGAGCGCTGAAAGAAAACATATTTGCATCTCCCTCCTCGCCAATCAAAGTAGAAGTCGTGATGGCTTCAGAAAAAACTACCCCTTGTGTTTGATGAGGAACTGATAAAGCAAGGGGCGCAGAAACTATAACTTCGGTCACTGAAATGCAACAAAACGGAGATTGTTAGACAAGTGTATTGCTTAAGGTTCATCACAACAAAACTACGAGAAGCGTTCAAATACCTTCCTTAGTCTGGACCAAAACATGGGTAGAATCATCGGCGGAAGATAACAACGGTTGGTCAGGAGTATATGCAGGAACGGATTGGGGGTCTACCGCACCAGTAGTCTCGGGCAATGTTGAGATTACGGCTCCAACACTTGCCTCGTGATGCGCGGTCCCCGAACCTTCGCCTGTCTCTGATGACTGGACGCCGAGTTTTTCTTTCGCCATAGAAATTACCACCTCATGAAGGGCTTTCCTCTCATCCTCAGTAAGCAGGCGCATCTCCAGTTCGAAGTCATCAAGTGCTCCATCTGGATGCGCCGCTCTCTTCTCGTTCACCAGCCGGGTCCAGGCATTATACAAGATCATGGAGTCATCTCCCAGCCACGCTAGATTTCTGTGTTCCAGCACATTAGCGTTATACGTAACTAGGAGATCGTCAAACTCAGCATCTAGCCTGGACCTCTCCTCCAAGATTTTTTCCTGAATCTCCGCTTCCACAGACTTAGCCTTGACCGCCGCCGCAGCAAGTTCGGCTCTGAGGGATACTGCTTGGTCGCAAGCCTCTTGAGCAGTAGCATTCGCATCGTCCTTCTCCTTCACCATTTCAGCGAATTTGGCCTTGAGCTCGTTCAGCTCTTTAGCGGCTAAGTCTCGCTCAGCTGCAACGGTGGTATTGCGATGGCCCATCTCTTCCACTGTGGCACAGTGTTCTTGCTGCATCCTCGCTAGTTTGGCCACGACATCCTCGTGTTTCTTAAGAGTTTCAAGCTCCGACTTTCGGGACGTCTCCACTTCGGATTGAAGAACTTGGATAATGCGTTTCTGCTTCGCAATGTCGACATCACGTTCAGCAATGATTTTCGCCCTGTCGAAAGCTACTCTAGAGGCCTTCACGGCTGCCTTATACCACTCTTTGTACTGAGCATAGAAGTCGTGAATGTAATTATGTGCAGTGGTCTCAGCTTCCGGAGGGATTCTTTTAAAATTAGGAGGGAAGATGTAGCCATCCATGCAAATTTCCGGATAGTCGTTTTTCATTTGGGCAAGCTTAGCGGCTCCCTCGCTTGTCAACTCAGCCGGAGCTTGTTCAATTATAGCAGCTGCCGTTGGTTCCACTCTAGGCCGTTGAGCGTCAGGCCGAGAAGATTGAGAAGGCAATTGTTGCTGATGAGATGGCCCTGGGAGGTCTACTGGAGCCCTGGGAGGCGGAGGAGAACGAGATCGGGGTCGGTACTGATACCCCCGGTCTCTATCAGAATAATCATAACCAGAACGGTTACGCGAGTAATCCCTGTCTCTGTCATAACGTTCTTGACTCGAGTAGCCTCGCCCATGGTCCCTATCTGTCTCTCTCCTACGGGAGTCATAAAATGGAGAAGATTGACGCACGTTCCGAAGCCTATCTAAAGTGGAGCCACGCCCTGACATCTCACCTGCGATAAGAAAGAATTACGGATTAAAATCCCATAAAGCAATGTTTACTATGCGGAAGTCATGAAGTGCCGTGAAAGTGTGTGTAAATGTGTAAACCCCCAAACCGACCGGAAGTGTTGACCGCACTTAAAGGAAAGGGCTCGCTCATATTTAAGACATCTTGTAATTCCTCCAACCCAGGATTATGAGAGATTGATATATAATCTGGGATAGGAATATCGTCAAGCCCTTTGAGAGAATCTCTCGAATGAGAAGGGGCGGCCTCGGAAATCATGACTCCGGAAGCGGGAAGAAACACATCTACAGATTTTCCCCCTTTTGACTCAAGTTTTTTGGAAACGGCGGCCTTGCCTTTCCGCTTTTCTCCCGATTCCTCCAAGTTTCCCGAAAGGTCAGCCATCGGCTCTGAATCCGTCTGAGTTCTTTCTTCGTCACTCGCCTCGATTATTCTGATCCCGAGTGACCTCTTCGCTTTTCTCTTCTTGGGTTTCTTCTTATTTTCCTTCTTGGAGACGGACTTTGAAAATCCCTCAACAACTATGCTTTGGTTAATGTCAATCAAACCCAGAACTCTTAAGTTGTAGTCGTTCAGCACCGAGTCAATATGCCTCAGCTCGCTTGGGACTTCTTGAAGACTCCGGACAGTACCCTTGAAACGTCCTCCATCGGGCCTAGAGATAATAGCTGAAAAGGGAATGAAATGTCAATTTTAACACCGAAGAGATATTGGTCAAAGAAACAGGTTAAGGCGCTTACGTCTAGACAACCATCGCCTAGCAAAACCCGGAGGGCATCGAACGTAGAACCATTCGTTCTTGAAGTAGCTCAGTCGCGTCCAAGCTCCAACTACAACTTGGCAATTTCTAACTGCCTCCAAAAATGTAAACGACGGGCTATCACCCCTGCTCTTGAAGTTAAATATATGTCTGATTTCATAGGGCCTCGGCGGGCGAAAAAGACAGTCCATGAATATTACGAAGACACTATTCAGCAGCGCGTGCCCGTTGGGATGAAGTTGTGAAGGAGCGATCCCTAAATATGATAGCATCCTTCGGATATATTGATTGAAGGGAGGAAGAGTTCCAGCCGCACAAGCATGACGGTAGAATGCTGTATATCCTTCAGGCGGATTGTGCGGTCTATCGGTGGCGCTGGGCAATAATACGTCACTCAGAGATATGTTATGCTTTAGACATATTCGTCCCAACAAGGATTCAGATATGTTGGACTGAACCGAGTCGACAGGGTCCTCAATAAATATCGCCTCCGGCAATTCGTCTGGAGCCGGATCGATTACGTCTGCAGGGATGTCAGGAATCTCAAGCACGGGAGGAGTCGAGCTCTGCACTTCTTGTTGCTGGGAGCTCGAAGATTCCATAATTAGCTAACTCATCAGAAAGCAACGTTAAGTTCATAACCAGCCCGTGCGTGCCCCAGTATAGTGTGTGTGTGAACGTGTCGTGCAGTACAAGTAATATACATCACTTAAGCAAATTTAACAGAATAAAACAAGATGTTCGTACAACATATCTTGGGAATTTGAGAATGAAAATGACCGTCATCGCTGACCGTCACTTCCGCAACATCCAAACGCTACGAACCAACCTCGTGTATAAGTCAGTTGTGTTGTTGGTTAGGTCACAGTTCCATCGACGAGCTTCACAAAGGAGGTCAAATCTTTCGGTCAAGTTCGACTATGCAAGGCCGAAGCTCGTCGGAGTCAAGTATGCTAAAGTTCATTATGTTCGTCGAAATTCAACGTGAAACTGGTCGTAGTTCAGATGTTGGAATAAATCAGAAGAGCAGAAGTTTCAAAAGTCAGGACGTTCGAATCGATTGACTCGAATCGATATGAGTCGAATCAATGAAGTTCGAATCCACTGGCTCGAATCAATGTAAATCGATTCGATAAAGCTAAAATCCAAATACTTCGAATCCGTATGGTACGACTCGATGAAAACTGGAAAAGGAAAGATGCTTCGAATCCATGAGCATGACACAGCTTCGAATCGATCAGAATTTATGTCTTCGAATCGATCAGGGCAACATTGCTTCGAATCGATCGTTTTGATCTATTTTTTCTTTCATGATCATCGATTCGAAGCCTGACACTTAAGACTGATTCGAATTGCACGTTCCCAGATCGATGCAGAGCAGTAAAGAGGAACGAGGTCCATCCGTAACAGGTTCCTTTCCCTGGATTCATCGATTCGACCCATCCCAGATCTACTGGTCCTTCATGCTTTTCAGAAGAAAAAAGGGAATCGCTGTCAAGTTTTCCAAGTTTTAATGTTCTACACTCGAATCGGTTCCATGTTTACCTGATTGTATTCGACTATAGTCAAAGGCTTGGGAAAATTTGATCAATTCGTATGAGGACACGAAGGTTTCCTGCTCTGAAGGATCGAGTCGAAGAAGAAGCTCTCGTAACAGTAAAAAGTGAAAAGTGAGAAGTGAATAGGAGCCCGGTATATATAGGGGAGATGTGGCGATTCGCCTCCCGGTATATCTGACCGGCTTCTATAGGTGGGATAATCGATTCGAATCGATTCGTTGCGACATCTTCGAATCCAACACAACGCAGCGTCGTTCAACCGGTTCGAATCCCTCCTTTAGTTCGAATCCAACCGGTTTCGAATCCTTTGCCACATCGAATCCATTCCGGCAGCATCGAAGCGAAGCAATATTGATCCGAACACTCACAACTTCTACTCCATCCGCCCTTCGAATCCATCAAAACCATCTATAAAAATGAACACATCGCTTCGACATGAAAAGATTACTGGATTACCTTTTTATCTCGATTCAGGAGAGGATCGATACAAGAAGATAATCATAGGCAATCGTAAAGGCAGTGTTTTAACTCAAATCTCAAATCGGTCCAGGAGAGGACCGACGCAGATTTCGATAGTAAACCGAACTGACAACAACTTGCAATCACGCAACGTTAATCAAAGCCAAGACAATACACGTATGCGCGTATTTCCGACTAATGCTTGATCTCTATCATTTACAGGGATCGAATATTCATCTCGTCATGACCCAAAAAACTGACAGCCAGTCACTATTTTGCGACGGTCGATTACGGCAATACAGAATGCAACTTTCGGTAAAGCATGTCATAGCTGTCCAGTGAGAGACTGCGACTTTTCAAAGCACGTCATGTTTACACAAGACGTACTTTGGGGGGCAAATGTTATCCCGCCTTTTGGCAAGGCCGTGATATCAAGGACTTAACTAGAAAACAGTAACAGATCGTCTTGGAAGTCGGTTACACGTAGGATCACTACGAATATCGACGATATTTATCCGAGTCCGGATCGGGCTACAATTGATAAGATATGCTAAGCAAGGCCAGAGGAAGTGACGTTCCAATTTTCAAGACAATCCGAGTTCGTATGCTCAAGATATCACCGATGGAAAATGGAGGAAACAACCTTGTGTTCGAATCCATTAAGGTCGACTCGATCGTCTTCGAATCCATTCCCTCTCGTCTGCTTCGAATCCATCGTGGACGCTTACCTTCGAATCGATGATAAAGGAGCCTGCGTTCGAATCCATCAACTATATATTGGTTCGAATCCATCCTTAAGGCTTCGCATCGAATCCATGCAGGCAGAGGAGCTCCGACTCCATTCCAAAGCACCAACGTCATCGATTCGGAGGAGACCAATATTCGACTCCAGTACCTTCGAATCCATTCAGTTGTAGAGACTTTGACTCCCCTTCATAACTGTCTTCGAATCCATCCTGATCGATTCGAACTTACACCTCTTCGAATCCATTTCCTCAAAACCATCGAATCGAAGTAGCCGAGGTCATGGATTCGACTCAGTCAAAGCGGAGTGCAAAGCGGACCGATTCGAAGGAAGCGCACCACGTCATCATCCTCACAAGCAGGAAGATCGATTCGAACGAATCGATTTGAGCAGATCGATTCGAACGACTCCAGAATACGAAAAACACCAACTTGAATCGATCATAACTCGAGTTCTACAAGTCCAAATGCTATGAAATTTTCACAGAAGCTTAAGCACATGATGAAGGATGTACACGCCAAATTTCAGCTCGATTGGATGATTTCTTGATCGATTCGAACCAAGGGTCGAATCGATCCCAAAGTGGGCCCGGATCTCCAGATTTCGGCCATGTGGGCCCCCTGACGTGCCAGAACTGGTCTCCCCTCATTTTGGGCGAAATACCAGCCTCCCACACCTATAAATAGACCCCCTGGTCATTCAGAAAAGGGGTCGGAGAATTCTAAGTACTGAAGAGCGCCCAGATTCTGCCAGATTTACTCCAGAACACCGCCGCTGCTTTAGATTGACACTTAGCATTTGAATCCGGTTGTATTACATTATCAACTACTGTAATCTTCAAGTAATCGAGCAATAAAATCATCAAACTTCATAGTGGACGTAGGCAAAACGCCGAACCACTCTAAATCGCTTGTCTTTGCAATTTACTTTCTGTTATTTGGAGTTTTTGTTAGATAATCCACAGTTTTAATTTTCATTCTGCGCGTTTATCTCTTCAAAGACTTCCGAAGAGTGTTGTGCCCATTTTTGGTACAAACAGTAAAAAGTTAACTAATTTAGAAATTTCTAGAAAACAATTTTGAATGAATGTTGCAAAGAAAACCCTTTTCTTTGCAAATTCATATATAGTCATTAAAATATATTAACTTATACCACTTTTAAAATACTCTAAAACCAGCTATTAATCATTTCTAAAACGATCTCATAAAAATAAGAAATTTAACTACCATTTAAAACTCATTTAAATCACTAAAACTAGTTAAAAGCACACTACAATAGACCGTGCTATAAAAACTCAGAACTGCTGTGGTAGGTCAGAAATTGTTGTTAAGTTCTGTAAAAGATATCTGGATAGAGAATGCTTTAAAATGCTCAAAAATTTTGATTTGTTTTCTCAATTCAAATAAATGTATTAAGATATGATTTTTTACAGTAATTAATATACATTGAGTACTTAATAAACAAGTAAGAAACCACTAAGGGTGTATTTTAAAATCATATTAAAAATTCACAAAAACAAGACATGTAAAAGTGTCCAAATAGCAACCATTCTAGCCTTCTAACTTTTCAAACTTCGTTCTACAAGTTCTATAATCTTCCTAAATTTTTCCTTGCTTTCCTATACACTACTGTAAGTGTACAATAGAAAAAATATATTCGTTCACAATATACTTTCAAATCACCAATTTTAAAAAGTTAAACACAAGGGATTTCGAAGTGCACTTATAGAGACTCTTTCGCTTCAAACATTTGCACACAAACTTCCACATTAGAAAAAACCACACCAAACACGAATACATAAAGTCTAGGCCACATTACGTGTTTTAGAGAGTAACAGAAGTGAATATATTACATATAAAGTTGTCATTTTCTTTCCAAAGTAAGAGGGGTTCAAAGTTAAAACTTCATCAGTTCATATCTTAACTTTATATTCACATACATATGCACATAATATTTGCCTTTCAATGGTGAGTTAATGCACTCGAATCCTTCCTAGCATTAAGCACAAGCCACTATAACACAAGACTGCCTTTTACTTCAACCAAATTATTTTTAGATGCTAATTAATAGCACAATAATATATTATACATGCCTAAAGAATTGGAAAATTATTTATCGAGTAATAGCTATTTATCGATAGAACGATTTTTGGGACATTACAGATATTTCTTCAAACTATTTTTTTGTAGACATATTTCAAAAACATGTTTACCTCCATGTTTTATTAATTAAAAGGGTTTAAAAAAGTTATAAATTCACTTTTATTACATTAAACCAAGATTCAAATATTTAAATAATTCAGATATTTGAATATGAAGTGTTTAAAATTCCAGGCCACTACATTCTCCCCTACTTAAAACATTTCATCCCGGAAATTGAAACACCCCACACCCATTAATATACCCAAAAAGGCATTTTAAAAGGCATGGTGCATTGTAGGTATAACTGAAACTAACAGAGACTAAGATTCACAAGGAAAAAATAGGTAAAAACAGCAGAAACTAAAATAATAACTTAATTAAAACAAAGCTTCATAATTACTACATAAATAAGTCAAATACCAAATACAACATCCATATCTCAAATACCATCATGTCTTAAAAAAACTCATAGTCTCAAAATCAGAGTACATAATATCCCTCATAATAAGCCGGTTCATAGAAAGAACAAAAGATAAAAATAAAGGGAATACATAGTAGAATTCTCCTCCAAGAAAACTCCAAGCAACTCCAATCTACTGACTTCTCCTTTTATTGCCTATGGGGGGAGGGAAAAATAGAGGAGTGGGTCAGACTAAAAGTCTGGTGAATGATAGTAATTACTAGAGTCTTTAAGCAAGATAAAAGTAATAGACTCTACAACAGTTCTAGCATAAAGAAGGATAATAAAAGGAAATAGGAAAGAGATAAACTGAAAATAAGTAGGATTAAATATTGCTCAATTTATACGATAGGTTAACTTTGATTGCTTGCACTTGTTCTTGATTTCTACTTTGGTTAGGCTGAATTCCTAATCCAGTAATTTGGAAGTAATCCTAATTCTAACCTTTTTGGTCGGCCTGCTACTCCATAGACCTTACTGTGGTCCAGCCCATATATAACTCCCTACACAGTAGCCAATGGTATCTACGAAAGATGCACAGAGCAACTACTATGGATCCAGACAACATATATAGCTCCCTACACAAAAGGCAATGGTGTCTACTAAAGACACCCTTACTAAGCGCTTGGAAATCACAGCTATTACTGAGCACTCGAATGGAAGTCGCATGCGTAACTGCCACCATGCCCATGCTACCTTTTGCTCCACCCATTGGGTATTCTTATTACCTCCAACTTCCAGCATAGCTTGCCCCTCATCTCACTTCAGGCTAATGTGAGATCACCGTGTGTCCATAGAAATAGGGGAAATACTATTGGTACTGGCCCTTCATCCAAACAATATCTAGTAACGCCCCTTATCCAAATCCCCCGTGATTTGGACTTCTATTTGACCAATTACTACCATTCTTAGCATAAGCGTGCGCTTATCTCACTTCAGACTAATGTGAGACTCCGTTTTGTCTAATAGGGAATGCTATTTGGTACAAGTCCTGCTTTCATCTTTGCTTATTAACTTAGATAAATTAAATAAGCATTTATTATCATTTTTACTTTCTACGCTTATTAATTTATCCCTAGTGTTAAAATAAGCCTCATTCTATTCTTTTTCTTATTATAACCTACGTTATAATCATGCTTATTATTTAACCCAAGGTCTAAGTGTGAAAATAAGCTCTTTCATCTTTTACTCTTTTTTAGTTATAATTATACGTTATAACTAAGCCAATTAATTAGTCCAATTCTAATCATAACTAGGCATAATTTTAGTCTTAATTCCATTTTATTACAGCCTTTATAATTTACATGTCATAATTATAAATATGCCAATCTCTTTAATTATGTCCAATTAATATCATAATTAGGCATAATTTCAGTCTTAATTCCATTTTATTACAGTCTTTATAATTTACATCTTATTTTTCGTTATTAACGATTCTTATAATTTAATCCAATTTTGCGTTAATTCTATTCTAATCCATACGCGAAGAAGAAGGAGAAATAAAAGAAAACTGAAAATAGAAGATGTAAATAATGTATAAATAATAGTAAATAAACTAAAATACTGTAAATAAATGTAAATAAACGAAAAAACTATAATTAACAGAAATAAACTAAAATTACTGAAAATAATAGCTAAAAGAAAATAGACTGAAAATAATTTTAAAAACTGTAAATAAACTACTAAAAAGGCTATTTCAAAAATCGTAGTAAAACTACAAATATTGGAAACCCTATTATTTTAAATTACTTAAAGAAATCTAAAAAACATTACAATCACTCACCTCCGGTCCTAAGCTCTTCCTTTGGTCTTCCCAGATCCACTTGGAGTCGTAAAATAATTTTTATTAAAAAGATTCTCTCCTTGGAAAATTATTCCTTTAGGGTCCTTCCTGAAAAGGTGAACACAAGCGGAGAAAATCTAGAATGAGAAAAAGTGTTTGGCCTAGGGTCTTATTTATAGGTGTAGAAGTGGATCTCAGACCATTGGATTTGGGGTTTGAATAGGATGCGACCACGTCATAGGCTGAATAGGAGCCATCGGATGGAAGCACGGAAGGACCAGATGGAATAAAAGAATGCAAAACAACGTGTATGAAACTTCTGCTGACTCATTGCTGTATCAAATCTTACAATGCGCCTTGTCAATGCCTTATCTTATACTTAATTAAATTAATTACACCATCAATAATATACAAACTATAAATAACGTTTTCGTCTCCTCAATTAATTTCTAATTTGTGCATTTTATTTCAGGTTAGATTTCCATGCGTCTCTCTTTATTCGTGTGTTTCATTTCAGTTTTCAACATCCCATTTAATTTACATGTTTACGTCTAAAATAAATTAACATGTGAATTGTTATACCTACATTTTTTTCCATATTCACATCTGTTGTAATTAGATAAATAACATATGTCCACAAACATGTATATATATGTTGTGTATTAATTAGTAACCTTATTCTTTCCCTTTAAATTGAGCAATCAGTTACATTAATTAATTGGTATAAATGTTTTTATGTTCAAAAACCAAATGGACCCTTATTCCTTACTAACAAAGAAATACCATACCTTATATTTTCTGAAAGAAATGCAATCATTCTATAATACACTCTTGCCTTTGCTTTTCAAAATATAACGTTTATTTTATTAAATGCCTTCTTTTTTTAATAAATATATGGTTACATTTTCTCTCATTTACATTAACCTATCTCATTTGAACATCGTCATCTTCACTTTTCAAATTTATAAAAGTAGATGCCTTCTTTTTAAATATACTATTTTATATATTATTTTTTTTCCTTTTTTTCACAAAACAAACTCCCTTTTTATAAAATCATACATATATTCAAAAATGAAAAGTTTATTACATTTATCTCAAAACATGCATTTGTTTCTATTTAAAATATTCATTCCATTTTGACACAAATGTAAGGTCTTATATTAAACTTAATCATTAAAATTTAATTCCTCTTTCCCTTTCTAATTGAAACATTTCAATAAATCTACTGCCAATTAATTTCAATACTAATTTCAACGAATTCTAATTATAAACACTATTTCTTTTCACTTATAATTATTTATTAATTTCTCCTTAAATTTTGGGTTGTTATATTCTCCCCTCCTTAAGGGATTTCATCCCCGAAATCTCTAAGGAAGAAGAATGAAATAAATGTTTTCATCCAAGGTCTACAACCAACTACTCAATCATCACCCATTATATCCATTGTCCTTAGGTTTTTCTAATGCGATTTAAGATACTTATGCAAATAGTGTAGTGTCAATGTTCCTAACTAATGCAAAAGATTAGGCGGTCCACTGATTCAGTCGACCACCTTTTATGCAATCATGTCCATGCCATGTGTCCAAATGAATGCAAATTTCCTAATGATAACTGATAGTTCTATATGCGTGCTACAATCGTCATCCAAATGCAACAATCATGTGAAATCATCCATTTATAGCAACCATGAAAATAAAATAAAAATGCAAATGCGCACACATCCATATGCATATGCTCTAGTGTTCTAGTTAGGCTAATCCCTAAAGGATAATAGTGCCTAGTGTAAGTATATGCGTCCATTAGCATCCACTGGTAAACACTTGCAACCACTAGCATACATCATTCATAACATGTTCTATTAACATGTTTATGTCAAATCCTACCATCCATAGGTTAAATCCTAAGTTCTACCCTCCCAAAGGATAATAAAGGAAAGAACCTATTCAAAACTAAAGATGGAAATAGGAAATTCTAAAACTTACTATCAAAGAAATGCGGATATGAGATACGAATTTTCTCCTAATCAAATTAGTCTTCTCCGAAATCTCTCTAATCATGTCGGAATTAAGAAGCAACCTTTCCATAGTCTCCAACCAACATGAATACGTCTTACATGGCCTTCCCTAAAAGGGATTCAAAAGGTGCCATTCCAATGCTAGCTTGAAAACTACTACCATATGAATTCCACTAAAGAAAGATTCTTTTCCCAAGTCCTTCCAAAATCAAGAATACTCATTCTCAATCATGCTTGTCTTACTTTTCTACTAATTTCATTGTACTATTCTCATGAATCAACATTCCTAGGCTCTTACTAGTGTCCTATATACTTTACAGAAACTTCCATTATTATTTCTGAAAGTAATTACTGCTATCTTCTTACACCTTTACCGTTACTCCTAGGAAATGATTCTTATCTACTAAACGTTTAAGAGTGTGGTTTGGTATTCATCACCTTGTTTTAAAAACTAAGGTTTCTAAAATGTTTAAAACATCAAATTCCAAAATCTTTGTATTTAAAAGTGTTGACTTTTCAGATTCTATTAATTTCAAAAATACCTGGTCACTTAATATTATTTCCAAACCTAGAGGGAAAAACTTCCAAATTTTTAAGTCTAAAACTTATATCTTTCATTCTTTTAAAGACTTTTACATTTTTTTATACAAAAAGAAATTTGAATTTTCAAAATTTTCTTTTATTAAGTTTTTTATTCCAAAAAGTTATTTACTTTTTTCACCAAAACATTTTCTTTTAAAATATCTTTTATGTGTTTTCAAAACAGCTTCTTATTACACCTAACAGTCCCATACCTTAATGTATTGGAACTACTTTCTCTTATGAGAAGTTATTAACGCTAAAATCTTCTATGAACCTTTTAAAAGAGAATTTCATGTTTATGTGAAATTATAAGGAACTTATTTTATATTTTTTGAAATAAGCCATACAAAATATGGTGCTTTTCATACCTTGCATATCTCTTTCATGTATTCCTTGTAACTTGCACAAAACATTTTTATTGGTTTCATAGAAAATCATACCATTATTCTTTTCATTCTAATAGATTAAAGCATGTTTAATTATACTTTCCTATGATAAACATTTTCTTATACTTATTTAAAATATAGGTGAATTCACAAATTACTTTATTTCCATTCTTAGAAATTACCTTTTTAAAATACGTCTTTATTTGGGTTAAAACGGATGTTGCGTGAAACATCGTTACTACAACCAAAAAATACCAGTGTATGTAATTAAAAATAAATACTAATAAACTTCACATATTATGTAAAAACATTCCTCTTGGGAGTCATCTACCACAACAATATTGTTATAGTCTATGCTCCTTTTATTTTTCACAAAAACATCTATTACAACAATAAATGTTGTAACCTATGTTTTCAATACTTAATACACTTTATGTTTTTATATTTAAAATCTTCGTTTACTTACAAAGAAGCTAGTGAGCTATATACACTCTATAATTTTAAAAAAGAATTTCACTTTTTCAACAAAATTTATATCATATAAAAACCAATTTTAAATTTCATGCCATTTTTCAAAAAGACCCAGTATTTACTTTAAAAACATTGACAATTATACTTTCAACTTTTCTAATTCTAACAATTTTATTGGGCTAGATATAAAGTGGGTTTTCTTCTCATTACCATAGGAGTATCCTTCCTAAATTTTGGTTATCCAATTTCTTACCAAAGTATTTTACTCCAATTTCTCTTTGATGCTTATATTTTTACTCTAAGGCACTACCATTAAATCAACTTATATGAAACAATTATAATTTCTGCAATTATCTACACATAAGCTTTCTTCTTTTCTTATCAACTAAATCTATTGTACATCTCCAACCTTTTCCTACCTCTCTTTGGATTTCCATAATCCGAACCTAAAAAAACAAAACCATTTCTCAAACTCCTACCATGTATAGACCTTCTCTATGCCCCGAGAAAAGCACCTCTTTAAAGACGTCTGGGAAATTTCCGAAGGTTGGAACTGAATTTAACTCTATTGATGATGAATCGAGGAGATAAAAGAAGCTCAACATGACTGACTCCTATAGGTCGCCAGAAACCTCGAGAGTCCTACTGCTGCAGGTCTCTTGTCTAACGACTCTCTCTTGCAGTCTAATATCTTTCCATAAGTGGATACCAGATCCATTCCCAAAATCATCCCATACCTCGAAAATCCCAATACATAGGCATCGCAGTCAAACTCTACGCCTAGGATAAAAATTTTCAAACCCCTATAAACCATTGATAAGTGTGCCGATCCTCCTATGGGGTTTGGAACAACAATGGGGTTTACTACTAAAGAGATGTCTGAGTGCATACAATCAAACAAAGAACTCGAAATGAAAGGGTGTGATACTCCAGAATCGAAAAGAGTCCGAATGGGAAAATTAAAAATAGAAATCAAAACTTTCCATGGTGACTTTCCTACCTCTATCTGGTCCACTACTAGAAGGTGTTGCATTCAAAGCTTATACTTGCGCCGTAGGTGCGCCAGCTCTCTGCCCCTTCCTGTGGGGACAATTCCTACTCATGTGACCAAGTTGTTCGCAATTATAGCACTTTCCCTTCACCTTGCAGTCTTTTGTGTAATGACGAGTCACTCCACAACAATGGCACTTCGCTCCTTGCTTGGTTTGCTTCTGAGGGCTTTCCCTTTTTGACTTATGAACATCTTTAAGCTCTCCCTTCGGTTGCGAAGATACATGCTAAACTCTCTGTTGGTCTTCCAAGTCTAACAGCCTAAACTTTTGCTCTATATCTTCCAACCTAGTTTGTGTCTCCTCGAAATCCTCCATGCCAGAAAACGTTCTGCCCCCTATACTTGCGAAGTCCTTGCATAGCTTAGAAAAATCGGTTGGTGTAGGTGGATTAAAGGGATTTCCACCTACCGGTATTGTATTGGGCATTTTCCCTTGCACCACTGGTACCGTAACTTTAAGGAACTAGATAGCCATACTATGCAAATAAAACGAAACTTAGGCTTGAAAGAATCAAAAGAAGGTTGAACTGGACTTTGAGGGGATTTTTATAAAAACTCTTTTGTACTTGAAAACTATTTCTAAGAGTTCCTTGAAAAATACTTTTAAAACAAGATATTTTGGAGAAATACTTTACTTTTAAAATAATTTTATAGGAACCATGTAACCTTAGACTCTGATACCAAGTGAAACACCCCACACCCCTAATATGCCCAAAAAGGCACATTAAAAGTCGTGGTGCGTTGTAGGTATAACTGAAACTAATAGAGACTAAGATTCACAAGACAAAAATAGCGGAAACTAAAATAATAACTTAATTAAAAAAAGCTTCATAATTACTTCATAAATAAGTCAAATACCAAATACAACATCCATATCTCAAAAACCATCATGTCTTAAAAAAAATTCATAGTCTCAAAATCAAAGTACATAATATCCCTCATAATAAGCTAGTACATAGAAAGAACAAAAGCCAAAAATAAAGGGAATACATAGTAGAATTCTCCTCTAAGAAAACTCCAAGAAACTGCAATGTACTGACTTCTCCCTTGATTGCATATGGGGGGAGAGGAAAATAGAGGAGTGAGTCAGACTAAAAGTTTGGTGAATGATAGTAATTACTAGAGTCTTTAAGGAAGATAAAAGTAATAGACTCTACAGCAGTTCTAGCATAAAGAAGGATAATAAAAGGAAATAGGAAAGAGATAAACTGAAAAAAGTATGATTAAATATTGCTCAATTTATACGATAGGTTAACTTTGATTGCTTGCACTTTTTCTTGATTTCTTCTTTGGTTAGGCTGAATTCCTAATCCTGTAATTAGGAAGTAATCCTAATTCTAACCTTTCTGATCGGCCTGCTACTCCATAGACCTTACTGTGGACCAGCCACTATATAACCCCCTACACAGCAACCAATGGTATCTACGAAAGATGCATAGAGCAACTACTGTCGATCCGGACGACATATATAGCTTCTTATACAGAAGGCAATGGTGTTTACTAAAGACACCCATACTAAGCGCTTGGAACTCATAGCTATTACTGAGCACTCGAATGGAAGTCACACATGTAACTGCCACCATGCCCATGCTACCTTTTGCTCCACCTATTGGGTCTTCTTATTACCTCCAACTTCCAGCATAGCGTGCCCCTCATCTCACTTCAGGCTAATGTGAGATCACTGTGTGTCCAAAGAAATAGGGGAAATGATGTTGGTACTGGCCCTTCATCCAAACAATATCTAGTTGCGCCCCTTATCCAAATCCTCCGTGATTTTTACTTCTATTTGACCAATTACTACCATTCTTAGCATAAGCGTGCCCTTATCTCATTTCAGACTAATGTGAGACACCGTTTTGTCTAATAGGGAATGCTATTTGGTACAGGTCCTACTTTCATCTTTGCTTATTAACTTAAATAAATTATTTAAATAAGCCTTTATTATCATTTTTACTTTCTACGCTTATTAATTTATCCCAAGTTTTAAAATAAGCCCCATTCTATTCTTTTTCTTATTATAACCTACGTTATAATCATGCTTATTATTTAACCCAAGGTCTAAGTGTGAAAATAAGCTCTTTCATCATTTACTCTTTTTTAGTTATAATTCTACGTTATAACTAAGCCAATTAATTAGTCCAATTCTAATCATAACTAGGCATAATTTCAGTCTTAATTCCATTTTATTATAGTCTTTAAAATTTACATCTCATAATTATAAATAGGCCAATCTCTTTAATTATGTCCAATTAATATCATAATTAGGCATAATTTCAGTCTTAATTCCATTTTATTACAGTCTTTATAATTTACATCTTATTTTTCGTTATTTAACAATTCTTATAATTTAATCCAATTTTGCATTAATTCTATTCTAATCCATACGCGAAGAAGAAGGAGAAATAAAAGAAAACTGAAAATAGAAGATGTAAATAACGTATAAATAACAGTAAATAAACTAAAATGCTATAAATAAATGTAAATAAACGAAAAAACTATAATTAACAGAAATAAACTAAAATTACTGAAAATAATAGCTGAAAGAAACTAGACTGAAAATAATTTTAAAAACTGTAAATAAACTACTGAAAAGGCTATTTCAAAAATCGTAGTAAAACTACAACTATTGGAAACCCTATTACTTTAAATTACTTAAAGAAATCTAAAAAACATTACAATCACTCACCTCCGGTCCTAAGCTCTTCCTTTGGTCTTCCCGGATCCACTTGGAGTCGTAAAATAATTTTTATTAAAAAAATTCTCTCCTTGGAAAATTATTCCTTTTAGGGTCCTTCCTGAAAAGGTGAACACCATCGGAGAAAATCTAGAATGAGAAAAAGTGTTAGGCCTAGGGTCTTATTTATAGGTGTAGAAGTGGATCTCAGACCGTTGGATTTTGGGTTTGAATAGGATGCGACCACGTCATAGGCTGAATAGGAGCCATCGGATAGAAGCACGGAAGGACCAGATGGAATAAAAGAATGCAAAACAACGTGTATGAAATTTCTGCTGACCCATTGCTGTGTCAAACCTTACAATGTTCCTTGTCAGCGCCTTAGCTTATAATTATTTCAATTAATTACACCCTCAATAATATACAAGCTATAAATAACGTTTTCTTCTCCTCAATTAATTTCTAATTTGTGCATTTTATTTTAGGTTAAATTTCCATTCGTCTCACTTTATTCGCATGTTTCATTTCAGTTTTCAACATCCCATTTAATTTACATGTTTACGTCTAAAATAAATAAACAAACAACATATCAATATCTTTCCACATTTACATCTGAAATAAATAAATTAACATGTGAATTGTTATATCTACATTTTTTTCCATATTCACATCTGTTGTAATTAGATAAATAACATATGTCCACAAACATGTATATATGTTGTGTATTAATTAGTAACCTTATTCTTTACCTTTAAATTGAGAAACCAATTACATTAATTAATTAGTATAAATGTTTTTATGTTCAAAAACCAAACGGACCCTTACTCCTTACTAACAAAGAAATAACATACCTTATATTTTCTGTAAGAAATGCAATCCTTCTATAATACACTCTTGCCTTTTCTTTTCAAAATATAATGTTTATTTTATTAAATTCCTTTTTTTTTTATAAATATATGG
This sequence comes from Allium fistulosum, assembly GCA_030737815.1. NCBI lineage: Eukaryota > Viridiplantae > Streptophyta > Magnoliopsida > Asparagales > Amaryllidaceae > Allium > Allium fistulosum. The sequence continues at coordinate 1,149,359,972 of CM060905.1, forward strand.
TTACATTTTCTCTCATTTTCAATAACCCATCTTATTTGAACATCGTAATCTTCACTCTTCAAATTTATAAAAGTTGATGCCTTCTTTTTAAATATACTATTATATATATTATTTTTCTTTCCTTTTTTTTAACAAAACAAACTCCCTGTTTATAAAATCATACATATATTCAAAAATGAAAAGTTTATTTCATTTATCTCAAAACATGCATTTATTTTTATTTAAAATGTTCATTCCATTTTAACACAAATGCAAGTTCTTATATTAAACTTAATCATTACAATTTAATTCCTCTTTCCCTTTCTAATTGAAACATTTCAATAAATCTACTGCCAATTAATTTCAATACTAATTTCAACGAATTCTAATTATAAACACTATTTCTTTTCATTTATAATTATTTATCAATTTCTCCTTAAATTTCGGGTTGTTACAGAAATTCTAACACGACCAAAACTAAAAGAAACAAGCACATACCAATACTCAATGGTATTCAAAATTACTAGCAAATAAAGCTTAAGGTTTTCTCAAATTCAAAAACCCTCTTATCGTACAAGAATGATAAATAATTTTCTAAGCATACTATACGCTAAACAACCTTAGATTATTACTTAAATAATTATTCAAACCACCTTTGAACAAACTGGAAAAGTCATTCTCCAAACTCTCCTAAGCCAATAAAAGCTTAGCATATATAAACTTAAGCCCGTAAGATGTTCATGGATCATCCGTACATGATATCTAGTTTGATCACCTGCTCAATCCCAGAAATTTCACTTCTAAACTAGTATAGATCACCCGACCTGTCTAATGCGGACCCCGATAAAGTTCGTTCATAAAAAATACTTTGTTCCCTTTATATAGCCATAACTATGATATTAAACCTCGAGATCATATCAAGAACCCATTTCAAGTGTTCGTCATCGAGAATCAAATGAAACATTCTAGTCCAGATTGGTGTAAATCACCTAGAAATCATGTATTTGAATCCTGGATCAAGAACAGTCATGTGAATAAAGTAATCTATGTATAAATTACGTATTTTATTCTATCAGTTTCTTCAACTATACCAATTACTTTTTAAATCACATTCATTTACCCAAATAGTATCTCATTTAATACTAATTTATTTATGAAGCACTTCATAAAACATAACCTATTCATAAAACAAAACTCAAGTTTATAAACACTTTATAAAGACATAACTTTATTAACGAAACATTCCATAAAGACATAATCTTTATTTATAAAACGGTTCATGAAAAACATAACTGAAGTTTATACTCGTATAATACTCTACTGTATCCTAAGGTTATATACAAAACATCATATTCACTTTACATTTTAAAATTCAAATGAAAGCTTAAATAAATCAAGGCCTTATAACTAAGTCAACCTTTTTGAATTCTTTAAAGAAAACTTTAGAACTAAACACCCAATTTTCATTCCAAATCATTTTGAAGCAATAATATATACATATACCTTTTGTATATCAAATCATACTTTCGGAATTAAATTAAAATCTTTTTCAAAGCAGCATCGAATACTTTGTACAATTATACTAAGTATCATGATCTCAATTTATAAAACAATTTCTTGAATAATTGCTTTAAAATTCATATAAAATATACAAATAAACTGAGCTACATCAAAATGATACCAAGGAAATAGGGTCTTACCAAGTCGTATAATATATCCCCTTACTTTGAAGGATGATACTCACAAGAAGTGCTTACTAATTGAACCCTTCCCTTGCCTATTCTATTTATTTTCGAGTCACTCGAAGTGGATAACATAAAAATACTTTGTTCCCGAATAGACTCGCTGATTTCGAGAGCAACCTCGAACTCAAACAAATCTTAAACCCTTTTCAATGTATTATTAGTATTCATAAATACTTTTAAATAATACTATTATTATTCTGTAACAACCCAATATTTTGGAAATTATTTTTAATTTGCATTTATTTCAATTTAAAATATTTTTATAGTGAAGTAGAAATTTTTCTAGAATTAATGGTATTTTGTTGTAATTTTCATGTTCTGGTTCCTATTTTTAAACAATTTCTTCAGTTCTTTTGCTATTTTCTCTGAATTTAATTATTTATTTCACTTTGAAAATGTTTTAAAAATAATTTTTATTTCAAATTTTGTTTTAGAATATTTTTAAAATGAAGTAAATAATTTTCCAAAGTCAATGGTGATTTATTTGTAATTTCTGGACACTGTTTGCATTTTTAAGCTATTTTCTTATTTTAAATTCTATTTAATTAAAATATAATTATTTACTTTCTTATTTACTTTATTTGTGAGATTATTTATCTTTATTATCAGCCTTTTTAATATATATAAGTTAAAAAGAAATAAAAAGAAATTTGAAAGGTTTTAAACTCTTGAAATTCCAAAGTCTTTTTATCTCCCAACCATTCATTTTCTCAACCTCCTCTTCAAATGCTTTGGCCGTGCATTACCCATTCTTTCAGCTGACTCCTTCTCATTTTTCATGCAACAAATATTCATTTCTCAAAAGAAAACTCACGGCCATTGTTGTGGAGAGTTTGGGTAAATTTCATCTTCTTCTTCCTTTGTTTTTCTATTGAATTTTGTTTATGGTTCTCAACTTCATGGCTCCACTCCTCCTCAACCAGATCTGACCTGACCTCCACCACCTTGTTTTCTGATCAACCACCCCCCTAGTACCCCAACATGGCCAAGCCGAGCCATCTAGGCTAGAGATCACCAAAAAAAATCCAATAAAACCCTCACAAACTATGCAAACAAGCCTAGAATTGCCACATTCACCTTCTACCACCTTTAGCCACCACTACCTCCACCACCACCACCTCTGACCCGACCTCCACCCTCTGCCACATGATCCACCACCACCTGGACCCACTGGCCATGCCATAGAGCCTCTGGTCGAGCCCAATAGGAGCATAGAAATGATGATATTTGCCTTGTTATGTAAATTGTTGCACCTATACTTCATCACCATTCAAAACACATATTGACCGACCACTTGCAAACCCAAACCAGACCCTATAGCACCCCTTGGCCAAGCTTAACAACTATGTAGCTAAAGCACATGAGGTTGAGAACAAGTACAGTGCAAATGGATATTGTTTTGGGTATTGTTACTAATGTTATTTGATGTTTAAATCGTGTTGAACTTATGTATACTTGTATTGTTTTGTGTAATGTTTTCAAGGGGTATATCTTTCACTCTCCCAATCTCAAATCATATTCGTGTTGTCGTGCTTTCGAAGTTTGTTGTTGTGTATTTTTGATCTATCATCTCCAGCTTAAACATGTGAGTAATTCTCACAAGACGATTCGTACTTATATAACTAGTGAACTGACACCTCTTGAATCTGTAAATTTGTATCATCCTATTATAACTGTTATATTATGATTATATGATGTTCATCCCTGTTTATACACATGATATATCATTTGTTACTGTTATATATTGTATACTGTTCCTTTTTATCAGTTTATCACACTGCAAGTTCCCTGTAGATTAGGTTCACTATGGGTTGAAATGATACATACCCGAACGGACTTTAGAATAGGGAAAGGTCATTATGGGCTGAAATGATAAGCCTGAGCGACTTTTAATAAAAATTTATTTACTTGGGATTGCAGGTTTGAAATGATAAAACCCGTATTTTCTTTGTAAACTTACGGATTGAAATGATATATTATCCGTATCATTTGACTTAGGCTAGAAAATATTATACAGACCCGTGGTTATTTTATATATTTTCTGGAAATTTCTAAATGTTTTAAAATGTAAAAATATGATAAATTGTTTTAAATTGAATTTTAAAATGATTTATTAAAGTGGTAATGTTTTTCTATGTTTTAAATGTAAAATAAATGGATAAGAAAATAGTAATTTTAAAGTGTAACTTAAAATTGAAAATTTGACTGATTTTAAAAATGGAAACTTAAGTTAATTAAATTAAAAATGAAAATTAAGTTTTAAATGGTGGAAAATGGAGATTTAAATTTAAGTGTTGAAATAAATTGTTTAAAATGAAAATGGGAATTGACACACTTGAATTATATAAGTGAACTTTGGAAATTTTGATTTTATTTGTAAAATTTTTCTTTATAAAAATCATAAGTTAAAGGATTTAAATGAACATTTTAATGTGAAAAAAATATGATTTTTATAAGTTTAAATGATTTAAATTGATGTTTATTTATGGCTAGAATGTCACTTAAAACCTGGAAATTCAATTTATAGCACTTCAGAAATGCGATCATTTCTGGAAATGAGATCATTTCTGGAAATGAACTAATTCTGAACTAAGTAGAATCTGCAGCACTTGGTAAGTGTTGTGGTTGCATAAATGAACTTAAAGACTAAAATGAACTAACGCTATGACAGCACTTGGTAAGTGCTGTTGTGGTAGGAACTAAAATTTGACCTGAAACTAATGAAGAGGCTACTGTAGCACTTGTTAAGTGCTACAGTAGGCTGAAATATGATTTTGTATGTAACTGAACTTCTACAACAGTTTTAAAACGCTGTCTTTGCTGAATTAAAATAAAACCTTTAATTTGAACCCTGAACTATTACAGTAGTTCTATAAATGCTGTCTTTTCTGAATTGAACTATTTTTCATTTAAAACTGAACTATTACAGCAGTTTATAAATGCTGTCTTTGCTGAATTGAATTGTTTTCAAATATAACTTACCGCAGCACTTTTTAAATGTTGTGAAAGCTGAAATTTAATGTTTTTAATGTTTTAAGTGAATAAATGAACTCAGAAAAGGCTAAATTTTTGGGAATTGAATATTTGATTTAAAAGAATAATGACTTTGTTTTTAAATAGTTTATTTGAAGTATTTTGATTTGAAATATAAACTGTTTTTAAATTTATAACCACGGGTATAATAACGATTGGTTGTTAAAGAGACCGGGATCGGATATGGACATACTCTCTGTCGATACCGAAAACCACTTTGACAACTGTGTACGCGGTGGAGTTTCCAAAATGAAGTAGGATGGTGGCGATGATGAAAGAGGCTATGCGGTAAGATCGTATAATATGGAATAGAGGAATGGTCTAGGTAGATTGTAATAAGCAGTAGTAAGTAAAGTAGACACCAAAACTTTATACTGGTTCAGACCTCTTGTCCTACGTCCAGTTCCTAAGCTCCTCTTAGGAATTCAACTAACCAACAGCCCTCACTTAACCCGGAGGAATAGGTTTACATCTTACCCGAACAACCGAACGGGATTTCTTACCTCAACTACCGAAGAGGACTTCAACTAGATACAAAAAGTATTTCTGACTTGTTGTGTTCTTGATAACAGTAATGAGTCAAATTGAGTACAACTTTCCTATAATCTTATCCTCGAGAGTATACAAAGTGTTTGTGAAGATTTAGGAAATGTAAATTGCTATGAATCAAAAGGTATTATAGTGAAAACAGAGATTCAAGCAATTGAAGTGGTTTGTGATTGCTTTTGAAAACTTAAGAAATCTGAAAGTATGTTCAAGAAAATAGAATGATTAAAGCAATTAGAATTGGTAATTTGCAAATGTTAAAACCATGTATTTATATGTGGAGAAGAGATGCATTTGTTTGCTAGAGGTGTAGGCAAGAGATGGTTCCATTTCCATTGGAGAATGGTTGCAACTCTTGGGAGGAAGAAGGTGTCCTTTCAGGAAAAATTCGCAGTTACAAATTCAGTCGACTGGGCAGGGATTTCAGTCGACTAAAAATATGAACTAAAATTTTCAGGAACAAGTTCAGTCGACTGAGCAGGAAATTCAGTCGACTGGAACTGTGCATATTTGTGTATGTGTCACAGGTTCAGTCGACTGGTCATCCCTGTTCAGTCGACTGAACTACTAATTTGTGCACAGTGAATGTTTATTAAAAAATGAAGTTTATAAAATGTGTTCTAGTGTTTGTGCAAGCCTCTTGAGGATATATTTACACAATAAATCTAAGCTAAGACCTATGTAGAAATCATACTTATGTTTATCATTGGTCTTCATCGTTCTTCCTTTAGCTTTGCACATAACTCTTCCTTTTTGTTGAAGCATATTGTCATTGATCAAAATCTTAGCGTATCAACAGATGATCCTAAGGTATATACGTGGACCCAACTTCCTTGTGTTGGCATAAGGTGGCTAAAAAAAGAGCGATTGATGGACCAGTGAGGTAGCACCTCTGATCGGACACACTTCTTCGATACCATTCTATTACTTGTGATTGATTTGGTGCGCACCCTTGATTTGGGAGTGTTGTTCGAGGTGGGCGGTAGTGGTTGCTATGCGTCACCACCAGTCCGGATGCGTAATTGGTATATCTACCCTGTCATTGCCTACTTATGCCTTGTCACCTACCATATCGAGCTTTACTATGAGTTTGAATTTCTCCCGTAGCCTGTGGAGTATCGAGGATAGCCCCATTTTGGGAGTATGCTAATACTGGATAGACTACTGGGACTATTACATGTTAGGGTGAGTTCAGATTAAATGTAAAGCCCTAATGCTATTTTAAAGTATGTTTATTTTATGATTAGACATTATTATAATAGCGAATATTACTACATAGTAGATAGTTTAATGGATCCTTAAAGAATGGGCGATCCCAAGCATTCTTTAAGTTACTTGTACCTTTATTACAGTTCACTTGAGTTGGTTTACATTATATAAGTATGTATGTCCTGACTCGAGTGTTTGTGTTTTATTTACGCTCGGGTCAATGTGAGTATTCACAGCTTTGGATTTCACTTTTCTGGAGCTAGGAATCGCTGGAGTTTCTGCTTATCTACCTATTTCGGTTTCAGTTGTTCTATTTTAGCTTCTGTATTTGAGACTTATGTATTTGGGATTTTATTTGTACTTGTTTCAGAACTGTATTGGTTTTCAGACTATGTATTTTGTATCTACTTTTGAGACTCTGTATTGTAGTGGCTTTATGAACCACTATTTATTTTATTTCCACTGCGAGTTATTCTGATATTTCTGTGTCTGTGATTCTGTGAATGATTTTATTTGCTCCAAATTTTATTACAATCTGTTATTTTGCATTATTCAAGTCTGACATGTGTGGATTATTGTCGATTTGAATGGTCCAAAATAGTGGGTCGTTACATTTGGTATCAGAGCTTAGGTTTTAGGAAAACCTTAGCCTATGGAGCAAAACTCATTAGAGATAGGGTAGAAATACCCTAGAATGAGTAAAATCAAACTCAGAATCATTTCTTTGTGAGTGAACGTATTTTCAAAGTATAAAATGATTTTAAAATAATTTTAAATGATTTTTCAAATGATTTTCAAAGATTATTTTGATATAAAATTTTCTTGTTTTAAAAGCAATTTTTCTAAACTTCCTTCTTTTCGTATCTACCTTGTTAGAAATTTCTGTTATTAGGATATTCATCCAAGTGATCTTATTTTGTCTATCTTACCTTATCTTTGTCTTCGTTGTACCTTTGTCCTAAATTCATTCTTGATATTTTCAGGATGAATCGTGGAAATGCTAGAGGTAGGGGTCGTGGTACTGCCCCAGCTCCTCAACATGTTGCACCTGTTAGATTTACTGTTCTCTGTAAGGAATTCTCTCAGCTCAGTGGTACTAAGTTCACCGGTTCAGAGAGCATTATCGAAGCCCAACACTGGTTACGGAGTTTAGAGAGGATCTTTACTGGTCTTGAGATTACTGATGCCCAGAAGCGTCAGTTAGCACCCTGACAGCTGCAAGAGTCAGCCTTAGATTGGTGGGAGTCTATTACAGCACACACTAACAAAGGTGATCTTTCGTGGGAGCAGTTCAGGTATCCTTTGTGTTATCTTGAATTTTTCCCCATTTTTCTTTTCTTTTGAATCTATCTTAAGTTTTGTTTTTGTATCTTCTTTCCAGGGAGGCTTTTGTGGCAAAATGGATGCCCAAAGCCGGGAAATCTCAGCTTTATCGAGAATTCATGGATCTTAAGCAGGGTACCATGTCTTTTTCTGAGTACGAGCGGAAGTTCAACGAACTTTCCAAGTTTGGTCCTGGTTTTATCGATACTCAGCTTAAGAAAAATGAGAAGTTCATAGCTGGAGCTCGCCCAGAGTTCAACGTCGTCTTATTTCACATGTTCATGGCACTTTTACTGAGCTTATGGATATGGCTATTCGTTATGAGAACCCTACTTCCAAGGGTCCTGCTGCTTTTGGTGCTTTTGCATCTCAGTCTTCATCTGCAAATTTTAAGAAGAGAAAGCCCAATTTCCACCAGTAGAAAAAGAATTGGCTCAAGCATCCGAGTTTGGGATCTTCATCATCTTCTCCTTCTCAGAGGCACCATGTTGATCTATCCACCATTACTTGCTTCAAATGTGACCAGAAGGGACACTATGCTAATAGTTGCCCTAATTCGGTTAGTGCTGTTGTTCCTCCACCTCAGGTTACTAGGAACAATCTTTGTCATGTTTGTCTTCAGCCAGGTCATTTTAAGAATGACTGTCCTTTGTATCAGAAGGGAAAGCCATATGGTGTTTTTGCTGTCACATCTGCTTCTTCTCCTACTGCACCTACTCCTGCTCCTAGTGATGATCAAGGTACTCTTTAGGGCACCTTTACTTTATTTCATCACCCCGTTCGTGTTTTATTTGATACTGGAGCTTCGCATAGTTTTATTTCTGATGATTTGAGTGATAAGTTTGAGCATCTCCTTTCTCCTGAGTATGCTTCTGTTCCTTTATGTTTTTCAAATCCTATTGGTGGTCCCGCAAATCTTGATAAGATTTGTAAGCAAGTAAGACTCTTTTATTCTGGCCATAAATTCTCTGGTGATTTCTATGTTCTTGGGTTTGATGCTTTTGATTTGTTGCTTGGAGGTGATTGGCTTGATGGGCATGATGCCCGTATCTCTTGTAAATCCCGAATTGTTTCTCTTAAGGATGATCGGGGTAATTCTTTGGTTTTTCAGGGTCGTATGCCTCATGATTATGCTGGTAGTTTTATCTTTTCTCTGGATGCTTCTCCTGTTGATCTTCAGTCGACTCATGTAGTAAAACTCTATCCCGATGTATTTGGTGAAGTTACTGCTTTACCTCCTAAGCGGGAAATTGATTTCCGCATTGATCTTATTCCTGGAGCTCGACCTGTAGTTCTTCCTCCTAGAAGAATGGCACCCCGCGAGAAGGTTGAGTTAAGGAAGCAAATTGAGGATCTGTCTTCCAAGGGTCTGATCAGACCTAGATATTCTGAATGGGGAGCATCGGTGGTTTTTGTCACCAAGTCCGATGGTTCTCTCCGGATGTGTGTTGATTATAGGGAGCTGAACAAGCTCACTATGAAAAACAGATATCCAATGCCTCGCATCAATGATATGTTTGATAAGCTTTATAGTGCTACTGTTTTCTCTCAGCCTGATCTTGCCTCAGGATTTCACCAGCTCAGAGTTGCTGAGGAAAGTATTCCCAAGACTGCTTTCCGTACTGAGAATGGATTCTTTGAATGGTTAGTCATGCCTTTCGGTTTGACTAATGATCCCGCTTTCTTTGTTGATTTGATGAATCGTGTTTTCCGTGATGTGCTTATTAAATTTGTTCTAGTCTTTGTTGATGATATCCTTGTTTTCTCATAGTCCAAGGAAGAGCATGAGTCACATTTGAAATCTGTTCTTGAAACTCTTAGAAATCATCAGTTGAAGGCTAAATTTTCTAAATGCCATTTCTGGAAGGATTAAGTCTGATTCCTCGGGCATATTGTTTCTGGTAATGGAGTTTCTGCTGATCCAGTCAAGATCGCTGCGATCAATGTAAGTCTTTCTTTCCTTCTCTTTCCTTGTTCATTCAATTTATCCAATCTTTCTTGTTGTCCTTATTTATCCCTATTCTGTACAGGATTGGGAAACTCCTAAGACTCCAACTGATATCCGTAGTTTTCTGGGCCTTGCCGGTTATTACCGGAGATTCATTGAGAATTTTGCTCGGATTGCTGCACCTCTCACTGCTTTGACTCGAAAGAATGCTAAGTTTATTTGGAGTGATGAGTGTAAGGCTGCATTCTGTGACTTGAAGCACAAGCTTACTTCCGCACCAGTTCTTACCGTTCCAAATAGAAATTAGGGATTAATGGTATACACTAATGCTTGTCGTGAAGGTTTGGGAGCTGTTCTGATGCAGGATGGTAAGGTGATTGCTTATGCTAGTCGTCAGTTGAAGACCCATGAAACCAATTATGCTGCCCATGATTTAGAGTTGCTTGCTGTTGTTTTTTCTTTGAAGCTTTCGAGACATCATCTTTTGGGTACTAAGTTTGAGCTTTTCACGATCATTAGTCTTTGAAGTATATTTTCTCTCAGAAGGATTTGAACCAGAGACAAGTTAGCTGGTTAGAGTTTCTTGCTTCTTATGACCTCGACATCAACTATACCCCTGGGAAAGCTAATGTTGTGGCAGATGCTTTGAGTAGGAAGAAGGCTTTATTGTGTCAGTTGGTTGTTTCTTCTCCTCTTTTAGATCGTATCATGGCCAAGCAGGATGAGGATGGGATGCTTAGATTGATTAAGGAGAATGTTCGAAGTAGAGTTGGAGGTAATAGTCTTGATGGCAGTGGTACTCAGATTGATGATAAAGGTGTGTTGAGGATTAATAATAGGATTTGTGTTTCGAATGTTGATGGTTTGAGATAGAAGTTGCTTCAGGAGAATCGTCAGTCCAAACTTTCTATTCATCAGGTGTGACCAAGATGTATCAGGATATGAAGAAGTTGTACTGGTGGAAGGGTATGAGGTGAGATGTCTCCATTTTTGTTAGTAGGTGTGGGACTTGTCAGCAAGTCAAGGCAGATCATCAGAAAACCCCTGGTTTGTTGCAGCCTCTTGAGATTCCCAATTGGAAGTGGGAACAAGTTTCTATGGATTTCATTGATGGATTACCGAGGTCTAGAAAGGGTAATGAGAGTATCTGGGTTATTGTGGATAGATTGACCAAATCAGCTCATTTTATTCCGGTCAAGTCTACCCGTTCTGCTTCTAGTTTGTCTAAGATTTACATGAGGGAGATTGTTCGTCTCCATGGTGTTCCACTCGGTATTGTTTGTGATCGTGTTCTTATCTTTACCAGTTGGTTTTGGAAATCCTTTCAGGATTCTTTGGGTACTCGTCTGAATCTGAGCACTGCTTATCATCCACAGACTGACGGTCAAACGGAAAGGGTGAATCAGATTCTAGAAGATCTTCTTCATGCTTGTGTGCTTGATTAGGGAGGATCTTGGGAAGATCATCTCAATCTTGTCGAATTCACCTATAACAATAGTTTTTAGGTATAATTTTTATCTTCTGTTTTAATCTTATCTTAATCTTTTATCTATCTCATTTCTATCTTTGAATTCAGGCCAGTATCAAGACGTCTCCGTTTTCTGCTCTTTACGGACGACCTTGTAGATCTCCTTCTTGCTGGATTGAATCCGGTAATCGTTTGGTTCTTGGTCCTGATATGATTTTGGAGGCTTCTGAGATAGTTGAGGAGATTAGGAGGAAGATGAGAATTTCTCAGGATAGGCAGAAGAAGTATGCTGATAGGCGTAGGCGGAGTTTAGAGTTTGCTGTTGGTGATTTGGTTTTCCTTAAGGTCTCTCCCTTAAGGAATGTTATTCGTTTTGGTCGTAGAGGGAAGCTTTCTCCTAGATTTGTTGGTCCTTTCCGCATTGTGGAAAGAATTGGTTCTTTGGCTTACCGTCTGGATTTGCCCGAGAAGTTCTCGGGAGTGCATAATGTATTCCACGTTTCTCATCTTCGTTGCTATCTTCATGATCCATCTCTTATTGTTCAACCTTCTGCTCCTGATAGTTTGGATATTGAGCCTAATCTGACTATTGAGAGGAAGCCACTTCGTATTGTCAATAGAGGTATGAAGCAGCTGAGAAGGAAATCTTTTAGTCTGGTCAAAGTACAGTGGAGTACTGATGATCGTGATTGTACTTGGGAGACGGAGGAAAGCATTCGTGCTTCGAATCCGGAATTGTTCGTTCCAGGTACTATTTGCTTTCTATCTTGTTTTTCCTTATTTTCTTTGTTTCTGTTCTTTTCGAGGACGAAAAGGTTTGAGTGGGGGAGAGTGTAACAACCCAATATTTTGGAAATTATTTTTAATTTGCATTTATTTCATTTTAAAATATATTTTTAGTGAAGTAGAAATATTTCTAGAATTAATGGTATTTTGTTGTAATTTTCATGTTCTGGTTCCTATTTTTAAACAATTTCTTCAGTTCTTTTGCTATTTTCTCTGAATTTAATTATTTATTTCACTTTGAAAATGTTTTAAAAATAATTTTTATTTCAAATTTTGTTTTAGAATATTTTTAAAATGAAGTAAATAATTTTCCAAAGTCAATGGTGATTTATTTGTAATTTCTGGACACTGTTTGCATTTTTAAGCTATTTTCTTAATTTAAATTCTATTTAATTAAAATTTAATTATTTATTTTCTTATTTACTTTATTTCTGAGATTATTTATCTTTATTATCGGCCTTTTTAATATATATAAGTTAAAAAGAAATAAAAAGAAATTTGAAAGGTTTTAAACTCTTGAAATTCCAAAGTCTTTTTATCTCCCAACCATTCATTTTCTCAACCTCCTCTTCAAATGCTTTGGCCGTGCATTACCCATTCTTTCAGCTGACTCCTTCTCATTTTTCACGCAACAAATATTCATTTCTCAAAAGAAAACTCACGGCCATTATTGTGGAGAGTTTGGGTAAATTTCATCTTCTTCTTCCTTTGTTTTTCTATTGAATTTTGTTTATGGTTCTCAACTTCATGGCTCCACTCCTCCTCAACCAGATCTGACCTGACCTCCACCACCTTGTTTTTTGATCAACCACCCCCCTAGTACCCCACCATGGCCAGGCCGAGCCATCTAGGCTAGAGATCACCAAGAAAATCCAATAAAACCATCACAAACTACGCAAACAAGCCTAGAATTGCCACATTCACCTTCTACCACCTTTAGCCGCCACTACCTCCACCACCACCACCTCTAACCTAACCTCCACCCCCTGCCACGTCATCCACCACCACCTGGACCCACTGGCCATGCCATAGAGCCTCTGGCCGAGCCCAATAGGAGCATAGAAATGATGATATTTGCCTTGTTATGTAAATTGTTGCACCTATACTTCATCACCATTCAAAACACATATTGACCGACCACTTGCAAACCCAAACCAGACCCTATAGCACCCCTTGGCCGAGCTAAACAACTACCTAGCTGAATCACATGAGGTTGAGAACATGTACAATGCAAATGGATATTGTTTTGGGTATTGTTTCTAATGTTATTTGATGTTTAAATCATGTTCAACTTATGTATACTTGTATTGTTTTGTGTAATGTTTTCAAGGGGTATAGCTTTGACTCTCCCAATCTCAAATCATATTCGTGTTGTCATGCTTTTGAAGTTTGTTTTTGTGTATTTTTGATCTATCATCTCCAGCTTAAACATGTGAGTAATTCTCACAAGACGATTCGTACTTATATAACTAGTGAACTGACACCTCTTGAATCTGTAAATTTATATCATCCTGTTATAACTGTTATATTATGATTATATGATGTTCATCCCTGTTTATACACATGTTATATCATCTGTTACCGTTATATATTGTATACTATTCATTTTTATCAGTTTATCACACTGCAAGTTCCATGTAGATTAGGTTCACTATGGGTTGAAATGATACATACCCGAACGGACTTTAGAATAGGGAAAGGTCGTTATGGGCTGAAATGATAAGCTTGAGCGACTTTTAATAAAACTATATTTACTTGGGATTGCAGGTTTGAAATGATAAAACCCGGATTTTCTTTGTAAACTTACGGATTGAAATGATATATTATCCGTGTCATTTGACTTAGGCTAGAAAATATTATACAGACCCGTGGTTATTTTATATATTTTCTGGAAATTTTTAAATGTTTGAAAATGTAAAAATATGATAAATTGATTTAAATTGAATTTTTAAAGGATTAATTAAAGTGGCAATGTTTTCTATGTTTTAAATGTAAAATAAATGGATAAGAAAATAGTGATTTTAAAGTGTAACTTAAAATTGAAAATTTGACTGATTTTAAAAATGGAAACTTAAGTTAATTAAATTAAAATGAAAATTAAGTTTTAAATGGTGGAAAATGGAGATTTAAATTTAAGTATTGAAATAAATTGTTTAAAATGAAAATGGGAATTGACACACTTGAATTATATAAGTGAACTTTGGAAATTTTGATTTTATTTGTAAAATTTTTCTTTATAAAAATCATAAGTTAAAGGATTTAAATGAACATTTTAATGTGAAAAAAATATGATTTTTATAAGTTTAAATGATTTAAATTGAAGTTTATTTATGGCTGGAATTACACTTAAACCCTGGAAATTCAATTTATAGCACTTCAGAAATGCTATCATTTCTGGGAACGAACAAATTCTAAACTAAGTAGAATCTGCAGCACTTGGTAAGTGCTGTGGTTGCATAAATGAACTTAAAGACTAAAATGAACTAAGGCTATGACAGCACTTGGTAAGTGCTGTTGTGGCAGGAACTAAAATTTGACCTGAAACTATTGAAGAGGCTACTGTAGCACTTGTTAAGTGCTGCAGTAGGCTGAAATATGATTTTTGTATGTAACTGAACTTCTACAGCAGTTTTAAAACCCTGTCTATGCTAAATTGAAATAAAACCTTTAATTTGAACCCTGAACTATTACAGTAGTTCTGTAAATGCTGTCTTTTCTGAATTGAACTATTTTTCATTTAAAACTGAACTATTACAGCAGTTTATAAATGCTGTCTTTGCTGAATTGAATTGTTTTCAAATATAACTTACCGCAACACTTTTTAAATGCTGTGAAAGCTGAAATTTAATTTTTTTAAGTGAATAAATGAACTCAGAAAAGGCTAAATTTTTTGGAATTGAATATTTGATTTAAAAGAATAATGACTTTGTTTTTAAATGGTTTAATTGAAGTATTTTGATTTGAAATATAAACTGTTTTTAAATTTATAACCACGGGTTATAATAACGATTGGTTGTTAAAGAGATCGGGATCGGATATGGACATACTCTCTGTCGATACCGAAAACCACTTTGACAACTGTGTACGCGGTGGAGTTTCCAGAATGAAGTAGGATGGTGGCGACGATCCTAAGGTATATACGTGGACCCAACTTCCGTGAGTTGGCATAAGGTGGCTAAAACAGGAGCGATTGACGGACCAGTGAGGTAGCACCTCTGATCGGACACACTTCTTCGATACCATTCTATTACTTGTGATTGATTGGGTGCGCACCCTTGATTTGGGAGTGTTGTTCGAGGTGAGCGGTAGTGGCTGCTATGCGTCACCACCTGTCCGGATGCGTAATTGGTATATCTACCCTGTCATTGCCTAGTTGTGCCGTGTCACCTACCATATCGAGCTTTACTACGAGTTTGAATTTCTCCCGTAGCCTGTGGAGTATCGAGGATAGCCCCCATTTTAGGAGTATGCTAGTACTTGATAGACTACTGGGACTATTACGTGTTAGGGTGAGTTCGGATTAAATGTAAATCCCTAATGCTATTTTAAAGTATGTTTATTTTATGATTAGACATTATTATAATAGCGAATATTACTACATAGTAGATAGTTTAACGGATCCTTAAAAAATGGGCGATCCCAAGCATTCTTTAAGTTACTTGTACCTTTATTACAGTTCACTTGACTTGGTTTACATTATATAAGTATGTATGTACTGACTCGAGTGTTTGTGTTTTATTTACGCTCGGGTCAGCCTGAGTATTCACAGCTTTGGATTTCATTTTTTTGGAGCTAGGAATCGCTGGAGTTTCTGCTTATCTAGTTATCTATCTATTTCTGTTTTAGTTGTTCTATTTTAGATTTTGTATTTGAGACTCATGTATTTGGGATTTTATTTGTACTTGTTTCAGAATTGTATTGGTTTTCAGACTATGTATTCTGTATCTACTTTTGAGACTCTGTATTGTAGTGGCTTCATGAACCACTATTTATTTTATTTCCGCTGCGAGTTATTCTGATATTTCTGTGTCTGTGATTCTGTGAATGATTTTATTTTCTCCAAATTTTATTACAATCTGTTATTTTGCATTATTCAAGTCCGACATGTGTGGATTATTGTCGATTTGAATGGTCCAAAATAGTGGGTCGTTACTTATTCCCTCCAAAATCTTGGAAATCATTTTTAAAGACATCCGAATTCAAGCTCTCAATAGGCCAGTTTAAAACCTCTTCATTTATAAACCATACTTATCTAAAATCAGTTTCTTATATAAAATCATTTCGCAAATATTATTCCCAAAATATAATATCTTTCCTTTAAATTATAAAAAAACAAGTTGTATTATAATAAATTCCTTAACCCATTTTATCTTAGAATACCTTATAATCAAACTTTGAAATTCAATTCACAAGGTGTTCAATTTCAATGCACCTACAAATACTATTTACCCAAGCTATGCAACAAGAATGTAAACTACTCATAAACTGGTTGAACACAAACCAACAATCAGTAAAAGATAATAAATGCTCTAAACTGAGCGAGTATGACTAAACAATTTACAAATGATAACAATGCTCATAAATGGGTAGAGAATGACTAATCAATCTATAATTGATAATAATGCTCACAAACTGGTCAAGCATGACTAATCAATTTACAAATGATAACGATGCTCATAACAGGTCGAGCATGAGTAATCAATCTACAAATGATAATAATGCTCAAAAACTGATCAAGCATGACTAATCAATCTACAAATAATAATAATGCTCATATACAATTGATAACAATGCTCATAAACAAGTCAAACATGATTAAACAATCAATAAATTATAATGATGCTCATAACTGGTCAAGCATGGCTAATCAATCCATAAACGAAAAAATGCTCGTAAATTGGTCGAGCATGACTAATTAATCCACAAATGATAAAAATACGTCGACCATGACTAATCGATCTACAAATGATAACAATGCTCATAAACTGCCCGAGCATAATTCAATAATCAATGAGGGATAATAAATGAAAATTATTAATCCCTACATTAACTAAACTAGACTTACAAATCATACTTACATAAATTACCTATATATGAGATCTTTTAATTTTTGTAGCTGAAATACCTTTAAGGCATATATTTATAATAAATACAAATACACTCACATATATACTACACTCAACTCATTATAGGGCATCGCTTATCCTATCTCTAATGAGTTTACCTGAACAAAGCCAAAGTTTTTGCTTAACCTTCAACTCTGATAACAAATGTAAGGACCCAGATATTCGCTCCCTAAATGTCGACACTAATACATCCATGGTATTCACATGCCGAACACCCAAGTGCCGGAAAGAAAGATTGTTATGGTAAAAAGTAAAGGCTGAAAGAAAGAACAAAACATCTGAATCTTACAATGAAAGGTAGCATATAATATCCAAAAGACAATACATATGCTACTTAAGATACATAGCACTTAAGAGTTACTAACCTAAATACTATCATCAGCTTGGATAGTTATAACAGGTTGTCCACACAAATTCTAATGTATACATACTAGTAGTGTAGTGGAAATAATATACTACTGTAGGCGAAAGCATCCAACTCGCCTCCTTGAGCTGCAAAGAACATCCAACGAAAACTTGCTTTTCTCAAACTTATATATATAAATACTTTAAAAATACTTAACTTACTTTTCTAAACTTATATATAATTTAAAAATACTTAACTTGATTTTCTAATCTTATACATATAAATACTTTAAACATATCTAACTTAGTTTTCAAAACATATATTAATATATAAATACTTTAAAAGTACTTAACTTAATTTTCCAAATATATATATATATATATAAATAAATACTTTAAAAATACTTAACTTACATTTCTAAACATATATATATATATGTACTTCATAATACTTATAAATAATTTTTAAATATCCATTTAAAATATTATGTAAGAAAATAACTAATCTAGAAATTTCTAAAAAAACAATTTTCAATAAATGTTACAAAGAAATCCCTTTTCTTTAAAAATTCATACATAGTTAATAAATATATATTTAAACTTAAAACCACTTTTAAAATACTCTAAACCTACTATTAATCATTCCTAAAAGGATCTCATAAAAATAATAAATTTAACTATCATTTTAAACTCATTTAAATCATAAAAAATAGTTTAAAACCACACTATAATAAACAGTGCTACAAAAACTCAGAACATATGTCGTAGGTCAGAGAATGAGGTTGTTCAATGCTATAAAAGATACCAGAATAGAGAGTACTTAAAAATGCTTGAAAACTTCTGTTTTCTCTATTCAAACATATATTATAAGATTATATATTTTTTTATAGTAGTATACATAGAGTACTTAATAAACATGCAAATTAAGCCTTAAAGATGTTTTTCAAAATCATATTAAAAATTTCAAAAACAAGGCATGTCAAAGTTCAATATAGCGACCGTTCTCGCTTTCGAACTTTTCAATCATTGTCCTACAAGTTCTATAATTTTACAAGTATTTTCCATGTTGTCCCATACACTACTATAAGTGCAAAGCACAAACAAAATATATTCTTTCACATTGTACTTTCAAATCACCACTTTAAACAAGTTAAACACATGGGATTTCGAAGTACACTTAAAGCTAATTGGGGTATCCATAATTTTCCAAACCCTTTCAAACAAACTCCATATTGCTCTCGGTTGTTTTCCCCCTCTCTTTCATGCTCACGTTCAGATCTGATCCCTCCATTTATGCCTCCTTCCTTCAATAATTGAGATTCTATTCTACTCTCCTATGTTGTGCTAGGGCCTTTGCCACAGTTTGGTGGAGTTAGGACTTCATTTGATATGATTTTTAGAATTTAAAGTGAAGAGAGAAGAGGCATGAAGACTTAGTTTTTTGTTCATTGCTTAGGAAGATGATTTTATGACATTATGAAATGTATTTGTAAGTGTTAATGAGAGGTCCACAACCAACCTCCCCAATCTTCTATGGTCGGCCACCAATATGCTCCCCTCACATGCTTAATGTCTACCTCACTCTCTCTTGCTTAGCCCTTAAGACCTCTCCACAAAATATCTTCTACCCCATGACATCACCAAAATTAATTAGGTAGCCATTAACCCCAAATTAATTTTAGCTGCTAATTAATAGCATTAGACATACATAAAGAGTTCAAATATCGTTAATCGAGCAAAAAGATGTTTACTGATAGAACGATTTTCGACAACATTATCGATATTTCTTCAAGCTATTTATTTTTGTAAACATATTTCAAAAACAAGTTTACTTTTAACACATTAAATGAAGATTTAAATATTTTAATAATTCAAATATTTATATACAAAGTGTTCAAAATTTTAGATCGCTACACTTTTGAGATTAAATCTTATTCGTTTTTAGGTACTTTTCGATCCCTTTGCAATACACTCACCTATTCGAGAATTGAATTCCTTTATTTTTGCATGCTATGTTTTCTATTTTTGTTTCAAATTCAATGGACCTATCATAAATACAGTACTTGTGTACCAAATACACATGTACATTCCTATGATAATGCATCTTTGAATTTAACAATGTAAGTGATTAGGTTTTGGTATTATTAGACCGTGGACTACATATATCTATACATGTCAATCTAAAGAGTTCACTAACTCTTTTGTTACTCCCACTAAATCAGTGTTTTTCGTTTGAAGATACAATTCACTAGTACCATATAATTCATAACCATATGATTAAAGAATTACTTCTCAAAGATGTGGCTTAGTCCATAATTCCAAAATAATTATTAAAATTTTAGATACTTCTATATTATATAGCTAATGCAGCAAATACTATTAACAATGAATATTCATAATATTTATCACAAAATAAAACTATATATATATATATATATATTCAGTCGGCACTGGAAATATTTCATATTTTATAAACTATATTTGATACTTCCATTTATAAATGCTATATGTCATGCTCTAAATATTTCAACCATTACTATAACAACGTATGAAATACGAAGCTTCATTCAACCACTTAACAAGGGCTATTTATTTAATTTACTATAACTAGTTTACAATCAAAAGTTTCAGTTCAAATATATTAAATTCAAAGAAGTAAATTTCATTAAAAAACAATTTTCTAAAATTTTCTCTATGAAAGTACATTTCGAAATAGAAAATATATTTCTCTTTCCAAGTTAAGCATCTGCTGTTATTTTATACAATTCTCATTTTCGATGCCTCTTCATAAAGAAGAAGTGACCATTCACATTTTTTATCCAAGATGTGCCTTAAGTTACATGCACTCTTATATATTCACTTTCCATTCCAAGTGGTCAAACCATTAAAATGGAAACCCTTGCTACAAGATCGGAACGAACTCTTTACAAAAGCGCATCTGGTCATCCTTAACATTTAAAGATATCAAATAAGTTGCACTTTATGCAAACTAATCAAACTGACATTTCATTGATTGAATTTCTACATCCGTCTTATAGCTCTTGATCTAGTGCTACATCTAACATAATAAGATCTTTATTGCAATCAATCACATCGGGCGCATGTTCTTGCATCATGTTTGTAACGACCTGAAATTTTCAACCATTCGCATCCATATATGTCGGATTTAAATTGCTCAAAATATCAGATTGTTAATTTAAATTTGGCAAAACTCAGCATATATAGTAAATAAATAATCACAGAATCACAGACATAGAGTAATATAACAATAATGCAGCGGAAACAAAAGAATAGTAGTTCATGAAGCTACTATATATATATAACAGAGTTAAACAAGATACAACAGAAGTCTCGAATATATAGATGTCTCAATAAAATAGTCAAATACAAGATCTGAATACATCACTGATAGCGGAATCGATATAGCTGGATCTCCAAGCGAAGCTCCAACTCCAAAGGTGAGTAACAAATGCTGTATCACTCAGTCTGACCCGAGCGTAAAGCAAAACACAAAACACTCGAGTCAGGATTAACATTCTTATATCAATAAATCCAACTCCAGTGAAATATCAACTGAAATACAGTAACTTAAAGGATGTTTGGGATAACCATCCTCTAAGGATCCGTTAAACTATCTACTATGTAGTAATGTACGCTATTATAATAATGTCTAATGGTAAAATAAACTTACTTTTAAATAGCGTTAAGGCTTTACATTTTCCACCTTAACACATAATAGTGCCAATAGTCTATACAGTACCTGCGTACCTCTAGATCGGGAGGCTACGAGAAGATACTCCATAGGTACGACACAAATAGAAACTCGTAGTAAAGCTCGATATCATAGGTGACACGGCACAACTAGGCAATGCCAGGGTAGATATACCAATTACGCATACGGGCTGGTGGAAACGCATAGCAGCCACTACCGCCCACCTCAGAACACACTCCCAAATCAAAAATCGAAGGGTGGCCACCAAATCAATCACAAAGTAATAGAATGGTATCGAAGAAACGTGTCCGATCAGAGGTGCTACCTCATTGGCCCGAGATCGCTCCTGTTTTAGCCACCTTATGCTAACTCATGGGAGTTAGGTCCACGTATATACCTCAAATAGGATCGTCGCCACCATCCAACTTCATTCTGGAATCTCCACCGCGTACACAGTTGTCAAAGTGGTTTTCGGTATCGACAGAGAGTATGCCCATATTCGATCCCGGTCTCTTTAACAACCAAACGTTATTATAACACCGCGGTCATTTCAAAATAGTTTATACTTCAAAACCAAAATATCATTTTCATTTCAAAACCCAAATCAATATGATATCATTTCCATTTCAAATATATCCATTTCCAAAAATCATATCACTTTCCAAAGTTATAACGCTTACGAAATCATAAGTCTTTTAAAATCAAAACACTTTGGAAATCAAAACCTTGAAATTCATAACACTTTGAAATCATAGCTTGAAATCATAAAATTTTGGAATCCATAAGACTTTCCGCTTAAACATTTTAGATATAAAAATTAGTATATACAGTAAAATAGTTTACAAAATAAAATAGTTTAAGAAATAAAATAGTTTATGTAAAATAGTTATAAGTTAAAATAGCTTATAATAAAATAATGTATATTGAAAATGATTTATATTAAAATAGTTTATTTTTAAATAATTTATAAAGTAAAATATAAATAGTTGTAGATATAGTTTAAAATTACTTTATATAAAAATAACTTCCTCAAATTTCACCAATCAATTCAAATTAACACGAGTTTCAAGATTTAAATTAAATTTAATCTCAATTCATTAATTTCAATTCAATTCAGTTCCTCAATAAACCATTTCAAATTTTATCGATTTCAAATACAGATTTGACCCATAATATAAACCATTTCAATTTCAATATATTTCAAAGCTTTATATATTCAATATTTCAAAACTAAATTTGATAATTTCATTTATATCTCAAATTCACTTTACTATTATTTTGTTTGAAATATTTACTTAATCATTTCAATAACATTTAAATAAAAGCCCAAATTTCAAATCTCTAAATATTTCCTTCAATTTGTTTAACTTGAAATATTCATTTAAATCATCTTAAACCAAAATCAAGTTATAAATTCATATCCTTTTAAAGACCCCAAATTCCATAAGTTCAGATAGATTTAATTAAATATAATTCTTAATCAAATACAATTTCAAATCAATTTCAAATCTATCTTTTCAACTTTAATTTATTTAATCATTTCGAACTCTATATTAAAATATAATTTAAAGAAATACTTAAACATATATATATATATATATATATATATATATATGTATCCACTTTATTAAGTCAACTTTAATAAAACTTTAAAATCAATATTTATTTTAAATAATATATTTCTTTTCAAACCCATAAAAATCATTTTCAAAATATTTATATATATAGACCAACGGTGTCTGCATATAATTTTCTACCCTATGGTCAAGTGATACGGATATTTATCATTTCAATCCGTAATTTAAATATATACGGGTATATATCATTTCAACCTATAATCCCAAATTCAAATCAATGAAAATCTCTTGGGTTTATCATTTCAACCCATAACGATTTTCTCCTATCCTACAGATCGTTCGGGTATGTATCATTTCAACCCATAGTGAATTCTATACTAACAGGGAACTTGCAGAGTGATAACAGATATGATAATAATATAACAACAGTAACAAGCATATATCATCAATATAAAATAACTAATAATGGTGTAAGATGTCACAGGTGAGCAGATATGAACAATATCATATATAACAATGTAAATAACTAACAGTAGTATATTTCAATTGTCGTTTCAATTGAAATCAAATTTAATAAATATTAGAACATTAATCGTGAGTGATTGCTCACCTTTTGAGGCTAGAGAAGACAGGACAACACACGAGGTGAATCATAAATTCGACAATCGATCGATCCAAACAAAGAATCTCAAATGAAATAAGCTGACACAGATTTGACAAGTGAAGCTGATGGATAGAAATTAATGAGAATAAATCAAATCAACTCGATATAACAGAATATATATAAAAGTCATAATTTAAATTCCAAACACATATTAAATGGACTATATATATTTTAAAACTCATATATTCAAAATCAAGGGTATACTTATATCAACTGTTACAAATCTGATTCCATATATTAACATAATCTAAATATATTTATACGTAAAAATCAAACAGATATATGTATAAACTAAAAAAAAAATATATACCGGTATATATGTATTAATATACAAGTTACCATTAACTTACAGATATACAAATGCGACTAATAACACGTATATATATATATATAACAAAACACATAACACTGCAAAAATATATATAAACCTATGTGAATTCTTTTGGAAATATAGACATATATATTGATACAAAAATCTGATTTAATATAACCTGTCACATATTGTTACATTTGAAACACAAAATAAAATATAATTATATACTATAGGTAATAGACAATACTGATAAAAGCTAACATAATAATATAAACAGTTTATTATAATATGTATATAAAACTTATACCCAGCAAACTGTTAAATCATATATGTATAAATTAAACCAGACAATATAGATCTTATATAAACTTATGCATACTGATATCAATATATGTATACAAATCACTAATATAACATATGTCAGAATCAAAGCCCATATACATACTGTGAACATGTATATAAAACTACAATAAACTGAATACATAAAGTATACCAAAACAGTTATATATATATATATATATACACTAATAAACTGTTATACATACTTTGAAATCAAAAGTGTAAAATCTGGTATTAGATATATATAAATTTAGATAACTTTTTATATAACAGACCTCATATACATATCTCAAAGTACTAAATATTTATACAAACCGAAACATATATAAACTATATAATATAAAGTTTAACAGCAAACCCATGTTGAAAATAAAGAAAATCATGATATATATATTTCAAAACAACACACATCTACAACTTTAAGTATATGTATATACATACTAATCTAACATATGTCAAAAAATAATAATATAAACACAAAGTATACATATATGTACCAGATAAGGAGAAAAGAAGGTGGAGGGCTTAGCTAGATCAACGTCGCCCGTTCGATGGAGGAACGACCGCAAGTGGGAGGAAGGATCGCCAGAGATGAACGGCCATGGGTAGACTTGCTCTGCAGATCTGGGTTTCGGCAGGTAAGGAAAGCGGTTAGAGGTGGAGATGGCGGCATCGGGTGGCTCGTGCTCAGGCGACGTGGCGTTTGTAGGCAAGCTGAGAGGAAAGCTCGGCCTGTGCAAGTGCGGTTGCAAGCTTCGGCCGATCGCGTTCTTGGGTGTGTGGCAAGGTAAAAATGAAGCAGAGGAATAACTGAGTTATAAAAAAAAATTCTCTCTGCCGAAAAATGAAAGAAGAATTGAGAAAGAGAACCGACGTGAGCAAGGAATGGAAGTAATACAAGTATTTCCTAAACGAAGGCCAGAAGACAGAGATATAGGAACACTTATTATTATATATTTTTATAAAAGGAGCATGAAGGGCCACGAACACAAATGGTCACACACAAAAATGCAAAATAAAGGCACAATAAAATTTAGCAAGATGTGAAAGGTCAATCGGTGTTTCAAAATTAAATAAAAGCAACAGCCTGGACGGCTGGGCAACTGAAAAGACAAGAGAAAACAAAATGCATAAAAATACGGGTACCGATACGGTAAACCGTATCACGGTTTTCGCCACGTACTGTACACCGAAACACAGAATTGAATATATCACAGAGATCAGCACGATGAGACGATCAAAATGGTATATAGATATCAGTGGTACGATCATCCTATCAAAAGTCAATAATCGGTACCGAAAATGCTGCAAATCTGTCTAAAATAAGTTAAACGGAGCAATAAAAGTCAGAATTTGGAGAAACTAAATATGACGTCTCACTTAGAAGATGATTTACGAATTTCCTATTAAAAATATTCAGGTTTGGAAAACATTTCAATATCATCAAATATTGACTGATTTAATTTGAAATAAAATTACATTAGAAAATAAACTTCAATATTATCTGATGAAAATTTACTAGTTGCTATGTTAAAATAGACGTATTTCAAATATCAAATTTATATTTCATAATTTTATTATTTAAAATTTCACAAAATTTCAATTAAATATATTATTAAAATAAATAAAATTATTAAAAATTTACGGGTCATTACACTCTCCCCCACTCAAAACTTTTCGTCCCTGAAAAGGAACGAGGTAGGAGAATAGAAACAACCAGAAAGAAATTAAATTGAAATAAAAATAAAAAAATTAAATTAAAACCATTTAAATTTCACATTAAACTAATTAATATTCAACATTTTGGTTTAATCCATTTGAGTTCCCTTAAGTTAAATCAATCTATTTATTTCTAAATTCATTATATTATTGTCTAGTCATCCTCAATTAACAATTTCTAAATCATTTATTTGTATAATCATTTATTATACTCATATTTTATTCAACAAATTTAATTCTTTTATTCCAAATTATTATCAACTTTATTCCACTTAATATATCTTATCACATATATTTAAACCATATAAAGTAATTTAAACCATATAAATTTCAATTTAAATTAATTTGTATTCAATAATTGATTTTAAATTCAAGGTATTTCCATAAGTTGATCTAATTTTAATTTATTAATTCTTTCAAAACAGATTTATTTGTCTCATCTATTATTCAATTAACCTATTATTCTATTTATCTCTATTAACATCTTTATAATAAAATTTTAGTATATAACATTTATTATAACACTCAAATCTTTCCTTATAAAGTCATTATATATTATATATTATCCAATTACATTTTTAACTTCTGAATAATTTAGGTAAGTTATATTGAAATGGAATTTAATATTATACAAATAAAAATTTCCAATTCAATTATTTCAAGTTTAAACACTTATTCAAAAATTTAGCTTTATTTATAATTGAATACATCCTTTAACATAATTTTAAGAATTAAATTTCCGTTTAGTTTCAAACCCTTTAGAGATAATTATGTATATACTATATATATTAAATCAAATTAAATTTAAAATAATATACCCGTATATATATATATATAAATCAAGTAATACTTAAGAAATTCAAATCAAAATATTTTTCCAAAACAAAACCATAGCAAAGCTACAGAATGGTCTTCTCCACTTTGAAACTCGAAAATGAATGTCGATGATGCGGCCGCCATCACCGAAATTATTTTCCAGCGACAAAGAGAAGATCATTGATTTCAACATTTTAAAATTCTTTGAAAATGGTTTCTATTCGAAAATACCTTCAATACTATATATTATAAAATTTTAAAACCAAAGCTTGAAATCACTGGAAATTAAATTCTCAAATTCTTGATTTTTAAAATTTCATTTCAATTCCAAATCAATTTATAAACCATGTTATAAATTTATTTAGAACAATAAATGATAATCAAATGTTATCATTCAAACAACCAATTTAATTAACTATTAAATTCCAGGAAATTTTACTTATATATTTATAATATAATCATACAAATTTATTTCATTTATTAAGTTTAAAATAATGTTGTGTCAGTTTGCTCTGTTCAAGTCTTTTGGAAATCCTATCGATAGCGTTAATCAGACGAACCGATCGAAACCCAAATAAACATCAACAACTCAAACAACACAATATATAAAACAACTTAATATTAATTACTAATGCAAAATACACTCCCTCACTCGATGATTCAAAGATGGATTTCAAAACAAGGATAGAGATTCAAATATAGAGGGATCCTAAACAAAGAATTCAACTAGAAGATAGGTTCGATAGGGAGATAAACAGATTCCAAAGTAAGAAACTAGTGGATAGACTTATATAAATCTCGGGCAACTTTAACCGGGTCGACCGTGACTTCAAGAATTAGATCGATTTGCAGTTCTGAGGCAAATCTACATTCGATATCAAGAGATAGAATTCAGGATAACAAGAGATATTTGCATCTAAACCGAGGATATATATAAATCTCTGGTGAATAAATGCCTATTTTAAAGGAGTTTCACCCCTTTACAAGTCATATCGTAAAGCTATAGGATGCTCCAGAGTTCAGAAGAATACTTATAGTGAGGGACAAGAATGGATTTCGAAACCGAGGGAACGTTCCAAAATTCAAAAGAAATTCAAATCAAGAGGAAGGAATTCAAGCTCGAACGAAAGTGATTCTGTAATTTAATCTACTATATAAGCTGAGTTTTGCCTAAAACCATAGCTCTGATACCACATGTAACGACCTGAAATTTTCAACCATTCGCATCCATACATGTCGGATTTGAATTTCTCAAAATATCGGATTGTTAATTTAAATTTGGCAAAACTCTGCATATACAGTAAATAAATAATCACAGAATCACAAACACAGAGTAATATAACAATAGTGCAGCGGAAACAAAAGAATAGTAGTTCATGAAGCTACTATATATAACAGAGTTAAACAAGATACAACAGAAGTTTCGAATATATAGATGTCTCAATAAAATAGTCAAATACAAGATCTGAATACATCACTGATAGCAGAATCGATATAGCTGGATCTCCAACCAAAGCTCCAACTCCAAAGGTGAGTCTCAAATGCTGTATCACTCAGTCTGACCCGAGCGTAAAGCAAAACACAAAACACTCGAGTCAAGATTAACATTCTTATATCAATATATCCAACTCAAGTGAAATATCAACTGAAATACAGTAACTTAAAGGATGTTTGGGATAACCAACCTCTAAGGATCCGTTAAACTATCTACTATGTAGTAATGTACGCTATTATAATAATGTCTAATAGTAAAATAAACTTACTTTTAAATAGCGTTAAGGCTTTACATTTTCCACCTTAACACATAATAGTGCCAATAGACTATACAGTACCTGCGTACCTCCAGATCGGGAGGCTACGAGAAGATACTCCATAGGTACGACACAAATAGAAACTCGTAGTAAAGCTCGGTATGGTAGGTGACATGGCACAACTAGGCAATGCCAGGGTAGATATACCAATTATGCACACGGACTGGTGGAAACGCAAAGCAGCATTTACCGCCCACCTCGGAACACACTCCCAAATCAAAAATCGAAGGGTGGCCACCAAATCAATCACAAAGTAATAGAATGGTATCGAAGAAATGTGTCCGATCAGAGGTGCTACCTCATTGGCCCGAGATCGCTCCTGTTTTAGCCACCTTATGCTAACTCATGGGAGTTAGGTCCATGTATATACCTCAAATATGATCGTCGCCACAATCCTACTTCATTCTGGAATCTCCACCGCATACACAGTTGTCAAAATGGTTTTCGGTATCGGCAGAGAGTATGCCCATATCCGATCCCAGTCTCTTTAACAACCAAACGTTATTATAACACCGCGGTCATTTCAAAATAGTTTATACTTCAAAACCAAAATATCATTTTCATTTCAAAAGCCAAATCAATACGATATCATTTCCATTTCAAATATATCCATTTCCAAAAATCATATCACTTTCCAAAGTTATAACGCTTCCGAAATCATAAGTCTTTTAGAATCAAAACACTTTGGAAATAAAAACCTTGAAATTCATAACACTTTGAAAATCATAACATTTTGGAATCCATAACACTTTCCTCTTAAACAGTTTAGATATAAAAATTAGTATATATAGTAAAATAGGTTATAAAATAAAATAGTTTATGAAATAAAATAATTTATGTAAAATAGTTATAAGTTAAAATAGCTTATAATAAAATAATTTATATTGAAAATGATTTATATTAAAATAGTTTATATTAAAATAATTTATAAAGTAAAATATAAATAGTTTTAGATATAGTTTAAAAATACTTTATATAAAAATAGCTTCCTCAAATTTCACCAATCAATTCAAATTAACACGAGTTTCAAGATTTAAATTAAATTTAATCTCAAATCATTAATTTCAATTCAACTCAGTTCCTCAATAAACCATTTCAAATTTTATCGATTTCAAATACAGATTTGAACCATAATATAAACCATTTCAATTTCAATATATTTCAAAGCTTTATATATTCAATATTTCAAAACTAAATTCGATAATTTCATTTATATTTCAAATTCACTTTACTATTATTTAGTTTGAAATATTTACTTAATCATTTCAATAACATTTAAATAAAAGCCCAAATTTCAAATCTCTAAATATTTCCTTCAATTTATTTAACTTGAAATATTCATTTAAATCATCTTAAACCAAAATCAAGTTATAAATTCATATCCTTTTAAAAACCCCAAATTCCATAAGTTCAGATAGATTTAATTAAATATAATACTTAATTAAATATAATTTCAAATCAATTTCAAATCTATCTTTTCAACTTTGATTTATTTAATCATTTCATACTCAATATTAAAATATAATTTAAATAAATAATTAAACATATATATATATATATATCCACTTTATTAAGTCAACTTTAATAAATCTTTAAAATCAATATTTATTTTAAACCATATATTTCTTTTCAAACCCATAGAAATCATTTTCAAAATATTTATATATACATACCAACGGTGTCTGCATATAATTTTCTACCCTATGGTCAAGTGATATAGATAATTATCATTTCAATCCGTAATTTAAATATATACGGGTATATATCATTTCAACCCGCAATCCCAAATTCAATTCAATACTAATATTCTACAGATCGTTCGGGTATGTATCATATCCACCCATAGTGAATTCTATACTAATAGGGAACTTGCAGAGTGATAACAGATATGATAATAATATAACAACAATAACAGGCATATATCATCAATATAAAATAACTGATAATGGTGTCAGATGTCACAGGTGAGGAAATATGAACAATAGCATATATAACAATGTAAATAACTAAAAGCATTATATTTCAATTGTTGTTTCAATTGAAATAAAATTTAATAAATATAAGAACATTAATTGTGAGTGATTTCTTACCTTTCGAGGCTAGAGAAGACAGGACAACACACGGGGTGAATCATAAATTCGACAATCGATCGATCCAAACAACGAATCTCAAATGAAGTAAGCTGACATAGATTTGACAGGTGAAGCTGATGGATAGAAATTAATGAGAAAAATCAAATCAACTCGATATAACAGAATATATATAAAAGTCATAATTTATATTCCAAACACATATTAAATGGACTATATATATTCTAAAACTCATATATTCAAAGTCAAGGGTATACTTATATCAACTGTTACAAATCTGATTCCAAATATTAACATAATCTAAATATATTTATAGGTAAAAATCAAACAGATATATGTATAAACTGAAAAATATAATATATACCGGTATATATATTAATATACAAGTTACCATTAACTGACAAATATACAAATGCACCTTATAACACGTATATATATGTATATAACAAAACACATAACACTGCAAAAAAAACCTATGTGAATTCTTTTGGAAATATAGACATATATATTGATACAAAAATCTGATTTAATACAACCTGTCATATATTGTAACATTTGAAACACAAAATAAAATATAATTATATACTACAGGTAATAGAAAATACTGATAAAAGCTAACATAATAATATAAACAGTTTATTATAATATGTATATAAAACTTATACCCAGCAAACTGTTAAATCATATATATATAAATTAAATCATACAATATAGATCTTATATAAACTTATGCATACTGATATCAATATATGTATACAAATCACTAATATAACATATGTCAGAATCAAAGCCCATATACATACTGTGAACATGTATATAAAACTACAATAAACTGAATACATAAAGTATACCAAAACAGTTATATATATATACTAACAAACTTTTATACATACTTTGAAATCAAAAGTGTAAAATATAGTATTAGATTTATATAAATTTAGATAACTTTTCATATAACAGACCTCATATACATATCTCAAAGTACTAAATATTTATACAAACTGAAACATATATAAACTGTATAATATAAAGTTTCACAGCAAACCCATGTTGAAAATAAAGAAAATCATGATATATATATTTCAAAACAACACACATCTACAACTTTAAGTATATGTATATACATACTAAGCTAACATATGACAAAAATAAAATAGACACACAAAGTATACATATATGTACCAGATAAGGAGAAAAGAATGTGGAGGGCTCAGCTAGATCAACGTCGCCCGTTCGATGGAGGAACGACTGCAAGTGGGAGGAAGGATCGCCAGAGATGTACGACTATGGGTAGACTTGCTCGGCAAATCTGGGTTTCGGCAGGTAAGGAAAGTGGTTAAAGGTGGAGATGGCGACGTTGGGTGGCTCATGCTCAGGTGGCGTGGCATTTGTAGGCAAGCTGAGGGGAAAGCTCGGCCTGTGCAAGTGCGGTTGCAAGCTTCGGCTGATCGCGTGCTTGGGTGTCTGGCGAGGTAAAAATGAAGGAGAGGGATAACTGAGTTATAAAAAAATTTCTCTCTGCCGAAAAATGAAAGAAGAATTGAGAAAGAGAACCGACGTGAGCAAGGAATGGAAGTAATACAAGTATTTCCTGAACGAAGGCTAGAAGACAGAGATATATGAACACTTATTATTATATATTTTTATAAAAGGAGCATGAAGGGCCACGAACACAAATGGTCACAAAAAAAATTGCAAAGTAAAGGCACAATAAAATTTAGCAAGATGTGAAAGGTCAAATGGTGTTTCAAAATTAAATAAAAGTAACAGCCTGGACGGTTGGGCAACTAAAAAGACAAGAGAAAACAAAATGCATAAAAATACGAGTGCCGATACGGTAAACCGTATCACGGTTTCGCCGCGTACTGTACACCGAAACACATAATTGAATATACCGGAGAGTTCAGCAAGATGAGACGATCAAAACGGTATATAGATATCAGAGGTACGATCATCCTATCAAAAGTCAATAATCGGTACCGAAAATGCTGCAAATCTGTCTAAAATAAGTTAAACGGAGCAATAGAAGTCAAAATTTGGAGAAACAAAATATGACATCTCACTTAGAAGATGATTTACAAATTTCCTATTAAAAATATTCAGGTTTGGAAAACATTTCAATATCATCAAATATTGACAGATTTAAATTGAAATAAAATTACACTAGAAAATAAACTTCAATATTATCTGATGAAAATTTACCAGTTGCTATGTTAAAATAGTCGTATTTCAAATATCAAATTTATATTTCAAAATTTTATTATTTAAAATTTCACAAAATTTCAATTAAATATATTATTAAAACAAATAAAATTATTAAAAATTTACGGGTCGTTACAATGTTTTACTTGCTCATTTCGATTGAACTAATTTTGTCAAGGTTTTGCATATTACGAATAATGACAATTCACCATATAACATTTTATGTGATTGAATATGGATCAAATATCCTTATTCTTATATTGCTTAAGAGTCTAAAAATCGTAGAAGACAACACAAAGTCTCGAGCAAATAAATCCTTAATTTATGAAGATGCGAATGTATTTAGTAATTGTATAATTTGGTTCTTACATATGTCTTAAATTGACAACATTACAAAAGATTTATTGTTAAGTATATTTTATATTTATATGTCAATATTAATTCATTTCATTTGTATATTTTAACTAATAGACATTTTATCAATTACATTATTTGCACAGTTTATCAAAGTAGATTATTTTATCTTTATATAGCATATATTCCTACAATATCAGAGTCGTTAAATGTAATCATTTAAATTTTCTAATAAACTAACACTATATTTTATGTTTCTCAAAACCCTACGAGAAAACAAGCAAATTTTTCGATTTTTTTATTAGGTGTTAGCACTCATTTGCTTTGGGATTCTAACCATGAGGAAACTCAACAAATCATAGGTCCACATGCGATGGATAACAACTTATTAACTATATCATATACAACTCCTAACTCATGGTCTTTATCCTAATCTCATTTCGACCTTGAAGATAGTCAACAAATCGAAAGTGATTATTCAATCGTACCCACCATTTCGTGATGGCCTAAGTATAATGCACAAACCTATATGAAACTCAACACATATGAGCTTGTATCTTGCCTCATATAGTCAATATATTTATAGTACTAGACATAGCATCTCTAGCTTGAGGAAACTCAATAACTAAAGAGTATGCTAGTAATCTATTGATATATAAATGGTAGAGGACAATTGACACATTAAGGGTTCATAATCTTTTGTATATTGATTTATGGAATATTGTATTTCTTACGAAATACCCTCATGATTCAAGTGTCAGAAACATCTGAAATCACAGTATATGTACAGTACGCATATACTCCTTCCTTAAACCTAAGTTGGGTTTCTTATAGTTCAACATAGGATTTATACATTAATATCAAATAAGTTTAACTTATTTACAATTATTTATAATTTAATTGACTGATATAGCATTCTTATGTATATTATTAATTAAATCTTATTTAATTAATTTAATTAACATATTAATTAAATTATTTTGAATAATTAAAAATTTGATTTTATTCATCATAAACTATTTAATATTAATACTAACTATAACACTTATAGTTTTATATACATATATCATAACATATATATATTATTTAATTAAAAATTATTTTTAATTAATTTATAAATTATTATGAAATTATTATTTATTTAATAATTATTTTTATTTAATTAAAAACACTTTTAATTAAATAATTTAATAAATTCAATTTTTTCAATAATTTACCTTAGACAATTTTAGATACACCCACATACACATATTTAATTATAACATTTATAGAGATATATGTATATATGAATGTATGAATGTATTTTAATTAGTGAATATTAGGCTCATGTCCCTAATAAGTTTCAAAATACACAAAAACCCTAGTAAAAAAAGTATGTAAATTAGGTCCCTAGAATTAAGTTACTAAGTAATTGCATATAGTTATGCAATTATTCACTGAATAATTGTAGACATTTATGCAATTATATCCAAAAGTTGCATAAATTTATGCAATTTTTTCGGTGAATAATTACGGAAATTTCTGCAATTTTTTTGGTGAATAATTGCAGAATTTTCCACAATTTTTCAGTGAATAATTATGGAAATGTCTGCAATATTTTGATATAATTACATAAATGTCTGCAATTATTCACTGAATAATTGCATAAGTGTATGTCATTATTCGGTAACTTAATTCTAGGGACCTAATTTACAAATTTTTTTACTGGGGTTTTTGTGTATTTTGAAACTTATTAGGGACCTATGCCAAACTGTCCCTTTTAATTAATTAACTTTTAATTATTTAATTATTTAGTTAACTTAATTAATTAAATTATTAAATAATTTTGAAAACATTAATTTATTTTAATAAGCAATTCTTGAAAATTAATTTATAATCTTGTAATTTTTTTATATTTTAAATTTAACTTTTAATTTTGAAGTATAATGGTAACAACCCGCCTTTTCCACCATCGAAAGTTGGCAACAAATATATCTACAGTATTCCAATGCTGAACATCCAATCACCAGGAAGGCAGATTGTTAGAATAAAAATAAAAGAAATGAAGAAGAATATGAGAAATAGAATCTCATAGTGGAACGATCACATATAATATAACAAAGACAGTAAAAACTATCTCTCTAAAATACACAATATATTAGAGTAAAAAAAAATAAACCTCATCAGCATGGAT
This sequence comes from Allium fistulosum, assembly GCA_030737815.1. NCBI lineage: Eukaryota > Viridiplantae > Streptophyta > Magnoliopsida > Asparagales > Amaryllidaceae > Allium > Allium fistulosum. The sequence continues at coordinate 1,149,395,250 of CM060905.1, forward strand.
AGTTATAACTTCCTGACCTTACAATCACTAATGGGTATATATAACAATATTGCGGAAATAAAAATAATACGATAAGTGAACATATCAGCTCTACTCCACAAGCTCCATGTCACACTAATAACAATTTTGAAAAATACTAGGTTCGACCCGAGCATTATAACAAAATAACACCTGGATCAGTCTGGAAATACCATTGTGAGAAAACTCAAGTAATATGATAAACATATAATAATTCTGTAAGATCATGCTACTAAACACGGAATGGATTTTTACCCCTACAAGAATAACTTCCAAACACGAATGAATGGTAACAGATTTAAACAAAACCCAAACTTGAAAGAATGGGCATAAACAAGATCAAAATCCAAACTCGAAGAATGGACACAAATAATTAAACATCGAGAAGAGCTCCAGCCACTTTTCGATGCAATTAAGAAAATAATTCAAAGATTAGAACTAATAATAAGGAAAGAAATTTTCCAACAAATAACTAGGAGGGTGCAACCCCACACCGAAAGTATATCTCTAGAAATATACTTGTGAACTATGATGGCTCTTGGAAACCTCTAAGCCAGAACTTGCCAACCTTTATCGAGAATCCGAGTATTTAACATCTCCGCACGCATACCACCAAAACCAATCTAGAGTAAATATAAAAATACACTGGAGCAACCCCACGTAGCCTGGCTATGACGACCTTGAATTTTTGACCATTTGAAATAGAAATATTTAATTGATTTTTGTAACGACCCATATTTTTACGGATCGAAACATCGTAAAACAGTTGACATTTGGTCGCATTGTTGATAAGTCGTCCAGAGTCTAAGTCTTAGGTCGTATGAGGGTTTGGAGCGACCTAAGGAAGATGGCGAGTTAAGGAGTAGACGACCTAGTGGAGTGGAGCGACCTAAGGATTAGAACGACCTAAGGAGTTAGGTCGTGTGATAGTTAGGTCGTATAGTAGTTAGGTCGTGTGGTGGCTTAGGTCGTGGGATAGGTTAGGTCGAGTAAGCGACCTAGGAAATTTGAGCGACCTATAGAAGATGCCGACCTAAGAGGGTTAGCGACCTATAGGAAGTTGCCGACCTATAGGAGTTAGCGACCTATAGGAGTTAGCGACCTAAGGAATGAAGCGGCTTAAGGGGTTTAGCGACCTAAGAGTTAGCGAGTTAGCGACCTAGTGGTTAGCGACCTATTTGTTAGCGACCTAAGAGTTAACGGTATAGGAGTTAGCAGGTTAGCGTAGTTAGGTCGTGGGCGACCTAAGTTAGTTAGGTCATAAGCTTCTGTGTTGAGTTAGGTCGTAGGCGACCTAAGTTAGTTAGGTCGTGAGCTTGTGTGTGTGTTAGGTCGCGTGAGTGTTAGGTCGTGTAGGGGCTTAGCAGTTAGATCGCAGATGCGCATGTGTTAGGTCATAGAAGCGCGCATGCGTTAAGTCGTTAGGTCGTAGGTCGCGAGGAAGCGCATCTGGTTAGGTCGTAGAGGCTTGGGGCTGTTAGGTCGAAGATTTTAGGTCGTGGGGTTTTAGGTCGTAAGGGTTCTTAGGTCGTGGACGACCTAACTCCGAGCGAACGACCTAAGGTGGATTTCAGCCTATAAATAGGAGGGTTTTTCTTTATTTTTGGGATCCGGATTTTGAAGCGACGAAGTGCTGACATTTTGAGAGCTCGACTTCTACACTTCTTCACTTCTTTTCTCCACTCTAATCTAGAGATTCCTTCCATCCAAATCGAAGATCAAATCGAGGATCCAAGAGCTTAGATTGAAGATCTTCATCCTTCGAAGAGAGATTTCATCGTTTGAAGCGGATTTGTGATAGATCGAGTTAGATCCTTCGCTGTCTAGATCTGAAGTGTGTTGCTTTTGAGTTGTTTAGGTGATTTGGTGAGTGGTGATTATCTCTCACACGGATCCAAAGAAGTATATCGGATCGTTGGCTTGATTTTGTGTTAAAGTAGTGGTTTCCATGCATTTTCTTAATCCTAAGTATAGATCCATATAGATCCATTGTTCATGATGATTTGACATCCATTTTACTACATGTTAACCTATGCAAGTTCATTCATCAAGATTATAGAGATATTGCTCATGTTTTCATGCTTGTTAGACTTTTGACTCTTTATTTACGAAATTGCCATTATTGTTATAATTGTCTATTTAGATCATATTTGAATGCTTGCTTACTTGGATAAATGTTTGACTTGATTGATTGCTATGAATTAGATGATTGATGGTTTGATTTAGACAAGATGGTCGAAGATGATTCAAAAGCTAAGGGAAAGGCTCTTGAATTGGAAAAGCTGCTCGTGGCATATGTGGCGGATGATGAAGCTCATATGGATAGATTTGATGATGATGTTGAGATGAGGCTTTGCTATGATGATGATGAGGCGAACCATAGTATGAGATAGTCTTGGTCTAATCCAGACGGGATCATTCCAAGCATGTTGATAACTCGGTGATATGGTTCGAGTTGAGGATAATGGTTGGCTCAAGAGGCGCTTGAGCTAGTATGGAAATAGTCGTCGAGGAGGATGACTAGAAGGCTGAGGTTTCATCGTTGTTGAAGGTTCTAGCATGCTCAAAGCAAGAGTACGTTGGGCAGATTCGATAGTCCCTGAAGGCTACTGATTGGTAGTCGAGTACTCTGGGCAGATTCGATAGTCCTAGGCACGGGTCACGATGACGTGCGGAGTTATGTCTAGAACCGGGGTTTCCATTAGCCCTTGACGGACGGCTGAAAGAATGTGTCGGTCATTCAATTAACGGTGGTATCGAAGCAATGATAATAGTGATAGCCTGAGTCATGGATGTTTGGTTGCATCATCACTCGGTCTCAAGAGCGGTATTTTCTGGGTGCTTATCTGATCTTGGTTTAGGCCTTGGGGGTTTGTACTTGGAAAGCATCGCCCTTGACTCGAGTGATAATTACTTTACTTTAAATTGTATGCTCTGCTATGTTTGCTTCTACTTAGTGTGTGTCTAGGGGCTATCACTGTAGAAAGAGGTGGAGTGGGAGGGTTGTATTCCTATTCCTTTTTCCTTTATGCTCTTTTGGTATGTTGTTAGTTAATTTACCGCTCACTAAGACTGTTGTCTAACTCAAGGCTTTATGTTTTAACTCTTATTGCCTTGGGCTGTTCGTCCATTTTGGGACGGGCAGACTAGGTAGCAGGTGACAGGTGCTGTTCTTGTTTTCCACGATGCTGATGTCGAAGACGGGCTGGAGGCATGCATATTATCTTCTTACTATTTGTACTGGGTGTTCCGCTGTTTGTATATTCTCTTAGTGTTATGAAGTGAGGCTTGATGTATCGACTATTCTGATGTTTGTATTCAACTATTATGAAGTTTTATTGATGAGATTCTATTCTATGAAGCTTCACTATGTATATATATTCTATTGTATTTTGTCCATGCGCTGTGAGTAATACGATAGATTTTGTTGTTTAAATTTACCCTGGCAATCGTCCATGGTCGCCTGGCACACTTTACAGCGCACTATCTCTAGGTTCAGTGCAGGGGTCATGGGCGGTCGTCACATTTGGTATCAAAGCCTTGGTTAATCGATTTAACCCAACGCTCGTTGACGTAACTACGTATGAGAGACGTAATTGTATTTTGATGGATGATTACTATATATAATATAGTAGCTTAGTAGAGTTTGAGTCCTTTATGCAGTTGTTTCTCAAGGTGTGCTAATCATTCCTTTTTATAGATATTAAGGATGAGTCGAAGAGGGAGACCAGCTGCTAGGGAAGGCCGTGCTACTGAAGGGGCTGCTGATTATGCTGCTATGTTCGAAGCTATGATGACTTCGATCATGAGAAGGATGCCAGCTCTGGGGCCATCGGTGGATGTTGGAGTTCAAGTTCAAACTCCAAAGCCGGTGGATTTTGCTAAGTTGTGTAAGGACTTTACTGCTCTTGGAGGGAAGGTTTTCTTGGGGTACAGAATCAACCATTGAAGTCCAGAGGTGGATAGATGCTTGTAGAAGGATCTTTGGTGATTTGGGAATTGAGGATGCAACTAAGAGGAAGTTAGCATCAAGACAGCTTCAAGGAAGAGCTTCTGATTGGTGGAATTCTATCACTATTGATACTCCGGAGGAAGAGATTACTTGGGAGCAATTCCAAGTCAGATTTGAAGCTAAGTTCATTTCTACAGCTCAGAAGTCTGTTCTGTTCAAGAAGTTTGTGGAGCTCATTCAAGGTGGAAGACCAGTTCTTGAGTATGTTTCTGAGTTTGAAGCTTTGTCCAAGTATGCCCGGTCGTATATTGAATCTGCATATCAGAAGAATGAGAAGTTTGTGATAGGCTTGGACAATTATCTTGGGAGGCAGTTGGTGGATCATTTGGACGATCCATTTGAGAAGCTTGTGGAGAAAGCTCTCAGGCACGAGAATCTGTTTCCTAAAGAGGGATCTGTTGTTGCTGTGACCAAGGAAGAATCTAGACCACAGCAGGGTGGAAACAAGAAGAGGAAGCAGCAGCAGCAGAAGGGTAAGGATGGCCAGAAGAAGCCGAAGGGCAAAGTGACCTGCTACAATTGTCAGCAAAAGGGCCATTTCTCTAGAGATTGCAAGAATCCGAAGGTACCGATGAAGTGTCACAACTGTGAAAAGCCGGGGCATATCAGGAAGAATTGTCCAGAACCACGGAAGGACAAGCAGATTGTGCAAGCTTATGCTTTGGGAGCTGTTCCATCGTCTTCGAAAGCTCCTACCGTTGAAGAGAAAGGAAAGAGTGTGGTGGTTCAAGGTACTCTTTCCATTTGTGGTGTTCCAGTTAGAGTGCTATTTGATACTGGGGCGTCACATTCTTTTGTTTGTAATGAACTTGTAGGCCGGTTGGGTTTAGAACCGGATATTGTTGATTGGCCATTGGTTGTGACTAATCCAGTTGGGGGTTCGTCTTGTTTGTGTATGCTATGTCGTGGTCTGATTGTATCGAGTCATGATTGCTCTTTTGTTTGTGATTGCTTTGTTCTGAACTTTGCGGGATTCAGAATTATTTTGGGTATGGACTGGCTTAGGAAGTATGCGCAAAGGTTGATTGTGAAAGGTTGGAGGTGACAGTGGAGAATGTGGAGGGGCGAAAGATTGTGATACGATGTAAGCATGAAGAAGGCGTCTTCATGAGCTTCATGTATTCGCTGGTTGTTCCACGGGATGGACTGTCATCGTTGCCAATCGCGAATGGATTTAAGGAAGTCTTTGACGAGGTCAAAGGGTTACCACCGCATAGAGAGATCGAGTTTCGTATAGATCTAGTTGAAGGAGCCAGACCTGTTGTGATGCCTCTTAGGCGGATGGCGCCTAGGGAACAACAGGAGTTGAGGGTGCAGGTTGATGATCTTTTACAGAAAGGATTCATTCGGCGTAGTGTGTCCGAATGGGGTGCACCAGTTATGTTTGCAACCAAAGCGGATGGATCGTTGAGGTTGTGTGTGGATTATCGTGAGCTGAATAAGGTGACTAAGAAGAACAAGTATCCATTGCCGAGAATAGATGACTTGTTTGATCAGCTTCACGAAGCTAAGGTGTTTTCTCAGATGGATTTGGCAACGGGATTTCACAAGTTAAGAGTGGCTAAGGATAGTGTGCCGAAGACTGCTTTTAGAACACCATCCGGTTTCTTTGAGTGGCTGGTAATGCCGTTTGGATTGACTAATGCGCCAGCATATTTTGTGGATCTTATGAATAGAGTGTTCAGAGATCAGTTGAGTAAGTTCGTGCTAGTGTTTGTGGATGATATTCTGATTTATTCCAGAACTGAAGAAGAGCACAGGACGCACTTGCGTATTGTTTTGGAAATCTTGCGGAAACATCAGCTGAAGGCTAATTTTTTGAAGTGTCACTTCTGGAAGAGTGAAGTGAGGTTCTTAGGCCATGTTATCTCTGGAAATGGAATAGCGGTTGATCTCGCTAAGGTGGCAGCAATCCAGGATTGGGTTAGACCTAAGAATGCATCTGATGTGAGAAGTTTTCTTGGATTAGCAGGATATTATCGACGGTTTATCAAAGGCTTCTCCAAGGTAGCTGCACCATTAGCAGGATTGATGAAAAAGAACCAAGTATTCAGATGGGATGCAAAGTGTGAGCAAGCTTTCAGAATCTTGAAAGAGAGATTGACAAGTGCTCCTATTTTGACTATTCCAAGTGGGAATGATGAGATGGTGGTTTACACCGACGCATGTGGTACTGGACTTGGAGCAGTGCTGATGCAGAGGGATAAAGTTGTTGCGTATGCCAGTCGACAACTGAAGCCGCATGAAAGGAATTATCCGACTCATGATTTGGAGCTAGCGGCGATTGTATTTGCTCTGAAGATGTGGAGACATTATCTATTGGGAGTTCGATTCGAGTTGTTTACGGATCATAAGTCGTTGAAATATCTTTTCTCCCAAAAGGATTTGAATCTTCGGTAGCAACGATGGCTAGAGTTTTTGGCATCATATGATTTTGGTATAGCTTATACTCCGGGAAAGGGTAACGCAGTGGCAGATGCGTTAAGTCGAAGACATGCAGGATTGGGAGCCATGTTTTCAGAATGGAAGAATCTCGAGTATTTAGCTGGATTTGACTTCAGGCCTAGATGTGAATTGGAACCTGAGATGTTGGCAAACTTATCGATAAGACCGACTCTTGTGGAAAGGATTGGCGAGAGTCAAAAGCGAGACGATAAGCTTGTCAAGGTTATCCGTGATTTGGAATCTAGATTGGGCCCAGAAAAGGATAAAGGATTCGAGGTCGATCGAGAGGGTTGGCTTCGGAAGCAAGGACGACTAGTTGTTCCCGATATCGATGAATTGAGGAATGAAGTTCTGAGGGAAAGTCATCACTCGAAGCTGACAATTCATCTAGGTGGAAATAAGATGTATCGGGATATGAAGAGAACCTATTACTGGGAAGGTATGAAGAAGGATGTTGGAAATTTTATTTCCAAATGTATGAACTGCCAGTTGGTAAAAGCCGAGCAGAAGAAGCCAAGTGGATTGCTTCAGCCATTAGAAGTTCCTACATGGAAGTGGGAGCAAGTATCGATGGATTTTATTGATGGGTTACCTAGAACAAGAACGGGGAATGAAGGGATTTGGGTCATTATAGATCGTTTGACTAAGAGTGCAAGATTCATTCATGTTCGATCGACTAGGACTGCATCAAAGTTGGCTGAGTTATATGTTAAGTGGATAGTTCGATTCCATGGTATTCTGAAGAGTATAGTGAGCGATCGAGACCCATTGTTCACTAGTGGATTTTGGAAGAGCTTCCAGGAAGTTTTGGGAACCGAGTTGTGTTTGAGTACAGCTTATCACCCTCAAACAGATGGTCAGACCGAGAGAGTCAATCGAGTTTTGGAAGATCTTCTTAGAGCTTGTGTCTTGGATTTCGGAGGATCATGGGAAGATCACCTTCATTTGTTGGAATTTTCATATAACAACAGTTACCAGTCAAGCATTGGTATGGCACCGTATGAAGCATTGTATGGAAGACCGTGTAACTTTCCAACATGTTGGTTAGAGACAGGAGAAAAGCTGATGCTTGGGCCAGAGATGATTCGACAGACTTCGGATTGTATAGAGATCATTCGGCAACGAATGAAGGCAGCCCAAGACCGTCAGAAAAGTTATGCCGATAAGCGTCGAAAGGATTTGGAATTCGACATAGGTGATATGGTTTTTGTGAAGATTTCTCCACTGAAGAATGTTATTCGATTCGGGAAGAAAGGAAAATTGACTTCGAGATTTGTTGGACCATTCCCGATCATCGAGCGAATTGGAAAGCTCGCCTACAGATTGGAGTTACCAGAAAAGATGTCGAGTGTGCACAATGTTTTTCATATATCATATCTACGGAAGTATGTGCACGACTCGAATGCAGTGGTTTCTGCTGATAGCTGTGAAGATTTCGAAGTTGATCCAGTCGATAAGAGACCTCGTAAGCCGCTTCGTGTTATGGAAACCGACACGAAACAACTTAGGAGGAAGGTAGTTAAGTTGCTCAAGATACAATGGAGTGATGATGATAACGACTGTACATGGGAGGTGGAAGAGAGGATGAAAGCAGCTCATCCTGAACTCTTCAAGGTATGGCCCTAAGGTGTCGTATCATCTAACGACATTGTAACTTGTTCTAAGTTTTAGAATTCTGCATGCTAAGCTAGAATTGGATGCATGGTTTGTTGATTTCTATGGATGGTAGGCATGCAGAATAGTCTTTGATTGCTCTGTTTGTTTGGAATTTCGGGGGCGAAATTCCTAAGGGGGAGAGAATGTAACGACCCGTATTTTTACGGATCGAAACATCGTAAAACAGTTGACATTTGGTCGCATTGTTGATAAGTCGTCCAGAGTCTAAGTCTTAGGTCGTATGAGGGTTTGGAGCGACCTAAGGAAGATGGCGAGTTAAGGAGTAGACGAACTAGTGGAGTGGAGCGACCTAAGGATTAGAATGACCTAAGGAGTTAGGTCGTGTGATAGTTAGGTCGTATAGTAGTTAGGTCGTGTGGTGGCTTAGGTCGTGGGATAGGTTAGGTCGAGTAAGCGACCTAGGAAATTTGAGCGACCTATAGAAGTTGCCGACCTAAGAGGGTTAGCGACCTATAGGAAGTTGCCGACCTATAGGAGTTAGCGACCTATAGGAGTTAGCGACCTAAGGAATGAAGCGGCTTAAGGGGTTTAGTGACCTAAGAGTTAGCGAGTTAGCGACCTAGTGGTTAGCGACCTATTTGTTAGCGACCTAAGAGTTAATGGTATAGGAGTTAGCAGGTTAGCGTAGTTAGGTCGTGGGCGACCTAAGTCAGTTAGGTCGTAAGCTTCTGTGTTGAGTTAGGTCGTAGGCGACCTAAGTTAGTTAGGTCGTGAGCTTGTGTGTGTGTTAGGTCGCGTGAGTGTTAGGTCGCGTAGGGGCTTAGCAGTTAGGTCGCGGATGCGCATGTGTTAGGTCATAGAAGCGCGCATGCGCTAAGTCGTTAGGTCGTAGGTCGCGAGGAAGCGCATCTGGTTAGGTCGTAGGTCGCGAGGAAGCGCATCTGGTTAGGTCGTAGGTCGCGAGGAAGCGCATCTGGTTAGGTCGTAGAGGCTTGGGGCTGTTAGGTCGAAGATTTTAGGTCGTGGGGTTTTAGGTCGTAAGGGTTCTTAGGTCGTGGACGACCTAACTCCGAGCGAATGACCTAAGGTGGATTTCATCCTATAAATAGGAGGGTTTTTCTTCATTTTTGGGATCCGGATTTTGAAGCGACGAAGTGCTGACATTTTGAGAGCTCGACTTCTACACTTCTTCACTTCTTTTCTCCACTCTAATCTAGTGATTCCTTCCATCCAAATCGAAGATCAAATCGAGGATCCAAGAGCTTAGATTGAAGATCTTCATCCTTCGAAGAGAGATTTCATCGTTTGAAGCGGATTTGTGATAGATCGAGTTAGATCCTTCGCTGTCCAGATCTGAAGTGTGTTGCTTTTGAGTTGTTTAGGTGATTTGGTGAGTGATGATTATCTCTCACACGGATCCAAAGGATTATATCGGATCATTGGCTTGATTTTGTGTTAAAGTAGTGGTTTCCATGCATTTTCTTAATCCTAAGTATAGATCCATATAGATCCATTGTTCATGATGATTTGACATCCATTTTACTACATGTTAACCTATGCAAGTTCATTCATTAAGATTATAGAGATATTGCTCATGTTTTCATGCTTGTTAGACTTTTGACTCTTTATTTATGAAATTGCCATTATTGTTATAATTGTCTATTTAGATCATATTTGAATGCTTGATTACTTGGATAAATGTTTGACTTGATTGATTGCTATGAATTAGATGATTGATGGTTTGATTTAGACAAGATGGTCGAAGATGATTCAAAAGCTAAGGGAAAGGCTCTTGAATTGGAAAAGCTGCTCGTGGCATATGTGGCGGATGATGAAGCTCATATGGATAGATTTGATGATGATGTTGAGATGAGGCTTTGCTATGATGATGATGAGGCGAAGCATAGTATGAGATAGTCTTGGTCCAATCAGACGTGATCATTCCAAGCATGTTGATAACTCGGTGATATGGTTCGAGTTGAGGATAATGGTTGGCTCGAGAGGCGCTTGAGCTAGTATGGAAATAGTCGTCGAGGAGGATGACTAGAAGGCTGAGGTTTCATCGTTGTTGAAGGTTCTAGCATGCTCAAAGCAAGAGTACGTTGGGCAGATTCGATAGTCCCTGAAGGCTACTGATTGGTAGTCGAGTACTCTGGGAAGATTCGATAGTCCTAGGCACGGGTCACGATGACGTGCGGAGTTATGTCTAGAACCGGGCTTTCCATTAGCCCTTGACGGACGGCTGAAAGAATGTGCCGGTCATTCAATTAACGGTGGTATCGAAGCAATGATAACAGTGATAGCCAGAGTCATGGATGTTTGGTTGTATCATCACTCGGTCTCAAGAGCGGTATTTTCTGGGTGCTTATCTGATCTTGGTTTAGGCCTTGGGGGTTTGTACTTGGAAAGCATCGCCCTTGACTCGAGTGATAATTGCTTTACTTTAAATTGTATGCTCTGCTATGTTTGCTTCTACTTAGTGTGTGTCTAGGGGCTATCACTGTAGAAAGAGGTGGAGTGGGAGGGTTGTATTCCTATTCCTTTTTCCTTTATGCTCTTTTGGTATGTTGTTAGTTAATTTACCGCTCACTAAGACTGTTGTCTGACTCAAGGCTTTATGTTTTAACTCTTATTGCCTAGGGCTGTTCGTCCATTTTGGGACGGGCAGACTAGGTAGCAGGTGACAGGTGCTGTTCTTGTTTTCCACGATGCTGATGTCGAAGACGGGCTGGAGGCTTGCATATTATCTTCTTACTATATGTACTAGGTGTTCCGCTGTTTGTATATTCTCTGAGTGTTATGTAGTGAGGCTTGATGTATCGACTATTCTGATGTTTGTATTCAACTATTATGAAGTTTTATTGATGAGATTCTATTCTGTGAAGCTTCACTATGTATATATATTCTATTGTATTTTGTCCATGCGCTGTGAGTAATACGATAGATTCTGTTGTTTAAATTTACCCTGGCAATCGTCCATGGTCGCCTGGCACACTTTACAGCGCATTATCTCTAGGTTCGGTGCAGGGGTCATGGGCGGTCGTCACAATTTTAAATATTGGAAGATAGTTTAACTTGAATTTCAAATATCACTATTTATTCGGCAATTAAATTATTGAATTTAATTATTGAAGTTGGGTAAAATATTTAATCTTCAGTTTTGAGCCTGTTAAAAATATTTGGATGCTTGGAAAAGTTTATATTTATAATACTGGAGATAATAGAACTTTGAAATTGAATTTGAAAGTGTTTTGTTCAGTTTGAATTTATATCGTTTAAATCGATATTTAAAAATAGCCTTCCAGGGCATAGTCTCGGAATTCGACGCAACCAGTTCCTTTGGATCCGTAATAGTGTATTATTATCGGATTTCAATTTTCGTAGCATTCGGAGTTGTCGTGTGATCGTACGATATATAAACGCGTTGAATCTATATTGAAATTTAAAATAAACAACGGGTTCAAAAAGCTATCTTCTTTATACGATTGAATTTGGACTCGAAACCTTTTCTATTGTGTTCGAAATAGGGGTTTAACATTATAAAGGCCTGGCGGCATGCCTCGATAGGAAATCGGGATTTTAGACTTCGTTTTCTAAACTTGATCGGAAGGAGGCAATGATGGTCGTAGGACTCGAGGCAGGACGGAGACTTTCGCGAGTGTAATCTTGACTGGAGATTCGTGGCTCGCAGGCTTTGGCGAAGGTAAGGTGGGTCTCGGGTTGATGTGTGCTGTGATGCTTTAACGACCAAGAGTGATGGTGGCTGTTGGGGTAATTGGTTTTGATCTGAATTCAGTTTAAGTTTTATAGTTGATTTTAAATTAGAATCTGAAATGGTGATAGCTAAGTAAAATTAAAAATTAGATATATGTATGTACCAAAAGATTAGGAAATTGAGAAGAATTTAAGGTAAGGTAAAATCTGTTCCGTTTTAATCGCATTTAAATTTAATAACATATATGTATATATATATGTATATACAGTAAAAGCAGAAGATTTTTGAATATATATATACAATATATATAGATGAATATGTAAAGTGGATTTCTTAACCTATATAAATTATTTTTAAGCAGCCTAAAAATGAAAAATAAAATAAATATATATATATATATATATTCATATTTTGATATACTAGTTATTTCAAAAATATGTAGTTAGGATAACTAATTTGTTTTAATAAAACTTGTTTAATTTTTTAGTCACTAAAAATATTTATTAAAAGGAAATTAGTTAAAACAAAATTATTAATTTATAACCAGAGTGTTAGTTAAGTTAAATATGTAATTAAATTATTCGATTGGTTCGAATATTAATAAATTTATATAATGTGTATACAAGGTCAAAAGATCGTGAAAAACAAACTGGAATGGAAAATGGACAGCATGCATAATAAAAGGTGAGATCTTCTCACTCAAATTAAAATAATTGGAATTTCAGTTATTGATTGATTCTTTGGATGTGCTTGGATGAATTTAATAATTTATCTGTTGGATGATAGTATATATGATAGTAGTATATATATATTTGAAGTGATTGATTTCCCGCATTATATAGCGGATGAGACCCTATGCGCCGGATAATAGCGGATGATATTATATAATCCCATATACCGCGATATTCCACCTTGAAGTGGAATTGGTATTTAATTGTTGTGCTAACATCTGTGGATACAGGGAAATAGGTTGGAGGGATCCAACTGGATTCCTCAAATTGTTGAATTTATTTCATATGTTGTGATGTGATTATTGATAATCTGCGAATGATTATATTAGTGATTGAAATTTATTGAAGGCTATGGTTTAGCCGGACATATTCTGGTATTTTTAAATACCATGATATATAATTGGAATTTTGGAAATTAAAATAGAAACTTTTAAGTAAATTAATTTTAGAGGATTGGATAAGTTTAAAAGAAGGATTTATTAATTGATTTAAATGGATCATTTTGAAATGGAAAGTGTATTTTCACTGGAAAGCCGAGTATGTTTTCAAAGTAGCTGATAAATATAAATTGAAAGTTTTAAGGATGGTTCTAAAAAGGATACTTTGGAGAAATTATTTTCTTAAGTTATTTTTAAATCTTTAAAGTAAAGATTTAATTGGTTAATTATAGAAGTGATTATTTTAAAGATCAAATTGAGATTTGATTTAGAAAATGGATATTTAAATAATTATACTCTATCAAATAATTTCATTTTTAAAATTAGTTTAGGCTTGAAGTTTATATGAGATATTAGTATAATATTTTCATAACTAATGTTTTAAATAAAGGGTTTAAAAATAGTTTTTATTCTAAATGTATCCAAGTACATATATTTTTGGATAAGTGATTTAAATCATTTTGAAGTATTCGGACTCGACAAATTTTCAGTGGAAGTAAATAAATATTTGGAAATTTATTCCGTAAAAGAAAAGTGATTTGAAATTGGTTTTCAAACCGTTGAAGTGTTAAAATATATCTTGCGAAGATATTTTGAAAATAAATAATTGGGTAAAAAAATTATTTAAAATCTAGTGATTGTTGTGAATAGTGATTGATAGTTAAATAACCGACTATCAATATTGGCCTTTAAATGGCATTTGAATTTCGATGCGACATGGGGGTCGGATTCCAGATGGTTATCCGAAACCCACATCGAATCTTAATAGCGAATCTTTGTGACTTGTGTATCCATGTGTTTTTAAAAATAAATGCTCATTATTCGGATTAGCCGGGAGAGGACTTTATGTCATAAAACCCATTCCGAATAATGATACGATGAACTGGGATCGCATTTGAAGATGGTGTTGAAGACTGAGTATTTTCGAAAACGAAAGGATTACCTGTCGAATGTCTCTGCACCGATTTGCTCCGGTATAGAGATTTTATCACCCTTTGTGATGGGGAATCCGGACGTGATTAGGGATTATCCGGATTGCAAGGGCTTCTTTGGAAGTGCCTTCGGTTACGTTCGAACCCGGAACAGACTTGTATGGATGTATGTCTGACGTTACACTTTGAGATGTAAAGCTGGTTTCTATCGAATACATTTTTGTTGGTGGCGGAGAATTTATTCTCTTAGCTTAAGACCCTTCTCTAAGATGTATGAGCTCAGAAGTTATGTAGTTGATGGTTACTAGTGATACATTCCCAAATTGGTAATGTGGCATGTTAAGTGTTGCTGATCATTTGTTGATTGAAGCATGGCTTTTGTGAAAAGCGTAGCTTTGTGGATTAGACTTCGTCGGACCTCACAACTCGGAATGGTCGAAACAGGAAGGATGCGACAAGGTTGTTTTTGGGGGTAGCGCCCTCAGGGTATGTCCATTTCCTTATGGAAAAAGGTGGTATCATGGTATGGATCCCAGATACTTAACTTATGTGGTTGCTGCAAATTTATTACTTTGTGGTTGTTGGTGTTGAGGATCCTCGGATAAAGGTCGGTAACGACCTGGGATGGCATACTCGTATGTGGAATTATCTAGTTACAGCTTCATTGCACCAGAAGCATGAGGTAACTCGGCCTTTTGTTGGTAGAGATCCGGTTAGGTTCTCGAGGCGTCCCTTCAGAGGCGTACCCATGTGGTGTAGGAAGTTCCTTAGCTTGACCATTTGTTGGAAATCCAAAGAAACAATACGCGCCCTGTTTGGTTTAGTTGTAAAACCTGCCATTTACTTATGGTGGTTTCATTTTCCAAAAGCATAGCAGATTTCTTTTTATTCCTTTGTGAAAATAACTGTTTTAAGATCTCACACCAGTCCCATGACTGACTCGGAGTTTATTGTTCCCTTTCTAAACTCTGGGTGCCCATAATTTTCCTTACGGGCAGCCTAGAATCGGGTTATCAGTTGTTCTAGAGCGAAGTCAGAAATATATGCTGTGGAGATCAGGAGGCAAGCTGGATGGCCAGACGTACTTTCGTATATTATTATCATTCCGCTGTGTATTCAATCATGTGGGCATGATATTATAACTGCCAGTGTTGTGTGTTGTTGTTGTAAACTCTGATGATGTATTGTATGAACTGATATAGGTCTTTTGTTTAAAGATTATTCATTTATCTATTATATATTGTTCCGCTGTGAATGTGAGATTCTGTTATTGTTTATGTTTTTTCTTCTTTCTTCTTCTACCTCTTTCTTCTTTAACCATAATGATTCGGTTTTCCGGCATTCGATTGTGCGGCATTTGATACAGTGGGCATATTGATGTCGACTTTCGGAAGTCGAAAAATTGGGTCGTTACACTGGCCCCCACCCATGCTTTGGTTTTAGTCATCTCTGACAAAGAATATCAATGCTCAAATGAGCAACAAATCAGCTTAAATTTACAAAACACAATAAAGAAAGCCGAATCGATACTCAATAAATCAACTATCATGATTATTCAAAATGATCATATATGGAAATTAAATCTCATAACCTTACTAGTACTCACCGATTTCAAACTTGTACTATCCCTCGATTGAAAATGAAGCCAGGCAAGTTAAGGTAGTTTTACTACTAGGCATTGCCTTGACAACAATTTTAATCTTCGAGATAGAAACGCATTCCCATACCTCGACGTTTAGTACTAGGAGTATGACTAAATCCTTTCCATATAATCGATACCGTTTACGGAAGTTAAATTTCTTGTCATTTCCAAAACTGGATCAAACTTTTTAAACTTTTAAAACCCGAACTTGTGCTTAAATTTCACATCACATGTAAAACGCTTTAAAAATACTCTTTAAAAATATTCCTTTTAAAGGATTTTTCTCATTTATAAATTTCAAACAACGTTTATTATCCCAAAAGATAATAAATCAATTTAAATATTTTTGTAAATTAAAATGACATTGATTGTCCCAAAGAAAATAAATCAACTTTATAGCTTTGTTAATAAATGAATCAATATCTTTAAACACCTTTATTAAATCAGATAATTAATTTTAAACTCCTTTATTCAGAAAAATTAATTAACTATACACATCATTTATTAAAATGATTAATTAATCTTTAAATATCATTATTAAAATGATTAATTAACTTTGAAACCTTTATTAAATCGGTTAATTAAATTTAATCACTTTTATTAAATCAGGTAATTAATCTTTAAATTACTATTATTAAATTAGTTAATTAACCTTTAAATTACTGTTATTAAATCAGTTAGTTAATCTTTAAAACACTTTTATTGAATCAATTAATTAATCTTTAAATATCATTAATAAATTCATTAATTAAATTTATTATAATTAAAATATATTAAAACCCCAAATTCTTTTCAAATACTTATACAATCCTTACAAACACATTTGAAAAGAATTTACAAAACATCTAATGTAAATAAACTCTATAAATTTAAACAACATTAATTATCCTTAAAGATAACTAAATCGAATTTATAATCCTTTACATACTCAAAACAACTTTAATTATCCTAAAGGATAATTAATCAAATTTATAATCTCTTTATAAATTTAAAATAGTGTTAATTATTCCGAAAGATAATTAATTAAATTTATAACTCCTTTGATAAATTTTAATCAACACTTATCCTTTATTTTCAAAATCCTCAAATATTTGAAATATATAGTTTAAACAACTTTTAAAGTGCAACACACAACCAAACATTTATTTTCTAAAAAACAAATTCAAGTTCAAAACATAAAAAGGGTTTAAAGGGATGATATTTCGTAGATTGTTGTACATCGATAATCGCTGTAACGAAACTTACACAACTAAACAGTATGTCATAAAAATTTCAACCAACAATAATGTAAGTAGCATAAAATATAAGTAAATAATTACTTATTGGCGAGAAAACCTTTAGGGTCTCTCAACAAAATCCTTGTAAATCACACATAAGTATGAAGGTTTCGAAGTGTTTCGTACCAAATTGTTCGCTACACACACTTTGATTTTCCTTTTATTTTTTTCCTTGCAACAAAACTGTTATTTATGCCATCCACTTTTTCGAGCGGGAATTTAGTATCAAAAACAAACAACCAAACAATAATACAAACTATCATCCAAACATTCAACAATTAATCAATAACAACATGGATGTTATATAATTTATTTAGAGGAGAGTAAACTCACAGAAATTCAAGCGGACGCTTTCGCATTCCAGTTTGGTCTAAAATTGAACGGCGTTCGATTTTAATTCAAAATTTAACTAGCTACAAACTCGATGAATCCACTTCTAAAACGAAGATAACATTCCTACATGTCCAACACAAATGACTGCGCCCAAATCCAACCTCGTACGAGCAAGATATTGATTTTTTTTAAATTTATAGGTTAAAAATATAGTTAATTAACATTAATCACACTTATATTTAATTACCCTATTAGACCCTTTCTTCCACAAATTCACCAAATACCATTCTTGTACATTGAATGTGTGTACATCACGCACGATTTCAAGGTGATACAAAGAAACTCTCTACCAATCAACAAATGGACTTCATCGACAAACTCCTCTACTCGAACCCGACAAGCCTGACCCCTCAATCACAAACTCGCCCCATCCTATAAAATCATGACCACCACGCTCCTCCTTGTCCAGGTGTAAGGTTGCGACTCCCAAGCATCCATCGCGCTTCGCCAAACTTCGCCACTAGGAGCGCCTTGACAAGAGAAACACACCACTACTCTTCGATTCGCCCAGCGCCGCCCAAATCAACGTTAAATCTAAACCCTAGCCAGCTAATGCTCTCGATAAAACTGTCAATATTCCTAAAACTCCTTCGCACAACCCAAGACTAACATAGACTTGAAGCACTCGACCACATAAACTCAAGAAGCAAACTTTGCAACTTTTAGTAGAGTGTGGGATTTGATATTGATTTTCAAAAGAGATGGCCATTATTTGTTTATTGGAAAGAAAGAAGAAAAAAGAGTAAGAGGGAAAGATGAATAATAAAATGAGGCTATGTGTTGTTTTTTCTCTTTTATAAATAAAACATACACAGTTCTTTCCCACAAGATAATCAATGTTGCTTAAGATAAATTTTTTTTACAAGTAAACTAATATTACCAAGCAACATCTCAATTCAAAGTCTAGTCATCAGTAATTCAACTATAAAATTTTGAATTTGATTTGATTTATTAAAAGTGTTTGAAATTAAATATTTTCAGTACTCCGCTACAAAATAATCCATTTGCGTATGAACCGCAAATGACTGAAATAAAATTATGATCATACACCAAAATGTAGTACAATCATAATCAACAATAAAATATACATATTATTTAATTCGATGAAATTTCAAAAGTACCACCGTTTACCGAAAAATCGTCAAACGGCAATTTAAATATTTTCCAGATTAAAAATTACAAAAAAATATAATAAATTTAGAAAAAATATTACAATAAAAACAAGTAGTTAGATTAAAAAATTATTTAATTGTTATTTATTTGGACTATATATTATTGAAAATAAATTTATAAAATGAATTTACCATTATTATTTATTAATTAAAAGGAGTTAAATAAGGCTATTTAATCCATTCAATTAATATTCCATTCACAATTCAAATATTTAATTAAAAACTAAAATATTTGAATAATCCCTTTATTTTGATATACGTTATTTATATTTTTTTAAACATCGATTATTTAAATATTTAAAATTATTTATTTATTCAAAATCAAAAGGGTAAAATTCCACGATGTTATATTCTCCCTCTTAAAAGAATTGCATCCCCGAAATTCTAAAAGAAAGAAAAGATCTACAATCCCTTAAGTTTAAAACTATTAATTAAAATTATTATTACACTTATTGGTTAAACCCCAAATATTACGGAAAATTCCAGTAGCGCCTCCTTTGCACGGCTAATAGGAAAACTACAACTTGCCAAAACTGGCCTAAATCAACAAAAAAAACAAAAGCCAAGTGGTATCCCTTATTTGGGTCATAAAATCATCAATAAATAAAAATACCCAATTTCTAAATATACAACATACCTCTTTTGTGCCTGGTTTTTTTTTCAAGTTGCTTATTATCTCGATGTGAATGCAGATGCACAAGAAGCAAAAAACAATCTCTTACATCCATGTACTTACATAATTCAAAAGAGAATCAAGCTGATAAAAGAGAAATATACTATCAACATAAACAAATATAACAGCTATATGCAACAAAATACAGAGCATACTCTGTAATAAAATACCATGGATCCAATCTCTTCAGAAGATAAATTTTAAAAGTAAAAGCTCGATTTTATATTCAAAATATTTTTTCAAATCCCTCCATAGAGAAACGATCAAAATCAAAATCGATTATAACAAGGATGGGGCTCCTTCTACCGAAGCATGGTATAACTCTAAAATCAAAAGAAAACAGAGCATCCAGTGGTATTCTGGTTCCTCCTAAACAATAACTAGAGTAAATAAATATACTCGGCGAGTCTTCCAAATCGAAAACCCCTAGTCTCCCAACTTTAGTCATAATAATTTTTTTTGAAAAATCACTTCACAAACTTTTTTCAAATATCCTGAAACAATAATACCTTACCAAAGTTTTCAAAATAATTTTATTATTATTTCTTTCACAAAATCTTTCAATAATCACTTTTTCAAAAGCACCGGGATTTAAGTCCTAACAAACAACGACTTTATAAATCGTAGTTAATTAAATCACAAAATCAATCAAACCAAATCAAATCAATCAAATTCTATAAAGGAATAAACTAACACTTAACACCATTAAAATATTAAGTGAATTAACAAACAAGATTTAATTTTTTTCTTAAGTTCATAACTTTTCTTGATCGTCCATGAATATAGATAATTTCCTAAACGTAATGTACTGTGACGACCGCCCATAACCCCTGCACTGAACCTAGAGAAAGTGCGCTGTAAAGTGTGCCAGGCAGCCATGGACGATTGTCAGGGTAAATTAAAAACCAACAGAATCTATCGTATTACTCACAGCGCATGGACAAAATACAATAGAACATATACATAGTGAAGCTTCACAGAATAGAATCTCATCAATAAAACTTCATAATAGTTGAATACAGACATCAGAATAGTCAATACAACAAGCCTCACTACATAACACTCAGAGAAAATACAAACAGCGGAACATCCAGTACATATAGTAAGAAGATAATATGCAACCCTCCAGCTCGTCTTCGATATCAACACCGAGGAAAGCAAGAACAGCACCTGTCACCTGCTACCTAGTCTGCCCGTCCCAAAATGGACGAACAGCCCAAGGCAATAAGAGTTAAAACATAAAGCCTTGAGTCAGACAATAGTCTTAGTGAGCAGTAAATTAACTAACAACATACCAAAAGAGCATAAAGGAAAAGGAATAGGAATACAACCCTCCCACTCCACCTCTTTCTACAGTGATAGCCCCCGGACACACACTAAGCAGGAGCAAACATAGCAGGAGCAAACATAGCAGAGCACACAATTTAAAGTAAAGCAATTATCACTCGAGTCAAGGGCGATGTTTCCCAAGTACAAACCCCTAAGGCCTAAACCAAGGTCAGATAAGCACCCAAAAAATACCGCTCTTGAGACCGAATGACGATACAACCAAACATCCTTGACTCTGGCTATCACTGTAATCATTGCCTCGATATCACCGTTAATTGAATGACCGGCACATTCTTTCAGCCGTCCGTCAAGGGCTAATGGAAACCCCGGTTCTAGACATAACTCCCGCACGTCATCGTGACCCGTGCCTAGGACTATCGAATCTGCCCAGAGTACTTGACTATCAATCATTAGCCTTTAGGGACTATCGAATCTGCCCATCGTACTCTTGCTTTGAGCATGCTAGAACCTTCAACAACAATGAAATCTCAGCCTTCTAGTCATCCTCCTCGACGACTATTTCCATACTAGCTCAAGCGCCTCTCGAGCAAACCATTATCCTCTAACTCGAACCATATCACCGAGTTATCAACATGCTTGGAAAGATCCCGTCTGGATTAGACCAAAACTATCTCATATCATGCATCGCTTCGTCACATCCTCGCAAAGCTTCATCTCAACATCATCATCATCAAATCTATGCATAAGAGCTTCATCATCCGCTACATATGCCACGAGCAGCTTCTCCAATTCAAGAGCCTTTCCCTTAGCTTTTGAATCATCTTCGACCAACTTGTCTAAATCAAATCATCAATCATCTAATTCATAGAAATAAATCAAGTCAAACATTCATCCAAGTAATCAAGCATTCAAATATGGTCTAAATAGACAATTATAACAATAATGGCAATTTCGTAATTAAAGAGTCGAAAGTCTAACAAGCATGAAATCATGAGCAATGTCTCTATAATCTTGATGAATGAACTTGCATAGGTTAACACTTAGTAAAATGGTTGTCAAATCATCATAAACAATGGATCTATATGGATCTATACTTAAGTTTACAAAGATGCATGAAAATCACTACTTTAACTCCAAATCAAGCCAACAATCCGATATACTCCTTTGGATCCATGTGAGAGATAATGACCACTCACCAAATCACCTAAACACCTCAAAAGAAAACCACTTCAGATCTGGACAGCGAAGGATCTAACTTGATCTATCACCAATCCCCTTCAAACAATGAAATCTCTCTTCGAAGAATGTAGATCTTCAACCTAAGCTCTTCGATATTCGATATGGATGGAAGGAATTACTAGATTGGAGTGAAGGAAAGAAGTGAAGAAGTGTAGAAGTCGAGCTCTCAAAATGGCAGCACTTCGTCGCTTCGAAATCCGGATCCCAAAAGTGAGAAAAACCCTTCTATTTATAGGCTGATTTTTAGGTCGCTCGCCCTTAGGTCGTCCACGACCCACGACCTATGACCTAAGAAACTCTTCGACCTAACAATGCGCACGACCTAACAGACAACTGCAGCTTAGCGCACATACGACTCAACTCCTAGGTCGCTCACGACCTAACACCCAGCGACCTACACTTTAAGCCTTCACGCGACCTAAAACATCACGCGACCTACGACTTAGCAAACACGCGACCTAACACCTAAGTCGTCTACGACTTAAGCCAAAACACACGCGCGTGAACCAGGACTCAACTAGTTACGACTTAACAACTCACGCGACCTAACTACTCACGCGACCTACCAACTTATGCGACCTAACAACTTATGCGACCTAACATTCTTAGGTCGTCTAACGACCTAACTACGCTAACATGCTAACCACTAGGTCGCCAAATACTGGGTTGTTAACTCGCTAACTCTTAGGTCGCTTACCCTATAGGTCGCTCCAATATACTAGGTCGCTACATTCTATAAGTCGTTCACTCGACCTAACTAAAAATCCTTAGGTCGCTTTTCCTCCTTAAGACATCTACCCTGCTCATCTCTTAGGTCGTCTACGATCTAAACTATAACTCGACCTATTCCCTATGCGACCTAAGCCCTTACCTCGCCCAGACTACTAAGTCGCCAACTTCTACAAGTCATCCCATTCCTTAAGTCGTATACTTCCTAAGTCGGTCACTCGACCTAAGCCACCCCATACGACCTAATTTCCCCACGACTTATCCCAATGCCCAGGTCGCTCCAAACCTTCCTACGACCTAAGACTTAGACTCTAGACGACTTAGCAACAGTGCGACCAAATGTCAACTGTTTTACGATGTTTCGATCCGTAAAATACGGGTCGTTACATTCTCTCCCCCTTAGGAATTTCGCCCCCGAAATTCCAAACAAACAGAGCAATCAAAGACTATTCTACATGCCTACCATCCATAGCAATCAACAAACCATGCATCCAATTCTAGCTTAGCATGCAGAATTCTAAGACTTAGAACAAGTTACAATGTCGTTAGATGACACGACACCTTAGGACCATACCTTGAAGAGTTCAGGATGAGCTGCCTTCATCCTCTCTTCCACCTCCCACGTACAGTCGTTATCATCATCACTCCATTGTATCTTGAGCAACTTAACTATCTTCCTCCTAAGCTGTTTCGTGTCGGTTTCCACTACACGAAGCGGCTTACGAGGTCTCTTATCAACTGGATCAACTTCGAAATCTTCACAGCTATCAGCAGAAACCACTGTATTCGAGTCGTGCACATACTTCCGTAGATATGATACATGAAAAACATTGTGCACACTCGACATCTTCTCTGGTAACTCCAATCTATAGGCGAGCTTTCCAATTCGCTCGATGATCGGGAATGGTCCAACAAATCTCGGAGTCAATTTTCCTTTCTTCCCGAATCGAATAACATTCTTCAGTGGAGAAATCTTCACAAAAACCATATCACCTACGTCGAATTCCAAATCATTTTGACGCTTATCGGCATAACTTTTCTGACGGTCTTGGGCTGCCTTCATTCGTTGCCGAATGATCTCTATACAATCTGAAGTTTGTCGAATCATCTCTGGCCCAAGTATCAGCTTTTCTCCTGTCTCTAACTAACATGTCGGAGAGTTACACGGTCTTCCATACAATGCCTCATACGGTGCCATACCAATGCTTGACTGGTAACTGTTGTTGTATGCAAATTCCACCAAATGAAGGTGATCTTCCCTTGATCCTCCAAAATCCAAAACACAAGCTCTGAGGAGATCTTCCAAAACTCGGTTGACTCTCTCGGTCTGACCATCTGTTTGAGGGTGATAAGCTGTACTCAAACACAACTCGGTTCCCAAAACTTCCTGGAAGCTCTTCCAAAATCCACTAGTGAACAATGGGTCTTGATCGCTCACTATACTCTTCGGAATACCATGGAATCGAACTATCCACTTAACATAAAACTCAGCCAACTTTGATGCAGTCCTAGTCGATCGAACATGAATGAATCTTGCACTCTTAGTCAAACGATCTACAATGACCCAAATCCCTTCATTTCCCGTTCTTGTTCTAGGTAGTCCATCAATAAAATCCATCGACACTTGTTCCCACTTCCATGTAGGAACTTCTAATGGTTGAAGCAATCCACTTGGCTTCTTCTGTTCGGCTTTTACCAACTGGCAGTTCATGCACTTGGAAATAAGATTTCCAACATCCTTCTTCATACCTTCCCAATAGTAGGTTCTCTTCATATCCCGATACATCTTATTTCCACCTGGATGAATTGTCAACTTCGAGTGATGACTTTCCTTCAGAACTTCACTCCTCAATTCATCCATATCGGGAACAACTAGTCGTCCTTTCTTCCGAAGCCAACCTTCTTGATCGACCTCGAATCCTTTATCCTTTTCTGGGTCCAATCCAGATTCCAAATCACGGATAATCTTGACAAGCTTATCGTCTCGCTTTTGGCTCTCGCCAATTCTTTCTACAAGAGTCGGTCTTATCGATAAGTTTTCCAACATCTCAGGTTCCAATTCACATCTAGGCCTGAAGTCAAATCCGGCTAAATACTCGAGATTCTTCCATTCTGAAAACATGGCTCCCAATCATGCATGTCTTCGACTTAACGCATCTGCCACTACGTTACCCTTTCCCGGAGTATAGGCTATACCAAAGTCATATGATGCTAAAAACTCTAGCCATCGTTGCTGCCGAAGATTCAAATCCTTTTGGGAGAAAAGATACTTCAACGACTTATGATCTGTAAACAACTCAAATCGAACTCCCAATAGATAATGTCTCCACATCTTTAGGGCAAATACAATCTCCGCTAACTCCAAATCATGAGTCGGGTAATTCCTTTCATGCGGCTTCAGTTGTCGACTGGCATACGCAACAACATTATCCCTCTATATCAGCACTGCTCCAAGTCCAGTACCACATGCGTCGGCGTAAACCACCATCTCATTATTCCCACTAGGAATAGTCAAAATAAGAGCACTTGTCAGTCGCTCTTTCAGGATTCTGAAAGCTTGCTCACACTCACCATCCCATCTGAACACTAGGTTCTTCTTTGTCAATCCTGTTAACGGTGCAGCCACCTTAGAGAAGTCTTTGATGAACCGTCGATAATATCCTGCTAATCTAAGAAAACTTCTCACATCGGATGCATTCTTAGGTCTAACCCAATCCTGGATTGCTGCCACCTTAGCGGGATCAACCGCTATTCCATTTCCAGAGATAACATGGCCTAATAACCTCACTTCACTCTTCCAGAAGTGACACTTCGAAAACTTAGCCTTCAGCTGATGTTTCCGCAAGATTTCCAAAACGATGCGTAAGTGCGTCTTGTGCTCTTCTTCAGTTCTGGAATAAATCAGAATATCATCCACGAACACTAGCACGAACTTGTTCAACTGATCTCTGAACACTCTATTCATAAGATCCACAAAATATGCTGGCGCATTAGTCAATCCAAATGGCATTACCAGCCACTCAAAGAAACCTGATGGTGTCCGAAAAGTAGTCTTCGGCACACTATCCTTAGCCACTCTCAACTGGTGAAATCCCGTCGCCAAATCCATCTGAGAAAACACCTTAGCTTCGTGAAGCTGATCAAACAAGTCATCTATTCTCGGCAATGGATACTTGTTTTTCTTAGTCACCTTATTCAGCTCATGATAATCCACACACAACCTCAGCGATCCATCTGCTTTGGTAACAAACACAACTGGTGCACCCCATTCGGACACACTACGCCGAATGAATCCTTTCTGCAAAAGATCATCAACCTGCACCCTCAACTCTTGCTGTTCCCTAGGCGCCATCCGCCTAAGAGGCATCACAACAGGTCTGGCGCCTTCAACTAGATCTATACGAAACTCGATCTCTCTATGCGGCGGTAACCCTTTGACCTCGTCAAAGACATCCTCGAATCCATTCGCGATTGGCACAGATGACAGTCCATCCCGTGGAACAACCAGCGAATACATGAAGCCCATGAAGACGCCTTCTTCATGCTTACATCGTATCACAATCTTTCGCCCCTCCACATTCTCGACTGTCACCTCCAACCTCTCACAATCAACCTTTGCCGCATACTTCCTAAGCCAGTCCATACCCAAAATAATTCCGAACCCCGCAAAGTTCAGAACAAAGCAATCACAAACAAAAGAGCAATCATGACTCGATACAATCAGACCACGGCATAACATACACAAACAAGACGAACCCCCAACTGGATTAGTCACAACCAATGGACTATCAACAATATCCGGTTCTAAACCCAACCGGCCTACAAGTTCACTACAAACAAATGAATGCGACGCCCCAGTATCAAACAACACTCTAACTGGAACACCACATATGGAAAGAGTACCTTGAACCACCACACTCTTTCCTTTCTCTTCAGTGGTAGGAGCTTTCGAAGACGATGGGACAACTCCCAAAGCATATGCTTGCACAATCTGCTTGTCCTTCCTCGGTTCTGGACAATTCTTCCTAATATGCCCCGGCTTGTCACAGTTGTGACTTCATCGGTACCTTCGGATTCTTACAATCCTTAGAGAAATGGCCCTTCTACTGACAATTGTAGCAAGTCACTTTGCCCTTTGGCTTCTTCTGGCCATCCTTACCCTTCTGCTGCTGCTTTCTCTTCTTGTTTCCACCCTGCTGGGGTTTAGACTCTTCCCTGGTCACAGCAACAACAGATCCCTCCTTAGGAAACAGACTCTCATGCCTGAGAGCTTTCTCCACAAGCTTCTCAAATGAATCGTCCAAATGATCCACCAACTATCTCCCAAGATAACTGTCCAAGCCTGTCACAAACTTCTCATTCTTCTGATAAGCGGATTCAATATACGACCTGGCATACTTGGACAAAGCTTCACACTCAGAAACATACTCAAGAACTGGTCTTCCTCCCTGCTTGAGCTCCACAAACTTCTTGAACAGAACAGACTTCTGAGCAGTGGAAATGAACTTAGCTTCAAATCTGACTTGGAATTGCTCCCAAGTAATCTCTTCCTCCAGAGTATTGATGGTAATAGAGTTCCACCAATCAGAGGCTCTCACTTGAAGCTGCCTTGACGCCAACTTCCTCTTAGTAGCATCCTCAATTCACAAATCACTAAAGATCCTTCTACAAGCATCTATCCACCTCTGGACTTCAATGGTTGATTCTGTTCCCAAGAAAACCTTTCCTCCAAGAGCAGTATAGTCCTTACACAACTTAGCAAAATCCACTGGTCTCGGAGCCTGAACCTGAACTCCAACATCAACTGCTGTCCCCGGAACTGGTATCCTTCTCATGATCGAAGTCATCATTGCTTCGAACATAGCAGCATAATCAGCAGCCCCTTCAGTAGCATGGCCTTCCCTAGCAGCTGGTCTCCCTCTTCGACTCATTCTCAATATCTATAAAAGGGAATGATTAGCACACCTAGAGAAACAACTGCATAAAGGACTTAAACTCTACTAAGCTACTATATTATGTATAGTAATCATCCATCAAAATACAATTACGTCTCTCATACGTAGTTACGTCAGCGAGCGTTGGGTAAAATCGATTAACCAAAGCTCTGATACCAAATGTGACGACCGCCCATAACCCCTGCACTGAAGTTAGAGAAAGTGCGCTGTAAAGTGTGCCAGGCATCCATGGACGATTGTCAGGGTAAATTAAAAACCAACAGAATCTATCGTATTACTCACAGCGCATGGACAAAATACAATAGAACATATACATAGTGAAGCTTCACAGAATAGAATCTCATCAATAAAACTTCATAATAGTTGAATACAGACATCAGAATAGTCAATACAACAAGCCTCACTACATAACACTCAGAGAAAATACAAACAGCGGAACATCCAGTACATAGAGTAAGAAGATAATATGCAACCCTCTAGCTCGTCTTCGATATCAACACCGAGGAAAGCAAGAACAGCACCTGTCACCTGCTACCTAGTCTGCCCGTCCCAAAATGGACGAACAGCCCAAGGCAATAAGAGTTAAAACATAAAGCCTTGAGTCAGACAACAGTCTTAGTGAGCAGTAAATTAACTAACAACATACCAAAAGAGCATAAAGGAAAAGGAATAGGAATACAACCCTCCCACTCCACCTCTTTCTACAGTGATAGCCCCCGGACACACACTAAGCAGGAGCAAACATAGCAGAGCACACAATTTAAAGTAAAGCAATTATCACTCGAGTCAAGGGCGATGTTTCCCAAGTACAAACCCCCAAGGCCTAAACCAAGATCAGATAAGCACCCAGAAAATACCGCTCTTGAGACCGAATGACGATACAACCAAACATCCATGACTCTGGCTATCACTGTTATCATTGCCTCGATATCACCGTTAATTGAATGACCGGCACATTCTTTTAGCCGTCCATTAAGGGCTAATGGAAACCCCGGTTCTAGACATAACTCCCGCACGTCATCGTGACCTATGCCTAGGACTATCGAATCTGCCCAGAGTACTTGACTATCAATCATTAGCCTTCAGGGATTATCGAATCTGCCCATCGTACTCTTGCTTTGAGCATGCTAGAACCTTCAACAACAATGAAATCTCAGCCTTCTAGTCATCCTCCTCGACGACTATTTCCATACTAGCTCAAGCGCCTCTCGAGCAAACCATTATCCTCTAACTCGAACCATATCACCGAGTTATCAACATGCTTGGAATGATCCCGTCTGGATTAGACCAAGACTATCTCATATCATGCCTCGCTTCGTCACATCCTCGCAAAGCTTCATCTCAACATCATCATCATCAAATCTATGCATAAGAGCTTCATCATCCGCTACATATGCCACGAGCAGCTTCTCCAATTCAAGAGCCTTTCCCTTAGCTTTTGAATCATCTTCGACCAACTTGTCTAAATCAAATCATCAATCATCTAATTCATAGCAATCAATCAAGTAAAACATTAATCCAAGTAATCAAGAATTCAAATATGGTCTAAATAGACAATTATAACAATAATGGCAATTTCATAATTAAAGAGTCGAAAGTCTAACAAGCATGAAATCATGAGCAATGTCTCTATAATCTTGATGAATGAACTTGCATAGGTTAACACTTAGTAAAATGGTTGTCAAATCGTCATAAACAATGGATCTATATGGATCTATACTTAAGTTTACAAAGATGCATGAAAATCACTACTTTAACTCCAAATCAAGCCAACGATCCGATATACTCATTTGAATCCGTGTGAGAGATAATCACCACTCACCAAATCACCTAAACACCTCAAAAGAAACCCACTTCAGATCTGGACAGCGAAGGATCTAACTTGATCTATCACCAATCCGCTTCAAACGATGAAATCTCTCTTCGAAGAATGTAGATCTTCAATCTAAGCTCTTCGATCTTCGATATGGATGGAAGGAATTACTAGATTGGAGTGAAGGAAAGAAGTGAAGAAGGGTAGAAGTCGAGCTCTCAAAATGGCAGCACTTCGTCGCTTCGAAATCTGGATCCCAAAAAGTGAGAAAAACCCTTCTATTTATAGGCTGATTTTTAGGTCGCTCGCCCTTAGGTCGTCCACGACCCACAACCTACGACCTAAGAAACTCTTCGACCTAACAATGCACACGACCTAACAGACAACTGCAGCTTAGCGCACATACGACTCAACTCCTAGGTCGCTCACGACCTAACACCCAGCGACCTACACTTTAAGCCTTCACGCGACATAAAACATCACGCGACCTACGACTTAGCAAACACGCGACCTAACACCTAAGTCGTCTACGACTTAAGCCAAAACACGCGCGCGCGAACCAGGACTCAACAAGTTACGACTTAACAACTCACGCGACCTAACTACTCACGCGACCTACCAACTTATGCGACCTAACATTCTTAGGTCGTCTAACGACCTAACTATGCTAACATGCTAACCACTAGGTCGCCAAATACTGGGTTGTTAACTCGCTAACTCTTAGGTCGCTTACCCTATAGGTTGCTCCAATATACTAGGTCGCTACATTCTATAAGTCGTTCACTCGACCTAACTAAAAATCCTTAGGTCGCTTTTCCTCTTTAAGACTTCTACCCTGCTCATCTCTTAGGTCGTCTACGACCTAAACTATAACTCGACCTATTCCCTATGCGACCTAAGCCCTTACCTCGCCCAGACTACTAAGTCGCCAACTTCTACAAGTCATCCCATTCCTTAAGTCGTATACTTCCTAAGTCGGTCACTCGACCTAAGCCACCCCATATGACCTAATTTCCCCACGACTTATCCCAATGCCTAGGTCGCTCCAAACCTTCCTATGACCTAAGACTTAGACTCTAGACGACTTAGCAACAGTGCGACCAAATGTCAACTGTTTTACGATGTTTCGATCCGTAAAATACGGGTCGTTACATGTACAAATATTTTCAAGCCTGTGTGATATACATAAATAATTTGTACGCAATATCTTATTCGACTACTTGCTCGGATAAATAGACTTCACTTCCGAACTAGTATCGCTCACTCGACCTCATTGGTGTTGACTCCGATCAAGTTTCTCGATAAGAATCCTTCGTTCTCCTTACACAGCCACATACTATGATATAAAACCTCAATATCATATCGAGAATCCAACTTAAGTGTTCGTTGATAAGAATTAAGTGAGAAATCCTTTTCCAGACAGGTGTGATGTAACGCCCCATCTTTTATACCCAGATTAATAAAGAATATTATGAATGATATCCTATGCTGATTCGGAGAATAAGGCTTTGAAAGGAACGACCATCATGAAATTACTTTGGGCAAATACTGACACGTCTCGTATACCACAGCAAATAATAAAATGACGTGAACAATATCGACACAAAGCAATAACATGAAGGCTCAATATATCCAATAATATAAAATATAATAGATATCCAAGATATATCACAGATCACATCGAAAGGATAAATGTCATAACATAATAGTTAGTCTATAAAAATACAAGTCTGAGCTCACATAATAGCATAATAATATAACGCCATCAAGTACTACCAGCTAGCCAAAATATACATGTATAATGAGTCTCTAACTCAACAAAATCAATACATATACATGCATCTATCAAAAAAGTATAACAAGTCCAACATTTGCTAGCCCAAGTCCAAAAGCTAAGCCCTTCTACCTGCATGGTCTCGGCCTGACCCGAGTGTTATATAAAAATATAACAAACGGGTCAAGTTACAACTAATCAAAGCATGAGAGACATGATAATGAAAATAAAAATAATATGACATGCATCAAAAGAGAACCAACAATATGCCCAAAACAATCACACGCAAGGCATAAAGAAAATCACCATGTCATAAACCATATCAAGTCCTGATAGACTATCATCTCAAAATATGGTGGAGATCATCTCAAAATATTCCCAAAACAATCATACGTAAGGCATAATGCAAATCACCATGTCATAAATCATATCAAGTCCATGATAGAATATCATCTCAAAATATGGTGGAAATCATCTCAAAGTTATCGAAGCCATAAACCAATATCATAACCAAGATGCTTCGATGAACAACGAGAATGATTAACCGAACACTAAACAAAACAATAATGATAGTCTCCCATATCGATCGAAATACAGCAGGATGAGACCTCAACCGGAGGCTCAATACGAAGATTTCATGAGTGCACCAAAAAACTAGATGACACTCACTAGTCCAAAACTGCCGGTCACCAGAAATATAGACGGACCAACAAGATCGATGGGTATGCAGCCACTAGAAATCTAAACGGGCTGCAACTCACATAAGACGGAGGTCATTGGAAAACAAGACGGGCACGTCTCATAATTATGAACAAGTCACCGAAAAACTAAACGGACTTGCCTATCAAAACATAAATTCCAATATCATATGGGCAAGAGTTGGACCGTGGTCGCCTAGGGATCTATCAGCTCTAAATGCCAAACTCCCAAGCAGAACACCATTCATAAGTGTCAAACACTTCCAATAGTAACTAATCGAATATCAACCGTAAATATCCACCTTTTTTGAATATTTACTAAAAGTTAGTGAATTTCACTAATTTCTCTATTCGACAAGTCATGAGAATATCTGGAGTAGATTTAACTACCATCCCATAACCAGTTGAATCACATAACCAACTGATAATTCTAATCCGTTTATAATCAATTCTTATCTCATAGAATGGAAATAATCAAAATTTATTAATAATTATATATATAAAAACATTATAAAATGGAATTTAATATTAGGGTTGCGGCTTATTTAGCCATTTTAACCCTTTAAAACTCAAAATTTGGTAAAACTCAAAACATGAAAGTTGAAGACGATAACCTTAGCTTGAATTCAAATAAAGGATCACTTTATTTCGACAAATAGACAAAAAGATATGGCAATTTCATTTTCAGGTTTTAAAAACATCAAACTCAGAAAATTGATATTCACAGGGCTGAGGCATTCGATTGCCATTTCGACAATCTAAACCTCAAAATCATATAAAACTCAAAACACAAAAGTTGAACATGGTAACCTTAGCTTGAATTAAAAAAAAGCATCATTTAATTCCAACTAATCAAAAGATTTGGCGATTTCATATTCAGGTTTTAAAAATATCAAACTCAGAAAATTGATATTCATAGGGCTGAGGCATTCGATTGCCATTTCGACAATCTAAACCTCAAACTCATATAAACCTCAAAATAAAGTTGAATATGGTAAACTTAGCTTGAATTAAAAAAAATTAACCACCTAATTCTAACTTACAGATCAAAAAATAAGGCCATTTCATTTTCAGGTCTTGAAATTACCAAACTCTGAGTAAATTTAAATTCCACAGGGCTGCAGCTTAAAAAGCCAATTCAATCCTTTAAAACCTAAAATGATGTAAAAATCAAAATAAAAAAGCTGAAGATGGTAACCTTATCTTGAATTCAAAACAAGAATCACCTAATTCTGACTTACAGATCAAAAGGTATGACTATTTCGTTTTTAGGTCTTGAAATTACAAAACTTTGAGTAAATTTAAATTCCATAGGGCTAGAGCTTAAAAAGCCAATTCAACCCTTTAACACCCAAAATACTATAAAACTCAAAATATGAAAATCGAAGACGGTAATCTTAGCTTGAATTCAAAAAAAGAATCACCTAATTCCGACTTACCAATCAAAATATATTGTCATTTCATTTTTAAGACTTGAAATATAGAGAATTCGATAAAAAGAACTTCATTTTCCGAAAAACAAAAACTTGAATTTTGAAATCAAAACCTCATGAATTTTGATTCCTGCAGTCATAGTGAACTCATGGTGGTGTAATGGTGCTACAATGAGAGTCTCGGAGTCATATGAATTAAATTGAAGATATATCCTCCAAAATTCAAAATCTCTCATTTAATAAAAAACAAATTCACTTATGCAAATTACTTAACAAATGTCATTCTATGCAACCAAATGCGACAACCATCATGCCCTATGACTTAGCACCTTATGTCGGACTATATGCAACCAATATATGCAAGTTATGATGGCTAGTTAGTAGAATATGGTCATTAACACGATTAAAAAAACAACCATGACCAAAACAAGCACATATACACAAATTCCCTTCATTCAAGAGTGCCACAACTCTTAAACAAGCAATACATGAATTCCATAATCCCATATTCTTTGTACTTGTGAGGAGAACTCGCCTTTTTCAAAGAAGTAGTTTGCTTTTCCTCATCTAAACCTTGCTACTAACTCTCTAAACACCAAGACTCCTCAACAACCTTCATAATTCACGAAATTAAGAATCCATGCAAATCAAAATCACATCAAATAATATTTTGATTATTCTAAAGGATGTAATTAGGTCTATAGAGCTTACCTTTAATTTTTCTTGAATTTTACTGGATTTATTGGAATTAAAATGAGTGGATTTTTCACCTAGGGCTTCATGGAGCAAAGAGAGAGTATGCTTGAGGAAGAGGGGTCGGTGGGAGTGTTTAATGAGAAGGTCTTCATAAATGAGTAAGTGGGCATAGCCCATGAACAATACTTAGCAAACTTATCCCTTTTTACTTCATTTACTCCCATTTTATCCATTTATTGCTACATGATTAAATTCTAAAAGAATTCCAATACAAAAATAAAAACGAAAACACTTTTATAACTCTCATATCATTATTTAAATTATTTTAAACCCATTTTAACAAAAATTCCAATATTAAACAATTTATTCAAAATTCTCAATGTCGAGGGTAAACCCAAAATTATTTGTTTCTTATCTTTATAATTCCCACAAAAGTATTCCTGACTTGTGAAAATAATTTATTATATATTTAAACCTTTAGTTAATGTTTAAAAAAATTGATTTTACTCCCAAAAACTTCTAAATTAAATTTTAAATCCAAAATTGACGTTTTATAATTCCAAGCTTATATTTTAAAATCTCAAATAAAATCATTAGTCTCATTTAATTAGCAAGCTCTATTTTTTGGGTTGTTACAAAACTCCCCTACTTAAGAAAATTGCATCCTCGTAATTTTTCCTTAAAGAGGAATTCATAACGTGTTATACTAGCATTACATCCATCTATTATTTACTCACACACTACAATGAAGGATGCAAACAACAATCATAGCCAAGCAACCATACAACAAATACTAAAGCACCTACCTAAAATATTCAATAATTGAGACTTCTACCAGCCGTATTGAATACAAATTTGTTTCTCTAAGTGTTGGAAGTTCTGAAAATTTTGGCGGCCTCCTTTGCACGGAGGACATTTCAGAATCTCAAAGTACAAAAGAACATCTATACATCTCCAAATAGGCATCCCGATCACGAGGAACCCAATTAACTACAAAAACAATGGCATATAAATTAACACCTACCTCGCTATGCCCCAAAGGCATGCAACACCTGCTCGAACATGGCATTTCTACCATTTCTCCTTGCCCAAAACTACCTATATTCATTTATGCCATTTATATTTATAAAGTTTTACATATAAAAATAACTACTATATAATATACATCCATTACAAACACACACATATAAAGATTCAAGTTTATCAGTGAAAACCAAAATTTTCCAAATACTCACATTCAACACAGTTTTACGAAAATCAATTTTCCACCTCATAAACTTCAAAATTTTCCAAAATTCAAAACATGAAGTTGTAGATAAGATTCTTAGTTTTCCATCAAGATAAAGAACACTAAATTCGGATTTATGGATCAAATGTTATGGCTAAAACAATTTTCAGATTTTTAAATTCTGGACTGAGATTAATCTTCACATTCAAACACGATTTCAGTCTTTTTTTAAGGGTGACTCGACAAGGAGGAGTTATAAAATCATTCCAAAGTTATACATACACTATAAGCAAACAATTTCCTTTTAAGTTCTACCACTAACAATATTATACCACCTTTTAAATTAGAATTTAAATGCTTAATATTCAATTATATCCAAAATTTCAATTATAAGTTATATACATGAATTCTGTTCTTCAAATATCGTATTCTCAATAAACTAACATTTTACTCTTTACCAATATTCCAAAAATTTCGAAAAAACACCAAAATTGACTTCTAGCTTTCAAATATACTAGACATTCATTTGTAAACATGCACACCATCCTAGGGGATAAACCATCCATTTTAAGCACTAGATTGACAATGCAAGAGATCAAAATCAATAGGTTTTACAATTTAAACCATCCAACGTTCATTTCCAAAAGTGTATATACATACATATATTTATTTATTTATTTTCCAAAACTCAAATTTTAAGTATAAGGTCAAAGGAAGAAATCATATAACCAATGCTAAAAAATTTCCTATATTTTACAAATGAAATATAAAAATCAACTTGAATTCACTAATACTTTAGCAATTTAAAAATTATTCCTACTATTCTTCCAATTATTTTTAAATGTATATAATTCCATTTCATAGCTAAATGAGATCAAACTCTCCAATCAAACGGTGAAACAAATTTTACAAGAGTTTAATACCTCATTCTATATCCTAAATATATTTGAAATTCTCAAATATTATTGAAATACAATTGTCTTATTCGTAAATCATCCAAAATGAATAAAATATAACTTTTAACCTTTCTAACATAACTAATTAAAATCCTCTTGTTAACCATCTATAATTAGCTCTTCACTAAAAGGTTTAACAAGTCTAAATAATGTTATTCATTTTGTTTCTCATTTCCTACATTACAAAATTCTAAAATCAACTTTTGAAATTTCACTTTCTCAATTTAAAACAACTTTTACGGTTTATATATAACTCAACAAATTAGTTTCATCTATATAAAATACACACTTCAGTCATGAGCAAAATCCATAAACACATATTTATATTCTTCAAAACAACCATTTTAATCATTTAGCAAGCCCACTTTCTAAAACTAAATAATTCAAAACTCGATTTGCACCATAATTTTTTTTTCCAACAACACATTGCTAATTTAGGCTTGCTATTAAAATCTAGTTTAAGGTGTTTCAGGAATTTTCAATCAACCAAACAAATGAATCTTATAAATGCTTTCCAAGTATTTGTTCATTCCAAGGGAATTCTCAAAAGATAACTTATACTAACAAATTTTCATTATTCCTCTTTTTTTCCTATAATAAATTACTCCTAGCAAACATTTAAAGATACACCAAAGAGCCATTCAATTACCAATGAAACTTTAAAATCATTATAGCTTAATCCTTTCTAAATAATAAAACCATAAATTAGAATTTCACTATTTTCTTTTGAAATCCAGAATTTCCAATTTTTTAACTTCTTAACCGTACATTTTAGAACTTCCTACTTAAAATCTCCATTTAGAATTGGATATAAACATGCTAAGTTTTATATCTTTAAAATATATGAAAATCCATTTAATTTTAAGACAATATATAGGAGATAATATCGACTGAGCACATTACTTAATTTTAAAACAACCCGACAATTGCTGAGAACCTAAATGTATAATTCAAATAGCAAAATTTGAAATTATTTTAATATCTTAACACATTTACTATTTAATATATTTTTTGAAACTCTAAATTTCCCACTCAAAATTTTAAAGCAATCTTTAAGGGTTTATTTATAAACAATTCCATAATTTAAAGGATTCAAGCATCAAACATAAACTAACAGTCAACCAACATAAATAATTTAATTTAACACATCCATGCCAAAATTAAAATCATCAAATATTTTTCTCAAAATTATAAATATTTTTTTTTCCTCATAAAAATTTCCACTCATACATCTCACTAAAATAAATGCCAAATCATGAACCAAAATGGTTAACCACTACATTCGGCTACGATGTTGACGATATGAGTATCAACATCACCTCGCCCCAATTTCCCAACTTTCCACTCTTATTCAACGTCAAAACATTAATTTAAATTACTTAAAATCCAAAATGTTTTATTTTCTATAACAATTACTATTTGCTATGTCAAAGCATCTCGCTCCAATGTTTAGGAACTCCTATTGATACAATGGTATCCAATGTATCGAGCAGAATCCATAAACATATTTCGGACAACCCAACACAACAAATCTTAAAGCTCTCCCAAAATGGGAATAAATTCCAACATTTAATAAATAATGGATAAAAATCCTTTTTATCATTTTCAACAATTAAAATTTTACTTGTTTGAAATCATTTACTTTGCAAAATTTCAAAAGCATACATAAAATATAATAATAGTACACATTACATACAATATCCATTCAATCAATCAAACAAGCAAATATTATGTAGTGCAATTTTCCAATAATTATATTTCTGTAACCCGGGCTATACACACACACACATATATATCTATTCTAACCCTATCACATATTTTAAATAAGCACACAACAACAAAACAATCAATCACCTTCAGTGAAAACTATTCACTAGCCTTCGCTGCGCAACTTTGATCACAGAGGATCACATTCAAAACATCTCGCTCCTTCGCAACATGAAGTTGTGAAGTCAACCCCATTACGAGATACCAATTAGGGTCTTATACAGCACCCCTAATCGAGAACTTCCCTGAACCAAACCACTCATGAAACAACCCCATTTAACAATACCGACACTACTGGTTAGTTCAACACTTCATCCTATGACTCCCTTCTTAATTCCATTCCAATCAAGGATTAACACATAGAGATGGTGTTTCAGTATAGTAAAAATACTTTATATAATAAAATTTCGAATACATGCCTAATTGATTACCCCAATAATCATCAATTATTCCTATCCCCTAGAGATAATAATAATATCTACCTACCACTCAACCAAGGCGACAAGGCACTAGGTCATACTAGGTCAGGATCTATGAAAAATCATACGTTACATTATTCTGACCTGCTCTGATACCAAGCTGTAATGCCCCACTTTATACCCAGATTAATAAAGAATATTATGAATAATATCCTCTGCTAATCCGGAGAATAAGGCTTCGAAAGGAGCGACCATCGTGAAATTACTTCGGGCTAATATTGACATGTCTCATATACCTCAACAAATAATAAAATTACGTGAACAGTATCGGCACAAAGCAATAACACAAAGAATCAATATATCCAGAACAATATAAAATATAACAGATATCCAAGATATATCATATATCACATCAAAAGGATAAATGTCATAACATAGCAGTGGGTCTACAAAAATACAAGTCTAGGCTAACATAATAGCATAATAATGCAACGCCGTCAAGTAATACTAGCTAGCCAAAATATATATGTAAAATGAGTCTCTAACTCAACAAAATCTATACATATACATGCATCTATCAAAAAAGTATAACAAGTCTAACATTTTCTAGCCCAAGTCCAAAAGCTAAGCCCTGCTACCTACATGGTCTCAGTCTGACCCGAGTATTATATAAAAATATAACAAACGGGTCAGGTTACAACTAATCAAAAGAGTGAGAGACATGATAATAAAAATAATACTAATATGACATGCATCAAAAGAGAACCAACAATATGCCCAAAACAATCGCACGCAAGGCATAAAGCGAATCACCATGTCATAAACCATATCAAGTCCTTGATAGACTATCATCTCAAAATATGGTGGAGATCATCTAAAAATATGCCCAAAACAATCATATGTAAGGCATAAAGCAAATCACCATGTCATAAATCATATCAAGTCCTTGATAGACTATCATCTCAAAATATGGTGGAAACCATCTCAAAATTATTAAAGCCATAAACCAATATCAAAACCAAGATGCTTCGATGCACAACGGGAAAGATTACTTGAACACTAAACAAAACTATAATGATAGTCTCCGATCTCAATCAAAGTGCAGCAGGATGAGACCTCAACTAGAGGCTCACTACGTAGATTTCATCAGTGCACCAGAAAACTAGACGGCACTCACTAGTCAAAAATAGCCGATTACCAGAAATCTTGACAGACCAACAAGATCGATGTGTATGCAGCCACCGGAAATCTAAATGGGCTACAACTCATATAAGATGGAGGTCAACGGAAAACTAGACGGGCATGTCTCATAATCATGAACAAGTCACCAGAAAACTAAAC
The DNA here is from genome assembly GCA_030737815.1 of Allium fistulosum. NCBI lineage: Eukaryota > Viridiplantae > Streptophyta > Magnoliopsida > Asparagales > Amaryllidaceae > Allium > Allium fistulosum. The sequence goes on from CM060905.1 coordinate 1,149,434,652, forward strand.
AAATTTGCTTATCAAGACATAAATTTCGATATCATATTAGTAAGAGTTGGACCGTGGTCACCTAGGAATCTATCAGCTCCAAATGCCAAACTCCCTAAGCAGAACACCATCCATAAGTGTAAAACACTTCCAATAGTAACTAATCTAATATCGAACGAACATACCATAAATATCAGCCGTTTTTGAATATTTACTAAAAGTTAGTGAATTTCACTAATTTCTCTATTCGACAAGTCATGAGAATATCCGGACTAGATTTAACTACCGTCCCATAACCAGCTGATAATTCTAATCCGTTTATAATCAATTCTTATCTCATAGAATGGAAATAATCAAAATTTATGAATAATTATATATATAAAAACATTATAAAACTTCATTTAATCTTAGGGCTGCAGTTTATTTAGCCATTTTTAACCCTTTAAAACTCAAAATTTGGTAAAACTCAAAACATGAAAGTTGAAGACGATAACCTTAGCTTGAATTCAAATAAAGGATCACTTTATTTCGACATATAGACAAAAATATATGGCAAATTCAGTTTCAGGTTTTAAAAACATCAAACTCAGAAAATTGATATTCACAGGGCTGAGGCATTCGATTGCCATTTCGACAATCTAAACCTCAAAATCATATAAAACTCAAAACGCAAAAGTTGAAGATGGTAACCTTAGCCTGAATTAATAAAAAGCATCACTTAATTCCAACTTATCAAAAGATTTGGCGATTTCATTTTCAGGTTTTAAAAATATCAAACTCAGAAAATTGATATTCATAGGGCCGAGGCATTCGATTGCCATTTCGACAACCTAAACCTCAAACTCATATAAAACTCAAAATACAAAAGTTGAAGATGGTAAACTTAGCTTGAATTAAAAAAAAGAATCACGTAATTCCAATTTACAGATCAGAACATATAGCCATTTCATTTTCATGTCTTGAAATTACCAAACTCCGAGTAAATTTAAATTCCACAGGGATGCGGCTTAAAAAGCCAATTCGATCATTTAAAACCTAAACTCTTGTAAAAATCAAAACACAAAAGCTGAAGATGGTAACTTTATCTTGAAATCAAAACAAGAATCACCTGATTCTGACTTACAAATCAAAAGGTATGGCTATTTCGTTTTTAGGTCTTGAAATTACAAAACTCTGAGTAAATTTAAATTCCATGGGGCTGGGGCTTAAAAAGCCAATTCAACCCTTTAACACCCAAAATCCTATAAAACTCGAAATACGAAAGTCAAAGATGGTAATCTTAGCTTGAATTCAAAAAAAGAGTCACCTAATTCCGACTTACCAATCAAAATATATGGTCACTTCATTTTTAGGACTTGAAATATTGAGAATTCGATAAAAATAACTTCATGTTCCGAAAAACAAAAACTTGAATTTTGAATTCAAAACCTCATGAAATTTGGTTCCGGCAGTCATAGTGAACTCATGGTGGTGTAATGATGCTACAATGAGAGTCTCAGAGTCATATGAATTAAATTGAAGATATATCCTCCAAAATTCAAAATCTCTCATTTAATAAAAATCAAAATTCACTTATGCAAATCACTTCACAAATGTCATTCTATGCAACCAAATGCGACAACCATCATGCACTATGACTTAGCACCTTATGTCGGACTATATGCAACCAATATATGCAAGTTATGATGGCTAGTGAGAAGGATATGGTAATTAACATAATTAAAAAAACAACCATGACCAAAGCAAGCACATATACACAAATTCCCTTCATTCAAGAGTGCCACAACTCTTAAACAAGCAATACATGAATTCCATAATCCCATATTCGTTGCACTTGTGAGGAGAACTTGCCTTATTCAAAGAAGTAGTTTGCTTTTCCTCCTCTAAACTTTGCTACTAACTCTCTAAACACCAAGACCCTCAACAACCTTCATAATTCACGAAATCAAGAATCGATGCAAATCAAAATCACATCAAACCATATTTTGATTATTCTAAAGGATGTAATTAGGTCTATAGAGCTTACCTTTAATTTTACTTGAATTTTACTGGATTTATTGGAATTAAAATGAGTGGATTTTTCACCTAGGGCTTCATGGAGCAAAGAGAGAGCATACTAATTTTTTAACGTGGATTTATTTTTATGAATGAGAAAGAGGGGTCGGTGGGAGTGTTTTAATGAGAAGATCTTCATAAATGAGTAAGTGGTCATAGCCCATGAAAAATACTTAGCAAACTTTTCCTTTTTTTACTTCATTTACTCTCATTTTCTCCATTTATAGCTATATGATTAAATTCTAAAAGAATTCCAATACAATAGTAAAAAACACTTTTATAACTCTCATATCATTATTTAAATTATTTTAAACCCATTTGAACAAAAATTCCAATATTAAACAATTTATTCAAAATTCTCAATGTCGAGGGTATACCCAAAATTATTTATTTCTTATCTTTATAATTCCAACAAAAATATTCCCGACTTGTGAAAATAATTATTCTATATTTAAACCTTTAGTTAATGTTTAAAAAAAATTGATTTTACTCCAAAAAAATTCTAAATTAAATTTTAAATCCCAAATTGACATTTTATAATTCCAAGCTTATATTTTAAAATCTCAAATAAAATCATTAATCTCATTTAATTTGCAAGCTCTATTATCTAGGTTGTTTCATGTGAATCACCCTGATGTTATGTATTCGAACCCTAGATCAGGAACCATGCGAATAATACGATCTATGTTTAACTTACGTATTTAATCCGATTGATTTCTTAATTACACCAATTACTTTCTAAATCACTTTCCTTTTCATTTCTAGTGTTTACGCCAATACTAAAATTATTATTTCATAAATTTTCACTTAAGTTTATAAATATTTTATTAAGATCCAATTTTATAAAACCTTAAACTAAAAATTTACTCAAATTTTTTCTATTCACCTGTATGGTACTCTCGAACATCCTAAGAGTATATACAAAATATAAATTTTATATTACCTTTCAAAATTTAGAAGGAGGCCTAAATAAAATAGGAATCTTAAAATCGAGTCAACCTTTCGACCTCTTTGCCATAGAGTATTCAAAGGAAAGATGTTTACTTAGTCGGCCCAATAACATCAAAGAGTTTACATAACTTCGATGTTTAAACAAATGCTACGGTTTTAATAAAACAACGCTTATTAAAACCTTCCTATCTAATTGAACCCATTTAAAACTTGAGTTAAATTATCTCTTTTTTATTCAAAAGTTAATTTTTTTCCATTTATCAAATTACATATCAAAATACCTTTTTATTTTAAATCAATTTCCTTTATGGAAACTTAAGAACTAAATACCCGGTTTTTTATTTCAAATTATTATTGAAATATAATAATATACATCTCCCTTTTGTATATCAAATCATACTTTTGGAGTTTAAACAAAATTTGTTTTACCAAAACAACACTATAGAAAATTATTGTGGTAACATTTCCCGCATAAAAACTCAAAAATAAACACTGATCATGCTGTGGTCATCGCCAAAATTAATTTCCAGCACAAAAGTGAGTTCAGTGCTTTCTTATCCCTTTTAAAATCTTTTTAAAATATTTCTATACACAATACTTTTATTTAATACTATTATTATTTCTTCCAAAATTTTGAAAACAACTTTCAAAAACACCAGAATTTAAGTTCTCAAATTCTATGCTTAAATCCCTTTATATTTATAATGTAACAACCCTAATTTGGAGATTACCTTTCAATATTGAATTATAATTATAATTATAATTTAATATTCTAAATTAAATTAAAATTGGAGAATTAAATTATTTATTTGTAATAAACAATGGATTGTGGAATTTAAAATGATAAAATGAAATTCCAAGCTTTATTCTATTTTATTTGGAGTGATAATAAATGGAATATGTGCTTTAAATAATGAAAATTATTTCATTTTAAAGAAAATACAGTAATTATCATAATTATTGTCCATTTGCTTCTTTTAATAATTTTAAAAGAAGCATGTAATTTTTAAAGATGGTTTATTGAAATAAAAGATGGAAATTGGGTTAAAAATAAGTTTTGGTTATAAATAATGTTTTGAAATGGTTTGAAATATTTTTGTAAGTGAGAAAATAAATTTTTGTGAAATTTTGGAAGTTAAAAACAATGTTTTATTCATTTATTTGAGTAAATGGTGTATTTTTGTTAATAAAGGATTTTAATAAAAAAAATGTTTAAAAAAAATAAATTAATCTTTTATTAAGAAGAAAATGGATTTTTATTTATGTACATGTGATATATACACATATTTCTTTGTTAGGTGTTGATTTTTAGTCTAAACCATATTATTTCCTTTTATTTTCAAACCCAACTCGGCCCATTTAACCTTAGCCTAGTTAAGAAAAGAGGAAAAAGAATGTATGTTCATTTCGTATTACCTTCTCCTTCTTCCTCCTTTAGCATAAAAGCAAAGCATGTAAAGCAAACTTCTCAAATTCAAAAATCAAGCAATTTCTTCATTTTAATTCAATAAATTTACAATCTACTGATAAATAAAAGGTAAAAAACTCTAAATCACTTAAATTTCATCACAAAATTCTTTTACAATGAATGATTTCTAATTTTACTATAAATATTGTTTGCATGCTCTTCTTTTCTCCTGTACAGGTATTTAGTAGCTTCAATCTTGCAAAAGCTTCAACTTTGCTGCAAAATCTGAGCTTTTATCATCTATCAGCAAGGCGAGTTGTATAAACTCACAATCTAGCAAAACAAAAGTGCCAAAGCTTGAAAATTTTGAAAATATTAGCTTATGTTCGTTGTTTTCCTGTAGTTGAATTTCTCTGTTATAATCTAGTGTCTGTTGCTACTTTGAGACCTTGTATCTTGTGTTTTCGACAATGAAATGCTACCGGATTTCTTTCATTTGGTAGCCTGCATGTTAAATTACATCTCTGTACATTTTTGTTGAAAATTAAGCTCATTTGCTATGCTAAACTCAGGCTAGAAAAACAGTTCGCGAGTAGGAAATTGTCTAGAACAAAAATAAGTAGACCAGCTCGATAGCCATCCTCCCTGGGTCGACGTGTAGGTTGACGCAGAGGCTCCTAGGTCGATCATATGGTTGACCTAGGGGCCAAAGAGGTCGACCTGGTCGCAGCCCCTTTTTGCTCCTTGTTTGCTTGTTGTTCGTGTGTTTTCGACTCATTTTCTTGCTATTTTCTGCCATATTTCGAGTTGTTTCTAATTGTATTCAAAGGCCATGATGTCTATCAATAGACTAGCCAAATTTTGGAGATTTAAAAATTCAAATTTTGAATTACTTTGAATTTAAGTTCGAATATCGGTTTGAGTGGTTTTCCTTGTTTTTATTCGTTTTCGAGCACGGTTTTCTCCGAATCTTTTTGAAATGATTTTTCAAATTAATGGGCATTTTAAAATAATTATTATATAATATTTTAAAGTATTTTTAATGTGTAAAATCTATTTATTCTCTATAATAAGAGAAATGTTCAAAAAGGGTTTTCAAATAGATTTTGGAAATCGGTTTTCAAAGCTTGTTTTACCAAGTAAATTATTTTATATATAAATTACACACTTTTGCACTATTCGAGCGAAAGAGAAGGAGAATTAAATGGTTTGGTAAACCACGTGGTATGGGACAGCTGCGTTTATCTCATCGGTTAATTCCTGACTTGTCCATTTGATCGTTTTGACCTTCAAGTCGAGTTTACAGATGAGGGAGGTAAACTTTTTACTGCTTTGAGTATGAAATTTACTAGCGGTTACTAAACTATTTAGTGCGAACGTGTGGTATGGGACACACGTTAACACTGTTCGGGTTCCTATCCGATATTTTGCGACACATTTGCCATTGCAGCGTGCTAGTACTAGACCTTCAGGTCATTGCCATTGCAGCGTATTTGTCTTCGAGACGTTTTCCATTGCGGCGTTTGCCATTGCAGCATATTTGCCATTGCGGCATATTTGTCATTGTGGCGTTTTGCCTTCGGGCGAGGTACCTATTTGAGATAACAGTACTCGGCAAGGCTTCGGCCACATGCACGTGCTAAACTTTTGAGATGATTTCTTTGACTATTTTCCCTAGTGTATCGCCCCTTTCAGGAATTCGTCCTTTGAACCATTCGATATATATTTGTGGCGATTACCTTTCGGGAATTTGAACTCCTGGGAGTTCTATTTTGAGACTTGTGTTGCCTACATGGTGTTATTGAGATTTTCCTTTTGGCATTTACTTGAGATTTTATTCTCCTCTTTGGAGATATATTTGCCTTATGGCGTGTTTGAGATGGGATCTCTTCGGGCATGTTTTGGATTGCCGATTTGGCGGGTTTAGGTTTTCCCCCCTAAATCATATTTGATGTTTTCTAAATGCCGATGATATAAGGCTCGCAACTCTTAGCGTTTTATGGGTTGTTCTATTATTTTTGAGATTATATGTTGTGTAGTGATACCTTTCATCACATGAAGTCACTATACCCTTTAAAGTGTCCCTTCTCACTTGGGAATATTAACACTTTATCCTTATGATCATATTATCGCTTATCCTTGTAAATAGATTTGTTTAGCTAGATTGACCCATGTATTTATACTCAGGTCAGACCGAGGTGTTTCAGGTTAGGTACTTTTGGACTTAGCCTATTCTGCTTCCGCATGGACTATTCTGCTAGCTCCTTTTGGTTATAGCTTTTCATGTAGTCCTTTTTGTTTGCTACTATGATATGTATATTCTTTTGACTCGATTGTAAACTATGGTTGCTATACCACTTGACATGTATCATTTTGTATACTCTGTGATGTATCTGTATATGTGTATATATATGTGATGATCTGCTGTTATGCGGTGTGTTTTGCATTCGGGTTGTTGTATTTTGTTCTGATAGATCCTATAGCCACCTATGGCTTTGTATTAAGTATTTATTGGATATGTCGGTCCACTTGAGATACAAAAAAAAAATATTGCATTTGTCGACGTAATCAATAGATATTTAAGACAAGGCTATAGATGGTCGCTCCTATCCAACCCTATTCTCTGCATTAGCTGACAGCATTACCCAGTAATACTCTTTGTTAATGTGGGTCTCGGGGTGAGGCGTCATAGCTTGCTTTCAGAGCTCAGTTCAGAACAAAATATGATAAACATAGAACAGAAGCACATATTACGGTACATCTAAGTGTTATACAATTGTTACAAATCCCTTAATCATCGTGCCTTTGACCTTTTTTTGTCCTTTGGGGTAGATAGAAATTTGGGAATACGTCTAGGAATGCATTTTAATTCCGTAGTATTCCTTATTGAATTAATGATATCTACCCTGTGAATAATATTTATCTTATCTTAACTTTTAGCTAATGGCTGGAAAAGGCAGAGGACAATGCTCGGATGCTGGGCAATCCAGCGGCTCGCATTCGGACCGTGTTTATATGTCTGCCGATAAGTTTATGGAGTTATTTAGGAGCACTCAGCCTCCAGCTCCTACTCGAGCATCTCCTCCGCGCAAGTCTGTCTTCGCGCGCTTGTGCACTGATTTCCCTCATCTCGGAGGAAAGCCGTTCAAAGGCTCTGAGTCCGTTCTTGAGGTCCAAGCTTGGATTCGTACGTGTGAGCGCATATTCTCCTGCAAGGATCTTTCTGACCACGACAGAGTTCTTGTAGCATCTAGCATGTTGCAAGAGCGTTCCCTTGATTAGTACAAGCTTCTCATAGCTAAGCTCGATGAGTCTACTCTTTCTTGGACTCAGTTTCAAGAACGATTCGAGCTCAAGTTCATTCCTGAATCTGAGAAAGCTTTGTTAGCCCGTCGCTTCCTCGAGTTGAAGAAAGGAAATACCTCCATCTCTAATTGTGTTACATCATTCGAGGCCTTATCTAAGTATGGTCTTGAATACATGAGCACTCCATATAAGAAGAATCTAAAGTTTGTCTTTGGTCTTAAGAAGTATCTCAAGAAGTCTTTAATGCTCCAGCTCAAGTTTTCTTTCGAGGAGTTGGTTGACTAGGCACTTCATCTCGAAGCCATCGAAAAAGAGTGCGAGAGTGGTGATGAGGTTGAGGTTCGCAAGAACCCCAATAAGAAGAATTTCCCATTTCATAAGCCAAAGTTTTTCCCTTCCAAGAAGAAGAAACCAGTTGGGTCTGGTCCTAGTCCTCAGCCTAGTGGAACACCTCCTACTCGGAAGGGGTGTTTCAATTGTGGTTCTCCTGACCACGTGATTCGTGATTGTCCTAAGCCTCTCTTCTGTCGTTGTTGCAAGAAGGAAGGCCTCCACCTTGCCACTTGTCCCACTGCTCCTAGTAATACCCAGTCTAGCAAGGTGAATGTAGTGGATGCTTCTGGAGGGTCTTCTAAGCGCAGAGGTACATCTCCTTCTATCCTTGAAGGCTTTATTTAATTCCATGATCGTTCTATTCGAGTTCTCTTTGATATGGGTGCATTGCATTCATTCGTATCGAAAGAGCTCGTTGAAGCTATTTCTTTGGATGTTTCATGTCTTGTTACTTCATTGAGGATTGTGAATCCTATCGGGGGATCCGCAACCCTTAGCATGCTTTGTGATGATGTTGAGATTGTTTTATGTTGATTTTCATTCCGTGCAAATCTGCACGTTATTTCTTATTTGGTTTTGGTATGATTTTGGGTATGGACTGGCTAGTGCGATACGATGCCAGGATTATTTTTTCTGAGAGAGTTTTATATCTTCAACATCTATATTCGTTTGCTCTACTATCACTTGTTCTTCGGAATGTGGAAAATTTCGAAATGGCTTTATATTCTCTAGACTCATGAGATGATGATGATATATCTTATATACATGTTGTTTGTGATTTCTCTGATGTATTTGAGCTTGTTTCGGGCTTCCCACCCAAGCGGGCAATCAATTTCCACATTGATCTCATTCTGGGCATGCAGCCAGTTAGTCGTCCTCCCATGAGGATGTCTACAAAGGAAAATGAGGAACTCAAGAAGCTGCTTTTTGAGCTTGAGTCCAAACAGTTGATTCGGTCCAGTTTTTCACCATGAGGTGCCGTGGTCGTCTTCGTGAAGAAGTCTGATGGAACTCTTAAGCTTTGCATCGACTATCGCAAGCTTAACGAGTTGATTATCAAGAATAGATATCCTTTGCCTAGGATCGACAATATGTTAGATCAATTGAGTGGTGCTAAGGTCTTTTCTTAGCTCGACCTTGCCACTGGTTTTCATCAGCTATGAGTTGCGGAAGATAGCATACCTCTTACAGCTTTATGCACTAACTATGGATCTTACAAGTGGTTCGTTATGCCCTTCGGTTTGACGAACACTCCTGCTTTCTTTGTCGATCTTATGAATCAAGTATTTCGGGAATATCTCGATAAGTTTGTCCCTGTGTTCATCGATGACATTCTTGTTTATTCGAAGTCTGAAGTCGATCATGCTAATCAGTTGAGAATTGTCTTGAGTACTCTTTGTAATCATAAGCTTAAAGCCAAATTCTCCAAGTGCCACTTCTGGAAGGATAAGGTTAAGTTCTTAGGCCATGTTATTTCCTCCGAAGGTATTTCGGTTGATCCTTCGAAGATCGAATCCATCCAGGATTGGAAGAGGCCTGAGAATGTTCATGAGATTCGCAGCTTCCTTGGATTGGCGGGTTACTTCCGCCAATTCATTAATGACTTTTCCCACATTGTGCTTCCTCTTACTGGTCTTACTCGGAAAGGCATTCGATTTATTTGGTCCGACAAGTGTGAAGCTTCTTTTCAGCAGTTAAAGGAGGTTCTCAATAATGCTCCTATTATTGTGGTCCCCGAAGGGAACCAAGATCTTGTTGTCTACACCGATGCTAGTGATTGTGGCCACGGTGCCATACTTATGCAGAAGGATCAGGTAGTTGCTTATGCTTCTAGGCAACTACGGCTGAATGAAGTTCGCTATGCCACTCGTGACCTCGAGTTAGCTGCCATTGTCTTCACCTTGATGATTTGGCGACACTATTTATTAGGCGAGCACTTCATTCTCTATAAATATCACAAGTCCTTGAAATATCTGTTCACTCAGAAGGAGCTCAATATGAGGTAACAGCTTTGGCTCGAGTTCCTTTCCTCCTATGGCTTCGATATCCAGTATACTCCTGGTAAGGGTAATCGTGTTGCTAATGCGCTTAGTCGCAAACATTCGGTTGTTGTTTCTATGATGCTAGCCGAGTGGGATGTTCTAGAGATCTTATCCCTTTGTGATATTCGTGATCGAGCTCCATCTTCTGATTCTCCTATTTTATTATTCATTTTGGAAGCTCGACCCAATTTATTGGATCGTATTGCCGATGCTCAGTGGCGTGATCCTGATCTTGTGCACCTTATTAAGATTTGTGAACCTGAGTCCCATGATGAGTAGTTGCGGGAGTTCAGTATTGATTCTCATAGGTGTCTTCACAAGAAGAACCATCCAGTCGTTCCTTTTGATTCTGCACTTAGGCATGACATTCTCTATGACTGTCACCGTTCTAAGTATACCATTCATCCCGGCAGTAGTAAGATGTATGTCGATATGCATTGCCATTATTATTGGGAAGGTATAATGCACGATGTAGCAAGTTATGTGAGTAATTGCATGACTTGTCAACTTATCAAAGCCGAACATTAGCGCCCTTCTGGTCTCCTTCAGCCTCTAGAGATTCCATTGTGGAAATGGGATCGGATTTCGATGGATTTTATTGACGGCCTACCTCTTTCGAGATCGGGCCATTCTAGCATTTGGGTTATTGTTGATCGCCTCACCAAATCCATTCATTTCATTCCTATTAAGTCTAATAGGAGTGCTTCTCTTTTTGCTAAGTTACATATCAAAATCATGAGACTTCACGGTGTTCTTAGTTCAATTGTGTGTGACCGTGATCCGCTTTTCACGAGTCATTTCTGGTAGAGTCTTCAGCAAGCTTTGGGAACAAAGCTTAATTTCAGCATAGCATATCATCCGCAGTCTGATTGACAGACTGAATGGGTGAATCGTATTCTCGTGGATCTTCTCCATGCTTGCATTCTAGATTTTTGGGGTAGTTGGGAGGATCACCTACCTCTTGTATAATTCTCCTACAACAATAGCTTTCAGTCATGTATCGGTATGGCTCCTTTCGAAGCCCTTTACGGAAGGCCATGTCGATCACCTACTTGTTGGTTAGAATTTGGAGAGAAGCTTTTTCTTGGCCCAGATTATATTCATGATTCATCTGAGAAGATTGTTCTTATTCGTCAGGGAAAGAAAGAGGCACATAGCCGCTAGAAATCCTACACGGACAACCGTAGGAAGCCTCTCGAGTTCTCTGTCGGTGATTTCGTTTTCATTCGTGTTTCTCCTCTGAAAGGGGTTATGCGCTTCAGTACGATTGGGAGATTGGCTCCTCGCTTTATAGGACTATTTCCTATTACTGAACGTATTTGCCCTGTGGCTTATAGAGTTTCACTTCCATCTCATCTATCTAACATTCATGATGTGTTTCACGTCTCTCAGCTTCGGAAGTGTCTTCGAGATTCCGATTCTGTTATCGATTCTCCTAATTTGCAAGAGCTTGAGATCTCGCCAGACCTATCAGTTGTGCAGCAGCCTTTTTGTGTACTTGCTTCGGAGGTGAGACGCCTTCAAAACAAGGAGATGCTGCTCGTTAAAGTTCAATGGTCCACTAATCCCAATGACTACACTTGGGAGACCAGAGAGTTTATCGAGAATTCATATCCCGGTTTTCTATCTTCGCATAGCAATGGTGAGAATATCTCTTTTTCTCAAGCTTATTTCTTTTCTTTCTGAGTGATGAAGATAAATAGTTGAATACAAATTCTTCTCTAGGAATTGCGGGGATGCAATTTTGTTAAGGGGGGAGTCTGTAACAATCCTGATTTGGAGATTACCTTTCAATATAGAATTATAATTGTAATTATAATTTAATATTGTAAATTAAATTAAAATTGGAGGAATTAAATTGTTTATTTGGAATAAATAATGGATTTTGGAATTTAAAATGAGACAATGAAATTCCAAGCTTTATTCTATTTTGTTTGGAGTGATAATAAATGGAATATGGGCTTTAAATAATGAAAGATTTCATTTTAGAGAAAATACAATAATTATAATAATTATTTTCCATTTGCTTCTTTTAATAATTTTTAAAAGATGTAATTTTTAAAGGTGGTTTATTGAAATAAAAGGTGGAAATTGGGTAAAAAATAAGTTTTGGCTATAAATAATATTTTGAAATTGTTTGAAATATTTTTCTAAGTGAGAAAATATATTTTTGTGAAATTGTAGAAGTTAAAAACAATGTTTTATTCATTTATTTGAGTAAATGGTGTATTTTTGTTAAATAAAGGATTTTAATAATAAAAATGTTTTAAAAAAATAAATTGATCTTTTTATATGGTAAGAAATGTTTTATTACGCACATATTTCTTTGTTAAGTGTTGATTTTTAGCCTAAACCATATTATTTCTTTTTATTTTCAAACCCAACTCAGCCCATTCAACCTTAGCCTGGTTAAGAAAAGAGGAAAAAGAATGTACGTTCATTTCTTATTACCTTCTCCTTCTTCCTCCTTTAGCCTAAAAGCAAAGCCAGTAAACCAAACTTCTCAAATTCAAAAATCAAGCAATTTCTTCATTTTAATTCAACAAATTCAAGGCTTTTTACAATTTAGTGATAAATAAATGGCAAACAACTCCAAATCACTTAAATTTCATCACAAAATTCTTTTACAGTGAATGATTTCTAATTTTAGTGTAAATATTGTTTGCATGCTCTTCCTTTCTCCTGTACAGGAATTTAGAAGCTTCAATCTTGCAAAAAGGCTTCTACTTTGCTGCAAAATCCGAGCTTTTATCATCTATTAGCAAGGCGAGTTGTATAAACTCACAATTTAGCAAAACAAAGGTGCCAAAGCTTGAAAATTTTGAAAATATTAGCTTTTGTTCGTTGTTTTCCTGTAGTTGAATTTCTCTATTATAATCTAGTTTATTTTGCTACTTTGAGACCTTTTATCTTGTGATTTCGGCAACGAAATGCTGGCGGATTTCTTGTATTTGGTAGCTTTCATGTTGAATTACATCTTTGTAAATTTTTGTTGAAAATTGAGCTCATTTGCTATGCTAAACACAGGCTAGAAAAACAGTTCGCGAGCAGGAAATTTTCTGGAACAAAAATCTGTAGACCAGGTCGACAGCCACCCTCCCTGGGTCAACCTGGAAGTCGACCCAGAGGCTCCTAGGTCGACCATAAGGTCAACCTAGAGACCAAAGAGGTCGACCTCCAGGTCGACCTGGTTGCAGCCTCTTTTTGCTCCTTGTTTGCTTGTTGATCGTGTGTTTTCGACTCGTTTTCTTGCTATTTTCTGCCATATTTCGAGTTGATTCTGATTGTATTCAAAGGCCATGATGTCTACCAATAGACTAGCCAAATTTTGGAGATTTAAAAATTCAAATTTTGAATTAGTTTGAATTTAAATTGAATTTAAATTCGAATATCGGTTTGAGTGATTTTCCTTGTTTTTATTCATTTTCGAGCACGGTTTTCTCCGAATCTTTTGGAAATGATTTTTAAAATTAATGGGTATTTCAAAATAATTATTATATAATATTTTCAAGTATTTTCAAGTGTAAAATATATTTATTCTCTATAATAAGAGAAATTTTCAAATAGGGTTTTCAAATTGATTTCGGAAATCGATTTTCAAAGCTTGTTTTCCCAAGTAAATTATTTTATATATAAATTACACGTTTTTGCACTATTCGAGCGAATGAGAAGGAGAATTAAATGATTTGGTAAAACACATGGTATGGGACATGTGCGCTTATCTTATCGGTTAATTCCCGACTTGTCCGTTTGATCGTTTTGACCTTCGAGTCAAGTTTACCGATGAGATGAGGTAAACTTTTTACTGCTTTGAGTGTGAAATTTACTAGCGGTTAGTAAACCGTTTAGTGCGAACGTGTGGCATGGGACACACGTTAACACTGTTTGGGTTCTTGTCCTAGAGTTTGTGACACATTTGCCATTGCGGCCTGCCAGTACTAGACCTTCGAGTCATTGCCATTGCGGCGTATTTGTCTTCGAGACATTTGCCATCGTGATGTTTGCCATTGCGGAGTTTGCTATTGCGGCATATTTTCCATTGCGACGTTTTGCCTTCGGGCGAGGTACCTATTTGAGATAATAGTACTCAGCAAGGCTTCGGCCGCATGCACGTGCTAAACTATTGAGATGATTTCTTTGACTATTTTCCTTAGTGCATCACCGCTTTCCGGAATTTGTCCTTTGAACCATTTGATATATATATTTGTGGCAATTACCTTTCGGGAATTTGAACTCTTAGGAGTTCTAGTTTTGAGACTTGTGTTGCCTACACTAGCGTTATTGAGATTTGCCTTTTGGCGTTTACTTGAGATTTTATTCTCCTCTTTGGAGATATATTTGCCTTATGGCGTGTTTGAGATGGGTTCTCTTTGCGCATGTTTTGGATTGCCTATTTGGCGGGTTTTGGTTTTTCCCCCTAAACCATATTATATGTTTTATGTATGCCGATGATATGGGGCTCGCTACTCTTAGAATTTTATGGGTTGTTCTATCGCTTTTGAGATTATATGCTGTGTAGTGATACCCTTCATCACATGGAGTAACTATACCCTTTAAATTGTCCCTTCTCACTTGGGATTATTATCACTTTATCCTTATGATCATATTATCGCTTATCCTTGTAAACTGATTTGTTTAGCTAAACTGACCCGTGTATTTATACTCGAGTTAGACCGAGGTGTTTCAGGTTAGGTACTTTTGGACTTAGCCTATTCTACTTCCGCATGGACTATTCTGCTAGCTCTTTTTGGTTATAGCTTTTTATGTAGGCCTTTTTGTTTCCTACTCTGATATGTATATTCTTTTGACTCGCTTGTATATTGTGGTTGCTATACCAGTTGACATGTATCATTTTGTATACTTTGTGATCTATCTGTATATGTATATATATGTGATGATATGTTGTTCTATTATGTGTTTTGCATTCGGGTTATTGTATTTTGTTTTGATAGATCCTATAGCCACATATGGCTTTGTATTAAGTATTTATTGGATATGTCGATCCACTTGAGATATAAAAAAAATAGCATTTGTCGACATATTCAATAGATATTTAAGACAAGGCTATAGATGGTCGCTCCTATCCTGCCCTATTCTCCGCATTAGCAGATAGTATTACTCGTTAATACTTTTTGTTAATGTGGTCTCGGGGTGGGGCGTCACATATAAATTCTATTTATTAATTTACTTATATAATTTCACTTTGAAATATTTATTCACATAAATTCTTCTAAGTAATATTACCATTACTTACTCAAATCCTTTTGAAATAATTTCAGATAGTAACGTGATCTAGAAATCCTCAAAAACACTTTTTTTTAACTTATATGACACCATTTATAAATCATATGAATCATTTTATATATACCCTACTCATATAAAATGTACCTTTAAAAATTTTCTTATATTATAATAACTTTCCTTTATTATAACAAAATTTTCTCAAATATTTATCCTCTAAATGTCTTATCTTACTAGTTAAGTTAAAGTAAACAACTTTGATTAAAAGTTTTCTTTTAACTCAACATTATTAAAAGATGATTTTAACTTAAAGTTTTCACCGAACACCTTATAGTCAAACTTTGAAACTTAATTCACAAAGGGTTCATTTTAATACACTCATAATTATCTAAATAGTAAATGCGTATAAATTGATCGAGCATAAATTAACAATCAACAAACATTATTCAATGCTCCTAAACTATACTAGCATGACAAATCAAACAATAATTATAATAAAGAAATATTATCATACCAAACAAACACTATAAATAACTATATAAATTTGAAAATTATTCCTTTATATATAAAATATATAATCCTAGGTAAGTTGTTTCATTTACCTAATTTCAAAAATCAATATTCTGTCTGTTTGACTTGTTCAAGTGTTTAAAACCCCTACCGACACCATGGTGTCCCACATCTCGACCAGAATTCATAAACAACTCAATAAACCAATTAACACAATACGTTTTTATAAAAATAATAAATACGCTCTCGTATATATAATACTCTCAAACTAATTCTAGAGTGTCACTTACCCTATCTCTAATGAGCCATACCCAACCAAAGCCAAGGTTCTTGCTTAACCTTAAGCTCTAATACCAAATGTATCACAATTCTCAGTAAAGTCATCAAACCCATAATATTTAAAGAAAAAGAATCAACAAGTTCTTTTGATATAAAAGAGTGGGACGCACTCGTATCAAAAGAAACCAAATAGGAAGATCACGAAATAAAATAATGCTATCAAGGATAGAAGGAGAATTAGCTCTGGACCGAGAGGAACCTCCAGAAGCCTTAGCAACATAAAGCTTGCCAGACTTGGCACTAGTAGGAGCAGTAGGGCAGGTGGAAATACGATGACCTTCCTTCTTGCAATAACGGTAGAAGAAAGGCTTAGGACAATCTCGGATCATATGATCAGGAGAACCACAATTGAAACACTTCCGAATGGAAGGTGTTCCAGTAGATTGAGAATTAGAACCAGATTCAACAGGCTTTTTCTTCTTGGAAGGGAGAAATTCCTGTTTATGAAATGGAAACTTCTTCTTATTGGTATTCTCGCGAACCTCAAAATCATCACCACTAACACACTCTTTCTCGATGGCTTCGAGATGAAGTGCCGAGTCAACCAATTCCTCAAAAGAAAGCTTAAGCTGAAGCATTAAGGACTTCTTAAGATATTTCTTAAGACTAGAGACAAACTTCAGATTCTTCTTATAAGAAGTGCTAATGAATTCAAGACCATACTTAGATAAGGCCTCAAATGATGGAACATACTCAGAGACGGAGGACTTTCCTTGCTTCAACTCAAGAAAGCGACGGGCCAATAAAAATTTCTCAGATTTAGGAACGAATTTGAGTTCGAATCGTTCCCGAAACTGAGTCCAAGAAAGAATAGACTCATAAAGTTCGGCTACAAGAAGCTCGTACCAATCAAGGGCACACTCTTGTAATAAGCTAGAAGTTACAAGAACTCGATCGTGGTCGGAAAGATCCATACGAGAGAAGATACACTCACATGTGCGAATCCAAGCTTGGACCTCAAGAATGGACTCGGAGCCTTTGAATGGCTTTCCACCAAGATGAGAAAAATCACTGCACGGGCGTGCAAAGGCAGACTTGCGCACAGGAGATGCTCGAATAGGAGCAGGAGGCTGAGTGCTCCTAAAAAACTCCAAAAACTGATCGGAAGACATGTAAACGCCATCCGAATGCGAGCCGATGGATTGCCCAGCATCCGAGCGTCTTCCTCTGCCTCTTCCGGCCATTAGCTGAAAGATAAGATAAGATAAAGATTATTCACAAGGTAGATATCATTAATTCAACCATGGAATACTACGGAATAAAAATGCATTCCTAGGCGTATTCCCAAAATTCTATCTACCCCAAAGGCACGGAAAGAAATAAAGGCACGACGATTCAAAGATTCGTAACATTCGTACAAAACTTTGATGTACCGTAATATGTGTCTCTGTTCTATGTTTATCATATTTTGGTCTGAACCTGACTCTGATACCAAGCTGTAACGCCCCACTCCGAGACCTACATTAGCAAAGAGTATTACCAGGTAACACCGTCTGCTAATGCAGAGAATAGAGCTAGTTAGGAGCGACTATCTATAACCTTGTCTTAATTATCTATTGAATACGCTGACAAATGCCACTTCTTACTTAAATGGATCGACATATCCAATAAATACTTAATACAAAGCCATAGGTGGCTGAAGGATCTATCAGAATAAATATGACAACTCAAATGTAATACACATCACAGAACAGAAGATCATCATATACATTTTCACATATACAGATACACCACAGAGTTTACAAAATGATACATGTCAAGTGGTAAAGCAAACCACAATATACAGGCGAGTCAATAGAATACATATCAGAGTTACAGACAAAAAGTACTACACAAAAAGCTATAACAAAAAGGAGCTAGTGGAATAGTCCATGCGGAAGCAAAATAGGTTAAGTCCAAAGTACCTAACCTGAAACATCTCGGTCTGACCCGAGTATAAAATACACGGGTCAGTCTGGCTAAACAAATCAGTTAGATAAACTAAATGATAATGAACATACAAGATCATAAAGTACGACAATTATCTCCAAAAGAGATATCCAAATCATCTAACATAAGATGAATCAAAACAAGCCTCATATCATAGGCAACTCAAATAACAAAGGATATCATATCCCAAACAAGCCAAAAGGCAAATAACAAATACCAACAAAGGTACACAAGTTTCCACAAGGTAATCGCTATATATCGTGTGGTTCAAAGGACCTACACCGAAAGGCGATGCACTAGGGAAATATAATTGTCAAAGAAACAAAAGATGCTCGAGCTCAGTAATGTATAACAAGGATCCACATGCCTGAAGGCACAAACTCAATATCACTTGAGCGGTGACGAATGACCAACTCCAAAAGCGATACTATAGGGCAACAAACCCAAATATCACTCGAGCGGTGGCGAATGACCAACTCCAAAAGCGATACTATAGGGCAACACCCAAAGGCAACGCCCGAAGGCAACGCCCGAAGGCAACGCCAAAAGGCAACGCCCGAAGGCAACGCCCGAAGGCAACGCCAAAAGGCAACAAATCGTAGTGGCGGTACTGGACACCACTGTCCGACGGAATGTGTCACAACTCTTAGTAAGGAACCCAAAAAATGTTAACGTGAGTCCCATACCCCACGTTTGCACTAAACGGTTTACTAACCATTAGTCAATTTCACACTCAAAGCAGTACAACGTTCACCTCATCTCATCGGTAAACCAGACTCAGAGGTCAAAACGGTCAAACGAATATATTAGGAATTAACTGGAAAGATAAACCCACATGTTCATAGCACGCGTTTTATTTAATCATTTAATTCTCCTCCCTCTTCGCTCGAAGTGCAAAATTGTGTGTGTGTTTTAAATAGAAATTATAAATTGGAGAAACAAGCTTTTAATACAATTTAAAAAGATCATTCCCCGTGTACGAAATCTAAAAAGAATCATCAAAGTCAAAGAATGCAATAACAACTAATTGGATCAACACGAACCGATTAAACAATGGAAATTCAATCAAAAATAGGCAAATAGGCAAAAATAGGCAATCCTAGACGTCTGGGGGTCAATCCAGACGTCTAGATTTAGGTTCTGGAAATTCAAAAACCATCCTGACGTCCGTAGGGTGGCTTCAGACGTCTGATAGGGTGGTTCAGACATTTGAAAGGGTCTTTCAGATGTCTGAAAGGTTGTTTCAGACGTCTGACTCTGTTTTCTGCCATTTTTATAAATTTCCGCCGTAAAAACTTTTGCTGCTGGTTTAAAACTAGACGTCTGAACTTGCATTTCAGACGTCTGAAGACCTGGTCTGGGCAACAATTTGCCTAGGCCATGATGGCCAAAACGATTTGGGAGCGATCGATCGAGCAATGACGACCAAGGATTTACGCCAAACGACAAGCTAGCCTTACAGGCTCTTCGATACACCCTAAACATCAAAGTCCAAACATCCACAAGAGGATTTTCATAAAAATTGGACCAAAACACAAAAATTGGAATATTCACCAATTCAATTCAAATCAAAAGCAAACGGACATAGATAAGTGTTAGGAATTCATACCTAACAACAATGATATCTATAGAAGTAGATGTGAGTTCAAAAACTCACCTTTTTAACTCAAAAACAAAGATAAGAAGCACAAACACAAGGAAAAGATCAACCACTCTTCACGTCAACTCTACAAGCTTCAATCTAAGATAAAAAACAAGTATTTCCTAAATTAGGGTTTAGGAATTTTCTGAAATTGAAGAGGAAATGAGATGGAGAAGATGAAGGAGATGCTTACCAAAGCTTTTCCAAGAGTTTGGAGCTAAAACTTGGATTTGCAAATAAAAACTAGGGCTTCGAGTTTCTATTTCCCTTTCTCTTCCCCCATTTCAGTTGAGCTTGAGAGTTTGCAAGAAGAAATAAGTGAATGGATGAAGAGGGGGCTGAGTTAGGGTAATAGAATGAGTTGGGTGAAACCCAAACCCAAAAGGCCCAACAGAAATAGAAAAATTCAACTTACTCCAAACATATCGAAGCTTATACTCAAAAAAGTCGCAAACGCCATTTTGGACTCAATGGAAGTGGTCTCGAGTCCCAATTCGATAGTTTGCAAAAAGTGACATTTCGGACTTTAATCCAACTAACAACGCTATATTTAAAAAAATATTTAAATACACAATCGCAAAATATGCGGGTTGTTACATGCAACGACCCACCTTTTTGACCATCGAAAGTTGCATCAAATACATCCACTGTATTCGAGTGTCGAACATCAAGGTAAATTGTCAGTGTAAAAATAAAAGAAAATGAAGACGAATAGGAGAAATAGAATCTCAACATGGAAAAATCATACATATAATATAACAAAGACAGTAAAAACCGTCACTCTAATATTCAAAGAGTATCAGAGTAAAACAAAAAAACATCATCAGCCTGGACAGTTATAACTTCCCGACCTTACAATTGCTGATGGGTATATATAATCATACAGTGGAAATAAAAAACTACGGCAAGTGAACATCCAGCTCTACTCCATGAACTCTATGTCACACCAATGACAACCTAAAAAAATACTCTGTCTGACTAGAGCATTATAATAAAATAACACCCGGATCAGTTTGGGAATACCAGTGTGAAAACTCAAGTAATATGATGAACATATAATAATTCTGTGAGACCACGCAGCTAAATGCGAAATGGGTTTTTACCCTACAAGAACCACTTCCATACATGAATGAATGGTAACAGATTTAGACAAAACCCAAACTAGAAAGAATGGGTGTAAATAAGATCAAAATCCAAACTTAAAGAATGGACACAAATAATTCAACATCGAAAAGAGCTCCAGCCACTTTTCAATGCAATTAAGAAAACAATTTAAAGATTTGAATCAACAAGGAAACAAATTTTCCAACAAATGACTAGGAGGGTGCACCCCCTCACCTAAGTATACCTCTAGAAATATACTTAAGAACTACGATGGCTCTTTGAAATCTCCAAGCCCGACCCGCCACCTTTGCCAAGGATTTGAGTATTTCACATCTCCGCGCGCATATCACCGAAACCAATCTAGAGTATAAGTGAAAATACCCTAATGGGAGCAACCACACGTAGCCTAGCCCCCACTTCGCTTTGGTTTTAGTCATCTCCGACAAAGAATATCAACACTCAAATGAGCAACAAATCATCTTAAATTGATGATACACAAAGAAGAAAGCTGTATTGATAGTCAATAAATCAACTATCGGGAATATTCAAAATGATCGTATATGGAAATTAAATCTCATACACTTACCACCACTCGCCGATTTCAAACTTGTACTATCCCGCGATTGAAAATAAAGCCGGGCAAGTTAAGGTAGTGTTACCTCTAGGCATTGCTTTGACATCGATTTTAACCTTTGAGATAGAAACGCATTTCCATAACTCGATGTTCAGTGCTAGGAGTATGACCAAATCCTTTCCATATAAGCGATACTGTTTAAGGAAGTTTAATTTCTTATCCTTTCCGTAACCGGATCAAACTTTTTTAACTTTTAAAATCTAAACTTGTGCTTGAATCTAACATCACAAATATTTATAAAACACTTTAAAAATACTCTTTAAAAATATTGCTTTTAGGATATTTCTTATTTATAAACTACCAAATATAAATTTCAAACAACGTTTATTATCCTAGAAGATAAAAATAAATTTAAATATTTTATAAATTAAAACAACATTATCCCAAAAGAAAATTAATCAACTTTTTAGCTCTTTTATTAAATGAATAAATATCTTTAAACACCTTTATTAAATCGGATAATTAATTTTAAACACCTTTATTCAAACCAATTAATTAACTTTACACATCATTTGTTAAAATGATTAATTAATCTTTAAATATCATTATTAAAATGAGTAATTTACTTTAAAAACTTTATTAAATCTGTTAATTAACCTTTAAAACACTTCTATTAAATCAGTTAATTAATTTTTACACATCATTCATAAATTCATTAATTAACTTTATTATGATTACATAATAATTAAAATATATTTAAACCTCAAAGTTCTTTTCAAATACTTAAACATTCCTTACAAACCTATTTGAAAAGAGTTTGCAAAACATTTAATGTAAATAACCTTTATAAATTTAAACAACATTAATCATCCCGAAAGATAATTAAATCCAATTTATAATCTTTTATAAAGTCAAAATTTTAACTAGGTCCAAACTCAACGAGTCCACTTCCAAAACGAAGATAACATTCCTACTTGTCTAACGCAACTGACCGCGTTCAAATCCGGCCTCATACGAGCAAGATATCAATTTTATAAATTTGAACATTAAAAATATAGTTAATTAACATTAATGACACTTATATTTAATTACTCTATTAGACCCTTTCTTCCCCAAATTCACCAATACCATTCTTGTACATGGAAAGTGTGCATGCCATGCATGATTTCAAGGTGATACAGAGCAACTCTCTACCAACCAACAAATGGACTTCGACGAAAGACTCCTCTACTCGAACCTACCTAACCCCTCAATCACAAACTCACCCCATCCTATAAAATCGCAACAGCCATGCTCGTCCCAAACGTCCACCGTGCTTCACCAAACTTCGCCACTAGGAGCGCCTTAACAAGAGAAACACACCACTACTCTTCGATTCGCCTAACGGCGCCCGAATCTACATTAATTCTAAACCCTAGCCACCTAGTGCTCTCAACAAAACCGTCGATATTCCCAAAATTCCATCGCACAACCCAAAACTAACCTAGACTTGAAGCACTCAACTACACGAACTCAAAGAAACAAACTTTGTAATTTTTACTGGAGTATGTGATTTGATATTGATTTTCAAAAGGGACGACCACTATTTTTTATTGGAAAGGAAGAAGAAAAGCGAGGAAGAGGGAAAGATGAATAATATAATTAGGCTAAGTGTTGTTTTTTTCATCTCTTTTATAAACAAAACAAACATACTTCTTTACCCACAAGATAATCAAAGTTGCTTAAGTTAAAAAAATTACAAGTAAACTAATATTCCCAAGCAACATCTCAATCCAAAGTAAACTCTTCATTAATTCAAGTATAAATATTGAATTTTGATTTATAAAAAGTGTTTGAAATGAAATATTTACAGTACTTCGCTACACAATAACCTGTTAAAGTATGAATTGCAAACGGCTGAAATAAAATTACGATCATGCAACAAAATGCGATACGATCAAAAATCAATAATAAAATATACGTATTATTTAATTCAGTGAAAATTTAAAAGTACCATCGTTTGCCGAAAAAATCGTCAAACGATAATTTGAATATTTTCCAGATTAAAAATTATGGAAAAATCCCATAAATTCAAATAAAATGTTACAATAAAAATCAAGTCATTTTATTAACAATTTATTTCCTTGTAATATATATGGACTATTTAATATTGTAAATAAATTTACAAAATGAATTTACCATTATTATTTATTAATTAAAAGGTGTTAAATAAGGCTATTTAATCCATTCGATTAATATCCAATTCATAATTCAAATATTTAATTCACCATTCAAATAATTAATTTACAATTCAAATATTTAATTCAAAATTCAAATATTTAAATAATCCCAATATTTGGGTATAATTTATTTATATTTATTTAAACACCGATTATTTAAATATTTAGAATTAATGAATTTCGAAAATGGTAAAATTCTGTGATGTTACAATAATTTTTAATTTTTAATCTGGATTTGGAAAATTAGTCCGAGGCCCAAATTAAGTTGGGCCTTTACGATGGTGTCAACCTTTGTTATCCAACCCTAAGCCTAGACACAACTATTCTGGACACCCAAATGATAGTTAGAGTTTACAGGTTAGCCCCCAATTTGCTTATTTAGGCAGCATAAACAATCAAGGCTCTAATACTATTGTTGGAACCGGTCCATTCGAAAGTGAGCGAAGTAGATTGATTTCAAAAAATATTTTATTTTGGACCATGTTAGGCCAATGAAATCTAAATGGATGTATTAGATCCACTATAATTAATTTAAATAAAATTATATTTTATTTAATTTTTGATTTTATTATTTAGTTAAGGAATTTTATATAATATATGAGTGTATTATTATATACTCATATGTGTTGTTTGCACAAAATGTGGACAAACAACTCCAATCAAATTTATAATAGTGAATTTAATAGAAATAGAATGCAAGAAAAGTAAAGTATACATAGATTTATAATGGTTCAGCTATAATGGGCCTACGTCCACTGTTTATTTTTATTCCATTTCTCATATTTCTGCTTTTACAAGTATTTGGATGTAAAATACAATGATATATTGTTAGATATTGGGGTCCTGGAGCTCTGTTCGATTTTTTATATTCGATAGAGTATGGATGCTCAAAATTGTCGTTCCCATGGCTACTAGAGGCTTGGATATTTATAGAAGTACCTATGTATGGAGGTCATTCTGATAAATTAGGCAGTTTACCTATATAACTTGCTCAGTTCGGCTATTTCCATTTATAAAAGAAACGATCAGGGATTTCCTAATATATTTAGATTTCATTCCATAAATAACCTAATTAGTTCAGTTAAAAGGAGTCTGTTCGTTAAGTGTTGGTCCATTGGATAGTCATGGTTGTCCTCTTGACCGGATTCCATTATGTATTGCCTAGGTTTGACATATTCCACTCCCCTTTGTTCTGCTTTGGACTCATACCGAACATGATATCTTGTCTGGTACTTACAGTACCGGAGAATAATCATGTTCTGTAGCGCTTTGCACCAAATAAGAATTATTGTCCATTGGATTGCCTAACGAATAGGAATTCTTGTTCGTTGGTGCGACTATCGGACATGAACTCCTATCTGGTATACTTCCATTGTCAGACAGTGAGACATTGGACCATCGAACGAAATGTGAGTTTGTGTTTACCTTGAGCATAACGAACTGTTTGGACACCGGACTGACCATAGGTATAACATGCTTGTCTTATTCTTTCAATCCATTACATCAAACTTGTAATTTCTTCCCTTGCCTTCATCTTGGATCCATCCCCTTGTGTTTAAACCTCGTAGGCGCATATGCCTATAACACATTCCCTCTAAAGTTTGGTTCATATAATACGAAGTGAGCTTTGTTTAATACTATACTAAATTATCAAACTTTTATTCTTGTATTCGTATTAGTTCAACCTATTTGGTTTGGTGCCAAAGGTGGGTTTGGTATTCTTTTTGTTCGGTGTTCTTGGTTGGGTGTTAGCGTGCCAGACAAAAACTAGCGTTCGGTTATGTTTGTCCGATGCCGGACATACCTACTTGCCTATATATAGGCTATGATTCCTTCCAACCGAACATCTATATTCATTTTTAGCCTAGCCTGTTTCCTGTGCCTGTTCGTCTCCTGAACTCTTTGCTAGTGCCGATTTCGCTCCAAACGCTCTCAAGTTGCGGCAATCAAGGATCAAACTACACAACAACTTGTGCAATCGACTACAAGGATCGGACGACGAATTGAACCTCAATAACTAACGATCAACCACTACTCTTAAGGCTATTTAATATGGAAACACTACTTCTAGAACTACTCGATATCAAAAAACAGCTAAAAGAGCTACTCAATATCGGAACACCGCTACTAGGGATACCTAATATAGAACCATCACTACCAGAGCTACTTAATAGAGGAACACCGCTACTAGAGTTACATGGGAATAAATTTTCTATAACTACAACTACACATAAACTAGCTAAGCACCGATAGGGAGTCCACAATGCCGACTTGCAGGTGTGTCTCATCGTCTGCATCTGTATCCACCTCTCGATCATAGTATCGCCCTTTATTACTTGTGTTGGATCCATCAACATCATAGTATCATGCCACATCAGAATAGTGGATACTAGGGAGTCCCATTACGTCGGACCCACGCACTTTATCAGGCATCAGCCAGTGCTGCGTGTCAACTGTAGAACCTCCTGTGAGTACCATTTGTGATAGAATCCCCACCATTTGGTAAAGTACATTTACCCAACCCCATAATGTCCTAGCTTCATCTCATAGGGAACTAGCTTCCCTACTATCCTTAACATTCACACATATTTATATAATATACTTGTAAATACGATTAATAGTTTATATTTTAACCTGGCCCTTAACCCGAGGTTCAGGTTATGCATTTTAGCCTTTAACCGGTCGACCGCTACACACTATCGGTCGACCGCTTGTGGCCTACCGCTTAGGTCGACTGGTCGTAATGTAAAATTTAAGGTTTTTCAATTTTAATGTTTCGATTTTTGTTATTTGTTAATTCTATCAATTCGACTTATACAGTGAACCCTAGGCATCAATTTACACTAACCAGTCATAGCAAATTTTACATTACAATTTAATAGGTTTATGCCAGATTAATTATAGTTGTTTAGTTCAGGGTTAACCAATTTTTAGAATTTCAATTCAATAACAAAGGGATTTAACTTGGGTTACAACAAAATGAGATTAGTCAATTTATACCAATTTCATACTTTAATTCAAATCTCATGTTTAACAATTAGGGTTTTTGGTTTATAGTTTAACTACTAACATCCTAGATCAAATATAATATGTTAAATTTAACTATAAATAATCAGCTTATTAAACTTGTTCCCAATCAGTTCGGATCAAAGCTCTATCTCTAAACTCTGTTAGAGAATCATCACCCTTAGCTTTTCCCCTCTTTAATCTGGTAACTAGCATTCCCTTTGATTTGTTTTTGAAAGAAATTTTATAAGTGGAGAGAAGAAATTTTGGCAGAATTTCAGTATGTAGTAAGTTTTCTAATGAAATTACGGTTAGCTTAGGTGTTAATTTATAGGGATAGTTTGGCACAGGTCCCTAATAAGTTTCAAAATACACAAAAACTGCGGTTAAAATTTTGTTTGTAAATTAGGTCCCTAGAATTAAGTTACCGTATAATGGCATACACTTATGCAATTATTCAGTGAATAATTGCAGACATTTATGCAATTATATCAAAAAATTATAGACATTTCCACAATTATTCAATGAAAAATTGCGGAAATTTCCGCAATTATTCACCAAAAAAATTGCGGAAATTTCCGCAATTATTCACCGAAAAAATTGCATAAATTTATGCGACTTTTGGATATAATTGCATAAACGTCTGCAATTATTCAGTGAATAATTGCATAACTATATACAATTACTTAGTAACTTAATTCTAGGGACCTAATTTCCATACTTTTTTTACTGGGGTTTTTGTATATTTTGAAACTTATTAGGGACCTGAGCCTAATATTCACTAGTTTATAAGGGTTAGAGATTGATTTGGAGCGTAGGATTTACCCTAGAGATCTTTCTTCTCATCTCAACTGCACATCAAATACTTGGCAACGAAGAAAAATGTTTCTTTTAATCGTCTCCGTCTGATCACACGCTCCAATTCAACGAATATACATGTCAACAGTCATCCGCTAGGGTAGATCGATCGACCATTTCATGTCGATTGGGACACCTTACGGTGTCGACCGATGACCAAGTTTTATTAGGAAAATTTTTAGTTTTTTTTTATCTTTTTTTGTTTTCAAATTTTTAAATGTCTATAACATCTTTGTACTAACTCTAATTTTAAAGTGTTATGAATAAAAATTGTCCAGAAAATCGCCATGAACGCAATGGTGCGAGTTTCATAGTCAAATTCGAACGTTTGTGAAAATTACAGTTTGTCCCTTGTTTTATGTAAATTTGATTTTCATACTAAATTTTGTGCTATATCTCCAGGGTGTTATATTCTCCCCCTTTAAGAGGATTTCGTTCCCGATATCTTAAAGGACATAAAAATGTAACTCGTATACACAGCAACTAATAGCTACAACCGTCTACTCATCCATCATCCATGTGTAATCATTGTCCTTAATAAATTTCTAATGTGGTATATGTATATATGCAAGTGTGAAATGCACGTGAACCTATACTAATGTAAAGAGTAGGCGGACTCCTGATCTAATCGACCTCTTGCCATGCAAGTGCTCATGCCATGCATCGACAATGTATGCAACATCCTAAGTAAGTATGCTTGCAATTCTACATGTATGCACAACCATTCAACCCATTTGCAACATCTATATGCATAATGTTGAACAAGATAAACAAATAAACAAGAGATGATGTGAGTGTGTACTATCTAGAGGATACACTGTCCTAAACATGTAATCGAAACAATCCAAATAATACATCCAATAGCATCCACAATCCACAACATGTCTTAATGACACATTTACAACCATCCCTATCATCCAATGGTGTCTACTTTAAGGGTATACCAAGCTAAGTCCTAATGCCTAAGTAACCTCTACTTATTAAACTTAAATTGGAAACGTGCCAGAAAAGAGTTGTGGGTGAGTAGCTCGGATCTTCTTCTCAATCTCTCATATACCCTCCGCTGGATCGTCTCCCCATTAGACCTTAACAAATTTTATTTCTTTATTGCGGAGTCGCTTTGTACCATGCTCAAGAATACTAGTGGGTGCACGACGAACAAATGACTCCCTCTCCACCACCACCTCCTCTAGTTGACTTGGCTCGACTTAGGTAGCTGAATCATACAAGCACTTTCACAAGGGCAACACATGGAAAACATCATGTACTCCCGCCAATTTTTTAGGAAGCTCTACTTTATATGCCAACTTTCCTATCCTCTCCATAATAGAAAAAAGTCCTACTAACCTTTGAGCTAGCTTCACCGAACTACCAAATCTCCCGACGTGCCTAACCGGTAAGACCTTCGCAAACATCATGTCGGCCACTTCAAATTCTAACTCCCTACGTCACCTATCGGCATAAGATTTATGTTTATCTTCAGTGGTTTTCATACTTCTATGGATCAAGTCTACTTTTTTTGATGTCTCCATCACCATGTCCGGTCCAAGAATTGTCCTATTCGTAGTGTGCTACCAACATAACGATGATCTACAAGGTCTACCGCATAGCGTCTCAAGTGGTGTCATCCCAATGCTCGCCTGATATCTATTATTATACGTAAACTCCACCAATGGCAAATGATCCTCTCAAGAGCCTCCAAAATCTAAGATGCACGAAATTTTGGGACAAAGTGGCTAACATCATGGGGCACCCCTCACTGGGATTACAGCCCATTTAGACACATTAATAGGGATCGATACCGATCCCTATTGTAGGCCCTAATGAGTCCGAAAATTTTTGGGTGGCCTCGTCTTAATCTACCGAACCTTCTGCTGAAATTTCAGTCCGACTCATGCACTTATTCCCTTATAAATACAGTAGGAATAACGTAAGAAAAGGAGTCTTCTAGATCAATTTTCCGCTTCTCTTTATCTTCGACCTAGGTTACACTCTGCCAATTTTATTTTTTGATTTCGGATTGTAACTGTAAACAAACTTTAGGATAATAAAAAGGATTATTTTGGAGTGGACCTACGCCGGAGTTAGCCGAACCACTAGAAATCTTTTCTCTTTTTACTTGCTTTCATTTTTGTTTGTTCTTCATATTATATTCCATACATTAGATCCTATTTGAGATCTGTGACCGGATATTGGTGCTTTCATACAACTGGGTGTTGGTGGCCAATTTTGAAACCAACATTTTAGTGCTTTCACTGAGAAGGTCTTGCACCCATGGATTTGGAAACTAGGATCTTGGATTGGGAAGCTTGAATACCTGAATCTAGAAAGCAATGGCTAGGCAATCAACAAGGAGACATGTAGCAGATAGGAGCCATCATGTAGGGAGTCATGAGGCTTCCTTAGGAGCTAGAGCTAATCAAACATCTATCTACATCACCAGAGATGAAATGGGAACAATAATGGATGTTATGCAGGAACAGATGCTGAAAAGACAAGAGGAGATAATGTAGAATCTACTCCGACGGATTGAACATGCTGGAGCCATAGGAGCTGCTGGAATGCAAAACCAAGGAGTTAGAACGATAGAGACTACCAGAGGTATGGATCAAGGATTTGAGGCAGCAAGATTTGCTAGAAATCAAAACCAAGAGCATGGAGATGGAGCTATTGGAAAAAGTAGTGGAACAATGCAACCGGAGGCAGTCCCTAGCCATCTTAGAGTGATCGACACTGATCCCCAAAGGCATAGGGGCATGCTCTTAGGTTTGGTCGATCGTGATGTTGGAGGATCTACGGTCAAACCCATGGAGCTTGGTACGAATCAGAATTTAGATGCTCTTCCAAAGGAATAGGTTCTAGAATCCCCTCGCAGACTTGGGGGGCAGGATGGAAATGACGATCGAAAACCACTTATGGATGTTGGAATAGCTGGAAATTGGAATCCAGGACTTGGAGTAGAAACTAGCAGGTTTGGATATGGATTGGAGTGACCGGGGGTAAACCCCGGCCAAGAAGAATGGATCAGCACTACTCCCCATGGAACTGTGGGTATGGGTTTAGATGGATTCGTAAGGAGATGGATAGCAGTGATAGAACTGGAGCAACCATCATTCGCCATAAATTGGAGCGAGCCCGGCTTAAGGGCATAGGTCGTCATTTCTCGATCTGGATGGCATGAACTAAATAACCAATAAATTCTACACAAAATGGCTAAGTCGCTTACACAAGTATGGGGTCGAGGACGATCCCTTGGCATGCTCTAAGATGGCGATGAACCACCAAAACAACCGAATCTTAAAACACTTGGATCCACACTAATGTGATGAATAAAACAGGTCGCGGTTGTGGTTCTGATCGAAGAGTTAGGACAACAACCACAAGGTACGTGTCTCTTCGTTGGGAAAACATAACGAAATAGAATCATGCATCATTAATTAAGTCCTCGACTGGATATCAAGGCTGGAGAATAAAACCCAACAGGTCAGCGGGTATGGATTATGCCTAGCAAGGGGTAGGTCGCTTCGCCTGAACGTGGTGGATCGACCTACTCAGGTCGTCGAGTATGGGTTATGCTCGACAAGGATCTAGAAAGATCAAGGTCATCGAGTATGGACTATGCCTGGCAAGGAGTAGGTCTCTTTGCCCGAGCGCGATGGATCGACCTACTTAGGTCGTCAGGTATGGACTATGCTTGGCAAGGAGTAGGTCACTTCACCCGCATGTGATGGATCGACCTACTCAGGCCATAGAGTATGGACTATGCTCAGTAAGGACCTCGAGAGGTCATCGATTTGGATAAGGATTTAGCTATTGGATACAGATTTGGATGTGGACTCAGTTATTGGATATGGATGGACATAGATTCGACCTGGAAATGGATTATATTTTGCATTAGATATCGGTAGATTATAGATTTTGGACCTTGGGTTTTGGATTTCCAACTATTCAAAATACATCTTCCTATCAAAAGATATGTTTTGGGAGCAAAGTGTTAACCCGCCTTTTGGCAAGGCCGGATTTAACCCAATCGATTTGTAATCATCAAGACAGGACGCCCAAAGAGGTGATTATTTGGATTGGAGGTCGGTTATATTTAAAGCTATGCACGATAGTCGGATGGATTCGGATGGATGGCACTCAAAAATTGGCTAAGTATGGAATTAACACCGCCTTGGGGATCGGTACATATCCCTGGTTTTGGTCTCGAACTGGTTAAGATCGATATGTAACGACAAGGAAGGCCCCATAAGGCTACATTTCAAATTTCATGTCATTTGTAGTCTGTATGCTCAAGTTGTTGGAAAATTACTTCACCTATAAAAAGGAATCGGTATAAAAGGTATTGTTATAGGAGAGATCGGTATAAGAGGGATCGGCAGAAAAGGGATCAGCTAAACTCAATTTTGCAGCGATGATCAGTCAATAACTCAAAATCTACACAAGATATCTACATGAAACTTAGAGTACAAGCTTACTACAACATATGGGATACCCCCTCGGGATCTCATTCAAATTGGAGGAAGTTGGAGGGATCGGCATAACTTCCGTTGGAGAGATCGGCAGAAATCAGAATTCAAGCAACACTACTTCACAGAAAATGTGATATCTCACAAACCATATGTCGGAATTGCACGAAATTTGGGGAGCAAGTAGCTAACATCATGGGGCACACCTCGTAGGGATCGCTGCCCATTTGGATACATTAATAGGAATCAGTACCGATCCCTATTGTGGGCCCCAATGGGCTCGAAAATTTTTAGGTGGCCTCGTCTTGGTCTCCTGAACCTTCTGCCAAAATTTCAGTCCGACCCATGCACGTCTTCCCTTATAAATACAGTAGGAACGACGTTAGAAAACGGCCTTCTGGATATTCTTTTTGCTTCTCTTTATCTTCAACCTAGCATACACTCTACCAATTTTATTCTTGGATTTTAGATTGTAACTTTAAACAAACTACAACATAATAAAAAGGATTATTCTAAATTGGATGTAGGCCAAAGGTAGCCAAACCACTATATATCTTGTCTCTTTTTACTTGCTTTCATTTTTAATTGGTTTGTTCTTCATATTATATTTCCTACATTAGATACTATCTAATATCCGTGACTGGATATCGGTGCTTTCATATAACTAGGTGTTAGTGGCCAATTTTGACACCAACAATCGCTAACTCAAGATCATAGGTAGGGTAGCTTCCCTCGTGGACTTTCAACTATCGACTAGCGTAGCTCACCACCCTTCTTCTTGCATCAAGACCGCGTCCAACTCCGTAACACATGTGTCGGTATAAACTATAAATGTCTTCGTACCATCGAGCAATACAAAAACAAGTGCACTAGCCAACTCCTCCTTCAGCTTAATAAAAGTGTCCCCACACTTCGCATCCTATGAGAAAACTAAATTTTTCTTGGTGAGATGGGACAGAGGGGTGAAGATTTTCCTCTTGCCAAAAGTGGCACTTTGAAAACTTAGCCTTTAACTTATGCTCAAGGAGTTTATTGAGCACTTCATCCAAATGTAATGCATGCTCCTCCTCGCTCTTCGAATAAACTAAATTATCATCCATAAATATAATGACGGACTTGCTAAGCAACCCTTTAAAAACTTAGCTCATCGTATCAACAAAGTAAGTAGGTGCATTAGTCAGTCCGAAGGGCATGACTAACCACTCATAAACTATGTCGGTGTATGAAAAGCATTTTTCTGTATATTGTCCTTAGCTAGGAGTACACCCTCGCTCCAACCAACAAATCAAAACGATTATCTATACGGGGTAGTGGATGCCGATTCTTCTTTGTTAGTTTATTTGGCTTCCTATAGTCAACATAAAATCTGAGAGAACCATTTTCCTTGGTGGCAAAACAACTGGTGCTCCCCACTTCGAAGTGCTCCTTCTAATGACACCTTCTCCAATAACTCTTTTACTTGTTTGCTAAACTCGCGTCTCTCTTTTAAAGCCATATTCCTCAAGGGTAAGGTAAAGACCTGTCATTCCCTACAAGGTAAATTCGAAACGCGTTCTCTACAATGTAAAGTCTCCCACCACAGCGAGAGATCGATCACCTCAAAAAGACATCTACGAAATCTCTAACTTCATATATTGAATCTAACTCGCCATGTGAAAGGTTTGATGAATATATGTAGCTCAACATAACTGATCCTTAAGGATCAGAATAAACCTCCAAGCTACGTCCATTACACATACTCAACCTAACAACCTTCCAATCACAATCTAATATAGCCCTATACATCGTCATCGCATCCATGCCCAATATCAACCCAAACCCAGAAAATCCTAGAACAAAAGCATCCCAATTGAACTCGACCACCACAATGAATAAATCCAAACCCCTATATCTAATAGACAAATAGATCGATCCGCCTACTGGGTTTGACATAACTACAGGATCCGTATCTATGCTAGTGTCTCGGAGTAACTCATCCACAATTCTACTGGATATAAAAGAGTGTGATTCCCACATATCAAATAAAGTGCGACTAGAAAAACCAGATAAAGTCAACACACTTTTGATCACAACCTTCTTTCCCTTATCTGCAATTGGTGGTGTACTTGAGCTAGTTACTACGTCTAGTGCATAAGCTGGGAGCACCTGGGTAGAGGTCTTTTGAGGTGCTAGACACTCCCACTTCATATGCCCAAACTGATTGCAATTATAACACTTGACCTTTGAACCCTATGTTATGCACTCCTTTGCGAAATGCCCCTCATTGCCTATAACAACTCTTGTATTTAACGATCAAAAACTTAAATATTGAATATAAATAAAAAATGTTAATCGACAGAACAACCATTATAATCAATTTTCAAAGACGGACGAAGTAGGTCTCAAGACACTTGTAGTTAAGACTTCCTTTTCAATCTGAGAAAAATGAGAATTAACTCGACTATGTTTGGAGTAAAAATGAGAACGAATAGTGTTTTCATGAATAGAGATGAATTGGCTTGGCCCATGGACTTGTCTATAGGTGGCTAAACTCTTCATGATTTCATTTCCATTTTTCATTTCATTTTCCTTCTTCATCTCCTTCTCCTAATCTTTTTCTAATCTTCTCTTAAACCCCTAAAATAAGTTTCCTTAAATCAAATAAAAATCACCATAATTCCTCTCTTCCAATTCTCTACAAAACTCGCAAAGGAATTGACTTGAATCGAAGGATTGGTGTTCATTTTGAAATTTAAATAGAGCTAAAGCTTGGGTTTTGCAGATTTTAGCTTGGTTTAGAGGAAGTCAATGTGAGTGGGATGATTCTCCTTACTAATTTATATGTTGTACTTCATACTTTCATTTGTTTCCTAATATAGAATTATGCGAAGGGGTTTCTAGAATGTTTAGGTTGATTTAGATTTATATTTATGTTGTAAACATGATTATATTAACCCACTAATTGTTAAAGTCCATAATTACTATATTTTGAATAGTTAGCAAGCATTAGAATTGATTTGGGGTTAATTTGGTGATTGTTTGTGAGTTATGAGTTGATTTGTTATTAATTATGCTGTCCAATGATGTTCATCATTAGAAATAATTAATCAATCCATTTGAATTGATT
Source organism: Allium fistulosum (assembly GCA_030737815.1). Lineage (NCBI taxonomy): Eukaryota > Viridiplantae > Streptophyta > Magnoliopsida > Asparagales > Amaryllidaceae > Allium > Allium fistulosum. The sequence goes on from CM060905.1 coordinate 1,149,469,723, forward strand.
TACAAAAAGTTAGTAAGCTATTAAGGGGTTTGGTTGCTCTACACTCCTTCTTAAAGTGATTAGAAGTCCAATGAGCCTTAATTGGTATTTATAAAATGGTTTTATGATTTTATAAGTATATATTTTATAAGATAGATATGAAATTTTATTAAAAAATGATGAATACTTGATTTTCAATGAAGTGATTAAGTATTTTAAAGGACTAAATTGATTTATCAGCTAGTACGGTATTTTATTTAATGGTATGAGATTTTATAAAATGATATAAAGATATATTTTACTTCTATTAAAGGGAGTAGTAAGCAAAAGTAATATTTGATCTAGTATTAGTTGAATTTCTCATTGAATATATGTGTTTGTATATGCACATGAGTGGTATATGTATACGTGTATTTGGAGTTTAGTAACGATCAAAACTATTTACAAATAAAATAGGATGATAGTGAGGCACAGTTAGTCCTTTCCACAAGCATGGTTCAACACTAACCCGGGCTATCCATAAACAAGTAAAGTAAACATATCTCATGATGATAGGAAGTCATACCATAACTTGTTCTTCTCCTTTCATCAACGGGGTAATAGAGTAATGAAAATGAGATGCAAATCTATTCTAAGACACACCACAATTAACTTAACTAATTGATATGACCTAGCAAAGAGAAGCAACTAAAGTATACACATTAATACCCGTCATTAATGATGGATTAATATGTGGTAGAGCAATGCCCAAAATAAATAGAGTCGGTACCTAAATATACCATAGACCCTGAGTTGCATTCAGTGTGATCAAACTCATGTAGGTCTCACTGTACCCCTATAATGAGCTTTGGTGATATATGACATACTCTATTACAATATGACCTTTGCGGACCACATCGTACTCCTATAATGATCTTTGGTGACATTTGATCCAGTAGTAGATGATTCTCATCTTCCCTCCCTATGACATCGAGGATTTCTAAATTAACTTGCGTACGCCTCTATCAAAAAGAGAACGATGCTCATGTCTTGTTTAATATGTTATCAAGACAATAAAGGAACATCGATGTCGTATATATATACATATACATATGTGTATATATATATAACGCACACATCAAATATAACATTGCATAACAATATGCCTATCATAAGCGAAGACCGATATCTCATCATCGTTTATCGACACAGATGGCTTCTATTATAAGACCCATAATCGGTATTACCACTAATATAAGACCAATAACATTCATCAAACATATCTACTCCAATTCAAAGCCAAGGGGCACACACTAACTCTACTCAATCGTAAACGCTCACTAAACATGACCGTATAACCAATCCTTGCATTGACATCGTATCCAATCATTATTGACCACACACGTATCACTATACAGTGCATCTGAATCCCGAGCTTTTCATTGAATTCTACTTTCCTAAGTAGCCCAAAGCCTTTCCGAAGCTGTGCCAAGACCCTATGAAGAACCACACTCTTACGGGAGAAGAAATTCCCCTAAGACTTTCCTTGCCAATCATTCAGTCGACTGGGGATGCCATTCAGTGGACTGAGCTAGTCGACTGGATCCTACTCCCAGTCGACTAAGCCAGCTCCCCCTAATATTTTATTTGGGGATTCCCCATTAGGAATGCTTTGAACACAATTTCAATCGACTTAATTACCCCCTCAGTTGATTGAAATCAGCATGTCCCAGGCAGTAAGCCTAGGATAGGTATAAACCTCCCAGAAAGGGCATTAATTTGCGTGTCGTTTCCTCCGACTTTTCGACCAATAAGTCTCCTTGCTTCCAAAGCCTACCTCTATCTCGTCATACCTCTACTGGGGTTCATTTGTTTATATTTTGAAAGTTGTTTCTTAAGTATTAAAAAATTGATTTCGATACCAAAAGCCACTCTTTGCATGAGTAGATTTCAATGGGCGATTATAGTGACCTAGCCTCCCTTAACATGCTAAAACGATATAGCCGACTTCCTTGCCTTATGCGTAGCTTATATGTGTGTCTACACTCATTCATGCACGCCTATGCACACAAGTATAAGTAAACATACACTTCTGCACAAATCGCATTTCGAGCTTCACCGGAGCATTACTTGACCTGGTACTCTCTCACGCAACTTAGCGCACCCTGTGCTTGCTATGGCTACGTGAGATCACTCGTAGTATGCTTATATACACATATAGACATTCCCATACATACATACATACATATATATATATATATATATATATATATATATATAGACACACATAAAACCAATTACACAAATGTTCATACACCTTTACCTACAAAACTCTCATTAACAACTCTAGTCACAAACACTAGATTTGTTTTGATTGTTGCTTAACTCCATATACACGTATACATATACCGCTCGAGCGTGTATGCAAACACGTATCTTCAAATAAGCAATTCAACTATTACTAGATCAAATATTATTTTTATTTACTAGTCTCTTTAATAGAAGTAAAATATCTCTTTATATCATTTTATAAAATCTCATACCATTTTATAAAATACCATACTAGCTTATAAATCAATTTAGTCCTTTAAAATACGTAATTGCTTCCTTTAAAATCTCATATCTATTTTATAATAATATATACTTCATTTATAAAATCATAAAACCATTTTATAAATACGAATTAAGGCTCATTGGGCTTCTAATCACTTTAAGGGGGAGTGTAGAGCTCCCAAACCCGTTAATCAGCTTACTCAATTTTTGTAAATCAATTCAAATGGGTTAATTAATTATTTCTAATGACATGCACACCATTACACTACAAAATTAATCACAAATCAAACCATAACATCGTAAACAATCGCCTAATTAACCCCAATCAATCCTAAGGCTTACTAACTTTTCAAAATATAATAATTAGGGTCTAAAACAATTAATGAGTTAATGTAATCATGTTTACAACATAAACAGAAATTTAAATAAACCTAGACGTTCCTCCAAATGACTTCACATAATTCTATATTATGAAATAAATGAAAATATGAAGTATAACATATAAATTAGTAAGAAGAATCATCCCATTTACCTTGCCTTTCTCTAAACCAAGCTCAAATCACCAAAACTCAAGATTTTGCTCTCTTTTAATTTCGAAATGAACACCAAGACTTTGATTCAAGCCAATTCATTTGCGGATTTTGTAGAGAATTATAAGAGAGGAATTATGGTGATTTTTATTTGAGTTTAGAAAATTTATTTGAGGGGTTTAGGGTTTGGAGATTAGGAGTGGATTAGGAGGATATTGGAGAAAGATTAGGAGAAGGAGAAGAAGAGGATTCATGAAATGAAAATTGGAAATGAAATCAGGAAGGGTTTAGCCACTTATAAGCAAGTCCATGGGCCTAGCCTAAATTATCTCTATTCGTGAAATCACTATTCATCCTCGAAAATTTTCGGCTCCAAACATAGTCGAGTTTATACTCATTTTTCATACCTCAGAAAAGCGGTCTTAACTACACCTGTCTTGAGATCTAATTTGTCCATCTCTGAATAATTTAGTATAATGGTTTTTCTGTCGAGTAATAGTTTAATATTTAAGTTCATTATTTAAATTTCTGATCAATAAATCCAAGGGTTGTTACATTTTGCCATACTTAAAAGATTTCATCCTCAAATTCAAACGAATGGGAGAAAGTAACAGGACTAACCAAAATCCCTGTGTCTAAACCCAAAATTTTTGGTAGTACTTCCCTTACCCATCAAGTGTTATGGAACTCCCAATTAGAAACACATATCTCATTAGAAATAGGCAACAACATGCATGACCCCATATTTCCCAAGGCATGTACCTTATCTTTTTAAGAGAGCCACTCTTCATCAAATGCAAAACTAAACAAGTAAGCATCTAAGTAGCATTGGATCCACCCTTAAGTGCCCACTTGCATTATATGAAGAGAATTATACCTCATTCTATAACAGCACAAGACTTAAACATGTATAGCTTTTAGCGTAGTAACCGATACTACCAAGATCATACATGAAAATAAATTGGAGAGAAGCTTAAACGAGTCAGTATCAAAATGTACCATGGACTTTGAGTCACATCAAAGGGTAATAGACTCGTATAGATCTCATCTCGACCCCATAGTCGGCATGGATGACATGCGATATATTCAAGATAGCCCTTGCTATCCCTCTCTAAACTAACTTTAATCGGTATTTTTAAAAATAGCACACAAGCAACCATTAAACAATAGTAAGCAATGATGAACAAAAAGCAATAATAAGAAATAAGCAATGATCAAACGATAGCAAACAAGGATAAGCAACAATGACTAGCACACAAACAATTAAAATTAGCCAATAACAAACAACATTAAACAGTAACAAGCAAACAAAAACAATAGCAAACACCAACAACCATCAACCATAAGCAATGAAAGCAATCAAACAAACAGCATAAGCAACAATTAATCAATGATAATCAATATGAAAATTTTGACCATACAGAAGGAGTCTATACCAATACGCACGGTAACTAATCAATAATCAAACATGCATCTAAACTATAAACTCATATGAGTCTGCCCGAGACCAAGGACGAACCAAACGCTTAAGTGGTGCAGTTTCGTTCACTAACATAGCATGCGAAAGACTATAACACTACCCGCTCTGAAAGAGGGAAAAATCTTACGATATGTTGGATCATCATTCTTTAAAAACTCTCGAATAAATTTAGCAATCTAAGTCCCAAATTTCTTTTCATCGAAACAGAACTCATATTCCCAAATGGAAAAACTTTATTTATTAGATCATCATTTAATGACGATCTACAAATGCTTAGGTTTGCTCGACTTCAGACTCATTTCAACATGACAGTGATAATAAGGATAATATACTAAGTGTACTACGATGCTCGCCTAGGCAAGTATCATATCAGCACTTAGAAGACTGACCAAATCATTATAAAAATAGCCAAGAAATACTTTCCCGAATGATCCCAAGCTTCCTATACTATAACAATTATTTATGTTGACACAACATGTGTGGATCGCCCAAAATAGATACAATGCTCGATCTAATCCTTCGTTTGCTCTCATAGTTCCCATGTTAAGCTAAGGTCGGCCACCTGACTCCTCTTATGCGAACTTTGATCCAGTTCCTTGGTTTGACCATAGAAACTCCCTCACATGACTAGAGTCATGCTCCAAAAATTCCCTAGTCATTTCAAGAATCTGACTAAAGCGTTCATCTTCAAGAATTGAGTAAAAAACTCTTGTTCAACCAGTACAAATCACTTAGGAATCTCATGCTTGAACTCGAGGCTAGAAATTGGCACATGAGTGGACCGATCGGTAGGAAACACTCATGCAAGGCATGAGATAAATCCATAGAAAACACCCGAATTAAACGTGCTTGGGCGAGAGTAGTACGAGGATTGGTGACCTCCTAGGAAGTCCTTAAAAATGTTTGATCACACTGGATGTGACTCGGGGTCTAAGGTACATACAGGTACCGACTCTATTTATCTTCGGCATTGGTCTACCACATCTTAATCTATTAGTAATGATGGGTATAAATTTGTATAGTTTGGTTGCTTCTCTTTGCTATGTTATATTAGTTGGAATTGTTGCATGTCTTAGATTAAATTTACATTTCATTTTCACTACTCTATTAACCTGTTGATGATAGGAGAAGAGCAGGTTATTGTATGACTTCGTATCACCTTGAGATAGGTTTACTTTACTTGGAGATTTCGAGTTACACCAGAGCCATATTTACAAGAGGACCGACTGTTCCTTAGTATTATCATGTTATACTTGTATATAGTTTTGATAGACATTATTTTGAGATAGTTCCCTTCACACCAGGCTTTATGCCTGACCGTCATTTTGTCTTTATTTGTTTATGTCATGACAACTCTTGGATACTCGATTAAGCAGTTTGGGAGCCAGGTACTTTTGGGGATAGCTTTTGAGAAAGCTAGCACATGCTATGGGGCGATGTCAATCTCTATACCCTAAATGTTATCGTAGTACATGATAGATATGTATTTATATATGAGACCTATTGTATCAGATGTTATATTCTCTCCATATGTATGGAGTAGATGTATTTTGATGTACCTATACATATATTTATTTATTAGTTACTTTTGCTAGAGCAGTCTCTTATATATTGTTTATCCAGTTCTATTCATTTATATTCAGTATATTATATATTATCGTTCCAATGTGAGATTCTATTGATATGCATTGGTTATGGTGTTTTGTTTCTTTCATTTTACCTTGAGAGACTGCCTTTTGCAGCAGCTTTGAGTCAGACTTATTTTTAGATGCTGATTCGGGATACTATGACAGGTAGGTTGTTACATTTTGTATCATAGCTCAACACTCAAGACCAAGTGAACCAGATTGAGCTTAATGATCTGGTAAAAGTAGATACATTGAGAGAGCGTATTTATAATTTGCTACTATATAATACTGCATCCACCACTTATTCTCTGGACTTTGATTTATTTTTCCACTAATTGCTAGGATACTTTCGTTTCGACTATCATTATGAGCAGATGGAGTACAAGAGTGACTATGGGCAGGTTGTATGGAATGCCTAAATTTTCCACAGACTATTTAACTACCATATGGGCTGTTTCGTCACCTATGAACATTCTTGTACCTACGGTGGATGATGAAGGTAGTGTACCACTTGGGCATTAGTATTTCTAGCTCCACTAGCTTTTAACTTCCCAAAGTTATGCTTGGATTCCCTTAGCCCTGGCAGAAAGTCATTTTCGAGTTCTTAGGCCGTGCTATGACACCGGCTAAGACATATGTTTATGATATAGCTCTAGCTAAAATGATTTATGGGATGTTCTCTTTTACAAGGTTATCTCCAAACATCTTAAGGGGGAGGTTTTGGCTTAGTGGGATATAATATTAAAGGGAGCTAATAAGCAAGTCATGCCCTGGGTTGATTTCAAACATTGCCTTGAGCCTTGGTTAATTTTTTAGACCAAGAGGGGCATGCGATTTTATTGTTGCAATCCATTAGAAGAATGATGCTTATTAGTAAAGGAGTATGTGGGCTAACTTGATCTTTTAATTGAATTTGAGATTGAGGCAGTTAGTACTCCATTGAAAAAGGAAAGAAGTTTTCCTAAGGTCTTGGTGCATCGATTGTGGATTCATTACTTACTCTTACCTCTGTAGGTGCAACTTTTGGATCCCGTTGAGATGTCTCTTCTCTATAAGAGCAACCGCGAGGCACCGCCCAAGGTAACAAGGGTGGAAAGCAACCCAAAGTTCCAATCGAAGCTCAAAGACCAAGGTACAGGGAAAAATCAAGCTTTTTCAATGAATGGTGCTGATATAGTGTGCCATCCTTGGGGCACAAAGGACATTTCATTGTGAAATGTTAATCAGCTAAAACAATGTGTAATAGCTTCTATTGTGATTAGCTTGGTTGCTAGGGGAAGGATTATCCTACTCTTCAATGGGAGTGAATGAGTAGTAATGGCTTATGCCTTGAAGGCATTTCTAGGTTCTAGCAAGGCATGCTTCAACTATAAGCTAATTACTTGTGTTCTTTCTAATACCCGGGCGATACATTCATCTATAGCTAGTTACTTGGAATATAGACTAAACTTGACACCCTTCATGGTAGGTGGATTCTTCTGCAATATTAACCTTTTATGGGTAACCTTAGTGATAAACTAAGATATAACGACCGAGCATATTGCCATTCGAAATTGATGCACAAGCATCCAAATTGAGTGGGGTCAATTAGTGATGACTTGGATTTGTTATCCAAGTTGAGTTCGGTAGTTGTCCAGAAATAGGCTAAGATCGATCGGTGACTTATACGATTTATGTACGGTCATTCGTATTAAAATTGTTTGTCCTTGTGTCATTGAATCTTAAGTCTTCAAAAACCAATTTTGATACCTATATACTTGAAGGTATTGTAGTACATGATAGATCTATTTATATATGAAACCTGTTGTATTAGATGTTATATTCTCCACTCCGTATGTATGGAGTAGATGTATTTTGATGTACGTGTACAAATAGTTATTTATCAGTTACTTTCGCTTGTGCAGTCTCTTATATGTTGTTTATTCGGTTATGATCATGTATATTCAGTAAATTATATATTATCATTCCGATGTGAGATTCTATCAATATGCCTTAGTTTTGGTGTTTTGTGTCTTTCATTTTCCCTTGATAGACTGCCTTTTGTGGCATTTTTAAGTCAGACGTATTTTTAGACATTAGTTCAGGAAACTAAGAAGGGCAAATTGTTACATTGCTACACTTCCTACAATGCATATCCTATTTCTAGATCTTTCCCTTGGGTCCAAATCCTCCCTTGCATTGATTCTGCTGCTGCAATTTTCCTTTAGTCATCTTGGGTTCTTCCTTTGCATCCTTATCAAAGTCGGTATTTAGCAAGGGCATCTCTATTAAACCCTCATATGTAGCACCCATGGGAATATGACTTAGAGCTAAACCTTGAAGAGGTTGGTACAATACTCTAGCAAATTTCAAAGCCTTCTTATATGGGGTATCGATCAGTTCCATTCCAAATCTAGTAGGTTCATTGAATTGGTTGACATACTCATTTACTAACATGTCTCCTTGCTTCACGTGAATAAACTTCTCTAACTATACTCCTTCCTCATCCCTCGAAAGAAACTTCATCTCAAAGCGTATCAGATACTCTCCCTAAGTGGTCTCTCTTCCCTCAATCTCTACCTCAACTACCTCCCACCACTCATGAGCCTTACCCTATAACTCCCAAGTAGCTAACTTTCTCTTCGTCTCATCAACAAGACCCATTAACCCAAAGATCCCCTCACAAGAACAAATCCATGTCCTCGAATCTACATATGACTCAGTCCTCACATATGGCTTCCACATATGGCTTTCCTCCAAGGCTAGAGAAATACATAACTTAGTAAAATATATGGCAAGTGGGTGGATAGGAAGTACAACTGTATCTCCCTTCGTGGGGTCCTTTAATAGGATTAAGATCGGCATGTCCCATCACCTGAAGATAATGTTGGAATGAAATCGGAATGTTCTTGCCTGAAATCTCGGCTGCATCACCTGAGCATGAACCTGTGGGATCGCTCATCTTCTATCTACGATTTTTAAGAATTGTATCAGCAACTTTCCACATATAGTATAGGCACAAATAAGAGATAGCATAGGCATAAACAAGAGAGGGAGATTACGATATCAAAATTTGTTTCTTTGGAAAACTTTTATCTATATATGTACTTTAAAAACCCATTTTGAAAACCTTTTGGAAATTTTTTTTGAAAAACCATTTCTTTTTCAAAAACTTTTCAAGTACGTTCTGTAACGCTCCACTCCGAGACCCACATTAGCAAAGAGTATTACTAAGTAACACCGTCTGCTAATACGGAGAATAGAGCTGGATAGGAGCGACCATCTATAACCCTGTCTTAATTATCTATTGAATACGCCGACAATGCCACTTCTTACTTAAATGGATCGACATCTCCAATAAATAATTAATACAAAGCCATAGGTAGATGAAGGATCTATCAGAATAAAAGATAACAACTCAATGTAATTCACATCATAGAACAATAGATCATTACATACACTTTCACATATACAGATACATTACAAAGTTTACAAAATGATACATGTTAAGTGGTATAGCAAACCACACTATACCGGCGAGTCAAAAGAATACATATCAGAGTTACAGACAAAACGGACTACACAAAAAGCTATGACAAAAAGGAGCTAGCGGAATAGTCCATGCGGAAGCAAAATAGGCTAACTCCAATGTACCTAACCTGAAACATCTCGGTCTGACCCGAGTATAAAATACACGGGTCAGTCTAGCTAAACAAATCAGTTAGATAAAGCTAGATAATAATAATGCGGTATAAGATGATGATATAATACTCCTCCAAAGAGAAGTGCAACAATAACCACATTACTAACATAGTGAAAACGTAGTCACTTAACAAGTAAATAAATCCTCCAAAGAGGAATCGACATCACATAATGTCGAATAATAAGCTCATCTCATCGGCAATATGCAATAGTAATAAAGATGGTTGGTAGAATATTACTCCCACTTAGGAGATATTCCAAAACCCGCCATATCGGCAATCACAATAAGCAAAGGATATCATATCCCAAAACAAGCCAAAAGGCAAATAACAAATACCAACAAAGGTACACAAGTTTCCACAAGGTAATCGCTATATATCGTGTGGTTCAAAGAACCTACCCCGAAAGGTGATACACTAGGGAAATATAATTGTCAAAGAAACAAAAGTTGCTCGAGCTCAATACAAAGATCCATATGCTCGAAGGCAACGCCAAAAGGCAACGCCCGAAGGCAACAAACCGTAGTGGCGGTACTGGACACCACTGTCCGGCGGAATGTGTCACAACTCTCAGGAAGGAACCCGGAAAGTGTTAACATGAGTCTCATACCCCACGTTCGCACTAAACGGTTTACTAACCGTTAGCCAATTTCACACTCAAAGCAGTACAAAGTTCACCTCATCTCATCTGTAAACCAGACCCAAAGGTCAAAACGGTCAAACGAATAGATTAGGAATTAACTAAAAAGATGAACGCACGTGTTCATAGCACGCGTTTTATCTAATCATTTAATTCTCTTCCCTCTTCGTTCGGAGTGCAAAATTGTGTGTGTGTTTTAAAATAGAAATTCTAAATCGGAGAAACGAGCTTTTAATATAATTTGAAAAGATCATTTTATAAGAACTCGTGCACGAAATCAAAAAGGGATTATCAAAGTCAAATATGCAATAACAACTAATTGGAATCGACACGAATCGATTGAAATTTGAAACTAAGCAAAATAGGCAAAAATAGGCAAAAACAAGCAGGTCAGTCGACTGACTGTAGAGGGCCAGTTGACTGAACCAGAAACCAGGAAGTTTCATTTCCTGCAGTCAGTCGACTGACTGCTGAGGGCCAGTCGACTGACTGCAGGAAACAGCGACTCCCTGTTTCGGCAGACAGCCCCAGGAACACTAATTTGCTACAGCCAGTCGACTGACTGCAGGGGGTCAGCCGACTGACTGGCACTGGGGCTGTTTTTCAGCCTATCAAATGAAGAGCAATTCTTCCAATTATCGATCGGACGAGCAATCGGGGCTAGGGGTTTATGCCAATCGACAACCCAGCCCTATTGGCTCTTCAATACACCTCCAAAAACATGATCAAAAATCAAAGCTATGATTTTTAGAGTTTTGACTTCAAAACACCAAAAATTGAAATGTTCACCAAATCAATTCAAACCAAAAGCAAATGAACACGAATAAGTGTTAGGAATTCATACCTAACATCAATGATATCTATAGAAGTAGATGTGAGTTCAAAACTCACCTTTTTAACCCAAAAACAAAGATATGAAGCTCAAACACTAGGAAAGGATCAACCACTTTTCGCTTCAACTCCACAAGCTTCAATCTAAGATCAAAATAAGTATTTCCTAAATTAGGGTTTAGGAATTTTCTGAAATTGAAGAGGAGAAGAGATGGAGAAGATGAAGATGGAGCTTACCTTAGCTTTTCCAAGAGTTTGGAGCAAGAATTTGTAGTTTGCAATTGAATCTAGGGTTTGGCAATTTCTAATTCTTTTTCTCTTCCCCCATTTTCAGTTGAACTAAAGTGTTTGGAGAGTGAATGGATGAAGAGTTAAAGAGTTATAGTATATGATGAGTTGGTGAAACCCAAACCCAAATGCCCAACAGAAAATAACAATATTCAACTTACTTGAAACATATTGAAGCTTATACTCAAAAATGTCGCAAACGCCATTTTGGACTCAATGGAAGTAGTCCCGAGTCCTAATTCGACCGTTTGCAAAAAGTAGCTTTTCGGACTTAAATCCGATTAACGATGTTATATTTAAATATAAAATCGTAAAATATGCGGGTTGTTACAGATCTCCTCTCCTTAACAAAATTGCGTCCAAGCAATTCGTAGAGAAGAATTTGCAACAACTACATACTTACAACCAAGAAGATAAGAAAAATAAGCTTGAGATAAAAAGATATTCTCACCATTGCAAAGCAAAGATAGAAAACCCGGATAGGATTGCTCGATAAACTCTTTGGTTTCTCAAGTACAGTCATTGGGATTAACGGACCATTGAACTTTAATGAGCGGCATGTCCTTGTTTTGAAGGTGTCTCACCTCCGTGGCAAGTACGCGAATAGGCTGCTGTACAATAGATAAATCTGGTGAGATCTCAAGCCCTTGCAAATCAGGAGAGTCAATAACTGAATCCGATTCTCGAATACACTTCCGAAGCTGAGAGATGTGAAACACGTTGTGAACTCCAGATAGATGAGCTGGAAGTGAAACTCTATAAGCCATAGGGCCAATACGTTTAATAATAGGAAATGGTCCTACAGAGCGAGGAGCCAATTTCCCTGTCACACTGAAGCGCATAACCCCTTTCAAAGGAGAAACGCGAATAAAGACAAGATCACCAACCGAGAACTCGAGAGGCTTCCTACGGTTGTCCGCGTAGGATTTCTGGCGGCTATGTGCCTCTTTCATTCTTTGACGGATAAGAACAATCTTCTCAAAAGAATCATGAACAAACTCCGGGCCAAGAATATGCTTCTCCCCGGATTCCAACCAATAAGAAGGTGATCGACATGGCCTTCCGTATGAGGCTTCGAAAGGAGCCATACCGATACTGGATTGAAAACTATTGTTGTAGGAGAACTCTACAAGGGGTATATGCTCCTCCCAACTACCTCCGAAATCAAGAATACAAATAAGGAGGAGATCTCTGAAGATACGATTCACCCGTTCAGTCTGTCCATCAGACTATGGATGATAAGCTGTGTTGAAGTTAAGCTTTGTTACCAAAGCTTGCTGAAGACTCTTCCAGAAATGACTGGTGAATAAAGGATCACGGTCACTCACAATCGAACTAGGAACACCGTGAAGTCTAACGATTTCCTTGATAAATAACTTAGCCAAAAGAGAAGCAGTCCTATTAGATTTAATAGGAATAAAATGAGCTGATTTGGTGAGGCAATCAACAATAACCCAAATGCTAGAATGGCCCGATCTCGTACGAGGTAGGCCATCAACGAAATCCATCGAAATATGATCCCATTTCCACAATGGAATCTCTAGAGGCTGAAGGAGACCAGAGGGGCGCTGATGTTCGGCTTTAATACGTTGACAAGTCATGAAATTACTCACATAACTCGCCACATCGCGCTTCATGCCTTCCCAATAATAAAGGCGGTGCATATCGGCATACATCTTACTACTGCCAGGATGAATAATATACTTAGAATGATGACAGTCATCAAGAATGTCATGCCTAAGTGCATAATCAGAAGGCACAACAAGACGGTTCTTCTTGCGAAGACACCATGAAGATTAATGTTGAAATCCCGCAACGCCTCATCATGGGGTTCAGTCTCCCAAAGCTGAATAAGATGCACAAGATCAGGATCACGCCGCTGAGCTTCGACAATACGATCCAATAGAGAGGGTCGAGCTTCCAAACTGAATAATACTATCGAAGAATCAGAAGATGGAGCTCGATCACGAATATCACAAAAAGATAGAGTCTCAAGAATATCCCATTCGGCAAGCACCAAAGAAACAATAGCCGAATGTCTGCGACTAAGCGCATCAGCAACACGATTACCCTTACCAGGGGTATACAGGATATCAAAGTCACAAGAGGCAAGAAACTCAAGCCAACGATGTTGCCTCATATTGAGTTCCTTCTGAGTGAACAAATACTTCAAGGATTTATGATTGGTATAGAGAATGAAGCGCTCGCCTAATAAATAGTGTCGCCAAATCTTCAAGGCGGAGACAATGGTGGCTAACTCAAGATCATGAGTGGAATAGCGAACTTCATTTGGACGCAGTTGCCTAGAAGCATAAGCAACTACCCGATCCTTCGGCATAAGCACGGCACCGAGACCACTACCACAAGCATCGGTGTAGACAACAAGATCATGATTACCTTCGGGAACCACAAGAATAGGAGCATTAGTGAGAAGTTCCTTTAATGTCTGAAAGGAAGCTTCACACTTATCAGACCAAATATAACGAAGTCCTTTCCGAGTAAGGCTGGTGAGAGGAAGCACAACACGGGAAAACTCCTTAATGAACCGACGGTAATAACCCGTTAATCTAAGGAAACTACGGATCTCATGAACATTCTCAGGCCTCTTCCAATTCTGGATAGCTTCTATCTTTGAGGGATCGACAGAAATGCCGTCGGAAGATACAACATGGCCTAAGAACTTAACCTTGTTCTCCCAAAAATGGCACTTGCAGAATTTGGCTTTAAGCTGATGGTGACGAAGAGTACTCAAGACAATTCTCAAGTGATTAGCATGCTCAGCTTCAGACTTAGAATAAATAAGAATGTCATAAATGAACACAAGGACGAACTTATCGAGATAGTCCCGGAATACTCGATTCATAAGATCAACAAAGAAAGTAGGAGCGTTCGCCAAACCAAACGGCATAACGAGCCACTCGAAAGAATTGTATCGAGTGCGGAAAGCTGTAAGAGGTATGCTATCTTCCGCGACTCGGAGCTGATGAAAACCAGTGGCAAGGTCTAGCTGAGAGAAGACCTTAGCGCCACTCAATAGATCGAACATATCATCGATCCTAGGCAAAGGATACCTATTCTTGATGGTCAACTCGTTAAGCTTGCGATAGTCGATGCAGAGCCTAAGAGTTCCATCGGACTTCTTCACGAAGATGACCGTGGTACCCCACGGTGAAAAACTGGATTGAATCAATTGCTTGGACTCAAGCTCTAAAAGCTGCTTCCTGAGTTCCTCATTTTCTTTTGTAGACATCCTCATGGGAGGACGGCCAACTGGCTTCGCGCCTGGAATTAGATTAATACGGAACTCGATCACCCGCTTGGGTGGCAAACCCAAAACCGGCTCAAAAACATCAAAGAAGTCACAAACAATAGGAATACGAGATATATCATCATCATCTCGTGAGTCAAGAGAATATAAAGCCATTTCGGAATTATCCACATTCCGAAGAACAAGTGATAGTTGAGTAGACGAATCTGGATGTCGAAGATATAAAATTCTTTCAGAACAAATAATCCTGGCATCGTATCTCTCTAGCCAGTCCATACCCAAAATCATATCAAAATCCAAATAAGAAATGACGTGCAGATTCGCACGAAAAGAAAAGCCACATAAAACAATCTCAACATCATCACAAAGCATGCTAAGAGTTGCGGACCCCCCAATAGGATTCGCAATCCTCAATGAAGTAATCATACAAGTAACATCCAAAGACAAATCATCGACGAGCTTTTTCTGTACGAAAGAATGCGAAGCTCCCGTATCGAAAAGAACTCGAATACTACGGTCATGAAATAAAATAGAACCTTCCAAAATAGATGGAGATATACCTCTGGGCTGAGAAGAATCTCCATAAGCTTTAGCAACATAAAGCTTGCCTGACTTAGCACTAGCAGGAGCAGTAGGGCAGGTGGAAACATGGTGACCTTCCTTCTTCCAATAATGACAGAAGAGATGCTTAGGACAAGCTCGAATCATATGATCAGGAGAACCACAATTGAAACACTTCCGAATGGAAGGTGTTCCAATAGATTGAGAGTTAGAACCAGATTCAATGAGCTTCTTCTTCTTGGAAGAAAGAAATCCCTACTTATGAAATGGAAACTTCTTCTTATTGGGGTTCTTGCGAACCTCAACATCATCACCACTATCACACTCCTGCTCGATGGCCTCGAGATGAAGTGCCGAATCAACCAACTCCTCAAAAGAAAGCTTAAGTTGGAGCATTAAAGACTTCTTAAGATATTTCTTAAGACCAAAGACAAACTTCATATTCTTCTTATAAGAAGTGTTAATGAATTCAAGACCATACATAGATAAGGCCTCGAAAGATGCAACATATTCAGAAACGGAGGACTTCCCTTGCTTCAACTCAAAGAAGCGACGGGCTAATAAAACTTTCTCAGATTCAGGAACGAATTTGAGTTTGAATCGTTCCCGAAACTGAGTCCAAGAAAGAACAGACTCATCAAGTTCGGCTATAAGAAGCTCATACCAATCAAGGGCACACTCTTGCAATAAGCTAGAAGTTACAAGAACTCGATCATGGTCATAAAGATCCATGCGAGAGAAGATACGTTCGCATGTGCGAATCCAAGCTTGGACCTCAAGAAGGGACTCGGAGCCTTTGAATGGCTTTCCACCAAGATGAGAAAAATCACTGCACAGGCGTGCAAAGGCAGACTTGCGTGGAGTTGATGCACGAATAGGAGTTGGAGGCTGAGTGCTCCTAAAAAACTCCAAGAATAGATTGGCAGACATATAAACACCGTCCGGATGCGAGCCACTGGATTGCCCAGCATCTGAGCATCGTCCTCTGCCTCTTCTGGCCATTAGCTGAAAGATAAGATAAGAAAAAGGTTATTCACAAGGTAGATATCATTAATTCAAATATGGAATACTACGGAATAAAATGCATTCCTAGACGTATTCCCAAATTCTATCTACCCCGAAGGCACGGAAAGAAATAAGGCACGATGATTCAAAAATTTGTAACATCCGTAACACACTTTGATGTACCGTAATATGTGTCTTTGTTCTATGTTTATCATATTTTGTTCTGAACTCAGCTCTGATACCAAGCTGTAACGCCCCACTCCGAGACCCACATTAGCAAAGAGTATTACTAAGTAACATCGTCTGCTAATACGGAGAATAGAGCTGGATAGGAGCGACCATTTATAACCCTGTCTTAATTATCTATTGAATACGCCGACAATGCCACTTCTTACTTAAATGGATCGACATCTCCAATAAATACTTAATACAAAGCCATATGTGGATGAAGGATCTATCAGAATAAAAGATAAAAACTCAATGTAATTCACATCACAGAACAGTAGATCATTACATACACTTTCACATATACAGATACATTACAGAGTTTACAAAATGATACATGTTAAGTGGTATAGCAAACCACACTATACCGGCGAGTCAAAAGAATACATATCAGAGTTACAAACAAAAAGGACTACACAAAAAGCTATGACAAAAAGGAGCTAACGGAATAGTCCATGCGGAAGCAAAATAGGCTAACTCCAATGTACCTAACCTGAAACATCTCGGTCTGACCCGAGTATAAAATACACGGGTCAGTCTAGCTAAACAAATCAGTTAGATAAAGCTAGATAATAATAATGCGGTATAAGATGATGATATAATACTCCTCCAAAGAGAAGTGCAACAATAACCACATTACTAACATAGTGAAAACGTAGTCACTTAACAAGTAAATAAATCCTCCAAAGAGGAATCAACATCACATAATGTCGAATAATAAGCTCATCTCATCGGCAATATGCAATAGTAATAAAGATGGTTGGTAGAATATTACTCCTACTTAGGAGATATTCCAAAACCCGCCATATCGGCAATCACAATAAGCAAAGGATATCATATCCCAAAACAAGCCAAAAGGCAAATAAAAAATACCAACAAAGGTACACAAGTTTCCACAAGGTAATTGCTATATATCGTGTGGTTCAAAGAACCTACCCCGAAAGGCGATACACTAGGGAAATATAATTGTCAAAGAAACAAAAGATGCTCGAGCTCAGAACAAGGATCCATACGCCCGAAGGCAACGCACGAAGGCAACGCCCGAAGGCAACGCCCGAAGGCAACAAACCGTAGTGGCGGTATTGGACACCACTGTCCGGCGGAATGTGTCACAACTCTCAGGAATTAACCCAGAAAGTGTTAACGTGAGTCCCATACCCCACGTTCGCACTAAACAGTTTACTAACCGTTAGCCAATTTACACTCAAAGCAGTACAAAGTTCACCTCATCTCATCGGTAAACCAGACCCAAAGGTCAAAACGATCAAACGAATAGATTAGGAATTAACTGAAAAGATGAACGCACGTGTTCATAGCACGCGTTTTATCTAATCATTTAATTCTCCTCCCTCTTCGTTCGGAGTGCAAAATTGTGTGTGTATTTTAAAATAGAAATTCTAAATTGGAGAAACGAGCTTTTAATATAATTTGAAAAGATCATTTTTACAAGAACCCGTGCACGAAATCAAAAAGGAATTATCAAATTCAAATATGCAATAACAACTAATTGGAATCGACACGAATCGATTGAAATTTGAAACCAAGCAAAATAGGCAAAAATAGGCAAAAACAAGCAGGTCAGTCGACTGACTGCAGAGGGCCAGTCGACTGAACCAGAAACCAGGAAGTTTCATTTCCTATAGTCAGTCGACTGACTGCAGAGGGCCAGTCGACTGACTGCGGGAAACAGAGACTCCCTATTTCTGCAGACAACCCTAGGAACACTAATTTGCTACAGCTAGTCGATTGACTATAGGGGGTCAGTCGACTGACTGGCACTGGGGCTGTTTTTCAACCTATCAAATGAAGAGCAATTCTTCCAATTTTCGATCGGACGAGCAATGGGCGCTAGGGGTTTATGCCAATCGACAACCCAGCCCTATTGGCTCTTCAATACACCTCCAAAAACATGATCAAACATCAAAGCTATGATTTTTAGAGTTTTGACTTCAAAACACCAAAAATTGAAATGTTCACCAAATCAATTCAAACCAAAAGCAAATGAACATGAATAAGTGTTAGGAATTCATACCTAATATCAATGATATCTATAGAAGTAGATGTGAGTTCAAAACTCACCTTTTTAACTTAAAAACAAAGATATGAAGCTCAAACACAAGGAAAGGATCAACCACTCTTCACTCCAACTCCACAAGCTTCAATCTAAGATCAAAACAATTATTTCCTAAATTAGGGTTTAGGAATTTTTTGAAATTGAAGAGGAGAAGAGATGGAGAAGATGAAGATGGAGCTTACCTTAGCTTTTCCAGGAGTTTGGAGCAAGAATTTGTAGTTTGCAATTGAATCTAGGGTTTGGCAGTTTCTAATTCTTTTTCTCTTCCCCCATTTTCAGCTGAACTAAAGTGTTTGGAGAGTGAATGGATGAAGAGTTAAAAAGTTAGAGTATATGATGAGTTGGTGAAACCCAAACCCAAAAGCCCAACAGAAAATAGCAAAATTCAACTTATTCCAAACATATCGAAGCTTATACTAAAAAAAGTCGCAAATGCCATTTTGGACTCAATGGAAGTGGTCCCGAGTCCTAATTCGACCATTTGCAAAAAGTAGCTTTTCGGACTTAAATCCGATTAACGACGTTATATTTAAATAAAATATTTAAATATAAAATCGTAAAATATGCGGGTTGTTACACGTTCCCTCAATAAGCTCCTAAACCCTAAGGGAATTTGAACCTAGCCTCTAATACCAAATGTGACAACCCGCACCCTTGACATAGCGATCCTAAGCCTATGATGACTTTCAGACTCGCGTTGGTGCCAAGAAGTACAAGCTATCGGGTTTTTAGAACATTACATAGACTAAAAATAAACTGATCTAATCTAAGATATACTACACTTTCAGAACTCATAGTGGAATGGAACAAAATATAAATATAGAAAATATCCATCTTAGAAAATTTCTCAAAACATAGTCTTAAAAAAACAGCATGTAGTCAAATATTGAGTACATAGAAATACCGCTCAAAGTCTGATAAAAGAGATACTAAGTATTGATAAGACAAACAGTTACATGGAGTGTAAATAAAGGATAAGCAAATCCTGTGATGAGCTTGCCTCTCCAAGAAAGAAAAAAGTGTGGGTCAGACAAAAGTCTGATGAATTAGTACATGTTTAATATATAATGATCATGTGCACTTGACTTTAATTCTACTCTAAGTGAACTAGGGTGTCCTACAAGTGTTCATGATTTCCTAGGGTCCATTACTTAAGGATTTTTATCCAACACACTTACACCACAACTTTACAGACTACTACAAGGATCAAACTATGAATCAAACCTCAATAACTAACGGTCGGCCATTGCTCCTAGAGCTACTTAATATGGAAACAACACTTCTAAGGCTATTCAATATGGAACCACCGCTACTTGAGCTACTCAATATAGGAACACCACTACTAGAGCTAATCAATATAGAGCCACCGATA
Organism: Allium fistulosum; assembly: GCA_030737815.1. Taxonomy (NCBI): domain Eukaryota; kingdom Viridiplantae; phylum Streptophyta; class Magnoliopsida; order Asparagales; family Amaryllidaceae; genus Allium; species Allium fistulosum. The sequence continues at coordinate 1,149,489,816 of CM060905.1, forward strand.
GGGCTACTCAATATAGGAACATCGCTACTAGAGTTGCATGGAAATAAATTTCCCATAAATACGACAATATGTAACCTTGCTATGCATCGAGGAGGAGCCCGCAATGCCTATATGCCAGTGTGTCTCATCGTCTACATCTGTGTCTAGCTCTCAATCGTAGTATATGCCTCTTATTGCATGCACTGGGATCCATCAACAACACAGTATCATGCCGCGTTAGAATTGTGAATACCAAGGAGTCCCGTTGTGTCGGCCCACACACTTCATCGGGCATCAGTCAGTGCTGCGCGTTCACCGTATAACCTTCTATGAGTGCCATTTGCGATAGAGTCACCATTATTAGGTTAAGTACATTTATCCAACCCTACAATGTCCTAGCGTCATCTCATAGGGAACTAGTTTCCCTACTATCCCTAACATCCGCACATTTGTATACAATATACTTATATATACGATTAATGGTTTATATTTTAACCAGGGCCTTAGGCCCAGTTTCTGACTGCACATTCTTGCCTTTAACCGATCAATGACTACACCCTATCGGTCTACCGCTTATGGTCGATCACTCAGGGTACACGGTCGACCGATCACAATGTAAATTTTAGGTTTTTCTAATTTTAACGATTCGTCTTTTGTTATTTGTTAAGTTTATCGATTCAACATATAAAGTGAACCCTAGGCATTGACTTACACTAACCAGTTTTGGAAAATTTTACATTTAAATTTCATAGATTTATGCTAGATTAATTTTAGTTGTTTAATTCAGGGTTCACCAATTTTTAGGGTTTCAATTCAATAACAGAGGAGTTTAACTTGGGTAAAGAAAAAATGAGATTAGTCTATTTAAACCAATTTCAAACTCTAATTCAAATCTCAGATTTAGCAGTTAGGGTTTGCAGTTTACAATTTAACTACTAACATCCTAGATCATATAGAATAGGTTAAAATTAACCGTAAATAATAAATTTATTAAACTTGTTCCCATTCACCTCGAATCCAGGCTGTAACTCTAAACTCTATCCAAGAATCATCACATGTTACCTTGTGCAATGACCCCACCATTATGCCCATATTATTAAAGAACATTATAAATAATGTCGTCTAATATTATGGAGAATATGGCTTGTTCTGGGCGATCAAATGTGAATATATCTTTAAATAACACTGACACATCATACTTACGGTTGTACTTAATCTCTGGAATCAAATTTGACATGTACAATCTTAGCCCAAAGTAATGACCACACCGGTTTCTCAGAATTAGAACAATATATTATATATATAATAGTCACAGATCACAGTGGAATAATAAACAAATCCCTAACTCAAATATTAGCACAAACTGAGAATTTATAAAATATAACACTAGGCTCACATAATATACATCCGGTACAAATCCCTAACTCAAATATAAGTCTCATATACATAAACAAAATCCTAAATGAGTTAAATTAATAGTCAGCTTGGTTTATCTCCCTGCTAGCTCATCGATCCAAAAGTCTAAATGTCCTGTAACCTGAATAGTCTTGGCCTGACCCGAATATTATAAAATGAATGGGTCAGATTATCTCTAAATATCCAAAAGGCTGAGAACAAGATATTACACAAGAATATGAAACATATAAATAAATACATATGTCATTTATAAACTAGGCACAAAATTGGTCTAATTCTAAATACATCTCAAGACACCAGAATGCAAAAATCCAAAACAACCGAATAAATCACAAAACCTCGGAATCCATCACAAGACATAAAAATCACAAAAACACAAAATAGTCACAAAACTCAAAATTCTTGAATAAATAATAATCTCCTAAAATCCATGAAAAAAACCAAATTCATAGTGATCATAATAATCGTACTCATACCATGGAAAATAAAAGATGGTATCACTCATACCGATCTGATACCGATGATCGCCCATACCATTAAAACAAAATATAAAAATCCAAGAAAACAAATCCACACCGATCATAATGATCATAGTAATATAACTCAAGGACCGGAGGAGATATAACTCATACTGATCACAAGAATCGTATACAAATCCAGGAATATGTCTCTTAAGGATCCACCAGCCCCATACCGAACACCAGAGGAGAACAAACTTTAAAGTGCCAAATACTATCACTCTTAGTAATCACAAGAATCTAACCAAAAAATCCCATACCGCCTGGTGAAATTCAAGTATTTACTAGAAGCTAGAAAATCTCACCTATTACGGATACCACCGGAAAACCTGAACTATATTCTCTTAAGGATCTATCACCCCCCCCCCGGCAAAACACTAAAAGAGAATACAACCCTAAAGTGTTAAATACTTTCCCAAAGGCAATCACAAGAAATTTACCAAAGCATCCCATACAACCCAGTGGAATTCAAGTGTTTGCTAATGTTTAGTAAATTCTATTCAAACATCCTATTCAATTAGTTGTACCATATTAAAAGAAGCATTACACTAGTACAAAAATGGTCATTTGTGTCGGTTGTGTAACCCCTGTTGTGTCGGTTTTACAACCGACTCAAATGAAGACGACACAAAAGAAAATTTTCTGTTGTGTCGGTTGTACAACCGACAGAAATATCAATTATTTGTGTCGGTTGGTAATAGAGAACCGACACAAAACTATGAACAGTTGTGTCGGTCTTTCTAATAGGACCGACACAAATCAGCTTGTATAGTGAAGCAAACCGCGGTTTATTGTGCCGGTCCTTTAAGAAAAACCAACACAACTGTTGCTTGTTTTGTGTCGGTTCCTTATTGACGACCGACACAAATAATTGATATTTGTGTCGGTTATGTTTGTTTTTTCAACCGACACAATTGATATGTAGTTGTATCGGTTCCCTTTGAAGTAACAACCGACACAAGTTATATCTGAAGCAAAAAAAAATATTATCTAGCTGTATATTCATTTTTATCTAACAAGTATGATGACGTAGGTTATTTGAGAAATTTTATGTTTGAGAAATTCAAAGAAAAATAAATGATAATCAGACATTATATAATTTAACAACAGCATGTATCTTTAGGACACTTACCAACAATATAGAAAATGTTTACATGTAATTAAAGATTGTAATGATACAAAGATTTATCCGTATATCTAATAATGTATTTGTTTATGTTTTAAACTTTTTTTTATGATATTTTGGAGTTCATCCTATTCATCTATTTCCTATATGTATATAAAACAAACTAAAAAAGAACATTTATTTTCTAAATAAAGATCATACAGCTTTTAACAAATCTGAAGTATAATTAAGCAATATAGGAATTTCAGTCGGTGATCCTTTGATGTTTTCAGATCTACGATTACACACACTAACATCATTTGTATACACGATGCCTAACGAGTTTTATTTAGATCCATTCAGACGTGGATAATGCTGCATCCATATTCATGCCCGAGATCAGGCAATCAAAGCATAGTGAACTAAAAAACTTGATGTTTGAAATCAAAGACTTCTGAATTCAAAAGTAACAGCTTATTTACCTGAAGAAGGTATGTGAGCTTCGAATTTCTGTAAGGCACGTGATCTTCTTTCTTAGCAATTGCAAAAATGACATCACTCAACGCTGACAAGCTTTTATTGATTGCTTGGGAAATTTATCATATGTCTCTAAGAAAAACTAGCAATGACAAAAACAAATAACTACTACTAAAATGCAACAAGCTTTCAGTTTTATTTTCATATATGGTTTTAAAAGTAATACATTACAACAATTTGTCTCTAATTTGGCTCAAAATAATATTAAGAACATCAACTTCAAAACCTTTGGTAACAGAAGAGAGTACTGAAATATGCCTATTAATTAGAGCGAGTGTTCAAAATTCATTTGTTTACTAATTAATTAAAAATACAAGTAAACCAAATTCATCTGTTTGTCACATGTGAACATACCCTCAAATTAAATTTACCTGAGTTTCCTTTAAACGTTCACCAACTGCACCACTTTTACCAATTCGTTCACTTCCAGCAAGATCTATAAGGTTTAACACCCCTTTACTTGTTGTTCCGTGTTCTATATACAGAAATTCTATTGTCATGAATGACATCTAGAAATCAATGAAATTAAACTTGTAACAAGCACGTTTAAGACTAAGAAATAATACCTCATTAACTCCAGATATGCGCAAAGTGAAGACAAAGTGACTTCTAGATGATTGTTCATTCATTTGTGTTTTGCCAACAGACCTGGTGGTGGAAAAGATGTATTTTAAAACATCTATATACACATATTTTGATTGCATTATGGTGGATTGGTGTTCAGTAATCATATTTACGTTAAATGTACAAGACTAAAGTGCAACAACATTTCCATGGCAATATTACAAAGGAAAATGGGAGATAAAGACGAATCTCAGGCATGTTTGATAATAAAAAATGACATTTAATGTAAAATTGAGGATGAAACATTGGTATAATGTAATATTAAGGAAATGATGTTACATTTAATGTACAAGACTAAAAATGCACCAGCTTTTCTTTTCTGATTTTGACTTCTGATTACACATTCTGGTACATTAAGCATTAGGCTAATGGATGATAAGGATCAATCAAGGCATGCTTAATTAAAGGAGTGGATGAAAGAAGTTGCCACATGCATGTTTGGTCAAACATAAATTCTTAACTTGAAGGCGATAAATACAATAAAATGTTACATGCTTTGTGCTGCTTGACGAAGAAGAAAAGAAACTTCCTTAATGCTACACACATCTACAATGGTAAGATTAGTTACACATGTGTTGCCATTTGGATCGTGTTTGAAGGTATGTTGTTTGTTCTAAGAAGCAGAATCATAGTTACTCGATCGACTTGGTGCTAATAGATCACGTATTGTTTCATTGAAGATTTCAAGCATCGAAGCCTGTAAAAGTTAACTTTTTAAAATAATACAATATAAATTCCAAGGGTTAAAAGGCAAATTTGATAATGGGGGGATTAAACAGATATAGTTTGTAGAAAATCCAGATGTCATTGGTAAATATGATAATGGGGTGATTAAACGGATAAATTATAGGTCTCTTGAATTGTGGAAAGCACGGTAAAATCCATTCAAATACTATTTCGGTACTCATATGCCAATTCTTAAAACTTTTGCTGACTCATACACACTAATCATTCATGTGTCAAAGGTAGAAATAGAGTTAACCCGCAATTAAATCTAATACATGAGCAATTACTATGAATGAGATAATGAGTGATCCTTTGAATTAAACATCACAATATCAACGCTGAGCATACCAATGGTGACGAACCACAGACAAAACCCGTGCCGAGCAGCTATAGCTGCCAAAAGAGCACTAGAAAAGTGCTGTTCACGAAATTTTTATCTACTTGCACGAAAACCAATCACTTAATACTTCCAAACAACGATAAAGAAACAGCAAACGGGACTAAAGAAAATATTGTATTGGACTAGTTTGAGATACTTGTCCAAGATATCCGAGAGATCGCCGTTGTTGTTGAATTGCTTAATGGGAGGATCCATCATGGTTTTTTGCCTTTGCTTCACAAGATGTCCCATCTAACCAAGAGAAGGATCTATTCCTCGTTTTTCTAGCTCTTTGTACGCTTGGCAAAGAGCACAGAAAAGACAAAGGAGATGAACCAACCAATCTTCATATGGTGCTTCTACAAGATCATATGTGCTCTTGGCGAATGTGACTTCTCATTTTATATTCAAAAAACATTGGTTCGGCAGTGTTACTAACTGACATAGTACAGAGACTCCATCACCTCTACTATGTAGATTTATACATACTCTGTGAAAAGAAGTTCAGAAGTACAGCAGTACATAGTTAACATCACAATTACAGTATCTTAGAGCTAGTACTAATCAGTAAACAGGTTTGTTCTCAGCGCTGTTCCTTTTCTTTTCTTTTTTAAATTAAAGAACCAATACGTAATAACAGTCAAACAGAATTTGTTGAATATACATGATCAGTTAGAGGTAAAGTGTGCGTGTATGTACACCTTGGTATTTAATAACTTTGTTCAGGATGAAGGCATTAGTTAAATTAGACAATGATCTGATACGTACAATAAACTGGATTGAACATTACTACCCAAATACAAAACAGGCAACCTAAGAACAATTATATAGTACATTAAAAATACACTTATGTTTGCCAAGTCCAAAAATGTTGATTCTACCAGCAATGTTATCAGCAAATTTTGTCAATAACAAACAAATTCAACTTTTATTGTGCATACATACAAGCAAGCATACACACACATACACCTACATTCACACAATTATATAATGGAGGCATCCTATTTATACAACTAAAAGTAATTCCTCTACAAATGCGACTATGCAAACACCATTATAAAACAGATTCACACCCAGATGGTCAGTAACCGAAATTGGTAAATTCCGCTATCTCAAATAAAAATGATTTAAGCTCATAATTGGTTCGACATTAAAAATATCAAGAAGATACAAGCTAAATAAAAGACGAGCATAATTGAGTTTATATTGTGCCTTGGTTGTTATATTTCTAATACGAAGGGATAAATAAACTAAAATAGGTAATTGCAAACCTGATCCTTGTTTGAATCTACTAAGACATCATCCAAGAAACTTCATCCTAAAATCAATAGCTGCAATGTCCTAAAGATATTTCTAAGTACTCATGAATTAATTCATCATGTTTGTTTTCCGATAACCCTACATGACCTGAAAGCATAAGCTAAGCAGTTAATCTAAATACGATAATAATGCGTTGGAGAATCATAATTAACGTCATCGGAAAGTTATTCCACATGAGCTATTCCTTAAATAAAAACATAATGGAGAAACAGAAGTTCATATCATGCTTAGTTAGTGATAGACACAAACAGTTGTGTACTGAACTAGGTTACCTAAGATAATCAGTAGATACAAAATTACAGATTTATATGGATTTGTTCTTCTAAGTATCTGTTAATACTACTTTTAAAACCAGAAACTTCAACAAATAGGAATTTTTGACGACATCGAATAGGAATTAGGCTATCGGCTAATTGCGTTGAACAATCATGGAAGTATTCGAGTTAGGGTGGAGAAATCGAAGAGCGAATGGAGCGAAGGAATATTGGAATTTAGTATTGGGAACTAGGGCTAGGTAATTAAAATTTGGGACACTATGGGAACTAATGATCGGATGAAGACAGCAACGATAGACGCGAAGAGACGTATTTTCCCTCTAAAATTTAGGGTTCGTGGGAAAAGATGGGGCGGCTGAGATGGATTTGGGGGGAAAGTTGTGTGCCTATGGTGTCGGTTTTTTGACAACCGATGATATTGTATTTAATTGTGTCGGTTGTTCAAACAACCGACATGAGTAAATCTATTGCTTCCCTTCAATTGTGTCGGTTTCTTAAGAACAACAGATGCAAATTACATTTTTAACATTTTTTTCTTACCCCATAAGTCAATAGTTTCGGTTGTTAATAAACAACCGACACAAATTACACTATTTGTGTCGGTTTTATGGACAACCGACACAAATGAGGCGAAGCAACTGATCTGTTTTGTACTAGTGTTACTTGAAAGCATATAAACTAATCAATAAAATTATGTTGATTATTAGTATTCCCCATATTATATAATTAAGGTTCTAAAAACATTTTTATCCACGGATCCAAAAGTTACACAAAAATGCTAAAATAGCATATAAATAGTCAAGGGATAAGCTCAATAAAAATGCGATAAGAGTTTGTGGTTTTGGAAGTAAATAATATAATTTAACATATAGAAACTGAAACCCTTTATTTATATACTTACTTCCAAACAACTCATTTTAAAAATCCATAAACTCAATTGTTATTTAACACGATATTGATATTCATCATTTGATAAAATACTCCATAAATCCAAATTGTTCTAAAAATACAATTATATATATATATATATAAGTCCATTTACATTATAAACCACAAATAATCATATTTCCAAACCCATATAGGTATTTAAACATTTGATTAGAAATAACCTAGTTTATATTTCAAAATCATAAGTATTATATAAGTAATAAATAGATATGTACACACTTTCAAATATTCTTTATATAAAAACTAATTTTATACCAAAAAAGATTTAGAGAAAATGGTTTTATTTGAAAATCAACCTTTTAAAAACTCTAGTTGCAAACGTGCAACAAAAATTATGTGTCGTGCCATGGACCTAAAGAAGAACTCTATAGTATTAAAACTCCAAAATGAATTCACAAATTTTTAAATCAAAATCTATAAATAGCATTGAAATCAATATGAAATGGGCATGAAAAAAATTTAAACGACATCAAGGAAGCAAATAGATGAACCAACAGGCGAAAAACGGGTGATCCAGCGGGCTTTATCAAGAGCTGTATCAGCTCCAAGAATTTGCCACAGGTGCATCGATAGGGCCCCACTGGTCTGCCAGTGGTGATGCAACCTGGAGCTATTTCAGCTCCAGGTTGCCTTTCGGTTGGTCCTCGATAATAGCGGTTTGGTCTAATGTCTCTAGTGATTGATTCAGGTGTGTTCATGCAAGCATTCCGAGTGATACCAAGCATTATAGCATCAAGTAGATTAACAGTTTTGCCAATTATATATGATCAAAACTTTCAGCAAACAACAAACAAATAATCACTCAATCCTACAATCATTCATCATAAATTATAGTACATGCAAACTAGAAATTTAGAAATAGGTTGTGTGAGGATTAGCTTACCTTATAGAGTTGAATTGGTGCCAGAAACTCGAATTTTCCTAAGCTAATACCTTTTAGCTATTGCCTATGTTGATTTCCAGAAAGTTGCAAAACAAGATCAAACCTAAGATGAAAAATCTGAAATGAAATACTCCAAGAATGCAATATAAGGTGGAAGTGATTTCCTCGCTTCTATTTCTTCAATTAATATACAAAAGCCCTCTGATTTGAATTTGATTTGATGATTTATTTAGGTTTCTAGGGTTTTGAAAGAAGAATATCTGGTTTTCTAATTCCCAGTTGACAACATATGAAAACATATAGTGAAATGAGAGAAGGATTTTGTCTTTAGTTAAATGGGCTTGGGTGCTCCATGGACCCAATAAGAGAAAATGTTATTATTTTCTTCTTATTTCCTATTATATATCAACAATCTACACTTAAACAATGTTTTACTTAACATATTTTGATTTCTCCAAATTTATCAAAACCAATCACAAGATAAAAATCCACATTTCTGTTAATATTGAGATATTTTACAAAATTAATATAACCTTTAAAAATAAAAGTTACCCTAATTATTTTTAATAAAAATAAACTATTAATTGTAAAAATCTCATTTTAAACACTAAATCTCAATGTTAAAATCATTTTATTAAATCTACAACACTTGTTGTAATAACTCGAAATGAAAAATATTTTATCACAAATTTCCACTTATAATAAATAAGTGAATAAAACATTATAATTCACATTTTTACGTTACAAATTATTTTCATATAATTAATTATCACATTTCCCCAAAATTATTCTTATATTATCAAATATAAGAATCAAGTTTCACAAAAAGAAATTCCTGGAATTTCCAAATTGTTTAATCCCAAATTCCTTTAAATTTGGAAATTATAACTAATAAAATTCCTGAGTTGTCTTAAAATTAATTAAGATAAATAAAAATAATATTTTTAAGTTTAATTCCAAGTCTCAACCAGGGTTGTTACATCTTGCCCCTTACTTGATCCAATTACTAGTATTCCCTTCCCTCTATTTTTGATTTGTTTTTGAAAGAAATTTTATAAGTGGAGAGAAGAAGTGTTGGCAGGGTTCCAGTATGTAGTAAGTTTTTTAATGAAATTAGGGTTAGCTTAGGTGTTAAGTTATAGGAATTAGGGATTGATTTGAAGCATTGGATTTACTCTACAGTATTTTTGTACTCAACTCAATCGCACATCAGAAACTTGGCGACGAAGAAAAATATTTCGTTCAACCGTCTCTGTCCTATCACACACTCTAGTTCCACGAAAACACACAGCAACGGTCGACCACTAGGGTAGATCGGTCGATCGTTTCTTGTCGACCGGCACATACTACGGTGTCGACTAGTGATCTAGTTTGGTTAGGAAAGTTTTGACTTTTTATTTTATTCTATTTTCAAATTTTCAAATGTCCGTAATTTCTCCATAATAACTCCGAGTTCAAAGTGTTATACATGAAAATTGTCCAGAAAATTGCCAGGAAAGCGATAGTGCAAGTTCCATAGCCAAATTTGAACGTTTGTGAAATTTCATTTTATCCTTTGTTTTACTTAAATTTGATTTTCTTATTAAATTTTCTGCTAAATTTCCAAGGTATTACAAGCACAGGTGCCTTGTTTGTTTAGCTATTGGACAGGAGCAACACTAGTAGGATGTAAAGCATACTTTGACCATGTACACTGAACTCTATTAGATTTTCATATTTATATACGCTTTCCAGGATTACCTACTATCTATAACTTAGTTGCCAAACAAAGCTCTTATAAGCTAGTAGGGCAGCGAGTAACATCATGCTATTTAGTTGTTAATTTACTTTTGTTAGGATGTTTGGACCAGTGTTGTTTAACAATTTGCTATATCATCTATTGCACATGTGCATGTACACATAGAAAGAACTACATACACTCTACGATAATACAAGAGATAGGTTATTATTGTATTAGAAAAGTATGCCAGACCATCGCAAGACTCACTCGTTGACTACTTTTGGAGATCGGGCTCCATCTTCCTCTGCTCCTATAGATCCAATGCCATTGGGGCACCTGACTGATCAGCCTAGTTCTGCTTTGTCTTTGGTACATGGGTATGAAAAGTCACAATCATTAGTGGATCCCATTGAATCTGTAGCATCTACTATAACTACTAGGCAGCTGGATAGAATTGCGGCTACTCACGACCTTCGTAGGGAAGATATGCTCTTGCCTACTTACGAACAATGTGCTTATGGTCCACACTAAGGATACATGGCTTCTTCAAGGTATCACTATGTCGCTGGAGCCCTGCCTCCTCTTCCTTAATGGGTCACTGGCTTCCTTGTGTATCTGAAAATTGCTCCTTTCTATGCCATCTTTATGAGAGAGTTTCGGGTTCCTCCAACTCCCCATCAAATTAGGTTCCTCTATGCTATTAAGAGCAAAGAAGAAGGCTCTCCTTTAATCTATTTTGAAGCGGGAAGTAAATTAATACTAGTAAAGGATTTGTACTCCAAGCACAGCATGTTTGAAAAGGAATATTTCTTTACCTAGGATGATTCTTCGTGCTTCAATCGATGGCATTTAGGATGTAAGTCATCTAGCTTATCCTTTTCCATCTATTCCTTTTTTTCAACAACTCATGTCAATCACTAAGTTTCTCCTTTTTAGCTTCTCCTTCAGGTTTGGTGAGAGTTGTCCCATGGGACAACATGGAGGACATGTTGACAAAACTGCAACAAGTTCCCATAGAGCTCAGGGAAGTTACTCGTCCGATCATATATGATAATTTAAGATATATTGGACTACTATCCACTAAGCGTTTGATCAAGAAGGGCAAGGCTCCTTCCACCCATAAGCCTGCAATGAAAAGGAAAGGAAAATCCTTAGCAACCGGCAAAACGAGTGAAGTACCATCTTACCAGCCCTTTGTCTTTGGTGCCGAGTTGATTTTAGATCCACCCGGAACCGATCCAATAGTTCATACAAACATTAAAGAGTCAAGAATAGATTCCTTCGGGATCAAGCCTCATGAAGGCATCTAACTTACAATCATAAAGGGAATGGGATAGTGATAGCATCCGGACAATGCTAGTAAATTGAACAGGTCCTCATTCTCATGATAGCGAGAGCATTGTTTTGAATCGTAGTGAAGCCCACTCTTTTGGGCATATTAGCCTTGAGTGTTTGTATGACTTGGACATCGAGGAGGCCATACTTCACATTTTGAAGGCTCATGAGCAAGAAAGGTTTATTCCTAAGGACATCTCGGTGTTTGACTCTCTGTAAGGTCCCAAACTAGGGATTGAATATGAGGACTCTACCTCAACAGTTGAAATTCAGTGGTAGTTAGGAATACATGAGGAACCTAAGTGTTCGTTCAGACGTCATGCACCATTTTCACACATGCACACATTCTTTTTTTTGTTATAGTGATGCATTCTCTTCCCTTCTTTTTAGATGTTTGCTTGATTCTAATTCATTGTTTTTACACTATTGTAGGATCATGAGTGAAAAGGGGAAAATTGCTATCCAAAATGAACTAGTTGAAGTCAGATGCAACCCTAAAGATATAAAGAAATATGCATTATCGTTAGGCATGAGAAAAAATGTGAGGCGGCTGGCATGGAGCTTAGAATAGGGAAAGTGGTATCTTATTGCCCAGCTAGGGAAAAAGACGACCAAGAACCTAAAGACAAGTCTTGAAAGATATCCCGCTCCCATGGTAGCAAGTCACCAGGACTCCTGCCCGTTCCTCCAAATCCCTAGTGTTTCACCTTTTATTTTATTAGATTCGAAAACCAACAAGCAGCAAGAGAGGACGGACAACAAAGGAGCAATTGTCCTTCCCCAAAGTGCTAGGATAAAAGAAAGATTAAGAAAGGAGCGGTCATCGTTATTGACCCTACATACCCGAATTACGATGAGTTCCAACAGACTTACCAGCCAAGAGACCTCCTTGATTGCTGATACTTACCCTCGCACTTTCTTAGGAGTGATCGACCTTCTTGGGGATGGGCAGAGCGGTGTAAAGGCCTTGCCGGAGTTTCACACTAGGGTGGTCACGGCTAGATAGGAGATCGGCAAAAAGAATGTTGAACAAAATATATAGATTTTGACTTGAGGAAGCATCTGCATCAAAAAGCCAAAGATCATAAAGCGATGTTAGATGCATTAGAGAGATCTCAAGTGGAGGAGATCGAGAAACTGTTGCTCATGCCGAGGAATTGGAATAGCTAAAGAAAGAGCACTCTTACAACATTAAACCTGCCAAAGAGGATTACAATCTAAAGCTGGATAGCTATTTGATGACTATAAGAATGTTGAATCCAAGTTCACAAAATGATTAGATGGGCTCCATGAAGTGGCTAAGAAAATGGAGCCTGGCTTTACTTATTTGTAGAAGAAGGTGGTGGAGTGTAAAGAAGAAAGGGTTTCCCTTCGGAATGAGCTCAAATCCATGGCTGCTGAGAAAGCTGCTGAAACCACTAAGGCTGAGAGGCTGCAAGTAGAATGCGCGAGATGAACAGCCAGCTGGATAAGGTGGAAATGCTTCTAGAAGAGATTTGTTTCAAAATGTCTACTAAAAAGAGCTTGGCATGGATGGATGACAATCAAGAGGTCATGGTCTCCATCCACAAACTGTCTATTATAGAAGTAAAGGGTGCTAGGGGAGTGTCGCCTTTCAGTCTCGAAGCTATCGATGCTCGATTTATGGTAGAGGAGAGAGAGGTTGTCTACCTTGGTTATATTACATTGGCTGAGGCTGAGAAGGACTAAAAAGAGGAGGACAATAGAGAAAACAACAGTGGTCCTACTTCACGGGTACAACAAAAAGCCAAACTTCAAAACAGATCATTTATGTCGTCATGCATGATGTCCCTCTAACTGTTTTCCATGTTTCTTCAGATGCAACAATTATAAGCTAGCCTCGGGACATGCCCCTACCTCCCGAAGATGCCCAACCATGTAATGATGCTCCAGCTTCTCCTAAAAGAGGTAGGATTCTTCTTCATAGTCTTCGGCCCACTGTTTAGTATGTTCGAGCCTGTTTGGGTAAAACTATATTTGAAAGCCCTCCACATTTCCATGCAAGTGATTGATCCTTATAGGCCTATAATCTCTTTAAAAGCTCCATTGTCAAGAACCATGCCCCTAGGCTCTTTAGACTCCATAGTAGATGAGGGTCAAGACGAGATGATTGCTTCATTTAGAGATGATGCCGATGTTAGGATCTTTGGTGCCACTGAGTCCATTGAGGATTTTGATAGGGAGGAAGTCCTTAGGCAGAACGTCATGGAAAAATTTCCTTAAGCGGTTGTGAGAGTCAAGTTAGAAGCGATGGAGGATTTAAAACTAATGAAGAAAAAACAGGCGGAACTTGATTAGGCGACTACCGCTAAGCTGAAGAAAGAGACACATGGAGAAGAGTAAGGGAATTCCAAGACTCATGGCAAGAGCCACATCTCCAAAACTAAATCTAAGTAATTTTAGTTGTTCTATACCTCCTTTTGTGCTTAGAACAGTATACTTCGTGCCTTTTGCTTGTAATAAACACATTTTAACCATGCTCACCCAATATTGATATTTTGGTTAGGGTGAGTACGTATTACTCTCTGATACTTGTAGACTTGCACTGTAAATGTTTGGATGTCTGACAATATAATATGGATGTTTATTTTTCTTGCATGCCTTGTATTCCTCACTACACTTTCATTATTCTAGTCTGTTTATTATCATATACATGTTCCATGCATACTTTAAACAAGTTTTCCCAAATGTCTATCTGTTGATAGTCTTCATAGGCAATTCCAGCATTGACTGCTTGCACCGAGCCGCACAACCATTAGTCACGTTTTACTACAAGCAAGCTTAGTTATCCATTGCGGATAGAAATCTACTGCCGAATATCAAGGGTGAACCAACTAGGCAGTGGTCAGGTCCCGACATCCCGTAATTCAGGTTCTCCGTAGCTTTCCAAAAAGCTTATAGTTGATCGTTAATGGTGGAAAGCCAGTTAAGGTCGCTCTACTCCGCCATTGCTAGTAAGAAGTTTGAGCCGATCGTCAATGGTGGACACCTGATTAGGGTCACTCTAGCACACCATTGATGGCAAGAAGTTTGAGCCAATAGTCAATGGTGGGCACCCTATTAAGGTCATTGCGGTCTGCCATTTCCGACAAGAAGTTTGAGCCGATCGTTAATCGTGGACACCCGGTAAGGGTCACTCTAGTCCGCCATTTCCATCAAGTATGATTTCGAAAGGTTTTAGTTCAATGGTTTCGAAAGGCTTGAGTTCGATGATTTTGAAAGGTTTGCTTTGAATGGTTTCAGAAGGTTTAAACTGAAGGTTTTCCAAAAGTTTTCTAAGGCAATGTTTTAAGTTGTTTTTAAAGTGGGATGTCTAAAGTTTTATTACTTTCAAAAGGAATGATTTCAATAGTTTCGAAAGGTTTGATGTTTGGTTTCGAAAGGTAAGGTTTTGGCCTTTTGGCTTAGAAAATTAATGGGTTTCACTTGGATTTGAAAGAGATACTTTCAAAGGTTTAGAAGAGGTAATTTCAACTGTTTAATTGTTTTCATCAACTAAGGTTTGAGTAAATAAGATATATATAACACGGTAATGTGGTTTTGAGTAAAGCATAAAGATTATAAATTTTCCTTGTTTGAATTTGATTTAAAGGTTTTAAATCATTTTGAAAATGTTTTCAAGGAAAATTATGGGAGGGGATCCTTAAGTGAAAATGACTCGGATATCAGAATACCAGATGGGACTGGTATAAGGTCGTGCCCTATATATTAGCTATTAGCTCAGCTAATTGTTGTCCAAAAATTCCAGTGTGTAGAGCTTGGTCACAATTAGACTAAAATTATGATTACACACCGAAGGGAATATATATTTGTATACATATAGGTTATTGGTGAGCCCGAAAAACCATTAGGATCAGGAAGACCTAGGAGATGATTGAGTTAGGGACAGACCATCTAGAAGTGAAGTATTTAATAGATAGTTATGGATAGATAGTCCAGAAGAAGAATATCTAATAGGTGTTAAATTAGTTTCGATTATATTGTCTGGTAGGCCCGAGTCAGCCAAAGGTTAAAAGTTATCCAAACAAAACTTATGTGTTTGAACAGATAGTTCATTATTACCTGATATTTATGTATGTTTACATAATGATGCTTTACAATATTTAACCATTTTTGGTGCAAGGAAACGGTTTTGCAAAGATATATTTTAAAAGGATGTTGGTGAGGGGAAACCCGTTCCGCTAAGTGGCATGGTTTCACTTGACATATAAAACCGGGTTGTATAGTATTATTCACACCATGCTTTATTTCTGACTCGAAGTTTATGTTTTCCCCTTAAACTCTTGGGTTCTCAAAATTAATTTGAGTAGGCTGAGGGGTTAATGTCTTTTTCATGTTTAATAGGATGACGAATAAGGCTACCGGAAGCATGCAGGAGGCAAACAGATAGCTATTTAGGAGTTGCAGTTTTATGTTTTGTTATATTTCTGCTGTGTTTGTATTAAGTCTATTATGACTATATAACTCTGATCATCCAAGAGGGTATCTTCATATACCGCTCTTGGCGTATTTTGTATTAAGTATATTTTATCTATGCTTGTGAACGTATTGAGATTATGTATTAAGAATACGGAACATCTGTTTTAAATGTAATGAAGAAAAGTTGTTTTGAAATCTGTGTTTTTTTCATATTCAAGTGCTTCTGATATTATAGATACCATTAACATAGCCGTATTTAGTCGCTAGAAGCTAATACTATAGATGACTGCAGCATTTGTAGCACTTAGTTTTGGGCAACTAAATAGGAGATGTTACAGCTTGGTATCAGAGCATGGTTTATGAAATACTTTAACTAAAAATGGTTTTTGAAAACATAATCCTTAGTAATTAGATTTAAGATCGGGGTATGGGATAATGCTATAGTAATGCACTTGTGTTTGTTATATATATAAGTATACGCTATATCTCTAGACTCCTATCTTAGTTAGGCTATTCATCTGTATCTCACGAAGCTTGAATACAGATATAGAAGGAAGAAGAGGCATAGTTAATATTAGAGGAGATAACACCACCACTGATGGAAATACCCGACCAAATGCTAGAAGTGGTCCAGGTAAGGCTCAAGCTGAATTGTTGGTGCTAGGGTTCCCCAAGTGGATATGGGAGCCATGCATCAGTTCTTCGTAAACATGATGCAAGCTGGAATTGCAGCTGGAGTTTTTGGAGGGAATGCTGCTGGAGGAGGAGTTTAGGAAGCTCCGATAGTTAACCACTATGCTAACTTGAGCAGAGACTATACCAGGCTTGGAGGGAAGCCATTCATTGGAACTGAAGATGCGATTGAGGTGGAAAATTGGTTGCTACATTATGAGAGAATCTTTGTTGATCTAGGATTGATTGACTAGCAGAAGAGGAGATTAGCTTCGAGTCAGCTTCAAGGAGCTGCTCTATTTTGGTGGAATACTATTATAGCTGGTGTTGATGAGGAAACCATGACTTGGGCGGAGTTTAGGAGAAGTTTTCAAGAAAGGTTCATGTTGGTGATGGCGCAGTCGGCATTGGTTAGGAGGTTTGCTGGATTAGAACAAGGGGAGATGTTTGTTCTAGAGTATGGAAGAAGATTTGAAGAGTTGGCCCGGTACGGGTATGCCTTGGTTGATACGGTGATCAAGAGGAATGAGAAGTTTATAAAGGGCCTGAGGCCAGTGTTGATAAGTGCTACCTTACGGCACTTAAGAGATCCAAGTGATGTAGTGGTAGAAATGGCGCTGAGGCAGGAAGAGGCATTAGCTTGTTTGAGGAAGAAAATGAAGGAGGCCCAAGTGGGACAAGGCCAGAAAAGAAAGTTTTTCCATAAGAAGAATGCTAAGAAGTGAGGAGCATAGAAGAAGGGAAAAGCTGAGGTGGTTTGTTATAAATGTGATAAGAAGGGACATTATTCTAATGAGTGTCATGCCGGAAATGGAAAAGAAACAAAGGAAAGAAGCAGTTGGAAAGAAGAATGTCAGATGTTTTAATTGTGATCAGATCGGCCATTATAAGAACCAATGTAAGGAGCCTTCTAAAGAAGGAAGGGGGCAAGTTTATGCATTGGAGCTCGCAATTTCATGGCCGGTTGTGCAGGAGAATGGGAAGGCTGTTTTGGGAGGCTCACTACAGATTCACGGTATGTCTGATAGCGTTCTATTTGGTACTGGTGCATCACATTATTTTATTTCTCGATGTTTGGAAGATAAGCTTAACCTATAACCCTCATATTTAGTCACTTCCTTAAGGGTTGCAAATCTGATAGGATGGTATGCAACACTTGGGATGAGGTGTGACCATTTAGAGTTTGATTTGCTAGGTCATACTTTTGATTGCTGTTTGCATGTGTTTGATTTTGTGGGATTTGGTATTATCCTTGGAATGGATTGGTTAAGTAAATGTGATGCTAGGATATTTTTCCATGATAGGAAAATATCACTTAGACACCTGGATTTTAGTGACCGGATAGTTTATACAGTAGAGAACCCCAGTTGCAAAGTGAATGCTTTATTGGGTATTATGGAGTTGGAGGATGAGTTGCATCGAGTCATTGTAGTTAGAGAGTTTGCTGATGTGTTTGAGCCGGTAACTGGATTGCCACCGAAACGTGCCATTGAGTTTCGAATTGATTTGGTACCGGGGACAGAATCGGCGAGTAGGACACCAAGCAGGATGACAGATAAAAGAGTTGAAGGTGTAGTTGGTGGATTTAGAAGGCAAGAATTTTATCCGACCAAGTAGTTCACCTTGGGGAGCTGTCGCAGTATTTTCTAAGAAGCCGGACGGATCGTTAAGGCTATGTATCGATTATCGTAAGTTGAATGAGAAGATGATAAAGAACCGATATCCATTGCCGAGAATTGAAGATTTGTTCGATCAGTTAAGTGGAGCCAAGGTATTCTCTCATCTGGATTTGACGATGGGATTTCATCAGCTTAGAGTGGAAGAGGATAGTATTCTTTTGATGGCGTTTAGGACAAGGTATGGATCGTACGAATGGTTAGTCATGTCGTTCGGACTAACTAATGCGCCGACATTCTTTGTGGATTTGATGAACCGAATTTTCCGAGAGCACTTGGATAGGTTCGTGTTGGTCTTCATAGATGAGATTCTGATATACTCTAAGGGTGAGAAGGAGCATGAAGTTCATCTTAGAGTTGTGCCTAAGACACTGATGGAGCATCAGTTGAAGGCTAAGTTTTCGAAGTGTCGTTTTTGGAAGAAGGAAGTGAAATTCCTTGGTCATGTAGTCTCAGAGAAAGGGTTATCTATAGATCCGACTAAGATTGAGGCGATAAATAATTGGAAGAGACCCGAGACGGTGATCGAGATAAAGAGTTTTCTTGGATTGGCTGGATATTATCGAAGGTTTATAAAGGATTTTTCGTGCATAGCAGCACTGATGACTAAGCTTACGTGAAAAGATGTGAAGTTTGTATGGACTAATAAGTATGAGGAAGCATTCCAAAGCTTGAAACACTTATTGACCCATGCACCGATGTTGGCGGTTCCAGAGGGGAATCAAGATTTGGCTGTCTATACTAATGCGTGTGGAACTGGATTGGGAGCTGTGTTGATGCAAAGAGGTAAAGTGATTGCTTATGCTTCTAGACAGCTCTAACCATATGAAGTTAGGTATCCTATGCATGATTGGAGTTAGCTGCCGTTATATTTGCTTTAAAGGTGTGGAGGCATTATCTCTTGGGAGAGCGATTTGAGCTTTATACAGATCATAAGTCGTTGAAGTACTTGTTCACTCAGAAGGAGTTGAACATGAGACAACAGAGATGGTTGGAGTTTATTGCTGCTTATGATTTTGGAATTGAGTACACACCCGAAAAAGGGAATAAAGTAGCAGATGAACTTAGCAGGAAACTTCAGAATGCGGTATTGGCTATGATTGCTGAGTGGAAAAATTTGGAAGCATTATCAGCTTGTAGTGTGCAGTATAGATCCGAGGCATGTTCTAGTGCAAGAAGTGTTGTATTGTCTTGCTTAGAAGTTCGACCGGTAATGATTGAGAAGATAGCTTCTAGATAGGAGGAGGATCCAGTTTTGGTTGAACGGGTCAGCAAGTTAAAGGAGGGAACATAGAGCGATGACTTAAAGGATTTCAGTCTTGACCAAAATGGGTGGTTAAGAAAGAAGGGAAGGTTGTGTGTTCCGAATATAGGAAACATGATGAAATAAGTTTTGGATGAATGCCATCGTTCGATGTTCACTATCCATTAAAGAGGAACGAAGATGTATCATGATATGAAGAGAAGTTTCTTTTGGGAAGGTATGAAACGAGACATTGGTTTGTGTGTTAAGCAGTGCTTTAATTGCCAACAGGCAAAGGCTGAACACCAGAAACCAGGTGGATTACTTCAACCGTTGGAAGTTCCATTATGGAAGTAGGATTATATCTCTATACATTTTATCGATGGGTTGCCAAGGTGTAGTAGAGGAAATGAAAGCATATAGGTCATAGTAGATAGACTGAATAAGAGTGCTCATTTCATTCCAGTAATGTCAACTAGGATGACACCTATTCTGGCAAAGTTATTTATGAAGAATGTGGTTAGACTGCACGGGATTCCTAGTAGTATCATCAGTGATAGAGATTCTTTGTTTACTAGTGAGTTCTGGAAGAGTTTAAAGGAAGGTTTAGGAACCAAGGTCAATATGTGTACCGCTTACCATCCACAAACTGATGGGCAAACGGAAAGAGTTAAAAAAGTCTTGGAGGATTTGTTAAGAGCTTGTGTATTGGATTTCGGGGGATCATGGGAAGACCATCTCCATTTAGTCGAGTTCTCGTATAACAATAGTTATCAGACTAGTACTGGGATGGCGCCATTTCAAGCCTTGTATGGAAAGCCATGCAAATCTCCCATATGTTGGTTAGAGACCGGGGATAGGTTGGTTCTTGGTCCAGATTTGGTGAAAGAAGCCGCAAAGAAGATTAAGTTGATCCGAGCTAGGATGAAGGAAGCTCATTCTAGGCAGAAAAGTTATGCAGATAGAAGGAGGAAAGACTTGGAATTCTCTGTTGGAGACTATGTGTTTATTAAGGTTTCACCGATGAAAGGGGTGATTAGATTTGGAAAATCAGGAAAGTTAGCCCCTAGATTCATAGGACCTTTCCGTGTTATTGAGAGGACCGAGAAACTTGCTTATAGAGTAGAGTTACCGAATAGTTTGGAAGGAGTCCATCATGGTTTCCATATTTCTCATCTTAGAAAGTGTGTTAGAGGCCCGGAGACTACTATAGCACCTACAGTGTTAGAAGATTTAGTAATAGAGTCGGACTTGACCATAGTTAGAATGCTGATTTAGATTATGGCTATAGATGAGAAGAAGATGAGGAACAAGACGGTCAGATTAGTAAAGGTCCAGTGGAGTGACAATGCAAAAGACTGTACTTGGGAGACTAATAGCAGGATTAGAGAGGCTTACCCTGATTTGCTTGATGGTATGTTTTACCTTTGATTGTTTTGAGTGAGCCTTATAGTAATTTCGAGGACGAAATTCTTTAAGGTGGGGAGTCTGTAACACCCCGTATTTTATAACTTTATCCAGGATATTTAATTAGTTAAATTAAATAAAATAATGTGAAGATTAATAGGTTGAGGTTTGATTAAATTAATGGTAGTCGTGCCATGTTAATGTGTAAATTAAAATGATAAAACATAAACTAATGTGTTAGGAAATGAGTAAGGGCATTATGGGAAATAGGAAAGGATTATACCCTAAACCCTTAGGAATTGAAACTCATGTTCATTCTCATTTTACCAAACTAAAAACTCTTAAGGCCGACCACCATTATTGTTCTCAAGGGAAGATTAAAGCTAGGATTCAAGAGAAGGAAGATAATCAACTAATTCAACATCAAATCTCACATCTTTTAGTCTCAAAGCTAAGGTGAATAATTACTACATCCCATTTTCTTATAGTTTTCGGTTTTAAGGTTAGATCCGAAATGTTTTTGTAAGTATATGCCATGTTTTGATGATTAAAGTAATTTATTTGTTTGTGGGTGAATTATGCATGTTCATATTAGTATTTATCAAATGTTTGATATGAAAACCCTATTAAATCACATCCAAATGCCTTGAAAATTTAAATATAGGTCAGAAATGATGTTTTAGAGATGGGTTCCAATTTTCATAATTTTATGAATTTATGTGGATTTTATATTAATTTTCTAGTGAAGAAAATAGTTTATTGGGTTATAAATTATTTACGGCTAAAATAATAATTATTTGGGTTTGAAATTTTTATATGTTGGAAAACATATTAAAATATATTTTTTGGGATTTTTCTAGATTTTTCCTAAGTGATTTGATAAATATATAAAATCATTTATGGTATGAGACTTAAATGTTTTATATATTTAAATTAAGGAGAAGGGGCATTTTATAAAATAAAATTATTATCTAATTATGAAATTAGTGGCAGAACTTTTCTGAAAAGTATTTATCAACTAATGAGAACTTGACAAACCAAGGCAGGTTAGTTGAAAAGTTATATTTTTAAGTTAAAAACAAGAAAATCATGCTTTTAGCATGTTTCAGCCATTTTAGGCATCAAACCTTCCGACCCAGACCTTCCGACAAAGTCAAAAGGTTATAGCTTTCGACAAGGTCAAAGTTCAATACATATGGTATCAAGTTACTTGGTACATAATGAATTGAACAAGGTCGAAGGGTACTTAGTCGAAAGGTTGGTTGCCAAAGAGGTTGGAGTATGTTTGTTTTATAAACCAAAAGAATCGCCTGCTTTGTTTTCTCGAATAAGAGCTTTCGCCATGGTTGCTTTCGACTAGGTCAATTATTTAAAATAAAGGTTTTAAACCTTTCGACAAATTCGAAAGGTTACTGCCACTTTATCATTTTTTGCTTTGAACCTTCCGACAAAGTCGAAAGGTTTACCTGTTTTTAAAAACCAGCCGCTTAAGTATGCTTTTGAAAGAAAGCTTTCAACTTAGGTGTTTTACCCTTGTTGTTAATTGAAGAATAACCCAAGCTTTCGAAGGAGTTGTTTTATAGGCAGGGGACTATTATTTTAAATGATGTGTTTTAAAACTTTCGACAAAGTCGAAAGGTAGCTTCCATTGAAGTTGAATGATTTTAAAAGAAGATTTTCCATAGTTTTAAATTGAACCCAGTAAGCTTTCAAAAGGTTTATGTTTTAAAAGTTTGAATGCTTTCGAAAGGTTTTACTTCAATGGTTGGTTTGAGTTCAATGATTTCAAAAGGTTTTAGTTAAATGGTTTCTAAAGGTTTGAGTTCAATGATTTCGAAAGGTTTTAGTTCAATGGTTTCGAAAGGGTTGAGTTCGAAAGGTTTTTTTGAATGGTTTCAGAAAGTTTAAATAGAAGGTTTTCCAATGGTTTTCTAAGGCAATGTTTTAAGTTGTTGTTAAAGTAGGATGTCTAATGTTTTATTGCTTTCGAAAGGAATGATTCAATAGTTTCGAATGTTTTGATGTTTGGTTTCGAAAGGTAAGGTTTTGGCCATTTGGCTAAGAAAATTAAAGGGTTTCACTTGGATTTGTAAGAGATGTTTTCAAAGGTTTAGAAAGAGGTACTTTCAAATGCTTAAATGTTTTCAGCAACTAAGGTTTAAGTCAAGAAGATATATATAACACGGTAATGTGATTTTGAGTAAGCATAAAGCTAATATATTTTCCTTGTTTGAGTTTGATTTAAAGGTTTTAAATCATTTTGAACATGTTTTCAATGAAAATTATGGGAGGGGATCCTTAAGTGAAAATGACTCAGGTATTAGAATACCAGATGGGACGGTATAGGGTGGCACCCTATACATTGGCTATTAGCCCCAGCTAATTGTTGTCCAAAAATTCCAGTGTGTAGGGGTTGGTCACAGGTAGACTAAAATTATGATTACACACTGAAGAGAATATATATTTGTATATGGATAGGTTATTGGTGAGCTCGAAAAACCATTAGGATCAGGAAGACCTGGGAGATGATTAAGTAAGGGACATACCGTCCAGAAGTGAAGTATTAACAGATGTTTAAGGATAGATTGTCCAGAAGAAGAATAGCTAACATGTTTGATTAGTTTTGATTATATTGTATGGTAGGCCCGAGTCAGCCAAGGGTTAAAAGTTATCTAAACAAAACTTATGTGTTTGAACAGATAGTTCATTATTACCTGATATTTATGTATGTTTACATAATGATGCTTTACAGTATTTAATCAGTTTTGGTGCAGGGATAAGGTTTTGCAAAGATATATTTTAAAAGGATGTTAGTGAGGGGAACCCATTCCGCTAAGTGGCGTAGTCTCACTTAACATATAAAACCGGGATGTATAATATTATTCACACCAGGGTTATGTCTGACTCGAAGTTTATGTTTTCCCCTTAAACTCTCTGGTGCTCAAAATAAATTTGAGTAGGCTGAGGTGTTAAGGTCTTTTTCAAGTTTAATAGGATGGTGAATAAGGCTACCGGAGGCATGCAGGATGCCAACAGATAGCTATTTAGGAGTTTACGTTTTATGTTTTGTTGTATTTCCACTGTTTTTGTATTAAGTCTACTATGACTATATGACTCTGATCATCCAAGGGGATTTCTTCATATACCGCTCTTGGCATATTTTGTATTAAGTATAATTTATCTGTGCCTGGGAAAGTATTGGGATTATGTATTAAGAACATGGAACGTCTAATTTAAATGTAATGAAGAAAAGTTGTTTTTAAATCTATGTTTTGTTTCATATTCAAGTGCTTCTGATATTATAGATACCATTAACACAACCGTATTTAGTCGTCAGAAGCTAATACTATAGATGACTGCAGCATCTGTAGCACTTAGTTTTGGGCCTCTAAATAGGTGATGTTACATGATCATCAATGGTAGATAGCCGGTTAGGATCACTCTAGTCCACCATTGCTTGCAAGAAGCTTGAGTCGATCGTCTATGGTGGATACCTGTTAAGGATCACTCTGGTCCGCCATTATTGGCAAGAAGTTTGAACCGGTCATTAATGTTGGACACCGGTTATGGTCACTTTAGTCCACTATTGCCAGCAAGAAGTTTGAGTCAATTGTCATTAGTGGACACCCAGTTATGGTCACTCTAGTCTGCTATTGCAGGCAAGAAGTTTGAGCCGATCATCATTGGTGGTTGCCTGATTAGGGTCACTCTAGTCCGCCATAGCCGGCAAAATGCTTGAGCCAATCCTCAATAGTGGACACCTGGTTAGGGTCACTCTAGTCCGCCATTGCCGACAAGAAGGTTGAGCCAATCATCAATGGTGGACACCTGGTTAGGGTCATTCTGGTCTACCATTGCCAGCAAGAGGTTTGAGCCGATCATCAATGGTTGACATCCAGTTAGGGTCGCTTTGGTCAGCCATTTCCAACAAGAGGTTTGAGGGGAGAGGCTCATTATCAGGCTTTCGCGGCATTCTCTTAACGCCAATGTTAATACGATGTGTTTAAGTTGTAGTACAAAGTTACATTTCATACTCATTACCTGTCATAACAACATTTTAGGGAAATCACATTTTTAAAATTCATTTCATAACCATTTGAATTACACCGTTGCAATATAATTAGTAAAACAGTAGAAGCTAAGTAAAATAGCGATAGATAGTCCATGCATTTTAGGATTTTCTAAATATAGCTCCATCCACCGTCCCAAGGATGAAAGCTCCATTACCTAAGTTCTTGTGGATAACATAATGTCCTTCTTAGATTGGGTCGAGTGCCCTAGGTCTTGGTAATATTTGCTTTAGCACCAGGTCCCCTTCCTTGAGCTGACGGTGTTTGACCTTAGAACTGTATTGACAGGCTATCCTTTGTTTATGTGACTTAGCCTTCAAAGTAGCTTCTTCATGCCATTCTTCGATTAGATCCAACAACATGTTCAACAACTCCACATTCTTATTTGGGTCATAATGAATCCTCCAGTATGATGGTACTACGTTTTCCACTGGTAAAATTGCCTTCGATCAATTAACCAAAGATAAGGGAGTATGTCCCGTTGCCATTTTGAATGAAGTGCGATAGGCCCATAGTACCAAGGGAAGCTCATCCACCCATTCTCCTTTCGCCTTTTCTTGCTGCTTCTTTATAAGGTCTTCAAACGTAGTTAAGCGCTTTCACCTATTCATTAGCCTATGGGTATATGCCACTGAGAAAAACTTTTCTTCATTTCATGTTGCTGCAAGAAATAGGAAAACTTCTCGCTATCAAACTGCAATCCATTGTCTGAGATCATTTGAAGGGGAACTCTGTACCTATATATTACATTCCTGACTATCAACTTTATAACCTTGGCTGACGACACCTTAGTCAGTGGTTCGACTTCGACCCAATTAGTAAAGTAATCAACCACCACCATAGTATACTTGGCTCCACCCTTAGCCATTGAAAGCTCGCCATATGTCTATTCTTCAGACTGCCAAGGCTTTAGGAACTAATCATGTGAGTTAGCTAGTTTGGGGAAATCTTGGGATCTCTGCAAATCATTAACATTTGTCACACCTTCTCGCGTATTCCTTCGCATCATGATTTAACGTCATCCAGAAGTACACATATCACAATAGTTTTTTTGCTAGAGTTTTCCCCCGGTATGGCCTCCACAACTTCCTTGATGTATGTTTTCCAAAGCCTCCTCGGCTTCTCTCCCTACTATACATCTTATCAGCGGGTTAGAAAACCTCCTCCGATATAACATAAACCATCTTGAATGATAAAGCGAGGTACCTTTCGCAAGATCTTCCTAACTCTTCCTATTGCCCGGTAATATCCCCTCACTCAAATATCATATTATTGGTGTCATCTAGGTCTCCTCATAACTGATTGTCGCAATCATGTTCACTTTCTTCAAGCTGGGGTTGAGTAAGGTCACAACTGGAATTGACCCTAACTAGGGTCCGTCTTCCGAACTTGCCAAATTTTCCAACTCATCCTCTCTTGGCTTTCATCTCATGGTAGGTGTTTGATCACATAGTGCTCCATCTCATTAAGAAAAGACCTTGCCTTTCTCAAATAAGATGCCAAGCATTCTCTCTTAGCTTGGAATTCGCTAAGTACCTCGTTTACGACTAGCTATGAGTCATTGTGTGTACACAAAGCGACCTTATCCTAGCTCTCTAGCTATCTCCAATCCTACTATTAGAGCCTCATATTTGACCTCATGGTTCATCGCCTTGAACCCTACCCATATCGCACAGCTCAACTTCCTTTCTCCAGGTGTCAATGGTATTATTCCTGCACCAGAGTCATGCTCGTTCGAAGCTCCATCCATATAAATCTACCAATTAAAAGCTACTTCCTTCCAGGATTCTGCTTCGTCGTCCCTAACGGTAAATTCATCAATAAAGTCTGCCAAAGCTTGTCCTTTGATCGCTATTCGAGGGTGATAGGTAATCTTATATTAGCTTAGTTCGGTACTCCATCCTATTAGCCTTCCCGAGGTATTATATTGATGCAGAATTTGCCCCAAAGGTTGGTCTATTGGTACCCAGATGGGATGGGATTGGATAGTGTCCCAACTTTCGAGATGTTATTAGTAAGTAGTATACCAACTTTTCCAACTTAGGATATCTAGACTTTGGTGCAGTAAAACACTTACTTACATAGTATACCGGTCAATGCACCCGATCTTCATTCTATACCAACCCCACACTTAGGGCGTGGGTCGATACCACTAAGTACAGGTATAGGTCTCCCCCTTCCTTCGGCGTAGAAAGAACCAGAGGTTTTTGTAAATGCTCTAGCAAACTAAGGACTGAGGCCAGGCATTCATCCATCCAAGCAAAATAGCCTTTCTCCTTTTTAAGCGCCTCAAAGAATAGGACACACTTATCAACGGCCTCAGATATAAATATGCTCAATGCTGCCACCTTTCCATTTAGACTCTTTATCTCCCTTCATGTCTCGGGGATCTTGACACCCTTTAAAGCTTGGACCTGTTCGGGGTTAGCTTCAATTCCTCTTGCATGTACAATATGTCCCAAAAACTTTCCAGACGAAACCCTGAAAGAATGTTTTAGCGAATTCAACTTCATTCCAAACTCTCACAAAATTTGAAACATCTCATTTAGATGGAAAATGTGACCTTCGGCCTTACTTGATTTTACCAACATATCATCAATGTATGCCTCCATAGTTCATCCAATTTGACAAGCAAACATTTTGTTGCCTAAGAATTGTTATGTTTCCCCTGCATTCTTGAGTTTAAAGGATTAACTTTTAATGGTTGAGCCCCAAATCTATAATGAAACTAGTGTGCTCTTAATCCGGAATGTATGTAGCAATATGATTATACCCAAAGTATGCATCCATAAGAGATAAAAGCTTGTGTCCCACGGTACTTTCTACCAGTTGATCAATTCTCGAGAGTGAGAAATAATCCTTAGGACATGCATTATTTAGATTAGAAAAGTCAATACATGTTTGCCATTTGCCATTTGGTTTTCTAAATAGAACCAGGTTCTCTATCCATTTCAGGAACCAAGACTTCCTGATGAATCTGTTTGCTAACAAAGTTTCCAGTTCTTCACAAGAGCCATTAACATCTCCGGACCCATACTTCTTTTCACTTGTTTCACGTGGGGTTTCCTTAGGTCGATATTCAAGGGTTGACATACAATTAAGCGGCAGATTCCATGCATATCTACATAGGACCAGACAAACACGTCCTAGTTATCTAGCAAGAATCCTATCAACTGTATCTTGAGATCCTACTTAAACCTTGATTCAATCTTCGTAAGTCTTGTTGGGTCATTGCTATCTATTCCTAAAAACTCCATCGCCTCTCTAGGATCCACGACGGGCCCCTCTCCACCATCTCTTGGGTCAAGTTCATTGTAAGGATAACTTATTAACCTGAGTTGGGGGCCCTTCTTGAATTGTTATGCGATGGAATTTTTAGCCAAAAGTGAAACCCTTGTGCCCTTCCCTTTCTCTCATCGTTTATTTTTCTTGAAGCTCCACTACATGGCACTCTCTAGCGGTATCTTGGTTTCCTTCCACTGCCCCCACTCCGTTAGCCATAGGGAATTTCATGGTCAAGCACCATTGGACCACTATTGTGCGGAAATGTGCTAAAGTTGGTCATCCTAAGACAGCATTATATGCTAAGAATGCATCCACCAAGATGAAAGTTTGTTTCTGCATGGTTGATCAGGGATGGGTTCCTATCTCGACAAACTGGTCCAACCTTTCTAAGGGCATCGTACCTTCTCCAATGAAGCCGTGAAGCTATTGGTTGCATGGTGTGACATTCTCCATAGATAATCACATCTTATCAAAAGTAACTTTGAACATAATATTTATCAAGCTCCTACTTTCTACTAGAATCCGATATGCTTCTGTTGGACCAAGCATTGCCGAAATCATCAGCGGATGTGTATGCTGGTATTACTTACCCTTTAAGTCATTATCATTGAAGATTACCTCATCCTTTTCCCGACACGGGGCCTTAGTTTATCGATCCTTGCCTATAGTATATACGAAAGCTTTTTCATTCCTCAAAGACTTCACATATCTCTTTATCTCAACCCAACTTCTATCAACTACATGAGGTCCCCCCGTTATGTTATTAATTACCAACCTCCCATCCTTTGATGATTAGCACGAAATCATTCACCCCCATTTCGAGGGAGATTCGCTTTGATGCCTGTTGTACAGAAGCAGAGGGAGCGTTTGGATTCTTGATATACCGCTCTAACTTCCTCTTCCTAGTGTGTTCTTCTATAATATCATGCAAATGGCGACATTCATTGGTATTATATCCATGGGATTCGTGAAATCTACAATACTTCCCCGTATTCATCTCAGCTTCAATTTCTTTCTTCGGTGGAGGCATATTGTGTTTGAGTTCTACCTACATGGCAAGGTAGATGTTTTCTATAGTATCATTCATATCCTTTTATGTATCGAACCTCATTCCAGGCTTGAACCATTTCCTTTTCGTCTTTTTTTGCTAAAATTACTTGGGTTATTCTTTTCATCTTCTCAGCATAACTACCTTCATTATCTATAACCATAGATGTAAGGATCCAGTGACACTTCGTATTTAAATATCTGAATTATTTGAATATTTAAATCTTAGATTAAATGTGATTAAATAAACCTAGTTAACCCCCTTTTTAGTAATAACTAATAATGGTAAATTTGTTTTAGAAAAATGTTTATAAAAAAATAAATAGTTCGAGGAAATATCGATAATGTGACCGAAAATTGTTTTATCGATAAATAGCCTCAAAAGACATGAAATTATCATCCTAGAGCAGTGTCTTGAATAGTAATGAAATTTATACCATCGGGATTGGAAAAAAGAGGTGATTGCACCGACGAGTTTCGTGGCGATCCAACGTACCGTGAGATTGTACGAGCTCGAATAATGTGGTGAGTTATTTGAGAAATCAAATAAAATATATTTTTTATTATACATACACCGCCCTCCTCCCTAATATTTTTATTTTTCATTTTCTCTACTACTTTTATCTCCTTTGGTAAACAAAGAAAAAGACCACTCCCTTTCTCCAATTAAACCGAGGGCTGGGAGGGATGAAAGATGCTTGCATTGGATCTATTGGACTTGGAGAAGCGAGAGTTTAAAATCAATGTGGTCATTTATGGATGTGTCATGACTTGGCTGAAATGACATTCTTGATGTGAAAATATGGTTCGGCATTAGCAAAGAGTGAGGAGGAGATAAGTGAAATGAAGGCCACCATCAACTTTCTCTTCGTGGCACGCTTCAGTTTATATCATCACCTGGATGCTCGGTTGCCTAAGGTTGGTCATGATAACTGGAGGAAGCAAAGGGGTTATCAGGTCACATTTTGTGTGGAGGAGCCAAGGGTGATGTGGTGAGGTCGATTATAGAGAGCACACGAAATGAGACGTGTTGGCAAAGACTATTCGTCGAACCATGAAATGGAGATGGAGAAATTAAAAAAAGATGATACATAGTTTTGGGTTTTTGTATACATGCGTGCATGGCCTATGCAAATCCATTTGAAGGATAATGATTTATAAAGGTGATTAGCTAATTAAGTGATTAATTAGCTTAATTAATTAATATTTATATTTCGAATCCTTATAGAATTCGTATCTCTTGCATACGAGATCCAATTGAGATGTGGTCTACATTGTTGCACTCATAGTGAGATTATCTATAGCATCATAGGTTGTGTTACTTAATTTGGGTGTGCTTAAGCTTATGTTTGGCTTGGATTTGGATGAATTATCTCACTATCTTATGTGTGTATATAGTGTGTGCGTGTGTATCTGTGCGTATAAATATAAAGTTAAAGTGACATTAACTAATTAAAGTTATAAACTTTTGGACACTCTTGTTTTGAAAGCAAATGACAACCTTATATTGTATAACATCACTCATATTATCTTCTATAACATATGGCCTGGCATTAACTAGATGTTTAAATGACAACTTTAACCATATAGCGATGGTTGCTATAAGTGCACTTTGAATCCCGGTATGTTTAAACTTGTTCTATGTGATTATTTGGGTACATATTGTGATATAATATATTTTTGTTGTTCTCTACACATATTTTGGTGTATGGGGTAGCAAGTAATCGGTTTGGAAAGTTATAGAAATTGTGAAACAAAGTTGTGAAAGTTAGAAGCTAAAAGGTCGCTATGGATGCACCTTAAAAATGCCCTGTGTTCAGTAATTTTTAAACTCAACTTTGAAAGACATCCTAAGGGCTTCTTTGTATTTTCAACAAGTACTATAAGTGTACTTATTACTGGAAAAAAATCAATGGTTAAATATATTTCTATAATTGTTTATGAATTTTTAAATTTAAGGGTTTTAAATTATAAAACATGCTTCGTATGGTTTTTAAATAAATTATAAAATAATTATTTTATGTAATATTTAATATAAATGTTTTAAACCATGTATAAGTATTTTTAAAGTACTTTTAAATATATATACTTTTTAGAAAATTAGTTAAAGATTTTATGAAAGTATTAGAAAGCTTATGTAATATAATATCTATTAAATTGTTTTAGAATTTTGCTAATTATATTAGCTTATGAATAAATTAGTGTATATATAAATATATACATCATCTTAAAACGGTTTTTAATAAATATATAAGTTGGGATAAATAAGTTAAGTCTTTTATAAAGAAAGAAAGGAAGATTTGGATCAACAAACCCTAATATCATAAATCAATCGTTGAACTTCAGGTCAAGGAGAACCCTGTTAATCCACATTTCTTGTAATGACCCACCTTTTTGGATGGTTTAAATTAACAATAACCACACATGTCAAACTCAAACCATTCAAAAGGGAGGATTGTTATGGGGTAAACAAGAAAAAGAAGAGAAAAGAAAGAAAAACAAACATAGAATCTCACAGCAGAATGAAAAAATATAATAATCAAATAAACAGTTCGTGAAGGTGTTTTACAATTAATATTTGATTACACTTTCACAATATAAATCAGAGTTATACATACAACAATAATAAATAAACAATGCAGTGGAACAACATGATGTAGTGGAATAAATATAATAAGTAGTATACAAATCTCCATCTTCATCCTCCAGAAATAGAGTCTTCAATGCTGAAAAGCTCAGGTTGACCCGAGCGTAATGAAAAGACAAAACATTCGAGTCAGAACTAAAAGATCTTATGTAAGTTAAATCAAAATAAGTAAATGTGAGTGTAACGGCTTCAGAGATGTTTATGGGATTTTACATCTCCTATCCAGTGTATAACGTGCATGCAATAACTTAAAGAGATGTTCAGGATTCCATCTCCTAAGGATCCGTTAAACTATTTACATACATAGTACAATATGTTATTATAATATGTCTACAGTAAAGTAAAGTATTAAAATAGCGTTAAAGCGTTACCCATATCCCCCTTAACACATTTTTATATTATTCCCGTAGTCTATATAGATACTGTAAGCTCCACCAAACCGGTGGGATACTCAGAGAGCACTCTATAGGTATGGTACAAACCAAACTCGTAGTGGGCGCGATAAGGCATGTGACAAGGCACGCGAGGCAATGCCCAGGATAGGATACTACCGTTTTGTAGATCCTAACTAGTGGTAATGCATAGCAGCTACTACCACCCACCTCGGAACACACTCCCATAATCAAATCGAGGAGTGGCCACCAAATCAATCACAACGCAATAAATATGGTATCGAAGAAGCATTTCCAATCGGAGGTGCGACCTCACTTGGCCCGGCGTGGCTCCTATTTTAGTCACATCAAGCTGACTCAAGGGAGTCAGGGCTACATTAATACCTCATACAGAATCGTTCGCCAAACCATCCTACTTCATTCTGGAATCTCCACCATTTACACATTTGTTAAAGTGGTTTTCGATATTCGTAGAGAGTATGACAATATTTGATCCCGGTCTCTTTAACAACCAAACGCTTATTTCACACCGGATGGTTCTTTTACATTTCCAAAATCAATTCATAATTGATATCAAAATATCATATTCAACTCAAACAATATCACTTTCGAAATCATATTCACTTTCGAAATCATATTCACTTTCGAAATCATATTCACTTTCGAAATCATATTCACTTTCGAAATCATATTCACTTTTGAAATCATATCGACAAAATAGGTTTAATCCTCATTTCAAAATCATCATATTTACTCTAATATGTCATTTCACTAGAAAGTATCATTTCAAATCCCAACTTAGGTTATAACATCATTTAACCATATTCGCTTTTAAATCAAGGATTTAAATATAAACACTTCAACTTTACAAAGTCTCAAATTTAGAAAATAGTTTAGATAGTCATAAATAATTTAAAATAGATTAAAATAGTTTTAAATAGTTAAAATAGTTTAAAATGTTTTAAAATAGTTTAAAATAGATTAAATTAGTTTAAATATAGATTAAAATAGTTAAATAGTTTAAAAATAGGTTAAAATGGTTTAAAAATAGATTAAAATAGTTAAATAGTTCAAAATAGATTAAAATTGTTTAAAAATAGATTTAATACATTTTTAATAGTTTAATATACAATAGTTTGATTATTGGAAATGGTTTATAAAGTAAATAGTTTGAAAATCAAAATAAACCTGAATTAAAAATAATATATCTTTAAACAGTTTACATTAAAATAATTAATTCGAAATTAATATCAAATTAAACTATTTCTTCAATTTCAACAAATCTGGACCGTATCCAGATTTCAACAAAACTAAAATTTCTTTCAATACAAATTCCCAATATTATTTCAATTTATATCGATTTCAAATTCATGTTTGAACTATAGTTTTAAAGCACTTCAAAATCATAGATTTCAAAGTTTAAATATTCAAACGTTTCAATAACTCAATTTCGATAAATTTCATTTATATTTCACAATTCAACTTTGAAATTTCAATTTAAATTCCTTTAACAATTCCCTTAAACAAATTTCCATTTTAACATTTAAAGCTTAGATTTTGAAAATAATTCAGTTTATATAATTTAAACTTCATTTCAAAATATCATTTAACTGAATTCAAAATTTCAGGATTTAAAAATCATTTAATTTAACCAATCCGATGTCCGTTTATAATTTTCTACCCTATGGTCAAGTGATGCAGATATATATCAGTTTAGCCCGCAATAAATTTAAATTTACGGGTATATA
The DNA here is from genome assembly GCA_030737815.1 of Allium fistulosum. Taxonomy (NCBI): domain Eukaryota; kingdom Viridiplantae; phylum Streptophyta; class Magnoliopsida; order Asparagales; family Amaryllidaceae; genus Allium; species Allium fistulosum. The sequence goes on from CM060905.1 coordinate 1,149,524,208, forward strand.
TCATTTCAACCCGCAATTCCGAATTAAAATTGAAAATCCATAAAATCGCTCGACTCTATCATTTCAACCCATAACGATTTTCTCTAATCTATAGATCGTTCGGGTATGTATCATTTCAACCCATAATGATTTTCCTAGCAATAACTAAGGGGACTTGCAGTGTGATAACAATATATAAATAAAACATCCAGTCTTCCAATATCAACAATTAAACACCCATTAGAATCATCATTCAAACCAACCAATAAATAACAACAATTGACTAATTATCAATAACAGGTATTAACTGGCAATTTAAAATTCAATATTAAATTAAATGGTGATTAAATTCAATAAAAGTCAGATTTAACTCGAATAACGATTTAAATATGCCAAACATCAACCAATCAATTTATAATCACATCATAAATTTAATCTAACTAACATACGATAATTTTGTAGTTGTGAGTGGGTTAAAACACCCACCTTTGATTTGTCGTCGATTAAAATCCAAATAAAGCCAAAATCCAATAGTCTCCAAATGCAGCCAAACCATTTTCATATCATCCGGAATTTCGATGTAATCGCAACGGAGAAAACCGTGCATGAATCCGAGCTCGTATGCAAAAGTTATTAACGTTAGAAGATTAGAAAAATTAAATTTAATTAAAAATAAATAAACGGGCATAACAGTAATCCGTTACCTCCTTCCACGAACCCTAACCCTCTCATACACGATACCACTCTAGCCGTCGTCGTTCACTCCACACCGCGCCGCCTACGATCACCAAAACCCAAACTTTCATGGTGGCCCTGAGTCGACTTCGGCTCTTACTTCAGTCCGTCGCCTCAAATATCCGGTGCTCGCTCTGAGTTTTTGCCAAAACAACCCGAGACCCGAGTCATTTGGTTCCTGACCCGAAGTTGCTGTAGGGTTTTCGCCTCTTGAACCCGAAGCGCGACCCGAAGCGCGACCCGAAGTCGCTGCAGAGTTTTTATTTATTTATTTTGATTGAAATTGAAATTAGGGTTTTCAGCCATTGGGAAGGAAGAGGAGATGAGAAGGAAATGTACGTACAGACAATATAAAATGAAAAGGCTGCTAGGGTTTATAACAGCCTATATATAGGCAAAGGTAGGTATGAACAAATGGGCAGATTGAATTGGGTTAAAACGATAACGACGACCCGAAAAACCTGTTTTGTTTCCAAAACGAAAATTGATCATCAAATATATCAAAATATAGGTTTTCGATATTTTTAAGCTTAATGGAACTAGTTTCAAATCCTAATTCCATTGTATGCAGAAGTTATCTTTTAAAATCAGTTTATTTTAATTGAATTCATTAAATTAATTTCTACGCATTTCGAACCCACACGATCAAAGGGTAAGTCCGATCGTTACGAAACTTGAAATCCTACAATAATCCACTCTTACGAATCCGATGAAACTGGTTTCGTCGAAATCCGAGACAGTGACCAAAGTGGCTAAATTTCACGTTAATTAAATAAATTATTTTTAAATTGGTTAATCACCTTTTCAATTCAAATTTAAAAGTTAACAAATTTATCGTTCTTGATTACATATAAATTTATAATCCATTAAAATAAATTTCCATGTCAAATTCAAGGGTTAACTTTACATTAACGTCAGCGTCCAATTACAATTGTAATAAATTCCAGTTAATTATAATTTAATTCGAATAAATTCTTTTATTTTGGTTTCCACTCTTATTTTTATATCAACTATAGCCTTATGGATATAATTAACATTGGTTTACATTTTATTACATCAATATTCTATAGTTATCATCTTAATTCATATTAACTGCAATATTTGATTTACATTAAATTTTATTGATTTCCAAATTATTTCAACATATTAAAATGGGATGGTAAGTAAACAATTGTTACTTTTAAGTACTTTAATCATATTTATAAATTTATTATTTACCACCAAATGTTATAACTACTTACGCATCACTGATTTCATATTCAATTTCAATTAATTACATACAATCTCACCATTTAATACAACATTTAATTTATTTCCTTATTTACAATTATCATCAAATTAACTTTACAATTATTTCACTTGATTGAAATTACAATAAAATAGTTATCAATTACATTAAATCAACATTATTAAATTACATTCTAATTGTTTTCTCATTAATAAATCATAAATTTTTAATTTCACACAATATTAAATTCTAAAATCATATTACATTTAATAGTTTTAATTATCAAAATTTATGGGTCGTTATGCTCTCCCCCACTCAAAACTTTTCATCATCGAAAAGGGAAAAGAAGGAACTAAGGACTTGATAAATTTTTATTCAAAATAAATAATTTATAAACACTTTAAATTTACATAATTAAGTATTTTAAATAAAATATATAAATTTATAAACAATTAAATCTTCCATATCCAAGTTTAATAAAATCTTGAAAATATTTTCACTTTCACAAAAAATTTCTAAGTCTTAAATTCACGAAAAATTTCGCTGAACTCTCCTTTGCGCGGCTTGGTCTGGAAAAATAATAATATCAATAATTACAATATATATCATATTTACATAATAAAATATCCCAAACCATGGGAAAACCATAAAATATCACTATAAAACCATAATATGAAAATGTAACTATTTGTTGGGCAAACAACGCTTTATTTATGAAACCAAAAGCAGCAGCTATTGGTTCCATAAACCTGTATTTTACTTATATAATCCAAAATTGTGAGAATTGTGTACAAGAGAAATATTTTAGTTGTTTCAATTAGTAATAAAAGAAAATCAACACAAAACGTATGCAAACAAAACAACAGGACCATCATATGTAACAAAGGTATCAACCATACATCCATAACAACCCAAAACTATTGGGTTGTTCAGGTTTAGAACTTCTCATCATCCAAAGGTGATAAATAACTACCAAATATACCTTACGCTCAACAGCCTTTGGTAATTCCTTAATAGGCTATTCATACACCTTCAAACAAATCGAAATATCATTTCCCAAACATCCCATAAGCCAAACAACAAAGAATTCAACACATTATTTAAGTTTTCTCGATTGGTTTCTTCTCTTTTTTTCATCATTTACTTTCATTTATTTTCATTCATTCATACAATGTCTTTTTTTCACTAATTTACATTCACTTACTTACATATGTTGTTTCCATTCAATTATTTAGAACATCAATAGATCAATTCTTAAAATATTATATAAGTTTCCTTGCAATTAAATTCACATTCATTTACATACATAAATTATTTTCCATTCAATATTTAAAATGATCAATGAATTCATTATTTAAGTACTACATACATTTTATTGCAGTTTATTTCACATTTATTGTTTACTTATAATCCTTGATATCCATTTTAATATTAATATTCAGCAGTAAATCATTTCAGTTATTTTCTTGCGTTTATAATCATTCACTTAAACAGTATTTACTTTTTACTATTTAATTTAATTACAAGCATTTCACAGTATTAACTTATGTTTATAAAATTTCTTGTAACATCATAAATTTTCATATATAAACTTATATTCATTTTGAAGCATTTTTGTTATTAAGATTTTGCTTGTATGATATTCTATTACATATACATATCAACGTTTCAACTTTTAGATATTTCAGGTAAATTATATATGTTTTTAGAATGTAATTGAATGGTACACAAATTTATCTTATTTCGTTTAGTTAACAAAAATGTTCAATAGTTTACATCTTCTTAACTCTCGCTATCTTTTATTTTACAAGTTACAATCTTCGATTTCTTTACAATTTCATTAATCACTTAGCTTCTAATTCTTATATTTTTTTTCATTTTAGAAGTTTCCAACTATTAAAATTTCACTTTATTTCTAAATTGAAAATCATTCATTTAACAGAAACTTGAGAGCTAAATACTGGGTTCATTTTAAAACATTTTAAAATAATATATATACTGATATCTTTAAAATATCAAAATCATATTTAGAAATATAAAATCAAGATTTTTTATTAAAATAAATGTTCAGTAAAGCTACTACAGTGGCCTTCCTACTTTGAAACTAGAAAATGAATGTCGATGATGCGGCCGTCATCACCGAAATTATTTTCCAGTGAAAGAAGAGGGGAGTACAGAATTTATTTCCTTTTAAAATTCCTTTTAGAACATTTCTTTCAAATCGCATTGAAAATATTTATATATGAAAATACTTCCAAATATTACTATTATTTTATTCCAAAAATCTTTTGAAAACAAATTTTAAAACCCCGAAATTAAGTTCTCAAATTTCCAATTTATGTTTACTTTATTTGTAAATTTTATTTTACAACCAATATTTATATAATTTCACTTCCTAACAAACAAATACATCACATACAACTATATAAATTTATAAAATTTATTATTTTATATACAAAATATAATACTAGGTAAATTATTTCGTTTACCAATATTTCAAAATAATATTGTGTCGGTCTGCCCTATTAAGTGTTTAGAAACCCTTATCGATGCCATAGCGTCCTATGTACCGACCAGAATTTATAAATACTAAACAGAACAAATTAACACAGCATAAAAACATTTTTATAACACTAACAAATACGCTCTCTTATATAGACTCTCAAACAACTCATTCTAGGGTATTACTACTCGATCTCTAATGAGTCAAACCCCACAAAGCTAAGGTTATCGCTAAACCAAAGCTCTAATACCAAATGTAACAACCTACCTTTTTGGACAGTTTAAATTGAAAATAAACCACATATGTCAAACTCAAACCATTCAAAAGGGATGATTATTATGGGGTAAACAAGAAAAAGAGGAGAAAAGAAAGAAAAACAAACATAGAATCACACAACGGAATGACAAAATATAATAACCAAATAAACAGTTCATGAAGCTGTTTTACAATTAATATTTGATTATACTGTCACAATATAAATCAGAGTTATACATACAACAGTAATAAATTAAAAATGCAGCGGAACAATATGATGTAGTGGAATAAATATAATAAATAGTATACAAATCCCCATCTTCGTCCTCCAGAAATATAGTCTTCAATGTTGAAATGCTCAAGCTGACCCGAGTGTAATGAAAAGACAAAACACTCGAGTCAGAACTAAAAGATCTTATGTAAGTTAAATCAAAATAAGTAAATATGAGTGTAACGGCTTCAGAGATGTTTACGGTATTTTACATCTCCTATCCACTGTCTAACGTGCATGCAATAACTTAAGAGATGTTCGAGATTCCATCTACTAAGGATCCGTTAAACTATCTACATACATAGTAGAATACGCTATTGTAATATGTCTATAGTAAAGTAAAGTATTAAAATAGAGTTACGGCGTTACCCGTATCCCCCTTAACACATTTTTATATAATTCCCGTAGTCTATACATATACTGTAAGCTCCACCAAACCGGGGGGATACTCAGGGAGGACTTCATAGGTACGGTACAAATCAAACTCGTAGTGGGCTCGATAAGGCATGTGACAAGGCACACGAGGCAATGCCCAGGGAAGGATACTATCGTTTTGCAGATCCAGACTGGTGGTAACGCATAGCAGCTACTATCGCCCACCTCGGAACACACTCCCATAATCAATTGAGGGGTGGCCACTAAATCAATCACAAAGCAATAAATATGGTATCGAAGAAGCATGTCCGATCGGAGGTGCGACCTCACTTGACCTGGCGTGGCTCCTGTTTTAGTCACATCAAGTTGACTTGAGGAGTTTGGGCTACGTTAATACCTCATACAGAATCATTTGCCAAACCATCCTACTTCATTCTGGAATCTCCACCACGTACACAATTGTTAAAGTGGTTTTCGGTATCGGTAGAGAGTATGACAATATCTGATCCTGGTCTCTTTAACAACCAAACGCTTATTTCACACCGTATGGTTCATTAATATTTCCAAAACCGATTCATAACTAGTATCAAAATATCATTTTCAATTCAAACCATATCACTTTTGAAATCATATTCACTTTCGATATCATATTCACTTTCGAAACCATATTCACTTTCGAAATCATATCGACAAAATAGGTTAAATCCTCATTTCAAAATCATCATATTTACTCAAATATGTCATTTAACTAGAAAGTATCATTTCAAATCCCAACTTAGGTTATAACATCATTTAACCATATTCGCTTTTAAATCAAGGATTTAAATATAAACACTTCAACTTTACACAGTCTGAAATTTAGAAAATAGTTTAGATAGTCATAAATAATTTAAAATAGATTAAAATAGTTTTAACTAGTTAAAATAGTTTAAAATAGTTTAAAATAGATTAAATTAGTTTAAATATAGATTAAAATAGTTAAATAGTTTAAAAATAGGTTAAAATGGTTTAAAAATAGATTAAAATAGTTAAATAGTTCAAAATAGATTAAAATTGTTTTAAAATAGATTTAATACATTTTTAATAGTTTAATATAAAATAGTTTGAATATTGGAAATGGTTTATAAAGTAAATAGTTTGAAAATCTGAATTAAAAATAATATATCTTTAAATAGTTTACACTAAAATAATTAATTTAAAATTAATATCAAATTAAACTATTTCTTCCATTTCAACAAATCTGGACCGTATCCAGATTTCAACAAAACTATATTTTGTTTTAATACAAATTCCCATAATTATTTCAATTTATATCGATTTCAAATTCATGTTTGAACTACAGTTTTAAAGCACTTCAAAATCTTAGATTTCAAAGTTTAAATATTCAAACATTTCAATAACTCAATTTCGATAAATTTCATTTATATTTCACAATTCAACTTTGAAATTTCAATTTAAATTCCTATAACAATTCCCTTAAAAAAAATTCCATTTTAACATTTAAAGCTTAGGTTTTGAAAATAATTCGGTTTATATAAGTCAAACTTCATTTCAAAATATCATTTAACTGAATTCAGAAATTTCAGGATTTAAAAATCATTTAATTTAACCAATTTGGTATCTGTATATAATTTTCTACTCTATTTTCAAGTGATACGGATATATATCATTTCAGCCCGCAATAAATTTAAATTTACAGGTATATATCATTTTAACCCGCAATCCCGAATTAAAATTCAAAATCCATAAAATCGCTCGAGTCTATCGTTTCAACCAATAATAATTTTTCCTAATCTATATATCGTTCGGGTATGTATCATTTCAACCCATAATGATTTTCCTAGCAATAACTAAGGGAACTTGTAGTGTGTTAATAATATATAAATATAACATCCAGTCATCCAATATCAACAATTAAACACCCATCACAATCATCATTCAAACCAACCAATAAATAACAACAATTAACTGATTACCAATAACAGATATTAACTGGTAATTTAAAATTCAATATTAAATTAAAAGGCAATTAAATTCAATAAAGGTCAGATTTAACTGGAATAACGATTTAAATATACCAAACATCAACCAATCAATTTCTAATCACATCATAAATTTAATCTAACTAAAATAGGATAATTTAGTAGTTGTGAGTGGGTTAAAACACTCACCTTTGAGTTGTTGTCGATTTAAAATCCAAATAAAGCCCAAAATCCAACAGTCTCCGAAATTTTGATACGATCACAATGGAGAAAACCGTACTTGAATCCGAGCTCGTATGCAAAAGTTATTTATGTTAGATGATTGGAAAATTTAAATTTAAATAAAAATAAATAAAAGGGCATAACAGTAATCTGCTACCTCCTTCCACGAACCCTAACCCTCTCGTACACGATACCACTCTAGCCGTCGCTGTTCACTCCAAACCACGCCGCCTACGATCACCAAAACCAAAACCTTCATGGTGGCCCTGAGTTGACTTCGAGTCTTACTTCGGTCCGCCGCCTCAAATACCCAGTGCTCGCTCTGATTTTTTGCCAAAATGACCCGAGACCAGAGTCATTTGTTTCCTGATCCGAAGGCGCTGCAGGATTTTTGCCTCTTGACCCGAAGCATGAGCCAAAGTCGCTGTAGAGTTTTTATTTATTTATTTTGATTGAAATTGAAATTAGGGTTTTCAGCCATTGGGAAGAAAGAGGAGATGAGAAGGAAATGTACGTACAGACAATATAAAATGAAAAGGCTGCTAGGGTTTATAACAGCCTATATATAGGCAAAGGTAGGTAAGAACAAATGGATAAATCGAATTGGGTCAAAACGATAACGACGACCCGAAAAACCCGTTTTGTTTCCAAAACGAAAATGGGTCATCCCATATATCAAAATATAGGTTTTCGATAGTTTTAAGCTCAATGGAACTAGTTTCAAATCCTAATTCCATTGTATGAAGAACTTAGCTTTTAAAATCAGTTTATTTTAATTGAATTCATTAAATTAATTTCTACGCATTTCGAGCCCACATGATCAAACGTTAAGTCCGATCGTTACGAAACTTGGAATCCTACAATAATACACTGTTACGGATCTGATGAAACTAGTTTCGTCGATATCCGAGATAGTGACCAAAATGGCTAAATTTCACGTTAATTAAATAAATTATTATTAAATTGGTTTAATCACTTTTCAATTCAAATTTAAAAGTTAACAAATTTATCGTTCTTGATTACATATAAATTTATAATCCACTAAAATAAAATTTCCATGTCAAATTCAAGAGTTAACATTACATTAATGTCAGCGTCCAATTACAACTGTAATAAATTCCAGTTAATTATAATTTAATTCGAATAAATTCTTTTATTTTGATTTCCACTCTTATTATTATATCAACTTTCACCTTATGGATATAATTAACATTGGTTTACATTTTATTACATCAATATTCTACAGTTATCATCTTAATTCATATTAACTTCAATATTTGATTTACATTAAATTTTATTGATTTCCAAATTATTTCAAAATATTAAAATGGGATGAAAAATAAACAATTGTTTATTTTAAGTACTTTAATCATATTTATAAATTTATTATTTACAACAAAATGTTATAACTACTTACACATCACTGATTTCATATTCAATTTCAATTAATTGCACACAATCTCACCATTTAATACAATATTAAATTTATTTCCTTATTTACAATTATCACCAAATTAACTTTAAAATTATTTCACTTGATTGAAATTACATTAAAATAGTTATCAATTACATTAAATCAACATTATTAAATTACATTCTAATTGTTTTTTCATTAATAAATCATAAATTTTTATTTTCACACAATATTAAATTCTAAAATCATACTAAATTTAATAGTATTAATTATCAAAATTTACGGATCATTACATTTCTAACAATCGGTTAGGAATTAGAAAGAAAAGTGAAGTTTGTTCCTTGAAGAGATGGCAGAAAATCAAGATCTAAGCTAGGCTTTCTTCAAAGTTTCATCGCCATGGAATTACAATCGCATCAATTTGGTGAAGATAATAGGTGGGTCGATGTTAGCGGTTACTACATAGAAGAAAGAAAACATGTGATTGAATCACAATTGTAGCGGTTCCAATCTTCGGTTCCTATGATTTATAAAACAGGATCTACGGTTATTTCTACTACACATGGACTATAACAGAAGCAACTATTGCTACTTCAACAAGAAATAAAGTGCTTTTTTTCTTCTCCTAAAGTACCAGAATTATTTTGGATTTGGACAACAACTACTATTGATAAGAAGGCAACGTTTAGATCTTGGCATAGTGACGATTGCCGACGAACTTTACAAGGGATTCTATCCACAAATGGCGAAGTGACAACTATGAACCCTTTTTTCACAACATGACCTAATTTACCTATTTTGTAGATAAAGATGCAAAATTTACATTTTGTCGTTGAGAGGTACTTCATCGATGGAAAAACTTGCTGTGATTTTTAATCTGATAATGATTAATCGGTGATAGTAATTGACGAATCGAAGGGCGGTTAAAAGACAATGGAAAACATGGTCTCGTGAGAAGAACAGTTTCAGGGTTAGACATCACGTGATGCAGTTACTACGTTTGATTTTCAACTGTTTATCCGCTCCAAGGGTTAGGCAAATAATGAGATGGGCTAAACATTTTGGATTTAATAGAATTATTCAATAGATGAAGCGAAGGCACGATAAGATATGTAGAAGGCTTCAAGAAACTTCGACAATTGCAGATTCCATGTGAAGAATGTTATGATCAATGCCTCAATTAGTTTAGAACTATGATGTATAAATATGTATTTTTATTTCCTGCAATATATAAGCCTATTATTGTTGAGCCATATTATCCAATTGTGCTTTGTAATTTTTAATATAGCAATAAAAGGAAACCACTTTCAATATATATATATATATATATCCATGTGTGTATGTATAAATATAAAGTTAAAGTGACATTAACGAAATAAAGTTATAAACTTTCGGACTCCCTTACTTTTTAAAGCAAATATCAACTTTATATTACATAACATCTCTCCTATTACCTTCTATAACATATGGCATGGTCTTGACTTGATGTTTAAATGGTTATTTGGATTATGTGTTGAATATGGAATGGATATGGAATGGTCTGTATAGCGATAGCCGCTATAGGTACACTTTAAATCCCTATATGTTTAAGATTGTTCTATGTGATTATTTGGTAAGATATTGTGATAGAGTATATTTTGGTTGTTCTCTACATATATTTTGGTGTATGTGGTAGCAAGGAAATGGTTGGAAAGTTATAGAAATTGTGAAACAAAGCTATGAAAGTTAGAAGCAAAAAGGTCGCTATACATGCACTTTGATAATGCCTTGTGTTCGACGATTTTTAAAGTTTACTTGGAAAGACATCCTAGGGGTTCTTTTTGTTAAACGCTTATTTTTATTTTTAACAAGTACTATAATTGTACTTATTACTGGAAATATATCAAAGTTTAAATATATTTTTATAATTACTTATGAATTTTTAAAGTAAAGGTTTAGATTATAAAAAATGCTTTGTATGGCTTTTAAATAAATTATAGCATAAGTATATTTAAGTAATATTTAATATAAATGTTTTAAACAATAGTATACGTATTTTTAAAGTATTTTAAATAAATATATTTTCTTAAAATTATTTAAAGATTTTATTAATGTATTAAAAAGCTTATCTAATATAATATCTTCTAAATTGTTTTAGAATTTTATTAATTATATTAGCTTATACATAAATTAGTATACATATAAATATACACATCATTTTAAAAGGTTTTCAGTAGATGTATAAGTTGGGAAAAATAAGTTAAGTCTTTTCATAAAGAAATAAAGGAAGATTTGGATCATAATACTAAAGGTGTAATAAATGGTTTTGTAAAGTTAAGTAAAAGTATATTAACTGGTTAAACCAGTGTAGATATAAGTAAATATAATTAGGACTATAATTATGAATTTGATTAGGACTTTAATAACGAATATTTTAAGGTAAATATAAGTGAATGGTTTTGGGTACTATTAAACAACGTTTAAATATCATTTTTTTTAACTCTTATAACTATACTTAGGAATATAATTAGATCTTTTAAGAGAATGTTTTGATGATAATTATAAATGAAATGTTTTTGGTTTGTAGTGACATTATTTTAGTAACAATTGTCCTTAACCATTGTAGGAGCAATTAAATCTTTAAAAAGCAAGTTTTAAATGAAATGTTTAAGTGTGAAATGTTTTTGGTTTGTTTTGACAATGTTTAAGTAACACTTGTCTTTAACCCTTAATAATATACCAAGATCTTTAGTAATGGAATTTTAGAAATAATAACAAGTATGGAATCTTTTGGAAAAATATAGGAAAAGTATATGTTTAAAGTATAAAAGAGACAAGGGGTTTATAGTTACAATGTTTAAGTAACATTTGTTTTTTTACCTCTTTGATTATATTTTAATTAATTAAGGAGTATTATTTAATAAAGAAAGCATTAATTAATTAGGAGTATTTATTAATAAAGGAAGTTTTAATGTATTAAGGAATATTAATTAGTAAGGAAGTTTTATTTTATTAGAAGTTATAATTAATTAGGAGTTTTTAATTAATTAGGAGTTTAATTAATTAGGAGTTTAATTAGTTAGGAGTTTAATTAATTAGGAGTATAAATTAATAAGGAAATCTTTAATTGAAGAAAGAAGTTTTAAGGAGTTTTACTAATAAAATAGGTTTAATCAATAAAGGATTAATTAAATAAAAAATGGATTAGAAATCGTTTATGTGACTTAATCATGCTTTGTGTGAATTAATCGTGCTTTGTGTATTCACTTATTTATGGAAAGTATTTAGTTATGTACTTAGCACTAAAACCTGGCAAAGTAGGCATGATTCTATCTATGAGAGTTAAGAATGATGATTTGAGTAGGGTGTAGAAGTAATAGTGCTTTAACTACCGAGCTTCACTCTTGACTGACAGATAGTGGAAGTTGAGAAGCTCGGAAATGTTATAAGGATACAAGGCTTGGTTTCCATATGCGACCATTCTCATTCTTGTGGAATATGACCAAAATTAACTTAGGAAATATCTAGAAAAAATACGAGAATTATACGGTACGATTGTTCACTTGGTGATGATATAACCTACGTGTAAACCTATCTTGCTCTTCTTGGACAAATGATAAAAAAATCCATATGGAGAAGAGATGATCTTCATCCTTATGTATTGTCTGTTTATTTCTGAAAGAACCTGGGTTCAGTTCACCTAAAAATATATCGATTGGTTTTGGAGCGCTCGGTAAGTAGGGTAGTGTACTTATATGAGATGACTCGAAATCTTAACCACATCAAAACCATATATGTGATCTATGCTTTGGAAGAGGTTTTTGATCTGTTCGAGATGCTAGAATCTATGTGTAGATTCATGATCTGTTCGAGATGCTTGAATCCATGAGAGATTCATGATCTGTTGAGATACTAGAATCTATAAGGAGATCCATGATTTGTTCAAGATGCTCAAATCCTTGTAGGGATTCGTGATCTGTTCAAAATGCTGGAATCCGTTAAAGGATTTGTGTTCTGATCGAGTGATGATGGCTTATATGTTAAGATGTTAAACGTGACTTCACCATTGATAATGACAGAAACCAAAGATAGGATGCATAACTAAGGGGTTTAGCTAACCTAAAGTTGTAGACGAATCCATTCTATTGTTGCTTATAGATATGCATACGGAAGTGATGTACTCGGTTCCACACGGTGTGGCGTGGACCAGTTAAGTATTTTCTATGGTTCATTCTCTAGAGATGAACACTGCTCGGAAAGATACCTCTTATCCTTGTGCAAGAGGACTATTCTCAATAAACCGATGGCACCTCCACGGAAAACCTACACAATTATACGAACGTGCCATGGCGGTTTTTGATTGTATACTTAGTAATTATTGTGGGATATACGCACCGTAGCTTTTTTTTACTTATATTCTACACCCTAGACATTATCTATTATATCAAAATATGTCCTTAATGGATTGTTAGCTCGTTTGAGGGAAATACCAATCCAGTGATTCGAATGGCCTCAAAAGGTGCTATTATATGTCATACATATTTCTTGAGTTTCTCACACCAGACTTTTGTTTGATCCATGGTTTTATTTTTCCCTTAATTCATCGGGTGCTCTTTCGTGCAGTTTGAGAAAGGTAGGTTTTCGTTGATGTTCACTATAGCTCTAGGAGAGGAGCAGGATGTTTACCTACCATAGCATTTATTTTCGCTGCATTACTTTATGTGTATATATTAGCAATTGTAAGGATGGATTGTCAAAACTGACAAGGCAAATGATAGTACTTTGATTAGTAACTCTGAAATGCTATGTATATTAGGGTAACACTATATACAGTCTTTTGATATTATATGTTATCATTCCATTTTGAGATTCTAATGTTTTTGTTCCCCTATTTCTTGTTTCTTTTTTTTTCTTCGTTTTCTTTTACCCTAACAATCAGTCTTTTCGGCACTTGGAAATTCAGCACATGAATATCATGAATGTATTAGTGTTGATATTCGAGGGTCGAAAAGGTTGTTCGTTACAATAGCGTTCACACTATTAGATGCTTATGATGTTTTAGCAAGCGTTCTAACCTATTATCTAGCTACGGCTTCTTCCAACCGCATATATTTATTAGCTTTATAGATGAAGAGCTGCAAGACAGCTGGTTTTTCCTTAATTAATCTCTAGGCCAACTTCATGTCAGGATAAACACCTCCGTACAATGCCATAAAAGTTAATCGTTGATCGGCATTCTGAACACTGGCGGCTGCGGCGTTAAAGCAAATCAAGTATTGCCACAGTGTTTCATCCTCTCGTTGTTTTACATCTGACAACGAGTATGAATCCTTTGGCTACTCTATATGAACCCAAAATTGACTGATAAACTTTTCCTTTATTATTTTCCATGAGTGGATTGAGCGAGGGGAAGGCAACAAAACCACATAGTTACTAAGTCTTATAGAAAAAAAGGGAAGCATTTGCACAAAAAGTCCTCCATCATTCCACCCAACGACATGTGTTACGTATATTGTTGTAGATGCACTATTGGATCAGTCGGACCTTGGTAGGTGTACATGATAGGCATTCGAAAACCTTTAGGATTTCGAGCAGTCTCTATCTTGATGGCAAATGAGCTATCAACTCTTACTCTGATTCCATGTTCTATTTTCTTGCGACGCACACACTTCCTTATAATTCACGTCATCTGGTCTTCCAGCTCAGGGGATTAATGGAGCTGGTTGACATCTCCAAGTAGGGTGAAAGACTTCTTTTGCCTCTTCTATAATGAATTGCTCTACTATCTCGGCTTCGCTCTCTGCTACAGGATCGTTTGCGATGATAAGTTCTCCTTTTGTCAATTGCCACTTTTGCTAATACAGGAGCGTTGCCACGATGGGGAAGGGTCATCCATAGCTAGCCCTATTCCACCACCTCTCTTGATTGCTTCGATGCCGAATGGGTCCTCAAGCGCACTGTCAGGCTGAGTCCTTGCTCGATCTGTTACCTCGGCATTCACTCATCCTGCTCCTTGGTTTTCTTTATCAGATCCGCTGAAGCAGTACAATATCCTTCATCTCCAAGATCTTAGGGACTGGGCTTTCCCTCTTACTTCAATTTTGTGCGCGGTTGGTTGCGTCCGCCCCATGCGTGTCATAATTTGGTCCACAACAGCTTGCTATTGGGTATCAAAATGAGTATCAACTGCTGCCACAACTCCGTCCAAGTCACCCCTGATGATGGTGTCCGATCCTAGAGTACTGGATGAATAGTTGTCTTAATTGGAAGCACCTTGGTTAGCATTCCCGCTTATACCAGTAGCCTTGCTTTTAGATTTCTGAGGCATACTAAGAAAGCTCTTAGTGAAAGTACCAAAAATGTTTTCCCTCCAATCGAATTTATATATGTGAATTCAATAGAAATAGAATGCAAGAAAATCAAATTCACACAGATTTATAGTGGCTCAGCCATAACTAGCCTAATTCCACTGTTTATTTTTATTCCCTTTCTCATATTTCAGCTTTTACAAGTATTTAGATGTAAAATATATTGATATATTGTTAAATATTGGGATCCTAGAGCTCTGTTTGGCTATTTCTATTTGACAGAGTCTGGAGGCTCCAAAAAGTCGTCACCATGGCTACTAGAGGCTTGGATATTTATAGGAGTACAGAGTTAGTGAGGTCATTCCGATAAATCGGGCAGTTTCCCTATATATGCTAGGTTCGGTTATTTCTGTATATAGAAGATACGATCAGTGATTTCATTATATATCCAGATTTCATTCCATAAATACCTTGATTAGTTTTGTTAAAAGGAGTCTGATCAGTAGATGTTGGTCCGGTGGATGATCATGGTTGCCTTCTCTATCGGGTTCCATAATGTATCTCCTTGGTTCAGCTTATTAATTCCCCTTGTTCGACTTTGGACTCATACTGGACAAAATACCCTGTCTGATATTTACATTAACGGAAAATAATTCTTGTTTGATAGTGCTTTGCATAGAATAAGAATTCTTGTCTAATGTATTGCCTACCGAACAAGAATTCTTGCTTTATGGTATGACTATCGGGAAATTATTCATGTCCAATATACTTCCATTGTCGGACAACGAGAAGTTGGACCACCGAACAAATGCGTGTTTGTGCTTACCTTGAGCATAGCGAACTATTTGGCCACCGAACTAACAATAGGTATAGCATGCATGCCTTATTCTTCCTACTCATTCCATCAATCTTTTGACATCATCCCTTGCCTTCATCTTGGATCCACTCCCTTGTGTTTAAATCTCGCACGTATATATGATCATAACATGTGTATAACATGCATGTGCAAAATAGCATAGGATGTACATGGTTAAATAAATAAATAGATAGATTTTGGGATTTACATCTACTATTTATATAGTTCGATTTTACATATATGTTAACCGTTTGAATAAAATAATTGAAAACACGCATATAGATATAAACATGCACATGCACACATATACATTGTAACGGCCCGTAAGTATATCACTTTAAACAAATGTTCGTTTCGCTTTATCGATATAACAACAATTTAGTAAATAATTATTAGTATTAATTTATATGGTTTTATAAATAGAATATGATCATTTTAGTTAGTTAAGAATGATAAGAAAATTTATTTTCAAAATTTGTTTACAAATATATGCATATTAACTAAAAAGAGAAAATATGACCGAAAATCGGAATTGAGATTTATAACGATACAACATATGGAAGTTGTGCAACGTTGTAGAGATATGTAACATACATATACACATGTACATGTGCATACATGATAACATGCATATAAACATATATATACAAATATAATTAAGTATAAAAGTATAATATAAAATATATAAGATATTTTAAGTTTTCTTACTCCTTAAGTATACCAAAGTCAAGATATGCATACCTTGAGATGATGGAAGTTATGGGCACATAGAGGGGAAGTTTTTGCCGTGTATAGGGAGGGAAGTGATGATGATGGAGCCACGTGATGGTGTTGCAAAAGATGATGTGTACATAAATATTTTTACTCTCTTCTTTTCCTATAAATAACCTACACTCTTCTCTTCATTTTAATTCATCTCCTTCTTCATATTTCTATGCTTTGTCCTCCTCTTTAATGGCTTCTACCCTAAGAGAAATAATAGCAAAATTTATTTCAACAAGAATTTAAAATTTATAATATATAGTTATATATACTTAAACACCTCAAAATAATCCTGAAACTCCACCTTTTCTCCTTGGTCTTCACGACCTCCACTCCATTTCATTGGAGGCCGAGCACATCCTTGCTCCACCCTAGACCATGAGCCCCTAAGCTACCCCAAGCTTTGGTCAAGGCATCTAAGAGTTAAAGTCCGAAGAATAGTGAGCTTTGGAAACCAAATAGCAGAGCTATAATGAATTTTTAATTAATCGTTTAAAACGCAAGGTGAGAACTTATAAAGTATAGTATTATATTTTAGATGATGATATGATGTTTGCAAGTGAATGTTTAATATGCTTTGATCGTCAAGTTGGTTGTTTCATATGGATATTGAATATATATGCAAGTCACGAATATACACGTCAATAAGCACAAAGGAAGTCACTTTCCTCTATATCAATAAGTTGGTGTATATGGAATGTTAAACCTCTTTAAAAAGGTTTTAAAATGAGTTTGAATGTTTTATAAACATTTAAAAGTGTTTTGGTGAAGTTTGAATGAGAAATGAAAATTAAGTCAAAAATAGACGCGTCGCGTAGCGATAGTTCACGATTTCGCGCCATAAAAGTCAAATGAGTGTATAGAAGGAATATAGCTCAAAATTCTTCGAGATAAGAATTTTCCAAACTATTATATCCATAGTTTCAAATGAAGAAAGAAAACAGAGATTTCGATAAGTAGATTTTGAAATATGAGTAAAACAAGGTTTTTGAAAAATCGTGGTTTTGCAGTTCGGAATCCAAAACTGGATTTCTTTGAAAATGATATTTTAAAATTGTTTAAAAATGTGGAATAAATCTTATAAAATTTTTAAAGTCGTTAAATAATTTCGGTAATAAAAATGAATTTTCAAATAATAAAAGTCGTTTTGATCAATATAGCTTAAAAAAGCACTTTCCGCAGCGCTTATCTATTACTTTTGATATATAGTTTTAAACTTAACGATTCTTTTTCAAATCTTTTATAAATGCTTTTAAATTATTAATAAAGTGTTTTAAAGATGATTTTGAAGGATTTATGTAATCGTTAATGATTTAGAATCGATTAAATAACTTGACCGCCTTGTGGGTGTTAGAGAGAAGTGTCTAGGCTTGGGTTTGGAAAACCAATTTCCTACTCTCCCTAGCTATCCGGACTGGCCTAACGGAGGGGTAAGTGAATTTGGTTTACTCGGAACAATGTCTTGCGAAAAAAATAAATGATTTTGAAATTATTCCTTGTTCAAAAGAGCTTAAAAGTTATCAAAGGAATTTATAAGAGAAGTTTAATCATTCCGTATATACCAGAAAGAATGTTTTAGAAATGTATATCTCCTAAAGGGATTTTGATAAAAAATGATCTTAATAAATTAAAGATGATTTTCCTATTCACTTGACCTCTTTTATTGATGATTGGTTCGGAGAAACCAAGGTCGGATTTGGATGATTCCTGTCTGAAGACCACTTCGAACTAATTTACGTATTCGAAGTGAAGACATGAAGATAATTGTGGAAGTTGGAATATAGGGCTACTTGTCACCAACCCTCGGGGGAAATTTCCCATGTCATATTATGTAGCAGTAGTTACTCATTTAAGGTCTTCGATGCAAGGACTTCTCGTTACTAATCCTAGGGTTAATTTTCGACAAGATGTGGTAGGAGAGTGCCTTCAATTTCGTTCAGTCCCAGAATGAACTTGTATGGACGAACGTCTGACGTTGCATTTCTAGTTACATAAGTGATCTCTATGAACGTATTATCTACTTGGTGGTGGAGAAGGAAACTTCTCTTAGCTTAACACCCTTTCCTAAGACGTATGAGCTTAGGAGTTATACGTTTGTAGAAATCAATGTGTGACCATGGAATATCAGTGTGGCATTAAAAGAAAGATGATGTGCGATATGAAAGGTAATCATTACCTCAGGCCTCACACCCGGAAATGGCTAAAACAAGGTAGATGCAGCAAGGCTATATGATTCACAAACATTATTGTATGATCATCCCCTTCTAGATATATTTCTACCCGCTATGACGTTTGGGTTTAAATTATTGTGGTGTATGCAAAGAGACATCTCGGATAGGTCAGTAATGACTGGGGTGATGACATACTTGGTACTATCTAATGAGATAGGCTAGTCTTGTGTTGGTAGAGGACCATTAGTTGGACCTCGGTACATTCCTCTAGAGATGTACTATCGACAGGTAGTCCATTCACTTGATCATTTGTATGGAAATCCATTCTCTAATAAGTGCCTGCCTTTTTGTTTGTAGAGCCTAGTATGCTGGAATTTAATAATGGTAACAATTTCGGCTAAGATTAATAAGTTCACTTGCAAATGTTTTCAAAGAATGTCATTAAAAATAATATTCCTTATTTTTTACGTAAAAAGGGTTTTCGTTATCATATGGTAAAAACACGTCCGTGTTTATGTGCGGTGTGGTTTTATGAGATACCTTTTTTTTCAAACATCTTATTTTGAGTTCCCACACCAGTCTCATGACTGACCCAGAGTATATTTTGTTTTCCCTTTAAACTCTGGGTGCCCTATTTTTCCAAGCAGCCAAGTTGTCAGGATCTTGTTAGAGTATTTTGGGGAAAGCATGCTGGAAGAGATTTTTGGGGCAGGGAGCTGGAGCATCTTATATCTATATTTTTATTTTTATTTTTTTCTATGTCTAATTTAGTTAATACCAGCAAGTGTGGGAGCAGGCGGTTATAATTGTTCCCGGCTGGGTTAGTTCATACCAAAACTCTGATGTACCCTAGTGAGAGTGGTTGTATGTACTATCTATCTATTTTAACGTAATGTGAGAATTTGTGTTTCTATCTTTTACTTTACTTTACCCTGAAAATCTGCCTTCCCATCACTTGGATTTACGGCACGTGAATACCGTGGATGTATTAGTGTCGATTTTTGAGAGTCGAGGAAACAGGTCTTCACATTTGGTATCAAAGCTGAAGGTTAAGCGAGAACCTTTGCTTTGGTGAGGTATAACTCATTAGAGATAGGGTTAGTAATATGCTAGAATGAGTTTAATCTTTGAGGGTGCGCATTTAGAATAATTATCTGAATAAAGCCAAGTTGTGCTGTGCTTAATACCCTTCCCCAAGATAATTTCATCTTTGTATTCTAAAGTTATCTTACTAAATTCAGGTAGTAGGACATGAGTACTCGTAGAGGACGAAGATGAGGAAATGGGAGCACCATAACAACCAACAGTCGAGCTACAACCGCTGTTGTAGAAGAAATAGCTCTCGTACAACCCCAGGTTGATTTTGCCACCATGTGCAAGAATTTTACCAGGTTAGGGGGAAAACCATTCAAGGTACATAAGCTATCATCGAAGTACAGGCTTGGATTAAATCATGCGAAAGGATCTTTAAGGAGTTAAACATCAGTGATGAGCAAAAGAGGTTTTTGGCCTCATGGCAACTGCAGGAAGGGGATCTGGCTTGGTGGGAGTCCATTACCCTAAGTGAATCAGAGGACAATTTCTCTTGGGAAAGGTTTAAGGAGGTCTTGGAGGAGTAGTACATGCCTGCATCCGGGAAATCTTATCTTTACAGAAGCTTTATAGATCTGAAGCAGGATGAAATGACTATTGAGGAGTATGCAAATAAGTTCAACGAATTATCATGTTTTGATTCAAGTCTAATTGACACGCCTTTAAATAAAAATGAGAAGTTTATTTTCGAGATGAACAAGAAGTACCAGAGCAGGACGAGTGTCCATGTTAAGGGGTCATTTATAGATTTTCTGGATATGGTATTCCGTTATGAAACATTAGAGAAGAAGAATTCGGTGGTAGCTCAGACCAACAACAACAACACCAACAATTGGAAGAAGAGAAAGTTTAATCAAAATGGGAAAAAGCCAGGTCAAGGCAAATCTGGAGGAGGATCCCAAGGTAACTTTTTGAAAGATGCTACATGTTATAATTTCCAACAAAAAGGCCACCTAGCGACTAATTGCAAGAACCCCAAGGTTCATAGGCCACTACCAAACTATTATAATTGTCATCAACCGGGACATTTGATAAAGGATTGTCCAATTATGAGGAGGGAAAAGCAAGCCAGAGTCTAAGCAATAAAGGATGAACCTTCAACCTCTCAGGATGTGAAAGGCAAGGGAGTTTTGGAAGGTAATATTTTTATCGAAGATCTTTTAGTTAGAGTATTGTTTGATATAGGAGCTTCTCGTAATTTTGTTGCAAAAAAACCGTAGAAGAATTAAAACTTAACCCTAAGTTAGTTTATACCCCTATTTGCATGACAAATCCTATAGGTGGTACCACTAACCTTTGTATGAATTGTGAAAAAGTCCAAATTTCCCACTCTTCCCATAAAATTCCTTTTGACCTATTTGTCTTAGATTTTATTAGGTTTGAAATTTTACTCGGTATGGATTGGTTGACTAAGCACGAAGTTATTTTAGACTGTATAAAAAGGATGTTTTTAGTAAAAACAAAGTTAGGGAAGTTTATAGAAATATCATGTGAAGATCCTAGTCCAAGGATGGGAAGTTTCCTATATCCATTAGACTCATCCCAGGAAGGATTAGAAACCATACCTATTGTTAAAGAATTCCCAGACATCTTTGAAGAAGTAAAGAGTTTACCCCCACATCAGGAAATCGAATTTCGTATTGACTTGATTTCTAGTGCAAAGCCAATTAAACAACAGGACCGAAGGATGGCTTTGAAGGAGGGGGAGGAGTTAAATAACCAAACCCAGGAGCTATTAAAGAAAGGGTTGATAAGACCGAGTCGTTCAAGTTGGGGATCGGCGATAGTTTTTGTTGCCAAGTCGGATGGATCTCTAAGGTTATGCGTATATTATTGAGATCTTAATAAACAAACAATTAAGAACAAGTATCCTCTACCTCGAATAGATGACTTGTTTGATCAGTTACATGGTTCTCGGGTGTTCTCGAAAATGGATCTAGCTACAGGATTCCATCAACTGCGATTCGCAGAAGAATGCATCCGTCTAACTGCATTTAATGGTCCAAACACTTTCTTCGAGTGGTCGGTTATGCCTTTTGGGCTAACCAATGTGCCCGCTTAGTTTGTAGACCTTATAAATAGAGTATTTAGAGAAGTACTCAATAAAATTGTGTTAGTCTTTATCGATGATATTCTTATCTACTCTAAGATAGAAGAAGAACACAAAAGGCATCTAGAAATTATGTTGGAGATATTGAGAAACAATGTGCTTAAAGCCAAGTTCTCAAAATTCCATTTTTGGGAAAAGGTGGTAAGATTCCTTGGACATATAATGTCAAGGGATGGGATTTCAGTAGATCCTGTAAAGGTTGCAGCTGTTCTAAATTGGAAGCAACCACAAACTCCTAAAGAAATTTGTAGCTTCTTAGGTCTGGCAGGGTATTACAGAAGATTCATTCAAGACTTCTCAAAGATTGCCTACCACCTAACGAAGTTGACTATGAAGGACGCTAAATTTATCTGGACTCCTGTGAAGCAGCATTCCAAGAACTCAAAAAGAGGTGAACAACCGCTCTAGTTTTAGAAATTATAAATGGAAATAGTGGATTAACTGTTTATACAGATGCTTGTGGAGAAGGAGTTGAAGCAGTTCTGATGCAGGAAGGGAAAGTGATTGCTTATGCAAGTAGAGAGCTGAAGGTTCATGAGAAGAATTATGCAACGCACGACTTAGAATTATTAGCCGTGGTGTTCGCACTAAAAATATGGAGGCACCATTTGTTGGGTGAAAAGTTTGAGCTCTTTATGGATCATAAACCTTTGATGTATCTTTTTACTTAAAAAGATTTAAACATGAGGCAGCAATGTTGGTTGGAGTTTCTCGCATCTTATGACCTAGATATTTTATATACACCTGGGAAAGCCAACATAGTAGCGGATGCATTGAGTAGGAAATATGTTGTTATTTCTTGTTTAGTAGTAACTCCATCTCTTCTAGAAAGAATAGCCAATAAACAGAGAGAAGATAGACAGTTGGTAAAGATCATTAAGGCAGCTTAAGAAGAAAGAAATTCAAGCTTTGAAGTGGATAAAAGCGGGGTGTTACGGTTGAATGGGCGAATTTGTGTTCCAGATGTGGAAAATCTCAGGCAGGAGGTGTTAGCTGAATGTCACAAATCCAAACTCAACATTCATTCGGGAGTTAACAAAATGTATAGAGAAATGAAGCACACACTTTGGTGGAGAAGTATGAAAAGGGACATATCCATTTATGTAAACTGATGTGTAAATTGTCAATAAGTCAAAAGCGACCAACAAAAAATTGCAGGGTTACTTCAACCTCTGGAGATTCCAGTTTGGAAGTGGGATCAAATATCAATGGATTTCATTGATGGCTTGCCTCAAATGAGGAAGGCAAACGAACGCACTTGGGTTAGCATAGACCGATTAACTAAAAGTTCACACTTCATTCCAGTAAAGCCAACAAGGACCGCTGCAAGCCTTGTAGATATATATATATATATATGTGTGTGTGTGTGTGTGTGAAAGAGATTGTATGATTGCATGGAGTTTCGAGCAGTGTAGTAAGTGATCGGCATCCAATCTTTACTAGTCAGTTTTGGGAAGCATTACAAACAGGTTTGGGAACAAGGCTGAATATAAGCACTGCCTATCACCCCCAAACTGATGTACAGACAAAAAGAGTCAATCACGTTTTGAAAGATCTTCCCAGGGCATGCATTTTGGACTTTGGAGGCTCTTGGGAAAATCATTTGCATTTAGTAGAATTCTCCTATAACAACAGTTATCAAGCTAGTATCAGCATGGCACCGTATGAAGCATTGTATGGTCGTCCATGTAGGTCGCCAGCATGTTGGATCGAAATTGGAGATCGGTTAATACTTGGTCCTGATATGATATGAGAAGCTTCAGAGAAGGTCGATGTGATTAGAAAGAAGCTAAAGGAAGCCCAGAGCAGAAAGAAAAGTTATGCAGACCAAAGGTGTAGAAATATGGAATTCTCAACTGGAGATTCAGTCATTTTGAAAGTCTCTCCGATGAGAGGAGTGGCGAGATTGGGAAGAGCTAGGAAGCTAGCACCTCAATATATTGGATCGTTTCCCATTCTTGAACGAAATAGCCATTAGCTTATCGAGTGCAATTACTAGAAAGGTTTGCGGGGGTGCACAATGTCTTTCTTGTATCTCATTTAAGGAAACATGTGCATGACCCAGAGAAAATCATAGAAACAACTGCTCAGGATGACTTGGAGGTAGAACCAAATTTGGCGACTATTAGACGGCCTGTTCGAATTATTGATCATGATGAGAAACGATTGAGGAAGAAGGTAGTAAGGTTAGTCAAAGTTCAATGGAGTGGAGATGCTGAAGATTGCACTAGGGAAACGAAGGATAGAATGAAAAAGGCATACCCTGAATTTAGAATTGAAGAATGAACTGTATAAATCATATCGTTATAGTGTACTCACCGCCTGTGGTGTAGTCACTTATCCATACTTTTTTATATATCCCATGATATCGAATATATTTTTGTTTGAACTATTTTCTTCTTGTCTAAATTTTGAGGATGAAATTCTTTTAAGAAGGGGAGTCTGTAACGACCCGTAAGTATATCACTTTAAATAAATGTTCGTTTCGCTTTATCGATATAACAAAAATTTTGTAAATAATTTTTAGTATTAATTTATATGGTTTTATAAATAAAATATGATCATTTTAATTAGTTAAGAATGATAAGAAAATTTATTTTCAAAATTTGTTTACAAATATAAGCATATTAACTAAAGAGAGAATATATGATCGAAAATCAGAACCGGGATTTGTAACAATACAACGTGTGGAAGTTGTACAACATTGTAGAGATACGTAACATATACATACACATATATGTGTGCGTACATGAGAACATGCACATAAACATATATATACAAAAATAATTAAGTATAAAAGTACGTATAATTTTAAATATATAAGATATTTTAATTTTCTTACTCCTTAACTATACGAAAGTCAAGATATGCATACCTTGGGATGATGGAAGTGATGGGCACACAGAGGGGGAGATTTTGCCGTGCATGGAGGGGGGTCGGGGAGTGATGATGATGGAGCCATGTGATGGTGATGCAAAAGATGATGTGTACATAGATATTTTTACTCTCTTCTTTTCCTATAAATACCCTACACTCTTCCCTTCATTTTCATTCATCTCCGTCTTCATATTTCTAAGTTCTGTCCTCCTCTATAATGACTTCTACCTTAAGAGAAATAATGGCAAAATTTATTTCAAAATGAATTTAATATTTATAATATATAGTTATATGTACTTAAACACCTCAAAACAATTTCGAAACTCCACCTTTTCTCCTTGTTCTTCACGACTCCACCCCATTTCATTGAAGGCCAAGCACTTACTTGCACCACCCTAGGCCATAAGCACTCCAAGTCGCCCATAGCTTTGGTCAAGTAATCTAGGAGGTAAGTCTAAAGATGTCACGAAATGGATTTTCGACGCCCGAAAATTGACATCAATACGTTCACTATATTACATGTCGAGCAATCGAATGTCGGAAATACCAGATCGTTAGGGAAAAGAAGAAAGAGATAGAAGAAGAAAATAGAAACAACAACACAGAATCTCATAATCGCACCGAAACAATATACAATAAATAATAACATATCTTTATACAAAAAGAACTATAACTGTTATTTACATATCACATCATCAGAGTACAACACATCAATAACTCAATACTTGAGAGTTATAATAACTTGTCCTCACAAGTGCTGAATATACAGCATACAATACATAGTGAAATATAATCAAGTACGTGTGATACATCTTCGTCATCCAGCTCCTCTCCTGAGCTCGATAGCAACCTATCTTGTATCTTTAATACTCGGTCTGACCCGAGCATTATAATAAAATAACACTCGAGTCGGTCTGGAAAACCAGCGTGAGAAAACACACTCAATTTGAATTATTAAAGTTATCAAAATCCTTTTAAAAACAAAGGTATCTCATAAGACTGCGTCACACATAAACACGATGGGTTTTTACCTTACGATAACCAAAACATTTTATATCAAAATCATCTGATATTATAATGCCTAGGTACAAATACTTATTCAAATAGCTGAAATTGTTACATTAATTAAATTCCAGCATACTAGGCTCTACAACCAAAACCGTAAAGGTACGTATTGGAGAATGGATTCCACATGAATGACTAGGCACTAGGGTACCACCTATCGCAGTACACATCAAGAAAAATGTTCCAAGGACCACACCGGGATCCCCTGCAACACAAGACCAGACTACCACTAACCTGGATAGACCGAATATGCTATCACCCGGGTGTTCCCACTCTTTCCAAGTTCTTCCATGCACCGTAGTAATAATATTTGAGGGTATCTAGAAAGGTGATAAACCTACCCTAATTGGGTGCGACCCACTTAGCCTTGCCGCATCTCCCCTGATTTTCAGTCATTCCCGTTTGATGAGGCTTGAGGATACGATTACCTTTTAAGGGATTTTCACTTAGAATGCTCATTTTCCTCTAATGACAATGTATTGATAGCATTCATCCATACAAGTCAGTTCTGGGTCTGAACGGAACCAAAGGCACTATTCCTACTACATCCATTTGGAATCATCCTCAGGATTAGTAGCGATTAGCCCTTGCACTTCACTGCTATATCTTCCACTCCATGCTCTTGTTTTCACTTCGAAAACATACTCATTTGATCGAAGTGGTTTTTCGGATAACTTATCTGATCCTGGTCTCTTCGAAACAACGTTTGATATTCCTGGTAAAATCAACCCCGGTTCTTTAGGAAATAAACAGACGAAAATAAGGTCGGAGATCACCTCCTAACCGTAAGTGGATGGATTTCCTTATTATCTTCCTAGAAGAACGAAACAAGTTTATACGTACAGTATAGCACCTCGAACGGTAATTGTACCATATAATTCCCGTGTTTCTCCTAGATATTCCCAAAGTTATGTTTTTAGGTCCAGATTTGATAGTCGGTTATTTAACTATCAAATAAACAATCATTCAACCAAATATTTCATTTTCTACTGAAAACACCAAGTCTCATTTTATTTAATTTTAAATAAATTAAATCTTTTTATCCAAAAAGTATGTACTTATCTTATTGGAGTAAGTACGTTTAATAACCATTCTTTTCAAAATATTTGAAAACTTTGAAAATAATTATGGAAAGTACCACACGGTATCAACCATGGATTCACAGCTCAATGATTACGTCTCTATCCCATAGAAATCCAAAACTTAACTGCAGGCACTCAGTGCCTCCGATTTCGCCATGAAAGTATACCATTACTTTCCGAAAAATTTATTAAACAATTTTTTCAAAATAATACTTATAAAACTCCTATATAAATTTCCAAGTTTGTTTTAGGCAAATACTCATTTATAAAGGTTATTATATAAAATAATATTAATATTGAATAATTTATCTTTTAAAATAATAATACTGATTAATTCTTAATAATACTTAACTTAATATCAACTCTTTATAAACTACTTAATTAATAATTAAATATACTTTGAACAATTTAAAATAATTACATGACTTTGAAACAATGATTAATTTTGATTTATTAATAAAATTCTAATCGAATTACAAGGCTTATTTATAACTTATAATCCCTTTTGACAATTTTAAAATATTTAACTAACTTTCTGAAATATTTTTAAACACTTTTAAATTACCTAGTTTAATGATTAAAAATCCCTTTTTTAAAACAACTCAACTTCTCGACAAAACATGTTTTCCAACCTTAATATAACACATCTAATATTTATAAATCTCTCTCAATTTATCACTAGTTTGATTTACGTCCCAATTTTTTAAATTCCCTTTTCACATTTAAAAATAAAATCTGTCATTTATTTTTAAGCCGATTTACCCATCTCACTATAAATCCTCACCGTTAACTTATATCTTTAATTTATCCACTGGTAATAACTTCACTTTATTTATAAACCTTGTTTATAAATCCCATAGTCTCATTTCCCGTTTATAACGGTTTCACAATACTTAATCGATTATAAATCGATTTCTAAATTGAATTCCATTTTTAAATCAATTTCTTAAATAACCCAACTATGTTCCAAACCCCACTAAATTCCGATTCCACTTCTGTATCATAATTTAAATTCTTATTCAATACCTAGTATAATAATTTTATATTTTATTTTCAAATTTCCTTTTTATTTTTCCAACTATTTTAAATCTCGATTTTTAAAATAAATCCTTTTGCACTTAAACAAACATCGCTTAAGTTTTATTATTAAAAATCCTTTTATTTACATTATTCCAAAGTCTTTATTCTCAATATTCCAAAATTATTAAGTACAAATTTAAAATCAAACTATTTATTTTTCTCAAATTCATTTCTTTTAATTAATCCAAATTTTACTACAAATATTTTACTTCCAATTTCCTTTTTTTAATTTCCTTTTTAAATTCAATATATATATTTATGATATTTTAAAATACCAAAATCTAGTCCAGTACTACCATTGCATCCAATACATTCAAATCACACTATAATCTACCATAGATTATTCAACATATCATATATCACTGAATATGAAAATAAATTCAATATTTTTGAGGAATCCAGTTGGATCCCTCCAACCTGTTTTCTTGTGTAACAACCCATAAATTTTAAACGGTTTGAATAACGTATTTAATTGAATTTGTAAGAAATTTTAAATAATAATATTTTGAAATAAAGATTTAATGTTTGGATTACGTATAATTAAATATAAGTAGTTGAATTAGATTTTTATTTGATTTTAATATGAAATTAATATTTGTATTTGTTGAAATCTTTCCATTAAGGAAAGAGAATGTATTAAAATGAACATTTAATTTGGTAGTTAACATAATGATATTTTATTTTGTAAGTTTTACAAGAGAAATATTTTTTTTCAAAATGTTTTCCAAATATAATAATTATTATAAGAAAGATATTTTGAAATAAGTAAAGTATAAATTAATAGGTAGAGAATAAATAGGTAACGTATAAATTAATAGGTAGAGAATAAATAGGTAACGTATAAATTAATAGGTAGAGAATAAATAAGTAACATATAAATTAGTAGGCATAGAATAAATAAGTAACATATAAATTTAGATACGTACTTTTTGTATAAATTTAGCGTAAATTGTACTAACTATATGAAAAATATATATGAACAACGCATTCAATATTGTTTAAAAATCTTATTTTAAAATCTAATCTTTGTACATATTTTAATTTATTTCCTCTATTCACCAGCATTCAAACTTTATACATATTTTAATTTATTTCCTCTATCCATCCATGCCATTTCAAAAGTTGAAACGTATAAAATACTATACGTTATTTCGCATTCATTGATTTCTTTTATTTATATAAACTTTATATTCGTTGCACGTTACATTCATTTATTTGACCGGTCCTTTCCTTTGTTATTTCCGAATTTCGTGCATTACTAACCAATGCTCCATATTTATTTGCCTTAATAATTCAGCTAAATTTAAGGATCACCGTTGCTTTTACATTTTGTTTATATCACCTTTCCCCTATTTTAGCCGGTTGCATTTGATATTTCCTTGATTTAAGCTTTCTAACTTTTAAATTTCCACTACTCTATATTTATTTCTGTACGTTTATCTTAGCTTGAATTTCACTGTCCATTCCTTTTTCCATTTTAATATTCTTCATTTCCAAACTCATTACGTGCTCTCCAAACAAACAAAAATTTATTTCTTTAAACGTATAGCTGTTACTTTTCCATCATCTCAGTTTATTTTCAAATTGATACGTTACCTCTGGTCTATCTGTCTATTCCTTTTAGCATTCCTCAATTTTAAGCAAATAATTTTCCCAATTCACGTTTGAAATGTTCCTATTCCTGGCTATTAATATAATTGAAATCAGTGTCTTTTGCTTAAATTATGGCATACGTTCAAAGCATAAATTATTCTCAGCTAAATTTTAGCCATTACAATCTTTATTTCTTTCCACTTTAAACAAAATTTCTTTCCACTTTATCAATGTGGGGCTTCTCTTATAAATACAAATCACTCGTACATACCCTACTCCATATCAATAGACCTTCATCTCCTCTCTTGTGTGTGAAGCTTCTTCTGTAGGTAAATGGCTGCACTAATTTTTTTCTTCTTACTTCTTTTCTTTTTCTTCTTCTTTTTCATCCTTTTCTTTTGTTTTCTTATTGTTTATATTACTTTTCCTTTATTTTAAGCACAACATGTTTTTCTCTATTTATTTATTTTTACATGTTTTGATTTTCAATGTAACATAAAAGTTTATAATTTACACGTATATATATATATTTAAAAAGGATCTCTTTATATTAAGGTCACATGGTATTTGGAGAAGTATGTTTAAACTATTTTGTCACTTTCCTTTATATTTTACAGTCCCGGTCCTAGGAGCAGTTGATTGTTGGCTATACATTTTGGGTCTAAGTATTTACATTTTAAAGATAATGTTTAAATTTATGTAAAGGAAGGCAAAATTTTGATGTATAAATTGGGATAGTTTAACATAAATAGGCAAGGCCATCATTAATTCATACTTTCTATTTTCATCAGTTTTGGTTTATGCATTTAGTAATGCTAACTAAGCTATATATATATTGAATAACAAGTGTTTATAGCTTTCTTTGTCGCAGTTAATATAAGTTATGTTGAAAATGGGTCTCAACATTGTTTTTCTTTAAACTTGCATGTGTTTATGTACATTTCAATATGAAAGTTACAATATTTATTTCAAATTTTATTACATTTGATTTTTAATACAAAACAATGATTTTTCTTACATACGTATTTTGTTTTGATATTGGTCTTAAAAAGAAATATTAATTTAATAAGAAAATAATATATTTATTTTGATTTATATATGTATATGTGCTTTAAATGGATATTGTTTTCAAATTCTCTTATACCAATTTTCTTCATCAAACCCGGTTCTAATTTGATTCCGTCGATTCCTGTTATCAACTTTGTCCGTCGTGCCGTTTTCTCCATCGAATCGTATCCATCTAGCGTCGCTTGGAATTCGTAGCTCGTTTCCTTGTCAAACCTGTTTAGCCTCGAAAGGTGAGCAATCACTCACGATTAACGTTCTTATATTTATTAAATTTGATTTCAATTGATACGACAATTGAAATATGCTGCTGTAGTTATTTAAATTGTTATATATGCTATTATCTATAACTGTTCCCTTATGGTATATGACACCATATCCTATTCTTTATATTTATTTTTAATGATATATGCCTGTTGTTATTATTTTCATATCTGTTATCACTCTGCAAGTTCCCTGTTAGTATAGAAATCACTATGGGTTGAAATGATACATACCCGAATGGACTTTAGAATAGGAGAATTTCGTTATGGGTTGAAATGATAGACCCAAGCGATTTTTATTTAATTAAGTCTGGGATTACAGGTTGAAATGATATCCACCCGTATATATTTAGTGTACGGGTTGAAATGATAAATATCCGTTGCACTTGACTATATGATAGGAAAAATACATACAGACAACGATGGTCCATATATAAATACTTTGGAAATAATTTCTATGATTTTTGAAAAAAAAATATGGGTTAATAAATTTTGATTCTTAAGATGTATAAAAATGGAAATTTTATATATAGATTTAGTAGTAATATTTGATAAATTAGATTGATTTAATACATATAATGTGGGTAAGTATACAAGTAAATCTATGTTTCAAATAGATTTTCTTGTAATATATTGAAAAATTAAGATTGGGAGATAAATTTGGGTTTATTAAAAATGGTATTTAAATAAGGACCTATTTAATTAAATCAATTTGAAATTATTGAATGGGAAATTTAAAGGTATGATTGTATAACTGGATTTTTGATTTAAGTGATTTAATGAATATTTCACGTTTAAATAAATTAAAGTAATATTGAGTAAAATGTAATTTAAGGTTACTTAAATGATATTGAATCTAATGAGGGAGTATTTCAAGACTAAATAATAATGAGGTTAAATTGAGATCTATATGAAATATATTGAACATTTAAATATTTAAGCCTTGAACTATATTGGAATTTAAATGGTTTATTTTGAGATTCAGATCTGTATTTGAAATTAATATAGTTGAATTTGTTATTTAGAAACTAAATTGAATTAAAGTGAAAATTTAGGTTGAATTAAACTTGAAATTGTTGTTTAGAAAACTAAATTGAATAAAATTTAGTTTGAAACGTTGAATACTTAAAGTTTTGAAATATATTGAAATATAAATGGGTATTTTGTGATTTCAAATCCGAATTTGAGATCGATAAAATTTAAGTGGTTAATTTAGGGATTGAGTTGAATTTAAATTGATAAATTGAGATTGAATGGGAAGGTCGGGTTGAAACGATTTGTTAAGTTGAGGAAATTGAAAATACTGTACTTTATAAATTATTTAATGTATATAAATACTATTCTGGGAAATATAGAGATATTTGAAATGAAAATGATATTGGTTTTGAAGTATAAATTACCACGGTGTTATAGTGTATATTTCTACCTTGTAGATAGTTCTATGGACCCTTAGAGGATGGTTATCCCAACATCCTTTAAGTTATTTTTTATTTCGGTTGATATTTCACTTGGGTTGGATTTATTTATATAAGAATGTTAATCCTGACTTGAGTGTTTTGTGTTTTGCTTTACGCTCGGGTCAGACTGAGTAATACAGCCTTTTGAGACTCACCTTTGGAGTTTGGAGCTTCATTTGGAGATCCAACTATTGATTCAGCTTTCAGCTTTTCCAGCCGATTGGTTTAGAGAAGTCATCTGCTTGTACTGAAGACTTCACTGTATTTGAGATATTCTTATGTATTTTATTTTCTAACTCTGATGTATATAGTAGCTTCATGAACTACTATCCTTTTATCTATTCCGCTGCATTATTCTACTCTGTGTCTGTGATCTGTGATTGATTTATTTACTGTATATGCTATGTTTTGCCAAATTTTAAATTAACAATTCGGTATTTTGAATTATTCAAGTCAGATATGTATGGTTTTATTATCGATTTGAATGGTCCAAAATAGCGGGTCGTTACACCTTGCATCCACAGATTTTAATACAACATAAAAATACCAATCCCACTTCGAGGGGGATATCGCAGTATATAAGGTCATCCGCTATTATGCAGGGCATATAAAGTTTCATCCACTAAAATATGCGGGAAAAACAATCCAACTATTGATATATATCTACTATATATATAATATATCATTTAACAGATAATAATTAATATATTCAACCAAGCATCCAATAATTAATTTTAACTATTTAAAATTAAATTTGGTAATCCAAATGAGTGAGAATTTCTTGCCTTGATTTTTATTTGCCAAATATCCAGATTTTTAAACTAAATCGAACATCGTTCGATTTAATTTAAAATTCCAAAATGTGAATTTTGCACCTACGAATTTATCGTGATTGACTTCATGATTTTTGGACCTCGTATAGACAAATCATAGATTTATAAACATTTGGACAATAAATTAATCTAGTCAACAAATTTTTAAGATGTTAATTACCTTATTAACACTAACTATCGAACTCTCCTTTTCTTCTTTTCCTTCTTTTTATTTCTCTTTTTTTAATAAACTGGCCCACCTCCACGATAATAAACCCGATCCACTACTGCTTTGCTTCTTCCCTAATCAACTTTTGCATGCTGCTGCCCTGTGCACGTGTAACGACCCGTAAATTTCAGTGGTTTTATTTATTTAATAAATTGGATTTTTGTGAAATTTTAAACAATAAAATTTTAAAATAAAAATTTAATATTTGGAATGTGTCTGTTTTAACATAGCAACTGGTAAATTTTCATCAAAAAATTTGGAAGTTTATTTTCTAGTGTAATTTTATTCAAATTTATACCGGTTAAAAATTGATGATAATAAAATGTTTTCCAAACCTAAATATTTTCCTATAGAAAAATTGTAAATCATCTTCTGAGTAAGTCATCATCTTTCGTTTTTCAAAATTTGGACTTTTGTTGCTCCGTTTATCTTATTTCTGTTAGAATAGCAGCATTTCTAGTACCGGTTATCGACTTTTGATCGGATGACCGTACCACTGATATCTGTGTACCGTTTTGATCGTCTTGTTGCGCTGATCTCTACGGTATACTCAACTCTGTATTTTGAGGTCCGGTACGCGACAGAAACAATAAAACAGTGCGTCGTACCGGTACCCTGAATTGTGACCGTTAGCTTTCGTTTGCCTTTTTAAGTTTAAACGTGAATCTCAGTAATATAATAAATTGTTTTATAGCTTCTAAATCAATGTACAGTTGTTACATTCCCATCACTTCAATTTATATTTACATTAGTACATTTGCTTTCCCCCACACCTTTCAAAGGTGTAAACGTACAAAGTTGAATGGGTCATTTTTTCTTCTCCTAGCATTTATTTTAGCATTCAAACTTTATACATTTTTTCTCATCAAGCTGAACAGCTACTTTATTCACCTTATACTTTCATTTAATTTGTAAAACAAACTTCCTCTGATGTATGCAAAAGCAGAGACTCGCGCATGCCTCCCAAATCCCCACCACGCTCCAGCCTTCCCCTCCGCTCGTGTTCGCCTCCGCCTTCAACCACCAACCATTCCAACGTGGCTGAAGCCTCCTTCCCAACATCTTCATATATTTCGACAGCTACCCAGATCTGTGCCTCCACCCAGGCAACCCCACGCCTCCACCCAACCACAACCCTACACCATATCCACGTCAGCAACCGCAAGCCACCCACAGCCCATTCTTCTTCCTATCCTTCCCCGCAAGCCTCTCTTCCTGCTGAACACAGCCATTCCGTTTTCCAAAGCACATCCATCGCTGAGCATCTTCTGAGATTCACGACCTTTCCTCCCAAACTCATCCTTCCGAGCTCGATGCCTCCTTCTCACCTCAGCCGTATGTTTGTTTTAATTATGGGTTAGTATATATGTTGATGTTCCATTTTTTTTATGTATTGGTTATATATATAGATGAATAGCAAATTGCAGTAAATAATATTTTGATCTGTAGAGTTTTGAATATATATAAGCTTAGTTATGTGTTATTTGTCTAAGTATATATGTTGTATAAGTTATATAAATATATGTCTATAATCTGCTAGTTATATTATGTATGGCCGCAGCTTTAACTTATGGTCTACATATATATATAGTTATACGTGTTTTGGTTTTAAACTTTGGTGTGTTTAAAACTATTTGTAATGTAAATAGGGTAGTAGATTTATTTAACCTGTTTTCACATCTGAGTAGTTGTCCTCATATTTTCCTTGAAGCTTATGGGTTACGGTATTATATTGCTGAGATATATTAAAGTTGTGTAATGGATATGTAATACCC
Source organism: Allium fistulosum (assembly GCA_030737815.1). Taxonomy (NCBI): domain Eukaryota; kingdom Viridiplantae; phylum Streptophyta; class Magnoliopsida; order Asparagales; family Amaryllidaceae; genus Allium; species Allium fistulosum. Next base: position 1,149,559,748 of record CM060905.1, read on the forward strand.
CAAAATTTTGTGAAAAATCATTTTTATAAAATGATTTAATTTTTGAAATATTTAGATTTAAATATGGTGAAATTTTTGGGAATAAATAGTGTGCAAGGATATGTGGGCACATGCACAATGGAAATGGCACAAGGAAAAGATTCAAAAATTTCTGGAAAAAAAAATGATGATAATAAAATAAATAAACTGAGCAAGGAAGCATTTCAAATGTGATTTTGAAATATAGATTTTTAATCAAATTAAAGATGTTTTTTTATGCATGAAAAATTAAATATTCCCAGTAAAAAAAAAGAGATCAAATAAAAAATATGTACACTTATGCACCTGTATATTTTCTGTGAGAAGAAAGTATTAAAGCAAAACAATAAAAAGGAAACATTAAAAATGACATGAAATGTAATACAAGTCAATATGCTTGTGTAGGCAAAAATAGCAAAGGGGATTCTCAGAAATAATTAAAATATAAAATATGGTTGTCACACTTTTAACATGACTAGGTGAGTGGCCATTTTCTGAAAAAAATAAAGGGAAGAAAATACTGCCTTCAACTAATTAATATGGCCGGGGTATTAAGGAGGAAAATGAATGAAAAATGCATGAAGATGGTTAGGTCAGAAATGGAATTTTGTTTTAACAAAACCCTAGTGGAAAAATGCATATAAATAGGCAGTTTTAGCCAGTAAAATTATCTTTACCCCGAGCTGCACAAAAATAAGAAAGGAAGAAAAATATTGGAAGGAAGGAGAAAACACACATACAAGGGTTTTCAGGATCAATAAGAAGAAATATTTAGGTGAGTAATCTCACTAGATTCATGGCATTAAGACCTGATATGAGGCAGCCAAGTACTTATGTTGCTATTGATATTTTCTGATTTTTGTTAATCACTGTTATATTAATGTTGTTGAATGGATTTTATTTTCTTGAGCTGATATAATGTGTATTATGGATGCTCTTTGGATGAATTCCTTTGATCTGTTTGAATGGTTGCTATGGATGTACATACTACTATTTGTTTACATTTTGAAAAAAAAAGAAGCTAAGGCAACAAACCTCAAAATCAAGGAAGGAATACACACTACTGATGGGGATCTATGGCAGGAAATTATTCTTAAAAAAAATAATATTATGAGCTGCATTATATTTTATATAAGTGCTGAGGCTTAAGAAAAGAAAGTGTAAGGGATGCAATAGAAATTTCTGTGTGCTGATTCCCTCATGAAATATCAAAATTCACAAGATAAAAATTGTAATTCAGCTAGATCTTGAATCTAGTTCAATCATAGTTACTTGTAAGTCATAATAACATAGCATGCCATGGTTCCACCCTCAGTTGTAGATGTACTTTTATATGATTTAAAGTTAAGACCTCTTATAGCAATATTTATGAAATGATTATCTGTTTGTTTTTGAACAAAATACTTGTAAGATAAAGGGAGATGTCTTTTTTTATATACACTGTGACATGTCCACATAGCTATCTGATGATAGGATTTTTAACCAACACTACTAGTAAATATACTAGGGTTATGAGCCAAGAAGGCTGCTGGAATGCTTGTCATATTTGAAGTATGCAAGTTGGCACATGGTTTGTTTAAGCCCTGAGATCTTTGTGCAATGATGTGAATTAGTTCATTGCAATGTGTCCCTGTGATTCCTTACTAGCAGATGAGGCTAGGGATTTAAATTAATGAAAACAACCTGTAAATGAAGAAATAGGAAAATGAGTATTTCCTAGGTTGGTTGGAATGGAACCCTGGTTATTCCATTGAATATACACACTGTAGATTGATATTCATGATTGAATAAATAAATTTGTGTGAATAAATGATAGATAAAGATATCATTCTTGTATCAAAGTGTATGTAACATAATAAAGCAGTGGATTACATGCATACAAAATAAGTATTAAGGATCATACACCCAGAGCTTAATGTTTTGAATATTTTGATGTTGCTCATACCAGATCTTAGATCTGACCCTTGTTTGCTCATGGCATATGGGGGTGTCTCATTTTAAAATGAGGCAGCCACTCATGCTCTTTCAGGGATCGCAGGCACTAAGTAGAAAATGAAGTTATGGCTATTATGGAGGAGTGAATGAACATGCTAGCTAGTTTCAATAAGAGCTTAAATTGATTATATCTGCATGTATTCAGGAAAAATTATGTTTCTAAGATTTCCAGTCATGTAATGAATATTCTATGGTTAGTGATCAAGTTGCTCTTATGTTCTGTAAAGTATTAGATTAAATTAGTTGTTCTGTCGAAATCGTTGTGTGTTAAGGTTTGATTTGTTTTTGAAGTAGAGTCTAGAACATAAACAAGAAAAATATGCTCAAGTATTAGCTATGGAAACCTGGTAAAGAAATATACAATTATGTGAGCAATTGCTTTGCAATTATATTATGTATTAGACAATCTTAAGTCATTTTAAAACACTGAGTTTTGGAGTAAATTCAGAATTTACCATGAAGTATACCTTTAAGTATCTAATTGTTTTTTTTTCCTCTGAAATATGTCTACAAATGGTTCAAGTCTACTTTCTAAATTGTTTTGAGAAAAGTAATTGTATGGGAAGGCTACAGGTATGATGCAAATGACTGGCATTTCAATTGCCATGATCAGGTACCTGGCATGACACTAGGCACATGAGTTAACCAACTTCAAATAAGTGAAGTTTTGGTTGATTATGTTTGGTTGTGTTTTGACAGTAAAATGCCTTTCAAAAAGCTTTAGGTCATTTAGCAAATGTTTTACCATAACCAATTTTCAAAGTCATAACAGATATACAATCTGGACAGGCTTGCACAAGCAAACCTGGAATTATTCTTATGAATATTTTTAAGTTCAAATTCTTGACATAGCAAATCTTACGCAAATACACAACTCACTATGTGTCATGTGGGCTAAGATTAAGGCAAACAAGTCACATAGATTGAATCTTAAATAAGAAAGTTTTTAGAAAATACATAAGTGGAAAATGATAAGTGAATATATCATTTCTGGCCTTAGCCAAATATCAATACCTTTGATCCATGATCTGAAATAAAAACCTCAAGAATCTTGAGATTTAACTGTCATGGTAAATTGATATTAAAGACTATCAATCAGAAGGAGCAAGTTCATATAAGTTAAATACGCATAGGATTTACTGACTTATTACAAATATTCAAAAGTATATAGTAATTAACTTTAGGCAGAATTGCCCAAATCCAAATCAAACAAAATACTCTTGTTTAACAAAAAAAATATATACTCTGAATTTAAACAAGAGAAACACATACATCTTCATATGTATGTGAATATTATTAGGGATACACTGATATATTTATATTGGTAATGAATTTTGAATCCTGGTTGAATTGTTTGAAGAAGAAAAATGACTCTGATAATTCAAAGGAAGTTTAAATCAAACTTAAAAAGTGCAAATGAATATAGGTGGACATCCAGATACACATAAATTAAATGTGCATTTGCATGAACACATATTTATATATATATATATATATATAAAATCCTTATGAAATTAAGGTAGAAAAAGGAGGTTCATTTCAGTTGGTATTAGAGCACTTGGTTGCATTGACTGCTAATTATTATAGAAATGTATTGTGTCTGTTTGTTTTGGATGAAATAATTTAGATAAGAAAATAGTAATCATAGAAGTACTCATAATATACTAATACCATTTGCCCAGAATTTAGTTAGCAGACCATGGTAGGAAGAGGATCTCATCACAATGCAGGACCCAGTGCACCTCAAATGCTTGATATGCAAGAATTTGTGAGGGTTTTAAGAGATGGAATTGGGCATAGGCCTGAGAATCCACATGAAGAGCTATCAAAACTACTGAAGACTTATTCCAATTTGGGAGGCAGGAGTTTTGAAGGAACTGAGAATGTGATGGAGATTCAAGCATGGTTGAGAACACATGATAGGATTTTCAATGACATGCAGTTAGATGATCAAAGGAAGAGGCAAGTAGCTTCAAGACAACTGAAAGGGGTAGCTTTAAGCTTGTGGGAGGTGATCATAGCTGGAAGAAATGAAAATGAAATCACTTGGAATCAGTTCAAGGAGATGTTGGAGGCAAGATTTGTACCAGCATCAGCCAAGACCACTTTGCTTGAAGAATTTATCAAACTTAGGCAGGGAACTTTGAATGTCACTGAATACACTCAAAAGTTTGAGGGGCTCTCTAATTATGGATCAATGCTAGTGGCAGATGAAGCATCCAAAAATGATAGGTATATAAAAGGTCTGAACCCAGGACTTAGCAGAGCTATGCTACCATATGCAGATAGAACTTTTGATCAAGTAATTGATCTGGCATTGAAACTGGAACAACATGACAAAGAAAGAGAGAAATATAGGAATTTTAAGAGCAACAACAATAAGAAGAATAAGGGAAGATATCACCCTTATGATAAAAAGAAGGAGGAGGCAGACTACAAGAAGGACAAAGACACAAAAGCCAATGATGGTAAGAAGAAATTGGTTTGCCACCGTTGTGGTAAAGAAGGACACATCAAACCAAGGTGCCCAGAGTTATAAGGAGGAGCCTTCAAATGCTACCTATGTGGGAAAGAGGGGCATATGAAGAGGAACTGTCCTGAGAATAAAACAGCAAGGGAAATTGGCAACTTTGGAAGGTAAAGGCAAATCTGTAGTGAAAATTGATGCTGAAAATCATGGCCAAGTGGAAGGTACATTACTCATTTGTGCCATACCCACACCAGTAGTATATGATACTGGAGCAACACACTCTTTGATTTCTTATGAAATAGTTAAAGTGTTAAAATTAAACTGCATATTGGTTGAAACCCCATTGCTTGTACAAAGTCCCCTAGGGAGTTCTAGTGTTTTGAACATGAATTGTGTGGATGTGGAGTTAAACATAGGAGGAAATATTTTTATTTCCAATTTATATGTTTTAAATTACCCAAATATAGGAGTTATATTGGGGGTAGATTGGTTAAGGCAATTTAAAACCATAATTAATTTAGACTCATCCACCATATCATTGCAAAATTCTAGAGGCCAGAGGATCACAGTTCTATGTGAAGTAGCTAAGGAAGGGAAATTATATCATTTAGTTGACTTAGAAAAAAATCTCAGTGAACTAACCATTGAAGAAATTCCCATAGTTAATGAATACTTGGATGTGTTTGGGGAAGTTAAGGGTGTTCCACACCACAGACCAGTTGAGTTCCAAATTAATCTCATTCCAGGAGCAAGTCCAATAATCAAGAAACCCTATAGAATGGGGCCAAGTGAACTGAAAGAATTGAAAAATCAGTTGGAAGAATTAGAAGGCAAGGGATTTATAAGGCCAAGTAATTCCTGCTGGGGTTCTCCAGTAGTGTTTGTAAGAAAACATGATGGTACCTTGAGAATGTGCATAGATTACAGAGAACTAAATAAAGTAACCATCAAGAACAAATACCCATTTCCTAGAATAGATGATCTCTTTGACCAACTCAGTGAAGCTAAAATATTTTCTAGATTAGACTTAGCCTCAGGATTCCATCAAATGAAGGTTGAAGACTCAAGTGTTAAGTATACTGCATTTAACACAAGATATGGCTTATATGAATTTATGGTTATGCCATTTGGTTTGACAAATGCTCCTTCATAGTTTGTTGATTTAATGAATAGAATATTTAGAGATTACTTAGACAAGTTTGTACTGATTTTTATTGATGACATTTTGATTTATTCCAAGACAGTGGAAGAGCATAAAAATCATTTGCATTTAGTTTTGTCAAGACTAAGGGAAAATGATTTAAAGGCAAAAATTTTAAAATGTGCATTTTGGATAGAAGAAGTACATTTTCTTGGGCATGTTATCTCTGCCAAAGGAATATCAGTAAACCCCAATAAGGTAGTGGCAATCCAAGCATGGAAAAGGCCTAGTACCATCAGTGAGATTAGATCATTCATGGGGATGGCAGGATATTATAGGAGATTTATAAAATATTTCTCAAAAATATCATCACCACTTACCGATTTAACTAGAAAGAACCAAGCCTTTGTATGGACAGAAAAATGTGAGCAAGCTTTCAACAAAATAAAAGAAGCTCTGATTAATGCACCAGTATTGAGAGTGCCAGAAGGAAATGAAAATTTAGTTGTGTACACTGATGCAAGTGGCTCTGGGTTAGGGGCTGTGTTGATGCAGTAAGACCAGGTGATAGCCTATGCATCTAGGCAATTAAAGCCACATGAAACAAGATATGCAACCCATGATCTTGAACTAGCAGTAGTTGTATATGCTTTGAAACTTTGGAGACATTATTTGTTAGGTGCCAAATTCATTTTGTACACTGATCATAAGGCATTGAAATATTTATTCTCACAAAAAGATTTGAACATGAGGCAACATAGATGGGTAGAGTTCCTAGCTGCCTATGATTTAGATATACTTTATACACCAGGCAAGGCAAATAAAGTTGCATATGCCTTGAGTAGACAACATGCCAAAGTAGCCATGTTGATGATGGAAGAATTTAAGGATTTGTCTATACTTACTGATTTGGAAATTGAGGAAAACAGTGGGGTACAAATGATGCCCATTGAAGAAGATGAAGGAAAAGGGAAATTAAGTATGATATCTCTGCAATCAGATTTACTTCTTAAGATTGGGAAAATGCAGAAACAAGACCTAAACATGGTGGAAAAGAAAATGCTCATATCAAAAGGGGAAGAAGTAATAAATTATCAAGTTGATAAAAATGGTTATTTAAGGAATAAAAATAGGATATGTGTTCCAGAAAATATAGAATTAAAGGAGGAAATATTAAATGAGTACCATAGGAGTAAGTACTCCATACACCCAGGTAGCACCAAGATGTATCAAAATTTGAAAAGAAATCTTTGGTGGAAGGGGATGAAGTCAGATGTGGCCAGACATGTTGCAAGGTGCATGACTTGCCAACAAGTCAAGGCAGAGACACAAAGGCCATCAGGACTATTGCAACCCCTTAGTATACCACAGTGGAAGTGGGTGGATATATCTATGGATTTCATAGATGGTCTGCCTAGATCTAAGAGGGGAAACACAAGTATATGGGTAATAGTGGATAGGCTAACTAAGGTAGCACATTTTATCCCAGTTAAAACAGAGAGAAATGCTCCAAAATTGGCTCAAATATTCATGAAAGAGGTAGTAAGGTTGCATGGCATACCCAAAACCATTGTGAGTGATAGGGATACCATCTTCACCTCAAGGTTTTGGAAAAGTTTTCAAGAGGCCATGGGGAGTGAATTGTGCTTAAGCACTGCCTACCATCCACAATCAGATGGTCAAACTGAGATGGTGAACAAAGTCTTAGAGGATTTGTTGAGAGCATGTACACTGGACTTTGGAGGCAACTGGGAAAAACACCTCCATCTAGCTGAATTCACATACAATAACAGTTACCAAAGCAACATAGGGATGGCACCATTTGAAGCCTTATATGGCAAGCCATGTTTATCACCTATATGCTGGGTAGAGACTGGAGAAAGGGCTGTTCTAGGACCTGAATATGTTAAAGAAACTACAGAGAGAATTGGGTTAATAAGAAAAAGAATAGCAGTAGCTCAAGATAGGCAAAAGAAATTTGCAGACAGGAAGAGAAAGCAAGTGGAATATAAAGTGGGAGACTTTGTTTTCATCAAGATTTCACCTATGAAGAAAGTCTTGAGATTTGGCAAGCAAGGTAAGCTCTAACCAAGGTATGTTGGACCCTATAAAATTCTGGAAAGAATTGGTTCATTGGCTTACAAATTAGAATTACCAGAGGAAATGAAAGCAATGCATAAGGTTTTTCATGTGTTCCAACTTAGAAGATGGGTACATGATAAAGAAGACATTTTGGAAAAGCCTACCAAAATTCAAATAAATCCTGACTTGGTTTATGAAAAAGAGCCAGTTGGGATTATAGCCAAGGAAGAAAAGAAATTAAGGAGCAAAACTAGTAAAGATCCAGTGGAGTAGTGATCCTAATGACTGCACATGGGAGTTAGAGGATAATATTAGGATGGATTATCCTAAGCTTTTTACAAATTAAAAGGTAATTTTTTTTTCTGGAAAAATTTGTTATGCATGGTTGATATGGTTGAATTTGTTTGCTTATGCATATGTTTGATAGGTTTTCAGAAAAGAAAATGATGCTTGTTATAAATGTTAGAAAAATTGTGAGGACACAATTCCTAAAAGGAGGGGTGAATGTAATACCCCAAAATTTTGTGAAAAATCATTTTTATAAAATGATTTAATTTTTGAAATATTTAGATTTAAATATGGTGAAATTTTTAGGAATAAATAGTGTGCAAGGATATGTGGGCACATGCACACTGGAAATGGCACAAGGAAAAGATTCAAAAATTTCTGGAAAAAAATGATGATAATAAAATAAATAAACTGAGCAAGGAAGCATTTCAAATGTGATTTTGAAATATAGATTATTAATCAAATTAAAGATGTTTTTTTTATGCATGAAAAATTAAATATTCCCACTAAAAAAAAGAGATCAAATAAAAAATATGTACACTTATGCACCTGTATATTTTCTGTGAGCAAAAAGTATTAAAGCAAAACAATAAAAAGGAAACATTAAAAATGACATGAAATGTAATACAAGTCAATATGCTTGTGTAGGCAAAAATAGCAAAGGGGATTCTCAGAAATAATTAAAATATAAAATATGGTAGTCACACTTTTAACATGACTAGGTGAGTGGCCATTTTCTGAAAAAGTAAAGGGAAGAAAATACTACCTTCAACTAATTATTATGGCCGGGGTATTAAGGAGGAAAATGAATGAAAAATGCATGAAGATGGTTAGGTCAGAAATGGAATTTTGTTTGAACAAAACCCTAGTGGAAAAATGCATATAAATAGGCAGTTTTAGCCAGTAAAATTATCTTTACCCCGAGCTGCACAAAAATAAGAAAGGAAGAAAAATATTGGAAGGAAGGAGAAAACACACATACAAGGGTTTTCAGGATCAATAAGAAGAAATATTTAGGTGAGTAATCTCACTAGATTCATGGCATTAAGACCTGATATGAGGCAGCCAAGTACTTATGTTGCTATTGATATTTTCTGATTTTTGTTAATCACTGTTATATTAATGTTGTTGAATGGATTTTATTTTCTTGAGCTGATATAATGTGTATTATGGATGCTCTTTGGATGAATTCCTTTGATTTGTTTGAATGGTTGCTATGGATGTACATACTACTATTTGTTTACATTTTGAAAAAAAAAAGAAGCTAAGGCAACAAACCTCAAAATCAAGGAAGGAATACACACTACTGATGGGGATCTATGGCAGGAAATTATTCTTAAAAAAATATATTATGAGCTGCATTATATTTTATATAAGTGCTGAGGCTTAAGAAAAGAAAGTGTAAGGGATGCAATAGAAATTTCTGTGTGCTGATTCCCTCATGAAATATCAAAATTCACAATATAAAAATTGAGATTCAGCTAGATCTTGAATCTAGTTCAATCACGGTTACTTGTAAGTCATAATAACATAGCATGCCATGGTTCCACCCTCAGTTGTAGATGCACTTTTATATGATTTAAAGTTAAGACCTCTTATAGCAATATTTATGAAATGATTATCTGTTTGTTTTTGAACAAAATACTTGCAAGATAAAGGGAGATGTCTTTTTTTATATATACACTGTGACATGTCCACATAGCTATCTGATGATAGGATTTTTAACGAACACTACTAGTAAATATACTAGGGTTATGAGCCAAGAAGGCTGCTGGAATGCTTGTCATATTTGAAGTATGCAAGTTGGCACATGGTTTGTTTAAGCCCTGAGATCTTTGTGCAATGATGTGAATTAGTTCATTGCAATGTGTCCCTGTGATTCCTTACTAGCAGATGAGGCTAGGGATTTAAATTAATGAAAACAACCTGTAAATGAAGAAATAGGAAAATGAGTATTTCCTAGGTTGGTTGGAATGGAACCCTGGTTATTCCATTGAATATACACACTGTAGATTGATATTCATGATTGAATAAATAAATTTGTGTGAATAAATGATAGATAAAGATATCATTCTTGTATCAAAGTGTATGTAACATAATAAAGCAGTGGATTACATGCATACAAAATAAGTATTAAGGATCATACACCCAGAGCTTAATGTTTTGAATATTTTGATGTTGCTCATACCAGATCTTAGATCTGACCCTTGTTTGCTCATGGCATATGGGGGTGTATCATTTTAAAATGAGGCAGCCACTCATGCTCTTTCAGGGATCGCAGGCACTAAGTAGAAAATGAAGTTATGGCTATTATGGAGGAGTGAATGAACATGCTAGCTAGTTTCAATAAGAGCTTAAATTGATTATATCTGCATGTATTCAAGAAAAATTATGTTTCTAAGATTTCCAGTCATGTAATGAATATTCTATGGTTAGTGATCAAGTTGCTCTTATGTTCTGTAAAGTGTTAGATTAAATTAGTTGTTCTGTCGAAATCGTTGTGTGTTAAGGTTTGATTTGTTTTTGAAGTAGAGTCTGGAACATAAACAAGAAAAATATGCTCAAGTATTAGCTATGGAAACCTGGTAAAGAAATATACAATTATGTGAGCAATTGCTTTGCAATTATATTATGTATTAGACAATCTTAAGTCATTTTAAAACACTGAGTTTTGGAGTAAATTCAGAATTTACCTTGAAGTATACCTTTAAGTATCCAATTGTTTTTTTTCCTCTGAAATATGTCTACAAATGGTTCAAGTCTACTTTCTAAATTGTTTTGAGAAAAGTAATTGTATGGAAAGGCTACAGGTATGATGCAAATGACTGGCATTTCAATTGCCATGATCAGGTACCTGGCATGACACTAGGCACATGAGTTAACCAGCTTCAAATAAGTGAAGTTTTGGTTGATTATGTTTGGTTGTGTTTTGACAGTAAAATGCCTTTCAAAAAGCTTTAGGTCATTTAGCAAATGTTTTACCATAACCAATTTTCAAAGTCATAACAGATATACAATCTGGACAGGCTTGCACAAGCAAACCTGGAATTATTCTTATGAATATTTTTAAGTTCAAATTCTTGACATAGCAAATCTTACGCAAATACACAACTCACTATATGTCATGTGGGCTAAGATTAAGGCAAACAAGTCACATAGATTGAATCTTAAATAAGAAAGTTTTTAGAAAATACATAAGTGGAAAATTATAAGTGAATATATCATTTCTGGCCTTAGCCAAATATCAATACCTTTGATCCATGATCTGAAATAAAAACCTCAAGAATCTTGAGATATAACTGTCATGGTAAATTGATATTAAAGACTATCAATCAGAAGGAGCAAGTTCATATAAGTTAAATACGCATAGGATTTAGTGACTTATTACAAATATTCAAAAGTATATAGTAATTAACTTTAGGCAGAATTGCCCAAGTCCAAATCAAACAAAATACTCTTGTTTAACAAAAAAAATATATACTCTGAATTTAAACAAGAGAAACACATACATCTTCATATGTATGTGTATATTATTAGGGATACACTGATATATTTATATTGGTAATGAATTTTGAATCCTGGTTGAATTGTTTGAAAAAAAAATTGACACTGATAATTCAAAGGAAGTTTAAATCAAACTTAAAAAGTGCAAATGAATATAGGTGGACATCCAGATACACATAAATTAAATGTGCATTTGCATGAACACATATTTATATATATATAAAAAAAAATCCTTATGAAATTAAGGTAGAAAAAGGAGGGTCATTTCAGGATATCAGTTATATAAGTAGCTACATATATTAGTTTGAATATATAGCTATAATTTACAGTTCAGTTTGAATATTAATATTAAGTTGCCTGTATATATTATAGAAAATAAGATCTGTTTATATAAGGGTTCATTATATAGGCTAGTATAAGTGTTGTGCGGTCTGTTAATATAAAATAAAGTTTATGCAGTGATATTTTATAAAGTAGATTACGTTATAAAGGTTATAAAGTACAACTTGTATATTGTTATAAAAGTAAGGTATGTATTGCTTTATAAAAGAAATTATATCTATAATATATTTGAAGTATAATGTCTGTATATGTCTATTTGTTTATATATGCGTATGACCGTTTACAATATTGTAACATGTTAGTATAGGTATTTTAATAGCAGATATTTTTTTTAAATATATAATATAAGTTGACATGATTTGGGTAAATGCTTTGTATAAGAAAGTGAAATGTATATGTACGGTGTATATTAGCCTAGCTATTTTGTTCATACTTATATAGGACTGTATACTAGATCTGGGAGGAAGTATAATGTGTCGAGTATTATATTAGTTACTTTTCAGCTTATTTATATTGTATATGTAATACATAATGTTAGTATATTTAAGTTTTATAATCGGCTACTTTATAAATATAAGTTGCACATTTTGGTTAATAACATATTTTATGTTGGTTTATAAATTTTATATATATAATTATAGATTTAATATGTTAGTTATACGTTATCAGTGTATATATATAGTAGTTATTTTGTTTGTTGATTTACGTTATTCGATGTGAATCTATATAGTTCTCTATAAGTTATGAATTATGTATGCCAGTTTATTTATTTGTTGAGTAAGTGGTATAGTATGTTAAATATATAGGTTTAAATTTCTCAATTTCTGTCTAAGTTATATATATTATAATAAATTGTTTATATCGGTTTTATAACAAATATTGGTATTTGGACTTTTTCTTTAGTAATATATATATATATATTGTTTTAAAATATGAGTTTAAAACTTATATTAACTATTAGAGATATATGGATATAATATTTATTTTTGTTTTGGTTTATGTTAAAACAAATTTTGATTTCTTTCCATCGATTCATGTTATCAGATCTATTCATCGAATTCGTGCCAATGTAACTTTGCTTTGGAAGTCGTGCTTGCATTTCATAACTCAATTCCTTTGTCTATCCTCTAGCCTCGAAAGGTGAGCAATCACTTACGATTTATGTTCTTATATTTATTAAATTTGATTTCAATTGAAACGTCAATTGAAATATGCTGCTGTTAGTTGTTCACATTGTTATATATATGTCATTATCTTTATCTGTTCACCCGTGACATCTGACACCATTACCTGTTATTTATATTGATGATATATTGCCTGTTACTATTGTTATTTTATTATCATATATGTTATCATTCTGCAAGTTCCCTATTAGTATAGAATCACTATGGGTTGAAATGATACATACCCGAACGATCTGTAGAATAGGAGAAAATCGTTATGGGTTGAAATGATAAACCCAAGCGATTTTCATTAAATTGAATTTGGGATTTCGGGTTGAAAAGATATATACCCGAATATATTTTAAATTGCGGATTGAAATGATAAATATCCGTATCACTTGACCATAGGATAGAAAATTATATACAAGCACCGTTGGTCTATATATAAACGTTTTGAAAATGATTTTCTATGGTTTTGGAAAGAAATATATGGTTTTGATAAATATTGATTTTAAAGATTCATTAAAGTTGATTTAATAAAGTTGATAAATAATATGTTTAAGTATTTATTTAATATCTATATTTTTGAAATATAGAATTTATAATAATTTGAAGTTGATTGAAATTTTATTTTATTTAAGAATTATACTTAAATAAGTTTGATTTAAAATGTATTGAATTTGAAATTTAAAGAAGTGATTTACAACTTGAAATTTGAAAGGTGACTTAAACGGATATTTCAAACGTATAAATATTTAAATGAGATATTTGTTTATTTAAATTGTAAATTGAAAGTGTATTCAAATGTTATGGAAATGTTAAGTTATTATTTCAAACTAAATAATTGTAAAGTGAATTTGATATGTATATAAATTTATCGAATTTAGTTGAAATGTTGAATATTTAAAGCTTTGAAATATATTAAAATTGAAATGGCCTATTTTATGGTTCAGATATGTATTTGAAATCAATAATTTGAAATGGTTTATTTAGAAGCTGAATCGAGTTGAAACTGATGATTTGAGATTTGATTAAATTAAATTTTTGGAATTCGAGTTAATTTGAATCGATTTGTGAAATTTGAGGAAACTAATTTATTTTATAACGAAATTTTACTATCTAAACTGTTTAAAAGGAAAGTGTTATGATTGCCAAAATACTGTGATTTCCAGACTATGATTTCGAAAGCATTATAACTTTGGAAAGTAATATGATTTTGAAATGGATATATTTGAGGTGAAATGATATCGTATTAAATTGGGTTTTGAGATGATAATTATATTTTGGTTTTGAAGTATAAACTATTTTGAAATGACCACGGTGTTATAATAACGATTGGTTGGAAAGAGACCGGGATCGGATATGGACATACTCTCTGTCGATACCGAAAACCACTTTGACAACCGTGTACACAGTGGAGATTCCAGAATGAAGTCGGATGGTGGTGGCGTTCTTAAGGTATGTTACGTGGACCCAACTCTCGTGAGTTGGCATAAGGTGGCTAAAACAGGAGCGATCTCGGACCAGTGAGGTAGCACCTCTTCTCGGACGCATTTCTTCGATATTATACTCTTACTTGTGATTTGACTAGATGGCCATCCTCCGATTTGGGAATGTTGTTCGAGGTGGACGATAGTGGCTGCTATGCGCTCCATCAGTCCGTGTGCGTAATTGGTATATCTACCCTGGCATTGCCTAGTTGTGCCGTGTCACCTACCATATCGAGCTTTACTACGATTATGATTTTAAGATCCGACCGCGTTAAGGTTCTCCATCCCCTTAACGCTATTTTCCGATATGATTATACTTTACTTATTTAGACACTATTATAATAGCGAATATTACTACATAGTAAATAGTTTAACGGACCCTTAGAGGATGGTTATCCCAAACATCCTTTAAGTTACTTGTATTCCAGTTGATATTTCACTTGAGTTGGATTTATTGAATATAAGAATGTTAATCCTGACTCGAGTGTTTTGTGTTTTGCTTTACGCTCGGGTCAGACTGAGTGATACAGCATTTGAGACTCACCTTTGGAGTTGGAGCTTCGCTTGGAGATCCAGCAATCTATCGATCCTACTTTCAGTTATTCTGTTGATTCCAATGATGTATTCAGATCTTGTATTTGATTATTGTATTAAGACATCTATTGTATTCGAGACTTCTGTTGTACCTTGTCTAACTCTGTTATATATATAGTAGCTTCATGAACTACTATCCTTTTGTTTCCGCTGCATTATTGATATATTACTCTATGTCTGTGATCTGTAATTATTTTATTTATTGTATATGCTGAGTTTTGCCAAATTTTATTTACAACGTGGTATTTTGAGCAATTCAACTCCGGCATGAGTGTCTACCTATACACTTATAATGGATGCGAATGGTCCAAAATAATGGGTCGTTACATGTGGTATCAGAGCTCTGGTTTTAGGCAAAACTCAGCATATGTAGTAAATTCAATTACAGAATCACTTTCGTTCGAGCTTGAATTCCTTCTTCTTTGACTCGGTTCCTTTGAATGTTGGAACGTTCACTTCGGTTCCAAAGTCCATTCGTGTCTCCCCTATTCGTGTCTTTTGATTCTGGAGTATACCATAACTCCACTTCGAATGATCTCTATAATAAATTGGCGGTCTCGCCAATCTTCGAATAATTTGTACTGGGGTGAAACTCCTTTACAATCGGTATCGATTCACCGGAGATTTCTGTATCCTCGGTTTACGATGCTACTATCTTAAGCTATACCCGAATTCTACCTCTGGTAATCGAATGTCGATTTGCTTCAGAATTCTACATCGATCTTATCTATGAAGTCACGGTTGACCCGGTTAAGGTTGCCCGCGATTTATACAACTTTATCCATCTACCTGTTTGAAATGCAATCATCTAACCTTCGTTTCGAGCCTATCTATTTTAGATTATAATCCTCTTGGATTAGAGTCCCCCTATATTTGGATCTCTATCCTTTTGTCGGAATCCAATTCTGGAATCATCGTGTAAGGGAGTGTATTGGTATTTGTATTAATATTAAAATGTTTTATATATTGTGTTGTTTGAGTTGTTGATGTTGATTTGGGTTTTCGATCGATTCGTCTGATCAACGCTATCGATAGGATTTCCAAAACACTTGAACAGAGCAAACTGACACAATATAATTTTAAAATTTGATAAATGAAATAAATTTGTATGATTATATTTAAAATATATAAGAAAATTTTTTTGGAATTAAAAGTTAAATAATTTGGTTGTCGAAAAAGATAATATTTGATTATCATTTTATTGTTTTGTAAGTCATTGACTATTGCAAAAGGACTATTGTTTATAAATTTATTTGGAATTGGAATGAATTTAAATTGAGAATTTAAGAATTAAATTTCTGGTGATTTCAAACTTTGTTTTAAAGTCTTAAAATGTATATTATTTAAAGTATTTTCGAATAAAATGGTTTTCAAAGAATTTTAAATGTTTAAATCAGTGCTCTTCTCTTTGTCGCTGGAAAATAATTTCGGTGATGACGGCCGCATCATCGACATTCATTTTCGAGTTTCGAAGTGGAGAGACTATTCTGTAGCTTTGCTATGGTTTTGTTTTGAAAAAAAAAATACTTTTGATTTGAATTTCTTCAGTATAATTTGATTTATATATATATAGGTACCTTATCTTAAAATTTAAATTTATATAAATACATTATATATATCTCTAAATTGTTTGAAGTAAATCGGAGATTTAAATTCTAAAATTTTAGATTAAAGATGATTTCAATTATAAACTAAAGTCAAAATTCTTGGAAAATAGTTAACTGAGAATAACTAAATTGAAAAATCTTATTTGTATAATACTCAATTACATCTCAACATAACTTACCTAAAATTTTCAGAAGTTGAATATGTAATTGGATAATATACAATATAAATGGTTTATTGATAAAATTTGAGTGTTATAATAAATGTTATACACTTAAATTTTATTATAAGGATGTTAATAGAGATAAATAGGATAATAAGTTAATTGAATATTAGATGAGACAAATTAATTTGTTTTGAAGGAATTAATAAATTGAAATTAGATTAACCTATGGAAATACCTTGAATTTAAAATCAATTTTAAATATAAATTAATTTAAATTGAAATTTTATGGTTTAAATTGATTTATATGGTTTAAATATATGTGGTAAGATATATTAAGTGGAATAAAGTAAATAATAATTTGGATAAAAGAATTAAATTTGTTGAATAAAATATGAGTATAATAAATGATTATACAAATTGATGGTTTAGAAATGGTTAATTAAGGATGAATAGATAATAAGATAATGAATTTAGAAATAGATAAATTGGTTTAACTTAAGTGAACTCAGTGGATTAAATCAAATTGCTAAATATTAATTAGTTTAATTTGAAATTATATGGTATAAATTAATTGTCTTATCTTGTCTTTTAATCTATTTTTCTTTTGGTTGCTTCTACTCTCCTACCTCCTTCCTTTTCGGGGATGAAAAGTTTTGAGTGGGGGAGAGTGTAACGACCCGTAAATTTCAGTGGTTTTATTTATTTAATAAATTGGATTTTTGTGAAATTTTAAAAAATAAATTTTAAAATAAAAATTTAATATTTGGAATGCGTTTGTTTTAACATAGCAACTGGTAAATTTTCATCAGAAAATTTGGAAGTTTATTTTCTAGTGTAATTTTATTCCAATTTATACCGGTTAAAAATTGATGATAATAAAATGTTTTCCAAACCTAAATATTTTCCTATAGAAAAATTGTAAATCATCTTCTGAGTAAGTCATCATCTTTCGTTTTTCAAAATTTGGACTTCTGTTGCTCCGTTTATCTTATTTCTGTTAGAATAGCAGCATTTCTGGTACCGGTTATCGACTTTTGATCGGATGACCGTTCCACTGATATCTGTGTACCGTTTTGATCGTCTCGTTGCGCTGATCTCTACGGTATACTCAACTCTGTATTTTGAGGTCCGGTATGCGACAGAAACAATAAAACAGTGCGTCGTACCGGTACCCTGAATTGTGACCGTTAGCTTTCGTTTGCCTTTTTAAGTTTGAACGTGAATCTCAGTAATATAATAAATTGTTTTATAGCTTCTAAATCAATGTACAGTTGTTACATTCCCATCACTTCAATTTATATTTACATTAGTACATTTGCTTTGCCCCACACCTTTCAAAGGTGTAAACGTACAAAGTTGAACGGGTCATTTTTTCTTCTCCTAGCATTTATTTTAGCATTCAAACTTTATACGTTTTTTCTCATCAAGCTGAACAGCTACTTTATTCACCTTATACTTTCATTTAATTTGTAAAACAAACTTCCTCTGATGTATGCAAAAGCAGAGACTCGTGCATGCCTCCCAAATCCCCACCACGCTCCAGCCTTCCCCTCCGCTCGTGTTCGCCTTCGCCTTCAACCACCAACCATTCCAACGTGGCCGAAGCCTCCTTCCCAACATCTTCATATATTTCGATAGCTACCCAGATCTGCGCCTCCACCCAGGCAACCCCATGCCTCCACCCAACCACGACCCTACACCCTATCTCAGTCAGCAGCCGCAAGCCACCCACAGCCCATTCTTCTTCCTATCCTTCCCCGCAAGCCTCTCTTCCTCCTGAACACAGCCATTCCGTTTTCCAAAGCACATCCATCGCTGAGCATCTTCTGAGATTCACGACCTTTCCTCCCAAACTCATCCTTCCGAGCTCGATGCCTCCTTCGCACCTCAGCCGTATGTTTGTTTTAATTATGGGTTAGTATATATGTTGATGTTCCATTTTTTTTTATGTATTGGTTATATATATAGAT
Source organism: Allium fistulosum (assembly GCA_030737815.1). Taxonomy (NCBI): domain Eukaryota; kingdom Viridiplantae; phylum Streptophyta; class Magnoliopsida; order Asparagales; family Amaryllidaceae; genus Allium; species Allium fistulosum. Next base: position 1,149,578,576 of record CM060905.1, read on the forward strand.
GAATAGCAAATTGCAGTAAATAATATTTTGATCTGTAGAGTTTTGAATATATATAAGCTTAGTTATATGTTATTTGTCTAAGTATATATGTCACATACCGAAATTTTCGACTTTCGAAAATTCGACATCGATACTCACTTTATCGACTACCGAGCAATCGAGTGCCGGAAACTCCAATAGTGAGGGTTTTAAGAAAAAGAAAAAGTAGAAGAAGAAGAAAAGAGTAGAAGAAGAAGAGAACACACCAGAACAACATCAGAACAGAAAACAATATCAGAATCTTACACATCGCAGCGGAACAATATATAATAGATAACACTAGTCTTTTAAAACAAAGAACTATATCAGTTTTTACATACATCAATCATCAGAGTCAATATACAACAATGGACAGTTATATAACTTGTCCTCATATAGAATACACAGCGGAATAAATACTATCAGATACAAATACTACGTCTCGTCATCCAGCTTATCTCCAAAGCTCCAGAATATCCAGAGTATCCTGATAATCTAACTCTAGACTGCCCGTGTGGAAATTGGTGGGCACCCAGAGTTCAGAAGGGAAACAATAAACTCCGAGTCAGTCATGGTGACTGGTGTGAGATCGTAAAACAGTTATTTATCTTTAAAATAAACAACAGAAAAATTTTAAAGTCAATTCGCAATGCTTTTGGAAAATGAAACTACCATAAGACCTCCCACCACACACACAATGCAAACGCAGACTTGGAGGAGATTTCTTCTTATGTTAGTCAAAGATGCTTACTACGCAAAATCAAATCATTTTGGATATTATTATTAGTGCATAGTGGAAAACATTTCGAAAGTAGAATATAAATCTTAGCCAGCATAGGTACCATTATATTATGCCTGCTATAGCTGCCTCCTGAGGAGACAGGTTATACAATTGAAATCGTAAAGGCTCGTATTGTTTCTTTGGATTTCCAACAAATGGTCAGGCTAAGGAACTTCCTTTTCCACGATGGGTACGTCCCTGGAATAGACGACCCGAGAACCTAACCGGATCTCTGCCAACACAAGGCCGGGTTACCTCTGCAAAAATAGGTAACTACTGACACGCGTATGCCATCCCCCGATCGTCACCGATCTTCCCGAGGATCCCCGATTTCCAACAACCACAAAGAAATAAATTTTGCAGCAACCACAGAGGTTAAGTATCTGGGCTCCATACCATGATACCACCTTTATCCAGAAGGAATGACATACACTAAGGGGCGCTACTCCCTAGAACCTTGCCGCATCCTTCCTGTTTCGACCATTTCCGGGGTGTGAGGCTCGACGAAGTCTCGTCCACAAAGCTACGCTTTCTCAAAAAGCCCTGCTTCGGGTCAAACAAAATGATCAACTTATGATCACAAAGATATAAGATCAAACAAATGATCATATCGCAAATGAACAAACACTGATCATTTCACAGCAACACTCAGCATGCCACGTTACCAAATTGGGATATATCGCTGATAAATTTCAACTACATAACCTCTGAGCTCGTACGTCTCAGAGAAGGGTGTTAAGCTAAGAGAATAAATTCTCCGCCACCAACAGATATGTATTTGAAAGAAATCATCTTTATATCTCAAAGTGTAACGTCAGACACACAATCCATACAAGTCTGTTCCGGGATCGAACAGAACCGAAGGCACTTCTCATGAAGCCCTTGCATTTCCGGATAATTTTCTAATCACGTCGGGACTTCCCGTCACTAAGGGTGATAAAACCTCTAAATCGAAGATCGGTCGATGTAGAGTAACTCGACGGTAATCCTTCCGTTTTCAAAAATATCCGGTCTTCAACACCGGTCTTCGAATGCAATTCATAACGACGTATCACATATTCGTAATGGGTTATACGACCCCATGGTCCTTTCCCGGCTAACCCGAATAGTGAGCGATTATTCAAAAACAAGTGTGGCATTCAAATTCATCCAATCACAACAAATACCATATCCAAGGTAATTACTGATAGTCGGTTATTTAACTATCAATAAAGATGCGCAACATCATCAGATTCCAAATAATTTTCCAAATTATTTTATCTTCCAAAATATCTTTTACTAGATATAAAATTTCCACACTTAACCGTTTGAAAACAAATTTCAAATCAATTTCCACACTTCAAAAATAAATCAATATTTATTTTTAAACGACTTCGCTTTCTTTTATAAATTCCGTATCGAATTTATACTTTCGAATATCTACTGATATTCGATTTTCAAATCGTTTTCAATATTCTGTTTCAATTTATCTTTACAAGGATAAATTCTCAAACGTTTCATTTCATTTTGGAAAAGCATTTCCATACTTATTTAAAAATAAGCATTTCACAAATCTATTTATTTTCAACATTTGAAAATATTCGATATACTTAAATCAATATTAAGTATATATGTCATTCTTTAAGGAAACCATTTACTATAACAACATTTATTTGAGTCAAAACGAATGTTACGTAAAACATCGTTACGACGACTCGAAATCACTAGTATAGGGATTCAGATTTTAGATAGATATATAAATCCCAATACTACATAAAACATTTCCTTTCGGAAATCATTTACTATAACAACAGTGTTATAGTCCACCATTTCCTTAAGTTTCTCGAAAACGTCTATTTCAACAATAAATGTTGAAATCTATGGTTTCGATTCGTAATACATTTTAAAACATCTTTAAAATGTTTAACTTCATTTTTAATATCACTTCTTCAAAAATGAATCCATTTTACTTAACAATATATTCACTGTCCAAAATCGTGAATATAATTCACTTAACCCAATTTCAATCATTTCTACATATTTTAATTTCACAGAGATTCGCTATCCAAAATCGCGAATATATCTTCTTTAAAAATCTTCTATATTTAATTTATCAAATTCAATCTATTTCGAATTTATAAACACGTTTATAAATTCTATTTCCATTTTTATAACAACTTCGACTTATAAATCTTCTTTTATCAACTTCTATATTTTTACTTATCAAAATAAGTGATTTCGGATTTATAAACAACTTTTATAAATTCCAATTCTATTTATAAAACTTCAATCCCAAATCATTTTCGATATTGATTTCTAAATTTATTTTCAACTTTAAATAAACATCCCATACTGATTTCTCAAAATTTTATTTCCAAATATTAAATCAATTATAGATTGATTTCTAATTTTATTCATCCCTACTAAAATAAATTCCTTATTTTCCTTCAAATTATTCAATATCCTGTTTTTAAATGGATTCTTTAAATTGAACTCATTTTACATTGATTTCCCAAATCATTTCAATTTACCAATTAAATTTCTAATTGGATTTCCAACTTATCTCCTTTTAAATAAATTCCTTTTAAAGAAAATAAATGTCTATTGTCTTCTTTCAATCTATTTAGAAATCCAGATTTTAAATTAATTTCCTCAATTCAAAATCACTATTATACGAAATTCATTTATTTAACATTTTCACTTTATTCTGGAAATAAATTCGATAAGATTATAAAAATTAACTTTTTATACTTTAAAATTCCTTTCTTCGAATTTATTAAATTTCTAAAATTAAATTCACTTAGAAATTTCTATTTTGATTTCCAAAAATTCAATTTCGTTTATTTTTGGAATCCAATGATATCAAACATCCATTCAGCTAAATTTTAGCTTCCAAACAATTTTCCAGACATCGATATGATCAATAACATCAATATAATCATTCTTAGATTCATATCACAGTATAAATAAATTCAATCAAAGTGAGGGGTCTAGTTGGATCCCTCCAACCTGTTTCCCTGCATCCAAAGATGTTAGCACAATACCAATTCCGCTCCAGTACGGAATTATCGCGGTATATGGGTTTTATAAAAATCCGCTTACTAACGGCGCAATAGGGTCTCATCCGCTATACGAGGCGGGAAATCATCAATCCAATATATACATATGCCAATATGTATATATTGCTATATATATATATATAGATATATCCTACTATATCTAATATCACATCCACATAGCAATCATATCAAACAATCAATAACTGCAATCAATTTTTAAATCTGAGTGAGAAGATCTCACCTTAGCTTTAATTTGCCATCCATTTCCCATTCCAGATTGATTTTCTTGATTTATAGACCTTGTACAATATTAGATGACTTTATTAATATTTGAATTTATCAAACAATTGATCACCATTTATTTATTAAATTTAACTAACACTTGGGTTTTAAACTAAAATTTTATTTTAAACAAATCTTCTTTTACCGTTAGTTTACCGTTTTCCTTTCTAATCTATATTCTTCCTAACAAAATATTTTCTTTGAAAAAAAATCTATATAGATAAAAAAAAATCTATTTATTTTTTCTTTCTTCTCAACCTTATCTATAGCTTACCGTAAAATGTTTATATACATTTTTTTTCCTTTTTAAACAATGTTGTAATATGCCAGTAACCCAATTTATATTTTTAAAACAGTATATAGACTGATCAATATTATCATTCTAACAAATCCTATACTAAAAATCAAGACAACACATACATATATATATATATATAAATTTTTAACTGAAATAAAAATTTGTTTAAAACTTACTGCTCTCAACCATTTACTGATCAACCCATCAACATCGAGCACGCACCCAGATCACGCGACACTCCATCACTGTAGGGCTGCGACACCCCGGCCTCCTTTCTGCAAACCCTAGTTGCTCGCGACCGCTATCCCTTGCTTCAACGCGACGCCGCCGCCGCCACTTCGAAGGTCGCGCTGCTAGATAGCTCACGCCAAAGTCGCGAGCTCCCCACGACGCGATGCTTACGTCGCTGCTCGAACGAACGAGCCATCTCGATTTCGTATAGGAAGGCAGCTCGCGAGACCCCTTTCCCCATGCGCGCGTGATCCAATCGCACCTCCCACGTGGTCGTCTTCGTTGTCGCGGCAATTGATTTGTCTGCCATTAAATTCCCGAGTTTTTTTTTCGTTTGAAATAAATTTTAAAGAGAGGGGGGGTCGAGATATTTACACTCGAATGAAGCATGATTTGCGCGATCTTCTTGCCGTGATTCTATGCGTGAGTTAAGGGGAGGATAACGTGCTGTTTGTTGACCACTTTAAATTTAAATTGAATTCGTTTTTTTTTAATTTCAATGCGTTTTTGTGTCGTACGCTCACAGAATAACTCCAATCAATACGAAAATTGAAATCCGACAATAATTCAATATTACGGACCCAATGGAACTGGTTTCGTCGAATTCCGAGACTGTTCAAAATTTGGCTATTTTTCAGTCGATAATTAAATATTAAAATATTCGATTTTCACAAATTAACTCCAAATTCGATTCTGAAAGTTCTAAAATATTTCTATAACTCCAGTATGATTAAATAAAATTTTACAAATTATTTTCAATCATTTTAAACTCGATTTTCAATTATCTCTGGAATTTCACTATTTAATTTATCGATTTAATTATCAAATTAAATCCAATATTCGAAAAATAAATTATTCGACTTATTAAATTCATTTATTAATATTTAAAATCAATTAAATATTCGAATTTTAATTATCAAAAATTCTGGGTCGTTACAAACTTCCCCCCTTAAAAGAATTTCGTCCTCGAAATTACAAGTTAGGAAAAATGGTCCTTAACTCGTCTACTATTTTTCACAATTCAATAGTTTTATCAATTTATCAAAACAAATCTTCCTACTAAAGATTCGTTATTATTCAACTAAATTTTCAACTTCAATTATAGGTTTCAAACAACATTGCTTTACTTCAAAATTCAAATTCGAGTTTAAATTCAAATTTTAAACTTTCAAAATTTCTCAAAAAATTTCTAACACTCGGAATTTTCGAAAAATTTCGCCAGCGTCTCCTTTGCGCGGCTAATACGGCACGACTACAAAACGTCCCTACGGACTCTCAGATTTCAAAAAGAAAAAGAAAAAGCCAAGCGGCTAGAGAAATAAGTCATCAAATCTCATATTCAAATTTAAATACATACCTTTTTCGAGAAATTCAAATTTATCTTCGAAATCAAAATTCCAATTCCTTTATAACACCTGTATATCCTACTAGCCATAATATCTAGTTACATATTCAAACCATTTTGTAAATTCTATTACAAAAATTTCAATATAACTACTTATATCATCTTTAGTTCACTATTGAAGTTATATCCATCATCTTCAATTTTACATTTCAAATTTTATTTGAATTCAATTTCACATTTCAATTTCTCATTTGAGTTCAATTCACAATTCCAATCTAATTTGGATTCAATTTACTTTCAATTCTGAAATATTGAATTTTATCAATTATCTGTCATTTACAACTGCACTATCTTAAATTAGTTCCAATTACTAATTCAAATTGAATTTTTACATTAAATTTCATTTTCTTGCATTTGCTATTGCAAATTCATTTATTCATTCGTAATTTTATCCATTTTCAATTCGAATTCTCATTTCAATCGAATTTCAAATACTTTATAAGTCTTCGACTTATTTACAATTTGATTTATAAAGTCATTTGTACATTCATATTACTAATTTCATTCCTTTATGAATTTTATCTTCAAATATTTTTCTGGAACTTTATTTCAAACTATATATCACATTAATATTTCATATTCACAAATTCTATTCATATATGAATTCATTTTTTTAAGTTAGATTTTTATTTAAACTTAAACTTCACAAGTTATCGACTTCATAATATTTCATAAACATTTTCATATAGTATTCCAGAATCTTACCAACATTTCAAAAATCATTTTGAAATCAATTCAAATTTATCTTTTGAATTTTCTAAAACAAAATCCAAATTTTCCAAACACTTTCCGTTTAAAACAATTTGGCAGCCATTTCTCTTTTGGAAACCCGAAAATAAACACCGGTGATGTCACGATCATCATCGGAATTATTTTCCAGCGACCGAAAAGAGTTTAGAGCTTTCATTCCATCAAAACATTTTTCAAAACCCTTGAAATCCATTTTCAAATCAAAAAGGAATTAAACTTTCCAAATCTCCAAAATTTTCAAATTCTTTTCAAAACATTTCCAAAAACTTCTTTGGAATTCCGTTTTAAATTACAATTCACATTTATAATTTACATTCTCAAATTTCATTAGTATGTGAATTAATTTCTTAACTTTGGAGTTACGATTTTGAATTTCTTATTCAATTTCAATGATAATAGATTAATATTATCACTTCTAACAATCATGCAACCATATACTATAGTACTTCATAGAAAAACATTTCTTTTCTATACAAAAATAGTTTTGGGTAAAATTATTTCATTTACCCTATTTAAAACAATACGGTGCCGAATTGTTCTATTCAAGTGTTTAGAAACCCCTTCGATACAGTTTTGCAAGACTGTGCCGACGAAGGTTCATATACCACTCAATAAACCAATCATCACAATATAAAACAATTTTATATTAACTAAAAAATACGCGCTCATATCTATAATTACACTCAAACTCATTCTAGAGTACTGCTGACTCTATCTCTAATGAGTAACACCCAACAGAGCAGGGTTGTCGCTTAACCATATGCTCTGATACCACTTTGTCACATACCGAAATTTTCGACTTTCGAAAATTCGACATCGATACTCACTTTATCGACTGCCGAGCAATCGAGTGCCGGAAACTCCAATAGTGAGGGTTTTAAGAAAAAGAAAAAGTAGAAGAAGAAGAAAAGAGTAGAAGAAGAAGAGAACACACCAGAACAACATCAGAACAGAAAACAATATCAGAATCTTACACATCGCAGCGGAACAATATATAATAGATAACACTAGTCTTTTAAAACAAAGAACTATATCAGTTTTTACATACATCAATCATCAGAGTCAATATACAACAATGGACAGTTATATAACTTGTCCTCATACAGAATACACAGCGGAATAAATACTATCAGATACAAATACTACGTCTCGTCATCCAGCTTATCTCCAAAGCTCCAGAATATCCAGAGTATCCTGATAATCTAACTCTAGACTGCCCGTGTGGAAATTGGTGGGCACCCAGAGTTTAGAAGGGAAACAATAAACTCCGAGTCAGTCATGGTGACTGGTGTGAGATCGTAAAACAGTTATTTATCTTTAAAATAAACAACAGAAAAATTTTAAAGTCAATTCGCAATGCTTTTGGAAAATGAAACTACCATAAGACCTCCCACCACACACACAATGCAAACGCAGACTTGGAGGATATTTCTTCTTATGTTAGTCAAAGATGCTTACTACGCAAAATCAAATCATTTTGGATATTATTATTAGTGCATAGTGGAAAACATTTCGAAAGTAGAATATAAATCTTAGCCAGCATAGGTACCATTATATTATGCCTGCTATAGCTGCCTCCTGAGGAGATAGGTTATACAATTGAAATCGTAAAGGCTCGTATTGTTTCTTTGGATTTCCAACAAATGGTCAGGCTAAGGAACTTCCTTTTCCACGATGGGTACGTCCCTGGAATAGACGACCCGAGAACCTAACCGGATCTCTGCCAACACAAGGCCGGGTTACCTCTGCAAAAATAGGTAACTACTGACACGCGTATGCCATCCCCCGATCGTCACCGATCTTCCCGAGGATCCCCGATTTCCAACAACCACAAAGAAATAAATTTTGCAGCAACCACAGAGGTTAAGTATCTGGGCTCCATACCATGATACCACCTTTATCCAGAAGGAATGACATACACTAAGGGGCGCTACTCCCTAGAACCTTGCCGCATCCTTCCTGTTTCGACCATTTCCGGGGTGTGAGGCTCGACGAAGTCTCGTCCACAAAGCTACGCTTTCTCAAAAAGCCCTGCTTCGGGTCAAACAAAATGATCAACTTATGATCACAAAGATATAAGATCAAACAAATGATCATATCGCAAATGATCAAACACTGATCATTTCACAGCAACACTCAGCATGCCACGTTACCAAATTGGGATATATCGCTGATAAATTTCAACTACATAACCTCTGAGCTCGTACGTCTCAGAGAAGGGTGTTAAGCTAAGAGAATAAATTCTCCGCCACCAACAGATATGTATTTGAAAGAAATCAGCTTTATATCTCAAAGTGTAACGTCAGACACACAATCCATACAAGTCTGTTCCGGGATCGAACAGAACCGAAGGCACTTCTCACGAAGCCCTTGCATATCCGGATAATTTTCTAATCACGTCGGGACTTCCCGTCACTAAGGGTGATAAAACCTCTAAATCGAAGATCAGTCGATGTAGAGTAACTCGACGGTAATCCTTCCGTTTTCAAAAATATCCGGTCTTCAACACCGGTCTTCGAATGCAATTCATAACGACGTATCACATATTCGGAATGGGTTATACGACCCCATGGTCCTTTCCCGGCTAACCCGAATAGTGAGCGATTATTCAAAAACAAGTGTGGCATTCAAATTCATCCAATCACAACAAATACCATATCCAAGGTAATTACTGATAGTCGGTTATTTAACTATCAATAAAGATGCGCAACATCATCAGATTCCAAATAATTTTCCAAATTATTTTATCTTCCAAAATATCTTTTACTAGATATAAAATTTCCACACTTAACCGTTTGAAAACAAATTTCAAATCAATTTCCACACTTCAAAAATAAATCAATATTTATTTTTAAACGACTTCGCTTTCTTTTATAAATTCCGTATCGAATTTATACTTTCGAATATCTACTGATATTCGATTTTCAAATCGTTTTCAATATTCTGTTTCAATTTATCTTTACAAGGATAAATTCTCAAACGTTTCATTTCATTTTGGAAAAGCATTTCCATACTTATTTAAAAATAAGCATTTCACAAATCTATTTATTTTCAACATTTGAAAATATTCGATATACTTAAATCAATATTAAGTATATATGTCATTCTTTAAGGAAACCATTTACTATAACAACATTTATTTGAGTCAAAACGAATGTTACGTAAAACATCGTTACGACGACTCGAAATCACTAGTATAAGGATTCGGATTTTAGATAGATATATAAATCCCAATACTACATAAAACATTTCCTTTCGGAAATCATTTACTATAACAACAGTGTTATAGTCCACCATTTCCTTAAGTTTCTCGAAAACGTCTATTTCAACAATAAATGTTGAAATCTATGGTTTCGATTCGTAATACATTTTAAAACATCTTTAAAATGTTTAACTTCATTTTTAATATCACTTCTTCAAAAATGAATCCATTTTACTTAACAATATATTCACTGTCCAAAATCGTGAATATAATTCACTTAACCCAATTTCAATCATTTCTACATATTTTAATTTCACAGAGATTCGCTATCCAAAATCGCGAATATATCTTCTTTAAAAATCTTCTATATTTAATTTATCAAATTCAATCTATTTCGAATTTATAAACACGTTTATAAATTCTATTTCCATTTTTATAACAACTTCGACTTATAAATCTTCTTTTATCAACTTCTATATTTTTACTTATCAAAATAAGTGATTTCGGATTTATAAACAACTTTTATAAATTCCAATTCTATTTATAAAACTTCAATCCCAAATCATTTTCGATATTGATTTCTAAATTTATTTTCAACTTTAAATAAACTTCCCATACTGATTTCTCAAAATTTCATTTCCAAATATTAAATCAATTATAGATTGATTTCTAATTTTATTCATCCCTACTAAAATAAATTCCTTATTTTCCTTCAAATTATTCAATATCCTGTTTTTAAATGGATTCTTTAAATTGAACTCATTTTACATTGATTTCCCAAATCATTTCAATTTACCAATTAAATTTCTAATTGGATTTCCAACTTATCTCCTTTTAAATAAATTCCTTTTAAAGAAAATAAATGTCTATTGTCTTCTTTCAATCTATTTAGAAATCCAGATTTTAAATTAATTTCCTCAATTCAAAATCACTATTATACGAAATTCATTTATTTAACATTTTCACTTTATTCTGGAAATAAATTCGATAAGATTATAAAAATTAACTTTTTATACTTTAAAATTCCTTTCTTCGAATTTATTAAATTTCTAAAATTAAATTCACTTAGAAATTTCTATTTTGATTTCCAAAAATTCAATTTCGTTTATTTTTGGAATCCAATGATATCAAACATCCATTCAGCTAAATTTTAGCTTCCAAACAATTTTCCAGACATCGATATGATCAATAACATCAATATAATCATTCACAGATTCATATCACAGTATAAATAAATTCAATCAAAGTGAGGGGTCCAGTTGGATCCCTCCAACCTGTTTCCCTGCATCCAAAGATGTTAGCACAATACCAATTCCGTTCCAGTACGGAATTATCGCGGTATATGGGTTTTATAAAAATCCGCTTACTAACGGCGCAATAGGGTCTCATCCGCTATACGAGGCGGGAAATCATCAATCCAATATATACATATGCCAATATGTATATATTGCTATATATATATAGATATATCCTACTATATCTAATATCACATCCACATAGCAATCATATCAAACAATCAATAACTGCAATCAATTTTTAAATCTGAGTGAGAAGATCTCACCTTAGCTTTAATTTGCCATCCATTTCCCATTCCAGATTGATTTTCTTGATTTATAGACCTTGTACAATATTAGATGACTTTATTAATATTTGAATTTATCAAACAATTGATCACCATTTATTTATTAAATTTAACTAACACTTGGGTTTTAAACTAAAATTTTATTTTAAACAAATCTTCTTTTACCGTTAGTTTACCGTTTTCCTTTCTAATCTATATTCTTCCTAACAAAATATTTTCTTTGAAAAAAAATCTATATAGATAAAAAAAAATCTATTTATTTTTTCTTTCTTCTCAACCTTATCTATAGCTTACCGTAAAATGTTTATATACATTTTTTTTCCTTTTTAAACAATGTTGTAATATGCCAGTAACCCAATTTATATTTTTAAAACAGTATATAGACTGATCAATATTATCATTCTAACAAATCCTATACTAAAAATCAAGACAACACATACATATATATATAAATTTTTAACTGAAATAAAAATTTGTTTAAAACTTACTGCTCTCAACCATTTACTGATCAACCCATCAACATCGAGCACGCACCCAGATCACGCGACACTCCATCACTGTAGGGCTGCAACACCCCGGCCTCCTTTCTGCAAACCCTAGTTGCTCACGACCGCTATCCCTTGCTTCAACGCGACGCCGCCGCCGCCACTTCGAAGGTCGCGCTGCCAGATAGCTCACGCCAAAGTCGCGAGCTCCCCACGACGCGATGCTTACGTCGCTGCTCGAACGAACGAGCCATCTCGATTTCGTATAGGAAGGCAGCTCGCGAGACCCCTTTCCCCATGCGCGCGTGATCCAATCGCACCTCCCACGTGGTCGTCTTCGTTGTCGCGGCAATTGATTTGTCTGCCATTAAATTCCCGAGTTTTTTTTTTCGTTTGAAATAAATTTTAAAGAGAGGGGGGGTCGAGATATTTACACTCGAATGAAGCATGATTTGCGCGATCTTCTTGCCGTGATTCTATGCGTGAGTTAAGGGGAGGATAACGTGCTGTTTGTTGACCACTTTAAATTTAAATTGAATTCGTTTTTTTTTAATTTCAATGCGTTTTTGTGTCGTACGCTCACAGAATAACTCCAATCAATACGAAAATTGAAATCCGACAATAATTCAATATTACGGACCCAATGGAACTGGTTTCGTCGAATTCCGAGACTGTTCGAAATTTGGCTATTTTTCAGTCGATAATTAAATATTAAAATATTCGATTTTCACAAATTAACTCCAAATTCGATTCTGAAAGTTCTAAAATATTTCTATAACTCCAGTATGATTAAATAAAATTTTACAAATCATTTTCAATCATTTTAAACTCGATTTTCAATTATCTCTGGAATTTCACTATTTAATTTATTGATTTAATTATCAAATTAAATCCAATATTCGAAAAATAAATTATTCGACTTATTAAATTCATTTATTAATATTTAAAATCAATTAAATATTCGAATTTTAATTATCAAAAATTCTGGGTCGTTACAATATATGTTGTATAAGTTATATAAATATATGTATATAATCTACTAGTTATATTATGTATGGCCGCGGCTTTAACTTATGGTCTACATATATATATATAGTTATACGTGTTTTGGTTTTAAACTTTGGTGTGTTTAAAACTATTTGTAATGTAAATAGGGTAGTAGATTTATTTAACCTGTTTTTCACATCTGAGTAGTTGTCCTCATATTTTCCTTGAAGCTTATGGGTTATGGTATTATATTGCTGAGATATATTAAAGTTGGGTAATGGATATCAGTTATATAAGTAGCTACATATATTAGTTTGAATATATAGCTATAATTTACAGTTCAGTTTGAATATTAATATTAAGTTTCCTGTATATATTATAGAAAATAAGATTTGTTTATATAAGGGTTCATTATATAGGCTAGTATAAGTGCTGTGCGGTCTGTTAATATAAAATAAAGTTTATGCAGTGATATTTTATAAAGTAGATTACGTTATAAAGGTTATAAAGTACAACTTGTATATTGTTATAAAAGTAAGGTATGTATTGCTTTATAAAAGAAATTATATCTATAATATATTTGAAGTATAATGTCTGTATATGTCTATTTGTTTATATATGTGTATGACCGTTTACAATATTGTAACATGTTAGTATAGGTATTTTAATAGCAGATATTTTTTTTAAATATATAATATAAGTCGACATGATTTGGGTAAATGCTTTGTATAAGAAAGTGAAATGTATATGTACGGTATATATTAGCCTAGCTATTTTGTTCATACTTATATAGGACTGTATACTAGATCTGGGAGGAAGTATAATGTGTCGAGTATTATATTAGTTACTTTTCAGCTTATTTATATTGTATATGTAATACATAATGTTAGTATATTTAAGTTTTATAATCGGCTACTTTATAAATATAAGTTGCACATTTTGGTTAATAACATATTTTATGTTGGTTTATAAATTTTATATATATAATTATAGATTTAATATGTTAGTTATATGTTATGAGTGTATATATATAGTAGTTATTTTGTTTGTTGATTTACGTTATTCGATGTGAATCTATATAGTTCTCTATAAGTTATGAACTATGTATGCCAGTTTATTTATTTGTTGAGTAAGTGGTATAGTATGTTAAATATATAGGTTTAAATTTCTCAATTTCTATCTAAGTTATATATATTATAATAAATTGTTTATATCGGTTTTATAACAAATATTGGTATTTGGACTTTTTCTTTAGTAATATATGTAACGACCCAAAACTTTTAGTGATTTTATTTGGTAAATTAATTGAAATATTGTGAAATTTTAAACAATAAAATTTGAAAATAAAAATTTATTATTTGGAATACGTCTATTTTAATATAGCAACTGGTAAAATTTTCATCTGATAATATTAAAATTTTATTTTCTTGTGAATTCTATTTCAATTTAAGACAGTTAATTATTGATTAAAATAAAATGTTTTCCAAACTTGAATATTTTATACAGTAAAATTCTAAATCATCTTCTGAGTGAAACATCAGTCTTCGTTCCGTCAAATTTGGATTTCTATTGCTCCGTTTATCTTAATTCTGGCAGAATAGCAACATTTCTGGTACCGATTATCGACTTTTTGATCGGATGATCGTACCACTAATATCTGTATACCGTTTTGATCTTCTCGTCGTGCTGATCTCTATGGTATATTTATTTCTGTATTTTGAGGTCCGGTACGTGACGGAGACAATAAACTGTTCACCGTAGCGGTACCACATTTTGACTTTACACTTTCCCTTGTTTTCAAATCTAATCGTGCATCCCAAGCAAGTAATAAATTACTTCAGTAATTTGCACAAAATCAAGGGAATTGACTGTTACAAATAATTTATTGCTTCCCTACCCATTTAAATCTTACATCACTTACAAATCTATAAATTGCTTTAAAATTTTCAGCTAAATCAATGTGTTACCGTTTACCCTTCTTTCACTTTATATTTGATTCTCTGCCTTTTTCATTGCTTCCTTGAGACAACTAAAACAGCTGTGCTTTTAATAAAATCTGAATTCAAAATGTGGACCCTTGATATTCGCATCAATTAATATATATTTATATTACTTTAAAAAAAATGTTGTTATCTTCTTTTCATCCCGATAGCCATCAATTATTAAACTTTTGATATTCTCTGACTACTGCCATTCGACCAATTCAAGATAACATTGTGGTTCGTTCGTTTCATTTCTTTGGTCTCGGTTCCATTGTTCCATTTATATTTATATTCATTACTCTTCCGGCTCACGTTTCGTTTCTCTCCCCTGACTCTATTTCAAATCACGATTTAGAACAGGCTGTTCTTTTCCTCTTCTCGCCTCTCTCCTCCTTTTGCCAAACCCTGAAAAAAACGAAACCCATTACCGATAACAGCTCCAATCCCCTCTCCATGCCCACATCACCTTCACCGCCTATGCTATCTCTGCCTCACACCCAGGTCTCGGCCTCCCACCAACTCCGAGCTGCAACTCCCCTCCGCCCACGGCCAGCTTGGTCCGCACCACTACAGCCTTCGTTCCTCCTTCCAACGAGCAATGCATCTCCAAACCACTGCCCGCTTCGCTGCCAATAGCAGCAGCACCCTTAGCAATCACACTGTAGAGCGGAAGCCACACCACGTCCTCGTCCACCATGCCGAGCGCCAGCATAGCCTAACGCCTCTCCCGCTTCCTTCCTCCCCACCGTGGTCACTGCCGTGATCAATGACAGTCGAGTCCCCCTCCCTAGGACCAACTTCCTGACTCACAATCCATCTCATCGAACCCATCATCACCCACCACTTCAGTCGAGCTCGTCATCCTTGCCTCTCACTGCCGCGCACGCAACCACCTGCGCCTCCGCTGGCTCCTCCGCCACGTCTTGATGCCTCAAACCCACCTCCGTTGTCTATCTCGGGCTTGCTGCCTCGCCTTCCGTCTTCGAAGTCGGCCACCCTTCCCTTTCTATTTTCCGTTTGCTCCTTCATGCATTCTCCTCGCCTATATCTGTTTATATATATACAGGTATGCATATATTATATGAATGTTTGCAAAATGATTTACTGTTTATATATTATAAAATATTTATATATGTGGGTGTTGTTTATATAAGCAGTGTGTGCTGTTTTATAATTTATTTTGACTTTAATATAATATATACCTGTTATAGGGTACTTTATAATATGTCTTGATGCTATGTTATATTTTGTTGCCAAGTTCATATCAGTTTCTAGTATATAAATGTTTTGATTTTAGTTATATGGCTTCAGATTTTGTATATATCATTGGTATATAGGGGTTGTTATAGTTTACATATATATGTAAATGTTTGATTATATAAGTTATAAATTGTATATTTTAAATTGGAAGCATCTCTAGTTATAAGTATATATTAATATGTAGATAAGTGGTGTTTAAACAGTTTTGATATATAATTGTATATTGTGTTTGTCCATCTTAGTATATATATGTTTTAACATACATATATGTGTTTGGTTTTAATAACGTGTTTTATGCATGTTATATTATTCATGTAGGGTGGTACAATACGTATAGGTTAGTCACATATTTATGTTAGTATATATAAGGTCAAGTCTGCATATTTGTTTACACATAGTTAGTTATTCACATATACACTTTTGTTTGCATATATTATGTGGTGTCTGCATTTGTATATTGGCTTAAGTATGGTTTTATAAAGAGAATATACATGAATTTAAAGGGTTTGAACTGAATTGATTCTTATTATTTCAAGTATGTATTTTATTTTAATTTTGTCTTAGATTAAATTATTTATTTTAATAAAATAACAAATATTTCTGTATATATATCAAACTGATTCTTATTCAGTTCATCAATTCTTGATTTCAGCCTTGTTCGTCTAGTTTGCATTCAATCTTAATTTGCTTTGGAATTAGTTCTTGGATTCGTAGCCTATCTCATTCTCGTTCATCTCTAGCCTCGATAGGTGAGCAATCACTCACGATTTACGTTCTTGTATTTATTAAATTTGATTTCAATTGAAACAACAATTGAAATATGTTGCTGTAGTTATTTAAATTGTTATATATGTTATTATCTGTAACTGTTCACCTGTGGGATATGACACCATATCCTGTTGTTTATATTATATTGTTATTGATGATATATGCCTGTTGTTGTATTTTATATTATCTGTTATCACTCTGCAAGTTCCCTGTTAGTATAGAATTCACTATGGGTTGAAATGATACATACCCGAACGGACTTTAGAATAGGAGAAAATCGTTACGGGTTGAAATGATAGACCCAAGCGATTTTCATTTGCATTGAATTGGGATTACGGGTCGAAATGATATCTACCCGTATACATTTAAATTTCGGATTGAAATGATAAATATCTGTATCACTTAACCATATGATGAATATATATACAGACACCGTTGGTCCATATATATAAATATTTTGAAAATGAATTCTATGGTTTTGGGAAGAATATATGGTTTTAAAATGTTGAGCCTTAAATTATTATATAAATGGAAATGATTGATTAAATACATATAATATGGTTGAGTATTTAAATTTATGTTTCAAAATAGATTTCAGTAATAATTTGAATAAGTTAAGGTTGGGAAGATAATTTGAATTTAGTAAAGAATTTTATTTAATTAAACCGATTTAAAACTTATTGAAATTGGGATTTAAGATATGATTTATAACTTGAGTTTGATTTAAATAATTTAATGAATATTTCTTATTTAAATAAATTTAAGAAAATATTTAGTAAAAAATGAAATTTAAGGCTAGTTAAACGATATTGAATTTATTAAGTGAATATTCCCTGATTAAATAATAATAAAGTTAAATCAAGTGCTATATGAAACTGTTAAATTTAACTTCGAAATTGTTTAATATTAAAGCTTTGAAATATATTGGAAATTTAAATGGTTTATTTTGTGATTCAGATTTGTATTTGAAATCGATATAATTTGAATTTGTTATTTAGAAACTGAATTGAATTAAAATGGAAAATTTTAGATTGAATTAAATTGAAATTTAGAATTTGAATCGATTTGCGAGACTTGAAAAATTTAATGCTTTACTTTATAAATTAATTAATATATATACTATCTTGGAAAATAGTTATATTTGAAATGAAATGATATTTGGTTTTTGAAGTATAAATTTAATTGAAATGACCACGGTGTTATAATGTATATTTCCACCTTGTAGATAGTTCTGAAGATCCTTAGAGAATGGTTATCCCAAACATCCTTTAAGTTACTTGTATTTCAATTGATATTTCACTTGAGTTGGATTTATTAGTATAAGATTGTTAATCCTAACTCGAGTGTTTTGTGTTTTTGCTTTACGCTCGGGTCAGACCGAGTGATACAGCATTTGAGACTCACCTTTGGAGTTTGGAGCTTCATTTGGAGATCCAACTATTGATTCAGCTTTCAGCTTTTCCAGTTGATTTGTTCAGAGAGGTCATCTATTCGTACTGAAGAACTCACTGTATTTGAGATATTCTGTTGTATTTTATTTCTAACTCTGATGTTTATATAGTAGCTTCATGAACTACTATTTTATCTATTCCGCTGCGTATTATTGTATTACTCTGTGTCTGTGACTGATTTATTTACTGTATATTCTGAGTTTTGCAAAATTTAAATTAACAATCTGATATTTTGAATTATTCAAGTCAGACATGTGTGGATTTATTGTCGATTTGAATGGTCCAAAATACCGGGTCGTTACAATATATATATATATATATATATAAATATTGTTTTAAAAAATGAGTTTAAAACTTATATTAACTATTAGAGATATATAGATATAATATTTATTTTTGTTTTGGTTTATGTTAAAACAAATTTTGATTTCTTTCCATCGATTCCTGTTATCAGATCTATTCATCGAATTCGTGCCAATGTAACTTTGCTTTGGAAGTCGTGCTTGCATTTCATAACTCAATTCCTTTGTCTGTCCTCTAGCCTCGAAATGTGAGCAATCACTCACGATTTATGTTCTTATATTTATTAAATTTGATTTCAATTGAAACGTCAATTGAAATATGCTGCTGTTAGTTGTTCACATTGTTATATATATGTCATTATCTGTATCTGTTCACCCGTGACATCTGACACCATTACCTTATATTTATATTGATGATATATTGCCTGTTACTATTGTTATTTTATTATCATATATGTTATCATTCTGCAAGTTCCCTATTAGTATAGAATCACTATGGGTTGAAATGATACATACCCGAACGATCTTTTGAATAGGAGAAAATCGTTATGGGTTGAAATGATAAACCCAAGCGATTTTCATTAAATTGAATTTGGGATTTCGGGTTGAAAAGATATATACCCGAATATATTTTAAATTGCGGATTGAAATGATAAATATCCGTATCACTTGACCATAGAATAGAAAATTATATACAAGCACCGTTGGTCTATATATAAACGTTTTGAAAATGATTTTCTATGGTTTTGGAAAGAAATATATGGTTTTGATAAATATTGATTTTAAAGATTCATTAAAGTTGATTTAATAAAGTTGATAAATAATATGTTTAAGTATTTATTTAATATCTATATTTTTGAAATATAGAATTTATAATGATTTGAAATTGATTGAAATTTTATTTTATTTAAGAATTATACTTAAATAAGTTTGATTTAAAATGTATTGAATTTGAAATTTAAAGAAGTGATTTACAACTTGAAATTTGAAAGGTGACTTAAACGGATATTTCAAACGTATAAATATTTAAATGAGATATTTGTTTATTTAAATTGTAAATTGAAAGTGTATTCAAATGTTATGGAAATGTTAAGTTATTATTTCAAACTAAATAATTGTAAAGTGAATTTGATATGCATATAAATTTATCGAATTTCGTTGAAATGTTGAATATTTAAAGCTTTGAAATATATTAAAATTGAAATGGCCTATTTTATGGTTCAGATATGTATTTGAAATCAATAATTTGAAATGGTTTATTTAGAAGCTGAATCGAGTTGAAACTGATGATTTGAGATTTGATTAAATTAAATTTTTGGAATTCGAGTTAATTTGAATCGATTTGTGAAATTTGAGGAAACTAATTTATTTTATAACGAAATTTTACTATCTAAACTGTTTAAAAGGAACGTGTTATGATTGCCAAAATACTGTGATTTCCAGACTATGATTTCGAAAGCATTATAACTTTGGAAAGTAATATGATTTTGAAATGGATATATTTGAGGTGAAATGATATCGTATTAAATTGGGTTTTGAGATGATAATTATATTTTGGTTTTGAAGTATAAACTATTTTGAAATGACCACGGTGTTATAATAACGATTGGATGGCAAAGAGACCGGGATCGGATATGGACATACTCTCTGTCGATACCGAAAACCACTTTGACAACCGTGTACGCGGTGGAGATTCCAGAATGAAGTAGGATGGTGGTGGCGTTCTTAAGGTATGTTACGTGGACCCAACTCCCGTGAGTTGGCATAAGGTGGCTAAAACAGGAGCGATCTCGGACCAGTGAGGTAGCACCTCTTCTCGGACGCATTTCTTCGATATTATACTCTTACTTGTGATTTGACTAGATGGCCATCCTCCGATTTGGGAATGTTGTTCGAGGTGAACGATAGTGGCTGCTATGCGCTCCATCAATCCGTGTGCGTAATTGGTATATCTACCCTGGCATTGCCTAGTTGTGCCGTGTCACCTACCATATCGAGCTTTACTACGATTATGATTTTAAGATCCGACCGCGTTAAGGTTCTCCATCCCCTTAACGCTATTTTCCGATATGATTATACTTTACTTATTTAGACACTATTATAATAGCGAATATTACTATATAGTAAATAGTTTAACGGACCCTTAGAGGATGGTTATCCCAAACATCCTTTAAGTTACTTGTATTCCAGTTGATATTTCACTTGAGTTGGATTTATTGAATATAAGAATGTTAATCCTGACTCGAGTGTTTTGTGTTTTGCTTTACGCTCGGGTCAGACTGAGTGATACATCATTTGAGACTCACCTTTGGAGTTGGAGCTTAGCTTGGAGATCCAGCAATCTATCGATCCTGCTTTCAGTTATTCTGTTGATTCCAGTGATGTATTCAGATCTCGTATTTGATTATTGTATTGAGACATCTATTGTATTCGAGACTTCTGTTGTACCTTGTCTAACTCTGTTATATATAGTAGCTTCATGAACTACTATCCTTTTGTTTCCGCTGCATTATTGATATATTACTCTGTGTCTGTGATCTGTAATTATTTTATTTATTGTATATGCTGAGTTTTGCCAATTTTTATTTACAACGCGGTATTTTGAGCAATTCAACTCCGGCATGAGTGTCTACCTATACACTTATAATGGATGCGAATGGTCCAAAATACTGGGTCGTTACAGCACGCAACCGATCCACGAACTTCCCCACTAGCTTCCTCTTTACTCGCTCCATCCTCCCATCACCATTAAATCGAACTTAAGACCTCCTACGAAAACGCTACCTCGTTCATCGCGACGTACTCGAACCTGCTGCCGATCGTACGAAAATGTCGCGACCTTCCCTCTTACGCCGCACCCCTCCAAATCACTGCCCCACGTGCGGCCCACCCCTATGAAATCAACTCTAACTTCGTTCACCCTTCCGATGATCAAAACCCTACGCCTGTTGCCTCCACCCAATTCCACGCGCACGAAATCGTGCATCCCCAAATCATGAACGCACCTGCCATTTTTCTTTTCTTTTGGATGTCAATTTCGAAAGTGAAGCTTGCTTTTTATATTATTATCGTGATTCGTACTGAAGAGAGGAAGGAAAGGGGAAACTCGTGATTTAAATGAGACAAAGGGGAAAAGTTTTTGTTTAAAACGAACATGTTTTTCTCTTTTTTTTTCTTTTCGGCTGTGTGATTTTAAAAGGAGAATGGAGGGAGGAACAAGATGTGATGTTGGCATGTAAGGGGAAGGCTACAGTGTTTTTGATAGGAAGGGAAAAAGTCGATGTGAAAAAATATGTCAAGTCAACATATAAATATATTATTTAAAATTTCAAATTATCTCGATTACGCAACTTAAAATCTCGAACCCCTATCAAGGCATGCCGCTAGGCGTTTATAGTGTTATACCTTTATTTCGAACGCAATGGTAATGGCATTGAGTCCTAATTCGATCATTTGGAGAAGTTAGCTTTTTGGACCCAATTATTATATTAAATTTTCGATATAAATTCAACACATTTCTATCCCGTATAACCAAACGATAACTCTAGATGCTAAGAAATTTGAAATCCGATAATAATACACTATTATGGATCCAATGGAACTAGTTTTGTCGAAATCCGAGACTGTGCCCGGAAGGTTATTTTTAAATGTCAATTTAAACAATATAATTTTTAAAATTGGGAAAATCGCTTTTAAATCCAATTTAAAAATTTAATTATCTTCATTCTTATTAATATAAATTTTAATAAGTCTTTAAACTATTTTTTTACAAGCCTAAGACTCAAGATTCAATTATTTAACCAATTTTCAATTATTAAATTATCCAACAAATCATTATATTTGAAATTCAAGTGAAAAATTAACTTTTAAATATTTAAAATCAATTAAATTTTCCAATTTCACTTAACCAAAAATCTGGGTCGTTACATCCCTCCCCCCTTAAAAGAATTTTGTCCTCGAAATTGCTAAGGTAAGAAGAATGGTCCAAAACCCATTTAACTTTCCCCAAAATAAGTCAGTTGAAACAACTTCCCACAATCAATTTATTGAAACCACAATGTCACTTTTCTAAATTCCAAATTCATCCACAGATTCCAAATAATATTACTTAATCAATCATTTCAGATTATAACCCAAAATCAAATTTTAGTTATTAAAAATTTTCTAACTACTTAAATTTTCAAAAAATTCGCCAGCTTCTCCTTTGCGCGACTAGATCGGAACAACTACAAATCGCCTCTACGGGCTCAAATCAAGAAAAGAAAACAAAAGCCAAGTGGCTCAATCATAAATTCATCAATTTCAAACACAATTTAAACACATACCTTTTTGTCGGGCAATCCAATTTTACTTCTGAAATCGAAGACATCAATTTAGCTTTTGCTTTAAAATACCTGCACCTTACTTACCAATAATATCCAATCATACAATTCCAAATCATTTTATCCAGCATTTTCAATTTCCAATATTTATTTCACCAAAACCCGTACGATGTACATATACCATCTGTAGGCAATATCAAATCTGTTCGCTTACTCGATCACACAATTTCACTTCCGAACTAGTATCGTTCACATGACTCTCTAGTGCGGACTTAGATCTGGTTCCTTGATTAGAAACCGTCATTCTCCCTATATAGCCATATACTATGATAGAGAATCTCAGAATCAATCAAAAATCCATATCCAGTGTTCGCCATCGAAAATCGAGTGAAAAATCATAACTTGGATCGATATAAATTATCTCGAAATTCTGTGCTCGAATCTGGATCAGATCGCTATGCGAATAAAATAATATACGTACAACTTATGTATTTATTTCAATTGATTCCTAGCCATATCAATTTCTTTTATTATCATTTATTTCATTTCAATCAATTATCCACAATTATCATTTTAACACCTTTTATTTAATCTTCATTCAAATACTTACTTAGTATATTCCATTTCATACTAATCTCACTTGAGAATTTATTTCACCAAATTCTATAGTTAACTCATTCCTCTCCATATTAATTCATTTGTGGATCACTTCATAAACCTTACTTAAGTTTATAAACATCTCACACAACTTCTTATGGTTAATTACCACTTCACACTTAAGTCTATATTCACTTTACTTAATTAATTCTATTTCCAGAATTTAGTTTATTTAGTCCAACTCAAACTAATTTTTCAGTTTCACTTATTTAACATAATTCAAGTTAAAATATCATTCCAATACTCAATTTCAATTCCATTTACTTACTAATTAAATTAATTAGTTACTTCACTAATTTTATTTCCAATCTTAGTAAATTCTATTTTCAATACTTACTCCATTTAGCCTACTTAGGCTTAATTTTAGAATTCCCTTTATACTTAACTTAAGTTAAGTTTAATTCCATTCCAAAATCAAGTTTCACATTTTTATAAGTCACCCAACTTACTCATATTCCATAAAACATTTTTAAATAAACATCCCAGAGTTAAACTCCTTATTCCCAAATTATTTCAAATCATTTTTGAAATCAAATACATACACATACACAACCTTTGGTATATCGAATTATTCCTTTGAATTTCAAAATCAAATCAGTTTTACCAAACCAAAACTTCATTGCAAATCATTAAGGTAGCAATTCTCCCTTGGAAACTCGAAAATGGAAGTCGATGATGCTGCAGTCATCACCGAAATTATTTTCCAGCGACCAAAGTGAGTTCAGTGCTTTTATTCCTTTAAAACTCCCCTTTAAATATTTCCACTCAAAAATATTCTCCAAATAATACCATTATTATTTTCACAACTTTGAAAAACATTTCAAAACCAACGGGATTCAAATTCCCAAATTTCCAACTTTTAAATCCTTTTAAATCTATATTTAAATATTCCTTTGGGATTTCATTCCATTTCAAATTATAAATCACATTTATAAACTCATATTTACAAATTCCATTTTTTATATGAATTACTTTCTTAACTTTTGGTAATAATATCAACTTTTATTCAACCACCATAACAACAATGATAATAGTTTAATATTATCATTTCCTAACAACCAAGCAAACCCTATATAACTATAATTTCTGAAAAATTATTCCTTTATATATATAAAAATAATTTGGGTAAAATTATTTCATTTACCCCATTTCAAAACAATACTTTGTCAAATTGCTCTGTTGTAGTGTTTAGAGATCCCTATCAATAACGTCAATTACTTGTATTGACCAGAATCCATAAGCCACTTAATAGATCAATCAACCCAATATAAAACAGTTTTATATTCACTAATAAATACACGCTCATATCTATTAATACACTCAAACTCATTCTAGGGTGCTACTGACCCTATCTCTAATGAGTTACCCCATCAAAGCCAAGGTTCTCGCTTAACCTTAAGCTCTGATACCAAGTGTCACAAACCGGATTTTCGAAGCTCGAAAATCAACTTTAATACATTAACTGTATTACATGCCGGGCAATCGAATGCCGGAAATACCAGATCGTTAGGGAAAAGAAGAAAGTGGTAGAAGAAGAAAATTGATACAACAACACAAAATCTCACAATCGCAACGGAACAATATATAATATATAATTACATGTCTTTATACAAAAAGAACTATAACTGTTATTTACATATCACATCATTAGAGTACAACACATCGGTAACACAATACTGGACAGTTATAATAACTTGTCCTCACAAGTGCTGAATATACAGCATTTAATACACATCGGAATATAATCAAGTACATGTGATACGTCTTCATCATCCAGCTCGTCTCTTGAGCTCTATAGCAACCTATTCTGTATTTGTAATACTTGGTCTGACCAATATTGTAATAAAATAACACCCGAGTCAGTCTGGAAAACCAAGGTGAGAAAACACACTCAATTTGAATTATTAAAGTTGTCAAAATCCTTTGAAAAACAAAGGTATCTCATAAGACCGCGTCACACATAAACATGACGGGTTTTTACCTTACGATAACCAAAACATTTTATATCAAAATCATCTGATATTATAATAGTGTCTAGGTACAAATACTTATTCAAATAGCAGAAATTGTTACATTAATTAAATTCCAACATACTAGGCTGTACAACCAAAACCGTAAAGGTATGTATTGGAGAATGGATTCCATACGAATGACTAGGAACTGGGGTACCACCTGTCACAATATACATCTAGAAAAATGTACCGAGGACCACGTCGGGATCCCCTGCAACACAAGACTGGACTACCCCTAACCTGGAAGACTGAATATGCTATCACCCCGGGTGTTCCCACCCTTTCCGAGTTCTTCTGTGCACCGTAGTAATAATATCCGAGGGTATCTAGAAAGGTGATAAACATACCCTAATTGGGTGCGACCCACTTAGCCTTGCTTCATCTCCGCTGATTTTAAATCATTCCTGGTTGATGAGGCTAGAGGCTACGATTACCTTTTAAGGAATTTTCACTTAGAATGCTCATTGTCCTCTAATGACAACGTAGTGATAGCATTCATCCACATGAGTCCGTTCTGGGTCCGAACGGAACCGAAGGCACTCTTCCTACTACATTCATTTGGAATCATCCTCAGGATTAGTAGCGATTAGTCCTTGCACTTCACTGCTCCATCTTCGACTCCATGCTCTTGTTTTCACTTCGAAAACGTACTCGTTGGATCGAAGTAGTTTTTCGGATAAATTATTCGATCTCGGTCTCTTCGAAATAACGTTCGATATTCCCGGTAAACTCAACCCTGGTTCTTTAGGAAATAAACAGACGAAAATAAGATCGAGGATCACCTCCTAACCGTTAGTGGATGGATTTCCTTATTATCGTCCTAGAAGAAAGAAACGAGTTTATACGTACAGTATAACACCTTGAACGGTAATTGTACCATATAATTCCCGTGTTTCCCCTAGATATTCCCAAAGTTATGTTTTTGGGTCCAGATTTGATAGTCGGTTATTTAACTATCAAATAAACAATTATTCAACCAAATATTTCATTTTCCACTGAAAACACCAAGTCCCATTTTATTTAATTTTAAATAAATTAAATCTTTTATCAAAAGATGTGTACTTATCTCATCGGAGTAAGTACATTCACTAACCATTCTTTTCAAAAATATTTGAAAACTTTTAAAATAATTATGGAAAGTACCATGCGGTATCAACCATGAATTCACAGCTCAATGATTACGTCTCTATCATAGAGAAATCCAAAACTTAACTACAGGCACTCACTGCCACCGATTTCGCGATGAAAGTATACCATTACTTTCTGAAAACTTAATTAAATAATTTTTTCAAGATAATACTTATAAAATTCCTATATAAATTTCAAAGTTTATTTTAGGCAAATACTCTTTTATAAAGGTTATTATATAAAATAATATTAATATTGAATAATTTATCTTTTAAAATAATAATACTTAAGTTAATATCAACTCTTTATAAACTACTTAATTAATAATTAAATATACTTTAAACAATTTAAAATAATTATAGGACTTTGAAACAATAATTAATTTTGATTTATAATAAAATTCTAATCGATTTACAAGGCTTATTTATAACGTATAATCCCTTTTGATAATTTTAAAATATTTAACTAACTAGCTTTCTGAAATATTTTTAAAAACTTTTAAATTACCTAGTTTAATGATTAAAATTCCCCTTTTTAAAGCAACTCAACTTCTCGATAAAACATATTTTCCAATCTCAATATAACATATCAAATATTTATAAATCTCTCTCGATTTATCACTAGTTATATTTACTTCCTAATTTTGTAAATCCCCTTTTCACATTTAAAAAAAATCTATCATTTATTTTTAAGCCGATTTACCCATCTCACTATAAATCCTCATCGTGAACTTATATCTTTAATTTATCCACTGGTAATCACTTCACTTTATTTATAAACCTTGTTTATAAATCCCATATTCTCATTTCCCATTTATGAAGGTTTCACAATACTTAATCGATTATAAATCGATTTCTAAATTGAATTCCATTTTTAAATCAATTTATTAAATAACCCAACTATGTTCCAAACCTCACTAAATTCTGATTCCACTTCCATTTCATAATTTAAATTCTTATTTAATACCTAGTATAAAAATATTATATTTTATTTTCAAATTTCCTTTTTATTTTTTCCATCTATTTAAAATCTCAATTTTTAAAATAAATCCTTTTACACTTAAACAAACATAGCTTAAGTTTTATTATTAAAAATCCTTTTATTTACATTATTCCAAAATCTCTATTTTCCATATTCTGAAATTATTAAGAACAAATTTAAAATCAAACTATTTATTTTACCCAAATTCATTTCTTTTAATTAATCCAAATTTCACTATAAATATTTTACTTCCAATTTCCTTTTTTATTTCCTTATTAAATTCAATATATATATATATATTTATATATGTATATATATTTATGATATTTTAAAATACCAAAATCTAGTCCAGTAATATCATTACATCCAATACATTCAAATCACACTATAATCTACCACAGATTATTCAACATATTATATATCACTGAATATGAAAATAAATTAAACATTTATGAGGAATCCAGTTGGATCCCTCCAACCTGTTTCTCTACATCCACAGATGTTAATACAACATAAAAATATCAATCCCACCTCGAGGGGGATATCGTGGTATATATGGTCATCCGCTATTATGCGGGGCACATTGGGTCTCATCCGTTAAAATATGCAGGCACAATAATCCAACTACTAATATATATACTACTATATATATAATATCATTCAACAGATAATAGTTAATAAATTCAACCAAGCATCCAATAATTAATTTTAACTATTTAAAATTAAATTTGGTAATCCAAATGAGTGAGAATATCTCACCTTGATTTTTATTTGCCAAATATCCAAATTTTTAAACTAAATCGAACATCATTCGATTTAATTTAAAATTCCAACGGACTCCGAAAATTTCCAATCCACTTCCAGAATGTGAATTTTGCAGCTATGAATTTATCGTGATCGACTTCGTGATTTTTGGATCTCATATAGACAAATCATAGAATTATAATCATTTGGACAACAAATTTTTATAATGTTAATTACCTTATTAACACTAACTACCGAACTATTCTTTTCTTCTTTTCCTTCTTTCTATTTCTCTTTTTTTTAATAAATCGGCCCATACCCACGATAACAAAACCGACCCACTGCTGTTGTGCTTCTTCCCCAAACCTCTTTTGCACGCTGATACCCTGTGCACGCAACCGATACACCAACTTCCCCACTAGCTTCCTTTTTGCTCGCTCCATCCTCCCATCACCATAAGATCGAACTCAAGACCTCCTACGAACGCGCTACCTCGTTCATCGTGACGTGCTTGAACATGCTCCCGATCGTACAAAAATGTCGCGACCTTCCCTCTTACACCGCATCCGTCCAGATCACTGCCCTACATGCGGCCCACCGCTACAAAACCAACTCCAACTTCGTTCGCCCTTTCGATGATCGAAACCCTACTCCTGCCGCCTCCACCTAGTTCCACGTGCACGAAATCGCACATCCCCAAATCGTGAACGCGCCAGCCATTTTTTTCTTTTTCTTTTGGATGTTGATTTCGAAAGTGAAGCTTGCTTTTTATTTTTTTAATCGTGATTCGAACTGAAGAGAGAAAGGAAGGGGAAACTCGAAATTTAAATGAGAAGGAGAGGAAAGTTTTTGTTTAAAACGAATATGTTTTCTCTTTTTTTTCTTTTCTGTTGTGTGATTTTAAAAGGAGAATGGAGTGAGGAATAAGATGTGATGTTGGCATGTAAGGGGAAGGCTATAGTGTTTTTAATAGGAATGGAAAAAGCTGATGTGAAAAAATTTGTCAAGTCAACATATAAATATATTATTTAAATTTTCAAATTATCTCGATTATGCAACTTAAAATCTCAAACCCTATCAAGGTGTGCCGCTAGGCGTTTATAATGCTATACCCCTATTCGGAACGCAATGGAAAAGGTTTCGAGTCCTAATTCGATCGTATGGAGAAGATAGCTTTTTGGACCCAATTATTATATTAAATTTTCGATGTAAATTCAACGCGTGTCTATCCCGTACGATAAAACGATAACTCCAAATGCAACAAAATTTGAAATCCAATAATAATACACATTACAGATCCAATGGAACTGGTTTCGTCAAAATCCGAGAATGTGCTCCGGAAGGCTATTTTTAAATGTTAATTTAAACAGGATAATTTTTAAAATCAGGAAAAATTGCTTTTAAATCCAATTTAAATTTTTTATTATCTTCATTCTTATTAATATAAATTTTAATAAGTCTTTAAATTATTTTTTACAAGCTTAAAACTCAAGATCCAATTATTTTACCAATTTTCAAATTATCCAATAAATCGTTATATTTGAAATTCAAGTTAAATATTAACTTTTAAATATTTAAATTAATTAAATATTCAAATTTCAAATAACAAAAATTTTGGGTCGTTACAGAAGAATAGTGAGCTTTGGAAACAAAATAGCGGAGCTATAGGGAATTTTGAACTAATTGTTTAAAACGCAAGGTGAGAACTCCTAAACTATAGTATTATATTTTGGATGATGATATGATGTGTCACGTATGGGAATTTTCGACTTTCGAAAATTCGACATCGATACTCACTTTATCGACTGCCGAGCAATCGAGTGCCGGAAACTCCAATAGTGAGGGTTTAAGAAAGAAGAAAAAGGCAGAAGAAGAAGAAAAGAGTAGAAGAAGAAGAAGGAAAGAACAACAGAACAACAGAACAAAATCAGAATCTCACATATCGCAGCGGAACAATATACAATAGATAATTACTAGTCTTTTAAAAACAAAGAACTATATCATTTTATACATACATCAATCATCAGAGTCAATATACAACAATGGACAGTTTTATAAACTTGTCCTCATATAGAATACACAGCGGAATAAATACTATCAGATACAAATACTACGTCTCGCCATCCAGCTTATCTCCAAAGCTCCAGAATATCCTGATAACATAACTCTAGGCTGCCCGTGTTGAAATTGGTGGGCACCCAGAGTTTAGAAGGGAACAATAAACTCCAAGTCAGCCATGGTGACTGGTGTGAGATCGTAAAACAGTTATTCTTTAAAATAAACAACAGAGAACTTTAAAGTAAATTCGCAATGCTTTTGGAAAATGAAACTACCATAAGACCTCCCGCCACACACACAATGCAAACGCAGACTTGGAGGAGATTTCTTCTTATGATAGTCAAAGATGCTTACTACGCGAAAATCAAATTCTTTTTGATATTATTATTAGTGCATAGTGTAGAAAACATTTCGAAAGTAGAATATAAATCTTAGCCAGCATAGGTACCATTATAGTATGCTTGCTATAGCTGCCATATTAGATGACAGGTTCTACAACTAAAACCGTACAAGTCACGTATTGTTTCTTTGGATTTCCAACAAATGGTCAGGCTAAGGAACTTCCTATGCACGATGGGTACGTCCCTGGAATAGACGACCCGAGAACCTAACCGGATCTCTGCCAACACAAGGCCGGGTTACCTCTGCAAAAATAGGTAACTACTGACACGCGTATGCCATCCCCCGATCGTCACCGATCTTCCCGAGGATCCCCGATTTCCAACAATCCACATAGTAAAAATAATGTAGTAACCATAGAGGTTAAGTATCTGGGCTCCATACCATGATACCACCTTTATCCAGAAGGAATGACATACACTAAGGGGCGCTACTCCCTAGAACCTTGCTGCATCCTTCCTGTTTCGACCATTTCCGGGGTGTGAGGCTCGACGAAGTCTCGTCCACAAAGCTACGCTTTCTCAAAAAGCCCTGCTTTGGGTCGAACAAAATGATCAACCTATGATCACAAAGATATAAGATCAAACAAATGATCATATCGCAAATGATCAAACACTGATCATTTCACAGCAACACTCAGTATGCCACGTTACCAAATTGGGATATATCGCTGATAAATTTCAACTACATAACCTCTGAGCTCGTACGTCTCATAGAAGGGTGTTAAGCTAAGAGAATAAATTCTCCGCCACCAACAGAAATGTATTTGAAAGAAATTAGCTTTATATCTCAAATTGTAACGTCAGACACACAATCCATACAAGTCTGTTCCGGGATCGATCAGAACCGAAGGCACTTCTCACGAAGCCCTTGCATTTCCGGATAATTTTCTAATCACGTTCGGACTTCCCGTCACTAAGGGTGATAAAACCTCTAAATCGGAGATCAGCCGATGTAGAGTAACTCGACGGTAATCCTTCCGTTTTCAAAAATATCCGGTCTTCAACACCGGTCTTCGAATGCAATTCATAACGACGTATCACATATTCGGAATGGGTTATACGACCCCATGGTCCTTTCCCGGCTAACCCGAATAGTGAGCGCTTATTTAAAAATAAGTGTGGCATTCAAATTCATCCAATTCACAACAAATACCTATCTAAAGGTAATTATTGATAGTCGGTTATTTAACTATCAATAAAAATGCGCAACATCATCAGATTCCAAATAATTTTCCAAATTATTTCATCTTCAAAAATATCTTTACTAGATATAAAATTTCCACACTTCAAAAATAAATCAACGTTTATTTTTCTAAACAGTTTCCCTTTTCTTTATAAACTCCATATTGAATTTATATTTCAAAATATCTACTGATATTCGATTTTCAAACCGTTTTCAATATTCAATTTCAATTTATCTTTAAGAAGATAAAATCTCAAAACGTTTCATTTCATTTTGGAAAAGTATTTCCATACTTATTCAAAAATAAGTATTTCGCAAATCTATTTATTTTCAACATTTGAAAATATTCAATATACTTAAATCAATATTAAGTATATATTCATTCTTTAAGGAAATCATAAATTTTAACATCTCTTTGAATCAAAACGAATGTTGTGTAAAACATCGTTACGACGACTCAAAATCACTAGTATAGGGATTCGGATTTAAGATAGATATATAAATCCCAATACTACATAAAACATTTTCTTTCGAAAATCATTTACTATAACAATCAGTGTTATAGTCCATCATTTCCTTATTTCTCGAAAACGTCTATTTCAACAATGAATGTTGAAATCTATGATTTCGATTCACAATACATTTTAAAACATCTTTAAAATGTTTAACTTCATTTTTAATATCACTTCTTCAAAAATGAATCCATTTTATTCAATAATATATTCACTGTCCAAAATCGTGAATATACTTCACTTAACCAAATTTCAATCTTTCCTACACATTTATTTCAAAACTAATTCGCTATCCAAATTCGCGAATATATCTTCTTTAATAACCTTCTATATTTGATTTATCAAATTCAATTGATTTCGAATTTATAAAACAACGTTTATAAATTCTATTTCGATCCGGTAACAACTTTGATTTATCAATCTCCTTTTATTTACTTCTAGAATTTCACTTATCAAAATAAGTAATTTCGGATTTATAAACAGCGTTTATAAATCACATTTATATTTATAAAAACTTCAATTATAAATCTCCTTTGTTAACTAATTCAATTCATAACTAAATTTTTTATACCAACTATCCATATTATAAGTTGAATACTTATAATTCATTTATTCTACAAAATCATTTCCATTTATAAGTTCTCAATTTATAAATTTCATTCACTTATAAATTCTTAAAAATTCATTTTAACGCTTATCAAAACTCGTTTTATAATCCAAATCTTTTAAAGTTATGAATATCAATTTTTGTACATCTTTTATAATACTTTAAAAAAAATCTCAATTTAACCCATTCTACAATTAAATCAACTTTCACTTCAAAAATCACACTTTGGTTATATTTCACAAAAATCTTAACTTTTTATAACTTTAAAAATTTGAACGTTTATTTATTCATTATAAATCACTTCAAAAATCTCTTTTGAAATCAACATCGTTATTTTTTTAAATTTCAAAAGATGAATCCGATGATGCAACGCATCAATTAGTCAATCACAACATCAACATCATATATCAACATATGATAACCGAATATCATCAATCATGTAAATAAATAACTACTGGTGAGGAATCCAGTTGGATCCCTCCAACCTGTTTCCCTGCATCCAAAGACGTTAACACAATACCAATTCCGCTCCAGTACGGAATTATCGCGGTATATAGGTTTTATAAAAATCCGCTTACTAACGGCGCAATAGGGTCTCATCCGCTATACGAGGCGGGAAATCATCGGTCCAATATATACATATGCCAATATGTATATATTGCTATATATATATAGATATAACCTACTATATCTAATACCACATCCAAATAGCAATCATCAACTGCAAAAATTCCACATTCAATTTGAGTGAGAAAAATCTCACCTTTGCTTTATTAGCATCCAATTTTATTCCAGCTTGTTTTCTCGATTTTTAACCTTGTATAAATAATTATACAATTCTATTAATACTCGAATTAAATCCAACAATTAAATTATCGTTTAATCTATTTACTTAACCAAAAGTTTTTATCTTATCTGATTTAATTCTCAAACAAATAAAATATTTTCCATTTGAAACTAACATTTTAATTCAACTAAAAATTTAGTTTTTAAACAAATTTTCTTAATCGTAAACTGCATACATTTACAACTGTTCTATCTATATATATATATATATATACATTCCTATTTCAACTTAAATTATGTATTTAAATTAATATATATATATAGAAAAATCTGTTTTCATATAACTTCAATCATTTAAAATTTTCCTGTTTTATACTTATTGTTTTCCTTTCTGCAAATTAAAACAGTAATTAATTTTACTGTTAAAAATTTAAAACCTTATCTACATATATATATTTACTGTGAAATAATCTAACCACCAAACCTATTATTATATATAATTTCCCAACTCAAAACGTTTGAGATTTTTGTTCTCATAAATCTTATATATTTTTCAGTTAAATATGATAAAGACAGTATAGGGTTTCATCTTGAAATTTTAAATTAAATTGAAAAAACTGAATATACCTTTTACTCGAACCAGGCCTCGACCACGATGCTACCGGCCTCGAGTTTTGTCGAGCACGAAGATCTCTCCGATAACCCTCGTCGATCTCGACTTCGCGACTCCGCCTGCAACCCCCCAAGATTTTTGACTTCGCCATCGAACAACCCTCTCGCGATTGCCTGACTTCACCTCAAAGCCACCGCCTTCGCGCGCTCAATCACCTGCTGCCTCGCGATACCCCAAGCCCTAGGCGTCGCCTTCCCCAATTGAACGAGCCGCCATCGCGACCCACCCCATCGCCCAGTCTCGCGACTCACCTCGTCTCACGCAACCTCACGCGGTGCCGCTGCTATCCCCTCACGATAATTCGCCACCGTCGCCTTGAGTGCTCGCCCAGACATTTTTGCCTCCCCGCGAGATCGCGCTACCTCCTAGACTCGAGCATCCATCACGCGACACTGCCCTACCATCATCATACGATTCGATTTGATGACCAAGTCAAACTAGGTTTAGGAATTTTTTTCTTTCTTTCGAACTGAAGATGTCGTGATTTGTTTAGCAGAGAGGAGGGAATAGGAGATACAATTTGAAAGTTGCGATTTTTATTTGAGAGAAGATGGTATACACGGCCATTGATTATTTCTTCGTTCTGACATTTGCTTTAATTTGAACGAAATGATTTCTCGCGTGAGGTATAAACGAGATGAAGGGGAGACAGGAGTACGCGATTTACAGAGAGTAGGTCTGCTTAGAAAACTTAGGGTGGCTGATGTTGACGAATTTTAAAATTGAAAATTAAATTTGAATTCGATAAAATTTCAACGCGTTTGCTTACCGTATGCTCACGTATCAACTCCGATAAATACGAAAGTTGAAATCCGATAATAATTCAATATTACGGACCCAATGGAACTGGTTTCGTCGAATTCCGAGACTGCGCCTCGGACGGCTATTTTTAAATAACGATTCGAACGATAAAATTTCAAAACTGAACAAATCACTGAACAATTCAATTCTGAAGCTTCTATTATTTCCAGTATTGTCAATACGAATTTTAAAAGCTTTCGAAATATTAATCTTCAACTTAAAGTTGAAGATTTAAATTTTTATTCAGCATTCAATCGATTAAATTTTAATGTTTAATCGCAAATTTCAAAGTTATATCGGGAATTCAAATTAAATCATCGTTCAAATATTTAAAATTAATTAAATATTCTCAATTTAATTTGTTCAAAATTCTGGGTCGTTACAGACTTCCCCCCTTAAAAGAATTTCGTCCTCGAAATTACAAGTTAGGAAAAATGGTCCTTAACTCGTCTACTATTTTTCTCACAATTCAATAGTTTTATCAAATTATCAAAACAAATCTTCCTACTAAAGATTCGTTATTAATCCAACCAACTTTCTAAACATTTCCAAAATCTTCAAACATCATTGTTTACTTCAAAATTCAAATTTTAATTCAAATTTCAAATTTAAATTTTCAAAATTTTCTCAAAAATTTTCTAACACTCGGAATTTTCGAAAAATTTCGCCAGCGTCTCCTTTGCGCGGCTAATACGGTACAACTACAAAACGTCCCTACGGACTCTCAGATTTCAAAAAGAAAAAGAAAAAGCCAAGCGGCTAGACCAGAAATCATCAAAAACTCATATTATAATTCAAATACATACCTTTTTCGAGCAATTCAAATTCATCTTTGAAATCAAAATCCCAATTTATCACCTGTATATCCTACTAGCCATAATATCTAGTTACAGCATTCAAACTATTTTGCAAATTCGATTACAAAATTTCAATATAGCTGCTTATACATTTTTACTTCACTGTTGAAGTTACATATCTATTATGATTCAATTTTACATTTCACATTAATTTGAATTCAGTTTACCATTTCAATTCTACTTGAATTCAATTTATCTTCAATTCTGAAATATTGAATTTATCAATTTTCTTTCATTCATAACTGCACTATTTTAAATTAGTTCCAATTACTAATTCATTCGTCTTCAATTTGAATTTCATTCCAATCAGATTTCAAATATTCTATAAGTTATCAACTTATTTTCATTTCGATTTATATAATCACTTATATATTCATATTACAAATTCATTCCATTAATGAATTTTAAATTTTCCAATATCTATCTGGAATTCCATTTTCATTTATAAATCACATTTACAATTCATATTTACCATTTTATTTATATATGAATTCGTTTCCTTATGCTTCCAATTCATATTTAAAATTTCATTCGTTAAATGGATTTTTATTTAAACTTTAAACTTTACAAGCTATCAACTTCATAATATTTCATAAATATTTCTACATAGTATTCCAGAGTTTACCAACATTTCAAAAATCATTTTTTGAAAACAATTCAAATTATCCTTTGAATTTCAAAACAAAACCCAAATTTTTCAAACAACTTCCATTTAAAACAATTTGGCAGCAATTTCTCTTTTGGAAACCCGAAAATGAACACCGGTGATGTCGCGATCATCATCGAAGTTATTTTCCAGCGACCAAAAAGAGTTTAGAGCTTTCATCTTCTAAAATACTTTCCAAAACCTTCGAAATCCATTTTTCAAATCAAAAAGATTTAAACTTTCAAATCTCCAAAATTTTCAAATCCTTTTCAAAACATTTCCAAATACTTCTCTGGAATTCTGTTTCAAATTACAAATCACATTTATAATTTATATTCTCAAATTTCATTTGTATATGGATTTATCTCTTAATTCTTTATTTTTGATTTCAACTTCATATATAATTTTTTCACATATATATATCAATGATGATAATTAACATCATCACTCCCTAACAACCATGCATCCATATCATAATAATTTACAGAAAATCATTTCTTTTATATACAAAAATAGTTTTGGGTAAAATTAATTCATTTACCCTATTCAAAACAATACTGTGCCGAATTGTTCTATTCAAGTGTTTAGAAACCCCTTCGA
Source organism: Allium fistulosum (assembly GCA_030737815.1). Lineage (NCBI taxonomy): Eukaryota > Viridiplantae > Streptophyta > Magnoliopsida > Asparagales > Amaryllidaceae > Allium > Allium fistulosum. Next base: position 1,149,616,366 of record CM060905.1, read on the forward strand.
TACAGTTTTGCAAGACTGTGCCGACGAAGGTTCATATACCACTCAATAAACCAATCATCACAATACAAAACAATTTTATATTAACTAACAAATACGCGCTCATATCTATTATTACACTCAACTCATCCTAGAGTACTACTGACTCTATCTCTAATGAGTAACACCCAACAGAGCAGGGTTGTCGCTTAACCATATGCTCTGATACCACGCTGTCACGTACGGGAATTTTCGACTTTCGAAAATTCGACATCGATACTCACTTTATCGACTGCCGAGCAATCGAGTGCCGGAAACTCCAATAGTGAGGGTTTAAGAAAGAAGAAAAAGGCAGAAGAAGAAGAAAAGAGTAGAAGAAGAAGAAGGAAAGAACAACAGAACAACAGAACAAAATCAAAATCTCACATATCGCAGTGGAACAATATACAATAGATAATTACTAGTCTTTTAAAAACATAGAACTATATCATTTTATACATACATCAATCATCAGAGTCAATATACAACAATGGACAGTTTTATAAACTTGTCCTCATACAGAATACACAGCGGAATAAATACTATCAGATACAAATACTACGTCTCGCCATCCAGCTTATCTCCAAAGCTCCAGAATATCCTGATAACATAACTCTAGGCTGCCCGTGTGGAAATTGGTGGGCACCCAGAGTTTAGAATGGAACAATAAACTCCGAGTCAGTCATGGTGACTGGTGTGAGATCGTAAAACAGTTATTCTTTAAAATAAACAACAGAGAACTTTAAAGTAAATTCGCAATGCTTATGGAAAATGAAACTACCATAAGACCTCCCGCCACACACACAATGCAAACGCAGACTTGGAGGAGATTTCTTCTTATGATAGTCAAAGATGCTTACTACGCGAAAATCAAATTCTTTTTGATATTATTATTAGTGCATAGTGTAGAAAACATTTCGAAAGTAGAATATAAATCTTAGCCAGCATAGGTACCATTATAGTATGCTTGCTATAGCTGCCATATTAGATGACAGGTTCTACAACTAAAACCGTACAAGTCACGTATTGTTTCTTTGGATTTCCAACAAATGGTCAGGCTAAGGAACTTCCTATGCACGATGGGTACGTCCCTGGAATAGACGACCCGAGAACCTAACCGGATCTCTGCCAACACAAGGCCGGGTTACCTCTGCAAAAATAGGTAACTACTGACACGCGTATGCCATCCCCCGATCGTCACCGATCTTCCCGAGGATCCCCGATTTCCAACAATCCACATAGTAAAAATAATGCAGTAACCACAGAGGTTAAGTATCTGGGCTCCATACCATGATACCACCTTTATCCAGAAGGAATGACATACACTAAGGGGCGCTACTCCCTAGAACCTTGCTGCATCCTTCCTGTTTCGACCATTTCCGGGGTGTGAGGCTCGACGAAGTCTCGTCCACAAAGCTACGCTTTCTCAAAAAGCCCTGCTTTGGGTCGAACAAAATGATCAACCTATGATCACAAAGATATAAGATCAAACAAATGATCATATCGCAAATGATCAAACACTGATCATTTCACAGCAACACTCAGTATGCCACGTTACCAAATTGGGATATATCGCAGATAAATTTCAACTACATAACCTCTGAGCTCGTAAGTCTCAGAGAAGGGTGTTAAGCTAAGAGAATAAATTCTCCACCACCAACAGAAATGTATTTGAAAGAAATCAACTTTATATCTCAAATTGTAACGTCAGACACACAATCCATACAAGTCTGTTCCGGGATCGAACAGAACCGAAGGCACTTCTCACGAAGCCCTTGCATTTCCGGATAATTTTCTAATCACGTCCGGACTTCCCGTCACTAAGGGTGATAAAACCTCTAAATCGGAGATCAGCCGATGTAGAGTAACTCGACGGTAATCCTTCCGTTTTCAAAAATATCCGATCTTCAACACCGGTCTTCGAATGCAATTCATAACGACGTATCACATATTCGGAATGGGTTATACGACCCCATGGTCCTTTCCCGGCTAACCCGAATAGTGAGCGCTTATTTAAAAATAAGTGTGGCATTCAAATTCATCCAATTCACAACAAATACCTATCTAAAGGTAATTATTGATAGTCGGTTATTTAACTATCAATAAAAATGCGCAACATCATCAGATTCCAAATAATTTTCCAAATTATTTCATCTTCAAAAATATCTTTACTAGATATAAAATTTCCACACTTCAAAAATAAATCAACGTTTATTTTTCTAAACAGTTTCCCTTTTCTTTATAAACTCCATATTGAATTTATATTTCAAAATATCTACTGATATTCGATTTTCAAACCGTTTTCAATATTCAATTTCAATTTATCTTTAAGAAGATAAAATCTCAAAACGTTTCATTTCATTTTGGAAAAGTATTTCCATACTTATTCAAAAATAAGTATTTCGCAAATCTATTTATTTTCAACATTTGAAAATATTCAATATACTTAAATCAATATTAAGTATATATTCATTCTTTAAGGAAATCATAAATTTTAACATCTCCTTGAGTCAAAACGAATGTTGCGTAAAACATCGTTACGACGACTCAAAATCACTAGTATAGGGATTCGGATTTAAGATAGATATATAAATCCCAATACTACATAAAACATTTTCTTTCGAAAATCATTTACTATAACAATCAGTGTTATAGTCCATCATTTCCTTATTTCTCGAAAACGTCTATTTCAACAATGAATGTTGAAATCTATGATTTCGATTCACAATACATTTTAAAACATCTTTAAAATGTTTAACTTCATTTTTAATATCACTTCTTCAAAAATGAATCCATTTTATTCAATAATATATTCACTGTCCAAAATCGTGAATATACTTCACTTAACCAAATTTCAATCTTTCCTACACATTTATTTCAAAACTAATTCGCTATCCAAATTCGCGAATATATCTTCTTTAATAACCTTCTATATTTGATTTATCAAATTCAATTGATTTCGAATTTATAAAACAACGTTTATAAATTCTATTTCGATCCGGTAACAACTTTGATTTATCAATCTCCTTTTATTTACTTCTAGAATTTCACTTATCAAAATAAGTAATTTCGGATTTATAAACAGCGTTTATAAATCACATTTATATTTATAAAAACTTTAATTTATAAATCTCCTTTGTTAACTAATTCAATTCATAACTAAATTTTTTATACCAACTATCCATATTATAAGTTGAATACTTATAATTCATTTATTCTACAAAATCATTTCCATTTATAAGTTCTCAATTTATAAATTTCATTCACTTATAAATTCTTAAAAATTCATTTTAACGCTTATCAAAACTCGTTTTATAATCCAAATCTTTTAAAGTTATGAATATCAATTTTTGTACATCTTTTATAATACTTTAAAAAAATCTCAATTTAACCCATTCTACAATTAAATCAACTTTCACTTCAAAAATCACACTTTGGTTATATTTCACAAAAATCTTAACTTTTTATAACTTTAAAAATTTGAACGTTTATTTATTCATTATAAATCACTTCAAAAATCTCTTTTGAAATCAACATCGTTATTTTTTTAAATTTCAAAAGATGAATCCGATGATGCAACGCATCAATTAGTCAATCACAACATCAACATCATATATCAACATATGATAACCGAATATCATCAATCCTGTAAATAAATAACTACTGGTGAGGAATCCAGTTGGATCCCTCCAACCTGTTTCCCTGCATCCAAAGACGTTAACACAATACCAATTCCGCTCCAGTACGGAATTATCGCGGTATATAGGTTTTATAAAAATCCGCTTACTAACGGCGCAATAGGGTCTCATCCGCTATACGAGGCGGGAAATCATCAGTCCAATATATACATATGCCAATATGTATATATTGCTATATATATATATAGATATAACCTACTATATCTAATACCACATCCAAATAGCAATCATCAACTGCAAAAATTCCACATTCAATTTGAGTGAGAAAAATCTCACCTTTGCTTTATTAGCATCCAATTTTATTCCAGCTTGTTTTCTCGATTTTTAACCTTGTATAAATAATTATACAATTCTATTAATACTCGAATTAAATCCAACAATTAAATTATCGTTTAATCTATTTACTTAACCAAAAGTTTTTATCTTATCTGATTTAATTCTCAAACAAATAAAATATTTTCCATTTGAAACTAACATTTTAATTCAACTAAAAATTTAGTTTTTAAACAAATTTTCTTAATCGTAAACTGCATACATTTACAACTGTTCTATCTATATATATATATATACATTCCTATTTCAACTTAAATTATGTATTTAAATTAATATATATATATATAGAAAAATCTGTTTTCATATAACTTCAATCATTTAAAATTTTCCTGTTTTATACTTATTGTTTTCCTTTCTGCAAATTAAAACAGTAATTAATTTTACTGTCAAAAATTTAAAACCTTATCTACATATATATATTTACTGTGAAATAATCTAACCACCAAACCTATTATTATATATAATTTCCCAACTCAAAACGATTGAGATTTTTGTTCTCATAAATCTTATATATTTTTCAGTTAAATATGATAAAGACAGTATAGGGTTTCATCTTGAAATTTTAAATTAAATTGAAAAAACTGAATATACCTTTTACTCGAACCAGGCCTCGACCACGATGCTACCGGCCTCGAGTTTTGTCGAGCACGAAGATCTCTCCGATAACCCTCGTCGATCTCGACTTCGCGACTCCGCCTGCAACCCCCCAAGATTTTTGACTTCGCCATCGAACAACCCTCTCGCGATTGCTTGACTTCACATCAAAGCCACCGCCTTCGCGCGCTCAATCACCTACTGCCTCGCGATACCCCAAGCCCTAGGCGTCGCCTTCCCCAATTGAACGAGCCGCCATCGCGACCCACCCCATCGCCCAGTCTCGCGACTCACCTCGTCTCACGCGACCTCACGCGGTGCCGCTGCTATCCCCTCGCGATAATTCGCCACCGCCGCCTTGAGTGCTCGCCCAGACATTTTCGCCTCCCCGCGAGATCGCGCTACCTCCCAGACTCGAGCATCCATCACGCGACACTGCCCTACCATCATCATACGATTCGATTTGATGACCAAGTCGAACTAGGTTTAGGAATTTTTTTCTTTCTTTCGAACTGAAGATGTCGTGATTTGTTTAGCAGAGAGGAGGGAATAGGAGATACAATTTGAAAGTTGCGATTTTTATTTGAGAGAAGATGGTATACGCGGCCATTGATTATTTCTTCGTTCTGACATTTGCTTTAATTTGAACGAAATGATTTCTCGCGTGAGGTATAAAGGAGATGAAGGGGAGACAGGAGTACGCGATTTACAGAGAGTAGGTCTGCTTAGAAAACTTAGGGTGGCTGATGTTGACGAATTTTAAAATTGAAAATTAAATTTGAATTCGATAAAATCTCAACGTGTTTGCTTACCGTATGCTCACGTATCAACTCTGATAAATACGAAAGTTTAAATCCGATAATAATTCAATATTACGGACCCAATGGAACTGGTTTCGTCGAATTCCGAGACTGCGCCTCGGACGGCTATTTTTAAATAACGATTCGAACGATAAAATTTCAAAACTGAACAAATCACTGAACAATTCAATTCTGAAGCTTCTATTATTTCCAGTATTGTCAATACGAATTTTAAAAGCTTTCGAAATATTAATCTTCAACTGAAAGTTGAAGATTTAAATTTTTATTCAGCATTCAATCGATTAAATTTTAATGTTTAATCGCAAATTTCAAAGTTATATCGGGAATTCAAATTAAATCATCGTTCAAATATTTAAAATTAATTAAATATTCTCAATTTAATTTGTTCAAAATTCTGGGTCGTTACATGATGTTTGCAAATGGATGTTTAACATGCTTTGATCATGAAGTTGGTTGTTTCATATGAATATTGAATATAGATGCAATCACGAAAATTCATGTCGATAAGCACAATGAAAATCACTTTCCTCTATATTAATAAATTGGTGTATATGGAATGTTAAACATCTTTAAAAAGGTTTTAAAATGAGTTTGAAATTTTTATAAACATTTAAATGTACTTAGGTGAAGTTTGAATGAGAAATGAAAATTTAGTCAAAAATAGGCGCGTCGCGTAGCGGTAGTTCACGATTTCGCGTCATAAAAGTCAAATGAGTGTATAGAAGGGAATATAGCTCGGAATTCTTCGAGATAATAATATCCCAAACTTTTATATCCATAGTTTTCCAACGAAGAAAGAAAATTGAGATTTTGATAAGTTGATTTTGAAATATGAGTAAAACAAGTTTTTGGAAATCGCGGTTTTGCAGTTCGAAATCCAAAACCGGATTTCTTTGAAAATATATTTTAAAATTGTTTAAAAATGTGAAATAAATCTTATAAAACTTTTAAAATGTTTTAAAAAATGTTTTGAGGAATAAAAATGAATTTTCAAATAATAAAAAGTCGTTTTGATCAATATAACTTAAAAAGGCACTTTCCACGGCACTTTTGTATAACTTTTGAAATATAGTTTTAAACTTAACGATTCATTTCCAAATCTTTTATAAATGTTTTTAAATTATTAGTAAAGTGTTTTAAAGATGATTTTGAAGGATTTATGGAATGGTTAATGATTTAGAGTCGATCAAATAACTTGACCACCTTATGGGTGTTAGTGAGATAGTGTCTAGGCTTGAGTTTGGACATCCTGTTTCCTACAATCCCTGGCTATCCGGACTGACCCGATGGAGGGCATAGTGAATTTGGTTTACTTTGATCAATATCTTCCTAAAAAAAGAAATGATTTTGAATTTATTCCCAGTTCAAAAGATCTAAAAAGTAATCAAAGGATTTTATAAGAGAAGTTTAGTCATTCCGTATATACCGAAAATAATGTTTTAGAAATGTATATCTCCAAATAGGATTTTGATAAAAAAAAGAACTTAATAAATTAAAGAATGATTTCCCTATTCACTTCTAGATAGGGTAGATGCAGCAAGGCTAATTGGTTTGCAACCATTAGCGTACGATCATTCCCTTCTAGATAGATTTCTACCTGCTATGACGTTCGGGTTTAAATTATTGTGGTGTATGCTAATAGACGTCTCAGATAGGTCGGTAATGACCGGGGTGATGACATATTCGGTACTTTCTTGGAAGAGGTAGGTCGGTCTTGCGTTGGTAGAGGACTATCAGTTGGGCCTCGGTACATTCCTCTAGAGATGTACTGCCGGAAGGTAGTCTCTTTACCTAGTCATTTGTATGAAAATTCATTCTCTAATAAGTGCATGCCATTTTGTTTGTAGAGCCTAATATGCTGGAACTTAATAATGGTAACAATTTCAGCTAAGATTGATAAGTTTACTTTCAAATGTTTTCAAAGAACGTCATTAAAAATAATATTCCTTATTTTTTACGTAAAAAGGGTTTTGGTTATCATAAGGTAAAAACCCGTCCATGTTTATGTGCGGCGTGGTCTTATGAGATACCTTTTTGTTTTCAAATATCGTATTTTGAGTTCTTACACCAGTCCCATAACTGATCCGGAGTTTATTTTGTTTTCCCTTTATACTCTGGGTGCCCTATTTTTCCGAGCAGCCAAATAGCAGGATCCTGTTAGAGTATTTTGGGGAAAGCATGCTAGAAGAGATTTTGGAGTAGGGCGCTGGAGCATCTGATATCTATCTATTTATTTATATTTTTTCGCTGTGTCTAAGTTAGTTAATACCAGCAAGTGTGGGAGTAGGCAGTTATAACTGTTCCTGGCAGGGTTAGTTCATACCAAAATTCTGATGTACCCTAATGAGAGTGGTTGTATGTACTATCTATCTATTTTAACGTAATGTGAGAATTTGTGTTTCTATCTTTTACTTTACTTTACCCTTGAAAATCTACCTCCTCGGCACTAGGATTTACAGCACGTGAATACCGTGGATGTATTAGTGTCGATTTTCGAGAGTCGAGGAGATGTGTCTTCACATACACATACATATCTATAATTATATATTAATTTACAAAAAATTTAATCACAAATAAATATAAAATAAAATTTGACTAAGGCATTAATGTCGAATTTCTTATTTAAAAAGTCTAATTTGATTTAGTGAACAACTTTCAAATTTAAATTAGATCTAAAATATAAAATTCAAAATTTCAAAAATATCATAATTTGACTTAGTAAACAACATCCAAATTCCAAATTTAGGTCTAAAATTTGGAATTCAAATTTGTTTCTAAATATTATAATTGACTTTGTTATATTTTAAAATAATAAGTACATGCATATATTTAAATAAAACTAAATCCAAAATAAATTTATTTAAAAATATGTGCATATATATTCATTTCAGCAATAACAAATTTGTTTTTTCTCCATAAAATTGTTTTTTAAATCATACATCTAAAAAAAGTACGAAATAATACGACTGAAACAAAAGAAATAACTTTTATGTTTTGTAAAACTAAACAACTAATTAAAAAAAAGTAACGTAACTAAATAAATGTATGTACATGCATACATACATAAATACATACATACACACACATAAAATATATATTGTTTGTAATAAAATATTATACCCATGGAAAAACTTATTAGTGAATAATTATATATATATATATATGATCTTTAACAATTAACTATTTTAACAATTGCATTGAAATTAAATATAAACTGTACTATATATATAATTAAATTTAAAAACCATTTGTTTACAATATTATCGAAATAAAATACACACATACATACATATACATATACATATACATACATACATACATACATACATACATACATATATATATAAAGATGTTTTTTAGCTTTATATAACAACATTACGATGATACATATATATGAAATATTATAGGTTAAACTAATATAAACTGACAGTCTATAACGTATATGAAAAAGGTGATATGTAACAAAAATGATATATAATGGTCATAATAAATAATTAATGAATACAATGAATTATACCTTGAGAGTTAAGGTCATAGAAACACATTTTGATCTAAAAATACTCCTTAGATATCTTAGATTTGCGCCTACCGTTACAAACAAGAAGCGTGCCCACACTAATCTAATAGTATTTACTTGGTGGATGTGATTGGAGTTTAAAAAATGAGAGGGATGGATGTATTTACGGCTGAGTATGAAGAGGGAGGAGGCTAGAATTTCAACTAAAATAAATAGGTTTAGGTTTCTTTTTATACGGAGGGATGGCGAAAAATATATAGCATAAATCCATTATTTACTAAGTCAAGGTTTAAAATCCCTCTCCACCACATCTGTTGGCCATATCTAGGGCCATAAATGGACCACAAACCTATTCATACCCATTAGTAAATTACATCATTTAAATCTAATTTAAATCTTTATCGATATCATATATCTATATGTTAATATACAACTTTTACATATGCACTAAATAAATTACTAATAATACCCAAACAATTTTAGTGGCAACTCCATTTTAATAAACACACTCTAATGTAATAAATATAATAATAACTATTTTTTTACAAATATTAATTAATTTAATTAGTTCAACTATTACAAATCAATTAAATCTAACGGTGTTTCAGAGACTAAATAGATCCGGTTATGTGACTCACACTAGGAATTTAGCCAGTGATTAATATTTTAAAATTTAAAAACTAACATTCACTCATCACGTTAACTAGTAGTGTAGCAGTTTGACTTAATTTATTGCTTATGGATCTCATTGGTAAAATCTACTTTACAAGTTCAAGCAATACCTTTTAGTGATTATTTACACCAATTATCTTCGTCAATAGTATATAACATTAAAAATTATGGAATTTGGTTTTGGTCAAAATTCAAATATCATTCACATTCAACTCAACTAGTTCATAAAAAGGTCCTTGTTTCAATAATTGCATTTGTGTTGACTAATGCACCTGCTTTCTTTGTGGACTTAATGAACCAAATTTTCCGAGAGTACTAGGATAGGTTCGTGTTCGTGTTCATTAATGACATTTTGATATATTCTAAGGATGAAAGAGGTCATGAGACTCATCTTAGAATAGTGCATGAGATGTTGAGGTAGCATCAACTAAAAGTGAAGTTTTCGAAATGTCATTTCTGGAAGTAAGAAGTGAAGTTTCTGGGTTATGTAGTTTTAGAAAAAGGGTTATATATAGATCTAGCTAAGATAGAAGTTTTTAATAATTGGAAGAAACCCGAGACATTGACCGAGATGAGAACTTTTCTTGGATTAGTTGGCTATTACCGGAGACTCATCAAGGAATTCTCTCGAATAGCTGCACCCATGACTAAACTGACCAGAAATGACATAAAGTTGATTTGGTCTAGTAAATTTTAGGAAGCGTCCTTGAAGCTAAAACATTTATTGACCAATTTGCCCATGTTAATTGTGCCTGATGGCAATAAGGATTTGGTGGTGTATATAGATGCACATGGGACAAGATTTGGAGTTGAGTTAATGCAAAGAGATAAGTGATTACCTATGCTTCTCGATAGCTCAGACCACATGAAGTTGGATATCTGACTCATGATTTGGAGTTGATAGCAGTGATCTTTGTGAGGAATGCAGATTACGGATCTTAAGGCTAGGAATAACAATAGAGGGGGGTGAATAGCGTTTATAAGAAATTACTAAATCTTTTTGAGTTTATGTTACTTCGAACACATATGTATGTAATATTCAGACACAGATATAATCACAAAAACAAATACAGATGCAGAAATAAAGTAAATACAGTAAAGGAAAGAACACGCCGGATTTTATACTGGTTCGGAGTTACCCTACATCCAGTCCCGCACAACTAAGTACGGATTTCCTTTCAAAAGAAATTCGATAATTACAATCCTCGGTTTCAAGGCTACGAGGTAGACCCTCCAGAATCACAATCCTCTGGGTAGAGATACTTGATTTCCGGGGCAACAAGTTCAGCCAATTGATTTCCAAGGCTACAATCACACCTTTTCTCGCTTGATTGATTTCCAAGGCTACAATCATACATTTTCTCGCTAGATAGATTACAAAGAAGCATATAACTCTGAATAGCACTTGGATCTTGTTGAGATAGTGATAGAGAATCAAACCAGAGATGATCTAGTTAGATTCATTGTTGATTTCGGTAGAGTGATGAAAGGATTTTGAATAAGAAAATGTGGAAGAAGAAGAGAAGTGAAAAACCATAAAATCTGATATAAAATTCGTTGAAACTAACCCCTATTTATAGAAGAACAACAGTCATGTCCATTCGTGAAAGGTTATGGCGAATAAACACTTCTTTTGAAATTCAAACTTTTGAATCTAACTGTCCCTATGTCGACATGGGGTACTAGGGCATGTCGACATCCCAAAGCATTTTTTAATGATTTGATTTTCTTTGAAAATAACCTTTATCTTATATTAAAACTATTTTAAACTTTATAAATATACTTGAATATAGATAAAATACATTGATAAATATAGAGAATAATATATTTAACATTTTACTATAATTTTATATTTAAATCTAAGTATAAATATATTATAATTAAAAGTTAGTTTAAAACAAACGAAGTTTAAAACAAGAGTTTATTAAAAACAACAACAAAGAATATTTAAGGCTAAAACATCTTTTTGAAAATCATTTGAAAAGATAATTTTTAAGGCTAAAACATTTTGAAAAGCAGTTTTGAAAATCATTCTGAAGTAGTTTTGAAAATCATTTTGAAGTAGTTTTGCAAGCTTCTTCCTGCAGAATATCTCATCATATCAGGACTCGAGAAATTGTACAAAACCAGGATGTTCGTGGGTTTGTAAGCCACTTGTCGTAGGTTTGTAAGCTACTTGTCGTGGGTTTGTAAGCCACTAAAAAGGTAGAAATGGGTTCCATCCCAAAAGAAAAATGGAGTGAAGATTTCAGTGCTATTATGAAGTTTTAACATAATTCTAGACTCAATACTTATCTTGAAATCTTGAACTCTTGATAATCTTGATATTCTTGATACTCATGAGTCTTCAATCTTGATATCTTGAATCTCTATACTGTACAGCCTTCATTCTTGGTACCTGCATGGTTAAATCCTGCATATACATATATATCTAAACTATAATGTTAGTATTTATATTTTATAATCTTATTCTAAGGTTGTTGTCATCAAAACTATCATCTCAAGGACTAACAATCTCCCCCTTTTTGATGATGACAACCTTTGTTTATAAAATATTACTTCTATCCTATTGACTCCCCCTAAATATAATAACTCCCCCTTAATCTATGCCTAACTAGCCTATTTTATATTTCTCCCCCTTTGTCATCAACAAAAACAAACTCTAAACTATATAACTCCCCCTCATTCTTTTACTCAAGTACATGCATTAATAAACTATATAATAGAGTATATTAAGAAATAACTATACTTATAGACATGATATTCAATCAACGATTATAAATATATCATTGTATATTTATACAATCATCAAACCACACCAAGTGTTAATCAAATCAATCAAAACAACCAATTTTAATCAAAGCAATCAATTCAAACAAAGTAATTAAATAAAGCAATCAAATTAAACGTTACGAGGAACTTCCACCCATCCTTCTTCTCCGAAAATAGGGTCTGCTTTAATGGCATCCCAATTTTCATTGTCATTTGTCAGAGAGACAAGAGGATGTGCTTCGTTATCATCCTTGTGCAGGGAAGAAATCATCCATCGAATTGCCTCGAAATGCCTTTCTTGCTCCTTGATCATCTGCATTTGACTCAATTCTAAGTGTCGCTGGTTACGAAGAATGAACGGGAGAATATTCTTGAATGAATTAAGAGTTTCTTCAAGATTCTTGGATAAGTTATGAATTGGATTAGATATTTTTTAAATTGTGCGAAGAATGCGAGATAGAATAGATAAGAAATAATATTCAGTAATGAATTCTGGAAGAAATGGGTATATATAGGTGTAGAAATTCGTTTGAAATGAATAGACATATGGTAGTTATTCAAATTTCAAATTCAAAATGAAGTGTCATTTCTGACCAGTACATGTCGACATGGTCATAGAGGGTATGTCGACATAAGGCAGTGAAATTTGATGGTAATTTTGATTTTGTGAATAATTGTGTATATATATATTTATATAATATACTAACATTTATTCAAGGGATAAGATAAGCTAGATAACAGAAAGAAAATTCAATTTCATTGCATAGAAGAGTGATACAATGATTAATCATAAAGAACTACATAAACACTCAAATTAAAACAAACTTAAACTAATTCGACATGATATGAAAATATAGAACTAGTTAGAGGATGATGAAGATGAAGATAATCCAAGTTTCTTGCTGACTTTGGAGAAAAACTTGTTCATCTTGGATGATATTTTGTCCAACTTCTTACTAACGGATCTTTTAAGAACCCGTTGATTCTCAACAATAATCTTTTGGTTTTTGAGAAGGGTTTTGTTGGTAGGATTGGAGGGATATTCAATACTTTCTAGGGATGTTTCACCTTCTTCTTCTTCTATTTCCATTTCATCCCTTTCTTCTTCTTCTTCCTCTTCCTCCTCTTCCATTTCTTCATGAGCCAAATGCTCTTCCTTTTCGTCAAGAGTCTCATAAGGTTGAAAAACATATGGAATTTTCATGAGAGAAATGTTTGAGATATTAAAAAAATTTCCTGAAATAAATTCTTCTCCTTTGAAATTTACTCCAAAATAGTTGAAAATCCGAGTAAGGTAATTCCATGATATAAAGTGTTTTCTCCCATTTCAAAATTTTTAGGACGAAGTTCATCCAAAATAACTTGCGCCCAATTGATATCATAATTTCCGAAAATAGCAAAAGGCGTTTTGCACACTTTTGAAGTAGGATTGTTAAAATTTCCCGATCTTGGGGTCAAAGTATGTTGTAAAAGAAGATTGACAATTCTTGCTTTAGGACGAAAGTTTCGGTTTTTAAATTTAAAGTTTTCATCTCCTTCAAAAATATGATGAAATGTCTCACGATCATATTCATCGATTTGAAAACTAGAAAGATCCATTCCCGTGCTTTTGCAATTGAGAATGGTACCCAAAAGATCACAATTCAAAACAATTTTAGTGCCTTTGACACTACTCCAAATTTCATTATCATTCCCTTCATAAAATTCTCGAATGAGATTTTCATAGAAAATTTAAACAAGATTTGGGTAACAAACAAAATCATTTTGAGAAGAATCAACAAGACTAAGAATTTGATTGTTTGCAAAAAGAATATCAATTTCATAAAAAGCAAAATCTTGAAAAATAGCAAACGTTCCGGGATGGACTTTTCCATAATTAGCATAATTGATGTATGCTTTTATTGCCTCTAGATTATTGAGGAGTTGCTCTTTTAAGTTTCTAGAAAGTCTCATGGTGGAGGGGTTGCTTGAAGAAGCCATTAAAGTAGAGAGTAGAGAGCTTGAAGTTTTGAAGAGAGAGTTTGAATTTGAAAATGAAAGTGAAAAGTTGTGATAAAAGATAGTGAATAAATAGATTTTTGAAACACATGTTCTCTGGTCAAAAGATGCCTTTTCAGAGTATTGAATGAAGTGAAAAGGTGGAGGGAAATTCAACCATTTGAATTCAAATTTTGAATTTCAAATTCTGGTAACTATGTCGACATCAGGGTAGGGACCATGTCGACATATGCCTATGAATTTCTATGATTTATTTTTCCTTAGTATTCTAATATATATATACTTATTATTTTAATGTTTATATATATATATATATCTGGAGTATTATTATAGTATATTCCAGAAAATATTATTATATTAAAATAAAAATAATAATAATAATAAAATTATAATAATAATAAAATACAAAATAAATTTAAAATTCAATCAACACACCAATTCAAAATCAATCAATCAAGCAATCAATCATCTAATTCTAAGCATGCAATTTCAATCAATTGTTTTGTAAATGTGTACCTTTTTCTGAGTCTGTTTCCTTGAATTTGTTGAAGTCGTGAACTACCGTGAAACACAAATTTGAGTTATCTGTCTTCTGATCATCATCGCTTGAGGACGAGTCAGAGTCATCTAGAGTAGCAGTAAATGCACGCTTCCGTTTCTTTACTGAATCATTGTTTATAGGAGAATTCTGCCTTTCTGGATACGGACAGTCTCTTTTGATATGGCCTGGTTCATTATAGTTGAAACATTTGACATTGTTTGGCACTGCATTCTGATTTCCAGAATTCTTATAGTTGTTTCTCTTGAGATTATTCATCTTTCTGTATTTCAGGAATTTCCGAAAATTCCTGGTCATAAATGCTATCTCTTCATCATTATCACTGTTTGAGTCTGATCCATCGGTTAATGCATTGAATACCATTGATTTCTTTTCAGATGCTTTGATTTCTCTTCTCCCGATCATTTGGACTTCAAACGACATTAGATTTCCAATCAATTCTTCTATCTTTAAGGTACTGATGTCATTTACCTCTTCAATTGCAAGAGTCTTTTGATCCCATTCTGGAGTGAGAGAATTTAAAAAATTTCTGACTTGATCTTCTTCCGAAAATTCCTTTCCCAAGGATATTAAAGAATGCACAATATCTTGAAATCGACTATACATATCTGAAATAGACTCATTAGTATTCATTTTAAATAACTGAAACTGATTTGTGAGCATGGAAATTTTGATCTGTTTAACTTTGCTTGTTCCTTCGTGAGTCACTTGCAAAGTTTTCCAGATTTCATATGCAGACTTACAAACTGACACTCTATTAAATTCATTCCTATCAAGTGAACAAAATAGAATATTCATTGCTTTAGAATTATTTTGTGCAACAGTCTTTTGCTCAGTGGTCCACTGAGCAAAGTCAGTTGTGGGTTCAGAATATTCATTCTGTGTGATATTCCAAGTGTCTAATCCTACAGATTGTAAATATATTTTCATCCTACGTGCCCAATATGCATAGTTACTGCCATTAAAAAGTGGTGGTCTGGCAGTAGACTGACCTTCTACAAATGAACTAGTGTTAGAAACAGTACCAGTGTTGGTAGCCATTTAGAAAACTTTTCAAAATTCAGATTATGAAACTTTTGAAAACCTTGCTCTGATACCAAATGTGAGGAATGCGGATTACGGATCTTAAGGCTAGGAATAACACTAGAGGGGGGTGAATAGTGTTTATAAGGAATTACTAAATCTTTTTGAGTTTATGTTACTTTGAACACAAATGTATGTAATATTCAGACACAGATATAATCACAAAAACAAACACAGATGCAGAAATAAAGTAAATACAGTAAAGGAAAGAACACACCGGATTTTATACTGGTTCAGAGTTACTCTACATCCAGTCACGCACAACTAAGTACGGAGATTCCTTTCAAAAGAAATTCAACAACTACAACCCTCGGTTTTAAGGCTACGAGGTACACCCTCCAGAATCACAATCCTCTGGGTAGAGGTACTTGATTTCAGGGGCAACAAGTTCACCCTATTGATTTCCAAGGCTACAATCACACCTTTTCTTGCTTGATTGATTTCCAAGGCTACAATCACACCTTTTCTCGCTAGATAGATTACAAAGAAGCCTATAACTCTGAATAGCACTTGGATCTTATTGAGATAGTGATAGAGAATCAAACCAGAGATGATCTAGTTAGATTCAATGTTGATTTCGGCAGAGTGATGATAGGATTTTGAATAAGAAAATGTGGAAGAAGAAGAGAAGTGAAAAAACAGAAAATCTGATATAAAATTCGTTGAAACTAACCCCTATTTATAGAAGAACAACAGTCATGTTCATTCCTGAAAGGTTATGACGAATAGACACTTCTTTTGAAATTCAAACTTTTGAATCTAACTGTCACTATGTCGACATGGGGTACTGGGGCATGTCAACATCCCAAAGCATTTTTTGATGATTTGATTTTCTTTGAAAATAACCTTTATCTTATATTAAAACTATTTTAAACTTTATAAATATACTTGACTATAGATAAAATACATAGATAAATATAGAGAATAATATATATATATAATTTTACTATAATTTTATATTTAAATCTAAGTATAAATATATTATAATTAAAAGATAGTTTAAAACAAATGAAGTTTAAAACAAGAGTTTATTAAAAACAAAAACAAAGAATATTTAAGGCTAAAACATCCGTTTGAAAATCATTTGAAAAGATAATTTTTAAGGCTAAAACATTTTGAAAAGAAGTTTTGAAAATCATTCTGAAGTAGTTTTGAAAATCATTTTGAAGTAGTTTTGCAAGCTTCTTCCTGCAGAATATCTCATCATATCAGGACTCGAGAACTTGTACAAAACCAGGATGTTCGTGGGTTTGTAAGCCACTTGTCGTAGGTTTGTAAGCTACTTGTCGTGGGTTTGTAAGCCACTAAAAAGGTAGAAATGGGTTCCATCCCAAAAGAAAAATGGAGTGAAGATTTCAGTTCTATTATGAAGTTTTAACATAATTCTAGACTCAATACTTATCTTGAACTCTTGATAATCTTGATATTCTTGATAATCTTGATATTCTTGATACTCGTGAGTCTTCAATCTTGATATCTTGAATCTCTGTACTGTACAGTCTTCATTCTTGGTACCTGCATGGTTAAATCCTACATATACATATATATCTAAACTATAATATTAGTATTTATATTTTATAATCTTATTCTAAGGTTGTTGTCATCAAAACCATCATCTCAAGGACTAACAATCTTTGCTTTGAAGGTGTGGAGGCACTACCTCTTAGGAAAAAGATTCGAGTTATTTACGGATCATAAGTCATTGAGATATTTATTCTCTCAGATAGAGTTTAATATGATAAAGCAAAGATGGCTAGAGTTTTTAGTTGCTTATGATTTTGGTATTGAGTATACGCTAGGAAAAAGAAATAAAGCTGCTAGTGCATTTAGCAGAAAACATCAGAAAGTGTTATTAGCTATGTTGGTAGAATGGAAGGATTTAGAGGTATTGACTACTTATAGTGTGTAGTTGAGATCAACTTCTAGTTCTAGTCGGGAAACTGCCATATTATCATGTTTGGAAGTTTGACCAGTGATGATCGAAAGGATTGCTTCTTAGTAGAAAGATCATCCCGTACTAGCTGAATGGATGTGAAGATTGGAAAGTGGAATTGAGATTCATGATTTGAAAAAATTTAATCTTGAGCAGAAAGGATGGTTAAGGAAGAAGGGACAGTTATGTGTTTCAAATGTTGGTTACCTAAGGAGAGAAATTCTTAGGGAGTGTCATTAATCGAAGTTTACTATTCATCTTGGAAGAACTAAGATGTATTAGGGTATGAAGAGGAATTTCTTTCGCCAAGGTATGAAAAGGGTTGTAGGCTTATGGGTAAATCAATGTTTGAATTGACTATAAGTGAAAGCCGAGCATTAAAAGCCAAGCGGGTTGCTTCAGCATTTAGGTATACCAGTTTGGAAATGTGATTTTATATCCATGGATTTTATTGATGGACTGCCAAGGTCGAATAGGGGAAACGAGAGTATTTGGGTTATAATGGATAGACTGACCAATAGTGCACATTTCATTTCCATTGTGTCGACCAGACCGGCACTTGTATTGGGTAAGTTGTTTATGAAGAACTTTGTTAGACTGCATGAGATTCCTAGTAGTATAGTTAGTTATAGAGATGTCCTATTTACTAGTGTTCTCTAGAAGAGTTGTAGGAAGTGCCAGGTCCAAGCTTAAGATGAGTACCTCTTATCACCCACATATGGATGGGCAAACAAAGAGAGTCAACAAGGTACTTAGAGATTTGCTAAGAGCTTGCGTACTAGTTTTTGATAGGTCATTAGAAGATCATTTGCACTTAGTTGATTTTTCCTATAATAATACCTATCAAACAGGTATAGGAATGACATCTTTCGAAGCTTTGTATAGAAGCCCGTGCAAATCACCAGTATGTTGGTTGGAGACTGGAGATTGATTGGTTCTTGGTCCAGATATGGTGAGAGAAGCCATAGAGAAGATTGAGATAATCCGAGCTAGGAAATGGGAAGCTCGGTCTAGATAGAAAAGTTATGCATATAAGAGGCATGAAGTTCTAGAGTTCTCAGTTAGAGATCTTGTTTTTATTAAGGTATCACCAATGAAGGGTGTGGTATGATTTTGAAAGTCAAAGAAACTGGCTCCTAGATACGTTGGACCATTTCCTATCATAGAGAGAATAGGAAAGCTCACGTACCAAGTTGAGTTACTGAGTAGCTTAGCAATAGTCCATAATGCTTTCATGTTTTTCATCTTAGGAAGTATGTGCATGATCCAGAAACTACTATTTCTTCGACTGCATTACTATGAATTACTACTATTTTTAGTACTTTTTGGGGATTTTTCCCAATATGAATTACTATGAATTTATTATGCTATACAAGCATTTAGATAAATGATTTATTAAAGAAATTAATTTATTAAGTTGGTGTATGTCTTTGGGGAGGTAAACTTTATTTCAGTAAAATTCTGAAAAGAAAATGTAAAGATTTGATTCCAACCAATCATATATTGACAAGAAACAGGAATAGGAAAAAAGAAATTGCTTCAATATAATAATTACAAAAATATCACCGATATACGACATCCACATGACGTTCGACATCAACAATAGGCGGTATCACTTACAGTTATAAGTAATATCAGAATAGGCGGCATTGACATGAAGCAATGCATATGATATTTTTACCGTAAGTATGTGATGCGTTGGGTCATGCATCCGACATCGTCGTCATGGGAATACTGCATCTCGTAGGTATATGAGATATTGATGTCATGAGTTTTTAATGCCGACATTATATGCTTTACGGCATAATAGCCAATGTTCCATGATTTTGGCGTCCTCATATTAATGCCGCAAGTATTGTTTCCGACTTAGGGTTTTGACGCCGAGGTTTATCAATGTTGGTAACCTATATTTCGTTATTTTTGGAAATAATGCCATGTTTCATTTATGTCGACACTAAGGCCTTGTAGGCCGAGTTGTCATGTTTCTATGCTAACTAAAGCTACATTTTAAGAGCGGGATAGCCAATATCTTAAGTATGTCGACAACCTTATATTTTGGTATGAAAATTTTCATATACTTAAGAAAATTTAAGTTTTGTTTTCTAACCTTGGATAGAGATTCGACATCATTATTATGTCATGAATGCCATAAGTCTTCTATTTTGCTGTATTAATGGCGATAAGCCATATGTTTCATGATTTTGACATTATTCATTAGCACTAATGTATATTATATTTGACTTACCATTTATTTTATAATATATTTGGGATACCATTGCGTATTATTACAAAATGCTATAAGTTTATGGGTTTGTCAACCTAATTGGGGATACCAATAGACATAGGTTGGGCACTTGAGTGAATAAAGTATAACATGCTATAAAATTGACAAGTGTTGGGTTCATAATAATCTAGGAAAACTATGGAATGTGTGATGGATAGTGAACATAATGCTTGAGATGGATAGTCTCTATATGGATAATGAAGGGTTCATAGTCATCCTAGGAAAAATATGATATGTGTGATGGATAGTGTTCGAGATGGAAAATTATATTGATTAGAATACCGTTGAAAATGTAATAATAAAACTTCAAGCGTACGACATACGATCATAGTACGTATGCGAGTATGGGTCGATCCACAGAGAAAGAATAAAATTCAAAAATTACTCAATCAAATTAGCCCAAGGTTTCCAAATTATGTCAGATTAAGTAAATTATAGAAAACAAACTAGAACAGAAGTGAATAAAACTATGAGATTAAGGAGCAATTTAGAGGTAAATTCACTTTCAATCATTCATATAAATTAAACACAAAATGTATCCATAGCCTCTCATTTATATTTTAAGTAGAAATGAATTATGTGTTTATTATAATCATGGCGTATTTGTGCTATTAATTAGCACAACTTAAACCATCAAAATCTAACACACTATTCAACACTCCTAAAATCTCATGAAAATGAATCATGTAATTAAATATAAAATCTAATTTAAGCATGATCTATTTACTATTTTGAGATTAGTAATATAGAACATCAAATATTGATTCTACTTATAATTTCATGATCAAAATCACTTAGGCAAATGACCAAATACTTTATGTTTATATTGGATTAAACCTTTAGGTGTCCCTAGTAGGACGAGTGTTGTCTCGTGAGTGTTTTCAACGGATACTACACACAAAATCCAAATGCGATATGCAAATTCTTATGCGACTACATGATGCAAGTTTTCAAAAATATTTACAAATGAAGAATTTACTTTTAAATTGACGCGAGTAAGTTAGATATAAGTTTTGGTTATTATCAAGAAATTTTTGTCTTTTTACTCATCAAAACTTCCAACAAAAATTAAGTTATCATCACAATTGGACTCTAGTTTGGCTAGTTATTTCGGTCGATAACATAGTGCAACAATGAAATGAATCCTTTAGCTGATTATCAAAGTTTTGCAAAGTGGCATTTTTTATCTTTTGAATAATAAGTCAAATCAATTAAGTGAAGATAGTGCTTGGGTTTCAATTGTTTGCTCTCTCTATTTTCAGAAATAATAACATTATTATGGTTTACACACCTAACTCTGATAAACTGAGGCCTGATATACCAATCATGCACTGCCTTTCGGGCTTATGTGGGAAGAGTACAGAGCGTGGCGTGTACACACTTGCGTATGCACACATAACTCTAGGTGCTTATTATTATTATTTTATTTTATTTATATACACCTAACTCAGATATACTGAGGTCAGATATACCGATCATGCGCTGGCTTTCGAGCTTATGCGAGAAGGGGACAGAGTGTACGCACTTACATGTGAACACATGACTCTAGGTGTTTCTTATTATTATGATATTTTTTTTTGAAATGAGAGATTTATGCACAATCATCTTAGCACTACTTAACATAGAAGATCAAAAATGTTTTCACATTTACTTTAAATCAACCACTCTTTTAAACAAAGATAACAATTAGGATATAATTCATAATTATCACCTATGAACCTTCCTATATACTAGTTATACCATAGTTGCTTGTAATCAAAATTTTATTTTTATTTTTGTTGAGACAAGTAAATTTTCAAAAAAATCAATTTAATAACAAAAAACGTATACTTATTCTATCGTGTTTCTTCAAAATTAAATCAATATGATAAAAAAAATTGGTTTTGGGGTTTTTCTTTTTTCTTTTTTTTGATTTTGGAAAGAAAATACAAAAAATAAACCATGAACAATCAAAATAAACATGAGACTCCCCCCACACTTGATTTTGACTGTGTCCCCACAATCAAAGCATGATATAATGAGTGTAACGAAGAAAAATATGTACATATTTACAAGAGAGGGTTAAAGTTTCTTACTAGACATAGTGTGGTTCATGAAGAATCATGAGCTCCTCCTCTCGATCACTCGCCAACTCCAAGTAAGGTTTTAAACGATGACCATTAACTTTACAAATCGATCAATCTCTAGGGTTTTCTATTTCTATGGCACCATGTGAAAAAACAGTACGTACAACGTATGGTCCTGTCCATCTTGATTTTAATTTCCTAGGGAACAAATGAAGTCGAGAGTCATACAAAAGAACTCTTTGATTTGGCGAAAATGTTTTTCTAAGGATTGACTTGTCATGAAAACTTTTGTTCTTTGTTTGTAAATTTTCTCATTTTCATACGCGTCGTTCCTAATCTCCACTAATTCATTGAGTTGCAATTTTCTATTTTCGCCAGCTTTTTCAAGATAAAATTTATGTTCTTAATCGCCCACAATGCTTTATGTTCATGTTCAATAGGTAAGTTACACGTTTTACCATATACTAACCTAAAAGAAGACATCTCAAGATTAGTTTTATACACAGTTCTGTAAGCCCAAGGCGCATCTGTCAATTTTTATAACCAATATTTTCGATTTTTATTTATAGTTTTCCTAAAAATTTGTTTGATTTGGAAATTTGAAACTTCAACTTGACCACAAGTTTGAGGATGATAAGGAGTGGATAACTTGTGGGTTATCGAGTATTTCTTCATTAGAGTTTCAAATGATCGATTACAGAAATGGCTTCCTTTATGGCTTATTATTGTGCGAGGTGTTCCAAACCTATAAAAGATGTTCTTTTATGAATTTCACAACAACTTTGTGGTCATTTGTTTTACATGGAATGGCTTCAACCCATTTAGAGACATAATCAACAGCAAGAAGAATGTACATATTTCCGAAAGAGTTGGGAAACGGTCCCATAAAGTCATTACCCAAACATCAAAGATTTCGACCATAAAAATGGGGTTCAAAGGCATTATGTTTCGTCGAGAGATTTTTTCCTAACATTTAGCAACAATCACATGTTTTACAAAACTCAAATGCATCTTTGAAAAGCATAGGCCATTAAAAACTGCATTGAATTACCTTTTCTACTGTTTTCTTAGGACCGAAGTGACCACCACTAGCTTGGTCATGACAAAATGAAAGAACACTCTTAATTTCGTAATCTAGGACGCAACCTCAAATGATTTGATCAGAACAATACTTAAACAAGTATGGATCATCCTAATAGAAGTACTTGACTTGGGAAAGAGATTTATATTTATCTTGTTTCGACCAAAATGAAGGAGTTTCCTTAGTGACTAAACAGTTCACTATATCGGCATACATGTATTGATGGAAACGGAAAGGAGTAATTCAAACCGAAAAGTTCTCGTTAATCGGTAACGAAGATAGTGTGTTCGGAAGATGCGACAAATAATTAGAAATGATGTTGTCGGATCCTTCTTTGTCTTTAATCGTAAGGTCAAATTCTTGGAGTAAAAGGATCCAACGGATCAAATGAGACTTAGCATCCTTTTTAGCAAAAAGGTACCTAAAAGCGGAGTAGTCAGTGTAAACCATAATGTGTGAGCCAATCAAATAAGGTTGGAAATTTTCGAGCGCAAAGACTACCCTTGTAATGACCCAAGATTTTAGGAATTTATCTTGAAAAAAAATATATACAAATAAGATTAAAATAATTTTTAAGAAGTTTATAAAATCATGTTTAAGGGAAAGATGAGATAGCTTGATGTGGTATAATGAAATGATGTGCCTTTGTGCACAGAAAATACACATGAGTAAAGCTAGATCCCTGTATACTATGAATGAGTACATGATGCTATGCATGGAAAATGTATATATATATATGTATATATATATATAAATAAAGAAAACCCTCAAATGTGCTATATGCAGAAATATAACTAAGTATACATGTGCATATATGTATCAGTATAAAATAATATAGATATATATATGGATATAAGTTGTTGTCTGTAAAACATATATGTAAGTATACTAACTAAGTATTAGAATTTAAACTAGTGATAGGAAACACACAAATATGTTTTTCTCTGGTGGGTAAATAAGAAGAAAAACACCAGATAATAAAGTAAAGACTAAAAATAGAAAATGGGAGGAAAACAAAAATGTATTTTGTATGGGCTGAATTAAGAAAGAAAGAAATATGTATATAATATTGCTGGAAATCAGATCACACATTTAGCATGCAAATAGACAAGAGAAAAAGCATTGTATGGAAAAGCAAGATTTCTGAAAATAACCAAAGTAGATAACCACTTTTCTCTTCACCAAATTAAGCCGGGGAGGGTAGAATGTTGGGTTCAAATAAAATACATATAACATGATTTTCTGGTGGGCAAAAATGGCTTTAGCCAATACCCAAAACCCTAAGGAGAATTCTGTATATTTATAAGCAGCAGCCTCCTCTCCTTCTCAAAAAGAACTTTGAAAAAAACACCATATAAAAACATAAGGCAAGTGAAGGAAAAGAGCTTGAGGCTAGAGCAGAAGTTATCAATTAATTAAGGAAGCAAAGGAGAGAGCTAGGTGAGAAAACTCACTCAACAACTTAAGGCACTAAGTCCTAATGAAGGCAGCCAGTTATAAATTAATTTTTCTTAAAAGTGTATGTGATTGTTTTTCAGAATTCAAGGATGCTTTAATGCCAAATGGTTGTTCTGGTTGTTTTATTTTGTGAATATTCTAAATATGATCTGTATGCATGCATAAGTATCTTTAAAACCCAGATCTCTTTTTAATATGATACTGGTTAGAAATATAAATAAATACCCAGAAAAAATAAAATGTGGAGTATAAGCAAGTAGTGTTGGTTTTGGCTCAACCCAGAAAAATTGATGAGCATATGGGCTGCAATATACATATGTATATGTGCTGAGGCTTAAGAAAAAAGGAATTAGGAGTGCAATAGGGTTGCCTATGTGCTGATACTCCTGATTCAAAGAAAATATACAATAACCACCTAGCAAATAGATTTTGTGATTTAGGAAGCTTGGTCAATCCACTACGCCATAGATTGCATACTGCAACACCCAAGAAGTGATGCAAGAAGTGCCAAAAAATGTTGCTGTAGGCTAAAAAAGGGCAAAGGCAACACTTTCTCGGTGATGCATTTTGCCGCGTTGCCGCAGACCTCAAAGGCAACATTTTGACTAACTAAGGCAACATAAGAAATATTGTTGCAAAAAACCGTATTTGGGTCTATAGCAACATCCATAGGTGTCTGTAGCAACATTCCAAAATATTGCTATAGATATTAACTTTCTGAATTTGTGGGGCCCACAATGTAGAGCATATTTGATTTTTGTAGGGCCCACAATGTAGAGCATATTCGTTTAAATGTATTTGTTAATGTACTATTTTATTTTTCATAGATTAAATAAATATTTGCTGAATAAAATAAATAACACAGAATTTAAATTCAAACAGAAATTTTATTCAACCAAATATTTATTACAATATTTGAATAGTACAAATTTCAAGCTCTCACTATATATATGTAATTGAAATTTCAATTACAGTACAATTTTGATCACATCACGATTCACATTTACATTTGACCTCACTACATATCACTCATTCACTCAACTCGTATTTTATCTTCAACTTCACTTCAAATTGAATCCAGCATATGAGCAATCTGCAAAAATAAATATTGACGCAGTAAAATTGAAAATAAAATATTTTTGCAGTATAAAATAAAATGTGAATTTTGCAATATATTTGCCTCAGTTATTTGGGTTGTTCGTCATCATTTAATTTTGAATTCATCATACACGAACAGCTTGTGACATACACAGTGTACCATTGTATATGCCACAAGGCCGTGCACATCATAAAACTGTCGAGCATAAAATTCAAATACAACCAAACAGTGCAGTGATGGATATGCAACCAAATGCCACCAAGTGAATATGATAACACAACACATCAAATGAAACAGTACCAGCATAAGCCAGAATGTACATGAAACAAATATGCAAACTGCCTCGAATGGACTACAACACTACGACAATTACAAGTGACAGAAGTGTGAAACTAAACCACAAAGAAGACAATGCAAATGCAACATGCAGGCTACAGGTCTGGCAAGAGATAAGCAAGCATATACACCAGTATCAGACTCGAGTGCATATACAAGTATGCAACTGTGAAGCTGGATCAAGCAAGTGCAGACTCAAGTGATACAAGTTCGAACAAAGCAAGCATAACCAGAGCTCAATACATGTGAACTCAACTAGACAGTTTTTTAAAAAGACATGAGCAATGCAAGTGAGACAAGGCTACGAGTTCAAAAGCAATACAGTATGAATCATATCAGTGAACATATATAAGCACTGAAACAAAGCAGCAAACTAGGCTAGCATAAATAAAAATACCAGACTACATGAAGCAGTTCAATATTCAAGCAATAACAGGTACAACATGCAGTGCAGTTTATCATAAACAAGATCAAGTGAACCAATGGCCAATATCAACTCAAATATTCCAGACCAAACCAACATGTACATGTTAGCATTTGAACACAAGTAATGAACCAACACATGTACCAGTGAAATAGAGTGATACCAAGTTATACAAGCAACTCAAACTCAACTGGACAGTGCCATCACAATGAACACAAAGACTCAATGCATATTGAAACACATGTCAGTCGAAAATATCATCACAATATCATCAGTGCCGAAGTTCAGTGATGTCGAAGATGGTAATATCAAAAATCAAGTTGAAGCCATAAGCAACTGACTGGAGTCAAAGGAAACAAAGATCGAAATCAACATCGAACAGTTCAGTAACGAAGCCGTGGCAATCAAGGAATCGAGCGAAGTCAAAATCAAAACCGTGTCAATCAAGTAAACCAAATTATTCAATTTGACAAATTCAGATAAATCATCAACATCAAAACATAATCAAATGGCCGAGACAAAGTCAAGCAAACTATCAGATGAACACAAAATTAGGAATTCGAATCTATATTAAAACCCAATCATCATCGGCTTTAAAATCCATCAAGTTCAAGTAAGCCAAAACCAGTAAAGCAAAAGGAGAAAATTACATACCAGAATCAAATTCAAACTTGATCGAATTGAAGTAGCCGAAGACAATTCAAAGAGCCAAACAATCGATCGTCAAGCAATCACGAAGAACAATCCACCTGATCGAAGTAATTAAAGTCGGCTTCTTCAATTTTAAACAAAGCCCTAATTTGCAAGCAAAGGAAAACAAGAACAAGCCCTAGCTTTTTTTCACAAGAAAGAGATACCAACAGCCGAAGAAATAAAAGTGTTTGAGTGAAACCCTAGCTTTTGCCGCTTTTATTTTGCTTGCCGCGTTAAAAATTATTTCGACCCGCTTTTTTTCCAGCCCGCACTCATTTTTTATAATATTTTTATAAGTCTATAGCTACTGCAACATAGTGTTGATATCTATGCTAACATCTTGAAGCTAATGTTGTAATACACAAAAATCAGCATAGCTATCGTTACATTGTAGCTAGCAACATCTTGTATTTTCGTTGCAATAGGCCATCTATGGCGTAGTGATCTGAGTTAACTAAAGCACAGAGGTTTGCAATAAAATCTTCCCATAGAGCCATAAACCAATGTTAGTTGTCTATATCTCCTTAAAATTGCAAGAACATGTTTTAGTAAGTAACAATACTTAAATTGCTTGATTACCTCTGTTTGTTTATGAGAATGATGAGGAATGCTATGAGATGAATGCTTGTTTTTCTTGTAAAGTGACTCACTGATTGGGTTTGCCCTAAAAAATCTAAAAAGAGAAAGTACCTAAGAACTTGATTAGGAAATGGGGTCAAGATTACTGCAGGAATGACTTGTGTTCTTGAGTAATACAAGTTGACACATGGCTTATTCAAGTCCTGAGATCTTTGTGTAATGGAGTGAATTAGTTCATTACAGTGTGTCCATTGATTCAT
Source organism: Allium fistulosum (assembly GCA_030737815.1). Taxonomy (NCBI): domain Eukaryota; kingdom Viridiplantae; phylum Streptophyta; class Magnoliopsida; order Asparagales; family Amaryllidaceae; genus Allium; species Allium fistulosum. The sequence goes on from CM060905.1 coordinate 1,149,644,641, forward strand.
AAAATTGCAGATGAGACCAGGGTAGATAAATATATCAAAGGGAGGATATTTGATATGATGATAAACTAGAGTTTTCCCAGAAATGAAATATGAGGAAAGAATGAATGATTTAACTCATATTGGTTATTTTCTGTTTGGTAGGAATGATTATTTAATTTATATTGTATGCCTGAGTGTATGTGCCATATCTATACAAAGTCTCTGGAAAGAAAGATTAAAGTGTACACATGCACAATGACACAGAACATGCACACAAGTATTACTTGTTTTCAAAGGGCGGAACTTTATGTATATGTACTTAATTCAATTTTAACTTAATTAATTAATTGCTTTTGTGAATTTTCTCACACCAGACATGTGTTTGACCCTAGTGTGCTAATGGCATCTGGGGTGTCTCATTTAAAATGAGGCAGCTTCAAATGCTTTTTTAGGAACATCAGCCTCTAGGTAGGAGTAGAAGCAAGGCATTGAGAAGAAGATTATAACATGCTAGAATTAGATAGATAAGAGCTTAAAAGATGAAATCTGCATGTATTGATATTTTGAAATTTCCATTGTAGCAAGTACTGAGTGAGGTTGGATATTTGGTTAAATATTTTGTTAAGAATTTAACTTGTAATTGGAATTTAAATTATCTGAGTTTCATTATCTGGAAGGTTGAAAGGTTTTATCTATAATTTTGTAAGTAAACTGAGTAAGAATGTAAGCAAATAGTAGAATTACACTTTATAAATGTATTAGTCAAATCTTGAAGTCTATGAATAATTTTAAGGATTGAAAAAGTAGAAACAGTTGGGTCTTGAAGATCAACATAGATAATCTTACTTAGTAAAAAATGTATCCAGAACATAAAGGCATATGGTAAGAGAATTAGGAGTCTGCATGTTTTTCAGAATTGCCATTTGCATCATGCCATTGTCTATACCTGGATTGCATTTCATTTAGCTTAGTATCATGGCATCAAGGAATCAAGCCTCCGAAATATGATAATTCATTTGAAAATACCCCAAATATGAGTCTGCATATAAGGTAGATTTTATAGGAAAGCAAACATAGGAAATGATAGAAGCTTATATCATTTTCAAAGCACAGAAACTCTACTATTAATTTTACAGATAATCATAACATAATTATCTGGGCTCTATGTATCATATTTCATAGAGGATTCAGCAAGCTATCAAAGAATAAAAATCATGTTGTTACCTATTTGAACAAACAATTTTATTATATAAATGAAAGTTAGCTATGTGGGGATTGATTAAATTTAATCAATCAATATAACCTCTTGTTTGCCATAACCTGGTCTAACAAGAGGGGCACATTCATCTTCATATGTGTGTTCATATCCTTGTGGTTGCACTGATATATCTATATTAGTAAAACTTTTGATCCTGGATAAAGTTTGTTTATTGGAAAAAGGAAAATGACCCTGGAAAATATATTTGTTAATGAATGATATATATATATATATATCACTTTGTAAAAAAAAATCCTTACAAAATTAAGGCAGTAAAGAGAGGGTCATTGCATTTGGTATCAGAGCTATGTTATTAAACATAGCAGAAATAAAGATCAAGTTCTCTGATAAAAATAAAATTTAAAGAGACTAAATATATAACAATGTTTTCAGTGTAAATAAAACCACTGAAATAATAAAATTACCAATCAAACTAACCGGCTATGTAAATTATTATTAGCAAACTATGGTAGGAAGACCACCAAATCAGGGAGCAGGTTCTTCCAATGCACCACCAATGGTCAATCTGCAAGACTTGGTGAGAGCATTTAGGGATGGGGCAGGACAAAGGCAAGAAAATCCCTATGAAGAACTCTCAAAATTACTTAAGACATATACTCATTTAGGAGGCAAAAGCTTTGAAGGGACAGAGAGTATTATGGAAATTCAAGCATGGTTGAGAACATTGGATAGAATTTTCAATGACATGCAACTTGATGATCAAAGAAAGAGGCAAGTGGCTTCGAGACAGCTAAAAGGAGTAGCTTTAAGCTGGTGGGAAGTAATTATTGCAGGAAGAAATGAGAATGAAATCACTTGGAATCAATTCAAATAGATGTTGGAAGCAAGGTTCGTACCAGCATCAACTAAGACTACCTTGCTAGAAGAATTTATTAGACTTAGACAAGGAACTATGACTGTCACAGAATACACTCAAAAGTTTGAAGGGCTTTCCACATATGGAGCAATGCTTGTAGCAGATGAAGCATCCAAAAATGATAGGTACATAAAAGGTTTGAACCCAGGACTTAGCAGAGCCATGTTACCTTATGCTGACAGGACCTTTGACCATGTGATAGACTTAGCTTTGAGGTTGGAGCAGCATGACAAGGAAAGGGAAAAATTCAGAAATTTCAAGAACAATAACAGTAAGAAGGGTAAGGGGGGATATCATCCTTATGATAAGAAGAAAGAAGAGGCCAGTACTAAGTCTACTGGAGATATTAAAGCTAAGGAAACCAAGAAGATTGTGTGCCATCAATGTGGAAAAGAAGGATATATCAAACCAAGATGTCCAGAATTGATAGGAGGAGCTTTCAAGTGTTATTTATGTGGGAAAGAAGGGCACATGAAAAGAAATTGTCCTGAGAATAAGCAGCAAGGAAAATTAGCAAACTTGGAAGAAAAAGCCAGAACAATGGAGATCAATGCTGAGAAGCACAGTCAAGTGGAAGGTACACTATTTATTTGTAATGTACCCATAGCAGTAGTATATGATACTGGAGCAACTCATTCCTTAATTTCCTATGAATTAGTTAAAATGCTGAAATTAAGTTGCATATTGGTTGAAACCCCTTTACATATACAAAGTCCACTGGGAAGTTCTAGTGTTTTAAACATGATCTGTGTAGATGTGGGATTAAACATAGGAGGAGATACTTTTATTTCCAATTTATATGTTTTAAATTACCCAAATATAGGTGTTATTTTGGGAGTAGACTGGTTAAGGCAATTCAAGGCCATAATTAACTTAGACTCATCCACCATATCATTGCAAAACCATGGAAGCCAGAGGATCACAATTTTGTGTGAAGTGTCCAAGGGAAGAAAATTGTGTCATTTGATTGATTTGGGTAAAGATTTCAGTGAACATATTATTGAGGAAATTCCCATAGTCAAAAAATACTTGGATGTTTTTGAGGAGGTTAATGGTGTTCCAAACCATAGGCCAGTGGAATTCCAAATTCATTTAGTCCCAAGAGCAAGCCCAGTGATTAAAAAACCAACAAGAATGGGGCCAAATGAACTAAAAGAATTAAAGAAACAATTAGAGGAATTAGAAAATAAGGGTTTTATAAGACCCAGTAATTCTTGCTGGGGGGCACCAGTGGTGTTTGTTAAGAAACAAGATGGTACTTTAAGACTCTGCATAGATTATAGGGAATTAAACAAGGTAACCATTAAAAATAAATACCCACTGCCAAGAATAGATGATCTTTTTGATCAACTGGCTGGAGCAAGAGTATTCTCTAGGCTAGATTTAGCATCTGGTTTTCATCAAATGAAGGTGGAAGAATCAAGCATCAAGTACACTGCCTTTAACACTAGGTATGGGTTGTATGAATTTTTGGTTATGCCATTTGGTTTGACCAATGCACCATCATACTTTGTAGATTTAATGAACAGAACCTTTAGAGATTGTTTAGACAAATTTGTGCTCATTTTTATAGATGACATTTTAATTTATTCCAAAACAGTGGAAGAGCATGAAAGTCATCTGCACATGGTTTTGTCTAGACTAAGGGAAAAAGACTTAAAGGAAAAATACTCAAAATGTGAATTTTGGAAAGAAGAAGTGCATTTTCTTGGCCATGTTATATCTGCCCAAGGAATTTCTATGAACCCCAATAAAGTAGTGGCTATTCAAGCATGGAAGAGGCCAAGCACTGTGAGTGAAATAAGGTCATTTATGGGGATGGCAGGGTATTATAGGAGATTTATAAAAGATTTTTCAAAAATTTCTACACCACTTACTAACCTAACCAGGAAGAACCAAGCTTTTGTTTGGTCAGAAAAATGTGAAAAGTCTTTTGAACAGTTGAAGGAGGCATTGGTGAATGCTTCAATTTTAAAAGTACCTCATGGAAATGAAGAATTAGTTGTATACATTGATGCTAGTGGATTTGGCTTGGGTGCAGTGTTGATGCAACAAGGCCAAGTCATTGCATATGCATCCATACAACTTAAACCCCATGAAGTTAGGTATGCCACACATGACCTTGAATTAGCAGCTGTGATCTATGCTTTGAAACTTTGGAGACATTATTTGTTAGGCACTAAGTTTGAACTTTACACTAACCACAAGTCTCTAAAATATTTATTTTCACAAAAAGATTTGAACATGAGGCAACATAGATGGGTGGAGTTCTTAGCTGCCCATGACTTTGACATACTCTATACACCAGGCAAAGCAAACAAAGTTGGAGATGCTCTAAGTAGACAGCATGCTAAATTGGCTATGATGATGATAGAAGAATTTAAGGACTTGTCTTTGCTAACTGAGTTAGAAATTGGGGAGAATGGTTGTGTGCACATTGATGAGCAGATGCATGGTGCACAAGAAAATAAAGGGAAGTTAAGCTTAATGACACTTCAACCAGATTTAATTCTGAAGGTAGAAAAAATGCAAGAACAGGATGCAAACTTATTAGAGAAGAAAATTCTCCTCTCAAAAGGGGAGGAAGTGATGAATTACCATATTGATAAAAATGGTTATCTAAGATACCAAAATAGGATGTGTGTGCCAGAGGACACCGAATTGAAGAAAGAGATATTGAATGAATATCACAGAAGTAAATATTCCATACACCCAGGCAACACAAAAATGTACCAAAATTTGAAAAGAGACTTCTGGTGGAAGGGGATGAAATCTGATGTAGCTAAATACATTGCCAAATGTATGACTTGCCAACAAGTCAATGCTGAAACCCAAAGGCCATCAGGGTTGATGCAGCCTCTTAGTGTACCACAGTGGAAGTGGGAAGATGTATCTATGGATTTCATAGATGGGTTGCCTAGATCTAAGAGAGGAAATACAAGTGTATGGGTGATAGTTGATAGGCTAACCAAAGTAGCACACTTCGTCCCAGTCAAGTCAGAAAGGACAGCACCAATATTAGCTCAAATTATTATGAAGGAAGTAGTAAAATTGCATGGCATTCCCAAAACCATTGTGAGTGATAGGGATACCATCTTCACTTCAAAATTCTGGAGAAGCTTTCAAGAAGCAATGGGAAGTGAACTATGTTTAAGTACTGCCTACCATCCTCAGTCAGATAGGCAGACTGAGGTAGTAAACAAGGTTTTGGAGGACATGTTGAGAGCATGTGTATTGGATTTTGGGGGCAACTAGGAAGATTATCTTCATCTAGTTGAATTTACATACAACAACAGCTATCAAAGCACCATAGGAATGGCTCCATTTGAAGCCTTATATGGTAAGCCTTGTTTGTCACCTGTTTGTTGGGTGGAAGCAGGAGAAAGAGTTATTTTAGGGCCTGAGTACATACAAGAAACTAAGGAGAAAATTGAGTTGATAAGGAGAAGAATGGCAGCAGCACAAGATAGGCAAAAGAAATTTGCAGATAAGAAAAGAAGGCAGGTAGAATATGAAGTGGGAAATTTTGTTTTCATCAAAATCTCACCCATGAAAATTGTGCTGAGATTTGGGAAACAAGGCAAGTTAACTCCAAGATATATATGACCATACAAAATTCTGGAAAGAATTGGTCCCTTGGCATATAAGTTGGAATTGCCAGAAAACATGCAAGGCATACATGATGTTTTTCATGTATCACAACTGAGAAGGTGGGTACATGACAAGGCAGAAATTCTGGAGACCCCAACCCAAGTGCAAATAAATCCTAATTTGATATATGAAAAAGATCCAGTAGGAATTTTGGCAAAGGATGTGAAGAAATTAAGAAATAAATCACTGAAACTTGTAAAAGTACAGTGGAGTCTTGATCCCAGTGATTGCACATGGGAATTAGAGGACAAGGTTAGGATGAGCTACCCTAAGCTATTTTCATATTAGAGGTAAATCTTTGTTTTATTTTGCTTTTCTTTTGGATGCAAGTATTTTTAGTTATTATCATAGAACTAGATATCTAAATGGTTGAGGAGTACTTGTTCTCTGGTTTAAGCTTGGAAAATTGTGGGACACAATTCCTAAAAGGTGGGGTGTATGTAATGACCCAAGATTTTAGGAATTTATCTTGAAAAAAAAATATACAAATAAGATTAAAATAATTTTTAAGCAGTTTATAAAATCATGTTTAAGGGAAAGATGAGATAGCTTGATGTGGTATAATGAAATGATGTGCCTTTGTGCACAGAAAATACACATGAGTAAAGCTAGATCCCTGTATACTATGAATGAGTACATGATTCTATGCATGGAAAATGTATATATGTATATATATATGTATATATATATATATATAAATAAAGAAAACCCTCAAATGTGCTATATGCAGAAATATAACTAAGTATACATGTGCATATATGTATCAGTATAAAATAATATAGATATATATATGGATATAAGTTGTTGTCTGTAAAACATATATGTAAGTATACTAACTAAGTATTAGAATTTAAACTAGTGATAGGAAACACACAAATATGTTTTTCTCTGGTGGGTAAATAAGAAGAAAAACACCAGATAATAAAGTAAAGACTAAAAATAGAAAATGGGAGGAAAACAAAAATGTATTTTGTATGGGCTGAATTAAGAAAGAAAGAAATATGTATATAATATTGCTGGAAATCAGATCACACATTTAGCATGCAAATAGACAAGAGAAAAAGCATTGTATGGAAAAGCAAGATTTCTGAAAATAACCAAAGTAGATAACCACTTTTCTCTTCACCAAATTAAGCCGGGGAGGGTAGAATTTTGGGTTCAAATAAAATACAGATAACATGATTTTCTGGTGGGCAAAAATGGCTTTAGCCAATACCCAAAACCCTAAGGAGAACTCTGTATATTTATAAGCAGCAGCCTCCTCTCCTTCTCAAAAAGAACTTTGAAAAAAACACCATATAAAAACATAAGGCAAGTGAAGGAAAAGAGCTTGAGGCTAGAGCAGAAGTTATCAATTAATTAAGGAAGCAAAGGAGAGAGCTAGGTGAGAAAACTCACTCAACAACTTAAGGCACTAAGCACTAAGTCCTAATCCTAATCTTGAAGTCTATGAATAATTTTAAGGATTGAAAAAGTAGAAACAGTTGGGTCTTGAAGATCAACATAGATAATCTTACTTAGTAAAAAATGTATCCAGAACATAAAGGCATATGGTAAGAGAATTAGGAGTCTACATGTTTTTCAGAATTGCCATTTGCATCATGCCATTGTCTATACCTGGATTGCATTTAATTTAGCTTAGTATCATGGCATCAAGGAATCAAGCCTCCGGAATATGATAATTCATTTAAAAATACCCCAGATATGAGTCTGCATATAAGGTAGATTTTATAGGAAAGCAAACATAGGAAATGATAGAAACTTATATCATTTTCAAAGCACAGAAACTCTACTATTAATTTTACAGATAATCATAACATAATTATCTGGGCTCTATGTATCATATTTCATAGAGGATCCAGCAAGCTATCAAAGAATAAAAATCATGTTGTTACCTATTTGAACAAACACTTTTATTACATAAATGAAATTTAGCTATGTGGGGATTGATTAAATTTAATCAATCAATATAACCTCTTGTTTGCCATAACCTGGTCTAACAAGAGGGGCACATGCATCATCATATGTGTGTGCATATCCTTGTGGTTGCACTGATATATCTATATTAGTAAAACTTTTGATCCTGGATAAAGTTTGTTTATTGGAAAAAGGAAAATGACCCTGGAAAATATATTTGTTAATGAATGATATATATATATATATATATATATATATATCACTTTGTAAAAAAAAATCCTTACAAAATTAAGGCAGTAAAGAGAGGGTCATTGCAACCCTTGGAAGCTCTTTTCAATGGTCATGTAATCAAGTTGAGCATCGTTTAAAGTAATACTAGCGTAGTAGACGACATAAAGAATTTTGTTGATACGTTGTCCTAAGACAGCACCAACTACGGATTTAGAGGAGTCACACATTATTTCAAAAGGAAGATCCCAGTTGGGTGAGCAAATGATGGAACCAGAAATGATTTCATTTTTAAGAGGTTCGAAAGTAGAAACACAATTATAATTAAAGTCAAATGGAATGTATTTTCCAAGAAGAGTCGTCAGAGGTCGAGCAATTTTACTAAAGTCTTTCACAAAGCGTCGATAAAAACCAATGTGTCCTAGAAATGAATGAATGTCCTTGATAAATTTGGGAATGGGTAGATTTGAAATTACGTCAACTTTTGCTTTATCTATACCAATGCCTTTGTTTGAAATGACATGCCCAAGGACAATGCCATGTTTGACCGTAAAATGGCAGCTTTCCCAATTTAACGTTAAATGTTTGTCCTCGCATCGATTCAAAACCATCTCGAGATGGTGTAAGCACTCAGAAAAATAATTTCCAAAGATGGAAAATTCATCCATAAATACTTCTAAAAAGATTTCGATCCTGTCGGAAAAGTTGCGGACCATGCACCTTTAGAAAGTAGTAGGAGCATTGCAAAGGCCAAATGGCATATGTTGATACACAAAGGTGCCAAAGGGACACGTGAAAGTTGTTTTCTCTTAATCTTCGGGAGCAATCAGAATTTGGTTATAACCGAAATAACCATCAAGAAAGCAATAGAATTCATGGCTGGCTAATCGTTCAAGCATTTGGTCGATGAAAGGTAGAGGGAAGTGATCATTATGTGTTGCAACATTTAATTTTCAATAATCAATGCAAACACGCCAACCCGTTTGGGTACGAGTTGGAATGAGTTCATTAGCGTCGTTCATGATAACGGTAAGTCCAGACTTGGCATGACATGAATTGGGCTAACCCACGAACTATCAGAAATAGGGTATATGATTCCGTTATCGAGGAGTTTAATAATTTCGTCACGAAGTACATCCTTCATTTTGGAGTTAAGCCTTCATTGCATGTCATGAACAGGCTTAGCTTCGTCAACTAAGTGGATGCGATGTTGAACAACAGTGGGACTAATTCCCTTAATATTGGTAATCGATCATCTAATTGCCTCTTTGTTTTTTGACAGAATTGAAAGAAGGGAGGCCTCTTGATCAAGAGAAATATTAAAGAGATTATGATAGAAAGTGTTTCATTGTCACTTATGTGTGCATACTTAAGGGATTAGGAAGAGTTTTGAGTTCCAATCTTGAGGGTTGCTCAATCAAAGAATTTGGTTAAAGTTTTGACTCAACTGTGAGGGGTTAAAAAGGAAGTACATTTTCAATCTCGTTAGGTTCATCTTGAAACAGTTGTTCGTATTCGGTCTCGCATTCGTTGTTAAGGTCAACTGTTTCATTGTCAAAATTTCTTGAATGGAGCTAACTTCCAACGTTTGGTCAAGTGGTTCATTTGATTGATTTTCAAGATTGAAGATGTTGAGATCAAAAGTCATGTTACCAAAAGAAATTTTCATCGAACCATTTCAACAATTGATTAGGGCATTTAAAGTGGCTGAGAAAGGTCGTCCTAATATAAGTGGAATTTGACTCATCAAATTATTCATAGGTTGTCTCTCTAGGATGATGAAATCGATGGGGAATATGAATTGTCCGATTTTTATGAGCACGTCCTCGATTTCTCCCGTAGGTTTCTATATCGAACGATTGGCAAATTTAAGAGTTACTTTCTTCGGTTTTAGTTCACCCAAGCCATGTAGCTGATAAACTAAATAAGGAATCAAATTTACACTCGCACCTAAGTCTAATAAGCATTTGTTAATTGTATTGTCTCCTATTGTACATGAGATCGTCGGACATCCAGGATCTTTGTAGTTTATGGGAATTGATTGAGACAAAACTTCGCTAAAACTGGCAGCTAAGAAAACTTTTTTGGGTACATGAGTGTGTCATTTTTGAGTACACAAGTCCTTTAGAAACTTAGCTTAAGTTGGAACTTGTTAAATGATATCATGGAGAGGGATGTTCACTTATACTTGTTTGAAAATTTCCAACATCTTTTCCATTTGATCGGAATGTTTCTTAGGTCGATATCAATGTGGAAGTGGAATATGATACTCAGTAGGTCAGTCTACTTGAGTAGAAGAAGAATTTGGGTTGGAATTTGATTCGATATTTGACTTGATGTTTTGTTCAGAATCGCTTGTCATTTTCGAAGTGTCAAGAGGAGCTTTCGGTAAATCGTTTGGATTGACAACATGGTTATCGATTAGTTTACTGAAACACAAAGTCGTGATAGCATTCATTTGGTTCACATTACTATCTTGAACGACATGAGCTTGATTCAAGTTCGTGTTTTGATTTCTAGGGTTCAAAACAGGCCGACTTAGGAATGTGCCTCATTCGCATTCACTCACAGAAGTGGCTAATTGACTCATTTGCATTTCGAGTTTAGCAATTGATTGACTCGTATTTTTCATGTATGAGGTTAAAAAATTATGCAAATTTCTATTTGATTGATGGTTTTGAGTGGTCGCTTTAGCTAAAGTTTCAAGACTTTTCTCTTAAGTGAAGTCATTTGTTTATTGTCTTAGGGAGCGAAAGATTGTTGTGGTTGATTTTGAGACGGAGGTGCAAAATTTTGTAGAAAATGGTTGGGCTAAAAAGGAGGATTTGAAGTATTGTTTGGAAATGTTTGAAAATTGGGTCGAACCAAATTCATATTAGAGTTATTTTGGTTCCATGAAAAGTTAGGATGATTTCTCCAACCGGGATTGTAGGTTGGAGAAAATGGGACATTCTTAATCTTGTTAAAAGCATTGAGTTGTTCTAACGATTGAGGGCATTGATCGGCGATGTGATTCAGATCGTTACATTAATAACATAATGGTTGGTGTGATAACCCGGATTTTTGGGCATCTGATAATTGGATAATTAAATGGTTTATTCAATTGAACAGATAAAATTCTGATAATAAAAGATATCTGGTTATGTAAGTGAATTTGAAAATATAATAAAAATTGAATTTTAAATATTGGAATAAATATTTGATAATCTTCTAATATAATTACTTAAAGTTTTACAAATTAATCTTTTAAAACAAATAATAAGGATTGTGTATATATAGATATAAGAAGATTTTAAATAGAATTTGGATTTGAATTTGAAATTCAAAAAGATAAATATCTTAAAATAAATTGGATTTAAAAATAATATATATATATATATATATATCTTAATTTGGATTTAAAATATATTATATATGATTTTATTTTGAAATATAGTTGTTCTATAATTTTCTTTTAAAGGATTTATATATATACTAAGAAATGTAATTATTAAATAAGGAATTGAATATAAAAAGCTTTATACCATTTAAAAATAAATAAATTCATGTATAATTACATGTGTTATCTCATTAGTCTTTTAAAATACAAGTGTTAGATGATTAAGAAGGAAGAAAGACAAGTGTCATTTAGTTTTATCATGGAGGAAAAATTTATAAAAATAGGAAAATGAGATATATAAACTATCAAATCCCCTCCTTCTCATTTCTTCTAATTCTACCAAGCTTTAGAAAAAAATCGTAAACATCCTAAAGCCAGAAAACAAAGAGACCTAAAGCCTGAATAAAATTCAAAACTGAATCTGAAAAAAAAACTGAAGTAATCAAAATGCAAGATCAAGATCAAAGGATAAAACTCTGACCTGAAGTAATCAAGTTTTCAAAGCAACAAATTCAACATCAAAGTAAATCAAACATCAGATCATCATAAATCAAACTGATCCAGATAAACCAAGTTTCAGAAAACAAAAGCAAGCTTTCAGATCAGAGCATTAAAACCAGGCCTCTGTTCTTCAGTGAGGTGAGTAAACTACTATTTCAGATTTGAATCTGTTATATATCTTAATGAATGTTTGAAGTTTTGTTATGGAAAATGTTGTATGAATGAAATAAAATTGTCAGTATGTATACATACATAGGTAGATTGGCTATGCATGTCTGTATATACCTCTCTGTTATATTACAGGCTACAATTTCATCAAATAAAATTCGTATCTTCTTATTCTAACCAATTCAAGTTATGATTCCTGAAATGAAAATGTTCATAACAATATAAAGTCATTTTTAAAAGTAATTGCAAGTGTTTATGTTGGATATTTATTCCAAAAACAATAAATGTCAGTAATGATCTAAAATAATCAGAAAATCATTGTTCAAAATTTCTTATTTTAATTGTATAACCTGATTCGATCTTGCAAGTGATGAATTTTAATAATAAAATTTTGATTTTTAGTTTTGATTTGAGGTGGGATTTTGGGGTTGAATGGAAAAGACATTTTTGTCAAATTCTGTTGATCGGCGAGGATTGGTGGGTCGAGGTTCATGTTGGAAGTAGCTCGTGGGTCGAGGATGGTAAAAAAAAATAGTCAGCGATTTTCTGAATCGCCGTAGAGGTGGCACGATGTCGAACTAGGGTTCGATTGGCAGTTTTAGTCGATTGGGTTTAAGTGGCTGCTGCATCGTCGTGGGTAGATCGGAACCGGTTGGAGGTGGTGGAAATGAAGCATTGTCGATTGACGTGACTCTGGATGGAACGGCGAGGTGTCAGATGGACGGAGGTGATGGTGCTCGATGAGTTTTTGGATCGGGTTTGGGTTCGGTGATGCATCGTGTACTTGATTTCGATTCCAGTCGAAATCATTGGTGCTGAGTGGTCGAAATCGAGTGAGGAGGTCGAAGTCGTCTTGCTGGCGATGGCATCGGTGATCAGAACGTCGACGTTCGCTTGTGCACGTGTCCGTGTATCTGTGTGTCTGGGTTGGTTGCTGTAAGATTTGAGTAGAGAGAAGAATGATTTGTCTCGGGTATATACTCGAGGAAAATGGTAGTTCGACTCGAAGACGAGAGAGAGATGGGGGAAAACTCGGAGATGGGCTCGTGAGTATATCGGGATGGACCCGAAGTAAATTTACCAGTTTTAAAATTTTAATAAAGCAAGTTTAAAAAAATATAAAAATAAACCTAGTTTGAATCATTTCTTAAAATCTTTCCCTTATATAATAAATGGTATTAAAAAGTAAAGTTAAGGAAGTTATAATTTGTTAAGTTTAAACTTTAAGTTATTTTAAACTTAATTTAAATTGTACTTAAGTGTTAATTAAAGGATAATTAATATAATTGAATTGGAGTTAATTAATTAAAGATTAATTAATTAAAGGATTAAGGTTAATTAATAATGTGATTAATTACTAGTTAAGGTAATTAATTAAAAGAGAGTAATTAATTAAGGAAGTAATTAAGGATCATTAATTTATATAATAAATAATTAAGGGTTCATTAATTGAGATAAATTAATGAATATGGTTAATTAAAGATTAATTATTTAATTATAGTAATTTAATGATAGTAATTAAAAGTAAATTATTGTGTATGGTTAAGGATAATTATTTGAATGTAATTAAAGATAATTAATCAAAGGAGATTAATTAAGGAAGATCATTAAGAGATAATTTATATATTTGTAATTAATTAGGATTAAGGTAATCCAAGTAATTAAAGGATAATAATTAATTTAATTAAAGGTTAATTAAATTGATTAAGAGTTTATCAAACTTACTTATGGATGATTGATTGATATTAATACTGGATGATTTGGGTATGATATCTATGATATATGCTGTTTTGTGAGATGAATGTTTGATATGAATTATTTATTGTGATATTGTGATTCATCTATCTGTTTATATCATCTTGAATATAAGTTTAAATGTTTAAACCCTTAAACAACTTGGACATTTAAAACGATGACATTTGAATTCGAAGAGACCGGGGTCGGGTATTAGTAAATACCCGAAACCACTTCGATTTGAAATCTTCCATAATTCTTTATAGATTGATATGTGAAATCAATAGGCCGGTTTGGGATAATATGGACCATTTAAACTAAGTTGGATACTTAGATATTGTTTTGTGAAAATAAGTATTGACTATATAAGTTGGTTACTTATAGTAAAGTACGAGTTACCCCGGGTTTTAAATAAGTTCTATAAATTGGAATTTCTTGTTAGATGGGTTTACTCACGCTGGTTTCCAGCCTGACCCGGGTGTTACTTTGATGTAATGCTCGGGTCAGACCGAGTATTACAGATTTCCAGGTAAGGACGTTTTGGAGCTCAGGAGGCGAGCTGGATGGCAGGAACGTATGGAGTGTATTCCGCTGTGATATATTATAGTTGCCCGAGACATGTTAATTCTAACCGTCTAGTATATTTGTGAATGTTGTAACTCTGATGTATAAAAATGTAATTAACAAATACAGGTTTTCTTTGTATAAATGCTATTATTTGTTATTATATTTAATCCGCTGCGAATGTGAGATGTTGTGTTTTCTGTTCTTCTTTCTTCTTTCTGTTTCTTTCTTCTATCTCTTTTCTTTTTCTCCTAACTATCTGGAATTTTCGGGTTCGAAAATTCCGGGTCGTTACAGTTGGTATCAGAGCGAGGTTAAGCGAGAACCTTGGCTCTGTTGGGATTACTCGTTAAGGATAGGGTCAATGGTACCCTAGAACGAGTTGAGTGTATATATATATATATGAGAGCGTAATTGTTATTTTCTTATATAAGGATTTTAAATGATTTTATATAAGAATATATTTTGATATATAAAATGATATTTCTTTCTATTAAATATTAAGGTAATTGGTTGTTAAAATATTGGAATTAAATTAAGTGGTAATAGAAATAAAGCCAAATTAAAATTGAATGAAGATAAGTTTGAAATAAATTCAAACTAAAATTAAAATCTTGAATTTGTAGAAATGTTATCAAGAATAAAGGTAATAATGAATTGGTTTCTAGATATGATAATCTTGGTTATTATCATAAATGGTAATTGTGTTTAATAATGAATGTTGTTAATGATTTAGCAAAATGAAATGTTTAGGGAAGTAAACATTTAAGTGAGTATAACTTATAAATTGGAATTGAAGAGAATTTAAAATTGTGAAATTTTAAATCTAAATCCAGAAAACTTGAAATTGTTTTAAAGAAGTTGTTTTGAATTAAAACCAAAGGTGGTTTAAAAATTTAAAGTATAACTTGGTGTGTAAAGAAAATGTATATATGAGGAATATATATAATACCAATGATGATTTGAAATAAACACTTAGTGTTGAGTTTTAAATTGGAATGTGATGTAAAACCCAAAGTAAAGTAAGTTTTTAAACTTAAAAGGGGAAAGACTATTAATCTGAAGTTTAAAATTTGAATGGGAATTCAAATTGTGAAAAGTTGACCGGATTAAGTAAATTTAACTTGGAGGAAGTTAAATAAGTTTGAATAAATAACTTGAATTGGAAATTTCAAGATGAAATTTAAATTTAACTTGGGTAGTTAAATGGCTAATTTAAATGGAAGTTATGAGTGATCTCAAAATGGGTTTGAGATCTGAAAATTGAACATGGATAATAAATTAGAATCTGAAGATTAAATTGTTTTTGAATTCTTATTTGAACTTTGTAATAAGTTAAGTAAAGATAATTTTAAAATGGAATTTTGAAATTTGAATTCAGAATTAAAAGGTTTAAAGATTTAATTTGTTAAAATAAAAAAATAAAGGTTGAATTAATTTAAAAGTGAAGGAATTTAAGGAATTAAATCAATATTTAAAAATTTTAACTCGAATTTATATAATTCGAGATAGTTTAAAATTGAGATTTAAATTGAATTAGTTCAAACTGAATTTGATTTGAATAAATGGGAATTGTGATTTAAGATGAATAAGTTTAAAATTCAAATGGAAAATTTGAATTGAATTAATTTAAAATAAAAATTGAAGATTGAATGAGTTCAAAAATTCAAATGGGAATTGGGATTAATTCATATAGAAATTGAAATGATTTGAAATTTAAGTGGATTCAATTTGAAATTAGTTTGAATAATTTGAAATTGTAATTAAAATGAATATGTTTAAAATCAAATGGAATTTGATTTGAAATTTGGAAAGGAATTAAGATTAATTCAACTTGAATTGGGATTGAATAAAATTCAATGGAAATTGAAGTATTGAGTCAATTTAAATGGAAGTGGAAATTTAAATTGAATTAATGGGAAATTAATTGGAAATGGAGATTGTGAAATTAAACAGTTTGGCTCTGGATTATTTTCAAATTGTTTTAATACAAGTATATGTTTCCAAACTATTTACTATACAATCTTTCTTCTTAAACCCCAAACTATCTTATACTTATTTTACAATTATTTTAAAACTATTTAACTATTTTGAAAACTGTCTTATAAACTAATTACTATTTTTCAGCTACTTATATGTAATCACTATTTTAAAAACTATTTTGCAATTATCTAACTATTTTTATACCTACTGAACTATTTTACAGCTATTTTACAAACTAATAACTATTTTTCAACTACTTATCTATTTTAAACTTTTTCAAGATATTTTTAAATTTAAATAGGTCAGAGTTCAAACTGTTTATAATTGAAGTAATAACTCAATGGTAAATGGAAGCAATTGAGAATAAGAGAATAGAATTAAAGGAAATGTGGATAGAAAGGAGAAATTGATTTAGCTAATAATCAATAAAGATAAATACGAAGGATGTACGTATATTATTCTATTCGCATAGTGATTTGATCCAGATTCGAACACAGAATTTCGAGATAATATTATCGATCCGAGTTAGGATTTTTCGCTCGATTTTCGAGGGCGAACCTGGATATGGATTTTTGATTTGTTCTGGATATTCTCTATCATAGCTACGACTATGCAAGGAGAATGACGGATTCTGGTCAAGAAACCAGATCTGAGTCCGCACTAGGAAGTCGGGTGGACGATACTAGTTCGGAAGTGAAATTGTGTGATCGATTGAGCGATCAGATTGATATTGTGTAAGGATGATATGTGTACATCGTACGGATTTGAATGAAATTGATATTGAAGATTTGTGAATAAGAACTGTAAAATGGTTTTTGAAAAGAAATATGGTTAATAACTTTATAAAAGATTTATCAAATGTGAATATTTGATTTGGAATAAAATAAAGTTATATATCCTTGTTGTATAAGGTAAATCTTCCCTTGTTTAATCTATTGCTAAAAGAAAAGGGTTTTGAAATATTTGAAGTATAAAAGAGGTTTTATACAAAGTTGAAATGATCCAAAGATTTTAAAAGTTATATATATCTATATCTATATATATATATAAAGGATCTTATGAGAATGATTTTGGAAAAGGTTTTGGGAACCTATGAATTTGGGAAAGGCTTTTGATTTTTGGGAAAATCAATTTTGGATTTTGAAAAGCCTAGTTTGAGAATTATCGATTTTGGTAATCGATTTTGTGTAAAGGAGATTTTGATAAATCATAAAGGATATGATTTGAAGATACTATAAGTATATAGTATAAAGTGTTTTGAGAATAGCTCTGGGGAAAAAGGCGCTTCCTTGAAATGAACTTCTCAGGAGTACCACTGGGTGGTACTGCCTTGAGCCCCAAGGGGGGTTTCTAAAGTTGATCCTGTGAGGAGTCCGGACAAAACTAGTTCCTGAGGATTATTTGTGTAGCGAAAGTCGAGGGGCTGGTGCCCACAGAGGCATTTGAGTTATGCTGTGACAACAATTTAACTCAATGTCACTACGATCTACTGCAGACCATAGCGAAAGTCATGTGTGCCGCTGAGAGCCAACTGTCTACGTTTGATTTTATATCGGTAGACTGTGACACTATGGTAACATAGCGAAAGTCGTTTGTGCCGCTGAGAGCCAACTGTCTACGTTTGATTTTATATCGGTAGACTGCGACCTATGTGGGAGAAGTTTCATTTTGACAGCGAAATCGTGTGTGCCGCTGAGAGCCAACAGTTACATGGACTTTTGCTGCGACGGCAACGTAACCCTGGGATGTAACTGCGATCTGTTGTGGGTTCCATGCTGTCATCAGTTACATGGACTTTTGCTGCGATGGCAACGTAACCCGTGATGTAACTGTGACCATGGATGGGGGTGATGATTTCCAGAGCATTCTCACCAAAGATATTTCCTCTATTTTCAAAAACGTTTTCGATATTTTCAAATAAAGTGTTTTCCAAATATTTTCACTAGGTGTTGAAAATGGTTCTGCTAAGTACTTATAGATTTTCAGTCTTACGCCTGATCAACGTATGACCGAATTTCTGTGAGAACGAGAATGGACTTGTTGAAACATCAAGTTATAAAAGTATTTTTATAAAAACTAATTTAGTAATATTATAAAGATTTTTTTTTAGTGTTTAAAAAAAAATATGTTCAAAGAGAAAATTTATCTGATAATAGGTAAATAATAAATTTTGGCTTCGTTCCTTTTCGAGGACGAAAAGATTTTAAGGGGGGAGGAATGTGATAACCTGGATTTTTGGGCATCTGATAATTGGATAATTAAATGGTTTATTCAATTGAACAGATAAAATTCTGATAATAAAAGATATCTGGTTATGTAAGTGAATTTGAAAATATAATAAAAATTGAATTTTAAATATTGGAATAAATATTTGATAATCTTCTAATATAATTACTTAAAGTTTTACAAATTAATCTTTTAAAACAAATAATAAGGATTGTGTATATATAGACATAAGAAGATTTTAAATAGAATTTGGATTTGAATTTGAAATTCAAAAAGATAAATATCTTAAAATAAATTGGATTTAAAAATAATATATATATATATCTTAATTTGGATTTAAAATATATTATATATGATTTTATTTTGAAATATAGTTGTTCTATAATTTTCTTTTAAAGGATTTATATATATACTAAGAAATGTAATTATTAAATAAGGAATTGAATATAAAAAGCTTTATACCATTTAAAAATAAATAAATTCATGTATAATTACATGTGTTATCTCATTAGTCTTTTAAAATACAAGTGTTAGATGATTAAGAAGGAAGAAAGACAAGTGTCATTTAGTTTTATCATGGAGGAAAAATTTATAAAAATAGGAAAATGAGATATATAAACTATCAAATCCCCTCCTTCTCATTTCTTCTAATTCTACCAAGCTTTAGAAAAAAATCGTAAACTTCCTAAAGCCAGAAAACAAAGAGACCTGAAGCCTGAATAAAATTCAAAACTGAATCTGAAAAAAAAACTGAAGTAATCAAAATGCAAGATCAAGATCAAAGGATAAAACTCTGACCTGAAGTAATCAAGTTTTCAAAGCAACAAATTCAACATCAAAGTAAATCAAACATCAGATCATCATAAATCAAACTGATCCAGATAAACCAAGTTTCAGAAAACAAAAGCAAGCTTTCAGATCAGAGCATTAAAACCAGGCCTCTGTTCTTCAGTGAGGTGAGTAAACTACTATTTCAGATTTGAATCTGTTATATATCTTAATGAATGTTTGAAGTTTTGTTATGGAAAATGTTGTATGAATGAAAGAAAATTGTCAGTATGTATACATACATAGGTAGATTGGCTATGCATGTCTGTATATACCTCTCTGTTATATTACAGGCTACAATTTCATCAAATAAAATTCGTATCTTCTTATTCTAACCAATTCAAGTTATGATTCCTGAAATGAAAATGTTCATAACAATATAAAGTCATTTTTAAAAGTAATTGCAAGTGTTTATGTTGGATATTTATTCCAAAAACAATAAATGTCAGTAATGATCTAAAATAATCAGAAAATCATTGTTCAAAATTTCTTATTTTAATTGTATAACCTGATTCGATCTTGCAAGTGATGAATTTTAATAATAAAATTTTGATTTTTAGTTTTGATTTGAGGTGGGATTTTGGGGTTGAACGGAAAAGACATTTTTGTCAAATTCTGTTGATCGGCGAGGATTGGTGGGTCGGGGTTCATGTTGGAAGTAGCTCGTGGGTCGAGGATGGTAAAAAAAAATAGTCAGCGATTTTCTGAATCGCCGTAGAGGTGGCACGATGTCGAACTAGGGTTCGATTGGCAGTTTTAGTCGATTGGGTTTAAGTGGCTGCTGCATCGTCGTGGGTAGATCGGAACCGGTTGGAGGTGGTGGAAATGAAGCATTGTCGATTGACGTGACTCTGGATGGAACGGCGAGGTGTCAGATGGACGGAGGTGATGGTGCTCGATGAGTTTTTGGATCGGGTTTGGGTTCGGTGATGCATCGTGTACTTGATTTCGATTCCAGTCGAAATCATTGGTGCTGAGTGGTCGAAATCGAGTGAGGAGGTCGAAGTCGTCTTGGTGGCGATGGCATCGGTGATCAGAACGTCGACGTTCGCTTGTGCACGTGTCCGTGTATCTGTGTGTCTGGGTTGGTTGCTGTAAGATTTGAGTAGAGAGAAGAATGATTTGTCCCGGGTATATACTCGAGGAAAATGGTAGTTCGACTCGAAGACGAGAGAGAGATGGGGGAAAACTCGGAGATGGGCTCGTGAGTATATCGGGATGGACCCGAAGTAAATTTACCAGTTTTAAAATTTTAATAAAGCAAGTTTAAAAAAATATAAAAATAAACCTAGTTTGAATCATTTCTTAAAATCTTTCCCTTATATAATAAATGGTATTAAAAAGTAAAGTTAAGGAAGTTATAATTTGTTAAGTTTAAACTTTAAGTTATTTTAAACTTAATTTAAATTGTACTTAAGTGTTAATTAAAGGATAATTAATATAATTGAATTGAAGTTAATTAATTAAAGATTAATTAATTAAAGGATTAAGGTTAATTAATAATGTGATTAATTACTAGTTAAGGTAATTAATTAAAAGAGAGTAATTAATTAAGGAAGTAATTAAGGATCATTAATTTATATAATAAATAATTAAGGGTTCATTAATTAAGATAAATTAATGAATATGGTTAATTAAAGATTAATTATTTAATTATAGTAATTTAATGATAGTAATTAAAAGTAAATTATTGTGTATGGTTAAGGATAATTATTTGAATGTAATTAAAGATAATTAATCAAAGGAGATTAATTAAGGAAGATCATTAAGAGATAATTTATATATTTGTAATTAATTAGGATTAAGGTAATCCAAGTAATTAAAGGATAATAATTAATTTAATTAAAGGTTAATTAAATTGATTAAGAGTTTATCAAACTTACTTATGGATGATTGATTGATATTAATACTGGATGATTTGGGTATGATATCTATGATATATGCTATTTTGTGAGATGAATGTTTGATATGAATTATTTATTGTGATATTGTGATTCATCTATCTGTTTATATCATCCTGAATATAAGTTTAAATGTTTAAACCCTTAAACAACTTGGACATTTAAAACGATGACATTTGAATTCGAAGAGACCGGGGTCGGGTATTAGTAAATACTCGAAACCACTTCGATTTGAAATCTTCCATAATTCTTTATAGATTGATATGTGAAATCAATAGGCCGGTTTGGGATAATATGGACCATTTAAACTAAGTTGGATACTTAGATATTGTTTTGTGAAAATAAGTATTGACTATATAAGTTGGTTACTTATAGTAAAGTACGAGTTACCCCGGGTTTTAAATAAGTTCTATAAATTGGAATTTCTTGTTAGATGGGTTTACTCACGCTGGTTTCCAGCCTGACCCGGGTGTTACTTTGATGTAATGCTCGGGTCAGACCGAGTATTACAGATTTCCAAGTAAGGACGTTTTGGAGCTCAGGAGGCGAGCTGGATGGCAGGAACGTATGGAGTGTATTCCGCTGTGATATATTATAGTTGCCCGAGACATGTTAATTCTAACTGTCTAGTATATTTGTGAATGTTGTAACTCTGATGTATAAAAATGTAATTAACAAATACAGGTTTTCTTTGTATAAATGCTATTATTTGTTATTATATTTAATCCGCTGCGAATGTGAGATGTTGTGTTTTCTGTTCTTCTTTCTTCTTTCTGTTTCTTTCTTCTATCTCTTTTCTTTTTCTCCTAACTATCTGGAATTTTCGGGTTCGAAAATTCCGGGTCGTTACAGTTGGGATGCTTAGTTCAGTTGATTGACTGAGAAAACGTTGTCGAATTTATTGATCATTGCATCAATTTTACTTCCAAAGACAACGATGACCCTATTGAGTGTGCGCTCGATCGTGAATAAATGGATTTCTCATTAGAACATTCCTATTAGGATGATTTTTTAGCCAAGTTCTCAAGGAACTGCCAAGCATCGTCATGACGTTGGGCGAGAAAATTACCTTGGCACATCGATTCAAGCATTTTCGTGAACTATTTTCAAGTCCATCGTATAAGATTCGACAAAGATTCCATTTTTCAAAATTATGGTGTGGACATTCTACCAAAAGCTCTTTAAATCTTTCAAAGTATTTTTCGAAGGGTTCACCTCTAAATATATGAAAGTTTACAATTTCGTTTCGTATTGGTCGTTTTTTCCAAGGGGTAGAATTTTTTTAAGAAAACTTGAACGAATTCATCCCAAGCTTTGATCGAGTTTGAAGGAAAGCTATACAACTATTTTTTTACATAATCGGTAAGAGCGAATGGAATTGACCTAAGTTTGATTCCATCGTCAAATAATTCTTGAAGTTTAATGGTTGCATAGACTTGTTCGAATTTTGTTAAGGAGATGTATGGGTCATCATATTCAAAATTGCCAAATTTCGAGAGTGTGGCAATATGATCTGAGTGATTTCGAGGTGATTACCCGTTGGAGCGGGTAAGGTGATATGAGAAGGAATAAAAACTCTCGGGAAAGATTCTATCCATGACAGTTCAGGGAGGGTTTTCATTGGCCATCTTTGGAGGATCGTTTGTTTGGGTTAAACGATTCATCGTCGTGTCACGAGTCTTGGTACTCATGCACAAGTGAAAAGATCAAGGAGACAAAGATGTGAAAATCAAGGTTAAGAAAATGAAACAAGGTTTAGAGAATAAAGTGAAAAATTATTTTCTTTTGTTTTTTTTAAAAACAAAAATATTTACGAAAAAGAAATTTATTTTTCAAAAGGGAGATTTGATTTGTTTCGTTTTTTTGACTTAAAAAAAGTTTTCCTTTTTAAATGTTTTTTTTTCGTTTTTGTTTTTGAAAAGATTTTTTTCTTTTAGATTTTTGGTTTTTTTTTTAAACTAAATTTAGTAAAATGCTTGTTTTTCGATTTTTGGTTTTTGATTTTGTCTGCTTTTTTTTGTTCAAAGGAAAATATTTTTTGTTTTTTTGGATTTTTTTTGGTTTTTTGTTTAAAAACTAAGTTAAGGTAAATGTGCTTTTTTTCTTTTGGAATTTTTTTTTATATATGCATGAACTAATGCAACTAAATGAATGCAAGGACTTAAATACAAATTTTCTGTCCTTAGTAGCTCCTAACCCAAAACTGTATAATCACACATTGACTTAATTCAACAAAATAGTTGAAATGACCCTCTCTTTTTATACCTTAATTTGTAAGGAAATTTTTTTTAACATAGAGATATATACATATATTTATTATCATATATATATATTTCTGAAGCCTAGAGTCATTTTTCCTTTCATCAAATAAACAATTTATCCAGGATCAAAATTTCTACAAATATAAATATATCAGTGTATTCATAAAGATATGCACATACATATGAGGATGCATGTGCCTCTCTTGTTTAAATCAGAGTTATGGTAAACAAGAGGATAATTTGATTGATTAAATTTAATCAATCCACCCATAGTTCAATTTAATTCATACAACAAAATTCCATCCATATATGTATTTGTAAGATTTTAACTCTTGATTTCTTGCTGGATTCTCTATGAAGGGTAATTCCTAGAAACAAGGAACTTGTGTTATGATCACATATAAATGTTTGGTGTAGTGCTTATGTCGTGAAAATGATATAAGTTTATATCATTTTCTATGTTTGATTTTCTATAAAATCTGCCTTAGATACAAACTCTTTTCTGGAATATTTTTAAGTGAGATATCATGTTCCTAAAGCTTAATTCTTTGATGTCATGATGCTATGCTAAATGAAATGCAAGCATGAATGAGTTTCCTGAGATCCTGAGGATCCAAAACATGGTTTTAATGGCAAAATGATTTGCTACAAACCAGACTCATTGTTCTGGTATAAGCCATAGGGCTTTAAAATGCATTTGAACAAAGCTTTAGTAAAAGGAGTTCAGATTCATGTTAAAATTCAAAGGTAACCGATGTGCAAATATTCGAGCAAAATATGTTTAAACATACATATATACAAACTATCATGTACATGGCTTTCAACTCCTACAGATACAGATTTCTTCCTTCATTCAAGAATGAGAAATAAATCATTTGCATAGTACAAATTGAATTATGAAAACATGTAGACACATAATACCTTTTCCCTATGCCTTCAAACTCTTGTATGCAGATGTCATGATGCAAGGATAAACCAAATTGTTTATTGAGACTCAACTATCCAGATTTCCAATACTTAATCCTTTTCAAAGACTCAAGATTGACTAATACATTTATAAAATATAACCATCCTATTTGTCATAGTATTCTTGCTCAGATTTACATACAAAATCATAGGTTAACTTCTTCAACTTTTCAGATAATATCCAAATTTATAAACTCCAGTTACAAGTCAATTCCTTAGCAAAATACTTAGCAAAATATCCATCCATCATTAATTACTTAATACAAGTGATAATTTAAAATATCAATACATGCAGATTTCATCTTTTAAGCTCTTATCTATCTAATTTTAGCATGCTATAATCATCTTCCCAAAGCCTTGCTCCTACTCATACTTAGTTGCTGCAATTCCTGGAAAAGCATTTGAAGCTGCCCCATATTAAATGAGACAACCCATATGCCATTAGCACACTAGGGTCAGACACATGTCTGGGATGAGAAAATCCACTAAAACAATTGGTAAATCAAGTTAAAGTTGAAACATACATAAATCAGTATATCCTGCCTTTAGAAAACAAGTAAGTCATAGTGTGCATGTTCTGTGTCAATGTGCATGTGCATACTTAAATTTTTCTTTCCAGAAACCTTATAAAGATATGGAACAGGCATACATTCATACAAATCAGCCATAAATCAAATAAGCATCCATACAAAACAGGGAAATCACTAAAATGAATTAAATCATTTATTCCCTACTCAGATTTCATCCAGGAAAACTCTAGTTCCTCCTTTTATCAAATTTTCTTACATTGATATATTTATCTATCTTGGTCTCATCTGCAATCATATGAATCAATGGACACATTGTAATGGACTAATTCACTCCATTACACAAAGATCTCAGGACTTAAACAAGCCATGTGTCAACTTGTATTGCTCAAGAACACAAGTCATTCCTGTAGTGCTCTTGACCCCATTTCCTAGTTAGTTTTAAGTTGATAATAACTCTTTTGATTTTCCATGACTAAACCATTCGGTGAATCATTTCACTAAAACAAACATCCATGTCATGGAATTTCATATCTTTCATAACCAAACAAAGACAAGCAGGCAATTAAACATAAGTGTCTAATAATTAAGATTCTGCATCTATATATATATATATATATATATATATACTTGCATTTTAAAAGGGGTATATGCAACTAACATTGGCTTATGGCTTGTGAGAGAGTTTTTCATCTTGCAAACATCTGTGCTTAAGTTAAACTCAGAATGACCAAGTTTCACTGAATCACAAATTTATTTGCTACGTATATGGCTATTTATATTTTTCCATTGAATTAGGAGTATCAGCACATAGGCAACCCTATTGCACCTCTAATCCTTTTTGTCTTAAGCCTCAGCACCTATACACAAGTATATTGCAGCTCAACATGTTTATATTCTCTGGGTTATGCCAGAACCAACACTACTTGCCTATATCCATCATTTGATTCTCTGGGTATTCACTTATTTTTTTCTTTCTAATATTAACATATCAGAGAGATCTGGGTTTATAAAAACATATTTACTAATAATACTTAGAACTTTCACATAATAGATCAAGCAGAACAACCAAACTAAAGATCAAAGCATTTTCATCTTAGAAATCAAAGAAAGATAACCACATATAAAAATACATTTTAAGAAAGATCAACTTATAAACCGGCTGCCTTCATTAGGACTTAGTGCCTTAGATTTTTGAGTGAGTTTTCTAACCTAGCTCTCCTTTACTTCTTAGTTGATTGATAAGCTTTTGCCTTTACCCCCAAATCCTTTTCTTCACTTGTCTTATATATATATTATATATTTTTTTCAAGAGCTATCAGGGAAGAAGAGAAGGCCCCTCTTATGACTGCTTATTTATGCAGGGTTCTTCTAGGGTTTAAGGTGCTAGCTAAAGTCATTTTTGCCCACCCAAAATCATGCCATTTGCATTTAGTTTAAACCCAAAATTTTACCCTCTCCGGCTCAAGTTTGTGGAGAGAAAAGAGGTTTTATCATTTTGGTTATTTTCAGAAATTTTGCTTTTCCAGAAAATGCTTTTTCTCTTATCTAATATCAGGCTAAAGGTGTGACTTGATTTCCATTATTTTATCATATATATATATGCCAAGGGTTCTTCCTAATTCTACCTATACAAAACATATCACTAGTTTATCTTACTTTTCTATTTTTAGCTTTCACTTAAATAGCACATGCTTCCCTTATTTATTTATAAAAGGATTGCTCCTTTTATATCTTCATTCTTGCTTTTTGCCTATAGTTAAAATACATTTGTGTATTTTTATTTTACTAATTTGAACACTTGTGTTTGATTAGCATACATATATGTATATATATGTCTTACAGAAATAATTAATACATATATATGTCTATACATTATTTTTACTGAACACATATGCACATATACACTCAAATACAACCAGTAGTATCCATATATATTTAAGCATATAGCTTTTTAAGGATTTAATCTATTTATCTGTATATATATATATATGTGTATATATATATTTCATACACATCAACATATGTTCATTCATCTCATCCAGAAATTAAGCTTCTACTCATGTGTATTTCCTGTGCACACATGTACACATAAAGCTACACCATATCAAGCCATATCAATTCCTTTTCAAAATTAGTTTTAAAAAAATTATTTTAAACTTATTTATATTTTCAAAATAAATTCCTAAAATCTTGGGTCATTACATATACCCTAACTTTTCGAAATTGTGTCCCACAATTTTTCCTAAGCTTAAATCAAATTTAAACTTAATTCAGAGAACAAATACATTCTCAACCAAATAGATTTTAGTTCTATCACAATAACTAAAAATACATGCATCCAAAAGGAAAACAAATTAAAAATCAGAATTACCTTTAATCTGAAAATCGCTTAGGATAGTTCATCCTAACCTTGTCTTCTAATTCCCATGTGTAATCACTAGGATCAAGACTCCACTGTACGTTCACAAGTTTCAGTGATTTATTCCTCAACTTCTTCACATCCTTTGCCAAAATTCCCACTGGATCCTTTTCATAAATCAAATTAGGATTTATTTGCACTTGGGTTGGGGTCTCAAGAATTTCTGCCTTGTTATGAACCCACCTTCTCAATTGTGATACATGAAAAACATTATGCGTTGCTTTCATTTCCTCTGGTAGTTCCAATTTGTATGCTAAAGAGCCTATTCTTTCTAGAATTTTATAGGGTCCAACATACCTTGGTGTGAGTTTTCCTTGCTTGCCAAATCTCAAGACCTTTTTCATAGGTGAAACCTTTATGAAAACAAAGTCTCCTACTTCATATTCCACCTGCTTCCTTTTCATGTCTGCAAATTTCTTTTGCCTGTCTTGAGCTGCTGCAATTCTCCTCCTTACCAGCTCAATTTTCTCTTTAGTTTCTTGTATGTACTCAGGCCCTAAAATAGCTCTTTCTCCTGTTTCTACCCAACATACAGGTGATAAACATGGCTTGCCATATAAGGCTTCAAATGGAGCCATCCCTATGGTGCTTTGATAGCTGTTATTGTATGTAAACTCAGCTAAATGGAGATAATCTTCCCAGTTACCTCTAAAATCCAGTGCACATGCCCTTAACAAGTCCTCTAAAACTTTGTTCACCACCTCAGTCTGCCCATCTGATTGTGGATGGTAGGCAGTGCTTAAGCATAATTCACTTCCCATGGCTTCTTGAAAACTTTTCCAGAATCTTGATGTGAAGATAGTATCCCGATCACTCATAATAGTTTTGGGAATGCCATGTAACCTTACCACCTCCTTCATAAATACTTGAGCTAATTTCGGTGCATTCCTTTCTGATTTGACTGGAATGAAATGTGCCACTTTAGTTAGCCTATCTACTATCACCCATATACTTGTGTTTCCTCTCTTAGATCTAGGTAGTCCATCTATGAAATCCATGGATATGTCTTCCCATTTCCACTGTGGTATGTTAAGAGGTTGTAACAACTCTGATGGCTTTTGTGTTTCTGCCTTGACTTGTTGGAAAGTCATACATCTTGCAATATATTTGGCTACATTTGACTTCATTCCCTTCCACCAAAAATTTCTTTTTAAATTTTGATACATCTTTGTACTGCTTGGGTGTATGGAGTACTTACTCCTATGATATTCATTCAATATTTCCTCCTTCAACTCCATGTTTTCTGGAACACATATTCTATTCTGGTTTCTTAAATAACCATTTTTATCAATATGGTAATTTGTCACTTCTTCCCCTTTTGATATGAGAATTTTCTTCTCTAATAAGTTTGTGTCTTGTTCTTGCATTTTTCCTACCTTCAAAATTAAATCTGATTGCAGAGACATTAAACTCAATTTTCCTTTACTCTTATCTCCTTCAACTGGTACCATTTGTACCTTACTACTTGCTTCAATTTCCAAGTCAGTGAGTATAGACAAATCTTTAAATTCTTCCATCATCAGCATAGCTATCTTAGCATGTTGTCTACTCAAGGCATCTGCAACTTTGTTTGCTTTACCTGGTGTATAGAGTATGTCTAGATCATAGGCAGCTAAGAACTCCACCCATCTATGTTGCGTCATGTTTAAATCTTTTTGTGAAAATAAATACTTTAAAGACTTGTGGTCAGTGTAAAGTTCAAACTTAGTTCCTAACAAATAATGTCTCCAAAGTTTCAAAGCATAGATCACAGCTGTTAATTCAAGATCATGTGTGGCATACCTTACTTCATGGGGTTTGAGTTGTCTGGATGCATATGCAATGGCTTGGCCTTGTTGCATCAACACTGCACCCAAGCCAAACCCACTAGCATCAGTGTATACAACTAATTCTTCATTTCCCTGGGGTACTTTCAAGATTGGAGCATTCACTAATGCCTCCTTCAACTGTTCAAAAGACTTCTCACACTTCTCTGACCAAACAAAAGCTTGATTTTTCCTGGTTAGGTTAGTAAGTGGTGTAGAAATTTTTGAAAAATCTTTTATAAATCTCCTATAATATCCTGCCATCCCCATAAATGATCTTACTTCACTCACTGTGCTAGGCCTCTTCCATGCTTGAATAGCTATTACTTTATTGGGGTTCACAGAAATTCCTTTGGCAGAAATGACATGGCCAAGGAAATGTACTTCCTCTTTCCAAAATGCACATTTTGAAAATTTTGCCTTTAAATCTTTTTCCCTCAATCTAGACAAAACTAGATGCAAATGACTTTTATGTTCTTCCACTGTTTTGGAATAAATTAAAATGTCATCAATAAAAATCAGCACAAATTTGTCAAAATAATCTCTAAAGGTTCTATTCATTAAATCTACGAAGTATGAGGGGGCATTTGTCAACCCAAATGGCATAACCATAAACTCATATAGACCATATCTAGTATTAAATGCAGTGTACTTAACACTTGAGTCTTCAACCTTCATCTGATGAAACCCTGATGCTAAGTCTAATCTAGAAAATATCTTAGCTTCACTGAGTTGATCAAAAAGATCATCTATCCTAGGCAATGGGTATTTATTTTTGATGGTGACCTTATTTGGTTCTCTGTAATCTATACACATCCTCAAAGTACCATCCTGTTTCCTTACAAACACTACTGGAGCACCCCAGCATGAGTCACTTGGCCTTATAAACCCTTTACTTTCTAATTCCTCTAACTGATTTTTCAATTCTTTTAACTCACTTGGCCCCATTCTGGTAGGCTTCTTAATTATTGGGCTTGATCCTGGTATGAGATTGATTTGAAACTCTACTGGTCTATGGTATGGAACACCCTTAACCTCCCCAAAAACATCCAAGTATTCATTGACTATGGGAATTTCTTCAATAGTAAGTTCACTGAAATCTTTTTCCAAGTCAATTAAATGATACAATTTCCTTCCCTTAGCTACTTCACACAAAATTGTGATTCTCTGGCCTCTAAAGTTATGCAATGATATGGTGGATAAATCTAAGTTAATTATGGCTTTAAATTGCCTTAACCAGTCTACCCCCAATATAACACCTATATTTGGGTAGTTTAAAACATATTAATTGGAAATAAAAGTATCTCCTCCTATGTTTAATTCCACATCCACACAAATCATATTTAAAACACTAGAACTCCCTAGTGGACTTTGTACAAGCAATGGAGTTTCAACCAATATGCAATTCAATTTTAGCATTTTAACTAGTTCATAAGAAATCAAAGAGTTAGTTCCCCAGTTTTATATACTACTGCTATGGGTATGGTACAAATAAATAGTGTACCTTCCACTTGACTGTGATTTTCAGCATTAATCTCCACTGTGGATTTGCCTTTGCCTTCCAAATTTGCCAATTTTCCTTGCTGTTTATACTCAGGACAGTTTCTCTTCATATGCCCCTCTTTCCCGCATAGATAACACTTGAAAGCTCCTTCTTTTAATTCTGGACATTTTGGTTTGATGTGTCCTTCCTTACCACAGCGGTGACACACAATTTTCTTCTTAGTTTCCTTAGCTTTGGTATCTCGAGTGCCTTTGTTACTGGCCTCTTTTTTCTTCTTATCATAAGGGTGATATCTCCCCTTACCCTTCATAGTGTTATTATTCTTAAAATTTCTGAACTTCTCCCTCTCCTTGTCATGCTGCTCCAATTTCAAAGCCAAGTCTATTACTTGATCAAAAGTTCTGTCAGCATAAGGTAACATGGCTCTGCTAAGTCCTGGGTTCAAACATTTTATGTACCTATCATTTTTGGATGCTTCATCTGCCACTAGCATTGCTCTATATTTGGATAACCCCTCAAACTTTTGAGTGTAGTCAGTGACATTCAGAGTTCCTTGCCTGAGTCTAATAAATTCTTCGAGTAAAGTGGTCTTATCTGACGTTGGTACAAATCTTGCCTCCAACATCTCCTTGAATTGATTCCAAGTGATTTCATTCTCATTTCTCCCTGTAATGATTACTTCCCACTAGCTTAAAGCTACTCCTTTCAACTGTCTTGAAGCCACTTGCCTCTTCCTTTAATCATCAAGCTGCATGTCATTGAAAATCCTATCCAATGTTCTCAACCATGCTTGAATTTCCATCACATTCTCAGTCCCTTCAAAACTCTTACCTCCCAAGTTTGTATAAGCCTTTAATAGTTTTGAAAGTTCCTCATGTGGATTCTCAGGCCTATGCCCAATTCCATCCCTTAAAACCCTTACAAACTCTTGCATATCAAGCATTTGTGGTGCACTTGTTCCTGCATGATGTGATCCCCTTCCTACCATGGGTTGCTAACCAAGTTATGGGAAAATGGTATTAGTATACTGTGAGTATTTTCTATAGTTAATATTTTCCAATCTAAATTATTTTCATCCAAAACAAACAGACATAATATATTTCTATAGTACTCAACAATCAATGCAACCATTTGCTCTGATACCAAATGAAATGACCCTCTCTTTTTATACTTAATTTGTAAGGAATTTTTTTTAACATAGAGATATATACATATATTTATTGTCATATATATGAGTCATTTTTCCTTTCATCAAATAAACAATTTATCCAGGATCAAAATTTCTACCAATATAAATATATCAATGTATTCATAAAGATATGCACATACATATGAGGATGCATGTGCCTCTCTTGTTTAAATCAGAGTTATGGTAAACAAGAGGATAATTTGATTAATTAAATTTAATCAATCCACCCATAGTTCAATTTAATTCATACAACAAAATTCCATCCATATATGTATTTGTAAGCTTTTAACTCTTGATTTCTTGCTGGATTCTCTATGAAGGGTAATTCCTAGAAACAAGGAAATTGTGTTATGATCACATATAAATGTTTGGTGTAGTGCTTATGTCCTGAAAATGATATAAGTTTATATCATTTTCTATGTTTAATTTTCTATAAAATCTGCCTTAGATACAAACACTTTTTTGGAATATTTTTAAGTGAGATATCATGTTCCGAAAGCTTAATTCTTTGATGTCATGATGCTATGCTAAATGAAATGCAAGCATGAATGAGTTTCCTGAGACCTTGAGGATCCAAAACATGGTTTTAATGGCAAAATGATTTGCTACAAACCAGACTCTTTGTTTTGGTATAAGCCATAGGGCTTTAAAATGCATTTGAACAAAGCTTTAGTAAAAGGAGTTCAGATTTATGTTAAAATGCAAAGGTAACTGATGTGCAAATATTCGAGCAAAATATGTTTAAACATACATATATACAAACTATCATGTACATGGCTTTCAACTCCTATAGATACAGATTTCTTCCTTCATTCAAGAATGAGGTATAAATAATTTGCATAGTACAAATTGCATTATGAAAACATGTAGACACATAATACCTTTTCCATATGCCTTCAAACTCTTGTATGCAGATGTCATGATAAAAGGATAAACCAAATTGTTTATTGAGACTCAACTATCCAGATTTCCAATACTTAATCCTTTTCAAAGACTCAAGATTGACTAATACATTTATAAATATAACCATCCTATTTATCATAGTATTCTTGCTCAGATTTACATACAAAATCATAGGTTAACTTCTTCAACTTTTCAGATAATATCCAAATTTATAAACTCCGGTTACAAGTCAATTCCTTAGCAAAATACTTAGCAAAATATCCATCCATCATTTAGTACTTAATACAAGTGATAATTTAAAATATCAATACATGCAGATTTCATCTTTTAAGCTCTTATCTATCTAATTTTAGCATGCTATAATCTTCTTCCCAAAGCCTTGCTCCTACTCCTACTTAGTTGCTGCAATTCCTGGAAAAGCATTTGAAGCTGCCCTATATTAAATGAGACACCCCATATGCCATTAGGACACTAGGGTCAGACACATGTCTGGGATGAGAAAATCCACTAAAACAATTGGTAAATCAAGTTAAAGTTGAAACATATATAAATCAGTGTATCCTGTCTTTAGAAAACAAGTAAGTCATAATGTGCATGTTCTGTGTCAGTATGCATGTGCACACATAAATTTTTCTTTCCTGAAACCTTATAAAGATATGGAACATGCATACATTCATACAAATCAGCCATAAATCAAATAAGCATCCTTACAAAATAGGGAAATCACCAAAATGAATTAAATCATTTATTCCCTACTCAGATTTCATCCAGGAAAACTCTAGTTCCTCCTTTTATCAAATTTTCTTACATTGATATATTTATCTATCTTGGTCTCATCTGCAATCATATGAATCAATGGACACATTGTAATGGACTAATTCACTCCATTACACAAAGATCTCAGGACTTAAACAAGCCATGTGTCAACTTGTATTGCTCAAGAACACAAGTCATTCCTGTAGTGCTCTTGACCCCATTTCCTAGTTAGTATTAAGTTGATAATAACTCTTTTGATTTTCCATGACTAAACCATTCAGTGAATCATTTCACTAAAACAAACATCCATGTCATGGTATTTCATATCTTTCATAACCAAACAAAGACAAGCAGGCAATTAAACATAGGTGTCTAATAATTAAGGTTCTGCATCTATATATATATATATATATATATACTTGCATTTTAAAGGGGTATAGGCAACTAACATTGGCTTATGGCTTTTGAGAGAGTTTTTCATCTTGCAAACATCTGTGCTTAAGTTAAACTCAGAATGACCAAGTTTCACTGAATTACAAATTTATTTACTATGTATATGGCTATTTATATTTTTCCATTGAATTAGGAGTATCAGCACATAGGCAACCCTATTGCACCCCTAATTCCTTTTTGTCTTAAGCCTCAACACCTATACACAAGTATATTGCAGCTCAACATGTTTATATTCTCTGGGTTATGCCAGAACCAACACTACTTTCCTATATTCATCATTTGATTCTATGAGTATTCACTTATTTTTTTTCTAATATTAACATATAAGAGAGATCTAGGTTTATAAAAACATATTTACTAATAATACTTAGAACTTTCACATAATAGATCAAGCAGAACAACCAAACTAAAGATCAAAGCATTTTCATCTTAGAAATCAAAGAAAGATAACCACATAAAAATACATTTTAAGAAAGTTCAACTTATAAACCGGCTGCCTTCATTAGGACTTAGTGCCTTAGATTTTTGAGTGAGTTTTCTCACCTAGCTCTCCTTTACTTATTAGTTGATTAATAAGTTTCTGCCTTTACCCCCAAATCCTTTTCTTCACTTGTCTTATATATATATGATATATATATATATATATATATATATTTATATTTCAAGAGCTATCAGGGAAGATGAGAAGGCCCTTCTTATCACTGCTTATTTATGCAAGGTTCTTCTAGGGTTTAAGGTGCTAGCTAAAGTCATTTTTGCCCACCCAAAATCATGCCATTTGCATTTAGTTTAAACCCAAAATTTTACCCTCTCCGGCTCAAGTTTGTGGAGAGAAAAGAGGTTTTATCATTTTGGTTATTTTCAGAAATTTTGCTTTTCCAGAAAATGCTTTTTCTCTTATCTAATATCATGCTAAAGGTGTGACTTGATTTCCATTATTTTATCATATATATATGCCAAGGGTTCTTCCTAATTCTGCCTATACAAAACATATCACTAGTTTATCTTACTTTTCTATTTTTAGCTTTCACTTAAATAGCATGTGCTTCCCTTATTTATTTATAAAAGGATTGCTCCTTTTATATCTTCATTCTTGCTTTCTGCCTATAGTTAAAATACATTTGTGTATTTTTATTTTACTGATTTGAACACTTTTGTTTGATTAGCATACATATATGTCTTACAGAAATAATTAATACATATATATGTCTATACATTATTTTTACTGAACACATATGCACATATACACTCAAATACAACCAGTAGCATCCATATATATTTATGCATATAGCTTTTTAAGGATTTAATCTATTTATCTGTGTATATATATATATATATATATATATATATATATATATATATTTCATACACATCAACATATGTTCATTCATCTCATCCAGGAATTAAGCTTCTATTCATGTGCATTTCCTGTGCACACAGGTACACATATAGCTACACCATATCAAGCCATATCAATTCCTTTTCAAAATTAGTTTAAAAAAAATTATTTTAAACTTATTTATATTTTCAAAATAAATTTCTAAAATCTTGGGTCATTACAATAGTTCTTAGCCAGGTAAAAGACAGGAGTTATCGGTGCACCACGAATCACCGTAGCAATGCAGCCGAAGGTTTAAGTATCACTATAATATTTACAAATCACCGTATAATTTATAATGATTATTGCTCTGCCACAGCCTAGACACCAAGAAATAAATTGTTAATAGAAATCAACTTGTCAAGATACAATTTTGCCCTAGATGAGCTCGTGACTCCCTTAAGTCGAACGTCTAAACATTATTATTAGTCAAATTCTAAGATGGTATGTAATTTGTGGGGCAATGAAGTGGTGATGAAATCACCCACCTTATGTGAAGTTGGGTATTGCGCTAAGAAAAATAAAATAACATGAAATGAATGCAAAATAGAAATTAAACGTGTATTAACAATGCAACTACAAAAGAAATTTTTGTTTTTTTATAAATGCAAGCAAGCAATAGTGCAAGAAAAATAAAAACAAAAGATAAGAACATGATATCAAAGCATGCATAATTATTTATTTAAATAGCGATTTTTTTAGTGCAATTTTTTATAGCAAATGTAACATCCCGCCTTCTGAGGCCTAAAACTAACCGCTACTGATGCTGTAGTCATCCGCAGCTGTTATTTCTTGGCGACTGAATGCGGCATAGTTAATATTGATACACAGGAACACAAGAATATAAAAAAACTTAAACTTCCAATAAACAGAATTCTCATTTTCATGCAAATTACATTTTAAGATTTAATTACATAATCCCAGACGTTAACCACATTCAGATCACATATAC
Organism: Allium fistulosum; assembly: GCA_030737815.1. Taxonomy (NCBI): domain Eukaryota; kingdom Viridiplantae; phylum Streptophyta; class Magnoliopsida; order Asparagales; family Amaryllidaceae; genus Allium; species Allium fistulosum. The sequence goes on from CM060905.1 coordinate 1,149,680,951, forward strand.
ATGTAAAAATACGATAAGAGCGAAATATGAAGATGTCCCCTTATGATGATCAGAAAACTAATAAATATGAACTTTACAGTTCTTAGTACATCACAGCGGAATATACAAAATAGCTCCTACATAGCTAACCCTACCTCCTGCACGTCACCGGAAGCTTATTCGTCAAAAACTTGAAAGTCTCCCACTCTCAGACTACTCAAATTAATTTTGAGTACCCGAGAGTTTGTGGAGAAACACAAACTTCGAGTTAGACAATAAGTCTGGTATGAATAATTCCCAATCATCTCTTATCATAAATAGATATCTAGTGAGACCATGCCGCTTAGCATAACGGGTTCTCCCATCACTAGTATCCCAAAACAAAACATGAAAATCATTTACTATGCCCCTACACCCAAAATGATTAGTCTTAACATAATATGAAATAAGGCCATAAATCATATACATTGGATATCCCATCCACCCATTTATTAGATATCCCATCTAAAAGCAATATATTAGATTTCCCATCTAAACTCAATTTATTAGAGTTCCCCTCTAAAAATTTTAAAATGACTATCCGTCATAATTTAATAGGGCTATTGTTTTATAAAAGTTGGTGTGGGCTATCCACTTCACACTCCATAGTTTACCTAGGTTTACTATGAACCCTTGGGTGCCAAATCCCGAGGCTAACAACCTCTGGTAAAACATTCTTTACTTTAGAAATTTGATGTGGGCTATGCACCGCACATTCCATGGTTTTCCTAGGTTAACCAAAAACCCAACACTTGGCCAATTAAAATATCATGATCCCCATGATTATTCATTAAAAATCCATGATCCTCATGATTAGTTATTTTCCCTAGGTATACCACCTGTTTAACCTATTCCCATTGGTAGCCCCAATTAGGTTAAATTAAATAAAAACACATTGATAGCCCCAATGTATATTTTCGAAAGCATATTTCTGTTTGTAACCCCAAACTATGTATCAAAAACAATAAACCCACTCTGGTGTCCCCAAGGTTTTATAACATTCAATTTAATAAGGATCCCCATTACATATTCAAACAAAGATAAGTATTTTATGCTATAACCCTTTGAAGTAGCCCCTTCGAATTAGCAAAACATTACTCAAGAAAAATGGCTAAAAACAGCCCTTTAAAACCCTTCGAATGAAGTCCCATTTGAAAGCAAATAACCCTGCGAAGTTAGCCCCTTCGGAAGCCTTCCTTTTGAAAGCATCACAGAATCATACCTTTCGACCATGTCGAAAGGTCCTACTTTTTGACCCTGTCGGAACATTTCTTTTTGACATAGTTGAAAGGTTCCACCTTTCTACTTTTTTGAAAGCCTGGGGTATCCCCCTATAAAATCACTTATAAACTTTTCGAAAGCAATGAAACTAAAAACCTTTCGAAATCATTGAAACTCAAAACCTTTCGAAACCAAAACCTTTCGAAGTCCAAACCTTTCGAAACCAAAACCCTTCGAAGTCAAACCATTCGAACTCAAAACCTTTCGAAACCAAAACCTTTCGAAGACAAACCGTTCGAAATCAAAACCTTTCGAAACCAAAACCTTTCGAAGACAAACCGTTCAAAATCAAAACCTTTCGAAACCAAAACCTTTCGAAATCTTTCAAGTGTTATTGTTTGAACCAACCCTTCGAAAACAATGGAGAGAGGCGGCAAGTTTTAGAAAACAAAAGGTAACCTTTGACTCCATCTAGGTCGAAAGGTTTGGAAGCGGCAACCATGCTTCCGACCATGTCGAAAGCTCGACCTTCCGACTTTGTCGAAAGGTTTCATTTAAAACAAGAAAGCAAACTAATCAAAACCTTTTTCTTTTAAACCATTTGACAATGCAAAATCTCTTTGTCAAAAGCTAGTTGGCATATTTTCCTTAAAACCAAAACAAAGCTTCATCTCTTTCGAAAGCTCTAACCTTTCGTCCCTAAACCTTTCGACCTCTTTCAATTCACTACATACCAGTCGCCTGATACTATGTGCATTGATTTTTGACCTAGTCGAAAGGTTTGATACCTTTCGACCTTGTCGGAAGGTTTGGAATGGAGGCGGAAGCTCTTGCCAAAAGAGTTGAATAGTGAAAATTTGTACTTTAAACGGTTCTTTTATACCCCACCTTCCTTGTTTGTCTAAATCTGATTGGTTGCCGAAATTTTATATTCAAAATTGCTACCTACTTTCCTTATTTGGAAATTTAAATAAATTTGAAAAAGCCCCTTTCTCCTTTATAATTATAAAAAACATTTATGTCCCGTTCCTTAAACAATTTTATATAACTACTAAAACATCATGAAAAATTCTGTAAAAATTCCAGAAAATCAATTAGTATGTTCTCTTCAACAAATTAAAATTTCAAAGCATATGAAGATCAAAACAATTCGGAATTTAATCAAAGCCCATTAACGTTTAAAAACACCTATGTCTTATCCAAACAAATGTTTTAAATGGTTATATCCTAACCAAAACACAAACATGAATCAGGTAAAACTCATAGTCGATCCAAACAGAGAAAAAATGAGATGATAAACATGAGTTAATTGGAGAATGAGATAATTTCCTAGCTTTGGTTCCTTAGCTTTTATCATCAATTTATATTCTTCCTAAAGCTTTTAATGGCCGACCAAAAGTTGGTGAGGTGTTATGAATGAGAAAGTGAAAGTTTATTAAGGTGGAGGAAGAGATATATACTAAGAAATGTAGCCCCATTTCCAAGTTTATCCCTTAGGAAAATTCCTCCTTCTAAATTTAGTTGAGTCTTATTTTAGTTCATTAATTAAGACACGACCATTGGATTTATTTATCTCATCTCCTTAATTATTCACATTATTCTATTTAATTTATCCAATTAAATATCTCGAATAATGTTAATTAAAATTCAGGGGCATTACAGCAAAGCAGAGCAGTTTTTAGCAAGTAATTCTTCTCCTTCTATTCGCAACCTATAAAAGAGTTGAAACAAAAGCAAATTTGAATATATATTTTTTTCTAAAGAGAAATTTTTATTATATACAAATTATTTTAACAAACAAAAGCAATTTTTTTATTAAACAAATGAATTTACAAAACAAAATAAAATAGAATATAAACAGCCCAAAACAAAACTACTACCCAACAGCCCAACACAATACTATAATTAATTTAAAAAAGAAGAAAAAAAGTTTTAAAAAATGAACTAAAATAAAATGAAATGAAAACAGCCCACACACAATTTCACAAAGCCCACAAGCTCAACATTAAAAACAAAACGTTCCCTTGCTTGTTAAAACAAAACGTAACCTCAAACAAAAAGGAAAAATGCAATTCCAAAATTTAAAACTAGAAGTCAAATATAAAATTCAATTACGTTTTGGCAATTCTCGAGTTCAGGTGATTCTCGAGACGTGTTTTTTGGTTTTCGGTGTTCTGCCATTTGGTGGTTGCTGAAGGAGGAAGTGACGATTTGATGATTTAGGTAGTTCATGAATTGTGGTTCGGGGGAATTTGACAGAGGGTTACGATTTGGAACTTGGAAATTGGGAGTTTTGCGGTGATGCGATCGCGATTTTTGGTATATGGTTGCAGGATGGTGATGTACTGTAGGATTTGGGTATTGCAGGCTGAAGAATGGTCGCGTTTCGTGGTTTGCTGATTGAGGAGTTGAGGTTGATTCGGGTAGTTTCTGATTGATGAGGGGGGAATGCTCGAAGGTTGTAGGAGGTGTGGGTGTAATTGCAGTTGCGTGGTATTGTCATTGGGTAATTCGATTCCGTTGAAGGTCAAAGGTGGCTTGTGATTAATGCTGTAGAGTTGAAGTAGGACAGAGGATGTATGCAGGGGATTGGCTTTGGTTTGATGGTAACAGCGAAGCAGAGGATGGTGTGCAGAAGTATCGATGGTTGTAGTGAAGAGTTACTAAGGGGTAACACAGGGAAGGGCTAATGAAGGTTTGGAATTGAAGGAGGAGGGAAGATGCTATTTTGAGTTGTTGGTTGTGATGGTGGTTGAAGTGGTGAGGTAGATTTAAGGAAGTGGATTTGTTATGCTAGTTATGGATGATGGGTTGTGCAGTGATTTGTGTACGGTGGTTACGAGTGAAGTTTGAGGCGATTTCAGGTGAGATTATTGAAGTTCGAGATAAAGGCAGTGCTGGTATTGGCAGAGGTTATTAGGTGGAGTTCAGGTAAAGTTTGAGGTGGTGGTTGTTTGAAGGATATGGTGGGCAGGAACATGCAGTAGTTTTGGTTTAATTGTAGTCTTGGGTGTATGTAGTGTTGTGTTTTGATGGATGGATGCAGGGGTGTCGTGGATTTGTGGAGCAGAAGTTAGTTAGGTGATGGTTGAAGGTGGAAGATGGTGAAGGAAGGAAGTGGTGACGCCCCACCTCGAGACCCACATTAACAAAGAGTATTACTGGGTTATACTATCTCCTAATGTGGAGAATAAGGCTGGTAAGGGGCGACCATCTATAATCTTGTCTTAAATATTTATTGAATACATCGATTAGTGCTCTATTTTTTTCCTTTCTTAAGTGGATCGACATATCCAATAAATGCTTAATACAAAACTACAGATGGCTATAGGATCTATTAGAACAAAATACAACAACTCAAATGCATAACACATCACAGAACAGCAAATAGATATATATACATATATACTGATACATCCCAATACAGTACAAATAATACGTCATAATTGGTATGATGACCACAATATACACATGAGTCAAAACAATATACATATCAGAGTAGCGAAAAAAAGACTACAACAAAAAGGGCTAGCAGATAAGTCCATGTGGAAGTAGAATAGGCTAAGTCCATAAGGGTACCTAACCTGAAACACCTCGGTCTGACCCAAGTGTAAAATACACGGGTCGGTCTAGCTAAACAAAACATTTTATAAGGATAAGTGATAATATGATCATAAGGTAAAGGGTAAGATATCCACTTGAATGAGAAGAAACAATAAGAAGAGCATGCCACTACTTCGAATAATGTAATTACACTAAGTGTATGTCCTCGAAATAGGTAAACTCACCAAATAACACAAGTATAATAAATGCCTCATATCATCGGCGAAATCCCAAAAGCCACTAAAATGGTTTCTATGAATCATATCTCCAAAATAAGAGAATCTTAAATCTCAAACTCAAAACTCGCCATAAGTGGCAATCACAAAAATATTCTCTAAATAGAGAAGTCTCAAATACAATATACGCCAAAAATGGCAATCTCATATGTCTCCAAATAAGAGAGTATAAATCTCAAATTAACGCCAAGTGTTGGCAAACCCAAATCTCAAATATAGAACTCGATAAGGAGTTCAATTTCCAAAGATGTAATCGCCATATATAATATCTCGAACGGCTGAAATGACCAATAATGTAAAAAGGCGATACACTCGGAAAATCACAAGGAAGTCAATGAAATCATCTCAAAGATATAGCACATGCTTATGGCTGAAGCCCGTCAAGTACAGTTCTCCCAAAATAAGGTGCCACGTCTGTTAGACAAACGTCCCGAAGGACAAATAAATACGTCTCTTAGAAAAACATACCGAAGGACAACATCCCGAATGACAAATACATTGCAATGATAAACATCTCTTAGACAAACATCCCGAAGTACAAATGACCCAAAAGTCCAATACAGCCAAATACGTCTCTTAGACAAATGTGTCACAAACTCTCGGATATAAACCCAAACAGTATTAACGTGTGTCCCATACCACACGTTCGCACTAAAAAATTCACAAGCTGCTACTAAATTTCACACTCAAAGCAGTAAAAAGTTTACCTCACCTTATCGGTAAACTCGACCCGAAGGTCAAAACGATCAAACGGACAAGTCGAGAATTAAACGATAAGATAATCGAATGGGTCCATACCACGTGTTTTACCAAACCGTTTAATTCTCCTTCTCATTTGCTCAAATAGTGCAAAAACGTGTATTTTATATATAAAATAATTTACTTGAGAAAACAAGCTTTTAAAACCAATTTCCAAAATCGATATTGAAAACAATATTTTAAAATTCTCTTATTATAGAGAATAAATAGATTTTATAGCTTAAAATAATTTAAAAATATATAATAATTAATTTAAATGCTAATTTATGTAAAAATTATTTTAAAATCGTTTGGAAAAATCCGTGCTCGAAATCAAAGAAATCGCTCATAACCGCCATTCACATTCAATTCAAATTCAATTCAAATTTGAATTTCAAATTCATCAAAACTTTGCTAGACTATTGATAGGCATCATAGTCCTCAAAATAATTCAGAAATATCACAAAAACATGAAGTAAAAGTCAAAAGTCGGAAGGAAAAAGAACATAAAAATGCATAGGCAAAATAATACCCAGGTTTGAAATCTTCTCTGGGTTCAACTTTCAGACATGAAATAGGTGGACAAACGATCTCTGATTGATCTAAAAATTAGTGTGCACATAGTAGAATACTTAATCTTCCAAACAAAAAAAGAATCGATGAATTCTGAATGGAAATGAAAAGGTTACACTGTCTCAAACATGGACTCAGGACATGTTTGCAACAGTTCAAAAACAAAAATGTGCCCAGGCCTGAAAACCATCTTGGGTTCAAACTACAGGCCTAAAACAGAGGATCAAACGACCTCATATTGAGCTGAAAATTGGTTTTCACATAGTAGAAAAAATTATATTTCAAACAAAAAATGAATCGTTGAATTCTAGTAAGAAATAAAAGAGTTATGCTGTCTCAAACATGGACTCAGGCCATGTTTGCAGCAACTCAGAAACATAATATGCCCAGGCAAAAATCTGGGTTTTGTTGATTTTGCAGCAAAGTTTTGAACACTCAAATGAAAATATTTTTCAACCAAAATTTACAGATATGAATTTCAACATACATGCTACCAAATGGAAGAAATCTGGCAGCATTTCGTTGCCGGAATAAAAAGTTGTAAGATTTCAAAGTAGCAACAGAAAACAGATTTTAAACAGAAACAATCAACGGGAAATTTTTGTACAGAGAGCAAAAATTCACAGTTTCAAGCAATTTGAGCTTTTGTTTTTACTAGATTGTGAGCTTACTCAACTCACCTTGCTGATTGAAGATAGAAGCTCGGATTTTTGCAGCAAAGAGGAAGCTTTTAGCAAGAATGAAGTTTCTAAGAACCTGTAGAAACCAAAAACAGTGCATGCAAGAAGAAGACTACTGTAAATTAGAAACCTATTTCTCAAATCATAAATTTTATGAAATTATTGAGTTTGGATATTGATTACCTTTATATTTTCACTCTAGATTGAAGAATTTTTAGTTAGCTTGAATTAAATTAGAGAAATTGGCTTAAAATTGAAAAATTGAGAGGTGGGTTCATTGTTCTTTCTATTTTCAGAAAAGAGGAAGGAGTAAATGAACATACTGGTTATCCTTTTTCCTCTTTTTCAATATTAACTTGTAAGTCTAAAAATGGGCCATGGACCCAATTAATTAAAAGAAAACCAATTAGCCTTAGAAATTAATTCATGTACTTCTATATCACATTATGTTATAAACAAATGCCATTTTCTTCCAATTTTCAAACAAATAAAATATGTAAATTTACACACATATAAAATAAAGTGCTTTTCATTATATAAAAATATTAATTTTTATTTTTTATAACATTTTTATTATTAAAATCCTTTATTTTACAATTATACACAATTTTCACAATTAAATGCAAAAGTTTACATTTTTAACTTCTAAAATTCAACAAAAATTAGTTTCTTACATAGAAAAATATTACAACCCATTTTAAACTCAAATTTATAATTAAAAATTATTTTTAAACCAAATTCCATCTTTATATTTAATTAAACACTCTTTAAAAATCACATACTTCTTTTAAAAATTATTAAAAGATGTAATTGACAATAATTAATACAATTATTGCATTTTCTCTAAATAAAACTCCTTTTTCATTCATTCTTAACCCAAAAAAATAAAGTAAAGTCATTAAACTTTATTTTCTTATTTTAATTCCAAAATTCATTGTTTATTCCAAATAAACAATTTTAAAATCTCCAATTTTATTTTAATTCAAAATATTAAATCATAACTACCGTTATAATTTAATATTTACAGGTAATCTCCTAACCAAGATTCTTACAGACTTCCCCTTTAACAAAATTACGTCCTCGCAATTTCTAGAGAAGAGTTTATAATCAACTCATTTATTTCATCAATCAAAAGAAAGATAGACAAGCTCGAGTATAAAAATTTTCCCTCAACTCAAAATGATAGAAGACCAAGATAAAATTGCTCGATAAATTTTATAATTTCCCGAATATGTTCGTCGAGATTAGCGGACTATAGAATTTGTATGAGCAACACCTCATGATTTCGAAGGCTTCTCTCCTTCGAAACAAGAACACAAACAGAATGCTACCGAAATGATTAATCAAGTGTGATTGATTTCTTAGAAATTTCTCGAATAGAGTCTGGATTTAGCTCAACTTTTATCCCGGACTCCAATCACTAAGATGATTATCATCATGACTTTCCGTGTGTCATTGCAGAAAGAACCACACCAACATTGGTTTGACAACAAGAGAGGTAAGAGAATTCGATGAGAGGTGGTTTCTTCAAAGGCCACTGGACTAAAATGCCCGCATAATGCACGATGTTAGATAATGGCTCAAAGACAAAACAAACTCGAGAAATGAATTTCTATATTCTTATTTTACAAAACAAATATTTTTAAGGTTTATAAAACCTAATTTATTTATACTCAAATTCTCAAACTTCAATATTCTAAAAATTTTCAAGACTTCTTACAAAAATCCAATTTATTCTCTAAACTGTTTATTTAAAGTGAATAAAATATTTTACTCGTAGATTCTACCACAATATATTTCAGTTTGAAATATATAATTTCATACAAAACATCAACCAAATTTTAGTAACAAAAATAGGTTGAGTGCACTTAACTATTAAGAAAACAAGTTACTTCAATTACAAACCTGCTGTAAAGATCTTAAATTTTGACCCAGCAAAACTCAAATTCTGAAAATATTTATAAAATGAAAGTTGTTCTACTAAGTCCAAGCTTTCCAGCGATATAAAGATAATAAAACTCGGATTCACGGTTTGAAAGTTATGCTAAACTTATTTTCAGCTTACACTTTAGAAAATCTCTTATAGGACAGAAATGACCATCTACTTTCAAACCCATTTTAAACTATGAAAAACGCAAAATTTTCTAAAGTAGTGAAAAGGAAATTTATAGCTTTCTAAAGGCTCTTCATTTGCAAAAAGTCTGAACTCATTCAAAGTTATAAATCTCAAGTTATTGTTGTTTTAGCACAACACATTTCAACTGAATTTCATCTTTCAAATCAAATTAAACTTTGAAATTTTCCCAAACCATTTTAATTTCAAATTATATTTTCAAACAAGCATTTTGCTAAATCATTTATTAAATGATCTTCTTTTTTCCCGAAAAGCTAAGACATATTAAAATATGATCAACTTTATATAATTTTCATAAAAGAAACAATTCATTAATTGGAAAAAAAATTCATTACTTTCCAAAAATCTAAATTTTAAAAACAACCAACTAAGAAAACTCGTTTTGGAAGAGATAACTAATATCTTCTATTCTCAAGAGATGATTATTGATCATTTACTAAAAAAAATTTTTGGGAATATATATAAAGTTTCAAATTATTCTCACGACTTAAAAAATGATTATACTACATGAATTATTCATATATCAAAACAGTTCAACCTCACATTTCCACTCTGCCATACAAATTAACTTTCCACCTGATTATCAACATAAAACTAATTAAAGTTGATAATTAATTCAAATTTGTTTTTCAAAAGAACTTTACAAATTCACACCAACAAATTCTTAAGACAACCAAAATTTGGAACAAAATTTGCTCATAAACCCATGATTAAACTTTAAAAATAACATATTAAATTTCGAATTTTTTTAAATAATTGCAAGGGTATTTCCTCGCCATTGTTTTATAGCTAATGAACCCATCGATTGGCTATAGGGTTGTCCTAGTGATCAAAGCTACCTCGCCACTCCTCTAACACTTACTATGGTCCAATGGCTGCATTTAATTCTCAAACCATATTAATTTATTCCAATCTTTACTTATTAAAACTCAATTTACCGTGTATGATTGCCTCATCACAGCGTTTAGGAAATTCGTATCGATAACGTTGATCAGGCGTATCGACCAGAATTCTTAAATCACTTGATGGACAACCCAACATAAAAATCATTTTCTAAAAAGAAATACCTCATATATGTACTCAAAATGTAACAACCCTGTATTTTGTGATTATTTTAATTGTATATTTTAATTATTTTTAATTGAATTTCCTGATTTTAAAACTTTATTTTATTTATTAAAATGAATAAATTCTGTTATTTTAAATATAAATTTTGATTTTGATGTGAATTAGAATTCCAAACATGACTAAATAGAATATTTTCCAGAAAAGTGAATTTTGGTCAATATGGTCAAACTTTAACTTTTAAATTTAAAATTTGAAAGTTTGAAATTTTGAATTTTATCTTTTATTATGAAAGTAAATAAAATTTTAAGAATAATGCTTTTCATTTCATTAAAATCTGATTAATATTCTGAAAGTTATGCCTTTTTAACTATTGAGTGTAATTTGTTGTATTTAACAAAATTGTTTATTTTAAATTATATAAATAATATTTTATTTGGTCATGTAATGTTCTAATTTTGTATTTATATGGGTAAAATAACATGTTATGTATATATTTTGGTTTTAAAACATTTTTCAAAGTGTAATTGACATTTTCCAATGTCAGTTGTATTCTGTTTATAATTCCTAATTTCCAGTTTCATTTAATTAAAGAAATTCTTTGTTTATTTTCTATTTTCTTAAGACATTATTTTATTTTCATTTATACTTCATTTTGTTCAGCATTTATTTTATTTTACTTGACTTTTATTAGTTTAGAAGTAAAGTTATAATTTTTCTAAAACTAGTGATATTCTATTTGAAATTTTTAAGTCCTATTTTGAATTTTTAAACAATTTCTTTATTCTTTTTCTATTTTCTATAAATTTAATTATTTATTTCACTTTAGAAATGATAAAAGAATTATTTATTTCAAATTTTTTCTTTAGAATATTTTTAAAATGAAGTAGATAATTTTCCAAAGCCAGTGATGATTTATTTGTAATTTTTGAACTCTATTTTCAATTTTTAAGTAATTTCTTATATTCTTTATCCATTTTCTTTAAAATTAGTTATTTATTTTTATTTCATATTATTTGTTTCGGTATTAATAGTTAATTTCTGATTTTATTTTAGTTTTATTTGATTTATTAAAAAGGGGAAATATGAAAGGTTTTAAAAGCTTGGAAACTTAAGTCTTTTCATCTCCTATTCCTTTCAATTGCCACAACTCCTCATTTACTTCTTTTGGCCGTGTATTACTTTGTTTGGCCGTGTATTCCAGTGCCCATTCCTGCAAAAAAAACATTTGTTCCTCATTCTATTCATGGCTTGCAAAAAAATTTGGTAATGGCTACTTTTTCCTTCTTCTTCTTCTTCTTCTCATTTTTCATGGTTTTTGCCTTGTTTCTTGGATTCTTTTGCACTTCCTCCTCCTCATATCCATGGCCACCACCACCTACACCTCTCCCCTGCCATCATCACCAACTATACTCCAGGTCATGACCATGGCCGAACCCACCATGGTGACCAAACCCCTCAAAAATGCAACCTAGGCCTTAAAAAACAATGTTGGTTGACCACTACTTGTCCATCACTTCACTTTCCATCACCACCACCACCATAGGCCGCCACCGCCACCTTTTCCAGACCTCCCCACACCACTCCAACCTCTGTCCAGACCTGAGCTTGACTGGCCAAGCCTATAACCCCATGACCGAGCCCTTTTGGTTGCCAAAAAACCATGTTTTAGCCTAAACCCCTTCACATTCCTACCTTGTAACTTCCTCCACTTGTTCTAGCCTTTATGCCATACATTCCTATGTTCAAACCTGAGCAAAAGTCATGCCAAACCTGAGCCAAAACATTCCCTAGGCTGTGCAAGCAAATGTAGAAAGCAAGACAAAAGTCGTTGCATTCATATTTGTTTTTATTCCAAAGTTATATCATTTCAAGGTTGCATTGGAATTTATAATTTGTTTGGTTTTGTTATGGGTTGTAACACAAGATCTATAGCTTGGATCTTGCTCTCCACTCAAATTCTAGTCTTGTCATCGTACTTTTGATTCCGTTGTGTCATTTGTATTGCAATCTCCAGCCATAGAGGTGAGTAAATCTCACCTGACATTTTATACTTATGCAAATGTGAATTGACAACAATTGAATGTTTAGTACTATTATTTTATACTATAACTGCCTGTGATTATTTATGTATGATGTTAAACCTGTAAATTACATGTCATATCATCTGTTACTGTTATATAATGTTATTTTGTTTATTTATATCAGTTTATTACACTGCAAGTTCCCTGTAGAATAGAATCACTATGGGTTGAAATGATACATACCCGAACGGACTTTAGAATAGAGAAAAATCGTTATGGGCTGAAATGATAGACCTGAACGATTTTTATTTATTTCATTTAACTTGGGATTGCGGGTTTGAAATTATAAAATCTGGATTTTTCCTTTGCAAATTACGGATTGAAATGATATATTATCCGTATCATTTGACTTAGGTTAGAAAAATTTATATACAGGCCCGTAGTTAATACGTATATTTTCTTGAAATTATAAAATATGTTAAAAATGTAAATATTATGATAATTTGATTTTTATTTTAATTTAAAATGATTTTATAAAGTGTTATTGATTTTTCTATAAATTAAAAATAGTTAAATAAATAGATGTTTAAAAGTTGAAATTTGAAGTATAACTGAACTTGGAAAATGTGAAAGTGTTTTAAAATAAAAGTTAAGTTAAGAAAATAAAATGGAATTTAAATAAAATTATGAAATGGTAAACTTAATTAAAATGTTAAGTAAATGAAATATTATAAATTTTACATTTATTTATAAGTGAATTATTAAAGATTTGATATTTGTTTGTGAAACTTTCACTTTGTAAAATCATAAATTAAGGGTTATTTAAATGATTGTTTTTAAAGTAAGAAAATATGATTTTTATAAGTTAAAATGGATTTAAATAAATTTTAATTGTTTATGAAATTGTAGTGAAAGGTTGGAATTTAAATTGACAGCATTCCTGAAATGCTATCATTTCTAAAGTTAAAGATATTACAACATTTTGTAAATGCTGTCATTGATATAAATGAACTAAATGGCTAAAATGAACTAAGTGTTGTAGTTGCTGAATTTAACTAAAGTTTTATTTGAAATCTAAACCTATTACATCATCTAAATGCTATCTTTTGATAATTGAATTGTTTTTAAACATAACTTTCCGTAGCATTTTCTAAATGCTGCAAAAGTTGAAATTTCACTGTTTTAATAAATTTAAGTGAATAAATGAATTCTGAAATGGTAAAATTTTGAGAATTGAATATTGACTATTAAATATAATAACTTCATTTTTAAATGATTTAAATGGAATTTTGATTTGAAATATTTTGATATTTTGAAATGGATTTGAAATGATATTTTATTTCGAAGTATAAATTACCATTTTGGAATTTTAACCACGGGATGTAATTAAATTTATGGTTTAACTGATCCTTAGAGGATGGGCGATCCCAAGCATCCTTTAAGTTATTGTGCATTACTACTACGGTTCACTTGAGTCGGTTTACATTATATAAGTATGTATGTCCTGACTTGAGTGTTTTGTGTTTTACTTTACGCTCGGGTCAGCCTGAGTATTTACAGCTTAGCTTTGGATTTCTTTTTTGGAGCTAGGAACCGCTGGAGATTCTGCTTGTCTAGTTATCTATTCCCTTTCAGTTTCAGTTGTTCTATTTCAGCTCTGGTATTTATAAACTTCTATTGTAACAACCCGAGTTTTTCTAACACGAAAAACCGGACCATTTTAGTTAAGAAGAAGAGGTAGAAGAAGAAAAATAGAAAACAACAGCAGAATCTCACATACGCAGCGGAATAAAATATAATATATATATCAACAGATCTTTACACAAATCAAACTGTATCTGTATCTATATATATACATCCAAATACATCATCAGAGTACGTCACATCAATATCATACAACTGAATACACAGCGGAAAATAATAGCAAGTACGAGAGTACGTATCGTCATCCAGCTCGTCTCCTGAGCTCCATATCATCATATCTTGTAACCTATAATACTCGGTCTGACCCGAGCATCATATAAAACAATACCCGAGTCAGTCTGGAAAACCAGCGTGAGAAAATTACACTCAATTGATTATTAAAGTTTCAAAGTCCTTTGAAACAAAAGCATCTCGTAAGACCACGCCACAAATAAACATGTCGGGTTTTTACCTTACGATAGCTAAAACACTTTATATCAAAATCCTCTGATATTATAATAGTGTCTACAGAAAGTAAAATATAATCTAGCTGAAATGCTTGCATCTCACATTTCAACAATAGTTGGGCACAATCAAAACCGTACAGGCACGTAGGGAGAATGGATTTCCAACGAATGACTAGGCACTGGGGTACCACCTGTCACAGTACGTGGCCTAGATCACCGTACCGAGGAGTACGCCCGCTCCTCTGCAACACAAGGCCGGAACCATCCCTTACTGGATGATCCCGAATAAAATCACCCCACGGTTGGGATCAGCAACCGCACCACTAAGCCGAAATAAAAAGGGACATCTAGACAGGGATGACCTTACCCTCCAGTGGGAGCTACCCACGAAGCCTTGCTGCATAACCCCTGATTTTCAGTCATTCCCGGTTGATGAGGTTCGAGGCTAAACGATACCTTTTTAGAGAACATATCCCTTAGAATGCCCATCGTCCGCTGACGATGTTTCGCAAGCATTCGTCCATACCAGTCCGTCCCGGGTTCGAACGGAACCGAAGGCACTATTCCTACTACATCCATTTTGGAAATATCCTCAGGATTAGTAGCGACTAGCCCTTGCACTTCACAGCTCCATCTTCGACTCCGAAGTCGTTACACGAAACGTACAAACCGGATCGAAGTGGTATTCGAGTCTCCAGACCTAGAATCCCGGTATACGGAAACTCGATCCCGGTCTCTTCGAAACGATCAGCGCATTGGCCAATATTGATAGTCGGTTATTTAACTATCAATTAACATCCACAAGCAATCATCACATAATAAATAATTTCCCACATTATTTATTTGCCCAAATATCTTTCCAAGATATATTTCCAAATTTTCAAACTCCTTTTGAAAACAATTTCAAACAGTTTCCGCTTACGGAATACATTTCCAAATATTTATTTCTCTGAAACACCAAGTACAAAACATTTTTAGATTTTAAAATAATTTTAAAACACTTTATTTTAAAATATATTTTATAACATTGAACTCAAACTACTTTAATACTTTATTAAAAATATATACTTTAAAATAAACCACTTTATAAATATAAACTAAATTTCTCCTTTAAAACAGAATAGCAAATCACTTTTATATAATTACTACAATAATAGATTTTTAAAATATACCTACTTTGAAAATTAACATTTAGAAATAATTAATTTTCTAAAACATGCTTTTTAAAACATACTTAAAAGTTTTAACTTATATTTAAAATTGCTTTGAAAACGTACTTGGCTATCCAGAGAAATACACTTCTCATTTCCATCTTAAAAATAAATCAATATTTATTTTTAAACCAAACCATATTTTTTTATAAATTCCCACCTTGAATTTATATTCAAATACCCACTGATATTTTATTTTACTTTATAAACCCAGTTTATATTTCCAAAATCTCACTCCTCTTTTAAAATTTCAATTTTAAACAACTAAATCAATTTCCAATTGATTTTCCAATTTACTTTACTTTACTTTGAAATAAATTTCCTTTACTACTTCATTTATTTCAAAATACATTAACTTTTAGATTTATTCCTTTATTTGAGTTAAAACTCTTTTTAACTAAAAATACAAATTTTAAACTTCCAAAATTCCTTCTTTAGCCTTTAATTAAATTTAATCCTTACATTCAAAATAAATCCTTTATTCTTTAAATTTAATATCATTTTAGTTTAAAGTTAATATTTCCTTTGTTATTTCGAAATTCCCTTATTCCAATTCACTTGAATTATTTACTTAAATTTTTCTCTTTTATTTCTTCCAAAATCCAATTCAATATATTTTGATAACTCCTTTTATTGAAATATTCAATCCAACCATATCATCCAATATTTCAATCATCAATAAAATCATCACAGGATATCAATATTCATAGAACAGAATATTAAATAATCTAAATAATTTTGAGGAATCCAGTTGGATCCCTCCAACCTGTTTCCCTGCATCCAAAGACGTTAACACAATACCAATTCCACTTCGAGTGGAATATCGCGGTATATGGGTTTTATATAATATCATCCGCTATTATGCGGCGCATAGGGTCTCATCCGCTATATAAATGCGGGAATATCAACAACTCAAATATATACATATGCCAATATGTATATATTGCTATATACTACTATATATATATAATATAGCATATCAATCAATGCAATCATCCAATCAATTATTTAAATTTAGCCATTTAAATTTAAATCTAACTGAGTGAGATTAACTCACCTTTGCCTTTCATTTGCAATCCACTCCAATTTCCATCTGGGTTTCCCGTTTTATAACCTTGTATAACATTAGATAATTTATTAATATTTTGAAACAATCGGACAATTTATTTCCATTTATAAATTTAATAAATCAATGATTCTTAATAAATTTTAGTTTGAACTAATTTCCTTTTAATAAATTATTTTTAGTAACTAACATAATTATATGAGTAAATTAAACAAATTAATCACCTAAATAAATTATTAAAACAAACTAGTAAATTGTATCTATTTAAACTTACTCATCATTTGATTAATTTTTTCCAAAACTCTACTTATATATATTTCTGTTCTAAACCTTATACACATTTAAATTAAACAAAATTATTTATATAGTTTACTGTATATTATTATTTTGTCTGAAAATCAAGCTAAATCGAATGGAAAGAAAACAAATACCTTACTCGAGAATGACCACCAGGTTGCTGCCAACCCCCTTACGAACGCCACTGTTGAAGTCGAACGCTGAAAACCCTCGAAGTCGCTCATCTCGCGGATCCAAACCCTATGTTCGAGACCAGTTGGCGATGGTCGCAGTCCCTCTCATCAACGAACGCACCCACCTCCAACGTCACTGCGAACAAACGCTGCAGTACGGTCATGCCAGAAGTCTCCCAAAACATCACTCGAGATGTTCCTAGCCCCCTTTTGTCATCGCCAGAACCTGTGCCTCACACCCTCGAGCACGAATCTACTCAGCGACCTCAACATTCAATTCGAACGAACCACCATGCCTTCTTGCGATCGCCCACCAGCCTTGACATCATCGGCCATTTTCCCCTTTTGTTTCGAACGAAATCATTCAATTCGACATAAAGGAGGCTCGCGACATCGCTTCGAACGTTTCCAGATTTTCGAGCTGAACATGAGGAGATCTCAAGCATCGGCACATCTCGAGTTTGAAATCGAATTGGGAATTCGAATTGAAGAGGAAGGAAGGAAAATCACTACGGCGATTTGTGATTTGAACGAGATCGTTCGGCCATTTCTTCTCGGTTTTGATTTTATTTATTTTTATTTTAACTGGGTTCGACTCTGTTGAAGGTGAGAGGGGCGGTGATAAATACTGATTTGTTTACTTAACGAAAAAGAAAGGGAGACAGAAGCGATGTTGGCGTGCTTGAAACGTTACACGTGCTGGTGGAGCTGGAATTCCAGCTGAAAAGAAAGAATGTAGGCTGATAGAAAATTTGACTAGACCATTTATAAAATTCAATTTAAACGATATATTTTAAAAACTGAACAAAACTCTTTAAAATTCCATTTTAAAAGTTATATCATCTTCAGTATTAAAAATATAAATTTTCTGAACCTTTGAACTATTTTTAACAGGCTTAAAATCAAGATTCAATATTTTACCCAATCCCGATAATTAAATTTAATAATTAATTATTCAAATAAATACTGTATAATTGAAATTAAAGTTAAAATTTAACCTTCGAATATTTAAAATAAATTAAATATTCACATTTCAAATATACAAAAATTCCGGGTCGTCACATTCCTCCCCCCTTAGAAGAATTTCGTCCCCGAAATTACTAGTTAAGAGAAATGATTCGATACCCGTTCTTTTTCCCAATCCAAATAGTTTTAACAACTTTCCATAACAATTCTTTTATTAATGATACACTAATCATCCTTTAACTTCCCAAACTTATTCATAAGTTCAACCCATACCACCTGCTTATCCATTCAAATTTAAATTTGAATTCAAATTTTGAATTATCAAAATTTCCCAAAAATTTTCTAACTCCCTAGATTTCCGAAAAATTTCGCCAACGTCTCCTTTGCGCGGCTAGCTCGGTACTACTACAAAATGGCTCTACGGCCTCCCGATCTCAAAAAGAAAACAAAAAGCCAAGTGGCTGGATCCAAAACCCAATCAAATTTCATATAGAAATTCAAATACATACCTTTTCGACGGGCCATTAAATTTTATCTTCTAAAATCAAAAATCCCAATTTATCCATTGCTTTTATACCCTGTATATCCTACTAAGCAATAATATTCAGTTGCAGTTCCAAAACCATTTTATACGTTAATGTACAAATTTCAATATTGGTCTTACTTAAGCTCGTACGACGCACATATATCATCCGTACGCAAAATCAAATTTGATCGCTCACTCGATCACACAATTTCACTTCCGAACTAGTATCGTCCACCCGACTTCCTAGTGCGGACTCAGATCTGGTTCCTTGATCAGAAACCGTCATTCTCCTTGTATAGCCACCAACTATGATAGAGAATATCCAGAATCAATCAACAATCCATATCCAGGTTCGCCGTTGAAAATCGAGTGAAAAATCCTGATTCGGATCGATAAAACTATCTCGAAATTCTGTGTTCGACATCTGGACCAAATAGCTATGCGAATAAAATAATATACGTACATCTTACGTATAAATTCCAATTGATTATCAGTTATATCAATTCTCTTTTATTCACATTCATTTTGATTGTTATCCCCTTATTCACAACTATCCTATTTCACAACTTCAGTTTTAGTCTTCATTCAACTATTCACTTAGTATATATATATATATCTTTTCCAAAATTACTAAGTATATTTCCAATACCAATTTTCTTAAGAATTTCATTCTTCAATTTTTAAGTTCAATATAAATTTTCTTATATTTATCTACTTCTTCACCACTGAAGTGTATATATTCAAATCGAATTCCAATTTCATATGAATTTCAATTTACTTCAATTTACCACTTCATTTCAAATATAAATACTTATTCCATTTGATTTCAATTTGGCTTTCACCCGAATATTTAATTAGTTGCACTACTAATTAATTTAAATTTCAATTAACAGTTTATTCGCAAACTTCACTTCTTTAGTTCCCTCAATTTCACTTATCCTTACATTTACATTTGAATTAGATTCCAATATCCAGTTCCAATTTCATTTGCTAACCAACTTAAATCATTTGTCGTTAAATGAAAATTTTCAAAAATTTCAAAAATTTTCTAACTCCCAAAATTTACGAAAAATTTTGGCAGAGTCTCCCTTGTACGGAGGGACTTCTGCGATATCGCAGGATGCACAAATACATATATACATCGGCCTCAGGCCGGAAATCACAATATATCAATATAAACAGTTCATATTTCCTATTTCAAATTCTTTTGCGTAAGCGTACCTCATTTTTAGCATTTTAAAGCAAGCGGCTTATTATTTAGCAATTAGTGCAACCCAAAATCAGCTATACGGCTTCCCCGAACCTGTACTTACTTAATTTAAAGATGTAAGTGCCAAAATCATGCAACTTAACAACATTTTTCATATTTAACTAGCAACATAAGCGTTTT
This sequence comes from Allium fistulosum, assembly GCA_030737815.1. Taxonomy (NCBI): domain Eukaryota; kingdom Viridiplantae; phylum Streptophyta; class Magnoliopsida; order Asparagales; family Amaryllidaceae; genus Allium; species Allium fistulosum. The sequence goes on from CM060905.1 coordinate 1,149,701,022, forward strand.
AATAAGCAATGCAAGTTAAACAACACTTATAAGCAATTTATAGGGTTCCACCCTTAATTTAAATTGTTTACAACCCAATTCTCACATTCGATTCATTTTAGTAAAACAACCTCATATTTAATTCAGTTGATCTCAAAATTAATCTATTTAACTTCTATCAACTTATAGAATTTTAACTCCCTTGTTTACGTCAAACGACGCTTTATTTAATGCAGCTCCTTCCATATCCATATGAATAAATGATTATTTGAGTTTTACAACCAATTTGAATTGATTCCAATTCAATTTATTTTAATTCCATTACACTTATAATTTAATTGGTAAATTCACTGAATCCAATATAAATTCTAATCCGCATTTGATAATTTATTTCTGAATTGTATTTTATTACTAACAAGTCTACTTCAATCCATTTCTACTTACTTGCAATTATTTACAATTCAAATTATCACTATTATACTTCAACTCCATTATTCATTCACACTTTTACTTTTATTACCAAATCCAAATTCCATTAACATATTTGATTTACTAATTTATTCCAAATTAGTTTACTTCCATTTTAACCAATACAATATTTGATTTTTATCCTTACAAATCACCCTAGTTAATCTCCTCGGGTTTTATAATTCAAGTACTGGATCTTATTCATTCCCAAAATACCAAACAAATTTATTTACTTAGCTATAACTTCCCATTCAAGCCACAATTAATTTAATTTTTCCAATAAATTTAATTCCTTTACCATTATCCAAGCTAAATTTAATTTAACCCAAATCTCTATTCCAAACTGCACATCTCTTATTCATCTTACTCTTACTTGTTAATGTAAGGATTTTAATTTCACTCAATATTATTTATAATTCAACTGAATTTCATTACAATTTAATTTTATTTAACTTAACTTCGGTCAAATCATATTATTCTCTTAATATCATTTCCATCACAATTTATTTCAATTCGATTCCAACAATCCAAATACAACTGGATTTATTTTCTCAGTTTGCTTCAAATCCAACTCAAAATTAAACTTAGTTTAAGCTCATTTGTCTCAACTTAATTTTATTTCTCCATCTGATTCAAATAAAGATTTAGAATTCTTATGTACCCGGCTTTTAGTTTCAATTCAATTTGAAATCTCCACTTATTCCATTAGTTAAGTAAATCATTCCGATTTTACAATCTTACCATATTTTTTTCAATTTTAATTTGTCAGAATATTTTCATCCAAACATCCAAATATAAAATAATTTAAGGAAATATTTCTTTTATATCAAAATACATTTTTCGGGTAAAATTATTTCATCTACCCGTTTCAAAACAATATTGTGTCGAATTGTTCTATTCGAGTGTTTAGAAACCCCTTCGATACAGTTGCGCAGACTGTGCCGACGAAGGTTCATATGCCACTCAATAAATCAACCAACATAATATAAAACCATTTTATATTCACTAACAAATACGCGCTCATATCTATTAATACTCTCAAAATTCCCACCAGAGCCAAGGTTATCGCTAGCCTAAGCTCTGATACCAAGTGTAACAACCCGAGTTTTTCTAACACGAAAAACCGGACCATTTTAGTTAAGAAGAAGAGGTAGAAGAAGAAAAATAGAAAACAACAGCAGAATCTCACATACGCAGCGGAATAAAATATAATATATATATCAACAGATCTTTACACAAATCAAACTGTATCTGTATCTATATATATACATCCAAATACATCATCAGAGTACGTCACATCAATATCATACAACTGAATACACAGCGGAAAATAATAGCAAGTACGAGAGTACGTATCGTCATCCAGCTCGTCTCCTGAGCTCCATATCATCATATCTTGTAACCTATAATACTCGGTCTGACCCGAGCATCATATAAAACAATACCCGAGTCAGTCTGGAAAACCAGCGTGAGAAAATTACACTCAATTGATTATTAAAGTTTCAAAGTCCTTTGAAACAAAAGCATCTCGTAAGACCACGCCACAAATAAACATGTCGGGTTTTTACCTTACGATAGCTAAAACACTTTATATCAAAATCCTCTGATATTATAATAGTGTCTACAGAAAGTAAAATATAATCTAGCTGAAATGCTTGCATCTCACATTTCAACAATAGTTGGGCACAATCAAAACCGTACAGGCACGTAGGGAGAATGGATTTCCAACGAATGACTAGGCACTGGGGTACCACCTGTCACAGTACGTGGCCTAGATCACCGTACCGAGGAGTACGCCCGCTCCTCTGCAACACAAGGCCGGAACCATCCCTTACTGGATGATCCCGAATAAAATCACCCCACGGTTGGGATCAGCAACCGCACCACTAAGCCGAAATAAAAAGGGACATCTAGACAGGGATGACCTTACCCTCCAGTGGGAGCTACCCACGAAGCCTTGCTGCATAACCCCTGATTTTCAGTCATTCCCGGTTGATGAGGTTCGAGGCTAAACGATACCTTTTTAGAGAACATATCCCTTAGAATGCCCATCGTCCGCTGACGATGTTTCGCAAGCATTCGTCCATACCAGTCCGTCCCGGGTTCGAACGGAACCGAAGGCACTATTCCTACTACATCCATTTTGGAAATATCCTCAGGATTAGTAGCGACTAGCCCTTGCACTTCACAGCTCCATCTTCGACTCCGAAGTCGTTACACGAAACGTACAAACCGGATCGAAGTGGTATTCGAGTCTCCAGACCTAGAATCCCGGTATACGGAAACTCGATCCCGGTCTCTTCGAAACGATCAGCGCATTGGCCAATATTGATAGTCGGTTATTTAACTATCAATTAACATCCACAAGCAATCATCACATAATAAATAATTTCCCACATTATTTATTTGCCCAAATATCTTTCCAAGATATATTTCCAAATTTTCAAACTCCTTTTGAAAACAATTTCAAACAGTTTCCGCTTACGGAATACATTTCCAAATATTTATTTCTCTGAAACACCAAGTACAAAACATTTTTAGATTTTAAAATAATTTTAAAACACTTTATTTTAAAATATATTTTATAACATTGAACTCAAACTACTTTAATACTTTATTAAAAATATATACTTTAAAATAAACCACTTTATAAATATAAACTAAATTTCTCCTTTAAAACAGAATAGCAAATCACTTTTATATAATTACTACAATAATAGATTTTTAAAATATACCTACTTTGAAAATTAACATTTAGAAATAATTAATTTTCTAAAACATGCTTTTTAAAACATACTTAAAAGTTTTAACTTATATTTAAAATTGCTTTGAAAACGTACTTGGCTATCCAGAGAAATACACTTCTCATTTCCATCTTAAAAATAAATCAATATTTATTTTTAAACCAAACCATATTTTTTTATAAATTCCCACCTTGAATTTATATTCAAATACCCACTGATATTTTATTTTACTTTATAAACCCAGTTTATATTTCCAAAATCTCACTCCTCTTTTAAAATTTCAATTTTAAACAACTAAATCAATTTCCAATTGATTTTCCAATTTACTTTACTTTACTTTGAAATAAATTTCCTTTACTACTTCATTTATTTCAAAATACATTAACTTTTAGATTTATTCCTTTATTTGAGTTAAAACTCTTTTTAACTAAAAATACAAATTTTAAACTTCCAAAATTCCTTCTTTAGCCTTTAATTAAATTTAATCCTTACATTCAAAATAAATCCTTTATTCTTTAAATTTAATATCATTTTAGTTTAAAGTTAATATTTCCTTTGTTATTTCGAAATTCCCTTATTCCAATTCACTTGAATTATTTACTTAAATTTTTCTCTTTTATTTCTTCCAAAATCCAATTCAATATATTTTGATAACTCCTTTTATTGAAATATTCAATCCAACCATATCATCCAATATTTCAATCATCAATAAAATCATCACAGGATATCAATATTCATAGAACAGAATATTAAATAATCTAAATAATTTTGAGGAATCCAGTTGGATCCCTCCAACCTGTTTCCCTGCATCCAAAGACGTTAACACAATACCAATTCCACTTCGAGTGGAATATCGCGGTATATGGGTTTTATATAATATCATCCGCTATTATGCGGCGCATAGGGTCTCATCCGCTATATAAATGCGGGAATATCAACAACTCAAATATATACATATGCCAATATGTATATATTGCTATATACTACTATATATATATAATATAGCATATCAATCAATGCAATCATCCAATCAATTATTTAAATTTAGCCATTTAAATTTAAATCTAACTGAGTGAGATTAACTCACCTTTGCCTTTCATTTGCAATCCACTCCAATTTCCATCTGGGTTTCCTGTTTTATAACCTTGTATAACATTAGATAATTTATTAATATTTTGAAACAATCGGACAATTTATTTCCATTTATAAATTTAATAAATCAATGATTCTTAATAAATTTTAGTTTGAACTAATTTCCTTTTAATAAATTATTTTTAGTAACTAACATAATTATATGAGTAAATTAAACAAATTAATCACCTAAATAAATTATTAAAACAAACTAGTAAATTGTATCTATTTAAACTTACTCATCATTTGATTAATTTTTTCCAAAACTCTACTTATATATATTTCTGTTCTAAACCTTATACACATTTAAATTAAACAAAATTATTTATATAGTTTACTGTATATTATTATTTTGTCTGAAAATCAAGCTAAATCGAATGGAAAGAAAACAAATACCTTACTCGAGAATGACCACCAGGTTGCTGCCAACCCCCTTACGAACGCCACTGTTGAAGTCGAACGCTGAAAACCCTCGAAGTCGCTCATCTCGCGGATCCAAACCCTATGTTCGAGACCAGTTGGCGATGGTCGCAGTCCCTCTCATCAACGAACGCACCCACCTCCAACGTCACTGTGAACAAACGCTGCAGTACGGTCATGCCAGAAGTCTCCCAAAACATCACTCGAGATGTTCCTAGCCCCCTTTTGTCATCGCCAGAACCTGTGCCTCACACCCTCGAGCACGAATCTACTCAGCGACCTCAACATTCAATTCGAACGAACCACCATGCCTTCTTGCGATCGCCCACCAGCCTTGACATCATCGGCCATTTTCCCCTTTTGTTTCGAACGAAATCATTCAATTCGACATAAAGGAGGCTCGCGACATCGCTTCGAACGTTTCCAGATTTTCGAGCTGAACATGAGGAGATCTCAAGCATCGGCACATCTCGAGTTTGAAATCGAATTGGGAATTCGAATTGAAGAGGAAGGAAGGAAAATCACTACGGCGATTTGTGATTTGAACGAGATCGTTCGGCCATTTCTTCTCGGTTTTGATTTTATTTATTTTTATTTTAACTGGGTTCGACTCTGTTGAAGGTGAGAGGGGCGGTGATAAATACTGATTTGTTTACTTAACGAAAAAGAAAGGGAGACAGAAGCGATGTTGGCGTGCTTGAAACGTTACACGTGCTGGTGGAGCTGGAATTCCAGCTGAAAAGAAAGAATGTAGGCTGATAGAAAATTTGACTAGACCATTTATAAAATTCAATTTAAACGATATATTTTAAAAACTGAACAAAACTCTTTAAAATTCCATTTTAAAAGTTATATCATCTTCAGTATTAAAAATATAAATTTTCTGAACCTTTGAACTATTTTTAACAGGCTTAAAATCAAGATTCAATATTTTACCCAATCCCGATAATTAAATTTAATAATTAATTATTCAAATAAATACTGTATAATTGAAATTAAAGTTAAAATTTAACCTTCGAATATTTAAAATAAATTAAATATTCACATTTCAAATATACAAAAATTCCGGGTCGTCACATCTATGTATTTGAGATTTCTATTGTATATGTTTTTTTTTCAGACTTATATTATGTATTTTGTTTGAGATTTTGTTATAGTAGCTTCATGAAATACTATGGTATTTTAATTTCCGCTGCGAGTTATTCTGATATTCTGTGTATGTGATTCTGTATTTGATTTTATTTGCTCCAAATTTTATTACAATCTGTTATTTTGAATTATTCAAGTTATACATGTGTGGATTATTGTCGATTTGAATGGTCCAAAATAGTGGTTCGTCATATTTGGTATCAGAGCTTTGGTTTTAGGCAAACCTTAGCCTACGGAGCAAAAATTCATTACAGCTAGGGTAGAAATATCCTAGAATGAGTGAAATCAATCTCAGAATCATTTCTTTGTGAGAGAACGTATTTTCGAAGTATAAAATGATTTTCAAATGATTTTTAAAGAATTTTCAAAGATTATTTGATATAAATTTTCTTGCTTTGAAAGTAAAATATTTCTTAAGCTTCATTCCTTTCGTATCCACCTTGTTAGTAATTTCTTTGACTAGGATCCTCTAAAATTTTGAACTTCTCTCTTGATTGATCTAGATCCATTGTTGATAGGAATCTATTTTGGGTATGGCAAAATCAGTAGTTTGTTAGGTTGCTATGAGTAAACTCTGTTGTATCTTTTGCTTAGCTGAAGTTATCAAACTAAAGATATTTATGCTTCTGTTTTCATATGTTATGAATTCGAGTCTTTCCAAATTTTGAATGGGAATTCTTTTGTATCGATATAGGTTGTATATCTCTAATCTTGGTTTGGATTCTTATCGAATAAGATTCCTTTGAATTTTGGAACGCTCCCACTTGTTCTGAAATCCATTCCTGTCTCCCCTAATTGTATTCTTTTGATTTTTGGAGCATTCCGTAACCCCACTTTTAATGACCTTTATAAGGTGGCGATTCCGCCAATCTTTGAATGATTTATAAAAGGGTGAAACTCCCTTATAATTGGCATTGATTCACCGGAGATTTCCGTATCCTTGGTTTATGATGTTTTCTATCTTCTGCTATACCTGGATTCTATCTATGGCGATCGAAGGTCGACTGGCCTTAGATTTTCGCATCGATTATTCCTGAAGTCACGGTTGACCGGTTAAGGTCGCCCGCGATTTATATGAGCTTATCCATCTTCTATTTGGTAATTTAATTATCTTATCTTCGTTTGAGCTTATCTTTGAATCAGAATTCTATTTGATTAGAGTTCCTCTAAATTTGAATCTCTGTTTTGTTTTGAAATCCATCCTTGAATCATCCATTGAAAAATTTGTGGTTGATTGTCTTTTGAAATTTTTGTATTCATCGTAGTTGTTATTTTGATAAGGATGACCATATTTTATATATTAAGTGAAATGTTTTCGATAAGGATTATATACCATTTTAAAATTGAGAATTTAAAGTTTCGAATGGATTTGAAATTTTGAAATTTATATAAGAAATGGTTTCATATAGAATGATTTATAACTGAAAGTTTTGAATCTGAATTTGAGTGATTGAACTCCAGCATTTTGGAACTGGTTTTAAGATTTTGAAATAATTAATAATATGATTTGAAAGTATTTTCCGAATATGAAATGTTTCAAATGATTTTAATGAGCTTCAAATGATTTCAAAGAAATTTCAAAAGAACTTGAGAAAATAGAAGTCCAGAACCCACTTATGTCACTGGAAAATAATTTCGGTGATGAATGCATGCATCATCGACATTGATTTTTGAGTTTCAGTGTGGGGGAGAGGCCACTTCGGTTGCTTTGTTATGTGGGTGACTTGTGAAACTAATTTTGATTTCAAATTCCTAAGTGTGATGTGATATTTGAAAGATATATGTATATATATTTGAACAATTTGAAATGAGTCGGTGTTAAGTTCTTGAGTTTTGGATTTGATTTGATATAACCCTACTTTTGGAATTGATTTACTGATTTGTTGGTGATTTCCAACTCTTGGATTGAAATATGATTTCTTCGACTATTTTGAAGGTTCGAGCACTTCCAAATCAAGGTTAACTTTTCAAAGCTAAGAAATTTTGAAGTATAAAGTATATAAGTTTGGTATGTGTGTTTAAAGTATGTAGTAATATGATTTAAATAAGTTGAAACTGTTTTGTTAAGTAAATGAATAAGGATATTTTTAATTTTTTTTCTAATATGAAATATAGATTTGAAATGTTTTGAAAAAAAATTGGTCTTCAAATATTTTGAAAAAAAATATAATTTAGTTTAAATGTTTAACTTAGTAACATCTTTATAAAACTTTTTATTGAACGAGTTGGAATAGATACATAAGTTGTACATATGTTGTTTTATTCGCATAATTAAATTGATCCAAGTTTGAATACACAAGTCGAGGTGAATTACACCATTTCGTGTTTGGATTTTTCATTTGATTCTTGATGGCGAATATTTGATGTGGATTTTGGGCTTGGTTCTTGAATTCTCTATCATAGTATATGGCTAAGCAAGGAGACTGATGGTTTCTAGTCAAGAAACCATATCGAAATCCGCATTAGGGAAGTCGAATGGACAATACTGGTTCGAAAGCGAACTTGTGTGATCGAGCGAGCGATCGAATGTGACTTTGCGAAATGATGACATATGTACATCTTATATTCTAATATCATTGATATACTTGCCGCTGAAATTAGAAGTTGTTGGGTTGGATATCTTTGTAATTTAATTGGAATTCTTTCTTTTATGAAAAACTACTATTAATTTAAAACCATTTTTCAAAACTATTTTTCTTTTATTCTTCTTAAACAAACTATTTTAATCTATTTTACATACAAAACTATTTTATTTAAAACCATTTTTCAAAAAAAAAACTATTTTATATACACACTATTTTACAAACTATTTTATATACAAAACTATTCTAAATTAAAAATCTTTTATAAAGCAAAGATGTTCAATCCCATATGACTCTTCATGCAGCGAAATTGATTTTTGAAAAAAAAATGATCCTTTTATAAGATGGACCTTATGTAAGTATCAAAAAATTGATCCTTTTATAAGATGGACCTTATGTAAGTATAAGATGATTTTGAAAACATTTGATTTTGGAAATGAATTGGTTGACTTAAATTATATTGATTTGGAAATTTGGATTTATTTTCTAAATTTATTTTGGAAAATTTGGAACTGAAGATATTTGATTTGGAAGAATAATTTGATGAAGCGTATATGATTTTGAAAATTGTATTGATATTTAAACAACTTGAAATTTGAGAACCTTGTATTACTAAATACTTGATTTGGGAGTTATCGAACCTATATAAAAATTGGTTTGTATAAGTATGACGTTGATTCGAAAACTATGGATTTGAAAAGGTACTCAATTTGAAAAGTGAAATCTTATATAATTGAAGTCTATATAAGTGTGATTTGATATACTTTTGATTTTGGAAAGGTATTTGATTTGAAAATAAAATCTTATATATAATGGACTTTATATAAGTACGATATTTGAAAGTGATTTGAAAAGGTACTATATGATACATATTTTCGAAATAAAGATATGGAAAGTGCCTTCTGCTTGATATCCGCTTTGTGGCCACATTGTGGATTCATTCTATCGATATTTCTCTAATTTTTGGTTTTCCGGATATGATACTCGAGTTTCCATCGAATTCCATGGCGTTACCCATGGTCTTACAAGCGCGACTGCATAGCGTAATTCACCTGGCTGAGATGGCCTAGGGGTACGGATGTTTCCTGGGGGATTTAGGCGTAACCATTGTATATCATGTGATCTATGTAGGTCGTATTAGTAGCGAAATCTGCAGGGCTGAGAAAGCTTACGAATACGGATGTTTCCTGGGGGATCCGGGCGTATCCTTTGGGTATCTGCGGTCTACTAGTCATCATGGTGTAATTCGCAGGGCTGAGAAAGCTTACGGGTACGGATGTTTCTTGGGGGATCCAGGCTAACCTTTGTGTATGTGCGATCCATGGTTAGACAAAGGTTTTGTTTGTTTTTTTGTATGGATTGTACTTTCCATATCTGTTTTTAAAAAGTTTTCCAGTATTTTCACTGGGTGTTGAAACAAGTCTACTAAGTACCTAGAGAATTCTAGCTTTGTGTGAAGTGACCCACTTCTCTTATCATTTATTTATAGTGAATTTTCTGTTAGAGATTTTTTTTTACAATGTATATATATATATATATATACTTTTCAATGGATCACTTCTCTTAATTTAATTTCCCAAGATCCTGAATTTTTTACTAATATAAATATATCAATATTTAAATAAATTATATCATTTATATATATGAAGATATATAAATGGTTCTTTGCTTATCAGAGTGATTAAAATAGCAAAACAACTCATTCCCACCTTATTTCTCATATTAGAGATTTAGTGTCACATAGCCATTTCTATTTATCATATATATATATTTCTTTTTAGAACTCAAGCTTGATTAACTTTAGGATTAGATATCCTAGTTCTCTTATTTTCTTGTTCTACCTCACAAATTAATTGACTCCTGAATTTACAGGCCATACCTTTTAATCCTGGGATTTTGTAATCTGATACTTATTGTTCTATATTAAGTAAAAGGTGTTCAACCTAACTCATGCTTATTAGTTTGGCTTGTGTTACTCATTTTAATTTCGAACAACTTTTATATCAGGTGAAATGTCCATGCTTTGATTTATAAAGTTGCAATAATCATGTGAATGTTGAAATGATAAACTAATTTAAAGGCTAAGCAGAGGAAAACAATTCAGTCAGATCAAAATGCTAACTCAAACTATAATGCTAAACAGAGGCTAAGATCATGTGTGCAGTCAATATGCTTAAGGCAAAGTAAACAAAAAGGATCAGACAAAATGCAAGACTTCCAGGTGAACTTATGATGAAGACATCTGATGTTTTCTATGAAAGAGAACAATGATAGTAGTCACTATTCTATTGAATGATGGAATTTCTCATTACAAACAAGACCATATGCATCTACCATTTACCACAGGTTTTGATCATGGCCCCATACTACTAGATTTGAATTAAGTATCTAGATAATAGGAATTAGTTAAGTATAATTGCAGTGAAGTCTACAAGTACCAAGCATGCATATGAGCTTATTACACCAAGCAATACAAGTTTTCACTGGGAAAATCAAATGCTCTAACCAGATTACAGACTATACCTTCCAGCCTTAGCATAGGCTTATATCAATTATAAGTCATGGTTAAGCCTTAATGGTTAGCCAATTTAGGTTCAACTCAACCTTTACAAGATTCATTGATAGTGCTATATTCCTTTCTCCCTATGATTGTTTCAACTCTACCATTTTAAAAGTTCATCTGACCTTACTAAAGGAGACATGAGCACATATCAAATTACATGACATGATCTCCTATATCTTACTTCACCAGAGACTATGAAGATCAAATTCTTAAAACAGAATCCCACATATGCATATATATAATACTTAAAAATTCCTACAAGTTCTCTTCTTAGAAAAACAAACACATAACAATCCAGAAAATAATTAAACCATAATGATATTTTTGGCTCGGCCTAATTATTACAACAAATCTGCCAAACTCCTTAAACATTCTAAATGCTAGTAAGTCTTCAATTGTCCATGCATACAAGTTTCCTATGCTTCCTTTCCTGCAGCAATATCTAGAGCTGCCTCCATAAAAATGAGACACCCCAGATGTTACAAAGCAACAAATAGGGTCAGAATATAATTCTGGTATGAGTGAAATCAAAATGTAATATCTTGTCATTTTTAAATTGTAGTGCAGAGTATCAATATGCTTGAGGCAATTTGGATTCATGATGCAACTGGGTATAAATATGTATGTATCTAAGCTCCTACCACAGTCATGCACACAAGCAACCATTCAATCATTCAATACAGTATACATGTACACACACTCTTATGGAATTAACTCATTTTAATTTCCATAGTTCAACTTCAAAACTTGATTTATCAATTTAATTTGGTCATGTCTCTTTGCCATTGAACACCATGTGTGCATTGCAAGGGACTCAATTCTGTTAACCCCTGCACAAAGGCCTATAGGACTTAAACAAGTCATGCACATACCCATCATACTCCTTATGATGAATAGACCAAGGCTTTTCTCCTAGATTAGTTTTATAATCTAGTGACCAGTCTCATTTCTTATTTCAGAAAGATTTATTAACTCCTGGATTGCTTTTACTTTCTTTCTTTTTCTATGAATCAAAGAGAGAGTTAATCTTACTCAGGGATTTCAACTGACCCTACATTCATTCATGAAAATCATGTTTTCATTTCATTTTTCTTTCCAGTTGTCTCATTCAAAATTTGTTTTATCACTTGTATACTTCTGTATTCCAGAATGTCATGATCTCTTAACAAATCCAGTAGAGTTCCATTAAAAATTCTTATGCTTAATTCTATTATGAACATAGGGTAAGGTTTTTAGAGAAAAACCCTAAAACATTTTTAGCCTTAGATCTGAACAAATCAGCACATAAATAATTTATTGCATTGTTCATCTCTAATTTAAAACAAACTAGACATAAGCATGAACCTCCTTTGTTCACACTGCCTGGCTTATCTTTCAATTTTTACCTTACTTCATAATAAAATTGTATTTATCTTACTATCATAAATACAAACTGATGGTTCATGGTACTAGATCCACCTCAGAGATCATGGCATTACTGTTATCAAACAATCAAATGAAACATATCAAATCATCAACCAAAGATTTATCAATACACCAACCATGCTCAGCATTCATTAATTCAGAGAAAGAAAAACAAGTTGATCAGGCACAAAAGAAAATAAAATGGCTACCCTTATCTTGGGTCTTAATGCCTTAGCCTCATGAGATTGATTAATCACTCACCTTTCCCTTCTTTTTCCCCGAGATTGCCTAAGCTTGCAAACAGTGTATGTTCTTCTTTTTTTTTCAATATGTTTATGGTTTCCCTCAGAGAAAAACCTCTGCTTCTTTTCTTGATTTAATTCATTTTTACTAGGGTTTTACTGAAGGGAAAACCCCCTTTTATCCTCACATCACTCAAAGAATTATGTGTGTACTGTTATGGCTAAATGTGTCATTTTCCCCTGGTTTCTATTTCTAGTAAAAGCAGTTATCCACTGCTTTTCCCTGTGTACATGCAATTTGCATGTTTCACTTGTATATTATTTTCATGTGGCTTATCTTTTTTTTCTTTCTTAATACCTTTTATTATGCCCGAGTTATTTTCCATTCCTAGCAATTACCTCAGCCTATTTGTTTACTCTTGACTTCTTTCAAAATTTTACTTATGTATAACTAATATAAAACTGGTTTTTAAAACATTTTAATTTATCAAAGAATATATCATTTTCTCCTTACTTAATTGTTGAAAACAATTTTCTCTTTACAGAATTATTTTTATTTTCTTTATGTTAATCTGTAATATATATATGTATATCCTCTTTATCAATTAACCTCTGGTTAATATTTCAAACCATCTGTTTTCTCTTGATAAGTAAATGTATTCATATTCTTAATTACCCTGGTGTTCTTTCCTTATTTACCTTATGTTTATTCTTTCTGGGTATATATATATAAATACAACATATGGTAATATATGTCCATATACACACTCAGTTATATATATCCCCTTCCCTCTGAAATACCATTTCTTATTACTATTTAAATTCAAGATATATATATATATATACATGTGAATATAAGACTTACTCAATTTAGCTATTATTACTTTTAACTCATTCTCAATATTTATCTTCAGACTACACATATATATATATATTTGGTTTTGAAAGTTTTTTTTTCTAATTATTCTAATCTCAATAATTTGGGTCTTCACATACTCTCCTCCTAAAAGGAATTGTGTCCCACAATTATTCTCTCATACATTTCCATCCAAATGTATACAAAGCTTAATTTCTATTTTAAATGAAATTTCAGGAACTCATTCATTCTCAATCAATCAAACATACATAAATAATTTTAAGGTCTCATAATAATTTTTTTTTTAAACATACCTCAAGCAGAAAACAGCTTAGGATATTTATCCTTTATCCTCTCTTCAGCCTCCCAAGTACAATCATTCCCATCCAAACTCCATTGGATTTTTACTAGTTTAATTATTTTATTTCTCAGTTTCTTTTCTTCTCTAGCCACAATGCCCACTGGTTCCTTTTTATAAACCAGATTTTCTTGAATTTCAACATGTGTAGGAGATTCAAGAATAGACTCTTTATCATGCACCCATTTTCTCAATTGGGATACATGAAATACATCATGTATTTTGCTCAATTCCTCTGGTAACTTCAACCTATAAGCTAAAGTCCCTATTCTTTGAACAATTTCATATGGTCCTATATACCTTGGTGACAGTTTCCCTGCTTTGCCAAATCTCAATATTTTCCTCATTGGTGAAACTTTGAGAAACACATAGTCTCCCACCTCAAATTCTACTGGCCTTCTCTTTTTATCTGCATAGGCTTTCTGTCTCTCTTGAGCTACTCTCATTCTTTGCCTCACTAATTCAATTCTTGCAGAAGTTTCTTTTACATGGTCTGGTCCAAGCAACACCCTTTCACCAGCCTCCATCCAACATGCAGGAGATAAACAAGGCTTCCCATACAAAGCCTCAAATGGAGCCATTCCTATAGTGGACTGGTAGCTATTATTATAAGCAAACTCAGCTAAATAAATATGATCCTCCCAGTTGCCTCCAAAATCAAGTATGCATGCTCTCATCAAATCCTCTAAAACTTTATTAACAATCTCAGTTTGCCCATCTGTTTGTGGGTGGTAGGATGTGCTTAGGCTTAGTTCTGTCCCCATAGCTTCTTGAAAGCTACTCCAAAACCTTGAAGTAAACAAAGTATCTCTATCACTAATGATAGTCTTGGGGATGCCATGCAATCTCACTATCTCCTTCACAAACAATTGAGCTAGCTTGTGAGCATTTCTGTTTGAACTTATTGGGATGAAGTGTGCTGTTTTTGTGAGTCTATCAACCACTACCCAAATACTATCATTGCCCCTCCTTGTTCTTGGCAAACCATCCACAAAATCCATTGATATACTCTCCCATTTCCAAGTAGGCACTTCCAAAGGTTGCAATAGGTCTGAGGGTCTTTGATAGTCTGCCTTTACTTGTTGGCATGTCAAGCAATTTGCCACATATTTTGCTACTACTCCTTTCATTCCTGGCCACCAGTAATTTCTCTTGAGAACATGGTACATTTTTGTACCACCTGGATGGATAGTATATTTTGTTTTGTGATGCTCATCCATAACTTCTTGCTTTAGTTCCTCTACATTTGGTATGCAGAGTTTCCCTTTTTTCCTTAAGTATTCTTTATCATCTACTTCATAGTTTTCCACTGTCATGCCTTGGGATATCATGTTCTTTTTCTCCTTTAAATTTATATCTTGATTCTGCATTTGTCCTATTTTATCAACCAGTGTTGATTTTAAGGATATGAGGCTTAATTTACCATATTCAATCATCTTACTGTGTGTCTTATCTGATACACTAGTTTCTTCTTTCACTTCCACCTCACTAAGAATTGTCAAATCCTTGAACTCTGGCATCATTAAGCTTGCCAATTTAGCTTGATGTCTACTTAATGCATCTGCTACTTTATTAGCTTTTCCAGGGGTATACAATATATCAAGATCATAGGCAGCTAGAAATTCTACCCACATATGTTGCCTCATGTTCAAGTCTTTTTGGGAAAAAAAATATTTAAGTGACTTGTGATCAGTAAACAATTCAAACTTAGCACCTAATAAATAATGTCTCCATAGTTTTAATGCATAAACCACAGCAGCTAGTTCTAAGTCATGTGTAGCATACCTAGTTTCATTTGGCTTGAGTTGCCTTGATGCATAAGCTATGACTCTACCATGTTGCATAAGCACTGCCCCTAATCCAGATCCACTAGCATCTGTGTAAACTACTAATTCTTCATTACCCTCTGGCACTTGTAAAACTGGAGCTTCTACCAGTGCCTTCTTTAGTGATATGAAAGCTTGTTCACACTTCTCTGTCCACACATAGGGTTGCTCCTTTTTAGTTAACTTGGTCAATGGGATAGCTATCCTTGCAAAATCTTTTATAAATCTCCTATAATAGCCTGCCATTCCCAAAAATGACCTCACCTCAGTTGGGTCTACTCCAAGATTGCACTGCCATCACCTTATTTGGGTCTACACTAACCCCTTGTTGTGATACAATGTGCCCCAAAAATTTTACTTCCTTCCACCAAAATGTACATTTAGAGAATTTGGCTTTTAAATCATGTGCCCTCAGTCAAGATAAAACCAGATGCAAGTGTTTTGCATGTTCTCCTTCTGATTTTGAATACACTAATATGTCATCAATAAAGACAACCACAAATTTGTCTAGAAAATCTCTAAATGTTCTATTCATTAAATCTACAAAATATGATGGTGCATTTGTCAATCCAAAAGGCATCACCAAAAATACATATAATCCATACCTTGTGTTGAAGGCAATATACTTAATACTTTCTTCCTCCACCTTCATCTGATGAAACCCAGAGGCTAAATCTAACCTTGAAAAGACCTTTGCTTCATTTAATTGATCGAATAGATCATCAATTCTAGGAAGTGGGTATTTGTTTTTAATGGTGACTTTGTTTAATTCCCTATAATCAATGCACATCCTCAGAGTACCATCATGCTTCTTCACAAATACAACTGGAGAACCCCAGTTTGAACTACTAGGCCTTATGAAGCCTTTCTGCTCCAGTTCTTCCAACTGATGTTTCAAATCCACTAGTTCTTTAGGACCCATCCTAGTAGGTTTCTTGATGATTGGACTTGCTCCTGGGATTAGTCTTATTTGAAATTCTACTTGCCTATTTTCTGGAACACCTATGAATTCACCAAAGACATCTGAGTATTCGTTTATAATTTTTATGTCTTCCAGTGTTAATTCTTTCTCAGTCATGCTATATATTTGGTTAAGGTAATTGATTTTAGCAATTTCACTCATGATTATAATATTCTTACCATTTTCTGTTTTCAGAGAAATAGTGAAATTTTCCAAATTCAAAATTGCTTTGAATTTGCTCAACCAATCTACCCCTAAAATAATTCCTATTCCAGGGTATTTCAATACAAACAAATCAGATTTAAACACATTTCCTCCTATGTTTAATTCTAACCCCAGACATTTTAATCCTAGCAAACAAGAGCTACCCAGTGGGCTTTGAATAAACAAGGGATTATCAACTAAATAGCATGTGAGAGTCAATTTATTCACTATGTCTTGGGATATTAATGAATGTGTTGCTCCAGTGTCATATATAACTGAGATGGGGTGATCTTTAATTAGAAGTATACCTTCCAATTGTCCAGAACTTCCCACTGCAGTTGCTTTTGCTTTGCCCTCAAGTGCTCCTACCTTTGCTCCCCTTTTGAATTCTGGGCAGTTCCTTTTAATATGGCCTTCCTTCCCACAGTTATAGCAGCTGAATGGTGCCTTCTTGGCTGCTTGACACTTATTACTCATGTGTCCTTCTTTGCCATAATTGTAACAAGTGACCTTCTTCTTAGCTTCCCCAGTGGTTGTTCCTTCCATTTTCTTATCCACATTCTTTTTGTCATAGGGATGTGTCCTATTTTTCCCTTTCTTTTGATTGTTAGCCCTCATGCTCCTAAATTTTTCCCTTGCATTGTCATGTTGTTCAAAGGAAAGAGCAAGTTCTATGACTTGATCAAATGTTTTATCCTTGTATGGTAACATTGCTCTACCCAGACCTGCATTTAGTCCTTGGATAAATCTTGAATTCTTTGATTCTTCATCTCCTATAAGCATAGTTCCATACTTGGATAAACTCTCAAATTTTTGAGTGTATTCAGCCACACTCATTGGTCCCTGCCTTAGCCTTATAAATTCCTCAAGCAATGTTGCCTTAGCTGTTGCTGGAACGAACCTTGCCTCAAGCATCTCCTTGAATTGATCCCATGTTATCTCATTTTCTGGCCTTCCTGTGATGATCACCTCCCACCAATCTAAAGCTGCTCCTTTAAGTCTCCTTGAAGCTATCTGCCTCTTCCTTTGGTCATTAATTTGCATATCTGCAAATATCCTTTCCAAAGTTCTCAGCCATGTCTACACTCCCCTAACTCCCTCAGTGCCTTCAAAACCCTTGCCTCCTAAATTTGGAAATGTCTTCAACAGTTTGGCTAGCTCCTCATGAGGATTCTCTTCCCTATGCACTGCTCCCTCTCTAAATGCCCTCACCAAATCTTGCAAATTGACCATTGGTGTTGTATTGGAGGGTCCTGCTCCATGACTTGGTGGTCTTCCTACCATGATTCACTATTCAATTGCATAGCTAGTTAGTCATTTTTCTAATTTAATTATTTTATGCAATTCATTTCTACTGTGGATATTTATTTCCATCATTATTGTATATATATATTTATTTTTATTTTAGAATTTTATCCCTTCAAGAAAATTGGATAATATATTTATGCTATGTTTTAACAACATTATTCTGATACCAACTGAAGTGACCCACTTCTCTTATCATTTATTTATAGTGAATTTTCTATTAGAGATTTTTTTTACAATGTATATATATATATACTTTTCAATGGATCACTTCTCTTAATTTAATTTCCCAAGATCCTGAATTTTTTACTAATATAAATATATCAGTATTTAAATAAATTCTATCATTTATATATATGAAGATATATAAATGGTTCTTTGCTTATCAGAGTGATTAAAATAGCAAAACAACTCATTCCCACCTTATTTCTCATATTAGAGATTTGGTGTCACATAGCCATTTCTATTTATCATATATATATTTCTTTTTAGAACTCAAGCTTGATTAACTTTAGGATTAGATATCCTAGTTCTCTTATTTTCTTGTTCTACCTCACAAATTAATTGACTCATGAATTTACAGGCCATACCTTTTAATCCTGGGATTTTGTAATCTGATACTTATTGTTCTATATTAAGTAAAAGGTGTTCAACCTAACTCATGCTTATTAGTTTGGCTTGTGTTACTCATTTTAATTTCGAACAACTTTTATATCAGGTGAAATGTCCATGCTTTGATTTATAAAGTTGCAATAATCATGTGAATGTTGAAATGATAAACTAATTTAAAGGCTAAGCAGAGGAAAACAATTCAGTCAGATCAAAATGCTAACTCAAACTATAATGCTAAACAGAGGCTAAGATCATGTGTGCAGTCAATATGCTTAAGGCAAAGTAAACAAAAAGGATCAGACAAAATGCAAGACTTCCAGGTGAACTTATGATGAAGACATCTGATTTTTTCTATGAAAGAGAACAATGATAGTAGTCACTATTCTATTGAATGATGGAATTTCTCATTACAAACAAGACCATATGCATCTACCATTTACCACAGGTTTTGATCATGGCCCCATACTACTAGATTTGAATTAAGTATCGAGATAATAGGAATTAGTTAAGTATAATTGCAGTGAAGTCTACAAGTACCAAGCATGCATATGAGCTTATTACACCAAGCAATACAAGTTTTCACTGGGAAAATCAAATGCTCTAACCAGATTACAAACTATGCCTTCCAGCCTTAGCATAGGCTTATATCAATTATAAGTCATGGTTAAGCCTTACTGGTTAGCCAATTTAGGTTCAACTCAACCTTTACAAGATTCATTGATAGTGCTATATTCCTTTCTCCCTATGATTGTTTCAACTCTACCATTTTAAAAGTTCATCTGACCTTACTAAAGGAGACATGAGCACATATCAAATTACATGACATGATCTCCTATATCTTACTTCACCAGAGACTATGAAGATCAAATTCTTAAAACAGAAACCCACATATGCATATATATAATACTTAAAAATTCCTACAAGTTCTCTTCTCAGAAAAACAAACACATAACAATCCAGAAATTACTTAAACCATAATGATATTTTTGGCTCGGCCTAATTATTACAACAAATCTGCCAAACTCCTTAAACATTCTAAATGCTAGTAAGTCTTCAATTGTCCATGCATACAAGTTTCCTATGCTTCCTTTCCTGCAGCAATATCTAGAGATACCTCCATAAAAATGAGACACCCCAGATGTTACAAAGCAACAAATAGGGTCAGAATATAATTCTGGTATGAGTGAAATCAAAATGTAATATCTTGTCATTTTTAAATTGTAGTGCAGAGTATCAATATGCTTGAGGCAATTTGGATTCATGATGCAACTGGGTATAAATATGTATGTATCTAAGCTCCTACCACAGTCATGCACACAAGCAACCATTCAATCATTCAATACAGTATACATGTACACACACTCTCATGGAATTAACTAATTTTAATTTCCATTGTTCAACTTCAAAACTTGATTTATCAATTTAATTTGGTCATGTCTCTTTGCCATTGAACACCATGTGTGCATTGCAAGGGACTCAATTCTGTTAACCCCTGCACAAAGGCCTATAGGACTTAAACAAGTCATGCACATACCCATCATACTCCTTATGATGAATAGATCAAGGCTTTTCTCCTAGATTAGTTTTATAATCTGGTGACCAGTCTCATTTCTTAATTCAGAAAGATTTATTAACTCCTGGATTGCTTTTACTTTCTTTCTTTTTCTATGAATCAGAGAGAGAGTTAATCTTACTCAGGGATTTCAACTGACCCTACATTCATTCATGAAAATCATGTTTTCATTTCATTTTTCTTTCCAGTTGTCTCATTCAAAATTTGTTTTATCACTTGTATACTTCTGTATTCCAGAATGTCATGATCTCTTAACAAATCCAGTAGAGTTCCATTAAAAATTCTTATGCTTAATTCTATTGTGAACATAGGGTAAGGTTTTTGGAGGAAAACCCCTAATACATTTTTAGCCTTAGATCTGAACAAATCAGCACATAAATAATTTATTGCATTGTTCATCTCTAATTTAAAACAAACTAGACATAAGCATGAACCTCCTTTGTTCACACTGCCTGGCTTATCTTTCAATTTTTACCCTACTTCATAATAAAATTGTATTTATCTTACTATCATAAATACAAACTGATGGTTCATGGTACTGGATCCACCTCAGAGATCATGGCATTACTGTTATCAAACAATCAAATGAAACATATCAAAGCATCAACCAAAGATTTATCAATACACCAACCATGCTCAGCATTCATTAATTCAGAGAAAGAAAAACAAGTTGATCAGGCACAAAAGAAAATAAAATGGCTACCCTTAACTTGGGTCTTAATGCCTTAGCCTCATGAGATTGATTAATCACTCACCTTTCCCTTCTTTTTCCCCGAGATTGCCTAAGCTTGCAAACAGTGTATGTTCTTCTTCTTTTTTCAATATGTTTCTGTTTTCCCTCAGAGAAAAACCTCTGCTTCTTTTCTTGATTTAAATCATTTTTACTAGGGTTTTACTGAAGGGAAAAACCCCTTTTATCCTCACATCACTCAAAGAATTATGTGTGTGCTGTTATGGCTAAATGTGCCATTTTCCCCTGGTTTCTATTTCTGGTAAAAGCAGTTATCCACTGCTTTTCCCTGTGTACATGCAATTTGCATGTTTCACTTGTATATTATTTTCATGTGGCTTATCTTTTTTTTTTCTTTCTTAATACATTTTATTATGCCCGAGTTATTTTCCATTCCTAGCTATTACCTCAGCCTATTTGTTTACTCTTGACTTCTTTCAAAATTTTACTTATGTATAACTAATATAAAACTGGTTTTTAAAACATTTTAATTTATCAAAGAATATATCATTTTCTCCTTACTTAATTGTTGAAAACAATTTTCTCTTTACAGAATTATTTTTATTTTCTTTATGTTAATCTGTAATATATATATGTATATCCTCTTTATCAATTAACCTCTGGTTAATATTTCAAACCATCTGTTTTCTCTTGATAAGTAAATGTATTCATATTCTTAATTACCCTGGTGTTCTTTCCTTATTTACCTTATGTTTATTCTTTCTGGGTATATATATATATATAAATACAACATATGGTAATATATGTCCATATACACACTCAGTTATATATATCCTCTTCCCTCTGAAATACCATTTCTTATTACTATTTATATTCAAGATATATAAATATATATATATATACACATGTGAATATAAGACTTACTCAATTTAGCTATTATTACTTTTAACTCATTCTCAATATTTATCTTCAGACTACATATATATATATATTTGGTTTTGAAAGTTTTTTTTTCTAATTATTCTAATCTCAATAATTTGGGTCTTCACATTGCACCTGATCAACGCACTGCCAGAGTATGCAGGAACGAGGATAAACTTGTTAAGACATCGAGTTATAAAAGTATTTTGATAAAATATTATAAAGGATATTTTGTTCAGTTATTTCCTTTCTAAAAGATTTTAAAGTGTTTTAAATATTGTTTACCTCTTTAACCAACAATTTTAATTAATGGCTCATCCTTGTCTTTCCTCCTATTTTCCCTTCTAGCCATTCCTATTCTCCTATTTTCCCTCCTAGCTATCCCTATTCCCCTACCTTCTTTTCGGGGATGTCCTCCAACCTATTGTTCTGCCTAGTTGTTTCTCCGATTTTTTCCTTTTCGAGGACGAAAAGTTTTGAGTGGGGGAGAGTGTAATAACCCTGTATTTTGTGATTATTTTATTTGTATATTTTAATTATTTTAAATTGAATTTCCTGATTTGAAAACTTTATTTTATTTATTAAAATGAATAAATTTTGTTATTTTAAATATAAATTTTGATTTTGATGTGAATTAGAATTCCAAACATGACTAAATAGAATATTTTCCAGAAAAGTGAATTTTGGTCAATATGGTCAAACTTTGACTTTTAAATTTAAAATTTGAAAGTTTGAAAATTTGAATCTTTTATTATGAAAGTAAATAAAATTTTAATAATAATGCTTTTCGTTTCGTTAAAATCTGATTAATATTGTGAAAGTTATGCCTTTTTAACTATTGAGTGTAATTTGCTGTATTTAACAAAATTGTTTATTTTAAATTATATAAATAATATTTTATTTGGTCATGTAATGTCCTAATTTATATTTATATGGGTAAAATAACATGTTATGTATATATTTTTGTTTTAAAACATTTTTCAAAGTGTAATTGACATTTTCCAATGTTAGTTGTATTCTGTTTATAATTCCTAATTTCCAGTTTCATTTAATTAAAGAAATTCTTTGTTTATTTTCTATTTTCTTAAAACTTTATTTTATTTTCATTTACACTTCATTTTTTTCAGCATTTATTTTATTTTACTTGACTTTTATTGGTTTAGAAATAAAGTTATAATTTTTCTAAAACTAGTGATATTCTATTTGAAATTTTTAAGTCCTATTTTGAATTTTTAAACAATTTCTTTATTATTTTTCTATTTTCTCTAAATTTAATTATTTATTTCACTTTAGAAATGATAAATGAATTATTTATTTCAAAGTTTTGCTTTAGAATATTTTTAAAATGAAGTAGATAATTTTCCAAAGCCAATGATGATTTATTTGTAATTTTTGAACCCTGTTTTCAATTTTTAAGTAATTTCTTATATTCTTTTTCCATTTTCTTTAAAATTAATTATTTATTTTTATTTCATATTATTTTGTTTCGGTTTTAATAGTTAATTTATGATTTTATATTATTTTTATTTGATTTATTAAAAAGGGGAAATATGAAAGGTTTTAAAAGCTTGGAAACTTAAGTCTTTTCATCTCCTATTCCTTTCAATTGCCACAACTCCTCATTTACTTCTTTTGGCTGTGTATTACTTTGTTTGGCCGTGTATTCCAGTGCCCATTCCTGCAAAAAAAAACATTTGTTCCTCATTCTATTCATGGCTTGCCAAAAATTTTGGTAATGGCTACTTTTTCCTTCTGCTTCTTCTTCTTCTTCTTCTTCTTCTTCTTATTTTTCATGGTTTTTGCCTTGTTTCTTGGATTCTTTTGCACTTCCTCCTCCTCATATCCACGGCCACCACCTCCTACACCTCTCCCCTGCCATCATCACCAACTATACTCCAGGTCATGACCATGGCCGAACCCACCATGGTGACCAAACCCCTCAAAAATGCAACCTAGGCCTCAAAAAAACAATGTTGGTTGACCACTACTTGTCCATCACTTCACTTTCCACCACCACCATACGCCGCCACCACCACCTTTTCCAGACCTCCCTACACCACTCCAACCTCAGTCCAGACCTGAGGTTGACTGGCCAAATCTATAACCCCATGACCGAGCCCTTTTGGTTGCCAAAAAACCATGTTTTAGCCTAAACCCCTTCACATTCCTACCTTGTAACTTCCTCCACTTGTTCTAGCCTTTATGCCATACATTCCTATGTTCAAACCTAAGCCAAAGTCATGCCAAACCTGAGCCAAAACATCCCCTAGGCTGTGCATGCAAATTTAGAAAGCAAGGCAAAAGTTGTTGCATTCATATTTGTTTTTATTCCAAAGTTATATCATTTCAAGGTTGCATTGAAATTTATAATTTGTTTGTTTTTGTTTTGGGTTGTAACACAAGATCTATAGCTTGGATCTCGCTCTCCACTCAAATTCTAGTCTTGTCATCGTGCTTTTGATTCCGTTGTGTCATTTGTATTGCAATCTCCAGCCATAGAGGTGAGTAAATCTCACCTGACATTTTATACTTATGCAAATGTGAATTGACAATAATTGAATGTGTAGTACTATTATGTTATGCTATAACGGCCTGTGATTATTTATGTATGATGTAAAACTTGTAAATTACATGTCATATCATCTGTTACTGTTATATAACGTTATTTTGTTTATTTATATCAGTTTATCACACTGCAAGTTCCCTGTAGAATAGAATCACTATGGGTTGAAATGATACATACCCGAACGGACTTTAGAATAGAGAAAAATCGTTATGGGATGAAATGATAGGCCTGAACGATTTTTATTTATTTCATTTAACTTGCGATTGCGGGTTTGAAATGATAAAACCCGGATTTTTCCTTTGTGAATTACGGATTGAAATGATATATTATCCGTATCATTTGACTTAGGTTAGAAAATTTATATACATACTCGTGGTTAATATATATATTTCCCTGAAATTATAATTTATGTTAAAAATGTAAATATTATGATAATTTGATTTTTATTTTAATTTAAAATGATTTTTTAAAGTTTTATTGATTTTTCTATAAATTAAAAATAGTTAAATAAATAGATGTTTAAAAGTTGAAATTTGAAGTATAACTGAACTTGGAAAATGTGAAAGTGTTTTAAAATAAAAGTTAAGTTAAGAAAATAAAATGGAATTTAAATAAAATTATGAAATGGTAAACTTAATTAAAATGTTAAGTAAATGAAATATTATAAATTTTACATTTATTTTATATGTGAATTATTAAAGATTTGATAATTGTTTGTGAAACTTTCACTTTGTAAAATCATAAATTAAGGGTTATTTAAATGATTGTTTTTAAAGTAAGAAAATATGATTTTTATAAGTTAAAATGGATTTAAATAAATTTTAATTGTTTATGAAATTGTAGTGAAAGTTTGGAATTTAAATTGACAGCATTCCTGAAATGCTATCATTTCTAAACTTAAAGATATTACAGCATTT
The DNA here is from genome assembly GCA_030737815.1 of Allium fistulosum. Taxonomy (NCBI): domain Eukaryota; kingdom Viridiplantae; phylum Streptophyta; class Magnoliopsida; order Asparagales; family Amaryllidaceae; genus Allium; species Allium fistulosum. Next base: position 1,149,726,494 of record CM060905.1, read on the forward strand.
TGTAAATGTTGTAATTGATATAAATGAACTAAATGGCTAAAATGAACTAAGTGTTGTAGTTGCTAAATTTAACTAAAGTTTTATTTGAAATCTAAACCTATTACAGCATCTAAATGCTGTCTTTTGCTAATTGAATTGTTTTTAAACATAACTTTCCGTAGCATTTTCTAAATGCTGCAAAAGTTGAAATTTCACTGTTTTAATAAATTTAAGTGAATAAATGAATTCTGAAATGGTAAAATTTTGAGAATTGAATATTGACTCTTAAATATAATAACTTCATTTTTAAATGATTTAAATTGAATAATTTGATTTGAAATATTTTGATATTTTGAAATGGATTTGAAATGATATTTGATTTCGAAGTATAAATTACCATTTTGGGATTTTAACCACAGGATGTAATTAAATTTATGGTTTAACTGATCCTTAGAGGATGGGCGATCCCAAGCATCATTTAAGTTATTGTGCATTAATACTACAGTTCACTTGAGTCAGTTTACATTATATAAGTATGTATGTCCTTACTCGAGTGTTTTGTGTTTTACTTTACGCTCGGGTCAGCCTGAGTATTTATAGCTTAGCTTTGGATTTCTTTTCTGGAGCTAGGAACCGCTGGAGATTCTGCTTGTCTAGTTATCTATTCCCTTTCAGTTTCAGTTGTTCTATTTCAGCTCTAGTATTTATAAACTTCTATGTATTTGAGATTTCAATTGTATATTTTTTTTTCAGACTTAAATTATGTATTTTGTTTGAGATTTTGTTATAGTAGCTTCATGTAATACTATGGTATTTTAATTTTTGCTGCGAGTTATTCTGATATTCTGTGTCTGTGATTCTGTATTTGATTTTATTTGCTCCAAATTTTATTACAATCTGTTATTTTGAATTATTCAAGTCAGACTTGTGTGGATTATTGTCGATTTGAATGGTCCAAAATAGTGGGTCGTCACACAAAATATTCTTTTTTTCCCAAAAACAAAATCTAATTTCTCTTAGAAACATATCTTCAATTTTTGAAAAATTAGAAAACACAATTTATTACTTATTCTCAAAATCAAGGAACACAAATAGAGCTCATCGAGATGTTCCTAGAATATCTCGATCCTCAAGATTGATGGAATAGACTGGAGTGTTCATTATTCCGAACGGTATAACGAACCACTCACAAGACTCATAACGATTGCGGAATGCGGTAAGAGTAATGCTATCCTCTACGACTCGTAGCTCATGAAAAATCAATGTAGGGTTAAGTTAAAAAATGACCCTAGCACCACACAATAGATAAAATAAGAAAAGAGAAATGAGATATAAAAGCAAGGGTAAATATCTTCTCAACTGAGGAGAAGTAACATTAACAACAAATCATTACTTCGAGTGAAGTAATACCACAAAGTATATCAACAATTGAGTGTCCAAACAGGATATCTCAAAAGGGGTAAGAATGGAAATATCAAATAAATTCAATGAATCACCTCGTTTCCCTAGTGGACATCCTCGTGGGATGATGACCGAAAGGCTATGAACCAAAAATGAAGTCAATACGATATTTGATTGCCCGATTGGGTGTCATACCCAAAACGGACTCACGGAAATCAGCAGAGTCACAATGACTGGAATTCGAGATATATCATCAACATCTCGAGACTCAAGAGTGAATACAGAGACTTCGGAATTATCATTAACATTCTGAAGGACAAGAAGCAACAAATCAGCCGAATAAGCTTACCTAATATATAGGATCCTTCGAATCACAAAATGCGGCTGGATAATAAGCAAGCCACTCCATCTCAAATCATTCCAATCTCTAGATAGAAATAGCATGCTAATTCGCACAAAAAGATAAGCTACAAAGAACAATCCCAAAATCCTCAAACATCATACAAAATATTGCAGATCCCCTCAATAAGATTCGCAATCCTCAAAGAAATCATAAGATAAGAACATCAAAAAGCATCAACAAATTCCTCCGATACGGATGAGTGTCAAGCACCAGTATCGAAGAGGGCTCGAATAAAACAATCACGATTAGGATTACTCTTAAGATAAGATATAATCAATTCAATTATGGAATACTACGGAATAAAATATATTCCTAGACATATCCCAAACTTCTATCTCAAAGGACATGATAAGATAAAGGACACGATGATTAAGGGATTTGTAACACTTGTACTATACTTGGATGTATCGTAATATATGCTTATGTTATGTGTTTATTATATTTTGTTCTGAACTCGGCTCTAATACCAAGTTGTGATGCCCCACCTCAAGACCCATATTAACAAAGAGTATTACTAGGTAATATTGTCTCCTAATGGGGAGAATAGGGCTAGTTAGAGGCGAACATCTATAGTCTTGTCTAAAATATCTATTTGAATACGTCAATTAGTACTCTATATTTTTTTCCTTTCTCAAGTGGATCGACATATCCAATAAATGCTTAATAAAAAAATACAGGTGGCTATAGGATCTATCAAAACAAAATACAACAACTCAAATGCATAACACATCACAGAACAACAAACAAATATATATACATATATACTGATACATCCTAATACAGTACAAATAATACATCATAAGTGGTATGACGAACACAGTATACACACGAGTCAAAACAATATACATATCAGAGTAGCGGAAAAAAGACTATAACAAAAAAAGCTAGTAGATAAGTCCATGCGGAAGCAGAATAGGCAAAGTCCATAAGGGTACCTAACCTGAAACACCTTGGTCTGACCCGAGTACAAAATACACGGGTCAGTCTAGCTAAACAAAACAGTTTATAAGGATAAGTGATAATATGATCATAAGGTAAAGGGAAAGACATCCTCTCGAATGAGAAGAAACAATAATAAGAGCATGCCACTACTTCAATTAATGTAATTACACTAAGTGTATGTCCTCGAAATAGGTAAACTCACCAAATAACACTAAGTATAATAAATGCCTCATATCATCGGCGAAATCTCAAAAGCCACTAAAATGGTTTCTTTGAACCATATCTCCAAAATAAGAGAATCCCAAATCTCAAACTCAAAACTCGCCATAAATGGCAATCACAAAAATATTCTCTAAATAGAGAAGTCTCAAACACAAAATACGCCAAAAATGGCAATCTCATATATCTCCAAATAGGAGAGTATAAATCTCAAATTAACGCCAAGTGTTGGCAAACCCAAATCTCAAATATAGAACTCGATAAGGAGTTAAATTTCCAAAGATGTAATCGCCATATGTAATATCTCAAACGGCTCAAATGACCAATAATGTAAAAAGGCGATACACTCCGAAAATCATAAGGAAATCAATGAAATCATCTCAAAGATATAGCACGTGCTTATGGCCGAAGCCCGCCAAGTACTGTTCTCCCAAAATAAGGCGCCACGTCTCTTAGCCAAACGTCCCGAAGGACAAATAAATACGTCTCTTAGACAAACATCCCGAAGGAAAACATCTTGAAGGACAAATACGTCGCAATGATAAACGTCTCTTAGACAAACATCCCGAAGGACAAATGACACGAAGGTCCCGTACTGGCAAATACGTCTCTTAGACAAATGTGGCACAAATCTCGGATAGGAACCCAAATAGTGTTAACGTGTGTCCAATACCATACGTTCGCACTAAACGGTTTACTAACTGCTAGTAAATTTCACACTCAAAGTAGTAAAATGTTTACCTTACCTCATTGGTAAACTCAACCCGAAGGTCAAAACGATCAAACAGACAAGTCGGGAATTAATTGATAAGATAAACGCACGTGTCCCATACCACGTTTTTTACCAAACCGTTTAATTATCCTTCTCAATCGCTCGAATAGTGCAAAAACGTGTATTTTATATATAAAATAATTTACTTTAGAAACTGTTAACTCCTCTTTAGCAACGACCTACGAGTTAAGAAATGGATGACTCAGATTGCCGTGATTCAAGAAGCTAACGAGTTAAAAAGCCTACGACCTAAGTGGTCTTGACGACTTACGATTTAATGGCTGAAAGAGGATCTATGGCTCGAACGACTTACGACCTAGCGACTGAAGAGACCTTACGACCTAAAAGCTTCACGGGTTAGCGGACTACAACCCACAGTGGTTTACAACTTAACAAGTTTACGACTCAGTGGATGTATGACTTAAGAGCTTCACGACTCAACGAGTTAAGCTACCTGCGACTTAAGAAATCAAGAGGCCTTACGACTTAAAGGCTCTACGACTTATGAGGCCTTACGACTCATGAGGCCTTACGACTTAAAGGCTCTACGACTCATGAGGTCTTACGACTCATGAGGTCTTACGACTTAAGAGACTCAGTATTTAGCTTGAGTCGTCCACGACCTAACAATGTACGAGTTAAAATGCCTGCGAGTTAAGAAGTCTGCGACCTAAAATGTCTACGACCTAGGACTCAACGACTTAACTTGCCCAGCGACCTAACTACCTTAAAGAACCTTGCGACCTAACTGCTAAAGGGACATTGCGATCTAGCAATGTTGCGACCTAAAGATATACAACTTAAGGGATACGCGACTTAGGAGTAAGTCGTATACGGGTTAAGGACTTGCCAACTCATGGTTTGCTATAAGTCGCCAGCGACTTAAGACTTGGAGAGGACCAGATCAGGAACAACTACAACTCTCTCAATTCCGACTTACGACTTACCACTTGGAGCAAACCGCGTACTTCATCACTGCATTTCCTAAGTCGCTCGCGACTTACGACCTAGCTTAGGTCGTACGCGACCTAGGACTTAGCGTGTTTTCTGCCTAGAACTCAGAGCTGCTCCTATAAATACCCCATCACTTCCAACATTGTGGGGACTTTTGGGCAATTCATTTCTTCAAGCGTCCATGCTCCGCTGCACTGAAAATTCACTCAACAAGTAAAGATCTTCCAACACTCAAGGCACTACAACAAGCTTCGTGAAGGACTTCATTCATCCGATACGGATTTAGCAAGATTCATCACCGAAGATTGAGCTAGTAGTCTAGATTGTTGTGTGATCAAGTTATATTGTATTTGACAAGTGATTTGTATCGATTTGTAACCAAATCAGCAATAAAAGATTATAAAGTGGACGTAGGCTCAATTACGGGCCGAACCACTATAAACCTGTTGTTCATCTACTGCTTTTCTGCTATTTTTAGCTTATATTCTGTTCCCATATCAACGGGTGGTGCTTTCACGATTCTATTACACACACCGGGTGTTAGCGTTCACTTTTTATCGTTAACATTTTGGTGCTTCCACTGAGAACCCAACTCAGGCGATCATCCACCGTTGCTTCGCAAAGATTCATAAAAAGAACCTCTCTTAAAGACCAGATCCGAAATAATGGCTCCTGGAAGAAGAGGTAGACCTATCAGATCCGGAAATGCTCACGAAGGGACTTCCGCTTCCCCAACAACAAACCAAGCAAATCCAACCGTTGGAGTCACCAGGGCTGAATTGGACGATGCAGTTTCTGGATTATACCAACAAATTGAAACTCAAAACGCTTTGATGATGGATAGATTAACTGCTTTGCTCGGGGAAAATCGTCAACCAGAAAACCATCAAACTACTCTTCCTGAAATGCCACCTTTCCAAGCTGATGGTTCTATGCCGCAACCAACTTGTCATGAACATATGCCCGGGCAAACTTCCGAGGGAAGAACTGATGCTTGCCCGGGGGTGTCTTTGAACAATAAAGAGTACCTGTCTGAAATGATTGGCCGCATCATGAAAGAGAGCATGCAAAGGGAAGAAGATGAGGCTGACTGGGGATTCGCGCCAAGCAGAACTCCGTTTACTGAAAGGATCCTGAGAGCGGAGTTTCCAAGGAAATTTGCACCTCCTACTATCCAAGCCTATAGGGGAACCAGTGACCCTAATCATTTCTTATACAAATACAATTGGCATATGACCGGTGCAAGAGCATCAGACGAGATCAAGTGTCGATACTTTCCAGTATACTTGGAAGGTGTGGCTTTACTTTAGTTCACAAAGCTTCCAGTTCGGTCTGTAGATAAGTTCTCCGACTTAACGCAAAAGTTTAAAGAACAGTTCAGATTGTATGCTTCGAAAGCTAAGGATATAATGTCACTGTCTAACCTTGAACAAGCGCCCGGAGAATCAATCAAATCTTTCTTGAGCTGTTTCAATATAGCTTTAGCCGAAGTAGAAAATGCGGAACCACGCATGATCCTGACTTATTTGGTGCGAGCCATTGATAAATCGAGTAAATTTGGGATATGGCTAAAGATGAAGGAACCGAACTCACTTGATAAGTTTTATAAAAAGGCCGATGAGTTCATTCGTCTTGAAAGCCTTTCTACGACATCGAAAGTGGATGCTGCCCAAACTAATAATAACAATGTCCCATCTAATAAAAGAGAATCTGAAAGTTAGAAAAGGGAGAATGAAGGAGGAAAGAGCCAGGGAAATGAAAAGAAACCTCGCCGCGTTAATCCTTCGGATTATACTCCTTTAACTGATACACCAAGAAATATCTTTTTTGCAACAAAGGACGTTGTCAGGTATCCTAAGCCACCTGAGATGACGAGAGGTGCAAAGCGTAATGGAAAATTCTGCCAATTTCACAATCAACCTGGCCATGACACTGACAAATGTCGCCAATTAAAGAATGTGATTGAAGAATTACTGGAGCAGGGTAAACTCCAACAATACGTTAAGAGGAGCGGAGTCGCTCCAACCTCATCCACTCAGGATCAACAACGTCCAACCCGTCAATCTGATTCTCTCAACAACAATGCAGTGCAAGATTCAGAAAAGCTTGTCATTAATGTTGTCACAGGAGGTCCACACCCAGCAGGCAGAAGTTGGGACGACTGCTAATGGTCCACAAAACTGCAACTGGGGCATCTTTCACTTTCTCTGGCGTATAAATCTGAAGCTGCAAATCTAGCACAAATGGAAATCCAGCTTGGAGATTCTGAAACAACAATAACTAGCATCCATTTTTTATTTTAGCAGCATTGCTTGAATTTGTAAAAATGATAATGGATGTGTGACTTCTGCATTGTAAACCGCTGAGAAATCAGCGTGACTGAATAATGAAAAACTATGCATTCTGTGTTTTCTATTATAAAATGCCTGTTATATTTCGATGTGTAAATACTCTAAATGTATTGCTAAAATGTCGATCTAATATTGCAGGTCATTAAAGCAAAGCTCACCCATCGCAAAGCTAAGCGAGCCTTACAAATCACTTATTAAAGCAAATACCAAGCAACAAAAAATTCCATATTCAAATCCTATACAAGAAGAACCTCACATAAAAAGTTGGCAACTTCACTGGGGCAAGCCTTCGTTAACCAGTTGTGATTGTCAATATGAACAGGCATCCAGCTAGGTAACTCGCGTCTGTCCCATGAAGTTATTCAACAGTGAAGTCCACTTCTTTGGATAAGGCAATTTACCTACAAAAGGAACGAAGACACGCTTGGAAATGATAATAAAAGGTCGCTAATGGGCAGATGATGGGAGAACATGGCCAAGCAAGCACGGAAGCAACCAAAAGGAATATTGCTCCTCAATAAAAGGGCCGGTAGAACCACCAAAGGGCACTTGCTAACTGATCGTGATGCATCCGATCAGGCAGCTTGCGTCCGTCCCGTGGATCTACTCGCCCTTGAGAAGCAACCTTCCTGGCACACCAACCAACCGATGCTCCTTCCCAAAGGTCAACAACGCCCTCTAACGAGGCACGCCAATAAATGGGAGAGCTTTCCTCAATCAAAAAGATTGGTGGGACTAACAAAAGGGGCACCGTGTTAGTTAATTGCGATCGTTTGTGCAAACAAACATCCAATCAAGCAACTTGCGTTCGCCCCGTGGACCCCTCCGACCATGAGAAAGTAACTTCCAGGCAATCAAAAGCCCTTTTCGGAGGCACAAGCCCTCTTCGGAGGCACAAGCCATCTTCGGAGGCACGCTTCACCATGCTTGAAGCACAAAATCAAAAGCCCTTTTCGGAGGCAAAAGCCCTTTTCGGAGGCACATTTCACCCGTGTAGAAGTGCAAAATGCTTCTCTTCGGAGACCCACTTCACCAGAGTTGAAATGCCAAAATTGCTTCTCTTCGGAGACCAAAACTGCTTCTCTTCGGAGACCAAAACTGCTTCTCTTCGGAGACCAAAACTGCTTCTCCTCGGAGACCAAAATTGCTTCTCTTCGGAGACCAAAATGGCTTCTCTTCGGAGACCAAAACTGCTTCTCTTCGGAGACCAAAACTGCTTCTCCTCGGAGATCAAAACTGCTTCACTTCGGAGACCAAAACTGCTTCTCCTCGGAGACCAAAATTGCTTCTCTTCGGAGACCAAAATGGCTTCTCTTCGGAGACCAAAACTGCTTCTCCTCGGAGACCAAAACTGCTTCTCCTCGGAGACCAAAATTGCTTCTCCTCGGAGACCAAAATTGCTTCTCTTCGGAGACCAAAATTGCTTCTCTTCGGAGACCAAAATTGCTTCTCTTCAGAGACCAAAAGACCTCTTCAGAGGCGTACTTCACCTTGCTTGAAGTACCAAAAATAAACCCTTTACTGGGGCATAAAATCAAAACCTTCTTCAGAAGCTCATTTCACTGTGCAGGAAAATTCACTTTTAAACAAATAAAAGTGATCATTCCCAGAAGTCGAAATGTTCTTCAGGAAGAAAAAGAAAATAAAAATTTCTCCAAAGACAAGATATACTCTATTAAAAGCAGAATAATTCTTCCCTTAAAAAGTGGAAAGTTGTTCTCTAAAATAAGAGTATCGGTCTTGTGAAAGCAAGAAATATTACAATATACTTGTGGTATGGGGGCAACATTATACAATTCAGTTACATTAATAAAAGTAATATACAAGCGACATACCACAAGTTCATTGCAATATCACGTAATAAAGATGTGGAATAAATGCGTTCTTGAAACATAGACAAAAAGTTTGTACAAGTAGAAAGAATCGTTTACTCTACACTTCAAATGAAAAACAGATGTATTCCTACATACACAAGAATTTGTACAAGAAAAATATCTATTTATTTCAACACTATGAGAAAATTTTACATTGTACAGGTTACAAAAAGAAGCGGAGACCGGTATCCGCACAATCTCCGGTCAATGCATGCAAAAAGTAGAAAAGACAAAATCAAACTCATTTCTCCTTCTTCCCACCCTTGGAGCTTTTACCCGGCCTGGTAATTAGCTTCGTAGGCCGTATCGGAGAAGAAGGAGAAAGAGACTCAGCCGGATCGATCTCTGCTTCATCCCCAGCAGCAGAAGAACTCTTCTTTCCTTTCTTCGAAACCACACGTTTCCCCTTCTTCTTGGAAGAAGACTCACTCCCCGGAGTAAGAAATGTAGAAAGTTTTGTGTCGTAGTCAAAAGACTGCTCCGGGGTCTTCTCGCTATCTTCCAGATCTTCTGCTTTCTGCTCCTCGGAAGCAGGTGGTTCATCCAAGCCTTGAAGGGCTGCTATCTGTTCTTCCTGTGGACCTGGTTGGGAAGCTGGAAGAGGAGTAACTTGAGAAGGAGGAAGAACGGCAGCTGAAGAAGGAGAAAATGGTACAGTTTCCGGCACGTCCGCTGCATAATAAAAGAAATCAAAATCAGTATTCTCCGAGGAAAAAGAAGACAGTGGATCGTCAAAGCTTAAGTAATAAGTAAGAAGTTCGTCGAACTCGGTTGAATCGAATAAGCAATTCACTGAATTCGTCTCGTCAAAATTACCTGGAGAAGCCGGTTTAGCGAGATCAATCTCAAATTCCCGAGCCTGAAAGTCCTTCATTGCCTCTTCTTCTGTAGGAGTGGTCACAACTTGATGTGAAGGATGAGAGCCGGAATCCATAATGTTTGCATCAGCCGAAGTGGAAGTATGAACAGGGGCAGGTAAAGGAGCTTCCTCTTTTGAAAGCTCTTCTCCCAGTGACTCAGCCCGCGCTTTAGCAAGCTGCTCCTTCCCTCTAACAAGAGCGGCGCGAGCCTCATCATCAAGATAGCGAGCCTCAAATTTTGCTTCCTCAAATTTCGCTTCATCATAGCCGGCACCTTTAAACATATCAAGTGCGGCTTCCCACACTTCAGCCAGAGTGATTTCATAATCTGGACCCAGAAAAGCAAGGCTTCCACGACCCAGAACGCAGTGTAAATAAAAGTCGAATAAGGTAGAACTGATGTTTTCTTTCGTTGCCTCATGTGATTGCTCAGCCGCTTCTTTTTCGGCAACGGCAGCAACCCTACCAGTAATAGCCTCATCACGAGCTGTCTCAGCTTTAGCAAGTCGAGACTTTAGTAACTCAATCTCCACGTTCTGGGAGGTGACCTTTTCCCGCAGTTCGGCGTTTTCTGTGCGATAGTTCTCATTAACGTGCTGTTCGGCGGCAAGCTTCATTTCTACATCCCTTTGTGCAGCATGTGCATCCCGCACTTGCTTCTGAAAGACTTCTTCTTTTTGAGTATATGATGCAGAAGAAGAAGCAAGATTTTCCTTAAGCTGCTTAACTTCAGACGCAAGCTTTGCATTGTCGTCTGCAATGCTCGTCATCTCCGCATCACGCTGCTTACGCCATTTGTCCCATTCTGATTTATCGTTCTCCATGGTCATCATCGCCTCAAGGTTAAAATGGTTGACCCTTTGAAGTTCATCAACCAACTTCTGCCATCCAGACATTCTTTCAATATCAAGCTTGACAGCATCGACATTTCTCAGCATTGCCTGCTTATCAATGGGAACCAAATCTAAGTCAAAACGGACTCCTCTTAGACACCAATTCGGAAATCGGCTCTGAAGCGTTGGAGGGCCGTCTTTAACTTGATATTGTGGCCTGTTAATGATGGTTTGAATATCAGATTCCTTTAGAGGAGGAGAACCGGCCGGAATGTCAGAAGAAATGGGAGCGTTAGTCTTCTCAGAAATAGCAGACGCGTCACTTGGCTTAGACCGTTTGCTCGATTCATCAGTAATATGAGCCTTCCCTTTGTCATCATAAGACTTTCGCTTATGAGAATCGTAAGTTCTGTAAGAAGAATCATATCGATCAGCATCTCTTCTTCTCTGCCGCTGCTCATAATCCCATCTTTCTTGAGCCTTCCTTTGGGCCCGTTCCTCATCTGTCTCTCTCTGGTCACCAAGATATTTCCTGAAGTCATAGGATCCACGGCCTCCATGGCGCTGAAATGAGTCATAATATGAGCCGGAGCGTCCCATCGGAGAATTTGAAAAACGGAAAATAAGTAAGGCTTAGAAATTTCCAGGAAGAAAGAGTAAATTCTTATAAGTGCAGAAAAATCCTAAGTGTGTGCGGCGTGCGAACTACGTGCGTCGAACTACAAACCACTTTTTTGTGTGGGAACGGAGACGACGGGTGTAGAAGGCGTCGAGGTCTGTTTCAAAGAGGAAGTCGCTTCAATGACAGGAGAGTTCGCCTTTGGAATATTATCCTTGAAAAGCTCTTGAGAAGTTATCATTATGTCACTCAAGTCATCAAAGGTGTCATCATTATGGTGCTCAGCAGAATTCTCCTTCTCAACTTCCACATAAGTTGATTTTTCAGAAACTCGAGGATTTTCTTCCTCTTCGATAATTGGGGCAAGTGCCGACTTGATGACTGACCCTACAACGTTAGTGGACGCAGAACACTTTATCAAAGCAGCCTCTACGACGGGTGCTTCTGATTCAATTTCTTCTACATAAGCTGGGGCATTCGAGGCCTCTGCTTGAGAGCCTGAGGCAGCTAACGTTTCCGCATCAGAACTAGAAATTTCATGAATCTGAGTGGAGCGGGAAGGATGTAAGAGTCCAAATTCATGGAGGAACTCATCTTTCAATAGAAATTGAACACTCCTCTCCTCAACCGGCACGGCCATAAGCCTCTCAAAGGTAGTCTTGTGACGAGGTTCCCTAGAGGGGGGAGGGAGCGCTGAAACAGTAGAAAAAGAAGTTAACACTTGACAATTTGGACTTCTAAGAATTTAGAAAACACAGGGAAAAGATAGATAATCGTACTTCCCACTCTCCAAATGGCGTAAAATCCCGGGGGACAACGAACAAAGAAAAATTGGCTCAGAAACCCAGGAACGCTCTCGGGAAGACCAATAATCAGTTTACGGTTCCTGGCGCTCCTTACAACTGTGATAGAGGGATGGTCTTTGTTTTTTGCAAATGAGCACAGGAAGCAAATTTCTCCAAAACTGGGAAAACGGTCCAGCGTTCTCCTAAAAAGCACAAACAGTCCCAGCACGATGGCGTAGCCATTAGGGTGTAGTTGAAAAGGGGAGATAGATAATCGAAGGAGAAGTTCTCGAAGACAGTCGTTAAACGGAGGAATCGCTCCACTCAAGCACATTTGGCGGTTCACTGCGACAAAGCCGTGGGGCGGCCTATCAGCAGTGTCATTCACTCCAGGGAGCAAAGCGTCAGATTCAGCAATGCCAAACTGGGTGCATAGTTGACGGAAGACTTTATGATTCAGGATGGTAGGAGTCCTTTCCGGGGGATCATTCAAAGGGGTAGCAATTGGAAAAGCTTCTCCAGCTGGTTCCAAGTCTTCTTGATGAGATGCCATTCTACACAATCAGCTGAATGTTCAAAAGTGAAGGTGCACGTTTCCTAAAAGTGTGAAGTGCTGTGCAAGACTAATGAAACAAGAAAAAGCAAGTATAACTGGAAAAACTAACTGACAATCAGTCGATTACGAGATTTCAGAACTTGTTAATACTCAAGTGCAGTGTTAATGCAGACAAATCAGTTTTAGTTTACCATTACGATTTTGCTTTAATACTTCACTTGAATTGGTTATTGTATAGCATCTCACTCATACAGTTCATTTAATTTAATTTAGTCTTTATCAACTAATCTGTCATTCGATGTGGGCAGTCAGTGGCAGTATATTCGTCCTAGTTTTTTGTAAATGTTATAATAGGCAGTTAGAATTATTGACAATCTACAAAAGAATGCAACAAAGTTCAAACAACTCAAGTCTCAACATTCGAGGCAGTGGAAGATTTGTTCAAGTTGTAACTCGATCACGACTTAGCATGGGTCAGAATTTCCTAAGTTATAACTCGTTCACGACTTAGCATGGGCTAGAATTTCCTAAGTTCTAGCTCGTTCACAGTTTAAAAGATAAGACAGTTTGAAACCAAGGCTTTGCAAATGTCCAAGGCATGTTCTCTTAAGTCAGATCATTCAAGTCCAAGAATTCGAAGCAATGGAGTCTTAAGTTCTTAAGTCGTTCAAATAAATTCGTGAGTTACGAGTTAAGGACTATCTCGTTCGCGACCTAGTCATTCACATGTGCTCGCATGTTGAGGATTAAGTGCTAACTCGCCAACGGTCCGTGAGAAATTGCAACAGGATAGGTCATTAACTTTTTAGGTCGTAAGTCGCACAAAAGAAAAGTCAAAATTACATTTTTCTAGCTCGGCAACGACCTAAACCCAATGCTGCAGTGAGCAACCAGAAAAGTTAAGTCGTGCGCGATCTAAGCTGAGAAAGGGTTAGGTCGTTCTCAGGGGATCTCGAGCTATCTCCTACTCAAACCAAGGCATCAGTTCCTCTCTTCAAATCCCTTCCTCCACTAAGAATCCCATTCCTCATAAATCAGCCAACCTAATGCACTGAAACTCCTCCCCTTCTTCTCAAAAATCACCGAAAGCCAAATCAAACCACTTCGATTTCCTCGGCGGTCAATTGAAACGAAAATCGTGAAGCAAGGCATAAGGTAATCGAAATTGATAGTTCGATGATAGCTGAGGATTGAATAGAGAATGGGATCACTTACGCAATATGAAATTGAAGATGATCGATGAACGAGTAGTTGGATTCGCCTTTGAAAGCTTGAAATCTTATTAATGGCAGAATGAAAATTAAGTCAGATGAAATGAAGGAGGAACGACCTAAGATATTTGTACCCCAGGGCAATGAAATGCGAACCGGCATCTCACGACCTAATTCCTTGCTAAGTCGTTCACGACATAACACCTACGAGCGCGAGAGAAGATCGAAGCACACGACCCACGACCTAGGCGTGTACTTCGAGGGGAAAATGTTAACTCCTCTTTAGCAACGACCTACGAGTTAAGAAATGGATGACTCAGATTGCCGTGATTCAAGAAGCTAACGAGTTAAAAAGCCTACGACCTAAGTGGTCTTGACGACTTACGATTTAATGGCTGAAAGAGGATCTATGGCTCGAACGACTTACGACCTAGCGACTGAAGAGACCTTACGACCTAAAAGCTTCACGGGTTAGCGGACTACAACCCACAGTGGTTTACGACTTAACAAGTTTACGACTCAGTGGATGTATGACTTAAGAGCTTCACGACTCAACGAGTTAAGCTACCTGCGACTTAAGAAATCAAGAGGCCTTACGACTTAAAGGCTCTACGACTTATGAGGTCTTACGACTCATGAGGCCTTACGACTTAAAGGCTCTACGACTCATGAGGTCTTATGACTCATGAGGTCTTACGACTTAAGAGACTCAGTATTTAGCTTGAGTCGTCCACGACCTAACAATGTACGAGTTAAAATGCCTGCGAGTTAAGAAGTCTGCGACCTAAAATGTCTACGACCTAGGACTCAGCGACTTAACTTGCCCAGCGACCTAACTACCTTAAAGAACCTTGCGACCTAACTGCTAAAGGGACATTGCAATCTAGCAATGTTGCGACCTAAAGATATACGACTTAAGGGATACGCGACTTAGGAGTAAGTCGTATACGGGTTAAGGACTTGCCAACTCATGGTTTGCTATAAGTCGCCAGCGACTTAAGACTTGGAGAGGACCAGATCAGGAACAACTACAACTCTCTCAATTCCGACTTACGACTTACCACTTAGAGCAAACCGCGTACTTCATCACTGCATTTCCTAAGTCGCTCGCGACTTACGACCTAGCTTAGGTCGTACGCGACCTAGGACTTAGCGTGTTTTCTGCCTAGAACTCAGAGCTGCTCTTATAAATACCCCATCACTTCCAACATTGTGGGGACTTTTGGGCAATTCATTTCTTCAAGCGTCCATGCTCCGCTGCACTGAAAATTCACTCAACAAGTAAAGATCTTCCAACACTCAAGGCACTACAACAAGCTTCGTGAAGGACTTCATTCATCCGATACGAATTTAGCAAGATTCATCAACGAAGATTGAGCTAGTAGTCTAGATTGTTGTGTGATCAAGTTATATTGTATTTGACATGTGATTTGTATCGATTTGTAACCAAATCAGCAATAAAAGATTATAAAGTGGACGTAGGCTCAATTACGGGCCGAACCACTATAAACATGTTGTTCATCTACTGCTTTTCTGCTATTTTTAGCTTATATTCTGTTCCCGTATCAATGGGTGGTGCTTTCACGATTCTATTACACACACCGGGTGTTAGCGTTCACTTTTTATCGTTAACAGAAACCAAGCTTTTAAAACCAATTTCCAAAATTGATTTTGAAAACAATATTTGAAAATTCTCTTATTATAGAGAATAAATAGATTTTATAGCTTAAAATAATTTAAAAATATATAATAATTATTTTAAATGCTAATTTGTTCAAAAATTATTTCAAAATCGTTTGGAGAAATCCGTGCTCGAAATTAAAGAAATCACTCAAAACCGTCATTCAAATTCAATTCAAATTCAATTCAAATTTGAATTTCAAATTCATCAAAACTGGGCTAGCCTATTGATAGGCATCACAGTCCTCAAAATAATTTAGAAATATCAGAAAAACATGAAGTAAAAGTCAAAAGTTGGGCGGAAAAAGAACATAAAAATGCATAGGCAAAATAATACACATGTCTGAAATCTTCTCTGGGTACAAATTTCGGACATGAAACAAGTGGATAAACGACCTATGATTGAACTAAAAATTAGTGTGCACATAGTAGAAAACTTCATCTTCCAAACAAAAAAAGAATCGACGAATTCCGAATGAAAATGAAAAAGTTACGCCGTCTCAAACATGGACTCAGACCATGTTTGCAACAGTTCAAAAACAAAAATGTGCCCAGGCCTGAAAACCATCTTGGGTTCAAATTACAGGCCTGAAACAGAGGATCAAACGATATCATATTGAGCTGAAAATTGGTTTGAACATATTAGAAAACATTATCTTTCAAACAAAAAAAGAATCGTTGAATTATAGTAAGAAGTGAAAGAGTTATGTTGTCTCAAACATGCACTCAGGCCATGTTTGCGGCAACTCGGAAACAAAATATGCCCAGGCAAAAATCTGAGTTTTTATTGATTTTGCAGCAAAGTTTTGAACACTCAATTGACAATATTTTTCAATCAAAATTTACAGAGATGAATTTCAACATAAAGGCTACCAAATGCAAGAAATCCGACAGCATTTCGTTGCCGGAATCAAAAGCTATAAGATTTCAATGTAGAAACAGAAAACAGATTTTAAACAGAAACAATCAACAGGAAATTTTTGTACAGAGAGCAAAAATTCATAGTTTCAAGCAATTTGAGATTTTGTTTTTACTAGATTGTGAGCTTACTCAACTCACCTTGCTGATTGAAGATAGAACTCGGATTTTTGCAGCAAAGAGGAAGCTTTTAGTAAGAATGAAGCTTCTAAGAACCTGTAAAAACCAAAAACAGTAAATGCAAGAAGAAGACTACTGTAAATTAGAAATCTATTTCTCAAATCAGGAATTTGATGAAATTATTGAGTTTGGATATTGATTACCTTTAGATTTTCACTCTAGATTGAAGAATTTTCAGTTAGCTTGAATTAAATTAAAGAAATTGGCTTAAAATTGAAAAATTGAGAGGTGGGTTCACTGTTCTTTCTATTTTCAGAAAAGAGGAAGGAGTAAATGAACGTACTGGTTATTATTTTTCCTCTTTCTCAATATTAACTTGTAAGTCTACAAATGGGCCATGGACCCAATTAATTAAAAGAAAACCAATTAGCCTAAGAAATTAATTCATGTACATCTATATCACATTATGTTATAAACAAACGTCATTTTCTTCCAATTTTCACACAAATAAAATATGTAAATTTACACACATATAAAATAAAGTACTTTTCATCATATAAAAATATTAATTTTTATTTTTTAAAACATTTTTATTATTAAAATCCTTTATTTTATAATAATACACAATTTTCACAATTAAATGCAAAAGTCTACATTTTTAACTTCTAAAATTCAACAAAAATTAATTTCTTACATAGAAAAATATTGCAACCCATTTTAAACTCAAATTTATAATTAAAACTTATTTTTAAACCAAATTCATCTTTATATTTAATTAAACAATCTTTAAAAATCACATACTTCTTTTAAAAATTATTAAAAAAAAGTAATTGGCAATAATTAATACAATTATTGCATTTTCTCTAAATAAAACTCCTTTTTCATTCATTCTTAACCCAAAAAAATAAAATAAAGCCTTTAAACTTTATTTTCTTATTTTAATTCCAAAATTCATTTTTATTCCAAATAAACAATTTTAAAAACTCTAATTTTATTTTAATTCAAAATATTAAATCATAACTACTGTTATAATTTGATATTTACAGGTAATCTTCAAACCAGGGTTGTTACAGAAGTGCTGGTTATGGACAGATGAAGGGAGGTTGAGGCAGTGGTAGATTTGCAAGTTTGAGGAGGTTGTAGGAGATTGACAGTTTTGATTGTGATGAAGTAATGTTGTAGGAGATGGTGGGTAGGAACTAGAGAAGTTTCTGAAGTTGTATTGGCAAAGGAGGAAAGGATTTGAAGGATGTGGCAATGTAGAAAGAAATGAAAATAGAGAAGAAATGTAAATAGATAATACAAATAATAGGTAACAAACAAATTATTTAACAAAGAAGAAGAAATACAAATAGAGACATGTGGTTTTGATGTGCAGTAGTTCTTTTTTTCTAAATGGAGAACAGAATGTAAATGCAATGAAACAAAAGTATTGATAGAAATGTAATGTAAATTTGGGTAAAATGCAAGGAAATGCAGTTTGAAGTTTGGGATGGAAGAAAAATAAAACAAACAAATTGTAGAGCAATTGTAACAGCAAGATATAAGCAAGATATAATGTTCAAATGCAAATAGCAATGCACAAATGGAAATGGAAGTGCACAAAGTCCTTTTTTTCCTTTTCTTTTCATTTTACCTATTTACTGCAAATGCAAATGAAAACAGAAAACAATGCAAATGTGGATTTTTTTAATAATACGAAATAAAATAAAACAAATGTAAAAATTATAATTCGACGAGTAAAATTAAAATTAAATTGCTTCCACGGCAACGTTGCCAAAAACTTGTTCGTGATGGAAAATTCTATTGATTAGAATAGCACCGGAAATGTAATAATAAAAATCGCAAGTGCACGGCGTACGATCGTAGTATGTATGCGAGTACGGGTCGATCCATAGGGAAAGAATAAAATTACTAAATTAATCAATCAAATTAGCCCAAGCTTTTGAAATTGTGTTAAACTAAGAAAATTGTAGAAAACAAACTAGAACAAAAGTGGTGAATAAAACTATGAGATTAAGGAGCAATTTAGAGGTAAATTCACTTTCAATCATTCATATAAATCAAACACAAAATGTAACCTTAGCCTCAAATTTATATTTTAAGTGGAAACAAATAATGTGTTTATTATAAGCATGGCTTATTTGCGTTATTAATTAGCACAACTTGAACCATCAAACTCTAACACACTATTTAAACCCACTCCTAAAATCTCACAAAAATGAATCATGTAATTAAAAATAAAATCTAATTTAAGCAAGATCTATTTACTATTTTGAGATTAGTAATATAAAACATCAAATATTGATTCTACTTTTAATTCCATGATCAAAACCACTTAGGCTAATGGATAAATAGTTTATGTTTATATTGGATTAAGCATAGCCTATTTGAGATGTCAACATAGACTACCATCATTCTTAATTCCCATTAAGCACAAAACAAGAGACTACAAATTCAACCATTTTATGTTGATTTACTATGATTCATGAGAGCTTCATTACCTCTAAATTGAAGGGGCTTAGCTTCTCATAATTGAATATATCTCAACACAAAATGGTTTCAACATAAACAACATGAAATGAAAACTAATTAAAGAGAGATCAAACCAACTAACTTGCATAAAGTAAAAAGATCTAATCTACTTGCATTAAAGAAAAGAAGGCATGAAATAAAATAACAATAAAAGAAAGCATGAAATTAAAGTGCATGAAAGTAAAGAGAGCAAGGCTAAGAAGCGATTAAAGAGACATTTTATTTAACATTAGTTTTGTGCTACAACTTTGCATAAAAGAGAGAGATTAAGAGCCTTAATACATGAAACATAAGGGGTATTTGTACATCCCTAAAACCATAATTCCATTTATAGGGAGCTACCCAAAATACCCTTGAGTTTGTGTAGCCTCCAAGTAATCATTAGGGAATTAGTTAATCCCCATTAACATGTGCTTTTGCCTTTAAATCTCCATTAACATATGCATGTGCTTTTAATTACGGTCCATTAGTTAGGGGGCATGTGGGCTCCTTCATGTTGCATTATTTCTTTTCTTTTCTACATTCTTTTGGCCTCTAACAAATGTTCATGCATATATCCATGTTCTTCTTCCAAATTGCACTTAATTTCCTACAAAATTAAATTAACTATGCAAATAAATTTTCTCCAATTTAACTCATACATCGTTTTGCCTCCAAATGAAGATGAATGGATTATGTTTTGAAAACATTTTAGATTTTGGTTAAAACATGTAAAATACACTAATATGCTCATTTGTTTTAATAAAAGAAAATTAAATATGATAGTATATTACATGCACATCAGATAGTCCAGATAGTTTAAGAGAAACTTGTGTGATGGACGGTCCACATAGTTTAAGAGAAACATGTGTGATGGACGGTCCACATAATTTTGATAGTTAAACCATGTGATATGGGTAGTCCATATGGTAGGGGAAAGATAATCCATATATTTTATACATGTGAGATGGATTGTCCATATAAATAAAAGGCAAATAGTCATTTGAAGTTAAGATGGATAATCAGATGAAATTGAAACGGATAGTCAAATAAATTGGGATGGGTAGTCCACTATATGTTGCATGACTACAAGTGATTATTTAATTTGTACTACCCATTGTAGATGCAAGAGCATAGTATATGATTAATATGTTTTGGTTAGGATACTAGTGAGGGGAAAACTCGTTTCACTCAGCGGTGTTGTTTCACTAGATACCTATTTTGGTTTGAGAATGCAGGATATTATTCACATCAGACCGTTTGTCTGATCCGAAGTTTTTGTTTTTTCCCTTAAACTCTCGAGTGCTCATTTGCATAAGCCGGGAGTAAGGATTTCATGTTTCTAGTTAGACCAATAATCTTTCGGAGAGGTGCAGGAGGCAAGCTAGCTATTACTAGGAGATTTTAATTTCCGCTGTGTTGTTTTATCTACTTGAATGGATGTAATAGTAAATTGTATAATTTCCAAGTATTAGACTCTGGTCAACCAAGGAGGCATCTTCATTTGTCACTCTTGGAGTGTTTTTTAATAATTATATTTTCTTTGAATGAGGGTACTAATGGGGTTATGTAATGAATATGATTCTAATTTTGAAATGAAATTTGAAAGTTTATTTAACAAATTGAGTTTCGAAAATTTTCATATTCATGTGCTTCTGATGTTATGAATGATTAACATAAACGCATTTTACTACCGAAAATTAATGCTATATATGACTACAACATCCGTAGCCCTTAGTTTCGGGTCTCAAAATTGAGGATGTTGCACTAGTTATTAACTAAAATCATATTTTATTTAACTTTTTTTTATTTGCTAATTAACTATGTTAATTTTGAATGTATCATATATGCATTCAATTATGCAATGGCACAACATAATCTAATATGAACATGTGTATAATTATATATATACAAATAGATATTGGGATCTATATCTATTACATATATATTTTCCTTACATATACATGTAATGATTTCACATGCATATTGAGAATATAAATTCCAAAATATATACATATGTTTGAATATACTACATTATAAGTATATGGTTTGTATAAACATATTGATAGTACATGTGCAGTTAATGCCCCGCTATTACCATGCTATATCTCATAGCGGATTTCTACCGCTACGATGTTTCCATATAGCCCGAAATAGAGCCTTTCCGCTTTAAGCCCCGCTATTTCCACTATATCCTGTTATTCCCGCTATATTCCGCTATTTCCGCTATATCTTCTTTAGAAGAAATGAATTGAAAAATGACACTTATACATTATAAAAATTATGAAATTAATTAATTTAATTTAATTTTTAATATATTTTCAGAAATGAAAATTCTCTAATATTCTACTAAATTCAATTATGTTATATAATAGTTTTATGTTTATTTGTAGTATATTCGCACATGTTTTTATTTAAAATTATTTTTGTATTAATGATAATTCAATTAAATGTTAATATTTCATTTAATTAACATTTATATATTTGTAAAAAAATTAAGCACGAGTTTTATATGCTATTTTAAAGTCATCCGCTATATTCTGATATATCCTCGATGTATCCCCGCTATGGCTTTTTGCACCTCCGCCGCATTGAATCTGCCAAGCGTTTTAACTGCATAGGATAGTACCATATATATATGTATGTATGTATGTATGCGTGTGTGTATGTGCGATTTTTAGACATACACATACATATATGTGATATTTTATGGCCACTTAAATATTTTATTTATATAAAATTATGAGAACAAATATATATAATATTTGATATTGATAAAACTAAAAAGAAGAAGATGGAAATAAAATTTTATGCCATATTTGGATTTAATCAAATTAGAATCTAAAGATAATGACATGAAGTAATATCTTACACATTATTTCTCAAACACTACTACAATAATAGATCTAATAAGATACTAAATCACAATAAAATATCTAAACCCTTAAATTGCAGATCTAAAAATAAATAACCAATTTAAAGAAAATTAAAACTTTTGTGACAATTTAATATATTGTTCTAATGGCATAATTAATACAAAACAACACACAAATATTTATACACACATATGCGTATGTAGCAAACTGATACTTAATTTTAAGGCATATACTAAGCAATGGAATTGAATATATTCATTTTAAAACAAATTGTTCAAACAAATATTAGTTTATACTTAAATACGATTTAATAAATATACATATATACATGATTCAATTAATTAAAATATTAACACTTCGATCATAAAAGAACTAAATTGAAATAACAATAGTAAATTTCGCTACAGTAAATTAGATCAACGAAAGCAAACAATCTCAGATCCAATAAACTTGGAAATTTATTTTAGAACTCCAGTGAATCAAACAAATAGGTTTTAGTTAGACAACTAATTAATCAATTGTGATAAAAAAAATATTAGAAAAAAATTCTGTAACAACTAATGATTTCAGATCCAATCAAAATAATATCAACACTCCAAATAAAAACATTCATAAGGTGTAATTACGGTACACAAAATATATTAGAAATGATTTAATGAGTGGCAGTGAATACACACGTATGAATTGAATTAGATATAGACATCATGAATGAATTTAAGATGAAAATCAAACCAAAAATGCCTTGTCCTTTCTAACACCTTGATTTGAGATTTTTCCAAAGATCTCTAAGTACATCACCATCCAGCTTTGCAAGGGAAAGATGAACCCCTTATTTTTAATTTTATTTAATGTTTTTTATTTGTTATGGAGTTGTGTTTTAATAAAATGGAGGAAGTAATTTCATCCATGGCAAGTGAGAAGAGAGGAAAGAATTAAAGCAATTCAGTTAAGAAAATGAATTAGGGGATGTGTTTTAATGAGAGAATCAACTCTTATTTATATCACTTCCTCTCCCTCTAACTTGGTTGACCACATCATTCCATTGCATGGATAATTATTTCCAACAGCTTATTAAGCAATTAACTATATTTAAAACCCGTTTGAATATATACCAGTATCGTGTATCGATATACGCATATATAACTTTTATATATACTTTCAAACAACTATTAACAACATAAAAAAATCAAATAAATTATATACTAATGGTGCTTCTCAAATACTAAATAATTTATAACATTTTATAAATTAATTAAATTATGTGGTTTTTTAGAGAATTTACAAATACGGTTGTGTGACTTAGATATGTGAATTCAGTCAATGATTAGTTTCGAAGAATTCAAATATAAAAGTTCACATGTCACCTAAGCTAGTGGTGTGATATTTTAGCGAAATTCATTGCTTATAGACCTTTACATTAAAATTTATTTTTTTTAGTTTTCGTAAACGGCATCTTTTAGTGGTGATTATTTACAACAATTCTCTTCTTCAATACTATATCACATTAGGACTTATGGAATTTTGATTTGGTCAAAATTTCAATATCGTCCATATTCAACTTGGTTAGTCCATAAACAAGTCATTTGTTCAATAATATCATTTATTATTAGAAGTACTACTCTAACCAGATATTTTGATTCGAGTTAACTATAACTGAACGCGATACTAACCTCATATAACTGAGGAGAAGAATACTCCATTGAATAGTTTCACCTTCAATGCTTCAACTCAGACCCAACTATAGTCGTTCGTAGGATGTCATGTCATGATTTAATTATAATCAAAGTGAGTTTTCCCATTGAAATTCAACAGTATTCTCAATTTGAGTGAACCGTGTAATGTCGTTACTTCAGTATTTCCCATTTGACCTTATTGTTATTAACTAATAGGAAACTCTCGGCAAAATCGTTCCATAGTTTTCCCATAACAATCCGTATGTAACCACTTGGTGCTCCCCACAGCCATGAGTAATACACTGCGTAATATTTAAGAGAGCGTTATGTGTTCTAGTCTCAATGAATATATTGATATCCTTTCTTGAAACATCCGGACTAAGAACATTTAAAATAAAATGTTATTTATATTGTGATTAACTACACAACGATTACAATTATTTGCAACTACAATCATATAACATTTTTTAAAGATTTTCATTTTTATATACTTTAAATTAATTACTTAATTAATCGTATCGCTATATTACAAAGTATATAAGAGAATCAAATACCTTTATTATGAACAAGATCAGTCACATAGTTAAATATATGTAACAAATTACATAATTACCCCTAAGGCATACCCCTAACTCCATCAATATTCCACTTGCATTTGGGGTCAATTTTGGAATCTTGTTCTCATTCCTTTGATAAATTTTCTCAAAAAGGTCAAATAATCCCTTAGTGAATGGATATGCTATGCATTTTTATTATCCACTCTGTCAATTAAGTCTCTCTGACGTTGATAACCTAGCTTCGTATTCTTGAACTTTTTGAAGTATTTTCTGGACTTCTAGTGAGCTCTAGGTTCTTTCATGATATAATCAAGGCATTGTTATCTACAACAATATTAAGGGATTCTCAACATTTGGAATCAGCCTAGTTCAGTTATAAATTTGTGCATTTATATATGTATGCGTTGCTTTTATTGCGGTGATTCCAGATGTACATATTCCATTGATTGAATTAGCCACAACTCATGTTTGGAACATTTCCAACTTAAAGCTCCTTAACTAAGGTTGAGTATAAATTTTAGATTGAAATGTCATGCTCAATATCACTTATGATGTTCTATTCTAAATAGTCCTTCAATAAGGGGTTTTTTGTTTCTACAAATAATTCTCTACTATTTCGCAAATTCCCAATGTTAACGGTAAAAAGTGAACGCTAACACCCAGTGTGTGTAATAGAATCGTGAAAGCACCACCCGTTGGTACGGGAACAGAATATGAGCTGAGAATAGCAGAAAAGCAGTAAATGAACAACAGATTTATAGTGGTTCGGCCCGTAATTGAGCTTACATCCACTTTATAGTCTTTTATTGCTGATTTGATTACAATTCAATACAATATCCCTCTAAATACAATACAATTTGATCATGAAATCATTCTTGACTACTAGCTCGATCTTTAATGATGAAACTCGACGAATCCGCGTTGGATGTTAGGAGCTCTTCTCGAAGATCGTTGTAGTGTCTCGAATGCTTGGAGATCTTTGATTGCTGAATGAGAGGAGGCTTCGACAGCGTAACGGCGCTTGGAGAAATGAATGGCCCAAAAGTCCCCTTGATGTTGGAAGTGGTGGGGTATTTATAGGAGCTGATTTGAATTCAGAAAATTCGCCTAAGTCTTAGGTCGCGTACGACCTTAGTTAAGTCGTAGGTCGCGAGCGACCTAAGCTAGGTCGCAGTTTCCTCGCGGCTTGAGTTATAAGTGCGGTCTTAGGTCGGGGACGACCTTAATTGGGTCTTAGGTCGCAAGCGACCTAAGATAAGTTATGGACTTCAAATTGCTCTAGGTCGTAACACTGCTAAACCATGAAACCTTTAGGTCGTGACATTCCTGTAGCTTAGGTCGCAAACCTTTCCAAGTCCTTAGGTCGCTAGCTACCTTAGGTCGCAAACTGCTTAGGTCGCGAACTCTTAGGTCGCGAACTCTTCTGTAGTTAGGTCGCTGACTCCCTTAGGTCGCAAAGCCTCTTAGGTCTTAGGTCGCAAGGCCTTTCCATCCTTAGGTCGCTGAAGACCTCTTAAGTCCTTAGGTCGCAATGCTTTCTTATAGTTAGGTCGTAGACTCCTCTAGGTCGCAGCAATGCTAAGTCGCGAAGTTCCCTTCAGCAGTTAGGTCGCGACATTCTTTAGGAGTTAGGTCGCAAGCTTCATTGACTCGTTCAAGATTTTAGGTCGCTTCTTAATAGGAGTTAACATTTGCCCCTCGAAGTACGGGCCGAAGTCATAGGTCGCGTGCTTCGACTTAACTCCGCTAGGTCGCGAGCGACCTAAAACACTAACTTGCTTGTCTATTCATCTTCCTTTCTTGGTTTCATATAAACCGGTTAGGTCGCTTCTTCCTCCCTACTCTACTACTTCGATCCCTTGCTGCCATTGACGAATTTTTCGAGTTTTCAAAGGCGAATTCAACCTATTCCAGTCATCGATTCTTCCTTTTCATTACATCCCGTAAGTGAGTTTGACATCCATCCTATCATAATCATCGTTTAATCTTGAATCCCTGCTTTTTCGACCTTAGCCCCATTCTATGAGTTGTGCACCGTTTCAAGTGGCTGTCGTGGTTGACTCTCGATAGTTGCTTTGGCTGATTCATGAGGGCATAGTAATGTGTTGGATCTGCGATGGATTAGGGATGTGTTGATTCGCTCTTGGTATCTTTCGATGAATTGAAGGGGTGAGGAAGGCGATGGGTTTATAGGTGTAATTGATAACGGGTTATAGGGTTTGGTGGTTTGTGGCGTGGAGAGGAAGTTAGCAGTAAGGGTTTTAGGTGACTTAAGACCATTTGCGACCTAAGGAAGACTGGAACCTGTGTTAGGTCGCTGAACGACCTAACTTTCCCGTGACATAAGCTTTAAATCGCAGCCGAGTTAGGACTTGATCAAATCTGCACTACTTTTAACCCTTCAGTTGCACTGTACGACCTAAAGGTGCTTCGACCAAGAATAGGTCGCCGAACGACTTAGAACTTAAACAATTCTGCATAGCCCTGAATGCTTTTATTTGCACTGCACGACTTAAAATCACTCCAACTTATGTTAGGTCGTGAACGACCTGGGACTTAGAAATTTAGGCAGAATTTGACTGATTTTTTGAATTGTTTTAGACTTTGTTGCACTTCTTTTCAGATTGCCTTAACTTTAATGCTGATAACCTGTTTAGAAGCAATATTCACAGAAAAAATGGGACGAATATACTGCCATTGATCGCCCACACCAAATGACAGATTAGTTGACAAAGAATATCAAACTTAAATGAACTTCGCAAATGAAATGTTGTGCACTAACAAATCTAAGTGAAGTATTAAAGCAAAATTGAAACGATCAACTAAAGCTGATTTATTTGCATCAACACAACACTGTTCTTGGACTTAAGATATCAAGCCCCGAAACTTTATAATCGACAAGTATCAATTAATTTAGTTTCATTTATATTTGCTTGTTATTGCGTTAGTTTTGCACAACACTTCACTCTTTTTTAGGAAACGTGCACCTTAATATTTGATCGTCCAGTTCCTTGTGTAGAATGGCATCCCAACAGGAAGACTTGGAAATAGCTGGAGAAGCTTTTCCAATTGCTACTCCACTGAATGACCCTCCGGAACGGACTTCTACTACTCTAAGCCACAAGGTCTTCAGACAATTGTGCATCCAGTTCGGCATTACCGAAGCAGATGCTTTACTTCCTGGGCCAAGCGACACTGTTGACAGGCCGCCTCTCGGCTTTGTTGCCGTGAATCGTCAGATGTGCTTGAGTGGAGCTATTCCACCCTTTAATGATTGTCTTCGAGAACTTCTCCTTCGGCTATCTATCTCCCCTTTTCAACTGCACCCTAATGGATACTCCATCCTGCTGGGACTGTGTGTGCTTTTCAGGAGAACGTTGGGCCGTTTTCCCAGTTTTGCCGAAATTCGCTTCTTGTGCACATTTGTAAAGAACAAAGATCATCCCTCTATTACACTTGTGAGAAGTGCCAGGAACCGCAAACTAATTCTGGACTTGTCTGAAAGTGCCCACGGATTTTTGACTCAATTCTTTTATGTCCGCTGCCCTCCGGGATTCTACGCCATTTGGAGAGTGGGAAGTACGATTATCTATCTTTCCGATTTGTTCTCAAAACTTTTCAGAATTCGAACTGTCAAATGCTTAACTCCATTCTTTCTTTTTTGCAGCACTTCCTCCCCCTCTTCGAGATGCCAGTCACAAGGTGACTTTTGAGAGGCTTATGGCCGTGCCAGTCGAGGAGAGAAGTGTTCAATTTTTATTGAGAGATGAGTTCCTCCACGAATTTGGACTCTTACATCCTTCCCGTTCCGCTCAGCCACATGAAGTCCCTGATTCTCCTGCTGAGGAGTCGGATGCCCCTGTTCCTGCTGAAGAACCTTTACTGCAAGAACTTACCGCTGAGACTTCATTGGTAAAGTGTTCTACTCATCCCGGCATTGCTGGGACGTCCAGTAAGTTAGCACTTGCCCCGGTTGTTGAAGAGGAGGAAAATCTTCATACTGTTGAAAAGACGGCTGAGATGGAAATTGAGAAAGATAATTCTCCCATGCACCGTGACGATGATACTTTCGATAGTCTGAGCGACATCATGATAACCTCTCAGGAGCTCTTTAAAGATGATGTTTCTAAAGTGGTTCCTCCTGTTATCGAAGCAACTTCTTCTTTGCAACAATCCACAACACCTTCTACACAACTTATTGCCATTTCTACACCCAAAAGTGGTTTGTAGTTTGACGCGCGTAGTTTACACTTCACACACACTTAGAATTTTGGTACTTATATGCACTTAGCTTCTTCAACTTGAGGATTTCTAAAACTGGTCTTTTTCTTCAATTTCAGGTTCTCTGATGGGGCGAAGCGGCTCTTACTTCAACAAATTTCAGCGCTACGGAAGCCGTGAAGCTTACGACTTTAGGAGTTATATCAGTGCCGTGAAAGAAACTGATGAGGAGAGAGCTGCTCGGAAGGCTCATGAGAGGCGAGCACATGAAGAGCGTCGCCGGAGAGAAGATGAGGAATACTACGGGAGAAGGGACGAGCAACATGACTCTTCTCGCAGAAGCGACGATCCTTATAAAAGGAAATCTTACGACGATAAGGGGAAGAGTCACACTTCTGATGATTCCAGTAAACGTGCCAGACTTGGTAAGAAAGATACATCTACCATCTTGGAAAAGACAACCGCTTTTGTTCCTCCTAAAACATCTTCCGGTTCTCCTGCCCTTAAGGAATCTGACATCCAGACCATCATTAATAGGCCACAGTACCAAGCTGGAGATGGTCCTCCCACACTCCAGAGCCGATTTCCGAATTGGTGTCTGAAAGGAGTGCGTTTTGATTTGGACTTGGTCCCCATTGATAAGCAAGCGATGCTGAAAAATGTCGATGCCGTAAGGCTCGACATCGAAAGAATGTCTGGGTGGCAGAAGCTGGTTGACGAACTTCAAAGGGTCAACCATCTGAACCTTGAAGCGATGATGACAATGGAAAATGATAAGTCTGAGTGGGACAAATGGCGTAAACAGCATGACTTGGAGATGAAAAGCATTGGCGATGGTTATGTGAAGCTTGAAGCCGAAGTTGAAAGACTTAAAAAAGAGCTTGCTACTTCTTCCACTTCTTATTCTCAGAAAGAAGAAATGCTTCAAAAACAAGTTCGAGACGCCCACGCTGCTCAGAGAGATACTGAAGTCAAACTTGAAGCAGAACAACATGTTACTAGAAAATATCGTGATGACGCTGCTCAACTTCTGGAGAAACTCAGCTCTCGAGACTTAGAAATTGCTAGGCTACAATCCCAGTTACTGAAGGCTGAAAGAGAACGTGATGAAGTTCTCTCTGGTAAAGCTGCAGCCGAAGAATCCCAAAAGGCGACCCTAGCCACCGTTGACGCGACCCTGTTCGACTTCTATATGCATTGTGTCCTGGGGCGTGGGAGCCTTTCATTTTTGGGACCAGAGTATGAAGTCACCCTAGCGGAGGTGTGGGAGGCAATCATTGACTTATTTGGTGGTGCCGGATACTCCGAAACAGATCTTCAAGCTACCTACTTAAGTGAGAGCGATCGCGATGCCCTTGCCAAAGGAAAAGAGCAGCTCGTCCGAGTGCGGGCCGAAGCGACGGGAGAGAAGCTTCCTGGGAAAGAAACACCCCCTATTGCTCCTGCTTATACTTCGACTTTAGCTCATGCGGATATTGCTGGCTCTAGTTCTCATTCCACGCCTCCCGCTAAGGTTGACACAGAAACTGCAACCACCCCTACAGAGGAAGAGGCAATGAAAGACTTCCAAGCTCGGGAATTTGAGATTGATCTCGCTAAACCGGCTTCTCCAGGTAACTTTGACAATTCACGGTTTTCTTTTTTCTCGGAGAATACTGATTTTGACATCTTTTATTATGCAGCAGACGCCCCAGAAACTGCCCCAACTCTTCCTTCTTCAGCTGCCGTTCCTCCTCCTTCTCAAGTTATACCTCTTCTGGCTTCCCAACCTGGTTCACAGGAAGAACCAATAGCGGCCCTTCAAGGTTTAGATGAACCATCTGCTTCCGAAGAACAGAAGGCAGAAGGTTTGGAAGATAGCGAGAAGACCCCGGAGCAGTCTTTTGATTATGAAACAAAGCTTTCTACATTTCTTGCCCCGGGGAGTGAGTCTTCTTCCAAGAAGAAGGGGAAGCGTGTGGTTTCAAAGAAAGGAAAGAAGAGTTCCTCTGCTGCTGGGGATGAGGCAGATATTGATCCGGCTGAGTCTCTTTCTCCTTCTTCTCCGATGCGGCCTACGAAGCTAATTACCAGGCCGGGTAAAAGCTCCAAGGGTGGGAAGAAGGAGAAATGAGTTTGATTTTGCATTTTCTGTTTTTTGTATTGACCGGGGATTGTGCGGATACCGGTCTCCGCTTCTTTTTGTAACCTGTACAATGTAAAAATTTCTCATAGTGTTGAAATAAAATAGATATTTTTCTTGTACAAATCCTTGTGTATGTAGGAATACATCTGCTTTTCATTTGAATTGTAGAGTAAACGATTCTTTTCGCTTGTACAAATTTTTTGTCCGTGTTTCAAGAACGCACTTACTCCACATCTTTATTACGTGATATTGCAATGAACTTGTGGTATGTTGCTTGTATATTACTTTTATTAATTTAACTGAATTGTATAATGTTGCCCCCATACCACAAGTATATTGTAATATTTCTTGATTTCACAAGACCGATGCTCTTTTTTTAGAGAATAACTTTCCACTTTTTTTTTTTTTCAAGGAAGAATTATTCTGCTTTTAATAGAGTATATCTTGTCTTTGGAGAAATCTTTATTTTCTTTTTCTTCCTGAAGAACACTTCGACTTCTGGGGATGATCACTTTTATTTGTTTGAAAGTGAATTTTCCTGCACAGTGAAATGAACTTCTGAAGAAGGTTTTGATTTTTGTGCCCCAGTAAAGGGTTTATTTTTGGTACTTCAAGCAAGGTGAAGTACGCCTCTGAAGAGGTCTTTTGGTCTCCGAAGAGAAGCGATTTTGGTCTCCGAAGAGAAGCAGTTTTGGTCTCCGAAGAGAAGCAGTTTTGGTCTCCGAAGAGAAGCAGTTTTGGTCTCCGAAGAGAAGCAGTTTTGGTCTCCGAAGAGAAGCAGTTTTGGCATTTCATCTCTGGTGAAGTGGGTCTCCGAAGAGAAGCATTTTGCACTTCTACACGGGTGAAATGTGCCTCCGAAAAGGGCTTTTTAGCATTTCATCACTGGTGAAGTGGGTCTCCGAAGAGAAGCATTTTGCACTTCTACACGGGTGAAATGTGCCTCCGAAAAGGGCTTGTGCCTCCGAAGAGGGCTTGTGCCTCTGAAGAGGGCTTGTGCCTCTGAAGAGGGCTTGTGCCTCCGAAGAGGGCTTGTGCCTCTGAAGAGGGCTTGTGCCTCCGAAGAGGGCTTGTGATTGCCTGGAAGTTACTTTCTCATGGTCGGAGGGGTCCACGGGACAAGCGTAAGTCGTTCAATTGGATGTTTGTTTGTACAAACGATCGCAATCGATTAACAAGGTGCCCCTTTTTGGTAGTCCCATCGATCTTTTTGATTGAGGAAAGCTCTCCATTTATTGGCGTGCCTTGTTAGAGGGCTTTGTTGATCCTTGGGAAGGAGCATCAGTTGGTTGGTGTGCCAGGAAGGTTGCGTCTTAGGGGCAAGTAGATCCATGGGATGGACACAAGCTGCCTGATCGGATGCATCACAATCAGCCAGCGAGGGTCTTATTCCTTCTGCTTGGGAAGTTATCCTTTTAGTGGATCTACCTGCTTTCCTGTTGAGAGGCATACCTTCCTTTGGCTGCTTCCATGTTTGCCTGCTCATGTTGTATCATCATCCACCAATCTGCGATCCTTTATCATCGTTTTCCAAGCGCATTTTTCTTTCTCTTGCAAGTAAATTGCTTTATTCGAAGAAGTAGACTTCACTGTTGAATGACTCCACAGAGTAAACGCAAGTTATTTGGTTGGATGCCTTTTTTACATCAGCGATCACAACCAGTTAACGAGGGCTTGACCTAGTGGAGCCGTCAACTTTTTATGTGAAGTTCCTCTTGTATGGGATTCGAGTTTGAAATTTTTGTTGCTTGAAATCTGCTAAATGATTTGTAAGGCTCGCTTAGCTTTGCGATGGGTGAGCTTTGCTTTAATGACCTGCAGTATTAGATCGATATTTTAGCAATACATTTAGAGTATTTACACATCGAAATATAACAGGCATTTTATAACAGAAAACACAATGCGTAGTTTTTTCATTATTGATTTACGCTGATTTCTCAGCGGTTTACAATGCAGAAGTTACACATCTATCATTATCTTTACAAATTCAAGCAATGCTGTTAAGTAAAAATGAATGCTAGTTATTGCTGTTCCAGAATCTCCAAGCTAGATTTCCATTTGTGCTTGATTCATAGCTTTTGGATTTTTCATGTCAGAGAAAGCGAGAGATGCTCCAGTCGCAGTTTTGTGAGTGATTAGTAGTCATCCCAACTTCTGCTTGCTGGGTATGGTCCCCCTGTGATAGCATTAATGACAAGCTTTTCTGAATCTTGCACTGCAGTGTTGCTGAGAGAATCGGATTGATGGGTAGGACGTTGTTGATCCCGAGCGGATGGGGTTGGATCGACTCCGGTTCTTTTAACGTATTGTTGGAGTTTACCCTGCTCTAGCAATTCTTCAATCACCTTCTTTAATTCGCGACACTGGTCAGTGTCATGGCCAGGTTGATTGTGAAATTGGCAGAACTTTCCGTTACGCTTTGCCCCTCTCGTCATCTCAGGCGGCTTAGGGTACCTGACAGCGTCCTTTGTTGCAAAAAAGATATTTCTTGGTGTATCAGTTAAAGGAGTAAAGTCCGAAGGATTAAAGCGGCGAGGTTTCTTTTCATTTCCCTGGCTTTTTCCTCCTTCATTCTCCCTTTTCTGACTTTCAGATTCTCTTTTCTTAGGTGCGACATTGTCATTGTTAGTCTGGGCGGTAACCACTTTCGATGTTGCAGAAAGGCTTTCAAGGCGAATGAACTCATCGGCCTTTTTATAAAATTTATCAAGTGAGTTTGGTTCTTTCATCTTTAACCATATCCCAAATTCACTCGATTTATCAATGGCTCTCATCAAATAAGTCAGGATCATGCGTGGTTCCGCATTTTCTACCTCGGCCAAAGCTATATTGAAACGACTCAAGAAAGATTTGATTGATTCTCCGGGCGCTTGTTCAAGGTTGGACAATGACATTATATCCTTAGCTTTTGAAGCATACAATCTGAACTGTTCTTTAAACTTTTGCGTTAAGTCGGAGAATTTATCTACAGACCGAACTGGAAGCTTTGTGAACCAAAGTAAAGCCACACCTTCTAGGTATACCGGAAAGTATCGGCACTTGATCTCGTCTGATGCTCTTGCACCAGTCATATGCCAATCGTACTTGTAGAGGAAATGATTAGGGTCACTGGTTCCCCTATAGGTTTGGATAGTAGGAGGTGCAAATTTCCTTGGAAACTCCGCTCTTAGGATCCTTTCAGTAAACGGAGTTCTGCTTGGCGCAAAACCCCAGTCAGCCTCATCCTCTTCCCTTTGCATGCTTTCTTTCATGATGCGG
Source organism: Allium fistulosum (assembly GCA_030737815.1). Taxonomy (NCBI): domain Eukaryota; kingdom Viridiplantae; phylum Streptophyta; class Magnoliopsida; order Asparagales; family Amaryllidaceae; genus Allium; species Allium fistulosum. Next base: position 1,149,760,195 of record CM060905.1, read on the forward strand.
CCAACCATTTCAGACAGGTACTCTTTATTGTTCAAAGACACCTCCGGGCAAGCACCAGTTCTTCCCTCGGAAGTTTGCCCGGGCATATGTTCATGACAAGTTGGTTGCGGCCTAGAACCATCAGCTTGGAAAGGTGGCGTTTCAGGAAGGGTGGTTTGATGGTTTTCTGGCTGACGATTTGCCCCAAGTAAGGCAGTTATTCTATCCATCATCAAAGCGTTTTGAGTCTCAATTTGCTGGTATAATCCAGAAACTGCGTCATCCAATTCAGCCCTGGTGACCCCAACGGTTGGAGTTGCTTGGTCTGTTATCGGAGAAGCGGAAGTTCCTTCGTGAGCGTTTCCGGATCTGATAGGTCTGCCTCTTCTTCCAGGAGCCATTATTTCAGATCTGGTTTTTAAAGAGAGGTTCTTTTTATGAATCTTTGCGAAGCAACGGTGGATGATCGCCTGAGTTGGGTTCTCAGTGAAAGCACCAAAATGTTAACGGTAAAAAGTGAACGCTAACACCCAGTGTGTGTAATAGAATCGTGAAAGCACCACCCGTTGGTACGGGAACAGAATATGAGCTGAGAATAGCAGAAAAGCAGTAAATGAACAACAGATTTATAGTGGTTCGGCCCGTAATTGAGCTTACATCCACTTTATAGTCTTTTATTGCTGATTTGATTACAATTCAATACAATATCCCTCTAAATACAATACAATTTGATCATGAAATCATTCTTGACTACTAGCTCGATCTTTAATGATGAAACTCGACGAATCCGCGTTGGATGTTAGGAGCTCTTCTCGAAGATCGTTGTAGTGTCTCGAATGCTTGGAGATCTTTGATTGCTGAATGAGAGGAGGCTTCGACAGCGTAACGGCGCTTGGAGAAATGAATGGCCCAAAAGTCCCCTTGATGTTGGAAGTGGTGGGGTATTTATAGGAGCTGATTTGAATTCAGAAAATTCGCCTAAGTCTTAGGTCGCGTACGACCTTAGTTAAGTCGTAGGTCGCGAGCGACCTAAGCTAGGTCGCAGTTTCCTCGCGGCTTGAGTTATAAGTGCGGTCTTAGGTCGGGGACGACCTTAATTGGGTCTTAGGTCGCAAGCGACCTAAGATAAGTTATGGACTTCAAATTGCTCTAGGTCGTAACACTGCTAAACCATGAAACCTTTAGGTCGTGACATTCCTGTAGCTTAGGTCGCAAACCTTTCCAAGTCCTTAGGTCGCTAGCTACCTTAGGTCGCAAACTGCTTAGGTCGCGAACTCTTAGGTCGCGAACTCTTCTGTAGTTAGGTCGCTGACTCCCTTAGGTCGCAAAGCCTCTTAGGTCTTAGGTCGCAAGGCCTTTCCATCCTTAGGTCGCTGAAGACCTCTTAAGTCCTTAGGTCGCAATGCTTTCTTATAGTTAGGTCGTAGACTCCTCTAGGTCGCAGCAATGCTAAGTCGCGAAGTTCCCTTCAGCAGTTAGGTCGCGACATTCTTTAGGAGTTAGGTCGCAAGCTTCATTGACTCGTTCAAGATTTTAGGTCGCTTCTTAATAGGAGTTAACACCCAATAATACCTATACCTATCATTTAGTTATCTTAGTTTGGATTTGATACTCGCTCAATGTACCAATAACATAAGTAATCACCGGATATAGTAGACAACATAGCATATACGAAAATTCTTATTACAAATGCATATTCAATCTATCTCATATGCTCCACATTAAACGTTTTAATATGGTGTCTGTGTACATCGTATAGGACAAACCCAACATCCTCTTATACTATTTATAAAAGTATCATTTCAAATCCAATGTAAAGTACTAAATAGCCAAAATAAAATGACTATAACATGGGTACGTTATTAACAATCATAAGTTTGATGTTTACTTATAGTTTTAGAAATATTCTAGTATCTTTGTAGTTATAAACATAGGCTTCCACTGTATTTTGATGGAAATTCAAACTATTTGATTTTTTTGTCAAAATATTTGCTCAACTCTAATGCTCGTTGAACGATACTTTAGTATAAGTTCTTGGATCCTATCTGTACCCTATAAAATCGGTATTGCTCCCACTGACCTTAATATACTTTGGTTGTTATATGTAAATAGCCTTTTCTAAATCATTATTTATAATTTCTATTTTAACCTATATATACAAAAAATCAAAATCATATCGAGTGATAATTTCATGAGTAAAATCCGAATAGTTTTGAGCATGTTAACTAGAAAAATTACATCACTAAATTCAATATTTGAAATCGATGAAGTGATTTCTTATTAATACAGTAATGATTTGCATTTTCGACCCCCAAATGCCGATAGTAATACACCCATGGTATTCATGTGTCGAGCACTCAAGTGCCGGAAAGACAAATCATTAGGGTTGATAATTAAAATAACAAGGAAGAAAGAAAACAATATCAGAATATCACAGCGAAAACGATAACATATAATATCAAAAGACGGTACAAACTGTCACTTAAAGATACATAGCATTTCAGAGTTACAATCCTAAGTATTACCATCAACCTAGAGTGTTATAACAACATGTCCTCACAAATCCTGCTATATACATACCAATAATGTAGCAGAAATAAGAATACTACGGTAGGTGAAAGCATTCAGCTCGTCTCCTCGAGCTCTAAAAAATATCAGTGAAAACTTGTTTTCCCAGACTACTCGAAAGAGCACCCATGAAAATAAGGAAAATATAAAACGATGAGTCAGACATAATTCTGGTGCGAGAAACTCAAGAAATATGCATCCAATATATAACAGTACTTTTAAGACCGTTCGAATCACTATAATAGTTATTACCTCAAAAGAACCACGCATCTAATAAGTACATAAGGTGATATAGCAGATAATGTATAGGATGTAGAATATAAATCAGAAAATAGCCGTGTTGCTTGGATCTCACCACACAACAATATTGAAGTACATCTAAAATCATTAAGGTACGTTCACAAAATGGATTTTCCATCGTGAAACCCTCGGAAAACAAAGGTGGGTCTCTTACATAAGGGTCGAAAACTACCTTCTGAGACCATGTACATCTCTAGATAAAATATGTCCCAAAGGTAAACATAGCTCATCTACGCTCGAACTCATGATACCGAGTACCAACAACTCCCGCAAACAACAACCGAAAGCATCTCTAGATATTTAGAGTTGATGTACCTTGTTGTGGGTTAGCTAAACCCTAGTTTATGCTCCTACCCTCTTTTCTATCATTTTTGATGGTGAAGTCTTGTTCAACATCTTAACACACAAGTTTTCTTCACTTAAACAAATCACGAATCTCTCTCTATATTCCATCATCTCGAACAGATCGCATGTGACAACCCGCACCTCTCGACACACCGATCCAAAGCCTAGGGTGACTTTTGGATTTGTGTCGGTGCCAAGAAGTATGAGCCATCGAGTTTTAATAACATTACAAGGACTAAAAATAAACAGATATAATCTAAGATATACTACGCTTTCTGAACTCATGGCGGAATGGAATAAAATATAAATATATAAAATAACCATCTTAGAAAATATCTCAAAACATAGTCTTAAAAAAAAGGGACAGTTTGGCACAGGTCCCTAATAAGTTTCAAAATACACAAAAACCCAGTAAAAAAAAGTTTGTAAATTAGGTCCCTAGAATTAAGTTACAGAATAATGGCATACACTTATGCAATTATTCAGTGAATAATTGCAGACATTTATGCAATTATATCAAAAAACTGCAGACATTTCCATAATTATTCACTGAAAAATTGCGGAAATTTCCGCAATTATTCATCAAAAAATTGCGGAAATTTTCGTAATTATTCACCAAAAAAATTATGGAAATTTATGCAATTATTCATTGAAAAATTGGATAAATTTATGAAACTTTTGGATATAATTGCATATATGTCTGCAATTATTCACTATATAAAATTACTTAGTAACTTAATTATAGGGACCTAATTTACATACTTTTTTTTATTGTGGTTTTTGTGTATTTTGAAACGTATTAGGTACCCGAGCCTAATATTCACTAAAAAAATACGTAGTCAAAACAGAGTACATAGAAATACCACTCATAGTCTGATAAAAGAAATAAAGTACTGATAAGATAGACAGTTGCAAAGAGAGTAAATAAAAGGATAAGCAACTCCTATGATGAACTCGCCTCTACACTTACTGAAATTGGGCCAAATCACCTATTGTTCTGTCCTCCTATGGTAGGGAAAGAAAGGAAAACGGGTGGGTCAGACAAAGTCTAGTGAATGAGTACATGTTTAATATATGATGATCACGTGTAGTTGACTTTATTCCTACTCTATGTGACCTAGGGTGTTCTACAAGTGGTCGTGCATTCCTAGGGCCCTTTACTGAAGGATTTTTTATTTAACGCACACTTACACTAACAACTTGTGCCGGCTCCTACAAGGATCAAAGTAAGGATCGAACCTTAATAACTCACGATCGGTCACCGCTACTAGGCTACTAAACATAGGATCATCATATAACTTTCCCTTATGGGACTACATCGCACATTACGCCTATGCATAACTATCTCATATAGGTCCCTACAATTACCACATGGGAATAAATTTCCCTCAACTACGACTACATGTACCCTAACTACGCATCATGGAGGGGCCCGCAATACTGACTCATCGTTTTCATCCGTGTCCACCCCTTGAATTCTAGTATAAGCCTCGTATTGCACATGCCAAGATCCATCAACAATACAGTATCATTCCATATCAAAACCCATGAATACTAAGGAGTCCTATTGTGTCGGGCCCAAACACTTCATCAGTATCAATCAGTGCTACGCGTCCACCGTAGAACCTTATGTGAGTGCCATTTGCAATAGAATCGCCCCAAGTCGAATAATCGACTTCAATTGGGTAAAGTACATTTACCTAACCTCGAAATGTCCTAGGGTCGTCTCATAGGGAACTAGTTTCCCTACTATTTCTAACATCCATACACATGTACATAATATAATTATGCATGCTATTAATAACTTTTATTTTTCACCTAGGCCTCAGGCCAAGGTTCAGATTACGCACCTAGATCATTAACAGAACGACCGCTAAACCTTACTGGTCGACCTGTTGTAGTGTAAATTTTTAGGGTTTTCCTATTTTCTTTATTCGATTTTATTTAGTTATTTTGTCCATCGGAATTTGGACTTCCACAGTGAACCCTAAGTATCAATTTACAATAACCAGATCCTACTTTTTATAATTCCAAATTCATAGATTTATACAAGTTTAAATAGGCTAGTTTATAGTATTAACCAATTTTAGGAGTTTCTATTCAATTACAAGAGGAGTTTAAATTGGATTAAAATTAGATTATCCAATTTATACCAATTTCAATTAACACTTCATATTTCAGATTTTAACAATATGGTTTACAATTAGTTACTAACATCCTAGATCAGATAGTATGGGTTAAAATTAAATCTAAATAATCAACTTATTAAATATGTTACCACTCACCTCCGATCCAAGCTCTAACTCTATCAGTCGTTCAAAAATCGACACCTAATAGCTTGTCCCCTCTTAGATCCAATCTACTTGTATTCTCCTTGCTTTGCTTTTAATTTATTTTTGAAGAAATTCTATATGTGGAGAGAATAGATTTTGGCAGAGTTTCAGTGTACTGTTAATTTTCTAGTGAATTAGGGTTTAAGTTAGGTGTTTATTTATAAGGGTTTGAGGTTAATATGGAGAGTTAGATTTATCCTAAGAATTATTTACTTTCATCCTGGACACGTCTCAATTACTTCGAACATAAGTAAAATATTTTGGTCCATCACGTTCATCCCTTCATCGATCGCTGAAAATCAACATCAACCGATCGACCGCGAGGCTAGACCAGTCGACCACTACATGTCGATCGACACATCCTAGGGTGTCGACTAGACACATAGTTTAATTAGGAAAGTTTTATATTTAATTTATTTTATTTCCAAACTTTAAAATGTCCATAGCTTACCCATGGTAACTTTGATTTCAAAGTGTTATGTATGAAAATTTTCCAGAAAATCTCTATGAACGCAATGATGCAAGTTTGGTTGCTAAATTCGATCATTTGTAAAAATTCTAGTTTTTTACTCTCATAATATTTTAATTTAATTTCTTATTAAATTTTCCGCTTAAATTTCAAAGGTGTTACATTTTCCGTACTTAAAAGGATTTCGACCTCGAAATCTCAAAAGACGGAAAAATGTAACCCGTACGTGTAACAATCAATAGCCACAACCATCTACTCGTCCATCATCCACGGACAATCATTGTCCTTAGTAAATTTCTAATGTAGTATATATATGCGCAAGCATGAAATGCATGTGAACCTGTACTAATGCAAAGAGTAGGCAGTCTCCTGATCTAGTCGACCTCTAGTCACAAGTGCCCATGCAATGTATCCAAGGTGTATGCAATATCCTATGTAAATATACTTGTAATTCTACATATATGCACAACCATTCAATCCATATGCAACATCTATATGCATAATGCTCAACAAGATAAAACAATAAACAAGAGATAATGTGAGTGTGTGTACTATCTAGGGGATATACTACCCTAGGTGTGTAAAAGAAACAATTCACATAATACATCCACTAGTATCCATGCTAAGTCCTAATGCATAAGTAGTCTATACTTATTAAATTTAAATCGGAAATGTACCAGAAAAGGGTTGTGGGTGGGGAGCTCGGAACTTCTCCTCAGGCTCCCATGTACTCTCCACCGGATCGTCTCCCCATTGGACCTTAACAAGTTTGATTTTTTGTTGTTATGGAGTCGTTTTGTACCATGCTCAAGAATACACGTAAGTGCACGGTGACAAGTGACTCCCTCTCTACTTCCACCTCCACTGGCTGACTCGGCTCGACTACAGTAGCTGATTCATGTAGGCGCATTTACAAGTGTGACACATGGAAAACACTTGTACTCCCACAAAATTTTCTGGAAGGTCTTTTCTATATGGCAACTTCCCTATCCTATCAATAAAGAGGAAAGGTCCTACAAACCATGGGGCTAGCTTCCCCGAACCACCAAACATCATTATGTCCCAAAGCGGTGAGATCTTCACAAACACCATGTAGCCCATTGTGTACTCTTACTCCTTACGTTTCTTACCAGTATAGGATTTCTTCCTATCTTGCGTGGTTTTCGTTCTTCTATGGATCAAATCTAATTTATTCGATGTCTCCCTCATCATGTCTGGCCTAAGAATAATCCTATTTGTTATATCCCACCAATATGACGGTGATATATAGGGTCTACCGAATAATGCTTCAAATCACTACAAGAAAAATACCTTTTTATAGCGTTTAAAAAACGCTGTAAAAGGATACGATGGCGTTTTTATAAACGCTGTATATCAACAAGTTGTAATATGTCAGGGATCTATAATAGCAACCTCAGAATCGCTATAAAAAACATGCTATAAATGACGTTACTTATAGCATTTCTAAATTGCTATTAAATGGACGATTCATGACATACAAGTACCTTTCTATAGCATTTTGGTGCTTGCTATAGAACTTTTACGCAGAGTTATGGTTTATGATGCTAATATTTATGACGTCATTTATTTGCTATTTATAGCAATTGTAAACGCTGTAGATATATCATTACCTGATTATTATAGCAATTATAAATGCTATAGAAATATCATTGCCTGATTATTATAGCGACTATAAATGCTGTAAAAACGCTATAGAATGTTTACTTTAGTCTTTCATAGCATTATTTACTTGCCATGAAAACTGTTTAATCGTTGCAGAATATTTTTATTGCACTAGCATTATGCTATAATATTCGGTATTTCACACAGTATTAACAATTAAGCATAAAAAATATATATGAATAAAAGAATTTCATGCACAATATTAAGCATATAAATATTAGTAATAATTCATACAATCGTAGCTAACCAAAACAATACATAATAAAAGTAACAATCCATACAACCATAGCTAACCAAAAACGATACATAGTAAAAGTAAAGATGTAAGAACATCGACACAAAATACATTTGAAGGAGAATGAGTGCGACAACATATTTTTCATGCCTTCCACCATAGCGTAAACCCTGAGCATCATACACCACCTGTCAAAAAGAAAAAACTGGATGTTAAAATGCATTCAAGGTTGAGAACTACATTTAAGAACTGCATATATTGTTTCTAAAAGTAAGTGTAAAGTGTTTAGGATTCTTGCAAATATATATAAGCAGAAATTTGAAGTGATATTGTTTCATATATAAGCAGAAATTCAATGCCAAATAGACTGCATATATTGTTTCATACATTCAGAAAGCTGATGCATATATTGTTTCAGAAAGCTGATGTACATATATTTTAAGTGAAACCAGGAAGTATATATGAAATACATATTCGTGAAACATATTCTTGCAAATATATATAAGCAGAAATTCTTCTCCAAAAGTTTGTTACTTTTAAAGCCGCGCAAATCATTTATATTTTCAGAAAGCGGATGCATATAAGCTGCTTTATAAAGTTGATGCATAGCCTTAAAGTCCATCGAGTTAAATGTTTTGTCACTCGGTTTTAATTGCCATTGTCATTCTAATAAACAGATTTATATTTTAATACATGTTCAAGATTTTCCTTCTCATTCAGATTTTTCTAATGTTATCAACACAAAAGATTTAAACATTAAGAAAACAATATCCCTTAAAGTTTCAGCTTATTTCAAAGTTCGGCCGATGATGGTGTCTTAAAATAATGATGAATTGTGAAGGTTATAAACAAGAACATATTATCAATGGATTATCATGGTTTAACATCGGAGATCCAAACAGTGGATGCCCAAGAAAAATGCTATTCATGTTTTATTGCAGTGATGAGAGTTGCAGATAATGCTATTCTCATTCACCAGTGTCTACATGATATTCAGATAATGCTATTCATTTTACGTACAATATTTCAATATTACTCCAATCATGTTAGTGTAGCATTATCTGAGTGCTACATGTAAATAGCATTATCTGTAGTAAATCATGTTAGTGTAGCATTATCTGAGTGCTACATGTAAATAGAATTTGTACTCTATCAATTAAACAAAGAGGTTATTTTAGTACGTGCTTCAATAATTTGTACGATGAATAAATAATTGAATCGCATATGAATAAGTTTGATACTTACCTTCTCGACAACTCTGACATTACTCGTATGATTATTTAATAATGCTGTGCTAACTGTATCGATAACTACTTTCGATTCAGGCCATGCAACTTTAATACCAGTGGCTTCTCCAACTCATGTCAATCCTTAATGAAAAGCTACTAGCATCTAACTGCAATCCCGAGGATGTGTATTTGTATGAGGAAATGATGAACACAAGTACATAATTAAGAAAACAAATGCATAACAAATATATGGATGTATTTACTGAAGGAGATACAAGCTCATGATTTTTCCATGTAAAAATTTAAATGAGGTAATGCAGAAATAACATAAAAACATTATGCAATGAGAAGGGTGAACTTTTATTTGATGCACAGTGAATTCAAGCACAAGCAATTCAGTTCTATGCGGACTTATTTAGTGATGATCAACCACAAACCACACAATTAATAAGAGTTGATATTGGTACAGAGATATAATAAGATCTGAATGTTCAAAAAGGTGATATATTGCCTCTGTTGAAGCATCACACTTTGTATCTAAATCTGCCTCCACTGCAACAGATTTAAACCACCTTCCCAACCACTATTCTCAATCCACTAACCCATTAACTAACTTGTATCGTAATAACCCATTAGATAATCTTCCACTTACTCAATTATAACATCCTATCACTGTCATAAACCCCATGACACATAACACACTTCCCCATCACCAGACCCACTGCCTTACTTTAACATTTACCTATCTAAATCTATCACAAACCTTTTGTATGAAAAAAAACATTATCCAACCAGACATCTTCCATGATTAAATTGCATTCTACTTGCTCTATGTTCTAAAACTTGATGCTTCGAACAACTCCACACCTATAACCACCTCACAACCCACGCTACCCAACCACCTCACAACCCACGCTACCCAAATCACCTGCCTTCTGTTCACTAATCATCTTCTAACACACCCACTATCAATCTGTTTTCTGAAGTCCCCATCATCATCATCGCTCAGACAAGCCCAAAAACAAAGAAAAGAAAGCTAAGAAAATAAAGAAAAAGCATATGACAGAATAAATAAGAGTTTAATATGTCGCATGCTTGCTAAGATGCACTTTCCAAATCAATTTGTCCAGCTTATACACAAGTGAATTAGATCGCCTACTTACTTTATCCTAAGTAATGGAGTGCCACAAGGATATGTCACTTTAAATAGGGAAATAAGACAAGCGACCCACTATTTTTATTTATTTATAATGCAATGGAACATATGTCACTTAAATTGGAAGCAACTGTGAGAAGAAAACAAATTACACCTATTGCTCAGCCACAAAGTTCATATTTACTGTATGCATATGATCTCATAATATTTGCAACAGCAAATGACAAAGGGCTCAATGCATTCATCAGATAACTCAACTATTGGGAAGAAATGATGGTCTTAATATTAACCACTTTAAACCTAAAGTATACTTTAATAGCGGCTGTCAAACTAAGAGGTAGTTATTAGAAATTTTGCAAATAGGAGAATCATCACTATATGAGATCGCATAACAATGTATATCAAGTTGGAAAATAATATTAAAAGCAGTTACATTTGCTTCACTTGGTAATGTTATGCAGATAAAAAAAGAGTAAAAGCAGTTATCCTAATGTTTCAAAGGTTGAATATACACCAACAAAAAAAACATGTTGAAATATTAAGTGCATACCATTTCATACTTGCTATGTCATAATACAAATTACAAACATGAATAGAAAGATATATGTGGTATAACACAGTTTTAATCAATAAAAATTTGAAACACTTAAGCTGAAACACTTAACATGTAAACGATTTGAATAAGTTGCTAATAAGTATAAAAATTTGAAATTTTTGCTAATATAGAAACATAACTCAGTCGCTTTTTATCCAACAAACGATATTGTTGTCAGTAAATGTTATTTGAAAGCTGTTTATTATTCATTGACATACATCCCAACGAAAGGATGAAAATGAATATCACTTTGATCAACTTGTTTACTTAATCAATGTATACATGTATTCCACATAATGATGATATATAAATTCCAAATCAAGGTTTAATATTAAAAAAAACTATGATAGGAACCAACTAGTACTAAGCTTAAATCAAAACTGGATTTGATTTAATCAAACAAAAATCTCTAAGCATAATAGTAGTTCCCGGATCTAAACTAAAAACAAGTCAACAAACCATAAATTACGCTTAATCAACCCAAAACAAACAGATAGAAACAAAAACATTTGTTAGGATAATAATATTACGCTTTCCGCCACCAAAAACGTGATGAACAGATTGTAGTAACAGTGAATAAAATTAATAGTGACATGAAAATATAATGAATTTGATAAGCCTTTGAGACAAATTTTCAGAGTTAAAGATCGTATTACCATAAAATAACCTAGACTTAGATTTCAATGTCAATTCATAATTGAAACAGAAGTGTACATGCAATAAACCAAAGCTCTCATATCAAACAAAATTAGAGGATAAGTTATTAGCTACATTGTTATGAGAAAGTGTTAAAATTTTACTTTGGTGGTGCATAATCAAGCCGAAGGAGGAATATTGGGAAAGGAGAAGCCATGTAAAATATTGAAAGCCATAACGCTTGAAAGTAAAATACAAAACCCGTTAACATTAGTTCATGCATTGTATCGGAACTAAATGCTTTAAAATTAAGCAGGCATAAGTATATAATACCACTAGTACATACCCGGTCAATAACAATAATGTCTTGTCTCTGTCCTTTACTAGCTTTTCTTTTCCTTTTGTTATTTTCTTCTTTACAAATAATGTCACTGTCTCTGTCCCGATCAATAAAATTAATCTGCAGTTTATAATGTTATGGTTAGCAGTAGTCTTCGAAAGGAAAGGAAAATCAAAAAGAGTGAAACCATGTGATGCTTAATACATGTATTAAACAACGATTTGCAGTGTTAATGAAACTATCACTAAGAATTGAAAAGCTCAAATCTTTAAACAAAGAATATGGAATGAACGGATATATACTAAAACAAAACAAGTGACATTACAGTTAGATAGTGGTAAACATGTAAGAGTGAACTGGACATGCATATGAATTCCAATATGAATGTCCTCTCAAAAGTAAAAAAGAAATTTCACCTTTATCTTTTTTCTAATCATGCAATCATATTCAAAAGTGTTTAGTATCAAAATGTTACTCCAAACTGTTGATAAATTAAGAAAAATAGGGAAACTAACTATCATATTTAAGGTCAAAATTTAAATATGAAATCCATACAAAGATAAATATTCCCTCTGGTTATGTTTAGATCCTACTATGTTTATACTGATTTTGATCCTTATGTATGGTATGTGTTAAAGGCAGATACACATCCTTTACATTCTTCTATTTTTAGTGACAAAATCTAAGGTAGTGCTTGGTTTAAAAACGAATTTTAAAACTCCACATTGTAAGGTTTACCTATGGTTTAAAAACTACTACATGTAACTGTTCATGCACGACTAAGAGCCTATTTGAAGCTATATTAATAAATTGTGTTGCCCTTTTTTCGAAGAAGGCTCTGCATGCCACCTTTTTAAGCAGCTAAAGTTGTGTTGCCCTTTCCGTTGTTGCCCAAAATCTTGGCAGACTTGCCTTTGTACTGGGCATGTGTATGTGTAAATATACATACATACATGTGTGATCATCAGGTTTATATGTTAACATTAGTGCATGCATTTATTTCATTAGGACCGAGGATCGATATATTACTAAATCCAACAGAACAGATGTCAACTTTGTTTGAAAATTTGCAACTTTATTACTGGAAAGGGAAGGGAATGCATTTTGGACAAAGTTCATTGTTGTAAATTTGTAATCTGACATACATGAGAAAACCTAGAAAGCATTTTACTTAAAATTGAAGCTGCTCCATTAGTTGTTTGCAGCAAAAATGTGGTGCTCTCGTACTTTATTTATTCAATGTATCTATCTGGATTTTCATGTTGACCGCACTTGCCAAACTAATTAATTTCATTGATTTGGATAAGAATTTAAATCTCACTATCTCATGACCTACACTTCCCGCTTCATTGATTTGATTTCAAAATTCTTGCCACCAACTACCAATTTTCAAAAGAAAAAAAAGACTAACAAAATCGCCAATACTTAATTAGTTGGCAACAATAGTATGATAATTATTATGTTATGAACTGCACCTAGATTAAAGCAGAAACTCAATGACATAATTTTCATTTCATTGTTAGTGGGCTAGTTTCCTAGCAGGTTAGTCCTACGTGTCATTAAAGTTTATCAAAAATAATGTCTTTTCGGTTCTCTATTATCACTTATACATTTTATTAGTTGTTTCATACATTAAACTAGCTTTTTTCATAGCTTCACTTATAAGAGTTCCCACTAACCTCATCCATGCATTCACTATGAACTTCAATTTGATGGATATTCCTATGCAATGAGACTATCAACCTTATGACCATATTGCAAAGCTGGCACAGCCAATGGTGCTACCATGATGTATGTCTTTAATGGTCAGTCTCAACATCTCATTTAGTTTCTTAATGTCATATATTATCAGTATTTATATCATGTTATTTCAAATTTTCCATGTCTCTTTGATGTCATTCTATTCGCACATGATTTATTCCTAATCATAACCATTATTTGAACAACTCTAAATTGGTTATCAATTCTCAATCCCTATTGTCATTTATTGATTGAAATTACTTAAGTGAGTAGATAATAATAATACAGGAAAATAAACATAGATACATATCAAATTTATGTAAGTGAAAAAAAATAAAAGTGTTCATGACTAACAAAAACATATTTGGGCAATCGCAACTCTATGATGAATGAGTTGTAATCTACAACAATTTAGAATTCAATATTACACAAAAGAGAACAACAAAATATATCACTTTTATATATTCTTAAGAAAAATAAATTGTAAGAGTAAGGAATATAACCAAACTATTCTTTATGATGACATGCAAAAATAAACTTACAACCATATATTTATTTTCATGTTGATATAAGAAATGCACTCCATAGGATATAGAGAATATATTTTTTCTAACTATTAGTATTTAGGAGCTCTTAAGCATAGGTATGTACTTTTGTAATAATTAATGAGTAGTAACAAAATTTACAAAAGATGTCAACTCAACATGAAAGGTGAGATTAATTTGTTAATCATAATGCAATAAGTAATTATATTACATCATGGCGTCAATATAGTTTCTTTCATAGAGTTATTAAATTTTTTATACATCATCAATTCAGTTTAATTTAGACTTCTTTCATGTATTAAATTATACTCGTACCATTTCAAGTTATACTCATGCAAAGTCAATATTAACATTTTTAACTTCAAATTAAATATAAAAAATAAATTTTATAATTCACTATTAAAATAATTATGATTGATATATAATTAACTTTCTTCTCTATCTTTTAACTTGAATTAAATAAAGTTTAAATTTTATTTCAAATTTCAAACAATTAATGTAAAACAGTTAGTGGTTTGTACTCATAGCATTCATGTAAAACAACATTTACTTGTGGTTTGTAAAACAGTTCACGTATTCATGTAATACAAACTCACAACAGGAGAATGCTAACGTATTCATGTAAGATAAACTCAAAACAGTTCACATACTCATGTAATACAAACTTATATAAACTAAAAAGATACTAGTGCCGCTTAAAACAACAAACTCATGTCAAACAGGAGAAAGTCGATTTGAAATTTTGTATAATCAAGCTTAAGTTTAAAAAATATACCCACACCCAAGTTCACAAAGTTGAAATCGTGCTTCAGCTGCCTTGAAGACTTGCGCTTCAGCTTGGTTAACAAATCGCGAAGTTGAAATCAAGTTTGGTTGACGCATCGTGAAGTTGAAATCGTGCGGAATCGAGCCTTGAGGGAGACGCGCTTCAGCTGCCTTGAAGACACTTGGAATCGAGCCAATTGGTCATTGCGGAATCGAGCCTTTGATAGAACCGCGAAGTCGAGCCAATTGGTCATTGCGGAATCGTTCGGAATCGAGCCTTGAGAGAACCGCGAAGTCGAGCCAATTGGTTGTTGTGGAAACGTTCTTAAGTAGCCTTGAAGAATTGGTGGGAATCACTTGGAATTGAGCCTTGAGGGAGAGAGGATTGCAGAGCTTTTGGATTAAAGAGGGATTATTGAAGAGTGTGAAGAGAAGAATCTAAAGATGGAAGTGAATGTGAAAAAATTGGATTTGGGCGGCATAGAAATAAGATGGAGGGAAATAAAATTGGACCGCACCAAATTTCTCTCGCGTTAATAATAATGGCGTTAACATTAATAGTAATGGCATTAAGACAAGTTATCCTTTACCCTATATTAACACTAACTACTTAACCATAGCAAGTCAAGCTCCCATGCAATCCCCACTTGCTATTAATATAACATTTTCTTGTAGTGAATTATGCCATCCCAATGCTTACATGTTAGCTATTATTATAGGTAAACTCCACTAATGGAAAGTGACCCCCCCCCAAGAACCTCCAAAATCCAAGATGCACATCCGAAGCAAGTCCTCCAAGACTTGATTCACCCTTTACGTTTGTATATCCATCTGTCTCCAGGTGATAAGCAGTGCTCAAGCTCAACTCGGTGCCTAAAGCCTCCTATAGACTCCTCTAAAACTCGCTAGTAAAAAGTGGATCTTGGTCGCTAACGATGCTAGTAAGAACTCTGTGTAACCTAATGATCTCATGTATAAAGTCACCAAAGATGCTGTCGTCCTTGTACTACTAACCAGCATAGAACGAGTGCATTTGGTCAGCCGATTAACTATGACCCAAATACACTCCTTCCCTCTCCTAGTCCTCCGTAATCCATCGAAAAAATCCATAGAAATATTCTCACACTTCCACTGAGGAATATGCAAGTGCTGCAACAATCCTCCTGGCTTCTTCTGCTCCACCTTTACACTCTGACAAGTTATACATCGATCTACATATTCCACTACACGTTTCTTCATACCAGGCTAATAAAAGACTCTTTTTATGTCATGGTACATTTTGTCACCACCGGGATGAATGGTCATCCTTGAACGATGACACTCAACTAATACCATAAGAATCAACTACATAATGAGAGGAGCACATAGCCTACCAGCTCTCCATAACCATCCCTTCAAGTTAATGGCATAACTCCTGAAATGACTCGACTGCTCTCCTTGACCAAACTTATCAAAGATGCCTACTAGGTCCTTCTCTTGCCTTTGACTGGATCCAATATGTTCCATAAGTTTAGTTTGCACATCAAAAGCTACTAGCAATCCTAAGGTATTGTCTGACGATGGATGGAAATCAAATGTAGAAACAAACTCCAAATGCTCCACCCCAAAAATAATGGACTCTATTCTACATACTGTCTACTCAAGGCGTCAGCCACCATATCGCCCTTGCTAGGAGTATATGAGATATCGAAATCGTACAATACCAAAAATTCCATCCACCTCTGCTGCCTTAAATTCATGTCCTTCTATAAGAAAAAATACTTCAGAGACTTATGATCTATATACAGCTCAAACTTCTCTCCTAAAAGATAATGTCTCTATGACTTGAGCACAAAAACAATGACTGCTAACTCATTATCATGAGTAAGGTAGTTTCTCTCGTGGACCTTCAATTGTCGACTAGCGTAGCTCACAACTCTTCCTTCTTGCACTAAGACTGCACCTAACCCCATGCCACAAGAATCGATATATACAATGAATGCTTTCGTACCATCGAGTAATAGTCGACACGTCCCACGAGAAAACTAAATTCTTCTTAATAAGGTGTGTAATGGCGGTAGAGATCTTTGCGAAGTGCTTAATGAACTTCTGATAGTAGCCTGCCAAACCCAGAAAACTCCACACTTCCGTGGCATTCTTCGGCACATGCCAGTCCTGGACTGCAGTAATTTTACTGTGATCAACCGCCAGCCCATTTTCTTAGACAACATGTCCCAAAAAGCATATCTCTTCTGACAAAAAGTGACACTTTGAAAACTTTGCCTTTAACTTATGCTCACGGAGTGTATTGAGCACGTCTTCTAAATGCAACATGTGCTCCTTCTTACTCTTCGAATAGACTAGAATGTCATCCACAAATACCACGATGAAATTTTTAAGAAACCTTCTGAAAAATTGGCTCATATGACTAATAAAGTAGATGGGTGCATTGGTTAGTCTAAAGGGCATAACTAACCACTCATAAAGTCCGTCGGTGTATGAAAAGCAGTATTTTGGATACTATCTTCAGCTACATGCAACTAGTAAAATCCGATATCCAAATCAAACTTTAAGAACACCTTCACTCCAACCAATTGATCAAAGAGATCATCAATATGGGGTAGTGGAGACCGATTCTTATTTGTTAGTTTAACAGCTCCCTATAATCAATGCAAAGTCCTAGAGAATCATCCGCCTTGGTAGCAAAGACGACTAGTGCTCCATACTCTGAAATTATCCTTCGAAGGAATCCCTTCTCCAACGACTCGTTTACTTGCTTTTTCAACTTGCGTCTCTTCTTTGGAGCCATATGCATTAAGGGTAAGGCTACAGGTCTAGCGTTCTACACAAGATAAATCCTAAACTCGATCTCTCGTTGGGTTGGGAGACCGGTAACCTCAGAAAAGACATCTGGGTAATTTCTAACTATAAGAACTGAATCTAGCTCGTCATTGGGTAGGTCTAATGAATATAAGTAGATTAACATAACTGATCCTCGGGTATCGCAATAAACCACCAAGCTACGTCCACTACACATGCTCAACCTAACAACCTTCCTATCACAATCTAGGATAGCCTCATACATCCTCATCCAATCTATGTCTAATATCAACCCAAACCTAGAAAATCCTAAGTCAAAAGCATAACATTCAAACTCGACCCTCAAAATGAATAATTTCAAACCCATAATAGACAAATAGGTCGATCCCCTGTAGGGTTTGACAAAACTACTGGGTCCATAACTATGCTAGTATCTAAGTGTAACTCATCCACAATCTACTAGAACTGAAAGAGTGTGATGCCCCCATGTCAAATAAAATGCGAATAGATAAACTAGATAATGTCAATACACCTTCAATCACAACCTTCTTCCCCTTATTAGCAACTGGAGGTGTACTCGAGCTAGGTACTACGTCCAATGCATAAGATGGGAACACCTGGTTAGAGGTCTTCTGAGGTTCTAGACGCTCCCGCTTCATATGTCGAAACTGTTTGCAATTGTAACACTTGACCTCTAAACCTCTATCTTGCACTCCTTCGCGAGATGTCCCTCCTTTCCACACTACCAACAGTGTATATCCTACTTCTTGATCTTCCGCTTGGGTCTAAATCCTCCTTTTCGCTAATTATATCGTTGTGCATTCCCTCCAGTCTTCTTGGGTTCCTCCTTTGTTTCTTCCTTGGAGATGGTATTCAACAAGGCCATGTCCATTAAACCCTCATATGTAGCATCCATGATTATATGACTTAGAACTAAACCTTAAAGGGATTGGTTCAGCTCTTTAGCAAACTTAAAAACCTTTTTATGTGGGGTATCGATCAATCCCATCCCAAAACTAGCCAGTTCATTGAATTGATTAACATACTCCTTTATTGACATGTCTTCTTACTTTAAGTGAATAAACTTCTCTAACTGCACTCCTTCCTCTACTCTAGAAAGAAACTTCATCTCAAAACGTCTCTGAAAATCCCCCAAGCAATATCTCCTTCGTTAGTCTCTGCCTCAACTTCCTCCTACCAATTAAGAGCCTCACCCTGTAACTACCAAGTAGTTAACTGCCTCATGATCTCATCAGCAAGACCCATCAACCCAAAAATCCTTTCACAAGTACGAATCCATGTCCTCGAATCTACATATGACTTAGTCCTCGCATACGGGTTTCCACCAAGGCTTGTAAAATCCTTACATAACTTAGCAAAATCGACGGTGGGTGGGCAGGCAGGAAGTGCACCTTTTGCTCTCTTCGTGGGGGCTCTAGTGAGATTAAGCTCGGCTTGTCCCCTCGCCTGAAGATAACGGCAGAACCAAATCGGGTTGTTCATGCAACGAATCTCGGTTGCGTCATTTGAACCAGAACCACTGAGATCGCTTATCTTCTATCTATGATTTCTAAGAATTTGTTATCAACTTCTCATATATAGCGTAGGCAAGGATAAGAGAGAGATTATGCTTATATAAATTTTTTGGAAAACTTTTTGAAAAAATTTAATATATATGTGTGTTTGTGTGTGTAACCCATTTTGAAAACTTTCTGGAAAATATTTTGAAAAACCAGTTTTTTTTCAAAAGCATTCAAGTATGTTCCCTCAATACGCTCCTGGTCCATAAGGAACTTTGAAACTCGCTTTGATACCAAATATGATAACTGAAACCTATGGAAACACTGATCTAAAGCCTAGGCTGATTTTTAGACTCGCATTTGTGCCAAAAAGTATGAGCTATCGGTTTTAATAACAATACAGAAACGAAAATAAATAGATATGATATAAGATATGTTACACTTTCAGAACTCGTAGCAGAATGGAACAAAATATGAATATATGAAATAACCATCTCAGAAAATATCTTAAAACACAGCCTTAGAAAAACAGTATATAGTCAAATAAGAGTACATAGAAATACCACTCATAGTCTGATAAAAGAGAAACTAAGTACTAATAAGATGGATAGTTACATAGAGAGTAAATAAATGGATAAGAAACTCCTTGATGAGCTCACCTCTCCATGTACTAAAATCGAGCCGAATCACCTGCTGTCAAGTCTTCCTATGGTAGGGAAAGAAAGGAATATGGGTGGGTCAGACAAAATTCTAGTGAATAATTACACATTTTATATATGATGATAATGTGAAGTTGACTCCATTTGTACTTTATGTGACCTAGGGTTTCTATAAGTATTCGTGCATTCCTAGGGTCTAAAGGGTTTTTATTTAACAAAAACCTATACTAACAACTTGTGCAGGTTCCAACAAGGATCGAACTACGGATCAAACCTTAATAACTAACGATCGACCACCGCTACTAGAGCTACTCAACATAGTATCATCCTATAACTTTCCCATATAGGACTACATCTCACATTACACCTACACGTGACTATCTCTTATTAAATTTTTAGCATAAATTTTCGGGGTGTTACATCACGAATCTCTACATAGATTACAGCCTAAGTCGTCCGATGTTAGCACCAGAATTGGCCACTAACCTCATTAAGAAAGATTGTGTAGAGAGATAAATGACGAAAGTAAATTTAAACAAAGAGCAATATGGTAAATTGAATGCAAAGACGAGAACACCAGATTTATAGTGGTTCGGCGTAACTACCTACGTCCACTTTGAGGTTAATCTTTATTGCTTTACTTGATAATTGATTACAGATACAATCTGTACACCAACTACTTGAATACAATTGCTAAGTAAAGAGAATGAGTCTTGAAAGCGGCAGAGTCTCCCCTGTGTTCTCGAAAAAAGGTCCTTTTCACTGTGCCCATGCCTCTCTATTTATAGACAAAGATGGGTTGGACTTCCCTGGTGGGCCTGGCAGCTAATTACCTCGGTCCAAAAAGAGTGAGTTCTGTGTGCCGAACCATAGATGCCGAACGAAGTGATGCCGAACGATATCGTCATGCCAAACGATATCGTCATGCCGAACGAAGTGACGCCGAACGATATCGTCATGCCGAACGAAGTGATGTCGAACGAAGTTTTCCCGAACGAAGTGATGCGCTGAGTGGAGAGTGCAGGCCAAGCAATAGTCGAAGCCGATCGAGATTGGATGAATGCCGGACACCTCTGGATGTCGACCATCTCTAAATGTCGAACAACACTGAATGCCGAACACCTCTGGATGCCGAACGGTCTTGAATGCCGATCGTGATTTATGCCGAACGAAGTTGAGTGCCGAACGAGGTATGGATGCCGAGCAGTATGGAGTGCCGAATGACTCTGCCATGCCAAACGGTCCATGTATGCCGAATATTCTACGTATGCCGAACATTCTCGAATGCCGAACGAACCATGTATGCCGAACGATATACAATACCGAACGACTCTTAATGCCGAACGGTATGTAAGTGCCGAGTGCCTAGTTGCCTGGTCAAATCTTCAGGTAACACTTTCCCTCCAAAGTGCATCATGTGGTTAAACGTGATGTGCTTTGAGTCATGAACCCATCGTGCTTTGCTTCAAGCCGTGGCTTAGTCTCTACGATAGTATCTTCTCTCGAATTCCAGGTGAGGTGATATGCAAATATCGAACAACATAGCCAAAGCCGAGCACCCTGGATGCCGAACGACATAGCCGATGCCGAACAATGTCGTTTTGACCGGTTCTACCGGTTATTGCCTCTTCGACTTCCTCTCCTTTCCTATAAAGGCCGGCATTCTCCTTCTTCTTCTCTTTTTCACTTTTTACCTCCGTGACTCTCCAAGAATACATAACTTACCTCCCTTAAGTTTTATTCACCTCTTCCGATCTTTCCTTCCTACTTCGAATCGAACAAGCCCTTTCCAAATTAAGCTCGAACAATCTTTCAATCTTAAGTTCACAGACCCCCCAAGCTCCAGTTGTTTTCTTTGGTAAGAACCTTTCGATCGTTTTCTAAAATTAGGAAGCATAACACAAAACTCGAACTCGTAAATCCTCCGTAGATTAAAGGGGGTAAGAGGCGTGTGGGTGATGAATTGTTGTGGCTCGACACGATCTTTTAAAACCGCGTCAGTATAAAGGTGCACGGAACTGGAGATAAGGCCTAGTGATGTGGATTGGCATGGCCGTGGTTTGACACGGCTTGCCGAAAGACTTGGTCATGCCGGTCGGGAGAGATGGAGGAAAAGAGGAGAGGCGATGTTAAGGGCAGAAGGCCGAGAAAATCGGCTCGATATGATTTGCCACGTGCACTTGTATTTAAGCCGAACAGAAGGGAGGCCGAACAGAACACAAGCCGAACAGAATTTAAGCCGAACATAACCAAGGCCAAACAGAATTTTAGCCGAGCAGAACTACTCAATTATGATCTACTCAATTATGATTTTGATGATCCGGAGGCACTCAGACTTCACTCGCCCATCAGAGGCGATGCAGGCGTTTAAGCCCAACATCAGGGAGAAAAAAATCCCGTTAGTAAAAAGACTGGTCCGTTGGGGGGAAACACTATGACTCACACAAACACGTGCATTTCACCTTATACTTCAACTTTTGTCATCACCCTGACCTTTTCTAATTTGTCATCATTCTCATTTTATGCAGGTGACATGGAACGCTCCCACGGGTTTGATCGTCTTCACGATTCATCCATCTTTTACCATTCTGGCCGGGATTCGGGCTCCGGCAAGCGCCGCGATAGAGACGACTCGGGAGACCGAGACAACCGTCCCCGAGAGTCATCTTATCGAAAGAAATCTCACAGCCAGTCTTCATACTCTCGCGATCCTCCTCCTCAAACAGAGCAAGGCAGAGAAAAATCTTCGTAGAAGGGATCTCAACCCGATGTTTCCCGAGATCAACATTCTGGTTCATCAAGCACACGGCAATCTCGAGAACATCGTAAGAGAACAGAACTTTCAAAGCCTCCACCCCATGTTCCTACGGCAGACCCGACGATATCGGAAATGCTGGCCGAGCTTAAAGTCAAATTTCCCAAAATCTACTTCGACGGTCTAAAGTTTCTCCTAGCAATTCATCATATTCTGGGGCATGTCAAGCAGATTGCCATCGCTTGCAACAACGACATCTCTGTTCAACATGACGCGTTTGTTCATTTAGTCGAAAAAGTCTCGGTAATCTCCGTTGAGCGTCAACAGGAAATTGACCGCTTGAAGCTATCTTTGATAAAGACATCATCAAAAATCAAGATGAAGAGCTTGCTTCGTACAAGTCCAAGCTCGAGGCCGCTGAACAAAATGCTAAAGACACTGTTGAGGCCGTCACTCGTCTGGAGATGACTAATTAAAAGGAACTTGATGAAGCGGTCCAATGCAGTGGAGCCCTGGCTTTAGAAAAGGACTCCATCCAAAAAGAAAGGGATGCGCTCGCCTAGCAGGTTAAGGAATTGAAGGAGCTACTCTTTAAGGAGAAAGAAGAGAAGATAGCCGCTCAAGAAGAGTCCCAACAATATTGTAACGAAATTGTTGCTACACGGCTCTTAAAAGCAAAGCTCGATGATGAGCTTTCTAAGGTTGAGATAGTGAAGGATGAAGCCCGTGAAGAGGGCAAAAGAATTGCGTGTGTGAAGATCGACTCCTGTCTTGAGGCGGCCACAGAGGCCGGCAGAGAGGAGGTCAAGTGTATGTTTGATCCATTGATAGCTGAATACAACGCCCGTGTCCTCATGCCCCAGGACTTGACTTTCTTAGGCGAGGGCTATCTTGAATCTCTAGCTGAGGCTTGGGAGACTTTAATAAAGATTAGGAAGGTTGAGTCGGGCACTGAGGAGGTGGATGAGGAGGCTTTAGTGAAAGAGTTTCTCGGGGGGAACGAGCCTTCAGACTTGTTTGCATCTATGGCTATCTTTGGTAAAGGCTCTCCTCCATCAAAGGAGAAAGATGACAAAGCTGGTCCATCTGGAACCGAGGTTGCGGCTCCTCCTTTTACTCAATCGGCCAATCGGCCAGTACTTGACCCGTTCGAACAACATGCCGGCTATGACCCGGAAGACCCCGGTCTCGGCACTCACATGTTATCCCCCATTCTAGAGGGTGAGACTCCTCACACAGCTGAAAGCTAGCAAGAAACCGGTATAAAACTCTTCTTCTTGAAGTTCAAAGATCTATCGCTTTCTACGAGAGGTTATTGATTCTAACGTTCGTTCTTTGTGTTTTTACGCAGGCCACCCCGATCGTGATCCGACTCCGAGGAGCGACGATGCCAAGGAGGAGATGGGGAAAGCGAGCGACGCTACTCACGCGGGAGTATCTCCCGGTCCTGATGCTCAAGTGATCGAGGCACTAGAGATGATAAGTCTGAAACTTCATCTCCCGTTGAAGGGAGTTATGAAATTGAAATCACAGGCACCTCAGAACACACTTCGAAGGTGAGTATGAAGGAGCAACTCGCGGAAGAGAAGAAGAAGAAATTTGAGATCAAGGTCGAGTCTCAAGTAATAGAACTTAACGACCCGTTGAACCGGCCACTGAAAGTCATTCTTCCCGGTAAATCCGAACCACTGGATGTTCCTCCTCCCACTCCTGAATCTTCTTCTTTGGCGAGTAAAAAGTCCAAGAGGAAGCGTGAGGGAGACGAGTCATCCGAGAAAGCAAAGGAGGACAAGAAACTAAAGAAGTCGAAGAAGTAGCAACTATACTCGTTCAACGAGGTTTAGCTTAGGTCATGTAATTACTTTTACTTTTTCGTTTTCGTAGTTTATGTAGATAGACTTTTGACTCCAAGTTTTGGAGGAGTAGTTGTATAACCCCATTTGGGATTATTGAATAAAGTTTAATTTCTTTGTCATTTGAACAATTTCTGCTTTTTAGCTTTCTGTATAACTATGGTCGAAACTCAAGTTCTTATGAGTTACATAAATTCCCAACCCATTCTTACATTGGTCGGACATTCTTTGGAATTGTACATCTCTTATTTCACATTTCTTGTATTTAGAGTATTTTTCAATCCGCGTTATGGGGACTTAGAATGCTCCAGTCTGCAGTTAGGGGATTTGGAGAGTTAGGCTGGTTATACTCTATCCCGTACTCCGGGGACTTAGAATAATCCAGTCCGTATTCAGGGAACTTGGAGATTTGAGTCGTTTATACTCTAGTCCGCACTCCGGGGACTCAAAGTACTTCAGTTCGCACTTAGGGGACTCAAAGATTCGAGTCGTTTATACTCTAGCCCGCGCTCCAGGGACTTAGAGTACTCCGGTCCGCACTCAAGGGACTCGGAGATTCAAGTTGTTTATACTCTAGTCCGCGCTCCGGGGACTTAGAGTACTCCGGTCCGCACTCAGGGGACTCGGAGATTCAAGTCGTTTATACTCTAGTCCGCACTCCGGGGACTTAGAGTACTCCGGTCCGCACTTAGGGGACTCGGGGATTTAAGTCAGTTATACTCTAGTCCACGCTCCGGGGACTTAGAGTACTCCGGTCCGCACTCAGGGGACTCGGGGATTTAAGTCGTTTATGTGAGTTCGTACGCCAGGTAGAATAATGCAATTCCAGCTGTTTGTCACCAGACTATGAGGTTCAGAAACATCAATAATTCAAAGAAAGGATGGCTTCAAGCCTTTATTAATAAACTAAACCATCTGATTACATGCTTAAAAGGAAACTAAGAATCAATGGAATAAAATCATACAGTAAATAATTGCACCTAAAACTGGAAAGAAACAGGATAAATATAATAACGTCGCAAATGTTCACTGTTCCACGATCGGGGGAGTGTCGCGCCATCAACGGTCTCTAGCTTGAAAGTTCCCTCTCCAAGCTTCCGTTCAAGGACATATGGACCTTCCTAGTTGGGATTCATACGTGATGGTACCGGGAAAACTCGTTTCAAAACGAGATCACCCACATCAAAGATTCTTGGGCGGACTTTCTCGTCATAATATCGCTTGACTCGGTGCCTATATGCTGCCGCCCTTAATTCAGCTTCATCACGTTTTTCATCAACGCAGTCCAGTGATTCCAACAAGAGATCCTGATTCGTCTTAGGATCATAATGTGTCACCCGATGTGATGGAACTTCAAGCTCCATGGGTATAACGGCTTCCGAGCCGTATGCTAATGCGAATGGAGTGTAGCCAGTCGCATACTTGTGGGTAGTTCTGTAAGCCCATAGCGTTGTTGGAAGTTCATCTACCCACTTGCCTCCAGCCTTTTCCATACGCTTCTTCAATATGTACTTGATTATTTTGTTCACGGCTTCAACTTGTCCATTAACCTTCGGATGAGCAACAGCGGCGAACTTTTTCTCAATGTCGTACTTTAAACAGAAATCTTGGAATTCTCTACTTTCAAATTGAGTTCCGTTGTCCGTAATGATGGTCCGCGGGAGGCCAAAGCGGCATATAATGTTTCGTACAATGAAATTAATGACCTTCTTGGAGGTGATTGTGGCTAAAGGCTCTGCCTCGACCCATTTTGTGAAGAAGTCGACCGCAACTATCGCGTATTTTGCACCACCTTTGGATATAGGCAAAGAACCGATTATGTCGATTCCCCGGATTGCAAACGGCCAGGGACTAAAAATTTGTGAGTTCCGCTGGTGGAACCCTCGGGATTTTCGCATATCTTTTTCACTTGTTACATTTTCTTGCATAATCTATAGCATCCCGATTCACAGTTGGCCAATCGTATCCGTAACTGAGGATCTTTTTTGCTAGCATCTGCCCCCCAGTATGGTCGCCACATTCTCCTTCATGAACTTCCTTCAAGACCCGCTTTGTCTCATCATGTGCAATGCACCGTAATAAGGGAACCGAGAACCCCTTCCGATACATTACTCCATCCTACATCACATATCGTGCGGCTTTGCGAATGACCTGTCGTCTTTCGCTCCTTCTTTCAGGTAAAGTCCCGGTCATCAGGTATAGTTTGAATGGGGTTATCCATGACTCTCTCTCGATTCCTGTATCCAACACAAAATCAATCTTCATCGCATCTATGCTTGGAGCATGTAAGGTTTCGACGGGAACCAATCCCATTTGTTGTGCATTGCCAGTGCTTGCGAATTTGGCCAACGAGTCGGCTTCCTTGTTCTGTTTACGTGGGACATGCGAAATTTCATAATGTTCGAAGTTCGCCAGTAGTTCCTGAACCAGAGCAAGGTACGGAGCAAGCTTTTGTCCCCTTGCTTGGTAATCTCCCCGCACTTGGTACACCACCAACTGTGAGTCACAAAATATTTCAACTGACTTTACCCCGAGTTCTCCAATAAGCTTTAAACCAGCAATCAATGCTTCATATTCTGCTTCATTATTCATAGCCGGTAAATCGAGCTTCAAAGCATAACAAATCGATCGGTTTTATGGAGTCACGAGAACTACACCAGCTCCAGAGCAACGGTCGTTTGATGCCCCATCGGTGTACAATTTCCATCGAATGGGGGGAATGACACTGTGACCATCTGGTTCGTCAGATACAGTAAACTCAGCGATGAAATCTGCTAATGCTTTCCCTTGTATGGCTCTTCGTGGCAGGTAGGTAATATCGAACTGACTCAACTCGATATTCCATTTTAACATCCTTCTAGAAGTTTCTGGTCATTGGAGTACCTGTCGTAAAGGCTGATCGGTATAGACACTAACTGAGTGTGCTTGAAAGTACGGACGCAGCTTACGTGATGCAATCACCAAGCAATAGGCCAATTTCTTGATTTTAGGATAATTTCTTTCTGCCCCCGTTAGACGTTTACTAACGTAATACACCGGCTTTTGGACTCGGTCCTCCTCGCGGACCAAAGCCGCACTTATAGCATGTGGGGATACGGCCAAGTATAGGTACAGCATTTCGTGGTCTACTGGTTTCGACAGCACTGGAGGACTCTCCAAATGTCTCACCAGATCTCGGAACGCTTCCTCACAGTTGGATATCTGTTTGAAATTCCTCTTTCCTTTCTTTATTATATCGAAGAAGGGAATACACTTGTCTGTGGCTCTGGATATGAATCGACTCGGCGCAGCCACCTTCCCATTCAAGCTTTGTACCTGTTTTATGGTTCTGGGCACTTGTACGTCTCGAATAGCTTGAATCTTTTCTGGGTTAGCTTCAATTCCCCGGGCATTAACAATGAATCCTAAAAACTTCCCCGACGCAACGTCGAAGGAACATTTCAGAGGGTTGATCTTCATTCCATAATATCTGAGTATGTCAAACATCTCTGCTAAGTCCCGAATGTGGTCGTTTGACTGTCGTGACTTCACGAGCATGTCATCCACATAGACTTCCATCGTCCTACCAATATGATCTTTGAACATTCGATTCACCAAACGCGGATAGGTCGCTCCCGCGTTTTACAATCCAAAAGGCATTACTACATAGCAATATAGCCCAACGTCTGTGACGAAACTGGTGTGTTCCTAGTCCGAAATGTGCATCGGGATCTGATTGTATCCCGAGTATGCATCCATGAATGACAACAACTCGTGTCCTGTGGTGGAGTCGACCAACTGATCAATCCTAGGTAATGGGAAACTGTCCTTGGGGCATGCTTTGTTCAAATCAGAATAATCTATGCAAGTTCTCCATTTCCCGTTCGCCTTTTTCACCAGCACGGGGTTTGATACCCATTCAGGGTAGAGGGCGTCGCGGACGAACCCATTGGCTTTGAGTTTGTCCACCTCCTCTCTGAGAGCAGTGGACCTCTCCGGGTCCATTTCTCTCCTCTTTTGTTTAACCGGGACGTACTTTAGGTCTATGTTCAACATATGACTCGTAATAGCAGAAGAAATCCCACACATGTCGGAATGTGTCCAAGCAAAAACATCGAGATTCGCTCGGAGGAAATCACTGAGGTCTTCAGTCATTGAGGGGCTGAGTTGTGATCCAATCTTCAATACTCGTGATGGATCGTCCCGGCTGACCGAAATGTCGATCATCAGTTCAGCCGGTACTGCTTTTTCTTCCCTGGGTTCCTTATCATCGTCTCTCAGATCTATGTCTCTGTAGATCCGAGAATTTTGCCCGAGCCAGGGCTCGGGCATTATTTGTCAATTGTCGGTATTCTGGATGCGGACGGAATTGTCCGCAACCTTCCCTTTCTCTCTCTGTTGGGCCTCTTGGAGCTCAGCCATATAACATGCACGACTGGTCGCCTGGTCACCATGAACAACACCTACTGCTTTGTCAGTCAAAAACTTTAATGTCAAACACCACGGTGCCAATGCTGCCCTAAACTCAGCCAGGGTCGGTCGGCCCAAAAATACATTGTATGGAGAATCAACATCCAAAACTACGAAAGGTAGGATTCGCACCCTCCTTCGCTCACCTTGTCCCAGTTCAACTGGCAATTCCACATACCCCACTACATCAGTCGCTGCGCCATTAAAGCCGTGTATACGAGCTTTAGATGGCTTCAAATCCTTCGTCTCCATCTTCATCTGGTCATAAGCCTTCTTGAAGATGATATTGACAGAACTTCCACAATCAATCAGAATTCTTTTCACAAAAGCCGGCCCGATTGTCGCAGATATGACCATCGGGACAATGGTAGGAGCCTCCACCTGGTCAGCATCTCTGCTCCTGAATACTATATCGTCCGTAATCAAGCGTAGCTGTTTAGCGGGGGTCCCATCCTCTACGTTGGAACAACACTCAAAATCTGCATGCCTCAGGGAATTGGCATACCGCTCCATTTCTTGCCAGTTTTTATCTGCAGGGTGAGGTCCGCCGATGATCGTGTTTATGACTAGTCTTCCCACGGTCCGAGCAGGCTCCTCGGGGTGACGTGGTGCGGGTGCACGACCGGGATTGGACGTTCTCTATCCACCTTCTTGCGGATTCTTTACAAACTCTTGTAGCTTTTTCTGCCTAATCAACTTCTCTATAGCGTCGTGTAGGTGTCTGCACTCTTCAGTATTGTGCCCATAAGTCTCATGAAAGTGGCAATACTTCCCGGTCCGCTTTTGTTCTTCAGTTGACTCCTTTGGGCGTGGTTTTCTATACTGAAAGGTATTGCAAGTTGATAGGTAAATATTTTCAAGGGATGCATTCAATGGGGTGTACTCGTTGTATGTTGGAATTCTAGGCTTCCATTTCCCCGCTTCTCTCTTCTTCCCCTGATTTCTTCCTCCGGATTCCTTAGATTGCTCGGGCTTGTTCTGGACATTGACCTGAACCTTCCCCGAGTTGTCTCCGAATTGCTTCACAGCAATGTTGCTTTTCACGGACTCCTGAAACAGGCCCCGGTGCCTTATCTCGTCTTATCCACCTGGCTTCATGTCTTCTTATGAACTGATGTGCCTTTGAGTAGAAATGCTCTAGCGTAGTTGGAGGTTTTCCTGCCAGCCAATCTCCAAACTCTGAATCCGGATCTACACCTCGCATCACAGCCATAAGAATTACATGATCATTGGGATTACTAACTTCAGTAGCCGCAACATGGAATCTCTGCAAATACTCCTTCAATGACTCTCCAGGAGATTGGATTACACTTGATAGAGACATCACGTCCTTTGGACGAGTAGTGTGTATTCTGAACTGTTCTATAAATTTCTTCGCCAACTCCTCGAAACTGGATACAGACCACGGAGGAAGTCGAGTGAACAACATGGTAGCGATCCCAGATAGGGTATTGAAAAACACCTGCACTTGGTTGCATCATTTGCTCTGGCTGAATCCATCATCCATTCGTACCTCATCACATGCTGCTTGGGATCAGTCTTTCCTTCGTAGGCCGGGATAGTTAGCATGCTAAACTTCCTGGGGTATTCTGCCTGTAGAACAACGTCTGTGAACGGAGTATGACTCCTGGATACCCCCCAATCATCATTCGACAAGCCTTGATTCTATTTCATCAATTATCTGATCATAGCTGTTAGGTCTGGGGTTTGTATGGAAGATGGAAGGTTGGAGTCTGTCCTACGGGATTGATCAGGTTGATGCCTCCTCTGTTGGCGATCAGCCAAACATGCATCTTGAGGTTCGGCATCATTGGCGTCTTGGTGAGTTGGGCGTCCAACCTCCACCTGCACTCCAGCTCCTAAGTTTCCAGTTCCTACTCGGTCACGGTCTCTGAGGTGTAAATGGTCCCCCGTTGTTCGAACAGCAGCACCTGACTGCGTAGTTTCAGTCTTGCGGCGTCTACGCCTGGGCGGTTCATCGAACGAAGTCGAGCTGTCAAATGAAGTGTAAGGAGCTGGACTGCCCCCAGCATTCTGATGCTGTTGTTGAGCGAGTTGTGCCATAAGGTTGGCGTTAGCTTGCATCTGCTCTCCAAGTTGTCTCCTGCTTTCCCTGAGCTCTCTCATCAAGTCGTTAAACTCCATTCTGGTGACAACTTGCATTTGGTCCTGGGCGGTAGTCCCTACACCTAGATTTGCTAGCTGATTGCTAGGCCCTGCTTGTTGTACGCTAGCAGTCTCATGGGCGTCTACATTATGAGAGGCTGATCTGGTATGTGGTCTTCCCATTGTAGAGTTATTGGTAAGAACTCTGAGTAGAATCAACGGACGTCTTATGAATGACTCAGATCTCCTTCGGGGGATTTATTCAATCCAGTAGCTTCAAAGCAGATCCTTGCGGCCTGAGAATTCGATTCTCAGTGAAAGCACCAAAGTGTTAGCACCAGAATTGGCCACTAACCTCGTTGAGAAAGATTATGTAGAGAGATAAATGATGAAAGTAAATTTAAACAAAGAGCAATATGGTAAATTGAATTCAAAGAAGAGAACACCAGATTTATAGTTGTTCGGCATAACTACCTACGTCCACTTTGAGGTTAATCTTTATTGCTTTACTTGATAATTGATTATAGATACAATCCGTACACCAACTACTTGAATACAATTGCTAAGTAAAGAGAATGAGTCTTGAAAGAGGCAGAGTCTCCCCAGTGTTCTCGAAAAAAGGTCATTTTCATTGTGCCCCTGCCTCTCTATTTATAGACAAAGATGGGTTGGACTTCCCTGGTGGGCCTGGCAGCTAAATACCTCGGTCCAAAAAGGGTGAGTTCTGTGTGCCGAACCATAGATGCCGAACGAAGTGATGCCAAACGATATCGTCATGCCGAACGAAGTGATGCCAAACGATATCGTCATGCCGAACGATGTGACGCCGAACGATATCATCATAACGAACGAAGTGCTGCCGAACATATCATCATGCCGAACGAAGTGATGCCGAACGAAGTGATATGCTGAGTGGAGAGTGCAGGCCGAGCAATAGTCGAAGCCGATCGAGATTGGATGAATGTCGGATACCTCTGGATGCCGAACATCTCTAGATGCCGAACAACCCTGAATGCCGAACACCTCTGGATGCCGAACGATCTTGAGTGTTGATCATGATTTATGCCGAACGAAGTTGAGTACCGAATGAGGTATGGATGCCGAGCAGTATGGAGTGCCGAATGACTCTGCCATGCCGAACGGTCCATGTATGCCGAATGTTCTACGTATGCCGAACACTCTCGAATGTCGAACGAACCATGTATGCCGAAAGATATACAATACTGAACGACTCTTAATGCCGAATGGTATGTAAGTGCCGAGTGCCTAGTTGCCTGGTCAAATCTTCAGGTAACATCCGACGAATGCTAACATCGAACTATGCCTTGGACTTAACCTTAGGACAGATAGTTCTACTCTATAGCATCAATCTGAAATTTTAACTCTGACCTCACCCTTAGACTTAACCTTAGGATATATAGTTCAACTCTATAACATTCCAACCGCTTCAAAAACATATAACGCGTATATCAGTTTTGAAGTGGTTTTCGATAAGTAAAACATTTATCCGATGCCGTTCTCTTCAAAACCAAATCAATGAATTTCTGGTTGACGAAATTCTAGTTCTTTAAAAAGTAAATGAAGATATAAAGGAGTCCTCCCTGGGGGATCTCATATATATACATTCTTAAAGCAAGAGACTGTTCATACGAATGATTCCACCCACGGGGATTTCAAACCGTATCAATATATGATGCTTCCATATACATCCAAATTTAATTTGGACAAGTACAAATTAGACGATTGTATATGGAAACCAAGACTCGTATACTTATCACATTTCCAACTTTCTCAATTACTATCCTTCGGTCAAGACTAAAGCTGGTAGGTTAAGGCACTATTGCTTCTAAACGCTACTCGAACATCAGTCTTTACTCTTATAGATAAAATAAATCTACTTTTTCAGCTTTTAGTGCAAAGTACACAACTAAATACTTTCCACAAACAATTAAAATCACAAAGCACGATTAAGTCACACAAATCATAACTAAGTCACACAAAGCACGATTAAGTTACATAAGCCACTTTTGTTCCTGTGCTATTTAATCAATCTTTTTATTTATTAAAACCACTTTGTAAATAATTGTATATATAATTATAATGCCTTTACAAAAGACATATGCATGTACACTACTATTTCACTATTCATTTCTACTATTTTCAATGCATAGGAATGTATCCATATTCAGATCGTAAATGGTATATAAATATTCACAAATCTAAAACAAGATTTCACATTTCCAAAAGTATAACTAAATATGTTAAAAACAAATGTCATTAAAACAAAATATTGTTACTATAAAACCAAAAACATTCTTTTAAAGATCTAATTATATTGCTAAGTATAATAAAAAAGGGTTAAAGACAAATGTTATAACACATTGTCACAACAAACCCAAAGCCAATTCATATTTGTTATTATCTTTAAAAACATTCAATTAAAGATCTAAGCATATCTAAACTTATATTAAATAAGGTAATATACTTTTATCTTAACTTTACGAAACCATTTATTATAACATGAATGTTATAATCCCAGACTTCTTTACTCTTTTGTAAAAGACTTAACCTCCATTTCAACTTATATATTTAGTGAAAACCTTTAAAAATGATATATATAAATTTATAGTAATTTATATATAAAGCTAAGATATTTAATAAAATTCTTAAAACAATTTGAAAGATATTATATTACATAGGCTTTTTAATACTTAATAAGATAATTAACAAATTTTCTAAAAACTATATATACTTAAAATACTTATAATATAGTTTAAAACATTCATTAAAAATATTATTTAACAATACTAATTTTATAATTTATTTAAAAAATTCAAAAACATTTTTTTCTTTTAATTAAAAATAAGCCTTCTACTTTAATAATTTGTAATTAATTATAAAAAATATATAAAAATTCCAAACCACTTTTAAAATGCTCTGATATAAGTAAGAAAAGATTACTAAAAGGGTTGAAGAGAAATACTTAAGTTTAAAATCATTTTAAAGCAATTTAAAGCCTCAAACAGAAACCATCAAATTTAAAGAACGCTGTAAAAAGTGGTTAAGCGACAAGATAACGTTTTAAAAGAGCTATCATTGACTATTGTAAATGACTGCTACCTAGGCAGTTAGAATCCAATCTTTTTACAGTAACACATATACACATAATACATCATAACCATGGCTAGAAACCCCATGTATCTCTCTACAAAATTCTATAGAAAATATCAAAAACAAGGCATTTCCTAAGTACTTCTATAGCAACTATTGTTATAAAACTACTTCCATTCAAGTTAGATTTGAATCAAAGTCCAACCAAACCCTATGTGCTTTGTTTCAAGGATATGCGAACAAGTCATAAAAATTTATACAAGTCTAAACACACAAATTACATATGCCATTTTCTTTCCAAAGCAAGAATCATAAGAGAATAAGCAATAATATATAGTCAAACAAATACTATAATATAAACAAGCATTATACCCTTTATATACTTTTTAAATGGGCGAGCTAGATCGCGCATCAACAAGTAAACAACCAAGCACAAGCTCACTTCCTACCACAACCTTGCAAACACCTAAATCTCCCTACATTCACCTCCATTTGCTCATGGCCAAGCCTAAATCTCCCTCCTTTTGCTCACGGTTCTAGATGGTTTGGGCTTAGGTGCTTCAATATTATAATTCCAAGTCACTAGAAGGTGTTGTTATGTTTTTGCAAGCCTTATACTTGAGTTTGAGTTGATTTGGAGTTGTTTTGAATTGATTTGAATTTAGGAATTTATGAAGAGAGAAGAGGATGATGAACTTTGGTTTAACTTTTTAAAAATGTAAAAGGGTTTACTTGAAGTGTATGTGCACTTATATATGCTTCAAGTGGTGTGCTTACAGATTCCCTCACCTCTTTTGCCGGCCAAGGAAGGCTCACCCCTTATGCCTCCATGTGCCCCATCATCTCACCCTTCCACCTCTTTCTTAACCCTTAAGCATTTTCAAAATACCCTCCTCCATAAATATCTTTCTTTTCATCTAGAATCTTCTAGAAGTTTTCCTAAGTGACTTAGTTCAAAATATTTTTATTTGTTACAATGATTTCCTAAGTTATATAGTGTATGTAAAAAGTGTTTGGACAACTTATATTGAATAAAAAACTGTTTATTGATAAAAAGATTTTCATTCACATTATCGATATTTCTCCAAAGTATTTATTTTTGTAATCAGATTTCAAAAACAAGCTTATAATTAATAGTTATTGATTAAAAGTTTTTCAATAAGTTTATTAAATCGATTTAATCACATTAAATCCAAGATTCAAATAATTAAATAATTCACATATATAAATACGAAATGTTCAAAATTTTGGGTTGGTACATTCTCCCCCACTTAAAAGATTTCATCCTCGATATTCCAACCCGACCAACATACAAAAGAAACAAGCACACATCAATGTTCAATAGTATTCAAAATTACTAGAAAATAAAGCTCGCGGTTTGCTCAGGATCAAAAACCCTCTCATCGCACAAGGACGATAAATAATCAACTTAGCGTACCTTTTTCTCAATAGCCTCAGGTTACTGCTTAGATGATTATTCATGCTCCAACAGAACAAATCAAAGAGTCATTACCCAAACTCTCGATAAGCCAACAAAACATAGCATATAAACATACTAAAGCCCATACGATGTGCACGGATCATTGTTATACAATATCCGATAT
Organism: Allium fistulosum; assembly: GCA_030737815.1. Classification (NCBI taxonomy): domain Eukaryota; kingdom Viridiplantae; phylum Streptophyta; class Magnoliopsida; order Asparagales; family Amaryllidaceae; genus Allium; species Allium fistulosum. The sequence continues at coordinate 1,149,795,969 of CM060905.1, forward strand.
GATCACTTGCTCGATCACATAAATTTCAATTTCAAATTAGTACAGATAACTTTACCTATCTAGTGGGAACCTCGGTTAGGTTCCTCGATTAAAAACTTATGTACTTCTTACATAGCCATATACTATGATAGAAAATCTTAGGATCGTATCAAGAATCGAGTGAAAAATCCTTGTTTAATTTGGTATAAACCACCTTAAAATCTTGTACTCGAATCCTAAATCAAGAACAGTCATGCGGCTAAAACGATCTACGTAAAACATAGCTATATATTGTTCTCTTGGTTTCTTAACTACACCAATATCTTTCAAAATCACATTTATTTGTCCGAATAATATATCATTCAATACTAAAACCATTTATGAAACATTTCGTAAAAACTTCATTTTATTACTCATATAATATTCTATTACATCATAAAAGTATATACAATTATCTAATTTGTGATGCCCCACCCCGAGACCCACATTAACAAAGAGCATTACTAGGTAATAATGTCTACAAATGCGGAGAATAGGGCTGGTTAGGAGCGACCATCTATAGTGTTGTCTTAAATATCTATTGAATATGTCGATTAGTGCTCTATATTTTTTCTCTCCTTGGTATCTCAAGTGAATCGACATATCCAATAAATGCTTAATACAAAACTACAGGTGGCTATACGATCTATCAGAACAAAATACAACAACTCAAATACATAACACATCACAGAATAACAAACAAATATATATATATATATATATATAATTATACGTATATACTGATACATCCCAATACAATACAAATAATACATCGTATGTGGTATGACGGCCACAATATACACATGAGTCAAAACAATAAATACATATCATAGTAATGACAAAAAGACTGCAATGAAAAGGGCTAGCAGATAAGTCCATGCGGAAGAAAAGTAGGCTAAGTCCATAAGGGTACCTAACCTGAAACAGCTCGGTCTGACCCGAGTATAAAATACACAGGTCAGTTTAGCTAAACATATCAGTTAATAAGGATAAGCAGTAATAGATGCATAAGGATAAGGGTAATGTTCTTCTTAAACAAGAAGGAACAATACTGATTTTAAGCACGAGTATAAGTATGGTATGGTTACTTGAAGTGATGGGATGATATCACTTACACCAACATTTAATCTCAAAAGAGATAAGACAATCCATAAACACTAAAAGCCTCATATCATCGGCATATCACAAATCATTAATTGTGGTTTAGGGAAAATATAACTCCTAAAAGGGAGAAATCCCAAACCCACCATATCGGCAAACTAAAAGAAATCTCAAAGAAAACACCATCTCAAAAATAAGCCACAAGGTAATTAAATATAACTCTCCTACATAGAAGAATAAAATCCCAAATAAACGCAAAAAGGCATATCTCGTGTAATAACGCCAATAGGCAAATCTCAATTATTGCCAGTTTAGGAAACTCAAATCTCAAAAATAAAACTCCCAAGAGTTCAAATCCCTAAAGGTAATCACCACAAATATATCGAATGGTTCAAAAGGACCAATTCCAAAAAGGGGCGATACATTAGGGAAAAGTCAAAGAAATCATCTCAAAAGTGTTTGCACGTGCATGTGGCCGAAGCCTTGCCAAGTACTATTATCTCAAATAGGTACCTCGCCCGAAGGCAAAACATCACAATGACAAAAGGTCATAATGGCAAATGCCGCAGTAGCACATATGCCGCAATGGCAAACGCCGTAATGGCAAATGTCTCGAAGACAAATACGCCGCAATGGAAAACGCCGCAATGGCAATGACCCGAAGGTCCAGTACTGGCACGCCACAATGGCAAATGTGTCACAAACTCTCGGATAGGAACCCGAACAGTGTTATCGTGTGTCCCATACCACACGTTTGCGCTAAACGATTTACTTACCGCTAGTAAATTTCACACTCAAAGCAGTAAAAAGTTTACCTCATCTCATCGGTAAACTCGACCCGAAGGTCAAAACGGTCAAACGGACAAGTTGGGAATTAATCGATAAGATAAACGCACGTGTCCCATACCACGTGTTTTACCAAACCGTTTAATTCTCCTTCTCATTAGCTCGAAATGTGCAAAAATGTGTAATTTATATATAAAATAATTTAATTTGGAAAACAAGATTTGAAAAAAATAATTCAAAATCAATTTGAAAACCCATATTTGAAATTCCCTTATTATAGAGAATAAATAGATTTTACACTCGAAAATACTTCAAAATATTATATAATAATTAATTTGATATTCCCATTAATTTTAAAAATTATTTCAAAAACATTCAGAGAAAATCGTGCTTGAAAACGAATAAAAACAAGGAAAATCACTCAAACCGATATTCGAATTTAAATTCGAATTTAAATCAAATTTTAAAATTTCAAATTCCTCCAAATCTTGGCTAGTCCATTAATAGACATCATAGCCTTCTAACACATTTAAAATCATCTCAAATTGCAAAAGGAATGATGTCAAAAGGCCTTGGAATCGAAGGAAGAAGTAGAAGAAATCTTGGAAAAACAAATATATAAGGACCACATGCAGGTCGACCAGGAGGTCGACTTTGCACTTCCTCAAGTCGACCGCCAGGTCAACCTTGAGGATACTCAGGTCGACCGTACGGTCGACCTGAGGATGTTTATGGTCGATCTCTCGGTCGACCATGCATACACGAATTCCGTTTCTTCCTCTATGTCGTTTTCTCTTGTGCGATTCTAACTTTGAGCTAAATTTTGACATAGTAAATGAAGATGAAATGCAATGAAATTTGGCATGCATGTAATACAACATCCAAACTATGATCTAGAAAATATTTGGCAACAATTCATCAAGATATCAAGGAGTTATCACTACCCAAAGATGCAACAGAAACAAGATTTTATACTGTAAATAAAACTTGACAGAATTTGTTACAGTAAGTTATTTTCTTCTAGATCTTTTTATTAGTAGTCAAGATTCAGCTAGAGTTGTGAGTTATCAAACTCACCATGTTGTAGAGAAGGTAAAAAGTTTAATTTATTTACAAAGAGACAAGCTTTGAGGAGATTCTAGCTTCAAATAACCTGTAGAAACTTAGAACAACACATGCAAAAGGAAATATACAGTGAATCAGAAAACCCTCTTCTCAAACAAAGATTTTGATGAAATGGTGATGTTTTGGAGTGATATTACCTTTTATTTATCTTTAGTTTGATAAGAACGACAATTTATTGAAGAATTTTAAGTTTTTGAAAGCTTGGAATTGAAAATTGGTGAACTTTCCTTTTGCTGGCTTCAATTTCTTTATGGTGAAGATAAGAGGAATGTTTGTATGTACAGTACAAAGTTTTCCTCCTTTCTCATTTTCAGGCTAAGTCTAAGAGGGCTTTGGACCCAAGAATTTACAAAGAAAATTAAACAAGCCTATGAGAATTAATACAACACTTAATCAAATATACGCAAGTTATAAAATAAATGTCACTTTCTTCCAATGTTTTCTACACAAACAAAATATGTAAACAAACTTACATATTAAATAAAATATTTTCATCATATAAAATGATTAATTTTTATTTTTAAAACATTATTATTATTAAAATCATTTATTTTTTTCAAAAATACACTATTTACTCAAATAAATGAATAAAATTTTATTTTTAACTTCTAAACTTCCACAAAATTTATTTTCTCACTTAGAAAAATATTTCAAACCATTTCCAAACATAATTTATGGCCAAAACATATTTTTAAACCAATTTCTACCTTTTATTTAAATAAACAACTTTTAAAAATCTCATACTTCTTTTAAAAATTATTAAAAGAAGTAATTGGCAATAATTAATACGATTATTGCATTTTCTCCAAATAAAACCCATTTCCCAATCATTATTAACCCAAATAAATAAAATAAAGTTCCAAACTTTATTTTCTCCTTTTATTTTCAAAATTCATTGTTTATTCCAAATAAACACTTAAATTTCCAATTTTGTTTTAATTTACAATATTAAACTGTAACCACCGTTATAATTTAACATTAACAGGTAATCTCCAAAACCAGAGTTGTTACAGACTCCCCCCTTAACAAACCTGCGTCCTCGCAATTTCTAGAGAAGAGTTTGTATTCAACATAATTATTTCATTAGTCAAAGGAAGATAGATAAGTTCAAATTTAAAATTTCTCACCCTCAACACCAGATGATAGAAAACCAAGATAAGATTGCTCGATTAATTCTATGGTTTCCCAAGTGGAATTATTGGGTTTTGCGGACTATTGAATTTCTACGAGCAATACATCCCTATTTCAAAGGCGTTTCACCTTCGAAGCAAACACGGATAGGATGTTACGCAATCGAGAAATCGAATGAGATCGATTCCTAAGAAGCTTTACGGACAGAGTCGGGATTCAATCACAACTTTATCCCGAACTCCAACCCACAAGATGATAATCGATACGACTTTCCGTATAACACTACGAAGGGAGTCATACCGATATTAGATTGACAACTATTATGGAGAGAAAACCCAATAAGAGGTGGGTGGTTTTCTCCCAATACCACCAGACTCGTATGAATGCATAATTGCAAGTCATAAAATAATTGCACAAAGGCAAGTTAAGGCTCAAGGAATAGATTTTTAAACTCTCTCTTACTAATCAAATATTCTTAAAGTTTTCCAACCCATTATCTTCAAGATTTAAAATTCTCAATTTTGAACACTTGAAAATTTTCAAAATTTCTTACTTAGATTTTAAATTTAAATTCATTACTCTTCATTAGAGTAAATAAAGTTTAAGTTGTTTATTCTCTAATTCCTCCATAGGTATTCTCTAGTTTGCAACATATATTACATTTTATTTCAATTTGTTCACAAATTTTCTATGTGTTAGAAATTTTTGGAAAAATCGACGGAGTCTCCTTTGTACGGAGGGCCGTATACATTATTATAAAAATGATTTATATAATGTACATCGACAATTAGGTCGAAAACACAATATATATCATCATTTAACTCTTTTAAAATTAATCCGAAAACATACCTTCTTTTTTAGCATTTTAAAGCGAGTTTACACAAACATATATGTATTCTTTTTGCTCAAAATATATTCCAACTATCCTCTTTTCACCTGTACTTAACTCAAATAGATGATATTAGTTCAAGTTCATAAATAAGAAGTGCTACATTTAATTATTAAGGGAAATAGGTCAATTTCATTTCAGACCTGCTGTAAAGAAGACATGTTTTGACCTAGCAAACAACCAAATATGAAAATATTTATAAAATGAAAGTTGTTCTACTCAGTCTACGCTTTCCATCAATATAATGATCATCAAAATTGGATTTATGGTTTGAAAGTTATGTTAAATTTACTTTCGGCTTAAATCTTAAAGAATTTTGTAATAGGGTAGAACCTGCGTATCCAATTTCAAACCCATTTTAGACTCAGAAAACGCAAAATCTATTAAAGTGGTAAAAAGTAACTTTATAGCTTACTAAATGCTCTTTCATCTGCAAAAAGATTGAACTCATTTGGAGTTGTAAATCTCAAGTTATCGCTATTTTAGTACAGCACTTTTTCCAAACAAAATTTTAGCTTTTAACTCAATTTGAAATTTACCCAAACTATTTTAATTTCAAACTACATTTTCAAACAAACTTTATGCTAAATCATTTATTAAATGAGTTTCTTTTTCCTGGAAAGTTAAAACATACAAAATTATGATCAACTTTATGTAATCATAATAAAATATTTTGTTAAGTGGAAATATTTTCATTACTTTCCAAAATCTAGCTTTAAAAACAATTAACTATGAAAACTCATTTTGGAAGAGATAGCTAATATTTTTCATTATCAAGAGATGATTATTGATTATATCCAAAATATATATAAAAAGTTTAAAATTATTCTCATAATTAAAAATGATTATACTACATGAATTGTTCATTTATCAAAACAATCCAAATTCACATTCCACTTGTCACAAAAATTAAATTTCCATCTAATTATCAACATAAAACCAATTAAAGTTGATAATTAATTCAAACTTGTTTTCAAAAGAATTTTGCAATTTCAAACCCACAAGTTTTAATACCATTTATGTTTAAGACAAAAACTAGCTCATAAATTTATATTAAATGTTCTAAACTAACACTTCTTTATTTTCTCTTAAGATAGAGTTTTATATCTATCCTCTATTATTACTCAAATAACTAAGTGTCAAAACAAATTTTTATAGTCATCATTAATAACTTGTACTAAAATATTCAATTAATATTTTAAATTTTCAAACCAAAGTATTCTTTTACCTTAAATACATCATTTTATTAATCAAAGCATCAAATGATATTTTCTTCTAATTAAGACATCCCCTTAATTAGAATTATTCACTTTTACTTATCCAAATTACCATATTCAATTTCCAAAATTTCAAGTAATAAAAGGGTATTGCCTCGCCATTGATTTTATAGTGAATGACCCCATCGATTGCCTATAGAGTTGATCAAATGATCAAAACTGCCTCGCCACTCATCTAACACTCACCATGGTTCAATGGCTTCATTAAACATTTAAAATAAAATTAATACTCCACCATATTAATTATTTTCAAACTTTACTTATTAAATCTCAATTTACCATGTCTGACTGTCTCATCACAGCTTTTAGGAAATTCCTATCGATAACGTTGGCCAATCGCATCGACCAGAATTCTTAAAGCACTAGACGGACAACCCAACACAAAAATTCATTTTCTTTAAAAAGAAATACCTCATATAGTATACTCAAAATATTCATTGTTTTTCCCAAAAACAAAATCCAATTTCTCTTAAAAACTTATCTTCAATTTGAAATATTTGAAAATTCAATTATAACTTATTCTCAAAATCAAAGACACAAGAAAAACCCATCGAGATATTCCCAGAATACTCGATTCACAAGACTGAAGGAATAGTCTAGAGTGTTCGTTATTCCAAATGGGATAACAAACCACTCACAAGACTCATAACGAGTGTGGAATGCGGTAAGGGTAACGCTATCCTCCGCGACTCATAGCTCATGAAAAATCGGTGTAGGGTCAAAGCTGAAGAATAACCCTAGCACCACTCAATAGATTAAAAAGAGAGAAATGAGATATAAAAGCAAGGGTAAATATCTTCTCAAATGAGGAGAAGTAACATTAACAACAAATCATTACTTTGAGTGAAGTAATACCACAAAGTATATCAACAATCGAGTATCCAAAGAGGATATCTCAAAAGGGGTAAGAATGGAAACATCAAATAAATTCAATGAATCACCTTATTCCCTAGTGGACAACCTTGTGGGAGGATGACCGAAAGGCTAAGAACCGGGAATGAAGTCAATACAACATTCCATTGCCCGATTGGGTGTCATACCCGAAACGGACTCACAAACATAAACAGAGTCACAATGATTGGGATTCAAGATGTATCATCAACGTCTCGAAAGTCAAGAGTGAATACAAAGACTTAGGAATCATCGTTAACATTCTGAAGGACAAGAAACAATGAATCACCCAAACTAGGATACTTAATATAGGATTCTTCGAATCACAGAATGTTGCTTGATAATAAGAAACCCACTTCATCTCAACAGTACTCCAAACTCTAGATAGAAAATGGCATGCTAATTCGCACGAAAAAATAAGCTATATGCAACAATCCCAAATCCTTATACATCATGTTAAATATTGCAGATCTACTCAATAGGATTTGCAATCCTCACAAAAGAACAAGACAAGGACATCCAAAAGCATCAACAAACTCCTCCAATACGGATGGGTGTCAAGTACACGTATTGAAGAGGACTCAAATAAAATAATCGCGGTTAGGATTACTCCTATGTTAAGATGTCATCAATTTTATTTTTTGGAATACTACGAAATAAGAATATTCCTAGACATATCCCAAACTTCAATATCAAAGGACACAATAAGATAAAGGACACGATGATTAAGGGATTTGTAACATTTGTACTATACTTGGATATATCGTAATATATGCTTATGTTCTGTGTTTATCCTATTTTGTTCTGAATTCAGCCCTGATACAAAGTTGTAACACCCCACACCGAGACCCACATTAACAAAGAGCATTACTAGGTAATACTGTCTGCAAATGCGGAGAATAGGGCTGGTTAGGAGCGACCATCTATAGTCTTGTCTTAAATATCTATGGAATACGTCGATTAGTGCTCTATATTTTTTTTCTCTTTGGTATCTCAAGTGGATCGAGATATCCAATAAATGCTTAATACAAAACTACAGGTGGCTATAGGATCTATCAGAACAAAATACAACAACTCAAATGCATAACACATTACAGAATAGAAAACAGATATATATATATATATATACACACACACACACACTGATACATCTCAATACAATACAAATAATACATCATAAGTGGTATGACGACCACAATATACACATGAGTCAAAACTATAAATACATATCAGAATAACAACAAAAAGACTGCAACTAAAAGGACTAGCAGATAAGTCCATGCGGAAGGAGAATAGGCTAAGTCCATAAGGGTACCTAACCTAAAACACCTCGGTCTGACCCGAGTATAAAATACACAGGTCAGTCTAGCTAAACATATCAGTTAATATGGATAAGCAATAATAGATGCATAAGGATAAGGGTAATGTTCTTCTTAAACAAGAAGGTACAATACTGAGTTTATGCATGAGTAAAAGTATGGTATGGTTACTTTAAGTGATGGGATGATATCACTTACACCAACATATAATCTCAAAAGAGATAAGACAATCCATAAAACGCTAAAGATAGCAAGCCTCGTATAATCGGCATATCACAAATCATTAATAGTGGTTTAGGGAAAAATAACTCCTAAAAAGGAGAAATCCCAAACCCGCCATATCGGCAAACTCAAAGAAATCTCAAAGAAAACACCATCTCAAGAATACACCACAAGGCAATTATATATAACTCTCCAACATAGGAGAATAAAATCTCAAATAAATGCCAAAAGGCAAATCTCATGTAATAACACCGATAGGCAAATCTCAAATATCGCAAGTGTAGGCAACTCAAATCTCAAAAATAGAACTCCCAAGAGTTAAAATTCCCGAAAGGTAATCGCCACAAATATATCGAATGGTTCAAAGGACCAATTTCGAAAAGGGGCGATACACTATGGAAATGTCAAAGAAATCATCTCAAAAGTGTTTGCACGTGCATATGGCCGAAGCCTTGCCAAGTACTGTTATCTCAAATAGGTACCTCGCCCGAAGGTAAAACATCATAATGACAAATACGCCACAATGGCAAATGCCACAAAGGCAAATACGCTGCAATGGCAGACGCCACAATGGCAAATGTCTCGAAGACAAATATGCCGCAATGGCAATGACCCGAAGGTACGGTACTTGCACGCCGCAATGGCAAATGTGTCACAAACTCTCGGATTGGAACCCGAACAGTGTTAACGTGTGTCCCATACCACACGTTCGTGCTAAATGGTTTACTAACCGCTAGTAAATTTCACACTCAAAGCAGTAAAAAGTTTACCTAATCTCATCGGTAAACTCGACCCGATGGCCAAAACAATCAAATAGACAAGTTGGGAATTAACCGATAAGATAAACCCACGTGTCCCATACCACGTGTTTACTGAACCGTTTGATTCTACTTCTCATTCACTCGAAATGTGCAAAAACGTGTAATTTATATATAAAATAATTTACTTTGGAAAACAAGCTTTGAAAACAAATTTCCGAAATCAATTTGAAAACCCATATTTGAAAATTCCCTTATCATAGAGAATAAATAGATTTTACACTCGAAAATACTTCAAAATATTATAATAATTATTTTGATATGCCCATTAATTTTAAAAAAGATTTCAAAACGATTCGGAGGAAACCATGCTCGAAAACGAATAAAAACAAGGAAAATCCCTCAAACCGATATTCAAATTTAAATTCGAATTTAAATCAAATTTTAAAATTTTAAATTTCTCCAAATCTTGGCTAGTCCATTAATAGACATCATAGCCTTCTAAAACATTCAAAATCATCTTAAAATTGCAAAAGGAATGATGTCAAATGGCCTTGGAATCGAAGGAAGAAGTAGAAGAAAACTCGAAAAAATAAATATATAAGGGCCATATGCAGGTTAACCAGGAGGTCGACCTTGCACTTCCTCAGGTCGACCGCCAAGTCGACCATAAGGACACTCAGGTCGACCGTATGGTCAACCTGAGGATGTGTATGGTCGACCTCTCAGTCGACCATGCATACGTGATCTCCATTTCTTCCTCCAGGTCGTTTTCTCTTTTGCGATTCAAACTTTGAACTAAATTTTGACATAGAAAATGAAGGTGAAATGCTATGAAATTTGGCATGCATGTAATAAAACATCCAAACTATGATCTAGAAAATATTTGGCAACAATTCATTAAGATATCAAGGAGTTATCACTACCCAAAGATGCAACAGAATCAAGATTATATACTATAAATAAAATTTGACAGAATATGTTACAGTAAGTTATTTTCTTCCAGATCTTTTTATTAGCAGGCAAGATTCAGCTAGAGTTGTGAGTTAACAAACTCACCTTTCTGTAGATAAGGTAAAAACTTGAAATTATTTAGAAAGAGGAAAGCTTTGAGGAGATTCCAGCTTCAAATAACCTGTAGAAACTTAGAATAGCACATGCAAAATGAAATATACAGTGAATCAGAAAACCCTCTTCTAAAACAAAGATTTGATGAAATAGTGATGTTTTGGAGTGAGATTACCTTTTAATTTTCTTTATATTTGATAAGAACAACAATTTATTGAAGAATTTTAAGTTTCGAAAGCTTGGAATTGAAAAATGGTGAACTTTCCTTTTACTGGCTTCAATTTCTTTCTGGAGAAGATGAGAGGAATGTTTGTATGTATAGTACAAAGTTTCCCACCTTTCTCATTTTCAGGCTATGTCTAAGTGGACTTTGGGCCCAAGAATTTACAAAAAAATTTAAATAAGCCTATGAGAATTTGTACAACACTTAATCAAATATACATAAGTTATAAAATAAATGTCACTTTCTTCCAATGTTTTCTACACAAACAAAATATGTAAACAAACTTACATATTAAATAAAATATTTTCATCATATAAAAAGAATAATTTTTATTTTTAAAACATTATTATTATTAAAATCCTTTATTTTTTCAAAAATACACTATTTACTCAAATAAATGAATAAAACATTATTTTTAACTTCTAAAATGCCACAATATTTATTTTCTCACTTAGAAAAATATTTCAAACCATTTACAAACATAATTTATGGCCAAAACATATTTTTAAACCAATTTCTACCTTTTTATTTAAATAAACAACCTTTAAAAATCTCATACTTCTTTTAAAAATTATTAAAAGAAGTAATTGGGAATAATTAATACAATTATTGCATTTTCTCTAAATAAAACCCATTTCCCAGTCATTATTAATCCAAATAAATAAAATAAAGTTTCAAACTTTATTTTTCTCCTTTTATTTTCAAAATTTATTGTTTATTCCAAATAAACAATTAAAATTTCCAATTTTATTGTAATTTACAATATTAAATTATAACTACCGTTATAATTTAATATTAAGAGATAATCTCCAAAACTAGGGTTGTTACATAGTTCATTTTACTTTCTAAAATTCTGATGAAGACCCAAAACAAATGTATGTCTTATAACTGAGTCATCCTTTTTTACTTCTTTAACCGTCGAGTTAGGTCAGTAGCTAAGAAGAGTAGTACTCTGGTATTCAAACTTACTCCTAGAGCTTACTTTCCTTAGACAACCCTAATGTAAAGACGTTTATTAGTTTGCTCAATAACATCGAATGTTCTACTTAACATAGATTTTCAAACCAATGTAACACTTGTTTTAACTTTACCACCTTCTCAATTCAAAAGTTGTGTAAACTTGTCTTTATAAATTCAAACCACTTAGCTTTAAGTTCTATAACAATTTGGAAGTTTCAGGATATCCAAAATTGCCGAAATATCCAATTCATTCTAACAAATGAAACTATCAAACAATCGTATCATAACAAAATGAACATACCACACTATCTTAATGTATAAGATACACATGTCAATAAAATAACTTATTGAAGTTTTACTTATTTAAATAATGCTTTGTGCCCAAATCAATTCATTCATTCTAAGAGTTAGCACAAAATCGAACAAATCTTAATACTCTTTTCAAAATATTAGTAGTCACAAAGACTTTCACATAATACTACTATTATTTTCTAATATCTAAGAAAACCAATTTCAACAACATTAGGATTTACATTCTCAAATTATCCATTTGAATCCTTTTTGTTTATAAACAATATTTTTTAAACCATACTTATATAAAGTCTTTTCACAAATGTTTATTTATGAAACATCTTATCTTTCCTTTAGATTATAATTAATATCTTTTACTAAATTTACTTCTAACCCAACATTGTCACCGAACGCGTTATAGTCAAACTATGAAACTCAGTTTACAAGGTGTTCATTTCAGTGCACCTACAAATACTGTCTACACAACCCATGCATTAAAAAGGTAAAACTACTCATAAACTAGTTGAGCACAAATCAACAATCAATAAACAATAGTAAATTCTCACAAACAGGCCGAGCATGACTAAGCTAATCGACGAGGGATAATAGACAAACATCATTAATCCCTACATATATTAGACTACACTATCAACTTATACTTATATATATTACTAATATATAACATTTACATATACACTCACATATGTATAATACACTCAACTCATTCTAGGGTATCGTTTACCCTATCTCTAATGAGTTATTCCCTACCAAAGCCAAGGTTCTCACTTAACCTTTAGCTCTAATACCAAGCGTAATGATTCATATTTTTGACCTTAAAATGTTGAAACTAATACATCTGCAGTATTCATATGCTGAACAGTCAAGTGCTAGAAAGACAAATTTTCGGGGTAAATAAAAAAAATAAAGAACAAGGAAGAAATAACAAAATATTAAAATCTCATAGCGGAAACAATAACATATAATATCAAAAGACAGTATAAATTATCACTCTAAGATACATAACATTTTAGAGTTAAAATCCTAAGTATTATCATCAGCCTGGACAGTTATAATAGTATGTCCTCACAAATACTAATATATACATAATAGTAATGCAGTGGAAATATGAATACTACGATAGGTGAAAGCATCCACCTCGTCTCCTCGAGCTTTAAAGAATATCAATGAAAACCTATTTTCCACAAAGTACTCGAAAAAGCACCTATGGAAATAAGGGAAACATAAATCATGAGTTAGACATAAGTCTGGTCTGAGAAACTCAAGAAATATGCGTCAAATATATAACAGTTCTTTTGAGACCAATTGAATCACCATAATGGTTATCCCTTCAAAAGAACCACCCATCTAATAAGTACATAAGGTGATATAATAGATAATGTCTAGTGTGTAGAATATAAATCAGAAAAAAGTTATGCTACTTGCATCTCACAACAAAACAATATTGAAGTACATCTAAAACTACTAAGGTACGTTTACATAATGAATTTCCATGGAGATGGCCACAGTAAACCGAGGTGGTTCTCTTGCAAAAGTGTTAGAAACTACCTTTCAAAACCATGCATGTCTTTAGATAAAATATGTCCCAAAGGTGAACATAGTTGATCCACGCCCAAACATGTCATACCGAATACCAACAACTCTTATATGCAACAACCGCAAGCATCTCCAGATATTTAGAGTTAATGTACCCTGTTACGGGTTAGCTAAACCCCAGGCTAAGCTCCTACTCTGTTTTCTTTCATTTTCGATGGTGAAGTCACATTTATCATCTCAACAAACAAGTCTTCATCACTCAAATAGATCTCGAATCTCTCTCTAGATTATAGCATCTCGAACGGATCATGAATCTCTACATGGATTCCAGCCTAAGTCGTTCGACGAATGCCAACATGACCTCTCCCCTGGACTTAACCTTGGGATAGACAGTTCAACTCTATAGCATTAGTCTGGAATGTTAACGCCGACCTCTCCCTTGGACTTGACCTTAGGATAAACAGTTCTCTATAACGTTCCACTTCACAACCACTTCGAAGAAATAGAACTCGCATATCAATTTTGAAGTTGTTTTTGGTAAGTAAAACACTTGTACGATCCCAGTCTCTTCAAAACTAAATCGATGAATGTTCGGTAAACTCAATTCCAATTCTTTAAGACGCAAACGAATGAAATAAAGGAGTCCCCCCGGGGAATCTCATATATATATACATTCTTAAAGCAAGAGATGATTTAATCCTCCACGAGGGATCTCAAACCATACCAATACATGATTCTTACATATACACACAAATTTAATTTGGTCAATAGTCGGCTAATAAACAATCAAGTGCAAAATATAAGATCGTAAATGGGAACCAAGTCTTGTATACTTATCACGTTTCCAACATTCTCAGTTTGTATTATCCCTCGGTCAAGGGTGAAGCCGGTAGTTTTGAACACTATTGCTTCTAAACCCTACTGAAACATTAGTCTTAAATCTCACAGATAGAATAATTTACTTTTTCGAATTTTTGTGATAAGTACATGACTAAAAACTTTCCACAAACAAGTTAACACACAAAGCACGATTAAGTAACACAAAACACGATTAAGTCACAAAAAGCACGATTAAGCTATATAAGAGACTTCTAATCCCTTTCTATTTAATTAATCTTTTTATTAATTAAAACCTCTTTGTAAATACTTGTATATATAAAATATCTCTACAAAAGATATATGCATGTATAATACTTTTTCACTATTCATTTCTACTCTTTACAATACTAAAGAATGTATCCATATTTGTATCCTAAACGGTATAAGAATATTCACAAATCTTAAACAAGATTTTACATTTCCAAAAGTAAATTAAATGTGTTAAAAACAAATGTCATTAAAACATTGTCACTATAAACCCAAAACCGTTCCATTTATAATTATCTTTAAACATTCTTTTAAATATATAATTAAATTACTAGGTACAATCAAAAAGGGTTTACAATCAAAAAGGGTTAAAGACTAATGTTATAATGCATTGTCACAATAAACCCAAAGCCAATTCATATCTGTCCTTATCATTAAAAACATTCAATTAAAGATCTAAGTATATCTACACTTATTTAACAAGGTAATATGTTTTTATTTTAACTTTACAAAACCATTTATTATAACATGAGTGTTATAGTCCCAAACTCCTTTTATTCTTTTGTAAAATATTTAACTTACTTTTCAACTTATATATTTACAAAAAACTTTAAAAATGATATATATATAAATTTATACTAATATATTTATAAAGCTAAGATATTTAATAAAATTATAAAAATAATTTAAAAGATTATATGACATAAGCTTATTAATACTTAATAAAATATTGAACTAATTTTCTAAAAAATATATATAATTAAAATACTCATAATATGGTTTAAAATATTTATTCAAAATATTACTTAACAATAATTATTTTATAATTTATTTAAAAACTACAAAAAAAATATTTTCTTTGTTTTAAAAAATAAACCATCTACTTTAATAATTCATAATTAATTATTAAAAATATTACAAAAATTCAAAATCACTTTTAAAATGTACTAATATATGTTAGAAAAGACTACTAAAAGTATTGAAGAGAAATACATGAGTTTAAATTCATTTCAAAGCAATTTAAAATCTCAAACAAGAACTACAACATTTACGTAATGCGTAAATGTAGTTCAGATCAAAGGCACCATTTCTAAGGTGCTATGGTTTACTATTGCAAATGACAGCGACCTGCGACAGTTTTGATTCATTAAAAAATTTGCCATTTTTCGATATGCAAAAAAAAATTTAGCATCCAATCTTTTCACAGCAACATATATATACAAAATATATCCTAATCATTGCGAGAAACCCTAAGGATCTCTTTACAAAATTCTATAGAAAAATTCAAACACAAGGCATTTCCTAAGTCCTTTTATAGCAGTTATCGCTATAAAACCACTTCCATTTCAAGTCTGATTAAAATCAAAGTCAAATCAAACCCTATGTGCTTCATTTCAAGGTTATGCAATAGGTCAACACACATATGTCATTTGCTTTTCAAAGCAAGAATCGCAAGAAAATAGGTAATAATATATAGTCAAACAAATACTATAATATAAACAAGAATTATAAACTTCATATACTTTTTAAATAGTCAGTTAGCTCACCCATCAATAAGTAAATAACCATGCACAAGCCTTACTTCCTACCACAACCTTGCAAACACCCAAAACTTCCTACCTTCACCTTTGTTTGCTCATGGCCTAACCTAAATTTTCATCCATTTGCACATGGCCCTAGATGGTTTGGGCTTGGGTGCTTCAAATCTTCTATTTCCTAGTTGCTAGAAGGTCTTGTTATGTTGTTGCAAGCCTTATACATGAGTTTGAGTTGATTTGGAGTTGTTTTGAATTGATTTGTATTTAGGAATTTTTAAGAGAGAAGAGGATGATGAACTTTAGTTTAACTACTTTATAAAAATGAAAAAGGGTTTACATGAAGTGTGTGCACACTTATATAGGCTTCAAGTAGTGTGCTTACCTACTCCCCTTACCTCTTTGGATAGCTGAGGATGGCTCACCCCCTATGCATCCATGTTCCATCATCTCACCTTTCCATCTCCTTTCCTCAAGCCTTAAGCATTCCCAAAATACCCTCCTCTATAAAAATAACTTTCTTTTCTTCTAAAGGCTTCTAGAAGTTTTCCTATGTGACTTAGTGAAAAATATTTTTATTAGCTATTAATGATTTACTAAGTTATTTAGTGTATGTGAAATTTTTTAAATAACTTATATCAAATAAAAATTGTTTATCAATAAAACGATCTCCTATCACATTATCGATATTTCTTCAAAGTATTTAATTTTGTAAACAAATTTCAAAAACAAGTTTATAATCACCGGTTATTAATTAAAAGGAGGTTAACAAGGTTATTAAATCAATTTAATCACATTAAATCACATATTCAAATATTTAAATAATTTAGATATTTCAGTATGAAGTGATTGAAATTCCGTGTCATTACAAACACTACTTTATATAAATTAAAAAACAATAATCTTCCTAAAATACACTTACAACCATGGATCAAATCACTTCAGGCACTACTATCAAAATCGTATTTTGATAGTGCACTTGGAATTTGTTTTGGATTTAAAACATCCTTCCATATGACATAGTCTATACTCTTTTTTGCTTATTAATAACTAAGGAAATTATTACTATGAATGGTTCTTTTCTTGGCATTGATGAGAAACTCATGATTTCTTTTTAATGTATATAAATATTATTAAACATTTTAATGTGTTATGTGTCTGACTTAGGCTTGGTTAATTTTATTTCATCCTATGTAATTAGTTTCTATGTTCGAATCTCTGATCATATCCAAGTACATTGTACTACCACTAATTTAAAAAAATTCCTTTGATCATGAGGTGATGTTTGTTGAAACAACGGTTCTTCCTCATTACAAAGGAATAGGCATTCAGAAATATTTTATGAACTGCATTATATATATAACTGATTTAATTTAAGTATATGAAACTTACATTTATAACTTAAATTAGACATGTATCTTAAACTATTTAAGATCGGGGTTCCCTATCAATTCATATGTCATATGAATATGATCTCTTAAACTATGCTTTGATGAAATTAAATTTATGTACTTACCCTTAAGTATTAGTCTTTACACCAAGAAGTTAACTCAACTTCATCAATCGTTCCTTATCTAACAGAGACCGATTACTCCTTGTTGATACATTATTATGTATCATAGGGATGAGTGACTTTTGAGATTCAATCTTATTCATTTTAGGCACTATTAGAATCCTTTCTAATACACTCGCTTATTCAATTAGATCGAATTCTTTTATTTCCTTTGCATGCTATTTTTTCCCCTTCATTTTATATTCAATGATCTTATCATACATATATTACTTGTGTAAAAAAATACAAATTTCTATTTCTATGATTTATCTATGAATTAAATGAAGTTAGTGGATCTTTTTTGGTAGTATTAGACTTTCGGCTATATACATCCATATGTATCAATCCGAAGAGTTCCCCAACTTTTTTGTCACTCCCACTAAATGGGTACTTTTCGCTTATTCGTTTGAGATAATTTTCACTAGTACCATATGATTTATAATCATGTCACTAAATAATTATTTCTTAAAACTACGGATTGGTTCATAATTTCAAAATAATTGTAAAAATTTCATATACTTTTGTGTATTCAAAGGCATCACTTTTGTTATAAATACCATTATTATAGATTTATTTTATAAAAAATATTCATATTATTCATTTCAAAATAAAACTATATATATTTCCAATAAATATTGAAAATAGTAATTATTTCATAAATAATATTTGGTATATTAATGAAAACAGTTTTCCATAACTTTATGCATCCACTAAGAAGTGTTGTACGGTGTGCTCTAATATTTCCACCATAACTATAATATCATATAAAATACAAAGCTCGATTTAACAACTTCTTACAAGATTTTATTTCATACATTGTAATAGTTAAGTCGAGAGTTTCATATAAAATCTCATGAACTCGAACAAATAACTTTCATAGAAAATAAATTTCTATATGAAAACACATTTGGATTAAAAATCACATTTCTTGTTCCATATAAAATATCTTTTAGTATTTTATACAATTTTTGTGTCAAATGTCTCTACATGAAGTAGAGGTGACCATTCACTTTCCTCATTCCAATTGTGCCTAAATTACAACCACTCATGTACGTTCACTTTCATTTTTAAATGTCAAACCATCCTATAATACCTCAAAATTTTGGATACGTTATAATAAAATTTATAATATAACAATTGTAATTAATTGGATGGAATTAGTAAATAATCTTATTTAAATTAAGGAAGGGCAAAATGATCATTTTTCCACCATTCAAAGTAGACAATGACACTTGCATTATTACAACCGACTCATTTTTCTAATCAAAAAGTTATATAAATTTGTTCAATTTGGAGCTCATACATAGGAGATACAGACAAATTAATAGTTAAGTGAAAACCTAGTATATATGTCGACATACATAAGATAATATATCGACATATATCTAAGGATTACAATATGTCGACATATATCTTAGGTATGTCGATATATGATAGTCGATTTGTTCTTTTCGTAAATTAAAATTAAATATATTTATTTTAAATAGTCGAACAGTTTTATCAACCAAATTTAACACTATATAAACCCCATTTTAGGGTAGCAAACTTAACTATTTCCTCTCTTTTCATCACCATTCTTCCTCTTCCATTTCGTAACTTTAAAGCAGCATCGTTCCATCAATTTTCATTGGATTTTTGCGACCTACCCATCAAAATGATCATGATATGAGTACTACGACCTAGTGAAAGAATTGAGGTAAATTATGGAGTTTTCTATGCACTATAGGAGAAGTAGTTTGCAACATTTTGAGATATTTTGTAAATGGTTCATTCCTTACTTACGATATAATGGTTAGATATCATCTTGATGATGATTTTCTTTCTATAATCTAAATATTTAAACATTAGTGCTAAAATTAAGAGATTAAATCATCATGAATTTGAGTACAAATATGATAAAAAGCAAGTAAAATCAACATATATGAAGATTCTTTCTATAATCACCATATAATCTTTGGTTACACCATAGTGATGATTATGAATATATGTACAAAAGAAATTTAAAGATTTATCCTTGAACTAAGTAAACTTCAAATGATAAACGATAAAACGATTGGCCATTAAATAGAAAATACTTGAAATAAGATGTGCTAAGATCAGAGGTAAATGTTAATATTTATTGTTGTATAAAGATGGATTGATATATTTTCTTTGCGATATAATTTTTTTATTGTCAATGCAAATGGTACGAACATATGGTGTAATCAGGCAACCCAAGATACGATGCTCTAGTATATTTCTTCAACGAACTAGGAGGGTGACTGGACGGTAAGCAACCTTTTAGGGCCTCGGGCTAGTCTAGTGCGTGAGTTCAATTTTGTTTGGAAAAGGATGTTAAGCGTTCCTATAGGGTCTCGGGCTAGTCCAGGTTATGATTCTGTTAGTTTGATGATGGTAAAACAACCCTATAGCACCTCGGGCTAATCTAGGATGTATTTTCCCATGAGTTAGATATCCAATGGTAGTACGATCCTATAGGGCCTCGGGCTAGTTCAAGACGTGTCTACTTACACGTTAGACACTGATCATATTATAGTAGTATGTTTGTAGTATATATGGAGTAGGCATGACTCACTTACTTAGACTTATGTCTAACCTTCTCCTATTTTCCCTTTTTACTTATATCACTAGGTTAATGGAGCCTTAGAGTGGTATTAGAGAATGTGATAAGGACCTTGATGTCTATATTGTAAACATTGTAAATAAATGACTTGATTTGACTTATGTTGTGTGGATTCGTATTTGGGTTTAGATTTGTATCGTACAGACATGTAGATATGACGATTTGAATAAATGATTATTATTTAGCATTATATTTTGTTACCCTCCATTGAGAGATTCAGAAAGTTATTAGTTCGAATTGTGATTCTTTCTTGTAAGCATCTCTTAATTACTTTTCTTTTTAGTTCATCATAGTTTAAATGTCAATTCGGGCGTTAAATCAGAGGATAGAAAAGATGGGTTGTTACATTTGGTATCAAAGCAAAACTCAACCTTAAGTCAGTGATTAGGTCTTATTGAGGGAGAGCATATTTGTCTATTTGTATAATATATATGAGATAAGAGTCAAGTACATATGTACGCACCATTTACTATTTGAGTTTCACGTACTATCTGTTGGGTAGTTGCTAATGGATCCCATTTTACAAATAGCTAAAATGAGCAATTCAGTTGAAAATTGAATGGAGACCAATACCGGTGGGGTGGAAACCAGAGTAAGGACTAGTACTAAAGTGGATGCAGTGGATATCCCAGAAGTTAATATCCCTTCATGGTTCAAACACTATCTACAAGCAACAAGCCAATCTAGCACTGACCCCCTAAACTTGTGGCTACAAGTGCTACCCATGGAGTGGTTCCTATCAATGCACCACCAGCTTTGGATTTCTCTAAATTGTGTAGGGACTTTCTAACCGAGAAGGTAAGCCATATGTTGGAATGGAACATATGAAATAACTCGAGCATAGCTTATACCTTAAGATTCAGTATGTTAGGATTTAATGACATTACTAAGAGGTAACTTGCTTCCTAGCACCTGCAAGACAAGTTAGTGAATTGGTAGGAAGTGGTTATTACAGAAGTGTAGGAGGATAATATAACTTAGGCAATGTTTAAAAGAAAGTTTGAAACAAAGTTCTTCATAGGAGTAGAGAATGGTTGGTTATTGGAGAAGTTCACTCACTTGAAGCAGAGGATGTGATCTTTGAAGAATATGTAAACTATTTTAGCGAGTTGGAAAGGTTTGGATTTGACTTAATAAACACTTACATAAAATGTAATGGAATTTATAAAAGGATTGAACACACCACTAAAGTTGGTGGCACTAAACCGGATCCTATATGGAGCTACTTTTGAAGGACTGGTAGAGGTTGCTTTGTTGATCTCAATTGATGGATGGATGGATGAATAGGGAATAGTCTAAGGTGGAAGAAAATTAGCAGTAAGGTAAGCGTAAGAGTAATAAACCCCAAGGAGGACATGGCAGGAAACAAGTGATGCTTGCAATTGGTGTAAAATGGGGGACATATCGCAAAGAACTATAAAATGAATATTTCGAAAGTCAAGTGTGACAACAATAACTAATTGGGTCAAAGACGAAGAACTTTATGTTGGATTTTCAACAGATGAAGTGTTATAGCTACAATAGAATCGGTCTTATAAAGAGAGGCTGTCTGACTCTAAAGAAGGACAGTTACGTGGTTCATGCATATGCTCTAAATGTCGTTCCGACCACCAACATTACAAAATCATTAGCTCGGGAGAAAGGAAAGCATATTATAATGAAAGGTGTACTGGTATCATCCGATTCTCATATTTGTATTTTGTTTGATACTGGTGCATCTCATTCATTCATAGCAAGTGCATTGGTTGATAGTTTAGGTCTAAAACCTAACTTCGTCCATAAATCCATTTTGATGTCGAATCCTGTTAGAGGATCGACCCATCTATCAATGATATACCATGACTTAAAGTTGGTTATACGTGGTGTGGATTTCTTTTGTAACACATATGTACTATGCCTTTCGGGGTATGGATTAATTTTGGGAATGGACTTGGAGGTCTCGATATAAGGTAGGATTAGATTATAATAGAAGAGTGGTTTGGTTGAGAAGTGATGAAGGGCATGATTTGATTTTATATTATAAGCCCGATATTTCTATTATGAAAAGCTATTTGTATTCACTTGACCTCTCACATAATGAGCTCTCATCCATCCACATAGTGAAAGAATATCTAGATGTTTTTGATGAAGTTACCAGTCTTTCACCCTAAAGAGAAATTGAGTTTAGGATTGATTTCAATAAAGACGCTAGACTAGTAGTGATGCCTCTTAGGAATATGGCTCTAAAAAAGAGAAGTGAGTTAGATAAGCAAGTTTCAGAATTATTGCAGAAAGGATTTATTATGAGAAGTATTTTCAACTAGGGGGCACCTGTCGTTTTCGTTACTAAGGTAGATGGCTCCCTTAGGTTATGTGTCGACTATTGGGAATTAAACAAGCTGATGAGGAAAAACCATTATCCCTTGCCTGATATTGTCGATCTTTTCAATCATCTTATTGGGGTAAAAGTTTTCTCTCATATTGACTTGGCCACTAGATTTCATCGATTGAGAGTGGCTGAAGATATCATCCCAAAGATTGCATTTCGCATAATGGATGGATTATTTAAGTAGGTGTCATGCCATTTGGACTAACTAATGTTCCAGCTTATTTTGTTGACTTGATGAGTAGATATTCCGGGAGCAGTTGAATAAGTTTTTGGTAACCTTCGTGGATGACATTCTTATATATTCCAAAAGTGAGGAAGAGCATGAGGTACATTTGAGAGAAGTATTGGATGTTTTATGGAGGAATCATTTAAAGGAAAATTTCTTCAAATGTCACTTGGAGGAAGGAGATTCATGTTTTTGGGTATATAGTATTCATAGATAATTTGGTGGTAGACTCGAGGAAAGTAGTAGCTGTTAAAGATTGGAATATGCCAAGGAATACTTCAGAGGTCCATTGCTTTTTTGGATAGGTAGGATACTATAGGAAGTTTATTAAAAATTCGCAAAGGTTTCGGCAACCCAGACACATCTGCCTAAGAAGAACCTGATTTACACTTGAAGTCCAGAGTGTGAAGAAGCATTTGTTAAATTGAAGGAGGTATTGACAAGTTCTTTGGTTTTGACTATTCATGATGATATCTAACATTTCACCGTGTATAATGAAGCATGCAGTACTGGTCTTGGTGTTGCCCTTATGTAAGAAGGAAAGGTAGTGGTATATGTGAGCTGGAAGCTTAAGACTCATGAAAGGAATCACCAGACATGTAATCTTGAATTGGCTGCTATTTTGTTTGCATTGAAATCAAGGAGGAATTTTCTATTAGGAGAGAGGTTCAAGATATTTATGGATCACAAGTCACTTAAGTATCTTCTCTTCCAAAAAGACTTGAATCTAAGACCACAATGATGGATGTAGTTCTTATCCTCAAATGATTTTGGCATTTCTTATACTCTAAGGTAGGGAAATGTAATTGTGGATGCTTTGAGTAGGTGGCATACTGAATTAAATGACATTCTATTAGAATGGAAGCGGTTGGAATTTATTTTAGATTTTGATTTCTGACCCAGTCGAAATATGCACTTGGTTTATTGGCAGTGATGGAGGTTAGATCTATATTGATGGATCGTATTGGGCTTAGTCAAGGGTAAGACACATTGTTAGTCAGTATCATGGAGCAATTGGAACGGAGTGAATAACTATGTCATTTGGATCATTACTCCAAGGATAAGAACGGTTATCTGAGGTGAGATGAGAGATTGTGTGTGCCACATATTAAGGAATTAATAGAGGAAGTCATGGATGAATGTCATCATTTGATGATGACTATTCATCCAGGAGGAGATAAGATGTATAGAGCCATGAAAAGTGTATTCCTTTAGCCAAGGATGAAGAGTCATGTAGCAGAGTAAGTAGCAAAATGTATAACATGCCAAATGGTAAAGGCGGAGTGGAAGAAATCGAGTGGGCTATTGTTTCTATTAGATGTACAGGAGTGGAAGTAGGAATGCATATTTATGGACTTTGTGGATAGACTACTTAGGTGTAGAAAGGGGATGAGAGTATTTGGGTTAGTGGAGATTGAATTACGAACAGGGCACACTTTATTCTAGTGAAGAGTACATGGATAGCAGCTATGTTGGTACCACTGTATATCAGAAAGTAGTTCGACTTCATGGATTTCTAGCGAATATAATAAGTGATAGGGACCCGCTTTTTAGGAGTGAATTCTAGAGGAACCTACATGAAACATTAGGGACTGAGTTGAATCTAAGTATGATTTATTACCTGTAAACTATTGGACAGGTCGAGAGAGTGAACCAGGTGTTGGAAGATTTGTTAAGGGCATGTACAATGGATTTTGAAGGATCTTGAAAGGATCGCCTACCTCTAGTGGATTTCGCATATAATAATAGCTACCAAACTCATATAGGCATGGCACCATTCGAAGCCATATGCAAAAGACTATGTAAGTCACCTTCTTTTTGGTGGGAGTCGATGGATAAGATCATACTTGAGCCAAAGATAGTTGGGGATGCTACAGAGAAGGTGGAACTTATCAAAAAGAAGATGAAAGCTACACAAGACCAGAAATTGTCATACGCTGACAAGAGATGGACATATTTGGAGTCTGCAACTGGATATTTGGTTTTTGTGAAGGTGTCATGTTTGAAGAGAGTAGTGAGATTTTGAAGTTCGGAAAAGCTAGTACCTTAATGTGTTGATTCTTTCATAATATTGGAGAGGATAAGAAGTTTGGCGTAAAGGTGGAGACTCTAACAAAGATTAGGAGTCCATAACGTGTTTTATGTTTCACATCTGCAAAAATGTGTGCATTATCCTACTACTATAATTGAGCCATGTCAGTTGGAGGATGTGGACTTGGAGCTTGAACCAAGTTCATTCCATTGTATGGCAGGTATAGTTGAACATGGTATGAAGTAGCTAAGTAATAAGATAGTGAAATTGGTAAGGATACAGTGGGAGAACGATCTGGCTAAGAACACATGGGATCCTTAAGAGAAGATGAAGGACTTCATCCTAAACTCTTTTTTGGAACGTTCTTTAATTTGGTTGCTTTGTTAAGACGGTTGCTAGATAGGTTATTATTCGGATTAAGATTTCTATGTATATGTTTGATTATTATGCCATGATTGACACATTCATGTAAGAACTATATGCTAATAGTAGGATATTGGGCATTCATGTCTAAAATGCCATAATATCGCATTTCATAATGGATCATTAGTTGCATTTCTCCATTACAAATATGGAACTACAAGTTACACGACATCATTTATATCTATATGGTATAAATGTCACTAAGTTCAACTCGTTTAAGCGTATTTAAAAGAATGGATGCTATGGTTGTTTACTTGGTTGTTGTAATTTTGACAATACGCAATGTCAGTGTTACATTACATTTTCTGTAATGACCCACTATTTTGGACCATTCAAATCGACAATAATCCACACATGTCAGACTTGAATAATTCAAAATAATAGAATGTTAATTTAAATTTGGCAAAACTTAGCATATACAATAAATAAATAATCACAGACATAGAGTAATATAACAATAATGCAGCGGAAACAAAAGAATAGTAGTTCATGAAGCTACTATATATATAAAACAGAGTTATACGGGATACAACAGAAGTCTCGAATACAATAGACAAATACAATATCAGAATACATCACTGGAATAAACTGAATATCTGAAAGCTGGATAGATAGCTGGATCTCCAAGTGAAGCTCCAACTCCAAAGGTGAGTCTCGAATACTGGTACACTCAGTCTGACCCGAGCGTAAAGAAAACACAAAACACTCGAGTCAGTATTAACATTCTTATATCAATAAATCCAACTCAAGTGAAATATCAACTGAAATACAAGTAACTCAAAGGATGTTTGGGATAACCATCCTCTAAGGATCTGTTAAACTATCTACTATGTAATAGTGTACGCTAAGTAGATAATGTCTAATCAGTAAAGTACGATATCAAAATAGCGTTAAGGCGTTACCATAATCCCCCTTAACACATTTTTATTCCCAAGAGCATATACAAGACCGTAGTTTCCCTAAAACCGGAAGTCACCAGAGGGCAATCCATATACTAAAGGTACAAACCAAAACGTAGTGGTCACGAATAGGATAATCGGTATGACAAGGTACATGAGGCGATACCAACTAGGATACTAGTAGTTGCCTGATCTGGACTGATGGTGGGCATAGCAGCTACTACCCCAACACCGCGAAACAACACTCCCAAATCAAGGGGTGCACCCAAATCGAATCACATAAGTAATAGATAAGGTATCGAAGAAGTGTGTCCGCTAGAGATGGCGATCCTCAATGGCCCGGCGCGGCTCCTGTTTTAGTCATGTCAAGGGTCATCCAAAATCGTTCTCTTTCTTCAGTCAACGCGTTCATCAAAACCATCCACTTCATTCTGGATCAACACTCCGAGTATATTAGTTATTATAGTGGTTTCGGTATCGACAGAGAGTATGTCCATATCCGTTCCCGGTCTCTTTAATAACTACGTATTATTACACCGATGGTCATTTAATAAAATTTCAAAATAGTTATATATCAAAACCGACATATCATTGCCATTTCAAAACCATATTAATACTATATCACTTTCACTTCAAATAAATTCATTTCCAAAATCATATCACTTTCCAAAGTTATATCGCTTTCGAAATCCTAAGTCTTTTAAAATCATAACACTTTGGAAATCAAAACTTGAAATTCATAACACTTTGAAATCCTAACACTTTCCTCTTAAACAGTTTAGATATTAAAATTTGTATATATAGAAAAATAGTTTATAAAATAAAATAGTTTATATAAAATAGTTATAAGTTAAAATAAAATAATTTATATTGAAAATGATTTATATTAAAATAACTTATATTAAAATTTATAAAGTAAAATATAAATAGTTTTAGATATAGTTTAAATACTTTATATAAAAATAGCTTCCTTAAATTTCACAAATCAATTCACATAAACTCGAATTCCAAAATTAAAATTTAATTAAATCTCAAATCATCAATTTCAATTCAATTTAGTTTCTCAATAAACCCTTTCAAATTATCGATTTCAAATGCCTATTTGAACCATAAATAAACCATTTCAATTTCAATATATTTCAAAGTTTAAATATTCGACATTTCAAAACTAAATTCGATAATTCAATTTGTGTCCCAATTTAATCTCATTACATTTAGTTTCTGAAATATTTCTTTAATCATTTCAATACATCAAAATACAACTTCAATTTATAAATTTATATAGACAAAATATCCCATTTAAATTTATATAAGTTTGAAATATTCATTTAAGCCACTTCTTATTTAATTCAAGTTATAAAACATATCTTAAAATTTCAAATTTAATAGATTTCAAATCAGCTTATTTAAGTATAATTCTTAAATAATTAAGAATTCCATATCAATTCAAATTTATCTTTCAACCTGAAACATTATAAATTCTATATTTAAAAATATAAATTTTACATAAATACTTAAACATATTTCATATTGATTCAGATCAACTTATTAAATCAACTTTAATAAATATTTAAAATAATTATTTATTAAAACCATATACTTCTTTCAAAACCGTAGAAATGTTTTTCAAAACATTTATATATAGACCAACGGTGTGTGTATATAATTTTCTATCCAATGGTCAAGTGATACGGATATTTATCATTTCAATCCGTAATTTAAAATATATTCGGGTATATATCCTTTCAACCCGAAATCCCAAATTCAATTTAATTTGAAAATCGCTTGGGTTTATCATTTCAACCCATAACGATTTTCTCCTATTCTAAAGTCTGTTCGGGTATGTATCATTTCAACCCATAGTGATTCTATACTAACAGGGAACTTGCAGGGTGATAACAGATATGATAATAATATAACAACGGTAACAGGCATATATCATCAGTCTAAACAACAGATACGGGTGTCAGATGTCACAGGTGAACAGATACATATGATGGCATATATATGTCAATATAAATAACAGATAATGATGTTAGGTGTCATAGGTGAACAGATACAGATGATGGCATATATATATATATATATCAATATAAATAACAGATAATGATGTCAGGTGTCACAGGTGAACAGATACAGATAATGGCATATATATAGCAATATAAATAACTAACAGCAACATATTTCAATTGTCGTTTCAATTGAAATCAAATTTAATAAATATAAGAACGTTAATCTTGAGTGATTGCTCACCTTTCGAGGCTAGAGATGCTTGAGAAGATGACACGGATACGCACATTGATACAGACATAGAGATTGAGTTACGAATCCAAGCAAAACAAATCGGCACGAATTCAACGATCAAAGCTGATAACAGAAATCGATGAAATCAAATCAAAACATTCAACATAGCAACAAATAAAACATGTCCTGCGTCAAAGTTTAACAATATAATTCTATGTGCTACCGAGATCGAAATGGTCTGAAATTTGGTATGAATAAAGATCAAAACTTGTATTTTTAACTGCAAAAGATTCACTTGTTTTGGACAAGAGACGAGAAAAGTTACGATGTCACGAACATAGACTCAGGCCATGTTTGCAGCAGTGTAAAATAATTTCTAAGTACAAAAGAACAACTGCCTGGGTCTAACTTCCAAATGAGAAACAGAGGATCAAATGACCTCGCATGAAGCTAAAAATTCGTAAACATAAAATAGAAAACTCAATCTTTCCAACAACAAAAAAAGAATCACTGTATTCCGACGTAAGACGGAAGAGATACGATGCGTCAAACATGAACTCAGGTCGTATTTACAGCAGTGTAAAATAATTTCAAGTATAAAAGAACAGCTGCCTGGGTCTAACTTCCAGATCCTCGACCACTAATCAAACGATGTCGGATTTTGCTAAAATTTGACAGGCATAAACTAGGTAACTTCGACTCTTTTTTAAAAATAAAATCAACCCATTCCGATAAAACATGAGTGAGATATGATATCGTGAACATGTAGTCTAACTGCTGTTATTTCGAAAACTATACATATATAAACTAGTTAAAACCGGATAACTTCTGCAGCTAAATATGTTACATTTATATTTTAAAACCCAAGTTCACTTATACGTAAATAACTGGTATATTATAACCAATGTATTTTTCTCAATAACACATATACTAGTTATTTGAAAATTAGACTATTATATATCTGCAACATCAACCCCTTTGATATATATATAAAACTTATATATTATAACAAATGACAAATAAGTAACAATAATACTAAGCAGTGGGCATATGCGTGTGTATATATATATATATATAAATAGGTATGAGACAGCACTAGCAAACCATATTTATATTCTAAGTACAAAATGTAATATAAAATTTCAAAATATAATATAGGGCAAATATATATATACTGCACACGCACATATGAAATTGTATATAAACTAATATATGATATGTATATATATACTAATATACCTATTAATCTATTCAATATTTATCACAAAACAATACAATTTATTTTGTTAATATATCTACCCTTAACAAATCATATAAAACTTGGATATATATATATATACTGTATACAGCTATATGCAAACTGAAAGTATGGAAACATCTCTATGCAATTGTAAGTATTGAAAACATAAAAGTACAACTATTTGTGTCTAACATATATACACTATAAACATGATTTATAAAAATCTACCAAATATATACACGCATATAACATAATATATTGTTTACATACTATATATATAAACCAAATAAGATTAACAATACCTAAAAACAAGAGAGGGCGGATGGAGGCTCAGCAATAACAGGAAGGCGGAGGGTAGGCTAGCTACTGCATGCGCGGATGCAAGTATAGAAGCTTGGATCTAGGATGCTTGGCTTCGATTTGGACTTGGGTGGCTGTCGACGTTGAAGTGGTGGGTTATAGGGTGAAGGCCGGTTGCAGTTGGCAGAGCAAGTGGTTATGGCGACATGAGGCGTGAAGGGTTGCAGTCGGTGGAAAAATGGGGCTAGAGAGAAGGCTGATCGGAGTTGGTTTTCACGCCGAGGCAAGGAGGATGTGGGGTCTCGTGCTATCTGGCTTCAGGTGGAGGCAGTGGTGGGCGCTAGGGCGGTGGTTGTGGCCGATGTTGGGTAGGCCGTTGATGGGCACGGGTTAGCATGCGGGAAGGGGGAAGGGCTGTTGGAACATAGGTTGCAAAGTTTTGGCAAACGGATAGGAGCAGGCATGGGAAGGAAATAAAATGGAGAGGGAAGAAGTGGAGAATGGTTGTTTACGTGTGGTGCTTGAAGCCTTGAAAGAAATTTTAAAGAATATGAACTGATAAACAGAAACATAAGTTATATTATTTATTTCTTTGCTTTCAAACGAATAGACTAACCAATAAATTTATCCAACGCAGCAATGGGAATAGTGACAGCCACCCTATAGAATTTCTGGGAAAAGTAAAAGCTGTACAGCTTTGTATCATGGAAAATGAATGGTCACGGTAGATAAAAAGGTTTAAACGGTACCGATATGGGTAATTATTTCCCGAATTCCGCTGCGTCTCGTACTTCAAAACACAGAAGTGAATATACCGTAGAGATCAGTATGATGGGACGATCAAAACGTATACAGATATCAGTGGTATGATTGAATTATAAAAATTCGAATTTTCTACCAGCGGAAAATGCGAGAAAAACGTAAGAAAATAAGATCGACGGAGCTAAAGATGTCCGAATTTGGAAAAACGACAAACTAACATCTTGCTCAGAAGATGGTTTAGAATTTTTCTATGTAAAAATATTTAGGTTCCGAAAATATTTTATTTTCATCGCTTTTTAACTGATTAAATTGAAGTAAATTTACGCGCGAAATAAACTTTCATATTTTCGGACGAAAATTCACCAGTTGCTATGTTTAACTAGACGCATTCCAAATATCGAATTTATATTTCAAAATTTTATCGTTTAAAATTTCGCGGAATTTCAATTAATAACGTTATTAAAACCAGTTAAATTTACGGGTCGTTACACTCTCCCCCACTCAAAACTTTTCGTCCCCGAAAAGGAACGAGGTAGGAGAATAGAAACAACCAGAAAGAAAATAGATTTGAAATACAAAATAACAATTAATTTAAACCATATAAATTCAAATTTAAATTAATTGATATTCAGTAATTGATTTAATCCATTTGATTTCACTAAAATCAATCTCAACTATTTCTAAATTCATTATCTTATTATCCACTTATCTTCAATTTACAATTTCTAAAACCATAAATTTGAATAGTCTTTTATTATTATCATATTTTTTTTAGCAATTAAAATTCTTCTTTATTCCAAATTCTTATTAAGTTTATTTCACTTAATATATCTTATTACATATATTTAAACCATATAAATTAATTTAAACCATATAAATTTCAATTTAAATTAATTTATATTAATTAATTGATTTTAAATTCAAGGTATTTCCATAAGTTAATCTAATTTCAATTTATTAATTAACCTTCAAAACAAAATTTATTTTCAATTATCTTATTGTTCTATTTATCTCTATTAGCATAATTAAAATTCAAGTGTATAACATTTGTTATAACCACTCAAATTTTATTTATAAATTCAATTTATATTATATATATTATCCAATTACATATTCAACTCTGAATGATTTAGGTAAGTTGTATTAGAATGTAGTTGAACAATATACAAATAAAATTTTTCCCAATTCAATTATTCAAGTTTAAATATTTATTTCAAATTTTGGTTTTATTTACAATTAAAATCATCCTTTAACAAAATTTAAGAATTAGATTTCCGATTAACCTTAAACAATTTAGAGATATATATAATATATTTATATCAAATCAAATTAAATTTTAAAATAAGATACCTATATATATAAATCAAATTATACTGAAGAAATTCAAATCAAAATATTTTTCAAAACAAAACCGTAGCAAGGCTACAGAATAGTATCTCCACTTCGAAACTCGAAAATGAATGTTGATGATGCGGCCGCCATCACCGAAATTATTTTCCAACGACAAAGAGAAGAGCACTGATTTCAACATTTTAAAAATTCTTTGAAAACGATTTCTATTCGAAAATACTTTCAATACTATATACTTTAAAATTTTAAATACCAAAGTTCGAAACCACCGGAAACTAATAAATTCTCAAATTTCTGAATTAGATTCATTTCAAATTCCAATCAATTTATAACCAAGTTTATAAATTCATTTATTTATATTATGCAATAGTCAATGGTTTACAAAACAATAAATGAAAATCAAATATTATTATTTTCAGACAACAAATTCATTAACAATTTAATTTCAGAAAACTTATATTTATATATAAGATAATCATACAAAACTTCTATTTTATTTATCAAATTGAAAACGATATTGTGTCAGTTTGCTCTGCTCAAGTGTTTTGGAAATCCTGTCGATAGCGTTGATCAGACGAATCGATCGAAAACCCAAATCAACATCGACAACTCAAACAACACAATATAAAAACATTTTAAAATTAATTTACAATACACTTCCTCACTTAACGATACAATAATGGATTTCAAAGCAAGGATAGGGATTCAAATTTTTGATAGACTCAAATCAAAGAGAATTTCAATTCGAAGATAGGTTTGAACAAAGACGAGATAATTAAATAACAAAATAAGGCGATGGATAAGTTTATATAAATCGCGGGCAACCTTAACCGGGTCGACCGTGACTTCAAAAATATGATTGGTGTAGAATTCCGAGGTAAATCGACATTCGATCTCAAGAAATAGAATTCAGGTATAGCAGGAGATAGATAGCATCGTAAACCGAGGATACAGAAATCTCCGGTAAATCAATGCCTATTGTAAAGGAGTTTCACCCCTTTACAAATCATTCGAAGATTGGCGAGACCGCCGATCTATTATAGATATCATTCAAAATGGAGTTATGAGGTGCTCCAGAATTGAAAGAAGACGAATAGTGAAGGACACGAATGAATTTCGGAACCGAGGGGAACGTTCCAAAATTCAAAGGAATCGAGTCAAAAGGAAGAGATTGAAACTCGAATGAGAGTGATTCTGTAAATACATTTACCCTATATGTTAAGTTTTGCCAAGAGCTACCAAAGCTCTGATACCACTTGTAACGACCCACTATTTTGGACCATTCAAATTGACAATAATCCACACATGTCAGACTTGAATAATTCAAAATAATAGATTGTTAATTTAAATTTGGCAAAACTTAGCATATACAATAAATAAACAATCACAGATCACAGACACAGAGTAATATAACAATAATGCAGCGGAAACAAAAGAATAGTAGTTCATGAAGCTACTATATATATAAAACAGAGTTATACGGGATACAACAGAAGTCTCGAATACAATAGACAAATACAATATCAGAATACATCACTGGAATAAACTGAATATCTGAAAGCTGGATAGATAGCTGGATCTCCAAGCGAAGCTCCAACTCCAAATGAGTCTCGAATACTGGTACACTCAGTCTGACCCGAGCGTAAAGAAAACACAAAACACTCGAGTCAGGATTAACATTCTTATATCAATAAATCCAACTCAAGTGAAATATCAACTGAAATACAAGTAACTCAAAGGATGTTTGGGATAACCATCCTCTAAGGATCCGTTAAACTATCTACTATGTAATAGTGTACGCTAAGTAGATAATGTCTAATCAGTAAAGTAAGATATCAAAATAGCGTTAAGGCGTTACCATAATCCCCCTTAACACATTTTTATTCCCAAGAGCATATACAAGACCGTAGTTTCCCCAAAACCGGAAGTCACCAGAGGGCAATCCATATACTAAAGGTACAAACCAAAACGTAGTGGTCACGAATAGGATAATCAGTATGACAAGGTATATGAGGCGATACCAACTAGGATACTAGTAGTTGCCTGATCCGGACTGATGTTGGGCATAGCAGCTACTACCCCAACACCGCGAAACAACACTCCCAAATCAAGGGGTGCACCCAAATCGAATCACATAAGTAATAGATAAGGTATCGAAGAAGTGTGTCCGCTAGAGATGGCGATCCTCAATGGCCCGGCGCGGCTCCTGTTTTAGTCATGTCAAGGGTCATCCAAAATCGTTCTCTTTCTTCAGTCAACGCGTTCATCAAAACCATCCACTTCGTTCTGGATCAACACTCCGTATATATTAGTTATTAAAGTGGTTTCGGTATCGACAGAGTGTATGTCCATATCCGATCCCGGTCTCTTTAATAACTACGTATTATTACACCGATGGTCATTTAATAAAATTTCAAAATAGTTATATATCAAAACCGACATATCATTGCCATTTCAAAACCATATTAATACTATATCACTTTCACTTCAAATAAATTCATTTCCAAAATCATATCACTTTCCAAAGTTATATCGCTTTCGAAATCCTAAGTCTTTTAAAATCATAACACTTTGGAAATCAAAACTTGAAATTCATAACACTTTGAAATCCTAACACTTTCCTCTTAAACAGTTTAGATATTAAAATTTGTATATATAGAAAAATAGTTTTTAAAATAAAATAGTTTATATAAAATAGTTTATATAAAATAGTTATAAGTTAAAATAAAATAATTTATATTGAAAATGATTTATATTAAAATAACTTATATTAAAATTTATAAAGTAAAATATAAATAGTTTTAGATATAGTTTAAATACTTTATATAAAAATAGCTTCCTCAAATTTCACAAATCAATTCACATAAACTCGAATTCCAAAATTAAAATTTAATTAAATCTCAAATCATCAATTTCAATTCAATTTAGTTTCTCAATAAACCCTTTCAAATTATCGATTTCAAATGCCTATTTGAACCATAAATAAACCATTTCAATTTCAATATATTTCAAAGTTTAAATATTCGACATTTCAAAACTAAATTCGATAATTCAATTTGTGTCCCAATTTAATCTCATTACATTTAGTTTTTGAAATATTTCTTTAATCATTTCAATACATCAAAATACAGCTTCAATTTACAAATTTATATAGACAAAATATCCCATTTAAATTTATATAAGTTTGAAATATTCATTTAAGCCACTTCTTATTTAATTCAAGTTATAAAACATATCTTAAAATTTCAAATTTAATAGATTTCAAATCAGCTTATTTAAGTATAATTCTTAAATAATTAAGAATTCCATATCAATTCAAATTTATCTTTCAACCTGAAACATTATAAATTCTATATTTAAAAATATAAATTTTACATAAATACTTAAACATATTTCATATTGATTCAGATCAACTTATTAAATCAACTTTAATAAATCTTTAAAATAATTATTTATTAAAAACATATACTTCTTTCAAAACCGTAGAAATGTTTTTCAAAACATTTATATATAGACCAACGGTGTCTGTATATAATTTTCTATCCTATGGTCAAGTGATACGGATATTTATCATTTTAATCCGCAATTTAAAATATATTCGGGTATATATCCTTTCAACCCAAAATCCCAAATTCAATTTAATTTGAAAATCGCTTGGGTTTATCATTTCAACCCATAACGATTTTCTCCTATTCTAAAGTCCGTTCGGGTATGTATCATTTCAACCCATAGTGATTCTATACTAACAGGGAACTTGCAGAGTGATAACAGATATGATAATAATATAACAACGGTAACAGGCATATATCATCAGTCTAAATATCAGATAAGGGTGTCAGATGTCACAGGTGAATAGATACATATGATGGCATATATATATCAATATAAATAACAGATAATGATGTCAGGTGTCATAGGTGAACAGATACAGATGATGGCATATATATATATATATATCAATATAAATAACATATAATGATGTCAGGTGTCATAGGTGAACAGATACAGATGATGGCATATATATAGCAATATAAATAACTAACAGGAACATATTTCAATTGTCGTTTCAATTGAAATCAAATTTAATAAATATAAGAACGTTAATCGTGAGTGATTGCTCACCTTTTGAGGCTAGAGATGCATGAGAAGATGACACGGATACGCACATTGATACGGACATAGAGATTGAGTTACGAATCCAAGCAAAACAAATCGGCACGAATTCAACGATCAAAGCTGATAACAGAAATCGATGAAATCAAATCAAAACATTCAACATAGCAACAAATAAAACATGTCCTGCGTCAAAGTTTAACAATATAATTCTATGTGCTACCGAGATCGAAATGGTCTGAAATTTGGTATGAATAAAGATCAAAACTTGTATTTTAAACTGCAAAAGATTCACTTGTTTTGGACAAGAGACGAGAAAAGTTACGATGTCACGAACATAGACTCAGGCCATGTTTGCAGCAGTGTAAAATAATTTCTAAGTACAAAAGAACAACTGCCTGGGTCTAACTTCCAAATGAGAAACAGAGGATTAAATGACCTCGCATGAAGCTAAAAATTCGTAAACATAAAATAGAAAACTCAATCTTTCCAACAACAAAAAAAGAATCACTGTATTCCGACGTAAGACGGAAGAGATACGATGCGTCAAACATGAACTCAGGTCGTGTTTACAGCAGTGTAAAATAATTTCAAGTATAAAAGAACAGCTGCCTGGGTCTAACTTCCAGATCCTCGACCACTAATCAAACGATGTCGGATTTTGCTGAAATTTGACAGGCATAAACTAGGTAACTTCGACTCTTTTTTAAAAATAAAATCAACCCATTCCGATAAAACATGAGTGAGATATGATATCGTGAACATGTAGTCTAACTGCTGTTATTTCGAAAACTATACATATATAAACTAGTTAAAACCGGATAACTTCGGCATCTAAATATGTTACATTTATATTTTAAAACCCAAGTTCACTTATACGTAAATAACTGATATATTATAACCAATGTATTTTTCTCAATAACACATATAATAGTTATTTGAAAATTAGACTATTATTTATCTGCAACATCAACCCCTTTGATATATATATAAAACTTATATATTATAACAAATGACAAATAAGTAACAATAATACTAAGCAGTGGGCATATGCGTGTGTATATATATATATATATATAAATAGGTATGAGACAGCACTAGCAAACCATATTTATATTCTAAGTACAAAATGTAATATAAAATTTCAAAATATAATATAGGGCAAATATATATATACTGCACACGCACATATGAAATTGTATATAAACTAATATACGATATGTATATATATACTAATATACCTATTAATCTATTCAATATTTATCACAAAACAATACAATTTATTTTGTTAATATATCTACCCTTAACAAATCATATAAAACTTGGATATATATATATACTGTATACAGCTATATGCAAACTGAAAGTATGGAAACATCTCTATGCAACTGTAAGTATTGAAAACATAAAAGTACAACTATTTGCATCTAACATATATACACTATAAACATGATTTATAAAAATCTACCAAATATATACACGCATATAACATAATATATTGTTTACATACTATATATATAAACCAAATAAGATTAACAATACCTAAAAACAAGAGAGGGCGGATGGAGGCTGAGCAATAACATGAAGGCGGAGGGTAGGCTAGCTACTGCATGCGCGGATGCAAGTATAGAAGCTTGGATCTAGGATGCTTGGCTTCGATTTGGACTTGGGTGGCTGTCGACGTTGAAGTGGTGGCTGATAGGGCGAAGGCCGGCTGCAGTTGGCAGAGCAAGTGGTTATGGCGACATGAGGCGTGAAGGGTTGCAGTCAGTGGAAAAATGGGGCGAGAGAGAAGGCTGGCCGGAGGTGGTTTTCACGCCGAGGCAAGGAGGATGTGGGGTCTCGCGCTATCTAGCTTTAGGTGGAGGTAGTGGCGGGCGCTAGGGCGGTGGTTGTGGCCGATGTTGGGTAGGCCGGTGATGGGCACGGGTTAGCATGCGGGAAGGGCGAAGGGCTGTTGGAACATAGGTTGCAAAGTTTTGGCAAACGAATAGGAGCAGGCATGGGAAGGAAATAAAATGGAGAGGGAAGAAGTGGAGAATGGTTGTTTACGTGTGGTGCTTGAAGCCTTGAAAGAAATTTTAAAGAATATGAACTGATAAACAGAAACATAAGTTATATTATTTATTTCTTTGCTTTCAAACGAATAGACTAACCAATAAATTTATCCAATGCAGCAATGGGAATAGTGACAGCCACCCTATAGAATTTCTGGGAAAAGTAAAAGCTGTACAGCTTTGTATCATGGAAAATGAATGGTCACGGTAGATAAAAAGGTTTAAACGGTACCGATATGGGTAATTGTTTCCCGAATTCCGCTGCGTCTCGTACTTCAAAACACAGAAGTGAATATACCATAGAGATCAGTATGATGGGACGATCAAAACGGTATACAGATACCAGTGGTATGATTGAATTATAAAAATTCGAATTTTCTACCAGCGGAAAATGCGAGAAAAACGTAAGAAAATAAGATCGACGGAGCTAAAGATGTTCGAATTTGGAAAAACGACAAACTAACATCTTGCTCAGAAGATGGTTTAGAATTTTTTTACGTAAAAATATTTAGGTTCCGAAAATATTTTATTTTCATCGCTTTTTAACTGATTAAATTGAAGTAAATTTACGCGCGAAATAATCTTTCATATTTTCGGACGAAAATTCACCAGTTGCTATGTTTAACTAGACGCATTCCAAATATCGAATTTATATTTCAAAATTTTATCGTTTAAAATTTCGCAGAATTTCAATTAATAACGTTATTAAAACCAGTTAAATTTACGGGTCATTACATTTTCTATTCCCTAAGAATTTCGAGGATGAAATTCTATTATGGAGGGAGAATATATTGCTCCAAAATTTGAAATATATTTTAATTAAAAGTTAATAATATAATGATGATAATTAGTTAGATTAAATTGGTAAATACTCTTATTTAAATTAAGGAGGGGCAAAATGGTCATTTTTTCAGCTTTTAAATTTTGACAATGAGACTTGCATAACTGCGATCGGCTCATTCTTCTGATCAAAAAAAGGTATATAAATTTGTTCAATTTGGAGGTCGTATAAAGGAGATGTAGACGAATTAATAGCCAATCGAAAAAATGGCATGTATGTTGATATACATGAGACGATATGTCAACGTATGTCCAATGATTGCACATATGTCGACATCTTCTTGGGGTATGTCAACATACAAAATTCAATTTAGTTTTCTTAAGCATTCTTCCTCTCTTTTTACAGAAGGAGGACTAGAAGAAGGACTGGATGATCAGAGATCATGTAGACATTAGGACAGTCTATGGCATGAGTCCAATTTTGTTTGAGAAAGGATCTTAAGCATTCCTGTATGGTTTCGGGCTAGTCCAGGACGTGAGTAAATTATGTAAAGGATGGTAAGATAATCTTGTAGGGCCTTGGGCTAGTCTAGGATGCTTTTATCCACGATTGACTAGTAGTGCAATCCTGTAGGGCCTCGGGCTAGTCTAGAATTCACCTACTTATGTATTAAATATAGATCATATTATAGTGGTATCTGTGTAGTATATGTGGATTATGCATGACTCACTTACTCAAAATAATGCCTGATCTACTCCTATTTTTTCTTTTT
Organism: Allium fistulosum; assembly: GCA_030737815.1. Taxonomy (NCBI): domain Eukaryota; kingdom Viridiplantae; phylum Streptophyta; class Magnoliopsida; order Asparagales; family Amaryllidaceae; genus Allium; species Allium fistulosum. The sequence goes on from CM060905.1 coordinate 1,149,835,945, forward strand.
TATTTATATCACTAGGTTGATGGAACCTTATTGTCATTTTAGAAAATGTGATGAGGACTTGGATGTATGTATTGTAAATAAATTATTTGATTTGAACTTAATCTGTGTGGATTTGAATTTGGGTTTGTATTTGTATTGTATGGCATTTATATACGATGATTTGAAAAAACAATTGTTATTTAAATATTTTTATAATGACCCGTCTTTCACTCCACAGAAAGACGTATCATTATTAAGAAAGAAAGGGATATAAAAGAAAAAAGATAGAAAAGAAAGAAATAAACAATACCAGAATCTCACAGCGGAATGAATAAAATATATTAATCACATAGTTATTACATAAAATACAGCATCTATCAGAGTTACACAGCTTATACATCACAATACATTAGACAGTTATAAAAGTCTGTCTATTATACAACTCAAATACATCACAGAGATACAGACACAGCGGAAACATTATATCTACACACTGAAGCCTCCTGCTCCAAATCTCCTCCAGAATTCATCAAAGCTAACCTGAATCCCTTGGATACTCGTAAAAATTTGAGTACCCAAGAGTTTAATAAAACAGAAAATAAACTCCGGGTTAGACATGGGTCTGGTGTGAGTAAACGGGTTAAAGTTGCTTAACTTTGAAAATCATTTGAAAAGAAAGGTATCTCGTAAGACTTCCCACACATAAACACGGAAAAATTTTTACCTTACGATAACCAAAACATTTGATAGGAAATCCAGTGATAGTATAATAGAGTCTAGGGTTTTCAAGTAAAATACAGAAATAGCTGGAATGCTTACATCTCACGTTCCAACATTGTTGGGCACAATCAAAACGTACGGTGCTTATTAGAGATTGGATTCCATACAATGGCAGGGCTACTGGGGTATCGCCCATCACAGTACGGGGCCTAGATCACCGTACCGAGGATCCCTCCGGATCCCCTGCAACACAAGGCCGGAACCATCTCTTACTGGATAGTCCCGAACAAGACAACCCCACAGTTGGGATCAGCAACCGCCCACTAAGCTGAATATAAAGGGACCTCTAGACAGGGGAAAATCTCGTTCTACTTGAGCGCGACCCACTTAGCCTTGCTGCACCTCCCCTGTTTTAGCCATTCCCGGTTGATGAGGCTTGAGGCTACGATTACCTTTTTCGAACACATCTCTTCGAATGCTCATCGTCCTCCAATGACGATGTTCTAAAAGCATTCAATCCATACAAGTTTGTTCCGGGTTCGAACTAAACCGAAGGCACTATCTCGCTACACTCATTTTGGAATCACCCTCAGAGTTAACAACAATAGCCCTTGCACTCTGAATCTTCATCTCGACTTCACATGAGATTCACGACCTATCGTTTAATTTGGATCGATGTGGTTTTCGGATATCCAAATTTTTAAATCTGATCCCGGTCTCATCGAAATCCAAAACGCCGTCTTAAAGTCCAAGTTGTTTAAGGGTTAAACAATTAAATATATTATATATATTCACACAAATAGATAATTCACATTTAGATAGATAATCCAAACCATCTCATATCACACATCAGAGATATCACATAATCCAAGGCATTCAATATCATTCCATCATCCATAAGCAAGATTAATCAACCACACCATCCCTAATTAATTTAATTAACCACAAATGAATTAAATTAATTACTCTTAAATTCTTCTTACTTAACATTAATTAATTACAAACCAATTAATTAATCATCCTTTAATTATCCATCTTAACTAATCATCCTAGATTAATTATTCTTTAATTACATTAAGTAATTAGCCTTTCATTAATTACATAAATTAATTACCCTTTAACCATTCACAATAATTAACCTTTAATTACTCCCATAAATTAATTATACCATAATTAATTACATTAATTAATGGTCCTTAATTAATTACATTAATTAATTAAATTACTTACATTTATTAATTACTTTCATTAATTAATTATTTTTTTAATTAATTACATTCGGTAATTAATCTTTAATTAATCACATTCATTAATTAACCTTAATTAATCGCCTTCAGTAATTAACTACCCTTTAATTACTTTCATTAATTAATTAACTCTTTTAATTATATTAATTAATCCTTTGATTAATTACACCAAGTAATTAATCCTTAATTACTTCCACTAAGTAATCTCTCTTTAATTCAGTAATTATTCATTAATTACTTACACCAAGTAATTATACTTACATTAATTATACTTAATCAATATCATAAGTGATTATCTTTTAATTAATTAACCAATTAATTACCCTAAATTAATTAATTATCTCATAATCACCTGTTAATGATCTTTAAATTAAACACATTCATTAACTATTCTTCCAATTACTTATACCAAGTAATTATTCTTAGATTATTAACATTAATTAATTAATCTTTATTAATTTCATTAAGTGATTAACTATTAATTAATTCCACTTAATTACTCACAACTTTAATTAAAGAAAAATTCTTTATCTTAATATATAACTTAATTACTTACTAAACTTCATTAGAAAATATTCAGGGATCAATTCCATAATTCAAAATATATAATTTATCTTAAACAAAACAATTAAAAACATTTAACTTGTTTAAATCATTTAAATCCTTGAAAACTTAATCACTTTAATAAATTTACAAGCTTGTTTGAAAATTTTACTTTGGGAAAACATGGTTTACATTTCTTTGAAAATTTATTTAAAACTTGTTAAAGAATTTACTTTATAAACATATTAATTTGAAACACACTTTTAAACTTAACTAAACATTTCTTTTTAAAACTAAATTATTTAAAAATTAAAAATTGTTAAAACCTTTGCTCTTTATAAATCTGTATATTTTCTTTAAAATTTTGAAATCTGGTTACTATGACAAAATACAACCCGAGACAACTCGAGTAAACCAAGCAAAAGTCTCGATCATCTCTCGAGTCACACATGACAACTACCCGAGGGCGACCCCGAGACAAAGCTTCTTCCCAAATCTTTGCATCGCCAGAAACACACAATTGCACCGTGCACGTGCACCAGCAAACATCGCCGCTCCGACCAACTACGCCGGCTCCAACACATCGCCGATGGCCTCGACAAGCCGTCCCACCACCCAGATCCAACAATCCCATCTCGAATCGAAAACAAGTACCTCGGTCAAAACTGGAACCCAACTTCAATCGGAAACCACGCCTCGCCGTCGATCTCGACCACAAGATCCCTCGTCGACATCACCAGAACTTCGTCACGACGTCCACCATCGTTTCCCCCCATCGCGATCAGCTCCGGCCTTCCCACCGCGATGAACTCTCCTCGTAACTATCGACTACCCAGATTGATAGAAAAACCCTACTTCTCTCTCTCCTGGCCACCACGGCCAACTTTAACTCTAGTGATCATTTTTCCAGAGACCACCGTGCCACCTCCTTCCTCCAGACCAAAACCTGACATCCATACCTCTTCCATTCAACGACAATCGACAAATATCCAGATTCTAATCAACTCAGAATATATCAATATTCATATGCTCTAAAATCATGAAACTTATATTAAAATTCATGATTTTCTAAACTGAATCAAATTTTGAAACCAAAACATTATTTCCAAACTACTGATTTTTGACCAAAATTTAATTTTCCCACTTTAAATTATTATTTCATAAATAATTACTAACTATTTTTATCTAAAACCAATTTTAGAATTGAAATTATATTGTTTTTAACCTTTTCTTTTCAATGATAAATGTTTAATAGTGATCCTATGGAATGATACGAATTTTTTGAAAGGTGAACTTAAGTCTGTGATAACAACAGAGCAGATATATACATGCACATGCATATGTCAGACAAATCAAATGTTTATACATATATTCACAACCAAAAATTCAAGTAATCATTATATACTATATTTCTACAAATTTTCATCACATGCTACAAATTTAATCATAGATTTTAAAACTGTTTTTAAAGTAAAAGTTTACTCACCAGGTAATAAAACAGAGAACAGGATTCTTGTTCCAGGAACTTGTATTTGATTTTGTATTTGCTTAGTTGATCTGGAGTTTGATGTTTGAGTTGAATTGCAATTTGAAACTGAAGCTTAAAAACAATTGTTGCTGTTCAATCTTGAACTTAAAACAGGTGAAGCTTTTAGTTACAGACTTTATTTTCCTTTGATTTCTGGTTTGCAGATTTGTTGAATTTGAAGCCTTTAGTTTTAGTTTTGATTTTCAGTTTCTTTTATTATTTTTTTAGAAAATATGAAGGAAGAAGAATGATGAGAAAGCATTGAACTGAATAACCATATTTTCTTTAAAACATTATATCTATATTTCATTTGCAAGAGAATTTGGCTACTTGTTTAATTGCATGCCATATTAGTTACAAATGTCTTCATGTTTGTTTTATATTTTTACAAATGTTAAAAAAATTTATATATGAATTACAAATGTCAAATATATTTATTACTAGGTTTCTTATGTATTTATAATTTGTATAATATGTTTATATATTTAAAAGAAATTATTTTTTTAAACCTTTATATATATTTTAACCCATTTTTTGTTTAAGTAAATCATAATAAACCCTTTTTATTAAATATTTTTCTTATGTTTTATATATTTTAAAATGTTTGTAATAAATTATGTTTTACACTTCAATATTTACAAATCATATTTAGATCAAGCAACTTAAAAAGAAAGTAAAACAAACCTTTTATAAATCTTATTTAAACTTTAAACTTAAGTTAAATATTTTTAGATAAATATAAATGTTATCTTTGTTGTTAAGAAATATAAAGTTAAATTTCAAATAGCCTTTGAAAAGAATTATATTAAATTTAATTCTATCCCAAATTACAATAGATATTAAATTTGAAAACATGTTTTTATTTGTTAATTTCAAACCAAAGCTTTTCTTATTACAATATATATACCAATATATATACATTATAAAACAAATTTTATTAGCTATAAAAGATAAAATTTACCAATTAAATATTTATAAAAGAAGATCATTAAACCAATTTAAATATTTATTAATAAAGATTATCAAATTGCTATTGCCCAAAATTCTGGGTCATCATATTCCTTCCCCCTTAAAAGAATTTCATTCCCGAAATTTTAAAAGCAAAGATAAATTAATAATCAAGCAAAAGTTTTATTTCCAAACAGCAAAGCATACATATAAGCCAGATACTAACAACCATAGCAACCAATTTATTTTAAAAACTAATCTGACTAACTAACTATCCTGGCACAATTCAGGATAGGATTTCCTAATATTGTCTAGAGTTTCCTAGGTACAAATCACTAGGATCCTATTCAACAAGACGGTCCTCTCAAAATCCATTGAAATCCCGAACACAACTCTACTCCACCAACATCAGTAGACATCGAACTTACTTCTCCTATCTGGAATAACCAAAATAGTTGCACTCGACAACCTTGCTTTCAGATCCTGAAAAACTCCTTCACAGTTAGGAGTCCATATAAACTTCCTGTAGAAACTCTCTAATCCAAGAAAACTTCAAACTTCTGGTTGCTTCTACTCTAGAACAGCTGCTACCTTGCTTCTGCTGCGCAACTCTGATCTGGAGTAGATGAGAATGCTGGTGATGAACACGAGCACCAACTTGATCAACACATCCCAGAAACACGGTTCATCAGATCCATAAAAGAGGAAACACAGAAGTTCCACGAAATCCTGAGCTGTTGCTTCACCAAATTTCTAGGAGCCATCCTTCTACTTAGCTGAACCACCGGTCTCACTCCTGGAACCAAGTCGATATGAAAACTAAATCTCCCGATGCTAAGGCCAACCTCTGACAACTTCGATAGCTTAAACCTCCTCAAGAAACTCAAGCCTTAAACCAAGCACAAACATCTCGCTCTTCTATGTCTCATATTCCGATACAAACATACTTCGAGAACATATATCGATATTGTGTCTAACCACGCAGCTGCTCCTTCCTGAAGTTGCCAAGATGCCATCACTCGCTTCTGCTCATCCGACAGATCCAAACTTTAGAAAATCCACTCACACGAGCGCAACCAAACTTACACCATGCTGCAAAGCTCACTCGAAGCGATATTAGGTCTACAGCCTAAACAGATACACCTCCAACCTGAACAATGAGGCCTCTTCCAATAGTGGTAGTCATACTACTCACACCACTGCCCTACTACTTCTAGAACTTAAGCTACCAGTCCTAGCTCATGTGGGTAATCCGAACAGGTAACCCAACAAATCAGGTAGTTATAGATATATATATAAAAATACAAGTACGCTCTCTCAAGATAGAAATCACTCCAAAGCCTAGGTATTCTCTCAACCTAGTGCTCTGATACCATTGTAATGACCCGTCTTTCACTCCACAGAAAGACGTATCATTATTAAGAAAGAAAGGGATAGAAAAGAGAAAAGATAGAAAAGAAAGAACTAAACAATACCAGAATCTCACAATGGAACGAATAAAATATATTAATCACATAGTTATTACATAATATACAGCATCTATCAGAGTTACACAGCTTATACATCACAATAAATTAGACAGTTATAATAGTCTGTCTATTATACAACTCAAATACATCATAGAGATGCAGACACAGCGGAAACATTATATCTACACGTTGAAGCCTCCTGCTCCACATCTCCTCCAGAATTCGTCAAAGCTAACCTGAATCCCTAGGCTACTCATAAAAATTTGAGTACCCAAGAGTTTAATAAAACAGAAAATAAACTCCGGGTCAGACATGGGTCTGGTGTGAGTAAACGGGTTAAAGTTGCTTAACTTTGAAAATCAATTGAAAAGAAAGGTATCTCGTAAGACTTCCCACACATAAACACGAAAAAGTTTTTACCTTACGATAACCAAAACATTTGATAGGAAATCCAGTGATATTATAATAGGGTCTAGGGTTTTCAAGTAAAATACGGAAATAGCTGGAATGCTTACATCTCACGTTCCAACATAGTTGGGCATAATCAAAACGTATGGCGCTTATTGGAGATTGGATTCCATACAATGGCAGGGCTACTGGGTATCGCCCGTCACAGTACGGGGCCTAGATCACCGTACCGAGGATCCCTCTCGATCCCCTGCAACACAAGGCCGGAACCATCCCTTACTGGATAGTCCCGAACAAGACAACCCCACAGTTGGGATCAGCAACCGCCCACTAAGCTGAATATAAAGGGACCTCTAGACAGGGGAAAATCTCGTCCTACTTGAGCGCGATCCACTTAGCCTTGATGCACCTTCCCTGTTTTAGCCATTCCCGGTTGATGAGGCTTGAGGCTACGATTACCTTTTTAGAACACATCTCTTCGAATGCTCATCGTCCTCCAATGACGATGTTCTGAAAGCATTCGATCTATACAAGTTCGTTTCGGGTTCGAACGAAACCAAAGGCACTATCTCGCTACCCTCATTTTGGAATCACACTCAAAGTTAATGACAATAGCCCTTGCACTCTGAATCTTCATCTCGACTTCACTTGAGATTCACGACCAATCATTTAATTTGGATCGATGTAGTTTTCGGATATCCAAATTTGGAAATCCGATCCCGGTCTCATTGAAATCCAAAACGCCGTCTTAAAGTCCAAGTTGTTTAAGGGTTAAACAATTAAATATATTATCTATATTCACAGAGATAGATAATTCACATTTAGATAAATAATCAAAAGCATCTCATATCACACATCAGAGATATCACATAATCCAAGGCATTCAATATCATTCCATCATCCATAAGCAAGATTAATCAACCACACCATCCCTAATTAATTTAATTAACCACAAATGAATTAAATTAATTACTTTAATTACTCTTAAATCCTGCTTACTTAACAATAATTAATTACAAACCAATTAATTAATGATCCATTAATTATCCATCTTAATTAATCATCCTTGATTAATTATTCTTTAATTACATTAAGTAATTAGCCTTTCATTAATTGCATAAATTAATTACCCTTTAACCATTCACAATAATTAACCTTTAATTACTCCTATAAATTAATTATACCATAATTAATTACATTAATTAATGGTCCTTAATTGATTACATTAATTAATTAAATTACTTACATTTATTAATTACTTTCATTAATTAATTATTCTTTTAATTAATTACATTCAGTAATTAATCTTTAATTAATCACATTTATTAATCAACCTTAATTAATCACCTTCAGTAATTAACTATCCTTTAATTACTTCCATTAATTAATTAACTCTTTTAATTATCTTAATTAATCCTTTGATTAATTATACCAAGTAATTAATCCTTAATTACTTCCACTAAGTAATCTCCCTTTAATTCAGTAATTATTCATTAATTACTTACACCAATTAATTATACTTACATTAATTAATTATACTTAATTAGTATCATAAGTGATTATCTTTAATTAATTAACCAATTAATTACCCTAAATTAATTAAATTGATTAATTATCTCATAATCACCAGTTAATGATCTTTAAATTAAACACATTCATTAACTATTCTTCCAATTATTATACCAAGTACTTATTCTTAGATTATTAATAATAATTAATTAATCTTTATTAATTTCATTAAGTAATTAACTATTAATTAATTCCACTTAATTACTCATATCTTTAACTAAAGAAAAATTCTTTATCTTAATATATAACTTAATTACTTACTAAACTTCATTAAAAAATATTTAGGGATCTATTCCATAATTCAAAATATACAATTTATCTTAAACAAAATAATTAAAAACATTTAACTTGTTTAAATCATTTAAATCCTTGAAAACTTAAACACTTTAATAAAATTACAAGCTTGTTTGATAATTTTACTTTGGGAAAACATGGTTTACATTTCTTTGAAAGTTTATTTAAAACTTGTTAAATAATTTACTTTATAAACATATTCAGTTAAAACACACTTTTAAACTTAACTAAACGTTTCTTTTTAAAACTTAAAAATTGTTAAAACCTTTGCTCTTTATAAATCTGTATATTTTCTTTAAAATTTTGAAATCTGGTTACTATGACAAAATACAACCCGAGACAACTCGAGTAAACCAAGCAAAAGTCTCGATCATCTCTCGAGTCACACACGACAACTACCCGAGGACGACCCCGAGACAAAGCTACTTCCCAAACCTTTGCATCGCCAGAAACACACAATTGCACCATGCACGTGCACCAGCAAACATCGCCGCTCCGACCAACTACGTCGGCTCCAACACATCGTCGATGGCCTCGACAAGCAGTCCCATCACCCAGATCCAACAATCCCATCTTGTAACGACCCTGAATTTTGAACAATTTAAACTCTGTAACATTCCCCCTTTTGACCGTCTCCAGTCGGTAATTAAACCAACTAGAAACGTTCAAAAAGACGAATTGTTATTTAGTTTATAACGTTTAAACAGAATCAGCCACAGGAAATTTAAATCAATGTCTTGCCAGAAATCAAGATGACAATCCAAGTGGTCAGAGACTAGGCAGAAGTGATACAGTGAATGGTACAAGTGTAAATGCAAATGAGATACACTCGGGTCAAAGATCGCAGACTAGAGTTCAAGTAACTTCAGAAGTAAAATGAAACATAAATATGTATATGCGATGTTTTGAAGCCGCAGTCTTCTCGAACCTGTTTGCAATTGTTGTTCCACATTACTTGCAGTTGTTCTCTCGGCTGCATATTTACTAGTTCATGTGCATTATGTATGTTTACATAGATGTTATATGTACGAAATGTGAAATGAAAGTACTACATATATGATATTATGTTTTCTAAACTGAGGATATGGAAAAGTACCTTCCATTTATTATTGGAGAAGGTATTGGAACTCGTGAAGAGTGTCCATTTGAAATTCGTAGCTACGTAGAATTTTAGTCAGAGTGACTATTTGAATCGGAAATCCTTCGCGATAGTTCATCGCGATGAGAATAGATTTGATTGATGATTAGCGTAATTTGAGGGGCGAGATGCCCACAGTTACAAGCGATTCCATTGGGATAATGGCGTAACCGCCGAGTAAACTGCAATCTAATGCCAGGCGAAATTCGAGGGGCGAGATGCCTACGGTTACAAGCGATTCTACTGGGATAGTAGCGTAACCGCCGTGTGGACCGCGATCTATGGCAACAACCATGGCGAAATTCAAGAGAGATGTGAAATCTACGGTTACAAGCGATTCTACCGAGATAGTAGCGTAACCGCCGAGTAAACTGTGATCCATGGGGGAACGTGCTTTCCATATCCATTTTTTAAAAAAGAATTTTTAAAAGTATTTTCACTGGGAATTGAAGCAAGTATATTTAGTACTTGGAGATTTTTAGACCTGCGCCTGGCCAGCGTATGCCTAATGTCTGTGAGAACGAAGATGGACTTGTTAAATTTCGAGTTAGCAAGTATTTTCAATCTGTAAATAGCGAATCAATGATTTGAAATTAAAATTACGAAATTCCAACTTAATGAACTAAGGAAGAGGATCTTTGAAATGTTTTGAAAGTCCACAGCTTTGGAAGAGATATATTATATAAATCTCTAACGTGAAGAATTTTAAGTTTAAAATCTGAGTTTATAAATCAAAAAAAAAATGTTGTTAGTTAAAGGCTTTTGGGTTTTGATTTTAGAAAATCATTGAACAAAAGAGGAAATAAACAGAACTAGTGAGATTAAACAAATGGAATGAATCTTATATTCATTTATTTGTATTGAGTTTCAAGCTTAGAAAAAATTGACTAGAGTATAAATATCGATGAAATTTTAACAACTTTTCCTTTTCGTGGACGAAAAGTTTTTAAGGAGGGGAGTTTGTAACGACCCTGAATTTTGAACAATTTAAACTCTGTAACATTCCCCCTTTTGACCGTCTCCAGTCGGTAATTAAACCAACTAGAAACGTTCAAAAAGACGAATTGTTATTTAGTTTATAACGTTTAAACAGAATCAGCCACAGGAAATTTAAATCAATGTCTTGCCAGAAATCAAGATGACAATCCAAGTGGTCAGAGACTAGGCAGAAGTGATACAGTGAATGGTACAAGTGTAAATGCAAATGAGATACACTCGGGTCAAAGATCGCAGACTAGAGTTCAAGTAACTTCAGAAGTAAAATGAAACATAAATATGTATATGCGATGTTTTGAAGCCGCAGTCTTCTCGAACCTGTTTGCAATTGTTGTTCCACATTACTTGCAGTTGTTCTCTTGGCTGCATATTTACTAGTTCATGTGCATGTGTATATTTATGCTTCATTTTACTTCTGAAGTTACTTGAACTCTAGTCTGCGATCTTTGACCCGAGTGTATCTCATTTGCATTTACACTTGTACCATTCACTGTATCACTTCTGCCTAGTCTCTGACCACTTGGATTGTCATCTTGATTTCTGGCAAGACATTGATTTAAATTTCCTGTGGCTGATTCTGTTTAAACGTTATAAACTAAATAACAATTCGTCTTTTTGAACGTTTCTAGTTGGTTTAATTACCGACTGGAGACGGTCAAAAGGGGGAATGTTACACATCTCGAACCGAAAACAAGTACCTCGGTCAAAACTAGAACCCAACTTCGATCGGAAACCACCCCTCATCGTCGATCTCGACCACGAGATCCCTCGCCGACATCACCAGAACTTCGTCACGACGTCCACCATCGTTTCCCGCCATCGAGATCAGCTCTGGCCTTCCCACCGCGACGAACACTCCTCGTAACTATCGACTACCCAGATTGACAGAAAAACCCTACTTCTCTATCTCTTGTCCACCATAGCCAACTTTAACTCTGGCGATCATTTTTCCAGAGAACACCGTGCCACCTCCTTCCTCCAGACCAAAACCTGACATCCATAACTCTTCCATTCGCGACAATCGACAAATATTCAAATTCTGATCAACTCAGAATATATCAATATTCATATGCTCTAAAATAATGAAACTTATATTAAAATTCATGATTTTCTAAACTGAATCAGATTTCGAAACCAAAACACGATTTCCAAACTACTGATTTTTGACCAAAATTTAATTTTCCCACTATAAATTATTGTTTCAGAAATAATTACTAACTATTTTTATCTGAAACCAATTTTAGAATTGAAATTATATTGTTTTTAACCTTTTCTTTTCAATGATAAATGTTTAACAGAGATCTTATGGAATGATACGAATATTTTGAAAGGTGAACTTAAGTCTGTGAATAACAACAGAGCAGATATATACACGCACAGGCATATGTATACATATATTCACAACCAAAAATTCAAGTAATCATTATATACTATATTTCTACAAATTTCCATCACATGCAACAAATTTAATCACAGATTTTAAAACTGTTTTTAAAGTTAAAGCTTACTCACCAGGTAATAAAACAGAGAATAGGATTCTTGTTCCAGGAACTTGTATTTGATTTTGTATTTGCTTAGTTGATATAGAGTTTGATGTTTGAGTTGAATTGCAATTTGAAACTGAAGCTTAAAAACAAATGTTGCTGTTCAATCTTGAACTTAAAACAGGTGAAGCTTTTAGTTACAGACTTTATTTTCCTTTGATTTCTGGTTTGCAGATTTGTTGAATTTGAAGCCTTTAGTTTTAGTTTTGATTTTCAGTTTCTTTTATTATTTTTTTAGAAAATATGAAGGAAGAAGAATGATGAGAAAGCATTGAACTGAATAACCATATTTTCTTTAAAACATTATATCTATATTTCATTTGCAAGAGAATTTGGCCACTTGTTTAATTGCATGCCATATTAGTTACAAATGTCTTCATGTTTGTTTTATATTTTTACAAATGTTAAAAAAATTTATATATGAATTACAAATGTCAAATATATTTATTACTAGGTTTCTTATGTATTTATAATTTGTGTAATATGTTTATATATTTAAAAGAAATTATTTTTTTAAACCTTTATATATATTTTAACCCATTTTTAGTTTAAGTAAATCATAATAAACCCTTTTTATTAAATATTTTTCATATGTTTTATATATTTTAAAATGTTTGAAATAAATTATGTTTTACACTTCAATATTTACAAATCATATTTAGATCAAGCAAATTAAAAAGAAAGTAAAACAAACCTTTTATAAATCTTATATAAACTTTAAACTTAAGTTAAATATTTTTAGATAAATATAAATTTTATCTTTGTTGTTAAGAAATATAAAGTTAAATTTCAAATAGCATGTGAAAAGCATTATATTAAATTTAATTCTAACTCCCAAATTACAATCGATATTAAATTTGAAAACATGTTTTTATTTTTTAATTTCAAACCAAAGCCTTTCTTATTTACAATATATATACCAATATATATACATTATAAAAACAAATTTTATTAGCTATAAAAGATAAAATTTACCAATTAAATATTTATAAAAGAAGATCATTAAAACAATTTAAATATTTATTAATAAAGATTATCAAATTGCTGTTTCCTAAAATTCCAGGTCATCACAATTTTGTTTCCTTCAGCTGCGAGACTCAGAAAGTTACTAGTTAGAATTACATTTGTTTCTTATTATCACCACCCAAAGACTTGTAATTTTGACTCAACATGGTTTAAACAATGATTTGAGCATTAAATCAGAGGGTCGAAAAGGCGGATTTTTACACATTCAAAAGGAAATCCTTGCTACATGACCGTGCCAAACTCTTTACAAAATTGCATTCGGCCCTCCTTAGCATTAAGGATGCTAAATAAGTTGCACATTATATAAATCAATCAAATTAACATTTTAGTGACTAAATTCCTAAGTACATCTTGTAACTTTTGGTTTAGTGTTACAACTAAAACAGTAAGATCCTTGTTGTAATCGGTTATATTGAATACATGATCTCGCATCATGGTTTACTTGCTCATTTCGATTGAAGTAATTTCATCAAGGTTTTGTACATTATAGATCAAGAATATTCACTATATAATATTTAAATACGATCGAATATGGATCAGATGTCCATATTCTTATATTGCTTAAAAGTTCAAAGCCCATAGAAGACAGTAAACAGTCTTTGGCAAATGGACACTTATGGGACCAAGCAACGACTGCATTTAGTAGTTATATAATTAGGTGCTTGCATGGGTCTTGAAGTGACAACATGCCAAAGGATTTATTGGTTAAGTATATTTTATATTTCCATGTCAATTATAATTTAATTCATTTGTATATTTTAACAAATAAATATTTTGTCAATTATATTAGCTGTACAAATTTATCGAAGTAGATTATTTTAACTTGTATAGCATATATTCTAAAAATATTAGAAATATTAAATGTGCTCATTTCATTTTTCTAATAAGGCCCCTACTAGATTTTTATGTTTCTAAAAACCTTAAGAGAAAATATAGAAATCTTTCGATCTCTCGAGCAGGTGTTAGGACTCGCCTTGGGATTCCAACCTTGAGGAAAGCTCAATAAATCATAAGCATGCAAGAGATAGATTACACTTTATCGGTTGTACCATATACAACTCCTAATGCATCATCTTTGTCCTAATCTTATCTCAACCTTGAGGAAACTCCACAATCGAAAGAGATTATTCACTCATACCCACATTTTCATGATAGCCTAAGTATAATGCATGTATCATGAGGAAGCTCAGTAAATAGGTGCATGTATACCTTGTCTAGTCAATATACCGATAGTACTGCATGTAGCTGTTGGATCTAGGTCAGCATGCAGCGAGTTAATGGGTAAAATTTTAATTTTTTTACCATTAGGATCTTATTAGGCCTATGAAGTCTATGATTTGATTTGATCTAAGTTAATTTTAGACAAAACATTATTTTATTTTGTTTATATATAAAGGTTTATATTGATTTTATATCTGTATTATGTAATGTGTATCATATACATATGTACGTGCACGTGGACGTGCAACATATACATCACATGGTTTAACATGTCGGTACCTTAATGCTGGGATTTACACCGCAACAGACAAGTTAGGCCTTATACATACATATATGCTATCAAATATGTGTGTGTATTGTATGTGTGTGTCTGCATGTATAATTAATATGATAAAATTTATATTTACTTTAGTGCAATTATATATACACACACATGTACTTATATATGTATGTATGTATATAAAAGTAGTATGTCTACATACATTTATATACAATATAAAATAATGTATATAGATATAGATATAGATAATTTTCAATTCAAATTTAAATTTCAAACCGAGATTTAGATGTTAAATATCTTACTACAATAAACAGACCTTTTTAAACCGCCATTAAAGCCTTCTATATTGTTTCTATAAGCGCCATATATCAACAAGTTATAGTAAGTCTGATAGATACCATAGCGTTACAAAATTGCAATGGAAACGGACATTTAACAGCGTTTTTGTTACCATCTTAGACAAGATGTATTGGTAGAACTACTTTTCTATAGTGTTTTGAAGCTTGTTATAGGACTTTTAAACAGAGTTGTGTTTTATGACACAACATCATTTAATTGCCATAATATGTTGACATGCCATATTATTATAGCATCTAAAAACGCTATAGAAAATTCATTACTATCTATTGAGCATTATTTTTTGCTATGAAAACTGTTTAATCCTTGCAGAATATTTTGTATAGCACTAGCATAATGCTATAGTATATAAAGTTGTAACAATTTTTCTTTTCGAAGCATAGTTAAAACGCTATAAAAAGTTTCCGTTGCATTTTTATTGCCATATACATTTAAGCTTACAATTTTCAATTCTACTAAACTGATTTCAACTAATATATTATAAAAATTCAAAAAACCACGCTTATCACATTGTAATGTACATACTCAAATGAAGTCATAAGCCAAACCATAAAATATATATATCCATAATATTTCATACATGGAGTATTAAGCATATAAATATTTATGACCAAAAGTAACAATACATATAACTCTAGCTAACCAAAATGATACATACTAAAAACAAAGACGTATGAATGCCGATAGACAATACATTAATGCAAGCATGACCGATTTGAAGGAGAAAGAGTGCGATATCATGTAGCAACCTCAAAAGCATCATACAACACCTGTCAAAAAGAAGCACATACGTGTGTATGTTTGTCATAAATATAGAAATGTATAAGTACTAAACAACATTGTTTCAAACAGAAACTTTATGAATTAATCACTCAAAATAACTAAGAAACATCCACAAAGGCTAACTTAAAGTAGGCAAACAACTTAGAACAGCTATTTCAAATAGACTTGTTATTTCATGCAAACTTCTAGTTTGATAGAAAATGTCCATTCTACTAGTCAAAACATACAATAACAGGGTAAAACTAGTAGTGCTAGTGCAAGCTTGCATGGTGCAAGCTTACTGGAGCAAGTTTGCCTGATGCAAGCTTGCCTTGTGCAGGCTTGCTGGAGCAAGTTTGCCTGGTGCAAGGTTGCACCAGCAAGCGTGCACCAGCAAGCGTGCACCATATGCAAGCTTGCTGGTGTTTAAATGGTTGATAACAAAACTTGATGTATTTAGAAAATTTTGATTGATAACTTGCTATATATTTCTCATAAATTAAGAGCTGATTTGCCGCACCCTATTTATAATTCAGCAGTAACACTTAAGCAGTTTTGATTGATAACAAAACGATCACTTACACTAGTTGAAAAGTACAAGGAGAAAAACACACAAACCTCGGGCGAAACTTCTTTGACTTTCTCATTCTTGTTAACAGCATAGAGCGCTTCAAATAGCACGCCAGCTGTCTGATATGCCTTTGCAAGCTGAGCTTTGTTAAACAAATGTAACAATATGCAAAGGATTCATGTTTCAAATTTGTGCACGTAGTGTTATTTATTATGCAAAATTCGTATGGGAAGGTAACTATATGGGCCTATCTGCTTTGTTCCTTATCCAAAGCTCTGACATAGTTTTCATAGTATTGTTGATAAAAGCTCTCTATTTCTCGAGCGTCGCTTTTTCCAAACATTTAGCAAGACTTGGTGTATTATCCTGTGAATTATAGTAAAATTGATAAGATTATACGGTCATTAATTACAGCTTCAATGGTTTATATCCGCAGGTATAAATCGCAGTTGTTCCTATCAAAGTCATA
Source organism: Allium fistulosum (assembly GCA_030737815.1). Classification (NCBI taxonomy): domain Eukaryota; kingdom Viridiplantae; phylum Streptophyta; class Magnoliopsida; order Asparagales; family Amaryllidaceae; genus Allium; species Allium fistulosum. Next base: position 1,149,853,014 of record CM060905.1, read on the forward strand.
TAACAATTTACCAATTTATGTCCTTCATGTTCAATTAAGTTACTTTTTTGAGGAAATAAAATTTGAACTTCACATATGTTTACTTTTTGAAAGAAGCACTTGCATTACATTAGATAGAAGGATCATGCTACTAGTTACATCAATTTATTATGGCCTGCAAAGCCCACAGCTTAGCTTGAAGTGAGAATGGTTTCTAAAGCTCTGAATTTATATATATATATATATATATATAGGACGTTAGGAAAAGGTTCATTCATCAATTATATATGTACTTCAATTCAATACTTTAATTATCCTGCGAACAATGGATGAAAACATGGACAGTTTATCTTCGTTTTAATTCTAAAACATTAACAAAGGATTCAACCCACATACGATGTCCTTATGCAATGCATATCTCTATCTCTACCACTAATAAAGATTATTCATTAAATATGTGTTTTACGGTTTCTTTACTAGGCCTCTATAGAAAAGCATCTTTGATAAAATTAGTTATTTATATAAATATATTTAAATTTATACAATTTAGTTAGCTTAGTTAATTTTTTCAAAAAAATAGTTAATTTTCATAAATTTTTTATAAAACTTAGTCAACTTAGTTTAATTTTTATAAAATTAGTTAACGAGTTAATTTTTATAAAATTTTATTAACATGGTTAATTTTTGTCCAAATTGGTTATCAAAAAGCTTGGTGTTTAGATGCGTTGATGGAGGTTCTATGTAAACAACTGTTACAAAATAAAACTAGTCGAAATCAAATTATTAAAAATCAGTTTCAATTACCATGGTTTTCATATTTTAATATGCCTAACCTTCAATCTACGATGAGGGTCCTTAAACCCTGATCTGTCATTCACGTAATTGTTTTCAGCATTGTTAAACTAAAACAATAAATATCTGTCACAAAAATAAAATGGTTTAGGACTGCATTTCGGGTCAGACCGAGGTGTTTCAGGTTAGGTACATTTAGACTTAGCCTATTTTGCTTCTGCATGGACTGTTCTGCTAGCTCTTTTTGTTATAGCTTTTTGTGTAGTCCTTTTCGATTGCTACTCTGATATGTATATTCTTTTAACTCACTTGTATATTGTGGTTGCTATACCACTTGACATGTATCATTTTGTATACTCTATGATGTATCTGTATATGTATATATATGTGATGATCTACTATTCTGTGATGTGTTTTGCATTCGAGTTGTTGCATTTTGTTCTGATAGATCCTATAGCCACCTATGGCTTTGTATTAAGTATTTATTGGATATGTCGAACCACTTGAGATAGAAAAAAAGTATGGCATTTGTCGAGGTATTCGATAGATATTAAAAAACAAGACTATAGATGGCCGCTCCTATCCAGCCCTATTCTCTGCATTAGCAGACAGTATTACCCAGTAATACTCTTTGTTAATGTAGGTCTCGGGGTGGGTCAATTTATTATATCGAAAGACTTCACTCCTAAATTTACGTTATTCATTAAAATGATATACATATATATCGATTTGGTAAAATTTTCTCAATTAATGATCAATATCCGAACCAATGCAATCCAAGAAACTTTGGATCTGATAAGATCGGATTTATAGATCGGACAAACCGAGTGCGAATCAAAATTTTAAAATTCAACTATAAATGGGTTAGAATCAATTATTGCTTACCTAAATCCATTGGATTGGATCCGTCGTGCAGCCCTGTGACTGACATATAGGGATTAGAGCTCCTTGTTGTCCTTTCTAGTAGAAAACTATTGTTCGTGGTACAAAGTAGCATGATCGCTGGATTCTTATGAGAGATGACTATCTACGAGCGGCATGCTTTAGTTATATTTACTTAATTTAAATTGTTATAATAAAATTATCGTTTTTGAAAGAACTGCTTAAATTCACATAGTATTAACTTTGAACTTGATTGTTGTCCAATTTGTTTCTGAACAATAAATGATTTGAAAACTTCAATCGTGTTTCATTATTGTCTACCTTTTGACACTATTTATTACAATCTATACACTATGATATTAGTTTGGACCCCAATTCAAGTATCAGGTCCCTCTATGTTAATTAAACTATAACTTCAATATAAATATGACCTATTAGCTAGTTAATTATTCATGTCATCTCTGAAACCCAATGATAACAAAATGCAGAACATCTTCTCAGTGTTAAGTATTATATTATATGATAACATAATGTTGGGCGTACAATCACCTACCAAGCCAACTCACTGCCGAGCCAACTCCCTGCCGAGCCAACTCACTACCGAGCCAACTCCCTGCCGAGCCAACTCACTGCCGAGCCAACTCCCTGCCGAACCACTCCTCACCGGACCATTCACTGCCGAGCCAACTCCCTACCGAGCCAAACCAATCACCTACTACCTACTCTACTACCGGATCAATCCACGCCTCCACCCATGGCCGAACCAAAGCACTACCGAATCAACGTTGCTAGGCCGGATTGCATCAGCCCAGGTCCACCAGCAGCTACATACATCCAAGACCCCTACTCCCAACCTCACTCTATAAATAGAGGGGCAAGGGTACAACAATGGGGGACAAGTTGGAGAGCTCAAGAACGAACAGAACTCTCAAACAACTTTCATACACTTGTAATCAAAGCTTTGTACTTATAATCTGAACAATAAAGGAGAATAAAATATAAAGTGGACGTAGGCACATTCTGGTCGAACAACTATAAACCTGTGTGTCTTTTACAGTTTAGTCCCTGCTTTTTACATATTTGCATAAAGTATCCAAATCACTAAGAACAACAGAAAATCGACTAAATCATACGACTTGGAGGTGTTTGCCCAATTTTTGTGCAAACATTTTTGTTGCTTTCATTGAGAGCTGAACTCAAGGCTTCAGCTTCTCCCACTTAACCTTCTTCCTAACAGCATCGCTCATTGCTTGGAAGACATGCCTCCCAAGTAGAAGAAAGATGTTAACAAAGGAAAGAACATCGCAACTAGTAGTATTCCAGATCCAGTGGTCACAGATCAAGTAAATCATCCCATTCCAACAGCAGTACCAAATGGAGGTCGGGAAAATCCGACAACCCCTGCCACAGAACAGCCGGCAGCAATTACTAGGGCAGATCTAGACAGGGTTGTGGCTGAAGTGACTAACCGCTTCACATCCCAACAGGAAGCCTTGGTGAACCAACTCATGTCACGCTTAAGGGATGCTGAAGAGTCCAACCGCAACACTGAATCATGGGGTGAGTCCCAGTCTGGAGGATCTCGGAGGCGACAAAGATCTTCCTTCTTCGAAGAAGCTAACGACGGAAGCAGCCATGGTAGGAGCCGAGACCGAACACAGCTCGAAGTTGGACCAAGGAAACGCTTGGAACCGAACCCAACGGGGGAGGTACCAGGCGGAGGTCAACTGTAGCTGAGCCTGTCATGCTGCCTAACCACGGAAACACCAATGAACGGGGCCGAGCTAGAGTCCAGCCCGAAGTTGGACCCGAGGAAGTGCTTAGAGCAGAACCCAGTAGTGGAAGATCAAGGCGAGGGCCAACTGTAGCTGACCCTAGCATGCTCCCAGAAGACCAAAGACAGCCACCGAAAAATATTAGGGGTGATAGGCGATACCATCCCTACAGGTCATCTGGACGGAATCAATCCCACAGAGAAGAACCGAACTCATTTCTATCTGCTCCAAATTCTGATGAAAGGATGGCACGCTTGTTCACAGAGTGCGTCCAACGGGATCAAAGAGATCGAGGGATAGGCACTAGGGTAACCAGCCCTTTCGCCCGCAATATCGAAATTGCGATCACCCCCCGAGAATGGAAAAATGCCAACAATGGAACCTTACAAGGGAACCTTTGACCCCGTTATACACTTATAGAGGTACACACAGCATATGCTTATGAGCGGAGCAACAGAAGGAGTACTGTGCAAATGCTTTCCGCTATTCTTAGCAGATCTAGCTACCTCCTGGTTCTGCCATCTACCCCAAGGATCCATCAGCTCATGGGAGATGTTGAAAGAAAAGTTCATCAGCCAATTCCGCATTCATGTGGAGCAACCCAAGGACGCTTATTCCTTATCCAGTATCAAACAGAAACCTGGAGAGAAAGTGCAGCAATATCTAACCCGATTCAATGCCGCAGCGGCCGCAGTCCAAGATGCCGATGAGAAGCTTATCTTAATGGCCCTCTGTAGTGGTGTGCATCCGGATAATAAATTTGCTAGAAGATTGACCAAAGAAAAACCAGCTACTTTACCCGATTTCTTCCATGAAGTTGGGAAATATATGAGGCTTGAAGACGCTGCAACTGAGGGGAAGTCAGGGCAATAAAATAAGGCAGCTCACGGAAACACGCCCACTGTAGCAAAGGACGTCCGAAGAAATGATTCTAGGGACAATGCTGGGGGCAAGAAGGGAGAAAAGCGTCTATATCGGCCAGGACCGAGATTTGACGCTTACACCCCTTTGAATGAAACGATCAAAAACATCTTCCTGGCCACTCAAGACGAAGTTAAATACAAACGCCCCCCGCACAAGAAGGAATCAGATAATGCGATTAAGTCTGGAAAATTCTGCCGCTTCCACGAATCCCATGGGCATGATACCAATGAATGCCATCATCTCCGGGACTTGATTGAAGAACACATCAGAAGAAGGAGACTAGAACGCTATGTAAAAGGTCAGAACAAGACCCCAGCTCCTGCCAATGAGAACTCAAGGTTACCCTCCCCAGAAATAGGCAGAGGAAATCGCAACACCAGCGGCTCCAATCAAGAGAAGATAGTGGTCCATACCATCTCAGGAGGGCCACACATCGCCAACGGGAGCTGGGCAGAGATGGAAAGGTACGGAAAGTCACTTAGAAACAATGAAGAATGTGTCAATTCTATTATAGAAGAACGCCACCTGAAGCGGATAGAGAATGATGACATCACATTCAGTAGGCATGACCTAGAGGGAAGGCAGTACCCTCACATGGATCCCATGGTTATCTCTGCCCGGCTCGGTCCAGCCGAAGTTTTCCGAATTCTAGTAGACACCGGAAGCTCAGTGAATATCCTATTCAAGCATGCCTTCGACAAAATGAAGCTGTCATTAAAGGATGTTCTTCCCTGCGATAAACCACTACACGGTTTCACAGGAAATGCGAAGATGCCTCTCGGGCGACTGGACCTCTTTGTTGAAATTGGAAGTCATCCCCGCTCCGTTGTGCGGAAACAAACATTTGTGCTGATAGAAAACCACTCGGCCTACAATGCCTTCTTAGGAAGACCAGCCTTGTCTGACTTCCAAATTGTCCTGGCCCCATGGTGCCTGAAGATGAAATTTCCAACGGACAATGGAATAGGGGAAGTAGAGGGAGACCAGGACATTGCTCGAGATTGCTATGTAACTGAACTTCGCAATAACCACAGGAAGGATAAAGGGAAGGGTGCATAGATTGCCCTCTGCACGAAAAGTTTGGAAGCATACCAACTAAAGAAAGACCCTCCTCTTCGATATACTGGTGACCCTTTCAATGAATTAGACCCCAGGGACAAAGAGGAGGAGGCCACCGCCGAGCCTGCAGAAGCTATGGAATTTGTATCTGTGGACAGACACGACTCGAGTAGACTATTGAAAGTCGGGTCCCAACTAAAAGCAGAATTGAAGGAACAACTCATTGATTTTCTCCGCCACAACTTGGATGTATTTGCATGGACGCACGCTGACATGACCGGTGTCTCCCCAGACATAGCATGCCACGTACTAAACATCGATCCTACCAAGGCGCCAGTAAAACAGAAAAAGAGAAGTATGGGGGCAGAATGATCAGCGGCCCTCGATGAAGAAGTAAAGAACCTACTTGCCAACGACTTCATACGAGAAGCCATCTACCCAGAGTGGATCGCTAACCCGGTACTAGTAAAGAAGGCTAATGGGAAGTGGTGAACATGCATTGACTTCTCCAACTTAAATGACGCCTGCCCGAAGGATTGCTTCCCACTTCCCCGAATCGATCAGCTTTTGGACAGCACAGCCGAGCACGAACACTTATCTTTTATGCACGCATACTCAGGATATAACCAAATTCCTATGCATGCTCCCGATCCAGACCACACTAGTTTCATCACTGATCGAGGATTGTACTGCTACAAAGTAATGCCTTTTGGACTTAAAAACGCAGGAGCCACCTATCAGCGCCTCGTCAACAAGATGTTTGCGGGGCTAATAGGACAAACTATGGAAGTTTATGTGGATGACATGCTGGTAAAGTCAAGGAAAGCCGACGATCACGTAAGCCACCTGGGCGAGATGTTTCAAGTACTTCGCCAATATGGAATGAAGCTGAATCCTCTAAAGTGCTCTTTCAGAGTATCATCAGGAAAGTTCCTGGGATTCATCGTCCATGCCAGAGGAATTGAAGCAAACCCTGAACAAGTCCGAGCTCTAAAAGATATCAAGATACCTTCTACCCGGAAAGAAATGCAAAGCCTAAATGGGAAGGTGGCCGCCTTGAGCAGATTCATCTCTAAAGCAACTGACAAATACATCCCCTTCTTCGAGGCTCTAAAGAAAGAGAAAGGAAAGTTCGAATGGACTGACGAATGCTTAACAGCTTTCCTTAACCTAATCGAACACCTTCAGAGACCACCAGTACTCTCAACTCCGAGCAAAGGCGAAGAGCTATACCTATACCTTGCTGTGTCATCTCATGCTCTAAGAAACCGCCTTGGTGAGAGAAGACAAACACACGCAGCGGCCAGTATACTTTGTAAGCAAGAGGTTTACAGGGGCGGAAGCTAGATATCCTAAACTTGAGAAACTAGCGTACTGTTTACTAATCACATCACGGAAACTGCGTCACTATTTCCAATCTCATTCCATAAGAATTCTGACCGATCAACCGCTAAGGCAGGTACTCCATCGTCCCGACACTTCTGGGCGACAACTTAAATGGTGCATTGAACTAAGTCAATATGATATCACCTACCATCCTCACACCGCCATCAAGGGACAAGCCATGGCCGATTTCATCGCCGAATTCACTACCAACGAAGGTAAGGAGCAATCGGAAATAGCAGAAGACATCAAGTGGAATCTCTTTGTAGATGGTGCGCCAAACGAACAAGGCTCGGGGGCTGGTGTGGTAATAATCACTCCCAAAGGAAATAAGCTACACTATGCTCTAAGGTTGGAATTCGCTGCCACCAACAACGATGCATAGTATGAAGCAGTGATAGCTGGATTAGAACTTGCCTTAGAGATCGGAGCCAATTCTTTGTGTCTTCATAGTGATTCTCAACTTATTGTAAATCAAATACTAGGAGAATTTCAGGCTCGAGAAGAACTCATAGCATATCTAAAAAAGACCAAGTTGCTTCTTGATCAATTGGATCACTATTTAATCAAACACATCCCTCGGGAAGAGAACCAAGAGGCCGACGAATTGGCGAAGCAAGCTAGCATGAGAGACGGCACTATTTCCGGAGCAGTGGCCATCTCAAAGCAACTGACCTCGAGTTTCAAGCAGGTGAATCTGATAGCTACAATCAGAGAGGAAACTTGGATGACTCCCATCCAAAAATACTTACGAGACGGCACACTGCCCGACAAGCGCAACGAAGTCAAGAAAATCTTGAGGAGAGCTTCCCGCTACACAATACAAGAAGGCACCCTTTATCGGCGCGGCTTCTCTAACCCCTTATTAAGGTGCGTCGCTGAAAGGGAAGCAAAGGAAATCTTATCCAACATCCATCAAGGAAGCTGCGGAGATCACACTGGAGGGCAGGCTCTGGCAAAAAAAATACTCCGATATGGATACTTCTGGCCCACCTTAAACAAAGACGCCTTAGATTTCATCAAAAAATGTGACAGATGTCAGAAATTTGCTAAGATTCCGCGGCTACCAACAACTGAGATTACTCAAATGACCAGCCCTTGGCCCTTTGCAGTATGGGGAATTGACTTGATTGGCGAACTGCCAATGGGCTGAGGCGGAGCCAAATATGCTATAGTGGCAGTCGACTATTTCACCAAATGGGTGGAAGCAGAAACCCTAAATAAAGTATCTTCAGCAAAATTTATTAACTTCTTGATCAAAAATGTTCTATGCAGGTACGGAGTCTCACTTAAAATCATATCGGACAATGGACTTCAGTTTGACAGCGAGGAGTTCGCCAACTGGTGTCAAGAGCACGGAATTCACAAAAGCTTCTCATCTGTAGCTTATCCCCAGGCAAACGGACAAGTCGAAGCCGTCAACAAAATTCTCAAAACTCTAATAAAAAAGAAACTCGAAAAGTCAAAAGGCGCTTGGGTGGATGAACTTCCTACGGCACTGTGGGCCAATCGCACATCTTTCAGAACATCAACGGGGCATACTCCTTTCTCTTTGGCATACGGATCAGAGGCTATGCTCCCAGTTGAAACTATAGTGCCTTCCCACCGTAGGATCCACTATAACCCAGAAGAGAACGAGGAACTCCTTCACATGTCTTTGGATCTAATTGAGGAAAGAAGAAATGATGCAGCCCTCAAAGCAGCAGCTCACAAGCAAAAAGTGGCAATGCAATACAACTCCAAAGTCAAGCATCGTAGCTTACAAAAAGGAGATCTTGTCCTCAAGCGAATCTTCCCGCGCCCCGGAGTGCTAGATCCAATCTGGGACGGACCATATGTAATTTACAAAGATCTCCACAACGGAGCTAATATTTTGTCAACAGTGGACGAAGAGGTGTTCCAGAGGGCATGGAACATCCAACACCTTCGTCGATACTTCTCTTAACTTGTACTGCCCATATGAAGTGAATTAATAAAGAGAATCAGTTGACGTAGGCATTTTCGTGCCGAACCACTTTAAAAACTTGTCTCTTTTTAACTTGTTCCTTTATATCTTGGCTGCTTTTTAACCTTTTCCTTTTCTGTTGAATGAAATCCTGTGTAATGGCATTTCCATTCAAGATACATCATGGCGCGACTTCACCTGGACCAGCCCTAACAGGTACTATGCGAATCTATGCCCTCGCCAATGAGACACTTTTGCTCCAGCATCCCTCTGCTGCGGGTTAACTCATTGCTCGCGATCGGCCCTTAAAGCCAACTGTAATGAGTCGATTATAAACCACCGAGTAGGCCGACCATAACCTAGGCAGCTCATTACGGCGTTCGGCTCGCCGGCAACCGTGAACCTACTTTAAGCCCCAACATAAGGTGTGGCCAGCCAGGGGCAGTTCACGATTGACGATCGGCACCCACGCTAGCCGGCCACGGTAAATCGAATAATACCCATGATTGTGGGCCATAATGGCCCGGGTAGTTACTTTGCGTGATCTCGGCTCCGAGTGTCTTAAGTACGGCTGTGGTAAAAAAGATAAACTCCCCGCGGAGGCGTAAGATGGGTGACAAATGTCTCCAAGACCCACAGCTAGGGAAAGTGACTACAAAACTCGTTTTCCTCGAACTTAAGCACATCGCAGGCCTTCTGTGATTGGAAGTTTTACTTTTTCTTATATTTCTATCTTATTTAAAAACTTTCCTCCTATCCTCTATAACGATCCCTAAAGTACAGGACACAAAGTAGGAGACGCTCACCGATGGAGATAAGAACTCATGACAGGTCAATCAACTACATTCCATACTCAGTCACATAAGACATTCAAAACTACCATCTACAACTAAGACATAAAGGGCGGTATTTTCTTCCCTTGTAAATAAATACATAGCTATAATTTATTCGGACATCACATTAACTTTGCAAGGTATGAAATCATATCTTAAGCAAGAAACTGGCATCGAACACAATGAAATCGCAGGCATGTGCACAGCTGTATTTCTTATGCAACACATCAAAATAACTAAGACAGTCAAATATGACAGAATCAGCTTAAGTTAAAAATTACAGGCTAAGAATAAAGTTGTTTATTGCCAATAACATAATTACAGCCTAAAAGTCACATTAATGTTTTAGAGCTAGCGTAGACAGCAATGTCAAACAAACCAAAAAGACATCCAGGTCAAGTTAGGGAGTCAGCTGCATCGAAGCTTCACCTCTATCCTGCCGGTCCTCCAAGATCTACTTAGCCACGGGATCGGCACTCTCAGCATACTGGCCGGAGGTAGTCAGTACCTTGGGGGTCTTGCCTGTCCTATCCAGAAGAAGAATCCATTAGATAAGCAATAAGCAGTCCGGTTACAAAAGGCTAAAAGAGAAGACTTACCAGCCTCTGCCCTTGATCATCATCCTCCAACTGCACACCAACCTCCTCAGCAGCAAGCAGCCGCATACCCTCTTTCACCTCCACCTTCTCCTCCTTGGTGAACTGAGCCGTAACCACATCCATTCTAAAGGCCACGCCACCCTCCTTATCTGCATCGGACTTAGCCTCCTCCAGGGCCCTTAGAGAAATCCTGGCCATGACTCGGGGGTAATCATCCATCCAAGATAAGTTGCCCTGTTTCCAAGTGCGAAAGTATATGTCTTGAAGCATCTCATCCATTATCCCCTCATTCTCCTCGAACTCCCTTATACGGTCCTCAGAAGCCAACAACTTTGCGATGGTGGCGTCCCTCTCCGATTGGTATCGTGAGTAGTTAGCCTGAAAGGTTTTTCTCATCGCCTCCATCTCCTCCTTCAGCTTGGTTTGAGCAAGCTCCGCAGCCTCAAGTTTTCCGGACAACTCCTGTACCCGCTCGAGATCCGCTTTCCGAACCTCATCCACCGTTGCAATAGCCATATCAATCCGTTCCTTACAAACGGCCTCCATTTTCCGCATCTCTGCCCTGCTTACCTCTTCCATGGTCTTCTTTAATTGCCTAGATGCGATCTCATGTTAAGAGATCTGGATGGCTTGATCAGCGAGTTGTTTGGCCTGGTCGGAAACCATTAAACGCAATCGAATGTTAGCACTGCTGATTTCTTCTCCAGCCTTAACTAGTCTAGCATGATGCCCCATCAGTTTCCTGGTTTCCTCAGCAACCCGGTCAATGTTTGTCTTAGCTTCGTCCCCCAAGGTTACAACCCGAGTGGTAAGCAAATCAAGGTCCAGGGACTTGGCCTCGTTAAGCACCCTTACCATGGGATTACGAGGGAGAAGGTGCTCACCAGTAGCCTCATCAAAGGAAATATCGTGAGAACCCAGATCCAGATCCGGATGACCCGCAAACGGATTACGAGCCAGGCAAGGATGGTCTATCGGAGTAATGGTAGGATTTTCAGACGGATGCGGGGAAGAAATAAGCTCAGTATTCTCCTCTGTGGTATCCTGAAGAGGCTGAGTCGGGGGCTGAGGGCCAGGTGGAGATTCCAACAAGGAGCAACTCCTCTTCTTCTTTTGGATATCCTCTTCGATAACTCCAAGAAGAGGACGGTAGCCTACTACGTCTCCAGGGCGGTTAGTCGAAGGCTTTGGCTTAGTGGAAGCCCTTAGAGACTTATATTATTCAAGGCGATGCCGAACACCCGATGTCTTGGCCACTTTACCCGATCCTGGGATAAAAACCGAGTGTTACAAGTAGACGTTGAACTATAATTCAATAAATTTGACAAGTTAGGAAAAGTAAGGAGACACTTTTGTTATACAAACCCTGGGGAAGAGTGGGATACTGCAATAAGTCCTGGATCTCATTCCAGGACGGGAGCTGGCCATAAAATATTCCTGACTCCTTATCATAAATAGAGTCTGCAGAAGTCAAAAATTCACCTTGAATCGCGGGGGCTGCCTCAACTAGAACACTTTTGGAAGATGAGTCGGCGCCGGCTCCGGCCTTGTCAATTTTCTTAGGCTCCTCTACCAGAGCTGGTTCTTCCTCCAGCCCTTCGAAAGCTAGGCGGAAAGCATCGTCCATCCAATCCTGGATCACGCCTGCTTTCTTAGAAGACAAAGCCCCAGCAACATCACCACTCTGTCCATCACCTTCTCCACCACTTCCGCTCTCCGCCTCACCTCCTTCACCCTCGCCTCTTTCCTCCTCCTCATCTTCCTCCTCCGGACCGCCTGGACATGTGCTGGGGGAGGGACCATCGGATTTCTTAAGTTTCTTCCCCCTGGCAGTTAGATGCTTTGAGAAGGGTTTTCTTTTACTGCTCTTCGCTATAGCCCCTCCTTTAGCTTTGGCGGCCCTCTCCTCAGCTGTGTCTCTCTGCTTGACCACAGACTGACGTGGCAGAATCAGGTTGAGCCCCAGAAGAGTAGTGTTCCTGATCAAATAAGAAGCCGCCCTCTCCCCTTCTGGAATGGCTTCTATTTCCTCAGCCATCCAAATCAGACGATCGTTCTCTACAACCGCAAAGCCACCTATCGCTAGCAAGAAATAAAGCACGTAAGGAGGAGTATTGTAGACAGAACAAAAATTATAAATGAAATTCAACTTACAGCTAGAGGTGAAGCGGCGGAAGGAAACGGAGTCATCTTTGACAAAAAACTATTCCTTCTTGAACATGCTGAATTTCGAATATAAATCCAGGACTGGGTTGAAGGACACAGCCGACTCTAAGCTAACATACGGAGACACCTTCTTGTAGCCTCTCAAGTTGTACAAGTACCGGATTTCCCGATTGGAAGTAGGACGCCCGTATCTCCTCTGGAAGATAATAAACAAACTCACCAAGATAGCATAGGAATCGGGCTGAAGCTGGAAAGGAGCCACCTTCAAGTAGGTGATGAAGCTGACTATCCAGGTGTTAATCGGAGGGATGACACCGCACATGCAATGATACCTGCTGTAAGCAAATTATCCTTCTGGGGGGTTATACGGCATCACTCCGTTCCCCGGCAACCTCATCTATGCTCTATCAATCCCAAAAGATCTAGATATAGCATCAAGCTGCTCATCTTTGAGGGAACTGGGAAAGCAGTCAGGCGGAGAGTTCAAGAGCTCTTGTGGACCGTACACGTCCACTAACGACCTCGGGGTAGGTCCATGTCATTCTGGTTCTGCCTGAACAGGGGGCACGATGGATGACTCTCCCTTATCCTTGGATTTCTTCTTGTCAGAACGAGTTTCTACCTTATGTGACATTATCTACAACACGAGAAAACACATCGTTAGAACAAGGGAGTAGACAGACAAATTCAAAACACGGAAATGACATTCGGTAGTCCAAGTTTTAGAGTTTCATTCGGCGCTCATTCTCCTTAAGTGTCATTCGGTAGTCTGAGTCTAGGGACCCATTCGGCAGTCCAAGTATAGGAATCCATCCGGCTCTCATCCCCCCATGAGTTTCATTCGGTGGTTCAAACGCAAAAGAGATCCTCACCTGGTCCGGCAGTCAAGACTGGTACAGTGTTTGATTGATTTGGCTATTTCAAACGACAAAGGATGACAGAAACGTGAAGCCCTTACTTATAGGCAAGCATGGGATAACCGGGACCAGCTGGTTCAGCACTTGGGCCGAATGGGAGAATCAAAACAAAGCGCGACATATGCAGGCATATGCCCCACTTTGGGGGGCAAATGTTGGGCGTACAATCACCTACCGAGCCAACTCACTGCCGAGCCAACTCCCTGCCGAGCTAACTCCCTACCGAGCCAACTCACTACCGAGCCAACTCCCTGCCGAACCACTCCCCACCGGACCATTCACTGCCGAGCCAACTCCCTACCGAGCCAAACCAATCACCTACTACCTACTCTACTACCGGATCAATCCACGCCTCCACCCATGGCCGAACCAAAGCACTACCGAATCAACGTTGCTAGGCCGGATTGCATCAGCCCAGGTCCACCAGCAGCTACATACATCCAAGACCCCTACCCCCAACCTCACTCTATAAATAGTGGGGCAAGGGTACAACAATGGGGGACAAGTTGGAGAGCTCAAGAACGAACAGAACTCTCAAACAACTTTCATACACTTGTAATCAACGCTTTATACTTGTAATCTGAATAATAAAGGAGAATAAAATATAAAGTGGACGTAGGCACATTCTGGCCGAACCACTATAAACCTGTGTGTCTTTTACAGTTTAGTCCCTGCTTTTTACATAGTTGCATAAAGTATCCAAATCACAAAGAACAACAGAAAATCGACTAAATCATACGACTTGGAGGTGTTTGCCCAATTTTTGTGCAAACACATAATACTTAACCCTTAGACGTTTTTTATTATATAAGGTCTACAAGGATTTGGATGTAATGTATGTGTTATTGTGCAGAAGAAATGTATGCTTGTGTTTCATATTGTCGCATTTACTATTTTCATTTTCTTCATAGGGATATACAAATAGCTATGCTTTCATTGTAAGCTCCTTTCAAACCTGTCTACTAATTTATTTATTTTAATTTTGTTAATGTCTACCAACTGATTCAACCTGTATATGAAATCATTTGTGAACATTTTTTTGTTTTGTAGGTTGAATCAGCTACATACACAAGACTTTGTAGTACAAAAAAGATACTAACAGTAAATGGTAAATTTCCTAGGCCAACCTTATATGCGAGAAAAGGAGATACAATAATGGTAACCATCTATAATCTAGCATCTGCAAATGTCACAATACATTGGTAAGATTAATATATTACTCGATAAACAGTATAGAAGTAAAAGTAGAACATAAAGGGAAAAAACGTAGTTAGAGGCTCTGAAATTTAAGGCAATTAATTTTCCTAAGTCAGTATTTCATATGTAGATGATATTTGTAGGCACATAAAGATTGTTAAAAAAACATATTTAGATAAATAAACTTTGAATATTAGGCAAGCATTTAAATGATATATAGTTTGGTATGTGTAGGAATGGAGCAAAACTACCAAGAAACCCCTAGTCGGATGGCCCAGCATATATAACATAGTGTCCAATAAAACCATGGGCAAACTTTAGCTACACGATTAATCTTTCAGATGAAGAAGGAATAACATGGTGGCATGCACACATGGATTGGATTAGAGCAACAGTGCATGGAGCAATTATTGTTTATCCTGAATATGGTTCTTGCTATCCTTTACCTAAACCACATAAAGAGTTTCTACTTATACTTGGTCAGTATAAGATCAAATCAAGGAAAACTACCTAATAGTAAATTCTTAGTTCAATGTAAATTTTTAACAGGAGAATGGTGGAAAAAATCATTAGATGAACTTAACATAGAGGCCAAGTCAGGAATCGATCCAACACCATCTAATGCATACACCATTAATGGACAACCTGGTAATCTATATCCATGTTCAAAACAAGATAAAAAATAAATCATATGCATTAACAGCTAATGACCATTCAAACATTTTAGAGAATAAGTTCTGCTCTGGCTCTTCAGGCACTTATGAGTATAAAGTGAAGCAAGGCCATACGTACCTCCTACAAGTAATCAACGTGGGGCTGAGCAATACCCTCTTTCTCTCCATTGCTAATCATAAAGTCAGAGTTGTTGGGTCAGACGGGGCATATTTCACAGAAATAAAATGGATGTAAATTTTGTTTAAAATACTTTATTCAACAATTGCATGTATATTGTTATTAACTTATTGATTTTTGTAAAACACAAATAAATTTTATAAACTTATTTAATTTTAAAAAAACAGTTGGCTTATTTAATTATTATAAAACTTAATTAACTTAGTTACTTATTTTAAACTTAGTCAATTTATTGGTGTTGTTGTTATATTATTATAATATTATTATTATTATATTATTAATATTATTATTATATTTTATTTTATTGCTATTATTATAATTATATTATATTATTATTCTAAATTTAGTTAATTTTTATAAACTTAATTAATTTTTATAAAACTTAGTTAATTTAGTTAATTTTTATAAAAATTCGATAACTTTTATAAAACTTAGTCAATTTTTATAACAATTTAACAAAGATTTCGAAATAGGAACATGATTCCTATAAAACTAATTTTTATAAAACTTAATTCAATTTTATAAGCTTATTTAATTTTAAAAAATAGTTAACTTGTTTAATTATGAAATTTAATTAACTTAGTTACTTATTTTAAACTTAGTTAATTTATTATTATTATTATTATTTTATTATTATTATATTATTTTATTACTACTACTACTACTATTATTATATTATATTATTATTCTTCTTTTAAATTTAGTTATTTTTTATAAACTTAATTAATTTTTATAAAATTTAGTTAATTGAGATAATTTTTATAAAAATTAGATAATTTTTATAAAACTTAGTCAATTTTTATAACAATTTAACAAAGATTTCAAAACAGAGAACATGATTTTTATAAAAGTAAATTAATTTTCATAAACTTTAGTTAATTTAATTAAAAAATTTAAATTTTGTTGAATTTTATAAAACTTATTCAATTAACATTCTATTTTGGATGTATAGTCTATTTAATAGAAAAATTCATTTTGAATTCGATTATATCCGCTTCTTGGTTATTATAAATTCCTTTCACTATATTATTTTTATTTATATGTAATTTTTCAATAGGAGTTGTTTTTTCTTCAAATGATTCTTCATCAAAAAATCCTTTTTCATATTCTTTTAATTGAGAGGTTGAAGCTCTTGAAGGAGATTCAACTATATAATCCAAAGGTAAAATATGGGAGTAAAATGATTTAGATTTAGACAAACCAAGTTTATTAGATTGATTGCTAATAGGATTATTATCCATTTGAATAGTACCTTCTAGTGTTTGTATAATATTAGTAATGTTTCCTTCATTTTTATCAAATTCATTTTGATGGGTAATGTGTTAAACCTTGTTACCGAATATGCATGCACCGTGGCTCAGATACCATTTTTATTCTTACAGATCTACACATCAAGCAGGACAAAATGTAATTATTGAATGGATAAGTCAATATTTTATTTATGCGGTCTTTGCAAGTATACCAACTTAACGCTTGTTGTGTGACATGAATGTGGACAACATAATTTAGAAAGCATTTCATTTACAGCAACATAATGGTATTAAATTTATTAAGGTGTGACAGCAACCATTGCTTAACAAAAAGATGTTCACTGTTCAGCTATCGTAAGAAGTTATCCAATGTCGATGAAATGTCAAACTTTTATGCATGAAGCTGAAATTAAGAAATAGTGTCAATGATCAGGAGTTAAAATTTAAGCCATCATTCATATATACAGTTAACAGTTAACATTACGACGCACGTTCGCTAAGAGAGCAAAAAAGATATCAATCTACAAAGCTAACTTTATTAATTGCACCATGTACAATGAAATTTTGAGGAAATCAGCTAAAGAATATGCAATATAAATCTTTGGGCTCTGAAACAAGGAAGATTCATACATAAGCATATGGATAAACTAGGTGTAACGACCCGGAAATTCCGATCTCGAAAATTCCAGATAGTTAGGGAAAAGAAGAAAGAGATAGAAGAAAAGAAAGAAACAGAAACACAGATTCTCACATTCACAGCGGATCAAAATATAATATCAAATAAAAGAACAGTTTTACAAAGAAGAACTGTATCAGTACAATTACATTTTATAGACCAGAGTTACAACATTACACAAATACTGGACAGTTAAAACTAACTTGTCTTAGTTAAACTACAATATATCACAGCGGAAACACTCCATACGTTCCTTCCATCCAGCTCGCCTCCTGAGCTCCAGAACGTCCTTACCTGAAAATCTGTAATACTCCGTCTGACCCGAGCATTACAGTAAAGTAACACCCGGGTCAGGCTGGAAACCAGCGTGAGTAAACCCATCTAACATGAAATATTCAATATGAAACTTATTTAAAACCCGGAGTAACATGTTCATCACTACAAGTTCACAACTTGCTATGGTCAACATTTATATTCAAAATCAATCCCATGTACCCTTACTTAGTTTTAAACGGTCCAGTCATTTAAATTATTCCATTTCTGCCTATTGATTTCACAAATCAATCTATAAAGAATCAATGTAGGTTACAAATCGAAGTGGGTTCGGGTATTTACTGATACCCGACCCCGATCTCTTCGAATTCAATACCATCTTAACCCAAATTATTCAAGTGAAAATACAATACCATTTTAAATACAGGATGTCACTTTCTACATAGCAATTCATCATTGATATATATATAACCACATTATCATTGTCTGTAATATCCCGGAAATTTTGACAATATCAATTTAATAAACTGTTGAATAATTAAATTGATATGGATAATCTTTGATAATAAGATTTGAATTTAATTTAATAATCTGATTAAATTAGTATTAATTGATGATTTTATCTTTTAAAAGTTAATAAGATATTTCTATTTGAATATATATATTTATTTATATATATTGTAAATAGAAGCTTTGATAAATTGGGAATTTATATTTAATTTAATCTGGACTTTTCCAAGATAGTAAAATAAGTAATTTATATTAAGGGATAATTTCTTCTATATTTTTTTTTGAGATTTGATAAATTGTTATTTCAAATTGAATTTATATAGTTATATGTATATATATAACTTGATTTTTAAATTAGATTTTCAATTTTAATTTGAATATGAATTTGGAATTTATTTTGAAATTCAAAGGATAGATATTTAAAATGTTTTGGATCTTAAAAATATTTGGATAAACTTTTATTTGTATATATATAATTTGTTTTATTGCATTTTCTTTAAAAAGAAATTCATATATGTATTTACATATGAATTAATAAATTAAGTTAAAAGCTTTATTTAACATTTTAAATTAAAATAAAATACTTAAAGAACAAATGTCATCATATTAAAGCATAATAGTACATGTGTAATAAAACTAATAATGGTAAAAGACAAGTGTCCCTTACTTATTTTATTTTCTTTAATTTTTGATAAATCCAAAATTAATCTATATACACATCTCTTTTCTCTTCCCATTCTTTTTCTCATTTTTCCAAAAGCAAGAAAACTCAAACCCATTCTCATAAACAAAACCAGAAATCTCCCGAACAAATCTGCAGTTGCCCTTTCAAGACCCTGTAAATCTTTTGTCTCAGATCTGAACACTTTTCAAAACCAAATATGCAATGCAAACCAAACCAGAAATTTACCAAAACCTGTAACACTCCTCAAGAACACTAATCTACAATGTTGTTTCCTGTAACCATCTTTCAAGTATGCATGCAAATTTGGGTCAAAGCAAAAAGTTTTCAAAGCATTTCAAAGTTTTAAAGCAAGCACTTCAGTTTTAAAAGAATGAAAGCAAATTCAGTTTCAAAGTTCCAGTTTTTCAGGCTCTGTTCAAATTTGCTTTAACTCCTCTGCCTATCATATCTGTGAGTAACAATTTTTATTTAAAACTAACTTAAGTAAGTTGCTTGATTTCTTCATGTGATAATCATGTTTGCAGTAATTAAATGTGATGTAATTCTCTGTGTTATGTTTGGTTTCAAATGCATGTTGGGTTTGGTATATATGGATGTATTGTATGAATGAATATGTTCTCTGTTCTCTGCTTTATTAAAGTGAGTAAACAAATTTATTTAAAAAAAAAGGTTTTAAATCTGTTTAAAACATAGATGCATGTTGTATTTCCTTAAAGTAAAATATGAGAAGTGTTTGCATGACTGTTTAAATAGGAATATAGGTATATATGTCTAAGAATGTTGTTGTGCATGTCTGGAACAAGTAGTTTTGCTCTGTTCATTGTTCTCAGGTTCTAAAAAAGAAAATTTCAAAAATCAACTGCTCTTTCTCTGATCTGTTATGTGTTATGATGTTTAAACAAATATTGTTAGAAACAACAAGATTTAAGTTTTAAAAATATTTTAAGTAGGAATTGAAGACAGTTTTAACTAGGATATAAGAATTACAGTAAAAAACTTAAATATATCAAAATTTCGTCTTGAATAATTTGTGAATTCATGTATATAATCTGTTTTATCATCACAATCTATAATTTTTGGAAAAAGAATCATGATTTTTAAAATAGAAATTCGAGAGAAATTGCAAATTGATCGTGATTTGGATTTTGGGCATTTATTGTTGATCAAGCAAGGTTTGGGTAGTTGCGTTGGTTGCTGGAGGAAGTGTGGAAGTTAGCGAGTTTAGGAATAATGGTCGCTAGTTTTATTGGCCATCGTGGCGGCGGCTAGAGGTCGAAATAGGGTTTGGATGTGGTCTTTGATGGTGTGCAGGTTTCGTTGAACCGCGGCGTCAGAGGGGTGTTTGGAGGTTGCGGTAGGAGGGGAAAAGAAAAGGTGAACTCTGGTGGTGGTGCTGACCAAATTTCGAGGCCTCAAGTGTACAGTGGTGGCTGGGCGAGGTGGCAATAGACGAAGGATTCTAGCCTAGGTTGGAGTCGAGTTCCAGATTTTGATTCTAGGGGTTTTGGAATAGCATGGGTGGTCAGAGTGTTTGAGCACGTCGACGATGACTTGGGGGCGCTCGCGGCGAAGGTCGGAGGTGATCAGGACGGCGGTGCATGTGCACGGTGCATAGAGTGGTCTATCTGGGTTGTTGCTTCGTTGTAGAAGAAGAAGAGAAGGGATGCTTCAGGAAAAAGAAGGCTCTACTCGGTTTGATCGCGAGTCGTTTTGATGGAAATCGATGCGAGAAATTCACGGGGTTAGCTCGGGAATTTTATTGGTTTGGCCGGGTATTAGTAGGTTGCAGTGATCAAGTTTTTGAAGCTTATCAAAATGTGTCAGTTTCGAAGAGAAATGTAAACCAAGTTCTTAAACAAAGTATTAGCAAGTTTTAAACAAGTTTCCAAAGTTTTAAAATGTTTTGAAATTGTTTGTTTAAGGTAATTATATAATAGGTAAATCCTATATGTTTTCAAAGGTGAATTAAAAGATGTAATTAAATAAAATATAAATTATTTAATGTATTAAAGATGGTTACTTGATTTATGTAATTAGGGAATAATTAATTAATTTAATTTTTAGATAATTACTTAAAGGTTAATTAATTTGTGTAATCAATTTAAAAGATTGGTTTATTAATGTGATTAATTAATTAAGTTATTAATTAAAGGATGATTAATTAATAAAAGAATAATTACTTTTTGGAAGTAATTAATGAAAGGTAATTAAGGATTAATTACTTAGATAATTAATTAAGGATAATTAATATGATTAATTAAGGATAATTAATGTGATAAATTAAGGTTAATTAATTAATAAATGTGATTAATTAAGGTTAAATTAATCAATGTGATTAATTAATGGATAATTATTAAAGGTGATTAATAATTGATTAATTTAATTAGTGAATAATTAATAAAAATAATTTGTGGATAATTACTTAATGGAAATGATTTAAGGATAATTAATGGGAGTAATTAAGAAATAATTACTTAGTATAATTAATTAATTAAGGTTTAATTAATTAAAGGTAAGTAATTAATAGTTAATTGATTTCTGTAATTAATTAAAGAATAATTACTTAATGTAATTAATTTGAATAGGATAATTAATTAAGAGTAATTAAGGATTATTAATTAATATAATTAATGATGTAATTAAAGTTGATTAATTAAGATTAATTAATCAATAATAAGTGATTATAGAATAATAAATTAATGTAATTAATTAAAGATAATGTAATTAATTATAGTTAATTAATTTATAAAGTAATTAAAGGTGAATTACTATAAATGGATATGAATAATTAATTTGTGAAATTAATTAAAGGCTAATTACTAGAATGTAATTAGAAGATAATTACTCAAGGATGATTGAAATGAATAATTAAAGGATAATTAATTAATTAATAATTAATTAATGGTTAAGTAAGCAGGATTTATAGAATGAAGCAATTAATTTAATTCACTTTAAATTAATTAGAGATGATATAAATCATTACTTATGGATGGATAAATAGTATTGAATGTTATGCATGGTTGATATCTCTGATGAGATATATGCTGATCTATGATATGGATGTTGGTTGAATTGTAGTGATAATGTGAATTATCTGTTTATAATGATAATGTAGATTATCTATTGAGTTATCTATCTATGTATATAGATAAGAATTTAATTGTTTTAACTTTAAAACAACTTGGCCTTAAAAGATACGCTTTGGATTTCGATGAGACCGGGATCGGGTTTGCTACATTACAGCATGATAGGGGGTTCTCGCTTCGCGGTTTGGTGGCTATTTCTGTATTTTACTTGAAAACCCTAGACCCTATTATAATACAATCGAATTTCCTATCAAATGTTTTGGTTAGCGTAAGGTAAAAACTTACCCATGTTTATTTGTGGGGAGTCTTACGTGATACCTTTTCTTTCAAAAGGTTTTGAAGTTAAATAAGTTTAACCTGTTACTCACACCAGACCCATGTCTGACCCAAGTTGTTTATTTCTGTTTTATAAACTCTTGGGTACTCAAATTTTTACGAGTAGCCAAGGGATTCAGGTTAGCCTTGACGAATTGTGGAGGAGCAATGGAGCAGGAGGCTTCGGCGTTGTAGATAGATAGTAGTTTCCGCTGTGTTGATCTTGTTTAGTGTCTTGTCTTGTATTTGAGTTGTAATGTCTAGACAGATGTTTATAACTGTCTAGTAAGTGATGTATAAGTTGTGTACTCTGATTATGTAAAGACTATGTATTAGTTATGTGATATATTATAATTTGTTACGTTTCCGCTGTGAGATTCTGATGTGTTGTTTCTTTCTTTCTCTTCTTTTCTATTTTCTACCCCTTTCTTTCTTAATAATGATACGACTTTCTATGGAGAGAAAGTCGTGGTCGTTACAGTGGTATCAGAGCTGTAGGTTGAGTGAATACCTAGGCTCTGAAGTGGTGTCTATCTTGAGAGCGCGTAATTGTTAGTTATATAAAAAATGTTTTATATTGTGTTAATTGATCGGTTGAGTGGTATATGGATTCTGGTCAATACGAGTAGCTAACGTTATTGATAGGGATCTCTAAACACTTGAACCAGGCCAACGGACACAATATTGTTTTAAAGAGGTAAATGAAATAATTTTACCCAGAAATAATTTCTATATAAAAAGTATCATTTTAAATATATATATATATATATATTTATTTCTACCTATTTGGGTTAGCTGTTCGGGTTTTCCAAATTAAGTTATAAAGGTAGATGAGGTAGGTTGTGTGTAACACGACTACCATTGATTGGAGTTTGAATGTTTGGAGTTGGAAGTGTATCTGATGAAACTGTAGACCTAATACAGTCTCGAGTGAGCTTTGCTGTGGTGAAGGATTTCATCAATCTCCGAAGGAAACTGTTAAGGTTCGGAGTCAATCTTTGAAGTGCAGTTGGATGAGTAGAGTTGGGATCTACCAGTTAAGCAGAAGCGAGTGATGGTATTTTGATAACTTCTGGAAGAAGTAGCTGTGTGATAAGACGTAGTGAATATGGATGTTCCCGAAGATGTTTTCTTTGGAACAAAATTAAGGAAGTGTGTATGCTTCGGTGTTGTGGCTGAGTTCAGCATGGTGTTTCTGTTTGGTTTGGAGTTCGAGTTTCTCGAAGATCTTTGGAATAGGAAGTCCTTGGCATCAGTGTCAGCAGTGCAGCTCAGAGTATTCTGTGATGGCAGGAAGTTTTCTGGATGAGCAGTTTTTCTGAAGGTGAAGTTCAGAAGTAGTAAGAGTAAATCCATTTCTTCGATGGATTGGATAAATAAGTGTAAGTTGTTCTGATTGGTAAAGAGGAACAGTTTTTCTTTGGAAATAGGTTGGGTTGATCGCAAAAGTGACTTGTGATTGCTGAGTGTTCTCTTGTGTTGTCAGAGTTTTCTGGATGTCTTCAGAGAAGTCAGAAGTTTGTCCGCATCTGAAGGTTGAGTTTTCTTATCGACTGGATTCCAGGAGTGATACCGGTGGTTCAGTCTAGTGGAAGGATGTTTCCTAGAGATGGAGTTGGTGAAGCAGCTCAAGTTTTGCTGGAGTATCTGAGTTTTCTTTATGGATCAGTGAACCTTATTTCTGGAATGAGTTGTCCAGTCTGTGCTTGTGTTCTACCTCAGATAAGAGTGGTGCAGCGAAAGCAGTTTGGAGTGTATCTCTGGATGGGAGAAGTAAGTTTGGAATCTACTGATAGTTGTGAAGTAGAGTTGTGTTTTGGATCTCTTCTGTGTTCTGATTTGGATAAGTATTTGGACATCTGAATTGAATTGTCAGTTTGGATAATTGGAATTCATTGTGTTTTACGTATCTCTGAGGAAGTACGTATTTGATCTATCTTTGGTTTTAGAATCTGCAGTTTTGGGAAGTTTGGTAGTTGAGTCAGACTCGTCTGTAGTCTGATATTCTGTTTAGTTCTATAGGTCTAGATGAATAGGAGATCTATAGCTTAATAGTTTAGATTGTTTGTAGAGCGAGTATCCCGGTATATATATATATATACTTGGGGAAACTCGAGGAATTTTATCTAGAATTTAGTCTAGATAGTTGGAATTGTTTGATTGAATGAATTGGTTGCTATGGTTGCTAGCATATGGATGATAGTATATGCTTGTGTTTTAAATTAAAAATCTTTAATAAGATTATTAAATTACCTTTGTTTAAATTTCGGGGACGAAATTATTTTAAGGGAGAAGGAATGTAATATCCCGGAAATTTTGACAATATCAATTTAATAAACTGTTGAATAATTAAATTGATATGGATAATCTTTGATAATAAGATTTGAATTTAATTTAATAATCTGATTAAATTAGTATTAATTGATGATTTTATCTTTTAAAAGTTAATAAGATATTTCTATTTGAATATATATATTTATTTATATATATTGTAAATAGAAGCTTTGATAAATTGGGAATTTATATTTAATTTAATCTGGACTTTTCAAAGATAGTAAAATAAGTAATTTATATTAAGGGATAATTTCTTCTATATTTTTTTTTGAGATTTGATAAATTGTTATTTCAAATTGAATTTATATAGTTATATGTATATATATAACTTGATTTTTAAATTAGATTTTCAATTTTAATTTGAATATGAATTTGGAATTTATTTTGAAATTCAAAGGATAGATATTTAAAATGTTTTGGATCTTAAAAATATTTGGATAAACTTTTATTTGTATATATATAATTTGTTTTATTGCATTTTCTTTAAAAAGAAATTCATATATGTATTTACATATGAATTAATAAATTAAGTTAAAAGCTTTATTTAACATTTTAAATTAAAATAAAATACTTAAAGAACAAATGTCATCATATTAAAGCATAATAGTACATGTGTAATAAAACTAATAATGGTAAAAGACAAGTGTCCCTTACTTATTTTATTTTCTTTAATTTTTGATAAATCCAAAATTAATCTATATACACATCTCTTTTCTCTTCCCATTCTTTTTCTCATTTTTCCAAAAGCAAGAAAACTCAAACCCATTCTCATAAACAAAACCAGAAATCTCCCGAACAAATCTGCAGTTGCCCTTTCAAGACCCTGTAAATCTTTTGTCTCAGATCTGAACACTTTTCAAAACCAAATATGCAATGCAAACCAAACCAGAAATTTACCAAAACCTGTAACACTCCTCAAGAACACTAATCTACAATGTTGTTTCCTGTAACCATCTTTCAAGTATGCATGCAAATTTGGGTCAAAGCAAAAAGTTTTCAAAGCATTTCAAAGTTTTAAAGCAAGCACTTCAGTTTTAAAAGAATGAAAGCAAATTCAGTTTCAAAGTTCCAGTTTTTCAGGCTCTGTTCAAATTTGCTTTAACTCCTCTGCCTATCATATCTGTGAGTAACAATTTTTATTTAAAACTAACTTAAGTAAGTTGCTTGATTTCTTCATGTGATAATCATGTTTGCAGTAATTAAATGTGATGTAATTCTCTGTGTTATGTTTGGTTTCAAATGCATGTTGGGTTTGGTATATATGGATGTATTGTATGAATGAATATGTTCTCTGTTCTCTGCTTTATTAAAGTGAGTAAACAAATTTATTTAAAAAAAAAGGTTTTAAATCTGTTTAAAACATAGATGCATGTTGTATTTCCTTAAAGTAAAATATGAGAAGTGTTTGCATGACTGTTTAAATAGGAATATAGGTATATATGTCTAAGAATGTTGTTGTGCATGTCTGGAACAAGTAGTTTTGCTCTGTTCATTGTTCTCAGGTTCTAAAAAAGAAAATTTCAAAAATCAACTGCTCTTTCTCTGATCTGTTATGTGTTATGATGTTTAAACAAATATTGTTAGAAACAACAAGATTTAAGTTTTAAAAATATTTTAAGTAGGAATTGAAGACAGTTTTAACTAGGATATAAGAATTACAGTAAAAAACTTAAATATATCAAAATTTCGTCTTGAATAATTTGTGAATTCATGTATATAATCTGTTTTATCATCACAATCTATAATTTTTGGAAAAAGAATCATGATTTTTAAAATAGAAATTCGAGAGAAATTGCAAATTGATCGTGATTTGGATTTTGGGCATTTATTGTTGATCAAGCAAGGTTTGGGTAGTTGCGTTGGTTGCTGGAGGAAGTGTGGAAGTTAGCGAGTTTAGGAATAATGGTCGCTAGTTTTATTGGCCATCGTGGCGGCGGCTAGAGGTCGAAATAGGGTTTGGATGTGGTCTTTGATGGTGTGCAGGTTTCGTTGAACCGCGGCGTCAGAGGGGTGTTTGGAGGTTGCGGTAGGAGGGGAAAAGAAAAGGTGAACTCTGGTGGTGGTGCTGACCAAATTTCGAGGCCTCAAGTGTACAGTGGTGGCTGGGCGAGGTGGCAATAGACGAAGGATTCTAGCCTAGGTTGGAGTCGAGTTCCAGATTTTGATTCTAGGGGTTTTGGAATAGCATGGGTGGTCAGAGTGTTTGAGCACGTCGACGATGACTTGGGGGCACTCGCGGCGAAGGTCGGAGGTGATCAGGACGGCGGTGCATGTGCACGGTGCATAGAGTGGTCTATCTGGGTTGTTGCTTCGTTGTAGAAGAAGAAGAGAAGGGATGCTTCAGGAAAAAGAAGGCTCTACTCGGTTTGATCGCGAGTCGTTTTGATGGAAATCGATGCGAGAAATTCACGGGGTTAGCTCGGGAATTTTATTGGTTTGGCCGGGTATTAGTAGGTTGCAGTGATCAAGTTTTTGAAGCTTATCAAAATGTGTCAGTTTCGAAGAGAAATGTAAACCAAGTTCTTAAACAAAGTATTAGCAAGTTTTAAACAAGTTTCCAAAGTTTTAAAATGTTTTGAAATTGTTTGTTTAAGGTAATTATATAATAGGTAAATCCTATATGTTTTCAAAGGTGAATTAAAAGATGTAATTAAATAAAATATAAATTATTTAATGTATTAAAGATGGTTACTTGATTTATGTAATTAGGGAATAATTAATTAATTTAATTTTTAGATAATTACTTAAAGGTTAATTAATTTGTGTAATCAATTTAAAAGATTGGTTTATTAATGTGATTAATTAATTAAGTTATTAATTAAAGGATGATTAATTAATAAAAGAATAATTACTTTTTGGAAGTAATTAATGAAAGGTAATTAAGGATTAATTACTTAGATAATTAATTAAGGATAATTAATATGATTAATTAAGGATAATTAATGTGATAAATTAAGGTTAATTAATTAATAAATGTGATTAATTAAGGTTAAATTAATCAATGTGATTAATTAATGGATAATTATTAAAGGTGATTAATAATTGATTAATTTAATTAGTGAATAATTAATAAAAATAATTTGTGGATAATTACTTAATGGAAATGATTTAAGGATAATTAATGGGAGTAATTAAGAAATAATTACTTAGTATAATTAATTAATTAAGGTTTAATTAATTAAAGGTAAGTAATTAATAGTTAATTGATTTCTGTAATTAATTAAAGAATAATTACTTAATGTAATTAATTTGAATAGGATAATTAATTAAGAGTAATTAAGGATTATTAATTAATATAATTAATGATGTAATTAAAGTTGATTAATTAAGATTAATTAATCAATAATAAGTGATTATAGAATAATAAATTAATGTAATTAATTAAAGATAATGTAATTAATTATAGTTAATTAATTTATAAAGTAATTAAAGGTGAATTACTATAAATGGATATGAATAATTAATTTGTGAAATTAATTAAAGGCTAATTACTAGAATGTAATTAGAAGATAATTACTCAAGGATGATTGAAATGAATAATTAAAGGATAATTAATTAATTAATAATTAATTAATGGTTAAGTAAGCAGGATTTATAGAATGAAGCAATTAATTTAATTCACTTTAAATTAATTAGAGATGATATAAATCATTACTTATGGATGGATAAATAGTATTGAATGTTATGCATGGTTGATATCTCTGATGAGATATATGCTGATCTATGATATGGATGTTGGTTGAATTGTAGTGATAATGTGAATTATCTGTTTATAATGATAATGTAGATTATCTATTGAGTTATCTATCTATGTATATAGATAAGAATTTAATTGTTTTAACTTTAAAACAACTTGGCCTTAAAAGATACGCTTTGGATTTCGATGAGACCGGGATCGGGTTTCCGTATACCGGATTTCCAGGTCTGGAGACCCGAATACCACATCGATCCAAATTAACGATAGGTCGTAAATCAAGTGAAGATGAAGATTCAGAGTGCAAGGGTTATTGTCGTTAACTCTGAGGGTGATTCCAAAACGAGTGTAACGAGATAATGCCTTCGGTTTCGTTCGAACCCGGAACGAACTTGTATGGACTGAATGCTTTCAGAACATCGTCAGGTGGACGATGAGCATTCTAAGTGATGTGTTCTTTTCTAAGGTAATCGTGACCTCAAGCCTCACAAACCGGAAATGGCTAAAACAGGGGAGGTGCAGCAAGGTTAGTGGGTAGCACCCAAGTAGGACAAGGTTATCTCTGTCTAGATGTCCCTTTTTATTTTCGACTTAGTGGTGCGGTTGCTGATCCCAACCGTGAGGTATCTTGTGCGGGAATTATCCAGTAAGGGATGTTCCGACCTTGTGTTGCAGGGGATTGGGAGTGATCCTCGGTACGGTGATCTAGGCCACGTACTGTGACGGGCGGTACCCCGGTAGCCCTGCCATTGTATGGAATCCAAAATCCAATAAGTGCCGTACGTATTAGTTGTGCCCAACTATGTTGAAATGTGAGATGTAAGCATTTCAGCTATTTCTGTATTTTACTTGAAAACCCTAGACCCTATTATAATACAATCGAATTTCCTATCAAATGTTTTGGTTAGCGTAAGGTAAAAACTTACCCATGTTTATTTGTGGGGAGTCTTACGTGATACCTTTTCTTTCAAAAGGTTTTGAAGTTAAATAAGTTTAACCTGTTACTCACACCAGACCCATGTCTGACCCAAGTTGTTTATTTTTGTTTTATAAACTCTTGGGTACTCAAATTTTTACGAGTAGCCAAGGGATTCAGGTTAGCCTTGACGAATTGTGGAGGAGCAATGGAGCAGGAGGCTTCGGCATTGTAGACAGATAGTAGTTTCCGCTGTGTTGATCTTGTTTAGTGTCTTGTCTTGTATTTGAGTTGTAATGTCTAGACAGATGTTTATAACTGTCTAGTAAGTGATGTATAAGTTGTGTACTCTGATTATGTAAAGACTATGTATTAGTTATGTGATATATTATAATTTGTTCCGTTTCCGCTGTGAGATTCTGATGTGTTGTTTCTTTCTTTCTCTTCTTTTCTATTTTCTACCCCTTTCTTTCTTAATAATGATACGACTTTCTATGGAGAGAAAGTCGTGGTCGTTACATTGTCAATTCATCATCGATATATAACCACATTATCATTGTCCACTCAAACATATCATATCATAAAACTTTTCATATCAGAAGTATCAACCAATTCAAGGCATTTAACATCATTCAATCATTCCTAAGCCAGATTGATCACTTCCAAAATTAATTTAATTTATCTCTAATTAAATTAATTACTAGCCTTTAATCACTTAGTTTACTTACTTAACATTTATTAATTACAAACGATTAATTAATCATCCTTTAATTATCATCTTAATTAATGTCCTTTGATTAATTATCCTTCAATTATATTAAGTAATTAGATCTAAATTAATTACACAAATTAATTAACCTTTACCCATTCACATTAATCACATTTATCGTTGATTAATTACTCAAATTTATTATCCTATAATCACTTACCTTGATTAATCAACCCTTTAATTAATTACACTAAGTAATTAATTCTCAATTACTTCCCTTAAGTAATTTTCCTTTAATTACTTTCATCAAGTAATTATCTAATTAATTAACCTCTAATTATCAATTAGTTAATCTTATTTCTTAATTAATTAATCTAGTAATTATCAATTAATTACTCACTAAGTAATTACACTTCATTAATTACATTAAGTAATTATACTTAACCATCCTCCAGTAATTCTCTATAATTAATTAAACTTAATTAATTAACTAAAATTAACCACATTAACTTAATTAATTACACTGAGTAATTAATTCCTTTAAATTACTTCATTAAGTAATTACCTTTAATAATTCTTTAAATAAGTAATTAACATCTTAATTACTTATTACTTAATTATTCCTTAATTAAGTAATCAATTACACTTAATTAATTACACAAATTAATTTATCTTAATTAAATTACTTATCTTACTTAAATTACTTAAATTACTACACTGAGTAATCATTTTAGTTTAAACCTGAACAAATTTAAAAAATGCTGGAAACAAAAATATTCTGAGCAATCAACATATTCCCGAGATAGAATCGAGTCAACCCTCGCGCGGACTCGAAGCCACCAAAACAAGGCCTCCCCACTTCGACACTCCGAGTCGAACACGTGAAAAATCACAAAACACTCTGGGTCAACATCTCCTTTCCCAAACCCATACACTCTGATGCACGCGATGGCCACCGTGCACGTGCACGGCAACCCCAGCCCCCTCCGATCATCATTCAGGCCTTCAACAAGTCGATGTCGAACTCGACTTCTTCCTCAACCACCCAGAAATGAAGATCGAATCGAAAAACGAAATCGAGTTACCAGGCCAAAGCCTGGATTTCCACCATGATCGGAAATTCCAAATCGTCGACGATCCCATCATTGATGAACTCTGCCGACCCCACTAGAGAGTCGCATCATCCTCCTACATCGATCCCCCACCATG
The DNA here is from genome assembly GCA_030737815.1 of Allium fistulosum. Lineage (NCBI taxonomy): Eukaryota > Viridiplantae > Streptophyta > Magnoliopsida > Asparagales > Amaryllidaceae > Allium > Allium fistulosum. The sequence goes on from CM060905.1 coordinate 1,149,883,974, forward strand.
CGATCCGACTCGATGGCCATAACCACCTCGTCAAACCCGACCAACAAAATCACCAGAAAACTCTACTTCTCTCTCCTCCGGCCACCACGGCCAACATTAAAACCTCTCGCCATTTTTCCAGAAACCCTCGTCTTCCCTACCACCTCCAGGCCAAACCCCAAGCATCCAAATGTCGCCGATCAACGGTAGATGGTCAAAATCCCAAAATCGAGCAACACTGATTATCTTAGCCAGTACACATTTAAAAATTATCAAATTTATTCTAAAATTCATGATTTGGATTCACAATCCAAATTATAAAATCAAAGATTTAAATTATCATGTTTGAGTTTACCCATTTTCTGATTTCTACTGTAATTTTTAATTTACAGAATATTTACCAAATATAATTACTTAAAATTCTTTTTAAAAACAAGAACACAATGTTACTAACATTTTCATTTCGGTAATCAAAGTCAAATTTTGATTATTCAGGAAGATAGGAATTATTTTTAGTTGTTCTTGCCATAATTTTACAAACATATATGCAATCATATACAGGCATTCATCCAATTCAAGCAGCATTCAAAACCAGATTTGAGGTGAAAACATTCATGCAATCACATTTACATCAATATCACACAGAATAAATTAGCACCAAAATTTTATTTTTTAAATGTTTACTCATCTTTTAATTTGAAAATAGAGCCCTTTTTTTTGAAACAGCTTTGAATCTTTTTTTAAAACTTGAGTTGCCTTAGCTTCTGTGATTACTTTGATAACTGGTTGTAATGAACTGAAACTTAGTTGAGTTGCTGAAATGATCTTGAGTTTTAAATTTGAAAGCTGGAACTTGTTTTGATTTTGTTGAGTTGCTTCCAGGTTTTATTTTTGAACTTTGCTCAGGTTTTACAGGAGATAGGTATTATCTGGTACAAACGTTTTCTATTTAGTCAGAGATTTTTTTCCTCTTGCTTGACCAGGTAACACTTTGTAGAAAAATGAAATGATTCATAATATTTCGAAATGACTCTCCTGTGGCTTTGAATTGATAGCATTAATTGTTCCCATCCTTATCCATTTATAGGTATGTACATATATTTATTTTTCATATTGTAAAAACTTATTTTTGAACCATAAACTAAATAGTTCACCATCCATATAATATGTATACCTACTTTTATGTTTATACATACCTTTCAATACTTGTGTACATCTTGTCCTAATATGTATATACATATATATCCACATTTATACAAACTTTCATGTATTTTATCTTGTGTTGGCATAAATATACATATACATACATTTATATACTTATATATTTATTGAAAATCATAAGCTTATATATTATTAATTTTCATATATATATTATGAGCATACACTCATATAATTGTATATGTATATTCTTGTATATATATTTTTCAAACGTCGTGAAGTTTGTATATATTTATCTATATATATATATATATATATGTTTATGGGTATTTTATCTTAATTTAAATGTTGAAGTTTATATATATACACATTTCTAGAATATTTATCAATCTATACATACCCAGCTTTTTTACAAATCCCAAATATATATAAAAAATTTAGATCACTATATAGATTTAGGTATTTTATCATTTGAAAATTTATTTATTTGATCAATCAAATTAATATTCCAATAATTAAAATCAGTTAATTCTCCAATTAACAGACGTTAAAAATCCGGGTTGTCACACTAGGCAAGAAAAATGAAAGAATAAATATGAAAGCAAGCAATTCTAAAGCAAGAAGAAATATTCAGAAATCAGGTATAAAAATTAAATTACCCCTCAGTAGCATTATTTACTTTATAATTTCAATTCTTAACTTAATTCAGAATGATCTATGTGGGTTTAAAAACTTCACTAGCTCTATGAAACCCAAAAAATACTAATAGGATATAAGCTATTTATGTCGAATGATGAAAATCATTGGATGCGGGCAATTTATTTTAGTTAACTAGGAGTTAGCTTTTCGTGTTTGATTTGATTTTGTAGTACATGTGCAAGACCTCTGGTCGGTTGGATTTTGAAACTGAGCATGAAACTGAACTTTGTGCTCGGCTGCAAACTGCAACTGAGCAGCAAGCTCAAGTGATACTAGTCTTTTGAATATGCATATCACTTTTCTCATATGAATCAATACTAGACTGAAAATGAAGGATAACAATAGCAAGTTTATTACCATAAGACAAAATAAGATGAGACATTATCGCTAACCAGTTTATTACCTAACCTCTATCTTCTGGCTTCCTAGAATCTACTAGTTTGCCATGCATTCAGACACTGATAGTGTGAGGAGTACATCCATCAGGTATCTCATCTGAAGTCTCTTGTAACTTCATTATTTGCTTATCTGCAAATCTAGCTATCAAAGTGAAAACCAAACATCAAGTTGAAGTTTTGGTTAAATTTACTGTACAGTGAAAAAGGGATAATTAATGCATCCCTAAAATAGCTTACTTGCATTGATGCTAAACCAAATTCATTGAATTTGTGGCTAAACTTATGTACAGGAATCATAAACTTGTCCTAATTACATGTTCTAGTGGCAAAAAAATACATTGCCAGATTCAATTAATTCATCTCAGTTCCTTGTTGTTAGGAGGGAGTCTGGATTTTAAAAGAAAAATTGGAAACCAAAAAAATACATTGCCAGATTGATTTATTATAGTTTAGCCGACAAATAAAATTGGAAAATGCATTTTGTTTTAGTTAGATGTTTTTGACATAGCTTCTATGTATAAATCTTCTCAACAAAATGATTGGACCAATGATACGACGGTTAAATAATTGTTATAGTTAGGTGTTTTTAGTAAGAGTTTTCAATAAGTTTAAGCTCTATACACGGAGCAATCCTAATAACAATAAGTTATTATTTTTGTCTTCCTCTCCTTTGTCTTTGTCAATTTTCTCCTACATGATTATCGCCTAGTTATCCATTCTTATGTAATAGCTAACAAATATGTATTTAACTAAGTGCTATGATAAAGAATGAAATTTAGAATATTAACTCAACAGATTGAGATTAATGAACATAAGTTATTATTTTTGTCTTTCCTCTCCTTTGTGTAACGACCCGTATTTTCACGGATCGAAACATCGTAAAATAATTGACCTTTGGTTGCATTGCTGTTAAGTCGTTTCAGATTTTAGCAGAATTTTTCTTAAGTCTTAAGTCGTAGCCGACTTAGGAGGTTTGGACGAGTTAAGAAATAGGTCTGGACGAGTTAATGACTAAGTGGTAGGTCGGCGACGACCTAAGGAAGAGGGGAGTGGTTTAAGTCGGTTGATAGTTTGGGATGACCTAAGGAATTAACCGGGTTAAGGAAGATTAAGTCATAGGGTGGCTTAGGTCGAGTGACCGACTTAAGGGAGTAGCCTATCTAAGAAGTTGACCGACTTATAGTATTAACCGACTTAAGGATAGTGGTGAGTTAAGTTGTTACCCAGTTAAGGAATCAGCGAGTTAGCGAGTTAAGGTGGTAAGTCGTGGACGACCTAGGGTATGATATAGGTCGTATGCGACTTAGTATGTTTGTCTTTTTCGGTCCTATTTGTTTAAGTCCTAGGTCGAAAACGACCTAAGAGATAAGTCGTGACCGACTTATAGGGTAGACGACTAAGAGGCTAGCGACTTAGGAGATAGGCAGGTTTGTGGCCTTATAGTTAGGTCGCACCTGTTGATGAGTTGGTAGGTCGTATACTTGTTAAGTCGTATCTCGCTGAGACCCAGTTTGTTAAGTCGTAGCTATTAGGTCGTAAGTCGTATACCCAGTTAGGTCGTAACCGACTTAGGGGTTAGCTGCTGAGTTGTCAGGTTGTTTAGGGGCGCATGTGTTGAGTCGGAGGCTCAGTTAAGTCGTAGGATGGCATAGCTTTAGGTCGTAGGTCGGCATAGTGTTAAGTCGGCAGCGACTTAAGGAGATAGCCGAGTTACGACTTAGGGTATTTTCTGCCTATAAATAGAAGGGGGTTGGCTTCATTTTTGGGGTCCGGATTTTGAAGCGACGAAGTGCTGCCATTTTGAGAGCTCGACTTCTACACTTCTTCACTTCTTTTCTCCACTCTAATCTAGTGCTTCCATCCATCCAAATCGAAGATCAAGATTGAAGATTCAAGAGCTTAGATTGAAGATCTTCATCTTTTCAAGAGAGATTTCTTCGTTTGAAGCGGATCCGTGATAGATCAAGCTTCATCCTTCGCTGTCCAGATCTGAAGTGTGTTGATTTGAGGTTGTTTAGGTGATTTGGTGAGTGGTGATTATCTCTCACACGGATCCAAAGGAGTATATCGGATTGTTGGCCCGATTTGGTGTTAAAATAGAGATTTCCATGCATTTTCTTCATCCTATGTGTAGATCCATATAGATCCATTGTTCATGATGATGTTACATCCATTTTATCATATGTTAACCTATGCAAGTTCATTCATCAAGTTTGTAGAGATATAATCCATGTTTTCATGCTTATTGGACTTTCAACTCTTTAATTACGAAAATGCCATTATTGTTATAATTGTCTACTTAGATCATTTTTGAATGCTTGATTGCTTGGATTGATGTTTGATTTGATTGATTGTTATGAACTAGATGATTGATGATTAGATTTAGATCGAAGGTGATTCAAAAGCTAAGGGGAAGGCTCTTGAATTGGAAAAGCTGCTCGTGGCATATGTAGCGGGATGATGAAGCTCTTATGCATAGATTCGATGATGTGATGATGAGATGAGGCTTTGCGAGGATGTAATGAAGCGAGGCAATCATGTGATGAAGACTTGGTCTAATCCAGACGGGATCATTCCAAGCATGTTGATAACTCGGTGATATGATTCGAGTTGAGGATAATGAATGGATATGAGAATAGTCGTCGAGGAGGATGACTAGGAGGCTTGGATAGCATCGTTGTTGAAGGTTCTAGCATGCTCTAAGCAAGAGTACGTTTGGGCAGATTCGATAGTCCCAACGGCCAACTGTTGATGGTCGAGTACTCTGGGCAGATTCGATAGTCCTAGGCACGGGCTGCGACGACGTGCGGGAGTTATGTCTAGAACCGGGGTTTCCATTAGCCCTTGACGGACGGCTGAAAGAATGTGCCGGTCATTCAATTAACGGTGATATCGAAGCAATGATAACAGTGATAGCCAGAGTCATGGATGTTTGGTTGTAACGTCATTTCGGACTCAAGAGCGGTATTTTCTGGGTGCTTATCTGATTTAGGCCTTGGTACTTGGAAATCATCGCCCTTGACTCGAGTGATAGTAGCTTTACTTTAAAATTGTATGCTCTGCTATGTTTGCTTCTGCTTAGTGTGTGTCTGGGGGCTATCACTGTAGAATGAGGTTGGAGTGGGAGGGTTGTATTCCTATTCCTTTTCCTTTATGCTCTTTTGGTATGTTGTTAGTTAATTTACTGCTCACTAAGACTGTTGTCTGACTCAAGGCTTTATGTTTTAATTCTTATTGCCTTGGGCTGTTCGTCCATTTTGGGACGGGCAGACTAGGTAGTAGGTGACAGGTGCTGTTCTCTTCTCACGATGCTGATATCGAAGACGAGCTGGAGGGTTGCATATTATCTTCTTATTATATGTACTGGATATTCCGCTGTATTGTATTCTCTGAGAGAGATGTAGTGAGGCTTGATGTATTGACTATGTGGATGCTTGTATTCAACTATTATGGAGTTTTATATGATGTCATTTTGTTCTGTAAAGCTTCACTATACATATGTTCTATTGTATTTTGTCCATGCGCTGTGAGTAATACGATAGATTCTGTCGTTTTAATCTTACCTTGACAATCGTCCATGGTCGCCAGGCACACTTTACAGCGCTCTATCTTTAGATTCGGTGCAGGGGTCATGGGCGGTCGTCACATTTGGTATCAGAGCATTGGTTAATCGATTTTACCCAACGCTCACCGTCGTAACTACGTATGAGAGACGTAATTGTATTTTGATGGATGAATACTATATATAATATAGTAGCTTAGTAGGGTTGAGTCCTTTATGCAGTTGTTTCTCTAGATGTTCTAATCATTCCTTTTTATAGATATTGAGAATGAGTCGAAGAGGGAGACCAGCTGCTAGGGAAGGCCGTGCTACTGAAGAGACTGCTGATTATGCAGCCATGTTCGAAGCTATGATGACTTCGATCATGAGAAGGATACCAGTTCCGGGGGCAGCAGTAGATGTTGAAGTTCAAGTCCAAACTCCGAAACCAGTGGATTTTGCTAAGCTGTGCAAGGATTATACTGCTCTTGGAGGGAAGGTTTTCTTGGGAACAGAATCTACCATTGAGGTCCAGAGATGGATAGATGCTTGTAGAAGGATTTTTGGTGATTTGGGGATTGATGATGCAACTAAGAGGAAGTTGGCATCAAGGCAGCTTCAAGGGAGAGCCTCTGATTGGTGGAACTCTATTACCATCAATACTGCGGAGGAAGAGATTACTTGGGAGCAATTCCAAGCTAGATTTGAAGCTAAGTTTATTCCTACAGCTCAGAAGTCTGTTCTGTTCAAGAAGTTTGTAGAACTCAAGCAGGGTGGGAGATCTGTTCTTGAGTATGTTTCTGAGTTTGAGGCTTTGTCCAAGTATGCCCGGTCATATATTGAATCCGCTTATCAGAAGAATGAGAAGTTCGTGACCGGCTTGGATAGTTATCTTGGGAGACAGTTGGTGGATCATTTGGACGATTCATTTGAGAAGCTTGTGGAGAAAGCTCTTAGGCATGAGAGTCTGTTTCCTAAGGAAGGACCTGTTGTTGCTGTTACCAAGGGAGAATCTAAACCACAGCAGGGTGGAAACCAGAAGAGGAAGCAGCAGCAGCAGAAGGGTAAGGATGGCCAGAAGAAGCCGAAAGGCGAGGTGACTTGCTACAATTGTCAGCAGAAGGGCCATTTCTCGAAGGATTGTAAGAATCCTAAGGTGCCGATGAAGTGTCATAACTGTGACAAGCCGGGGCATTTCAGGAAGAATTGTCCAGAACCAAGGAAGGACAGGCAGATTGTGCAAGCCTATGCTTTAGGAGCTGTTCCGTCGTCTTCGAAAGCTCCTACTGCTGAAGAGAAGGGAAAGAGTGTGGTTGTTCAAGGTACTCTTTTCCTATGTGGTATTCCAGTTAGAGTTTTGTTTGATACTGGAGCATCGCATTCGTTTGTTTGTAATGAACTAGTAGGCCGGTTAGATTTGAAGCCGGATATTGTTGATAGGCCATTGGTTGTGACTAATCCAGTTGGGGGTTCGTCTTGTTTGTGTATGTTATGCCGTGGTCTAGTTGTGTCGAGTCATGGTTGCTCTTTTGTTTGTGATTGCTTTGTTCTGAACTTTGCGGGGTTCGGAATTATCTTGGGTATGGACTGGCTTAGGAAGTATGCGGCTAAGGTTGATTGTGAGAGGCTGGAGGTGACAGTCGAGAATGTGGAAGGGCGAAAGATTGTGATACGATGTAAGCATGAGGAAGGCGTCTTCATGAGCTTCATGTATTCGCTAGTTGTTCCACGGGATGGACTGTCTTTAGTGCCAATCGCAAATGGATTCGAGGATGTCTTTGACGAAGTCAAAGGGTTGCCGCCGCATAGAGAGATCGAGTTTCGTATAGATCTAGTTGAAGGAGCCAGACCTGCTGTGATGCCTCTTAGGCGGATGGCGCCTAGGGAACAGCAGGAGTTGAGGGTGCAAGTTGATGACCTTTTATAGAAAGGATTCATTCGGCGTAGTGTGTCCGAATGGGGTGCACCAGTTGTGTTCGCAACCAAGGCAGATGGGTCGTTGAGATTGTGCGTCGATTATCGTGAGCTGAATAAGGTGACTAAGAAGAACAAGTATCCATTGCCGAGAATAGATGACTTGTTTGATCAGCTTCACGAAGCTAAGGTGTTTTCTCAGATGGATTTGGCAACGGGATTTCACCAGTTGAGAGTGGCTAAGGATAGTGTACCGAAGACGGCTTTTAGGACACCATCCGGTTTCTTTGAGTGGTTGGTAATGCCGTTTGGATTGACCAACGCGCCAGCATATTTTGTGGATCTTATGAATAGAGTGTTCAGAGATCAGTTGAACAAGTTCGTACTTGTGTTCGTGGATGATATTCTGATTTATTCCAGAACGGAAGAAGAGCACAAGACGCACTTGCGTAATGTTTTGGAGATATTACGGAAACATCAGTTGAAGGCTAAGTTTTCGAAGTGTCACTTCTGGAAGAGTGAAGTGAGGTTCTTAGGCCATGTGATTTCTGGAAATGGAATAGCGGTTGATCCCGCTAAGGTGGCAGCAATCCAAGATTGGGTTAGACCTAAGAATGCATCAGATGTGAGAAGTTTTCTTGGATTGGCAGGATATTATCGACGGTTTATCAAAGACTTCTCCAAGGTAGCTGCACCGTTAACAGGATTAACGAAGAAGAACCAAGTGTTCTGTTGGGATGCTAAGTGTGAGCAAGCTTTCGGAATCCTGAAAGAGCGATTGACGAGTGCTCCTGTTTTGACTATTCCAGGTGGGAATGATGAGATGGTGGTTTACACCGACGCATGTGGTACTGGACTAGGAGCAGTGCTGATGCAGAAGGATAAAGTTGTTGCGTATGCCAGTCGACAACTGAAGCCGCATGAAAGGAATTACCCAACTCATGATTTGGAATTGGCGGCAATTGTATTTGCTCTGAAGATGTGGAGACATTATCGGTTGGGAGTTCGATTCGAGTTGTTTACAGATCACAAGTCGTTGAAGTATCTTTTCTCCCAAAAGGATTTGAATCTTCGGCAGCAACGTTGGCTAGAGTTTTTAGCATCATATGATTTTGGTATAGCTTATACTCCGGGAAAAGGTAACGCAGTGGCAGATGCGTTAAGTCGAAGACATGCAGGATTGGGAACCATGTTTTCTGAATGGAAGAGTCTCGAGTATTTAGCTGGATTTGACTTCAGGCCTAGATGCGAATTGGAACCTGAGATATTGGCAAACTTATCAATAAGACCCACCCTTGTGGAAAGGATTGGTGAGAGCCAAAAGCGAAATGATAAGCTTGTCAAGATTATCCGTGATTTGGAATCTGGGGTGGATCCAGAAAAGGATAAAGGATTCGAGGTTGATCGAGAGGGTTGGCTTCGAAAGCGAGGACGACTAGTTGTTCCCGATATAGATGAATTGAGGAGTGAAGTTTTGAAGGAAAGTCATCACTCGAAGTTGACAATTCATCCAGGTGGAAATAAGATGTATCGGGATATGAAGAGAACCTACTACTGGGAAGGTATGAAGAAGGATGTTGGAAATTTTATTTCCAAATGTATGAACTGCCAGTTGGTAAAAGCCGAACAGAAGAAGCCAAGTGGATTGCTTCAGCCATTAGAAGTTCCTACATGGAAGTGGGAACAAGTGTCGATGGATTTTATTGATGGACTACCTAGAACAAGAACGGGAAACGAAGGTATTTGGGTCATTGTGGATCGTCTGACCAAGAGTGCGAGGCTCATTCCTGTTCGATCGACTAGGACTGCATCAAAGTTGGCTGAGTTGTATGTTAAGTGGATAGTTCGATTCCATGGTATTCCGAAGAGTATAGTGAGCGATCGAGACCCATTGTTCACTAGTGGATTTTGGAAGAGCTTCCAGGAAGTCTTGGGAACCGAGTTGTGTTTGAGTACAGCTTATCATCCCCAAACAGATGGTCAGACTGAGAGAGTCAACCGAGTTTTGGAAGATCTCCTCAGAGCATGTGTTTTGGACTTCGGAGGATCATGGGAAGATCACCTTCATTTGGTGGAGTTTGCGTACAACAACAGTTACCAGTCAAGCATTGGTATGGCACCGTATGAGGCATTGTATGGAAGACCGTGTAACTCTCCGACATGTTGGTTGGAACCTGGAGAAAAGTTGATACTTGGGCCAGAGATGATTCGACAGACTTCGGATTGCATAGAGATCATTCGGCAACGAATGAAGGCAGCCCAAGACCGTCAAAAGAGTTATGCTGATAAGCGTAGAAAGGATTTGGAATTCGACGTAGGAGATATGGTTTTTGTGAAGATTTCTCCACTAAAGAATGTTATTCGATTCGGGAAGAAAGGAAAATTGACTCCGAGATTTGTTGGACCATTCCCGATCATCGAGCGAATTGGAAAGCTCGCTTACAGATTGGAGTTACCAGAGAAGATGTCGGGTGTGCACAATGTTTTTCATGTATCATATCTACGGAAGTATGTGCACGACTCGAGTACGGTAGTTTCTGCTGATAGCTGTGAAGACTTAGAAGTTGATCCAGTCGATAGAAGACCTCGTAAGCCGTTTCGTGTTGTTGAAACTGACACGAAACAGCTTAGGAGGAAGATAGTTAAGTTGCTCAAGATACAATGGAGTGATGATGATAACGACTGTACGTGGGAGGTGGAAGAGAGGATGAAAGCAGCTCATCCTGAACACTTCAAGGTATGGCCCTAAGGTGTCGTGTCATCTCACGATATTGTAACTTGTTCTAAGTCTTAGAATTCTGTACGCTAAGCTAGAATTTGGATGCATGGTTTGTTGATTGCTATGGATGATAGGCGTGCAGAATAGTCTTTGATTGCTTGGTTTGTTTGGAATTTCGGGGGCGAAATTCCTAAGGGGGAGAGAATGTAACGACCCGTATTTTCACGGATCGAAACATCGTAAAATAATTGACCTTTGGTTGCATTGCTGTTAAGTCGTTTTAGATTTTAGCAGAATTTTTCTTAAGTCTTAAGTCGTAGCCGACTTAGGAGGTTTGGACGAGTTAAGAAATAGGTCTGGACGAGTTAATGACTAAGTGGTAGGTCGGCGACGACCTAAGGAAGAGGGGAGTGGTTTAAGTCGGTTGATAGTTTGGGACGACCTAAGGAATTAACCGGGTTAAGGAAGATTAAGTCATAGGGTGGCTTAGGTCGAGTGACCGACTTAAGGGAGTAGCCTATCTAAGAAGTTGACCGACTTATAGTATTAACCGACTTAAGGATAGTGGTGAGTTAAGTTGTTACCGAGTTAAGGAATCAGCGAGTTAGCGAGTTAAGGTGGTAAGTCGTGGACGACCTAGGGTATGATATAGGTCGTATGCGACTTAGTATGTTTGTCTTTTTCGGTCCTATTTGTTTAAGTCCTAGGTCGAAAACGACCTAAGAGATAAGTCGTGACCGACTTATAGGGTAGACGACTAAGAGGCTAGCGACTTAGGAGATAGGCAGGTTTGTGGCCTTATAGTTAGGTCGCACCTGTTGATGAGTTGGTAGGTCGTATACTTGTTAAGTCGTATCTCGCTGAGACCCAGTTTGTTAAGTCGTAGCTAGTAGGTCGTAAGTCGTATACCCAGTTAGGTCGTAACCGACTTAGGGGTTAGCTGCTGAGTTGTCAGGTTGTTTAGGGGCGCATGTGTTGAGTCGGAGGCTCTGTTAAGTCGTAGGATGGCATAGCTTTAGGTCGTAGGTCGGCATAGTGTTAAGTCGGCAGCGACTTAAGGAGATAGCCGAGTTACGACTTAGGGTATTTTCTGCCTATAAATAGAAGGGGGTTGGCTTCATTTTTGGGATCCGGATTTTGAAGCGACGAAGTGCTGCCATTTTGAGAGCTCGACTTCTACACTTCTTCACTTATTTTCTCCACTCTAATCTAGTGCTTCCATCCATCCAAATCGAAGATCAAGATTGAAGATTCAAGAGCTTAGATTGAAGATCTTCATCTTTTCAAGAGAGATTTCTTCGTTTGAAGCGGATCCATGATAGATCAAGCTTCATCCTTCGCTGTCCAGATATGAAGTGTGTTGATTTGAGGTTGTTTAGGTGATTTGGTGAGTGGTGATTATCTCTCACACGGATCCAAAGGAGTATATCGGATTGTTGGCCCGATTTGGTGTTAAAATAGAGATTTCCATGCATTTTCTTCATCCTATGTGTAGATCCATATAGATCCATTGTTCATGATGATGTTACATCCATTTTATCATATGTTAACCTATGCAAGTTCATTCATGAAGTTTGTAGAGATATAATCCATGTTTTCATGCTTATTGGACTTTCAACTCTTTAATTACGAAAATGCCATTATTGTTATAATTGTCTACTTAGATCATTTTTGAATGCTTGATTGCTTGGATTGATGTTTGATTTGATTGATTGTTATGAACTAGATGATTGATGATTAGATTTAGATCGAAGGTGATTCAAAAGCTAAGGGGAAGGCTCTTGAATTGGAAAAGCTGCTCGTGGCATATGTAGCGGGATGATGAAGCTCTTATGCATAGATTCGATGATGTGATGATGAGATGAGGCTTTGCGAGGATGTAATGAAGCGAGGCAATCATGTGATGAAGACTTGGTCTAATCCAGACGGGATCATTTCAAGCATGTTGATAACTCGGTGATATGATTCGAGTTGAGGATAATGAATGGATATGAGAATAGTCGTCGAGGATGATGACTAGGAGGCTTGGATAGCATCGTTGTTGAAGGTTCTAGCATGCTCTAAGCAAGAGTACGTTTGGGAAGATTCCATAGTCCCAACGGCCAACTATTGATGGTCGAGTACTCTTGGTAGATTCGATAGTCCTAGGCACGGGCTGCGACGACGTGCGGGAGTTATGTCTAGAACCGGGGTTTCCATTAGCCCTTGACGGACGGCTGAAAGAATGTGCCGGTCATTCAATTAACGGTGATATCGAAGCAATGATAACAGTGATAGCCAGAGTCATGGATGTTTGGTTGTAACGTCATTTCGGACTCAAGAGTGGTATTTTCTGGGTGCTTATCTGATTTAGGCCTTGGTACTTGGAAAACATCGCCCTTGACTCGAGTGATAGTAGCTTTACTTTAAAATTGTATGCTCTGCTATGTTTGCTTCTGCTTAGTGTGTGTCTGGGGGCTATCACTGTAGAATGAGGTTGGAGTGGGAGGGTTGTATTCCTATTCCTTTTCCTTTATGCTCTTTTGGTATGTTGTTAGTTAATTTACTGCTCACTAAGACTGTTGTCTGACTCAAGGCTTTATGTTTTAATTCTTATTGCCTTGGGCTGTTCGTCCATTTTGGGACGGGCAGACTAGGTAGCAGGTGACAGGTGCTGTTCTCTTCTCACGATGCTGATATCGAAGACGAGCTGGAGGGTTGCATATTATCTTCTTATTATATGTACTGGATATTCCGCTGTATTGTATTCTCTGAGAGAGATGTAGTGAGGCTTGATGTATTGACTATGTGGATGCTTGTATTCAACTATTATGGAGTTTTATATGATGTCATTTTGTTCTGTAAAGCTTCACTATACATATGTTCTATTGTATTTTGTCCATGCGCTGTGAGTAATACGATAGATTCTGTCGTTTTAATCTTACCTTGACAATCGTCCATGGTCGCCAGGCACACTTTACAGCGCTCTATCTTTAGATTCGGTGCAGGGGTCATGGGCGGTCGTCACACTTTGTCTTTGTCATTTTTCTCCTACATGATTATCGCCTAGTTATCCATTCTTATGTAACAAAAAACAAAATTTTGTCAGCTTGTATACAATTTGCAATAGATAGGAGTGTATGTAGGTGCAAGTAAACTTAGTTGACAATGCTGCCACAACAGGCATGAACATTCCAACTTCGCCAACTTGTCCGCATTTTGATTTAGCCAGGAATGCAAGTTGAATACTTACTTTAGTTCACACTTTGATTTTCAGTATTGTCAAAGTGTCATGACAACATGGCTCATTACATCATGCAGCTCCTATTAGTTAGATTCTTTTACAACTACTATTTAGAAATCAGATAGTAAGAAAGATAGTATGTAGAAATAGTTTAGGTGAAATAAGTTAAATGATGGAGCAATATTAACCAAGCACCTACAATTGCTTTATGAAATTTGTAAATCGATAATCAAAATTGGTCAAAATGGGAAACCTAGCATCAAGCTGGCATAAAAGTGAAAATTAAGTACAAACTAATTTCACCCGAATCAAAAAATAGGTTGACAACTTGTACCATATTTTCAAATCAAACAGAAAACAACTTTGTGTTATCTGATGCAAATGAATTAACATATAGACCAGTAGAACCAATACAAACAGGAAATTGATTTGAGTTAGCGAAGGTGAAATGAATTAACAATTATAGTAGTATAACACATACAAACAGAGTGGTTCTACAGCATACAAAATAGGACAATTTTTATAAAATATATTTAATGTTGATAAAACTAGTTAAATTATAGAAACTTCGTTAATTTATTCAATTGTTTATAAAACTTGGAAATCAATAACAATTAGTTAAATTTTTTTACTTGGTTATTTTTTTAAAACTTGGAAATTAATAAGAACTAGTTAAGTTTGTTAACTTAGTTATTTTTTAAAAACTTAATTAGTTTTTATAAACTTAGTTATTTTAATAAATTTATTTAATTTTTACAAATTTAGTTAAATTTTACAAAAATTAGTTAATTTTATAACTTTATTTAATTTTATAAAACTTAGTTAACTTGATTGACTTTTTATAAAATTTAGTTAATTTTTATAAATTTCTAAAATTTTATTAATATTTAGAAAATTATTTAATTTTTATAAAACTTGGTTAACTTATTTAAATTTTTATGTAAATTAGTTAACTTTTATAAATTTATTTAAGTTTTATAAATTTAGTTAATTTTTATAAATTTATTTGTTTTATAAACTTAGTTAGTTTTCCTGTGCATAAATAAAAAAACTTATATAATGTTAACATATATCAAATATCCCAAAGTATTGTAGTGGTCATCACATGCAACTTGCATAACAATCATATGTTGATTTGGACATAGTAATTACATAAATGAACGAATTGGTAAATTCAGTAACACATTCCGTTCGGATCTATTCAAGAGCTGTTTGATTTTGGAGCATTAACCATTTGTGATGGCCTTCTTTCACCATTACAGATTTAATTTGCAAACAAGGAATTCAATATATCTCCCTCAAAGATGATACTTTTAGTAGCAATCCTAATAATAAAATAATTATAAAATTAACTAACTTCTATTAACTTGGTTATTTATTATAAAACTTACTTAACTTGAATTTTCTACAAGTTGGATAGTTCAGTTTTTCCATCTTAACATACTGGTGAACTTGTATTTTCTATACCTGTGTTGCCGTGAATGGTTCTCATACATATAAATGTATATTATACATTTTTTTAAATGTTGCATCGGCTCTCCACTACTTCAGTTTTGATCATAGGTCTTCAGCATTTCGGGCACACCCTGATCATGAATCCACTTTGCAGTCTAGTTTCGTTCAGATGCAACTGTGTTTATCCAAGTAGCAACCTGCTCAACGCACTCATGCCTTGCTCACGCCAACAAGAGCTCATGTTCTTTTTTTCCTTTGCAGTCTAGCTTTCAGCACTATTGTGGTGTGCTTACATCTACATCCTCTATCCAGATTCTTTTGCATGCTTAACTCATCCTGTCTTCCTGCTCGCACCCACCGATCAGCAGTGCATTTCCCAAAATTTATCAAAAATCTCATTTTCATCTCTTATTACCTCTATATTACCATCAAACGCGTACACTACCCTATGCAACTAATTAAAGTAAAGAAATCTTTTCATTTTCTCATTATTTCTTTTTTCCTGCATCCAATAACAATATCATGCCATATAACATAAAGAGATGATGGAGTTCCATGTAACAGCATAGATTAATAAGGATTGGATGTAATTAATCAAATATGTTTACAAAGTAGATTCTAATGTAAGTAAAATTAGTTTCTATGCACTTTGATAGATCTTAATATTTTGGAAAAGTTGAAACTATGTGGTCAGGTACTAAAAGTAGTAATATGGTAAAAGACAATTAACTAAATGAACATCATAAATTAAGCACAATTGGTATTATATCAGTAAACAAAATAACTTTAGGGGTGAAAGAAAGGATTTTATCAAAATCTATCTAGTGTTATCACAAACCAAGCTAAAAATTATCAAAAAAACAAACATAGGTCTCAAAAAAATAAGAGAATTGATAATAATATCTAGTCCACATATTTTGTACATATGAAACACGGTGCATAGTCAAAAGCATGATTCAAAACCAACAGCCCGTAAAATACACTTGTTATGTGTATATTTAGGACAAAAATAATTATAACTGATTACCTATGGCATGGAATTGACTTCTAAGTTTCTTCCTCATGATGCCTCTCTATCCAAGTTTTCACTATTGGGATATTATTGTAGATTTGGTTGGTCTGAAAAGGGAAAGTAGATTGATACAAGGGTTATAACAAAGATAGAACAACTTAAAAGGAAACTGATTCCAAAATTGAATGGATCTGAGTATGGCATCAAGCAGAGGGAAACATTCTACATGTAGAAAAAATGTGTAGCAAAATCATCTAACTCTATATTAGAGCCATTTGGTCTTATAAAATTGTTTCTATAGTTATCATTTACAAAACATGTAGCAACAAACTCTTCAAATTTTTAATCAAAATTCGAATTCTGCAATCAATCAGAATAAAATTACAGGTTATTCCTAGGATTGAAAACATATTATCCTATAATCAAACGCAGATCATTTTACAATAAACATAGAATTTTAATCAAAATCCTAGTTAATAAAATCAATTAACAAAAGAACGTGGATGTTTAATGTAGAAATTAAACAAAAATATTATACTTGGAAGAGTGACAGAACTAGAAATGATACTGAGAGATGATTTTGGAGTGTAGGATTCTAAAGATGCGATGATATAGAAAGATAGATTTGTACGCGTTAGGGTTTTGATGAGCGATGAAACTGGGGAGTTTTCCGTGATTTTTGGCTTTGGACTTAGCAGTGAAAATTGGATTTCAAGGTAATGAAAATGGGAGGGAGTTAAATAATACATACCGCCTATTTTTTTGTTTTGATGTAGGAAACTTTAAAAGCATGGATAATGCGTCATATTCGACTCTAAGAAACAAATAATTAAACAAAGACAGCAATATATATTCCAATGCTATCCGTTCTTGCAATAGATATACCATTTTCTTGTAGTGTTTTTACTTTCAAAATTTATAATTTGATTTTGTAAAGAATTAAATTTAAAATGTATTTAAATATATATACGAAATTTTTTATATTTTATTATTCAAACAAAAATATGTGTATATATATATATAATTAACATTTTAATGTTATTTGTAATAAAGAAATGTTATACGATCAAAAATATAATGAATAATTATTTGTATACATACATGTTATCTAGCCATTTTTATATTTTGAAAAAAAATCAAATTTTACATTTAAATATTTTTAGATTTGACTATTTTTTTAATAAATAATCCTCGAACAAAAATTATCAAAATTATTTGTTTATTTATTATTTTTAAAAACATACTAATAATGTATTAAATTTTATTCACATTAATATATATCTATGTGTGTACATTTAACATATACATAAAGATTTATTTATTATTTTATATTTTAAATTAAATTACATACATATTAAATTTGAATAATATATGTATAATTGTTTTTTTGGAAATAAAAATATATGTTTATAATTTTAAATACAAATTTACATGTAATGCATAATCGTTACATTTAATATAAAATCAATTTTTTCTTTAGAGCCCTTTTAAACCATTTCAATTCTCGAATTTTTTAATACATGGCCAACAGCATATATGTATGCATAAACTCGAAAAAATACTTATTACAATAACAATATATATATATTCCAAAAGGATAGTATACATGTAAGGATTCATAATAATATATTCGATCTAACTATACATGGATCATATGGTGGACACGTACATATATAAAAATTATACATAAAAGTGTTACCATACTATTGCATAGAGATTACTCCTTGAATGCTGAATCTAATTGACTCTGTCTGAATTTGAATTTCTCCAAAAGGAGCTACATACCGTCGCACTAATTTTATTCAAATTTGTGCTTTGAGGCTTGAATTGATGGAGGAAGGGTATGGGGTAATTTTAGCCAGCAAAGGAAAGAAGATAAACCAAAGCACAAGCGCAAAAGTGAGGGATTAGAAGTGTATAAATAGGAGAGAACGGTAGGGGAAATTTGTTGACCCGGATCCATTATTTTCTCCACTAGTTCACATCCCACACAAACCAAATCAAACCCTCTTCCCATTCTTTAATAGCCGACCACACCTTTCCCCTTTAAGGGCCTCCATGCCGCTTTAAGCCTAATCGAACAATATACATTTGAATCTAATTTAAATGAACATCCATATCGCATATCGATATGTGTGTGCATAACATTTATATACGCACTATTTTCAACAATGATCAACACCTATCAAATAAAAGTTTATAATTAATTTACATAAATATAACTAATTTACATAAATATAATTAATTTAATTAATTTGTAGCAATTATAATTTAATTAAATCTGGTGGTAGTTAGAGTATTTAACATTTTGGTTGTGTAACTCTTAGGTGTAAATTCGATCAGTGATTAATATCGAATAATTCAAATATTAACGTTCACACGTCACCTTAGCTAGTGGTGTGAGGTAATTTTCAAATTTATCGCCATATAGCTTTGGTAAAAATTCAACTTTACTTATTTTAAGTGATAGGTAGTGGAAATTAGTTACACACATTCTCTTCATTAAAACTATATCACTTCAGGACTTATGGAATTTGGTAATGGTCAAAATCCCAATATTATCAACATTTAACTATATATTTCAAACACAAAGTCCTTAGTTCAACAATAACAATTATTATTAACCGAACTACTCAAGCCAGAGACTATGACTTTGAGTTGACTTCAGTTGATTGTGATACTAACTGAGGAGGTGAATTCTTTATATAATAGCGTTTCACTTCCGATGCTTCCACTCGACCCAACTATAGTCATTCGATGGACGTCATGCCATGATTTTATTATAACCAAAGCAAGGTTTCCACATTGAACCGATGGTATTCCCAAGTCGAGAGAATTGTGTAATATTTTCGCATTGATATTTTCTACTTTTCCATAGTTATATTAACTAACAGAAATCTACCGAGTGATTCATTCCATGGTTATCCAATAATAATCAGTACATAACCCCTTGGTTCCCTCAGCGGCCATGAGTAATACGCTGTCCAGTACTTGGAGAGCGTTACGTACTCTAGTCTCAAAGGATGTATCGATATCTACTTTCGACACATCTTGACACGGAATATTTAAAATGATATGTTTATTATATTGTGATAAATTTCCCATGATTGCACATGTTGTAATTACTATCACAAAACATATCTTTTATGAATTTTCTATTGAATATACTTAAATTAAATAGTTAATTAATATAACATGTTATATCAAGTATATAATAGAAAGAAAAACACTATTTATTTCGAACGAAATTTTATTGCGGAGTTAATAATTTACAATAAATGCTAAAATTTCCCATATAGAATACCCTAACTCTAGTAATCTCATACTTGCACTTCTAAAAACGATCTAGAATTTCGGGCACTTCGTATTTAAATATCTGAACTATTTAAACATTTGAATCTTGGATTAAATGTTATTAAAGTGATTAAATAACCCTATTAACCACCTTTTAAATCATAACTGATGATTGTAAACTTGTTTTGAAAAAATGCTTACAAAAATAAATACTTTGAAGAAATATCGATAGTGACCGAAAATCATTTTATCGATAAATAGCGTTTTACTCGTCAGAAGTTGTTCAAACTTTTTTGCATACGCTTATTTTCTTAGCAAATCATTAAAATGAAAATAAAATTACCATTTATGGAAATAAATTTTTTGATGATGTCATGGGTGATGTCATAAAAGATATTTTGAAAATGAGCTTTTAAGGAAAGTCTTAAGTGTTAAGAAATGAAAATGGGGTATAAAGGTAGCATGTGAGAGGGAGGCTTCTTTGTGACCTTTCGTGGAAGATAAAAGGTGTTGATGACCTCTTGTAAAAATCTATAAATACACCCTTAAGGATTTCATAATTTACATAAGATTGAAATATAATAAAAACTTGAAAATGGTGGAAGTGGATTAGCACTAATCCACTTTGTTCTTCACTAACTTTCTCTAATTAACCAAAATCTTTTCTGAACTCCACCAAACATTCACTAATACCTTAGAACACCTTAGGAAGCTTAGATCTGAAGTCAAAGTGGAAGGAAAGTGAAGGATGTGGAGGGTCTAGCTTAGTCGTGAGAAATGGAAGAGGAGGGGAGATGTTGCCTTGGTTTGGAAGTGCCAAAGGTTGGATCTTTAGTAGTTTGGTGATGGTAGTAAGTGTTCTTGACTTTGGTTGTGCTTGAGCATGTGTTTGGCTTGGATCTAAGTGAGTTATCTCACTATCTTGTTTGTATATATTGTGTTTATATATGTTTTGTTTGAAATATAAAGTTAAAGTGACATTAACTAAGTAAAATTATAAACTTTTGACCCCTCTTGCTTTTGAAAGCAAATGACAACTTTACATTGTATAACGTCACTTCTATTACCCACTTAAACATATGACTTAGCCTCGAATTGATATTTAAATGGTTGCTTGGATCATGTATTGAATTGAAATATGTTTGAAAGTATATGAAGTGGGAATAGTCTCTATAAGTGCACTTCGATATCCCATAACTTTAACTTGCGTAAAGTGAAGATTTTATGAACTTAACTTGAGATGATTTGATTTGGTTACTCTCTACACATATTTTTGTATATTGGATAGAAAATAGATGGTTTGGAAAGTTATAGGAATTGTGAAACAAAGTTGTGAAAGTTGAAGCAAAAAATATGGTTATAAATACGCTTTGTACATATAGCTTGTTTTCGGGAAATTTTATAAACAAATGGAAAGATATTCTTAAGGATCTCTTTCCATGATTTTTAAGTACACTAAGGGTAGTTGTTACTATAAAAATTTCAAATCTTAAATCATCTGATAAAGCGGTTAAAACTAGTCGTAAAGATCGTGCTTTTCAATGTTGTTCTTTACCAATGACTTTTAACAACATTTATAAATGCTGTAGTAAGTCACTTATGGTTTTAAGTGTTTAAATTGATATTTAAATTTGTTATTTTTCTCTAATATTTTTATAGATGTTTTCTAACCTATTTTTAAGTATTTTAAAGTTGGTTAGAAGTTTAAATATATTTTTAATAATTATATATGTATTTTCAAAGTAAAGAGGTTTTATAGTATAAAACATGTTTTTCATCAAATTATAAATTTGTTATTTTCAAGTGATATTTTACATAGATATTTAAAACCTATTTACAAGTATTTTTAATGTGTTTATATATATATATATAAGTTTTGAAAAAGGTAATTGACTAGGCTTAACACTAAAAGCCGACAAGGTAGACTTCTCTATTTGTGATAGTTAAGATTGAGCTCGAGTAGGGATATAAGCAATAGAGCACTAACCTAATGGCTTCCCCTTGACCGAGGAATAGTTAGGTTGTATTGTCGAAAACATATTAATCTCATTGTTTACTTATTTTTTTGAAAAGTAGTTAACTTTGCTTAATGATAAAAGCTGACGAAGCAGGCTTATCTATTTGTGAGAGTTAAAATTGATGTTCGAGTAGGGATATGAGAAATAGAGGTATAACCTACCGAATTTCCTCTTGACTAAGGAATAGATAAGTCGAGAATGTCGAAAACGTGTTAATTATGTTGTTTATTACTCATTTATGAAAGTCATTAATATTATACTTAACACTAAAAGCCGATGGGGTATATTTATCTATTTTTGAGATTCAAGGATGAAGTGTCCATGCAATGCTTTGATATTCAACCAGTGCTCTAACTTACCTGGCTTCACTCTTAGATAAGGAATAGTTAAGTTGAAATGTTGGAGACGAGTTAAGTATATGAACCATTATTTCTATAAGCGACCGTTTTAAACTAGATAGTCACTTAGTGGATTATCGAACTTAACGAAATATTATCTTAGATCTTTAAAAGAATTTTTTAAAGACAAATATAAGTATGAAATGATTTGGGATTTTTTGTGACAATGTGTTAATAACATTCATCTTTAACCCATTTTGATTATACTTATAAAAGTAAAAAACTCTTTATAAGAATATTTCAAAGATAAATATAAGTGAAATGGTTTTGGGTTTGTAGTGACAATGTTTGAGTAGCATTTGTCTTAAACCTTTTTGAATGAATTTGTGAAAGTACTTAGATCCTTAAAAAGTATATTTTGAAAGAAATTATAATAAAGAATCTTTTGGAAAAAGATAAAAAAAATGCAAAGGTTTAAAGTAATAAATCTTGTTAATGAATTGTGAATATATTTATCCCATTTGAGATAATTATATAAATACTTTTTGGAGCATTTAAAGAGTATAAATGGATAGTATAAATTGATAAAAAGATGTTTTATTAGATAAAAGAAGTTTTACTAATAAAAGGGGTTTTAATTAATAAAAGATTAGTTAAACAAAAAAGGGATTAGAAGTCACTTATGTGACTTAATCGTGCTTTGTATTACTAGATCGTGCTTTGTATGTTTACTCGTTTATCAAAAACATTTAATATACTTAGCACTAAAAGCCAATGAAGTAGGCTTGTCTATCTATGGGAGTTAAGACTGATGTTTGAGTAAGGATATGAGCAATAAAGCTCTAACCTATCGGCTTCACTCTTAACCAAGGGATAGTGTGAGATGAAAATATCGGAAACATGATAAGTATATGAGACTTGGTTTTCATATGCAATCGTTATCATTACTATTGAATATGACCAAATACATCGATATAGTCTTGAGGAGGCCGGGATTGGTAATTTTTTTACTTATCGATAATTATTTCAAGACATTGATACATGCTTCTCTTAGAAGTGGATCTGTTCGAGATGCTGGAATTCATGTGTTGTTTTAAGATCTGTTCGAGATGTGGGGATCCAATTGGGGTTTCGTGTTCTATTCGATTGATGAAGACTCGTGTGAAAGATGCCGAATGTAACTTCAATATTGGAAATGACTAAAAATAGAGTAGGCCTCATAGCCTAGGGTTTAGCTAACCCGCGGCAGGATATTATCACCCCATATCTGGAGTATGCTTATCAATGTTGTGCGTGCGAGGTGAACATATATAGGATCACATGTTAGGGCATTGACCAGCTATGTTTACTTAGAAGTATATTTTATCAAGAGATATATGACATTCGAAGGTAGTTTCTGACCCTTATGCAGGAGATTGGATTTTGGCTTGACCGAAGGGGTCTCCACGGAAAATCCATTATGTGAACGATCCTGGTCAGTTTTGATTGTACCCTCTAATATGCTATTGATTGTAACCAATGTAACCATTCTGGCTATGTTATGTATTTATATTCTACACCCTAGACATTATCTATTATATCACCTTATGTACATATTAGATGGTGGTTCTTTTGAGAGGATAACCGTTATAGCATTCCATATGGTCTCAAAAGTACAGTTATATGCTAGCTACATATTTCTTGAGTATCTCATACCAGACTTATGTCTAACGCTTGGTTTTTGTTTTCCTTAAATTCCTGGCGTACTCTTTCAAGTAGTTTGAGAAAGGTAGGTTCTCGTTGATGTTCATTGGAACTCGATAAGATGAGTTGCATGTTTCACCTACCATATTATTCTTATTTCTGTTGCATTACTGTATTATACGCATTGGCATTTTTAAGGACATGCAGTTATAACTCTCCAGGCTGATGATCGTACTTAGGTTTTGTAACTTTGAAATTTCTATATTGGAATAACCCTTTGTACTATTCTTTTGATATTATATATTATCATTCCGCTTTGAGATTTTGATATTATGTAATTCTCTTCTTTCTTGTTCTATTTCCTTTTCCTTTTCTTTTACCCAAACAATTAGTCTTTCAAACACTTGGGTGTTCGACACATGAATACCGTGGATGTATTAGTGTCAACATCCGAGGGTCGAAATGACAGGTCGTTACAACTTAGAACCTATTATAGAATCTTTATCCTATCACTTCATTCGGTTTGATAAGAACTGATCGAGGCAATCCGTTCATGAATGGATCTGCTATATTATTCTAATTATCAACTCTATCAATCAACTCTCTCTCTAATGATGATGATAAACTAACTTTATCATGTGAAACTATTCAAAGAATGTTTCTTGACTTCTAATGGGCTTTTAACATTACATTGTATCATATGAAAATAATGCAGTATTCTCGGTACGTGGAATCGCCTCTAGCTGAATTACAAATTATGCATTTATATTTATACGTGGCTTTTACTACGGCGCTATTCAAGGCAATGTACTTAGCCATTCATTGAATCAGCCACAACCTTTCAGTTGGAATTCTTTTAACTTAAAGCTTCTTAGTTATGGTCTAAACATTAATTTAATATTGATATATTATTCTCGATAGCACTTATGAAGTCCGAGTCTGAACAGTCCTTCATAAAGAGTTCATTATTTCTGTAAACAATTCTCTAATATTTCATAAATACTCGAGAATACTCTAAACTAATATTTAGTGATCTTAATTTGGATTTGATATTTACTTTATACATCAAATACAAAAGAAAATTATGATATTATAGACAATACAAAATGTACGATAATTCCTATGGCTAATGAATAAAGAATCCATCTTACATGTTCCGTATTAAACATTTTAGTAAGATGACTTTGCATATCATTTAGGACATTCACAGTATCCTTTATACTTATTATAAAAGATATAATTTACAGATCTAATATCAAGTATTAAACAACCAAATTAGAACAAATTTGAACATAAGTACATCATTAATAATCAACAATTTGTTGTTTACTTACAGTTATGGAATATCTATGTACCTTTCAATGTTCATTCTTGTAGACATGCTTTTCCTCTCCATTTTGACAGAAAATAAAATTATTTGATATTTCTATCAAAACACTTGTTCAACTTTGATACTCGTCGAATGATACTTTCATATGTTTTCTCAGATTATATCCGAAAATCCCACAAATTCAATATTGCTCCCACTAACTTCAAGACACTTTGGTTGTTATATGTAAATAGTCTATTTAAATCATTATTTAAAATTTATGTTCCATCACTAATGTACCAAAACACAAAGTATTACAAGGCAATAATTTAGTAAGTAAAATCGGAACCATATTGAGCATATTGAATGGCGAATCTGTTACGCTAATTTTAACAATTGAAACTTATAGTTTTATTCTTATCAATGGTGCTCACTATATTCCAATTGCACTAGTCTTAATGGTTTGATAATGTACCCGAAATACTTATGGATTTGTGCATCATACCATACGTCAGAGTCAATACTCTTAATGGTTTAATTGAACACTGAGGATTATCTATTATCGATATTCATAAAACTCAAAATTTCTCTTTATTGTGCTAGAATACTTATTATGCATTGTGTTTGGTTAGGTTTGGTTAACTTCATTTCATCCCACATAAGCAGATTCGTCTTTGGATCATATCCAATACATTTTGCTACCAATAATTTCTAAAAAAAGCATTTCTTCGATACGAAGTTGGTATTTCTTGAAAAGACAATAGTTTCTTGGTGCAACCGAATAGGTATTCATAAGCACTTTATCGATTGTCTTTTATATAAACTGGTTTGGTTTTACATTACGAGTCTTATGTTCAAAACATAAGTTATTGATCCAATGACGATCGTTCCCAAACCCATTTTGGGTGATCCATATAAGATCCCTCACATACATTATTGTTATACCACCTTTTGGCAAGGTCGTGACACCAAGAACTTGACTGGAAACCAAGGACAGTCGGTCTCGAAGATCGGTTATACATAGGTTCACTATGGATACTGACGAATTTTGTCTGAATCTGGATCAAGCTACAATTGATATGACACGACAAGTAAAGCTGTGGAAGCCGGCGTTCTAAATTTCAGGTCAATTAGAGTTCGTATGCTCAAGTTATAGACCAATCAAGTTAAACATGAGACATGCTTAATTCGTATCCATCATATTTGTATCCTTCATCTTGCAACCATCCTGTTTGTATCCATCAATCCTCGGACCTCATCTTGTATCCATCCAACTCCGTATCCACCAAAGTCGATCTTCTTCGTATCCATCGGTGAGCAGGCTCACTTCGTATCCATCAGCGGCCATCTACTTCGTATCCATCAACGGTAACATGGAAGTCCATTTTGCATCGATCTAGTTTTCAAACATACTTCGTATCGATCGGCCACAGGTCGATACGAAGTCATCATCTCCCCTCGATACGAAATCGATTACTCTATGATCAATACGAAGAGATCTTTCATCTATCGATACGAAGTGAGATGCAGTGGATCGATATGAACAAGGCCAAGCTGGATCAATACAAAGAAGGCACATTCAAGTAGAAGACTCGGTTACTCGGCAGGAAAAGTGGATCGATCCTAAAGGTTAGCGCCACGTCAACTAACATCATGTGCAGAACCATCGATGTGAAGCTATCGATACGAACAGCATCGATACAAATTCAACAGCCTTCGAAAAATTCAAACTTGCATCGATCATAGCTCAAAATCTACAAGTCCAAATGCTACCAAATTTTCACAGGAGCTTGCATACAACTTAAAGAACGTTCATGATCGATCTCGACTCGATTGGACAAAGTATTGATCGATACGAAATTCGTACGTATCGATCATGGACCGAATGCAAATGGCATTGGATCGATCATGTGGGCCCACCCACATGAGAGAAGAGGTCTTCCGAGATCTGAGCGAGATATTTGCAGCCTACGCCTATAAATAGCAGCCTAGAACCTACGGAAAAGGGAGTTTTGACTCTTCTACGTCCAGACTCTGCCGAAATCACTGTCGTACTCGAATTTTACTGTTGTAATATGTTGTAACTAGCAAGCAAAAATCAATAAAGTCAATCATTTCATAGTGGACGTAGGCCATACGTCGAACCACTCTAAATCTACGTGTTTCTGTGTGTTTTTCTTGCTTATTATTGGTGTGTTTGTTAGATTTTCCTCTATTTTCATTTATATTCTTCATTTTATCTCTTCAAAGACATTCGAAGGGTTTTGTGCCCAATTTTGGTACAAACACTTTGGTGCTTTCAATGAGAAAATCCAGTTTTTCTCCTGCTCGTTGGATCTACTATCGATATCGGATTGCAAAAATCTAAGAAGAAGATCCAGATTTCAAGTTTAAAGTTCTTCCATCCTATTCAAATTTGCATCAAGCCTAGGAAAGAGCTTCGCTATCCATCATGGTTAACACCGGGATTACCTCAACTGCCGCAGATCAAGAAGGACGGGACAGACAGAACCCCGTACAACTACCTCTTGCCGATCAGAATGCTGCCGGACTGTCAGATCCACAAGGCCCTGCCACCAGGGAAGAATTTCAATTGCTAATGCAAGAGCTTACTCAAAGCCGCCAACAGCTCACTCAGCAACTGCGTGCCAACGCAGAACTGACCAATCAACTAAACCGTCAGAGACGAAGGAGATCCAGAAGGGATCAAGCTTCTTGTTCATCCACCGAAAGTTCAGCCTCTTCAAACTTTACTCATAGATCCACGCGCCCACTGGACGGAAATTACACACAGGCCACTGGGCATCAGCACACATTGAATCTTGGACAACCGAGAGTCGGCTCGTCAACCAGCCATCAAACTTGACCCTCCTCCCAAGGAGGTGCTGCCCCATATCACCTTATCGACAACCACACTACCACTGCTACTGATTTGGGAGTTGACGCTCGGAACCGAACGGATTCGACCCACCGCCAACACAACCATACTCCTGAGCCTTATGTCCCTGAAGACATAGAACCTAGGAGGCGAGACATGGACTGTTGACCACGACAGGACCCTCCTCGCATTGTGGAACCCGACCACACCTTGGCCCAACATGCTCAGAATGTCCAGATGCCAGACATCCCGACGATGATTCGTCAAATGATCCGTGAAAGTCAGGGTCTCACTAACGACGACTAGGGAATCCCCCAGAGTCATACCCCTTTCACTGATGATATACTCTATGCCGAACCACCTCGGCGATTCAGGATGCCAACTCTACCCGTTTATGAAGGGAGCTCTGATCATAATCAGCATATCTTAAAGTACGAATGGTTAATGAATGTTGCATGAGCCGATGATGCGGTTAAATGCCGAAGCTTCCCGATTTCCCTAGGGGGCATAGAAACTATGTGGTTTACCCATTTTCCACCTCGATCTATCTCTTGTTTCGACCAGTTGGCAACAAAGTTTATTGAGTAGTTTCGCATGCATTTTCGCAAGGCCGAAAGATGTTAATACTTTGTCTAGTGTCACTCAAGCTCCTGGAGAGACACTCAGACGTTATCTGGAGAGATTTCATGCTGCATGTGCTGAGATTAGTAACCCCAATGATAACTCAATTCTGATGGCACTGACTAAGGGGATCGATCCTGATTTCGAGTTCGGCAACTGGTTGGCCGGAAAACCTCATGCGTCATTAGACCGTTTCGATTCCAAGGCAGCCTAATTCTTGAGAAGGGAGGATGCAAAATAGTCTAGGAAGAAGGACGACGCAGGGCCCAGTGTGGAAGGAATCAAGAGCAATGTTGCTGTTAAACAAACCGGGGAGAGTTCCAGAAAGGTACAACTGAATATACAAAATAAACAGAATCAAAAGAAAGGCAATTGAAACCAAAATAGGAAATGAGATCAGAATCGAGGGCTACGACGTAGGGCTCCCATGTTTGATAATTATACCCCTTTGAATACGTCGCTGGAAAATGTGTATCTGCAGACCTGCAATACTTTTTAGTATAAGAACCCTGCTTCGAAATAATCATCGGAGAAACAGATTTAGAGAGGAAAGTGTAGATTCCACGAGAGCTATGGCCATAACACAAATGAGTGCCGTCATTTGTAGGATATCATTGAGAAGTTGATACGTGAGAGCAAGTTGGAGCAGTTTGTGTAGGCGCCGCAGTCGGGAGGTGCGGGCCCATCGAATCAGAACCTTATACCAAATCAGACAAGGCAAGAGGAACCTGCTCGTACCGGCGGGAGGATGGTGATAAATACTGTTAGTGGTGGTCCAAATCCAGCAGATCGAAGCTGGAGGGAAATGGAGTCGTATGCCAGCTCTATCAGGCATGTGGGCTTTGAATGTTGTAGTCATTTGGAAGATAGGGCTCCGGCCAAGCAACAAAAAACAATGGCTGACGACATCGTGTTTCGAGACCGGGATGCCGATAGAGTCGAAGCCCCAACCATTGATCCACTTGTCATTTCAGCCCAAAAAGGTCCTTCTTGGATGAAGAGGATCCTAGTGGACAGTGGAAGTTCAGTAAATATATTGTTTAAACGAGCCTATGACCAGATGAAAATGGAAGCAAAGGATCTAAGGCCTTGTTAGTACCACATCCATGGCTTCAATGGAAGTGCGACAATACCCACTGGGATGGTGGAGCTATCAGTGGAATTGGGAATTGTAGAACGTCGGAGAGTCTGGATACTATAGTTTGTTGTATTGGACATAGATTCGACATACAATGCCTTTTTCGGCCGACCAGTCCTAGCCGAGTTCAGGGCTGCCGTTACCCCTTGGTGTCTGACTTTAAAATTCCCTACCGACAATGGAGTCGGAGTTGTTCAGGGAGACCAGGCTGCTGGATGAGCCTGTTATGTTGCTAAACTGCGGGAGGCACAGCGAACAGAAAAAGGCGTAAAGGAATCTCTCTGCGTCTGCGTTGTTGAGAATTGACAATTGACGCCTGGGCCCAGGCTCGGGCACCCCAACCAATTCCCAAGGGATCTTGAACCGAGAAATACTAAAAGTGAAGAAGAAAGTAAAGACAGTCAAGCTTCCCCAGTCGAACTGACGATCGATGTTCCGATCGATGATAATGACGATTCTAAAATGATAAAGATTGGACTCGGCTAAGCCAACAAATGCAAGAGGAATTGGTTGAATTTCTCCGGGCAAACCTCGACGTATTTTCTTGGATACACTCTGACATGTGTGGGATCTCGTCGAACATCGCAAGCCACCCATTGAATATTGACCCGCGGCATGCTCCGGTCAAGCAAAAAAGGCGTGGTATGGATCCAGAGAGATCTGCCACCCTTAAGGAAGAGGTAGAAAAGCTCAAATTGAACGGGTTTATTCGAGATGCATTATACCCAAAATGGGTGTCCAATCCTGTACTCGTCCGAAAGCCAAATGGGAAATGGAGAACATGTGTTGACTACTCAAACTTGAATAAAGCTTGCCCTAAAGACAGTTTTCCACTTCCCCGAATCGATCAACTCGTAGACTCAACGGCTGGACATGAACTCTTATCCTTCATGGATGCGTATTCTGGGTACAATCAAATACCCATGCACTTTCCCAACTAGGAGCATACCAGCTTCGTAACCAATATGGGACTTTACTGCTATAAAGTTATGCCTTTCGGACTCAAGAATGCCGGGGCAACTTATCAACGGTTAGTTAATCGAATGTTCGCTAACCAGATCGAAAAAACCATGGAGGTATATGTGGACGACATGCTCATGAAATCGTGATTCTCCACTGATCATATCAAAGACATGGAGTCAATGTTTAATATCCTCTGAGAATATCGAATGAAGCTCAACCCATTGAAATGTCACTTTGGGGTCGCATCCGGAAAATTCCTTGGGATTATCGTCAATGCCCGAGGGATCGAAGCTAATCCTGAGAAGATCTGGGCAATCAGAAATCTTAAGACTCCAAGAACTATAAAGCAGTTCAAAGCCTCAACGGGAAAGTAGCAGCATTGAGCAGGTTCATCTCAAAATCCATAGACAAATGCATTCCCTTCTTCGACCTGATCAGAAAAGGGAAACGAAACTTTGAATGGACTACGGAGTGTGAGGGCGCATTCCGAGCTCTAGTTCAACATCTTTCTACACCACCCATTCTGTCAAAGCTTGTTGATCATGAGAGATTATACATTTACTTGGCGGTGTCAGAGAACGCTATCAGTGCTGCCCTAGTTCGGGAAGAAGATCGGATACAACGGCCAGTGTATTACATTAGCTAACGACAGACCGGGTGTAACGACCCGTAAATTTTAATCGTTTTAATAACGTGATTAATTGAATTTTTGTGAAATTTTAAACGATAAAATTTTGAAATATAAATTTGATATTTGGAATGCGTTTAGTTAAACATAGAAACTGGTAAATTTTCGTCCGAAAATATGAAAGTTTATTTCGCGTGTAAATTTACTTCAATTTAATCAGTTAAAAAGCGATGAAAATAAAATGTTTCCGAAACTTAAATATTTTTACATAGAAAAATTCTAAACCATCTTTTGAGCAAGATGTCAGTTTGTCGTTTTTCCAAATTCGGACATCTTTGGGTCCGTCGATCTTATTTTTCTACGTTTTCCTTGCATTTTTCCACCAGTAGAAAAATTCGAATTTTATAAATTCAACCGTACCACTAATATTTGTATATCGTTTTGTTCATTTCGCCGCGCTGATCTCTGCAGTATATTCGGTTATCCGTTTCAGAATTCGAAACTCGACGGAATCTGTAAAACGACGGACCGTATCGGTAACCAGTGTGTCCATTGGTTTCCTATACCCTTTATTTCCTACCGTGCAAATCAATACCAGCCAGCCATTGATATTCCAGAATTTAAATGTGACCGTCACTATTCCCGGTGCCAATTTAGTTTATCACTGTTTGTTCGGGTTCTTTGGCTCATTCATTTCCTCTCCCATATGAACCGTTAGTTCTTCTTTTTTTTTCTTTTTCTCTCAAGCCTCCAACAATGAAACCCGCTCACACTTTTGAACGCAACATCCTCCCACCCCAAAGCCATGTCCCGCCTAGTCAACCACTGCCACCACTCCACCAACCACGACCACCACAAACCGAAACCAAGCATTTTCCTCCACCACGTTCGCCAATCACCATTTTTCCCTAACCTCGGCACCAAGCTCAACCGCCACCTCATCCACTTGAGCCGCCACATCATTCCATCGTACCTGAACAGTACGCGCATTTTTCCCCTCGTCGGCATGGCAACCCGCCTCATCACCACCCACGCCAAGCAAAGCTCAGCCACACCGCAACCAACAACCAAAACCGAGAATACCATCTAAACTCCGCCTCCATGCTCCGAGCACATCACGTTAAACCATCACTTACCCTCTTTTCCACTTGCTGGCCATAACACATCTCCCACATCTCCTCTTCCCTCCCCTTGCCTCTGCTCTCGCACGCAAGCATCTCCACCATGGTCACGTGCAACTCAACCACAAAACTCCTCATCTCCATCGTGCTCATTTTTCCGCAACCCCAGGCCTATTTCCTCTTCTGTTCCTGCACTAACACGAGCCGAGCCACCCAATGGCTGCTCCTCATCTCACGTGCAAGTGAGCAACCCAGTCGGCCTCCAACCTTCGATCGTCTGTAGACCTCTGCTGTGAGCAACTACAGGTTTACATGCCTACTTACTTCTGTCCTACTTTATTTCATATTATGTAAATCTTATATATATTTTAGTTTATATATTCTATTAGTTTAAGTTATATTAATATGAGATATTCTGTTCGTTCCGTGCATATATGTTGTTGTATTTATATAACATGTTTATGTACGTTATGTTTTATATAAGCAAGCTATTTTGTTTCAAACAAAATGTTTAAATTGTATATACATATATACTAGTATGTTTGTTTTAACGGTCATACAGTACATATATATTTCATTTTATACTGTAAGTATATGTAAAATCAAAGTTTTATATATATATATATATAGGTGTAAGTATTTAATATAGTTGTTAGCAAGTGTTGGATTGCCGTTAGTTATAAATATTTATATGGAACTTGTTGGTTTTCAGAAGTTGCAGTATTTTATATTTTGTCGTTGTTAGTGACTAAGTATATAAAAGTTACACTAGTACTCATATTATGTTTTTTTTATAAATCAGTCGCAACTTGGTTATATAAGTATAAATTTGTATATACAAGTTCTGTGCTCATTTAAGTTGTTTCGAAATACATGTATACAAAGAGTTTATAAGTTAGCTTGCTTTCCATTGTTTAATACTTCTAAATTTTTTTTGCATTATAGTGATTGTGTTTATATACAATATATTTGATATATAAGTATAGTAAATTATTTTGGTTATATAAATTAAGTTTAAGGGTACTGATCTTTTATAAGTTAGTTATGGGCTCTAGTTTTAGCACGTAAGTACTTTATTATAAAATGTTATGCCAACTTATGTAGAAATATTAATTGGGTTTAAACATTTGAAAACTGCTGTTCTGCTATTGGGAAAAAAAATTATTATATTTATTTTCGTATGTATATTTTATACATAACTTTTACAACCTGTATCACGCCTAAATTATTTGTTTACATTATAAAAGATATTTTGTTCGCATACATTTGATACATTTGGTACGTGGGTCCTGATCTTATATTCAAGTTACGTATTTGGTATATGTTGTTTGTTGTGTATATGTTGCGTGTTTATAAGGATTCTTATTATCTTCTATATGGTACGTTTTGGGCTTTGGCTTTTAATTTGAAATATTCATATATATATATAAATTATTTTAACTAAAATACCTATACATATATTTATCTCAACTCATATCAAAACTGATTCAAATTTTTTTCCATCGATTCCTGTTATCAGATATTTGTTGAATTCATGCCCATCTTGATTTGCTTTGGAATTCACGCCCGGATGTGTAACTAAATTTCCGTATCCATATCAGTGTGCGTATCAGTGTCATCTCATGTTCTCTCTAGCCTCGAAAGGTGAGCACTCACTCACGATTAACGTTCTTTTATTTATTAAATTTGATTTCAATTGAAACGACAATTGAAATATGCAACTGTTAGTTATTTACACTGTTATATCTGTTATTACCTGAATCAGTTCACATGTGACATCTGACACCATTATCTGTTAATTATTTATGCGATGATAATACAGTTTGGTTGATAATTGATTGATTGTTGTTTTTATTTGGGTGTAAAATTGTAATGTATAAAGTGATAAATATTATGAAATTGAAATTTGACGTAGGAGTTAACAATTTGAAATCGACATATGTGTTGAATTTGATTAGTTAAATATGACCCCTTTAAATGTAATTAAATTGACACGTAGAAATAGTGATAACTACACCTTGAACCATTGAATGTTTGATTGTATAAACTGATGTAGTATAAGTGGATAATTGATATCAAGTGAAGAACCGTATTAACTTTAGTGTAATAATCTTTAATCTACATGAAATGATAGTGTAGATTCTAGAAATAATTATATTAATTTACACAAATAACAATGTGAATTAATACGATTATTTCGGGATTATTTGAATTGATTATTGGATTGATATTGGTTGTTGTTATTGCTTGTTTATTTACTTTGACACCATCCCAGTTATCACACTGCAAGTTCCCTTTGCTATGCTTTGATTTTGAATTGAATTGGAATCGGGTTGAAATGATAAATACCCAAATTAAACTTTGACCTAGGATAGAGATTTAAATAAAAACCGATAGGTCAAAAATTTGATAAAAAAAATAAAAAATGAAGATTTTATTTGAATAAATAATATGGTTTTGAAACGAAGTTGCAAATTGAATTTTATTGAAATCTAAATGTGAATATTTAGTAATCTGAAATGAAATATTAATAAAGAAATTGATGAAAGAATGTTGTTTAATTTAAGAAATGATTGAATTAAGTGTTGAAATTATTTAAAAATTTAATGAGATTGAATTATTTAATAATTAAATTAAATTGTATCCTTTGATAATTAAAATTGAACTTTTAATTAGTGAAATTTAGTTCTGATTTAATTGAGCTTTGAAATTGTAGCTAAGTAAATGAATATGTGAAATTGAATTTCTTTATCAAGAAATGCAAATGTGATTTTTGAAATTAATGTAAGACTTGTAATTTAAAGGGTTGATTTGTCGAAGCTAATTTAATTTAATTTGAAGTTTTGATATAATGAAGTTGAACTTAAGTAATTGATTTAAGGAATTGGAAATTAAATAGAAATTGTTTTGAATGGCAAATTTACTTAACGAATATTTAATGAAATTGATCAATGAAGTTAAATTGATTTGAATGTTAAAATTTAATTAATTTAAATGATTTCGGAATGAAATTTATATATACGAATTTGAATCAATATTTGAATTGTTTTAAATAGAAATTGAAATTGAATTATAAGATTTTGAAATTATGATTTGGAAGTTTGGAAACGTAAATTTTGGAAATTGGTTTAGAAAGACAAATGAAATATTGGTTTATAAAATTCTAATTGAATTGAAATAGATTTGCTTTTTGAAATATATAAAATGACCAATCGGTGTAATAATTACGAAAGTTATTAAAGAGACCGGAATCGGTTATGGACATACTCTCTGTCTAAACCGAAAACCACTTTAATAACTATACGCGGAGTGATGATCCAGAATGAAGTGGTTGGAATGATGTACGTGTTGACTGAAGAAAGAGAATGATGATGGATAGCCTTGACACTTGTGTCAAATTGGGAATGACTAAAACAGGAGCCGTGCCGGGCCAATGGAGGTCAGCTACCTCAAGCGAACACACTTCTTCGAACTACTCATTACTTGTTGTCGATTGGTGCACCCTTGATTTTGGGAGTGTTGTTTCACGGTGTTGCGGTCGCTGCGGCGATGCGTTCTCACCAGTCCGGATCAGGCAAACGGTAGTGTCACTACCTTGGGTATTGCCTCATGTGCCTTGTCATACTTGTATCCATTTTTACGCGACCACTACGAATTTGTTTTGTGTTATACCTATGGAGTACTCCCTGATAGCCCACTAGTTTACGGTGGAGTTTACAGTGCTGTATAGACTATAACACTTGTATAAAATGTGTTAAGGGGGATAATGGTAACGCCTTAACAGTATTTTGATATCTTATATTAATGATAGACATTATCTACTTATCGTACACTACTACATAGTAGATAGTTTAACGGAACCTTAAAGAATGGTTATTCCAAACATCCTTTGAGTTACTTGTATTTCAATTGCTATTTCACTTGAGTTGGATTTATTGATATAAGAATGTTAATCCTGACTCGAGTGTCTTATGTTTTTGCTTTACGCTCGGGTCAGACTGAGTGTACCAGTATTCGAGACTCTCCTTTGGAGTTGGAGCTTTGCTTGAAGATCCAGCCATCTATTTTGCTTTCAGTATTCGATGATTCCAGTGATGTATTCTGATTTGTATCTGATGTATTGTATTACTCGTCCGTTGTATCTGGTTTAACTCTGATGTAACTTATACATTTATATAGTAGCTTCATGAACTACTATCTTTTATTTCCTCTGCAAGTATTACTCTGTGTCTTTGATCTGTGATTATTTATTTATTGTATATGTTCAGTTTTGCCAATTTAAATTAACAACGCGGTATTTTGAGAAATTCAATTCCGGCATGAGTGTCTACCTATACACTTATAATGGATGCGAATGGTCCAAAATATCGGGTCGTTACAGTTGGTATCAGAGCTTTGGTAGCTCTAGGCAAAACTTAGCGTATATGGTAAATGTATTTACAAAATCACTCTCTTTCGAGTTTCAATCTCTTCCTTTGACTCAATTCCTTTGAATTTTGGAACGTTCCCCTCGGTTCCGAAATTCATTCGTGTCCTTCACTATTCGTCTTCTGTCAATTTTGGAGCACCCCATAACTCCATTTTGAACGATATCTATAATAGATCGGCGGTCTCGCCAATCTTCAAATGATTCGTAAAGGAGCAAAACTCCTTTATAATAGGCATCGATCTACCGGAGATTTCAGTATCCTCGGTTTACGATGCTATCTATTCCCTGCTATCCCTGAATTCCATCTGTTGAGATCGAGTGTTGATTTACCTCGGAATTCAGCATCGATCTTATTCTTGAAGTTATAGACGACCCAATTAAGGTTGCCCGTGAATTAAATAAACTCATCCATCTCCCGATTGTGGTAATTGAATTATCTTATGTTTCAAACTTATTTTTTGAATCAAATTTCTCTTTGATTTGATTTCCATCAAATTTGAATCTCTATACATGTTTTGAAATCTGTTCTTGTATCGTCGAGCGAGGAATTATATTTATAAAATTATATTTAAAATGTTTTAAAATATATTGTGTTGTTTGAGTTGTTGATGTTGATTTGGGTTTCCGATCGATTCGTCTTATCAACGCTATCGATAGGATTTCTAAAACACTTTAACAGAACAAACTGACACAATATTGTTTTCAAATTTGGTCAATAAAATAATTTTGTATGATTATATTATATATAAGTATAAATTTTTCTGAAATTAAATTGTTAATGAATTTGTTGTCAAAAATGAAATATTTGATTTCCATTTATCGTTTTGTAAACCATTGATTTACCAACATATAAATAAATGAATTTATAAAACCTGATTTGTAAATTTATTTGGTAATTTAAATGAATGTAAATCAGAAATTTGAGAATTTGATTTTTGGTGATTTCAAACTTTAATTTTAAAAGTTTTAAAGCGTATAGTATTTAAAGTATTCTCAAATAGAAACCATTTTCAAAGAATTTAAATGTTTAAATCAGCGCTCTTCTCTTTGTCGCTGGAAAATAATTTCGGTGATGGCGGCCGCATCATCGATATTCATTTTCGAGTTTCGAAGTGGAGAAACCATTCTGTAGCTTGCTACGGTTTTGTTTTGAGAAAAATATTTTTTTTGATTTGAATTTTTCAGTATATTTTGATTTACTTATATATAGGTACCTTATTTTAAAAATTTAATTTTATTTGATATAAATATATTATATATATCTCTAAATTGTTTAAAGTTAACCGGAAATCTAATTCTTAAATTTGGTTAAAGGATGATTTCAATTATAAATAAGACCAAAGTTTGGAATAAATATTTAAACTTGAATAATTGAATTGGGAAAAAATCTATTTGTATATTGTTCAACTGCATTCTAATACAACTTACCTAAATTATTCAGAAGTTAAAATGTAATTGGATAATATACAAATAAAAATTTGAGTGTTTATAATAAATGTTATATACTTAGATTTTAATTATAAAAAAAATTGCTAATAAAGATGCCAGAATAATAAGTTAATTGAATAATAGATAAGATAAATAAATTTGTTTTGAAGGAATTAATAAATTGAAATTTGATTAACTTATGGAAATACGTTGAATTTAAAATCAATTATTGAATATAAATTAATTTAAATTGAAATTTATATGGTTTAATTTAATTTATATGGGTTAAATATATGTAATAAGATATATTAAGTAGAATAAAATTAACAATAATTTGGAATAAAGAAGAATTTAAATTGTTGAAAAAAATATGATTATAATAAAAGACTATTCAAATTTATGGTTTTAGAAATTGTAAATTGATGATAATTGGATAATAAGATAATGAATTTAGAAATAGTTGAGATTGATTTTAGTGAAATCAAATGGATTAAATCAAGTATTGAATATCAATTAATCTAAATTTGAATTTATATGGTTAAATTAATTGTTATTTTATTTTTTTCAAATCTGTTTTTCTTTCTGGTTGTTTCTATTCTCCTACCTCGTTCCTTTTCGGGGACGAAAAGTTTTCAGTGGGGGAGAGTGTAACGACCCGTAAATTTAACCGTTTTAATAACGTGATTAATTGAATTTTTGCGAAATTTTAAACGATAAAATTTTGAAATATAAATTTGATATTTGGAATGCATTTAGTTAAACATAGCAACTGGTAAATTTTCGTCCGAAAATATGAAAGTTTATTTCGCGAGTAAATTTACTTCAATTTAATCAGTTAAAAAGCGATGAAAATAAAATGTTTCCGACACTTAAATATTTTTACATAGAAAAATTATAAACCATCTTCTGAGCAAGATGTTAGTTTGTCGTTTTTCCAAATTCGGACATCTTTGGCTCCGTCGATCTTATTTTTCTACGTTTTTCTTGCATTTTTCCGCCAGTAGAAAAATTCGAATTTTATAAATTCAACCATACCACTGATATCTGTATATCGTTTTGTTCGTTTCACCGCGCTGATCTCTGCAGTATATTCGGTTGTCCGTTTCGGAATTCGAAACTCGACGGAATCTGTAAAACGACGGGCCGTATCGGTAACCAGTGTGTCCATTGGTTTCCTATACCCTTTATTTCCTACCGTGCAAATCAATACCAGCCAGCCATTGATATTCCAGAATTTAAATGTGACCGTCACTATTCCCGGTGCCAATTTAGTTTATGACTGTTCGTTCGGGTTCTTTGGCTCATTCATTTCCTCTCCCATATGAACCGTTAGTTCTTTCTTTTTTTTTTCTCTCAAGCCTCCAACAATGAAACCCGCTCACACTTTTGAACGCAACATCCTCCCACCCCAAAGCCATGTCCCGCCTAGTCAACCGCTGCCACCACTCCACCAACCACGACCACCACAAACCGAAACCAAGCATTTTCCTCCACCACGTTCGCCAATCACCATTTTTCCCTAACCTCGGCACCAAGCTCAACCGCCACCTCATCCACCTGAGCCGCCACATCATTCCATCGTACCTGAACAGTACGCGCCTTTTTCCCCTCGTCGGCATGGCAACCCGCCTCATCACCACCCACGCCAAGCAAATCCCAGCCACACCGCAACCAACAACCAAAACCGAGAATACCATCTACACTCCGCCTCCAAGCTCCGAGCACATCACGTTAAACCATCACTTAACCTCCTTTCCACATGCTAGCCATAACACATCTCCCACATCTCCTCTTCCCTCCCCTTGCCTCTGCTCTCGCACGCAAGCATCTCCACCATGGTCACGTGCAGCTCAACCACAAAACTCCTCATCTCCATCGTGCTCATTTTTCCGCAACCCCAGGCCTACTTCCTCTTACGTTCCTGCACTAGCACGAGCCGAGCCACCCAATGGCTGCTCCTCCTCTCACGTGCAGGTGAGCAACCCAGTCGGCCTCCAACCTTCGATCGTCTGTAGACCTCCGCTGTGAGCAACTACAGGTTTACATGCCTACTTACTTCTGTCCTACTTTATTTCATATTATGTAAATCTTATATATATTTTAGTTTATATATTCTATTAGTTTATGTTATATTAATATGAGATATTCTGTTCGTTCCGTGCATATATGTTGTTGTATTTATATAACATGTTTATGTACGTTATGTTTTATATAAGCAAGCTATTTTGTTTCAAACAAAATGTTTAAATTGTATATACATATATACTAGTATGTTTGTTTTAACGGTCATACTGTACATATATATTTCATTTTATACTGTAAGTATATGTAAAATCAAAGTTTTATATATATATAGGTGTAAGTATTTAATATAGTTGTTAGCAAGTGTTGGATTGCCGTTAGTTATAAATATTTATATGGAACTTGTTGGTTTTCAGAAGTTGTAGTATTTTATATTTTGTCGTTGTTAGTAACTAAGTATATATAAGTTACACTAGTACTCATATTATGTTTTGATTTTTTTTTATATATCAGTCGCAACTTGGTTATATAAGTATAAATTTGTATATACAAGTTCTGTGTTCATTTAAGTTGTTTCGAAATACGTGTATACAAAGAGTTTATAAGTTAGCTTGCTTTCCATTGTTTCATACTTCTAAATTTTTTTTGCATTATAGTGATTGTGTTCATATACAATATATTTGATATATAAGTATAGTAAATTATTTTGGTTATATAAATTAAGTTTAAGGGTACTGATCTTTTATAAGTTAGTTATGGGCTCTAGTTTCAGCACGTAAGTACTTTATTATAAAATGTTATGCCAACTTATGTAGAAATATTAACTGGGTTTAAACATTTGAAAACTGCTGTTCTGCTATTGGGAAAAAAAATTATTATATTTATTTTCGTATGTATATTTTATACATAACTTTTACAACCTGTATCACGCCTAAATTATTTGTTTACATTATAAAAGATATTTTGTTCGCATACATTTGATACATTTGGTACATGGGTCCTGATCTTATATTCAAGTTACGTATTTGGTATATGTTGTTTGTTGTGTATATGTTGCGTGTTTATAAGGATTCTTATTATCTTCTATATGGTATGTTTTGGGCTTTGGCTTTTAATTTGAAATATTCATATATAAAAAAAATTATTTTAACTAAAATACCTATACATATATTTAGCTCAACTCATATCAAAACTGATTCAAATTTTTTTCCATCGATTCCTTTTATCAGATATTTGTTGAATTCATGCCCATCTTGATTTTCTTTGGAATTCGCGCCCAGATGTGTAACTAAATTTCCGTATTCATTTCAGTGTGCGTATCAGTGTCATCTCATGTTCTCTCTCTAGCCTCGAAAGGTGAGCACTCACTCACGATTAACGTTCTTTTATTTATTAAATTTGATTTCAATTGAAACGACAATTGAAATATGCAACTGTTAGTTATTTACACTGTTATATCTGTTATTACCTAAATCAGTTCACCTGTGACATCTGACACCATTATCTGTTAATTATTTATGCGAAGATATAGTTTGGTTGATAATTGATTGATTGTTGTTTTTATTTGGGTGTAAAATTGTAATGTATAAAGTGATAAATATTATGAAATTGAAATTTGACGTAGGAGTTAACAATTTGAAATCGACATATGTGTTGAATTTGATTAGTTAAATATGACCCCTTTAAATGTAATTAAATTGACACGTAGAAATAGTGATAACTACACCTTGAACCATTGAATGTTTGATTGTATAAACTGATGTAGTATAAGTGGATAATTGATATCAAGTGAAGAACCGTATTAACTTTAGTGTAATAATCTTTAATCTACATGAAATGATAGTGTAGATTCTAGAAATAATTATATTAATTTACACAAATAACAATGTGAATTAATACGATTATTTCGGGATTATTTGAATTGATTATTGGATTGATATTGGTTGTTGTTATTGCTTGTTTATTTACTTTGACACCATCCCAGTTATCACACTTCAAGTTCCCTTTGCTATGCTTTGATTTTGAATTGAATTGGAATCGGGTTGAAATGATAAATACCCAAATTAAACTTTGACCTAGGATAGAGAATTAAATAAAAACCGATTGGTCAAAAATTTGATAAAAAAAAATAAAATGAAGATTTTATTTGAATAAATAATATGGTTTTGAAACGAAGTTGCAAATTGAATTTTAATGAAATCTAAATGTGAATATTTAGTAATCTGAAATGAAATATTAATAAAGAAATTGATGAAAGAATGTTGTTTAATTTAAGAAATGATTGAATTAAGTGTTGAAATTATTTAAAAATTTGATGAGATTGAATTATTTAATAATTAAATTAAATTGTATACTTTGATAATTAAAATTGAACTTTTAATTAGTGAAATTTAGTTCTGATTTAATTGAGCTTTGAAATTGTAGCTAAGTAAATGAATATGTGAAATTGAATTTCTTTATCAAGAAATGCAAATGTGATTTTTGAAATTAATGTAAGACTTGTAATTTAAAGGGTTGATTTGTCGAAGCTAATTTAATTTAATTTGAAGTTTTGATATAATGAAGTTGAACTTAAGTAATTGATTTAAGGAATTGGAAATTAAATAGAAATTGTTTTGAATGGCAAATTTACTTAATGAATATTTAATGAAATTGATCAATGAAGTTAAATTGATTTGAATGTTTAAATTTAATTAATTTAAATGATTTCGGAATGAAATTTATATATACGAATTTGAATCAATATTTGAATTGTTTTAAATAGAAATTGAAATTGAATTATAAGATTTTGAAATTATGATTTGGAAGTTTGGAAACGTAAATTTTGGAAATTGGTTTAGAAAGACAAATGAAATATTGGTTTATAAAATTCTAATTGAATTGAAATAGATTTGCTTTTTGAAATATATAAAATGACCAATCGGTGTAATAATTACGGAAGTTATTAAAGAGACCGGAATCGGTTATGGACATACTCTCTGTCTAAACCGAAAACCACTTTAATAACTATACGCGGAGTGATGATCCAGAATGAAGTGGTTGGAATGATGTACGTGTTGACTGAAGAAAGAGAACGATGATGGATAGCCTTGACACTTGTGTCAAATTGGGAATGACTAAAACAGGAGCCGTGCCGGGCCAATGGAGGTCAGCTACCTCAAGCGAACACACTTCTTCGAACTACTCATTACTTGTTGTCGATTGGTGCACCCTTGATTTTGGGAGTGTTGTTTCGCGGTGTTGCGGTCGCTGCGGCGATGCGTTCTCACCAGTCCGGATCAGGCAAACGGTAGTGTCACTACCTTGGGTATTGCCTCATGTGCCTTGTCATACTTGTATCCATTTTTACGCGACCACTACGAATTTGTTTTGTGTTATACCTATGGAGTACTCCCTGATAGCCCACTAGTTTACGGTGGAGTTTACAGTGCTGTATAGACTATAACACTTGTATAAAATGTGTTAAGGGGGATAATGGTAACGCCTTAACAGTATTTTGATATCTTATATTAATGATAGACATTATCTACTTATCGTACACTACTACATAGTAGATAGTTTAACGGAACCTTAAAGAATGGTTATTCCAAACATCCTTTGAGTTACTTGTATTTCAATTGCTATTTCACTTGAGTTGGATTTATT
Source organism: Allium fistulosum (assembly GCA_030737815.1). NCBI lineage: Eukaryota > Viridiplantae > Streptophyta > Magnoliopsida > Asparagales > Amaryllidaceae > Allium > Allium fistulosum. Next base: position 1,149,927,587 of record CM060905.1, read on the forward strand.
GATATAAGAATGTTAATCCTGACTCGAGTGTCTTATGTTTTTGCTTTACGCTCGGGTCAGACTGAGTGTACCAGTATTCGAGACTCGCCTTTGGAGTTGGAGCTTTGCTTGAAGATCCAGCCATCTATTCTGCTTTCAGTATTCGATGATTCCAGTGATGTATTCTGATTTGTATCTGATGTATTGTATTAATCGTCCGTTGTATCTGGTTTAACTCTGATGTAACTTATACATTTATATAGTAGCTTCATGAACTACTATCTTTTATTTCCTCTGCAATTATTACTCTGTGTCTTTGATCTGTGATTATTTATTTATTGTATATGTTCAGTTTTGCCAATTTAAATTAACAACGCGGTATTTTGAGAAATTCAATTCCGGCATGAGTGTCTACCTATACACTTATAATGGATGCGAATGGTCCAAAATATCGGGTCGTTACAGTTGGTATCAGAGCTTTGGTAGCTCTAGGAAAAACTTAGCGTATAGGGTAAATGTATTTACAAAATCACTCTCTTTCGAGTTTCAATCTCTTCCTTTGACTCAATTCCTTTGAAATTTGGAACGTTCCCCTCGGTTCCGAAATTCATTCGTGTCCTTCACTATTCGTCTTCTGTCAATTCTGGAGCACCCCATAACTCCATTTTGAATGATATCTATAATAGATCGGCGGTCTTGCCAATCTTCAAATGATTCGTAAAGGAGCAAAACTCCTTTATAATAGGTTTGACAGTTAAGGTTGCCCGTGAATTAAATAAACTCATCCATCTCCCGATTGTGGTAATTGAATTATCTTATGTTTCAAACTTATTTTTCGAATCAAATTTCTCTTTGATTTGATCTCCATCAAATTTGAATCTCTATACATGTTCTGAAATCTGTTCTTGTATCGTCGAGCGAGGAATTGTATTTATAAAATTATATTTAAAATGTTTTAAAATATATTGTGTTGTTTGAGTTGTTGATGTTGATTTTGGTTTCCGATCGATTCGTTTGATCAACGCTATCGATAGGATTTCTAAAACACTTTAACAGAACAAACTGACATAATATTGTTTTCAAATTTGGTAAATTAAATAATTTTGTATGATTATATTATATATAAGTATAAATTTTTCTGAAATTAAATTGTTAATGAATTTGTTGTTAAAAATGAAATATTTGATTTCCATTTATCGTTTTGTAAACCATTGATTTACCAACATATAAATAAATGAATTTATAAAACCTAATTTGTAAATTTATTTGGTAATTTAAATGAATGTAAATCAGAAATTTGAGAATTTGATTTTCAGTGATTTCAAACTTTAATTTTAAAAGTTTTAAAGCGTATAGTATTTAAAGTATTCTCAAATAGAAACCATTTTCAAAGAATTTAAATGTTTAAATCAGCGCTCTTCTCTTTGTCGCTGGAAAATAATTTCGGTGATGGCGGCCGAATCATCGATATTCATTTTCGAGTTTCGAAGTGGAGAAACCATTCTGTAGCTTGCTACGGTTTTGTTTTGAGAAAAATATTTTTTTTAATTTGAATTTTTCAGTATATTTTGATTTACTTATATATAGGTACCTTATTTTAAAAATTTAATTTGATTTGATATAAATATATTATATATATCTCTAAATTGTTTAAAGTTAACCGGAAATATAATTCTTAAATTTGGTTAAAGGATGATTTCAATTATAAATAAGACCAAAGTTTGGAATAAATATTTAAACTTGAATAATAGAATTGGGAAAAATTCTATTTGTATATTGTTCAACTGCATTCTAATACAACTTACCTAAATTATTCAGAAGTTAAAATGTAATTGGATAATATACAAATAAAAATTTGAGTGTTTATAATAAATGTTCTATACTTAGATTTTAATTATAAAAATAATGCTAATAAAGATGCCAGAATAATAAGTTAATTGAATAATAGATAAGATAAATAAATTTGTTTTGAAGGAATTAATAAATTGAAATTTGATTAACTTATGGAAATATCAATCAACTAAACCGTTAGAGACGAAGGAGATCCATAAGGGATCAAGCTTCTTGTTCATCCACCGAAAGTTCAGCCTCTTCAAACTTTACTCATAGATCCACGCGCCCACTGGACGGAAGTTACACACAGGCCACTGGGCATCAGCACACATTGAATCTTGGACAACCGAGAGTTGGCTTGTCAACCAGCCATCAGACTTGACCCTCCTCCCGAGGAGGTGCTGCCCCATATCACCTTATCGACAACCACACTACCACTGCTACTGATTTGGGAGTTGACGCTCGGAACCGAACGGATTCGACCCACCGCCAACACAACCATACTCCTGAGCCTTATGTCCCTGAAGACATAGAACCAAGGAGGCGAGACATGGACTGTTGACCACGACAGGCCCCTCCTCGCATTGTGGAACCCGACCACACCTTGGCCCAACATGCTCAGAATGTCCAGATGCCGGACATCCCGACGATGATTCGTCAAATGATCCGTGAAAGTCAAGGTCTCACTAACGACGACTAGGGAATCTCCCAGAGTCATAACCCTTTCACTGATGATATACTCTATGCTGAACCACCTCGGCGATTCAGGATGCCAACTCTACCCGTTTATGAAGGGAGCTCTGATCATAATCAGCATATCTTAAAGTACGAATGGTTAATGAATGTTGCATGAGCCGATGATGCGGTTAAATGTCGAAGCTTCCCGATTTCCCTAGGGGGCATAGAAACTATGTGGTTTACCCATTTGCCACCTCGATCTATCTCTTGTTTCGACCAGTTGGCAACAAAGTTTATTGAGTAGTTTCGCATGCATTTTCGCAAGGCCGAAAGATGTTAATACTTTGTCTAGTGTCACTCAAGCTCCTGGAGAGACACTCAGACGTTATCTGGAGAGATTTCATGCTGCATGTGCTGAGATTAGTAACCCCAATGATAACTCAATTCTGATGGCACTGACTAAGGGGATCGATCCTGATTCCGAGTTCGGCAACTGGTTGGCCGGAAAATCTCCTGCGTCATTAGACCGTTTCTATTCCAAGGCAGCCTAATTCTTGAGAAGGGAGGATGCGAAATAGTCTAGGAAGAAGGACGACGCAGGGCCCAGTGTGGAAGGAATCAAGAGCAATGTTGCTGTTAAACAAACCGGGGAGAGTTCCGAAAAGGTACAACTGAATATACAAAATAAACAGAATCAAAAGAAAGGCAATTGAAACAAAAATAGGAAACGAGATCAGAATCGAGGGCTACGACGTAGGGCTCCCATGTTTGATAATTATACCCCTTTGAATACGTCGCTGGAAAATGTATATCTGCAGACCTGCAATACTTTTTAGTATAAGAACCCTGCTTCGAAATAATCATCGGAGAAACAGATTTAGAGAGGAAAGTGTAGATTCCACGAGAGCTATGGCCATAACACAAATGAGTGCCGTCATTTGTAGGATATCATTGAGAAGTTGATACGTGAGAGGAAGTTGGAGCAGTTTGTGTAGGCACCGCAGTCGGGAGGTGCGGGCCCATCGAATCAGAAACTTATACCAAATCAGACAAGGCAAGAGGAACCTGCTCGTACCGGCGGGAGGATGGTGATAAATACTGTTAGTGGTGGTCCACATCCAGCAGATCGAAGCTGGAGGGAAATGGAGTCGTATGCCAGCTCTATCAGCCATGCGGGCTTTGAATGTTGTAGTCATTTGGAAGATAGGGCTACGGCCAAGCAACAAAAAACAATGGCTGACGACATCGTGTTTCGAGACCGGGATGCCGATAGAGTCGAAGCCCCAACCATTGATCCACTTGTCATTTCAGCCCAAAAAGGTCCTTCTTGGATGAAGAGGATCCTAGTGGACAGTGGAAGTTCAGTAAATATATTGTTTAAACGAGCCTATGACCAGATGAAAATGGAAGCAAAGGATCTAAGGCCTTGTTAGTACCACATCCATGGCTTTAATGGAAGTGCGACAATACCCACTGGGATGGTGGAGCTATCAGTGGAATTGGGAATTGTAGAATGTCGGAGAGTCTGGATACTACAGTTTGTTGTATTGGACATAGATTCGACATACAATGCCTTTTTCGGCCGACCAGTCCTAGCCGAGTTCAGGGCTGCCATTACCCCTTGGTGTCTGACTTTAAAATTTCCTACCGACAATGGAGTCGGAGTTGTTCAGGGAGATCAGGCTACTGGACGAGCCTGTTATGTTGCTAAACTGCGGGAGGCACAGTGAATAGAAAAAGGAAAAGGCGTAAAGGAATCTCTCTGCATCCGCTTTGTTGAGGATTGACAATTGACGCCTGGGCCCAGGCTCGGGCACCCCAACCAATTTCCAAGGGATCTTGAACCGAGAAATACTGAAAGTGAAGAAGAAAGTAAAGACAGTCAAGCTTCCCCAGTCAAACTGACGATCGATGTTCTGATCGACGATAATGATGATTCTAAAATGATAAAGATTGGACTCGGCTAAGCCAACAAATGCAAGAGGAATTGGTTGAATTTCTCCGGGCAAACCTCGACGTATTTTCTTGGATGCACTCTGACATGTGTGGGATCTCGTCGAACATCGCAAGCCACCCATTGAATATTGACCCGCGGCATGCTCCGGTCAAGCAAAAAAGGCGTGGTATGGATCCAGAGAGATCTGCCACCCTTAAGGAAGAGGTAGAAAAGCTCAAATTGAACGGGTTTATTCGAGATGCATTATACCCAGAATGGGTGTCCAATCCTGTACTCGTCCGAAAGCCAAATGGGAAATGGAGAACATGTGTTGACTACTCAAACTTGAATAAAGCTTGCCCTAAAGACAGTTTTCCACTTCCCCAAATCGATCAACTCGTAGACTCAACGGCTGGACATGAACTCTTATCCTTCATGGATGCGTATTTTGGCTACAATCAAATACCCATGCACTTTCCCAACTAGGAGCATACCAGCTTCGTAACCAATATGGGACTTTACTGCTATAAAGTTATGCCTTTCGGACTCAAGAATGCCGGGGCAACTTATCAACGGTTAGTTAATCAAATGTTCGCTAACCAGATCGAAAAAATCATGGAGGTATATGTGGACGACATGCTCATGAAATCATGATTCTCCACTGATCATATCAAAGACCTGGAGTCAATTTTAATATCCTCCGAGAATATCGAATGAAGCTCAACCCGTTGAAATGTCAATTTGGGGTCGCATTTGGAAAATTCCTTGGGATTATCGTCAATGCTCGAGGGATCGAAGCTAATCCTGAGAAGATCTGGGCAATCAGAAATCTTAAGACTCCAAGAACTATAAAGCAGTTCAAAGCCTCAACGGGAAAGTAGCAGCATTGAGCAGGTTCATCTCAAAATCCATAGACAAATGCATTCCCTTCTTCGACCTGATCAGAAAAGGGAAACGAAACTTTGAATGGACTACGGAGTGTGAGGGCGCATTCCGAGCTCTAGTTCAACATCTTTCTACACCACCCATTCTGTCAAAGCTTGTTGATCATGAGAGATTATACATTTACTTGGCGGTGTCAAAGAACGCTATCAGTGCTGCCCTAGTTCGAGAAGAAGATCGGATACAACGGCCAGTGTATTACATTAGCTAACGACAGACCGGGGCAGAGAGAAATTATCTGAAGCTGGAAAAGTTGGCTTATTGTCTTGTTATTGCCTCGAGGAAACTCCGTCCATATTTTCAGGATCATCCTATCATTGTCTACACCGATCGGATACAACGGCCAATGGTTCGGCGTATGGCCTACGTCCACTATAAAATGATTGACTTTATTGATTTTTGCTTGCTGGTTACAATGAGTTACAACAGTAAATTTCGAGTACAATGGTGATTTTGACAGAGTCTGGATGTAGAGGAGCCAAAAGCCTTTTTCAGTAAGTCATGGGCTGCTATTTATAGGTGTAGGCTGCAAATATCTCGCTCAGATCTCGAAAGACCTTTTCTTTCACGTGGGTGGGGCCACGCGATCGATCCCTGATTGTTTGGAGTCGATCCGTGATCGATACGAACTCAATTCGTATCGATCAAGATTTAGTCCAATCGAGTCGGGATCGATCATGAACATTCTTGAGGATGTATGTAAGCTCCAGTGAAAATTTGGTGGTATTTGGACTTGTAGATTTTGAGTTATGATCGATGCAAGCTAAGATTTATTGAAGGCTGCTAAAATCGCATCGCTTCTGTTAGCATTGATTTGTTCGCACCGATCGGTTCACATCGCTCCCAAACACGTGCCTGCTAGGTGACGTGGTGCTAACTATTAGGATCGATCCACTTTTTATGCCGAGTGACCGAGTCTTTCTTATGGATGCGCCTCGTTCGTATCGACCCAGCTTAGCCCTGTTCATATCCATTATTTGCTTCCCTGTTCGTATCGATCATCGCTTCTCTATTTCGTATCGATCAACATAAGTGCGTTTCGCATCGGTTCATCTTGTACTATTCGCACCGATCACTGGCCGATTGATACGAGTGTAGTGCGTTAATGGATTGATATGAAGCAATGGCTTTGTATGGCTTCGATGGATACGAAGTGGACGTTGGTTGATCAATACGAACAAGCTGAAGATGATGGATGCGAAGCAGTATGAGAATGGATGGATACGAACCACGTGCATTCTATGGATACGAACGAGTTCGATCCCAATGGATACGAAGGAGGCCGCTGGGGAGGGATGCGAATGTGGCTGGACACGAAGAATGCTGCTCTGGATGGATACGAACTTATGCTCCCCTGGTCGATACGAACCCATGCGCATCTGATGGATTCGAACAAGATCGATACGAAGGAGGTTTTCCTCTGGTTGCTTGATGGATGCGAACAAGATTATCGCTTGATTTGCATCGATCACATCTTGAGCATATGAACTCTGATTGACTTGAAATTTGGAACGTTAGCTTTCATGGATTTGCTTGTCGTGTCATATCAATTGTAGCTTGATCCGGACTTGGAAAAAATTTACCAACGTCCATAACGAACCTGCGTACATGCGTTCTTCGGGATGATCTGTCTTTAATTTCCATCCAAGCTCTTAGCTCTTGCCAAAAGGTGGGATAACAACTTACATCATCTTAAACATTTCAAGATAATGAAAAATATATCATTGTATATCTTATATATACATATTTAATTAATGAATTATCTAATTAATTTCTTAATCTTATTAATAATTAATAAAAAAATTGAAATTTATTTGTATAATTTCAATACAATTTTGAAAATCATATTATGACATTTATAATATACTTCTATTTTAAATTTTAACTTTTAAATTTGAAATTTTAATGTTTTTATTTCAAAACAATTTTATAAATTAGCCTAAGGCCCAAATTTAAATTAGGGCTTTTCTATTAAGGATAACCCTTTGGGCTCACTTCTCTTTCGGGTTAGGCTAGTAGGTAAGTAGGGTAGGGTACTAGATTGCCAAAACCCATCCTAGACGCTAATATTCTAGACGCTACATGAAACATAGAGCTTACAACTTTCATTTTGATTTCCTAACTAATGTGAAAGAGTAGAAGATATTTACATGTACATAAGAGGGCTATTTATACATGCATAAAATCCTGATTCAATTTTTAGGGTGCTTCCCAAAATTCCCTTTAGGAAGTGTGGCCACCAAGTAACCATTACCCACTAATTAATCCATCATTAAATGTGCATGAAGCTTTAACCTCCACTTAGTTGTCCATTAGCTTCTAATTGTAGATTTAGGTAAGTGGGTGGGGTCCTCTATGATCATGGGCTAGAATTATTTCCCTCTTCTTTCCTTTGTATTCATTTGTGCATGCATGTATCTTCATAAATGACTCTTCCATATGCATCAAAATTCCTATAAAAATCATAAAAAATGTCCAAGTAAAAATTCTCAAATTGACACATGCAAAAAATGACCATTTTGCCCCTGAATGAAGATGAATATATGATGATTTAACAATAAATGAATTTTGTTTTAAACATGTTAAAATGCCCAAATATGATATTTATTTAAATAAAAATAGATAAAATATGGATGTAAATATATGCACATTTATGTGCACATTAATACCCCCACAATTATCTTTTTATTCATCCTCGAATAAAGGAAAACTAAGATAAATCCGTTTTCATAGAGAGCACGATTGCATTGAGCATATGCAACAAGCCGTTAAACCTCTGGGTGTCCCCAGTAGGACGAGTGTTGTCTCGTGAGGGTTTTCAGCGGATACTACCCACAAAATCCGAGTGCAAAGTGAAAATATTTACAAAATGCAAGATTTATTTACAATGAGATGAATGTGGATTTTTGAAAATATTTACAATGAAGGATTTACTTTTAAATCGGCACAAATAAGTTAAATATAAGTTTTGGTCATTAACTTCAAAATTTAAGTCATTTACTCGTCAAAATTTCTAATAAAAATCAAGTTGTCATAATAGATAGACTATAGTTTGGCTAGTTGTTTCGGTTGGTAACACAATGTAATTATGAAATGGATCCTTATTGATTATCAAAGTTTGTCAAAGTGGTATTCTCATTTCTTTTCAATAACAAGTTAAATCAAACAAGTAAAAATAGTGCTTAGATTTCAATTGCTTACTCTCTCTATATTTTTTTTCGAAAATTTTATTGATATTTACAATATTTACACATGCCTAACTCAGATAAACTTAGGCCAGATATATTACCCGTGCACTGCCTTGCAGACTGGTGTGAGGGGAATACAGAGCGTGGCGGTGAACACACAAGGGTGAACACTTATCGACTATAGGCGTTATTAAAAAGAATTTTTATATACATACACCTAACTCGGATAAACTGAGGCCAGATATACCGATCGTGCACTGCCTTTCGGGCTTATGTGAGAAGGGTATAGAGCATGGCGAGTGAACACATAAGTGTGAACACATAACTCTAGGTGTTAAAAATATATACATATATACAAATGTTTTATTTTTTTTATTTTTTTTAAATATATTTTTTTGTGTTTTTTTTCTATATTTTTTTTTCGAAAAAGAGAGTTTTGCAAAATCATCTTAGGACCATTTACTTAGAAGATAAAAATGTTATATCCTTTACTTTAAATTTATCACTTTTTTAAACAAAGATTTTTAGTTAGAATATACTTCATAATTAACACATATGAACCTTCCTATATACTAGTTAAACCATTGTTATTTGTAATCAAACTTTATTTTTATTTTTGTTAAGACAAATAAATTTTCAAAAATTTCAATTTACTAACCAAAACTTATACTTATCCTATAGTGTTTCTTCAAAAATAAATCAAAATGCTAAAAAGAAACTGTTTTTGAGATTTAGAAATTTTGAGATTTCTTTTTTTTAAGTTAAAAGGAAATGAAAATTCAAAAATGCCATGAAAAATTTAAAAAAATGAAAATGAGACTCCCCCCACACTTAATTTTTAACTGTGTCCTCATACTCAATACACGATATAATGAGTGTAACGGGGAAAAATATGTACATATTTACAAAAGAGGGTTAACATTCATACTAGACGTAGCTTGGCTCATGAAGGATTATAAGCTCCTCCTCATGGTTATAAGGCAATTCCTAGAAAGGTTTCAAACGATGACCGTTGACTTTGAAAATCGATCCATCCCTGGGGTTTTCTATTTCTACGGCACCATGTGGAAAAACAGTTCGTACCATAAACGGTCCAGTCCATCTTGATTTAAGTTTCCCAGGGAATAAATGATGTCTTGAGTCATATAAAAGAACTTTTTGGTTAGGCAAAAATGTTTTCCTTAGGATTGACTTGTCATGAAAAACTTTGGTTCTTTCTTTGTAAATTTTCTCGTTTTCATAAGCGTCGTTCCTAAGTTCTTTTAGTTCGTTAAGTTGTAGTTTTCGGTTTTCGCCAGCTTTCTCAAGATCAAAGTTTAAGTTCTTTATTGCCCACAACGCTTTGTGTTTGATTTCAATGGGTAAATGGCAAGCTTTACCGTAAACTAAACGAAATGGGGACATCCCAAGGTTAGTTTTAAAAGTAGTACGGTAAGCTCAAAGCGCGTCGGTCAATTTCTAAGACGAATCTTTTTTATTTTTGTTGACAGTTTTCTCCAAGATTTGTTATATTTGACGATTTGAAACTTCAACTTGCCCACAAGTTTGAGGATGATATGGAGTGGATAACTTGTGGGTTATCGAGTATTTTTTCATTAATGTTTCAAAAGAACAGTTGCGAAAATGGGTTCCGTTATCATTGATTATTGTGCGAGGTGTGCCGAACCTCGAAAAGATGTTTTCTTTGAGAAATTTCACAATAATTCTGTGGTCGTTGGTTTTGCATGGAACGGCTTCGACCCACTTTGAGACGTAATCCACAACGAGAAGGATATACAAGTTTCCAAAAGAATTGGGAAAAGGTCCCATAAAGTAAATACCCCAAACATCAAGAGATTTTGATCGTAAGAATAGGGTTTAGAGGCATCATATCTCGTCGAGAAATTCGCCCAAGCATTTGACATCGATCGTAAGTTTTACAAAATTCAAACGAGTCTTTGAAAAGAGAAGGCCAATAGAAACCACACTGAAGTACCTTTTCTGCAGTTTTTCGAGGACTGAAATGTCCATTGCATGCTTGATCGTGGCAAAACGAAAGAACACTCCTGATCTCATTATCTGAAATGCAACGTCGGATGATTTGGTCGGGATAATATTTGAACAAGTATGGATCATCCTAATAAAAATATTTCACTTGGGACATGAATTTGCATTTGTCCTGTTTGGACCAAGGTGAGGTGGTTTCTTTAGTGACTAAGTAGTTCACTATATCAGCGTACCATGGATCGATAGAAATTGAAAGAAGTTGTTCATCGGGGAAGTTTTCATTGATTGGCAAAGAAGATGGTGTGTTCGGAAGATGAGACAAGTGATCGGCCATGACATTATCGAATCCTTTTTTGTCTTTGATTGTAAGGTCAAATTCTTGAAGTAAAAGGATCCAATGAATCAAATGGGATTTAGCATCCTTTTTGGCAAAAAGGTAACGAAGAGAAGTATGGTCAGTGTAGACCGTGATGTGTGAACCTATCAAGTAAGGTTGAAATTTTTCGAGCGCAAAAATGACAGCTAGAAGCTCCTTTTCGATTGTTGTATAGTTGAGTTAAGCGTCGTTCAAAATCATACTTGCGTAGTAAATGACATGAAGAATTTTGTTGATGTGTTGTCCTAAGACAGCACAACTACAAAGTTTGAGGCCTCACACATTATTTCAAATGGGAGATCCCAATTGGGCGTGCAAATGATTGGAGCAAAAATGAGTTCGTTCTTAAGACGTTCAAAAGAAGAGATACACCTAGAGGTTAAATCGAATGGAGCATCTTTTCTGAGGAGAGCCGTCAAAGGACGAGCGATTTTACTAAAGTCTTTCACAAAGCGTTGGTAAAAGCCAGCATGTCCTAGAAATGAGCGAATGTCATTAACAGATTTGGTAAAAGGTACGTTTGCAATGACATCGATTTTTGCTTTATCTACCTCAATGCCTTTATTTGAGATGATATGTCCAAGGACAATGCCTTGTTTGACCATAAAGTGGCATTTTTCCCAATTCAAAGTCAAATGTTTTTCTTTACATCGATTTAGAACCAATTCGAGATGATGTAAACATTGGGAAAAAGAATCACCAAAGATAGAGAAATCGTCCATAAAAACTTCTAGAAAGCGCTCAATCATGTCAGAAAAGATGCCAACCATGCATCGTTGGAAGGTAGCAGGAGCATTACAAAGTCCAAATGGCATACGTCGATAAGCAAAGGTACCGAATGGATACGTGAAAGTCATTGTTTCTTGATCTTCGGGAGCAATTGGAATTTGGTTATAGTCGGAATAACCATCAAGGAAGCAGTAAAATTTATGGCTGGCTAAACGTTCGAGCATTTGGTCAATGAAAGGAAGAGGGAAGTGATCTTTTCATGTTGCAGCATTTAATTTTCGATTGTCAATGCAAACACGCCAACCCGTTTGAGTACGATTTGGAATAAGTTCGTTTGAATCGTTCTTGACAACGGTTAGCCCAGACTTTTGTGGTACAACGTGAATTGGGCTAACCCATGAACTATCAGAGATTGGGTAAATGATTCCATTATCGACAAGTTTAAGAATTTCATTACGCACCGCATCTTTCATTTTTGGATTAAGCCTTCGTTGCGCGTCACGAACAGGCTTGGCATCGTCGATTAAATGGATGCGATGTTGAACAAGAGCGGGACTAATTTCCTTAATATCGGTAATCGACAATCCAATCGCTTCCTTGTTTTTTGAAAGAATAGAGAGAAGAGAAGCTGCTTGGTAAAGAGAAAGATCGTTAGAAATTATGACAGGAAAAGTTTCGTTTTCACCTCAGTATGTACTTAAGGTGATCGGGAAGTGGTTTGAGGTCCAACTTAAGGAGTTGCTCGATAAAAGAATTGGGTTGAGATTCGGACTCAACTTGAAGCGATTCAAAGGGAAGAGTATATTCAATCTCGTTGGGGATTTCGTGAAACAATTTTTCATATTCAGCTTCGTGTTCGTCGTTAAGGTCAAGTGTCTCATTTTCAAAATTTTCGTGAATGGCACTAACTTCCAATGTTTGGTCACGAGGTTCATTTTATTGGCTTTCAAGATTGAAAATGTTGAGATCCAAAGTCATGTTTCCAAAAGAGATTTTCATCGAACCGTTATGACAATTGATTAAGGCATTTGAGGTGGCTAAGAATGGTCGGTCTAAAATCAATGGAATTTGACTCGCGGGATTTGTCACGGGTTGTGTTTCGAGAATGATAAAGTCAACGGGGAATATGAGTTTCCCACTCGAATGAGCACGTCCTCGATTTCTCCCACGGGTTTCTTTATGAAACGATCGGCGAATTGAAGCATAACTTTTGTGGGTTTGAGCTTACCTAAGCCTAATTGTTCATACATAGAGTATGGAATCAAGTTGACACTCGTGCCTAAGTCAATCAAACATTTGTTAATCGTCTTGTCTGCAATTGTACACAAAATCGTAAGGCAGCCAGGATCTTTGTATTTGATAGGCATGGATTGTGAAAAAACTTCACTCAAACTGGCGGCTAAGAAGACTTTTTTGGGCACTTTAGTGTGTCGCTTTTGGATGCACAAGTCCTTCAGAAATTTCGTGTACGTTGGGACTTGCTGAACGATTTCAAGAAGCGAAATGTTAACTTTGACTTGTTTAAAAATTTCCAACATCTTTTCCATTTGGTCCGAGTGTTTCTTTGGTCGAAGACGATGTGGAAATGGAACACGATACTCGGTAGGCGAGTCTACTCGAGTAGAAGAAGAAGAATTTTGATTGGCATTCGATTTAACGATTGGCTCCACGTTCTGTTCAGATTCGTTTGTTGTTTTAGAAGTGTCGAGATAGGTTTTCGGTAAATCGTTTTGATTAACAACTTGATTATCAATTTGTTTATCGGAATGTAAAGTTATGATAGCATTCAATTGGGTGACTTTGCTATCTTGAACAACAATGGCTTGATTTGAATTTGCGTTTTGATTTCTGGGATTTGGAAGGGGCTGGCTTGGGAATGTTCCTCGTTCGCGTTCACTTACAGACGTGGCTAATTGACTCATTTGCATTTCAAGTTTTGCAATCGATTGGTTTGTGTTTTGCATATATGAGGTCAATAAATTTTACAAATTGCTGTTTGATTAAAGGCTTTGAGTAGTTGCTTTAGCCAATGTTTCAAGAGTTTTCTCAAGCGAAGTTAAACGTTTATCGTCTTGGGGAGGATTAGCAGAATTTGGTTGAAAATTTGATTGTTGCGGTTGATTATGAGACGGACCCGCAAAGTTTGGTTGAAAATTATTGGGCTGAAAGGGAGGATTTGAAGCATTATTCGGGAATGCTTGAAAATTTAGACGAACCGTATTCGTATTGGGATTGTTTTGGTTCCAAGCAAAATTTGGATGATTTCTCCAACCAGGATTGTACGTTGGAGAAAATGGGTCATTTTTGGCTTTACTGAAAGCATCGATTTATTCGACAGAATTGGGACACTGATCGGCTATATGATTAGGATCGTTACATTTATAACACATGGGTTGGGAAGCTTGATTCATTTTGTTTGATGAGAAAACGTTATCAAATTTTTTAATCATTGCGTCGATCATAGATTCCAAAGCAAAAGAAGACCCTATCAAGTGTGCACTCGATCGTGAGTAAATTGATTTTTCGTTCGAACGTTCCCATTGGGATGACTTTTCGACGTGGCTTTCAAGAAATTGCCAAGCATTGTCGTGATGTTGGGTAAGAAAGTTGCCTTGGCACATTGATTCGAGCATGGTTCGTGAGCTGTTTTCGAGTCCATCGTATAAGATTTGGAAAATCGTCCATTTTTTGAAGTTATGGTGTGGACATTTTATCAAAAGCTCTTTGAATTTTTCAAAATATTTTCCGAATGGTTCTCCCTTAAATTGATGAAAATTTACAATTTCGTTTCGGATTCTACTCGTCTTTTCCAAGGGGTAGAACTTTTTCAAGAAAGCATTTACGAATTCTTCCCAAGTTTTAATAGAGTTTGACGGTAAGCTGTACAACCATTTTTTAGCGTAATCCGTAAGGGCGAATGGGATTACTCGAAGTTTGATTCCGTCATCGGAAAGTTGTTGGAGTTTTATGGTTGTGCAAACTTGTTCAAATTTAGTCAAGAAAATGTAGGGGTCATCATGCTCGAAATTGCCAAATATTGGAAGCGTGGCAATATGGTTCGAGTGAATTTCCAAATGATTACCCGTAGGGGCGGGTAACATGATGCTAGATGGAATAGAAACTCTATTGGGAAAGATTCTATCCATAAGAGTTCGAGGTGCTTTCTCGTTCGCCATTTCGGAAGGATCGTCTTTTCGAGTTAAACGATTAGTTGTTGATTCGCGAGTCCAACGATTTGTTTTTGTGCCACGAGTCCAAGTACTAATGCACCAGTGAAAGTCGAGAAGAGAAAGAAGTTAGAATCAAGTTTAGAGAATGAAAGAAGATTTGAAAATCGAAGTGAAAAATTTGTTTATGTTTTTGTTTTTTCTCTTTTTTTTAAGGAAGAAAAATATTTACCAAGTGAAATTTATTTTCAGAAGAGAAGTTTGATTTTTGTTTTGTTTTTGGCTTTTCAAATTTTTTTATATGTTTTTGTTTTTGTGTATTTTTTGAATTTTTAAATTTTCAAATATTTACCAAAAGAATTTTTTTTAGAAAATGGAAATTCGATTTTTGATTTTGTTTTTGAATTTTCAAATTTTTTTTTTTTGAAAAGATTTTTTTTGATTGAAAATTTTCAAAGGAAAAAATTTAAAAAGGATTTATTTTTTGGATTAAAAACTAAGTTAAGTTAAATTTACAATTTTTTTTGGATTTTGGATTTTTTTTAAATATGCATGAACTAATGCAACTAAATGAATGCAAAGGACTTAATTACAGTTTTCTGTCCTTAGTAGCTCCTAACCCAAAATTGTATTATCACACTTTGTCTTAAATCAAAAAAATATTTCTCAGCCAGGTAATGGGCAGGGGTTATCGGTGCACCAAGAATCACCGTAGCAATGCAGCCGAAGGTTTAAGTACCTTCAGAGGAACAACCACTATGATATTTACGAATCACCATAATATTTATAAATGGTTATTACTCTGTCGTAGCCTAGACACCAAGAAATAAAATTGTTCAAAGAAAACAATTGTGAAGATACAATTAAGCCCTAGATGAGCTCGTGACACCCTTAAGTTGAATGTCTAACCTTTATTGTTAGTCAAATTCTACGATGAAATGTGATTTATAGGCTAAGGAAAGGGTAATGAAATCCCTCACCTTATGTGAATTGGGGTATTGTCCTTAGAAAATAAAAATAAGATGAGATGAATGCAAAACACAAATTAAACGTGAATTTACAATGCAACTAAAATGAAGTTTGTTTTTGTTTTTGGATTTTTAAATTTTCTTTTATATATAAATGCAAGCAACCAACAATGCAATTCAAATTAAAACAAGTGATAAGAGCACGATACCAGTTTGTGCAGAATTATCAAATTTAATTTTAAGCGGTGATTATTTTTAAGCAAGCAAATTTTTTTTAGCAACGGTTCTTCTCCTTCTGAAATTCTATTTTGACAACCTGAAAGAAAAAAAAAAGATATATATATATATACAAGTTTTTTTAAAAGGTTTGAAAGAACTAAAAAAAACTTTGTCACAAATTTTTTTTATGATATAGGGCCCCGTCCAAACTAAACTTATCACAAAACATTATAAAAAAAATAGAGAATTCGTTTTTAGTTCACAACTTAGTTTCCAAACTCTCGAATTCACAATCCACAGCAGGTCAAAATTACGATTTCACAATTCGCCAAAGAAAATTTCCAGAATCTAAATTATAATCACAACTGGAAGGATGAAGCATTGAATTGAAAGAGGTCACGGTGATTTGGAAGGAGGGCGAAGCAGTGGTCGAGTTCAATTGTTTGCTGAGTTCGCTGGATGGCTCGACTGGTACGAATTTGTGGTGATTTGGGAAGTAGTTTCGCGATGTTCTGGACTTAAGGAAGTTGTGACTTGGGTAGTGATTGAAGCAATTGCAGGCAATTGGATGAGGAGCTAGAGAACAATGTCGTCGAACTGGGTAGAGATGTGGCTGGAGATGAGAAGGCGATTGCTCTGGTTATTTTGGTGGTTGAACTGGGTAGAGCATGTTGTGATGTGATGAGTAGAAGTAGTTGGTGAGAAGTTAGAAGGTGTGGCAGGAGTTCAGGCAGTTTAAAGTGGTGAACTGTGATGGTATGTTGGCACCGTTAGTTTGTATGATAATGGTAATAGGTATGTATGCTGTCAGTTTGAATGGTAATTGAAGTATGCAGTTTTGCGATGGATATGTATAAGACAATGATTGTGGTATGAGAGTTGTTGCCTTGAAGTATAGAAGTATAGGAGCTGAAGTATAGAAGTAGTTTGAAAAAGTCGTTGTTGTCTTGAAGTGTGGCGGGAGATTACTAATGAAGTGATGGGCAAGGGAGATTTTGTTGGTCGTAATGTGGGGGTATATGACAGTAAGGAGGGGTTGTTGACTGGTCGTGATGAAAGTGTGCAGGTCTGATGGCAGTTGGAAATGAATGAGAGGAGGCAGTTGTACAGGGAAGTGGAGAAGGAGATGGAAAATGGCTATTCGATAAGGATGTTGTTTGCAATTGAGAAGTGGTGCGGGTCAGTGGATGTTTGAGAGTAAGTATTAGGTAGATGAAGTGGAGATGACAAACACAGTGCAGAAGCAGGTAGGGAATGTGTTCGGGGAAGAAGGGGAAGGCAGTTTTGTTTGTCAAGTGTAATATCCCGGAAATTTTGACAATATCAATTTAATAAACTGTTGAATAATTAAATTGATATGGATAATCTTTGATAATAAGATTTGAATTTAATTTAATAATCTGATTAAATTAGTATTAATTGATGATTTTATCTTTTAAAAGTTAATAAGATATTTCTATTTGAATATATATATTTATTTATATATATTGTAAATAGAAGCTTTGATAAATTGGGAATTTATATTTAATTTAATCTGGACTTTTCAAAGATAGTAAAATAAGTAATTTATATTAAGGGATAATTTCTTCTATAAATTTTTTTTGAGATTTGATAAATTGTTATTTCAAATTGAATTTATGTAGTTATATGTATATATATAACTTGATTTTTAAATTAGATTTTCAATTTTAATTTGAATATGAATTTGGAATTTATTTTGAAATTCAAAGGATAGATATTTAAAATGTTTTGGATCTTAAAAATATTTGGATAAACTTTTATTTGTATATATATAATTTGTTTTATTGCATTTTCTTTAAAAAGAAATTCATATATGTATTTACATATGAATTAATAAATTAAGTATGAAAGGCTTTATATTTACATTTAAATTAAATAGAAGTTTATATAAAATACTTAAAAGACAAGTGTAAGCATATAAAAACTTCATTTAACATGTGTTAAGTTAATAAACAAGGGTTTGACAAATGTCAAGTTTTAATTTTAATTTCTTTTATTTTTATAAATCATTTCAGCTCTTATAAATACATGTTCTTTCTTTCCTTCAATTCTTTTCTATCATTTTCTTCAAACCTAAAGCTAAGAAAAATAAATCTGAAATTCAACAACTCCTCTAAAACCAGAAAACATGATTCTGGACAAAGACATCAACCTGTAATTCATTTTCAACTTCGAAAAGAAATCCCTGTAACCATTAGCAAGATCAAAAATCAAAGCTTGTAGACTATTTTCTTCAAACCTGAGAATAACAAGTCTGCAAGCATTTTCTCCAACTTAAATCAAAACTGTCTCATCTCTTCATCAAGTCTCAGCAACATGCATTCCAGTTTTTAAAATCAAAGAAGCAATAGCATTTCAGTTTTCAAATCGAAGACAAATTCAAGTTCTCGAGTTTTTACAAATTCCAGCAACTCCAGTTTAAAGTTTGAAGCTGTTTTCAAAAACAAAGTTGCTCTGTTCTTCTTTAAAAAAAAAGGTGAGTAAACTTAGATTTAAAAAACAGTTAAATTTGGGTTTATGTGGTAAAATGTTTAAAGTAAAATTGTCGTTTATGTTTGAAATATGTATGCATGTTTATCTTAAATTTGAATATATGTGTACTTGAATATGGAGAACCCTGTGTGCATGTATATGTTTGTATCATCTCTGTTTAAGTTACAGAGTTAAATTTAAAGCAAAATTTCTAATCCCCTCATCTAATCTTTTATAGAGATTAGTATTCAAACAAATTAAGTTTGGTTTGCATGGATGATTTTACCTGAATTATAGTTGAATTACATTATATATTGTATACATGGTTGTGTATATGTATGCTTGTCACTGTTGTGTTCACAGGCCCATGAATAACACATAAAAATTCATATCTGCCTATACAGAAAAATTCAAGCTTTGATCTTTAAAAAGAAAATGATTATAACATTATAATTTCATTTTTAAAAATAGTTCCAAAAAGAAATATTTAGAAATTTTTTAGAAAATAGAATGTTACAGAGAAATCTATTTATAACAGAAAAATCGATTGTTTTAATTTCGTGATTTGATTTCATAATGTGATTTGTATTGGCAAATTATGAATTTAGGTAAAGAAATCATGATTTTAAGTAAATATTTGGAGAGATATCTCGAGATGAACGGGAAATGTATTTTCATCAAATTCCGTTGATCAACGATGATTGGGAAGTCGTGATTGTTCGTGGGGAAAGCTGGCATGTTGGAGATTACAGGAAAAATAAGGATTTGATTTATCGATGGACGTGACGACTCAGCGACGACGAATTAGGGTTTAATGTCAGGATTTGAACGTCGAGAGATGTGAGGCTAATTCGTGGTCATCGATGCATCGAGTGGAACGAGACCTAGGGGAATTGAAGCAGGGGAGGTTGACGAAGCTTCAATTGTGGTTGTGTGGCGTCAGGTGGTTGAGATGGTCGGAGCGAGACGTTTTTAGGTGATCGGTATTGTTCCAGTTTTTCGAACGATGGGTTCGATTTCGTTTCGATGGTGATATCGGTGGTCTGGGTGGCTAGGTGGGTCAGGGGGATGGTTGTCGACTTGGCGAAGGTGTCGATGTTGGTCTGAGCACTGGCGAACTTGCGTGCACGTGCACGTGTGCACGTTGTATATCTGGAAGGATAGTATAGTTTGGGGAAGAAGAAGAAATGCTCGGTCGAGTTCGAGTTTTTCGTGGGTTTTCTCGAAGCAGTGGGAGGAGTGGAATACTCGAGTTGAGCTCGGAAATCTGGAGTGTAGAACTCGTGTAGTTTGAAATGTTTAGCTATTAACAATTTAGTTGTTATAGTTTTAAAAAATTTAAAAATTTTAACTAAGTTTTTGAAATAAAAGAAAAGGAGAAACTCGAGTAGATCTCGCGTGAAGATCGGGTTGGACCCGAAGCAAGTTATAAACAGTTGTTAAAAGGTTTTATAAAAAGCAAGTTTTAAATTTTAAATTGAATCTAGTTTGAACTTTTATAATTGTTTAAAATGATTTGATTGAAGGAAGTTATAATTTGTTAACTTTAATTTGTTAAGTTAAATGTTTAATTAATTGGTTATTAAGATTTATTAATTTGAAATTAATAATAATTAATCTAAGATAATTACTTAAGAACAGTAATTAAATAATTGTTAATAGTTAATGAAGGTCATTAACTATGGATTATTAAATAATGAATTAATAGGATTAATTTTAATAATTAATTAGATTAATTAATTTAAAGATAATCAATTTTAGAATTTGTTTTAAATGAATTACTTAATGGAAGTAATTAAGAAATTAATTACTTATTGTAATTAATTGAAGTTAATTTGATTTAGTTAAATTAATTAATTAAGTTTAATTAATTTAGAATAATCAAGAAATAATTTGATAATAATTACTTAATGTAATCATTAAAGTAAGATTATTTAGGGAAGTAAATAATAAAATAATTACTGGAAGTAATTAGTTGAATAAATGATTTTATTAATAGAAGTAATTTGAGTTAATTACTTTGAATAATTAATCAAGGGATTGATTATAGAATTAATTAAAGAGTAATTAATTTAGTTAATGAAAGAAATTAAGGGTAATTAATTACTGATTGAAGATTAATCAAGGGTGATTAATAAATGTTGTTTAATTAAAGGTTAATTACTTAATGTAATTAATTTAATTGAGTAATTAATAATTAAGGATCATTAATTAATATAATTAATGATGTAATTAAGAATTGATTAATTAAGTAATAATTAATAAATGAAGTAATTAATCAATGTAATTAATTAAGGATTAATGCAATTAATTATAGTTGATTAAGTTAATTAATTTTAGTTAATTAATTAATGAAGTAATTAAAGGTTAATTACTATAAGTGGTTAAGGATAATTAGTTTGAGTAATTAATTAAAGATAAATTACTTGGATGTAATTAAAAGATAATTAATCAAGATGATTAATTGAAATGAATTATTAGAGGATAATTAATTAATTGATTGTAATTAATTAATGGTTAAGTAAGAAGGAATTATAAAATGAAGTAATTAAT
Organism: Allium fistulosum; assembly: GCA_030737815.1. NCBI lineage: Eukaryota > Viridiplantae > Streptophyta > Magnoliopsida > Asparagales > Amaryllidaceae > Allium > Allium fistulosum. The sequence continues at coordinate 1,149,948,634 of CM060905.1, forward strand.
TTAATTCAATTTAAATTAAGATGATAAATCATTACTTATGAATGGGTGTTAGTATTGGATACTTTGCATTGATTGATATCTCTGATGAGATATATGCTGTGTGATATGGATGTTAGTTGAATTGTGATGATAATATGGATTATCTGATAATGTTGATTATCTGTTGAAAATTATCTTTCTTTGTGTATAAAGATAATGAATTGAATTGTTTACCTTTAAAACAACTTGGCCTTAAAAGATACGCTTTGGATTTCGATGAGACCGGGATCGGGTTTCCGTATACCGGATTTCCAGGTCTGGAGACCCGAATACCACATCGATCCAAATTAACGATAGGTCGTGAATCTCAAGTGAAGATGAAGATTTAGAGTGCAAGGGTTATTGTCGTTAACTCTGAGGGTGATTCCAAAACGAGTGTAACGAGATAATGCCTTCGGTTTCGTTCGAACCCGGAACGAACTTGTATGGATTGAATGCTTTCAGCACATCGTCAGGCGGACGATGAGCATTCTAAGTGATATGTTCTGATTAAAGGTAATCGTAACCTCAAGCCTCATCAACCGGAAATGGCTAAAACAGGGGAGGTGCAGCAAGGCTTCTTGGGTAGCACCCACTGAGAGCAAGATAGATCCCTGTCTAGAGGTCCCTTTTCTTTTATTCGGCTTAGTGTGTGGTTGGTCGCGCCAACTACGGGATTATCTTGTTCGGAATTATCCAGTAAGGGATGGTTCCGGCTTTGTGTTGCAGGGGAGCGGGCGTACTCCTCGGTACGGTGATCTAGGCCACGTACTGTGACGGGCGGTACCCCAGTAGCCCTGCCATTGTATGGAATCCAAACTCCAATAAGTGTCGTACGTATTAGTTGTGCCCAACTATGTTGGAATGTGAGATGTAAGCATTTCAGCTATTTCTGTATTTTACTTGAAACCCCTAGACCCTATTATAATACAATCGGATTTCCTATCAAATGTTTTGGTTAGCGTAAGGTAAAAACTTACCATGTTTATATGTGGGAAGTCTTACGTGATACCTTTGTTTTCAAAAGATTTTGAAGTTAAACAACTTTAACCGTTTACTCACACCAGACCCATGTCTGACCCAAGTTGTTTATTTCTATTTTATAAACTCTTGGGTACTCAAATTTTTACGAGTAGCCAAGGGATTCAGGTTAGCTTTGACGAGTAATCTGGAGGAGCAATGGAGCAGGAGGCTTCAGCGTTGTAGATATAGATAGTAGTTTCCGCTGTGTTGATCTTGTTTAGATCTTTGTTCTGTATTGAGATGTAATAACTAGACAGATGTTTATAACTGTCTAGTATATGACATGTAATCTGTGTAACTCTGATAAGTGTTGTATATGATACTATGTAATATTTATGTGATATAATATATTTTGTTCGTTTCCGCTGTGAGTATTTGTGTTTGTTTCTTTTCTCTTCTTCTCTTTTCTACTTCTCACCCCTTTCTTTCTTATTAGCGATACGACTTTCTATGGAGAGAAAGTCATGGTCGTTACAGTGGTATCAGAGCTGTAGGTTGAGTGAATACCTAGGCTCTGAAGTGGTGTCTATCTTGAGAGCGCGTAATTGTTAGTTATATAAAAAAATGTTTTATATTGTGTTAATTGATCGGTTGAGTGGTATATGGATTCTGGTCAATACGAGTAGCTAACGTTATTGATAGGGATCTCTAAACACTTGAACCAGGCCAACGGACACAATATTGTTTTAAAGAGGTAAATGAAATAATTTTACCCAGAAATAATTTCTATATAAAAAGTATCATTTTAAATATATATATATTTCTACCTATTTGTTGGGTTACCTGTTCGGGTTTTCCAATATAAGTTATAAAGGTAGATGGGGTAGTGGTGTGTGAAACACGACTACCAATGGTTGGAGTTTAAATGTTGAGGTTGGAAGTGTATTTGTCGAGACTATAGACCCAATACCGTCTCGAGTAAGCTTTGCTGTGGTGAAGGATTTCATCGATCTCCGAAGGAAACTGTAATGGTTCGGAGTTTATCTCTGAAGTTTGGATGAGTAGGGTTGGATCTGTCGATGAGACAGAAGCGAGTGATGGTACCTTGATACCTCAGGTAATAGTAGCTGTATGATGAGATACAGTGACGATGGATGTTCCCGAAGATGTTTTCATTGGAACAAGATTAAGGAAGTGTGAATGCTTCGGTGTTGTGGCTAAGTTCAGCATGAAGTTTCTGCTTTGGTTTGGAGTCCGAGTTTCTCGAAGAGCTTTGGATAAGAGCATCAGTGTCAGCAGTGCAGCTCGGAGTATTCTGTGATGGCAGGAAGTTTTTCTGGCTGAGCAGTTTTTTTTCTGAAGGTGAAGTTCAGAAGCAGCAGAGAGGATCCATTTCTTCGATGGATTGGATAGTCAAGTGTAAGCTATTCTGATTGGTAAAGAGAGAACAGTCTGTTTGGAATTAGGATGGGTTGATCGCAAAAGTGACTTGCGATTGTCTGAGTGTTCTCTTGGGTGGTCAGAATTTTTCTGGATGTCTTCAGAGAAGTCAGGAGTTGTCCGCATCTGAAGGTTGAGTTTTCTTATCGACTGGATTCCAGGAGTGGTACCGGTGGTTCAGTCTAGTTGAAGGATAGTTCCTAGAGATAGAGTTTGGTGAAGCAGCTCAAGTTTTGATGGAGTATCTGAGTTTTCTTTATGGATCCGTTGAACCATATTTCTGGGAGATGTGTTGTCCAGTCTGTGCTCGTGTTCTTCATCAGCATTTTCTTCTGCTCCAAATCAGAGTTGTGCAGCAGAAGCAGTTTGGCGAGTGCTCCTGTTTGTCCTTTCTGGATTGAAGGAGTAAGTTTAGTCTTCTGTTATTTGAGGAGTAGAATTTGTTCTTGATTGTTGGTTGATCTTAAGGAGATCATTGTATTGGGTTGTTTTTGGTCCTGTTTGTTTCGAGAAGCATCGGAGAAGGTTGAGTTGATCAGGAAGGATTTGTAGGAAGCCAGGATCGTCTGAAGAATTTTGTGGATAAAAGACGAAGGAATTTGAAATTCGAAGTTGGAGACTTCGTTGTTATGATGTTTTTCTCTGGTTAAAGGGAGCTATAAGATTGGGTAAGTCTGGGAAGTTAGCTCCGAGTTATTTTGGAACTTTTCTGTGATCTAATTTGGATAAGTACTTTGATCTACAAGGTTGAATTGTCAGTTTGGATAACTGGAATTCAATGTATTTTACGTATCTCTGAGGGAGTACGTATTTGATCTATCTCTGGTTTTGAAACCAGCAGTTCTGGAGGTATTGGTTGTTGAGTCAGACTCGTCTATAGTCTGATATTCCGTTTAGTTTTATAGATCTAGATGAGTAAGAACTCTATAGCTTAGTAGTATTGGTTGTTTGGATTGTTTATAGAGCGAGTATTCCGGTATATATATACTTGGGGAAACTCGAGGTATTTTATCTAGAATTTAGTCTAGATAGTTAGAATTGATTGATTGGGTGATTTGGCTGCTAAGGTTGCTATGGTTGCTAGCATATGGATGTTAGTATATGCTTGTGTTTTGAATTTAAATCTTTAATAAGATTATTAAATTACCTTTGTTTAAATTTCGGGGACGAAATTATTTTAAGGGGGAAAGAATGTAATATCCCGGAAATTTTGACAATATCAATTTAATAAACTGTTGAATAATTAAATTGATATGGATAATCTTTGATAATAAGATTTGAATTTAATTTAATAATCTGATTAAATTAGTATTAATTGATGATTTTATCTTTTAAAAGTTAATAAGATATTTCTATTTGAATATATATATTTATTTATATATATTGTAAATAGAAGCTTTGATAAATTGGGAATTTATATTTAATTTAATCTGGACTTTTCAAAGATAGTAAAATAAGTAATTTATATTAAGGGATAATTTCTTCTATAAATTTTTTTTGAGATTTGATAAATTGTTATTTCAAATTGAATTTATGTAGTTATATGTATATATATAACTTGATTTTTAAATTAGATTTTCAATTTTAATTTGAATATGAATTTGGAATTTATTTTGAAATTCAAAGGATAGATATTTAAAATGTTTTGGATCTTAAAAATATTTGGATAAACTTTTATTTGTATATATATAATTTGTTTTATTGCATTTTCTTTAAAAAGAAATTCATATATGTATTTACATATGAATTAATAAATTAAGTATGAAAGGCTTTATATTTACATTTAAATTAAATAGAAGTTTATATAAAATACTTAAAAGACAAGTGTAAGCATATAAAAACTTCATTTAACATGTGTTAAGTTAATAAACAAGGGTTTGACAAATGTCAAGTTTTAATTTTAATTTCTTTTATTTTTATAAATCATTTCAGCTCTTATAAATACATGTTCTTTCTTTCCTTCAATTCTTTTCTATCATTTTCTTCAAACCTAAAGCTAAGAAAAATAAATCTGAAATTCAACAACTCCTCTAAAACCAGAAAACATGATTCTGGACAAAGACATCAACCTGTAATTCATTTTCAACTTCGAAAAGAAATCCCTGTAACCATTAGCAAGATCAAAAATCAAAGCTTGTAGACTATTTTCTTCAAACCTGAGAATAACAAGTCTGCAAGCATTTTCTCCAACTTAAATCAAAACTGTCTCATCTCTTCATCAAGTCTCAGCAACATGCATTCCAGTTTTTAAAATCAAAGAAGCAATAGCATTTCAGTTTTCAAATCGAAGACAAATTCAAGTTCTCGAGTTTTTACAAATTCCAGCAACTCCAGTTTAAAGTTTGAAGCTGTTTTCAAAAACAAAGTTGCTCTGTTCTTCTTTTAAAAAAAAGGTGAGTAAACTTAGATTTAAAAACAGTTAAATTTGGGTTTATGTGGTAAAATGTTTAAAGTAAAATTGTCGTTTATGTTTGAAATATGTGTGCATGTTTATCTTAAATTTGAATATATGTGTACTTGAATATGGAGAACCCTGTGTGCATGTATATGTTTGTATCATCTCTGTTTAAGTTACAGAGTTAAATTTAAAGCAAAATTTCTAATCCCCTCATCTAATCTTTTATAGAGATTAGTATTCAAACAAATTAAGTTTGGTTTGCATGGATGATTTTACCTGAATTATAGTTGAATTACATTATATATTGTATACATGGTTGTGTATATGTATGCTTGTCACTGTTGTGTTCACAGGCCCATGAATAACACATAAAAATTCATATCTGCCTATACAGAAAAATTCAAGCTTTGATCTTTAAAAAGAAAATGATTATAACATTATAATTTCATTTTTAAAAATAGTTCCAAAAAGAAATATTTAGAAATTTTTTAGAAAATAGAATGTTACAGAGAAATCTATTTATAACAGAAAAATCGATTGTTTTAATTTCGTGATTTGATTTCATAATGTGATTTGTATTGGCAAATTATGAATTTAGGTAAAGAAATCATGATTTTAAGTAAATATTTGGAGAGATATCTCGAGATGAACGGGAAATGTATTTTCATCAAATTCCGTTGATCAACGATGATTGGGAAGTCGTGATTGTTCGTGGGGAAAGCTGGCATGTTGGAGATTACAGGAAAAATAAGGATTTGATTTATCGATGGACGTGACGACTCAGCGACGACGAATTAGGGTTTAATGTCAGGATTTGAACGTCGAGAGATGTGAGGCTAATTCGTGGTCATCGATGCATCGAGTGGAACGAGACCTAGGGGAATTGAAGCAGGGGAGGTTGACGAAGCTTCAATTGTGGTTGCATGGCGTCAGGTGGTTGAGATGGTCGGAGCGAGACGTTTTTAGGTGATCGGTATTGTTCCAGTTTTTCGAACGATGGGTTCGATTTCGTTTCGATGGTGATATCGGTGGTCTGGGTGGCCAGGTGGGTCATGGGGATGGTTGTCGACTTGGCGAAGGCGTCGATGTTGGTCTGAGCACTGGCGAACTTGCGTGCACGTGCACGTGTGCACGTTGTATATCTGGAAGGATAGTATAGTTTGGGGAAGAAGAAGAAATGCTCGGTCGAGTTCGAGTTTTTCGTGGGTTTTCTCGAAGCAGTGGGAGGAGTGGAATACTCGAGTTGAGCTCGGAAATCTGGAGTGTAGAACTCGTGTAGTTTGAAATGTTTAGCTATTAACAGTTTAGTTGTTATAGTTTTAAAAAATTTAAAAATTTTAACTAAGTTTTTGAAATAAAAGAAAAGGAGAAACTCGAGTAGATCTCGCGTGAAGATCGGGTTGGACCCGAAGCAAGTTATAAACAGTTGTTAAAAGGTTTTATAAAAAGCAAGTTTTAAATTTTAAATTGAATCTAGTTTGAACTTTTATAATTGTTTAAAATGATTTGATTGAAGGAAGTTATAATTTGTTAACTTTAATTTGTTAAGTTAAATGTTTAATTAATTGGTTATTAAGATTTATTAATTTGAAATTAATAATAATTAATCTAAGATAATTACTTAAGAACAGTAATTAAATAATTGTTAATAGTTAATGAAGGTCATTAACTATGGATTATTAAATAATGAATTAATAGGATTAATTTTAATAATTAATTAGATTAATTAATTTAAAGATAATCAATTTTAGAATTTGTTTTAAATGAATTACTTAATGGAAGTAATTAAGAAATTAATTACTTATTGTAATTAATTGAAGTTAATTTGATTTAGTTAAATTAATTAATTAAGTTTAATTAATTTAGAATAATCAAGAAATAATTTGATAATAATTACTTAATGTAATCATTAAAGTAAGATTATTTAGGGAAGTAAATAATAAAATAATTATTGGAAGTAATTAGTTGAATAAATGATTTTATTAATAGAAGTAATTTGAGTTAATTACTTTGAATAATTAATCAAGGGATTGATTATAGAATTAATTAAAGAGTAATTAATTTAGTTAATGAAAGAAATTAAGGGTAATTAATTACTGATTGAAGATTAATCAAGGGTGATTAATAAATGTTGTTTAATTAAAGGTTAATTACTTAATGTAATTAATTTAATTGAGTAATTAATAATTAAGGATCATTAATTAATATAATTAATGATGTAATTAAGAATTGATTAATTAAGTAATAATTAATAAATGAAGTAATTAATCAATGTAATTAATTAAGGATTAATGTAATTAATTATAGTTGATTAAGTTAATTAATTTTAGTTAATTAATTAATGAAGTAATTAAAGGTTAATTACTATAAGTGGTTAAGGATAATTAGTTTGAGTAATTAATTAAAGATAAATTACTTGGATGTAATTAAAAGATAATTAATCAAGATGATTAATTGAAATGAATTATTAGAGGATAATTAATTAATTGATTGTAATTAATTAATGGTTAAGTAAGAAGGAATTATAAAATGAAGTAATTAATTTAATTCAATTTAAATTAAGATGATAAATCATTACTTATGAATGGGTGTTAGTATTGGATACTTTGCATTGATTGATATCTCTGATGAGATATATGCTGTGTGATATGGATGTTAGTTGAATTGTGATGATAATATGGATTATCTGATAATGTTGATTATCTGTTGAAAATTATCTTTCTTTGTGTATAAAGATAATGAATTGAATTGTTTACCTTTAAAACAACTTGGCCTTAAAAGATACGCTTTGGATTTCGATGAGACCGGGATCTGGTTTCCGTATACCGGATTTCCAGGTCTGGAGACCCGAATACCACATCGATCCAAATTAACGATAGGTCGTGAATCTCAAGTGAAGATGAAGATTTAGAGTGCAAGGGTTATTGTCGTTAACTCTGAGGGTGATTCCAAAACGAGTGTAACGAGATAATGCCTTCGGTTTCGTTCGAACCCGGAACGAACTTGTATGGATTGAATGCTTTCAGCACATCGTCAGGCGGACGATGAGCATTCTAAGTGATATGTTCTGATTAAAGGTAATCGTAACCTCAAGCCTCATCAACCGGAAATGGCTAAAACAGGGGAGGTGCAGCAAGGCTTCGTGGGTAGCACCCACTGAGAGCAAGATAGATCCCTGTCTAAAGGTCCCTTTTCTTTTATTCGGCTTAGTGTGTGGTTGGTCGCGCCAACTACGGGATTATCTTGTTCGGAATTATCCAGTAAGGGATGGTTCCGGCTTTGTGTTGCAGGGGAGCGGGCGTACTCCTCGGTACGGTGATCTAGGCCACGTACTGTGACGGGCGGTACCCCAATAGCCCTGCCATTGTATGGAATCCAAACTCCAATAAGTGCGGTACGTATTAGTTGTGCCCAACTATGTTGGAATGTGAGATGTAAGCATTTCAGCTATTTCTGTATTTTACTTGAAAACCCTAGACCCTATTATAATACAATCGGATTTCCTATCAAATGTTTTGGTTAGCGTAAGGTAAAAACTTACCATGTTTATATGTGGGAAGTCTTACGTGATACCTTTGTTTTCAAAAGATTTTGAAGTTAAACAACTTTAACCGTTTACTCACACCAGACCCATGTCTGACCCAAGTTGTTTATTTCTGTTTTATAAACTCTTGGGTACTCAAATTTTTACGAGTAGCCAAGGGATTCAGGTTAGCTTTGACGAGTAATCTGGAGGAGCAATGGAGCAGGAGGCTTCAGCGTTGTAGATATAGATAGTAGTTTCCGCTGTGTTGATCTTGTTTAGATCTTTGTTCTGTATTGAGATGTAATAACTAGACAGATGTTTATAACTGTCTAGTATATGACATGTAATCTGTGTAACTCTGATAAGTGTTGTATATGATACTATGTAATATTTATGTGATATAATATATTTTGTTCGTTTCCGCTGTGAGTATTTGTGTTTGTTTCTTTTCTCTTCTTCTCTTTTCTACTTCTCACCCCTTTCTTTCTTATTAGCGATACGACTTTCTATGGAGAGAAAGTCGTGGTCGTTACATCAAGTGTATGTTGAAGGGATGGTATGTTTGTGAATGACAGTTGAGATGTTGGTGGTCTATGGTGGCTGTAAAGTGTGGTAGAGGAGGAGATGGCCGTAGATATGGTTGATGCAGGCAATTGCATAGATGAAGGAAGCAGAGATGTATGGTTGCTGGATAAGGCAGCAATGCAACAGTGAAAACACAAAGTGCTGCACAAATTTTTTTCTGTTTTTTTTTAGAAATTGTAAATGAAAAATTGAAAAAGTAAAGTAAAAATTATGACAAAGAAAAGTGCAATGAAATTTCTTTTATTTTTTTCTGGAAATGTGCTTGCTATTCCTTTTTTAAATAGGATATCCAATGCAGATGCAAAAGAAAACACTAGAAAACAACAACAAACATACAAAATGCAAACAAAAATCAAACAACAAACACAACACAAATTATTTTTTAAATGCAACACACAAAAAAATTAAAACACACAAAAATCAATCTAAAATAATTCAAAGAATAGAAAAAAAAATCAAACAAATCCCCGGCAACGGCGCCAAAAACTTGTTTACCGACGGATTATCTATCGGTTTAGAAAATCGCCGATAAATTTTGTATTAAAATTAACCGCAAGCGCACGGCATACAATTTTAGTACGTGGGGAGTACGGGTCGATCTGCAGAGAATTGTTTTAGATTTCAAAAATCAATTCAATCAAATTAGACCAAAGTGAGAGTAAATTGTTAACTACAAGTAAAATGAAGCTAAAACTAGAATTAAAATGAGATTTAAAAACTATGAGATTAGAGAACAATTTAGAGGCAAATCCACTCTCATATTTTTGTAAATCAACAAACAAATAATTAATGATCTCTAGTTATGATATTAAGAGAAATAATTGATGCATTGATCATAAGTATGGTTTATTTATGTTATTAATTAAAATAACTCAAACCATCAAACTATAATACAACAATTATACCACTTATAAATTCTCATGAAAATGAAGCCAAAGAAAAAGCTATTTTAGGTATGATCTATTTACTATTGTAATTAGTAAGATAGATCATCAAACTTTGTTTTTACTTTCTTTTCAAAATCAAAAATCAATTAGCAAATGATGATGTAAATTGTGTTTATGTTGAATAAGAATATCTCATTTGCAAAAGCAACATAAGTTACCAAACCCACTTGTATAAACTTACATCAAAATCTACTCTCATGAAGCACAAATAAAAGAGATCATAAACCATAGAAATGTTGAAATTACATAAAGTTGGAGAGCTTCATTACCCCGAAAGTGAAGGGGTTTAACTACTTATTTGTGTTATCAAATCAACACTTGTAAATTTCAACATTAAAAAGCAAGAAATGAAACTAAGCAAAGAAAGAAAAAGAGATTAGCTACTAACTACTTGCATAAAAATTAAAGCTACACTACTTGCATGAATATCTAAGCTATAAACATGAAATGAGAGAAAGCATAGAAAACACCAACATAAAAGTAAATAAAAACAAGTAGAAAAGAGAAGAGAAAGAGGCTAGGAAGCCTTTTTTATTTTATGAAACATAGAGCTTACAACTTTCATTTTGATTTTCTAACTAATGTGAAAGAGTAGAAGATATTTACATGTACATAAGAGGGCTATTTATACATGCATAAAACCTTAATTCAATTTTTAGGGTGCTTCCCAAAATGCCCTTTAGGAAGTGTGGCCACCAAGTAACTATTAGCCACTAATTAATCCATCATTAAATGTGCATGAAGCTTTAACCTCCACTTATTTGTCCATTAGCTTCCAATTGTAGATTTAGGTAAGTGGGTAGGGTCCTCCATGATCATGGGCTGGAATTATTTCCCACTTCTTTCCTTTGTATTCATTAGTGCATGCATGTATCTTCATAAAAGCATCTTCCATATGCATCCAAATTCCTATAAAAATCATAAAAAATGTCCAAGTCAATATTCTCAAATTGACACATGCACAAAAATGACCATTTTGCCCTAGAATGAAGATGAATATATGATGGTTTGACAATAATTGAATTTTGGTTTAAACATGTTAAAATGTCCAAATATGATATTTATTTAAATATAAATAGATAAAATATGGATGTAAATATATGCACATTTATGTGCACATCAATACCCCCACACTTATCTTTTTATTCGTCCTCGAATAAAGAAAAACTAACATAAATCCGTTTTCGTATGGAGCACGATTGCATTGAGTGTATGCAACAAGCCGTTAAACCTCTGGGTGTCCCCACTAGGACGAGTGTTGTATCGTGAGGGTTTTCAGCGGATACTACCCACAAAATCCGAATGCAAAGTGAAAATATTTACAAAATGCAAGATTTATTTACAATTAGATGAATGCGAGTTTTTGAAAATATTTACATTGAAGGATTTACTTTTAAATCGGCACAAATAAGTTAAATATAAGTACTGGTCATTAACTTCAAAATTTAAGTCATTTACTCGTCAAAATTTCCAATAAAAATCAAGTTGTCATAACAAATAGACTATTGTTTGGCTAGTTGTTTCGGTTGATAACACAATGTAATTATGAAATGGATCCTTAGTTGATTATCAAAGTTTGTCAAAGCGGTATTCTCATTTCTTTTCAATAACAAGTTAAATCAAACAAGTAAAAATAGTGCTTAAATTTCAATTGCTTACTCTCTCTGTATTTTTTTTTGAAAATTTTATTGATATTTACAATATTTACATATGCCTAACTCAGATATATTACCCGTGCGCTGCCTTGCGGACTGATGTGAGGGGAATACAGAGCATGGCGAGTGAACACACAAGGGTGAACACTTATCGACTGTAGGCGTTATTAAAAAGAATTTTTATATACATACACCTAACTCGAATAAACTAAGGCCAGATATATCGATCATGCACTGCCTTTCGGGCTTTACGTGAGAAGGGTACAGAGCATGGCGAGTGAACACACAAGTGTGAACACATGACTCTAGGTGTTAAAAATATATACATATATACAAATTTTTTATTTTTTTTATATATTTTTTTGTGTTTTTTTCTATTATTTTTAGAAAGAGAGAGTTTTGCAAAATTATCTTAGCATCATTTACTTAGAAGATAAAAATGTTATATCCTTTACTTTAAATTTACCACTTTTTTAAATAAAGATTTTCAATTAGAATATACTTCATAATTAACACATATGAACCTTCTATATACTAGTTAAACCATTGTTATTTGTAATCAAACTTCATTTTTATTTTTGTTAAGACAAATAAATTTTCAAAAATTTCAATTTATTAACCAAAACTTATACTTTTCTTATAGTGTTTCTTCAAAAATAAATCAAAATGCTAAAAAGAAAATGTTTTTGAGATTTAGAAATTTTGAGATTTCTTTTTTTTAAGTTAAAAGAAAATGAAAATTCAAAAGTGCCATGAAAAATTTTAAAAAATGAAAATGAGACTCCCCTAACACTTAATTTTTAACTGTGTCCCCATAGTTAATGCACGATATAATAAGTGTAACGGGGAAAAATATGTACATATTTACAAAAGAGGGTTAACATTCTTACTAGACGTAGCTTGGCTCATGAAGGATCATGAGCTCCTCCTCTTGGTTACAGGGCAATTCCAAGAAAGGTTTCAAACGATGACCGTTGACTTTGAAAATCGATCCATCCTTGGGGTTTTTTATTTCCACGGAACCATGTGGAAAAACAGTTCGTACCACAAATGGTCTAGTCCATCTTGATTAAGTTTCCCAAGGAATAAATGAAGCCTTGATTTAAGTTTCCCAGGGAATAAATGAAGCCTTGAGTCATATTTAAGTAATATTGTTTATTTACATATAAATGCAGTATAAAATAATGTTTATAAATATAAATGTAGATAATTTTGAATTCAAATTTAAAATCTAGATCTAAATGTTAAAATATCTTTTACTTTCAAAATTTAAACTTTGATTTTATGAAAAATTAAGTTTAAAGTGTATTTAAATATATATATATATATATACAAAAAAATAACTCTATTATTATTAAAAATGAATATATATATATATACATATACATATACATATATATATATATACATATACATATACATATATATATATATATATTTGTAAATTAATATTTAAAATTTATTTGTAATAAAGAAATGTTATAAAGTCAAATATATAATAAATAATTATATACATACATGTTATTCGGCCATTTTTCTATTCTGAAAAAATTAATTTTTTCATTTAAATCCTTTTGGATTTATTCATTTTGTTGTTTTAAAATAAATAATTTTCAAATGGAAATTGTAAAAAAAATTAAAACATACTTTATATTGTATAAGAATTATGCATATTAATAAAATATGTGTGTGTGTACGTTTACATTTCACATATACATAAAGATTGATTTATTGTATTATATTTTAAAATTAAATTATGTCTATTTGATTTGAATATATATATATATATATATATGTTTTTTTCTCGAAATGAAAATGTATATTCATAATTTTAACTACAAATTTATATGTAATGCATAATTGTTTCATTTGATATAAAATCAATTTCATTTTAAAATTCCTTTTTAAATCATTTTAGTTTTCGAAATATTTCTTATTTTTATTTTAATAATGGTCGTAAGCATACACATGCACAGATATATATATATATACATAATTCTATTTATTACAATAATAATAGATTTGAATATATATGTGTATATATATATCTATATATATATATCTATATATATATATATGTATGTATGTATGTATATTCCAAATAACATAAAGATATAAGGATGTGCGATAAGATATTCGATCTAACTGTACATGAATCATATGAAGGACAAATATCTATAGATATATACATATACACACACATATATAATATAATATATAAAAAGTATTTCCTTACTATTGCCTAGAGATAACACTTCGAATGCTGAAATTTGCAGTGCTCTGTTGGAATCTTGTAATGACCCGTAAATATATCACTTTAAATAAATGATCGTTTAGCTTAGCGATAATACAAATAAATTTGTGAATAATTATTTATAATAACTTATATGATTTTATAAATAAAATATGATCGTTTTAATTAGTTAACAATAATAAGAAAATTTATTTTCAAATTTTGTTTACAAAAATATGCATTTTAATTTAAAAGAGAAAATATGACCGAAAATCGGAATCGGGATTTGTAACGATACAACATGTGGAAGTTGTGCAACATTTAGGAGTATGTTACATACACATATACATATGCATATGCATACATGTAACATGCACATAAATATATATATATATACCAAAATATATAAATATAAAAGCATAATATAAAATATCTAAGATATTTTAAGCTAACTTACTCCTTAAGCTTTTATAAGTCAACATATGTACACATGAGAAGATGGAAGTAATGTGCACATGGGGGGCCTTCTTGCCTGCTTTGGAGGAGGGGAGGTGTGTAGGAGAAGCCTTGAAATGGTGATGCAAAGGTGATGTGTACATGTCTTCCTTTCTACTCTTCTTTTTTCCAATAAATACCCTACTTTCTTCTCTTCTTTTTCATTCATCTTCTTCATCATATTCTCAAGCTTTTGCTTCCTCTTTAATGGCTTCCATCTTAAGAGAAATAATGTCAAAAAATTATTTCAAAAAAATCTAAAATTAAAGTATATAGTTATATAAAGTAAAACTCCTCAAAAACGATTCCAAAACTCGTCATTTCTCTTTGTTCTTCATAAACTCCACTTCACTCCACCCTAGGTCGAGCCCACTCATTGCTACACCCTAAGCCGTGCACCCCCCAGCCTCCTCAAGGCTTGGTCGAGGCATTTAGGAGCCAAAATCCGAAGAATAGTGAGCTTCGGAACTCGAATAGCGGAGCTATAGCGAATTTTTAAGTAAATCGTTTAAAACCAAAGGTGAGAACTCCTAAAACTAGTATACTATATGTTGGATGATGATATGATGTTGCAAATGGATTCTTATTATTCTTTGATCATCAAGTTTGGTTGTTTTCATACAAATATTGAACATATATGCAAGTCACGAATATACACGTCGATAAGCACAAAGGAAATCACTTTCCTTGAACTAATGAAATGGTGTATAAGGAATTGTTAATCCTCTTAAAAATGGTTTAAAATATATTTGAAATGTTTTATAAACATTGAAAAGTGTTTTGGTGTAGTTCGAAAAGAAACAAAAAATTTAGTTAAAAATAAGCGCGTCGCGTAACGGTAGTTCGCGATTTTGCGCTATAAAAGTCAAACAAGTGTAAAAGTTGGAATATAGCTCGGAATTCTTCGAGATAAGAATTTTCCGAACTATTATGTCCATAGTTTTCCAATGAAGAAAGAAAATCAAGATTTTGATAAGTACTTTTTGAAATATGAGTAAAACAAGTTTTGGAAAAATCTTGAATTTGTAGTTTCGAATCCAAAACTGGATTTCTTTGAAAGCGATGTTTTAAAATTGTTTAAAAATGTGGAATAAATCTTATAAAAGTTTTAAAATGTTTTAAATGTGATTTGAGTAATAAAAATGAATTTTTGAATAATAAAAAGTCATTTTTATCAATATAGCTAAAAAGGCACTTTCCGCAACACTTTTCCACAGCACTTTTCTATAACTTTTGAATTATAGTTTTAAGCTTAACAATTCTTTTACAAATCTTTTATAAATGTTTTTAAATGGTTTATGAAGTGTTTTAAAGTTTATTTGAAGAATTTTTGGAGTGATTAAATATTTAGAGTCAATCAAATAACTTGATTGCCTTTTAGGTGTCTAAGAGATAATGTCTAAGCTTGAGTTTGGAAAACCAGTTTCCTGCTCTCCCTGGCTATCCGGACTGGCCTGATGGAGGGGATGGTGAATTTGGTTTACTTGGATCAATATCTTCCTAAATAAAAATGATATGATTTCGAATTGATTCCTAGTAAAAAGAATTTTAAAAATTATCAAGGGATTTTATAAGAGAGGTTTAATATTTCCTTATATACCGAAAAGAATGTTTTATAAATGTATATCTCCAAAAGAGATTTCGATAAAAGACCTTAGTCAATTAAAGAATGATTTCATATTCACCTGACCTCTTTTATCGATGACTGGTTCGGAGAAACCGGGGTCGGATTTGGATAATTCCTGTCCGAAGACCACTTCGAACCAATTTTCGTATTCAAAGTGAAGACATGCAGATAATTATGGAAGATGGAATGTAGGGCTACTTGTCACTGACCCTCGGGGGAAATTCCCCATATCATATTATCTGGAAATAGTTCTTCATTTAAGATCTTTGATGCAAGGACTTTTCGCTACTAATCCTAGGAGTAACTCGCGACAGGATGTGGTAGGAGAGTGCCTTCGGTTTGTCCTATTCCTGGACAGCTTGTATGGACGAATGTCTGATGTTGCATTTCTATTCACATTGATTGATCTTTATGAACATATCACCTGTTTGGTGGCAAAGAAGGCAACTTCTCTTAGCTTAACACCCTTTCCTGAGACGTACGAGCTCAAGAGTTATATGTTTGTAGAAATCAGTTGTGTGATCATGGAATGGCGGTGTGGCATTCAAAGTGGAATGTGCTTGGTGAAAGGTAAAACGTTACCTTAGGCCTCATTAAATGGAAATGGCTAAAGCAGGATAGATGTCGTAGAGCTATTTGGGTCGTACCATTAGGAGATGGTCATCACCTTTCTAGATTACTCTCTATATGTCGAGTATGTGATGTATGCTTCGGGATCCCGTTAAAGGTTGGTAAAGACCGGGGTGATGTCATATTTGGTACTATCCAGCGAAGGGTTAGACCGGTTCTATGTTAGTATAGGAGATCAAAATCTGGACCCTAGGTATACCCCTAGAGGTATACTGTACGGTAGGTAGTCTCTCACCTTGCCATTGTATGGAATCCATTCTCCTAACGAGCCTTGTAAGAGTTTTGTTTGTAGAGCCTAACAGATCCGAAATTTAATAATGGTAACAATTTCGGCTAAGATTAATAAGTTTACTTGCAAATGTTTTCAAAGAATGTCATTAAAAATAACATCAAATGGTTTTGCGTGGCAAATGTTTTGGTTATCGTAAGGTAAAAACCCATTCGATGTTTATATGCGGCATGGTCTTATGAGATACCCTTTTGTTTTCAAAATGCGTATTTTGAATTCTCACACTAGTCCTATGACTGACTCGGAGTTTATTTTCTTTTCCCTTAAACTCTAGGTTCCCTAATTTTTCCCAAGTAGCCAAGTAGTTAGGAAAGCTTGGAGCACTTTGGAATGAAGCATGGAGCATGGAGCATTTTGGGTCTTCCAAAGAAGTTATCTATATTCTGATGTATTTGTATTATGTATCTATTAGCACTTGTAAGGATATACCAATATAACTATCCTAGCTGGTTAGTACGTGTT
This sequence comes from Allium fistulosum, assembly GCA_030737815.1. Lineage (NCBI taxonomy): Eukaryota > Viridiplantae > Streptophyta > Magnoliopsida > Asparagales > Amaryllidaceae > Allium > Allium fistulosum. The sequence continues at coordinate 1,149,965,902 of CM060905.1, forward strand.
GTAACTCTGATAAATCACTTGAAGTGATTGTATGTAATCTTTCATATGTAAAATTATAAGTGCTTTAATGCAATGTAAGATTCTATTTGTTCTATCTTCTATCTTTATTTCTTTTTACCCCAAACGATTGGGTTTCCGGCACTTGAATTTGCGGCACGTGAATACCGAGAATGTATTAGTGTCGATTTTCGAGGGTCGAAAATTCCTGTTCATCACATTTGGTATCACAGCTTATGGTTGAGCAAATACCTAAGCCCGGTTGGGGTCAACTCATTAGAGATAGGGTTAGCAATGCCCTAGAATGAGTTTAGTCCGAGAGAGCGCACACTTGAAAATCTTATCCGAATAAGTATATTCAAGTTTTATGCCATTCCCTTAGATAATCTCGTCTACAATCCTAAAGGTATTTCCTTACTATATTTAGGTGGTAGGAAATGAGTACTAAAAAAGGATGAGGAAAGGGAAACAAAAGGGTTGAAGAAACGATAGTTCATGTACAACCTCAAGTTAACCTTGCAACTTTCTACCTAACTTTTACCAACTTATGCGGGAAACCATTCAGGGGTATAGAATCTATTAGTGAAGCTCTGGCTTGGTTCCGCTCATGTGAGAGAATCTTTAAAGGATTGGGCATCAAGGATGAGCAAAAGCCTTTCCTGGCATCTTGGCAATTGCAAGATGGGGCTTTGGCTTTTTGGGAGTCAATTACCATCAATGAACCAGAAGATGATATTTCATGGGAAAGATTTAAGGATGTTTTTGGAGAACGATACCCTACTTAAGAAGAATGAAATGTTTTTGGCTGGGATGAGAAAAGAGTTTCATGATAGAATGACTGCTCACCTAAAGGGATCATTAATGAACCTAATAGATATGGGTTTGCGATATGAATTTCTTGATAAGGAGAAGCAAGCATTAGAACTAAATATTAGCTATAGTAGCAGCAACCCCAGTGAGAAGGAATTCAATCCAAAGGTGAAAAGGCGACAAGAAGGAAAGAAGAAAAAGAATTTAATGGGTACCAGGTGTTGAAATTGTCAAAAGAAAGGACATATTATGGAAGATTGTTGGAATGAGAAGAGGCAACGAGAAAAGGCACTATGTTCTAATTTCCACCAATAAGGGCATATGATGATGGGTTGTCCATTTATGGAGACTGTCCAATCAACTAAGACCTATGACATGGAAGAAGAACCATTAACTTTGGAAGAGACCAGGGAAAGAGGAGTTCTAGAGGGTGCTATTTATGTTGAAGGCATTATGGTTAAAGTATTATTTGATACTGGGGCTTCCCGCAGTTTTATTTCCAAAGAATTGGTGGAAATATTGAAGCTTACCACAAAAATAGTAGATACCCATATCTGTGTGTTAAATCCCATAGGTGGTACAATAAACCTTCGTATTATTTGTGAAAAGGTCCAAGTTAACTACATTTCTCATTGTTTTTCATATGACATGTTTGTCCTCGATTTTATCGGATTTGAAGTATTGCTGGTATGGATTGGTTATCCAAAAAAAAGTCGTCCTTGATTGCGTTAAAAGAATGGTATGTTTATGGACCAGCTTTGGAAAATTTATAGAAATATCTTGCAACAAGCCTAGCCCGGTAAGGGATAGTTTCCAGTATGCCCTTGATTCATCCCAGGAAAATTTGGAGACCATACCGATTGTTAAGAAGTTTCCGGGTAAATAGTTTGCCCCCACATCAGGAAATTGAGTTTTGCATCGATTTGAATCCTGATGAAAAACCTGTTGTTCACCAAAAGTGAAGAATGGCTCCAGGAGAGATGGATGAATTGAGGGAACAAACAGATGAGTTGTTAAACAAAAGGATTGATAAGACCATGTCGCTCAAATTGGGGAGTGACAGTAGTCTTCGTTGCTAAGTCTACTGGTTCCCTAAGGCTTTGTGTAGACTATCGAGACCTGAACAAGAAAACAATTAAGAACAAGTATCCTCTACCTCGAATAAATGACTTGTTCGATCAACTTCATGATACTCGGGTATTCTCAAAAATTGATCTAGCCTCAGGATTCCATCAACTTAGAATAGCAAAAGACTGCGTACATTTAACTTCATTTAGAGGTCCAGATTTCTTCTATGAGTAGTTAGTGATGCCTTTTGGGCTAACTAATGCGCCCGCTAATTTTGTTGACCACATGAATAGAGTATTCAGAGATGTGCTAAATAAATTCTTGTTAGTCTTTATTGATGATATTCGTATATATTCGAAGACTGAAGAAGAACACGAGAGGCATCTAGAGATTGTATTAGAGATATTAAGAAGGAATGTGCTCAAAGCCAAATTATTGAAGTGCCATTTCGAGGAGAAAGAAATAAGATTACTAGGGCATGTAGTATTAGTAGAAGGAGTTTTAGTTGATCCAGGGAAAGTTGTAGCAGTCTAAGATTGGAAGACACCCCAAACTCCAAAAGACATCCGTAGCTTTTTAGGATTGGCAGGATATTACCACAGGTTCATTCGGGATTTCTCAAAAATTTCCTCCCATCTTACAAAGTTAACAAAGAAGAATGTTAAATTTGAATGGACGCTGAATTGTGAAGAAGCATTTAATTAGTTAAAGAAAAGATTGACCAGCGCTCCAGTCTTAGCTATTGCTGATAGAAGTGGTGGTTTAACTGTATATACTGATGCTTGTAGAGAAGATGTAGGTGCAGTTTTAATGTAGCATGGGAACGTAATCGCTTATGCAAGCCAACAATTGAAGACTCATGAGAAGAAATATGCAACACACGACTTAGAACTATTAGCCATTGTGTTTGCATTAAAAATATGGAGACATTATCTATTGGGTAAGAATTCGGTATAGTTTATTTTAAGTAAACTTTGATTGACCTTGGTAAATAATATTACTTCTTTAAATAGGCAGAAAGTTTAAGCTCTTCACAGATCACAAATCTTTGAAGTATCTTTCACCCAGAAGGACTTGAACATGAGACGACAGCGTTGGCTAGAATTTCTCGCATCATACGATCTTGATATATTATATACACCCGGGAAAGCCAACGTAGTAGTGGATGCATTGAGCAAAAAGCATGTCGTTATAGCTTATCTTATAGTTACCTTGACTCTTCTTGAAAGAATTTCCACCGAGCAAAAAGAAGATCAGCAGCTAAAGGGGATTTTTAAAAGTGTCCGCCAAGGGCAGAATTCAAGCTTTGAATTTGACAGCCACAGAGTTTTACGATTGAATGGGCGAATTTGTGTTCCAGATTTGGAAAATATTAGATAAGAGGTATTAGTCGAATGTCACAAAACCAAACTTAACATTCATATGGGAATAAACAAAATGTACAAAGATATGAAGCGCACGTTTTGGTGGAAAAGCATGAAAAGGGACATATCCATTTATGTTAGCAGATGTGCCAATTGTCAACAAGTCAAGAGCGACCAGCAGAAAATTGTAGCGTTACTTCAACCTATGGAGATTCCAACTTGGAAGTGGGATCAAATACCAATGGATTTCATTGATGGTTTACCTCAAACGAGGAAAGGGAACGAAGGCATTTGGGTTATCATAGACCGATTAACTAAAAGTGCACACATCATTCCAGTTAAGCCAACAAGGACCGATGCAAGCCTTGCAGATATATATATATATATATATATGAAGGAAATTGTACGATTGCATGGAGTTCCGAGCAATATAGTAAGCGATTAGGATCTAACTTTTACTAGTCAGTTTTGGGAAGCATTATGGGCCTCTTTAGGAACAAGGCTGAATTTAAGCACTGCCTATCACCCCCAAACTGATGGACAGACAGAGAGAGTCAACTGCATTATGGAAGTTCTTCGCAGAGCATGTATTCTAGACTTTGGAGGCTCCTGGGAAAATCATTTTCATTTACTAGAGTTCTCTTATAACAACAGTTATCAAGCTAGTATCGGCATGGCACCGTATGAAGCTCTATATGGTCGTCCGTGCAGGTCGCCAGCAAGTTGGATCGAAACTGGAGATCGGTTAGTACTTGGTCCTGAGATGATACGAGAAGCTTCAGAGAAAGTCGATGTAATTAGAAAGAAGCAAAAGGAAGCCCAGAGCAGACAGAAAAAGATATGCAGGCCAAAGGCGTAGAAACCTGGAATTCTCAATTGGAGATTCAGTCTTTTTGAAAGTGTCTCCGACGAGAGGAGTAGTAGGGTTTGGATGGAAGGGGAAATTTGCACCTCGATATATTGGACCATTTCCCATTCTTGAACGAATCGGCCCACTAGCTTATCGAGTGCAATTGCCCGAAAGGTTGGCAGGAGTGCACAATGTTTTTCACATATCTCATTTAAGGAAACATGTGCATGACCCAGAGAAAATCATAGAAACAGCTTCTCAGGAAGACTTGGAGGTGGAACCGAATTTAGCAGTTATCGGACGTCCTATTCTAATCGTTGATCGTAATGAAAAAAGATTAAGGAGGAAGGTGGTAAGTTTAGTCAAAGTTCAATGAAGTGGAGCTGCTAAGGATTGCACTTGGAAAATAGAGGATAGAATGAAAAAGGCATATCCCGAGTTTAGAATTGAAGAATGAACTGTATCATTATGTATACTCACCGCCTATGGTGTTGTCACTTATTCATACTTTTGTATAGGTTCCATCATATCGAATACATTTCCTTTTGAGCTATTTTCTTCTTATCTTAATTTCGAGGATAAAATTCTTTTAAAGAGGGTAGTCTATGATGACCCGTAAATATATCACTTTAAATAAATGATCGTTTAGCTTTATCGATAATACAAACAATTTTTTGAATAACTATTTATAATAATTTATATGATTTTATAAATAAAATACGATCATTTTAATTAGTTGATAATAATAAGAAATTTTATTTTCAAAATTTGTTTACAAAAATATACATGTTAATTTAAAAGAGAAAATATGACCAAAAATCGGAATCGGGATTTGTAATGATACAATGTGCGGAAGTTGTGCAACATTGTAGGAGTATGTTACATACACATATACATATACATATGTGTACATGTAACATGCACATAAATATATATATATACAAAAATATATAAATATAAAAGTATAATATAAAATATAAAATATTTTAAGTAAACTTACTCCTTAAACTTTTATAAGTCAACATATTTACACATGAGAAGATGGAAGTGATGTGCACATGGGGGGCTTCTTGCCATGCTTTGGAGGAGGGGAGGTGTGTAGGAGAAGCCTTGAAATGGTGATGCAAAGGTGATGTGTACATGTCTTCCTTTATACTCTTCTTTTTTCCTATAAATACCATACCCTCTTCTCTTCTTTTTCATTCATCTTCTTCTTCATATTCTCAAGCTTGTATGGCTTCCATCCTAAAGGAAATAATGTCAAAAAATTATTTCAAAAAGAAACTAAAATTATAATATATATTTATATATAGTAAAACTCCTCAAAAATGATTCCAAAACTCCTCATTTCTCTTTGTTCTTCACACACTCCACTTCACTCCACCCTAGGCCGAGCCCACTCATTGCTACACCCTAGGCCGTGCACCCCCTAGCCTCCTCAAGACTTTGTCGAGGAATTTAGGAGCTAAAATCTGAAGAATAGTAAGCTTTGAAACTCGAATTGCGGAGCTATAGCGAAGTTTTAAATAAATCTTTTAAAACCCAAGGTGAGAACTCCTAAAACTATTATACTATATGTTGGATGATGATATGATGTTGCTAATGGATGTTAATTATACTTTGATCATCAAGTTTGGTTGTTTTCATACGAATATTGAACATATATGCAAGTCACGAATATACACATCGATAAACACAAAGGAAATCACTTTCCTTGAACTAATGAAATGGTGTATATGGAATTGTTAAACCTCTTAAAAATGGTTTAAAATGTATTTGAAATGTTTTACAAACATTTAAAAGTGTTTTGGTGAAGTTCGAAAAGAAATAGAAAATTTAGTTAAAAATAAGTGCGTCGCATAACGGTAGTTCGCAATTTCGCACTATAAAAGTCAAACTTGTGTAAAAGTTGGAATATAGATTTTGAAATATGAGTAAAACAAGTTTTGGAAAAATCTTGAATTTGCAGTTCGGAATCCAAAACTGGATTTCTTTGAAAACGATGTTTTAAAATTGTTTAAAACTGTGGAATAAATCTTATAAATGTTTTAAAAGTGATTTGAGTAATAAAAATGAATTTTCGAATAATAAAAAGTCATTTTGATCAATATAGCTAAAAAGGCACTTTCCGCAGAACTTTTCAATAACTTTTGAATTATAGTTTTAAACTTAACAATTCTTTTACAAATATTTTATAAATGTTTTTAAATGGTTTATGAAGTGTTTTAAAGATGATTTGAAGAATTTTTGGAGTGATTAAAGATTTAGAGTCGATCAAATAACTTGACCGCCTAGTGGGTGTCAAAGAGATAGTGTCTAGGCTTGAGTTTGGAAAACATGCTTCCTGCTCTCCCTGGCTATCCGGACTGGACCGACGAAGGGGATGATGAATTTGGTTTATATGGACCTAAATAAAAAATGAAACGATTTCGAATTGATTCCTAGTAAAAAGAAGTTTAAAAGATTATTAAGGGATTTTATAAAAGAGGTTTAATATTTCCGTATATACCGAAAAGAATGTTTTATAAATGTATATCTCCAAAAGAGATTTTGATAAAAGAACTTAATCAACTAAATAATGATTCCCTATTCACTTGACCTCTTTTGGAGAAACCGAGGTCGGATAGACCACTTCGAACCAATTTACGTATTCGAAGTGAAGACGTGAAGATAACTATGGAAGATGGAATGCTGGGCTACTTGTCACTGACCCTCGGGGAAATTTCCCATATCATATTATGTGGCAATTGTTCTTCATTTAAGATCTTTGATGCAAGGACTTCTCGCTACTAATCCTAGGAGTAACTCCCGACAGGATGTGGTAGGAGAGTGCCTTCGGTTTGTCCTGTTCCTGGACAACTTGTGTGGACGAATGTCTGACGTTGCATTTCTATTCACATTGATTGATCCCTATGAACGTATCATCTGTTTGGTGGTGGAAAAGACAACTTCTATTAGCTTAACACCCTTTCCTGAGACGTACGAGCTCAGGAGTTATATGTTTGTAGAAATCAGTTGTGTGATCATGGAATGGTGGTGTGGCATTCAAAGTGGAATGTGCTTGGTGAAAGGTAAAACGTTACCTTAGGCCTCATCAAATGGAAATGGCTAAAGCAGGGTAAATGTCGAAGAGCTATGTGGGTCGCACCATTCGGAGATGGTCATCACCTTTCTAGATTACTCTCTATATGTCGAGTATGTGGTGAATGCTTTAGGATCCCGTTAAAGGTTGGTAACGACCGGGGTGATGTCATGTTCGGTACTATCCAACGAAGGGGTAGACCGGTTCTGTATTGGTATAGGAGTACAGTATCAGTTATATCCCTCTAGAGGTATACTGTACAGAAGGTAGTCCCCCACCTTGCAATTGTATGGAATCCATTCTCCGAATGAGCCTTGTAAGGTATTTGTTTGTAGAGCCTAACATATCTGAAATTTAATAATGATAACAATTTCGGCTAAGGTTAATAAGTTACTTGCAAATATTTTCAAAGAATGCACTAAAAATAATATCAAATGATTTTGAGTAGCAAATGTTTTGGTTATCATAAGGTAAAAACCTATTCCGTGTTTATGTGTGTCGTGGTCTTATGAGATACCCTTTTGTTTTCAAAACATGTATTTTGAGTTCTTACACCAGTCCCATGACTAACCCGGAATTTATTTTCTTTTTTTTAAACTATGGGTGCCCTAATTTTTCTCGGCAGCCAAGTAGATTCGAAAGCTTGGAGCACTTTGGAATGGAGCATGGAGCATGGAGCATTTTGGGTCTTCCAAAGAAGTTATCTAGATTCCGCTGTATCTGTATTATGTATCTACTAGCACTTGCAAGGATAGACCAATATAACTATCCTAGCTGGGTTGGTACATGTTGTAACTCTGATAAATCACTTGAAGTGATTGTATGTAATCTTCCATATGTAAATTTATAAGTGCTTTAATGCGGTGTGAGATTCTGTTTGTTCTATTTTCTATCTTTATTTCTTTTTACCCCTAACGATTGGGTTTCCAGCACTTGAATTTGCGGCACGTGAATACCGAGGATGTATTAGTTTCGATTTTCGAGGGTCAAAAATTCCGATTCGTCACAAATCCGAATTAAAAATTTTCAAGAAAGAGGTACTGTAACAGCCGCCGATTTTCGACCCTCGAAAATCGATACTAATACATCCTCGGTATTCACACGCCACAAATTCAAGCATTGGAATCCTGATTGTTAACGGTAATTAAGAAAATAAAGACAGAACAGAATCTTACACAAATGGAATAACATATCAATATATAATCTTTACAGCGGAAATTGAAATACATTATCAGAATCTATCCTAAGCTCAACTGGACAATTAAAAATACATGTCCTTACAAATGCTGAAAAATAAAACAAATAAAGCGGAAGTGGGACTGGGTATGGATAACTATCTATAAGGAATCTTCAGCTCCAAGCTCCATCCAATTGCTTTATGCTAAACCTAAACTACTAGACTGCCTAGGAAACTTAGGGCACCTAGAGTTTATGTGAAAAGGAAAATAAACTCCGGACCAGTCATGGGACTGATGTGAGAAACTCAAAATACGAATATTTGAAAACAACAGGTATTTTATAAGACCACGTCGTACGTAAACATGGAACAGGTTTTTATCTTATGATAATCAAAACATTTGCTATGCAAAATCCTTTGATATTATTTTTAATGACATTCTTTTGAAAACATTTATAGATAAATTTATGAATCTTAGCCTAAATTGTTACATTATTAAATTCCAGCTACTAGCTAAAAAGTAGGTTCTACAATCAAAATCTTACAAGGCTCGTTTGGAGAATGGATTCCATACAATGAAAAGGTAAGTAACTACCTTCTGACAATACACCTCTAGAGTGATGTACCTAGGGTCCAAATACCGAACGCCTATACCAAAAAAGAACCAGTCTACCCCTTCGTTGGATAGTAACGAATATGACATGACCTCGGTTGTTCCGACTTATACGAGACATCGCATAGCATACACAACACACCCGATCTGTATAGGGTTATCTAGAAAGGTAATAACCATATCCTAAAGGGAGCGACTCACATAGCCCTACCACATCTACCCTATTTTTGCCATTTCCGGTTGATGAGGCTTGACGTAACGTTTTACCTTTCACATAGCACATTCCACTTTGAATGCCACATTGCCACTCCTTAATCACACAACCGATTTCTATAAACGTATAACTCTTAAGCTCATATGTCTCAGGAAAGGGTGTTAAGCTAAGAGAAGTTGCCTTCTCCGCCACCAAACAGATGATACGTTTATAGAGATGAATCAATGTGATCTAGAAAAGCAACGTCAGACATTCGTCCATACAAGTTATCCAGGAGCATGACAAACCGAAGGCACTCTCCTAACACATCCTATCGGGAATTACCCCGAGGATTAGTAGCAAGAAGTCCTTGCATCGAAGATCTCAAATGGAGAACTATCGTCAATAGTGACAAGCAGCTCTACATTTCATCTTCCAAATCATATCATTCCATGTCATTTCTTTCGAACACGTAAATTAGTTCGAAGTGGTCTTCGGATAGGAATTATCCAAATCCAACTCCGGGTCCTTTAAACTAACCATCGATTTAAAAAAATCGTCAAGTATATAGGTGAATATCATTTGATTAATTCGTTCCTTTTTATCAAAAATATCTTAGAGATAAATAATTTTAAATCATTTCTTTTCGGTATATACGGAATTATTAAACTCTCTTATAAAATCCTTTTATTATTTAAAACCTTTTTAAATTCCAAATCATTTCATTCTTTACTTAGGAAAATATTTCCGAATCATTTATTTAAATCTTAACAAAGATTTCCAAATCAGAACCTTTAAAACAGGTCAAAAACAATGGCATTGTTTGCTATAAACCCAAACCAATTAATTTTAAGTATATGAATTAAATTAATTCCAAATCATTTTCATAAGTCGTATTGGAAAACATTATTGAGTCAAAAAGGATCGATGGGAATTATACTAATTCTACTCAAAATCAATTTTCATATTCAACCTTTATTATCCGTCGAATAACAATAAAATCGTCTTTTAAATTCACATAGATGGTATGGGTTCCCTCCTCAAAATTTAATACCAAGTATAAGAAGATTATTTCTATGCAATCCAAGTTGTTTGAATTTGGCAAATTATATCTTTTATACTATGGGAAATTTGATCCGAGTAAATCAAATGTACTATCCCCTTCGTCGGGCCAGTCCAGGTAGCTATGAAGGGTAGGCAACTGGTTTTCCAAACCCAAGCCTAGTGGCTACCTCACTTTCAACCATAAGGTGGTCAAGTTATTTGATCAACTCTAAATCTTTTAACATACTTAATTTACTTCTAATTATTTAGAGCATCCGGGCCTTCCCTTCATTCTGTTCCGTTCCTTGGTCGGATTTTCTGTGACACTCACAAATGTAACAAATGTAGTAGTCGTTCCGCATACTCATTTTTAAAACTCTTAATCATCTTAAAAAGGTTAACAAAAGATATAGGAAAGAATAATTAAGTTAAAACCATTGTTTGCAAAAGTTATTAAAAAGTGCCGCAAATACTGTTTTAAAAGCTATATTAATCAAAATGACTTTTCTATCTTTTGAAAAATCATTTATATAACTCAAATCCCTTTTAAAACATTTTAAACGATATATAGAATTTATTCCTTATTTTAAAAGAATTAAAAATATCCATTTTAAAACATTTACTACTTTGGCATCCGAACTGCCAAAGCACGATTTTATTTAAAACTTGCTTTGCTCATATTTTAAAATCTACTAAACGAAATTCGATTTTCTTTCTTTTTTTGAAAATTATGATTTTAAGGGTACGAAAAATTCTAATTTCAAAGAAATCCAACTCCGAATCCATCCTATAAATGGATTTAACTCTTATGGCACGAAAACATGAACTATCGTTACGCGAGGCGCCTATTTTTGACTAAATTTTCAATATTTATTTAAACTTTGCCAAAACACTTTTAAATGTTTATAAAACATTTCTAAACCATATTAAATCATTTTTAAGAGGTTTATACGTTCCATATACCCATTTCATTAATAAAAGGAAAGTGATTTCCTTTGTGATTTTTGACGTGTATTAAACATGATTTGTTAATACAATTAAACAACAATGTTAAACAATCAAACTTGATGATCAAAGCATAGTAAACGTCCATTGCAAACATCATATCATCATCCAATAATATAATATAACTAAGAGTTTTTCACCTTAGATTCAAACGAACTAACTTTAAAACTCAATTCTATTCAATTTAAAAAAAAGAATTTTTATATTTGTAGTTTGGAAAGAGTAATGGCCGGTTGAAATTGGAGTAAAAATAAAGAAGGTGGGATGTGTATTTATAGGAAAAGTTTTGCAAAATATCTTCCATACATCATCATTATACCTTCCCATCACCCTCCCATCACCTTTGGCTGGCCCAAGCCCCCCATTCCATGTGCCTAACCCATGTGCTAGCTTGGATGGTAAGTTTGAGTTTGACTTTAGCTAAAAATATCTAGATATCTATACTGAATATCATGATATTTATTCCTTTTACCATTAGTGAATTTGTAAATTTTATATGGTAATTCTTATATTTTTTCATATGTGCTTAGATGTGCATGTTTATATGCATATGTATTTGTATATGTATATGTATGTCACATATAGACTATAACGTAACTTTTCTACGTTAAATCGTTATGAATCCCGATTCCGATTTCTGGTCATATTTTCACTTATTTATTAATATACATATATTTGTAAACAAAGTTTGATAATAATATTTCTATCATTATTAATTAATTAAAATGATCGTAATTTAATTATAAAACCATATAAAGCATTATTAAACAATTGTTTACGAAAGGTGCTATTACATCGATAAAGCAATATCAATTTTCCATATATTTTCAAATCCAATATATCTTTTTATAAAACTATTGTAAATGATTTATTATCACCATATAACTATTTTAAAATGAATTATAATCATTTAAAACAATTATTTGAATAATTATAATAATTATTAAATCATTAAATCTCAATTTAAAATCATAAATCAATTATTAAATATAATGGCATAATTGATGATGTCATAAATACATTTAATTTCCAAAATTAAAATATATAATTTTATTTCATATTCTTGTTCAATTATAAAAATAAGTGCAAGTATCCAGCTCCGTGGGCGACGTTCTGATAATTATAGAGCTGTTTTTCGATAAAACGATTTTCGGTCATTTTATCGATATTTTTTCAAAGTATATATTTCCATAAATAGTTCAAAATAAGTTTAGCATTACTATTTATAGTTCAAGACATCATATTCTATATTAATATATCTTATATTTGAATGTTTAAAAAATAAATATAATTTATAAAAGTAATATATTTACGGGTCGTTACAGCTACCCGATTGAAAAAGCTATACACCATTGCACTAACTTTATCTAAATTTATGTTTTGTTGCTTGAATTAATGGAGGAAGGGTATGGGTTGTTTTCAGCCACCAAAGGGAAGAAGAGAGGCAAAAACTCAAGTACAAAAGTGAGGGATTAGAAGTGTTTAAATAGGAGAGAATGGTAGGAACAAATTATGGATCTGAATCCACTATTTTCTTAACCGGTACAAATTCCACTCAAACCAAATCAAATCCTCTTCCCTTTCTTTCATACCCGGCCATACCTTACCCCACTATGGGCATCTATGCCACTTCAAGCCCAATAAGACAATATACATTTAAATCTGATTTAAATGTACATTGTTATCGTATATCGATATGTGTATATAACTTTTATATATGCATTATATTCAATACTGATCAACACATATCGAATAAAATTTTATAATTAATATTTCATAAATTTTAATCAGTTTATAACAATTATAATTTAATTAAATCAGGTGGTAGTTGGAGTATTCAACATTTCGGTTGTGTGACTCATAGATGTAAATTCGGTTAGTGATTAATTCGAATATTAATGTTTGTACGTAACCTTAGCTAGTTGTGTGGCGTTATGGCCAATTTTATCACTTACATAGCTTCAGCAAAATCCAATTTTACTTATTTTAAGCAGTACTTGGTAGTGACAATTATTTACACTCATTCCCTTCGTCAAACTATATCACATTAGGACTTATGGAATTTGGTAGTTGTCAAAATTCCAATATCATCCACTTTTAATTTATAGTCCAAATACAAAGTCCTTGTTCAATACTAACAATTATTATTGACTAAACTACTCTTACTTGAGACTTTGACTTTGAGTTTACTTTAGTTGACCGTGATACTAACCTCATATAACTGTAGAGACGGATTCTCTATTGAATAACGTTTCACTTCTAATGCTTCCACTCGACCCGACTATAGTCGTTCGATGGATGTCATGCCGTGATTTAACTATAATTAAAGCGGAGTTTCCATATTTTAGTCTCAATGGATGTATCGATATCCGATCTCGATACATCTTGACAAGGAATATTTGAAACAAAATGTTTATTATATTATGATAAATTGCTCATGATTACAGCACATTCTAATTACTATAACAAAACATATCATTTATGGGTTTTCTATTATATTTAAATTAATTAATTAATATAACATATTATAGAAAGTATATGATAAAAAGAAAAAACATCTTTTATTTCGAACGAGATTTTCCAAAGTTAATAATTTATAATAATTTACAGAATTTCCTCTATGGCATACTCCTAACTCAATTAGTAAAATCTATAGCCTGAGGAAGCTAAACAACTAAAGAGTATGCAAGTAATCTATTAGTATATAAATGGTAGAGGATAGCTTATATATTAGGGACTCATAATCTTTATATATATATATATATGTGGATACACACACACACACATTGAGTGATATCGATTTAGGGAATATTGTATTTTTATGAAGTACCTACGTGACTCAAGTGTCGAACACATCTAAAATCGCGGTATATGTACAATATACAATTACTTATTCCTTAAACCTAAATTGGGTTTCTTACAGTCCCACTTATGTTTATACATATATAGTTATATAAGTTTCAATTTATTTATAAATTTTATGATTTAATTAACTTATATAATATTAATATATGTGTGTTATTAATTAAATCATATTTTTTTAATTTTAATTATTTAATTTAATTAACTAATTTAACTAAATTTTATTTAATATCTTAAAGAAATTATTCTATTCATCATAAACCATTTAAGAAGAATATTTAACTATAACCATTATTATTTTATATATACACACACACATATGTATAGATATCAAATATATATAAGTTAATTAATTTAATATTTCATTAATTATTTATTTAACTAGTGCGAATCCATGCTACGCATATGGTTGTCGTTGACTAACTTTATGTAGTTATGATTTTTTTTGGATTCAGTAACTAATGGTGCTTTATGTTTATTACCTTTGAATTATTTGATAGTTAAGCTAGTTTGCGTGAGTTTAAATGAAGGGACTCGTTGTAGCACCAGAACTTTTCGTTATTTTCAAACTCACCGCTCAACAATTTGGTTACATGCACAGTACAGGATACCATGTAAATGACATGCAGAGTTAAATAGAGTTACGATCATAAAATGTGACTTGGATCATATTAATATTTAGACTGAAATAGTTTTAAGCATACGCTTTTGAGAAATGGCACTCAAGAAATAGACCCAAAGAACATGCAGATTATCCAAGTTACACGGCAAGAAATTTAAACAATACAAAGGTTAACTGTTGAAGCACCAATATTATAAGAACTGCATTATTATAGCTGCTTAAAGAAACCACCAGTATTCAGTTCAATTAAGATAATATATGATTGTTAAAATTTTAAATAAAGTAGCATAGAAAGATCAATATATCATAATAATGACTTAAGTGAAATTGTATTATGCACTTCAATTAACATTAGGTTTGGCAATCCTGCTTGGAAATGCTAGTAACTTCAAGTGCTTCATCTCATGTCATCTTGGAATCAATGCCCCAGCCTAAAATATATGAAATATTAGTAGCTTAATGCTCAATAATAAATTTGTGATGCATTGTGAAAAGATCAGCCCATAGTCGTTATGTCCATAAATAAATAATAATAAGGGATGAAAAGGAATATTTGAATTGAAGTACACTTAGGCAAATATCATTGAAAACATGGAAACTATATATTGTAAAATTTTGTAAAGGGACTAATGTTTTGTTGAACAGAAAATTCTTCCCACACAAAAATAGTTAATATTCACTGTTTGGTGAAATGTACATTTACTACTTTGTATAAAGAAGCCATTTTCTACATTGTAAAGTTATTTGTGTGCAGTAATTGAACAAGTAGTTTGTAGAAAATTCTAGATTTTCAAAAATGGAAAACAAATTAAAAATAGTGCTACAGAAAATTCCATATTTCAAAAATGAAATACAAATTAAAAATAGTGCAATAGCGGGAAGTCAAAAATTAAAGGTAATATGAATGATACGTTGCAGAAGTAAATTGGAGGAATAACACAACCAAAACAAACTTAACTATGCCTAGAGGACATGAGAAAAGTTTAAGTCATAAACATTTACTATTTCATCTTGTTATCAAGTGTGTTAACCTACATGTAGTCCCCCATTGAATATCAATCATACCAAATGAAACATATACTTGATTACCTAAAATGCTATTGTAAGTTGAACCATTTGTTTCAAGATGCAAGTATTTGCTTTATGTTGAATTTACCATTATAGTTATTTGCTTTCTATTGACTTACTTGTAGTCCTATTTGATTTTATTAATGCCCGGAAGATATCCATCCCTGGGTATTATCATTTTTGTAGCACATGGTGTTTGTCCTAGTAATTATCGTGTGGATAACTACTTGTTTTCTTTCTTTCAATTTTTGTACCAAAATCCGTTGTCTACGTGGATAAAAGCTCGTCCTTTATTCTGTTTGAGTTTAAATTTGGTGGCACAAAACCAATAATAATTTTGTCTACATAGTAAATATTAAATAAAAATTTGAGGCTTTTCTAGGATAATAGTCTAAGCATATCCATTATTTTGTATGTTTTTCACAAAAAGAGTACACAGTATCTAGCTAAACAAACACAACTATAAGCATAACTTATTAAATAGAATGGTGCATCATACTATGGATAACAAAAGTATACAACCACCATATTTATACAACACATAGGTAAGACTCTTTGAAATAAAATGGACTATGTAGGTATTCGGTCTCTTCTCCGTTCTCTTTGGCACGTCCCTGATGTCAAATAGCATGTTCATAAACCATCTATTTATTCAATCATATTCCATATATTATAAGTAAAATTATATGAAATAAGCATGTTTAGCTATGAGAATTATCATGCATTGGGGGTCATAAGATAGATACTTATTAGTCTTGCAGGCATGTGTACATCTTATTAACAATATTGTATGAAAGAATACCATCGGTATTAGGAAATTGTGTAGCCAAATTCAAAAACATAAACCCCAACAAATAGTATTAGGGATTAAATTAAAAATAAAAATTCTAATTGTTACAAAATGCAATAAATTTCATAGGTCACATAACTACAGTCGCTTGAAGAAAAATCCTGTCAACACTAACAGTCTTAAGAATCGACAACCCTAGTGTAGCTGCATACTTTTCTCCATGTGATTCTACTGCTAAATGTAAAGGACTAACTATAAATTTCAAATATATTTTGTATAATGTTTTTAGAGGTGTAGTTGGATCAGATGCTACGACTTCTTCCAGCATAAATTTATAACTTGTTCTTACTGGTATATCATATAATCAATCAATGTGTTCTTAAGTAACATAAATATATGTTTCTGGATGGCCTAAAATATAATGTTTGATCTCTAAATGTAACGACCCGTATTTTTAACATTTTAAAAATACGAATTAAAATGAAAATTTTGGATAAAAATCCGAAGGAAATAAAATTTTGTGTTGTTAAATGTGAATTACAGGTTAAAATACAAAACTGAATTCTGAAATAACTTATTTATAAATTAAATATGGATGTTAACTTGTAGTGAATGTAAATAATGAATTGAATTTGATTGTAAACAACGAAATAAATAAAATGTTACATTTAATATTGAAGTATAATATGGAAATCAACGTAAATGAATGTAATTTAATATTACTGTGAATTTAAATAAGATGATAGCTGAAGAAAATGAAAGTAAATGAATTATAAACTATTGATAATAATGTATAAGTAAATGGTTGATTCAATAATGAAAGTGTAAATCGAAATAAAAGAATTCATTTGGGATTAAATAACTTGAATTTGAATTACAATATAATTGAACGTGGAATCTAACATAATCTTTTATATTGGATTTATAATGGAAAATTGCATTGTAAAAGATTGTTAATTACTGTGAAATTAAAAATGGAATTTGTGAACAATTGAAATTTGATTTAAAAGTTAATAATTTAAAATTGGGAATTTTATATTGAAATTAAACAGTCGAATAATTTATTTTTCGAATATTGGATTTAATTAGACAATTAAATCGATAATTTAATAAGTTAAATTTCAGAAATAATTGAAAATCGAGTTGAATATGATTGAAAATGATTTGTAAAATTTTATCTTATCATATTGGAGTTATAGTAATGTTATAGAACTTTTAAAATTGAATTTAAAGTTAATTTGTGAAAATTGAATATTTTAATATTTAATTATCGATTGAAAAATAGCCATTTTTCGAGCAGTCTCAGAATTGAACGAAACTCATTCCATTGGATCCGTAATAGTTTGTTATTATCGGATTTCAATTTTCATACCAATCGAAGTTATCGTTTGACCGTGGCAGCTCGAAACGCATCGAATTGTTCTTAATATTAATTCGGCGAGAGAAAATAGTCATTTTTCAAAAAGTCTCGGATTTCGACGAAACTAGTTTCATCGGATCCGTAATGTCATATTATTGAAGGATTTCAAATTTCGTGTCAATCGGATTTACCGTTTGTGCGGGGCGCGCCCAAACGCACATAAATTTGATTAACCGATTTAATTTTAAATCGATCGTTTATTGCCGTAACTCGCACAGATGACCGAATTAGCCTCCGAAACATGTTCCATTGCGTTCGGAACCCAGGGTAAACCTCAGAAACGTCAGCCGGCACGCTTCGTTTGGAGTTCGAAAAATCCGGGATGAATAGTGTCGCGTATTTTTCTATAAAAGCCCCTCACTTTCTCTATTTTCCAAAAACCCTAGGGTTTCAGCCCTTAGCCGCCACTTTTAATTCAATGGCCAGAAAATTTCGAAACTTCTTCCTCATTTTGCTCTCAATCCATCAACAATTAGCAAAAGTCGTCAACTACAAAGTTGTAGAGGACGACGAAAGCTTCAAATCCATACGGAGATGATCGAAAACGGAGCAACGAATCAACGGGAAATCGAGCTCGAAGTCGCTGCATTTTTCACGCAAATCGAGGTGATGGGGGGAGCCGAGTTCAACCACCTCCTGGCCGTGGGTAGCTCTTGCGTAGGCGCTTCTAACGTGGGTCTCCGATCAACTTCTCGTCGAGGGATGGTGGAGAAATTGTCGGTCAAAGGTTGGAAGGAATGGGTTGAGATTGTACGTGCTTTTCACGTTTTGGAGAAGATGGAAGGAAGGGCCTAGATCTGCAGTAGAGAAAATGGAGGCTGAGATTGAAAGTAGGGTTTGAAAAAAAGATGTGTATATATTTATATATATATTTAAATTCGCAAATGTTTAAAATAGCATAACTTTTTCATACGAGGTCCGATTGGAACGAAACTTTTTGCGTTGCGATCGTAATGACGAGAGCTTCGAAATGAAACTGGTTTGGATGGATTTGGAGACGGTGGAAATTTGGGATAAAGTTGGGCGTCGTCCAGTTTCAGTTCCAAACCGGAACGTCTCGGCGACAACAGAAAATCAAAGTGAGTGTTTATACGCTCACAATTGACTAAAATAATTTTTGTTAGTTAAATTTATATTCTGAAGTGATATGAAATTTATCGGCTGTTGTTTGGTAGGTTTAATTATCATCTGTCTTGATATATGAATTAATTGATAGAATTTAAATTGACTGTTCAAATAAATTTAAATTTAAATTGGCAGTATATTATTCGATATTAATAATTATAAAATTGTTGTGAATGTTGTTGGCTTTATGTTTGATTGGTTGTGATGGATGCTATTGGTCGATATTGGTTGTTTATTTATTTTGATATATCATGCTATCATCATGTATATTGTTTATTGCATATAAAACTGTAAACTGAATCATTTCGAATAAATTAAGGAATAGGTTGAAATGATATACCTATGACATCTATTTGGATTGAAATGATATATATCCATCCTTGAAATTAAAATTGAAATAATTATCCACTTGGCCATAGGTTAGAAAATTATATACGGACACCGGGTTGGTTAAATTAAATGATTTTTAAAGTTGTTTTGAAATTATTTAAATGAATTGATTTTAAGAATAAAATCCAATTTATGAAAATTGAATTATTTTGAATTGAAGCTCGAGATGTTGGAATTTAAACTTGGTAAATGAAATTGTTTAATTATTCGAAGTTTAGATTTTTAAGAAAAAAATTGAAATACGACGTAAATTTTCGAAAGTTGATTTGTTTTAAAAGATTGGACTTTTAATCGAACTCTGAATATTTCTAAGAAAATTTATATGAAATGATATTTCAAGTTTGAGTTTGGAATTGAAAATTAATTTGAAATTGAGATTTAATTAATTTGGAATTTTATTGAAATTCAAAGAAATTTGTGAATTGGACTAAATTTAAACTATTGAATTAAATTTGAAGATAAAATTGATTTGAATAGGATTTGAACTGAAATTGATTTGGAATGTAATACTTAAATGAATTCTTGAAATCCGAATGTTAATCTAAGTTTATTGAATTGGAATTGTTCCAGAAATTAAGTAAACTACTTAATACAGATGTTTAATTTGAAGTATATTCTAATTTGAATACGAAATGATTTTAAAGCGAATCTTATATTCTTATATAAATATATGAGCTGTTTTGAAATGTGAAATATTTAAAGTATCGAAATATATTGAAAGTGAAATTGTTTATTTTGTGGTTCAAATATGTATTTGAAATTGATAATTTGAAATGGTTTATTGAGAAGCTAAATCGAGTTGAAATTAATGATTTTGAAATCGAAATGAGATATTGAGGCGAAAATGATTTTGAAATCGAAATGAGATATTGAGGCGAAAAATGATTTTGAAACGGAATCTTACATCTTGAATAGATATGATGATATTTGAATGGATTTGATTTTGAAGCGAATATGATATTTTGATATCAATTATGAATCGATTTGAAATGTAAAAGAGCCACCGGTGTAATAATACGTAGTTATTAAAGAGACCGGGATCGGATATGGACATACTCTCTGTCGTACCAAAAACCACTTTAATAACTAATACACGTGGAGTGTTGATCTAGAATGAAGTGGATGGTTTTGGTGAACGCGTTGACTGAAGAAAGAGAACGATTTTGGATGACCCCTGACATGACTAAAACAGGAGCCCTGCCGGGCCATTGAGGTTCGCCACCTCTAGCGGACACACTTCTTCGTTACCATATCTATTACTTTTGTGATTCGATTTGGGTGCACCCCTCGATTATGGGAGTGTTGTTTCGCGGTGTTGGGGTAGTAGCTACTATGCCCAACATCAGTCTAGATGACGCAACTACTAGTATCCTAGTTGGTATCGCCTCATGTACCTTGTCATACTGATTATCCTATTCGTAACCACTACGTTTTGGTTTGTACCTTTAGTATATGGATTGCCCTCTGGTGACTTCCGGTTTTGGGGAAACTACGGTCTTGTATATGCTTTTGGGAATAAAAATGTGTTAAGGGTGGAATGGGCCATGGCTTAACGCTAGTTTGATATTTTACTTTATGATAGACATATTATAATAGCGTATTGTACTACATAGTAGATAGTTTAACGGATCCTTGAGAGTTGGAAAATCCCGTAACATCTCTTAAGTTATCGCACTCACGTTGACACTGGATAGGAGATGTTAAACCCCGTAAACATCTCTGACGCCGTCACACTCATATTTCTTATTCGATTTGACTTACATGAGATATTTTAGTCCTGACTCGAGTGTTTTGTCTTTTCATTACGCTCAGGTCAGCCTGAGCATTTCAGATAAGGTTGAAGATCTATTCTGGAGGACGAAGACGGAGTTTGGTATTACATCATTTGTATTCTACTACTATATTATTTTTCCGCTACATTGTTGTATTATCTCTGATATGTATGTGATGCAGCCCCGAATGAAGAAGTCATAGGTCGTGTACGACCTAACAGGTTGATAGGTCGAGACCGACCTAAGAAGGAAGCCACCGAGTTAAGATTTGGTGAGAAATGGGGGGAAATGAAGTTCTAGGTCGCAACCGACCTAACAGAGGCTTTAAGTCGTCCCAACGACTTAGTGAAGATCGGCAACGACCTAGTGGGAAGGTGCGAGTTAACGAGATGCTGGAACGACTTACCGGGTTAACTTGTATACGACCTACCGAGTTACGAAATAAGAAAACAGAGCAAATTGGTGAAGTATTAGGTCGTGGACGACCTAATGAAGCAGGAGTTAAGTCGCTAAAGTTTGAAGCGTGGGATCTTCCTCCGAGTTAATCTCTACCGTTGTTCTTTAGGTCGCTGATATGGGATGCGCATGTTTTAAGTCGCGAAGCTCGGGATGCCGTTGATGTGTCTGCCGAGTTAACCTCCGCCTTTGATTTCCTTTAAACGTTGATTTGGAATGCCGCTAATATTTTTAAGTCGCTGAAGCTCGTGGACGTTGATTCTTCAACCGAGTTAATCGCTGCCGTTGATGGAAGCTTGTGTCTTGTGTACATACTGTAAGTCGTCAAGTCAGTGTTGTAACTGTTTGTTGTTAGGTCGCTGCCGAACTATGCTAAGTCGCGTCTGTTCTAGGTCGTCCATTCTAGGTAGTAGGTCGTTTCCGACCTAAGTACTTGTATTTTTTTTAAGTTTTTGCGTGTTGAGTTGTAAAGCTATAAATAGCAAATGTGAGTCATTTGTAAAGGTTGTTGAATATTGAATAAAATTCTCTTTTGTTAGCTTTGTGCTTTCAATTTCAATTGGTAGTCGAGTGTATCTCCTATCTCCACTTACGTCATTCGAGTGTGCTCGAATCATCGTTTGCTGAAGCCGATTCACGGAATCTTGTGCGCAAGATCAACGTTGAAGAATTGTAGATCTCTTTCCCGGTATCTTCGGATCAACGAGACAGAGATAGCTAGAGTTCGGTATCTTCGGATCAACGAGTTCGGGCATTTCAGTATCCATCAATCCACAGATTGCTACTTTCATCGATTGAAGATCCTTTTGATTAATCCGCTGCATCAGTTTGGTATCAGAGCTTGTTCTAGCCAATCATAGCTAGATCGAGACTTGGAGCCTATTCATTTGAAGTTTGAAGAGATTTGCCGAGCTCGAGTTGAAGAGTTGAGTTTGTGTTATCACGGCCGAAGAGTAGTTGAAATTGTACGCATTTTGTTTGAAGTTGGAAGATCGGATTTGTCTTGAAGACCGAAACTTTGTCCATCGTGTTCATCGCGATTTGCTACAAAGTGGAAGATTTCGATCCGTTTCATTTTGGATCAAAGTCCGAAAAGTGTTTGAATTTTGAAGTGTCGAAGTGTTTGTGAAATTTTCAAGTATGCCGCCAAGAAGAGCTAATCGCCATCAAAACGTAGAAGCTTTGTATCGAAGAGAAGAAGCTGATGAGATGGAGCAAAGAATCAATGAAAACTTTAGTGAAAAGCTTAACGAAGGAATTGGTCGGTTAGAGAAGCTTATGACAGAAATGAATCAAAATCGGAGAAGGGTTTCACCTGAATCTAACCATGGGGGAAGTAGAGTCTTGCCACATTCCAATCGAGACAGAAGTGTTGAAAATGATCAAGGGCGTGGGAGGAACGTGAATGATCGCGAACGGAGGAATGTCGATAGAAGGGATGAAGGTGGAAGGCGTAATGGTAGTAGAGATGTGGGTGGACGAGATAGACAACGATATACATCTGATTTTGAAGAAGAGTATGATGGTGGTAGTGTTCGAGGACAAGGACGAGGTCAAGGAAGAAATTACTCTGAGTATGATCACAAGTGGGAGTCGGGGATGAAGACTGAAATTCCTGAATTCAAAGGTGGTATGCAAGCAGAGGAGTTTTTAGATTGGGTGGCTAATGTTGAGGAGATTTTTGACTTCAAAGAAGTTCCAGAACATCGTAGAGTGAAGTTGGTTGCTACGAGGCTGAGGGGAAGAGCTTTGGCATGGTGGCAGCAAACCAAGCTTACACGTGAACGAATGGGGAAGTCAAAAGTTGAATCGTGGGAGAAGATGAAGAAATTGATGAAAGCAACGTTCTTACCATACAATTATCAATCTTTGATGTATCAACGTTTGCAGAACTTGAGGCAGGGCACAAAGACAGTTAATGACAATGCTGATGAATTCTATCAACTTATTGCAAGGAATGATATTATGGAAACGGAAGAGCAGTTGACATCCAGGTTCATTGGAGGATTGAGAATGCAGATTCAGGATATGGTTAATATGTTCGATCCAAGATCTGTGGCAGAAGCACATCAGAAAGCGTTGGCTTGGGAAAAGCAAGGGAGACGAGGAGGTGGTGTGTTTACTAATTCTAACAATCAAGCGAAGGGTGTTGGAGGAAGTTCTAATGTTCCTAAACCTATCAGTAGACCAGTAGTGAAGGAGGCTGAGAGGACGAAAGTTAACAATGGTTTCAAATGTTACAATTGTCAGGAATTGGGTCAT
Organism: Allium fistulosum; assembly: GCA_030737815.1. Taxonomy (NCBI): domain Eukaryota; kingdom Viridiplantae; phylum Streptophyta; class Magnoliopsida; order Asparagales; family Amaryllidaceae; genus Allium; species Allium fistulosum. The sequence goes on from CM060905.1 coordinate 1,149,989,872, forward strand.
AAAAGCAGTGAGTGTCCAAAGCCAAAGAAGAGAACCATGATTGCAGAAGTTGAGGATGAGGATGGTGATGGGGATTGTTCTAGTCCAGTTGAGAAGGATGAGCAGGATATTGCGTCAGGAGATGAAGGTTGTAACCTAATGCTGAGGAGATCTTGTTTAACACCGAAGCAGGAAGAAGCTAGTTGGTTGAGGAGTAATATCTTTCAGTCAACATGTACTATTCTGGGGAAGGTGTGTAAGTTTGTGATTGACGCAGGAAGCTATGATAATATTATCTCAACCGAGGCTGTGACGAAATTGAAATTGAAGACAGAGAAACATCCTAATCCATACAAGTTAGCATGGTTGAGAAAAGAAGGAGAAGTGAAAGTGGATAGACGAGTTCGTGTTCCATTCTCTATTGGGAAGAAATACAAAGACGAGATCTGGTGTGATGTAGTAGAGATGGATGTTTGCCACTTATTATTGGGAAGACCATGACAGTATGATCGAGCAGTACAACATGACGGTCAGACCAATAGTTACAGTTTTATGTTTGAAGGCACAAAGATTATCCTAGTTCCAAAGAAGAGACCACAAGGAGAAAGTAAGTCAGAAGAAATTGAAGAGCTGAAAACTTTATTATCTTTGAAGGAGTTTGTTAAGGAGGTTGAGAAAGAGCCTGAGGTATTCATGCTGATTGGACGAGAAAGCAGTGAAGAGGTTGAAATACCAGAAGAAGTTAAACCAGTTTTGAAAGAATTTGACGATGTATTTCCAGAGGAGTTACCAACGGAGTTACCACCGTTGAGGGATATTCAACATCAAATCGATCTTGTTCCAGGTGCAGTGTTACCACACAGACCACATTATCGAATGAGTCCGAAGGAACATGAAGAGTTGCGGAGGCAAGTGGAAGAATTGCTTGAACAAGGGCGAGTGCAGGAGAGTTTAAGTCCTTGTGCTGTACCAGCTTTATTGGTACCCAAAAAGGATGGAACGTGGAGGATGTGCACAGATAGTAGAGCATTGAATAAGATCACAGTCAGATACAGATTTTCGATGCCGAGACTTGATGATTTGGTAGATCAAATAAGCGGAGCTACTATATTTTCGAAGATTGATTTGAAGAGCGGATATCATCAAATTCGTATCAGACCGGGTGATGAGTGGAAGACTGCTTTTAAAACCTGGGAGGGTCTATACGAATGGTTGGTCATGCCATTTGGTTTATCCAATGCACCGAGTACTTTTATGAGGGTGATGAATCAGATTTTTCGACCGTTCATTGGGAAATTTGTGGTAGTGTATTTCGATGATATTCTGATTTACAGTGGGAGTCCAGAGGAACATTTGAATCATCTTAGAGAAGTGCTGATGGTATTGTGACAAGAACAATTTTATGCTGCAACGAAGAAATGCGTGTTCATGACGCATAGTGTTTTATTTCTGGGATATGTTGTTTCGAAGGAAGGTATACAGGTGGACCAGAGTAAAGTTAAGGCGATCAGAGATTGGCCGCAGCCTAAGACAATAATGGAAGTGCGTAGTTTTCACGGGTTGGCTTCATTCTATCGAAGGTTCATTCCGCACTTTAGTAGTGTGATGGCACCTGTGACTGATTGTATGAAGGGTAAACAATTTGCATGGTCAGAGGAAGCAGGGAATGCGTTTGGGAAGATCAAGGAGTTGCTGACATCTGCACTGATTCTAGTATTACCTGATTTTCAGCTAGTGTTTGAACTACACACTGATGCATCCAAGGTGGGGATCGGAGGAGTGTTGAGTCAGAAGGGACGTCCAATTGCCTATTTCAGTGAGAAGTTGTCAGGAGCAAAGATGCGATACAGTACATATGATGTGGAGTTTTATGCTGTTGTGCAATCTATTAAACACTGGAGACACTATCTATTTCAGAAGGAGTTTGTTCTTTACACTGATCATGAAGCCTTGAAGCATTTGCAAGGACAAGACAAGATTTCAGCGAGACATGCATCGTGGATTGCATATCTGCAACAGTTTACTTTTGTTGTTAAACATAAGTCAGGGATAACAAATCATGTGGCCGATGCTTTGAGTAGGAGGAGTCATTTGTTGACGACAATGAAAGTTGAGGTGACTGGTTTTGAATTATTACCGGAGCAGATTGCAGAAGACTCTTATTTTAGGAAATTTGTTAAAAGGGACAATGCAGGGAAGATGGATGAATTTATAATGATAGATGGTTTTCTGTTCAAAGGAAATCGATTGTGCATACCGGAGGGTAGTCTGAGAATGAAGATTATTAAGGAGTTACACGAAGAGGGACATGTTGGGAGAGACCGTACCTTGCAGTTGATTTCACAGTCCTACTTTGGCCATCGATGAGGAAAGAAGTAGAGAGGTTTGTGGAGCGTTGTCATATTTGTCAGGTTTCGAAAGGAACTGCGACTAATGCTGGTTTATATATGCCGTTACCTGTACCGATTAAACCATGGGTTGATGTGAGTATGGACTTCGTGTTGGGATTGCCAAGAACACAGCGAGGAAACGATTCCATCTATGTGGTAGTGGATCGATTTTCAAAGATGGCACATTTTATTGCTTGTAAGAAGACGGCAGATGCTGTTCATGTTGCTCAGTTGTTTTTCAAGGAGATCTATCGACTTCATGAATTGCCAGAATCTATTGTGTCGGATAGAGATACTCGATTTCTGAGTCATTTTTGGTTGAGTTTGTGGAAAATGGTCGAAACGAAGTTGAAGTTTAGTAGTGCCTATCATCCGCAAACTAATGGACAAACAGAGGTGGTTAATAGATCATTGGGAAATTTGTTGAGGTGTCTTGTTCAAGATAATCTGAAGAGTTGGGATGTGAAGTTATGCCAGGCAGAATTTGCTCATAATCATGCTATGAATCGAAGTACTAGGTTCAGTCCATTTCAGATAGTATATTCAAGTTTACCAAAGGGACCGTTGGATCTAACGGTAGTGCCACAATCAAGGAAGACAGTTAAGAAAGCTGCTGATTTTGTTGAAGGGCTGACGGAATGTCATAAAATCGTTCAAGAACGATTAGAGAAAGCAAATGAGAAGTATAAATAGTCTGCAGATTTGAAATGACGAAATGTTGAGTTTAATGAAGGAGATATGGTTTATGCAGTGTTAACAAAAGATCGTTTTCCAGTAGGCGCGTACAACAAGTTGAAAGCCAGGAAAATTGGTCCGGTGGAAGTTGTGAAACGAATTAATGAAAATGCTTACAAGTTGAAACTGCCAGATGATGTGTATACGTCTGACGTATTCAATGTCAAACATCTCGTACCATATCACGGGGATGGATTTGTTGTGGATGCAGAAAGTACAAATTCGAGGACGAATTTTTCTCAACCTGGGAAGGATGATGCAGCCCCGAATGAAGAAGTCATAGGTCGTGTACGACCTAACAGGTTGATAGGTCGAGACCGACCTAAGAAGGAAGCCACCGAGTTAAGATTTGGTGAGAAATGGGGGGAAAATGAAGTTCTAGGTCGCAACCGACCTAACAGAGGCTTTAAGTCGTCCCAACGACTTAGTGAAGATCGGCAACGACCTAGTGGGAAGGTGCGAGTTAACGAGATGCTGGAACGACTTACCGGGTTAACTTGTATACGACCTACCGAGTTACGAAATAAGAAAACAGAGCAAATTGGTGAAGTATTAGGTCGTGGACGACCTAATGAAGCAGGAGTTAAGTCGCTAAAGTTTGAAGCGTGGGATCTTCCTCCGAGTTAATCTCTACCGTTGTTCTTTAGGTCGCTGATATGGGATGCGCATGTTTTAAGTCGCGAAGACGGGATGCCGTTGATGTGTCTGCCGAGTTAACCTCCGCCTTTGATTTCCTTTAAACGTTGATTTGGAATGCCGCTAATATTTTTAAGTCGCTGAAGCTCGTGGACGTTGATTCTTCAACCGAGTTAATCGCTGTCGTTGATGGAAGCTTGTGTCTTGTGTACATACTGTAAGTCATCAAGTCAGTGTTGTAACTGTTTGTTGTTAGGTCGCTGCCGACCTATGCTAAGTCGCGTCTGTTCTAGGTCGTCCATTCTAGGTCGTAGGTCGTTTCCGACCTAAGTACTTGTATTTTTTTTTAAGTTTTTGCGTGTTGAGCTGTAAAGCTATAAATAGCAAATGTGAGTCATTTGTAAAGGTTGTTGAATATTGAATAAAATTCTCTTTTGTTAGCTTTGTGCTTTCAATTTCAATTGGTAGTCAAGTGTATCTCCTATCTCCACTTACGTCATTCGAGTGCGCTCGAATCATCGTTTGCTGAAGCCGATTCATGGAATCTTGTGCGCAAGATCAACGTTGAAGAATCGTAGATCTCTATCCCGGTATCTTCGGATCAACGAGACAGAGATAGCTAGAGTTCGGTATCTTCGGATCAACGAGTTCGGGCATTTCAGTATCCATCAATCCATAGATTGCTACTTTCATCGATTGAAGATCGTTTTGATTAATCCGCTGCATCAGTATGTAACTCTGATTTATGATGTATAATAATAATCAAATTTATTTATTTAACAGCTTCATGAACTGTTATTTTATTATTATATCTTGTTCCTTCCGCTGCAAGATTCTGAGTTTGCTTCTATTCTTTCTTTCCTTTTCTTATTTAACCCCAATAACCATCTGCCTTTTTGAACAGTTTGAGTTGGACATGTGTGGATTATTGTCGACTTGAACGGTCAAAAATGCGGGCCGTTACAGTTGGTATCAGAGCTTTGGTTTAGATTACCTTGGCTCTAGTGGGGAATAACTCATTGAAATAGGGTTAAACCTTATGAATGAGTTTGAGTGTATATGAGAGAGCGTATTTGTAATTTTGATATAAAAATGGTTTTATATTGTGTTAATTTGTTCCGTTGAGTATTTATGAATTCTGGTTGGTACTTGGAACGCCAAGGCATCGATAGGAATTTCTAAACACTCGAATAGGACAGATTGACATAATATTGTTTTGGATTATATTCTATATATAAAAGAATTATCTTGAAAATTTATAAATTTTGATTGTATTGGTTGTTAGGAGATGATAATATTAGATTATCATCGTTTATTGTTGATTAGTCAATATTTCTAACTATTGACTATTGGATGATTTTAAGAAATGAAACTTGTAAATATGATTGACAATGAATATAAATGGTAAATAAAATGAAATAAAAATGAATTTAAATTAAGATGGAGAATTTAAATTCTGGTGTTTTGAAAATTTATTAACAAAAATTTGAAATGTATAATATAAGTATTATATGATAGTATATTCGATTAGAAATTGTTTTCAAAGGATTTTCAAATGAAGTAAGTGTTATACTCCCCTCTTGACACTAGAGAATGATTTCGGTGATGAGTGCACGCATCATCGACGTTTATTTTCGAGAGTCTAAGTGGGGGAGATCGCTTAATAGTTTTTCTAAACCCTGTTTTGATTAAAATTGAATTTTATTTTGTATTCTCTATAGTATGATTTGATATATAAATTATATAAGTATATATTATTTCAAAACTTGATTTGAAATGAAACCGGGATTGGAATTCTTGAGTTCTTTAATAATTAATGATTTTTCTTTTAATGGTTGAAATGAATTAATACTTGAATCATTACGGAACTTCTGAATTGCGAAATGAGAAATGAACCTAAGAGCTAAGTGAAATATCAATTGAAGTAGAAATCCTTAGAATTAGGAAATTATGAATTTAAAATAAAATTGAAACTGTAAAACTCGCATAGTATTAAATTTCATTCTATAGCATAGATATAACTTACCAAAATATTTAAGAAGTTCAAAAATGTTATATGAATTGTTAATTGGATAATATACAAGTATAGGTTTGAATAATGAAATATGCATTTAATTAATGGTTTGCAAATATAAATAAAATTGTTAGTAAATAATTGGAATTTAAATTAACATTTAAAGGTGATTCACAATTATGTTAATATAAAATGGAAATACTATATGTGAATGTAAATGTGAAATTAAATTATAGTGAAATTTAAGTAATGACTTAAGAATTAATTAATTGAAAATTCAACTTTGAATGAAAAGAGGTTTTATGTTGTTTAACTACATTCTATTTGCATAGCTATAACTTACCAAATACTTAAAAAGTTTAAAATGCTAATAAGGATAAGTAAATGAATAATATACAAGTGTGATTGCGAATAATAAAATGTGAAGATCTATTGATGGTTGTAAATATAAAGGAAATTTAAGTTGTAAAATGAATTAAATTTAAAATTAATTAAATATAAAATTAGTAAATGGAAACTAATTAAAAGTTGAATATAACTAAATGTCAATAAACTTGGAAGTGTATGAAATAAAAAAAAATTGACTTGGAAATGTATAATTGATTTAGTGTAGATTCTCGATGGATGGTAATTGATTTAGTAGAATTCATTAGTGTTAATGGAGTTGAATAAACGGAATAAAATTTTAAAATAATTCAATTCAAATTTGAAGCAAAGTGAAATTAAATATAATTGAATCCAATTTAAATTGAAGCAAATTGACTTGAATTTAAATTATGAATGAAACAAACTTGAATAAATCGGAAACAAATTGAATGTAAACTTATTTCACGGATATATAAGAAAATAGACGACTTTGTGTTTATGATTGTTTCTTTAGAAAATTTGAAGTTTGATGGTTTGTGCTTTGAAATAATAAAAGCAAATTTGGGAAGAAAAAAATAATAATAATAATCCAAAATTGTCCAATATATGATGGAACGAAAACAACCATAACTTTTAAATGGCTGGACGAAATTCAACGATATTAGACTTTTCGGAAAGCTTAGAAACTGTAGCACGACTTTTGTTTAGACTGTCTTGAGAAATTCCTTCATTTACTTAGTTAAAAATTTGAATCTTCTCGCTGGCCTGTGTAAAAGGGAAGCAAAATCAGTAGCATATACTCTTAGTATTTTTGCCATAACTTTTTACTGGTGTATCGGATTTTGATGATCTTGCACTTTCTGGAAAGCTTCGATCTTAAGCTAAAACTTTTGTTTTAAGCATTTGGTGTTTTTCTGTCGTTTAGAAGGTCAAAAACGTGACCAAACGTCGTTGACCTGCGCAATTCATTGACAGGCTGAGGCGTATCTATTTAGTAAAACGGTCTTAACTTTTGAACGGAAGGTCCAAATTCAATGATTTTGGACATTCCGGAAAGCCTGAAATGAATGCAACAACTTTTGTTTAGATTCCATTGTCAAATTTTATCGTTTATTTGACCAAAAACTGAGATTCGTTTGCTGTCCTGGAATTGGAATTTCAGTTTTGAAGCTAAACATGTTATATGTAGGTTGTTTATGCTAATTATATCGATCTATCTTTATATGCATGGTTCTAACTTGGTTATTGAGCATTTTAGTAGGTAGCAAAGGGGTTGCGCTTCGCTTGTGGAGCTCGCTTCTGCGCTTAATGCAAAATGTAAGTTAAAATGCTAATAAACGCTAAATAAAAGGTATGTTCTCGGATTACAGTTTATATTGTGGTATATTATTGTGTTCCCCATGTTTTGGGATGCCTCATTCTTGTAATGAGATGTATATCATGCAATTATTACTACTGTGAAATTTTTCGGTCCTAACCGCGCAAAGGAGGTGCTGCCGAAATTTTTCAAAAATCCGGGAGTTAGAAAATTTTGTGAAAAAAATCCTATAACTAAATTTTGCAAATAAGTATAATATTTTGAATGAATTATATCTAAATGATGGTTTCCCCTTCTCCGTTCCTTTTCGAGGATGAAAAGTTTTAAGTGGGGGAGAATGTAACGACTCGTATTTTTAACATTTTAAAAATACGAATTAAAATGAAAATTTTGGATAAAAATCCGAAGGAAATAAAATTTTGTGTTATTAAATGTGAATTACAGGTTAAAATACAAAACTGAATTCTGAAATAACTTATTTATAAATTAAATATGGATGTTAACTTGTAGTGAATGTAAATAATGAATTGATTTGATTGTAAACAACGAAATAAATAAAATGTTACATTTAATATTGAAGTATAATATGGAAATCAACGTAAATGAATGTAATTTAATATTACTGTGAATTTAAATAAGATGATAGCTGAAGAAAATGAAAGTAAATGAATTATAAACTATTGATAATAATGTATAAGTAAATGGTTGATTCAATAATGAAAGTGTAAATCGAAATAAAAGAATTCATTTGGAATTAAATAACTTGAATTTGAATTACAATATAATTGAACGTGGAATCTAACATAATCTTTTATATTGGATTTATAATGGAAAATTGCATTGTAAAAGATTGTTAATTACTGTGAAATTAAAAATGGAATTTGTGAACAATTGAAATTTGATTTAAAAGTTAATAATTTAAAATTGGGAATTTTATATTGAAATTAAACAGTCGAATAATTTATTTTTCGAATATTGGATTTAATTAGACAATTAAATCGATAATTTAATAAGTTAAATTTCAGAAATAATTGAAAATCGAGTTGAAATGATTGAAAATGATTTGTAAAATTTTATCTTATCATATTGGAGTTATAGTAATGTTATAGAACTTTTAAAATTGAATTTAAAGTTAATTTGTGAAAATTGAATATTTTAATATTTAATTATCGATTGAAAAATAGCCATTTTTCGAGCAGTCTCAGAATTGAACGAAACTCATTCCATTGGATCCGTAATAGTTTGTTATTATCGGATTTCAATTTTCGTACCAATCGGAGTTATCGTTTGACCGTGGCAGCTTGAAACGCATCGAATTGTTCTTAATATTAATTCGGCGAGAGAAAATAGTCATTTTTCAATAAGTCTCGGATTTCGACGAAACTAGTTTCATCGGATCCGTAATGTCATATTATTGTAGGATTTCAAATTTCGTGTCAATCGGATTTACCGTTTGTGCGGGGCGAGCCTAAACGCACAGAAATTTGATTAACCGATTTAATTTTAAATCGATCGTTTATTGTCGTAACTCGCACAGATGACCGAATTAGCCTCCGAAACATGTTCCATTGCATTCGGAACGCGGGGTAAACCTTAGAAACGTCAGCCGGCACGCTTCGTTTGGAGTTCGAAAAATCCGGGATGAATAGTGTCGCGTATTTTTCTATAAAAGCCCCTTACTTTCTCTATTTTCCAAAAACCCTAGGGTTTCAGCCCTTAGCCGCCACTTTTAATTCAATGGCCAGAAAATTTCGAAACTTCTTCCTCATTTTCCTCTCAATCCATCAACAATTAGCAAAAGTCGTCAACTACAAAGTTGTAGAGGACGACGAGAGCTTCAAATCCATACGGAGATGATCGAAAACGGAGCAACGAATCAACGGGAAATCGACCTTGAAGTCGCTGCGTTTTTCACGCAAATCGAGGTGATGGGGGAGCCGAGTTCAACCACCTCCTGGCCGTGGGTAGCTCTTGCGTAGGCGCTTCTAACGTGGGTCTCCGATCAACTTCTCGTCGAGGGATGGTGGAGAAATTGTCGGTCAAAGGTTGGAAGGAATGGGTTGAGATTGTACGTGCTTTTCACATTTTGGAGAAGATGGAAGGAAGGGCCTAGATCTGCAGTAGAGAAAATGGAGGGCTGAGATTGAAAGTAGGGTTTGAAAAAAATATGTGTATATATTTATATATATATATATATTTAAATTCGCAACTGTTTAAAATAGCATAACTTTTTCATACGAGGTCCGATTGGAACGAAACTTTTTGCGTTGCGATCGTAATGACGAGAGCTTCGAAATGAAACTGGTTTGGATGGATTTGGAGACGGTGGAAATTTGGGATAAAGTTGGGCGTCGTCCAGTTTCAGTTCCAAACCGGAACGTCTCGGCGACAACAGAAAATCAAAGTAAGTGTTTATACGCTCACAATTGACTAAAATAATTTTTGTTAGTTAAATTTATATTCTGAAGTGATATGAAATTTATTGGCTGTTGTTTGGTAGGTTTAATTATCATCTGTCTTGATATATGAATTAATTGATAGAATTTAAATTGACCGTTAAAATAAATTTAAATTTAAATTGGCAGTATACTATTCGATATTGATAATTATAAAATTGTTGTGAATGTTGTTGGCTTTATGGTTGATTGGTTGTGATGGATGCTATTGGTCGATATTGGTTGTTTATTTATTTTGATATATCATGCTATCATCATGTATATTGTTTATTGCATATAAAACTGCAAAACTGAATCATTTCGAATAAATTAAGGAATAGGTTGAAATGATATACCTATGACATCTATTTGGATTGAAATGATATATATCCATCCTTGAAATTAAAATTGAAATAACTATCCACTTGGCCATAGGTTAGAAAATTATATACGGACACCGGGTTGGTTAAATTAAATGATTTTTAAAGTTGTTTTGAAATTATTTAAATGAATTGATTTTAAGAATAAAATCCAATTTATGGAAATTGAATTATTTTGAATTGAAGCTCGAGATGTTGGAATTTAAACTTGGTAAATGAAATTGTTTAATTATTCGAAGTTTAGATTTTTAAGAAAAAAATTGAAATACGACGTAAATTTTCGAAAGTTGATTTGTTTTAAAAGATTGGACTTTTAATCGAACTCTGAATATTTCTAAGAAAATTTATATGAAATGATATTTCAAGTTTGAGTTTGGAATTGAAAATTAATTTGAAATTGAGATTTAATTAATTTGGAATTTTATTGAAATTCAAAGAAATTTGTGAATTGGACTAAATTGAAACTATTGAATTAAATTTGAAGATAAAATTGATTTGAATAGGATTTGAACTGAAATTGATTTGGAATGTAATACTTAAATGAATTCATGAAATCTGAATGTTAATCTAAGTTTATTGAATTGGAATTGTTCCAGAAATTAAGTAAATTACTTAATACAGATGTTTAATTTGAAGTATATTCTAATTTGAATACGAAATGATTTTAAAGCGAATCTTATATTCTTATATAAATATATGAGCTGCTTTGAAATGTGAAATATTTAAAGTATCGAAATATATTGAAAGTGAAATTGTTTATTTTGTGGTTCAAATATGTATTTGAAATTGATAATTTGAAATGGTTTATTGAGAAGCTAAATCGAGTTGAAATTAATGATTTTGAAATCGAAATGAGATATTGAGGCGAAAATGATTTTGAAATCGAAATGAGATATTGAGGCGAAAAATGATTTTGAAACGGAATCTTACACCTTGAATAGATATGATGATATTTGAATGGATTTGATTTTGAAGCGAATATGATATTTTGATATCAATTATGAATCGATTTGAAATGTAAAAGAGCCACCGGTGTAATAATACGTAGTTATTAAAGAGACCGGGATCGGATATGGACATACTCTCTGTCGTACCGAAAACCACTTTAATAACTAATACACGCGGAGTGTTGATCCAGAATGAAGTGGATGGTTTTGGTGAACGCGTTGACCGAAGAAAGAGAACGATTTTGGATGACCCCTGACATGACTAAAACAGGAGCCCTGTCGGGCCATTGAGGTTCGCCACCTCTAGCGGACACACTTCTTCGTTACCATATCTATTACTTTTGTGATTCGATTTGGGTGCACCCCTCGATTATGGGAGTGTTGTTTCGCGGTGTTGGGGTAGTAGCTGCTATGCCCAACATCAGTCTAGATGACGCAACTACTAGTATCCTAGTTGGTATCGCCTCATGTACCTTGTCATACTGATTATCCTATTCGCGACCACTACGTTTTGGTTTGTACCTTTAGTATATGGATTGCCCTCTGGTGACTTCCGGTTTTGGGGAAACTACGGTCTTGTATATGCTTTTGGGAATAAAAATGTGTTAAGGGTGGAATGGGCCATGGCTTAACGCTAGTTTGATATTTTACTTTATGATAGACATATTATAATAGCGTATTGTACTACATAGTAGATAGTTTAACGGATCCTTGAGAGATGGAAAATCCCGTAACATCTCTTAAGTTATTGCACTCACGTTGACACTGGATAGGAGATGTCAAACCCCGTAAACATCTCCGACGCCGTCACACTCATATTTACATCATTTGTATTCTACTTCTGTGTTATTTTTCCGCTGCATTGCTGTATTATCTCTGATATGTATGTAACTCTGATTTATGATGTATAATAATAATCAAATTTATTTATTTAACAGCTTCATGAACTGTTATTTTATTATTATATCTTGTTCCTTCCACTGCAAGATTCTGAGTTTGCTTCTATTCATTCTTTCCTTTTCTTATTTAACCCCAATAACCATCTGCCTTTTTAAACGGTTTGAGTTGGAGATGTGTGAATTATTGTCGACTTGAACGGTCAAAAATGTGGATCGTTACACTAAATCATAGCACTTATAGGTTTTGGTAACCATGATCACCTGGTTAAGTTTAAGTTTCAATTGTTAACCCTATACACATGGCTACATACCCAATGAAAAGAAGAAAAAACTATAATTATAAAGGATCCATAATTATTCTATAAATAAAGTATAAAAGTTTCATCAGATGACTGAGACTCCTCAACAGTGTTACCCACCAAGTAATCAAAGTATTATTCTTATTCATAATATGAATTATTTTCCATATGAAAAACTTAAGTTGCTTAGTTGTTTCATATTTGAAAATAACATATGTTTTCATTATTGTAAATCAAATTATGATGGTGGTTGTTTTTCTACAAAAAGAAAACAGAAGTCAAATTACAAAAGAAGTAACATATAAGACTATAGAAAACTGACCTAATCCAGTCAACAACAAAAAAATCGAATCTGTTCATATCTCTTCACATACAGACAGAGGAGAAGTCGTCCCAAAACCATGGAAGGAAAAAAAATGTCATGAGATTTTCCTGATGATTCATGATGAAACTGAAATTTTGAAAAAAATTCACCTTACTAAATCAGGACAATCCCAATTATTTCAAAGGAGCTACCATGTAGAAATCAGTACCAAACATTGTGAGCATGGAAAATAACAATTATATGATAACAGTTAAGGAACCCATAATTAAGGGTGTGAATAGGTTTTGATTCTAATGCAAATAAAGAATTTAAGATCCAGGGTTTTTCAGCAAACAATTGGAATAGAAATGTGGAAGATGACGAAGAGTTAGATATTTAGAAATTTTCATATGGAAGATTTGAATGGAAATTTTTGAATAGAAATGTGCTATAACATAAAGTTGAAACTTCAACATATAATAAACTAAATGTTCAGATGCATACCACAACTCCATTAAAGGTCCAAAATAAAAAAGGGCTAAAGTTTTCAATGCTGTTGTCCCACATCTAGCCAGATTCACCTATCCAACCAATAGAACATGACATCAAATATATTTGTATGGAGATTATTACTAATATATTATGTAGTAGATAAAAATGATTCCTTAACACGTCAAATATAAATACCATATCTCCAAATTCTATCACTATACTTCTTAAGAGTTCCTTAGTTGTTCGTTACCTATGCACAAAGTTTTAAGATGCAATGCAAGGAAGTTTTAATAGTAAGTTTTCTAAAATTCATTCTTATATTCATTAAGGCATCATTCTCATCAAATATATTGGATTCAACACAGTTAATAGTATATCACTAATCTATTTTTTTCGGCTTGCCTATGCACTTCAAATTTTTGACATTCTATAATCGTAACAAAATACATTTTTATTAATGAGATGTTTGAAAAAAGAGTTTGACACATAAAACTTACGCTCAGTTTGAAAAAAGGCATAAATGAAATAGATATAGATAGAGGTTACTCAAATACAGCACCAGCATATTGATTGTTGAACAAAATAAGAATAAGTATATGGCGAGCACAATGAAAAAAATAACCACCATCAATTACTCAAGTTAAAACTAGAGCTTCACATATAAATAGATAAATGCAATCTTAGGAACATAAAAATAAATTAATACTAAGATAGTTACCTCAAAAATTATTGCACTTGAAAGCTTTACCGACTTTCAATGTATCTAACAAAAGCCTTCAATCCATTTTCCGCACAAAAGCAATACATGAAAGTAAACTCCTATATGTTGAACAATATCATATATTTAACATTATTATTGTAACGACCCTGAATTTTTGACATTTAAAAATGTGAATATTTAATTGAGTTTAAATATTCGAATGATAGTTTAATTTGAAATTAAAATATCAGATGAATTTGGCGATTAAATTATTGAATTTAATTATTGCAACTGGGTAAAAATTTGAATCTTCAGTTTTGAGCTGATTAAAAATAATATGAAGTCTTAAAAAATTCATATTGATAATTCTGAAGGTAATAGAACTTTCAGAATTGAATTTGAAACTGTTTTGTTCAGTTTTGAAATTTTGTTGTTTAAATTGAATTTAAAAATAGCGTACCGGGGCACAGTCTCGGAATTCGACGAAACCAGTTCCATTGGATCCGTAATATTGTATTATTATCGGATTTCAATTTTCGTGATGTTTGGAGTGATCGTTTGGCCGTACAATAGGCAAACGCACTGAAATTTATATCGAAATTTAATTTAATAACTGATCCAAAAAGCTATCTTCTCCATACGATCGAATTTGGACTCGGAACCTTTTCCATTGTGTTCGGAATAGGCATATAACATTACGAACGCCTGGCGGCACGCCTTGATAGGAAGTCAAAATTTCGTGTTGTGTTTGTCGAGATAATTTGAATTTGAATTTAAATTAAAATATATTTATACCCTAAGCCAACCCAGTTAAAATTCTTTCCCATCAGCTTTTCGTTTCAGCCAACCTACTCTGAAATAAGCCACCCTAGTAATCGATTATGCCTCCTTTTCTCGTTTGAATCATGCAACCTATCTCTTCAAGAAATTGAAGCAAATCGAAATAAGCATCTTCGTTCAGAAAGAAAAAAAGGGCCTGAAAGAAAGTATACTCACGTTCAAAAGAAAAAAAATGGCAGACCAAGAATTGCGAAGAACCTCTCCTCCAGTTTTTAACGAAATCGTTCCTCCTTTTCAAATTAAAATCGCATGCCCTCTTTCCCGGTTCGACTTCGTTTGGTTACCTCAAAAAAAAAGAGAAAAAAAAGGGGAAGAGATCGACAGTCTTATTCGAAATCGCGTACGACAATTAGTGGTCACGAGCAGATGGCCAGGGTCGAGGCAAATGGTGTTGCGACGCATTGAGAAGGAGTGTCGAAGTCGCGATTTTGGGTCGCGCGCATGAGGGGGATCGGTGATGGTTCGTGGGCAGGCGACTGCGAAGTGGGGGTTGCGATTGTTGTAGGCAAGGGCGAACGTGGCGGCGCGTCTGGGTAGCTCGCGTTCGACTGGAGGCAATAGGGTTTCGAGATTGGGGCTGTGATGGCTCGCGCGTGCGAGCACGTGATGGAGAAATTCTGGCATGGGCATTCGTCGCGCTGTCAAAGGCGAAGTTGTGTTGTTTCGAAGGGAAGTCGAACGATGTTGGAGTCAGTTTGGGGTTTCGCGATTGAGGAAGGTGGAGGCGACGTTGGTTTAGCTCTGATGGTCGTTGCGTTGATTTATCAGGCAGCGAGGTATATTCATTGTTTTTCAATTTGATTTAAATTTGAAAATGAGTTTAAACCATATACAGCTTATTTTAAAATCAAAATGAATATTCCAGTGCGTGTTTGAAATATATATATGTATAAATAGTTTGAAGAAAATGTAAAGGAGGTTGTTCATTATTTCTGTAATTAGAAATAAATTTTATCTAAAATTTTAAGTAAATGAATTTTTGAAATTGTTAAAGGGAATTAGTTGAAATAAATCATTGGTTAATAAAATCCTATTAAATGGAAAATTTAATTTGTTCGATTTATTCGAATATTGATAAAATCATATAATGGTTTATACAAGGTCTGAAACCGTGAAGAAATGGTCAAAATGGAAAATGGGATTGCAAAATTAAAAGCAAAGGTGAGATCTTCTCACTCAAATGAAAGTGGATTTTCTTTTACAGTTATTGATTGATGATTGACTGTTTGGATGTGTATTAGATATAGTATGATATATCTATATATATATAGCAATATATACATATTGGCATATGTATATATTGGATTGATTGATTTCCCGCCTCGTATAGCGGATGAGACCCTATTGCGATGTTAGTACGCGGATGATATTTTTATAAAACCCATATACCGCGATATTCCACCTCGAAGTGGAGTTGGTATTGTGCTAAGATCTGTGGATGCAGGGAAACAGGTTGGAGGGATCCAACAGGATTCCTCAAAACATTTGAATTGATTTCATATGTTGTTTGATTGATTATTTATAATCTGTGTATGATTATATCTGTGATTGAATTTGTTGAAGGCTATAATTTAGCCGAATGTATTTTTGGTATCGTTGGATACCAGAAATAAATGAAATTGAATTTTTGAAATTAAAATTGAATTTTAGATGGTTTGGAAAAATAAAAGAATTTATTTAAAAGGAGAGAAATTTGTTTGATATCAAATTGATAATTGATTGGGTATTTGAAATAAATCTTTAAGAAATCGATATGAAAACTTATTTGGTGTTTGAATGAAAATTGATTTTTGGGGTTGAGAATAAATTTGGAAATCGATTTGTAAAAATGATTTAGTCTTTGGGATTAAAGTTAAAATCAATTTGAAATGTGATTCGGTGTTGAAGTAAATTCAAAAATCAATTTGAAATTCGTATTGGGATTTGAAATAACTTGAAAAAAATCAATTTGAAAGCTGATTTGGTGTTAAAAATGAATATTTGGAAAACGATTTGAAAATCGTGTAAAAGTGGATTTTTGGGAATGTAAATTCCGAATAGAATTGGTAAAGGAAAGGGAAATTTGTTTTAAAAATAAATATTGATTTATTTTTGAAGTGTGGAAAATATGATTTGAAATCGGATTTTCAAAGTGATGAAGTGTGGAAATAAATTTACAAAATTGAAATGTAAATTTGAAATAAATCGATAAGGATTTATCTAATTGGTTTAAATGGACCATAATATGATTTGAAATTGATTTTCAAACGTGAAGTATGAAATATGATTTGAAATTGACTTTCAAACGGGAATGTGAAATATGATTTGAAATTGATTTTCAAATGTGAAGTATGAAATATGATTTGAAATTGATTTTCAAATGTGAAGTGTGGAAAAATATATATCTTATGAAGATATTTTGAAAATAAATAATTTGGGAAAAATTATTTAAATTGATTAATTGTTGTGAATGTTGTTGATAGTTAAATAACCGACTATCAATATTTGTCTTTGAAATGACACTTGATTTGTTTTTAAAACAAACGCTCATTATTCGGTTAAGCCGGGAGAGGATCTTTGTGTCATATAACCCATTCCGAATAGTGATACGTCGTGAATGGATTGTATTTGAAGACCGGTGTGAAGACCGGATATTTTCAAAAATGAAAGGACAACCTGTCGAATGTCTCTGCACCGAGTTGCTTCGGTATAGAGATTTATATCACTCTTTTTGTGATGGGAAGTCCGGACGTGATTAGTGAATATCCGGATTGCAAGGGCTTCTTGGGAAGTGCCTTCGGTTCCGTTCGATCCCGGAACGGACTTGTATGGATGTGTGTCTGACGTTACACTTTGAGATGTAAAGCTGGTTTCTATCAAATACATTTCTGTTGGTGGCGGAGAATTTATTCTCTTAGCTTAACACCCTTCTCTGAGACGTACGAGCTCAGAGGTTATGTAGTTGATGGTTACTAGTGATACATTCCCAATTTGGTAATGTGGCATACGAAGTGCTGATGATCATTGGTTGATCAAAGCGTGGCTTTGTGAAAAAGCGTGGCTTTGTGAAAAAGCGTAGCTTTGTGGACGAGACTTCGTCGAGCCTCACAACCCGGTAATGGTCGAAACAGGAATGTGCGGCAAAGGTTTGTAGGGGTAGCGCCCCTAGGGAATGCCATTTCCTTCTGGATAAAAGGTGATATCATGGTATGGAGCCCAGATATCTTACCTATGTTGATTATATTTTGTGGCTGTTGCGTTGTGATTGAGGATCCTCGGATAAATGTCGGTAACGACCGGGGGATGTCATAGCTCGTGTGTTAGTTACCTAGTTACAGCTCGGTTAGAGCGTGAGGTAGCGTCGGCCTTTTGTTTGCTGAGATCCGGTTAGGATCCGGGGCGTCTTTCCAGAGGCGTTTCTATTTCGGTATAAGGAAGTTTCTTTGCCTGACCATTTGTTGGAAATCCAAAGAAACAATACGAACCCAGTACGGTTTTTAATTGTATTACCTGCTATGGAATGTGGCGGTAACCTGCTACTGAACGTAGTAGTTATAGTAGACATACAACAATTGTTGTATGTTGGCTAAGATTGATATTATACTTTCGAAATGTTTTCCACACTAGACATTAATAATAATATCAACTGTTTTTGCGTAGTAAGCATTTTTGACTATCATAAGGGGAAATCTCCTCCAATTCTGCGTTTGCATTGTGTGTGTGGTGGGAGGCCTTATGGTAGTTTCATTTTCCAAAAGCATTGCGAAGTTGTTTTATTTTCTTTGCGAAAATAACTGTTTTACGATCTCACACCAGTCACCATGACTGACCTGGAGTTTATTGTTCCCTTTCTAAACTCTGGGTGTTTCCACACGGGCAGCCTAGAGTTATGTTATCAGGATATTCTGGGTATTCTGGAGCTTTGGAGATGAGCTGGATGGCGAAGCGTACTATCATACTTGTTATTTATTCCGCTGTGTATTCTGTATGAGGACAAGTTTATATAACTGTCCATTGTTGTTAACTCTGATGATTGATGTATGTATAAACTGATATAGTCTTTTGTTTTAAAGATTATTGATTTATCTAGTATATATTGTTCCGCTGCGATATGTGAGATTCTGATATTGTTCCTGTTCTGTGTTTTCTGTGTTGTTCTTCTTTCTTTTTCTTCTATCTTTTCTTCTACCTCTTCTTTCAAACCTAATGTTTCGCGTTTCCGCCATTCGATTTTTCGACAGTTGGTACAGTGGACGTATCAGTGTCGAGTTTTCGGAAGACGGATTTGCGGGTCTTTACAAGTGGTATCAGAGCATCCGGTTAAGCGACAACCCTTGGCTCTGTTGGGTGTTACTCATTAGAGATAGAGTCAGTAGTACTCTAGAATGAGTGTGAGTGTAATAATAGATATGAGCGCGTATTTGTTAGTGAATACAAAATTTGTTTTGTATTGTGTTGACTTATCGGTTGATTGTTTATAGATTCTGGTCGGTGCAGGGTGGCCAACTGTAAACGATAGGGGTTTCTAAACTCTTAAACAGGATAAACCGACACAGTATTGTTTTAAATAGGGCAAATGAAATAATTTTGCCCAAAACTATTTTTGTATAGAAAAGAAATGATTTTCTATGAATTATTATTGTATATGGATGATTGGTTGTTAGGAAGAGATAATATTGAAGTATTATCATTGTTATATGGAATTGAATAAGAAATTAAATTAATAACCAAAGATTTGAAGATAAATCCATTTAACTAATGGAAATTATAAATATGAATTGAAAAAGATAAGGAAATAAAATCCATATCCGAATGAGATTTGGTGAATGTGAATATGAAATGCCAATTAAAATTGAATGGAATCAATTGGAAATGAAGTACTATACATATATGACATATGTTTTCCAAACTAAGGATATGAAAAAGTACCTTCCATTGAAAAAATTGTGAAGGTGTTGGAACTCAGTATGAGTATCCGTTTGATCATGATGGGATCATATTGATTGATCACGATGTATGCTAGCGAAATTCGAGGGGCGAGATGCCTATGGTTACAAGCGATTCCACTGGGATAGTGGTGTAACCGCCGTGTGAACTACGATCTATGGCAACAACTATGGCGAAATTTAAGAGATGTGAAATCTACAGTTACAAGTGATTCTACTGGGATAGTAGTGAAACCGCCGAGTAACTGTGATCCATGGGGGAACGTGCTTTCCATATCCATTTTTAAAAGGATTTTTAAGTGTTTTCACTTGGAGTTAGAGAATTTTTGAAATTTTTGGAAATTTTTGACTAACGACAAAAGATTTAAAACTGGGAATTGAGGTAAAAGTGAATAAAGCTCAATATTCGAAATTAGAAGATGAATCGAATTCAAGTAAAATTCGAAATGGAAATCTAAATGAAAATTTGAAGATAAAATAAATTCCAAATAGAATTGAAATCGTAAGTTGAATTCAAATGAAATTGAAACGCAAAGTTGAATGGAAAATGAATATATAACTTTGTTAATGAAGTGAAAATGAATATAAGAAGTATGTAATAGTTATATTGCACTTAAGAAATGAATGAATGAAATTCTTAAGTAGATGGGTATTTGGAAATCCAATAAGTGAATTTAGACGTTATTGTTAAGTAAAATATACAGGGATGGTAAAGGCTAAGGAAAATGGAATTGGATTTTCGATTTTGAAGATGAATTTAAATTGCTCGACCAAAAGGTATGTATTTAAATTTCAGTATGAAATTTGACGAGTTTCTGATTTTGCCACTTGGCATTTTGTTTTCTTTTGAGATTTGAGAGTCCGTAGGGACGTTTTGTAGTCGTGCCGTGTTAGCCACGCAAAGGAGACGCTGGCGAAATTTTTCGAAAATATCGGGTGTTAGAAAAATTTTGAGAAAATTTTGAAAGTTTAAAATTTGAATTTAAATTTGAATTTTGAAGTAAACAATGTTGTTTGAAACTTATAATTGAAATTGGAAAGCTAGTTGAATTGATAATGAATCTCTAATAAAAGGATTTAGGTTAGTAAGTTGATAAAACTATTGGATGTTGAAAAATAGTAGACGAGTTAAGGACCATTTTTCCTAACTTATAATTTCGGGACGAAATTCTTTTAAGGGGGGAAGATTGTAACGACCCTGAATTTTTGACATTTAAAAATGTAAATATTTAATTGAGTTTAAATATTCGAATGATAGTTTAATTTGAAATTCAAATATCAGATGAATTTGGCGATTAAATTATTGAATTTAATTATTGCAACTGGGTAAAAATTTGAATCTTCAGTTTTGAGCTGATTAAAAATAATATGAAGTCTTAAAAAATTCATATTGATAATTCTGAAGGTAATAGAACTTTCAGAATTGAATTTGAAACTGTTTTGTTCAGTTTTGAAATTTTGTTGTTTAAATTGAATTTAAAAATAGCGTACCGGGGCACAGTCTCGGAATTCGACGAAACCAGTTCCATTGGATCCGTAATATTGTATTATTATCGGATTTCAATTTTCGTGATGTTTGGAGTGATCATTTGGCCGTACGATAGGCAAACGCACTGAAATTTATATCGAAATTTAATTTATTAACTGATCCAAAAAGCTATCTTCTCCATATGATCGAATTTGGACTCGGAACCTTTTCCATTGTGTTCGGAATAGGCATATAACATTACGAACGCTTGGCGGCACGCCTTGATAGGAAGTCAAAATTTCGTGTTGTGTTTGTCGAGATAATTTGAATTTGAATTTAAATTAAAATATATTTATACCCTAAGCCAACCCAGTTAAAATTCTTTCCCATCAGCTTTTCGTTTTAGCCAACCTACTCTGAAATAAGCCACCTTAGTAATCGATTATGCCTCCTTTTCTCGTTTGAATCACGCAACCTATCTCTTTAAGAAATTGAAGCAAATCGAAATAAGCATCTTCGTTCAGAAAGAAAAAAAGGGGCTGAAAGAAAGTATACTCGCGTTCAAAAGAAAAAAAATGGCAGACCAAGAATTGCGAAGAACCTCTTCTCCAGTTTTTAACGAAATCGTTCCTCCTTTTCAAATTAAAATCGCATGCCCTCTTTCCCGGTTCGACTTCGTTTGGTTACCTCAGAAAAAAAAGAGAAAAAAAAGAGGGAAGAGATCGACAGTCTTATTCGAAATCGCGTACGACAATTAGTGGTCACGAGCAGATGGCCAGGGTCGACGCAAATGGTGTTGCGGCGCATTGAGAAGGAGTGTCGAAGTCGCGATTTTGGGTCGCACGCATGAGGGGGATCGGTGATGGTTCGTGGGCAGGCGACTGCGAAGTGGGGGTTGCGATTGTTGTAGGCAAGGGCGAACGTGGCGGCGCGTCTGGGTAGCTCGCGTTCAACTGGAGGCAGTAGGGTTTCGAGATTGGGGCTGTGATGGCTCGCGCGTGCGAGCACGTGATGGCCAAATTTTGGCATGGGCATTCGTCGCGCTGTCAAAGGCGAAGTTGGGTTGTTTCGAAGGGAAGTCGAACGATGTTGGAGTCAGTTTGGGGTTTTGCGATTGAGAAAGGTGGAGGCGACGTTGGTTTAGCTCTGATGGTCGTTGCGTTGATTTATCAGGCAGCGAGGTATATTTAGTGTTTTTCAATTTGATTTAAATTTGAAAATGAGTTTAAACCCTATACAGCTTATTTTAAAATCAAAATGAATATTCCAGTGCGTGTTTGAAATATATATATGTATAAATAGTTTGAAGAAAATGTAAAGGAGGTTGTTCATTATTTCTGTAATTAGAAATAAATTTTATCTAAAATTTTAAGTAAATGAATTTTTGAAATTGTTAAAGGGAATTAGTTGAAATAAATCATTGGTTAATAAAATCCTATTAAATGGAAAATTTAATTTGTTCGATTTATTCGAATATTGATAAAATCATATAATGGTTTATACAAGGTTTGAAACCGTGAAGAAATGGTCAAAATGGAAAATGGGATTGCAAAATTAAAAGCAAAGGTGAGATCTTCTCACTCAAATGAAAGTGGATTTTCTTTTACAGTTATTGATTGATGATTGACTATTTGGATGTGTATTAGATATAATAGGATATATCTATATATATATATAGCAATATATACATATTGGCATATGTATATATTTGATTAATTGATTTCCCGCCTCGTATAGCGGATGAGACCCTATTGCGCCGTTAGTAAGCGGATGATATTTTTATAAAACCCATATACCGCGATATTACACCTCGAAGTGGAGTGGTATTGTGCTAACATCTGTGGATGCAGGGAAACAGGTTGGAGGGATCCAACAGGATTCCTCAAAACATTTGAATTGATTTCATATGTTGTTTGATTGATTATTTATAATCTGTGTATGATTATATCTGTGATTGAATTTGTTGAAGGCTATAATTTAGCCGAATGTATTTTTGGTATCGTTGGATACCAGAAATAAATGAAATTGAATTTCTGAAATTAAAATTGAATTTTAGATGGTTTGGAAAAATAAAAGAATTTATTTAAAAGGAGAGAAATTTGTTTGAAATCAAATTGATAATTGATTGGGTATTTGAAATAAATCTTTGAGAAATCGATATGAAAACTTATTTGGTGTTTGAATGAAAATTGATTTTTGGGGTTGAGAATAAATTTGGAAATCGATTTGTAAAAATGATTTAGTCTTTGGGATTAAAGTTAAAATCAATTTGAAATGTGATTTGGTGTTGAAGTAAATTCAGAAATCAATTTGAAATTCGATTTGGGATTTGAAATAACTTGAAAAAAATCAATTTGAAAGCTGATTTGGTGTTAAAAATGAATATTTGGAAAACGATTTGAAAATTGTGTAAAAGTGGATTTTTGGGAATGTAAATTCCGAATAGAATTGGTAAAGGAAAGGGAAATTTGTTTTAAAAATAAATATTGATTTATTTTTGAAGTGTGGAAAATATGATTTGAAATCGGATTTTCAAAGTGATGAAGTGTGGAAATAAATTTACAAACTTGAAATGTAAATTTGAAATAAATCGATAAGGATTTATGTAATTGGTTTAAATGGACCATAATATGATTTGAAATTGATTTTCAAACGTGAAGTATGAAATATGATTTGAAATTGACTTTCAAACGGGAATGTGAAATATGATTTGAAATTGATTTTCAAATGTGAAGTATGAAATATGATTTGAAATTGATTTTCAAATGTGAAGTGTGGAAAAATATATATCTTATGAAGATATTTTGAAAATAAATAATTTGGGAAAAATTATTTAAATTGATTAATTGTTGTGAATGTTGTTGATAGTTAAATAACCGACTATCAATATTTGTCTTTGAAATGACACTTGATTTGTTTTTAAAACAAACGCTCATTATTCGGTTAAGCCGGGAGAGGACCTTTTTGTCATATAACTCATTCCGAATAGTGATACGTCGTGAATGGATTGCATTTGAAGACCGGTGTGAAGACCGGATATTTTCGAAAATGAAAGGACAACCTGTCGAATGTCTCTGCACCGAGTTGCTCCGGTATAGAGATTTATATCACTCTTTTTGTGATGGGAAGTCTGGACGTGATTAGTGAATATCCGGATTGCAAGGGCTTCTTTGGAAGTGCCTTCGGTTCCGTTCGATCCCGGAACGGACTTGTATGGATGTGTGTCTGACGTTACACTTTGAGATGTAAAGCTGGTTTCTATCAAATACATTTCTGTTGGTGGCGGAGAATTTATTCTCTTAGCTTAACACCCTTCTCTGAGACGTACGAGCTCAGAGGTTATGTAGTTGATGGTTACTAGTGATACATTCCCAATTTGGTAATGTGGCATACGAAGTGCTGATGATCATTGGTTGATCAAAGCGTGGCTTTGTGAAAAAGCGTGGCTTTGTGAAAAAGCGTAGCTTTGTGGACGAGACTTCGTCGAGCCTCACAACCCGGTAATGGTCGAAACAGGAATGTGCGGCAAAGGTTTGTAGGGGTAGCGCCCCTAGGGAATGCCATTTCCTTCTGGATAAAAGGTGATATCATGGTATGGAGCCCAGATATCTTACCTATGTTGATTATATTTTGTGGTTGTTGCGTTGTGATTGAGGATCCTCGGATAAAGGTCGGTAACGACCGGGGGATGGCATAGCTCGTGTGTTAGTTACCTAGTTACAGCTCGGTTAGAGCGTGAGGTAGCGTCGGCCTTTTGTTTGCTGAGATCCGGTTAGGATCCGGGGCGTCTTTCCAGAGGCGTTTCTATTTCGGTATAAGGAAGTTCCTTTGCCTGACCATTTGTTGGAAATCCAAAGAAATAATACGAACCCAGTACGGTTTTTAATTGTATTACCTGCTATGGAATGTGGCGGTAACCTGCTATTGAACGTAGTAGTTATAGTAGACATACAACAATTGTTGTATGTTGGCTAAGATTGATATTATACTTTCAAAATGTTTTCCACACTAGACATTAATAATAATATCAACTGTTTTTGCGTAGTAAGCATTTTTGACTATCATAAGGGGAAATCTCCTCCAATTCTGCGTTTGCATTGTGTGTGTGGTGGGAAGCCTTATGGTAGTTTCATTTTCCAAAAGCATTGCGAAGTTGTTTTATTTTCTTTGCGAAAATAACTGTTTTACGATCTCACACCAGTCACCATGACTGACCTGGAGTTTATTGTTCCCTTTCTAAACTCTGGGTGCCCATAATTTTCCACACGGGCAGCCTAGAGTTATGTTATCAGGATATTCTGGGTATTATGGAGCTTTGGAGATGAGCAGGATGGCGAAGCGTACTATCATACTTGTTATTTATTCCGCTGTGTATTCTGTATGAGGACAAGTTTATATAACTGTCCATTGTTGTAAACTCTGATGATTGATGTATGTATAAACTGATATAGTCTTTTGTTTTAAAGATTATTGATTTATCTAGTATATATTGTTCCGCTGCGATATGTGAGATTCTGATATTGTTCCTGTTCTGTGTTTTCTGTGTTGTTCTTCTTTCTTTTTCTTCTATTTTTTCTTCTACCTCTTCATTCAAACCTAAAGTTTCGCGTTTCCGCCATTCGATTTTTCGACAGTTGGTATAGTGGACGTATCAGTGTCAAGTTTTCGGAAGACGGATTTGCGGGTCTTTACAATTATGGTTCTTGCTATGCTATTAAATTATTATGCAATCATCATTGTGAATAAATACTTAGAAAGTAATAGGTGATCAAATTTACAATCAACATGTTGCACATACTTCAGAATCTCTACATGCATGTTTTTAGGTGTGACTTTAATAACTTTTATCCATGCATATTCACTAATTTTATATAGATGAAATGCAAATGCCAGAACTACTCAATTGTTGAGAAGCATTAATGGAAACATTATAAGATTTGTCACATAAGTTAACAGTGAAAAGTTGGTCATTAATTATATTATGTATAATAGTATTAAAATAACTTGTAAATTTGGAAATTTTAAAGAAAAATAAAGTTAGAAGTTAATAAGGAAGCAAAGGCAGGAAAACGCTCTTAGCATAGGTGGTCACCACTTTTTAAACATAACTGTATATAACATGTTTGAAGGATACATTACAATTGTCCCATAACAGTTACAGGCATTTTATACAGAGGGATATTGACCTTAAATACATATAAAATATTTGGTATGATATCTTGCTTTCTTTTAAGAAATGTATGATATAATTTCTTTTCTTTCTAACTAATTGAAGAGGTAACGACCCCGGATTTTAATTACATTTGAATTGATAATTAAATAAATTTTTGAATTAAAATTTGTAAAATTAATGGTAAATTAAAGCGAGTTTCCCCGAATTCAAAATAAAATTTTGAATAAATCATTTAAATTTAAAAATATAGTAAATATTATATATATGTGAATATATATGTGTTTGAACATATATGAGTAAATTTGAAATAATATATATGATATAAAATATAAAGTAAATACATTGGAATAAATCTAATAACAAATTAAAATATAGAGATTCACTTATATTACCAAATAAATGTAAAAATAATTAGTATTAAATTTAGAAGTAAATAATTGAAATAGAAATAAATATAAGATAAATTATAATAAAAATAGAAAGTAGAACATTTGCTAAAAATAGAAATTCATCTATATTACAAAATAAATAAATTATATAGTTTTATACAATATAAAGAAAATATATATATCTTAACCTCTTGTTAATAAATCAATACAAAATAATACAAATAGAATGAAACAAACAAAAATAATAAAAAAAATTAAAATAAAATAGAAGTTCACTTATATTATAAAAATAAAGAAAATACAAACACTAAAATATAGTCAAGTTGAACAAATAAAAACATAAATATCTATGAAGGCTTATCAAACAAGCCAAGTTAATTAATGCAAGCACACAAAAGCAAGTGTACCAGCCTACTTGAGTTGTAAGCAAATAAAAATAAAGAAACAAATAAACATATATACGTATAAAGCAAATAAAATAAGGTATGTTGTACATGATAATTAAGGCAAATGTCTCTAGTACACTACCTTATATCCATCAGCCGAAATGAAGGAAAGCGAATATATATATCTGTTTGTACAACGCCATTAATGCCACCATCTCTTAAGCCACCAACACTTTTTTTTCAGCCAACAAAGATTAAAAGATCTCTGTCTATTTTGTACAAAAAATAATATCATCACCTGTACAAACATTATATTATCACCAGAAAACTCAATTTATATGTATCAAGCTTTCCAATTCAATTCGTTCCTTCAAACTAAATAAAACTGAAGTAAATACCATCTCAACCATAAACCAAAAATCTCACCTTAAACAACTACAAACCAGAGATCAAGTGAAGGCTTCAGCTAGCTATTCAAAATAAAGAAAAGCTCTATTCTTCTTCCAAAAAACAACTGTGAGTAACTTTTGTTTAAAACTTAAATGTATGAATCTGCTGAATACTTATTTGTAAGTAAGCATGTATATGACTTCTCTAGGTATATTTAAAGATGGATGTATGGTTGCAGGCTATGTTATATATGTCCTCTGTCTAAAACTCTAAATATAAGATTTGATTCAAAAATCATTTTCCCTTGATCTACTTGCTATTTGAACTTTGTGTTAAAACAAAAATTGTTTGTTATAGCCTATATTTAAGATTAAAATTTTATTCGAGTCTAAACAATTTGTTAATAGCTCAGGGAATCAAGAAAACTGACATATCTTTCCACATGTCAAAAATTCGAACTTTACAATCACAAATTTAAATATGTAAATGAAATCTTTATACTTTAACATGATTTTTAAAGTAAAAATCGTAATTTTTAGATCAAAGAACGGAGAGCAGTTTGAGTTGGTTTAAATCTCGTTCTATCGTCGATCTCTGATGATCTACTAGTTCGTGGGGCTCGGGGTTTTGTCTGGAGGTGGTGGAGTCCATGGCATTGCTAGGAAAAATACTCGGAGTGGTCACCGATGATCGTGGAAGCGGCGGTGGCAAGTTTCAGTTCCTAAACCTAGTTTTGCCGTGGTTGTGTAATTGGCCTCGTTTGTCATCAACGTTGGATCGAGCGCGACGTGGCTCCGGGTGATGGTAGAAGGGGTGTAGACGAGTGATTGGCTGGAGTTTCGAGTTCTCTGGTGGTCGTGTTGTGAGAGCGAGGCGTTGACAGGTCGATGATGGTTTCAGCGATGTCTTCCAGGTTGCGGCTATGAACTCGAATTTCGATTTCGAGGTGACGATGAAGTTCTGATGGTCGGGGAAGAAGTTGTGGATGGTGGTCGACTTGTTCGACGTGGCGATGTTGACCGGAGGCGGACGGCGGTGTTGTGCACGTGCACAGAGGGATTTTTGGATGATCTGGGTTTGTTCTGGGTGCTGGGTGAATTCGTGCGATTGTCTCGAGTGATTCCTGCATCTTGCTCGAAGCATGTAGGGGAGTGACTCGAAGCAAACTTGAGTTGCCTCGGGTTTGGTTTAACTAGGTTACAGTTCTGTTCAAAACTGTCTGCAATTTGGAATTTAAACAAAATTTAAATGAATTTGTAAGCTAGATGTGAATAAGGTTAAATCAAGTTAAGTTAGATTCAAATGGCACTTTGAATCTTAAAGTTTTAAAATGAAATTTGGATTTTAAATTAAAGTTTTAAATCAAGATTTTAAAAACAAAGTTTAAAATCAAAGTTTAAATCAAAAAATTTAAAATATGGATTCAAGTCTCTTTGAATCCAAATTTGGAAATTTAAATTAGTTTTAAATCTGAATGTGTTTTAAACAAGTTTAAATTAAATAGCTTTTGAAAGTATATTTGTTTTCAAACAAATGTTTAACTTGATTTTGATAAAATTCTTTTAGAAAGGTTTTCTTAATTTTGAGTGAAAAGTTAAATAAATTGTTTTAACTTGAATTTTCAAGATAAAATGTAATGTATTTTAGAGCTTAAATTTTAAATAAAAATTTAAGTAATTTAGTTAGAACTTCCTTATATAGGTATATAAGTGGATATTTAAATTTGGTAAATGTTTAAATATATAATCATTTTGAATCTTAAATTCAAAATGGAATTTGAATTTAAATTTAAAGTGTAATGTTTAAAATACATTTAAATGTTAATGAAATCATTAATAAAGAAATTAATTATCTTAGAAATAATTAAGGTAATAAAATGATTTAAATTAATAAGGTAATTAAAGAATGATTTATTTAATTTATAAATAAATAATTTAGATTAATTTATAATTAGAAATGATTAATAATGAATTAATCTAAGATAATTTCTTAAGAAAGTAATTAAAGAAATGTTATTAGTTAATGAAGATAATTAACTAGGAATTATTAAGTAATTAAATTGATGTGATTAATTTTGATAATTAATTAGATTTATTAATTAAGATAATCAATGGTAAATTGTTAATTACTTAATGAAAGCAATTAAGGGGTTAAGTAATTATGTAATTGGTTTAAAGGTTAATTTAATTAATATGATTAATTAAGAATAATTTAATTAATTAAGGTGATTGATTAATTAATTTATATCAAATGACTTGTAATTAATTAATCAGGATTGGATAACTAATTCATAAGTAACTAATTCAATTGGAAATAAATTGAATTAATTAGAATTAAACAATTAATTAATCCTGCTTATAAATGATTATTGAATGCTTGACCTTACTTACGAATGATTGTATTGTATGAGATCCCTTGAATTGATTGTCTTATCTGACCTATGATATGCTGTTCTGTGGATTGAACTGTGTTTAATCTATTCATTTATTTGTGATACATATGTATATGATCTGTGATCTATGAATGAAAAGATAAGCGTTATATCTCATACCGCTTATCAACTATATTTCTGTATCTGATCTGTGATGATTGAATGATGTTGCACTATTGTGATAAACCCCTGGACCACACTCTTACACACACAAATATGGATTTCACGAGGAACTCGGTTAAGTCACAAATGATTTAAATTTAATATTTTTGAAATTGAAATTTTAATTTCAATTGATTTTGGAAATGAATTTGGGTTAAATGTTAAAGGTTTTGAAAAGGAGTTTTAAGATAAAAGTCATTTTGAATAACTTGGTAAAGTTCCCAATTTAAATAATTTAATTTGAATTTGAATTCAAAATTTGGAATTGAATTCCATAATTGGAAATTATAGTTAAAAGAGGCTATAAACATGTTTATATGAATTTAAACCATTTTAAAAGTATGGTTTTGAGAATTTGAATTTAACCCAAAGATTTTAACTCGTATGAATGAATTAGATTTTCCGAAATGAAAATTGTTTGGTTTCAAATGATAAAAGCTTTCATATAAGAAATGAAATTCCAATTTAATTAAAGGAATTTCAAGTTTGAATTGAAAATGGTTTTCCAAGTTATGAGTGAATTCTTATTGAAGCTATGAATTGAATCTGTTTATTTTAACAGATTTAAAATGGTGATTTGATTAACCCATTCGAAATGAAATTGTTTTGAAAGCTATAAGTTAAATCTTTGATTTGAAGATTTAACGAGTTAATCAAATTGAAATGGAAATTGATTTGGAAAATCTGTGAATAAATCTTTGTGAAATTGGGTGAACTTTGTGAATTAAATCTTTTATTTAAAAGATTAAAATGGTAATGTGTTTAAACCATTTGAAGGAGAAGTTTTGGGTAATAAGTTGTGACTTAATTGGAATCCCAATATCCATATGTTTTTAAATATTGCGCTCATTATTCGGTTTAACCGAGAGAGGACCTTTGTGTCATATAACCCATTCCGAATAATGATACGTCGTATATGGATAGCATTTGAAGACCGGTGGTGAAGACCGAATATTTTCGAAAATGAAAGGACAACTCGTCGAATGTCTCTGCATCGACTGGTCCCCGGTATAGAGATTCTAGCACCCTTTGTGATGGGAAGTCCGGACGTGATTAGAAAATTATCCGGATTTGCAAGGGCTTCTTCGGTTCTGTTTCAAAACAGGAACAGACTTGTATGGTTGTATGTCTGACACTACACTTTGAGATATAAAGCTGATTTCTTTCAAATACATTTCTGTTTGGTGGCGGAGAATTTATTCTCTTATCTTAACACCCTTCTTTGAGACTTATGAGCTCAGAGGTTATGTAGTTGAAGGTTATCAGTGAAGGTTATCAGTGTTGAGTGCTGCTGTGTGTACTTGAAGGTTATCAGTGATATACTCCCAAATTTGGTAGTGTGGCATGCTGAGTGCTGCTGTGTGTTGCTGATCATTTGTTGATCAAAGCATGGCTTTGTGAAAAAGTGTAACGACCCAGAATTTTTGATAATTAAAATTCGAATATTTAATTAATTTTAAATATTAATAAGTGGAATTAAGAAGTCGAATGATTTATTTTTCGAATATTGGATTTAATTTGACAATTAAATCGATAATTTAATAATGGAAATTCCAGAGATAATTGAAAATCGAGTTTAAAATGATTGAAAATGATTTGGAAAATTTTATTTAATCATACTGGAGTTATAGAAAGGTTATAGAACTCTTAAAATTGAATTTGGAGTTAATCTGTGAAAATTGAATATTTTAATATTTAATCGACTAGAGAAATTAGCCATCTTTGGAACAGTCTCAGAATTGGACGAGACCAGTTCCATTGGATCCGTAATAGTTAGTTATTATCGGATTTCAATTTTCGTATCCATCAGAGTTGTCCTTTGACCGTGGCAACTCGAAACGCATCGATATTATTTTAATTTAATTCGGCGAGTTAAAAATAGTCATTTTTCAAACGGTCTCGGATTTCGACGAAACCAGTTTCATCGGATCCGTAATGTGATATTATTGTAAGATTTCAAATTTTGTAATTTTTGGAGTTACCGTTTGTCCGGTACAAATTAAAACGCCTCGAAATCGATTTAAATCGGTTTAATTTAAATTGATCGTTTTTTGTCATATCTCACACAAACGATCGAATTAGCTTCCGAAACACGTTCCATTGCGTTCGGAACGCGGGGTAAACCTTAGAAACGTCAGCCGGCACGTTCGATTTCGAGTTCGAAATTTTTCGGATGAATAGTGTTGAGATAATTTTCTATAAAAGCCCTTTATCATTCTATTTTTCACAAAACAAACGAGCCTAGGGTTTCTAAATGTTTCAGCCGCCATTTTCAAAATCAAAGGCCAGAAATTAGTTTCATTCATCCCTCGATTTCTCTCAATCCACAAGAAATTACGCGAAGTGTTCAACACGAAAATCGTAGAGCTTCGCGGTGCCTTTCGATCCATACGGTTATGATGTGGGTAAACGCGAGGTAGAGGTGGCTTCATGGTCGTGTACGTGTGCCGTTCGTCCTCGGGCTACGTGCAAGGGAGGTGGCCGAGTGGGGCCGCACTTAGTGTGGTGGTAGAGCTCGCGACGAGCTTCCGTGTGGTGGTAGTATGATGGAGTTTTGTTGAGCGAGGAGGTGGCGGCAAGGAACCCTAGTCGAACGACATATGGGTTGTCTTCGTTCGTGAAGACCTGGAGCAAAACGAAGGTGAGGAAGAAGCATCAGAGAACGGCCCAGATTTGCATAAACGAGATCTAACGGCCAGATTCATTTAGGTTGAAAATTTAAAAAGAAATTGTAATTATTTATTTTATTTTATTTGTATAAACTTTAAAATAGTGTATCTTGTTCATACGTGATCAGAAATTGACGAAACGAAAAGCGTTGGCTTCGTTTTGTCGAGCACTACGCGATGCAACTGGATTGGAAGCGATCGGGGTCAGTGAAAATTTTGAGTGAAATTAAACGTCCGTTTAATTTCATTCGAAATAAACGCTACAAATTTCTATCTGAAAAATCACGGTGAGATCTTCTCACTCAAATGAATGTGGAATTTTTGCAGTTATTATTGACTGATATGATTACTATGGGATGTGATATTAGATATAATAGGATATATATCTATATATAGCAGTATATACATATTGGCATATGTATATATTGGATTGATGATTTCCCGCCTCGTATAGCGGATGAGACCCTATTGCGCCGTTAGTAAGCGGATTTTTATAAAACCTATATACCGCGATAATTCCGTACTGGAGCGGAATTGGTATTGTGCTAACATCTGTGGATGCAGGGAAACAGGTTGGAGGGATCCGACTGGATTCCTCACCGTATTGATTATTTACAGATATTTTGATATATTCTGTTATCATATGATGATATATGATATTTGACTGTTGTGATGGACTGATTGGTGTTGTTGCATCATCGGATTCAGTTTTGAAATGTAAAAATAACGACTTTTATTTTAAAAGGGTTTTTAAAGTGATTTTTGAAAATAAACGTTTTATTAAATTTTTGAAGGTATTTATTCTAAATAAATAAACGTTCAGATTTTTAAAGTCATAAAAGTTATAATTTTGGTGAAATATAACCAAGAGGTGATTTTCGGGATATATAGTAAAGTAATTTATAAAATGGTTTAAGTTGGGATTTTGAATAACTATAAACGACTTGTATAGAAAGATTTATAAAATTGATATATTGTAAATCAAAATATTGGACTTATAAAACGAATTTTATAAGTGTTAGAAAGAAGTATAAATGAATTTCATAAGTGAATGAAATTACTAGATTTATAACGTGAAGTTATAAAGTGAATAGATGTTGTAGAATAAACAATTTATAAGTAATTTACTTATAAATTGGATTTTTGCACTTAATTGGGATATAAATGGAAATTGCTAAATGAAATGATTTCATAAGTTGAAATTGTTATGAAGTATAAATGTGATTTATAAACGTTGTTTATAAATCTGAAATCACTTATTTTGATAAGTAATTTTAGAAGTTAATAAAAGGAGAATTTTATAAATCGAAGTTGTTAGAAAATATAAAGGTGAATTTATAAACGTTGTTTTATGAATTTGAAATCAATCAATTTTGATGAATGTAATATAGGAGTTATTAAGGAAATTTTATCCACGATTTTGGATAGTGGATAATTATTGAAATAAAATGTGTAGAAAATAGTGAAATGTAATTAGTAAAGTGTTTTCACGATTTTGGACAGTGAATATATTATTAAATAAAATGGATATGTTTTGGAAAAGCGATATTGTAAAATGAAGTTAATTGTTTTAAAAGATGTTTTAAACGTGTTAAATATCGAAATCATAGATTTCAACATTTATTGTTGAAATAGACATTTTCGAGAGAATAAGGAAATGATGGACTATAACACTGTTGTTATAGTAAATGATTTCCGAAAGGAAATGTTTTAATGTAGTATTGGGATTTATATATCTATTAAAAATTCGAATCCCTATACTAGTGATTTTGAGTCGTCGTAACGATGTTTTACGTAACATTCGTTTTACTCAAATAAATGTGGTTATAGTAAATGATTTCCTTAAAGAATGAATTATATACTTAATTTGATTTAAGTATATCGAATATTTTCAAATGTTGAAAATAAATGATTTGTGAAATACTTATTTTTAAATAAGTATGGAAATGCTTTTCCAATATGAAATGAACTGTTTTGAGATTTTATCTTCAAAGATAAAATGAAATGTGGAAATTGATTTGAAATTGTTTTCAAATGATTAAGTGTGGAAATTTTATATCTAGTAAAAGATATTTTGGAAGATAAAATAATTTGGAAAATTATTTGGAATCTGATGATGTTGCGCATCTTTATTGATAGTTAAATAACCGACTATCAATAATTACCTTGAATAGGTATTTGTTGTGAATTGGATGAATTTGAATGCCACACTTGTTTTTAAATAAACGCTCACTATTCGGGTTAGCCGGGAAAGGACCATGGGGTCGTATAACCCATTCCGAATACGTGATACGTCGTTATGAATCGCGTTTGCTGACCGGTGTTGAAGACCGGATATTTTTGAAAACGGAAGGATTACCGTCGAGTTACTCTACATCGGCTGATCTCCGGTTTAGAGGTTTTATTACCCTTAGTGACGGGAAGTCTGGACGTGATTGGAAATTATCCGGATTTGCAAGGGCTTCGTGAGAAGTGCCTTCGGTTCTGTTCGATCCCGGAACAGACTTGTATGGATTGTGTGTCTGACGTTACAATTTGAGATATAAAGCTGATTTCTTTCAAATACATATCTGTTGGTGGCGGAGAATTTATTCTCTTAGCTTAACACCCTTCTCTGAGACGTACGAGCTCAGAGGTTATGTAGTTGAAATTTATCAGCAATATATCCCAATTTGGTAACGTGGCATACTGAGTGTTGCTGTGAAATGATCAGTGTTTGATCATTTGCGATATGATCATTTGTTTGATCTTATATCTTTGTGATCATAGGTTGATCATTTTGTTTGACCCGAAGCAGGGCTTTTTGAGAAAGCGTAGCTTTGTGGACGAGACTTCGTCGAGCCTCACACCCCGGAAATGGTCGAAACAGGAATGTTGCGGCAAGGTTATGAGGGTCGCGCCCTTTAGGGTATGTCATTTCCTTCTGGAAAGGGGTGGTATCATGGTATGGAGCCCAGATACTTACTCATGTGGATACACTTTCTTTATGATGTGTGATGTTGGATATCGAGCGCTCGGATAAAGGTCCCAAAGGACCGGGTGATGACATATTCGTGAGTTACCTGTTACAGGGGTAACCCGGCCTTGTTTGGCAGAGAGCAGTTTGTCTCTCGGGACGTCCAGCCAGAGGCGATCCTATTCGGCAGAAGGAAAGGAAGTTCCTTAGCCTGACCATTTGTTGTAAATCCATCTTCCAAATACGGAACTTGTACGGTATTAGTTGTAGAACCTGCCATTTACTTATGGTGGCGCCCCACTGTTTAGATGGTAGCTATAGTAGGCATAGTTCGAAATGTCTATGCTGGCTAAGATTAATATTATACTTTCGAAATGTTTTTCACACTAGACATTAATAATAATATCCAATGATTGGCGTAGTAAGCATCTTTGACTATCATAAGAAGAAATCTCCTCCAATTCTGCGTTTGCATTGTGTGTGTGGCGGGAGGTCTTATGGTAGTTTCATTTTCCAAAAGCATTGCGAATTTGTTTTATTTTCTTTGTGAAAAATAACTGTTTTACGATCTCACACCAGTCACCATGACTGACTCGGAGTTTATTGTTCCCTTCTAAACTCTGGGTGCCCACAAATTTCCACACGGGCAGCCTAGAGTTATATTATCAGGATATTCTGGATATTCTGGAGCTTTGGAGATGAGCTGGATGGCGAAGCGTACTATCGTACTTGTTATTTATTCCGCTGTGTATTCTGTATGAGGACGAGTTTATATAACTGTCCATTGTTGTATATTGACTCTGATTGATGTATGTATAAACTGATATAGTTCTTTGTTTTCAAAGACTAGTGATTATCTATTATATTTTGTTCCGCTGCGATATGTGAGATTCTGATATTGTTTTGTTTCTACTCTTGTTCTGATGTTGTTCTTTCGTTTCTTCTTTCTCTTTTCTTCTATCTTTTCTTCTACCTCTTCTTTTAAAACCCTAATGATTCGGTTTTTCGTTCACCTTGAGTAAATAGATGGAGATTAGTGTCTATTCAAGGGGTACGGAAAAGCGGATTGTTACATTTGGTATCAGAGCATATGGTTAAGTGACAACCCTGCTCTGTTGGGTGTTACTCATTAGAGATAGAGTCAGTAGTACTCTAGAATGAGTTGAGTGTAATAATAGATATGAGTGCGTATTTGTTAGTGAATATAAAATTGTTTTATATTGTGATGATTGGTTTGTTGAGTGGTATATGGATTCTGGTCGGTATTGTCCGTACAACTCTATCGATAGGGATCTCTAAACACTTATATAGAACAATTCGGCACGATATTGTTTTAAAATTGGGTAAATGAAATAATTTTACCTTGATTATATTTTGTATATAAAGAAATAATTTTTTAAGAATTATTAAAGTGTATATGAATTGATTGTTAAGATTGTTTGAATAAGTTGAATTAAAACAACAATTGTGAAAGAGAAAAATATATAAGAGAATGAATTATAAATATGGAGTTATAATTAATATGATTTACAATGGTAAAATAATCTTATATATAAATAGTGAAATTACAAAAGTAAAATATTTGTAATGAGATTTATAAATCAAGGAAATTTTTGAAAAGAATTTAAGCACTGATTTCACTATTGTTGCTGGGAAATAATAAGGGTGATGACTGCAGCATCATCGGTATCATTTTCGAGTTTCTGTGTGATTGATTTGCTACCATAGTAAATTGGAAATTGAGGTTTTGTTGTGATAAACAAATTTGAAAATTAAAGTCCAAATTTAAATATGGTAAATATAAGTGAAATAAGATTTATACTTATGATATGAGATAATAGATTTAACTTTGGTAAAGTTAATGAATTTGAGTAGCATAATGAAATATGATGTGAAGTTTAACTAAAAGAAAGTCAAATGTGATATAAATTTGAATGATTGATGAAATTTGATTTTGGTAAAAGGTTAAATGAATTTTGTTAAGAAAAACAAAATCTGAATTGGATTTATAAGTGGAAACTTAAGTTAAGTTGAACAAATGATGTTTGAAATGGAAAATAACTTAAGTGATGTTGAAGTGAAGTTTATTTTGATATCAAAGAAATTAATAAAGTGAATTTATTAAATGAATGTGAACTTGAGTTATATAAAATTCAATTGTATTTGTTAAAATGAATTAGCAATTGAATTAATAAATGGATTGAATGTCAATCAATTGAATATAAATAATTGATATGAAGCAATGAATATAAGTGTTAATTCATTAGAAGCTAAAGGAATTGAATAATTGAATGGAAATCAATTTAATATCAACAAATTGAAACTTAAAGTGTTGAACCAAATTGAATGTAAAAGAATGTAAATTGAATAAATTTGGTTGTGTTGAATATACATTGGTTGTTATTTGATTGTTAGTTGATTTCGTGTAATTCATTAAGGGTTAATGAAATTGAATCGACAAATTGGAAGCAAAGTGATTAAATTCAAATTGATAATATGTAAATTTGAATAGAAATGAATTTGATTCAAATTGAAAATGAACCAACATGAATGTAAATTAGTGAATGTAAACTAATTGGAAACAAATGAATGAATGTTAGTTAAATCCAATATTAGCAAATCAAATGTGAGTAAATTGAAAACCAATTCAATGAATATTAATGAGAAATGAATGAATATTGATTCGGTATGGATTTGTTGGATGTT
Organism: Allium fistulosum; assembly: GCA_030737815.1. Classification (NCBI taxonomy): domain Eukaryota; kingdom Viridiplantae; phylum Streptophyta; class Magnoliopsida; order Asparagales; family Amaryllidaceae; genus Allium; species Allium fistulosum. The sequence goes on from CM060905.1 coordinate 1,150,028,261, forward strand.
TATTGGATGATGATGGTTTGATGGTTGCATTGTTGCTTCTGAATGCATTTGTTGTTTGTTGCATTTGCTATGTTGACATATGTAGTATTATGTTGCTATATGATGTATATCGACTATATTTTCATATCTACATGTTCTCATATGGTTTGTTGAGTGTTTAGTAGGTGCGGATGGCGTTGCTTCGCATTTGGAGCTCGCTTTCGCGCTATATTAGCCGTATACGCTCGCTAAAAATATAATAAGGTACATATCTCGGATTAAATATTGTACTTTTACACTTTTTTTCCCTACGGGATGCCTCATCACTTGATGGGATGTATATTTGTGATATATATACACTGTCATTTTTTTTCGGATCGAGCCGCGGAAAGGAGACGCTGGCGAAATTTTCTGAAAATTTAAGGCGTTAGAATATTTTTGAGAAATTTGAAAATTTTGAAAACTAAGTTATGATTTGAAAACTTAGTAAAGATTTTGTGAGAAGTTAACTATGAATTTTGGAGAAGTTAAACACTTAAGAGATTTGTTAATCTAATTTGAATGGTTTGTTTTGGAAAGTTAATAGATTTTGTATCTTTTTCTTACCTAGTAATTTCGAGGACGAAATTCTTTTAAGGGGGGAAGTCTGTAACGACCCAGAATTTTTGATAATTAAAATTCGAATATTTAATTAATTTTAAATATTAATAAGTGGAATTAAGAAGTCGAATGATTTATTTTTCGAATATTGGATTTAATTTGACAATTAAATCGATAATTTAATAATGGAAATTCCAGAGATAATTGAAAATCGAGTTTAAAATGATTGAAAATGATTTGGAAAATTTTATTTAATCATACTGGTGTTATAGAAAGGTTATAGAACTCTTAAAATTGAATTTGGAGTTAATCTGTGAAAATTGAATATTTTAATATTTAATCGACTAGAGAAATTAGCCATCTTTGGAACAGTCTCAGAATTGGACGAGACCAGTTCCATTGGATCCGTAATAGTTAGTTATTATCGGATTTCAATTTTCGTGTCCATCGGAGTTGTCGTTTGACCGTGGCAACTCGAAACGCATCGATATTATTTTAATTTAATTCGGCGAGTTAAAAATAGTCATTTTTCAAACAATCTCGGATTTCGACGAAACCAGTTTCATCGGATCCGTAATGTGATATTATTGTAAGATTTCAAATTTCGTAATTTTTGGAGTTACCGTTTGTCCGGTACAAATTAAAACGCCTCGAAATCGATTTAAATCGGTTTAATTTAAATTGATCGTTTTTTGTCATATCTCACACAGACGATCGAATTAGCTTCCGAAACACGTTCCATTGCGTTCGGAACGCGGGGTAAACCTTAGAAACGTCAGCCGGCACGTTCGATTTCGAGTTCGAAATTTTTCGGATGAATAGTGTTGAGATGATTTTCTATAAAAGCCCTTTATCATTCTATTTTTCACAAAACAAACGAGCCTAGGGTTTCTAAATGTTTCAGCCGCCATTTTCAAAATCAAAGGCCAGAAATTAGTTTCATTCATCCCTCGATTTCTCTCAATCCACAAGAAATTACGCGAAGTGTTCAACACGAAAATCGTAGAGCTTCGCGGTGCCTTTCGATCCATACGGTTATGATGTGGGTAAACGCGAGGTAGAGGTGGCTTCATGGTCGTGTACGTGTGCCGTTCGTCCTCGGGCTGCGTGCGAGGGAGGTGGCCGAGTGGGGCCGCACTTAGTGTGGTGGTAGAGCTCGCGACGAGCTTCCGTGTGGTGGTAGTATGATGGAGTTTTGTTGAGCGAGGAGGTGGCGGCAAGGAACCCTAGTCGAACGACATATGGGTTGTCTTCGTTCGTGAAGACCTGGAGCAAAACGAAGGTGAGGAAGAAGCATCAGAGAACGGCCCAGATTTGCATAAACGAGATCTAACGGCCAGATTCATTTAGGTTGAAAATTTAAAAAGAAATTGTAATTATTTATTTTATTTTATTTGTATAAACTTTAAAATAGTGTATCTTGTTCATACGTGATCAGAAATTGACGAAACGAAAAGCGTTGGCTTCGTTTTGTCGAGCACTACGCGATGCAACTGGATTGGAAGCGATCGGGGTCAGTGAAAATTTTGAGTGAAATTAAACGTCCGTTTAATTTCATTCGAAATAAACGCTATAAATTTCTATCTGAAAAATCACGGTGAGATCTTCTCACTCAAATGAATGTGGAATTTTTGCAGTTATTATTGACTGATATGATTACTATGGGATGTGATATTAGATATAATAGGATATATATCTATATATAGCAGTATATACATATTGGCATATGTATATATTGGATTGATGATTTCCCGCCTCGTATAGCGGATGAGACCCTATTGCGCCGTTAGTAAGCGGATTTTTATAAAACCTATATACCGCGATAATTCCGTACTGGAGCGGAATTGGTATTGTGCTAACATCTGTGGATGCAGGGAAACAGGTTGGAGGGATCCGACTGGATTCCTCACCGTATTGATTATTTACAGATATTTTGATATATTCTGTTATCATATGATGATATATGATATTTGACTGTTGTGATGGACTGATTGGTGTTGTTGCATCATCGGATTCAGTTTTGAAATGTAAAAATAACGACTTTTATTTTAAAAGGGTTTTTAAAGTGATTTTTGAAAATAAACGTTTTATTAAATTTTTGAAGGTATTTATTCTAAATAAATAAACGTTCAGATTTTTAAAGTCATAAAAGTTATAATTTTGGTGAAATATAACCAAGAGGTGATTTTCGGGATATATAGTAAAGTAATTTATAAAATGGTTTAAGTTGGGATTTTGAATAACTATAAACGACTTGTATAGAAAGATTTATAAAATTGATATATTGTAAATCAAAATATTGGACTTATAAAACGAATTTTATAAGTGTTAGAAAGAAGTATAAATGGATTTCATAAGTGAATGAAATTACTAGATTTATAACGTGAAGTTATAAAGTGAATAGATGTTGTAGAATAAACAATTTATAAGTAATTTACTTATAAATTGGATTTTTGCACTTAATTGGGATATAAATGGAAATTGCTAAATGAAATGATTTCATAAGTTGAAATTGTTATGAAGTATAAATGTGATTTATAAACGTTGTTTATAAATCTGAAATCACTTATTTTGATAAGTAATTTTAGAAGTTAATAAAAGGAGAATTTTATAAATCGAAGTTGTTAGAAAATATAAAGGTGAATTTATAAACGTTGTTTTATGAATTTGAAATCAATCAATTTTGATGAATGTAATATAGGAGTTATTAAGGAAATTTTATCCACGATTTTGGATAGTGGATAATTATTGAAATAAAATGTGTAGAAAATAGTGAAATGTAATTAGTAAAGTGTTTTCACGATTTTGGACAGTGAATATATTATTAAATAAAATGGATATGTTTTGGAAAAGCGATATTGTAAAATGAAGTTAATTGTTTTAAAAGATGTTTTAAACGTGTTAAATATCGAAATCATAGATTTCAACATTTATTGTTGAAATAGACGTTTTCGAGAGAATAAGGAAATGATGGACTATAACACTGTTGTTATAGTAAATGATTTCCGAAAGGAAATGTTTTAATGTAGTATTGGGATTTATATATCTATTAAAAATTCGAATCCCTATACTAGTGATTTTGAGTCGTCGTAACGATGTTTTACGTAACATTCGTTTTACTCAAATAAATGTGGTTATAGTAAATGATTTCCTTAAAGAATGAAATATATACTTAATTTGATTTAAGTATATCGAATATTTTCAAATGTTGAAAATAAATGATTTGTGAAATACTTATTTTTAAATAAGTTTGGAAATGCTTTTCCAATATGAAATGAACTGTTTTGAGATTTTATCTTCAAAGATAAAATGAAATGTGGAAATTGATTTGAAATTGTTTTCAAATGATTAAGTGTGGAAATTTTATATCTAGTAAAAGATATTTTGGAAGATAAAATAATTTGGAAAATTATTTGGAATCTGATGATGTTGCGCATCTTTATTGATAGTTAAATAACCGACTATCAATAATTACCTTGAATAGGTATTTGTTGTGAATTGGATGAATTTGAATGCCACACTTGTTTTTAAATAAACGCTCACTATTCGGGTTAACCGGGAAAGGACCATGGGGTCGTATAACCCATTCCGAATACGTGATACGTCGTTATGAATCGCGTTTGCTGACCGGTGTTGAAGACCGGATATTTTTGAAAACGGAAGGATTACCGTCGAGTTACTCTACATCGGCTGATCTCCGGTTTAGAGGTTTTATTACCCTTAGTGACGGGAAGTCCGGACGTGATTGGAAATTATCCGGATTTGCAAGGGCTTCGTGAGAAGTGCCTTCGGTTCTGTTCGATCCCGGAACAGACTTGTATGGATTGTGTGTTTAACGTTACAATTTGAGATATAAAGCTGATTTCTTTCAAATACATATCTGTTGGTGGCGGAGAATTTATTCTCTTAGCTTAACACCCTTCTCTGAGACGTACGAGCTCAGAGGTTATGTAGTTGAAATTTATCAGCAATATATCCCAATTTGGTAACGTGGCATACTGAGTGTTGCTGTGAAATGATCAGTGTTTGATCATTTGCGATATGATCATTTGTTTGATCTTATATCTTTGTGATCATAGGTTGATCATTTTGTTTGACCCGAAGCAGGGCTTTTTGAGAAAGCGTAGCTTTGTGGACGAGACTTCGTCGAGCCTCACACCCCGGAAATGGTCGAAACAGGAATGTTGCGGCAAGGTTATGAGGGTCGCGCCCTTTAGGGTATGTCATTTCCTTCTGGAAAGGGGTGGTATCATGGTATGGATCCCAGATACTTACTCATGTGGATACACTTTCTTAATGATGTGTGATGTTGGATATCGAGCGCTCGGATAAAGGTCCCAAAGGACCGGGTGATGACATATTCGTGAGTTACTTGTTACAGGGGTAACCCGGCCTTGTTTGGCAGAGAGCAGTTTGTCTCTCGGGACGTCCAGCTAGAGGCGATCCTATTCGGCAGAAGGAAAGGAAGTTCCTTAGCCTGACCATTTGTTGGAAATCCATCTTCCAAATACGGAACTTGTACGGTATTAGTTGTAGAACCTGCCATTTACTTATGGTGGCGCCCCACTGTTTAGATGGTAGCTATAGTAGGCATAGTTCGAAATGTCTATGCTGGCTAAGATTAATATTATACTTTCGAAATGTTTTTCACACTAGACATTAATAATAATATCCAATGATTGGCGTAGTAAGCATCTTTGACTATCATAAGAAGAAATCTCCTCCAATTCTGCGTTTGCATTGTGTGTGTGGCGGGAGGTCTTATGGTAGTTTCATTTTCCAAAAGCATTGCGAATTTGTTTTATTTTCTTTGTGAAAAATAACTGTTTTACGATCTCACACCAGTCACCATGACTGACTCGGAGTTTATTGTTCCCTTCTAAACTCTGGGTGCCCACAAATTTCCACACGGGCAGCCTAGAGTTATATTATCAGGATATTCTGGATATTCTGGAGCTTTGGAGATGAGCTGGATGGCGAAGCGTACTATCGTACTTGTTATTTATTCCGCTGTGTATTCTGTATGAGGACGAGTTTATATAACTGTCCATTGATGTATATTGACTCTGATTGATGTATGTATAAACTGATATAGTTCTTTGTTTTCAAAGACTAGTGATTATCTATTATATTTTGTTCCGCTGCGATATGTGAGATTCTGATATTGTTTTGTTTCTACTCTTGTTCTGATGTTGTTCTTTCGTTTCTTCTTTCTCTTTTCTTCTATCTTTTCTTCTACCTCTTCTTTTAAAACCCTAATGATTCGGTTTTTCGTTCACCTTGAGTAAATAGATGGAGATTAGTGTCTATTCAAGGGGTACGGAAAAGCGGGTTGTTACAAAAAGTGTAGCTTTGTGGACGAGACCTCTTCGGACCTCACAACCCGGAAATGGTCGAAACAGGAATTTACGGCAAGGTTATGAGGGTCGCGCCCTTTAGGGTATGCCATTTCCTTCTGGAAAAGGGTGGTATCAGGTATGGAGCCCTGGTATTTAACCTATGTGGATACTCCGATCTCATTTATTGTGTGATTGTGTGTTTATCGAGGCGCCTCGGATAAAGGTCCCAAAGGACCGGGGAATGGCATATTCGTGAGTTACCTGTTACAGGGGTAACCCGGCCTTGTGTTGGCAGAGAGCAGTTGTCTCTCGGGACGTCTAGCCAGAGGCAATCCCATGTGGCGGTAGGAAGTTCCTTGGCCTGACCATTTGTTGGAAATCCAAAGAAACAATACGAACCTTGTACGGTTTTAGTAGTATAACCTGCTATGGAATGTGACGGTAACCTGCTATTGAACATAGTAGCTATAGTAGGCATAAGTGTGGAATGCCTATGCTGGCTAAGATTAATATTATATTTTTGAAATGTTTCCTACACTATGCACTAGTAATAATATCAAAAGAGTTTTGTTTGTGTAGTAAGCATGTTTGACTATCATAAGAAGAAATCTCCTCCAATTATGCGTTTGCATTGTGTGTGTGGCGGGAGGTCTTATGGTAGTTTCATTTTCCAAAAGCATTGCAAAATTCAATTTTACTTTGTTTAAAGATAAACTGTTTTTGTTACTCACACCAGTCCTACGACTGACTCGTAGTTTATTGTTCCCTTCCTAAACTCTGGGTGCCCATAATTTTCCACATGGACAGTCTAGAGTTGGGTTTCTCAGATATTCAGGTTTAGTAGATTATCTGGAGCTAGTTCAGTCCTTGGACGACTGACCTTGCTTAGCTTTGTGCATCGTGATGTTGGTTCGAGCTAGCTATGGATTGGAGCATTCTATTGGAGACCTTCTATCCACTGCTGGTGTTATCTATTTTCTTTCCGCTGCTATTTCTTATATCATATCGCTGATGTATATTGATATCTGTTGTATCATTCTGTTGTATCATATTGTCTCAGATTTTGTATCTGTCATTGTGTCAATGTTATATATATTGATATATTCTTTTTCTTCCGCTGTATTGTTATACTTACTGTGTTATAAGCTCCGGCGAACCAGATTCGGCGTTTGAATCTCCGGCATTTTGAGTACAAGTGAAGTACGGGTGCCGATTTTCGAAGGCTGGATTTTGGATCATTATAATTGACCTGGGGGGTGTTAAGGTGATTAACTCTTAGTTATATTATGAATACATCCAAAAAAATTTCCCTCGTCCAGAAGATTAGATATTTTTTATTGTGGGCCTTTCTTTATATAGTTGATAGCATAATCGTTCACATCAAGTTTTTAGAAATTAATACATATGACAAAACATCGTATCCTAACTTCAATTTATTGCACCTTGAAATTGAGCTACCTACAATAATCATTGAACTCTAAATGGTTAAAAAAAACAAAAGCATCTATCACATGCAAACAAATTCAAATTAACTGTGAATTCTCACGTAAAATTTGCAGAGAAAAAAAAATTACCTCTTCACTTCAATCTTAATTATTCCACCTATAACTTTGTATACATAAAATGAAGCAATTTCAATCATTAAACCTCCAACAAAATTAAATGTTATTTTTCACATAAAATCTACAAATAGATTACCTCTTTTACTTGAGCCTTTGCGGTTATTCTAAGTTCAATTTAGTCCACCGTGAAATCGAGCTACCACAATCATTAAACACTAAATGATTAATAAAACAAAAGCAAATATCGCATGCAAATGAATTTCAAATTAAATGTGAATTCTCACATAAAATTTGCAGAGAAAAGAAATTATCTCTTCATTTCAATCTCTTTAATTATTCCACCTAAAAATAAATTACCCCTTCACTTGAGTCTCTTTAATTATTCCACCTGTTACTTTGTCTGCGTAAAATTAAGTAATTTCAATCATTAAACCTCAGACAAAATCATTCATCGTATAGAACTGTATGTCGAATTACATTTTGAAGAAATTTTGAGGTCGTAATCATACCAAAACTTACAAAGTTCCTCCTTTTTATCTTCCTTGTTTCAAGTCGCCTCTTTCTGCTTAATGCATTCAAACATGAAAGATTCGATTAGAAAGTAAACACGTAGCAAAAATAAACGAAAGATTCAATTACAAATCAGTAAAATTCAGTTTTTGTAATAAAACATGTAAGAGATGCATTGGTAAAATAATAAACAATTTTTTCACTTAAAAGAAGCACATAACCGACCTCAAAGATACCAGGAAAGGAAAAATATTTTAACAGATAAAGAGCTGTTTTTCCATAGGGGAAATATTCGGTTATCCACCGCAGCTACTTCATCAACTGAGCATGTAATATCTGGGATATCTAAATACTTCGTCAAGAAGGCGGTGCTTGGTAAAATAAAAACAATTTTGCTGGAAGCTTCCCTAATGACCTATCGATACCTAGGTAACAACCTACTAGGTGTTTGAGGAAAGAAGGTTATCGTCGATGATGGGATGACGAAAATAGATCTGGAAACTGTTGTGCGTCAGTATGGTGGAGGAAGGTTATCTTAAGATTAGGGTCTGCCAGAAAAAGAAAGGGGAAAAAAATTAAATTATTAATCTAGGTGATTTGGTTATAGGCGTTAAAAAATTGGGGGAAGGTGATTTAGCCTAGAGAAAAACAATGTAGGCCAATTGTTGAAAACGAGGAAGAAGAGAAAGTCTGCGAAAAGGTGAGAAGAACGAAAGAAAGAAAATACGCCACCCGTCAGTTTAAAATTCAAGGGGACTTCTGCACTCTTGAAATCTAACTCGCTAATCATAGTATAATATAGATTAATTAAAGGGACAGTTTGGCACAGGTCCCTAACAAGTTTCAAAATACACAAAAACCCCAGTAAAAAAAAGTTTGTAAATTTGGTCCCTAGAATTAAGTTATTGAATAATGGCACACACTTATGCAATTATTCAGTGGATAATTGCAGACATTTATGCAATTATATCAAATAATTGCAGACATTTCCGTAATCATTCACTGAAAAATTGCAGAAATTTCCGCAATTTTTTGAAAAAATTGCGGAAATTTCCGCAATTATTTAATAAAAATTTGCGGTAATTTACGCAATTTTTTCAAAAAATTGCGTAAAATTCCACAATTATTCACCAAAAAAATTGCATAAATTTATGCAAATTTTTGATATAATTGCATAAATGTCTGCAATTATTCGGTGAATAATTGCATAACTGTATGCAATTACTTAGTGACTTAATTCCAGGGACCTAATTTACGTACTTTTTTTACTGGGGTTTTTGTGTATTTTGAAACTTATTAGGGACCTGGACCTAATATTCACTATTAAATATATCATAAATTTGAAAATTTTATTGAATTTAATTTCTCAAATGATTTTGAGAATATCAAAAAAATTTCAAGCTATCGAACTATTACCTTTATTGTTTTATTTACATATATATCGACATATAGATTACTTTATTAATTATTTATCAAATAAATCATCTATTTAATTAAAACATTTAATAAGTTTCTACTTTTTTATTTAACTTATCTTAAACAATGTAAGATAAATTTTAAATTTTAACCTTTATAGTAACATATACATATATCACCACATATATGTGTAAAATTAGTTAACTTTTAGTTAATTACCAGACTCAAACGCATCTCCAAAAGGCATAATATAAGTGTTATTGCCATCCAGGAGCCCCTTATTGAATCTTAGAATCTATCATCCTTGATATTGAAGCTTAATTTTTCTGGAAGTGTCCACAATAGAAATGGAAAATTTTGGATTCTTTGGAAATTTAATTGGGACCCTTCTATTGTTCTAGACTCAGAACAAGCTCTTTCTTTCTCTATTAAAATTCTACCTCATCTCCCGCCTTAGCTATTTACTTGTGTTTATGCCATGTGCTCAACTATTGAAGGACGGTCTTTCTAGAACGATATCCATCATTTGGCATCCCTTAATTTACCATCTTGGGTAATTGGGGGTGACTTTAACGTAATCTCCTATAATGATGAAAAGATCGGCGGTGCCCTTTTGCATTCATGCCATTAATGACTTTAACACCGCCATTTCCTCAGCTAGACTTCACGAAATCTCATTCTGTGGCTCAAGTTTCACATGGTGCAATAATAGAGAAGGGGAAGCTCGAGTTTCTACTAGATTGGATCGAATTTTTGGCCTTGATGGATTGTTCTCAAATCTGTTTTCATCCGTTGTTAATCACCTCTATCATACTAATTCTGACCACTCTCTCTCTGATCCTTCGCTAATTATCCTCCAGTTTTGAGTCTATTCCAAAACCATTTCATTTTCAAAACATATGGACCATTGTAACATCCTAAAATTTTCAGCCATTCGCATCCATACATGTCGGACTTGAATTGCTTAAAATATCAGATTGTTAATTTATATTTGGCAAAACTCGGTATATACACTAAATAAAAATCACTGAATCACAGACACAGAGTAATATAACAATAATGCAGCGAAAGCAAAGAATAGTAGTTCATGAAGCTACTATACAGAGTTAAATAAGGTACAACAGAGGTCTCAAATACATAGATGCCTCAATACAATAGTCAAATACAAAATCTGAGTACATCATTGGAATCAACTGAATAACAAAAAGCTGAATAGATAGCTGGATCTCCAAGCGAAGCTCCAACTCCAAAGGTGATTCTCGAATACTGGTGTACTAAGTCTGACCCGAGCGTAAAGCAAAACACAAAACATTCGAGTCAGGATTAACTTTCTTATATCAATAAATCCAGCTGAAGTGAAATATCAACTGAAATACAAGTAACTCAAAGGATGTTTGGGATAACCATCCTCTAAGGATCCGTTAAACTATCTACTATATAGTAATATACGCTATTATAATAATGTCTACAGTAAAGTATACTATTTAAAAATAGCGCTAAGGCTTTACATTTTCCACCTTAACACGTTTTTAGGTGTGCTAATAGTCTATACAATACCGTAATACCCTGTAAACTAGGGCTACCGGAGGATACTCCATAGGTACGACACAAATCAAACTCATAGTAAAGCACGCTAGGGTAGGTGACACAGCACAACTAGGCAATGCCAGGGTAGATATACCAATTACACTTCCAGGCCGGTGGTAACGCAGAATCGCAGCAATCGTCCACCTCGAGCCACTCTCCCGAATCAATGGTGCGCACCAAAACAATCATAAAGCAATAGAATGGCATACGATGGAATGTGTCCGATCAGAGGAGCTACCTCATTAGCCCGTCAATTGCTCCTATTTTTACCACCTTATGCCAACTCACGGGATTCGGGTCCACGTATATACCTCATATTGGATCGTCGCCACCATCCTACTTCATTCTGGAATCTCCACCGCGTACACAGTTGTTAAAGTGATTTTTGGTATCGACAGAGAATATGCCCATATCCGATCCCGGCCTCTTTAACAACCAAATGTTATTATAACACCGCGGTCATTTCAAAATAGTTTATACTTAAAAACCAAAATATCATTTCCATTTAAAATCCATATCAATACGATATCATTTCCATTTCAAAAATATTCACTTCCAAAATCATAGTACTTTCAAAGTTATAATACTTTCGAAACCAAAACAATTTGAAATAATAATACTTTAGAAATCATAATACTTTGAAATTCATAACTTTGGAAATCATAACACTTTGAAATCATAACTTTGTAAATCATAACACTTTGAAATCATAACCCTTTCCTCCAAATAGTTTAGATATTAATAATAGTATATAAAATAAAATAGTTTATAAAATAAAATAATTAATATAAAATAGTTATAAGTTAAAACAATTTATATCAAATAATTAGTTTATTTAAAATAGTTTATATTAAAAATAGTTATATTAAAAATAGTTTATAAAATAGTTTTTAAATATAATTTAAAATACTTTGTATAAAATAAAATAGTTTCCACAAAATTCATAAATCAATTCAAATCAACTCGAATTCCAAAATTCACATTTAATTCAATCTTAATTCATCAATTTCAACTCAATTCAATTTCTCAATAAACCATTTCAAATTATCGATTTCAAATACATATTCGAACCATAAAATAAGCCATTTCACTTTCAATATATTTCAAAGCTTTAAATATTCAACATTTCAAAACTAAATTCGATAATTTCATATATATATCAATTTCACTTTACTATTATTTAGTTTTGGAATATTTACTTAATCATTTCAATAACATCTAAATACAACTTCAATTTACAAATTTAAATAACAAAATATCCCATTTAAATTTATATAAGTTTGAAATATTCATTTAAGTCACTTTTAATCAAATTCAAGTTATAAAACATGTCTTTAAAATTTCAAATTTAATAAATTTCAAATTTAATAAATTTCAAATTTAATAAATTCCAAATTTAATAAATTCCAAATTAAACTTATTTAAGTAAAATTCTTAAATAAATATAATTTCAAATCAATCTCAAATTTATCTTTCCAACCTTAATCATTATAAACTCTATATTTGAAAAAAAAAATATTAAATAAATACTTAAACATATTATACATCAACTTTATTAAATCAACTTTAATAAATCTTTTAAAATCAATATTTATTAAAAACATATATTTCCTTTCAAAACTATAGAAATCATTTTCAAAATATATATATAGACCAACGGTGTCTGTATATAATTTTCTATCCTATGGTCAAGTGATACAGATATTTATCATTTCAATCCGCAATTTAAATATATACGGGTATATATCTTTTCAACCCGCAATCCCAAATTCAATGTCAATGAAAATCGCTTGGGTTTATCATTTCAACCCATAACGATTTTCTTCTATTCTACAGATCATTCGGGTATGTATCATTTCAACCCATATCGAATTCTATACTAACAGGGAACTTGTAGAGTAATAACAGATATGACAATAATATAACAATCATTAATAGACATGTATCATCAATGATAAATAACAGATAATGGTGTCAGATGTCATAGGTGAATAGATACAGATAATGGCATATATATAGCAATGTAAATATGTAACAGCAGCATATTTCAATTGTCGTTTCAATTGAAATCAAATTTAATAAATATAAGAACGTTAATCGTGAGTGATTGCTCACCTTTCGAGGCTAGAGATGAGTTGCGAATTCAAGCGCTGATTCCAAAGAAAAGCTAGATAAACATTGTAACGACCCGGAATTTTGAACGAATTAAATTGAAAATATTTAATTAATTTTAAATATTTGAACGATGATTTAATTTGAATCCCCGATATAACTTAGAAATTAACGATTAAATTACAAAATTTAATCTATTGTAAGTTGAACGAAAATTTAAATCTTCAATTTTAAGCTGAAGAAAAATATTTCGAAAGCTTTTAAAATTCGTATTGATGATACCGAAGATAATAGAAACTTCAGAATCGAATTTAAAATTGTTTTGTTCAGTTTAGAAATTCATATCGTTAAATTGAATTTAAAAATAGCCGTCCGAGGCGCAGTCTCGGAATTCGACGAAACCAGTTCCATTGGGTCCGTAATATTGAATTATTACCGGATTTCAAATTTCGTATTTTTCAGAGTTTGTATGTGAGTACGCGATAGGTAAACGCGTGAGATTTAAATTGAATTCAATTTAAATTTAAAATTTAAATTATTAGTCAACAACACCACGTTGTTTCCTTTCTCTTCCGTAGAACACGCCCCTTTGTTTCAGCCTAGAATCACGAAAGAAAATCGTGCAAACCCATACTTCATTCGATTTCAAATATCTCATTCCTCTCTTTCTTTATCTGTTCAAGACGAATTATCGTTCAAAAAAAAACAATATTAATGGCCGAAGCCTATTTGAATTTAGCTCCCCCTTCTTCAAATCAAAATCACAGACAAAGTTACGTTCAAATTGAACGCGACTTCTCCTCCCTTTCGTTTAAATCGAAGGCGTTCGCGTGGGCTTCGCGCAGACAGTCGAGACTCGGCAATAGCAGATGCGTGGTGGCGATTGCATTGAATTCGAGCAGGCAATTTGGGGGATGGGGTGATGGAGTGTCGCGATTGTTAATCCAAGGCGCGGCGTAGAGAAGCGCGCTCGAGGGAGGTCGCGTCAAATTTGATGAGGCTAGGGTTCGCGACTTTATAGGGTTGTGGCGCATGTGTGTGAGCATGTTCTGGAGGCGCGGTGGTTTTAGCCTAGGGTATTGGGGTTGAGGTGAAGAGCGATGGGCAGGGTCGCGTGCGTGGAAGTGGACAGTGCAAGGGTTGATCGAGAGTGGGATTGATTTGACTGGTGGTAGTCGATGGGGAGGTAAGGTCGGTGCCCAGAGGTCGACGCGTGGTGGTGCAGGCAGCGGGTTTCTGGAGGGTATACTCGAAATAGCAGTAAGGTAATTTGAAATTTAAATTTAAATTATTGTCAGTTTTCTAGATTGGAAATTGCATGTAAGAAGAAAAAAATAATAATAGAAAGAAAATGAAAATCAATTATTTTAAAATATACAGTGAGGTATAGCTATTTAGTTAATTCTGTACATACATATAAAAGTATATATGGATTAGAAAATATACATTGGTTTGCTATTTAAGATTTGAAATAAATGTATATACAGTTTTGAGATATATGTAAAGTTTAAAACAGAAAAATATATATAGGAAGGTTTTGGGAAAATCAATATACATTTGCGCATTTTAACTTAATGGATTATTTCAAAATATTTTATAAGAAAAGGAAATTTAGTTTGAAAATCAAATTTGTTAGTTAATTAAATTTATCAAAGGGAAAATTTTTAGTTCAAAATAAATTACTAGTTAATTGAATTATAAAATGGAAAATGGATTATTCGATTTGTTCGAATATTAATAAAATTTTATAATGTTTATTCAAGGTCTTAAATAGAGAAATCAAAGCAGAAATGGAAATGGATTGCAAAATAAAAAGCTAAGGTGAGATTTTTCTCACTCAAATGAAATTTGATTTTTCAGTTATTGATTGATGATTGCTTTTGGATGTGATATTAGATATAGTAGGATATATCTATATATAGCAATATATACATATTGGCATATGTATATATTGGATTGATGATTTCCCGCCTCGTATAGCGGATGAGACCCTATTGCGCCGTTAGTAAGCGGATTTTTATAAAACCTATATACCGCGATAATTCCGTACTGGAGCGGAATTGGTATTGTGCTAACGTCTTTGGATGCAGGGAAACAGGTTGGAGGGATCCAACTGGATTCCTCACCAGTAGTTATTTATTTACAGGATTGATGTATATTCTGTTATCATATGTTGATATATGATGTTGTTGTTGTGATTGACCAATTGATGCTGTTGCATCATCGGATTCAAGTTTTGAACTTTAAAAATGACGACTTTTAATTTAAAAGGATTTTTAAAGTGATTTTTGAAAGTAGACGTTTTGTTGAATTGATTTATTTTAAATAAATAAACGTTTGAAATTTTAAAGTTATAAAAGTTAAGATTTTTGTGAAATATAACCCAAGTGTCATTTTTGAAATAAATAGTTGATTTATTTATAAAATGGTTTAAATTGAGTTTTTCACAGTATTATAAACGGTCTATTTAAAGGATTTAAAAAGTCGATATTTATAAATCTAAAACATTTGAATTTTAAACGAGCTTTGTAAGTGTTAGAACAAGATGAAATAAAAATTCGTGAGTGAATGAAATTTATAAATTATGAAGTATAAATTGAGTAGATGTGTAGAATAAAAGATTTATAAGTGATAAACTTATAAATTAGAGTGTTGCACTTAGATGGAATAGGAATAGAATTGGCTAATAAAATGATTTTGCAAGTTGAAATTGTTATGAAGTATGAACGTGATTTCTAAACGTTGTTTTATAAATCCAAAACCAATTGAAATTGATAAGTTAAACATAGAAGTTAAATAAAGGAGATATATCTGCGATTTTGGATAGTGGATAATTATTGAAATATAAATGTGGAGAAATGATTGGAATTGGGTTAAATGAGGTATATTCACGATTTTGGACAGTGAATATATTTTTAAGTGAAAATGGTTATGTTTGGGAAAGCGATATTATAAATGAAGTTAATTGTTTTAAAAGATGTTTTAAAACGTGTTAAATATCGAAATCATAGATTTCAACATTTATTGTTGAAATAGACGTTTTCGAGAAATAAGGAAATGGTGGACTATAACACTGTTGTTATAGTAAATGATTTCCGAAAGGAAATGTTTTTATCTAGTATTTGGGATTTACATATCTATCTTAATTTCGAATCCCTATACTAGTGATTTTGAGTCGTCGTAACGATGTTTTACGTAACACTCGTTTTGACTCAAATTAAGGTTGTTATAGAAAATAGATTTCCTTGAAGAATGAAATATATACTTAATTTGATTTAAGTATATCGAATATTTTCAAATGTTGAAAATAAAAGATTTGTGAAACACTTATTATTAAATAAGTATGGAATGTTTTCCAAAAATGAAATGAAACGTTTTGAGATTTTATCTTCTTAAAGATAAATTGAAATTGAACATTTGAAAACGATTGAAAATCGTATATCAGTAGATATTTTTGAAATATAAATTCACTATAGAATTTATAAAAGAAAGGGAAGTTGTTTAAAAAAATAAAAAAATAAAAATAAATATTGATTTATTTTTGAAGTGTGGAAATTTTATATCTAGTAAAGATATTTTGGAAGATGAAATAATTTGGAAAATTATTTGGGATCTGATGATGTTGCGCATCTTTATTGATAGTTAAATAACCGACTATCAATATTTACCTTTAAATAGGTATTTGTTGTGAATTGGATGAATTTGAATGCCACACTTATTTTTGAATAATCGCTCACTATTCGGGTTAGCCGGGAAAGGACCATGGGGTCGTATAACCCATTCCGAATATGTGATACGTCGTTATGAATTGCATTCGAAGACCGGTGTTGAAGACCGGATATTTTTGAAAACGGAAGGATTACCGTCGAGTTACTCTACATCGGCTGATCTCCGATTTAGAGGTTTTATCACCCTTAGCGACGGGAAGTCCTGACGTGATTGAAAATTATCCGGAATTGCAAGGGCTTCGTCAGAAGTGCCTTCGGTTCTGTTCGATCCCGGAACAGACTTGTATGGATTGTGTGTCTGACGTTACAATTTGAGATATAAAGCTGATTTCTTTCAAATACATTTCTGTTGGTGGCGGAGAATTTATTCTCTTAGCTTAACACCCTTCTCTGAGACGTACGAGCTCAGAGGTTATGTAGTTGAAATTCATCAGCGATATATCCCAATTTGGTAACGTGGCATACTGAGTGTTGCTGTGAAATGATCAGTGTTTGATCATTTGCGATATGATCATTTGTTTGATCTTATATCTTTGTGATCATAGGTTGATCATTTTGTTTGACCCGAAGCAGGGCTTTTTGAGAAAGCGTAGCTTTGTGGACGAGACTTCATCGAGCCTCACACCCCGGAAATGGTCGAAACAGGAAGGATGCGGCAAGGTTCTAGGGAGTAGCGCCCCTTAGTGTATGTCATTCCTTCTGGATAAAGGTGGTATCATGGTATGGAGCCCAGATACTTAACCTCTGTGGTTGCTGCAAAATTTATTTCTTTGTGGTTGTTGCGAATCGGGGATCCTCGGGAAGATCGGTGACGATCGGGGGATGGCATACGCGTGTCAGTAGTTACCTATTTTTGCAGAGGTAACCCGGCCTTGTGTTGGCAGAGATCCGGTTAGGTTCTCGGGTCGTCTATTCCAGGGACGTACCCATCGTGGATAGGAAGTTCCTTAGCCTGACCATTTGTTGGAAATCCAAAGAAACAATACGAGCCTTTACGATTTCAATTGTATAACCTGTCTCCTCAGGAGGCAGCTATAGCAGGCATAATATAATGGTACCTATGCTGGCTAAGATTTATATTATACTTTCGAAATGGTTTCCACTATGCACTAATAATAATATCAAAAAGGTTTTGATTTTTGCGTAGTAAGCATCTTTGACTAACATAAGAAGAAATCTCCTCCAAGTCTGCGTTTGCATTGTGTGTGTGGTGGGAGGTCTTATGGTAGTCTCATTTTCCAAAAAGCATTGCGAATTTACTTTAAAATTATCCTGTTGTTGTTTTAAAGATAAACTGTTTTACGATCTCACACCAGTCTTGCTATATTACAGCATGATAGGGGATTCTCGCTTCGCAGTTAGGTGGCGAACGGGAGACTCTTACCCCTACATGTCCCTGAGAGGGATGGGTTGGTTAGGCAGAGGCCGTGACAGTCGAGAGGCTGGCCGTAAAAGCAAGTTTGGGGTATCACTGTCAGCCACGGTGGGGCTGGGATGGTTGAAAAGCCTACCGGTTGTGACCGCCGACGTCCGGCACTCGATTGCTCGGCAGTCGATAAAGCGAGTATCGATGTCGAATTTTCGAAAGTCGAAAATTTCGGTACGTGACAGCGTGGTATCAGAGCATATGGTTAAGCGACAACCCTGCTCTGTTGGGTGTTACTCATTAGAGATAGAGTCAGTAGTACTCTAGAATGAGTTTGAGTGTAATAATAGATACGAGTGCGTATTTGTTAGTGAATATAAAATTGTTTTATATTGTGATGATTGGTTTGTTGAGTGGTATATGGATTCTGGTCGGTATTGTCCGTACAACTCTATCGATAGGGATCTCTAAACACTTATATAGAACAATTCGGCACAGTATTGTTTTAAATAGGGTAAATGAGATAATTTTGCCCAAAACTATTTTTGTATAGAAAATAAATGTTTTTCTATAAAGTACTATAGTATATGGTTGCATGGATGTTAGGAAGTAATAATAGTGAATTATTATCATTGAAATTGAATAAGAAATTGAAATCGTAACTCCAAAGTTAAGAAATAAATTCACATATAAATGAAATTTGAGAATGTAAACTGTAAATGTGAATTGTAATTTAAAACGGAATTCCAGAAAAGTATTTGGAAATGTTTTAAAAAGAATTTGAAAATTTTGGAGATTTGGAAAGTTTAAATCTTTTTGATTTGAAAATGGATTTCGAAGGTTTGAAAAGTATTTTGACGGAATGAAAAGCTCTAAACTCTTTTCGGTCGCTGGAAAATAACTTCGATAATGACTGCAGCATTATCAATGTTCATTTTCGGGTTTCCAAAAGAGGAATTGCTGCCAAATTATTTTAAACGGAAGTTGTTTGAAAAATTTGGGTGTTTTTTTGGAAATTCAAATGGAATTTGAATTGTTTTCAAAATGATTTTGAAAAGGTTGAAAAGACTCTGGAATACTATATAAAAATAATTGTGAAATATTATGAAGTTGATAACTTAAGAAATATTGAGATCTGATTGGAATGAAATTCAAATTGTAAATGAATTTATAACTTGGAATAGAATTCAAGAAGATAATTGAAAATAAAATTCATTAATGGAATGAAATTAGATTTGTGAATGTATAAATGATTTTGTAAATCAAATTGTAAATAAGTCGAAGACTTATAAAGTATTTGAAATTCGATTGAAATGAGAATTCGAATTGAAAATGGATAAAATTACGAATGAATAAATGAATTTGCAATAGCAAATGCAAGAAAATGAAATTTGATGTAAAAATTCATTTTGAATCTGTAAGTGAGACTGAATTGAATTTAGATTTGTGGAAAACAAAGTGAACTATTAAACTAAAAAATTTGTAAGTGAAGCTAATTGAATGAAGTGAATGAGGTTAAAACTGAATGTTGAACTTCTTTTGAAATTGGTAGTTAATGAAATTCAAAAAAAATGTTGAAACCGAAATTGAATAAAGGGAATTGGATTTGTGATAAATTAGTAACTGAAACTAATCTAAAATAGTTGAGAATTGAATTTGAAATGTAAAATTGAATCATAATGGATATATAACTTCAATAATGAATTTAAAGATGATATAAGAAGTATATATTGAAAATTTTGTAATGGAATTTGCAAAATGGTTTGGATATGTAACTAGATATTATGGCTAGTAGGATATACAGGTGTTATAAATTGGATTTGATCTTCAAAAGATAAATTTGAATTGCTCGACAAAAGGTATGTATTTAAATTTGAATATGAGATTTGATGACTTATTTCTCTAGCCGCTTGGCTTTTTCTTTTTCTTTTTGAAATCTGAGAGTCCGTAGGGACATTTTGTAGTCGTACCGTATTAGCCGCGCAAAGGAGACGCTGGCAAATTTTTTGAAAAATTTAGGGCGTTAGAAAAATTTTGAGAAAATTTTGAAAGTTTAAATTTTGAATTCGAATTTAAATTTGAACTTTAAAGTAAACAATGTTGTTTGGAACTTATAAGTTGAAGCTGAAATTTAGTTGAATTAATAACGAATCTTTAGTAGAAAGATTTGTTTTGAAAATTTGATAAAACTATTGGATTGTGAAAAATGATAGACGAGTTAAGGACCATTTTTCCTAACTTGTAATTTCGAAGACGAAATTCTTTTAAGGGGGGAAGTCTGTAACGACCCGGAATTTTGAACGAATTAAATTGAAAATATTTAACTAATTTTAAATATTTGAACGATGATTTAATTTGAATCCCCGATATAACTTAGAAATTAACGATTAAATTACAAAATTTAATCTATTGTAAGTTGAACGAAAATTTAAATCTTCAATTTTAAGCTGGAGAAAAATATTTCGAAAGCTTTTAAAATTCGTATTGATGATACCGAAGATAATAGAAACTTCAGAATCGAATTTAAAATTGTTTTGTTCAGTTTAGAAATTCATATCGTTAAATTGAATTTAAAAATAGCCGTCCGAGGCGCAGTCTCGGAATTCGACGAAACTAGTTCCATTGGGTCCGTAATATTGAATTATTACCGGATTTCAAATTTCGTATTTTTCAGAGTTTGTATGTGAGTACGCGATAGGTAAACGCGTGAGATTTAAATTGAATTCAATATAAATTTAAAATTTAAATTATTAGTCAACAACACCACGTTGTTTCCTTTCTCTTCCGTAGAACACGCCTCTTTGTTTCAGCCTAGAATCACGAAAGAAAATCGTGCAAACCCATACTTCATTCGATTTCAAATATCTCGTTCCTCTCTTTCTTTATCTGTTCAAGACGAATTATCGTTCAAAAAAAAACAATATTAATGGCCGAAGCCTATTTGAATTTAGCTCCCCCTTCTTCAAATCAAAATCACAGACAAAGTTACGTTCAAATTGAATGCAACTTCTCCTCCCTTTCGTTTAAATCGAAGGCGTTCGCGTGGGCTTCGCGCAGACAGTCGAGACTCGGCAATAGCAGATGCGTGGTGGCGATTGCATTGAATTCGAGCAGGCAATTTGGGGGATGGGGTGATGGAGTGTCGCGAATGTTAATCCAAGGCGCGGCGTAGAGAAGCGCGCTCGAGGGAGGTCGCGTCAAATTTGATGAGGCTATGGTTCGCGACTTTATAGGGTTGTGGCGCATGTGTGTGAGCATCGTCTGGAGGCGCGGTGGTTTTAGCATAGGGTATTGGGGCTGAGGTGAAGAGCGATGGGCAGGGTCGCGTGCGTGGAAGTGGACAGTGCAAGGGTTGATCAAGAGTGGGATTGATTTGACTGGTGGTAGTCGATGGGGAGGTAAGGTCGGTGCCCAGAGGTCGACGCGTGGTGGTGCAGGCAGCGGGTTTCTGGAGGGTATACTCGAAATAGCAGTAAGGTAATTTGAAATTTAAATCTAAATTATTGTCAGTTTTCTAGATTGGAAATTGCATGTAAGAAGAAAAAAATAATAATAGAAAGAAAATGAAAATCAATTATTTTAAAATATACAGTGAGGTATAGCTATTTAGTTAATTCTGTACATACATATAAAAGTATATATGGATTAGAAAATATACATTGGTTTGCTATTTAAGATTTGAAATAAATGTATATACAGTTTTGAGATATATGTAAAGTTTAAAACAGAAAAATATATATAGGAAGGTTTTGCGAAAATCAATATACATTTGCGCATTTTAACTTAATGGATTATTTCAAAATAATTTATAAGAAAAGGAAATTTAGTTTGAAAATCAAATTTGTTAGTTAATTAAATTTATCAAAGGGAAAATTTTTAGTTCAAAATAAATTACTAGTTAATTGAATTATAAAATGGAAAATGGATTATTCGATTTGTTCGAATATTAATAAAATTTTATAATGTTTATTCAAGGTCTTAAATAGAGAAATCAAAGCAGAAATGGAAATGGATTGCAAAATAAAAAGCTAAGGTGAGATTTTTCTCACTCAAATGAAATTTGATTTTTCAGTTATTGATTGATGATTGCTTTTGGATGTGATATTAGATATAGTAGGATATATCTATATATAGCAATATATACATATTGGCATATGTATATATTGGATTGATGATTTCCCGCCTCGTATAGCGGATGAGACCCTATTGCGCCGTTAGTAAGCGGATTTTTATAAAACCTATATACCGCGATAATTCCGTACTAGAGCGGAATTGGTATTGTGCTAACGTCTTTGGATGCAGGGAAACAGGTTGGAGGGATCCAACTGGATTCCTCACCAGTAGTTATTTATTTACAGGATTGATGTATATTCTGTTATCATATGTTGATATATGATGTTGTTGTTGTGATTGACCAATTGATGCTGTTGCATCATCGGATTCAAGTTTTGAACTTTAAAAATGACGACTTTTAATTTAAAAGGATTTTTAAAGTGATTTTTGAAAGTAGACGTTTTGTTGAATTGATTTATTTTAAATAAATAAACGTTTGAAATTTTAAAGTTATAAAAGTTAAGATTTTTGTGAAATATAACCCAAGTGTCATTTTTGAAATAAATAGTTGATTTATTTATAAAATGGTTTAAATTGAGTTTTTCACAGTATTATAAACGGTCTATTTAAAGGATTTAAAAAGTCGATATTTATAAATCTAAAACATTTGAATTTTAAACGAGCTTTGTAAGTGTTAGAACAAGATGAAATAAAAATTCGTGAGTGAATGAAATTTATAAATTATGAAGTATAAATTGAGTAGATGTGTAGAATAAAAGATTTATAAGTGATAAACTTATAAATTAGAGTGTTGCACTTAGATGGAATAGGAATAGAATTGGCTAATAAAATGATTTTGCAAGTTGAAATTGTTATGAAGTATGAACGTGATTTCTAAACGTTGTTTTATAAATCCAAAACCAATTGAAATTGATAAGTTAAACATAGAAGTTAAATAAAGGAGATATATCCGCGATTTTGGATAGTGGATAATTATTGAAATATAAATGTGGAGAAATGATTGGAATTGGGTTAAATGAGGTATATTCACGATTTTGGACAGTGAATATATTTTTAAGTGAAAATGGTTATGTTTGGGAAAGCGATATTATAAATGAAGTTAATTGTTTTAAAAGATGTTTTAAAATGTGTTAAATATCGAAATCATAGATTTCAACATTTATTGTTGAAATAGACGTTTTCGAGAAATAAGGAAATGGTGGACTATAACACTGTTGTTATAGTAAATGATTTCCGAAAGGAAATGTTTTTATCTAGTATTTGGGATTTACATATCTATCTTAATTTCGAATCCCTATACTAGTGATTTTGAGTCGTCGTAACGATGTTTTACGTAACACTCGTTTTGACTCAAATTAAGGTTGTTATAGAAAATAGATTTCCTTGAAGAATGAAATATATACTTAATTTGATTTAAGTATATCGAATATTTTCAAATGTTGAAAATAAAAGATTTGTGAAACACTTATTATTAAATAAGTATGGAATGTTTTCCAAAAATGAAATGAAACGTTTTGAGATTTTATCTTCTTAAAGATAAATTGAAATTGAACATTTGAAAACGATTGAAAATCGTATATCAGTAGATATTTTTGAAATATAAATTCACTATAGAATTTATAAAAGAAAGGGAAGTTGTTTAAAAAAATAAAAAAATAAAAATAAATATTGATTTATTTTTGAAGTGTGGAAATTTTATATCTAGTAAAGATATTTTGGAAGATGAAATAATTTGGAAAATTATTTGGGATCTGATGATGTTGCGCATCTTTATTGATAGTTAAATAACCGACTATCAATATTTACCTTTAAATAGGTATTTGTTGTGAATTGGCTAAATTTGAATGCCACACTTATTTTTGAATAATCGCTCACTATTCGGGTTAGCCGGGAAAGGACCATGGGGTCGTATAACCCATTCTGAATATGTGATACGTCGTTATGAATTGCATTCGAAGACCGGTGTTGAAGACCGGATATTTTTGAAAACGGAAGGATTACCGTCGAGTTACTCTACATCGGCTGATCTCCGATTTAGAGGTTTTATCACCCTTAGTGACGGGAAGTCCTGACGTGATTGAAAATTATCCGGAATTGCAAGGGCTTCGTGAGAAGTGCCTTCGGTTCTGTTCGATCCCGGAACAGACTTGTATGGATTGTGTGTCTGACGTTACAATTTGAGATATAAAGCTGATTTCTTTCAAATACATTTCTGTTGGTGGCGGAGAATTTATTCTCTTAGCTTAACACCCTTCTCTGAGACGTACGAGCTCAGAGGTTATGTAGTTGAAATTCATCAGCGATATATCCCAATTTGGTAACGTGGCATACTGAGTGTTGCTGTGAAATGATCAGTGTTTGATCATTTGCGATATGATCATTTGTTTGATCTTATATCTTTGTGATCATAGGTTGATCATTTTGTTTGACCCGAAGCAGGGCTTTTTGAGAAAGCGTAGCTTTGTGGACGAGACTTCATCGATCCTCACACCCCGGAAATGGTCGAAACAGGAAGGATGCGGCAAGGTTCTAGGGAGTAGCGCCCCTTAGTGTATGTCATTCCTTCTGGATAAAGGTGGTATCATGGTATGAAGCCCAGATACTTAACCTCTGTGGTTGCTGCAAAATTTATTTCTTTGTGGTTGTTGCGAATCGGGGATCCTCGGGAAGATCGGTGACGATCGGGGGATGGCATACGCGTGTCAGTAGTTACCTATTTTTGCAGAGGTAACCCGGCCTTGTGTTGGCAGAGATCCGGTTAGGTTCTCGGGTCGTCTATTCCAGGGACGTACCCATCGTGGATAGGAAGTTCCTTAGCCTGACCATTTGTTGGAAATCCAAAGAAATAATACGAGCCTTTACGATTTCAATTGTATAACCTGTCTCCTCAGGAGGCAGCTATAGTAGGCATAATATAATGGTACCTATGCTGGCTAAGATTTATATTATACTTTCGTAATGGTTTCCACTATGCACTAATAATAATATCAAAAAGGTTTTGATTTTTGCGTAGTAAGCATCTTTGACTAACATAAGAAGAAATCTCCTCCAAGTCTGCGTTTGCATTGTGTGTGTGGTGGGAGGTCTTATGGTAGTCTCATTTTCCAAAAAGCATTGCGAATTTACTTTAAAATTATCCTGTTGTTGTTTTAAAGATAAACTGTTTTACGATCTCACACCAGTCACCATGACTGACTCGGAGTTTATTGTTTCCCTTCTAAACTCTGGGTGCCCACCAATTTCCACACGGGCAGTCTAGAGTTAGGTTATCAGGATATTCTGGATATTCTGGAGCTCGGAGATAAGCTGGAGGTCGAGACGTAGTATTTGTATCTAATAGTATTTATTCCGCTGTGTATTCTGTATGAGGACAAGTTTATATAACTGTCCATTGTTGTATATTGACTCTGATGATTGATGCATGTATAAACTGATATAGTTCTTTGTTTTAAAAGACTAGTGATTATTTATTATATATTGTTCCGCTGCGATGTGTAAGATTCTGATATTGTTTTTCTGTTCTGCTCTTGTTCTGTTGTTGTTCTTCTTTCTTTCTCTTCTTTCTTTTCTTCTTCTTCTACCTCTTCTTTCTTTCTAAAACCCTCACTATTGGAGTTTCCGGCACTCGATTGCTCGGCAGTCGATAAAGCGAGTATCGATGTCGAATTTTCGAAAGTCGAAAATTTCGGTACGTGACAAACATGATTCGACGAACAAAGCCGATAAATAGAATTGACGAAATCAAATCAGAACTGGATCGATGATGATAAATGGTTTAAGTGAACTTATATAACTATATATATATATATCATATTCTAAATTCCAAACACATGTTAAATTAAATGTACATGCATTTCAAAAATCATTGTTTTAAATAAACACATAGAATAAAACAACATATCTATAAAATAAAATTTGAAATAAATACATATATATATATACTTAATAAAATGCAAAATACTTGCATATATTGTGTTTGTTCATTTGAATATATATATATATATATGTATATATATAAGTGTTAATATAACCCAAACAGATCACAAAACCATTACAGACAAAAATTTAAAATCTATATATATATATACTAAATTACCCTCGGCCAACCAACAACATACTTATATATATACATAAACATCTATATACATTACAACATTATTCATATAAAAACAACTTATATATTTATATATTGAAATAATTTACCTAACTTATATATAAACAGGTATATAAGCTACAGTTTTATAATATAAAATAAACACATTTGTTAAACATATAAAATGAACTAGAAAAATATATATATATATATATACAAACTGACATAAATATAAAACTTGCTTAACTCATATATATGAAGACTTGCTAAAATTACATAAATGTATATTATATATATATCAACTATAAATAACATGCAGATTTCAAAGGCTTATGCAAACTTACATGTATATACTAACAACAGGTTATATATATATTATAGATATTACAAATCATATATACATATATTTAACTTGAATTATGTACAGCTTACATACAATGTATTGTAAAACAACATATAACAGAAAGTCAAAGTTAACATACTTGATTAACCATATGTATATATATAGTTAGATATACTAACATATATAGGGTATAATATGTATATGCGTATACTACTGACCTTATATAACTTATAGAAACTTCTGTGCATTAATATATATATATATATACAGTGCAAAATAAACTAACAGATAAACACTTATACAGACTAAATATATATATATATATTGCAGATCCTTAACTATACCTCCTTTTTAACAAAATATAATATATATTTGAACCTACCAAACTCTATATATAAAAAATTCATAAGCTAGTATATATACAAATAAACAGATCCTATATAAACTAACATTTATATCTATACAAAACGCACAAAAAAATTACCTTTCTAGTAAAATATGCAGCAAGCATATATATACTAACAATATAAACAAACTACTATATATAGACACAGTTATAAATAGGCTTATACTCTAATATAACTTATGTATATCAAAAAAATGTAAATAACTCCAGCTTTATTATGAATTAATATATATATATATACCTTTATATAAATTCATAGCACAAAGGAGGCCTCGGCTGTAAGAAACAGGTAGAGATGCACGGCAGGCATAGGAACAAAAGGAAAAAGGAACGAGTTCGGCTGTAGTGTGGTGACTACATGGTGGAGATGGACTACAGCACCTTCGGCCGAGTATAGGAGGAGGAACGGAGGCTAAGGGGAAAGGTTCGGGTAAACGGCTACTGGAAGATTGGGGATGAAGTGACAGCTGTCGGCGATGTCATTCAGGTTTGGGATGGCTATTTGCTGTTATGGGGAGGTGATCGGCCAGGGGATTCGGCGGAGGAGGCAACTGCCGAGGGTGATGGCCGAAGCATGGTCACGTTGATGGATTTGTGTGCATGGAGGATGGGAGAGCGTGGGGAATAAGGCATTGGGTTAGCCTCTGGAAGAATGAGCAAGAAGAAAAATAATGTATATAACAAATTTCTTTTTTTGAAGACCCAAGCACAAGCACGGATAAAAGGAAGAAGTACCGAAAGAATAAGAAATGAATTGATACAAATATGTATCCACTATGAATTGCAGAAGTCAAGCCTGAATTTTCATGATAAATAAAAGATAACGGCTGATGGTATTATATGGTTGGCAACTGAGGAGACAAAGGAAATAAAAGGTCCAATACGGAACTGATATGAAAAATCGTTCCATAGATTTCACCGTCTCCCGAACTTCGAAATTGACATTTTAATATACCGCGGATATCAACACGATTAGACGATCAAAACGGTATATGGATATCAGTGGTACGACCATCCGATCAAAAGTCGAAGATCGGTACCGAAAAATGCTGCTAATATGTCAGAAATAAGATGAACGGAGCAATAGAATTCCAAATTTGACGAAACGAAATATGACGTCTCACTCAGAAGATGATTTACAAATTTTCTATAGAAAAATATTTTGGTTTGGAAAACATTTTATTATCATCAAATATTAACACAATAAAAATAAACTTCCGTAATTTCAGATGAAAATTTAACATTTGCTATGTTTAAGAAGACGTATACCAAATATCAAATGTTTTTATTTCAAAAATTTTTTATTTAAAATTTCACAAAATTCAGTTAAATACGTTAATAAAACCACTAAAATTTACGGGTCGTTAGACTCTCCCCTACTCAAAACTTTTCATCCCCGAAAAGGAAGGAGATAGGAGAATAGAAACAACCAGAAAGAAAATAGATTGAAAAATAAAACAATTAATTCAAACCATATAAATTTCAAATTTAAATTCAACAATTAATTTTTAAATTCAAGGTATTCATTAAGTTGATTTTATTTCAATTTATTAATATTTGGTACAAAATAAAGTTTCTTTTAAAACAAAATTTTATTTAATTTGTCTCATTTACTATTCAATCAACTTATTATTCTATTTATCTCTATTAACATTTTAGAATTAAAAGTCAAGTGTATAACATTTATCATAAACACTCAAATTTATTTATAAAACATTTTATATTGTATATTATCCAATTCATATTTAACTTCTAAATAATTTAGGTAAGTTGTATTATAATGAAATTGGGTATTATACAAGTAAACCTTTCCCAACTAAATTATTCAAGTTTAAATATTTATTCAAATTTGGATTTATTTTATTATTAAAATCATCCTTTAACAAAATTTTAGAATTAAATTTCCAATCATTTCAAACCAATTAGAGATATATATATATATATATACACACACACATACACACACTATATATATATATCAAATCAGATCTATAATCATATAGAAATATATAAATCAAGTTATAATTTAGAAATTTAAATCAATTTATTTTCCAAAACAGAACCGTAGCAAAGCTACAGAAAGGTCTCTCCACTCTGAAACTCGAAAATGAATGTCGATGATGCGGCCGCCATCACCGAAATTATTTTCCAGCGACAAAGAGAAGAGCACTGATTTAAACATCTTAAAATTCTTTGAAATGATTTCTATTTGAAAATACTTTAAATAATATACATTAAAATTCTTTGGAAACAAATTATAGTCAAAATACCTTTAACTAATGTGCATTTTAACACTTTAAAACCATAGTTCGACATCATCGGAAATTAAATTCTCAAATTCTTAATTTAAATTCATTTCAAATTCTAAATCAGTTTATAAACCAAGTTTATAAATTCATTTATAGAACAATAAATGATAATCAAATATTATCATTTCAAACAACTAATTTAATTAACTTATTAAATTCCAGAAAATTTTACTTATATATTTATAATATTATCATATAAATTTTATTTCATTTGCCAAATTTGAAAATAATATTATGTCAGTTTGCTCTGTTCAAGTGTTTTGGAATTCCTATCGATAGCGTTGATC
Organism: Allium fistulosum; assembly: GCA_030737815.1. Lineage (NCBI taxonomy): Eukaryota > Viridiplantae > Streptophyta > Magnoliopsida > Asparagales > Amaryllidaceae > Allium > Allium fistulosum. The sequence continues at coordinate 1,150,057,972 of CM060905.1, forward strand.
AGACGAATCGATCGAAAATCCAAACCAACATCAACTCAAACAACACAATATATAAAACATTTAATATTAATTACAAATACACTCCCTCACCCGATGATACAAGAAGGGATTTCAAAACAAGGATAGAGATTCAAATATAGAAGGATCCTAACCAAAAGAATTCCAACAAGAAGATACGCTCGAACGGGAGATAAAATATTTATTTACCCAAGAGAAAGTCTGGATAGACTTATATAAATTGCGGACAACCTTAACCGGGTCAATCGTGACTTCAAAATAACACCGATGCAGACTCCATAAGCAAATCGACATCTGATCGATCGCAAGAGATAAAATTCGGGCATAGCAAGTGATAGCAGCATCTAAATCGAGGATACATGAATCTTCAGTGAATCAATGCTTGTTGTAAAGAAGTTTCACCCCTTTACAATCATTCAGTGGAGCTATGGGATACTCCAGAATCAAGAAGAATTTGGATACGGGAAGACAAGAGTGGATTTCAAAACGAATAGGGGAGGGACAAGAATGGACTTTGGAACCAAGGGGAACGTTCCAAAATTCAAAGGAAATCGAGTCAAAGAGGAAGATATTCAAGTTCAAACGAAAGTGATTCTGTAATCAAATTTACTACATATGCTAAGTTTTGCATAAAACCAGAGCTCTAATACCACATGTAACATCCTGAAATTTTCAGCCATTCGCATCCATACATGTTGGACTTGAATTGCTCAAAATATCAGATTGTTAATTTAAATTTGGCAAAATTCAGTATATAAAGTAAATAAAAATAACAGAATCACAGACACAGAGTAATATAACAATAATGCAGTGGAAACAAAAAATAGTAGTTCATGAAGCTACCATACAGAGTTAAATAAGGTACAACAAAGGTCTCGAATACATAGATGCCTCAATACAATAGTCAAATACAAAATCTGAGTACATCACTGGAATCAACTGAATAACAGAAAGCTGGATAGATAGCTGGATCTCCAAGCGAAGCTCCAACTCCAAAGGTGAGTCTCTAATACCGGTATACTCAGTCTGACCCGAGCGTAAAGCAAAACACAAAACACTCGAGTCGGGATTAACATTCTTATATCAATAAATCCAACTCAAGTGAAATATCAACTGAAATACAAGTAACTCAAAGGATGTTTAGGATAACTCATATTATATACAAACTGACATAATATAAAACTTGCTTAACTCATATATATGCAGACTTGCTAAAATTACATAAATGTATATTATATATATATCAACTATAAATAACATGCAGAATTTAAAGGCTTATGCAAACTTACATGTATGTACTAACAACAGGTTATATATATATTATAGATATTACAAATCATATATACATATATTTAACTTGAATTATGTACATCTTACATACAATGTATTGTAAAACAACATATAACAGAAAGTCAAAGTTAACATACTTGATTAACCATATGTGTATATATATATACTTAGATATACTAACATATATAGGGTATAATATATATATGTGTATACTACTAACCTTATATAACTTATAGAAACTTCTGTGCATTATTATATATATATACAAACAGTGAAAAATAAACTAACAGACAAACACTTATACAGACTAAATATATTTATATATATATATATATATATTGCATATCCTTAACTATACCCCCTTTTTAACAAAATATAATATATATTTGAACCTACCAAACTCTATATATAAACAATGAATAAGCTAGTATATATACAAATAAACAGATCATATATAAACTAACATTTATATCTATACAAAACACACACAAAATTACCTTTCTAGTAAAATATGCAGCAAGCATATATATACTAACAATATAAATAAACTACTATATATAGACACAGTTATAAGTAGGCTTATACTCTAATATAAGTTATATATATCAAAAAAATGTAAATAACTCCAGCTTTATTATGAATTAATATATATATACCTTTATATAAATTCATAGCATAAAGAAGGCCTCGACTGTAAGCAACAGGTAGAGATGCACGTCAAGCATAGGAACAAAAGGAAAAAGGAACGAGTTTGGCTGTAGGGTGGTGACTACATGGTGGAGATGGACTACAGCACCTTCGGCCGAGTATAGGAGGAGGAACGGAGGCTAAGGGGAAAGGTTCGGGTAAACGGCTACTGGAAGATTGGGGATCAAGTGACAGCTGTCGGCGATGTCATTCAGGTTTGGGATGGCCAATTGTTGTCATGGGGAGGTGTTTGGCCAGAGGATTCGACAGAGGAGGCAACTGCCGAGGGTGATGGCCGAAGCATGGTCATGGTGATGGATTTGTGTGCGTGGAGGACGGGAGAGCGAGGGGAATAAAGCATTGGGTTAGCCTTTGGAAGAATGAGCAAGAAGAAAAAAAATGTATATAACAAATTTCTTTTTTTGAAGACCCAAGCACAAGCACGGATGAAAGGAAGAATAACTGAAAGAATAAGAAAAGAATTGATATATGTAACCACCATGAATTGAAAAAGTCAAACATGAATTTTCGTGATAAATAAAAGATAACGGCTGATGGTATTATATGGTTGGCAACTGAGGAGACAAAGGAAATAAAAAGTCAAATACGGAACTGATATGAAAAATCGTTCCATAGATTTCACCGTCTCCCGAACTTCGAAATTGACAATTTAATATACTGCGGAGATCAACACGACGAGACGATCAAAATGGTATACGGATATCAGTGGTACGATCATCCGATCAAAAGTCGAAAATCGGTACCAAAAAATGATGCTAATATGTCAGAAATAAGATGAACGGAGCAATATAAGTCCAAATTTGTTGTGTAATTCTATTTCAATTTAAATCAGTTAATATTTGATGATAATAAAATGTTTTCCAAACCTATATATTTTTCTATAGAAAATTTGTAAATCATCTTCTGAGTGAGACGTCATATTTCAGATGAAAATTTACCATTTGCTATGTTTAAGAAGACGTATTCCAAATATCAAATTTTTTTATTTCAAAATTTTTTTATTTAAAATTTCACAAAATTCAGTTAAATACGTTAATAAAACCACTAAAATTTACGGGTCGTTACAACCATCCACCATATGTTCCTTGACATGGTCAATAAAGCTTGGTCCTTACCTGTTATAGGCTCTAATATGTCTTCATTTTCTCACAAAAATGTGAAAATATATACTAAATCCAAGAACTAAAACACTTTCACTAACTTATTTGATCGTCTTAAATGCACTGAACTGAATTTGTCTATAAAAGAAGCCATATTTGACTCCGATCTCCCCCTTCCACCGTCATTAGTGGATCAACGCCAAAGAGGACTTCAACCGAGAACTCCTAATAGAAGAGATGTATTGGAAACAAAAAGCGCATATAAAATGGACGCTCTATGGTTATACAAACTCTAAATATTTTCAATATGTGGTCAATAAAAACAAAAACACTCTTTCCATCCATAAAATCAAAAAGGATAATGGCTTGTGGACCTCCTCTGAATCGGAGATTGAATTACTATCTCCAACCACTTTTGGAAGCTTTTAGGTTTTGAGTCCTCCTCGCACGTAGACCCTGATGTTTTGAGCTATATCCCTCGCTCATTATTGGATTTTGAGAATTCTATCTTATCGAATGTTTCTAACTAGGAAGAAATCAAAAAGGCGGTCTTTGACCTGGGTGAGGACAGTGTCGCGGCTTCAGATGGATTCAACGGCTATTTCTATCAAACTTGCTTGGACATCTTTAGCCATGATCAAATATTGGCCATCCAAGCCTTCTTTGTTAGTGATTGTCTACCTCATAGCGGGACTACCACCAACATAATCCTTATTCATAAAAAAGGCGATCTTGAAACTTGCTCGGGCCATAGGCCTATTGGCTTCTGCAATTTTTCCAATAGGATTATTTCAAAAAAATTAGCTTCTTGCCTAACTCCTATTTTGTAGAAAATAATCTCCCAATCACAAACTAGTTTTATTTAAGGTAGACTCACTACTGATAATATCCTCCTTGCCTAAGGGTTAGTCTCTTAAATTAATCGAAAAATCTTAGGATCTAATATTATAAAAAAACTAGACATGGCCAAAGCATATGATCGGATATCTGATTCTTCATTATTAGATTCCTTAGAGCCTTTGGCTTTTCTAAGCCATTTATTGATATGGTCTGGAGACTTATCTCCAACTACTGGTACTCAATTCTAATTAGCGGGGATTCGAAAAACTTCTTCAAATCCCATATAGTGGTAAGGCAGGGGGACCCCTTACCCTCCATACTTTTTGTCATCGCTGTAGAAGCTCTAGTCCATGGCATCCATAAACTTATGCAGAACGGAACCATTGGCCACTTTAGCTATCTGAGTGAGCCTCCTTGTTTCATTTCTTTCCTTCACGGATGATATTCTCATTTTTACGGACGGCCAAATTAGGTATGCTCGTAATCTCTTGCGCTTTCTCCGTGCATATGAGTTGTCTTTTGGACGAAAAATCAATTCTGATTAAAAGCTCTATTATCACATCCTCTTTTAATAGCCCGGCTCTAAAGGTAAGATTACAAAGCGCCATGGGCTTCCTTATTTCACCGCTACTATTAACTTACTTAAGTATTCAACTATGTAGGGGTAGAATAAAGAATTTGTATTTTAAAAATATATATACTAAAATTCGAAAGCTCATTAGGAAGTAAAGCTCTTTCCTAATCTGACGCAGCATATTAAACAAAAACAAGGTAGGTCGATGAAAGTAGCAATTGGTGGATTGATGAATACTGAAATGCCCAAATTCGTTGATCCGAAGATACCGAATTCTAGCTATCTCTGACACGTTGATCGCGCACGATACCGTGAAGAGAGATCTACAATTCTTCGAGCGTTGATCAAGCGTACTTGATTCCGCGAATTGGCTTCAACGATCGAAGATTCGAGCGCACTCGAATGTCGAAGGTGGAGATAGGAGATTACACTCAACTACCGATTTTAATTGAAAGCACAAAGCTAACAAACAAGAATTTTATTCAAAATTAACCAACCTCAAAATGTACAACACACTCCCTATTTATAGCAGTTTCACCTTGACCCTTAAGTCGTATACGACTTACGACTCAACTAGGTTGTCAACGACTTAACGGCTCAGCAGTTCTACCGACTCAACATAACTCGTACACGACCCTAAAACACACAGCGCCTCGACACAGACGACATACGACTCAAACAAGGTCGTTAACGACCTAAAATACCCGATACAACACACACATCTTTACAACACTTAGGTCGTATACGACCTAACTACTCTCGCGACTTAACAGAAACTCAGACATCCATAACTCACGACTTAAGAAAATACACATATATTACAATGTCACGACATACGACTCACGACCTAATCTTAGGTCGTCAACGATCTAAACAACCCAGCGACTTAAGCTCTTTGGTCGGTAACGAGTTAACTTCTAGTGCAGCTTAACTTTCAGTGCGGCATAACCAAGCAGCGATCTAACTCTTTAGGTCGTAGAGATCGCAGCTCGTTAGGTCGTTCGACCGACTTAAAAATATCCTTAGATCGTAACCCGATTGAGTTAAGTCGTGAACGACCTAGGACTTTGTAACAACTTAACTTCTCCACAGAATTCGTAGCCTAGATGGCATTATTAGGTCGTAACCTTTTATCTCTTGCCTTGTTAGGTCGTGGACGACCTAAAAAGCTATCCCTTCCTTAGACCGTGGACGACCTAGGCCTTGTGAATTCGTTGCTTGCACTGCTTCGACTCTGGCCTGAGCTACATCATCCTCCCTAGGCTGAGAAAAATTCATCCTCGAATTTGTAAATTCTTCCACATCGGATCGTTCATCCCCATAATATGGTACGAGATGCTTAACATTGAACACGTCAAAAGTGTACACATCCTCCGGCAGCTTCAACTTATAAGCATTTTCATTAATCTGTTTCACGACTTCTACAGGACCAATTTTCCTGGCTTTCAACTTGTTATAAGCGCCCACTAGAAAACGATCCTTCGTTAACACTGCATACACTAAGTCTCCTTCATTAAACTCAACATTTCTTCGTTTCAAGTCTGCGGATCTTTTATACTTCTCATTCGCCTTCTCCAAACGCTCCTGAACGATTTTATGACATTCCGTCAAACTATCAACAAAATCAGCAGCTCTTTTAACTGTCCCCTTCGGCTGTGGTATCATTACTAATTCCAACGGCCCTTTTGGCAAGTTTGAATACATGACCTGGAATGGACTGAAACCCGTGCTACGATTTACCGCATGATTATGAGCAAACTCTGCTTGGCATAACTTCACATCCCAGCTTTTCAGATTATCTTTCACCAGACATCGCAATAAATTTCCCAGCGATCTGTTAACCACCTCCGTTTGTCCGTCAGTTTGCGGATGGTAAGCGCTACTAAAATTCAACTTCGTTCTGACCATCTTCCACAAACTTAGCCAAAAATGACTCAGGAAACGAGTATCTCTATCCGACACAATAGATTCTGGCAATCCATGAAGTCGGTAGATTTCTTTGAAAAATAACTGAGCAACATGAACAGCATCCGCCGTCTTCTTACAAGCAATAAAATGTGCCATTTTCGAAAACCGGTCAACCACCACATAAATGGAATCGTTTCCCCTTTGAGTTCGAGGCAAACCCAAAACAAAATCCATACTCAAATCAACCCAAGGTTTAGTTGGTACAGGTAATGGCATATATAATCCAGCATTGGTCGCAGTTCCTTTCGAAATCTGACAGATATGACATCGCTCCACAAAACTTTCCACCTCTTTCCTCATTGATGGCCAAAAGGAAGATTGAGAAATCAAATGTAACGTACGATCCCGTCCTACATGTCCTTCCTCGTGCAACTCCTTGATAATCTTCATTCTCAAGCTGCTATTTGGTATACATAATCGATTTCCTTTAAACAGAAAACCATCCACCATCATAAACTCATCCGTCTTTCCCTTTTTGACTTTATCTACAAACTTTGCGAAGTAAGGATCATCAACAAATAATTCTGGCAGTACCTCAAACCCTGTCACTTCAACCTTCAATGTAGTTAACAAGTGATTTCTTCTACTCAGCGCATCCGCCACACGGTTTGTAACTCCAGATTTGTGTTTCACAACAAATGTAAATTGTTGTAGATAGGCAATCCATGATGCATGTCTTGCTGAAATATTGTCCTGTCCATGTAAATGCTTCAACGCCTCATGATCAGTGTAAAGAACAAACTCTTTTTGAAATAGATAGTGTCTCCAGTGTTTACTAGCTTGTACAACAGCATAAAATTCCACATCGTATGTACTGTATTTCATCTTCGCTCCCGATAGCTTCTCACTAAAATATGCAATAGGACGTCCCCTCTGACTCAACACTCCTCCAATTCCAACCTTGGATGCATCAGTATGTAGCTCAAACAATAACTGAAAATCTGGTAATACTAGAATTGGTGCTGAAGTTAAGAGTTCTTTAATTCGCTCAAAAGCAATCCCTGCTTCCTCTGTCCAAGCAAACTGTTTACCCTTCATACAATCAGTCACGGGTGCCATCATACTACTAAAGTGTGGAATAAACCTTCGATAGAATGAAGCCAACCCGTGAAAACTCCGAACCTTCGTTATCGTCTTGGGTTGCGGCCAATCTCTGATAGCTTCAATTTTACTTTGGTCCACCTGTATTCCTTCTCCCGATACAACATACCCTAGAAATAAAACACTATGCGTCATGAACACACATTTCTTCGTTGCAGCATAAAACTGTTCCGGTCGCAGTACCATCAATACTTCTCTCAGATGTTGCAAGTGTTCCTCTGTGCTTCCACTGTATATCAGAATATCATCAAAATACACCACTACAAACTTCCCAATGAATGGTCTAAAAATCTGATTCATCACCCGCATAAATGTACTCAATGCATTTGAAAGACCAAACGGCATGACCAGCCATTCATACAATCCTTCACTCGCCTTGAATGTCGTCTTCCATTCATCTCCTGGTCTGATTCGAATTTGATGATAACCGCTCTTCAAATCAATCTTCGAAAATATAGTAGCTCCGCTTAATTGATCCAACAAATCATCAAGCCTCGGCATCGGAAATCTATATCTCACTGTAATCTTATTTAACGCCCGACTGTCTGTTCACATCCTCCATGAACCATCCTTCTTTGGTACGAGTAATGCTGGTACAGCACATGGACTCAAACTCTCCTGTATTCGTCCATGTTCAAGCAATTCTTCCACCTGCCTCCTTAATTCTTCATGTTCCTTCGGACTCATTCGATAATGTGGTCTGTGCGGCAACATTGCTCCCGGAACAAGATCAATTTGATGTTGAATGTCTCTTAGTGGCGGTAACTCCTTTGGTAACTCATCTGGGAATACATCTTCAAACTCATTCAACACCGGTTTCACATCTTCTGGAATCTCAACCTCTTCACGACTCTCTCGTCCAATCAACAAGAATACTTCGGGCTCCTCTTCAACCTCCTTAACAAACTCCTTCAATGATAATAAAGTTTTCAACTCTTCAATCTCCTCCAGTTTGTTTTCTTCTGGTTGTCGCTTCTTTGGAACTAGAGTAATCTTCGTGCCTTCAAACATGAAACTGTAACTGTTGGTACGCCCATCATGTTGCACCACCCTATCATACTGCCACGGTCTCCCCAGCAACAAATGACAGACATCCATATCTACCACATCACACCAAATTTCGTCTTTGTACTTCTTCCCAATTGAAAAATTAATTCGAGCTCTTCGTCCAACTTTCACCTCCCTGCCTTTCCTTAACCAAGCCAACTTGTATGGTTTCGGATGTTTCTCAGTCTTCAACACCAACTTCCTCACAGCCTCTGAAGAAATTATATTATCACAGCTTCCAGCATCAATAACAAATTTGCAAACTTTCCCCAGAATATTACATGTCGACTGAAAAATATTGCTCCTCAACCAAATACAATCCTCCTCTTGCTTTGGTGTCAAACAAGACCTCCTCATCATCAGATTACAACCTTCGTCTCCTGACACTTCTTCTTCCTCCTCATCAGGTGGTGAATTGGAACATTCAGCTTCTTCATCCTCATCCTCAACCTTCGCTATCATAGCTCTCTTCTTCGGCTTTGGACATTCATTACTTTTGTGGCCCATTTCTTGGCAATTATAACACTTCAAACCATTATTGACTTTCGCCTTCCCAACCTCATTCACAACTGGTTTTGCAACAGCTTTTGAAACATTAGAACTTCCACTAACACCCTTCACTGGATTGTTGGAATTTGTAAACACACCACCTCCTCGTCATCCTTGTTTCTCCCAAGCCAACGCCTTCTGGTGTGCTTCAGCAACTGATCTGGGATCAAACATGTTAACCATATCCTGTATCTGCATTCGCAACCCTCCAACAAATCTGGCTGTCAGTTGTTCCTCCGTCTCCATAATATCATTCCTCGCAATCAGTTGATAAAATTCGTCAGCATAGTCATTCACAGATTTCGTTCCTTGCCTCAAGTTTTGCAGCCTCTGATACATAAGCGATTGATAATTATAAGGTAAGAATGTGGCTTTCATCAATTTCCTCATCTTCTCCCAAGATTCAATCTTTGACTTCCCCATCCGTTCACGTGTAAGTTTGGTTTGCTGTTACCATGCCAAAGCTCTACCCCTCAGCCTTGTAGCAACCAACTTCACTCTACAATGTTCAGGAACTTCCTTGAAGTCAAAAATCTCTTCCACATTAGACAACCAATCTAAGAACTCCTTAGCTTGCATACCACCCTTAAATTCCGGTATTTCAGTCTTCATCCCAGACTCCCACTTGTGATCATACTCCGATTGATTTCTTCCTTGGCCTTGTCCATGAACACTACCACCTTCGAACTCCTCTTCAAAATCAGATGTATATCGATGTCGATCCTGACCACCAACATCTCTACTACCATCATTCCTTCCACCAACATCCCTTCTACCGGCATTCCTCCGATCACGATCTCGGTCATCAACATTTCTATAACTGTCTCGGCTCACACTTCTATGATCATTATCATTACTTCTCTCTCGATTGGAATGTGGCGAAACTCTACTTCTCCCATGGTTAGATTCAGGTGAAACCCTTCTCTGATTTCGATTCATCTCCAACATAAGCTTCTCTAGCCTCCCAATGCCTTCATCCAACTTCTCATTGAATTTGTCACTTATACGTTGTTCCATTTGCTCGGCATCTTCCCGCTAATACAAATCTTCGACATTTTGATGACGATTAGCTCTCCTTGGCGGCATGATTCAAAATTTTCACAAACACTTCAACAAGTTCACACTTCAAATTTCAAATCTTCAAAAACTCACAACAGCTCCAAGTTAACTCGGCCAAACTTAGTTCTCTTGGCTCGGATGACCTAGCTTGGCTCGGCACACACAATTCAAATGCCTTTTGGCGCGCAACACTTCCATGGCCAAATTCAAACAACTTTCAAACTTTGATCCAAAATGAAATGGATCGAAAACTCCCACTTTGTTGTGAAAATATGATGAACACGATGAACACAACTTCTCCAAATAATGCAACTTTCAATCTCCAACACTTCTACTTAGCTCGGCTCTACACTTCAAGCTCGGCTAACACTTCAACTTCGAAATTCTTCAAAGAATTGGCTCCAAGACTCGATTTAGCTATGATTGGCTAAAACAGGCTCTGATACCAAACTGACGCAGCGGATTAAACAAAAACAAGGTAGGTCGATGAAAGTAGCAATTGGTGGATTGATGAATACTGAAATGCCCAAATTCGTTGATCCGAAGATATCGAATTCTAACTATCTCTGACACGTTGATCGCGCACGATACCGTGAAGAGAGATCTACAATTCTTCGAGCGTTGATCAAGCGTACTTGATTCCGCGAATTGGCTTCAACGATCAAAGATTCGAGCGCACTTGAATATCGAAGGTGGAGATAGGAGATTACACTCAACTACCGATTTTAATTGAAAGCACAAAGCTAACAAACAAGAATTTTATTCAAAATTTACCAACCTCAAAATGTACAACACACTCCCTATTTATAGTAGTTTCACCCTGACCCTTAAGTCGTATACGACTTACGACTCAACTAGGTCGTCAATGACTTAACGGCTCAGCAGTTCTACCGACTCAACATAACTCGTACACGACCATAAAACACACAGCGCCTCGACACAGACGACATACGACTCAAACAAGGTCGTTAACGACCTAAAATACCGGATACAACACACACATCTTTACAACACTTAGGTCGTATACGACCTAACTACTCTCGCGACTTAACAGAAACTCAGACATCCACAACTCACGACTTAAGAAAATACACATATATTACAATGTCACGACATACGACTCACGACCTAATCTTAGGTCGTCAACGATCTAAACAACCCAGCGACTTAAGCTCTTTGGTCGGTAACGAGTTAACTTCCAGTGCGGCTTAACTTTCAGTGCGGCATAACCAAGCAGCGATCTAACTCTTTAGGTCGTAGAGATCGCAGCTCGTTAGGTCGTTCGACCGACTTAAAAATATCCTTAGATCGTAACCCGCTTGAGTTAAGTCGTGAACGACCTAGGACTTTGTAACAACTTAACTTCTCCACAGAATTCGTAGCCTGGATGGCATTATTAGGTCGTAACCTTTTATCTCTTGCCTTGTTAGGTCGTGGACGACCTAAAGCTATCCCTTCCTTAGACCGTGGACGACATAGGCCTTGTGAATTCGTTGCTTGCACTGCTTCGACTCTGGCCTGAGCTGCATCATAATCTCTCAAGCAGGCAAACTCGTCTTGATGAGTTTCGTCCTTAGCTCTCTTATATTTGCTGCATCTGCCTCTACAGAAGGTTTATTTCAAGATTACCAATGTCGGTGCTCTGACTTCTTCTATGGTTTCTCAAACGGAACGAGGAAGCACCACTAGGTTTCCTGGGACTTCATCTACAGGCCGAAGGATGAAGGAGGCCGAGGTCTGTGTAATTTTCAAGAAGTCACTAAGCTTACATGTACAAACTCTAGGTTCGATTCTTCTAGAATGATTCCTGAAAGGGAGTGCGGATTAAGGATCTTAAGGCTAATTTAACACTAGAGGGGGGTTAATAGTGTTTAATGGATTCTATGACTTATATGGACTAAATTAAAATTATGACACAAACAAATGCAAAACTTAATCACAGAACAATCACATAATCAAACACAGATGCAGAAAGTAAATAAAAAGCAGTAAAAGGAAAGAACACACCGGATTTTATACTAGTTCGGAGTTACCCTACATCCAGTCCTGTACCAAGGCAGAACACCTCATACAGATTTTTATTATACCAAAGTTGAGATTACAATCCTCAGTTTCTAAAGGCCTTGAGGTACCCTCCTGTCTCACGAGTCCAGATCAAACTCTCTTGATTTACGGGACACAAGATTACCCATTTGATTTCCAGGCACAACCACACCTTATAGAGTGACTCGATAAACTTTTGATTACAAATTGATCCTATAACTCTGAATAGCACTTTGATCTTCGAGAGAGGGCAGAGAATCAAACAAGAATGAGATTCTAATTTGATTCACTTAAGAATTCGGTAGAATTTCAGCACGATCTTAAAAGTATGAATATTTTAGAATTTGGATTTGTGGAGAAGAAGGAGTGAAGAAAATATGAAAATAGTTAGTTAAAAAATTCGTTTGTGAAGGCTATTTATAGAGCACCAACAGTCATAACCATTCGTGAAGAGATATAAACGAATAGACACTTCTTTTGAAAATTGAAACTTTTGAATTCAACGACCACCATGTCGACATGGGGTATCCCATGATGTCGACATCCCTATGTTAAAAATAATATAAAATTTGTTTTGAAAATGGTATTGAAATGAAAACAAAATGAAATGACTCTGGAGTAAAATAAACTAATTTTACTATGTTTTAAAACACAAAAACAAAGAATATTGTAAGGCTAAACATCTATTTGAAAATCATTTGAAAAGATAATTTGAAGGATAAAATATTTTGAAAAGCAGTTTTGAAAATCGTTTTGAAAAACCATTTTGAAGTAGTTTTTCAAGCTTCTTCTTGCAGAATATCTCATCACATTAGGACTCGAGAACTTGTACAAAACCAGGATGTTCGTGGGTTTGTAAGCCACTTGTCGTAGGTTTGTAAGCTACTTGTCGTGGGTTTGTAAGCCACTAAGAAGGTAGAAATGGATTCCATCCCAAATGAAATTTGGACTGAAGATTTCCATGCTATTATGAAGTTTTAACAAAAACTAGACACATATCTTGAAATCTTGATCTTGATACTCACGAGTCTTCAAACTTGATTTCTTTTTCCTTGATCTTTATACTGTACAGTCTTCAATAATCAGTACCTTCCTTATATATATCCTGCATAATAACATTCATATATATCTAGACAATAGTGTTAGTATATAAGTTATAATAAAATAAGTTACAAAGGTTATTGTCATCAAAACCACTATCTCCAATTCCTAACAATCTCCCCCTTTTTGATGATGACAACCTTATAAAAAATACTTACCACTTCAATCATACCATAACTCCCCCTTACACCAACAACTCCCCTTTACTCCAAGTGTTGGGTGTGTTTCCAACCCCATCGAACCAAAAGAAAAGAGGGAGCCAAGCCTCTCCTCCACGATGCCGAACCAAGGGCAAAGTCATTGCCACCGATCCAGAACACCACCATTCAAGCACCGGTTTGGCCTCACTACCGGTCCAATCACCACATCTCCATACCGAACCAACTTACTCCCGGACCGAACCATGCCGAACCACGACTCCAACAACCCACTGCCGAACCAACTATCCCCCCTCATCACCATTCCACCATGACCGGATCAACAACACCACACCACAAGCTACCGAGCCAAATGCCCACTCGCTGCCGAACCATCCATCACCGGACCAAACTCCGCTTAGCAACCACCGATCCAACCTCTACCGAACCAACCACTCCAAGCACGGCCGAACCAAGCTCCGCCGAACCAGATGTGCCAGGCCAGATTGCTTCAGCCCAGGCCCACCAGCAGCTATATACATCCAAGACCCATGCCCCCAACCTCACTCTATAAATAGAGGGGCAGGGGTACAACAATGGCAGACAAGTTTGAGAGCTCAAGCACGGAGAGAACTATCAAACAACTTTCTTTTACTTGTATCAAAGCTTTGTACTTGTAATCAAAAGAAGAGAAGAGAAATAACATATAAAGTGGACGTAGGCACATTCTGGCTGAACCACTATAAATCTACGTGTCTTTTTACAGTTTAGCCCCTGCTTTTCATATATTTGCATAAATCACCCAAATCACTAAGAACAACATAAGATCTACTAAATCATACAACTTTGAGGTGTTTGTCCATTTTTTGTGCAAACATTTTTGGTGCTTTCACCGAGAACTAGAAGCTCGAAGCTTCAGCTTCACCTACTTAACAAGTTTTCCTAACAGCATCGTCCGCCACTTGGAAAACATGCCTCCCAAACAGAGAAAAGATGTTAACAAAGGAAAAAACATCGCATCCAGCAGTCTTCCAGATCCAGCTGTCACGAATCAAGTAAATCGTCCTCCTCCAGCAACGGTAACAAATGAAGGACAGGCTAACCCAACCACTCCTGCCACAGAGCAGCCTGCAGCAATTACTAGGGCAGATTTGGACAGAGTTGTTGTTGAAGTAACTAACCGCTTCACGTCCCAGCAGGAAGCCTTGGTGGACCATCTCATGTCACGCTTGAGGGACGCCGAAGAATCCAACCGCAACACTGAATCATGGGGCAAGTCCCAGTCTGGAGGATCTCAGAGACAACAAAGATCTTCCTTCTTCGAAGGAGCTAACGGCAGAAGTAGCCGTGGTAGGAGCCGAGACCGAGCACAGCCCGAAGTTAGGCCTGAGGAAACGTTTGGTACCGAACCCAACAGGGAAGGTACCGGGCGAAGGTCAACTGTAGCTGAGCCTGTCATGCTGCCTAACCACAGAAACACCAGTGAACGGGGCCGAGCTAGAGTTCAGCCCGAAGTTGGACCCGAGGAAGTGCTTAGATCAGAACCCAACAGGGGGAGATCAAGGCAAGGGCCAACTGTAGCTGACCCAAGCGTGCCCCCAGAAGATCAAAGGCAGCTACTGGAAAATATGAGGAATGATAGACGATACCATCCCTACAGGTCGTCTGGACGGAATCAATCCCACAGAACAGAACCAAACTCATTTCTATCCACTCCAAGTTCTGATGAAAGGATGGCACGCTTATTCAGAGAGTGTGTCCAACGGGAGCAAAGAGATCGAGGGATAGGCGCTAGGGTAACCAGCCCTTTCGCCCGCAATATCGAAATTGCTGTCACCCCCCGAGAATGGAAGATGCCAACAATGGAACCCTATAAAGGAACCTCCGACCCCGTTGTACACTTACAGAGGTACACGCAGCATATGCTCATGAGTGGAGCAACAGAGGGAGTACTGTGCAAATGCTTTCCGCTCTTCTTAGCAGATCTTGCTACCTCCTGGTTCTGTCATCTACCCCAAGGATCCATCAGCTCATGGGAAATGTTGAAAGAAAAATTTATCAGTCAGTTCTGCATTCATGTGGAGCAACCTAAGGACGCTTATTCCTTATCCACCGTCAAACAGAAACCCGGAGAAAAGCTGCAGCAATACCTAACCAGATTCAACGCCGCAGCAGCCGCAGTTCAAGATGCCGATGAGAAGCTTATCCTAATGGCCCTCTGCAGTGGGGTGCATCCGGACACTAAATTTGCTAGAAGATTGACAAAAGAAAAACCAGCTACTTTACCCGATTTCTTCCATGAAGCCGGGAAATACATGAGGCTTGAGGATGCTGCCATTGAGGGGCAGTCAGGACAGCAAAGTAAGACGACCCATGGCAACGCCCCTGCCGTGTCGAGGGACGTTCGAAGAAATGATTCCAGAGACAATGCTGGGGGCAAGAAGGTAGAAAAGCGCCTATATCGGCCAGGACCAAGATTCGACACTTACACCCCTTTGAACGAGACCGTCGAAAATATCTTCCTTGCCACCCAAGGCGAAGTTAGATACAAACGCCCACCATACAAGAAGGAATCAGATAACGCACAGAAGTCTGGAAAATTCTATCGCTTCCACGAATCTCACGGACATGATACCAACGAATGCCATCATCTCCGAGATCTGATTGAGGAACACATCAGAAGGAAGAAACTGGAACGTTATGTAAAAAGTCAAGACAGGACTCCAGCCCCTGCCAATGAAAACCCAAGGCTACCCTCACCAGGGACCGACAGAGGAAACCGCAACGCTAGCAGCTCTAGTCAAGAGAAGATAGTGGTCCATACCATCTCAGGAGGTCCGCACATCACAGACAGAAGTTGGAGAGAGATGGAAAGATATGGGAAGTCGCTTAGAGACAATAAAGATTGTGTCAATACGGTTATAGAAGAGCGCCACCCAAAGCGGAAAGAAAGCGATGACATCATATTCAGTGAACGCGACCTAGAAGGAAGACAGTACCCTCACATGGATCCCATGGTTATCTCTGCCCGACTCGGTCCCGCCGAAGTTTACCGAATCCTGGTAGACACTGGAAGCTCTGTAAATATCCTTTTCAAACACGCATTCGACAAAATGAAGCTATCAATGAAGGATGTATCTCCCTGCGATAAACCACTACACGGTTTCACTGGAGATGCGAAGATGCCCCTCGGGCAGCTGGACCTCTTTGTTGAGATTGGAAGCCATCCCCGCTCCGTTGTAAGGAAACAGACGTTTGTGCTGATAGAAAACCATTCGGCCTACAACGCCTTCTTAGGAAGACCAGCCTTATCTGACTTCCAGATTGTCCTAGCCCCATGGTGCCTGAAAATGAAATTTCCAACAGACAATGGGGTAGGGGAAGTGGAAGGAGACCAGGATATTGCACGAGACTGCTATGTAACCGAACTTCGCAACAACCACAGGAAAGATAAAGGGAAAAGTGTAGAGATTGCCCTCTGCACAAAAAGCCTTGAAGCATAGCAACTAAAGAAAGCCCCTCCTCTTCGATACACCAGCGACCCTTTCAATGAATTAGACCCTAGGGACAAAGAGGAGGAGGCCACCGCCAAGCCTGCAGAAGCTATGGAGTTTATATCTGTAGACAGGCACGACTCAAGTAGGCTACTGAAAATTGGGTCCTAGCAGAAAGCTGAATTGAAGGAACAACTCATTGATTTTCTCCGCCACAACTTGGATGTGTTCGCTTGGTCACACGCTGACATGACCGGAATCTCCCCCGACATAGCATGCCACGTATTAAACATTGATCCTACCAAGGCGCCTGTAAAACAAAAAAAGAGAAGTATGGGGGCAGAGCGATCAGCAGCCCTCGATGAAGAAGTAAAGAATCTACTCGCCAATGACTTCATACGAGAAGCTGTTTACCCAGAATGGATCGCCAACCCGGTACTAGTAAAGAAGGCTAATGGGAAGTGGCGGACCTGCATTGACTTCTCCAACCTAAACGACGCCTGCCCAAAGGATTGCTTCCCGCTTCCCAGAATCGACCAACTTGTAGACAGCACAGCCGGGCACGAACTCCTATCTTTTATGGATGCATACTCAGGATATAACCAAATTCCTATGCATGCTCCCGACCAAGACCACACTAGTTTCATCACCGACCGGGGTTTATACTGCTACAAAGTGATGCCTTTCGGACTTAAAAATGCAGGAGCCACCTACCAGCGCCTCGTCAACAAGATGTTTGCAGGGCTAATAGGACAAACTATGGAAGTATATGTGGACGACATGCTGGTGAAATCGCGGAAAGCCAAAGATCACGTAAGCCACCTAGGCGAGATGTTTCAAGTACTTCGGCAATATGGAATGAAGTTGAATCCACTAAAATGCTCCTTCGGTGTGTCGTCAGGGAAATTCTTAGGATTCATCGTTCATGCCAGAGGGATAGAAGCAAACCCTGAACAAGTCCGAGCACTAAGGGACATCAAGATACCTTCCACCCGAAAGGAAATGCAAAGCCTAAATGGAAAAGTGGCCGCCCTAAGCCGATTCATCTCCAAGGCAACGGACAAGTGCGTCCCCTTTTTCGAAGCTCTAAAGAAAGATAAAGGAAAGTTCGAATGGACAGACGAATGCTTAACCGCTTTCCTTAACTTAATCGAACACCTCCAGAAACCACTGGTGCTCTCAACTCCAAGCGAAGGAGAAGAATTATACCTATACCTTGCTGTGTCATCTCACGCTTTAAGCGCTGCCTTGGTAAGAGAAGACAACCGCACGCAACGACCAGTTTACTTCGTCAGTAAAAGGTTTACTGGGGCAGAAGTTAGATATCCTAAACTTGAAAAGTTAGCATACTGTTTACTAATCACATCACGGAAACTGCGTCACTACTTCCAGTCCCATTCCATCAAAGTTCTGACCGATCAGCCACTGAGGCAGGTACTCCATCGTCCTGACACTTCTGGGCGACTACTTAAATGGTGCATTGAACTAAGTCAGTATGATATCACCTATCACCCTCGCACCGCCATCAAGGGACAAGCCATGGCTGATTTCATTGCAGAGTTCACTACCAGCGAGGATAGGGAGCAACTGGAAATAACAGAAGATATCAAATGGAATCTCTTTGTGGACGGTGCATCTAACGAACAAGGCTCGGGGGCAGGTGTGGTAATAATCACTCCCAGGGGAAATAAACTGCACTATGCTATAAGGTTGGAGTTCGCTGCCACCAACAACGATGCAGAATATGAAGCAGTAATAGCCGGATTAGAAATTGCCATCGAGATCGGAGCCAATTCTTTGTGTCTTCACAGCGATTCTCAGCTTATTGTTAATCAAATACTAGGGGAATTCCAAGCTCGAGAAGAACGACTCGTGGCATATCTAAAGAAGACCAAGTTACTTCTCAGCCGATTGGACCACTACTTAGTCAAACACATCCCTCGGGAAGAGAACCAAGAGGCCGACGAATTGGCAAAGCAAGCAAGTATGAGAGACATCGCCATCTTCGGGGCAGTAACTGTCTCAAAGCAAGCGGTCCCAAGTTTTGAGCAAGTGAATCTGATAGCTGCAACCGAAGAAGCGACTTGGATGACTCCCATCCGGGACTACCTACAAAATGGCACACTACCCGACGGACGTAACGAAGTCAAGAAAATCTTGAGGAAAGCGTCCCGCTACACAATACAAGGAGACATCCTCTATCGGCGCGGGTTCTCTAACCCATTGTTAAGGTGTGTCGCCGGAAGGGAAGCCAAGGAAATCTTATCCAACATCCATCAAGGAAGCTGCGGAGATCACACCGGAGGGCAAACGTTAGCAAAAAAGATACTCCGATACGGATATTTTTGGCCCACCTTAAGCAAGGACGCCTTAGATTTCGCCAAGAAGTGTGACAGATGCCAAAAATTTGCTAAGATCCCTCGGCTACCAACAACCGAGATTACTCAAATGACCAGCCCTTGGCCCTTTGCAGTATGGGGAATTGACTTAATCGGTGAACTGCCAATGGGTCGAGGCGGCGCCAAATATGCTATAGTAGCAGTCGACTATTTCACCAAATGGGTGGAAGCAGAACCTCTAAATAAAGTATCTTCAGCGAAAGTTATCAACTTCTTAATCAAAAATGTTCTATGCAGGTACGGAGTCCCACTAAAAATCATATCAGACAATGGACTTCAGTTTGACAGCGAGGAATTCGCCAACTGGTGCCAAGAACACGGGATTCACAAAAGCTTCTCATCCGTAGCATATCCCCAAGCAAACGGCCAAGTCGAAGCAGTCAACAAAATTCTGAAAACTCTAATCAAAAAGAAGCTCGAAAAGTCAAAGGGCGCTTGGGTGGATGAACTTCCTACGGCACTATGGGCCTATCGCACATCTTTCAGAACATCGACAGGGCACACTCCTTTCTCTTTGGCATACGGATCGGAGGCTATGCTCCCAGTTGAAACTATTGTGCCTTCCCATCGTCGGATCCACTATAACCCAGAAGAGAACGAAGAACTCCTTCACATGTCTTTGGATCTAATCGAGGAGAGAAGAAACGATGCAATCCTCAAAACAGCAGCCCACAAGCAAAAAGTGGCAGCACAATACAATTCCAAAGTCAAGCATCGTACCTTGCAGGAAGGGGATCTTGTCCTCAAGCGAATCTTCCCTCGCCCCGGAGCACTAGACCCAATCTGGGATGGACCATATGTAATTCATAAAGATCTCCACAACGGAGCCTATATTTTGTCAACAGTGGACGGAGAGGTGTTCCAGAGGGCATGGAACATCCAACACCTCCGTCGATACTTTTCTTAACTTGTATTGCCCATATGAGGTGAATTAACAAAGAGAATCAGTGGACGTAGGCATTTTCGTGCCGAACCACTTTAAAAAACCTTGTCTCTTTTTTAACTTGTTCCTTTGTATCTTGGCTGCTTGTTAACTTTATCCTTTTCTGTTGAACAAAATCCTGAGTATATAGCATTTCTATTCAAAGCACTCCACAATGCAACTTCACGTGGACAAGACCCAACAGGTACTATGCGAATCTATGCCCTCGCCAATGAGACACTTTCGCTCCAGCATCCCTCTGTTGCGGGTTAACTCATTGCTCGCGACGGCCCTTAAAGCCAACTGTAATGAGCCGATTATAAGCCACCGAGAAGGCCGACTATAGCCGAGGCAGCTCATTACGGCGTTAGGCTCGCCGGCAACTGTGAACCGACTATAAGCCCCAACATAAGGTGTGGCCAGCCAGGGGCAGTTCACAGTTGACGATCGGCACCCACGCTAGCCGGCCACAGTAAATCGAATAATACCCACGATTACGGGCCATAATGGCCCGGGTAGTTACTGTGCGCGATCTCGGCTCCGATGTGTCTTAAGTGCGGCTGTGGTAAAAAAGAATTAACTCCCCGCGGAGGCGTAAGATGGGTGACAAATGTCTCCAAGACCCACAGCTAGGGAAAGTGACTACAAAACCCGTTTGCCACGAACTTAAGCACATCGAAGGCCTTCCGTGATTGGAAGTTTTACTATTTCACGTATTACAATTTTACTTAAAAAGCTTTTTTTTCCTATCCCCTATAACAATCCCCAAAGTACATGATACAGAGTAGGAGATACTCGCCAATGGGTGTAGGGACTCACAGTGGTAGGACATTCGACTACATTCCATGCTCGGTCCTACAAGATATTCAAGACTGCCATCTACGATTAAAACATGAAAGGCGGTATTTTCTTCTTTTATATACAAATACATGACTATAATTTGTTCACACCACACGCTAATATTGCAAGTCATAAAATTATGGTTTAGAACCAGAGTCTAACATCAAACACAATTTAATTACAAGAATATACATAGCTACATTTCTCATACGATATGTCGAAATAGCAACAAATATTCAAGAAACGACAAAATCAGCTTAAGTTAAAAAATTACACGTCAAGAATAATGTTGATTGTTACAAGTAGCAAGAATTACAACTTAGAAGTTACTCTACTGTCTTAAGACTAACGTATACAACCATGTCAAGTCTACAAAAAGAATTTTCCAGGTCTAATCAGGGAGCCGGTTGCGTCGGAGTCTTGTCCTTGCTCTGTTGCCCACCTGTCCGGTCGTAAAAAGAATTCATTAGCGATAAGTAACCAAGTTAACGGAAAGACTAGAAAGGAAGACTTACCAGCACCTGCTTCTTGACCATCCTGGTCGTCATCCTCTACCTGCACACCTGCCTCCTCAGCAGCAAGCAGCCGCATACCCTCCTTTACCGCCACTTTCTCCTCCTTGGTAAAATGGGCAGTGACCACATCCATACTGAAGACCGTTTCACCCTCTTTATCTGCATCAGCCTTAGCCTCCTCCAGAGCCCGGAGATAAATCTTAGCCATGACCCTGGGATAATCATCCATCCAATAGAGATTGCCCTGCTTCCAAGTTCGGAAATACATGTCCTGGAGCATGTCATCCATCATTCCCTCATTCTCCTCAAACTCCCTCATCCGGGCCTCGGAAGCCGACAACCTTTCGACGGCAGCATCTCTCTCCAATCTGTATCTCGAGCAATCAGCCTGAAGGGACCTCCGCATCACCTCCATCTCTTCCCTCAACTTAGCTTGAGCAAGCTCTGCAGCCTCAAGTTTCTCGGACAATTCCTCCACCTGCTCGAGATCCGCTTTCCGAACCTCATCCACCGTGGCAATAGCCATGTCAATCCGCTCTTTGCAAGTAGCTTCCATTTTTCGCAATTCGGCCCGACTGGCCTCTTCCATGGTTTTCCTTAGTCGCCCAGTAGCAGCCTCATGCTGAGAAATCTGAATAGCCTGATCCGCAAGCTGTTTGGCCTGATCCGAAACCACCAATCGAAGTCGGATATTGGCGCTCCCAATCTCCTCTCCGGCCTTAACCAGCCGAGCATGATGCCCCATCAGCTTCTTGGTCTCCTCTGCCACCCGATCAATATTAGCCTTGGCCTCGTCTCCCATAGTGACTATACGAGTAGTGAGTAGATCGAGATCTAAGGACTTGGCTTCATCAAGTACTCGTACCATGGGGTTACGGGGGAGAAGGTGTTCACTAGTGACTTCGTCAAAAGTAATATCATGAGAGCTTGGATCCAGATCAGGATGACCCGCAAATGGATTACGAGCCAAGTCGGGACGGTCGATATGAATAACAGAAGGGTTTCCGGACGGGTGCGGAGAAGGTGCAAACTCGCTACCCTCCTCAGTAATATCATGAAGGGGCTGAGCCGGAGGCTGAGGACCGGGCGAAGTTTCGGATAAAGGATGACTCCTCTTCCTCTGCTGAATACCCTCTTCGATGACCCCAAGAAGAGGACGGTAGCCGACTACATCCCCGGAGCGTTGGGTTGAGGGCTTCGGCTTAGCAGAAGCTTTGGAAAGTTTATATTGCTCAAGCCTGTGTCGAAGGTCTGAAGCTTTGGACGTCTTGCCTGCTCCTGATATAAAGAACAAGTGTCACAAACTTACATCACTATACGATTCGAGAAACGCGGTAAATTACAAGTTAAAAAAGGAAAAGAAACACAGATGTGGTTGTACAAACCCTGGGGAGGAGTGGGATACTGCAATAAGTCCTGGATTTCATTCCAGGATGGGAGCGGGTCATAAAATATTCCTAAGTCCCTATCATTAATGAAGCATGCAGGAGTCAAGAGTTCACCTTGAGTCGTCGGAGCCACCTTGGCTGGAATGGTCGGAGAAGACTCACTTGCACCAGTCCCGGCTTTGTCCACCTTCCCGGTCTTCTCTACCAAAGCCGGAGCCTCATCCAACCCCTCAAAAGCCTGGTGGAACGCATCATCCGTCCACTCCTGAATCTCGCCCGCCTGCCCAGGAAGTAGGGCCCCGATGCCATCGCCACCTTTGTCACCATCCCGACCATCTCCACCCTCGCCTCTTTCCTCCTCTATGTCTTCCTCCTCCCGGGTAAGTGGACAATTGCTGGGGGAGGGACCGTCCAACTTCTTGAGTTTCTTACCTCCGACAGCTGGAGGTTTTGTGAAAGGTTTCCTCTTACTACTCTCCACCGAAACACCTTCTTTGGTCTAAGCAGCCGCCCTCTCCTCCGCCGTCTCCCTCAGCTTAACTACTGACTGCTGCGGGAGGATTAAGTTATATTCCAGAAGAATCGCATTTCTGATCAAGAAGGCAGATGATCTATATTTCCCAAGAATAGCTTCTACCTCAGCCGCCGTCTGAACCAGGCGGTCAGTCTCCACAACCGGAAAGCCACCTGTCGCTAGCAAAAATGAGAAGGTATGAGAAGAAGCATCGCAATCGGAATAGAAATTATAAGTAAAAGCATCAACTTACATCCAGAAGTAAAACGACGGATTGAAATGGAGTCGTCCCTAACAAAGAACCACTCTTTCTTGAACATGCTGAATTTAGAGTACAGATCCAAGACCGGTTTGAAGGTCATGGCTGACTCCAAGCTAATGTATGGGGATCCTTTCTTGTAGCCTCTCAAATTATATAAGTACCGGATCTCCCGGTTGGAAGGAGGGCGCCCGTACCTCCTCTGAAAGATGACGAAAAGGCTCACCAGTATGGCATAAGAGTTGGGCTGAAGCTGGAATGGGGCCACCTTTAGATACGTGAGGAAGCTGACTACCCAAGCATTGAGAGGTGGGATAGCACCACACATACAATGGTACCTACTATAAGCAAAGTACCCTTCGGGAGGATTGTATGGCATGACTCCTGGGCCCGGCAACAGCATGAGGGCTCTATCGATCCCAAAGGAACGAGAGATAACGTCGAGCTGCTCCTCTTTGAGAGAGCTGGGATAGTAGTCCGGGGGAGAAATCAGAAGCTCCTGCGGACCATATCCGTCCACTAATGACCATGGGGTGGGCCCATGGTGCTCCGGTCCTGGCTGAGCTGGGGGCACGGCAGAAGAACCTCCTTCGCCCCCAGACTTCTTCTTATCTGACCTGGTTTCGACTCTTCGAGACATTTATCTGCGGAACAAGAAAAGCACACTATTAGAATGAGAGGTACAGAAATATAAGCAAGCAAGTGTGTAAAGCGATCAAGCATGTACAAGCCAGAGATTTCTCTCATGATTCAAAAATAAATGCCCATTCGGTATTAAAGGTGCAAAGCTCCATTTGGCATTCAGGTTCATTCGGTATTCGAACCCTCTATTTCATTCGGTAGCCCAACATAGAGTCGTTCGGCACGCCGAATATGAGGAAACATTCGGCATTAAAAACCTTTCGGGTTCATTCGGCAAGAGAAGACATACCTGATTCGGCACAAGATTGATTCGGCAAGGGGTTGATTCGGTACAAGGTTGATTCGGCACTCAAACTGATTCGGCTCTCTCTGATTCAGTAAGGGATAACGAAGGGAGTATAGCCCCTATTTATAGACGTGCACAAGATAGCCGGACCAACCGGTTCAGCACCCGAAACCGAATGAAGCTATACCCAATCAAAGAAAAAACAAAGCGCGACATACGCCGGCATATGCCCCCACTTTGGGGGGCAAATGTTGGGTGTGTTTCCAACCCCATCGAACCAAAAGAAAAGAGGGAGCCAAGCCTCTCCTCCATGATGCCGAACCAAGGGCAAAGCCATTGCCACCGATCCAGAACACCACCATTCAAGCACCGGTTCGGCCTCACTACCGGTCCAATCACCACGTCTCCATATCGAACCAACTTACTCCCGGACCGAACCATGCCGAACCACGACTCCAACAACCCACTGCCGAACCAACTATCCCCCCTCATCACCATTCCACCATGACCGGATCAACAACACCACACCACAAGCTACCGAGCCAAATGCCCACTCGCTGCCGAACCATCCATCACCGGACCAAACTCCGCTTAGCAACCACCGATCCAACCTCTACCGAACCAACCACTCCAAGCACGGCCGAACCAAGCTCCGCCGAACCAGATGTGCCAGGCCAGATTGCTTCAGCCCAGGCCCACCAGCAGCTATATACATCCAAGACCCCTGCCCCCAACCTCACTCTATAAATAGAGGGGCAGGGGTACAACAATGGCAGACAAGTTTGAGAGCTCAAGCACGGAGAGAACTATCAAACAACTTTCTTTTACTTGTATCAAAGCTTTGTACTTGTAATCAAAAGAAGAGAAGAGAAATAACATATAAAGTGGACGTAGGCACATTCTGGCTGAACCACTATAAATCTGCGTGTCTTTTTACAGTTTAGCCCCTGCTTTTCATATATTTGCATAAATCACCCAAATCACTAAGAACAACATAAGATCTACTAAATCATACAACTTTGAGGTGTTTGTCCATTTTTTGTGCAAACACCAAGCCTACTATTTTATATAACTTCTCCCCCTTTGTCATCAACAAAACAATAACCTATAAACCTTGAACTTAATAGAAAATGAGATAAACAAACATATGACATAAGAATAATAACTATATATGAGTTAAATACAGCATCCTAAGTTAAATGGAATTCAAGATTTTATACACCAAAGATTGTTTTTAGAAGAACATTAATTAAGAAAACACTTTATATACAAATTAACAAACTAATATACAATCAAGAAAGAGAAAAACGAAAAATGCTTAATGAGGACCCTTAACTATTAGTGATTTATGGACCGAACAATTTGGATAGTGGAGACAAAATTTTCACGTTGTTCGACCAAGTTCCAATTAGCGTCAAAAAGGACCTCTCCAACGCAAATCACGCCATCGTCATCGTCCATATGAACATCCGGATTCAGCAGAGGATGTTCTTCTTCTTGATCCTCTTGTGGTTCTTCCATAGGCTCTTCTTCTTCAAAATCCATGGCTTGTGACGATTATTCGATGATAATGGGATTGGCATGGTTATCCATAAGGAATTTTTGTAAATTCCTAAGAATTCTGCCTTGCCTATCTTGTTCTCTAGCCATTTGCAGTTGACTCACTTGAATTTCCATCATCATTTGAAGCAAATCTTTCATCTTCTCTTGTAATTTGATGACTCGTACATGTGTGGAACATTGAAAAGGGCCAGAATAAGGAGAAGTGGGTGAAGAAGGTTCATTATTAGAAGAGGAAGCCATTAATTTACCGTTTTAGAAGTTTATTACAGAGAATAGAACAGAGGAAAGGAGTAAAAGTTGAAATATATAAATATATAACCAAATAACTAATTTTAGAGGGAAATTTAAATTTGAAAATCTCGGCCTGTATGTCGACATAAGGGGATGGGTCGTGTCGACATGCCCAGTTCAATTTTTGAGAAATTTTTATTTATATTAATTATTAACTATACTTGTATTATTTATAATTTATATTTCAGTTAATGAACATATACCTAATTCTCTTCTAAATTTAGTAAAGTTTTGTTCATTTAATGGTTTGGTTAATATATCAGCAATTTGTTTTTCAGTATTAATATATTCAAGAGTTATGACTTCTTTACTTATATTATCTCTAAGAAAATGATGTCTAATATCAATATTTTTTGTTCTAGCATGATGAGTTGGATTTTTAGATAAGTTTATTGCACTAGTATTATCACAATAAAATGGTGATTTAGTTATAGTTAATCCAAAAAAATTTAAAGTTTGTTGCATATATATAACTTGAGAACAAGCCAAAGCAGCAGATATATATTCTACTTCAGTTGTTGACAAGGATACGATGTTTTGCTTCTTACTAAACCAGGAAACCAGAGAATGTCCTAGAAAGTGACAAGTTCCACTTGTACTTTTTCGGTCTGATTTACAACCAGCGTAATCAGCATCACAATATGAAATTAAATCAAATACATCATTTTTAGGGTAAAATAAACCATAATCTAAAGTATGTTTTACACATCTTAAAATTCTTTTAACAGCTTTTAAGTGAGTTTCTTTAGGTTGAGATTGGTATCTTGCACAGAGACAGACACTATTCATGATGTCACGACGACTTGCTGTTATATAAAGCAGCGAACCAATCATTCCCCTATATAATTTTTGATCAACATCTTCTGATTTATCTTCTTTACTTAAAGCTACATTAGTTGTCATTAGAGTTGGTTTCCCACTAGAAGTGGTCAATCCAAATTTATTAATTAAATCCTTGGCATATTTTTCTTGACTAATGAAAATTCCTTTATCTAATTGTTTGATTTAAAGTCCTAAGAAGAAGCTTAGTTCTCCCATATGACTCATTTCATATTCTTTAGTCATTATATCTGAAAATTATTTATTCATTATGTTATTAGTTGACCCAAATATTATATCATCTACATATATTTGTACTAATTGAATATCATTTTTGTTTCTTTTAAAAAAAAGAGTTGTATCTATTTTACCAATTTCAAAACCATATTGTAGTAAATAAGATCTTAGTCTTTCATACTAGGCTCTAGGAGCTTGTTTCAGACTATATAAAGCTTTCTTTAATTTATATACAGGATTTGGAAATTCATTATTTTCAAAAAGTGGAGGTTGTTCAACATAAACATCTTCTTTTACAAAACCATTTAGAAAAGCACTTTTAACATCCATTTGATATAACCTGAAATTATTGTAATTTGCGAAAGCAAGTAGAATCTTGATAGCTTCTAGTCTTGCTACGGGTGCAAAGGTTTCGTCATAATCAATTACTTCTTCTTGACAATAACCTTGCGCGACTAAACGAGCTTTATTTCTCACGACCTCACCAAGTTCATTTATTTTATTTTTATAAACCCATTTTGTTCCAATTATACTTTTATCCTCAGGTCTAGGAACAAGATCTCAAACATCATTTCTGGAGAACTGATTCAATTCTTCTTGCATAGCAAGAATCCATGAATCATCAGATGATGCTTCCTTTGGATTTTTAGGTTCAATAGTTGATATAAAAGCTACATTACTCATACTATTTAGTTGATTTCTTGTTTTAACTATAGATTCAATATTTCCTAGTATATTTTCTATAGGATGATCTTTTAATAGTCTAATTCTTTTATTAGGTTGAATAATTTCACAATTAGTTTCATTAGGTTCATTATTTAAAGTTACAAAATCATCTTCATCTTCTATTTGTACAGTATCTTTAAAATTTTCATCAAAAGATACATGCATTGTTTCTTCAATAGTGTTAGTTCTTAAATTATAAACTCTAAAAGCTTTACTTCTATTAGAATATCCGATAAAGATACCTTTGTTGGATTTAGGTTCAAATTTATCTAAATTATCTTTTGTATTAATAATAAAACACTTACTACCAAAAAATTTAAAATAAGCTACTATGGGTTTCTTATTGTAAAGTAGTTCATATGGTGTTTTATTAGTTAATGGTCTAATTAAAATCCTATTTAATATATAACAAGCTGTAGCGACTGCTTCAGCCCAAAAGTTTTTAGGTAAGTTGCTATCAGAAAGTATTGTTCTAGCACACTCTTGAATCGTTCTATTCTTATGTTCTACCATTTCATTTTGTTGTGGAGTTCTTGGAAAAGAGAAATTTATGAGTGATTCCTTTTTTATTACAGAAATTCTCAAAATTTTCATTTTCAAATTCTCCACCATGATCACTATGAATAGTTTTTATTTTGAAAGAAAATTGATTTTGAATTCGTTTAGCAAAATTCTTAAATAATTCAAAAGCATCACTTTTAAGTTTAAGAAAAATTGTCCAAGTATATCTTGAATAATCATCTACGATTACAAAAACATATTTATTGTGATTAATTGATTGAACTTGAGATGGACCAAATAAATCTAAATGAAGTAATTCTAGAGGTTTAGAGGTAGAAATCATATCTTTTAATTTAAATGAACTTTTCTTAAGTTTTCCAAATTGGCAAGCATCACATATATTATCTACTTTAAAGTTTAACTTGGGAAGACCTCTAACTAAGTCAAGTTTTGATAACCTAGATAATAGTTTGAAATTTAAATGACCAAATCTTTTATGCCAAATCCAAGGGTCACTTGTATTAGCCAAAAGACATAAGTTATCATTTGAAACTTTCATACTAAGGATGTAAATGTTTTTCTTCCGAATTCCTTCAAAGATAATATTTGACTTATTATCTTCGATGTGACACTTATGTTTTCCAAATTTAATTTTAAATCCTTTATCACATAGTTGACTTATACTAAGCAGATTATGTTTTAAATTCCTAACTAGCAAAATATCAGAAATAAGAGTAGTTTTACAATTACCGACATTGCTGATGCCAATCACATATCCTTTTGAGTTGTCTCCAAAGTTGACCAATCCACCATCTTGATATATAATGTCATTGAGTATCTCGGGATTTCCAGTCATATGCCTTGAACAGCCACTATCAAGTATCCATTTATCTTTCTCAATTTGCACAGTTTGTCCATTAGTTGTTGATTCTTCAAAAGCCATGTAACATGTCTGTTCCTGCATAACAAACCAATTCGGTAGATAACTTGATTTTACACAAAAACTATATGCAGACCAATGATACTTTGATAAAATGCATAGATTCAAACTAGTATTCACAAAATTTTCTAAAAATGCCATTTTCAACTTTTCGAGTTTCAGATTATGAAAACTATGAAAACTTATGCCCTGATACCAATTGAAAGGGAGTGCGGATTAAGGATCTTAAGGCTAATTTAACACTAGAGGGGGGTGAATAGTGTTTAATGGATTCTGCGACTTATATGGACTAAATTAAAATTATGACCCAAACAAATGCAGAACTTAATCACATAACAATCACAGAATCAAACACAGATGCAGAAAGTAAATAAAAGCAGTAAAAGGAAAGAACACACCGGATTTTATACTGGTTCAGAGTTACCCTACATCCAGTCCTGTACCAAGGCAGAACACCTCATACAGATTTTTATTATACCAAAGTCGAGATTACAATCCTCAGTTTCTAAAGGCCTTGAGGTACCTTCCTATGTCACGAGTCCGGGGCAAACTCTCTTGATTTACGGGCCACAAGATTACCCAATTGATTTCCAGGCACAACCACACCTTATAGAGAGACTCGATAAACTTTTGATTACAAATTGATCCTATAACTCTGAATAGCACTTTGATCTTCGAGAGAGGGCAGAGAATCAAACAAGAATGAGATTCTAATTCGATTCACTTGAGAATTCGGCAGAATTTCGGCACGATCTTAAAAATATGAATATTTTAGAATATGGATTTGTGGAGAAGAAGGAGTGAAGAAAATATGAAAATAGTTAGTTAAAAAATTCATTTGTGAAGGCTATTTATAGAGCACCAACAGTCATAACCATTCGTTAAGAGATTTAAACGAATAGACACTTCTTTTGAAAATTGAAACTTTTGAATTCAACGGCCACCATGTCGACATGGGGTATCCCATGATGTCGACATCCCTATGTTAAAAATAATATAAAAATTGTTTTGAAAATGGTATTGAAATGAAAACAAAATGAAATGACTCTGGAGTAAAATAAACTAATTTTACTATGTTTTAAAACATAGAAACAAAGAATATTTAAGGCTAAAACATCTATTTGAAAATCATTTGAAAAGATAATTTGAAGGCTAAAATATTTTGAAAAGTAGTTTTGAAAATTGGTTTGAAAAACCATTTTGAAGTAGTTTTGCAAGCTTCTTCCTGCAGAATATCTCATCACAACAGGAATCGAGAACTTGTACAAAACCAGGATGTTCGTGGGTTTGTAAGCCACTTGTCGTAGGTTTGTAAGCTACTTGTCGTGGGTTTGTAAGCCACTAAGAAGGTAGAAATGGGTTCCATCCCAAATGAAATTCGGAATGAAGGTTTCCATGCTATTATGAAGTTTTAACAAAAACTGGACACATATCTTGAAATCTTGATCTTGATACTCATGAGTCTTCGCACTTGATTTCTTCATCCTTGATCTTTATATTGTACAGTCTTCAATAATTAGTACCTACCTTATATATATCCTGCATAATAACATTCATATATATCTAGACAATAGTGTTAGTGTATAAGTTATAATAAAATAAGTTACAAAGGTTGTTGTCATCAAAACCACTATCTCCAGTTCCTAACAATTCCTTATGGGCAAAGTTTTTAAATTATAAATAATGTAGGCTTGCGAACCAAAACTTATTGGCTCCCCTAATTATTCTAGTG
Source organism: Allium fistulosum (assembly GCA_030737815.1). Taxonomy (NCBI): domain Eukaryota; kingdom Viridiplantae; phylum Streptophyta; class Magnoliopsida; order Asparagales; family Amaryllidaceae; genus Allium; species Allium fistulosum. Next base: position 1,150,089,575 of record CM060905.1, read on the forward strand.
AGACTTGGAAATGCATGCAACACCATAAATCCTCCTTCGATATCCATATTGCTGCAAATTCTGGCCTTGTTCTATCTACTCAGAGCTTTTCCATAGAAATGGCTTGGAATAGTACTCAACTCCATCATCCTTTCAGACTATCCTTTTACATGATATTGGACCCCCACATCCCTTCAAAAATCTCCACTTTTATATGGAAACTCCTTCACAAGGCCTTGTCTCTGGACCTTCAACTTTCCAAAATTTATATTTTGTTAGCCTCCAAATGTAGAATTTGCAAAAGAAGTGCACCCGAGTCTATCTCCTACCTTTTTGGAGATAGTGAAGTGGCCCGTGAAATTTGGAGATACTTCACGCCTTATAGGTTTCCGATATATTTCATCTTCCCTCTACCATCGCATCACTTTTTGGTGGTTTAATGCCAGAGGTAAATCTATTCACACCATTCTATCCCACATTCTTCCTCCTCTGATTTGCTAGCGTATTTGGTTCTTTCGTAACCAGTTCATATCCGCACGCTTAGCATCCTTGATATCATATCTATTATTCACGATGTCATTAAGGCGGCTTTTACAGCTATACCATACTCAGTCCCTCGGAATCGTTTCCTAAACACTTATATCTCTGAATTTTCTATCCATGTTACCTAATGAACTGCTAGTTCAATTTATCATTCTTTTCACCCTTCATTTTTGTCACATGCACTCTATTTGTACATATGTACTGCTCCCATTGGTTTTTTGTTTTAGGTGCTCTAGAAAGCTTGGTGGGCATCTTTAATGGGTTGCTCCTTCAGCAGGACGCTCTCCTCCCCATCGACTCTCGCCAGTCTCGAGGCTCCTCCAATGTTTCACCCCTTAGTCTCCTCATCTTAACTAGTCTAGGGTCTTCCAGAGATGATGATCTGCCACCTCCATACTTCTGTGGATCTCTTGCCTTGGTCTCACATGTTGTACTGCCATTAAAGCCGCTTATTCATCACGTCTTGTGTACACATCCACATCTCCATGCTCACTCTTTACGTCTTACATACGCTCGCTACCATGCATGCTCATATGATATATTTGTGCCTTTTCCTTTTTTTTACTTTACAAATTATACTACATGTACGCCACTGGAGGAAGGTTTTTTTCCTCCTTTTGGTTTATTTATATATATCGATATATTTAAAAAAACTTTTAGTTAATTTCTTATTTAACTAATAAAATCAACTAAATATTAATAAAATTTTGAAAAATATTAAATTAATTTCTCAAATTAATTTTTAAATTTCTTAGACTTATTTCATAATAGTTAAAAAATATCCTTTTATATTTAAATTTAATATTTGAATTTAATATATCTTTTATATTTTCAAACTTAATTTTGAAAATTAGCATGCCTGTCCCAAATCAATTGGGCTAATCTTTTGGACTAACTCCTCTCATTAGACCAGGCCAGAAGCCATGAGTGGGATAATACTTGATTATTCAACACTAAGCCTAGACACTACTTTTCTAGATACCCATCGAATAGGTAGGCTTAATTAGTTGGCCTTAAAGATGCTAACTTGACTGCATAGATCATATGAGCTCTAATAGCACTTAAGGATCTGAGCTGGCTAGTGGGTGAGACGAGTAGAATAAAAAAATTTCCCCCAATTTTGATCATAGCGAGCCTATGAATTCTAAATGTTTACACTAGATTCAATCTAGTTATTAAATAAACCAAATTTTATTTAACTTATTTTATATTTGTTAGTTAATCATATTAATTAATTTAACTAAAAGGATAATTATGAATGTATCATATATATACATTCAATTATATAACAACATAACATAATCTAATATTAGCATGCATATAGCAATATATACGTATGTATGTATGTATGTATGTATGTATGTATGTATGTATGTATTGGAATTTATATTTATTGCATATACGTATACATTACACTTACATATACATTACACTTACACTTACTTACATATAAATGTCTAAGTATATACATATGTTGGAATATACTATAATGTTTGAATATACTTGTAACAACCCGCATATTTTACGATTCGTATATTTAAATGTTTAATTTAAATATAGCATCGTTAGTCGGATTTAAGTCTGAAATGTCACTTTTTGCAAACGGTCGAATTGGGACTCGAGACCACTTCCATTGAGTCTAAAATGGTGTTTGCGACTTTTTTGAGTATAAGCATCGATATGTTTAGAGTAAGTTGAATTTTGCTATTTTCACTTGGGCTTTGGGTTTGGGGTTTCAGCCCACTAACCCATCTAAATACCCTAACTCAGCCCTCTCCTCTCCATTCACTCTCATTTTCCTAACACTCTCAAGCTCAACTGAATAATGGGGGAAAAAGATTGGAAATAGAAATTCCAAGCCCTAGATTTAATTGCAAACTCCAATTCTTGCTCCAAAATCAAAGAGAAGCTTAGGTAAGCCTTCTCTTCATCTTCTCCATTTCATTTCCTCTTCAATTTCGGAAATTTTCTAAACCCTAACGTAGGAAATGTTTTCTTTTGAGCTAGATTGAAGCTCTTTGGGTTGAAATTAGAGAGTGATTGTGCTAGCCTAGCTCGGTAGCTTCTCTCTTGTATTTTTGGGATTAAAGGTGAGATTTTTATCTCACATCTAAGTCTATATCTATCTTTGTTGTTGGGTATGAATTCCTAACATCAACTAATGTTCATTTGTGTTCGATTTGGATCGATTTGGTGATTTGTCAAATTTTTGGTTTTGGAATCCAATTTTTTGAAAATCCAATCTTTGATGTTTGAACACGTTAGTGGAGTGTTTCAGAGAGCCATACAAGGCTGGGTTGTCGTTTGGCGTAAACCCTCAGTCGTAGTTGCTCGTTCGTTCGCTTCCGTCCGTGTTATCGATTTTGCCCCAAAGGGGGCTAGACGGATTCTACCCAGGAAGCACGTTCAGTCGACTGAACCAGTAGATCAGTCGACTGAACCAGTAGATCAGTCGACTGAACCAGACTCCAGGAAATTGCCTGGGTCTGTATCAGTCGACTGACCTTCTGTGTCAGTCGACTGACTCTGGGGCAGAAAGTTGCGTACCCCTGTGTCAATCAACTGACACTCTGGGTCAGTCGACTGACCTGGAAACTAAAAGTTTCCAAGCACTGGTCCAGTCGACTGACCCCCTGGTTCAGTCGACTGACCTGCTTATCTCAGCCCAATTTATTATTTTGCTTGGGTTTCCCAATTTCGATCGATTCGTGTCGATCCAAATTGTTGTTATCGAATTTTTGACTTTGATGATTTCTTTTTGATTTCGTACATGGGTTTTTTATAAAATGATCTTTTTAAATGGTATTAAAAGCTCGTTTCTCCAATTTATAATTTCTATTTAAAACACACACAATTTTGCACTTCGAGCGAAGAGGGAGGAGAATTAAATGATTAAATAAAACGCGTGCTATGAACACGTGCGTTTATCTTTTCAGTTAATTCCTAATCTATTCGTTTGACCGTTTTGGCCTCTGGGTCTGGTTTACCGATGAGATGAGGTAAACTTTGTACTGCTTTGAGTGTGAAATTGACTAACGGTTAGTAAACCGTTTAGTGCGACCGTGGGGTATGGGACTCACGTTAACATTTTCGGGTTCCTTTCTGAGAGTTGCGACACATTCGGCCAGTTAGTGGTGTCCAGTACTGGGCCTTCTGACCTTCGCCACTACGGTTTGTTACCTTCAGGGTTTGTTGCCTTCGGGCTTGAGCCTTCGGGTATGTTGCCTTTGGGCTTGTACCTTCGGGTTTGTGCCTTCGGGTTTGTTGCCTTCGGGTTTGTGGATCCTTGTTATATAGTACTGAGGTCGAGCATCTTTTGTTTCTTTGACAATTATATTTCCCTAGTGTATCGCCTTTCGGTGTAGGTTCTTTGAACCATACGATATATAGTGATTACCTTGTGGAAACTTATGTTACCTTTATTGGTATTTGTTATTTGCCTTTTGGCTTGTTTGGGATATGATATCCTTTGTTTATTTGAGTTGCCGATGATATGAGGCTTGTTATGATTCATCTCATGTTAGATGATTTGGTTATCTCTTTTGGAGATATTTGTGGTACTTTATGACCTTGTATGTTCATTATCATTTAGTTTATCTAACTGATTTGTTTAGCTAGACTGACCCATGTATTTTATACTCGGGTCAGACCGAGATGTTTCAGGTTAGGTACTTTGGACTTAGCCTCTTTTTCTTCCGCATGGACTATTCTGCTAGTCCCTTTTTGTTATAGCTTTTTGTGTAGTCCTTTTTTCTGTAACTCTGATATGTATTCTATTGACTCGCCTGTATATTGTGGTTTGCTTTACCACTTGACATGTATCATTTTGTAAACTCTGCGGTGTATCTGTGATTCTGTATATGTGAAAATGTATGTGATGATCTTCTGTTCTGTGATGTGTATTACATTTGAGTTTTCATATTTATTATGATAGATCCTTCAGCCACCTATGGCTTTGTATTAAGTATTTATTGGATATGTCGATCCATTTAAGTAAGAAGTGGCATTTGTCAGCGTATTCAATAGATAATTAAGACAAGGTTATAGATGGTCGCTCCTAACCATCTATATTCTCCGCATTAGCAGACGGTGTTACCTTGTAATACTCTTTGCTAATGTGGAGCTCGGAGTGGGGCGTTACAATACTATAATATATGTATGTAGTTTGTATACACATATTGATAGTACCCACACAGACATATAGCATGTGTGTGTGTATTTGTGTGTGTGATATTTTATCGCCGCTTATATATTTTATATATGTGCACATATATGAAATAGTGAAAACAAAATTCTATATTATATTAGACATTTCAAAATAATATAAAACTAGAAATAAGAAGATGGAAATGAGATTCTATGTTAGATCTAGATCTAATCAAATCAGAAATAAATGACAATGACATGAAGTAATATCGTAAACTTTTTTCAAACACTATTACAATATCTAGTTAATACCATACTTAGTCACAATAAAATATCCGAACCCTTGAATTGTAGATTTGAAAATACACTCAATTAATATAAAGAAAAATTAAAATTTCACAATTTAATATATTATTTTAATGACAAACTTAATTCAAAACAACACATAAATATTTATATATATGTATGTATATGTAGTGAACCAAAGTTTAATTTTAAGACTTATACTTGACTAAGCAATGAAACTTTTTAGGGTATTGTTATTGACACTACGATTTTGGATACGAGAGTCAAATTTTATGAGCACTTCATACAAAGTTAAATTTCTATGAGGAGTACACGTCCTATTATGGAACATATATTTTTACCTCTTTTGCCTTAGTTAAAACATCAGTACCCTAAACACTTTCATTTACCCTTTCCTTCTTCTTCCTTTTTAAAAAGAAATAATGGGGAGAATAATAAATTCATCTCGATCTTTACAAGTAGATCCAAACTTTATTGAGAAGCTGATGGAAAGATAATCTCTTAACACAATTTATCGCAAGTTTTTTAAGTGCGATAAAAGTTAGATTTTAAAATTACAATGTTGAATACTTTCTTGAGTATGAATTAACCTTTTCTCTTTCTCGTTTGCAATTCCATCTGGAGGTGAGTTCGAATTCTTCATTATTTGATTAATGATTTTGGATTAAAGGTCAATGATGATTAAGTGAAAATGAGGCTAAATAAAATAAGGGCAATTAAGTCAATTTGATTGTAACTATATGAGGGGCTAGTTCTATTAGCATGCCTTATAGTAAAAAAAAGTTATTTAAAAAAAATAGCCTCCTCATATCCAAAACTGGAGTGTCAATAACAATACCCTAATTTTAAAACAAATTGATCAAACAAAAGGTTAACCTGATATTAATTTACAATTAAATATGATTTAATAACTATATACATACATACATGATTCAATTAATCAAAATATTAACACCCTGATTATAAAATAATTAAATTGAAATAGCAGTATTAAATTTCATTTCATCAAATCAGACCTATAAAAACAAACAATATCATATGCAACAAACATAGATTTTTTAGAGCACAAATGAATCGAACATATATAGGTTTTAGTTAAATAATTAACTAACTAATTATGATAAAAAAATTATAAAAAAAAATATTTTACAAATAATGATTTCAGATCCAATCATAATAATATCAACACTCTAAATAAAAACATTCATAAGGCATATTTTGTATTTAATCACTATACATAAAATAATTTTAGAATAGATTTAATAAGTGACAGTGAATACACATATATGTGAACTAAATTAGATTTAAACATCTTGAGTGAATTTAAGATGAAAGTCAAACCTAAAAATCTTTGCTCTTTGTAACACCTTGATTTGAGATTTCTCCTCGGATTTTAAAGTTGATCAACACCTAGCTTCGCTAGAGAAGAATGAACCGCTTATTTTAATTTTATATTTTGTTGTTCACTTGTTTTGGAGTAGTATTTTTGAAAAAAAATAAAGGAGGTAATTTTGGTTATGGCAAGAGAGAAGAGAGGAAGAGAAAAATAATTTAGGTAAGAAAATGAATGGGAGGATTTGTTTTAATAAGAGAATAAAAATCTTCCATGTTCTCACTTTTAAACTTCCACCTTTAATTTTCAATCAAATCTCATTCATATTACTTCCTCTCTCTCCAGCATGCCAGGCCACGTCATGCCATCACATGGATAATTATTTCCAAAAGTTTGTTAAGCAATTAACTATATTGAAAACCTTATTTAAATATATAGAGATATCGTGTATTGATACGCGCATATATAAATTTTATATATGCATCCAAATAATTACCAACAACACAAAATAATCAAATAAATAATAATCAATATTTCTTAAATATTAATTTAATTAATTATAACATTTTATAGATTAACTAAATTATGTTGTTTTTTTAGAGAATTCACAAATATGGTTGTGTGACTCGGATCTGTGAGTTCAGTCGGAGATTAATTTTGAATAGTTCAATAATTAATATTCACGTGTCTCCTTAGCTAGTGAAGTTAGGCCAAATTCATTACTTGTAGACCTTTTCAGTAAAAATATATTTTAATTTTCTTAAGCAATACCTTTTAGTAATGATTATTTGCACTAATTCTCTTTATTCACACTATATCATATTAGGATTTATGGAATTTAATTTTGGTTAAAATTCCAATATCATCCACATTCAACTTAGTTAGTCTATAAACAAAGTCATTAGTTCAATAATAACATTTATTTTTAACCACACTACTCTGGTAAGTGATTTTGACTTTGAGTTCACTACAGTTAACCGTGATACTAACCTTGTACAACTAAGGAGAAGAATTATCTATAGAATAGTGTTTCACTTTCAATGCTTTGACTTAAACCCGACTATAGTCATTCGATGGATGTCATGCCATGATTTAACTATAATTACAGTAGAGTTTCCACTTTGAAGTTCAATAGTATTTTCAAGTCAAGAGAACCGTGTATTATCTTTACTTCAAGATTTATCATTTGACCTAGTTGTTGCTAACCAGCCACAACCTTTCGAATGAGTCATTCCATTGTTACCCAAGAACTATCAATAAATAACCCCTTGGTTCCCAGTAGCCATGAGTAATACTTTACCCGACATTTGGAATGCATTACGTGCTCTGATCTCAATGGATGTATTGACATCCTTTCTTAAAACACCTTGACCAGGAATATTTAAAATAAAATATTATTTACATTGTGATTGATTGCCCATAATTTCAACTATTTGTAGCTATAATCACATAACATTTCATTTAAGGATTTTCTTATTTATATACTTTAAGTTAATTAATTAATTATATGTCATAATATAACAAAGTTTATAATAAAAATCAAATACTTTTGTTATGAATAAGATCGATCACAGAGTTAGATATATGTAATAAATTACATAATTATAGGGCATACCCCTTATTTTCTGAGTTACATACTCTGGTCCTAAAGAATGTAATGATATCCTTTCTCTAAACATATTGATTAGGAATATTTAAAATAATAAGTTGTTTATATATTGTGATAATCTTCTCACAATTACAACTCCTTGTAATTATTATCACATAACATATCATTTAGAATTTTCTATTTTACATGTTTTAAATTAATTTAATTTATTATATCACTATATAACAAAGTATATAACATAAATTAAATACCTTTGTTATAAACAACATTGGTTATAAAGTTAGATATATGTAAAAAAAAATACATAATTGCCCCTAGGTCATACCCTAATCTTTAACATTTAGCACTATGTTGGTGTGTGGTGGCCTTCTTGGACTTTGTTCACAAAGTGCAGTGGGTAATTGCTATGTCAAAGCTCATTGGGAAAATATCTATGGTGTCTTGTCCAACCATTCCTTGGAGTATGAGGATGTAAATGGAGTTGGTGGGCTTGTATAAAATATAATGTCAAGGTGAAGATTGTTAGATTTCAATGATACAATGTTTCGAAATTAAAGTAGATTTTAAAGATATTTTGAGTCAAGGTAGAGTTATGACTAAAATATATTACCTCTTTTATTGCATTAATGAAGACAAGAAATTATCTACATGGAAACGGATTATTTTGGGAGATCAAAGTAATCAATCAGTTCCTTAATTAGTAGATTAAATAAGGTATTTTATAAGGTACATGCATATTGGCATAAATTGGAAAAATCAAATAGATATACGTTTCTGATATGAACCGTTGAATTGATGAGGCATTGATTTATTAACATAAACCAATTACTTAAACTCTAAGTAATAATCTTTATATAAAGGTGGTTGATCTTTAGAGATGTACAATACTCTCAAGTTGTATTTTCTCGTATTCTTCTTCTTAATCTCCATTATCAATCTTGTCATTTTTTCAAAAAATAATAAAATCTTCTCTCCCCAAAGTGAACACTCATTATCTTATGATAGTGGAACCACTATAATACATATGTGTATTTTATTTCTTGTTTGTGCATCTATGATCTATGATTGCTTATTTTGCGATATTGGTTTTTTGTTTATCATTACTCGCCATCAACATGATCCTATTATTTCCACTGTGTTTTGGGTGTTAATCTTAATTTTCACCCATAAATTATAACTCCAGCTATTGAAATGCCTCACTTACCACAGCTCACATCAACAATTCAGAATAGGGTAATCTTAACCTAGAAAGAGTTCATACAGATTCACATTGAAATCAAAGTCATCATAATAAATAAAGATCACAATAGGCAACGAAAATAACAAAGAAAGAGGAAGTGGAGATTGAGATGGGGATTTGTGTAGTTAAAGCCTAACTAAAGCCTCGCTAAATCCCCGCTAAAGCGCATAGCACTCTTCGACCACTACATCTTTTCAATTTAGCGCTATTAAATAGTAGATTCAGTTAAAGCCCTGTTATATTCTGCTATACCCACCAAATTAATGATTTTTAGCACGCTTTAGCGACATTAATACAAAATGGTGACTAGTCCTCTTTTAAACCAAATCAACAAAGTTAGGGCAAACACTTATGTTTAAGGCCTAAGTGCTCAACATAAGTTTGAAATTTAATTTAGTAACCAAGTTAGGACTACATAAATCATGATATTCTTCATTTTGTTATATAAAATTAAAAATATGATTCTTTTTCCTACAAAAATGATATTAGATTGAGAATAAATTAACTTTGGAGATTTAATTTTATTTCCAATAAAGGTTTTTACACCTTTGTTATTTTTGGCTATATCACCTCTATAACTTTTTGCACCTTCACTACTATAGAACTGCTATGCACTTTCATTACATAGGTGGGAGTGGTGAGGAATTTGAAGCTTGAGGTAATGAACCACGAGAAGGTTTGACGTCATCAATAGAGTATCAAGCCCCTCTTCGTGATCATCATGGAGAGGACAAGAAGGAGTGATAGATGATGAAATGGCTAGTGCATTACAATAGAAGCGACATTTAAGGGTACACTTACAAATTAAATTTCTTAACTATAAATGTTTTTTAGGAAGAGTCGAGTCACTAGGAGCAACTGTATATCATAAGAAGTATTCCAACTTTAAGACAAGACTTTCACTCACTGATGATGATGGAGCATGGGTTTTTAACTTCAAAATGTATTGATAAAAGGCATGGGAAGCGAGATTCTAATATGGATGGAGGAGGAAGGACTAGGGAGTTCGATCCTAACTTGGGCTAGAATGAAACCACATTACGAGGAAACATTCCAAAACAATGATATAGAGTGCGGATATCATATTTCCAAACAAATAATACATTGACATCAAATAATGTCCAAAATAACAATCAAGAGACAACTTATCCAACTTAATCCCCACAAAGGGTTTCGCATACCTAATTCCCTCTCTTTGCATTATTGACTAATTAAGTCAAACGAAGTCTCCAATATGACTAGCTAGCTAATTCACACCATATTCAAAGGAAAAACAAAAGATGAATTTTATACAAAATAACACAAAAAAGAATTGTGAGGACTTTCCCTGTCCACCATTGGACTCCACTGGATGATGATGAAGAACTTGCCATGAATGATAATAGATCCAGCTTTAGAGAAGCAATGATGCTCCTCAAGACAAGAAAATACAAAAGAGAAGATGACTTTGTCGAATTTGACCCAAATAACTCCCTTTAACTTACACACATAAGATGCATTCAACTATGGTATAAGAGAGGTAGGAGTCGATAAAAAAATATACCAAGTGATCCTTCGAAAAATCAGTATAGGCCTCAACATTACAAGGAAGTGTAAAAAGTCCATCTATAATATTCATATCAAACTTTATAATGATGTAGGAACTTACAATATTTGGTTTTCGCTTGAATAAAGATGTCCATGTGGGAAGCTTTGGGTTGATCCCAACCTAGGATCTATTGTGGATGATTTTAGCTACATGAGTTCATATACACTGAGAACAATGAAAAAATCGTGACGCTAAGTTGATATCGAAGAGAATGAACAAAGAAATTGGATAAAAAGAATGCATAAAGTCAAAGAAAATGTGTGAAATGGAAAACGAGGAAAAGCGACGAAAATTCTAAGTGTATGATTTTATCGATCCTCCATATGGATCGGTATTTTTTAGTACTTTGAATATTTTTAACACAACGTTAGGTACTAGAACTATATAAATCGGTGTTGAACCAGCCCAATCCGATCCAAAATGTTGGATGGACAAACTTTTATACTTAGAATGTTTTCAGAGAACAACTACAAAGTATCATGGTTGGGTCGGTACTAATCCAATCTCTACTGAATTAAAACTACAATAGAATAAAAAGTCAAACAGAAACCTATTCTTTAGCCTAAATAAGTAGATCTTGAGATATTTCTATATACCACTAGATTTGAGAAATAAATTCATCAAGAAATATTTATTTAGGCCAGAGCACTCGCTTATAAATCCCTACAACACTTAGAAGAGAAAAAATTCAAATTTTAAGAGGAGAAACTACTAAACTGGAATTACAAAGAAAACTCCATTCTTTTTTTGTGAAACTCCTCTTTCTGTTAAGAAATCCTATTTATTTTCTATTTTTCTTCTATGTAATCATTTGATCCTATTGTAGAAAAGAAGTAATAAAATGATTAATGTAAATATAGGCCTTAATCTTGTCGAACCTACAAAAGCCCACTTTTCACTTTCCACGGATTCTACGTCTGAATCGACGCACAAATCCCATGGATAACAAAATGTAGATCGTTAGGACAAAAAGATGAAATAATAGTACATAGAGCTACCTACTTTATTTACACTTTCTGAACTCACAATGGAAGGGATAAAATATAATATATCTTTAAGAAAATGTATAAAAAGTGATTTCCAAAATAACTGCAAGAATAATTACATAAGTCCAAGGGAATAGATCAAAATACCTACATGAAAATATAGAACAATAAAATAACACATAAAGAGATAACTAGAAAACTTCAATGCCTCTATTGCTCAATTGATCTCCCTATGTTTCCTATTTCTTTTCAACCTATTATATATAGAAAAAATAGAAATATAGAGTGGACCAGACATCAACCTCGTGAGTGAAGATAATCTGACTGTATGATGTTATCATATTAGTAAGACATTACAATCCTACCCTTGTCATTTTGTTGTTTCCTATTTAAATATTTAGCTCGTCTTAATAATATGTCAATTCTAACCATTTTTCAATAGGGGTCTCTATATAACAACTAATATTCTCTATCCATTCAGAGATAATGACATATGCCGTATATGCTAACGTCGAGATCATCTGGAAAAAGACAATATGACATATTCATCATTCGATCCCCTAGATAATGACCATATGTTGTATACGCACATAATATTAAGATAACGACCATTTTTCGTATACACCACATAATCCATATATCAAGGCAACAATCATATATTGTATATGCCACAAGCTATTAAAAGACAACGACCATCCCATTGTATACACTAATCAATCCGTTAAAGCAACAATCATCTATCATATACGACCTCTCATTAACTATAACTAAATGTTAGCCTACATATATGACTATAGTGTTCCTAACGTTATCTACATTGTGGTATCAGTTCGCATCTACATATTTGTATCATATATAATGTCCTAATATCATTAATAAGTCAAGACACAGTAGCCACAATCATTCATATTGGCCCTAACAAATCCAGGTTCAATATGGGCTAAATGTAGCAGTCAGTTGACTGTTCATAACCTATCCATTAATTGTGCGTCTGCTATTATTTTTTGATTTAGGCCATTAGTCGAGTGACTGTTGTTAACAATCGACTCCATGCATGGATTGTCGACTAACGGTTTCCAAACAGTTGACCGATGACCCTGGTTAGCCGATTGTTTACCCTATGTTTTCTACTGTTTTCTCTCAGGTTGGACTTGTGTTTTTATCAGGTTATAGATAATGTAGATATAAGGTAAAGATAACGGAGAGATGATTGCTAACAAAGGTATAAGTTAAATATGTTAATGGGAACATAGACCTAAAAGCTAATGATGATATAACTTAAGAATTAACAAAGACAAGAAACATAAGCAAAAGAACATATCAACGATAATGAAAACATGAGTTTAAATGGAAGGATAAAACCAATGCTAATGGAGGAATGAAGTTTTCAGCTAATGAAGTTATAAAACTAAGTACTGCCTGGTCGAAGGCCTATAACTCAAGTGGTTAAAGGTATAACACTTTAGACAAAGATTCCAGAGGTCATTGGTTCGAATGCCTGAGACATCATAATAAGTGTTCTGCTTGAAAAAATTATCACACTTGCTATATAACATAAGGTAAGTACTACTTGGAAAATAAAGTAATACCTAGAACATAAGTGATAGGGTATGTGAGATGCATATGGACAATATGCAAGGAAACACACTTAGCATTGCATTCTCTATCAGGCCTAAAAGTTAATGATACGGTCAGAAAGATTCGAGTAAGGAAGCAATGCAAATTGGATAGAGTCACATGCAAGTTGGTTATAGACCTAGGTGTCATTTTCTTTTATTTTCGTATTTCCTTTTATCAGTACAAGCTGTTGGAAATGAAAGGCTATTATAAGGTCACATGTCAAATTTGCTATAACAAATTTGTAAAAGCATTATATATGTATGAAGGAAAGAAAAGAAAAGCCAGCTAATATATGCACAATATTCTCCTATATTCTCTGTCCGTGTCTTCCTCTTCTCACTTCTTTTTCAAATCTCTCCTCCTCTAAATTAGCATCGTATCATTTGGTGCTTTCACTCTTGTTCTCACCTCCTCTTCCTTAACTTCTCCCTAATATTAACTCATCATGGATGAGACCAAACCTTACTAAAATCATCCCCCATCAAGTCGCCATTCTCGCTCAACAAGTTGACATGCTTCAAATCCAACCATCCAAATGGGTACTCCCTTATTTCGATGATTCTAATCCTATAGAATGGATTTTCAAAGACGAACTATTCTTCCAATATCATTCCACTCTCGAGGAGCAATGTATCAACCTTTCATGTTGTTATATGCATGGTGAAGCTCTCATTTGGCTTCAATGGATGCATCGAAACAACCAACTCTCCACTTGGCAAGCCCTAACTAAAGCCATCAAACAGCGATTCGACATCTCCACTTCTATCTACAATAACCCGCTACCATCACTCGCACAAAGTATTCGACCACCTTCACTTCCCACCACTCCAATTCCTAACTCCATCCCTTTACAAAAGTCACTACCTGATTTTCCATCTCAAATCACCACCAACACAATCTCTACAACAACCCCTCAAACCACTCATATAACTTAAATGATGCTACCATCAAGGCCTAACCCCTCTACTAATGCTTCAACCGTAACCATACAACCCATTAATCGAAAACCATTTCTCTATACTCCTAATCAAAATTCCAAATCAGCACCAAATCCCTCACTAACATTTCATCAAACACCATATTAACAGGAAATCTTGTCAACACCACAAAGTAGAGTTTAAGGAAAGAGTTAGTTCTTTTAGGTCTCTTTTGGTTAGGTAGAGGGGGCAAGGATGTGAATACTTCTTTTAATTCACCTTTTGAATAGGTTTTTATTGTAAAACTTTCCTTATTGACCTTTCGACATAGTCGAAACACTTTTATTCTTTTCTTTCAAGTCTTTCGAGCTTACTAAAGTTATTTGATTATCCCTTTGAAACATTCCTTTTGAAACGATTGTGGAACCCTAAAGGTTGGCTCTAAGAATTCAAGAGTATGGTTTGTCGAGCTGGGTTTTGACCTTGTCGAAAGCTGGTTTCTTAAATGACTTGGGTTTGATTCTGAAATCAAAGGGAAAACAGGTTGGGTTTAAAGTTTCGATCCACCAAAAAGGTGAGTGTTTGGTGAGTGTTGATTTGGAGTTAAAGACTTGGATTACTTGGAAAAGTAGGGGTTCCGACACACTTGGAAGGTACATTTCGATGAGGTTGATACCTATAAAACATAGTTAAATCCAATAAAAGCCTTCAGATAGCTATATAATAAAAAATATTGAAATCTTCCCTTTTTTAATCCAATGATGACTATGCCAATCAATTTCCCCAATTTGATTTACAAATTAGGGTTTACAAATTTGCAAAGTCAAGAAAATACAAGTATAGAGTGAATGAATTCAGATCCCCTAAACCAGACCCCTTGGGTCTTATTTGTAGATGCGGTTTGGCACCTTTTGACCCAGTACTTTCAACCTGGTTGCAAGGTGGTTTCAGATACCTTCCGACTCCTTTGACACTTGCGCATCCCTCCGTAATGCTTTCGAATGGTTTGAACACTTTTGCCTTCGTCGAAAGGGATGGTTGCGCCTTTTCTCTTTGTATTGCTTTGTTATCATAAGAAGTAATGGTATAAGCTTTCAACTCTATCGATAGGTAGTTTCCTGTGGTTTTCGAAGTTGTTGAAGTGTTGATGGTTCCGAAGCTGTAGGTAGCTTCCGAATGTATGCTTGCAAATTGATGTGGAACCTTCCCTGGATATTAAAGGCTTCGACCGATTCAAAAGGCTTGATTCTGCTTTCGAAAGGGTTGTTCTGATCAAGGCATATGTCTGAGTAGTTTGAATGAAGGCGAAACCTTTGGTTTCAAAAGGTTTGGCATGCATATGAAGGGTTGTTATCCATTGTCTTCGAAAGGCCTTTATGCATGTGGAAGCACCTGCTTGGAAAGGGAACCACTGAAGTGGAAGGGTGCTTTTGACCCTTTCGACCCCATTGAAAGGTTGTAATACTTCTGGCTTTTGGTTGTAGCATCCCTTTGACTCCTTCGAAAGGTCTTGTTGGAGCTATTATCTCTTATTCTTCTTCGTCTTATACTCATTCAGGTTTCGACAAGGTCGAAAGGGAATTTGGTAGTAACATTTGCCCCTCCCCCTGCGAAGGGATGCCCTTGACTTTCCAAGTCAATCATTTCAAAACCCTCAATGTTTCCCGCCTTTTCATATTCCAGAGTAAATCTTGGCCGTTCGTTTAAATTTGATCGGGCGGTTTGCCGTCTTTGCTGACTTTTCTTATAAACTACGTCCTCTTCTTCTCCTCTTTCATTCATCTGTAACCAAAATAACTTCGAACACAAATCAAACTTCTTAAATTCTCAAATAATCTCTATCTCTAACAAACAAGAATTCATATCCAAAGTAAGTCCTTATTATCTTACCTTTTGAAATTTTCATTTCATAATGAATTTCGATTTTTTAAAACTTTCTCGGTTCAGATCTTACTATTTTGATTCGATAGAAATCATTTAGGTTTGTATTTGCTTAAAAGCGTTCTATAATTTACTTTTATGCATTGATTCGATTTTTCTGTTAATTTTTATTTTAAAACTATATGGTTCGGATTTTATTGTTGTTGTTGTTATTTTTTAAAGGATTCAAATTTTCATCTCAAAGATTTTGCAATTATGAATGGTAAATTCGCACTTGAATCCATTAGGTTATTGATTTTTTTTTATTTCTGGGTTGAAATCGGATTTGGGGAAGGAAATATCTATTTACTTCGTAGAGAAGTTTTGAGTTGTACGAATCAAAATTTGGTGCTACGATTTTACTGTAACACCCCATATATTTTATAACCTTATTTAAGACATTTAATTAGTTAAATTAAATTAAATGATGTAAAGAGTAATAGATGGAGATTTAATTAGTTAGAGGTAGCCGTTCCATAATGAAGGGGTAACTAAAATGAAATAACACTAGGTAATGTGTTAGGAAACGAGAAGGGTATTTTGGGAAATGGCAACACCTTATACCCTAAACCCTTGTGAGATTCACGTTCACTATTCTCATTTCATAAAAAACGAAAACTTGCTAAGGCCGGCCACCATTTCCATTCTCAAGAAGAATAAAGTTAAGATTCAAGAGGAAAGAAGAAATCAACTAAGTCAACACTCTAAAATCTCATCTATAATCTCTAAAAGCCAAGGTGAAGAATTACTACATCCCTAATATTTCTAGTTTTCGGTTTTTGTTTAGATCCAAAATGATTTTTCTATAACATAGCCATGTTTGATGTTTTAAGATATATATGTGTATTGTTGATGGAATTATAAATGTTTATTCGTGTTTTATAATAATGTTTAGCATGAAAACCTTATTTAATGACATCTGAATACTTTGAAAATTTAAATATAGGTCGGGAATAATATTTTAAAGACGATTTTTGATTTTCATAATTTTCCGATTTAATATGGATTTTATATGAATTTTTGAATGAAGGAAATTATTTATTGGGTTTTAAATTATTTTCGGCTGAAATGATAATTATTTGGGTTTGAGATTTGAACATGTTAGGCAATATATTAAAATATATTTTTTGGAATTTTTTCTAGAATTTTCCTAAGTCATTTGAGGGATATATAAAATTATTTAAGGTATGGGACTTAAATGTTTTATATATTTATAAAGGAGAAGGAGCATTTTGCAAAATAAAATGTTTTATAAATCTTGGTAATTGCGGTAGCAAAATTTTTAAAAGCATTTTATTGACCAATGAGAATTTGACAAACAAAGGTAGGTTGGTTGAAAGTTTCCTTTTTAAGTTTAAAGACAAAATTCACACTTTTTTCATGTTTCAATCCATACGGCTAAACACCTTCCACCCAGACCTTTCTTCCCAGTCGAAGGGTTAGCTTTCGATAAAGTCAAAGTTCAATGCATAAGTTATCAAGAAATTGGTACGTGATGAATTGAATATAGACGAAAAGGTTTAAGCCGAAAGGTTGATGCCGAAAGGGTTGGAATATAATTATTTTATAAGTGAAAAGCTTTCACCCGCTTTGCTTTTAAACTTGATTTTTTGGCTTGGTCACTTTCGACCAGTTCAAGTTATTTAAAGAAAGACTTTAAAACCGTCTGATTGCTTATGCTTCTAGACAACTCAGACCACATGAGGTTAGGTATCCAACACATGACTTGGAGTTAGCTGCCGTTATATTTTCTTTAAAGGTGTGGAGGCAATATCTTTTGGAAGAATGATTTGAGCTATATACTGATCATTAGTCATTGAAGTATATGTTCTCTTAGAAGGAGCTGAACATGAGACATCAAAGATGGTTGGAGTTTATTGCTGCCTATGATTTTGGAATTGAGTATACACCCGGAAAAGGAAACAAGGTAGCAGATGCACTCAGTTGGAAACATCAGAATGCAGTATCGGCTATGATTATTGAGTGGAAAGATTTGGAGGTATTATCGGATTGTAGTGTGCAGTTTAGGTCCAAGGTAGGATCGAGAGTAGGAAATACTGTATTGTCTTGTTTAGAAGTCCGACCGGTAATGATTGAGAAGATAGCTTCTAAGCAAGAAGAGGATCTAGTATTGGTTGAAAGGATCAAAAGGTTGAAGGAAGGAATGGTGGGCGATGTCCTAAAAGTTTCAATCTTGACCAAAATGGGTGGTTGAGAAAGAAAGGAAAATTGTGTGTTCCAAATGTAGAAAACATGAGGAAAGAGGTTTTGGATGAGTGCCATCGTCCGAAGTTCACTGTCCACCCGAGAGGAACAAAAATGTATCAGGACACGAAGAGAAATTTATTTTGGGAAGGTATGAAGCGGGATATAGGATTGTGTGTTAAGTAGTGCTTGAATTGCCAACATGCAAAGGCTGAACACCAGAAGCTAAGTGGATTGCTTCAACCGTTAGAGATTCTGTTATGGAAGTGGGATTCCTAGTAGTATTGTCAGTGATAGAGATTCTTTATTTACCAGTGATTTCTGGAAAAGTCTACAGGAAGCATTAGGAACCAAGCTCAACATGAGTACCGCTTACCATCCACAGACCGATGGGAGGACCATCTTCATCTAGTCGAGTTCTCGTATAACAATAGTTATCAGACTAGTATTGGGATGGCACTGTTTGAAGCATTGTATGGTAGACCTTGCAAATATCTCGTATGTTGGTTGGAGACTGAAGATAGATTAGTTCTTGGTCTGGATTTAGTGAAGGAAGCTGCGGAGAAGATTGAGTTGATTCGAGTTAGGATGAAGGAGGCTCAATCTAGGCAGAAAAGTTATGCAGATAAAAGAAGGAAGGATTTGGAATTTTCCGTTGGGGATTATGTGTTTGTTAAGGTTTCATCGATGAAAGGTGTAATCAGATTTGGGAAGTCAGGAAAGTTAGCACCTAGGTCCATTGGCCCATTTTGTATTATTGAGAGGATCGAGAAACTCGCTTATAAAATAGAGGTACCGAGTAGTTTGGCTGGAGTCCATAATGTTTTCCATATTTCTCATCTTAGAAAATGCGTTAGAGACCCGGAGACTACTATAGCACCTACAGTATTAGAGGATTTAGTAGTAGAACCAGATTTGACTATAGTTAGGAAGCCGATTCAGATTGTGGCCAGAGATGAGAAGAAATTGAGGAACAAGATAGTCAAGTTAGTAAAGGTTCAGTGGAGCAATGATACTAGAGACTGTACTTGGGAAGTGGAGAGCAGGATTAGAGACTCTTACCTAGATTTTTTGAAGGTATGTTTTACCTTTGATTGTTTGGTTGTGTCCTTATCGTAATTTCGAGGATGAAATTCTGTAAGGTGGGGAGTCTGTAACACCCTATATATTTTATAACCTTATTTAAGACATTTAATTAGTTAAACTAAATTAAATGATGTAAAGAGTAATAGATGGAGATTTAATTAGTTAGAGGTAGCCGCGCCAAAATGAAGGGGTAATTAAAATGAAATAACACTAGGTAATTTGTTAGAAAATGAGAAGGGTATTCTGGGAAATGGCAACAAGTTATACCCTAAACCCGTGTGAGATTCACGTTCACTATTCTCATTTCATAAAAAACGAAAACTTGCTAAGGTCGGCCACCATTTCCAATCTCAAGAAGAAGAAAGCTAAGATTCAAGAGGAAAGAAGAAATCAACTAATTCAACACTCTAAAATCCCATCTATAATCTATAAAACCAAGGTGAATAATTACTACATCCCTAATACTTCTAGTTTTCGGTTTTTATTTAGATCCGAAATGATTTTGCTATAATATTGCCATGTTTGATGTTTTAAGATATATATGTTTGTTGTTGATGGAATTATAAATGTTTATTCGTGTTTTATGATAATTTTTAGCATGAAAACCCTATTTAATGACATCCGAATACTTTAAAAATTTAAATATAAGTCGGGAATAATATTTTAGAGAAGGGTTTTGATTTTCATAATTTTCCGATTTAATATGGATTTTATATGACTTTATGAATGGAGGAAATTGTTTATTGGGTTTTAAATTATTTTCGACTGAAATAATTATTATTTTGGTTTGAGATTTTAATATGTTAGGCAATATATAAAAATATATTTTCTAGAATTTTTTCAGAATTTTCCTAAGTCATTTTGAGGGATATATAAAATTATTTGAGGTATGGGACTTAAATGTTGTATATAGTTATAAAGGAGAAGTGGCATTTTGCAAAATAAAATGTTTTATAAATCCTGGTAATTGCAGCAACAAAATTCTGAAAGGTATTTTATTGACCAATGAGAATTTAACAAACAAAGGCAGGTTATTTGAAAAGTTTCCATTTTAAGTTTAATTGCAAAATTCACACATTTTCCATGTTTCAATCCATATGGCTAAACACCTTCCGCCCAGACCTTGCTTCCCAGTCGAAGGGTTAGCTTTCGATAAAGTCAAAGTTCAATACATAAGGTATTAATAAATTGGTACGTAATGAATTGAATATAAACCGAAAGGTTTTAGCCGAAAGGTTGATGGCCGAAAGGGTTGGAATATAATTATTTTATAAGTGAAAAGCTTTCGCATGCTTTGCTTTTGAACTTGAGCTTTCGGCTTGGTCACTTCCGACCAGGTCAAGTTATTTAAAGAAAGACTTTAAAACCTTCTGATGTGACGAAAGGTTGTAGCTGCTACCGCCATTACTTTGTTTTGAAACCTTCCGGCGTCGCCGAAGGGTTTCCACTGTTTTATAAAGGTTTTACTTTGAACCTTCCGACCTAATCGAAAGGTTCACCTGATTTTAAAGTTAGCCGTTTCTCCAAGACTTTCAAAGGGAAGCTTTCGATTTAGGTGGTTACCCTTGTTTTGTGAAATATAACCAAAGGCTTCCGAAAGGTTGTTTGAATATTCTTCAAAAGGTTATATGAATATTTTTGAAAGGTTGCTTTAATAAAGACGAAAGGTTTTAAAAGATAAGTTTCCAGATTGTTTTAAAGTTGAACCCAATCTACCTTCGAAAGGTTATGTTTTAAAGAGTTTAAGCATTCGAAAGGTTTATTCCTGGATCTGTTTCGAAAGGTTTATTAAAGGTTTTCGAAAGGTTTTGAAGGAAAGGTTTTCCGAAGGTTTTTCTAAGGAAATGACTTAAAGTGATTTAAAGAAAGATGTCTAAAGCTTATAACTCCCGAAAGGTTTGTTTTGAATGAATTCGAAAGGTTTTAGAGATGATTTTCGAAAGGTTTAAACATTGAAATTCAATGAGATAATTTCAAAGTATGGAAAGAGGTTCTTTCAAATGGTAAAGTGTTTTCATCAACCAAGTTTTAAATAAAGAATATATATCTAACATGGTAATATGACTTGAATAGAGTATAAAGACTTATATCTTTTCCTTATTCGAAGTTTGATTTAAAGGTTTAAATCATTTTGAAATTTTTTCAAGGAAAATTATGGGAGGGGATCCTTAAGCATGAATAACTCAGATATTAGAAAACCAGATGGGACTAGTATGGGATCGCGTCGTGTACATTAGCTTGTAGCCCCAGCTAATTGTTGTCCAAAATTCCAGTGTGGAGGGCTTGGTCACAGGTAGACTAAAATTATGATTGCACACCGAAGGAACATATGTTGTATACATATAGGTTATTGGTAAGCCCGGAAAACCACTAGGCTCGGGAGAACCTAGGAGATGATTAAGTTAGGGACAAACGGTCCAGAAGGAAGAGATTTAAAATAGTTTAGGACGGACTGTCCTGATGGGAGATGTTAAATAGATAAATAAGGATAGACAATCCTAAATATAAAAATCTTACAGATGTTAGGTAAATTTTGATTATGATTATGTTATCTGGTAGGCCCGAGTCATCCAAAGGTTAAACGTTATTTGTGTTTGAACAGATAGTTCACTATTACCTGATATTTATATTTGTTTACATAATGTACATTTTGTGAGATTAACCATTGTGAATGAAGGTGCATAGTATATGGTTATATGAAAAGATTTGCAAAGATATATTATAAAAGATGTTAGTGAGGGGAAACATGTTCTACTATGCGGCGTGGTCTCACTTAACATAATTAAACCAGGATGTGTAGTATTATTCATACCAGACTTTATGTCTGACTTGAAGTTTATGTTTTCCCCTTAAACTCTCGGGTGCTCAAAATTAATTTGAGTAGATTGAGAGTTAGGTTTTTAGGTTGTTTGATGAATAAGCTACCGGAGGATGCGGGAGGCAACAGATAGTTATTTAGGAATTGCTGCTTTTTATTTATGTTTGAAGAATTTCCGATGTGTTATGATGTATTAGGTCTTAATGACCATTTGACTCTGATCAATCGAGGCGGTATCTTCATATACCGCTCTCGACGTAATTTGTAATAACTAAATTTATTCAGTGCATGGGTAAACGTTTGGGTTATGTTACGTGAATATGGAACAAGTTTTATTTGGAAATGTAATGAAGTAAATTTGTGTTTTTTTTAATTTGTGTTTTGTTTCATATTCAAGTGCTTCTAATATTATTGATACCATTAACATAACCGTATTTAGTCACCGGAAGCTAATACTATAGATGACTGTAACATCTGTAGCGCTTAGTTTTGGGCCTCTAGATAGGGGATTTTACATTTACCTTTCTACCCCTTCGAAAGGGATTAAGGCGGCAACTTTTGTTTTGCTTTCTTAGCCTTTTTCAATGGGGTCGAAAGGTAACCTAGCGCTTCATTTAATTGACCTCGTCGAAAGTTTGTATAGTATAGTTAGTATGAAGTCAACCTTTTCGAAAGCAATTTTGTACTTTAGTGTATTGTAATACCTTTCGAAGAAGTTGGCTAATGTGTCTTACTAAATAATTACCTAATACATTCTTTCGAAAGCATAAACTTTGTCTTATAGGTTTCGCAACATTTAGTACATACTTATTTCCAATTGGTTTTGTAAATTGGGTTGACTTAGACGAAACCTATTGTATTGATTAAAATTTATTTGTTGGTTTGCTTTCGAAAACACGCTCCCCTTTTGACTCTGTTGAAACCTTTTAGAACTAATTGTGATTCGATCATTATCCTTTTCCAATATCGTCAAAACATCCTAAGTCCTTTTTATTTTTTATCGATATGACCCAAACTCAAAACCTTTCGACTTAATTGACATGTATGGTTTCGACAGCATTCATATTCCCTTGGAAAAATAAATTTTATGGCTTTCAACGCTGCCGAAAGGTTCTTTCAACTTGTTTATTGAATGTTTGTAGCGTATATTTTATTAAAATTTGTTGTGTAAGTTTCAACTACTTTTTTCAACAACAAAATTTCCCTTGAGCTTTCGACATTGTTGAAGAGAACTTGTTGGAAGTCGAATTTTATTTTTTCTTTCGACTCTATCGAAAGCTCAACATATTTCATTTTTCTAATTTTAACATTTTTTCAACAATATGAAATTTCATGTTTTTTTTGACATTCTAATTGTTGTAATATGTTTTCAATATTTTTGAAAAATGTTAATTTCATAACATAATATAATTTCTAACTGAAATGATTTCACCTGGCAGAATCTTGAGTTCACCCAAGAAGATTGAAGCTACCTCTAAACATTCCTTAATATCCACCTAGAATGAGGTGGATGCAATTCTTAATGACTTTGGAATTACTGGGGTGGAAGTCATCCCCCCTTCTAAAAACGACACCATTCACAGCCCTCCTGAAGGGTTCTTTGCCTACACAGCAATCCATATTTGGCATGGAGGATTCCTTCCCTTCCCGGACTTCTTATCCAAGTTTATAACCTATCTAGGAGTTGCTCCCATTCAACTATCACCCAATGTGTACACCTATCTTCTATCCTTGGAGCTCATGGCCTTGGAGTTCGGCATTCCTTCTCTTAATGCAGAAGTGCTGAATTATCTTATTCGGTTAGTTAGGCTTAGCAACTTGAACAACCAAATCTTCAGAGCCAATCCCCTCCCCAAGAAGCTAATATCTAAGGGGGTAAACAAGTTCAGGGACTGGGAGACACGGTTCTTCTTTGTCAAGTGCTTTCCCAACATCAGTGGGGTTTTCTCTTCTCCCCGTAAGTTGATCTCAGAATTTATTTTCCATTTAATTATTTTCCTTCGCTAATTTACGCTTCTTTCTCAGGCGCTTCTGTTAAAGAGCTAAATGAAGTGGACAAGAAAACTGTGAAGTCGCTGATTGCTGCTTCTAGTAAGTTTGGGAACAGGCTAACTTTGTTGAATCCCACGAATTTACAAAACCATTCCCTCTTGCCAACTGGTCAGAGGATACTTGGCCCACCTCCTCTAGTCTAGCATACTTCTCGGAGTAAGCGTTTCCTTTCCTTAGGAGATCCAAAAAACTTCCCCCCGATGTCACCAATCTGCCCCGATAACTTTGATAAGTTTAAACGCCGTACTTGTTGTTTAATGTTGTATTACTTTTCAAATCACTTTACTGACTTATAACTTGTTTGAATTTTCTACAGCTACTCCTCTGGTTGAACAACCTTCAAGTGATCCGGCTCTCCCTACTTCAACTTCTCATGCGCTATCTTTTTCCCAAGTCATTTCTAGATCAAAGATGGCCGCCAAAAGAAAATTGGGTAAAACGACTGTGGTGGAACCATCCCTAAAGAAAGCCAAAATTATAGAAGTTCCTGATTCTCCACCATGAGAAGAGAGGGAGTTTGTTGATGTTGATAAATCCATGGAGAGTCCAACTATTGAAGTTCCTCTTGCTCAATCTAAGAAGACTCCCTCCAGGATTGACCCCCTTTCTCACATTGTCATCTCGAGCTCTCCAAGCATGATCGAGCAGATGCAAAAAGATTTGGGGACTTCGACCCCTTCTCAAGAGCTGAATCCTCCTAGACCGTCATCTCCTACGCTTTTGAGCGACTTTGAAAAGATGGTCCAATCTATCTTAAACTCTTCATCTTTTGCTTCAATTCGGCCGCTTTCCTCTATTCCTAACTTAATGGATCATTGTCGCTCACTAATTAAACAACATCTTTTGGTAGGTTTCATATCGGTAACTACCCAATATTTTGGACCATTCGCATCCGCACATGTCGGACTTGAATAATTCAAAATACCGTGTTGTTAATTTAAATTTGGCAAAACTGAACATATACAGTAAATAAATAATCACAGATCACAGACACAGAGTAATAAATGCAGCGGAAATAAAAGAGATAGTAGTTCATGAAGCTACTATATAAATATATAAATTACATCAGAGTTAAACCAGATACAACGGAAGAGTGATACGATACATCAGATACAAATCAGAATACATCACTGGAATCATCGAATACTAAAAGCAGATAGATGGCTGGATCTTCAATCAAAGCTCCAACTTCAAAGGTGAGTCTTGAATACTGGAACACTCAGTCTGACCCGAGCGTAAAGAAAACACAAAACACTCAAGTTAGGATTAACATTCTTATATTTATAAATCCAACTCAAGTGAAATAGCAATTGAAATACAAGTAACTCAAAGGATGTTTGGAATAACCATCCTTTAAGGATCCGTTAAACTATCTACTATGTAGTAGTGTACGCTAAATAGATAATGTCTATCAGTAATATAAAGTATCAAAATAGTGTTAAGGCGTTACCATTATCCCCCTTAACACATTTTATATAAGCGTTATAGTCTATACAGCACTGTAAACTCCACCGTAAACTAGTGGGCTATCAAGGAGTACTCCATAGGTATAACACAAAACAAATCGTAGTTGTCGCGTATATAGGGATCCAAGTATGACAAGGCACATGAGGAAATACCCAAGGTAGTGAAACTACCGTTTGCCTGATCCGGACTGGTGATAACGCATCACCGCAGCGATCGCAACACCGCGAAACAACACTCCCAAAATTAAGGGTGCACCAATCGACAACAAGTAATGAGTAGTTTCGAAGAAGTGTGTTCGCTCGAGGTAGCTAACCTCCATTTGGCCCGGCACGGCTCTTGTTTTAGTCATTTCCAATTTGACAAAAGTGTCAAGGCTATCCATTATCGTTCTCTTTCTTCAGTCATCACGTACATCATTCCAACCACTTCATTCTGGATCACACTCCGCGTATAGTTATTAAAGTGGTTTTCGGTTTAGACAGTGAGTATGTGCCTAACCGATTCCGGTCTCTTTAATAACTTCCGTGATTGTTACATCGATTGGTCGTTTATATATTTCAAAACCAAATCAAATTAAATTTCAAATAGAATTTGTAAACCAACATTTCATTTGCCTTTCAAACAATTTCCATAATTCACGTTTCAAAACTTCCAAATCATAATTTCAAAATCTTATAATTCAATTTCAATTTCAATTTCAAACAATTCAAATATTGATTCAAGTTCGTATAAAAGTTTCATTCCGAAATCATTTAAATTAATTTAATTTAACATTCAAATCAATTTAACTTCATTATATCAAAACTTACAAATTTGAATTAATTTAAATTAGTCAAATCAATTCTTTCAATTACAAGTCTTACATTAATTTCAATAAATCATATTTTATTTCTTGTTAAAGAAATTCAATTTCACTTATTTATTTACTTAGTTACAAATTTCAAAACTCAATTAATAAAGAAAATTAATTTCACTTATTCAAGAAGTTCGATTTTACTTAACAAAGAATTTAATTTTTTTTTATTAAATAATTCAATCTTATTTAATTATTAAATAATGTCAAAACTTAATTATTAAATAATTTCAAACTTAATTATTAAATAATTTCAAAACTTAATTCAATCGCTTCTCAAATTAAACAACGTTCTTTCATCAAATTCCATTGTTAATATTTTGATTCATATTATTTAATATTAACATTTTCCTTTCAAAAAAATTCAAATTCCAACTTCATTTCAAAACCTTATTGTTTATTCAAATAAAATCTTCATTTTATTTTTATATCAAATTATTGACCAATCGATTTTTATTTAATTCTCTATCCTAGGTCAAAGTTCAATTTGGGTATTTATCATTTCAACCCGATTCCAATTCAAAATCAAGCATAACAAAGGGAACTTGCAGTGTGATAACTGGGATGGTGTCAAAGTAAATAAACAAGCAATAACAACAATCAATAACAACAATCAAATAATTAATTCAAATAATCCCGAAATAATCGTATTAATTCACATTGTTGTTTGTGCAAACTAATATAATTATTTCTAGAATCTACACTATCATTTCATGCAGATTAAAGATTATTCCACTAATTATTTATACGGTTTTTCACTTGTCATTCAATTTCAATTTTATACTACAAAAATTAATCCAATATACGTCGATGGTTCAAAGTGTAATTATCACTATTCTACATGTCAATTAATTTAACAATTAAAAGGGGTCATATTCAACTAATCAAATTTAACATATAAACCAGTTTTAAAATTGTTAACTATCCTATATCAATTTCAATTTTGCATACTATTTATCACTTAACACTAACAAATTTACGTCCAATATAAACATCGAACAAACAATCAATTATCAACCAAACTGTATTATCATTGCATAAATAATTAATAGATAATGGTGTTAGATGTCACAGGTGAACTGATACAGGTAATAGCATATATAACAGTGTAATTTACTAACAGCAGCATATTTCAACTGTCGTTTCAATTGAAATCAAATTTAATAAATAAAAGAACGTTAATCGTGAGTGATTGCTCACCTTTCGAGGCTAGAGGAATTTGACAAATGAAATTTGAGTTACGAAGTGTAAGCCCGACTTCCAAATCAAAGCTAGATTGATATGAATCGACGACCAAAGTTGATAAAATAAGAATAGACGAATTCAAATCACAGTTGGATTGACGGAAACGATATAAGTGAGCATATATATAACAAATTTCATATATGATATCATATTCCAAACTCACACATAAAATTTTTTTTTACACCAATGTTTTATAAACAAATATATTACTATTATAATAACATATATGTATAATACTTCAAATATAAATTACTAAAAATTCATGCATAGCGCATGCAAAAACTATATATACAGTGTACGCCTATACTATATAAACATAAACCAACAGACCAAACTATCATTTAACATTTATAACTCTTGCCAGTAGTACATAGATAGATATGATCAAGCACACAAGATAAAATATTATATTATAAAGTATACGTATAAAATAAAACCTTATTTTCTTCCATATATTATAAACACTATAATATAAATATTATAATATATAAAAACATCATATATGCCAACACATTCTACTTTATATTTTTCCTTCTCTAAATAGTACAACTGACGTAAATATTGAACAATCCTGTTATACAACATAGAATATATTATAAAATACTATAACATATATAACAATATAACTTACTCTATAAAATATATCGATCTTAACAGATCAAATAGCGTTAAAACTTATAGACTTCAAATTTACACACTGACCATATACTAACATATTTATAAGATATAACTATTATACACCTATATATATTTTACATGAAATATCTGTCAATAGGTATGTATATCAAACCTTACATAAAATAATATAAACTGGTACACTTCCTTTATAAACTTTTACAATCTGAACCGTATATATGAATACACTTCTAATTCAACAGATAAATATATTAACAAAGTACACCCTGTCATCTATTTATAAATGTAATGTACATATAAACTAATAATATATATATATCTACTCACAGCATATTCAAGATCATGTCCTCAGAGATCTCGGCAAAGCAAAGCAGAAAAGGCAGAAAGTGGCGAGAGAATCAGCACGCGAGGAGGTGCGTCCGAGGGTGGAGTTGCTTCGGTCAGAGGCTGGGGTGCGGTGTGGATGGTTTTGGTGTGGGAAGGTGCTACTGCACGTGGCCTTGGCGGTCGAGCTGGGCGTGATGAAGCGGAGATCGGTCAAGGGAGGAGAGAAAGTTTAGGTTTCGGTGGTTGGTGATGGATGGCGTGGGTAGAGGAAGGGAGTCGCGCGAGTGTTGCGGGATAGTGTGCAAGCATGGGGAAAGGTGTGATTGCTTCGGCACTCAGGGGTAAGGTCGGGCAGAGGTGGCGTAGCGTGAAGTGAGGCGTTGGTCCGGACTAGAGGTTAGCATTTGGTGGAGGTTAGCATTTGGTGGTGGGACGGTGTGAGGAGACGCGGCTGGGTGCTTAGGCGGAGGTGGGCGGTTGCTCGTCGGAGGGAAGGTTGGAAGCGGTGGTCGGCGCCCGGTTTTGGGAGGGAGTTGCGTGTGAAGCTAGCTGAGTGGAGTGGAGAGTTTGCATGGGTGGGAGGATGTTGTCGCTGGGTTGGATGAAGTAGAGAGAACATAACGTTTTTAAATTTTTCTTTCATGGCCAAAAATAAAAGAGAAGAGTATGGGGAGGAGATAAATGAGGGAGAAGATGTGCGGGTTCTGGCAAGTGGCAACTAAGAAAAGTGAACAGGCAAATGCACGTTTGATTTCTTTTAAGGCTTATAATGTACATATATTTCGATCTGAGCAAAAATAAAATGGAAGTTAATGAACCGGCAAGAGAAAAGAAATAGGTAGTGGAGAAGGTAGCAGTAGGAATTTGGGTAGTCACCGTAAATTTTGAAAAGTCACCGAAAATTCTGATTTATACGTTGGAATCAATATACGTTGGAACCATAAATTTTGAAAATAATTATGGCGAGCGATTATTGATCTTGTACAGTAGGAATTTGGGTAGTCACGGTTCAAAGTATGAAAAGAAAATAAAGGTCACGGTACCGATATGGTGGACCGTTTTACCGATTTCACCGCGTACTGAAACTCCGAAACACAGGTACGGATATGTTGCGGAGATCAGCACGACGAGGCGATCAAAACGGTATACAAATATTAGTGATTTGATTGAATTGTAAAAATTTGAATTTTCTACTGGTGGAAAATGCAACAAAATGCAGAGAAATAAGATCGACGGAGCTAAAGAAGTCCGAATTTGGTAAAACGAAAAATGACGTCTTGCTCAGAAGATGATTTAGAATTTTTCTATATAAAAATATTTGGGTTTCGAAAACATTTTATTTTCATCACTTTTTAACTGACTAAATTGAAGTAAATTTGCGCACGAAATAAACTTCCATATTTTTGGACGAAAATTTACCAGTTACTATGTTTAGCTAGACGCATTTCAAATGTAAAATTTTTATTTCAAAATTTTATCGTTTAAATTTCACAAAATTTCAACTAATTACGTTATTAAAACGGTTAAAATTTATGGGTCGTTACAATATCACTTCACCTTATTATTATTGTCTTTCCTCAAGTTTTTGGTTTATGTTGTATTTTTTCTTTCAGATTTCCAAGAGCTGGTTCTCCTTGCAAGATGGTGCATCAAAATTTTCTACAGAGACATCGAGACTTTGAGAAGAAGTTTCAAACTTAAACGGTCAAGTCTCTTCCTTGTCCACAGATAAGAACGAAGCCATAATGGAATTAGAGAGATTAAAAGCTTCTCTGCTCAGTTAGAATTTGCTATTTCCGAAGAGAGGAAGGCTCATCAACTCCATGCTGATGAAAATTTAGCTTTGAAAATGACTCTGAAAAAGTCCGAGGAGGAAAAGACTCGAATGGCGGTAAACAATCTTCTATAAAGGAAAAGCTGAACAAAAATAAAGATTCTTTAAAGTTGGCCATCGACACTATTTCTGATGCAAAGCGACGTGTGTCTCAATTTCTCAATACTTCTTTTGAGGATATCATTATGAATTCTTTTAAAGATGCTATGATGCTCGCCTATGCTGACAACATCGATAAATGCCCTGAATTGAGCTTTCCCTCACTCAACCTTACTCGCGTCAATAAATTCATGGACAAAATTAAAAAGATGGAGCATGGGATTGAAGTCGCCTAAAGAGAGGAAATCGATGCCTAAAAAATTCTATCTTTTGAAGTCCCTTCCTTCGAAATAGAATTTGACTTCGAAGAGGAAGGTGACAAAGATGAAGTTGCCAAGGAAGAGGGCGGCAACGATGATGATGATAATGGTGATGATGACGATAACGATGATGAAAACATCAACGGAGGTCAAGGTTCAAGAGGCGATTGGGGTGATCAAACTAAAGCTTCCGAAAAAGATGGAGATAACAACCCAAGGACTTCTGAAGGTTAATCCCGATCCATCTCTTCATGAAGCAAACCCGCCTGAACCCTCTTCACCTTCAAACCATCAAGAGGAGCATGCTTATATTACTGTTGAAGAATCAAGAGAGAAAGAGCTGGTTTCTCAAGCGTCAATCCCCATTTCTCAGGTATGAGATTTTTTGTTAAAACAGCTTTCACTTCGAAGATAGTAATAGTTTAAATCCTTTATTTTAGATAAGGAGGAAACTCATTCACCCCTATGAAACCAACCTTGAAAGAAAATAAGCGGAAATAAATAGTTTGTGTAAGGAGTTAGATAAAAATCTGAAAGAACACAACATTCTTTCGGATAAATATCATAGGCTTAACAGGAGTGCGGCAGTGTTAGTATCCTTCAAACATCAAGAAGCTGCCCCACGATTGAGAAGGGTGTGCCTCTGATATGATGGTCTTTTAAAAGAGAATCGGGAGTTGATCACACTCTTCTGGATGTTGATTGAAGAGAGAAACATTTTGGTAGATTTTCTATACAAAGCCTATTGTAGACACCTAACTGTAGATTTATCATATTTAGGTGACTTTAGTGGGGTTCTACTTAGGCGTCTACACAAGAGATACTTTGACGAATTTGGATCGGACCTACATTCTGAAGTATGTTGGAACTTTCCACGACTCAGATCAATTCCCTAAGATTTGCCTTCAGATAAACTTAAATACTATAAGGACAATTTTATTTCAAAATTATTTACAAAGTCGATTTCGTATGACCCAGATGAATAGTCGTAATTATGTAATAATATTGATTTGTGAATGTTCATTTTAGTTTTCCTTTTATACTTAGTTGTATTTTATTACATTATCACAGAGTGAATGTCCCTCAAGAAACTTTATCTCTAGAGATTATCTAAGCTAGTATGTTAAATTAAGAAGAGATTATCTCGAAAAGGCATCAATTTTGAAATCTTCAAAACTAGCCAGATATTGTTTTCTTAAAGATTTGCAAAAACTTTATATGAGACATCCTCGTCTCTGCTTTGATTTTCTTGGTGAAGAAAAAGAAAAGCTACTTAAAGAAATCCGATCATATCATACCAGATTAATATGTGGTTGTGATAGTCCTCCTACCGGGGAATGGGACTATAACAAATATCCTCATGTTATTACTCTAGAAGGACTTTATGTTTCTTTTGATTCAACAGTTATTCTTTCTGTTAATTCATTGAGTAAATTTAGTAATGCATTTTCCCATCTTTAGATGTTAAATAAATATCTAATTGTATTTTCTAGTTTCATTGTTACTTGAGTTGTAATCTTTTATTGCTGTAATAAAGAGATTGATTATTCTAGTCTTAACTTCATTATTTTTCTTTTTTGTTTAAATAGGAGTTACAGTTATCTGCAACACCCCTCTCATTAGATTCGGCATCACGTTTTATTAATATTAAAGATAGGTTGTTAGCGGATCTTGAAAAGAAAAAGCTTCTTGACGATACTTTATCTGCTTGTTTCCAAGGTGACACAGAAGCATTAAATGAGAGATTTTTTCTTCAGAAAACAATTATTAGGAATCTCAACGATCAGATTGCCAATTTAGAGGCAGATGTTAAGAGTAAAAACGAAGTGATTTCCACATTGAAGCGTCAAGTTAAGTCAAATCCTTCAATTGACTTTGACCATAAGATGTCGGGACTTCTTCAACAAGTAAGTGACTTGGAAATTAAGTTGAAAGATAGTCAAGCTCAGTGTGAATCGCTCGAATTCATTATGGGAAATAATATTTCAAACGTCGATTCACCGGCTTCTTCCATTATTCCCTCCATTGCAAAATTAACAAGGTCTACTTCTTTTTCCATCCAAAAGTTCCCTACTATAACTAATCCTCCTCCTGGTTTAGACGAAAAAGTGGTAGGGGAATGGTGTAGGAAAGTCAAATTCGAAATGATGAAGTATTTTGATGAGCAACAGAAGATGAGATACTCGTAGCAATAAATGATTATACTGCTAGAATTCAAAAGCTTGAACGCGAGAGGTATCTTCTTCAGAAGCGTATCGCTGATTTGGAAAGGGAAAATAAAACCCTTAAAGGTGTGAACAAAGTCTTTAACTGTGCTTTGAAGACCAACATCGAGGCTATTGATGATGAAGACAAGATGAGGAAGAAAGAGAAGAAACTTAAAGAGGTTCTTCGCATTGCTATTCATCACATCGTGGATCCTTTAATTGTTGAGAATCTAAATAATGTTGTTCAAGATTTATGAATGATGTATATATTTGTTCTGTACACTTGTAAATTGTGAGAAATGCGGATTAAGGATCCTAAGGCTAGAATTAACACTGGAGGGGGGGAGAATAGTGTTTTAAGAAATTTGTTAATCTTTTTGAGTTTATCGAACTTTATTAACAATGTATACACTAATTAGACACAGATATGAACACAGAATCAAACACAGATGCAAATATAAAGTAAAAGCAGTAAAGGAAAGAACACACCGGATTTTATACTAGTTCGGAGCTACCCTACATCCAGTCTCGTACAACTAAGTACGGATTTCCTTTCAAAAGAAATTCAACAAATACAACCCTCGATTTCAAGGCTACGAGGTACACCCTCCAAAATACCAATCCTCTGGGTAGAGATACTTGATTTCCAGGGCAACAAGTTCACCCAATTGATTTCCAAGGCTACAATCACACCTTTTCTCGCTTGATTGATTTCAAAGGCTACAATCACACCTTTTCTCGCTAATATATTACAAAGAAGTCTATAACTCTGAATAGCACTAAGACCCTTGTAGAGATAGTGATGTAGAATCAAACTAGAAGTAATCGAGTATGATTCGATGTTGATTTCGGCAGAGTAATGGTATGATTTTGTAATAAGAAATGTGGAAGATAAAGAGGAGTGAAAATCAGAAAAATATGATTGAAAATTCGTTGAAACTGACCCCTATTTATAGAAAACCAACAGCCATGACCATTCATGAAGAGTTATGGCGAATAGACACTTCTTTTGAAATTTGAATTTGAACTTCAACTGTCACTATGTCGACATACTACCTAGGGGCATGTTGACATCCCTCAACCAAAAATGATAATTTGAATTTCTATAAAAACAATATTTATCTTATATAAAAACTATTTAAAACTTTATAAATATACTTGAATATAGTTGAAATTCATAAGTAAATATAAAGAACAATAAATACATAATTTAACTATAATTTTATATTTAAATCTAAGTATAAATATTAAAAGTTAAATATATTATTTGAAAAGACATTTAAAATCAGGAGTATTTTGACTTTGAAATTAAAGATGTTTTGAGGCTAAAATTATTTAAATTCTGGATAGAGAGTTTTGAATCTTTTAAAAGGAAAGTTTTGAAATCATTTTGAAAACAAGATAATTTTGTAAAATCATTTGAATTGAAATTAGTGGATACAAAATAATGTCCCACTAGATTTTCGTAGGTTCCATCCTACTTAGGGTTCCATCCCTTTAATGGGCTCGAAGTGGATTCCATTCCACGAATAAATTGGATATTAAGATGCCAGTGCTTTTCTACGAGTTTTAACAAATATTCCTAATAAAACAGACTTAACCTTGAACTCTTGATAATCTTGATACTCATGAGTCTTTTATCTCTGTATCTTGAATCTCTATATTGTACAGTCTTCATTCTTGATACCTGCATGGTTAGATCCTGCAAATACATATATATCTAAACTTGTAATGTTAGTACTTATATTTTATAATCTATTCTAAAGTTGTTGTCATCAAACCATCATCTCAAGGACTAACAATCTCCCCCTTTTGATGATGACAACCTTTGTTTATAAAATATTCCTTCTATCCTAATAACTCCCCCTAAAACTAACAACTCCCCCTTAATATATGCCTAACTACCCTATTTTATACTTCTCCCCCTTTGTCATCAACAAAAATTTACTCCCCCTTACTCTTGGACTTTAGTACCTGCATTGATAAACTATACAACGGAATATATAATATATAGCTTAAGAAATAATGATACTTATGAGCATAATAACTTAACTAAAGACTATATTCATTTTAATGTATATATATACATGTTTCACACAGCAAACTTCAAACCAAATGAAATCAATCCACACAAAGTATCAATCCAAACCAAATCAAATCAAACAAATTAATTCAAACAAATCAATCAAAGAAAGAAAATTAAACGTTACAAGGAACATCAACCCATCCTTCTTCTCCAAAGATAGGGTCTTGTTTGATGGCATCCCAATTTTCATTATCAACAGATAGAGAAACGGGAGGATGTGCTTCGTTATCATCCTTGTGCAGGGAGGAGATCATCTATCGAATTGCATCGAAGTGTCTCTCTTGTTCCTTGATCATCTGCATTTGACTTAATTCTAAGTGATGCTGATTACGGAGGATGATAGAGAGAATATTCTTGAATGAATTGAGTGTTTCTTCAAGATTTTCAGATAGATTATGAATAGGATTGGCCATAATTGAATTAGAGAAAGAAATGAAGGATATAGATAATGAGAAATAAATTTCAGTGAAGATTTCTGGAAGACAAAGGTATATATAGGTGTAGAAATTCGTTTGAAATGAATATACATTTGGTAGTTATTCAAATTCAAAATCAATAGACACTTCTGACCAGTACATGTTGACATGGTCAAGGGGGGTATGTCGACATACTTTAGTGAAAATTGATGATAATTTTATTTTGTGAATAATGATGTATATATATTTCTATAATATACTAACATTTATTCTAGATATAAATAAGCTAGATGATAGGAAGGAAATTCAATTTCATTGCATAATTGGATAATACAATGATTAAACATAAGGAACTACACGAACATTCGAAACAAACTAAGACAAATACAATAAGATACTAAAAGATAAAACTAGTTAGAAGATGAAGATGATGAAGATAGTCCAAGTTTCTTGCTGACTTTTGAAAAGAACTTGTTCATCTTCGAAGACATGTTATCCAACTTCCTACTAACGGATCGTTTTAAAATCCGTTGATTCTCCACAATTATCTTTTGGTTTTTGAGAAGGGTTTTGTTGGATGGATTGGAAGGATATTCAATACTTTCTAAGGATGTTTCACCTTCTTCTTCTTCTTCTATTTCCATTTCATCCCTTTCTTCTTCTTCTTCCTCTTCCATTTCTTCATGAGCCAAACGCTCTTCCTTTTCGGTAAGAGTCTCATAAGGTTGAAAAACATATGGGATTTTCATGAGAGAAATGTTTGAGATATTAAAAACTTTTCTAGAGACAAATTCTTCACCTTTGAAATCCACTCCAAAATAGTTAAAAATCCGAGTAAGGTAAATTCCATGATATAAAGTGTTTTCTCCCATTTCAAAATTTTTAGGACGAAGTTCATCCAAAATAACTTGCGCCCAATTTATGTCATAATTTCCGAAAATAGCAAAAAGTGCTTTGCACACTTTTGAAGTAGGATTGTTAAAATTACCCGATCTTGGGGTCAAAGTATGTTGTAAAAGAAGATTGACAATCCTTGCTTTAGGACGAAAGTTTCGGTTTTTAAATTCAAAGTTTTCATCTCCTTCAAAAATATGATGAAATGTCTCACGATCATGTTCATCGATTTTAAAACTAGAAAGATCCATTCCCGTGCTTTTGAAATTAAGAATGGTACCCAAGAGATCAAAATTCAAAACAATTTGAGTCCCTTGACACTACTCCAAATCTCATTCTCATTTCCATTATAAAAAGCATGGTTTAGATTAGCATAAAAGATTTTGACAAGATTAGGATAGCAAACAATGTCGTTTTGAGAAGAGTCAATAAGACTTAAAACACCATTGTTAGCAAAAAGAGAATCAATTTCATAAGAAGAAAAATCTTGAAAAATAGCAAATTTTTCGGGATGGACTTTGGCATAATTAGCATAATTGATGTATGCTTTAATTGCCTCTGGATCATTGAATAATTGCTCTTTGATTTTTCTGGAAATTCTCATGGTTGAGAGGTTGCTTGAAGAAGCTATTAGAGTAAAGAGTAGAGTGCTTGAAGATATGAAGAGAGAGTTTGAATTTGAAAATGAAAGTGAAAAGATATGATAAAAGATAGTGGATAAATAGACTTTCAAAGGACATATTCTCTGGTCAAAAGGTATCTTTTCAGAGAAATAAATGAAGTGAAAAGGTGGAGGGAAATTCAAACATTTGAATTCAAAATTTGAAATTCAAATTCAGGTAGGCATGTCGACATCGTGGTAGGTGCCATGTCGACATGTGCCTGTGAATTTTCATGATATGATTTTCCTAAGATATCTAATATACATATATATAAATATTATTATTAATGTCTTCTGAAATATTATTTTACTTATAATATATTTTAGAATGTGTCAAAAATAATAATAAAATAATAAAATAATAGTAAAAATAGAAAATAAATTTTTAAAATTCAAACAGCATATCAATTTAAAATCAATCAATCAAACAATCAAGCAACTAATTCTATGCAAGCAATTTCAACCAATTATATTGTAAACGTGCACCTTTTTCTAAGTCCGTTTCTTTGAACTTGTCAGAGTCGTGAACTGCAGTGAAACACAAATTCGAGTTATCCGTCTTCTGATCATCATCACTTGAGGACGAGTCTGAGTCATCTAGAGTAGCAGTAAATGCATGCTTCCGTTTCTTTGCTGGTTCATTGTTCATAGGAGGATTCTGCCTTTCTGGATACGGACAGTTCTTTTTGATATGACCTGGTTCGTCACAATTGAAGCATTTGATAAAGTTTGGTACTGTAGTCTGATTACCGGAATTCTTAAAGTTGTTTCTCTTGGAACTATTCAATTTTCTGTACTTCATAAATTTCCTAAAATTTCTGGTCATAAATGCTATCTCTTCATCATTGTCACTGTTTGAGTCTGATCCATCGGTCAATGCATTGAATGACATTGATTTCTTTTCAGATGCTTTGCTTTCTCTTCTCCCGATCATTTGAACTTCAAACGACATTAGATTTCCAATCAATTCTTCTATCTTTAAAGTACTGATGTCATTTGCCTCTTCAATTGCAAGTGTCTTTTGATCCCATTCTGGAGTGAGAGAATTTAAAAAATTTCTGACTTGATCTTCTTCCGAAAATTCCTTTCCCAAAGATATTAAAGAATGCACAATATCTTGAAATCGACTATACATATCTGAAATAGACTCATAAGTATTTATTTTAAATAACTGAAACTGATTTGTGAGCATGGAAATTTTGGTCTGTTTAACTTTGCTTGTTCCTTCGTGAGTTACTTGCAAAGTTTTCCAGATTTCATATGCAGACTTACAAACTGACACTCTATTAAATTCATTTCTTTCAAGTGAAAAAAACAGAATATTCATTGCCTTAGAGTTATTTTGTGCAACAGTCTTTTGCTTAGTGGTCCACTGTGCAAAATTAGTTGTGGGTTCAGAATATTCAGTTTGTGTGATATTCCAAGTATCTAATCCTACAGATTGTAAATATATTCTCATCCTACATGCCCAATATGCATAGTTACTGCCATTAAAAAGTGGTGGTCTGGCAGTAGACTGACCTTCTACAAATGAACTAGTGTTGGTGGTAATAGCAGTACTAGTGTTAGTAGCTGACGCAGCGGATTAATCAAAACAATGTAGATCGATGAAAGTAGCGATCGATGGGTTGGAAGATACTGAAATGCCCAAATTCGTTGATCCGAAGATGCCGAATTCTAGCTATCCCAAACTCGTTGATCGCGCACGATACCGGGTTCAAAGATCTGTGATTCTTCGCACGTTGATCTAGCGCACTAGATTCCGTGAATCGGCTTCTGCAGTCGTTGAATCGAGCGCACTCGATTAACTGAAAGAGGAGATAGGAGATTACACTCAACTACCAATTTGGTGAAAGCACAAAGGTAACAAAACAAGAGTTTTATTTCAAATCAACTAAACTATTACAAATGGCACCACCGGCCTATTTATAGAAGTTACAAATCTCAACACAAATCTGTACAACTCTTAAGTCGGTTCCGACTTATCACAACTCCCCGGCTTACGACTCATCATGCTCTCCGACTTACGACTCAGCCAAAGCATATGACTTACGAGTTACGATACAGAAACACAATCCTACGACCTTCGACTTAAGTACAGACGACTCACGACTTATTACAATAAAACCTAGCGACTTAGCAAACAGAAAATAAAATAGAAAATACATCATTTAAGTCGTTGCCGACTTAACAACTACACTCGACTCAACTTAGGTCGTACGCGACCTAAAATAGAGGACTTAACTCCAGCAGCGGTCTTTCTTTGGACGACTTAAGTCATCAACGGTTCAGATTAACGCGGCATAAGAATCTTCGGCTTCAGGCTTCTGCGACTTAAGAGGGTTCGTTTTAAAACTGTGCGACTTAACTAAGTCGTAACTCGGCAGTGATTCATCACCTCCCTTAAGTCGTAGACGACTTAACCCTTGTGTATTCTCAACTCGTGCTGCTCCTCCTGTATCTTTCCTGTTAAATCGTGGAC
This sequence comes from Allium fistulosum, assembly GCA_030737815.1. Taxonomy (NCBI): domain Eukaryota; kingdom Viridiplantae; phylum Streptophyta; class Magnoliopsida; order Asparagales; family Amaryllidaceae; genus Allium; species Allium fistulosum. Next base: position 1,150,129,390 of record CM060905.1, read on the forward strand.
GACTTATTGCCTCTTCCTTAAGTCGCGGATGACTTATCTCCTTGCCTTCGTTAAGTCGTGGACGACTCATGCCTGTTTCCTTAAGTCGGTCACGACTTATGCCTTCTCCCCAGTTAAGTCGGTCATGACTTATGCCTTCTCCCCAGTTAAGTCGGTCACGACTTATTCCTTGGAGAATTATAGCTTGGCCTGCATCATCCTCCCCTGGTTGAAAGGAATTCGTCCTCGAATTTGCACCTTCTTTCTCCATGACACACTCATCCCCATGATAAGGTACTAGATGCTTAACATTGAATACGTCAGACGTGTACACATCCTTTGGTAGCTTTAACTTGTAAGCATTTTCGTTAATCCGTTTTATGATTTCTATAGGACCAATTTTTCTGGCTTTCAGCTTGTTATAAGTACCCACTGGAAAACGATCCTTTGTTAACACAGCATATACCATATCACCTTCATTAAATTCAACATTTCTTCGCTTCAGATTGGCAGATCGTTTATACTTCTCATTTGCCTTCTCCAATCGTTCTTGAACAATTTTATGACATTTAGTCAGTCCATCAACAAAATCTACAGCTCGCTTTACCGTCCCCTTCGGTTGTGGTATTACCGTTAAGTCCAACGGTCCTTTTGGCAAGTTTGAATACACGATCTGGAATGGACTGAACCCCGTACTACGATTCACTACATGATTATGAGCAAATTCTGCTTGACATAACTTCATGTCCCAACTCTTCAGATTATCTTTCACAAGACATCTCAACAAATTTCCCAATGATCTGTTCACAACCTCGGTCTGTCCATCCGTCTGTGGATGATAAGCGCTGCTAAAGTTCAACTTTGTTCCCACCATCTTCCACAAACTTAGCCAAAAATGACTTAGAAAACGAGTATCCCTATCCGACAAAATCGATTCTGGCAATCCGTGAAGTCGATATATCTCTTTGAAAAACAACTGAGCAACATGAACAGCATCCGCCGTCTTCTTACAAGCAATAAAATGTGCCATTTTCGAAAATCGGTCAACCACCACATAAATGGAATCGTTTCCACGCTGTGTTCTTGGCAACCCCAACACAAAGTCCATACTCACATCAACCTAAGGCTTAGTTGGTACAGGTAACGGCATATATAAACCAGCATTAGTCGCAGTTCCTTTCGAAACCTGACAGATATGACATCGCTCCACAAACCTCTCCACCTCTTTCCTCATCGATGGCCAAAAGTAAGACTGTGAAATTAACTGTAATGTACGGTCTCTCCCAACATGTCCTTCTTCATGTAGTTCTTTTACAATCTTCATTCTCAAACTACAATCAGGTATGCACAATCGATTTCCTTTGAACAGAAAATCATCTACCATCAAAAACTCATCCGTCTCCCCATTCTTGACTTTATCAACAAACTTTGCAAAGTAAGGATCTTCGTCAAATAACTCTGGTATCACATCGAATCCCGTTACTTCAATCTTCATTGTTAACAACAAATGATTCCTTCTACTCAAAGCATCCGCAACACGATTCGTCACTCCCGATTTGTGTTTCACAACAAATGTAAACTGTTGCAGATATGCAATCCATGATGCATGTCTCGCTGAAATCTTGTCTTGCCCTTGTAAATGCTTTAATGCCTCATGATCAGTGTAAAGAACAAACTCTTTCTGAAATAGATAATGTCTCCAGTGTTTAATAGCTTGCACAACAGCATAAAATTCCACATCATAGGTATTGTATCTCATCTTCGCTCCTGATAACTTCTCACTGAAATATGCAATAGGACGCCCTTTCTGACTCAACACCCCTCCAATCCCAACCTTGGATGCATCAGTATGTAGTTCAAACACTAGCTGAAAATCTGGTAATATTAGAATTGGTGCAGACGTTAAGAGTCCTTTGATTCGATCAAAAGCCACCCCGGCTTCCTCCGTCCATGCAAACTGTTTACCCTTCATACAATCAGTCACAAGCGCCATCACACTACTAAAGTGTGGAATAAACCTTCGATAAAATGAAGCCAACCCGTGAAAACTACGAACTTCCGTTATCGTCTTGGGTTGCGGCCAATTTCTAACTGCTTCGACTTTACTCTGGTCAACCTGTATACCTTCTTTCGAAACAACATACCCCAGAAATAAAACACTATGCGTCATGAACATGCATTTCTTTGTTGCAGCATAAAACTGTTCCTGTCGCAATACCAACAATACTTCTCTCAGATGTTGCAAGTGTTCCTCTGCGCTTCCACTGTATATCAAAATATCATCAAAATACACCACCACAAACTTCCCAATGAATGGTCTAAAAATCTGATTCATCACCCGCATAAATGTACTCGGTGCATTTGATAAGCCAAATGGCATTACCAACCATTCGTATAGACCCTCCCTGGTTTTAAAAGCAGTCTTCCACTCATCACCTGGTCTGATACGAATTTGATGATATCCGCTCTTCAAATCAATCTTCGAAAAGATAGTAGCCCCGCTCAACTGATCCAACAAATCATCAAGCCTCGGCATCGGAAATCTATATCTCACAGTAATCTTATTCAATGCTCGACTGTCAGTGCACATTCTCCACGTCCCATCCTTCTTGGGTACAAATAAAGCTGGTACATAACAAGGACTTAGACTCTCCTGCACATGCCCCTGTTCAAGAAATTCTTCCACCTGCCTCCGCAACTCTTCATGTTCCTTCGGACTCATTCGATAATGTGGTCTATGTGGCAACATTGCTCCCGGAACAAGATCGATTTGATGTTGAATGTCTCTTAGTGGTGGTAACTCCTTCGGTAACTCATCTGGAAAGACATCCTCAAATTCTTTCAAAACGGGCTTTGCTTCTTCTGGAATTTCAACCTCTTCACTGCTCTCACGCCCAATCAACAAGAATACTTCCGGCTCTTCCTCAACCTCCTTAACAAACTCCTTCAAAGATAATAAAGTTTTCAGCTCTTCAATCTCTTCCGACTTACTTTCTCCTTGTTGTCTCTTCTTCGGAACTAAGATAATCTTCGTACCTTCAAACATAAAACTGTAGCTATTGGTCCGACCGTCATGCTGTACTACTCGATCATACTGCTATGGTCTTCCCAAAAGTAAGTGACAAACATCCATCTCTACTACATCACACCAGATTTCGTCTTTGTATTTCTTTCCAATAGAGAATGGAACACGAACTCGTCTATCCACTTTCACTTCTCCTCCTTTTCTCAACCATGCTAACTTGTATGGATTCAGATGTTTCTCTGTCTTCAACTTCAACTTTGTCACAGCTTCGGTTGAAATTATATTGTCACAGCTTCCTGCGTCAATCACAAATTTACACACCATCCCCAGTATAGTGCATGTCGACTGAAAGATATTACTCCTCAACCAACTATCTTCTTCCTGCTTCGGTGTCAAACATGATCTCCTCAGCATTAGATTACAACCTTCATCTCCTGACGCAATATCCTGTTCATCCTCCTCAACTGGACTAGAATAATTTCCATCAACATCCTCAACTTCAAGTTCAGCAATCATAGTTCGTTTCTTCGGCTTTGGACACTCGTTGCTTTTATGACCCAATTCCTGACAATTATAACATTTGAAACCATTGTTAACCTTTGCCTTCTCAGCCTCCTTCACCACTGGTCTACTGATAGGTTTAGAAACATTAGAACTCCCACTAACACCCTTCACTTGATTGTTGGAATTAGTAAACACACCACCTCCTCGTCTCCCTTGCTTCTCCCAAGCCAACGCTTTCTGATGTGCCTCCGCCATAGATCTTGGATCGAACATATTAACCATATCCTGAATCTACATTCTCAATCCCCCAATGAATCTAGATGTCAGCTGCTCTTCCGTTTCCATAATATCATTCCTCGCAATAAGCTGATAAAACTCATCCGTGTAATCATTAACAGTCTTTGTGCCCTGCCTCAAATTCTGCAAACGTTGATACATCAAAGATTGAAAATTGTAAGGTAAGAACGTTGCTTTCATCAATTTCTTCATCTTCTCCCAAGATTCAACTTTCGACTTCCCCATTCGTTCACGTGTAAGTTTGGTTTGCTGCCACCATGCCAAAGCTCTACCCCTCAACCTTGTAGCAACCAACTTCACTCTACGATGTTCTGGCACTTCTTTGAAATCAAAAATCTCTTCAACATTAGCCACCCAATCCAAAAATTCTTCAGCTTGCATACCACTCTTGAATTCAAGAATTTCAGTCTTCATTCCAGATTCCCACTTGTGATCATACTCTGAATAATTTCTTCTTTGGCCTTGCCCATGAACACTACCACCATCAAACTCCTCTTCAAAATCAGATGTATATCTATGTCGATACTAACCACCAACATCTCTGCTTCCATCATGTCTACCACCACCATCCCTTCTACTAGCATTCCTTCGATCTGGATCTCGGTCATCAACATTTCTATAACTATCTCGGCTCACACTTCTATGATCATTATCATTACTTCTCCCTTGATTAGAATGTGGTGAAACTCTACTTCTCTCGTGGTTAGATTCTGGTGAAACCCTTCTCCGGTTTTGATTCATCTCCGTCATAAGCTTCTCTAACCTCCCAATGCCTTCATCCAACTTCTCATTGAATTTGTCACTTATACGTTGCTCCATTTGCTCGGCATCTTCCCGTTTATACAAATCTTCAACATTTTGATGACGGTTAGCTCTTCTCGGCGGCATGATTTGAATCTTCTACAAACTCTTCAACACTTCAAAATTCTAACACAATCGGTTCGAATCAAGTCAAACGACTTATCTTGGCTCGGCACACAACCTAACTCGGCTGGCCGACTCAACTCCACTCGCACATGGCTTTATTCAAAATGTCTCGGCGCGCAAAACTTCCCCGCGCGAAATCCAAACACTTTTCGACCTTTGATCCACAATGAAATGGATCGGAAACTCCTAACGTGTTGCTATTCGATGATGAATCACGATGAACACGACGAACACAAAGCCAATCTCCTTGATTTCAACTCAAATGCGAACGTCTTCACTTCGACTTAGCTCGGCTGTAACGACCCGCCCTTCTCGACCCTCGAAAATCGACACAAAATACTCAACAGTATAATACGCCGACGATCGAATGTCGGAAAAGACAGATTGTAGAAGAAAAAGAAAGTAGATAGAAGAAGAAGAACAAAACAAAATCAGAACCTCACAATCGCAGCGGATAAAATATAATATATAGAACAGATCTTTACACAAATGAAAACTATATCTGTTTATATACAATACATCATCATCAGAGTATATCAATACAACCAACCATAATGAGATACATGACTAACAACAATCACAGCAGCGGAATATAAACAAGTACGAATAATACGCCTCGACTCCAGCTCCTCTTCTGCTCCATAGCAACCTATCCTGTAATATACTCGGTCTGACCCGAGCATTATAATAAAATAACACCCGAGTCAGTCTGGAATACCAGCGCATCATAAATACATCCAAACTGATTATTAAAGTTCAAAAATCCTTTGAAAACAAAAGCATCTCGTAAGACCACGCCACAAATAAACATGTCGGGTTTTTACCTTACGATAGCTAAAACACTTTTATATTAAAATCCTCTGATATTATAATAGTGTCTATTTACAAATACTTATAAAATAGCCGAAATTGTTACATCTATTAAATTCCGGCATACTAGCCACAACGTGGGTAATACAAACAAAACTCGTACAAGGCACGTAGGGAGAATGGATTTCCAACGAATGACTAGGCACTGGGGTACCACCTGTCACAGTACGTGGCCTAGATCACAGTACCGAGGAGTACGCCCGCTCCCCTGCAACACAAAGCCGGAATCATCCCTTACTGGATAATTCCAAGTAAAATCACCCCACGGTTGTGATCAGCAACCGCACCACTAAGCCGAAATAAAAGGGACATCTAGACAGGGATGACCTTACTCTCAAGTGGGGGCTACCCACGAAGCCTTGCTGCATAACCCCTGATTTTCAGTCATTCCCGGTTGATGAGGCTTGAGGCTAAACGATACCTTTACAGAACATTCACTTTGAATGCCCATCGTCCACCTGACGATGTCACGAAAGCATTCGTCCATATAAGTCCGTCCCGGGTCCGAACGGAACCGAAGGCACTACTCCTACTACATCCATTTTGGAAATATCCTCAGGATTAGTAGCGACTAGCCCTTGCACTTCACTGCTCCATCTTCGACTCCGAACACGTTACACGAAACGTACAAACCGAATCGAAGTGGTATTCGAGTCTCCAGACCTAGAATCCCGGTATACGGAAACTCGATCCCGGTCTCTTCGAAACGATCAGCGCATTTGGCCAATATTGATAGTCGGTGATTTAACTATCAATTAATGTTCACAAACATCCATACACATCCATCACACAATAAATAATCTCCATATTATTTATTTTCTTCTAATATCTTTCAAAGAGATATTTTCACATTTTCAAAACTCATTTGAAAACAATTTTCCACTCTTCCTTTACAAGGTAAATCTTTTACCCTTTATTCCCATCGGGAATAACCAAGTATAAAACAATTTGCATTTAAAACAGTTAAAAATACTTTATACTGAAATATACTTTAAAATATGAAAATTACTTCTACTTATTTACTCAAAAATATAAATTTAAAATATGTGAAGAAAACTAGTTATTAACACATAAATTTTGATTTAAAGATAAGGGTTTTAGTTTAACTAAATTCAAAATAGCGTTATAAGAAGAAAAATACTAATTTTAACAGCTTAAGCTAAAACCAACTTTTAAATAAATCCATTTGTAAAAATAATTGCTAATATACTCCCAAATTATTACGGTATTAAAAATTATAAATTTATTTCTTTAAAAATAACGATTTCTTAAAAATACTTTTAAAACGATTTAAAACTTAACCTTAGTTAAATAAAATCTTTTTATAAACATTTACTTGGTTTTCCCAGGGTAATACTTTCCCATTTCAAAACATTTCAAAGTACTCTTTCATATAAATCCACTGATTTATTTCAAGTCAATTATGTTTTACAACATAAATTCCAACTCCCATATTTAGCTATAACTTCATCCGAAGTTCACACCCAATTTCCCATATTCGGAAATTCATTTTTAAATCATAGTTTAAACATTTTAAATTAAACATTTTTGGTGAATTTCCAATGGAAGCCAAATTTCCAATTCACTTAATTAAAGTTCAATGAAATACGGCATTTCAAACATTCTATTTTTCATTTGAACTTGTTAATTTATAGTCGGAAACTCCATTTAACATATTTTTAAATTTTCAGATAACATTAGACATTATTAAAATAAACACTGTTATTTTAAACAATTTATAATTCCCATAGAATTCATTTCAGAAAATTTATATTTCACATTTAACAATTTATAAATTTTCCAGTATTTAGAATTCCAATTTTTACCAATTTACCTTTTCCATCCAAAACAGATTCCAAATTTTAAATTCTTTTAAATTCTTATTTATCAATTTCTTGGATTACCCTTAAATCCCAATTTACTCATTTAATTAAATTCTGGATTTAAAATTTATCCAACAATATCACATTCACAATTTAATGTCAGATTTATCAATCACAATACATAAACAGGCATCACTATCAATTATAAAATAATTGCTACATTGTGAGGAATCCAGTTGGATCCCTCCAACCTGTTTCTCCCTGCATCCACAAATATTAGCACATCACAATATAATATCAATCCAAACTGATAATAACAGTTATAATCAACCATTCACACAGATATTTAAATATCAATTATTTATAATGTCTAGCATCCAGATGTGAGTGAGAAAAACTCACATTGAGTTTCGGCGAGCGTTCGAATTTCAAATTAAACCGGACGGTGTCCGATTTAACTCAAATTTCTACTTGCCCGGAATGACTCCAGATCTGCACCATCTCATAGCTCTCGCGTCTGCGATTCCATCGCTACCAAATTCGTCTCAATCTGATATCGTATGAGTTAGTTATTAAATTTTAAAGTTTTGAACATTATTTAAAACATTTTTCTCTATTTTTACCAATCACTGCCGTTCAAAATCAAGTGAAGAAATCTGGCCGCTGATTTCCTCCTTCCCTCTCACGCGACACCTACAGAACATCGAACCCAAACACGTCCAACTAGGGTTAAACGCCGCACCCAAATCGATCGCCTCCACGTCGATCAGGACCTACCACCTCGAAGAGCGCCTCGACCTACACCGATGCCCAGAAAATCTCCAAGCTCGGTCGTCCCTGGGTTGAGAAAAACCTCAACCACCGGCTAACGCACGCGGCCCCACCCAGGTCCCCACACTCCTTCGATCACGATCTCCACCGCACAACTCGAAGAACCCGACGCGCTCTCCGATTTTCTAGTTGGAAGCATCACCTAAAACTCGATGGATTGTTCGCGATTTTGAGGAAAAGGTCGATGATTTTCGGCCATTGAACGATGGAAACGGCGGCTTGAGTTATAAGCTAGGGTTTTGAGATTTATATGTATATATATAATAGTTTAATATTATTTAATTAATATAATTTCTCAATTTAACAGTTAATGCAAACGATCTCCAAACTACGCGTTCCGACAGGCTATCCTGGGGTTTTTCAACGTTCCAGACACAATGGAACAGGTTTCGTAAGTTAATTTGGTCGTATGCGCGAGATACGAAATTAAACGATCAATTTAAAATTAAATCGGTTAAATCGATTTCGATGCGTTTCGAGCCACCACGGTCAAACAACAACTCCGATCGCTACGAAAATTGAAATCCGATAATAACTATTTATTACGGATCCAATGGAACTGGTTTCGTCGAATTCCGAGACTGTGCCCCCGGAAGGCTATTTTAACTCGTCTATTAAATCAGGCGATTTTCTGAAATTATCAGAAACGCTTAAAATTCCACTTTTAAAATTTTAATATCTTAATAATAAATCATATAAAATTTATAATCACATTAAAAATCATTCTGGCTCATTCCGGACTAAAATTTGATTTAATAGCATTTTAATAATATTAAATTCATTTTTAAATTAATATAAATCCCAAATAATAATTTATTCACTTTAAAATTCATCTAAAAATCCAACAGTATTGTTTATAACCAATCGAACCTAAAAATACATTTAAACATCATTTTACAGCTATTTACATCCAGATTCACCTTTTTATCCTAATCCCGAATATTTAATTAGTATCTTCCCGTTATTCAAATTCAACCCGAAATTACTATAATTAAAAATTACAGCTTATTTCATTGATTGAATCTGAATCTATTCATTTTAAAATCAATTAAGAATCCACATTAACATTTAAAATGAACTAAATGTTCAAATTCAATGGCTTAAAAATACGGGATGTTACATTCCTTCCCCCTTATAAAAATTTCGTCCCCGAAATTTGCTAAGGTAGAAAATACTCTCCAACCCGGTTACTTACCCAATTGGCTGAGTTAAAAACTTACATTCACTTTCTAAAATCCTTTAACCCAAACCCAAATCCATTTGCCTCATTTACATTCAAAAGCTTTTGAATTTTAACCTATTTCAAAATAACCTTCCAAGTTAATAAATTTTTCCAAAAACTCTCAAAAATTTTCTAACTCCCAAAATTTCTGGAAAATTTTGGCGGAGTCTCCTTTGTACGGAGGAGCTTCTGCGATATCGCAGGATACACAAATATATATACATCGGCTCACATGGCCGGAAACCAAAATATATCACAATATATATATCAATTCCCAATTATATTTGCGTAGGCGTACCTCTTAGCAAATTTTTAAAAGCAAGCGGCTAATATCTCGTATATACGCGCTCCAACTCTCTCGAACGCCTCCCGTACCTGTACTAAACTCAACAAACTCATCAGTTTCCCAATATGAGCATTTTAACAACATTTCCAATACAAATGCAAACCAAACATATTCATTGCATAACCAATCCAAGCATAGTTCATAACTTAACAATGTTAACCATAATTTATTAACAATTAAAAGATTTCAATCATCTTTTTAAATTCCTTATACAAGTCCAAACTTCATTTTTATTTCACTTGAATGACTTACATTCAAGTTTAACATTCTCAATTCATATTTACATCAATTTGATTACATGCGTATCACTTGCATCAATTTACTTCAATTCAATTACAAATTGATTCACAATCAAATTCTTATTCTTAAATTTGATATACTTACATTTTCTTTATTTTAACTTACATTCCCAATTTGATTTACCATCACATTTTACTTTAAACTTGAAATATTTACATTTCTTTTATGATCCACTTTCATTCATATGCAAAATTACTTAATAATATTTCAATCCATTTCCAATTAATTCAAAATCAATTCCATTTACTATTTTAAACCAATATACTTGCATTCATATACTAATTCTTTGAATTAGATTTCACTCCAGTTCAATTTATACAAAACTCAATTTCAATTGCTTGTTAAAACAACTTAATTCCGAATACATGCCAATTTCATGTCATTCAAACAAAATAATCACCACTTAAACTTATAACCATTTAAAATTAATTTCAACTTGGATGTGTATTAATTTTATTCAATTTTTGCATTGTTCACAATCCAAGTATTTTCTTTTCCGAATGCAATTGTTAAATTCAATATTTCCTTTGCATTTTAATCTCATTAACCAATTCAAATTTACATTAATATCATTCATTCCTGAGTTATTTACAACTCTTATATTTTTAACTCATCATATTAATTAATTTAAAACTCATTTCACTTGCATTTCAGTTTATCTCCTAACAAATTTCATTCGGAATTACTTAAATAAGCCCATTCACAATCATTTGTTTTTCTTCCAAGTTACTTAAGTTCTTTCACAAAATTTCCATCATCTTCTTATATCAATTTTATTTTATTTTCATTTGATTCTCATTCAAATCAAATTTCAATTCCTTTACAACTTTAATGCTCTTTGTTTATTTATCCAATCCATGTACAAATTTATTTTATTAACAAAGAGACCATTTAAATTATTTCTCTCATTTGAATTTTACTTACAATTCAAATCATCCTTATTATAAGTTAATTCCATTATTCATCCTCACTTCCAACATTTATTACCAACTTAAATTTCATTCAACAACTGGATTATTCCCTTACTTTCTAAATTTTGACCAAACTATCAAAATTCTATTTATTGCAATACAAATTCCATTTAATTTAGCTTACACAAGATTTATTTCCAAACAATTATTTAGGATTTCATTTAGTGAGCATTTACTCCATCTAACATCACCTCAACTAAACTAAATTTCCTTTCAATTTGGTTCTCGTCCAAATTTATTCCAAGTTCACTAAATTTTATTTTGCCAAAATTAAATTTATCCCACTTCTTTTACCACTTCAATAAGAATTGAATTCCATTCAATATTGTTTATAATACAATTGTATTTCGGATTTCATTTCAATTCAATTCATTTTCTCCACAAATAAGTTCAAAACTTATTTTCTATTTAAGTTCATTCACATCTTTTATATCTCACTTTACCTTATCTTACTTTATATTCCATTTAGGATTGAGTTTGAATTTGCCACAACCTTCAACTATTTCCATTAATGAGCTTCAATTTCACTTCTATTTAAGAGTTTAGATTGCTCATTTATGTCCATTTCCATTTAATCACAACTTCAAATTATAACACTTTATAACTTAGGAATATGAAGTTATTTGCACCATCTTGAATTCACAAATTTTAGATTGTAAGTATAATACTTAATAGCTTATGGGTACTATTTATTACACAATGACCCTAATTACAAAGTTATTTTATTTCCAACTTAACCCAAATCAATTTAATCCCAATTCTCAATTTTACTTAACTTATTCCAAGTTAAATTCAACTTCTATTCACTTCAATAACTTCATTTACCTCCATTTACCCAAATTAAATTTTAATTTCAGGATTAAAATTTCCATCCTTCCTTTCTCACTTAAATCAACTTTACTTCCAAGATTATAGTTGATTTATTCCAAATTTTAGCTTTTTATTTTAAATAGAATTCCCAGAATTCAATTTACCCGGATTTATTTCAAAACCAATTTGAAATATAAATCAACACATTTCCATTTGATATCCAAATCAAATACCAAATTCCAAAACAAACTGCTTTTACCAAACAATTTTCCTTTGAAAATTCCAAAATCACTTGTTTCCCAAACAAGTCCAAACAAATACCATAACCAACTATTTTGGTAGCAATCCATCACTTTAGAAACTCGAAAATGAATTCTAATGATGTGGCCAGCATCATCAGGATTATTTTCCAGCGACTGAAGTGAGTTCAATGCTTTCCACTTCCAAAATCCACCTCAAAACAATTTCTATTCAAAATATTTCCCCAAAATATACTCCATTCTTACAAATGCTTTTGAAAACATTTCTAACATTTCCAAGATTTCAATCAAATTCAATTTAAAACCCTTCCCAAAATTCCGGAATAAAAATTCTGGTTTAAATCAAATTTTAAATTTCACTTTTCTTATTTAAACATATTGAGTTAACTCTATTTGGTTATAAACCATTTAATATTTTAAATTCTTATTCGCTTATACTTCATTTCAAATTTTAGATCATACTTTAATTTCTTATTTGATTATAGAAGAAACAACCAAACAAGCATCCAATATATATAATAATTTAGAAAATTATTTCTTTATATCAAAATATAATTTTGGGTAAAATTATTTCATTTACCCGCTTTAAAAACAATACTATGTCGGTTTATCTTGTTTAAGAGTTTAGAAACCCCTATCGATACGGTTGTACTTCCCGCACCGACCAGAATTCATAAACACTCAACCGATAAGTCAACACAGTACAAAAACAATTTTATATCCACTAACAAGTACGCTCTCATAGCTATTATTACACTCAACTCATTATAGAGTACTATTGACTCTATTTAAAATGAGTAATTTACCCACCAAAGCCTAGGTTGTCGCCAATCTAAGCTCTGATACCAACTGTAACGACCCGCCCTTCTCGACCCTCGAAAATCGACACAAAATACTCAACAGTATAATACGCCGACGATCGAATGTCGGAAAAGACAGATTGTAGAAGAAAAAGAAAGTAGATAGAAGAAGAAGAACAAAACAAAATCAGAACCTCACAATCGCAGCGGATAAAATATAATATATAGAACAGATCTTTACACAAATGAAAACTATATCTGTTTATATACAATACATCATCATCAGAGTATATCAATACAACCAACCATAATGAGATACATGACTAACAACAATCACAGCAGCGGAATATAAACAAGTACGAATAATACGCCTCGACTCCAGCTCCTCTTCTGCTCCATAGCAACCTATCCTGTAATATACTCGGTCTGACCCGAGCATTATAATAAAATAACACCCGAGTCAGTCTGGAATACCAGCGCATCATAAATACATCCAAACTGATTATTAAAGTTCAAAAATCCTTTGAAAACAAAAGCATCTCGTAAGACCACGCCACAAATAAACATGTCGGGTTTTTACCTTACGATAGCTAAAACACTTTTATATTAAAATCCTCTGATATTATAATAGTGTCTATTTACAAATACTTATAAAATAGCCGAAATTGTTACATCTATTAAATTCCGGCATACTAGCCACAACGTGGGTAATACAAACAAAACTCGTACAAGGCACGTAGGGAGAATGGATTTCCAACGAATGACTAGGCACTGGGGTACCACCTGTCACAGTACGTGGCCTAGATCACAGTACCGAGGAGTACGCCCGCTCCCCTGCAACACAAAGCCGGAATCATCCCTTACTGGATAATTCCAAGTAAAATCACCCCACGGTTGTGATCAGCAACCGCACCACTAAGCCGAAATAAAAGGGACATCTAGACAGGGATGACCTTACTCTCAAGTGGGGGCTACCCACGAAGCCTTGCTGCATAACCCCTGATTTTCAGTCATTCCCGGTTGATGAGGCTTGAGGCTAAACGATACCTTTACAGAACATTCACTTTGAATGCCCATCGTCCACCTGACGATGTCACGAAAGCATTCGTCCATATAAGTCCGTCCCGGGTCCAAACGGAACCGAAGGCACTACTCCTACTACATCCATTTTGGAAATATCCTCAGGATTAGTAGCGACTAGCCCTTGCACTTCACTGCTCCATCTTCGACTCCGAACACGTTACACGAAACGTACAAACCGAATCGAAGTGGTATTCGAGTCTCCATACCTAGAATCCCGGTATACGGAAACTCGATCCCGGTCTCTTCGAAACGATCAGCGCATTTGGCCAATATTGATAGTCGGTGATTTAACTATCAATTAATGTTCACAAACATCCATACACATCCATCACACAATAAATAATCTCCATATTATTTATTTTCTTCTAATATCTTTCAAAGAGATATTTTCACATTTTCAAAACTCATTTGAAAACAATTTTCCACTCTTCCTTTACAAGGTAAATCTTTTACCCTTTATTCCCATCGGGAATAACCAAGTATAAAACAATTTGCATTTAAAACAGTTAAAAATACTTTATACTGAAATATACTTTAAAATATGAAAATTACTTCTACTTATTTACTCAAAAATATAAATTTAAAATATGTGAAGAAAAATAGTTATTAACACATAAATTTTGATTTAAAGATAAGGGTTTTAGTTTAACTAAATTCAAAATAGCGTTATAAGAAGAAAAATACTAATTTTAACAGCTTAAGCTAAAACCAACTTTTAAATAAATCCATTTGTAAAAATAATTGCTAATATACTCCCAAATTATTACGGTATTAAAAATTATAAATTTATTTCTTTAAAAATAACGATTTCTTAAAAATACTTTTAAAACGATTTAAAACTTAACCTTAGTTAAATAAAATCTTTTTATAAACATTTACTTGGTTTTCCCAGGGTAATACTTTCCCATTTCAAAACATTTCAAAGTACTCTTTCATATAAATCCATTGATTTATTTCAAGTCAATTATGTTTTACAACATAAATTCCAACTCCCATATTTAGCTATAACTTCATCCGAAGTTCACACCCAATTTCCCATATTCGGAAATTCATTTTTAAATCATAGTTTAAACATTTTAAATTAAACATTTTTGGTGAATTTCCAATGGAAGCCAAATTTCCAATTCACTTAATTAAAGTTCAATGAAATACGGCATTTCAAACATTCTATTTTTCATTTGAACTTGTTAATTTATAGTCGGAAACTCCATTTAACATATTTTTAAATTTTCAGATAACATTAGACATTATTAAAATAAACACTGTTATTTTAAACAATTTATAATTCCCATAGAATTCATTTCAGAAAATTTATATTTCACATTTAACAATTTATAAATTTTCCAGTATTTAGAATTCCAATTTTTACCAATTTACCTTTTCCATCCAAAACAGATTCCAAATTTTAAATTCTTTTAAATTCTTATTTATCAATTTCTTGGATTACCCTTAAATCCCAATTTACTCATTTAATTAAATTCTGGATTTACAATTTATCCAACAATATCACATTCACAATTTAATGTCAGATTTATCAATCACAATACATAAACAGGCATCACTATCAATTATAAAATAATTGCTACATTGTGAGGAATCCAGTTGGATCCCTCCAACCTGTTTCTCCCTGCATCCACAAATATTAGCACATCACAATATAATATCAATCCAAACTGATAATAACAGTTATAATCAACCATTCACACAGATATTTAAATATCAATTATTTATAATGTCTAGCATCCAGATGTGAGTGAGAAAAACTCACGTTGAGTTTCGGCGAGCGTTCGAATTTCAAATTAAACCGGACGGTGTCCGATTTAACTCAAATTTCTACTTGCCCGGAATGACTCCAGATCTGCACCATCTCATAGCTCTCGCGTCTGCAATTCCATCGCTACCAAATTCGTCTCAATCTGATATCGTATGAGTTAGTTATTAAATTTTAAAGTTTTGAACATTATTTAAAACATTTTTCTCTATTTTTACCAATCACTGCCGTTCAAAATCAAGTGAAGAAATCTGGCCGCTGATTTCCTCCTTCCCTCTCACGCGACACCTACAGAACATCGAACCCAAACACGTCCAACTAGGGTTAAACGCCGCACCCAAATCGATCGCCTCCACGTCGATCAGGACCTACCACCTCGAAGAGCGCCTCGACCTACACCGATGCCCAGAAAATCTCCAAGCTCGGTCGTCCCTGGGTTGAGAAAAACCTCAACCACCGGCTAACGCACGCGGCCCCACCCAGGTCCCCACACTCCTTCGATCACGATCTCCACCGCACAACTCGAAGAACCCGACGCGCTCTCCGATTTTCTAGTTGGAAGCATCACCTAAAACTCGATGGATTGTTCGCGATTTTGAGGAAAAGGTCGATGATTTTCGGCCATTGAACGATGGAAACGGCGGCTTGAGTTATAAGCTAGGGTTTTGAGATTTATATGTATATATATAATAGTTTAATATTATTTAATTAATATAATTTCTCAATTTAACAGTTAATGCAAACGATCTCCAAACTACGCGTTCCGACAGGCTATCCTGGGGTTTTTCAACGTTCCAGACACAATGGAACAGGTTTCGTAAGTTAATTTGGTCGTATGCGCGAGATACGAAATTAAACGATCAATTTAAAATTAAATCGGTTAAATCGATTTCGATGCGTTTCGAGCCACCACGGTCAAACAACAACTCCGATCGCTACGAAAATTGAAATCCGATAATAACTATTTATTACGGATCCAATGGAACTGGTTTCGTCGAATTCCGAGACTGTGCCCCCGGAAGGCTATTTTAACTCGTCTATTAAATCAGGCGATTTTCTGAAATTATCAGAAACGCTTAAAATTCCACTTTTAAAATTTTAATATCTTAATAATAAATCATATAAAATTTATAATCACATTAAAAATCATTCTGGCTCATTCCGGACTAAAATTTGATTTAATAGCATTTTAATAATATTAAATTCATTTTTAAATTAATATAAATCCCAAATAATAATTTATTCACTTTAAAATTCATCTAAAAATCCAACAGTATTGTTTATAACCAATCGAACCTAAAAATACATTTAAACATCATTTTACAGCTATTTACATCCAGATTCACCTTTTTATCCTAATCCCGAATATTTAATTAGTATCTTCCCGTTATTCAAATTCAACCCGAAATTACTATAATTAAAAATTACAGCTTATTTCATTGATTGAATCTGAATCTATTCATTTTAAAATCAATTAAGAATCCACATTAACATTTAAAATGAACTAAATGTTCAAATTCAATGGCTTAAAAATACGGGATGTTACATCGGCCGATCTTGATTCCTTCAAACTTCTAAAATGATTAGGCTCCAAGTCTCGATCTAGCTATGATTGGCTAGAACAAGCTCTGATACCAAACTGACGCAGCGGATTAATCAAAACAATGTAGATCGATGAAAGTAGCGATTGATGGGTTGGAAGATACTGAAATGCCCAAATTCGTTGATCCGAAGATGCTGAATTCTAGCTATCCCGAACTCGTTGATCGCGCACGATACCGGGTTCAAAGATCTGCGATTCTTCGCACGTTGATCTAGCGCACTAGATTCCGTGAATCGGCTTCTGCAGTCGTTGAATCGAGCGCACTCGATTAACCGAAAGAGGAGATAGGAGATTACACTCAACTACCAATTTGGTGAAAGCACAAAGCTAACAAAACAAGAGTTTTATTTCAAATCAACTAAACTATTACAAATGGCACCACCGGCATATTTATAGAAGTTACAAATCTCAACACAAATCTGTACAACTCTTAAGTCGGTTCCGACTTATCACAACTCCTCGACTTACAACTCATCATGCTCTCCGACTTACGACTCAGCCAAAGCATACGACTTACGAGTTACAATACAGAAACACAATCCTACGACCTTCGACTTAAGTACAGACGACTCACGACTTATTACAATAAAACCTAGCGACTTAGCAAACAGAAAATACAATAGAAAATACATCATTTAAGTCATTGCCGACTTAACAACTCCACTTAACTCAACTTAGGTCGTACGCGACCTAAAATAGAGGACTTAACTCCAGCAGCGGTCTTTCTTTGGACGACTTAAGTCATCAACGGTTCAGATTAACGCGGCATAAGAATCTTCGGCTTCAGGCTTCTGCGACTTAAGAGGGTTCGTTTTAAAACTGTGCGACTTAACTAAGTCGTAACTCGGCAGCGATTCATCACCTCCCTTAAGTCGTAGACGACTTAACCCTTGTGTATTCTCAACTCGTGATGCTCCTCCTGTATCTTTCCTGTTAAATCATGGACGACTTATTGCCTCTTCCTTAAGTCGTGGATGACTTATCTCCTTGCCTTCGTTAAGTCGTGGACGACTCATGCCTGTTTCCTTAAGTCGGTCACGACTTATGCCTTCTCCCCAGTTAAGTCGGTCACGACTTATGCCTTCTCCCCAGTTAAGTCGGTCACGACTTATTCCTTGGAGAATTATAGCTTGGCCTGCATCAGTAGCCATTTTGAAATTTTTCAAAATTAGATAATGAAACTTTTGAAAACAAAGCTCCGATACCAATTGTGAGAAATGCGGATTAAGGATCTTAAGGCTAGAATTAACACTAGAGGGGGAGTGAATAGTGTTTTAAGAAATTTGTTAATATTTTTGAGTTTATCTAACTTTATTAACAATGTATACACTAATTAGACACAGATATGAACACAGAATCAAACACAGATGCAAATATAACGTAAAAGCAGTAAAGGAAAGAACACACCAGATTTTATACTGGTTCGGAGTTACCCTACTTCCAGTCCCGTACAACTAAGTACGGATTTCCTTTCAAAAGCAATTCAACAATTACAACCCTTGATTTCAAGGCTACGAGGTACACCCTCCAGAATACCAATCCTCTAGGTAGAGATACTAGATTTCCGGGGCAACAAGTTCACCCAATTGATTTCCAAGGCTACAATCACACCTTTTCTCGCTTGATTGATTTCAAAGGCTACAATCACACCTTTTCTCGCTAATATATTACAAAGAAGTCTATAACTCTGAATAGCACTGAGAACCTTGTAGAGATAGTGATGTAGAATCAAACTAAAAGTAATCGAGTATGATTCGATGTTGATTTCGGCAGAGTAATGGTATGATTTTGTAATAAGAAATGTGGAAGATGAAGAGGAGTGAAAATCAGAAAAATATGATTGAAAATTCGTTGAAACTGACCCCTATTTATAGAAAACCAACAGCCATGACCATTCATGAAGAGTTATGGCGAATAAACACTTCTTTTGAAATTTGAACTTCAACTGTCACTGTGTCGACATACTACCTAGGGGCATGTCGACATCCCTCAGCCAAAAATGATAATTTGAATTTCTATAAAAACAATATTTATCTTATATAAAAACTATTTAAAACTTTATAAATATACTTGAATATAGTTAAAATTCATAAGTAAATATAAAGAACAATAAATACATAATTTAACTATAATTTTATATTTAAATCTAAGTATAAACATTAAAAGTTAAATATATTATTTGAAAAGACATTTAAAATCAGGAGTATTTTGACTTTGAAATTAAAGATGTTTTGAGGCTAAAATTATTTAAAATCAGGATAGAGAGTTTTGAATCTTTTAAAAGGAAAGTTTTGAAATCATTTTGAAAACAAGATAATTTTTTAAAATCATTTGAATTAAAATTAGTGGATACAAAACAATGTCCCACTAGATTTTCGTTGGTTCCATCCTACTTAGGGTTCCATCCCTTTAACGGGCTCGAAGTGGATTCCAGTCCACGAATAAATTGGATATTAAGATGCTAGTGCTTTTCTACGAGTTTTAACAAATATTCCTAATAAAACAGACTTAACCTTAAACTCTTGATAATCTTGATACTCATGAGTCTTCTATCTTTGTATCTTGAATCTCTATACTGTACAGTCTTCATTCTTGATACCTGCATAGTTAGATCCTGCAAATACATATATATCTAAACTTGTAATGTTAGTATTTATATTTTATAATCTATTCTAAGGTTGTTGTCATCAAAACCATCATCTCAAGGACTAACATAAATAATTTCATAATTTATGAAAATTTGGTAAATATCACCTGATTTGTAATCCTTTCTTATAATGTTGTTGCTGAATCATCTCTTGGATAACTTGTTCCATAATTTTTGTATTTGCTGGATCTTTCAATCCTTTTTACTATTTTGCTTTCCCTGAAAAGCACGAAGCAAATAGTATTTCTTATCATTAGCTTGAAATCTATAAAAAAATTATTTATATCATTTGTGAAGATTAATAAATCATTATGTTTTTTACTGTTCTGCTTTCCCTGAAAAACACGAAGCAAATAATATTTCTTATCGTTAGCTTGAAATCTATATAAAATTTTATCTATATCATTTGTGAAGATTGATAAATCATTATCTCAACATATGACAATAAGTGAAAAGTAATTGCTTTTGATGAAATGTTTTGAAACCCATCTTTGGTAATGATAAGAGATAACTAAGAATTCAACTTTAAACATATTGATGGAATATCTGAAGTCTGATGGTAGAAAACTATTGTCTCGACCAAGGATATAAATGATTTTAGAAAGTCGTCCTTTGGAGATAGCTAACAGAAAGTTAATAATGACCATGTAATAGAAGTTCAGAGAGCATCGTTTGAATACTTGTGGTAGAAATCCAATGACCCAGATTCGGGCATTAATAAATGAAATTCAAAAGTTAGGAAGTTTGGAACCCAGATTAGGGTATTAGCGGATGATAACCAGAAATCCATGGTAATCTTCTTAATAAAAGTCTTGGGCCCAGATTCTGGCATTAATGAGTGTAGTTAAGTAATAGTCTCAAAACCCAGATTCAGGTATTAGTGGTGGATAATCAGAAATCCATAATAATTATCTTTGTAATAGAAATCTCAAGCCTAGATTAGGGCATTAATAAGTGAAGTCCGGTAAAAGTTTCGAAACCCAGATTTGGGTATTAACAAATGAAGTTTAGAAATGAGAGACTCGAAACCCAGATTCGGGTATTAATAAGCGGAATTATGTTCCACCCCTTTAGATTTTGACTTCTTTGACATGTGTAAACACTTTAGGTTTTGTATGTAGTTGCGGTTTGATTGGCTGCTTCTTGAGCTTGGACGTCTTTGTCCATCATTCGATATGCTGCTTCTCGGGTTTGGACGTCTTAGTCTGATGTTTGATGTGCCGCTTCTTGGGCTAGGACATCTTAGTCCATTGTAAATATGCCACTTCGTAGGCTTGGACATCATAGTCCATTAATATGTTTCTTCTTGGGCTCGGATGTCTTAGTCCATTGTTTAATATGCCTCTTCTTGGGCTCAGACGTCTTAGTCCATGATTTGATATGCCTCTTCTTAGGCTCAGACGTCTTAGTCCATTGTTGTTTGGTGCTCCTGGTTAGCTTATTCTCAAGCTGGAACCAAGGACTTACCCAAACTCGCTCCAAGAGGCGCCTTGACCTGGCTATAGCGTGGCACGATCAAGGTCTTATCGATGCTTTAACCTGGCCATAGCATGGCGTGGATAAAGGCTTACGCTCCTCCCTCCATGAGGTGCCTTGCCCTAGTCATAGCATGGCACACAAGGGCTTGTTGAGTGCCTTGGCTAGGCCATAGTGTGGCAGGACCAAGGGCTTACTCCGTCCTCCTCCCGGAGGCGCCTTGATCCGGCCATAGCGTGGCGCGGTCAAGAGCTTGTCGATGCTTTAACCTGGCCATAGCGTGGCGTGGATAAAGGCTTACACTCCTTCCTCTAGGTGGTGCTCTGCCTTGGCCAACTCGGTGCGGACAAAGGCGTTAAAGGTAGTGTCCAAGTGAAAGGAGTATGATGCAGCAGCGGAATAACAAAAATGATGATTCTGTGAAAGTAGCAATCGATGGAATGAAGAATACTGAATGGCCCAAATTCGTTGATCCGAAGATACCGAATTCTAGCTATCTTCGTCACGTTGATCGCGCACGATACCGTGAAAGAAGATCTACAATTCTTCTGACGTTGATCAAGTGCACTTGATACCGTGAATTGGCTTCTATGATCGTTGATCCGAGCGCACTCGAATGCCGAAAGAGGAGATAGGAGATTACACTCAACTACCAATTTAATGAAAGCACAAAGCTAACAAACAAATTTTATTTCAAAATCAACAACCTTTTACAAATGACCCAACATGTCTATTTATAGACGTACAACTCACACATCACTAGGTCGTTCACGACCTTACAACACACACTTTACAACACAACACTTAGGTCATCAACGACCTAACATAGAAACGACCTACGACCTAAAAATACAATGCACACGACCTACGACTTACATATTACAACACATCTGCCTCCTTCAGCGACCTATCATAGGTCGTAAATGACTTTAAGCAGAACGCGGCAGCGACCTAAAACCTGAACAACCTAAAAATACAAGGCAGCGACCTAACTCTTCAGTGCATAAGGTCGAGCGACCTAAAAACATTGCTTCAGGACATCTTCGCAACCTAACATAGGTCGTAGCTCCTCTCTGCGACCTAACTTAGGTCGTAACTCGTGAAAATTGGTACTCGAAAGATTGGAGCGACCTAATTCATTAGGTCGTTCTAGCGCCTTTTCCTTTAACTCGTTAACTCGTTCACATGCCTTAACACCGATTCCGTTAACTCGTGAGCGATCTTCCATAGGTCGTGAGCGACCTAAATTGTTACTAGGTCGTGAGCGACCTAAGACTTGGCCTGTATCATCCTTACTAGGCCGTGAGCGACCTAAAATGTCACTAGGTCGTGAGCAACCTAAGACTTGGGCTGCATCATCCTCCCCTAGTTGGGAAAAATTCGTCCTCGAATTTGCGCTTTGCTCTTCCACAACAGGTTCATCTCCACAGTAAGGAATAAGATGTTTAACATTAAACACGTCGGAAGTGTACACATCCTCCGGTAGCTTCAATCTATAAGCGTTTTCATTGATCCATTTCACAATCTTTACAGGACCAATCTTTCGAGCTTTATGTTTGTTGTATGCTCCCACTGGAAAACGATCCTTCGTTAGTACAGCATATACTAAATCACCTTCATTAAATTCAACACTTCTTCGTTTCAAATCTGCATATCGTTTATACTTTTCATTTGCTTTCTCCAATCGTTCCTGAACGATTTTATGACATTCTGCCAATCCATCAACAAAATCAACGGCTTGCTTAACTGTTCCCTTCGGTTGTGGTACTATCGTCAAATCCAACGGTCCCTTTGGTAAGCTTGAATATACAATCTGAAATGGACTAAAACCCGTACTACGGTTTATAGCATGATTATGAGCAAACTCTGCTTGACATAACTTCATATCCCAACTCTTCAGATTATCCTTCACTAGGCACCGTAATAAATTTCCCAAAGACCTGTTAACAATTTCAGTCTGACCATCGAATTGCGGATGGTAAGCACTACTGAAATTTAGCTTTGTTCCCACCATCTTCCACAAACTCAGCCAAAAATGACTTAGAAATCTAGTATCCCGATCAGAAACAATGGATTCTGGTAAACCATGTAAGCGATACTTCTTTAAAAAATAACTTGGCAACACGGACGGCATCAGCTGTCTTCTTACAAGCGATGAAATGTGCCATCTTCGAAAACATGTCCACTACAACATATATCGAATCATTCCCCCTTTGAGTTCTCGGTAATCCCAAAACAAAATCCATACTGATATCAACCCATGGTCTAACTGGCACGGGTAATGGCATATACAATCCCGCATTTGTCGCTGTCCCTTTGGAAATTTGGCAAATATGACATCTCTCCACAAACCTCCCAACTTCCCATTTCAACGAAGGCCAATAATAAGATTGAGAAATCAATTGCAAAATACGATCTCGGCCCACATGACCTTCCTCATGCAACTCCTTTACAATCTTCATACGTAAGCTGCACTCTGGTATGCACAATCGATTTCCCTTAAAAAGAAAACCATCCACCAATACAAACTCATCCGTCTTTCCCTCCTTGACTTTATCTACACACTTCGCAAAGTAAGGATCATCAATAAACATTTCTGGCAACACATCAAACCCCATTACTTCAACCTTCATTATGGTCAGCAAATGATTCCTTCGACTCAATGCATCCGCCACTCTATTCGTAATTCCCGATTTATGCTTCACCACAAATGTAAATTGTTGTAAGTACGCAATCCACGAAGCATGCCTTGCTGCAATCTTGTCATGTCCCTGCATATGCTTCAACGCCTCATGATCAGTATATAAAAAAAATTCTTTATGAAACAAGTAATGTCTCCAATGTTTTACAGCTTGTATGATAGCATAAAATTCCACATCATATGTATTATATCTCATCTTTGCTCCTGATAGCTTCTCACTGAAATATGCAATAGGACGTCCTTTCTGACTCAACACCCCTCCAATCCCAACTTTAGATGCATCAATATGTAACTCAAACAACAACTGAAAATCTGGCAAAACTAGAATCGGTGCTGTCGTCAATAGTTCCTTGATTCTCTCAAAGGAAAATCATGCTTCCTCCGACCATGAAAATTGCTTCTCTTTCATACAATCAGTAACTGGTGCCATCACGCTACTGAAGTGTGGGATGAACCTTCAGTAGAATGACACCAAACCATGAAAGCTTCTAACTTCTGTAATCGTCCTGGGTTGTGGCCAATTTCTGATTGCTTCAACTTTATTCTGATCCACCTGTATGCCTCCTCCCGATATAACATACCCCAAAAATAAAACACTATGCGTCATGAACACGCATTTCTTAGTTGCAGCATAAAATTGTTCCTGTCGCAATATCATCAACACTTCCCTCAGATGTTGCAAGTGTTCTTCTGAGCTTCTACTATATATCAGTATATCATCAAAATACACCACCACGAACTTCCCAATGAATGGTCTAAAGATTTGATTCATCACCTGCATGAATGTACTAGGTGCATTCGAAAGACCAAACGGCATGACCAGCCATTCATATAATCCTTCTCTCGTCTTGAATGTTGTCTTCCATTCATCCCCTGGTCTTATACGGATTTGATGATAACCACTTTTCAAATCAATCTTCGAAAAGATAGTAGCCCCGCTCAACTGATCCAACAAATCATCAAGCCTCGGCATCGGAAATCTATACCTGACAGTTATCTTATTGAGTGCCCTGCTATCCGTGCACATCCTCCACGTTCCATCCTTCTTCGGTACTAACAACGCTGGCACAGCACATGGACTTAAACTTTCCTGCACACACCCTTGTTCAAGCAGTTCTTCCACTTGCCTTCTCAACTCCTCATGTTCTTTTGGACTCATTCTGTAGTGTGGTCTATGAGGTAACACAGTTCCTGGAACAAGATCAATTTGATGTTGAATGTCCCTAAATGGTGGTAACTCCGTTGGCAATTCCTCAGGAAATACATCGTCAAACTCTCCCAGCACTGGCTTTACTTCTTCAGGAATCTCAACCACTTCATGACTCTCACGTCCAATCAACAAGAATACTTCAGGCTCCTCTTCTACTTCCTTAACAAACTCCTTTAATGATAACAAAGTTTTCAACTCTTCAATCTCCTCCAACTTGTTTTCTTCTGGTTGTCGCTTCTTAGGAATTAAAGTGATCTTTGTACCCTCAAACATGAAACTATAACTGTTTGTTCGTCCATCATGTTGAACCGCTCTATCATACTGCCACGGTCTCCCCAGCAACAGATGACATACGTCCATGTCCACAACATCACACCAGATTTCATCTTTGTATTTCTTTCCAATTGAAAAATTAACACAAGCCCTTCTTCCAACTTTCACCTCCCCACCTTTCCTCAACCAAGCTAACTTGTAAGGTTTCGGATGCTTCTCTGTCTTCAATGATAACTTCTTCACAGCTTCTGTAGAGATAATATTATCACAGCTTCCCGCATCGATCACAAACTTGCAAACCCTTCCCAAGATAGTGCATGTTGATTGAAAGATGTTACTCCTCAACCAGCTAGTTTCCTCCTCCTGTTTTGGTGTTAAACACGACCTCTTCATCATTAATGAATACCCTTCATCTCCCGACACATTTTCTTCCTCCTCATCATGTAGTGAATTAGAACATTCAGCTTCTACCTCATCTTCCTCTGCCTCAGCAATCATCGTTCGCTTCTTTGGCTTCGTACATTCATTGCTTTTGTGACCCATTTCCTGGCAATTGAAACATTTGATACCACTATTGATTCTGGTCTTAGCAACTTCATTAATAACCGGTTTTGCAACAGCGTTCAAAACATTTGCATTGCTATTAGCCCCTTTCATTGGATTGTTGGAATTTGTAAACACACCACCACCTCTCCTTCCTTGCTTCTCCCAAGCGATAGCTTTTTGATGTGCTTCAGCAACAGATCTGGGATCAAACATATTCACCATATCTTGTATCTGCATTCTCAACCCTCCAACAAACCTAGCTGTCAACTGCTCCTCCGTCTCCATGATGTCATTCCTTGTAATTAGCTGATAGAACTCATCCGCATAATCATTCACAGATTTCGTTCCCTGTCTCAGATTCTGTAATCGTTGATACTTAATAGATTGATAATTATATGGCAAGAATGTAGCTTTCATCAATTTCTTCATCTTCTCCCAAGATTCAATTTTTGACTTCCCCATTCTCTCCCGTGTAAGTTTAGTTTGCTGCCACCATGCCATAGCTCTTCCTTTCAAACGAGTAGCAACTAACTTCACTCTTCTATGCTCAGGAACCTCCTTAAAGTCAAAAATTTATTCCACATTAGACAACCAATCTAAAAACTCTTCAGCCACCATTCCACCCTTGAATTCTGGAATTTCAGTTTTCATTCCTGACTCCCATCGACGATCATCCACAAACTCTCGATCTCGATTCCGTCCTTGGCCATGATCTCGATAATGAAAACTTCCTCTATCACCATCTTCATCAACAACAGATGTGCTTCGATAACGATCTCGACCACCCTCATTTCTATGATCTTGCATATCTCTTCTACTTTGTATGTTATCATCACGGTATGGTTCATGTTCAAACTCACGTGGAGTTCTTCTCTCTTCATCTCTGTACTCGTGATGTTCTCTTCTTATTGAAACTGATGATTCTCTTCTACCATGATCCGATTGTGGCGACACCCTCCTCGCTTCCGTAACCGATGGCGAAACTCTGTTTCCTCCATGGTTCGAGACTGGTGACCTCCTTCTTTGACCCTGATTCATATCCATCATCAATTTCTCTAATCTCCCAATACCTTCGTCTAACTTCTCATTGAATTTGTTACTTATGCGTTGTTCAATTTGCTCGGCATCTTCCCTCTTGTACAAATCTTCAACATTTTGATGTCGATTAGCTCTTCTCGATGGCATTGTCAAATGAAACAAACTTCAATTCTCGGCTTATACAAATCAAAATGATACCAAATGAGGCATGGCCTTCAACTTCAAATTTGATGCACGACTTCAACTAGATATAGCTCGGCTTCACTAACTCGGCTTTAACTCTTCAAGAGAATTGGCTCCAAGACTCGGCTTAGCTATGATTGGCTAGGTCTAGCTCTGATACCAAATGATGCAGCAGCGGAATAACAAAAATGATGATTCTGTGAAAGTAGCAATCGATGGAATGAAGAATACTGAATGGCCCAAATTCGTTGATCCGAAGATACCGAATTCTAGCTATCTTCGTCACGTTGATCGCGCACGATACCGTGAAAGAAGATCTATAATTCTTCAGACGTTGATCAAGCGCACTTGATACCGTGAATTGGCTTCTACGATCGTTGATGCGAGCGCACTCGAATGCCGAAAGAGGAGATAGGAGATTACACTCAACTACCAATTTAATGAAAGCACAAAGCTAACAAACAAATTTTATTTCAAAATCAACAACCTTTTACAAATGACCAACATGTCTATTTATAGACGTACAACTCACACATCACTAGGTCGTTCACGACCTTACAACACACACTTTACAACACAACACTTAGGTCGTCAACGACCTAACACAGAAACGACCTATGACCTAAAAATACAATGCACACGACCTACGACTTACATATTACAACACATCTGCCTCCTTCAGCGACCTATCATAGGTCGTAAATGACTTTAAGCAGAACGTGGCAGCGACCTAAAACCTGAACGACCTAAAAATACAAGGCAACGACCTAACTCTTCAGTGCATAAGGTCGAGCGACCTAAAAACATTGCTTCAGGACATCTTCGCGACCTAACATAGGTCGTAGCTCCTCTCCACGACCTAACTTAGGTCGTAACTCGTGAAAATTGGTACTCGAAAGATTGGAGCGACCTAATTCGTTAGGTCGTTCTAGCGCCTTTTCCTTTAACTCGTTAACTCGTTCACATGCCTTAACACCGATTTCCGTTAACTCGTGAGCGATCTTCCATAGGTCGTGAGTGACCTAAATTGTTACTAGGTCGTGATTGACCTAAGACTTGGCCTGTATCATCCTTACTAGGTCGTGAGCGACCTAAAATGTCACTAGGTCGTGAGCGACCTAAGACTTGGGCTGCATCAGAGTATTTCACTCCCAACCATGTAGACTTTTCTTAGTAAAGCAGTACTTAATTGACTTTATCTATGATCTCTTTACAAAACCATTGATTTGCCTTGACGAAAAAAGTTGATTATCATCCCCTTCAAGGCTCTGCAGTGGTTAGTTTCATGACCATTCATCATATGGTAGTGGTAGTAGGATCCTCGTAGATTCCTTTCATATTTTGGTTTCTTCTTTTGTGATGGCCAATAGTTGAGCTCATCCTTGGTTAGCAAGTAGACATTCTCTATAGATGTTGTTAGATTGCATTCTTTAGGAAGTCTTGACTTGAAGTTTGTTTCTTGAGAGTGGCTTTTAAGTTTTTTGTTACTTGGCTTTATAGCTTCACCCTCATCGGTTATTCTTTTTAACACCCTTTGGAGTTCCTGTGCTGAAAGCGTTCCAGTTGTAGCTTGTTGCCATTTGTGAGCAATGGCATTGTAATCTGTCATTATCCCTTTTTCAAAGATTGTGCTTTTGGTATAGTGTTGAATCGTTATCCTCATTTGGTCAAACAGGTTATCACTTCCATTTGTCTTTTCTCCTAAGGCAAAGAGAGGGGTAAGCCAATATGGAAAAGATTTAAGCTCCATTTTTCTGGATCATATGATTCTGCTCTTTTCTTCTTTATAATCCTTAGAGCTTCCAATCTTAGCATTTGCTCTTCATATAGTTTGGAATCTTGAGTTGTTCTTGGGGAGAATCCTATTAAGTGTGGTTCTGAGGATCCTTGCTTAGATCTTTTGACTCTGCTAGTCATGATGAACTAAGGTCTTGAGTTGTTAAGCTTGAAATAGGATTGGGTTAGAGATAAGTGGTGTGGTTGTTAACCACAAGGCCGGAGGTTCAGGCACTCCTAGCGCCAAAAATGTTAACAAGAAAACTTGTCAACACCCCCAAAGTGGAGTTTAAGGAAAGAGTTAGTTCTTTTAGGTCTCTTTTGGCTAAGTAGAGAGAGCAAGGATGTGAATACTTCATTTAATTCACCTTTTAATAGGTTTTCATTGTAAACTTTCCTTTATTGACCTTTCGACATAGTCGAAATATTTTTGTTCTTTCCTTTCAAGTCTTTCGAGCTTACTGAATTTGTTTGATTATCCCTTTGAAACATTCCTTTCGAAATGGCTGTGGAACCCTAAAGGTTGGCTCTAAGGATTCAAGAGTATGGTTTGTCTAGATAGGTTTCGACCTAGTCGAAAGCTGGTTTCTTAAATGACTTGGGTCTGATTCTGAAATCTAAGGGAAAACAGGTTAGGTCTAAGGTTTCGATCCACTAAAAGGTGAGTGTTTGGTGAGTGGTGATTTGGATTTAAGGACTTGGATTACTTGGAAAAGCAGGGGTTTTGACCCACTTGGAAGGTACCTTTCGATGAGGTAGATACCTTCAAAACACAGTTAAATCTAATAAAAGCCTTCAAATAGCTATATAATCAAAAATATTTAAATCTTCCCTTTATTAATCCAATGATGGCTATGCCGATCAATTTCCCCCAATTTGATTTACAAAATAGGATTTACAAATTCGCAAAGTCAAGAAAATACAAGTATAGAGTGAAAGAATTCGGATTTCCTAAACCAGACCCCTTGGGTCTTATTTATACATGCGGGTTGATACCTTTCGACCCAGTGCTTTCGACCTGGTCGAAAGGTGGTTTCAGATACCTTCCGACTCCTTTGACACTTGCGCATCGTCGAAAGGTGGTTTCAGATACCTTTCGACTCCTTTGACACTTGCGCATCCCTCTTTGCTTTCGAATGGGCTTAAACACTTCTGTCTTCGTTGAAAGGGATGGTTGCGCCTTTCCTCTTTGTGTTGCTTTGTTGTCATAAGAAGCAAAGGTACGAGCTTTCGACTCTGTTGATAGGTAGTTTCATGTGGTTTCGAAGTTGTTGAAGTGTTGATGGTTTTGACATAGTAGGTAGCTTTCGAATGTATGCTTGTGAATTGATGTGGAACCTTCCCTGGATATTAAAGGTTCGACCGGTTCGAAAGGTTTGATTTTGCATTCGAAAGAGTTGTTCTGATCAAGGCATCTGTCTGAGTAGTTTGAATGAAGGTGAAACCTTTGGTTTCGAAAGGTTTTCGCTCATATGAAGGGTTGTTATCCAGTGTCTTCGAAAGGTGTTTCTTCAACTCATTCGAAAGGCCTTTATGCATGCGGAAGCACCTACTTCGAAAGGGAACCACTGAAGCGAAAGGGTTCTTTTGACCATTTCGACCCCTTCGAAAGGTTGTAATACTCCTGGCCTTTGGTTGTAGCATCCCTTCGACTCTTTCGAAAGGTCTTACTAGAGCTATTATCTCTTATTCTTCTTTGTCTTCTACTCATTCAGGTTTCAATAAGGTCGAAAGGGAATTTGGTAGTAACACACCACAAGCCCTCTCTCAGCAAGTCACCAGCTCACCCTCCAAGCTCATATCCTTCTCCTACACCATGTGTCTAATGCACCGACTAGAGATCGCATCTGATTCCCTCCCCAAATCCAAGCTTATCAGTGGGTTCTACCGCTTATACGATAGTTCAGAAGTTGTTAAACAATATGATGATATGACTGAAAACTATGAATATAAAAAGTTTGATTTCATGCTGGGCAGAAATGGGAAAAATAAATTAGGAAAGGCTTTATTCGTATTTGATCCCGGTGGAACGTTCACCGTTGAAGCATTTCTGACCTTGAGGAAAGATTGATTTCGAGAGGATGGTAATGATAGGGAATGTGAGATGCATTTGGAGAATATGCAAGGAAATACACTTACCATTGCATTCTTTATCAGGCCTAAAAGTTAATAATACAGTCCGAAAGATTCTTAGAGTAAGGAAGCAATGCAAATTGGATAGAATCACATGCAAGTTGGTTGTAGACCTGGGTGTCATTTTCTTTTATTTTCGTATTTTCTTTTATCGGCACAAGTTGTTGGAAATGAAAGGCTATTATAAGGCCACATGTCAAGTGGAAATGAAAGGCTATTATAAGGCCACAAGTCAAGTTTGCTATAACAAATTTGTAAAAGCATTATATATGTATGAAGGAAAGGAATGAAAAGCCAACCAATATCCGCAAAATCATCTTTAGCATTCTCCGTCTTTGTCTTCCTCTTCTCACTTCTTCAAATTTCTCATCCTTTAAATGAGCACCGTATCAATAAGAAAGCGCTATTGGATGTATATGGGAGGGGCTATTAAAGATATAAAACAAAGCTAACTGAAACATAGATATAACTCTTCAAAGATTGAGAAGACTAAACAGAGATATGTTACCAATGCTTATGAAAATGTAAGATCTGAGTTAACGAAGACATGTTACCAATGTTAATGGAGACAAGGAAGGTGCAAGCGAACAGAAGTATGATTAATCGCTACGAAGATTGGTTTTTTCGTTGGAAATATGACTAATTGATATCAGAAGTTTGGGTTTTTTCTATTAGAAATATGACTAATTGCTATCAGAAGTTTGGGTTTTTTCTATTAGAAATATGACCAAATGTTACCAGAAGTTTGGATTTTTCTATTCAAAACATAACCTCTAGCTCATGTCAGTATGTCATTGGCCCACCTAAATCATTTCAAATGGAATCTAAGAAGATCCCATGAATTTTTGAGCAAATGATCTCAAAATGACATGTGTCTTCTTTAGAGTCTACCCCATCATCATTAAATTGAAGAATCTCCATCTTTCAAATTACAATATGTAAAAAAATCCAATAATAAACAACTAATAAAGATAGGCCAGCTGGTTAGAACTTCGACGTTCACTTATAAAGTCGATGATTCAATCCTTGCCATATGCATATCCTTATGGAAATTGAACCGTGTTAAAAAAAAAATCCAATAATATCAACATTAATTTGGGTACATTTTTCAACAGGAGCAACGTCTATACATATATATCTTAACATTAATTTGACATTACATTATACTTGGGTGGACTCGTAGTCCTAATCAGAACTTGACATTTTGTTATTAAACTGCACTGCTGTCACACATACTTGTACACGAAGGATAAATGATATCAAATTTGAACACAAGATTGTCAATGTCAAATTCCACTTTATCATAAGCCGTACATTTACACACATTGCAACCTAATATCTGTAAAGAATCTGACTGGGTACAAATTAAAACTCAAAAATTTACACTGACCCCTTTAATTTATTCCCAGTCAGTGGAATCTAGCTATGAATTTATAAAGAGAGATTCAGAGAGGGAGTAGCAGTAGCCTGCACCAAAATCATATCGATTTGTTTGCTTTCATTTACTCTTCTGCATCTTTTCACCTGCAATTATTTATTACATTTTACCCCCACTTACTATTCAATTTTCTCACATAAAAGAGTCTGCCTTCATTAATCCTCTTAGCCTTAAACCTCACCAATCAAGCAATTTCCCCTTTGCTTTGTTCAGTGCAACACTTGACTTTTTATTGGTTCATTCCATGACTTCTACTTTCAATACCTACTCTATTCACCATGCTGCAGTAACCCTCGAGTTTTCATGCATTGCCCATTAAGACAATCACCAAAATACAAGATAACAAGAAACCTTTTTCATTCATTTCTATATTCAGAACTAAGTTAAAAGATGTGTATATTTACACACCCCCACAGTTAACACCTTACAAATTTTGAGTATTATACAAAAAAGAGCATCAAGCCCTCATGTTGACTAAGTCAACCAAGACTAACCTAAATCAAAACACATATCATTTTTATTTTTATTTTATTTTTATTTTTTTAGGTTTCACTGCACCATTTCATTGAGATATCTCTAGCAATGTTAAGGGCATCACAAGAAGTCCCAAGTAATCCTCTTCTAGTGAATCCTACACAGTACAGTCCATTCTCTCCTTTCCATCCATTTGGAAACTCTTCTTTAGGAATGCCTTCTTTTGTGAATAAATCATCCCCACCCTGTATTTAAATTTTAAAATAAATATCGAAAATTTGCTATATTTAAGAACTAAACAAAGTATCATTCATTCATCTCAAAAATAATGAAAATGGTGTCAATGACCACCTTCGGTGGTAAACCTTTGAAGTTGAGTTATTGTTAAAGCTCTTGGGTTTGATCTCGCAGCACACATTAGAACTATTATTTAAAAAAAAAAATACTAAAAATTGCAAAGAGCCCAACAAAGCAACGAAAAATTACCCGGTTTTAATTAAGGTTTTTAATTGCCATTTTCTATTCATTATACATGCTTTAACACTTAAGCCTTTTTAAGGCAACGACCACAGATTATTGTGTTAAGCAAAAACACTTAGCTATATAGTTAAAGGTAGTGGGTTTGACCCTCTGACCATGTAGTATAACTAAGTTAAAAAAAAAAAAAAAAACCTTGCAACTATTATATAATACAAAAATAAAAAAAATAAAAAAAAGGATATATATTTTTTCACTCTTATAGCGTTAATTTAACACCCATAAAGGTGTAGAATTAACACAACGTATGAAAACAATTCAATGGAAATATACATCCATAAATGGATGTGGGTTTAGTCCCACCATATTTTTGTAATTTAGCTCAATAGCAGGGGTTTTGTTGCTCCACTAGGAGCAACAAAAGTTTGGTGAAATTGGTTCAATTGTTGCTGTTTTAATGTCAAGTTTCATCCACATAATACTTGTATGCAGGAGATATATTCACAATAATGGTTTATGCCTGCTCACAACTACGAGTAAGCCTGAATAGCGACAGATTTACATACATGAGGACCACCTTAGAATTGTGGACCATTGTTTCTTGACCATGAACACATATGTTCGTAGAGTAGTAATTAATTATCAATTTTCGAAAAAGGGGAAGATAACTTTATTGTTTCTATATAGTCAAACTTTGTTTTGATGATGGTTGTTTGCAAATTTCAAGCAGCGAACGACCAACATTAATGGCTTCTCATTATAAACCTACCATATAAACATGAAAAAGGAAGAAACCTTGGGAAATATCTAATGGGAAGAGCGTACATAAATATGATTCCATGAACCATCTATATCTATATAAGGAAATATCTATTTTATAGCCATAGATATTTAAGCACTGTTTTGCCCTACTATAGCATGCATCACATGGATATAATATCATACAACAAAATGAAATCTTGATTAATCTAAAGAAAGGTCTGCTAGAACGAAGCATAGATTGATATCATGCAATATGCATTAAAGAATACTCAATGCATATAGACACTGAATCATGCACTGCAGAAATAAGCAACAGGACCACCCTTATTTATATAATTTCTATATACTTTTACTTAAAACTAAACATCAAGGAGGAAATATTACCTTGAGCCATGCAGGTACATTGCTTTTATACCCTGTTGCAAATATTACAGAATCAAAATTTTCCTCTTTTCCATCCACAAATTTCGCCCCTTCTCTTGTCATCTCTTTTACCCCTACCATCACCTTCATTATACAATCGTCCAACTATTAGCCTTTTACCCAAATATCATATGCTGATTTTGAGTGTCAAAAAATTATTAATTTTGATAAAATAACCTTTCTCACCTTGATATTCCCTTTTTTGATTTGTGCCAGAGTGCCAACGTCGAGAACAGGGGTTTTTCCAGTTAGGTTCTTGAGCTCAATCGGGCCGACTTTTGGCCTTTTAAGCCCAAGTTTGTCTGTATCGCCTAAAATGAGGTTGGCCATAGCTAAAAGAAACTTGTCCACAAACTTTAGTGGTAACCATTTTAGGAGTGCCATGGCTACCCCAAATGTTGACAAACCAAACATTTCTCTGGGCAATACATGCACCTACAATAAAATATAAAATAAAAACGTCAAACCACTATCGACCTTCTTATGATCTTGACTATCAAAAAAAAAAACATACACACACTATCAATACTAAACTAATTTAAACAAACTTGACTTGAATTCAAAATTTGTAAAGACTTACACTGTTTCTAACAACCAAGTACGGTTTAGCACCATGCCTACAAAGATCCAAAGAGACCTCCATTCCTGAATTACCACAGCCAACAACTAATACTTTCTCCCCTTTAAAATCTTTCCCACTTTTATACCCACATGTGTGCGCTGCACGCTTGCAAAACTTTTCCATTCCATGTATTTCGGGCACAAATGCATCAGCATTTTCGCCCGTGGCAACAACAACCCATTTGCTTAGGTATTCATTTCCATTCTCAGTAACAACTTTCCAAAATCCAATCTTTCCATCGAACTCTGCACTTTTCACTGCACAACAAAACTTAGGCTCAATGCCAAACTTCAAAGCATATGATTCCAGATATGATATGAACTGTTCTTTGGAAGGGTATTTGGGGAAATGCGAAGGGAAGGGCATCATTGGAAGTTCACAAAACTGCTTAGGCAAGTGAAGTTTTAACCTATTATAGGTTTTGTTCTGCCAAAGAGAAGCTAAGCAGTTTGATTTTTCAAGAATGAGTGATGGGATGTGAAGGTTTGAGAGACATGCAGCTACTGCAAGGCCTGATGGACCAGCTCCGATGATCAGAGGACCATGAACCAAAGTGGCATTTTTATGAATGTGGGGGCTAACTTGCATTGAACCCATTTTCTTTTATATTTATTTCTTTTTGGAATGCAAGTCTTGTGAAGTATGGA
The DNA here is from genome assembly GCA_030737815.1 of Allium fistulosum. NCBI lineage: Eukaryota > Viridiplantae > Streptophyta > Magnoliopsida > Asparagales > Amaryllidaceae > Allium > Allium fistulosum. The sequence goes on from CM060905.1 coordinate 1,150,165,638, forward strand.
GGTAAAAGAGAGAGTATATATAGAATGGGAGGAAACGTGGAGAGTGAAACAAAGGATTTGAGTTTGATATTTGGATTTGAATATAAATGAAAAATTAAAGGCAAGGGGTGTTTGGGAAAACGTAAGTGGTAGAGAGAATGACATTGAATGCATATTACTAAGCGCTTGTAGTGTTTTGCTCTAGGTGCCATTGAAGAGACCTTGAGCTTGGACCTACCTTCTGATATCAGTAAACGTTATACGGGACCCCTTCTTTAGATATTAAATGTTACTGCCAAATTATACTTATAATTGTTTGCTTCAGAGTATAACTAAGCTTGCAACGTGTTAACGTTGCTCTAGGTTGAACTATTAAGAGCAATGCTAAGCATTAACTATGATTGTTGAATCTTGCTCTATGATTGGTGTAGAGCGTGGATCCACCAATCATTAACTAATGTTATCAATGATTATCTACCACTCTCCATCAATTATAGAGCAAGTAGCAAGCACACTCTTTCTAGTGGAAAGTGGATTTCGCATTGCTCAACTATTAATTTCTTTTGTTCTTTCAACAAGAGAATTTAATAAATTGCTTGTTGTTACCAAGATACCCGTATAGACCTCTCCTGATGTTCAATTTGAATCTTATAATGATTACTACTGTTTCATAACACATTTACCTCAGAGCATAACTACGCTCGCAACTACCATGTTATAGACTTATAGTGATAATTGTTTGCATCAGTTCATAACTAAGCTTGCAACATGTTAACATAGCTCTAGGTTGAAAACTATTTATTTCTTTTGTTCTTTCAACCAAAGAATTTAATAAAACATACTTCTAGTTACCAAGATATCCCTAGATCTCTCTTGCTGTTCAGTTTGAATCTGATGATGGTTATTTCAATTTCATAACACAGGTAATAATTTATGTTATACAGATTCATGCACCTCTTTTGAGATTTCACATACATCCATCAGAAATAAACATGAATTTTTGTTTTATCACTTTGATATAGTATACATGATAATTTCCTTACTCATGACTCTTTATTGCATTATTCCAGTGACTCACATTTTTATTGCACTATTCTTTTACTTTTTATGGCTATTCATGACACCAGGACTACCTGAGTCTTCCTAATCTATTCTATGCATTTGGCTCAATGTACATTTGCATCAAACAAAACTTCTATGCAGAAGTGTAGTCTCATTAGTCGTTAAAAATCTTAAATGTTCGTTTGAAGTTTGCAATGGCCTATTTGAACACTTTCCTTGGTTAAACCTAGAGGTAAAATCAGCCCATTTAAAAAAATAGTACAACTATTTTCAGTTCAGGCAAAAATATAAGGTAGATCCTTGAAAGCCAAAAACATGGAAAAAAAAAGACAGGACGTGAGAAAAATTAGTGAAGCTTGTTTTAAACCCGTCTTTTCTTTCCAAGTTTGATACACGAAAAACTCTGCTCAAAAACTTGTTTTAAATTACACTTTAATTTTTAATTTTGGTAAAAATAATTTTCCGGTCCATCCATTTTCTTCTTTGCATTTGCTGCTGGTTGCTGGTTGCTGTCTGATATTATATGTTGCTTGATGCTTCTTTTGCCCGCGTATATTTTTGGGTCTAGTATGTTTTGATGTTGTATGTTCTGGCTGTGATGTATATTTTTTTTGGTGTTAGTTAGGTGGTATGTTTTTGATAGGTAGATGGTGCATGTATGCTACTATTGAGTATATGTAAATATTTATGGTAGTTATGATACTCATAGACTGGGAACTTTTCCATCATTTTCCTTATATAAAAAAATCCGTTTTCTTGAAAATTAAATACAAAGCTCAATCGCATGTTCCTAGCACCAAAACTAATTTATAATTTAGTTTTTCAAATTTTTTTTAAAGTACAAATAATTATGCTTTTGCATTTTAAACTGCAACTATATTCACTTTTGCATTTTGGTTGAAACTAAAAACAAAGTGCAAAAACGAGCAAGATGCTCATATTCGACAAAGCAGCTCTGGTCACATTACGATTCTTCATCTTGTCACATTATGATTCTTCATCAAGTGGAGATCACAGTTTCCAGTTTGTCCTATAATTTATGCAGCAATTAAAACGTTTGCTGCTGGACGATCTATGGCAGGGACTCTTGTAGAATGATGCTGCGCAAAGTGGAATGGACTCTCTTAATTGCTTTGTCACTTCAAACGGCTCTCGCCGTTGGGGGAGTTGGCTGAGGAAGGCTGTACTCGATAAAGGGATGAACCAAAAAAGGAGTCAACTGTTGTGAGCCAAGGGGACCGGAGTGTGTCTTGGGATCGGAGTGCGGATTTGGGAGAGGGTAGAGGCTCTGGTTGGTGTACAGGTTGCTCTTTTGGATGATCATGGCGTTATGAATGGTTTAGTGGTGTGGGCTTGGGTGTAGCTGGAGATTCAGTTGTGGGTCAGGGAATTGTTGTGTAACGATGGTAGACCAAGCTCGCCATCTCCAGCACGTGGCATACGCAAAAAAGAAGTCAACTGTTGTGACAAAATGAATCTCTAATGTTACGTGTCTACCAACCCATATTTATACACCACATTTTCAATTTATTTAACGATGTGGGACTTTCCAAATACGAACTATCGTTCCTCCTTTAAACATGCAAGACAACCCTAACAGGAATAGTCGAAGTTGAGGCTTGGGAGCAGGTTGAGTGTGAACAAACTGTGATTATGGGTGATAATGGTTGTGTGGTTGTCGATCAGTTTTTGGATAGGGGAATGATGATCTGCCTGCAGTTGCCATGTAGTTGGTGCACGATTTTGGTTTTCAGAAAAGGATTTTGTAGCTAATGCTACTGTAAAAGGTGGTCAGGTGGACTGTTTGAGTTTGACCTCAGGCTTGACCATTCAGGCTACCGATACTATTGAAGAGAGGGAAGTAGGCGATGAAGCAGTGGACAATATGTTGGTTTCTGAAGAGAGAGAAGCGGTTGGGACAATTGTAGAGGGTGGTCAGGTGGGTTGCTTGTATTTGAGCACGGGCATTACGGAAAGGTTCAGATCAGAATTATGTGAATGGGTAGCAGTGCAAGACTCGCTGCATTCATATCTGTTTGTTGACACTCAGACTGATGTAAGGGCGGGTCTCTTGAAACCATCGGATTCGCGTGTGGGTTTGGCCTTGGCATCGGGTGCTATGACCTCAAAGCGTGCATCCATGCGAAAATATATTCAGACTAGCAGTTCGGTTAGGAAGAGTTCGCAGCTTCGCCGTACATCAACTTGTGCGGCTACTGTAGCATATGGCTCTAGTTCGGGTTTGGTTGACCTCTTTGGTAGTACTTATTGCCCTGTCATTTTGAATGATTTATGCATTAGTTAAATGGTTGATTTGGCTATAGAGATTGGAATTGTTTTTGATGTAGATCGGTTTGATATAGAATATATTTAGAAAGAATGAACTTTAAAGGGTTTGATTTTCTAAATAATAAGACATTTAAGCTAAAATGTTAAGGGTTTGCAAGATCTAAATAAAGGTAACAGAATAAGATCATTTTTGAAGGATGATATAATTGACATCGCTCTTCTGCAAAAAAAAACTAAAATAGAACGTCCCGATTATGCATTCTATAGAAGTTTAGGCGGGTTTTATCATAACAATATGGTTTATCTTTCTGCTAATGGTAGCTAATTAGGGTTAATGGTGCACTGGGAACAAAACTATGTTAAACTAATGCAAATTGTTATTGATGTTTACGCGATGCATTTAATTTTCATGGATTTAAGAGGCAACACTATTTTAAATGATACTAATGCATATGGGCCTCATAATAAGATTGATGGAAGGGTTCTCTGGAACGAATGAGTGTCTTCGATTTAGATCCTTAACCGTCGGTCCATGGGTTGTAAGGGGACTTTAATGCCACTAGGTTTTGACAATAGCGTTCGCCAAAAGAAGGCGACATTTCTGCTATGGGGAATTTGATCAGTTTACTATTATTGGTAATCTGATTGAATTACCACTTAGTAATAGGAGATTCACTTGGTCGAACTCTAGAGAAATCCCTTCAATCGCTCTCCTAGATCGCTTCTTAATTAGGGATGAAACGGAAGATAAATTCCATGTTTTGCATGTAAATGAGCTTCTAACTGCGTATTCTGATCACTGTCCTATTATTCTCTTAAGTGAGAACCAACACATAATTCATGAAACGTTTAAATTTGAGAAGATGCGACTTTTCAAGTAATTTTACAAACTTAGTTACTAATAAATGACTTTCAATGAGTAACGATAATATTAAATATTCGGGCAACATAGCCAAAGTTTTTGATAGTAAACTTAGGTCTAAGATTAATTCTTAAAAGGTGGAATAAAAATGTTTTTGGAAACATTAGGAATAAAAAAGAAAAACATTTCGAGATTTTAAAATTAAATAAACTGAAAGAATCTAGAATCTTAAACCCCTTTCGAACAAAATGTACTCTTAAATCTTAAAGATGAACTTGACAAAGTAATTAAAATAGGGAAAAAAATATGGAGACAAAGGTCTAGTGGATATACGAGGAAGACAACAATACTAATTTTTTTATATAAAGCAGCCAATGGGCATAAACGCAGTAATACTATAAACTCCCTACTTATTAATAATAGAGAATTTTTTTATCAAAATAAGCTTAATAATGCCTTCACCAACTACTTCATAGTTGTTTTTGGAACTAACATATGCTACAGAATTAAAGTGAGATGGAATGATTTATATCCAGAAAATACAAGGATTGCTTTAGATGATTTCAATAGCCCATTCTCGAAAGAGAAGACCTTTAGGGCTACCAATGATATGCCAAGCGATAAGTCGTCTAAACTGGATGGATTTTCCATGTTGTTTTATAAGAAATTTTGACATGTTGTAAAATATGACCTAATAAAGATGTTTAACGGGTTTCATAATGGTTCTTTACAATTAGGAAGATTTTTGCTGACGTAATTCTGCTTCATAAAAAAGTCAAAGTGATAGAGCATAAGGACTTTAGGTCTATTTTGTTAATAAACTATTCTCTTAAAATTATCTCAATGGTCTTAGCCAATAGGTTAAACAGTAAAAGGTACAGGTTAACCGATATAGCTCAATCTGCATTTATTAAAGGTAGAAATGTCATGGATAAGGTTAGAGTAGTTCAAGAATTTGTAAATTATTGTTGTAAACATAATATCACTTGTGCTATTTTAAAATTTGATTTTGTTAAAGCTTTCGACTCTGTCGATTGATATTTTTCTTAAAGACTTATTAGTGGCTATGGGCTTTAGTTCTTGATGGATATGTTTGATTATGTCATTGCTCAATCCCAAAAACTTGAGTATAATAGCGTTATCCGGCCTTTTAACTCGGCTATATTCAAACCAATTGGATAAGTTAGACTCAATGATAGACAAGACAAGCAGCCCAGAGAAGTGATCATAGAGATTGGAGATCAACCATGGACAATAGTGTGAAGCAACGATCAAGTGGAACCAAGATATAAACCCTACAAAACATTATAAGTATGGATTAGTGCTTCCCCTAGGCAGGAGATCGGATCGGATCACTATGGTTATGAACAGCTTGGATCAGTAGTTTAACTCAACGAGAATCGGTCGATATCTCTAAAAACATGAAAGAAACTATGCAAACAACTTTTGAAACATGAAGCCAACATGGAGGGGGACCCACCAAACCGATCGCATCATGCCGCGTGAGCATCTTGATCGATTGGGGCTGATCGCTCTACATGGGTAGTTGGGCTAAACAATTTTCTGGGTGACATCGTCTACACCTGAAGATTCTGCCCGCGAATTTTCAAGAAGATATTTGGTCGTCTACCCATATAAATACAGGGTTCATAGCTCATTTGAAGGATCTTTACATTGTTGTTTTCTTTGTACTTCATTGTATTTACGGATTCCGACCAGTTGCCTTTTGTACTCAGAAATTCAAGTGATTAATAAAGCTATTTCATCAAAGTGGATGTATGCAATCAACGTCGAACCACTATAAATCTGTTTGTCGTTGTTTTTTATTTGTTTTCTGCTCGTTTCCTCTATTTTTAATTTAGATTTCTTCATTTCTTTTTCTACATATAATCTATTGGTGTTTGTGCCAACTTTTGGTGCAAACAAATGGTTAATTGTACTCTAGAAAATAAAATTCAAACTAAATTTGGTTTTAGACAAGTTGTAACCCTTACTTTTCAATATAGTAGTGGATGTGTTCATTAGGATCATAAAGTTTCTATTGCTGATAGGGCTCTTGATAGTGTTTGTAAAGATATCATGTGTGATGGTATATCAATACTTCAATTTGCAGACGATACCATGTTTTTTTATCTCTTATTTACCTCGTTACATCACAGCTCTCAAATTTATTTTATAAAGTTTTGAAATGCTTTCAGGGATAAAAATTAATTTTGACCAGAGCTCTGTTTTAGTCTTGAATGATGTCGATAATGTTGAAAATATAATCGCAAATACACTTAATAGCAAAATCATGAAATTTCCTATACATTACTTATGGTTCTTGATTAGATCGACCAAGCTTAAAAATGAAGAATGGCAGATGATAATTGATAAAATAAATAGAAAACTATATAATTGGAACTGTTGATTTTTATCTAGAGCGGGTAGAATTATTCTTATTAACTCTATTTTATTAACTCTGCTTATTTATTGGATGTCTTTCTATCTTTTCCCAAAATAGGTAATTGACAAAATATGTAAAATCAGAAGAAATTTCCTTTGAAGTAGGGATATTTTCTGTGGTAGTATAAATTGTCTTGTTAATTGGGAAATGGTCTATAAATCTAAAAAGGATGGGGCTCGGAATTATACATTTACATAACTTTAACGTGTCTTTACTAGGTAAATGACTTTGAAAATTTAACTATAATAATGAAGAACTTATTTGAAAAGAAAAGATCTTGAATCAATTTTATAGTAGAACTCGTAACCTTCATGATATCAACTCTAATAACATGTCTCACTTTGGAATTCTATTTTAAATCTTTTTAATATATTTACCTTGAGGTTTATAATATAGTTTATTCAGTAAATAACACATTATTTTGGCATAATAGCTGGATTTTCGTTTTACCCCTTATGCTCGACTAAAAAGAACTCATATTTGTAATTTCAAAAATACATTAATTTCTGAGGTCTATAGACCTTACTATAAAATCTCATGAAGCTCTAATTTTAATCGTGCTCTTGAAAGCATTACCTTGACCCAATTTGTATTAATTTGGACTAAATTAGGATATTATAACTTAGACAATGAAAGTGATAGTAAATTTTGGCATTGGAAAAATAATAAATATACTTCTCTAAATCATGTTACAAGTTTTTAAATTTATCAAGATTAAACCTAATATTTTCAAATTTATTTGAAAATTTAATGCTCCATCTAAAGCAAAACTGCACATGCGATTAATACTGCATAACTAACAAAACATAATTGAACTTCTAAAGAAAAAAAAATTGCACGTAGACAAAAAATGTGCCATTTGCAACTTAGACATAGAAAACGTAAATACCTATATTCAATTGTGTATTAACCAATTATATTCTTATAAACACACTTAATATGTTTAAGTTTGAAGTTACGAATTCTAATCTTAAGTGTGAATGCTACTGAAACGACTTTAGATCTAGATATGCTAAAATATACATAATTTTGCTATATACTACCTTCACTATTATCTGTTGGTATTTATGATTTGAAAGAAACCAAAGAATTATCAACAATGCTATTAGTACCAAGAATAATCTGATCTACACTATTGCACTTTTCATTTATAATTGGATTGAAAATTTTAGTTAGAATTTGCTAGGTTTATTTTAAGGAATTCCTTAAAAAGGTAAAAAGTCGCATAGACATCTTAAAGGCTAACATTGTCTATGACATTGGAAGACACAATATGGCCTTAGCAATGAGCTAATAAATACCACTGACAACTCTGTGAACATCTTACTCTTGATTGGCAAGCAAGTTTTTTCTATTTTTCAATCACGTTTACCTTCTATGTGAACATCTTACTCATGTCTTTTGGAGCTTTTCAGTTTTAGATGTTGTGCGGATTGGATTGCTTATGCCATGGTGCTTAAAAAAATTGATAGTTGATGAGGGTTTGTTATTACTAACTACCTGCTTATAGCTCGCCTTGGAGACTATTAGCTTCATTGTGCCTCTAGTTGTTTTTGGCATTTTGTTTTATTATTTCGTCATAAGGCCTTCTCTTAATCTTAATTCTTTTATATAATTTTTAATATTTAGGTTTGAGAGGTTTTTTGCTATGTGTGAGAAGTTTCTGCCACCTCTCAGGCTTATTGGCAGCTATAGTTTTAAGTGTACAATAAAATTATACGAGTGCTCTCCTCCTTAAGAGGATCATTTATTTTCCTTAAAAATATATTTTTTTAGTTAGGAGGGACGGTTGTGTGTTTTAGTACTTAAAAGGGTGTTTTACAACAGTTTTCTTTTTTGTGTTGGTACCGAAACTGTTTGACATCTACATTTTCATTCTTTTCTAGGTCATGTGACCCAAGTGTATGTCTAATGTCAACATACTTATAAACCTTAATATTAACACATACTGTGACGAATGTCCTATATCACCGACACGAATACAACTAAATATTGGGCTTTAACCGTGCCCGGTCGATATAAAACGATCATCGGAATTGAAATAAACCAATGCAACATATAACCTGTCGTATATCTCACAACGCATGAACAAAATATAATATCACATATAAAATAGAAGAAAAAGCAATAACAATGTGAACAAATCATTATCATCAGAGTATAACATCCACAAAGTTATACATGAAATGTCATATAGCGTATGCAGTAAGATCATCTCAAAAATAACTATCTCGGTAAGCAGAAATAAGCAAGCTCTGTCACAGGCTCTACAATGTTGTTGAGCAGAATAAGCGTAGACTCCATATATGTATATATAATGTATATATAATAAGAGATAGCTCCATCTAGCTCGTCCTTTGAACAATAACTACGTCACCTAGACTTGTTATCTACTCTACTCATTTAAGAGTACACGAGATAATAAAAAGCAAAGCATAAAACCTCGAGTCAGAAAACGGTCTGGTGTGAGCGGTAAATGAATCTCAAAAACTATAAAGGTAAATATGGTAAGGAACAAAGGTACACGAAGCATGTCTGACCTGTCCCTGCAACCGAAGAGTTAGCACATAGTGCAATAGTATGCTACTCTACAATAACATAAAGATATACTACCAACCAAGTAAAGGATATCAATATTCCTGGTATTCTTATCTCCAATACCTACTTCCCTTGATATATATGAGTGATAGCCTACGTAAGAAAGCAACCAAAGCCATCATAGCAACCATAGCATCCACCAAGCAACCCTAGATATCACTCTATCCATGTGCCTTGAATATATGACAACTCGTATGACCCCCAAGCCAGGGGCTAGTGGAAATCCTGATCCCCTGTTGTGCTCTCGTATCTTGCAGCCTAAAGCTGAATAAGTGTCTCGTAGCCCAAAGCTACAGGTCCAGAGTATACAAGTCCTTCCATTGACTCATGGACGTCCCCACTTACAATACCTCTACTTCGAGTACAACTAAAAACCCTCTGAGTGTCAACGATTCCTTAGCATATATAACTGAGCCTTCCTTTCCTCCATTTGGACACCAAGCACTTCTTGCTAAGTCCAGTTTCCTTTATTCATGAGGAACAACCCCCACGTTCCCCGATCCTACGGCTCCCTTCTTTACGAGCCTCAATCTCCGGAACCTACTCCCAACACGAGCTAGCATCCAAAGACCATAGTTTTTCATCATGTTGTTATATCGCCATCCACTCTTGATACGAATGAGCCAACACCTCCAACACAACCTACGGAGCATCCTCTTCCTGCCTTGAAAGTTCCACATCCATAGCACTAAATGTGATAACTCGGTACCGACCTAAGCCCTTAACTCGGTACCGAGTTAATCACTTAGCCAATAATTGGCTATCTTCTCCTTCCTTGTCTCTAGTACTAGGGATAACTCGTCACCCAATCCATCACTTAGCCAAATTCCTATACCAAGCCATAGACTAGCTCCTTTGACCAAGCCCTATCCACTCATAGCAAAGACCAAGTCGTAGCCACTTTTCTCATAACTCGGTACTGACCTAACCTCCTTAACTCAGGGCCGAGATTAACCCTTAGCTCCAAATGTTGTGTGAGTTAGTCCATAGCTTCTTGCCATCCTCCAGAGCCTATCTACCAACTTTCGTCCAATTCCGACCAACTTTGCCTCCGATTTGCTAAATTTTCCGACCTAACTTTTTATGCAAACACAACACTAGCAAACAACATTAAATGATATCATCCAAACATAGAATAACAAGCAATTTTATCCAAGTGTTAATCCAAAAAATGGATCAAGATCCTGGTTTGAGTGTGTAAGCACCAGCCCTGTTTTCAAAGAGCAATAATATAGATAATAGATATAGAAAAAAGCAATAGGAGAAAGAAGACCAAAAGATTTTTACAGTGGTTCGGCTGTTAATGAAGCTTACGTTCACTTTATAATTTCTTTATTTCTTTTATAGACTGATTGCTATTACAAGAAGTGTTTGATTACAAGGCTCTTGATTGTCCTTAGCCAGATTAAATCTCCAAGGTTAGAATCCACTGGAGAATCACAGTGCATCCCTTTGGAGAGTGTTGTGAGGGAGATAGAGATTGAAGAAAGTTTCCAACAGAGCTTCAGCAACCAGTCCGGAAAAGATCCCGTTTGTGTTACAGGTAGGATGGTATTTAAAGAGATCGGAGAGTTTCTAGACCAGACCCTTTCATCAGTTGCTTGCAGATGGACACAGGATGATCTGGTAGAGCTTAGCTCGCGACCTGAGCCAAAAGCATGGACCGCTAGAAATCCATGGTTAATGGATCGCTAGCGATCCATAGCAGTAGCTCGAGTGCGAGGTAACCACTTAACCCCACTTTCTTCTTCGCCTAGTTTAGGTCGCCATGGTTCCTTGATCAAGTATGGACCGCTGGCGATCCATGGTGTACGGATCGCTGGCGATCCATACACTTTAGCATATTTTTGCTTTCTTCGCTCCCCATGTGCCTTAGCGACCCAATGATGAAGTATGGATCGTTGGCGATCCATAGTGTATGGATCGCTGGCGATCCATACACTTAGATTATTTCTGGACTTTGATGTCTGGCATGCTTTTGTTGCCTTGTATCGACGTTGTTCATGCAGTCTTGTCGTACGTCGCTTTGTTTTGATGACGATTTGCTTGCTAGTTGTATTTAGCTGTTGATCGGACTGGACGGATGTTGGTCTCTTGGTTTAGTCAAACTCAGTCGTCGCTCTCGTAATATGACTTGGCTCTCTTTAACTTGTTGCCTTAGCCCTTTTGGTTAAATTCCGAGTCATTCTGACTTCACCAAATCGTCCCGTCTTCTCTTAGATCCTGATGGGTTAAAAAACCGGATAACATTTGCCCTCCAGAGTACGTCTTCGTTGGAAAAAAAGCGTGCTCTAGAAGTTATCGCTTTTAGTCTCCGCTTGTTGAATTCCAAATAATCGTGTTAGAGCTTTGCGGACGTAAGCTAGGTCACGCTGCCGATCACTTAGTTTTGGTCTCGACCGCTACTGCTTACCATAACGGATCAAATTTTCTCTATAGCTTCTTGGTGTATCTTGAAATAGAAGATAGATGCCGTAGTGCAAGTTTGAGAAAATTTTGCCCTCAACCACATGGGTCGCTAGCGATCCATAGACGATGGATCGCTAGCGACCTGATAACTTAGATAGTTTTCAGAGAAAAATTTGCCTTCAACCACATGGGTCGCTAGCGATCCATAGATGATTGATTGCTAGCGACCTGATGACTTAGAGATTTTTCAGCCTTTTTCGTTTTTATTTGCCTATATATCCAGTCGAGCCGAGCCATTCCCTCACTTTCACACGACCTGATCTCTTTCTTCTTTCGTGCGATATGAATACTTAGCCGCAATTCGCTTCAAGCCTTTACGTGTGCGACCCGATTCATCACTTCCAGGAGCTCGATCTTGCCGAAAGCCGTGATTCCTTCTACGTTGCCACAACCCACCTAGTTCGCCGTCGCCTTAGTTCGCCGACTGCCTATATACCACCACCGACCCTAGTTCGTCATCTCCTTAGGTCGCTGCCGATCTGTTCCTGGTTCACTAATCCCAAGTATTTGACCAGTTCTGTGTTTGGAGTTTAGTTTGAGGTGGGTTTTGCTAATTACAATGTTCGTTTAACGATTCGATGGCGAGATTGCATTTGTGATGTTTGTCGTGAGGAGTTTGAGTTGATTGCGGCTTAATGGAGGAAGATAGTAAATCGAGTTTTGAATTACTCCTAGAACGACATTCGAACCTTGCCCCGGTGCTTGACACGTTTTGCTATCTTCGTCCATTGAGCCAGAATTGACTTGTGCCAAGTTCCATAGCTGATATTGCACGAGTGCACGACACATCGCGAATTGGTCCTGGCTCTTCCAAAGAATTTAGACTTATCTTACTTGCTTTTGCACGTTCGGTGTCCCTGTACTAAAAAGAATCTTCCACGTCGCTTCGGATAACGAGTAAGTGTAGAGGAAGTAAAAACATATGGAAACGACACATGAATGCCTTTTCTTTTTCCGCTGTGAGCGAACTATCTACACGGGATAGAGCGTTTGTAGTGTTTCGGACACCGAGCTCACCCTCTATAGATAGCACACTGCACTTGCCCCGGTACATACTTGAAATCCGTTGTGTCGGCAAGAATCAATGTCTCTCCGGAATTCAAGTGTTGTAGGGGAAACTATTAGTTTAGAACAGAATTACCTGACCGTTTTGGATGTGTGTTCTATTGTTCAGAATGAAGTATCCAACTTCGCGCCGCTAGCCAAGTGGAGGAAGCCCGGCACTCTCAGAAGCCGAGTCGTCGTCCATTGCCCTTTCTCCTTCTACCTCACAGGCTGAATATGGCCAATTGGTCCTAGTAGGTCCGGTCTTGGATCGAACTCCTCCCAATTTTAGGGTTCTTCTCAACCCGCCAGAGAGAGCTTCTTCCGTGGTTTTCGCTAAGGTTCTGCACAATATCTGCGTCCAGCACAACATACCTAAGGAGGATGTACGTCTTCCAGAGAAGAACGAGTTTGCTCACATGCCTCCCTCGAGATATACCGCTTGTCATCGGTATATGTGTTTGAATGGAGCTATGCCCCCTTTTAATGACTTTTTGCGCGAGACTCTTTCGAATATAGACATTGCCCCTTTCTAGATTCATCCCAACGGCTATGTCTCCTAACTTGTTTGCACGTCCTTTTCATGTGTATATTTAATCGCGCTCCGAGCTTCGATGAGTTGTAGTATTTTCTTTCATTCAAGAGAAGGGATGAGTATCCGTCTTTGGTCATAATCGAATCTCAAAGGAATTGAAAAATCGTATTGCAACTGCAGAGTAATCTATCCCAGTTTAAGACCCAATATTTTTTCGTTAGATGCCCCGAGGGGCTTAACCGTTTGTGGACGACGGGGGGTAAGTTCTTTTCCTTATTTATTGAGTTCCAACATGTCGCTGCGGGGCTTCTAACAAGTCGAACATTTCTTACAGTTATCCCGAGGCCGAACAGGGACTTCTCTCTTGATGAAGTTTTTCGAACCCTGAAGGATATCGATGCTGAGAAAAGGTCTGTTAAAGTCTTACTGAGTGATGAGAACTTACTCCGATATGGGTTATTGCATCCGAAAAGGTCTGCCGTTCCAGTTGAAGCCCCATCTCCTTCTCGATCCAGGGTTCGCACACGATTCACTTCCTCTTCTCACGATTCCGAAGAAGGCGCTTCTCAAGAGAGAGAGGGCTTGTCCGGAGAATCAGCCGAAGAGGCTTATGATGGAAGAGATGTAGCTGCGAACGAAGTTAGTCGCCCGGCCAGAATGCCTTCGATTCCGAAAGAAGGAGAAGAAGAGTTCAAATAGAAGGAAGGCAAAGCCGCAGTAGACTTAGAAAAAGAGGAGGGGGAGATCGGGAGTAGTAGCGATGAGTCCACTTTGAGCGATGACTTCTACGCAAAATTCGATGATGGGGATTCTAAATTGTGCAATGAGACTTAAAGGATGAACCACGTTATTCCGAGCTCACCCCATCCAGACACAAGTGATAAAGACAATGCCCCAGGAATCGGGGGACGTCGGCTGTCGGGACTCTCCGAGCAAAGATGCTAGTGCGGAGTTTGGAGATTTGAGCGATGTTTACGTCGATTTCGACGCGCTTATTGGGGAAGATTTCAAATTTGAGGAGGTGCCCTCTCGTTCGAGCCATGTCGCATCCAAAGTTAGTCTGATCCCTTTCGCGGCACCTGCCCGATCCGGTTTGTGATGTCATTTTAGGCACTCCTCCTAAACACATCACACGCTTCAATAGGGTCACACTCACTTGTACACACACTTTCCATGTCTATTTTCCATTTCTAAACCCTTTTATTTATGCTTCGTGTCAGGTATGATAAGAGGACACGGTCTTTATGATGACTTCGTGAAATTCACCGACTCCCAACGCTGGTCTAAGCATTCTTCGGACGTCATTGGCTTCGAGAGACGGAGGAAGAGTATAGAAGAAAGAAAGATCTAGAGGCCGAAACTCGTCTCCAAGATGAGAGAAAGCGGAGCCGGTCATACAAAGGCGGGTATGAGAAGAGAAGGACTTTCAATGAGAGGGAGGAGCCATCAAGAGGTCAAAATTCGTTCACCGTTCCAATTCTTCACAACAGCAAGCTTTTGCTCTGACGCACTCTTCAAAGGGTCAGGAAATCCCCATAACTTTTGTCCTTATTCCGCCTTCAACTTGCATTCCCCCATCTTATGTTGTTCTTGCCCCCGGTGCCTCACGTCCGTACCGGAGATCCGCCTACATTCTTCCATCCGGTCCTCCCAAGCTTAAGGTGGCACTCCCCGGGTGGTTTCTAAGGGGGGTTAAGTTTGATTGTGATCTCCGTCCGGTCCGTAGAAATTCTTACATGCCACATCTTCAGGCTATCCAAAACGATTTAGAACAGGCCGAAGGGTGGAAAAAATTGTGTAAGCATATGGCAGATACCAATCGCAACAACTACCAAGAAATCCTCTCTTTTGAGTCAGAGAAGGATGATTTTAAAAGAGCGTTGAAAGAACACGATGCCAGAATTAAACAGCTGGAGGAGGAGAAAGAAGTGGCGCTGCGAGAAAGCAAAAGGAACGCCAACTTGGTGAAAGAAGTAAAAGAGGCCCACGAGAGAATTGAGATCGTCTATAGGGACGAAATAAAGAAGGCTCGTGCCGTGGAGGCCAAATTAAAAGAGGAGGTGGCTGCTCATAGCGCAAAGATTGAGGCTCAGAAGAAAACTATCTTCGATCTCGACCTTATCGTTGAGGGGCAAAATAAGACCATCTCCGACCAGGCTTAGACAATCGCCCAACTGCAGGATCAAGTTGCGCAGCTTAGTGCCGATAAGTCTCGCATCGAAGTTGAGAAGGCTGCGGTTACAGAAGATTATCTGGAGCTCAAAACGCTTTTGAAAGGAAGATGGAAAAGATGGACGAGACCATCTTGAATTTTTATGTCTATTCTCTACTGCATCAGGGAAGCCTCAGCTACTTAGGCCCGAAATTTCTGAGCACTCTCACTGTGGTCTGGGAAGAAATCTTGACCCGCTTTCATGACAGCGGTGACGTCTATACCGAGCGAGAGTTAGAAAATGCCTACCTTAATGAAGAATCAAAGAAGGCATTGCTGGAGGACCAAGAGATTTTGCGGATTGAGAGGGAGGAAGAAGCTGCCGATGCAGCTATGACCGCGACTGCCGAAGCATTTACGAAGCCTTTTATTTCTGGTGCCGGTGGGCCATTGGAATAGCCCCACAATCTGCCAACAAGTTCTGGATTTGAGGCTCCACCTCGGATTATAGAGCCATCTAAAGAGGGTGAAGACGGTGACTACGAAGTTGACATTCTTGGTCATTCTTCCGGTGTAGGTAATCCTCTTGTTTCCCTCGAATTCGGGAGCTTTCAGCTTACGCCGCAAGAACATGAAGAATTTAATGCTTTCATTTTTGATCTTATAAGTCCGTCAAACTTACCTGTTGATCTACCAGCTTCCTCAACGCTTGGATCTGCTGCTATTTCCACTACTTCCATGCTCGTTTCCGTTCCTACTCCAGTCTCCATGTCCGCATCTGGCTCGCAGACGGGGCCGAAGTCTGAAAAGATCGCCGCGCTTCATGGCTTGGATGACCCTTCTACATCTTTGGAAGGTGACGTAACGACGGCCGAAGCTAAGGAGCAGGAAGTTCAGACTGAGCAGTCACGCAAAACTCAAGAACAGCTAGTTGCCGTCAAAAAGGAGAAGGTTAAAGCAATCAAGGCCTCCAAGAGCTCCCGCAACTCACGAAAGCGTAAAACGAAGGGCAAATCTTCTGAGAAGGTCGCAGAGCAGGAAGAGGACACTAGCGCTGAGGATGTTGTTGACATTACTGAAAGCGACACCACTCCCGAGGCGAAGCAGAAACTCTGAACAAGAGGCGCAAAGGGGAGTGGTGGAAAGAAACGCTGAGAAGTTTGGGTGGTGATTGATCTAATTTTGATTCATTTTGTGTCGTTTTGTTGAAGTGAAGAGTCTGCACTTAGTGTTTTTGTTATGGAGTTTGTATTCTTCTTTTGTTGGCCGGTGTTGTGTGGGTACGGCTCCCACATTTTGACTCTATATAAAAGAAAGTTATAAGTAATACACTGATATTTTGACTGTACTCTTAATTGTCTGTCCATATGTGTTCTGTGTACTTATGCTTGTTTTGTTTACACTTATTTGCTTATGTGTGTTTTGTGCACTTGCGTTTACTCTATATATTTTCACTTCACTTAATCTAATCCTGTGATTACTGCCAAAATTCTTTGTTTGGAGTAACAGAACTTGTGAAATTATTGTGTTTTTGTATTTTAATTTAAGTGCCGGTGTATGGCCCCCCATGTCACAGGGCTGTTTACTTCAAATAATTGGCAAATGGCCGGTAACTTATGGTTTAAATAGTTTGCATATTAAAACTTGAAATTTGACTTAGTCACAACTTGATTTTTCTTTTTTCAAAAGTTTTGTAACTTTAGCATGTATGAGTTAACTGTAGGCAGTTACACATTGTCAACGTTAGATGCTATAGTTAGTCATTGAAGGTCAGTAGTTGAAATTTTTCCGCTAGCTTGCAGCACTTTGTTTTTGTTGGAGTCGCACCCATTGCTTCCAGCAATGGGAGTGGGTTGATTCTTGTTATTCCTGAATGGATAAGTTTCCCAGTTTTGTCGGGGCAATTCCGGGACTTGAAAGTGCACACGACTTATGGGATGCGTGGATTTTAGGATCAATATGTCTCATCGCTCCGGAAAGGTTCTGGCGCTCCTCGGTGTTGCCTATCTTCGGGCAACGTGAGGAGTTTACGATTTAGGAGCGTGATTTCACGGCGATGCTCCTTGGTGTTGCCTATCTTCGGGCAACGTAAGGATTTTACGTCTCAGGAACGTGATTTCACGGCTCCGAGAGTTAATGCGCGGCTTTTGAGACTGATATGACCCGTTGGTCCCGAATGGTTTTAGTACTACTCGATGTTGCCTATCTTCGAGCAACGTGGGGATTTTATGCTGAACAGTTGGTGCGCGGCTTATGAGGTGCGCGACTTTTGGTACTCTCGGTGTCGCCTATCTTCGGGCAACGTGAGGAGTGTAATTTTTAAAAGTTAGTGCGCGGCTTATGGGATGCGCGGCTTTTAGTGCTCCTCGGTGTTGCCTATCTTCGGGCAATGTGAGGAGTTTAATTTTTTAAAAAGTTAGTGTGTCTTATGAAATGCGCGGCTTTTCATACTCCTCGGCGTTGCCTATTTTCGAGCAACGCGGGGGGTGTATGTTTTGAGCCTTCCCGATGTTTCCGGGGAACATCGGTATCTAGAAGCAAAGATCGGGTTCAGCCGATCCAACGGTTTGAGCCGATTTGCTTCCGTCGACCCCGTAGGTAGTTATTATGAACATAATTTTGTCGGTTCAAAAACGAATCAATTTTTATTAAGAAAAGCAGGGCAGATTTTTGCCTATTTACAATGCCCCCGGCATCCCGGGATGGCTTATTTGCTGAAAAATAGAAAGTACATAAGGTAGTTTTCAAATGAAGTAACGGCGGAGCGATTCGCCATTCCATGCCCTGAGAATTTGGATTCCGTCGACGGTTGTTATCTTGAAAGTACCGTCCCTTAGCTTTTGATTGATGATATATGGTCCTTCCCAGTTCGGTCCGAAGGCTCCCGAGATAGGGTAGACTCGCTTGAGTACAAAATCTCCCAGTTCAAAGGTTTGTTTGTGAACTTTGGAGTTAAAGTATCGTGGGACCCTTTTTTTGTGGGCAGCAGTTCTCACCTTGGCTTCTTCTCTTCTTTCGTCAATCATATCCAGCGATTCGAGTAGGAGTGGCTTGTTTTGCTTTTGATTAAAATTTTGCCTTTAGTGCAAGGGGACCTCCGATTCAACAAGAATCATTGCTTCTGAGCCATATGCCAAGGCGAACGAAGTGTGTCCAGTTGTCGCTTTGTGAGTAGTTCTGTAAGCCCATAGTGCGAGTGAAAGTTCATCAACTCAATTCTCGTTTGCCTTAGTTAGTCGCTTTTTTATAGTGGACTTGATTATTTTGTTTATTGCTTCCACTTGCCCATTTGCCTGCGGATGAGCTACCGCGGAGAAGCTCTTCTCAATTCGGAAGCGTTTGCAAAAGTCTTTGAACTCGGTGCTTTTGAATTGAGTTCCATTATCAGTAATGATTTTCTGTGGCACGCCAAACCTGCAAATAATGTTTTTAGTGACA
Organism: Allium fistulosum; assembly: GCA_030737815.1. Lineage (NCBI taxonomy): Eukaryota > Viridiplantae > Streptophyta > Magnoliopsida > Asparagales > Amaryllidaceae > Allium > Allium fistulosum. The sequence goes on from CM060905.1 coordinate 1,150,184,512, forward strand.
AAATTAATGACTTTCTTTGTGGTTATGGTGGCCAGCAGTTCCGCTTCGGCCCATTTCATGAAATAGTCAACGGCAGCTATAACATATTTGGCTCCTCCTTTTGCTATTTGCAGGTCGCCGATCAAATCGATCCTCCATATTGCGAATGTCCACGAGCTGACCATCTGCGTTAACTCTGTTGAAGGAATTCTTTTAATTTTACTGAATCTTTGGCAACGATCACATCTTTTGGCGTATTCTGCAATGCCGTGGTTAATCGTTGGCCAGAAATATCTGTATCGGTGGATTTTCTTTGCAAAAGTCTACCCCCTAGTGTGGTCTCCGCATTCGCCTTCATGCATTTCCTTTAGGATTCACCGGGCTTTGTCTTCAGACACACATCTAAGAAGGGGGGTTGAGAATCCCCTTCGATATCCGTCTTGCGTCATGAGTCGTGGTCTCTTTCCTAGAAGCTTTTTCCGTTGATTCCGGTCAGTCGGAAGGCTCCTTGCAAGTAAATAGTCCTTTATCGGTGTCATCCACATCACCGATTCGATGGTGATCTCGAGGATCCAGTCGACGTCCATTTTATCTATGCTCGGGGTGGTTAAAGTTTCAACTGGGACTAGCCCCAATGACTAAGCTTCTTCGGAGCTTTCCAGTTTAGCCAAATAATCCGCCTTGGTGTTTTGCTCCTGTGGAATGTGAGTTATGGTGAAATGCTCAATGTCACTTAGCAGCTCTTGCTCTTTGGACAGGTATGGGGCAAGATTCTCCTCTCGTGCCTGGTATTCCCCCTTTACTTGGCAGACGACTAGCTGGGAGTCGCTGTAGATGTGAATAGATTTTATCTTGAGCTATTTCACAACTTTTAGTCCTGCAATCAGTGCTTCGTATTCTGCTTCGTTATTTGTAGCAAGGAATTCCAAGCGCAAAGCGTAGCAAATGGCTCGTCCTTCTAGGGTTTCAAGCACTACCCCTGCCCCCGAACAGAGGTTATTAGATGCACCATCGACAAAGAGCCTTCATTGCATGTCCACTTCCAACTGTGCTTCTTCCTCGTCATCCCGTATAGTAAATTCGGCAATGAATCTGCTAACGCTTGCCCATTGATGGCTTTCCTTGGGTGGTATGTGATATCATATTGACTCGGTTCTATATTCCACTTGAGAAGTCATCTGGAAGTTTCAAGCTGATACAATACTTGCTTCAAGGGCTGGTCAGTTGATACTTTAATTGGATGAGCCCAAAAGTATGGTCGTAACTTTCTAGATGCGATCAAGAGGTAATATGCTAGTTTTTCCAACTTCGGGTAGTTCTTCTCGGCTCCAGTGAACTGCTTGCTAATGTAATACACGGGTCGCTGGATTTTTGCTTCTTCATGCACAAAGGCGGCGCTCAATGCATGGGGTGAGATTGCTAAGTAAATGAACAGGTCTTCTACATCCATAGGCTTTGATAGGATTGGCGGAGCTTTCATGTGCCGCAGCAATTCTTCGAATGTTGTTTCACAAGCTTCACTCCATTCGAAGTTCTTTTTTTCTTTCTTCAGTGCATCGAAAAATGGTATACATTTGTCGGTAGCTTTCGAGATAAATTGACTTAGTGTTGTGACTCTTTTCCATTTAGGCTTTGCAGTTCCTTTTTATTCTTCGGAGCATGGACTTCTCGTGTGTCGTTATTTGTTCTGGATTTGCTTCAATGCCCCTAGCACTTACGATGAATCCTAGGAATTTTCCGGAGGCTACTCCGAAGTGAAGTTTGAGTGGATTGAGTTTCATTCCGTACTTTCAAAATATTTCGAAAATTTCAACGAGGTTATCCAGGTGGTCAGCAGCTGCTTGTGATTTGACCAACATGCCGTCCACGTAAACCTCCATAGTTTTCCCGATCTGACGCTTGAACATGGTATTTACCAACCTTTGATAAGTTGCTCCTGCGTTCTTCAAACCGAATGGCATTACCCTGTAGCAATATAGGCTCAGGTCGGTGATGAAGCTAGTGTTTTCTTGGTCAGGCTCATGCATCAAGATTTGGTTGTACCCGGAGTATGCGCCCATGAATGATAGTAGCTCGTGCCCTACCGTTCCGTCCATAAGCTGGTCTATTCTGGGAGAGGGAAGCTATCTTCCGGGCAAGCTTTGTTTAAGTTTGAGTAATCGATACAGGTTTGTCACTTCCCATTGGACTTTTTGAATAAGACCGGCTAAGATAACCATTCAGGATAAGTTGCATCACAGATAAAATTGTTGGTCATTAACTTGTCCACCTCTTCTCTTAGCGCATTGGACCGTTCAGGGCCCAAGCTGCGCCTCTTCTACTTTACTGTTGTGAACTTGGGGTCAATGTTGAGCACGTGACATTCGATTTCTGGAGACACCCCACATATCGGAATGCGTCCATGCGAACACATCCAAGTTGGCGCGAAGAAATTTAGTAAGCTTTAAACGCATCTTGTTTCCAAGGTGCGATCCAATTTTCAAGACTTTAGTTGGGTCGTCCATATCGACCGGGACAGACATCGTCAATTCTACCGGTGCTGCTCGTTCCTCCCCTGAACTCTTTTTTCTAGGGTCCAAAGCCTTGTCGAATCGGCTATGGTCCCCAAACCAGGGCGGCTCTGTAGTTGCTATTCGGAAGGTTCACAGATATGGAGAGTTCTCCCCACATCCTTCCCTTCTTCCCTTCTTCTGGATTTACGTAACTCTATGATGTAACATTCTCTGGCTGCGCACTGATCTCCTTTTACCACTCCAATTTTGTTTGCAGTAGGGAACTTCATGGTTAGACACCATTGGGCCAGAGCTATTCTGAAATCTGCTAAAGTGGGCCATCCCAAGAAGGCGTTATATATGGACATTTCGTCCACGATTACGAAGGTCTGAATGAGGGTGACTCTTCGATCACCCTCTCCAAGTTCCACTGGCAGGTCGATTGTTCCCATAAGTTACTTGGGTTCGCCAATGAACCCTTGGATCTTCGTTTGGCATGCAGACACGTCTTTCGTGACGATTTTCATTTGATCAAAAGTACGTTCGATAAGTATATTAACAGAGTTACTACTATCGACCAACACTCGTCGAGCAACAGCAGGACCGATTCCCACCATTGGATCGAGAGTCGGGGCTTCAATCCCTTCGGTGTCCCGATTTCAGAACACTATGTCGTCACCCAAGATTTTCTGCAGCTTGGCTGGGGTTTCATCTTCTATTATGAGACATGATTCCTTTGGATGCTTCAACGAACTTGCATACCGCTCCATCTCCCACCAACTTCTTTGCGCGCGGTGTGGTCCCCCAGATATTGTTCCAATAATAAGTCTTTTGTCGGTTCGTTTGGACCATTCTTCACTAGTTCCAGCCCGATTCCTTCGTTCTCTGGGAGGCAGAGGAGCTGTGGGTTGATCGGGGTTCTGTGACTTTCTCACGTACTATTGGAGTTTGTTTTCCTGGATCAACTCTTCAATGAGAATCTTCAGATGGCGGCATTCGTTTGTGTATGGCCATGAGTTTCGTGGAATCGACAGAACTTTCCTGAGCATTTTTGCTGCTCGGTTGCTTCCTTCCTAGGGGGCTTCTTGTATTCCTCAGTCCCCTGTGTTGCGAGATAAATATTTTCCGGAGTGTCGTTTAGAGGGGTATAGTTTTCAGGCCTGAACCCTTTAAGCCTTTTATTGCTGCCATTACCGTTCCTTTTATTGGAGTTCTGATTTTTTCTCTTTTGGTTTCCATCTTTCCCTGTGGCTCCTTCAGCAGTTTCAGAAGCGTGCGCATTTTGATTCATCGCTACATCGCTCCATCCGATGTTCATTGGTTGTACACCAGTAGACTTTCTTTCCAGCTCGTGCGCTTCCTCCAATCTTAAGTCCTGACTTGCTTTACGATTGATGTCTTTCCTCGTGGTAGGTTGCTTCATCTTAATCCACTTTCTGAATTCAGTCTTCGAGTGAATGGCACGGACTAACGTCATAAAAACCATATCCTTGTTGGGGTTGCTTACTTCCATCACTGTGGTGTTGAACCGGTTCATGAAAGATTTCAGCAATTCGTTGCGTCCCTGGACCAGTCCGGATAGGGACATAACATCTTTTGGTTGCGCTTTATGGAGTCTGAATTGGTCAATGAATCTTGTTGCTAGTTGGTCGAAGGTAGAGATAGATCTTAGCGGAAGCTTGGTGAACCACATAGACGTAACTTCTTCTAGAAAGATGGGAAAACATCTGCACCGAACAACCTCTGAAGCGTTGGCTCCGTCCATATACCAATTATACTTGTATAAATGGGGTTTTGGGTCCTTCGTCCCGTTGTAGGATGGGATAGTTGGCATTGTGAATTTTTCTGGATATTTCTCATTCAAGATAAAGGGAGTCCGACTTGGAGCAGATCCTCATTCGTCATCTCTCCTATTTTTACTTTCGTCCATTAATCTTTTGACCATGTCTGCTATGTTTGCCTCTAATGTCCGGTAATCCTGGGGATGGCAGTCAGTCACTTTACTAAGTGTTTGGCTTTGCAAACGGCCTTGGCGCATGGATTAAAGCCTAGGCTCTCCTGCCTTCGAGAGAGCCACTTCCGTGGAATCCCGTTGGCTTGCAGTTGGCCTGATTGAGGGCAGTTTGGACATTCCTAACATTATCAAATGTGTTGACATTCTCTTCCAACTGGTTGTCTTGTTCTCCATCTTCCGAGTCGGAGAAGTCCATAGCTATATCTTCTTGCGGGGTCTTCGGCCCTTGATTCAAGTTCAAAATTGGTTGCCTTGCGGAGGCAGGGTATTCATATTTCCTTCCACGTTGTGTCCCATGGTTCCTGTTGTCACCCTTTTCTGCGGTTGTTTCCCATTTTTTCTGTTTAGACCAGAAACGGATAGTTTTCTTGTTCTATAGTAGCTTGCGGGTTCAGGCATAGTTCTTGGAGCAGGATTTGACTATAGGGTTAGAAGAGCGTTAAGCTTCTCCATCATAGCCTTCTGGCTACTTTCCATTCTTTGGTTGATCTCGTCAACCATCTTATTCAACTCATCCCTAGTGACGACTTCGTGCTGACCGGAGGATGCTGGCGCCTGTTTCCTAAGCTAGCACCATTTACTTCAGTATGTTGAGGATTAACATCTTCACCAACTATCGTTGCCCTATGGACCATCCAGAGGCAGTTTTCCTTCTTCAAGGAGCCATCGGTTCCAAGCGGCAGATCTTTCAGGCAAAGATTGGAGATCTAATTTCTGGACCTATGGGATCCAAAGTAGATAGCTAGATATGAATCCTGAGTTGGGTTCTCAGTGAAAGCACCAAAATGTTAACCCAAAAAATGGATCAACACCCTGGTTTGAGTGTGAAAGCACCAATCCTGTTCTCACAGAGCAATAATATAGATAATAGATATAGAAAAAAGCAGTAGGAGAAAGAAGACCGAAATCTTTTTACAGTGGTTCGGCTGTTAATGAAGCCTACGTCCACTTTATAATTTCTTTATTTCTTTTATAGACTGATTGCTGTTACAAGAAGTGTTTGATTACAAGGCTCTTGATTGTCCTTAGCTAGATTGAATCTCCAAGGTTAGAATCCACTGAAGAATCACGGTGAATCCCTTTGAAGATCGTTGTGAGGGAGATGGAGAGTGAAGAAAGTTTCCAGTAGAGCTTCAGCAACCAGTCCGGAGAAAATCTTGTTTGTGTTGCAGGTAGGATGATATTTATATTGATCGGAGAGTGTCTGGGCCAGGCCCGTTCATCAGTTGCTTGCAGATGGACACAGGATGATCTGGTAGAGCTTAGCTCACGATCCGAGCCAAAAGTATGGATCGCTAGCAATCCATGGTCTATGGATCGCTAGCGATCCATAGTAGTAGCTTGAGTGCGAGCTAACCACTTAGCCCCACTTTCTTCCTCGCCTAGTTTAGGTCGACATGGTTCCTTGATACACCATGGATCGCTGGCGATCCATGGTGTATGGATTCCTAGCGATCCATACACTTAGCATATTTTTGCTTTCTTCGCTCCCCACGTGCCTTAGCGACCCAATGATGAGCATGGATCGCTGGTGATCCATAGTGTATGGATCGCTGGCAATCTGTACACTTATATTATTTCTGGACTTTGATGTAAGGCATGCTTTTTTTGCCTTGTATCGACGTTGTTCGTGCAGTCTTGTCGTACGTTGCTTTGTTTTGATGACGATTTGCTTGCTAGTTGTATTTAGCTACTGATCGGACTGGACGGATGCTGGTCTCTTGGTTTAGTCAAACTCAGTCGTTGCTCTCGTAATATGACTTGGATCTCTTTAACTTGTTGCCTTAGCCCTTTTGGTAGAGTTTTGAGTCATTCTGACTTCACCAAGTCGTCCCGTCTTCTTTTGGATCCTGATGGGTTAAAAACCCGGATAACACCAATCAAACTTGTAATCCATCAAAATAAGATAAACAAGTCATATATCATGAATATATGAGCATAAGCAATGGTGATTTCTAATTAATCTAGGCCAAATTCATAGTTTAACATGTAATTAAAGTTAAAAGATTTTATGGCCGAAAATTAATTTAAAACATGTTAAATCCTATAATTCTACCATATAAACATGCATAATATAGTGAGAAGGCATTAACCGCTCATCGATTACCAAATTCAACCAATTCTTATGTAGATCTATTCCGGACAGTGAAGATCAGGCCCGAACAGCGAAGAAAAGTGCTCTAAATCAAGCAAATTCGTTATCTCTCTAGTAATTGAAGATCTAAGCCAATCAACAATCTAGTTTGATCTAAGGAGAAATTTGGATGGATTAAGATGGATTTAGGGCTAATTAGGGTTTAGGCCTAATTTGGAATGAGAGGGAAAAAAATTTCATTTGGCTCTTAGAGCCCCTATTTATAGGGATGCTCTAATTAGATTAATGGACCAACTAATGGGTTTCACTAATTACACACTAATTCTAACCAGTATTAAAATTTAAAATAGACATAACTCCCTAACTGTAAGTCCGTTTTTCTATTATGACCACTCTACGAAATGGAAAACCATCATCTTGAAGTAATGGAACCAGTTTGAGACCCTAATTCAACTCCTATCAAATGTTATAGCCCTAACAAGGTTTTCAGGGTCAAAATGGTCACATAAATTCGAAAAAAATCGTAGAATGCCCTTAAAAGTAATATCTCAAATTTTTAGAATCATACGACCTCATACGAATAATATAATAATATTTTATGATTCTTTGATCCGTAAAATACGGGTAGTTACACATACTATACTGATGACTTACAAACGCTGATGAGAGATACTTTGTAAAATAAGACCGTGGTTACAGAAAAGTTAGAGAAAAGTTAGGATGTCGATATATCATCATTGAATCTCTATTCCTAATGCTTGCTATGAACCAACGTTAATGTTTATGTTTATTCATGAAAATGAATCATACACAAGGTTGAATATATGAGCAGTATACCTAGGCGACGACCGGGTCTCCTTAACTAGAAGCGAATCAATCATCATTCTTAACACCAATTTAGCTAATTTAACTATTTAATAAGTTAGTTATCCCATCTTTTACAAATCCATTCTTCCCTTCTATAATATGTGCGTGCGCATATGGCAATGATTGCCTATGCCTCATTCTTGCTACACCTCTCCCACGATTTCAGCTACACATTTCGATTTAAATAATATAATTATGTGACAAGAGAGAGAGAAAATATATTATTTAAATTGAAATGTGAAAATATGTTATTTAAATCGAAATGTGCGGTTGAAATCAGAGAGAAATGTAGCGGGAATTGGTTGAAATCAAGGAGGAATGAAGGTGTAGCCCATGTCGTTCTCTCCAATTAATAAATGAAAAGTCTCAAATTTGCTATAAATGCTACCCAGTATACTATTATGCAATAATCTTTTTTTATGTTTACAACATGTCATTAAAACCATAATTTATTGAACTACTAACCAAATTGATTGAATATCTCTTTTTCGTTTTGACATTACATGGAAGGCTACATTTATTAACACCCCAAGTTTTGCCTTTCATACCAAACTAATTATAAAATTTTCACTTGGATAAAATCGCCCTCAACGTTAGCATGTCACAAATCATTAGAAGAGTGAAAATGTATAAGTCCACATTCAATATAAGAGTGGATCCACTCAAAATCAAGCTCAGATGGAGTGAAAAAATATAAGAAACCAAGCTCGAAGCGAGTGAGTAAACATTGAAAACCAAGTTTGGAGTGAATGAGGAAACTTAACAAACTACGCTCAATTGAAATGCAGTTAAAATGAATTTAAAAAATAATAATATCATGCTCTATTAATATCATGCTCTATTAATATCATGTTCTATTAGTACGTGGTTTCCAATAAAACCTGCTCGATACAAGGTTGGTTCTGTATAAAACATTGCTCGGCTTGAGCTTGGTTTTATATGAAACCTCGCTAAGCCTGAGCAAGGTTTCATAAAAACATGCTCTAGCCGAATGAGGTTTTATACATAACCACGTTCAAACTAAACGTTGTTCGTATTTCACAATCTGAAGGTTAATTTTGGAATAAAATGGAGGGTTAAAAAGAAAATAATGGAGGGTGCGTTTTTCTTCTTCCAAATAGGGAGGTGTAAGGCAAAAATTGAAGTGCTAATTGAGCTACCCTGCATGGAATTGTAAATCGAATACTTGAATCTATTAGTAATATCTTCATAATTAGTAAATCGATTTACTCATAACTTTACCTATTATTTCTTAATTTTTAGTTAAACTGATTCGTTCTTTTGTTTACAAGTTATGTTCATGTTATTTTGATTTATCAAATTTGGTACCAGTCCAGGTCAAACTGAAATCCTAGCTCCGTCCCTAATGCATGACTTTGATCATATTAGCTTCTCTTTCCTTAAACATTATCGTCTTAACCAGTACTGAAAACAACAACGAAAACTATAAGTTTAATTCTATTTGATCTGACACAGGTTGAAGCACGCTACCAAAAACCACCGATTCAAATATTATTTGTTAGAAATCCCTAAATGTAGCAAATTAGATATACCTGAGTTGCATAAGATAGCAAATACTTAATGGGCAATTTATCGAACAAATAATGTGCATGCGTAAGAATTCCGTGATAATTGCCACACCGAAAATAACAAACAACGATTCTAACCATTAGCACGCATATAAGAATTACAAGTGTTAATTTCAGAGTAATATTATCATAGGAATCATTTTTCGAAAGGTAACGGATCCCTAACCTTTCCAATTTGTGATGCATAGTGAGAATCGATCAACAGTTGGCAACTTTATGAGCTAGACAGGTAGGAGCTACATTGTGAGCATGTATAATCTTCTTGAAGCAAGTATTACTTGAATCTAAATTTCACGGTTTTATTGAAATGATGACTAATTTCTTCTGCCATGTTTAATTTTATCGGAGTTCTAAAGGCATTTTTTTTACAAAATTGTCTAGGAATTTTTTCATGCTTAACTTTTGTTTTGAGTGGTGAATAATGTTTTTTCTTTTGAATGCTGAATCCAGCAAAAGAAGTAGTCAAACTTCAGATTTGCAATTAAAATTTAGAATTTAGCATTTTAAATAAACAAGTCTAAAAGCCCCATGTTTATATGCTTGTTACTTTTTCAGCTTTTTTCAAACCTAAAGTTGGAATGTGTAAAAAAAATTTGGTAAAAAAAATAAATCATTTTTTGCTTGTTTATTTTCCTTCTCTATTCAGTCGATTGGAACTTTTAATAATTTTTGCAAGAGTGTTCCATGCACGTCTTTTGCAATATGTATGATGGGTTCCCTATTTTGCCGAGAGCCGTTTCTATTCTTATGATATCCACCATTAATGAAAGTAAGTTTTTCTTTTCGTCATTTACACTAATCTAAAAGAAATATTTAACTTCTGGCACTGAGATGTCGAAGGATCACTATATGTTTTAAAGTTTGTACCAACTCTAAAATCACCTAAAAAATTTGATTGAAAGGGACAAGTACTAAAAGAATGTCTTATTCGGTTTCTTAGTTATTTAAGTCATGTTAACTATGTTTATATGGGTGTTTTCATCTACTACAGTGTTATTTGGCTTTTTAACAATAGCCTTTAGACAAATCTAAGTGTTAGAACGAAGACAAAACGATTCAAGGACTCGAGAAGACACTTAGAAGGACAATGGAAACAGGCTCAAGAATTTGGAACAAGTTTGGATTCAAGCAAACAAGTTGGTACCGACATTTTCAGGTCGGTACTGATCGCTTTTTTGCTGTGTATGGAACTCTGGAGCTATGACCTATCAACTGCTGGCAATAGTGATAATCTCAGGGTGCATTTCTCAAGTAGTAGATAAACAACTCCAAGAAAGTTTTGAAGGAAAGCAGACAAGTACAAGTGATATCAAAACCTCTTAAAATCAACATGATTTCTAAGGAAAAACACTCGAAGTATAATGAATCGAAGATAGAAGACCAAAGGAGGGAAGACAGAGTGATCCCGACCACTTCTGGTCCGTACCAGGTTTTTTTATGCTTCTGAGGACTCCATCTTCCCCTCCAGCTTTTTCAGATTTGAAGTAAGACTTTGTAAATTGAGATCTTACGATTCTATTGGGCAATTTCCCTATAAATACAACACTTATGGCATTTGAAAAAGGACTTTTAACACTTTACTTTCTTCATCTTCTGTCTCTCCTCAAGCATAGTCACTAAGGAAGATACTCTTGACTGTTCTAGATTGTTAGATTTGCCAAACCTTGTTCTAGGCCGTTAGATTTGTCAAACCACTATCTGGTATTCTTTCTAGTATACTTATTATTTTCTGCCATGTCATTTTTATTTCAGTTTGCTTTGGGTGTCGTGCCATTTTTAGCCTCGACATGTAGGCTGCAAATGAAAGACATCAAGAGACAAAGATATGACCAAAAAAGCCATGATGAGTCTGCCGTAGAATAATCAAATGGTAAAAATAGAGAAATGGGAAGGTTGAAAGTTGACCAGTGAGAAACAAGAAAACAAAGAAGAGAATTAGACTAAATATCAAATTTTATCTGGTATAATTCAAATTTTCACTGTCAAGTACTGAATAGCACAGCACATAACCGTGAAAATGGTTCGGTACTAAGAGTTTGATTAGAAATTCTCTCATTCCCTTTTTTCTTTGGCCAGACCCATTCAAATTTATACTCATTCCATTACATCATTTCATTAATTCACTTACCAATTCATTTAATCCATTTCAAATCCCATTTTGTTTCATTTAATCTTTCATATGTCGAACTTCATTTCATTTAATCCATTGCTCAATTTATTTAACTTAAGTTAAATTTTAAATTTCATATCTCATTTCCAAACTTCTTTTCTTATCTATACCATTTCCAAATTTTAAGTTCAAAAACTTATTATCTTATGTTTTATCAAAACATTTAGATAAAAAAAATTTCAAGATTTTTAAACACCCGGTTTTTATTTGAAATCATTTTGAAATCATATATATATATACACACACATACACACACATACATAACTCCTTCTTATTTCAAATTACACTTCTGGAATCTAAAACAAATTTGTTTTACCAAAATAAAACTTCAATGGTAGCAATCCATCACTTAGAAACTAGAAAATGAATACTGATGATGCGGCCGTCATCACTAGAATTATTTTCCAATGACCGAAGTAAGTTCAGTGCTTTCTATTTCTTTTAAATCCTATTTCAAAATATTTCTAACAAAAATATTTTTAAAATAATACTATTATTATTTTTCCAAAACCATTGAAAAACAATATCCAAATCAATGGAATTTAAATTCTCAAATTCCTTGTTTTAAAACCATTTCCATTTACAAAACAATATCTATAAATATACTTATGGAATTTCATTTCCTTTCCATTTATAAATCACATTTATAAATCATATTTTATAAAATCTCACTTCCTATGTAATATTTCACAAACGCTTATACTTGTTTAGATTTTAATAATAACAACTTTTATTAGAACAACTAAAAACAAACGATAATAATTAAATTTTATCATTTACTAACAACCAAACATACCTAATATAACTATAATAATTTCTGAAAAATTATTCTTTTATATATAAAATATAATTTAGGTAAAATTATTTCATTTACCTATTTCAAACAATACTGTGTCGGTTTGTCTTGTTTAAGTGTTTAGAAACCCCTATCGATGTCGTGGCATCCCACGTATCGACCAGAATTCATAAGCCACTCAACAAATAAATTAACACAATATAAAACATTTTTATATCATTAAAAAATACGCGCTCATATATATATATATATATACACACACACTCAAAACCCATAATAAGGCATTCCATTACCTTATCTCTTAATGTGTTGCCCCACCAAAGCCAATGTTCTCGCTTAACCTTCAACTATGATACCAACTGTAACGACCCGCCAATCCGCACAATTCAAGCTGACAATAAACCGTGCATGTCCACCCCAAATTGGATAGAAAGACTGATAGTTATGGGAAAGAAGAAGATAAGAGAAGAGAAGAAGAAGAATTTTTTTTAAAAATAATCACAGAATCTCATAATCGGAGCGGAACAATATATAATATAATATCAATGGTCTTTACAAAGAGAAACTATTATATACATACATCTATCAGAGTACAACAACAAATCAAAATCATTAGCCTAGATAGTTATAACAACCTGTCCGCACAATTGCTGATGATTTCAACAACAAACAGTGGAAATAAAACATATACGTAAATACGATTTGAAGATCTCCAACTCATCTTTTGAGCTTCAATGCATCCAAAGAAAATCTATGAACATGCTTGGTCTGACTCGAGCATTATAATAAAATAACACCCGAGTCAGTCTGGAAAACAAGGGTGAGAAAACACACCCAATTGGATTTTTAAAGTTATAGAAAACCTTTCGAAAATCAATGTATCTCGTAAGACCACGCCGCACATAATCACGGACGGGTTTTTACCTTAAGATAACCAAAACATTTCATATGAAATTCTCTGGTATTATAATAGTGTCTAAATACAAATACTTATTAATCTTAGCCGAAATTGTTATATTAATTAAATTCCAGCATGATAGGTATGCAAGTAAAACCGTAAAGGCTCGTATTGGAAAATGGATTCCATACAATGACTGGGCTACTGGGGTACCGCCCGTCACGGTGCATCTCTAGATAAAATAACACCGAGGACCTCGCCTAGATCCCCTACCAACACAGGACCGGCCTACCCTTACTGGATAGTACCGAATATGATCACCCCGCTTTTTGGACCCCGAAGCATACAAATTGGAGAGATAATGGCGACTCTAGATAGGGATGATCATATCCTACTTGGGAGCGACCCACTTAGCCCTGCTGCATCTCTGTTTTAGTCATTCACGGTTAATGAGTCTTGAGGCTATGTTTTACCTTTTATACAGCACTTCCCACTTGGAATGCTAATACTGCCCTTCAGGCAACAATGCAATACCAGCATTCATCCATATAAGTTCATTCTAGGACTGAACGAAACACTTGAGAGCTCCATCTCCAATTCCATCATCGTCAAGATGTCTTCACTTCGAAACGCATTCATTGGATCGAAGTGGTTTTCGGATAACATACCCGATCCCGGTCTCTTCGAAACAACATTTGATAATTCTCGGTAAACTCAGCCCTGGTTCTTTAGGAAATAAACAGTCAAAGATAAGAGCGGAGATCACCTAGACGTATTTCTTTATCATTGTCCTAGGAGAACGAAACAAGATTTATACGCACAGTACAACATCATCAGAGATGATTGTGCCATATAACTCACATGTTTCCCCTAGATATTTCCAAAGTTACATTTGGGTCCAATTTCGATAGTCGGTTATTTAACTATCGAATAACAAACATTCAATCAGAAATTTAATTCCATGAAAAACAACATTGGTTAAGCACCAAGCAACACTAGGCCTTTATTAATTAATCCTTTATTAATTAAATTCACTTTGTAAATATTCATCTCAAAATCCTTTTACAAAGATATATATATATATATATGTATGTATGTATATATAAATCCACACTCCCTATATTTTCAATACTTGGAGAATATCCACATACTTATTTCAACGCTATAAGTATATTCATAAAACTGGGAAAGTTTTCCTTTCGATACAATTCAAAAATCATTTACAAATCCCTTACCAATCCCAAAAACAATTTATAAATCATTTATAACCTTTTAAAACCATTTATAATCATTTATAACCTTTTTATAAATCCATGCAACTACTTATAAAGCTCTTCTTATAAACCTTTTTATAAATCCATGCAACTACTTATAAAGCTCTTCTTATAAACCTATTTATAAATTTCCTCTATAATTATCTAAAACCATTTGCAAAGCTCTCTTCATACATCATAAATGAATCTCCTTTATGTCTCCAAAACATTTTACAAACTTCTCTTATAAAGCCCAAATCTATTTATAAAACCTTATTTATAAGTCTCGAAAACATTTATAAATAGATAATAATAATTTACTTTAAAACACTATTATATATAATAATAAACATTATAAATAAATAAGTATTAACTTTAAACATCTTAAAAATAGTAATTGGTAAATTTCAAAACATTCTTAATAAACAATATTAAATTATCTTCAACATTTTTTTATAATTACTAATAATTAATTTCCAAATCTGTAAATTTCAAATTATATTAATATTTTCAAATAATTAACCTTTTAAAATATTTAAAATATTGATAAACAACCTTTAAAAAATATTAATATTAATAAACAAACTTTAAAATGTATATATATTTCCTTGATAAAAATCCATACTTAATTCAACATAATCATTTCCATATTTATAAACCATGTTTATAAATCCCTTTCCATTTTATAAAAAATTCCCTTCATAAAAATTCCTTTATTTATGAATCCATTTATACCTCTATTCCTTTATAAATCCCGCTTATTTATAAAACCTCAGCCAAAACACAATTTCAACCGTTTTAACCTTGCTCCCATGGTATAAATTTCCCTCAATTTATAATATATCATTTAACAATCCCAAATTTACCGCCATCTTGAATTCCAAAATAGAATATCATTCCTCATCTTATAATAAATTCATAGTTCAAAATCTCTATTTAAAATATTTTATAAAACCATAAATTTATAATCTCTAAAAATTATATTTTTACTTTAGAAAAATTATTAAACATATATAATTTCCAAATCACTTGAAATCCTTTTTAAATCAAATCATTAGTTTATAGTATTTTTTAAATACCAAAAATAAGCCCCCGTGCTACTAAAGCACTAATTAAGCAAAATCATGTTCATGTCATCCAATATAACATCCACATATTATATATCATAATATATATGAAAATAAAATCAACAGTGTGATGATTCCTCCAACCTACCCCCTGCATCACATACAGTATATAATCATAAAAATATAAATCAACCGCTTTGAGGCGGGATTCATAAACAAAGGGTTATTCGCTCGGGAACGTAATAGGGTCTCCTCCGCTCCAAAAGGCGGGAATATATCAAACCAACAATATAATTTAGTATATTATCCAAATAATCAATAACGATCAGAAATAAGTATCCAAACATCCAATAAATAATATTTATTGACTATATAAATTTTTCGATTAGCCAAAAAGGTGAGATTAACTCACATTGATTTTTGTTCGTCAAAACATTCCGTTTTGAATTAAAATTGAACGAACGTCCAATTTTAATCCAAAATTCCAACTAGCTCTGAATCCGTCCAATCCAACTCCATAGCATAGTGCTCACTGATACAAATGCAACGCGACTTATCGCGCTCGAAACGGACCTCGTACGAGAAAGTTATGGATTAATTATCATTCGAGATAATTAAATTTTAAAATTAACTTAATTAAATAAACTTAAAAATTTAAACCTATCTCTCCTCTTGCTCACGCTTCCTCCAGGCCGCGTTCATCTTTTCTTCTTCTTCTTTTTTTGAAATCGATCGACCATGCCTCCATCATGACCCCCGCCGACCCCACCGCGCCTCCGCCTCGCCTCTGCCATGGCCACCATCGCGCGCGCGCCATGCGTGCGAATCGAGATCGAAACCTATAAAATGCTACACTTGAACGCGGCTTGATTCCTTCCTCTACGACATGCTAGAGCCCCATCGCACCATCCATCTCCATTGTCTTGTCGTCGCGCACCTTTGTCTAATTATGTCCGAAGCCTGAAAACGTTCGAAATGGCTTCAACGAATCTCAACCGTACGATCAAGTGGTTTTGAATTTGAAAAGAAACGTGATTTCTTTTCTAATTTTGGAGGCGCGACTTTATAAAAAGGACAGATGGTATGGTTTAGAACATGGGTGGGTATGGTCATGGATATGGGCTGATTAAAGAAATGGTGTATATAAATATATTATTTTTATTTCAAATTTCAAGTTTTAATGTCCGAAAATCTCGAACTCCTATCGAGACGTGCTGCCTGACATTCTACATGTTATACCCATATTCTGAACGCAATGGAACTAGTCTCGAGGTCTAATTCGATTATATGTAGAAGATAGCTTTTCAAACCCAATTATTTTATATAAATTTCTAAAATTAATTTCTACACGTTTCGATTTCGCACTCCCAAATGATACACCCAATCGCCACGAAATTTGTCAGCATACTATAAAAAACTATTACTGATCCAATGAAACCAATTTCGTCGAAATCCGAGACAGTGCCCCAAAAGACTATTTTTTACACGTTAATTAAAACGAGTAATTTCAAAAATTAGTCAAATCACTTTTAAACCCGGTTTAAAAGTTTAGTATCTTCATTCTTATCAAAATAGAATTTGAATTAGTTCTTAAAAACCATTTTTGTTCAATCAAATCCAAGCTTCAATTACTTCAAATATTTTCATTATTAGATTCAACAATTTAATTATCAAATAAATCATTATATTTGAAATCCAAGTTATTTAACATATAAAATTAATTTTTCAATATTTAAAATCAATTAAATATTTCAAATTCAAATGATTGAAATTCTGGTTCGTTACCAGTTAAGTATATTGTTAGCACCAAAATTGGTCACTAACCTCGTTGAGAAAGATTGTGTAGAGATGTAAGTGATGAAGTTAAATTAAACAAGGAAGAATATGCTAATTTAAATGCAGAAAGTAAGAACACCGGATTTATAGTGGTTCAGCGTAATTGCCTACGTCCACTTTGAGTTTTGATCTTTATTTCTTTCACAAGTAGTTGAATACAGATACAATCCATATATTGATGACTTGAATACAAGTTTGAATTAAAAAGAGGAGAGTATAAAAAATGGCAGAGTCTCCCCAGTGTTCTCCAAAAAAGGTCCATTTCACTGTGCCCCTGCCCCTCTATTTATAGACAAAGGTGGGTTGGACTTCTCTGGCGGGCCTGGTAGCTGAATAACTCGGTCCAGATAGGCTGGTCCATGTGTGCCGAACCAATCAGGCCGAACAGTTGGGTGCCGAACCACTCTCCTTCTGCCGAACGAGGCGCTTGCTGTGTGGGAAGAGTATGCCGAATAGCCATCGAAGCCGAACGTGCCTCCTGGCAGAGCGAAGTATCTGGCCGAACGTATCTTCTGGCCGAACGAAGCCCCTTAGCCGAACGTGCCTTTAGGCCGAACGAAGCCCTTAGCCGAACGATGTCCTTAGGCCGAACAAAGCCCTTGGCCGGACGATGTCTCTGGCCGAACGATGCCTCTAGCGGAACGTTGCCTGATGCCGAGCGCTCCTGGATGCCGAGTACTCCAAGATGCCGAGTACTCCTAGATGCCGAGTACTCAGTTGCCTGGCCAAATCTCCAGGAAACACTTGCCCCCCAAAGTGTGTTATGTGACTGCACGTAATACGCTTTGAACTATGTATCCTCCATGTCTCGTTTTCAAATCCTTGACTAAATTCTAATGGAGACGCCTTCTTGAGAATATCAGTGGTCATCCGTGTCTGATTCTGCAGAGCTAATAGGCTTCGGCTATCTGATCTAGTCTTCTCTTAATAACCCTTAGTGAGAATTCAATTTCTGTTGATTTCAAGAAGTCGAACTTTTTCGGACGAACACATGCACGTTCGGGTACATGTTCTTGCCATTGGCTCTCGGATGCGTTTTATATGCTCATAAGTCGTCGCCAACTCCATCTAGTTTAATTGCAATTCAATCGCGATTCCTTATTTGTATTTTCTGTGAAATAAGGGTTGCAATCAGCCACTTGAGGAGTTTTCCAAACCTCTCTTCAGTATAGACTCTATGATTTTGTTCACAGCTTCAACCTGTCCATTTGCAGTTATAATGGATCATGGAAGGTCATAAGGACAGATGATGATACGGATAAAGAAGTTGATTATTTTCTTCATCTTGGTCGTGGTTAAGAGTTCTTCGTCTGCCCATTTGGTGACGTAATCAACTGCTATGATGGTGTATTTCGCACCACCTTTAGGATCGACAAGAAGATGATTTCAGTGCCCCCAAGTGGCAAACGGCTATGAACTAGCCATTTGACTAATTTTCATCGGCGGGGTTCCCGGACTTTTTGCAAACATCTTGCACTCGTCACATTGTCTAGCATGATCAACCGCATCTGGGTTGATAGTTGGCCAGCAATACCTGTAGCAGAGTATCTCCTTTATCATGGTTTTCCCCCTGATGTTATTACCGCATTCTTCTTCATAGATTTTGCTCAAGATATCATCATGGGCGATATGCCGAAGCATGGGGATGGATAAACTCCTTTTGACACATGAATTATTCTTAGATGATTTGGCATGAAGCTTTGAGGAGGATCTGTCGTTTTCCATTCCTCCGTTCAGTAAGAATTCCTCATTGTAGATAGTCTTTGATAGGAGTCAACCATGACACCTTTTCATTTTGTTCGCTGAGTACGTGTGTAATGATGTAATATGTGAAGTCGGTTAGTAGCTCTTGGACTTGGCCGAGATAAGGAGCAAGACAATGCCCCCTAGCAAGATCAACTTCCTTAAATTTGTATACTACCAATCAAGAATCACAAAAGATATGTAAAGTTTTCACTTCAAATCCTCTAGCAAGTTTGAGGTTGACAGTCAAGGCTTCATACTAAGCATCGTTGTTTGTTACAGGTAAATCGAGTTTTAGGACGTAGCAGATTGATCGTTCCTCAGGAGTCATTATCAAGCCATAACACTGATCATTGGATGCTCCATCCTCGTACATTTTCCATCTTACGGTTGGTTCTCTGCTACTCTTCGAGTAGTCATCTGAGGTAGTGAATTTGGGTGTGAGGTCTGCTAATTTTCGTCCTTGGATATCCCTTCGTGAGAAATAAGTGATATTGAATTAGCTTAGTTCGATATTCTATTTAAGTAGTCTTTCAGACGTCTCAGGTCATTGTGTGCCCTGTCGCAACGGATGGTAGGCGTAGACGTTGATGGGGTGAGCCTAAAAGTAAGAGTGGATCTTTCATGATGAAATCAATAGAGATTGTGATAGCTTTTGTAGCTTCGGGTAGATATCCAATGCATGGCTCGCGATAGTTAATGAAATCACATATGCATGTCAGAATGGGTCCAAGGGAACATATAATCATTTATTCAGAAAAATCCAACTAATTCTTTTATCATCACTGCACTGAGTTGTGATCCGATATTCAGCACCCGGAAAGGGTCGCCATGGCTGGTTGTAATGTCGACCGTCAGATTAGCAGGTGCCATCCCAGATTCTTTGAGTAAAGATGTAACTATTTTGCATAACATTCAATGTGAAATATGGTTGGGACGGCCAATGTTGATGGTTACTCTAGTCGAATCCTAGAGTCTTTTCATGAGTTATTAAGCCTAATAGTGAAGGGCTTTGAATGCTCTAATAGATTATCAGCAAATGGCTAAAAATCAGGCTTAATAGCGCATTAAAGGAAATGTCAAGTGGGGGTTAGCCTCGAGTGGCATGCAACTGTATAGCTGGATCTTGCTATGAGTTTGAATTTGCTTGTGCATTCGAGTAACGCACTTTCTATTCAATGCATTCATGATTCTTTACCCGTCCTTCGGGTTGGAGTGAAAGTCAATTGCCCATGAGCTAAGGTATCGATTTAACGATTCTATCTCTAGGCATCCTCACGGTCGTTGCCTTGAGTAGCTGTAAGCACTATATATAAGTTTTAATACTGAGCCATCGTAGCCAGTTTTTGGATGACCATGCATCTTCTCCCAGTCTCGGGTTGATAAATGTACTGCATGAGCGGTTGAGTCTCGTCCTAGCTATGTTTATGTTTTCACCTACACTCCAAAGACATAGAGGTGATTGGTGAATAGTCGGTTCACATTCATCTTGCTTCTCGCTCGTGCCCCCAGGTCTGGGGCATATACCGATAAGTGGGAAGGCCAGCCACGCCCACTTTAGCTTTACTCTCTTTCCCGTTGGATCGTGGGATCATGTTAGTCGATGGGAGACTAGGTCTCGCCTATCTTGGATTTTATCATGGTTTTCCATTCCAAGAGGAATACTTCGATGCCACGTAAGTTTCAGGGCGTAGTTTGGACAGTGAATGGTCATCCACGTCCACTTTGGTTCATGCTCTGTAATCAGATCTCGGGGTAAAGTTGGCTACAAATGCAGTCGGGTTATGCTCATCCAGTTTCATACTCCTCCTGACGAATCGAACGAGGGTGCTGGAGAATTTTTGACCAAGTATTCATGGTTTACCCTATTTTCCATACTTTGGGGGTCATAGTTTTTCAAAAAACATCCGAGTCACATTCGTATGTGCTTGGTGCGGATCGGCATTGACCCTTGGTCTGAGGTATGATATAGTAGGTTGCTCGTAGCTTTGGATGCCGTTTCGATTGGCTCTGTATTGAGGCCTCCCTGCAGTCGCTGCCTCAAGTTATAAAGAACGCCACGCTAGAGCTACAATAAGCTGTCGTATTCAGCTTTTTAGTGTTTTGTACCCCTGCCCCCAGTAATGATTTGGCCAGGTCACTGGTTGGATGGTCGAACTCCATCCTCAGCGGGTTAATGATCCTCCTGTCGATTCCAGGTCGAAGTTTGCGGAATAGAAAATGGTCGGAATCCACTCGTCTATTTATCGATGTTTATACACCACTCTGCATTCTGGTGACTTAGTGTTATTCTCCCCCCGGTTGACTCGCGCCCAATTTGTGCTCATGCTTCGGTCCACGCTCCGGGGACTTAGAGATTTGTCGAACGGTTTACGCTTTAGTCCACAGTTCGAGACGCAGAGATTTTCGTCAACTCGTTTATACTCTAGTTCGCACTCTGGGAACTTAGAGTAATCCGGTCCGCTTCTGGGATTTAGGGATTTTTCTGAAGTCGTCTATAATCTAGTCCATGCTCTGGGGACTGAGAGTACTGTAGTCCGCACTCTGGGGACGTAGAGGTTTTTGAGTCATTTATACTCTAGTCCGCACTCAGGGACTTAGATTACTTTAGTCCGCATTCTGTCTCCCATTCCAGAGGGTGAGACCCCTCGGATGGCTGAGAGTTTGCCCGAACCTGGTAGATAATCCTTCTCTTTAAGGTTCTCTTTAAGATTTCGAAAGTCGTTATTCTTTATGCAGGACTATTGCATTCTAATGCTTGTTTTCCATGATTTTGTGCAGGCCGTTCTGACCCCGAGCCCACTCCGAGGAGCGATGTCGCCAAGGAAGTGGGGGAGAAAACAAGTGAAGCCACTCACGCAGGGGAGGCTTCTGGTCCAGATGCTCAGGTGATCGGAGCGCTTGACGAAGACAAGTCTGAAACCTCCTCTCCTACCGACGGGGGTTATGAAGTAGAAATTACAGGCGCCTCTGAGCATACATCCGAATTGAGCATGGAGGAGCGGCTTGAGAAAGAGAGGGAGGAGACGGTCAAGGTCATAGTAGATCCCCGAGTTGTGGACTTGGACGATCCTTTAAACAAGCCGTTGAAGGTCATCCTTCCTGGCGGGTCCAAGCCCATGGAAGGCCCCCGTACTCCTTCAGTTGCTACCCCTCAATCAAAGAAGAGTACCAAGGGTAAATGCTCTGGAGAGGAACCGTCTGGAAAGAAGTTGAAGAAGCACAAGAAGTGATTACTATCCTCGTTCAACGAGGGTTAGTTTAAGTCATGTAATTATTTTCATCTATTTCCTTAGTCCTTGTAGATAGAATGTCGACTCTGAACTTTGGAGGGGTTGTAATAGAAACTCATTTCTGAATAAGGTTTAGTTCTTTTTTCTGTCTTACAAAAGACTCTTATTGTTTAGTTTTCTTTGTGATTGTGATTTTAATCCAAGCAGTTGTGAGTAACATAGACTTCTCAGTCCATCTTCATATAACTCGGAAACTCTTCGGGAGTCGTTGAACTTCCATTCTGTGCTTCGAGCACTTAGAATACTTTCTAGCCCGTATGTCAGGGATTTGACAAATTCAAGTCATTTGTGTCATAGTTCATATTCAGGGAACTTGGAGATCTGATTCGCTTATATTCGAGTCTGCACTCTGGGGAGTTAGAGTACTCTAGTCCGCACTCTGGGGACTTGGAGGTTTAAGTCATTTATACTCTAGTCCGCACTCTGGGGACTTAGAGTACTCCAGTCCGCAATCTGGAGACTTGGAGGTTTAAGTCGTTTATACTCTAGTCCGCGCTCTGAGGACTTAGAGTACTCCAGTCCGCACTCTGAGGACTTGGAGGTTTTAGTCATTTATACTCTAGTCCGCGCTCTGGGGACTTAGAGTACTCCAGTCCGCACTCTGGGGACTTGGAGGTTTAAGTCGTTTATACTCTAGTCTGCGCTCTGGGGACTTAGAGTACTCCAGTCCGCACTCTGGGGACTTGGAGGTTTTAGTCATTTATACTCTAGTCCGCGCTCTGGGGACTTAGAGTACTCCAGTCCGCAATCTGGGGACTTGGAGGTTTAAGTCGTTTATACTCTAGTCCGTGCTCTGGGGACTTAGAGTACTCCAGTCCGCACTCTGGGGACTTGGAGGCTTAAGTCGTTTATACTCTAGTCCGCGCTCTGGGGACTTGGAGGTTTTAGTCATTTATACTCTAGTCCGCGCTCTGGGGACTTAGAGTATTCCAGTCCGCACTCTGGGGACTTGGAGGTTTAAGTCGTTTATACTCTAGTCCGCGCTCTAGGGACTTAGAGTACTCCAGTCCGCACTCTGGGGACTTGGAGGTTTAAGTCGTTTATACTCTAGTCCGCGCTCTAGTGACTTAGAGTACTCCAGTCCGCACTCTGGGGACTTGGAGGTTTAAGTCGTTTATACTCTAGTCCGCGCTTTGGGGACTTAGAGTACTCCAGTCCGCACTCTGGGGACTTGGAGGTTTAAGTCGTTTATACTCTAGTCCGCGCTCTGGGGACTTAGAGTACTCCAGTCCGCACTCTGGGGACTTGGAGGTTTAAGTTGAGAGAAGTCGTATTTCCACTCTTTAATTTGTATTCATCTACTGTATCGAGGCTAATGTTGTCGAATGAACAATCGAACCACGTTTGCTCACGGAATGGGATTCTGCCCCCCAGGATGAGGACGGAATTTGAAAAATGGACGATCGATTCTCGTCCGCTTGGTGATTATAGCTCTTCCAATCAAGTCAAGGAAGGAGGTATATGACAGATGGTTGAATCACATCCATGTTGGGTTAGATAGCCAAATCTCTTACAATTTGCTCCGTATCTCCTTTTAGAAAATAAGGATAATAGATTGTTGAGTAGACAAAGTAAGTTGCATATGTTCCAAGGTGCAGTCGTGTCCATATATTGACAATGATGGTTAGCGAGTACGCAGTCTACCATAGCTACTTCAAGTTGGGCTTTCGAACAACCTTTCGTGTTCAGGGTAGGATTTGATGGGTAGATGATCAAATCACGTCCACTTTAGACGGATCCCGGCGTCACTGAGCTTCATGAGGGGTATCTGTATTTTGTCGAACTTTGTTCTATGACTCGATTGGAGTGGATGATCGGGCCATATTCATTCCAAGCAGTTTAGGTCTCCAAGTCAAATGTGGAGGTTGATGGATGGATGGTCGGTTGTTCGAATCGATCATAAGTTGAGCATACGAACTCAGATCGTCTTGAAACTTGGAACATTGGCTTCCCTGGCTTTGATTGTTATGTCTTGTTAATCCTGGCTCGATCTAGACTCGGACAAAATCCATCGATATCCATAGTGAGCCTTTGTGTAACCGATCTCCAAGACGAACTGTCACTAGTTTCTAATCAAGTTCTTGGTGTCACGGCCTTGCCAAAAGGCGGGATAACATTTGCCCCCCAAAGGACGTCTTATGTAAACATGACGTGCTTTGAAAAACCGCAGTCTTTCATGCTGAATATTTCCGTTCAGTTGATTGCTTGACAGTCGTCTTTTAATCGTTTCGTTGCAATCTTCTTTTAGACAAATGTTCAACTAGCGTGCTTTGCTTTGGTTCTGCCCCCAGTTTTGGGGATGTGTATGGAGTTGATGTATGTTTATACTCCGTCTCGCACTTTGGGAGTACGGAGTTGAGTAGATGTTTATACTCCGTCTCGTACTCTAGAAATACGGAGTTGATTAATGTTTATACTCCGTCTCGCACTCTGGGAGTACGGAGTTAAGCGAATGTTTATACTCCGTCTCGCACTCTGGAAGTACGGAGTTGATTAATGTTTATACTCCGTCTCGCACTCTAGGAGTACGGAGTTGATTAATGTTTATACTCCGTCTCGCACTCTGGGAGTACGGAGTTAAGTAGATGTTTATACTCCGTCTCGCACTCTGGGAGTACGGAGTTGATTAATGTTTATACTCCGTCTCGCACTCTGGGAGTACGGAGTTGATCAATGTTTATACTCCGTCTCGCACTCTGGGAGTACAGAGTTAAGTAGATGTTTATACTCCGTCTCGCACTCTGGGAGTACGGAGTTGTGCGAAGGATCGTCGTGTATCAACCCATTTTTAGCCTTGATGGGATGGCTTGCCCCCGAGCTTGAGTTTCACTTAGCGAGTGGCTGGCCGTATCGCAGCCGCTCTCTACTTGAATAAATTCCACTTGCAGGATGGAATTCAGCTCTCTGTGCATCGTGATGTTGTACATTGTATTTAATCCATAGCCCCAAATCAAAGGCATATGGTTGATGATGAGCAATAGAATTATTCTCGTCCAGATGTAACTCCACATGTCCGATCATGGTCTGCGTAGATTGGTTGGCAACCAAATCTGAGTACCTGGACACCTGCATCATTTTGAAAGTAGTTTAGTTCAAGCTAGTCATAGTTCATAGAACAATTGAAATAGAGATGGAAATGGAAATAATTCAAAGAAGATTATGGTAAATCTCATTGATATGTGAAGCAGCATCGTGTGCTCGCTATTCGACTCCGCACCTAGCTCCTTTCAAAGGGATGTTGGCCGTCAACCATCCAATTGATAATCATAGCCCTTTATTAATAGGCATTGGATATTCGCTGCCCGCCATTCTGTAGGACTTGTACATACTATTGAAGCTTTCCTTTCCAGGTCATCTTTTCGATCACACCTCGGAGGTGTTTGTAATCGCCCGTGTTAGGATCAGCGAGCATCCGGGAATATACAACATTCCCCTGATTTTCTTTAGACTTTGGTGTACTCTCTCGAGGTTGGTTTCCAGTACCACTCCGAGTCGTGAGTCTTTAAGTAGAGGTTGTCAATTGAACCTTTCAAAGAGCATATGAGCTGAATTCTGAAGTCTTGTTTCGGCTACTGGGATCTACATCCTTAGCCAACGGGCCTTCATTGTTATTTTTCTTAGTATGCTCCTCCCGAAAAAAAAAATTTAGCCTCTTTTTTTTGGAAATTTGGGTCGTACCCGAAAAAGATATTTTTTGAAAATAAGGGTCGTACTCGATCCATATATTTTTTGTATAGGGACCAGTCAGATTGTTTTTTGAGAGAGATATCGGTATACAGTGCATGGATCGGTCTGGATACTTCGTTCGGCACAGAAGTACCGTTCAGCATACAGAAGTACCGTTCGGCATTGGGGCGTTTGGTGTTGGCTTGTGGCTCAGCCAAAGCTTTTCGGCCAAGGCTGTTCGGTAGAGTGGATCGGCCTGGAGTGGTTCGGCCAAAGCTGTTCGGCCAAGGCTGTTTAGTAGAGTGGATCGGCCTGGAGTGGTTCGGCCAAAGCTGTTCGGCCAAGACTGTTTGTCCAAAGTGGATCGTCTAGAAGGGGTTCGGCCAAAGCTGTTCGGCATCCACACTGTTCGGCATTCCACACGTGTTCGGTATTTACACTGTTCGGCACAACCGAGTCGTTCGGCATACAATACCGTTCGGCATTACAGAGGCGCTCGACATTCATTCTTGTTCGGCACAACCGAGTCGTTCGGCATACACTACCGTTCAGCATTACAGAGGCGTTCGGCCTAGAGGTATGTTCGGCCTGGAAGGGCGTTCGGCCTAGAGGTATGTTCGGCCTGGAAGGGCGTTCGGCCTAGAGGTATGTTCGGCCTGGAAGGGCGTTCGGCCTAGAGGTATGGTCGGCCTGGAAGAGCGTTTGGCCTAGAGGTATGGTCGGCCTGGAAGAGCGTTCGGCCTAGAGGTATGTTCGGCCTGGAAGAGCGTTCGGCCTATGCCTTTCCTGGAGCGTTCGGCATATGCCTTTTCTAGAGTGTTCGGCATACGCCTTTTCTGGGGCGATCGGCATAAGCCTTTTCTAAGGCGATCGGCATAAGCCTTTTCTAGAGTGATCTGCCGAATTGCCTTCAGAGGAGGGTCGGCCTTCATTCAACTTGAGTGCAAACTTCAACGTCCAATCCCCAGATCTTGCGTACATCAGTGAATCCAATCTACGGCTATCAGCTTCCTTTAGATATCTTTCAAATCTGAGTAGAATAGGAAGTTTTCTAGTAAACAACTGGATCTATCTCGCGAATATGGAAATCCACTAGTAGACGATGAGATCCAATCAAGCTGAGAATTCAATTCTCAGTGAAAGCACCAAAGTGTTAGCACCAAAATTGGTCACTAACCTCGTTGAGAAAGATTGTGTAGAGATGTAAGTGATGAAGTTAAATTAAACAAGGAAGAATATGCTAATTTAAATGCAGAAAGTAAGAACACCGGATTTATAGTGGTTCAGCGTAATTGCCTACGTCCACTTTGAGTTTTGATCTTTATTTCTTTCACAAGTAGTTGAATACAGATACAATCCATATATTGATGACTTGAATACAAGTTTGAATTAAAAAGAGGAGAGTATAAAAAATGGCAGAGTCTCCCCAGTGTTCTCCAAAAAAGGTCCATTTCACTGTGCCCCTACCCCTCTATTTATAGACAAAGGTGGGTTGGACTTCTCTGGCGGGCCTGGTAGTTGAATAACTCGGTCCAGATAGGCTGGTCCATCTGTGCCGAACCAATCAGGCCAAACAATTGGGTGCCGAACCACTCTCCTTCTGCCGAACGAGGCGCTTGCTGTGTGGGAAGAGTAGGCCGAATAGCCATCGAAGCCGAACGTGCCTCCTGGCCGAGCGAAGTATCTGGCCGAACGTATCTTCTGGCCGAACGAAGCCCCTTAGCCGAACATGCCTTTAGGCCGAACGAAGCCCTTAGCCGAACGATGTCCTTAGGCCGAACAAAGCCCTTGGCCGGACGATGTCTCTGGCCGAACGATGCCTCTAGCGGAACGTTGCTTGATGCCGAGCGCTCCTGAATGCCGAGTACTCCTGGATGCCGAGTACTCCTGGATGCCGAGTACTCAGTTGCCTGGCCAAATCTCCAGGAAACATATATGATTTAATTTTAATTAATATTGGGTTAATTATTAATTAATTATTAAGATAATGTTTAATTATTTTTAATTATAAATTAATTAAGGTTTTAACTTATAACAAATTATTTATTAAAGGTTTAATTCATTATTTAAGTTTTAATTAAAGATTATTTCATTAAATATTTGAGATTAATTATTATTTAATTATTAATGAAGGTTTAAATTATTATTAACAATTAATAAAGAATTAATTAAGGTTTAATTATTTATGTAATGGTTAATTATTTTTTAATTATTTATTTAAGGTTAATTATTTCTTAATTTGTAATTAAATTAAGTTTAAGAATTAATAAAGATTAATTATGGTTTAATAAAGGGTTTAACTTGTAATTAATTATTTTAAAAGGGAGTTTTAAGTTTTAATCCTTGTTTTCCAAGAATCAAATTGTTTTAAAGGTACTTCTTTTTCAAAGATGATTTTGAACACAAGGGATTCATATGTCGATACCATCAAGTAGACAAACAATTGTATATGAGTTATGTAAATGGTTTGATTGTGTGGACATGTGTTAGCAGAATAAATCCTTGTTCTATTGATTGTTGGACATCTGATAGTAGAATAAATTCCCGTTCTGTTATAATGTAATAGTTTACTCTGTGGACATATGTTTAGTAGAATAAATTCCCATTTTGCTATAAGCAGTGAATTGTTTGTTCATATATTTAGCAGGACAAATCACCATCCTGCTATTATGTTATTTGGACATGTTTATGCTAGTTGAGTTGTATTGAAATGTTATTCCCTGATTTGGATATGAATTGCATTTACATACATGTTGACTTATGTAAATAGATGATTAAGTGACTTGAAAGTGAAATTAATGTTAAATGGTAACTTAAATTGCTACTGTTGGGATTGTTAAGCCTTCTTTTGAAATTATAAAGTATGGTTATGAATTGTTTTCAATTTTCTAATCGATTTAGAGTTAAGGTTTATAAATGATTTTTTCAAGTTATATGTTTATTTTATAAAGGTATTTATAAATAATAACTTGTTTATAAAAATGGGTTTTACTAAGAAAAAAGGTTCATTTAAAGTGATTTAAAAGGATGAGTTGCAAAAGATATTTTGTAAAGGATTTTCTTAAAGAAGATTTATCAAAGGAGTTTTAAATGGGCAAATGTTCTATAAATGATTTTAGAGGCTTGTACAGAGGTTTTGTAAATTGACTTGTAGAATTATAAAGATGTTATATAAATTGATTTGGAAATTTATAAAGGTAGTTAAATGTGAAGGGGGGTTTTAAAAGGGAACTTTTATAAAGGATAAGTGGATCGGTTTATAGCAAGTAATGTTTTGAAAAAGAAATTTGAAAGGAGCAATTTTCCAAATGTTTTGATAATATACTTATACCCCTAAGATAAGTATAAATATTTTCCAAGTAAAAAGGGAAAGTAAGGGTTTTGAAAATAGTGTTGTGTAAATAACTTTTGATCAAGTTTTATAAAGTGATTTTATTAACTAAAGATTAAATTAATAAAGTGGCGCAGCGGATATTACAAAAACAATGTAGATCGATGAATGTAGTAATCGGTGGATTGGAAGATACTGAAATGCCCAAATTCGTTGATTCGAAGATGCCGAATTCTAGCTATCTCTGACACGTTGATCGCGCACGATACCGTGAGGAGAGATCTTCAATTCTTCGAGCGTTGATCAAGCGCACTTGATTCCGCGAATCGGCTTCTACAATCGTTGAATCGAGCGCACTCGATTATCCGAAAGAGGAGATAGGAGATTACACTCAACTACCAATTTGAATGAAAGCACACAGCAATCAAAAGAGAATGTAACAACCTGCATTTTTGACCGTTCAAGTCGACAAAACATACACACATGCCGACTCAAACAATCCGGAATACGGATAGTTATTGGGGTAAATAAGAAAAGAAAAGAAAGAACAGAAACAAACTCAGAATCTCACAGCGGAAGGAACAAGATATAATAATAAAATAATAGTTCATGAAGCTGTTAAATAAATAAATTTGATTATTATTATACATCATAAATCAGAGTTACATACATATCAGAGATAATACAATAATGCAGCGGAAAAATAATATGGTAGTAGAATACAAATGATGTAATACCAAACTCTGTCTTCGTCCTCCAAAATAGATCTTCAACCTTATCTGAAATGCTCAAGCTGACCCTAGCGTGATGAAAAGACAAAACACTCGAGTCAGGACTAAAATATCTCATGTAAGTCAAATCGAATAAGAAATATGAGTGTGACGGAGTCAGAGATGTTTACGGGGTTTGACATCTCCTATCCAATGTCAACGTGAGTGCAATAACTTAAGAGATGTTACGGGATTTTCCATCTCTCAAGGATCCGTTAAACTATCTACTATGTAGTACAATACGCTATTATAATATGTCTACATTAAAGTAAAAGTATTAAAATAGCGTTAAGCCATGGCCCATTCCACCCTTAACACAGTTTATATTCCCAAGAGCATATACAAGACCGTAGTTTCCCAAAACCGGAAGTCACCAGAGGGCAATCCATATACTAAAGGTAAAAACCAAAACGTAGTGGTCGCGAATAGGATAATCAGTATGACAAGGTACATGAGGCGATACCAACTAGGATACTAGTAGTTGCCTGATCCGGACTGATGTTGGGCATAGCAGCTACTACCCCAACACCGCGAAACAACACTCCCATAATCGAGGGGTGCACCCAAATCGAATCACAAAAGTAATAGACATGGTAACGAAGGAGTGTGTTCGCTAGAGATGGCGATCCTCAATGGCCCGGCGCGGCTCCTGTTTTAGTCATGTCAGGGGTCATCCAATATCGTTCTCTTTCTTCAGTCAACACGTTCACCAAACCATCCACTTCGTTCTGGATCAACACTCCGCGTATACTAGTTATTAAAGTGGTTTTCGGTATTGACAGAGAGTATGTCCATATCCGATCCCGGTCTCTTTAATAACTACGTATTATTACACCGGTGGCTCTTTTACATTTCAAAATCAATTCATAATTGATATCAAAATATCATATTCGCTTCAAAAATCAAATCCATTTCAAATATCATCATATCTATTCAAACTGTATGATTTCATTTCAAAATCATTTTTTGCCTCAATATCTCATTTCGATTTCAAAATCATTTTCGCCTCAATATCTCATTTCGATTTCAAAACAGCTCATATATTTATATAAGAATATAAGATTCGCTTTAAAACCATTTCGTATTCAAATTAGAATATACTTCAAATTAAACATCCGTATTAAGTAGTTTACTTAATCTCTGGAACAATTCCAATTCAATAAACTTAGATTTAACATTCGGATTCCAAGAATTCATTTAAGTATTACATTCCAAATCGATTTCAGTTCAAATCCTATTCAAATCAGTTTTACCTTCAAATTTAATTCAATAGTTTCGATTTAGTCCAATTCACAAATTTCTTTGAATTTCAATTAAATTCCAAATTAATTAAATCTCAATTTCAAATTAATTTTCAATTCCAAACTCAAACTTGAAATATCATTTCATATAAATTTTCTTAGAATTATTCAGAGTTCGATTAAAAGTCCAATCTTTTAAAACAAATCAACTTTCGGAAATTTACGCCGTATTTCAATTTTTTTTTTCTAAAAATCTAAACTTCGAATAATTAAACAATTTCATTTACCAAGTTTAAATTCCAACATCTCGAGCTTCAATTCAAAATAATTCAATTTCCATAAATTGGATTTTATTCTTAAAATCAATTCATTTAAATAATTTCAAAACAACTTTTAAAATCATTTAATTTAACCAACCCGGTGTCCGTATATAATTTTCTAACCTATGGCCAAGTGATTATTTATTTCAATTAAATGTTAGGGATGAATATATATCACATAAACCAATCACAGTGTCATATGTATGTATAACAGGATACATATAAGCAAATAAACATCCAAACATTTAGATATCAACCAATAGCATCCATCGAAATAAATCATCCAATAGACAATACAATTCACGGCAATTTCATAGTTATCAATATCGGGAAATTTGATTTCAATTAAATCCTAATTTCAATTTACTGTCAATTTAAATTTTCAACGGTGAATTCACATGACAATCTGTATGACAAATAAATTTTTATCAAACAACGACAAATAAATTCATATCACTTCATAATGTCAAATTTAACTACCATAAAAATATTCAGTACATTGTGAGCGTTATAAAACACTCACCTTTTGAATTTAAATTGAATTTAAATTAAATTTAAACCCAAAAATTTGACAGTCTCCAAATCCATCCAAACTAGCGTCAAAGTGTACGGAATTTCGATACGATCCTAACAAAAGAAACCTCGTCCAAATCCGAGTCCGTATGCAAAAGTTATGAAAATTTGAAGATTGGAAAATTCTGATGCTGAGTCGACTTCGAGTTCAACCCGGTCCGCCGCCTCAAATACCCGATGCCTGCTTGGAGTTTTTTCGAAAACGACCCGATGACCCAAGTAGTTTTCTTCCCGACTCGAAGTAGCTCTAGGGTTTTTCCCCCTGAAACCCCAAGCGCGACCCGAAGCGCGTAAATCTCGAATTTTTTTTTTTAGATTTTGGAATTTGGGAATTAGGTTTTGTCTGCCATTGGAATGAGAAGCTAAGAAGAAGATGAATTGTACGTACAGAAAAATGAAGATTAGAAAGGCTAGGGTTTATAACTATGTTTATATAGGTATGTTAGAGATAGAGTAGATAGACTGGATAGATGAACGTGCGGAACAAACTATGGCCCGAAAAGCCCGTTCTGACCCCGGAACGAAATTGAGTAAACCCATATATCGAAATAGGTGTTTTAAAATATTCTGAGCGTGATGGAAAAAGTTTCACGTCCAACTTCCATGTATGAAGAAGTTATGCTGAAAAAGAAATTCTCAAATTGATTTCAAAAATTGATTTCAATTAAATTGATTTCAAGGCGTTTCGCGTTCGTACGATCAAACGACAAGTCCGATCGTTATGAAACCCTACAATAATATGACATTACGGATCCGATGAAACTGGTTTCGTCGAAATCCGAGATTTTTTGAAAAATGACTATTTTCTCTCGCCGAATTAATATTAAAACAATTCGATGCGTTTCGAGCTGCCACGGTCAAACGATAACTCCGATTGCTACGAAAATTGAAATCCGGCAATAACAAACTATTACGGATCCAATGGAACTAGTTTCGTTCCATTCTGAGACTGTTAGAAAAATGGCTATTTTTCAGTCGATAATTAAATATTAAAATATTCAATTTTCACAAATTAACAAATTCAATTTTAAAAGTTCTATAACATTACTATAACTCCAATATGATAAGATAAAATTTTACAAATCATTTTCAATCATATTCAACTCGATTTTCAATTATTTCTGAAATTTAACTTATTAAATTATCGATTTAATTGTCTAATTAAATCCAATATTCGAAAAATAAATTATTCGACTGTTTAATTTCAATATAAATTTCCCAATTTTAAATTATTAACTTTTAAATCAAATTTCAATTGTTCACAAATTCCATTGTTAATTTCATAGTAATTAACAATCTTTTACAATGCAATTTTCCATTATAAATCCAATATAAAAGATTATATTAGATTCAGCGTTCAATTATATTGTAATTCAAATTCAAGTTATTTAATTCCAAATGAATTCTTTTATTTCGATTTACACTTTCATTATTGAATCAACTATTTACTTATACATTATTATCAATAGTTTATAATTCATTTACTTTCATTTTCTTCAGCTATCATCTTATTTAAATTCACCGTAATATTAAATTACATTCATTTACGTTGATTTCCATATTATAACTTCAATATTAAATGTAACATTTTATTTATTTCGTTGTTTACAATCAAATTCAATTCAATTCAATTACTTGCTACATTCAAATTTAAATCTTTTACTTACGTTCAATTACAAGTTAACATCTTTATCAAATTACAGTTTCAGTTATTATCTGCTTTCAATCAACTGTAATATTAAGTTACATTTATTTATATTAGTTTCAATAACATAACTTCCATTATTAAATCTACCATTTTACTTATTCTTTGTTTACAATCATAACATATTTGGTTTACAATTAAATTCAATTCATTATTTACATTCACTACAAGTTAACATCCATATTTAATTTACAAATAAGTTATTTCAGAATTCAGTTTTGTATTTTAACTTGTAATTCACATTTAACACCACAAAATTTTATTTCCTTCGGATTTTTATCCAAAATTTTCATTTTAATTCGTATTTATAAAGTGTTAAAAATACGGGTCGTTACATTCTCCCCCACTTAAAACTTTTCGTCCTCGAAAAGGAACGGAGAAGGGGAAACCATCATTTAGATATAATTCGTTCAAAATATTCTACTTATTTGCAAAATTTAGTTATAGGATTTCTTTTTTTTTCACAAAATTTTCTAACTCCCGGATTTTTGAAAAATTTCAGCAGCACTTCCTTTGCGCGGCTAGGACCGAAAAATTTCATAGTAGTAATAATTGCATGATATACATCTCATTACAAGAATGAGGCATCCCAAAACATGGGGAACACAATAATATACCACAACATAAACTGTAATCCGAGAACATACCTTTTATTTAGCGTTTATTAGCATTTTAACTTACATTTTGCATTAAGCGCAGAAGCGAGCTTCACAAGCGAAGCGCAACCCCTTTGCTACCTACTAATATGCTCAATAACCAAGTTAGAACCATGCATATAAAGATAGATCGATATACTTATCATAAACAACACACATATAACATGTTTAGCTTCAAAACTGAAATTTAATTTCCAGGACAGCAAACGAATCTCAGTTTTTGGTCACCTAAACGATAAAATTTGACAATGGAATCTAAACAAAAGTTGTTGCATTCGTTTCAGGCTTCCCGGAATGTCCAAAATCATTGAATTCGGACCTTCCATTCAAAAGTTACGACCGTTTTACTAAATAGATACGCCTCAGCCTGGCAATGAATTGCGCAGGTCAGCGACGTTTGGTCACGTTTTTGACCTTCTAAACGAGAGCAAAACACCAAATGCTTAAAACAAAAGTTTTATCTTAAGTTCTAAGCTTTCCAGAAAGTGCAAGATCATCAAAATCCGATAAACCAGTAAAAAGTTATGGCAAAAATACTAAGAGTATATGCTACTGATTTTGCTTCCCTTTTACACAGGCCAGCGAGAAGATTCAAATTTTTAACTAAGTAAATGAAGGAATTTCTCAATACAGTCTAAACAAAAGTCGTGCTGCAGTTTCTAAGCTTTCCGAAAAGTCTAATATCGTTGAACTTCGTCCAGCCATTTAAAAGTTATGGTTGTTTTCGTTTCAGCATATATTGGACAATTTTGGATATTTTTCCAAAATTTTGCTTTTATTATTTCAAAGTACAAACCATCAAACTTTAAATTTTCTAAAGAAACAATCATAAACACAAAGTCGTTTATTTTCTTATTTATCCATGAAATACGTTTACATTCAATTTGTTTCCGATCTATTCAAGTTTGTTTCATTCACATTTTAAATTCAAGTCAATTTGCTTCAATTTAAATTGGATTCAATTATATTTAATTTCACTTTGCTTCAAATTTGAATTTAATTATTTTAAAATTTTATTCCGTTTATTCAATTCCATTAACACTAATGAATTCTACTAAATCAATTACCATCCATCAAACAACCAATGCATATCAAACATTACCATCCATCCAGAATCTACACTAAATCAATTATACATTTCCAAGTAAATTTTTTTTATTTCATACACTTCCAAGTTTATTGGCATTTAGTTATATTCAACTTTAATTAGTTTCCATTTACAAATTTTATATTTCATTAATTTTAAATTTTATTCATTCACTTGTATATATCATTCATTTTACAGCTTAAATTTCTTTTATATTTACAACTATCAATAAATCTTCACATTTTATTATTCACTCTCACACTGGTATATTATTCCTCTACTTATCCTTATAAGCATTTTAAACTTTTTAAGTATTTGGTAAGTTTTTGTTATGCAAATAGAATGTAGTTAAACAACATACAACCTCTTTTCATTCAAAGTTGAATTTTCAATTAATTGATTCTTAAGTCATTACTTAAATTTCACTATAATTTAATTTCACATTTACATTCACATATAGTATTTCCATTTTATATTAACATAATGGTGAATCACCTTTAAATGTTACTTTAAATTCCAATTATTTACTAACAATTTTATTTATATTTGCAAACCATTAATTAAATGCATATTTCATTATTCAAACCTAAACTTGTATATTATCCAATTAACAATTCATATAACATTTTTGAACTTCTTAAATATTTTGGTAAGTTATATTTATGCTATAGAATGAAATTTAATACTATGCGGGTTTTACAATTTCAATTTTATTTTAAATTCATAATTTCCTAATTCTAAGGATTTCTACTTCAATTGATATTTTCACTTAGCTCTTAGGTTCATTTCTCATTTCACAATTTAGAAGTTCCGTAATGATTCAAGTATTTGTTTATCTCAATAGTTTAAAGTCGTTAAATATTAAAGAACTTAAGAATTTCATCTTCGGTTTCATTTCAAATCAAGTTTGAAATAATATATACTTATATTAATGTGTATCAAGTCATACTATAGAGAATACAAAATAAAATTCAATTTTAATCAAAACAGGGTTTAGAAAAAACTATTAAGTGATCTCCCCCACTTAGACTCTCGAAAATAAACGTCGATGATGCGTGCACTCATCACCGAAATCATTCTCTAGTGTCAAGAGGGGAGTATAACACTTACTTCATTTGAAAATCCTTTGAAAACAATTTCTAATCGAATATACTATCATATAATACTTGTATTATACATTTCAAATTTTTGTTAATAAATTTTCAAAACACCGAAATTTAAATTCTCCATCTTAATTTAAATTCATTTTTATTTTATTTTATTTACCATTTATATTCATTGTCAATCATATTTACAAGTTTCATTTCTTAAAATCGTCCAATAGTCAATAGTTAGAAATATTGACTAATCAACAATAAACGATGATAATCTAATATTATCATCTCCTAACAACCAATACAATCAAAATTTATAAATTTTCAAGATAGTTCTTTTATATAAAAATATAGTCCAAAACAATATTATGTCAATCTGACCTATTCGAGTGTTTAGAAATTCCTATCGATGCCTTGGCGTCCCAAGTACCAACGAGAATTCATAAATACTCAACGGAACAATTTAACACTATAAAATCATTTTTATATCAAAATTACAAATACGCTCTCTCATATACACTCGAACTCATTCATAAGGTTTAACCCTATTTCAATGAGTTATTCCCCACTAGAGCCAAGGTAATCTAAACCAAAGCTCTGATACCAACTGTAACAACCTGCATTTTTGACCGTTCAAGTCGACAAAACATACACACATGCCGACTCAAACAATCCGGAATACGGATAGTTATTGGGGTAAATAAGAAAAGAAAAGAAAGAACAGAAACAAACTCAGAATCTCACAGCGGAAGGAACAAGATATAATAATAAAATAATAGTTCATGAAGCTGTTAAATAAATAAATTTGATTATTATTATACATCATAAATCAGAGTTACATACATATCAGAGATAATACAATAATGCAGCGGAAAAATAATATGGTAGTAGAATACAAATGATGTAATACCAAACTCTGTCTTCGTCCTCCAAAATAGATCTTCAACCTTATCTGAAATGCTCAAGCTGACCCGAGCGTGATGAAAAGACAAAACACTCGAGTCAGGACTAAAATATCTCATGTAAGTCAAATCGAATAAGAAATATGAGTGTGACGGAGTCAGAGATGTTTACGGGGTTTGACATCTCCTATCCAATGTCAACGTGAGTGCAATAACTTAAGAGATGTTACGGGATTTTCCATCTCTCAAGGATCCGTTAAACTATCTACTACGTAGTACAATACGCTATTATAATATGTCTACATTAAAGTAAAAGTATTAAAATAGCGTTAAGCCATGGCCCATTCCACCCTTAACACAGTTTATATTCCCAAGAGCATATACAAGACCGTAGTTTCCCCAAAACCGGAAGTCACCAGAGGGCAATCCATATACTAAAGGTAAAAACCAAAACGTAGTGGTCGCGAATAGGATAATCAGTATGACAAGGTACATGAGGCGATACCAACTAGGATACTAGTAGTTGCCTGATCCGGACTGATGTTGGGCATAGCAGCTACTACCCCAACACCGCGAAACAACACTCCCATAATCGAGGGGTGCACCCAAATCGAATCACAAAAGTAATAGACATGGTAACGAAGGAGTGTGTCCGCTAGAGATGGCGATCCTCAATGGCCCGGCGCGGCTCCTGTTTTAGTCATGTCAGGGGTCATCCAATATCGTTCTCTTTCTTCAGTCAACACGTTCACCAAACCATCCACTTCGTTCTGGATCAACACTCCGCGTATACTAGTTATTAAAGTGGTTTTCGGTATCGACAGAGAGTATGTCCATATCCGATCCCGGTCTCTTTAATAACTACGTATTATTACACCGGTGGCTCTTTTACATTTCAAAATCAATTCATAATTGATATCAAAATATCATATTCGCTTCAAAAATCAAATCCATTTCAAATATCATCATATCTATTCAAACTGTATGATTTCATTTCAAAATCATTTTTTGCCTCAATATCTCATTTCGATTTCAAAATCATTTTCGCCTCAATATCTCATTTCGATTTCAAAACAGCTCATATATTTATATAAGAATATAAGATTCGCTTTAAAACCATTTCGTATTCAAATTAGAATATACTTCAAATTAAACATCCGTATTAAGTAGTTTACTTAATCTCTGGAACAATTCCAATTCAATAAACTTAGATTTAACATTCGGATTCCAAGAATTCATTTAAGTATTACATTCCAAATCGATTTCAGTTCAAATCCTATTCAAATCAGTTTTACCTTCAAATTTAATTCAATAGTTTCGATTTAGTCCAATTCACAAATTTCTTTGAATTTCAATTAAATTCCAAATTAATTAAATCTCAATTTCAAATTAATTTTCAATTCCAAACTCAAACTTGAAATATCATTTCATATAAATTTTCTTAGAATTATTCAGAGTTCGATTAAAAGTCCAATCTTTTAAAACAAATCAACTTTCGGAAATTTACGACGTATTTCAATTTTTTTTTTCTAAAAATCTAAACTTCGAATAATTAAACAATTTCATTTACCGAGTTTAAATTCCAACATCTCGAGCTTCAATTCAAAATAATTCAATTTCCATAAATTGGATTTTATTCTTAAAATCAATTCATTTAAATAATTTCAAAACAACTTTTAAAATCATTTAATTTAACCAACCCGGTGTCCGTATATAATTTTCTAACCTATGGCCAAGTGATTATTTATTTCAATTAAATGTCAGGGATGAATATATATCACATAAACCAATCACAGTGTCATATGTATGTATAACAGGATACATATAAGCAAATAAACATCCAAACATTTAGATATCAACCAATAGCATCCATCGAAATAAATCATCCAATAGACAATACAATTCACAGCAATTTCATAGTTATCAATATCGGGAAATTTGATTTCAATTAAATCCTAATTTCAATTTACTGTCAATTTAAATTTTCAACGGTGAATTCACACGACAATCTGTATGACAATTAATTTTTTATCAAACAACGACAAATAAATTCATATCACTTCATAATGTTAAATTTAACTACCATAAAAATATTCAGTACATTGTGAGCGTTATAAAACACTCACCTTTTGAATTTAAATTGAATTTAAATTAAATTTAAACCCAAAAATTTGACAGTCTCCAAATCCATCCAAACTAGCGTCAAAGTGTACGGAATTTCGATACAATCCTAACAAAAGAAACCTCGTCCAAATCCGAGTCCGTATGCAAAAGTTATGAAAATTTGAAGATTGGAAAATTCTGGTGCTGAGTCGACTTCGAGTTCAACCCGGTCCGCCGCCTCAAATACCCGATGCCTGCTTGGAGTTTTTGCGAAAACGACCCGATGACCCGAGTAGTTTTCTTCCCGACTCGAAGTAGCTCCAGGGTTTTTCCCCCTGAAACCCCAAGCGCGACCCGAAGCGCGTAAATCTCGAATTTTTTTTTTTAGATTTTGGAATTTGGGAATTAGGTTTTGTCTGCCATTGGAATGAGAAGCTAAGAAGAAGATGAATTGTACGTACAGAAAAATGAAGATTAGGAAGGCTAGGGTTTATAACTGTGTTTATATAGGTATGTTAGAGATAGAGTAGATAGACTGGATAGATGAACGTGCGGAACAACCTATGGCCCGAAAAGCCCGTTCTGACCCCGGAACGAAATTGAGTAAACCCATATATCAAAATAGGTGTTTTAAAATATTCTGAGCGCGATGGAAAAAGTTTCACGTCCAACTTCCATGTATGAAGAAGTTATGCTGAAAAAGAAATTCTCAAATTGATTTCAAAAATTGATTTCAATTAAATTGATTTCAAGGCGTTTCGCGTTCGTACGATCAAACGACAAGTCCGATCGTTATGAAACCCTACAATAATATGACATTACGGATCCGATGAAACTGGTTTCGTCGAAATCCGAGATTTTTTGAAAAATGACTATTTTCTCTCGCCGAATTAATATTAAAACAATTCGATGCGTTTCGAGCTGCCACGGTCAAACGATAACTCCGATTGCTACGAAAATTGAAATCCGGCAATAACAAACTATTACGGATCCAATGGAACTAGTTTCGTTCCATTCTGAGACTGTTAGAAAAATGGCTATTTTTCAGTCGATAATTAAATATTAAAATATTCAATTTTCACAAATTAACAAATTCAATTTTAAAAGTTCTATAACATTACTATAACTCCAATATGATAAGATAAAATTTTACAAATCATTTTCAATCATATTCAACTCGATTTTCAATTATTTCTGAAATTTAACTTATTAAATTATCGATTTAATTGTCTAATTAAATCCAATATTCGAAAAATAAATTATTCGACTGTTTAATTTCAATATAAATTTCCCAATTTTAAATTATTAACTTTTAAATCAAATTTCAATTGTTCACAAATTCCATTTTTAATTTCATAGTAATTAACAATCTTTTACAATGCAATTATCCATTATAAATCCAATATAAAAGATTATATTAGATTCAGCGTTCAATTATATTGTAATTCAAATTCAAGTTATTTAATTCCAAATGAATTCTTTTATTTCGATTTACACTTTCATTATTGAATCAACTATTTACTTATACATTATTATCAATAGTTTATAATTCATTTACTTTCATTTTCTTCAGCTATCATCTTATTTAAATTCACCGTAATATTAAATTACATTCATTTACGTTGATTTCCATATTATAACTTCAATATTAAATGTAACATTTTATTTATTTCGTTGTTTACAATCAAATTCAATTCAATTCAATTACTTGCTACATTCAAATTTAAATCTTTTACTTACGTTCAATTACAAGTTAACATCTTTATCAAATTACAGTTTCAGTTATTATCTGCTTTCAATCAACTGTAATATTAAGTTACATTTATTTATATTAGTTTCAATAACATAACTTCCATTATTAAATCTACCATTTTACTTATTCTTTATTTACAATCATAACATATTTGGTTTACAATCAAATTCAATTCATTATTTACATTCACTACAAGTTAACATCCATATTTAATTTACAAATAAGTTATTTCAGAATTCAGTTTTGTATTTTAACTTGTAATTCACATTTAACAACACAAAATTTTATTTCCTTCGGATTTTTATCCAAAATTTTCATTTTAATTCGTATTTATAAAGTGTTAAAAATACGGGTCGTTACAGAGAATTTTATTCAAAAATCAACAACCTTTTACAAATGACCATACATGCCTATTTATAGGCTACAACTCAACACAACAGAAAACTTCAAAAATATTACAAGTACTTAGGTTGTTTCCGACCTATAACCTTCGACCTAACAACATACGACCTAAACAGACGACTTAAGAAAACACAGCTTTCGACTTAACAAATGGTAATTACAACAACTCTTAGGTCGTGAACGACTTACGACTTAAACAGACGCGACCTATCTTCAATACATCTGCTTCCTTCAGCGACTTAAGAATCAACGGCAGAGATCAATGCGGCATAAGAATCAACGACATCCAGAGCTTTGCGACCTAAAAGATAAGCGGTTCCAGACACTTCGCGACCTAAGCCCTCGCGACTTAACTCCCAGTTCACCCAGCGACTTATCTTAAGTCGTAACTCATTTACGCAACCTAACTTAGGTCGAATCAAAACTCCGCGACCTAACTCCTTGCGACCTAACTTAGGTCGTAACGTCTTCCTGCGACCTATCATAGGTCGTGACTTGTTAGGTCGTAGCACTCTCTTAGCTCGTTCCAGCGATCTATTTTCCCACTCGCTAAGTCGTACACGAGTTAACTTGTTAAGTCCTTCTTGCGACCTATCTTCTAACTCGCTAAGTCGTATACGAGTTAAGAACATGTTAGGTCGTTCCAGTATCTCGTTAGCTTGCAAATCTTCGGTAGGTCGTTGGAGCGACCTAAAGGCCTCGTTAGGTCGTATGCGACCTAACACTTCGCCAATTTGGGCTGTGCCACTCTTTAGCTTGCTTATCGACTTATCATAGGTCGTTAGACCACTCTTCCCAGCATCACTCGCTTCCTCCTCTAACTCCTTAGGTCGTGAGCGACCTACAAACTCCTTAGGTCGTGAGCGACCTATGCCTTTAACATTCTGCGCTGCATCATCCTCCCTAGGTTGAGAAAAATTCGACCTCGAATTTGCACCATCCTCCTCTACTATGAGTTCATTTCCGTGGTATGGTATGAGATGTTTAACATTGAATACGTCAGACGTATACACATCATCTGGAAGTTTCAATTTGTAAGCATTTTCATTAATTCGCTTCACAACTTCCACCGGACCAATTTTCCTGGCTTTCAACTTGTTATAAGCGCCTACTGGAAAATGATCTTTTGTTAACACTGCATAAACCATATCTCCTTCATTTAACTCAACATTTCGTCGTTTCAAATCTGCAGATTGTTTATACTTCTCATTTGCTTTCTCCAATCGTTCCTGAACGATTTTATGACATTCCGTCAACCCTTCAACAAAATCAGCAGCTTTCTTAACTGTCTTCTTTGATTGTGGCACTACCGTTAAATCCAACGGTCCCTTCGGTAAGCTCGAATAAACAATCTGGAATGGACTGAACCTAGTACTTCGATTCACAGCATGATTATGGGAAAACTCTGCCTGGCATAACTTCATATCCCAACTCTTCAGATTAACTTGAACAAGACACCTCAACAAGTTTCCCAACGATCTGTTCACAATCTTGGTCTGTCCATCCGTTTGCGGGTGATAAGCACTACTAAACTTCAGCTTCGTTCCCACCATTTTCCACAAACTCAACCAAAAGTGACTCAGAAACCGAGTATCTCTATCCGACACAATAGATTCTGGCAATCCATGAAGTCGATAGATCTCCTTGAAAAATAATTGAGCAACATGAACAGCATCCGCCGTCTTCTTACAAGCAATAAAATGTGCCATTTTCGAGAATCGGTCAACTACCACATAAATGGAATCATTACCACGCTGTGTTCTCGGTAATCCCAACACGAAATCCATACTCACATCAACCCATGGTTTAATTGGTACAGGTAACAGCATATATAACCCAACATTAGTTGCAGTTCCTTTCGAAACCTGACAAATATGACAATGCTCCACAAACCTCTCTACTTCTTTCCTCATCGATGGCCAAAAGTAAGACTGTGAAATCAACTGTAATGTACGGTCTCTACCCACGTGTCCTTCTTCATGTAGCTCTTTTACGATCTTCATTCTCAAACTACCCTCCGGTATGCACAATCGATTTCCTTTGAACAGAAAACCATCTACCATCAAAAACTCATCCGTCTTTCCCTCCTTGACTTTATCAACCACCTTTGCAAAGTAAGGATCATCGACAAATAATTATGGCAACACATCGAACCCTGTCACCTCAACTTTCAGTGTAGTCAACAAATGACTCCTTCTACTCAAAGCATCAGCCACTCGATTCGTCACCCCTGACTTGTGTTTAACAACAAAAGTAAACTGCTGCAGATATGCAATATGTAACGACCCCAAATTTTCTATCTATTTAAATTAATAATTAATTGTATTTTTGAACAAAAATAGTGAAATAAATTTATT
Organism: Allium fistulosum; assembly: GCA_030737815.1. Classification (NCBI taxonomy): domain Eukaryota; kingdom Viridiplantae; phylum Streptophyta; class Magnoliopsida; order Asparagales; family Amaryllidaceae; genus Allium; species Allium fistulosum. Next base: position 1,150,228,564 of record CM060905.1, read on the forward strand.
AAAGGTGATGCGAGTTGCCCCGGATTCAAGTAGATTCTGTAGAAATTATTTTTAATTTTTAAATATATGTATATGTATTTAATTTGGAATTTAAATTTTAAATAAATGGTTCGAAAATAAAGATACAAAAATACAAGAGATAAATTCGTTATGAATTCTAAAACAGAATAAAACGAATACCTTAGTATAAGTATAACAACATATGAAATAAAAATAGGAAAAGATAAACCAAACTAATTTCATGTGAAATTATAGAGACAAGTTAAAGGTAAAATAAATACCTTTGAAACAATAAAATACAAGTGTACAAATTAAACCAACAAGCCACCACTATCTCAGTTCATTTTGTACAGCCAAAGTTATCAAGTATTGCAAGGTAATAAGACAATGCATAAAACAAAGGAAAAGAAGAAAACACTCAAATATGAACCAAACAAAAATATATAAATGTCTGGTAGTTTGCAAGAGTAAATATGTATACAAGTATGTACGTATGGAATTGAGTGAATATGAACAAGTACACTTGCAAAATAGAATACAAAAGGCAAAGGAAGACATAAAGTACCAAAATGATTAATGCAAGCCACAAAAGTAAGATATCAGCCGAAGTCAACAGCAAACAAAGGTCATTCGAAATGTTTAAAATTGTCTCAGCCTCCAAAATGAGAAAATATCACTGATAAAAATTGTACAAAACATTATATCACTTGTACATATAACATCATCACCTGTACACCATATTTCTTCTGCAAAACTTTATTTTATATATATCAACATTTCATTCCATTTTCGTTCCATTCAAACGAACTAAGAAAAACCAGAAGTGTTGTTACTTATTTATCAAACAAACATCCACTTGAACGGTGAACAATCAAAGGAAAACAAAAACTGAGATCAAGAGGGCTTCCAGCTAACCAAACTTTCTGGAGATCAAAATGATCAGGGTGAGTAACACCACTTTTAAACAATTGAAAGTAGGAATCTGTTATGGATATGTCTGTGAATAAGTATGAATTCTCTGTGAATAGGTATGAAAGTATGAGTAACACTATTCTCTATGGCTATTCTTCATATATGGCCTCTGTCTAGGATTTTAACACTAGATTTTGATTTAAAAATCATTTCCACCTAATCTACTCGATGTTTAAACTTAGTACAAAAACAAAGACTGTTTGTTTAATCATAGCCTGAAACTTAAATTTTATTTAAGTTGAAATAGATGCGTATCTTGCTCTGGAAATTCAAAATAACAGAGGAATTTCAATATAAAGGAAAATGTAATCATCCTAATTTATAAATGCAAGAATATAAACTGAAACATCATGCAATAACTTGATTTTTAAGAATAAAGTCATAATTTTTAGTTGGGAATTGAAGCTGCAGTTCTTGTTTAAACAAAAATTGGATTTTTGCCAAATTCTGATGATCGATCGATTCGTGAACGTCGAGGTTGTTGGTGGAGATAGAGGAGCCTACGGGGCTTGCGAGAAAAATAGTGGTATAGTGTGCAGTTGGACGCGGTGGCAACGGCGAGCATTTCAAGTTTCTAAACCTAGTTTTTGTAAAGTCGAGAACTTTGTCTCGTTCGTCGTCTGTAGATGATCGAGTGTTCCCTGTCTTTGGGAAATGGTTGCGGGGGTATTGGAGAGGCCGTGACCGGAGGCGTTGATTTTCTGGTGGTCGAGGCGGTGCGAACAGCATGTTGTCAGGTCTCGAGGTGAGGCGCTTTCGAGTTTTCCAGGTTTCGAATCTTCATTCGAAATTCGATCTCAGCGACATGACGGAGTTTCGACGATCGGAGTTTGGTACAGGGATGGATTTCGACTTGCTCGATATAGCGATGACGACCGGAGGTGATGATTGACGATGTGCATGTGCACGGTGCACTATTTTCTGATGGGCTGTGCTGTTGGATTTTGGGGAGGTTACAGGATTTTGGTTGCCTCGTATTGGTCTCGGGAAATCTAAGTTTCAACTCGAAGCAGAGCAGGATCTAACTCGAAGTCGTTGTGGGGTTTTTGAACTCGAGTTTTACTCGGGTTAAATTATGGTTTGCTCGAAGTTTTTGGGGGTGAGACTCGATGCAGCTGGGGAGGCTCGAGTAGATGCTTTGTTGCATATTCCAGAACCTGTTCAATCTTCTGAAGCTTAACCTTAAATTATGACAAAGTTAAACTAGGTTAAATTAAAAGTTAAGTATAAATTCAAGTTTAAATTAAATAGCTGTTAAAAGTAATTTATTTCAAAACGGATGTTTAAATTTGATTTTGATAAAATTCTTTTAGTTAAAAGTTAAATGATTGTTTTAAAACTTGAAATTGCAAGTAAAAATGTAATGTGATTTAAAAGCTTAAAAAAATTTAAGTAATTGAGTTCAAAGGTTTTAAAATGAATTATATTAAAGTAATTAAGTTTAAAGTGGTTTAATATGTATAACCGTTATTTTAAAATAAACTTTGAACTTGATAAAGGTTGATTAATTAATTTATGTGATTAATTAATAAATGTGATTAGTAAATCTATGCGATTAATTAATTAAGGTAATTAATTACTCAAAGATAACTTCTTAACTAAAAGAAATTAAATAAATGATTAAATTGATTAAGTAAGTCGATTAATCAAATAATCAAAGGATTAATTAATGTAATTAATCAAGGACAATTAATTAAATGGTGAAATTTATAATTAAAGATTAATTACTTAATAATTAAGGGTTGATGAATTTAAAATTAAAGGTTAATTAATTTGTTGTTAAATGGTTAAATAGTAAATGATAATCAAAATAATTTGTAATTAATTAACGTTAATTAACCAGGGTTAATAATTTACACTCATAAGAAATTTATCTGATTTAAATTTATCAGATATTAATTGACCTTACTTATTGATGTTTGAATTCTATTGAATGATTGGATTGTTTGATATTTCCTGATATATGATGCTCTGTGATATACCCTGATTTATGTTATGATCTGTAATTTATTTATCTGTGATATGTATATCTGTGATTTTTGATGAAAAATAAGCGTTATACTTTATATCGCTTATCGAATGTATTGTCGTATTTGATTTGTGATGATTCATCGTGTTGCACTATTGTGTTAAACCCCTGGACTACACTTTTACACAACACAAATATGGATTTCACATGGAAATCGGTTAAGTCACAGATAATTTAGATTTGATATTTTTGAAATTGAAATTTTAATTTCAATTGATTTTGAAATCGGAAAATGTGGATTTAAAGTGAAAAGCCTTTGAAATGGAATTTCAAAGATAAAAGTTATTTCGAATAACTTGATTAAGTTTTGAAATTTAAATAATTTGATTTAAATTTGAATTCAAGTTTGAAATTGAATTCTATGATTTGAGAACTAGGGTTTAAAAGGGCTATTCAACTTATTAATGTGTTTATATGAATTCAAACCATTTTAAATGTAAAATTTTGAGAATTTGGATTTAACCCAAGAACTTTAACTCGTATAAATGAATCAGATTTCCAAAATGAAAACTGTTTTGTTTTAAAAGAATTAAAAGCTTTCAGATAAGAAATGAAATTCCAGTTTAAATTAAAGGAATTTCAAGATTGAATTGAAAAATGGATTTTCCAAGTTATGAATGAATTCTTTTTGAAAACTATGAATTGAATCTGTTTATTTTCAAACAGATTTAAAATGATGTTTTGTTTAGACCATTTGAAATGGAATTGTTTTGAAAGCTATGAGTTAAATCTTTGTTTTAAAGATTTAACGAGTTAAACTGAAATGGAAACTGATTTGGAAAATCTATGAATGAATCTTTTGTTTAAAAGATTAAAATGTGGAAAATTGTTTAAACCATTGAAGGTTGTTAAATGAATCTTTTTGTTTAAAGATTTGAAAATGGTATTTGTTAAACCATTTGGAAAGGAAATTTGGGTTTAAGTTGTGACTTAATTGAAATCCCAATATCCATATGTTTTTAAAATATTGCGCACATTATTCGGTTTAGCCGGGAGAGGACCTTAGTGTCATATAACCCATTCCGAATAATGATACGTCGTATATGGATAGCATTTGAAGACCGGTGTTGAAGACCGGATATTTTTCGAAAATGAAAGGACAACCTGTCGAATGTCTCTGCACTGAGTCGCGCCGGTATAGAGATTTATATCACTCTTTTGTGACGGGAAGTCCGGACGTGATTGGAAATTATCCGGAATTGCAAGGGCTTCGTGAGAAGTGCCTTCGGTTCTGTTCGATCCCGGAACAGACTTGTATGGTTACATGTCTGACATTACACTTTGAGATATAAAGCCGATCTCTTTCAAATACATTTCTGTTGGTGGCGGAGAATTTATTCTCTTAGCTTAACACCCTTCTCTGAGACATACGAGCTCAGAGGTTATGTAGTTGAATTTATCAGCGATATATCCCAATTTGGTAATGTGGCATGCTGAGTGTTGCTGTGTGATGATCAGTGTTTGATCATTTGTGATATGATCATTTGTTTGATCTTATATCTTTGTGATCATAGGTTGATCATCTGTTGACCCAAAGCGTGGCTTTTTTGAAAAAGCGTAGCTTTGTGGACGAGACTTCGTCGAGCCTCACAACCCGGAAATGGTCGAAACAGGAATGTTGCGGCAAGGTTATGAGGGTCGCGCCCTTTAGGGTATGTCATTTCCTTCTGGAAAAGGGTGGTGTCATGGTATGGAGCCCAGATACTTACTCATGTGGATACACTTTATTATGTGTGATGTTGGTTACCGAGGCCTCGGATAAAGGTCCCAAAGGACCGGGTGATGACATATTCGTGAGTTACCTGTTACAGGGGTAACCCGGCCTTGTTTGGCAGAGAGCAGTTTGTCTCTCGGGACGTCCCGCCAGAGGCGATCCCATGCGGCGGAAGGAAGTTCCTTAGCCTGACCATTTGTTGGAAATCCATTTCTCCAATACGGAACTTGTACGGTTTTAGTTGTAGAACCTGCCATCTACTTATGGTGGCGCCCCACTGTTTGGATGGTAGCTATAGTAGGCATAGTTCGAAATGTCTATGCTGGCTAAGATTAATATTATACTTTCAAAATGTTTTCTGCACTATGCACTAGTAATAATATCAAGATGATTTTACGTAGTAAGCATCTTTGACTATCATAAGAAGAAATCTCCTCCAATTCTGCGTTTGCATTGTGTGTGTGGCGGGAGGTCTTATGGTAGTTTCATTTTCCAAAAGCATTGCGAATTGACTTTAAAATTCTGTTGTTGTTTGTTTCGAAGATAAACTGTTTTTGTTGCTCACACCAGTCCCATGACTGATCCGGAGTTTATTGTTCCCTTCCTAAACTCTGGGTGCTCATAATTTTCCACACGAGCAGTCTAGAGTTGGGTTTTTCAGATATTCAGGTTTAGTAGATTATCTGGAGCTAGTTCAGTTCTTGGAGTTCATGGACTGACGTCGCTTATCTTGGAGCATTCTATTGGAGATATTCTATCTGCTGTTGATGTTACCATTTTCTTTTCCGCTGCTATTTCTTGTATCATATCTCTGATGTATATTGATATTCATTGTATCACTCTGTTGTATCAGATATTATATATCAATGTATTATTCTTTTCTTCCGCTGTGTTATTTACTTAATTGTGTTATAAGCTCCGGAGAACCAGATTTGGCATTTGAATCTACGGCATTCGAGTACGATGTAAAGTACGGGTGCCGATTTTCGAAGGCCAACTTTTGGGTCTTTACACAATCCACGATGCATGTCTCGCTGAAATCTTATCTTGTCCTTGTAAATGGTTCAACGCCTCATGATCAGTATAGAGAACAAACTCTTTCTGAAATAGATTGTGTCTCCAGTGTTTGATAGATTGCACAACAGCATAAAATTCCACATCATATGTACTGTATCTCATCTTTGCTCCAGATAACTTCTCACTGAAATATGCAATCGGACGTCCCCTCTGACTCAACACTCCTCCAATTCCAACCTTCGACGCATCAGTGTGTAGCTCAAACATCAACTGAAAATCAGGTAATACAAGAATTGGTGCAGATGTCAGCAACTCCTTGATCTTCCCAAAAGCATTCCCTGCTTCCTCTGTCCATGCAAACTGTTTACCCTTCATACAATCCGTAACAGGCGCCATCACACTACTAAAGTGTGGAATAAACCTTCGATAAAATGAAGCCAACCCGTGAAAACTACGAACTTTCGTTATCGTTTTGGGCTGCGGCCAATCTCTAATAGCTTCGATTTTACTTTGGTCAACCTGTATTCCTTCTTCCGACACAACATATCCCAAAAATAGAACACTCCTCGCCATAAAGACACACTTATTTGTAGCAGCATAGAATTGTCCTTCACGAAGAATAATTAACACTTTCTTCAAATGTTGAACATGCTCTTCTTTACTAGCACTGTAGATTAGAATGTCATCGAAGTAAACCACCACAAATTTTCCAATGTACGGTCGGAAAATTTGATTCATCACCCTCATAAATGTACTCGGTGCATTTGATAAGCCAAACGGCATTACCAACCATTCGTATAGACCTTCCCTGGTTTTAAAAGCAGTCTTCCATTCATCCCTTGGTCTAATGCGAATCTGATGATAACCGCTCTTCAAGTCAATCTTAGAAAAGATTACGGACCCACTGACCTGATCCAACAAATCATCAAGCCTCGGCATTGGAAATCTGTATCTGATTGTGATCTTATTCAATGCTCTACTGTCGGTGCACATCCTCCACGTTCCATCCTTTTTGGGTACCAATAAAGCTGGTACAGCACAAGGACTTAAACTCTCCTGCACACGCCCCTGCTCAAGCAATTCCTCTACCTGCCTCCGCAACTCTTCATGTTCCTTCGGACTCATTCGATAATGTGGTCTGTGTGGCAACACAGCACCTGGAACAAGTTCTATCTGATGTTGTATATCCCTCAACGGTGGCAATTCCGTTGGTAACTCCTCTGGAAATACATCGTCAAATTCTTTCAAAACTGGTTTAACTTCTTCTGGTATTTCAACCTCTTCACTACTTTCTCGCCCAATCAACAAAAACATTTCAGGCTATTCCTCAACCTCCTTAACAAACTCTTTCAAAGATAATAAAGTTTTCAGCTCTTCAATCTCTTCTGACTTACTTTCTCCTTGAGATCTCTTCTTCGGAACTAGGATAATTTTCGTGCTTTCAAACATAAAACTGTAGCTATTGGTCCGACCGTCATGTTGTACTGCTCGATCATACTGCCATGGTCTTCCCAATAATAAGTGGCAAACATCCATCTCTACTACATCACACCAGATTTCGTCTTTGTATTTCTTCCCAATAGAGAATGGAACTCGAACTCGTCTATCCACTTTCACTTCTCCTCCTTTTCTCAACCATGCTAATTTGTATAGATTCGGATGTTTCTCGGTCTTCAACTTCAATTTTGTCACAGCCTCGGTCGAGATAATGTTATCACAGCTTCCTGCGTCAATCACAAACTTACACACCTTCCCCAGTATAGTACATGTCGACTGAAAGATATTACTCCTCAACCAACTAGCTTCTTCCTGCTTCGGTGTTAAACACGATCTCCTCAGCATTAGGTTACAACCTTCATCTCCTGACGCAATATCCTGCTCATCCCCCTCAACTGGACTAGAACAATCCCCATCACCATCCTCATCCTCAACTTCTGCAATCATGGTTCTCTTCTTTGGCTTTGGACACTCACTGCTTTTATGACCCAATTCCTGACAATTATAACATTTGAAACCATTGTTAACTTTCGCCTTCTCAGCCTCCTTCACTACTGGTCTACTGATAGGTTTAGAAACATTAGAACTTCCACCAACACCCTTCGCTTGATTGTTAGAATTAGTAAACACACCACTTCCTCGTCGTCCCTATTTCTCCCAAGCCAACGCTTTCTGATGTGCTTCCGCTACAGATCTTGGATCGAACATATTAACCATATCCTGAATCTGCATTCGCAATCCTCCAACAAATCTGGCTGTTAACTGTTCTTCTGTCTCCATAATATCGTTCCTTGCAATCAGTTGATAAAATTCGTCAGCATAGTCGTTCACAGATTTCGTTCCTTGTCTCAAATTTTGCAACCTCTGATACATAAGCGATTGATAACTGTAAGGTAAGAACGTTGCTTTCATCAATTTCTTCATCTTCTCCCAAGATTCAATCTTTGACTTTCCCATTTGTTCACGTGTAAGTTTCGTTTGCTGCCACCACGCCAAAGCTCTACCCCTCAACCTCGTAGCAACCAACTTCACTCTACAATGTTCTGGAACTTCTTTGAAGTCAAAAATCTCCTCAACATTAGCCATCCAATCTAGAAACTCCTCTGCTTGCATACCACCTTTGAATTCTGGAATTTCAGTCTTCATCCCCGACTCCCACTTGTGATCATATTCAGAGTGATTTCTTCCCTGTCCTCGAACACTACCACCATCATATTCCTCTTCAAAATCATATGTATATCGTTGTCTATCTCGTCCACCCACATCTCTACTACCTTCACGTCTTCCACCATCATCCCTTCTATCTACATTCCTCCGTTCACGATCATTCACGTTCCTCCCACGCCCTTGATCGTTTTCAACACTTCTGTCTCGATTGGAATGTGGCGAGACTCTACTACCCCCATGGTTAGATTCAGGTGAAATCCTTCTCCGATTTTGATTCATCTCCGTCATAAGCTTCTCTAACCGGCCAATTCCTTCGTTAAGCTTTTCACTAAAGTTCTCATTGATTCTTTGCTCCATCTCATTAGCTTCTTCTCTTCGATACAAAGCTTCTACGTTTTGATGACGATTAGCTCTTCTTGGCGGCATACTTGTAAATTGTACAAACTTCAACAAACTCAACTTCAAAAATTCAAATCTCTCCTTTGGCACGCGCAAGCTTCACGGCCCAAATTCAAACAATTCTCGAACTTAGATCCAAAATAGAATGGATCAAAACTCCCACTCGTGTTACTACTTGATGATGAACTCGACGAACACAACTCTTGGCCTCTAACACAAATCCGATCCACCAAGCTTCAAAAATGAATGCAAATTCCCTCAACTAGCTCGGCCGTCTCAAACTTCTTCAAATTTCTTCAATTGATTGGCTCCAAGTCTCGATCTAGCTATGATTGGCTAGAACTAGCTCCGATACCAAAATGGCGCAGCGGATATTACAAAAACAATGTAGATCGATGAATGTAGTAATCGATGGATTGGAAGATACTGAAATGCCCAAATTCGTTGATCCGAAGATGCCGAATTCTAGCTATCTCTGACACGTTGATCGCGCACGATACCGTGAGGAGAGATCTTCAATTCTTCGAGCGTTGATCAAGCGCACTTGATTCCGCGAATCGGCTTCTACAATCGTTGAATCGAGCGCACTCGATTATCCGAAAGTGGAGATAGGAGATTACACTCAACTACCAATTTGAATGAAAGCACACAGCAATCAAAAAAGAATTTTATTCAAAAATCAACAACCTTTTACAAATGACCATACATGCCTATTTATAGGCTACAACTCAACACAACAGAAAACTTCAAAAATATTACAAGTACTTAGGTCGTTTCCGACCTATAACCTTCGACCTAACAACATACGACCTAAACAGACGACTTAAGAAAACACAGCTTTCGACTTAACAAATGGTAATTACAACAACTCTTAGGTCGTGAACGACCTACGACTTAAACAGACGCGACCTATCTTCAATACATCTGCTTCCTTCAGCGACTTAAGAATCAACGGCAGAGATCAATGCGGCATAAGAATCAACGACATCCAGAGCTTTGCGACCTAAAAGATAAGCGGTTCCAGAAACTTCGCGACCTAAGCCCTCGCGACTTAACTCCCAGTTCACCCAGCGACTTATCTTAAGTCGTAACTCATTTACGCGACCTAACTTAGGTCGAATCAAAACTCCGCGACCTAACTCCTTGCGACCTAACTTAGGTCGTAACGTCTTCCTGCGACCTATCATAGGTCGTGACTTGTTAGGTCGTAGCACCCTCTTAGCTCGTTCCAGCGATCTATTTTCCCACTCGCTAAGTCGTACACGAGTTAACTTGTTAAGTCCTTCTTGCGACCTATCTTCTAACTCGCTAAGTCGTATACGAGTTAAGAACATGTTAGGTCGTTCCAGTATCTCGTTAGCTTGCAAATCTTCGGTAGGTCGTTGGAGCGACCTAAAGGCCTCGTTAGGTCGTATGCGACCTAACACTTCACCAATTTGGGCTGTGCCACTCTTTAGCTTGCTTATCGACTTATCATAGGTCGTTAGACCACTCTTCCCAGCATCACTCGCTTCCTCCTCTAACTCCTTAGGTCGTGAGCGACCTACAAACTCCTTAGGTCGTGAGCGACCTATGCCTTTAACATTCTGCGCTGCATCATAAAGGCTTAGTGGATCCCATATGAAATAAATCAATGTTTGAATTTTTTATTTGATAGTTAAATAACCGACTATCAAACCTGGACCAAAACGTAACTTTGGAAATATCTAGGAGAAACACATGAGTTTTATGGTACAATCTCCCCAATAACGCTGTATTGTGCATATAAATCTCATTTCATTCTTCTAGGATAAATGATAAGGAAATCCGTCCACTAACGGTTAGGAGGTGATCTCCGCTCTTATCTTGTCTGTTTATTTCCTAAAGAACTGGGGTTGAGTTTACCAGAAATTATCGAAAGTTGTTTCAAAGAGACCGGGATCGGATATGTTATCCGAAAACCACTTCGATCCAACTCAAGCGTTTCGAACTGAAGACATCTTGAAGAGTATGGAATCGAAGATGGAGTTTTGAAGTGTAGGGCTTTGCTACTAACCCTAAGGGTGACTCCAAAATGAGTGTAGTGGAGGTAGCGCCTTTAGTTTCGTTCAGTCCCAGAACGAAATTGTATGTATGAATGCTGGAATTGCATTGTTGCATGGAAGACAGTATTAGCATTCCAAGTGGTAAGTTCTATTTAAAGGTAAAACATAGCCTCAAGCCTCATCAACTAGAAAATGACAAAAATTGGACATGCATCATGGCCATATGGGTCGCTCCCATCAGGGTATGGTCATCCCAAATCTAGATCGATTACTAACTACTCATGTATGCTTCAGGGCCCAAAGTGGGGCGATCATATTCGGTATCACTAGTCAAGTGGTAGGCCAGTCCTGTGTGGCAGGGTTACAAGATGTTCTTGTCAGACCCTGGTGCATTTTATCTAGAGATGTACCATCGGAAGGTAGTTTCTTACCTTGTCATAGTATGAAATCCATTCTCCAATAGGTGCCTTTATGGTTTTGATTGTGCCCAACTATGTTGAAATGTGATATGAAAGCAATTCAGCTATATTCATATTTTACTTGAACCATTAGACATTATTATAATATCATTAGGTTTTCTATAAAAGTGTTTTGGTTATCGTAAGGTAAAAAACACGTCCGTATTTATGTGCGGCGTGGTCTTACAAGATACCCTTGATTTTAAAAGTGTTTTTAAAAGGAATAATTCAGTTGTTTGAGTTTACTCAACCAAGACCCATGTTTGACCCGGAGTTTTATTTTCTTTCCTTAAAACTCTTAGGTGCTCAAATTTTGTGGGCAACCAAGTAGTTCAGGTATCATACAGATGCATTTTGGAAGAGCTTGGGGCAGGAGGCTTCATCGATAGCTAGTTATCTTGTTTTCTACTCTATTATATGTATCCTGTATCTAATATGTAGGTACATGCAGTTATAACTGTCCAGGGTAGAATTGTATTAGTATAACTCCAATGTATCATTTTGGAAACGACATTACAAAATATTATGTTGATTGATACATATTTTTCCATCACGATGTGAGATTCTGTGATTGTTTAGTTTCTTCTTATCTTTTCTATCTTTCTTTAATGACCTATCTTTCGGACACTTAAATTATTGACACATGAATACTATGGATGTATTAAGTGTCGTCTTTTGGTGCAAGAAAGGTAGATCGTTAAATGGGTACGGACCTAGAAATCGCCCTAGTTTACGTGTTGTCTACATTAGATGAACCATTGTAAAGACAGCACGAAAATAATCTATCCATTGGATCTTCATTAGCTTCAAAGCATTTTTTCGGGTGCAATCTAGTTCCACGTGGTATGAGATTATTAAGAAGTTGTTCAATATAATGATGACGAATGACACGCATGTGGATGAGTACGTCTTTAAATGACATGCTATATTGATAGACTTTCCTAATTGGATTTTACAATAATCAATGTACTACAAGTGGACTTGATCCTAGGGTCACTTACTCCGCAATTTGAGTGGTTCATATTAAACTACAATATGAACCATTTGAATGTAAGCCTCGTTGAGCTGCTCAATATGTTGAGATAAGTCGAGTCTGCATCCAAGGATCAAGGCGCATGCTCAGGGTAAAAGGGAAAGCATTGTCCTCAAATGGTTCAAAGAAGAGGAAACGGTTAGAAAGAAAAGTAATAAGAGCACTCCAAATGACAAGGAAGTGTGTCATCGTTGTCCCAAGAAGGGGCAGTAAAAACGGAATTGCCCAGATTTCATAAAGATTGTCAAAAAGAATAAATAAATGGTTATACTACTCCTACAGGTAAATTTATGATTTAAAATTGTTTTGCAATCAATAAATCATATTTGATTTTTTATACTGGATTTGGAACTCATATATATAATTTGTTACAAGGACTTAAGAACAAACTGCATGTGGCAAACGATGAAATGAGACTTCAAGTTATCGATTGGTCTCTAATAAATGCAACTGCAATTGGATACTATCACTTAGCTTTGTTAAATGGATTAGAGTACATTTTAAATAATTTCTATTAAGCAAAAAAAGCTTTATTTATGGAATAATTTCCGTGTTTAGATTGTTTGATACTAGATATATTTTTTATTGTGTTGATAACGTTATTAACAATATGTTGGATGAAAATAAAATCCACAATGGTGTTTTGGATAATGACATTTATTTTCTTAATTCTAATTATATTTATGCTATGAATATAGCATTGTAGTCTTGAATATATAAGTGACAAATGACTACACATAATGAATATTAAAAGTTTTCAACCATCATTTCACTCAGAATCATTTGATATGTGGGAGTCATATTTAAAAGGAAAATTAGCCAAACAACCCATTAGTGGGAGAAATTGTAGAGTTAATAACTCTTGGATCTCATACATACTGATGTATGTTGTCCAATGCCTATAATTACCAAAGATAATGCTTCTTATTTTATAATTTTTAACGATGATTTCTCAAGGCATGGATATGTGTATCCTATGAAGAACAAATCTAATGTCTATGATAAATTTAAAGAGTATAAGAACGAGGTCAAAAATCAAACAAACCATAAGTTAATACTTCAGCCTGATTAAGGAGATGGGTTTGTTAGACTAGAGATCCAACAATACTTAAAAGGTAATAGGATTATCTCTCAGATTACTCCACCCTATACTCTGCAATACAATCGTGTTTTGGAGAGAAGGAATCGAACTCTATTTGATATGATTCGTTCAGTGATGTTTAATGCCGAGTTGCCTATTTCCCATTGGGGATATGCATTGGAAACATCAATGCACATGCTGAATTTGATGCCTACTACATCTGTGCCTAAGTCCCCATATTGGGTGTGGTGTGGGAAGCAACCCAACTCAAAATATTTAAAGATGTGAGGTTGTCCAGCCTACATTAAGAAATTTGGTCCCAATAAACTTAAGGGAAGATTAGCATTATGTAAATTTATACGATATCCCAAAAATTCAATGGGATATATTTTCTACAATATTGAGGAACAAATGGTTATTGTTTCTTGGCATGTTGTCTTTTTAGAAAAGGAATTTTATGAAAGAAATTAATAATAAGACTGTAGACTTGGATAAGGTCCGAGAAATTAACATAGAAGCTGAACCAGTAGATGAACTAGATTCACCTATGTACGAAAACACACAACATATTAGAAGGTCTAATATGGAATATCATGCACCAGAGAGATACTACGATTTTCTCATAGATGGAAAGAAGGAGGATCGTGTCTTAGATGATGACACTCCTCTCTCATTCCAACAAGCACTTAGATTAAAGACTCTGTGCTTTGGCATGGAGCTATGAATTCAAAAAGATTCCATATAAAAAAATGTATGACTTTGGAGGAGAGGGCTACGTGCCAGCATGTAGAAGCAGTGGAGGAGGAGTTGGAGAAAATGGCCTAGGATGTTGAGGGGAAGCTCGAGGCTTATGAGAGAAGGGCCTTGCAGGTGGAGGCCGCTTGAAATAAGGCCGAGCAGGCAGAGATGGTGCTATCAACGACCGAGCTAAGGAGAAGAGGAGTTAGGAGGGTGATCTCCAGCAGTTGAGGACATATCTGAAGGCGAGTCGCAATGAAGTGGACTTGCCGAGGGAGAAGCTGCTATAACATATGAACTGTGCAACTCGGGAGGAGATTATGAAGGAAAAAGATGCCCTGAATGGTCAGTGGGAGCAGAAGTTGACCAAGATGTTAAAGCTGATTTTCTCGGTCTACCATATTCCATTGTCCCTTTTCTTATATTACCTTGGAATAGTGTGCAGAAGTCCATACAAAGGTTGTAGCGGAGATGGCGACTGGGGCGCTACCTCGGCAGTCCTTACCATAGAGCAGATTGCCTCCCTAACGGGAGGGCTAAGTGAGCTCGCTGCTCCTAATCCACCATAGGTAGACAAGGAGTTAATTTACGATGATGACTACCAAGTTTTGGGGCTTATTTAGCTATTATAGATAACGTGACGTAGTTGTGTAATTACAAAAGATGAAACCTTAGGTTCCCCCTCGAAAGCTGTTGAGTTGGCCATCCTTTTGTTTTTTGGATGATGTATCGGTCGGGTTATGAACGTGTTTGTAAATGTTAAACACTACTGTCTTCTCTTATGTTAAAAATTATTGTTGTGGATCAGTTTATATGTCTGAATTTTTTGTACTTACTATTCAATTTTTTTTCTATTTAGTGCACACATGAATGTATACTCTTTTAGTACCTTAAGCATTAGTTTTGATGATAACAACCATATGACATTATATAAAATATAGATACTAATGTTTTTATCATGTTATGTTAGTATATAGTGTAGGATATTAAATAGGTATTTATTAAGAAGACTGCACAGTATCAATGGAAAACCTTAACCAAATCATAAGTTTAAAACTTAATTAAACTTTAATTAACCCTAAATTAAATCAAAAATAATAATTTGAACTTTAATTAATTCAAAATTATTTATAATTAAACTTTAATTTAAATAACATTCACTGAAGAAATTAAACCCTAATTAAGTGGGTAATTAAATAATAATTAATTAAATAATTAACTCTAATTAAATAATTAATTACAATAAATAAACTTGATTAAATAAAAATTAATTTTCTTTTATCTTAATTAATCATTATTTAAAACTTATTTAATTAAAAATAATTAACTTAATAATTCTTAAACTCTAATTACTTAACATAATTACTTAATTAACTAATTAAATAAATAAATTATTAAATAATTAAAACTTGGACTTTTTGACTTACTTAATTTATTTGAAATGAGTTTTAAAAAACAATCCAAAAGAAACACTTAAAACTTGAAATCGTGAAATTTTCCCAACTACATCCATAGCGACTATTGCTATGAGCACAGTTTGCTAGAATTGATTTCTAGATGAAAACATCACACTCTAGCTACTACATCTTTGAAAACACAAATGGAAAAGTTTTGAAATCTTTAAACAAAGGTGAAAACTTGGAAAACATTTTCAAAATTCAGAACTAGAAAATAAACTTTCGTTTTCAAACCGGATCTCAAGTCTTTTGCGACTTTTAAAAGCACTAGTTTTCACAACCATCTCACAACATACTTGGTCTTATTTCACAAACAACACTACCATCATATCATAAACCAATATCACATATCCATATCCATAACATGTCCAACATATCAACATAACAACCAACTTGCAATCATATATCATCCAAACAACTTGATATTTCAACACGACAAACACTATAACTTCACAATATATAAATCATTTGAACAAGTTTTCTTTTGCATAAATATTAGTTTTACTCACCTAAACTTTTCTAAATCAAAGCGGACTTACTCCAAAACTTAAAAACGCTTTAGAAAATTTGCAAATATGGAACTTTTGGGTGCTTGGACCTCCAAGATGGGCTCGGCCTAGGCTAATTGAGCTCGACCTTGGGATGTTTGGGCTCGGCCCTTATGTTCTTGGGTAGATGGAGTGTTGTAGCTTGGAAGATGAGGTGTTGAAGAAGATGTAGAAATGTTTTTTGTGAACTAAGGAAGAGATTTTAGCCAAAAGAAGTGATTTTTTTTCTATTTTTAAAATTATGAAGCGGAAGCCATGAATACTTTAGCTTAAGCTCTTAGGAAAAGTGAAGAAGGAGGTTGACAAATGAGAAACATGAAGATAAAGGGGTATGTATAGGATTAGGATTTAATTAAAATAATATAAAGTGATTTATATTTAAATATGTATATGCATGCACATCCATATCCCTCCCCACCATAAAACCGTCCACCCTAGTACCATCCCCATCTCTTTCAACTATTTACACCATGCTCTCTTGTCCTTGTGTTGAAAATGTATATTTTTAAATATGTTATGTGTGTGTGTGTATTTGTGATATGAAATCTTATATTTACTTATATATTTATATTTTTAAGGAGAAACATGCACATGCATATATATACATGTACATACAATGTTAACTTAATTTATATTATGTGCATGTGTGTTTAACATAGTGTTATAACCTTTAGAATAACTTTTAACCAATGAGAAATCAATATTTCGGAAAATAATTTTCGATCACATTTTCTTTTTCTATATAAACTATATATATTAGTAAAAAAAATTGAAAATGATTTTATCATCATTAGTTATTATTTTAAAATAGTTTTATTTGTTAACAAAAATCCATTTATTAATTATTTAAAATAAAATTATATATTAATTTAAATAGCTATAAATTTCTGGGTCGTTATACAAATGGAGGCTTAGCGACCACAATGGTGTTTTTAGTTTGATTTTACTTATCTAGTTCAACAAGGCACCACATAACGATAGGTATACAAAGGATCAACATATAACAATCAATCAACTTAAGTAAATGTCCAAGTTAATTGCAAAAGCAGAATGGTGTTATGTTCAGCTAATTGATGTCATTTAGTTTTCCTAATCATATCAGGTTGCTTAAGGCTAAGCGACACATAAATCCCTAGGTTTAAAAACAAACTTGAAAAGAAAACAGTTTAAAATAGAACCGATTCTTTAAACTCAAACAATTAAAACCCTTGTTAATTAGAATAAAACCCGTATTAAATTGTAATTAAACTTTCATTAAAGTAATTAAACCTTTATTAAACATAATTAAACTTTAAATCAAGGTTAATTAAATAAAACCCTTTTTTAAAATAATAATTAATTAATAATTATCTTAAATAAAGAATTAAATAATAATTTATTAATCCTTAATTAATAATTAAATGATAATTAACTTTAATTAAGTAGCAAATCATGATTAACTTAATTAATAATACTTAAGTTTTAAAACCATTATTAACTAATGATTAAGTACAAATTACCTTTGTTAATTAATTAATTGATTAATCATTAAATAAATAAATAATTAATTAAATAAATAATTGCTTCCTAATTACTTAATTAAAGTTAGAAAACATTTTCTAAAAGATTTCTAAGTGAAAATAAGTTTGGATTTGAAAATATGGTTTGTTTTTGTGAACTGCACTTATAGTGACTATCGCTACACGACCTAAATCTCAAAACTCGATTCTTCACTTTTTTTAACTTTCAAAACTTACACTTTCCAGAAACTTATCACTCCTAAAACATAAAGAAATGTTTTTGAAATCCAAAACAAAGATTAGACTTGCCATATTTTAGATTTTAAAACTCAAATTTCAGCCATTTTTATAAAGGGATTCTCCGTGTCGCTTTGAGTTAGCAAGCGCTAACTTATCTTAACACGAACTAAGCATAACAACATCATAATCAAATTGTCAAACATCACATTATATCCAATCCGCTACCATAAACAATATACTAACTTTCCATTTACTATCTAAATTTCCATTTTCCAAACATTTACTAGCATTAAATCATCACACTTATATACTCCTAAATCATTATCATTACAATCATACTTATGCATTACCAATACCCAATCATAATCACACATCCTAACATCATCATACAATAATATTTACACAAATATTATGTAGTTAACTAATTGGATTTTAAAGTGAAAATTTACTCACCGAACTTGCTCGAAACTAAGCTAACTTCCTCTCGAACCAAGACACGACCTAGCACTTGACACCTTGATTGGGAAAATAAAGTTTTGCGGACCCTTGCACCCAAGATAGGCTCAACCTTAGATGGAAAATGGCATGGCCGTGGGATTTTTAGGGTGGTGGCGCTTGTTTTGGTTGAGAGGAGGTAGGTAAATGGATGTAGTGAGTTTAGAAGTGAAGAACTTTATGTTTTACAACTTGTTTTAGGATTTTGAGTGTATGGAAGCCATGAAACATTTCGTGAACACGAAGATGGAAGAACTTAAAGATAGGAATGAGATGAACAAAGGAGAAATGAAATGTAAGGTGGTATATATAGGCATGAAGATAATAGGGAATTACTAAAAGGTCCTTTGCACAAAATATCATTTCATTTTCCATGAAAACAACACACCATCCCCATCCATACCTCCTTGTTCCTCACGTCACTAGTAGCCCCCTCCCTTTGCCATGCTTTATTGTACTTCCTAGATTGATTTAGGTAATGGATGAGCTTAACTTAGGGTACTTATGTTACTATTTGACACTATTCACACAATGCTAGATTAATTTAAGTCAAATCACCATTATCTTAATCAAATACTTACTTTAACTTAATATAAACTCATTTTAATCCTATGATACATATATGTGTGTGTATGTTACATAAACGCACACAATGTTTCCGACGACTTTCGGGTGTCGAAAAATCGAAATTTCGGAAAACGTTCTTTGGTCACATTTTTCTATTTTTTGTTTGAAATATCTATGTTGGTAAACAAATTTTGAAAAATATTTATCATCATTATTAAATAATTAAAATAGGTTTATTTGCTAATAAAAATTAATTTATTGATTATATAAAATATATTTAAATAGCCCATTTTAAAGCGGCAAAATCCAGGGTCGTTACAAATCTATTTTACCATAATTTACTATTATTTAAAAGAGTTATATTTTAATTATAAAACCTATTATTTTAATAATTAAAATTTATTAAATACTCGCAAATCAAGGCAGTAAAATTTCGGGTTGTTACACTCTTTCCTACTTAAAAGAATTTCATCCCGGAAATTGTACCACAACCTTAATTCCTAGCAACACTTAAACTATTCATCAGTCTGTATGATGTACATAGATCATTCCTATGTAAAATCTGATTAGTCATTCACTCGAACACATAACTTCTCTTCCGAACTAGCATCGCTCACTCGACTTCCTAGTGCGGACTTTGATCAGGCCTCTTAATTAGAATCCTATGTTCTCCTTGCATAGCCATAAACTATAATAGATAACTTTTAGTTCCACGTAAGGACCCTTACCAAATGCTTGCCATCAGAAATTCAGTGATAAATCCTTATTCGGAATAGTGTAAAACAACTCCAGTCATGTACTTGAATCTAGGATCGAGAACTATGTGAAAAGGAGAAATGATCCTCATACAACCCATGTACTGATATAACAATTCTTACTATCTAACTACTTTCTACCCTCCCACTATGCTTCATAAGAATCAATTTTTAAATTTATTTACTTATCTAATACTCTTCTACATCCTAAGAGTATATACAAACATCTGATTTTTAATTCTATTTAATTTTAACTATCAGATGTAGGCCAAAAATAATTTTGATCTTGAAAATTGGTTTGGTAAGTAGCTAAGAAGAGTAGGATGCTGGTATCCCAACTCCATCCTAGAATCTGCTTTTTCTTAGACACTACTAAGGTAAAAATGTCTATTAGCCTGACTAATAACATCAAATAATTCTTCACATCTTAGATGTTAAAATCAAAAGACATAGTTTAAATAAACAAAGTTTATTAAACCTCCTTATTAAACTTAACATAATTAAAACTTCATATATTAATCCACCTTCAAAATATCTTCTAATTTTGAAAAGTCTTTTTTTAAGGGATCCAAGAACACAATACCTAGGTTTTATTTCAAACACCTTTTGAAAACATACATATAGCTCGAGTAACTGCAAAACGATGTCAAGAAACTGGGTGCTACCAAATAGTATCAGATGCCCCTTTATTAAGAAGGGCAATACTCAAGAAAAGTGTTTGTCATCCGAACACATCTCTTACCCATTTTTAGTCATTTTTGAGACACTCGAACTAGTTAATAATAATATTTCTTCTTTTTTCAAAATTTCTTCTTGAAATAATACTATTTATAGACATAGTTTTTAACAAAATCATCCACTTGTTTTAGCTTCATTCGGATTTGAACTCATCTCGATTGTACAATGATAAAGAGAAGAACTTACCAAGTGCACTTTCTTATCTGCCTAAGCAAACGTTCGATTGTCACTTAGAAGATTATTCTAATCATCACAAAACAGATCAAAACTTATTCCCGAACTGTCCAAAGAAAACCTTACTCTCAAACTTTATTTTTAAATATCTATATCTTAAAATATCTTTTAAGAAAGATTACTACTATTTTCCAAAATGATTTGGAATTTATCAAAGCCACTGGGATTTAACATTCTCAAAACCATTTATATTTTTTTAAAACATATTTAATAGTTTTGATTTGTAAAATCATCTCTCTTAACTCACCTTATAAAACTATCTAAAGATTTTCTTTTAATAAACACCTTTATTAAAATTAATATTTTTTACCCTGCATACCGTCGAACGCCTTATAGTAAATTGTGAAACTTAATTCACATGGTGTTTGATTCAATGTTCCTTCAAATTCTATCTAACCAACCCATGATGGATAAAGGAAATCTACTATTAAATCTGACAATAGTGAATGCTCAAAACTGGATGAGCATGACTAGTTAATCCTAAATGCTAATAATTTAAATATTATTAACTCCTAACCCACTCTCCTATAGATAACTACATAGATTTTGAAAATCATCCCTTTTTATATATAGAAAATATATTCCTAGGTAAAAGTAGTTCATTTATCAAATTTAAAATAATATTATGTCTATTTAACTTGTTCAAGTGTTTTGGAAATCCCTATCGATAACGTTGATCAGGCGCATCGACCAGAATTCTTAAGCCACTCAATAGCTCAAACAACACAATATAAAACATCTTTATTCACTAACAAATATGCACTCATATATATATACATTACACTCAGACCCATTATAGGGCACTATTGACCCTGTCTATAATGAGTTTACCCCAAAGCTTAGGTGTTCACTCAACCTAAGCTCTAATACCAAATTGTAACGAACCGCCTTTCTTACTTCAAAAGACGAGCCACTAAGGGTAAATGAAAACGAAAGATAAGACAGAAGAGAAGAAACTAACAACACATAATCTCACAATGCAACAGAATAGTATATACTACTCAACATGATATATTACAAAGTCATTTCAAAAATGTTACATCAGAGTCATTCTAATACAAATTCTAGCCCAGGACAGTTATAACAGCATGTCCCTACCTAACGGATACAATATACATATAATGCAATGGAAAGCAAGGTAATACCTAGCCATCGATGAAGCCACATGCTCCAAGCACCTCCAAGATGAATCTGCGGAGAACTTGAACTCCTTGGCTGCCCATTCAAATTTGAGCACCCAAGAGTTTAGGAAAAGGGAAAATAACTCCAGGTCAAACATGGGTCTGGTGTGAGTAAAGCATACATTTTAACTTTATAAAAAACTTTAAATCAAAGGCATCTTGTAAGACCACGCCGCACATAAACACGGATGAGTTCTTACCATACGATAACCAAAACATTTTCTATAGAAAATCCATTGATATTATAATAATGTCTAGAGTCAAAGTAGAATATGAATATAGCCGAAATGCTTGCATCTCACATTTCAACATAGTTGTGTACAACTAAGTTCGTACGGCGCTTATTGGAGAATGGATTACATACAGTGACCGGGCTACTGGGGTACCGCCCGTCACGGTGCACCTCTAGATAAAATAACACCAAGGACCTCGTCGGGATCCCCTACCAACATAGAACCGGCCTACCACTTGCCTAGTAGTACCGAATATGATCACCTCCTGGTTAATGGGCCCCGAAGCAACAAATGAGAGATAATATCAACTCTAGATGGGGATGATCATACCCTAATGGGAGCGACCCACTTAGCCTTGCCGCTTCTCCCCTATTTTAGTCATTCCCAGTTGATGAGGCTTGAGGCTACGTTTTACCTTTTACATAGCACTTCCCACTTGGAATGCTAACACTGCTCTCCAAGCAACAATGCAATGGCAGCATTCGTCCGTACAAGTTATGCAAGACATGAACAATTCGAAGGCACTACTTCTACTACATCCATTTTGGAATCACCCTCGGGATTAGTAACAAGCAACCCTTGCACTTCAAAGAGCTTCGTCTTCAATTCCATCATCTTCAAGATGTCTTCACTTCGAAACGCTTGAGTTGGATCAAAGTGGTTTTCGGATAACATATCTGATCCCGGTCACTTCGAAACAACATTCGATAGTTTTTGATAAACTCAACCACGGTTCATTAGGAAATAAATAGTCAAAGATAAGAGCAGCGATCACCTCCTAACCGTTAGTGGACAGATTTCCTTGTCATGTGTCCTAGGAGAACGAAATGAGATTTATACGCACAATACAGCATCATCGGAGATGACTGTGCCTTATAACTCATGTGTTTCTCCTAGATATTTCCAATGTTACGTTTTAGGTCCATATTTGATAGTCAGTTACTTAACTATCAAATAAACAAGCAGCAATCAATTCCATTTGAGATTTATTTATCCATAGCAACCACTAAGCCTTAAAACAAATCTTTATTTAATAAATCTCTTTTCAAAATGTTTGTCTAAAACATTCATATACTTAAATCTCTGATGTAAGTATACTCATAAAGCATTTGTGAATAACTTCTTACTTCCAAATCTTGTTAAAAAAGATTAAACAAATGTTGTTTAAATTAGATGTAAGAACAACCCTAAACACTATTCCTTCGGTATTAAGTGTGGAACGGATGTTCCATACCACTATTTTTAAAGGGACAGTTTGGAGAAACCCAGATCGTAAATTATTATTATTTCTTTCTTTCGATAAATCCTTTTTAATTAAATCTATTTCATTCATGAAATCTCTTTTACTTGAATCCAAATCCAATTCAAAATACTTTCCAAATTTCCAAATTCATTTATAAAACCCTTTTATAAATATTCAAAATCATTTATAGTTTTATAAATATCCAAACTTTTTATATAAATTTCTTATAAATATCCAACCTTTTTATAAACTCCCTTTACGAATGTCAAAGTAATTTTCTAAATCTTCTTTTATAAATACCCCAAAATCATATATAAAACTTCTTTATAAACCCTTCATGTTTAAATAACTTCCTAAATAATCTCAAACCAAATTAGCTTCCTTTAATAAGCAAATCCGTTTTATAAATCTCCCTTATTTATGAAATCTTCTTTGCTTAAAAACTCAAATCCATTTACCCAAAACACTTTATAAATTTCCAAATTCCTTTAAATATCTTGTTCAAAATGCAATAACTTTGAATTTGATTTTATCACTACAAAATCAGACGGAGGCTTAGTGACCACAATGGTGCTTTTAATTTGATTTTACTTATCCAATTTAACATGGCACCACATAACAACAGGTATATAAGGGATCAACACATAACAATCAATCAAGTTAAGTAAATGTTCAAGTTAATTGTAATAGCAGAATGGTGTTTTGTTCTGCTAATAGATGTCATTTAGTTTTCCTAATCGTATGGGGTTCTTAAGGCTAAGCGACATAGAAACCCCTTGGTTTAAAAACAAACTTGAAAAGAAAAACAGTTTAAAACAGAACTGATTATTTAAATTTGAATAATTTAAAATAAATTAAAACCCTTGTTAATTAGAATCAAACCCTTATTAAATTATAAATAAAGTTTTATTAAAGTAATTAAACCTAAATTAAACCTTTATTAAACATAATTAAACTTTAAATCAAGGTTTACTCAATAACACCCCTTTTTAAAATAATAATTAATTAATAATTATCTTAAAAAAATAATTAAATAATAATTTATTAATCCTTTATTAATAATTAAATGATAATTAACTCTAATTAAGTAACAAATCATGATTAACTTAATTAATTGATACTTAAGTTTTCAAACCATTATTAACTAATGATTAAGTACTAGTTACATTTAATAATTAATTAATTAATTAATCATTAATTAAATAATTGCTTCCTAATTACTTAATTAAAGTTAGAAAACATTTTCTAAAAGATTTCTAAGTGAAAACAAGTTTGGATTTGAAAATATAGTTTGTTTTTATGAACTGTACTTATAGCGACTATCGCTATACGACCTAAATCTCAAAACTTGATTCTTCACTTTTTCTAACTTTCAAAACTTACACTTTCTGGAAACTTATTACTCCTAAAACATAAAGAAATGTTTTTGAAATCCTAAACAAAGTTTAGACTTGCCATATTTTATATTTTAAAACTCAAATTTCAACCCTTTTGTAGAGGGATTTCCATATCGCTTTGAGTTAGCAAGCGCTAACTTATCTTAACATGAACTAAGCATAACAACATCATAATCAAATTCTCAAACATCTCATTACATCCATTCCGCTATCATAAACAATATACTAACTTTCCATTTACTATCTAACTTCCCATTTTCCAAACATTTACTAACATGACATCATCACACTTATATACTCCCAAATCATTACCATATTCAATCATACTTATGCATAACCAATACCCAATCTTAATCACACATCCAAACATCATTATACGACAATATTTACACAACTTTTATGTAGTTAACTAATTGGATTTTAAAGTGAAACATTACCCACCGAACTTGCTCGAAACTAATCTAACTTCCTCCCGTACCTAGACACGACCTAGCACTTGGCTCCTTGCTCGGAAAAATGAAGTTTTATGGACCCTTGCACTTAAGATGTGCTTAGCCTTAGAAGGAAAATGGCATGGCCATGGGCTTTTTAGGGTGGTGGAGCTTGTTTTGGTTGAGAGGAGGTAGGTAAATGGATGTAGTGAGTTTAGAAGTGAAGAAACTTATGTTTTACAACTTGTTTTAGTGTATGGAAGCCATGAAACATTTCGTGAACATGAAGATGGTAGAACTTAAAAATAGGAATGAGATGAACAAAGGAGAAGTGAATATGTAAGGTAGTATATGTAGGCATGAAGATAATAGAGAATTACTAAAAGGTCCTTTGCACAAAATATCATTTCTTTTTCCATGAAAACAACACAACATCCCCACCCATACCCTCTTTTTCCCACGTCACTAGCATCCCCCTACCTTAGCCATGCTTTAGTGTACTTCCTAGGTTGATTTAAGTAATGGATGTGCATAACTTAGGGTACTTGTGTTACCATTTGACACTATTCACATCATGCTTGATTAATTTAAGTCAAATCACCATTAACTTAATCTAATACGTAGTTTAACTTAATATAAACTCATTTTAATCCTATGATACATATATATGTGTACGTGTGTGTTACATAAATGCGCACAATGTTTTCGATGACTTTCAGGTGTCGAAAAGACGAAATTTCGGAAAACGTTCTTCGATCATATTTTCTACTTTTATTTGAACTATCTATATTGGTAAACAAATTTTGAAAAATATTTTATCATCATTATTGAATAATTAAAATAGCTTTATTTGCTAATAAAAATCCCCTTATTGATTATATAAAATATATTTAAATATCCCATTTCAAAGTGGCAAAATCCTGAGTCGTTACAAATCTATTTTACCATCATTTGTTATTATTTAAAAGAGATATATTTTAATTATAAAACCTATTATTTTAATATTTAAAATTTATTATATATTTGCAAATCAAGGCGTTAAATATTTGGGTCATTACACTCTCCCCCTTAAAAGAATTTCATCCCCGAAATTGTACCACAACCCTAATTCCCAGTAACAATTAAACTATTCATCGGTTTGTATGATGTATATAGATCATTCCTGTAACGACCCGTAAATTTCAGTTGTTTTATTTATTTAATTAATTGAATTTTGTGAAAATTTTAAACAATAAAATTTTGAAATATAAATTTGATATTTGGAATGCATCTAATTTAACATAGCAACTGGTAAATTTTCGTCCGAAAATATGAAAATTTATTTCGCGCGTAAATTTACTTCAATTTAATCAGTTAAAATTGATGATAATAAAATGTTTTCCAAACCTAAATATTTTTACATAGAAAATTTGTAAACCATCTTCTGAGTGAGACGTCATCTTTCGTTTCGTCAAATTTGGACATCTATTGCTCCGTCGATCTTAATTTCGACAAAATAGCAGCATTTTCGGTACCGATTATCGACTTTTGATCGGATGATCGTACCACCAATATTTGTATACCGTTTTGATCGTCTCGTCGTGCTGATCTCAGCGGTATATTTATTTCTTTATTTTGAGGTCCGGTACGCGACAGAAACAATAAAACAGTGCGTCGTACCGGTACCCTGAATTGTGACCGTTAGCTTTCGTTTGCCTTTTTAAGTTTGAACGTGGAACTCAGTAATATAATAAATTGTTTTATAGCTTCTAAATTAATGTACAGTTGTTACATTCCCATCACTTCAATTTATATTTACATTGGTACGTTTGCTTTTGCCCCACACCTTTCAAAGGTGTAAACGTATAAAGTTGAACAGCTCATTTTTCTTCTCCTAGCATTTATTATAGCATTCAAACTTTGTGCGTTTCTTCCTCATCAAGCTGAACAGCCACTTTATTTACCTTTTACTGTCATTTAATTTGTAAAACAAATTCCTTTCCTCTTTTCGATCAACTCACCTTCCCTTTTGAAGCCTACAAACCCAAACTCTTCAACATCCATCTCGAGTTCGCCATTCCCGTGTTCCCTCAACCCGAACTTCCCTTCCAATTGCCGAATCTCCCTCTCCACGTCATCTATCCCAACCACCGTGAGCAGCAGCCGCTTCCCACCCCTGTTGCCGACACGCCCTCCGCCAAAGCCAAGCCCCACTGCCAGAAACCCATGCCGCCCGTCTCCCACTGTGCCAAGCAAATCACCCACGCTCACCGCCCCGAGTTCCTCCAACCAGCTACCGTCTTCTTCTCTGTCCACCTCCTCCGCAATACCACATCTCCTCCACCTCTGCTCCACGCGCCCAGCCTCTGTTAGGCAACCGAGCCACCAAAACCATAGGCCGCCCACTTGACCACCACAGTCACGGCCGAGAACCACCAGACAGCCCTGGCCTCGCCCATCCTTGCCGAACCCAGTGTGCCGCCGATAATGCCACCTCCTCCAGCCTTCCCCTCTACCACGGCCTTCGCCACCCTCCACCGTGAAACGCCTCCACTTGTTCCCTTTCCCTCACGTTCTCGTCTTCCCCTCTCTCCGATTCAGCAGTGCCGCCTCTTCCTTGTCGCCGACATCTAGCCACCCCATTTACTTTCTCTGTCGATGCCAGATTTTATAGGTTAGTATATATATTTGGTTAAGCTATATATAAAGTTAGTAGTTTAGTGTTATAATATATATAAAGTTGTCTACAGTACATAAGTCCTATTTGATATCTCTTAGTATACAAATTTTAATAGTTAAGTTATATTATGGCAGAAATATATAGGTTCGTATGACTAGTTTGGGTCTGTTACTTACATATTATAAGTTGTAGGTGTATCATAGTTAATGTTTTAAGTATAGGCTACGGTATGTATATGTGCTGGCTTCGGGTCTGCTTGTTATGTTTATAAATCTAATAAGATGTATACAATATGTTTGGCCGCTTATACATAAGTTTACACATCTAATATATGTTAATAAGTGATGATACGTACATGTTGTCGTATATAATATTATACAGCTCATTTAGGTATATAATTACTTGCATATATATTTTACAATTTACTTTATACGATTAGCAAATGTATCTTTGTTCAAATCTGTTTTACAGTTATATAGTATATGTGTTTGTTAATTTTATATCACAGTTGCATGTACATTATAGGAAGGAAGATTTTTATGTAAAATGTTATGAATTGTGTTTTCAGAGAATAATATATGATATATATGAGTGTCTGCATCTGTTATAAAACTTTTTATATATAAAAAAAAAATACCCTATAATATATGTTTGAAACAATTTGATAACAATATATACAGTGTTTTAAAAATACATATATTATGCTGTTGGATTTTTAATATGTATATAACATTGGCAAATCTGTTAACGAATAATATTCCCAGAACTTTATATGTATTGTTAACTTACATAAGTATACTAAATTCTTGATATATATATAATATGTTCGGTATAGGAAAGATATATATGGTAATTTTATATATACGGTATACATATGTTGTTGTGTAGTTGCTTAAGTATAAAATTTAGTTTGCATGTATATGTATATAAATCGTGGTCTGCATGTACTTGAATGGTCTGCATTTTTGATTTGAAATTATATATATATATATCTTATTTTAAAGGTGTTTTAAAAATTTGGTTTAGAGGAAAATTTATAATGTATATTTTGTTCCAATTTATCAAGATGGTTCTGATTCGTTTCCATCAATTTCTATACATCAGCTTTGTTCGTCGAAGTCGTGCCAATCCCGCTTTTGCTTTGAAATTCGTGCTTGGATTCGTAACCCATTCTAGTGACAAATCTCTCTGGCCTCGAAAGGTGAGCAATCACTCACGATTAATGTTCTTATATTTATTAAATTTGATTTCAATTGAAATGTCAAATTGAAATATGCTGATGTTAGTTATTTACATTGTTATATATGTCACTATCTGTATCTGTTCACCTGTGACATCCGACACCATTATCTGTTATTTATATTGTTGATATATGCCTGTTACTGTTGTTATTTTATTTCATATCTGTTATCACTCTGCAAGTTCCCTGTTAGTATAGAATCACTATTGGTTGAAATGATACATACCCGAACGATCTTGTAGGATAGGAGAAAATCGTTATGGGTTGAAATGATAAACCCAAGCGATTTTCAATTGAATTGAATTTGGGATTTCGGGTTGAAAAGATATATACCCGAATATGTTTTAAATTGCGGATTGAAATGATAAATATCCGTATCACTTGACCATAGGATAGAAAATTATATACAGGCACCGTTGGTCTATATATAAATGTTTGAAAATGATTTCTATGCTTTTGAAAAGAAATATATGGTTTTGATAAATATTGATTTTAAAAGATTTATTAAAATTGATTTAATAAAGTTGATTAATAATATGTTTAAGTATTTATTTAATATCTATATTTTCAAATATAGAATTTATAATGATTTGGAATTGATTGAAATTATATTTATTTAAGGATTATACTTAAATAAGTTTGATTTGAAATGTATTGAATTTGAAATTTTAAAAAAAGTGATTTACAACTTGAAATTTGAAAAGGTGACTTAAATGGATATTCCAAACGTATAAATATTTAAACGAGATATTTTGTTTATTTGAATTGAAAAATGAAATTGTATTCAAATGTTATGGAAATGTTAAGTAATATTTCAAAACTAAATAATTGTAAAGTGAATTTGATATATATATATATATATAAATTTATCGAATTTAGTTTTGAAATGTTGAATATTTAAAGCTTTGAAATATATTCAAATTGAAATGGCTTATTTTATGGTTCAGATATGTATTTGAAATCGATAAATTGAAATGGTTTATTTAGAAGCTAAATCGTGTTGAAACGGATGATTTGAGATTTGATTTAAATTAAATTTTTGGAATTCAAGTTAATTTGAATCGATTTGTGAAATTTGAGGAAATTAATTTATTTTATAACGAAATTTTAATATCTAAACTGTTAAAAAGGAAGTGTTATGATTTCCAAAATACTGTGATTTCCAGACTATGATTTCGAAAGCATTATAACTTTGGAAAGTAATATGATTTTGAAAATGTATATATTTGAAGTGAAATGATATCGTATTAAATTGGGTTTTGAAATGATAAAGATTTTGGTTTGAAGTATAAACTATTTTGAAATGACCACGGTGTTATAATAACGATTGGTTGGCAAAGAGACCGGGATCGGATATGGACATACTCTCTGTCGATACCGAAAACCACTTTGACAACCGTGTACGCGGTGGAGATTCCAGAATGTAGTAGGATGGTGGCAGCGTTCTTAAGGTATGTTACGTGGACCCAACTCCCGTGAGTTGGCATAAGGTGGCTAAAACAGTAGCGATCTCGGACCAGTGAGGTAGCACCTCTTCTCGGACGCATTTCTTCGATATTATACTCTTACTTGTGATTTGACTAGATGGCCATCCTCCGATTTGGGAATGTTGTTCGAGGTGGAACGGTAGTGGCTGCTATGCGTATCCATCAGTCCGTGTTCGTAATTGGTATATCTACCCTGGCATTGCCTAGTTGTGCCGTGTCACCTACCATATCGAGCTTTACTACGATTATGATTTTAAGATCCGACCGCGTTAAGGTTCTCCATCCCCTTAACGCTATTTTCCGATATGAATATACTTTACTTATTTAGACACTATTATAATAGCGAATATTACTACATAGTAAATAGTTTAACGGATCCTTAGGGGATGGTTATCCCAAACATCCTTTAAGTTACTTGTATTTCAGTTGATATTTCACTTGAGTTAGATTTATTGAATATAAGAATGTTAATCCTGACTCGAGTGTTTTGTGTTTTGCTTTACGCTCGGGTCAGATTGAGTGATACAACATTTGGGACTCACCTTTGGAGTTGGAGCTTCGCTTGGAGATCCAGCTATCTATCGATCCTGCTTCCAGTTATTCCGTCGATCCAGTGATGTATTCCGATCTGGTATTTGACTATTGTATTGAGACATCTATTGTATTCGAGACCTCTGTTGTATCTTGTTTAACTCTGTTATATATATATAGCTTCATGAACTACTATCCTTTTGTTTCCGCTGCATTATTGTTATATTACTCTGTGTCTGTGATCTGTAATTATTTTATTTACTGTATATGATGAGTTTTGCCAAATTTTATTTACAACGCAGTATTTTGAGCAATTCAACTCCGGCATGAGTGTCTACCTATACACTTATAATGGATGCGAATGGTTGAAAATAGTGGGTCGTTACATGTGGTATCAGAGCTCTGGTTTTAGGCAAAACTCAGCATATGTAGTAAATTCAATTACAGAATCACTTTCGTTCGAGCTTGAATTCCTTTTTCTTTGTTTCGGTTCCTTTGAATTTTGGAACGTTCACTTCGGTTCCAAAGTCCATTCGTGTCTCCCCTATTCGTGTCTTTTGATTCTGGAGTACCCCATAACTCTACTTCGAATGATCTCTATAATAATCGGCGGTCTCGCCAATCTTCGAATAATTTGTACTGGGGTGAAACTCCTTTACAATCGGTATTGATTCACCAGAGATTTCTATATCCTCGGTTTACGATGCTGCTATCCTATGCTATACCGAATTCTACCTCTGGTAATCGAATGTCGATTTGCTTCAGAATTCTACATCGATCTTATCTATGAAGTCACGGTTGACCCGGTTAAGGTTGCCCGTGATTTATACAACTTTATCCATCTTCCTGTTTGAACTGCAATCATCTAACCTTCGTTGTGAGCCAATCTATTTAGATTAGAATTCTCTTTGATTAGAGTCCCTGTATATTTGGATCTCTATCCTTGTGTTGGAATCCAATTCTGGAATCATCGTGTGAGGGAGTGTATTTGTAATTATTATAAAATAGTTTAGGTATAGTGTGTTGTCTGAGTTGTTGATGTTGATTTGGATTTTCGATCGATTCGTCTGATCAACGCTATCGATAGGATTTCCAAAACACTTGAACAGAGCAAACTGATACAATATAATTTTCCAATTTGATAAATGAAATAAATTTGTATGATTATATTATAAATATATAAGAAAAATTTTCTGGAATTAAAAGTTAAATGATTTGGTTGTTGAAAATGATAATATTTGATTTTCATTTTACTGTTTTGTAAGTCATTGACTATTGCAAAATGACTATTGTTTATAAATTTATTTGGAATTGAAATGAATTTAAATTGAGAATGTAAGAATTAAATTTCTGGTGATTTCAAACTTTGTTTTAAAGTCTTAAAATGTATATTATTTAAAGTATTTTCGAATAAATGGTTTTCAAAGAATTTTAAATGTTTAATCAGTGCTCTTCTCTTTGTCGCTGGGAAATAATTTCGGTGATGACGGCCGCATCATCGACATTCATTTTCGAGTTTCGAAGAGGAGAAACCATTCTGTAGCTTTGCTACGGTTTTGTTTGAAAAAAAATAATATATATTCGATTTGAATTTCTTCAATATAAATTGATTTATATATATATAGGTATCTTATTTTAAAATTTAATTTGATTGATATAGATATAATATATATATCTCTAAATTGTTTGAAGTAAATCGGAGATTTAAATTCTTAAATTTTAGATTAAAGATGATTTCAATTATAAACTAAAGTCAAAATTCTTGGATAAATAGTTAACTGGGAATAACTGAATTGTAAAATCCTATTTGTATAATACTAAATTACATCTCAACATAACTTACCTAAAATTTTCAGAAGTTAAAAAATGTAATTGGATAATATACAATATAAAATGACTTTATAAGGAAAGATTTGAGTGTTATAATAAATGTTATACACTTAAATTTTATTATAAAGATGTTAATAGAGATAAGCAGAATAATAAGTTAATTAAATATTAGATGAGACAAATAAACTTGTTTTGAAGGAATTAATAAATTGAAATTTGATTAAAGTATGGAAATACCTTGAATTTAAAAATCAATTATTGAATATAAATTGATTTGAACTGAAATATATGGTTTAAATTAATTTATATGGTTTAAATATATGTGATAGGACATATTAAGTGGAATAAACTTAATAATGATTTGGAATAAAAGAATTAAATTTGTTGAATAAAATATGAGTACAATAAATGATTATACAAATTGATGGTTTAGAAACTGTTAATTGAGAATGACTAGATAAATTGATAATGTATCTTAGTGGTAGCTGGTTTCAACACTAAACGAGAGAACCAGGAATAGATAGATTGATTTAACTTAAGTGAACTCAAATGAATTAAACCAAATTGTTGAATATTAATTAGTTTAATTTGAAATTCATACGGTTAATTTAATTTTTTTATTTTGTTTCAAAGCTATTTTTTTCTTTCTGGTTGTTTCTATTCTCCTACCTCCTTCCTTTTCGGGGACGAAAAGTTTTGAGTGGGGGAGAGTGTAACGACCCGTAAATTTCAGTTGTTTTATTTATTTAATTAATTTAATTTTGTGAAAATTTTAAACAATAAAATTTTGAAATATAAATTTGATATTTGGAATGCATCTAATTTATAATAGCAACTGGTAAATTTTCGTCCGAAAATATGAAAATTTATTTCGCGCGTAAATTTACTTCAATTTAATCAGTTAAAATTGATGATAATAAAATGTTTTCCAAACCTAAATATTTTTACATAGAAAATTTGTAAATCATCTTCTGAGTGAGACGTTATCTTTCGTTTCGTCAAATTTGGACATCTATTGCTCCGTCGATCTTAATTTCGACAAAATAGCAGCATTTTCGGTACCGATTATCGACTTTTGATCGGATGATCGTACCACCAATATTTGTATACCGTTTTGATCGTCTCGTCGTGCTGATCTCAGCGGTATATTTATTTCTTTATTTTGAGGTCCGGTACGCGACAGAAACAATAAAACAGTGCGTCGTACCGGTACCCTGAATTGTGACCGTTAGCTTTCGTTTGCCTTTTTAAGTTCGAACGTGGAACTCAGTAATATAATAAATTGTTTTGTAGCTTCTAAATTAATGTACAGTTGTTACATTCCCATCACTTCAATTTATATTTACATTGGTACGTTTGCTTTGCCCCACACCTTTCAAAGGTGTAAACGTATAAAGTTGAACAGCTCATTTTTCTTCTCCTAGCATTTATTATAGCATTCAAACTTTGTGCGTTTCTTCCTCATCAAGCTGAACAGCCACTTTATTTACCTTTTACTGTCATTTAATTTGTAAAACAAATTCCTTTCCTCTTTTCGATCAACTCACCTTTCCTTTTGAAGCCTGCAAACCCAAACTCTTCAACATCCATCTCGAGTTCGCCATTCCCGTGTTCCCTCAACCCGAACTTCCCTTCCAATTGCCGAATCTCCCTCTCCACATCATCTATCCCAACCACCGTGAGCAGCAGCCGCTTCCCACCCCTGTTGCCGACACGCCCTCCGCCAAAGCCAAGCCCCACTGCCAGAAACCCATGCCGCCCGTCTCCCACTGTGCCAAGCAAATCACCCACGCTCACCGCCCTGAGTTCCTCCAACCAGCTACCGTCTTCTTCTCTGTCCACCTCCTCCGCAATACCACATCTCCTCCACCTCTGCTCCACGCGCCCAGCCTCTGTCAGGCAACCGAGCCACCAAAACCATAGGCCGCCCACTTGACCACCACAGTCACGGCCGAGAACCACCACGACAGCCCTGGCCTCGCCCATCCCTGCCGAACCCAGTGTGCCGCCGATCATCCCACCTCCTCCAGCCTTCCCCTCTACCACGGCCTCCGCCACCCTCCATCGTGAAATGCCTCCACTTGTTCCCTTTCCCTCACGTTCTCGTCTTCCCCTCTCTCCGATTCAGCAGTGCCGCCTCTTCCTTGTCGCCGACATCTAGCCACCCCATTTACTTTCTCTGCCGATGCCAGATTTTATAGGTTAGTATATATATTTGGTTAAGCTATATATAAAGTTAGTAGTTTAGTGTTATAATATATATAAAGTTGTCTACAGTACATAAGTCCTATTTGATATCTCTTAGTATACAAATTTTAATAGTTAAGTTATATTATGGCAGAAATATATAGGTTCGTATGACTAGTTTGGGTCTGTTACTTACATATTATAAGTTGTAGGTGTATCATAGTTAATGTTTTAAGTATAGGCTACGGTATGTATATGTGCTGGCTTCGGGTCTGCTTGTTATGTTTATAAATATAATAAGATGTATACAATATGTTTGGCCGCTTATACATAAGTTTACACATCTAATATATGTTAATAAGTGATGATACGTACATGTTGTCGTATATAATATTGTACAGCTCATTTAGGTATATAATTACTTGCATATATATTTTACAATTTACTTTATACGATTAGCAAATGTATCTTTGTTCAAATCTGTTTTACAGTTATATAGTATATGTGTTTGTTAATTTTATATCACAGTTGCATGTACATTATAGGAAGGAAGATTTTTATGTAAAATGTTATGAATTGTGTTTTCAGAGAATAATATATGATATATATGAGTGTCTGCATCTGTTATAAAACTTTTTATATAAAAAAAAAATATATACCCTATAATATATGTTTGAAACAGTTTGATAACAATATATACAGTGTTTTAAAAATACATATATTATGCTGTTGGATTTTTAATATGTATATAACATTGGCAAATCTGTTAACGAATAATATTCCCAGAACTTTATATGTATTGTTAACTTACATAAGTATACTAAATTCTTGATATATATAATATGTTCGGTATAGGAAAGATATATATGGTAATTTTATATATACGGTATACATATGTTGTTGTGTAGTTGCTTAAGTATAAAATTTAGTTTGCATGTATATGTATATAAATCGTGGTCTGCATGTACTTGAATGGTCTGCATTTTTGATTTGAAATTATATATATATATATATCTTATTTTAAAGGTGTTTTAAAAATTTGGTTTAGAGGAAAATTTATAATGTATATTTTGTTCCAATTTATCAAGATGGTTCTGATTCGTTTCCATCAATTTCTATACATCAGCTTTGTTCGTCGAAGTCGTGCCAATCCCGCTTTTGCTTTGAAATTCGTGCTTGGATTCGTAACCCATTCTAGTGACAAATCTCTCTGGCCTCGAAAGGTGAGCAATCACTCACGATTAATGTTCTTATATTTATTAAATTTGATTTCAATTGAAATGTCAAATTGAAATATGCTGATGTTAGTTATTTACATTGTTATATATGTCACTATCTGTATCTGTTCACCTGTGACATCCGACACCATTATCTGTTATTTATATTGTTGATATATGCATGTTACTGTTGTTATTTTATTTCATATCTGTTATCACTCTGCAAGTTCCCTGTTAGTATAGAATCACTATGGGTTGAAATGATACATACCCGAACGATCTTGTAGGATAGGAGAAAATCGTTATGGGTTGAAATGATAAACCCAAGCGATTTTCAATTGAATTGAATTTGGGATTTCGGGTTGAAAAGATATATACCCGAATATGTTTTAAATTGCGGATTGAAATGATAAATATCCGTATCACTTGACCATAGGATAGAAAATTATATACAGGCACCGTTGGTCTATATATAAATGTTTGAAAATGATTTCTATGCTTTTGAAAAGAAATATATGGTTTTGATAAATATTGATTTTAAAAGATTTATTAAAATTGATTTAATAAAGTTGATTAATAATATGTTTAAGTATTTATTTAATATCTATATTTTCAAATATAGAATTTATAATGATTTGGAATTGATTGAAATTATATTTATTTAAGGATTATACTTAAATAAGTTTGATTTGAAATGTATTGAATTTGAAAATTTAAAAAAAGCGATTTACAACTTGAAATTTGAAAAGGTGACTTAAATGGATATTCCAAACGTATAAATATTTAAACGAGATATTTTGTTTATTTGAATTGAAAAATGAAATTGTATTCAAATGTTATGGAAATGTTAAGTAATATTTCAAAACTAAATAATTGTAAAGTGAATTTGATATATATATAAATTTATCGAATTTAGTTTTGAAATGTTGAATATTTAAAGCTTTGAAATATATTCAAATTGAAATGGCTTATTTTATGGTTCAGATATGTATTTGAAATCGATAAATTGAAATGGTTTATTTAGAAGCTAAATCGTGTTGAAACGGATGATTCGAGATTTGATTTAAATTAAATTTTTGGAATTCAAGTTAATTTGAATCGATTTGTGAAATTTGAGGAAATTAATTTATTTTATAACGAAATTTTAATATCTAAACTGTTAAAAAGGAAGTGTTATGATTTCCAAAATACTGTGATTTCCAGACTATGATTTCGAAAGCATTATAACTTTGGAAAGTAATATGATTTTGAAAATGTATATATTTGAAGTGAAATGATATCGTATTAAATTGGGTTTTGAAATAATAAAGATTTTGGTTTGAAGTATAAACTATTTTGAAATGACCACGGTGTTATAATAACGATTGGTTGGCAAAGAGACCGGGATCGGATATGGACATACTCTCTGTCGATACCGAAAACCACTTTGACAACCGTGTACGCGGTGGAGATTCCAGAATGAAGTAGGATGGTGGCGGCGTTCTTAAGGTATGTTACGTGGACCCAACTCCCGTGAGTTGGCATAAGGTGGCTAAAACAGGAGCGATCTCGGACCAGTGAGGTAGCACCTCTTCTCGGACGCATTTCTTCGATATTATACTCTTACTTGTGATTTGACTAGATGGCCATCCTCCGATTTGGGAATGTTGTTCGAGGTGGAACGGTAGTGGCTGCTATGCGTATCCATCAGTCCGTGTGCGTAATTGGTATATCTACCCTGGCATTGCCTAGTTGTGCCGTGTCACCTACCATATCGAGCTTTACTACGATTATGATTTTAAGATCCGACCGCGTTAAGGTTCTCCATCCCCTTAACGCTATTTTCCGATATGAATATACTTTACTTATTTAGACACTATTATAATAGCGAATATTACTACATAGTAAATAGTTTAACGGATCCTTAGGGGATGGTTATCCCAAACATCCTTTAAGTTACTTGTATTTCAGTTGATATTTCACTTGAGTTGGATTTATTGAATATAAGAATGTTAATCCTGACTCGAGTGTTTTGTGTTTTGCTTTACGCTCGGGTCAGACTGAGTGATACAACATTTGGGACTCACCTTTGGAGTTGGAGCTTCGCTTGGAGATCCAGCTATCTATCGATCCTGCTTCCAGTTATTCCGTCGATCCAGTGATGTATTCCGATCTGGTATTTGACTATTGTATTGAGACATCTATTGTATTCGAGACCTCTGTTGTATCTTGTTTAAATCTGTTATATATATATAGCTTCATGAACTACTATCCTTTTGTTTCCGCTGCATTATTGTTATATTACTCTGTGTCTGTGATCTGTAATTATTTTATTTACTGTATATGATGAGTTTTGCCAAATTTTATTTACAACGCAGTATTTTGAGCAATTCAACTCCGGCATGAGTGTCTACCAATACACTTATAATGGATGCGAATGGTTGAAAATAGTGGGTCGTTACAATTCCTATGTAAAACCTGATTTGATCGTTCACTCGAACACATAATTTCACTTTCGAGCTAGTATCGCTCACCTGACTTCCTAATGCGGACTTTGATCAGACCTCTTAATTAGAAACCTCTGTTTTCCTTGCATAGCCATAAACTATGATAGACAACTTTCGGTTCCATGCAAGAACCCTCACTAAACACTCGCCATCATAAATCGAGTGATAAATCCTTATTTGGAATGGTGTAAAACACCTTCAGTCATGTACTCGAATCTAAGATCGGGAACTATGTAAAAAGGAGAAATGATCCTCATACAACCCACGTACCGATCTAACGATTCTTACTCTCTAACTAATTTCTACCCTCCCACCATGCTTCATAAGAATTAATTTTCAAATTTATTAACTTATATATTACTCTTCTACATCCTAAGAGTATATACAAACTTCTGATTTTTAATTCTATTTAATTTTAACTATCAGATGTAGGCAAAAAATAATTTGGATCTTGAAGCTAAGTCGACCAAATCAACCTCTTTACCCTATTTGGTGTGGTAAGTAGCTAAGAAGAGTTGGATGCTGGTATCCAAACTCCATCCTAGAATCTACTTTTTCTTTGACACTACTAACGTAAAAATGTCTATTAGTTGGCCTAATAACACCAAATAATTATTCACATCTTAGATGTTAAAATTAAAAGACACAATTTAAATAAAGAAAGTTTATTAAATGTCCTTATTAAATTTAACCTAACTAAAACTTCATTTATTAATCCACCTTGAAAATATCTTTTATTTTGAAAACTCTTTCTTTTAAGGGATCCATGAACACAATACCCGGGTTTTATTTCAAAAACCTTTTGAAAACATACATATAGCCCAAGTAACTGCAATACGATGATAAGGAACTAGGTGCTACCAAATAGTATCATATACCATTTTACTAAGAAGGGAAATACTCAAGAGAAGTGTTTGCCATCCGAACGCATATCTTACCCACTTTTAGTCATTTCCGAGACACTCGAACTAGTTAATAAAAATATTTCTTCTTTTTTCCAAATTTCTTCTTGAAACAATATTATTTATAGACAGATAGTTTTTAACAAAATCATCCACTTGTTTTTGGATTCATTCGGATTTGAACTCGTCCCGATTGTACAATGACAAAGAGAATAATTTAACAAGTGCACTATCTTGTCTGCCTAGGAAAACATTCGATTGTCACTTAGGAGATTATTCCGATCATCACAAAACAAATCAAAACTTATTCCCGAATTGGCCAAAGAAAACCTTACTCTCAAACTTTATTTTTAAATATCTATATCTTAAAATATCAATTAAGAAAGATTACTACTATTTTCCAAAATCATTTGGAATTTATCAAAGCCAACGGGATTTAATATTTTCAAAACCCTTTTCGTTTTTTTGAAATATATTTAATTAGTTCTGATTTATAAAATCATCTTTCTTAACTCATCTTATAAAACTATTTGAAGATTTTCTTTTAATAAACACCTTTATTAAAATTAATTTTTTTACCCAACAATCGTCAAACGCCTTATATTCAAATTGTGAAACTTAATTCATAAGGTGTTCGATTCAATGTTCCTACAAATTCTATCTACCCAACCCATGATGGAAAAAGGTAATCTACTTTTAAATCTGATAATACTCAATGCCCAAAACTGGACGAGCATGACTAGTTAAACCCAAATGCTAATAATTTAAATATTATTAACTCCAAACCCACTCTCCTCATAGATACTACATAGATTTTGAAAATCATCCCTTTTTATATATAAAAAATATATTCCTAGGTAAAATTATTTCACTTACCAAATTTAAAATAATATTATATCTATTTAACTTGTTCAAGTGTTTAAGAAATCCCTATCGATAACGTTGATCAAGCGCATCGACAAGAATTCCAAAGCCGCTTAACAGGTTAAACAACACAATATAAAACATTTTTATTCACTAACAAATACGCAATAATTTATATACATTATATTGAGACCCATTCTAGGGCACTACTGACCCTGTCTATAATGAGTTTACCCCACCAATGCCTAGGTGTTTGCTCAACCTAAGCACTGATACCAAACTGTAATGAACCGCCTTCTTACTTCGAAGGACGAGCCATTAATGTGACGCCCCACCTCTATACCCACGCTAGCCAAGAACACTATGGTGTAGTGCTGTCAACTAGCACGGAGAATAAGGCTGTTGAGGAGCGACCATCTATGTAATTGCCTTGTGCGAGCACCGATATGTCAGATAGAATAACATTGCATTTCATCTTTTAGAGGAAATCCGACATACCGATACAAACTCAAAGCTACTACACAGTGGCTATAATAGTTTAGGACAATGGATATAAAAATATCACAGATAACATAAATGCGGAATACAGATGGAGCGAAAAGTCTCATATATATAATAACTTATATTAGTTACAATACATTTGACACAATACAAATGATACAACTACAACTGTCGACTCAAAAAGTTATATATACACGTACATTATCGACTAATATACACGAATACATTATCATCTTAAAACAGACACACTGACTACTACAACACGACGAAGACCTCTTCAAATGATATAAAAAGTCTTCATAGCTCTAGCAGCAACCCAAAGCTAAAAATCTACAACCTGTAAATACTCGGTCTGACCCGAGTATTACATTCAAAAGAAAATAATACTCGGATCAGTCTAATTCAAAATCAGTTATTAGAGCATAGAAGCAATAATAATCAATCTCAATATAGATGACAGTCACAGAAATCTCGTATATCCAACTCTCGATACGAGAATTGGATAACGGCAGATATAACACTAAACAGTGTTAATCCACAAAACAGAAATCCAAAGCAGTTTAAGCAATTGAAATGTCAATTTAAAAATATCAATGCTAATTGGCTGCAGTACACGCTAACGTGTACTGCCTCGCCAATACAGCCTACGAATTACGCAACAGGTCGATGAATTAAGAATAAAAGAGATATCGATTAAAATCTGTCAATTCGGTGTGACTGCAGTGCACGCACGCGTGCACTGCCTCGCCACAACGGAATATAAAGTCACCACACGGGACAAGGGTAAAACTGCTACGAAAATGCAGCAGGTCAGCAAGTGCTCAAGGATGAACAGATGCAAGTGAAAATGACACATGGATATGCAAAAGTGAACATACATCTGAATACATACTTGAAAGTATGTATAAAAATGGTCAAGTGAATCAGAAGGCAATTGAACAACTACAAATTCAAGTAGCAGCAATAATGCAATCTAGAATGTCACAGCAACAAGGCACATGCGTGTACAAGTTCAACAAGGCAAGTACAAGTCTCGAACTCCAACCAGCAGGTCAGAGACCAGAATATAAGGTGGACAAGCATTGTCAAAACAGTGGACTATCTACAAGTCAATAAAGCAGTGCAAGTAAAACATGCACACTTATATAAATGTATGCAAGAAACAATACATAAGTACTCAGGTGGGATGCAAATCTAAAGAGGTCGAAACTTTTGCGACTTGATGAAATCAAAGTCATGACGCCATCAAATGAATGCAAACTGCCTTACATATGCTCAATACTTCGTAAAACAGGTAGGCAAACTATCTCAAATGGTCAAGACAGCTGCCATAAATGATCAAATGTGTGTGAACTCAAAACTTGGGTGTAATCAATCTGCAATGGTCCCAAAGGCACAAGTGAGCAACATGAAGTCTGTGTGCCTCAAAGGTCAGAGGCAAGGTAAAATGCAGACGGCACATAAATAAAGTCCACACGAGCTCAATGCATCAGTGAAACAAGTTCAAGAGGGGTGGCAACAAGTTCGAACCAAGCCAAAGTCACCAATAATATGCAGTACTAGTCTCGAACCCAAGGTAGTGCAAACCAAAAAAAATGCAAATGCAAATTACATGGGGAGTATCAAAGAAAAATGAACTAGAGTGCGACTAAGAAATGAATAAGGCAAGCCAATCATCAACTAAGTTCAAATGGTTGAGACAGTTACAACTCAAAGTGAAACTGCTCATATATTCGAAGCACAGTGCAAATGTTATTAAACAACAACCGTGATGAAGATGTAGTGCATTCACTGCCAGGCTATCAGATATCACTTATAGTACTATGTGATTTTAAGAAATGTCAGGCTAGTGAAAATGGTAACAAGACTAATGACTACAGCAATACCAAAAATACAAGAACACAATATCTCCAGTAAACAGTATATTGAACAAGAGTGAATGATGTTGACCCAACGGTGACCAAGTACACAATGCAGACAATCGATAACCATGGTGGTAAGGCAAATATCGAACAGCAACTTCAATTCAAAGTGGCT
Organism: Allium fistulosum; assembly: GCA_030737815.1. NCBI lineage: Eukaryota > Viridiplantae > Streptophyta > Magnoliopsida > Asparagales > Amaryllidaceae > Allium > Allium fistulosum. The sequence goes on from CM060905.1 coordinate 1,150,271,652, forward strand.
GGAGTTTATGTACAAATGTCAGCTTGTATATATAAATATACAGTGGAAAACAATGCAAGATACTGAACTAGACAGAGAGATAATCAAATAGATGCATGAAATTTTAAACAAGAATGAAGCAGTTTACAAACCATCAGGTATCACAAAGATGGTCAGAGAGTACAAGTACACAGTCGAGTATCATGTCACAATACACATGATAAAGCAACCCAAAAATGGAAACAGCAGCAGCCTCGACATCGAGTTGTCAAGACAACCAAAGTTTACTCGAAGTAATTAAAAACAATCGAAAGACTAGGAATCAAAACAGTGAGACAGTAGCTCTACAACATTTTACAAGAGAGATGTAATCTCAAGTGTGGATTCCACACTATATGCATACACCCACAATGGTATATATGCACATATGTGGAGTCATCACTGTCAAGCAATTCTTCCAATTTACAGTTTTGTCAAAGCCAAAGTCGCGGCAGTTCAAAGAGATAGTCAAAACAATGTCGAAGTCATGGCAATTTCATTTAAATTGGTCAACGTCGAAACCACCTAACATCAGATAAAGTCGAACGAAAACTAACAAATCGAAGCTATCTAGAAACGAACGAAAACCAACAGGGTCGAGTGAATTAGATGTGAGCTTTCACTACCTTGCTTCGAAGCGGCGACGAGAACGACTCAATGGAAGCGGCCAAGCATCACAGAGACGAGCGAATTCGAAATCGAAGCCCTAGTTTGGAGGAGACGAGACCGCCATTATTTCGCTTTCTTCGATTTTGGGCTTAGGGATTTCGAATGGATGAAGGGGATGGGTTATCACTTATCACGGCAACAGATCAAGCATGGGCCAAGGTTTTAAAATTTATAAAGCCCGAATACTTTTAACCATGTTTATTAAACACTTTGGTGATATTTAAAACACGATTTGAATCCATTAGAACAACGGATTCGAACACGATAAAAATTCATATTTAGGATTTTAAATACGAATAGACGATGTCATATTTATATAAAATATTTAAATATATTATCGTATAAATGCGGGTTGTTACAGACTTCCCTCCTTAAAGAAATTGCGTCCTCGCAATCATAAGGAATAAATGGATAAAAGGTAACAACCATAAGAGCATGGCAATGTCGAATGCATAAGCAAAGCAAATGTCAGGAGGGAAGTATAGGAATTATGGAAGTATCAGATATAGAATCAAAAAGGTTCGACTGCTTCAAGTCAAAAGAATCAACAATCGTGGGGATCAAGGAATCAAAATCAGACGACTATCAAAAGGGAGAATCAATCGAGTTCCAGCATTTAAAAGAAAAGGAAAAACAGAGCAGAAATCACGTACTGCACGAATTGAATGTGAGTAAATCAGATTACTCACCTGAATTGCCAGAGAAAAAGACGAAGCTCGAATCTCAAAATCGCAAATATTCAATCATCAAAAACGATAATCGAATTTTCACAAATATCTGATTATCAAAAACGATAAGCAGAAACCACAAATATTCGATTATCAAATCGAAAAATATTTAATTATCCCAAATGATAATCAAATTGGAAAATATTTAATTATCACAAATGATAATTAAATTTCACAAATATCTGATTATCAAAAACGATAATCAGAAACACAAATATTCGATTAATCAAATCGAAAAATATTTAATTATCTCAAACGATAATCAATTTCACAAATATCTGATTATCAAAAACGATAATCAGCAATCACAAATATTCGATTATCAAATCGAAAAATATTTAATTATCCCAAATGATAATCAAATTGGAAAATATTTAATTATCACAAATGATAATTAAATTTCACAAATATCTGATTATCAAAAACGATAATCAGAAACACAAATATTCGATTAATCAAATCGAAAAATATTTAATTATCTCAAACGATAATCAATTTCACAAATATCTGATTATCAAAAACGATAATCAGAAATCACAAATATTCGATTATCAAATCGAAAAATATTTAATTATCCCAAATGATAATCAAATTGGAAAATATTTAATTATCACAAATGATAATTAAATTTCACAAATATCTGATTATCAAAAACGATAATCAGAAACACAAATATTCGATTAATCAAATCGAAAAATATTTAATTATCACAAACGATAATCAAATTTCACAAATATCTGATTATCAAAAACGATAATCAGAAACACAAATATCCGATTATCAAAAAAACGATAATCAAAAACACAAACATCTAATTATCAAAAACGATAATCAGAAGTCATAAATATTCAATTAACGAGTCCGGAATTAACCGAAGTAGTAAAAGTATGGTTCCATACTCCTTACTTTTGCTAAATCGTTTAAATCTCTTTATCGTTTTCTTGAAAGTGCAGAATTGTGTGTTTTAAAAATAACATTTCACATTCTCAAACGGACAAGTCCGGAATTAAGCGAATCAGTAAAAGAAAGGGGTCATAGTCCTCGATTTTTCTGAAATGTTTAAATCGCTTCCTCGTTCTTTTGAAAATGTAAGCTGTAAAAATTTTGAAAACAATTTTATTTTATATTTTTGAAACAACTTTTAAAAATAAAGAATTTTGAAAACACGTGATTAAATTAGCAATATCAGTATTGCGGGAGAACCGCTTGTAAATCCATTTCAAAATTGACGAGTACTGAAGTTAAAACGTCAAAATCTCATCAAAATAACTGGCATCAAAATATAATGCCAAATGAATTTTCATTCATCAAAAATGTCACAAGAATCTTCTCAAAGATAGAAAGGGATATCATACCTGTAACGATCCAGAATTTTGAACGAATTAAATTGAAAATATTTAATTAATTTTAAATATTTGAATGATGATTTAATTTGAATCCCGAATATAATTCAGAATTTGGCGATTAAATTTTATGATTTAATCTATTGAACTGGATAAAAATTTGAATCTTCAGTTTTAAGCTGATTAAAAATAATATGAAGACTTAGAGAATTCGTATTGATAATTCTGAAGGTAATAGAACTTTCAGAATTGAATTTGAAACTGTTCTATTCAGTTTGGAATTTAATTGTTCGAATCGATATTTAAGAATAGCCGTCCGAGGCGCAGTCTCGGAATTCGACGAAACCAGTTCCATTGGATCCGTAATATTGTATTATTATCGGATTTCAATTTTTGTAGTGATTGGAGTTGTCGTGTGATCGTACGAGATAAAAACGTCTGGACAATAATTAATCGATTTAATTTAAAAAATAAATTTATACACTAAGATAATCAGCCACCCTATTCTCTGATTCGCGTCGACCTACTCTCTGCTTAACCACGTTCTTTTGTCTCCCCTTCCTTCTCTGTTAAGATACGCGAAAGGAAATCATTTCGTTTAAAGTTAAAAATCTCGTTCAGATAAAAAAATCAATGGCCGTCCCCATTATCAAATAGAAATCGAATTCATTCCTTCCTCTTTCCAGATTTAACTCAAAAGAAGAAAATGTCGCACCCCTTATTAATTTCAAAATTTAACTGTCTTCGTTTGAAATCAAAATGGTGGCCGACCAAATCATCTTCGTTCCTCGTTCAATTCTGAAATTCAAAGAAACCAAATAGCCAACTCGTTCCTCTCTTCGAGTCGGACCCATTCGAGTTCGCGATAGAGGGCAAGCAAGGTGAAGCGGCGGCTGGAGCAAGCGCGTGGGTAAACGCGACAGGGAGGGGAGACTCGGCGACCTCTTTGGGGATGCGTGGCAAATGGCACTGGAAGTGGCGATCTCGGTGGAGCGGCGACCATCAGGCGAGTCGATCTCGCGTGCGAGATGACAGGGGTTGGCTCGCGTGGGTTTCGATCAATGAAGGCTGGCGATGGCAGAAGTCGCGTTCGACTCGATGTAGGGTGGCGCTCGAGTTCGTGGACGAAGTCACGATCGAAGCATTGGCTTATGGCGATTCGTGGACTTGGCGATCGTTGGAGTTTTGAATAGCCGAGGTCGGAGTAGCAATGTCAGCAAGGAGGAAGGCACGCCTGTAGCCATGATTTGGGGAGGGGGTTTCGTTCTCGTTTCTGACAGGTTGAGTTGAGGTTAAGGCAGAAAGGTATAAACTCCTGTTTTTAATCTAAATCTGGATATATATATATATAGAAAATTTTATACAGTGAGATTTACGGTTTTTCAAATTTCAGAAGGCTATTTTTTTTAAAAAGAAAACGGGGTTTAAAAATGTTATCGACTCAGATTTATTTTGAAATAGATATGGGTAATCCCGTTATAAATTTTATGGTGAATTAACTATTGTAGTTACAACAGGAATGGAAGAGAAAGTATATAAAGACAGGATTTTGGGATATATATATATATAAATTTCAAAGAAAAAAATAGAAATAAATTATTGGTGTAAATCCAAAGGATTACCTGTAATCATTATAAATGAATTTCGTATAATAGTGATTAATTGTTCGTCCAGTTTAAATATTAATAGAATTGTATAATTATCTATACAAGGTATAAATGGAAGAAAACAAACTGAGATGGAAATGGATTGCCAATAAAAAGCTAAGGTGAGATTTTTCTCACTCAATTGAAAAGTGGAATTTTCAGTTATTGATTGATTGCTGTTTGTATTAGATATAATAGGATATATATCTATATATATAGCAGTATATACATATTGGCATATGTATATATTGGATTGATGATTTCCCGCCTCGTATAGCGGATGAGACCCTATTGCGCCGTTAGTAAGCGGATTTATAAAAAAACCCATATACCGCGATAATTCCGTACTGGAGCGGAATTGGTATTGTGCTAACGTCTTTGGATGCAGGGAAACAGGTTGGAGGGATCCAACTGGATTCCTCAACTGTATTTATTTATTTACAGATGTTGATATATATTCTGTTATCATGTGATGATATATGATGTTTGATGTTGTGATGGACTAATTGATGCGTTGCATCATTGGATTCAAATTTTGAAATTCAAAAATAACGATGTTGATTTTAAAAGTGAAATTTTAAAAGTGATCTTTGAAAATATACGTTTATTTAAATTGTTGAATTGATTTACTTTAAATAGATAAACGTTAAAACTTTAAAGTTATAAAAGTTAAGATTTTGTGAATTTTAACAAAAAAAGTAATTTCTTTTGAAATAAAGAGTTAAGAAATTTATAAAATGGTTTAAGTTGAGATTTTTGAATTATTAAACCAATGTATATAAAAGATGTATAGAATTGATATTTATCAATTAAAATTTTTTGGAATTTAAACGAGTTTTTATAAATTGTGGAGATAGAAAATTTATAGATTTATAAATTGTAAAGTTAAAATGAATGAAATTTATAGATTTATAAATTGTGAAGTTAAAATGAATGAAATTGTAGAATGGAAGGTTTATAAGAAATTAACTTAGAAATTGGGTTTTTGCCTTCAGATGAAATATGGATCGAATTTGTTAATAAAGGAGATTTACAAATTGAAGTTGTTATAAAGTAGGAATAGAATTTATAAACGTTGTTTATAAATTCGAAATCAGTGGAATTTGAGAAATTAAATATATAAGATTTTTAAAGGAGATATATTCGCGATTTTGGATAGCGAATCTTTATGGAGATAAAATGTGTAGAAATGATTGAAATTGGGTTAAGTGAATTATATTCATGATTTTGGACAGTGAATATATTATTAAATAAATGGATTCATTTTTGAAGAAGTGACATAAAAAAATGAAGTAAACATTTAAAAAATATTTTTAAAATGTGGGAAATATCGAAACCATAGATTTCAACATTTTTATTGTTGAAATAGACGTTTTCGAAAAATAAGGAAATGGTGGACTATAACACACTGTTGTTATAGTAAATGATTTCCGAAAGGAAATATTTGGTATAGTATTGGGGTTTATATATATCTATCTAAATTTCGAATCCCTATACTAGTGATTTTGAGTCGTCGTAACGATGTTTTACGCAACATTCGTTTTGACTCAAATAAATGTGATTTAAGAATGATTTCCTTAAAGAATGAAATATATACTTAATTTGATTTAAGTATATTGAATATTTTCAAATGTTGAAAATAAATAGATTTGTGAATTACTTATTATTTAATAAGTATGGAAATACTTTTCCAATATGAAATGAACTGTTTTGAGAAATTATCTTTAAAAAGATAAATTGAAGTTGAATATTGAAATCGATTTGAAAATCGTATATCAGTAGATATTTTTGAAATATAAATCCACTACGGAATTTATAAAAGAAAGGGGAGTTGTTTAAAAATAAACATTGATTTATTTTTGAAGTGTGGAAATTGATTTGAAATTGTTTTCAAACGGTTAAGTGTGGAAATTATATATCTAGTAAAGATATTTTTGAAGATGAAATAATTTGGAAAATTATTTGGAATCTGATGATGTTGCGCATCTTTATTGATAGTTAAATAACCGACTATCAATAATTACCTTGAGTAGGTATTTGTTGTGAATTGGATGAATTTGAATGCCACACTTATTTTTGAATAAACGCTCACTATTCGGGTTAACCGGGAAAGGACCATGGGGTCATATAACCCATTCCGAATATGTGATACGTCGTTATGAATTGCATTCGAAGACCGGTGTTGAAGACCGGATATTTTTGAAAACGGAAGGATTACCGTCGAGTTACTCTACATCGGCTGATCTCCGATTTAGAGGTTTTATCACCCTTAGTGACGGGAAGTCCGGACGTGATTAGAAATTTATCCGGATGTGCAAGGGCTTCGTGAGAAGTGCCTTCGGTTCTGTTCGATCCCGGAACAGACTTGTATGGATTGTGTGTCTGACATTACGATTTGAGATATACAGCTGATTTCTTTCAAATACATTTCTATTGGTGGCGGAGAATTTATTCTCTTAGCTTAACACCCTTCTCTGAGACGTACGAGCTCAGAGGTTATGTAGTTGAAATTTATCAGCGATATATCCCAATTTGGTAACGTGGCATACTGAGTGTTGCTGTGGAATGATCAGTGTTTGATCATTTGTGATATGATCATTTGTTTGATCTTATATCTTTGTGATCATAGGTTGATCATTTTTGTTTGACCCAAAGCAGGGCTTTTTGAGAAAGCGTAGCTTTGTGGACGAGACTTCATCGAGCCTCACACCCCGGAAATGGTTGAAACAGGAAGGATGCGGCAAGGTTCTAGGGAGTAGCGCCCCTTAGTGTATGTCATTTCTTCTGGATAGAGGTGGTATCATGGTATGGAGCCCAGATACTTAACCTATGTGGTTGCTGCATTATTATCTATGTGGTTTGTTGGAAATCGGGGATCCTCGGGAAGATCGGTTACGATCGGGGGATGGCATACGCGTGTCAGTAGTTACCTATTTTTGCAGAGGTAACCCGACCTTGTGTTGGCAGAGATCTAACCGTAATGTTAGGTTATTTCTCGGGTCGTCTATTCCAGGGACGTACCCATCGTGGATAGGAAGTTCCTTAGCCTGACCATTTGTTGGAAATCCAAACCCCAATACGCACCTTGTATGGTATTAGTTGTAGAACCTGCCATTTACGTACGGTGGTCACCACTGTTTAGATGGTAGCTATAGTAGGCATACGATACTGGTCGTATGTTGGCTAAGATTAATATTATACTTTCGAAATGATTTCTACACTATGCACTAATAATAATATCAAAAAAAGAATTTGATTTTTGCGTAGTAAGCATCTTTGACTATCATAAGAAGAAATCTCCTCCAATTCTGCGTTTGCATTGTGTGTGTGGTGGGAGGTCTTATGGTAGTTTCATTTTCCAAAAGCATTTCGAATTGACTTTAAAAAAAATTATTTTGTTGATTATAAAAAAAAATAACTGTTTTACGATCTCACACCAGTCACCATGACTGACTCGGAGTTTATTGTTTCCCTTCTAAACTCTGGGTGCCCACCAATTTCCACACGGGCAGCCTAGAGTTATATTATCAGGATATTCTGGATATTCTGGAGCTTTGGAAGCAAGCTGGATGACGAGACGTAGTATTTGTATCTGATATATTTATTCCGCTGTGTATTCTGTATGAGGACAAGTTATATAACTGTCCATTGTTGTATATTGACTCTGATGATTGATGTATGTATAAAATGATATAGTTCTTTGTTTTAAAAGACTAGTGTTTATTTATTATATATTGTTCCGCTGCGATATGTGAGATTCTGATATTGTTTTCTGTTTCTGTCGTTGTTCTGTTGTTCTTCTTTCTCCTTCTTCTGCCTTTTTCTTCTTCTTAAACCATCATAGTTCGTATGCCCGTTCATTTTGAGTTAATCAATGGAGATTAGTGGTTAATCAAGAGGGACGGATTTGCGGGCCATGACATTTGGTATCAGAGCATATGGTTAAGCGACAACCCTGCTCTGTTGGGTGTTACTCATTAGAGATAGAGTCAGTAGTACTCTAGAATGAGTTTGAGTGTAATAATAGATATGAGCGCGTATTTGTTATTTGAATATGAAATTGTTTTGTATTGTGTTGACTTATCGGTTGATTGTTTATGGATTCTGGTCGGTGCAGTCTAGCTAACTGTAATCGATAAGGGTTTCTAAACTCTTAAACAAGATAAACCGACACAATATTGATTTTAAAACGGGTAAATGAAATAATTTTGCCCAAAACTATTTTTGTATAGAAAAGAAATAATTTTCTATGAAGTATTATAGTATATGGATGTTTGGTTGTTATAAAATAATAACATTGAAATATTATCGTTATTATATGAAACTGAATAAGAAATTGAAATAATAACTCCAAAGTTAAGAAATAAAATTCATATACAAATGAAATTTGAGAATATAAATTATAAATGTGATTTGTAATTTGAAACGGAATTCCAGAGAAGAATTTGGAAATGTTTTGAAAAGGATTTGAAAATTTTGGAGATTTGGAAAGTTTAAATCTTTTTTGATTTGAAAATGAATTTCAAAGGTTTTGATTTGAGAGACGAAAGCTCTAAACTCTTTTCGGTCGCGGGAAAATAATTCCGATGATGATCGCGACATCACCGGTGTTCATTTTCGGGTTTCCAAAAGAGAAATTGCTGCCAAATTGTTTTAAAGGAAGTTGTTTGGAAATTTGGATTTTTGTTTTAGAAAATTCAAGGTAAATTGAATTGTTTTCAAAAATGGCTTTGAAAATGTTGTTAAGACTCTGGAATGCTATATAAAAATATTGATGAGAATTTTTAATGTGAATTAAGAATATAAAGGGATGAATTCATATATGAATAAAATTGTAAATATAAATTGTAAGTGAATTTATAATTGGAAAATGGAATTCCAGAAAAGATAATTGAAATTAAAATTCATTAGTAGAATGAAATTGTAAGTAAATGTATAAACGATTGGATAAATCGAAATGTAAATAAGTCAAAGACTTATAAAATATTTGAAATTTGATAGAAATGAGAATTCAAATTGAAAATGAAAGAATTTGTGAATGAATAAATAAATTTGCAATTGTAAGTACAAGGAAATGAAATTGAATGTTAAAATTCATTTTGGATTTGTAAGTAAATAGAACTGGAATTGAATTTGATTTGTGAAGTATTAAACTAAAATTAGTAAGTGAAACTAATTGAATATTGACCAAATTAATAAGGTTTGGAATGAATTAAATTCAAATGAATGTGAACTGTAAAATTGAATAGATATAACTTCAACAGTGAAGTAAAAATGTATAAGCAGTTTATATTGAAAATTTTGTAATAGAATGTGCAAAATAGTTTGAATGTTGTAACTAGATATTATGGCTAGTAGGACATACAGGTGTTATAAAAGGAATTGGAATTTAATTTCGAAGATAAATTTGAATGGCTCGACAAAAGGTACGTATTTGAATTATAATATGAGTTTTTGATGATTTCTGGTCTAGCCGCTTGGCTTTTTCTTTTTCTTTTTGAAATCTGAGAGTCCGTAGAGACGTTTTGTAGTCGTACCGTATTAGCCGCGCAAAGGAGACGCTGGCGGAATTTTTTGGAAATTTCGAGTGTTAGTAAATTTTTGAAGTTTAAAATTTGAATTTAAACTTAAATTTGAATTTTGAAGTTAAACAATGTGTTTGAAACTTATAATTGAAGTTGGATATTTAGTGAATTAATAACGAATCTTTAGTAGAAAGATTTGTTTTGAAAAATTTATAAAATTATTGGATTGTGAAAAATAGTAGACGAGTTAAGGACATTTTTTCTTGACTTGTAATTTCGAGGACGAAATTCTTTTAAGGAGGGAAGTTTGTAACGACCCATAATTTTGAACGAATTAAATTGAAAATATTTAATTAATTTTAAATATTTGAACGATGATTTAATTTGAATCCCGAATATAATTCAGAATTTGGCGATTAAATTTTATGATTTAATCTATTGAACTGGATAAAAATTTGAATCTTCAGTTTTAAGCTGATTAAAAATAATATGAAGACTTAGAGAATTCGTATTGATAATTCTGAAGGTAATAGAACTTTCAGAATTGAATTTGAAACTGTTCTGTTCAGTTTGGAATTTAATTGTTCGAATCGATATTTAAGAATAGCCGTCCGAGGCGCAGTCTCGAAATTCGACGAAACCAGTTCCATTGGATCCGTAATATTGTATTATTATCGGATTTCAATTTTTGTAGTGATTGGAGTTGTCGTGTGATCGTATGAGATAAAAACGTCTGGACAATAATTAATCGATTTAATTTAAAAAATAAATTTATACACTAAGATAATCAGCCACCCTATTCTCTGATTCGCGTCGACCTACTCTCTGCTTAACCACGTTCTTTTGTCTCCCCTTCCTTCTCTGTTAAGATACGCGAAAGGAAATCATTTCGTTTAAAGTTAAAAATCTCGTTCAGATAAAAAAATCAATGGCCGTCCCCATTATCAAATAGAAATCGAATTCATTCCTTCCTCTTTCCAGATTTAACTCAAAAGAAGAAAATGTCGCACCCCTTATTAATTTCAAAATTTAACTGTCTTCGTTTGAAATCAAAATGGTGGCCGACCAAATCATCTTCGTTCCTCGTTCAATTCTGAAATTCAAAGAAACCAAATAGCCAACTCGTTCCTCTCTTCGAGTCGGACCCATTCGAGTTCGCGATAGAGGGCAAGCAAGGTGAAGCGGCGGCTGGAGCAAGCGCGTGGGTAAACGCGACAGGGGGGGGGAGACTCGGCGACCTCTTTGGGGATGTGTGGCAAATGGCATTGGAAGTGGCGATCTCGGTGGAGCGGCGACCATCAGGCGAGTCGATCTCGCGTGCGAGATGACAGGGGTTGGCTCGCGTGGGTTTCGATCAATGAAGGCTGGCGATGGCAGAAGTCGCGTTCGACTCGATGTAGGGTGGCGCTCGAGTTCGTGGACGAAGTCGCGATCGAAGCATTGGCTTATGGCGATTCGTGGACTTGGCGATCGTTGGAGTTTTGAATAGCCGAGGTCGGAGTAGCAATGTCAGCAAGGAGGAAGGCACGCCTGTAGCCGTGATTTGGGGAGGGGGTTTCGTTCTCGTTTCTGACAGGTTGAGTTGAGGTTAAGGCAGAAAGGTATAAACTCCTGTTTTTAATCTAAATCTGGATATATATATATATATATAGAAAATTTTATACAGTGAGATTTACGGTTTTTCAAATTTCAGAAGGCTATTTTTTTTAAAAAGAAAACGGGGTTTAAAAATGTTATCGACTCAGATTTATTTTGAAATAGATATGGGTAATCCCGTTATAAATTTTATGGTGAATTAACTATTGTAGTTACAACAGGAATGGAAGAGAAAGTATATAAAGACAGGATTTTGGGATATATATATATATAAATTTCAAAGAAAAAAATAGAAATAAATTATTGGTGTAAATCCAAAGGATTACCTATAATCATTATAAATGAATTTCGTATAATAGTGATTAATTGTTCGTCAAGTTTAAATATTAATAGAATTGTATAATTATCTATACAAGGTATAAATGGAAGAAAACAAACTGAGATGGAAATGGATTGCCAATAAAAAGCTAAGGTGAGATTTTTCTCACTCAATTGAAAAGTGGAATTTTCAGTTATTGATTGATTGCTGTTTGTATTAGATATAATAGGATATATATCTATATATATAGCAGTATATACATATTGGCATATGTATATATTGGATTGATGATTTCCCGCCTCGTATAGCGGATGAGACCCTATTGCGCCGTTAGTAAGCGGATTTATAAAAAAACCCATATACCGCGATAATTCCGTACTGGAGCGGAATTGGTATTGTGCTAACGTCTTTGGATGCAGGGAAACAGGTTGGAGGGATCCAACTGGATTCCTCAACTGTATTTATTTATTTACAGATGTTGATATATATTCTGTTATCATGTGATGATATATGATGTTTGATGTTGTGATGGACTAATTGATGCGTTGCATCATTGGATTCAAATTTTGAAATTCAAAAATAACGATGTTGATTTTAAAAGTGAAATTTTAAAAGTGATCTTTGAAAATATACGTTTATTTAAATTGTTGAATTGATTTACTTTAAATAGATAAACGTTAAAACTTTAAAGTTATAAAAGTTAAGATTTTGTGAATTTTAACAAAAAAAGTAATTTCTTTTGAAATAAAGAGTTAAGAAATTTATAAAATGGTTTAAGTTGAGATTTTTGAATTATTAAACCAATGTATATAAAAGATGTATAGAATTGATATTTATCAATTAAAAATTTTTGGAATTTAAACGAGTTTTTATAAATTGTGGAGATAGAAAATTTATAGATTTATAAATTGTAAAGTTAAAATGAATGAAATTTATAGATTTATAAATTGTGAAGTTAAAATGAATGAAATTGTAGAATGGAAGGTTTATAAGAAATTAACTTAGAAATTGGGTTTTTGCCTTCAGATGAAATATGGATCGAATTTGTTAATAAAGGAGATTTACAAATTGAAGTTGTTATAAAGTAGGAATAGAATTTATAAACGTTGTTTATAAATTCGAAATCAGTGGAATTTGAGAAATTAAATATATAAGATTTTTAAAGGAGATATATTCGCGATTTTGGATAGCGAATCTTTATGGAGATAAAATGTGTAGAAATGATTGAAATTGGGTTAAGTGAATTATATTCACGATTTTGGACAGTGAATATATTATTAAATAAATGGATTCATTTTTGAAGAAGTGACATAAAAAAATGAAGTAAACATTTAAAAAATATTTTTTAAATGTGGGAAATATCGAAACCATAGATTTCAACATTTTTATTGTTGAAATAGACGTTTTCGAAAAATAAGGAAATGGTGGACTATAACACACTGTTGTTATAGTAAATGATTTCCGAAAGGAAATATTTGGTATAGTATTGGGGTTTATATATATCTATCTAAATTTCGAATCCCTATACTAGTGATTTTGAGTCGTCGTAATGATGTTTTACGCAACATTCGTTTTGACTCAAATAAATGTGATTTAAGAATGATTTCCTTAAAGAATGAAATATATACTTAATTTGATTTAAGTATATTGAATATTTTCAAATGTTGAAAATAAATAGATTTGTGAATTACTTATTATTTAATAAGTATGGAAATACTTTTCCAATATGAAATGAACTGTTTTGAGAAATTATTTTTAAAAAGATAAATTGAAGTTGAATATTGAAATCGATTTGAAAATCGTATATCAGTAGATATTTTTGAAATATAAATCCACTACGGAATTTATAAAAGAAAGGGGAGTTGTTTAAAAATAAACATTGATTTATTTTTGAAGTGTGGAAATTGATTTGAAATTGTTTTCAAACGGTTAAGTGTGGAAATTATATATCTAGTAAAGATATTTTTGAAGATGAAATAATTTGGAAAATTATTTGGAATCTGATGATGTTGCGCATCTTTATTGATAGTTAAATAACCGACTATCAATAATTACCTTGAGTAGGTATTTGTTGTGAATTGGATGAATTTGAATGCCACACTTATTTTTGAATAAACGCTCACTATTCGGGTTAACCGGGAAAGGACCATGGGGTCGTATAACCCATTCCGAATATGTGATACGTCGTTATGAATTGCATTCGAAGACCGGTGTTGAAGACCGGATATTTTTGAAAACGGAAGGATTACCGTCGAGTTACTCTACATCGGCTGATCTCCAATTTAGAGGTTTTATCACCCTTAGTGACGGGAAGTCCGGACGTGATTAGAAATTTATCCGGATGTGCAAGGGCTTCGTGAGAAGTGCCTTCGGTTCTGTTCGATCCCGGAACAGACTTGTATGGATTGTGTGTCTGACGTTACGATTTGAGATATAAAGCTGATTTCTTTCAAATACATTTCTGTTGGTGGCGGAGAATTTATTCTCTTAGCTTAACACCCTTCTCTGAGACGTACGAGCTCAGAGGTTATGTAGTTGAAATTTATCAGCGATATATCCCAATTTGGTAACGTGGCATACTGAGTGTTGCTGTGGAATGATCAGTGTTTGATCATTTGTGATATGATCATTTGTTTGATCTTATATCTTTGTGATCATAGGTTGATCATTTTTGTTTGACCCAAAGCAGGGCTTTTTGAGAAAGCGTAGCTTTGTGGACGAGACTTCATCGAGCCTCACACCCCGGAAATGGTCGAAACAGGAAGGATGCGGCAAGGTTCTAGGGAGTAGCGCCCCTTAGTGTATGTCATTTCTTCTGGATAGAGGTGGTATCATGGTATGGAGCCCAGATACTTAACCTATGTGGTTGCTGCATTATTATCTATGTGGTTTGTTGGAAATCGGGGATCCTCGGGAAGATCGGTTACGATCGGGGGATGGCATACGCGTGTCAGTAGTTACCTATTTTTGCAGAGGTAACCCGGCCTTGTGTTGGCAGAGATCTAACCGTAATTTTAGGTTATTTCTCGGGTCGTCTATTCCAGGGACGTACCCATCGTGGATAGGAAGTTCCTTAGCCTGACCATTTGTTGGAAATCCAAACCCCAATACGCACCTTGTACGGTATTAGTTGTAGAACCTGCCATTTACGTACGGTGGTCACCACTGTTTAGATGGTAGCTATAGTAGGCATACGATACTGGTCGTATGTTGGCTAAGATTAATATTATACTTTCGAAATGATTTCTACACTATGCACTAATAATAATATCAAAAAAAGAATTTGATTTTTGCGTAGTAAGCATCTTTGACTATCATAAGAAGAAATCTCCTCCAATTCTGCGTTTGCATTGTGTGTGTGGTGGGAGGTCTTATGGTAGTTTCATTTTCCAAAAGCATTTCGAATTGACTTTTAAAAAAATTATTTTGTTGATTATAAAAAAAAATAACTGTTTTACGATCTCACACCAGTCACCATGACTGACTCGGAGTTTATTGTTTCCCTTCTAAACTCTGGGTGCCCACCAATTTCCACACGGGCAGCCTAGAGTTATATTATCAGGATATTCTGGATATTCTGGAGCTTTGGAAGCAAGCTGGATGACGAGACGTAGTATTTGTATCTGATATATTTATTCCGCTGTGTATTCTGTATGAGGACAAGTTATATAACTGTCCATTGTTGTATATTGACTCTGATGATTGATGTATGTATAAAATGATATAGTTCTTTGTTTTAAAAGACTAGTGTTTATTTATTATATATTGTTCCGCTGCGATATGTGAGATTCTGATATTGTTTTCTGTTTCTGTCGTTGTTCTGTTGTTCTTCTTTCTCCTTCTTCTGCCTTTTTCTTCTTCTTAAACCATCATAGTTTGTATGCCCGTTCATTTTGAGTTAATCAATGGAGATTAGTGGTTAATCAAGAGGGACGGATTTGCGGGCCATGACATCATACCCTAAACTTGTATTCATAACAAGTCAATAACACATGAATTCACCAATACACAAAAATTGACAAAACTTGTCAATAGAAATCACAAAATTGGTGAAGCACAAATTCTAGAAATCATCACAAGAAATCCAGAAATCATAAAAAGGGGGGAAAAAGCCTATCAGAAAACGGGAGTATGAAAACTCCAAAACACCGGTTTCACAAGACGAGACGCTATCTCATGGTGGCTAACCATTAAAGTTTCACACAGGAATGGTCCGAAGACCGTGGGTCGCTATCCCACGCGTGTGAGTCGGAATCACACAGATTGAGGTCTAGGCTAACCTCGCAGAGAAAGAGACATCGCACATTTGCTAGTCTAAACCATAAAAAGGAAAAGGGAAATGCCTATCACAAAATGGGAGCATGAAAACTCCAAAATACCGGTATCACAAGATGAGACGCTATCTCATGGAAGCCATCCATT
Source organism: Allium fistulosum (assembly GCA_030737815.1). Classification (NCBI taxonomy): domain Eukaryota; kingdom Viridiplantae; phylum Streptophyta; class Magnoliopsida; order Asparagales; family Amaryllidaceae; genus Allium; species Allium fistulosum. Next base: position 1,150,287,918 of record CM060905.1, read on the forward strand.
AAAGTTTCACACAGGAATGGTCCGAAGACCGTGGGTCGCTATCCCACGCGTGTGAGTCGGAATCACACAGATTGAGGTCTAGGCTAACCTCGCAGAGAAAAAGACATGGGTGAGTGGAATCACACAAATTTAAGGTCTAGACTAACCAAAAAGCAAAAAGGTATGTGTGAATGGAATCACACAAGTGGTGTCTAGTCTAACCTTGCAAACAAAAAGATATGTGTGAGTCGGAATCACACTACTGCGGTCTAGACTAACCTTGCGGACAAAGAGATATGTGTGAGTCGGAATCACACTACTACGGTCTAGTCTAACCTTGCGAACAAAGAGATATGTGTGAGTCGGAATCACACTACTGCGGTCTAGACTAACCTTGCGGACGAAGAGATATGTGTGAGTCGGAATCACACTACTGCGGTCTAGTCTAACCTTGCGAACAAAGAGATATGTGTGAGTCGGAATCACACTACTGCGGTCTAGACTAACCTTGCGGACGAAGAGATATGTGTGAGTCGGAATCACACTACTGCGGTCTAGTCTAACCTTGCGAACAAAGAAATATGTGTGAGTCGGAATCACACTACTGCGGTCTAGACTAACCTTAAAATGATCGTCATGATCAACGAGAAGTGTCAATTACACTAGAAAATTGTCACAAAAAGTTCAATCGAACAAGTCCAGGAGTTAACCGACGAAGTAAACGCAAGCGTTTCATACCACTTGTTTTACTAAGCCGTTTAATTCAATTTCTCATACGAGTGAAATAAAGGCTTGTATATACTAATAGATTGGAAAACGGTTTAGGAAAAAGAGCTTTGTAGTAAAATAGTTTTGAAATCGTTTGGAAAAAGGATTTTAATATTTACTACTAGTATAGAAAACCTTTATATTTTTAAAGTGACAAATCACAAAAATGATTGTAGAAACAATCAATCACAAGAATTCACATACGAAGATGTGAATGGAATCCAAAGAAATCGATACTGAATCCATCAGAAAGTATGTTCACAAAAATCCCGAAGAAAATGTCATCAAAGTTGCTAATAAATGATAGAAACAAATCGGGGAAATGATCAAGAATCGATTAAATTAGGAAACCAAGTCAGTTCACTAAAATTTCACGTTCGAAGACGTGAATAAAATCCAAAGAATTCGATTCCAAATTCATCAAAGTAGGAATACCCAAAAATTCCAGAAATAGAAGTTATCAAAATCGACAAAGGTGATAACAACTAATTAGAAAAGAAGAATCGATTATCAACTGGAAAAACAAAGCAAATCGAGCAGAAATGCATAAATGACTTCAACAAAAGTAAGAATCAAGTCAATGTCGAAGTCAACAATTAATAGCCGCAGTCGAGTACAAAATGAATCAATCATCATTATCAAAGAAACCAACGGCAAACAAAATCAGAGTCTAAAAAATCAAGAAATTAGCAATTTCTCAAAAACAAAGTGACCGAAGTCGAATGGAATTCAAAATGAGGAAAACACAAAATATCAAGTTCAAAATCGCTGGGATTCAAACTAGATGTGAATGAGAAATCAAAATTACTCAATTTTGCAACTGGTCCAGCTATTTCTTCATCACAGTGTAACAGGTACACAATGACACTCATAGCATAGAACAAAAGTGGAACAAAGTCCAAAAGTCAAAATGGCTTTAATTTGCCAAATTAAAACAAAATCAACATCGGCTAAATCAATTCAAAGCCGAAAACACATGAATAAGCGTTAGGAATTCATACCTAACAGCCAAAAATAATCATATGTAAAGATGAGAGATAAAACATCGACAAATAGTTGTAACACATGCTCCATCTAAGTTATGTTTTATAATTGTCCTAAACCCCAGGCTTTGATACCAAGCTGTGACGCCCCACCTCTATACCCACGCTAGCCAAGAACACTACGGTGTAGTGCTGTCAACTAGCACGGAGAATAAGGCTGTTGAGGAGCGACCATCTATGTAATTGCCTTGTGCGAGCACCGATATGTCAGATAGAATAACATTGCATTTCATCTTTTAGAGGAAATCCGACATACCGATACAAACTCAAAGCTACTACACAGTGGCTATAATAGTTTAGGACAATGGATATAAAAATATCACAGATAACATAAATGCGGAATACAGATGGAGCGAAAAGTCTCATATATATAATAACTTATATCAGTTACAATACATTTGACACAATACAAATGATACAACTACAACTGTCGACTCAAAAAGTTATATATACACGTACATTATCGACTAATATACACGAATACATTATCATCTTAAAACAGACACACTGACTACTACAACACGACGAAGACCTCTTCAAATGATATAAAAAGTCTTCATAGCTCTAGCAGCAACCCAAAGCTAAAAATCTACAACCTGTAAATACTCGGTCTGACCCGAGTATTACATTCAAAAGAAAATAATACTCGGATCAGTCTAATTCAAAATCAGTTATTAGAGCATAGAAGCAATAATAATCAATCTCAATATAGATGACAGTCACAGAAATCTCGTATATCCAACTCTCGATACGAGAATTGGATAACGGCAGATATAACACTAAACAGTGTTAATCCACAAAACAGAAATCCAAAGCAGTTTAAGCAATTGAAATGTCAATTTAAAAATATCAATGCTAATTGGCTGCAGTACACGCTAACGTGTACTGCCTCGCCAATACAGCCTACGAATTACGCAACAGGTCGATGAATTAAGAATAAAAGAGATATCGATTAAAATCTGTCAATTCGGTGTGACTGCAGTGCACGCACGCATGCACTGCCTCGCCACAACGGAATATAAAGTCACCACACGGGACAAGGGTAAAACTGCTACGAAAATGCAGCAGGTCAGCAAGTGCTCAAGGATGAACAGATGCAAGTGAAAATGACACATGGATATGCAAAAGTGAACATACATCTGAATACATACTTGAAAGTATGTATAAAAATGGTCAAGTGAATCAGAAGGCAATTGAACAACTACAAATTCAAGTAGCAGCAATAATGCAATCTAGAATGTCACAGCAACAAGGCACATGCGTGTACAAGTTCAACAAGGCAAGTACAAGTCTCGAACTCCAACCAGAAGGTCAGAGACCAGAATATAAGGTGGACAAGCATTGTCAAAACAGTGGACTATCTACAAGTCAATAAAGCAGTGCAATTAAAACATGCACACTTATATAAATGTATGCAAGAAACAATACATAAGTACTCAGGTGGGATGCAAATCTAAAGAGGTCGAAACTTTTGCGACTTGATGAAATCAAAGTCATGATGCCATCAAATGCATTTCAAACTGCCTTACATATGCTCAATACTTCGTAAAACAGGTAGGCAAACTATCTCAAATGGTCAAGACAGCTGCCATAAATGATCAAATGTGTGTGAACTCAAAACTTGGGTGTAATCAATCTGCAATGGTCCCAAAGGCACAAGTGAGCAACATGAAGTCTGTGTGCCTCAAAGGTCAGAGGCAAGGTAAAATGCAGACGGCACATAAATAAAGTCCACACGAGCTCAATGCATCAGTGAAACAAGTTCAAGAGGGGTGGCAACAAGTTCGAACCAAGCCAAAGTCACCAATAATATGCAGTACTAGTCTCGAACCCAAGGTAGTGCAAACCAAAAAAAATGCAAATGCAAATTACATGGGGAGTATCAAAGAAAAATGAACTAGAGTGCGACTAAGAAATGAATAAGGCAAGCCAATCATCAACTAAGTTCAAATGGTTGAGACAGTTACAACTCAAAGTGAAACTGCTCATATATTCGAAGCACAGTGCAAATGTTATTAAACAACAACCGTGATGAAGATGTAGTGCATTCACTGCCAGGCTATCAGATATCACTTATAGTACTATGTGATTTTAAGAAATGTCAGGCTAGTGAAAATGGTAACAAGACTAATGACTACAGCAATACCAAAAATACAAGAACACAATATCTCCAGTAAACAGTATATTGAACAAGAGTGAATGATGTTGACCCAACGGTGACCAAGTACACAATGCAGACAATCGATAACCATGGTGGTAAGGCAAATATCGAACAGCAACTTCAATTCAAAGTGGCTGGAGTTTATGTACAAATGTCAGCTTGTATATATAAATATACAGTGGAAAACAATGCAAGATACTGAACTAGACAGAGAGATAATCAAATAGATGCATGAAATTTTAAACAAGAATGAAGCAGTTTACAAACCATCAGGTATCACAAAGATGGTCAGAGAGTACACGTACACAGTCGAGTATCATGTCACAATACACATGATAAAGCAACCCAAAAATGGAAACAGCAGCAGCCTCGACATCGAGTTGTCAAGACAACCAAAGTTTACTCGAAGTAATTAAAAACAATCGAAAGACTAGGAATCAAAACAGTGAGACAGTAGCTCTACAACATTTTACAAGAGAGATGTAATCTCAAGTGTGGATTCCACACTATATGCATACACCCACAATGGTATATATGCACATATGTGGAGTCATCACTGTCAAGCAATTCTTCCAATTTACAGTTTTGTCAAAGCCAAAGTCGCGGCAGTTCAAAGAGATAGTCAAAACAATGTCGAAGTCATGGCAATTTCATTTAAATTGGTCAACGTCGAAACCACCTAACATCAGATAAAGTCGAACGAAAACTAACAAATCGAAGCTATCTAGAAACGAACGAAAACCAACAGGGTCGAGTGAATTAGATGTGAGCTTTCACTCACCTTGCTTCGAAGCGGCGACGAGAACGACTCAATGGAAGCGGCCAAGCATCACAGAGACGAGCGAATTCGAAATCGAAGCCCTAGTTTGGAGGAGACGAGACCGCCATTATTTCGCTTTCTTCGATTTTGGGCTTAGGGATTTCGAATGGATGAAGGGGATGTGTTATCACTTATCACGGCAACAGATCAAGCATGGGCCAAGGTTTTAAAATTTATAAAGCCCGAATACTTTTAACCATGTTTATTAAACACTTTGGTGATATTTAAAACACGATTTGAATCCATTAGAACAACGGATTTGAACACGATAAAAATTCATATTTAGGATTTTAAATACGAATAGACGATGTCATATTTATATAAAATATTTAAATATATTATCGTATAAATGCGGGTTGTTACAATTAAGGGTAAAAGAAAAGGAAAGATAAGATAGAAGAGAAGAAACTAACAACACAGAATCTCCCAACGCAATGGAACAGTATATATTACTCAATATAATATATTAAAAAGTCTTTTCAAAAATGTTACATCAAAGTCATTCTAATACAAATTCTAACCTAGGACAGTTATAACAACCTGTCCCTTGCTAGCAGATATAATATACGTATAATACAGCGGAAAACAAGGTAATAACCAACTATCAATGAAGCCACCTTCTCCAAGCTCCTCCAAGATGAATCTACGGTAAATATGAACTACTTGGCTGTCCATTCAAATTTGAGCACCCTAGAGTTTAAGAAAAAGGGAAATTAAACTCTGGGTCAGACATCGGTCTGGTGTGAGTAAAGCATACATTTTAACTTTATAAAAACCTTTAAATCAATGGCATCTCGTAAGACCATGCATCACATAAACACAAACGGGCTTTTACCTCACGATAAACAAAATATTTTATATAGAAAATCCATTGATATTATAATAATGTCTAGGGGTCAAAGTAAAATATGAATATAGCTGAATTGCTTGCATCTCACATTTCAACATAGTTAGGCACAACTAAGTCTGTACATCGCTTATTAGAGAATGGATTCCATACAATGACTGGGCTATTGGGGTAACGCCCGTCACAATGCACTTCTAGATAAAATAACACCGAGGACCTCGTTGGGATCCCTGCCAACATAGAACCGGACTACCACTTGACTAGTAGTACCGAATATGATCACTCCTTGGTTAATGGGCTCCGAAGCATACAAATGAAAGATAATATCGACTCTAGATAGGGAAGAATACCTTAATGGGAGCAACCCACTTTGCTTTGCTGCATCTCCCATGTTTTAGTCATTCCTGATTGATGAGGCTTGAGGCTACATTTTACCTTTTATATAGTACTTCCCACTTGGAATGCTAACACTGCCCTCCAAGCAACAATGCAATGCCAGCATTCAACCATACAAGTTGTCCAGGACATGAACAAACCGAAGGCACTACTTCTACTACATCCACTTTGGAATCACCCTCAGGATTAGTAGCAAGCAGCCCTTGCACTTCAAAGAGCTTCACATCAATTCCATTATCTTCAAGATGTCTTCACTTCGAAATGCTTGAGTTGGATCGAAGTGGTTTTCGGATAACATAACCGATCCCGGTCTCTTCGAAACAACATTCGATAGTTTCTGGTAAACTCAATCCCGGTTCATTAGAAAATAAATAGTCAAAGATAAGAGCGGAGCTCATCTCCTAACTGTTAGTGGATAGATTTCCTTATCATTTTTCGAAGGAGAACAAAACGAGATTTATACGCACCGTACAGCATCATGGGAGATGACTGTGCCATATAACTCACGTGTTTCTCTCGGATATTTCTAGAGTTACGTTTTGGGTCCATATTTGATAGTCGGTTATTTAACTATCAAATAAACAAACAATAACCAATTCCATTTGAGATTTATTTATCCATAGAAACCACTAAGCCACAAAACAAATCTTTATTTAATAAATCTCTTTTCAAAAATTTTGTCTAAAACATTCATATACTTATATCTCTGACATAAGTATATTCACAAAGCATTTGCGAATAACTTCTTACTTTCAAATCTTGTTAAGGAATATTAAACAAATATTTTATAATTAGAGGTAAGGACAACCCTAAACACTAATCCTTCGGTGTTAAGTATGAAACGGATGTTCCATACAACCATTTTTAATGGGTCAGTTTAGAGAAACTGTAACAGCCCGCTTTTCCGTACCCCTTGAATAGACACTAATCTCCATCTATTTACTCAAGGTGAACGAAAAACCGAACCATTAGGGTTTTTAAAAGAAGAGGTAGAAGAAAAGATAGAAGGAAAGAGAAAGAAGAAACAAAAGAACAACATCAGAAACAGAAACAATATCAGAATCTCACATATCGCAGCGGAACAATATATAATAGATAATTGAATAATCTTTAAAACAAAGAACTATATCTGTTATTACATTACATCACATCAATCATCAGAGTCAATATACAACAATGGACAGTTATATAACTTGTCCTCATATAGAATACACAGCGGAATAAATACTATCAGATACAAATACTACGTCTCGACATCCAGCTTGCTTCCAAAGCTCCAGAATATCCAGAATATCCTGATAATATAACTCTAGGCTGCCCGTGTGGAAATTGGTGGGCACCCAGAGTTTAGAAGGGAACAATAAACTCCGAGTCAGTCATGGTGACTGGTGTGAGATCGTAAAACAGTTATTCTTTAAAATAAACAACAGGATAATTTTAAAGTCAATTCGAAATGCTTTTGGAAGATGAAACTACCATAAGACCTCCCGCCACACACACAATGCAAACGCAGAATTGGAGGAGATTTCTTCTTATGATAGTCAAAGATGCTTACTACGCAAAATCAAATCATTTTTGATATTATTATTAGTGCATAGTGTAGAAAACATTTCGAAAGTATAATATTAATCTTAGCCAACATACGACCAGTATCGTATGCCTACTATAGCTACTATGTTCAATAGCAGGTTACCGCCACATTCCATAGCAGGTAATACAACTAAAACCGTACAGGGTTCGTATTGTTTCTTTGGATTTTCCAACAAATGGTCAGGCTAAGGAACTTCCTTTCCTCCTGCCGATTGGGATCGCCTCTGGCTGGACGTCCCGAGAGACAAACTGCTCTCTGCCAAACAAGGCCGGGTTACCCCTGTAACAGGTAACTCACGAATATGTCATCACCCGGTCCTTTGGGACCTTTATCCGAGCGCTCGATATCCAACATCACACATCATAAAGAAAGTGTATCCACATGAGTAAGTATCTGGGCTCCATACCATGATACCACCCCTTTCCAGAAGGAAATGACATACCCTAAAGGGCGCGACCCTCATAACCTTGCCGCAACATTCCTGTTTCGACCATTTCCGGGTTGTGAGGCTCTGACGAAGTCTCGTCCACAAAGCTACGCTTTCTCAAAAAGCCCTGCTTCGGGTCCAACAAAATGATCAACCTATGATCACAAAGATATAAGATCAAATAAATGATCATATCACAAATGATCAAACACTGATCATTTTTCAGCAACACTCAGTATGCCACGTTACCAAATTGGGATATATCGCTGATAAATTTCAACTACACAACCTCTGAGCTCGTACGTCTCAGAGAAGGGTGTTAAGCTAAGAGAATAAATTCTCCGCCACCAACAGAAATGTATTTGAAAGAAATCAGCTTTATATCTCAAATTGTAACGTCAGACACACAATCCATACAAGTCTGTTCCGGGATCGAACAGAACCGAAGGCACTTCTCACGAAGCCCTTGCATATCCGGATAATTTTCAATCACGTCGGGACTTCCCGTCACTAAGGGTGATAAAACCTCTAAACCGGAGATCAGCCGATGTAGAGTAACTCGACGGTAATCCTTCCGTTTTCAAAAATATCCGGTCTTCAACACCGGTCAGCAAATGCGATTCATAACGACGTATCACGTATTCGGAATGGGTTATACGACCCCATGGTCCTTTCCCGGTTAACCCGAATAGCGAGCGTTTATTCAAAAATAAGTGTGGCATTCAAATTCATCCAATTCACAACAAATACCTATCTAAAGGTAATTATTGATAGTCGGTTATTTAACTATCAATAAAGATGCGCAACATCATCAGATTCCAAATAATTTTCCCAAATTATTTATCTTCAAAAATATCTTTACTAGATATATAATTTCCACACTTAACCGTTTGAAAACAAATTTTCAAATATTCACTTTTCAATTTATCTTTAAAAGATAAAATCTCTAAACAGTTCGCTTCATATTGGAAAAGCATTTCCATACTTATTTAAAAATAAGTAATTCACAAAAATCATTTATTTTCAACACTTAGAAAATATTCGATATACTTAAAATCAAAATTAAGTATATATTCATTATTTAAGGAAATCATTCTCTTTAAACACATTTATTTGAGTCAAAACGAATGTTACGTAAAACATCGTTACGACGACTCAAAATCACTAGTATAGGGATTCGAATTTAGATAGATATATAAATCCCAATACTACATTAAAACATTTCCTTTCGGAAATCATTTACTATAACAACAGTGTTATAGTCCATCATTTCCTTAAATTCCTCGAAAACGTCTATTTCAACAATAAATGTTGGAATCTATGATTTCGATAATTCACACGTTTTAAAACATCTTTTAAAACAGTTACTTCATTTTATAATATCGCTTTCCCAAAACAAGTTCATTTTACTTAACAATATATTCACTATCCAAAATCGTGAATATACTTTACTATTTACATTTCACTATTTTCTACACGTTTTATTTCGATAATAATTCGCTATCCAAAATCGCGAATATATCTTCTTTGATAATCTTCTATATTTAATTTATCAAACCCAATTGATCTCGAATTTATAAAACAACGGTTATAAATTCTATTTCTGTTTTTTAATAACAACTTCAACTTACAAATCTTCTTTTTAATAATTCGATAAATATTCCATCTAAAGGTAAAAATCCAATTTATAAGTTAATCTCTTATAAATCTTTTATTCTACAGTTTCATCCATTTTACAACTTCACAATTTATAAATCTATAAATTTCATTTTTAACACTTATAAAATTCGTTTTATAAGTCCAATATTTTGATTTATAAAATATCAATTTTTATAAATCTTTCTATACAAATCGTTTATAGTTATTCAAAAAATCCCAACTTAAACCATTTTATAAATAAATCAACTTTTGTTTCAAAAACAACACTTCGGTTATATTTCACTAAAAATTATAACTTTTATAACTTTAAAATTTTACGTTTATAAATCGATTCAAAAATTCCATAAAACGTATATTTTCAAAAATCACTTTAAAAATCCTTTTAAATTTAAAGTCGTCATTTTTACATTTCAAAACTGAATCTGATGATGCCACAACACCAATCAGTCCATCACAACAGTCAAATATCATATATCATCATATGATAACAGAATATATCAAAATATCTGTAAATAATCAATACGGTGAGGAATCCAGTCGGATCCCTCCAACCTGTTTCCCTGCATCCACAGATGTTAGCACAATACCAATTCCGCTCCAGTACGGAATTATCGCGGTATATAGGTTTTTATAAATCCGCTTACTAACGGCGCAATAGGGTCTCATCCGCTATACGAGGCGGGAAATCAACAATCCAATATATACATATGCCAATATGTATATACTGCTATATATATAGATATATCCTATCATATCTAATAGCACATTCAAACAGTCAATCATCAATCAATAACTGTAAATAATTCCACATTCAATTGAGTGAGAAGATCTCACCGTGATTTTTAATTCTGATTCCAGCGTTTATTTCGAATGAAACTAAACGGACGTTTAATTTCACTCAAAATTTTCACTGACCCTGATCGCTTCCAATCCAGTTGCATTGCGTAAAGCTCGTCAAGACGATTCCAACGCATTTTGTTTTGTAATTTTCCGACCTCGTATGATCAAATTACAGTGATTTAAAGTTTATACGATTTAATAAATAAATAAAAATTTCACAATTTACATTTAAATTTCAAAGCCCTACATCTCACTATCACCGTTCATTTTGAACGAAGCCATCCAGACCGCTATCTCCTTCTTCCCCCTTCACGCGTATTGCTCCCAGGCATCACGAACGCGAAACTACCCATAGGCCGCCACCCCAAACCCTAATGACGCGACCTCCAAACGATGACGAAACATCATCACCACCCCACCATTCGAACCGCCTCGACCCATACTCCACTCGGCCAGAGTGCGCACGCACGCGGTGGCTCCACCAACGCGCAACACGGTGACAAACTGCCAGCCTTCAAACTCATTTTCCCGTTGATCCACTTCGAATTTTTCGATCTTGACCGTTGAACTGATAGTACTCGTTGCCCTCTACGTAATTGCAGTTGAACACTTCGCGTGAATGTCGACGGATTGGGAGATCGAAGGGGGAGAGCGTGGTGATTTTCTGGCCGTTGTTTTCTTTAGTGGCGGCTGACCTAAGTTTGTATTTGGGTTTAGCAAATGGGAGAGAATGGGTTGCTTTTATAGAATTTTAACGAAAAACACTATTCATTTCGGGATTTTTCGAACTCCGATTTACACGCAGTGACTAGCGTTTCTGGGGTTTACCCCGCGTTCCGAACGCAATGGAATAAGTTTCGGAAGCTAATTCGATCGTATGTGTGAGATATGACAATAAACGATCAATTTAAATTAAACCGAATTAAATCGATTTCGAGGCGTTTTAGTTTGTACCGGACAAACGGTAAATCCAAAAATTACGAAATTTGAAATCTTACAATAATATCACATTACGGATCCGATGAAACTGGTTTCGTCGAAATCCGACACTGTTTGAAAAATGACTATTTTTAACTCGACGATTTAAAATTAAAACAATTCGATGCGTTTCGAGCTGCCACGGTCAATCGACAACTCCGATTGATACGAAAATTGAAATCCGATAATAACTAACTATTACGGATCCAATGGAACTGGTCTCGTTCAATTCTGAGACTGTTCGAAAATTGGCTATTTTTTACAGTCGATAATTAAATATTAAAATATTCAATTTTCACAATTTAACTCCAAATTCAATTTTAAGAGTTCTAAAATATTTCTATAACCTCAGTATGATTAAACAAAATTTTACAAATCAGTTAAAATCATATTCAATCCAGATTTCAATTAATTCTGGAATTTCACTATTAAATTATTGATTTAATTATCCAATTAAACTCAATATTCGAATTTTAAATTATCAAAAATTCTGGGTCGTTACAGACTTCCCCCCTTAAAAGAATTTCTTCCTCGAAATTACAAGTCAGGAAGAAAGGTCCTTAACTCGTCTACTATTTTTCAACATCCAAATAGTTTTATCAAATTGTCAAAACAAATCTTCCTATTAAAGATTCGTTATTAATTCTACTAGCTTTCTAACTTCAATTATGAGTTTTAAACAACCTTGTTTACTTCAAAATTCAAATTCGAGTTTAAATTCAAATTTTAAACTTTCAAAATTTCTCAAAAATTTTCTAACGCCCTAAATTTCCGAAAAATTTCGCCAGCGTCTCCTTTGCGCGGCTAATACGGCACGACTACAAAACGTCCCTACGGACTCTCAGATTTCAAAAAGAAAAAGAAAAAGCCAAGCGGCTAGAGAAATAAGTCATCAAATCTCATATTCGAATTTAAATACATACCTTTTGTCGAGCAATTCAAATTACCTTTGAAATCAAAATTTCCAATTCCTTTATAACCTGTATATCCTACTAGCCATAATATCTAGTTACATATATTCAAACCATTTTGTACATTCAATTACAAAATTTTCGATACTTACTTCCCTATCATCTTTAATTCACTATTGAAGTTATATATTCAATTTCGTTCAATCTTTACATTTCAATTCCATTTGAATTCAATTCCAACATTTAATTGGATTCAGTTCAATTTCTGAATATAGAATTTTATTGATTAACTTTCATTCATACTGCACCATTTTAAATTAGTTTCAGTTACTAATCTTATTTCAAATTTCAATATTCAGCTTGAATTACATTTACTAACGAATTCAAAACAAAGTTTCACATTCATCTTCAATTTCAGTTTTACTTACTTACAACTTCAAATTTATTTATTCATTCTGAAACTCATTCACTAATCCTTTCATTTCAAATTCGAATCTGATTTCCAAATCAAATTTCTAATATTCTATAAGTCTTCGACTTACTTACATTTCGATTTATAAGATCATTGATACATTCACCTTACTAATTTCATTCCATTAGAATTCTATTTTCAATTATAAATTCATATTCACAATTTCATTTCATTATTGAATTTTAAATTTTCAATTACCTTCTTGAATTCTATTCCAAGTTATAAATTCATTTACAATTTGAATTTTATTCAAATCAGATCTCAATATTCTATAAGTTATCAACTTATTAATATTTCACAAATATGGTATCCCAGAGTCTTACCAACATTTCAAAGCCATTTTTTTTGAAAACAGTTCAAATTATCCTTTGAATTTCCAAAACAAAATCCAAATTTTTCCAAACAACTTCTATTTAAAACAATTTGGCAGCAATTTCTCTTTTGGAAACCCGAAAATGAACACCAACGATGCTGCGGTCATCATCGAAGTTATTTTCCAGCGACCTAAAAGAGTTTAGAGCTTTCAACTCTCCAAAATACTTTTCAAAACCCTTGAAATTCATTTTCAAATCAAAAAGATTTAAACTTTCCAAATCTCCAAAATTTTCAAATTCTTTTCAAAACATTTCCAAAAACTTCTCTGGAATTCCGTTTTAAATTACAAATCACATTTATAATTTATATTCTTAAATTTCAATTGTACATGGATTTATCTCTTAACTTTGGAGTTATGATTTCAATTTCTTATTCAATTTCATTGATAATAATTTAATATTATCACCTTTAACAACCACGCAACCATGTACTATTGTACTTCATAGAAAAACATTTCTTTTCTATACAAAAATAGTTTTGGGCAAAATTATTTCATTTACCCTATTTAAAACAATATTGTGCCGAATTGTTCTATATAAGTGTTTAGAGATTCCTATCGATAGAGTTGTACGGACAATACCGACCAGAATCCATATACCACTCAACAAACCAATCATCACAATATAAAACAATTTTATATTCAAATAACAAATACGCACTCGTATCTATTATTACACTCAACTCATTCTAGAGTACTACTGACTCTATCTCTAATGAGTAACACCCAACAGAGCAGGGTTGTCGCTTAACCATATGCTCTGATACCAAATGTAACAGCCCGCTTTTCCGTACCCCTTGAATAGACACTAATCTCCATCTATTTACTCAAGGTGAACGAAAAACCGAACCATTAGGGTTTTTAAAAGAAGAGGTAGAAGAAAAGATAGAAGGAAAGAGAAAGAAGAAACAAAAGAACAACATCAGAAACAGAAACAATATCAGAATCTCACATATCGCAGCGGAACAATATATAATAGATAATTGAATAATCTTTAAAACAAAGAACTATATCTGTTATTACATTACATCACATCAATCATCAGAGTCAATATACAACAATGGACAGTTATATAACTTGTCCTCATACAGAATACACAGCGGAATAAATACTATCAGATACAAATACTACGTCTCGCCATCCAGCTTGCTTCCAAAGCTCCAGAATATCCAGAATATCCTGATAATATAACTCTAGGCTGCCCGTGTGGAAATTGGTGGGCACCCAGAGTTTAGAAGGGAACAATAAACTCCGAGTCAGTCATGGTGACTGGTGTGAGATCGTAAAACAGTTATTCTTTAAAATAAACAACAGGATAATTTTAAAGTCAATTCGAAATGCTTTTGGAAGATGAAACTACCATAAGACCTCCCGCCACACACACAATGCAAACGCAGAATTGGAGGAGATTTCTTCTTATGATAGTCAAAGATGCTTACTACGCAAAATCAAATCATTTTTGATATTATTATTAGTGCATAGTGTAGAAAACATTTCGAAAGTATAATATTAATCTTAGCCAACATACGACCAGTATCGTATGCCTACTATAGCTACTATGTTCAATAGCAGGTTACCGCCACATTCCATAGCAGGTAATACAACTAAAACCGTACAGGGTTCGTATTGTTTCTTTGGATTTTCCAACAAATGGTCAGGCTAAGGAACTTCCTTTCCTCCTGCCGATTGGGATCGCCTCTGGCTGGACGTCCCGAGAGACAAACTGCTCTCTGCCAAACAAGGCCGGGTTACCCCTGTAACAGGTAACTCACGAATATGTCATCACCCGGTCCTTTGGGACCTTTATCCGAGCGCTCGATATCCAACATCACACATCATAAAGAAAGTGTATCCACATGAGTAAGTATCTGGGCTCCATACCATGATACCACCCCTTTCCAGAAGGAAATGACATACCCTAAAGGGCGCGACCCTCATAACCTTGCCGCAACATTCCTGTTTCGACCATTTCCGGGTTGTGAGGCTCTGACGAAGTC
Source organism: Allium fistulosum (assembly GCA_030737815.1). NCBI lineage: Eukaryota > Viridiplantae > Streptophyta > Magnoliopsida > Asparagales > Amaryllidaceae > Allium > Allium fistulosum. Next base: position 1,150,303,180 of record CM060905.1, read on the forward strand.
TCGTCCACAAAGCTACGCTTTCTCAAAAAGCCCTGCTTCGGGTCCAACAAAATGATCAACCTATGATCACAAAGATATAAGATCAAATAAATGATCATATCACAAATGATCAAACACTGATCATTTTTCAGCAACACTCAGTATGCCACGTTACCAAATTGGGATATATCGCTGATAAATTTCAACTACACAACCTCTGAGCTCGTACGTCTCAGAGAAGGGTGTTAAGCTAAGAGAATAAATTCTCCGCCACCAACAGAAATGTATTTGAAAGAAATCAGCTTTATATCTCAAATTGTAACGTCAGACACACAATCCATACAAGTCTGTTCCGGGATCGAACAGAACCGAAGGCACTTCTCACGAAGCCCTTGCATATCCGGATAATTTTCAATCACGTCGGGACTTCCCGTCACTAAGGGTGATAAAACCTCTAAACCGGAGATCAGCCGATGTAGAGTAACTCGACGGTAATCCTTCCGTTTTCAAAAATATCCGGTCTTCAACACCGGTCAGCAAATGCGATTCATAACGACGTATCACGTATTCGGAATGGGTTATACGACCCCATGGTCCTTTCCCGGTTAACCCGAATAGCGAGCGTTTATTCAAAAATAAGTGTGGCATTCAAATTCATCCAATTCACAACAAATACCTATCTAAAGGTAATTATTGATAGTCGGTTATTTAACTATCAATAAAGATGCGCAACATCATCAGATTCCAAATAATTTTCCCAAATTATTTATCTTCAAAAATATCTTTACTAGATATATAATTTCCACACTTAACCGTTTGAAAACAAATTTTCAAATATTCACTTTTCAATTTATCTTTAAAAGATAAAATCTCTAAACAGTTCGCTTCATATTGGAAAAGCATTTCCATACTTATTTAAAAATAAGTAATTCACAAAAATCATTTATTTTCAACACTTAGAAAATATTCGATATACTTAAAATCAAAATTAAGTATATATTCATTCTTTAAGGAAATCATTCTCTTTAAACACATTTATTTGAGTCAAAACGAATGTTACGTAAAACATCGTTACGACGACTCAAAATCACTGGTATAGGGATTCGAATTTAGATAGATATATAAATCCCAATACTACATTAAAACATTTCCTTTCGGAAATCATTTACTATAACAACAGTGTTATAGTCCATCATTTCCTTAAATTCCTCGAAAACGTCTATTTCAACAATAAATGTTGGAATCTATGATTTCGATAATTCACACGTTTTAAAACATCTTTTAAAACAGTTACTTCATTTTATAATATCGCTTTCCCAAAACAAGTTCATTTTACTTAACAATATATTCACTATCCAAAATCGTGAATATACTTTACTATTTACATTTCACTATTTTCTACACGTTTTATTTCGATAATAATTCGCTATCCAAAATCGCGAATATATCTTCTTTGATAATCTTCTATATTTAATTTATCAAACCCAATTGATCTCGAATTTATAAAACAACGGTTATAAATTCTATTTCTGTTTTTTAATAACAACTTCAACTTACAAATCTTCTTTTTAATAATTCGATAAATATTCCATCTAAAGGTAAAAATCCAATTTATAAGTTAATCTCTTATAAATCTTTTATTCTACAGTTTCATCCATTTTACAACTTCACAATTTATAAATCTATAAATTTCATTTTTAACACTTATAAAATTCGTTTTATAAGTCCAATATTTTGATTTATAAAATATCAATTTTTATAAATCTTTCTATACAAATCGTTTATAGTTATTCAAAAAATCCCAACTTAAACCATTTTATAAATAAATCAACTTTTGTTTCAAAAACAACACTTCGGTTATATTTCACTAAAAATTATAACTTTTATAACTTTAAAATTTTACGTTTATAAATCGATTCAAAAATTCCATAAAACGTATATTTTCAAAAATCACTTTAAAAATCCTTTTAAATTTAAAGTCGTCATTTTTACATTTCAAAACTGAATCTGATGATGCCACAACACCAATCAGTCCATCACAACAGTCAAATATCATATATCATCATATGATAACAGAATATATCAAAATATCTGTAAATAATCAATACGGTGAGGAATCCAGTCGGATCCCTCCAACCTGTTTCCCTGCATCCATAGATGTTAGCACAATACCAATTCCGCTCCAGTACGGAATTATCGCGGTATATAGGTTTTTATAAATCCGCTTACTAACGGCGCAATAGGGTCTCATCCGCTATACGAGGCGGGAAATCAACAATCCAATATATACATATGCCAATATGTATATACTGCTATATATATAGATATATCCTATCATATCTAATAGCACATTCAAACAGTCAATCATCAATCAATAACTGTAAATAATTCCACATTCAATTGAGTGAGAAGATCTCACCGTGATTTTTAATTCTGATTCCAGCGTTTATTTCGAATGAAACTAAACGGACGTTTAATTTCACTCAAAATTTTCACTGACCCCGATCGCTTCCAATCCAGTTGCATTGCGTAAAGCTCGTCAAGACGATTCCAATGCATTTTGTTTTGTAATTTTCCGACCTCGTATGATCAAATTACAGTGATTTAAAGTTTATACGATTTAATAAATAAATAAAAATTTCACAATTTACATTTAAATTTCAAAGCCCTACATCTCACTATCACCGTTCATTTTGAACGAAGCCATCCAGACCGCTATCTCCTTCTTCCCCCTTCACGCGTATTGCTCCCAGGCATCACGAACGCGAAACTACCCATAGGCCGCCACCCCAAACCCTAATGACGCGACCTCCAAACGATGACGAAACATCATCACCACCTCACCATTCGAACCGCCTCGACCCATACTCCACTCGGCCAGAGTGCGCACGCACGCGGTGGCTCCACCAACGCGCAACACGGTGACAAACTGCCAGCCTTCAAACTCATTTTCCCGTTGATCCACTTCGAATTTTTCGATCTTGACCGTTGAACTGATAGTACTCGTTGCCCTCTACGTAATTGCAGTTGAACACTTCGCGTGAATGTCGACGGATTGGGAGATCGAAGGGGGAGAGCGTGGTGATTTTCTGGCCGTTGTTTTCTTTAGTGGCGGCTGACCTAAGTTTGTATTTGGGTTTAGCAAATGGGAGAGAATGGGTTGCTTTTATAGAATTTTAACGAAAAACACTATTCATTTCGGGATTTTTCGAACTCCGATTTACACGCAGTGACTAGCGTTTCTGGGGTTTACCCCGCGTTCCGAACGCAATGGAATAAGTTTCGGAAGCTAATTCGATCGTATGTGTGAGATATGACAATAAACGATCAATTTAAATTAAACCGAATTAAATCGATTTCGAGGCGTTTTAGTTTGTACCGGACAAACGGTAAATCCAAAAATTACGAAATTTGAAATCTTACAATAATATCACATTACGGATCCGATGAAACTGGTTTCGTCGAAATCCGACACTGTTTGAAAAATGACTATTTTTAACTCGACGATTTAAAATTAAAACAATTCGATGCGTTTCGAGCTGCCACGGTCAATCGACAACTCCGATTGATACGAAAATTGAAATCCGATAATAACTAACTATTACGGATCCAATGGAACTGGTCTCGTTCAATTCTGAGACTGTTCGAAAATTGGCTATTTTTTACAGTCGATAATTAAATATTAAAATATTCAATTTTCACAATTTAACTCCAAATTCAATTTTAAGAGTTCTAAAATATTTCTATAACCTCAGTATGATTAAACAAAATTTTACAAATCAGTTAAAATCATATTCAATCCAGATTTCAATTAATTCTGGAATTTCACTATTAAATTATTGATTTAATTATCCAATTAAACTCAATATTCGAATTTTAAATTATCAAAAATTCTGGGTCGTTACAGAAACCCATATCTCAAATTCTTTTTTTATTTCGATAAATCCTTTTTAATCAAATATATTTCATTCATGAAATCTCTTTTACTTGAATCCAAATTCATTTCAAAATACTTTCCAACTTACCAAATTCATTTTAAAACCCTTTTATAATTATTCAAAATCATCTATAATAATTGCTTTTATAAATATCCAAAAATTTTATATAAATTTCTTATAAATATCCAAACCTTTTTATAAACTCCCTTTATGAATATCCAAGTCATTTCTAAAACTTCTTTTATAATTACCCCAAAATCATTTATAAAACTTCTTTATAAACCCTTCCTGTTTAAACAACTTCCTAAATAACCTTAAACCAAATTAGCTTCCTTTAGTAAATAAATCCATTTTATAAATCTCCCTTATTTATGAAATCTTCTTTGCTTAAAAACTCAAAAGCATTTACCAAAAAAACTTTATAATTTCCAAATTCCTTTAAATATCTTGTTCAAAACGCAATAATTTTGAAACCATTTCAAAAAGAAAATGAAATATTTATCTTTACAAAATCAAACGAAGGCTTAGCGACCATAATGGTGCTTTTAATTTGATTTTACTTATCTAGTTTAACATGGCACCACATAACAACAGTTATATAAGGGATCAATACATAACAATTAATCAACTTAAGCAAATGTCCAAGTTAATTGTAATAGCAGAATGGTGTTTTGTTCTACAAATAGATGTTATTTAGTTTTCCTAATCATATGGGGTTACTTAAAGCTAAGCGACATAGAAATCCCTTAGTTTGAAAACAAACTTGAAAAGAAAACAGTTTAAAATGGAAATGATTATTTAAACTCCGATAATTTAAAATAAATTAAAACCCTTGTTAATTAGAATCAAACCCTTATTAAATTGTAATTAAACTTTTATTAAAGTAATTAAACCTTAATTAAACCATTATTGAACATAATTAAATAATAGTTTATTAATCCTTAATTAATAATTAAATGATAATTAACTCTAATTAAGTAACAAAACATGATTAACTTGATTCATTAATACTTAAGTTTTCAAACCATTATTAACTAATGATTACGTACTAGTTACCTTTATTAATTAATTGATTGATTGATAATTAATTAAATAATTAAATAATTGCTTCTTAATTACTTAATTAAAGTTAGAAAATATTTTCTAAAAGTTTTCTAAGTGAAAACAAATTTGGATTTGAAAATATAGTTTGTTTTTGTGAACTGCACTTATAGCGACTATCGCTATACGACCTAAATCTCAAAACTTGATTCTTCACTTTTTCTAACTTTCAAAACTTACACTTTCTTGAAACTTATCACTCCTAAAACATAAAGAAATGTTTTTGAAATCCCAAACAAAGTTTAGACTTGCCATATTTTAGATTTTAAAACTCAAGTTTCAACCCTTTTTATAAAGGGATTTCCATGTCGCTTTAAGTTAGCAAGCGCTGACTTATCTTAACATGAACTAAGCATAACAACATCATAATCAAATTCTCAAACATTTCATTACATCCAATCCGCTATCATAAACAATATACTAACTTTCCATTTACTATCTAACTTTCCATTTTCCAAACATTTACTAACATTACATCATCACACTTATATACTCCTAAATCATTACCATATTCAATCATACTTATGCGTAACCAACACTCAATCACAATCACACATCCAAACATCATTATACAACAATATTTACATAACTTTTATGTAGTTAGCTAATTGAATCTTAAAGTGAAACTTTACTCACCGAACTTGCTCGAAACTAAGCTAGCTTCCTCTCGAACCTAGACACAACCTTGAACTTGACTCCTTGCTTGGAAAAATAAAGTTTGTGGACCCTTGCACTCAAGATGGGCTCGGCCTTAGATGGAAAATGGCACGGCCATGGGCTTTTTAGGGTGGTGGCGCTTGTTTTGGTTGAGAGAAAGTAGGTAAATGGATGTAGTGAGTTTAGAAGTGAAGAAACTTATGTTTTACAACTTGTTTTAGGATTTTGAGTATATGGGAGCCACGAAACATTTCATGAACATGAAAATGGAAGAACTTAAAAATAGGAATGAGATGAACAAAGGAGAAATGAATATATAAGGTGGTATATATAGGCATGAAGATAATAGGGAATTACTAAAAGGTCCTTTGCACATAATATCATTTCTTTTTCCATGATAACAACACACCATCAACACGCATACCCCCTTGTTCCCCACGTCACTAGCATCCCCCTCCCTTACCCATGCTATAATGTACTTCCTTGGTTGATTTAGGTAATGGATGAGCTTAACTTAGGGTACTTATGTTACTATTTGACACTATTCACACCATGCTTGATTAATTTAAGTCAATTCACCATTATCTTAATCTAATACTTACTTTAACTTAATATAAACTCATTTTAATCCTATGATACATAATATGTGTGTGTGTGTATGTTACACAAATACGCACAATATTTCTGACGACTTTCGGTGTCGAAAAGTCGAAATTTCAGAAAAAGTTCTACGGCCACGTTTTCTATTTTTATTTTAACTCTCTATATTGGTAACAAATTTTGAAAACTATTTTATCATCATTATTAAATAATTAAAATAGGTTTATTTGCTAATAAAAATCCATTTATTTATTGAGGGAATTAGGGAAAAGGACAAACTTTGAAAAAAAATTAGGCTGAAGGACACCAAGTTTCAATTTTAGGCTAAAGGACAAATGCTAGTTATAATTAGCATTATATTCAACTTTTACACTATACAAAATGCTAGTTATATCTAGCATTATATTCAGTTTTACACTATATAAAATGCTAGTTATAACTAGCATTGTCCTTCAGCCTAAAAAACAAAATCGGTGTCCTTTAGCCTAATTTTTTTTCTAAGTTTGTCCTTGTGCCTATTTTCCTGTTATAGAAAATATATTTAAATAGCCTATTTCAAAGTATCAAAATCCTGGATCGTTAAAAATCTATTTTACCATCATTGGTTATTATTTAAAAGAGTTATATTTTAATTATTAAATCTACTGTTTTAATATTTAAAATTTATTAAATATTCACAAATCAAGGCAGTAAAATTCCTCGTCGTTACATATGTTCTGCTTCTGTCGTAAAGTTTTGCTTCTTACTATACCAGGAAACCAAAGAGTGTCCCAAAAAGTGACAAGTTCCACTTGTACTTTTTGGGTCTGATTTGCAACTAGCATAGTTAGCATCACTATATGAAATTAATTCAAAGAAGTTTTCTTTTGGGTAAAAGAGTCTATGTCTAATGTGTTCTTTACATATATGAAAAATCACTTTATAGATTCTAAATGAGTTTCTTTAGGTTGAGATTGATATCTTGCATAGGGACAAACACTATGTATTATATCAGGTCTATTAGCTGTTATATAGTTTAATGATCCAATCATTCCTCTTTATAATTTTTTATCTACATCTTTTGAATTTTCTTCTTTATTTATTTTTTCATTAGTTGCCATGGGAGTCGGTTTACCACTGGTCTTTGACATACCAAATTTCTTAAATAAATCTTTAGCATATTTTTCTTGACTGATAAAAATTTCATTACTTAGTTATTTTATATGCAATCCTAGAAAATAATTTAGTTCTCTTATATGACTCATTTCAAATTCCTTGGTCATTATTTCTGAAAATTCTTTATTTAGTTTATCATTGGTAAATCAAAAAATGATATCATCTACATGTATTTATATTATCTGCATATCATTTTTATCTCTTTTAATAAAAAGTGTACTATCTACTTTACCTATTTCAAAATTTGATTGTAATAGATAGGATTTAAGTCTGTCATACCAAGCTCTTGGAGCCTGTTTCAGACCATACAAAGCCTTCTTTAATTTGTAAACATGATTGGTAGATTTTAATCTTCAAAAAGTGGGGGTTGTTCTACATATACATCTTCTTTAATAAAACCATTTAAAAATGCACTTTTATTATCCATTTGATATAACTTAAAATTATTATGATTAGCGAAAGCAAGTAAAATTCGTATAGCTTCTAATCTTACTATGGGTGCAAAGGTTTCATCAAAATATATTCCTTCTTCTTGATAATAACCTTGTGCAACTAATCGAGCTTTATTTCTCACAACCTCTCCTTGTTCATTCATTTTGTTTCTATATATCCATTTAGTTCCTATTAAGGATTTATCCTTAGGTTTTACTAATTCCCATACATCATTTCTTGTAAATTGATTCAATTCTTCTTGCATAGCAAGAATCCATATATCATCAGTGATGCTTCCTTTGGATTTTTAGGTTCAATAGCTGAAATAAAAGCAACGTTACTCATTTTATTTAGTTGATTTCTATTTTTAACAACAGATTTAATATTTCATAGTATATTTTCTATAGGATGATCTTTCAAGTATTATGTTCTTTTATTTAGATATGAATTTTCCGAATTATTATTATTTTTGTTTTTTGGTATTCTCATTATTACTAATTTCGTTTGGGTTATCAATATTTTCTTTTTCATCAATATTTAGATTATAAACTTTAAAATTTTCATCAAATAAGACATGTAATGTCTTTTCAATAGTATTAGTTCTAGTATTGAAAACTCTATAAGCTTTACTTCTTGAATATCCAATAAAGATTTTTTTTTTGATTTAGCATCAAATTTATCTAATTTATCTTTAGTATTTAAAATAAAACATTTACTATCAAAAATTCTAAAGTATGGTACTTTGGGCTTGTTATTATAGAGTAATTCATATAGTGTTTTCTTAGTTAATGGTCTTATTAAAATTCTATTTAATATATAACATGCAGTACTAACTGCTCCAGCCCCAAAAAGTTTAGATAAATTACTATCATTTAGCATAGTTCTAGCGCACTCTTGAACCATCATATTTTTACGTTCTACTACTCCATTTTCTTGTGATGTTCTTGAAAATGAAAAATTATGAGTTATACCTTTCTTATTACAGAAATTTTCAAAATTTTCATTTTCGAATTCTCCACCGTGATCACTCTGAATAGTTTTAATTTTACTAGTCATTTGATTTTGAATTCGTTTAACAAAGATTTTAAACATTTCAAAAGCATCACTTTTAAGTTTCAAGAAAATCATCCAGGTAAACCTAGAAAAACCATCTACGATTACAAATACATATCTACTGTGATTTATAGATTGTATATGTGAGGGACCAAAAAGATCTAAGTGAAGAAGTTCAAGGGGTTGAGAGGTAGAAATCATATCTTTTGATTTAAAAACCTTTTTCTAAGTTTTCCTAATTGACATGCATCGCATAAATTATTTACTTTAAAATTCATTTTGGGAAGACCGCTAACTAGATCATTTTTAGCAATTTTAGATATTAGTTTTTAATTCAAATGACCGAATCTTTTATGCCAAATCCAAGGATTACTTGATTCAGCCAAAAAACACAAGTTATCATTTGAGATTTACTTAATATATAGATGTTTCTTTTCCTAATTCCTTCAAAGATAATGTTTGACTCATTATCATCAATATGACACTTATCTTTTACGAATTTATTTTTGAAACCCTTATCACACAATTGACTAACACACAATAGATTACGCTTTAAATTCCTAATTAACAAAACATTAGATATAGTAGGAGTTTTAGAATTACCGACATTGCTGATACCAACATATATCCTTTAGATTTTTCTCCAAAATTTACCGATCCACCATCTTTGTAAACTATATCTTTCAAAATCTCTGGATTTTCAATCATGTATCTTGAACATCCGCTATCCAATATCCATTTGTCCTTTTTGATCTATAGCGTTTGATCATTAGGTGTCTATTAATCAAAAGCCATGTAACGCATATGTTCCTGCAATTTATACCTTTTCAAAAGATCACGTGATTTTTTTTAATGAATGGATGCAAATTTAACAAACAACATTATGATGATTTTGCAAATTATCTTTTCAAAAAAGTGTTAAAAATATTATCAAAAATTGCCATTGAAAATTTTTCAAAAATCATATGATAAATACTTTGAAAACCAATGCTCTGATACCAAATGTGAGTCAGCGGAATAGGGATCTTAAGGCTAAATTAACACTAGAAGAGGGGTGAATAGTGTTTAATTGATTATATGAATATTTTTTAAATTCTTTAAGATTTTACTTGAAATGATGTAATTAAAAATCACAGAAACAATCATAGAATCAAAGTACAGATAAAAGTAAATACAGTAAAAGTAAAAAGGAAAGAAAACACCAGGATTTTATACTGGTTCGGAGTTACTCTACATCTAGTCCCGCACAATCCCTTGTACGGATTTCTTTTCAACTAGTAAATGGAAATACAATCTCGATTTCAAGGCTACGAGACACACCCTCTAGAATCGCGACCTTTGGGTAGAGCCACTTGATTTCCGAGCTACAAGCACACCCACTAGATTTACGGGCTACTAAGCACACCCAGTTGACTTTACAGACTACAATCACACCTACTTGGATTTCAAGGATACCAAGCACACCATAGAGTATGATTTGATAGAATTAACATACTCAGATCTTCGATCTTGATTACGATTGATCATATAACTCTTGAATAGCACTTTGATCTTAGTTTGAGTGAGAGAGATGATAGAAATCAGAGAATAGATAAAGGAGAATAAAATTAGTAATGATTGAATTTGATTCTGGTTAAATTCGGTAGAGTCTTGGTAAAAATTGATTTAGAAATCAAGAGAGTAAAAAGAGGAGAGAAGAATAAGAAAGTAGTTAATGAAAATTTGTTTGGAAGTCTGGTATACATAGAAAAAGAATGGTCTTGTCCATTTGCGAAGAGATACGACAAAAAGACACTTCCATTCAAATTTGAATTTCGAATTTTACCGCCACTATGTCGACATATTCCTATAGAGTATGTCGACATAGTCTTAACAAATTTGAAAAACACTCAAAAATATTATTTTGAAAATTCGTTGCTTTGTAAAATAATTTGATATTTATAGAATCATTTAAATATAGTTATACACATTTTAGTCAAAATATAACTTGATAAAACTTTATAAAATAATTTTGAAAGATTTAATAAGTGTATTCAATAATATATATATAAATCAATATAATTATAACTTATTAAAATATAAACAAAAATTCAATATATATATATATATATAAACTTTTAACACTAAAATGATACCTTTATAAGTAAGAGATTGAAAATCATTTTGGAAATATTTTGAAAATATTATTTTTAAAACAAAATATTTGAAAAACAATTTAAAACAAAATTAGAGATGGTGAGGGAGATCAGGAAAGTGTTATTAAGGTTTTAAATAAATTCTATGACTCTATAACTTATATGGAATATCTTGAACTCTTCAATACTCATGAGTCTTCATTCTTGAACTCTTGAAATTTTATATTAGCATCTTGAATCTTCTCTTGATATCAGCATCTTGATAATGTACAGTCTTTTTAATTAATAACTGTCTAATATCCTACACTATATACTATATATATCTTGATAAAACACCAGTATTTATATTTTGTATAATTTTTTATAGTTGTTATCATCAAAACCAATACCTAAGGTACTAACAATATATGTATTTTGTTTAATCACATATGAATCAAAACAGATGTAAAATAAATGTTAATTGGAGTGTTACCTAAACTGTACCCTAACAACAACACCTTGAATGTTTAATCTACCGAACTCCTTTAGATCTGAATCTTATCTCTTATAGAAAGCACAACCAGACTGAATGATCTACGCACCTTGTTGCTATTTGACTTGAACTTGTATTTTAGGATTAATTGATGAAGGAAGGTGCCGGAGGTGTTTATGACCAAAGAAGGGACGAGGGAGAGAAAATTAAAGTTTCAAAAGTGAGGGGTTAAGGAGTTTAAATAATAGAGAAAGCGATAGTAAAATGTGGATCCGGATGCACTCTTTTATCTACTGATTCAAACTCCACAAATATCAAAACCAACCTTCTTTCCCCTCGAGTCTAGCCAACCACACAAGGACCCTATATGGGCCTTCATGCCACTTCAAGCCAAATTGGATAATTCCTATTTAGATTAAATTTAAACATACATCGATATTATATATCGATACGTGTGTACACAACTTTTATATATTCGCAATTTTCAATACTGATCAAACAAATCAAATAAAATTATATAATTAATATTTCAAAAATATTAAACGATTATAATTAAATTAAATCGGGAGGTAGTTGGAGTATTCAACATTTCAGTTGTGTGATTCTTAAGTGTAAATTCGGTCAGCAATTAATATCGAATGATTCGAATATTAACGTTCACATGTCACCTTAGTTAGTGGTGTGACGTTATGGCCAAATTTAGCGCTTACATTATCTCAGTAAAATCCAATTTTACTTCTTTTAAGCGGTCCTTGGTAGTGAAAATTATTTATACAATTCTCTTTGTCAAAACTATATCACATTAGGACTTATGGTGTAACGACCTAGAATTTTGATTATTTGAAATTGGAATATTTAATTGATTTTAAATATTTAAAAGTTAAATTATAACTTGAATTTCAAATATAACCATTTATGTGATAATTTAATTATTGAATTTAATAATTGAAAATGGGTTAAAATATTGAATCTTGAGTTTTAAGCTGATAAAAATAATTTAAAGGCTTATAAAATTAGTATTAATAAGAATGAAGATAATAAAAATTTTAAAATTGATTTAAAAGTGATTTGTTCGATTTTAAAAATAACTCGTTTAAATTGACGAGTAAAAATAGCCTTCCGAGGCATAGTCTCGGATTTTGACGAAACTGGTCCCATTGGATCTGTAATAGTATATTATTATCGAATTTCAAATTTTGCAATGTTTGGAGTTATCGTTTGGTCGTACGGGATATAAACGCGCTGAAAATTTATATCGAAAATTCAATATAACGATTGGGTCCAAAAAGCTATCTTCTCCATACGATCGAATTAGGACTTGAAACTTTTTCCATTGCATTTAGTATAGGGGTATAACATTATGAACGCCTAGCGGCATGCCTCAATAGGGGTTCGAGATTTTGAGCTACGTGAACGAGACGATTTGGATATATATATATATATATATATATATATATATATATATATATATAATTGACTTGACAAATTTTTTCACATCAGCTTTTATTCTTCTTTTCAAAACACTGTTGTTAACGCCTCTTTAGCAACGACCTACGAGTTATCAAAGTAAACGACTTAGGATATGCAACGACCTACAGGAAGCTACGACTTAACGAGTTAAACAGTTAACGACTTACGACCTAAGTGGTCTTAACGACTTAACTGCTGAAGCGACCTAAGGATGTAACGACCTAACTCTTGAAGCAGGTCAGCAACCTACGACTTAACTATTCGGTGAAGTTTGCGACCTAACTACAAGAAACATTGCGACCTAGCGATGTTGCGACCCAGCAATGTTACGACCTAAAAGCCTAACAACCTAAAAGCTTACCGACCTAACAATACTCTGAGTTATGAAATGCTCCGAGTTAAGAAATGCTACGACTTAAGAGTCTACGAGATAAGGGAGTTTGACTTATGGCAATTGTTGCTAACTTAAGACCTACGACTTATACTAAGTCGCGTACGATTTCTTAAGTCGTCGCCGACCTAACGACTTAGGGGATATTGCGACCTAGCAGTATTACTACCTAAGCAGCTTGACGAGCTAAAGGAAAGGAAGGGAGACGACCTACCGTAGGTCGTTCATGACATACCACTTGTTGAAATGAAGCCAAATGCAGCTTCATCAGCCCTCCGAAGTAACAAAGAAGACTGCGACTTAGCTTAGGTCGCTCGCAACCTACGACCTAGCTTAGGTCGAACGCGACCTAAGACTTAGCAATTTTTTTACCCAGAATTCAGAACTGCTCCTATAAATACCCCACCACTTCCAACATGAGAGGGACTTTTGGCCATTCATTTCTTCAAGCGCCGTTACTCTGTCGAAATCTCCATTCATTCAGCAATCAAAGATCTCCAAACATTCGAGACGCTACAACAAGCTTCGAGAGGAATTCCTTACATCCAACACAGATTCATCGAGTTTCATCGTCGAAGATTGAGCTAGTAGTCAAGATTGTTTCTTGTGATCAAATTGTACTGTTTTCATAAGAGATTTGTATCGATCTGTAACCGGATTCAGTAATAAAGAGATTCAAAGTAGACGTAGGCTTAATCTCAAGCCAAACCACTATAAACTGCTGTCTTTTACTGCTTTTTCTGCTGTTTTACTGCTTAAATTCTGTTCCTGTCACGCGGGTGGTGCTTTCACAATTCAACCACACACACCGGGTGTTAGCGTTCACTTTTTAGCGTTAACATTTTTGGTGCTTTCACTGAGAATTGAACTCAGGAAGATTTTCACCGTTGCTTCGCAAGAAACTCAAAAAAAGAACTTCTCTTAAGAACCAGAAGTTGATTTGAAATGATGGCTCCTGGAAGAAGAGGTAGACCGGTCAGATCCAGAAATGCTCATGAAGGAACTTCCGCCTCCCCAACCGCAGACCAAGCAACTCCTACCATTGGAGTCACCACGGCTGAATTGGATGACGCAGTTTCTGGATTGTACCAACAGATTGAAACCCAAAACGCTTTGATGATGGATAGATTAACTGCTCTGCTCGGGGCAAATCGTCAACCAGAAAACCATCAAACAGCCTTTCCTCAAATGCCACCTTTCCAAACTGAGGGTTCTATGCCGCAGCCAACTGATTGTGAACATGTGCCCAGGCAAGCTTCCGAGGGAAGGACTGATGCCTACCCGGAGATGTCTTTGAACAATAAAGAGTACCTGTCCGAAATGGTTAGCCGCATCATGAAAGAGAGCATGCAAAGGGAAGAGAATGAGAACGACTGTGATTTGCACCGAGCAGAACTCCGTTTACGGAAAGGATCCTGAAAGCGGAATTTCCAAGGAAATTTGCACCTCCTACTATCCAAGCCTATAGGGGAACGAGTGACCCTAATCATTTCCTATACAAATACGATTGGCATATGACCGGTGCAAGAGCATCAGACGAGATCAAGTGTCGATACTTTCCAGTATACTTGGAAGGTGTGGCTTTACTTTGGTTCACAAAGCTTCCAGTTCGGTCTATAGATAAGTTCTCCGACTTAATGCAAAAGTTCAAAGAACAGTTCAGATTGTATGCTTCAAAAGCTAAGGATATAATGTCACTGTCTAACCTTGAACAAGCACCCGGAGAATCAATCAAATCTTTCTTGAGCCGTTTCAATATAGCTCTAGCCGAAGTAGAAAATGCAGAGCCACGCATGATCCTGACTTATTTGATGCGAGCCATTGATAAATCGAGCAAATTTGGAATATGGCTAAAGATGAAAGAACCGAACTCGCTTGAAATTTTTTATAAAAAGGCCGACGAGTTCATTCGCCTTGAAAGCCTTTCTACGACATCGAAAGTAGTTGTTGCCCAAGCTAATAATAAAAGAGAATCTGAAAGTCAGAAAAGGTAAAACGACGGAGAAAAGAATCAGGGGAATGAGAGGAAACTCCACCGCTTCGATCTTTCAGATTTTACTCCTTTAACTGATACACCAAGAAATATCTTTTTTGCAACAAAGGACGTTGTCAGGTATCCTAAGCCACTTGAGATGAAGAGAGGTGCAGTGCGTAATGGAAAATTCTGCCAATTTCACAATCAACCTGGCCATGAAACTGACCAATGTCGCCAATTAAAGAATGTGATTGAAGAATTGCTGAAGCAGGGTAAACTCCAACAATACGTTAAGAGAGGCGGAGTCGATCCAACCTCATCCACTCGGGATCAACAACGTCCTACCCATCAATCCGATTCTCGCAACAACACTGCAGTGCAAGATTCAGAAAAGCTTGTCATTAATGTTGTCACAGGAGGTCCACACCCAGCAGGCAGAAGTTGGGACGACTGCTAATTGTCCACAAAACTGCAACTGGGGCATCTTTCACTTTCTTTGGCATATAAATCCGAAGCTGCGAATCTAGTGCAAATGGAAAATCAGTCCGGAGATTCTGAAACAACAATCACTAGCATCCATTTTTTACTTAACAGCATTGCTTAATTTGTAAAAATGATAATGGATGTGTAACTTCTTCATTGTAAACCGCTGAGAAATCAGTGTGACTGAATAATGAAAAACTATGAATTCTGTGTTTTCTATTACAAAATGCCTGTTATATTTCAATATATAAATACTCTAAATGTATTGCTAAAATGTCAATCTAATATTGCAGGTCATTAAAGAAAAGCTCACCCATCGCAAAGCCAAGCGAGCCCTACAAATCATTTATTAAAGCAAATACCAAGCAACAAAAAATTCCATATTCAAATCCTATACAAGAAGAACTTCACATAAAAAGTTGGCAACTCCACTGGGGCAAGCCTTTGTTAACCGGTTGTGATTGTCAATATGAACAAACATCCAACTAAGTAACTCGCGTTTGTCCCATGAAGTTATTCAACAATGAAGTCCACTTCTTCGGATAAGGCAATTTACTTGCAAAAGGAAAGAAGATACGCTTGGAAATGATAATAAAAGATCGCTAATGAGCAGATGATGGGAGAACAGGCCAAGCAAACACGGAAGCAGCCAAAAGGAATTATGCCTCTCGATAAAAGGGCCGGTAGAACCACCGAAGGGACACCTTCCCAAGCAGAAGGAACAGAACCCTTGCTAACTGATCGTGATGCATCCGATCATGCAGCTTGCGTCCGTCCCGTGGATCTACTCGCCCCTGAGAAGCAACCTTCCTGGTACATCAACCAACCGATGCTCCTTCTCAAAGGTCAACAAAGCCCTCTAACGAGGCACGCCAAAAAATGAAAGTGCTTTCCTCAATCAAAAAAGATTGGTAGAGCCACCGGAGGGGCACCTTCCCAAGCTGAAGGAACAGGGCCCTTGTTAGTTAATTGAGATCGTTTGTGCAAACGAACATCCAATCAAGCAACTTGCGTCCGCCCCGTGGATCCACTCAACCATGAGAAAGTAACTTCCAGGCTAACAAGCCCTCTTCGGAGGCACATTTCACCAGTGTAGAAGTGCAAAATGCCCTTCTTCAGAAGCCCACTTCACCAGAGATGAAATGCTAACAAGCCCTCTTCGGAGGCACATTTCACCAGTGTAGAAGTGCAAAATGCCCTTCTTCGGAAGCCCACTTCACCAGAGATGAAATGCTAACAAGCCCTCTTCGGAGGCACATTTCACCAGTGTATAAGTGCAAAATGCTCCTCTTCGGAGGCCCACTTCACCAAAGATGAAATGCAAAATCACTTCTCTTCGGAGACCAAAATTGCTTCTCTTCGGAGACCAAAATTGCTTCTCTTCGGAGACCGAAATTGCCTCTCTTCGGAGACCAAAATTGCTTCTCTTCGGAGACCAAAATCGCTTCTCTTCGGAGACCAAAAGACCTCTTTGGAGGCACGCTTCACCATGCTTGAAGTACCAGACATAAGCCCTCTTCAGAGGCACAAAAACAAAGCCTTCTTTGGAAGCGCTAAACAAATCAAGAAATTTCTTCAGAAAAAGTTCACTTCACTGTGTGGGAAAATCCATTTCTTAATAAATGAAAGTGATCATACCCGAAAATTGAAGTGTTCTTAGGAAGAAAGAGAAAGCAAAATTTTTTTTTTCCAATATGAAATGTATTCTATTAAAAGCAGAATAGTCTTTCCTCAAATCGAAAGAATTATTCTCTAAGATAAGAATACAAGTAGTGAGCCGTGATACAGGGGCATATAGCTATATTACTAGAAACAACACTCAACCGTCATACCATGAGCTCACTACAGTATTATATGAAGTTAATAAAGAATCATTTATTCTACATTACAATAGGAAATAAATGCATTCTCACATACACAAGAATCTGTACAAACAAAAAGGATTATTTCATTCAAAATTGTAAAAATTCTTTACATGTGCAGATCTCAAAAAGCGGAGACCGGTATCCGCACAACTTCCGGTCAATACAAACAGAAAAGGCAAAATCAGGCTCATTTCTCCTCCTTCCCGCCTGTGGAGCTTTTACCCGGCCTAATGATTAGTTTCTGAGGCCGCTGTGGATGAGTCGGGGAAGAAGGAGAAAGAGGAGCAGCTGGATCTTCTTCAACGTTTTCTTCATCAGCCAAAGCGCTCTTCTTCTTCTTCCTCATTGCGCGTTTCCCCTTCCTCTTGGAAGAAGACTCACTTCCCGGAGTAAAGAATTCAGAAAGCTTTGTATCGTCATCAAAAGTTGGCTTCGGGGTCTTCTCACCTTCTTCAAGCTCTCCAGTCTTTTGCTCTTGCGAAACAACCGGATCGTCCAAGTCTTTGAGAGCTTCTTTTTTCTCTTCTTGCGATTCTAGTTGAGAAGCGGACAGAGAAGTGACTTGAGAAGGCGGAGGAACAGTAGCCAAAGAAGAGGAAGTGTGCGCAGCGCTAGGAACTTCCGCTACAGAAGAAAAGAAATCAAAATCAGTATTCTCCGAGAAAAAAGAAGACAGTGGATCGTCAAAGCTTAAGTAATAAGTAAGAAGTTCGTCGAACTCGGTTAAGTCGAATAAGCGATTCACTGAATTCGTCTCGTCAAAGTTACCTGGAGAAGTCGCTTTGGCGAGATCAATCTCAAATTCCCGAGCCTGAAAGTCCTTCATTGCCTCTTCCTCTGTAGGAGTGGTCACAGTTTCTTTGTCAACCTTAGCGGGAGGCGTGGAGTGAGAACTAGAGCCAGTAATACCCACGTGAGCTGAAGCCGAAGTATGAGCAGGAGCAATAGGAGGTATTTCTCTCTCAGGAAGCTTCTCTCCCGTCGCCTCGGCCCGCACTCGGGTAAGCTGCTCTTTTCCTTTGGCAAGGGCAGCGCGGGCGCTCTCATCTAAGTAGGTAGCTTGAAGATTTGCTTCAGCATAACCGGCATCGCCGAACATGTCAATGATTGCCTCCCATACTTCCGCTAAGGTGACTTCATATTCTGGTCCCAAAAATGAAAGGCTCCCACGCCCCAGGACGCAATGCATATAAAAGTCGAATAAAGTCGCGTCAATGGTGGCTTTGGTTGCCTTATAGGATTCTTCAGCTGCAGCCTTACCAGAGAGAGCTTCATCATGCTCTCTTTCAGCCTTCAATAACTGAGACTGTAGCCTCGCAATTTCTAAGTCTTGAGAGCTGATTTTCTCCTGAAGTTGAGCAGCGTCATCACGATATTTTCTAGTAACATGCTGTTCTGCTTCAAGTTTCACTTCAGTATCTCGCTGAGCAGCATGGGCGTCTCGAACTTGTTTTTGGAGCATTTCTTCTTTCTGAGAATAAGAAGTGGAAGAAGTAGCAAGCTCATTTTTGAGCCTTTCAACTTCAGCTTCGAGCTTCCCATAACCATCACTAATGCTTTTCATTTCAGCATCGTGCTGCTTGCAGACTTTATCCCATTCAGATTTATCGTTTTCCATGGTCATCATGGCCTCAAGGTTCATATGGTTGACCCTTTGAAGTTCATCAACCAGCTTCTGCCATCCAGACATTCTTTCAATGTCAAGCTTGACAGCATCGACATTCCTCAGCATCGCCTGCTTATCAATGGGAACCAAATCTAAGTCAAAACGGACTCCTCTTAGACACCAATTTGGAAATCGGCTCTGAAGTGTGGGAGGCCCGTCCCCGGCTTGATACTGAGGCCTATTAATAATTGCCTGGATGTCAGACTTCTTAAGGGCAGGAGAACCGGACGATGTATTAGGAGGAATAGAAGCGGTAGTCTTTTCCGAGATATTAGACGTATCTTTCTCGCCAAGTCTGATCCATTTGCTGGAATCATCGGAAGTATGACTCTTCCCCTTGTTGTCGTAAGATTTTCTCTTGTAAGGATCGTCACTTCTGCGGGAAGAGTCACGTCGCTCGTCCCTACTCCCATAGTGCTCTTCATCTTCTCTCCGACGACGTTCTTCATGAGCTCGCCTTTCGTGAGCCTTTCTGGCAGCCCTTTCCTCATTAGTTTCCTTCGGGGCACCGATATAACTCCTAAAGTCATAAGCATCGCGGCTTCCGTAACGCTGGAATTTGTCAAAGTAAGAGCCACTTCGCCCTATTGTAGAACCTGAAATTGAAAAAGAAAGGCAAGTCTTAGAAATTTTCAAATTAAAGGAGCTAAGTGCATATAAGTGCCAAAATCATAAGTGAGTGTGATGTGCAAACTACGCGCGTCAGACTACAAACCACTTTTGGGTGTGGAAATGGCAATAACTTGTGTAGAAGGCGTTGTGGTTTGTTGCAAGGAAGAAGTTGTTTCGATAACAGGAGAGATCACTTTAGAAACATCATCTTTAAAGAGCTCCTGAGAGGTTATCATGATATCGCTCAGACTATCAAAAGTATCGTCGCCATGATGCACGGGAGAATTATCTTTTTCGACTTCCGCCTCAGCCGTCTTTTCAGAAACGTGAAGATTTTCCTCTTCTTCAATAACCGGGGCAAGCACTAATTTACTGGACGACCCCGCAATGTCAGTAGGAGTAGAACACTTTACCAATGAAGTCTCAATGGTAAGTTCTTTCAATGAAAGTTCTTTAGCAGGAGCGGGGGCATCTGACTCCGTAGCTGGAGAATCAGGGACTTCATGCAGTTGAGTAGAGCGAGAAGGATGTAAGAGTCCGAATTGATGGAGAAACTCATCTTTCAATAGAAATTGAACACTCCTCTCTTCAAATGGCACGGCCATAAGCCTCTCGAAGGTTGTTTTGTGACTAGGGTTCCTAGAAGGAGGAGGGAGCGCTGAAATAGTAGAAAAAGAAGTTAATACTTGACAATTCGGACTTTGAAGAATTCAGAAAAAATAAGGAGCAAAGACAAAAGGTCGTACTTCCCACTCTCCAAATAGCGTAAAATCCCGGGGAACAGCGAACAAAGAAAAACTGGCTCAGGAACCCGGGAACGCTTTCGGGAAGACCAGTAACCAGTCTACGGTTCCTGGCACTCCTTACAAGAGTGATAGAGGGATGGTCTTTGTTCTTTGCAAATGAACACAGGAAGCGAATTTCTCCAAAACTGGGAAAACAGTCCAGCGTTCTCCTAAAAAGCACACACATCCCTAGCAGAATGGCATAGCCATTAGGATGTAGTTGAAAAGGGGAAATAGATAGTCGGAGGAGAAGTTCTCGAAGACAGTCGTTAAACGGGGGGATAGCTCCACTCAAACACATTTGGCGGTTAACTGCGACAAAGCCTTGGGGCGGCCTATCAGCAGTATCATTTATTCCAGGGAACAAAGCATCAGCTTCAGCAATGCCAAACTGGATGCATAACTGACAAAAAACTTTATGGCTCAGAGTGGTAGAAGTCCTTTCTGGAGGATCATTCAATGGAGTAGCAATTGGAAAAGCTTCTCCAACTAGTTCCAAGTCTTCTTGTTGAGACGCCATTCTACACAATCAACTGGATGATCAAATATTAAGGTGCACGTTTCCTAAAAATGTGAAGTGTTATGTAAAACTAGTGAAATAACAGGTAAACATAACTGGAATCAAATTGGTTGATTTTTGTCAAATAAAGAATTCCGGGACTTGTTATTATAAGTACAAGTACAGTGTTGATGCATACAAGTCAGCTTTAATTGTTTAGGTTTTACTTTAATGCTTCACCTGAACATATCAATTCACAACATTTCATACACATAAGTTCATTTGAGTTGCTTATTTCTTATTGGCTAATCTGTCGTTCGATGTGGGCAGTCGATGACAGTATATTCGTCCCTCTTTTCTGCAAGTGTTATGTTTAACAGGTTGACAGCTAAAAAATTAAAGTAATCTGCAAGAAAGTACAACAAAAAGTTTAAGTTCAAGCAGTTAGAAGTTCAAGCAATTCATTCTGGCAGTTTGAAACTAAGGTTTAGTCAAATTCCATCAAGGCTTTGCAAATGTCCAAGGCATGTTCTCTTAAGTCAGATCGTTCAAGTCCAAGAATTCGAAGCAATGGAGTTTTTAAGTTATTAAGTCGTTCATATGAGTTCGCGAGTTACGAGTTAAGGGCTATCTCATCCACGACCTAGTCATTCAGATGTGCTCGCAAGTTAAGGATTTAAGTGCTAACTCGTCAACGATCCATGAGAAATTGCAACAAGATAGGTCGTTAACTTTTTAGGCCGTAAGCCGCACAAGAGAAAAGTCAAAATAACATTGTCCTAGCTCGGCAATGACCTAAACCCAATGCCGCAGTAAGCAACCAGAAGAGTTAAGTCGTGCGCGATCTAAGCTGAGAAGGTTTTAGGTCGTTCTCAGGGGATCTCGAGCTATCTCCTACTCAAACCAAAGCATCAGTTCCTCTCTTCAAATTCTTTCCTCCACTAAGAATCCCATTCCTCATAATTCTCCAACCCGATAATGGCCTCTTCATCCCCTCTAAGATCACAAATCAGCCAACCTAATGCACTGAAACTCTTCCCCTTCTTCTCGCAAATCACCGAAAGCCAAATCGAACCATTTCGATTTCCTCGACGATCAATTGAAACAAAAATCGTGAAGGAAGGCATAAGGTAAGCGAAATTCATAGTTTGGTGATAGCCGAGGATTGAGTAGAGAATGGGATCACTTACGCAATACGAAATTGAAGGTGTTTGATGGACGAGTAGTTGGATTCGCCTTTGAGAGCTTGAAATCTTGTTAATGGCAGAATGCAAAGTCAGATGAGATGAGGGAGTAACGACCTAAAATATTTATACCCAGGGCAATGAAATGTGAACCGGCACCACACGACCTATGTCCTCGCTAAGTCGTTCACGATATAACAACTAATCAAAGCACAAGAGAAGGTCGAAGCACACGACCCACGACCTAGGCATGTACTTCGAGGGGCAAATGTTAACGCCTCTTTAGCAACGACCTACGAGTTATCAAAGTAAACGACTTAGGATATGCAACGACCTAAAGGAAGCTATGACTTAACGAGTTAAACAGTTAACGACTTACGACCTAAGTGGTCTTAACGACTTAACTGCTGAAGCGACCTAAGGATGTAACGACCTAACTCTTGAAGCAGGTCAGCAACCTACGACTTAACTATTCGGAGAAGTTTGCGACCTAACTACAAGAAACATTGCGACCTAGCGATGTTGCGACCCAGCAATGTTACGACCTAAAAGCCTAACAACCTAAAAGCTTACCGACCTAACAATACTCCGAGTTATGAAATGCTCCGAGTTAAGAAATGCTACGACTTAAGAGTCTACGAGATAAGGGAGTTTGACTTATGGCAATTGTTGCTAACTTAAGACCTACGACTTATACTAAGTCGCGTACGATTTCTTAAGTCGTCGTCGACCTAACGACTTAGGGGATATTGCGACCTAGCAGTATTACTACCTAAGCAGCTTGACGAGCTAAAGGAAAGGAAGGGAGACGACCTACCGTAGGTCTTTCACGACATACCACTTGTTGAAATGAAGCCAAATGCAGCTTCATCAGCCCTCCGAAGTCACAAGAAGACTGCGACTTAGCTTAGGTCGCTCGCGACCTACGACCTAGCTTAGGTCGAACGCGACCTAAGACTTAGCAATTTTTCTGCCCAGAATTCAGAGCTGCTCCTATAAATACCCCACCACTTCCAACATGAGAGGGACTTTTTGCCATTCATTTCTTCAAGCGCCGTTACTCTGTCGAAATCTCCATTCATTCAGCAATCAAAGATCTCCAAACATTCGAGAAGCTACAACAAGCTTCGAGAGGAATTCCTTACATCCAACACAGATTCATCGAGTTTCATCATTGAAGATTGAGCTAGTAGTCAAGATTGTTTCTTGTGATCAAATTGTACTGTTTTCATAAGAAATTTGTATCGATCTGTAACCGGATTTAGTAATAAAGAGATTCAAAGTGGACGTAGGCTTAATCTCAAGCCGAACCACTATAAACTGCTGTCTTTTACTGCTTTTTCTGCTGTTTTACTGCTTAAATTCTGTTCCCGTCATGCGGGTGGTGCTTTCACAATTCAATCAGACACACCGGGTGTTAGCGTTCACTTTTTAGCGTTAACAACTGTATACCTATCCAAATACGTTACCTTCCTTTCCATCATTTCCCCCATTTTATTTTTAAAACGCAATTTACAGTTCAAAAAAAAAGAAACGCAAACTTCAAAAATTCCAACCTCACAAAATACTCAATGGAAAATTTTGAAATTAATTTTAAAAATCCTATTTTGCAGAGAGCTTTAATCTGATATAGATATTGTAGGGTGCGATCGTGATCAGAGGGGCTCGATAGTATTGTCGCTCACAAGAATGAGCTAGGGCTTCGAATTTGAGGAAGCATAGGCAACGTGAGGATGCGACACCGGTAGCGGTGGGTTGCTCGAAGCAAGGCGCGCCTCCCCCTAAATGTTCATCATCTCTGATCAATTTTTGGCACGTGCGACTGTTGGGGGGTCGCGCTCGTTTCGCCTTATCACGAATTGAAGGAAGGTTGCAGTTTTGTCGAGGTGATGTTGGCGGAGTCTAGTTCGAGGAGACGAGGGGATTGGCATCGGTTCAGGTGGGCAACACTTCGTATCGGTGTATCAGTGCACGCGTGCACGAATTTGGAGCTACAGGAAATTGTTTGGGGAAGATGACGGTGTTGGGCCGGGTCTGTATTCCAGTGGGTATGGGCTGTGTATAAAAAAAAGATTAGAAAGAAGAAAAAAAGAGAAGAAGAAAAAAAAGGAAAAAAGAAAAGAAAAGAGGACTACATGCATGTTTGGGAAAGAAAGGTTGATGGTAGGCCGAGCCTTGTGACGTTGGGTGAGTTTTGATTTTTTTTAAAATGAATTTGAGTTTAAATTTATTAAATCGAAGAACTTAAAATTGTATAACTCTCATATGTGAGGTTGGATTGGGATGAATCTTTTTGTGTTGGGATCGTAGTGTCATCATCTACGCATAGGAAATGGTTTGGATGAATTTGGAGTTTCTGGAATTCTCAGTAAAATTCAAATGTGTTCGAAATTTATCGGAACCGGAACGCGAAGCGACAATAAAAATCAATGTGAGTTAATCTCACTCAATTTTGGACTGCTGGTTAATTTTAAATAGTTAAAATTAATTATTGATTGATTGGCTGAATCGATATATTATTACCAGTTGACGTGATATTATATATAGTAGTTTATATATATATATATATATATATTAGTAGTTGGATTGATTTTCCCGCCTATTGGAGCGGATGAGACCCTATACGCCCCGTATAATAGCGGATGACCCTATAAACCGCGATATCCCCCTCGAAGTGGGATTGGTCTTTTTATGTTGTATTAACATCTGTGGATGCAGGGAAACATGTTGGAGGGATCCAACTGGATTCCTCAAAAATGTTGAATTAAATTTCATATATATTGATATATGGCCTGTTTGAATAATCTGCGGTATATTATAGTGTGATTTGGAATTATTGGATGCTAGGGTAGTTTTGGCC
The DNA here is from genome assembly GCA_030737815.1 of Allium fistulosum. Lineage (NCBI taxonomy): Eukaryota > Viridiplantae > Streptophyta > Magnoliopsida > Asparagales > Amaryllidaceae > Allium > Allium fistulosum. The sequence goes on from CM060905.1 coordinate 1,150,328,492, forward strand.
TAGATATTGGTATTTTTAAATATCAATAATAAATGGTTTGAATTTGGAAAGAAAATAAAAAGAAATTGGAAGTAAAATATTTATAGTGAAATTTGGATTAATTAAAAGAAATGAATTTGGGTAAAATAAATAGTTTGATTTTAAAATTGTACTTGATAATTTCAGAATATGGAAAATAGAGATTTTGGAATAATATAAATAAAAGGATTTTAAATAATAAAACTTAAGCGATATTTGTTTTTAAGTGTAAAAGGATTTGTTTTAAAAATCGAGATTTAAAATAGTTTGGGAAAATAAAAATGAAATTTGAAAATAAAATATGAAATTGTTATACTAGATCTTAAATAAGATTTTAAATTATGAAATGGAAGTGGAATCGGAATTTAGTTGGGTTTTGGAACATAGTTGGATTATTTGAGAAATTGATTTCGAAATGGAATTCAATTTAGAAATCGATTTGTAATCAATTAAGTATTGTGAAGCCCTTATAAACGAAAAATAGGATTATGGGATTTATAAACAAGGTTTATAAATAAAGTGAAGTGATTATAAGTGGATGAATTAAAAATATAAGTTCACGGTGAGGATTTATAATGAGAAGGGTAAATCGACTTAAAAATAAATGATAGATTTATTTTTAGAAAAGTGAAAAAAGGGATTTACGAAATTGGGACGTAAATCAATTAGTGATAAATCTATAGAGATTTGTAAATATTAGACTGCCTATATTGTGATTGGAAAATATATTTCTATTGATAAGTTGAGTTTGTTTAAAAAGAGGATTTTAAATTATTAAACTAGGAAATTTAAAAGTGGTTAAAAATATTCCAGAAAATCAGTTATTTAAATATTCTTGAATTTGTCAAAATGGATTATAAGTTTATAAATAAGTTTTGTAAATCGACTAGAATCTTATTAATAAATTAGAATTAATTATTGTTTCAAAATGTTTTAAATTGTTTAAAGTATACTTAATTATTAATTAAGTTAGTTATAATGAGTTGATATTAGGTTAATTATTGTTAAAGAATTAATTAGTATGATTATTTTTAAAAGATAAATTATTCAATATTAATATTTTTATATAATAATTTTTATTTAAAGAGTATTTGCCTAAGTTTAACTTGGAAAATTTATATAGAAATTTTATAAGTATTATTTTGAAAAATTATTTAATAAAGTTTTCGGAAAGTAATGGTATACTTTCATGGCGAAATAGGAGGCAGTGAGTGCCTATGGTTAACTTTTGGATTTTTCTAGGATAGAGACGTAACCATTGAGCTGTGAATCCATGGTTGATACCGCATGGTGCTTTCCATATTTTTTTTCAAAAGATTTCAAATATTTTTGAAAAGAATGGTTAGTGAACGTACTTACTTAGATAAGATAAGTACATACCTTCTGATGAAGAGATTTAATTTATTAAAAATTAAATTAAATGAGATTTAGTGTTTTCAGTGGAAAGTGAAATATTTGGTTGAATGATTGTTTATTTGATAGTTAAATAACCGACTATCAAATCTTGGCCAGTTTTGACTTAGGAAGTATGATTATATATTCGAGTTCCTCGGTAAGGACTTGAATACTTGTTGCATACTTCCAAAAGAACAAGGAATGAGTCAACCAGAAATTATCGGTTGTTGGTTGGGAGAGACCAGGATCGAATATATTATCCAAAAACCACTTCGAACCAACATATGCATTCGAATGGAAGACATCTTGAAGATGATTGAAGACGGTGCTCCTTAAAGTGCCTTTGGTTTCGTTTAGAGAACGAACTTGTATGGATGAATGCTAGCATTGCATTTCGTCCTGGAGGGAAGTGTTAGCATTCCAAGATGGTTTGCAATAAGGAAATGGTAAGAGCGTACCTCTCAAGCCTCACAACCCGGGAATGGCTATACAAAGTAGGCCGCAAGGCTATGTGGTTCACTCCCATTAGGGTATGATCATCCCTTATTAGAGTATATCTCTATGTATGCTTCGAGGCCCATTTTTGGTTGTTGATCACAACCTAAGGGTAATCATATTCGGTGCTATCCAATCAGGGTTAAGCCGGTCTTGTCATGCGGAGGTTGAAAGGTTTTCGATCTCACATTACATTTTATCTCGAGGTGTACTGCTTTCGAAAGGTAGTCCCTTACCTTGCCATTATTGGAAATCCATTCTTCAATAAGCTCCTTCGGTTTTGGATTGCATATTTATTACTGCTATCATGTACACACATCAGAGCTACTTTGTTTTTAGATAATTTAAACCCTAGACATTATTGTAATATCATTGGATTTTTATAATAGAAATGGTTTGGTTATCGTAGGGTAAAAATGTGAGAAATGCGGATTACGGATCTTAAGGCTAGAATTGACACTAGAGGGAGGGGGTGAATAGTGTTTTAAGGAATTACTAATTCTTTTTGAGTTTATCTTAATTTGAACACAAATGTATGCAATATTCAGACACAGATATGATCACAGAATCAAATACAGATGCAGATATAAAGTAAAAGCAATAAAGGAAAGAACACACCGGATTTTATACTGGTTCGGAGTTACCCTACATCCAGTCCCGCAACACAAGTACGGATTTCCTTTCAAAATCAATTCATACAATTACACCCTCGATTTCAAGGCCACGAGGTACACCGCTCCAGATTCACCATCCTCTGGGTAGAGATACTTGATTTTACGGGCAACAAGTTCACCCGATTGATTTTCCAGGCTACAATCGCACCTTTTCTCGTTCGATTGATTACAAAGAAGTCTGTAACTCCGAATAGCACTGGGATCTTGTTGAGATAGTGATAGAGAATCAAACCAGAGATGACCTAGTTAGATTCAATGGTGATTTTGGCAGAGTAATGGTAAAAATGCATATAAAGAAATGTGGAAGAAGAAGAGGAGTGAAATCAGAGAAAATATGATTATAAATTTGTTTAAAACAGCCCCTATTTATAGTAGAACAACAACCATGTCCATTCGTGAAAGGATATGACGAATAGACACTTCCTTTGAAATTCAAACTTTTGAAATAAACTGTCACCTTGTCGACAAGGGGTACTTGGGGTTGTCGACAGGCCTAAGTTACTTTTGGTAATTTGTTTTTCTTTGAAAATAATTTCTATCTTGTATTAAAACTATTTTAAGCTTTATAAATATACTTAACTATAGTTAAAATACATAAATAAGTATAGAGAATAATATTTTGGTATATATAAAATTTTACTATAATTTTATATTTAAATCTAAGTATAAATATTAATAGTTGAATATATTATAATTAAAAGATAGTTTAAAACCAAGGATAATTTGATATTGAAAATAAAGATTATTTTGAGGCTAAAAGTATTTTAAAACCAGGATAGATGTTTTTGATTTAAAAAGGAAGATTTTGAAATCATTTTGAAAACAAGATATAATTTTGTAAAACATTTGAATAAAAGTTAGTGGATACAAAACAATGTTCCACTAGATTTTTCATAGGTTCCATCCTACTTAGGGTTCCATCCCTTTAACGGGCTCGAAGTGGATTCCATTCCACGAATAAAATGGATTTTAAGATGTCAGTGCTTTTCTAGGAGTTTTAACAAAATTCCTAACTAAACTACTTATATTGAAATCTTGAACTCTTGATAATCTTGATACTCATGAGTCTTGAATCTTGATATCTTCGATCTTGAGTTCTTCAGTTCTTGAATCTCTATACTGTATAGTCTTCATTCTTTGGTACCTGCATATATATCGTGCATATACATATATATCTAAACAATAATGTTAGTATTTATATTTTATAATCTTATTCTAAGGTTGTTGTCATCAAAACCAACTTCTCAGGGACTAACAATCTCCCCCTTTTTGATGATGACAACCTTTGTTTATAAAATATCACTTCTATCCTAATAACTTGCACTTCTATCCTAATAACTCCCCCTAAAACTAATAACTCCCCCTTAATCTATGCCTAACTATCCTATTTTATACTTCTCCCCCTTTGTCATCAACAAAAACAAAGTTTAAATCTATACAACTCCCCTTTAATCTAATACTATATTACATGTGATTATAATGATAGTGTTATCATAAATAATCATCACTTAATTCTGAAACTAAAACTTAGCCCTTAATAACTAACTCTACTAACTAAGAATCCATATATGATAATATTTATAATAATGATAATGTGAGAATTCAAATATGAGAACACAAATAATTTATTAATTATATAATGTTATATTTACATTTGCGTAGAAAACGTAAGTAAGATCATATACAAATAACTATAAGAAAGAGAGAAAAGAAACTAATGTGTATCCTTGACAATGGGAGATCTATGAACATAGCAATTTGGGTAGTGGAAACGGAAATTTCCACGTTGTTCGACTAGATTTCCATCCTTGTCAAAGCACACTTCGCCAACGCAAATAACTTTATCGTCATCTTCAGCGTACTCTTCTTTCATGGGGGCTTCTTCTTCTTTTTCCTCGTTGTCCTCTTGCACTTGAACACTTGAGTATTCTTCATTGATCAAGATGGGATTGGCGTGATTGTCCATTAGAAACTTTTGCAAGTTTCTAAGGATTTTGCCTTGCTGTTCTTGTTCTTTGGCCATTCTGATTTGCACCACTTGAATTTCAGTCATAAGTTCCAGTGCATCCTTCTAGGAAACCTCCATTTTCATAACTCGTGCAAGCGTAGTTCATTGAAATGGTCCGGTAGAAGGAGAAGAGAACGAAAAGGTTGAATTTTTGTTTGATTTGGAGGAGGAGGCCATTGTTTTATTGTTTTCATAAGTTAGAACAGAGAAAGAACAGAAAGAATGAACATAATTTCGAAATAAGAAGAATATATAACCACCTATTTGAATTTTGGTGGGAAAATTTCAAAAAAAAAATCGTTATATGTCGACAGGGGTAAAAGAGGGTTGTCGACAAGGTACTTATATTTTTGCTATTTGATTTATTTTAACTTAATTTTAATTATACTTTATATATTTACTTCCTTACTTATATTATCTTTGAGAAAATGATGTCTGATATCAATATGTTTAGTTCGAGCATGATGAGTAGGATTTTTGGATAAATTTATTGCACTAGTATTATCATAATAAATTGGTGATTTTGAGATATTTAAACCAAAATCTTTTAAAGTTTGTTGCATATATATTACTTGAGAACAAGCCAAAGCAGCAGAAATATACTCTGCTTCGGTTGTTGATAAAGAAACTATGTTTTGCTTTTTACTAAACCAGGAAACCAGAGAATGCCCCAAAAAATGACAAGTTCCACTTGTACTTTTTCGGTCTGATTTACAACCAGCATAGTCAGCATCATAGTAAGATATTAATTCAAAAGAATCATTTTTAGGATAAAATAAGTCATAATCAAAGGTGTTTTTAACATATCTTATGATACGTTTTACAGCTTTTTAGTGGGTCTCTTTAGGTTGGGATTTATATCTTCCACAGAGACAAACACTATGCATGATATCAGGTCTACTAGTAGTGATATAGAGTAGTGATCCAATCATTCCTCTATATAATTTTTGATCTACATCTTTCGAGAGATCTTCTTTACTTAGGTACTCATTGGTTGCCATGGAAGTGGGTTTTCCACTTGCAGTAGTCAAACCAAATTTACTAACTAGGTCTTTAGCATATTTTTCTTGACTGATAAAGATTCCATTATCTAATTGTTTTATTTGCAATCCTAGAAAGAAGTTTAATTCACCCATATGACTCATCTCAAACTCTTTTGTCATTATTTCAGAAAATTCTTTATTCATTTCAAAATTAGTTGATCCGAAAATGATATCATCTACATAAACTTGTACTAGTTGAATATCATTTTTATTTCTTTTAGTAAAAAGAGTATTAACTACTTTACCAATTTCAAAGTTTGATTGTAATAAGTAAGATCTTAGTCTATCATACCAAGCTCTAGGAGCTTGTTTTAGACCATATAGAGCTTTCTTAAGTTTGTAAACATGATTCGGTAATTTTTCGTCTTCAAAAAGTGGTGGTTGTTCAACATATACTTCCTCTTTTACAAATCCATTAAAAAGGCACTTTTAACATCCATTTGAAATAATTTGAAATTATTATGATTTGTGAAAGCAAGTAGAATTCTAATGGCTTTTAATCTTGCTACGGGAGCAAAGGTTTCATCACAATCTATTCCTTCTTCTTGACAATAACCTTGAGCGACTAATCGGGCTTTATTTCTAACGACCTCACCTTGTTCATTCATTGTATTTTTATAAACCCATTTACTTCCAATTATAGTTTTATTTTCAAGTCTAGGAACAAGTTCCCAAACATCATTTCTAGTGAATTGATTTAGTTCTTCTTGCATAGCCAAAATCCATGAATCATCAGTTGATGCTTCTTTTGGATTTTTGGGTTCAATAGTTGATATAAAGGCTACATTGCTCATTTTACTTAGTTGATTTCTAGTTGTAACAACAGATTGCATATCTCCTAGTATATTTTCTATAGGATGATCTTTTAATAGTTTAATCTTTTTATTAGGATGATTAATTTCATCATTAGTTTCAGTTGACTCTTGATTTTGAGTAATTAAATCCTCTTCATCATTTGTATCTTCAAATTTTTTGAGATTTTCATCGAATGAAACATGCATTGTTTCTTCGATGGTGTTAATTATTAAATTAAACACTCTGTATGCTTTACTTCTATTAGAATATCCGATAAAGATACCTTTGTCGGATTTAGGATCAAATTTATCTAAGTTATCTTTTGTATTTAAAATAAAACATTTACTTCCAAAAATTCTAAAATAAGATACCTTAGGTTTCTTTCCATGAAGAAGTTCATAAGATGTCTTATTAGTTAAAGGTCTAATTAAAATTCTATTTAAAATATAACAGGCGGTAGCAATTGCTTCTGCCCAAAAATGTTTTGGTAATTTACTATCTGAAAGCATAGTTCTCGCACACTCTTGAATCGTCCTATTTTTACGTTCTACTACTCCGTTTTGTTGTGGAGTTCTTGGAAATGAAAAATTGTGAGTTATTCTCTTTTTATTGCAGAATTCCTCAAACTTTTCATTTTCAAATTCACCACCGTGATCACTACGGATGGTTATAATTTTTATAGAAAGTTGATTTTGAATCCTTTTTGTAAAGTTCTTAAAACTTTCAAAAGTATCACTTTTATGTTTCAAAAATATTGTCCATGTACATCTAGAATAATCATCTACAATTACAAAAACATATTTACTATGATTTATTGACTGAATTTGAGATGGACCAAATAAATCAAGATGAAGTAATTCAAGAGGTTTTGAAGTTGAAATCATATCTTTTAATTTAAAGGAACTTTTTCTAAGTTTTCCTAATTGACATGCATCACATAAACTATCTACTTAAAATTCATTTTAGGGAGACCTCTTATTAGATCATGTTTTGACAGTCTAGATAAGAGTTTGAAATTCAAATGCCTAAATCTCTTATGCCAAATCCAAGAGTCACTTGTATTTGCTAAAAGACACAAGTTATCATTTGAAACTTTCATACTAAGAATATAAATATTCCTTTTCCTAATTCCCTCAAATATTATGGTTGAATTATTATCTTCAATGTGACACTTATCTTTTTCAAATTTAATTTTATATCCTTTATCGAAAAGTTGACTAATACTTAGCAGATTATGTTTCAAATTCTTAACTAGCAAAACATTAGTAATAATAGGAGTTCCAGAGTTACCGACATTGCCGATGCCAATCACATATCCTTTTGAGTTGTCTCCAAAGTTAACCAGTCCTCCGTCTTTGTATATTATATCATTCAGCATATCCGGATTACCAGTCATGTGTCTAGACCATCCACTATCGAGTATCCATTTATTCTTTTTGATCTGCACAATTTGTCCATTGTGGATTGATTCCTCAACACCCATAAAACATGTTTCCTGCACATCATACAATTTTAGTAGATAACTTGAATTTGAATATTGATTATATGCAGACTCATGAGACAGTGATGATCCGAATATTTATAAACTAGAATTAACAATTTTTTCAAACAAAGCCATTTTAAAAGCTTTTTCAAAATTCATTATGAAACTTTGAAAACCTTGCTCTGATCCAAATGTGAGAAATGCGGATTACGGATCTTAAGGCTAGAATTGACACTAGAGGGAGGGGGTGAATAGTGTTTTAAGGAATTACTAATTCTTTTTGATTTTATCTTAATTTGAACACAAATGTATGCAATATTCAAACACAGATATGATCACAGAATCAAACACAGATGCATATATAAAGTAAAAGCAATAAAGGAAAGAACACACCGGATTTTATACTGGTTCGGAGTTACCCTACATCCAGTACCGCAACACAAGTACAGATTTCCTTTCAAAATCAATTCTTACAATTACACCCTCGATTTCAAGGCCACGAGGTACACCGCTCCAGATTCACCATCCTCTGGGTAGAGATACTTGATTTTACGGGCAACAAGTTCACCCGATTGATTTTCCAAGCTACAATCACACCTTTTCTCGCTCGATTGATTACAAAGAAGTCTATAACTCTGAATAGCACTGGGATCTTGTTGAGATAGTGATAGAGAATCAAACCAGAGATGATCTAGTTAGATTCAATGGTGATTTTGGCAGAGTAATGGTAAAAATGTATATAAAGAAATATGGAAGAAGAAGAGGAGTGAAATCAGAGAAAATATGATTATAAATTCGTTTAAAATAGCCCCTATTTATAGTAGAACAACAGCCATGTCCATTCGTGAAAGGATTGACGAATAGACACTTCCTTTTAAATTCAAACTTTTGAAATAAATTTTCACCTTGTCGACAAGGGGTACTTAGGTTGTCGACAGGCCTAAGTTATTTTTGGTAATGTGATTTTCTTTGAAAATAATTTCTATCTTGTATTAAAACTATTTCAAACTTTATAAATATACTTAACTATAGTTAAAATACATAAATAAGTATAGAGAATAATATTTTGCTATATATAAAATTTTACTATAATTTTATATTTAAATCTAAGTATAAATATTAAAAGTTGATATATTATAATTAAAAGATAGTTTAAAACCAAGGATAATTTGATATTGAAAATAAAGATTATTTTGAGGCTAAAAGTATTTTAAAACCAGGATAGATGTTTTTGATTTAAAAAGGAAGATTTTGAAATCATTTTGAAAACAAGATATAATTTTGTAAAACATTTGAATAAAAGTTAGTGGATACAAAACAACGTTCCACTAGATTTTTCGTAGGTTCCATCCTACTTAGAGTTCCATCCCTTTAACGGGCTCGAAGTGGATTCCATTCCACGAATAAAATGGATTTTAAGATGTCAGTGCTTTTCTAGGATTTCAACAAAATTCCTAACTAAACTACTTATATTGAAATCTTGAACTCTTGATAATCTTGATACTCATGAGTCTTGAATCTTGATATCTTCGATCTTGAGTTCTTCAGTTCTTGAATCTCTATACTGTATAGTCTTCATTCTTTGGTACCTGCATATATATCGTGCATATACATATATATCTAAACAATAATGTTAGTATTTATATTTTATAACCTTATTCTAAGTTGTTGTCATCAAAACCAACTTCTCAGGGACTAATAAAAAACCCATCCGTGTTTATGTGCAGCATAGTCTTACGAGATAACTTTAATTTCAAAATGATCTTTCAAATATAGAAATCTATATGATTTGTTTTGAGTTTCTCATGGTTGTTTTACCAGACTGACCCGGGCATTGTTTTACTATAATGCTCGAGTAAACCCGAGCATGTTTTCCCGATTTAGCTGGACACTTTGAAGCTTGTAGAAGACGAGCTGGATGCCTCAAGGACATACTCCCGTATTTTTCTTTATATTCCACTATTTGTTCTAGTTGTAGTTATCAAATTGTAAGAATAGACTGTTATAACTGTCCAAATTGATGATAGATTAGCGTTGTGCTTTGATATGTGTATGTATATTAAGGTTTGTTTCTTTTGTAAAGACTTGTTTATATTATATATTACTCATCATGTTTTGTGAGATTCTATTCTGTGTTTTCTTTCTTTAACCCCTAATGACCTGTCTTTAGGACACTTAAATGATCGGCACCCAAATATCGACGATGTATTAAGTATAGTTTTTAGGTGTAAGAAAGGCAGATCATTACACGTGGTATCAGAGCTTAGGTTGAACAAACACCTAGTCCTCGGTGGGGTAAAAACTCATTTGAGATAGGGTAAGTGAGCCCCTAGAATGAGTCTGAGTGTAGTATATATAAGCTTGTATTTGTTAGTGTATAAAACTGTTTTATATTGTGTTGATTGATCTGTTGAGTGGTTTATGGATTCTGGTCAATACGAATAACTAACGTTATTGATAGGGATCTCTAAACATTTGAATAAGGCTATCGAACATAGTATTGTTTTAAAATGGGTAAATGAAATAGGTTTTACCTAAGGAATATATTTTATATATAAAAGAATGATTTTCAAAATAAATATAGTTATATTGATGTGCTTGTTGTTAGGAGATGATAATATTTATTTATTATCATATATGGTTGTAGATTCATCTTCAATCTTTCTTTTTAAATCATAGGTTGGATAGATAGAAAACTTAGGGAAACATTGAATCGAACACCTTGTGGATTAAGTTTCACAATTTGACTATAAGGCGTTCGATGATATGTTGGGTTAAAATTAGATTTTAATACAAGGTGTTTATTAAAAAAGAAAAATTTCAGATGGTTTTATAAAAGTTGATTAAATAAATCAGGATTATAAAATGTGTTTAAATTAAAAGGGTTTTTGGAAAGATTTAAATCCCGGTGGCTTTGATAAAATTTTCAAATGATTCTTAGAAAAGTAGTAATAATTTTACTTAAAAATGCTTTAAGGTATAAATATTTTAAAAAGGAATTTGAGAAGAAGATTTTCCTTTTGACAGTTCGAGGAATGAGCCTTGATCTATTTTCTAATGACTTGAATAATCATCTAAGTGACAACCGGGTGTTTACTTGGCAAATGTGATAGTGCAATTTGTAAATTATTCTCTTTGTCATTGTACGATCAAAATGAGTTCGGATCCGAACAAATTCATAGCAAGTTGGTAGTAAATATTTTGTTAAACTATTTATCTGGAAATATACATATACATGTATTTTTTTAAAAAGGGATTTGAAAGAAGAAGTATTTTTATAATTAACTAGTTCAAGTGCCTCGAAAGTGAGTAAAAATGGGCAGGAGATGTGTTCGGACGGTAAACACTTCTCTTGAGTATTACCCTTCTTAGTAAGGGATATATGATGTTATTTGGTAATACCCAGTTCCTTTATATCATTTTGGAATTACTCGGGCTATATGTATGTTTTCTAAGGTGGAAATTAGCCACAAGGGCCTCTTTAGCAAGTGGAATTAGTTTCTAGGACACACAACTGAAATAATTATTTTCAAGGACAAAACGTAAAATAATTAGTTTCTGTGGCCTAAAAACCTATGAAATTATGTCCTTGAAAGTAATCGGACTGCTAATTTTGTCCTTGAAAGTAATTATTCTGCTGATTTTGGCCTTGAAAGTAATTTCTTTGAATGTGTGTCCTAGAAACTAATTGGACTGCAAAGTTTGTCCTTCTGGTGAAATGCCCCTTTTCTAAGGGTTAAATTAAAGTTTCATTTCAAAAGGGTTTTTGAAATAAAAACTGGTACTTGGCTCCGAAGTTTTCAAAATAACAAGGTATTTTGATTAAAGAGTGGATTAATAAATGAAATTTTTAGATAAAATGATGTAGTAAGAAGGTTTAATAAAATTGATTTTATTAAATAGTGTATTTTGATTTTAACAACTAGAAGATTAAAAATTATTTGATGTTATTAGACCAATCAATAAACATCTTTACCTTAAAAGTGTCTAAGGAAAAGTAAACTCTAGGACGGAGTTTGGATACCAGCATCCTAATCTTCTTAGCTACTTGCCAGACTGATTAGGTATAAGGTTGAATTGGTCAACTTAGTTTTAAGGCCCAAATTATTTTGGGCCTACGCTTGAATTGTTAAAAGTGAATAGAATTTAAAATCAGATGTTTCGTATATACCCTTAGGATGTAGAAGAGTATTATACAAGTTAATAAATTAAAACGATTTTATGAAGGGTTTCATAAATAAAGTTATGTCAATTTAAAATCTAAACCTAAATTGAAACTTTTATGAAATGATTTCATAAATATTTGGGGGAGGGTAAGAAGTCAATTGAGTAAATAAGAACCTTTAGGTGAGTAAGTAGGCTGTACATAGATAATTTTCCCTTCCCATATAGTTCTCGATCCAAGATTCGAGTACATGACTTGAGGTGTTTTATAACATTCTAGATAAGGAATTATCACTCGATTATTGACGACGAATACTTGGTGAGGGTTCTTAATATGTAACCAAAGTTTTTTATCATAGTATATGGCTATGTAAGGAGAACGGATGTTTCTTATTAATAAGCCTGATCGGAGTCCGCATTAGGAAATCGAGTAAGCAATGCTAGTTCAAAAGTAAAGCTACGTATTCGAATGAGTGATCAAATCATATTTTGCATAGGAATGATCTATGTATATCATACAGACTAATGAGTAGTGTTAATTGTTTCTGGGGTTTAGAGTTGTGGTAAAATTTCAGGGTCGAAATTCTTTTAAGGTCGGAGAGCGTAATGACCCGAAATTTCACCACTTTAATTTGGAAATAGTTAATGAATTTTAAATATTCAAATAATATGTTTTATAGTTAAAATAAAACTCCTTTAAATAGTAAATAATGATGGTGGAATAGTTTTAAAAACTAGTTTACAAAATTATGTAGTTCGAAGAAAAATCGAAAATGTGACTGGAATTCGTTTTCCGGGTTTTCGACTTTTCGTCTTCTAAAAGTTGTTAGAAATGTTGTAATCTCTTTTGCATAAATATATATATACAAATATAAATAAGTTAGGATATATATATATATATATTAGTGTGTGTGTGTGTGTATACACATAAATATATATACTTAAGAATATAATAAGGTGATGAGACTTTATTTAAATATAATTGAAAGTAAATGTCATGTCATTAGAAACATTAGTAAACATTAAGTACTTGTTGCATTTATTTCATGTTGGAGCTTGGTTAGGGGGACAAGGGGGTGGCGTGAGTACGTAGTGAGGTGAAGGGAAAGGTGACATATCATTAGGTTTGTGGAGGGTATGGTACAAGGGCATTTTAGTAATTTAACCTTTGCATTAGTATATGCACCCATTTCCTACCATTTTCCTCATTTTCTAATTTCGTTTTTACTTTCTAAATTCTCCTCTAAGCTTCCACATACACTTTAATGGCTTCCTAAATGATTCTAAAAGTTTAGTTCATACACTTTTAAACTTCTAAATCCCTTTTTAAGCTTTCTTTCCTCATTTCAACACCTCTCCTCAACAAAGCAAGTCCTAACCCTCCACCTCCAAGTCATGGCCGAACCATCCTATGTCATGGTCGAACCCCCTTAGCCCATAAAGCCACCAAAAATCCATTTTTGCTAAGGAAAATACAAGTACTAGGTTTGGTTGGAGTGGTAGAGGAGTTTGAGTCGTTTTGGTTAGCATTTAGGTGAGTTCACCTTATATTTAAAGTTTCTAATTTTAATTCTGATGTAGATCTTATTGTTACATCATTGCTTGGTTGGATTGATTAAATGTTGATTTATATGAATGCTTATGTGCTTTGATGTGATGTTTGGTTCGACTTAAGAATCCAAGTTTAAAAATGTGTGAATGGATGGAAAAATTGCAATCTTGCTTATGGATTGTTAGTATGGTATGAAAATAGATGTATAATTGTGTATGTGTTGTATGTGCTAAGAAAGTTAGCTTCTTGAACTTGTTAAAGCGATATAGAATCCTTTGGTTTAAAATTTGCTTCCTTTACTTTACTTTCTCGACATGTTTTATAAAAGTTTCAAAACCTTACTTTTGTTTTTCCAAAGTCCTTTTTCTAAGTTTATAAATAGTAAACTATAAAAGATAATGATTTTAATCTTATTTGTTATAAAAACAAGTTTGGAAAATTTCGGATCACATAACGATAGTCGCTATAAATGTAGTTCGTAAAATGAACTCTTTTGCAAACTTTAAAAATTATTTTCATCTTAAGTATCTTTTAGAAAAGTGTTTGCAAAATTTATTATAAGCAACTAAAAATAAATATTATTTATTTATTTATTCATTTATTTAATGATTATTTAATTAAGTAATTAAGTAAGGTAATTAGTACTTAATCATTAATTAAGTTAGGTAATTGGTACTTAATTATTTTTAAGTAAGTTAATTATAATTTGTTAATTAATAAAATTTTAATTATTATTTAATTAAGATTAATTAAATTATTTAATTTAATAAAGGGTTTAATTATCAATTAGTTATTAATCAAGCTAAATTTAAGTTAAGATTTAATTAAAACTTAATTATGATCTAATTATTTTAAACAAAGGTCTAATTTATTATTTAACTTTTAATTAATTAAGATTAATTAATATGTAATTATGATTTAAAATTTTAAATTATTGTTTAATAATTAGTTTAAGATTTATTAAGGTTTAAATAATTATTTAAAATTATTATTTAATTATTTATTTAAGGATAATTATTATTTAATTATTTATTTAAAAGTTAATTTTACTTTAATTATTAACTAAAGGTTTAATTATTATTGAAGTAAAGAGTTTAAATGTTATATTAAATAAAAGTTTCAAAGTTTTAAACTATTTATTTTTAAAGATCGGTTTTGTTTTTAAAAGCAAACTGCCTTCTAAAAGAATGTTTTAAATCCAAGTGATTTCTTTGTCGATTACCCTTAAGTAACCTCAATTGAATATGTAACCCAATGACATCTATTTAACAAAATAAAACACCGTTCTGCTAATTAAGTATATTGGACATCTGTTTGGTAGAATAAATCACAGTTCTTCCATAATTTACCCAGTAGATTATGATGACATCTATCTAAACAGAACAAAAACTCATTCTGCTATTATATTGACTTGAACATGTGTTTAGCAGAACAAATCCCGTCTGCTATTTTGGTAACTTGGACATTTGCCTATATAATGATTGATTGTTATTGGTTGATTTCCTTTACATATTTGTTGTTGTGTAAATACCAATGTTATAACTTGGATAAGTTAAACTCAATCAAATGTACCATTATGGTCACTAAGCCTCTTTTGATTTTGTGAAGTCAAATATTTCATTTTATCCTTTTGATAATGGTCTAAAGTTTATTACCATTTAAAACAAGGTATTTAAAGGATGATAAAGCAATGATTTTATATAAGGTGTTTTTGGAGTAATTTAACACTTTTTAAATGATTGATTAAGATCATTATTTTGTTAATGTGGTTTAAACATAAATTTAATGAAGAGTGTTTTTAAATGATAACTTGTTTATTTAAGGTGTTTTGAATAATTGACTTTTTTATCAATGAAACTTTATTGATTCAAGTTATTTAAGAAGTTTTGTTTAAACAAGAAAAGTTTATAAAAATGAGTTTATAAATTGAAAGGAATCTTAAAATTTGATAAGAGTTTTATAAATGATTTTGGATATTTATAAATGATTTTGGAGATTTATAAAGTGTTATATAAATGGTTTTGATATATATAAAAGAATTTTGTAAATAAGCTTGGAGATTTACAAGGTGTTTATAAATGGGTTTGGAATTTAATTAAAGGAGATTTCATAAATGAGAGAAATTTATTAAAAGGATTTATTGAAGAAAATTTATAAAAGAATCCGAGGTTTGGATTTTCTTTAACTGACCTCCTTAATTATGGTGGTGTGGAACTTCCGTTCTATAAAGGCCCGCAAATCCGTACCCCTTGAGTCAACCATAATTCACATCAGTTCAACTCAAATTGAACGGAAATACGAATCTTTAGGAGTGAAGAAGAAAAAGTAGAAGAAGAAAAGGTAGAAGAAGAAACAGAAAACAACATCACAGAATCTCAAAATCGCGGTGGAACAAATATAATATATAATAATAGATTTTTATACAAAAGACTCTGTAACAGTTTATTTTCTTACAATCATCATAGTACAACAACCCAATACATCAAAATGGACAGTTATAACAACTTGTCCCCACACAGCGGAAATACAAATCAAGTACGGAAAAATACGTCTTGGTCATCCAGCTCGTCTCCTGAGCTCCATAGCATCCTATCCTGGATCTGTAATACTCGGTCTGACCCGAGTATTATAATAAAATAACACCCGAGTAAGTCTGGAAAAACCAGCGTAAGAAAACACACTCAATTTGAATTATTAACCTTTTTTCAAAATCATTTGAAAAACAAAGGTATCTCGTAAGACCACGTCACACATAAACACGACAAGTTTTTACCTTACGATAACCAAAACGATTTTTATCAAAATCATCTGATATTATAATAGTGTTTAAAGAAAGTAAATAGAAAATATCTGAAATGCTTGCATCTCACATTTCAGCACAGTTGGGCACAATCAAAACCGTACAACGCTTATTGGAGAATGGATTCCATACAAATGACTGGGCCAATGGGGTACCGCCCATCACAGCACACCTCTAGAACAATGTACCGAGGACCATCGTCGGGATCCCCTGCTACACAAGACCGGCCTACCACTAACCTGGATAGACCGAATATGTTATCACCCCAGGTGTTCCTACCCTTACTATCGAATGCTCCTTCTTTCATGCACCACCATATCCATAATATAAAGTTTTCCGAGGACATCTAGAAAAGTGATAACATACCCTAATTGGGTGCGACCCACTTTGCCTTGCTGCATCTCCCCTGTTTTAGTCATTCTCGGTTGATGAGGCTTGAGGCTAAGCATTACCTTTCAAGAAACAATTCTACTTAGAATGCTCATCGTCCTCCAATGACGATGTTCTGGTAGCATTCGTCCATACAAGTTGTCCTGGGTCTGGACAAACCGAATCACCGTCTTCATCATCTTCACGGTATTCATTCGTTACATTCAAACCGGATCGAAATGGTTTTCAGATAATTAAATCTGATCTCGGTCTCTTCGAAACGATTAACGAAATTGGCCAATATTGATAGTTGGTTATTTAACTATCAATAAAACATCCATAAACAGACACTAGGCCTTATTTTATAATTCTTCAAACATTTATTTCAAAATATCTTTACTAAGATATATATCCAAATCCCTTTCCATATTCCAATATTTGAAAACCATTTCAAATGCTTAAATCCATAACGGGATATTTTCAAACATCTCAACACTTAGAAATATTCCCAAATTTCCATTTTTATACTTAGGAAAATATTATAAGTCCTATTTTCCAAAATCTTTTCAAATATCAATACTAAAGAGAATGTTTCGCGACTTATCTCATAAGTCTTCGGAATTTACATTAATTCCTTTTTCCTTTTCAAAATTGATTATATCTACTTGTAATCTCTTCTATCTATTTAATACTTCTTTATGACTTCAGATTCAACAGCGAAGTTCGTATTCCTAATATTTCAGAACCTCCCTTAAGTTCCAAGAAATTTTATTATAAGATTTTCCCTTTATAAAATCCTATCCGTTAAATAACTTCGTTCGCAATCTCGAGAGGATTTATAAATAAATTTTTAATCTTTTAAACTATGTATATATAATAAATAATTTTAAAGGAAATTGTTTATTTTTAAAATATGTTTTTTAAGTAAATTTAAAATATCAAAACATTTTAAATAACATCAATAACTCTTTTCCAAATCATTTTTAAATAACTAATTAATTTACAAAGCCGATTAATGAAATTAGAATTTATTTTAATAAATATTACATATTAGAATAACTAACTTTTCAGAATATTCTAAATCCAAATAGTAGTTTAAGTTATATGGTATAGAAATTAAAAATCCCATTTAAAACAATTTTAATTTCTCGACAAAAATCTATTTTAAAAATCCAATATTGCCGATTTCAATTTATAATTCCCCCTCGATTTGTATCACATCAGTTATATCTCAATTGTATCACCATTCTCATATTCAAAAATAGAGTCCATTACTTCTTTCCTAAACGTTTTCCATAACTCGATATAAATTCACATCGTAAATCAAGATTTCCAATTTATCAACTGACCATCATTTTCCTTATCTATAAACATCGTTTATAATTTATAAACTCCTTTGGGTTTCACTTATTTGTAAAACAATTTTTTATTTATTTATAAAAATCCCATTTTATGAATCCCTTCCTTAATAAATCCCAATTTTATTTCAAATCTATTTGTACCTTTCATATTTTTAGAATATCATTTATAAATTCCTTT
This sequence comes from Allium fistulosum, assembly GCA_030737815.1. Taxonomy (NCBI): domain Eukaryota; kingdom Viridiplantae; phylum Streptophyta; class Magnoliopsida; order Asparagales; family Amaryllidaceae; genus Allium; species Allium fistulosum. Next base: position 1,150,346,827 of record CM060905.1, read on the forward strand.
ATATAATTCATTCTTAAAATCTCTATTTTAACAATTCACGAATAGTTAAGTATAGCCAAAAATCATATTTTTTTTCTAACTCAATTTCTTTAAAATACTTCCAATTCCAATATAAATATTTTTATATCAAAAAAAATCTTCTTTTAATTCCTTTAAAAATTCAAAATAATAATTATGGTATTTAAAAATACCAAAGTTAAGGCCAGCTCTACTATAGCATCCAAAAATTCAAATCACAACAAAAATCTATGATATATTATTCTACACAATTCATATCTCACAATATATGAAATTAAATTCAACAATTTTGAGGAATCTAGTTGGATCCCTCCAACCAGTTTCCCTGCATCCACAAATGTTAATATAAAATAAAAATACCAATCCCACTTCGAGGGGGATATCGTGGTATATAGAGTCATCTGCTATTATGCGGGGCACATAGGGTCTCATTCGCTATATATATGCGGGAATATCAATCACTCGAATATATATACTACTATATATAATATCACATCCAATTGATAATAATTTATCAATTCTACCAATCAATCAATAGTTAATTTTAACTATTTAAAATTAATTACGGTAATCCAAAATTGAGTGAGATTAACTCACCTTCATTTTTCCAAATTGCTAATCGATCCAATATTTATATTTCTCTGCACCGGTTCCTTTTGATTTAAACCTCGTACGTAAAAGATATGAGTTTATTAACATTTAAATTTATTTAATTCAAATATGACTTAATTAAATTAGTAATGTAGGAGAATTACCCTGAATAATAATCGATCCTCCGAAATAAAATCACCAAGTCCGCAGCATCTCTATAGATCCCAACGACTCAGCCCTAACTCCATCTCGAACAGCTTTCCATCCATCACCAACTCGCTAACTTCGACCCCTTACTCGACCATCACCACGAACCCTCACCCAAGCTTCCCCAGAAAAATACGACCACAGGCCGTTCGCGTACGACATAAATGTCGAACTTCCAAATCGATGATCAGAGCTGCCACAACTTTACCCTCGAAGCCTCTTCCTACCCTTATTCCAACCCTAGCCATCTCCCTAACTGTCGAACCCAATAAAGAACCCCAATCGACCACGCGGAGCAGCACTCCACCTCGCGCGCCTTCCAAACACCTACCATCGATTCCCATCGCGCGTGCTCCTCCTTGCAGTCATGCCTCGCGCATGCACTCCTGCCCTCGAGTTTGCCACTACGCTTCCCACACGGTCGCTTGAATGTCGCCGCCTTCCTCGATCGAACGCGAGTCGATCATGTTCATTATCCTCTTTTTTTATTTTTTTTAAAAGGTTGAATCGAACAGACAAAATGAGAGGAAGCGCAATTTCGATTGGTAGAGAGGAGGAAGATTTGAACGAGGAAGAATAACAGAGAGGAGGAAAATTTCGAATAACAAAGAGTAGCGTACCCTTTTGATTTTTGATCTCTTGCCGTGCTAAATAAAAGAGAAGGATGGGAGAAAATCTAATGCGATTTGATTTCCTTTTCTCATGCTTGGAACCGAAAAGAAGGAAAGGAAACATGATTTGAATGAGGTCGGCTGAGGAATTTGACTTTGATTTAATTTTATATAATTTTATTTAATTATAAAATATCTCGTTTTAGCAACTTAAAATTTTGATCTCCTATCGAGGCATGCCGCTAGGCATTTGTAATGTTATACTCCTATCCCGAATGCAATAGAAAGGTTTTGAGTCCTAATTCGATCGTATGGAGAAGATAGCTTTTTGGACCCAATTATTTTATTGAATTTTCGATATTAATTTCAACGCGTTTATATCCCGTACGATCAAACAATAACTCCAAACACTACGAAATTTGAAATCCGATAATAATACAATATTACAGATCCAATGGAACTGGTTTCGTCGAATTCCAAGATTGTGCCCCGGATCGCTATTTTAATGCGTCGATTAAATCGACAATTTCAAAATTTTGTGAAATCACTTGAAATTCCAGTTTTAAAATCTTACTAACTAAATTAAAATTCAAAATTCAATATTTAAACCATTTAAATATTCAAAATTAAGCGTCGAAAATCCGGGTCGTTACATTCCTCCCCCTTAAAAGAATTTCGTCCTCGAAATTGCTAAGGCTTGGAAAAACGTTCCAAACCCATTACTTATCAAAACCCACTTAGCTAGCTTGCTTATTTCTCATTTCTAATCCTTTAGTTTCAACCAAAATGATTAGTTTTCAATTCAAATTCCAAAACCCTTTATTTCAATTACAATTCGAAATAAAATTTTTGTTAACAGAAATTTTCCAAAAAGTTTCAAATTTTTTCTAACACCCTAAATTTCCAAAATTTATTGGCAGAGTCTCCTTTGCACGGAGGACCTTTTGCAATATGACAAGAGAGATAAATATATATACATCAACCCACACGGTCGGAAAACAATATATATATATATATATATATATATCAATATTTGTAATTTGCAGTATTTAATCCGAAAACGTACCTTATATTAGCATTTTTAAGCATTGTTTCAAAAGAAATTTCGCAACTCAAATCCAGCCAAATAGTCCCTCTGTACCTGTACTTACTCAATTTTAAACCACGTAAGTACCAAAATATGAAATTATAATATTGTTTTATCTATCCAACTATTTAACACATGAATTTCATAGGCAATGCATGCTAACCATATATTTATAAGCAATTATGAGATTCCAACACTAATTTAATCACTTCCAATCAATCCATATACCATTTCATTCAATTTAAATGATGTACAACTCACTTTTCATACATTCAATTTATTTACACTTTAAACTGAATTTACTTATAACTTAAGTCATTACTATTTCAAATTATTTCCATTTTATTCGCAACATTTCCAATTTTATTTAATTCACTTACTTTTTAGGTCGAATTTAATTCATAACTCAAGTTCCCTATTAAATTAACTTATCTAATTAGTTCACTTTCAATTTATAACTCAATATTTGATTTTTACCTCAAAAATCACTTGCTTTAAGTTACTTGAGTTCAAATTTATTTTATAATTCAAGTTTGGATTTTATTTCCTTCACCAAAATATCAATCCATTTTTATTTTTTTGGGTTTTCTATTTCACTTTTCAATTTTATAAGTCACACAACTTATTTTTCACATTTCCATCAATTCTATACTCGAATATATCCACATTTTATTTTTAACTCGAGATTATACATTTATTTATAGCCTAAGTATATTTTTATTCCATTCATTTCAATTTTTATAAGCTATTCCAATTTATTTATTCATAATTTCAAATTTTCACTTAAATTTTATTTCATTCAAAATTTATATCTAGAGGCTATATAATTATTTCACAATTCAAAATTCATATTTACTTCAATTCGATATTATTTCTAATCCAATTCAAATTTTATAACTTATAGTTATATAGTCACTTTATAATTTACATTTACATATTTAATTCAATTCCATATGGTTCAAATCCAATTCACCTTTTTATTTAAATTTCAATTCCTTTTAACCAACATTTTAAAACCATACTCGAGTTATTCATACTTAACTAACTTCACTCCAAACAATTTTATTTTTAATCCATTCAATTTAAATCAAGTAAGAATTCAATTCCAATTTCAAAATTTTCCACTTCCTTCCTTATAAATATCATCTTCCACAGGATTCCAAAATTTTAAACACCCGGTATTTATTTCAAATCACTTTGAAATCAACATATATATATATATATATTCTTTTTGGTTTAACAAACCACTTCCTTCAAATTTCAAAATCAACTTGATTTTATCCAAAACAATTCCCTTGGAATTTTCAAAACAATCAATTTTTTTTCACCGAAAAATCTCCATATCAATTTACTATGGTAGCAATTCATCACTTAGAAACTCGAAAATGAACAACGATGATATCGCAATCATCATTGGAGTTATTTTCCAGCGACTGTAGTGAGTTCAGTGCTATATCACTTCCAAAATCCATTAAACCCATATTTCTATTCAAAAATATCTCCAAAATAATAATACTACAAACACTTTGGAAAATACTTCTACAATCTCCAGGATTTAAATTTTCCAAATTCTGGTTTGAACCCATTTGTAGTTTTTAACTCATTTGTATAATTCACTTATACAATCTAATTTGGTTTTTATAACCATTCCAAGCTTTAAAATCTTACTGTGGTTATATAATAATAATCCAAACACATCAATCTACTATTAGAAAATTATTCCTTTTATATCAAAATATAATTTGGGTAAAATTATTTCATTTACCCGATTCAAAACCATACTGTGTTAGTTTACCATGTTTAAGTGTTTAGAAACTCCTATCGATTTAGTGGCGTCCCACTACTCGAATAGAATTTATATACCACTCAACAAATAAATTAACACAATATAAGGCCATTTATATTCACTAACAAATACGCGCTCATAGCTATTATTACACTCAACTCATTCTAGAGTACTACTGACTCTATCTCTAATGAGTAATCCCCAACAGAGCTAAGGTTCTTGCTTAACCTTTAGCTCTGATACCAAGTGTAAAGGCCCACAAATCCGCACCCCTTGAGTCGACCATAATTCACATCAGTTCAACTCAAATTGAACGGAAATACGAATCTTTAGGGGTGAATAAGAAAAGGTAGAAGAAGAAACAGAAAACAACATCATAGAATCTCACAATCGTAGCGGAACAAATATAATATATAATAATAGATTTTTATACAAAAGACTCTGTAACAGTTTATTTTCTTACAATCATCAGAGTACAACAACCCAATACATCAAAATGGACAGTTATAATAACTTGTCCCCACACAGCGGAAACACAAATCAAGTACGGAAAAATACGTCTTGGTCATCCAGCTCGTCTCTTGAGCTCCATAGCATCCTATCCAGGATCTGTAATACTCGGTCTGACCCGAGTATTATAATAAAATAACACCCGAGTCAGTCTGGAAAAACCAGCGTGAGAAAACACACTCAATTTGAATTATTAACCTTTTTTCAAAATCCTTTGAAAAACAAAGGTATTGAAATGACCCTCTCTTTTATACCTTAATTTGTAAGGATTTTTTTTTACATAGAGATATATATATATAAGATATACATATACATATTTCTGAAGCCTAGAGTCATTTTTTTTTCTATCGAACAACATATATCCAGGATCAAAATCTTAACCAATATAAATATATCAGTATATACATCAGGATATGCACATACATGTGATGATGCATGTGCCTCTCTTGTTTGCATCGGAGTTCTGGAAAACAAGAGGATAATTTGATTGATTAAGTTTAATCAATCCACACATAGTTCAATTCAATATATACAATAAAACTCCATCCATACATGTATCAATATATATATATATATATATATATTAAACTCCTGATTCTTTGCTAAATTCTCTATGGAGTATAATTCCTAGAAACCAGATATTTATGTTATGGTTATCTATAAATTAATGGTGTTGTGTTTTTGCTCTGGAAAATGATATAAGCTTCTATCATTATCTATGTTTGATTTTCTTATAAAATCTGTTTAGAGTACTAACTAATTTTCCGGAATATTTTTGAGTGAGATATCATATTTCAAAAGCTTAATTCTTTGATGACATGGTGCTAAGCTAAATGAAATGCTAACATGAGTGAGTTCACATAACTATGGGTACTCAGAAAAACATGGTTCAACCAGTCTCTTTGTTCGGGTATGACCCATATGGTCTTAGAATACATTTTTGATCAAAGTCTTAATAAAGAGAAATTCAAGTTCATGTTAAAATTCAATGATAATCGGTATACTAAACTCCGAACCAAACATATTTACATGGGTATACCTATATACATATGTACCAATTTGGACCTTGCTTTCAACTCCTATATTACAGACCCTTTCCTTATTTAGAAATAAGGCATAAAACATTTGTATAAAACAAGTTGAATTATGGAAACATTACAGACATATAAAATACATTCTCCCTATGCTTATTATCTTTTGTATACATATGCCATGGTAGAAAAATAAAACCATTTCATTTTTCTGAGATTCAACTATCCAGATTTCCCAAAATTTAAACCCTTTTTAAAGACTCAAGATTGACTAATACATTTATAAAATGTAACCAACCAATTTTTATCATAGTATTCTTACTCATCACTTACAAGATTTAGATTAACTTCTTCAACATATCAGATAATATCCAGATTTTTAAATTCCAGTTACAAGTCAATCTCTTAGCAAAATATCCATCCAATATTCGATCACTTAATACAGGTAGCAATTTAAATTATCAATACATGTAGATTTCATCATTTATGCTCTTATCTAACTAAGTTTAGCATGCTATAATCTTCTTCTCAAAGCCTTGCTCCTACTTCTACTTAGTTGCTGCAGTCCCTGAAAATGCATTTGAAGCTGCCCCATATTAAATGAGACACCCCATATGCCATTAGCACACTAGGGTCAGACACATGTCTGGTATGAGAAAATCCACTAAAACAGTTTGCAAATCAAGTTAAAGTTAAAACATGGATATATGTATATAACTCTGCCCTTAGAAAACAAGTAATTCATGTATGCATGTTCTGTGTCAGTGTGCAGGTGCACACTTAAGCCTGCCTTTCCAGAAACCTCAAGAAGACATGGTACATTCAAATATTCATATAATCCAATCATGAATCAAATAAACATCCATACAAACAAGGAAATCACCCAAAATGAATTAAATCATTTATTCACTGTCCAGATTTCATTCCAGGAAAACTCTAGTTCCTCTTTATATCAAATTCTCTTACCTTGATATATTTATCTATCTTGGTCTCATCTACAATTTAATTGAATCAATGGACACACTGTAATGGACTAATTCACTCCATTACACAAAGATCTCAGGACTTAAACAAGCCATGTGTCAACTTGTATTACTCAAGAAAACAAGTCATTCCCGCAGTGTTCTTGACCCCCATTTCCTAATCAGGTTTAAGTTAATAATAACTCTTTTGATTTTTTTTTTCATGACTAAACCATTCAGTGATTCATTTCACTAACATAAGCATCCATGGCATGGCATCCCATATTATTCATAACCAAACAGAGACAAACAGGCAAGCAAACATTGGTGTCTATTTAAATAAGATTCTACATATATATATTTTCTGGTATTTTTAAAAGGGGTATAGGCAACTAACATTGGCTTATGGCTTTTGAGAGGGTTCTTTTTTTCCTTTTGCAAACATTTGTGCTTGAGTTAAACTTAGAATGCCCAAGTTTCACTGAATCACAGAATTCATTTGCTATGTGTATGAATATTTATACATTTTCATTGAATCAGGAGCATCAGCACATATGCAACCCTATTGCACCCCTAATTCCTTTTAGTCTCAAGCCTCAGCACTTATACATAAGTATATTACAGCTCAACATGTTTACATTTTTCTGGATTGAGCCAAAACCAATACTACTTGCCTATATTCAACATTTTATTTTCTGGGTATCTACTTGTGTTTCTAAACATTAACATATCAGAGATCTGGGTTTATAGAACACATACATATATACCAATAATACTTAAGACTTTCATATAATAAAACAAACAGAAAACCCAAAAGGATCAAAACATTTTCAGCTCTAAAATCACAGATAGACAATCATATATGAAAATTCATTTTCAAGAAAATTAACTTATAACTGGCTGCCTACATTAGGACTTATTGCCTTAGATTTTGAGTGAGTTTTCTCACCTAGCTCTCTTTTACTTCCTAGTTGTCTGGTAAGCTTCTGCCTTCAACCCTTTTCTTTACTTGTATTATATTTATATAATATCTATATACTTTTCTCAAGAGCTATCCGGGAAGAAGAAGGTTTCTCCTCTCACTGCCTATTTATGCAGGGGTTTTCTTAGGGTTTAAGGTGTTGGCTAAAGTCATTTTTGCCCATCAGAAATCATGCCATTTGTATTTAGTTTTTTTAAACCCAAAATCTCACCCTCCCCGGCTTGAGTTTTATGAAGAGAAAAGTGGTTATATTCTTTTGGTTATTTTCAGAGGTTTTCTTTTCCAGAAATTACTTTTCCTTTTGTCTAATATCATGCTAAAAGTGTGACTTGATATTATTATTTATCAAATATTCTTCCTAATTCTGTCTATACAAAACACTTCTCTGTTTTATCTTATTTTTCTATTTTTAGCTTTCATTTAAATAGTATGTACTTCCTTTATTTATTTATAAGAGGATTTCTTCTTTTTATATCTTCATTCTTTTTTTTCTTTCTTCCTATAATTTAAAATATGTTTATATATTTTATTTTGCTGATTTGAACTCCAGTATTTTATTAACATATCTATATATATATGTATATAAGTCTTACAGAATTAATTAGTACACCCATATATATTTATACATTATTTTGTACTGACACACATGTACATGTACACTCAAAATACTCAGTAGCATCCATACATATATTTACTTATGCATATAGCTTTTAAGGATTTAATCTATATATTTGTATATAATATTTCCATATACATCAACATGTATTCATTCTTAGTCATTCAGGGATTAAGCTTTTAGTTCATGTGTATTTCCTGTGCACACATGTACACACATACAGATACACCATATCAAGCTATATCAATTCCCCTTTAAAATTAGTTCAAAAATTATTTTAAACTTATTTATATTTTTCAAAATAAATTCCTAAAATCTTGGGTCATTACATACACCCCACCTTTTAGAAATCGTGTCCCACAATTTTCCTAAGCTTAAGTCAATTCTTAAACTTAATCCTGAGAACAAGTACATTCTTAACCAAATAGATTTTTAGTTCTATCATAATAACTAAAAATATATATACACCTAAAAAGGAAAACAAATTAAAAATCAGAATTACCTTTAATCTGAAAATAGCTTAGGATAATTCATACTAACTTTGTCTTCTAATTCCCATGTGCAATCACTAGGATCAAGACTCCACTATACCTTCACAAGTTTAAGAGATTTATTCCTCAACTTCTTCACATCCTTTGCCAAAATTCCCATTGGATCCTTTTCATAAATCAAATTAGGATTTATTTGCACTTGGGTTGGGGTCTCAAGGATTTCTGCCTTATCATGGACCCATCTTCTCAATTGTGATACATGAAAAACATCATGCATCCCTTGCATGTTTTCTGGTTATTCCAGCTTATATGCCAAGGAACCAATTCTTTCTAGAATTTTGTATGGACCAATATATCTTGGGGTTAACTTGCCTTGTTTCCCAAACCTCAGTACATTTTTCATAGGTGATATTTTGATGAAAACAAAATTTCCTACCTCATATTCCACCTGCTTCCTTTTTATGTCTGCAAATTTCTTTTGCCTATCTTGAGCTGCTGCCAATTTTCTCCTTTCCAACTCAATTTTCTCTTTAGTTTCTTGTATGTACTTAGGCCCTAGAACAGCTCTTTCCCCTGCTTCTACCCAACATACAAGTGACAAGCATGGCTTGCCATATAAGGCTTCAAATGGAGCCATTCCTATGGTGCTTTGATAGCTATTATTGTATGTAAATTCAGCTAAATGGAGATAGTCTTCCCAGTTACCTCCAAAATCCAGTGCACATGCCCTTAACAAGTCCTCTAAAACCTTGTTCACCACCTCAGTCTGCCCATCTGATTATGGATGGTAGGCAGTGCTCAAGCATAATTCACTTCCCATGGCTTCTTGAAAACTTCTCCAGAATCTTGAGGTGAAGATGGTATCCCTATCACTCACAATAGTTTTGGCAATGCCATGTAATCTTACCACTTCTTTCACAAATACTTGTGCTAACTTTGGTGCATTCCTTTCTGATTTGACTGGGATGAAATGTGCCACTTTAGTTAACCTATCAACTATCACCCATATGCTTGTGTTTCCTCTTTTAGATCTAGGCAGTCCATCTATGAAATCCATAGATATATCTTCCCATTTCCACTTTGGTATGGTAAGAGGTTGCAACAACCCTGATGGCTTTTGTGTTTTAGCCTTGACTTGTTGGAAAGTCATACATTTTGCAATGTATTTGGCCACATCTGATTTCATTCCCTTCCACCAGAAATCTCTTTTTAAGTTTTGATACATCTTTGTACTGCCTGGGTGTATGGAGTAATTACTTCTATGATATTCATTCAATATTTCCTCCTTCAACTCCATGTTCTCTGGCACACATATTCTATTCTGGTTTCTTAAATAACCATTTTTGTCAATATGGTAATTTATCACTTCCTCCCCTTTTGATATGAGGACTTTCTTCTCCAATAAGTTTGTGTCTTGTTCTTGCATTTTTCCTACCTTCAAAATTAAATCTGATTGAAGTGTCATCAAACTCAACTTCCCTCTATTTTCCTGTGCACCATGCACATGTACATCCATGTGCACACAGTCATTCTCCCCAATTTCTACTTCAGCAAGCAAGGACAAGTCCTTAAATTCTTCTATCATCATCATAGCTAATTTAGCATGATGTCTACTTAGAGCATCAGCAACTTTGTTTGCTTTTCCTGGTGTATAGAGTATATCTAAGTCATAAGCAGCTAAGAACTCCACCCATCTATGTTGCCTCATTGTTTGCGCCAAAATTGGTCACAAACCCCGAATGTTGTGAAAGCACCAGTGTATGAATATAAATCAACAATATTCACACACAAATCTCAAATCTAAGCAAACAGAGTATCACAATTCAGAAATAATGAACATAAACACGAGATTTATAGTGGTTCGGCGATCTTGCCTATGTCCACTCTGAAGTTGATGATTTTATTGATGTTCACTTGATGATTACAATTTCTTCTGATGTAGTACAACTGATTGTATGATTATAATCTGAACCTAAGGAAGCAGTGGTGATTCTGAGTAAATCTGGCAGAGTCTGGGCGCTCTTTAGCTCCTAGAATTGTCCGACCCCATTTCTGAATGACCAGTGGCTCTATTTATAGGTGTAGGAGGCTGATATTTTGCCTAAAATGAGGGGAGACCAGTTCTGGTATGTGAGGGGGCCCACATGGCCGAAATCTGGAGATCCGGGCCCACTTTGGGATCGATGCGACCCTTGGTTCGAATCGATCAAGAAAGAGTCCAATCGAGCTGAAATTTGGTGTGTACATTCTTCATCATGTGCTTAAGCTTCTGTGAAAATTTCATAGCATTTGGACTTATAGATCTCAAGTTATGATCGATTCAAGATTTCATTTCTGGTTGATGTGGTCTGTTCGAATCGATCCCCTTCGAATCGATAGGGTCGAATCGATGACTTGGTGAGCGAAGGTGTTGACGTGGCGCGCCTTCTTCGTATCGATCCGACTTTTGCTTCGAGTTGACTGGGTCGAATCCATGGTTTTAGCCGCGTTGACTTGAGGGATTCGAAGACAGTGATCATACCTGGATTCGAACAAGGGTTCGTTCGTATCGATCGTGACGTGTTCCATTCGATTGATACGAAGCAACTATGTCTGGATGGATTCGAAGGCTTCAACTGCATGGATTCGAAGACCTTCCCTTTGATCGATTCGAAGCTGGAAATATTCTGATGGATTCGAACCACGGGAGGCCTTGGATGGATTTGAACATTGAGGGTGTTTTGATGGAGTCGAAGCAATGGTACTTCTCATGGATTCGAAGTATGCAGGGACGATGGATTCGAGCTAAGGGTTTGCTCTGAGGGATACGAAGGGGATGGAGTCAATCTTGATGGAGTCGACCTTGATGGATACGAACCATATGGAGACGAACACAAGGTTATGTCCTTCACTTGCATCGATGATATCTTGGGCGTATGAACTTGGATTGACTCGAGATTTGGAATGCTGGCTCCTATGGCTTTCCTTGACGTGTCTTATCAATTGTAGCCTGATCCAGACTCAGACAAAATTCATCGATATCCATGGTGAACTTGTGATGTAACCGTCCTACAGGATGGACTGTCATTGATTTCTAGTCAATTTTTTGGTGTCACGGCCTTGCCAAAAGGCGGGATAACATTTGCCCCCCCAAAACATGCCTTGCGATAGGGAGGTGTGTTTTGTAGTTCCATAAGTTGGATGTTCATATCCTATTGATGACCTGTGGTACAACCTGCGAAGAGTTTGACAGTTTTATATGACCTTAAATGACGACCGTTCGCGATCTAGCCATTTGAGGTGGTATGCGACCGTTCACGATCTAGCATTTTCTGTATAACCTTAAATGACGACCGTTCGTGATCTAGCCATTTGAGGTGGAATGCGACCGTTCGTGATCTAGCATTTCTACATGGCCCCAAATGACGACCGTTCGTGATCAAGACATTTGAGGTGAGGGGTGCCGTTCGAGGCGAGTTGTGACCGTTCATGGTCGAGCGCCGTTCGAGGCGAATGATGACCGTTCGAGGTCAGGTGCCATTCGAGGCGAATGGTGACCGTTCGAGGTCGGGTGCCGTTCGTGGCGAATTATGACCGTTCGAGGTCGGGTGCCGTTCGTGGCGAATTGTGACCGTTCGAGGTCGGGTGCCGTTCGTGGCGAATTGAATGTGCCCGGGGAGGGACTTAGTATCATCAATACCAGGTTTCACGTTCGGGTGAATTCCCGGATAGTTTGTTGCAACGGTTTATCGCCATCTCAGAGCATACCTAGGGACCATTCGCGATCCCGTACATGTGTAAGTGGCTTAGCCGTTATAAAATCACAAGTAGCATTTTTTCATTGAAAATAAGTCTTTAGCAGAAATGTTAAACAAAATCAAGTCCAAATATTCAAATCAAGATGAAACAAAAGCAAAGCAAGGATGTCAAAGTGTAAACTCCCACAACGATAGGGTTAATAGTCATTCAAAGCATGCCTATGGACCGCTCGTGATCTCGCATATGTGTAAATGACTTACCCGTGTTGGTGAGAGGTTTACGACTTGTCCATCTTTATTTCAACTAATTGATAATCATACGATGTCCCGGCTCGGGGGCACCCCTGGCTGATGTAGACGGTGGTCGCTCTGGCTCTACTGCTGGAGCTCGCCTTCTCACAAATTGAAGTAGCATACCGTTCCTGATTTTCCCTTCCACCTCATCCTTCAGATGTCTACAGTCGTTAGTGTTATGACCATTTAGTTCGTGGAACAAGCAATATCTATCTGATTTCCTCTAGTCAACAGTGGGGTCCCTTCGTATTGGCCTACGGTAGGGAACTTGCTCTCGTGTATCTCGGTAGATTCGCTCCAAACTCTCATTCAGCTCTGAGTAGGTGGTGAATCGTGGCTCTCTCCGCAGTCGCTTTGGCCCGTCACCACCATCCTCAGTCTTTCGTTTCCCTTTATCCTTGCCTGAATCCTTTTCGAGAGGCTTTTTGTCTTTAGTTGCATAAACTTCTATTCCCTCTCCTTCTTCTCTTTCAGCATTAGCGTCTTCCAATCGCAGAAACTTGTCTGCCTCGTGATAGAATTCTCCTAGATCCATAGGCGGATCCTTAGTTAATGAATTTTTGAATTCTGTGCCGTCAGCTACTCCGGACACTGCTGCCATCATAACCATGGATGGATCTGGCCGATCCACCGATGCTGCTGCCGCATTGAACCGCGTCAGGAAATTCCTCAAAGACTCCCCAGCTTTCTGTTTTAGCGTTGCCAAACTCATCACATTCTTAGGTCTTGAAATGTGAACCCTGAATTGCCTCATAAATTTCTCAATCAAATTGGTCCATGTCCCAATGGAGCCGGTCTCTAGCTGTCTGAACCATAAAGCTGCTATGTCTGTCAAATACAATGGAAAGCACCGGGCCATGACTTCCTGTGATGCCCCCAGCACTTCCATGTGCCTTATATACCTCGTTAGATGGACCGCAGGGTCCGTCCTCCCATCATACCTTTCTACTGTTGGCAGTTTGAATTCTGGTGGGTTCCTAGCCAACTTAATCGCAGGAGAAAAGGGACTCCTATTCACGTCTTCAAGATCTCTGTTTACTAATCAGCCTCTCATGGCTCGCCTGACCATCTCGGCCAATCTATCATTGTCTCCAAGCTGTAGTCCTCGTTCGCTACCTTCGATCTGCCCCCCGAGTCCGTGTGAGCTCTCGGGTGTCTGCCCCCCTGGCTCAACATTCATCCCTCTATTACCGCCAGGTTGCTCGGATGTCCTTGTCTCTCTTCCCAGGTTCGGATCAACATGTCCTAAGTGTATGCCCCCCAACTCCGGCGCTGCGCCAGATGGTCCTGCTCCGTTCTGGATTCTGGTTGTTCCTTGATTTTGCGCTCCAAGTTGTCCAATCTGTTGAAGCAAATTCTGGATCATTTCCTCCTGTCTCTTCATCATTGTCTCCATCTCATCCCTGGTGATGAAGACTGAAGCTTGGTTTGCTCCTGAGGAAGCCTCTTGACTCCCTTCATGCTGACTTTGCTCTGGTCTCTGCCTCCTACTTGTTTGTCTTGTCATGATTCTTCGGATCTAAATCTCTTAACCTTCTGATTCAACTTTCAAATGATAGAACTCCCGAGTTATGTTCTCAGTGAAAGCACCAAAGTGTTTGTGCCAAAATTGGTCACAAACCCCGAATGTTGTGAAAGCACCAGTGTATGAATATAAATCAACAATATTCACACACAAATCTCAAATCTAAGCAAACAGAGTATCACAATTCAGAAATAATGAACATAAACACGAGATTTATAGTGGTTCGGCGATCTTGTCTACGTCCACTCTGAAGTTGATGATTTTATTGATGTTCACTTGATGATTACAATTTCTTCTGATGTAGTACAACTGATTGTATGATTATAATCTGAACCTAAGGAAGCAGTGGTGATTCTGAGTAAATCTGGCAGAGTCTGGGCGCTCTTTAGCTCCTAGAATTGTCCGACCCCTTTTCTGAATGACCAGGGGCTCTATTTATAGGTGTAGGAGGCTGATATTTCGCCTAAAATGAGGGGAGACCAGTTCTGGTATGTGAGGGGCCCACATGGCCGAAATCTGGAGATCCGGGCCCACTTTGGGATTGATTCGACCCTTGGTTCGAATCGATCAAGAAAGAGTCCAATCGAGCTGAAATTTGGTGTGTACATTCTTCATCATGTGCTTAAGCTTCTGTGAAAATTTCATAGCATTTGGACTTATAGATCTCAAGTTATGATCGATTCAAGATTTCATTTCTGGTTGATGTGGTCTGTTCGAATCGATCCCCTTCGAATCGATAGGGTCGAATCGATGACTTGGTGAGCGAAGGTGTTGACGTGGCGCGCCTTCTTCGTATCGATCCGACTTTTGCTCCGAGTTGACTGGGTCGAATCCATGGTTTTAGCCGCGTTGACTTGAGGGATTCGAAGAGAGTGATCATACCTGGATTCGAACAAGGGTTCGTTCGTATCGATTGTGACGTGTTCCATTCGATTGATACGAAGCAACTATGTCTGGATGGATTCGAAGGCTTCAACTGCATGGATTCGAAGACCTTCCCTTTGATCGATTCGAAGCTGGAAATATTCTGATGGATTCGAACCACGGGAGGCCTTGGATGGATTCGAACATTGAGGGTGTTTTGATGGAGTCGAAGCAATGGTACTTCTCATGGATTCGAAGTAATGTAGGGACGATGGATTCGAGCTAAGGGTTTGCTCTGAGGGATACGAAGGGGATGGAGTCAATCTTGATGGAGTCGACCTTGATGGATACGAACCATATGGAGACGAACACAAGGTTATGTCCTTCACTTGCATCGATGATATCTTGGGCATACGAACTCGGATTGACTCGAGATTTGGAAGGCTGGCTCCTATGGCTTTCCTTGACGTGTCTTATCAATTGTAGCCTGATCCGGACTCGGACAAAATTCATCGATATCCATGGTGAACTTGTGATGTAACCGTCCTACAGGATGGACTGTCATTGATTTCTAGTCAATTTTTTGGTGTCACGGCCTTGCCAAAAGGCAGGATAACACTCATGTTTAAATCTTTTTGTGAAAATAAATATTTTAAAGACTTGTGGTCAGTGTAAAGTTCAAACTTAGTGCCTAACAAATAATGTCTCCAAAGTTTCAAAGCATAGATCACAGCTGCCAGTTCAAGATCATGTGTGGCATACCTTACTTCATGGGGTTTAAGTTGTCTGGATGCATATGCAATGACTTGGCCTTGTTGCATCAACACTGCACCCAAGCCAAATCCACTAGCATCAGTATATACAACTAATTCTTCATTTCCCTGGGGTACTTTCAGAATTGGAGCATTCACCAATGCCTCCTTCAACTGTTTAAAAGATTTCTCACACTTCTCTGACCAAACAAAAGCTTGGTTCTTCCTGGTTAAGTTGGTAAGTGGTGTAGAAATTTTTGAAAAATCTTTTATAAATCTCCTATAATATCCTGCCATCCCCATAAATGATCTCACTTCACTCACTGTGCTAGGCCTCTTCCATGCTTGAATAGCCACCACTTTATTAGGGTTTACAGAAATTCCTTTGGCAGAAATGACATGGCCAAGGAAATGCACTTCCTCTTTCCAAAATACACATTTTGAAAATTTTGCCTTTAAATCTTTTTCCCTTAGTCTAGACAAAACCAGGTGCAAATGATTTTTATGTTCTTCCACTGTTTTGGAATAAATTAAAATGTCATCTATAAAAATCAGCACAAACTTGTCTAAATATTCTCTAAAAGTTCTATTCATTAAATCCACAAAGTATGATGGTGCATTAGTCAAACCAAATGGCATAACCAGAAATTCATACAACCCATACCTAGTGTTAAAGGCAGTGTACTTAACACTTGACTCCTCCACCTTCATTTGATGAAAACCAGATGCTAAATCTAATCTAGAGAACACTCTTGCCCCAACTAATTGATCAAAAAGATCATCTATTCTTGGCAATGGGTATTTATTTTTAATAGTTACCTTGTTCAATTCTCTGTAATCTATACAAAGTCTTAAGGAACCATCTTGTTTCTTAACAAACACCACTGGTGCTCCCCAGCAAGAATTACTTGGTCTAATAAAACCTTTTTCTTCCAATTCCTCTAACTATTTCTTTAATTCTTTTAGTTCATTTGGCCCCATTCTAGTTGGCTTTTTAATCACTGGGCTTGCTCCTGGAACTAGATTGATTTGAAACTCTACTGGTCTATGGTGTGGAACACCCTTAACCTCCCCAAACACATCCAAATATTCATTGACTATGGGAATTTCTTCAATGTTTAGTTCACTGAAATCTTTTTCTGAGTCAACTAAATGATATAATTTGCCTTCCTTAGCTACTTCACATAAAATTGTGATCCTCTGGCCCTTAAGATTTTGCAATGATATGGTGGATGATTCTAAGTTAATTATGGCTTTAAATTTCCTTAACCAGTCTACCCCCAATATAACACCTATATTTGGGTAATTCAAAACATATAAATTGGAAATAAAAATATTTCCTCCTATGTTTAATTCCACATCTACACAAATCATATTTAAAACACTAGAACTCCCCAGTGGACTTTGTATATGCAATGGGGTTTCAACCAATATGCAATTCAATTTTAGCATTTTAACTAGTTCACAAGAAATCAAAGAGTGAGTTGCCCCAGTATCATATACTACTGCTATGGGTATGGTACAAATAAGTAATGTACCTTCCACTTGGCTATGGTTTTCTGCATTAATCTCCACTGTGGATTTGCCTTTGCCTTCCAAATTTGCCAATTTTCCTTGCTGTTTATACTCAGGACAATTCCTCTTCATATGCCCCTCTTTCCTACATAGATAGCACTTGAAAGCTCCTCCTTTCAATTCTGGGCACCTTGGCTTGATATGTCCTTCCTTTCCACATTGATGACACACAATTTTCTTCTTGGTTTCCTTAGCTTTGACATCTCCAGTGCCTTTGTTACTGACCTCTTCCTTCTTCTTATCATAAGGGTGGTATCTCCCCTTACCCTTCTTGGTGTTATTGTTCTTAAAATTTCTGAACTTTTCCCTTTCCTTGTCATACTGCTCTAACCTCAAAGCCAAGTCTATTACTTGATCAAATGTCCTGTAAGCATAAGGTAACATGGCTCTGCTAAGTCCTGGGTTCAAACCTTTAATGTATTTATCATTTTTGGATGCTTCATCTTCCACAAGCATTGCTCCATATATGGAAAGCCCCTCAAACTTTTGAGTGTATTCAGTGACACTTAAAGTTCCTTGCCTAAGTCTAATAAATTCTTCTAGTAAGGTGGTCTTAGTTGATGCTGGTACGAATCTTGCTTCCAACATCTCCTTGAATTGATTCCAAGTGATTTCATTCTCATCTCTCCCTGTAATGATTACTTCCCACCAGCTTAAAGCTGCTCCTTTCAGCTGTCTTGAAGCCACTTGCCTCTTCCTTTGATCATCAAGCTGCATGTCATTGAAAATCCTATCCAATGTTCTCAACCATGCTTGAATTTCCATAATACTTTCTGTCCCTTCAAAGCTTTTGCCTCCTAAATGAGTATAAGTCTTGAGTAATTTGGAGAGCTCTTCATGGGGATTTTCTTGCCTTTGTCCTGCCCCATCCCTAAATGCTCTCACCAAATCTTGCAGATTGACCATTGGTGGTGCATTGGAGGATCCTGCTCCCTAATTTGGTGGTCTTCCTACCATAGTTTGCTAATAATAATTTACATAGCTGGTTAGTTTATATATATATATATATATATATATATATATTTTAACTCAAACTTGATCATCCAGTGATCAATCCCTACAAAATATTGTACTTATACTTTTGTTTCTTAAGTTTTTAATTTCATAGAAAGATTTGATTTTAATTTTCAACTATGTTTTAGTAACATAGCTCTAATACCAAATGAAAAGACCATCTCTTTTATACCTTAACTTGTAAGGATTTTTTTACATAGATATATATATATATATATAAGATATACATATACATATTTCTGAAGCCTAGAGTCTTTTTTTCTATCAAACAACATATATCCAGGATCAAAATCTTAACCAATATAAATATATCAGTATATACATCAGGATATGCACATACATGTGATGATGCATGTGCCTCTCTTGTTTGCATCAGAATTCTGGAAAACAAGAGGATAATTTGATTGATTAAGTTTAATCAATCCACACATAGTTCAATTCAATATATACAATAAAACTCCATCCATACATGTATCAATATATATATATATATATTTTAAACTCCTGATTCTTTGCTAAATTCTCTATGGAGTATAATTCCTAGAAACCAGATATTTGTGTTATGGTTATCTATAAATTAATGGTGTTGTGTTTTTGCTCTGGAAAATGATATAAGCTTCTATCATTATCTATGTTTGATTTTCTTATAAAATCTGTTTAGAGTACTAACTAATTTTCTGGAATATTTTTGAGTGAGATATCATATTTCAAAAGCTTAATTCTTTGATGACATGGTGCTAAGCTAAATGAAATGCTAACATGAGTGAGTTCACATAACTATGGGTACTCAGAAAAACATGGTTCAACCAGTCTCTTTGTTCGGGTATGACCCATATGGTCTTAGAATACATTTTTGATCAAAGTCTTAATAAAGAGAAATTCAAGTTCATGTTAAAATACAATGATAACCGGTATACTAAACTCTGAACCAAACATATTTACATGGGTATACCTATATACATATGTACCAATTTGGACCTTGCTTTCAACTCCTATATTACAGACCCTTTCCTTATTTAAAAATAAGGCATAAAACATTTGTATAAAACAAGTTGAATTATGGAAACATTACAGACATATAAAATACATTCTCCCTATGCTTATTATCTTTTGTATACATATGCCATGGTAGAAAAATAAAACCATTTCATTTTTCTGAGATTTAACTATCCAGATTTCCCAAAATTTAAACCCTTTTTAAAGACTCAAAATTGACTAATACATTTATAAAATGTAACCATCCAATTTTTATCATTGTATTCTTACTCATCACTTACAAGATTTAGATTAACTTCTTCAACATATCAGATAATATCCAGATTTTTAAATTCCAATTACAAGTAAATCTCTTAGCAAAATATCCATCCAATATTCAATCACTTAATACAGGTAGCAATTTAAATTATCAATACATGCAGATTTCATCATTTATGCTCTTATCTAACTAAGTTTAGCATGCTATAATCTTCTTCTCAAAGCCTTGCTTCTACTTCTACTTAGTTGCTGCAGTCCCTGAAAATGCATTTAAAGCTGCCCTATATTAAATGAGACACCCCATATGCCATTAGCAAACTAGGGTCAGACACATGTCTGGTATGAGAAAATCCACTAAAACAGTTTGCAAATCAAGTTAAAGTTAAAACATGGATATATGTATATAACTCTGCCCTTAGAAAACAAGTAATTCATGTATGCATGTTCTGTGTCAGTGTGCAGGTGCACACTTAAGCCTTCCTTTCCAGAAACCTCAAGAAGACATGGTACATTCAAACATTCATATAATCCAATCATGAATCAAATAAACATCCATACAAACAAGGAAATCACCCAAAATGAATTAAATCATTTATTCACTGTCCAGATTTCATTCCAGGAAAACTCTAGTTCCTCTTTATATCAAATTCTCTTACCTTGATATATTTATCTATCTTGGTCTCATCTGCAATTTAATTGAATCAATGGACACACTGTAATGGACTAATTCACTCCATTACACAAAGATCTCAGGACTTAAACAAGCCATGTGTCAACTTGTATTACTCAAGAAAACAAGTCATTCCTGCAGTGTTCTTGACCCCCATTTCCTAATCAGGTTTAAGTTAATAATAACTCTTTTGATTTTTTTTTCATGACTAAACCATTCAGTGATTCATTTCACTAACATAAACATCCATGGCATGGCATCCCATATTATTCATAACCAAACAGAGACAAACAGGCAAGCAAACATTGGTGTCTATTTAAATAAGATTCTACATATATATATTTTCTGGTATTTTTAAAAGGGGTATAGGCAACTAACATTGGCTTATGGCTTTTGAGAGGGTTCTTTTTTTCCTTTTGCAAACATTTGTGCTTGAGTTAAACTTAGAATGGCCAAGTTTCACTGAATCACAGAATTCATTTGCTATGTGTATGAATATTTATACATTTTCATTGAATCAGGAGCATCAGCACATAGGCAACCCTATTGCACCCCTAATTCATTTTAGTCTCAAGCCTCAGCACTTATACATAAGTATATTGCAGCTCAACATGTTTACATTTTTTTTGATTGAGCCAAAACCAATAATACTTGCCTATATTCAACATTTTATTTTCTGGGTATCTACTTGTGTTTCTAAACATTAACATATCAGAGATCTGGGTTTATAGAACACATACATATATACCAATAATACTTAAGACTTTCATATAATAAAACAAACAGAACACCCAAAAGGATCAAAACATTTTCAGCTCTAAAATCATAGATAGACAATCATATATGAAATTTCATTTTCAAGAAAATTAACTTATAACTGGCTGCCTACATTAGGACTTATTGCCTTAGATTTTGAGTGAGTTTTCTCACCTAGCTCTCTTTTACTTCCTAGTTGTCTGGTAAGCTTCTGCCTTCAACCCTTTTCTTTACTTGTATTATATTTATATAATATCTATATACTTTTCTCAAGAGCTATCCGGGAAGAAGAAGGTTTCTCCTCTCACTGCCTATTTATGCAGGGGTTTTCTTAGGGTTTAAGGTGTTGGCTAAAGTCATTTTTGCCCATCAGAAATCATGCCATTTGTATTTAGTTTTTTTAAACCCAAAATCTCACCCTCCCCGGCTTGAGTTTTATGAAGAGAAAAGTGGTTATATTCTTTTGGTTATTTTCAGAGATTTTCTTTTCCAGAAATTACTTTTCCTTTTGTCTACTATCATGCTAAAAGTGTGACTTGATATTATTATTTATCAAATATTCTTCCTAATTCTGTCTATACAAAACACTTCTCTGTTTTATCTTATTTTTCTATTTTTAGCTTTCATTTAAATAGTATGTACTTCCTTTATTTATTTATAAGAGGATTTCTTCTTTTTATATCTTCATTCTTTTTTTTTCTTTCTGCCTATAATTTAAAATATGTTTATATATTTTATTTTGCTGATTTGAACTCCAGTATTTTATTAACATATCTATATATATGTATATAAGTCTTACTGAATTAATTTGTACACCCATATATATTTATACATTATTTTGTACTGACACACATGTACATGTACACTCAAAATACTCAGTAGCATCCATATATATATATTTACTTATGCATATAGCTTTTAAGGATTTAATCTATATATTTGTATATAATATTTCCATACACATCAACATGTATTCATTCTTAGTCATTCAGGGATTAAGCTTTTAGTTCATGTGTATTTCCTGTGCACACATGTACACACATACAGATACACTATATCAAGCTATATCAATTCCCCTTTAAAATTAGTTTAAAAATTATTTTAAACTTATTTATATTTTTCAAAATAAATTCCTAAAATCTTGGGTCATTACAGGTATCTCGTAAGACCACGTCATACATAAACACGATGGGTTTTTACCTTACGATAACCAAAACGATTTTTATCAAAATCATCTGATATTATAATAGTGTCTATAGAAAGTAAATAGAAAATAGCTGAAATGCTTGCATCTCACGTTTCGGCATAGCTGGGCACAATCAAAACCGTATAGCGCTTATTGGAGAATGGATTCCTTCCGAATGACTGGGCCACTGGGGTACCGCCCATCACAGTACACCTATAGAACAATGTACCAAGGACCATCGACGGGATCCCCTGCTACACAAGACCGGCCTACCCCTAACTTGGATAGACCGAATATGTTATCACCCCGGGTGTTCCCACCCTTACTATCGAGCGCTCCTTCTTTCATGCACCACCATATCCATAATATAAAGTTTTCCGAGGACACCTAGAAAAGTGATAACATACCCTAATTGGGTCGACCCACTTAGCCTTGCTACATCTCCCTTGTTTTAGTCATTCTCGGTTGATGAGGTTGAGGCTAAGCGTTACCTTTCAAGAAACAATTCTACTTAGAATGCTCATCGTCCTCCAATGACGATGTTCTGATAGCATTCTTACATACAAGTTGTCCTGGGTCTGGACAAAACGAATCACCGTCTTCATCATCTTCACGGTATTCATTCGTTATGGTCAAACCGAATCGAAGTGGTTTTCTGATAATTAAATCCAATCCCAGTCTCTTCGAAATGATTAACGAAATTGGCCAATATTAATAGTCGGTTATATAACTATCAATAAAACATCCATAAACAGACACTAGGCCTTATTTTATAATTCTTCAAACATTTATTTCAAAATATCTTTACTAAGATATATATCCAAATCCCTTTCCATATTCCAATATTTGAAAACCATTTCAAATGCTTAAATCCATAACGGGATATTTTCAAACATCTCAACACTTAGAAATATTCCCAAATTTCCATTTTTATACTTAGGAAAATACTATAAGTCCTATTTTCCAAAATCTTTTCAAATATCAATACTAAAGAGAATGTTTCGCGACTTATCTCATAAGTCTTCGGAATTTACATTAATTCCTTTTTCCTTTTCAAAATTGATTATATCTACTTATAATCTCTTCTATCTATTTAATACTTCTTTATGACTTCAGATTCAACCGCGAAGTTCGTATTCCTAATATTTCAGAACCTCCCTTAAGTTCCAAGAAATTTTATTATAAGATTTTCCCTTTATAAAATCCTATCCGTTAAATAACTTCGTTTGCAATCTTGAGAGGATTTATAAATAAATTTTTAATCTTTTAAAACTATATATATAAAATAAGTATTTTTAAAGGATAATAGTTTATTTTTAAAATATGTTTAAGTAAATTTAAAATATCAAAACATTTTAAATAACATCTGCAACTCTTTTCCAAATCATTTTTAAATAACTAATTAATTTACAAAGCTGATTAATGAAATTAGAATTTATTTTAATAAATATTACATATTAGAATAACTAACTTTTTGAAATTTTCTAATCCAAATAGTAGTTTAAGTTATATGGTATAGCAATTAAAAATCCCATTTAAAACAATTTTAATTTCTCGACAAAAAACTATTTTAGAAATCCAATATTTCCAATTTCAATTTATAATTCCCTCTGGATTCGTATCACATCGATTATATCTCAATTTTATCACCATTCTCATATTCAAAAATAGATTCCATTATTTCTTTCCAAAACGTTTTCCATAAATCGATATAAACTCACATCGTAAATTTATATTTCCAATTTATCAACTGACCATCATTTTCCTTATTAATAAACATCGTTTATAATTATAAACTCCTTTGGGTTTAACTTATTTGTAAAACAAATTTTATTTTTATAAAAATCCCATTTTATAAATCCCTTCCTTAATAAATCCCAATTTTATTTCAAATCTATTTTTAATATCGATTTCAACTCCTTTCATATTTTCAGAATATCATTTATAAATTCCTTTATATAATTCATTTTTAAAATCTCTATTTTAAAAATTCACGAATTGTTAAGTATAACCAAAAATCATTTTTTTTCTAACTCAATTTCTTTAAAATACTTCCAATTCCAATATAAATATTTTTATATCAAAAAAAATCTTCTTTAATTCCTTTAAAAATTCAAAATAATAGTTATGGTATCTAAAAATACCAAAGTTAAGGCCAGTTCTACTATAGAATCCAAAATTTCAAATCACAACAAAAATCTATGATATATTATTCTACACAATTCATATCTCACAATATATGAAATTAAATTCAACAATTTTAAGGAATCCAGTTGGATCCCTCCAATCTGTTTCCCTGCATCCACAGATGTTAATATAAATTAAAAATACCAATCCCACTTCGAGGGGGATATCGCGGTATATAGGGTCATCCGCTATTATGCGGGGCGCATAGGGTCTCATTCGCTATATATATGCGGGAATATCAATCACTCGAATATATATACTACTATATATAATATCACATCCAATTGATAATAATTTATCAATTCTACCAATCAATCAATAGTTAATTTTAACTATTTAAAATTAATTACGGTAATCCAAATTGAGTGAGATTAACTCACCTTCATTTTTCCAAATTGCTAATCGATCCAATATTTATATTTTTCTGCATCGGTTCCTTTTGATTTAAACCTCGTACGTAAAAGATATTAGTTTATTAACATTTAAATTTGTTTAATTCAAATATGACTTAATTAAATTAGTAATTGAAGAGAATTACCCTGAACATTAATCCATCCTCCAAAATAAAATCACCAAAGCCGCAGCATCTCCATAGATCCCAATGAATCAACCCTAACTCCATCGCGAACAGCTTTCCATCTATCACCAACTCGCTGACTTCGACCCCCTACTCGACTAGCACCACGAACCCTCACCCAAGCTTCCCCAGAAAAACGCAACCACAGGCCGTTCGCGTATGGCATAAATGTCGAACTTCCAAATTAATGATCAGAGCTGCCACAACTTTACCCTCGAAGCCTCTTCCTACCCTGATTCCAACCTTAACCATCTCCATAACTGTCGAACCCAATAAAGAACCCCAATCGACCACGCGTAGTAGCCCTCCACCTCACGCGCCTTCCAAACCCCTGCCATCGATTCCCTCCCTGTAGTCGTGCCTCACGCATGCACTCCTGCCCTCGAATTCGCCACTACGCTTCCCACGCGGTCGCCTGAATGTCGCCGCCTTCCTCAATCGAACGCGAGTCGATCACATTCGTTGTCCTCTTTTTTTTCTTTTTTTAACGTGAAATCGAATTGACAAAATGAGAGGAAACACAATTTCGATTGGTAGAGAGGGGGAAGATTTGAACGATGAAGAATAACAGAGAGGAGGAAGATTTCGAATAACAAAGAGAATCGTACCCTTTTGATTTTTGATCTGCTGCCGTGCTAAATAAAGGACAAGGATGGGAGAAAATTTAATGTGATTTGATTTCTTTTTCTCATGCTTGGAGCCGAAAAGAAGGAAAGGAAACGTGATTTGAACGAGGTCGGCTGAGGAATTTGACTTTGATTTGATTTTATATAATTTTATTTAATTATAAAATATCTCGTTTTAGCAACTTAAAATTTTAATCTCCTATCGAGGCATGCCGCTAGGCGTTTGTAATGTTATACCCCTATTTTGAACGCAATGGAAAAGGTTTCGAGTCCTAACTCGATCATATGGAGAAGATAGCTTTTTGGACCCAATTATTTTATTGAATTTTCGATATTAATTTCAACGTGCTTATATCCCGTACGATCAAACGATAACTCCAAACACTACGAAAATTGAAATCCGATAATAGTACTCTATTACGGATCTAATGGAACTGGTTTCGTCGAATTTCGAGACTGTGCCCTGGATCGCTATTTTAACGCGTCGATTAAATCGACAATTTCAAAATTTTGTGAAATCACTTGAAATTACAGTTTTAAAATCTTGCTAACTAAATTAAAATTCCAAACCCAATATTTAAACCATTTAAATATTCAAAATTAACTGTCGAAAATCCAGGTCGTTACACGTTCCATGCTTAACACCGAAGGAATAATGTTTGGGGGCTATTCTTATCTCTAATTTAAATAACATTTGTTTTGATCCTTTTAATATGATTTTGAAATAAAAAATATTTCACAAATGTTTGTGAATATACTTATGCCGGTGGGATAAGTATATGAATATTTTAATAAGTATTCTGAAAAGAGATTTAATAAATGAGATATAATAAGTATTTAGTGGTTGGTATAGGTAACTAAATCTCTGAATTTTTGTTATTTGATTATTTGATAGTTAAATATCCGACTATCAAATCTTGGCTAGTTTTGGCTTAGGAAGTGTAATTGTATATTCGAGTTCCCCGGTGAGGACTCGAAAACTTATTACATACTTCCATAAGAACTAGAAATGAGTCAACCGAAAATTAGCAGTTGTTTGTTGGGAGAGATAGGGATCAGATATATTAACCGAAAATCACTGCCAACCAACGTATGCATTTCAATGGAAGACATCTTGAAGATGATTGAAGATGGTGCTCCTTGAAGTGCCTTTGATTACGTTCAGACCCAGAACAAACTTGTACGGATGAATGCTGGCATTGCATTTTTGCCTAGAGGGAACTTTTAGCATTCCAAGATGGTTTGCTATGTGAAAATGGTAAGAGCATAGCCTCTCAAGCATCACAACCCAAGAATGGCTAAAATAGGGTATGCCGCAAGGCTACTTGGTCGCTCCAATTAGGGTATGATCATCCCTTATCTAGAGTCGATATCTATATATATATGCTTTAGGGCCCATTTTTGGTTGTTAATCACAACCTAGGAGTGATCATATTCAGTACTACCCAGTCAGGGGTAGGCCGGTCTTGCCATGTCGAGGTCGAATGGTTTTTGATCTTACAATACATTTTATCTAGAGGTGTACTGCTCTCGGAAGATAGTCACTTACCTTGTTATTATTGGAAATCCATTCTCCAATAAACGCCTTCAGTTTTTTATTGTATACTTATTATTGTTGTCATGTACACACATCATAGCTACTTGGTTATTAAATACTTTTAAACCCTAGACATTATTATAATATCACTGGATTTTAATAATATAAATGGTTTGGTTATTTTAAAGTAAAACCCATCCATGTTTATGTGTGGTGTGGTCTTACGAGATGCCTTTTATTTCAAAAAGATCTTTCAAATATAGAAATTCATATGATTTGATTTGAGTTTCTCACACTGATTTTACCAGACTGACCCAGGTGTTGTTTTGCTATAATGCTTGGGTCAGCACAAGCATGTTTTCCATATTTAGCTGGACACTTTGGAGCTTTTAAAATACGAGCTGGATACCTCCAAGACGTACTCCCGTATTTTTCTTTATCTTTCGTTGTTTGTTCTAGTTGTAGTGTAACGACCCGCAAATCCACACAATTCAAGCTGATAATAAACCACATATGTCCAACCCAAATTGAACGGAAAGACGGATAGTTATGAGAAAGAAAGAAGAAAGAAGAAGAGAAAAGAAGAAGAAGAGAAGGAGAAACTAAAACAACGCAGAATCTCACAATCGCAACGGAACAACATAATCAATGAACTTTACAAAAGAGAAACTGTCATATACATACATCCATCAGAGTTCAACGACAAAACACAATCATCGGCCTAGACAGTTATAATAACTTGTCCTCACAAATGCTGATAATTTAAACAATAATGCAGCGAAAAAAAACATATACGTGAATACGACCTGAAGACCTCCAGCTCGTCTGTTGAAGCTCCAAAGCATCCAAATCTAAATCTATAAATATGCTCGGTCTGACCCAAGCGCTGAAAGGGAAGAACGCCCGGATCAGTCTGATAAACCGGCATGAGAAAACACATCTCAAAATTTTTTAAAGTTATAAAAACTTTACTTTATCAAATAAAGGTATTTCGTAAGACCACGTTGCACATAAACATGGACGTGTTTTTACCTTACGATAACCAAAACATTTCATATCAAATCCTGTTATATTATACTAGTGTCTAGTATACAAATAATATTAAAATAGCCGAAATTATTACATTGGTTAAATTTGACGGCATAATAGGTTTACAAACAAAATGGCATGCACATATTAGGGAATGGATTTCTATACAATGGCAGGTAAGGGACTACCTTTTGTACAGTACATCTCTAAAGGAATGTACCAAGGATACATAAATAATCCTCCGCATCTGGCAAGACTAGTGTATGCCTAATTGGCACTCAGACATGGCCTGGATAGAAACCAAATATGTCATTACCCCGGTCGTTATCGACCTATCCGAGATGTCTCGTAGCATACACCACATACCCGAAATATTGAGTGTTATCTAGAAAAGTGACAATCATATCCTAATGGTTGCGAACCATATAGCCTTACGGCGTACTCTGTTTAAGCCATTACCAGGTGATGAGGCTTAAGGTAACGTTTACCTTTCACATTACACCTGATACTTTGAATGCCACACTGCCATTTCCACAATCACACAACTGATTTCGACAAACGTATAACTCCTGAACTCGTACGTCTCAGGAAAGGATGTTAAGCTAAGAGAAGTTGCATTCACCACCACCAAACATATGATACATTTATAAAGATCAATCAACATAATTAGAAATGCAACGTTAGACATTCATCCATACAAGTTATCCAGGAATATGACAAACCAAAGGAACTCCGCTACCACATCCTGTCGGGAACCATCCCTAGGATTAGTAGCGAGAAGTCCTTGCATTTCGAAGATTTTCATAACAAAGCACTACTGCCACCATATATTTATAATATGCATCACGAGTGATGAAGCGCTCACCTCAGTTGAAGATCGCCGGCTTTCTTTAGGTCGTGGACGACCTATCCAAAATCGCTCCCCTCTAGGTCGCGGCGAAGAGGAAGATTTAGGTCGCGTACGACTTATGCTAGGTCGTGGAGGCAAAACCCTAGATCACTCCACTTGCGATGCAGTGCTCCTTCGATCGCGCATACGAGAAGCATCCCTAAGTCGCGAACGACCTTATCTAAATCGTTTTCCCTCCTCCAGCCTAGCTCGCGAACGAACTTCGCAGTGCCTCCACCTTAAATCGAGCAAACAAACCCTGCTGCGAGCCCCAGAAGGTCGCTATCTCAAAGTCGCGAACGACCTAATCCTTCACCGCGAGCTAAATCAAAGTCGCGAATGACTTACGACCTAAATCAAAATCGCTCCGCCTGATTCGCTCCTCTCTAAGTCGCGATTGTTTTTAGGTCGTTCATTGTTTTTAGGTCGAGAACGACCTACCTTAGGTTGCGATTGCTTACAGAAGGTCGCGAGAAGCTCCAGATATCTTAGGTCGTTGATTGTTCACTATAGTTCGCAAGAGGTTAAGTCGCGTGATGCTTGATTGTAATTTTCTTAAGTCGCATGAGTTGTACTTTAGGTCATTGTGTTGTAAATTTTCTTAAGTGTGTGTTGTGTTGTAACCCTATAAATAGGGATGTTGGTCATTTGTAAATGGTTGTTGAATTTGAATAAAATTTCTTTTGTGTGCTTTTGTGCCACCATTAAAATTGGTAGTTGAGTGTTATCTCCTATCTCCACCTTCGGCATTCGAGTGCGCTCGAATCAACGATTGTTGAAGCCAATTCACGGAATCAAGTGCGCTTGATCAACGTCGAAGAATTGTAGATCTTCTCTCACGGCATCGTGCGCGATCAATGTGTCGAAGATAGCTAAAGTCCGGTATCTTCGTGATCAACGGATTTGGGCATTTGGTATCATTAATTCATCGATTCATATTGCTTCATCTAATCGTTTCATCGATTAGTTTGACATGAAATCTTCATTTCGTCGTCAAGTGTTATATCCGCTGCGTCATTTGGTATCAGAGCAAGACTTAGCCAATCATAGCTAAGACGAGCCTGTTGGACCCAGGAGAAGTGTTTGTTCAATTTCAATCGAGCCTATCAGTGTTAGATCCGAGAGCTAGTTGAAGCCGTGCATCATTTTGTAGATCAAGGCCGAGTTAAAGTGTTGAAGTTAAGTTGAATCCAAGTTCAAGTTAGTTGGAGATTGTTCAATTCAACAATGCATCCGAGAAGAGGTAATCGTCATCAGAATATTGCCGATGTGTATAGAAGAGAAGATGCTAAGGCAATAGAGCAACGAATTAGTGATAACCTCGAAGAGAAGTTCAATAAAGGTTTTGGAAAGTTGGAGAAGTTGATGATGGATTTGAATCAAAGTCAAAGAGGAAGGACACCAGTCTTGAACCATGGAGGAAACAGAGTTTCGCCATCGGTTACAGAAGCAAGGAGGGTGTCGCCACAAACTTATCAAGGTAAAAGGGAATCATCAATTTCAATGAGACGAGATCACCATGGGGAAGAGAGAAGAAGTCAACATGGGTTTGACAATGAACCATGTCGTGATGACAAAAGATCGAGTAGAAGAGAGTTGCATGATCATAGAAACATACGTGGTCATAGAGACGAAGGGTGTAATTTGCCGAAACATGAGAATGATTCTATTTGGCTAAGGAACAATATTTTTCAGTCTACCTGTACTATCTTGGGAAAGGTTTGTAAATTCGTTATTGATGCGGGAAGTTGCGATAACCTTATTTCCGAAGAAGCCGTTATGAAGTTAGGGTTGAAGACTGAAAATCACCCTAGACCGTATAAACTGGCATGGATAAAGGAAGGGGAAGAAGTGACGATGGGAAAAAGGACATTGGTTACATTTTCTATTGGGAAAAAGTACAAAGATGATATATGGTGTGATGTTGTCGATATGGATGTATGTCATCTACTATTGGGAAGTCCATGGCAGTCTGATCGAGTTGTACAACATAATAGTCACGCCAACAGCTACAGTTTCATGTTCGAAGGAACCAAGATTACCATAGTTCTTAAGAAGCGTGAACAAAGTGACTGCAAGCCAGAGAAGAAAGTGGAAGCAACTAATTTAATATCTTCGAAAGAATTTGTTGAAGAAGTTAAAGGTGGTGTTGAAGTGGAAGATAAAGTAGACTCGTATCAACCCGCGAAGTTTGATGACCATAAAGTTGATTACTCACAATCCGTGAAGTTAGATACAGATGAAGTTGATGTTTTTAGACCAACGAAGCTTGACAAACATGAGGTTGAAAATTCACAACCAGCAACGTTTGATAAAAGGGAGGTTGATGATTTTCGACCAACAAAGTGTGATGAACATGAGGTTGAAAATTCACAACCAGCAACGTTTGATAAAAGGGAGGTTGATGATTTTCAACCAACAAAGTGTGATGAACATGAAGTTGAAAATTCACAACCAGCGAGGATTGATGAGGATGAAGGAAATGTGTCAGAAGATGAAGGGGGTAATTTATCAGTGAAGAAGGAGGATTCGATTAGTCTATTATCTACAGAAGAGTTTGTTAAAGGAGTGGAGGATAGAGCGGAAGTGTTTATGTTGAATAGGAATGAAACCAGTAAAGATCTCGAGACTCCTGAGGAGGATGAGCCAGTGGTAAATGAATTCGAAGATGTACTCCCTACAGAGTTGCCCGAGGAGGTACCGCCACTGAGGGACATACAATATCATGTTGATCCAATGCCAGATGCTATTGTACCACACATGCCACGTTATCATATGTGTCTGACAGAGCAGGAAGAGTTGAGAAAACTGGTTGATGGGTTGCTAGTCGAAGGAAGTCAGTTGTCCACTACAGACTACAGTTGGCAAATGAAATTTATCAAAGACTTGCATGTAGGAAGACACTTGAGCCGTGATCGTACCATGCAGCTAATCTCAAAGTCATATTTTGGATCGTCACTGAGGAAGGAAGTTGAAAGGTTTGTTCAGAGGAGCCATAATCGACAAGTTTCAAAGAAGACCACGACAAATGCAGGTTTATGTATGCCATTGCATATACATGCTAAATTACGGGAGGAGGTTAGTGTGGACTTTGTTTTGGGATTACCGCGAACGCAACATGGAAATAATTCTATTTATGTGGAGGTTGTCCGTTTTTCAAAATTGGTACATTTCATTGCCTATAAGAAGACTGTAGAGGCCGTTAATGTCGTTCAGTTATACTCCAGAAAGATCTATCGATTTCATGGATTACCTAAATCTATTGTTTCGAATAGAGATACTCATTTTCTGAACCATATCTGGATGAGTTTGTGGAAGATGGTGGGAACGAAGCTGAAATTCAGTAGTGCTTATCATCCACAGATAGATGGACAGACTGAAGTTGTGAACAGATCCCTGGGAAATTTGTTGCGATGTCTTATGAAGGATAATCTGAAGAGTTGGGATGTGAAGTTATGTCAAGCGGAGTTTGCTCATAATCATGCTACCAACCGTAGTACGGGTTTCAGTCCATTTCAGATTGTATATTCAAGCTTGCCAAAGGGGTCGTTGGATTTAACGATAGTACCACAACCGAAGTGGACAGTGAAGCGAGCTGCTGATTTTGTTGATGGGCTGACAGAATGCCATAGAATCGTTCAGGAACGATTGGAGAAGACGAATGAGAAATATAAACAATCCGCAGATATTAAACGACGACATGTTGACTTCAAAGAAGGAGATTTTGTATATGCAGTATTGACCAAGGATCGTTTTCCTGTTGGTACTTACAACAAACTGGCTCCTAGAAAGATTGGTCCTTTGGAAATTATAAAGAAGATCAATGATAATGCGTATCAGTTAAGGTTGCTGGGAAATATTCATACTTCTGATGTTTTCAATGTCAAACACTTAATTCCGTATTATGGGGAGGAACTTGTCGAAGATGACGAGAGTGTGAATTCGAGGACGAATTCCTTCCAACAAGGGGAGGATGATGAAGTGCTCACCTCAGTCGAAGATCGCCGGCTTTCTTTAGGTCGTGGACGACCTATCCAAAATCGCTCCCCACTAGGTCGCGGCGAAGAGGAAGATTTAGGTCGCGTGCGACTTATGCTAGGTCGCGGAGGCGAAACCCTAGATCACTCCACTTGCGATGCAGTGCTCCTTCGATCGCGCGTACGAGAAGCATCCCTAGGTCGCGAACGACCTTATCTAAATCGTTTTCCCTCCTCCAGCCTAGCTCGCGAACGAACTTCGCAGTGCCTCCACCTTAAATCGAGCAAACAAACCCTGCTGCGAGCCCCAGAAGGTTGCTATCTCAAAGTCGCGAACAACCTAATCCTTTACCGCGAGCTAAATCAAAGTCGCAAATGACTTACGACCTAAATAAAAATCGCTCCGCCTGAGTCGCTCCTCTCTAAGTCGCAATTGTTTTTAGGTCGTTCATTGTTTTTAGGTCGAGAACGACCTACCTTAGGTCGCGATTGCTTACAGAAGGTCGCGAGAAGCTCCAGATATCTTAGGTCGTTGATTGTTCACTGTAGTTCGCAAGAGGTTAAGTCGCGTGATGCTTGATTGTAATTTTCTTAAGTCGCGTGAGTTGTACTTTAGGTCATTGTGTTGTAAATTTTCTTAAGTGTGTGTTGTGTTGTAACCCTATAAATAGGGATGTTGGTCATTTGTAAATGGTTGTTGAATTTGAATAAAATTTCTTTTGTGTGCTTTTGTGCCACCATTAAAATTGGTAGTTGAGTGTTATCTCCTATCTCCACCTTCGGCATTCGAGTGCGCTCGAATCAACGATTGTTGAAGCCAACTCACGGAATCAAGTGCGCTTGATCAACGTCGAAGAATTGTAGATCTTCTCTCACGGCATCGTGCGCGATCAACATGTCGAAGATAGCTAAAGTCCGGTATCTTCGTGATCAATGGATTTGGGCGTTTGGTATCATTAATTCATCGATTCATATTGCTTCATCTAATCGTTTCATCGATTAGTTTGACACGAAATCTTCATTTCGTCGTCAAGTGTTATATCCGCTGCGTCAACGAGTCTAGTGGCATGTAGCCCTGCATTATAAAGATCTCCGTCTTCAAAATCATCATCATAAACCTGCACTTTCGAACGCATACATTGGTCCAACGTGGTTTTCGGATAAATCTGATCCCGATCTCTCCGAACCAACAACGATAAAGAGGCCCTCAACCTCATATGGAAACCAAGTCTCATAGACTTATCACGTTTCCAACTCTCAACTTGCTATCCTTTGTCTAAGAAGGAAGCCCGGTAGATTGGAGTACCATAGACACTCCGCACTACTTGAATCAACATTCTTAATCCAAGCGATAATCAAGCCTACTCAGTTGACTAATCAGTTCCCACATCAAGTTACGGAACCAAAAATGGCAAAATTTGATAGTCAGTTATTTAACTATCAAAGCAACAAATAATATCTGGCACATAATAAGTCACTAGGCCCATTTAATTAATCTTTTATTAAAAATCAATTTCCAAATATTTACTTCAAATTATCTTTAAAAATATATATCCTCAAAACCATTTCAATCTTTTGATATTGGAAAACATTCCCATATATTTGTATCAATGATATAAGTATATTTAATAGCACTACCATTTTGGAGACACACTAAATAGATTTCTATGACCGTACAACTCTGGAGTTTGTATGCTTCCGGGCAGGTGTTAAGTATAAGAAGCAGTGCTTCCTATACCACCAAGCCTTTAGTACGATCATAAGAACCAATTCGTGTATTTCACAACGGAAGGTCAAAACACAATTTATTGGGTCAAAATGAATGTTGCGTAAAACATCGTGATGACAACCAAAAAACACTAGTATAGGGATCTGATTAATTAATTAATTATATATATATATATATACATATCCCGTATACTATATAAAACATTTCCTTTCGAAAATCATTTACTATAACAACAGTGTTATAGTCCATGCCTTTCATACTTCGCCGAAAACGTCTATTACAACAATAAATGTTGAAATCCATGTTTTCGATACTTAACACATTTTAAATCACCTTTTAAAACCATTTAAACTCCATTTGAAAATATTACTTTCAATACTTACTTTTAAAGATTATTGCTTTAAAAATCATTAACTTCATCAAAAATATTACTTTCAAAACATTCCTTTAAGGATTATCTAACTCTTAAAAACTTGAATGTATTTCCTTTATATAAAAATCCATATTTAAATCTAAACATAAATCATTTCCATCTTTATAAAACTATATGTTTATAAATCTCCTTTCTATTTTATAAAACTTCTATTTTATGAAATCTTTTTATTTATAAAATTCTATTTATAAGTCATTCTTTTATAAAAAATCATTTTACTATCAAAATCCATTAATAAATCCATTTCTTTATAAATCTAATTAATTCACGAAATCCTTTTATAAATCCATTTACCAAATAAATTGCAGATCCATTTACAAATATTTACAAATCTCGATTATAAATCTGTTTCTTATTTATAAAATATTACTTTTATAAATCCTTTATATAAACTATTCAAAAATCTCTATTTAAAGTATTTCTCAAAACTATACTTTTATAACATAAAAAATCATACTTTTTATTTGTTTAAAAATAAATTCATTCTTTTAAATAATTTAAAATTATTAAAACATATATACTTCCAAAATCACTCAGAAAATCATTTCAATTCAAAATCACTATTTTATAGTATTTCAAAATACTATAAATATGGCCTAGTGCTACTATAGCACTAAATAAGCAAAACATATCCATGTCATCAAATATGGCATCCATCACATCATATATCAAAATATATGAAAAGTAAAATCAGTGAGGAATCCCGTTGGATCCTTCTAACATGTCCTCCTGCATCACATATAGTATATAATCAAATAATATAAATCAAACGCTTCGAGGTGGGATCGTATACAAAGGGTCATCCGCTCATACACAGGAACATAATAGGGTCTCATCCGCTACAGGGGCGGGAATATATCCAAACCAACTAATAAATAGTAAATCATCCAAGTAGCCATCAAACAATCAAAAATAAAATCATCCACACTTATATAGAAATATAAGTGGGCAAGGGAGGCGAGTTAACTCACAGAAATTCCAGAAATTGCCAAAGCGCTCCGGTTTGAATTAAAATTGAACGGACGTTCGACTTTAACACAAATTCTTACAAGCTCCAAACTACTCCAATCCAACTCCATAATGTAGTATTCATCGATACGAACCTAACATCGAAAACTTCAAGTTAAACGGACTCTGTATGTGTGAAATAAATATTTTTAAAGTTACCATATTTTAATTAACTAATCAAATAACCAAATATTTAAAACAAATCCCTTACCCCCAAGGCCCAAACGCATGCAACCACACCACCTGCTAACGTTTATTCTTCCCATGCTTGCTACTTTATATTTGAACCCTCTGCCACCTAGTTTCCCTCTTCATTCACGCCCATGCATGCGTACCTCCACCCACACAATACACACGCTACACAGCAACACAAACTCCATCACCCACTTACCCAAAGGCCATACCCTAACTAGTACATCACCTCTCCCCTGCTGCACTCGCCAGCACACCACCATTTATATGCACACGTCCCACGTTGATACACACAAACGTACACACACTAATGTGTGTATATATATACACACACTACCATACTCACACTTGCATACCCACGGTGAAACTTCTCTCCCTCCTAACTCCATCTTCGCTTCACTAAATCGGGTGCAACAAGAATGAAAAACTTAGATCTCCACGTCCACTACAAATTTCGTGTTGACAACTTTTGCTAATTCTTAGTGTAGAGAGACATATTGGAATAATTAAATGATAGAGGAAATGTGAATATAGGTTGCTGTGAAATGAAAAATAATATGAAAAGTGAACTCGTCCTCCCTTTGTTATGCTTGCTGTGTACAAATATATAGTACGAATTACTTCAATGCTAAGGGAAGATAGGTACAAAAATTTAATGCAACCCATCAAACTCAAGTGCGAACGTTAAATGCCAAAAACATGGGCATGCAGAGAGGAGTTATTTGTAATGTTTATTATTTTGTTTTAAAACTAAAATTTTGAGGTGCGACGCTACATAATATTCCGTTTGCGTATGGACTTCAATCAACGAAACAAAAATACTGTTATGCTCAGAATAATGAGGCGATGCCAAAACAAAAATAATATACAATGGTTATTGTATTCTGTAAAATCACAAAAACACTGCTATTTAACGATAAAACGTCAACGAATAATTTAAATATTTTTCAAATTAAAAATTATGGAAAAATCAAACAAATTAAATTAAAAATACATCAATAGAAATCGAGTCATAAAAATAATAATTTATTCTCCAATTATTTATTTAAACTGTTATTACTGGAATTGAATTAACAGTTGAATTCACCGTTATTGTTGATTATTTAAAATGAGTTAAATAAACCAATTAAATAATTTGAATTAATATTCAATTATAAACCCAGTCATTTGAAACACTATTCAAATATAAATCCTCTAATTTAATTAATTTGAATAATCACTATATTTGAATACCATTTATTAACTTTAATTTAATCACTATATTCGGAATTTCAAATTATTCAACTTTTTAAACCAACATTTTAAATATTTAAATCAATTATTCATATTAAATTCAAGATTTAAAAATTTAAACAATTCCAATGATTCAAATAACCATTATATTCAAAATTTAAACTGTTTAACTTATAAAATTAACTTTTCAATATTTAAAATCACTTAAATATTCCAAATTTAAATGATTGAAATTCCGGGTCGTTACATGTAGTTATCAAATTGTAGCTGTTATAACAGTCCGGGTTGATGAAGGAATAGTGTTGTACTCTGATATGTGTTATGTATATTAAAGTCTATTTCTTTTGTAAAAAAATGTCCATATTATATATTGCTCATCATGTTTTGTGAGATTCTGTTCTATTTTTTATTTTCTTTAACCCCTAATAACTTGTCTTTCGGATACCTAAATGATCGACACACAAATACTGATGATGTATTAAGTATCGTCTTTAGATGTAAGAAATGCAGATCGTTACATATATACTTTTACATAATTTCTTCAACAAGTATTAATAAATTAATGTATGTATAATTTGCATTTTCATATAATTTGGTATTTTATAACATAGTAATGTAAGTATAATTAGCATTTTCGTATAATTTGGTATTTTATAACATAGTAATGTATGTATAATTAGCATTTTCGAATAATTCATTATTTTTGCCTACCTCCAGCAAAATTTCCTTGTTTCAAATGTTTTTTATACTCCCTTGCATAATGAAAAAAGGTTATACATTTTTCATTTTTAATCGTCGTTATGCATTCTATATTCATAGCTAATACAATCCTACTTTGTTTTAATATCGAATTAATAAGGATTGTAATAGTGGAACAAAAATGAAAAGTGGTGCAGTTTGGCAATGGTTCCACCAAAAATGAAGAAAAAAGCACCTTCCACAATCAAGACAAAGCTTCCCACTACGTAAAATTGAAATGGAAATAGTGGAACAAATAATAAAGTCATCCTCCACTTTGGTTGGTACGAATAATATGCTGCAACCAATTAACCAGATGCAAGAATTAAAAACCTCTTTAGTTCTTCATCCTATTGAATTGAAAAATATGGAGAATGGACAACAATCAAACATTGTCATGTTGCATCCTGTTAAGGTAAAGAAAGTTGAAGAGATACGAAGTCCACACTATCCTTTACTAGATGATACTGGGATGGAGCGTTTATTGCTAAACTGGTATGTCGTATATATAACCTGATAATATGACTTTTTTCCACTGCCAGTTTAATTTTGTAAGATACACACGATTGTGAAAAAATTATCATATTATATTACTAAAATAAATAGTTAGTACCTAACATTTAACAATTAGGTCATAAAATCGCTGATAATGTTTTTAACTCTGCCATCTACATAAAGTTTTGGAAATAAACGCTGGACTCGAGCCTGGATAAAGGAGGGGAAACCATATCTATTCATATAACTATTCATAACACTACATTTTAGGCTGCATAACACATTGGTACAAAAGTTGTTTTAAATAGTGTATAAATCAAAATAACAACTAAATCACTATTTCTATAAATTTATCCCACTGAATGCTTAGTGTATTTTACCAACGTACCGTATTAATATAGATTCGATTAATCCTTACTTTCTCTCATTGTCATTAGTTTGTTCTATACATATCCATAGGGATAGGGTAAACAAGCCAATAATCAACTGTTAACCTTCATGGAATCAAGAAATTATGTAAAGTTAGTGCATAAATAAATATGATACTGTTATCAAACTCTGAATCAAACTATACTTGTACGAAACTACAAAAAATACAACTTTTTTTTAAAACCATGAACATTTTTCTATATTTTTTTTTTGGAAAATATATATATAACAAGAAGGAGAAAAAAATCCTTTCTCCGTAAGCTCACAGAAGGAAAAAGGCATATGAAAATATGCCTACCAAAAACCGAAAACAGATACAAGCCTATCAAGAGTACAAGAAAGAAGAAAAAGGAACCAAAATCCACTGCCAGAAGACAAAATAATCCCAGCTATACCAAGAGGAACAACAACCCGCAGAACCAACTTCCCCGCTACACCCAAGTAGGTGTAGGCCAGACCACCTGATAGAAAACCAACCACCACCGGACAAAGAAAGGACCGAAACCAGCCATAAACAAAACACGGTCAACAGAAAGCCCATGACAAATGGCAAAAAACCACCCGAAGAGAACCGACAAAACCACCACCCAGAGAAGGTGGCGAACAACATATCAAGCTCCCACCCAAGAGAAGGTGGAAAACCATAGGAGAACACCAGAGTAGCAACCACAACCATAGACAGCAGCGAAGTCACAACCTAACCAACAGGGTAGTCGAAACACCGCAAAGAAGCCTAATCCTGAAATACTAGCAAACACATCAAAACCAAAAGTAAGGGTGGAGGGAAATCAAGATTGCTGGATGAACGCCAGCAACCCGCCTGGAGGACCTAACCAACGCCAATTCTGGCGATACACGACACACAAGAAATGGAAAGAAGACTGACAAGACGATGAGCACGGGAGCCCGTGATACCCCTAAACGGTCTACCACGGAAAGCAAGGAATACATCATTCCTAACTTGATGAATAATGGTCGAGGGGACCATAGGAGAGTCTTCGAAGATTGCCTTATTCCGGGCACACCAAATGTGCCAGCAGATAAGACAGGGTATCAAACGATGAATGATCGAACGAAGAGATTTCCTGGAGTTCCTTGCCCACCAGGTAAAAGAAAGATCATTAGCAGATCTGGCAATACCTCGGACACCAAGTAGGTTTCCGAAGTAATTCCAGCAAGATCTTGCTGATGAACTCTCGAAGAATAAATGGTTCAAGGATTCAGAATCCCCGTTGCCACAGCATCTGCAACGGGAAACTAAGGGGATGCCTACCCTTTTGAGATTCTCATCCAATGGCAGCCCATCATGAAGGATACGCCACATCAGAAGAGAAACCTTAGGAGGAGAGCGAGAATCCCAAATGAAGGAAAACAAAGGACGAATAGGACAAGGAATTCTAACCGAAGACCAAGCTTTCAGGATGGAAAACGAAGCGCCACCCAGCCCGCAAGACCGCCATAAGAATCAGAGAAAGACTTCACTGACTGCATATGCTTCCATGTCTCGCTTGCATAAGACGGAGAACCCGAAAAATTGGAACCAGCCAGCCTATGGTACTTAGCATGAAGGAAATTAGCCCATAGAGAGTCATTAGCACCAAATCTGTACCACAGCTTACAAGCAAAAGCAGCATAGATATCCTTGGGATTACGAAGCCCCAAGCCGCCCTCGTTCTTGGGACGACAAATCGTGTCCCATGAAATCCAGTGGTGGTGACGGCGATCCTCCTTGTTGCCCAAAAAAAAGAGACCAAAGACCGATACGAACGGAAGAAGGAGGATGTAGGGGTCATAAACGCAAAGACATGAGTTCCCATAGAATCTAAAACAGACTTAATAAGAACCAGTCTGCCGGCCTGGGAAAGAAGAGCCGCATTCCAGCGAATGATCCGACCCCTCACCTTGTCAGTTAAAGGGTCGAACAAAGCGTTAAGCTTCCTACCTCGGAGAAGAGCAATGCCCAGGTATGGTAACGGTAGGGAAGCTTCCTTGAAGCCCGAGAAGGTCTCAATCCAGGAGGATCGAGACAAAGAACAGTCCTTCGCACGAACGAAGCAACTTTTGGAAGGGTTAACAAGCTGTCCAGAGGACCTCTCATATTGATGGATGAAACTAAGTAGCCGACGAATAGAGGAACGACCACCGTTTGAGAAGATAACAATGTCATCAGCAAAGGACAGAGAAGAAATAAGAGGACAACCCCTAGGGATCCCGAAACGCTGTATCTGACCAAAAACCATTAAGGTATGAATACCGCGAATGAAGGCTTCAGCCGCAATCACAAAATGCATGGGCGAAAGCGGGTCTCCTTGATGCAAACCCCTCCCCACCCTGAAATACCCATTAGCAGAACCATTAATAAGCACAGAGAACCAACAGTTGGAGATAAGCCTCCAAACCAAGTCGATGATGGTTTCCGGAAAACCGAACGATCTCAAAACCTTGATGACGAAAAACCAGGACATACAATCGTAAGCCTTAGCCATATCCAGTTTGAAGACAACATTTGAGCCCCGAACTTTCCTGTCAAGCTGGGAGATAAGTTCCTGAGCCAACAGGACGTTGTCAGAAATTAAGCGCCCTTTAACAAACCCCGCTTGAGACGTGGAAATAATACGCTCAAGGAAAGGGGCCAAACGGCCAGCCAGAATCTTGGAAATAACCTTATTCGAGAAGTTGCAAAGGCTAATGGGCCGAAAATCCCCACAGGACCTAGGGTTGTCACACTTAGGGATGAGAAACAGGTTGGTGGAGGTCCAGCTAGTGGGGAGACATCTCCCAGAGAAAAAGGACTGGACAGCAAGACAAAAATCAGCCTGAATAATAGGCCACGAGCTACGGTAAAAGGTACTGTTGAAACCGTCTGGGCCGCTCGCACTATCCTTACTCAAGGCGAAAACACAAGCACGGATTTCCTCAGGAGAAGGGAGGTCCGCTAGAAGGTCTCTATCAGGCGAGAGAACCAACCTGGGAATGAAGGCAAGCAAAGCAGGGTCGGTCGCCGCCACCGACGGAGAACCTAGAAAAGATTGGAAGTGGGCCAAAATGGTATCTTTGACTTCCTCAGGCGAGGATGCCATAGAATGATCAGGCCGCAAAATCTCACGAATAGTGAGAAGGTTGTTATTCTTGCGAATATAAGAATGGAAAAATTTGGAGTCCGCATCGCCGTCGACCACCCACTTGACCCTAGCCTTTTGACGAAGGAAGTCATTCTCAATACGAAGTTCCGTAGAGAAGGTGGAATGAGCAAAAGCCCACGCCTCCTTATTGGACGTGGACGGAACCTCATCAAACAAAGATTCAGCAACGATAAGCGATTCTTCGGCCAACCGGACACGATCGAAAATGTTCTTGAAAACATCAGCGTTCCAAACCTTAAGACAGCACTTGAGACGCTTCAGCTTGTGACTGAAAACAGAACAGGGAGTGCCGACAATGGGGACGGACCAAGAGTCAGCTACCATTTGATGAAAAGTGTGGTGAGATCTCCACATGCTCTGGAAGCGAAAAGAAGAGGGCCCCGAAAGGGAAAAGGGAGAACAACGAACAATCAGCGGGGAATGGTCAGAGAAGGACCGATGAAGATGAGCTACGGAGAAGGAAAATGGTAAGCGGAACCAATCCTCCGATCCGAAAACCCGATCGAGCCTAGATAGGATGCGACTAGGGCC
The DNA here is from genome assembly GCA_030737815.1 of Allium fistulosum. Classification (NCBI taxonomy): domain Eukaryota; kingdom Viridiplantae; phylum Streptophyta; class Magnoliopsida; order Asparagales; family Amaryllidaceae; genus Allium; species Allium fistulosum. The sequence continues at coordinate 1,150,390,099 of CM060905.1, forward strand.
AACCTGGTTGTTTGACCAGGTGAACGCAGAGCCCACAAAAGGGAGCTCGGAGAGACCAGAGCTGACTATGAATGAGTTGAAGTCCGCCATCGCAAGATGGTTGATGGCAGCTCCTCCCCGTTTCTCTGCCTGGCAGGCGACGATGTTAAAATCGCCGCCCACCACAGAGTTAGAAATACCCATGGAACTGAGACCAATAATGTCAGTCCAAAGAGATAATCTCTCCGTACGATCGCAAATAGCATAAACAACCGAGAAGAGAAAAGGAGAAGCAAATGAGGGAGAATTGCAGACAACCGAGAAAAGCTGAGGAGAGTCAAACACAGAACGATCCATAAAGGATTTGGACCATAAGATCCAAATCTTACCGGAGACATTGGCAAAGCCACCGCCAAAACCTAAGGATAACATTGTGTTGGTAATGCCTTCCGGATGTAAGAAAGGTTCCAGAAGAGCAACCAAACCAACCGTGTGTTTCCGAACAATGTGTTTTAGCCTAGCCAAAGACGCATCGTTTCCAATACCGCGAACATTCCAGAAAAGAAAGTTCGACATGACGGAAAACTGAAAGGAGACAAAGAAACAAGAGAGAAAAACAGCAAGAGCGGAGGCCAGACCACAACAATCGGGATGACCTAGCGCGCTCAGGTAAGATACAGAGAGTATCGAGCAGATCTATCAATCTGCTCGGACGCCGCTATAGAGCGTGTACGGATGGTGCGAGGAGTAGAAGGGACTCTACGCAATCTGCGCCGAGCCGAACGGGCAGGAGAAGAATGGGGCTGTGAAGAAGTCACCGAATACTCCTCACAAACTGATCCCTTTAAGACCGGCTGGGACGCCACAGCAACCTCCGGATAGGAGTTCCTGGACAAGCAATCAAGGCGCTCATTAAGAAGCGCAATTTCTACCTTACTCATCAGCGGGATGGTAATGGACAGAGAACAAGAAGAAGAGGGGAGAGAGCACGCCAAAGAGCAGGAAGAGGAAGGCATGCTCAAGCGATCAGAAGGATCAGTAGTAACAGAAGAATATCGCAGACAAGAGGGTAGACGAGGAAGGCGAACACCAACCTGCCACCTGAACCAATCTAGGGCGGTACAAGGAATATCTAGGAAGGAGTCAACATCATACACGGTACTTGATTAAAAAATTATTTAGTCTTTTATAATATAAGTGAACTATTTATTTCTATCTTTATTGTATGGGTACCAAATTGTACTTCAGCCCTTTTAGTACAAGTCTCAAACAAACCTATTAGATGTACTTTTATTTATGAAGTGCACTAAAAGCATATATGTTGTATGATATCAATATTTACTGCTGTCTCTTCGTAGTAACTTATCAAACACATAATACAAATTATATTTATCTACACTGAAATTACAAACCCATGAAGGAACATATAGAAGATAAGGCAATAGTCCAACATAAAACTCAAATCTAGCTTTGGTCACAGTTATCTATGCATACGTCTATTAGACGTGCCTACATACTGGTTGTATATAAAGGGAAAAATGTGTCTGTTGCAGTGCAAATTCTAGAACATATATGCGGGCACATTAAACCATGTACACTTCTCTATGTCGCACATGCACTATACACATATATGTGTATTTGATACACATATATACATTATATATATAATATAAATCAAATCAAATCTTTTATATAAACAAATATGTTATCCATCATTTTGACCCGGCTATATCCGAACTAATTGAACAAGTTAGACTCGACTATCATCAAGGCTAGTAGCCTAGAGTGATGATTGTGAGGTCCAGAAATCAAGTACAGATGGTAATATGAAGCCGTGATAAAACAAAATTGAGAGATATGTTATACAAAATGTTCTAAATATGGAATATAAACTAGTCTAGGAAAGGGATCGGGTATGATCCCTCTCAACCAAAGGGATTGGATTACTTCGGCTGAACAGTGAAACTTAACAGAAAACGATCGATATCTCAAAATCAAGAAGTCAGATACACATGAACTTTGGGAACAAGAAGTGGGGACCCTAGGGAGTCCACTCTAGGGATCGTACTCCAAAAGAAGCAAGCAAGAGGGATCAACCCTCTTCCCTCTAGAGGGATTAGAGAGCCTTCTGTTGAATTTTCAGGGAGATATTTCACCGTCTTCCTCTGTAAATACAGACTTGATTGTTTATTTTCGAGATTTTTACGCTGCTCGTTGCTTTGTACTCTTTTGTAACTAAGGATTTTAATTTGATCCCTATTGTACTAAGTTTACAAAGTGATTAATAAAGCTATCTCTTCAAAGTGGATGTAAGCAAACAACGCCTAACCACTATAAATTGATATCTCTGTTATTTTCTTATTTCTTATTGCTTTATTGCTATATTCTCTCTGTTTACACTTAATATTCTTCATGTATTCCTCTACAAAATCTCTATTTGGTGTTTGTGCCAATTTTTCGTGCAAACATTTTGGTGCTTTCATTGAGAGCCAAGATTCTCAACTTCATTTGGATCCCTTTGCTGCTGTTGGATTGCACAAATCCAAGGAAGAGATCTGGAATTATCTTCAAATAGTTTATCCATTCTATTTAGATTTGCAAAAGTCTATGGAAAACTATCAATAATGTTTAGGAACACCAGATCAACCTCTCAAAACGTAGAAGGAAACGAGAACGCCAACATCCAGCAAGAAGGCCAGAGCAATCTACCAGTAGATGTTAATGCTACCAATCTAGTTGATGTCCAGAATCCAGTCGGTTCCATCACACGAGTTGATTTCTAGAATCCAATGAGAGAGCTCATGCATAGCTGCCGATAGTTAAACCAGTAGATTCAAACCAATGTCGATCTAATGAATCAAATCAAGGAGCAACAACACAGAAAAACTAGGAAGAAGCCAACTCCTTATTCTGCATTGGAAAGTTCAACTTCATCAAATGACCATCACTGGCGCAGATGTCGTAAAATCGATGGACATCACGCAGAAGCATCTGGACAATAACATACAACCATTCCCAGGCTTCCAGGACCGATCGAACCCAATCCCTCTATAGGGACCGGGGCCGATTCCTCCTCCCAGAGGAGGAGCCTTACCTTTTTTGCTGAAACTCGAACTGGAGCCACATCAGTTGATCTGGATATTGGAGTTAAAGTTAATGCAGATCAATTACCTCTCCGAAATGATGATGATGTGAATGCACGTGATGCACATCAAGAGGATGCCGAGCTAAGAAGGCGTAGAATGGCCCATAGACATTGATCGAAGATTTAACGTGAGGTGGAGCACGACTACTGCTTGGCTCCAACTATCCAAACGCCGGACTTAATGGCTATTATGAAGCAGCTAGTAAGGGAGAGCCAAGGCTTGACCAATGATGACTGGAGGATCTCGAGAAGCCATACCTCATTCATCGACAAAATCCTACACGCGGAGTATCCAAGGAGATTCAACATGCTGTCGATGCCTGCCTACGAGGGAAAAACTGACCCTAGATAGCACATCATGAGATATGAATGGCCGATGGACTCCGCATGAGCTGATGATGCTAGAAAATGCATATGTTTTCCTATTACTCTCTCTAGCATAGCGATGATGTGGTTTACAAGATTACCCCCATGGTCAATCTCTAGATTTGATGATTTGGCAATAAAATTTGTGGAGAAGTTTCGTATGCACGCAACCCGCCTCAAAGATGTAATGTCCATATCAAATGTGATCCAGGCTCTGGGAGAATTATTGAAAGACTACTTGGAGAGATTTCATACAACCGTCACAGAAGTCAGTAATCCGAATGACCATTCAATATTGATGGCGGTAATGAGAAGGATTGACCCAGAATCTTACTTTGGTGATTGGTTAGCTGGCAAACCACTTGCAACGTTGGAGCGTTTCTATGTCAAAGCAGCTCAGTATTTGAGGAAAGAGGAAGCTAGATGCTCTAGGATGAAGGATGTTGTGGGACCGAGTAAAGAGGGAGTGTAAGTAACATTGTAGTGAAACAGTTTGGGGAGAGTTCTGGAAAAGTTCAAGTAAATATCCAAAATAAACCGGATCAGCAAAAGAAAGACGGTGATAGGAACCATGGACGAAAGAGGGATTCTGGAAGAGGAAAGTCTAGGATTCCAATGTATGATACCTACATACCACTAAATACATCTTTAGAGAATGTCTACTTGTCTACATGTAGTACCATGTTGTATAGGGAGCCACCTCAGAAAGAATCGATGTGGGAAACAAAAGCATATAGGAAAATATTGCCGGTTCCACGAATGCTATGGTCACAACAAAAATGAATGTAGGCATCTACAGGATGTTATCGAGAAACCGATTTGGGAAAGAAAACTACAGCAGTTTGTTAAAGCCCCCAGGATGGCGGGCATGGGACATCCGACCCCAACCGAGGATAAGCGCCGCATAGGAATGAGGAGCCTGCACGGACTGGTGGAAGATTAGTGATTAATACAATAGCTGGAGGACCACATCCAACTGGTAAGAGCTGGCACGAGATGGAGCGCTATGCTAGTACAATCAGGCATATGAATTTTGAGTGTTGTTCAAATATAGAAGATGGGGCTCTGGCCAAATAGCAGCGTACAATGGAAGACGACGTTGTGTTCAAAAACAAAGATGCAGATAAGGTGGAGGCACCGGCGATCGACCCAATGGTCATTTTGACCATGATCGGCCCCGCCTTAGTGAGGAAGATCTTGATTGACTATGGTAGTTCCGTGAATATAATTTTTAAAAAGGCATACGATCAGATGAGGATAGAAGCCAAGGACTTGAAACCATCTAAAGCTCACATCCATAGCTTTAACGGTGCTGCGACCAAAGATGTCAGTTATGTTGATTTGCCTGTGGAGTTGGGAGAAGGCAATCGCACGAGATTGTGGATGTTGCCATTTGTTGTGCTGGATGTGGACTCTCCATATAATGTTTTTCTAGGTCGACCGGCCCTTGCTGAATTTCGAGAAGTCATTGCTCCTTGGTGTCTTACCTTAAAATTCCTAAATAATAATGGCGTAGGAGTTGTATGTGGTGATCAGGCGACCGGACGTGGCTGCTATGTGGCTGAGTTGAGGAAAGCTCAGCGGAAGGAGAAAGGTAAGGGTGTGGACAAGCCTCTTTACATCCAAGCCACTGAAGGTTGACAACTAGTGCTTGAGCCTTGGCTCGGGTGCCATAGCCGATTTTATAAAGATATAGATCTGAGGAATGACGAGGAGGAGCCCAAAAAGGCCAAGGCTGCATCGGCCGAGCTAACGATTAACATCACGGTCAGCCACGACCACCCGTTATGGGTCCTAAAGATGGGATCACAGCTCAGCCCCCCGATTATGATAGAACTTGCTGGTTTTCTCCGAGCGAATCTAGATGTGTTCGCTTGGACTCATTCTGATATGTATGGGATCTCACCTGCCATTACGAGCCATGCATTAAATATCGACCTGAGGCATGTCCGGTGAAACAAAAAAGGCGTGGCATGGATCATGAGAGATCTGTCGCCCTTAAAGAGGAGGTGGATAGGCTTAAAAGTAATGCGTTTATTCGCAACGCCCTCTACCCGAAATTGGTATCAAATCTTATACCTGTGAGGAAGGCAAATGGAAAATAGCAGACATGCATTGACTATTTGGACCTAAATAAGGCATGCCCTAAAGACAGCTTTCCCCTTCCGAGGATCGATCAACTGGTAGACTCAACCACAGGACATGAGTTGCTATCTTTCATGGATGCATACTATGGATATAATCAAATCCCGATGCACATCCCCGACCAGGAGCACACTAATTTTATTACCAACGTTGGATTGTATTGTTATGTGGTAATGCCGTTTGGATTAAAGAATACTGGAGCGACCTATCAACGCCTAGTTAACCGAAAGTTTAAAGATCAGGTTGGATAGACAATGGAGGTATATGTGGATGATATGCTCGTGAAGTCACGACGATCAAGCCACCACATCAGAGACTTAGCAAAAATGTTCGATATCCCCTGATATTACAAAATGAAGATCAATCCTCTAAAATGTCCCTTTGGCGTTGCATCAGGAAAATTCTTGGGTTTCATTGTCAATGCTCGTGAAATAGAAGCTAATCCTGAGAAGATTCGAGCAATTCACAACATCCAAGCGCCAAAGACCATCAAACAAGTACAGAGCCTAAATGGAAAGGTTGCTGCCCTAAGTTGATTTATTTACAGAGCCACCGATAAATGCATTCCTTTCTTCAACTTTATTAGAAGAGGGAAAAGGAAATTTCAATGGACACAAGACTGTCAAGATGCATTCTAAGCTCTGGAAAACCACATAGAGAGACCTCCCATCTTGTCAAAACCGGTCGATCACGAAGACTTGTATATCTACTTAGCCATGTCGGTACACGCTATAAGTGCCGCACTGCTTCGCTAGGAGAATCAAATCTAGAGACCAGTTTATTATGTTAGCAAGCAATTAACAGGAGCTGAAAGGAACGATTCGAAGATAGATAAATTGGCATACTACCTATTGATTACATCACGAAGGCTCCTTCTCTATTTTCAGGCTCATCCCATCAACTTCTACACTGACCAGCCGTTACGACGGGTCCTACAGCGACCAGAGACGTCTGGAAGGTTGCTCAAGTGGAACATCCAAGGACAGGCACTAGCGGACTTTATAGCTGAGTTAACTGCACAGGATGATCTCATAGAGAGTAGTGAATCCCCTCCGATGGAAAATGCATACTAATGGAGCCTCCAACAATCGTTGTTCCTGAGGCAAAGTCGTACTAGTAACTTCGAAGGATCGATCAATTTGCTAGCTTTGAATCTTGAATTCCCTGCAATGAGTAACAAAGCCGAATATGAAGCTTTAATTGCTGGACTCAAACTTGCCAGAGAACTAAAAATAAAATCCCTCGAACCCTTTTGCGATTCCTAGTTGATGTTATACCAAGTCAAGGGAGATTACCATGCTAAAGTACAATGGCTCGCTCCATACCTTGTCTGAGTCCAAGAGCTATTGACTGGCTTTGAGTATTATGACATCACGCATATTCCTCGAGATCAAAACAAAGAGGCCGACTCATTGGTAAAGTTTGCTAGCATGGGAATGCATAACAATGGACTTGGTTCCAGTCGAAGTACTAAATGCTCTGAGCATAAACCAGATGAAAATCGACTAGGTACTAGAGGCAGAGCCTGAGAAGGAGTAGTGGATGACTCCGATTAATGATTATTTGCTACAAGGAGCCTTCCCGAACGGTGGAATGAAAGACGACAAATTCTCCGCAAAGCTTCACGATATATCATTCAGGAAGGAGTAATGTATATAAATGATTTTTCTATTCCCCTGCTCCGGTGTATTGCTCATAATGAAATAAAATGAGCCCTAAGGGATGTTCATGAAGGGAAATGTGGCGATCACACTGGAGGGAAAACCCCGATGAAGAAAATACTTCGTTATGGGTATTACTGGCCAACTATCAACCGAGATGCTACTGAATGTATGCAAAAGTTCCTAGAGCTCCGCCAATGGAAATTACACAAATGGTCAGTCCATGGCCATTTGCCACATGAGGCATAGATATTATCGGTTCCTTACCGATCTCTAAAGGTGGTGCGAAGTACGCCATTATAGCAGTTGATTACTTCACCAAATGGGCCGAAGTAGAACCTTTAGCCATGATCACGACGAAGAAAGCAATCAAATTCATTGTCCAAAATATCATATGTCATACTTTTGCCGTCGGCATCATATTGAAAAGAGATTTGCGACAGTTGCTCACTCTCAAGCAAATGAACAAGTTGAAGCTGTGAACAAAATCATAAATTCCATTATAAAGAAATATTTGGAAAAGGCTAGAGGCAAGTTGGTGGATGAACTCCCAACAGCATTATGGGCTTACAGAACCACTCACAAGTCTGCGACTTGCCATACCCCATTCGCTTTTGCTTACGGCTTCGAAACCATCATTCCTGTTGAATTCGAAGTCCATTCTCATCGAGTAACCTACTACGACCCCTGAATGAATAGAGATCTCCTTTTAGAATCTCTAGACTTAGTAGATGAGAAGCGCGAAGAAGTTGATTTGAGGGCAAATGCACATCGACACCGAGTCGCCGATACTACAACACTAAAGTCCGCTCTAGGACCTTTGAAATCAGCGATCTCGTCTTAAAACAGATTTTTCCTGTCCCGTCACACATGAATCCTACTTGGGAAGGACCGTATGTCATTGAATAGAGGCTTGGGGAAGGAACTTTTAAGCTAGCGACTGTTGATGGTGTCACAATCCCAAAGGTGTGGAATAACGAGAATTTATGATGCTATTTCACTTAGTTTATTCTTTTTCATTTGCTTAAGCATTTGATTTTTGAATTTGCTTTAGAATTTGATTTTCTGATATGCAATAAGACAAATTATGTCATTTCTTTCCATTTGACAAATAAAGTTTGAAATTTCCTTCATATTTGCGATTGCTATAACATTACATATTAGTTATGATACCCGACTAACTAATATTGACATGTTCGAGCAAGTTCCCAGAGTTTGGAGCCAACCGATTACACAAGTTCATGATTGGACTAAACAAAATGAATGTGGTCCAACCGTTTATTCCATGATTCTCGCTCACAACCCGATGGGTGGAGCACCTAACGAGAAATGGATGTGACTTGACCATCCGATAATCAAATTAATCCCACCAAGCGATGGGACAGACATGAATCAAAAAGCAATCGTAAACGATCGATCGCTCTCCAAGTTAAACCCCGGCTTAGGGGCAAATCAATCAATTAAGGAAAGTATGATTCGACTATTTTTCAAAATAACTCTAAGTCCCCAGAGTGTGGATTAGAGTATAAACACAAGTTGAGTGCAATTCGACCACCTACCAATGAACTCTTATCTCCAGAGTGCGGATATGAGTATAAACAAATAGATGAGTGCGGTTCGACCACTCACTATTCCATAAAATTCGACCTGAAATGGACAGGAGGACTATAAATTCGTTAAGATGGAATTCGACTATCCACTACTAACTCCTCTAAACCGAGACTGGGGGAAGGATTATAATAATTTAAGTCACTGAATTCGACAGCGTAGCACTAAGGCTCGAGCCTAGTGTTTGGTGCAACTTCAGGCAACAACCACATGGAGGCCTTGAGTAAAATTAATGGATGATTATCCGAATCAACGAGCAACGAATTACAAGTACATTGAATGGGAAAGTAATAGCTCGATTACTTGAACAAATTCACATAAGAGTTCAACAGAAAATAAAGAAAGTTTATTTATATATTCAACTTGGAAATCGTAGTACAAGTTTATCCAAAAGCGGGAGCCTTACCTGCAAAAACACTGCCAACAAAAAGAAAAATAGCTACATAAGCTATATACAAACTAAGTCGACGTGATGGCTACTTCTTTTGCTTCTTATCCCTTTTGAGTTTCTTGTGAGTGGACCCACCCGAGCCTCTACCTGTTCCTCTCTTCAATCCATTACCACTACCTTTACCACCTTTAGTAGGAGAGCTTTCAGATGTTGGAGGGATCCTTCGGGAACTAACCCGGTAGGTGGAATGACTTGAAGTGGGATGAGTTTTGGATCATCAAGGTCCATGTCAACGAGCTCGATTTTGGCCTTCTTCTTTAGTTACTCCTCCCTCTCGATGCGCTCCTTCAAGCTGAGCTCATCAGTGTGTTCGAAGGCACCTATGATCATAACATCATAAGATTCATCTTGCAGCGGCCGATCATCGGCCTTTTCATCAGCAAAAGCTCCAATGACTTGAGCATCGGGCCATGGAATGTCAGTAGCCACTGGAATGTCAGTAAGTGTCCGTTATTACTCCACAGCGGCACTGCTTTTCAGAGTTTGATTGGGAGCCGGGAGACCTGCAGGTTTGCGGGAACAAGCGAATAAGCCCAGAAAACTATTGGGCATGAAGAACGAAACCTCTTGAGTAATGGAGTAGAGAGCGGGATACCTGCATCTGGCTGACTTTCGGTTGTTGCCAGAGTGCTCCCTTTTTGAATAGTAGTCAGCGCCTTTGACATATAACCGGGTCTACTCAGATCATAGCTTGGGTTGTCCCGGGCCAAGAGAAACCGATGCGCTGGCTGGTTGAAATAAAGAGTAATATTTGGGATCAAACCCTGAAGCTTTAGCGATGCCTTTTCTTTGCCAGAAGGTGCCCAGATATTAAAGTGTCTCAACCTTGCAGCGGCGAGATCTAAAGGTATGGATCCACGTAGAATTTCTCGCACTAGTTTCTCCTCGTCAAAATCGGCTTCACCGAGAGTCCTCTTCTTCATATCGACGATATAATCCCAAGCTTCGCCAAGAAATTAGAGGTAACCCTCTCCTAGAAAGCTTAGGTCATGGTGGATAAGGACCTTGGTATTGTATTCAACAATCAAAGGATTAAACATGTCCTTAATCTCATTAAGTCCAGCCTCTTTAGCATCCTCCAACCGGGCCTCAGTTTTCCCTCTAACTTTATTATGGCCAGATTCCCCCGCCTCTTCCTTAAGGGCTTCGATTTGAGTGAGCTGCTCGTCAAGTTTAATTTTCAACTCCCGAGCCTCGACGGCCTCTTCACAATACTTTTGAGACTCCTCTTGAGCCTTATTTTTTCATCCTTCTCTTTCATAAGAAGCTCTTCGAGTTCCTCAATGCAGCAGGCTAGAGTGTCTTTCTCTTTTTGTAGTGTGTCCTTCCCCAGAGCATGCGGCTAAGGACAATGTCCAGCTCCTTTTTGTGAGCCATTTTCAGACGACTAACCGCTTCGGATGTTTCTTTAGCACTCTTCTCTACCGTGGCTAAGTTCGTGGTCAACTCCGTGATCTCATCGTCTTGAAGCTTGATTATGTCTTTATCATGGATCGCCTCCAGCTTAAGGCGATCGATTTCATGTTACCTTTCAGTAGACACCTTAGCGATTTTCTCAACTAAGTGCTAGAATGTTTCATGCTGCACAAAAACATTATTGACGAACGATTAAGCGAACCCGCTTTAATATTTCTCTGGATTGTGTGGATAGAAGGAAGAAAATTTAGTCCATCAAAGCAGATTTTTGGAAATCTGACCTTAAGTTTGGCAACAGTTCAGCTGTAGAGGCCTTAGGAGATACAGTAATAAAAGCTGGTTCAGAAGTAATGATAGGACGTTTGTTCGACCAGCGATCATGGGGCAGTCGAGACCCAAATGAACCCGACTGATTCTCGGGTGGCAAAACAGTTGGGGGAACATGAGAAGAGGTCTGATCGCCGCTATATACATGAGGATTGGGCTGGACTTCTTGGCGATGAGATGATTGAGATTTTGACTTATGCTTAGAGGATGAAAAATCCCATGAGTGATGGATTTTTTCCCGACCATCACTCCTTTCTCGATATCTGCTCGAGTCCGAACCATGACTGTATCCATAATGTGTTGAGAAGCCCCTCAGACGATTAAAGGCACAAGAATAAGACATAGCACCTACAAAACAAACAAAAGGGCATAAGTGACAATCAAAAAAAAAATATACAAAATTTTGCAGTAAAGGGCGCGTGACTGTGAGTGTTCTATTGTCCTCCCGATGGACCAGTTATTGTAGCCTTGCTCATGGGAGTAATTTCTCTTCTGCTAGTCAAAGGAATGTCATCACTAGTCCTGGTGGGAGAATTAAGCCACCTAACACTAATGTTGGGGAAGTCAAAAGTCTCACTAGGATCGGTAGTCTTGAGAATCCTTCCATCGTACTTTCTAAAGGCTGAGAGGAAGACTTTTCTTCAACAGAGGTGATAGTGAACTTGGGCTTCTTAGCAGTCTTATTCCTATGGAGTCTGTATGCAAGCCCTTTCCCTTTTCTTATTGGTGCATGAGATTATGTGCCTTGTGATGATTCGACCACAGGCGCGTAGCCTGAACCTACATCATCATTGCCAGGATCATTGGCATCATCATCTTTGATTTCGCCTTCTTCGACATCGTCATGAGCCTCCTTGACTAGGGGCACGATAGAGCTATCAGCGCTGCCTTCTTACACCATAACATCCTTCGCAATGTAACGCATCCTGAAAATCTGATGCTGCGACCCACTTCCAGCAACCCAGAAAGAGATATCCACTCATCAGTTACGAGTGATCTAATGTCCCTGTCTTCGATTGAGGTAGCGCGGATCACAGAGACTGATGTGCATGTAAACGTGCATATTTTTACTTCCATATTTAATCTAATTTAATTAAATAAATGAGCATATAGGGTATTTTAACATGTTTAAACCAAAATTTCAATTATTTTCAAATCATCATTTATTCATCTTCGTATAGGGGCAAAATGGTCATTTTTGTACATAATTTAATTTGAAAATATTTATTTGCACATTTTATTTGTGTTTGTAGGAAATTGGATGACACAATGGAAGAGGGTTTCATGAAGATATGCATGCACAAGGATGGAAACAAAGGAATGAAGATGGAAATAATTCAAACCATGCATCATGGAGGACCCCACCTACCCACTTATCTTGATCTACAATTAGGAGCTGATGGACATGTTAATGTAAATTAAAGCTACATGAACATTTAAGTGGAGAATTAATTCATGCTAATGATAACTTGGTGGCCACACCTCCTCAAGGGCAATTTGGGTAGTCAAGGTTTCAAAACATGTATAAATACCCCCATATGTTCATGTAATCAAGCCCTTAGCCTCCTCTTTAGTTAGTTTAGTTTTAGGCTCAAAAATAAATATAAACTCTCTTCTTCTATTTCACGGCTACTTAGTCATTTTCTTTTATGTAATTTTATTTTATGCAATGTTAATTCATTCTCTTTTCTATTTACATGCTCTCTTTCTTTTCATGTTAGTAGTGTAGATCTTTTTATTTATGCAAGTAGATTAGTTTTTGTTTTATTTTAATTATCTCTCTTCTTACTTAGATTGCATTTTCCTCTTGTTTTTATTTCATATTGAATGCTACATTTGTTGAAATGATAATAAATATGAGAGGCTAAACCCCTTCAATTTATGGGTAATGAAGCTCTTTTAATCATGTAGATTCAACATTTAGCTAATTTTTGATCTCTTTGTGCTTAATGACAATGTTTGCATGGGTAAATTTTTTGTTGTTTTAGCTTTGAATTTGATAGCCTATGTTTTTGACACCAAATAGGCTATGCTTAAACAAACAAAAACACAAATTACCTCTTCATCTACATATGTTTATGGTAATGAAGTGAATTTTAAAATCAAAATTTGATGGTCTATATTACTAATCAATAGTTAATAGATCATGCTTAGAATAGATTTTATTTTCAAGTTCATTATCATTTTCATGAGAGTTAAAAAGTGATTTAGTGGGTGTGTTATAGTTTGATGGCTTATGTTGGGCTAATTAATAGCACAAATAGGCCGTACTTATGATAAAGAAATCAACTAAATTCACTAATGACCAAAAGAGAGATCATAATTTCATATATGCTGATTTATGTGATCCTGAGAAGGACATTACCTCTAAATTGTCTTCTACTCTCATATTTTTATCCACTTTCTTTTGCTAGTTTATTTACATTTTTTTAGATTAAAAAAATTTCAAACTCTTGGTTAATTTGATTGAGTAGAAAAATTTAAAATCAATACAATTCCCTGCGGATCGACCCGTATTCGCCACGTACTAGAATTGTACGCCGTGTGCTTGCGGTTATTTTTAATTTAATTTAATTTTTGGCTATTTTCTAATCCAATAGAGATTTAGCCATTAAACAGAGACCGCCTTTGAATAATTATCGTCTTTGGGTTGTGGCTGGACACTTGTAAATTTTCAAAGATTTGGTAGTTCACGATATGACTTGGGCTTAAGAATTTGAAAATAAAGTAAAGGTAACATTTACGTCCTTCCAACCATCGCCTCGCGAAGCCAGGCGGACAACGAATGTAAAATCATTCATGCTTAAAGACACCGAGCTTGTTCCAAGCACCAGTAAGAACTTGACAGTTGGGTGCAAGCTTAAGGAAAGTGTAAGAAAGACTTCTCATCCATCGGTTAAACATGTAGATGAACCGGATGTCTTCAGGAGATGGTAGGCGGAACAAAACATCCATTAATAACAAGAAGGCGCCGTGAAGGAAAGCGTAGATGTTCGGATGCAGCTGCGAAAGAGCTATACCCAGACGATGTAGCATCTCTTGTATACATGAGTTGAAGAGTGGTACGCATCTGGCCTAGCACATAAATTTATTATAGGCCGTATACCCCTCCAGGGGCAAGTGGTCCCTATCATTCCATGAAGGGATTAGAACATCTCCAAATGGTATCCTATGTTTAGGGCACAACCTACAAAGAGTGGCCTTGCCAATTTTAGAAGCTTAGGAATCCACCGGGTCATCTATAAATACAGCACCTTTTAAAGTATCAGGGGTAGGATATATCTTTTCCACATGAAGGATGGGAACATCAGAGAAAAGATCAACTAACAGAGTGACACTCTCCGGTTGCTCAGTTTGGCGTTCAGGAGAAAGTCTACCTGATAGAGTCGTGGAGCTCGATTCAGTACCTGGATTGTTATGTTGTGAAGGTTGATTGGAAGGCATTGCAGCTAAGCACCCAGAACGTCTGGAGCCCATATCAACTAAACTCAGTAGATAATCAAGATTAGAGAAATTAACCTGTCCCCCCATGCTAAGTGTAAACTAGTGTGATATGGTGTTGCGCAGTGCAGAGATAAACAATTCAAAATTAAAAGCGAAAGTAGTGACGAGACTTTAGATTCCGACCAAAGTGACCGTCATTGCTGACCGTCTCAACTGGCGTTTAAATTGACCGGTTGTGTAAGCTTTGGGATCGACCATCGAAATATCAAAGTGTGAAGTTCATTATTGAAGTCTATATGTTAAATTTTAATTCATATTCAAGTCCCAGAAATTTAGTCTTTCGAATTCAAAGTTGGATATGAAAGTCTTGTTGTCCTCTATAGTCATATGTTCAAGTTCATTAAGGCGGGATTGGTTCTGATTGTTCATACAAGTTTATATGGATTGTTTTGCTCAAGTTTTCAAGCTCGATTCAAAGGCCTAAAATCGGCAGATTCCCTATAGCCGATCCCTTTATGTCAACATAGCTGAACCCTCTCACGAAGCGAACACAACCGATCCCTCCTTACTCCAAAACATCAACAACCGTTCTCTTAGCCAAACACTCCATCACTGATCCCTCCGTCCCATTTATGAACCAATCCCTCTCCACATCGGCTAACAACTGATCCTTATACTTAGCCTTTCTTGTTTTTCACTTCAATCTTTACACCGATCCCTCCAAACTCGAATACTACCGGTCCCTTCACTTATGAAATTTCCATGCCTTACTTCCATGAACCTCCTCCTCCTTCTACTTCATCATCCCACCTATACCACATCACTCTCATCCACCTCGTTTCCTTTCAATTAAACCCACGCTCAAGATGAGTGGCACGACCGAACCCATCATTTCATCACAAATCAAAATCATATGAAAATCAAAACCTACCTATATGTATATGAGTATGGATTGTCACGCGCAAGATGGGGTGAATTTCAATTCAAGTTTAGGGTTAGGCGATGGTCTTGAATTCAAGGTGGTGGCGGATTGAGTGGTGGAGATAGTGATAGTTTCGAAGGGAGGAAGAAAGGGTTCAGCTCTAAGGTAGGGGAAAAGGGTTCGGTATTAAAGGAAATAAAAGCAAATGGAACTAAAGTGAATAAGTGAAGAGATGGAGGGGTGGAGTATCGGTTTATATATGAAGGCTCGTTGGGATAGGGTTGCTTTAGCTTCTCCAGGAAGCTGAAAATATTAAGCCCCTAATGTTGAAAGGGACCAATACGATCCCTATCCAAAGAGGATCCATTCGACCCCTATAAACTATATAAAAAAAGATAGGGACCATGTATGATTCCTAAATAAAAAGAGAATTATGACCTCTGTATGCATGCAAACATGTATATAAAAAATATGTAAAGTAAATAAATAAATATATAAATGCAATGAGATTGCATCTAATTCAATGAAAATTGGCGACGACCCGTGAGTGTGCAAACGCATCTGGGAGCCAAAGACAAGAACGTGTACCTGAACGTGCACGTGTATATTCTTAAAATTAAATTTTTGAAATCGATAAAAATTGAATTCACACCTGAAGCTTTCAAAGACGAAACTGGATCAGAGAGCCAAAGCTTACTAGCCCCGTAGAACTGGACAGAAATAGCAACTGATCGAATTGCATCCTGAATTTATACTGTTGGGAATCGACCAAGCATCATGATTATCAAAGAGAGATACGACACTTTAGGAAAATAATTCAATGGAAGGATAGCGACTATTCAGAAAACTGGATGGACTTTTTTCCGATGACTCTAAATTGCTTCAATTCAAAGCACGTCATGTTCGACAGAAGACGTACTTTGGAGGGCAAGTATTATCTGGAATTTTGACTTGGCTATATCCAAACTGATTGGATAAGTTAGACTCGACTATGATCAAGGCAAGTAGCCCATAGAGATGATTGTGGGGTCTAGAAATCAAGTACAGATGATAATATAAAGCCGTGATCGAACATAATTGAGAGATATGCTATACATAATGTTCTAAGTATGGAATATAAACTAGTCTAGAAAAGGGATCGAGTATGATCCCTCTCAACCAAAGGGATCGGATTACTTCAGCTAAACAGTGCAACTTAAAGGAAAACTATCGATATCTCAAAATCCAGAAGTCAGATACACATGAAACTTTGGGAACAAGAAGTGGGGACCCTGGGGAGTCCACCTTAGGGATCACACCCCAAAAGGAGCAAGCATGAGGGATTATCCCTCTTCCCTCTAGAGGGATCGGCCAGAATCAGACTACAAAACACATTGCAACAATGATCGATCAATAACTCAACATCTATTAGTCCAATTGACATGAAATTTGGAGGCCAAGCATAATACAACATGAAGAACCCCTCATAGGGATCGCAGCCTCTGAATCTACTAAGATAGGGATCGGCCTCGATCCCTCTTCCCTGGGATTTGAGCCAAGCAATCCCTCATGTGGGCCCCTATGGATCTGGAGAGACTTCTACTAAATTTTCAGGGAGATATTTCACCGTCTTACTCTATAAATACAGACTTGATTGTTCATTTTCAAGATCTTTACACTGCTTGTTGCTTTGTACTCTTTAGTAACTAAGGATTTTAATCTGATCCCTATTGTACTCAGTTTACAAAGTGATAAATAAAGCTATCTCTTCAAAGTGGATGTCGGCAAACAACGCCGAACCACTATAAATTGTTGCATCTATGTTATTTGCTTATTTCTTATTGCTTTATTGTTGTATTCTCTCTGTTTACACTTAAAATTCTCTATTTATTCCTCTATAAAATCTCTATTGAGTGTTTGTGCCATTTTTGTTGAAACAAAATAAAATAAAGATTTTATTTAAAATTATTTAGAAAGGATCTAAAATTTAGACTTCATTGGCCCAATAAGATCTAAAAATGGAATTCTTCTTTGAAATTCACTCATTTATCCCGCTGCAACCTGGCCTTGTTCTTTCAGTTAAGTGTTTATATAATTAGTTTTTGATTTTTGAATTTAACTTGGAAAACATTTTTTGAATTTAATTATATATATGTGTGTGGGTGTGTGTTTTCCTTTTATATTTTCGGGAGTGAACTAATAGCTAATTCTTTCCTTAATTTAACAGAAGTATTTTGAATGAGAGGTTTTGTTAAAAATGTCTTGTATTTGATTCTCAGTATTTATGAATTCTAAAGTTATATCTCCTTTACTTACATGATCTCTTAGAAAATGATACCTTATGTTTATGTGTTTTGTCTAGCATTATTAGAAGGATTATTGGATAAATTTACCGTACTAGTATTGTCATAATATATATTGTAATCAATTAATATTTAAGCCAAACTCTTTTAATAATTGTTGCATGTATAAGACTTGTACACATGCCATAGATGCAGATATATATTCTGCTTCTATTATGGACAAGGAGACATAATTTTGCTCTTTACTAACCCAATATACAATTGAGTGTCTTAAGAAGTGACAAGTCCCACTTGTACTTTTTCAGGAAGATTTACAGCCTACATAATCTTCATCACTATAAGATATTAAGTAAAATATATCTTCCTTAGGGTAAAATAGCCACAGTCTAGAGTGTTACTTACATATCCTAGAATTTTTCTAAACGGCTTTAAGATGAATTTTCTTTGGGTTTGACTGATATCTTGTACAGATACATACACTATGCATTATATCTGGTCTACTTGCAGTGATGTAAAGTTGAGAATCGATCATTCCACATTACAATTTTTGATCTACATTTTTAGATTTTCTTCTTTACTTAGGTTTACTTAAGATGCCATTAGAGTAGGCTTACTACTTGTATTTGACATTCCCAACTTTTTACAAGTTCTTTAGCATATTTTTCAGTTTATAAATCTTGCATTATTTAATTATTTAGTTTTTAGTCTTAAATAGAAGGTCAATTCTCTCATATGGCTCATTTTAAATTTATTTTTCATTATTTTTAAAAATTATAAATTTAGTTGTTTATTGGTTGAACCAAAAATAATATCATCTACATAAATCTGTATTAATTGAGTATCATTATTAAATCTTTTTATAAATAGTGTTGCATCAACTATTCCTATTTCAAAACCTAATTGGATTAAGTAAGATTTTGGTCTTTCGTACCAAGCATGTGGTGCTTATTTTAAACCATATAATACCCTTTTCATTTTATACATATGGTTATGAAATTTTTCATCTTCAAACAGTGGGGGTTCGTTCAACGTATACAACTTATTTATTACTCCATTTAAGAAATCAATTTTTTTACGTACATTTGATATAGTTTAAAATTATTATCATTTGTAAAAGCAAGTAATATCCTTATAGCCTTTAGTTGAGCTACTAGAGGAAAAGTTTCTTCATAGTCTATAACTTTTCTTAATTATAACCTTGTGCTACTAATCGTGCTTTATTTCTCATAACCTCTCTGAGTCCGTTTAATTTATTTTTATAAACCCATTTAGTTCCAACAACTGATGGATTTTCAGGTCGAGTAACTAGTTCCCAAACATCATTTCTTGTAAATTGATTCAAGTCTTCTTGCATATCAAGAATCCATAAATCATTTAAAGATGCTACTTTAGGATTTTTTACGTTCGTTTATTGAGTCGTATGCCACATTACTCTTTTTGTTTATTTGGTTTCTAGTTTTTAACAAAAAATTCAATATTTCCTAATACATTCTCTTTAGGATGATCTTTTAAAATTCTAGTTTTAGTTAATTTTTTCCCATTTATATCTACATTAATATTAGTTTTATTTCCAATATGCTCATTATTTGGATTATAAATATTTTCTTTATTGTTATCGTATTAATTGTTTTAAAGTTTTCATCAAATGAAACATGTAAGTTTCTTCAATTGAGTTAGTTCTTGTGTTATAAATTCTTTATGCTTTGCTTCTTATATAATATCTAATGAATGTTCCTTTGTCGGCTTTTCAATCAAATTTATTTAAATTACTTTTGTATTAATATAAAACATTTGCTTACAAAAACTTAAATAAGAAACTTTTGGCTTTTTATCGAAGAATAGTCCATATGATGTTTTCTTTATTAGTTGTCTGATCAAAATTCTATTTAGAATATAACAGGATATCACTACAGCTTCAGTCCAAAAAATTCTTAGGTATTTTACTATCATTTAATAATATTCTAGCACATTCTTGAATAGTTCCAATTTTACATTCTACTATATTTTGTTGAAGGGTTCTAGGAAATGGAAAATTATGAGTTATGCATTTCTTATTACAAAATTTTCAAAGCTTTCATTTTTGAATTCTCCTCAAGGATCACTCCTAATATTTTTAATTTCAAGGGATTTAAAAGAACAAATTCGGATCTGTATTTATATATGTGTGTATATGAATTAAAAAATATTTTGTATTTTAAATCATTAATTAATTAAATTTGATTTAAAAAAAAATAAAAAAAATATTTTTTGTTTCGGTTTCAAATTAATAAAAAACAATTTTGTATTTTATTTTATGTACACACACAGATATATATATATATACACACATATATATATGCACATGGAAATTTGATTAAATAAATTTAAAATATTATATTCTTTGGGGTTTCAATAGTTTTTAAGTTTATTTTTTTTGAAAAATCAACAATTAAATTGGTAGAATTTTATTTAGAAAAACATATATAATTTTGTTCGTGCTAAGTTTTTGAAGTTTGAAAAAAAAGATTTTGAAACTGTTAAACCATTTTAAACTTCAAAATTAATTATAAACTTAATATATGGTTTATTAAATAACAAATACATATTTTGAATATATATATAATTTTGAAAATAACATTTTATTATGTGTATATATATATATACGTGTTATAAACTAATGGCTGGATAAAAAAAGGTTAATTTATACTATTGTAGACCTAAACTTAAAAATACTTATGTGTGTATGTTTGTGCTTTTGTGTGTGTGTATGACATTATCATCGACTTGACCTTAAACCTATTTATTAACCATAAATCAAAATGGTTGATTATGTATATATACAAGTACACCATATTTCCCCTAGGTTAGATCACATCATTTAATTTAGTTATAATGTTTTTATTGTGAATACAAACATTTTTATAATATCAAAATATAAAATCAAACTAAAATCGAAATATTGAATTAAATTAATAATAAAATATTATTATTAAATCATAACAAATAGCATACAATGTTGCACATATTCGGTCATAAAAATTAAACAGCTCAAACCATTATCTTTATTCGACTTTGATATATCTATTTACTGTACTACACAAGGTTATCAATATAAGATAGATGGTTTTAGTTGGTTGAATAACTATAATGGTCTTAATCATACATCTGTGGAACATGTTAACTAGCTCACCTTGGAGTTAGGGAGAGGGATTTTTTTATATCAACTAATCTAATAGGGAAGTGGGTGTCACTTCACTTCATGTTATTTACGATCATTAACCAAAGAACTTCTCGGTTTCGGGCATAATGGTTTCCTTTAGACTTCATTTTTTGTGAGGTTTGCAAAGGTACTTAGTTAGATGTAATTGAATTTGAAAATGAAACGATGGCAGAAAAGTATTATTCAACAAGGAGAACAAAATAAATTTTGATTTTGTATTTCATACCTAACTGTTACATAATAGTCTCTCAGCTTTTATAAGGTACTGTGTATGACTTAGTCTTGTATATGCACATGACCGAGTCCTAATACAACTATACATTATACAATTACAACTCTACCCCTCTTTTTACAATATATCAATCTCTCAATCATTATTTGCTTTATTACTTCCCCTCAATTCGATCTAGGGTTTTTCTTTTTCCCCAAATTTGCCATCGAAGCTCTTAATCTTCCAATCTTCTCTTAGTCGATAAAAATTCTTTGCGGATAAGGCTTTAGTAAGTATATTTGCTCTCTAGCAAGGAGCAGGAATATGATTTATGCTGAGCTTTCCACTGTTTACTTATTCATGAACAAAGTGTAGATCAAGTTCTATGTATTATATTCTCGAATGTAAAATAGGGTTTTCTGATAGTGATACGACACTTAAATTGTCACACCAAATCGCTAATTTGCTACTTATGTTGATTTTAAGTTCATTGAGTAGAGATTCTAACCACATCACTTCAAAAGTAGCACTTGCTAGGCTTCGGTACTCAAATTCAGTACTGGATCTGGATACTGTTGGCTGCATTTTCGTACACCATGACATCGGATTTTCACCCAAGTAGATACAGTACCCTGTGATTGTTCGACGATCTTCAGGGTCAGGTACCCAGTTAGAAAATCCTATTATTGTGAGATTTTTGCTTGACTTTAGTATTAAGCCGTGATTCAGTGTGCCATTTAAATATCTTAGTATTCTTTTCACTACTTTCCAATGTTCATTTAGAGGCTGATGCATGAATTGACACACCTTGTTGACACCGTATGCTATTTTTGGTCTGGTTATAGTTTTGTATTGCAGAGTTCTAACAATATTCCTATATTCTTTTTCGTTTTTAATTGGTTCACCTTTGAGTTTTGAAGGATGTAAGTTACAGATCGTAGGTGTTGCTAGAGGCTTTGCTTGATTCATTTTTGCTTTGACAAGTAGTTCTTTGATGTATTTTTTCTGGCATAAATATATTTATGAACTTGATATTTTGTTAACTTCTATTCCTAGAAAATAGTTGAGTCTTCCTAAGTCTTTAATTGAGAGCTGCTTGTCTAAGTATTGAATTACATGATTAATTTCCTCTTTACCGGTTGATAGTCTAAACTAATGAGACTTGTCTTTAGCTTGTCAAAACATACTTTAGGAGCTTGTTTTAGGCCATAGATTGCTTTATGTAGCTTACATACCATTGCATCCTTTCTTGTTTGCCCGAATCCTTTTGGTTATTCCATGCACACTTCTTCTTGAAGTTCACCATTTAGAAATGCATTATTTACATCTAGTTGCTCAATATCCTACTTTTTGTGTAATGCCATCGTTAAATTACTCTTATGAATGTTGGTTTAACTACCGGAGAGAAGGTTTCATTGAAATCAAACCCATGTTGTTGTGTGTAGCCATTTGCAACCAATCTTGCCTCATACCTTTGAATTATGCCATCTGGATTTTTCTTTAGTTTATAGGTCCATTTTTAGCCAATTGTTCTTTTGTGTTTGATTAATGAGACAAGACTCCATGTCTTATTCCTTTAAGGCATTGTATTCCTCATTCATTGCATCTCTCCAATTTTCATTACTGATTGCTTGCTCAAAGTTTTCTAGTTCATCACTGATTGTACACGTAGTATATAATTTTGGTTTAAATATGCCACTCTTGGCTCTTGTTATCATATGATGCCCTCTTATTGCTTGTTCTTGTTGTGCATTTGTTGATTGTTCCATACTTTGTTCTTGATCACTATCTTCACTGTTATGATATTGATTGCTTGTATTTGTTGGAGTGTGAGTGAAGTGTTGAATGTGGTTCAGAATCATCTTGACCTGGTTCACTATTAGACATGGTGTGTTGAGTGTCTGGATTACTCTTGCTTTCCTCTTTATTTCTCTGCCTCCCATTGCTGGTGCATATTAGTATAGGTGGAATAGATGCTTGTGGGTTATATATTTTCTAAGTAGTCTTTACACTTGATTTTGCAAAAGGAAATATATGCTCATTAAATACCACATGCCTTGATATGAAAATTTTTCCACTACCATCTAGACATTTATAACCCTTCTAATTCATGTCATATCCCTAGAAAGTGCATGGTATGGATCTGGAGTTTAATTTGTGTGAGTTATATGTTCTTAGGTGAGGAAAATATAGGCACCCAAATGTTTTCAAACTTGGATGATCTGGTTTTTCATTAAGTAGCACTTCCATTGGACTTTTTCCTTGAAGAACTTTGGTGGGCAATCTATTAATCAAATAAACTGTTGTTGCAAATGCATCTGGCTAAAATATCAATGGAAGTGAGGCTTGTGTAAGTAGAGTAAGACCAGTCTCTACTATGTGCCTATGTTTTCTCTCCACTAATCTGTTCTATTCCAATGTATAAGGACAAGTCATTTTACGAATTATCCCTTTCTTATGAAAGAATTCTTTGAGTGTCTTGTATTCTATACCCTCATTAGTTTGTATCATTTTTACTTGCTAATTTGTTTGTTTCTCCACTTGCTTTATGAAATGAATGACTACATTGTGTGTTTCAGACTTTGATTTCAGGAAGAATATCCATGTATTCCTAGATTATGCATCTACAAGAAATAAATAATACTTAAATCCATATTCTGAGTTGGTGGGTGCTGGTCCCTGTAAGTCAGTTGCAATGAGTTGTAGTGGCTTATCATATTCAGATTATGATTCAGGAAATGCCAACTTGTGACTTTTCCCCTTTTAACAGTAAGTGCAAATATAAGAGGAAGGTATATCTTCAACTCCTATTTTATTATCAACTAATACTTTATTCAGAACTTTTATAGGATGACCCAACTTGTAATGCCAAATATCAAAGGTACATTTAGTGGGTTGTGATGAACCTGATTCAACTAAATTACACCATTTTCTTGAATTTCCTGGACGACTGACATTTGACAAGTTGAATCTATATAGTCCCTTATGTGTTTCACCCTATAGTAGAATTTGTTTACTCCGAATATCTTTAACCGAAAAATATTTTAGGTAAAACTCAAAGAACACATCATTGTCTTTTGCAAACTATGATACACTGATGAGATTCTTCCTTATTTCGGGAACTCTCATCAGACTATTAAGATGCAGAATTTTCTAACCTTTAATTTCAGCTATTCCAGTGTGTAATATTAATGCAAGTACCATGTCCCATGCAAATAGATTTATTATCTTTGTATTCTTTGTTTCCAATGTTCAAATTTTGTAAGTTGATGATTACATGGTGGATTGCACCTAAATCAGGGTACTAGCATTCATTTTGAATGTCTTTTGTCCTTGCTGCTTTACATATATTCAGGTTATGTACTTTTGGTTCTTCTGATGTGTTTCTTAGTTCTTGTTGCATACTTTCCATGTTTGCATTCATAGTATTATTTGTTAGAACCTAGAATTTTGATGTTTTGCTTGTGACAACTATATAAGTAAATATTATATGAACTAACCATACTTGCATGAGAAGTTATTGTTTTTACTTGAGAAATAGTCTAACAATTTGCAGACCAGATTCTGGATTGAAGCTTCCGCAAAATATTTAGTCTAAGGTCTGAGTTTAGTAGTAAATTCATGTTAAAATCTCCCCAAAGTGATATATGCACGCACACGCAATTTAAAGTTTTTTCAAAACAATGTTCATATGCTAAAGTTTTTCAAAACATATTTCATATGCTAAATTTTTTCAAAACATTCTTTGATATGCCAGAAAACACATAATTCAGCCAGCTGAATGGCTATGGTCAGCCGACTGAATTCTGTGCATGTGCACAGTTTACTTTGAATATTCAGACGGCTGACCTTGCATATTCAGCCGGCTGAATTGGGTCGTTTTTGAACCATTTCCTTGCTGCATCAATTTTTAATCCATTCAGTTGGTTGATTCGTGGTATTCAAATGGCTTAATCTTCATAATGACTATATTTTGAAAAGACACTTCAATTCAGCGAATAGAAACAACTCTTGATTCAAGAGTTGCTTTTATATTTCTTCATGGCTACCTTTCACGAACGATTGCAACTCCTAATCACTATAAATAGCCATGAAATCCATTGTTTTAATCACCAATATAATCATTTAATTCTTATTTCTGAACTATCTGGCTATCAAAACATTCAATACTTCGTTCTAATCACTTGTTCATTCAAGCAAACTTCATTAGTGATTTAATAAACTTTCTATCTTCACGAATTACATGATATACCACAAAGGAGAAGATTATAGGAAGGATGTACGTTATTGACTTATCAGTGCCATTCAAGAGCATACTCAGTCAGAAATTTTTTTTTACTATTTGTATTGGAAGTCATGTTCGGTTGCTTAGGCGGTTGAAGTCCTATTATGTTGCTTAGATGGTTGAAGTCCTGTTCGGTTGCTCAGGCGGTGTAATACCTGTTCCTCCAGGTTAAGTGAGGGTTGATAGTTGAATTCCAGAAGGAGTCTGGGACTGAACGTAGAACGGGAAGTTCGAACCAGTGTAAAAATCTCTAGTGTCATTTACTTTATTATTTTACTTTTATATTTTTATTCCACACAAGTAGATAGTTTAGTTAATATTCTATATTGTACGATCCTTAGTCACTTCATTGTTTCTCTAATTGCTTGAGTTCTGAAAGGGATTGTAGTTTGAGTCAAATCTGAAATAACATCTATTTGCATTATGTCCCGGTTTTTCACATATCTGAAATTTTGGTTTGCTATTGTTGTTCCATCTATCTCCTCTTCCTTTAAATCTTCCAAATAGATTTCTTGTGTAGATTTGATCATTTTTTGTTCTAGCATCATTCTTTTTGTTGTAGTTTCTTTCATGATTTATGTTTCTTGAATTGGCAACATAGTTAATTGAAAGTTCCATGTCAAATGACTTTTTATGTTCAATTCTACCTTCATGAGCAAGAAGAGTAGAATGAACATACTGAATGAGGGTACAACTTTTTTTGATGAGATAACTGCTACCACCGCTTCATATACACTGTCCAGCCCATTCATTATAGTCAGAATTTGCTCTGCGTCTAATATTTTATGCCATGCTGCCTCTAATAGATCAAAGTAAGTCTTGATTTTGGTTAGGTGGTCTCTTATTGACATACTATCTTTTCTTAGGGTTTGCATTTGCCTTTTCTAATGCATTATCTTTGCTACTGATTTAGAATTAAATATTTGCTCAACTGTTGTCCATATTTCATTTGATGTTTTCAACCAATGATTTATGGTAATAATTCTATGCTTATTGATGAGAGTACCCAAGAACTCAGTAAATTGTCTTGCCTTTGATGAGTGATGTAATCTCTATTACTGACGGTTTGCCTTTGGTGTCAGCAATGAATTTGGACGGTGTAATGTCTGTGCCAAAAACAAATTCCTCCTAAACATATCCTCATATAGCTGTTTCAAACTGAAATCTCCAAAGTATATAGTTACTTTTATCTAATTGTACTATGATTAATTGGTTTTGTGGACTTATAATGGTTTTGATTAAATCATCTACAGAAGATTACTGCTGTTGATTTGGTCTTTGACATGATGAAGTTATTGCAGAGTTGTTTCCATTTGCAGAATTATCATCTTCTCCATCCATCGAGTGAATTGTTGGTTCTTGTACATTAATAATTCAAGAAAAAGTTTGAGGGGTTCTGATATGGGTTTGAGATAAGAGCAGCTATGGATTCAAGTCATGTCTTGATGAATCTTGTTGTAACAACCCGAAAAATAGAGCTTGCTAATTAAATGAGATTAATGATTTTATTTGAGATTTTAAAATATAAGATTGGAATTATAAAACGTCAATTTGAGATTTAAAATTCAATTTAGAGGTTTTTGGGAGTAAAATCAATTTTTTTTAAACATTAAGTAAAGGTTTAAATATAGAATAAATTATTTTCACAAGTTCAGAATATTTTTATGGGAATTATAAAGATAAGAAACAAATAATTTTGGGTTTACCTTCTACATTGGGAATTTTAATAAATTGTTTAATATTAGAATTTTTGTTAAAATGGGTTTAAAATAATTTAAATAATGATATGAGAGCTATAAAAGTTTTTTCAATTTTATTTTTGGTATTGGAATTCATTTAGAATTTAATCATGTACCTTTAAATGGAGAAAATGAGAGTAAATAAAGTAAAAAAGGAGAAAGTTTGCTAAGTATTGTTCATGGGCTAAGCCCACTTACTCATTAATGAAGACCATTTCATTAAAACACTCCCACCAACCCCTCTTCCTCATTCATAGAAAAGAAATCCACGTTCAAAACTTAGCATGCTCTCTTTGCTCCATGAAGCCCCAGGTGAAAAATCCACTCATTTTAATTCCAATAAATTCAAGAAAAATTAAAGGTAAGCTCTATAGGCCCAATTACATCCTTTAGAATAATCAAAATTTGGTTTTTTTGTGATTTTGATTTTCAAGGATTCTTGATTTTCTAAATTATGAAGGTTGTTGAGGAGTCTTGGTGTTTAGAGAGTTAGTAGTAAGGTTTAGAGGAGGGAAAGAAAACTACTTCTTTGAATAAGGTGAGTTCTCCTCACAACTACAACTAATATGGGAGTAGGGAATCTAAGTATCGCTTGTTTGAGAGTTGTGGCAATCGAATGCCTCAGCCTTGTGAATATCAATTTTCTGAGTTTGATATTTTTAAAACCTAAAAATGAAATGACCATATCTTTTGATCCGTAAGTCAGAATTAGGTGGTTCTTTTTCTGAATTCAAGCTAAGGTTACCATCTTTAACTTTCATGTTTTGAGTTTTACAAGATTTTAGAGTGTAAAGGGTCTATTTGGCTTTTCAAGCCGCAGCTCTGTGGAATTTAATTATACTCAGAGTTTTGTAATTTCAAGACCTAAAAATGAAATGGCCATATCTTTTGATCCGTAATTCAGATTTAGGTGATTTTTTTGAATTCGAGCTAAGGTTACCTTATTTAACTTTCATGTTTTAAATTTACAAGATTTTAGATTTTAAATGGTCCAATTGGCTTTTTAACCCGCAACCCTGTGGAATTTAAATATACTTAGAGTTTTGTTCATGACTTGAAAATTAAATGGCCATATCTTTTGATCCATAAGTCAGAGTTAGGGGATTCTTTTTTTGAATTCAAACTAAGGTTACCATGTTTGACTTTCATGTTTTGGGTTTTACAATATTATAGAGTTTAAAGGGTCTAATTAGCTTTTAAAGTCACAGCCCTATGGAATTTAAATATACTAAGAGTTTTGTAATTTTAAGACCTGAAAATAAAATGGCCATATCTTTTGATTCGTAAGTCAAAATTAGGTGATTCTTTTTTTAATTCAAGCTAAGGTTACCATCATTAACTTTCATGTTTTGTGTTTTACAAGATTTTGTAGTTTAAAGGGTTTAATTTGCTTTTTAAGCAGCAGCCTGTGGAATTTAAATATACTCAGAGTTTTGTAATTTCAAGACATGAAAATGAAATGGCCATGTCTTTTGATCCATAATTCGAAATTAGGTGATTCTTTTTTTTGAATTCAAGATAAGGTTACCATATTCAACTTTCATGTTTTGAGTTTTATAATATTTGGAGATTTAGATTGTCGAGATGACAATCGAATGCCTCAGCCGTGTGAATATCAATTTCCTGAGTTTGATATGTTTAAAACCTGAAAATGAAATCGCCATATCTTTTGATCCGTATGTCGAAAATAAGTTATTCTTTTTTTTAATTCAAGCTAAAGTTATCGTAACTTTCATGTTTTAAGCTTTATCAAAATTTGAGTTTTAAAGGGTCAAAATGGCTAAATATACCGCACCCTGAGAGTAAATGCCTTTTTATAATGTTTTCATATATATAATTATTTTTGATTCATTCTATGAGATAAGAATTGATTATAAATGGATTAGAATTATCAACTGGTTATGGGACGGTAGTTAAATCTTGTCCAGATATTCTCATGACTTGTCGAATAGAGAAATTAGCGAAATTCACTAACTTTTAGTAAATATTCGAATAACGTCGGATATTTATGGGATGTTCGGTCGATATTTGATTAATTACTATTGGAAGTGTTTGACACTTATGGATGGTGTCTTGCTTGGGGAGTTTGGCATTTAGAGCTAATAGATCCTAGGCGATCACAGTCCAAATCCTTGTCGATATGATATCGGAGTTTATGTTTTGATAGGCAAGTCCGTTTAGTTTTTCGGTGACTTGTTCATGATTATGAGATGTGCCCGTCTAGTTTTTCAGTGTCCTCCGTCTTATATGAGTTTGTAGCCCATTTAGATTTCCGGTGGCTACATACCCTTGATTGTTGTTCTTATGTATATAAAATGTTATAAGGAATGAAAAGATTAATGTTTCTAATGTTATCTCTTCTGTGTTATTCCTTATTTATTATGTACTTAGCTTGTTTTTATACTATTTATGGTGTACATGGCATGATTGCTTGTTCTGCAATTTCTATACTTCACATTGTCATGCCGTGTTTTATGGTCTACGATGCCTTTATTTCTGTGATTTCACGCATTATGTATGCATTTTTTCCAGTTTCT
The DNA here is from genome assembly GCA_030737815.1 of Allium fistulosum. Classification (NCBI taxonomy): domain Eukaryota; kingdom Viridiplantae; phylum Streptophyta; class Magnoliopsida; order Asparagales; family Amaryllidaceae; genus Allium; species Allium fistulosum. The sequence continues at coordinate 1,150,419,816 of CM060905.1, forward strand.
TAACTAGATCTGTTGTGATTGCCAAATTCTTTGTTCGGAGAAATGGGATTATGGAGTAGTTTTCCTTTCAACTAAATATTAGTATGTGTGTACCCCATACTTTAGAGGGTTGTTTTCTTTGAACACTTGACAAATGGCCGGTTGATCTGAGCAATTCATCGGATGTCTATTGTAACGACCCAGAATTTCTGTCATTTGAAATTCGTAATTTAATTAATTTTAAATATTAATAAGTAAGATTTGGAAGTCGAATTATTTTAATTTCAATATAGTGATTTAATTGGGCGATTAAATTATTAATTTAATACTTGAAATTGGGTAAATAATTGAAATCTGAATCAAATGTGTATAAAAATGATTTATAAAGTTATATTAAATCATATTGAAGTTAGAATGATGTTTGTAAACTTTTAAAATTGAATTAAAAGTTAAATTGTGAAAATTGAATATTTTAATATTTAATTGACGACTAAAAATGACCATTTTTCAAACAGTCTCGGATTTCGACAAAACTAGTTTCATCGGATCTGTAATGTGATATTATTGTAAGATTTCAAATTTTCGTAGAAATCGGAGTTGTCGTTTGTCCGGGGCAAGCCAAAACGCATCGAAATCGGTTTAAATCGATTTGATTTAAATTTGATCGTTTATTTCCGTAACTCTCACATACGATCGAATTAGCTTCCGAAACACGTTCCATTGTGTGTGGAACGTGGGTAAAACCCTAGAAACGCCAGTCGGCACGTGTGAATTGGAGTTCGTTTGTAAAAGCTTGTTAATTTGAGAATATTAATAAAATATTATTTTTATAAACGTATATACATACGTTTATCGGCCAAGCCCTAACTATTTCTTCCCAGCCGCCAGTCTACTCTTCAGTGGCCGGAAACGTGTCTTCATCTTCCCCATTTTACTTCAAATCCATACATCTATTCAAAAATTTGTCAACTACAAAAATGTTAAGCTTCGCGAGCTCTACGAAGTGGACGGCTGTGATCGACATTCGCGAAGTGGATCGATGGGAAAATCAGTTCGAATGCGTACGTTTCGTTCACGTTTTCTGAGGCTAGGGGGTGGCCGAGTGGGCGCGCATTCTGGCCGTGGATAGAGGCGACGTTGGCCATCGGCATGGTGGTTCTTGATCGTGTTCGAAGGGAGTGTGAGTGGTCGCGTAATTGGAAGATGAAGGCGGCTCCATGGGTTGTTCGACCTGGGTTTCGAACGTGAGGGGGGAAGATGTTCCACGCGGCCTGGATTGCTTTGTTCAAAATGAACGGTGATGATGAATGTAGGGTTTGAAATTAAAATAAATTGTATATTAAATTATATATAAATGTGTACAAACTTTAAATTGCCATATCTTTGTCATACGATATCAGATTTCGACGAATTTGGAAGCGCCGGAATCGCAACGTCGCGCTCTACACTGCAGCGTAGGTCTGGGGTCAATTTGAGCAAGATAAAATTTTTGATTAAATCGAACGGTTCGGTTTAATTAAAAAATTTAAACGTTCGACAAACTCAAGGTGAGAACTTCTCACTCAATCGAATATTGTATTTCGATTTAAATTTAAATAGTTCAGATTTAAAATTGTTGATAGTGTTAATTGTGTGAATTGAATGATGACTGCTATTTATTGTGTTAAATAGACCCTATACGCCGCATATTAAGCGGAGGTTATTTATTAAAAACATATACCGCGATAATTTCACTGTGAAGTGGAATTGGTATTATATATGTATTTGGAGTTGATTTCCCGCATTATATAGCAGATGAGACCCTATTGCGCCGCATAATAGCGGATAGTATTTTATAAATCCCATATACCGAGATAATTTCACATTGAAGTGAAATTGATATTGTGCTAACATCTATGGATGCAGGGAAACAGGTTGGAGGGATCCAACTGGATTCCTCAAACATTTGAATTTATTTCAATGTTGTGTGTTGATTTATTTATAATCGCCATGTGATTATATTTGTAAATTGAATGTTGTTGACGGCTATAAATTAGCCGAATATATTTTTGGTATCGATGGATACCAGAAATAAGTAAAATTGGATTTTTGAAAATATAAGTTGAAATTGATTGAAAATTTATTTTTGATAATTGGATAAATTTAAAGGGAAATAAATTTGACAATGTTGGAAATTGATTTGGTGTCTTGAAATAAATTTGAAAATCAATTTGAAATTAATTTATTTTTAATTTACTATAACTAGTAAAATTTATTTATAGAAATTTATTTGATTTGAATTAATCGGATAATTTAATTAATCCTATCTATGGATGTTTGGATTATATTGGATGTTGAATTGTTTGACATCTTTGATGTGTGATGCTTTGTGATATATTCTGATTTGTGTGTGATTTGTGATTTATTTATCTGTGATATATATCTGTGATCTGTGAATGAAGATAAGCGTTATAATTTATACCGCTTATCAATTATATTGTTATATTTGATCTGTGATGGTTGAATGTTGTTTGCACTATTGTGTTAAACCGTGGACTACACAATACACACACAAATGTGGATTTCACGTGGAAATCGGTTAAGTCACAGATTTTTATCAATTTTGGAAAATTGAGTTTTTGAATCCAAAATAGTTTTGGAATTGGAATTGAAAGTTTTTGAAAATGAGTTTCAAAAATAAAAGTTATTTTAATTAACTTAATGGAATTGGAATTTAAATCATTTGATTTAAGTTTGAATTCAATATTTTGAAATTGAATTCAATGAATTTGGAATTTTGGTTTAAAAAGATTTTATAAGTATAAAAGGTTTTTTTATGGTTTTTAGCCAATTAAAATACGGTCTTGGGGGAAATTTAAATTTATAATCAAGTTTTACACTTGAATGGCTTTAACCTATGTAATTGGAACCAGTTTTTCCCAAAACGAAAACCATCTGTTTTCAAATGATAAGAGCTTTCATAAAGTGAAAAGATTTCCAATTTGTATCGAAACAATTCAAGTTGAAATGAAATTGTAAATAGTTGGGAAAAACTACGCATTAACCTTTGTAACGATAATTAAACTTTATTTTGAAATAGAAGAAGAATTTCAAAAGGTGTATCTTTTATATTATAAAAGACTTGAATTGTGAATAGTTTTGAAAACTATAAATTAAATCTTAACTTAAAGATTTAATGGGTTAATTCAATTGAAATGGAAATTGATTTGGAAATCTGTGAATGAATCTTTGTGAAACTGGATAAATTTTGTGAAGTAAATCTTTTTGTTTAAAGATTTAAAATGGTAATTTGATTAAACCATTTAAAGGAAAGGATTTGGGTAATAAGTTGTGACTTAATTGAAATCCCAATATTCATATGTTTTGAAAATATTGTGCTCACTATTTTGGTTAGCCGGGAAAAGACCTTTGTGTCATATAACCCATTCTGAATTAGTGATACGACGATATGGATCGTATTGAAGACCGGTGGTGAAGACTGAGTATTTGTGAAAACGATAGGATGACCTATCGATTGTCTCTGCACCGTTAGCTACGGTATAGAGATTTCCTTTGTGATGGGAAGTTCGATCGGGATTGTGAATACCCGGATTGCAAGGGCTTCTTTGGAAGTGCCTTCGGTTCTGTTCGAACCCGGAACTGACTTGTATGGTTACATATCTGACATTATATTTTGAGATATAAAGCTGATTTCTTTCAAATACATTTCTGTTTGGTGGCGGAGAATTTATTCTCTTAGCTTAACACCCTTCTCTGAGACGTACGAGCTCAGAGGTTATGTAGTTGAAATTTATTAGTGATATACTCCCAATTTGGTAGTGTGGCATGCTAAGTGTTGCTGTGTGATGATCATTTATTGATCATTTGTGATCAAAGCGTGGCTTTGTGAAAAAGCGTAGCTTTGTGGACGAGACCTCTTCGGACCTTACAACCCGGAAATGGTCGAAACAGGAATATGCGGCAAGGTTATGAGGGTCGCGCCCTTTAGGGTATGTCATTTCCTTCTGGAAAAGGGTGGTATCAGGTATGGAGCCCTGGTATTTAACCTATGTGGATACTCCGATCTCATTTATTGTGTGATTGTGTGTTTATCGAGGCGCCTCGGATAAAGGTCCCAAAGGACCGGGGGATGGCATATTCGTGAGTTACCTAGTTACAGGGGTAACCCGGCCTTGTGTTGGCAGAGAGCTAGTTAGTTCTCGGGACGTCCAGCCAGAGGCGATCCCATGTGGCAGTAGGAAGTTCCTTAGCCTGACCATTTGTCGGAAATCCAAAGAAACAATATGAACCCTTTACGATTGCGATTTGTATAACCTGTCTCCTCAGGAGGCAGCTATAGTAGGCATAATATAATGGTACCTATGCTGGCTAAGATTAATATTGTATTTTCGAAATGTTTTCTGCACTATGCACTAATAATAATATCAAATCCAATGATTTGCGTAGTAAGCATGTTTGACTATCATAAGAAGAAATCTCCTCCAAGTCTACGATTGCATTGTGTGTGTGGTGGGAGGTCTTATGGTAGTTTTATTTTCCGAAAGCATTGCGAATATTTTCCATTTTCTATTGTTGTTGTTTTATAGAAAAAAACGGTTTTAGTTCTCACACCAGTCACCATGATTGACCTGGAGTTTATTGTTTCCTTCCTAAACTCTGGGTGCCCACCAATTTCCACACGGGCAGTCTAGAGTCAGGTTATCAGGTCATTCTGGATTCGGGATGCTGTGGAGCTCAGTGGCGAGCTGGATGACGAGGCGTAGTATTTGTATCTGATATTATTATTCCGCTGTGTATTCTATATGAGGACAAGTTTATATAACTGTCCAGTATTGTGTTGTATATTGTTGTGTAAACTCTGATGATGATGTAATGTATAAAATGATATAGTTCTTTGATTTAAAGATTATTCATTTATCTATTATATGTTGTTCCGTTGCGAATGTGAGATTCTAATATTGTTTCTGTTGTTTCTTCTTTCCTTTTCTTCTGTCTTCTTCTGCATCTTCTTTTTTCTCCATAACAATTCGGTTTTTCGGCATTCGATTGCTCGGCAGTTGATACAGTGGACGTATTGATGTCGACTTTCGAGCGACGAAAAAATCGCGTTCGTTACATCTATAGTCGAATCTACTTTGTGGTCCTATCTTTGGGAACTTCTGACTCAACCATCGTGAGCCAAAGATTTTGTCGATCAACGATCGGAATTCTTTGCCGATTTCTAGTTATGCAACATTGCTGGACTTACATCAATTACTTTTGATAGTGGGAGTGGATCCTTGTTAGCCCTGCAATAGATGAGTTTCCCGGTGTTTTCAAGACAATACCGGTACTTACAAGATCTTAATGGTTTGCTAAGGGTGCCAAAGCAACATCAAGTAGTGCTTGTGCAGAATGTGCGGCTTTTAAGAGTGCGCGGCTTACGAAATGCATGGCTTTTTGAGAGTGCGTGGCTTAAGAGATGCGTGGCTTTTTGAGAGTGCGCGACTTATAAAATGCATGACTTTTAAGAATGTGCACGGCTTACAAAGTGCACGATTTTTAAGAGTGTGCAGCTTACGAAATGCATGGCTTTTTGAGAGTGCGCGGCTTACGAAATGCATGGCTTTTTGAGAGTGCGCGGCTTACGAAATGTGTGGCTTTTAAGAGTGTACGCGGCTTTTAAGGGTGCGCAGATTATGAAATGCACGGCTTTTTGAGAGAGTGCATCTTACGAAACATGCGGCTTTTGAGAGTGTGCGCGGCTTACGAAATGCGCGACTTATGAAATGCGCAGCTTTTAGAGTGTGCACAACTTATGAAATGCACGGCTTATGAAATGCACGGCTTTTATTTTAAGTCGATTTACTTTCATTGACTTGGCGAGTAAACAGTGCGTACTTGGGTGTGGTTTCACTTCCCCAAGTATGCTCCGTATGCTAGGGCAAGATCTTCCACTTCGAAGGTATAGTTGCAGACTTGGAGTTGAAGTGCCGTGTTACCTTTCTCTAGTGAGCCGTGGTCCTTAGCTTAGCTTCCTTGCATTTCTTGTCAATCAGATCTAGTGACTCAAGCAGGAGCAGCTCATTCTGTTTTTGATTGAAATGTCATTTTCGATGAGAGGGGACTTCCAATTCAACCGAGATCATTGCTTCAGATTCATATGCTAGGGCGAATGGCGAGTGTCTAGTTGCTGACTTGTGCGTCATTCCGTAAGCCTATAGTGCAAGTGGAAGCTCATCAATCCAGTTTCCTTTGGATTTCGCCATCCGTTTTTTGATGGTTGATTTGATGATTTTGTTTACCGCCTCCACTTGCCTGTTTGCTTGAGGGTGTGCCACTACGGAGAAACTCTTTTCAATGCGGAAATGCTTGCAAAAATCATTGAATTTAGCACTTTCGAATGGAGTACCGTTATCTGTAATGATTTTCTGAGGCACTCCAAACTGGCAAATAATATTTTTAGTGACAAATTTTAATTACTTCCTTAGTGGTAATAGTAGCCAGCGGTTCCGCTTCGGCCCATTTTGTGAAGTAATCAACAACGACGATAGCATATTTGGCCCTTCCTTTAGCAATTGGGAGCACGGCGATCAGGTCAATTCCCCAAATCACAAACGGCCATGGATAACCATTGGCGTAAGTTCTATGGATGAAGTTCTCTATATTGTGGCTAACTTTTGGCATTGCACACATCGCCTGGCGAAGTCTGCTGCGTCACGGTTGATTGATGGCCAGAAGTAACCGTATCGGAGGATCTTCTTCGCTAGAGTCTGCCCTGCAATGTGTCTTCCACAATCACCTTCATGGACTTCCCTAAGGATATTTTTGGCTTTGTTGTTCATTACACATCTGAGTAGGGGAGTAGAGAATCCCCTCCTGTGAAGAATTCCATCCTGCAAGATGAATTGTGGTGCCTTCCAGAGTAGCTTATTTCGCTCGTTCTGATCCCAGAGGAGTGTACCTTCGATCAAGTAATCTTTGATTGGCGTCATCCATGATTGTTCTTCCTATGCGGTTATCATAATCCAACTGATATCCATATCATCTATGCTGGGTGATGTAAGTGTTTCGACTGGGGCCAGTCCCATTGACTGAGCATCTCCGGAACTGGCTAGTTTGGCTAAGTGATCTGCTTGCATATTCAGTTCCCTTGGAATGTGACTTAAAGTGTAGTGCTTGATGTCCTGTAGCAATTCCCGCGCTCTTAACAAGTAGATGGCGAGGTGCCCCTTGCCTGGTACTCTCATTTCTCTTGAAAGATGACTAGTTGAGAATCATTGTAGATATACACAGATTTTATACCTAATTCTTTAATGATTTTTATTCCTGCTATCAAAGCCTCGAATTTTGCTTCATTGTTAGAGACAAGAAATTCCAGTCTCAGAGCGTAGTAAACAGGTCGTCCTTTGAGGGTTTGGAGTACCACCCCTGCTCCTGAACAGAATTCATTTGACACACCATCGACAAACAACTTTCTCTACGGCATCATGTCTAAAATGCTTTCTTCTTCACCGTCGCGCTTGGTAAATTCGTCGATGAAATCTGTCGGAGTTTGACCATTGATAGTCCTTCATGGGTGATAAGTGATTTCATATTGGCTTAACTCGATGTTCCATTTCAGCAGTCGACCTGATGTCTCTGGGCGATACATCACCTGTTTCAGAGGTTGATCAGTCAACACCTTGATGGGATGAGCCTGGAAGTACAATCGTAGCTTCCTTGATATGATCAGCAGGAAACAGACGAGTTTTTCCAATTTTGGGTAATTCTTTTCAACTCCAGTGAACCGCTTACTAATATAATAGATGGTTCGTTGGACCCTAGCCTCTTTGCGTACCAACGCTGCACTCAGAGCATGAGTCAATACAGCAAGGCAAACGAACAAATCTTCCCTATTTATCAGCTTAGATAAGACCGGCGGGGTTTCCATATAATGGATTAATTCTTCAAAATCTGTCTGGTAGGCTTCGTTCCATTCGAAATTCTTCTTTCCCTTTTTTAACGCGTCGAAGAATGGTATGCATTTGTCAATCGCTAAGGAGATGAATCGACTCAACGCTGCGATCTTTCCATTTAAACTTTGCAATTCCCTTTAGGTCGTGGGGGATTTGACGTTCCTTAGGGTGGTAATCTATTATGGATTAGCTTCAATGCCCCTTGCATTCATAATGAAACTAAGGAATTTGCCAGAAGCGACGCTGAAGGAGCATTTCAATAAGTTGAGCTTCATTCCATATTTCTGCAATATCTTGAACATTTATGTTAGGTTGTCCAAGTGATTCTCTGATACAAGTGATTTGACAAGCATGTCGTCCATGTATACTTCCATGGTCTTTCCGATCTAATCTTTGAACATTGTGTTTACCAGTCGTTGGTAGGTTGCCCCTACACTTTTTAGTTCGAAGGGCATGACTCGACAACAGTATAATCCAAGGTCGGTAATAAAACTCGTATTCTCTTGGTCAGGTTCATGCATCATGATTTGGTTGTACCCGAGTAGGCATCCATAAATGATAGTAGCTCATGACCCTCTGTGGCGTCAACGAGCTGATCGATGATAGGCAATGGGAAGCCATTCTTCGGGCGGGCTTTGTTCAAGTCCGAGTAATCAATGCAAGTCCTCCACTTCCCATTAGGCTTCTTTACTAAAATTGGATTTGATACCCATACGGGGTAGGTTGCATCGTGGATGAAGCCGTTTTCCAACAGCTTATCCACTTCCACTCTTAGTGCAGCAGACCGTTTTGGTCCCAGGATGCACCTCTCCTGCCTCACTGGAGTGTACTTGGGATCGATATTAAGTGCGTGACATGCTATCTTCGGCGATATCCCACACATATCGGAATGCGTCCAAGGAAACACATCTAGATTGACGTGAAGAAACTTGACTAATTCTTGTCGTGTCTTGTTTCCAGGATGTGATCCTATTTTAGTACCCATTTCGGATCATCCATGTTACAGGTACAGGCACTGTACTCTCTACCGGTGCTACTCGTTCCTCCCGTGAACTCTTCTTTCTAGGGTCCATAGCCTTATCGAATCGACTGTGGTCCCCAAGCCAGGGACGGTTCTGTAGTTGCTATGCTGATGTTTCACGAATGTGGATAGTTCTCTCCATATTCTTCCCCTTCTCTTTCTTTCTTGTTTCACTCAATTCGGCGACGTAGCATTCCCTTGTGACGCTCTAGTCTCCCTTTATCACTCCAACTCCATTTTTCATGGGGAATATCATAGTGAAACACTATTGTGCTAGGATAATTCGGAAATCAGCGAGGGACGGACATCCTAAGAATGCATTACAGGCTGACATCTCATCAATTATCACAAAGGTTTAGGTGAGAACCGCACTCCGATCTCATGTTCCGAGTTCAACAGGCAGATTGATTGTGCCAACTAGTTATCATGAATGGCCGATAAATCCTTGGATTTTGGTTCGACACGTAGAGACATCCTTCATGTTTAGCTTCATTTAGTCGAACGTATGTCGAAATAGAATGTTTACTGATCCTTCGGTATCGACCAACACCCGACGCACGATAGCAGGTCCGATTCCTATCGTCACCACCATTGGATCTAAAGTTGGAGCTTCTATTCCTTCACTATCCCAGTTTTGGAACATGATGTCATCATTGAGAATCCTCTACTATTTAGTAGGGGTCCCGTCTTCGATTGCAAAGCAAGTTTCCTTTAGAACATGTTTGAGTGAACTAGCATATCTTTACATCTTGGTCCAACTTTTCTATGCTGGATGAGGACCTACCAAAATGGTATTGATGACAAGCCTCTGTTCAGCTCGCTTGGATCCCTCTCCGCTAGATCTAGATTGCTTTCCTTAGGTGTTAGTAGCATGAGGTCCAATTGGATGATCGGAATTTCAGGGTTTCTTCACATATTATTGGAGCTTGTCTTCTATAATCAATTATTTGATCACGTTCTTTAAATGGTGACACTCGTTTGTGTTATGGTCGTGGGTTTCGTGGAAGCAACAAAACTTCCCCGACTTCCTTTATTGCTTAAACTCTTATTTCTAAAGCGGCTTCGGGTAATCTTCTGTTCCCTGAGTTACTAGATAAATATTCTCCAAGTTGTTGTTTAACGGAGTGTATTCTCCATGTTTCAGGCCTCTGAGTTTATTTCCGCCTTCGTTGCCCTTGCCAGTGTTATGATGTCGGTTCTTCCTTTTGTGGTCCCCATATTTTCCAGCAGAGCTCGAATTCCTGCCATTTTGATTGACCGCCACATTACTCCGAATCGATTCATTTGGTCACATATTGGTATTTTTACCTTGTAATGTATTTGCCTCTTCCAATCTTAAGTACTGACCAGCCTTTCGATTGAATTCTTTCATGGTGGTTGGTTACTTCATTTTAATCCATCTCCCAAAATCTGTCTCTGGATGGATCGAGCGAACTAAGGTCATGAAAATCATATCCTCAATTGGATTTCTCACTTCGGTGATGGCTGTGTTAAAGCAGTTCATGAATGATTTTAATGATTCATTGGGTCCTTGGAAGTAACCGAACAGAGACATCGCATCCTTTGGCTGAGCCGTGTGCAGTCTAAATTGTTCCAAGAACTTCCTAGCTAGCTCGTCAAAGGTTGAGATAGATCGCTGAGGGAGCATGGTAAATCACATGGAGGCGACTCCTTCCAAATAGATGGGAAACACCTGCAACGAATTGCATCTGTTGCCCTTGCACCATCCATAGTCCAAATGTAATTGTACAAGTGCTGTTGAGAGTCAGTAGTTCCATTGTAGGAGGGCATAGCTGGTGGCATGGTGAATTTCTTGGGGTATTCTGCCCTTAGGATACTATGAGTGAAGGGAGTTCGGCTTGGAGTGGAACCCCGTTCATCGTCCTTTCTACCCTTGCTTTCCTCCATCAAGCGTCTGACCATGTCCGCAATGTATGCGTCACTTGTTCGTTCATCCACAGGTCGACTATCAGTAGCTGCGCCAAGTGTTTGTCTTTGCAAACGGTCTTGGTTGGCTGGCTGAAGCCTAGGCTCTTCAGTCTTTGGGTGAGTCACTCCTGTAGAGGTCCGTTGGCAGGCGGTTGGTCTCGTGGGTGGAGTTTGATCGTTTGAGTTCAATTCACCTTCTTTAAGTCGCTCATCTTCCTCAAGGTCAGTATTTGCCACTAGTACGTCCTCCCATGGAGTTTTCACTTCTAAGTTCAGATTTGCAGCAGGTGCTTTTGCAGTGGGTGGAGTATTAACGTTTCCTTCCATCATGATTCTTGGAACTCCGTCCACTACTTCCTTTTGCTTTCGTCTTCTGTTTCATCTATTCAAGCCGAAAACAAAAGAATGCTCTTGCTCCGTAGCAGCCATGGCTTCAAGCACCGTTCTGGGAGTAGTTAGTGACTAGAGTGCTAAGAGAGCATCTATCTTACCCATAAGAGCTTTTTGACTGTTTGTCATTTTCTGGTTAATTTCATCAACCATCTTGTCCAATTCTCGCTTAGTTACAACTTCATGTTGCGCGGAGGATCCTGGATCCTGATCTCCAGAGTTAACTCCTAACAACAGGTTGTTGGGGTTGTTGACTTCAATTTACTGAGGGTTTGTTTCTTCCCCAGCAATGGTAGCTCCTATGGATCTACCAGAGGTAGTTCTCTTTCTTCCTAGTGCCATTGATTCTCAGCAGCAAATCTTCTAGGCAGAGATTAAGGATCTAACTTCTGAACCTGTTCGATCCAAAGTAGATAGCTAGATCTAAGCTTGAGTTTGTTTCTCGGTGAAAGCACTAAAATGTTAACCTAAAAAAATGGATAAACACCTTGGATTGAGTGTGAAAGCACTAGCCCTATTCTTACAGAGCAATAACATAGAAAATAAATGTAAAAAGAGTAGAAATATTAAAAAGACAAGAAGATTTTTATAGTGGTTCGGCTGTTAATAAAGCCTACGTCCACTTTACAACTTTCTATTAACTGACTGATGTTACAAGTTGAATCCGATTACAATATGATTGAATCTTCTAAGTTAGATCAAGTCACAAGTCCAAGAGTTCACCGAAGAATCACGGTGAACCCCTAGATGACTACCGAGTGGGAGGAGAAGAGTGAAGAATAATCTCTGCAGAGTTCCAGCAGCAAGTCCAGAAGATCTCATTTATGTTGCAAGTAAGACTGTATTTATATGGGTTGGAGAGCTATTGGGCTAGGCCGCTTTGCCAGAAGCCTACACTTTATGATACGAGAGTACACCGATAATCTCATTGCAGTCTAACTTAACAAGATGGATCGCTAACGATCCATAGGGTATGGATCGTTGGTGATCCATGTACTTAAGGTATTTTTGGATGGTTTCTTTTGGGTTGCATTCATTGCCTTATGTAGTTGTTTTCCATGTAATTTTGTAGCTAGTTGCCTTGTTGCGATGATGATTCATGTATCGGTTGGATTGAACTATGACTAGAATCAGATAGGTCATTGCTTCTCGAACTAGGTTGCTTGAAAGGCTATGAAACTTGGCATACACCCCAAGAAAAGATATCGAGTTACGATGCAAAAGGTTTGAACGACCCATAAGGAGTCTTTATGGATCGCTAGCGATCCATAAGTGATGGATCCATCCCTTTGGCCAATTTTTGTGTATTTCCTCTTGAGTCCTTCTTGGCCTATTGACGCAGCGGATTAATCAAAACAATGTAGATCGGTGAAAGTAGCAGTCGATGGATTGATGAATGCTGAATTGCCCGAATTCGTTGATCCGAAGATACCGAACTCTAGCTATCTCGAACTCGTTGATCGCGCACGATACCGGGTTCAAAGATCTTCAATTCTTCAAGCATTGATCAAGCACACTTGATTCCGCGAATCGGCTTCTACAATCGTTGAATCGAGCGCACTCGATTAACCGAAAGAGGAGATAGGAGATTACACTCAACTACCAATTTGAATGAAAGCACAAAGCAATCAAAAGAGAATTTTATTCAAAAATCAACAACCTTTTACAAATGAGAAACCCGGCCTATTTATAGGCGTTTTACAACTCACACAAAAAACACAAAATTCACCAACTCCTAAGTCGGCAACCGACTTACGACCTACGACTCAGGCTAACTCGGTGACGACTTAAGGCACAACAGTTACAGCACTTGCCTTCAACGTCTTAACAAATAGAACGACTCATGAATACAGACGACATACGACTTATGAGACAACGACTCATCAATGACACGAGTTAACAGATGACAACTTAACAAATAACAAAGAAACACTACAACAAGTTACAACACACAATCCTTAACTCGGCTCCAACTCAGATATCTTCCGACTTATCATATATGCCAATTTACCCGGTATACGAGTTACGACTTATACAACAAACGACTTAACCCAGTTCTCGTCTTATGGAAACCAGACGACTCATCTTAAGTCATAACTCGGCAGCGACTCATCCCTTCTCTTAAGTCATAGACGACTTATCCCTTGTTTGTTCTCAACTCGTGTTGCTCTTCCTGGATCCTTCTTCTTAAGTCGTAGACGACTTATAGCTCTGTCTTTAAGTCGTGGACGACTTATGTCAGCTTCTTCCATAACTCGTGGTTGACTTACCTCTTTGTCTTCGTTGAGTCGTGGACGACTCATACCTGTTTCCTTAAGTCGGTGACGACTCATAGTCCCTTCCATAAGTCGCGTACGACTTATGCCTTCATTTGCAGCTTCCTTGAGTCGGTCACGACTCATAGTTCCTTCCATAAGTCGCGTACGACTTATGCCTTCATTTGCTTCCTTGAGTCGGTCACGTCTCATGGCCCATTCCATAAGTCGTGTATGACTTATGCCTTCATTCCTGGCCTGAGCTACATCATCCTCCCCAGGTTGAGAGAAATTCGCCCTCGAATTTGCACACTCTTTTTCCCCAACAAATTCATCCCCATGATATGGTACGAGATGCTTAACATTGAATACGTCAGAAGTATACACATCATCCGGTAGTTTCAATTTATAAGCATTTTCATTAATTCGTTTTACAACTTCCACAGGACCAATTTTCCTGGCCTTCAACTTGTTATAAGCACCCACTGGAAATCGATCTTTCGTTAACACTGCATAAACCAGATCTCCTTCATTAAACTCAACATTCCGTCGTTTCATATCTGCAGATTGTTTATACTTCTCATTTGCTTTCTCCAATCGTTCCTGAACGACTTTATGACATTCCGTCAATTCTTCAACAAAATCAGCAGCTTTCTTAACTGTCTTCTTTGATTGAGGCACTACCGTTAAATCCAACGGACCCTTTGGTAAGCTTGAATATACTATCTGAAATGGACTGAACCCTGTACTTCGATTCACAGCATGATTATGGGCAAACTCTGCCTGGCATAACTTCACATCCCAACTCTTCAGATTATCTTGAACAAGACACCTCAACAAGTTCCCCAATGATCTGTTTACAACCTCGGTCTGTCCATCCGTTTGCGGGTGATAAGCACTACTAAACTTCAGCTTCGTTCCCACCATTTTCCACAAACTTAACCAAAAATGACTCAGAAATCGAGTATCTCTATCCGACACAATAGATTCTGGCAATCCATGAAGTCGATAAATCTTCTTGAAAAACAACTGAGCAACATGAACAGCATCCGCCGTCTTCTTACAAGCAATAAAATGTGCCATCTTCGAAAATCGATCAACCACCACATAAATGGAATCATTACCACGCTGCGTTCTCGGCAACCCCAACACAAAGTCCATACTCACATCAACCCATGGTTTAGTTGGTACCGGTAACGGCATATATAAACCCGCATTAGTCACAGTTCCTTTCGAAACTTGACAGATATGGCATCTCTTAACAAACCTCTCCACTTCTTTCCTCATCGAAGGCCAAAAGTAGGATTGTGAAATTAACTGTAAGGTACGGTCTCTTCCAACATGCCCTTCTTCATGTAATTCGTTGATAATCTTCATTCTCAAACTACCCTCCGGTATGCATAATTGACTCCCTTTAAAAAGAAAACCATCTATCATTACGAACTCATCCGTCTCTCCCTCCTTGACTTTATCAACAAATTTTGCAAAGTAAGGATCATCGGTAAATAATTCTGGCAATATTTCAAATCCCGTCACTTCAACCTTCAGTGTAGTCAACAAATGACTCCTTCTACTCAAAGCATCAGCCACACGATTTGTCACCCCTGACTTGTGTTTAACAACAAAAGTAAACTGTTGCAGATATGCAATCCACGATGCATGTCTCGCTGAAATCTTGTCTTGCCCTTGCAAATGCTTCAATGCTTCATGATCAGTGTAAAGAACGAACTCTTTCTGAAATAGATAGTGTCTCCAGTGTTTAATAGATTGTACAACAGCATAAAACTCCACATCATATGTATTGTATCGCATCTTCGCTCCTGACAACTTCTCACTGAAATATGCAATAGGACGCCCCTTCTGACTAAACACCCCTCCAATCCCAACCTTGGATGCATCAGTGTGCAGTTCAAACACTAGCTGAAAATCAGGTAGCACTAGAATTGGTGCAGTCGTTAGCAATTCCTTGATCTTCCCAAAAGCACTTCCTGCTTCCTCTGTCCATGCAAACTGTTTACCTTTCATGCAATCTGTAACAGGCGCCATCACACTACTAAAGTGTGGAATAAACCTTCGATAAAATGAAGCCAACCCATGAAAACTACGAACTTCCGTTATCGTCTTGGGCTGCGGCCAATTTCTGATCGCCTCAACTTTACTTTGGTCAACCTGTATACCTTTCTCTGAAACAACATACCCCAGAAATAAAACACTATGCGTCATGAACACGCATTTCTTCGTTGCAGCATAAAACTGTTCTTGTCGTAGTACCATCAGCACTTCTCTAAGATGATTCAGATGTTCCTCTGGACTCCCACTGTAAATCAGAATATCATCAAAATACACCACCACAAATTTCCTAATGAACGGTCGAAAAATCTGATTCATCACCCTCATGAAAGTACTCGGTGCATTGGATAAACCAAATGGCATGACCAACCATTCGTATAGACCCTCCCTGGTTTTAAAAGCAGTCTTCCACTCATCTCCTGGTCTGATACGAATTTGATGATATCCGCTCTTCAAATCAATCTTCGAAAATATAGTAGCTCCGCTTATTTGATCTAACAAGTCATCCAACCTTGGCATTGGAAATCTATATCTCACGGTAATCTTATTCAATGCTCGACTGTCAGTGCACATCCTCCACGTCCCATCCTTCTTGGGTACCAATAAAGCTGGTACAGCACAAGGACTCAGACTCTCCTGCACACGTCCCTGCTCAAGCAATTCCTCTACTTGCCTCTACAACTCTTCATGTTCCTTCGGGCTCATTCGATAATGTGGTCGGTGTGGCAACACAGCACCTGGAACTAGATCTATCTGATGTTGGATATCCCTCAATGGTGGCAACTCCGTTGGTAACTCCTCTGGAAATACATCGTCAAACTCTTTCAAAACTGGTTTAACTTCTTCTGGAATTTCAACCTCTTCACTGCTCTCTCGCCCAATTAACAAAAACACTTCAGGTTCCTCCTCTACTTCCTTCACAAACTCTTTCAACGATAACAAAGTTTTAAGCTCTTCGATTTCTTCTGACTTACTTTCTCCTTGTGGTCTCTTCTTTGGAACTAGGATAATCTTCGTGCCTTCAAACATAAAACTGTAACTATTGGTCCGACCGTCATGTTGTACTGCTCGATCATACTGCCATGGTCTTCCCAATAATAAATGACAAACATCCATCTCTACGACATCACACCAGATTTCGTCTTTGTATTTCTTCCCAATAGAGAATGGAACTCGAACTCGTCTATCCACTTTCACTTCTCCTTTTCTCAACCATGCTAACTTGTATGGACTCGGATGTTTCTCTGTCTTCAATTTCAACTTCGTCACAGCCTCGGTCGAAATAATATTATCACAACTTCCTGCGTCAATTACAAACTTGCACACCTTCCCCAGAATAGTACATGTTGACTGAAAGATATTACTCCTCAACCAACTAGCTTCCTCCTGCTTCGGTGTTAAACACGATCTCCTCAGCATTAGGTTACAACCTTCATCCCCTGACGCAATATCCTGCTCATCCTCCTCAGCTGGATTAGAACAATCTCCATCAACATCCTCATCGTCAACTTCTGCAATCATGGTTCTCTTCTTTGGTTTTGGACACTCACTGCTTTTATGACCCAATTCTTGACAATTGTAACATTTGAAACCATTGTTAGCCTTTGCCTTCTCAACCTCCTTCATCACTGGTCTACTGATAGGTTTAGTAACATTAGAACTTCCACCAACACCCTTCGCTTGATTGTTAGAATTAGTAAACACACCACTTCCTCGTCTCCCTTGTTTTTCCCAAGCCAACGCTTTCTGATGTGCTTCTGCCACAGATCTTGGATCGAACATATTAACCATATCCTGAATCTGCATTCTCAATCCCCCAATGAACCTAGATGTCAGCTGCTCTTCTGTTTGCATGAGATCGTTCCTTGCAATAAGTTGATAGAATTCATCAGCATAGTCATTAACTGTCTTTGTGCCCTGCCTCAAGTTCTGCAAACGTTGATACATCAAAGATTGATAATTGTATGGTAAGAACGTTGCTTTCATCAATTTCTTCATCTTCTCCCAAGATTCAACTTTTGACTTTCCCATTCGTTCACGTGTAAGCTTGGTCTGCTGCCACCATGCCAAAGCTCTACCCCTTAGCCTTGTAGCAACCAACTTCACTCTACGATGTCCTGGAACTTCTTTGAAGTCAAAAATCTCCTCAACATTAGCCACCCAATCTAGAAACTCCTATGCTTGCATACCACCCTTGAATTCAAGAATTTCTGTCTTCATCCCCGACTCCCATTTGTGATCATACTCAGAATAGTTTCTTCCTTGACCCCTTCCTTGAACACTACCACCATCATATTCCTCTTCAAAATCAGATGCATAACGATGTCGATTCTGACCAACAACATCTCTACTACCATTGCGCCTTCCACCATCATCCCTTCTATCTACGTTCCTCCGTTCTCGATCATTCACGTTTCTCCCTCGCCCTTGATCATTTTCAACACTTCTGTCTCGATTGGAATGTGGCGAGACTCTACTACCCCCATGGTTAGATTCTGGTGAAACCCTTCTCCGATTTTGATTCATTTCTGTCATAAGCTTCTCTAACCGGCCAATTCCTTCATTAAGCTTCTCACTAAAATTCTCATTGATTCTTTGTTCCATCTCATCAGCTTCTTCTCTTCGATACAAAGCTTCTACGTTTTGGTGGCGATTAGCTCTTCTTGGCGGCATACTTGAAAACTTCACAAATTCTTCACACTTCAAATTCAAACACTTTCCGAACTTTGATCCAAAATGAAACGGATCGAAATCTTCCACTTTGTTGCAAATCTCGATGAACACGATGAACACGACTTCTCCAAATCACAAATCCAAACTTCAAACTTCAAAGGTATGCACGACCCACTTCCTCAAACTCTCGGCCGTGATTGATAACTTCAAATCTTCAAATGAATAGGCTCCAAGTCTCGATCTAACTATGATTGGTTAGAACAAGCTCTGATACCAAACTGACGCAGCGGATTAATCAAAACAATGTAGATCGGTGAAAGTAGCAGTCGATGGATTGATGAATGCAGAATTGCCCGAATTCGTTGATCCGAAGATACCGAACTCTAGCTATCTCGAACTCGTTGATCGCGCACGATACCGGGTTCAAAGATCTTCAATTCTTCAAGCGTTGATCAAGCGCACTTGATTCCGCGAATCGGCTTCTACAATCGTTGAATCGAGCGCACTCGATTAACCGAAAGAGGAGATAGGAGATTACACTCAACTATCAATTTGAATGAAAGCACAAAGCAATCAAAAGAGAATTTTATTCAAAAATCAACAACCTTTTACAAATGAGAAACCCGGCCTATTTATAGGCGTTTTACAACTCACACAAAAAACACAAAATTCACCAACTCCTAAGTCGGCAACCGACTTACGACCTACGACTCAGGCTAACTCGGTGACGACTTAAGGCACAACAGTTACAGCACTTGCCTTCAACGTCTTAACAAATAGAACGACTCATGAATACAGACGACATACGACTTATGAGACAATGACTCATCAATGACACGAGTTAACAGATGACGACTTAACAAATAACAAAGAAACACTACAACAAGTTACAACACACAATCCTTAACTCGGCTCCGACTCAGATATCTTCCGACTTATCATATATGCCAATTTACCCAGTATACGAGTTACGACTTATACAACAAACGACTTAACCCAGTTCTCGTCTTATGGAAACCAGACGACTCATCTTAAGTCATAACTCGGCAGCGACTCATCCCTTCTCTTAAGTCGTAGACGACTTATCCCTTGTTTGTTCTCAACTCGTGTTGCTCTTCCTGGATCCTTCTTCTTAAGTCGTAGACGACTTATAGCTCTGTCTTTAAGTCGTGGACGACTTATGTCAGCTTCTTCCATAACTCGTGGTTGACTTACCTCTTTGTCTTCGTTGAGTCGTGGACGACTCATACCTGTTTCCTTAAGTCGGTGACGACTCATAGTCCCTTCCATAAGTCGTGTACGACTTATGCCTTCATTTGCAGCTTCCTTGAGTCGGTCACGACTCATAGTTCCTTCCATAAGTCGCGTACGACTTATGCCTTCATTTGCTTCCTTGAGTCGGTCACGTCTC
Source organism: Allium fistulosum (assembly GCA_030737815.1). Classification (NCBI taxonomy): domain Eukaryota; kingdom Viridiplantae; phylum Streptophyta; class Magnoliopsida; order Asparagales; family Amaryllidaceae; genus Allium; species Allium fistulosum. The sequence goes on from CM060905.1 coordinate 1,150,439,481, forward strand.
ATGGCCCATTCCATAAGTCGTGTACGACTTATGCCTTCATTCCTGGCCTGAGCTACATCACCTATCATTCTGGTCCTTTTGGTTGATTCTTGAGTTGTTTTGTCTTAGCTTAGATGTTCTAACTCCTATTGAATTCTGCTAGGTTAAAAACCCGGTTAACACTCAAGCGATGAATGTAAATTCTAAATAGTGCAGCCAAGTTTATCAAATGATGATCCATAATCTAATGAGAAACTTGGCGAGGTGCTTTGCCGTTAGACTGATTGCTCCGATACAAAGTTAGATTTTGTAATTGAATTCGAAAATGAAACAATGGCAGAAAAGTATTATTCAGCAAGGTGAATAAAAGGAACTTTAATTTTGGATTTCAGACCTAACTGTTACAAAATAGTCTCTCGGCTTTTATAAGGTAGTGTATATGACTTAGTCTTGTATACGTGCATGACTCGGTCCTAATACAGCTGTACATTATGCAATTACAACTCTACCCCTCTTGTTACAATATATCAATCTCTTAACCATTATTTGCTTTATTATAGTTGCTTTCGAGTTCAAATTCCCACTCTCCAAAACCCATATGCCACATGTTCTCATGCAATCGCAGTCTTTCGTTCAATCATATTAATTAACTAATTCAATTAATTAATCAACAATTAAAGGTGAAGATTGAATTGAGACATGGGGCACATGGATCTTTGGAACATAGGATTTGAGCTGGTTGCTTTCAAACAACTACAGTTTTTACTTGCTCCGTGATTGGTTGGTGCTCAACCTTTTTTATTGGTTTTGAAAACTAAAGTGGATCGCGCCAGTGCTGCATGAACCAATGGAGCAGCGAGTTTCAATTAGAGTGTGTACTTTTAAGTGCTTGCATACAGCATAAAGAATATATCAGTGTGGAAAGAAGAACGTATGGTTACATGGCTAGCAGACACGCAGATCAATTGTTAGTTTCAACTTCCATACGTCAATTCATTTTCTGCATGTTGCATTATAATCCTGGCTTAAAACTGGTCATTATATCCAAAATTGCTAATAGGTCAATTTGTATTGCATATAATTCTTTCATTTGTGATTTTAGATATATATGCCACCGCACTAAAAATAATAATGAGTTAGGACTGAAAAGTTCAGGATTTAATTAAACAAATTAATTTATAATAAAATTTATTGATCGATTATGCCTGGAAGGTTCAATCTTAAATTCTCATCCAAAGGCTAGGCAAACCCATCAGCAAGTTAATACCTAGTGGACAATAGGTGGACATTTGAGAAGCTAGCTGCTACATGATAAGGAACGAAGTGATAGTCAATTTCTATGCATTAAGCATCCATATGTTGTGCAAGTTGTGTCTCTTCGTCCACAATGCCACTTAAATGTCTAAAACTCGGTCAATAGTCAACACTTCAATATATAGAATCCATATTTGATTACGATGTTTGACCTTTAAACTCACTTAGTTCAATATGATAGCATTTACCAATTAATTGTATTGTTATGCCAAATACTTATGACTTCATCTTAAATTCTGATTACGGTTACACTAACATTTTGTGTCAAAGAATACAACTTCGGTGTTGATTTGTGTTTTACTTCGTATGTTTCAACACATACCCAAAATGATTGTAATGTTAATCAATATTACACGATTGATCATAATAAAAGTATAACGTCTTTGCTTATAAGATTCATAATAGTCTCAGATTGTAAGATCGTTATATATTATCAAATTAGATCTTCAATTCGACATAGGTACAGTAACCAATAGAAAACTCTTGGTCATCGTTTGGTAATAGTTCCAAAAGAATACTAATACATAACCTATTTATGCCCTCCAACCGTCATGAGTTAATCACTGAGCATCTTATGGAATGGTAGCTGATGTATCATTATCTCATTATCGATACACTTTTGATTAGGAACATTTAATAAGTGTTTATTAGTATTATCCAGTATCCATGTTTATGAACTCTTTTGTAACTATGATCAACTAAACACTATGTAAAGGATATTTCTATATGTATGTAATATCGTACTCTAAATACACACACTATAGAATTTGACCTGTGCTACACATACAAACAATTTTGGTATTTGAAGCGTGGCACTACTGTAGTATGAATTTGATGTGAGAGATTAATTACTTTAGAACTGAATAAACCATATTGATTCAATAAAAAAAACTATATGAGGTTAAATAGATTTGTGAAAGCCATATATGAATCCATGGATACTTGCTGAGAGGAGAATTAACTTGGTTTGATCTTCCAGTTGTTTTGTTCAGACTTGTCAGTTGCTTCTGTACTTGAGACTACTTTGTATTTGAAATATTCTATTGTATTTTATTTCAAACTCGGTTGTTTATATAGTAGCTTCATGAACTACTATTTATCTTTTCCGCTGCCTATTATTGTACTGTGATTCTGTGATTGATTTTATTTACTGTATATGTTGAGTTTTGCCAAATATAAAATTTACAATCTGATATTTTGAGCAATTCAAGTCCGACATGTGCGGATGCGAAAGGTTCGAAATACCGGATCGTTACATTTTATATATTATCTTAGTCACTGTAATATTTTAAAAATAAACAGCTCATATTTCTTAGCACGATGCAAGACCAAAAGTCACCCTAGGCTTTGGTATTGATATGTCTAAAGGTGTGGGTTGTTACACATATTATTGAGGCCATATAATTTTAGCTATGAAAATTAAGATTATAGTAACTTCGCTTTCACTCCTTAATTTATTACGTTATTCGTATTTAGCGCTCTATTTATAATTAATATGATAACATACAATTAATGCACATTACCATATGTATTAATGTTGTAAAGGACTATTTATTTAATTATTAGAATTATTCTTTACTTTATATATTTAATTAGTAAACGGGATTATCTTTGTTTCTATTTATAACTTTTTAGTTTCTACATTTATGGATTTCTGAAAATGCATTTATGTGTAAATTTCCGAGAAATATTTATTTTTACATTTTAATGCATTGAAATCGTATCTTTCTCAAGATGGAAATTCCAACTTTCCATAAACAAAGAAAATTGAGACTGTGCTATATTTGCAATTATAAAGAATTATCTCTTTTATTTTTATTGAAATAAACAGTGCAAACTACGAAAAAACATCCCTAATTTGCAAATTTCTTTCCTTTAGATATGAACATTCCTTATTATTTCAAACGATGCATTTTTCATATATAACTATGAAGTTATACAGTTTATGGAAATCCACACGACAACCAGTACAACTAAATTGTACCTTCTATATTCCAACAAATTAAAATATAGAAAATCTTAATCCCAAATCGAAGTAAAATATTCCAAATGAACGAGTAACAATTTATAGTCCAAATAAAAAAAAATCTTGAATAAGCTACACAATAAATCAGTATCATATCCCACCAATTTTAGGGAATGTTTCCCGTACATTCCAGATCTAGTGTGCATATACCATTTCAAACAAGTCAACTTATTTGATGAATATGTAGGGATTTCCAATTAGATTCATTTATTTAAGCCTACAATATAAATGTTTCACATAGGCATAATAAAATAAAATTTCAACGATATAAATGTAGTATTATATAAATTACATAATTTGCCGCTCATCTTATGGCTTCCAAATCTCTAGATAAAATCATTCTTCTTACTTGACTCCTTTTTCTCTTTCGCAAAATCGATTCATCCCTTTTCTTTTTTTTTTTAAATTTTCCACCTTTCTCCAATCTGTGTGATATATATATATATATATATATATATAATATTTTTTAATTTCTAGAAATAGTGGAGAATGAGAAATGGTGGAGCTTTGCTGCTCAGTTCAGAAAATATGAGAAGAAAAGTGAGAGGTCGGGCCTGTATAGGTGTAACATCACGATATTTTTAACCATTCGCATCCGCACATGCCGGACTTGAATTGCTCAAAATACCGAATTGTAAATATAAATTTGGCAAACTCATCATATATAGTAAATAAACAAATCATAGATCACAGACAGAGAGTAATATAACAATGCAGCGGAAGCAAGAAATAGTAGTTCATGAAGCTACTATATATATACATCAGAGTTAACAAGATACAACAGAAGTAACAAGATACAATGGATGTTTCAATAAAATAGTCAAATACAAGATCTGAATACATCACTGGAATCAACTGAAAAACTGAAAGCAGAATCGATAGATGGATCTCCAAGCGAAGCTCCAACTCCAAAGGTGAGTCTCGAATACTGGTACAGCTCAGTCTGACCCGAGCGTAAAGCAAAACACAAAACACTCGAGTCAGGACATACATACTTATACAATGTAAACCAACTCAAGTGAAATGTAATAGAAAAGTACAAGTGACTTAAAGGATGTTTGGGACCGCCCATCCTCTAAGGATCCGTTAAACTATTTACTATGTAGTAATATTCACTATTATAATAATGTCTAATAGTAAAATAAACTTACTTTTAAATAGTGTTAAGGCTTTACATTTTCCACCTTAACACATAAATAGTTCCAGTAGTCTATACAGTACCCGCATACCTCCAGATCGGGAGGCTACGAGAAGATACTCCATAGGTACGACACAAATCAAACTCGTACGAGGCACGCTAGGGTAGGTGACACGGCACAACTAGGCAATGCCAGGGTAGATATACCAATTACGCATCTGGGCTGGTGGTAACGCATAGCAGCCACTACCGCCCACCTCGGAACACACTCCCAAATCAAAAATCGAGGATGATCATCAAATCAATCACAAAGTAATAGAATAGTATACGATGGAATTTGTCCGATCAGAGGAGCTACCTCATTGGCCCATCGATCGCTCCTGTTTTAGCCACCTTATGCCAACTCACGGGAGTCGGGTCCACGTATATACCTCAATAGGAATCGTCGCCGCCATCCTACTTCATTCTGGAATCTCCATCGCGTACACGGTTGTCAAAGTGGTTTTCGGTATCGACAGAGAGTATGCCCATATCCGATCCGGTCTCTTTGCCAACCAATCGTTATTATAACCCATGGATATTTATTTCGAAATAATTTATACCTCAAAACAAAATATCATACCCATTTCAAAACTAGTTTATACTTCAAAACCAAAATATCATATTCAACTAGTTTATACTTCAAAACCAAAATATCATTTGAATAAACCCAAATTTCCAATCACTGAATATTTCTTTCAATTTATTTAAACTTGAAATATTACTTTTTAAAACATCTTAAACCAAAACCACTTTATAAAGTCATATTCTTAAATCTTCAATTGCAAATCAATATATTCAAAGAAAATTCTTACTTAAATACTATTTCAAATAAATTCATTTCCAAAATCATAGTACTTTCAAAGTTATAACACCTTTGCAACCAAACACTTTGAAACCATAATACTTTGAAACCATATCAATTTAAAATGTTATCATTTGGATATCATAATATTTAGAAAAATCATAACACCCTTAAAATATTATTCATTACCAAATTTATAGCATTTTTAAGTTCATTCGTTCAATTATACCAATTTCGAAAACATTGTATTAACTTATAAATTTCAAAAATGGTTTATATTTCACTTCAAAACATATTCATTTAAACCATTTAAATTCAATGTCAAAATCTTCCAAAATAATATTCATTTCCAAAGTTCGTTGAAATTTCAGCCACAATGGCACTTATAAAGTGTTACGGTAAATATATTAACATTTCAAAAACATTGTCAAATTCAAAACAGCGGCACTTATAAAGTGCTACAGTAGGTATTATAATTTCAAAAAAGTTCAATTTCAGAAACAGCGGGACTTATAAAGTGCTGTAGATATATTAGTGTTGCAAAACAGTTCAGTTTCAAAAATAGCAGCACTTAAAAAGTGCTGTAGTAGTTATTTAGTTATTTTCAGAACTAGTTCAAATTCAGAAAACAGCAGCACTTATAAAGTGCTGTAATAGTTGTTTACTTATTTCAGAACTTAGTTATATTTCAGAATTGATAGCATTTAGCAAATACTATCTTTAACCACGGCATTTAGTAAATGCTAGCAATAAAATTTCAGATTTTATTATAACATTTCATAAACATTAAAATTTCAATTTTAACCATTTTTAACTTATAAAACCATATCTTACATTTCAAAAATATTCATTTGGATATCATTTAACTTATGATTTAAATAAAATAACTTTTTATAATTAAAATATCCAAATTAACTATAATTCATTTATTAAGTCAAAAGTACCCTATTTACTTAACTTTTTATTTTTAACAAATAACTTAACATTTTATTTAAAATACCCATTTCATAAACAAAATATTCTTTTAATAAGTCAAACTTCACATTTCCAATTGAACCAAATTTTCAATTATCAGGTCAAGTAATAATTTAAGATACATACCATTTTAAAATCATAATTATTTATCTTGCAAGCATATCCATTTCATAAAATAAAATCTATTACAATCACTAGGTTAGAATTAAAATTCCACATTAAATCCAATTATATTCTTAAGTTATTTATCATCAATAAAGGTCTTTAAGTTCAATTTAAAACCAATATATTTTTATAATTTCAATTAAAGCCACTTATAGACTTATAAAATTTTAACTTATAGAAAACCAATATCTTCTTATATTTTAAATCATTAAATCAAATCTTTAAGCTCAAATTTCATATATTTAAAAATTCAAAATACTTAATAATTTTTAGGAAAATATTATTTAAAAATATAACCATGGGCCTGTATAATATTTTCTAACCTAGGTTAAGTGATACAGATCTGTATCATTTCAATCCGTAATTTAAAAAGAAAAATCTGGGTTGTATAATTTCAAACCCGCAATCCCAAGTCCAATAAAATAAATAAAAATCACTCGAGCCTATCATTTCAGCTCATAATGATTTTTCCTTATTCTAAAGTCCGTTCGGGTATGTATCATTTCAACCCATAGTGAAAAGGGAACTTGTAGTGTGAGATACAGAAAATAAAATAACAGTAGAGCATATAATATCATATCAGGTGATGTAACAAATATATAAGCAGTATATAACATCATATAATCATATCACAGGCATATATGAACATAACATATTAATTTCTACAATTCACATGTCATTGTTTCACAATTATATAAGTACGAATGTCAAGAGTGATAAACTCACCTTTTAAAGCTAGAGATTAAATTCAAAACACAAATCCAAACTCCGCACAGTACGAAAAGGCATGACAAAGTACGAACAAGATTTTGAGTGGATGAAGATCCAAGATTTCAACTCTTGTACACAAACAAATACAACAATTATAAGTACACGATTCAACCCAAACAAATATGAATTCAACAATGAAAAATATGAATCAAAGATGAGATAAAATGGCTTCACCTAGGCCATTGGGCTTAGCCACATAGGCTAGACCATCCACATCATGACTCGGCCATGATCTGATCTGTAGCATAAAGGCTTGGCCATGGTCACCAAAGTGCACGGCTATGGCTTGAGGAAGTGGAAAAATGACAAGTTACAAGAATGGAAGGCAAAAGGTCAAGGAGATTGGAAGGTTACAAGCAAACATAGGCTCGGCCCTATGCAAAGTATTCAGCCATGATGGTTTGGGTCGGGTCTAGGCAATAAATAGGTACGGCCAAGAAGGTGTTTTGGTCAAGGCAAGGCAAGGAGGTGGTGTTTGGGTAGTGGAGGCTAATAAAGGAGGAAGTGGTGAAATAAGGTGGTAGGCTATGATTTGCATCAAATTTTGGTGATGTATGGCATCATGGTGGTCTCGACCTTGGTTTGGTGGAGATGAGGAGGTGATGTGGTGGTGGAGATGGTGATGGGGTCGGCAATAGGAGCATGGCCGAGCATAAGCATTGGAACCAAAAGAAAACAAAAGAAATGGAAAGAAGGAGGAAGGGAGAAGCCATGGAAACTTGAATATTTTTTTTCTTCATGAAGCAAATGAGGGATGAGAAACTTTTGTACGTGAATCACAAACTGAGGTAGTGGCTAGGGTTAGAGAAAATGAACGGCTAGGAATTAGAAAGGCTTACTTGATTTCCAAGAAAAGAAACCTAAGTCTCTTAGAATTTCCAAGCCCAAAAATCCAAATAAAATCAAATAGAAAAGAGATTGGAAAATAAAATAAACGTCTAAACAAAATAAAATTGTAACAACCCGCCATTTTTGACCGTTCAAGTCGACAATAATCCACACATGTCCAACTCAACCGTTCAAAAAGGAAGATGGTTATTGGGGTTAAATAAGAAAAGGAAAGAAAGAACAGAAGCAAACTCAGAATCTTGCAGCGGAAGGAACAAGATATAATAATAAAATAACAGTTCATGAAGCTGTTAAATAAATTTTTTGATTATTATTATACATCATAAATTAGAGTTACATACATATCAGAGATAAAACAACAATGCAGCGGAAAAATAATACAATAGTAGAATACAAATGATGTAATACCAAACTCCGTCTTCGTCCTCCAGAATATACCTTCAACCTAATCTGAAATGCTCAGGCTGACCCGAGCGTAATGAAAAGACAAAACACTCGAGTCAGGACTAAAATATCTCATGTAGGTTAAATCGAATAAGTAAATATGAGTGCGACGGCGTCGGAGATGTTTACGGGTTTTAGACACCTCCTATCCAGTGTCAACGTGAGTGCAATAACTTAAGAGATGTTACGGGATTTTCCATCTCTCAAGGATCCGTTAAACTATCTACTATGTAGTACAATACACTATTATAATATGTCTACATTAAAGTAAAAGTATTAAAATAGCGTTAAGCCATGGCCCATTCCACCCTTAACACAGTTTATATTCCCAAGAGCATATACAAGACCGTAGTTTCCCCAAAACCGGAAGTCACCAGAGGGCAATCCATATACTAAAGGTACAAACCAAAACGTAGTGGTCGCGAATAGGATAATCAGTATGACAAGGTACATGAGGCGATACCAACTAGGATACTAGTAGTTGCCTGATCCGGACTGATGTTGGGCATAGCAGCTACTACCCCAACACCGCGAAACAACACTCCCAAAATCGAGGGGTGCACCCAAATCGAATCACAAAAGTAATAGACATGGTAACGAAGGAGTGTGTCCGCTAGAGATGGCGATCCTCAATGGCCCGGCGCGGCTCCTGTTTTAGTCATGTCAGGGGTCATCCAAAATCGTTCTCTTTCTTCAAATCAACACGTTCACCAAAACCATCCACTTCGTTCTGGATCAACACTCCGCGTATACTAGTTATTAAAGTGGTTTTCGGTATCGATAGAGAGTATGTCCATATCCGATCCCGGTCTCTTTAATAACTACGTATTATTACACCGATGGCTCTTTTACATTTCAAATCGATTCATAATTGATATCAAAATATCATATTCGCTTCAAAATCAAATCCATTTCAAAATCATCATATCTACTCAAAGTATACGATTTCATTTCAAAAATCATTTTCGCCTCAATATCTCATTTTGATTTCAAAATCATTCTATCTACTCAAAATATACGATTTCATTTCAAAGATCATTTTCGCCTTACTTTTCACAAAACGATTCACATAAACTCGAATTCCAAAATTTAAAATTTAATCCAATTTCAAATCATCAATTTCAACTCGATTCAGCTTCTCGATAAACCATTTCAAATTATCAATTTCAAATACATATTTGAACCACAAAATAAACAGTTTCACTTCCAATATATTTCGAAACTTTAAATATTTCACATTTCAAAACAGCTCATATATTTATATAAAAAATATAAGATTCGCTTTAAAACCATTTCGTATTCAAATTAGAATATACTTCAAATTAAACATCCGTATTAAGTAGTTTACTTAATTTCTGGAACAATTCCCATTTAATAAACTTAGATTAATATTAGGATTTCAAGAATTCATTTAAGTATTACATTCCAAATCAATTTCAGTTCAAATCCTATTCAAATCAATTTTATCTTCAAATTTAATTCAATAGTTTCAATTTAGTTCAATTCACAAATTTATTTAAATTTCAATTTAATTCCAAATTAATTAAATCTCAATTTCAAATTAAATTTCACTTCCAAACTCAAACTTGAAATACCATTTCATATAAATTTTCTTAAAAATATTCAGAGTTCGATTAAAAGTTCAATCTTTTAAAATAAATCAACTTTCGAAAATTCACGCCGTATTTCAACTTTTTCTTTAAAATCTAAACTTCGAATAATTAAACAAATTCATTTACCAAGTTTAAATTCCAACATCTCGAGCTTCAATTCAAAATAATTCAATTTCCATAAATTGGATTTTATTCTCAAAATCAATTCATTTAAATAATTTCAAAATAACTTTTAAAATCATTTGATTTAACCAACCCGGTGTCCGTATATAATTTTCTAACCTATGGCCAAGTGGATAATTATTTCAATTTTAATTTCAAGGATGGATATATATCATTTCAATCCAAATAGATGTCATAGGTATATCATTTCAACCTATTTCTTAATTTATTCGAAATGATTCAGTTTACAGCTTATATGCAATAAACAATATACATGATGATAGCATGATATATCAAAATAAATAAACAACCAATATCGGCCAATAGCATCCATCACAACCAATCAACCATAAAGCCAATAACATTCACAACAACTTCATAATTATCAATATCAGGTAATTTGATCGCAATTAAATTTTAACTTCAATTTGACTGTCAATTTAATTTTCAACGGTGAATTCAAATGACAATATATATGACAATTAAATTTTTATCAAACAACGACAAATAAATCCATATCACTTCATAATGTCAAATTTAACTAACAAAAATTATTTTAGTCAATTATGAGCGTATAAACACTCACATTGATTTTCTGTTGTCGCCGAGACGTTCCGGTTTGGAACTTAAACTGGACGACGCCCAACTTTAGCCCAAATTTCCAACGTCTCCAAATCCATCCAAACTAGTTTCATTTCGAAGCTCTCGTCATTACGATCGCAACGCAAAAAGTTTCGTCCAAAACGGACCTCGTATGAAGAAGTTATGCTATTTTAAAGTTTGTACATGTTTTAATATAAATAAATTACAATTTCTTTTCAAATTTTAAACCTCATCAGATCTGGGCCCTTGATTCTGCCTCTACCAGATCTGGCCACATGCTTTGCCTTCTTCCCAAACGCACTCCTTCCAGTCAAACACGTACAAAACAAAACTCATCTCCATTAGCTAGGGTTACGTGCCACCGCCTCCACGCTTGACGAAACTTCATCAAACTACCGCCATTCGAAGCGCCTCGGCCACCACCACCCACGCCTACCACCATGATGAACTCGGCCCCACCATTTGCACGCAGCTCGAGGCCAAACGGCCACTGTTCCAGCCCCCATAGCCTCCACTACGTCGCGCCATACCCCATCATCTCCGTATGGATTGAAAGCTCTCGACGAGTGCTACAACTTTGTAGTTGAACACTTCTTCTAATTCTTCACGGATTGAGAGAGATTGAGGAGGAAAGAAGATGAATTTCTGGCCTTAGAATGCGTTAGTGGCGGCTGGAGCTATTTGGATTAGGGCTTTGGGCTTTTGTTTGCAAATGGAAGATGTGAGGTCCTTATATAGAAAATTGGCAAAACACTATTCATCGAAAATTTTCCGAACTCCAAACGAAGCATGCCGGCTGGCGTTTCTAAGGTTTACCCCATGTTCCGAACGCAATGGAACATGTTTCGGAGGCTAATTCGGTCATCTGGGCGAGTTACGGAGAAAAACGATCAGTTTTAAATTAAACCGATTTAAACCGATTTCGATGCGTTTTGGCTTGCCCCGGACAAACGGTACATCCAATTGACACGAAATTTAAAAACATACAATAATATCACATTATGGATCCGATGAAACTGGTTTCGTCAAAATCCGAGACTTTTTGAAAAATGTCTATTTTCTCTTGCCGAATTAATATTAAAAACAATTCGACGCGTTTCGAGCTGCCACGGTCAAACGATAACTCCGATTGCTACGAAAATTGAAATCCGACAATAACAAACTATTACGGATCCAATGGAACTAGTTTCGTTCAATTCTGAGACTGTTCGAAAAATGGCTATTTTTCAGTCGATAATTAAATATTAAAATATTCAATTTTCACAAATTAACTTTAAATTCAATTTTAAAAGTTCTATAACATTACTATAACTCCAATATGATAAGATAAAATTTTACAAATCATTTTCAATCATATTCAACTCGATTTTCAATTATTTCTGAAATTTAACTTATTAAATTATCGATTTAATTGTCTAATTAAACCCAATATTCGAAAAATAAATTATTCGACTGTTTAATTTCAATATAAAATTCCCAATTTTAAATTATTAACTTTTAAATCAAATTTCAATTGTTCACAAATTTCATTTTTTATTTCACAGTAATTAACAATCTTCTACAATGCAGTTTTCCATTATAAATCCAATATAAAAGATTATATTAGATTCAGCGTTCAATTATATTGTAATTCAAATTCAAGTTACTTAATTCCAAATGAATTCTTTTATTTCGATTTACACTTTCATTATTGAATCAACCATTTACTTATACATTATTATCAATAGTTTATAATTCATTTACTTTCATTTTCTTCAGCTATCATCTTATTTAAATTCACAGTAATATTAAATAACATTCATTTACGTTGATTTCCATATTATAACTTCAATATTAAATGTAACATTTTATTTATTTCGTTGTTTACAATCAAATTCAATTCAATTCAATTACTTGTTACATTCAAATTTAAATCTTTACTTACGTTCAATTACAAGTTAACATCTTTATCTAATTTACAAATAAGTTATTTCAGAATTCAGTTTTGTATTTTAACTTGTAATTCACATTTAACGACACAAAATTTTATTTCCTTCGGGTTTTTATCCAAAATTTTCATTTTATTTCGTATTTTTAAAGTGTTAAAAATACGGGTCGTTACATTCTCCTCCACTTAAAACTTTTCGTCCTCGAAAAGGAACGGAGAAGGGGAAACCATCATTTAGATATAATTCATTCAAAATATTCTACTTATTTGCAAAATTTAGTTATAGGATTTTTTTTCACAAAATTTTCTAACTCCCGGATTTTTTTGAAAAATTTCGGCAGCACCTCCTTTGCGCGGCTAGGACCGAAAAATTTCACAGTAGTAATAATTGCATGATATACATCTCATTACAAGAATGAGGCATCCCAAAACATGGGGAACACAATAATATACCACAACATAAACTGTAATTCGAGAACATACCTTTTATTTAGCGTTTATTAGCATTTTAACTTACATTTTGCATTAAGCGCAGAAGCGAGCTCCACAAGCGAAGCGCAACCCCTTTGCTACCTACTAAAATGCTCAATAACCTAGTTAGAACCGTGCAAATGAATATATATCAATATACTTAGCATATACACACGTATATAACATCTTCAACTTCAAAACTGAAATACCAAAATTCTGGACAGCGAGCAGAACATAGTTTTTAGCTAGCTTAACGACATAATTTTGCAAGGTAATCAAAATGAAAGTTGTGGCATTTGTTTCAGGGTTTCCGGAATGTCCAAAATCGTCTAATTCGGACTATCCGTTCAAAAGTTACGGCCGTTTTACTACGAGAATACGTTTCAGGTCCGTGCAGGTCAGTGACCTTCACGCACACTTTCGACCTTCTAAACTTCAGCAAAATGCAAGGCTTCTAAAACAAAAGTTGGAGCATAGGTTCTGAGGTTTCCAGAAAGTACAAGATCATGAAAATCCAATAAACCAGTAAATAGTTATGTCTTAAATACTAAGGTCAAATGCTATTGGTTTTGCTTATTCTTACACAGGACAGCGATAGACATTTACATTTTTAACCTAGTAAACGAATGAATTTTCTGAAATACTCTAAACAAAAGTCGTGCTACAGATTCTAAGCTTTCCGAAAAGTCCAAGATCATCAAATTCCTATTATTCATTTAAAAGTTATGGTACTTTTAGTTTCAGCACATACCGGACAATTTTAGATTTCCACATTTGTTTGTTATTACAAATACAAACTATCCAATTTAAAGTTTCCGGAAAATCAAGCATTAACACAAAGTTGTTAATTTCTTTTATATTTTTATGAAATAAGTTTACATTAAATTTGTTTTCCGATTTATTCACTTTATTACATCCACATTTAACTCAAGACAATTTTTCTTCAAATTAAATTGAATACAATTATATTCAACATCACAATACTTCAAATTGAATTTAATTATTTAAATTTATATTCCATTTATTCAATTTATTAACAAAATGAATCATACTTAATCAATTAACATCCATCTAACAACCATTGCACCACAACATTAACATCCATACAAAATTTCCCACCAAGTCAATCAATTTCAAGTTTATTGACATTTAGTTTATTCAAATTTACTTAGTTTCCATTTACAAGTTTTATATTTCATTGATTTAAATCTAATTCATTCCTTTGTATATTTCTTTCACTCTAAATTTTAGCTTAACTTTCCATCTTTTATAATTCCTAACAAATCCAGTTTACTCATTCATTTGCTTTGTTTAAGTTAAAGCAAATTCCCTCATTTAATTTATTTGTTTACTTTATTGTTTCAATTCGGTTAATTTACTTGTTTAAATTAAATTCACACTATTAACTAAGTATATATTATTCAGTTTCAATTGAATTTCTTTTATATTCACAACTATCAAAGAATCTCCACATTTTGTTTTCACAATCGTACTTGTATATTATTTCTTACTTATCAGAATATGCATTTTAAACTTTTAAATATTAGGTAAGTTATGGTTATGCAAATTTAGTGTAGTTGATAATATACAACTTATTTTCATTAAATTTTAGTGTTGAGCCTATTTAATAAATCTTCAATTTATTATTAATCACATTAAGGTTTACTATTGCAATTTAAATTTTCATTTTTAACCTTCAAATTCTATTTCATATTTTAGAAAAATTTCAATTTCCATTTTATTCAAAGAGTACAGAAAACATTGAGGGTCTCCCCCACTCGGACTTTTGAATAATAAACGTCGATAATGCGTGCACTCATTACCGAAACTTATTTTCCAAACATCAAGCGGGGCATACACCACTTATTTATTTCAAAATCATTTGGCAAATCATTCCTATTCAAAATTTTCAAATGATACATAGATTATTTCCAAACCATTGGTACAAATTTCAAGACATTGGAGTTTATATTCTCAAATTTAAAATCATATTCATTTAATTCCATTTTCAATTATATTTTCCAAATTCATTCTTTTTTTTTTCATTTGTCAATAATTTAGAAATATTGACAAGTCAACCAATTGACGACGATAATCTAATATTATCATCTCCTACCAACCAATAAAATCAAAGTTATATATCCGTAGTAATATTTATATAATAATATAAGTCAAAACAATATTATGTCAATTTGTCCTATTCGAGTGTTTAGAAACCCCTATCGATGCCATGGCGTCCCATGTACCGACCAGAATTTATAAATACTCAACGGAACAGATCAACACAATATAAAACCATTTTATATCAAAATAACAAATACGCTCTCTCGTACCCTCAAACTCATTCATAGGTTTCAACCCTATTTCAACGAGTTATTCCCCACTAGAGCTAAGGTAATCTAAACCAAAGCTCTGATACCAACTGTAACAACCCGCCATTTTTGACCGTTCAAGTCGACAATAATCCACACATGTCCAACTCAACCGTTCAAAAAGGAAGATGGTTATTGGGGTTAAATAAGAAAAGGAAAGAAAGAACAGAAGCAAACTCAGAACTTTGCAGCGGAAGGAACAAGATATAATAATAAAATAACAGTTCATGAAGCTGTTAAATAAATTTTTTGATTATTATTATACATCATAAATCAGAGTTACATACATATCAGAGATAAAACAACAATGCAGCGGAAAAATAATACAATAGTAGAATACAAATGATGTAATACCAAACTCCGTCTTCGTCCTCCAGAATATACCTTCAACCTAATCTGAAATGCTCAGGCTGACCCGAGCGTAATGAAAAGACAAAACACTCGAGTCAGGACTAAAATATCTCATGTAGGTTAAATCGAATAAGTAAATATGAGTGCGACGGCGTCGGAGATGTTTACGGGTTTTAGACACCTCCTATCCAGTGTCAACGTGAGTGCAATAACTTAAGAGATGTTATGGGATTTTCCATCTCTCAAGGATCCGTTAAACTATCTACTATGTAGTACAATACGCTATTATAATATGTCTACATTAAAGTAAAAGTATTAAAATAGCGTTAAGCCATGGCCCATTCCACCCTTAACACAGTTTATATTCCCAAGAGCATATACAAGACCGTAGTTTCCCCAAAACCGGAAGTCACCAGAGGGCAATCCATATACTAAAGGTACAAACCAAAACGTAGTGGTCGCGAATAGGATAATCAGTATGACAAGGTACATGAGGCGATACCAACTAGGATACTAGTAGTTGCCTAATCCGGACTGATGTTGGGCATAGCAGCTACTACCCCAACACCGCGAAACAACACTCCTAAAATCGAGGGGTGCACCCAAATCGAATCACAAAAGTAATAGACATGGTAACGAAGGAGTGTGTCCGCTAGAGATGGCGATCCTCAATGGCCCGGCGCGGCTCCTGTTTTAGTCATGTCAGGGGTCATCCAAAATCGTTCTCTTTCTTCAAATCAACACGTTCACCAAAACCATCCACTTCGTTCTGGATCAACACTCCGCGTATACTAGTTATTAAAGTGGTTTTCGGTATCGACAGAGAGTATGTCCATATCCGATCCCGGTCTCTTTAATAACTACGTATTATTACACCGATGGCTCTTTTACATTTCAAATCGATTCATAATTGATATCAAAATATCATATTCGCTTCAAAATCAAATCCATTTCAAAATCATCATATCTACTCAAAGTATACGATTTCATTTCAAAAATCATTTTCGCCTCAATATCTCATTTTGATTTCAAAATCATTCTATCTACTCAAAATATACGATTTCATTTCAAAGATCATTTTCACCTTACTTTTCACAAAACGATTCACATAAACTCGAATTCCAAAATTTAAAATTTAATCCAATTTCAAATCATCAATTTCAACTCGATTCAGCTTCTCGATAAACCATTTCAAATTATCAATTTCAAATACATATTTGAACCACAAAATAAACAGTTTCACTTCCAATATATTTCGAAACTTTAAATATTTCACATTTCAAAACAGCTCATATATTTATATAAAAAATATAAGATTCGCTTTAAAACCATTTCGTATTCAAATTAGAATATACTTCAAATTAAACATCCGTATTAAGTAGTTTACTTAATTTCTGGAACAATTCCCATTTAATAAACTTAGATTAATATTAGGATTTCAAGAATTCATTTAAGTATTACATTCCAAATCAATTTCAGTTCAAATCCTATTCAAATCAATTTTATCTTCAAATTTAATTCAATAGTTTCAATTTAGTTCAATTCACAAATTTATTTAAATTTCAATTTAATTCCAAATTAATTAAATCTCAATTTCAAATTAAATTTCACTTCCAAACTCAAACTTGAAATACCATTTCATATAAATTTTCTTAAAAATATTCAGAGTTCGATTAAAAGTTCAATCTTTTAAAATAAATCAACTTTCGAAAATTCACGCCGTATTTCAACTTTTTCTTTAAAATCTAAACTTCGAATAATTAAACAAATTCATTTACCAAGTTTAAATTCCAACATCTCGAGCTTCAATTCAAAATAATTCAATTTCCATAAATTGGATTTTATTCTCAAAATCAATTCATTTAAATAATTTCAAAATAACTTTTAAAATCATTTGATTTAACCAACCCGGTGTCCGTATATAATTTTCTAACCTATGGCCAAGTGGATAATTATTTCAATTTTAATTTCAAGGATGGATATATATCATTTCAATCCAAATAGATGTCATAGGTATATCATTTCAACCTATTTCTTAATTTATTCGAAATGATTCAGTTTACAGCTTATATGCAATAAACAATATACATGATGATAGCATGATATATCAAAATAAATAAACAACCAATATCGGCCAATAGCATCCATCACAACCAATCAACCATAAAGCCAATAACATTCACAACAACTTCATAATTATCAATATCAGGTAATTTGATCGCAATTAAATTTTAACTTCAATTTGACTGTCAATTTAATTTTCAACGGTGAATTCAAATGATAATATATATGACAATTAAATTTTTATCAAACAACGACAAATAAATCCATATCACTTCATAATGTCAAATTTAACTAACAAAAATTATTTTAGTCAATTATGAGCGTATAAACACTCACATTGATTTTCTGTTGTCGCCGAGACGTTCCGGTTTGGAACTTAAACTGGACGACGCCCAACTTTAGCCCAAATTTCCAACGTCTCCAAATCCATCCAAACTAGTTTCATTTCGAAGCTCTCGTCATTACGATCGCAACGCAAAAAGTTTCGTCCAAAACGGACCTCGTATGAAGAAGTTATGCTATTTTAAAGTTTGTACATGTTTTAATATAAATAAATTACAATTTCTTTTCAAATTTTAAACCTCATCAGATCTAGGCCCTTGATTCTGCCTCTACCAGATCTGGCCACATGCTTTGCCTTCTTCCCAAACGCACTCCTTCCAGTAAAACACGTACAAAACAAAACTCATCTCCATTAGCTAGGGTTACGTGCCACCGCCTCCACGCTTGACGAAACTTCATCAAACTACCGCCATTCGAAGCGCCTCGGCCACCACCACCCACGCCTACCACCATGATGAACTCGGCCCCACCATTTGCACGTAGCTCGAGGCCAAACGGCCACTGTTCCAGCCCCCATAGCCTCCACTACGTCGCGCCATACCCCATCATCTCCGTATGGATTGAAAGCTCTCGACGAGTGCTACAACTTTGTAGTTGAACACTTCTTCTAATTCTTCACGGATTGAGAGAGATTGAGGAGGAAAGAAGATGAATTTCTGGCCTTAGAATGCGTTAGTGGCGGCTGGAGCTATTTGGATTAGGGTTTTGGGCTTTTGTTTGCAAATGGAAGATGTGAGGTCCTTATATAGAAAATTGGCAAAACACTATTCATCGAAAATTTTCCGAACTCCAAACGAAGCATGCCGGCTGGCGTTTCTAAGGTTTACCCCATGTTCCGAACGCAATGGAACATGTTTCGGAGGCTAATTCGGTCATCTGGGCGAGTTACGGAGAAAAACGATCAGTTTTAAATTAAACCGATTTAAACCGATTTCGATGCGTTTTGGCTTGCCCCGGACAAACGGTACATCCAATTGACACGAAATTTAAAAACATACAATAATATCACATTATGGATCCGATGAAACTGGTTTCGTCAAAATCCGAGACTTTTTGAAAAATGTCTATTTTCTCTTGCCGAATTAATATTAAAAACAATTCGACGCGTTTCGAGCTGCCACGGTCAAACGATAACTCCGATTGCTACGAAAATTGAAATCCGACAATAACAAACTATTACGGATCCAATGGAACTAGTTTCGTTCAATTCTGAGACTGTTCGAAAAATGGCTATTTTTCAGTCGATAATTAAATATTAAAATATTCAATTTTCATAAATTAACTTTAAATTCAATTTTAAAAGTTCTATAACATTACTATAACTCCAATATGATAAGATAAAATTTTACAAATCATTTTCAATCATATTCAACTCGATTTTCAATTATTTCTGAAATTTAACTTATTAAATTATCGATTTAATTGTCTAATTAAACCCAATATTCGAAAAATAAATTATTCGACTGTTTAATTTCAATATAAAATTCCCAATTTTAAATTATTAACTTTTAAATCAAATTTCAATTGTTCACAAATTTCATTTTTTATTTCACAGTAATTAACAATCTTCTACAATGCAGTTTTCCATTATAAATCCAATATAAAAGATTATATTAGATTCAGCGTTCAATTATATTGTAATTCAAATTCAAGTTACTTAATTCCAAATGAATTCTTTTATTTCGATTTACACTTTCATTATTGAATCAACCATTTACTTATACATTATTATCAATAGTTTATAATTCATTTACTTTCATTTTCTTCAGCTATCATCTTATTTAAATTCACAGTAATATTAAATAACATTCATTTACGTTGATTTCCATATTATAACTTCAATATTAAATGTAACATTTTATTTATTTCGTTGTTTACAATCAAATTCAATTCAATTCAATTACTTGTTACATTCAAATTTAAATCTTTACTTACGTTCAATTACAAGTTAACATCTTTATCTAATTTACAAATAAGTTATTTCAGAATTCAGTTTTGTATTTTAACTTGTAATTCACATTTAACGACACAAAATTTTATTTCCTTCGGGTTTTTATCCAAAATTTTCATTTTATTTCGTATTTTTAAAGTGTTAAAAATACGGGTCGTTACAAAAATAGAAAAATAAAATAGAGAATGAACATAGAAAAATAGAAAATAGAATACAGAAAATCATTGCGTGTAAAACGCTGTATTTTATTCAATTTAAAAAGTACAAAACAGAAATTGACGAAACAAAAAGCAGAATGAATATCAGAATTATATTCTGCTTCAAAGAAAAAGATTAGAAATTTAAAATTCAAATTTAAAATTTTCAACTGAAAGTCAAAGTTTGACCAAAGTTGACCGGAATATAAAATTTTCAAAAAATGTTTATTTTGTTATATTTAGAAAATAAATCACCAACAAAATCCATAACTACGTTGAAAAATTCTAAAAATTCAATTTTAAATGATTTAAAAATCAAAGTTTCAAAATAAAAATTTAATAAAATATTTACAAAATTATGGGTTGTTACAATAGGTGCTTCAATCAATTCTATTCGTTAGATTATAATTTATTAAATCTGGGCCATTAGGCCAAGATTCAAGATAGGCCACCACAACACTAACCTGTCAACTGGTTTTTTATAAGCGGTCGACCGCTAGCAGTCGATTGGCCCCAATAAGTGGTCGACCAGTTGTGGTCCAACGCTCATTTATTAACTTTAACATTTTTCTAAATTTTATTTATTAAAGTTAATTATATTTAATGTTTTCTTCAACGTTAAGCTATTATCAACATTAACAATATTTATTTACATTTATAGGTTAACATTAATTTGTTTATGTTTATACGTTAATTTATTTACATTAATTATTCATGTTTACTTAAACATTGAGCTACTTTATTAATATTTATTTCCCCATTACACATATTTAATTAGATTATACTTACTTTATCGTTAAGTTAGTAATATTTCCTTAATTGGTTCTGAATTATTTCGGATCTGAAAACTTCAAACGTCGATAACTTCTTTGTTTGAACTTCAATCACGAAGCTTTATATATGAAAGTTGCTCAAAAAATCGCTATGAATACAATGGTGCTAGTTTCGTAGCCAAATTCAAACATTTACTCAAAATTCCATTTTTGAGTTTTAATAATTATTTATCAATTCTTTTTAATTAATTACTATTTATATTACGGGGTGTTACATGCAACGTGTAATCTAATGCTTAAGAGGAAAATGATGTTTTCCTTAATCAAGGAAAATATAAAGCATTAAATTTTTTATAATTATAAGTTTTTGTAGTGTGTTGTAAGTTGTACCTTGTTTTTTTTCCTATTTTCTAGTAGGTAAACTACTAGAAATACCAAACAGGTTACATGATAGTTTGGTCATGACAAATGCACAAGTAATGCTTATAAATTTCTTGATTTATGCAAGGTTATAAACTGCATGTCTCATTATTATTTTAGTCAGTTGTATTATAATAATCTTTATGAATAAATTCTAAAGATTGTGTGTGTCCATGCATGCATATATATATATATATATCTGTGTGTGTGTACACTACAGTAATTAGTGGTATGTATTTAAATTTAGTAAATAAGGGGATATTTGATACAGCGCGATCTACCAACTCATTAGATTTGAGTCATTCAAGGATTTTAGATCGCTCACGACCTAGTGAAAGTCGCTCGCGAGTTAATGGATTCAGCGATTTAATGAATTATGCAAGGAAAGATGATCCAGTGACCTATGATAAGTCGCCAAGCGACCTAAATGAGCTACCTAAATACTTGCGACCTAACGAGGAAGATAACAAGCTAAGTCAATATGATAAGTCGCTGGAACGACCTAACGACCTAAGTCAATATGATAAGTCGCTGGAACGACCTAGCGAGTTAAGCCGCAGTTTATACCACCATGATAGGTCGCTGACTTAAGTCGCTCATCCAAGGTCGCATTCTTCTCTAAGTCGTTCATCTCTTAGGTCGCTGCCGCATTCTGTTCTGAGCCGTTGTTTTCTTAAGTCGCATGAAGGGAGTATGTCGCTGAAGCCTACCAGAGTTAGGTCGCTCAAGCCCTAGGTCGCGTGAAGATACTTATGTCGCTGTGTTGTTGTGTCGTTATGTGTTGTGTGGTTATGTCGCATGTTGTCTTGTATTTGTTAGGTCGTTAACGACCTATGTAAGGTCGTAGGTCGTGTGTTTGTTTTAAGTCGTTCATGTTGTAATGTGTTGTGATGGAATGTGTTGTATTGTATTTGTTGTTTTAGGTCGTAGGGTGTTAGGTCGTTCACGACCTATGTGTTGTCAAGTGTTGAGTCGTGTGAGTTGTAACCCTATAAATAGGGATGCTGCATCATTTGGTATCAGAGCTAGACTTAGCCAATCATAGCTAAGCCGAGTCTTTGGAGCCTATTCTTATTGAAGAGTTAAAGCCGAGGGCTAGAAGTTGAAGTTGTGCATCACATTGTGTTGAAGAGTCAAGGCCGTGCATTGTTTGTTCAATTTCAGCCGAGCCAAGGAGAAGAGTAGAGCCAAGTATTGGAGTTAGAAGCGAGCTTGTTCAAGTTTGTGCGAGATTTGTTCAAGTCGTGAGCTAGGAGACGAACTTATCCAAGTTCGTTGGGCATCAATTTTGAGATTTGAAGTTTTGGAGTTCAATTAAGTTGTTTGTTTATTTGGGGTGTTCTTGGATCAAAGTGAAGTTTGTGTTTGGATCTGTTGAAGATTTGATCATGCCTCCGAGATGTGTTAACCGTCATCATAATGTTGCAGATTTGTATGGGAGTGAAGATCCTGAACAGATGGGACAACGTATCGATGAAAGGTTCAATAAGGGTTTCGAGAGAGTGGAGAGAATTAAGTCTGACATGAATCGAAATCAAAGGAGAGTGTCGCCACGTTATGATAGAGAAAGAAGAGAATCATCTTTGTCGATAAATCAAGATCGTGGAGTTCGAGACAATCATGATTATCAGAATGAAGAAAGAAGAGCTTATCGTGGTTACGAGCATGAGCCATATTGTGATTATGAAAGATGTCGAGTAGAGGAAAGAAGAAGTAGAGAGAACGTGCATAGTCATAGAAGAGTCAATGTTTAGAATCGACATCGAAGCTCATCTAAGTTTGAAGAAGATAGTTATGGTGATAGTGTTCACTTTCGATATCCAGGTCAAGGGCAAAATCGATATAGGAATGTTGAAGAGAATGGTCATACACGGGAATCAAGGAAGGATACGGAGATTCCAGAATTCCGAGGTGGTCTACAAGCAGAGGAATTCTTGGATTGGTTATCAAAGGTTGAAAAGATTTTTAAACTCAACAACGTGTCTGAGGATCGTCAAGTTAAGTTAGTTGCTACAAGATTGAAAGGACGATCTATGGATTGGTGGCAACAAACTAAATCAACCAGAGAGAGAATGAGGAAATCCAAAGTTGTCACGTGGGATAAGATGAAAAGGATGATGAAGGCAAATTTCTTACCCTACAAAGAAATTTGCCTATTGGTTCAACTTCTGCAACTGTTGGTTCACACGAGTTTGATAATTGTAGGGTAAGAAATTTGCCTTCATCATCCTTTTCATCTTATCCCACGTGACAACTTTGGATTTCCTCATTCTCTCTCTGGTTGATTTAGTTTGTTGCCACCAATCCATAGCTTATCCTTTCAATCTTGTAGCAACTAACTTAACTTGACGATCCTCAGACACGTTGTTGAGTTTAAAAATCTTTTCAACCTTTGATAACCAATCCAAGAATTCCTCTGCTTGTAGACCACCTCGGAATTCTGGAATCTCCGTATCCTTCCTTGATTCCCGTGTATGACCATTCTCTTCAACATTCCTATATCGATTTTGCCCTTGACCTGGATATCGAAAGTGAACACTATCACCATAACTATCTTCTTCAAACTTAGATGAGCTTCGATGTCGATTCTGAACATTGACTCTTCTATGACTATGCACGTCCTCTCTACTTCTTCTTTCCTCTACTCGACATCTTTCATAATCACAATATGGCTCATGCTCGTAACCACGATAAGCTCTTCTTTCTTCATTCTGATAATCACGATTGTCTCGAACTCCACGATCTCGATTTATCGAAAAAGATGATTCTCTTCTTTCTCTATCATAACGTGGTGACACTCTCCTTTGATTTCGATTCATGTCAGACTTAATTCTCACCACTCTCTCGAAACCCTTATTGAACCTTTCATCGATACGTTGCCCCGTCTGTTCAGGATCTTCACTCCCATACAAATCTGCAACATTATGATGATGGTTAACACATCTCGGAGGCATGATCAAATCTTCAACAGATCCAAACACAAACTTCACTTTGATCCAAGAACACCCCAAATAAACAAACAACTTAATTGAACTCCAAAACTTCAAATCTCAAAATTGACGCCCAACGAACTTGGATAAGTTCGTCTCCTAGCTCACGACTTGAACAAATCTCGCACAAACTTGAACAAGCTCGCTTCTAACTCCAATACTTGGCTCTACTCTTCTCATTGGCTCGGCTGAAATTGAACAAACAATGCACGGCCTTGACTCTTCAACACAATGTGATGCACAACTTCAACTTCTAGCCCTCGGCTTTAACTCTTCAATAAGAATAGGCTCCAAAGACTCGGCTTAGCTATGATTGGCTAAGTCTAGCTCTGATACCAAATGATGCAGCATCCCTATTTATAGGGTTACAACTCACACGACTCAACACTTGACAACACATAGGTCGTGAACGACCTAACACCCTACGACCTAAAACAACAAATACAATACAACACATTCCATCACAACACATTACAACATGAACGACTTAAAACAAACACATGACCTACGACCTTACATAGGTCGTTAGCGACCTAACAAATACAAGACAACATGCGACATAACCACACAACACATAACGACACAACAACACAGCGACATAAGTATCTTCACGCGACCTAGGGCTTGAGCGACCTAACTCTGGTAGGCTTCAGCGACATACTCCCTTCATGCGACTTAAGAAAACAATGGCTCAGAGCAGAATGCGGCAGCGACCTAAGAGATGAACGACTTAGAGAAGAATGTGACCTTGGATGAGCGACTTAAGTCAGCGACCTATCATGGTGGTATAAACTGCGGCTTAACTCGCTAGGTCGTTCCAGCGACTTATCATATTGACTTAGGTCGTTAGGTCGTTCCAGCGACTTATCATATTGACTTAGGTCGTTAGGTCGTTCCAGCGACTTATCATATTGACTTAGCTTGTTATCTTCCTCGTTAGGTCGCAAGTATTTAGGTCGCTTGCGACTTAAGGTTATTGCGCTAGGTCGTAGCTCATTTAGGTCGCTTGGCGACTTATCATAGGTCGTTGGATCATCTTTTCTTGCATAATTTGTTAAATCGTTGAATCCATTAACTCGCGAGCGACTTTCACTAGGTCGTGAGCGATCTAAAATCCTTGAATGACTCAAATCTAATGAGTTGGTAGATCGCGCTGCATCAATATTATATCTTCTAAATAATGCCTTAGGTCAAAGTACAACACTACTATTTGTTCATGTACATTACCTTTTAAATCAATAGCCATTGGTCAAACGACTTGAACGAGCTTGGAAGATGGTGCATGATCAAATGTTTTTGTTAAGTATTATATCACTGTCTACTAACTATTTAATCTAATACTACATAAGAAATAAAATATAAGCACTGGGTCTAGTAGTAAAAAGGAAATTGACCATAGTGTTGAATAATTTGCAAAAGAATAATGATATTATGGTTTTATTTTTATCAGGAATACAAACAATGGTTGGCTAAAGATGCGTTTTGAACGCATTAAACGATGAAATTGTACTTTGAAGTAAAGGTATGTTATCTTATTACTTTATTTAGTTTTGATGATTATTAACTGATAAATAAATCACAAAGTACACCCAATTTTAATAAGAGTGCGTTTGGCATACATCCCTGGTAAGGTTTGAAAATACACAAAACATCCCTCCATTTTTTTTAATAAGTTTACGGACCCTGTTTTCAAATTCATGCGCGCACAAAGACCTAAATACCCTTTACATTTTATACATTTCAAGCGTGTATAACTTTCTGTAGAAACATCGGATAAGCATACCGTTTTCACCAAAAAATCAAAAAAATTATGAACTTTAAAATGAGATCCATTGTTGATACCAAAAAATCATATTTGCAATAAAGATGCAATTATTCCATATATTTGCAGACAATTCTGCAAATTTTAAACATCTTCGATTTTTCTTCAAATCTGCTACTATTGCACATAATTGCAGACATTTCTACAATTATATGGTATAATTGCAGACATGTCTGCAATTATTACATACAGTTGCAACCATTTCTGTAATTATATGGTATATGGTATAATTGCAGACATGTCTGCAATTATTGCATATAGTTGCAGAAATGTCTACAACTATTGCATATAATTGCAGACATGTCTACAATTATATGGTATAATTGTAGACATTTCTGCAATTATTGCATATAATTGTTGAATTGTCTGCAATCATACCATATAATTGCAGAAATTTGAAAACGGTTAGAAAGATAATTGTCTTGCAGTTGTTTTTACATATGCACAATGCCACTCGTTAGAAAGATAATCAAATTTGTGATTTAATGGTGAAAACGGTTTGTTAATCCGTCGTTTCTATCAGAAGTTATTGTGTTTTAAAGATTGATAACTAATGGGGAGCAAATTTTAATTATGGATGTGAGAATAACATCCATATAGGAAGAATCAACATTGGTGCAATGGAGAAGAGGGGTATTGTAGGGAAGAAAATTGTAGTATTCGAAAATAGGGATGTAATTTATATCTTTTTTATGAGGAGGATGTTTTGTGTATTAAGTTTGATTTTAGAGATGTGTCCCTTATTTTCAATTTTAATAATTAATAGTAGCAATTAGTTGCAATAATCAATAATAATCGAATAGTTATAATAAGAGTAACACTTAATTGTAATAATAGCTGATCAATTTAATTTCCGCACTATGGAGTCTTATCCTACTTAAGACATCTTGAGCTGACCAAATCTACTGATAAATCTTACATGTAACACATATTTGTTTAAGTCAGACAAAGGCAGAAGTAGATTAAGGTCACTGAACTAAGCTTTCGTTGACACCATGAATTGGAGCGAACAAGTACTTGATTCATTCGATTAGATTTCCAAGCATTGCTATATCGAACATTTCCCATAGTGATTGTTTTGATTAAGAACTGATTTAACAAACTATTATGTTCATTTGTATTTTTTATGCATAATAAGTTTTAGATCGTTGAATCTTCGCATGAAGCACAATATGTAGCTACATAAATTTTATAAAAATAGCATTCATATCCATGTCATCGGTAAAGGCTTCATACTAGTATCTAATATAAATGTATAATAAAATGGAACAATAAGAAATTCAAATAGATTTAAGAAATAGACATATATGTATAGTGCATGTATTTTGATTTTTGAAGTGTCTAACACTTGAAATACTATGGTACTTTATAAGAAATAATTATTCCATAAGTCGATATCACTCAACTAAATATATTAAAGATTATGAACATTTTATGTAAAAGTTGTCCTTTATGATTTATATATTAACAGATTACTTGCATACTCTTTAATTATTGATATTCCTTAAACTAATAATGTTATGTGCGGTACTATTATATATTGAATAGACGATCTATGTTATATGTAAGTATTTATTGACCTTGTGGGTGGGAGATAGCAGTTCAAACTTTTCATTGACCATTCCACAATGCTCTGACAGAATTCTCCAGAACCATTCGATGTTGTCTGTTTTATTTTCAAGAGCTGCGCTATGCTCATATCCATAATGCCACGACTCTCATTAGAAGTAGTGACTGATGGCTCTCCCATAGTTGTTTTTGATAGGTAGTCCTATTCAACACTTTCTCATTCGACCTTGCCTCATTGCTTCTTAGAAAGTTTCCTAGACTTTCTATGGTCGTCCCCGTATAAAATCGAGTGAAGGGTGAATGATCGCCTTCACTCAATAAATACTCCACCTACTCAGGTTTGCGTTCATTCTTTCCATTAGAGAACAAACTTAGAGGGATGCCTTTGGGTTTGCGGGGGCTTTTGCTTGAGCCTTCAACTGCCGCTTCATTTACTACCACTTCAACACCTTTGTACCCTAAGCTCCCTAGAATTTCAATCAAAATATTTCTTTTTGGAGTAATTTAGCACTAGTAATATACTAAAAAATCCACCTACCAGCTGTTTGTGACGACCCGGATTTTCGGACAAGTTAAAATCGTCGAAAAATCCATCCGTTCTAAAACTACTAATGAAAACTACCAACTTAATATACCATATTTGATAAATATTCAACATTACTAAATGTATAGGATACAATTTCAATTATACAACTTATCAGAATAATTAATTTATTTATTAATCCTACAAAGTGTGCTTTAATACATACCAAATACAATGACTATAAATCTACCACTACACAACTCTGATGAGAAAGACATCACTATCCTTACCTGCGAACTCAATAAACAATGTAAATGTGGACTAAAATAGTAAGCAGGAAAGATAAGAAAAACAACAGCCAATAACAGATAAACATGGAAGAGTTATTTTATTTTTGGGGCTGCATCACTACCACTTGTGACTGCCTACGTACCCCTATCTAACTGGGTACCCAATTAGATACAGGATCAAGCCAACGTAGTTCTCCTACCGCTAATAGGACCCATGGAGCCCACGATGCAACAAATAATATGCAATTCCCAAAAGTACCCACTTAGGCTTAATCTAAAATTTTAGATTTTCAAATCTAATTACCTTTACGAAAATTATCTCTTTGGACTTTATTACTGAATCCTTATTTCAAAATTTTTGAAATATATATCTTTTATATTCAAATTATACTTTACTTCGGGATCTTAAATCAAATCACTTTTGAAAAGCTTATTTGGAGATCCCAAATACTGTAATAGAAACATATCAAACTATATGCAACCAGATCGGGAGGTTTCTCCCAATAACAAGGCAACTGGGTCCCAGCCTTAATACAATCGATAAATAAGTATATCCATCTATTCCAAGAGCGGACTATAACAAAAACACATGCCCACTTTTTAGTTACGGGTTACCCGAATCATAGCAAATCATTTTATATCCTGAAGCGATAAATCATTTCACACTAATATTCACAAGTACTTTCAAATCTATAATAATTTTCATTTCTAAATCCTTTCAAAAATCATCTTAAAATCATCGGGTTTAGTCCTCGAAAATTCTTTCTATTTTATAAAACATTTTTATAAAAACCATTCTTATATAAATCATTTTTATATAATATAACTTCAAAATATTCATTACCAAACATTTCTATTTCTTTTAAAGGGAAAACATTTCATAGCATTTCAACTTTAAAATCAATCTTCAAAACAATTCATTAAATTGAAGTGAACCAAATATTATCGCTAAACACCTTATAGTCAAATTATGAAATAAACCACAAGGTGTTAGCCTTCAATTATTTTCTACCCAACCCATGCATATGGATAATTAATTGCTCATAAACTGGTCAAGCAAAGTCAACAATCAATAAATAGTAATCAATGCTCATAAACTGGCTGAGCGCAATCCAAACAACAAAACAATCAATTAACAAAATAAACACAACAATAAATGATAAATCAACGCTTCATTCTATCAAATATTTATAACACTTTATTTTAACTTGGGTTAAAACGGTTTGATATTTATTTTGGAGCATCCGGGCTTTCCTTTCGATCTGTTCCACCCCTCGCCTAAGAAAAGAAAACATAGGCCAGGTAAGTTCAGGGCATTGGTTGCTTCATCCCTAACCTTAGTTAAACACTTTGTTTTATCTTCCCAGATCTCACGGGCGGGACAAATGTACTAGTCGTTTCCGCATACTCAATTTGTTATTACATTCAATATTCTTTAATTATTGTTTAAGTGTTATAAACAATTCCTCTTAACCATTTATTCAAACTCTAATTAAAACTTCCAAACCATCTTTACATTCCTTTAAAATCATTCACAAAAGATTTAGGAAAGAATTGTTAAGTATAAAACTACATTCAAAAGGTTAAAGAATTTGCAGCATAAAAGTGCTGTAGAAAGTGCTATATAAGCTTATTAGATTTAAACAACTTTTTAATATTTGAAAATTCATATTTTGCATTCCAAATCTCTTTTAAACCATTTTAATGGATTTATCAAATTTATTTCATATTTTTAATCACTTAAAAATATCATTTATAAAGAGATTCTATTTTGGATTCTGAACTGCAAAACCACGATGTTTTTAGAAAATTATTTTGGACATATTTCAAAATATACTCAACAAAATCTTGATTTTCTTTCTTTGTTGGAAAACTATTATCATTGTGGACTAAAGAATTTTTATTTTGAAGAAATCCGACTTATAAATCATTCTCTACATTAATTTGAAGTTATGGGTCGAAATTTACGAACTGCCGCTACGCGACGAGCACGGTTTGACCAATTTTGTGAATTGCTTCGGAACTTATCTGAAACGCTTCAAATTTGTTTTAAACCATATTTAAACTATTTTAACTTATTTAAAATCTTTAAAAAGCTAAATAACTTCCATACACATATTTGTATGGATTTAATTCTCATTTAATTAACTATGATTAATTACTAATCATTTCTCTTATCATTTATCAAACCAAGTTATCATCCATATCACAAACATATAATCAACCATAATATCAACCAATATTCAACATATTAGTTTCTAATTTAACATGTGTATTATCAACTTAAGTTTTATTAAAAAAAACTAAGATTTGAGTACTCACCTTTAACCAAACCGATTAACTTCCCACCAAAATTCATTTTCCAACACTTCACTACATCTTCTTAACTATATCAAACCATCACATAAACAACTTCGCCTCACTTTCTAGTGCTCGGCCATCACCTCCTTCTCTTTTTCTCGCTCTGGAGCTTCACGAACTTGCTCCTCTTCCTAGATAGGTTCGCTCATGCCTTATTCCACTCCTTCCTCCATCATTTCTTGACTTCTTAGATGCTAAATCATGTTCTAATGGTATTCTAAGGTCTTTGGTAATGTTTGGTTGTGTTTGGAGTGGATTTGATATGGTTTTGAAAAAGTTAGTTAGGAAATAGAAGAAGAAGAAGAAGCCATTAAAGAGAGCTTCAAGGAGGAAGAAGAAGAAGGTAGAAATGTATAAAGAAAGTGGAAGAATGGTGGTCTTATTTATAGGAAAGGTTTTGGATTAAAATAATATTTTGTAAAATGACCAAATTACCCTTACTTACTTATAAAGTAATCTAATTTGTTTTCAACACTTAACATCACATTTCAAATCATTACTTTATTTCATTTTCACTTAAGTATTAAGTAAAGAAAGTAATAATTATGTTTCTTTGATTTGATGTTTTACCTTTTGCTTTGAAATGACATTTTTGTCTTTTTGTGCTTACTTTTTCTTAATTATATTCTAGAATTTTCTAAGTATGTTTAGTAAAAGTAAACTTGATTAGTGAATTAATTAATACTTATACTATTTGAATATATGTTTCTATATAAGAAAATAAAGGTGCGACAACATTGCGACAACTTTTAATCGACAAAACGTTGATTTTCGACAAAATGTTTTACAGTCACATTTTGACGTTTTAGTTAAACTATTTATTTATGTAAACCAAATTTAAAATTAATTTTTATAATGCTATTTAAAAATATAAACACTCATAAATAAATGAAAATAATTTATTTAACCATTGAAACATACTTTTCTGAAATCAGCATTTTGTCACTTTTGTCGTTATAGGCAAATGTTACTATTTTTGTATATATTTCTACTTTCAAATCCTATCGAATATTATTTAAATCATAAAACTCGTTATATTTTATATTTAAAATCACTCTAAATAGTATATTTTAGGGCGATCAAATTCTGGGTCGTTACACTGTTGCTCTCCCGCTCTCTTGATTTTTTCCATTCCCAATGCCCTATTGATTACTTTTGCCTCTGACTCTTTGTCCCCATTTGTATATATTTGTATCTCTTCCTGTTGAATTGCACTCGACATTTGTTAAGCTTCGTTTGAATGGAGACAACTCTCTGAACGACATATGGAAACCAATTGTATTAGAAAGATGTTAAATATGGAATATAATATGATGTTAAACATATCATGTTAAGCATGAATACCAACTATATACAAAAGTTTGGCACACATATATATATATATATGAATATGCGGTGTATAAACGTATATTTATGTACACATGTGTTCTTTATCATTATATCTTCCTTATATAAAGAACTAGAAGATGCAACTTTTATAAAGAGGGAAGATTTGTAACAATCCATATTTCTTATTTCTAATTATTAATTATTTTTGTTGAAATTGGGTAATTCGAGCATGAGATGAGATTGTGTAAATTGCTGAAATGTCTATTGGACTTTCAAAAAATAAGAGATGTATACTTTTTCATGATTTCTGCAATAAAGAAATAGTTTTATTTCTGTTGTTAAAATTATTATTTCATAAATGAAAACTATGCAAATATCAAAATTATGGACTCAATTTTTCAATATAACATTGATTGGATTTAGATGTAAAGGCTCTAGTTCCATTGACATGGGTTACCATGTTCAACTTTTAGATATTTAACGAAGGATTAAAACTAGCTTCTGTTGACAACCACAAAGAAACCAACATGGTTATCAGATCAGTAGGGCTTCTCTTTAATTTTCCTTAGATCGTCTATCTAAGGTTATAGATATCAATTAAGTATTCTCCTACAAATTCTTCTCCTTCATTTTATATTTATTTCATAGTATTATTTAATCGCCACTCTTCCTGATAGTAAAAGCTCGACCAGTTCAGTGCCATTTTTTTTCATTTTGCCTCAACTAATTTGAAGATGCTATGAAATTTTAACTTGTTGAGTTATCCAATTAATTTAAGTAATATTTTCCAAAAATTATTTATTATGCTATATTTACCCATCATTATATTCTAATGTTCAATTTTTTAATGATTTTATTTAATTCTTGTTAAAAGAACAAATAAATTGATATGGTAATGGCTGACTAAGGAGAAAACTAAAATTCTTTCAATTTGCAGTAATCATGAAAATCTATTGTATAACTTCAAAGACCATTTTTTGAACAAATTTTTTTATTGATATCTAATATAAATTTGATATGAGGATGACTAGTGGGGGAGAACAAATTTTGGTTAGAAATTATTTTTTCTATAGTCGGATAATGTCTATTTCTATTTTTAAGCACAAGCATGTATGTTCCTTCTTCCAATTTGCTCACGCACCATGAAATTTCATGATTTTTAAGTTTTGAGATGATGATTTGAACATAATTGGAAATTTTTGCGGTGGCAGTCTGTTCTATACTTAATTGCAAACAAATTTACCTACATGGTAAGCTACACGCTTCTTTGTGTTATTTTTATTTTGACTAATTATATACAAGCACATTTATTTTATCGTATTTTCCCCCTTAGTTTCTTTTGAAGTGGCATTTGGAGATGAAAATAATAACTCAATGTGGGTTTTTACAAAGCTTGACATTCTCAACCAGCAACTCATACGCATTTGATTATCTTTGTGCTTTTCTCTTATATGCACAAGGTTAGGTTTCGTTGTTTAACTCAATAGCCAACCATTACCGACAAGAGTATGGGTGTAGTTGTAATCATATTCATGTGAATTTTGGAAGAATAAAAATAATAGTTTTGTTCTTAATATATATAATCAATTCTACAATGCATGTCAATGAAACATTTCTGAAAGCCCATGTGTAATTTTATTTATATTGTTTCAAAATTTTAATCATGTGCTTGTATTGTATTGCAAGAATGCAGATTTCATAATCGATATTTAATGTCATTCTTAGTTTGCAGACTAACTAAAATGTCATATAGGTTCAAATTTTAAGTCGACTAACTTTTTAATAAAATAAGTCGATTTACAGTATGCTAGAAATTAAATATCATCCTTGAACACAATTTAAAAATAATTTGAATAGCATTTTAAAGTGACTTTCGAGCAAGAACTTGTGAAATTATTAGTAACTTACTTGCGTTTTAGCAAATTGTTAAGAGACCAATGATATACTTATCCTATATTGCATTATTAAAGATCCAAATTTAATTTTCGGTGAACAGATTATAATGAAATTATTACTGGTGGAGTTTCTTTTTAAAGTATGTGTAAAGAGGATTTTTAGCTTTTTACTATTACTTGTACAATATGCATGTAGCATTAATTACTAAGCAAGAGCTAAATGTAAAGTTAACCATGAATCACGGAGAAAGAAGTAGTGTGGCTAAAATAAAATGTGCAAATAGATAAATATTTGTGGAATATTAAAATTTTCATTTAATATGAAAAATGGAATGGTATTTGCGAAAAATATAGATAAAAGAGAAAATTAAAAGTAAAATTAATCTTGAATTAAGGAATATGAAATTATCTAAGGTAAAAAGTTCAAATCAATAAACATTTAAGGGAGATTAATTTTTTTATATAATAGATAAAATGGAAGGATGTTTGCAAAAGGTATTTCTTAATAAATAAATTAATTTTTAATTTTCGAATAAATATTGGAGTGAATAAATAGAGATAAGTTGCCCCAAAACTGAAAGATCGTCAAAAACTTTATCATTCAATTCTCTAACTTGTCTGTTCCACTAATGCAGTCCAAAACATGCAACAACTAAACAGAAAAATAAATAAAAAGAAAGGATGATACTAATTACACCCACTTAAACACTTCTCTCACCCGTTTATTCTCTCACCCACTCAAATACTTTATTCACCCACCTACACCTACATTTTCTTTTCTTTTTATTTTCTCGTAATAATAACTTAACTTTTCTTCTCTCTTTCTCTTCAAACGATGACATAAAATTTCTTCATTCAATTTTTTCATGGTCATTCTTTTTTTCATCTAATGCTTTATTAATTAATATGAATCCAACTAATTTGGTTATAGTAATGGTGTTATCGACTTTAATCGTACGTGGATTTTCATTTCTTCGTAAATTATGTAACCCTAATTAAGACTAATATAGTAAAGAATAATTTGGAGATCAAATTTAATACTATTGTAGAACATAGTAATGAACTTTCATTACTACTTCAACCAAAGATATGTGATCATTATTACTTTGTTAGCTATTTCAATGAAAATGAGAAAAAGAACGCTAAACCTAATTGTAATAGACGAAGTATGATATAGTCAATTATATTTAATTATCATTGTCATTACCTATAATATTAATTAAGTCACAAAAATATTGATTTGTATGCATATTCTAAATATAATTAGATATCTTAACTCATCAAGTCCTAGTATGAACTGATAAAATATTTTTACTTATGTTGTTCATCCCATATTTTTGTTATTAACAAATCCTTGTGAGGATAAAAAATAAGCATGTTTGAGGTTTACATTTCATTTTATTTCAACGTTGTAACGTCTCGGGTTTTGCCCGCTCGAAAATCAACATCCGTACTTTACATTGTACTAGAATGCCGCAGATTCGACCGTTCAAATCCGATTCGCCGGAGCTATAACACAGTTAAGTAAGTAACACAGCGGAAGAAAAGAATAATACATTGATATACAATATCTGATACAACAGAGTGATACAATGAATATCAATATACATCAGAGATATGATACAACAAAATAGCAGCGGAAAAGAAAAGATAACAACAGCAGCGGAACAATATCAATAGAAATGATAACTCCAAAATGATCTTCAGACAAGAATGAATCCACAACTCCAAAATAAGCAACTCCGATGAATGAACTAGCTCCAGATAATCTACTAAACCTGAATATCTGAAAAGAAACCCAACTCTAGACTGCTCGTGTGGAAAATTATGAGCACCCAGAGTTTAGGAAGGGAACAATAAACTCCGGATCAGTCATGGGACTGGTGTGAGCAACAAAAACAGTTTATCTTTAAACAACAACAAAAGGATTTTAAACATTGAAACCCGCAATGCTTTTGGAAAATGAAACTACCATAAGACCTCCCGCCACACACACAATGCAAACGCAGAATTGGAGGAGATTTCTTCTTATGATAGTCAAAGATGCTTACTACGCAAAATCATTGAATTATTATTATTAGTGCATGGTGGAAAACAATTTGAAAGTATAATATTAATCTTAGCCAGCATAGGTACCATTATACTATGCCTACTATAGCTACCATATTAGATGGCAGGTTCTACAACTAAAATCGTACAAGTTCCGTATTGGAGAAATGGATTTCCAACAAATGGTCAGGCTAAGGAACTTCCTTCCGCCGCATGGGATCGCCTCTAGCTGGACGTCCCGAGAGACAAACTGCTCTCTGCCAAACAAGGCCGGGTTACCCCTGTAACAGGTAACTCACGAATATGCCACCTCCCGGTCCTTTGGGACCTTTATCCGAGGCCTCGATAACCAACATCACACATAATAAAGTGTATCCACATGAGTAAGTATCTGGGCTCCATACCATGACACCACCCTTTTCCAGAAGGAAATGACATACCCTAAAGGGCGCGACCCTCATAACCTTGCCGCAACATTCCTGTTTCGACCATTTCCGGGTTGTGAGGCCCTGACGAAGTCTCGTCCACAAAGCTACGCTTTTTCAAAAAGCCACGCTTTGGGTCAACAGATGATCAACCTATGATCACAAAGATATAAGATCAAACAAATGATCATATCACAAATGATCAAACATTGATCATCACACGGCAACACTCAGCATGCCACATTACCAAATTGGGATATATCGCTGATAAATTTCAACTACATAACCTCTGAGCTCGTACGTCTCAGAGAAGGGTGTTAAGCTAAGAGAATAAATTCTCCGCCACCAACAGATATGTATTTGAAAGAAATCGGCTTTATATCTCAAAGTGTAATGTCAGACATGTAACCATACAAGTCTGTTCCGGGTTCGAACAGAACCGAAGGCACTTCTTACGAAGCCCTTGCAATTCCGGGTATTCACAATCCCGTCCGGACTTCCCATCACAAAGGGTGATAAAATCTCTATACCGGGGACCAGTCGGTGCAGAGACATTCGACGAGTTGTCCTTTCGTTTTTGTAAATATCCGGTCTTCACCACCGGTCTTCAAATGCGATCCATATACGACGTATCAGTATTCGGAACGGGTTATATGACACAAAGGTCCTCTCCCGGCTAAACCGAATAGTGAGCGCGATATTTAAAAACATATGGATATTGGGATTTCAATTAAGTCACAACTTAAACCCAAACTTTTCTTTCAAATGGTTTAAACAAAATACCATTTTCAAATCTTTAAACAAAAAGATTCATTTTAACAACCTTCAACGGTTTAAACAATTTCCACACTTTAATCTTTTAAACAAAAGATTCATTCACAGATTTTCCAAATTAATTTCCATTTCAATTTAACTCGTTAAATCTTTAAAACAAAGATTTAACTCGTAGCTTTCAAAACAATTCCATTTCAAATGGTTTACACAAATCATCATTTTAAATCTGTTAAAAATAAACATATTCAATTCATAGCTTTCAAAAAGAATTCATTCTTAACTTGGAAAACCATTTTTTTCAATTCAAACTTGAAATTCCTTTAATTAAACTGGAACTTCATTTCTTATCTGAAAGCTTTTATTCTTTTGAAACAACAGTTTTCATTTTGGAAATCTGATTCATTTATATGAGTTAAGGTCTTGGGTTAAATCCAAATTCTCAAAATTATGCTTTTAAAATGTTTAGATTCGTCCAAACACATTTATATCATCTTTAATCCCTAGTTTCAAATCATAGGATTCAATTTCAAACTTGAATTCAAATTTAAATCAAATTATTTAAATTTTCAAACTCGATTAAGTTATTCAAAATAACTTTAATCTTTGAAATCCCATTTCAAAAGCTTTTCATTTTAAACCCAAATTTCCAATTTCAAAATCAATTGAAATTAAAATTTCAATTTCAAAAACATCGAATTTAAATTATCTATGACTTAACCGATTTCCACGTGAAATCCATATTTGTGTGTGTAACAGTGTGGTCCAGAGGTTTTACACAATAGTGCAACATCAGTTAATCATCACAGATCCAGATATAATAATGTGTTTGATAAGCGGTATAACTTATATCGCTTATCTTTTATATACAGATTACAGGTATATATATCACAGATAATGAATTACATCACAGATAATTTATCACAGATCACAACATAAATCAGGATATATCACAAGCAATTCAAGAATCTCATACGATAAAATCATTCATAAGTGAGGTCAAGCATTCAAAATTAATCATAGAAAGGATTAATTAATTGTTTAATCCTAATTAATTCAATCTATTTCCAATCGAATTTATTTACTTATGAATTTATTATCCAATTCTGATTTATTAATCCCAAATTATTTAATATAAATTAATTAACCAAACACTTTAATTAATTAAATTAACCTTTAAACTCATTACAAAATTAATTAACTTCTTAATTTATCAAAATATCCAAAATTAATTATAATAAGTAATTAATCCTTAATTACTTTCATTAAGTAATTACATTTAAATAATTTATAATTGATTATCTAAATTTGTTAATCAAATTAATTATCAAAATTAATCACATTAATTTAATTACTTAATAATCCCTAGTTAATTATCTTCATTAACTAATAACATTTCTTTAATCTCCTCTTTAATTAATCTCTAATCCTAAATCATTAATTATAAATTAAATAAATAAGTCATCCTTTAATTTAATTTATCCATTTAATCAATTTAATATCTTAATTATTTCTAAGATGATTTATTTCTTTATAAATGATTTCATTAGCATTAAAGTGTAGAACATTACACTTTTGAATTTAAATTTAAATTACATTTTGAATTTAAGATTCAAAATGATCATTCTTTTAAACATTAACCAAATTTAAAGTTCAATTCTAAAATCCATAAAAAGAACTATGTCAAAATCAGATCAAACAATTATTTGGAACAATTAATTAATAAAAACTATTTGATTTAAACTTGTTTAAACATTCAGATTTTAAAATAGAAACTGATTTTAAATTACAGTTTTGAATTCAAGAAAACTTGAATCCATATTTAACCTTGATTTAACTTCTTTGATTTAAACTTCCCTTAAACCTTGAATTTTAAATTCTTGATTTAAAATCCAAATTCATTTGAAAACCTTAGATTCAAAAATTTCATTTGAATATATACTTAAACTTTATATTTAAAACATAGTTTAAATCCTGTTTTTCAAATTGGAATTAAATTTAAAAACCTGGAACAATCAGGCCTGCTAATGCCTGAACCAATAATTAACTCGAGTCAACTCAGATTGCTTCGAGTCCTTCGTCCTCCTGCTTCGAGTCTTCCACTCGAAAAACTCGAGTACTTCCCGAGTTGAAAATTCCTCTGCACTCAAAAGGTCACCAGAATTCCACAGTGCACCGTGCACATGCACGGTGCCTCCAACCATCTCCGGTCAACTCTACGTCATCGAGCAAGACGACGACCATCCCCTCATCGTATTTCGACCATCAGAACTTCAACACGAAATCGAAATCAAATTCAAGCATTAAGGCCTAAAGCCGAAACTCAATATCTACCAGAAACTTCCTCGTGCTCCCCACACCGACCACCGGAGCGCCTACGCTTTCAGCCACGACTTCGCCTACCATCCCTCTACAATTTCCCAAAAGCTCAAACCGCTCGATCGCCCATGGTGATCGAACGAGACCAAAACGCAAGCATAGTAAAAACTAGGTTTACGAACTTAATTCGTTCGCCGCCGCTTCCACGTTGAACTACCCACTATCCCAATATTTTTCCTAGCCTCACCGATCACCCCTCCACCATCCTTGAGAACCCAGACCCTCCTCAACGTCGAGATCCCCGGAAATCAACGAAAAAGGGAAATTTGAATAAACTAAAACTGCTCTCGAATTCCGACTTGAAAAATCACGAGTATTGCTTTAAAATTCATTTTGAAGCATATGAATTCAAGTCATATGCCTGGATTCGTAAATTAAGAATTTTAAAATTTGACTTATTTTGAGTTTGCTTTTGGTTTCTTGCTTTCCAGAGACTTCAATAGGTTATTTAAACTTGAATATATTTTTAAAAGTTAGTTCAAGGTTAAATAAACAACATTTGTTTTAATTCTAAGTCCAACCATCAAGTAGATCGAGCAGAAATGATTTTTTTTTTTTTTTTGAAAGCCAAAATTTTGTTTTCAGAGTATCAGAAAGTAAGCCTGTACAAACACTTCTAGCTTTCAATTTGGATTCAGAGAGTCATGTATATATATATATATATTCAAGCTTATTCACAGAGATATATATATAGATAAACAACAGATTTACACCTTTAAAATTTGAGAAAAATATGCTACTCACATTGATTTTTTTTTTAGGAAGAAGAACAGAGCTTTCACCATTTTGAAACTGTCTTGAATTGCAAGCTGAAGTTCTCACCTTAATTCTCTGGCTTGACTTTGTATTGTTGTTTAAGTACTGGATATTTGTTTGAGTTTTAAAAATGATTCTTACTTCAATTTTTCCTTCTTTTGCTCAGTTAAAAAAAAAATAAACGAAATCGAAATGAGGAAGGTTGATGTATAAAGAAGATTACAGGTTGATGATGATATTTGTACAATACAAAGTAATATCTTTGTACAATAGTCAGTAACATTTCTTTGCTTTGGGGCTGAAATGATATTGTATGTACTTAGAGATGCAAACATTCAATGCTAATGTCCTTTATGTCTTTGTATTCCTTTATTTTACTTCATTTCGGCTTTTCAACTTTACATGAGATATTGTTGACTTCTTCCTATGCAAACTTTTCATTTGTATCTTTACTTATCTTGTTAATTTCGGCTGAGAAGATATTGTGGTAGCTAAAGATATGATGTTGTGTACTTAGGATATTTGCATTTATTTTTGGTTTCATACTTTTGCTTTGTTTTTATTTTTTTTTTCTTTTTGTTTTGTTGACAAATAACTTACTTGCTTTGTATATGAATACATTACAAATCATATTTAAATACATATTGTTTCTTTACTTTTGCTTTGTTTTTTCCTAGTTAACATGTTGTATTTTTAGCTAATGTATTCACTTATATCATAACTACATAACTTATCTTATATAAATTTATTTATATTTCAATTATAACCCATCATATTCTAATTTAAACTATTTGTTTTACTTACTTTTATACTTGTGTCAAATATCTATATTTTATAATTATTTTTAAACCATTTAACATAAGATTATATTTCAAATCCAATATACACATATATATATTCACGTATATACAATATATTAAAGTTACAAAATGATTTATACCAAACTTAGTTTAATTCGGGGAGACTCGCAATCCATTTATCGTTTTATTTCACAAATATTAATTCAAAAATTAATAAATTATCATTTTAAATATTTATAAAATTCGGGGTCGTTACAGACTTCCCCCCTTAAAAGAATTTCGTCCTCGAAATTACCAAGGAGACAAAAAGATAGATGAAGAATATTTCATCAACTCAAACTGAATATCTATTCTGCATTTGGCTTACCAAATCAGAATATCAATAACAGATACAAGAACGAATCTGTCTTAACACTTCAGAAGATACTCGGGTTATCCAGATCTACGAAATATACAGTGACATTGATTAGTTCGAAGGAATAACTAACCATTCGTAGAACATATTGGGACCCAAAGAATAGATAGATATATAGATAAAATTTCAAAACCTTTAGTTTAAAACTAAAGTATACCTATCAACCATAGCAATCAAAGCAAACAATTCATCCAAACAAACAATTTTGGCTCAGTTGGAGTTTACGTCCCATATTAATATATCGAATCTTCTTTCTGGATCGACCAGAAATTATCGAAGAATTGAGAAAAATATGCTGAACAAAAGAGATTGATAGAGAAAAGATCGCTTCCTTGTTGTTACAGAGTATTGACCATTTCATAGTGGTATCCCCCTGTCCCCTATCTCATCCTCTTCTTGCACTCATACTCACTATCAGTGGATAGTAAGAGAATTTACTGAGACGTTCAGACGGATATCTTAAGGATACTCATTCTAGAGTTTACTTCACTCTATCTCTAATGAGCTACTTAACGTGTTATACTCCTGAGCTAAAGTTCAACCTTAGCTCTGATACCACATGTAACGTCTCGGGTTTTGCCCGCTCGAAAATCAACATCCGTACTTTACATTGTACTAGAATGCCGCAGATTCGACCGTTCAAATCCGATTCGCCGGAGCT
Source organism: Allium fistulosum (assembly GCA_030737815.1). Taxonomy (NCBI): domain Eukaryota; kingdom Viridiplantae; phylum Streptophyta; class Magnoliopsida; order Asparagales; family Amaryllidaceae; genus Allium; species Allium fistulosum. The sequence continues at coordinate 1,150,482,267 of CM060905.1, forward strand.
ATAACACAGTTAAGTAAGTAACACAGCGGAAGAAAAGAATAATACATTGATATACAATATCTGATACAACAGAGTGATACAATGAATATCAATATACATCAGAGATATGATACAACAAAATAGCAGCGGAAAAGAAAAGATAACAACAGCAGCGGAACAATATCAATAGAAATGATAACTCCAAAATGATCTTCAGACAAGAATGAATCCACAACTCCAAAATAAGCAACTCCGATGAATGAACTAGCTCCAGATAATCTACTAAACCTGAATATCTGAAAAGAAACCCAACTCTAGACTGCTCGTGTGGAAAATTATGAGCACCCAGAGTTTAGGAAGGGAACAATAAACTCCGGATCAGTCATGGGACTGGTGTGAGCAACAAAAACAGTTTATCTTTAAACAACAACAAAAGGATTTTAAACATTGAAACCCGCAATGCTTTTGGAAAATGAAACTACCATAAGACCTCCCGCCACACACACAATGCAAACGCAGAATTGGAGGAGATTTCTTCTTATGATAGTCAAAGATGCTTACTACGCAAAATCATTGAATTATTATTATTAGTGCATGGTGGAAAACAATTTGAAAGTATAATATTAATCTTAGCCAGCATAGGTACCATTATACTATGCCTACTATAGCTACCATATTAGATGGCAGGTTCTACAACTAAAATCGTACAAGTTCCGTATTGGAGAAATGGATTTCCAACAAATGGTCAGGCTAAGGAACTTCCTTCCGCCGCATGGGATCGCCTCTGGCTGGACGTCCCGAGAGACAAACTGCTCTCTGCCAAACAAGGCCGGGTTACCCCTGTAACAGGTAACTCACGAATATGCCACCTCCCGGTCCTTTGGGACCTTTATCCGAGGCCTCGATAACCAACATCACACATAATAAAGTGTATCCACATGAGTAAGTATCTGGGCTCCATACCATGACACCACCCTTTTCCAGAAGGAAATGACATACCCTAAAGGGCGCGACCCTCATAACCTTGCCGCAACATTCCTGTTTCGACCATTTCCGGGTTGTGAGGCCCTGACGAAGTCTCGTCCACAAAGCTACGCTTTTTCAAAAAGCCACGCTTTGGGTCAACAGATGATCAACCTATGATCACAAAGATATAAGATCAAACAAATGATCATATCACAAATGATCAAACATTGATCATCACACGGCAACACTCAGCATGCCACATTACCAAATTGGGATATATCGCTGATAAATTTCAACTACATAACCTCTGAGCTCGTACGTCTCAGAGAAGGGTGTTAAGCTAAGAGAATAAATTCTCCGCCACCAACAGATATGTATTTGAAAGAAATCGGCTTTATATCTCAAAGTGTAATGTCAGACATGTAACCATACAAGTCTGTTCCGGGTTCGAACAGAACCGAAGGCACTTCTTACGAAGCCCTTGCAATTCCGGGTATTCACAATCCCGTCCGGACTTCCCATCACAAAGGGTGATAAAATCTCTATACCGGGGACCAGTCGGTGCAGAGACATTCGACGAGTTGTCCTTTCGTTTTTGTAAATATCCGGTCTTCACCACCGGTCTTCAAATGCGATCCATATACGACGTATCAGTATTCGGAACGGGTTATATGACACAAAGGTCCTCTCCCGGCTAAACCGAATAGTGAGCGCGATATTTAAAAACATATGGATATTGGGATTTCAATTAAGTCACAACTTAAACCCAAACTTTTCTTTCAAATGGTTTAAACAAAATACCATTTTCAAATCTTTAAACAAAAAGATTCATTTTAACAACCTTCAACGGTTTAAACAATTTCCACACTTTAATCTTTTAAACAAAAGATTCATTCACAGATTTTCCAAATTAATTTCCATTTCAATTTAACTCGTTAAATCTTTAAAACAAAGATTTAACTCGTAGCTTTCAAAACAATTCCATTTCAAATGGTTTACACAAATCATCATTTTAAATCTGTTAAAAATAAACAGATTCAATTCATAGCTTTCAAAAAGAATTCATTCTTAACTTGGAAAACCATTTTTTTCAATTCAAACTTGAAATTCCTTTAATTAAACTGGAACTTCATTTCTTATCTGAAAGCTTTTATTCTTTTGAAACAACAGTTTTCATTTTGGAAATCTGATTCATTTATATGAGTTAAGGTCTTCGGTTAAATCCAAATTCTCAAAATTATGCTTTTAAAATGTTTAGATTCGTCCAAACACATTTATATCATCTTTAATCCCTAGTTTCAAATCATAGGATTCAATTTCAAACTTGAATTCAAATTTAAATCAAATTATTTAAATTTTCAAACTCGATTAAGTTATTCAAAATAACTTTAATCTTTGAAATCCCATTTCAAAAGCTTTTCATTTTAAACCCAAATTTCCAATTTCAAAATCAATTGAAATTAAAATTTCAATTTCAAAAACATCGAATTTAAATTATCTATGACTTAACCGATTTCCACGTGAAATCCATATTTGTGTGTGTAACAGTGTGGTCCAGAGGTTTTACACAATAGTGCAACATCAGTTAATCATCACAGATCCAGATATAATAATGTGTTTGATAAGCGGTATAACTTATATCGCTTATCTTTTATATACAGATTACAGGTATATATATCACAGATAATGAATTACATCACAGATAATTTATCACAGATCACAACATAAATCAGGATATATCACAAGCAATTCAAGAATCTCATACGATAAAATCATTCATAAGTGAGGTCAAGCATTCAAAATTAATCATAGAAAGGATTAATTAATTGTTTAATCCTAATTAATTCAATCTATTTCCAATCGAATTTATTTACTTATGAATTTATTATCCAATTCTGATTTATTAATCCCAAATTATTTAATATAAATTAATTAACCAAACACTTTAATTAATTAAATTAACCTTTAAACTCATTACAAAATTAATTAACTTCTTAATTTATCAAAATATCCAAAATTAATTATAATAAGTAATTAATCCTTAATTACTTTCATTAAGTAATTACATTTAAACAATTTATAATTGATTATCTAAATTTGTTAATCAAATTAATTATCAAAATTAATCACATTAATTTAATTACTTAATAATCCCTAGTTAATTATCTTCATTAACTAATAACATTTCTTTAATCTCCTCTTTAATTAATCTCTAATCCTAAATCATTAATTATAAATTAAATAAATAAGTCATCCTTTAATTTAATTTATCCATTTAATCAATTTAATATCTTAATTATTTCTAAGATGATTTATTTCTTTATAAATGATTTCATTAGCATTAAAGTGTAGAACATTACACTTTTGAATTTAAATTTAAATTACATTTTGAATTTAAGATTCAAAATGATCATTCTTTTAAACATTAACCAAATTTAAAGTTCAATTCTAAAATCCATAAAAAGAACTATGTCAAAATCAGATCAAACAATTATTTGGAACAATTAATTAATAAAAACTATTTGATTTAAACTTGTTTAAACATTCAGATTTTAAAATAGAAACTGATTTTAAATTACAGTTTTGAATTCAAGAAAACTTGAATCCATATTTAACCTTGATTTAACTTCTTTGATTTAAACTTCCCTTAAACCTTGATTTTTAAATTCTTGATTTAAAATCCAAATTCATTTGAAAACCTTAGATTCAAAAATTTCATTTGAATATATACTTAAACTTTATATTTAAAACATAGTTTAAATCCTGTTTTTCAAATTGGAATTAAATTTAAAAACCTGGAACAATCAGGCCTGCTAATGCCTGAACCAATAATTAACTCGAGTCAACTCAGATTGCTTCGAGTCCTTCGTCCTCCTGCTTCGAGTCTTCCACTCGAAAAACTCGAGTACTTCCCGAGTTGAAAATTCCTCTGCACTCAAAAGGTCACCAGAATTCCACAGTGCACCGTGCACATGCACGGTGCCTCCAACCATCTCCGGTCAACTCTACGTCATCGAGCAAGACGACGACCATCCCCTCATCGTATTTCGACCATCAGAACTTCAACACGAAATCGAAATCAAATTCAAGCATTAAGGCCTAAAGCCGAAACTCAATATCTACCAGAAACTTCCTCGTGCTCCCCACACCGACCACCGGAGCGCCTACGCTTTCAGCCACGACTTCGCCTACCATCCCTCTACAATTTCCCAAAAGCTCAAACCGCTCGATCGCCCATGGTGATCGAACGAGACCAAAACGCAAGCATAGTAAAAACTAGGTTTACGAACTTAATTCGTTCGCCGCCGCTTCCACGTTGAACTACCCACTATCCCAATATTTTTCCTAGCCTCACCGATCACCCCTCCACCATCCTTGAGAACCCAGACCCTCCTCAACGTCGAGATCCCCGGAAATCAACGAAAAAGGGAAATTTGAATAAACTAAAACTGCTCTCGAATTCCGACTTGAAAAATCACGAGTATTGCTTTAAAATTCATTTTGAAGCATATGAATTCAAGTCATATGCCTGGATTCGTAAATTAAGAATTTTAAAATTTGACTTATTTTGAGTTTGCTTTTGGTTTCTTGCTTTCCAGAGACTTCAATAGGTTATTTAAACTTGAATATATTTTTAAAAGTTAGTTCAAGGTTAAATAAACAACATTTGTTTTAATTCTAAGTCCAACCATCAAGTAGATCGAGCAGAAATGATTTTTTTTTTTTTTTGAAAGCCAAAATTTTGTTTTCAGAGTATCAGAAAGTAAGCCTGTACAAACACTTCTAGCTTTCAATTTGGATTCAGAGAGTCATGTATATATATATATATATTCAAGCTTATTCACAGAGATATATATATAGATAAACAACAGATTTACACCTTTAAAATTTGAGAAAAATATGCTACTCACATTGATTTTTTTTTAGGAAGAAGAACAGAGCTTTCACCATTTTGAAACTGTCTTGAATTGCAAGCTGAAGTTCTCACCTTAATTCTCTGGCTTGACTTTGTATTGTTGTTTAAGTACTGGATATTTGTTTGAGTTTTAAAAATGATTCTTACTTCAATTTTTCCTTCTTTTGCTCAGTTAAAAAAAAAATAAACGAAATCGAAATGAGGAAGGTTGATGTATAAAGAAGATTACAGGTTGATGATGATATTTGTACAATACAAAGTAATATCTTTGTACAATAGTCAGTAACATTTCTTTGCTTTGGGGCTGAAATGATATTGTATGTACTTAGAGATGCAAACATTCAATGCTAATGTCCTTTATGTCTTTGTATTCCTTTATTTTACTTCATTTCGGCTGTTCAACTTTACATGAGATATTGTTGACTTCTTCCTATGCAAACTTTTCATTTGTATCTTTACTTATCTTGTTAATTTCGGCTGAGAAGATATTGTGGTAGCTAAAGATATGATGTTGTGTACTTAGGATATTTGCATTTATTTTTGGTTTCATACTTTTGCTTTGTTTTTCTTTTTTTTTTTCTTTTTGTTTTGTTGACAAATAACTTACTTGCTTTGTATATGAATACATTACAAATCATATTTAAATACATATTGTTTCTTTACTTTTGCTTTGTTTTTTCCTAGTTAACATGTTGTATTTTTAGCTAATGTATTCACTTATATCATAACTACATAACTTATCTTATATAAATTTATTTATATGTCAATTATAACCCATCATATTCTAATTTAAACTATTTGTTTTACTTACTTTTATACTTGTGTCAAATATCTATATTTTATAATTATTTTTAAACCATTTAACATAAGATTATATTTCAAATCCAATATACACATATATATATTCACGTATATACAATATATTAAAGTTACAAAATGATTTATACCAAACTTAGTTTAATTCGGGGAGACTCGCAATCCATTTATCGTTTTATTTCACAAATATTAATTCAAAAATTAATAAATTATCATTTTAAATATTTATAAAATTCGGGGTCGTTACAAACGTGTTCTAAACCCTCTTATAAGTTTAAGGTGGGTGTTTGAAGTAATTTTTATGATTTGATTTTTTTATCGTTTAAGTGGTATTAGTGAATGTTTAGTTGGGTGTAAATAGTAACGCACAAAAGAAATGAGAAAAAAAATCTGCTCTATAGTAATTAACTTTAAAATGGGGAACTTGGCACATTTTTATAATTTTAGACATAAAGCTCAAATTAGAATTAGAACTAAATAAATGAAAAGAAGTTTGCAAATATATCACAAGATAAATAAATTTACTTTCTAAATATGTAATAATATATATTGAAGTAAATAAATATAAATAATTTACAACAAATTGAAAAATCGTATGGAATTTAATCTTTCAATACTGACTCATCGATTCCATTAATTCAGTGTAAAACCTACAATAATTTACGTACTAATAAAATGTCGGCCCCAAATAGAAAAAAAATTACAAATAAATAAATAAGCCAAAAATTATTCTATAGTAATAATATAAAATGGAAAACTAAAATACTTTGATTATCTTTATTATGAAACACAAATTGGAAATACAACTTAATATATTGAAGAAGTTAACCTATTTTAGTACGAACTAAAAACACATAGAAATCTTATGATCAGTTTAAATGAATTAATTAATGAATAAGGGAAATAGACATATTGAACAAGTAGATATATATGCGTAAACTACAAATAATATATTGAATAAAGAAAACTAAAATTGATATAAGATGACAAAGAAGAAACTTAAGAAGATTTAAGTTTAAATTTTGATAAACAACTGATAAGAAATAAAATAAGTTCACCATTCCACGTTTGAACGAGTTAATTTTCCAAACTTGTGTAATTTAAGCATGTAGTGAGATTATGTAAATTACTGAAATGTCTACTGAACTTTCAAAAAAGGAGAGATGGATACTTTATCTTGATTCCCACCATATAGAAATAGGTGTTTTTGTTAAAAATGATATTTCACAAATGGAAAATATGAAACTATCAAAATGGGTTTCACTCTATTTAAATAAGAGTATTGTTATTGATACTTCAGTTTTGGATAAGTGGGTACCATTTTTTTTAATAGTTTTTTTTACTGAGAGACATACTAATCAAACCAACCCCCTCATAAAACTACAATAAAATTGACTTAATTGCCCTATTTATTTACCCTCATTTTCCCTTAATCACCACTGACCTTTAATCTAATATTGTTAATCAAATAATGAAGAATTCAAACTCAACTCCAAATGGAATTGCAAATGAGAAAGAGACAAGGTTGATTTTTATTTAAGAAAGCATTCAACACTGTAATTTTGTATGGAGTGATCATAAAATTTGAACCCCTCATATCAAAAATCTAAGTGTTGATAACAATACCCTTAAATAAGGGTATTTAAACATTTCAACTAAATGAAGCATAATACTTCATCATGTGTAAATTATTTTAAGAGAGCAAATTGAATTATTTACATGAATATTCATATTTGTAAAATACATACCTTGGATAAATAAATAATATGATAAACTTGAAATCAGTTTAGAGTTTAATTAGCGTGTATATAAGGAAGTTGAGAATTTTTTTTAAATTATTAATGTACGTTATTTATAATACTAAATAAAGTTAGTGCTGCAAATATCTACAAAATGAATTAATATACTTAAATGTTTAAACAAAATTGAGAATATTACAAATACATACATATTTATACAAAAATTTTGCAAGATCATTGCATAAAAAATGTTCCAACTATTATCATCGACAAACTCTTTATGGTTATAATATGAAATTTAGACCGTATTATTAAAAGATAGAAAGTGCAAACAAAATTTATGTTTTTTAGGAACTTTTAAATAAACTAGAAAATACATTTATGCAAGTCGTAAATTTGTTTTAATGTTATTTGAGTATGTTTTTCCATTAATATGTGCGAATTAGTTTTCGAAAAAAATTGTAAGTCACTTTGCGCTTTTTGATTTACAAATATGGGAACCTAATTTTCGCAAAAGGAATTTTTTTTACTCACCTCCCACTTTGGATTATATTAACTTATTGCTTAATTATTATATTATATATAGCTTATTATTATTGCAAAATTTAGTCATTTTTTATCGTTATATCTATATATCAAAATTTATTTTTTACATAAAATTACATATCATAAATTTGACTATTTCCAAAGTATTTCCCGCATCAAAATTCACAACTTATTTACAAAATAAACAATAGCAAACATGTAGATGTTTTAACCAACATATGATGTTTTCAAAATATAGCGGAGTTTAGATTATTACCCAAAAAAATAAATTCGTTTCAAAATTTTACTTATTTTATGAACAACATAAAGACCATTTAGATCTATCATTCTACACCAAAATAGTTTTATAAATCGACCTTTTAGTTTAGGACAGAACAAAATTGATATTAGACCGAATCTAAAATTATCAAAAAAAAATCCTTGATACATTGAGATCGAGCAAATATGAAATTTGAGTATTACATAAATTAGGGACTTTTAAATGAAATTCAATTCAAAACTTACTCAAATAATGCATAAAAAATTTCCCGACAAAATCAATGATAGGTAGCTCTGATACCACTTGTTTGAAAATTTTAAATTAATTTAGAATGAAAAATTGATCAAATACAAATTGTAAAAAAAATGGACCATGTTGATTTCAGTGAGAAGGAATGTAAAATAAGTAATTGTGATAGCCATACTTAACTTAGTGAATTGACTAGCAGTATGAGACAGATCTGAAAGAAAAGGAGATTGATTTGATCTTCTAAATCATAAGCCTTCGTCTTTATTTCTCTTTAGGAAAGAGTCGGGAGAAAAAAGAAAACTTGTGTAATAGAGGCCATAATCCTACACACACACATTAATGTGATATTTTCAATATGGTTCAATAAATTGAAAATCACTCTATCTGTCTATAATCAATCTGTCTATCTTTTATTATATTATATATGAAAGCTAAGTTTTAAATTATGTGCTCATTCGTTTTCAGTTTCTTAAAAATCTCCTTACTACCACGTGACCAGGTAATTCAATTCTACCAAACTAATTATTATTCACACATTTATTCTTTATTTATTACCTATATATCACCTATTATGAAAAGCAAGTTTTATCCTTTTAGTTCCATGTTTCTTTCCATGCTATGTGGCAAGCGTTTTCATATATATATTTTTTAATACCTATAATTTATTATCTATTATAGCAAAATTATATATATATAGTTAGTAACAATTAATAAATTAAACTACTTTGTTAAGTATATCCTCAATATCAAAATTAAAATTTTTAATTGTAGGATTCAAATCCCAACAAGTTTGAAATAAAATAAATAATGTTCTTTATATTACAGTACAAGGGAAAAATCATTCATATTACCTTTGCATAGAAGGAAATAACAAAAAACAAAAGGTATGTTGATGCAGTTTTGAAAAAGGTTATTTATTTCAATTTTATCTATCTATTTATATTGAAATTTTGATCCATGTCTTTTACATTTTCTCTCCATATTAATATTAAACCTTACTAATCTCTCTTCAAATAATTATTTTAAAATTTTCACCTAACATATATTCTAACCTCAAACTCTCTCTCATCCATGGTGTATTATCCATTATATTCTACATTATTTGTATACAATTTTGAATAAAGATTCAAGAGACTCTCTACAAATTACAATACATCTTTTTATATGAAGTGTTGTTATTATCATCATCATTTCCTTGAATGGTTAAAAAAACCATTTATTTTAGAATTCTATACACAGTATGTGTTATTCAGTTAGTTCATAAGTTTGGTAACATATTTGTTTTATAGTTTAGCTGTGATATCATATTAATGGAAAATTAATTCATTTAATCAGCATTGAAGGGAATTAATACACAAGAAATTCTTTAATTTTAAAATTGGAATCTAATCAAAGAGAAATTAACTAAAATTAATGGAATTAATTCTCTGTTTATGAGATACATTAAAAATAGTAAATATATTAATGCATTTTCATGTTTGGTTGCGTATTATAATAAATATATATATTCCCAAGTTGACCCTAATTTTACATTTATTTGCATGTACAAATTTTATAATAATAATTGTCTAAAAATTAAAATTAATTTTATGTCATTATTTTTCTTTCCTTTAATTAGAATGGTTTTATGTTTATATCATTATAAAATTGGTTTTATGATTAGTTTTATGTTTCATTCTTTTAGTGCATCAAGTTTCACCCATTTTAAAACTATTAAAGGGAATTAATATGAAGTAAATTCTCTAATCTGAAAACTAGAATCAAACCAAAGAGAAATATTTGATATTAATTGAATTAGTTCTATATTTAATTTAAATTCAAATTAAATTTAGTAAATATATCAATTTACTTTCACTGTTAGTTGCATACACACACATATACATACATACATACATATACATATACATACATATATATAGAGAGAGAGAGAGACACACATTCATTTTCAAACCGACTCTAATTTTACATCTAGTAGTATGTGATGTTTATACACCAGTAACACAAATTGTATATAGACACACACATTCATTCTCAAACCGACTCTAATTTTACATCTACTATTATGCGATATTTATATACCAGTAACACAAATTGAATTTTATATAATGTAACAACCCGCATATCTATCAATTCTATATTTAAATATTTTATTTAAATATTTTATCATTAGTCGGATGTTAGTCCGAAAAGCTACTTTTTGCATACGGTCAAATTAGGACTCGAGACCACCCCCATTGAGTTCAAAATGACGTTTGCGATCTTTTTGAGTGTAAACTTCGATATGTTTGGAGATAGTGAAATTTTCAACGCTTTTTCCCGCCTTTGACCTTGGTTTAGACTGCACCCCTTTAGTTCAGCCCAACCATCTTCCTCACTCTATCAAAACACTTCAAGCTTTGTCAAAAATGGTGGTGGGAAGTGGAAATTAAAACTCCAAACACAAATTCCATTGCAAATCCGAGATTCAACATCAAATTCACGTGTAGACCATTGATTCAAGCTTGTTGGTGTTCTTGCTTTGCTCTCAAATCTCCATCTTCATCAAATTCCGTGAAAAGGTGAGATTTTTAGTCTCACATCTTGCTTAAATTGTCATTGGACTGTTGGGAATGATCCCCTATTGCATTTGCATCAACATTTGCATTTGGTTTGGATTGGATTGGCGAAAAACTTCAATTTTCAGCGTTTTGGTGATTTTTCTGGCCTTAAGTCATTTCTGGCCTTCGCTGAGTCGTCCACGAGTTAAGCCTAAGTCGTGAGTCGTTCACGAGTTAAGGGCTTAAGTCGCGCGCGTGTATTTCTGTTCGCCTGGCTTGAGTCGTTCTCGAGTTAAAGGCCTGAGTCGTTCACGAGTTAAAGTGTTAAGTCGTTCTGGGTGTTCTGCCTTCGCTAGGTCGTTCGCGAGTTAAGTGATAAGTCGTAGCTCGTATTTGAGCTTAAGTCGTAGCTCGTATGGCTCTTAAGTCCTAGGTCGTTGGCTTTTAAACCGTTAAGTCGTATGACCTTAAGTCGTAGGTCGTCCCCGACCTAACTCCACTAGGTCGTTCCAGCCTTAGCTCGTAGCTCGTATGGCTCTTAAGTCCTAGGTCGTTGGCTTTTAAACCGTTAAGTCGTATGACCTTAAGTCGTAGGTCGTCCCCGACCTAACTCCACTAGGTCGTTCCAGCCTTAGCTCGTAGCTCGAATAGAGGCTTAAGTCGTAAGTCGTTCGCGAGTTAGTACTTGGTCGTTTGACCTGTTTTTCCCTTAGGTCGTTCGACCTGTTCTTCTGCTAAGTCGCGTGGCATTCTCCACTTAGGTCGTATGACCTTATCCCTTAAGTCGTAAGTCGCTTGCCTCCCTTAAGTCGTAAGTCGTTCGCGAGTTAGTACTTGGTCGTTTGACCTGTTTTTCCCCTAGGTCGTTCGCGAGTTAGTACTTGGTCATTTGACCGGTTTGGCTTCTCGAGACCGCTTGCCTTCACTAGGTCGTATTACTCTGCGTAGGCAATCTCATCTGAAAAACATTTGTCAGAATTTCTACTTTGATGGTTTTGGGACTGACTTCTTTGGACTTTACTCACGTCTTCGAACGTGAATTGATTTGTTTCTACCATCGTTTTATGACCTGTTACTTTAAAGATATATGAAGGTTTCAATACTAATAGTAAATATCAAAACTCTTTCATCAAAGCGATTTCAACACTATTTTAAATATCAAAAGTTCGTTTTCTCAAACCGATTTTCAATCTACTAGTATATACAAGCCTTTACTTCACTCGAATGAGAAATCGACTTAAACGACTTAGTAAAACGGGTGGTATGAAACACTTGCGTTCACTTCGTCGGTTAGCTCTTGGACTTGTTCGATTGAACCCTTTTTGTGACAATTTCCTAGTGAAGATTTACAGCTTGTTCGTAAATATTTAAGTTAAGCAAGTGGTTATGGGACATGAAGCTAAACTCATATATTTACTAGCTTGGTGTGATTGACACTTCCTTATGATCATGACGATCATTTTTGTGATTTAGACTAGCGATTGAGCGATGTCTCTTTGTCTACGTGGGAGACTATACCCCGATCATGTGATGTTTCGGCATCACATTTCTAGGGTAGCACCCTACGGTCTTCGGGCCATTCCTGTGTAAAAATTTAATGGATAGCTTCCATGAGATAGCTTCTCGTCATGTGTTTACGCGTAGGTGAGTTTTAATGCTCCCATTCATGTGTTAGGCCTCCCCCTTTATGTGTTTTCTGGATTTCTGATGATGATTTCTGGAATTTTGTGCTTCACCAATTTTCATGATTTTCATTGATATGATATCAGTTTTTGTGCATTGGTGAATTCATGTGTTATTGACTTGTTATGAATACAAGTTTAGGGTATGATACCCTATTTTATCTTTGAGAAGATTCTTGTGATATTGATAAATCTTTTGTTGATTATCATTTACGTACTTATAGTAGTATGTCGCTATGGTTATTACATGTTCATGTCATGCCTTTTACTGTATACCATATCATCTGATATTTATAGTTAGACTGATCCGTTTATTATTTTCTTATAAATAATACTCGGGTCAGACCGAGATGTTACAGGTGCTTCTGCTTGACTTCCTCCCGGGATTTGCTACTCTGACTTTTGGCTAACTACTCTAGTTTAGTAGTTTTTGTTTGTATACATTTGAGATTAGACTCCTTGATGTATACATATTCCATTATCTTGCACTTGTATCTATTCATTCGTGTTATTGTGGATCTTATTTGACCACTACTCTGATGTACACTTTCATGTGTTATATTCATATCTATTTCCGTCTTTGTGATATGAATTGTCTGTGACTGATTTATGTTACGATTATTTCTATATTTGTTTCCGAAGATTATATATAGCCACCGTGTGATAGCTTTGTGTTTGTATCGGTATGTCGGATTTCCTCCTTAAAAGATATGCATCCTATTCTATCTGACATATCGGTGCTCGCACAAAGAAGTTACATGGATGGTCGCTCCTCAACAGCCTTATTCTCCGTGCTAATTGACAGCACTACCCCGTAGTGTTCTTGGTTAGCGTGGGTATAGAGGTGGGGCGTCACATATAATTATTTCTTCCTTTAATTATATTGATTTGAGTTGAATTCTCTGTATAATCCATAAACTTAAATTGTACCAAAACTTAGAAAAATATCAATTGATGAAATCATTAGGGCATGATTAGTTTGGTAACACATGGATGCCAAAGAATATTCAACATTGAATTTTCTATAAGTAGAAAAGTTGATTTTTTTCCACTTTGGAATATTAATATATAAGAAAGCTAAGTTGGGGATAATAATAAATGAAGTAAATATTGTTAGTGTAATAAAACTTTACCATACCTTATTTTGGAAAAGAAGTATTAATTTTTCAATAGAATCTTTAGCTAGCTTAGGCAACTTTGTATTAAAAGTTTAATCATAACTAGATTTTATGTAAACTTAATTATTATTTGAATAGTCTATTTTATTTTAGTCAAGCTAAACTTATGTTTTGTGATTTAGGTATTATTCATCTTAATCAATATAATTTTTTTTGTGGTATTTCACAGGTAATGAAATGTTAAACCATCACGCATTTTTACATGTGGGAATTAGAAAGAAGGACAAACTTTGAAAAAAAATTAGACTGAAGGACACCAAGTTTTATTTTTGGACTGAAGGACAAACTTTAAAGAAAAATTAGGCTGAAGGACAATGCTAGTTATAACTAGCATTATATTTAGTTTTTACACTATACAAAATGCTAGTTATAACTAGCATTATATTCAGTTTTACACTGTACAAAATGCTAGCTATAATTAGCATTGTCCTTCGGCCTAATTTTTTTCAAAGTTTGTCCTTCAGCTCAAAAATGAAACTTGTTGTCCTTCAGCTTAAAAAAAATTTCAAAGTTTTTCCTTGTGCCTATTTTCCACTTTTGACATTTTATGCATGGTTAACACTAAATTCTTAGGAATCTTATAGAACACTATGGCATTACCTTTTAATTTCTACAAAGTTTGTTGGAAGCTATTTTGTTTTAAAAAAATTTATATTTTATGTTTAGGTAATTTCTATAGTTATATTTTGTAGACTATGAAATGCTAAAGCAACACACATTTTTCATTTAATGCATAGATAGCGCTGAATTCTTGGGGATCTTATGGAAGACTGTAGTAATTATCTTCCATTTTGTACAAAATTTGTTGGATATTATATTGTTTTAAATTTTTGTAATTTGGAGATGTTTATATATCATTGTGGATTAAAAATGTATTTATTAATAACTTTTACAGGTAAATTAACTTCAAATGGAAAGGATGATATCTAAAATTAATTGACTAATATAATTTCATTTATTTTGAACCAGACTATTAGTGAAATATTATAATAAATTCTCTTTTATTAAAATTCAATTTAATGTAGAACCATTTACATATTAATTCTCATTAATATTAATTAATTAGTGTCCACTTTTAGTTCAATATAGCATTTTATCTATTGATGGACTGAGATGAGAGCTACCTTCTTCACACCTGTTTGCAATTAAATTGATCACAAACACCCAAGAATAGTTTTTTATAGAGAAGTAAGTCAAGAACAACAAAATTAAACTGAGTAGATGAATTAACAAGTAACAGAGAATTAACTATAATCAAGGTCACAGAAATTTATAGTGGTTCGGCATTGTATACCTACGTTCACTTTGAAGATTATCCTTTATTAATCACTTATAAATCTGATTATAACAGTATAAAATAGCATATACTTGATTATAATAGAGTCTAGAGTAATAAGCAGAGTAAAGATCCTTAGAATGACCCATCAAGCCAGTATTTATAGGTGAAGACGACTATGTATCTCTTTGAAATTTTGGCTAAAGGACCTTCTAATCCACATGGGCCCACTAGAGGGATCACTAGGCCTAATTTCCAATGTGGAGGGATCGGTATCGATCCCTTCTTTGGCTGAATTTTGGGGAGCGATCCCTATAGTGGCTTCATCATGCAAAAATATGTTTAACCTCCGATTTTCACATCATTTGGATCATTGGAACTCGATTTATTGCTTGATCTTTGATTTAACATTACCTGTGCACTGCTCTTTGTCGATCCCTTTTAAGGGATACATGTCAATCCCTCCAACATTGTCCTTTTGATGTGCGATCCTTAGAGTAGGTTCCCTAGGGTCCATTTATCTTGCTCCTCAAACTTCATAGGGATTAGATTTGTAAATCTTGAGGTATGGATTGTTTTCTACAAGAATGCTCTTGTATTTCGATGTATGTCGATCCCTCCTTCATGAAGTATGCTGATCCCTCTCAATGAGCCAATCTATGTCGATCCCTTCCATCCATTGAGCCATATTCCATACTTTGAGCATTCTACATTGTACATCCACCAAATCCATTTAATTGTACTTGACTTCTGGGTCCCACAATCATCACTCTGGAGTCGTCGGCCTTGATGGAAATCGAATCTAACTCATGCACCAGTTCAAAATAGTCGGGCTAGAATGTCGGATAAAACTTACCCCCTAAAGTACATCTTGTGATGAACATGACATGCTTTGAATCGAAGCAAATTAGGGTCGTCGACAAGAAATCCATCTAGCTGTCTGAATAGCTGCTATCCATCTGCTAAACTATTTCTCCAAGGCGTTATTTTTCTCATTGATCGTCATGGCGCTTGGTCGATTTCCGATAGTACAAATGCAAGGCTATACTCTATTAGTGAATATTCATAAGTTTGGTTCAACAAGGCTAACAAGTTTTGGTTGTTTGTTCCAGCCTTGAATTTGAAGGCTTCCGGTCTAATTTCAATTTCTTTCGATTTCAAAAAATTGAACCTTTGGGTTACACATGTGTACGTTCATATACACATTCTTGTTGCTGGCTCCCAGACGTGCTCGCACGTTCATGGGTCATCGCCAACTTTCCCGCATCTTATATGTACATGTTTATAGCCGAACCCTCATAATCATCATCATTTTTTTATTATTCATTCATCATTTCATTGTTCATTTTTTTTAAAATCATTTGTAGGGATCGGTAAGCTTTCGTGTCGATCCCTCTCTCCATGCTTCGTGCCAAAGACTTGGGCAGATCCCTCGGTCCATATATATATAAAGTAACTTTCCCACTTCCTTCACTTTTACTTACTTTATTTTCCCATTTCCATCCAAAGCACCAAACCCTCTTTGTTACCATTTTCAAACCGAGCCTCCCTTCTTCTCTTCTCCTCACGATTACAAAACAATCTTCCTCATGTTTCAATCTGCCCTTAAAAACTATCTTCCCCATACTTTCCATTTTGATTGCCTTCAAACTTTTCGCCAATTCCCCTAACATATTCACACGTAGGTGAGCCTTCATGACTTCATCTTTTGGTTTCATGTTGAGATAAGGGATTCTATGTCGTTAATGATTTTGATGGCTCTTGAGACTGTGATCATACAGTGATAAAAGTAGATTGGAGAAGATGAATCATTGTTGGACAAGGTTCGACATAATAAATAAGGAGAAGGAAGAAGGGAGGATAAAGGAGGAAGATTATAGAGTGGAGGAGGGATCGTTGTTGGAGGTTTGGATCTATGTCGATCCCTCGACGTAGAGGATTGATGTGTAGAGGGTGAAGTAGAATTAGGGTTCGGCAGTGTTTGTTGTGAGAGAGGGATCGGTGGAATATGTAGAAAGAAAGGGATCGGTGGTTTTAGGTTGAAGAGAGTGATCAGTCAAGAAGCTTTGGGATAGGGATCGGTACGAAGGGATCGATACACAAGGATCGGCATAAGGGGTTCTTTGAACTTAAAACCTAATCCAAGCTTACTTGTTTGAACAATTACCTCCAATTCACATCAACGAACTTGGACATATGATGACGACGAACAATAAAACTTGCATATTCACTATTGAACTTGAGATTGAACCATCAAGTCCTTGGAACTTTCAACATAGACTAAAAACTTGCATATGGACTTGAACGACAGACATCACACTTCGATATGCTGATAGTCAATCCCAAAGCTTTCACAAATGATCAATCTTTTTGCCAGATAAGATGGTTAGCGATGGTGGTCACTCTGGTTGGAAGCCAAAGTCTCTTCATTTAACTTCATTTTCTGATTTTAAGCTGTTTATTTCTGCTATACACTTCACTGCACTGCACTAGCTCACACTTAACATGGGGGAATAGGTAAACTTTTCTAACCTCGATTATCTATTGAGTATAGCTAACATGGACTCCAGACGCTCAGAGCGTTTAGCTTCTATGTCTTCCGAACCGGCCATGCAACATATCGATCTTGAAGCAAAATCGAGTTATGCAACTATATCTGGCAGAATTTCTCCTAGTCATCAAGTCGAACAAACGAAAGAGTCTAGCCTGTTGGTCAATCTTTTTTCAGATGTTCCAGTCCTTCCGACGAATGATATAAACCATGCTCCCGATGCAGTAGAAGGTTCCATTCTCCAAGATGACCCAATAGATTCTTAAACTTCCTGAATTGGCGAAGCTCCCCTTCATAGGTTGTGTTCCATACATGGAATTCTATTCACAGATGTCTTGGTTCCTTCGATAAACGACAGGCCTCACTTGCCCCCAGAGGGGTTTATGGCATGTAACAAATTTATGTGCTAGGCCGGATGCGTACTGCCCTTTAATTCGTTTATTCGAGAGATGCTAAGATATCTTGGAATAGCTCCTACTTAACTCCATTGGAACAGCTACGCCTTCCTATATGGAACTTTTCTGCTGCTCATGAGCGTTTTATTTCACTTGCCAACTCCTGAGGATATAAGGTTCAATTATAACTTTAACTGGTGGTCAGGAAGTCCTTCCTATATTTTTCTTGAAACTTCACCCAACTACTAAGTCTTAAAGGGTGCTTGGAATAAACTCTCTCTGTTCAAACATGAGTGGTTCTATGTTCGGTGTCAACCTGGCTTCGCAAGGCGATGGTTGGAAGGACGTAAGTGTTATTTTCATTTCATTCTTAGGTCCATTAATCCAAGTCATATGTTTGAATCTACTAAACATCCAGAATTCCTATAGGTGTCCGCTCACGTCCTGAAGGCATTAGTTCTCCACTATTTGAGCTACCCCGTCGAAGGCAGAGACATCAAACTTCTTGTAACCGATGAGTTATTATCTTTATTCGGGTTGTTAGAAGAGGGTCGTAGCATTAGGCTCCCTGGAAGTGCAGCATTACCGAGAAATGTTGCAGAGCCAAAAAGGGATGCCAACAATCCTGTCGTGCCCCCAGTCGAGGGGACTCAGGACAACATTGAAGAGAGCAAAATCAGGGGTGCATAGATCGTTGAGCCTGGCAACACTGGTGTAGGCCCGGGTAAAGCGCCTGTGGTCGAATCGCCATGAGACGCACAACCCCAAACTCCAACTAAGAAAAGGAAGAGATTGACATACAAACTTTACAGGAGAAAAACCGTTAAAGACTCGAGTTTGTTATTACTTCTATTGATGAAGAATCATATTCCCAACAGTTGGAAAGTTCACTAAAAGGATTTTCAAATCTCGAAATTCCCGATGATATTATGACTTACGACTTTCCAAACATCAATATCAAGGAGCTCAATTTTTTTACTAGGAGTGGTGAAGGCATCCTTCCTACCAATAAAGGAGAGAAAACACCCACAAGCAAGGCTACAGCTACTGGTCTGTCGGGGGAACACTAGGACACTCACAACCATGTGCACTTCACTACACGCTCTTCATCAATCCTTCGCATAATAGTTACTTACACGTTCTCATTTGGTCTTTGCAGGTGCAATGACTCAATCTCGGGCTTTTAATCGCCTAAAGGGCTCTTCAACGCATTAAGGATCTAGCCATGGCTCAAAATCTAGCAGACGTAGGGAAAAAGAGGACAGACGGGAGAAAAGCTATCATTCAAGAGAATCTTCTTCTTCCAAGCGTAAATCCCAGTCTCAGTCATCTCGCCAGGGAGACCAGCCCAATCTTGTTGTTTACAACGGAGACCAACCTCCCTTCCACGGCCCTTAAATTGCTACATCACATGAGCAGCACTCTGGTTCTTCTAACCATAGGCAATCTCACGACCGTAGATTGAGCAAGCATCCAATTGCCACTTCTGATCCATCCTTGCCGACTACTGCTCCTAACACTTTTACAGCGGAGAAATTGGTCGAACTTAAGGCCACTTTACCGAAAATCTGTTTCGATGGGCTTAAATTCCTTCCACAGTACATATGATCCTTGGGCATGCCAAAGCAAGCTCCCTTGCGTGTGTTAATGACGTGTTCATGTAGCATGAATCATTTCAACAGTTAGCATAAAAAATCTTCTAAGTGTCACTCAAGCGAAAATATGAAATAGATCGTCTCAGGCTAGAGGCGATACACGATAAAAACATAATCAAACACCAAGATAATAAACTATCGAAGTTGACAACGAAACTTACTGAGGCAGAAAAGAATGCCAAGGAAACGTCGGAGGGAGTGAGTCTTTTAGAAGCTTCCCATAAGAAAGAACTCGATGTTGCCCTCAATCGCAGTGAGGCACTTGCTCTAGAGAAGGATTCATTGCAAAAGGAAAATGACTTCTTGGCCTACCGCGTCGAGGAACTTGAGGAGCTTCTCAAGAAAGAAAGGGAAGAGAAGACTGAGGGTTAGAAGAATAACAAAGGTACTGCGAAGAGGCTGTTGAAGCCTGGAGCCTGAAAATCAAACTTGATGAGCAATTTTCCAAAATAGAAGTCCTTAAAGAAGAGGCACGAGAGGAAGGCCTTAAGGAGATGATGGAACCAATTGAAACCCGAGTAAAAGATGGTAAGGAGTAAGATCAGAATCGAATATAACGTCAAAGTCCTTATCCACCACGACTTGAGTTTTCTTGGCGAAGGTTATCTTGAGTCACTCGCTGAAGCCTGGAACAACATCATTGAGATGAAAAAGAGGAAGCTGGGCGAAGCTGAGTTAGATGAAGAGAAATTGGTGCAGAAGATCCTCCATGGAAAGAACCCCTAGATATTGCCGTCGCGAGACTCTGATATTTTGACACTTTAGAGCCTTCTGACTAAGGGAAACATATTGTCGGATCCTTGGAGACTAATTTTAAGGGCCCTTCTTCTTTCCAAGTGGTTGAAGCATCGGTTTCCTTTGGCCCGGAGCAAGACTTGAGCTATGATCCAAATAATCCCGGTTATCAATCCAAAGTGCTGACCCATGTTTTGGAAGGGGGCACTCCAGCAACAATCAAAAGCCAACCGGATACGGGTATTCTACTTTACTCTCCACTCTACGAGGAGTTTTGTTCTTCACGCCCAATGGTTTTAAGCTTATCTCCTTGTTTTAACAAATTTGCAGGTCTTCCGGGTCCCGGTCAAACTCCAAAAAGCAATGCTGCTGTGGAGCAACAAGGGAAATTAACAGAGATTCCGATGGCCATGGATGTACTGGGGCCCGATGCTCAAGTCATCGGAGCACTCGACGATAATAAGGTTGAAGATCCGCTGTCGATGGATGAATCCGACAATGTTTGATTACCGGCACCTCCGAATGCACTGATGAGATCAACTGAAGGAGCCTATTGAGAAAGAGGAGTTGCTGAAGAAAAAGGCCAAAGCTGAGCCCACCGAGGTGGACATTGATGATCCACACCTTATTCCACTACAAGTCATTCCACCTGGTGGGTCGATTCCCAAAGAACTCCCTCCTACTTTTGAAAGCTCTCCTGCAAAAAGCGGTAAAGAACCAAGGAAGGGAACTAGCAGAAGTTCAGACAGCACCACTCCTAAAAAATCCAAAAGGGAGAGAAGATCGAAGAAATAGCCGTCATTTTGGGTCAGTGTGTACATAGTCTGCATGGCTGTTTGTTTATTGTTTTCTTTTATTAGTTGTGTTTGTACGAGTACGACTCTTGGTTTTTTGAAATAACTTGTACCACAATTTTGAAACTTACCGCGTGAATAAAAGTTCTTGTTTTTTGTTGAGCTCTCATGTGAACTATTATCTATGTAGTTGAACCATTACTTTTCGTTCAATGTACTTGTAATTCGCTGTTCATTAATTCTGGTAACAATCCACTAGCTTTATCCCAAGGCCATCATATGGTCGTGGCCTTGAGTCGTATCAAACGCCAGGCTCGAGCCTTAGTGTTACGTCGTTGAATTTAGCGGTTTTGGGTAACTATACTCCTACCTCCAGTCTTAGATTAGCGGGGTTAGACGTTGGATGGTCGAACTCCATCCTTATCGGGTTTATACTCTTCCTATCGATATCAAGACGGAGTTCATGGAATAGTGAATGGTCAAACCTTACTCGTCTATCTGTTTATACTCATATCCGCACTCTAGGGATAAGAGTTAGTTGATGGGTAGTCGAATCACACCCAATTTATGTTTATACTCTAGTCCGCACTACGGGGACTTAGAGTTGTTTTGTGGGTGGTCGAATACACCCGATTTATGTTTATACTCTAGTCCGCACTCTGGAGACTTAGAGTTATTTCGAAGAGAAGTCAGATCATTTTCTCCATAATTGATTGATTTACCCCCCCCCCCCCAAGGGGTCAAGGGTTTAATTTAGCAAGCGACCCATCGTGTCCCAATCGCACTCATTTTATTTCTATCCCATCATTTGGCATGATTTATTCGATCGTCAGATGGTCGAGTCACATCCATTCCTCATTGTGCATCACGTCCACTGGATTATGAACAAGGGTTATCAAATGAACAACCGGACCAAGCCCATCTTGTTTAGTCCCATTGGGAACTAGCGTAATTGATTAATTTCAAACTCTAGGAACCTGTTCGGATATATCGACATCAATCAATTTCGTCATGTAACGGATACATAATGCTATAGCAAACATAAATATAAAGGAAGTTTCAAACTTTATTCGCTAAATGGAAAGGAATAACATAATATCTCTTATTACATATTTGGAAAATCAAATGCTAAAGTAAATTCTGAAAGCAAATACAACTGAAATGAAAAAGAAATAAACTAAGTGAAATAGCATCGTAAATGCTCGTTATTCCATGCCCTTGGAAGTGTGATGTCGTCCACAGTCTCTAGCTTGAAAGTTCCCTCTCCAAGCCTATGTTCAATGACACATGGTCCTTCCCGGATTGGATTCATGTGTGATGGTGTAAGAAAGACCCATTTCAGGACAAGATCGCCGATTTCAAAGGTTCTAGGTTAGACTTTAATGCTGTAATATCGGGCGACTCGATGTCAATGCGCAGCTGCTCTCAAATCGGCTTCCCCGCACTTCTCATCTATAAAGTCGAGAGATTCCAAAAGGAGACTTTATTCTTTTTGGGATCGTAGTAAGTCACTCGATGAGAAGGAACTTCGAACTCAATAGGAATGAAGGCTTCGGAACCGTAAGCAAGGGCGAATGGAGTATGGCCAATCGTGGGTTTATAGGCGGACCTATAAGCCCACAATGCTGTCGGGAGTTCATTCACCCACTTGCCTCTAGCCTTCTCCAAACGCTTCTTCAGAATGGAATTTATAACTTTGTTCACACCTTCAACCTGTCTATTTGTTTGTGGGTGAATGACCACTGCAAATCTCTTTTCAATACGATACTTCCGATAGAAGTCTTTGAATTCAACACTGTCAAATTGAGTCCCATTATCTGTTACAACAGTTCGTGGAAGACCGAAACGACGTATGATGTTTTGGACAATAAAATTGATTACTTTCTTGGTTGTGATTGTGGCTAAAGGTTCTGCTTCGGCCTATTTGATGAAGTAAACAACTGCGATGATATCGTACTTTGCACCACCTTTAGAGATTGATAAGGAACCAATAATATATATACCCCATATGGCAAACAACCATGGGCTGATCATTTTCTATCGCGCGAAGCTCTTAGAACTTTTGCATAGATCTGGCACATATCGCATCATCTTACATAGTCAGTGGCATCTCGATTGACAGTTGGCCAATAATACCCGTAATGGAGTATTTTCTTGTCATAGTTTCCCCCCAGTATGATCGCCACATTCCCCTTCATGAACTTCTTTTAGGACATGTTTTATCTCATCATAAGTGACACACCAGAGTAGGGGAACAAAGAAACCTTTCCTACACATAATTCCTTCTTGCATGACATATCATGAAGCTTTATGAAAGACTTGTCGCTTTTAATTTCTTCGATCTGGTAGGACTCTATATAGCAAATAGTCTTTGATTTGGAGTCATCCACCATTCCCTCCCAGGCTCCGCTCCAGTGTCCGATCGATTTCTATTATGTTTATACTTGGGGAATTTAATATTTCGACCTGAATCAAGCCCATCTTCTGTGCGTCGCCGGTGCTAGCAAACTTTTCCAATAAATCAGCCTCTCTGTTTCAATCCCGTGGAATGTGTGAAATGTCATAATACTCAAATTTAGCCAATAACCCTTGGACTTGTGTAAGGTATGGAGCAAGCCGTTGTCCTTTAGCTTGATAATCTCCCCTGACTTGGTACACTACCAACTATGAATCGCAAAAGATTTTAAGAGACTTAATTTCGAGTTCTTTAGCAAGATTAAGTCCACAATCAGAGCTTCATAATCAGCATCATTGTTTTTCACTAGGAAATCAAGCTTTAAAGCATAACAAATTGACCAATCTTCGGAAGTTACAAGCACAGTTCCAACTCCAGAACAATGATAATTGGACGCTCCATTAGTATACAATTTCCACCATATGGTAGGGATTTTGCTGCCTTCTAGGGAATCATCCTGTGCAGTGAACTCTGGTATAAAATCTGCCAGTGCTTAACCCCGGATAGCCCTCTGAGGGTGATAAGTGATATCCAATTGACTGAGTCTAATATTCCACTTGGGTAACCTTCCAGACGTCTCAGATCATTGTAGGACCTGTCGTAATGGCTGGTCGGTGTAAACATTGATCGGGTGTGCCTCGAAGTATGGACGAAGCATTCGTAATGCAATCAGCAAGTAGTATGCCAGTTTCTTTATTTTTGGATAGTTCCTTTCAGCTCTCGTCAATCGTTTGCTGACGTAATACACCAGCCTCTGGATTCGATCCTCCTTGCGAAGCAATGCGACACTTATAGCATGTGCCGATACGGCCAAATAAATGTACATATCTTCATGATCCACCGGCTTTGACAAGATGGGGGTCTCTCTAAATGATTCACCAAAGCTTGAAATATGTCTTTACAATCCTATGTCCATTCGAAGTTTCTTTTCCCTTTCCTAATCAAGTCAAGGAAGGAATGTTGTCAGTAGCTCTGGAAATAAATTGGCTTAAGGCAGCAACTTTCCTATTCAGACTCTATACTTGTTTAATAGTGCTTGGCGCTTGTTTGTACCAAAAATGGGCACAACAATCTTCAGAAGTCTTTGAAGAGATAAACGTGAAGAATGAAAATTAAAACTGTGGATTATCTAACAAAAACTCCAGATAACAGAAATGTAAAGTGCAAAGACAAGCGATTTAGAGTGGTTCGGCGTTTTAGCCTACGTCCACTATGAAGTTTGATGATTTTATTGCTCGACACTCGAAGATTACAATTCTTTATAACGCAGTACTACTGGTTTTGTGAGCTAAGTCTGAATCTAAGACAACCGTGGTGATTCTGAGTAAATCTGGCAGAGTCTGGGTGCTCTTTAGCTC
This sequence comes from Allium fistulosum, assembly GCA_030737815.1. NCBI lineage: Eukaryota > Viridiplantae > Streptophyta > Magnoliopsida > Asparagales > Amaryllidaceae > Allium > Allium fistulosum. The sequence continues at coordinate 1,150,507,353 of CM060905.1, forward strand.
TTGGAATTCTCCGACCCCTTTTCTGAATGACCAGGGTCTCTATTTATATGTGTAGGAGGCTGATATTTCACCTAAAATTCGGGGAGACCAGTTCTGGTACGTGAGGGGGCCCACATGCCCGCTTTCAGGAAATCCGGGCCCACTTTGGGATCGATTCGAAGCCCATTCGAATCGATCAAGAAATCATCCAATCAAGCTGAAATTTTGTGTGGACATTCTTCAACATGTGCTCAAGCTTCTATGAAAATTTCATAGCATTTGGACTTATAGATCTCGAGTTATGATCGATTCAAATTGGTGTTTCTTAGCAGGCTGGTTCATTCGAATCGATCATGGCAGCTGACTTTGTGATGACGTGGAGCGGAACTTTAGCTTTGATCCGCTTTCTTCTCATATTTAATTGAGTCGTCCTGGAGACTCTGCCACCTTTACTCGATGGATTCGAAGCAAGGCATAAGGATGGATTCGAAGGAAGGCATACTGATGGATTCGAAGCAAGGCATAAGGATGGATTCGAAGCAAGGCATAAGGATGGATTCGAAGGAAGGCATACTGATGGATTCGAAGCAAGGCATACTGATGGATTCGAAGCAAGGTTTCCATGATGGATACGAAGCATGGCCTTTCCCTTCAACTTGCATCCATCATAACTTGACCATATGAACTCGGATTGACTTGAAACTTGGAAATTTGGCTCTCTTTGCATTTCTAGTCATGTCTTACCAATTATAGCTCAATCTGGTCTTGGACAAAATTCATCGATATCCAGGGTAGACCTATGTGCACTAGATGTCCATAACGAGCGACTCTAGGTTTCTGATCAATTCCTTGGTATCTCGGCCTTGCCAAAAGGCGGGATAACATTTGCCCTCCAAAGTACGTCTTGTGTGAACATGACGTGCTTTGAAATGTTGCATCCTTCATTCTGAAAAGGTTCTATCTGATTCGTTGAGTAGTTACTATCTTTTCGTCAAAAGATGTAACCTTCGATCGATTTCCAGTAATATAAATGTTGATCTGTTGACTGCCAATGATTATGTAGTGCATTTTTGTAACTGAGTGTCGAGTGCTAGTGATTTGTTGTTCAATGTACGTATGTTAACCTGGCTCCCGTTAACGTTTGCACGTTCACGAGTCGTTGTCAAGTTCTTTAGTTTTTGTTTGGATTGAGTTTCGTATCGATCCTCTCCTGGATCGAAATGAAATTCAAGTTGTAACAACGTTTGATGGTTGTTTTTGAATGCTCCTTCATAACGATCCTCTCCTGAATCGATGTGAAGGGTTGGAATGTATGCTTCGTACCGGTGGATACGTAATATTGGATCTCGGATCGATGGATACAAAAGTAATGCTTTGTATCAATAGAGTCAAACGATCCAAACATAATCATGCAGTGATACTTCACGGAGGATATGCCATTCCTTATTCGTTTATTCAATAAGAATCCCCGATTGTGGATAATCTTTGATAGGAGTCATCCATGACTCTTCTCCTAGATCCATCTCTAAGATCTAGTTGATCTTCTTATGTCAATGCTTGGAATAATAAGCATTTCAAATGGGATAAAGTCTTTTTGCCGCGCATCCTCGGAACTGGCTAGCTTGGCCAGTGACTTAGTTTTTTCATTTTGTCCTCTGAGGATGTGTGTAATGGTGTAATAGTCGAAGCCGGCTAGTAGATTTTGGACCCGGTTGAGATAAGGAGCAAGACGTTGCCCCCTAGTCAGATAATCTTCCCTGACTTGGCGTACTACTAACTAGTAATCACATAAGACATGTAAAGCTTCCACTCGTAGTTTTCTTACAAGTTTGAGCGCCAAGGTTTCATACTTAGCTCCGTTATTTGTTGCAGGGAAGTTGAGTTTCAGGGTGTAGCGGATCGTTCGTTCTTCAGGAGTCAGTGACGCAACTTCGATGTTAGAAAACTGATTATTGGAAGTTTCATCGGTGTACGTTCACCATCGGTTGGACGGTTCTCCACTGTTCTTCGGATAGTCGTCTGATGTGGTGGATTCAGATATGAAGTATGCTAATGTTTGACCATGGAGAGCTCTCCGAGGGAGATAAGTGATATCAAATTGGCTTAGCTTGATACTCCATTTGAGTAACTTTTCAGACATCTAAGGTTTCTATTGGAACTATCGAAACGGTTGGTCGATGCAGACGTTAACGGGGTGAGCTTGCCAATAGCCAGCCTTCGCCATATACTAGTCTTTGGATTCGTTTATCTTCACATAGTATTGCGATGCTTATGACGTGTGTTGACACGGCCCAATTGATGTATAAATCTTCATGATCTAAAGGTTTGGGTAAAACGGAAGGTCTCTTTAAGCGATCCATCAATGCTGATTGGTTGTCCTCGGTACATGGGTGTCTCTAACCGTCGGAATTTTCTAGAAATTAGTCTTGATTCCATGATAATTGATGATGAAAACAAAGAATCTTTCTGATGTAATGGTGAAAGAGCATTTCAAAGGATCGTGCTTCACCCTGCATTTTTTAGAGAGCACCGAATACCTTTGTCAAGTCATCGATATGGTCGTTTGATAGTTGTGATCTCACGAGCATATTAACCACATCTACTTTCATCGATCGGCATATATGATTTTTGAATGATCTGTTAATCGTTCTTTGGTAAGTAACATAAGCGTTCTCAAGTTTGAATCCATGGATTTCAGCATAGCACTATAGGCCTAGGTCAATAATGAAACAGTTGTATTCCTGGTTTAGGACATGCTTCAGTATTTGATTGTATCTGGAGTTTGCATCCATGGATGTGAGTAATTCATGTCTGATGGTCAGGTCCATCAGTTGGTTGATCATTGGAAGTGGAAAGCTGTGCTTTGTCATACCCTATGCAAATCTGAGTAGTTGACGTATGTCCTCCACTCTCTGTTCGTTTTTCTTATAAGTAAAGGATTGGATACTCATTTTGGGTAGAATGATGATCAATCGCCCATGAGTTCGGGTATTGATTTGATGATTCTATCTCTAGGCATTCTTTCAGTCATAACCTAGAGTTGTTATGAATATCAGGCATGGGTCATAGGCTCAAATTGTCATAGTCAACTTTCGGATAATTACTCTTTTGCCCCCAGTCTCGGGTTGGCGGATGCATTACGCGGATGGTCTAATTGCATCCGTAGCGAGTTTATACTCCTCCCGTCGACTTTAGGTCGGAGTTGGTGAATGAATGGTCGGATCACATTCATTCATTTGTCTACACTCGTAGTCGTACTCTGGGGATCAGAGTCAGTTGATGGGCCGTTAGTCACACCAATTTGATGTTTATATCCTTGTCCACACTCTGGGGACTAAGAATTTTAGCAGAAAATGGTCAAACCGCATTTTCCTCAACTAATTCCTCTGGCACTAGTCAATGGCATAAGTCGAAGTGTAGTCGGCCACATTGCAACAACTTTAATTTGATGTTTCCTCTACTGAATTGCAGGAAGGAGTTGATTGGCGGATGGTTGGGTCACATCCGTCCATGTTTGCATGCACAACCCGCCAAATCATTGGCTAGAGTTAGGGGATGAATGATCGTGTCACGTTCATTTGCGGTAGGATGGGTAATCATATCCATTTAGAATAAGAGGTTCAGTTAGGTCCGTTTTGCGAATCTGCATCTCCCTGTCGAATCAAGGAATAAATTTTGTCTCGTTGGGTTGGAGTGCATCCCTATAAGATTATTCTAGAGGTCCCGTGTCGGGGATAAGAGTTGATGCATGAATGGTCATGTCATGCCTGCTTAGTGCTAGATGGTCGGATCACATCTGATTTTTTATGATAAGTGTGCCCCCAGGCCAGAGGAAGAATTGGAAAGCAGATAGTAGAACCATGTCCGCTTTTTGTACTACAGGACTTGCCGAGGAATCAGAGTTGATAGAAGGGGAGTCGAATCGCATCCCTTCTTGTATTTATATTCCAAACCATGCTTTAAGGACTGGAGTTGGTTAATGTTTATACTCCAGTTCGCACTCTGGGAATCTGGAGTTTGTTGACTAGACGGTTTGTTATGTCTATTATGAGATTCCTTTTTTTGTGTTCGCACTCTGAGAACAAGTGATGTAACTTGGTTGAGATACGGTTGAAGTCGTTAGGCGGATGGAACTACCCTCCTCGAAGCCGCATTTGTTTGATGCTTATACTCCAGCTCACGCTCTGGGAGTTTGGAGTCAGTTGTTTATATTCTGGTTCACACTCTGGGATCTCGGAGTTGTTTATACTCCAGCTCGCGCTCTCGGAGTCTGGAGTTTGTTGATGTTTATACTCCGGTTCGCACTCTGGGATCTCGGAGTTAGTTAATGTTTATACTCTAGTTCGTACTCTGGGAATCTGGAGTTAGTGTTTATACTCCGACTCGCACTCTGGTAGTTTGGAGTTGATGTATGTTTAGACTCCGTCTCGCACTCTGAGATTACGGAGTAAAGGAATGTTTATACTCCGTCTCGCACTCTGGGAGTACGGAGTTGATTAATGTTTATACTCCGCCACGCACTCTGGGAGTACGGAGTTAAGGAATGTTTATACTCCGTCTCGCACTCTGAGAGTACGGAGTTAAGGAATGTTTATACTCCATCTAGCACTTTGGGAGTACGGAGTTAAGTAATGTTTATACTTCGTCTCGCACTCTGGGAGTACGGAGTTAAGGAATGTTTATACTCCGCCTCGCACTCTGGGAGTACGGAGTTAAGGAATGTTTATACTCCGCCTCGCACTCTGGGAGTACAGAGTTAAGGAATGTTTATACTCCGCCTCGCACTCTGGGAGTACGGAGTTAAGGAATGTTTATACTCCGCCTCGCACTCTGGGAGTATGGAGTTAAGGAATGTTTATACTCCGTCTCTCACTCTGGGAGTACGGAGTTAAGGAATGTTTATACTCTGTCTCGCACTCTGGGAGTACGGAGTGAAGGAATGTTTATACTCCGTCTCGCACTCTGGGAGTACGGAGTTTAAGGAATGTTTGTACTCCGTCTCGCACTTTGGGAGTATTGAGTCAAGGAATGTTTATACTCCGCCTCGCACTTTGGGAGTACGGAGTGAATTGAGGGATTGTCGTGTATCAACCCATTTCTAGCCTTGATGTGATAGCTTGTCCCTGAGCTCGGCGTTTCACTTAGCGAGTGATCGGTGGGATCCCGATTAACTTCCACTTATAGGCCCCTCAACGAAGGATGAGATTTAGAGTATAGACGGTTGGATCACGTCCATGTTCGTTTGAATTCCACTTTTTCTAAGCCTAAGGAGTAAGATTAGTGTTCTGGCAAGCTTTGTGCTCGAGCATAGGAAAGGATGGTCGAACTACATCCACTTTGAGTTGTATATTTTCCCTTAAGTCGGGTGCAAGAAATGGAGAGCAGACAGTCGAGTCACATCCAATTTATACTTTGCATTCTTTCGATCGATCTAAGGAAGAGAGTTGAAATGACAGCTCATGATGGTTAGTGAGTAGACAATCAATCGTTGATGACTTTAAATTGAGGGATGGACCTTTAAACATGTGTTCCCTCAAATAATCCCAAATGTCTAATGTAGGATTGGATGCATGGATGGTGACATCACGTCCACCCTTGATGTGATTCCGATTTCATCGGGCATCAGAAGAAGCATAAGTATTATGGCAAGCTTCAAGTACGAGATGGAGAAGGCAGTGTTGGGACATATAACTCCAAGTATTTCTTACATCTCCTAATTAAATTGCATAGGCGGATGAGTGGATGGTCGGTGGCATCCACTTATTTTGCTATTGTACTAAAGTCCTAACCTTGTCGGTCTCTTCTGCTTTGATGCCTTGCTCCCAGTCAGGGGCATATAGTAGCCGATGAGTGGTCGAATCATGCTCATCACGATGATACCTCAATGATTTGATCATGGTCCGCGGAGGTTGTTTTGCACCCAATCTTAAGTACTCGGTTACCTGCATCATTTGCAAGTAGTTTAATTCAAGTAGGTCATATTTCGCAACGTAAATGAAATTGAATTAGAAATAATTCAAAAGAGATTAGATCAAATCTCATTGATAAGTGAGGCAGCGTCGTATGCTCGCTATTGCACTTCATTCCGGCCCTTCTCAGTTGGAAGTATAACGCAAATGGTTCAATTTGATCAAAGTCCTCGATTGATGGGGGTCGGATGTTCACGGTCCTTCGTTTTATGGGGCTTGCACATATTGTCGGAGCTATCCTTCCCGGAGAAGCCTTATGGCGTTGGCATTCACGATAGCTATTTAGAGAAGAGGAGTTTTCCGATTTAGAGTATGGAGCAGGTCCCCTCCTTATCTTGCTATGTTAATCCTTCATCTGATTCATCAACTCAAAATTTGCCTAGACATGTTGGTGTAGTTGTCGGCGGCGGTCCACCAGTTCTCTTTTCAAAGTCTGGAAATAAGCGCTGGTGATGAATTCATTTATGGGTATCGGCAGCAACTGGCTGCGGGCTTTGGATAAATTCGTTGGCTGCCAGCTTCTTCATTCACTTCAACAATATAAGAAGTAGATCTGGTATGTCTAACCACGATTGACAATGTTCTTTGAGGAATGGGGGAAGACAGCTACATTTGATGGCAGTCATCACTCTTGGTGTAAGCCATGCGCAATTCTCACTTCATGAGGTAGTGCCGGGGGTTATATATTTCCAAAGTGCATTAACGTAGTCAGCGTGTTGAATTTTCATTGGAAGTTCTGCACGTAGGATGGTTTCAACGGATAGGTCTTGACTGGGAAAAATTCTCCAATCGACATTATGATCAAGTCCATTTTATTGCCAAGGGGTCTTGTAACACTGGTGAATGATGTATGCATGATTGCCCAACGTTTGAGTGGTTGGTAATGCCGATTGGACGGCGAGTTGGTTAAAATGGGCTAATAGATTAGTGTTTATCCCAAACTTTCATCCAGATAGGAGACCTATATAGGGTATTAAGGAAGTCCTCTTGAGGTTGTATGTCATGCTTTTAGTCATGTGGATGTGGAATGATTAAGATGCGGGCATTTGAAGATGGTTCAGAAGTGACCAGCTATGTTTTGAGTTGGCAGAGTTGACATTGTAGGGCAGTCGTCATATTAGCCATCGTGCCATAGTTGTCAATTCAGGAGTTTAAAGCTGGTCCATTGAAGGAAGTAGCATTCCACCCATTCCTTGATAGCAACTCAACATTTGCTGTTGTGATCTCTTATGTCTTGTTCAGTCATGGAACAATTAGAAGCACAGATGGAATGTTCCTTCACTAAATTGGTGATTGAATTCACTATGCGGGTGCCCTGCGCTGCGGCTAGAGTTCGGGGGGCTTCCCCCGAAAAAAAATTTTACCCTCTTTTTAGGAAATTTGGGTCATACCCGAAAATATATTTTTTTTTAAAAAAAATTTCGTATCGTTCCACCCTTGTTCGTATCCATCAAGCAACCTGAAAAAGTCCTTCGTATCGCTCTTGTTCGAATCCATCCTGTTCGTATCCATCCAGAGAATTAGCTCCACTAGCATCGATACGAAATGCGCATGGCTAGATCAATACGAAAGTGGTATCTATTGATCGACACAAATAGGGCGCAGTTGGATCGATTCGAATTGTAGTTGAGTATCAATACGAATTGGATGCAGTTGGATCGATTCGAACTGCAGTTGAGTATCGATACGAATTGGGTGCAAATGGATGGATACGAATTGGAGGCAGATTGATGGATACGAACTTCATGCGAGTATCGATACGAATTGAAGGTAGATGTATGGATACGAAGTAGCGCATCCTGATGGATACAAAGTAGATGGATGCGAGGGACTTGTGTCTCTGATCGATACGAAGACAATGGATTCGAAGTGAGGCTATGCTTATGGATACGAACACTCGGTCCAGATGGGTTTGAAGAGGGTACGAAATTCGATCGATACGAATGTAGTTCCTCTTAGATCTGGAGCAATCTGAATAGAATAGAAGGAACCACTTATGAATAGATCTGGATCTTCTCCTTAGATTTTTGCAATCCAACGACGGTAGTAGATCCATAGAGCAGGAGAAAAAACGCATTTTTTTCTCAGTGAAAGTACTAAAGTGTTTGTACCAAAAATGGGCACAACACTCTTCGGAAGTCTTTGAAGAGATAAACGTAAAGAATGAAAATTAAAACTGTGGATTATCTAACAAAAACTCCAGATAACAGAAATGTAAAGTGCAAAGACAAGCGATTTAGAGTGGTTCGGCGTTTTAGCCTACGTCCACTATGAAGTTTGATGATTTTATTGCTCGACACTCGAAGATTACAATTCTTTATAACGCAGTACAACTGGTTTTGTGAGCTAAGTCTGAATCTAAGACAACCGTGGTGATTCTGAGTAAATCTGGCAGAGTCTGGCGCACTTTAGCTCTTGGAATTCTCCGACCCCTTTTCTGAATGACCAGGGGCTCTATTTATATGTGTAGGAGGCTGATATTTCACCTAAAATTCGGGGAGACCAGTTCTGGTACGTGAGGGGGCCCACATGCCCGCTTTCAGGAAATCCGGGCCCACTTTGGGATCGATTCGAAGCCCATTCGAATCGATCAAGAAATCATCCAATCAAGCTGAAATTTTGTGTGGACATTCTTCAACATGTGCTCAAGCTTTTATGAAAATTTCATAGCATTTGGACTTATAGATCTCGAGTTATGATCGATTCAAATTGGTGTTTCTTGGCAGGCTGGTTCATTCGAATCGATACGATCGAATCGATCATGGCAGCTGACTTTGTGATGACGTGGAGAGGAACTTTAGCTTTGATCCGCTTTCTTCTCATATTTGATTGAGTCGTCCTGGAGACTCTGCCACCTTGACTCGATGGATTCGAAGCAAGGCATAAGGATGGATTCGAAGCAAGGCATAAGGATGGATTCGAAGGAAGGCATACTGATGGATTCGAAGCAAGGCATAAGGATGGATTCGAAGCAAGGCATAAGGATGGATTCGAAGGAAGGCATACTGATGGATTCGAAGCAAGGCATACTGATGGATTCGAAGCAAGGTTTCCATGATGGATACGAAGCATGGCCTTTCCCTTCAACTTGCATCCATCATAACTTGACCATATGAACTCGGATTGACTTGAAACTTGGAACATTGGCTCTCTTTGCTTTTCTAGTCATGTCTTACCAATTATAGCTCAATCTGGTCTTGGACAAAATTCATCGATATCCAGGGTAGACCTATGTGCACTAGATGTCCATAACGAGCGACTCTAGGTTTCTGATCAATTCCTTGGTATCTCGGCCTTGCCAAAAGGCGGGATAACAGCGCTTGGATATCACGGATAACCTGAATCTTCTCGGGTTTAGCTTCTATTCCACGGGCGTTAACAATAAAGCCTAAGAATTTTCCTGATGCAACACCAAAAGAACACTTCGAAGGATTAATTTTCATCTTGTAATGTTGGAGGATGTCGAACATTTCTGCCAAGTCTTTATGTGGTCGCTTGATCGCAGTGACTTCACAAGCATATCATCCACATGCACTTCCATCATTTTTCCAATCTGATCTTTAAACATCCTATTGACTAAGCATTGGTAAGTAGCTCATGCATTCTTTATTCAAAATGGCATCACCACATAGCAATATAATCCAACATCGGTAATGAAACTGGTGTGCTCCTGATCGGGAATATGCATCGGGATTTGGTTATATCCTGAGTACGCATCCATGAAAGATAGCAATTCGTGTCCTTTGGTTGAATCCACCAGCTAGTCAATCCTCGAAAGGGGGAAACTGTCTTTTGGACACCCTTTGTTTAAATGTAAATAATCAATGCATGTTCTCCATTTCCTATTCGCTTTTTTCACAAGTACAGGATTAGATACCCATTTAGGGTAGAGGGCGTCGTGGATAAACCCGATGTCTTTGAGTCTATTCACCTCCTCTTTGAGAACAACAAATCTCCCCGGATCCATGCCGCGTCTTTTTTGCTTCACCGGGACATGCTTCGGGTCAATATTCAATGCATGGCTCACAATGGTAGTGTAACGATCCGCATTTTTGACCGTTCAAGTCGACAATAATCCACACATGTCCAACTCAAACCGTTCAAAAAGGGCATATGGTTATTGGGGTTAAATAAGAAAAGAAAAGAAAGAACATAAACAAACTCAGAATCTCGCAGCGGAAGGAACAAGATATAATAATAAAATAACAGTTCATGAAGCTGTTAAATAAATAAATTTGATTATTATTATACATCATAAATCAGAGTTACATACATATCAGAGATAATACAATAATGCAGCGGAAAAATAATATGGTAGTAGAATACAAATGATGTAATACCAAACTCCGTCTTCGTCCTCCAGAATAGATCTTCAACCTTATCTGAAATGCTCAGGCTGACCCGAGCGTAATGAAAAGACAAAACACTCGAGTCAGGACTAAAATATCTCATGTAAGTCAAATCGAATAAGAAAATATGAGTGTGACGGCGTCAGAGATGTTTACGGGGTTTGACATCTCCTATCCAGTGTCAATGTGAGTGCAATAACTTAAGAGATGTTACGGGATTTTTCCATCTCTCAAGGATCCGTTAAACTATCTACTATGTAGTACAATACGCTATTATAATATGTCTACATTAAAGTAAAAGTATTAAAATAGCGTTAAGCCATGGCCCATTCCACCCTTAACACAGTTTATATTCCCAAGAGCATATACAAGACCGTAGTTTCCCCAAAACCGGAAGTCACCAGAGGGCAATCCATATACTAAAGGTACAAATCAAAATCGTAGTGGTCGCGAATAGGATAATCAGTATGACAAGGTACATGAGGCAATACCAACTAGGATACTAGTAGTTGCGTGATCCGGACTGATGTTGGGCATAGCAGCTACTACCCCAACACCGCGAAACAACACTCCCAAAATCGAGGGGTGCACCCAAATCGAATCACAAAAGTAATAGACATGGTAACGAAGAAGTGTGTCCGCTAGAGGGGGCGAACCTCAATGGCCCGGCGCGGCTCCTGTTTTAGTCATGTCAGGGGTCATCCAATATCGTTCTCTTTCTTCAATCAACGCGTTCATAAAACCATCCACTTCGTTCTGGATCAACACTCCGCGTATACTAGTTATTAAAGTGGTTTTCGGTATCGACAGAGAGTATGTCCATATCCGATCCCGGTCTCTTTAATAACTACGTATTATTACACCGATGGCTCTTTTACATGTTCAAAATCAATTCATAATTGATTATCAAAAATATCATATTCGCTTCAAAAATAAAAGCCTTTTCAAAATCATCATATCTACTCAAAGTATACGATTTCATTTCAAAATCATTTTCGCCTCAATATCTCATTTCAATTTCAAAATCGTCCTATCTACTCAAAATATACGATTTCATTTCGAAAATCATTTTCGCCTTACTTTTCACAAAACGATTCACATAAACTCGAATTCCAAAATTTAAAATTTAATCCAATTTCAAATCATCAATTTCAACTCGATTCAGCTTCTCAATAAACCATTTCAAATTATCAATTTCAAATACATATTTGAACCACAAAATAAACAATTTCACTTCCAATATATTTCGAAACTTTAAATATTTCACATTTCAAAACAGTTCATATATTTATATAAGAATATAAGATTCGCTTTAAAACCATTTCGTATTCAAATTAGAATATACTTCAAATTAAACATCCGTATTAAGTAGTTTACTTAATTTCTGGAACAATTCCAATTCAATAAACTTATATTAACATTCGGATTTCAAGAATTCATTTAAGTATTAACTTCCAAATCAATTTCAGTTCAAATCCTATTCAAATCAATTTTATCTTCAAATTTAATTCAATAGTTTCAATTTAGTCCAATTCACAAATTTCTTTGAATTTCAATTAAATTCCAAATTAATTAAATCTCAATTTCAAATCAATTTTCAATTCCAAACTCAAACTTGAAATATCATTTCATATAAATTTTCTTAGAAATATTCAGAGTTCGATTAAAAGTCCAATCTTTTAAAACAAATCAACTTTCGAAATTTACGCCGTATTTCAAATTTTTTTCTTAAAAATCTAAACTTCGAATAATTAAACAATTTCATTTACCAAGTTTAAATTCCAACATCTCGAGCTTCAATTCAAAATAATTCAATTTCCATAAATTGGATTTTATTCTTAAAATCAATTCATTTAAATAATTTCAAAACAACTTTAAAATCATTTAATTTAACCAACCCAGTGTCCGTATATAATTCTCTAACCTATGGCCAAGTGGTTAGTTATTTCAATTAAATGTCAGGGATGAATATATATTACTTAAACCAATCACAGTGTCATGTGCATGTATAACAGGATATATATAAGCAAATAAACATCCAAACATTTAAATATCAACCAATAGCATCCATCGAAATAAATCATCCAATAGTCAATACAATTCACGGCAATTTCATAGTTATCAATATCGGGAAATTTGATTTCAATTAAATCCTAATTTCAATTTACTGTCAATTTAAATTTTCAACGGTGAATTCACACGACAATCTATATGACAATTAAATTTTTATCAAACAACGAAAAATAAATTCATATCACTTCATAATGTCAAATTTAACTACCATAAAGATATTCAGTACATTGTGAGCGTAAAACACTCACCTTGATTTTCTGTTGTCGCCGAGACGTTCCGGTTTGGAACTAAAACTGGACGACGCCCAACTTTAGCCCAAATTTCCACCGTCTCCAAATCCATCCAAACTAGTTTCATTTCGAAGCTCTCGTCATTACGATCGCAACGTAAAAAGTTTCGTTCCAATCGGACCTCGTATGAAGAAGTTATGCATTTTTAAAGTTTGAACGAATTAAAATATATATAAATTTACATTTCCTTTTATATTTTTATCACCTCAACACATCTGGGCCGTCCATTTTCAACCCAACAGATCTGGCCGCACAAGATCATCTTCCTCCTCATGTTCTCTTCCAGGTTACACACGCACAAAACAAAACCCATCTCCATTAGTTAGGGTTACGTGCCACCGCCTCCACGCTTGACGAAACTTCATCAAACTACCGCCATTCGAAGCGCCTCGGCCACCACCACCCACGCCTACCACCATGATGAACTCGGCCCCACCATTTGCACGCAGCTCGAGGCCGAACGGCCACTGTTCCAGTCCCCATAGCCTCCACTACGTCGCGCCATACCCCATCATCTCCGTATGGATTGAAAGCTCTCTTCGAGTGCTACAACTTTGTAGTTGAACACTTCTTCTAATTCTTCACTGATTGGAAGTAATTAAAGGGAAAAGAAGATGAATTTCTGGCCTTTGAAACTAATGGTGGCGGCTAACCCTAGCAGGTTAGGTTTTTGTGAAAAATGAATTGATGGAGGGGCTTTTATAGAAAAATACGCGACACTATTCATCCGAAATTTTCTGAACTCCAAACGAAGCGTGTCGGCTGGCGTTTCTACGGTTTACCCCATGTTCCGAACGCAATGGAACATGTTTCGGAGGCTAATTCGGTCATCTGGGCGAGTTACGGAGAAAAACGATCAGTTTTAAATTAAATCGATTTAAACCGATTTCGATGCGTTTTGGCTTGCCCCGGACAAACGGTACATCCAATTGACACGAAATTTGAAACCATATAATAATATCACATTACGGATCCGATGAAACTAGTTTCGTCGAAATCCGAGACTTTTTGAAAAATGACTATTTTAACTCGCCGAATTAAAATTAATAACAATTCGATGCGTTTCGAGCTGCCACGGTCAAACGATAACTCCGATTGCTACGAAAATTGAAATCCGACAATAACAAACTATTACGGATCCAATGGATCTAGTTTCGTTCAATTCTGAGACTGTCCGAAAAATGGTATTTTTCAGTCGATAATTAAATATTAAAAATATTCAATTTTCACAAATTAACTTTAAATTCAATTTTAAAAGTTCTATAACATTACTATAACTCCAATATGATAAGATAAAATTTTACAAATCATTTTCAATCATATTCAACTCGATTTACAATTATTTCTGAAATTTAACTTATTAAATTATCGATTTAATTGTCTAATTAAATCCAATATTCGAAAAATAAATTATTCTACTGTTTAATTTCAATATAAAATTCCCAATTTAAATTATTAACTCTTAAATCAAATTTCAATTGTTCACAAATCCCATTTTTAATTTCACAGTAATTAACAATCTTCTACAATGCAGTTTTCCATTATAAATCCAATATAAAAGATTATATTAGATTCAGCATTCAATTATATTGTAATTCAAATTCAAGTTACTTAATTCCAAATGAATTCTTTTATTTCGATTTACACTTTCATTATTGAATCAACCATTTACTTATACATTATTATCAATAGTTTATAATTCATTTACTTTCATTTTCTTCAGCTATCATCTTATTTAAATTCACAGTAATATTAAATAACATTCATTTACGTTGATTTCCATATTATAACTTCAATATTAAATGTAACATTTTATTTATTTCGTTGTTTACAATCAAATTCAATTCAATTCAGTTACTTGTTACATTCAAATTTAAATCTTTACTTACGTTCAATTACAAGTTAACATCTTTATCGAATTACAGTTTCAGTTATTATCTGCTTTCAATCAACTGTAATATTAAGTTACATTTATTTATATTAGTTTCAATAACATAAACTTCCATTATTAAACTTACCATTTTATTTATTCTTTGTTTACAATCATAACCAATTTGGTTTACAATCAAATTCAATTCATTATTTACATTCACTACAAGTTAACATCCATATTTAATTTACAAATAAGTTATTTCAGAATTCAATTTTGTATTTTAACTTGTAATTCACATTTAACAACACAAAATTTTATTTCCTTCGGATTTTTATCCAAAATTTTCATTTTAATTCGTATTTTTAAAGTGTTAAAAATACGGGTCGTTACATTCTCCCCCACTTAAAACTTTTCGTCCTCGAAAAGGAACGGAGAAGGGGAAACCATCATTTAGATATAATTCATTCAAAATATTCTACTTATTTGCAAAATTTAGTTATAGGATTTTTTCCACAAAATTTTCTAACTTCCGGATTTTTGAAAAATTTCGGCAGCACCTCCTTTGCGCGGCTAGGACCGAAAAATTTCACAGTAGTAATAATTGCATGATATACATCTCATTACAAGAATGAGGCATCCCAAACATGGGGAACACAATAATATATCACAACATAAACTGTAATCCGAGAACATACCTTTTATTTAGCGTTTATTAGCATTTTAACTTATATTTTGCATTAAGCGCAGAAGCGAGCTCCACAAGCGAAGCGCAACCCCTTTGCTACCTACTAAAATGCTCAATAACCAAGTTAGAACCATGCATGTAAAGATAGATCGATATACTTATCATAAACAACACACATATAACATGTTTAGCTTCAAAACTGAAATTCCAATTCCAGAACAGAAAACGAATCTCAGTTTTTGGTCACCTAAACGATAAAACTTGACAATGGAATCTAAATAAAAGTTGTTGCATTCGTTTCAGGCTTTCCGGAATGTCCAAAATCATTGAATTCGGACCTTCTGTTCAAAAGTTACGACCGTTTTACTAAATAGGAACGCCTCAGCCTGGCAATGAATTTGCGTAGGTCAGCGACATTTGGTCACGTTTTTTACCTTCTAAACGACAGAAAAACACAAAATGCTTAAAACAAACGTTTTAGTTTAAGTTATAAGCTTTCCAGAAAGTGCAAGATCATCAAAATCCGATACACCAGTAAAAAGTTATGGCGAGAATACTAAGGTGCTTCAGATTTCTACTCCGCACAGCCCAGCGACTAATATTGGTGTTTTAAGCCTAGTGGATGAAGGTATTTATCAAAACATTATAAACAAAAGATGTAGCACAGTTTCTAGGCTTTCTGAAAAGTCCAAAATCGTCGAATTCCGTTCAAACATTTAAAAGTTATGGCTGTTTTCGTTCCAGCATATATTGGACAATTTTGGATTTTCTTTTTTTTTTGTTTTTCCCAAATTTGCTTTTATTATTTCAAAGCACAAACCATCAAACTTCAAATTTTCTAAAGAAACAATCATAAACACAAAGTCGTTTATTTTCTTATATATCCAGGAAATAAGTTTACATTCGATTTGTTTCCGATTTATTCAAGTTTGTTTCATTCATAATTTAAATTCAAGTCAATTTGCTTCAATTTAATTTGAATTCAATTATATTTAATTTCCCTATGCTTCAAATTTGAATTTAATTATTTTAAAATTTTATTCCGTTTATTCAATTCCATTAACACTAATGAATTCTATTTAATCAATTATCATCCATCTAACAACCAATGCATATCAAACATTAACATCCATCCAAATCTATAATAAATCTTATACATTTCCAAGTCAAAATTTTAATTTCATACACTTCCAAGTTTATTGACATTTAGTTTTATTCAAATTTAATTAGTTTCCATTTACTAATTCTATATTTAATTAATTTTAAATTTAATTTATTTTACAACTTAAATTTCCTTTATATTTACAACTATCAATAGATCTTCACATTTTATTATTCACTCTCACACTGGTATATTATTCCTCTACTTATCCTTATTGGCATTTTAAACTTTTTAAGTATTTGGTAAGTTTTTGTTATGCAAATAGAATGTAGTTAAACAACATACAACCTCTTTTCATTCAAAGTTGAATTTTCAATTAATTAATTCTTAAGTCATTACTTAAATTTCACTATAATTTAATTTCACATTTACATTCACTTATAGTATTTCCATTTTATATTAACATAATGGTGAATCGCCTTTAAATGTTAATTTAAATTCCAATTATTTACTAACAATTTTATTTATATTTGCAAACCATTAATTAAATGCATATTTCATTATTCAAACCTACTTGTATATTATCCAATTAACAATTCATATAACATTTTTGAACTTCTTAAATATTTTGGTGAGTTATATTTATTCTATAGAATGAAATTTAATACTATGCGAGTTTTACAGTTTCAATTTTATTTTAAATTCATAATTTCCTAATTCTAAGGATTTCTACTTCAATTGATATTTTCACTTAGCTCTTAGGTTCATTTCTCATTTCACAATTCAAAAGTTCCGTAATGATTCAAGTATTTGTTTATCTCAATAGTTTAAAGTCATTAAATATTAAAGAACTTAAGAATTTCATCTCCGGTTTCATTTCAAATCAAGTTTGAAATAATATATACTTATATTAATGTGTATCAAGTCATACTATAGAGAATACAAAATAAAAATCAATTTTAATCAAAACAGGGTTTAGAAAAAGCTATTAAGTGATCTCCCCCACTTAGACTCTCGAAAATAAACGTCGATGATGCATGCACTCATCACCGAAATCATTCTCTAGTGTCAAGAGGGGAGTATAACACTTACTTCATTTGAAATCCTTTGAAAACAATTTCTAATCGAATATACTATCATATAATACCTATATTATACATTTCAAATTTTTTTGTTAATAAATTTTCAAAACACCGGAATTTAAATTCTCCATCTTAATTTAAATTCAATTTTATTTCATTTTATTTACCATTTATATTCATTGTCAATCATATTTACAAGTTTCATTTCTTAAAATCATCCTATAGTCAATAGTTAGAAATATTGACTAATCAACAATAACCGATGATAATCTAATATTATCATCTCCTAACAACCAATACAATCAAAATTTATAAAATTTCAAGATAATTCTTTTATATATAAAATATAATCCAAAACAATATTATGTCAATCTGTCCTATTCGAGTGTTTAGAAATTCCTATCGATGCCTTGGCGTCACAAGTTCCAACCAGAATTCATAAATACTCAATGGAACAAATTAACACAATATAAAATCATTTTTATATCAAAATTACAAATACGCTCTCTCATATACACTCAAACTCATTCATAAGGTTTAACCCTATTTCAATGAGTTATTCCCCACTAGAGCCAAGGTAATCTAAACCAAAGCTCTGATACCAACTGTAACGATCCGCATTTTTGACCGTTCAAGTCGACAATAATCCACACATGTCCAACTCAAACCGTTCAAAAAGGGCATATGGTTATTGGGGTTAAATAAGAAAAGAAAAGAAAGAACATAAACAAACTCAGAATCTCGCAGCGGAAGGAACAAGATATAATAATAAAATAACAGTTCATGAAGCTGTTAAATAAATAAATTTGATTATTATTATATATCATAAATCAGAGTTACATACATATCAGAGATAATACAATAATGCAGTGGAAAAATAATATGGTAGTAGAATACAAATGATGTAATACCAAACTCCGTCTTCGTCCTCCAGAATAGATCTTCAACCTTATCTGAAATGCTCAGGCTGACCCGAGCGTAATGAAAAGACAAAACACTCGAGTCAAGACTAAAATATCTCATGTAAGTCAAATCGAATAAGAAAATATGAGTGTGACGACGTCAGAGATGTTTACGGGGTTTGACATCTCCTATCCAGTGTCAACGTGAAGGCAATAACTTAAGAGATGTTACGGGATTTTTCCATCTCTCAAGGATCCGTTAAACTATCTACTATGTAGTACAATACGCTATTATAATATGTCTACATTAAAGTAAAAGAATTAAAATAGCGTTAAGCCATGCCCCATTCCACCCTTAACACAGTTTATATTCCCAAGAGCATATACAAGACCGTAGTTTCCCCAAAACCAGAAGTCACCAGAGGGCAATCCATATACTAAAGGTACAAATCAAAATCGTAGTGGTCGCGAATAGGATAATCAGTATGACAAGGTACATGAGGCAATACCAACTAGGATACTAGTAGTTGCGTGATCCGGACTGATGTTGGGCATAGCAGCTACTACCCCAACACCGCGAAACAACACTCCCAAAATCGAGGGGTGCACCCAAATCGAATCACAAAAGTAATAGACATGGTAACGAAGAAGTGTGTCCGCTAGAGGTGGCGAACCTCAATGGCCCGGCGCGGCTCCTGTTTTAGTCATGTCAGGGGTCATCCAATATCATTCTCTTTCTTCAATCAACGCATTCATCAAACCATCCACTTCGTTCTGGATCAACACTCCGCGTATACTAGTTATTAAAGTGGTTTTTGGTATCGACAGAGAGTATGTCCATATCCGATCCCGGTCTCTTTAATAACTACGTATTATTACACCGATGGCTCTTTTACATGTTCAAAATCAATTCATAATTTATTATCAAAAATATCATATTTGCTTCAAAAATAAAAGCCTTTTCAAAATCATCATATCTACTCAAAGTATACGATTTCATTTCAAAATCATTTTCGCCTCAATATCTCATTTCAATTTCAAAATCGTCCTATCTACTCAAAATATACGATTTCATTTCGAAAATCATTTTCGCCTTACTTTTCACAAAACGATTCACATAAACTCGAATTCCAAAATTTAAAATTTAATCCAATTTCAAATCATCAATTTCAACTCGATTCAGCTTCTCAATAAACCATTTCAAATTATCAATTTCAAATACATATTTGAACCACAAATTAAACAATTTCACTTCCAATATATTTCGAAACTTTAAATATTTCACATTTCAAAACAGTTCATATATTTATATAAGAATATAAGATTCGCTTTAAAACCATTTCGTATTCAAATTAGAATATACTTCAAATTAAACATCCGTATTAAGTAGTTTACTTAATTTCTGGAACAATTCCAATTCAATAAACTTATATTAACATTCGGATTTCAAGAATTCATTTAAGTATTAACTTCCAAATCAATTTCAGTTCAAATCCTATTCAAATCAATTTTATCTTCAAATTTAATTCAATAGTTTCAATTTAGTCCAATTCACAAATTTCTTTGAATTTCAATTAAATTCCAAATTAATTAAATCTCAATTTCAAATCAATTTTCAATTCCAAACTCAAACTTGAAATATCATTTCATATAAATTTTCTTAGAAATATTCAGAGTTCGATTAAAAGTCCAATCTTTTAAAACAAATCAACTTTCAAAATTTACGCCGTATTTCAAATTTTTTTTTTAAAAATCTAAACTTCGAATAATTAAACAATTTCATTTACCAAGTTTAAATTCCAACATCACGAGCTTCAATTCAAAATAATTCAATTTCCATAAATTGGATTTTATTCTTAAAATCAATTCATTTAAATAATTTCAAAACAACTTTAAAATCATTTAATTTAACCAACCCGGTGTCCGTATATAATTCTCTAACCTATGGCCAAGTGGTTAGTTATTTCAATTAAATGTCAGGGATGAATATATATTACTTAAACCAATCACAGTGTCATGTGCATGTATAACAGGATATATATAAGCAAATAAACATCCAAACATTTAAATATCAACCAATAGCATCCATCGAAATAAATCATCCAATAGTCAATACAATTCACGGCAATTTCATAGTTATCAATATCGGGAAATTTGATTTCAGTTAAATCCTAATTTCAATTTACTGTCAATTTAAATTTTCAACGGTGAATTCACACGATAATCTATATGACAATTAAATTTTTATCAAACAACGACAAATAAATTCATATCACTTCATAATGTCAAATTTAACTACCATAAAGATATTCAGTACATTGTGAGCGTAAAACACTCACCTTGATTTTCTGTTGTCGCCGAGACGTTCCGGTTTGGAACTAAAACTAGACGACGCCCAACTTTAGCCCAAATTTCCACCGTCTCCAAATCCATCCAAACTAGTTTCATTTCGAAGCTCTCGTCATTACAATCGCAACGTAAAAAGTTTCGTTCCAATCGGACCTCGTATGAAGAAGTTATGCATTTTTAAAGTTTGAACGAATTAAAATATATATAAATTTACATTTCCTTTTATATTTTTACCACCTCAACACATCTGGGCCGTCCATTATCAACCCAATATATCTGGCCGCACAAGATCATCTTCCTCCTCACGTTCTCTTCCAGGTTACACACGCACAAAACAAAACCCATCTCCATTAGCTAGGGTTACGTGCCACCGCCTCCACGCTTGACGAAACTTCATCAAACTACCGCCATTCGAAGCGCCTCGGCCACCACCACCCATGCCTACCACCATGATGAACTCGGCCCCACCATTTGCACGCAGCTCGAGGCCGAACGGCCACTGTTCCAGCCCCCATAGCCTCCACTATGTCGCGCCATACCCCATCATCTCCGTATGGATTGAAAGCTCTCTTCGAGTGCTACAACTTTGTAGTTGAACACTTCTTCTAATTCTTCACTGATTGGAAGTAATTAAAGGGAAAAGAAGATGAATTTCTGGCCTTTGAAACTGATGGTGGCGGCTAACCCTAGCAGGTTGGGTTTTTGTGAAAAATGAATTGATGGAGGGGCTTTTATAGAAAAATACGCGACACTATTCATCCGAAATTTTCCGAACTCCAAACGAAGCGTGCCGGCTGGCGTTTCTAAGGTTTACCCCTCGTTCCGAATGCAATGGAACATGTTTCGGAGGCTAATTCGGTCATCTGGGCGAGTTACGGAGAAAAACGATCAGTTTTAAATTAAATCGATTTAAACCGATTTCGATGCGTTTTGGCTTGCCCCGGACAAACGGTACATCCAATTGACACGAAATTTGAAACCATACAATAATATCACATTACGGATCCGATGAAACTAGTTTTGTCGAAATCCGAGACTTTTTGAAAAATGACTATTTTAACTCGCCGAATTAAAATTAAAAACAATTCGATGCGTTTCGAGCTGCCACGGTCAAACGATAACTCCGATTGCTACGAAAATTGAAATCCGACAATAACAAACTATTACGGATCCAATGGAACTAGTTTCGTTCAATTATGAGACTGTCCGAAAAATGGCTATTTTTCAGTCGATAATTAAATATTAAAAATATTCAATTTTCACAAATTAACTTTAAATTCAATTTTAAAAGTTCTATAACATTACTATAACTCCAATATGATAAGATAAAATTTTACAAATCATTTTCAATCATATTCAACTCGATTTACAATTATTTCTGAAATTTAACTTATTAAATTATCGATTTAATTGTCTAATTAAATCCAATATTCGAAAAATAAATTATTCGACTGTTTAATTTTAATATAAAATTTCCAATTTAAATTATTAACTTTTAAATCAAATTTCAATTGTTCACAAATCCCATTTTTAATTTCACAGTAATTAACAATCTTCTACAATGCAGTTTTCCATTATAAATCCAATATAATAGATTATATTAGATTCAGCATTCAATTATATTGTAATTCAAATTCAAGTTACTTAATTCCAAGTGAATTCTTTTATTTCGATTTACACTTTCATTATTGAATCAACCATTTACTTATACTTTATTATCAATAGTTTATAATTCATTTACTTTCATTTTCTTCAGCTATCATCTTATTTAAATTCACAGTGATATTAAATTCATTCATTTACGTTGATTTCCATATTATAACTTCAATATTAAATGTAACATTTTATTTATTTCGTTGTTTACAATCAAATTCAATTCAATTCAATTCAATTACTTGTTACATTCAAATTTAAATCTTTACTTACGTTCAATTACAAGTTAACATCTTTATCGAATTACAGTTTCAGTTATTATCTGCTTTCAATCAACTGTAATATTAAGTTACATTTATTTATATTAGTTTCAATAACAAAAACTTCCATTATTAAACCTACCATTTTATTTATTCTTTGTTTACAATCATAACCAATTTGGTTTACAATCAAATTCAATTCATTATTTACATTCACTACAAGTTAACATCCATATTTAATTTACAAATAAGTTATTTCAGAATTCAGTTTTGTATTTTAACTTGTAATTCACATTTAACAACACAAAATTTTATTTCCTTCGGATTTTTATCCAAAATTTTCATTTTAATTCGTATTTTTAAAGTGTTAAAAATACGGGTCGTTACAGGCAGGTGAGATTCCACAAATGTCGGAATGAGTCCAAGCGAACACGTCTAAATTCGCTCGGACAAAACTAGCAAGTTCTTTCATCATCGGGGGGCTGAGCTGTGATCCGATCTTTAGGACTCGTGACGGGTCGTCGTGGCTGACTGTGATACCAATCGTCATATTAGCCGGTGCAACCTTGGTCTCTTTGGGCTCCTCTTCATCGTCCCTTGGATCTATATCTCTATAGAACAAACTGTGGCGCCCGAGCCAAGGCTCAGGCGCTAGTTGTCAATCTTCAGCAGCTTGGATGCGGACTGACTTGTCCACACCCTTACCTTTCTCCTTGCCCTGGGCATCCCCTAACTCAGCTAAATAATAGGCATGTCCAATTGCTTGATCACCATGAAAAACTCCAACACCATTATCTATCAGAAACTTCAAAGTCAAACACCATGTGGCAAGAGCTTCTCGGAATTCGGCTAGAGCCGGTCAACCTAGAAAAACGTTGTAAGGAGACTCAACATCCACTCAACATCCAAAACATCAAGATTTGCACTCTCCTTCGGTCGCCTTCCCAACTCTATAGGTAATTCTATATAACCAACAGCTTCAGTTGCAACACCATTAAAACCGTATATGCGGGCTTTAGATGGCTTTAAATCCTTAGCTTCCATTTTCATATAGTCATAAGCTTTTTTGAAAATTATATTTACTGAACTTCCACAGTCTTGAATATCCTTCTCATCAAAGCAGGACCGATCATGGCCGGAATGACCATTGGGTCGATCATTGAAGCCTCCACCTTATTTGCATCTCTGTTTCTAAACACGATATCATCTATCATTGTACGTTGCGGTTTTGCCGGAGCTCCATCTTCCGTATTCGAACAGCATTCAAAATCCACATGCTTAATCACGCTAGCGTAGCGTTCCATCCCATGCCAACTTTTACCAGCTGGATGCAGACCTCCGATTATTGTATTGATTACTATTCTTCCACCGGTCCATGCAAGCTCCTCAGCCCTACGCGATGCTTGTCCTCGGTTGGTGTTAGATGTCCCATGCCCGCCGTCCTATGGGGCTTCACAAACTACAGTAGTTTCCTTTCTCGAATCAGTTTCTCTATTCCATCCTCGAGATTGCTGCATTCATTTGTGTTATGCCCATAGCACTCGTGAAACCGATAATATTTTCCGGTTTGTTTTTGTTTCTCAGTCGATTCTTTTGGAGGCGGCTTCCTATATTGCATGATAATGCAACTAGACAAATAGATATTCTCCAATAACATATTCAACGGTGTGTAAGTATTGAACATCGAAATCCTAGGATTCCCTCTTCCAGAATCCCACTTTCGTTCTTGTCCCCTATCTCCACCTTTCTTTTGCTGATTCGGCTTGTTTTGGACATTCACTTGAACTTTTCCAAAGCTATCGTCAAACTTCTTTACTGCAATATTACTTTATACTCCATCTCCGCTTGGCCCTACAACACTCTTCTTTTTGGAGGATCTGGCTTCCTCCTTTCTTAAATACTGAACCGCTTTCGCATAGAAGCGTTCCAACGTTGCAGATGGCTTACCGACTAACCAATCGCCAAAATTAGACTCTGGATCAATTCTCTAGTCACGGCCATGAGTATTACATGGTCATTTGGATTAATAATTTCTATAACAGTTGTATGGAACCTTTCCAAATAATCCTTCAACGATTCTCCTAGAGCCTCAATCACGTTGGACAGGGACATCACATCCTTGGGATGAGTTGCATGCATCCGGAAATGCTCCATAAACTTTTTTGCCAAATCATCAAATATGGAAATCGATCGTGGGGGTAATCTTATGAACCACATCGTTGTTATTCCAAAGAGAGATATAGGAAAGCATCTACATTTGGTCGCATCATCCGCTCACGCAGAGTCCGTTAGTCGTTCGCATCTCCTGATATGCTGCATGGGGTCGGTTTTTCCTTTGTAGACGGACATTGATGGCATGTTGAACCTCCTCGGATACTCTGCATGTAGAACATTATCAATGAACGGGGTATGGCTTCTCGAGATTCGCCATTCATCGTTGGTCAAGCCTTGGCTCTCTCTCACCAACTGTCTGATCATTGCCGATAAGTCCGGCGTTTGGATGGTTGGTGCCAAGCGGTAGTCGTGCTCCACCTCACGTGAATGGTCTGGTCGATGTCTGTGGGCTATTTCATGCCTTCTTGGTTCACCATCATCTCGATGTGTATCTTGTACATTCATTTCATCATCATTCCGGGGAAGTACTTGGTCAGCATTAAATCGAACTCCATCATCCAAACCAACAGAAACAACTCCCCCTCGATTCCCAAGGTGTATGGAAGGATTTCCTCCTCTGGAGGAGGGACCAGTACCGATCTCTATGGATGGATCGGCATCGATCGGTCCTGGCAGACCATGATGGTCTGCCAGTTGACGCTCTGAAGTTTCTGTTCGACGATGGAAATTCTATCGGTTTATAAAACCGTCGAACGAATTAAAAATTAAAATATAACCGCAAGCGCACGGCGTACTATTGAAGTACGTGGTGAATATGGGTCGATCCGCAGGGAATTGATGATTTTAAAAATCTATTCAATCAAATTAAACCAAATTCGAGTGAAAGTTAAGCTAGAGAATTAGAAAATTAACTAAATAAAAGAAAAGAGATGCAAATATAAGAGTTAAATGACAATTTAGAGAATAAATCCACTCTCTAGATCATGTAGTTCAACATATATGAAATCGTAATCTCTCTTTTATGGTCATTAGTGCTTTAATTTATGTGCTTATCATAAGTATGTCATATTTGTGCTATTGATTAGCCAACATAAGCCATCAAACTATAACACACCACTTAAACCACTTACTAACTTTAATGAAACTTGACAATGAAAATGAAATCTATTTTAAGTAAGGCCTATTAACTATTGATTAGAAATATAGACCATCAAATTTTAATTTCAAATCACTTTCTTTTGCCATAATCATAATTTCATGAAGAGGCAATTAGTGTTAGTGATTGATTAAGCATAGCCTATTTGATGTCAACAATATAGGCTATCAAATTCAAAGCAAAAACAACTAGTAAACCATTTCTATCATCATCATTAAGCACAAAAAGAGAGAATGAATTAACAAATAGTTGAAGCTACATAATTAGAGAGCTTCATTACCCCTAAATTGAAGCGGTTTAGCCTCTCATATTTGTCATTTGATTAACAAATGTAGCTTGCAACATGAAAGCAAAATGGAAGCTAAATGAAAGAAAACTATTCTAATTGCATAAAAGAAAATCTACACTATTAGCATGAAAGGAAATGAACATGTAATTAAAAGGAAACAATAATTACATTGCATAGAAAAAGAGGAAAAGTACATGAAATAAAAAATGGCTAAGTAGCCATGAAAAGAGAAAGAGAGCTTGTCTTTTTATTTTGAGCCTAAACTAAACTAAAAAGAGACTAAGGGAGAAGAGGTTTACATGAAACATAAGGGGTACTTATACATGTGTTAAACCCTAATTCATATTTTTGGTGAATGCCCAAAATACCCTCTTAGGAAGTGTGGAGGCCAAGTAATCATTAGCTTCAAATAATTCTCATTTAAGTGTACATGAAGCCATTAATTCCATAAGCATGTGCATTAGCCTCTAATTTGTACATTAAGGTAGGTGGATAGGTGGGGTCCTCCATTATCTTCACTTTGAATTATTTCCATCTTCATTTGTTCTATTTACTCTTGTGCATGCATATATCATCATGTAACCACTTGTGAAATTCACCAAATTTCCTACAAAACAACATAGAAAATTCCAAGTAAATTTTCACAATTTAATAAATGCACAAAAATGACCATTTTTCCCTTGGATGAAGATGAATATGTGATAATTTGAAATAATTTGAATTTTGGTTTAAACAAGTTAAAATACCCGATATGCTCATTTATTTAATTTAAATAGATTAAATATGGTGGTAAAAATATGCACATTCACGTGCACATCAAATACCCCTACACTTATCTTTTTATTCGTCCTCGAATAAAGAAAAAAACTAAGATAAATCCGTTTTCGTAGGGAGCACGATTGCATTGAGCGTATGCAACAAGCCGTTAAACCTCTGGGTGTCCCCAGTAGGACGAGTGTTGCCTCGTGAGGGTTTTCAGCGAATACTACCCACAAAATACAAATGCAGGATGAAAATATTTACAAAATGCAAGATTTATTTACAAAGAGATGAATGGGAGTTTTTTGAAAATATTTACAATGGAGGATTTACTTTTAAATTGACACAAATAAGTTAAATATAGGTTTTTGTCATTATCTTGAGATTTAAGTCATTTACTCGTCAAAATTTCCAACAAAAATCAAGTTATCATAACAAATAGGCTATAGTTTAACTCGTTGTTTCAGTTAATAACACAGTGTAACTATGAAATGGATCCTTAGTTAATTATCAAAGTTTATCAAAGTGATATTTTTATTTCTTTTCAATAACAAGTCAAATCAAATAAGTTAAAATAGTGCTTGGATTTCATTTTCTTATTCTCTCCATTTTTTCTTTTGAAAATTTTGTTGATATTAACAATATTTACATATGCCTAACTCGGATAAACTGAGGCCAGATATATTACCCATGCACTACCTTGCGGACTGATGTGAGGGGATACAGAGCATGGCGAGTGAACACACAAGTGTGAACACTTATTGACTGTAGGCGTTATTAGTAAAATAATTTATATATACACACACCTAACTCAGATAAACTGAGGCCAGATATACCGATCGTGCACTGCCTTTCAGGCTTACGTGAGAAGGGTACAGAGCATGGCGAGTGAACACACGAGTGTGAACACATGACTCTAGGTGTTTTTAAAAATATATATATATATATATATACATATATACAAGAAATATTTTTTTGTATTTTGTATTTTGTATTTTTTTTCTTTTTTTTTTCTTTTTTTTTTGTTTTTTTCGAAGAGAGAGTTTTGCAAAATCATCTTAGCACCATTTAACTTAGAAGACAAAAAAATGTTATATCCTTTACTTTAAATTCACCACTTTTTAAAACAAAGATTTTCAATTAGGATATATTTCACAATTAACACGTATGAATCTTCCTATATACTAGTTAAACCATTATTATTTGTAATCAGCCTTCATTTTTATTTTTGCTAAAACAAATAAATTTTCAAAATTTTCAATTTAATTAACCAAAACCATCTATTTATACTATAGTGTTTCTTTAAAAATAAATCAAAAAATGCTATAAAAAATTGTTTTTTTGTTTTTGAGATTTTTTTTTAATTT
Source organism: Allium fistulosum (assembly GCA_030737815.1). Taxonomy (NCBI): domain Eukaryota; kingdom Viridiplantae; phylum Streptophyta; class Magnoliopsida; order Asparagales; family Amaryllidaceae; genus Allium; species Allium fistulosum. Next base: position 1,150,535,605 of record CM060905.1, read on the forward strand.
TGGAAAGAAAATAATAATAAATAAACCATGAAAAATCGAAAATGATGATGAGTCTCCCCCCACACTTGATTTGACTGTGTCCCCACAGTTAACCCAAGTGGAAGGAGAAAAATAAAAATAAAAATGGCGTTTACTTATATGAAAATGAACGGTATTTACACGAAATCAGAAAGTATATCGTCAAAAAGTAAATGAAACGGTCTTCCGAAGACCGATTCATTTGTCTCGTTAAGTATACGAGACACTGCTTAAGCTCGGAAAACCAAACCATACAAGATTTCAAAGTTGAATTTGGATTTGGAAAAACGAATGCTGTTTTATTAAAAATTGTACGACTCGTTTTATTTTCAATGATTTTTGGGGTTGATAAAACGATTGATTGAAGTTCAAGTTTATTTTCACCAAATTGAAATTCAAGCAGTTCGCTCAAAAATTCTTCAGAATTATTGATTTCAAAATCAAATTGGTGATTTAAATCTTCCCCATCAGAGTTTAACGACTCGTTTTCAAAAAGTCCATAAAACTCGTGTTCGTTAAATTCGACTTCCTTTGTTGGATTATCAACAACTTCATTGCGTATCTCAAGTTCAAAATCCAAAGTTGTATTCAAATTTTCAGAAAAAGGAAGATCGAAATTTAAATCGAGTTTCTCACCCTCAAAAGAATTGAAATCCAAGTCAATCGCCAAATTTTCAACAACTTCGTTAAGATCGTTATTTTCAATTTCAAAATTTGTTATTTGAAAATCGTCGATTTGGGTAAAAGATGGATTATTGTTTGACTCGTCACATGTTGGAATTTTATTTTGTTTTTCATGTTGTTTCATATATGTTTCAAACAACGAATTCGTGTGATCATCGTAAATTTCGTTCATTTGCTCAACAAAATCCAATTTATAATTATTAACATGAGGATTTTTTTGTTGAGAACAAAGATTTTCAATCGTAACGTGGTTATGATTATTCCCATTGCCAAATTCGTTTGAAAAGTTGTTTCTATTTTCATTTTGAGTTTGAAATTCATTTTGGAGTTTGAAATTGAATTGGCATGGGTTATAATCGAAATCGTTTGAATTTTGAATTGAATTCAAATTTTACAATCCTTGACTCGAGTTGTTACACAAATATGAATTACACAAATCATTTATCATTTGATTTTGTTGTGTAGAGATTTCAAGTAGAGATGAAATGCTATTTTTGAGATTCGAGGGTTGGTCATCGTTTTGAAAACTTTGTTGTTCAAAATTCGAATTGTTTAAACAATAATTGGTGTTAAAATATCCATACGAATTTGGAGTGAAATCATTTGGATTATATTGATTTTCACAACTATTGTAAAATTCATGTGCGTGGGGAAACTCGGACATTTTCAAGAATTTTTTTATTTTGTTTTGTTTTTTTTATAAAGGAAAAATATTTACAAATAGAATTTATTTTTCAAAAGGGAAATTGATTTTTTTTTCAAATTTTTTTTCTTTGTTTTTGAAAAGGTTTTATAATTTTTTTTTGGATTTTGGTTTTTTAAAATTTTTTGGATTTTTGAAATTTTAAAGGAAAAGGATTTAAAAATTTCAAGGGAAAAGGAATATTTACAATTTTTTTAGTTTTGGATTTTTGAATTTTTTTTGTTTTTGTTGTTTTTTTTGTTTTTTTTTAAATATGCATGAACTAATGCAACTAAATGAATGCAAGGGTTAATTACAAATGATATATCTTAAGTTAACCCAACATTGTATAATCACACATTGTCTTAGATCAACAAGATAGTTCTTAGCCAGGTAACAAACAGGATTTATCGGTGCACCACGAATCACCGTAGTAATGCAGCCGAAGGTTTAAGTACCTTCAAAGGAACAACCACAATAATATTTATGAATCACCGTAATATTTATAAATGGTTATTACTCTGCCGTATCCTAGACACCAAGAAATTAAATTGTTCAAAGAAGACAACTTGTCAATATACAATTAAAAGTTATCGATGTCTAATTGTTATTATTAATCAAAATCTAGAATGAAATGCAAAGCAGAAATTAAACGTGTATTAACAATGCAACTACAAATGATTTTTGTTTTTGTTTTTGGTTTTTTTTTTCTTTTTTTTTGATTTTTTTTTCTAAAATGCAAGAAAACAACAATGCAAGGCAAATACAAACTAGAGATGAAAGCAAAAAAAAAATTAAACAAGCAAGCGGAGCAGTTTTATAGCAGCAGCTCCTCTTCTTCTGAAATTCTGCTTTGTCAACCTGAAATAAAAACAAAATATATACAAATTTTTTATATCAAAGAAAGAGTAAAACAAATGAAAAAATAAAACAAACTAAACCCAAACAAATTCACAACAACCCCACTTTTTCTTTAACAAATTCCAAAGTTTTTTTTTTGGAAGGAAACTTAAAAGTGAAGTTTTACTTTAAAAAAAATTGTTTTTGTTTTTTTATCAAAGGAGTACTTAAAACAATGGAAAATGAAATCAAAAGAAACCAAACAAAACCAATGAAAGAAAAATCAGAGAAAACTAAAATGAAATGTTTTTTTTGTAATACCCGAGAAGATATAAGCAGAAGAAAATAAAAAAAATAAAATGAATTTACTTAGCCCAGCAATCTCGGCCCACTACCCAACCTAAAAATGTATTCACAACTTCTCAATTATGTTCTCCCCAAAATGATATTAACAGCTTCTCAAATCTTTTTTCTTTCGTTCGAATCAATTTGCAAGTTCCCAAAAAAATTATTCTTTTTCCAATCCTCCACAAAATTCCACACAAGCCAACTTCAAATAGGAGTTCGTGATTGGTAGAGGAGGTTGGGGTGATTCGAGCTTGGTTTGCGAGTGGTTAAGGCTGTGATGTTGTAGATGGTCGATTGTGAGTTGTTATGACACCAGCATTAGTTCGTATTTGTATTTGTCAAATGGTTGAATGCGAGTTGTTCAGGAGCGAATCATGATGAAGTTGCAGGAGGCGATCGATAGAGTTTGTATGTCGTAGGATGGAAGTTGATTTGATGATGTGTGATTTCGAGTTTGGAGTTTGTGGATAGGTATGTAAGTTTGTTGTCTGGTGCTGCAGCAGTATTTTTTTTGGTTTATGAGGAAGTTTTCGAGCAGGCAATGGTGGATTTTGGTTAGAGGAATGAAGTCTCAGGTGGTTGTTGTGGATGAAAACGATGTCATTCGGCAATTTGCAGTGATACACACAGAGGTGGTAGTAGTAGTAAGGGTGGGTGGTTTTGAAGTTTGGAGACAGTTAGCACAGCAGAGGATGTGAGGGATGGTTTGTATGGGTTGTTAATGGAAGGCACTGTGCAGTTGTTTGAATTGTGAGGAAGAACTGTTATGATGCTAGCAGATTTTGGATTCGACTGTTCGATTTGGGGGGTTGTGTTTCAGAGGATGTGAAGGTGAAGGAGGTTCTGTTGAGAAGGGTATGTGGTGCCTCTGGTAGTTGTTAATGTAGTTCGACAGAGGGAAGTTGAAGTATGGGAAGGTGATATGCTGTCGGTGATAACTGGTGCTAGCAGTAAGATGGTTGAAGTGACAATGTAAAGACTTGGCAGTGAAGTGCAAATTTCATATATGTTGAGTGAACTTTGGGGTTGTGATGTAGCAGGTAGATGTATGTAGTGGTTTGGTGACAGGAATTAGTAGTGCACAGTTTTGCATAGATGTAACAGTGTATATGTGCACAGTTTTCTGGTGTTAATGGCAAGGAAGATAGAAAGTTAGTAAGTGTGGGGGGGAGACTCAATTTTATTGAATGGTGAAGAGTATGGGAAGACGGTGATGAATGTGTGATGTGATTTTGTGGTAGTGGTGGAGTATGTCAAATGTAGCAAAGAGGTGAAGGCAGCACTGTTGTGAGTTGTGTATGCAGTGGATGAAGTTGAATATGCAGGGGGAAGGTTGTTGATGTGAAGTGTGGATCACTAAACCAAGTTTGAAGGTTTGTGGAGTGGCAGTAGGTTGATAAAGGCGGTTTTGGGTAGTTGTTGGGTAGCTTGTGGTTTGTAGGCAAATGATGGGATGTGGGATGGTTTGGAGATTGTTGAAGAAGGAGAGAGTGAGTGGTTATTAAATGAATGCTTGTGTGAAGTTCTGGGCAGAATATGTTGAAGTGATGGATGACAGTGGAGCTTTGGCAAATGTGGTGCTGTGATGGAACAATAGAAGTGATGGTATGGTGTTTGTTGTGACTATTGGTTGGTCGAAGCAAGGAGGTAGGAGAATGTTTGTGGGTGTTTGTGATGGCAGAATGGAAATGGTAGTTGTAACAGAGAGTGTAGATGAGCAGATTGTTGTGAAGTGAGTGAATGAAGCAGGGTGACAGATCAGTTTGAAATTGTTGTTTGTAAAGCCAGTGGATGATGTTGAGGCTATAGAAGTTGATGTGGAGGAAGTTTTTGAGGTGAACAGAGCTTGAAGCAAGAAGTGGATTCACAGTAAATAGAAGTAAGAAGTGGATGCTTTGTTTGCTCTGGAGAACAGTGGGCAACAGGGGGAAGTGTTTGTGCAGGGCTGTGCCCAGTGAATAGTGCAATGTACACTGTTTTTTTTTGTAACTTGTAAAATGAAAACTTGTAAATATTCCTCTGATAAGCTAGAACTTTCTGATGTCGAGTAAGGAGTGGAGTCTCTTCTAGCTTTCCCTCGCTGCTACTGATTGAGTTTGTTCATCAAGTTGATATTAGTCTGAATTTGTTGATTTAGTTGTCGACGACTCTCCATCATCTCTCTCATTAAATTATGAAATTCAGCTCTTGTAATTGAATCAGTGGGATTCTGAACTTCAATCGGTTCAACATTCACATTTGTTTATTGATTGTTTGGGTCTCCTTGTTGGATGCTAGTATTCTCATTTCCTTCCAAGTTCTGAGAAGTAGATCTAGTATGTCTCACCATTCTCAATAGCTTTGCTTAGATTTCTACAAATCTGAGTAGTACAAGAAACTCCTTGAAGATAATTACAGACCTTCTATGGGGGATTTATCCAATCCAGTAGCAACAAAGTGATCCTAATGAACTGAGAATCAAGTTTCTCAGTGAAAGCACCAAAATGTTTGCAACTAAATTGTCACAAATATCGAAGAATAGTTTTTTGTAGAGAAGTAAGTGAAGAAAACAAAAATTAAACTGAGTAGATGAATTAACAAAAAACAGAGAATTAAGTATAATTAGAGACACGGAAATGTATAGTGGTTCGGCACTGTATGCCTACATCAACTTTGAAGATTATCCTTTATTAATCACTTATAAATCTAATTACAGTATTAGAAAATAGAAAATACTTGATTACAATGGAGTCTAGAGTAATAAGAAGCGTAAAGATCCTTAGAATGACCCATTAGGCAAGTATTTATAGGTTAAGACGACCATGTATCTCTTTGAAATTTCAGTTGAAGGACCTTCTAATCCACATGGGCCCACTATCGCTAGGCCAATTCCCAATGTGGAGGGATCGGTACCGATCCCTTCTTTGGTTGAATTTTGGAGAATGATCCCTACAGTGGCTTCATCATGCAAAAACATGTTTAACCTTCAATTTTCCCATTATTTGGATCACTAGAACTCGAGTTACTGTTTGATCTTTGATTTAGCATTACTTGTGCACTTCTCTCTGCCAATCCCTTCCAAGGTATACATGTCATCCTTCCAACATTGTCCTTTTGATGTGCGATCCCTAAGGTAGGTTCCCTAGGGTCCATATATCTTGCTCCTCAAATTTTATAAGGATTGGATTTGTAGATCTTAAGATATGGATTGTTTTATGCAAGAATGCTCTTGTATTTCGATGTATGCCAATCTCTCCTTCTTGAAGTATGTCGATCCCACTTAATGAGCTAATCTATGCCGAGCCCTTCCATCCATTGAGCCATATTCCATATTTTGAGCATTCTACATTGTACATCCATCAAATCCATTCAATCCTGACTTTATATGATAATTTGTACTTGACTTTTGGGTCCCAAAATCATCACTCTGGAGTCATCAGCCTTGATGGCATTCGAATCTAACTCTTGCAATTAGTTTGAAATAGTCAGGCTAGAATGTTGGATAACAACACCAATGTAGAAATAACACCAGTGCTGATTTGTGGAATCCAAGTGTCCCATGCAGTTGAACTCATAAGACTGCTTGAATTCCATACATCACCACCATTGTTATTTTAACATTAATATGGACGAAATTGCACAGGGATTAAGTGATTTTTTTTACTTAACTACATAATTTCTAAAATATCTTTATTAAATCATGTTGTATAGTTTTTATTCATATTATTTACATATTTTAAAATAAGCTAGGATCATGTTCAAATATTTGGAATAATTAATGTTGGAATATGCATAACGGTGAATCGAGTTTCTTTAGGAAGCCTAATATAGTGAAAATGATGAAATGGATACTATATATACATAAATATTAGTTTATTTATTACATGATCTATACACCTAAATAATACTTGAGATATGAAAGTTAAGAGGTGAAGTTGTTAAACTATTAATTCCCATCATATATGATGTCATTTCAAAAACAATATTGGGCTTAATTTTTCCTTATGTTTTTACTTTAAATCTGAATGCTTTATTATAAGAAAATATTTTTTATTAATTCAATATAGTATCTCTGGTTTTTTTAATTTGATAACATGCTTATTTTATGGTTTAGTTACTAATATTATAAATGAATACGATCGTATTTTTATATAATATTAATGGCTAATTAATTTATTTAGTTATCATCAAAGAGAAATAATACATAATAAATTCTCTAATTTGAAAATTGAAATCAAATCAAAGAGAAATAAATTATCATCATTGGAACTATTTAATTCTTCATTTATTATGAATTCAAATTTTAAATAGTTAATATATGAATTCACTCTCACTTTAACATGCATCCAACAATAAATATATTCATTCTCAAGTTAACCGTAACTTTTCATTTATTACTACATAAATATTTTATATCGATAATTGCCTACAAATTGAAATGAAATTTATATCATTATTTTTTTCCTTTATTCGTTATAGAATATGTATACTTAAATTGTACATAGCTTCAAACCCAGAATCTTTATTGGTGAAATCATTATACTTTATATTCTAAGAATAATGTTGGTTTGTTTCTATTAATGCATCAAGTTTTTGAAATTATTACCTTGTTCTTTAAGAAATCAAAAGATATCAAAAAATACATTCAGTTTTCTAAAATAATTGCAATTTTATTAGAGGGTGTGTAATTGAAATATAAAATATTATGAGTTATAACTATATGGCTAGTTGATTTGAAATATTAGATGTTTGTTTACTTAGTTGAATTCTCAAATGTTGGTAATTAATTCTTTTAACTAGCATGAGAGAGAGTTTATTTAAGAACCAGTATGTAATCAATTCTCTAATTCAATTTGAATAAAATATAACACTAAATTCATATTGTAAATAATTCTCTAGTTAATTTGAATTCAGGTTTACATTAGTAAATACCTTTATCTTAGTTTACTTACATTCTTGAGCTCCATAAAATTAAATATGAATTCATTTTCAAAGTGTTTGTTTTATTTATATATCGGATATATTGGAATCCTGGAGGTATTGAAGTGTAACGATCTGCCTTTTCGACCCCCGCATGTCGACTAATACATCCATGGTATTCATATGCCGAGCACCTAAGTGTCGAAAAGACGAATTTTAGGGTGAAATAAAACAAGAAAGAAGAGAACACAATATCAGAATCTCACATGCCGAGCAATAACATAATATCTCAAAAGGTATTTACCAAAAAGAAAACCTTGATATACATAGATCAATCAGAGTAAACTAACCTATCATCAGTCTGGACAGATATAACTACCTGTCCTCACAAATGTTGATAGATACAAATCAATTAATGTAGAGGAAATAAAGTACGATAGAAAATCATCCAGCTCCTCTCCAAGAGCTCCAATGAACCACAGCTAAATCTAGAAACATACTCGAGCTGACTCGAGCATTAGGAAAATAACACCAAGATTAGTTTGGTAAACTAGCGTGAGAAACTCAAATCATGTGGATTTATTATATCTTAAAACCCTTCGAAATACGGGTATCTCATAAGACCACGCAACCAATAAACACGAATGTGTTTTAACCTTACAATAACCAAACAATTTCTATTGTAAAATCCAGTGTAATATAATAATGTCTAAGGTGTGAAATATAAATAATCACATAACTGTGATGCAAGTGAGTGAACATCACAACAATAATAGGTATACAATCACAACCTCTAAGGTGTGTTCGCTAATTGTGTAGGATTTCCACGTACGTCTCTTCGGGGAAGCCAAATCCGACCTACGGCACAAGGATCAGAGATATCTTTCCGAAGCGGCGTACATCTCTAGTGAATGTACCGTAGGAAAACCATTGCTAGTCTTGCTAAGACCTAATGCATCGCTCCTGCATGCATATCCAATAAGTATCTCTAGAAATGGAGTCGCATGCACCCTATGGGTTTGCCAACCCTATTAGCTATGCCTCCTATCTCTAGTTTTAGTCATACCCGCTGATGAGGCTATGTTTGGCATTTCAGCCCACGAGTCACCAGTCGAACAGATCTTCCACACAAGCTCCAACTTGAACAGATCATGGAATCACACACGGATTCCCATATCTTAACAAATCTTGGAACCGCACATGGATTCCTCAATAGATCTCAGAATCACACATGGATTCCCATACCTCAACAGGTCTCAGAATCACATATGGATCCCTACATGCTGATTAGATCACGAACAACTACATGTGTTCAGCCATCTCAAACAGATCTCGAATCTCCATATAGATTCCAACATCACGAAGCAATCACAGAGCAATCACGAAGCCATCACGAAGCAATTACAAACCTCTTCCAAAGCATAGAACATGTATATGGTTTTGGAGTAGCTATGGTTTTAAGTCGTCTCATATAAGTACACTCCCCCGCTCGGCGAGTGCTCCAAAACCAATCGATCGATTTCCCGGGAATCTCAACTCTGGTTCTGTAGGAAATTAACCGACATACATAAGAGCGAAGATCACCCCCTAACCATTTAAGCGGATGGATTTCCTTACCATTGTCCTAGAAGAGCAAAAAGAGTTTATACGTACAATATAGTATCACCGAAAATAACTATACCATATAATCCTTGTGTTTCTTCTAGATATTTCCAGAGTATATTTGATTAAATAAAATAAAAATGAAGATAATCACATGCGGAAAACTAGTTCCCTTATACTGTCTATAAGCAAGTAACACACAAAGCACAATCGAAAAAACAAGCACCATCAAATCATATAAATGACTTATAATCCTTTTTTTAATTAATCTTTCTTTATTAATTAAAATTCTCTTTTATTAGTAAAACTCATTTTTAATCAATAACTCTTTTACAAATGGAACTCCATTTGTTAATTAAAACTTTACTATTTAATTAAAACATAATTATTCATTGTCGACACATTTCAACATTTCCCAAAAGTATTCATTTACTTATCTCAACCATATAACTATATTCACAAATTAATTTCAAAGGGCTTTAGACCAATGTTGCTAAAACACTGTCACTACAAACCCAAAACTGTTTCACTTAAGATTATCTTCAAAACATTCTTTTCAAAGATCTATTTACATACGTAAGTATAATCAAAATAGGTTAAAGGAGAATGCTACTAACACATTGCCGTTACAAACCCAAAACCATTTCATACTTGTTATCCACTTTAAAATCCCATTAATTAAAGTATTTTACCAAACTCATTTACAATATTTTAACACTTTAAAATATTATTCAAGGGTTTAAAAACAAATGTCACTAAAACATCATTTACGATAAACCCCAAAACACTTTACTGTTCCATTATCTTTAAAATTCCATTTTAAAGATCCAATCACTTTTCAAATGTATAGTTAAATGGGTTAAAATAGATGTTGCACAAACATTGATATTATAAACCCAAAATCCACTTTAATACTTTCCATTTACAATAAAATATCCACTTAAAGTTCTAAGTACTTCTCCCTTTTATTAAACAAGGTTATATACCTTTCTTAATCAATTTATAAAACAATCCATTATAACATAAGTGTTATATTCCCAAAACTCTTTTTTAAATCCCTTTAAAAAATACTAAACTTCCTTTTTAAAACTTCTAAACATATTAAAATACCTTTAAAAGGATAGATATTTATGTATGCTAATTTATTTATAAAAGAAAGATATTTAATAAGATACTACAAACCATTTATAAAATATTATAATATAAAATCCTTTTATTTCTGTAGTAAAATCTTTAATAACTTTTAAAAACATATATATAATAAAAACGTACTTTTATAATACTTATAGCATATTTTAAAACCTTTTATTTAAAATACCATTTAAAATCTGTTTTATAATTTAAACCGTCACTTTTAAAACCCATATATAATTTTCAGAATTATATTTAAACCTTGTTATTTTTCGATAATAAGTAAGCTAATAGTACTTATTATAAATACGAATTAGCCCTATGATGTCTTCCAAAGTTAACTTTAATATCGCAGATCACAGTGATTTCAAAGTGTATCCATCGCGATCTTTCGCTTCTAACATTTATGACTTCCCTTTCCAATTTCCACGAATGTCCAAACTAATCCATTTATGTCAAACACGCACAAACGTGTGTAGAACAAACCAACATATATGTACATATATATTTTCACAATTTACCCAATTTATCCAATTTAACATATGTCAAATATTAAAGAATTCAAACCACGTTTATAACGACTATATTGTTTCTAGCATTCGTAACATACTATCGCTTTTCACAAAGCAATATCAAACATATAAATAGTGAGTCTGTGCCACGATACATGTTATAGATGATCAAATAGAAATTATTAAACTCAATAATATCGTTCTCACTTGTTTTGCAAAATAAGGCGAGGCCCAAAAGTAATAACTTGCATTGTTCGTTATATAGTTTATATTTTCAATACAACAACAATTACGTACACAACAATATATAATTAACTGGTGAGTAAAACTCACCCAAGCTCCAATTAAAGCTTTCGCGTTTCCTAATAATCAAAAATCGAAGTTGTTCAATTTGACTAAAATTCCTTCTAGCTTCAAGCTTGACGAATCCAACTCCATTGCGCAGATAATCTAGATATGAAACGAACCGGTGAAGCAAACGCCAAAATCGACCTCGTATGAACAAGATATGATTTATAAGAATTTAGATTTTAAACTTAATTAATTAACTAACTAAATTAATTAAACTTTATTATACCATAATCCTTCCACTCATCCCCTTTTTCCTCTATTTGTTAATCCATTTCGCACCTGACACAATGACACTCCCCTCCAAACCTGTGCACGCACTGCCAATCATCTCCCCCAGTCCACCAAAGCTTGCCTAACCATCACCATCGCACTTCTCCTTGCATCCCTATCCTGATGCAACCACCCATGACATGTCTGCACCCTTCCTCCGATTTCGACCTGACAATGCCTACCACGGTAGCCCTAAAATCGCGATTTGCTTAGCCAACCAGAACACTCCAAACCACCGCCAACGATTTTCTCTCGCCACCATGAGTTCAACTGTGCGCTCAAAATTACATCTATCGCCTCCGACCAAATTGCGACACCCTCCCCCTTTATTGTAGCTAATTTCCGCTTTCCCCAGAGATGAATGAACCACCAATGGATGGGCTAGTAAGGTGCACTTCGATGAGAGCAACACCATGGTACTCTCCGATTCAATCAACTCAGCCTCTCTCGCCTTGAATCGTCAACCCAAGCTAATGCTGTACAAACTCGATCATCCTCAAGTGGTGCTGCACCCAACATTGAACACACTATCTCGAAGCTCACTCCAATAAGAAACCAATGAACCCAAAATCGCTTGAATCCATTAACTATCGCTCTTGAAACAATTGGTTGAAGGAATGAATTGGTGGAGGCTGTTTTTGGGAAGGAACAGAAAATAGAAGAAGGGTTTAAGAGAAGGGGGTATCTATAGTGAAAATAATAATATATTTAATTCTCGTTTTACTTTCGTTGCACGTTTCGAGCCCACACGATCACACAGCATGTCCGATCGTCACGAAACTAGTCAGTGTAAAACAATTCAATATTCTGGATCCAATGGCACTAGTTTCGTCAAAATCTGAGACAGTGCCCCAGAATAATAATTTCATTTGTTAATTCAAACGAATCATTATTAAACAATTTTAATCACTTTTAACTCTAAATTAAAAGGTTTTCAATAACCATTCTTCTTTAAACAAAATTTAAATAAGCCTTTGAAATCATTTTTATTTGAATTAAATCCATGACTCAATTTTTTAAATAATTCCAATATTGAAGTATAAACCGTTCAAAAATTCAGGTCGTTACATGAAGGATATTTAAACAAATAAGTCATCATCGATTTCAATGATTGCTCATAAATTTTAAAATCTTTTGTGCCAAAGATGTTTCTTTCTTAAACCAAACCCAATGTTAAATATGATGATCCTACATATTTTAAAATTATCAAAAATTATGCTTAATTTGAATGAAAATATATATTGTGTTAGAGTTTATGTGTAATTTAGTTAATTTGGAACTTTGGTAACATATTTTTTGTTTAATTGATAGTTTATAGTATGACATGGTGATGTGCTTCTAATTTTACATTATAAAATTAGGAATAAATATGAACCTCGCCAAACTATTTTCTTAACGAGTTGAATACTAAAAATAGTTGGCAATAGATTGTTATAGTAATGAACATACAAAAGGTTCTTTCATTTTTCATTCAAATATTTGGGTTCGAGTATTGTATACGCATATATAGTATACAGTAAAATGATTTGTTCACACATGTCCATTAGATGTGCCAATATACTTTTAATCTTTGTAATAAAATGAAATTCAAATAGTAAAGATCATATCTAATAATATTACCCTTCCATGGTTAAATGTAATTAATATGAACTTTTACTAATTGATAGTAATCAATTGTGTTTAATTATGATTTAAACTAATTAAAGAATTAACTATATGTAATCCCCTTTATTTGAAATTAAATTTAATCAAAAAAATTATAGTATATCAATTCTCTTTAATGCTTACCAATTAGCGAGTTTGCTGAATGGGTCTTTGAAAGAAACCCGCGATCAATGTTTGGGACCACGATATCAAGTGAACAATAAAAATCAATAAAGTCTAATTATATGAAAATGATATGGTAAAGGTCGTTAACTATTAAATAAGAGAAAAAATTAAATAAAGTACATTTAAATGTAGAGTATGTTATTAAGCAATGTCAGTTCGTTGAAGGAGGAGAAGTATCAGAGACTTTTTCATTCAGTTGATTATTTCCAGGAATTTGTAAGATAATAATGATTATTAGTAATGGACATATATGATTCTAAGTTTCATCTTTGATTTACTGAAAAAGGCCTAATTTACTATACATAATCCATGGCTTCTACAGTTTCGGTTCATGATAAAATGAATTAACTTTGACAACTTCTTGCATTTTATAAATTATTATTTTATTATATAACAATTCTGTAACACCCCCATCTAGAGGCCCGAAGCTAAGCGCTAGAGATGCTACAGTCATCCGTAGTATTAACTTCCGGTGACCAAATACGGTAATGTTAGTGGTATCCATAATATCAGAAGCACATGAATATGAAACAAATCACAGATTTAAAACAATATTTTTCATTACATTTCAAAATACGTTCCATATTCAAATTACACAATCCTATAATGTTTCCCAGGTAAAGATCAAATATAACTATTACAAAAATACGCCAAGAGCGACATATGAAGATGCCCCTTGGTTGATCGGAGTATATATAGGCAATATAACAACTTTGTCATTACAACAACAGAGCAAAATTAAATAAAAGAGAACTCTATATAACTATTATTCCTCCTGCACGTCTTCGGAAGCTTTATTAGTCTAATGAGGTACCTGAAAACCTTAACTCTCAAACTACTCAAATTAAATTTTAAGCACCCGAGAGTTTAAGGGGAAAACAATAAACTTCGAGTCAGACATAAAGCCTGGTGTGAATAATACTATACATCTCGGTTATTTGAAATTAAGTGAGACCACGCCGCTTAGCGGAACGGGTTTTCCCTCACTGATATCTTTTCAGAACATATCTTTTGCAAACCTTTTTCTACAACCAAAACTGGTTAAAACTGTAAAGCATTATCATGTAAACATACATATCAGGTAATAAATGGACTATCTGTCTGAACTCTGTAGTTTTGTTTGGCTAACTACTAACCTTCGGCTGACTCGGGCTTACCAAACAATATAAACAAAATTTATCCAACACTTGTTAGACACTTCTTTTCTGGACTATCTGTCCTTAACTATCTATTAAATTCTTCTCTTCTGGATGGTATGTCCCTAACTTAACATCTCCCAGGGTCACCTGATCCTAATGGTTTTGCGGGCTCAACAGCCTATCTATATACAAATATATATTCCTTTCGGTATGTAACCATAATTTTAGTCTTACCAGTGACAAAGCCCTACACACTGGAATTTTGAACTAAATTAGTTGGGGCTAAAAGCTAATGTATAGGGCACGACCCTATACCAGTCTCATCTGGTATTCTAATATCTGAGTCATTTTACTTAGAGATAACTTCCCTTAAATTTTCCTTGAAAACCTTTTCAAAATGATTTAAAATCTTTAAATCATACTTAAACAAGGAAAATACACATACTCTATGCTTTACTCAAAATCACCTTGCCATGTTATATATATACTTTACTCAAATCTTAGTTGATGAAAACATTTAACCTTTAAAAGTACCCCTTTCGAATCCATTGAAAGTACCCCTATCGAAACCAAGTAAAACCCTTTATTCAATCTAGGCTGAAAGGCCAAAACCTTCCTTTCGAAATCATTCATAGAAACCTTTCGAAACCATTGAAACCCTTCCTTTCGAAAGCTTTAAAACCTTAGACATCTTTTCCTTTAAAACACCTTAAAACTGCCTTTCGAATACATTGGAAAAACCTTTGCTCTTAGACCTTTCGAAACCATTGGAAAACCTTCCTTTTGAACCTTTCGAAACCACTGGGGAACCACCCCTTCGAAACCTTCATTTAAAACCCTTTCGAAAGTAATAAAACATAAAACCTTTCGAAAGCCTTTTTGGTTTAATTTAAAACATGTGGAAACCTTTCAAAACCATTCAAATTTTACTCCTTCGAAACCCTTTGAAAAATGTTTCGGTCGAAACAGATTGGATTATGTCTTCAAGTAGAGCAAAAGGATCAGAAACCCAATAAAGTCGAAAGCATTATTTCGAAAGTTATTCCTAAGAAAAGAAGTGATGGTGTCGAAACCAACCTCCCGAAAGCGTTGGAGAAGTGGCCAAGTTTTAAAACAAAGTAGACCTTTCGAAACTATTGGAGTCGAAAGGTAGAAAAGCAGCGGCTAGGGCTTTTGATCCCTTCAAAAGCATTACTTACAACAAAAGAGCGTAACCCATTTGAACCATCTAATTAAAACAATTTGACCTGGTCGAAAGCTAAACAAGTCGAAAGCAAAGTAGGCGCAACTTCATTTTTTTTAAACAAAGGCATGCTTCAACCCTTTCGAAACCATACGTTTCGACTATGTATCTTCCGCCTTCATCCAATTCGCTACGTACCAAGTATATTGATACCATGCCCATTGGTTTCGAAAGAAATGGTGGCGGAACGTCTGGGGCGAAACCCTTGGTGCTGAAAGTGGCAAAACAAGCTAAAAACAAGTAAATTTTGTCTTTAACTTAAAAGGGAAATACTTTTTGACTAACCTGCTATGTTTGTCAAATTTTCATTGGTTTCAAAATTTCTTTTTCAAAAGTGCTGCCAAGATTTCAGAAATAAACTGTAGTTTTATCTTATAAAATACCCATTCTCCTTTTATAAATATATAAAACATTTAAGTCACATACCTCAAATAATTTTATATATTCAATAAAACACTTAGGAAAATTCTATAAAATTTTCAGAAAATCATTTTCAATATGTTTTCTAACATATATAAATTTCAGATCCAAATAATTAATTATTTAGCCATAAATAATTTATAACCTAAATAAACATTTTCTCCACTATAAAATTTATATAAAATCCACAATGATTCAAAAAATTATAAAAATTGAAACCCATCTCTAAATTATCATTTCTGATCTATATTTAAGTTCACAAGGCATTTGGATGTCATTTAATAGGGTTTTCATATCAAAACATATCATAAAAATCAATATGAACATGCATAAATCATCAACAAGCATATATAAACTTTTAATCATTCCAAAACATGGCATTATCATGCAAAATACTTCGGATTCATTCATAAAACCGAAAACTATAAGAAAATGAGATGTAATAATTATTCACCTTAGCTTTGTGATTTAGGATGTGAGATTTGATCTTGATTAAGTGATTTGATTCTTCCTCTTAAAGATCCTAGCTTTATCTTCTCTTGAGATTGCTAATGGTGGCCGACCTTAGAAATGTTTTTGCTTGAGAAAATATAAAATGAACAGGTGTTTTTATTTCCCAAGGGTTTAGGGTATAAGGATTTTCCTTGTTCCCATTTTGCCCCTGCCTATTTCCTAATACTTTTTATCTATTTCATTTTATGTTATCTCATTTTGAATTACTCCTTAATATGGCACGGCTACCCCTATTAATCACAAATCTCAATCCATTAATCACCTTACATTATTTTATTTAGCTAATAAAATATCCTAAATGATGTTACAAAAATATGGGGTGTTACAAACTCCTTACCTTAAAGAATTTTGTCCTTGAAATTACGATAAGATACACATCCAAACAATCAAAGGTAAAACATACCATCAAACAAATCAGGATAAGTATCTCTCATCATGTTATCGACCTTCCAAGTATAGTCTCTTTTATCGTCGCTCCACTAGACTTTTACTAATCTGACTATCTTATTCCTTAGCATCTTCTCGTCTCTCGCAACATTGTGAATCGGCTTTCGCACTATAGTCGAGTCCGGTTCTACTACTAATTCTTCTAGCACAATCGATGTTATAGTAGTCTCCGGGTCTCTAACACATTTTCTATGATGAGAAACATGGAAAACATCGTGGATTCCTGCAAAACTGTTTGGTAACTCTATTCTATATGCGAGTTTTCCGATCCTCTCTAAAATCTTGAATGGACCAACATATCTCGGTGCCAATTTCCCCTACTTCCCGAATCGTACTACGCCCTTCATTGGTGATACCTTAATGAAAACTCTGTCTCCAACTGATAACTCTAGGTCTTTACGCCTCTTATCTCCGTAACTTTTCAGTCTGGACTAAGCTTCCTTCATTCTTTCTCGAATCAAATCAATCTTTTCTGACACCTCCCTAACCAAATCTGGACCTAAGACCAATTTGTCTCCAGTTTACAACCAACATGCTGGGGATTTGCATGGCCTTCCATACAAAACTTTAAAAGATGTCATTCCTATACTAGTCCGATAACTATTATTATAGGAAAACTCAACCAAATGTAGGTGATCCTCCCAAGATCCACTAAAATTCAACACACAAGCTCTCAACAAATCCTCGAGTACCTTGTTGACTCTCTCTGTCTGCTCATCCATCTGTGGGTGATATGCAATACTCATCTTGAGCTCAGTTCCTAACACATCTTGTAGCCTCTTCCAGAATTTTCTAGTAAATAAAGCATCTTTGTCACTGACTGTGCTACTAGGAACTCCATGAAGTCTAACTATGTTCTTCATGAACAACCTCGCTAAAACAGGTGCCGTCCTGGTTGACTTAACTGGAATGAAATAGGCACTCTTGGTCAACCTGTCCACTATGACCCATATACTTTCATTTCCTCTGTTTGACTTTGCAACCCGTCTATAAAAGCCATGGATATCTAATCCCATTTTCAAACTAGAATCTCTAAAGGCTGAAGCAACCCACTCGGCTTTTGATGTTCGGCTTTCACTTGTCGACAGTTTGCACACTGCCTAACCCACAAGCCAACATCCCTCTTCATACCTTCCCAATAGAAGCTCTTCTTCGTATCTTGATACATCTTGGTCCCTCCAAGGTGAATCGTAAACTTGGATCGATGACATTCCCAAAGAAATTCTTTCCTCAAGTTCTCTACATCTAGAACACATAACTGTCCCTTCTTTCTCAACCATCCTCTTTGGTCAAGACAAAAATCTTTCAAATCATCAATCTCAATCCCAACCTTAAGCCTTCTGATCTTCATGGCTAACAATGGATCCTCCTCCTGCTTAGAAGCAATTCTCTCTATCAACTCTGGTCGAACTTCTAAACAGGACAACATGCTGTACTCTGACTAGAACTAGTAATCAATCTTAACTGCACCCCACAATTGGCCAAAGCTTCTAGATCCTTCCATTCTACCAACATAGCCAACACCACATTCAGGTGTCTTTTACAAAGATCATCCGCTACTTTATTACCTTTTCTTGGGGTATATTCTATACCAAAATCATAAGCAGCCAAAAACTCCAGCCACCTCTATTGTCTCATATTCAACTCCTTCTGAGAGAATAAGTATCTTAAAGACTTATGATCTGTGTATAGCTCAAATCTCTCCCCTAAGAGATGTTGTCTCCAAATCTTCAATGCAAAGATCATTGCAGCCAACTCTAAATCATGGATAGGATATCTCATCTCATGCGGTCTATGCTATCGTGAAGCGTAGGAAATCACTTTACCCTTCTACATTAACACAGCTCTCAATCCAGTTCCACATGCATCGGTATATACACCAATCCTTGGTTTCTATCTGGAACTACTAACATTGGTGCATTGGTCAACAAATGCTTTAACTTAAGGAATGCTTCCTCACATTTGTCAGACCAAACAAACTTCACCTCCTTCCTGTAAGCTTAGTCAAAGGCACTGCTATCCACGAGAAATCCTTAACAAACCTCCGGTAATAGCCAGCAAGTCGAAGAAAACTTCTAACCTCAGTCACCGTCTCTGGTCTCTTCCAATTGTTCACAGCGTCGATCTTATCTGGATCGACTGACAAGCCCTTCTCTGAAACCACGTGACCAAGAAACTTAACCTCTTTCTTCCAAAAGTGACACTTGGAAATCTTCTCCTTTAGCTGATTTTGCCTCAGCGTTTCAAGCACAACTCTAAGATGATCTTCATGCTCTCTTTCATCCTTAGAGTATACCAAAATGTCATCTATAAACACCAGCATGAATCTGTCCAAATATTCTCGGAAGACTCGATTCATCAAATCCATGAAGAAAGCAGGTGCATTTTTTAATCCGAATGGCATTACTAACTACTCATACGAACCATACCTAGTCCGAAAAGCTATCAAATGAATACTTCCCTCTTCCACTCTTAACTGGTAAAAACCTGTCGCTAAATCCATTTGGAAAACACTCGGGCTCCACTCAACTGATTGAACAGATCATCTATTCTTGGAAAATGATAATTATTCTTTATCGTCCTTTCGTTCAACTTACGATAGTCGATACACATCCTCAACGACCCATCTAGCTTCTTCACGAATACGGTGGCCGCTCCCCAAGGCGAACTGCTTGGTCTAATAAAATTGCTTCCTTCTAAGTCCACTAGCTGCACCTTCAATTCCTTCATCTCAGTAGGCATCATCCAGCTAGGTGGTCTACTCACAGGTTCAGTTCCTGGCACAAGATCTATTCAAAACTCAACAGCTCATTTCGGTGGTAGTCATGTGACTGGCTCAAAAACATCTGCAAACTCTCTTGCAACTCAAACCTGACTTAGCTCTTCTTTCACATCTATTTCACTTAACAAAGCACAACTACTCTGGTCAGAATTCTTCACTAAGAAAATAGTTCGGCTATGACTATCATGGTGTCTCAGTGATATCTCCTTATCTGGAAAAATATCCCGGCCTCGTACCTTCTCAACCAATCCATACCCAAAATGATTCCAAAATCTACAAAATCAAAAACATACAGACTGCATGCGAACTTATGACCTAACAAGTTAAGTTCTAACTTGTCACATCTCATCCCCATAGTTGCATACCCTCCTATTGGATTTGCAACCCTCAAGGAAGTAACAAGGTATGTGGGTTCTAAGCATAACCTATCAACCAAACACTGGGATATAAATGAATGTGATGCACCGGTATCAATAGTATCCTAACTGGTATACTCTGAATCAAAAACGTATCTTCCATCATAGTCTTCCCTTTATCTGCTGCAGTCGGCTTAGTAGATGATCCAACAGCAAAAACCTTCCCCTTCTCCGCCCTGACTGGCTTTGGACACTGCTTCTTATAACGCCCAACTTTATCACAGTTCCTCCAGAACTACTAGCATACTCCAGAACTGACGTTCCTCCTTATTCCAGCTCGGCAAACTTCCAGATCAAGACAGATTGCACCATCATTGACATGAATCTCTCCCAAAACCTCCTTTTAAACTCTGCCCAAGTCACCGTCTCTCCATCCACACCTACAGTCACACTGTTCCACCAAATAAGGCTGCCCATGTAGCTGCCAAGAAGCGAGCCTCCTCTTTTGCTCATTATTGAGCCCCAAATCAACAAAAAAAACCATCTCACAGTGCAATGGCTAGTTTTCTACTTCTAAAGCATCTGCTGTCCAATAAATGGCTTTCCCCCAAGCCTAGCATAGTCTCTACTCAAATTAGCATAGTGATTAGGGACTAGAGCTTCCTGAATTCCTCTTCCAACGTTACCTCCAACGACCTCAACGGCAATCCCTTCTTGCATCATGTTTACGAAAAACAGATACATAGCCCTCATATCTACTGGTGGGACTCTAGGACCAACAGTTTCAGCTTGAGCCTGACCTTGGTTCCTACTCGAATTGGGTCAGGCATTTCCATTGGTGGTGGTGTTGTCCCCTCCTAGGTTAACTCTGCCTCTTCTAGCATCCATATCTGTACTGAAGCCTCGTGAGATATAGAAGAATAACCTAAAAAGACTAGGAAACTACAAATATATAACATATACTTATATATAGCAAATACAAGTACGTTACTATAACGTTATTCTATACCCTGATCTTACTCTAATTCCTTAGGATTACGTTTTCAGTCTTTTCAATTAAAGTTTTTCATAAACCTATGCTCTGATGCCAAGTTGTAACACCCTTTATCTGGACGCCCGAAGCTAAGCGCTGCAGATGTTGTAGTCATCCATAGTATTAACTTTCGGTGACCAAATACGGTAATGTTAGTGGTATCCATAATATCAGAAGCACATGAATATGAAACAAATAATAGCTTTCAAAACAATATTTTTCATTACATTTCAGAACACATGTTCCATATTCAAATTACACAATCCCATAGGTAAAGATCAAATATAACTATTACAAAAATACACCAAGAGCGACATATGAAGATGCCCCCTTGGTTGATCGGAGTATATATAGGCAATATAACAACTTTTTCATTACAACAACACAACGGAATTAAATAAAAGAGAACTCTATATAACTATTATGCCTCCTGCACGTCTTCGGAAGGTTTATTTGTCTAATGAGGTACCTGAAAACCTCAACTCTCAAACTACTCAAATTAAATTTTGAGCACCCGAGAGTTTAAGAGGAAAACAATAAACTTCAAGTTGGACATAAAGCCTGGTGTGAATAATACTATACATCTCGGTTATTTGATATTAAGTGAGACCACGCCGCTTAGCGGAACGGGTTTTCCCTCACTAATATCTTTTCAAAACATATCTTTTGCAAACATTTTCCTACAACCAAAACTGGTTAAAACTGTAAAGCGTTATCATGTAAAAACACATATCAGGTAATAAATGGACTATTTGTCTGAACTCTGTAGTTTTGTTTGGCTAACTACTAACCTTTAGCTTAATCAGGCCTACCAAATAATATAAACAAAATTTATCTAACACCTGTTAGACACTTCTTTTCTGGACAATCTGTCCTTAACTATCTGTTAAATTCTTCTCTTCTAGACGGTCCGTCTCTAACTCACCCGATCTTAATGGTTTTGCGGGCTTACCAATAACCTATCGGTATACAAATATATATTTCTTTCGGTGTGTAACCATAAATTTAGTCTTACCTGTGACAAAGCCCTGCACACTGGAATTTCGGGCTAAGTTAGCTAGGGCTAAAAGCTAATGTATATGGCACGATCCTATACCAGTCTCATCTGGTATTCTAATATCTGAGTCAATTTACTTAGGGATAACTTCCTTTAAATTTTCCTTGAAAACCTTTTCAAAATGATTTAAAATCTTTAAATCATATTTAAACAAGGAAAATACATATACTCTATGCTTTACTCAAAATCACATTACCATGTTATATATATACTTTACTCAAATCTTAGTTGATGAAAACATTTAACCTTTGAAAATACCCCTTTCGAATCCATTGAAAGTACCCCTTTTGAAACCAAGTAAAGCCCTTTATTCAATCTAGGCCGAAAGGCCAAAACCTTCCTTTTGAAACCATTAATATAAACCTTTCGAAACCATTGAATACCTTCCTTTCGAAAGCTTTAAAACCTTAGACATTTTTTCCTTTAAAACACCTTAAAACTGCCTTTAGAAAACATTGGAAAAACCTTTCCTCTTAGACCTTTCGAAACCATTGGAAAACCTTCCTTTTGAAACCTTTCGAAACCACAGGGGAACCACTCCTTCGAAACCTTCATTTAAAACCCTTTCGAAAGTAATAAAACATAAAACCTTTCGAAAGCCTTTTGGGTTTAATTTAAAACATGTGGAAACCTTTCGAAACCATTCAAAGTTTACTCCTTCGAAACCCTTTGAAAAACATTTCAGTCGAAACCATTTGGATTATGCCTTCAAGTAGAGCAAAAGGATCAGAAACCCAATAAAGTCGAAAGCATTCTTTTTGAAAGCCATTCCTAAGAAAAGAAGTGATGGTGTCGAAACCAACTTTCCAAAAGCATTGGAAAAATGGCTAAGTTTTAAAACAAAGTAGACCCTTTGAAACCATTGGAGTCGAAAGGTAGAAAGCGGCAGCTAGGGATTTCGACCCCTTCGAAAGCATTACTTACAACAAAAAAGCGCAACCCATTCGAAACCATCTCTTAAAACAATTTGACCTGGTCGAAAGCTAACCAAGTCCAAAGTAAAGCAGGCACAACTTCATTTTTTTAAACAAAGGCATACTTCAATCCTTTCGAAACCATACGTTTCGACTCTGTACTTTCCGCCTTCATCCAATTCGCTACATACCAAGTATATTGATACCATGCGCATTGGTTTCGAAAGCAATGGTGGCAGAACGTCTGGGGCGAAACCACTGGTGCCGAAAGTGGCGAAACAGGCTAAAAACAAGTAAATTTTGTCTTTAGCTTAAATGGGAAATACTTTTTGTAACAACCCTATATTGACGCTGTAACATTAAGCTAATTTAATTAAAATAGAAGTGTTTGAATTTAATCTTTGATAATTATTATTTTGGAGTCAAATTATTATTCAAGTAAAGTCTATTTAATAATGGATTTTTTTATGATAGAATTGGATTAGTAATAGATTTTCTTTTGAATAATATATTAAGACCTGGATAAAATGTTATTGTTAAATATAAAATATTTCAAAGTATATTTTTGTATAATTGAAATAGATAAAAAGAATTTATATTTGATATTCATTAAAATCATTAAATCGACTAAGATGAATAAATTTATTTTTATATCAATACAGTGAATAATTCAATAGAGTGAAACAATATTTAATTAAATGAAAGTGTGTAGTTATCAAACGTGTTGTGTGGAATAAAGTATAGACTTATTTAAATTTTATTTTATTTTTATTTTCAATTGAATGAAAGGCTATTCAAAAGAAAAAGAAAAATATAATAAACAAATACATTACTTGAATCTCTAAAACCCAGCCCATAGACAAAGAAAACTACACCTCCCCGTTCTACAAACCCATATCCATATCGTTCATTTTTCTTGCCCTTATCCCCAAGTTGTATTCTCCCCTCTCACTTCTGGAAATCGAAAAAAAAACAATAGAAGAAATAGTGTCGGCGGCCGAAGCGAGCAAAGGAGAGGTGCGTAATCTAGGCTGGCGACGTAGGGCTGCTAGGATCCGCGAGTGCGGCGATGGGAGGCGCTGTAAAGGCCCGTATCTCCGTACTCTTTAAGTCGACCATAATTCACATCAGTTCAACTCAAATTGAACGGAAATACGAATCTTTAGAGGTGAAGAAGAAAAAGGGAGAAGAAAATAGAACAACAATATCACAGAATCTCACAATCGCAGCGGAACAATATATAATAAATAATAACAGATTTTCATACAAAAGAATCTGTAGCTGTCAATTTACATACAATCATCAGAGTACAACAATCAATATATCAATATGGACAGTTATTATAACTTGTCCTCACTAGTGCTGACTATACAGTCTACACACACAGCGGAATATAACAAAGTATGTGTAAATACGTCTCTATCATCCAGCTCGTCTTCTGAGCTCCATAAAATCCTAACCTGGACCTGTAATACTTGGTCTGACCCGAGCATTATAATAAAATAACACCCGAGTCTGTCTGGAAAACCAGCATGAGAAAATACACTCAATTTGAATTATTAACTTCTTCAAAATCCTTTGAAAAACAAAGGGTGTCTCGTAAGACCACGTCACACATAAACACGATGGGTTTTTACCTTACGATAACCAAAACATTTTTATCAAAATCGTCTGATATTATAATAGTGTCTAAACCAAGTAAATAGAAAATGACTGAAATGCTTGCATCTCACATTTCAGCATAGTTGGGCACAATCAAAACCGTACGGCGCTTATTGGAGAATGAATTCCATACAATGACTAGGCACCGGGGTACCACCTATCACAGTACACGTCTAGAAACATGTACCGAGGACCTCGCAGGGATCCCCTGCAACATAACACTGACCTTATCCCTAAACTGGATAGAACCGAATATGTTATCACCCCGGGTGTTCCCACCCATAAAAGAATCGAGCGCTCACTTTTCCATGCACAACCATATCCATAATTTACATATATTTTCGAGGGTATCTAGAAAGGTGATATCATACCCTAATTGGGTGCGACCCACTTAGCCTTGCTGCATCTCCCCTGATTTTTAGTCATTTCGGTTGATGAGGCTTGAGGCTACGATTACCTTTCAAGAACAATTCACTTAGAATGCTCATCGTCCTCCAATGACAATGTTCTGATAGCATTCGTCCATACAAGTTATCCAGGGTCTGGACAAACCAAATCACCGTCTTCACTATCTTCACGGTATCCATTCGTAACGTTCAAACCGGATCGAAGTAGTTTTCGGATAATTAAATCTGATCTCGGTCCCTTCAAAACGATTAACGAAATTGGCCAATATTGATAGTCGATTAATTAACTATCAATAAAACATCAATAAGCAACCACTATGCCTTAATATAATTTTTTCCAAATTATTTATTTGAAATATCTTTTCAAAGATATAATTCAAAATCCCTCTCAATATTTCAATATTTGGAAACAAATGTCATAACATGATATTTTGCCATACCAATACTTAGCAATAATTCCCAAATTCCATTTTTATAATACTTGGAAAAATATTCCTATTCCAAATCATTTCCCATTAAAAATATTTCCAAAATCTTCCTTTCAATACTTAGGAAAATATTATAAGTATATTTCCCAAATCGTTTTATTTCCAATACTTAGGAAAAATTCTATTTATTCCCGATTTCCCAGAATCATTTACAAATCCTTTTGTAAATTCCTTAACTCATTTTAAAAAAATGGGTTCTACACCTTTCCAGAACTCCTTAATTATCTCCTTTATATTTTCCCAAAATCGATTATACCTTTCTACGATTCCAATTACTCATTTCAAACTCCTTTTATGAATTTTAGTTCATTTCAAAGCTTCTGTATTTAAACACTTCGAAAATTCCCTTAGGTTCCCAAAGTTCCACTATAAGATTTCTCTTATAAAATCATATCCGTTAAACAACTCCGTTTACATATTTTCAAGAGAACTTATAAATAAATTACGATCATTTCAAAACTATATATGTATATATAATAATAATTTTTAAAATATGTTTAAGTAATTATTTAAAAATATTAAGACACTTTAAATAAAACACCAGTAACTCATTTCCAACTCATTTTAAAATAAAACTAGTCAATTTACAAAGCTAGTTATAAAAATTAGAATTTATTTCAATTAATATTAAATATTTAGATAATCCACTTTTTTTATAAAAAAATATTTCAAAACTAACTAGTTTAAAATCGCCTAGTTTAATAATTGAAAATTTCCTTTAAAAAACAAACTTAACCTCTAAAATAAAAATATATTTTAAAAATATCAATAACCAATTAATTTTATAAATTCCTCTCGATTCACAATCCACCGATTTCATTCTGATTCTCCTAACCATTTCCACTTTCCAAAAATAGTATTCCCTATTTTTCTCAATCCTTTATCCATATTCTAATATAAATTTACCCTATAAATTTGTATTCTCAAATTATCACTTGATATCGTTTCCTTATTTATACACATTGTTTATAAAAAAAAATTATACTCCTTTGAGTTTTACTTGTCTATAAAAACAATCTTATTTATAAAATTCCATTTTATAAATCCATTCTTTATAAATCCCATTTATAACTTCCAATCTATTTTTAATATCGACTTCAACTCCTTTTTATATTTCCAGAATATCATTTATAAATTCTTTTATATAATTCATTTTTTTAAATCTCCATTTAAACAATTCATGAATAGTCAAGTATAACCAAAAATCAAATATATTTTTCTAACTCGATTTCTTTAAAATACCCAAATTCCAATATAAATATTTTTATATCAAAAATTCCCTTTAATTCCTTCAATTTTAAAAATATAATTATGGTATTTAAAATACCAAAATTCAGGCCAGTGCTACGATAACATTCAATAATTACAATCCTACAATAATCTGTAATAGATTATTCTACGCAAACCATATATCACAATATATGAAACTAAATTCAACATTTTGAGGAACCTAGTTAGATCCCTCCAACCTGTTTTCCTGCATCCACAGATGTTAATACAACATAAAAATACCAATCCCACTTTGAAGGGGATATCGCGGTATATAGAGTCATCCGCTATTATGCGGGGCGCATAGGGTCTCATCCGCTAAAATATGCGGGAATATCAATCCAAATACTAGTATGTATATATATACTACTATATATATAATATAATACCATTCAACAGATAATAAATTTAGCCAAACATCCCGAATTAATTTTAACTATTTAAAATTAAACTCGGTAATCCAAATGAGTGATAATTTCTCACCTTGATTTAATTTGCAACCCGTTCCAATTCTAAATTAAATTGGATGGGCGTTCAATTTAATTTAAAATTCTAGCCGACTTCGAAAAATCCCAAACCAATTTTGTTGCGTAGATTTTACAGCTACGAACCAACTCGACTTGTTTTATTCATTTTGGACCTCGTATACAAATTATATTAAATTGTATTAGCGGTCTAAATTTAATTCCTTAATTATATAATTGATTAGATAATTAGAATTAATTACAGAATTTATACCTTACCCTAAGTATCACGTTTGCGAATCACATCAGCATAAACCCAAGCCATCACGCTGCCTCGCCATCCCCCGCGACCCCACTGCTCGCTCCACCTTCACTGACATCGACCACGCCCAGACTCCAAACCTCGTCGAGCTTCCCACCACCATCAACGATCACTGCTCACCCTCTTTCCAATGCCGCACCTCCCCCTTCGACTGCCATGACAACCCCACCTGCCTTGACCACTGCGCCGCACCCCACGCACGCGAGCAACACCTCCCGGCCACCCAACGCGATGCTGCCAGTCTCGAGTTCGAGCCCTAGCCTCACACGCTTTCTCCCCTTTCAGCCTGCTACAGGCAATCATCAACTCTTTCCAAACGGTGTTGCTCTCCACCTTATCCCCTCCGCAACCACGCCTCGCCCTAGCTTCGCCAGCTCATACAATCGTGATCCCTTTTTTTTATCTGAGTTCGAATTCGATTTTGAATCCCCCCCCTTTTTTGAGTAAACAGAGGATTTCAATTTTTCAAATAAGAACGAAGGAGGAAGGCACTTGCGATTTAAATAGAAGACAACGTGTTTTCATTTATTTTTTAATGTTCCCTTCGATTTCATGAAGGGGAAAGGGAAAGTCTTGACATAACGTGAAGGAGAAAGGTATACGTGATTTGAAAAGATTAGGGGTGGCTGGATGTTGACTGGTCAATATATATATAAATAAATAAAATTTTCAAAATATCTCGATTTACGCTAAAAATTTCGAACTCCTACTGAGGCGTGCCGCTAGGCGTTCATAAAGTTATATCCCTATTCTGAACGCAATGAAAAAGGTTTCGAGTCCTAATTCGATCGTATGGAGAAGATAGCTTTTTTTGGACCCAATTATTATATTGAATTTTCGATACTAAATTCAACGCGTTTGTATGTCGTACGACCAAACGATAACTCCAAACGCTACGATATTTGAAATTCAAAAATAAGACACTATTACGGATCCAATGAAACTGGTTTCGTCGAATTCTGAAACTGTGCACCGGATCGCTATTTTAACGCGTCGATTAAATCGACGATTTCCAAAATTTACGAAATCACTTGAAATTTCAGTTTTAAAAACTTTCTAACTCAATTATAATTCCAAATCCAATACTTAAAACCATTTAAATATTCCAAATTAAACGTCGAAAAATCCGGGTCGTTACATTCCTCCCCCCTTAAAAGAATTTCGTCCCTGAAATTGCTAAGCAGGAAAAATGTTCCAAACCCATTAACTTCTCAAAACCCACTTAGTTAAAACTTGACATTCACTTTTCTAAATCTTTTAGTTTCGACCAAAACAATTAGTTTCCATTTCTAATTCAAAATTCCTTATTTCAGTTACACTTTTAAATATCACCCTTTTATGTTAACGGAAAAAAATGTCAAAAATTTTCTAACACCCTAAATTTCCGAAATTTTTTGGCAGAATCTCCTTGTATGGAGAGCCTTTTGCAATATGACAAGAGAGATAAAAAATATATACATCGACCCACATGGTCTGAAAACAAAATATATATCAATATTTATAATTTTTTCGGTATTTAATACGAAAACGTACCTTATTTTAGCATTTTTAAGCGAGCGGCTTATTTTATATGCAGTTTGCACGACCAAAAATCAAGCAAACAGCTCCATATACCTGTACTTACTCAATTTAAACACGTAAGTACCAAAAACATGAAATTTTAATAACAATTCATTTATTTAGCTAGCTAAACACATAAATTCCATAAACAATGCATTCTAACATATAATCATAAGCAATTATAAGGTTCCGATACTAATTTAATTACTTTCAATCATTTCATATTCAATTTGAATGATCTACAACTCCATATTCTTGCATTCACTTCATAAACACACACATTATATTTATATCCATTCCAAATCAATTCTAAATCAATTATTCACTTCCCACATATATTATATAATTTTATTTACTTCCGTTTACGTCAAACAACAATTTTTTCTATGCAAATTTGGCGATATTCATTTAAATAAATAACCATTTAAGCTTATAGCTATTTTAAATTGATTCCAATCAATTTATATTTACTTTTATTCCATTTCAAATTGATTCTCAATCAATTTACTTGCATTCGATCCATATTATATTCAAATCCATTTTATTTAGCTTGAAATCATTCCACACTATTGACTGAATAACTATTTCACAATTTATTCAAGCCAAACTTCCATCCAAGACATTAACTTAAGTTAATTTGTTATTTTTAATTTATTCAACTATATAACTTAAGTTCATTACTCTTGCAACCAAATTCCATTTCAATTTCTGATTGATTCTTATTCAATCGACTTCCATTCAATTTACTAATTATTTTAATTAGTTCATTCACTCAACCCACTTCAAATTTTGATTTCAAGCTCGAATTTCTTCAAACAACACCCACGGCCATATTCAATTTATTTTTACTTACATTGAATTTATTTATAACTTAAATCATCACTATTTCAAACCATTTCCATTTCATTCGACAATATTTCCAATTATATTTAATTCGCTTACAATTAAGTCGAATTCTATTTATAACTCGAGTTCCCTATTCAATTAACTTATCTAATCAGTTCACTTTCAATTTATACCCCAATATTTGATTTTCATTTCAAAAATCACCATATTTAGTTTTCTTGAGTTCGAAATTTGTTTTTAAAATTCAAGTTTGGCCTTTTATTCCTCACTTTTAAAATACCATGCCATTTTTATTTTGGTTTTTCTACTCCATCTTCTCAATTTAATGAGTTTCACAACTTATTTTTCACATTCTCATCAATTCCATGCTCGAGTATATCCATATTTTATCATTTACTCAAAATTTACATCACTTATAGCTTAAATATATTTTTATTCCATTAATTTCAAATTTTATAAGCCATCCAAATTTATTTATTCACAATTCCAAATTTTCCACTTAAATTTCATCCCATTCAAAATTTATAACTTATGGTTAAATAATTATTTCACAATTCAAAATTTATATTTACTTCAATTCGATATTATTTCTAATCCAATCCAATTTTATAACTTATAGTTATATAGTCGCTTTATAATTCACATTTACATATTAATTCAATTCCATATGATTCAAATCCAATTCACCTTTTTATTTAAATTTCAATTCCTTTTAACCAACATTTCAAATTCATATTCGAGTTATTCATACTTAAATTAAATTTCACTCCAAATAAATTTATTTTTAATTCATTCAATTTCATTATATATTTCAATTACTTCGCTTAAGTTAACTCCCATTTCATTAATACACTATATTAATTCAATTCAAACAGTCAATTAAAATTCTAAAATTTAATTTATCCAACTTAACTTAAGTTGAATTCCATTTTAATTTACTCACTTTAAATTTTATTCCAACTTCAATTTTTCACACTTCTCTCCTTATAAATATCATCTTCCATAGGATTCCAGAATTTTTAAACACTTGTTATTTATTTCAAATCACTTTGAAATCAAATATATATATATATATACACACACACACTCTTTTTGGTTTAACAAACCACTTTCTTGGATTTCAAAATTCACCTAGTTCCATTCCAAAACAATTTCCCTTCGAAATTTCCAAAACAACACTTGTTTCCACCAAAAATCTCCACATCAATTTACTATGGTAGCAATCCATCACTTAGAAACTCGAAAATGAATACTGATGATGTTGCGCAGTCATCACCACGATTATTTCCAACGACTGAAGTGAGTTCAGTGCTTTTATCACTTCCAAAATCCATTTAAAACCATTTCCATTCAGAAATAATCCAAATAATATCACTATTATTCATTTCAAAACACTTTAGAAATCATTTCCAAAAATCACCGGGATTTAATTTTCCAAATTCTGGTTTGAATCCATTTTTAGTTTTAACTCAATTGTATAATCCATAGTTATACAATTTCCATTTGGTTATATATATCCATTTCAATTTTATAATCTTGCTTTGGTTATAACATTAACAACCAAACACACCAATATATTATAATAATTTCTAGAAAATTATTTCTTCCTATCAAAATATAATTTGGATAAAATTATTTCATTTACCCGCTTCAAAATAATATTGTGTCGAATTGCTCTATTCAAGTGCTTAGAAACCCTTATCGATTTAGTGGCGTCCCACTACTCGACCAAAATTTATATGTCACCCAACAGATAAATCAACACAATATAAAACCATTTTATATTCACTAACAAATACGCGCTCATATCTATTAATACGCTCAAACTCATTCTAGGGTACTATTGACCCTATCTCTAATGAGTAATCCCCACCAAAACCAAAGTTTTCACTTAACCTTCAACTCTGATACCAAATGTAAAGGGCTCGTATCTCTGTACCCTTTAAGTCAACCATAATTCATATCAGTTCAACTCAAATTGAACGGAAATACGAATCTCTAGAGGTGAAGAAGAAAAAGGGAGAAGAAAATGGAACAACAATATCACAGAATCTCACAATCGCAACGGAACAATATATAATAAATAATAATAAATTTTCATACAAAAGAATCCGTAGCTGTTAATTTACATACAATCATCAGAGTACAACAATCAATACATCAATATCGACAGTTATTATGACTTGTCATCACTAGTGCTGACTATACAGTCTACACACACAGCGGAATATAACCAAGTACGTGTAAATATGTCTCTGTCATCCAGCTCGTCTCCTGAGCTCCATAACATCCTAACCTGAATCTGTAATACTCGGTCTGACCGAAGCATTATAATAAAATAACACCCGAGTCAGACTGGAAAACCAGCGTGAGAAAACACACTCAATTTGAATTATTAACTTCTTCAAAATCCTTTAAAAAACAAAGGGTATCTCGTAAGACCACGTAACACATAAACACGACGGGTTTTTACCTTACGATAACCAAATGTTTTTATCAAAATCGTCTGATATTATAATAGTGTCTAAACCAAGTAAATAGAAAATAGCCGAAATGCTTGCATCTCACGTTTTAGCATAGTTGTGAAAAATTAAAACCGTACGGCGCTTATTGGAGAATGGATTCCATACAATGACTAGGCACTGGGGTACCACCTATCACAGTACACGTCTAGAAACATGTACCGAGGACCTCCCCGGGATCCCCTGCAACACAAGACCGGCCCTATCCCTAACCTGGATAGAACCGAATATGTTATCACTTCGGGTGTTCCCACCCTTAAAAGAATCAAGCGCTCACTTTTCCATGCACAACCATATCCATAATATACATATATTTCCGAGGGTATCTAGAAAGGTGATAACATACCCTAATTGGATGCGACCCACTTAGCCTTGCTGCATCTTCCCTGATTTTCAGTCATTCCGATTGAAGAGGCTTGAGGCTACGATTACCTTTCAAGTACAATTTCACTAAGAATGCTCATCGTCCTCCAATGACGATGTTCTGATAGCATTCGTCCATACAAGTTGTCCTGGGTTTGGACAAACCGAATCACCGTCTTCACTATCTTCACAGTATCCATTCGTAACGTTCAAACCGGATCGAAGTGGTTTTCGGATAATTAAATCTGATCCCGGTTTCTTCGAAACGATTAACGAAATTGGCCAATATTGATAGTCGGTTATTTAACTATCAATAAAATATCCACAAGCAACCACTATGCCTTATTATAATTTTTTCCAAATTATTTATTTGAAATATCTTTTCAAAGATATAATTCAAAATCCCTCTCAATATTTCAATATTTGAAAACAAATTTCAATTAATCAAATCCATAACAGGATATTTTGTCGTACCAATACTTAGCAATAATTCCCAAATTCCATTTTTATAACAGTTGGAAAAATATTCTTATTCCGAATCATTTCCCACTAAAAATATTTTCAAAATCTTCCTTTCAATACTTAGGAAAATATTATAAGTATATTTCCCAAATCGTTTTATTTCCAATACTTAGGAAAAATTCCATTTATTCCCGATTTCCCAGAATCATTTACAAATCCCTTTGTAAATTCCTTAACTCATTTTAAAAAAACGGGTTCTACACCTTTCCGGAACTCCTTAATTATCTCCTTTAATTTTTCCCAAAATCGATTATACCCTCCTACGATTTCAAGTACTCATTTCAAACTCCTTTTATGAATTTTAGTTCATTTCGAAGCTTCTGTATTTAAACACTTCGAAAATTCCCTTAGGTTCCCATAATTCCACTATAAGATTTCTTTTATAAAATCATATACCTTAAACAACTCTGTTTACATATTTTCGAGAGAACTTATAAATAAATTACGATCATCTCAAAACTATATATGTATATATAATAAGTATTTTTAAAGAATAATAAATTATTTTTAAAATATGTTTAAGTAATTGTTTAAAAATATTAAGATACTTTAAATAAAACACCAATAACTCATTTCCAACTCATTTTAAAATAAAACTAGTCAATTTACAAAGCTAATTATAAAAATTAGAATTTATTTCAATTAATATTAAATATTTGGATAATCCACTTTTTTTAAAAAAAAATATTTCAAAACTAACTAGTTTAAAATCACCTAGTTTAATAATTGAAAATTTCCTTTTAAAAAAAACTTAACTCCTTAAATAAAAATATATTTTAAAAATCTCAATAACCAATTAATTTTATAAATTCCTCTCGATTCATAATCCACCGATTTCATTCTGATTCTCCTAACCATTTCCACTTTCCAAAAATAGTATTCCCTATTTTTCTCAATCGTGTTTCCATATTCTAATATAAATTTAACTTATGAATTTATATTCTCAAATTATCACCTGATATCGTTTCCTTATTTATAAACATCGTTTATATTTTTTTTTTTATACTCCTTTGAGTTTTACTTGTTATAAAAGCAATCTTATTTATAAAATTCCATTTTATAAATCCGTTCTTTATAAATCTCATTTATAACTTCCAATCTATTTTTAATATCGACTTGAACTCCTTTTTATATTTCCAGAATATCATTTATAAATTCTTTTATATAATTCTTTTTTTAAATCTCCATTTAAACAATTCACGAATAGTTAAGTACAACCAAAAATCAAATATATTTTTCTAACTCAATTTCTTTAAAATATTCCCAATTCCAATATAAATATTTTTATATCAAAAATTCCTTTTAATTCTTTCAATTTTAAAAATATATTTATGGTATTTAAAATACCAAAATTCAATCCAGTGCTACAATAGCATCCAATAATTCTAATCCTACAATAATCTATAATAGATTATTCTACACAAACCATATATCACAATATATGAAATTAAATTCAGCATTTTGAGGAATCCAGTTGGATCCCTCCAACCTGTTTTCCTGCATCCACAGATGTTAATACAACATAAAAATACCAATCCCACTTAGTGGGGGATATCGCGGTATATACGGTCATTCGCTATTATACGGGGAGCATAGGGTCTCATCCGCTAAAATATGTGGGAATATCAATCCAAATACTAGTGTATATATATACTACTATATATATAATATAATATCATTCAACAGATAATCAATTCAACCAAACATCCCGAATTAATTTTAACTATTTAAAATTAAACTCGGTAATCCAAATGAGTGAGAATTTCTCACCTTGACTTAATTTGCAACCCGTTCCAATTCTAAATTAAATTGAACAGACATTCAATTTAATTTAAAATTCCAACCAACTCCGAAAAATCCCAAACCAATTTTGTTGCGTAGATTTTCCAGCTACGAACCAACTCGACTTGTTTTATTCATTTTGGACCTCGTATGCAAATTATATTAAATTGTATTAACGGTCTAAATTTAATTCCTTAATTGTATAACTGATTAGATAATTAGACTTAATTACATAATTTATACCTTACCCTAAGTATCACGTTCGCGAATCACAGCAGTAGAAACCCAGGCCACAACGTTGCCTCACCATTCCCCGCGACCCCACTGCTCGCTCCACCTTCATTGACATCGACTACGCCCAGACTCCAAACCTTGTCGAGCTTCCCACCACCATCAATGATCACTGCTCACACCCTTTCCAATGCCGCACCTCCCCCTTCGACTGACGTGACAACCCCACCTGCCATGACCACTGCGCCGCACCCTCAAGCACGCGAGCAACACCTCGCGGCCACCCAACGCGATGCTGCCAGTCTCGGGTTCGAGCCCTAGCCACGCGCGCTTTCTCCCCTTTCAGCCTGCTACAGGCTATCGTCAGCTCTTCCCAAACGGCGTTGCTCTCCACCTTAGACCCTCCGCAACCACGCCTCGCCCTAGCTACGCCTGTTCGTACAGTCGCGATCCATTTTTTTATCTGAGTGCGAATTCAATTTCGAATCCCCCCTCCCTTTTTTTGAGTAAACAGAGGATTTTAATTTTTCAAATAAGAACGAAGGAGGAAGGCGCTTGCGATTTAAATAGAAGACAACGCGTTTTCATTTTTTTTAATGTTCTTTTCGATTTTGTGAAGAAGGGGGAAAGAGAAAGTCTTGATATAATGTGAAGGAGAAAGGTATACGTGATTTAAAAAGATTAGGGGCGGTTGGATGTTGACTGGTCAATATATATAAATAAATAAATTTTCAAAATATCTCGATTTATGCAACTAAAAATTTCGAACTCCTATCGAGGTGTGCTGCTAGGCGTCCATAATGTTATATTCCTATTCCGAACGCAATGGAAAAGGTTTCGAGTCCTAATTCGATCGTATAGAGAGGATAGCTTTTTTTGGACCCAATTATTATATTGAATTTTCGATACTAAATTCAAAGCGTTTGTATTTCGTATGACCAAACGATAACTCTAAACGCTACGAAATTTGAAATCCGATAATAATACACTATTACGGATCAAATGGAACTGGTTTCGTCGAATTCCGAGACTGAGCCCCGGATCGCTATTTTAACGCGTCGATTAAATCGACGATTTCCAAAATTTACGAAATCGCTTGAAATTTCAGTATTAAAAACTTTATAACTCAATTATAATTCCAAATCCAATATTTAAAACCATTTAAATATTCCAAATTAAACGTCAAAAAATCCGAGTCGTTACAGGCGCGTTAATGGAGGATGGCATAGGCTGAAGGTTGATAGCACAATTGATAGCAGAGCAGAGAGGATGGACGCGGTGCATAGGGGCTACGGCAACAAGGGTTGCGATGCTGGTAGAGAGGCGTATGATGTTGATTTCGGGTGCGAGGCAGTTCATCCGTGTTAGTCGAAGGCTAGCATGCCGTGGCAATGGTAGGATTGGAGCGAGCGATCAAATTTCAGGCTGAAGCAAAGGTTGAATTTTTTGATAGCTTTTGGATTGAGGTGAGTTATTTCAACTCACACTGATATGTCTAATTATGAATTTGTTCTTGCATGCTTTCTTCGTTTATGAATTCTAATTATCATGGTTGTGAATGAATGCATTGATTGGCGTATAGTTGCATGTGGTAATTCATCTTATTCATCGAATGATATAAATTAAATTAGATTGGTTGGAAATAAATTAAATCGATACAGGATTTGGAAGATGTTAAACGGTAAATGAACTTAATTCGATTATAAATTAAATCTAATATACTTGTATATGTCCTGTATATATTGGTTGTGTAATCGGAGTTGTCGGAAAGCAACTCGGATCACTAAATAGTTTCATATCATGGATTTGTACACATTTTTGATAAAAGGTTTGAAATATTTGATTTGTATCAATTGTTAAAAATGAATTGAATGGATAAAACAAGATTACATGTTAAGATTTATCGTTCATTTCAATTTTGGATTGATGATTGAAAATACATATATTGTTGTATAATCGGAGTTTGCCAGAAAGCAGCTCAGATTGATAAACAATTCCGTATTATGGAATTATATTTTATAGAGCAATGTTGGTTCTAGATGTTGAATTTTCGTTGGATTTTATTGTTTAAATTAATTAAATGTTTTAAATGAATTTCAAAATTGAGTTTTATCCATTTTGATCCTTATTGTACATTAGTTTATAAAATATATAGTTACTCTATTATCTTCTTAACTTATTGCTTATCACAAAATTTCCAATTATAACTTTTAAAGATAACTAATATTTAATTATAAAATCTTTTTAAAATTATTATGTATAAGCATATAATTTTTGGAAATGCTTTAGAAGTAAAAGATAAGCTATGTTAATATTTTCGAAAAATGGTTATGGAAGTAATAAATTCAATTTCAAATAATTTTAGCTATAAAATCTGTTTAAATGACTTTAGAAAAAGTTTGAGAGCCTTTGGGAAACTATATCTTTATTTGTATGTAAATGTATTTAAATAAAATTTTAAATAAATTAAGTTATCAATTATGAAAAGCAAAGCTTTGTTTTAAAATAAATTTAACTAGGATTTTTAAGTTTATAAATAGTTTATGGTTTTAAAGTGTTTATGAAGTAATATTATATATATATATTTGAAATAAAGTGAACTATCAGTTATTAAAATATTTTTTTGAAGCAAAGACCTAATAAAGGAATTTTATTTTAAGACTTAAAATTTTATAACTCTTTTCTTTTTATATATATGAGTTGTTGGATTTTAAAAGTAATTTTAGAAAGATTATATCTTGGTATATATGAAAACTAATTTAAAACCCTTTTAATTTATTTATTATGGATTAACAAAGGTGAGAAGTCTAAAAGTAAACTATAGATAAAACTATTTTAGAAATCATTTTCTATATGATTAAATTATATTAATTACTTTCAACCTATAAACTATTGTTGGCTTTTATTGTAATTAGTTTTTGGCTATTTTACGCAAGTTTGAATTGGATTTCTGATGAATTTCATGATTTTCTATGAAACAAAGAATTTTAATAAACGATTGAATTGTCGGGTGGTATGGGATACTTTGTACAATTCTTTCGATTATTGTTATAATTTGTTAAATAGAGTTTGAGTGGAAATTACTAGCTTTTAGTAAATACTTAAATTTACTATCTGGTATGGGATAGTTAGTTAAATTCTTGTGATTACTGGAGTGACAATAATTTACACTTAGAGTTGTATTATCTTAGGATGTTCGGATTTCAGACCGATAGATCCCCGAGAAAAGATAGCTCATTTTTCATCGATCTGAGAATCGATACATTTCTAGATTTGGGTAGGCAGATCTCTTTCGGAAGATCTATTATGATGTAAATACGGTTGTCTCTTTCGGAAGGCAGATTTTTACATGCATCGTAGTCTATAGATACTACAACCTATCAGTTTATTTTGTTTTATACAGTTAGACTATGGTTACCTCTTTCGGAAGGTAAATTCGCATAGGACAGATTAGGTACACGACTGCTCTTTTCTTTGAGCGGTGTCACTAATCTGCTGTAACGACCCGTATTTTTACGGATCGACAAGTTCGTCAAAATCTGGAATTTTTGCATTTTAAAGTCATTTCAGATTTTAGGCAAATTTTGCCTAAGTCCTAAGTCGTTCACGACTTAGCATGAGTCGTGAGTCGTATACGACTTAGGAGAGGAGTTCTGGGCGAGTTAAGGACTCAAGGAGATAAGTCGTAGCTGGGCTAGGTTAGTAGGTTGAAGTTTACTCGGCAAGTGTTAAGTCGTAGGTTGTAAGTCGTTGCCGAGTTAAGGGATAACAACCTAAGGAAGTGACCGACTTATAGTTTTAACCGACTTAAGGATAGCGGTGAGTTAAGTGTTAAGTCGGCTGACGAGTCAAGATAGTGGTCGACTTAAGACCTGGACGACTTAGTAGTTAGTATGTCTGACCAGTTATTTGTTAAGTCGTTGCCGAGTTAAGGAAGTGGGGTTGACCGACTTAAGAGTTAGGTCGGCAACGACCTAAGGACATGTTGTGAGCGACCTAAGTGTTTGGGTGTTAAGTGTTAGGTCGGCAGGGTAATTGAGTCGGTAGGTAGTTGAGTCGGCAACGTGTGTTGAGTTGTGAGTCGGCAGTACGTCTCTTGTGTTAAGTCGTAACCCAGTTACGAGTTAAGTCGTAGTTGTATTCCTTCGTATGTCTTAAGTCGGCAAGGCACTTATGTCGGCAACGACCTAAGTTAAGTCGCGCCTATGTGTTAAGTCGCAGTTGCGCTTTGTTGTTGAGTCGTCAACCGACTTAGGACTTGGGTTTTGCGGCAGTATGATAAGTCTGCTTCGTTGAGTCGGTCATTTGGTTAAGTCGTAGGTCGGCGAGGCAGTTAAGTCGTTAGGTCGTATAGGCTGGTTAACTCGGCAGGCAGATGAGTTTTTAGGTCGGCAAGGCACTAGGTCGGCAAGGCATTAGGTCGGCATGGTGTTAAGTCGGCACCGACTTAAGAAGATAGCCGAGTTACGACTTAAGGCCAGTTTTCAGCTATAAATAGGAGGGGTTGTTCTCACTTTTTGGATCCGGATTTTGAAGCGACGAAGTGCTGCCATTTTGAGAGCTCGACTTCTACACTTCTTCACTTCTTTTCTCCACTCTAATCTAGTGCTTCCATCCATCCAAATCGAAGATCAAGATTGAAGATTCAAGAGCTTAGATTGAAGATCTTCATCTTTTTTTAGAGAGATTTCTTCATTTGAAGCGGATTTGTGGTAGATCTAGCTTCATCCTTCGCTGTCCAGATCTGAAGTTGATATCTTTTGGATTGTTTAGGTGATTTGGTGAGTGGTGATTATCTCTCACACGGATCCAAAGGAGTATATAGGATTGTTGGCTCGTTTTGGTGTTAAAATAGAGACTTCCATGCATTTTCTTCATCCTATGTGTAGATCCATATAGATCCATTGTTCATAATGATGTTGCATCCATTTTATCATATGTTAACCTATGCAAGTTCATTCATCAAGTTTGTAGAGATATAATCCATGTTTTCATGCTTATTGGACTTTCAACTCTTTAATTACGAAAATGCCATTATTGTTATAATTGTCTACTTAGATCATTTTTGAATGCTTGATTGCTTGGATTGATGTTTGATTTGATTGATTGTTATGAACTAGATGATTGATGATTAGATTAGATCGAAGATGATTCAAAAGCTAAGGGAAAGGCTCTTGAATTGGAAAAGCTGCTCGTGGCATATGTAGCGGGATGATGAAGCTCTTATGCATAGATTCGATGATGTGATGTAGAGATGGGGCTTTGCAAGGATGTAATGAAGCGAGGCAATCATATGATGAAGACTTGGTCTAATCCAGACGGGATCATTCCAAGCATGTTGATAACTCGGTGATATGATTCGAGTTGAAGATAATGAATGGATATGAGAATAGTCGTCGAGGAGGATGACTAGGAGGCTTGGATAGCATCGTTGTTGAAGGTTCTAGCATGCTTTAAGCAAGAGTATGTTTGGGCAGATTCGATAGTCCCAACGGCCAACTGTTGATGGTCGAGTACTCTGGGCAGATTCGATAGTCCTAGGCACGGGCTGCGACGACGTGCGGGAGTTATGTCTAGAACCGGGGTTTCCATTAGCCCTTGACGGACGGCTGAAAGAATGTGCCGGTCATTCAATTAACGGTGATATCGAAGCAATGATAACAGTGATAGCCAGAGTCATGGATGTTTGGTTGTATCGTCATTCGGACTCAAGAGCGGTATTTTCTGGGTACTTATCTGATTTAGGCCTTGGTACTTGGAAAACATCGCCCTTGACTCGAGTGATAGTAGTTTTACTTTAAATTGTATGCTCTGCTATGTTTGCTTCTGTTTAGTGTGTGTCTGGGGGCTATCACTGTAGAATGAGGTTGGAGTGGGAGGGTTGTATTCTTATTCCTTTTCCTTTATGCTCTTTTGGTATGTTGTTAGTTAATTTACTGCTCACTAAGACTGTTGTCTGACTCAAGGCTTTATGTTTTTAATTCTTATTGCCTTGGGCTGTTCGTCCATTTTGGGACGGGCAGACTAGGTAGCAGGTGACAGGTGCTGTTCTCTCCTCACGATGCTGATATCGAAGACGAGCTGGAGGGTTGCATATTATCTTCTTATATGTACTGGATATTCCGCTGTTTTGTATTCTCTGAGAGATATGTAGTGAGGCTGGATGTATTGACTATGTGGATGCTTGTATTCAACTATTATGGAGTTTTATATGATGTCACTTTGTTCTGTAAAGCTTCACTATACTTATGTTCTATTGTATTTTGTCCATGCGCTGTGAGTAATACGATAGATTCTGTTGTTTAAATTCTTACCTTGACAATCGTCCATGGTCGCCTGGCACACTTTACAGCGCCCTATCTCTAGATTCGATGCAGGGGTCATGGGCGGTCGTCACATTTGGTATCAGAGCATTGGTTAATCGATTTTACCCAACGCTCGCTGTCGTAACTACGTATGAGAGACGTAATTGTATTTTGATGGATGATTACTATATATAATATAGTAGCTTAGTAGAGTTTGAGTCCTTTGTGCAGTTGTTTCTCTAGATGTTCTAATCATTCCTTTTTATAGATATTGAGAATGAGTCGAAGAGGGAGACCAGCTGCTAGGGAAGGCCGTGCTACTGAAGAGACTGCTGATTATGCAGCCATGTTCGAAGCTATGATGACTTCGATCATGAGAAGGATATCAGTTCCGGGGGCGGCAGTTGATGTTGGAGTTCAAGTCCAAACTCCGAAACCAGTGGATTTTGCTAAGTTGTGCAAGGATTATACTGCTCTTGGAGGGAAGGTTTTCTTGGGAACAGAATCTACTATTGAGGTCCAGAGGTGGATAGATGCTTGTAGAAGGATCTTTGGTGATTTGGGAATTGATGATGCAACTAAAAGGAAGTTGGCATCGAGGCAGCTTCAAGGGAGAGCCTCTGATTGGTGGAACTCTATTACCATCGATACTGCGGAGGAAGAGATTACTTGGGAGCAATTCCAAGCTAGATTTGAAGCTAAGTTCATTTCTACAGCTCAGAAGTCTGTTCTGTTCAAGAAGTTTGTGGAGCTTAAGCAAGGTGGAAGATCAGTTCTTGAGTATGTTTCTGAGTTCGAAGCTTTGTCCAAGTATGCCCGGTCATATATTGAATCTGCTTATCAGAAGAATGAGAAGTTTGTGACCGGCTTGGATAGTTATCTTGGGAGACAATTGGTGGATCATTTGGACGATTCATTTGAGAAGCTTGTAGAGAAAGCTCTTAGGCATGAGAGTCTGTTTCCTAAGGAAGGATCTGTTGTTGCTGTGACCAAGGGAGAATCTAAACCACAGCAGGGTGGAAACCAGAAGAGGAAGCAGCAGCAGCAGAAAGGTAAGGATGGCCAGAAGAAGCCGAAAGGCGAGGTGACTTGCTACAATTGTCAACAGAAGGGCCATTTCTCTAAGGATTGTAAGAATCCGAAGGCGCCGATGAAGTGTCGCAACTGTGACAAGCCGGGGCATTTCAGGAAGAATTGTCCAGAACCGAGAAAGGACAGGCAGATTGTGCAAGCCTATGCTTTAGGAGCTGTTCCGTCGTCTTCAAAAGCTCCTACTGCTGAAGAGAAGGGAAAGAGTGTGGTTGTTCAAGGTACTCTTTTCCTATGTGGTGTTCCAGTTAGAGTTCTGTTTGATACTGGAGCGTCGCATTCATTTGTTTGTAATGAACTAGTAGGCCGGTTAGGTTTGAAGCCGGATATTGTTGATAGGCCATTGGTAGTGACTAATCCAGTTGGGGGTTCGTCTTGTTTGTGTATGTTATGCCGTGGTCTAGTTGTATCGAGTCATGGTTGCTCTTTTGTTTGTGATTGCTTTGTTCTGAACTTTGCGGGGTTCGGAATTATCTTGGGAATGGACTGGCTTAGGAAGTATGCGGCTAAGGTTGATTGTGAGAGGCTGGAGGTGACAGTCGGGAATGTGGAAGGGCGAAAGATTGTGATACGATGTAAGCATGAGGAAGGCGTCTTCATGAGCTTCATGTATTCGCTAGTTGTTCCACGGGATGGACTGTCTTTAGTGCCAATCGCAAATAGATTCGAGGATGTCTTTGACGAAGTCAAAGGGTTGCCGCCGCATAGAGAGATCGAGTTTCGTATAGATCTAGTTGAAGGAGCCAGACCTGTTGTGATGCCTCTTAGGCGGATGGCGCCTAGGGAACAGCAGGAGTTGAGGGTGCAAGTTGATGATCTTTTGCAGAAAGGATTCATTCGGCGTAGTGTGTCCGAGTGGGGTGCACCAGTTGTGTTTGCAACCAAGGCAGATGGATCATTGAGATTGTGTGTCGATTATCGTGAGCTGAACAAGGTGACTAAGAAGAACAAGTATCCATTGCCGAGAATAGATGACTTGTTTGATCAGCTTCACGAAGCTAAGGTGTTTTCTCAGATGGATTTGGCAACGGGATTTCACCAGTTGAGAGTGGCTAAGGATAGTGTGCCGAAGACTGCTTTTAGGACACCATCCGGTTTCTTTGAGTGGCTGGTAATGCCGTTTGGATTGACTAACGCGCCAGCATATTTTGTGGATCTTATGAATAGAGTGTTCAGAGATCAGTTGAACAAGTTCGTACTTGTGTTCGTGGATGATATTCTGATTTATTCCAGAACGGAGGAAGAGCACAAGACGCACTTGCATATTGTTTTGGAGATCTTACGGAAACATCAGCTGAAGGCTAAGTTTTCGAAGTGTCACTTCTGGAAGAGTGAAGTGAGGTTCTTAGGCCATGTGATTTCTGGAAGTGGAATAGCGGTTGATCCCGCTAAGGTGGCAGCAATCCAGGATTGGGTTAGACCTAAGAATGCATCTGATGTGAGAAGTTTTCTTGGATTAGCAGGATATTATCGACGGTTTATCAAAGACTTCTCCAAGATAGCTGCACCGTTAACAGGATTGACGAAGAAGAACAAAGTGTTCAGTTGGGATGCTAAGTGTGAGCAAGCTTTCGGAATCCTGAAAGAGAGATTGACGAGTACTCCTGTTTTGACTATTCCTAGTGGGAATGATGAGATGGTGGTTTACACCGACGCATGTGGTACTGGACTTGGAGCAGTGCTGATGCAGAAGGATAAAGTTGTTGCGTATGCCAGTCGACAACTGAAGCCGCATGAAAGGAATTACCCAACTCATGACTTGGAGTTAGCGGCGATTGTATTTGCTCTGAAGATGTGGAGGCATTATCTGTTGGGAGTTCGATTCGAGTTGTTTACGGATCACAAGTCGTTGAAG
Source organism: Allium fistulosum (assembly GCA_030737815.1). Classification (NCBI taxonomy): domain Eukaryota; kingdom Viridiplantae; phylum Streptophyta; class Magnoliopsida; order Asparagales; family Amaryllidaceae; genus Allium; species Allium fistulosum. Next base: position 1,150,580,363 of record CM060905.1, read on the forward strand.
TATCTTTTCTCCCAAAAGGATTTGAATCTTCGGCAGCAACGTTGGCTAGAGTTTTTGGCATCATATGACTTTGGTATAGCTTATACTCCGGGAAAAGGTAACGCAGTGGCTGATGCGTTAAGTCGAAGACATGCAGGATTGGGAGCCATGTTTTCAGAATGGAAGAGTCTCGAGTATATAGCTGGATTTGACTTCAGGCCTAGATGTGAATTGGAACCTGAGATGTTGGCAAACTTATCGATAAAACCCACTCTTGTGGAAAGGATTGGCAAGGGCCAAAAGCGAGATGATAAGCTTGTCAAGATTATCCGTGAATTGGAATCTGGATTGGATCCAGAAAAGGATAAAGGATTCGAGGTCGATCGAGAGGGTTGGCTTCGGAAGCAAGGACGACTAGTTGTTCCCGATATAGATGAGTTGAGGAGTGAAGTTCTGAAGGAAAGTCATCACTCGAGGTTGACAATTCATCCAGGTGGAAATAAGATGTATCGGGATATGAAGAGAACCTACTATTGGGAAGGCATGAAGAAGGATGTTGGAGATTTCATTTCCAAGTGTATGAATTGTCAGTTGGTTAAAGCCGAACAGAAGAAGCCAAGTGGATTGCTTCAGCCCTTAGAAGTTCCTACATGGAAGTGGGAACTAGTGTCGATGGATTTTATTGATGGATTGCCTAGAACCAGAACGGGAAATGAAGGAATTTGGGTCATTGTGGATCGTCTGACTAAGAGTGCACGATTCATTCCTGTTCGATCGACTAGGACTGCATCAAAGTTGGCTGAGTTGTATATTAAGTGGATAGTTCGATTCCATGGTATTCCGAAGAGCATAGTGAGCGATCGAGACCCATTGTTCACTAGTGGATTTTGGAAGAGCTTCCAGGAAGTCTTGGGAACCGAGTTGTGTTTAAGTACAGCTTATCATCCCCAAACAGATGGTCAGACCGAGAGAGTCAACCGAGTTTTGGAAGATCTTCTTAGAGCATGTGTTTTGGACTTCGGAGGGTCATGGGAAGATCACCTTCATTTGGTGGAGTTTGCGTACAACAACAGTTACCAGTCAAGCATTGGTATGGCACCGTATGAGGCATTGTATGGAAGACCGTGTAACTCTCCGACATGTTGGTTGGAAACTGGAGAAAAGCTGATGCTTGGGCCAGAGATGATTCGACAGACTTCGGATTGCATAGAGATCATTCGGCAACGAATGAAGGCAGCCCAAGACCGTCAGAAGAGTTATGCGGATAAGCGTCGGAAGGATTTGGAATTCGACGTAGGAGATATGGTTTTTGTGAAGATTTCTCCACTGAAGAATGTTATTCGATTCGGAAAGAAAGGAAAATTGACTCCGAGATTTGTCGGACCATTCCCGATTATCGAGCGAATTGGAAGGCTCGCTTACAGATTGGAGTTACCGGAGAAGATGTCGGGTGTGCACAATGTTTTTCATGTATCGTATCTACGGAAGTATGTGCACGACTCGAGAACAGTGGTTTCTGCTGATAGCTGTGAAGACTTAGAAGTTGATCCAGTTGATAGAAGACCTCGTAAGCCGCTTCGTGTTGTTGAAACCGACACGAAACAGCTTAGGAGGAAGGTAGTTAAGTTGCTCAAGATACAATGGAGTGATGATGATAACGACTGTACGTGGGAAGTGGAAGAGAGGATGAAAGCAGCTCATCCTGAACTCTTCGAGGTATGGCCCTAAGGTGTCGTGTCATCTCGCGATATTGTAACTTGTTCTAATTTTAGAATTTCTGTACGCTAAGTTAGAATTGGATGCATGGTTTGTTGATTGCTATGGATGGTAGGCGTACAGAATAGTTTTTGATTGCTTGGAATTTCGGGGGCGAAATTCCTAAGGGGGAGAGAATGTAACGACCCGTATTTTTACGGATCGACAAGTTCGTCAAAATCTGGAATTTTTGCATTTTAAAGTCATTTCAGATTTTAGGCAAATTTTGCCTAAGTCCTAAGTCGTTCACGACTTAGCATGAGTCGTGAGTCGTATACGACTTAGGAGAGGAGTTCTGGGCGAGTTAAGGACTCAAGGAGATAAGTCGTAGCTGGGCTAGGTTAGTAGGTTGAAGTTTACTCGGCAAGTGTTAAGTCGTAGGTTGTAAGTCGTTGCCGAGTTAAGGGATAACAACCTAAGGAAGTGACCGACTTATAGTTTTAACCGACTTAAGGATAGCGGTGAGTTAAGTGTTAAGTCGGCTGACGAGTCAAGATAGTGGTCGACTTAAGACCTGGACGACTTAGTAGTTAGTATGTCTGACCAGTTATTTGTTAAGTCGTTGCCGAGTTAAGGAAGTGGGGTTGACCGACTTAAGAGTTAGGTCGGCAACGACCTAAGGACATGTTGTGAGCGACCTAAGTGTTTGGGTGTTAAGTGTTAGGTCGGCAGGGTAATTGAGTCGGTAGGTAGTTGAGTCGGCAACGTGTGTTGAGTTGTGAGTCGGCAGTACGTCTCTTGTGTTAAGTCGTAACCCAGTTACGAGTTAAGTCGTAGTTGTATTCCTTCGTATGTCTTAAGTCGGCAAGGCACTTATGTCGGCAACGACCTAAGTTAAGTCGCGCCTATGTGTTAAGTCGCAGTTGCGCTTTGTTGTTGAGTCGTCAACCGACTTAGGACTTGGGTTTTGCGGCAGTATGATAAGTCTGCTTCGTTGAGTCGGTCATTTGGTTAAGTCGTAGGTCGGCGAGGCAGTTAAGTCGTTAGGTCGTATAGGCTGGTTAACTCGGCAGGCAGATGAGTTTTTAGGTCGGCAAGGCACTAGGTCGGCAAGGCATTAGGTCGGCATGGTGTTAAGTCGGCACCGACTTAAGAAGATAGCCGAGTTACGACTTAAGGCCAGTTTTCAGCTATAAATAGGAGGGGTTGTTCTCACTTTTTGGATCCGGATTTTGAAGCGACGAAGTGCTGCCATTTTGAGAGCTCGACTTCTACACTTCTTCACTTCTTTTCTCCACTCTAATCTAGTGCTTCCATCCATCCAAATCGAAGATCAAGATTGAAGATTCAAGAGCTTAGATTGAAGATCTTCATCTTTTTTTAGAGAGATTTCTTCATTTGAAGCGGATTTGTGGTAGATCTAGCTTCATCCTTCGCTGTCCAGATCTGAAGTTGATATCTTTTGGATTGTTTAGGTGATTTGGTGAGTGGTGATTATCTCTCACACGGATCCAAAGGAGTATATAGGATTGTTGGCTCGTTTTGGTGTTAAAATAGAGACTTCCATGCATTTTCTTCATCCTATGTGTAGATCCATATAGATCCATTGTTCATAATGATGTTGCATCCATTTTATCATATGTTAACCTATGCAAGTTCATTCATCAAGTTTGTAGAGATATAATCCATGTTTTCATGCTTATTGGACTTTCAACTCTTTAATTACGAAAATGCCATTATTGTTATAATTGTCTACTTAGATCATTTTTGAATGCTTGATTGCTTGGATTGATGTTTGATTTGATTGATTGTTATGAACTAGATGATTGATGATTAGATTAGATCGAAGATGATTCAAAAGCTAAGGGAAAGGCTCTTGAATTGGAAAAGCTGCTCGTGGCATATGTAGCGGGATGATGAAGCTCTTATGCATAGATTCGATGATGTGATGTAGAGATGGGGCTTTGCAAGGATGTAATGAAGCGAGGCAATCATATGATGAAGACTTGGTCTAATCCAGACGGGATCATTCCAAGCATGTTGATAACTCGGTGATATGATTCGAGTTGAAGATAATGAATGGATATGAGAATAGTCGTCGAGGAGGATGACTAGGAGGCTTGGATAGCATCGTTGTTGAAGGTTCTAGCATGCTTTAAGCAAGAGTATGTTTGGGCAGATTCGATAGTCCCAACGGCCAACTGTTGATGGTCGAGTACTCTGGGCAGATTCGATAGTCCTAGGCACGGGCTGCGACGACGTGCGGGAGTTATGTCTAGAACCGGGGTTTCCATTAGCCCTTGACGGACGGCTGAAAGAATGTGCCGGTCATTCAATTAACGGTGATATCGAAGCAATGATAACAGTGATAGCCAGAGTCATGGATGTTTGGTTGTATCGTCATTCGGACTCAAGAGCGGTATTTTCTGGGTACTTATCTGATTTAGGCCTTGGTACTTGGAAAACATCGCCCTTGACTCGAGTGATAGTAGTTTTACTTTAAATTGTATGCTCTGCTATGTTTGCTTCTGTTTAGTGTGTGTCTGGGGGCTATCACTGTAGAATGAGGTTGGAGTGGGAGGGTTGTATTCTTATTCCTTTTCCTTTATGCTCTTTTGGTATGTTGTTAGTTAATTTACTGCTCACTAAGACTGTTGTCTGACTCAAGGCTTTATGTTTTTAATTCTTATTGCCTTGGGCTGTTCGTCCATTTTGGGACGGGCAGACTAGGTAGCAGGTGACAGGTGCTGTTCTCTCCTCACGATGCTGATATCGAAGACGAGCTGGAGGGTTGCATATTATCTTCTTATATGTACTGGATATTCCGCTGTTTTGTATTCTCTGAGAGATATGTAGTGAGGCTGGATGTATTGACTATGTGGATGCTTGTATTCAACTATTATGGAGTTTTATATGATGTCACTTTGTTCTGTAAAGCTTCACTATACTTATGTTCTATTGTATTTTGTCCATGCGCTGTGAGTAATACGATAGATTCTGTTGTTTAAATTCTTACCTTGACAATCGTCCATGGTCGCCTGGCACACTTTACAGCGCCCTATCTCTAGATTCGGTGCAGGGGTCATGGGCGGTCGTCACATCTGCAGTCTCTTTCGGAAGTCTTCCTTCCTATGTAGCGGGTCTCTTTCGGTAGATTTCGTGTCACTGTATTAAACTGATAGATGACTACCATTATTATTTCATTATTGATGATTATTTCTTCAGAGATTTTTAGTATGGATATTCTGTATCCTCTATGGCTCTGAGGAATTTTGAATTGGTTATCACCATATTTTGAGATGATAGTTTATTGAGACTTGATATGTATTTATGAAATGGTGATTTGTTAGATATGCAATATTTGAATATTTGTTTTGGGCATATTTTATTTTTGACTTAGTTGGTTATTGTTAAATCAAATTTTTGAGATCTATATTTATTAGTTTGATATGCCTTTTTGAATTTTTGGGTTTTAGGCATATTTTGAGATGACTTATTTTAGACTTAAGTCATTTATGGATTTATATAGTGAATTTAATTGATATGCCTTATTATAATTGTTTGTTCGGCATATTTTATATGGCTTATTAATTTAGGTCATAAATTTATAATATCAGTATCTCACCTATTATTTAGATATAGTCTGACCCGTTTATTATTTTAATACTCGAGTCAGTCCGAGACTTTACAAGTACAGGGACCCATTGACCTTTGGATTTCGGGCTAGCATTGAAGAAGACTATTTTGATAGTTTTAATTTACCTTATACTTTTATATATTGACAGTTAGGAGTTTATGTCATCTATATTATATAGTAGTGACTTTGTACCTAATACAAGATTTTGGATATGATGTATATATTTATGTGAGTCTAGTACTAATATTTTATAGACTCACATTCTATTATGTATATGATGATGTATATTATTCTGCTTTGATCTGTGACCCTAATTCTGATTTATCTATATTATATATTGTTCTGAATATTTTTAATCGATGTGTTTATTACTTTGTATTAATACTGCACACGTCTACTTTTCAGTTCATATCCTCAAAAAGTTAAATAAGATGTGTCGGTGTTAGTATAAAGATATATTCATATTCGATCGCCCTTAACCAGCCATATTCTCCGGATTAGCAAACGACATTACTTGTAATGTCCTTCGCTAAACTGGGCATAGCGGTGGGGTCGTCACACTTTTTGACTAACCTACTATGTTTGTCAAATTTTCATTGGTTCCAAAATCTCTTTTTCAAAAGTGCTGCCAAGATTTCAGAAATAAACAATAATTTTATTTTTTAAATTACCCCTTCTCCTTTTATAAATATATAAAACATTTAAGTCTCATACCTCAAATAATTTTATATATTCAATAAAACACTTAGGAAAATTCTACAAAAATTCCAGAAAATCATTTTCAATATGTTTTCTAACATATATAAATTTTAGATCCAAATAATTAATTATTTAGCCGTAAATAATTGATAACCCAAATACTCATTTTCTCCATTAGAAAATTTATATAAAATCCACAATGATTCAGAAAATTATAAAAATTGAAACTCATCTCTAAAATATCATTTCTGATCTATATTTAAATTCGCAAGGCATTTGGATGTCATTTAATAGGGTTTTCATATCAAAACATGTCATAAAAATCAATATGAACATGCATAAATCATCAACAAGCATATATAAACTTTTAATCATTCTAAAACATGGAATTATCATGCAAAATACTTCAGATTCATTCATAAAACCAAAAACTATAAGAAAATGAGATGTAGTAGTTATTCATCTTAGCTTTGTGATTTAGGATGTGAGATTTGATCTTGATTAAGTGATTTGATTCTTCCATCCTAGCTTTATCTTCTCTTGAGATTGTTAATGGTGGCCGGCCTTAAAAATGTTTGTGCTTGAGAAAATATAAAATGAACGTGTGTTTTGATTTCCTAAGGGTTTAAGGTATAAGGATTTTTCGTTCACATTTTGCCCATGCCTATTTCCTAACCCTTTTATCTATTTCATTTTATGTTATCTCATTTTGATATACTCCTTAATATGGCGCAGCTACCCCTATTAATCATAAATCTCAATCCATTAATCACCTTACATTATTTTATTTTATAATTAAATATCCTAAATAATGTGACAAAAATATGAGGTGTTACAAATTCCTACTTCCATTTCAATATTTGTCGTTTCCATGCATAAGTAGGTGTCTATCTTATAAATTACTTTATCCTGCTTTATAGCATAACCATTTACAATCAATATACTCTAATAAGAGACGTTAATTGTCTTTCTTTACACCAGTTTGATCTATGACATTTTCAATGAAATGTCATGTAAAGTAATATTTGTGTAACCATAAGTACTTTTTAATATAGATAATACTAATCCGCTTTGAATTATGCTTATTATCGTATTATTGTAGTTATTATGTTTCCATGAATATTTGAAGTAAAGAGGAAAAGGTTATTTGGCTATTCCAAAATTTTGGGCACACAATATATATACACATATATTATATATATTTTTCATATCATATTATGCTCTATGAATTAGAAATTATGATGATTCATATCTACTATAATATTTTCTAAATTAATAAATATTTATAATGTCATAAAGTGTAGTAATGCAAATGTTGGTATGTTATTTCTTTAAACCAAATTTAAACACTATTTCACATTGATTTATGTATTGCATGTTTAGAACACTATTATCAAACCAATTATGCAAATATTTAAATTTAGATGTTAAACTTACGATAACATTATTCCTAACTTATATCGCTTACACTTGAAAATTAATTAATAGGTATGCTTAGTAATGTAGTGCTTACAAAGTGAGGAAAAAATGATAATTAATATTATTTTCTATTGTGCTCTAAACTATAATTATACTTAAGTCCTCCAACATATTTAAGTAGATTTATCAATAAACATTTGTCAGTAATTTTCATTAAAGGAGAATCCAAAAAATTGCTCCGGGACTAGTGAAGGATAAGCAGGTTATGAAAGCGTATGCTTTTTACGCAGTCCCGACTTCATCAAGTGCTCCCTCGGTGAAAGAGAAGGGAAAAGGAGTCATTATTCAAGGTATGCTTTATATTGGTGATGTTCCTATTTGAGTTTTGTTTCATATCATATGTAGCGACCTAGTAGACATATTGGGATTGAGACTTGAGACAGTAGACCGACCCCTGATGTGACGAATCCTGTTGGAGGCTCTTCTAGCCTTTGCATAGTTTTTCGTAGCCTAGTATTATCGAGTCATGAATGCTCTTTTATTTGTGATTGATGTGTCTTGAATTTTGTTTGGTTCGGAATTATATTCGAAATGGACTAGCTTAAGAAGTATGCGACAATAGTGGATTGCGAGAAACTATTTGTGACAATCGGAGATGTGGAAGGGCAAATGGTAGTGATTAGGTGTCTACCAGAGGATGGGTGATGTTTATCTTTCTATATTCGATAGAAGTTTCATAGGAGGGGTTGCCATATGTGTCTGTTGCTAGAGAGCATCTGGATGTCTTTGATGAAGTGACTGGATTGCCGTTGCATAGAGAGATTGAGTTTCGAATAGACTTAGTGAAGGAAGCCAGACCTATAGTTATGTCATTGAGGCGTATGACACCCAGAGAGAAAACGGAATTAGTGGTGCAAGTGACTGACTTGTTCAGGAGACGGTTCACTCGAGGAAGCATATATGAGTGGGGTGCACATGTAATATTCGCAATTAAGGTGGATGGCTCTTTGAGGTTGTGTGTGGATTATCGTGAGCTGAATAAAGTGACGAAGAAGAACAAGTATCCACTTCCATGCATTGATACTTGTTTGATCGGCTTCACGGTGCGAAGGTGTTCTCTTAAATGGATTTGGTAACAGGATTTCACTAGTTCAGAGTAGCGAAGGAGAGCATGTCAATTACTGCATTTCGTTCGCCATCGGGCTTTATGAGTGGCTGGTAATGTCGTTCAGATTAACTAATGCTCTGGCATACTTTATGGATCTCATGAATCAGGTTTCAGAGACCAACTAAACAAGTTTGTACTTGTGTTCATGGATGATGTTCTAGTCTATTCCAGAACCAAAGAGGAGGACAAGACGCACTTAAGGATTGTGCTAGAGATATTGAGGAAGCATAAGTTGAGAGCGAAGTTCTATAAATGTCACTTATGTAGGGAAAAAGTGAGATTCTTGGATATGTCATTTCGAGACAAGGTATAGAAGTAGATCCTACAATGGTGGCAGTTGTCCTAGATTGGAACCAGTCGAAGAATGCTATGGATGTGAGAAGTTTTCTAAGATTGGCAGAATACTATAGGTGCTTCATAAAGGACTTCTCAAAGATAGCAGCACCGTTGACCAATTTGATGAAGAAGAATCAGATTTTTGTTTGGGACGCGAGTGTGAGCATGCGTTTGTAAGTCTGAAAGAGAGGTTGATTGGTGCACTGATATTAACCATTTCAAGTGGGAATGAGGAATTGACGGTATATACAGATGTTTGTGGTAATGGATTGGGTGTGGTGTTGATGTAGAAAGGGAAAGTTGTTTCATATGCTAGTCGATAGCTAAATCCGCATGAAAGAAATTATCCAGCTAATGATTTGGAATTGATGACGATAGTTTTTGGTTTGAAGATGTGGAGGCATTATCTACTAGGAGAATGGTTTGAGCTGTTTATGGACCACAAATTCTTGAAGTACCTTTTCTCTTAGAATGATCTCAATCAGCAACGGTGGTTGGAGTTCTTGGCCTCTTGCAATTTTGGTATTTCCTAAACACAAGAAAAGGGAATGCAGTCACCAATGCATTAAGTAGAAGACATGCTAGTTTAGGAGCAATGTTCTTGAACAAATTGAGTACATTGTTGGATATGACTTCAGGCTTCATTGCGTGCAGGAACTAGAAATGTCGGCAAGTTTGTCGATCAGACCTACTCTAATTGAAAGGATCGGTGCTAGTAAAAAGCGAGATGCTAGGCTAGCCAAAATCATAGCAAAAATAGTAGGAGTAGAATCTGAATACATGAAACAATATGAACGCGACCGAGAGGGTTGGCTTCGTAAGAATGGAAGATTGTTTGTTCCGAATTTTGATGGATTGCGAGATGAAGTGCTACGAGAATGTCACCATTCTAGGTTAATTGTTCATCCCGGCGGTAACAAGATGTATCGAGATATGAAGCAGACTTGCTACTACGAAGGCATGAAGAGGGATGTTGGGGCATTCATCTAGAAATGTATGAACTGCCAATCGGTAAAGGCAGAGCAGAGGAAACCTAGTGGGTTGTTGCAACCATTAAAGATTCCTGCGTGGAAATGGGAGTAAGTACCAATGGATTTTATAGATGGACCATCGAGGACTAGAGTAGGATATAATAACATTTGGATCGTGGTAGATCGGTTGATCAAGAGTGCAAGATTTACACCCGTCAAGTCAAGTAGAACAGCATCCAAGACGACAGAGTTGTATGTAAAGTGAATAGTACGATTTCATGGTGTGCCAAAGAGCATGTGAGCGACTGAGACCCATTGTTCAACAGTAGGTTTTGGAAGAGCTTATAAGAGTGTTAAGGACTGAGCCGCATCTTAGTACAACTTACCACCCGTAAATGGATAGGCAAATCAAAAAAGTAAATTATATATTGGAAGATCTCTTGTGAGCATGCATTATAAATTTTGGAGGATCATGGGAAGACTATCTACATCTGGTGGAGTTTGCATACAACAATAGTTATCAGTGGAGTATTGGTATGACTCCTTATGAAGCATTGTATTGCCGACTGTATAATGCTCCTTCATGTTGGTGGAAAGCAGGTGAGAAACTAATATTGGGCCAGATATAATTAGAGAGACTTCAGAAAAGATGGAGATCATTCGGCAATGAATGAAAGCTGCTCATGATCGATAGAAAAACTACGTTGATAGGAGACGAAGAGATTTATAGTTTTCTGTCGGAAATATGATATTTGTGAAGGTTTCTCCACTGAAGAATGTAGTTCGATTAGGTAGAAAGGGGACGCTGGCACCGAGATTCGTAGGTCCTATTCCGAAGTTGAGAGGATTTGAAAGCTGGCATATAAGGTCGATGTAACGACCCGGAATTTTCGAACCCGAAAATTCCAGATAGTTAGAAGAAAAAGAAAGAGATAGAAGAAAGAAACAGAAAGAAGAAAGAAGAACAGAGAACACAACATCTCACATTCGCAGCGGATTAAATATAATAACAAATAATAATATCAGTTATACAAAGAAAAACTGTATTTGTTAATTACATTTTAATACATCAGAGTTACATCATTCACAAATGTACTAGACAGTTAAAATTAACATGTCTCAGACAACTATAATATCACAACGGAATATACTCCATACGTTCCTGCCATCCAGCTCGCCTCCTGAGCTTCAGAACGTCCTTACCTGAAATCTGTAATACTCGGTCTGACCCGAGCATTACATCAAAGTAACACCCGGGTCAGGCTGGAAACCAGCGTGAGTAAACTCATCTAACAAGAAAATTCCAATCCATATAACTTATTTAAAACCCGGGGTAACTCGTACTTACTACACATAAACATCCTATATAGTCACCATTTATTATCACAAAACAATATCTAAGTATCCAACTTAGTTTAAATGGTCCATATTATCCAAATCCAGCCCATTGATTTCACATATCAATCTATAAAAAATTATAGAAGATTTCAAATCGAAGTGGTTTCGGATATTGCTGATATCCGATCCCGGTCTCTTCGAATTCAAATGTCATCCTTTTTAAGCCAAGATGTTTAAGTTAAACAATTTAATTTAAATACAGGATATCATATTCATATAGTAATTCTATCACAGATAGATAACTTACATTATCACAATTTATCCAAAGCATCTCGTATCATAGAGCATCACAATCACATATCAGATATATCAAATAATCCAAGGCATTCAATATTACTCTAATTAAATTAATTACATTAAGAAATTAACCTTTAATTAAATCATAATTATTAATTACTCTTGATTAATCACATTCAGTAATTAACTACCCTTAATTAATTTATCAAATAAATTAATTACTCCTTAATTAATTATCTTTAATTAATCCCTTGATTAATTTCATTATGTAATTTACTACCCTTAATTACTCCATTAATTACATCCAGTAATTATCCATTAATTACTTTCCTAAGTAATTATACTTCATTAAATTACATTAAGTAATTATACTTCACAAATCATTAAGTGGTTATCTTAAATTAATTAAACTTAATTAATTAACTTAACTAATCAAATTAAACTCAATTAATTATAATGGGTAATTAATTTCTTAATTACTTCCATTAAGTAATTACATTTAAACAATTTTCACAATTGATTATTTTTAAATTAATTAATCTAATTAATTATTAAAATTAATTACATTAATTAATTATTTAATAATCCTTAGTTAATGATCTTCATTAACTATTTAAAATTCATTAATTACTTTTCTAAAGTAATTAAAACTTACATTAATCATTATTAATTATAAATTAATTAACCATTAATAACCCATTAATTAACCCTAATTATTTAATTAATTAAGTGTTAACTGTAACTTAATTAATCCTTAATTACTTGATTTTAAGTAATTATTTTTAAGTAATTAATTACCTTAATTACTTACATTAATTAATCTTAATAAATCACTTACGTAATCACCGAAATATTCATTAATTAATACCTTAATTTAAGATAAATCCTTTATCTTAATTAACTACCTCATTTCATCATTTAAATCCTATTTAATAACCTTTTAAAATAAATCCATTATTAACTTAAAATTTTTAAGTTAACTTAATGTTTTCCATCTCTTAATAAATTACAATATTAAGTTTATCTAAATTTCTTTTTAAAACCTGGTACTTTAACAAAACCCGAGCCTATTTTATATTTTCCTGAGCCAAACTCGAGAATCTCATGTTTCCACTTTCCTTCGAGTCAATCACGAAACCAACCCGATAGCAAACTCGAGCCAACCTTCGTTTTCCCCCCGAGCTCTCTCTCTCTCTTGCTTAAATTCCTACAGCAACCTAAACCAACTACTGACACTCACAGAACCACGTGCACGTGCACATCGCTCCGCCTCACTCCGATCAAGTCATCGATCATCACCAAGTCGCCATCAACCTCCACGATCCTCTCGACCACCCGAAACCTTGAATTGATGACGAGGTCAACATCGAGCTACCAGACTATCCACTGTAACAAAACTGACCACCCAAATTCGTCTCGAACTGCCGCCACAAGCCATCAGAACCCACGCCACCATGCCCAAAGCAATATCACGATCCCAAGCTTCGATTTCCCCCATCACCGGTCCATCCGATGCGACGTCGACGATGATATGGCCTCGCAAACTCAGACGAACAAAACTACCCCTAAAACCCTATTTCCCATCGTATCGTCAACGACGATGATCAGAAAAATACAATTCCATTTTTCTCTCGACCCTCGACCACTAAGCAACCTTCGACCCAAACCATGAGAACTCAGAACCTTGTGATCGCCTGAAATTTGCTAAAACCCAATTCCCGTTCATCTTGCAATTTCACGCGATTTACTAAACTAAAATTCATGATTTTTCTTTTAAAAATCATAGTTTCTAGAAGCGAAACATATTGTATAAGTAAATCAAGTAATTAAGATACTTGAATTTCGACATGTATTTGGGTTTACTGTTTATTTTCTTTCCAGTCAAAATTTACCTTCAGTTTCAACTTAAGATTATTTTTAGAACTTCAAATCTTGATTTTACAACAATTTTTGTTTTTACTTTGAAGCCTAAAAAGATTTAGAGAGAGTTTAGATTTTTAACAAGTTTAACTCTTGTAAACCTGGAACATAGATGTATGCCTGTATAAGCAGACATGCACAGCTAAAAATATACATATTTACATACATGCAGCATAATTTACATTCATGAAAACAACTGTCACAATATTTTTCATATATATCTATCACATGCAACAAGATAACACAGATTTTAGCCATAAAAAGTTGTAGCTTACTCACCTGTTTTATAAAAGCAGAGATGTTTGAACTGGTATTTTGAAAAGCTTGAAAACTGAAACTTGAAAATACTTGAATGCTGGAAGGAAAAATGTTTGATCTTTGAAAGTTTGAAACTGGAAACTTGTTTTTAAGACCGAGATGATTTAGATTTGGCTTTGGTGATTTCAGGTTGAAGAGTTGCTGCTATATTATTTGAGGTAGTTGAAAATGTAAACAAGCTTTTGCTTTCAGGTTAGAGAAATGTTTTACAGATTTGGGTTTTTCTTTGTTTTGAAATGTAACAGGCTTATGTTTTGAATGAAGATAGGAAAAGAAAGATGATGAGAAAAAATATAGGTTTATATAGATTAAATTTAGGATTTATTAAAAGTAAAAGAAAATGAAAAAATAAAATGGTGACACATGTCTTCTACATTTAACACTTGTCTTTTACCTTAGTTAATTCATTCACACTTGTTATTAAAGAGATAAATAGCTAACACATGTAATTTTGCATGAATTTAGTAATTTTTTTTTTAAATGGTTATAAAGCTTTTTATATCTAATTTCCTAATTAATAAATACATATCTTAATTTATAAAATTCTATAAAAGAAAATAATATAAAACAACTATATTCTAGATAAAATCATATAAAATATATTTTCAAATCCAAAATATATTTAAGATATATATCTATCTTTTGAATTTCTAATTCAAATTCAATTTAATTCAAAATCCAATTTAAAATTAACTCATATAAATATATTTACTTAAACAACCGCAAATTCACTTTGTTTGAAAATAATAATATTTTTATTTAAAATCTTCTTATATCCATATATATATATATATACAACACAATTACAAATATAAATATTTATTTGATCAGATTCATTTGTTCAACCTATAATTCAGTATTTCTATTAATTTACCCAATTATTATATCAATTACAGATGTCCAGAAATCCGGGTTATCACAGTCGACTTACCTCAGAAAATGACGGGCGTGCACAACATTTTTCATGTCTCTTATCTATGAAAGTTTGTGCATGACTTAGACGTGATGATTACACCAGATCAACTACAAGATGTTAAGTTAGAACCATTAGTTTTTAGATGTCGTAGGTCGCTTCATATTGTTGGGTATGATACGAAATAGCTTACGAGAAAGTTGATGAAGCTAGTGAAGTTACAATGGAGCAGAAGTAATGACAATTACACATGGGAGACTAAGGAGAGGATAAGGACTACATGTTCGGAGCTCTTTGAATGGTAAGATCCACCGTTTATCGCATCTACTTTCACCATTGTATATCATTATATAGATTAGTATTTCGCATGCAAGGGTAAGTTCACTTATTCTATTGATTTCATAGCTGCTTGTTTGAGATGTTTGACAGTTGCTTATGATAGGCATGCGAAGTAACTATGGTTGCTTATTCCTAGACCGGTTTAGGGATTTCGGGGATGAAATTCCTGAAAGGGGGAAAATGTAATAGCCCGTATTTATGTATCGAAGGATCGTAAAATATTTTTGTTTTATTCATATGAGGTCGTATGATACTATAATTTTGGGATATGACTCTTAGGGACATTTTACACACTTATGATTTTTCCTAAATTTCCGTGTGACCATTTTAACCCTGGAAATCTTCTTTGTATTATAACTTTTGATATGATTCGAATTAGGATCTCAAACTAGTTTCATTGCTTCAGGATAATGGTTTCACATTCCATAGAGTGATCATAATAGAAAACAGACTTACTGTTAGGAAGTTATGTATGTTTTAAGTTTAGACAGTTGCTGGCCAAAATTCGTGTGTAAGTAATTGAGCCCATGTTAGGCTCATTAATCTGATTCGAGATTACTATAAATAGGGGCTGTAGAAGTCAAATTAAAAGTTTTCCCTCTCTTCCAAATCTGATCTAAACCCCCGCTAACCCTAAATTCATATAAAATCACCAAATTAATCTTTAAATCAAACCAAATTGAAGATTAGTGAATATATCATTGATTAGAAGATAGAGATCGTCATTTTGGTTGATTCGAATTGCTTTTCATTGATATACACTTTGGATCAAGACTCAAATCGGTTGAATTTGGTGATTGGTGAGTGGTTTATGCCTTCTCACTATCCTATGCATGTTTTTATAGTAGAATTATAGTTTTTAACACCATTTATTATCTTAAAATCATTTTCTAACTTTAATCACATGTTAACATATGTTTATGACCTAAATTGATGAATTCAAATATGATTTATAGAGATGGTTGTATAATTCACCTTGTTCATATTCATATGTTCATTGATTGCTTAGATTTGAAATAAAATTTGTTTGATTGCCATAATTCTATGTATTGCTTGTTTGAATGAATGTAATTTTATGTTATTCCATGTTTGTATGTTGTGCTTTGATGTTGTTTGCTAGTGTTTTGGATGTTTAGAAAGATAAGTTGGTGGACTTGGCAAATCGGAGGCAAAGATGATCGGAATTGAATGAAACTTGGAGGGGAGGCTATGGAGTATGAAAAGGGCTTAGGATTCAAGTCGCACGTCCAATGTCATTAAGTAGACAAGTCGGTGTTTATTTGTTCATGTCGGTACCGAGTTGTTCCTATTGGTCAGATAGCTCGATGTTGGTAGGGGAACTCAAGCGCAAGGCTAGTAGAGGTGGACTAAGGAAAGATATAGGGGATTGGCTAAGTGTTGGAGGTCATACCGACTTGTTTTCTAGAACTTGAAGATGAAGGCTTTGGCACGAGACCAAATTGTTTTGATGGACAGATGGGGGTTCATAGCGCTTGAGAATAGAGTACTAGAAGCAAGGAAGAAGAGTTATAAAATAATTGGCAAAGCAAACAAGTTAGTGCCGACTTGCTTAAGTCGGTATCGAGTTGTTTTGGTTGGTCCAATGGCGGTGGAACTTCTGGGAAGTGGAGTAGAGGTTATGTAGATCATGTTGGAGGTGTTGGCTCATTCGTACAAGGTTGGATGGCGATGTAACAACATGATGAAAGCTATGTATCCTCGGTTTGTGACTCGTGGGGGGAAATAGGTACCGAAGATAGCAGCTCGATGAAGAGAGAGCCGTAGAATAGGGAACGTGGGGGTTCTTGGATAATGAAAAGTGGATTGAGCAAGAGAAAATCTCGGATCTGAATGAAGCAAAGGAGAGCTCGGATGTATATGTGCTAAGGAATCGTTGATATTCAGAGTGTTTATGTTATACTCGAAGCAAGGGTATTGTAAGTGGGAATGCCCATGGATCAACGGAGGGATTTGTATATCCTGGACCAGTGGCTTTGGATCTGGTGTCTAGCTTTGGGCTACAGGACACGTGTCGAGCTTTAGGTTGTATGATACGAGAGTACAATGAAAATTAGGATTTTCATTGGTTCCTGGCATGGAGGTCATACGGGTTATCATATATTCAAGGCACAAGGATGAGTGATAGCGAGTATTGTTTGATAGATGTTATGGTTGCTTTGGTTACTTTCTTTAGTGAGCTATCACTCGTGGATATCATTGGGAGTAGGTATTGGAGATAGGGATATCTGGTCATCCAACATTCTATTCCGTATAGTACCTTTATGATATTGTAGAATATCATATTATATTATTATGTCCTAACTCTTTGGTTGTAGGGACGGGTCAGGTATGATTCGCGTACCTTTGTTCCTTGCTATATTTACCTATATGGTATTGTGTGATTCATTTACCGCTCAGACCAGACTGTCGTCTTACCCAAGGTTTTGTGCTTTGCTTCTTATAATCTTGGGTACTCTTAAATGAATAGACTAGATAGCAGGTCTAGGTGATGCAGTAGCCATGCGGAGGGCGAGCTGGATGGAGCTATCTCGTATTATATATTGTTATATAGATTTCTACGCTTATTCCGTATGCAGCACTGGAAAGCCTTAGTAGTGACTGCTTATTTGATTGTATTTGAGACAGTTGCTGAGTCTGTTTCCATTGTAATACTCTATTACATTTGATGTATAACTCCATGGATCTATTACTCTAATGATTTGTTCACATAGTTATTACTATCTCTCCTTTTATATCTGTGATATTATATATTATCTGTGCGTTGTGAGATATATGACATGTGATATGCTATGTTTGTTTTCTTTTCAACTCTGATGATAGTCCTATAGCGGGCGGGCACGACATATGTGCACTATTTAGTTATTATTTGTGCCGGTGGTATAGGGCGGTCACAGCTTGCATTTCACAACACAACAATATTATAAGTACAACTAAATTGGTTAAGTACGTTCGCATATGGATTTTTGTGGATGTCTCATCAGTACATCGAGGTCAGCCTTCTAACAAGGGTCAGAAACTACCTTCTGAAACCACATATGTATCTAGATAAAATATGACATGAAGGTAAACATAGCTGATATATGCCTGAACACGTGATACTGAATACCATCAACTCCCGGTGCCAACCAATCGAAAGCAGCTCTAGATATTTGGAGTTGATGTACCCTTTTGGGTTAGCTAAACTCCCTGGCTAAGTGCCTCCTCTGTTTTTTATCATTTCCGATTGTGAACCCTCGTTCAACATCTCAACACACGAATCTTCATCACTCAAACAAATCTCGAATCTCTCCATTGATTCCATAACAAGTCGTCCGACGAATGCTAACACTGACCTCTTCCTTAGACTTAATCTTAGGATAGAAAGTTCAACTCTGTAGCATTCCACTCCGCAACCGCTTCTAAAATATAGAACTCATATATCAGTTGTGAAGTGGTTTTCGATAAGTAATACACTTATCTGATCCCATATTCTTTAAAACTAAATTGATGAATTTCCGGTTAACTCAATTCCGGTTCTATTAGAAGTAAGCATACGATATAAAGGGTTCCTCCTCGAGGGATCTCGTATATATACACTCTTAAAGTAAGAGACGTTTCATACCAATGAGTCCTCCTAGGGGACCTCAAACCATATGAAGCCGTGAAGCTTTTATATATTTCCTAAGTTAATTTTGGTCAAGTTCGATAGTCGACTAATTGACTATCAAGTATCAAATGAAAATGATCGCATATGGAAACCAAGTCTCGTATACTTATTGTGTTTCTGATCTTCTCAACTTATATGATCCCTTGGATAAAAGTGAAGCCGGTAGGTTAGAGCATTGTTCGCTTCTAAACCCTACTCAAAAATAATTCTTAACTCTTACAAATAGAATAAGTATACTTTGTCAGCCTTTAGTGATAAGTATAGGATTAGATACTTTTTATAAACAAGTTAACACACAAAGCACGATTATGGCACATAAGCGACTTATAATCCGTTTTTTATTTAATTAGTTCTTTTATTAATTAAAAATTTCTCGCTAAATACATGTGTGTGTGTTTAAAACACCTTTACAAAAGATATTTACATGTATACTACTATTTCCTATTCATCTCTACTCTTCTTAATGCTTGAAATTATTTTCATATAATTATCTCAAAGATATAAGAACATTCACAAATCACTTAACAAGAGTTTCTACTTTAAAATATAATCAAAGAGGGTAAAAACAAATGTTACTAAAACATTATTACTATAAACCCATTATCTCTTTTATAAATTAAACCTTTTACTTTTCTAACTTTTTTTCCCAAAAAAGATTCCATACTTATAATTATCTTTAAAATACTCTTTTTAAAGAACAAGTATACTTATAAGGGTTAAAAACAAGTGTTACTAAATCATTATTTACTATAAGCCCAAAACATTTCACAATTAACATTATCTTTAAATCATTCTTTTTAAAGATCTAATTTCATTCCTATATACAATTAAAAAGGTCAAAAACTTTGTTTACTGTAAACCCAAAACACTTTTATACTTATCATTATCTTTAAAATATTCTTTTTAAATATCTAAGTATACTTATTAGCAAGATAATATACTTTTAATTCATTTATCAAAACCATTTATTATAACTGAGTGTTAATAATCAAAACCACCTTTATTCTTTTGTAAAATACTTTAACTTCTACAAACTTATATGCATAAAAGTACTTTAAAATTACTTATGAATGCATTTTAAATATCCATATAATATATTACTTAAAAATAACCAATTTAGAAATTTTACAAAAATCAATTAAAAAACAATTTTACCATCAATAGTTATCAATTAAAAAGGGGGTTTAAATGGTTATAAAATCCATTTAATTATATTAAATTCAAAATTCAAATATTTAAATAAATCAGATATTTAAATACAAAGTGTTTGAAATTTCAGATCATTACATTTTCCTCCACTTAAAACATTTCATTCTTGAAATTCTGACACGATCAACAATTAAAAGAAACAAGCACAATCAATATTTAATAGTGTTCAAAATTTACTGGCAAACAAAGCTTACGGTTGTCTCAAGTTCAAAAACACTCTCATCGCACAAGGATGATAAATAACCTAGTAAGCGTACCTTACGCTCAACGCCCTCAGGTTATTACGTAGACGATTATTCAAGCTAACTCGGAACAAATCATAAAGTCATTCCCTGAACTCTCCATAAGCCAACAAAACATAGCATGCATATACTTAAGCTCATACGATGTGCATGATTCATCCCCACGCATTATCTGATCTGATTACTTGCTCGACCACACAAATTTCACCTTCAAACTAGTATAGATCTTTTAACCTTTCTAGTGTGAACACCGATCATGTTACATGATTTGACACCTCTATTTCCCTTACATAGCTATATACTATGATAGAAAACTTCGGGGTCATATCAAGAATCTGTTTCAAGTGTTCGTCAATGAATTCAGCCAAAATGCCACACCACTAGCTAAGGTAACGTATAAACGTTAATATGTGAACTGTTCAACATTAGCCACTGATTGAATTTACACATTTGAGTCACACAACCGAAATGATGAATATTCCAAATAAACCACATGATATAATTAATTTTAAATGTTGAAAATTAATTAAATTAATTAATATTTATGAAATATTAATTCTAAATTATCTTTAATTTATTGGATGCCATTAGCATTTAGTAAATCACGTATATAAAAGTTATAAACACACGTATTGATATACGATATTGGTAGAATGTTTAAATTCAATTTAAATAAAATAAATATTAAAAAGGCTTTGAATAAAGTAAATTAACTAATATTTGTGAAATACTAATTGTTAAAATATATCTTATTTGATTTCTTTGATTACCTTTAGTATTTAATAAGGTGTGTGTATAAAAGTTAAAAAAGCATTTTGATATACAATATCGACAGGGAATTCAAATTGATTTAAATAGAATTAATACTAATTGAATTTTGGAAAAATTATGGACCCAAAGCCCACATATGATGGTCAGCCATGATGTAGAGAAGGGGAGTTTTTGAATTTGAAATAAAGGGGCAATCTTAATTGAAGAAGAGAAAAAGGTCATATCTTTATTACACATTTATTTCCTCCTTTGATTAGATATTGCTCTATCATTTTTCTTTTCCTCTCCGTACAAAACAATCGTGGGCTGAATTATAATGGTGGCTAGAGCTTCAAAGTACTAAAACTTAATAAAGCAAAACTAAATAGAAATATATGGTTATCTCTTGATTGCTACAAATCTAGAGATTGATCTATTGGATCTAGGATTTATTCTATCATTCGAAGTGTTTCTCCTGGTTTCATCCTAAAGTAATTCTATATTTTGCTTATATATCTTTAATTTTGGGTATTGACACTCCATTTTTAGATATCAGGAGGCCATTTTTTAAGAATGATTTTCTTACTACGAGGGGTATTAACCAAACTAGCCTCCTTATAAAATTACAATCAAATTGATCTAATTACCATTTCATTTATTTACCTTAAAATTTCCCTTAATAATCATTAATCTTTAATCAAAAATCACTAATCAAATAATGGAAAATTCAACTCACCTCTAGATGAAATTGCAAATATGAAAGAGATGAGGTTGAATTCTTACTCAAGAAAGCATTCAACATGCAGATTTTATTGAAGAAAACGATACAAACTGATTATGATCGACAAAATTTTAACTATAATTTTAAACCTTGATTTTTACCATACTAAAAAAACCGCATGATAAATTAGGTTAAAAAAATTACCTTTTCATCACCTTCTCAATAAATTTTGGATCCAATTTTGAAGATCGGGTTGAATTTTTTGTTCTCACTATTAGTTTCTATTTGAAAAGACAAGAGAAAGAGAGTGTAAATGAAATGATTATGGTTTTGATGTTTTCACCCAGAGCAAAAGAGGTAAAAATATATATATATATATATATTACTAATAGATGTGCATTCCTCATAACAATTTAATTTTGTATGTAACGCTCATAAAATTTGACCCCCTCATATCCAAAACTGTAGTGCAAATAACAGCAGCCTTAATTTTTTTTACTTCCCTTTAATTTTCTAACACTTCATTTTGTTCATATGTGTAGCTTTGGATTATGACTTGAATATCTCAATTCCCCATTTTGAATCAATTGTATATTCTTATCATGTTAATTTAATTAAGAAACTGTGTTATGCTCTCTGTTTTTTTATGAACCATAGTAATTTTATTCGTCTTCGTTCTGTATGCTTATTTATCTTGTTTGGTTAACCTAGGTTTAGACCTTCTTATCTCGAATTTGTATGTGACTATGTCGTTTGATTTTATTATTGTTTAAATTAAAAAAAAATTGGAACAATCTTGTTAATAAGTCAGTTTTCATAATATAAGATTTAGATTTGAATGTTTACATATAATTTCCTATGAGAATAAGACTTTTAAATAATTTCATTAATTATTATAGTTGACAAATATAATATGATGACTTAATTTCCTTATGTTTAAACTATTCTAAAACACAATTTGCTAATTAAAACAAAATGGGAAACATTAATATAGTGGTTTGTTTCATGTTTTACAATTGTATTTAAGCTAGTACTAGATCTTTGTTTAAAAGGCAAACAATCTAACTCACAAACTATTTGGATATAACTTATTTTATTTTATTTCAAAAATTTTTTGGTTTGTGTGTGTATATACACAAACATACACACATATATATATACATATATATATATATAATATTATGTTTATTTAACTCAAAGTTTGAAAAGGAGTTTTCTGTAAAATATAGTAGTAAACCTTTGAACTACTTTAATTAGATATTTTACAGAAAGTAGTTCAAAGGTTTACACACATGAAGGAAGTATGGCAGAAAACAGGGCTACCCCTGTTGTAACAAGACCTTATGGCAGAGGTTCTTAAATTGCATCTGGATCTCAGTTGGAAATAAAAAATTGGAACAAGGATAAAGACTTCAGGAAGTGGCAATGGAATGAAGGCTATTCAAAAAAGGAATATGGTTCATTGGGTAGTTTTTAACATTAAGGAGTTACCGTTTGAAATTTCTACCATGTAGAAGAAGGAGATGGAAGAATGGGCGTTTACTACTCTACAGCTGGCAATATGAGAAAATGTTATCTCGGAAATTAGCATGGAAACCACTTCTAAAGGAATTTGAACCAAGCTGGAAAATCTCTATCTTAAGAAATCACTCACTAATCGTTTGATTCTGCGGAAGACGTTTTTCACCATGAAGATGAGAGAGAGTGGTTCAGTAAAGGCGCATCTTAGTTTCTTCGATGATCTTCTAATGAAGTTGAAGACTGTGGATTTGGAGGTGGATGAAGAACAGAAGGCGATGTTTCTTTTGTGTTCCTTTTCGGAGCGTTGCATAAGTTTTGCTAATAATATGATTTATGGAAGAGACACTTTGACTGTAAATGATGTGAAGTTGAGTCTTCTATCTGAAAACTTGAGGGATCGGATGAATGAGATGAGTGAAGGAAGAGAAAGGAGCAGTGATTAGGGCATATTTGTTGAGAGAGGAGGAGAAGAATTGGAATCTTAGGTGGGCATTCCAAGTTTAGGAAGCCCAGAAATGGTTGGAGAGGAAAGTTTAGAGATGGAAGGTGTCACTATTGTAAGAAACCAAGCCATTGGAAGAGAGACTATCCGGATTTGAAGAAGGCTGAGGATCGATCTTCATCAATGAGGTGGAGAAGACTGTATCCGATGATGTGTTGACTGCAGTGGTATTTGATTTAACAGACCACCGGGTGCTTGACTCAAACGCGTCGTTCCATATGACGCTAAATAAGAATTATTTCAGCTTTGTTAGAAAAGAGGAAAATGCAATCCTTATAGAAAATGATGCTAGTTATAGAGCTATGGGGGAGGGTACAGTTCGGATTAGGATGTTTCACGGAGTAGTATGCACTTTAACATGTGTCCGCTATGTTCCAGGTCTTCGAAAGTCATTGATTTCTTTAGCGTAGTTGGCATCCATGGGATGCAAGGTGACTATGGTTAATGATGGTTTAAAGGTTTCTAAGGGTGCACTTATTTTGATGAAGAGAGATGTGTTTCGAAACCTTTATCTACTGAACGGAACCACAATTCTTGGAGAGTCCTGTGTTGTTATCGTGCTTTGGATGCAACTAGACTTTGGCATCTAAGATTAGATCATATTTTGAAGAAGGGCTTAGAGTTGCTTCGTAGTCGAAAGATAATCAAAGGAGGAAGCTTCGACAAGTTGGAATTATGTTAGGAGTGTGTGCTGGAAAAGCAGACGAAGATGTCTTTTGGAGTTGGACTTCATAGATTGGAGAGAGTGCTTGATTATGTGCATACGAATGTTTGAAGACCAGTAGCTACTGCTTCCATTGGGGGTGCGAAGTATTTTATTTCCTTTATTGATGATTTTTCTCAAAAAATTTAGGTGTATGTGATGAAGGCCAAATCAAAAAGCTTTGAGAAGTTTAAAGCTTGGAAAGCGTTGAGAATCAATCTGGTTGTAGGTTGAAAGTGCTTAGATCTGATAACGGTGGTGAATTTGTTTCTAAGTAGTTCCTCAATTTTTGTAAGCAGCATGGTATTCAAAGACATTCCACTACACTAGAAGATTCACAATCCATTGGGGTTGCTAAGAGGATGAATCAGACTCTACTTAAGAAAGCATGTTATTTGAGATTGATGGCGAGCTTATCTAGAGGCTTTTGGACTGAAGCCTTATTGACTGCGGCGCATATTATAAATCGGAGTTCATGCTCAGCCATAGATGGGAAAATTCCATAGGAGAAGTGAAGGGGTAAAGGAATGTACCTTGGTTACTTTCGTATTTTCGATTGTCCCATGTATGTTCACCATACAGGTGATGATAAGCTGGAAGCTAGAGTATACAATGGCATATTTATGAGAGACATGGATGTATCAAAGGGTATCGCATTTGGACCCTGTTGATAGAAAGATTGTGCATTTCATATATGTAACTTTTGATGAGGTTGCAATGTTCAATTCTAAGGAGGAGTTACCTACCACATCAGATGAGTTTGATAGGCCTAAGGAGTTGGAAGAGGTTCCCATATTTCAGCCTAGTAGTAGAGTTATTGATGTGAGAGATGTAGATGTAGTTGATGAGACATCATAGAGTAATCCACAAGTTCCTTCTAGTAGCGTGGGTGGTGTGCATAAGACTAGAGGAAGTTCAGTTCAAGGTGGAGCTAAAAGGAGTTTAGACGAAGTTGTACATATACGGGCCAGTCATAGGACTATTGTGCCGCTCGAGAGGTACGGTGATTGACAGTATGCAAATCTTAGCTTTGGTGATCAGTTTGATTATGCCCTACATGTGGTTCATAATGAGCCATTTGACCTTGAAGAAGCTATGAAGTCGAGTGATAGATCGAAATGGATGTGCGCTACGGAAGAGGAGTTAGAGTAATTGAGAAAGAACAAGACTTGGGATTTGATACCACCTCCTCTAGCAAGCCAGCCATAGGTTGCAAGTGGATATTTAAGGTGAAGGATGATGAGAGATACGAGGTTAGATTAGTTGCTAAAGGGTTTTCACAAAGAAAGGAAGTAGAGTATGATGAGATATTTTAACATGTAGTGAGGCATACCTCCATCCGCATTTTGCTTGCTATTGTTGCTACTTATGACTCAAAGTTGGAGCAACTTGATGTGAAGACCGCTTTCTTAAGGTGACTTGGAGAAGACCTTTTACATGAAGCAGCCAGAAGGATTTGTTGTAAGTGGGAAAGAGAATGGGTTAGTGTAACAGCCCAAAATTTTAACAAGTATTTTATTCATTTATTTAAAGACTTTGGCGTTTGATTTCTTAAAAATCTAATTTTGGAAATTTTCTTGTAATGATTTTTATCAATTGTCCAAAGTATAATAAAAATAAACAATTTCTGAAATTTGGATTTGGATAAAAAGTTTAACGTTAATAGAATTTTAAATTTTTAAATTTTATAATTCTAACTGCCAAATTTTCATCTTGAACTGTATACAATTGTGCAACATTTGTTTCACTTTTGTTTCGGTCAGATTTGTTGTATACTTTTAAAATTTAGTAATAATTAGTGTGAAACGGGAAATAAACTTTACATTTCTTTTACGTATTTTTACATCCGTTTCTTAACTTTATATTAAACAATCAATTGGATGAAGCTAAATCAAATTTTATTAATTATGGTATAATAACTATTAAATTTTGGTTTAAAGTGATGGGTTATTTTCCTAATAGAAACGTTAGTATTTTAAATTTATTTAATAAGAGAAACAAATCAAATTTGTACGTTACTTTGGGCATTACATTTTATATGTTTCTTTTGCCTTGATTCATTGTCTATTTTATTCTATGCGTTAGAATTTGCAAATCTTCTGCCGTTTATTCCTTTCTTTCAGAATTTGAAATCTTGCCTTAAATCATTCTCGTGTGAGAATTATTACATTCCTTTGCCTTCCGTTCGTTTCCATCTATTTAATAAAAATTAATTGCCTTAATTTTCTCTACCGTTCAAAACTTTATATCTTGCCTTCTCTCCACTAAATCAACGTGAGTAGTCACGTTATATTATATAGCCTCGCTCACAAAGATTTTCCTTACTGCAAATATTTCCACTTTAGCTTCCATCACAAAATTTGCGTGAGCATTCTTCCTTCAGGTAATGGCTGCATGCCTTCTTTTCATTTTTGTTGTTTTGTTTATTCTATTGCCTTGCCTTGCTTTATTCTTTTACCTGCTCCACATGCTCGCCTCTATTGCCTGCCACCGTGCTTGGCCATTCACCATTTTTCCGACCCTACCCCAGCCTAGAAGCCACCAGCGCAGCCTCTCCCCTCCGCCAAACTGAGCCCATGCCACCACAAACTTTCGCCTTTAGCCTCGGCCATCCAATACTTCCTCCACCACCACCGAACCCCACGCCTCCAACCCCATGCCAGACCAGCCCAGTCACCGCCTCCGAACCCTCCTGACCTAACCCCACGCCACCACGAACCCACGCCTGACCAAACCCTATGCCAGACCAAACTGAACCAAGGCAAACCCATGCTGTGCCAAACCCCATGCCACCGAGCCTTTGTTTTGAAAAAGAAATGAACAAAAAATTGCTTTTGTCACCTTTGTATTTTTGAAATTTTAGTCTATATGCCACCAAGCCTTTGTTTTGAAAAAAAAAAGAAATGAACCGATTTCCATTCGCCACTTGTATTTGAAGTCACGGTCTAATTTTCCTCCGAGCCATATTTTTGTTGAGATTTGTTTCCAGTTTGATTTATTCAAAAAATTTGATGTAATTGATGTGCGTTAGCTTATTCACATATTTGCTTTATTCTTTTTTGACTTCAAATTTGAATCTAGTTGGCGCATCCTCTAAAAACTAATCGTGCTTTCCACGTGCTTTTCGGTAGATAGCATATTTCTTTTTTTGAATCAAATCTCCAGCTCCGTAGAGGTGAGTAAATCTCACACGACTATTCATACATATATGATTGTGAAACGACCGCAACTGAATATGTAGAAAAATATATATATAAGAAAATTTATGTTATAATTACCTGTGATTATTTATATATGATGTTAAACTTGTTAAAATTGCATAACATATCATCTGTTACATTTTGTTTTTATTTTTCTGTTATTCTATTCTGTTAAATCACACTGCAAGTTCCCTGTAGAATAGAATCACTATAGGTTGAAATGATACATACCCGAACGGACTATTAGAATAAGGGAAGATCGTTATGGGCTGAAATGATAAGCCTGAACGATTTTCGATTTAATTTTATTTACTTGGGATTGCGGGTTTGAAATGATAAAACCCGGATTTTTCTTTGTAAACTACGGATTGAAATGATATATTATCTGTATCACTTGACTTAGGCTAGAAAATATTATGCAGACCCGTGGTTATTTTCTGTATTTTTCTGGATACTTTTAAATATTTGTAATAATATTTAATTGATTTAGATTGAATTTTTAAAAGATTTATTTAAGTGGAAATGATTTTTCTGTGTGATAAATAAAAGGATAGAAATAGTGATTTTAAAATATAACATGAAATTGAAATTTATTGAAGAAAAATGGAAACTTAAGTTAATTAAGTTAAATTGAAAATTTAGTTTAAATGGTGGAAAATGGGGATTTAAATTTAAGTGTTGAAATAAATGGTAAAAAAAATGAAAATGGGAAACGTTACACTCTTGAATTTTATAAGTGAACTTTGGAAATTTTGATTTTCTGGAAAAATCTTTCTCTAAAAAAAACCATAAGTTAAAGGATTTAATTGAACATTTTTAATGTGAAAATTTATGATTTTTATAAGTTTAAAAGATTTAAATTGAAGTTTATTTATGGCTGAAATTGCACTTAAAACCTGGGAATTTAATTTATAGCATTTCAGAAGTGCTACCATTTCTGGAAATGAACTAATTCTGAATTAAGTAGAATCTGCAGCACTTGTTAAGTGCTGTGGTTATGTAAATGAACCAAAAGACTAGAATGAACTAAGGCTATGATAGCACTTGGTAAGTGCGTTGTAGCAGGAACTAAAATTGAACCTGAAACTAATAAAGGGGCTACTGTAGCACTTGTTAAGAGTTACAGTAAGCTGAAATATGATTTTATTTAAAACTGAACTGTTATAGCAGTTTATAAATGCTGTCTTTGCTGAATTAAAATTGTTTTCAAATATAACTTACCGCAGCATTTTTAAATGCTGTGAAAGTTGAAATTTTAACGTTTTATTGTTTTTAAGTGAATAAATGAACTCAGAAAAAGATAAATTTTGGGAATTTAATATTTGATTTAAAAGAATAATGACTTTGTTTTTAAATGGTTTAATTTGAAGTATTTTGATATAAACTGTTTTAAATTTATAACCACGGGTTATAATAACGTTTGGTTGTTAAAGAGACCGGGATCGGATATGGACATACTCTCTGTCGATACCAAAAACCACTTTGACAACTGTGTACGCGGTGGAGTTTCCAGAATGAAGTAGGATGGTGGCGACGATCCTAAGGTATGTACGTGGACCCAACTCCCGTGAGTTGGCATAAGGTGGCTAAAACAGGAGCGATCTCGGACCAGTGAGGTAGCACCTCTTATCGGACGCACTTCTTCGATACCATTCTATTACTTTGTGATTTTTGGTGGCCACCCTTGATTTGGGAGTGTTGTTCGAGGTGGACGGTAGTGGCTGCTATGCGCTCCATCAGTCCGTGTGCGTAATTGGTATATCTACCCTGGCATTGCCTTGTGTGCCTATCACCTACCATATCGAGCTTTACTACGAGTTTCTATTTGTGTCGTACCTATGGAGTATCTTCTCGTAGCCTCTCGGGGTATGCAGGTACTGTATAGACTACTGGCACTATTATGTGTTAAGGGCTATATGGGTAACCCCTTAACGCTATTTAAAAGTATGTTTATTTTATTATTAGACATTATTATAATAGCGAATATTACTACATAGTAGATATTTTAACGGATCCTTAAAGAATGGGCGATCCCAAGCATTCTTTAAGTTACTTGTACCCTTATTACAGTTCACTTGAGTTGGTTTACATTGTATAAGTATGTATGTCCTGACTCGAGTGTTTATGTTTTATTTTTACGCTCGGGTCAGCCTGAGTATCAGTTTGGACTTCATCTTCTTGGAGCTAGGACTACTGGAGATCATCTTTATCAAGCTGCTATCTGTTTTGCTATTCAGTCTTTTATTTTAGCCTATGTAATTGAGACAAATGAATTTGGGATTTTCTGTGGTTGTTCAAACTGTATTGGGTTTTAGACTATGTAATTTGTACTTGTTTTGAGACTCTGTATTTTAGTGGCTTCATGAACCACTATGGTTATTTTAAATTCCGTTGCGACTTATTCTGATATATTTCTGTGTCTGTGATTCTGTGAATGATTTTATTTGCTCCAAATTTTATTACAATATGTTATTTTGCATTTTTCAAGTCTGACATGTGTGGATTATTGTCGATTTGAATGGTTCAAAATAGTGGGTCATTACAATTTGCAAGTTGAAGAAGTCACTTTATGGACTCAAGCAGTCACCTAGACAATGGTACAAGAGGTTTGACTCTTTATGCTTTCACTTGGTTTTCATCATAGTATCAAATACGCTTGTGTATACTTCAAACATTTAAAGAGTGGTAGTTGGGTGCATTTACTCTTGTATGTGGATTACATGTTGATTGCTTTCAAGGATAAAGCGTAAATTGATAGTTTGAAGAAGAAGCTAAAAGCGGAATTTGAGATGAAAGACCTTGGGGAAACAAGGAAGATTTTCGGTATGGAAATCCAAAGGGATAGAAAGCTAGGTCTTTTGAGATTCATTCAAAAGGAGTATTTTAGGAAGGCGCTTGCTCGGTTTAACATGGAAGGAGCAAAGATAATTAGTACACTCATGCCTTTGCATATATAGCTTTCTATTAAAGGTTCTCCAATCTCAGAGAAGCACAAAACTTACATGAAGAAGGTGCCCTATGCAGGTGCAGTTGGTAGTTTGATGTTTGTTATGGTTTACACTAGGCCTGACATTGCACAGACTGTTGAGTTGGTTAGTAGATATATGGCAAATCTAGAAAAGACGCATTGGGAGGCAGTAAAGTACATTTTCAGATATCTTAAAGAAAATCTAGACCATGGGCGAGTTTTTGACGGCAGAGGTAGAGATTTCACCTTGATAGGATTTTATGATTCTAACTACACCAGCGATAAAGATCAAAGGAAGTCAACCTCGAGTTATGTGTTCACTCTTGGAGAGACAACTATTAGTTGGAGAGCACGATTACAGACCGTTATTGCATTCTCTACTACAGAAGCAGAGCTTATAGCTGCTGTTGAAGCGGCTAAGGATGTATTGTATTTAAGATGGTTGATGTGTGATTTGGGCTTCGTTTATAATGGAGTAGAAGGGAATTGTGACAGTCAAAGTGCGATTCACTTAGCTGAAAATTTGACTTTAAGCTTAAGGACGAAACACCTAGAGGTGGGAGAATTCTTTAATGTCACAATGAATGAAGAGAAGCTAATTCGTCTTTAGAAGGTTCCAAAATGGTAGAATGCAGTATACATGTTCACCAAGTCCTTACTTATTGAAAAGTTCGAGCATTGCTTGAACTTGATTCGCTTATCAAGGTGCTAGGTGCCACATGGTGGCACGGAGAAGAGAGAATTGGTAGAGAGAGACGTTTGTTTTCATTGAGAAAATTGATAGATTCTGCATGGGAATGATATGTTTAAATCTTTGTTGACGGACGGTGGCATTACCGGAGTTCGTCGAAAAGTGTAATGGGCGATGGCATAACCGAAGCTCATTGAGAATGTATCCGCTATGCTCAAGACTGCTCAGAGTATGAAGGTGCAGATGGAGTTAGATTGCTTTGTTTAAAGATATATATTGTATCCAGGTGGAGTATTGAAAAATATGATACAATATTAGGTTTTATTGTTTTATTTAGCCCCACATTGCGAAACAAGTTCAGTCTCAAGTTTCAAAGTCTATATTTAAAGGAGTCCATGTAATAGAAATAACTTATATCTAATCTCCGTAATCTTCTCTCTCCGTATTAATAAAAAAAAATTCTCCCCTCATTGGACATACATACTTTAAAAACTGTTGGTGTGCTTTCCTTTCATTTATCATTAATTGGTCAATTTCACCATTTCAAGGTGAACAATCTCGATAATTTTATTTGATTGTTCACTCTCTCTGGACCATTTTAAAGCCAATGTTGTAGAAGAACATAGAAGAAAGTTCAGCGTTATGGTACCAGGTAGCCCAAAAGAACAGCTTCTTTCCAAGGTCTCCAAATTCCCTAAACATGTAAATCATAAAGCTAATGTTACTTTAATATCTTCGGATAATAAACAAAAACCCTACTGCAGTACACGATCGTCTAACCTTATATGTTTGTAGCTACATAGGAGATAAAAGGTGCAATAAGTAGTTCAGAAAATTGATCAGAGCACAGGTTGGTTAAGTAATACTGTTACCATTACTCACCGTGAGCATTTTACTTGGTTTTTTTTGAAGATAATAGGAATCCAGTTAAAGTTAAGACTAAAGTACATTAGCTAAAACTACACCCCCAAGTCTTTATTCAAGTCCATGCTCATTGCAAGAAGCTATCGATATTATTTAGTACATGGGAGACAAACGAATCATTTAGTCCCACATCCTCCGATATAATTAGATATACCACTAAATCACAACAACACAAAGCATGACCTTACTTAAACAGGATCTGTTCCATAGGCTTGTACTATTTCATCCTTGTAGGCTTGCCAGGTCTTGACTTGGTTAAGATGGATTTGGGGTTGTTTGACAGTTCCTCAGCTCTTTTTTAATTCCTCTTCCACTTTTTCCTTCTTCTTTTTTACTTTCCCTTCTCCACCTAATTAAGTGCTTAATACACAAGTTGACTTTGGCATAAAAGGTTAATAATGTTTTAAATGTATCCATCTGAACACACCTGAATACATGTAGAGGCAAGGCTGATATTAATTTTCCAAGATTATTTCCTAAATCAGTAACATTTGATATTACAATTATCTTGGGTTACTACGTAAAGGTGCAGTTAGTAAGCTCCTTAGCCGTTAGAGGCTACCATGCAATCGTTGTTCTATTAAGTTTGTGGTGGATTCATTCCATAAAATATGTGCATACATGAGTGGAAATATGTGTTAGAAATTCATAATAGGTGCGATGGAAATTCAAAAGTATTTTTAGGTATATTTGAAATATATTTCAAGATCAGACCTAAGCTCGGGTCTATTACCATTTATCTACTTTTGGTAGAAACTACTTGACATCAAAATATTAGACCTAAAGTGATTATATAGGATAAATGTCATGTGGATTTTTACCAATGTGGATGAGGATTGCTATATACACTGGAAAAACTATGACAGCTTACCTGCTTCTAACCATCGAGCAATACATAAGCTCCACCAATTAGCATAGTTGTGCTCCTGAACATTTCCCTCATGTGTGCACGATCCATTGCCACACCACATGCTTGAAAAAGAAAATTATGAACTGTAAGTCATTATGTTTCATTACAGACATAAAAAGGTTCATGTTTATTGTTACATTTCCGTGCATCCTCAATTTTTATACTTCTTTGCATTTTATAAATGGGGAAATTAGGCACACGTCCCTATTTTCAAACACTTTATTCCTCCTAAAAACAAGTTTTACGAAACACTTTTTAATTATTTTGAGCGGAAATATATAGTTTTCAGTGTAAATATTTGCATTTTTAATGCAAATATCTGTATTTCTTTCAGCAAATATTTGCAATTTGCGGTTTTAACTGTAAATTTTTCTAGAAATAAATCTAAGGGTATTTTGTGAACCTGTTTTTGAAAAAGGACGGAAGTGTTTTTTGAAATTCATAAAAAGGTGTTTGACAAACTTCCCCTCCTAGATTCTCAAAACGCAAGGAGAACAGATCTACAGTTGAAGGAGAAAAAATCATGGCTTGAGTTTAGATGCAAACCATAATGTCATATATATACTCTAGAAGAGAAGTTATATTATTAAATCCGGAACATATGGTTGAAATAAGGGAATTTGAGGTGTAGCACAAGTGAGATGTAGCCTACACACACTTTACACTTCA
This sequence comes from Allium fistulosum, assembly GCA_030737815.1. Taxonomy (NCBI): domain Eukaryota; kingdom Viridiplantae; phylum Streptophyta; class Magnoliopsida; order Asparagales; family Amaryllidaceae; genus Allium; species Allium fistulosum. Next base: position 1,150,614,069 of record CM060905.1, read on the forward strand.
AAGTATTTTCGTGTCTATGTTACAAACATCATCAATGTAAATTTTGGGACAAATTTAAAATATCTATTACAACCAAAATGTTAAATATTGGCGAGTAAATTTAAAATTTAGTTTCGAATATTATTTCTGAAAATGTTCAGATTATCCAAATATAGTAAAATTTTGTAAATATGACCTTTAATTAAATGAAAACACATCCTAAAGGTTTGCATTCATTTCGAATAGTCTAACTTAACAATTATCAAGCTGTAGCATAAACGGTGTGCTATATGAGGTGTGATCGATCTCTCCCTATTTGTGTGTGTGTGTGTATCCTCCTCTTTTTGTCCTCTTAAAACCCCCCTTTGTCTTTTTATGTAAAATAATTGGATTGAATTGATTTTTTTATATGTATGTTGTCATTTGTAAGATCATCTATGCAATTGGTTTCAAAACTTTTAACTTTCTCAAAATTACAAGTCATTATGGACCACCGAAAATATTTATTTTAATAGTCAATTTGAAATATTATTTTAAAATGGAAAGAAGTCTCGGAATAATTTCAAATGTTACATAGATGATCGTGCTAACGAACATAACGTATCTACAAAATTGATCTTAATCCGTAAACTTTTTGCACAAGAAGACAAAAGGGAGATTTTAGGGGGATAAATAATATATATCCTTCGCATATTATATATATATATATATATATATATAGGCGTGTGTGCACGCGCGCGCACGTGGGCGTGTGCATGTGCGTCTGTGTGTATATGTATCTGTATACATATATGTACCTCTTAGAAATATATGTGCATGGATGTGTATACATAGGAAGGTTTCACTTCTCCCAAACATCAAATAACCTCACATATTTTTACATATGAATTTTTTTTCAAATGCATTCAACATTTATTAGATATGATCGTATTACAATAAAATAAACCTCACAAATGTTCGTATCGTCTCAAAATTCATAACCTATTCAAAAGTTGAGACAAATAGTATATCTATTTTTAGTCTAAAGAAATTTAATTTTGAGATTATACAATTATGCATCAATTAGGTCTCAAATTAAAAGATGATAGTTTGGACAGTTAGATTGAAATACCAAAATGGTAGAGATTGTTATAAAAACATAAGACCAAAGAAAATATTGAACTTGCTATTAAAAATATTATTTTAAAACTTAATAGTTTTGATTTCAACCGACCTCAATTTGAGAGACTATGAAAATTTTTGGGTACTGGTTCAATATCAAACATCTTTGATCTAAATCGTTAGATCTAATACATAGATGAATGATATTGGTTACAAAGTTTAAGACAAAAAAGATGTCAAATTTTAAGGTAGATTAATTTAATCTCAATTTTGAAACCAAATATTGTTAGCCTCGATTTTTGAAGAAATTCTTGGAGTCCCATTACAACATATATTGCGAGGATATGGGTCACGAACAACTAGTATATGGAAGAAATTTGACACATGCTACAAACAAATTCATATCTCGAGACCTCATTATGTATTATAAAGTTACCATCCCAATTCAGGGAGGGGTTTACAGCTCTACAACTTGAACTAGATCGACAAATGGGTGATGCAAGGGTTACAATATTGTACACTGGACTCTTTTGTAATCAAACGTATCTATCTATTACTGCCTTGATGCAAGAGTTGCAATAAGTCCATTACGTTATTTAATTCTAGATATAAGAAAATACGAAGTAGGCTAGCAATCAGGAAAATATGAAAAATGCTCATGAGATGGTGCATTTTAAAATTACACGATAGAAATTAAAACTACTATCTACCTAACTATTCATATCTCTACAAGATCTGAAGTATGGGTGGAATCAAAATTATGAAATAATAGTTCTCTTTCAATTATTCACTAGAAATTCACAGTTCACGACAACAGAACTTTTACAGACTTTTTTTGTCTCTACTTCATTATCTACTACCAAAATAAATCTGAACCATGTGGAATACTGGAATCTTTTACTAGTAGGTCAATATAAATGGAAGAATAATCAACAAAGATTCAGGAGAGAATTTTAAACTGACTTGCATATTACGAGACCCGTCTCTTATACTTTTCACATTTGGAAAACTTAACAGTATAAAAAAGATCCAAAGATGATCGATGGAGACTAAATTTGCACAGCATTGGAGCGTGATTCTGTCTCTGTCCATACACATACAAAGTGCACAGAGCCAGCCACAGAGAAATTTTCCTGTATGATAGTTAACGCATGCCAGAAACACACATTTTGAGAACTCATTTTGCAGTATAAGATTAGCTCCTCAGTTAGGAAGAGGTTTAAGTGCTACAATTTGAGTTATATTGACTTTAATTATAAATAAAAAAAACTTGAGTTAAATTGATAAAAGAGTGATAGCAGAATTGCAAGTATTGGTTGTTGGACTTTATTGAAATATTACACCAATATTTTACTGGGGATGGGTAAAAATTTACCTTTAAACATTTCCCTAGTGAGTGCTTAAGCAAGCCTTGGTAATATAACTTGGTTAAACAGGCAGTAAGCTCCCTCAATTAGCATAGCTGTACTCCTGAACATTTCCCTAGTGAGTGCTTAAGTTCCACTGGAACAACACATGCTGAAAAAAGAAAATTATGAATCAAATTTCATTAAGATTACATTACATATATAAACAGGTTCGGGTTTATTGTTACATTCGTGCACGATCATATTACTTTTATACTCCAGCATCTTATAGATTCACAAGCAAATACTGGTTGGAGGAGCAAAAATCATGGTCTGAGTCTAAATGTGAGCCAAAATGCAAAATGTATACTTTATGGACCTACCTAGCTGAAACCCACAATGAAAACAAATTTAGGTTAAAAGAAAAATTAATTATTGCATGGCCATGAGATGCGCAGAGGCATGCTTAAGAGACTTAGAACATCATGCTTGTTGCTCTACATCGAGCAGCAAAAATTATGCTCCAAGAACATTAGAGCAAAAGGACATTAAAGGATGTTATTCCACATTCAGTAGTAACTGCTTTAGTAGAAACATCTTTCCTGTGCCTGGTGACCCAAACATAAGAACACCTTTCCATGGTCTCTGAATCCCCTGAACATATGAATAATTAATAACATCAGTTTTTGCAATTAATTGGAAGTAGGATTGGAAAAAAATTGAAAGAGTGAGCTGTATGTTATGCACAACATAAAGCTAATGTTACTCTAATCCCTTAGACAACAAACAAAGAGCCATACTGCAGCGAAAATCAACTAACTTTATATGTTTATAATAGCTCAATACGAGATAGAATATGTATGTAATAACTAGCTACCAAAACTGGTCAGAGCACAGGTGGCATCAAACAAATAAAGCAATGTCGTTCAACCATGTACCATTACTTGTCGAATGGGCCTTTTGCTTGGTTTTTTTGAAGACATCAAGATTCTAGTTAAAGATGACTATTATACATAAAAGTTCACTAAACTAACCCCCAAGTCATAAATTTATTATCCTCTCCGCATCACCTTCAATAAATCTCCAGTAATGCTTACTAAAAGTCAGAACAGAACATTTAAAGACTTGACGTTAAGGTGAAATGCATAGTTATGTAGACATCAATGTTGATAGAACATCAATGTTGATAGCAAATGCAAGTTCTTGTTAAATTTTGGTGATACAAAATCACAAATAGAAGGAAACAAATATGCAAGATGGAAAGTAATCACATTTGTTCATTATGGAAATGCATAATTATTGGATTGCATTTGAATGAAATGGCAAGGAAATATATGCATGCGCACGTTATGAAATAATATATATGCAAAAAGATATGCATATTATTTCTTTCTTCATAATCGCATTGCTTTGTGATTATTTTCTTTTCATCTTTGGAATGAGTGAATTACTTGCTATATTTGCGTGATTTGTTACCATTGTAATTTGTCTTCATTATCTTGTTACCATATCTTGGTAATTTGATTGATGACTCACATGAATTTACATTGGTTATAAATTGAGGGTAGACTTAATTGTAAATCTATCCTGGTGTTCAGCCAGTGATCCCCAAATGGAGTGTCTCTTCTTGTTAATTGTTAACCCTAATTTAGGGTTTGGTATGTAAACTCTTATCTTGTAATCTCTTGTGACTCTCTCATGTGTAATAAAATTTCTCTCCTTTGGACTGGACGTACACTACCTTGATGATAGTGGAACCAGTATAAATATTGTGTGTCTCTTTCTTCTTTATAGCTATTTGCTATTTATTTGGAGTAATAGAATAATTACTGCTAGATTAAGTGATGTTCAAATTGGCAAATCTAGATCATGTTTATTATTTTTCCGCATTTGTGCAATTTTTGCACAACAGTTCTTTGTTCATGTTTATTGCAGAGTTGGCATAAATAATGATATACATGTAATAGGAGGCTGCAAGGCAAGTCAGTCCAAAGGCTGAAACTAAAAGGGACAATGGTAGTTGGGTCAAATATGAAACCAAACGTGATCCACACACAGTTCTCTCTAAATCATATAATATAATATTATGATGCCCATTGGAAAGGGATGCATCTCAAATGAATATTAATTGTTATGTTGAGTGATGATATGATATATCATGACTCAAATGCAATACAAAGTAATATGATATGTGCTGGCTGTAGCATCTCCATAAATAAGTCATTGTTGGAGACTCGAATGTACTTGCAGTTTTTGAGAAATTACTTTTTCAATAGCATATAAACATTGAAAAATTAATTTGCTCGCTAAGATGGATTTTCTATGCATGGTTGATATATCAAGACAAGGATCATGCATGTGATTGAATACAGCGAGCAAGGAACTTATAGTTAAAATATGTTTCTATGGAAAAGGTGACAAGTATCAAAAGGTTAAAAAATGAGACTAGCACTTGTACCTGTGCATTTGCTTTATTAGAACTTGATTTCCCTTTCTTTTCTCCAACTATAGACGTCGTTGGTGGATGAACACTAGAACTTCAGTTACTTGCATTAAATTTAGCTCCATGACAAGGTTTCCCATTTTTAACTAAACCCCGAGCCTACCTGGCATCTTGAGAAGGGTTGCTTTTAAATCTCACCCATCTCAGCTAAGATCTCGATTGAGATCTTGTTGGACTATTCGAAACATCAAATTTCAGTCCAATCTCATGTGAACCAAATCTCGGACGAGATCTGAAAAATGGACAGGTCACCAAATCCGTAATGAAATTAATGAAACATGTATTCTTTCTTCTAGTCTATTCACCACTTACAGTATACCGCATTTAATTCACTTTTTACCCACACACAAAAAAGTCTTGTTTATTTCATGTTTCATTCTGTTCAATTTATGTCATGTTCGATAGTTGTAAATTTAGTTAATCGAATTCAAGTTCGTAAATTCCATCTAAACAATCCAAGTTTCCTTTTGAAAACTAGTTTTTCTTTGAAGTTGTCTTTTGAATTGCAATATAAATAGGAACAACTCTTTTTTAACTGCGGCAAATTCAAGCAAGAAGATTCTAAATTATCTGTTATTTTTCTTTTAATTTGTAGTTACTTAAAGGACAAAGAATATATGTTACCATTTTATTTTGTTTTACAGCATTATTAAATTGTGGTATGTTTTCTATTTTTATTGGTTTGATGTTATCTTTTAGTTACAATATACCATTAACAAATTCATAATGTTATTTGAATCGTATTTAAACTAGAATGTTCGGTAATATGCACTTGTAAGTAAAAAAAATTGGTTATATTTCTTAAATCAAAGTTTGATTCAAGATAAAAGATATTATTTTGGCATCAAACGACCACAAATGAATGATGGATGAGTGGATTGATACTTTCGAAAGAATGAACAATAATGCTATAGTAAATTACTTATAGTGTTTAGTATTTCCAATAGGAGCATTTTATCGGCTCATTGATCCACAACGAGTTTAGAGGATACTGTTAAGGAGGATGACATACGCGTGAAGTAAACTTTATTTCGTTTTGGTTAACTATGTTGATCTTTTGTGTTTTGCACTTAAAATTTCACTCTATAACGCCATTATAATTTTTGCAGCTCATGTATAAATTTAATTGTATAGTCAAATTAATTGGGTACATAAAACATATTCCGAGATAGTCCGAAATGAACTTCTGAATTCGAGATGTAAATCCAAGATAGTCCGAAATGAACTTTTAAAACCGAGATGTAAATCCGATATGGACTGCAAGTTACATTTATTTCATGTGAGATCTTACCCGTTATGAGATCTCATACGTGAAATCTTCGAGACGAAATGTGATCGAAATCAAAGAATCGAAAACTTGAAGATGATTTCCTTGAGCTTCTTGGGCCAGTTATAATGTTGGACCAGTTATAATGGATCACCTATCATTCTTGTGAGTATTTTGATTGGATATTCATCCAATGGCTGAAAAACAAAGTTGGATATTATTTGCATGAAGATGAAAATGAATTTGCGGTGCTTCCTGGAAGGCCTTTGACTGTTCTAATTTCAGTATCAAAATATTTTACACAGATGTTCATTTGGGGGCGCCCTTTTTTCAGTAGAGGGTAAACATCCTAAAAAATTGAAATTGATCCCAAGCTCTGTAAAAAATGTAGAAAAGTTTTTAGTGAATGGTTTTGACCAAAATATAATCATCTTTTGAAGCTGCCCAGGATCGAACTGGAGACCTTTTGCGTGTAAAGCAAACGTGATAACCACTACACCACAGCTCCCTCACATTAGAAGGTTCTATGTTTATTATAAATTAATATAACATCACTACTTTATTCTAACCACTTTCCGAAGAAAAATATGTTTGTTCAGGGGCATCGAATGTAATTCAAGTATTCAAAGAACACCTAGAATATTCAATCATACAGCTAACCAAATAAATCCATTTTATTATGTAAGTCTAGATATAAGAAAACATGAATAAGAGAAGCAATCAAGAAAAAGCGAAAATGCTTGCAGGACGATGCAATTTAAAATTATGGAGCAAAAATTGAAATAGCAAATATTTGCCAAACTATTCATTTTGGACTACAAAGTCTAAAATATGGTTGGGAAATTTTCATTTGTTCGAAATTATATGAAATAATAATTCTCTTTCAATTGTTCACTGAAAGTTTATAGTTCACAGCAACAGAACTTGCACTTTATTTACTACATCATCTACTACCAAAATAAATCTGAACCATGTGGAATACTTGAGTCTTTCACTTGTAGATCAATATAAGTGGACAGATATAAATGGAAGGATAATCAAAAACGATTCAAGAAACGGTTTCAAACTAACTTGCATATTTTATCCAAGACATGTCTCATACACATTTTCATACTTGGAAAACGACCTAAAGATGATCGATAGAGACTAACTATGCCTGGTGTAGAAATATGATTCTGTCTCTTTCCATGCAAGATATATAGCACAAAGGCCACAGAAATTTCCATCTACTTAAGTTAGCACATGCCAGAAACAAAATCATATTTTGAGAACTCGTTTTTTTAGTAAGAGATTATCATCCCAATTCCAGAAGGGGTTTACAGTGCTACAACTTGTGCTAGATTGACAAATGAGTGATGCCAGAATAACAAGTATTGGTTGTTGGACTTTCTACTAATAAAACAGATATAACGATATTTTATGGAGAATGGAGGATAGGTAAAAATTTACTTTCATAAAAACACAGCATGGTAATATGGCTTGGCTAAACAGGGAGTAAGTTGCCTCAATTAGTATAAGTGTGCTCATGAACAATTCTCCCTTGAGCACATGATACATTGCCACACCACATGTTGAAGAGAGAAAAAATGTATCATATTTCATGAATTTCATTATAGATATAATCGGGTTCTTGTTTATTGTACATAATATTTCTAAATCATGGTTTTCGTCAATATGTAAGGAATAAGTAAACCATTATAGATATAGACATCAAGTTTCATTGAAAACCATCCTATTTCTAAACTTCATGCAATTTCTAAATTCTCGAAACACAAGCACAAACGAGTTGGATGAGCAAAAACCATGGTTTGAGTCAATGTGTAAGAATAAGCCAAAACACCAGATGTCCATTTTATTTTATGGAACTAAATGATACCAGCCACAATACCAATTTATGTAAAAACTAAAAGTTACTTGGAACATCATGCTTGTCGCTTTACATGGAGCAGCAAAAAATTAAGGTCCAAGAACATTAAAGCAAAAGACAACAAATATTAAGTTAAATGGAACGATATTATGGGGTAGGGATGGAAAGTCAAGGTCAATTTTAACATTCTCCTGCAAAATGAACATAACATAGAACTTCAGGAAGCCATTTCAGTGCTTTCCGCTACCGCTATTTTTTCTACTCTTTCCAGTATTAAGTTGTAGCTTCAATTCAAACCTCGTAAATCTTATACAACCACAAAAGGTCATAGTAACAACAATAACATATTTCATTGGCACTAACCAAACAAATTTAATAGATGACTTACAGTTGGGGACTATGCAGTGCACTTTGCAAAACAGAAAAGAGTACAACCCCGTTGCTCCCCACTCAACCTCAACCTGATATAATTTAATTGTTACAAACGAAACGATTGAAATGTCTCGACTTTGGTGTACCTAGGGACAAAAACAACAGTTGTAAGGCTACAGTGCCTTCATATAAGCAAATAAGCAATTTAATAATAAACAATAAAAAACTTGCAATGTTTAGCAGATATGTAGATTTTCTACATTTTGTAAGCATGGATGCTTCGTATCCCTTGTTGCATCTGTACCGTATCTAAATTGCATAGCTCCAGGATATAGAGACACCCATATCATACCAAAACCTTATTCTGTTATATACCCATGCTACATAACTTGAAACTTTATTTATGCTACCAATGTCAGGTTTCAACGTATATCAAATCCAGTACAAATATAACTAGACACAATTACAAACTCATATGTAAAGACCGTATACCAAGCAGCATAGATACTAATATAAGTTATAGTTTGTAATTATTTTGACACGGCATCTCAAAGTGAGGTCTATAGTTTACATCTTTTGGAAAAGAAAGAAGAAATCAAACTAACTTACTGACTAATGCAATGCAGTAAGCTACATCAATCTCCTATCCTGTCTCGCTCTTCCAATATCGCCTACTTGTTATTGTTCAAAAAAGCATCTATGTGAATAATATATATTTAATATATGGTTTATTCTCATATCAGAATCATACTTCCTATACTTGGTTTTATTGCAGAAACGTGCCTTTCATCCCTTATCAACCAATTAGTGTTCTCAACCCGGTTTTCATTCCCTTCATTCAATTTCAATTTAGATCTATCCTTTGGGCCTCTGAAAAATTTAAGAGTCTCAGAAATTACTTTAGCTTTCTTTATTATTTTCTTTCTCATGGCCACAACTGTAGATCCCTCCTCCTCTTTATAAATTCCAGGCAACTTCGTGGAATGTGGCATTGAATCCATCAATTCTGATATTTTCTTCGCCTTATCTCCCTTTCTAACTTCTTCAACTCCTTTACCAACGTCCTATAAGTAATATATTGTGGCACAATTCCTCTTTTCACCATGGATTCAAACCCAACACAAGCTTCATCGTATCTTTTCAATCTAACTAGCAAATGCACAAACATAGTACTTGCAGTTAAATCAGACTCAAACCCATTATGATTTATCTCTCTAATTAATTGCAGTCAACTTCAACCTCTTATCCTCAGACAACAATTTGATCAATAACTGATAATTCAATATATCCGCTGCATACCCGGACTTAACTATCTTATCATAGAGATTCATACCTTCCTCCACTTTCCTAAACCTCACAACATATCTGAAGAAATATAAACAGTAGTGGTTGGCATAATTTCCCTATTAATCATCTCCGTAAGCATTTTACTTCCACCAACTAAGACACCATTCCTTATGAAACCCTTAACCAATTAATTATAAGTTGAAATATTTGGTGAAATCCCGTAAAATGGAAACTTTTAGATGAACCCAAGCGCCTCCTTAAACTGTTTGTCCTCCACAACAGAATCCACAATTGGATTACAAGCAAAATGATTTACCTCAATCCCTTTCTCTCTCATTTCAATCAGCATCTTCACTGCTAGGTTTGTCCTTCTCATCCTACACAAACCCTCAATTAAAGTGCCATAAGCAACCACATTCAGCTCCACTTTTTCATTTTTCATCTCCTCCCATAATTCCTCAGCTCTTTCCATGTTACGTGCATGGAACCATCCATGCAAGAGGACATTATAGGATTTAATATATGGCGACCAACCAGGGTTGTTCTTTTTACGCAGCTTGATGTAACAAGCAGCAAACTTAGGTTGGTGCTCCTTGACGAGGGCGTCTATGAGCACAATGAAGGGGTCAAGGCTGCTCGAACTGAGTTGTGAGTCAAGGGTATTCTGGCAAATGTAGCTGAAAGTGTAGTAGGCATCATCGGGCATGTGAGCCCTGGCATAACCGCGGATGAGGAGAGAGAAAGACCGGAGGGAATCTGAAAGGGGGGATGATTTTAGGTGGGACCAGGCGACGGAAAAGGAAGGAGGGTTGGTTTTCGAGAGACAGGAGATTATTGAGGTTAAATCATCTGATAATGGTGAGGAATTAGGGCTAGGGTTTTGGGTTTTGGGGGTGGATGATGGTAGAATAGGGACAGGGACTGCTGCAGATGAAGAGACGGTGGTGGGGAAGGTGACGAGGCACGCGGTGGAAGAATAGCGAGAAAATACGGTTGATATCACCGAAGAGAGGAAAAGAAAATTGAAATAAGAGGGAGGAAGAAGGAAAGGGATATTATTTTTTAGAATATTAGACTAAGGGCCCTAGAATTAAGTTACTAAGTAATTGTATATAATTATGCAATTATTCACTGAATAATTGCAAACATTTATGCAATTATATTTAAAAGTTGCATAGATTTATGCAATTTTTTTGACGAATAATTGCGGAAATTTCCGCAATTTTTCAGTGAATAATTGTGGAAATGTCTGCAATTTTTTGATATAATTGCATAAATGTTTACAATTATTTACTGAATAATTGCATAAGTATATGTCATTATTCGGTAACTTAATTCTAGGGATCTAATTTACAAACTTTTTTTACTGGGGTTTTGTGTATTTTGAAACTTATTAGGGACCTGTGCCAAACTGTCCCATGTTTTTTTTCCTTTCGTAGCCATTTAATTAAGCACATAGCGCTAGTGGTGAACCAGACTAGGCTATAATGGTAACGGTAAATTTCCCATTACCATATCATTACTAGTCAATTAGTTACCATTTTCGAGTAAAATCGGTATACCAGTTTAATCGATATGGTAGCGGTAAATTTACCATTTTTTACGGTAAATCATCGGTAACATTTCTTCAATACCAACGGTAACGGTAATTTTACCAGTCAATTTATAACACATATATATTCATCTAATATGCTTTATTATAGGCACTCATAACCAAACAAATGATTAAATTTAGTTCAGTAATCAGGTAAAATAATGTTAAATACACTTCACGTATTTCTCATTTATATCTTTTATTAAGTAACACTATAAATTGTATAATGAAGCAGCGTTATGGTGTGAATACATGCCAAGCTACTGACCAGTTTTAGACAAACGGTAATATATCATTACCGGTGTAACGGTTGCCGGATCATCGGTATACCAGTATATCGGTAACGGTAACGGTAACGGTAAACAATTTTAGCTTACCAGTACAAATGGTACGGTAACGGTATTTATGAAATGGTAATGGTAACCATTACCATAACAGCCCTAAACCAGACCAATTTATTTTTATTGGTTTGGTTTGATTTTGATACCAGATTGATTTATAATCAATTCATAAAAATATTTAGTTTAGTTATCGATTTATCCAAACTAACCGAACTTTTATTATATTTTCAAAATTATAGATGTTATAATAAAAAATTTAGATTAGTTTAGTATCCAAATAAATTTTATTTATCATATATATGTGTTAAAATTACTTTTAGAACGTATAAGAATGATAAATAAGAATAGTTTAATCTTATATTTATGTTTTATTTCAAATTATAATGAATATTTCAAACATAAATTGTAAGACATTTATAATTCAGTTAAATTGGATAACCAACCGAACCAACCAAACTTAATTCGGTTGGTTTGGTTTTCATTTTTATTGGTTTTAGTTCGATTTAACAATTTTCATCATCGGATAAACAAAACCAACCAAACGCTCACCCATGTATAGCGCTTACCAAAACCGTAGTTTCCTGAAATATAGTTCTCATGGTTGGAGCATGAGTCGAACCACGACGACTCAGGGTTTAAGATTTTAATGGTTCAACCGGTAAAACCGTCAAAACCTTATTTTATTTTTCAAAATTTTACACATTTAACTACAAGGTACAAGCTATATGTCAAATTATTGAAATGAAAATGCTACGTAGACGAGCTGTGGAGGGTCTTCAATATCAGCAATAGAAGTTGAGTGTTGCTGCTTGCACAACTACATCAACACAACTACAGTTATGTACACGGTAGAACAATGCACAACGATAGAAGTTTAATGACGGCAAACTTGACAAATCTTACATTGACCTTGGAGGAGCTTACAACGGTGAAGAACGAAGTGATGGAGTTTGTTGCTTAGGTTTTGAGACGATGATGATTTTTGCAATATAGATTTATTTATTTTCTTCAAAGTAATAAAAATGATGAGAATGAGAGAGAAGTACACGATGAGAATGTAAAGAGAAAATAAAAAAACCATTGTTTAACCAAGTAAAATTGACGGTTGGACTGCCGGTTCGAAGGTTTGACTTGGACTCGTGCACGACTGAGGTATGATTGAGTTTTGGACCATAGTGATCCATGGTTCAAGGTTAATCAGGATCGAACTACGGTTGGGTCGGGTCATGAAAACATTGGCTGAATCTTCAAGAGGAATGAACCCAGAGCTTAGAGTACGGAAAATTTTGATGAATACCCATTAGTGGTCAAACAATGAAACATGATTATTCTTTCCCTTCCAATTTTTATGTTTATGAGTATGATTGCTTTTATATAATTCATAAGCAATTTTTTTCTGGTGGTGCTTTTAAAATGCACTTGTGGATTTGCCTATTTGATATGATTTGAGTTCTTTGCTTTTATATAATCCATAACTAATTTTTGGTGGTGTTTTTGAGAGGCACTTGATGAATTTTTCTATTTGATATGATTTTAAGTTTCTTTCCTTTGGTATAATCCATAACCAATTCTTGATGATGCTTTTAAGATGAACTTGATGGATCTTTTATTTGATATGAGTTTTGAGATTCTTCACTTTTATATAATCTGTGATAAATTTTTGTTGGTCACTTTGAGACGCACTAGCTTGATTTTTCTATTTGATATGATTTTAAGCTTATTTGCTTATATATAATCCACAACCAATTTTTGATTGTGCTTTTAAGATGTAATTGTGGATTCTACTATTTGATATGAGTTTGAGCTTCTTTACTTTTATATAATCCACAATCGGTTTTTGGTGGGCTTTGAGATGCACTTGATGGATTTTATTGTTTGATATGAGTTTGAGCTTGTTTACTTTCATAATGCATAATCAGTTTATGTTTTTGCTTTTGAAACACACTTGATAGATTATTCTATTTAATGTGAATTTGAACTTCTTTGTTTTATGTAATCCATAACCAGTTTTGGTGGTGCTTTTGAAATGCACTTGATGGATTCTACTATTTGTTACGAGTTTGAGATTATTTTCTTTTGTATATTCCATATCCAGCTTTTGATGGTGCCTTTTGAACACTTGATGGATATACCAATTTATCTTATTTTGAGCCTATTGCTCTTTTTAAATCCATAACCAACATCGGTGGTGCTTTTGATATGCACTTGATGAATTTCATTAATTTATTTGAGGCAATGCCTTATTACTCATATATAATTCATAGTCAGTATCGGTGGTGCTTTTAAGACACACATGATGAATTATGTTTATTTATTTTGTTAGGTTGAGCATTTTGCTTACAATGGGTCCATAGCCCTAAGTGGTGGGGCTTGAGTGGAGCACTTGATGTTCTCACCTACATGGGTGTGAAGGTGGACTGCCTTTTACGAGAGACTCGAGCTCTCCAGAGCACTCATCAGTTCCCAAGCTAGGCGCATGTCCATTTAAAGCACATATTTATCGCAGAGTTTGTAGAAATTGAAACTGTGGTGAGATCAACCAAAATATTTGTAGTTCAAGAGAAATTCACTACTTAAACTAATCAAGCCAAATGTTTGCAGTTCAAGAAGAAAATTCACTACTTAGGTTAAGTTTTGAATTCATTTCTTTATCTATCAATTCAATCGAAAGACAATGTACTTACATATGAAACTTTCTTCTTGCCCAGGTTATTTCCATTCATCTTCTTTGATTTTTATTTTCAATAATGGAGGATTGTTGGATAACTATAACAAAAATCAAAACATTTTCATTGTTTGACCTTTTGCTTTCTTTATTAATGAGAAAACGTTTCTATTTATGAAATACTTATTTATTATGATTGATGGGCTCAAGTGATAGAGAACAATTTTTATGTTTATTTTTATGCTCTTATTTCTCTCAACTTTGAAAAATAAATATACAATAAGCAAAAATTCTCTCCCTACAATTTCATCTGAAATAAAATCTATCTTTCAAATATGCTTAAAACTCATAGGCAATGGCTTCTACAAATCTCCAAATCATTGCATAAGTTTGAAGGGTTGTTATATTAACTTTGAGGAGTGGAAGACAATTATCGATTGCGCCGTAATCGTTGCATAAGTTTGAAAGACAATGTACTTACGTATGAAACGTTTCTATTTATGGAATACTTATTTATTATGATTGATGGGCTCAAGTGATAGAGAATAATTTTTACGTTATTTTATACTCTCATTTCTCTCAACTTGAAAAATGAATATACAATAAGCAAAAATTCTCTCTATACAATTTCATCTGAAATAAATATATCTTTCAAATATACTTAAAACTCATAGGCAGTGGCTTCTACAAATCTCCAAATAATTGCATAAGTTTGAAGGGCCTTTATATTAACTTTGGGGAGTGGACGACAATTATCGATTGCACCATAGTCGTGTCAAATTTTGCCTTTAAGACAATGGCCTCATCCGTGAACATAACTCCCATTATTTTCTCTTTATTGTTCCTACCCATAAATTTCAAATAGATATTAATGGTTACTATAATATACATGATAATTATGACAGTGGAGGTTTGCCACTCATCTATAGTGGTCTCAAATTTATCTTGATACACTCTTTGTGACTCTCAAAATTAAGAGGTATATATATTCTCATCTCTTCTTAATCCCCTATTACAATCAGAGTTGTTAATTATAGTATATTTAACTTCTAGGACTTTGTTAGGTAATCTGAAGTACTCAAATTTGGAAACTATAAAAAGTTTCTGAATTCAAGTTTAATACTAACCTCGATGACTCATCATGGTAGCTTCTAAAACCACAACTTTTGGGCACACCATCTTTATAAGAAGACCCGTTATTTGTATCATATGCATGTACAAATAGTTCAGACTATTATCCTTCTAGGTAACTCATGTTTTTCTTGAAGCATCATGAAAAATTGTTTTTCAATCATATTAATAGAAGAATGTATGAAGTTCATGACTCATATCCTTTTATTATTTTCCCTATATTTATCCGTTTATGTCAACCAACCAACTATAATTCACCACATATGCGACCTCATTAAAAATAATGAGGAGGTTTATTATCAACACTAACTTATGTGTAGCCAACCGGTTTTACCATAAAAAAGTACACAACTAGTATATAGTTTGTTGGGTTGGCAATTAGTACCAAGATCCGCAAAACCTAAACAGAACAAACCAGGAAGACCTGAATCTGATGGATCTCAGATCACGTCTAGATAATTAAAATATCATAAAAATCGGATCAAATCCGCTGAAAGACCCAATAAAAAACATACAATTATATGCATTTTAAGTGTTACTACTCAATTGGACCCAACTCAAATCGAACCTTTGATCATGTTAGGTCTAGATTTGAAAATGTATAGTTCTATACTTTGAACCTGAATAAACCCAACCCAAATAGTATGGAGACTCTCTTGGTCGGGTTAGGGTCTAAATTTATCCCTAATTAGCAATTAGTATGTAACTTCAGTATTATGATCATGCAATATACCCTAGAAGGGGGGTGAATAGGGTAGTTAAAATATTTTATAAATAAAGAGATAAATGGTACGAAAACCTAAATGCAAAAAGTAAATAACACACATATATACCTAGGTTCGATCACTAACTGTTAGTGCCTACCGCTGCCCCCAAAGTTACCACTAGAATTATATATATTGGATACTCCCAACACCTGTAAACTCACGCTCTCTGCTAACCTGAATATAATAATCGTATGCCTATTAACCCTACCTAGACTTAATGTCCTGAGATCAGAATCCCCGAACTACAACACGTAGCTCGATCCTAGATGAAACTAGAGTTCGACGGAAAAATACAAAACAAACTAATTAAAAACAAGTCAAAACAAATTATAGAAGAAAAAACTAATTAACTCCCCTCTCTTGTCACGTGGTACTTTAACTTAAGTCACCCACTCTTGTTTTGATTTCTTTCAAATCGAGCATGCCTTCACCGGTTCCTTCACATAGAAAGTAGATACCCTAAAATTATTTTTCACCGCACTCAGTTGATGCCGCAACACTTGAAAATCGAATGATGTAGCGAAGTCGAAGTGCAGTCAGAATCTGGAACCGCAGTCGTCAAAAAACAAAGACAGCCACCGAGAATCAAATGCCTAGATCTGAATACGCATGTGGCCACTTGAAAATAAAGTCCGTCGCCTTTAGGAGTGTCGTTGCCTGCTAAAGTCTAAAATTCACATTATGGGTGCTTTCCTTGAATTGAAGTTCGTCGTTGCCTGAAGCTTTGGTCATCGCTATTGATCTGATGGAGTCGCAATTTACTCAACCGAAGTATGGATATCGTCATTTAGTGTATAGGATGATGACCTTGATGCTTGATTTGAAATTAGCCTGTTGATGAATTCCAAAAAGGTTTGAATTGATGTTCATAGTGGTAATGTAAGAGGCTTGGTTTAGAGAGAATTTTTTTCTGATCAAATGAAGAGTATTGACATGTATTGTATAGTTTGGCTTGAAAAGAAATCATTTTATATCAGATAATTTTCTTTTGATGTAATGTGCAATTTATACGGGCTAATAGAGGAGCTGTGTCTGTATGGAAACATATATGGAGAGGATATAGAGCAAGATATTGATTTATGAGATAGTTTGTTTCCCGTGTGAAAAAAAATATACAATGGAAAATAAACTCTGTTGTATCTTCAAATATATCATCTGATCGTATATACAATTATTTGCATCATAGCTCTATTTATTTCCCTTTCTTTATATATTAAGCCTATGATTGCGTATTGATATATTCCTTGCTTTCGATCTTTAATTGTTTCCTTTTTTTTGTATATGCAGCATTTTATTGCACTAAAAGGAAACTTCTCCACAAACCTGTAAATATACAAAACTAGACAAACACATTAGATATAATATATTTATTAATATCAAATGGAAATTAACTACAATATCTAACAATATTTCCTTTTTGATAACAATAAATATATGATTTTACAAATAAAAATATATATGTTTGAAATGTAATATGTGTAAAAAAACAGGCAAATGAGATGTAGTGGATGATAATTTAAATAGAAACAAAATTGTGCATTGATGATTTTTAAACTGTAACACACTCTAAAAGAAAATTCAAATATAAAAATATATTTGTTATCATCAAACAAGATGTATACTCCACAATCTCCCCCTTTTGATAATAACAAACAACATGTTAAGATTTGACAACTGTAACTTATGTTGAGTGTGTGCTAGATATCATAAAAATCAAAATCATAGCATAATGTTTCAATATATATAACATGCTCCCCCTATTGATATGCTCCCCCTACACATATTTATGTGACATATGTGTTAAACCAATAATATTCATTCAATATTAATAATGTATTCACACTGTCACCAAATCATAACTGCTCTCTTTCCCTTTTGTTTTCATCAAAAGTATACATAACAAATTAACACGATGAGAAAGTGATACTAGATGATGAAACTCGATGAAAATATGACAATAAATATTTAATGAAAAAATCAACCATAAATCATAGTAACTATATTGATCATAATCATATCCCATGAGCGGCAAGAGAGTGACAAAATAAGTGTAGTTATATAAAGTAGGGTTCAAATGACATAGTCCGTATAAATGTTACAATTAAAATAGCTTATTCATTGTGAAATCAAGTTACTTTTATCTGTGCATTGCCGTGAGGTCTCTTAAATGAGAATGAATGTGACTATCAAATATTATTTAAGTTAGAAACTTATCCCTAACTCATCGTAGATGAGATCAAGAACCTTCCATCCATGCATTGTCGCAAGGTCTCTTAGATAAGGATGGACGTTACTTGACGAGTATCAACACACATTCTTCATAGACATGTTGGGGATTAGGGAGTCTGTTATATCATATGTCTATTTTTTTATTTTTTTCATATGTTTTCAACAATAAATTTTAGGTATGGCAATTTTGCTAACTCATATAAGAACAAGAATAATAGTGAAAAGAAAGAAAGTAAGGTAATTCGATAGAACACGATAGTCAAATGGTAGATTCAAAGATGATGCGGGATATGCGATAATCAAAATAGAAAGTTTAACGTATGCTTGATTATCAAAATATCATAATGTCATTATTTAATCATGTACAAAAGACGTAATATCATTAATCATCTATGTAATCAATATAAATACTTTTGAAAATCACATAAGAAAGTTCAATCGATCGTGGTATGATTTCAAAAGTAAATTCTTTATAAATACCTTAAAAATATTTTCATTTTTATATTCTATCCTTGAACATACAAAATGAATTGCTTTTAAAGTTATTCGGGTAAAGAGAAGCATATGTTCTAAGGATAAACACATTAATATATCAAAAACAAAACAAAGACTCATCTTAAAAGATTTCATCACAAAGCTCAAAATTTTAAAAATTCATCTCCAACAATCTTTTAAGTTTTGAAAAAATGATCTCAAGAAGTTCAACATATGGTCATTCCCAAAAGTCATTTCAAGTAAAACTCTACCATCTCAAGAAGTTTCAACGTTTTAAAGTCATGGACACTCTAGCCAAAAAAATTTCTAACAAAAGAAATTTCTTATCAAAATTTATGCAAAAAAAATTCTCTTTTCAAAATATTGACATCATAAATAGATATGGAGAGCAAAACAAGAAAAAATCCTAAGAAAGCAAAAGCATAATTTTGGATTTTTTGTTCTTACAAAAACAAAAATTCTAAGAAGGAAAAAACAAAACATGTTTTTTGATTTTTGAAAATAAATTAAAACAGAAAACAAAAATGCAAACTCTCCACATGCGCATGAAAAATTATGTGAAATATCAGTCAATCCATGAGACATATAAGCTATCAAAATGAAGGAATCACAAGTGCTAAAAGTCATATCAGATATTCTGAATAGAAATGAACAAAAATATCTCATGATACCACTGGTTAACTAGGCTGCTTATAGTGGCAAAGCATAATTCCACTTGCACTCTGTACTGTCAGGGGTGATGAACAATGGTAACTCAGAAACACTGGTTTTACTTCTGATATCTTGAATCATCATCATCAAGTTAAGTATGAAAAATAAGCATTCTCCATAGTCCAGAATGTCACTCAAATTTGATCCAACAATCGAATTTTACGACAAAGTTATCTATATAAAACAAAAGCACACATAACCAAAAAATTCTCGAATAAAAGATTTTTTAGTCATCATCAAAAGAAATAAACACAATATCATCTCATGAAGAAGTATATCACAAACATATGTATGGAAACAATTATCATCGCACATCGACCATCGCTGTTTGGAAAAAGATCGATCTGTTTTGAAACCATTATTTAAAACTTTTAAATCTATAGTTTGATTTATCAAAAAACATGAAAATTTTAGATATTAAAAATTTTCTAATAAATAAAACTAGTTTCAAGTTAAAACAACAAACAGATCAAAATTTATGTTCAAAATACTACAGCTTGTTTCAATAACTCAAAAATACTCTTCAAGTAGCATGCTGGCTTGATTACTGGTTTTCAGGTTCTGTGAAATGAATTAGCAAAAACTCAAAATATGAAAGTTCTAGTGTTATCTGTTAGCTTTCCAGAACATCAAAAATTTCAGAAATTGGAGTTATATGATGCAAGTTATGGTCGATTTACTGTAGTTGCGCTGGGAAGTTCTTAGACATGTTTCAAGGAATGTATCGAATTGTTTGCACTTTTTCAGCGACTTATTATCAGAACCTGGAGAAACTCAAAACACAAAAATTAGAGTAATTTATGTCTAGTTTTAACAACATTCTGATTTTTGTAAATCAGAGTTACGGAGCTCATGATATGAAAATTTTACTATGGCAGTGTCAGCAAATCTGAACTAAAAAAAAAGAGAAAAATGGAAAGTCAGGTTTAGAGATCATACCTTCACTTACCTTTGAAGTTAAACTTGTATTCACCATTGATATCAAAAGTGAATGGATTTCCACCTCATTTTCCTAGGCTAATGAACATTATAATTACCGCTCATAAATAAGTAGAACAACATGAAATTTGCTACCATCGTAGTGTAGTGAAATTTGTTTTAATTTGAGCGGAAGCGAATTATCTGATCAGGATCTGGTATTGCCTATTTAGATACCAATGAACTTAAAAAATCAATTATGCAGTCTCATAGAAATAATAGCAGAAATAAGAGACACAGAAGGTTTAACGTGGTTCGGATATGAATATCCTACGTCCATGGAGACCCAACAACTTCTTTTATTTCACTAAAGAAAAGAGTACAAAAGAGAGGGAAGAATAATGGTGGATGCCTCACACACTCACTTGAACACATATGAAGATGAACTTCCTTCGTTTAAATAGACTTAATGAAGGAGTTACTTAGTGATTAAGAAAATTAATTTACAGATTATGTTTGAAACCTTTCTGAATATCCATGATTTGATTTCTATGTAAATGGATAATGGTAATCTTGGCTTCCATAATTTTCCTTGTTTGAATCAATCTCCATCAGCAATCTTTTCTTTCTTCATATAACAAATTCTTTGACTAATTAATTGGTTGACTAATTAATTAGTTTCCTTCAAAATATCCTTCCATATACCAGCCAAATTAATTGATTTGAGTGAATCAATTAATCAATTTCTTTCCTCTTTAACAAATATTTGAATCATCCAAATTTAACACTCCACCTTGATTCAAATATAACAATCTCTCTTCATCACCTTATCATCAAACAATCAACATAGAAGTTGTTGGGTCTAGCGCCCCATGGCGCTCAAGTAACAGGAATCAAACTGATCAAGTTTGAGCAATGCTCAAACTTGTCCTTTGGAAGTGACTTTGTCATCATATCTGAAGGATTATCCAAAGTACCCACCTTCAACAATTTGATCTTGCTTCGTTCTTCCTCAAGCATAAGAAAGAAACCTCTAACATCAATGTGCTTCGTCCGTGAACTATAAGCTTGATTCTCTACAAGATGAATCGCACTCTGACTGTCTGAAAATATCTCTACTGTCCATTGCACCATTAAAAGATCATCCAACAACTGAAGTAAGTATAATCCTTCCTTTGTTGATTCCACAATCGATATCAATTCTGCTTCGGTAGTCGATAAAGCTACGATAGATTGCAGCTTTGATCTCCATGAAATCGAGCCTATGCCAAGTGTAAAAAAATAGCCCGACACTGACTTCCTAGCATCTCTATCCCCAGCATAATCAGAATCACAGTATCCTCTAAGAAAGATGTCACCATCCACTCCACCATATAACAAGCCCACCGAAGAAGTGCCTCGAAGATATCTAAGAATCCACTTCACAGCTTGCCAATGCTCTTTGCCTGGGTTAGACATATATCGACTCACAACACCCACTGCATGGGCCAAATCTGGTCTTGTGCACACCATCGCATACATAAGACTACCAACAACACTAGAATAAGGTATATGATCCATATACCTTTTGTCTTCTTCTGATGAGGGAGATAAGTCTTTTGACAACTTAAAATGAGAGCCTAACGGAGTGCCAACCGGTTTGGCTTTCTCCATTCCAAATCGAGCGAGGACCTTCTCGATATACTGCGCTTGAGTGAGACTTAACTCTCTCCGCTTCCTATCCCTGCTTATCTCCATACCCAATATTCTTTGTGCCTTTCCCAAATCCTTCATGTCAAACTCTCTACTGAGCTCCGCTTTCAAATCCTTAATTCTGACCATACTCCGAGATGCAATCAGCATATCATCAACATATAACAACAAATAAATCATCTCACCATCACATCTCCTGAAATAAACACACTGGTCTTTGAAACTTCTGGAGTATCCCTGTGAAAGCATAAACTTATCAAACCTCTTATACCATAGTCTAGGAGACTGCTTCAGTCCATATAGAGATTTGTTGAGTTTGCAAACATAGTCTGGTCTGCTACTATCAATGAACCCTTCCGGCTGCTTTAAATAAATCTCCTCATCCAGATCACCATGCAAGAATGCAGTTTTGACATCTAGTTGCTCTAATTCCATATCATAATGAGCAACTAATGCCAAAAGAATACGAATAGAAGTATGCCTAACCACTGGAGCAAAGATATCATGATACTCTACCCCCTTCTTCTGAACATGCCCCTTTGCGACTAACCTTGCCTTGTATCTGAGATGACCATTTTCACCGTCTTTCACTCTATAGATCCACTTGCATCCAATAGCTCTCTTGTCGGTGGGAAGAGGCACCAAATCCCAAGTATGATTTCTCTGCAATGATTCATTCTCCTCCTCCATAACAACTAACCAACTGGAACTGTTAACTGATGCGATAGCTTCTCTATAATCACAGGGCTCATCATGGACAACATTCAAAGCATATATTGCCATATCATCGAAGTTAATATCTTCGATGCTCAATCCAACAAACTCATCAAGCCACTTAGGCTTTCTTCTTTGTCTGACAGACCTAGGTTCTGAATGAGCTCCACCTTGAGTTTGATCCTCTGTACCAACATCGATATTATCCTCATCAACCACGGTGTCATCGGAAACACCATCTGAACGTCTATGGAAAGAATCAACAGATGACTTGCTTTGTGTTTGGTATTCTTCACATGTCCTCTCATTGTCATCCGATGAGGAAGGCTCCACCTTCAACATAGCCTTCTCATCAAAAGTCACATGCCTGCTCATAACGATCCTTTTGCTTATAGGACACTACAACCTATATCTCTTCACTCCTCTTCTATAACCTAGAAAAATACACTTGCAAGCTCTAGGTTCCAGCTTCCCTTTACTCTCATGCACATAAGCTGGGCAACCAAACACTCTGAGAAATGAATAGCTAACCGGCTCTCCTTTCCATACTTCTTCAGGGATCTTCATATCTATGGCAGTAGAAGGTGTGCGGTTGATGAGGAAAACCGCCATAGATAAAGCTTCAGCCCAAAATCCCTTCTTCAATTTAGCAGTCAGTATGAGGCATCTTGTTCTCTCCAATAATGTTCGATTCATCCTTTCTGCAACTCTATTAGACTGGGGGTCGCCTGGTGTAGTGTAATGCCTCTTAATGCCTTTAGACTCACAATAATCGATGAATTCCTGTGATACAAATTCACTGCCATTATCTGAACGGAGAACTTTCAATTTCTTCCCTGACTGCTTCTCAACCATAGATTTCCACTTTCGAAACTTGGCAAAGGTTTCACTCTTTGACTGAAGAAAGTATACCCATATTTTACGAGAGAAATCATCTATAAATGAAACGAAATACCTGGCTCCACTTAAAGACTGACAAGGGGAGGGACCCCAGACATCTGTATGAACATACTCCAAGACAGCTTTTGCTTTATGCTCTCCTATACCAAAAGAAATCTTCGTCTGCTTTCCAAGAACACACTCTTCACAAAAACCAAGTTTTGAATGATGAACTCCATCAATCAATCCTCGTTTTCTCAACTCATCCATGCTGCGCTCACCGATGTGACCCATCCGTAAGTGCCATAATCTAGAAGAATCTGAATCAACAGATGTAACAGAAGCTGATTCACCAATTACAGTAGTGCCCTTTAATAGATAAAGATTTCCTGCCCTCACACCTTTCATAACAATCATGGAACCCTTCGATATCTTCATTTTCTCTCCTTCCACTACAATCTTCAAGCCAAGTCTACTCAATGCCCCGACAGAAATCAAGCTCCTCCTTAAATCGGGTACATGTCTTACATCGATGATCGTACGAATAACACTATCAAACATCCTAATCATCACGCTACCAACACCAACCATACGGCAAGAAGCATCATTACCCATTAGAACTTCTCCTCCATCAATTTCACGGTAAGTGGAAAAGCAGTTCCTATCAGGTGTCATATAATAGGATCCGCCAGAATCAATCAGTCATAAGTTGTTCTTCCCAAAAGAGCCAGAAGCTGTAAATACATCGGTGTCACTTTCTGTATCTGATTTCTCTGCTGTAGAAGCTGAAGCTTGCTTTGGATCTTTTCTTCTACCTTCAAGCTTGGGACATTGTGCTATGAAGTGCCCTGGTTTCTTACAATAATGACAAGTCAAATTCTTAGGCCCCCTAGACTGAGACCGTGAAAAATTCCGTCCTCCACCTTTCTTCGACCTGCTTTGGCCTCTACCTCTCTGAACAGATAAGCCTTCGGTATCACTATCCAAGCTAGTGCTCGCCAATCTACCTCTTAATACTTCATTATGAAGACCAGCCTTTACATCAGACGTGCTAATTTTACTACGGCCATAAATCATGGAATTAACAAAAGCAGTATACTCCTTAGGCAAGGAACATAAGAGGATCACAGCTTGAGCCTCGTCGGTAATATCAACTTCCGTTGCCTTCAGGTTCATAATCAAAGTCGTCAAAGCATCTACATGCTCCATGAGATCAGCTCCAGGCTTCATCTTGAACGAATGGAGTTGTTGCTGAAGAATAATCCGATTAGTGAGAGACTTGTCTTGATATGCATCCCATAGTTCCTTCGCCATCTTCTTCTGAGAGAATTCTCTAAGAACTTCATCTGAAAGACTCAACTGAATTATTGTGAGAGCTTCATCTTCCATCTCTTCCAAATCAGCTGCATCAATACCTTTCAATTTCTCAAGCGCAGAAACAATCTTATAAGTCTTCTCCTTCTTTAACACAGCCTCCATCTTCATCTTCCAAGTACCAAAATCTCCCTTTCCGTCAAAACGTGTTAATCCATAATTGACACCAGATCTACCAACAGACTTACTAGAAGTAGCCATTAATATCTAAACAGGAACAATAACACTAGCTCTGATACCAAACTGTAGTGAAATTTGTTTTAATTTGAGCGGAAGCGAATTATTTGATTAGGATCTAGTATTGCCTATTTAGATACCAATGGAACTTAAAAAATCAATTATGCAGTCTCACAGAAATAATAGCAGAAATAAGAGACACAGAAGATTTAACGTGGTTCAGATATGAATATCCTACGTCCACAGAGACCCAACAACTTCTTTTATTTCACTAAAGAAAAGAGTACAAAAGAGAGGGAAGAATAATGGTGGATGCCTCACACACTCACTTGCACACATATGAAGATGAACTTCCTTCATTTAAATAGACTTAATGAAGGAGTTACTTAGAGATTAAGAAAATTAATTTACAGATTATGTTTGAAACCTTTCTGAATATCCATGATTTGATTTCTATGTAAATGGATAATGGTAATCTTGGTTTCCATAATTTTCCTTGTTTGAATCAATCTCCATCAGCAATCTTTTCTTTCTTCATATAAAAAATTCTTTGACTAATTAATTGGTTGACTAATTAATTAGTTTCCTTCAAAATATCCTTCCATATACCAGCCAAATTAATTGATTTGAGTGAATCAATTAATCAATTTCTTTCCTCTTTAACAAATATTTGAATCATCCAAATTTAACACATAGTTGCTCCTAAGCCTGTCTTCGTACCTACGTATTAGATGAAGAAGTGAGTAGCCTAGAAAGAGATATAAGACCACTTTTGTTTGTATTTGAAATCTTTGGTATCCGAATTTGCTGGTATAGCAGACCGTTAACAATAACAATTGTACCCTTAGGAACCCAAATTTGTTTAACTAGTTTATTCATGTTCCTATTTCAACAATTATTATAACCATGTCCAATATTACCACACTTTATGCATTTGGAAAACACACTTCTGTCCCTAGCGGTGTTACTAGTCGTCTGTTTATAAACTAACACATTTTCAAATCTAAGTCTTTTTCAGTTATTCGCAAAGAGTAGATTTCCTAATAACATATTAAACGATTTTTCACCAGTGGAATTTTTTTGAATAATCAACTCAAGTTCCTTAACTTTGGATTTCAAAAGATTATTCTTATTTATTAGCTTAGAACAATGATTGATAGCATTCTCTCTGTTTTCAAAATCATTTCTTCTTAAGACCGTATTTTCATTTTCGAATTCTTTAATTTTGGTCTTAACTTCAGGCATAACACTTTCAAAGAGCTGGCGCTTTTCAAACTCAAGTTTTTCAAAATCCCTGATTTTTTCAATATCATTTTCCAATTCATGATTTATTTGAATAATTTCAGTTTTGCTATTATTCCAAATCGCGTTTTCATTTTTTATGTTTTGACATTTTCTTTAACTTCAATCAATTCCTTATTAAAATCCACACATTTTCCACATTTGAAAATTTCAAAATTCTCCAACTCTTTCTGTAAAGTGTTATTCTTACAAATCAGCTCAGTTTCATTTTCCTTCAAAAACTGAATTTCCTTTTCAAGCTTTTAAAAAATTTCATTAAAGCGAACAAATTCTTTTTTGTATTTTAAACAATTTTTGCAATTAGAATTTCAATTCTCTTAAAATTTCAAGCTCATTTTCCAGTTTATTGTTTTTGAAACGAAGTTTAAATTTTCGCTTTTTAACTTGTTATTTTTCAATTCAAGAGCATCAACAGTTTTATTTAATTTATGACACAAAAGAACTAAATCTTTAAATAAAAAATCACTTATCTCATCATCTGTTGAGTCGCTATTATCGTCGTCTTTACCACGTCTAAATCTTCTTTTGTGTATCCCGCCAAGAAAATTTCTGCTCTCGTATCAACTTTGAGAGATTCTACTTCATCGTTGACTTTACCATAATATTTCACATCGAGAGTGCTCCAAATTTCCTGTGTAGTCAAACAATGGTATATATGGTTAAATTCAGCTCTATTAATAAAAGAAATAAGAGTATCTATAACTTTAGCATTGAATGAAATATTATTCTTATCTACAATATCACAACCATTTTTAATGATATCCCACATTTTAAAATTAATTGATTTTAAATAAATTTCCATTCTAAAATTCCAATTTGAAAAATCTATTCCGTTAAAAATAGTTGGACTAACATTGGATTGGCTCTCGCTAAAACTACAACAGTTAGGGTAAGACATGATATCAGATTTTTCAACCTACTCTGATACCACTTATTAGGATCGTGCAATATACCATAGAGGAGGGGGTGAATATGGCAGTTAAAATATTTCGCAGATAAATAGATAAATAGTATGGAAACGTAAATGCGTAAAGTAAATAATGCATAGATATACCTAGCTTCGGTCACTAACCTGTTAGTGCCTACTGATGCCCCCCGAGTTATTACTAAAATTATGTATTCGGTACTTACAACACTTGTAAACTCGCACTCTCTTCTAACCTGAATATATTGATCATATGCCTAGTAACCCTGCCTGAACTCAATGCCCTAAAACCAGAATCCCCGAACTACAAAACATAGCTCAACCTATATGAAACTAGAGTTCAAATTTAATGACAGAAAAATACAAAACAAACTAATTAAAAACAAGTCAAAACAAATTACAGAAGAAAAAACTAATTAACTCCCCTCTCTTGTCACATGGTACTTTAACTTGAGTCACCTACTCGTGTTTTGATTTCTTTCAAATAGAACATGCCTTCACCAGTTCCTTCACATAGAAAATCGATACCCTAAAATTAATTTTCACCGCACTTAGTTGATGCCGCAACACTTGAAAATTGAAAGCCGTATTAAAGGCGAAGTGCGGTCAGAATCTGGATCCGCCATCTCCAAAAAACAAAGACAGCCGCCTAGAACAAATGCTTAGATCTAAAAACAAATGTCACCTCCTGAAAATAATGACTGCCGTCTTGAGGTGTGTCGTTGCCTGCTGAAATCTAGAATTCACACGATGGGTGCTTTCGTTGAATTGAAGTTAGTCGTTGCCTAAAGCTTTGGTCGCCGTTGTCGATCTGATGGAATCCCAATTTTCTCATAACCAAAGTGTGGATGCCATCGTTTAGTGTATAGGATGAGCTCGATTCTTGATCTGAAATTTGCTTGTTAATGAATTCCTAAAAGATTTGAATTGATGTTCACAGTGGTAATGTAGAGGCTTCGTTGGGAGAGACAATTTTCTTTTTTGATCGGATGATAGAGTATTGATATGTATTATGAAGTTTGGCTCGCAAAGAAATTATTTTATATTCGATAATTTTCTTTTGATTTATTGTACAGTTTATATAGGCTAATAGAGGAGTTGTATATGTATGGAAATATATATAGAAAGGATATAGAGCAAGATATTAATTTATGAGATGGTTTGTTTCCCCGTTTGAAAATAAAATCTGTATATAATGGAAAATAAACTCTGTTGTATCTTCTAATATATCATCATCTAATTGTGTATACAATTATTTTCTTCCAGTCTCTATATATTTTCCTTTCTTCGTATATACTACCTATGATTGCGCACTGATATATTCCCTACTTCATATCTTTAATTCTTTCCTTTTCTTTGTATATTCAGCCTTTTAATTACACTCAAAGAAAACTTTTCCACAAATCGGTAAATATACAACACTAGACAAATACATTAGATGTAATATATATTTATTAATATCAAGCGGAAATTAACTACAATATCCGACAATATTTCCTTTTTGATAATAATAAATATATATTATTTTACAAATAAAAATATATGTATTTGAAATGTAATACGAGTAAAACAGGCATATGAGATGTAGTAGATGACACTAAATAGAAACAAAATTGTGCTTTGATGATTTTTATACTATAACACGCTCTGAAAGCAAAATCAGATATAAAAATATATTTGTTATCGTCAAACAAGACGCATACTCCACATTTATCCTTAATAAAAATATAAAAATATATTTTTTATCATCAAATCGAACCTTGGATCATGTCTGGTCTAGGTTTGAAATTGTATAGTTCGATACTTTGAACCCGAATAAACCCAACCCAAATAGTATAGAGACTCTCTTGGTCGTGTTGGGTTCTAAATTTATCCCAAATTAGCAATTAGCACGTAACTTCAGTAGTCTAACTTTTTTTCTCACTAATAAAGAGGTTAGTGATTTCCACCTTCTCTAAAGTTGGTAGCAAAGGTGTATTCTACATATAGAGACAAATTAAGGATGTTGTAACTATATGTATATATTGTTCAAACATGCCAGAATGTGTCTACAAAAATATACATTTTCCAAGAATAATTTCTGCATCATTTATATGTGCTATCCTAAAAGAATTCACATAATGCCCCTAAAAAAATTTAGTTACCTGCTCCCAAAAGCCGCTCTTTGATAAACCAACATTCCTCGACTTTCTTTGCTCTATTTCCTTTTTAAGTTCTTCCACCTCCTTCAAAAACTGAAAAGGAAGAGATTAGATCTCTTGCAAAGATTCAAACCATACATTCATGTTGTGAAGGTCTTTCCAAGATGATCGATTTGATATATAGTTTTGATGCATTTGATGTTACGGTTTGTGAAATAGAGTTGTTATAGTGTTTAAAAATAAGAACTCGTAACATAGCCTAACGACTGTGTAAATGAGGCTACGAAATTACTAGCTATCACCTCTATCTATAGTTTTCTTCTCTAATCCTAAAATCAACCCTAATTTTCTCTAATAGTGATTAGCAAATTAGTTAAAAAGTGGTTAAAATCCAAATTGTCCAAACCTTATTGAATTTATATGGATTCGAAGTTCTTGACGAGACAAAGAGGCATCAGAGATTCTTTTTTCTATCCGATGCTCCGACTGACCAAAAATAGATGATTTATCCACTGTTGTCCATTTTAGGGTTTCCAATTCAATGGCGAACGGGTGATAATTGGACAATCAGAGGAACACTAGATCATAGAGGACGTCAAGGGGAGTCAATCCATACGGTTGGATCGTCGAATGGGGTATCAAATTAACTGGAAATTGCGATTGAATGGCTGGAATTTCGTTCATCAACGACAGCGTATGGGGTGGCGGCAGACAACGGCGATGTTGGCATGGGGGTTTCATGGCATAGTGGACCTGGTGGTGGCGGTCTCTATGGCCTACGGCAGCCCCTGGTATAGAGATGGAATCATGAAAAATGGATTATGGGATTGCCGTAGCAGTGGGTGAAGGTGAAGTTATTTACAACTTTACCATTGATTTATTTTATATTAATTTAAATTTGATATCGTTAAATCACTATAACATTTACATATAAACTCTGATTCATGTGCAGTTTCTTCCATTGGACTCATGGCGAAATTTCAGATGATATAGCACTAGATTTGCTAAGTTTTGAGACTGTTGGAAACAACGCGTTGGTATGGATTGTTTATTTATTTATTTGAATTTTAAATATTAAATGCAAATCCATCAATGAAAAATTATGATTATTGATGTGTGTGTTGTGATATATTGATAATGGTTTGGGTATTGTGAATATTTGGATATTTGCGTCGTTGATAGTTTACCGTTGATTATTGTATTCTTGAGTGTTAAACTATAGTCGATTATGGATTAAGGATTTGAATGTAATCAGTTGAAATAAGATGGTTGAAATTGTGTGATAAGGAGGAAATGAGATAAATAAATGGTAGATGTGGTTAGTTTATAGTTTTGTGTGATGTTTGTCAATAATCGTGGTTGAATGACATAGAATGTAATGGAAGTCGTTTATTAAGGTTATTATCTATGAATTTCTGGGGAAATTCGTAGATAATAATGGAAAATATATTTTAAACTAAAATAGGAAAGTTTGATAATATTATTTAAATAAAACAAGATTTCGTAAATAATAATACTATTGGTTTGAAAGGTATTTTGAATATAAAATATAATGTTTGGAGAGATTTGGAGTAATGGAATTACAGCAAAATATTTTGAAGCATTCATTTTGGAAGAGTTATTATTGTTTTGAGATAATAAAAGGTGCTTTTATAATAAACAATAACAAAATGATTTTATATTTAAGATAAAATGATGGTCGTCAATATGATGCTTTGGATGGATGCAATATGTGATTAATGGTTGTTTTTTTTTTGAAAAAAGGTACTTTATTAACAGAAAAAACATATACTTCAATGATATGCCTCGTTAAAACCTTTCAACCCCCCTAACCTAGATGGGTGCGTTGAGAAGGAAAAAGAGTACATATCATTTCCGTATATTAACAGTACAACAGACCAACATCTGTGCAAAACTATCAAACAGATGGAGGAGTAAAATAGAAAAAAGACACTCAAAACCATCCGTACGATCAGCTTGCACAAAATAAAAACCAAACTAAAGAAGCGAAGTAGCTAGAAGCTACTACAAAGAACTAAAGACCAAAAAAAGGCGACAAATCTTCTCGACACATCCGACACGAGGAGAGAGAAGGCAGAGCTCAGCTTCACCGGAAAAGGTCTAATTCCACCAAAATCTTGTCAGAAAAAGATGAATGATACTCTTCAAAACTACGATAGCAAGAAGCAGATGATTGACCAACAGCAGAGCGGGATCATGGAGGACGAAAACAGTTTTGGAGACCAAGCTCAGGAGCAAACTTCATAATGATAAGCTTTTCCTCTTCGTTTACATTATGAGCTTGAAATCTAATCTGCAGCAGTTGTTTGCTTTCAATAATTATTTGTTTGGTTCTTAACCCAAAAGTTTGTTCGAGTCCTTTAAAAACATGGTTATTTCGTTCACACCAAATATTCCATGTGATAGTTGTAAGGAAAATACTGAGAATGCTTTTTATCGACGATTTAATTTTTTCCTGAGCTTGTAAAAACAGATTCAGTAAAAAATTGATGTCGTAGTTCATATCTAGCTTTATGTTAAGCTTGGGCATAATCGCATCCAGAACATGTCGTGAGTAATTGCATTGGAAAAACAAATGATTAATATCCTCATTTTGATTAGCACACAGCACACAATTTTGATCTATATTAGGAGACCACTTACTGATTTTGAACTTGGTTGGCAACTTGTCTCTTATGGCCAGCAAAGAACATGTAGACATTTTAGGGGCACAGCCCTTGTCCCAAACAATGGTGGACCATTCGAATTCATTATGTCTGGTTCTGAATATGTTCCAAGCAGATTTTAAAGAAAATTGGCCTTGATTAGTAGGCAGCCACCACCAGAAATCATGTTTCATATTTTGATGTATGGAAACTTTTCTAACCTCTGCATGTGAGTTCATAGGAATGAAATTGAGTCTATGTTTCCATCTGTGATTAGAAATAAGCCTAGATACAGTTTTGTCATAACCATCTAAAGTGATCATGGTGTTTCACCCATAAGTGTCAATTAGGTTGGAACCCTGAAGCCAAGGGTCAAACCATAAGTCATTGTTTTCACCGTTAACAATTTTTCTGTCTATATGACCCTTGCACCATGGTCTAGCACGCAATATAATCTTCTAGGTGTGTGATGCATTATTATCCATTCTGGCTATCCAGAAATTTCCTTTTTTGCAATATTTGTTGTGCATCCATTTTGCCCATAAAGAGTCTCCATTAATATAATTCCATAGCAATTTTGCAGCAATGGCTTTTGCTATGTCTTCAATTTTTCTGATTCCCAAACCCCCTTCTCTTTTTGTTTTGCAAACCTCTTCCCAACTCATTTTGTGAGATTTTGATTTCCACAAGAAATTTGCACACATTGAGTTGATTTTTTGGATAATAGATGCAGGGAATTGAGCAATTTGTAACCAGAACTGTAATATAGGGTGAATAACAGTTTTGATGAGTTCTACCCTGCCACTAATATTAAGAAACCTACTATGCCAGTTGTTGAATTTTTTATTGATTTTGTCTATAAGCAAACCAAAGTCTCTAGCTTTCAAAGAATTATTTGAAAGAGGAATTCCTAAATATTTAATAGGAAGGTTATCTGGCTTGATTTTGATAATGTCAATTATTTGTTGCTTAAATTTTGCCCCTTTACTGAAAAATAAGCTGCTTTTTCCTGAGTTTAATTCCAGTCTTGTAAGATTTTCATGCTCTGAAAAATAAGGTGGATGGTTTCAGCATTATTAGTAGTAGCTTTCGTCAGAACCAGAATATCATCAGCGTACAATAAATGAGTAATAATTGGCTCAACTTGATAAATAGGGCTGAGATTTCCTTTAAGGAATTCAATCTCCAAATTCAAAGTCAGGAATTCCATAGCAATTGAGAATAAATAAGGGGATAGTGGGTCTCCTTGCTTGAGGCCTCTCGAGCTATTAATAAATCCATAAGGGGAACCTTCTATTAAAATAGAAAACGATGGAGTGGAAATACATTCATATATGAGGTTGGCAAAGGAAAGTGGGAAACCCATGGCGATCAACATATGATGAATAAATTCTCTATTGATTTTGTCATAAGCCTTATGTAAATCAATTTTCATACGAACATTATTTGAATTTTTCCTGTTAAAACTTCTGACCATCTCATAAGCAAGAAGTGAGTTTTCTGAAATTGATCTATTTGGGATGAAAGCATTTTGGTTATAAGATATTAAATCATTCATGTAAACTTTCATTCTGTTGCAAAGAAGATTGGCTAGAATTTTGTAAGTGACATTACATAGTGAAATTGGTCGAAAATCTGACATGTTAGAAGCATCTGGGTTTTTAGGAATTAAACAAATGAAAGTATGATTAATTTCTTTGATGATTTTACCAGATTGTAGAATTCCATTCATAGCTTCCTATATATCCAATTTAATGCTATCCCAATGAACTTTATAAAATTTAGAATTGAAACCATCTGGACCGGGAGAACTGTTTTCATTAATTTGAAAACAACCTCTTTGATCTCTTCCATCTGAAAGGGTCTACATAAGTTGACTCTAGCATTATCTGTTAGAATTCTCTTACAAGTAATGTTAGGAAATTGATTTAAAGCTTGTGGCAACTGAAATAAATCTGAGAAATAGCAAATAGCTTCTTTAGCTACAGTATCTGATGTTGAGACTCACTTTCCTTCGCTGTCAACCGTAAAATTGCTTTTTCTAATAGGCCTACTGTCTGAGATTTTACTGTAGAAGAACTCTGTGGGTCTATCCCCTTTGGTAAGCCAATTAAATTTCATTCTTTGATCATTATCTAGAGCAACCTTCCTCATCATCTTGTGTAGACAATCACAATTATTGGAATAAATTTCCATGAGATTTTCATCGAGAGGATTGTTAATTAATTGATTGTATATACAGTTGTTATGGTCTTTCAATCTACGAATCATTACTGTCTCATTTATTAAATTGCTGGACCAATTCTTCAGTTGATTTTTCACTGTTTTCAGTTTGCAGATCAGCTTATAAAGAGGAGAGCCAGTGAAGCAAGTTATAAGAGTCTCATGGGTAGCTAGGTGGTAATCATCGTAGACATGCCAAGAATTTTTATATTTAAAAGGAATGTTTCTCTTTCTCATGTTTTGCTTTTAGAGATTAATTAATATAGGGGTATGATCACTCAGGGAGTGGTTTCCAAAATAAATGCCAAAATTATCCAATTTATCAATCCAAATAGAATTTACAAACACACGATCTATCTTACTATGGATAGAAAATGAGTTACCTCCTCGCCAAGTAAAGAAATTACCTGAGAAATCAGGTTCCACTAGCTTTGATAGAGTTATGCATCCAATGAAATTATGATTTCCAATAGAATTGCAACAGCCATTATTCATTCTGTCACTGCTGTAAAGAATAGAATTGAAATCACCTGCCACAAGCCACGGCATGTTGACATTTTTGGATTGGGCCATTAAATAATCCCATAAAGGTTTACGCTTTTCCTCCTCATTAAAAGCATAGACAATAGTACACATTATATTGAAGTTACTAGCATTATAAAGTATACTTGTTATGAATTGATCACTGGTATGTAAAATAATAGTGGACCAAACCAACGAATCCCAAAAGATAAGGATGCGACTCTTTAGATCGTCAGAAATGTTGTGTGAAAATTTCCATTTTTTGTCAATTTTATTTATAAAACTTTCTATAGACTGATTAGAGAATTTATTCTCAAGAATCCCAATAAGAGAATACTTATTTGAGTTAAGAATATTTAGAACTTCTACTTGTTTGTAGAGGGCATTCATCCCTCTAATGTTCCAGAATAGGAACTCCATTAACTAATAAAATTCGGGTTGCTACTCTCTTCCGGGGAAGTAGCTTTTCCCAAAGTCTTAGCTTTCTTGGATTTTTTCTGTTTTCCTTTCAATTGATTAACCATATTTAACCATGCAGGGTTATCCATTACTTCAGAGTTCGAAGAGGCTTTGAATTCGAAAGGGGCTTCCTCTGTTCTAGTTTTGCGAGGAGCTTTTGATTTGGCAAGGGAAAGGGGCTCTGGGTTGGTCATGTATTCCTGATGGGTCGAAGAAGGATCAATTGTCATATGTGCTGCATCTTCTATTAAAGAAGAATCGTTTGAATCTGCAGGCAGAGTCTCAGTTTGAACATTTAAAATGTTATTATCATTTAGAGATTGCAGATTGTCTGACTTGTTATAGTCTTCTGATGTAATAATAGTCAAACTAGATTTAGTTGGCTGGACTGTTTGTAATTTAAGCTTGGCACTTTGATTAGATTCTGGGATAATGACGTTATTTTGAGTATTGATAAAAAGATTTTGACCTGAAACCTTAGGCCGATTCTGTACTTTATCAGATTCGTTAATCAGAGATGCTTTCTGTTTAACTAGATCTTCGCGTGTGATATTATTATTTGGGAGGGGGTCATTTGGGTCAATATTCATGGCTGCAATGTCCTCTGTTGTGTCTTGATTTGCTTTCTGCACCCAAACTTTTTTAAATTGACAGTGAATTTCCGCATGTCCAAAACTCGAACAATTGGGACACGTACTAGGTTTTCCATTCGTAGACAACTTCTTGCCATATAATCTCATCATTTTCATTTAGTATTGGAATTTTAGTAGGGAATTTAAAAGAGTTTTCAATTTCTATTAAGACCCTGGCATAAGCAATCTTAATTATACCTTCAGTGAATTTGTCAAGTTTGATAGGAGAACCAATTACGGAAGCAATACGACTTATCCCTTCTTCCGTCCAAAAGTCAAGTGGCAAGTTGGGAAAGCGAATCCAGATCGGGATGGTATGAAGAAGTTCTTTGTCGAGTTGCATTCCTGGATGCCATCTTTTGATCATCATAAGTTTCTTGTTATAGTAATAGGGTCCGCCTTCTAGAACATTAACACAATCTTGTTCTTTGTTGAATTTAATCACATAGAATCCATTTTCCATTGAAAAGATCGAGAACTCCTCTGCTGGTTTCCAGACTCTGATTATGTAGTCCTTAAAATATGGATAATACGGTTTAGGGCCAACTACATAAATCACTATGGCGTTACTCCATTGCTTTCTGGCATCCATAATCACTTCATTAGACATTTTTGCGCATTTCAAAGAATTAATTTCCCGGGGATGGTAAAATTTCAATGGAACAGAAATAGGAATATTATTGCCTTTGACAACCTCGTTCCACGCTTTACTTGAAGTGGATGAATAATTCCATCTAGTAGATCCAGATTTTAAATTCTGAGAGGAAACATGATCATTTGTAACCGAAGGGTGAGATGTACTAATCTGTTTTGTTGTTAAATTAGATTTTGAATATTCGCTAGAAATTGGATAGGTACTTCTCATGTTCTGATTACTACTGTTGATAGTAGCGCTTTTGATTTGTCGTTTCCACTTGCGGGACAGTACTGGTGTGAAGCCATCATCAGTGTGGATCCAATTAACATCAGATCCTTGAGGTTCAAAACCCGGAGGATGTTCAGGGGAGATTGGAGATGGAACGGGATGTGAAGATCCCGGATCAGTAGAAGGAGAAGCGGTCATCAAGGAGGATAGAAACGAGATAATCACGAGCAAGAAGAAGGAACAAAAGTAGAAATTAGAAGTACGAGAAACGAGGCGGCTGCTAGGGTTTCTACGCCATTTTAGTAGAAATTAGAAATTACCAAAATGTTTTTATTTATACATTTGTTATTTTATGGCTATGAGATTGCATTTGGATGTGTGTGTGATATTTTGCCACTATTACTACATGTGTGTAGTTAACTATAGTTTTATTATGTTGTGTTTGTGTTACTAATATAGTGGTTTAGTACACATTTGATTGAATTATACTTACATTGATGGTGTATTATTAATGGTTGATAATTAGTATATGTGTAACGACCCTGGATTTTGGCCCTATTATTTTAATGAATATTTAATCTAATTAATTAAAAAGTGAACTTATCATTTAAAATGAATATGACCTTTGAAATAATTGCCATTTTTTTGTATGGATTTGTATTGTTGAAAGGGAATTGATTTGAAAGTTTAAAATAAAACCTCTTAATAATATTCACAATAGAATCTTTCTTATATAATCTAACTAAATTGCCTTACCTTGTTAACATTTGGTAAATATACATATGGATCATAATGTTTAAAATAAAATCAAACCTATCAATATAAATATTAAATATAAGTAAAACTTATGAATATAATTTAAATATTGATAGTTAACATAAAATAGAATTAAAAAGAATAAGCAAAACATACAACATAAATTGGAAATGTGTAAGAACAAAGGTATAAAAAAAAATAGTACCAGACAAATATTTATAAACAAGTTATCTTCATATATAAGCTAAGTGTTTTCCCACAAGTGATATTTTCAAACAAATATTTTCGTACAGCAAATTGTAATGATAGTATGTAAACACAATAGGAAGCCTTAGCATTTAAATGCCATCATCCCAGCCTCAATTCTGTCGATTCAACATGTTTACAAATCTTTACATTTCAGACACAAAAGAAAAAAATATATAAATCAGTTCATATCAAAACAGAATAAAGAAAATGACTTAACCAGATAACACCTCCCTAAGCATGCTGTTATCTTGTATTTGTATGCATCTTGCTACTTTATGTTCGTTTTGAAATCGTACAAAAGAAATAAGGTGAATCATGTTGTACATAATATATAAAAAAATGATATGTAAGCTTATGATACAAGACAACCTGTATATGAAATGTACTCACAATATAAAGTGAACAAGTTGACATAATAGAAACATGAAGGACACTTACATTTAATGCTAGCACAAAATGAGTCATTTCGCAACCTTAATAAAATCATTTCAGTTTTCAAAATTTTGCCCGGTCAAAGAAGAAAGAAAAAAAAATCTCTGACTTGGAAATTTGAAACAAAAGAATGTTCCAGCATCTAAAAATCATCTGTAAATTGTTTTCTATATATATGTACATCCTCTTTGTTTTAGTTCGTTCTCAAGACTAAGCAAACCAGAAAGTTAGCATCACCATTTCAAAACTTAATAACATTTCAACTAAACAAAGTAAGCAAGAAGATCAGAGGGGTTCCAGCTTGCAGACTTCAAAGCTCCTCTGTTTCAACATTCCTGTTTTCTGTCTTCATCTCTCTGTGAGTAAACTACCTCTAATTTGATCTATAACCTAAAGTTTGTAGAATGAAGCTGTGAAAATGTTTAAATGTAAGTAATTATGCCTGCATGTATATATATATACATGTAAATGATGTGTGCATGTTTGGGAATAAGGAGAAGGGCTCTGTTCCAGGTTTACAGGTTTCAAACCTGTTTCAAAATCCAAATTTTTCTCCCTCTAATCTTCTGAAGGCTTTAAGGTTCAAACAAACATATTTGTTTAATCAAGATCTAGGTTCTAAAAATACTTTTAAGTAAAATCTGAAAGAAGTTTTAACCTGGAATAAAAATTTACAGTAAAATCAAATGCATGTCAAAATTCAAGAATTTATAGTAAATCATGAGAATGTGTGAGAGAACAAAACATTAGATCTGTTTAAAAAAAAAAATCTTTTTGCATGCAGAAACTTGAAGTAAACTTGTGATAATTGATTTCATGACTATTTAAAGATGGATGTAGGAATATATGTATATGAAAATTTTGTGCATGCTTGAGTATATGATACCCTGATTTTGTTTTGACATACAGGCTAAACAAATCACTCAAAAACTCGAAATCTCTTCACTAAATCAATGATAGGATATAGTGTCTAAAGGGAATGTGTTTGAATTTGTGAAATCCTATTTTAAAATTTAACTCAGGTAAAATTTACTTAGTGATTATCTGGAGAAAAAAAATGTGTACAGTGAAGCGGAAAGTATATGCAGAAATCAATTTCTTTAATTCATGATTTCGTTTATATAACAAGACTCAACATGGGATAACATGAATTTAGGTATGGATTTCATGATTTTTAGGATAGGGGAAGTTGAGAATTTTCTTGATGAACGGAAATGGCGTGTTCGTCAATTGCAGGCTGTCACGAGGGTTTCAGACATCGAAATTGTGGCCAGAGGAAGGTCATAGGCCGAGGATGGAGGAATGAATGTTGATTGGTCCTATCGATCAGCGAGGAGGCGGGGGATTGGCGAACTAGGGCATAACCTGTGTTTTGATCATGGTTGATTTCAGGGTCGTTGTGACGTTGACAGGACTTCGGGCTTGTTCGCGAGTAGGGGAATAGGTGCGTGGGCCTATGGCGAGGTGATGATCGGAGTGACGATGGTCCTGGTGACCGGAGTTGGCAGCACGGGAAGGATCTTGGGTGATGGTTCGTTCTATAATCTGGGTTCACTCAAGCTCGATCTTGATTTTGATTTCGAGCTTAGGATCCAGGTGGTCAACGTGTTCAGGTGGGTCGTTGGAGATCTGAAGGCGTCGACGTAGTTGATCGGAGTGTCGTGAGTGATGCGTGCACGTACACGTGTGTCTTAGTGTATCTGTGGTATGGCTGTGGGTTGGCATCGGGAAAGAATATGATGAGCTCGGGTTTGTCTCGTAGGCTTTGCGTGAATTTCTCGAAGCCTAGTGTGAGCGAGTGTGGCTTGGGAATGTGACCGTGTTTTTGTTCTTTAGCTCGGGTTTTTGAAAAGTTAACAGAGTTTCAAAATAAATGAAATATGAACCAATTTTTAATAAGAGGGAAAAATTATATGATCAAGTTTTAAGCAAAGGAAATATTGTTAACCAGTTTTAAAAAAAAAACAAACAAACAAAGTTTTAGTAACAAGTTCAAGGCTAATTATTAAACAAGTTTCGATATAAATTGTAAAGTCAAATGATTTTGAAAATTCAATTTGCTTGATCTAATATAATCATATTATGCTAATTATTTAAATTATTCATTAGTGTTTCGAATGAAATTTGACAATGTAATTAAGTAAGTGATTAAGATAAATGGTTTAGCTTAAATAAGGTTTCAAATTTGTAAATTAATTAATTAAAAGATAATTGGTTAATTAACGAACTAATTTCTTAATTACTTAAAAGATAATTAATTTAAATGTGGTAAATTAATTAATATGATAATTAATTTAGGGATAATTAATTAGTGTAAGTAATTAAAGATAATTACTTAATGTAATTAACTTAAAGGATAATTAATTTAATGTGATCAATTAATTAAATGTGATTAATTAAAGGATAATTAATTAATGATTAAAGGAGAATTAGTTAATGATTAAAGGTTAATTAATTTGTGTAATTAATTAAGGATTGATTAATTATGTAATGAA
Source organism: Allium fistulosum (assembly GCA_030737815.1). NCBI lineage: Eukaryota > Viridiplantae > Streptophyta > Magnoliopsida > Asparagales > Amaryllidaceae > Allium > Allium fistulosum. Next base: position 1,150,655,145 of record CM060905.1, read on the forward strand.
CTTAAGGTTAATTTATTTGTGTGAATAATTAAGGGATAATTAATTAGTTAAGGATAATTAATTAAGATGGATAATTAAGGTAATTTCATAAATTAATATCAAATGGTTTAATTAATGTTAATTAAGCAGGTTTTATAAAAGTAATTAATTTACTTTGTGTAAATTAATTAATTAGAAATGGACTAATCAATCTTGCTTATGGATGATTGGGTTATATTCAATACCTTGAATTGGTTGATATCCCTGATATGAAATGTTTGTAATATGATATGTTGGGTTGAACAGTGATAAGGTGGTTATCTATCGAAATGAATTGCTGTGTAAAGTGACATCCTGTATTTAAAATTTGAATTGTATTCACTTAATAATTTGGATTAAGATGACATTTGATTCGAAGAGACCGGGGTCGGGTATCAGTAAATACCCGAAACCACTTCGATTTGTAATCTACAAAAATTCTTTATAGATTGATATGTGAAATCAATAGGCCTGAATGAAATGATTTAAGTGAACTGAAATTTTGATTTAAATTTGGTACTTAGAAGGATTTTGATGTGAAAAATAAGTGATGTCTATAACAAATGTGAATGTGTAAATTGTTATGAGTTACCCCGGGTTTTGTATGAGTTGTATGCTATGTATTCTATGTTAGATGGGTTTACTCACGCTGGTTTCCAGCCTGACCCGGGTGTTACTTTGATGTAATGCTCGGGTCAGACCGAGTATTACAGATTTTCAGGTAAGGACGTTTTGGAGCTCAGGAGGAGTACTGGATGGCAGGACGTATGGAGCGATTCCGCTGTGACTATTATTTTTGATTATTTGAGACATATTTGATTTATATATGACCATCGTTGTGTATTGGAATATAACTCTGATGTAAATAAATGTAAATTGACAGATACAGTATTCTTTTGTAAACTGTTATTATTTGATATTATATTTTGTTCCGCTGCGAATGTGAGCATCTGTGTTATGTTTTCTGTTTCTTTTCTTCTATCTCTTCTTCTTTTCATAACTATCTGGAATTTTCGAGTTCGAAATTTCCGGGTCGTTACAGTTGGTATCAGAGCAAAGGTTAAGCGAGAACCTTGGCTCTGGTGGGTATACTCATATAGATAGGGTCAATAGTACCCTAAAATGAGTTGAGTGTATATATATATATGAGAGCGTACTTGTTATTTTCATATATAAAGATTTCAAATGATTTTTATATAAGATTATATTTGATATATAAAGCAATATTCCTTTTAATAAATATTAAGGTAATTGGTTGTTAAATCCTTGGAATCAAATAGAATAATGAGAATTAAGAGTTAATAGTAATACAACCAAATTGTAATTGAATAAAGATAAATTTGAAATGGATTTAAACTGAAATTAAACCTTGAATTTGGGGAAAAGTTTTAGAGTAAGATAATATTGAATTGGTTTCCCAGATATGATAATCTTGGTTATTATCATAAGTGGTGGTTGTATTTAATAGTGGAATGTGTGTTAATGAGTAAGCAAAATAAAATGTGTTAAGGATATAAACTTAGAGGAGTATAACTTGTAAATTAGAACGGATTTAAATTGTGAAGTTTAAACCTAAGTTTAGAAACATTTGAATTGTTTCAAAGTGTTAAAAAAAAAAAGAATGAATAATATTGTTCAGAATATACTTGAATGTGATCTTATTTTAAAATAAGAAGTTGTTTGAAAACTTAAAAAGAGATTTGCCTTAAAATTAAAACCAAAGGTGGTTTAAATTTTAAAGTATAGCCTGGTGGGCTAAGGAGTAAATATGTATATATGGATACAAAGATGGTTTGAAATAAACTCTAAATGTTGAGTTTTAAATTTGGGAAAATGAGGTGTGATATCCAAGGTAATAAGTTTTTGAACTTATAAGATTTATTAATGTGAAGTTTAAAATTTGAAGTGGGAATTCAAATTTGAGTAAGTTTGGCGAGATTAAATTGAATTTAACTTAAGGGAAGTTAAATAAGTTTGGAATAAACAACCTGAATTGGAAATTTCAAGATGAAATTTAGGTTTAACTTAGGAAAGTTAAATGGGTTGATTTGGTAGGGAACTATATGTGGTCTCAGATAGGATTGAGATTTGGAATGGGTAGTGGATGATGAATGTTGGGGTAATATCTATCCCAATATTGGAATTAAATGGAATTAAACTTTAATTTTAAATTACTTAAGTAATTTTGATTTTAAAGAAGAAAAAAAATTTAAAACTTGAGAAAATGAGGATCACTTTGAACATTAAGATTTGAATGTTTAAAATGAACATGTAAACTGAAATGATTAAGGATTGGTTCCAAGATTGAATTTGGGTAATAAATTGAAATTCAAATATTTAATTGTTTAAAGGGGTTTGAATTATTATTTGAACTTTGAAATAAGTTAGGTAAAGATAATTTTAAATGGAATTTTTGAAAATTTGAACTAAGAATTAAATTATTTAAAGAATTTAATTGTTGAGTAAAAAAAAAAAATATTATTATTTGATTTAAGAAGTTAAACCAACATTTGAAAATTTAACTCGAATTTATATAATTCGAGATGGTTTAAAATTTAGATTTAAATTAAATTAGTTCAAACTGAATTTGATTTGAATTAATGGGGATTGTGATTTATGATGGATAAGTATAAAATTCAAATGAGAAATTTGAATTGAAATAATTTGAAATAAAATTGAAGTTGAAGGAGTTCAAATTCAAATGGTAAATTAGATTTGAGATGATTTGGAATTGAAGCTGGTTCAATTTGAAATTAATCCAAATTGATTTGGAATAATTTGGAATTGTGATTAAATTTGAATAAGTTTAAAAATCAAATGGAATTTGATTTGACTTGTGGATAATTCCACTTGAATTGGGGCTGGATCAAATTTAATGGGAAATTGATTGAAATGGAGATGGGGTATTAAACAGTTGACTCTGGACTATTTTCAAAATAAATTGTTTTAATATAAATCTGTTTTCTCAACTATTTACTACAACTTTTCTTTTTAAACCTAAAGGTATCTTAAGCTTGTTTTACAATTACTTTTGGAACTATTTAACCATTTTACAACTGATTTATAAACTGATTACTGTTTTCAACTATTTTATAAATAATTACTATTTTTCAACTATCTTACAACTACTTAACTATTTTACTATCTATTTTTCAGTTAGTAATTATTTTTCAACTACTTATCTATTTTAAAAAAAAAATTCAAGCTATATTTCTAAATTTAAGCTGGTCGGAGATCAAACTGTTATTGATTAAATACCCAACTGAGATAAGAATGGAAGTGATAATACGAATGGGGATTAAGGCAAATGTGAATAGAGAAAAATTGATTGGATTGATAACCAATGAAGATAAATACGTAGGATGTACGTATATTATTCTATTCGCATAGTGATTTGATCCAGATTCGAGCACAGAATTTTGAGATAGTATTATCGATCCGAGTTGGAATTTTCCGCTCGATTTTCGACGGCGAACCTGGATATGGATTTTTGATTTGGTTCTGGATATTCTCTATCATAGTTGTGACTATGCAAGGAGAATGACGGTTTCTGATCAAGAAATCAGATCTGAGTCCGCACTAGGAAGTCGGGTGGACGATACTAGTTCGGAAGTGAAATTGTGTGATCGAGTGAGCGATCAGATTGGTATTGCGTACGAATGATATGGGAACATCGTACGGGTTTGAATGAAATTGGCATTAAAAATTTGTGGATAAAAACTGAAAAGATTTTTGAAAGTGAAAGTATATTTTGAGAAATTGACAATGAATAAAGGTAGAAATTAACTTTATGAAAATAAAGTGGAAACTGAATATTTTTCTGAGTTAAAGTTTACTTTATAATAAAAGTAAGAAATTTGGCAAGTGACTTTATAAAGTAATCAAATTTGAATATTTGATTGGAAATAAACAAAGTTACGTATCTTTGTTATATATGAATAAAACTCCCCTTATTGAATCCATTGCCAGAAGAAAAAGGTTTTTGGGAAGTTTTTGAAGTATACAAAGGAAACTTATATAAGTATAAAGTGATTTAAAGATTTCTCAAGAAAATTATATATATGTATATACATATAAAAGATTTTATGGAAATGGTTTTGAGAGAAAGGTTTTGGGAACCTTTGGATTTGGAAAAGGCTTTTGATTTTTGGATAAAATCAATATTGGGATTTGGAAAAGCCCACTTTGGAAATTATCGATTTTGGGAATCGATTTTGTGTAAAGGAGCCTTATATGAAATTCATACTAGATGTATGATTTTGGAAAAATACTATATGTGTATAGTATAAAGTGTTTTGAGATTGGCTCTGGGAAAAAAGGCGCTCCCTTGAAATGAGCTTCTCAGGAGTGCCACTGGGTGGTACTGCCTTGAGCCTCTAAGGGGGAGGTTCTAAATTTGATCCTGTGAGGAGTCCGGACAAAACTAGTTCCTGAGGATTATGAGTAGTATACCATAGCGAAAGTCGTGTGTGCCGCTGAGAGCCAGCAGTCTGCGTTTGATTTTATATCGGTAGACTGTGACACTATGGTAACATAGCGAAAGTCGTGTGTGCCGCTGAGAGCCAACAGTCTATGTTTGATTTTACATCGGTAGACTGCGACCTATGTAGGAGTGGAGAAGTTTCATTTCGACAGCGTAATCGTGAGGCCGCTGAGAGCCTGCAGTTACATGGACTTTTGCTGCGACGGCAACGTAACCCTGGATGTAACTGCGATCTGTCGTGGGTTCTATGGTGTAATCAGTTACATGGACTTTTGCTGCGACGGCAACGTAACCCTGGATGTAACTGTGATCATAGATGGGTGTGATGATTTCCAGAGCATTCTCACCAAGGATGTTTTCTCTATTTTCAAGACTGTTTTCTATATTTTCTATAAAATTATTTTCCAAAGTATTTTCACTGGATGTTGAAATGAGTCTGCTGAGTACTTACAGATTTTCAGTCCTACGCCTGATCAACGTATGACCGAATTTCTATGAGAACGAGGATGGACTTGTCAAAGCATCGAGTTATAAAAGTATTTTTATAAAACTGTTTCAGAAATATTATATAGATTTTTAAAGTAGATTAATAATGATCAAAGAAAATTTATCTAATTTTAAGCATTTTAATAAATCTGGCTTCATTTCTTTTCGAGGACGAAAAGATTCAAAGGGGGGAGGAATGTAACGACCCTGGATTTTGGCCCTATTATTTTAATGAATATTTAATCTAATTAATTAAAAAGTGAACTTATCATTTAAAATGAATATGACCTTTGAAATAATTGCCATTTTTTTGTATGGATTTGTATTGTTGAAAGGGAATTGATTTGAAAGTTTAAAATAAAACCTCTTAATAATATTCACAATAGAATCTTTCTTATATAATCTAACTAAATTGCCTTACCTTGTTAACATTTGGTAAATATACATATGGATCATAATGTTTAAAATAAAATCAAACCTATCAATATAAATATTAAATATAAGTAAAACTTATGAATATAATTTAAATATTGATAGTTAACATAAAATAGAATTAAAAAGAATAAGCAAAACATACAACATAAATTGGAAATGTGTAAGAACAAAGGTATAAAAAAAAATAGTACCAGACAAATATTTATAAACAAGTTATCTTCATATATAAGCTAAGTGTTTTCCCACAAGTGATATTTTCAAACAAATATTTTCGTACAGCAAATTGTAATGATAGTATGTAAACACAATAGGAAGCCTTAGCATTTAAATGCCATCATCCCAGCCTCAATTCTGTCGATTCAACATGTTTACAAATCTTTACATTTCAGACACAAAAGAAAAAAATATATAAATCAGTTCATATCAAAACAGAATAAAGAAAATGACTTAACCAGATAACACCTCCCTAAGCATGCTGTTATCTTGTATTTGTATGCATCTTGCTACTTTATGTTCGTTTTGAAATCGTACAAAAGAAATAAGGTGAATCATGTTGTACATAATATATAAAAAAATGATATGTAAGCTTATGATACAAGACAACCTGTATATGAAATGTACTCACAATATAAAGTGAACAAGTTGACATAATAGAAACATGAAGGACACTTACATTTAATGCTAGCACAAAATGAGTCATTTCGCAACCTTAATAAAATCATTTCAGTTTTCAAAATTTTGCCCGGTCAAAGAAGAAAGAAAAAAAAATCTCTGACTTGGAAATTTGAAACAAAAGAATGTTCCAGCATCTAAAAATCATCTGTAAATTGTTTTCTATATATATGTACATCCTCTTTGTTTTAGTTCGTTCTCAAGACTAAGCAAACCAGAAAGTTAGCATCACCATTTCAAAACTTAATAACATTTCAACTAAACAAAGTAAGCAAGAAGATCAGAGGGGTTCCAGCTTGCAGACTTCAAAGCTCCTCTGTTTCAACATTCCTGTTTTCTGTCTTCATCTCTCTGTGAGTAAACTACCTCTAATTTGATCTATAACCTAAAGTTTGTAGAATGAAGCTGTGAAAATGTTTAAATGTAAGTAATTATGCCTGCATGTATATATATATACATGTAAATGATGTGTGCATGTTTGGGAATAAGGAGAAGGGCTCTGTTCCAGGTTTACAGGTTTCAAACCTGTTTCAAAATCCAAATTTTTCTCCCTCTAATCTTCTGAAGGCTTTAAGGTTCAAACAAACATATTTGTTTAATCAAGATCTAGGTTCTAAAAATACTTTTAAGTAAAATCTGAAAGAAGTTTTAACCTGGAATAAAAATTTACAGTAAAATCAAATGCATGTCAAAATTCAAGAATTTATAGTAAATCATGAGAATGTGTGAGAGAACAAAACATTAGATCTGTTTAAAAAAAAAAATCTTTTTGCATGCAGAAACTTGAAGTAAACTTGTGATAATTGATTTCATGACTATTTAAAGATGGATGTAGGAATATATGTATATGAAAATTTTGTGCATGCTTGAGTATATGATACCCTGATTTTGTTTTGACATACAGGCTAAACAAATCACTCAAAAACTCGAAATCTCTTCACTAAATCAATGATAGGATATAGTGTCTAAAGGGAATGTGTTTGAATTTGTGAAATCCTATTTTAAAATTTAACTCAGGTAAAATTTACTTAGTGATTATCTGGAGAAAAAAAATGTGTACAGTGAAGCGGAAAGTATATGCAGAAATCAATTTCTTTAATTCATGATTTCGTTTATATAACAAGACTCAACATGGGATAACATGAATTTAGGTATGGATTTCATGATTTTTAGGATAGGGGAAGTTGAGAATTTTCTTGATGAACGGAAATGGCGTGTTCGTCAATTGCAGGCTGTCACGAGGGTTTCAGACATCGAAATTGTGGCCAGAGGAAGGTCATAGGCCGAGGATGGAGGAATGAATGTTGATTGGTCCTATCGATCAGCGAGGAGGCGGGGGATTGGCGAACTAGGGCATAACCTGTGTTTTGATCATGGTTGATTTCAGGGTCGTTGTGACGTTGACAGGACTTCGGGCTTGTTCGCGAGTAGGGGAATAGGTGCGTGGGCCTATGGCGAGGTGATGATCGGAGTGACGATGGTCCTGGTGACCGGAGTTGGCAGCACGGGAAGGATCTTGGGTGATGGTTCGTTCTATAATCTGGGTTCACTCAAGCTCGATCTTGATTTTGATTTCGAGCTTAGGATCCAGGTGGTCAACGTGTTCAGGTGGGTCGTTGGAGATCTGAAGGCGTCGACGTAGTTGATCGGAGTGTCGTGAGTGATGCGTGCACGTACACGTGTGTCTTAGTGTATCTGTGGTATGGCTGTGGGTTGGCATCGGGAAAGAATATGATGAGCTCGGGTTTGTCTCGTAGGCTTTGCGTGAATTTCTCGAAGCCTAGTGTGAGCGAGTGTGGCTTGGGAATGTGACCGTGTTTTTGTTCTTTAGCTCGGGTTTTTGAAAAGTTAACAGAGTTTCAAAATAAATGAAATATGAACCAATTTTTAATAAGAGGGAAAAATTATATGATCAAGTTTTAAGCAAAGGAAATATTGTTAACCAGTTTTAAAAAAAAAAACAAACAAACAAAGTTTTAGTAACAAGTTCAAGGCTAATTATTAAACAAGTTTCGATATAAATTGTAAAGTCAAATGATTTTGAAAATTCAATTTGCTTGATCTAATATAATCATATTATGCTAATTATTTAAATTATTCATTAGTGTTTCGAATGAAATTTGACAATGTAATTAAGTAAGTGATTAAGATAAATGGTTTAGCTTAAATAAGGTTTCAAATTTGTAAATTAATTAATTAAAAGATAATTGGTTAATTAACGAACTAATTTCTTAATTACTTAAAAGATAATTAATTTAAATGTGGTAAATTAATTAATATGATAATTAATTTAGGGATAATTAATTAGTGTAAGTAATTAAAGATAATTACTTAATGTAATTAACTTAAAGGATAATTAATTTAATGTGATCAATTAATTAAATGTGATTAATTAAAGGATAATTAATTAATGATTAAAGGAGAATTAGTTAATGATTAAAGGTTAATTAATTTGTGTAATTAATTAAGGATTGATTAATTATGTAATGAACTTAAGGTTAATTTATTTGTGTGAATAATTAAGGGATAATTAATTAGTTAAGGATAATTAATTAAGATGGATAATTAAGGTAATTTCATAAATTAATATCAAATGGTTTAATTAATGTTAATTAAGCAGGTTTTATAAAAGTAATTAATTTACTTTGTGTAAATTAATTAATTAGAAATGGACTAATCAATCTTGCTTATGGATGATTGGGTTATATTCAATACCTTGAATTGGTTGATATCCCTGATATGAAATGTTTGTAATATGATATGTTGGGTTGAACAGTGATAAGGTGGTTATCTATCGAAATGAATTGCTGTGTAAAGTGACATCCTGTATTTAAAATTTGAATTGTATTCACTTAATAATTTGGATTAAGATGACATTTGATTCGAAGAGACCGGGGTCGGGTATCAGTAAATACCCGAAACCACTTCGATTTGTAATCTACAAAAATTCTTTATAGATTGATATGTGAAATCAATAGGCCTGAATGAAATGATTTAAGTGAACCGAAATTTTGATTTAAATTTGGTACTTAGAAGGATTTTGATGTGAAAAATAAGTGATGTCTATAACAAATGTGAATGTGTAAATTGTTATGAGTTACCCCGGGTTTTGTATGAGTTGTATGCTATGTATTCTATGTTAGATGGGTTTACTCACGCTGGTTTCCAGCCTGACCCGGGTGTTACTTTGATGTAATGCTCGGGTCAGACCGAGTATTACAGATTTTCAGGTAAGGACGTTTTGGAGCTCAGGAGGAGTACTGGATGGCAGGACGTATGGAGCGATTCCGCTGTGACTATTATTTTTGATTATTTGAGACATATTTGATTTATATATGACCATCGTTGTGTATTGGAATATAACTCTGATGTAAATAAATGTAAATTGACAGATACAGTATTCTTTTGTAAACTGTTATTATTTGATATTATATTTTGTTCCGCTGCGAATGTGAGCATCTGTGTTATGTTTTCTGTTTCTTTTCTTCTATCTCTTCTTCTTTTCATAACTATCTGGAATTTTCGAGTTCGAAATTTCCGGGTCGTTACAATATGTGAGTATATCTATGCTGGGATTAGCTTATTTGATGAGTGGGGTTGATATTGTGTATTATCAAATGTTTGTAATATTTAATGGTAAATGTGTTATTACTGTTGCTACTTCATATTTATGATGATTGATTAGAATGGTTTATTAGAATTAGCGTTTCCTGCTTACATTGGCTGCATTGGTTGCATGGATGTTATTGTAGTTACGTGCTAACGATTATTTGGATGTAGGAGAATAGCATCAAATAGAACTAAATGGACTTGATCTCCCAAAAGGGGTACTTAGATAGTCTTTCCTATACTTTTGGCAACACCTATATTATCATCATTTCAAAGCCTTAATCTTAAGAACTTAGAACCTGACATGTAACTTTGAGATTTGCACTAGAAATAATGGGTTTTTCATCATTAGATTTGCAAAATCAGTAGATTGTGATAAGGCAATTAACGGAGGGCCTTATTTTATCAATGTAAAATTAATTATCTTGAAAAATATGGACCAATCAAGTAAACCTTGATAAAGATTTACTCTCAACTATCCCAATATGGATTAGACTCCCTGAAATTAAGCTAAAAATGTGAGATAACAAAGCCTTTAGTGCAATTACAAGTGTTGCGGGTATGCTATTAAAGTTAGGTGAACCAACAGTTAAAAGAAACTCGTCTCAACTATGCAAGAATTTTAGTAGAAATCAAAGCAGATGTTGAATTGCCTGAAGAGGCTTAGATATCAACGCATGATGGTGAAAAATTAATGTAAAAAATCAAGTATGAATGGATCCTTCCAAGATGCAAAATATGTGCTTGTTTTGGTTACAATCTTGAAATCTGCACATATATAAAAGTTTGGAAAGAAAAGCCAAATTTGGATAAAAACACACAAGTTGTTAATGATGAATTTGTATCGAATGCATGATTGTTGAGGAAAATGTCGATTTGAAAAGCATGACGTTGGACAAAAACACAATTGCAGACAAACTCAAAACTTCTAAAAGAACTTTTGAAACTCCAATAAGCAGAAACAAGGAAATGAACAATACAGTGTTACAAAAGCAAGAAGAAAATCAAGCAATCTAGAATCCCACTGTTTCAAATGATGATAATAAGTTGAATAGGGATGCAAATCAAAATGTAATCATTCAAGAACCCACTTGAGACAAAAGTTTAAGTGGGGATGCAGATCAAGATATGAACATATAAAAACTCACTATGCAAATAACAGTACAAGCTAACAATAACGGGCAAATAGCATGAGGCCAATTACAAACAAATGAGGATTATAATAAATAGGTCATTGAGCATCCCCCAGCAGGAAAACTCATGTTTAAATACTGATATTGAATATATGAACATGGAATTCAACATAAGCAATGAGAATGAATATAATTATGCATAGGGGAATGCTATTGCGGTAACAGCCTCACCACAAAGAACAGGAACAGATTCAAGCCTTCTAATTCAAAATGCAACTAGACTGCTATAATCTACTTCCTCTCCTGCAAACTCAAGTAAGAGAAAGAAGAGTAGAACAACGATTATAAATGAAATCATCACCTCAAATAAGGCAGACACTGTTGAAGATGGGGAATTCAAGAATAAATACATAATGAAAAACCCAAGCTGGTATAATCAACTTAAAGTGGAGGATAAACCCTCTTGTAAAAAAAGGCAGGAGAATAGTGAAGGAGCAATATCACAGGGTTTTTTGATGGGCAAAACAAAGAATATTATTTTGTACATACAAGCCGGTTTTATAGTGGCCGTACCATTTTACAAAGTTATTACAGATGTGATGCAAAATCACCTCAGCAACTACGTACCTACCAAAAGCTACAACTCACACAACATCACATATACAATACATCACACATAAGCTGCAGTACACAAAATATACAGGACTTATAAATACATCTGGAAGACATCTAAGAGAATCATGGAGGAGCAAAACAAGAAGACACAATAGAAGTTTGTTCCATGCTGTAATCTATGCCTTCTTCCAGATCATCAAAAATGCGGTCTATGGGTGGCTTATGTGGAGGAGGAGGCACCTCTAAAATAGCAGGGGCCACAACAGCCATACAAGGGATGACATCTGATGCAACAGAGGATGCGGAAGTGGGGTCATCTAGAAGCTCGCTTATTTTTGACAAGACTTCCATATGAGGGACCAAAGCGGGCACCTTAACACGCCATTCTCTAGCCATTGTTTTATGTAATGGAATTTTTGGATGAAGCGGAGGAAAAGCCTCGAGATGACCAAGCAGTGGAGTATGGATACAAGAGGAGGCAATGTGGCCAAAGGAGTAGCATGTTATATAAATAGGGGCCTTCCATATAAATGAAACATCAACATGACTATTAACATGCTCGAAGAGAAAGATTGGAAGGGAAGCAGGAAGCTCCTTACCTGGAGTTATCTCAATCAATGCTCTCGCATATGCCAATATATCACTACGTTTCGTGGCCTCATCTAAACAAATTAGTTTACCTAAATGACTGACTTGCCAATCTAAACCTTCTAAAGGCTAGTATAGAGAAGGAATTTAGTGAGTCTAACCCATACACGAATTGATTGCACTTGTTCACGAACTGAATCAATGGAAGGAGACCATTTAGTCATAGCCTTTTAGTATGACTAAAATAAATATCCTTTATAGTATCATTTATAAGTAACTTTTGCTTATATTTTATCAATCAATACAATAATGTCGGTTGTTGCATGAAATATAAGGGAACTAAACTCCCCAGAAAGAAAATTAGATCTAGCAAATGTACTAAACACTTATAAACCCAGTATTTTAGGCATGCTTAAACATAAATTGATAATAAAAAATAGAAATTTATCAAATCAGATTACTAAATAGCCGGGGTATAATAAATAATAATATAATGGGTGGAAATGGTAGGACAATGATTTTATGGGATCCAAATATTTGGAAAAAAAACAATATTTTATAAATCTGCAATATATACACTGTATATGTATAAATAAAGGAGGTTACTTTTAGAATTATTTTATACATGCACCAAATAGTGAAAATGAAAGAACCTTACTTCGGAAACATCAAGAATTGTTAAATAATAAAATGAAAAATTCCTAGTTATTATTAAGGTATTTTAGCGCAGTTTTACTTGCTTTTGAGAAAAGGGGAGGTATCTCAATACCTTTTAAAAAATTAGAAATAATGAATAATTTTATTTGAAAACAGGACTAGTAGAGCCCACAATTTTTGACAATAAATTTACTTTGAAATCTGGAGAATGTAATACACTTAAAAAATATTTTCCAAATTTTCATTGTAATACACTTCCCACGCATCCAGTGACCATACTCCAATACAATTATTTCTCTTAAAAAATGCTATAAATAAGAAAAAAAATTCCCTTTCAGATTTGTAAATGGCTGAACTATGAAAGTTCATATAAGGAAAGGTTAAAAACAGTCTTGTTGTCTCTGTAAAGGGCATCGCCTAGTATAAATTCAAAAATTATTACAAAAAACAAAAGAAAGTTCGAAAAAATGGAACAAAAGCAATTCCAAAACCGAAATTAAACAAATTAGGGAGGAGTGAGAGTATTAACAAAATAGCATTGATGAACATACTTCAGACTTTTCTCAAGTAAATAATATTTTCCAAACTCAGAGCAAATTAATTAGTGCTCTTCATGTTCAAGCAATAAACATGAAACAAAAAGCAAGTGTGGATTGGCTTACCAATAGGGATGAATCCAACAAAAAAAATTAATGCTAAAATGTCCAACAGAAAACATAAAAATGATACAGGCAAATTGTTAGTTACAAATAGAGTTGTAATAAATGAAGCCACTTAAATAGAAATAGAAGCTATCAATTATTTTAACTCTCTATATAATACAAACTCATACCCAAAAGCATTCCCTATATTGATACTAAATATTTACTGCATCCAAATAGTCAAGATATACTGCTACCCCCATATGTATAAAAGGAATTAAAGGCATAATTTTTAATGAAAACGATGATAAAAGCCTTGGTCCAAATGGATTTGAGGCTAAATTCTATAAAACTCATTGGACGTACAAAAAATAATGTGTTTGATGTAGCAAATGAATTTTTTGTAAATGAGAAAATACTGAAAAACATAAATCATATGTTAATCGCTCTTCTGCCAAAAATTAAAGTTCGAAATGAGTTAAGGGTTATAGGCCAATTGCTTGATGTAATTTTATCTATAAAATTATTGCTATAATAATCTGTAATAAAATAAAAGTATTTCTGAAATATTTAATTTCTGAAAATCATAGTGCCTTCATTCCAGGGAGATTAATTGTAGAAAATATTATTAGCAAATGAGATGATTAGAAATTTTAATCAAGGCAGTAAAAAAATGTGCATCAAAATAGATTTGCATAAGACTTTTGATAAAATATGTAGCGACCCCGGATTTTAATTAAATTTAAATTGATAATTAAATTTATTTTTGAATAAAATTTGTGAAATAAGTCGATAAAGTGATGCGAGTTTCCCCGAATTGAAATATATTCTGTATAAATCATTTAAATTTAAAATATTGTATATATATGTATTTGGGCATATATGAGTGAATTTGAAGATAATATATATATAGATATATATTTGACTTGAATTTAAATTGTAAATAAATGGTTTAAAAATGAAAATATATAAGATAGATAAAGTATAAAATAAATACATTGGATAAAATCCAATAACAAATTAAAATCTAGAAATTCACCTATATTATAAAATGAATATAAAAACACTTAGTATTAAATTTAGAAATAAATAATTGTGATGGAAATAAATATAAAAATACATAAGATAAATTTGTAGAAAATTTATATAGTAAACAAATTAAATAAATTAAACAATCTATATTAAATATAGAAATTCATTATTAATTATAAAACAAAATAAATTATAAATACATAAATAAATTATAACCAAATATTGAACATAGTAAATATAGAAATACATTCAAGCACAAACAAATAAATATATATATATATCTATACACTTGTAAAATAAAGAGACAAAATACATATGAATGTACTTGCTAAAGAAAATATAAACATATATATGAAAGTATTGTAAAAGAAAACAAAGATTATATATGCATGAAGGCTTGTAAAAGAAAATAAAATATACTCAAGTATGTAAACAAAGACAACATATGTTTTTCAAACATGATAAGTATGAACAAACAAAAATATATATATACACGTTAGCTTGCCAAAGAAAACAGTACAAATACATTCATATCTATAAACAAGACAAATGATAATAAATGCTAGTACCTCTAGCATACAAAAGTAAGAGTACCATAGCCTACAAAACTTAGAAAATCTCTGATCAAAGATTAATAAACAATTTCTAGTACAAATATATAACACCACAACAATATCATACCAGCCACGAAAAAGAATTTCTGACCTTGTATGGTACAAAGAAAATAAAATATCATCTTGTATTGTACAAAGACACTAATATCACTTGTACAAATATCATCATCAACCTGTAAACCCTTTTCTTTATATCAAGCTTTTCATTTCAGTCTCGTTTATTCTAGGCTGTGCAAATCTGAAGTAAATAACATCATTTCAAAATTTAAACAAACTTCAACTGAAACAAAACAACTCAAACCAGGGATCAAGAAGAAGATCTTCAGCTAGCAAAATTCAAAGTCAGTTTCAAATAATAGGCTTCGTTCATTCTAAAAACTGTGAGTAAACTTTTAGACCTTGATCTATTTCATCTCTGATTCATGTGATTGAAATCATGATATGAAATATGTTGTGTGAATGTAAATTATCATTGCATGTTTGTATATATGCAAATGTCTGAGTGTATCTGTCTGGATATATGAAGATAGGGCTCTGTTCTTAGTTGTAGGCTTCCAAATCAAGATCAAAAATTTAATATCTCTTCATATAATTGATGTTATGCCATGATCCTTAAAGAAAATTTGTTTATATTAACCTAATGCTATTTTTAAAAATATTTATAAGTAAAATCAGTAAGGTATTTTACTTGAAAGAAAAAAAAATTACAGTGAAACTTTTTAAATCTGAAAAATCAATATTCTTAGATTCATGTTTTGATTTGATAATTGGATTCACACTAGAATATGATGAATTTTAAGGTAGAAATCAGGATTGATAAGTTTGGGGACGTCGAGAATTCTCGAGTTGAACGGAAAAGACATTTTTGTCAAAATCAGTCGATAGGCAAGTTTATATTCGTCGTGCTTTGGTCGGAAGGTGGTTCGAGCATCGATGGTCAGGGGAAAAATGGTAGACGATTTTCTGGTTCGTCGTGGTGGCGCGGTGGAGCTCTAGTAGGGTGTTAGGAGCTCAGCCATTGTTGTAGACATTGAAGAAGAGAGAGGCATTCCATCAAACAGTTTGGCTCAAAACTCTTCCACGACCACCGCAGACGAACCCATGGGTGAGCTGATGGAACACCAGCACCAAAACGACCAGCATGACCTGACGACTAGATCTGGTTGTCGAGATGCCTTCAGATCTGCCTCCAACGAGTGTGCACGTGCACACGTGCACGGGACTGGGTAGAGACAGAGCAGATTTTGAGAGTTGAGTTTGTGGGCCTAAATCTTGTAATCTACTTGTGAACTTGATGATGTAATATTCGAAACACATGCCTAAAATACTATAAATAGGCATGGGGTGATCATTTTGTAAGTGTGAAGTTTATGAATAAAAATATATTTCTCTTTTCTCTTCTGTTTAATAATTCTGTTAATCTCCCTGTTATACTCTGATCTCTTCCCTTAAAACTCTCTGTATCATCTTCTTCCTAGTCATTACTCACTGCACTTCTTCTCTATCCATTAATCCATCATCTGATTTTCTGTTTCACTGCCTGTAACCAAGAAAACTTCAACGGTTCAACCCACCACTTTAATTCCTTCCTGACTTATGAATACTAGATCAATGTCGAAGAAGATTGGGCATAACAAATTAGTATCAGAGCCACAAGATTCTGAGTTACACACTGATCTTTCTGATGAAGAAAATGTAGACAGATCTGGAGACTCACCTGACCATTCACCAGCAGAAATGAGACAAGAGCAAATTAATATCAAAACTGCAGTGGCCATTAGAGAATTGCAAGAATCAAATCAATCCCTACAAGAAAGCGCTCAAGAACTCAATGTGAAGGTAGATAGCATTAGTGAGATTATCAACAACATAGCAAAGGAATTGAAAGAAATCAAGAATCAAACTCGAGCACCATATGTACCCCCTGCGCAGCGAACTCCAGCAAGAACTAATCAGGAAATCCCCACTAACTTTTCAAGAAACAACCCGATTCCACCCAGTGATGCATCAAGAAATACCGCTGGCATTCTTTCAAGTTCTCCAGGCCATATTACTCCATCATACCATCATACACCTAAACTTTTGCAGAATACCCTCATCAAACTTGAATTTCCCACTTATGATGGAGAGGGCAGCATGATGGAATGGATCGGCCAAGTTGAACATCTCTTTCAATACCACAACACACCAGACATGGAATGGGTGCCCACTTGTTCGTTTCACTTAAAGGGTGAAGCCCATTTATGGTTTGGGTGGCTCACCAAGAAGGTAAAAAAATTATGAGCAGTGGATGGTTTTTAAAGAAGAGATAATTGTGAGATTTGCAACTGAAGACTTACAGAAGCCATATGGAGCAATCTCCAATATAAAGCAAACTACCACTGTTAGGGCCTACCTCACCAAATTTGAGGAACTACAAGGCCTATGTGATGCACTGCCAGATCAATTTCTACTTGAAAAGTTTATTGATGGCCTTAAAGAAGAGATTAGATTTGATGTCATGGCCTTACATCCTGTGGACTTCAGAGAGGCTGTGAGTTTAGCAAAGATGTTTGAATGCAAGAATAACAGAAAGAAGAAGAACCAATTCTTTAACTCATCAAGAAGTCAACTGCAACCCAAAACAAATAAAGAAAAGTATGTTGAAAGAAATTCCAAGGAAGCTTTTGCCAAAAGTAAAGGTTTAACTCCTCAAGAAATTATTGATAGGAGAAGAAGGAACCTTTGTTATGGGTGTAATGACAAATGGCACCCCGGTCATGTTTGTAAAAACAAACAGGTGTATATTATGGAGGGTATTATGCCATTGCAAGATGATGAAGATGTTATATGTATTGAAGATGGCAAGGATGCTGACAGTAGTGAAAACAGTGAGGCTTCCACACCAGAAGAAAATAAAGGAGAATCATATACTATTACTCTCAATGCCATGTGCAGTATATCTACTCTATACACTATAAGAGTACAAGGTCTAATCAATGGCAAACCCATCACCGTGTTGATAGATTCAGGGTCTACCCACAGTTTCATAAATTCTGAACTGTCCAAAAAGTTAAATTTAAAGGTGCAGGAGACCATGCCATATTCAGTACAAATAGCTAATGGAGAGAGAATACAAGGGCAAGGTATTTGCAAAGAAGTCGTTTTCAAATGTCAGGGATGCACTATGCCACTAGATTTATTGATGATACCACTGGAAGGATGTCAAATAGTCCTTGGTGCACAGTGGATGAAAGAATTGGGGGATGTATCCTTTAATTTTGCAAAATTACAAATTAAATTCCAATTCAAAGACAGTTTATATGTATGGCAGGGCATTAAAGACAATAGCAAAATGATCAGTGATAAAGAAATATCAAAGGAAAGTATAAAGGGGCAGCTTACATTGCTTTTATGTTCAAAGGAGCTGCAAGTACATACTTCCTGCTCATCCACAACCAAAATACACCCCGAAGTTCAAACTCTGCTGCAACAATTTCCCTCTGTCACTAATCCTACTTCCCCACTACCACCAAAAAGAAGCTGCGACCATAGAATACCACTCTTGCCAAATGCCAAGCCTGTTTGCCTCAGACCGTACAGACATTCCTATCATGTCAAAAATAAATTGGAAAAGCTTATCAAGGAGATGTTAGAATCTGGAATCATCCAACCTAGCACCAGTGAATACTCATCACCCGTAGTCATGGTCAGAAAAAAAGATGGAACATGGCGAATGTGTATAGATTACAGGTCACTCAATAACCAAACTATTAAAGATAAATTTCCGATTCCAATAGTTGATGACTTGCTAGATGAGTTGCATGGATCAAATTATTATACTAAGCTTGATCTAAAGTCTGGTTATCATCAGATTCGATTGAACACTTCAGATATTCACAAAACTGCTTTCAGAACCCATGAGGGGCATTATGAATTTATTGTGATGCCATTTGGATTGTCAAATGCTCCCTCAACTTTTCAAGCTTTGATGAATGACATTTTTAAACCCTATTTGAGGAAATTCATACTGGTATTTTTTGATGATATCTTGATTTACAGCCAGACATGGACTGAGCATATGTGGCATGTTAGACTTGCTTTGCAGGTTTTGGCAAGCAACCAGTTAGTTATTAAACTTACAAAATGCACTTTTGCTGAGAATCAAGTTACCTATTTGGGTCATGTCATCTCCCAGAATGGCATAGCTGTGGACCCAGATAAAGTAGAAGCAATCAAACAATGGCCACAACCACAAAACATAAAGGGGCTGAGAGGATTTTTGGGGCTCACTGGTTATTATAGAAAATTCATTAAAAATTATGGGTCCCTAGCCAAGCCTATGACAGATCTACTTAAGAAAAATGCATTCCTATGGAATGACCAGGCTACCAAGGCTTTTGAAACACTAAAGCACTGCTTGATGAATCCACCTGTACTTAGCATGCCTGATTTCAGCAAGGACTTTATCATCGAATGCGATGCTAGTGGAGTGGGTATTGGGGCTGTGCTAACTCAAGATGGCAAACCTATAGCCTACTTAAGCCAAGCATTGAATGGGAAAAATTTATTGTTGTCTACTTATGAAAAAGAACTCTTAGCATTGATTTTGGCTACAAAAAAATGGTCACAATATTTGATTGGAAGGAGATTCATCATCAAAACAGATCATCAAAGCTTAAGACACCTACTATCACAGAGATTAACTACAGGAATACAAGGAAGATGGTTAGCCAAGCTACATGGCTTTGATTATAGGGTTGAATATAGAAAGGGAAAAGAAAATAAGGCTGCAGACTCTCTTTCCAGATTGCCAGAGGAACAACCATGTTGCCATGCCATTTCAACTGTAGAGACTAGTTGGCTACAGCAGTTACAACACTACATGCAAAATTCAGAAGGCTATAAACAATTAATACAACAGATTAATGAAGGAAAGATCAAGTCAGAGAGATACAAAATAGTGGGTGACATCATTTTTTATAAGGGAAGAATCTATCTGGATTATCAATGTAAAGAAATGATAAAAAGTGTGCTCGCTGAATATCATTCAACTCCACTAGGTGGCCATGCTGGAGTTAAGAAGACCAATCATAAAATCAAGCAAGTTTTTTATTGGAAAAGTATGAAGGCAGATATAGAAGCATATATAAGAGAGTGTGATATATGTCAAAGAAACAAACATGAAAACATCCTCACACCTGGCCTGCTACAACCCCTTCCCATTCCTGATAGAATATGGAATGATATTTCAATGGATTTCATTGTTGGTCTACCTAAGAGTCATAAGTACACTGCCATATATGTAGTAGTTGATCGGCTTTCTAAATATTCACATTTCTTCCCTCTGCAACACCCCTATACAGCAAAGGATATAGCCAAAATATTCTTTAATGGGGTATTCAAATACCATGGCATGCCAAGAAATATAGTAAGTGATAGAGATGCAATTTTTACAAGTGCTTTCTGGCAGGAACTCTTTCGATTGCAAGGTTGTTCTCTGAATTTAAGCTCAGCATACCATCCCCAATCAGATGGCCAGACAGAGGCAGTAAACAAGATTCTTGAAGGTTATCTCAGATGCTTTGTATGTCATAAGCCTCATGAATGGTCTCAGTGGTTAACAGTGGCTGAATTCTGGTACAACACAAGTTGGCAAAGCTCCATCAATACAACCCCATTTACTGCTGTTTATGGCATTCCACCTCCTACCCTTTTAACTTATATCCCTAACACTGCCAGAGTTCCACAAGTTGAACAAGAATTGTATTCACGTGATGTGGTGTTGCAACTGCTTAAAGACAGCCTGACTTTGAATCGAGAGAGGATGAAAAGGTATGCTGACCTTGGTAGAACTGAAAGACATTTCAAAGAGGGAGACTGGGTGTATTTGAAGCTCCAGCCTTATAGACAAATCACTGCCAGTAACCTTAAGACCACCAAACTTTCCCCAAAATTTTATGGACCTTACCAGATTATCCAGAAAATTGGAGAGGTTGCCTACAAACTCGAATTACCATCATCCGCTAAGATACACCCAGTGTTCCATGTTTCGCAACTCAAGAAGAAGGTTGGCAAAAACATCGTTATTCAGCATGAGACACCTGTGTTTACTGAGGAGGTGGTTGATGAACCGGAAATGATATTGGATAGGAGGATGATACCAAAGCATAATCGACCTGTCACGCAAGTCTTAGTAAAGTGGAGACAAAAATCTGAAGGAGATTCAACATGGGAGGACTACTGGGAATTAATCAAGCGATTTCCAGCATTTGACCTTGAGACAAGGTCAAATTTTGAAGGGGAAAGGAATGTTAGGAGCTCAGCCATTGTTGTAGACATTGAAGAAGAGAGAGGCATTCCATCAAACAGTTTGGCTCAAAACTCTTCCACGACCACCGCAGACGAACCCATGGGTGAGCTGATGGAACACCAGCACCAAAACGACCAGCATGACCTGACGACTAGATCTGGTTGTCGAGATGCCTTCAGATCTGCCTCCAACGAGTGTGCACGTGCACACGTGCACGGGACTGGGTAGAGACAGAGCAGATTTTGAGAGTTGAGTTTGTGGGCCTAAATCTTGTAATCTACTTGTGAACTTGATGATGTAATATTCGAAACACATGCCTAAAATACTATAAATAGGCATGGGGTGATCATTTTGTAAGTGTGAAGTTTATGAATAAAAATATATTTCTCTTCTGTTTAATAATTCTGTTAATCTCCCTGTTATACTCTGATCTCTTCCCTTAAAACTCTCTATATCATCTTCTTCCTAGTCAATACTCACTGCACTTCTTCTTTATCCATTAATCCATCATCTAATTTTCTGTTTCACTGCCTGTAACCAAGAAAACTTCAACGGTTCAACCCACCACTTTAATTCCTTCCTGACTTATGAATACTAGATCAATGTCGAAGAAGATTGGGCATAACAAATGGTTTAAGATTCAGGTTTGATCGACGATATTGTTCGAATTCGTGCGACATCGATAGTTGTTCGTAGCTGATCGCACCCAGGGTAAAAGAAGTATAGGACTCTGGCGAAGCTCTGGGAGCAATTGCATGATTTTTGATGGTCGGAGGTGGAAGTTCAAGGCGATCTTGGTAATCCAGTTTTGTTTCAATGGTACCCTGGCTGCTCGATTTTGATTTCTAGCTTGTTTAGATGTTCTGGGTGATCGTGATTCTCGAGTAGGTCAACGATGATCTATGGGTGGCAGAGGCGATGGTCGGAGATGCGCCAACCCTGTGTACATGTGCAAGAGGTATCTGGGTTTGTTTGTACTGGAAGGTTTGGGGAAGAAAGAATGCACTCGAAGTCGACTTTGGGAAATTTGTGTTGCTCGCTCGGGTAAGAGCTCGGGTGTGTTCGAGTAAGCTAGCAAGTTGATTAAGAAAGAAAAAAAACAAACAGAAGGGAAAAAGGGGTGGCTCGGGAAG
Organism: Allium fistulosum; assembly: GCA_030737815.1. Classification (NCBI taxonomy): domain Eukaryota; kingdom Viridiplantae; phylum Streptophyta; class Magnoliopsida; order Asparagales; family Amaryllidaceae; genus Allium; species Allium fistulosum. The sequence continues at coordinate 1,150,677,553 of CM060905.1, forward strand.
ATTTAAATATTTCTCGGGATTTTGTGGCTTTGTCTCGGTTCTATAATTTTGTATAAAACCAGTTTTAATTTTTAAAACCAAATCAAGTTTTATTTAAAACAAATTTTGTTAAACCCAGTTCTTTTGTAAATAATGAATGTTTATCCAAGTTTGAATTGGTTAAAAGGTTTTTAAATTAAATTATTTTAACTTAACTAAGTTTAAAAATATTTAAGGTTTATATAACCTTTATTTTAAAGTTTATTTTAAAACTTAATAATGTAATTAAGAAGTTGATTAAGAAAGATAAAAGGTTTTTAAAGGTTAATTACTTAATGAAAGTAATTAAAGGTTAATCAGTTAATTAAAGTAGTCAAAAGGATAATTACTAAATGAAATTAATTAAGAATAGTTAATTAATTTAATTAACTAATGATTATGATTGATTAACTACTGATTAGAGATTTATGAATATTAATTAAAAGTAATTAATGTTTAATTACTGTGAATGGTTAAGGATAATTAATATAAGTAATTAAAGGTAATTAATTACTTAAAGATAATTACTTAATTAAAAGTAATTAAATAAATGATTAAATTGATTAAATAAATTGATTAATTAAATGATTAAAGGGTAATTACTTGAGGGAAGTAATTAAGTGATGATGACTCAGTGTAATTAAAGGATTAGTTAATGTAATTAATCAAGGACAATTAATTAAATGGTAATTAATTAATTAAAGGTTAATTTATTAATTGAAGATAATTAATTAAATGGTGAATTAAATAATTAAAGGTTAATTATTTAATAATTAAAGGTTGATGAATTATAAGTAAAAGATTAACTAATAAAATTTGAAAAGATGATTTATTTCAAATAATTTGTAATTAACTTATGATAATTAACCCGGATTAATAATCGATACATCTGATTTAAATGAATCGGTTGATTAATAAATTCACTTGTGAATGTTTGAACCTGACTGAATGATTGAAGTGTTGATATTCCCTAATCTGTGATGCTTTGTGATATATTCTGATTTGTGTGTGACCTGTAATGTAGTTTATTTATCTGGGATGAATGAAATTATATTATCTGTAATTTATATATCTGTGATCTGTGAATAAAAGATAAGCGTTATAGTTATACCGCTTATCAACCATATTTCTGTATTCTGATCTGTGATGATTGAATGATGTTGCACTATTGTGTTAAACCCTTGGACCATATTTTTACACACACAAATATGAATTTCACAAGGAAATCGGTTAAGTCACAGATGATTTAAATTTAATATTTTTGAAATTGAAATTTTAATTTCAATCGATTTTGGAAATGGATTTGGGTTAAATGTTAAAGCTTTTGAAAAGGTGTTTTCAAAGATAAAAGCTATTTTGAATAACTTGGTAAAATTTCCAATTTAAATAATTTAATTTGAATTTGAATTCAAAATTTGAAATTGAATTCCATGATTAGAAATTATGGTTAAAGCTATTATAAAGGTGTTTATTTGAATTTAAACCATTTTAAAAGTATGGTTTTGAGAATTTGAATTAACCCAAAGAACCTTAACTCGTATAAATTAATCAGATTTTCCGAAATGAAAACTGTTTGTTTTCAAAGAATAAAAGCTTTCATATAAGAAATGAAATTCCAATTTAAGTTAAAGGAATTTCAAGTTTGAATTGAAAATGGTTTTCCAAGCTACGAGTGAATTCTTTTTGAAATCTTTGAATTGAATCTGTTTATTTTTAATAGATTTAAAATGGTGATTTGTTTAAACCATTTGAAACGAAATTGTTTTGAAAGCTATAAATTAAATCTTTGATTTAAAGATTTAATGAGTTAATTCAATTGAAATGGAAATTGATTTGGAAAATCTGTGAATGAATCTTTGTGAAACTGGGTGAGCTTTGTGAATTGAATCTTTTTGTTTAAAAAGATTAGAATGGTAATTTGTTTAAACCATTTGAAAGAAAATTTTTGGGTAATAAGTTGTGACTTAATTGAAATCCCAATATCCATATGTTTTAAAATATTGCGCTCATTATTCGGTTTAGCCGGGAGAGGACCTTTGTGTCATATAACCCATTCCGAATAATGATACGTCGTACATGGATTGCATTTTGAAGACCGGTGTTGAAGACCGGGTATTTGCGAGAACGATAGGATAACCTATCGATTGTCTCTGCACTGGGTAGCTCCCGGTATAGAGATTTCCTAAGTGATGGGAAATCCGATCGGGATTGTGAATACCCAGATTGCAAGGGCTTCTTTGGAAGTGCCTTCGGTTCTGTTCGAACCCGGAACAGACTTGTATGGTTACATGTCTGACATTACATTTTGAGATATAAAGCAGATTTCTTTCAAATACATTTCTGTTGGTGGCGGAGAATTTATTCTCTTAGCTTAACACCCTTCTCTGAGACGTACGAGCTCAGAGGTTATGTAGTTGAAGGTTATCAGCGATATACTCCCAATTTGGTAATGTGGCATGCTGAGTGTTGCTGTGTGTTGATCATTTGTGATCAAAGCATGGCTTTGTGAAAAAGCGTAGCTTTGTGGACGAGACTGCATCAGGACCTCACAAACCGGAAATGGTCGAAACAGGAAAGATGCAGCAAGGTTATGAGGGTCGCGCCCTTTAGGGTATGTCATTTCCTTCTGGAAAAGGGTGGTATCATGGTATGAAGCCCAGATACTTACTCATGTGGACACACTATATTTATTACTGTGTGATGTTGGTTATCGAGGTACCTCGGATAAAGGTCCCAAAGGACCGGGGGGTGGCATACTCGAGAAGTAGTTACCTAGTTACAGAGGTAACCCGGCCTTGTGTTGGCAGAGAGACGGGTAGGTTCTCGGGACATCCATCCAGAGGCGTACCCATGTGGCAGTAGGAATTTCCTTAGCCTGACCATTTGTTGGAAATCCAATTTCCAATTCGAACCCTGTACGGTTTTAGTTGTAGAACCTGCCATTTACTTATGGTGGTCACCACTGTTTAGATGGTAGTTATAGTAGGCATAGTGTGAAATGCCTATGTTGTCTAAGATTAATATTATACTTTCGAAATGTTTTCCTACACTATGCACTAATAATAATAATCCAATGATTTTGCGTAGTAAGCATGTTTGACTATCATAAGAAGAAATCTCCTCAATTCTGCGTTTGCATTGTGTGTGTGGCGGGATGTCTTATGGTAGTTTCATTTTCCAAAAGCATTGCGGGTTTCAATGTTTAAAATTCTTTTGTTGTTGTTTAAAGATAAACTGTTCTTGTTGCTCACACCAGTCCCACGACTGACTCGGAGTTTATTGTTCCCTTCCTAAACTCTGGGTGCCCACAATTTTCCACACGGGCAGTCTAGAGTTGGGTTTCTCAGATATTCAGGTTTAGTGGATTATCTGGAGCTGGTTCAGTGTCTGGAGTTCACGCACTGAGTTTGCTTATCTTTGTGGATGGTGATGGTGGTCCGAGCTAGATGCTGGAGTCGTTGGACTCATTAATTCTCTTTTCAGATCATTTGGAGTCATCTCTTCTACTGATATTTTTCCGCTGTAGCATTGTATCATATCTCTGATATTGCTGTGTATTATTGATATCATTGTTGTATATCATTCAGGATATTGTATTCATTGAAGTTGTATATGATATCATTTATTTCTTTCTTCCGATGTGTTGTTTACTTAATTGTGTTATAAGCTCCGGCATGATTCGAATTTCAACGGTTGAATCTGCGGCATTCAGGTACAATTGGAGTACGAATGTCGATTTTCGAACGCTGAAATTTGGAACGTGACAAAATAAGTAGACATTTTATTTTACATATGATGAATCAACTTGGCTTTAATGGTAAATTTTTCAATCTGGGTAGAGAATACATTAATAATGTTACTTGCTCAATATTTATAAATAGAACTACCAGTGGTTTTATCCATAGCAATAAAAGAATAAGGCAAAGAGATCCTCTTTCTCCTTACTTATTCGCCATTGCAATGGGAATTCTCTCTTTACAAATGGAAATTGAGCAAATCATTGGCAATCTATAAACCACTAATATAATTAAACTATTTATAACACATTTATTGTATGTTGATGACTTGTTATTATTTTTAAATGCAGATGAGAAAGTGCAAATACTATGGTTAAAATCTTTGGAAAATTAAAAGCGCATGCTAGCCTACAAATCAATGAGGGCCAAAGCAAAATATACTTCAGCAAATCATGCCAAAAAAGCAGAAATGATGAATATATTAAAATTTCAGGAAGGAACATTGCCGTTGAAACACTTGGAGCTACCACTTACCATGAATCAAATCAATGACGAAGATTGCTCAAGATTATATGATCCAATACAAAATACATTAGAGGGATGGTCATGCAAGCTATTATCTCTAGTTGGTAGATTAGAATTAACACACACACACTGTCATTGTTGTTATTATCATGTATTGGCTGCAAACATATAACATAGCAACAAAATCAATACAGAAAATAGAAAAAATGTATGCAAACTTCATTTGGAAAGTAAATATCAAAAAGTTTCTTGGAATATAATATGCAAATCAAATAAAATAGGTGATTTGGGACTATGAAACTTCAAAAATCTAGGCATATGATGCAATTCAAACTATTTTGTAAATTTCTAGAAGGAGAATCTTTGTGGGCTAAATGAATGAAAAAAAGGATGTTAAAAACAAAAATTTCTGGACAATGCCAGTGGAAAAGCATCATTCTTACACTTGGAAGAATATATTAAATTGCAATGTCTGTTTATAATACCACAAAGATCTCCAAGCAGACTTTGTAGTTTTCCATTGCATACTCCACCTTGATTATAGAAAATTTGCCTCTTCAAAACAACTTTGAGAAGTTCCTTCATTCTCCATCGTTCTTCCAAGAAAATTGTACACATTGTTACTTCCCCTTTTTGCGTGCAACACCACTTATTGCTCTTTCAAACCCTTGTAACTCCACATAGAGTTGAAAAGTTGCAGCCTTTTACATCCAATTGTCCTACTGAAATGAGATCTTTGTAATTTCTGGGATGTGTCTAGCTTCTCTAAGCTTCACCACCCTTGCATCATGCATCTTCAATCTAACAGAACTCATGCCCATAACATCCAAATCTCCAGCATTAACAGATTCCACCTTAGCATATTGCTCTTCATAATCAATAAATGATTTCTTTTGATTGCATATATGGAAACAAGCACCTAAATCAAGTACTCAATCTTTTCTTTTACCTTTATCCACACATAGGACATTGTCATTAAATTCCTCACCAAAATTCACCTCATCATTGCTATTATCTTTTTGTTAATTTTGGTCTTCTTACAATGCCTTCATTCTCTCCTTATCCTTTTTAAGCTTAGTGCAAAATCTCAGCTGATGATGTAACATCCCTAATTTTTAATAACATTATTCGGGAGATTTAATTAGATAAATTAAATAGAATAATGTAAATAATTAGAGTGATAAGGAGATAGAGATTCGAAAATAAATTAAAAGGTCGTGCTTAATTATTTAAATGGGCTTAAGAATGGCTTATATGCTAATTAATTTACACAAGGACTTATTAGTAAATAATTACCATAACCCTTATAACCCACGTTTCATTCTATCTCACATTCACTTTCTCATTTTCAAAAAACGTAAATCTAAACCTAGAGGAGCCGGCCATTACCAAAGGAAAAGAGACAAATTTAATTAAAGATAAGGAATTAAAGAAGGGGAATAAATCTTAATCTCAATCCAATCTCCTTATCCTAATTAAGGTGAATAATGATCTTAACCATCTCTATTTTGTTTTATAATCATTTGTTTTCGGATTTAAGATTAAACCCATTTTATGACGATTTGGATGATGATATGCTTGGATTTATAGTATGTTTGATTTAAACAAAATTTGTTTAAATATGATTTTGCACGGTTTTAAGGGTAAAATCGATCTTAATTGCTTTCTAATGCCATGAAAAAATTTTATGTCATGTAAATTATGATTTTGGGACGAGTTTCAATTTTTGTAATTTTCCAAGCTATGGAAAATTTAATATGAATATTCAAAGGAAAATATGTATAATTGGGTTAAAATTTTATTTCAATTATTTCAGGAAGAATTTGGGTCTGGAATTTTTATATGTTAGATAACATATTGAAAGGGAATTTCTGTAATTATTGGGGATTTTTCCTAATTGATTAACTATGGAAATTAAATTATTTTAGAAAGAAGGGCTTAATTGCATTATTGGTATTATTTAATGGAAGTACTTAATTGTTAAAATTTTCATTAATTTAGATCTGGAACTACGCGGCAGAGGGGAACAACAACTGGAAACAGTTGCTAATATGTTTGTAAAGAATTTGAAAAGGTTTAAGGCAACCAATTAAAGAATTACAAATGGGCAAGTTAGTTATAAAGTACTTACCAAAAATAGCTTTAATTCAGCCTTTACTCAGAAAAGTGGGTTCCGCCTCTTTAAGAAGTGATTTCAACTCTGATGCCTCCGCTTCGACTAAGATCGAAACCATTTAAGTCGAAACCAACCAGTGCCGAAACCAATACATATGGTATCAATCTGATTGGTACGTAGTGGATTGGAAAAAGGCAGAAGGCAGGGTGTCGAAACTAATGCTTTCGATGGGGCCGAAACCTTTACTTGTTTAAAAAATATGCGCCTGCCTTGTTCTTAGAAGAGTGCTTTCGACCAAGTCGATACCCTGTTGCTTTCGATTTTGATTGCCTCATTTTCTTTGTTAAATAGAGCTTTCGAATGATTTTTCTTAATTATAAAGCAATGCTTTCGAAATGAGTGGTTTCGACCTAGTCGAAACCCTGCTACCATTCTCTTTTACCTTTCGAGTGTATTGAAGTCATCAATGCTTTCGAAGGGTAGCCTTTGTTTTAAACTTATGCTAAGCCACTTCCCAAAAGCTTTCGAAAGGGGTCAAGAGTTTCGAAGGCAATGGTTTCGAAAGGGGGTTTCGATGCTAACCTTCGTAGTTTTACTTAAATGTTTTGAAGCTTTCGAAAGGATGGTTCTGACGCTATCAAAATTTTCCCCAAACAATTTTCTAAGAAGATTAAAGGTTTCGAAAGAGATACTTTCGTATATATTCATTTTGACCTAAAAGATGTTTTGAGTAAACCCAATGATTTCGAAAGGGGTACTTTCATTGGTTTCGAAGCTATGTTTCTAAGGACTATTAAGTAATATTTTGATACTTTCGAAAGGTATATTTTGGTTTCGAAAGAGATGATTAAAGAGCTTCGAAAGGTATATATTTAATATTTTGAAAAGAAGTTTTCTATGGTTTTGAAGGAGGTTATCCAGGGGTTTCGAAAGTAACGTTTTAAGGTTTCAATAGCCTTAGTTTTCAAAACAAATAACCCAATCTCATTTTAAAAGAAAACCATGGCATAAATAAAGTGTTTTGGAATGGAGTTTTTGAAGAAGTTTTCCTTGATTAATGGGTTAAAGGGATTAACCAGGTTTTATATAAAATGGTTTCAAATATATTAAACCACAGGGGTTGGTATTATTTGTTTGCTTCTTCATATATGTATTTGAATATATTCACATTGTAATGAACCCATAACGGTACCTTGGGAAGTGCAGAATAACCAGTTAGGTTGACCCAGTAGTGAATATAAATTAAGGATGCTAAAATATTAATTAAAGATTTTGGTAGGGGCCAATAAGTTCACAGTAAGCCCATGAAATCTATGTATAGGAAAAGATATTGACAGGGGCCAATAAGTTCATAGTAAGCCCATGAAAACTATGTATAAACGAAGATGCCAGGAAGACAAGTTCATAGCAAGCTCATGAAAACTATGATTTGATATTGGCAGGGGCCAATAGGATTGTAGTTAGCCCATGAAAACTATATCTGGATTAAGATATTGATAGAAGTCAATAGGTTCCTAGTCAACCCATGAAAACTAGGATAAGAGAAAAGGTATTGGAGTTACCAATAGGTTCAGGGAGAACCCATGAAGTAGTAAAGATATTGGCAGGGGCCAATAGGTGCTTAGTGATCCCATGAAAACTATGAAACTGGACAGGGAGTCCATAAACATTAAACGGGTTATTAGTAAGCCTATAAAAACTAATAGGTTAATAGTGACCCTAAAAACTATAACTGAGATAGATAGTCAAAAATGAATGGGGATGGGTAATCCAGAATTGATTTACTTGTTTTGCATATCATCATATTATTTTAAGATGTTTTAACCATTGTGGATGCATGGGCACAATATATGGTTTTATAAAGGTTTTAGGATACTAGTGAGGGGAAAACCCGTCCGCTAAGCGGCGTGGTCTCACTAGATATCTATATGGTTTGAGATGGTAGATTATTATTCATACCAGGTTTTATGTCCGACTCGAAGTTTATATTTTTCCCTTAAACTCTCGGGTACTCAACTGATTTTGAGTAGTTTGAGAGTTGAGGTATTTAGGTACCTCATTAGACGAATAAGCTTCCGGAGACGTGCATGAGGCATGATAGCTAACTAGAGTTCTCTTTTATTTTGATTCCGCTGTGTTGTTGTTATAAAGGCAAAGTGGTTTACTTGCCTATATATACTCTGATCATCCAAGGGGGCATCTTCATATGTCGCTTTTGGCGTATGTTGTAATAAATATATTTTCTCTGAATGTGGTTCTCGTATTGGGATGTAATGGATTCAAAATGTATTGAAATGGAATGTGGAACTTGTTTGGTGTTTTAATTTTTTTCCATATTCTTGTGTTTCTTTGTATCAATGTATCTAACATTACCATATTTGGTCACCGACGATTAATAACTATGGATGACTGCAGCATCCGTAGCCGTTAGTTTTAAGCCTCCAAGTGGGGGATGTTACAGATGACAAGTTTTTTTTATAGTAATAGCAGATGAAATCCCTTTTCATATTTGATCTATTTGACCACCTTTCCATATCTGGACGACTAACCCTCCTTGCAAGATAGACTTCTTCAATTGGATTTCAACTTTCCTTTTCCTCCTTATCCTTTCCTTCCATGAGGTTCATTCTTCGCATCTACTCGTTAAGTAGCTACTAACCACCAAACCCATTGAAGGTTTTCCCAACTCTCTGGTAATGAACTCATCAACATACATCAAGGCTTGTGTTTCATCATCCACCTTATAATTCACGGCCACCAATTGGATCACAATTGCTTAAATTTTTTAAGATGTGCTCTCTAATTGACCCACCTTCCTTAAGTTTTAGATTCACCAATCTTCTCATAAGAAAAGTCTTATTTATTGCAGAATTCTTTGCATAAATTCCTTCCAATTTCTTCCAAATTGAATAAGTGGATGTTTCATTAGCAACAATATGAAATATCGTATTCTCCAAAAAACATCGAATAGGCGCTCCAGCCATCCCATCCAAAGTCTTCTAGTTTGCTTCAGATACATTACTAGGTTTCTCCTCTTTGTTCTCCAATGGTAAAGACCATTGAGATATAGAAAAATCCTCCATCTCTGCCTTCCATAACCCTCAATTTCTCCAATTAAGTTTTTTTATACTTATCTTTGTAACGATCCGTATTTTAACGGATCGACAAGTTTGTCAAAATCTGGAATTTTAAGCATTTTAAGTCATTTCAGATTTTGGATATAATTTGTCTAAGTTCTAGGTCGTGAACGACCTAAGAGCTAAGTCGTGACCGACCTATAGGATGGTAGTGAGTTAAGAAGGTTTGCGACTTAGAGGTTAGGTCGTCTTGGTTTAGGTCGTAGTTGGCGACCTAAGAGGTAGCGCGACCTAGAGTGTGAGCGACCTAAGTTTGAGAGTTGAGTTGTTAGGTCGTCTGGATGACCTAAGGTTAGTAAGCGACCTAAGGGGATGGGTCGGCAGCGACCTAAGGAACTAGAGACAGTAGTTAGCAACCTAGGGTTAATGACCTAATTGTTAGCGACCTAAGAGTTAAGCAGAATAGGGGTTGACTGGTTAGCGTAGTTAGGTCGTTAGACGACCTAAGGTGTTAGGTCGCGTGTGTGTTAGGTCGCGTGAGTAGTTTTGAAGTGGGTTGTTAACTCGTAAGCGTCTTAAGGAAATTATTAAATGTTAGGTCGCGTCCCAGTTGTTCGCGACTTACATTAGGTCGCGAGGAAACTTAAGGTGTTAGGTCGTAGCCTATGTTTTAAGTCGCGAGCGACCTAGGAGTTAGCTGTTAAGTCGTAACCCAGTTATTTGTTAGGTCGCGTAAGGCTTAGCAGTTAGGTCGAAGATGTGCTTAAGCGCTAGGTCGCAGGTGCGCGTTAGGTTAGGTCGTAGGGGCTGGGGGTTTTGTTAAGTCGTAGGTTGGTAAGTCTTTAGGTCGGTAGGTTTTAGGTAGTAGGTCGTGGACGACCTAACTCCGAGCGACTTAAGGGAATTTCAGCTATAAATAGGAAGGGTTTTTCTCACTTTTTGGGATCCGGATTTCGAAGCGACGAAGTGCTGCCATTTTGAGAGCTCGACTTCTACACTTCTTCACTTCTTTTCTCCACTCTAATCTAGTGCTTCCATCCATCCAAGTTGAAGATCAAATTGAAGATTCAAGAGCTTAGATTGAAGATCTTCATCCTTTGAAGTGAGATTTCTTCGTTTGAAGCGGATTTGTGATAGATCAAGCTTGATCCTTCGCTGTCCAGATCTAAAGCGTGTTGATTTGTGGTTGTTTAGGTGATTTGGTGAGTGCTGATTATCTCTCACACGAATCCAAAGGAGTATATCGGATTGTTGGCTCGATTTGGTGTTAAAATAGTGATTTTCATGCATTTTCTTCATCCTAAGTGTAGATCCATATAAATCCATTGTTCATGATGATTTGACAACCATTTTTACTAAGTGTTAACCTATGCAAGTTCATTCATCAAGATTGTAGAGATATTTCTTATGATTTCATGCATGTTAGACTTTCAACTCTTTAATTACGAAATTGCCATTATTATGATAATTGTCTATTTAGATCTTATTTGAATGCTTGATTGTTTGGATTAATGTTTGGTTGATTGCTATGAATTAGATGATTGATGATTTGATTTAGATCGAAGATGATTCAAAAGCTAAGGGAAAGGCTCTTGAATTGGGAAGGCTGCTCGTGGCATATGTAGCGGGATGATGAAGCTCTTATGCATAGATGATGATGTTGAGATGAGACTTTGCGAGGATGTGATGAAGCGAAGTATGATATGAGATAGTCTTGGTCTAATCCAGACGGGATCATTCCAAGCACGTTGGTAACTCGATGATATGATTCGAGTTAAGAGTAATGGATGCTTGAGAGGCGCTTGAGCTAGTATGGAAATAGTCGTCAAGGAGGATGACTAGGAGGCTTGGATAGCATCGTTGTTGAAGGTTCTAGCATGCTCTAAGCAAGAGTACGTTTGGGCAGATTCGATAGTCCCAACGGCCAACTGTTGATGGTCGAGTACTCTGGGCAGATTCGATAGTCCTAGGCACGGGCTGCGACGACGTGCAGGAGTTATGTCTAGAACCGGGGTTTCCATTAGCCCTTGACGGACGGCTGAAAGAATGTGCCGGTCATTCAATTAACGGTGATATCGAAGCAATGATAACAGTGATAGCCAGAGTCATGGATGTTTGGTTGTATCGTCATTCGGTCTCAAGAGCGGTATTTTCTGGGTGCTTATCTGATCTTGGTTTAGGCCTTGGGGGTTTGTACTTGGAAAACATCACCCTTGACTCGAGTGATAATAGCTTTACTTTAATTTGTATGCTCGGCTATGTTTGCTTCTGCGTAGTGTGTGTCTGGGGGCTATCACTGTAGAAAGAGGTTGGAGTGGGAGGGTTGTATTCCTATTCCTTTTCCTTTATGCTCTTTTGGTATGTTGTTAGTTAATTTACTGCTCACTAAGACTGTTGTCTGACTCAAGGCTTTATGTTTTTAACTCTTATTGCCTTGGGCTGTTCGTCCATTTTTGGGACGGGCAGACTAGGTAGCAGGTGACAGGTGTTGTTCTTGCTTCTCACGATGATGATATCGAAGACGAGCTGGAGGGTTGCATATTATCTTCTTACTATATGTACTGGATGTTCCGCTGTTTTGTATAACTCTGAGTGTTATGTAGTGAGGCTTGATGTATTGGCTATTTGGATGTTTGTACTCAACTACTATGAAGTTTTATGTGATGGCATTTTATTCTGTAAAGCTTCACTAAATATATGTTCTATTGTATTTTGTCCATGCGCTGTGAGTAATACGATAGATTCTGTTGTTTTATTTTACCCTGACAATCGTCCATGGCTGCCTGGCACACTTTACAGCGCACTATCTCTAGATTCAGTGCAGGGGTCATGGGCGGTCGTCACATTTGGTATCAGAGCATTGGTTAATCGATTTTACCCAACGCTCGCTGTAGTAACTATGTATGAGAGACGTAATTGTATTTTGGTGGATGATTACTATATATAATATAGTAGTTTAGCAGTAAGTTAGTCCTTTATGCAGTTGTTTCTCTAGATGTTCTGATCATTCCTTTTTATAGATATTGAGAATGAGTCGAAGAGGGAGACCAGCTGCTAGGGAAGGTCGTGCTACTGAGGGGACTGCTGATTATGCAGCTATGTTCGAAGCTATGATGACTTCGATCATGAGAAGGATGCAAGCTCCAGGGCCGTCAGTTGATGTTGGGGTTCAAGTTCAAACTCCAAAACCGGTGGATTTTGCTAAGTTGTGTAAGGACTATACTGCTCTTGGAGGGAAGGTTTTCTTGGGAACGGAATGAACTATTGAAGTCCAGAGATGGATAGATGCTTGTAGAAGGATCTTTGGTGATTTGGGAATTGATGATGCAACTAAGAGGAAGTTGGCATCAAGGCAGCTTCAAGGGAGAGCTTCTGATTGGTGGAACTCTATTACCATCAATACTCCAGAGGAAGAGATTACTTGGGAGCAATTCCAAGTCAGGTTTGAAGCTAAGTTCATTTCTACAGCTCAGAAGTCAGTTCTGTTCAAGAAGTTCGTGGAGCTCAAGCAAGGTGGAAGACCAGTTCTTGAGTATGTTTCTGAGTTTGAAGCTTTGTCCAAGTATGCCCGGTCATATATTGAGTCTGCATATCAGAAGAATGAGAAGTTCGTGACAGGCTTGGACAGTTATCTTGGGAGGCAGTTGGTGGATCATTTGGACGATTCGTTTGAGAAGCTTGTGGAGAAAGCTCTCAGGCATGAGAGTCTGTTTCCTAAGGAAGGATCTGTTGTTGCTGTGACCAGGGAAGAGTCTAAACCCCAGCAGGGTGGAAACAAGAAGAGGAAGCAGCAGCAGCAGAAGGGTAAGGATGGCCAGAAGAAGCCGAAAGGCGAGGTGACTTGCTACAATTGTCAGCAGAAGGGCCATTTCTCGAAGGATTGTAAGAATCCGAAGGTGCCGATGAAGTGTCACAACTGTGACAAGCCGGGGCATTTCAGGAAGAATTGTCCAGAACCGAGGAGGGACAAGCAGATTGTGCAAGCTTATGTTTTGGGAGCTGTTCCGTCGTCTTCGAAAGCTCCTACCTCTGAAGAGAAGGGAAAGAGTGTGGTTGTTCAAGGTACTCTTTTCCTATGTGGTGTTCCAGTTAGAGTTCTGTTTGATACTGGGGCGTCGCATTCGTTTGTTTGTAGTGAACTGGTGGGCCGGTTGGGTTTGGAACCGGATATTGTTGATAGGCCATTGGTTGTGACTAATCCAGTTAGGGGTTCGTCTTGTTTGTGTATGTTATGCCGTGGTCTAGTAGTATCGAGTCATGGTTGCTCTTTTGCTTGTGATTGCTTTGTTCTGAACTTTGCGGGGTTCGGAATTATTTTGGGTATGGACTGGCTTAGGAAGTATGCGGCTAAGGTTGATTGCGAGAGGTTGGAGGTGACAGTCGAGAATGTGGAGGGGCGAAAGGTTGTGATACGATGTAAGCATGAAGAAGGCGTCTTCATGAGCTTCATGTATTCGCTAGTTGTTCCACGGGATGGACTGTCATTAGTGCCAATCGCGAATGGATTCGAGGATGTCTTTGACGAAGTCAAAGGATTGCCGCCGCATAGAGAGATCGAGTTTCGTATAGATCTAGTTGAAGGAGCCAGACCTGTTGTGATGCCTCTTAGGCGGATGGCGGCTAGGGAACAGCAGGAGTTGAGGGTGCAGGTTGATGACCTTTTACAGAAAGGATTCATTCGGCGTAGTGTGTCCGAGTGGGGTGCACCAGTTGTGTTTGCAACCAAGGCAGATGGATCATTGAGATTGTGTGTGGATTATCGTGAGCTGAATAAGGTGACTAAGAAGAACAAGTATCCATTGCCGAGAATAGATGACTTGTTTGATCAGCTTCACGAAGCCAAGGTGTTTTCTCAGATGGATTTGGCAACGGGATTTCACCAGTTGAGAGTGGCTAAGGATAGTGTGCCGAAGACTGCTTTTCGGACACCATCGGGTTTCTTTGAGTGGCTGGTAATGCCGTTTGGATTGACTAACGCGCCAGCATATTTTGTGGATCTTATGAATAGAGTGTTCAGAGATCAGTTGAACAAGTTCGTACTTATGTTCGTGGATGATATTCTGATTTATTCCAGAACTGAAGAAGAGCACAAGACGCACTTGCGTATTGTTTTGGAAATCTTGAGGAAACATCAGCTGAAGGCTAAGTTTTCGAAGTGTCACTTTTGGAAGAGTGAAGTTAGGTTCTTAGGTCATGTTATTTCTGGAAATGGAATAGCGGTTGATCCCGCTAAGGTGGCAGCAATCCAGGATTGGGTTAGACCTAAGAATTCATCTGATGTGAGAAGTTTTCTTGGATTAGCAGGGTATTATCGACGGTTTATCAAGGACTTCTCCAAGATAGCTGCACCATTAACAGGATTGACGAAGAAGAACCAAGTGTTCAGTTGGGATGCTAAGTGTGAGCAAGCTTTCGGAATCCTGAAAGAGAGATTGACGAGTTCTCCTGTTTTGACTATTTCAAGTGGGAATGATGAGATGGTGGTTTACACCGACGCATGTGGTACTGGACTTGGAGCAGTGCTGATGCAGAAGGATAAAGTTGTTGCGTATGCAAGTCGACAACTGAAGCCGCATGAAAGGAATTACCCGACTCATGATTTGGAGTTAGCGGCAATTGTTTTTGCTCTGAAGATGTGGAGACATTATCTATTGGGAGTTCGATTCGAGTTGTTTACAGATCATAAGTCGTTGAAGTATCTTTTCTCCCAAAAGGATTTGAATCTTCGGCAGCAACGTTGGCTAGAGTTTTTAGCATCATATGATTTTGGTATAGCTTATACTCCAGGAAAAGGTAACACAGTGGCAGATGCGTTAAGTCGAAGACATGCAGGATTGGGAGCCATGTTTTCAGAATGGAAGAATCTCGAGTATTTAGCTGGATTTGACTTCAGGCCTAGATGTGAGTTGGAACCTGAGATGTTGGCAAACTTATCGATAAGACCGACTCTTGTGGAAAGAATTGGCGAGGGCCAAAAGCGAGATGATAAGCTTGTCAAGATTATCCATGATTTGGAATCTGGATTGGATCCAGAAAAGGATAAAGGATTCGAGGTCGATCGAGAGGGTTGGCTTCGGAAGCAAGGACGACTAGTTGTTCCCGATATAGATGAATTGAGGAGTGAAGTTCTGAAGGAAAGTCATCACTCAAAGTTGACAATTCATACAGGTGGAAATAAGATGTATCGGGATATGAAGAGGACCTACTACTGGGAAGGTATGAAGAAAGATGTTGGAAATTTTATTTCCAAATGTATGAACTGCCAGTTGGTAAAAGCCGAGCAGAAGAAGCCAAGTGGATTGCTTCAGCCATTAGAAGTTCCTACATGGAAGTGGGAGCAAGTATCGATGGACTTTATTGATGGGCTACCTAGAACAAGAACGGGAAATGAAGGGATTTGGGTCATCGTAGATCGTTTGACTAAGAGTGCGAGATTCATTCCTGTTCGATCGACTAGGACTGCATCAAAGTTGGCGGAGTTGTATGTTAAGTGGATAGTTCGATTCCATGGTATTCCGAAGAGTATAGTGAGCGATCGAGACCCATTGTTCACTAGTGGATTTTGGAAGAGCTTCCAGGAAGTTTTGGGAACCGAGTTGTGTTTGAGTACAGCTTATCACCCTCAAACAGATGGTCAGACCGAGAGAGTCAACCGAGTTTTGGAAGATCTCCTCAGAGCTTGTGTTTTGGATTTCGGAGGATCGTGGGAAGATCACCTTCATTTGGTGGAGTTTGCATACAACAACAGTTACCAGTCAAGCATTGGTATGGCACCGTATGAGGCATTGTATGGAAGACCGTGCAATTCTCCGACATGTTGGTTGGAAACTGGAGAAAAGCTGATGCTTGGGCCAGAGATGATTCGACAGACTACGGAGTGTATAGAGATCATTCGGCAACGAATGAAGGCAGCCCAAGACCGTCAGAAGAGTTATGCCGATAAGCGTCGAAAGGATTTGAAATTCGACGTAGGAGACATGGTTTTTGTGAAGATTTCTCCACTGAAGAATGTTATCCGATTCGGGAAGAAAGGAAAATTGATTCCGAGATTTGTTGGACCATTCCCGATCATCGAGCGAATAGGAAAGCTCGCCTATAGGCTGGAATTACCAGAGAAGATGTCGAGTGTGCACAATGTTTTTCATGTATCATATCTACGGAAGTATGTGCACGACTCGAGTACAGTGGTTTCTGCTGATAGCTGTGAAGATTTCGAAGTTGATCCAGTCGATAGAAGACCTCGTAAGCCGCTTCGTGTTGTGGAAACCGACACGAAACAGCTTAGGAGGAAGGTAGTTAAGTTGCTCAAGATACAATGGAGTGACGATGATAACGACTGTACGTGGGAGGTGGAAGAGAGGATGAAGGCAGCTCATCCTGAACTCTTCGAGGTATGGCCCTAAGGTGTCGTGTCATCTAACGAAATTGTAACTTGTTCTAGTTTTAGAATTCTGTACGCTAAGCTAGAATTGGATGCATGGTTTGCTGATTGCTATGGATGGTAGGCGTGCAGAATAGTCTTTGATTGCCTTGATTGTTTGGAATTTCGGGGGCGAAATTCCTAAGGGGGAGAGAATGTAACGACCGGTATTTTAACGGATCGACAAGTTCGTCAAAATCTGGAATTTTCAGCATTTTAAGTCATTTCAGATTTTGGATATAATTTGTCTAAGTCCTAGGTCGTGAACGACCTAAGAGCTAAGTCGTGACCGACCTATAGGATGGTAGTGAGTTAAGAAGGTTTGCGACTTAGAGGTTAGGTCGTCTTGGTTTAGGTCGTAGTTGGCGACCTAAGAGGTAGCGCGACCTAGAGTGTGAGCGACCTAAGTTTGAGAGTTGAGTTGTTAGGTCGTCTGGATGACCTAAGGTTAGTAAGCGACCTAAGGGGATGGGTCGACAGCGACCTAAGGAACTAGAGACAGTAGTTAGCAACCTAGGGTTAATGACCTAATTGTTAGCGACCTAAGAGTTAAGCAGAATAGGGGTTGGCTGGTTAGCGTAGTTAGGTCGTTAGACGACCTAAGGTGTTAGGTCGCGTGTGTGTTAGGTCGCGTGAGTAGGTTTGAAGTGGGATGTTAACTCGTAAGCGTCTTAAGGAAATTATTAAGTGTTAGGTCGCGTCCCAGTTGTTCGCGACTTACGTTAGGTCGCGAGGAAACTTAAGGTGTTAGGTCGTAGCCTATGTTTTAAGTCGCGAGCGACCTAGGAGTTAGCTGTTAAGTCGTAACCCAGTTATTTGTTAGGTCGCGTAAGGCTTAGCAGTTAGGTCGAAGATGTGCTTAAGCGCTAGGTCGCAGGTGCGCGTTAGGTTAGGTCGTAGGGGCTGGGGGTTTTGTTAAGTCGTAGGTTGGTAAGTCTTTAGGTCGGTAGGTTTTAGGTCGTAGGTCGTGGACGACCTAACTCCGAGCGACTTAAGGGAATTTCAGCTATAAATAGGAAGGGTTTTTCTCACTTTTTGGGATCCGGATTTCGAAGCGACGAAGTGCTGCCATTTTGAGAGCTCGACTTCTACACTTCTTCACTTCTTTTCTCCACTCTAATCTAGTGCTTCCATCCATCCAAGTTGAAGATCAAATTGAAGATTCAAGAGCTTAGATTGAAGATCTTCATCCTTTGAAGTGAGATTTCTTCGTTTGAAGCGGATTTGTGATAGATCAAGCTTGATCCTTCGCTGTCCAGATCTGAAGCGTGTTGATTTGTGGTTGTTTAGGTGATTTGGTGAGTGGTGATTATCTCTCACACGAATCCAAAGGAGTATATCGGATTGTTGGCTCGATTTGGTGTTAAAATAGTGATTTTCATGCATTTTCTTCATCCTAAGTGTAGATCCATATAAATCCATTGTTCATGATGATTTGACAACCATTTTTACTAAGTGTTAACCTATGCAAGTTCATTCATCAAGATTGTAGAGATATTTCTTATGATTTCATGCATGTTAGACTTTCAACTCTTTAATTACGAAATTGCCATTATTATGATAATTGTCTATTTAGATCTTATTTGAATGCTTGATTGTTTGGATTAATGTTTGGTTGATTGCTATGAATTAGATGATTGATGATTTGATTTAGATCGAAGATGATTCAAAAGCTAAGGGAAAGGCTCTTGAATTGGGAAGGCTGCTCGTGGCATATGTAGCGGGATGATGAAGCTCTTATGCATAGATGATGATGTTGAGATGAGACTTTGCGAGGATGTGATGAAGCGAAGTATGATATGAGATAGTCTTGGTCTAATCCAGACGGGATCATTCCAAGCACGTTGGTAACTCGATGATATGATTCGAGTTAAGAGTAATGGATGCTTGAGAGGCGCTTGAGCTAGTATGGAAATAGTCGTCAAGGAGGATGACTAGGAGGCTTGGATAGCATCGTTGTTGAAGGTTCTAGCATGCTCTAAGCAAGAGTACGTTTGGGCAGATTCGATAGTCCCAACGGCCAACTGTTGATGGTCGAGTACTCTGGGCAGATTCGATAGTCCTAGGCACGGGCTGCGACGACGTGCAGGAGTTATGTCTAGAACCGGGGTTTCCATTAGCCCTTGACGGACGGCTGAAAGAATGTGCCGGTCATTCAATTAACGGTGATATCGAAGCAATGATAATAGTGATAGCCAGAGTCATGGATGTTTGGTTGTATCGTCATTCGGTCTCAAGAGCGGTATTTTCTGGGTGCTTATCTGATCTTGGTTTAGGCCTTGGGGGTTTGTACTTGGAAAACATCACCCTTGACTCGAGTGATAATAGCTTTACTTTAATTTGTATGCTCGGCTATGTTTGCTTCTGCGTAGTGTGTGTCTGGGGGCTATCACTGTAGAAAGAGGTTGGAGTGGGAGGGTTGTATTCCTATTCCTTTTCCTTTATGCTCTTTTGGTATGTTGTTAGTTAATTTACTGCTCACTAAGACTGTTGTCTGACTCAAGGCTTTATGTTTTTAACTCTTATTGCCTTGGGCTGTTCGTCCATTTTTGGGACGGGCAGACTAGGTAGCAGGTGACAGGTGTTGTTCTTGCTTCTCACGATGATGATATCGAAGACGAGCTGGAGGGTTGCATATTATCTTCTTACTATATGTACTGGATGTTCCGCTGTTTTGTATAACTCTGAGTGTTATGTAGTGAGGCTTGATGTATTGGCTATTTGGATGTTTGTACTCAACTACTATGAAGTTTTATGTGATGGCATTTTATTCTGTAAAGCTTCACTAAATATATGTTCTATTGTATTTTGTCCATGCGCTGTGAGTAATACGATAGATTCTGTTGTTTTATTTTACCCTGACAATCGTCCATGGCTGCCTGGCACACTTTACAGCGCACTATCTCTAGATTCAGTGCAGGGGTCATGGGCGGTCGTCACATTTGGTATCAGAGCATTGGTTAATCGATTTTACCCAACGCTCGCTGTAGTAACTATGTATGAGAGACGTAATTGTATTTTGGTGGATGATTACTATATATAATATAGTAGTTTAGCAGTAAGTTAGTCCTTTATGCAGTTGTTTCTCTAGATGTTCTGATCATTCCTTTTTATAGATATTGAGAATGAGTCGAAGAGGGAGACCAGCTGCTAGGGAAGGTCGTGCTACTGAGGGGACTGCTGATTATGCAGCTATGTTCGAAGCTATGATGACTTCGATCATGAGAAGGATGCAAGCTCCAGGGCCGTCAGTTGATGTTGGGGTTCAAGTTCAAACTCCAAAACCGGTGGATTTTGCTAAGTTGTGTAAGGACTATACTGCTCTTGGAGGGAAGGTTTTCTTGGGAACGGAATGAACTATTGAAGTCCAGAGATGGATAGATGCTTGTAGAAGGATCTTTGGTGATTTGGGAATTGATGATGCAACTAAGAGGAAGTTGGCATCAAGGCAGCTTCAAGGGAGAGCTTCTGATTGGTGGAACTCTATTACCATCAATACTCCAGAGGAAGAGATTACTTGGGAGCAATTCCAAGTCAGGTTTGAAGCTAAGTTCATTTCTACAGCTCAGAAGTCAGTTCTGTTCAAGAAGTTCGTGGAGCTCAAGCAAGGTGGAAGACCAGTTCTTGAGTATGTTTCTGAGTTTGAAGCTTTGTCCAAGTATGCCCGGTCATATATTGAGTCTGCATATCAGAAGAATGAGAAGTTCGTGACAGGCTTGGACAGTTATCTTGGGAGGCAGTTGGTGGATCATTTGGACGATTCGTTTGAGAAGCTTGTGGAGAAAGCTCTCAGGCATGAGAGTCTGTTTCCTAAGGAAGGATCTGTTGTTGCTGTGACCAGGGAAGAGTCTAAACCCCAGCAGGGTGGAAACAAGAAGAGGAAGCAGCAGCAGCAGAAGGGTAAGGATGGCCAGAAGAAGCCGAAAGGCGAGGTGACTTGCTACAATTGTCAGCAGAAGGGCCATTTCTCGAAGGATTGTAAGAATCCGAAGGTGCCGATGAAGTGTCACAACTGTGACAAGCCGGGGCATTTCAGGAAGAATTGTCCAGAACCGAGGAGGGACAAGCAGATTGTGCAAGCTTATGTTTTGGGAGCTGTTCCGTCGTCTTCGAAAGCTCCTACCTCTGAAGAGAAGGGAAAGAGTGTGGTTGTTCAAGGTACTCTTTTCCTATGTGGTGTTCCAGTTAGAGTTTTGTTTGATACTGGGGCGTCGCATTCGTTTGTTTGTAGTGAACTGGTGGGCCGGTTGGGTTTGGAACCGGATATTGTTGATAGGCCATTGGTTGTGACTAATCCAGTTAGGGGTTCGTCTTGTTTGTGTATGTTATGCCGTGGTCTAGTAGTATCGAGTCATGGTTGCTCTTTTGCTTGTGATTGCTTTGTTCTGAACTTTGCGGGGTTCGGAATTATTTTGGGTATGGACTGGCTTAGGAAGTATGCGGCTAAGGTTGATTGCGAGAGGTTGGAGGTGACAGTCGAGAATGTGGAGGGGCGAAAGGTTGTGATACGATGTAAGCATGAAGAAGGCGTCTTCATGAGCTTCATGTATTCGCTAGTTGTTCCACGGGATGGACTGTCATTAGTGCCAATCGCGAATGGATTCGAGGATGTCTTTGACGAAGTCAAAGGATTGCCGCCGCATAGAGAGATCGAGTTTCGTATAGATCTAGTTGAAGGAGCCAGACCTGTTGTGATGCCTCTTAGGCGGATGGCGGCTAGGGAACAGCAGGAGTTGAGGGTGCAGGTTGATGACCTTTTACAGAAAGGATTCATTCGGCGTAGTGTGTCCGAGTGGGGTGCACCAGTTGTGTTTGCAACCAAGGCAGATGGATCATTGAGATTGTGTGTGGATTATCGTGAGCTGAATAAGGTGACTAAGAAGAACAAGTATCCATTGCCGAGAATAGATGACTTGTTTGATCAGCTTCACGAAGCCAAGGTGTTTTCTCAGATGGATTTGGCAATGGGATTTCACCAGTTGAGAGTGGCTAAGGATAGTGTGCCGAAGACTGCTTTTCGGACACCATCGGGTTTCTTTGAGTGGCTGGTAATGCCGTTTGGATTGACTAACGCGCCAGCATATTTTGTGGATCTTATGAATAGAGTGTTCAGAGATCAGTTGAACAAGTTCGTACTTATGTTCGTGGATGATATTCTGATTTATTCCAGAACTGAAGAAGAGCACAAGACGCACTTGCGTATTGTTTTGGAAATCTTGAGGAAACATCAGCTGAAGGCTAAGTTTTCGAAGTGTCACTTTTGGAAGAGTGAAGTTAGGTTCTTAGGTCATGTTATTTCTGGAAATGGAATAGCGGTTGATCCCGCTAAGGTGGCAGCAATCCAGGATTGGGTTAGACCTAAGAATTCATCTGATGTGAGAAGTTTTCTTGGATTAGCAGGGTATTATCGACGGTTTATCAAGGACTTCTCCAAGATAGCTGCACCATTAACAGGATTGACGAAGAAGAACCAAGTGTTCAGTTGGGATGCTAAGTGTGAGCAAGCTTTCGGAATCCTGAAAGAGA
Source organism: Allium fistulosum (assembly GCA_030737815.1). Lineage (NCBI taxonomy): Eukaryota > Viridiplantae > Streptophyta > Magnoliopsida > Asparagales > Amaryllidaceae > Allium > Allium fistulosum. The sequence continues at coordinate 1,150,699,972 of CM060905.1, forward strand.
GATTGACGAGTTCTCCTGTTTTGACTATTTCAAGTGGGAATGATGAGATGGTGGTTTACACCGACGCATGTGGTACTGGACTTGGAGCAGTGCTGATGCAGAAGGATAAAGTTGTTGCGTATGCAAGTCGACAACTGAAGCCGCATGAAAGGAATTACCCGACTCATGATTTGGAGTTAGCGGCAATTGTTTTTGCTCTGAAGATGTGGAGACATTATCTATTGGGAGTTCGATTCGAGTTGTTTACAGATCATAAGTCGTTGAAGTATCTTTTCTCCCAAAAGGATTTGAATCTTCGGCAGCAACGTTGGCTAGAGTTTTTAGCATCATATGATTTTGGTATAGCTTATACTCCAGGAAAAGGTAACGCAGTGGCAGATGCGTTAAGTCGAAGACATGCAGGATTGGGAGCCATGTTTTCAGAATGGAAGAATCTCGAGTATTTAGCTGGATTTGACTTCAGGCCTAGATGTGAGTTGGAACCTGAGATGTTGGCAAACTTATCGATAAGACCGACTCTTGTGGAAAGAATTGGCGAGGGCCAAAAGCGAGATGATAAGCTTGTCAAGATTATCCATGATTTGGAATCTGGATTGGATCCAGAAAAGGATAAAGGATTCGAGGTCGATCGAGAGGGTTGGCTTCGGAAGCAAGGACGACTAGTTGTTCCCGATATAGATGAATTGAGGAGTGAAGTTCTGAAGGAAAGTCATCACTCAAAGTTGACAATTCATCCAGGTGGAAATAAGATGTATCGGGATATGAAGAGGACCTACTACTGGGAAGGTATGAAGAAAGATGTTGGAAATTTTATTTCCAAATGTATGAACTGCCAGTTGGTAAAAGCCGAGCAGAAGAAGCCAAGTGGATTGCTTCAGCCATTAGAAGTTCCTACATGGAAGTGGGAGCAAGTATCGATGGACTTTATTGATGGGCTACCTAGAACAAGAACGGGAAATGAAGGGATTTGGGTCATCGTAGATCGTTTGACTAAGAGTGCGAGATTCATTCCTGTTCGATCGACTAGGACTGCATCAAAGTTGGCGGAGTTGTATGTTAAGTGGATAGTTCGATTCCATGGTATTCCGAAGAGTATAGTGAGCGATCGAGACCCATTGTTCACTAGTGGATTTTGGAAGAGCTTCCAGGAAGTTTTGGGAACCGAGTTGTGTTTGAGTACAGCTTATCACCCTCAAACAGATGGTCAGACCGAGAGAGTCAACCGAGTTTTGGAAGATCTCCTCAGAGCTTGTGTTTTGGATTTCGGAGGATCGTGGGAAGATCACCTTCATTTGGTGGAGTTTGCATACAACAACAGTTACCAGTCAAGCATTGGTATGGCACCGTATGAGGCATTGTATGGAAGACCGTGCAATTCTCCGACATGTTGGTTGGAAACTGGAGAAAAGCTGATGCTTGGGCCAGAGATGATTCGACAGACTACGGAGTGTATAGAGATCATTCGGCAACGAATGAAGGCAGCCCAAGACCGTCAGAAGAGTTATGCCGATAAGCGTCGAAAGGATTTGGAATTCGACGTAGGAGACATGGTTTTTGTGAAGATTTCTCCACTGAAGAATGTTATCCGATTCGGGAAGAAAGGAAAATTGATTCCGAGATTTGTTGGACCATTCCCGATCATCGAGCGAATAGGAAAGCTCGCCTATAGGCTGGAATTACCAGAGAAGATGTCGAGTGTGCACAATGTTTTTCATGTATCATATCTACGGAAGTATGTGCACGACTCGAGTACAGTGGTTTCTGCTGATAGCTGTGAAGATTTCGAAGTTGATCCAGTCGATAGAAGACCTCGTAAGCCGCTTCGTGTTGTGGAAACCGACACGAAACAGCTTAGGAGGAAGGTAGTTAAGTTGCTCAAGATACAATGGAGTGACGATGATAACGACTGTACGTGGGAGGTGGAAGAGAGGATGAAGGCAGCTCATCCTGAACTCTTCGAGGTATGGCCCTAAGGTGTCGTGTCATCTAACGAAATTGTAACTTGTTCTAGTTTTAGAATTCTGTACGCTAAGCTAGAATTGGATGCATGGTTTGCTGATTGCTATGGATGGTAGGCGTGCAGAATAGTCTTTGATTGCCTTGATTGTTTGGAATTTCGGGGGCGAAATTCCTAAGGGGGAGAGAATGTAACGACCGGTATTTTAACGGATCGACAAGTTCGTCAAAATCTGGAATTTTCAGCATTTTAAGTCATTTCAGATTTTGGATATAATTTGTCTAAGTCCTAGGTCGTGAACGACCTAAGAGCTAAGTCGTGACCGACCTATAGGATGGTAGTGAGTTAAGAAGGTTTGCGACTTAGAGGTTAGGTCGTCTTGGTTTAGGTCGTAGTTGGCGACCTAAGAGGTAGCGCGACCTAGAGTGTGAGCGACCTAAGTTTGAGAGTTGAGTTGTTAGGTCGTCTGGATGACCTAAGGTTAGTAAGCGACCTAAGGGGATGGGTCGACAGCGACCTAAGGAACTAGAGACAGTAGTTAGCAACCTAGGGTTAATGACCTAATTGTTAGCGACCTAAGAGTTAAGCAGAATAGGGGTTGGCTGGTTAGCGTAGTTAGGTCGTTAGACGACCTAAGGTGTTAGGTCGCGTGTGTGTTAGGTCGCGTGAGTAGGTTTGAAGTGGGATGTTAACTCGTAAGCGTCTTAAGGAAATTATTAAGTGTTAGGTCGCGTCCCAGTTGTTCGCGACTTACGTTAGGTCGCGAGGAAACTTAAGGTGTTAGGTCGTAGCCTATGTTTTAAGTCGCGAGCGACCTAGGAGTTAGCTGTTAAGTCGTAACCCAGTTATTTGTTAGGTCGCGTAAGGCTTAGCAGTTAGGTCGAAGATGTGCTTAAGCGCTAGGTCGCAGGTGCGCGTTAGGTTAGGTCGTAGGGGCTGGGGGTTTTGTTAAGTCGTAGGTTGGTAAGTCTTTAGGTCGGTAGGTTTTAGGTCGTAGGTCGTGGACGACCTAACTCCGAGCGACTTAAGGGAATTTCAGCTATAAATAGGAAGGGTTTTTCTCACTTTTTGGGATCCGGATTTCGAAGCGACGAAGTGCTGCCATTTTGAGAGCTCGACTTCTACACTTCTTCACTTCTTTTCTCCACTCTAATCTAGTGCTTCCATCCATCCAAGTTGAAGATCAAATTGAAGATTCAAGAGCTTAGATTGAAGATCTTCATCCTTTGAAGTGAGATTTCTTCGTTTGAAGCGGATTTGTTATAGATCAAGCTTGATCCTTCACTGTCCAGATCTGAAGCGTGTTGATTTGTGGTTGTTTAGGTGATTTGGTGAGTGGTGATTATCTCTCACACGGATCCAAAGGAGTATATCGGATTGTTGGCTCGATTTGGTGTTAAAATAGTGATTTTCATGCATTTTCTTCATCCTAAGTGTAGATCCATATAAATCCATTGTTCATGATGATTTGACAACCATTTTTACTAAGTGTTAACCTATGCAAGTTCATTCATCAAGATTGTAGAGATATTTCTTATGATTTCATGCATGTTAGACTTTCAACTCTTTAATTACGAAATTGCCATTATTGTGATAATTGTCTATTTAGATCTTATTTGAATGCTTGATTGTTTGGATTAATGTTTGGTTGATTGCTATGAATTAGATGATTGATGATTTGATTTAGATCGAAGATGATTCAAAAGCTAAGGGAAAGGCTCTTGAATTGGGAAGGCTGCTCGTGGCATATGTAGCGGGATGATGAAGCTCTTATGCATAGATGATGATGTTGAGATGAGACTTTGCGAGGATGTGATGAAGCGAAGTATGATATGAGATAGTCTTGGTCTAATCCAGACGGGATCATTCCAAGCACGTTGGTAACTCGGTGATATGATTCGAGTTAAGGGTAATGGATGCTTGAGAGGCGCTTGAGCTAGTATGGAAATAGTCGTCAAGGAGGATGACTAGGAGGCTTGGATAGCATCGTTGTTGAAGGTTCTAGCATGCTCTAAGCAAGAGTACGTTTGGGCAGATTCGATAGTCCCAACGGCCAACTGTTGATGGTCGAGTACTCTGGGCAGATTCGATAGTCCTAGGCACGGGCTGCGACGACGTGCGGGAGCTATGTCTAGAACCGGGGTTTCCATTAGCCCTTGACGGACGGCTGAAAGAATGTGCCGGTCATTCAATTAACGGTGATATCGAAGCAATGATAATAGTGATAGCCAGAGTCATGGATGTTTGGTTGTATCGTCATTCGGTCTCAAGAGCGGTATTTTCTGGGTGCTTATCTGATCTTGGTTTAGGCCTTGGGGGTTTGTACTTGGAAAACATCGCCCTTGACTCGAGTGATAATAGCTTTACTTTAATTTGTATGCTCGACTATGTTTGCTTCTGCGTAGTGTGTGTTTGGGGGCTATCACTGTAGAAAGAGGTTGGAGTGGGAGGGTTGTATTCCTATTACTTTTCCTTTATGCTCTTTTGGTATGTTGTTAGTTAATTTACTGCTCACTAAGACTGTTGTCTGACTCAAGGCTTTATGTTTTTAACTCTTATTGTCTTGGGCTGTTCGTCCATTTTTGGGACGGGCAGACTAGGTAGCAGGTGACAGGTGCTGTTCTTGCTTCTCACGATGATGATATCGAAGACGAGCTGGAGGGTTGCATATTATCTTCTTACTATATGCACTGGATGTTCCGCTGTTTTGTATAACTCTGAATGTTATGTAGTGAGGCTTGATGTATTGGCTATTTGGATGTTTGTACTCAACTACTATGAAGTTTTATATGATGGCATTTTATTCTGTAAAGCTTCACTAAATATATGTTCTATTGTATTTTGTCCATGCGCTGTGAGTAATACGATAGATTCTGTTGTTTTATTTTACCCTGACAATCGTCCATGGCTGCCTGGCACACTTTACAGCGCACTATCTCTAGATTTAGTGCAGGGGTCATGGGTGGTCGTCACAATCTTCTTCATAATCAAACTCTACTCAAAAAATTGTATAGTAGGCTCTGATATCAACTGTTAAAGTTTTTCCTACGATCCCTACACAATTAGATTTTAGGAGAGATAAGAAGTGAATAAAAACAAACACATGAATTCTTCCAACAAAAACCTTTATTAATTCACCAAAAAAATTACAAAATTGAGAAGAAATATCAATCCCCAAAACCCAACATGATACACTTTTTCCCCACATACATAATGAACCCTATACATGCCTATAATAGACTTGACAAAATGCCTTCATCAATCACCGTTTGATTACTTCCATCTTTAAAATAAATCATTCCCATGTTAGATAATTTGTTGCATTCTCTAATGCAATAAAAGAGGCACTAATCACTCAACCAAATCCACAAATTCTATAAACGATGCAATATATTTGGGTCACAATTCCACATCGACTCAAATATCTTCAAAATCTACTTAAATATGAAATATTGTATCACCAAAATCTAATATAAACAAACTACCAACCAGAGACGAGTGCAAAAAATAGAAACATAAAAGTGAAACACAATGTTTACTTTGCAAATCTGAAAATGAAAGCAGTGATCATATTTACTTTGACCGTATGTACTTAAGACACATCTGGTCAATTGCAAAAGCAAAATGCAACTTCTGCCAATACCAGGCACTTCAAGAAATAAGAAGTAGTATTCAATTTATCCAACATAAATTCAAAATCAAATCAAAGTAGTTTGATTGCATAATTCTCACAGCTGTAATATATCACTTGTGAAAAGAAAGGAATGCAAGATTACACGACAACAAAGAAATAGATAGCTTACAACTTTGGAAAATTATAGAACCTGATAGTCAAATTCTGTTGAAAAATTTCAACATATGGGCCACATATGTAAAAATAAACATGTTGTGCTATTTTGGTGTAAAGCTTAATTAAAGTGATTAAATTTTGAATTAAAGCTAAAAGGTTTAAGGAAATAATTGTCATGGTATTAATGTGTAGATACCGACAATTCTAATTTGTTGAAGGGCCAAATTAGGAAAAGCCAACGTTATAAATAAGTGGCTATAGTCTTCAAATTACATAAGCTCTAGTTGTTCTCATAATCTCTTGTAATGACCCGCCTTTTTGACCTTCAGAAGTAGGCACTAATACAATCACGGTATTCATGTGTCGAGCTTCCAAGTGTCGGAACGACAGATTGTTGGGAAAAAAAACTGCACCAATCAGTCCATTTTGTCACACTTTTCCGCTTTCAAATTGTAACGGTAATAACCGTTGCAAATTTCTCACAATTATTTTCGTCGTAGACGTTTGCCACGGTTATTATCCTAACTAAATCTAGAAAATTCGTAAATAGCTAAAATTACCATGGATTTTTATCTTCTATTGTTGCTTATCCTATTTCTCACACATAACATTTCATCGTTTCTTATTATTTCCATTTTCGCTCCATTCTAGGGTTATTGCCCCTTCAATTTGTTTTACCATCGCCTCCGCCGTTCTGCTACCGTTTCCGATGTTCTGCTACCGCCTCCGTCATTTATTCTTCAGCAATTTGACGAAGACAAAAGAAGATTATGGCCTGTGTTCTATTTCAGCAATCAATTGGAAAAGCAAGTTTGATATGTTTCATGATTTTCCAATTTTGTTGTATTTCAAAATTTACTTCCCAAATCATGCTTTCGTTTGGCTAGAAATTGTTCTTAACAATTGATGTTGATAATGAATTTTTTTAATCTATGTTTTCTCGTGCTCTTTTTTTTGTTCAACCGTACTTTGATATGGATTCCTTACGTGAGTGAAATTACTAACGTACTTTGGTCTATGCTAATTTTTCTTTTCTCTCTTAGTTTTTTTGTTATATTTTATGGATTATCCAATACTGAAAGTTTAACATTGAATTGAATAACTGTTTAGCATAAGGTTCATGTTGTATGTGTGTGCGCTCATAATAATAATTATCACTTGCCCAATTTGCATCTGGAGTTGTATAAACTGAGCATTACTATTGGCACATACATGTTACATTAAAAGTTATTTAGATTTCAAACAGCAGCAGAAACTATGTGCGCTTTTCATTGCAGTTGGCATGCATATTTTGTGTTGCCGTTTGACCACTTCCTTTTTTGTATTTTTCAATTCAAACGGTATTCAACTACCAAATGTAGTGAAGATTATATCATTCTTCAAATGCTACTGAAATCAAGTATTTTCCAATGTATGTGATGGTGCGAAAAACACTGCTCTATAAATTGAGTTTTGGTTAACTACAGAGCCGGTTTTGGGATTATACTTGCTAAAAAGCGGAATTAGGGGTCCTGGATGGGGCAACTTACACTAGAAAATAGTAATAATAAGGTTACTCCACAGAACTTACACTAGAAAATAAGGAGCGAATTGATGATTATATTCCAAACTATTTGATATGTTCCGTCTAATTTTACAGTTATGCTGAATGTTTGGAAAGGTTTGAATTTCTGTTGAAAAATGTTGTTAAATAAATAGATTCCATTTGGTAAAATTATCAAACTAGCTGACAACTTTTTATGTAGAGTTTTAACAATTTTATAAATAAGTACGTAAATGATTAATGCTGCTTTTATATCATGAAAAATTGAGCTTGACAAGTATATAACATGAATGGATGTTTAAAATCTCCCATTGAATTCTGGCTATTCATCTCAAGCCATAATTTAAAGAAGGGATGATATCAATCAAAGCTTCATGAACTAAATTGCTTTGTTACTAGAATAAAGTACATACATAGGTGCTTCTTGTTTCCACCCAAGAAAAATTATTCTCTATCCCTATGAAACACAAATTAATTTTCATGGGTGTAATTTGGGAAACTGTAAAAAAGGGAGTCAATTAGAATCCAATGAAGGCAGGCACTATTCAAAGAACAAGAGTTTAGACAATTTAATTATGATTACAGAGCTAATAACAATGAGTGAGCTTTCAATGAGTTGTATCTTTTTTGTATATTTTTAACAATGAGTCAGATTAGGAACATTATTGGACTTAAATAATAAAAAGTTATTGATTTACCTTAATTATACTATAACAATCTAATTACATTTCAATCAATCATCATTCCTTATTTATTTCACTTTTTAGTAGCTAATCTAAGGTGGGATTTCGAATCTTTTCTCTTTTCTAAAAATGATAGAATTCGAAGTCTATTTCTTTTCTGCTGTTGTTTCTTTATTTATGATTTATTCGTTATTTGTTTAATGCTTTTCTTTTGTTCTATTTTTGATTTGCAGGTAATACTATTATTTTAAAAGCAGTGTCGGAACATCTATGAAAAGTGCTAGGATATTTTAGAATCGAAAAAAGGAATAGTTCAGTAAGTCTGTGAAAATTGCTAGGAAGACCAAATGGTATGTACTAATTTACTGTTACTGCCTTCTTATCAATCTTACATATATTTTGGACAAGTTCAAGGAAATTGATTTAAAAATTATACAGCGGTATCTATCCTATAGTTACGGTCAAAGCTTAATAGTGGCTAACACTTTGTGAATCAACAACACAAAAAATTTAGCATGCAATCCAAATTATATTAGTAAAATAATCTTCAAGTTCTAAGAGCTAAAAAGATATTGTAACAAAATATGATCCTTATTCATTTAAGATTTTGTCCTTGATTAAATAGAAAAGTAGAAACTGAAGCAGTAACTTATTTTTAGATTCCATAATGTCACACTCCTTTAATTAGTTTTTAATTTACTCATTTGATTTTACAATTCTTTTTGGCCTGTTATGTTGAGCGACAAAACGTGTGGTCTATAACCAGATAATTTTAGCGGCCTTTATTTGCTAAATGATTTTACATCACAATTTTCATTACTTTATAAAACACTTAATTTCTTATAAAATATTACATCTAATGTGCATAGGTTATTATTTATTAGGATATCCAGGCTTAAGAATCGAGTTCATACAGGAAACGTATGTGTCCCACCTATTTAAGTTTGGAATTAAAACATGTGTTTACTGAGTGGATATTAAAAATGTATCTTTTTTAAAACATGGTATCATTATGTGGCTAATCTATTAAGTTTCCCCCATCTATCTTTTTTCTATATTTTTGGTGCAAATATTTGAAATTAATTCATTTTCATAAACTCCAAGGAGATGAAGGAAGAACAAGTCGGTCTCAGTCTAAAGGAAATAAACACTTACATTTAGTTTACTCATTTGTGTGGCTTCAGTTATACGCAGACTATTTGCAGTTTATGGTAAGTAGTTTCAAATTATCTTAATTTTTAACAAAACTATTCAACCTCTAAGAAATAAATAGGTTTTTGTACTATTTTGAAGAAACTTAAAGACATTGATAAACTGGAAGTCATTAATCAAATATTTGATTTACCTGTATTTCTACATATGCCTACGGTGATTCAGAGGGAAATTACTATAGCAATGAACATATTTATATACAATAGACATTAATATTATTTGGCTGGCCCCATTTCATAATTAGGTACTGGGGTAATGTTAGCTGATCTCATGCATTTTTCTAGGCTGCTAATAAGGTAAGGTTATCAAGTCACTACAACAAAAATACCCTATTACAACGCCCTTTTTACAACGGGCATTTGCTGCCCGTTGTAATAGAAGGCTATTACAACGGTCCATTCAGGACCGTTGTAATAGATGCCCTATACAACAACCTTTTTACAACGGCATTTGCTGCCCGTTGTAATAGAAGGCCATTACAACGGTCCATTCAGGACCGTTGTAATATATGCCATATACAACACCCTTTTTACAACGGGCATTTGCTGTCCGTTGTAATAGAAGGTAATTACAACGGTCCATTCAGGACCGTTGTAATAGATGCCCTATACAACGCCCTTTTTACAACGGGTATTTGCTGCCCGTTGTAACAGAAGACTATTACAACAGTCCATTCAGGTGTAATAAATGCCAATTTTCGACAATCAATAGTTAATAATTACAATGCTTTCTTAAAATTAAAATTTATTATTTATTAATATTTAACAATCAATAATTAATAATTACAATGTAATCGATGCCGATTTTACAACGGCCGTAAAATGCCTGGTGTAATAAATGCTCGTTGCCGATTTTTGATAATTAATAATTACAATGCTTTCTTCAAAAATATAAATTACTATTAATTATTAATATTTAATAATTAATTATTAATAATATTAATATTAATCATCATTATCTTCGATTATTTATACATATTTACTTACTCAATATTTATTTTTTATATTAATAATTTATTATAGTTAATTATTAATAATTAGTAAATTATAACTAATTTTTACGACTTTTTAATAATTAACAAATATTATTAATACTTAGTAAAATAATTAATAATTAACTTTTAATAATTGATATTTTGTAATTACTATTTATATTTAATATTTAACTAATTTACAATTTTAATAATTAATATTAAATTATTTACTATAGTTTAATAATCTAGAAATAATTTTTTTCTAAAATTTAAAAAGGTCCATAAAATTTAGAAATAATTAATATTAAATAATTAATGTTAAATAATTAATAATTATAAACAATAACGTACATAGGTCATTATTTATAATTTATCACAATTAATGATTACTAATAAATAATTTATAATCATTAATTATTATCTATAATTAATATTTATTTTTTATATTAGTAATTTATTATAGTTAGTTATTAATAATTAGTAAATTATAGCTAATATTTATGACTTATAATTAATAAATATTATTAATACTTAGTAAAATATTTAACAAGTATGTAAGTCAAACTATCCTTTTAAAGTATGGAGGGACATGAGCCAAATTTTATTTAAAGAGAGAGATGTGAATCAAAACTTTTCTTGGTATATCTTATTTGTATTTCAATTTAAAATGAATTAGGATACTAAATATATACTAAAAAATGTTAATTGTGTTAAATTATATTGGGAGAGCTAAAGTTATGGGTTCATGAACTGAATAGAAAAAAGGTCCGCGAACTCACACTTGTTTCGCGCCTCGTTTCCAACTAAATTTCATTTCCCGCTTTACTTGCCCCATTTTTCCTTGATCTAATTTCCAAATCCCCGCAGAATCCCCAAACAAAATCATTTCCTTTCTCTACCAAAATACCACAATACTACCCGTGCCTAGATCTGAAGCCCAATCAACAAACAAACCTCCACTTGCCCTCGACGGCCTTTCCCGATTCGAACCAAATCTCCAGACAGGATCGTGTTGACGAACGATGTATGCGAGGCGGGGGAGCTGATTGACCTAACACTGCCATTGAGGTCGGCGGAGAGACGGAGGCAGTAGTTCTGGCAGTTGGGCCAAGTGCGCGACCCGATGCAGAACCCACCGCCGTGGAAGTAAAAGAGGATCGGGAGTTTGGAGGAGTGGGATCGAGGTTTGTAGAGACGGAGGGAGAGGTTGTGGGTGGGATTGAACTGGACGTCCTTCCAGTCGACGGTGCCGTCGTCGTGGATGGGGACGGGGAAGCTAGGGTTTGGAGATCAGACGATGGACCCGTCGCTGTAGACTCTTAGAACACCGCGGCATTCTTCGATTTCAGTTAGGCTATCGGTGGTCGTCATGGTCGGTTTGGAAATAGGGCTGTGCGGGTGGAAGAGGGTTTATTAAATAGTGCAAAGGACGATGAACATGACAAAATGCAGGCTCATTTGTAGTTTTCTCTTTTGTACGTATGTATACAACAAATTGATGCGTGAAAGTTAAATGAACGATGATTGAATTAAACACACCGAAGAGTTCCAGTTAGAATCTTTAAATCAAGAACGGAATGTGAACTAAAATCCAAGAAGAAATCATGAATACTCAGTGCAAGCTAAAGTTTAAAGAACAATCCAGTTGACTGTAATCCCCATCAGGTTTTTCATGCTCACTCTTATAAATTGCAATTTTAAGTATAAAGAACAATCCAGTTGATTAGTTTTGGTTGTTAAGTTGTGTTTGCCTTTTTTTTCTTTTTCTTTTGTTTCTCTTCTTTTTTTGCAGTTCAGAATCATATTAGATGGATGTATCTTACTGGCATCTGATTGCTTGGATTTTGTTGGCATCATTTCCACTATTAGGTATGCTTGATTCATTTGTTGGACAAAATATAATTTGATTATCAATTCATTTTTCCCTGTGCTGTTAAATTGAAATTGAATTCTAGCTTAAAAATTTCCTCTCCATTGCACTTCCAACAAGGGTCTTTTTATTATTTATTTTTTGATTTTCCTATATAAAGTATTAATATCAAATTGGTATACAAACTGGTACCTAGAATTTGTCAGTTGATTTCTAAATGGGATAGTATGCAGATTAATCATGCTTAAGATGGAAATAGACATTCTAAAATATAAACTCAGTTACATGTCAGCAGTCTGTTTGCTTTAGTTGTTTAAGATGGAAATGCAAGTGGAGCTATTTTTTCTTACACCATATGATATAATATTATTGTACAATTTGTACATTAGCAATTTAATTATATGATTTTGGAGTAATTGGGCTATACAATATCAAATGTGAACTTTATTTGTGCTTATGTAACCATTACAAACTGTTGCTGGATACTTCTTTTGCTGGATGGTGCATATATAGTTCATTATTTACAAATGTTTATTCCGCAGATTACATTTTTGAAGTTTTGTGATGCCTTTTGCATAGCAAGGCTTGCATATTTCATTTCAGTTGATATAATTTTGTTTACTTTTATTAAATAATTTTTATTTAAGATGTTTGCTGATGTCCTCCAAAAATTTATGGTTCCGTGTTAGACATGGCATTGCTTTCTTTTTCTTTTCCTTTTTTGTTGCCAAGGGGATGTCATTACGTTCATACTGGATAGTACTGGATTTGCATTCAAAATTTTGTCTGTATCTCTAGTTTTCTGATATATGTACATGTTTTTCTAATTGGGACGTTTTGTTTGTACAGATTGGGACAAAAGACGAATATGAATTATTTAGGAACAGAATCTTGAAAATGGAGAAGGGTTATCAGACTCATTGTAAAAAAAATGTCATTCTAACAAATAGTGCAAGTGTGCTAAAAATTAGACTTAGCTCGTCCTTGTAAACTGAATGCTTACCAATCCGTCTTCATTTGCTGTTAAATTTGGAAATGGATTAGCATCTTTACCAAACTGAAGAAGCACTGCAGCTAGATCAGGACAAAAGAAAGCTTGTACAGAGAAGTCTACTCAGATATTATTTTTACTTAACGTGAGATACAAATTATAAACTTGTGATTGTCCAAGGAAGTTTAACCTACTGCGTCCTCTTCTGTTGATTACCAGGTTTCAGATTCCTGGAAATGCACAGAGTAGATGAGGAATTAAAGAAGAAGGCATGCTCAGAAAGATTTTGTGCCAAACCTGTGCAAGTTTCACATGAAGAAGAACAGAAAAACAAGAGCTCTCAGGTTTACATCTACCATATTTTCTTACCTACAATCTATATCATTTTACCAAACAATGTTTCATCAATTTCTTACATTCGTGGGTTTTCTGGTCCATCTAGTAATTCGTCTTGAGCCAACAGCATAAGCAATCCTGAGCATGTAATATCTGTAGATAGACAATTATACTTAGATATTTAACTTACATGTGATTGGCTGTTACTACTCAGAGGAAAGTTTAATTACAAATCTTGGGGTCTATTTAGCTTCGAAATTTGAGTTTTGTGTTTTACGTTCTTAACGTGTTCTTCAAACGGCGTGGAGATGAAGAGGGGTTAAAAATCCTAATCATTGCACCAAGAGAGGAAGAAAGAAACAAGATAGTTTTTGGTATTTTCCAAATAGACGGATTACAAGAAAAAAATTGTTTTATATGTTTTTCTTACTTTGGATTTTATGGATGTGGGTGCACCATAAAAGTTGCTATAAATTGGGCATCTTATATCTTTATTTTTTATTTTTTATAAACAACCTAGCTTAATTCTAAATTAATAAAAATGAAAATAGAACCACTTGGCCTTTTGTTATTCCCAAGTTTAAAGTTACTGTTATATTAGTATTTTTGGTTGGTTAACAGTTCATTTGTTTAAAATCTGGCTTGCGTTAGATATTGTTAGTTTATCGATCTACTTGGCTTGACTTGATTTTAAGGTGCTGGAGATTTAGGAATTATTAAAAAAATGCTTCTAATAATATAAGATTCAATTGATTTGTTTATATAGAAAGCTTGACAACTCCTGGTTACAGATTCAATTTAAAAAAAACAAAGAAAAGCAATATTTTGAGTTGTGTTCTTAATAAATAGTTAATTGTTTAAATATAGACTTGCATTCTTCTAACATATTAAACATTAAACAAAGACACTGAAATTTGAAACATTACACAAATTTAGAACACAGTGTTTGTGGTGCTTATATTTCTCTAGGTATAAACTAAAATAATAATAATAATAAAAACATACCTTACGTTTCCGCAACAATTTGCTTCAAACAACCAAACCAGTTGATACCTGTTCCGCTAATGCTAATTCAGAATCACTGCTAGGAAGTTTATATCTAAACCACCTAGCACAAAGGAGAAAATACATGAAATTCAAAACTCCTATACAAGCAATCAAATAATAGAAATATTCCAGCCTGCCTTTGTTCAGATTTCCATCCAGCCAACTACTCTTCCCCTTTCCTCCACCAGTCTTTTCATCGACAATATTCACCATGAAACTGCTCACATAACTTGCTACTGCACTGCTCAAAAACAATGTACAACCTGCTACGCTTGATATGTTGCCCAGTGATATTGCAATCTTGCACAGGAATGTATCTTGTGTGAATAGTGATGTAGTTGAGGCTTTTAGGCTATCAGTTATTGGAGTAGTTGAGTCTCAAAATGATGTTGGGTTGAATTCTAATAATATACTCGTGAACTTTAACTCACTTTTATCATTAGTTAATAATTCTGTTAACATAGTGGATGGTAAGAATAGTGATGGTTCTTCTTTCAGTAGTGATGAAGATCAGTCGGGTACTACTGTTAAGGATAATGGCTTGTTTTTGGCTGATTTTGTTAATCTAGTAGTTGAGAGAGATGTGGTCAGAGAATATTGCACGGTTGTCTTGAACGATGGGGTCTTAGGAATTTTGAATTGTATTGGTAGTAGTAAGGTTCTTGATGGTCCTTTTTTTAGTAGTGCTGCAGTTCAGTTGTGTTTTAATATAATGGATAATGATTTGTATACTTGCAGTTGGCATGCAGATGCTCATCTTTCTTTGGAGAAATTTTTGTGCAAACTGAGGGTAGTTGGAAGTATGGTTTGTGTGCAAGCTGGATGTGGAAGAGGAGGTGTACGCAGGGGTATTGCAGTGGAAAGAATGCAGTGGAGGAATGGAGACGGTGTTTGTTTGTTAAGTGAATGCTCAAATATTGTGCATTTTCTTCATTTTTTATTTGCTCTAAGATACATGTTTTATTTGCTCAAATATTGCACATGTTTTATAAACGTGTAAAACTATGCTTTTAGTCTTTTCTTATGTGATTTTAATTATTTTACGACAACATTTAGTATTAGTATGGATGTATTGCATGGATGCTGTTGTAATTATTTTTAAATTTGCAATTATTTTGCAACGGTCAGAAACCGTTGCAATATCATGTATTACAATGGGCATTGCCCGTTGCGAAATCCATACTACAACGGACATTGCTCGTTGTAAAATATAGTCGACCTATTACAACGAGGTCTAATACAACGGGCGCATGCCCGTTGCGAAATTTATATTACAACGGGCATTGTCCGTTGTAAAATGATTGTTTTGTTGTAGTGACTTTTCCTTTTTAGTGAAATTTTCCATATATAATAATAAGTTATGTATGTATATATCATTTAAGAAACAATTTATATCTCTTTGATGTATCATATGGTATTTTTTGCTTTATTTCTTTTTATGAAGATCTCCTATCCATAATTAACGAGTCCATGGTTATTTCTTCCTTACTTTTTGGCGGATGGCATTATGACAATTGTATATCAGTCTTTAGTATTTGCATATATGGGCGAACCTGCATATCTTTCAAAGCGGAAACAGAATCGACAGAGAAGCTTCTTTAACACTTATTTGGTATTTTTTATAAATTTATTGCCATTACAGGTATACGTTGTTGGTAAATATTTTTTATTTTCCTACATAGTACATATTTTTTATATGGAATTTTATTTGCATATATGGGTGAACCTGCATATCTTTCCAAACGGAAACAAGACCGAAAGAGAAGCTTCTTAAACACTTATTTGGTATTTTTTATAAATTTATTGCCATTAAAGGTATATGTTGTTGGTAAATATTTGTTATTTTCCTACATAGTACATGTTTTTTATATGGAATTTTGTGTACTTGTATGCTAGTTACAAAGTATTTGGAAACTGAATCATAATTTAGGATAACAAAATGTCTATTAAGTAGACGATACAAACACCACTCATAATTGTGTAGAAAAATTTAGATATGCACCATATTTCAGCACCCCACCTCAACTGTATACTGTAAAACTAATTCTTAGCAACCATTAAGAGTAAGTTTTAAATGTAAAGGACACTAGCAATTTTTTTAAACATTTATAGTTTTGAATTACTTGTGCAATGCCTTTGAACCCTTGAACTCGGCATATTATCCCTTATCTAGGAACACCTCAATTTTTACCTATGTATAAACAAAAATAAGTGGCATATGCCATATTAAGTACTTGGAAAAAAAATCCTTATATGAAATTAAATTTTATGTCCATTTATGCAAAGGCAATAATGAAAAATTTTCTAATCCGAATCCAAATATGTAATTAGAGTTGATTCTATTTCTTTCAATCATTTTTTCTTTTTTTCTTTGTATTAATATATCTAGACAGAGTGTTATGGTCCGTATTTGTAATTGCCTCAATTAGTCATAATCATTGGTTGTCAAGTTATTATATTCACAAGACACTCTATGATTAGTCAATGTCGTGCATTTGGTTTCTTTCCCCGAGTAAAAATCATCCACCCATCAAAAATATACATGGGTTGGTTTATATTGTAGAGGTGAATAGGCTTCTAAAGATAAGACAAAAACTATTGGTTTCAAAAACACAAAACACTTAGAAATACCTATGATTGGTTTTATATTATCCCTTTTCATTTTAGCATATGCACAATCAAAATGACTATTGAATATTTTTCACAAATTAAAAGGAATAAAAGTAGAAAATAAATGGTTTATTAGAATGCAAATTTTAATTAATGTAAATTTATTGATTATTCAGTTTTGTCTTAATATTAATGGAGCAATTTTTTTTTTCCTTGTGATTTTAAGAAGAGAAGATGCATAAACTGACATATATGCACCAACACTAAAATTGAAGATTGAACAAGATAGCTTGGTATATATGGATGGATTTTAGGTTCTCCTTTTATTTGTTTGGCCAGGATATGTGAATAAAGCAGCTTTCAAGCTGTTGGTAGTTAGCTCCAGGTTTATAACGAAGAACCTCTTTCATACAAGGCAGACGTTGTTCACATATTGCACTAGTAGCTACCACCGGTAAAAAAAATATAAATAACACATAGGACATGCTGCTGCAATTGAGATCATGTTATAATGGTTTATTAAATTCGAATTTGAACTAAAGCATAGTTCTGCAGTGTAAAAACTTTCAGTGCTACCAGCTATGTTTTGATATTTGAACACATAGGCGAATGTTGTACCATAATTGTTGATATTTTTTGAAATTAAATTTTCTTCAGAAAATGAATTGTTATATTTTGCTATATATGCTTAGGAAATGAAATTGTTACATGTTGCTGTATATGGTTCAGAAAATGAATTATGATACGTTGCTGTAAATTTTGATTGATATGTGCGTTAGAAAGTTAGTAACAGTTATAAGTGTTACAATTTTGTCGCATTTATAAGCGTTATAAACATTTCACTGACTACGTTAATAAGCATGACGATTTTTACATTCCTCACGGTAATAAACGTTAGGAAATATTTATTTGAAACGACTATAAGCGTTACAAAATATGTCGTTTGTAACGGTTATAACCGTTACAACATCCGCAACAAAAAATTGCCATGCACCCTGTAGCCACGGTTATAACCGTTACAAAATCAATTTGTCACGCTTATAAGTGTTACAAATACCCTTTTCTGGTGTTGTGAAAGAAAGAAAAGACAGAACAGAATCTCACATCGTGACGAATAACATATAATATACAACATATCTTTACAAATGAAAAATTGAAATTTATTATACATATATCAGTCAGAGTCAACAAATAAATCAACAGCCTAGGACGGTTATAACAACATGTCCTCACGAGTGCTGATAAATATAAACAACCAATGCAGCGGAAATAGAATATACATGAATACATCTTAGAAGCATCCAACCCGTCTCCTGAAGCTCCAAGCATCTAAACTGAATCTGTAAATATGCTCGGTCTGACCCGAGCATTATGATAAAATAACACCCGGATCAGTTTGGTAAACCAGCGTAAGAAACACACATCAAATGGATTTTAATGTTATAAAAACCTTCTAAACAAAAGTATCTCGTAAGACTACACCGCACATAAACACGGTTGGATTTTTACATTACGATATCTAAAACCATTTATATTAGAAAATCCAGTGATATTATAATAATATCTAAGGGAAAAAATATCAATATTCAAGTAAGTTGTGAAGCTTGTGAGTGTACTTTACAACAATACTATGTATATAATCAAAAATCGCTAAGGCACGTTCTCTAGTCGTGTAGGATTCCACGGAGGTGCCCTTAGTACTTTGAGAACGGTCCTCATGCACAAGGATCAGAGTCATGCTTTTAAAGCAACAATACATCCCTAGTGATGTACAACAGGAAATACATATTTGGCCACGCAAGGCTGAATGCATCTCTCCATGCATGCATAACAACTGTAGGTAACACTAGGAAGGAGACGACTGCACCCTCATGGGTTTGCTAAACCCCTAGTTATGCCTACTATCTTTGGTTTTAGTTATTACTGAGGGTGAGGCTACGTCCGGCATTCCAGCTCACGCACCGCCAACTGAACAGATCACGGAACCACACATAGATTCCCATACCTCAACAGGTCTCGGAACCACACATGGGTTCCCACATCTCAATTGAGATCTCGGAATCACACATGGATTCCCATACCCCAACTTTAAATCACACATGGATCCTCGCATCTCAACAAAGATGTCGGAATCACACATGGATTTCCATATCCAACGGGTCTCGGAATCACACATGGAATCCAACATCCAAAATAGATCTCGAACCTCCTCCAAGCATAGAATCGGTACATGGTTTCAAAGTAGTTATAGTTTCGGGTCATCTCTTACAAGTACATTCCACCGCTTGCCGAATGTTCCAAAACCAATAGATCGATTTCCAAAATGCTTAATACCGGTTCATTTGGAAATAATCAAACAATACATAAGAGCAGGAATCACCCCCTAACCGTTTATGTGGACGGATCTCCTCATCATTTATCCTAGAAGAACAAAACGAGTTTATACATATAGTATAGCACCACCGACGGTAACTGTACTATATAATTCTCATGTTTCTCCAAGATATTTCCAGAGTTAAAAATCCTTCGGTGTTAAGTAGGGAAATATTTTCATACCATCAAAGGATTACATATTTATGCCAAAATTTGATAGTTGGTTATTTAACTATTAAATAAACAAACAATCAAATCAGAGATTACTTTCCCATGGAAACCACCAAGACTCTTAAAAT
This sequence comes from Allium fistulosum, assembly GCA_030737815.1. Classification (NCBI taxonomy): domain Eukaryota; kingdom Viridiplantae; phylum Streptophyta; class Magnoliopsida; order Asparagales; family Amaryllidaceae; genus Allium; species Allium fistulosum. The sequence goes on from CM060905.1 coordinate 1,150,719,656, forward strand.
TAATCGTCGATTGACTAAATCTCTTTCCAGAATATTTATCAAAATATTCATATACTTATTTGAACGATATAAGTATATTCACAAACCATTCCTTTCAAAACTTGGAAAACTTTTCCACATACTTATATAAAATAGTATAAGTATAATCACAACATTCAGAAAGGTTTCCTATTCCGAAATCGTATTAAAATGATCAAACCCAAATGTCATTAAAACACAGATATTAATAACCCAAACACTAATCCTTTCCATAAATCCTGTTATTTTATAAATGAATATCTCCTTTATAAATTTCCAAGTCTATTTATAAAATTTCTTTATAAATCACTAATCTATTTATAAAGTACTCATTATAAATCTCCAAGTTTATTTATAAAATACTCTTTTATAAATCTCAAAACCTTATTTATAAAACTTCCCACTTTTAGATCTCTAAAACCCATGTATAAATCAGCTTCTTTCTGAAATCATTAAAAGCCAAACTCCCTTTTCCAATTCCAAAATCTCTTTCTAATTCATAAATTCATTTAATGAATTATTTTCATTAAACAAAAATCTTATATAAATCTTCTCATTTAAAATGATTCTTTATTAAATAAACAATTTAATATTTTTTTAAACACCTTTTATAAAACAATTTTATTATCTACAAACACCTTTAAAAAACAATTAGTTATCTTTAAACAACATTAGTAAAATAATACTTTAAACAATCATTAAATAAATAATAAACTTTTAAACAAGTTAAATAATATAATAATTGAACTTCGTAATTTATTACCTTTAAAACATTATTGATATAATAGTAAATCAAATTTTAAACAATATTATTATTAACTTTAAAACAATATTATTATTATAATAAATTAACCTTTAAACAATATTATATAAATAATAATAAATAATAACTAACTTTACTAAAGAATTTTTTTTACAAAACGCTTTGTAAAACAAAAATTTAGCAAAACACTTTGTTAAAATAATTATTAAATACTCACTTTACTTAAATTTATAAAATTGAAGTTAATTTAAATCCAAAACTTTCCTATTTTAGAAAGAGGCTCATCGACCACAACGGTACTTACAAGCTACCATTCAATTCAATTTAACTTCTCGAGTTAAATTACATGTATTTACATAATCATGCACATATGTAAACCAAATCCATAATTACCAACCAATTGTTAACACATCACATATTCAGCATTAATCAATTGACACTTAAATAAATGTCCAAATTGATACAATAGCATAACGAAGATTTATTCTGCTAAACAAATGTCATTCAACATAAACTATTCCGTTTATTATTATTAAACGGTGTTTATTTGGCCAAATAGATAACACCAAAGAAGTATGCTTAAATTAACTATGTTATTATTTAAACACTGTAATTATATTAAATCAGTATTACTTTATCACTTTATACATTATCCATTTTCAAAAATGATAACTTATCCAAATCAAACAACCAGCAAATACAACACCAAAACAGACAATAAATCATTTTTATCTACTATATATCATACCGATTACCAAAAAGATAAGTTTAACTCACCGAAATTCCTGTTGTCGTCGAAGCTTTCTAGTTCCGCCTAAAATCGAATAGCGTTCAAATTTAGCACAAAATTCCAATAGCTTCAATCGCAACCAATCTAATTCCAAAGCGTAGTTAACGTCATTACGAATCCAATGTGACTGACCGCGCTTGATTTAGACCTGGTATGAGAAAGATGTTGATTTTATAAGATTTCAGGTTAAAATAAAATTAATTAACATTAATTTATAATTACACATTATCCTTAATTACCCAATGCCTAAATCATCTTCCCCAATGCTAAATCACGCCTACACACTGTATCCTCCCTATGCTGTGCACATATTTCTAGTGACACGGAGCTACAACCATCTGATTGATGAACCGATTCTGTCGTTGGCTCTATCTCCTTGATCTCCACCAAACGCACATCGCCATCATCAGCTCGGTCGACAAAGACGCGTCGTGACCTGACACCCAAATGCCGCGACCTAGGAAAAATCGCGTTAAAAAAAATCATGTCGCACTCCACCAAAATCCGGTCGACGACACTCCTACTCACCACAAACTCAAATCCATGCTTCAATCCATCAATCAACAACTTAAGCACCCTAAAAACTAAACCCTAGATTCAAATCACTAGCGACCATCACCGTCGCTTGCTTCAAGTCACAACCGGGCACAACCAAACCACTATAAAAATGAAGATCTACCCTCAATAAAACCAAATATCATGTTTTTTGTTTTTATGATTTTTATTTAATTTGTTATTGATTTTTAAAGGAAGAAGCTTACCAATTTTCTTTGTTTCGGTGATGAACGACACAAGGACGAGAGAAAGCATGTGATGTCGGATCTGTAAGATGTGTAAAAGTTGACTTATATTTATTTGTGATTGTCGACATTTTGTGTAACATCCCGTAAATTTTCGACTTTCGAAAATTCAACATCGATACTCACTTTATCGACTGCTGAGCCATCAAATGCCGGAAACCCGGAAAGTTATGGTTTTAAGAAAAAGAAAAGGTAGAAGAAGAAGAAGATAGAAGAAAAAGAGAAGAAAGAAACAACAACAGATACAGAACAGAGACAATATCAGAATCTTACACATCGCAGCGGAACAATATATAATAGATAAATGAATAATCTTTAAACAAAGAACTATATCATTTTATAACATACATCAATCATCAGAGTCACTATACAACTCAGTACAACAATGGACAGTTATATAAACTTGTCCTCATACAGAATACACAGCGGAATAAATACTATCAGATACAAATACTACGTCTCGTCATCCAGCTTATCTCCAAAGCTCCAGAATATCCAGAATATCCTGATAACATAACTCTAGGCTGCCCGTGTGGAAAATTTGTGGGCACCCAGAGTTTAGAAGGGAACAATAAACTCCGAGTCAGTCATGGTGACTGGTGTGAGATCGTAAAACAGTTATCTTTCTTTAAAAATAAACAACAGGAAAACTTTTAAAGTCAATTCGCAATGCTTTTGGAAAATGAAACTACCATAAGACCTCCCACCACACACACAATGCAAACGCAGAATTGGAGGAGATTTCTTCTTATGATAGTCAAAGATGCTTACTACGCAAAATCAAATCATTTTGATATTTTTATTAGTGCATAGTGTAGAAAACATTTCGAAAGTATAATATTAATCTTAGCCAGCATAGGCATTCCGCACTTATGCCTACTATAGCTACCATCCAAACAGTGGTGACCACCATAAGTGAATGATAGGTTCTACAACTAAAACCGTACAAGATCGTATTGTTTCTTTGGATTTCCAACAAATGGTCAGGCTAAGGAACTTCCTATCCACGATGGGTACGTCCCTGGAATAGACGACCCGAGAACCTAACGTTACGGTTAGATCTCTGCCAACACAAGGCCGGGTTACCTCTGCAAAAATAGGTAACTACTGACACGCGTATGCCATCCCCCGATCGTCACCGATCTTCCCGAGGATCCCCGATTTCCAACAAACCACATAGATAATAATAATGCAGTAACCACAGAGGTTAAGTATCTGGGCTCCATACCATGATACCACCTTTATCCAGAAGGAATGACATACACTAAGGGGCGCTACTCCCTAGAACCTTGCTGCATTCGTCCTGTTTCGACCATTTCCGGGGTGTGAGGCTCGACGAAGTCTCGTCCACAAAGCTAAGCTTTCTACAAAAAGCCCTGCTTCGGGTCAAACAAAATGATCAACCTATGATCACAAAGATATAAGATCAAATAAATGATCATATCACAAATGATCAAACACTGATCACTTCACAGCAACACTTAGTATGCCACGTTACCAAATTGGGATATATCGCTGATAAATTTCAACTACATAACCTCTGAGCTCGTACGTCTCAGAGAAGGGTGTTAAGCTAAGAGAATAAATTCTCCGCCACCAACAGAAATGTATTTGAAAGAAATCAGCTTTATATCTCAAATTGTAACGTCAGACACACAATCCATACAAGTCTGTTCCGGGATCGAACAGAACCGAAGGCACTTCTCACGAAGCCCTTGCAAATCCGGATAATTTTCAATCACGTCAGGACTTCCCGTCACTAAGGGTGATAAAACCTCTAAATCGAAGATCAGTCGATGTAGAGTAACTCGACGGTAATCCTTCCGTTTTCAAAAATATCCGGTCTTCAACACCGGTCTTCAAATGCGATTCATAACGACGTATCACATATTCGGAATGGGTTATACGACCCCATGGTCCTTTCCCGGCTAACCCGAATAGTGAGCGTTAATTCAAAAATAAGTGTGGCATTCAAATTCATCCAATTCACAACAATTATCATTCAAGGTAATTATTGATAGTCGGTTATTTAACTATCAATAAAGATGCGCAACATCATCAGGTTCCAAATAATTTTCCAAATTATTTCATCTTCAAAAATATCTTTACTAGATATAAAATTTCCACATTTCAAAAATAAATCAACGTTTATTTTCCTATACAGTTTCCATCTCCTTTATAAATTCCATAGTGAATTTATATCTTTCAAAATATCTACTGATATACAGTTTTCAATCCATTTCACATATTCACTTTCGATTTATCTTTAAGAAGATAAATTCTCAAAAACATTTCATTTCATTTTGGAAAAGCAATTCCATTCTTATTAATAATAAGAAATTCACAAATCTTTTATTTTCAACACTTGGAAAATATTCGATATACTTAAATCAAATTAAGTATATATTTCTTTCTTTAAGAAAATATTCTTTTAACACATTTATTTGGGTCAAAACGGATGTTACGTAAAACATCGTTACGACGACCCAAAATCGCTAGTATAGGGATTCGAGAATTTAGATAGATATGTAAATCCCAATACTATATCAAAACATTTCCTTTCGGAAATCATTTACTATAACAACGGTGTTATAGTCCACCATTTCCTTAAATTACTCGAAAACGTCTATTTCAACAAGAACTGCGGAAATCTATGCTTTCGATTCATAATACATTTTAAAACATCTTTAAAATGTTTAACTTCATTTTTTTAAAATATTACTTCTTCAAAAATGAATCCATTTTATTCAATAATATATTCACTGTCCAAAATCGTGAATATATCTTCTTTAATAATCTTCCATATTGAATTTATCAAATTCAATCTATTTCGAATTTATAAACACGTTTATAAATTCTATTTCTATTTATAAAAACTACAATTTATAAATCTTCTTTATTAATAATTTGATCAATATCCCATTTAAAGGCAACAATCCAAGTTACAAGTAAATTTCTTATCAGTCTTTATTCTACAACTTCATTCATTTGATAACTTCATTCCTTTTATACTTCATACTTTATAATCTATAAACTTCAATCTTTATAAATCTATAAACTTCAATCTTTATAAATCTATAATTCTATAAATCTCATGTCTTCACAATTTATAATTCTATAAATTTCTAACACTTATAGAAACTCGTTTTAAAATTCCAATACTATTAATTGATAAATATCAATTCTGTACATCTTTTATATATATCATTCTTAAATAATTCAAAAGAAATCCAACTTAAACTATTTTATTTATCACTTGACTATTTATTTCAAAATCACCTTTCAGGTATATTTCACAATTTAAAATTTTCATAACTTTATATTTATAACATTTATTTATTTATTTAAGATAAATAAATTCCAAAATTTAATAAATCGTATACTTTCCAAAAATCACTTCAAAATCCCTTTTAAAGTACAAATCGTTTATTTTTAAACTTTTTAAAATTGAACCCGATGATGCAACGCATCAATTAGTCCATCACAACATCAAACATCATATATCATCATATGATGACAGAATATATATCAACATCTGTAAATAAATAAATACAGTTGAGGAATCCAGTTGGATCCCTCCAACCTGTTTCCCTGCATCCAAAGACGTCAGCACAATACCAATTCCGCTCCAGTACGGAATTATCGCGGTATATAGGTTTTTTATAAATCCGCTTACTAACGGCGCAATAGGGTCTCATCCGCTATACGAGGCGGGAAATCAATCAATCCAATATATACATATGCCAATATGTATATACTGCTATATATATAGATATATCCTATCATATCTAATAGCACATTCAAACAAATCAATCAATAACTGAAATTCAATTATAAATCTGAGTGAGAAGATCTCACCTTAGCTTTTATTTTGCAATCCCATTTTCATTCTCGGCTTGATTTCTTTACAGATTTTGCCCTAGTATAAATAATTATACAATTCGTTAATATTCGAACAAATCGAATAACAAATTTTCATTTGATAATTTCGATTCACTAGTGGTTTCATTTTAATAGTTAAATAAATTGATAGTTTTATTTAAACCAATATTTCTCCTTTAAATAAATTTATCTAACCAACCACTTAAATTTAAAACTAAATTAAATCCAAACTTTATTTTATAAAAGATCTTTATTGATTAAAATAAATTAATGAGTTCATTAATAAATAAATCCCATATTAAATTATTTAAATAAAATTAGTAATTGAACAAATGAATATATTACGTTATTTAACAGATTACTTTTTACTGTAAAATCAAACTTGCAATTTATAAAACAATACCTTACTGTTTAACCGTTAACTTAAAATTTCCCTTAAATTATTATTTTTCTTGTAACCAAATGAATAAATTAGTTAACTATTTAAATTTAATCAATATGTTTTAAGATCAAGTAAATTTCTAATATGCATATTTATTTTATTTTACCAAATTAACCAAAACTGAGATTGATGAATACCTTCTTCCCAAATGCTTCAGGTAAAAATCGTAACCCCAGGCATGAGAATAAAAACTCACGTCGCCAGCCCCTCGATTCCGCTCTGCCTCCACGCGACCTCACCTCGTCGTCGCTGCCTTATCCATCGCGAGCCACCCCCATCCCTTCGATTGCCTCTACACTGAACGCGACAAAACTGGTGAACTCGCGAATCCCAATTCACAATTCGAGACTGCCTTGATGCCCTTCCCCATTGACTTCGGCCTCCTCCTCCTACTCGCCGCTGCCGCGTTCGCGAATGCCTGGCCTCGCGAATGCCCTAAATCGCGCCTCACGAAATCCCCCTCCTCCGATACCACCTCGCGTGCGCGCGAGTGCCAGCCTCCCATCCCATCGAAGTCGAAGTCGTGAGAACCCAAAATCGACATCTGAACGACACCGCCGCCCTTTATTTTCTCGAACGAAATCCCCCCTTCCATCGCTGCTCGAACTCGAGTATAAGAAACTGTAGCAGAACTTCCAATCGGCAGTAGAAATATCGCGTAGGGGCAAGGATGAGTTTGACGATGTTCGAATGCCTTGCGACTTAAATTTTTATTTGAACTGGGGGGTTTCGTTCGTTATTAGCTGAGGGAAGAACCATAAATTTTCGAACCAAGGAACATTTCTTCTGCCATGTTTTGAACAGATAAGGAAGAGGGGAGAGGGTATTTGAAAACGACAGAGTATGGTTTGCACGATAGTCTCGTGATATTAGGCACGATTCCAGGGAAGATAACGTGCTGCCTTTGACCCATTTTAAATTTAAATGTAAATTGAATTCAATTTAAATTTCAATGCATTTACCTATCGTGTGCTCACAAATCAACACCGAAAAATACGAAAATTGAAATCCGGTAATAATTCAATGTTACGGACCCAACGGAACTGGTTTCGTCGAATTCCGAGACTGTTTGAAAAATGACTATTTTTAAATATCGGTTCGAACGATATAATTTCAAAACTGAACAAAACAGTTCGAAATTAAATTCTGAAGCTTCAATCATTTTCAGAATTATCAATATATATTTTACAAGCGTTTGAAATATTTTCTTCGGCTTAAAATTAAAGATTCAAATTTTTGTTCAACTTTAATCGATTAAATTTTAAAGTTTAATCGCCCAATTCAGCGATATATCGGGGATTCAAATTAAATCATCGTTCAAATACTCAAAATTAACTAAATATCCTCAATTTAATTTGTTCAAAATTCTGGGTCGTTACAGACTTCCCCCCTTAAAAGAATTTCGTCCTCGAAATTACAAGTTAGGAAAAGTGGTCCTTAACTCGTCTACTATTTTCACAATCCAATAGTTTTATCAATTTTTCAAAACAAATCTTCCTACTAAAGATTCGTTATTCATCAACTAAATTTCAACTTCAACTCTAAGTTTCAAACAACATTGTTTAACTTCTAAATTCAAATTCGAGTTTAAATTCAAATTTTAACTTTCAAAATTTCTCAAAAATTTTCTAACGCCCTAAATTTTCAAAAAATTTCGCCAGCGTCTCCTTTGCGCGGCTAATACGGCACGACTACAAAACGTCCCTACGGACTTTCAGATTTCAAAAAGAAAAAGAAAAAGCCAAGCGGCTAGACAAGAAATCATCAAAAACTCATATTTAAATTTAAATATGTACCTTTTGTCGAGCAATTCAAATTTATCTTTGAAATCACATTCAATTCCTTTTACAACACCTGTATATCCTACTAGCCATAATATCTAGTTACATATATTCAAACTATTTTGCAAATTCTATTACAAAATTTTCAATATCAACTGCTTATATATCTTTAGCTTACTTCACTGTTGAAGTTATACATATTCATTTTCATTCCATTTTACATTTCACATTCATTTGAATTCAATTCTCTGTTCCAATCTAATTTGAATTCGGTTTCAACTTCATTTACTACCAAATTCAAAAGAAGTTTAACATTCAGTTTTAATCTTATTTACTTCATTCAATAAGCTTCACTTACAAATTTTAATTTAACTTCACAAATCAAATTCAATTCCAGTTATATTCACTTATAAATTCAAAATAAATCTCAACTTTCATTTTAAATTGAATCTCATTTCTATCAGATTCTCAAATATTTTATAAGTCTTTGACTTACTAACATTTTGATTTATAAAATCATTTATACATTCACATTACTAATTCCATTATGAATTTTATCTTCAATTATCCTTTTTGAATTCTATTTTCATTTGTAAATCATATTTACAATTCATATTCATAATTTTTTATTCATATAAGAATTTATTTCCTTATACTTTCAATTCACATTTATAGATTTCATTTGTTAATGAACTTTAATTCCCATCACATTTACATATTTTACATTACAATTTCTATTTGGATAAGTTATCAACTTATTAATATTTCGTAAGTATTTTTAAATAGGATTCCAGAGTCGTTTCCACTTTTTCAAAACCATTTGAAAACAATTCAAATTCCATTTGAATTTCCAAACAAAACCCCAAATTTTCAAACAACTCCTATTTAAAACAATTTGACAGCAATTTCTCTTTTGGAAACCCGAAAATGAACACCAACGATGCCGCAGTCATCATCGGAATTATTTTCCAGCGACCTAAAAGAGTTTAGAGCTTCCATCTCTCTAAAATACTTTTCAAAATCTTTGAAATTCATTTTCAAATCAAAAAAAAAAAAAAAAAATTAAACTTTCCAAATCTCCAAAATTTTCAAACTCCTTTCAAAACTTTTCCAAAACTTCTCTGGAATCCCGTTTTAAATTACAATTCACATTTATAATTTACCTTCTTAAATTTCATTCGTATGTGAATTTATTTTAACTTTGGAGTTACGATTTGAATTTCTTATTCAATTTCAGTGATGATAATTCACTATTATTACTTCCTAACATCCATGCAACCATATACTATAGTACTTTATAGAAAAACATTTCTTTTCTATACAAAAATAGTTTTGGGTAAAATTATTTCATTTACCCTATTTAAAACAATACTGTGCCGAATTGTTCTATTCGAGTGTTTAGAAACCCCTTCGATACAGTTTTGCAAGACTGTGCCGACGAAGGTTCATATACCACTCAATAAACCAATCATCACAATACAAAACAATTTTATATTCAATAACAAATACGCGCTCATATCTATTATTACACTCAAACTCATTCTAGAGTACTGCTGACTCTATCTCTAATGAGTAACACCCAAAAGAGCAGGGTTGTCGCTTAACCATATGCTCTGATACCAAATGTAACATCCCGTAAATTTTCGACTTTCGAAAATTCAATATCGATACTCACTTTATCGACTGCTGAGCCATCAAATGCCGGAAACCCGGAAAGTTATGGTTTTAAGAAAAAGAAAAGGTAGAAGAAGAAGAAGATAGAAGAAAAAGAGAAGAAAGAAACAACAACAGATACAGAACAGAGACAATATCAGAATCTTACACATCGCAGCGGAACAATATATAATAGATAAATGAATAATCTTTAAACAAAGAACTATATCATTTTATAACATACATCAATCATCAGAGTCACTATACAACTCAGTACAACAATGGACAGTTATATAAACTTGTCCTCATACAGAATACACAGCGGAATAAATACTATCAGATACAAATACTACGTCTCGTCATCCAGCTTATCTCCAAAGCTCCAGAATATCCAGAATATCCTGATAACATAACTCTAGGCTGCCCGTGTGGAAAATTTGTGGGCACCCAGAGTTTAGAAGGGAACAATAAACTCCGAGTCAGTCATGGTGACTGGTGTGAGATCGTAAAACAGTTATCTTTCTTTAAAAATAAACAACAGGAAAACTTTTAAAGTCAATTCGCAATGCTTTTGGAAAATGAAACTACCATAAGACCTCCCACCACACACACAATGCAAACGCAGAATTGGAGGAGATTTCTTCTTATGATAGTCAAAGATGCTTACTACGCAAAATCAAATCATTTTGATATTTTTATTAGTGCATAGTGTAGAAAACATTTTGAAAGTATAATATTAATCTTAGCCAGCATAGGCATTCCGCACTTATGCCTACTATAGCTACCATCCAAACAGTGGTGACCACCATAAGTGAATGATAGGTTCTACAACTAAAACCGTACAAGATCGTATTGTTTCTTTGGATTTCCAACAAATGGTCAGGCTAAGGAACTTCCTATCCACGATGGGTACGTCCCTGGAATAGACGACCCGAGAACCTAACGTTACGGTTAGATATCTGCCAACACAAGGCCGGGTTACCTCTGCAAAAATAGGTAACTACTGACACGCGTATGCCATCCCCCGATCGTCACCGATCTTCCCGAGGATCCCCGATTTCCAACAAACCACATAGATAATAATAATGCAGTAACCACAGAGGTTAAGTATCTGGGCTCCATACCATGATACCACCTTTATCCAGAAGGAATGACATACACTAAGGGGCGCTACTCCCTAGAACCTTGCTGCATTCGTCCTGTTTCGACCATTTCCGGGGTGTGAGGCTCGACGAAGTCTCGTCCACAAAGCTACGCTTTCTACAAAAAGCCCTGCTTCGGGTCAAACAAAATGATCAACCTATGATCACAAAGATATAAGATCAAATAAATGATCATATCACAAATGATCAAACACTGATCACTTCACAGCAACACTTAGTATGCCACGTTACCAAATTGGGATATATCGCTGATAAATTTCAACTACATAACCTCTGAGCTCGTACGTCTCAGAGAAGGGTGTTAAGCTAAGAGAATAAATTCTCCGCCACCAACAGAAATGTATTTGAAAGAAATCAGCTTTATATCTCAAATTGTAACGTCAGACACACAATCCATACAAGTCTGTTCCGGGATCGAACAGAACCGAAGGCACTTCTCACGAAGCCCTTGCAAATCCGGATAATTTTCAATCACGTCAGGACTTCCCGTCACTAAGGGTGATAAAACCTCTAAATCGAAGATCAGTCGATGTAGAGTAACTCGACGGTAATCCTTCCGTTTTCAAAAATATCCGGTCTTCAACACCGGTCTTCAAATGCGATTCATAACGACGTATCACATATTCGGAATGGGTTATACGACCCCATGGTCCTTTCCCGGCTAACCCGAATAGTGAGCGTTAATTCAAAAATAAGTGTGGCATTCAAATTCATCCAATTCACAACAATTATCATTCAAGGTAATTATTGATAGTCGGTTATTTAACTATCAATAAAGATGCGCAACATCATCAGGTTCCAAATAATTTTCCAAATTATTTCATCTTCAAAAATATCTTTACTAGATATAAAATTTCCACATTTCAAAAATAAATCAACGTTTATTTTCCTATACAGTTTCCATCTCCTTTATAAATTCCATAGTGAATTTATATCTTTCAAAATATCTACTGATATACAGTTTTCAATCCATTTCACATATTCACTTTCGATTTATCTTTAAGAAGATAAATTCTCAAAAACATTTCATTTCATTTTGGAAAAGCAATTCCATTCTTATTAATAATAAGAAATTCACAAATCTTTTATTTTCAACACTTGGAAAATATTCGATATACTTAAATCAAATTAAGTATATATTTCTTTCTTTAAGAAAATATTCTTTTAACACATTTATTTGGGTCAAAACGGATGTTACGTAAAACATCGTTACGACGACCCAAAATCGCTAGTATAGGGATTCGAGAATTTAGATAGATATGTAAATCCCAATACTATATCAAAACATTTTCTTTCGGAAATCATTTACTATAACAACGGTGTTATAGTCCACCATTTCCTTAAATTACTCGAAAACGTCTATTTCAACAAGAACTGCGGAAATCTATGCTTTCGATTCATAATACATTTTAAAACATCTTTAAAATGTTTAACTTCATTTTTTTAAAATATTACTTCTTCAAAAATGAATCCATTTTATTCAATAATATATTCACTGTCCAATATCGTGAATATATCTTCTTTAATAATCTTCCATATTGAATTTATCAAATTCAATCTATTTCGAATTTATAAACACGTTTATAAATTCTATTTCCATTTATAAAAACTACAATTTATAAATCTTCTTTATTAATAATTCGATCAATATCCCATTTAAAGGCAACAATCCAAGTTACAAGTAAATTTCTTATCAGTCTTTATTCTACAACTTCATTCATTTGATAACTTCATTCCTTTTATACTTCATACTTTATAATCTATAAACTTCAATCTTTATAAATCTATAAACTTCAATCTTTATAAATCTATAATTCTATAAATCTCATGTCTTCACAATTTATAATTCTATAAATTTCTAACACTTATAGAAACTCGTTTTAAAATTCCAATACTATTAATTGATAAATATCAATTCTGTACATCTTTTATATATATCATTCTTAAATAATTCAAAAGAAATCCAACTTAAACTATTTTATTTATCACTTGACTATTTATTTCAAAATCACCTTTCAGGTATATTTCACAATTTAAAATTTTCATAACTTTATATTTATAACATTTATTTATTTATTTAAGATAAATAAATTCCAAAATTTAATAAATCGTATACTGTAACGACCCTGAATTTTGAACAATTTAATTTGAGAATATTTAATTAATTTTAAATATTTGAACGATGATTTGACTTGAATTTCAAATTATCAAAATGAATTGGCGATTAAATTTTTGAATTTAATCTATTGAAAGTTGAATAAAATTTGAATCTTCAATTTTAAGCCGGTTAAAAATAATTTAAAGGCTTAGAAAATTCATATTGATAATACTGAAGATAAGTGAAGCTTCAGAATTGATTTTAAAAGCAATCTGTTCAGTTTTGAAATTGTATCGTTTGAAATCGAATTTAAAAATAGTCTTCCGAGGCACAGTCTCGGAATTTGACGAAACCAGTTTCATTGGGTCCGTAATATTGAATTATTACCGGATTTCAATTTTCGTATTTATCAGAATTGTTTTGTGAATATATGGCGTATAAACGCGTATAAAATTTAATTGAATTCAAATTGAATTTCTGTGACAACCTGGATTTTCACCCGAATTATAATCATCGATGAACGATTAAAGTTGACAGATAATTTGTTGTTTATTGTTGAAATTTTATAACGATAAAATCTTCGTCAAATTGGCAATATTAATTTCTGTTTGAATTTGGAAATTGTAAATCGATTAGAATTCTTTTATTTAAATTTTTATTTGTACGAATGAATATATATTCACATAGTTTAGATTTTAACAACAAAATTTAAACAAAAACAAATTAAAAAAAAAAATAATTACCAAAAACAAAATTAGATTTTAAAGAGAGAAAAAAATAAATAAAATAAAAGAGAAAAATTAATACCATACCCTTAACCCATGCCTATACCACGTTCGGCCCATACCCTTATCTCTGCACAAATACGAACCCGATCCCCATTTCTTCCCATTCATTTACAAACCCTAAAAAGAAATCGACGAAGACGAAATAATGGCGGCCACGAGTTCTTCGATCTGCAAAGATTAGGGCTTCGGCTTCGCTCGCTCTTCACTACCGCGGCATCAACTCCAATCGGCAATCTCGTTCGACTGGCGAATTTAGGGTTTCGTTCGATTCTTCGATTTCGCTCGTCTCCATCTTCCTCTTCAATCGCGGCTGCTCCTACCCGCTTCGATCTAAGGTGAGTAACCCTAGTTACTCACATCTAATTCATTTTCGTCAATTTGCTTAGCTCGTTCAAATCTGTGATTTTTGTTGTTTGAATGAGCGATACTCTCGGTTGAAATTGTTACTTTGATGGTAGTTTCGTGTTGACTTCGGTCTGACCTTGGTTATATGATTTTCTGGTACATTGGTTTCGGCCATCATGTTGTCGACTATGGTTTAAAATAAAAATCTGCAACTAGATTTTGTGGAAAGAAATTTAGATGAGGATTTTCTTAAATTTTGAAATGGCTTTCATTGTGACTTCGACCCTATTTTGAAACTCACTGTTTGATAAATTTGAAAACTTGGATTTCGAAGCAGTTTCTTATGACTTGGTTTAAACTTGTATGTTTGCGGTTTCGACTTTCTGCAGTCGAATTTGGTTTTAACTCGGTTCAATTTCGTTGGGCATTAGGGTGTGATCGATTCCGATTTGATTCGTTCTGTGATTGGAATGATGATTTCATCTGACTCTGGCTTTGTTAAAACTGTTAACTTGGGATTGCGCTTCCTATATAGGTGTATACATATGCATATACATATGTATATATTTATGAGGTGATTGCATTGTTGTTTCTCTGATTTGTGTTCTGTTAATTTTCCTGCTCCTCACCACCAAATGTCGATGATGATTGGGTCTCTTTATATAGGAGTCTGACTTGATAAACGTGTTCTACACGTTGCCGATTCTTTCCTGTTTTAAGTTTTGATATTTCTGGAAATTCCTTTATGCCCACGACTTTGATTTTTAAACGTTCGATCGCTTCTCTTGATTGATACAGCCAATACTTTCCTATTTTATAAATCTGACTTTAACTTTTTCTTAATTTTTTAACCCTTGAATTTTGAAATTTCTTCACGTCCCTGACCTATTCACTGTTGATCATGGCTTTGACATTCTGTACATATTTTCTAACATCACCTGACTTTGATCATTTTGGTGATGATATTCTGGGTGTTTACTGCACTGGTTCACTTGAACTTCGAGTCACATTCTACTCTGAATTTGACATGCTTTGTGTCATCACCTCACTTTGATCTTCATCCTGCTATTGATATGTATTGTGTTGTCTGGCTATTTGTGTTCTGACCATATTCATTTGCATTGTGTAGTTGACCATGTTGCACTGTACATTTCTGCACTTGACAGTGTAGTCTTCATATAGGTGCATGCTGTTGTGTTGCCATACTGATGTGCTTTGTTGACATTTGAACTTGTAGCTTGAGTCTGCACATTCCTATGCTCTGGTCTCCATAACCTTTGCCTGATCATGGTTGCAGTTGTATTCCATTTCTATTTCATCTATGCTGCATGCTGTTTGTTGTACATATATGTGCTCAGTTGCCTATATCCTTTACTTGAATATGGTCTTGTACTTGTGAAATTTTGAACTGGTGCACTTGTGACCATTCACTGCTGCACTCAGATCTGCGACACCCGTAACCTGTATATTCATGATTGGAGTTGTTCATTGAAGTTCATTCCTTGCCTTGTTGAGTCAGTTGCCATTGTTGTCTTCACTTGCATACATATTTTGTAGCTGTCTCAGGTGTATGCTGGTGCCATTCCATTTTGATATAGATTGGTATGCGTATTCATATATATGCATACACGCATGTTTGAAATTGTTTTGCTTGCTGCCTTGAAATTGTTCACTGGAATTCGAGGGTGGTGGCACTCATGTGTTCGTCACTTGTTGATGTGCATATATTTGTTTCCCCACCCGCAGTAGTGTAATCTCCATGTCTTTTTGGAGTTTGCACTGTTATGTTGTACAGTTTCAGTTGTGTTGTTATTACATTTGTGTTGAACCCGACTTTCTCTGGGTTTGACCTTATGCGCGTGTCGTGAATTTCCGTTGATCTTTTATACCGTATTGGCGAGGCCGTACACGCGTGCGTGTACGGCAGCCAATCGAGTCTTGATGGGTTTAAAGTGACAATTTCAATTGTTTTAAATTGATTTATTCGATTTGATAAATTGTTTATCTATCTCTGTTGATGTTTTAAATCTGCTGATTTATTGTTGAACACTGTTAAGTGTTATATTTTCGTTATCCGATTTCTTTGTTGAAAGAGTCGGATAGACGAGAATTATTGTGACTGTCGTCTATTTGATTATTACTGCCTATATGCACTAATAAACTGGTTTGAATTAGACTGACCTGTGTATTATTTTCTTTTGAATATAATACTCGGGTCAGACCGAGTATTTTTACAGCTTGAAGATTTTCGAGCAGCGAAGTTAGAGAGAGAGTAAAGAATCATTTTTATTTCAGAAGAAAATTGTATTTTAAATATTCCGCTGTATCTGTATTAAATTGTATAAACTCTGATGTATTTAAAAGATTTATAGTAAAGAAATAAAGACTCATTTGTTTTAATTCAGTGTTATTATTCTGTGTTTCTGTGGCTGATTCTGTTTAAACCTTATAAACTAAATAACAATTCGTCTTTTTGGACGTTTCTAGTTGGTTTAATTACTGACTGGAGATGGTCAAAAGGGGGAATGTTACAGGTGGTATCAGAGCTTTGGTTTACACAAAGCTTAGTTTATGATGTTTAATATGAATAGTTACTAGAAACACTTTTAAAAAGGAGAATGTTTTTCAAATCCAAAGAAGTATAAAATTGTTTTAGAAAATATAAGATGAATGAATTTGGAATAGATCTTATATAAGTAAAGTGAACATTGAATATGAAATAAAGATTTTAACTTAAGAAAAGTTAAATTGAAGTGAGTTGGCATTAATAAATATATGGATTTGAAATTTAACTAAAAGAAAAGTTAAATTGAATTGAATTAGTATTAATAAATGAATGGATTTGAAATTTAACTAAAAGAAAAGTTAAATTGAATTGAATTAGTATTAATAAATGAATGGATTTGAAATTTAACTAAAGGAAGTTAAATAAATTGAAATTGATTAGATAAATTAGTGTGATGGAAAATTAAACTAAAAGGGTAAGTGATTACCTAATATGAATGATAATCGTATATATCAGGATAATGTAAATTTACAAATTTGTCTTAGGAAAATGATTGAATAATCCAACCTTTTCTAATGGAATTGTCAATTTTAATAGGAAACTTCGAAACATCTTGTTAATTAAAATGGCGAAAACCGAAGCACAAAAAGCAGCACGTCGTGAACAAAGAGCAATTGCCCGTAGAGAAGCACAATTGACACGTGCGGAAATCGAAAGGAGATTTAATGAAAGGCAAGGACCTGGTCCCTATGATGATGTTACTTGTTATCGATGTCATAAAAAAGGACATTTCGCCGTTACGTGTCGAGAGAAGAGAAAGAAAAGGAAAAAGAGTGCACTAGATTTACCTGTCGATAGATTGACAGTCTGCTATCATTGTCGCCAGAATGGACATATAGCCAGAAACTGCACCGAAAGGCAGCGTGGAAAGCAAGCTATAGCCCGTCCCGCTAGAGCGAAAAGTGTAAAACTGATAGATAAGGATGGGAACGTCACGTATTTTTGCGGGAACTGTAGGAGCTGGGGGCACGTTGACTTTGAATGCGTCAATCCTCCTTTAATCCAACCTGAAATAGTGCAAACCGAAGATGAAAGTTCGGAACAGATGAGTACTACCAGACGAGAAGACGATAGTCCTCTATGAGTCTGAATCTTAAACCAGTCAATATATTTGAAGCGATCAATATATTTTGTAATACTATCTTTTGTAATCTAAAAACTTCTAAGTATGTATTATGAAAACTTTAAGCTATGTATAGTTTGTACGTGAATGTTTATGGTAAGATTTGGAAGAAATATCTTAATGAAATTGTGTTTTGGGGAGAAAAAAAATTACTTGTGCTTTACCTGTATGAAGTAAACCAGTTGTTAAATGTTTGAACAGTTTCGTTAAGTGAAACAAAATCTGAATTTTGAATGTGATATGAATTTGACTTTAGTACAAGTTAAATAAAATGATTTTTGAAATGAAATCTAAGTTAAGTTAAATAAAATGGAATTTCATATAAATTTGAGACGAACTTAAGTTGTATGGTGAAAATTAATGCAAGTGAAGATAAAATGAAACATGGCTTAAGTAATAGTGAATCAAATTGAATTTGATATCAAAATGAATTGATAAAGTGAAGAATGAATGTGAAATTGAGTTATAGAAAGGAAATTCAACTTTAACTGTAAAAGTGAATTAGTGAATATGGTGAGTATAAGAATTCGATCTGAATTAGAATATAAACCAATTGAAATCAAGTGTGTTGAACCAAATTGAATGTAAGCAAAGTAAATAAATTTGGTTAAATTGAATGTGCATTGGTTGCTAGTTGATCGTATAGAATTCATTAAGTATTAATGAAATTGAATTAATGGAAATTTGAAAGCTATGTAAATTGAATTCAAATTGAAAGGTAAGAAATTTAAAGAGAATCAAATTTGATTTGAATTGAAGCAAACTGACTTGAATATAAATTAGTGAAAGTGAACTAATTGAATATGAATGAATGTTAGTAAAATCCAATGTGGATAAATCAAATGTGATTTAAATTGAAAATCAATTCAATGAATGATTTATTAAAGAACTAGTGATTATTTTGGAAATGGAAAACTGATAAATTTATATAATAGTTTAAATTGGAAATTTTGAATTATTATAAACGGCTTATATTGAAGATTTGAAAAGTGTTAATAAAATATTGGAATTGTATAAGTGTTAAAGAGAAATATTTAATGGATTTCACAAGTGAATGGAAATTACAGAATTAAGATTGTGAAGTTATAAAATGAATCGGAGTTGCGAAATAAAAGAAGTTATAAGTAATTCACTTATAAATTAAAATTTTGATATAAAACTGAGTTATAGTAGGAATGGTTAATAAAGCAATTTTTATGAATTGAAGTCTTTATAAATAGGAATAGAATTTATAAACGTTGTTTATAAATTCGAAACTGACTTATTTTGATAAGTAAAATTCTGTATAGTTTGTTAAATGAAGTATATTCACAAATTTTGGACCGTGAATATATTATTGAATAAAATGGACATGTTTGGGAAAGTGATATTTTAAAACGAAGTAATTGTTTTAAAAAGATGTTTTCAAGGCATTGAATATCGAAACCATAGATTTCAACATTCATTGTTGAAATAGACGTTTTCGAATATAAGGAAATGGTGGACTATAACACTGTTGTTATAGTAAATGATTTCCGAAAGGAAATGTTTTGTATAGTATTGGGATTTATACATCTATCTAAATTTCGAATCCCTATACTAGTGATCTTGAGTTGTCGTAACGATGTTTTACGTAACATTCGTTTTAACTCAAATAAATATGTGAAAGAGAATGATTTCCTTAAAGATGAAATATATACTTAATTTTGATTTAAGTATATCGAATATTTTCAAATGTTGAAAATTGAATGAACTTGTGAATTACTTATTTTTATATAAGTATGGAAATGTTTTTCCAAATATGAAATGTTGTGAATATATTCCGTAAGGAATAAATGATTTGAAATTCATTTTTGAAGTCGAAGTTGAAAAGTTAAGTGAGAATTTGAACAATTAGTTCAATTTGAAATTTTTCAAAAAGATTGAATCGTTAAGTTAAAATTGAGTTTAACTTCGACATCAAAGACAATATAAGTTGAGCTTTGAATTTCAGATGATGATTTGGATTGCATGTCTAACATTGTGAATTGATGACATAGAAATTGATCTCTATTAAATATATATCTGTTGGTGGCGGAGAATTTATTCTCTTAGCTTAACACCCTTCTCTGAGACATACGAGCTCAGAGGTTATATATCGATAGACATCAATTCTGTGTTGAGAATTGACGATGTAAGCGTGAAATTCAAATCGAATGTGAAAGTCGATAATGAAATGGAATTATGAATATGAATTAGGTTTGAGATAACCTTAAATTTCCAAATCGACTTAGAGGAAAATTTTGAAATCCTCTATTTTGTTATGAATATGAGATATGTAAGTTTTTAGAACTTATATATATGAATGCGGTAAATTTGAAACCGTTAGTTTAGAAAGACATTGTTATGGAAATCTTATGTATGTTTACATAGATGTTATATGTACGAAATGGGAAATGAAAGTACTACATATATGATATTATGTTTTCTAAACTGAGGATGTGGAAAAGTACCTTCCATTTATTATTAATGAAGGTATTGGAACTCGTGAAGAGTACCCATTTGAAATTCGTAGCTACGTAGAATTTTAGTCAGAGTGACTATTTGAATCGGAAATCCTTCGCGATAGTTCATCGCGATGAGATTAGATTTGATTGATGATGTTAGCGTAATTTGAGGGGCGAGATGCCCACAGTTACGAGCGACTCCACTGGGATAGTGGCGTAACCGCCGAGTAAACTGCAATCTAATGCCAGGCGAAATTTGAGGGGCGTGATGCCTACAGACACGAGCGATTCTACTGGGATAGTAGCGTAACCGCCGGGTAAACTGTGATCCATGGGGGAACGTGCTTTCCATATCCATTTTTAAAAGAATTTTTAAAAGTATTTTCACTGGGAATTGAAGCAAGTATGTTTAGTACTTGGAGATTTTTAGACCTGCGCCTGGCCAGCGTATGCCTAATGTCTGTGAGAACGAAGATGGACTTGTTAAATTTCGAGTTAGCAAGTATTTTCAAACTGTAAATAGTAAATCGATGATTTGAAAGTAAAATTACAAAAATTCCTACTTAATGAACTAAGGAAGAGGATCTTTGTAATGTTTTTAAAGTCCACAGCTTTGGAAGAGATATATTATATGAATCTCTAATGTGAAGAATTTTAAGTTTGAATCTGAGTTGTAAATCGAAAATGTTAGTAAAAGACTTTTGGGTTTTGATTTTAGAAAATCATTGAACAAAAGAGAAGATAAACAAAACTAGTGAGATTAAACAAATGGAATGAATCCTATATTCATTTATTTGTAATGAGTTTTAAGCTTGGTAAAAAAATTGACTAGAGTATAAATATCGATGAAATTTTAACAACCTTTCCTTTTCGTGGACGAAAAGTTTTTAAGGAGGGGAGTTTGTAACGACCCTGAATTTTGAACAATTTAATTTGAGAATATTTAATTAATTTTAAATATTTGAACGATGATTTGACTTGAATTTCAAATTATCAGAATGAATTGGCGATTAAATTTTTGAATTTAATCTATTGAAAGTTGAATAAAATTTGAATCTTCAATTTTAAGCCGGTTAAAAATAATTTAAAGGCTTAGAAAATTCATATTGATAATACTGAAGATAAGTGAAGCTTCAGAATTGATTTTAAAAGCAATCTGTTCAGTTTTGAAATTGTATCGTTTGAAATCGAATTTAAAAATAGTCTTCCGAGGCACAGTCTCGGAATTTGACGAAACCAGTTTCATTGGGTCCGTAATATTGAATTATTACCGGATTTCAATTTTCGTATTTATCAGAATTGTTTTGTGAATATATGGCGTATAAACGCGTATAAAATTTAATTGAATTCAAATTGAATTTCTGTGACAACCTGGATTTTCACCCGAATTATAATCATCGATGAACGATTAAAGTTGACAGATAATTTGTTGTTTATTGTTGAAATTTTATAACGATAAAATCTTCGTCAAATTGGCAATATTAATTTCTGTTTGAATTTGGAAATTGTAAATCGATTAGAATTCTTTTATTTAAATTTTTATTTGTACGAATGAATATATATTCACATAGTTTAGATTTTAACAACAAAATTTAAACAAAAACAAATTAAAAAAAAAAATAATTACCAAAAACAAAATTAGATTTTAAAGAGAGAAAAAAATAAATAAAATAAAAGAGAAAAATTAATACCATACCCTTAACCCATGCCTATACCACGTTCGGCCCATACCCTTATCTCTGCACAAATACGAACCCGATCCCCATTTCTTCCCATTCATTTACAAACCCTAAAAAGAAATCGACGAAGACGAAATAATGGCGGCCACGAGTTCTTCGATCTGCAAAGATTAGGGCTTCGGCTTCGCTCGCTCTTCACTACCGCGGCATCAACTCCAATCGGCAATCTCGTTCGACTGGCGAATTTAGGGTTTCGTTCGATTCTTCGATTTCGCTCGTCTCCATCTTCCTCTTCAATCGCGGCTGCTCCTACCCGCTTCGATCTAAGGTGAGTAACCCTAGTTACTCACATCTAATTCATTTTCGTCAATTTGCTTAGCTCGTTCAAATCTGTGATTTTTGTTGTTTGAATGAGCGATACTCTCGGTTGAAATTGTTACTTTGATGGTAGTTTCGTGTTGACTTCGGTCTGACCTTGGTTATATGATTTTCTGGTACATTGGTTTCGGCCATCATGTTGTCGACTATGGTTTAAAATAAAAATCTGCAACTAGATTTTGTGGAAAGAAATTTAGATGAGGATTTTCTTAAATTTTGAAATGGCTTTCATTGTGACTTCGACCCTATTTTGAAACTCACTGTTTGATAAATTTGAAAACTTGGATTTCGAAGCAGTTTCTTATGACTTGGTTTAAACTTGTATGTTTGCGGTTTCGACTTTCTGCAGTCGAATTTGGTTTTAACTCGGTTCAATTTCGTTGGGCATTAGGGTGTGATCGATTCCGATTTGATTCGTTCTGTGATTGGAATGATGATTTCATCTGACTCTGGCTTTGTTAAAACTGTTAACTTGGGATTGCGCTTCCTATATAGGTGTATACATATGCATATACATATGTATATATTTATGAGGTGATTGCATTGTTGTTTCTCTGATTTGTGTTCTGTTAATTTTCCTGCTCCTCACCACCAAATGTCGATGATGATTGGGTCTCTTTATATAGGAGTCTGACTTGATAAACGTGTTCTACACGTTGCCGATTCTTTCCTGTTTTAAGTTTTGATATTTCTGGAAATTCCTTTATGCCCACGACTTTGATTTTTAAACGTTCGATCGCTTCTCTTGATTGATACAGCCAATACTTTCCTATTTTATAAATCTGACTTTAACTTTTTCTTAATTTTTTAACCCTTGAATTTTGAAATTTCTTCACGTCCCTGACCTATTCACTGTTGATCATGGCTTTGACATTCTGTACATATTTTCTAACATCACCTGACTTTGATCATTTTGGTGATGATATTCTGGGTGTTTACTGCACTGGTTCACTTGAACTTCGAGTCACATTCTACTCTGAATTTGACATGCTTTGTGTCATCACCTCACTTTGATCTTCATCGTGCTATTGATATGTATTGTGTTGTCTGGCTATTTGTGTTCTGACCATATTCATTTGCATTGTGTAGTTGACCATGTTGCACTGTACATTTCTGCACTTGACAGTGTAGTCTTCATATAGGTGCATGCTGTTGTGTTGCCATACTGATGTGCTTTGTTGACATTTGAACTTGTAGCTTGAGTCTGCACATTCCTATGCTCTGGTCTCCATAACCTTTGCCTGATCATGGTTGCAGTTGTATTCCATTTCTATTTCATCTATGCTGCATGCTGTTTGTTGTACATATATGTGCTCAGTTGCCTATAGCCTTTACTTGAATATGGTCTTGTACTTGTGAAATTTTGAACTGGTGCACTTGTGACCATTCACTGCTGCACTCAGATCTGCGACACCCGTAACCTGTATATTCATGATTGGAGTTGTTCATTGAAGTTCATTCCTTGCCTTGTTGAGTCAGTTGCCATTGTTGTCTTCACTTGCATACATATTTTGTAGCTGTCTCAGGTGTATGCTGGTGCCATTCCATTTTGATATAGATTGGTATGCGTATTCATATATATGCATACACGCATGTTTGAAATTGTTTTGCTTGCTGCCTTGAAATTGTTCACTGGAATTCGAGGGTGGTGGCACTCATGTGTTCGTCACTTGTTGATGTGCATATATTTGTTTCCCCACCCGCAGTAGTGTAATCTCCATGTCTTTTTGGAGTTTGCACTGTTATGTTGTACAGTTTCAGTTGTGTTGTTATTACATTTGTGTTGAACCCGACTTTCTCTGGGTTTGACCTTATGCGCGTGTCGTGAATTTCCGTTGATCTTTTATACCGTATTGGCGAGGCCGTACACGCGTGCGTGTACGGCAGCCAATCGAGTCTTGATGGGTTTAAAGTGACAATTTCAATTGTTTTAAATTGATTTATTCGATTTGATAAATTGTTTATCTATCTCTGTTGATGTTTTAAATCTGCTGATTTATTGTTGAACACTGTTAAGTGTTATATTTTCGTTATCCGATTTCTTTGTTGAAAGAGTCGGATAGACGAGAATTATTGTGACTGTCGTCTATTTGATTATTACTGCCTATATGCACTAATAAACTGGTTTGAATTAGACTGACCTGTGTATTATTTTCTTTTGAATATAATACTCGGGTCAGACCGAGTATTTTTACAGCTTGAAGATTTTCGAGCAGCGAAGTTAGAGAGAGAGTAAAGAATCATTTTTATTTCAGAAGAAAATTGTATTTTAAATATTCCGCTGTATCTGTATTAAATTGTATAAACTCTGATGTATTTAAAAGATTTATAGTAAAGAAATAAAGACTCATTTGTTTTAATTCAGTGTTATTATTCTGTGTTTCTGTGGCTGATTCTGTTTAAACCTTATAAACTAAATAACAATTCGTCTTTTTGGACGTTTCTAGTTGGTTTAATTACTGACTGGAGATGGTCAAAAGGGGGAATGTTACATATACTTTCCAAAAATCACTTCAAAATCCCTTTTAAAGTACAAATCGTTTATTTTTAAACTTTTTAAAATTGAACCCGATGATGCAACGCATCAATTAGTCCATCACAACATCAAACATCATATATCATCATATGATGACAGAATATATATCAACATCTGTAAATAAATAAATACAGTTGAGGAATCCAGTTGGATCCCTCCAACCTGTTTCCCTGCATCCAAAGACGTCAGCACAATACCAATTCCGCTCCAGTACGGAATTATCGTGGTATATAGGTTTTTTATAAATCCGCTTACTAACGGCGCAATAGGGTCTCATCCGCTATACGAGGCGGGAAATCAATCAATCCAATATATACATATGCCAATATGTATATACTGCTATATATATAGATATATCCTATCATATCTAATAGCACATTCAAACAAATCAATCAATAACTGAAATTCAATTATAAATCTGAGTGAGAAGATCTCACCTTAGCTTTTATTTTGCAATCCCATTTTCATTCTCGGCTTGATTTCTTTACAGATTTTGCCCTAGTATAAATAATTATACAATTCGTTAATATTCGAACAAATCGAATAACAAATTTTCATTTGATAATTTCGATTCACTAGTGGTTTCATTTTAATAGTTAAATAAATTGATAGTTTTATTTAAACCGATATTTCTCCTTTAAATAAATTTATCTAACCAACCACTTAAATTTAAAACTAAATTAAATCCAAACTTTATTTTATAAAAGATCTTTATTGATTAAAATAAATTAATGAGTTCATTAATAAATAAATCCCATATTAAATTATTTAAATAAAATTAGTAATTGAACAAATGAATATATTACGTTATTTAACAGATTACTTTTTACTGTAAAATCAAACTTGCAATTTATAAAACAATACCTTACTGTTTAACCGTTAACTTAAAATTTCCCTTAAATTATTATTTTTCTTGTAACCAAATGAATAAATTAGTTAACTATTTAAATTTAATCAATATGTTTTAAGATCAAGTAAATTTCTAATATGCATATTTATTTTATTTTACCAAATTAACCAAAACTGAGATTGATGAATACCTTCTTCCCAAATGCTTCAGGTAAAAATCGTAACCCCAGGCATGAGAATAAAAACTCACGTCGCCAGCCCCTCGATTCCGCTCTGCCTCCATGCGACCCCACCTCGTCGTCGCTGCCTTATCCATCGCGAGCCACCCCCATCCCTTCGATTGCCTCTACACTGAACGCGACAAAACTGGTGAACTCGCGAATCCCAATTCACAATTCGAGACTGCCTTGATGCCCTTCCCCATTGACTTCGGCCTCCTCCTCCTACTCGCCGCTGCCGCGTTCGCGAATGCCTGGCCTCGCGAATGCCCTAAATCGCGCCTCACGAAATCCCCCTCCTCCGATACCACCTCGCGTGCGCGCGAGTGCCAGCCTCCCATCCCATCGAAGTCGAAGTCGTGAGAACCCAAAATCGACATCTGAACGACACCGCCGCCCTTTATTTTCTCGAACGAAATCCCCCCTTCCATCGCTGCTCGAACTCGAGTATAAGAGACTGTAGCAGAACTTCCAATCGGCAGTAGAAATATCGCGTAGGGGCAAGGATGAGTTTGACGATGTTCGAATGCCTTGCGACTTAAATTTTTATTTGAACTGGGGGGTTTCGTTCGTTATTAGCTGAGGGAAGAACCATAAATTTTCGAACCAAGGAACATTTCTTCTGCCATGTTTTGAACAGATAAGGAAGAGGGGAGAGGGTATTTGAAAACGACAGAGTATGGTTTGCACGATAGTCTCGTGATATTAGGCACGATTCCAGGGAAGATAACGTGCTGCCTTTGACCCATTTTAAATTTAAATGTAAATTGAATTCAATTTAAATTTCAATGCATTTACCTATCGTGTGCTCACAAATCAACACCGAAAAATACGAAAATTGAAATCCGGTAATAATTCAATGTTACGGACCCAACGGAACTGGTTTCGTCGAATTCCGAGACTGTTTGAAAAATGACTATTTTTAAATATCGGTTCGAACGATATAATTTCAAAACTGAACAAAACAGTTCGAAATTAAATTCTGAAGCTTCAATCATTTTCAGAATTATCAATATATATTTTACAAGCGTTTGAAATATTTTCTTCGGCTTAAAATTAAAGATTCAAATTTTTGTTCAACTTTAATCGATTAAATTTTAAAGTTTAATCGCCCAATTCAGCGATATATCGGGGATTCAAATTAAATCATCGTTCAAATACTCAAAATTAACTAAATATCCTCAATTTAATTTGTTCAAAATTCTGGGTCGTTACATTTTGCCGCGCAGATTTTTATTCGCGTATGGACAATGAACGATAAAGCAAAAACACGGTAGCGCTCAGAGCAGTAATAATAATATACAATGGTTATTGAATTCTATAAAAGCATAAAAATACTGTCGTTTGCCGATAAATCGTCAAACAATAATTTCAATATTTTCCAAATTATAATTTATGGAAAAATCAAATTAATTAAACTAAAAATACATTAATAAAAATCGAGTCGTAAAAATAAAATAAATTTTTGATTATATATTCGAATCAATTATTATTGTAAATAAATTTACAAATGAATTCACCATTATTATTTATTAAATCAAAGAAGTTAAATAAGGCCATTAATCCATTTAATCAATATTCTATTCTAGATTCAGATATTTAAATCACTATTCAAATATTAATTTCAAATTTCAAATATTAAATTCACAATTCGAATATTTTTAAACAATCCTTATATTTGAATCCAAATTTAATTCCTTAAAAATCAATTATTCAAATATTTAAAATTAATTAAATATTTAAATTCAATAACCAAAATTCCGGGTTGGTACATCTCTTCTATTGAAGTAATTCAGATCTAGGGTTATGTCAACTTAGAAGATCAAACCAATTCTTTTTCTCTTTCAATTAGCAACTATGTATTCACATACGACTTCCGCTAATTTATTTACCTTCCTCTGATTTCTTCTCAATCAAATCAATATGGATCGGATATTCAAATCTAGGGTTTCATGATTAATCAATCCTAAAGTATATTGAAATCCTAACAAGTTGTATCAGAGCCATCTATAATTGATTTCATTGGGATTTTTTATGTTTTTTTATTATAAGTAAGTTTTGAATTAAACTTCATTTAGAAGTCATTAAATTTCACTTAAGTTTCAGATCTGGTTGATCTATGTTTAAAGGATTTTTTTATGTGATGATTTTGGATTTTATTTAGTATCAATTTTTTTTATATTTTGTAAATTAAAAGGCTGATTTGTGAAACTGTTTTGACGTAGAAATATAGATCTAAATAATCTGTATGTTATTTATGAAATAAGATAGAATTTTGAAATCATTAATTTTTTGGGAAATGATCTAAATTCCTCTAAATTTCAGAAACAACTTATGTTGGTTAAAGCACACACATGTTTATTATTGTATAGTTGTAAATAAGTTGTGAATTTTAATGTGAGGAATACTTTGGGTCTAATATGTACAATAATTTTCTTTGATGTTTATTAATGGTATGGTTAAATATATATAATTTAGAACCATTTATGCAAGAAATATAAATCTGGTTCTATAATTATTTTACCTTACTTATTTTTTGATTAAGTAATTTGAATATATATATATAAGGCATTTGTGTTATTTCAGAAATTTTGATTAATTAAAATAAAGTATGCTACTTTAAGGTGCTTATGTTTATTTTATTATTGAAATAAATTTTAATATGACACTAATTTACATTTTAGATCGCATAACGATCAATTGCATTTATTTTTATCACAAATGCATAAATTATGGTTGTTATGGTAATAAATTAATTAACTTATTATCATAAATGAACTAAATGCTTCAGCTGTAATAAATTTAAGAATGCGGCATGTTTGCATTTGGAATAAGAAAATACATATAGTTTATTATTTGATGCATTTATATTGATAGATACTTATATATTATATATATGACCCATGCTATGTTATAATAAGCACTAAGCGAGACGAGGCAATAGTAGTCTCGTTTCGCTTGATGTCGCTTAAGCATCCGTTTAAGCCCTGCTTAATTCTTTAGCATACTTTATCTGTACCTACATAAATCTTTAATAATAGTTGTAATAGCTTTGGTGTCACACTTTTTTGATATCAACATGAACTACCAAAAATGCCCTTCTATATATTATCAAATCTTAATCACTTAAAATTAGGATCTAATATTAAATTTCTTTCACAAATTCCTAACGCCCCTAAATGTGGAATCTAACAATTAAACATACTTTACAAATTCAAAACACTTTTAAAAATAGGATCTAAAATTAAACTTTCTTTACAAATTCAAAATACTTCTTTACAAATATACAAATCTTAATATCACTTGAAAAGAAAAAATCATTTTTTGACCGATTTAAACATATACATTTTATAAGGAAAACAATTCACGCGCGAAGCGCGTGCCGTAAATTGACTTTGAAGTTAACTTATAAATTAATAGGTTTCGAAAGTTGGATTTAGGGTTCTCTATTCATTAAAAGTTAGCATACTCGAATTAAGTAAAAACTGTGCAAATTTGTTAAATAAAATAATCATATTTTAATGCAAATCATCTACCGATCCATATCATAGAAAATGAGGAAAATTTGTTATGAATGTGGTTTTTTGCTACAAACCCAATTCTCTTTATTTAAAAAATAATATATTTTTTTTGCTAAGCATTGCTTAAACATTGCTTCAATTTAAGCGAAGTGCATGCAAACACATATTAAGCGCACTTAAGCGCTCATCGCTTAATCGTTTTTCTTTTTCAAAAAATTAAGCATTGTGCATGCTTAAGCAATGCCTAGCCTAAGCGACGCTTAAGCGTGCTTTTCATAACATAAGACCCATGCTCGTTGAAAATATATTTCATTTTCATGCTTCGATTACCATAAAATAAAAGGAGCAGCGGTTTTCATATTTTGTCAAAATGAATAGTTATTGACCTTAATTAAGTATTCAAATAATAAACTAAAGATAAAGTGATACAGTGACATTCTACATAGCTATATTATGGTTCAGATGTACATCACAACTATTACATTCATTCATGTTATTTAGTATGACATTTATTATCTCATTTATATATAAATTAATGTGGCATTTAATTCTGGCATTCATTTGTGACATTTGTCATGCAATTTATTTATGATGTCTTGTATCATGTTTATTTAGGAAATGCCATGAATATAACCTCATACTTAAAGCAAAAGATTATAACAGCTATGATTATAACATGTTGTGCCACGGTTATAATTTTGAGATTTTCAAGTGTCATATAGACCTAAAGCATTTTTTAGAGTGTTTTATAACACTCGAAATAATATTGTACATACACTAAGAAATAAAGTCAAATATATTTTTGGTGTCTCTTTGCAAACTAAGGGCCCATTTGGCAACTCAAAGCAAAAGTGCTTATGCTAATATGAAAAGTACGTTTACTTTTAAAAAGTCAAAAAGTTCGTTTGGTACAATAATGACTTATGAGCTAAAAAGGCAAAAAGTCAATATGGATAGATGTAACAACCCGGGTTTTTCTAATACGAAAAACCGGACCATTTGTGTTAAAGAAGAAGAGGTAGAAGAAGAAGAAACAGAAAATCAACAACAGAATCTCACATCGCAGCGGAATAAAATATAATATATACAAAACAGATCTTTACTCAAACAGAAAAATATATCTGTTTATACAATATATTTACAGAATACATCATCAGAGTTCATCACATCAATGACATACATCCAAATACACAGCGGAACAATAAACAAATACGGAAGTACGTATCGCCATCCAGCTCGTCTCCTGAGCTCCACAGCTACAATCTGAACCTGTTTATCTCGGTCTGACCCGAGCATCATATAAAACAATACCCGAGTCAGTCTGGAAAACCAGCGTGAGAAAATCACACTCAATTGATTATTAAAGTTTCAAAAATCCTTTAAAAATAAAAAGCATCTCGTAAGACCACGCCACAAATAAACATGTCGGGTTTTTACCTTACGATAGCTAAAACACTTTTTATAAAATCCTCTGATATTATAATAGTGTCTATTCACAAATACTTATTAAAATAGCTGAAATTGTTACATTATTAAATTCCAGCATACTAGCCACAAAAGTGGGTAATACAAACAAATACCGTACAAGGCACGTAGGAAGAATGGATTTCCAACGAATGACTAGGCACTGGGGTACCACCTATCACAGTACGTGGCCTAGATCACCGTACCGAGGAGTACGCCCGCTCCCCTGCAACACAAGGCCGGAACCATCCCTTACTGGATGATCCCGAATAAAATCACCCCACGGTTGGGATCAACAACCGCACCACTAAGCCGAAATAAAAAGGGACATCTAGACAGGGATGACCTTACCCTCCAGTGGGAGCTACCCACGAAGCCTTGCTGCATAACCCCTGATTTTCAGTCATTCCCGGTTGATGAGGTTTGAGGCTAAACGATACCTTTTAGAGAACATATCCCTTAGAATGCCCATCGTCCGCTGACGATGTTTCGCAAGCATTCGTCCATACAAGTCCGTCCCGGGTTCGAACGGAACCGAAGGCACTATTCCTACTACATCCATTTTGGAAATATCCTCAGGATTAGTAGCGACTAGCCCTTGCACTTCACAGCTCCAATCTTCGACTCCGAACACGTTACACGAAACGTACAAACCGGATCGAAGTGGTATTCGAGTCTCCAGACCTAGAATCCCGGTATACGGAAACTCGATCCCGGTCTCTTCGAAACGATCAGCGCATTTGGCCAATATTGATAGTCGGTTATTTAACTATCAATTTACATCCACAAACAACCATCACACAAAATAAATAATTTACCACATTATTTATTTGCCCAAATATCTTTCCAAGATATATTTTCAAATTTTCAAAGCTCATTTGAAAACAATTTCAAAACAGTTTCCGTTTACGGAATACATTTCCAAATATTTATTTCCTCTGAAACACCAAGCACAAAACACTTAGATTTTAAAATAATCTTAAAACACTTTACTATAAATATACTTAATAATATTGAAATTTAAAAAAAAAAAAAACTACTTTAATACCTTAACAAAATATATACTTAAGAAATATTTAAAATGAAACCACTTTACAAATATAAACTAAATTTCTTTTTTTTTTTAAAATATAATACCAAATCACTTTTATATAATTACTACAATAATAGATCTTTGAAAAATACTTACTTTAAAGTTTAAATATTTAAAAAGAATAGGTTTCCTAAAACATACTTACTTAGGAAATTAACATTTAGAAATAATAAATTTTCTAAAATATGCTTTTAAAAATACAATTAGAACTTTTAACTTATATTAAAATTGCTTTGAAAACGTACTTGGCTATACAGAGAAATATCCTTCTCACTCCCATCTTTTAAAAATAAAATAACATTTATTTTTAAACCAAACCATATCTTTTTATAAATTCCCACTTTGAAATTATATTTTCAAATATCCTCTGATATTTTATTTTACTTTACAAACCCAGTTTATCTCTCCCAAATCTCATTTCTCTTTAAAATTCAAATTCCAAAGTATTTAAATCAATTTATAATTGATTTCCCAATTTATTTTACTTTGAAATAAATTTTCTTACTTAATCCATTTATTTCCAAATTCATTAACTTCCAGATTTTATTTCTCATTATGATTTAAAATCTTTAAACCGAAACACAAGTTTCAGATTTCCCAAATTCCTTCTCTCTTTTTTTTTTACATTTAAACATTGAATTAAAATAAATTTTTATCCCTTTAAATAACATCACATAAGTCTTCTTTAAATTCAACATTTCTCCATTTATTCAAAATTCCTCTTTTCCATATTTAATTTATTCGAATTCACTAGAATTACTTAACTTAATTTTACTCTTTTATATTTTCCAAAAATCCAATTCAATTGCTTTTGATAACTCATTATACTGGGAAATTCAATCCAACCAGATTATCCAATATAAATTATCACAGGATAACAACAATCATATCACAGAATATTTAAACAAAAATTAAATATTTTGAGGAATCCAGTTGGATCCCTCCAACCTGTTTCCCTGCATCCACAGACGTTAGCACAATACCAATTCCACTTCGAGGTGGAATATCGCGGTATATGGGTTTATAAAATATCATCCGCTATTATGCGGCGCATAGGGTCTCATCCGCTATATAAATGCGGGAATATCAACAACTCCAATATATACATATGCCAATATATATATATATTGGTATATACTACTATATATAGTATAGCATATTCAATCAATGCAACCATTCAATCAATTATTTAAATTTAACTATTTAAATTTAAATCTAACTGAGTGAGATTAACTCACCTTTTCCCCTTTTTTCCTGCAATTCAACCCAAACCAGTAGTTTTCTCCACGATGCCCGACCTTGAATACATATTATATGATTTCATTAATATTCGATTAATTTGGACAAATCAATTTCTACCTAAAAATTTCATTTTACTTAATAAGGTAATTTTCAAACTAATTTCCTTTACAAATACAATTTAAGTTTCAAAATAATTAAATTTTAACTAATGATTTCATTTTAACTAATCTTCCTGTACATACCCATAAATAACCAAAACTGCATATATATTTGACAATATACCTAACCAGATTTCAGATTTATTATTCTCCATAAAATTTCCAATAAATAATAATGAATAAATTGAAAAGGCTTTTAAGTTTACTTAACGAAAACAAATTTGATTACCTCACTTCGAATCGGAACCCTCAATCACAAACTTGGCTCTACCCGAGACCGTCTCTGCCATTCGATCACGTCGTCCCCATCACCGAGTATCTCGACCCTTCGACCCAAAATCCCTGCCCGAACGCCGCCATCAAACCCTACCACCAGTCGATCTGCGATCGCCTATTCCTTGAACCCTGGCCAATCGCGAAGCTCTAGAACCTCGTGTTCACGCACGCGAGTGCCAGCCTAAGACGAACTGGCCGAAGTCTTCTCCTCCTACTTACGTTCGACAGCGAGGCAGTGAAATTGCGATGAACGAAACCCATCGATCGTGGCCAACCCAGCTGAACGCGGCGCTTATCTGCTCCGATTCGACTTGCCCTATTTTCCCTTGCGAATTCGAGCCTCGCGATTTCCATTCTCGTATGCCCCTTCCCCCTTTCTCGAATTTGATTTAATGAGTTGAAGCGAAGAGAGATATTCGATTTTAGATTATAAGAGGGCGAACGAAATATAAATTTTGGGAAAGAGGTGAACTGGTGTCGTTCAGCCATTATCTTTGGAACGAAAGGCTTCAGCTATTTCAAATTTTCTTTTAACTGAGAGGCTCGGTTGAAAAGTTGTAAAGGAGAAGGAGACGCGTGTTTACCCAGTTGAACACGTGTGGACAGACAGCGTGATCCAGAAGGCTCGGCTTTGATTACTTCTCCTTGTTTGAACTGCTTGCGTTGGACGATTGCAGAGAAGATTGCGTGTTGTTATAAAAAGAAGAAACACGGATATGAAAGGAAGTCGGCTGTAGGTCTACGATGTGAAGGAAGATATTTTAAATGCTGATGAGAGAAAAATTTGACCAGTCGAATTATTGTATTTAAATCCTAAATCAGTTATTACCAATTTAATTTCCAACGCGTTTTTATAACGTACGCTTACACAACAACCCCAAATGCTACGAAAATTGAAACCCGATAATAATACAATATTACGGACACAATGGAACTGGTTTCGTCGAATTCCGAGACTATGCCTCGGACGGCTATTTTAAATTCAAATTTTAAAACGATAAATTTCAAAACAGAACCAATCTCTGTTAAATTCAATTTTTACTCATCTATTGTTTTCAATATTATAAATATAAATTTTACAAGCCTTCACATTATTTTTAACAAGCTCAGAACTCAGGATTCTCTATTTTATCCTATTTTCAATTGTTAAATTCAATAATTAAATTATCCCATAAACAGTGATATTTGAAATTAAAATTAAAATTTAACCTTTGAATATTTAAAATAACTTAAATATTCACATTTCAAATATACAAAAATTCCGGGTCGTCACATTTCTCCCCCCTTAAAAGAATTTCGTCCCCGAAATTACTAGTTAGGAAGAATGATTCAATCCCATTAACTATTTCCCAATTTCAAACAGTTTTAACAATACCCAACAATCTTTTATTAATGATACACCAATCATCTTTTAACTTCCCAAACTTATTCATTAGTTCAACCCATACCACCTACTTATCCATTCAAATTTAAATTTGAATTCAAATTTTGAATTATCAAAATTTTCCAAAATTTTTCTAACTCCCTAAATTTCCGAAAAATTTCGCCAGCGTCTCCTTTGCGCGGCTAGCTCGGTACTACTACAAAATGGCTCTACGGCCTCCCAATCTCAAAAAGAAAACAAAAAGCCAAGTGGCTGGATCCAAAACCCAATCAAATTTCATATAGAAATTCAAATACATACCTTTTTGTCGGGCCATTAAATTTTATCTTTTAAAATCAAAATCCCAATCATCCGTTGCTTTTATACACCTGTATATCCTACTAAGCAATAATATTCAATCACAATTCCAAAATCATTTTATATTTTCCTTTACAAATTTTCAACATTTGTTTTACTTAAGCCCGTACGATGCACATATATCATCCGTACGCAATATCACATTTGATCGCTCAATCGATTACACAATTCCACTTCCGAACTAGTATTGTTCACCCGACTTCCTAGTGCGGACTCAGATCTGGTTTCTTGATCAGAAACCGTCATTCTCCTTGCATAGCCACAAACTATGATAGAGAATTTCCAGAATCAATCAACAATCCATATCCAGGCTCGCCGTTGAAAATCGAGTGAAAAATTCCAACTCGGATCGATATATCTATCCCGAAATTCTGTGTTCGAATCCGGATCAAATAGCTATGCGAATAAAATAATATACGTACATCTTACGTATAAATTCCAATTGATTACCAATTATATCAATTTTCTTTTATTCACATTCCCTTTAATTGTTATCCCCTTATTCACAACTATCCCATTTCACAACTTCAGTTTGATTACATTCACTTATCCACAATTTTCTCATTTCACAATTTCAAATTTTAATCGTCATTCAATTATTCATCTAGAATAATTTTCCTCAATACTAAATTACTTAAGAATCTCACCCTACTTCTTAAGTTCAATATAAATATTTTACATATTGCTTACACTTATTTTCACTTCACTATTTAATTTAAATCTCAAATAACAGTTTATTTACAAACTTTACTTTCTTTAGTTCCTTTGATTTCTCTTGCTTTACATTCATATTTCAAATAGGTTTCAATTATTCAATTTCAATTCCATTTGGTTAGCAAATTTAAATTGCTTGTCGTTAGCGAAAATTTTCAAAGATTTCAAAAAAATTCTAACTCCCAAAATTTACGGAAAATTTTGGCAGAGTCTCCCTTGTACGGAGGGACTTCTGCGATATCGCAGGATGCACAAAAATATATATATATCGGCCTCAGGCCGGAAATCACAATATATATCAATATAAACAGTTCATATCTCCTATTTTGAATTTTCGCGTAAGCGTACCTTATTATAGCAATTTTTAAGCAAAGCGGTTATTTATTGGATGGTTAACCATTGGATGGTTAACCGAACAAATTTTATCGGTTAACCGAACAGTTCATACTCAGGATTTAAAGTAACACACTAGTATGTGCATGACAATAATTGCAATAGTACAAACTAAAACTATCAGATACAAATTAACGATTATCTTTAGTACTTCAGATACTAAAACTATCAGATACAAATTTGAATGTTAATACTTCTGTACTTCATCAGTTCATCTGCAGCACAACACCAGCATGATATTACAAAGTACAAACTAAAACTATCAGATACAAATTTGTTCATACTAACTTCATACTTCATAATCATAGCAGCACAGCAGTAAGCAGTAAGCACAGCACCAGCATGAGCATGATAGTATGATACATTGTCCAAAGTTATTTTCCCAGTTCAAATAGACAAATACAACACAATATCAGTCGATTCAGTCCAGATACAAATTAGTAATTACAACAAATTGCCAGTCCTAAAGAAAGTGTTTCAAAGTTCAAAATAAATAACATAAACATACAATAACACAAACAATATGTGCTCGAAGTTGTCGAAACTGCATGATAAACCGATACTCCAGCAGACCACTACCAGCCCCGATTCTCCACGTTACTGCAGTGAGAAGTGAAGTAATGAAATCACTAAGTTAAATTGTTAAAAACTCAAAACATGACAAAATGAAATCAGTAAGCACTAATGTAACATACATTTAAAAATAGTACTGATATTTTAACATGAGACAATCCTTTGATTGATATTGTCTAGTACTAATTTATCTTTGATCATCCCCATATAAAAAAAGGAATGGAAAAACCAAATAAGAAGCAGAATTGAAAACATATAAAAAAGATGAGTGGAAAAAGAACCTGAGTGGCTGCTCGTATGACCTCCTCAAATTCAATGTAGGCCTATGGATGGTGATCGATTCTCCGTTGACGTTTCCACAATTGAAGAAGTTTTCGAACCACACCCATGTACAAACTCTAAAGCCAAACAAGTTAACATAAGGTTGTATTTAGTATGTGATGATTAAATAATCATAATTTATAAACCAAAGAGAAACATTACCTGAGAAAACAACATCGTAATAATTCACATCGTCTAAAGGGACCTCTATTCGGTGATCTACAAAAATAGGTTTAGACCTTAGCCAATTTTGGGTAGTAACCAATGCCTCAACTATTCTTGGACTTAAAGTACTACGAAACGGATCTATAACCCGTCCTCCGGTGCTAAATGCAGATTCTGAAGCTACCGTAGATACCGGAATTTCAAGAAGATCTCGTGCAACTAGAGATAAAATATGATACTTTGGACTATTTACTTTCCACCATAATAAAATATTAAAGTTACTTTTTGGCAATTCAACTGGCTCATTTAAATACCTTTCCAATTCATTACTTTCATTATCTTGTTGTTGAACTTGTTTTAGAAAGTTACGCATTCTTCTAGAATAAACACTACCACCACTATCGGTACTTCCACTAGGAATGGATGAACCAAGTTGTGGTTCATCACAACTTTGTGTCCCAAAAGTAGAATCAGTAGCATAAAAATCAAAAAATCTTACTAAAATACGTTTCACGTCTGCTAATATATTTTCTGCCACTTCTTTATCATACATGTCCTCAAGACATACTTCAAAAATTGTAATTTATATCTAGGATCAAGCACGCAAGTAATAAATAAAACTTTGTTCATACTACCAATATTCCCCCAATATTTATCAAACTTCTCTTTCATACTTCTTGCCATTCGTGAAAGATTAGGATCCATTTTTTCAATCAACTCTTACAATTCTTCTTGAATTCCACTTAACTCCGTAAAACATACATTTGAGGTAATAGATAAAGAGCTGCTGAACTTTAAAGTAATGTCATAAAAAAATTTCAAAAATTGTATAAAAAATTCAGCATTTTTCCAATCTAGCGAATTTGGAGGTTGTGTTTCATTATTGAAATAGGCAATATAAATACCATCGCTTTCTTTCATTTCATTAAAAACTTTCTTATATTTCAAAGCGGCTTCCAACATCAAATATGTAGAATTCCATCTAGTAGGGACATCTAAAGCAAGCATAGACTTATCATCAATTCTCAAATTAACACAAACCTCTTTAAATTTAGCCAGTCTAGCCGGAGACGATCTTACAAATCTAACGGCAGTACGAATCCCAGCAATAGTGCTACCAATTTCTTTCAAACTATCATTAACAATTAAATTAACAATATGAGCACAACAACGTATATGAAGGAATTCACCGTTCAAAACACAACCATTGCATCCATCATGATTATTCAATGCATTTTTCACATAATTTATTGCTACTTCATTAGCACTAGCATTGTCGACTGTGATAGACACTATTCGCTTAAGTTCCCACTGTTTAATGCAAGAAACTATAAGTTTTCCAATGTTCTCCCCTTTATGACTAGTAATCACACAAAAATTTAAAATCCTTTTATGCAATTTCCAATCATTATCAATGAAATGCGCGGTTAAAACCATATAATTCACATTTTGACACGAAGTCCATGTATCGGTAGTAAGACATACTCCATGCAAACAATTAGAAAACATGATTTTAAGATAATCCTTTGTGTCTCCATATAAGTTAAGCACATCCCTACAGATTGTTGTACGTGAAGACACTTCAAACCTAGGGCACATGTTTCGACAAAAATCAAGAAACCCCTCGCCCTCAACAAAACTAAAAGGAAGCTCACCAATAATTATCATTCGAGCTAGAGACCTTCTACACTCATCTCTGTTAAATGTCCATGTAATAAGGGTGTTACTTCCCTCACTTTCACTGTTTTTTGTAAAAGCTAAACTTTTTTGTTTCTTATCACTTTCTCGAGGAATCGACCTACAAGCTTGCTTTATATGATAAATTAAATGTGAAGTACCATTCGCTTTACCATCACAAGCAAATTGTGCATGACATTAATTGCAAACACACTTAGGATTTAAAGGATTATCTTTAGTAAAATGTTCCCATACCATAGATGGTTTTCTAGTAGAGGCTTTGCGCTTGAGATTTAACGGAGGCTTTCTTGCATTAACAGCCTCTACGACCGGTTCTTCTTCGTCATCACTAACCTCATGAACTGTCTCTTCTTCCACCCAATCTCCATCCAGTAAAGCATCAGCAGTGCCCACTTCTATCTGAAAAATAATAATATAGACATTGATCAGAACATTGTATTCACTATTCATACAACATACAAGCAGAACTTTTTATTCACAACAACTAATTATTGGTGCTCAGACAATTGTTGTACAGATGCAGATGTTGCTTATAGGAACCATGTATATGGAACCCATAACCATGTACAGTCACTGTATTTATACTAATAAACATCCCACTATCAACCTGTGTACATTTGAATCTAATAGAGAACCATGGCACATTAACCAGACTATGAACTTAAGAACTACTACATTGAATAGTAAGATTGGAACTTTTGCAAAAATAAAATTCACATCAATAAACTAACAACAAATCTCTGAATGTAAGAAATAATATAATATAATAGAAACATTGGAAGTTTCATAAGAAAATAATTAACAGTACTGTAACACATTAAGAGAAAATTCATATCCGATATATCTAAGAGAAAACAAATCGTTAAAAATTCACATCCAAGATATCTAAGAGCAAAAAAAGATATTAAAATTCAGATTTAACACTACACATGATTTAACACTACACAGATTTAACACTACACATGAGCAAATCAGATTTAACAACAAAAAAACACAAATAAAATCGTATACTCAGTGCTCACTTTGTCACTCACATGCTTTCTCTTTCTCGTCGTCCTCGATGCCGATGGGTTCGTAATTGTTGGCGTTGGCGTTCCGTCGCAGTGCAGCAGTAGTGGAGATCGGCAGATGCGCTCGAAGTTGTCGATTATCGAACAATCGGGATTTGGGAGGCTGATTGGCTGAGGCTTCGAGTCTTCGACAAATTTTACAGATCTAGGGTTTTCTTTTAATTCGAACTTATCTCAAAAAATAGAAATACTGATTGGCGATCGATTGCTACTTGCTATTGCTAGGGAAACAAGGGGAGTAGAGTCTAGAGTGGGTTAGGTTTTCTGGGTAGTGGGTAACGGGTATTCAATTGGAATAGCCGAATAGGGTAGTGGGCTGGGCTCATTGGGTTGTCACGGTTGTAGGCTGATCAAATAATCAAATAGAGAAATACATTAAAAAAAAATTTGCTCGGTTAACGGTTAACCGACCGACCTATTTTTGGTTAACCGTTAACCGAACCGAAACTATTCGGTTAAGGTCGGTTGGTTAACCGATGATGTCGGTTAATCGATTTTAACGGTTAAGTCGGTTCGGTTGTTGTCGGTTCAGTCGGTTTAGTCGGTTAAATGTCCACCCATATCAGCAACTAAAGTGGAAGGAGAAAAAAAACTGTCATATCAATGTTTCAGAAATTTGCAAGTTAATTAAGAATATCAAAATGGTCACAAAATGATAGCATCATTGAACTTCATCAAAATGATTTTCCTTAGATAAGTTTTGCATATTAAAACACAACATTCTCAAAGTTAACCATGATTAAAACGAAGACTAGAAGTTCATACTTTGATACTAGTTAAGCACGATACATGGAGAGTTAGAATCCTAATAACTTCATATAGTTTTCAATATAGTGAGACTTTATCAATCTT
This sequence comes from Allium fistulosum, assembly GCA_030737815.1. Classification (NCBI taxonomy): domain Eukaryota; kingdom Viridiplantae; phylum Streptophyta; class Magnoliopsida; order Asparagales; family Amaryllidaceae; genus Allium; species Allium fistulosum. The sequence continues at coordinate 1,150,761,274 of CM060905.1, forward strand.
TACACCCATAAAATCCAATCCCTCCTTAGCTCATCGGACATGTGAACAAATGTCTCCCTCCATAATTTATCTTAAAGCGATTGTAGAACACGGATACGTGCACGGTTATCAATATTTAACATCATTTCATCAATATTTTTCATGCACTCTGAGATAGAATATTTATTGTTCTCCTCACGCTTTCTCTTTTTCTCCTCCAATCTACCTCTAGAAGTCTCGGCTAAAAGCTGGATAGATTCGTTGAAATCCATCTCGTTCATATTTCTTTTGTTACGTTTGCTATTCCTACTTGTTGTCCTAGACGGTAAGCCACTCGTAGCATCCTCTTGTACTTTGTCATTAGGTATTTCTTCAGCAAGTGACACTACTATAGGTGGGCTACGATGAGATGTAGTGTGACGACCCGGAATTTTTGTATATTTGAAATATGAATATTTAATTTATTTTAAATATCCGAAGGTTAAAATTTTAACTTTAATTTCAAATATACAGTATTTATTTGGATAATTAATTATTAAATTTAATTATCGGGATTGGGTAAAATATTGAATCTTGATTTTAAGCCGGTTAAAAATAGTTCAAAGGTTCAGAAAATTTATATTGTTAATACTGAATATGATAGAACTTTTAAAATGGAATTTTAAAAGAGTTTTGTTCAGTTTTAAAAATATATCGTTGAAATTAAATTTAAAAAAATAGCCGTCCGAGGCACAGTCTCGAAATTCAGCGAAACCAGTTCCATTGGATCCGTAATATTGTATTATTATCGGATTTTAAATTTCGGAGCGTTTGGAGTTGTTGTGTAAGCATACGGTATATAAACGTATAGAAATTCAGAGCATGTGTCCTTCCTGGCAACGTTCTCTTCTTGCCTAAGTAATTAGATGTAGATATGCATAATTTAAACACGTGTTCAACTGGTATAACACGCGTCCTCTCTCAAGAAATAAAAGACAAAAGAAAAGAACCCCGTGCCTCCTATACTCCTTCCAATTGAAATCAAAAACGAAATCAATCACCGCTCAGTTTTCATCCCATTTTCCAGTCAAGCTTAGGCAAACAAATGAAATCGAAGGCCGTGGAGATCTCGTCCTCATCGAGACGAAGGGCGCGCGATTTGGTTCTGACAGTTCGCGGTGAGTGGTCGTTCGACGAGCAGGTGATGGGCGATCGAAATTAGGGTTTTCTGGAACGGCAGCTCTGGCTCGTTCATTCGTGGCGCCTGAAGCTTCTCGCGACTAGGTTGTATGGAAGGAGATTCGTGATTACGTATGGAGGAGTTTCGTTCGAGCTTGGCTCGACGTGGAGCGGCAGGCGACAGCAGCGATAGCGGTGAGCTCGATGATTAGCTAGGGCAGGAAGTCGCGAGGCTAGGTGCGACTGCGTTCGTGCACTTCGACAAACGATAGCATGTTGGGGTGTTGGGTTTCTCGATTCACGGCGGGATGGTCGAGCTGGGGTTGTGATGTTGTTTCGATCTGGGCTGTGAGGTATTCTATTCGTTTATCATATTAACTTGATTTAATAACAATAAAAATGTATTTGCAGATTGGAAAAATTATTAGATGAACAGTAGAATAAAAAATTTAAGGATAGTCAGTTTGTTAAATATTATATATACGGAAAGATTTATATAGAGTTATATCAAAATAAGAATATTACTAGTAGTCTAAAACCATGGAAAATGTTGACTAATTTATTGACTGTGAAATTGATGGATTCGAATAATTCAAGTATTAATAAACTATATATTTATACAAGGTCTGAAATCAAGGAAAATCAAGTCGAGATTGGATTGGGATTGGTTTGCAAATAAAAGGTGAGTTAATCTCACTCAGTTGAATTTTATTTTAAATTTAAATGGTTAAATTTAAATAATTGATTGGATGATTGCATTGATTGAATATGCTATATTATATATATAGTAGTATATAGCAATATATACATATTGGCATATGTATATATTTGAGTTGTTGATATTCCCGCATTTATATAGCGGATGAGACCCTATGCGCCGCATAATAGCGGATGATTTTATATAAATCCCATATACCGCGATATTCCACCTTGAAGTGGAATTGGTATTGTGCTAACGTTTGTGGATGCAGGGAAACAGGTTGGAGGGATCCAACTGGATTCCTCAAAATTATTTAGATTATTTGATATTCTGTTCTATGAATATTGATATCCTGTGATGATTTTATTGATGATTGAAATATTGGATGATATGGTTGGATTGAATATTTCAATAAAAAAGGAGTTATCAAAATATATTGAATTGGATTTTGAAAGAAATAAAAGAGTAAATTTTAAGTAAATAATTCAAGTGAATTGGAATAAGGGAATTTCGAAATAACAAAGGAAATATTAACTTTAAACTAAAGTGATATTAAATTTAAAGAATAAAGGATTTATTTTGAATGTAAGGATTAAATTTAATTAAAGGCTAAAGAAGGAATTTTGGAAGTTTAAAATTGGTATTTTCAGTTAAAAAGGGTTTTAACTCAAATAAAGGAATAAATCTAAAAGTTAATGTATTTTGAAATAAATAAAGTAGTAAAGGAAATTTATTTCAAAGTAAAGTAAAGTAAATTGGAAAACCAGTTGGAAATTGATTTAGTTGTTTAAAATTGGAATTTTAAAAGAGAAGTGAGATTTTGGAGATATAAACTGGGTTTATAAAGTAAAATAAAATATCAGTGGATATTTGAATATAAATTCAAGGTGGGGATTTATAAAAAGATATGGTTTGGTTTAAAAATAAATGTTGATCTATTTTTAAAAGATGGAAATGAGAAGTGTATTTCTCTGGATAGCTAAGTACGTTTTCAAAGCAATTTTAAATATAAGTTAAAAGTTTTAAGTATGTTTTTAAAAGCATGTTTTAGAAAATTGATTATTTCTAAATGTTAATTTTCAAAGTAGGTATTTTTAAAAATCTATTATTGTAGTAATTATATAAAAGTGATTTGCTATTCTGTTTTAAAAAGAGAAATTTAGTTTATATTTATAAAGTGGTTTATTTTAAAGTATATATTTTTAATAAAGTATTAAAGTAGTTTGATTTCAATGTTATAGATAAATATTTAAAATAAAGTGTTTTTAAATTATTTTAAAAAATAAAAGTATTTTGTACTTGGTGATTCAGTGGAAATAATTATTTGGGAAATGTATTCCGTAAGCGGAAACTGTTTGAAATTGTTTCAAAGGGAGTTTGAAAATAGAAATATATCTTGGAAAGATATTTGGGCAAATAAATAATGTGGGAAATTATTTAATTGTGTGATGGTTGCTTGTGGATGTTAATTGATAGTTAAATAACCGACTATCAATATTGGCCAAATGCGCTGATCGTTTCGAAGAGACCGGGATCGAGTTTCCGTATACCGGGATTCTAGGTCTGGAGACTCGAATACCACTTCGATTCGGTTTGTACGTTTCGGGTAACGTGTTCGAAGTCGAAGATGGAGCAGTGAAGTGCAAGGGCTAGTCGCTACTAATCCTGAGGATATTTCCAAAATGGATGTAGTAGGAATAGTGCCTTCGGTTCCGTTCGGACCCGGGACGGACTGGTATGGACGAATGCTTGCGAAACATCGTCAGCGGACGATGGGCATTCTAAGGGATATGTTCTCTAAAAGGTATCGTTTAGCCTCGAACCTCATCAACCGGGAATGACTGAAAATCAGGGGTTATGCAGCAAGGCTTCGTGGGTAGCTCCCACTGGAGGGTAAGGTCATCCCTGTCTAGATGTCCCTTTTTATTTCGGCTTAGTGGTGCGGTTGCTGATCCCAACCGTGGGGTGATTTTATTCGGGATCATCCAGTAAGGGATGGTTCCGGCCTTGTGTTGCAGGGGAGCGGGCGTACTCCTCGGTACGGTGATCTAGGCCACGTACTGTGATAGGTGGTACCCCAGTGCCTAGTCATTCGTTGGAAATCCATTCTCCCTACGTGCTTGTACGGTTTTGATTGTGCCCAACTATTGTTGAAATGTGAGATGCAAGCATTTCAGCTAGATTATATTTTACTTTCTGTAGACACTATTATAATATCAGAGGATTTTGATATAAAGTGTTTTAGCTATCGTAAGGTAAAAACCCGACATGTTTATTTGTGGCGTGGTCTTACGAGATGCTTTTGTTTTCAAAGGATTTTGAAACTTTAATAATCAATTTGAGTGTGATTTTCTCACGCTGGTTTTCCAGACTGACTCGGGTATTGTTTTATATGATGCTCGGGTCAGACCGAGATAAACAGGTTCAGGATATGATGCTGTGGAGCTCAGGAGACGAGCTGGATGACGATACGTACTCTCGTACTTACTATTATTTTCCGCTGTGTATTCAGTTGTATGTTATGGATGTTGATATACTCTGATGATGTACTCTGATGATGTATTGTATAAACAGATATAGTTTTTAATTTGTGTAAAGATCTGTTGATATATATTATTATATTTTATTCCGCTGCGATGGTTAGATTCTGATGTTGTTTTCTATTTTTCTTCTTCTACCTCTTCTTTTTACCCAAATGGTCCGGTTTTTCGTGTTAGAAAAACTCGGGTTGTGACAGTGGTATCAGAGCTTAGGCTAGCGATAACCTTGGCTCTGTTGGGAATTTTGAGAGTATTAATAGATATGAGCGCGTATTTGTTAGTGAATATAAAATGGTTTTATATTGTGTTGGTTGATTTATTGAGTGACATATGAACCTTCGTCGGCACAGTCTGGACAACTGTATCGAAGGGGTTTCTAAACACTTGAATAGAACAGTTCGACACAATATTGTTTTAATTAGGGTGAATGAAATAATTTCGCCCAAATTATTTTGTATATAAAAGAAATAATTATTCGAAAATTATTATGGTTATATATTTGGATGCTTGGTTGTTAGAAGATGACAATAATGAGTTAGTCTCATTATTGAGTAGAAACTGAAAACTTATAACCAAAGATGAAAGAATAAATTTATATAACAAAATGGAATTTGAAATATAGACTAAATGAAATTTATAAATTGACATAAACTTTATATACAAATGTGAATTACAAATGTGATTTATAATCAAATGAGATTAATTCATAAACAAATGAAATTTGTAAATGTAAATGGTAAAAGTGACTTATAACTTGAAATAAAATGTGATAAAATTCCAGAGTAATGTTTGGATATAAAAAAATTGGATGGATTTTGAATTTGAAGTTTTGGGAAAGATTTAAATTCCTTTGGATTTAAAAATAGTTTTTAAAGGTTTTGGGAAATAATAGTGATATTATTTCATGAATATTTTTGAAATTGAATTGAAATCTAGGGGGATTTGGGATTTAAAAATGTTTGAAATGTTTAGAGTGATAAAAGCATTAAATTCTCTTTTGGTCGCTGGAAAATAATTTCGGTGATGACTGCAGCATCATCGATGTCTATTTTCGAGTTTCCAAAGAGAAATTGCTACCAAACTGTTTTAAATTTGAAATGATTGTGAACTGGGTTGGTTTTGAAATTCAAAAGGGAAAATTGTTTGGTAAGAGCAGATTGTTTTGGAAATTGGGGTTTGATGTGATATACCAGATGTGTATGAGTTATTTATGGATTCAAAATGGTTTTGAAATAAAACCGGGCAATTGAATTCTGGGAATTCTATTTAAAATATAAATGTGGAAATTTAAATGAATCAACAATATAAAGTATAGAATGAAGTTGATTGAAATAAGAAGGGAATGAAAGTTTAATTCTGGGATTATAATTATGAGATGAAATTAACTCAATGAGTAATATAAGCTGGTAGATAAAAGAGTTAGAGAACTTGAAGGTGAATGAATTGTAAAACTTGTATAAAATTGTATCCTAGAATTAAAATTTAATTCGAGTATATGAAGGTGAATAAAATATATTTGAATTTAACTTAAGATAAGTTAAATAAGAATTGAGAATTGGAATTGAATTAAATATAAGTTGAAGTCAAATTGAATTGGATATAAAGGTAATGTAAAATGCTTATAATTGTGTAAAGAAATTCATATTCTTAAGTTCTTAAGTGTAATAATTTGAGATTTGATTATAAAGATGAAAATGGACTTAAATGAATAGTCCCAGATCTTAAGTAAGTAAGTTAAAACTTATGAGTAGAAATGAAATTGTAAGTCATAAATGAGAATTCATTTCTTTGAACCATTAAGAGTTATAATTTGAAATTGTAATTATCAAATGGAAACGACTAAGATGAGCAATCTTAATAAATCCAAACTCGAATTATAAAATAAATTGAACTTAAGATAATTAAGTGAAGTGATATTAGGAATTAAAAAGAAAGTATTTAATCTTAACCAGTGGAGGAACTAATGAAATAATAAATTAGTTAATGAAATTGAATTGGGAATTAATGAAATTGGATTAAAATAGTAATGGTTTGGATTTCGAATGGAATCCGAATAAGTGAAAATAAATAAATGGATGGAATTTGATTAAATAAGAATCAAATGAAAGATGGAAATAAAACTTAAAAGGGTTGGTTAAATGGAAAATAAACTTAAGCTATTGACTTAAGTAAATGTTGAATGGAAACTGAACTCAAACAGAGGAGTGGTTTAAATAAGTTGAGAAATAGTTATTTAATGAATTAACTTGGATTGTTGCCGAGCTAAATAAAATTCAATTTTTGGAAGTTGGAGATGAATTGAATTTAAGAAAATTATTAGAAATGAAAATCTTTATGAAATATGGAATAAGTATTTATATTTGAAATGAAGTAGTAAATTGGAATTCATATGAAATGGGATTCGGTTTGAATATATACACTTCAGTGGTGAAGTAGTAAATAAATATAAGAAAATTTATATGAACTTAAGAATTGAAGAATGAAATTCTTAAGAAAATTTGTATTGGAGGTATACTTAGTAATTTTGGAATGGAAAAATAAAAAATATATATATACTAAGTGAATAGTTGAATGAAGACTAAAACTGAAGTTGTGAAATGGGATAGTTGTGAATAAAGGGATAACAATCAAAAAGGAATGTGAATAAAGGAGAATTGATATAACTAATAATCAATTAGGCTAATTACGTAAGGTGTACGTATATTATTTATTCACATAGCTATTTGATCCGGATTCGAACACAGAATTTCGAGATAGTTTTATCGATCCGAATCAGGATTTTTCACTCGATTTTCAACGGCGAACCTGGATATGGATTGTTGATTGATTCTGGATATTCTCTATCATAGTTATGACTATGCAAGGAGAATGACGGTTTCTGATCAAGGAACCAGATCTGAGTCCGCACTAGGAAGTCGGGTGGACGATACTAGTTCGGAAGTGAGATTGTGTGATCGATTGAGCGATCGAATGTGATATTGCGTACGGATGATATATGTGCATCGTACGGGCTTAAGTAAAGCAAATATTGAAAATTTGTAAAGAAAAGTATAAAATGACTTTGGTATTGTGAATGGATATTATTGCTTAATAGGATATACAGGTGTATAAAAGCAATGGATAATTGGGATTTTTGATTTAGAAGATAAAATTTAATGGCTCGACAAAAAAGGTATGTATTTGAATTTCTATATGAAATTTGATTGGGTTTTGGATCCAGCCACTTGGCTTTTTGTTTTCTTTTTGAGATTGGGAGGCCGTAGAGCCATTTTGTAGTAGTACCGAGCTAGTCGCGCAAAGGAGACGCTGGCGAAATTTTTCGGAAATTTAGGGAGTTAGAAAAATTTTGGAAAATTTTGATAATTCAAAAATTTGAATTCAAATTTAAATTTGAATGGATAAGCAGGTGGTATGAGTTGAACTTATGAATAAGTTTGGGAAGTTAAAAGATGATTAGTGTATCATTAATAAAAGATTGTTATGGAAAGTTGTTAAAACTATTTGGATAGGGAAAAAGAACGGGTATCGAATCATTTCTCTTAACTGGTAATTTCGGGGACGAAATTCTTTTAAGGGGGGAGGAATGTGACGACCCGGAATTTTTGTATATTTGAAATATGAATATTTAATTTATTTTAAATATCCGAAGGTTAAAATTTTAACTTTAATTTCAAATATACAGTATTTATTTGGATAATTAATTATTAAATTTAATTATCGGGATTGGGTAAAATATTGAATCTTGATTTTAAGCCGGTTAAAAATAGTTCAAAGGTTCAGAAAATTTATATTGTTAATACTGAATATGATAGAACTTTTAAAATGGAATTTTAAAAGAGTTTTGTTCAGTTTTAAAAATATATCGTTGAAATTAAATTTAAAAAAATAGCCGTCCGAGGCACAGTCTCGAAATTCAGCGAAACCAGTTCCATTGGATCCGTAATATTGTATTATTATCGGATTTTAAATTTCGGAGCGTTTGGAGTTGTTGTGTAAGCATACGGTATATAAACGTATAGAAATTCAGAGCATGTGTCCTTCCTGGCAACGTTCTCTTCTTGCCTAAGTAATTAGATGTAGATATGCATAATTTAAACACGTGTTCAACTGGTATAACACGCGTCCTCTCTCAAGAAATAAAAGACAAAAGAAAAGAACCCCGTGCCTCCTATACTCCTTCCAATTGAAATCAAAAACGAAATCAATCACCGCTCAGTTTTCATCCCATTTTCCAGTCAAGCTTAGGCAAACAAATGAAATCGAAGGCCGTGGAGATCTCGTCCTCATCGAGACGAAGGGCGCGCGATTTGGTTCTGACAGTTCGCGGTGAGTGGTCGTTCGACGAGCAGGTGATGGGCGATCGAAATTAGGGTTTTCTGGAACGGCAGCTCTGGCTCGTTCATTCGTGGCGCCTGAAGCTTCTCGCGACTAGGTTGTATGGAAGGAGATTCGCGATTACGTATGGAGGAGTTTCGTTCGAGCTTGGCTCGACGTGGAGCGGCAGGCGACAGCAGCGATAGCGGTGAGCTCGATGATTAGCTAGGGCAGGAAGTCGCGAGGCTAGGTGCGACTGCGTTCGTGCACTTCGACAAACGACAGCATGTTGGGGTGTTGGGTTTCTCGATTCACGGCGGGATGGTCGAGCTGGGGTTGTGATGTTGTTTCGATCTGGGCTGTGAGGTATTCTATTCGTTTATCATATTAACTTGATTTAATAACAATAAAAATGTATTTGCAGATTGGAAAAATTATTAGATGAACAGTAGAATAAAAAATTTAAGGATAGTCAGTTTGTTAAATATTATATATACGGAAAGATTTATATAGAGTTATATCAAAATAAGAATATTACTAGTAGTCTAAAACCATGGAAAATGTTGACTAATTTATTGACTGTGAAATTGATGGATTCGAATAATTCAAGTATTAATAAACTATATATTTATACAAGGTCTGAAATCAAGGAAAATCAAGTCGAGATTGGATTGGGATTGGTTTGCAAATAAAAGGTGAGTTAATCTCACTCAGTTGAATTTTATTTTAAATTTAAATGGTTAAATTTAAATAATTGATTGGATGATTGCATTGATTGAATATGCTATATTATATATATAGTAGTATATAGCAATATATACATATTGGCATATGTATATATTTGAGTTGTTGATATTCCCGCATTTATATAGCGGATGAGACCCTATGCGCCGCATAATAGCGGATGATTTTATATAAATCCCATATACCGCGATATTCCACCTTGAAGTGGAATTGGTATTGTGCTAACGTTTGTGGATGCAGGGAAACAGGTTGGAGGGATCCAACTGGATTCCTCAAAATTATTTAGATTATTTGATATTCTGTTCTATGAATATTGATATCCTGTGATGATTTTATTGATGATTGAAATATTGGATGATATGGTTGGATTGAATATTTCAATAAAAAAGGAGTTATCAAAATATATTGAATTGGATTTTGAAAGAAATAAAAGAGTAAATTTTAAGTAAATAATTCAAGTGAATTGGAATAAGGGAATTTCGAAATAACAAAGGAAATATTAACTTTAAACTAAAGTGATATTAAATTTAAAGAATAAAGGATTTATTTTGAATGTAAGGATTAAATTTAATTAAAGGCTAAAGAAGGAATTTTGGAAGTTTAAAATTGGTATTTTCAGTTAAAAAGGGTTTTAACTCAAATAAAGGAATAAATCTAAAAGTTAATGTATTTTGAAATAAATAAAGTAGTAAAGGAAATTTATTTCAAAGTAAAGTAAAGTAAATTGGAAAACCAGTTGGAAATTGATTTAGTTGTTTAAAATTGGAATTTTAAAAGAGAAGTGAGATTTTGGAGATATAAACTGGGTTTATAAAGTAAAATAAAATATCAGTGGATATTTGAATATAAATTCAAGGTGGGGATTTATAAAAAGATATGGTTTGGTTTAAAAATAAATGTTGATCTATTTTTAAAAGATGGAAATGAGAAGTGTATTTCTCTGGATAGCTAAGTACGTTTTCAAAGCAATTTTAAATATAAGTTAAAAGTTTTAAGTATGTTTTTAAAAGCATGTTTTAGAAAATTGATTATTTCTAAATGTTAATTTTCAAAGTAGGTATTTTTAAAAATCTATTATTGTAGTAATTATATAAAAGTGATTTGCTATTCTGTTTTAAAAAGAGAAATTTAGTTTATATTTATAAAGTGGTTTATTTTAAAGTATATATTTTTAATAAAGTATTAAAGTAGTTTGATTTCAATGTTATAGATAAATATTTAAAATAAAGTGTTTTTAAATTATTTTAAAAAATAAAAGTATTTTGTACTTGGTGATTCAGTGGAAATAATTATTTGGGAAATGTATTCCGTAAGCGGAAACTGTTTGAAATTGTTTCAAAGGGAGTTTGAAAATAGAAATATATCTTGGAAAGATATTTGGGCAAATAAATAATGTGGGAAATTATTTAATTGTGTGATGGTTGCTTGTGGATGTTAATTGATAGTTAAATAACCGACTATCAATATTGGCCAAATGCGCTGATCGTTTCGAAGAGACCGGGATCGAGTTTCCGTATACCGGGATTCTAGGTCTGGAGACTCGAATACCACTTCGATTCGGTTTGTACGTTTCGGGTAACGTGTTCGAAGTCGAAGATGGAGCAGTGAAGTGCAAGGGCTAGTCGCTACTAATCCTGAGGATATTTCCAAAATGGATGTAGTAGGAATAGTGCCTTCGGTTCCGTTCGGACCCGGGACGGACTGGTATGGACGAATGCTTGCGAAACATCGTCAGCGGACGATGGGCATTCTAAGGGATATGTTCTCTAAAAGGTATCGTTTAGCCTCGAACCTCATCAACCGGGAATGACTGAAAATCAGGGGTTATGCAGCAAGGCTTCGTGGGTAGCTCCCACTGGAGGGTAAGGTCATCCCTGTCTAGATGTCCCTTTTTATTTCGGCTTAGTGGTGCGGTTGCTGATCCCAACCGTGGGGTGATTTTATTCGGGATCATCCAGTAAGGGATGGTTCCGGCCTTGTGTTGCAGGGGAGCGGGCGTACTCCTCGGTACGGTGATCTAGGCCACGTACTGTGATAGGTGGTACCCCAGTGCCTAGTCATTCGTTGGAAATCCATTCTCCCTACGTGCTTGTACGGTTTTGATTGTGCCCAACTATTGTTGAAATGTGAGATGCAAGCATTTCAGCTAGATTATATTTTACTTTCTGTAGACACTATTATAATATCAGAGGATTTTGATATAAAGTGTTTTAGCTATCGTAAGGTAAAAACCCGACATGTTTATTTGTGGCGTGGTCTTACGAGATGCTTTTGTTTTCAAAGGATTTTGAAACTTTAATAATCAATTTGAGTGTGATTTTCTCACGCTGGTTTTCCAGACTGACTCGGGTATTGTTTTATATGATGCTCGGGTCAGACCGAGATAAACAGGTTCAGGATATGATGCTGTGGAGCTCAGGAGACGAGCTGGATGACGATACGTACTCTCGTACTTACTATTATTTTCCGCTGTGTATTCAATTGTATGTTATGGATGTTGATATACTCTGATGATGTACTCTGATGATGTATTGTATAAACAGATATAGTTTTTAATTTGTGTAAAGATCTGTTGATATATATTATTATATTTTATTCCGCTGCGATGGTTAGATTCTGATGTTGTTTTCTATTTTTCTTCTTCTACCTCTTCTTTTTACCCAAATGGTCCGGTTTTTCGTGTTAGAAAAACTCGGGTTGTGACATGTAGAACGAGAAACATTTAGATGCAAATCATCATGATCATCACTTGAATCAAATTCATCTAAATGTGAAGCTTGAAGCTTTCCTCCTGCTACTACATCGTCAAAGATAGTAGCCAGCTTGTCATACTCTGGACATCCTTCAGTTCGAAATTTCTTTATCCATTTTGACTTGGGATACCTCTGGTCGATAATTAAATATTGGTTTGTAGTGATATCCAGATAATTTGTTTCTAATTAAATAATAATTATCACCTTAATGTAGTCATCCCACCAAGCATTGTCCGCATCTACCGTACACAACACCGAGTTCCATCCCAAACCAGTGTTTTCAACAATCAACTTTTTGTGTCCTTTGTACTTCTCCTTCAAAGATTGCATCTTATTTTTATATGCTTTTGGAAGATATTTTTGAGCACATATTTTGTAGTAGTTCCTTCGAATGTCTTCCCACTCGTTTTTTGAAAAAGTTACAATCACTCTATGTTTTCCACATGCATTTACTTTTTTCACCATCAAATCTATAAAGACACCTTCCTTGGTTTTGTCCCAATTAGCCGAGACTATGGGTGCCGACTTATATGAAGGATTAGTACGTTGAGTAACATTATCGGAGGTCATCTACTATGACCGTTATTGAAGTTAGATAAGACAACAAAAATTTAAAGAAAATCGACATGCAAATCAAATATAAACGAAACGGTTCATAAAAAAGACAATCAAAATATAATAATCATGAACTTACACTTATTTTGTTTTTCCATGTTTTATTTTAATGTACTAAATGTTTATTAGTAATGTTTACTTCGACATAGGTATCATAATAGATTTTTTTTCACAACTTGTCCAAGGTACTTCAATTTTGGAATTCACATACTATAGCAAAATTCAAATTTATTTTCAAAAACAACATCAGCTTATTAAAACTGAACATTGTCCGAATATATAAGATAATGCAACCCGTTGACAACTTTAATCCCAGTACAAAACCAATTAGTACATCATCCATAAAGTAAAGCTTATTTTGTTAATATATTATCCATAAACTAGATTTATAGGGACTATGTTAATAATATAGGCTTAGCAGTATTGCCTACTTTTAAACCCCTACTTGAAAACTACAAGAGGCATAAAACATAAATTCAATGACTTGTTAGTTCATATGAAATCCATACCTTCAAAACGCCAAATCAGACAAGATGTACATATGAGTTCTATATGTTGTAAACCTGGGTCAGTGTAATATGCAACATTTAATTCTAAGTTTATATTATTGATATAAGAGAAAAAAATGTAGTTTTCGTTGCCTCCTAACATTAAGAAGGCCTTCTCTGCCTACTCGAACAGTTATATTTAGCGGTCTTATTGTTGGTGCATTTTTACCATCTATCCTTAAACACAAAGTACTTATTCTTTGCATACCTATTACGCAGTTTTTTTTTCTTTTTTATTATCTCATGATTTGTATTTTCAAAGATGATTGCTAGCAAATTCACAGTCAGTCTCCAAGTTATTTTATTTATTTGAAACAAAAGTCTTGAAGACAACTTGTTACTCCCACCAAGTTATTTATTTAAAACAGGAAATAAGCTAAGCAGATTCTAGTTTAACTGAAACTTAAAACATGTTCCCCTATAAAAGTTAGCAGAACACTTTGTGAGAAGAACACTTTGTGAGATAGTATGTTATAGGATACACTTTTTGTGTGTATATACTCTGCAAGCAACATCTGCTCTATGGATATTCTCTAAAACTAACAGCAGGATTAAATTATGAGCATACAGTTTTAATACAATTTTATTTGTACACACTCTTTATCGTTCATTAACAAAATGGGTCTTGTTTTAAAATGGCATGTTCTATTGCCAGAAGCGTTGATTTGGCATGAGATGTATACAACAAAACAACGCAACTGGAAGCAAATGGAAACAAATTAGGTTAAAATATAGGGAATTTCAAAACCCAGTAAGACCACAGCCAAATTTTCCAATAAAATAAACAAAGTATAACTAGAACAATCCTTAACACGCTTTTATAAATCAAAATCAGGAACAATACCAGCTCAAAACAAATAACTATCTTTACCAATCAACCAAAAACAAATGAACAAAATAATAGTAGATTGAGAGCATTGAGAGGGAATAAAAAAAGAAAAAGAGTACCTTTCTCAGAAATATGAAAAAGAATTAGCAATGCCTCGATTGGATAGAGAAAGAAAAAATCGCCTTAGAAACCTTAATTGTAAGATTCGCGGCCTGGAAGTCGATTTGTGTCTTGGATTCCGAAAGCAAAAAGCAAAAAATATTAGCTTCTCAGATAAGTAGAAAAGCAGCTTGTTAAAGCCCAAATTTCTTATGGATCCATGTGGGCTTCTTTGCTTTTGCTTCCAAAAAGCTATAAAGCTACTTATTTCTACCCATCCAAACAGGCCTTAATTGTAAATATCCTATATTCCAAAGGAGCTAATTGAAATACATGTTACCAAAGTGACATCTTTTATTTTAGTTGTTCATGAAAATGTTTGATATTTGTGTGAGTTAATTCATGCGTAAATTAACCGGTCCGAAGGAAGACTAATATTTGGCCGAATCACTTACACATGTGTGATGATAAATATATGACAATTATAAGATTTACAAGTGAATAACTAATCGGCCGAAAGGAAGATTGTTATTTGACTTGAATTTATTTTTAATGTTTGATCATTACAACAAGAGTATCACTTACAGTTAATATTACTGCCCAAAGACTTAATATTAATGTTGTATTTGGTATCTTGAGAAGAGACTTATCAATTATTTGAATTAACTATGGCTGATATTTGGATATGAACATATACGGTCAATTTTAATAATGTTCTCATCTTGTTTGGGACTAACTCTAAGGATTAGTAAGAGAACATGTTATTTCTTGACTTCGTGGATTTAGCTCTTGCAATTAGGAGGATCACAACCTCCTATTACAGTTGAATGTTCTTATAATGTTATGAAGAACATTGAGAGGTGAGATAATTCAGATTGCAAGAGTCAAATGATCATAAGATATAATATTTCAAAATCTTTTCAAGGATGTGATATCCGTAGGCATAATCAATTTAAAGGAGTTCTTTACAAACTGAAAAGTGTTTTTCCAAAAACGATAAGAAGAACAAGCATGCTTTACATTATTTGATTCCCATAAAGTTAAAGAAAGGGAAAGATAAATGAGTACTGTATGGAAAGACGTTGCTTTAAAAGTTAAAGGCACTCAAGTTATTGCTATTTTTTTTGTACTCTCTTTATTCACATATAATTTTTTTAAGATTATTATTTTTTAAGAATAAAATGATCTCTTATTGAGCTCACTTTGCATTATGTGTAAGAAGAAGAGAGATTGAAGCATGATAAGATAAAAAGTACTCATTTAACGTACATTGTAAGTAAATGTATACATAAGAATAAAGAAGTCGTTAAGGATTTAGATGAAAAGAAATAACATATGGAAATATTTATAGTTATTTCTTTTATGAAATCTATGGATTATAAAAAGAGTTTTATTAGATATCACACGTATCGTATCTAAAAAAGATATGCATATTGTTTGAATTTGCTTAATAGTTTTTATATACTGTTACATAGATAGATTTCATTTTTTAATTTTAATATGAACAAATTTAGGTATTACTGTTCCTTCGGAAATAATAAGATTAATCTGTCAATAAATTCATACATTATCGAAATTGAATATCTTGAAATTCATGACAAATACCTCTTATAATAAAGCCTTTAATTTGGATATTGTGATTAATGTAATTATTTATTCCATCGTACTAAACAATTCTAGATTGAGGCACTAAAGATAGCAAATACTATATTGATATTCTAAGCGACTTAAAAGCTACAAGATTTATAAACCCACGCTAATGACAAATTTTAAGATGGAAAATGCAATAATTTTTGAGGGAGTTTGAAAGGAAAAATAAAGTATGGATCATTGTCTTTAAGGAAAATCATTATCTTTGATTCAACTATAGTTACTTCTTCCATAATTAATAGGATTTGTTTTCTTTCATTAACAAAAGGTAAATTAAGAACCATAATAAGACAATGTTAAACAAATTTTCTTCAAATCAAGGTTGATGTTTCAAAAAACCAAACTCAACAACCTCAAGGTGCAAGATCGCTAAGGAAATCCACTTGAAAATGAAGAATACTATTCCAGATGACTATGTAGTATTTCTCCGTAGATATAATAATAGATTGGTGAAGATGTTTCTGTTGGCTTACATCAATCCAAACAAGATATTAATTTGAATGTGGATTTAAGGTATGAACATATAGTGTAAATCTATAAAGGATAATAAAGTTTAAGATCTTTTCCTCTGCCTTAAGGTAACAAGATCATTGGTTATGAATAACTACTCAAAACCAAAAGAGATAAAGTGGGTAATGTGGAAATGTATAAGACTCGTTATAGACAAGACTATACTCAAAAGAAAAACGATATTTTCTTTTTTAAAAAGACCTTCTCTTGATTTTACTGAAACACTATTTAGAATTATTTTGAAACTTATTGCAAATTATCATTTTGAGCAATATCAGAAGGATATTAAAATCGTATTTCTCAATGGAGACATTGATGAAACAACTAAAGAAATACATTTATGGATTACTCTTTTTTATTAGGGATTCAAATACACCGTTATTATTCATGTGGTGATATTTAGATTATCACAAAAGAGCTAGACAGATAAGTGCATAAAAAGGTTTAGTATGTAAACTGCGAATCAATTGATTCTCTTTTGCCAAAAAAGACAAATGTTGTCTTATATGTTGACATAAGAACATCCTTAAACCTAAAGACTTGCAAAAAAATTCTCATGCATTTGCGGTGTGAAGTCCAATGCATGCTAAGACATATATACATATAGATACTGCATGTATTATTTCACAGATATTTCATTGATATTGAAAGTGAATCAATGGATAATAACCAAAATGGTTACGAGATATCTTTAAGGAACAAAAAGATTATATGATCGTAGATAAAAGATCGAATTGGTTGGAGATCATAAAACATTATGATTCAAATATTTTGGATGACAAGAGTATAAAAGATCCACTTCAAGTAATAATATTATTATTTTTGAGTGGAGCTATATAAGTTGTCATACAACCACTTATAGCCTCCTCTACTATGAAATTAACGTTTATTTTCTGTTATGAGGCATCCAACGATGAAAAATAATTGCAAAATTTTGTCACAAAATTATGGAATGTTGAAAAAGAAATTGAAATGATACCGTGACGATGAACAATATATTATTTTCCAATAAGAAAATAGTGCAAAATAGATTGTAATGCATAAAGCATATTGTGACAAACTCAATTATGACAGATTCGCTTACAAAAAGATTATCACCTAAAGTCCTTCATGAGCATGTCAATTGATGTAACTTTTATGTAAAGATATTTTGATTCAAGAGGAGTTTGTATTTGGCATAGTCATATGACACATTGCTTTATACTTCGGTTACAGATATATTAAATATTTTTTCTGATAAGAAATAAAGTAATAAAATTTTCTTTGCACTCTATGAAGTTCATATACCGAACCTTTTTCGATCTCACTAAAGTTTGACCAAATAGACATGTATAGATTACAGTTCATATAATTTTCATGTTATACATTCATGATTGATCTATGGCATTTGATTGTGTTGGTGTATGTGACCATTGATAAGTTTAGTTATACTAAAGGCAATGAAAGCCGTTTTGATTCTTTGCCAGCATTTGTTAATGGACGAGATTGTTTCGAAAACATCTTATGTTATAAATACCAAAATTTGAAGCTCATAAAGTTAAACACACAAGGTTATTCCGTATATGGTCCAAGGGGAGATTGTTGGAAAATTTGAACATGCGTGCCACATATGTAAAAATAAATATATTATGCTATTTTGATGTAAAATCTAATTAAAATAATCAAATTTTGAATTAAAGCTAAAAGACTTGAGGATATAATTGGTATAGTAATAATGTGTAGATACCGAGGCAATTCTAATGGTTGAAGGGCCAAATTAGAAAATGCTACATTATAAATAAAGGGTTATAGTTCCCAAATTATATAAGCTCTAGTTATTCGTTTAATTTCTTCCATGGAAATAATTCAGACCTAGGGTTTGTGTCAATTTATAAGATCAATCCAATTCTTTTCTTCTTTCAAGTAGCAAATTCAAGTACAGGTTCCGGTAATTTATTTATCTTCCTTTTATTTCTTCTCAATTAAATCAGTATGAATCACGTATTCAGATCTAGGGTTTCATGATTAATCGGTCCTAAAGTATATTGAAGTCCCAATAAATTCTGCTCAAAAAATCAACACACAAATAATGAACAAATACATGATCTATGGAATTTGGATAACTATGAGGATCAATTAGAGGCATTCTTACAAAACGGGAAATATTCTACTGATATTTCCCATGGAAGAACTAATATACCCATTGATGGCTGCTACAGGGTTGCGCTTGGAGGTGGTCGATCACAAGATCATTGTTATGCTCATTCTTTTTCGACATCGATCTAGTATTCATGGGTTCTTGAAGATTACAAGGATGGGTTGTTGGTGGCAGTTTTCTTGGTTGTAGACAATAAACAGAGAAGCGTGCAGTGTATAAAATGGGGATGAGTGAGAGACAGGGGATATTAGATAGGAGAAAGATGTTGCAGAGAAGAATTTAAGAGGAAGTTTAGAAAGAACAGAGAGGATTAACAGAGAGTTTGGACATAAGTGAAGAAGAAAACAATTTTATTCATAAAACTTCAATCTTACAATATGATCACCCATGCCTTTTTATAACATATTCTAGGCAGGTGTTACGGTTATTACATCATCAAATCCGCAAATACAATATTCAGGCCCACATCTACTCAACATATCTTTCCAGTCCCGTGCACGTGTGCACGTGCACACTCAGTGGAAGCAATTCTGAAGGCAGCTCAAGGCCCAGATCTGGTCGCCTGGTCATGCTGATCATTTTGATGTTGATGTTCCATCGGCACATCCAGGGGTTCATCAGCGGTGATCGTTTGAAGGTCTCGAGTCCACCTGTTCTTCTTCTCTAAGTCTGCAACAAGGGTTGCACTCTTAACATTCCCTCCTCCTTCAAAATTTGACCTTGTCTCAAGGTCAAATGCCGGAAATCTTTTGATTAAATCCCGATAGTCCTCCCAGATCGAGTTTTCCTCAGACTTTTGTCTCCATTTAACTAAAACTTGTATGACAGCTCGATTATGTTTTGGCACCATCCTCCTGTCCAAAATCAATTCTGGTTCATCAACAACTTCTTCAATAAAGACTGGTGCTTCATGTTGTATGACTACATTCCTGCCAACCTTCTTCTTGAGTTGCGAAACATGGAACACTGGGTGTATTTTAGCCGCTGGTGGTAATTCAAGCTTGTAGGCAACCTCCCCAATTTTCTGAATGACCTGATAAGGTCCATAGAATTTTGGGGAAAGTTTGGTGGTCTTAAGGTTACTGGCAGTGATCTGCTTATAGGGTTGGAGTTTTAAATACACCCAATCTCCTTCTTTGAAATGTCTTTCAGTTCTTCCAAGGTCAGCATACCTTTTCATCCTCTCCTGATTCAAAGACAGGCTGTCTTTAAGCAGTTGCAACACCACATCACGTGAAAACAATTGTTGTTCAACTTGTGGAACCTTAGAAGTGTTAGGGACATATGTTAAAAGTGTAGGGGGTGGAATGCCATAAACAGCAACAAATGGGGTTGTGTTAATGGAGCTTTGCCAACTCGTGTTGTACCAGAACTCAGCCACTGTCAACCACTGAGACCATTCATGAGGTTTATGGCATACAAAGCATCGGAGATATCCTTCAAGAATTTTGTTTACTGCCTCTGTCTGGCCATCTGATTGTGGATGGTATGCTGAGCTTAGATTCAGGGAACATCCTTGCAATCGAAAGAGCTCTTGCCAAAAAGCACTCGTAAAAATTGCATCTCTATCACTTACTATATTTCTTGGCATGCCATGGTATTTGAATACCCCATTGAAGAATATTTTGGCAATATCCTTTGCTGTATAGGGGTGTTGCAGGGGAAAGAAATGTGGGTATTTAGAAAGTCGATCAACTACTACATATATGGCAGTGTACTTGTGACTCTTAGGTAAACCAATAATGAAATCCATCGAAATATCACTCCATATTCTTTCAGGAATAGGAAGGGGTTGTAACAGACCAGGTATGGGAACATTTTCATGTTTATTTCTTTGACAAGTATCACATTCTCTTATGTATGCTTCTATATCTGCCTTCATGCCTTTCCAATAAAAAACTTGCTTGATTTTATGATTGGTCTTTTTAACTCCAGCATGGCCACCCAATGGAGTTGAATGATATTCAGTGAGCACATTTTTTATCATTTCCTTGCATTGGAAATCCAGGTAGATTCTTTGCTTATAGAAAATGATGCTATCCACTATTTTATACTTCTCTGACTTGACCTTCCCTTCGTTAATTTGTTGCATTAATTGCTTATAGCCTTCTGAGTTTTGCATACAGTGTTGTAACTGCTGCAGCCAGCTGCTCTCTACAGTTGAAATGGCATGGTAACTCGGTTGCTCCTCTGGCAATCTGGAGAGAGAGTCTGCAGCTTTATTTTCTTTTCCTTTTCTATACTCAACTATATAATCAAAGCCATGCAATTTGGCTAGCCACCTTCCTTGTATGCCAGTAGTTAATCTTTGTGATAATAGGTGTCTTAAGCTTTGATGATCAGTTTTGATGATGAATCTCCTTCCAATTAAATACTGAGACCATTTTTTTGTAGCCAAAATCAATGCTAAGAGCTCCTTTTCATAAGTAGACAATAATAAATTCTTTCCATTCAATGCTTGACTCAAGTATGCTATTGGTTTGCCGTCTTGAGTTAATACAGCCCCAATGCCCACTCCACTAGCATCACATTCAATAATAAAGTCTTTGCTGAAGTCAGGCATGCTGAGTACAGGTGGATTCATCAAGCAATGCTTTAGTGTTTCAAAAGACTTTGTAGCCTGGTCATTCCATATAAATGCATTTTTCTTAAGTAGTTCAGTCATAGGCTTGGCCAGAGATCCATAATTTTTAATGAATTTTCTATAATAGCCGGTGAGTCCCAAAAAAGCTCTTAGCCCTTTTATGTTTTGTGGTTGTGGCCACTGTTTGATTGCTTCAACTTTATCTGGGTCCACCGCTATGCCATTCTTGGAGATGACATGACCCAAATAGGTGACTTGATCCTCAGCAAAGGTACATTTTGTAAGTTTAATAACCAACTAGTTACTTTCCAGAACTTGCAGAGTAAGTCTAACATGCCACATATGCTCAGTCCAAGACTGGCTATAAATCAGGATATCATAAAAAAAAACCAACACGAATTTCCTTAAATATGGTTTAAAAATATCATTCATCAAAGCTTGAAAAGTTGAGGGAGCATTTGACAATCCAAATGGCATTACAATAAACTCATAATGCCCTTCATGGGTTCTGAAAGCTGTTTTGTGAATGTCTGAAGTGTTCATACGAATTTGATGGTAACCAGATTTAAGATCAAGCTTAGTATAATAATTTGAACCATGCAATTCATCCAGCAGGTCATCAACTAGTGGAATTGGAAATTTATCTTTGATAGTTTGGTTATTAAGTGACCTGTAATCGATACACATTCGCCATGTCCCATCTTTTTTTCTGACCATAACTACAGGTGAAGAGTATTCGCTGGTGCTAGGTTGGATGATTCTAGATTCAAGCATTTCCTTGATAAGCTTTTCCAGTTCATTCTTGACATAATAGGAATGCCTGTATGGTCTGAGGCAAACAGGTTTGGCATCTGGTAAGAGTGGTATTCTATGGTCACAGCTTCTTTTTGGTGGTAGTGGGGGAATAGGATTAATTACAGTGGGAAACTGCTGCAGTAGAGTTCGAACTTCAGGGTGTATCTTATTTGTGGTTGAACATGTAGTATGAACTTGTAGCTCTTTTGAACATAAAAGTAATGTAAGCTGCCCTTTTATACTCTCCTTTGATATGTCTTTATCACTGACCATTTTGATTTTGTCTTTAATGCCCTGCCACACATATAAACTATCTTTGAATTGAAATTTAATTTGCAATTTTGCAAAATTAAAGGATACATCTCCCAATTCTTTCATCCACTGGGCACCAAGGACTATCTGGCATCCTTCCAATGGTATCATCAACAAATCTAGTGGCATAGTACACCCCTGACATTTGAAAATGACTTTCTTGCAAATACCTTGACCTTGTATTCTTTCTCCATTAGCTATTTGTACCGAATATGGCATGGTCTCTTGTACCTTCAGATTTAGCTTTTTTGACAATTCAGAATTTATGAAGCTATGGGTGGACCCTGAGTCTATCAAAACAGTGATGGGTTTGCCATTAATCAGACCCTGTACTCTTATAGTATACAGAGTGGGTATACTGCACATAGCATTAAGAGTGATGGTATAAGGTTCTTCCTTGTTTTCTCCTAGTGTAGGAGCCTCATTAATTTCATTACTGTCAGCATCTTTGCTGTCTTCTAAGTATATATCTTCCTCATCACCTTGTAGTGGCATGACACCCTCCATGATATACACTTGTTTGTTCTTACAGACATGACCGGGGTGCCATTTATCATTGCACCCATAGCAAAGGTTCCTTCTTCTTTTGTCAATAATTTCTTGAGGGGTTAATCCTTTATTCTTGGCAAAAGCTTCCTTGGTATTTCTTTCAACATTCTTTTCCTGACTGGTTTGGTGTTGCAGTTGATTTCTTGATGGATTAGTGAACTGGTTTCTCTTCTTTCTAGTATACTTGCACTCAAAAACTTTTGCTAGGCTCACAGCCTCTTTAAAATCCACAGGGTGTAAGGCCATAACATCAAATCTAATTTCATCTTTAAGTCCATCAATGAACTTCTCAAGCAGAAATTGATCTGGCAGTGCATCACACAAGCCTTGCAGTTCTTCAAACTTGGTGAGATAAGCTCTAACAGTGGTGGTTTGTTTAATATTGGATATTGCTCCATATGGCTTCTGTAAATCTTCAGTTGCAAATCTCACAATTAATTCTTCTTTAAAAACTAACCACTGCTCATAATTTTTTACTTTCTTGGTGAGCCACCCAAACCACAAGTGGGCTTCACCTTTCAGATGGAATGAACAAGTGGGCACCCATTCTACTTCTGGTGTATTGTGATATTGAAAAAGATGTTCAACCTGACTGATCCACTCCACTACGCTGCCCTCTCCGTTATAAGTGGGAAATTCAAGCTTGATGATGGTGTTCTGTAATAGCCTTGGGGTTTGCATGGAGTTTAAAGTAGTGTGGCTGGGTGAGTTAGCTAGAATACCAGGAGCATTTCTGGATGTGTCATTCGAAGGGAAATAACCATTTCTTGGTAAGTTTCTTTGTGCAGGAGGAACATATGGGGTTCGGTTTTGATTCTTGAGGTCCTTTAATTCTCTTGCAATGCCACTGATTGCTTCGCTGATGCTGTCTATCTTGATATTAAGTTCTTGAGTAATTTCCTGTTGTGATTGACAAGTTTCTTGAAGGTCTCTGATGGTTAATGCAGTTTTAAGGTTAATTTGCTCCTGTCTTGTTTCACCAGGTATTTGATCAGGGGTACTGCTGATGTTTTCCTCTTCAAAGAGTTCGGGTTCTTCACCAGATCTCAATGGCTCTAATACCACTTTGTTATGCTCATTCTTTTTCGACATCCATCTAGTATTCATGGGTTCTTGAAGATTACAAGGATGGGTTGTTGGTGGCAGTTTTCTTGGTTGCAGACAATAAACAGAGAAGCGTGCAGTGTATAAAATGGGGATGAGTGAGAGACAAGGGATATTAGATAGGAGAAAGATGTTGCAGAGAAGAATTTAAGAGGAAGTTTAGAAAGAACAGAGAGGATTAACAGAGAGTTTGGACATAAGTGAAGAAGAAAACAATTTTATTCATAAAACTTCAATCTTACAATATGATCACCCATGCCTTTTTATAACATATTCTAGGCAGGTGTTACGGTTATTACATCATCAAATCCGCAAATACAATATTCAGGCCCACATCTACTCAACATATCTTTCCAGTCCCGTGCACGTGTGCACGTGCACACTCAGTGGAAGCAATTCTGAAGGCAGCTCAAGGCCCAGATCTGGTCGCCTGGTCATGCTGATCATTTTGATGTTGATGTTCCATCGGCACATCCAGGGGTTCATCAGCGGTGATCGTTTGAAGGTCTCGAGTCCACCTGTTCTTCTTCTCTAAGTCTGCAACAAGGGTTGCACTCCTAACAATCATACCGATCCAACACCTACAAAGATGAAGCAAATATTACTACTAATACAACAAAATTAAAGGGTAGAATGTCGTAAAAGGGGAAAAGCTTATTTGATATGATCCAAGGCTACCAATCTCATAAAGCACAGCCTACCGAGCACTATCTTCTGTAAAATCATAACGATCGAAGGGTATTAGACATTATTCCAAATACTAACGATAATTATTATCGAAGCAAAATTGATCATAAGATACATCACTTATCTGTGTGACAAAAATGAGAGTTTGGCTATATATGTATATGTATGTATATGTGTGTGTGTGTGTATATATATATATATATATATATATATATATATATATGCTAATGATAGTCAGATCTACAGAAAGTCTAAGATTCAAGCATTAACTGTGAATCCTAGTGAGAACAAGAGGATAATGAGCCATGAAAGCTTTGGAATCCTCTTGAACTCACGAAAATTGAAGAGGAAATGATCGGATCGTCAGCAGCAGTTCCGCCCCTTTTTTAGTTTTTAGCTTTCTCGAAAAGAGAGAAAGTATGTTAATTTGCGGCTAGAGTTATAAACCTAAAATATTATCTCTGTTGTATACTGGGTAATTTCGGTTGTATATTAGGTTAGCCGAATTTGTTTTCATGGGCCTTAGGCCTTTTAATAATTGATTTAGCACTTAAAAAAAAAAAAAAAATTCATCAAAGAAAATGGCGCGTAGCAACAGAACATGAATCGTTTGTTCACTCTCTCCATACCATTTTGAAGCCAATGTAGCAGAAGAACATAGAAGAAAGTTCCACGATATGGTACCAGGTGGCCCAAAAGAACAACTACTTTCCAAGGTCTCCGAATTCCCTAAACATGTACATCATAAAACTAATGTTACTTTAATATCTTGGGATAATAAACAAAAAACCCTACTGCAGTACACATTGCCTGACTTTATACGTTTATACTTTATAGCTACATAGAAGATAAAGGTGCAGTAAGTAGTTTGGAAAATTGATCAGAGCACAGGTTGGTGCCAATTGCCAAACAAATTAAGCAATGTCGTTTAACTAATGACTAATGAGCACTTGGTTTTTTTTGAAGATAATAGGAATCCAGTTAAGGTTAAGACTAAAGTACATTCACTATAATAACACCCCCAAGTCTTTATTCTATTATATTTACAGGAGGGACAAACGAATCATTTAGTCCCACATCCTCCAATATGACTAGATATACCACAATATATACTAAATCACAACACATAGCACAATCTTACTTGAACAGGATCTATTCTATAGGTTTGTGCTGCTTCGAACTTGATTTATGTGAAGACATAGATGATCGGCCTAGCCAGGACCTGACTTGGTTAAGATGAATTTGAGGTTATCTGACATTTTTCTCGGACTCTTTTTTAATTCCTCTTCCAGTTTTTGTTTTTTTTTTTTACTTTCCCTTCTCCAACTACTTAAGTGCTTAATACACAAGTTGACTTTGGCATAAAAGGTTAATAATGTTTTAACTGTATCCATTTGAACATACCTGAATACGTATAGAGGCAAGACAGATATTAATTTTCCAACATTATTTCCTACATCACTAACATTTGATATTCCAAATTATCTTGGGCTTACTGTGTAAACTAACTCATTGAAGATGCAATTAGTAAGCTCCTTAACCGTTAGAGATCACCCTGCAATTGTTGTTCTATTAAGTTTATGGTGGATTCATTCCACAAACAGTATAAAATATGTGTGCATACATGAGCTGAAATATGTGTGTTAGAAATTCGAAATATGTGCGATAGAAATTCAGAAGTATTTTTAGGTATTTTTGTAATATATTTCAGGATCAGACCTAACTTCGGGTCTATTACCATTTATGTACTTCAGGTAGAAACTATTTGACATCAAAATATTAGACCTAAAGTGATTATATAGGATAAATATCATGTGGATTTCTACCAGATGAGGATTGCTATATACACTGGAAAATCTATGACAGCTTACCTGCTTCTCTACCCACCCTGCAATACATAAGCTCCATCAATTAGCATAGTTGTGCTCCTGAACATATCCCTCATGTGCGCACGATCCATTGCCACACATGCTTGAAAAAGAAAATTATGAACTGTAAATCATTATGTTTCATTACAGACATAAACAAGTTCATGTTTATTGTTATATTTCCATGCAACCTCAAATTTTTAAACTGATTTGCATTTTATAAATGGGGAAATTAGGCACACATCCTTAATTTCAAACACTTTGCCTCCTCCTAAAAACAAGTTTTACGAAACACTTTTATAATTATTTTGAGCGGAAATTTGTAGTTTTCAGTGTAAATATTCAGTTAGATCTAATACATAGATGAATGATATTGTTTCCAAAGTTTAAGACAAAAAAGATGTCAAATTTTAAGGTAGATTAATTTAATCTCAATTTTGAAACCAAATATTGTTAGCCTCGGTTTTCGAAGAAATTCTTGTAGTCCCATTACAACATATATAGCGAGGATACGGGCCACAGACAACTAGTAGGTAACTAGTATATATGGAAGATATTTGACACATGCTACAAATAAATTCATATCTCGAGACCTCATTATGTATTATAAAGTTATCATCCCAATTCAGGGAGGGGTTTACAGCTCTACAACTTGAACTAGATCGACAAATGGGTGATGCAAGAGTTACAATAAGTCCATTATGTTATTTAATTCTTGATATAAGAAAATATGAACTAGGCTAGCAATCAGAAAAATATGAAAATGTTTATGAGATGGTACATTTTAAAATTACATGATAAAAATTAAAACAACAACTATCTACCTAACTATTCATATTCCTCTACAAGATCTGAAGTATGGGTGGAATCAAAATTATGGAATAATAGTTCTCTTTCAATTATTCACTAGAAATTTACAGTTCACGACAACAGAACTTTACAGACTTTTTGTCTCTACTTCGTGATCTACTTCCCAAATAAATCTGAACCATGTGGAATACTGGAATCTTTTACTAGTAGATCAATATAAATGGAAGGATAATCAACAAAGATTCAGGAGAGAATTTTAAACTGACTTGCATATTACGAGACATGTCTCGTATACATTTCATATTTGGAAAACTTAACGGTATAAAAAAGATCCAAAGATGATCAATAGAGACTAACTTTGCAGAGCATCGAAACGTGATTTTGTCTGTCCACAGTCTAAAAGTCATAATAGAACATTTAAAGACTTGAAGTTAAGGTGAAATGCATAGTTATGTAATCCTTGATATTAATAATTGTATTGAAGATCTAATTTAAGTGTCAAATTAATTCATTGGAGCTGTATCCGTTGATTTTATCAAACTTTTAAGTGTAACCACACTAATTTCATCGGAGAATAGACATCAATGTTGATAGCAAATGCAAGTTTTTTGTTCATGTGTATAGCAGAGTTGGCCTAAACAATGAAATACATAGTATAGTATTGCTTATTTTAGTATTATCCTACTATCGATGAGTAATAGGAGGCTGCAAGGCAAGTCAGTCCAAAGGCTGAAACTAAAAGGGACAACGGTAGTTGGGTCAAATATGCAAGCAAATGTGATCCAGACACAATTCTCTCTGAATCATATGATATAATACTACAACGCCCATTGGTAAGGGATGCATCTCAACTGAATATTAATTATTATGTTGAGTGCTGATCAAGGGTGCAAAAATCGCTAGGCGGACACTAGACGGAAATTGTAGACTAGGGATTAATCGTCTAGGTGAGGATTAATCGGAGATTAATCGAGTTGGGCGTTTTTGATAAATTCGAGCATTTTGGATAAAATTTTAGTATTTTGTTTAGTATTAACTGATCCAAAATGAAAATTTATTAGATTAGATGGTTTTAGAAGCAACCATGGAGGCAAATTGAATCAAACATTTTGATGCTTATAAGAGGAACCAAACCTAAATTGGTGCATAAGCGGTGCCTACAAACCCGTTTATATGCTTAGATAATACAGTAAGTCTCATCTAGACGGATTAAGCAAATAGTTAGACGGTAAGGCTAGCCCAACGTCTAGGCAGGGCCTAGGCGAGAGCCTAGAAAGATTTTTATAGCAGAGGTGCTATTACGATTGAGTGCTGATATGATATATCATGACTCCAATGCAATACAAACAATAATATGACATGTGCTGGCCAAAGTGCCCCGTGAATAGGTCATTGTTGCAGACTCGAATGTACTTGTAGTTTTTGAGAAATTACATCTTTAATAGCATATAAACATTAAAAAATTAATTTTCTCGCTAAGACGTATTCTTCTACCCATGATTGATATATCAAGAAATGGATCATGCATGTGATATAATATAACGAGCAAGGAACTTATTGTTAAAATATGTTTCCATGGGAAGGTGACAAGTATCAAAAGGTTTGAAAAGGAGACTAGCACCGGCACCTGTGCATTTGCTTTATTAGAACTTGATTTCCCTTTCTTTTCTCCAACCACAGACGTCGTTGGTAGTTTACCACTAGAACGTCAGTTACTTGCACTAGATTTAACTCGATGACTAGGTTTTCCATTTAACTGAACCCCGATCCCACTTGGCATCTTGAGATGAGTCACTTTTAAATCTCGCATCTCACCCATCTCGGTCGAGATCTTGTTGGACGATTCGAAGCATCAAATTTCGATCAAATCTCGTTTGAAACAAATCTTGGGCGAAATCTGGAAATCACTGCCGAGATCTCAAACGAGATTTATTTGCAAGATCTCGCCCGAGTTTATGATTCTTTAATTTGAAAAATGGACAGCTCACAAAATCCATAATAAACTAATGAAACATATATTCTCTCTTCTAAATTATTCACCACTTACTATATTGCATCGTATTTAATTCACTTTTGACCCACACCAAAAAGTTCTTCTTACTCTATTTTCATTTTTCATTTTGTTCAGTCTATTTCATGTTCGATGGTTGTAAATTTAGTTAATCGAATTCAAGTTTGTAAATTCCATCTAAACAATCCAAGTTTCCTTTAGGGAAACTCAAAAACTAAGGTAGTGTTTGATTTAAAAACGATTTTGCATTTTCAATTTTCAATATGTATGTCAAATAAGAGAAGAATAGAAGGACGACGGATGAGATGAAAGAAATACGGATGGGAGGACGAAAGGGATAGAGAAACGACAGAAGAATGAATTATTTCACGTGCTTGTGTTATTTCCCAAAACATGAAAAACAAAAAAAAGTTGTTTTCTATTTTGTATGTTAACTTCGTTTTCTAAATTGGTCGTTTTCGACAATATATATACGTATGTGCATTTTTGTATGGATGAAAACCCAAAACTAAAAACAATAACCCAAACACTACCTAATTTTTTTCTTTGAAGTTGTCTTTTGAACTGCAGTATAAATAGGAATGATTCTTCTTTTAACTGCAGCAAATTCAAGCAAGAAGATTTTAAATTATCTTTTATTTTGCTTTTAAATTGCAGTCAACTAAAGCACAAAGAATATAAGTTACCATTTTATTTTGTTTTACAGCATTACTGAATTGCGGTATTTATTTATTTATTTGTTGTTATCTTTTAGTTACGTATATCATTAACAGATTCATAATATTAGTTGAATTATAGTTAAACTAAAATGTTGGGTACTACGTACTTATAAGTAAAAAAATTGGTTAAATTTATTTCTTAAATCAAAGTTTGATACAAGATAAAAGATACTATTTTGGCAATATAAACGTCTACAAATGAATGATGGATGGGTGGATTGATACTTTCACAAGATGAACAAAAATGTTATAGTAAATTATTTAAAGTATTAGCATTTCCAAAAGAAGCATTTTCATTGGCTCAATGATCGTCGAATTCAGAGCATACTGTTAAGGAGGATGACATACGTGTGAAGTAAACTTGATTTCATTTTGGTTAACTATCTTGATATTTCGTGTTTTGCACTTGGAGTTTCGCTCTATATCGCCATTATAAATTTTGCAGCTAATGTATAAATTTAGTTGTATAGTCAAATTAATTGGGTACATAAAACATACTCTGAAATAATCTGGAATGAACTTTTGAATCCGAGATGGACTTTGAGCTACATTTATTTCGTCTAAGATCTCACCTGATAGATCTCGTACGTGAAATCTTCGAGACGAAATGTGATCGAAATCCAAGAATTGAAAACTTGAAGATGATTTCTAAGCTTCTTGGACTAGTTCTAGTGGATCTTCTATCCTTGAGCTACAATTTATGCTTTCTGTATAATGGCCTTTTTGCAACTCATCGATTTTAATTGAACTATTGCATAATCTGAAGTGCTTGTATATATACCCTATAAGGATGACATTAGTAGTGGAACGGATAAACATTTAAGTTCCAAATTTCATTTAGAGGCGCATTTTTTTCCAAAATTGTTGCTTCTTTCTTTTACCTTTCAATTATTTTTCGAAAATCCCATATTTATAATATAACAAAAGAAAAGAAAAAAAATCTCGAAATGAATTTATTTCTGCAATTGCCCGAAAGATGCCAAAATTTCCATTATTTCCATCGAAATCCGATTACATCCTGAGTAGATTCCTTTTTGTGTAAGCGGGTAACTAATGAACCTTCGGTTGTCTCAAGTATCATTATTTCCTAATGTACACATGTCAGGAAATGAGACAAGGAGTAATTTCCAAGGTTTGTGGTATCGGACGGTACCCCTAAATTTCGGAGGTACCGTACCGGTATCGTAGATCACCGAACCGAAACCGAACAAAAATTTCGGTTTCGGTTAGGGTTTTGAAGAAAAATCGAAAGCGCATTCAGTAAATCACTTACCTGTCTTCGTCTTCCTTAGGGTTTTGAAAAAAATCACAATAACTGGCATCGACTATGGCTTTTCTCCATTGCCCTAGCCGTCGACCTCGAATTTGAGAGGGAAATAGTGGAACGCCTTCGACCTCGAATTTGAGAGGGAGGTGCTGAGCCGATGCCGACCTTGACTTTTAGAAGGCTTCGAAAGATGTCGAATTCAAATAATCGAAGTCAAACGATGTTCGATTAGGGTTCTAATATGAATTGGGTCGGGATAGGGTTGTTTAATTGGGCTTAATAGAAACTGAATAAGAAACCAGCTTTTTTTTATTTTATAAGCTTCACTTGATTTGTTTTGGACTCTGGTTATGTCTAAGTTGAGAAATAAAAATCAGTTTATTTGTTTATAATATTCTAAATTGTATACTATTTCTTCATATACAATATTCTATATTTTATTTACAATGAATATTATTACATTTTCGTTAACAAATCATTAAAATCAAAACCGGTACCGAAACCGAAACCAAAAACGAGACTATCGAAATTTTCGAAATCGTCTGAAACTTAAAAAATTTCAACTGACCGAGATCGAGACCGAGTTCTCGAACCTTGGTAATTTCTATAACATAGAAACTGATAAAATAGATCTTAATTTTGTATAAATGGGGCTCGCCACAAGTAGATTTTATATGTGATTATATATTTTATATTGGTAACCTATTCATATTGGTAATCAACCATTTATAACATATGGATATCTTTATGAATGACGTTTTTCGAGTTAAAGTATAAAGATGCATTTTTCATTATCTATTATTCATAAAGGAGGCTTTGTCCCAAATCCCCATCAACTCGGTATAAGCTAAACATCCTACAAAACAGAAAGAATAGATCTCAATTTTGTATAAATGGAGTTTACCGCAAGTAGATTTCATATGCAACTTTATATTCCCTATAGATAACCTATTCATATTTGGTAATCAACCATTTATAAAATATGTATAATTTAACCCTGTAATCATTTATGCAACTATAGGATATATTTTGTTTCATATGATAAAATTCATTCATTTAAAAGATAAATAAGGTATATTTGAAAGCTTGTAAAAAAAATTAATAAAGTTACGCTAATCTCAAATGTCATAAATTGTTTAATAACCGCCAAAGAAATTGATACCAAGCTCTATTAAACATGTAGAAAACCTTCTGGTTAATGGTTTTAGATCAAAATAATAAGCATCTTTTGAAGGTGCCCAAGATCAAACTGGGGACCTTTTGCGTGTAAAGCAAACGTGATAACCACTACACCACAGCTCCCTCACATTATAATGTTACAAATTTATTGTAAATTAGCATAAGATTAGTACTTTACTCTTACCATTTTCCAAAGAAATATATGTCTGTTCAGGGTATCCAGTGTAATTCAAGTATTCAAAGAACACCTACCATATTCAATCATACAGCTAACCAAAATAAATCCATTTTATTATGTAAATCTAGATATTAGAAAATATGAATAAGAGGAGCAATCAAGAAAAAAAAGGAAATGCTAACAGGATGACGCAATTTAAAATTACGGGACCAAAATTAAAATTGCAAATATTTGCCAAACTATTCATATTGGACTACAAGATATACAATATGGGCAGAAAATTTTCACACGTTCAAAATTATATGAAACGATTCTCTTTCAATTGTTCACTGAAAGTTCACAGTAACGGAACTTGCACTTTATTTTCTACATCATCTACTACCAAATAAATCTGAACCATGTGGAATACTTGAGTCTTTCACTTGTCGATCGATATATGTGGACACATATAAATGGAAGGAGAATCAAAAAAGATTCAAGACAGTTTCAAACTAACTTGCATATTTTATCCAAGACATGTCTCATATACATTTTCATACTTGGATAACGACATAAAGATGATCCATAGAGACTAACTTTGCCTGGTATAGAAACATTATTCTGTCACTTTCCATGCAAGATATATAGCACACAAGCCACAAAGAAATTTCCATGTATTTAAGTTAGCACATGCC
The DNA here is from genome assembly GCA_030737815.1 of Allium fistulosum. Classification (NCBI taxonomy): domain Eukaryota; kingdom Viridiplantae; phylum Streptophyta; class Magnoliopsida; order Asparagales; family Amaryllidaceae; genus Allium; species Allium fistulosum. The sequence goes on from CM060905.1 coordinate 1,150,794,587, forward strand.
AGAAAAAATAAATCATATTTTGAGAACCCATTTTTTAGTATGAGATTATCACCCCGATTCCAGAAGGGTATACAGTGCTACAACTTGTGCTAGATTGACAAATGAGTGATGGCAGAATAACAAGTGTTGGTTGTTGGACTTTCTACTAATAAAACAGATATAACAATATTTTATGGAAGATAGGTAAAAAAAATTACCTTCGTAAAAGCACCATGGTAATATGGCTTGGCTAAACATCGAGTAAGTTGCCTCAATTAGTATAGGTTTTCTCATGAACAGTTCCCTCATGAGTACATGATACATTGCCACACCACATGCCAAAGAGGAAGAAAATTCTGCATCATATTTCATGAATTTCATTATAGATATAAACAAGTTCTTGTTTATTGTACATAATATTTCTAAACATGGGTTGAGTCAATATGTAAGAAATAAGTCAAAACCATTGTAGATATAAACAAGTCCATGGTTCATTGAAAACCATCTTCTTTCTAAACTTCCTGCAATTTCTAGATTCTCGAAACAGAAGAACAAACTAGTTGGATGAGCGAAAATTATGGTTTGAGTCAACGTGTAAGAATAAGCCAAAATGCCAGATGTCCATTTTATTTTATGAAACCAAACGACATCAACCACCAAAACAAATTTAGGTAAAAGCTAAAAGTTATTTAGAACATCATGCTTGTTGCTTTACATGGAGCAGCAAAAAATTAAGGTCCAAGAACATTAAAGCAAAAGACAAAAAATATTAAGTTAAATGGTACAATGTTATGGGGTAGGGATGGAAAGTTGAGGTCAATTTTAACATTATCCTGCAAAACGAACATAATATATAACTTCAGGAAGCCATTTCAGTGCTTTCCACTACCACTACCTTTTCTACTCTTTTGAGTATTAAGTTGTAGCTTCGATTCAAATCTCAAAAATCTTATGCAACCACAAAATGTCTTAGTAACATAACAACAATAACATATTTCACTGGCACTAATCAAATATATCACTTACAGTTGGGGACCGTGCAGTGCAATTTGCTAGACAGAAAAGATTGCAACCCTGTTGCATTCCACTTGACCTCAACCTGATACAATTTCATTGTTACAAAAGGAACAATTGAAATGTCTTGACTTCGGTGTACCCAGGGACAAAAAATAACAGCTGTTAGGCTACAGTGCCTTCGTATAAGCAAATAAGCAATCTAACAAAAAAAATGCTATGTTAACACAAACATGTAGATTTTCTACTTCTTGTACGCATGGATACTTCTTATCCCTTGTTGCATCTATGTTGTATCTAAATTGCATAGCTCCAGAATACAGAGACACCCATATCCCATATCATATCAAAGCCTTATTTTGTAACATACCCATGCTACATAACTTGAAACTTTATTTGTGCTACCAATGTCAGGTTTCAACGTATATCAATGCAGTACAAATATAATTAGACACAAAGAATTCATATGTAAAGACTGTATACCAGGCAACATGGATACTAATATAACTTATAGTTTGTAGTTTCTTTGACACAGCATCTCAAAGTGAGGTCTATCGTTTACATCTTTTGGAAAAGAAATAAAAAATCGAACTAACTTAGAGACTAATGCAATGCACTAAACTACATCAATCTTCTATCCTGGATCACTCTTCCAAAATTGTCAATCCTTGTTATTGTTCAACAAAGCATCTAAGTGAATAATATACATTTAATATATGGTTTCTTCTGATATCAGAATCACACTTCCTAGCTCTCTTCTACTTACTTGGTTTTATTGCAGAAACATGCTTTTTATCCCTTATCAACCTATTAGTATTCTCAACCGGGTTTTCATTCCTTTCAGTCAATTTCATTTTAGATCTATCCTTCGGGTCTCTGATAACTTTAAGAGTCTCCGAGATTACTTTAGCTTTCTTTAGTATTATTTTTCTCAATGCCACAACCGTATCTCCTTCTCTCTCTTTAAAAGTTCCAGGCAACTTCGTGGAATGTGGCATTGAATCCATCAATTCTGATATTTTCTTCACCTTATCCACCCTTTCTAACTTCTTCAACTGCTTCACCAACATCCTATAAGTAATATATTGTGGAACAATTCCTCTTTTCACCATGGATTCAAACTCAACACAAGCTTCATCGTACCTTTTCAATTTAACTAGCAAATGCACTAACATAGTACTTGTAGTTAAATCAGACTCAAACCCATTCTGGTTCATTTCTCTAAATAACTGCACAGTCAACTTCAACTCTTATTCTCAGACAGCAATTTAATCAATAACTGATAAGTCAATCTATCCGCTGCATACCCGGACTTAACCATCTTACCATAAAGATTCATACCTTCCTCCACTTTCCCAAACCTCACAAAATATCTAAAGAAGTAATTATAAGTAGTAGCGGTTGGCATAATCTCCCTATCAATCATCTCCTGAAGCACTTTACTTCCACCAGCTAAGTCGCAATTCTTTGTGAACCCCTTAACTAATGAATTATAAGTTGAAATATTTGGTGCAATCCCATAAAGTGGAAACTTTTCGACAAACCCAAGCGCCTCCTTAAACTGTTTGTCCTCCGCAAAAGAATCCACAATTGGATTACAAGTAAAATGATTTGCCTCAATCCCTTTCTCTCTCATTTCAATCAACATCTTCACTGCTAGGTTTGTCCTCCTCATCCTACACAAACCTTCAATCAAAGTGCCATAAGTAACCACATTGGGCTCCACATTTTCATTTTTCATCTCCTCCCACAATTCCTCAGCTCTTCTGATGTTTCGAGCACGGAACCATCCATGCAAGAGGATATTGTAGCATTTGAGATCTGGTGACCAACCAGGGGTGTTCTTTTTGTGCAGCTTGATGTAACGAGCAGCAAACTTAGGTTGGTGTTCCTTGACGAGGGCGTCTATGAGCACAATGAAGGGGTCATAGTTCGCATTGAGCTGGGAGTCTGGGATATTCTGGGAAATGTAGCTGAAAGTGTGGTAGGCGTCATCGGGCATGTGGGCCCTGGCATAACGGCGGATGAGGAGAGAGAAAGATGGGAGGGACTCTGAAAGAGAGGATAATTTTAGGTGGGACCAGGCGACGGAAAAGGAAGGAGGGTTGGTTTTCAAGAGAGAGGAGATTGTTGAAGTTAAATCATATGATAATGGTGAAGAATTAGGGCTAGGGTTTTGGGTTTTGGGGGCAGATGAGGGTGGAATAGGGGTAGGGATTACCGCAGATGAGGAGGCTGTGGTGGGGAAGGTGATGAGGCACGTGGTGGAAGAGTAGCAAAAGAATTTGGTCGATATCACGGAAGAGAGAAGAGAAGAAGATTGAACGGCGAGGGAGGAAGGAAACACGAGAAAAAATTTCATTTTGGACCGGTTTAGTTTAGCGTACAGCGCTTACCAAAACCGCAGGACCTCTTTAGTTTTACGACCTTTGTGTTTTGTGAAGGGACAATGGAGCATATAGAGGATCAACGAAGGAAATGAAGGATTCTTTGTTACTAGTGTGTAACCCGTGCGTTGCACACGGTATGTTTTATAAAAACAGTCTTCAAGCACATTTAAAAAAATTAAATTCATTATACAGTATATGATGAATTTGTTAAAATAATTAAGTTATATAATAAAGTTATTATTTTTAAGTATGTAATTTTTTGGAAAAGTCTACTTGAACACAATTTGGTGACACAATTGGTGACACAAGGGATCTCTACCATTAGATTGTCCCCCGAATTCCACCTTCCATATAAAAACAAAAAGATCTGATCGTCCAAATCTTTTGTGTCCCCATTTGTGTCATTAATTTGTGTCCAAATAGCCGACCCCAATTTTTTTAAATGATTTATGTTTTTTCATATTTATGAAAAAAAATATGATTTGGAGAAAGCTTATGACAAAGTACTGCGAAAGGTGATGCGGTGGGCTCTGGAAAAAAAAAGAGTCCCAACAAAGTACATTACCCTTATCAAGGATATGTACGATGATGTTGTGACTAGTGTCAGAGCATGCGATGGTGTAACCAGTGACTTTCCCATTAACATAGGATTACATCAAAGGTCAGGTTTGAGCCCCTATATTTTTGCCCTAGTGATGGATGAGGTTACGAAGGGTATACAAGAGAAAATTCCTTGGTGCATGCTATTTGCGGATGATGTTGTGCTAATTGATGAAAGTAGGATTGGGGTTGATAAACAACTTGAGCTGTGGAGACAGACTTTAGAATCAAAGGGATTTAGGCTTAGCAGAACTAAAACAGAGTATCTGAAGTGCGAGTTTAGCAGTGTCAGGTCAGAGGATGGAGATGTCACTCTAGCCGGACAAATAGTTCCTAAGAAGGAATCCTTTCGATATTTAGGATCAATGTTGCAGTGTAATGGTGAGATTGATGAAAATGTTAGTTTTAGAATTCGAGCGGGATGAGTGAAATGGCGACAAGCATCTGACATTCTCTATGACAAGAAAGTCCCACAGAAGCTTAAAGGAAAGTTCTACAGAACGGCAATCAGGCCTGCGATGTTGTATGGTGCAGAATGTTGGCCCACTAAAAATCAACATGTCCAGAAGATAAGCGTAGCAGAGATGCATATGCTGCGATGGAGTTGCGGTCATACAAGAAGAGACCGAATTAGAAATGATGATATACGTGAAAAACTTGGAGTAGCACCAATTGATGAGAAGTTAATTCAACATCGCTTAAGATGGTTTTGACATCTCCAACGAAGGCTGCCTGAGGCACCTGTGCGCGCTGGAATGGTAGGCCACGTCGTATGCACAAAGAGAGGTATAGGTCGACCAAGGTTGACATGGGAGGAAGTAGTAAAAAGGGACTTGAAGGATTGGAATATATCCGAAGAGTTGGTAACGGATAGGAGCGCGTGGAAGTTAGCGATCCACGTAGCAGAACCATGAGCTATGAGTTTTATAAGTTTTAGATTATAGGACTAGGGAAAATGAGTCTAAGACATAGCGCGTGGAAGTTAGCGATTCACGTACCAATACCATCTTTACTATTTATACTATTATCAACATTTGGTTTTTTTTCTTTTCATATATATGTATTTTTATCTTTATTTTTACTTTACTTAGTTACTATTATTATTATTAATTTACTTATTTGACTTTATTTTATTATTGCTATTGTTATTGTTATAACCTTTAAATTAGCTTTGTCGTTTAGTTTTGGGTTCCATCTCTAGCCGACCCCAACTTGTTTAGGAATAATGGCTTTGTTGTTGTTGTTGATGTAAAAAAATAAATTGTCAAATTTATACATTATAAATATAATGAGTTAAATACTGATTTGTTATTCTTGAGCATTTTGTATTCATTAAGAAAATAAATGAAAATTAGTATTCTTAATTAATTTTAAAATTAATATTTTTACGAATATCAACAGATAAATATTTATATGCATAAATTTAGTTTTCACATTTAGTTTTTAGTACATTTGTCTAAAAGATAAAAGATATATAGATTGAATTTCAAATATTACTTGAAATAATGAAAGAATACCTGTAATACCAATGAATTAAAGTTGTTGTAGTAATATTAACATCAGAAATAACTGTATTACATTATCAAAGAGATAAATAAAACATTTATTTAATGACAAAGGAATGTCGATTAAAAGAAACGTTACAAATCATATTCTTATTTCAATTATGTAAAAATTGATGATTTGGTTTTTAAAACATTATTTCGTACCTTGATAATTTTATCTTATAACAATTTTTTTTTTAAAATAATTAACATCTGCCACAGAAAGGCAATAAAATAAAAGAGAAAAATATTTCTAATCAAAATATTGTATAAAAGCATCCATCTTAACGTAAATTATGAATATACATAATTAAAATTTAACATTTTCACAAAAAATATTAAATGAAATTATTATTATTTTTCAAAATTCTAAACTACAATATTCATCACTTATCATTAATTTAGGGTCATTCTTAACATTTTTTTATTAATGATAAAGAATTCACTTATTGTATCATATATAGAATGAAAAAAATATGTATATGTATAATAGATATCATTATTTGAAAGAAAAAATTGTGTATATGTTCGTTTATAACGAAACACCAACTTTAGAAAGAAAATTTATGTATATTTCCATTGTAATAAAGTAATAATTTTAAAAAGGTAAAGTTGAATGTAGAATAATGTAAGAGAACAAAAGATAATTTTGTATATAACCATGGAATTTTATGTTATATGGACATAAATAAAATATTAGTTTTACAATTTTTGACAACATAAGCATCATAAACAATTCGTTGAATTGTTTTTTATGACTTATTAGACCAAATAATAAATGTTAGTTACTCGGATTTATTTTAAAAGTTCAGGTTTTAGATCACTTAATCTAATACATGAACCTGAATGTAAAATAGTATGATAATACTTGGGGGATTTTTTTTAAATAATTGTAAAAATTATATATTTAAATGTAAATGTTAATGGAGAAAGTTAATATAATTTTGTAATAATTATAATTATAAAAAGTTACTGGGATTTGAAAATAAAATATTTAGAGATTAAGGAGAGAGCAGGAAATGCCTAAATTTAATGAGAGAGCATAAAATTCTTCTGCTTTACTATTATTTAATAGATTTCCAAAAACATGAAAAACACACTAAATTTATTTTTTATTTTGTATGTTAACTTCATTTTTTAATTTGATTGTTTCTCAAAAAATACATATGTCGTGCACTTTTTTGTTTGGACGAGAGCCAAAGCTAAAAATGACAAATCAAACGGGAAAGCAATTTCCCAAAACTTGTGACCTCTCGCACCAAAGTCGAATCACTTAACCACTGGGACAATGGTGCTTGTCTCCTCCCCAATTATATTATTTAGGGAACTTCATAAAAAGCCTTTAAGCTTCAAATCACACCACCATTCCTTCTGAAAATAAGACTTGGGAAAAAACCTCTATTTTAAATGTTATTTGCAGAAAACTCTACAAATACCGCAAATATCTGCATAAAACTCAGCAAATATTTGAAGTTTATTTGCGTTTATTTTTAAAATTCAAAAAGAGTTGTTTTGATCATAGAAACATACTATTGATGTACAGATTTAATTTGCGAAAAAAAAAATTTGTCAAAATAAAAAATAAAGGTGTAAAAACGGAAATAAAATTCGTCGAAATTAAATAAATAGGTGTAATTTAAAACGTGTTTTTGAAAAATATTTTTCATGTACCAAAACTAAAAATAAGGGGAACAAAATTTCCACTTAAATTTATTTGTTTTTATAAAAATTCCTTGCATTATTATGTCATATATGAAAACCATATAATGATATAGCTTGATTTGGTAGCTTCATTGTACATTGCAATTTTACAACGCAAGATACTTGAAAATTTTGAATTTAGTTATTTTTTTCAAAAATGTCTTGTATTTTGTAAATAAAATAACATGTTAAATAAGGACAAATTATAAACTATATTATGTTCGTACTAATGTATTTTTATACAACTTTGGATGATTTTATTGTACATTGCATTATTACAACTCAACCTACCAACAACTGATAATCCATCACACTATTATAGTGCATGTTGTGTAAGATTTTAAATTTATATGTTTCTGCTAAAATAATTTTGATTATATTCATAAAAATGTAATATTTAATGCATCTAAATGATATAAACATAGTAAATCTTCAAAATATTATTAGTTGTGCATTTTTATTTTATTCATTTTACATTGCATTAACATAAAAAACTAAATTATCTTCATTACCGTGTTTATGTGTAGCTGCCATCAATCACCTTTGTGTTCTACCTTTCATAAGGTTACCATCCAAAAAATTAATATCGACAAAATAAATATCTATGAACACAAGTTTCAAAATAAAACACATTCGAATTGAAATAATACAATTTTCCTTTAAAATTACTTTACAACCAGGATTGGATAGAAATATAACTTCATAAAAGATTTTATATGATGATACCAGATCATAAGAGATCCATGTAAATCTTGAAGAGCCAATCTCTTACCAGTATAAGCAAAATAATAATTCAAAACAATACTATATTTATTTCGAAAAAGATTAACAAATCTTGAATCTTTATCGTTGAACTTACTCAAATATGTTTATATACCAAAAGCTATAAAAACTTACAAGACATGGGTTGATTTATATCAAAAATACCAGCATCATAATAACACTCAAACTGAAATCTCTTTATGAAAAAATAAATTGAAATCTCTTTATGAAAAAAAACCTGACGTATTAAACATCTTAGAAGAAAGAATCTTAAAACTGCAACTAAATTAGAAAAAACAACAGTAACTCTATCTATTATTTATTAGCCAAATCAAGCTTATAACCATTTTTAATTGTATACAACATCACATATGCAAGTCAAAGCCCATAAAAGTAGTTCTATCAAAATCATTTTTTAGAGCATCTCCAACAGAGCGAGAATTCTCAAATCCGCACCCAAAATCGTCCCCAACAGAGTGCGAGAATGTGTGATAGTGCGAGAATGGGGGGCTTCGGGCTGAGAATGCCCAATCCAATGAGGCGCTTGTTGAACAGGCGCCTGTTGCCAGGCGCCTGTTGAACAGGCGCCTGAACATCAGGCGCCTGTTCAACAGGCGCCTGGCAACAGACGCCTGTTGCTAGTAGGCGCCTGTTAAACAGGCGCCTACTATCTTCTAACGGTCGTTTCCCCCCAACGGTCGTTTTTCCTCTTTAAATACCACTCCCTCTTCTTCGTTCATTTCAACCCAATTTTCATTTTTGCAATTTTTTTCTGCCACCGATCTCAACTGAAAATGTACTCCGATTTCGACGTTGTAGCTGCAAGGGCCAGTTTTGACGAATACGACTTGCAAGACGCTACGATTCCTGTTGGGGGGGAAGTAACTAATGCAAGTTGGAGCGCTGCGGAAGACTACGATCTTTGCTACATTTACTATGCACTATCAGTCGATCCTATTCGAGGGACCGATCAAAGTGGTGAATCTTTTTGGGGCAAAATTACTAATTGCTACAATCGGAAGAACATTAATCGAAAAAGAACGCTATCTTCGGTCAAAGGTCATTATGGAAAAATAAATCGTCAAACGCAAACGTTCGATTCTCAAATGTTCAAATTGAAGCAAACGAATCCTAGTGGCTTTGGGAATGAAACACATTTAGTAAGCTTCAATGTAATTTCATTGTATTTTTTTCATCTTAGTTCCTTAAGTTTACCAGTTTTTTTTTGAACAGAGAATGGCCGCAAACAAGTTGTTCAAACAAATCTATAAACCTGATAGTAAACAAGCACCACATTTTTATCAGTTCATGCACGTATATGACATGTTGGTCGAGCATGTTAAATGGAAATCATCGCTTCAGAAGACCGTTCAACAAGTTCAATCAAACAGCTGTAGGGGTAAAACGCCTAGAGTTGGAGAAACCTCCAGTCCTATGGAATCCCAAGGAAGCTTCGGTTTAGGATCAGAAGAAGGCCCATCCCCAAATGAAGATCATTTTGTTAGGCCACAGGGTGCAAAAGCGGCCAAAAAGAAGCACACTGCGGCAGCGGATCAAGACGAAATTAAAAAACTCATGCTTGAATCTGAGGAAAGATTTAACCGGGCAATGGACACTCGAGCACTGCAACACCAAGAAAAGTTATCAAGAATGGATCAACTTATTGCTGGAAACCGCCAAAGAGATGAAGATGCAATCATGTTTATGGATACGTCACATATGTCTGCAGAACAGCTGCAGTATACGGAGCAAAGAAGGAGAGAAATTATGAGGCGTAGACTTGAAGAGGATCAGTAAATGAATTACCGTTTCTACAACCATTGTATCTTTAAGTACCGTTATTTGTATTGTGTTCTTAATGCAAGCAATTAGTAATATAAGTTTTTCATTCAAATTGCATTACACTAAAAAGTGATTTCCAGAAAATTGCTTAATTATACGGAAACAGATTACAATAACCTTAATACGAAACAACATAAACAGTAGTAGAAAATGTACGAATACAAATACAGTTTCACTGATTTCCAGAAAACCCCCAAAGATGATCTATGAGATCATTTTGTAGTCTTCGATGAAGGTGAGCACTACGGTATGACATTTGACTTTGTACATGAAACTCGAGTTCAAGTGCGCTTCCAATCATATCGTTGCGCCAAACAGGCGGTGGTGTAGGAGCACCCTCGTACACGTAATCTTCTTCCATGTCTTTTTCATCCTCTATAATCATATTATGTAAAATAACACAAGTGTATATTATTTTTGTCATTTTAACTGGTGACCAAAGTCTGCATGGATTACTGACTATGGCAAATCTAGACTGAAGAACCCCAAATGCTCTTTCAACATCCTTCCTCTGGCCTTCTTGCATCGCTGCAAACTTTGCTTGTTTATTGTTTTGTGGGTTAGAAATTGTCTTGACAATGGTACTCCATTTCGGATATATACCATCACCTAGATAATATCCATGATCGTACGTGTTACCTCCCAAAGTAAATGTACAAGGAGTAGATCTTCCGTTTGCTAAATCATTGAACAACGTAGATCGTTCGACTACGTTAAGATCATTGTTCGAACCTGGCATTCCAAAAAATGCATGCCATATCCATAAGTCATAAGACGCTACAGCTTCAAGAATAATAGAGGACCTATGAGATTTGCCCTGATAAGCTCCAACATACGCCTTTGGACAATTCTTCCACTCCCAATGCATGCAGTCTATACTGCCTAACATTCCGGGCCAACCTCTACTACCATGCATATTTAATAAGTTAATTATATCGGCCTCGTTCGGTCGGCGTAAGTATTGATCACCGTAAATGTCCACGATAGCTTGACAGAAATGTTCCAAACACTCTAATACCGTGCTTTCCGCCACTTTCAAATTTTCGTCAAGTGCGTCCGCCGGTCCTGCATATGCAAGCATTCTGAGTGCAACTGTCATTTTTTGAATTCCTGTCAAACCCATTGTACGAGATGCATTGGGTTTGAAGATAAAGTATTTGTCATGCTGCTTGATACATTCGAGGATTCTAAGAAATAGAGGATGCCGCATGCGGAATCTTCTTCTAAAATCGGCATCTGTGTAAGTAGGATTCGGAACAAAGTAGTCTTCCATCAGTCTGTCGTTGTGCCATGAATGTCTACGATTTTTATACCGACGACCAACAACTGATCCACCGTGTTGCCTGCTAGATTGACCAACCTGTAGCGCAGCCATACTTAGTAGTTCCTTTTCGCGGCGAAAATGATCTTCCATCATTTCATCAAATTCGTCGTCGCTATCGTCAAAAAATATATAATCTTCGGCCGCCATTTGTTATATTTGAAATTGTATGAATTAAGACTGAGCAATAATACTTCTCAACATCTACCAAGCCTTTTATAGCTTAATTCCCGGTACTGTTCCCATCCCATCATACAACTGTAGCCAACCCAGCATACAACTGTGGCCATCCCATCAAACAACTGTAGCCATCCCATGTTTAAGCAAGTACTGTATGTAGGAGCAGTGTTGAATGGTTCTTATCGTACTACTGTAGCAATATTACTTTATCTTATCATACAACTGTAGCCATCCCATCATTCACCTGTGTCATCACATCAGTCAACTGTAGCCATTTTCTTAACGCAATAATACAGAAATGAACAAGCCATTGTTACTGAAACAGCCAACAGTAATACAACCAACCAAAAAAACCACTACAACCAACAAGTAACAAACTCAACGAGAATACACTCAACTTAAGGATATCCAAATCGTTCTAGCCAATTTTGACGTACGATATAAGCCTCATGGCCAGTGAACGTGCTGTGATATTTGAGAAAGTAACGACCTTCAAAGGTGGAACGGGTTGGTTCGAATACATTTTCAAATATAACTTCATTGATAACTGTACTGTACCGCGTACAAGCGTTGCAGAAGTTCCCATACGTAGTCCTCAACTCTACCTTCGTACGTCTGGTTCTACACTCAACATTGTTATTGTATAGTTCAGCAATGGTGTCCCAAAACTGAGTTGCCATTATCTCTTCATCGTCGCACATCTGATCAGTTTGTATAAAAACATTTACTAAATGTTTCAATTCAGTAGCCGAAAATATTATGTTACTCATTGATTGAATTTACCGAACTTTTAAATGCTGTGTAATATGAGTACAAAACTTTCTCTTAAATAAACAAGTCGTGATCCGCGTACAATAAAATGAAGCATGAGATTAAAGACCACGTGTCTAACATCCATAAACTGATTGCCAAACAAACACAAATGTGTTTGTTACATCAACATCTTCACAATTCTAGTACATATAAGCTTAATAATAACCAAGCATAAATTAGCATCATCACCACCATATATACAGTCACATAATAACAGTCACATAATAACAGTAACATAATATCAGTCTATGTGATCAGAACCGCTATCAACCTCCTCATCGTCGTCACTATCGTCGTTGACGTCATCAAAGTCTTGCGGCTGAGGTCCCGCATGGAGCTGCTCCTGAAGCTGCTGAATCTGGGTCTGTAATCCCTGTATCTGAGCATCATATTGAGTCTGCTGTTGTTGGACCGCGGTCTGGTAACTCTGATACATCATCCCTGTATAATCGAGCGTCATACGCTCAAATGCAGCAATCATCCGTCTATCATAATCCATGTACTGAGAAAACTGATATGCACACACGAAAAATTATACACAAGTGGATAATATAATGATAAGTAATATATTGACAAGTAAATTAAGGAAAATTAAAAACTAATACAGACCTGATGAGGCTGGTACAATCCGGCGGATGGTATACCCGTAATAGCGTCGTCTGTAGGATACTGCAAGGGATACTCCACAACCTGACCGTGTACATCATACGCTCTAAACGAATGGGGTGGTGGGTCGAAAGTAGGAGGCTGTGTGTACTGAGATGATGTAGGCTCAAAGGTGGAAGGCGGTAGTGGAACTCTACCAGAAGAGGTACGCGGCCCAATATGATCGGAGTTCAAACCCCGAATATAATCAGGTAAAGCGTAAGCACGTGGGGCTACTCGAGCCCAATATGAATCAAAGTCTCCCAAAACTGTAAATGGCTCACCATCCACCCAACCCGCACCCCTCATCGCATGAATATAAGCTGGTCCAACCCGAATATCACCGTACATATCATCCCATGGTAGCGGATCTGATGGAATGCGAACTATACCATACAACTGTAGCCAACACCGATCCCCTAAATACCATATGAAAGGACATGTAGCAACCTGAAAGCATATCCTACATCGCGACATGGATACATGAAAAGTGAGCGGATGGTCAGGACCGGGCTCTAGGAACTGTAAGTACTGATCCCATGGACGAATGATAATGTTACCACGCCGCCTCATATCCATCTGCTGTCTAGCCTCCATCAACTCATTGTGCACCCCTTGTGCAACACGGGACAAATGCATAGGAGGACCCCAACGACGTAATCTGGGAAAGTAAATATAAGGTGTGGCATTCGCCTCTACAACAAGTCGAGGGTGCATATTGGCGGTATACTCGTAGTACCAAAATGGAAGAATGTACCAAAAGCCATACATCTGTCTGGACTGCTGTAGCGCATATGTATCTAATGCTACGTACAAATAACCAATAATAGCAGTACCATAATCATATATATGGAGTCCATCCACATCTACTAACCCAGCCAGAAAACCAAGTCTAATAGTACCCTTATTGTTACTAAAAAATGTAGACCCAAAAAGGTATAGTATGAATGCACGGATAACGGGAGTGTGCATATCCTCAACGGCCATGTACTCTACTATATAACGCTGCAAACAAGGTAGAGTAACAGCTCCTCCTCTAACCTCCTCATCGGCCATAGTCGGTAAATAAGCTGAATATGACTCGAACTCCTCGAATGAACTATCAAATGGAACAGGGAGATGGTCAGGTCGACCAACCTCTATGCCAGTGAGCATATAAAAATCTAGGGGAGTCAGTCCTAACTCAAAATCAGGAAAATGAAATGTGTGAGTGGTCGGCCACCATCTCTCGGTAAGGGCCTCTACTAGACAGCGATCTACATGTGCAAATCTAGGTAAAGCAAGAAATTCACCAAAAGGTGATGCATGTAGCCTATCCAAAATCGGCTCCGGTAACTGATCAAAATATTCAGACATACACCTATACCAACTACCTCTCATCGCTACGTGACGAACCTAAATATATGATTATTTAAGGTAAATAAGGAATTATTATACATTTCAGTTTACATGGTGGTTTATTAAGCAATAAATAAATAACGTATACCTGTGGCGTCGCTATAGCTGCAGTAAGTCGATGCGAAACAGTAGGAGGCAAGTCGTGCAAAGATCGAAGATCGGCTGGAGTCACGGTAGCATCGGGAGGGATATGAGCAGGTCCGATATTGGCATCAGTCGTATATCGAACGGTGCGTCTACCGGTTTTGACCGGACGGGGCGGCATTTGGACGCGAAACCGGTTTGAAAATGGAGGTTGAGAAGAGGGAGGAATGGGAGGAAATGGGGAAAATGCGCCTGATATAGGCGCATTAACCAGGCGCCTGTTGAACAGGCGCCTGGACATCAGGCGCCTGTTCAACAGGCGCCCGCCCTCATTTCTGTTGTAGAAATGAGGGCTCCAACATTTTGGAGTGCGAAAATTCTCAAATCCGCACTCCAAACTGTTGGAGATGCTCTTAACATCTGCCAAAATTAACTATCACAACCATACCCAAAACCAACTAAACAAGAATTATAGTTGCTTTCGACAATTATTAAAATATTATTTAAAAAATCAGAAGTAATTGTTGTATCCAGTGCATTGGCAGCGGGGAAAAGAAGGAAATTTCCAAACAAAATTTTTTATTATCAATTTTGCAATATTTTTTTTACATGAGTAATTTGTTCACACTAAATCATATTTACTATATATTAATAAAAAGCAAAATTTTATTTTAATTTAATTGTGTTTTATTTTACCTTTAATACTTCAATGTATGTTAATCTATTATTAAGCCTAGAATTTGGTCTAAATTTTAAGTTTTAGAATCAGGAAGTATGTTACTTGTACAAGAGGGGTCCCTCTAAGACAAGTATTCCAATACCAATAAAAGAGTTCTTTGTCACAATTTATCAATTATGATTTAACATGTATGGTCATTAAAGTCCCAAATCAAGCTTTTTATTTATGTCTTGGATAAAATGAAAAACGAGGAAGAAGGGAATCTAGAAATTCGCCTCTTCTTAAGTGGGATACATTCTTATTTATAGTAAGATTACACCATTGGATCCTTGACACAGGGCAGGTGCCATCTCTGAGATCACCTTGGTTGGCTGATGATATAGCATGCTGTCGAGATGACGCATGGCACAAGTTTTCCCCTCCCTTCCTTTTCTAATTTTATGCTGACATGACATAACTGGACTAATAAGAGGTTGACACATGGGTGATTCCAGTATTTTTATGACTTCGATAGCACTTTGCTTGAGGCTTAATAGCACTTTTTAGACCTACGATGGTCATTTTAATCCCGATGGCACTTTCTTTAGACTTCGAATAACCTTCACTTTTAGACTTACGATAGCCTTTGCGACTTGCGATAGCTTCCACTATTAGACTTGCAATAGCTTTTACCTTTGACTCACGATGGCCTTCTCTTTAAACTCATGATAGCCTTTACTTTAGACTTGCGATACCATTCACTTTAGACTTGCGATGGCCTTTAATTTAAACATGTGATATCTTTCAAGTTTAGACTTGCAGTAGCTTTCACCTCAGACTCACGATTGCCTTCTCTTTAGATTCGTGATTGCCTTCTCTTTAGACCCACAATAGCCTTTACTTTAGACTTGTGATAGCTTTCACTTTTTAATTTGTTGTAACTTTCGCATTAGACTCGCGATAGCCTTCTCTTTAGACTCATGCTAGCCTTCACTCTAGACTTGCGATAGCCTTCTCTTTAGACTTAGAATACCTTTTACTTTAGACTTGCGATAGCCTTCACTTTAGACTCACGATAGCATTCTCTTTAGACTTATGGTAGCCGTTACTTTAGACTCATGATAGCCTTCTCTTTAGACATACAATAGCTTTTACTTTAGGCTTGCGATAGCCTTCTCTTTGGACTGGCCTTCATTTTAAGCTTGCAATAGCTTTCTTGTCTTTATTATGTTTTCTTACTTCGGCCTTGCTATAATTTTTCCTTCTTCCCATAAATATTGGATATAAACTCTATGTTATGATTTAATTCTATTTATATATTTATATTCTATTTTTAGTTCAATTCAGTTTTAATCTATTATATTTTATTTATTAGGAATTCACGTTCATAGTGTGAACATTATAAATGTTATAAACTAACCTAGGACGTTAATATTATGTATGTATGTATGTTTGTGAATAATCATTGTGATTTATGGTTATAAAGGGAGAAACACTATCAAGAATATTTCTTTAACATATTTGAATGGTCTCATGATAATATGTGATTATATATATATATATATATATATATATATGCGCGCGCACACACATCTATATTCACAGACAAACACCTGTATGAATTTTATTTTCGACAAAAAATTATTATTATTTTCAGCAATAAAAAATATTTTTTTCTTTTTTTCTATGCAATTTATGTAGATATATTATGTATACGTTCTAAAATTATGTTATATATGACTGTTGAAATATTACACACACACACACACACACACACACACACACACATATATATATATATAATGTTTAAATACATAAATATATACACATACATTGAGATATATATGTGCACGTGTGTGCGTTTGAAATTTAAACTAATATTTTGACCAATTCAAAATATAATAATACATATCAGAAGATATATTTTCTAAACCGAAAAGAAAAATCATATATATGTATATATATAATATTTCAAAATCGAAATGGAAACACAAATATATAAATAAATTAAACTCGAGAATTTTTTTTGATTAAAATCGAAGAATTTTTTTTATTAAAATCGAAAATAATATATTTTATTATTTCTTATATATATAATGTTTATATATATAGGCCATGAGCATTAACCATAAAAAAATTAACTATATATGCAAATATTATTATTTATATAAGTAGATACATATTAGTTTATGTATTTTATAATTGTTGTTTTATATTCGAAATTAGGAAAAAAATACTGGCTAAAAAGGAAATATGATATAACACTACAGCAAATAAGTTATTTTCGAACCCTTATTTTTTCCGATTGCCAACCCTTTTTCCCGTAGGAGTATAATAATAGTTTCTCCCCGTTAGTAAAAGAAACCTACATTACTAAAAATTAAAATTCACATTTTTATTTTGTTTGCTTAAGTCCTAAAACTTATTATTCGTTAGGATGTTGGTATAACAATAATTAAAAAAAGAGGTGCTATATACACCCCAATGGAGACTATAATTATCTTTTGCTGACCTCTTCTTCATAATAATTATCTTCTTTTGGTTGATGGTTGTTAACCATAAAATTCACTTAAGAATAAAGGTATGAAAGAAGGCTCATAAAAGTGTTGACCTCCACAGGAATTGAAGACATGGGTTTCACCATAGTTCAAAAACGGTGTTTCGAAGGTACTGAGATAGCTTTCGAAGATGTCAGGATAGAGTCAAAAGCGCTTGATGCACCTACATGTGTCAAGTGAGACAAAAGCTTTTGGAAGAGTAGAAAAGAAAGCAAAGCTACCCTTCCGCCTAATCTAGACCTTTTGACGCAATTGAATCCACATACATGAGAAGGCCTAGATGGGTTCAAAACAACTTTCGAAGGTATTGGACAACAGACTCGCACACTGTAACATTCCCCCTTTTGACCATCTCCAGTCGGTAATTAAGCCAACTCGAAACGTTCAAAAAGACGAATTGTTATTTAGTTTATAAGGTTTAAACAGAATCAGCCACAGAAACACAGATAATAACAATCAATTAAAACAAATGAATCTTTATTTCATTACTATAAATCTTTTTATATACATCAGAGTTTATACAATTTTTTACAGATACAGCGGAATATCTTAAAATACAATTTTCTTCTGAACTAAAAATGATTCTTTACTCTCTCTCTAACTTCGCTGCTCGAAAATCTTCAAGCTGTAGAAATACTCGGTCTGACCCGAGTATTATATTCAAAAGAAAATAATACACAGGTCAGTCTAATTCAAACCAGTTTATTAGTGCATAGAGGCAATAATAATTTAAATAGACGACAGTCACAATAATTCCCGTCTATCCAACTCTTTTAACAAAGAAACCGGACAACGGTCAATATAACACTTAACAGTGTTAACAATAAATCAGCAGATTTAAATCATCAACAGAGATAAACAGTGTTATTGGCTGCCGTACACGCACGCGTGTACGGCCTCGCCAATACGGCATAAAAGATCAATGCATCACGAGCAAAAGAAAGATCAATTCAAAACTGTCGAGTTTGGGTGGCTGCAGTGCACGCACGCGTGCACCGCCTCGCCACCACCGAATATAAGGTCAGCACATAGAGACAAGGGTAGGACTGCAACAAGAAAGAAGACAGTGGCAACAGTTCAGAGGTCAGTGAACTAAAGTAAAGACCACAAACTAATATCAAAGGCAAAGCAATGCCCAATGTAGACTTCAAGTCTGACGTGAACCAAGTGCAACTGAATGGAATGGGATGCAACAATGCAACAGCAACAGGGAAGATGATTCAAGTACAACAACTTCAGAGACTAGAGCACAAGAGACACAAGTGCAGCAGTTTAGAGTGAAGCTACAGGTCATCAGACTGCTATAACAACAAAAAATTCAAATTCTCGAGTGAACACATGAACAAGATGATGACTGTACAACCTCAAATGCTCGAAGTTACAATGTCAACAAGGTACACAGGGAAGTCAAGTGTAAAACTGCAATAACAATATCTAAAATGCAATGACTACAGAAATGACACACATCAAGTTAAACATCAGTGTACTTGAAGCATCAGATCAGTCTACAGGTCAAGGATAAGCTATTCAGCATGAAAACAATGAATGTTACTGGACAGAAGACCACAAGAATGCTCAAGTTTATCTGCAATGGATCGACTAAGTGCAACAAATAAAATGTACTGATTTTTTTTTCAAAATCATGCTTGCAGTTTTCAAATAAAATCATATGGTGAGCTCGGAATAAACAAGGCACAAGTATATGAAAACTGACATAAAAAAAAATATATATATACAGGTAGTTCAGGGACAGAGTATACATTAATAACTAATTTGATTTGTATATAAAAAAAATCACTTCAATAAATTGTTAAACTTATATCTACAATTCTTATATGTAATATCTGTAGCTTATGCCTCAAAACAGTTAAATAACAAAATAGAAAAACTTGTTTAACTAGTTAATGTGAAACATTGCAAAGTGAAATACTTGTTTGTATACACAAATACATAAAGGAACTAGAGGTGTCATCTGAATCATATTAGAAAATAGAATGCATAGACTGGGCTACAACCAGAATATAAGCAAGATATACAAACAGAATTAAAACTTACAGTATACAACCCACTACATTCAGTAATAGGGTGACGAGGGAACAAAGTAACAAGAATTCATGTATAAGAGTGCAATCAAAAACATATATATACAATGGCAGCAGACAAACATACGTGAAGACCACAGTAGTAACTACACAGAGCTCAGTGCAACAAAATGGAATGCAAATTGCAAGACAGTAGTGAGTGCAGACACACAAGCAACTACAAGACCAACACAAATGCAACCGAGTACAATGGATTATGGCAACCCAGTAATGACTGTTTGAAGAAGTGCATACAACAATACCAAAATCATGAAGCATTTACTCAAAATCCAAGCAGTGGTCAAGGGATGCAACTAAAACTGATGATAGTGGTAATCACATAGTGAATGCAACTGATGATACTGAATGAGACAGCAACTTCAAACCCAAGTGAATAGCTACATACAACATCAGGTGAAATGAAGTGAATCACAAATCAAAGGAGTTACTTACCAAAGAACAAAATCAACAAATGACAGAAAATCAACTGAAACAGGTTATATTCTTTTTTCTTAAAACATCTTCAAACATTATCTTATAAGTAAAGAAAACTACATAATCAAGTCAGGAGGTACGTTCGAACAAAGTCAACCGATTCAAACCAAAATCAAGAATCATCAAAGCCACGTAAAACACACAAATCACAATATAAGAAGTTCGAATTAGATGTGAGTGGGGATGAGAACCACTCACCTTTTGCTTGAATCACTCGCGAGTTGAAGGAGAACGGGAGACGAAGCCCTAGTCTTTGCAGATCGAAGGAGGAACGAAAGAAAATCGAAGGAAGCCGGCGCCTTTGAATTGAACGAATGCGAAACCCTAATTTGTCGAGACGAAGGGGAGCGAAGACGAAGCCAGGCAACGAATCAACACAAGCGAGGACGAAGCCCCAAAATTCAAAACGACAAAGAGTTGTAGACAAGCCCTAATTTTCAGATCGAAGATGATGCCGCCATTTTTTTTTCTTTCGATTATTTTTTTTTTGACTGAAAAATGAAGAGAGGGGGAGGGGTTTAACAAAAGAAAACGTGGGTGGGGCGACGTGGGTTTACAGGGTATAACGTGGGGGGAATGGGTTAGACATGGGCTTAGGGTATGGGTTATGTTACTTTATTTTTTTCTTTATATATATTTTTTTTATTCATTTCTAATTTGTTTTTATATTTTTCTTTTCTCTTTTAAAACTGATTTGTTTTCTTGTATTTAATTTATAGAAAATTTTTACTTTGTTTTGTTTTATCATGTTGCTAAAATCTAAATTATGTGTATAATATTTATTTCGTACAAATAAAAATTTATTAAAAGAATTCTAATCGATTTAAAAATTCTAGCAGTAATTAGCAAACGATATTAACAAATCAAAAATCCTGATTGTTACAGAAATTAAATTTGAATTCGATTTAATTTTCTACGCGTTTTTACGCCTTATATTCACAAAACAATTCCGATAAATACGAAATTTGAAATCCAGTAATAATTCAATATTACGGACCCAATGAAACTCATTTCGTCAAATTCCGAGACTGTGCCTCGGAAGACTATTTTTAAATTCAATTCAAACGATACAATCTCAAAATTGAACAAATCGCTTTTAAAATCAATTCTGAAGCTTCTATTATCTTCAGTATTATCACTATGAATTTTCTAAGCCTTTAAATTATTTTTAACCGGCTTAAAATCGCAGATTCAAATTTTATTCAA
This sequence comes from Allium fistulosum, assembly GCA_030737815.1. Taxonomy (NCBI): domain Eukaryota; kingdom Viridiplantae; phylum Streptophyta; class Magnoliopsida; order Asparagales; family Amaryllidaceae; genus Allium; species Allium fistulosum. The sequence goes on from CM060905.1 coordinate 1,150,815,858, forward strand.
CTTTCAATAGAATAAATTCAAAATTAAATCGCCAATTCCTTCTGATAATTTGAAATTCAAGTCAAATCATCATTCAAATATTTAAAATTAATTAAATATTCTCAAATTAATTTGTTCAAAATTCAGGGTCGTTACAAACTCCCCTCCTTAAAAACTTTTCGTCCTCGAAAAGGAAAGGTTGTTAAAATTTCATCGATATTTATACCTTACTCAATTTTTACTAAGCTTGAAGCTTATTACAAATAAATGAATATAGGATTCATTCCATTTGTTTAATCTCACTAGTTTTGTTTATCTTCTCTTTTGTTCATTGATTTTCAAAAATCAAAACACAAAAGTCTTTTATCAACATTTTTAATTTGTAACTCAGATTCAAACTTAAAATTCTTCACATTAGAGATTTATATAATATACCTCTTCCAAAGCTGTGAACTTTCAAAACATTGCAAAAATCTTCTTCCTTAGTTCATTAGGTAGAAATTTTGAAATTCTACTTTCAAATCATTGATTTTGCTATTTACAGTTCGAAAATACTTGCTAACTCGAAATTTAACAAGTCCATCTTCGTTCTCACAGACATTAGACATACGCTGGCCAGGCGCAGGTCTAAAAATCTCCAAGTACTAAACATACTTGCTTCAATTCCCAGTGAAAATACTTTTAAAAATTCTTTTTAAAAATGGATATGGAAAGCACGTTCCCCCATGGATTACAGTTCCACCCGGCGGTTACGCTACTATCCCAGTAGTGTCGCTTGTGGCTGTAGATTTCTCATCTCTTAAATTTCGCCATGGTTGTCGCCATAGATTGCAGTACACACGGCGGTTACGCTACTATCCCAGTAGAATCGCTCGTGTCTGTAGGCATCACGCCCCTCAAATTTCGCCTGGCATTAGATTGCAGTTTACTCGGCGGTTACGCCACTATCCCAGTGGAATCGCTCGTAACTGTGGGCATCTCGCCCCTCAAATTACGCTAACATCATCAATCAAATCTAATCTCATCGCGATGAACTATCGCGAAGGATTTCCGATTCAAATAGTCACTCTGACTAAAATTCTACGTAGCTACGAATTTCAAATGGATACTCTTCACGAGTTCCAATACCTTCATTAATAATAAATGGAAGGTACTTTTCCACATCCTCAGTTTAGAAAACATAATATCATATATGTAGTACTTTCATTTCACATTTCGTACATATAACATCTATGTAAGCATACATAAGATTTCCATAACAATGTCTTTCTAAACTAACGGTTTCAAATTTACCGTATTCGTATATATATAAGTTCTAAAACTTACATATCTCATATTCATAACAAAATAGAGGATTTCAAAATTTTCCTCTAAGTCGATTTGGAAATTTAAGGTTATCTCAAACCTAATTCATATTCATAATTCCATTTCATTATCGACTTTCACATTCGATTTGGATTTCACGCTTACATCGTCAATTCTCAACACAGAATTGATGTCTATCGATATATAACCTCTGAGCTCGTACGTCTCAGAGAAGGGTGTTAAGCTAAGAGAATAAATTCTCCGCCACCAACAGATATATATTTAATAGAGATCAATTGCTATGTCATCAATTCACAATGTTAGACATGCAATCCAAATCATAATCTGAAATTCAAAGCTCAACTTATATTGTCTTTGATGTCGAAGTTAAACTCAATTTTAACTCAACGATTCAATCTTTTTTTTTTGAAAAATTTCAAATTGAACAAATTGTTCAAATTTCTCATTTAACTTTTCAACTTCGACTTCAAAAAAATGAACTTCAAATCATTTATCCCTTACGGAATATATTCACAACATTTCATTTCATATTGGAAAAAACATTTCCATACTTATTTAAAAATAAGTAATTCACAAATCCATTTTATTTTCAACATTTGAAAATATTCGATATACTTAAATCAAAATTAAGTATATATTTCATCTTTAAGGAAATCATTCTTTTTCACATATTCATTTGAGTTAAAACGAATGTTACGTAAAACATCGTTACGACAACTCAAAATCACTAGTATAGGGATTCGAAATTTAGATAGATATATAAATCCCAATACTATGCAAAACATTTCCTTTCGGAAATCATTTACTATAACAACAGTGTTATAGTCCACCATTTCCTTTTATTCGAAAACGTCTACTTCAACAATGAATGTTGAAATCTATGGTTTCGATATTCAATGCTTTTGAAAACATCTTTTAAAACAATTAACTTCGTTTTAAAAAATATCACTTTCCCAAACATGTCCATTTTATTCAATAATATATTCACTGTCCAAAATCGTGAATATACATCTCTTAACAAACTATAAAGATTTTACTTATCAAAAATAAGTCAGTTTCGAATTTATAAACAACGTTTATAAATTCTATTCCTATCAATAAAGACTTCAATTTATAAAAATTGCTTTATTAATCCATTCCTTTATAACCCAATTTTATATCAAAATTTTAATTTATAAGTGAATTACTTATAAATTCTTTTATTTCGCAACTTCGATCCATTTTATAACTTCACAATCTTAATTCTGTAATTCCCATTCACTTATGAAATCCATTAAATATTTCACTTTTAACACTTATACAATTCCAATATTTTATCAACACTTTCAAATCTTCAATTTAAACCATTTATAATAATTCAAAATTTCCAATTTAAACTATTATATAAATTTATCAGTTTTCCATTTCCAAGATAATCACTAGTTCTTTAGTAAATCATTCATCGAATTGATTTTCAATCTAATCACATTTGATTCATTCACATTGGATTTTACTAACATTCATTCATATTCAATTAGTTCACATTCACTAATTTATATTCAAGTTAGTTTGCTTTCAATCCAAATCAAATTTGGTTCTATTTAAATTTACTTACCTTTCAATTTGAATTCAATTACATAGCTTCCAAATTCCATAAATTCAATTTCATTAACACTTAATGAATTTCTATACGATCAACTGGCAAAACCAATGCATATTCAACTTAACCAAATTTATTTACTTTGCTTATATTCAATTTGGTTCAACATACTTAATTTCAATTGGTTTATATTCTAATTCAGATTGAATTCTTATACTCACCATATTCACAACTTCTTAACTTAAGTTTTATTCAACTCTTAACAACATTTCTATTTTATGTTTATTCACTAATTCACTTTTACAATTAAAGTTGAATTTCCTTTTCTATAACTCAAATTCATATTCATTACTTCACTTTATCAATTCATTTTGATATCGAATTCAACCTCATTCAACATTACTTAACTAGGTTTCATTTTATCTCCACTGGCATTTATTTTCACCATACAACTTAAGTTCACCTCAAATTTATTTGGAATTCTATTTTATTTAACTTTACTAAAGTCAAATTCATATCACATTCAAAATTCAGATTTTGTTTTACTTAACAAAACTGTTCAAACATTTAAAAACTGGTTTTATTTAAATTTCTCATTTTATAAGTTATACAACTTATTAATTTAAACTTCCCAATTCATATCATATAATCACTTATCTTTCAAGTTTAAATTTTCATCTCAAAAATTTATCAAATTCAATTTATTTAACTTCCTTTAGTTAAATTTCAAATCCATATATTTATTAATGCCAACTCACTTCAATTTAACTTTTCTTAAGTTAAAAAATCTTCATTTTTAAAAACAATTTTATACTTCTTTGGATTTGAAAAACATCTTCTTTTTTAAAGTATTTCTAGTAACTATTCATATTAAACATCATAAACTAAGCTTTGTGTAAACCAAAGCTCTGATACCACCTGTAACATTCCCCCTTTTGACCATCTCCAGTCGGTAATTAAGCCAACTCGAAACGTTCAAAAAGACGAATTGTTATTTAGTTTATAAGGTTTAAACAGAATCAGCCACAGAAACACAGATAATAACAATCAATTAAAACAAATGAATCTTTATTTCATTACTATAAATCTTTTTATATACATCAGAGTTTATACAATTTTTTACAGATACAGCGGAATATCTTAAAATACAATTTTCTTCTGAACTAAAAATGATTCTTTACTCTCTCTCTAACTTCGCTGCTCGAAAATCTTCAAGCTGTAGAAATACTCGGTCTGACCCGAGTATTATATTCAAAAGAAAATAATACACAGGTCAGTCTAATTCAAACCAGTTTATTAGTGCATAGAGGCAATAATAATTTAAATAGACGACAGTCACAATAATTCCCGTCTATCCAACTCTTTTAACAAAGAAACCGGACAACGGTCAATATAACACTTAACAGTGTTAACAATAAATCAGCAGATTTAAATCATCAACAGAGATAAACAGTGTTATTGGCTGCCGTACACGCACGCGTGTACGGCCTCACCAATACGGCATAAAAGATCAATGCATCACGAGCAAAAGAAAGATCAATTCAAAACTGTCGAGTTTGGGTGGCTGCAGTGCACGCACGCGTGCACCGCCTCGCCACCACCGAATATAAGGTCAGCACATAGAGACAAGGGTAGGACTGCAACAAGAAAGAAGACAGTGGCAACAGTTCAGAGGTCAGTGAACTAAAGTAAAGACCACAAACTAATATCAAAGGCAAAGCAATGCCCAATGTAGACTTCAAGTCTGACGTGAACCAAGTGCAACTGAATGGAATGGGATGCAACAATGCAACAGCAACAGGGAAGATGATTCAAGTACAACAACTTCAGAGACTAGAGCACAAGAGACACAAGTGCAGCAGTTTAGAGTGAAGCTACAGGTCATCAGACTGCTATAACAACAAAAAATTCAAATTCTCGAGTGAACACATGAACAAGATGATGACTGTACAACCTCAAATGCTCGAAGTTACAATGTCAACAAGGTACACAGGGAAGTCAAGTGTAAAACTGCAATAACAATATCTAAAATGCAATGACTACAGAAATGACACACATCAAGTTAAACATCAGTGTACTTGAAGCATCAGATCAGTCTACAGGTCAAGGATAAGCTATTCAGCATGAAAACAATGAATGTTACTGGACAGAAGACCACAAGAATGCTCAAGTTTATCTGCAATGGATCGACTAAGTGCAACAAATAAAATGTACTGATTTTTTTTTCAAAATCATGCTTGCAGTTTTCAAATAAAATCATATGGTGAGCTCGGAATAAACAAGGCACAAGTATATGAAAACTGACATAAAAAAAATATATATATATACAGGTAGTTCAGGGACAGAGTATACATTAATAACTAATTTGATTTGTATATAAAAAAAATCACTTCAATAAATTGTTAAACTTATATCTACAATTCTTATATGTAATATCTGTAGCTTATGCCTCAAAACAGTTAAATAACAAAATAGAAAAACTTGTTTAACTAGTTAATGTGAAACATTGCAAAGTGAAATACTTGTTTGTATACACAAATACATAAAGGAACTAGAGGTGTCATCTGAATCATATTAGAAAATAGAATGCATAGACTGGGCTACAACCAGAATATAAGCAAGATATACAAACAGAATTAAAACTTACAGTATACAACCCACTACATTCAGTAATAGGGTGACGAGGGAACAAAGTAACAAGAATTCATGTATAAGAGTGCAATCAAAAACATATATATACAGTGGCAGCAGACAAACATACGTGAAGACCACAGTAGTAACTACACAGAGCTCAGTGCAACAAAATGGAATGCAAATTGCAAGACAGTAGTGAGTGCAGACACACAAGCAACTACAAGACCAACACAAATGCAACCGAGTACAATGGATTATGGCAACCCAGTAATGACTGTTTGAAGAAGTGCATACAACAATACCAAAATCATGAAGCATTTACTCAAAATCCAAGCAGTGGTCAAGGGATGCAACTAAAACTGATGATAGTGGTAATCACATAGTGAATGCAACTGATGATACTGAATGAGACAGCAACTTCAAACCCAAGTGAATAGCTACATACAACATCAGGTGAAATGAAGTGAATCACAAATCAAAGGAGTTACTTACCAAAGAACAAAATCAACAAATGACAGAAAATCAACTGAAACAGGTTATATTCTTTTTTCTTAAAACATCTTCAAACATTATCTTATAAGTAAAGAAAACTACATAATCAAGTTAGGAGGTACGTTCGAACAAAGTCAACCGATTCAAACCAAAATCAAGAATCATCAAAGCCACGTAAAACACACAAATCACAATATAAGAAGTTCGAATTAGATGTGAGTGGGGATGAGAACCACTCACCTTTTGCTTGAATCACTCGCGAGTTGAAGGAGAACGGGAGACGAAGCCCTAGTCTTTGCAGATCGAAGGAGGAACGAAAGAAAATCGAAGGAAGCCGGCGCCTTTGAACTGAACGAATGCGAAACCCTAATTTGTCGAGACGAAGGGGAGCGAAGACGAAGCCAGGCAACGAATCAACACAAGCGAGGACGAAGCCCCAAAATTCAAAACGACAAAGAGTTGTAGACAAGCCCTAATTTTCAGATCGAAGATGATGCCGCCATTTTTTTTTCTTTCGATTTTTTTTTTTTGACTGAAAAATGAAGAGAGGGGGAGGGGTTTAACAAAAGAAAACGTGGGTGGGGCGACGTGGGTTTACAGGGTATAACGTGGGGGGAATGGGTTAGACATGGGCTTAGGGTATGGGTTATGTTACTTTATTTTTTTATTTATATATATATTTTTTATTCATTTCTAATTTGTTTTTATATTTTTCTTTTCTCTTTTAAAACTGATTTGTTTTCTTGTATTTAATTTATAGAAAATTTTTACTTTGTTTTGTTTTATCATGTTGCTAAAATCTAAATTATGTGTATAATATTTATTTCGTACAAATAAAAATTTATTAAAAGAATTCTAATCGATTTAAAAATTCTAGCAGTAATTAGCAAACGATATTAACAAATCAAAAATCCTGATTGTTACAGAAATTCAATTTGAATTCGATTTAATTTTCTACGCGTTTTTACGCCTTATATTCACAAAACAATTCCGATAAATACGAAATTTGAAATCCAGTAATAATTCAATATTACGGACCCAATGAAACTCGTTTCGTCAAATTCCGAGACTGTGCCTCGGAAGACTATTTTTAAATTCAATTCAAACGATACAATCTCAAAATTGAACAAATCGCTTTTAAAATCAATTCTAAAGCTTCTATTATCTTCAGTATTATCACTATGAATTTTCTAAGCCTTTAAATTATTTTTAACCGGCTTAAAATCGCAGATTCAAATTTTATTCAACTTTCAATAGAATAAATTCAAAATTAAATCGCCAATTCCTTCTGATAATTTGAAATTCAAGTCAAATCATCATTCAAATATTTAAAATTAATTAAATATTCTCAAATTAATTTGTTCAAAATTCAGGGTCGTTACAAAACACAAGAACCAAATCCTTTGAAATAGTTGGTTACGCCGTTGTCAATCTCCCACTTGAAGATATTTTTCCAATGCGCACCTTTCGAAAGCGAGAACAAGTCTTTCAAATTGGTTGGAACCTTTTGAAAGCATAAAGTAAATTCCACATGAAGCCAAGTGACCTTTTCAATGATCCGGTCATCACCTATTGATCCTTTTGAAATTATGCGCAAGCACTCCTCACCCACTCAAATTATCACTCATCATAATTAACACCAGAACAAAGCAACTAAGGGAGGTTTCGAAGGAGAAGAAGGAGTTGGAGGCGCTTCCGCTTATATCAAAACAATGTAATGGGAAACCTCAACCCTTTCGCTACATACCTTTCAAAGGCATCGAAAGGTTTCAGAGGAGCGCGAAAGTAATATTGGGGAGTTTTAGAGCAACTTTTACTGCTAGTACATTAGTGATGAAAGTGAAAGGGTTAACCTAAGCATAATAAGAAACCCAAGCGGCCGCCTTCCAAGCTATGGAAGCAAAAGGATGAAGGCGAAAGGATGAATGCGGAAGGCTGGGATAAAGACCTTTGGACCGCTTCGAAAAGATGGAGGCGGAAGGGGGTCAACCTACATCTATAAATACGACCCTGGGGGTCCGAGTTTAGGGACCGAATCTGGATTCTGAATTCTCTTTCTTATTTCATAGCAAGATCAAACTTTTGTAACCCTAAATCAATTTGGAGGAAAATTATCTTCCTTTTAATCCAATTTAGATGAATGTAAAAGAGTAGATGCATTGATCTAATATCCATTTTGAATATGAGGAAGATCATTTTGGCTATTAGCTTAACTAATAACCAATTGCACATGATGCTCACTTATTTTCTTAACCCTTATTTGGCTTATGCAATGCTATGGGATCAACTTAGACATTGTGAATTCGAATCATATTATCATCATATTTCGTGATATCAGATGTTAAATTAACATGATGATGACATTTCGATATCAATAAGTTCATTGAACTTATATTACATCACCCGAGATGTTATTCCGTTGCATATTGAATGAAAATCCTATATATTGTACATTGAGCCCCTTTAAAAGAGTAAATACCTTTTTGACCCGATCGAAAGGGGTTTTGAAAGGGACTCAATGTATGAACACTAAGTTATGTTTGCTGAATGGACATCTTCGAAAGGTGCTCAGATGTTTCCAAATATATAACCCTTTCGAAGGAGTACCTTCCATAGCAGCGGAAACTATACTTTAGGAAGAGAATTCTTCTTTTAAAGAATGGCCCTTTCGACACGTTCAAAAGGGGGTTATGAATGATACTTTCAACCCACTTAAAAGGAGATGTGAATGACCCCTTCGATTCACTCAAAAGGGGTCATGAATGAGTTGTTTTTTCCTAACTTTCATTTCAAAGAGTTGATCGGTCTTCTTATCTACAACTAACACTTTCATAAGGCCACCTTCTGAAGACAATCTGTCCCAATCAACTCATTCGAAAGGGGTTTCAAAAGGATTGATTACTTCTAAATTTTCCTTTGGGGTGTTAGCAACCTTTCTTGTTAACAACTTAACTTTGGGATGTTGACAAGATTTCTTGTAAACATTTTTGGCGCTAGAAGGAAGGCTTGAACCTTCGACTTTGTAGTTCCCTTATAGACTAATTATGGACTGTTTATCTTAATGTAGGAAAATGAAATTTAAAAGGCTTAGTCGAATAAACGAAGAAGCAATACACACCATAACTTTGGAGGAAATATTGCTCCAACTTTTAACTTGGTAGGAGTTGTGCAAGGGCAGCCGTCAACCCCAACACAACCATACGACAATGCAATAAAGATAAAGCATCTGGAGCAACAATTGCTGGAAATGCAAGAGCTTCTCAAAGAAACACTATCTCAAAAGTCTTCCAAAACTGCAAAACCAACAACTGGAGATGAGGTGATCTCCCTAAGAAGAAACTTAAAAGCTTATACCAATGAGGGCAAGAGCAAAATAGATCTGCATCATCGAAGAAAAAAGAACGTCATCCGATTAAAGTTGATCATCAAGGAAGGATACAAGAAAATTCTTTCGAGCAATCTGGAAGCTCGACCTAAAAAGAATACAGCCCAAACCGAAAAAGCTATCACGATACCGACCTTATTTGAAAGATGCAGCAGAAAAGGCAGTTGAAGATATTCTAAATGCAAAAGGGAAGAGAACTTTGGATGAGCGAGAAACTGACAACGAACGAGTAGCTCCATTCATAGATGGGACCATGTCAGCGGTTATTCCATCTTATATTAAGACCCCAACCATGAAATATAATGGTACTACTGATTCTGATGATCACTTGATGGCATTTGATAGCCAAATAGATTTGTATAATGCCTCTGAGGCAATTTGGTGCAGATTATTCCTGGTAACACTTCAAAAAGCAGCTGCAAAGTGGTACCGTCAATATCGTGAGAAGACTATTTGCTCGTGGAAGCAGTTTTCTTATGAATTTTCCACACAATTCTGTATATCCAAGAATCCGACCATTGATTACACTGTTCTAGCAAACATTAAGCAAAGGCAAGGGGAATCACTAGGCGATTACCTTAGAAGATTCAATACAGAAAGCACTGAAAGCACTGAAAGCCAAAGATATGAATGACAAAGATAAGCTCATAGCAGTGCATTTTGGACTGATAGAGAATACACCATTTTGGAAGGAACTCTTTGTAAATGGGTGTAAGGATTTACAAGATTTCCATTTCCAAGCTAATAAATTCATTCGATTGGATGAATTATATTATGCTAAAAAGAAAGCTAATCCGAGGAAGGATGGTGGAAGATTTGGATCGGATCGGAGACACAAGAGAACAAGATGGGAGGAGCCCAATACTAATTCAATCGCTTTAAACAAGCCATTGTCTTATATATATACTACGACCAAGGAGAATGTTAACTTCCCGACTTCGTTCAAGGCTAAAAATTACCCTAAACAGAGAAAGGGGTATGATTATTGCGCTATCATAAAGCAAATGGCCATAAAACTGATGAATGTCGGTTATTGGCTGGAATCATTCAGAAACTAATCCGTGAAGGGCATTTGAAGGAATTCATCCAAGACAAACAAAAGGCACCATGAACTGGGGATGGTCCACAAAAATTTCCTAATAATGTTGTCAACATTTTGGAAGAAGAAGATCCATTAAGCTTGAGTCCTTCATAGAATAGGATTGATGTAATCCATGGGGGGATACACCCAGTAGGGACTAGCAAGGGAGCTAGAAACAGATACATTATAGAAGCTAGAGAAGGAGTGTTCTCCATTCAAGAAGAGTCCCCGCTTAAGTCCATGACTTAATGTACCAATGCCAAATCTTGTTGTTACTCCCCAAGAGATGAAGAAAGTGATCCATCACCCTCATAACGACCCCCTCATGATCACGGCTCAAATTGGACTTTCTATAGTGTCCAAGATTCTTATAGACACTAGGAGCATAGTCAATGTTATTATCAAACATGCCTTTGATCAAATGGGCATTCCAAAAGACAAGCTAGAACCCAGCCTTGAACCTATCTTTGGGTTCAAAAACAATGGGTCGACTCTAATAGGACAAGTGATGTTGCTAGTGCAGATGGGAGTACCACCATGCTGTAGGACTTTTGAAACTCTCTTCGTAATCATCAACCAACCATCATACTACAATGCTTTCTTTGGCCGACCCACACTTGATGAGGTGGATGCTTTTGTCTCGCCAAAATATCTATTGGTAAAATTCTTAACTAAGAGGGGTTGGGGTACTATCTGCGGAGAACAATTCAGCTCCCGCGAGATGTACTTTGTAATGCTTGATCAATATAAGAGGGAGTATTCTTTTTACTATGATTCTTTTACTGTTTTTCAGCCTTTGGACGATGGATTTTTACATCCAACATTCGAAGCAAAAGTAAGATCTAATAAAACTAATAAACATATGTTTGTAAGGTACATTTCCTTTGGAAGCAAGAGAAAGAGGAACGATGCTAATTCCATAGAAGAAGAAGAAATCATCATATGATTTGATTGCCGTGGGAAAGTGGAAAGGATAAAGCCTATATAAGACCTTGAGGAAACGTGTATAGACCCGAATGATCCAACCAAAATAGTCAAATTGGGAAAGGAGTTGAAAGCGACTTAAAGGCAGACTTAATTTAGATTCTTAAGTCTAATAAAGACGTGCTTGCATGGTCTCACTACAACAAAACTTGCTATTAGTTGCAATAATTGGTAGCGTTTCAAAGCTAATGCAACCGTTGATTATTTTAAAATATCAAACGAACGAAGAAACACAGCCAATTGATTCCCACCAAAAATTCACCAAAATTTTGCTAAAATTTCAGGTGGTCGCTCAAATCTCTTTTAACCCCTTAACATTTTTTCTTACCCTCCTCTCAAAAGAACGATGAAAACCGAACAAAATCTACTTCGGATCTGATTCGATTCTTTTTCTCTCTCGTCCTCTTTTATCCATTATCAACCGTATAATTGGTCACAAAATAGCTCGTCTTCATCTTGCTCGCGCAATTCAGCTCCGCGTTAACTCCTCCCCAAAATCCTACTTCCTAAAATGTAGCTCAAAAAATATCTTCTACCAACACCTTTAACTCTTATCAGGTAATTCGAAAAAAAATCTTCTTTTGCGTTTCCATTTTGAACTAGATTAGATTGATTTTTTTAGGTTGTTGTTTGAATTGAGTTTGAAATTGGTTAAGCTATTTGAGTTTGTTACTGGAAGTGATTGCAGCTAATGAGTTTGCATAACCGTGCTCTCTCCATGACCATGCTATGCCTTTAAAGTTCACTAACGTTCATCGTGCTTCGTTATATAACAGAGTACTTATCAAAGTTTATTTCATTTCTACAATGCTTATTTTGCTTCTTCAAGGCAATTTCTCTTGTTCTGGGAAATCATCATCAACCAGTGAAGTTTTTCATTTTTAGCTCTTTAATCTTTACGCTATTTCAAGATTTTAGGGTCTGTTTTCTATTTTTTATTATGTCTACATGAGAGTATACCATATCCTCTTTGTTATGGCCTTTTAAATATTTGGCCAGAAATTTAATTTTGTTAGAGTTTGAGCTTTACTTTTTGAGTACTATGGTCTGCTTCTACTTATTTTATTTTGGAATAAGATTATAATTTTTAGGTTTCTCATTTTTTTCATCAGTGATTATTTTTCTTGTTGCTAATAAAGAAAATATTGATTTTATTGCATGAAAAAAGTTATGTATAATTAGATGTGAGAGACAAGTATCAATACTTAACTTACATCGGTGATTACCAAGGTAGTAGAAAATAATTTCAAATGAGTTCACAGATGCAAAAGTTGTAAATAGTTGATATAAACCATTGTAATTCCCTCAATCTTACGTAAAAAAGTGTGCACTGATAGATTTATAAAACTGAAAATCCTTGGTTTTATACTCATGTAGTTAGGATGTCGGGTAGGATCAATGTTACTGAGATTTAGTTTTAACGCCCAATCTGTAGCAGCTCCACAAATCCATCTCAGTGCTTCTTTCACTGAGCTACATCTCCACTATCTTTGTTACAACAGGTCTGCGCTTCGAGCTGCAACAACTTCACTGTCCAAGCAGTAGTTGGTCTATGTTTAAGCTACATTTGGTCCATGCTCCAAGCTGCGGCAGCTTTACTCGCTGCTGCTGCTTGAGATATAGTAATTATATATGCTGCTACTTCTGTTTAAACTGTATAGGTATGCACGCTATTGCTCGAGCTGCAACAGCTCTACACTCCACTTAGTTTACAATTAATAATTATCTAAAGCCAAATAGGTCGCTATATTTCCTTGTTGTAATATTTTCTCTTTTTTCAACATAATATCGACCAGTCTAGTTCATTGGTTAAATTTTCTTGATATCACGTCGTTTCTACAAAATTAATGCAAGTATACAGTTAACTTTAATGTTTGTGTTCAAGAGAATTGTATTGTATAGTTGTTTCGTATGAGATGCTTAGCCTATTATGTCAGTATTGTACTTGAAAGTAAAAACTATTTGTTGAACTGTATGGTTATTGCCTCAAGAACACCAGATAGTAAATATGTAGCTTAATAATCAAGCTCTCTTTATTGTATTGTCATCTTAAGATGTATCCTTACCCACTTTTGTGGCTTCATTTTTAATGATGCCAGGAACGAAGAGTTCGACTGTGTAGGTGTGTCCGCTGTGAGGAGAAAAATTCGGCCAAATGGATTGTAGTTGTCATAGTTCTCCAATGCGCCTTCTCTAGCCTACGATATCAAAGGCAAGTTTATTTTTCTTGGTTTTATTTTTATTTTTAGACAAGTAAGAAGAAGTTGAAGTGTAGGCTTATGGCTATGTTAACTCTATACATATGCACAGGCAGAGGTATCACAAGAATAGTAGTACCAGGCTTCTCGGAGTCGTTCCAGTCATTCCAGCAACAATCAAAACTAGAGTAAGAGGAGCAGAGAATGGGAGATTCACACCACCAAGTTTATCTCATAGGAGAAGGTGATGTGATTTCATTCTCAATTGGAGTTGCACATTGGTGCCAAAATGATGGGGATTCTACGCTTTTTACCATTCAAATTATGGACAACAGCAATATTGCTATCCAACTTGATCACTAACATAGGTTGGCACTTGTCTTTAGCCCTATATATGTATCATATATGAATCCAGTCACTACATGTGTTATTATCAAACTAATTAGATATCGGTAGTTTTGGGTATATTAACACAGTTTTATCTCCTTATCAATGTATACATGTATTCGGTGTCTAGAAACTCTATCTTAACCTATGAAAAAATATATTGTTTGTTCTAAAACATATAGGTGGAAAATCCTCCAATCTATGAAGGTGTAGGTAAAGGAGTCCCATGCATTTTCACTACTGCATTCTTGGACAAGAACCTAATTGATTGCGACAAAGATAAATATCATTTGATTTTGTATTTAAGTTATCCATAGTGAATTACATTATTGTAATTTCTGTCTTAGCTAATTACCAGTGAATTAATTAAAGGCAGGAGAAATTCATTATTTTGAACCACTCGTATTATATTTATTTTCTTCTTCCTCAATTGTGTAACAACAAAGGTGATTGATAGCTTTGAGAAGAGAGATTCATATATACTAGGCAGCACCACCGTTAGGAGATTATGTAAAGGCTTGGAAACATGATTATATGTGTTTGGCTCTCTGGGTCGTCTTGTGATATGTATATATGATATAGTTACTCCACTTTTATATATGATATACTGTTGTGCATGTCCATATACAACTTTATAATTACAAACTATATTCTTGAATGAAATATGTATGTGTAGTCAAAAGAAATTATTTCAATAGCCATGGAAGAACAAACTCGTTATGTAGATAATATAAGATGCTTACTATCGGAATTCAGGAAGTCAACCAGTAAAAATTTAGCTGGACAACTGGGATTGGAGAATGTAAAAGAAACTCTCAAATGGAAAAACCGGCAGTTGATTATCTTAAGAAAACAAATGGATGCACAATAGTTATGGATTCATCTTAGAGGAACCCAAACCAAAAAATGATGTATGCACGATTAGTGCGGGAGTTGGACAGATGTATACTTGGATACTTTGCATTTCATTAGACTTATGCTACTCAAATGGTTATTCAGATTTTGAGTGCAAACGATGGCAGACCAAAGGGAAATTCAAGTATATGGTGATGCAAGCAATAAGGTAAGCATTAGATTTTTGATGTCTTTCAAATATCATATATGTTTTGTATATAGTTGAACAATCCTATATTTATTTTCATGTCTAAGTTGATCGACACTATAATTCATGATTACATAACTACATATTCATGTAGTTCGTTTTATTATTATTTTATTATTATTGTTTCAAATTCATTTGTGTTATTAGATTATTACCCTTGATTGTTTTATTACTGATCGTGCAACCATCCTTTTATTGTTTAATTCACTATACAGTTTGGGCAAACAAAGAGTACCCGATTGCTTATGAAATTGAGCAAATATAATATTAAGTTTAAGTTAACTAAATTTTATAAATAATAATAATATAACTAATTTACAAAGTTTTATAAATAATGATGATGATGAATTAACTAAGTTTATAAAAATTAACCAAGTTTATAATAATAATAATAATAATTAAGTTAACTGAGTTTTTAATAATAATAATAATAATAATAATAAATTAACTAAGTTAATAAAAATCAACTAAGTTTTGTTAAAATTAAACAAGTTTAAAATTAACTAAGTTTAAGTTAACTAAATTTTATAAATAATATAAATAATTTAACAAAGTTTTATAAATAACTGTAAGATTACACTTTATTTATTTCTTTCGTTTGTAACTTTAATTATTTATATGACAATATTTATAGTATGATATACTTGGACAATGTTGTAGATGTTTGATATCAGATTTGAAGTCCTACGAATTAACATGATTGTTTGACTGTATGTTGTGCTTTCACTTGTGCAGGCATTGGACTTCCAAAGAGAGCAAGGTTGGACTTTTATGGTGCTAGCTTTCACTTGTGCATGCAACAAAGAATTAAGGGTAATCAAGCGTTTTGTTAGCACCAGTTTGGTATTACATTTTATTAGTAGTAGGTGTGTAAATTTGTATACGAATGGTTATTGTATATGAGTTTTGTCATTCTACCGAAAAACTATTGTGTCAGAATGGTTATGGATATCTTATTTGATTATATGATTAATATGTTTTTTTAATTGTTTGAATATGATGGTTATGTGAGTGATTGTTGATTGATATAGTAGAAACAATATAGACTATTAACAGGAAATAATAGCATGAAAAAGTGGTGCGAAATAATCAAGAACTTTTAGCAACTTTTCAAAAACGCTACAGAAAGACATATAGCGGCGTTGAGTAAACGCAACCGTAAAGCAGGGGTAAAGTTGGAAACTCTATTAGTAGCGCAAAAAAACCTTTTGGTTGCGTTTTTAAAATGCTACAAAAATATTTTTGGTGGCGTTTGAGAAACGCTGCAATAAAAGGATTTATAGTGGTGTTGAAATAAATGCAACTAAAAATCATGGATTTTTAGTTGCGGGCTTTATCACAGTGTTTATCAAAACACTACCATAAGTTTTGGCAGCGTTTTTTGTGCGCCACCAAAAATAAAATTTCTTGTAGTGTCTCATTCAGATATGGTTGGAATTGATCCATCGGTTATGTACCATGCACTAAATATTAATCCAGAAGCGACCCCATCCGACAGAAGAAGAGACAATTTGATAAGGTGCGATCCGAGGCCCTAAAAGAAGAAGTTAAAAGGCTACTTGAAAATGGATTCATTCGGGAAGTCTTTTCCTAAAATAACTAGCAAACTCAGTATTGGTAAAGTAGTCGAATGACAAGTGGAGAACCTGCGTTGATTATACCGATTTGAACAAAGCATGTCCAAAAGATTGTTATCCATTACCCCCGATAGATCAGCTGGTTGATGCAACTAGTGGACACAGATTATTATCCCTCATGGATGCTTACTCGGGATACAATTAGATACCCATGTTTAAATCGGATGAAGAACATACAAGTTTCATTACCGATTGGAGAATTTTCTGCAACAAAGCAATACCTTTCGGGTTAAAGAATGTAGGAGCCACCTGTCAAAGATAAGTCAACAAAATGTTCAAAGAACAGATCGGTCGAAATATGAAAGTCTATGTTGATGATATGCTAGTAAAATCTTATGAAGCTAAGAGTCACCTTGAAGATCTAAAAGAGACGTTCGAAGTATTACGGAAATATCAAATGAAACCAAATCCCCAGAAATGCTTTTTCGGGTTCATTCCGGGAAGTTTTTAGGCTATATTGTGAGCGCTCAAGGGATTGAAGCCAATCTAGACCAGATTCAAGCTATCAAAGACATGGCTGAGCCCAAAACCAGTAAAGATGTAATAAGTTCAAATGGTAGGGTAGCTGCCCTAAACAGGTTCGTCTCTAAAGCAACTGATAAGTGCATTCTCTTTTTCAACGTAATCAAGAAGAGGAAGAACTTTAATTGGGGGGGAAGATTGTAAGAAAGCCTTTCAAGAGTTGAAAAATCATTTGGAAAGACCACCAATACTATCCAGCCTCGAGAACGGGGAAGTCCTGTACTTATACATGGTAGTTTCGGAACATGCGGTTAGTTCAGTTTTGATTAGAGAAGAAGATGGGATTCAACTTCCTGTTTATTATCTGAGTAGGCGGTTAAAAGATGCAGAGCTTTGATACTCGGTAATAGAAAATTTAGCATACTGCTTGATACTTACAGCACGAAAATTTAGAGCATATTTCAAGCACATCCAATCAGAGTATTGACTAACTTTCCACTTAAACAAATCTTTAATAAGCCTGAAACTTCGGGCAGGCTAGTAAAGTAGGGAATTGAGCTTAGCCAGTATGACATTGAATTTCAGCCATGGGCAGCAATCAAAGGGCAAGCGTTAACAGACTTTATTAATGAATGTACAAACTTTGTTAAAGAACAATCGAAGAAAGAAAAGGATTAAAAACTTTTATGGCAGTTATTTGTGGATGGCGCAACAAACAAGCAGGGAGCCGGGGTTGGATATGATATAATAACACCAGACGGGCACCGCCTATACTACGCAATGAAATTAGGGTTCCCCGCAACAAATAATGTAGCCGAATATGAAATCAATGGTGGTAGGATTGACTCTAGCCTTAGAACTCAAGATCCCACGAATTTAAGTCTTTAATGATTCCCAACTAATGGTAAATCAAATAAAGCATGTATATCAGACTAAGGATGCCAAACTATCCTTGTATGTGAAGAAAGTGTTGAAAATGCTTGCCTTTTTTGAAGATTTTTCTATACACTAAGTCCTAAGGGGAGAAAACTCGCAGGTAGATTCATTAGCAAAGTTGACTAGTTCAAGAGGAGCCCTAAAGACCCGTATCGTACCAGTAGGGTACCAATCAAATCCCATTATCGAAGAGGGAATACCCGAACAAGGGAAGGAATTGTTTGTTCTAACTAGATCCCAAACCATGGCACAAGAAACAGAAGAAAGGGAAACTAATGGAGAAATCCCATATGAGGGAACTAATCATCCAAGGGCAGATGACCGTTATAGTGACACTTGGATGTCACATATTGTCGAATATATTTCTATGGGGATATCACCATCTGACAAAATGGAAGCTAGGAAAATCAGGCGACATACTCCGACTTTCACAATGATGGATTGAGTTCTTTACAAGAAAGGATATTCCTTACCATACTTAAGATGTGTAAGTTTGAAGGATGGGATGAAATTGTTGGTGGAAGTGCATGAAGGATTTTGCGGAGACCATTTCAATAGGGCAAAGTTGGCAAAGAAAATAATGAGGCAAGGTTTTTACTGGCCTCGAATGGCAGGTCAAGCTATTGAGTACGTAAAGAAATGTGAAAGATGTCAGAAATACTCAAAGATTCCTCGTTTTCCACCAAGTATATTAACTCCGATTTCTAGTTTATGGACCTTCGATATATGGGGAACCGACTTGATTAGGCCATTGCCAATTTCCAAAGAAGGTGCAAAATATGTCGTAGTGGCCATTGACTACTTTACTAAGTGGGTAGAAGCAGACCGCTCCCCAAAATCACTTCTGGAAAAGTGCTTAGATTCGTCATTAAAAACATTATTACCAGATTTGGGATCCCTTATAAGATTATATCTGATAATGGAACACAATTTGAAAGCTAAGAGTTTTCTCGATTTTTCCATAAGAATGGGATTATCAAAAGCTTTTCTTCCATGGCACATCCAAAGGCTAATGGAGCCGTTGAAGCAGCAAATAAGACTATTAAGACTATCTTGAAAAAGCGATTGAACAAAGCCAAAGGAAATTGGGTAGAAGAGTTGCCACTTGTACTCTAGACCTGTCGAACATCCACTAAAACTGCAACGGGTCATACCCCTTATTCTCTAATATATGGATGTGAAGTAGTATTGCCAATTGAAATTGAGATACCCTCACATCGAAGGATCGCATATGCATTCGATCCAAACCAAGAATTGAAGAGAGAATCATTAAATTTAATACATGAACTAAGAGATGAAGCAGATATTCGAACTGCAGAATATCATAGAAGAATCTCGAAATACTATAACTCAAAAGTAAAAATAAGATCATATCAAGAGGGAGACTTAGTACTCCGAAGGGTGATGGAAAACATAAGAAATCTTGCAGATGGACTGCTAGGACCAAAATGGGAAGGTCCAATAATCGTATGCAAAGTAATCCCCCTTGAGATTATAAATTATGTCGACCAGTTGACAATATGGTTCCCAGAACGTGGAATGCGTAACACTTGCGATCATATTTTCTTACAATGAATGAATAAAGCACCTCTTCCTTAAAGAAAAGTCTACATGGTTGGGTGTAAAGTTCTTCTTGAATTTGGAAATAACATTAAACGGTCAAAGCCTTTGTTCGTGCCGAGTTGGTCAGGTAAAAGCGCCTCCTGGAGGGAGGTTAGAGTAAGCCTTTATCCGTGCCACGCTATGGCCAGGTTAAAGCATCGACAAGCCCTTGGTCGCGCCACGCTATGGCCAGATCAAGGCGCCTCCTGGAGGAAGGTTAGAGTAAGCCTTTATCCGCGCTACGCTCTGGCCAGGTTAAAGCATCGACAAGCCCTTGATCGCGCCACGCTATGGCCAGGTCAAGGCACCTTTTGGAGGAAGGACGGTAAGCCCTTGGTCCCGCTATGCTATGGCCTGACCAAGGTACCAAACAAGCCTTTAGTCCCGCCTATAAGGCCTGGCTATGGCCTGGCCAAGGTACCAAACAAGCCTTCAGTCCCGCCTATAAGGCCTGGCTATGGCCTGGCCCATTCCCGCCTATAAGGCCTGGTTGGAGCACCTCTTGAAGGGAGGTTGGGTAAGTCATTGGTTCCTACTTATGGATAAGCTAACCAAGCGCCCCTGACAATAATGGGCTAAGACTTCCGAGCCCAAGAAGCGGCATGTCAAACAAGGACAACAACAGACTAAGATGTCCGGACTAAGACGTCCGAACCCAAGAAGCGGCATGTCAAACAATGACAACAGCGGACTAAGACGTCCGAGCTCGAGAAGCGGTATATCAAACAACGACAACCTACAAGTCCTAAAGGGTGGCACATGTCAAAAGAATCAAACTCAAAGAGCAGTGCAGAACAGAAGGCTCAGATAAGAATTTACAACCTCCGTCAAGTTTCTAAAAGAGAATTTCAGAACTTCACTTATTAACACCCAAATCTGGGTTTTGAGTCCCTTACTATTAATTTTGAAACTTCACTTATAAATACCCGAGCCTGGGTTTCGGGTTTCTTATTATTGACTTTTGGACTTCACTTATTAATACCCGGATTAGGGTTTTGGATCTCTTATTTTCTGGACTTTACTTATTAATTCCCGAACATGGGATCTAAGACCTCCATTATTAAGACCCTTTTCATGAGATTCTAAACAGCATATTGTTAATACTCGAATTTGGGTTTCGAGTCTTTTATTATTAATTTTTGGATTTCATTTATTAATGCCCGGATTTGGGTTCCAAGGCAGTTGGTATTGAGATCTCAATGGACTTCTGGTCTTTAGTAAAACTCTAAGTTTTTCTTATTAATACCCGAACCAGGATCACCAGTTTACTACTACTAACCTTCGAACAAACTCATCAACATCTGAATCTCGGTTTCAGGATTATTATTATTTCCAATAGGGGTTCCTAGATACCCATTATTCACTCCCAAATAAGAATTCATGGTTTTCAATGACTTATTTTCAAATGATAGTTTATGGCTCTTTATTACCAAACACTTGTTATTATCAGAAGAAAAATCCTGGACTTCAATTATTAAAGTTACATTTAGATTATATGTCTGGTTGTCTATTAATATAGTGAGAGTTTAATTTATAAACTTCTTTTGTTATTACCAAAGTTGGATGGTGGGACTTCTATTATTGCCAGACAGGAGTTCTTGGTCCCCAATCATTTACAACTACAGATTTCTTATCACTTATTAACTCCGGATGATGGTCAACTAAATTTTGTTGTTTTCAGACTTGGGATTCAAGAATTCTATTATACTAACACCGTCTTAAATTATTTTACAAACAAATCACTGAGCATATTTTTATTTAAGTCTTGAACTAACAATGGAGAATGTAATTTATTTTGAACTTTGCAGTAAAATGAGGTCATTAAGAATGAAGTAGCACAAAGGGAGAGCTGTTATCTTTTGTCCTAAAGAACAAAATCTTCTTTCATATAAGGGAAGGGGCTAAATGTTAACCATAAAATTCACTTAAAAATAAAGGTACGAAAGAAAGCTCATAAAAGTGTTAGGCTCCACAAGAATTGAAGATATGGGTTTCACTATAGTTCAAAAAGTGTTTCAAAGGTATTGAGATAGCTTTCGAAGAGGTCAGGATGGAGTCACAAGTGCTTGATGCACCTACAAGTGTTAAGTGAGACAAAACTTTCGAAAGAGTAGAAAAGAAAGCAAAGCTACCCTTCCGCCTCATCTAGACCTTTCGACGAAGTTGAATCCACATACATGAGAAGGCCTGGATGAGTTTGAAACACCTTACGAAGATATTGGACAACTGACTCGCACACAAGAACCAAATCCTTCGAAATAGTTGGTTACGCCGTTGTCAATTTCCCACTTGAAGACATTTTCTAGTGCACACCTTTCGAAAGCGAGAACAAGCCTTTCGAAATTGTTAGAACCTTTCAAAAGCATAAAGAAAATTCCACATGAAGCCAACTGACCTTTTGCAATGATCCAATCGTCACCTATTGATCCTTTCGAAACTATGGTAAAACATTCATATTTATAGTGTGATTGAGATCAGAATATTTTATAAAGGAGGAAATAGCTTTATTTTCTTTGCACTTTTATTCTTTTTGCTTGTTTACAAAAGAAGAGAAAATATTCATATTTATAGTGTGATACAATCTCTAGACTTTTCTTTAATCTTCCATATTCTAGAATTTTCTTGATAAAGCATATTCTAGAATTCTCAAAATTACATATCTGGTAAGTCTAGATTTTTCTCTATTCTTGATTTGACATTTCCATTAATACTATTATAATCATCAACATAATTGACGTTTCCTAAAACCAAGTTTATTTCCAACAGGTCTAACATTATCTGGAACAATATAAATTGTCGAAAGATGGCTTTCTGTGCTTATCAAGCAATGTTGGGCAAGCTTAATACTAAAGATAGAACTTATAGATGGGATAACACTATCAATCGAAGTTGTGTGTTATGTGAACAATTACTATGAAACTGCTAATCGTATTAAACTTATATCTTGGATACTACCTACTTTGTCAAAGCTTCAAATCGAAAGACAATTAACATACCAGAGAACTTGGAAGTCTTAGCAAGGCGGGGAATCGATTTGAATGATGTAGGCTAGCAACATTGAACTCGAAAGCTCCGAAACCACTGGGATGGACGGGAATTCATCATTCCAAAATAGCCGTTTGGTTGCGTCTATGTTGGCTAGTCAACTAGAGGGGAGAATTCAATGAACTCTAGTTGATCAAGCAAGTGTGTGGAGGCTTACGAATTGGGAGAGTGTCTGGAGAATGGATACTGTTGAGGAGTAATTGCAGCCGTCATTTTGTTTTTTGATCTAGTAGGCTATCAGATTCACAGAACTGTCATTGCTTGTATCAGTGTACATATGGTTTGATTAGCAATAAAGAATTCCGTACTCTTTTTTCTTGGTATGAACCACTCTGGTTCCGACTAGGCTTTTAACCAGGCGGCACCCATTTTCAATATATGTATGAGTGTGTATATAACAATAGTTGAAGTAATTAACCTTGCTACCATCTTCTTCCAGTTACCACTGTTCCATTCAGTTCAACCCATCATAAATATTAATAACTCACACCAAGACTCGGACTAATATAACGGCTCAGTTTTTGATTAATTGAAATAGTCATACAAATATTTGCTACTAATCTCGAGAAAACATTTAGTAACCAAATATGGTTTACAAAACTGCCACTTACAAGCTGATTGATCAACTTAGCAGCTAAGCTGTAATAACCACAGAACAAGACTTATCAAATTAACATATCACGCAGCCAAAGCACAGTCGTAGTCTCCATCATCATCGTCGTCTCCTTCCATCCTACTTATCTTGTTTGACCTTCCATGACTTTCAAAGTCATTAATTCCACTAGTATTATATTTTTCGCTCAGAGGGTCAAGAATCATGGCATCGGTTGCAGGCATTTTATATATTATTCCTATCTTTACGAATTTTCTGTAAAAAGGAAATTTAGATGCTGAAAGTTTGTGGTATGGCGCTTATATAGAAGCAAGTACCGTGAAAGCCTTGTTCCTCGGACACGGAGCACACGCCTTGCTTGATAAAACACACTCCAGGAGTGTGCACTACATACATTGTAAAAAGAATGAATAACCGATTAGTGCCACACAATTTAAACGGCCCATAGTATGGGCATCTCTCTATCTTTAAAGGAGCTACATATATTCTTTTCAAAGTGATACTTTCTTATTTTTTAGTTTTATTTCACAGCTCATGGAATTACATGTAGACGCTGGTTGAATTGTGAACTCCTTTCTTTGACATTGATATATATGACTTTTTTTTGCATGCTTGAAGAGGAGAACAAATTTCTATCCAAATTGCCAAATGTGCATACAAGGAGAAAATATGTATAAGGTATTGATGGTTTATGAGCAAGCCATAGTTGTATTTCCAATATTTTTTCACGATTCATCTTTACATTCTTTCCGTATACAGAAAGTGTGTTCATTCTCCAAGTTTGCCCTTAACGGTTGCATGTCAGTACTGCACAAAGTTTATCAGTAAAAGCAGTCCTTGACAGTCTGTAATATGACCGGATCAGAGTACATTTCATTGATTGTTTGTCTTCCTCCTCCTTTAATGTTATATTAACACAAGTACTAAAAATTAGTTAATATAGTGCATATTGGTAGTTTGCTATGACTATACGTATGCCCTATACCTATTTTACTATACGTGCTGCATTAATAAATATGGTGCACGTCAAAGTGGTAAGATTTGCATTCCATCGATTGGTAAGTTACATATATACTTGCGTTATAAATCTTTGCACGTTACTGTAAGTTCTTGGTAATGAAAAGGAGCTTTCCTCGAGTACTCTTGATGGCTTTCGGCCTTCTAGTGTGTAGTTTAGTTGATTGACGTTGATTATAAGTTACGACTGTAACTTATATCCGTTACAGCAATACATACAAAATTATAAAAGTACAGTTTGTTCATTTCCAATAGTATTGTAAATTAATTGACCTAACTATCACACTGACAATGAAACTGCATAATACCCTCGTTAATATACAATCGTGCAATTTTAATAATATTACATATTATTCATTGAGTCGAATAGACAGTATAAGCTAGAAGTACAGCATTGAAAATACAGAACTCAGAAAACTCAGGTATTTGCTATAGTTGACATAACTGGAAACTACTAAATACTTGCTTCATGCCTAGTCATATATATATAACTGGAGAAGAGCAAACTGCGTTCATGCAGCCAAAGCACAGTCATAATCTCCATCATCGTCATCATCGCCATCTCCTTCAGATTCTGAAGACCGTCTCTGCATTGTATCAATTGGTTTGATGAGTAGAGAACCTTCATGTCCAATGGAGCCATATATGAACAATATGTATCAGCGGTATTTATTGTATAACTTTATTTTTTGTAAGGCTTGAATTATAGATATGGGATAAAGGATGTTTATATAGGGTAATTCTAATATGGACAGCTTGCGCCCGGGTTGCTGAGCTTGCATGCAACACGGGATACGCGCGAGATGATACTCGTTAGAGTGTGGAATTTTAAGTGCTTGCATGCATCGTAAGAATATATCTGTGTGGAAATATACATATATACATATATATATACATACATACATACATACATATATATATATACATACATACATATATATATATACATACATACATACATATATATATATACATACATACATACACTACAAGATAAAACGGCTATTCCAACGGTTCCTAGCCGTTGGCGGCCGTTGGAAACCGTTGGAATAGCCGTTGGAATAAATCCCACGCCTTGCAATGCTTTTCAACGGATCCAACGAACCATTTCCAACGGAATTTCCAACGGCCGCTAACGGCTTGGAACCGTTGGAAACCGTTAGAACCCGTTACAACAAACTGACCAATAAGCCGTTGGAAACCGTTGGAAGCCGTTGGAAATACTGGGTCTATTTTGCTGTATAACAGTAGGCCTATTAACCTTCCATCCATACCATTTTCAATCCATTCAAATTTCATTCCATTTCCAATCAATTCCACACATATATATCAATATCAATACAAACAACACACATAAATCAATAAAACACCAATATAAACAAACCAAACCGATCAAACATCACAAAATATACCATCAACGTACATACTATCAACAAATGTCAATGTACCATGTACATGCCATCAAAATATTTCTCACCCACTCCGTACCAATATATACAACATCAAAACATCTCCAAGTCAATATATACATTGTTCAAGCACATATAATCAAAAAACATACCTCCTCAAGGATCCTCGTCGCCTCCCGAAGCACCAGACGACGAAGGAAGGGTACCATGATTCTGCAAATACTGCGCAAGCTTTTGATCCAGCTGCTCCACCTGGATGGCTCGTAGACGATTCTCTTCCCGTAGCTGCTCAACCATAGCTTTAAGCTTCTTGATTTCATCTTTGTCTTGGTCTTTTTGAGCTTGTCGAGCCTGTCGAGCCTGCAAATAGAAATAATAGCAAAAGGATTGTCTCAGCATATAAAATACTATAACATTATATATCTAAAACGCTGATTTTTTGTAAATACGTAAAAGGATTAATTATTTACCGTTAGGTTCCCGAAGCCAAAACGTCTACTCCGTTGCGCCGGATCCATAACAGCAGTAAAAATGTTATCCTGCTCCTCCTGTGTCAGCGCATCACGACCTGATTGCTGAAGCGCATTAGCCTGTGCCTCCTGCAACCTCGACTAAAATGAAAAAAAAAAACAATTTCAGTTGAAAAATAGTAGCATGTAATTATTTCGCATAGCTAGAAATTAATAAACTTATCGATGTAAGTATTAGAAATTTAAAAATGCATACATATGCCTCGGTCGCCCTATCTTGATCACCCCACTGATATATGATATTGCCAGCCTCATCTACTTGCCTAGACGCGTGGGTGTGAGCAAACACGTCCACTAAGCCAACAGAGCCTCCACGAGCACGTTCCTGCAATTGATAATTTGGATAATTTAACTGTACATAATTAACTTATTACCGAACTGATCAATATACATAATAGATAAATTTACCAAATCTTCGCGGTGATGCTGGAAAGATTTGGAGCCTCCACGGTGTGATACAGGATTCCTACTCCTGTTTGCCGAGTTCCTAGCTGACTCCTCCTGCAAATTTACCATGATTAATTATTTATTAAACGGTAAAAAATTGCTGAGATTTATTTTAGAGTTACCTTGAACTCCTCAGAGTTCCACCACTCAACCCACTTCTCCCATACAGTCGCGCTCATCCACTTGGGCTTCTTTCCTACTTTTTTAGTCTCCGACATAGTCTCCCTATAGTTCTTCGCGATCCTGGAGTTCCAGTGTCGCTGAACTAAATTGACGTCAGGCTCTTGCAAATCTATGGCGCCCTGTACAATGAGAAAATATTACTAATTATTTATTTGTATTTAATTAATCATCTTGTAAAGCGGTATACACTTACCAGAAAATCTTGCCAAATCGTCTCTCTCACGTCGTCGGGGATCTTGCCCCACTTGGGCCAACAATCGGTCATCCTAGCCATGTACGCCTGCTTCGAAATGTTCAGAACCACTTTGGATGGCTCCAACTCAAATCCACTGCGTTAAATATAAAATTGAACTTTAGACAATTATAGATATATCATGTACAATTAAAAAATTAAAATGTTATGCTTGCTAATTATGATACTTACGTCTCATCAGCCTTAGGCTGCAAGTAAACAAGTGGCCGAGCTGGTTGCTCACCACTACCCTCTCCAACATGACGTGAAGAGCCACGTCGCCGAGACCCAGAACCAGAACCAGAACCAGAACTGGACATAATAAATATACCTGCCATATATACATACATATACAATTCATAATAATCATGATATGATGAACCATTAAAAAATGTAATACACTTATTGTCATTAAAATTGTGTAAATTGGATAAATGCATTATTAATCAGAGATCAATGTAATGTGAATACTTTTAAAAATTACCGGATATTACTCAATCGTCCTCATCGTTTTCTGATTCAGACTCGGTTTCGTGCTCTATGTCGTTTTCCTCTACACTCTCAAATGCTTCGACTAATACATGTGTCTCATCATTTAAAGGTCCAAAATCAGTTTGATCGTCTGTAATTGCTATTTCAGCATTTTCCTCCAGATCTGCTTGATAGGCTTGTTCGTCTGGAATATTTTGTCCATCGAACGTAAATCTTGCTTTGGTTTTAAAAACCGCAGACCAATCTGCTTTATCCCTTTTTAGAGATGGATAAGGGGCATAGTAAGCTTGTAGGGCTTGTTTGGCTAGTATAAATGGGTCTTACTTTTGATAACGCGAGGTATGTTTAATTTCTATAAGATTATATTGTGGATGCACATTAATACCAGAACCTGGAATATTGCTGAACCAATTGCATCTAAACAAATAAACATCTTCCACGGGTCTTGTAAAATATGTCAACTGCAATATCTGAGTTAACACGCCATAAAAATCATTTATATGATTATTAGGGTCATCACCGCCTTTAACAAATACACCAGTATTGTTTGTTAATTTTTCAGCACCGTATTCTTTGGTGTTGAATTTATATCCGTTAACAAAAAATATTGGATACGTATTAACTTTTCTTTTCGGTCCAAACGCCAAATGTTTCAGTCCTTTATCGAGCACATTATTTGTGGGATCAGAAACGTATTTCGAAAACCAAGTACTGAAATCTTTGCTTAAATCGCCACCTGGATTTTGTGATTCATAAATACTGCAAACACACACATGATATATTACATTATTATTTATTCACACGTGTAGTATTAAATTTAACAAAACTTGGAATGTGCTAATTACCTAACAAATGGTGCAACTTCAGGACAATTAAGAAGAATATATGTGTGTGCTACATGGTAATCTTTATCATCTAGCCATACTTCCTCACATTTTCCAACATGTCGGCCATGTTGTTTAAAAATAGATAATACTGTTTCAGAAGAAGAATCTTGTTCAACGGCCTCATCGTCATTACGCGGAACACTTACAAATGATAAGTTCACATGGTCTTTAAAATAATGAGAGAAAAAGAAAGAAGCTTCTTCTTCGATATATGATTTGCAAATAGAGCCTTCAACTCGAGCTTTTTGTCTCACTTTTTTCTTTAAATGATTTAAGTACCTAATAAAAATTATTTGGGTTAAGTATTAACTACTATATTTATACTTAAATCAACATTTGCATACTCAATATAGTAACATACCTTTCGAAAGGATACATCCATCCATATTGCACAGGACCTCGAAGACGTGCTTCATATGGAAGATGAACAGGTAAATGCTCCATTACATTAAAGAAACCCGGAGGAAATATTTTCTCCAGTTTGCAGAGCAGTATAGGAATTTCTTCTTCAAGTTTAAGTAGACGGTCAACTTTTAACGTAGTTGAACAAAGCTCCTTGTAAAATAAACTAAGTTCTGTTATTACCGTCCAAACTTTTACCGGTAACAATTCTTTGAAAGCGATGGGTAATAAATTTTCCATCATTACATGACAATCATGGCTTTTCATTCCACTCAGTCTCCCATTTTTATAGTCGACACATCTACGAAGATTAGAGGAAATTCCATTGGGAAATCGTAATCCTTCCACCCATTGTAACAGTACTTTAACTTGGTTGCTGTCTAGTTCATAGCATGCTTTGGGTTTTTTATTGTCGGGAGTCATATGAAGCTCGGGACGATTGCATATTTGCTTTATATCACGTCTAGATTTCAGATCGTCCTTAGTCTTGCCCTTCACATTCAAAACTGTATAAAACACATTATCAAATACGTTTTTTTCGTTATGCCTCACGTCAATGTTATGACGGATTAATAGATTTTTCCAATAAGGTAATTCCCAGAATATACTTTGTTTGCACCAATTATGAAACGTCGATTTACCTTGAATTTCTTCTTGTTGTCCGGTCTCGTGTATCTTTGGATAATCTTTTACAAGTTCATATATATCCTCGCTTGACCATACCGCTGGTGGTCGTAGAGTCTCATGTCTATTAGCTATGAAGTTTTTTTTGTCTCTTCTAAAAGGGTGATTAATATGAAGAAAACATCGATGACAATCAAACCATGAAATTTTCTTTCCATTTGGCAAAGAAAATGCTCGTGTTTCTTCCATGCAATAAGGACAAGCAAAACGACCGGCCGTACTCCAACCCGAAAGCATTGCATATGCAGGAAAATCGCTAATAGTCCATAACAAAGAAGCGAACATCCGAAAATTTTTCTTTTTTGATATGTCGTATGTTTCAACTCCTTCATACCATAATATTTTCAACTCTTCAATTAACGGTTGTAAGTAAACATCAATGCCCTGTGTCGGATCATCAGGACCAGGGACAACAATCGTGAGAAACATATATGGAGTTTTCATACACATCCACGGAGGTAGATTGTAAGGTGTGATTATTATAGGCCAAGATGAATATTTAGAACCAAACTGAGAAAACGGTGAGAAGCCGTCTGTACATAAACCTAGTCTAACATTTCGGCTCTCCGCTGCGAAATCGGGATATTTCTTGTCAAAATGTTTCCATGCTTCTCCATCGGATGGGTGTGTCAACGTACCTTCTTGAGGTGTTCTCACACTGTGCCATCTCATATGATGCGCTGTTACAAATGATGCATATAATCGTTGAAGTCTAGGGGTGAGGGGCAAATAATGCATACGCTTGTACGGAACTTCTTTTCCCTTCTTTTTCCTCGATTTGTATCTTTCCTGATTACATATTTTACAATTTCTAAGATTGATGTCTTCTTTCCAATACAACATGCAACCCTTTAAACATGTATCTATTTTTTGATATGGCAAACCGAAAGATGACATAAGTTTTTTCACTTCATAATAATTTTCGCACATTAAATTATCGGATGGCATATGACGTTTAGCAGCTTGAACAACAGCCGTAAATCCAGCTTCTGTAAGGTTGTATTTTGATTTCATTGCAATGTATTCTGCAGTTACCGTTGAGAGCCGCTTAAACATCCATTCCAAAGGTGTTTTTTAGCATGATCCAATAAATCATATATTTTTTTAGCTCCAACATTTGGTTCCTCTTCGATGTTAACATCGTCGTTATCAATTACAACGGTAGGGAACATTGATCGTCCTGCATCTTCGACCATATGTTCTATGAGATTCGTACTACCTTCTTCGTTGATGACCTCCACCGACTGTTCTTGATTATTAGGGGCTACAATTTCTCCATGACGATCCCACAGCAAATAATTGGGTACGAAACCGAATTGGCGCAAATGAACCTTAGCCATATTCGGTTCTAAATAGTTCAACAATTTGCATCTACTACACGGACAACGAATTTCTTCATCGTTTCCAATATTACTTATAGCAAATTCGATGAACACTTGTACCCCTTTTAGAAAATGTTCGCTTATTGCGCCACTAATTTCCCTTCTTTGATACATCCAGCTCCGATCATTAAAGTAATTGACCATGTTTCCCTACTAGAAAACCTATGATAGAGTAAAAATGTTATAAATCATTTGTTTTATATTTTACAGGAAATTTTCAAACGGCTTCCAACGGACGCAAACTGCTAATTTCACAAACTTTATTTTAAATAAGCAACTATTGTTTCATTACCACTAATGTGTCTTTCTTTGATGGTCGGTCATCCTACTTCCCATTACAAACACAATAGTAATTATATTCCGTAAATCATATCATTTTAAACGATTTACAAAATTTCGGCAGCATTTCCCCCGTGTTCCTTGTATCGTACACAAATGCGTGTACACAAGGAACGTAAAGGAAATGCCGTCGAAATTTTGGGAACCGTTTAAAATGATATGATTTACGGAATATAATTACTTTATAGTGTTTGTAACTTGTCCAATACTGGGACAAATCCGACAAATGATGTATCAGATGAATAGAGTTGTCCGTTTTGTGGAAAAACGGATAACCCTAAAACGATCATATACAACACTTGTCAGACGGGGCCGAATAATATCTAAGGATTTAAATATTTGTTTATATTAAATTTTAATATATAACTCATTTAATTAATATTGGTTCTAACGGCTTCCTAATGTTCGCGTGTTCGCACAAATACAAAGCTCGTGTTCGCACAAATGCAATATCCGTTCTAACGGCTTCCAAATGCAATAAACTCCATCACACACATACATTTAATATACTTATAACCAAATAAACATAAACTAATGTAATATCCTAAATTACAAAATTTTCAATCAATTATAATAACTTGTTCATTATGTTATAATAGTTGCAATTAGGGGATAACATAATGTAATATGCATACACTAACAATTAGGAATCAATCAACATACGAATTAAACCCTAAATCTAAAAAAACCTAAATATTAGGTTTAGAAAAATTACCGATTTGGAGAGCTAGAAGGGTGGAGATTGGCCGGAGCAGCTTGTAGATGGCGTCGGAGGCTGTCGGGTTGGTGCTTGGGGCGGTAGCAGTTGGGTAGGAGGTGGGGGAATTGGAGATTTGGGGAAAAATTAAGTAGGGGAAGAGATAATGAATTGCAGGTCTGGTCTCGGCCTATTATCTCAGGAAAATTTCCAACGGCTACCAACGGCCGCAAACGGCTTATTTCCAATGGATTCCAACGGTTTCCAACGGCTACGTAAAAAATTAACGGACCGTTGGAAACCGTTGGAATAGCCGTTGGCGGCCGTTGGAAATGAGGCGTTGGAATTTACTGTTTTCCTAGTAGTGATATATATATACATACATACATATATATATATTTATATATATATATTTATCTGCGTGTGTTCATTTTTCGGATGTTGCATTATAGGTTTTTGCTACTCATCGTTAATGTTTCTGAATTCCTATATTATGGTCAATCTGTTTGATTACTTTCTTGTAGATATGATGCACAGATATCTTTGGATCCAAAGTACATTTCACATCTCCTCCATTCCCCCTTTCCCCTTGGTCGTAACAACCCTGCCTTCTACCGTTCCATTCCTTTTTAAATACGTACACTACTAGAAAAGCGACTATCTGCGACGAAGCTTCCGACGGCCATTGACGGCTCCGTTATTTAATTTTCGACGGTTATCGACGGTTTTGTAATTTTAATTAATTAAATTTATTACATTACTTATTAGTTAAATTTGTTTAAAAATACTAATTTAATTCCTAAAGATTAAAAATGATATTTTTATCCAATTATTCGATATTACGACGGTTTGTGATTAATTAAATTAGTGTTGTCGATAATCTTTTGTTGTATAATTTGATATTTAACTTTATTGAAAATCGAACACAAACAATCATTTTATGTAATTTTCCTCCCCAAAACCTAAAATTCTCCACCAAATTCAACCAAGCTCCATCGCCAGCCGTCGCCCCCGTCAACAACGGTCAGAATCTTCATCAATTTGCAATGTCCAACCATCTATGCCTTCTATTCATCAAAAACCAGGTATATTCTTCCTCTAAACTAATTAATCCGAATTATGGTAAAATTACTGTTAATTTGTGGTTTATTTGTTGATAATAGCCCATTGATTGTTTATAATTGAATATCGGTCGATTGAGATATGTTAATTAGGGTTGTTAGTGTTTAAATCCGATAATTAATGTATATTAGGGCTAATTTGAGTTGATTGGTGTATGTGCTTATTTGTGCAATATAATTGAGTGTAAATTGGTGTATGTGTTAGTTAAAATGTCGATGAAAATAGTTTATTTACATAATCCTTTATTAGTTTATACCCTTAATTTTATATGAATCTAGTTTTTGTGTATATGGTATGTTGTAATATAAACAAATTAGTGTGTAATGTTAATTTTTTTATTACTGTGTAATAAATTCAAATTAGTGTTAACTAAATGTTAAAAACAATTTTTAATTTCTTTTTAATTGTTACAAATTCAAATAATGAATTAATGGTTAATGCTAATATAAACAAATTAGTGTATAATGTACTTTATTTTTTTAGATCCCTTATATATCGTATATGATTGCTATGTAGATATTCGTTTCTATCACAATACATACATTAATATTCTTCTGATACAGTATTTGTCGGATTTGTCCTTGTATTGGACAAGTTACAAACACAATAAAGTAATTACATTTTTTAGATCGTTTCATCTTAAACGGTTCACAAATTTCTGACAACACTTCCATTTGTTCTCCGTGTACATGCATTTGTGCACGATGAGGAAACAAAGGGGAAGTGCTGTCAAAATTTTATTGAATCGTTTAAAATAAAATGATATGAAATCACAAGAGGCCATCGAGCATGCCAATGATACAAAATTTCATACTCACGCCATCGAGCATGTCAATGAAGATGACACAATAACATACACATGGCATGACATGAAGTCACAAAACGCAATGATAAGCTTATTTTAAATTATAATTATCAATAACCACTTTAAATAATAAGTTATAAATAATTAAAATAATGTGGTATGAATTTTAATTGTAATTCTATTTGAAATCGTAGGATAAATTCATGCAAGCACGAGAGAAACTGATAGAGGAAATAGAACAGGAAGAGCTGACCGCTGATGAGGAGGACCAGATCTTTGACATTGTCATGGAGACGCCAATGCGGAATAGGCATTATGGTTTTGAAAAGCAAGAGGTAATGTTTATATATAATATATTTATAAATAACGTGTAACACATTGATTTTATTAATCATACTATATGAAACTCATACACTTTGTTAAACAATGTTATAGGCAAGACGTAGGCAAAATGGCTATAAAAAGCTCAGGACATGCGGAGATTGAAGAGGTTGAGAGCTAGAATTGCTGAGCTGGAGGAACGAGACATGCATCGGTCTGTGGAGATGACTCATTTGTTGGACGAGCGCATTGCTGCCTATATGCTGCAGTATGGCACATTTCTTTCACCAACGGGATCTGGAGGCAATGATCAGGTTTGGTAGGTATGATTTTTTATGTTTGTGTTGAAACATTGTACATATATGCACTTTGAGATGAGTCAGGTAGTTTGACTTTGTTGCTAAATAGTTTGAGAGTTACATATACTATGAGATGGGTGAGGTTGATGTGATTTGATATATATGATATATTTTGAGATGTTATTGGATGTGTGAGGTTGATTTGAGATGGTGTTGGATATATTTTGACATGTTGACTTATTTGAGATTGGTTGCGGTTGGTTTTTTTTATATTATTGGATATTTGAGTGTATTGTTGGATGTTTGAGGTTGGTTTATTATATATATTGATTTTTTTGTTATTGATGTGATATATGTGATTTGGTCTTTGATATATATGATTTATATATGTATTAAGCTGCAATATATATTGTTATGTATGTGTTGTTTGGGGTTGAATGACTACTGTAGAGAAAATACTCCAGATTTTCGACAGCTTCCAACGGCTTACTGTAGCAACATACCGATGGTTGCCGACGTCTAGTGACACCAAATAAGTATAGCTATGTACTTCCACGTGTAAATGATGGGTCGTCGAAAGCTGTGAGAAATGGGGTGACGGAGCCATTGGAAATGTCGTCGAAGAACAGTTCTTTGACGACCAATATTTCGACAGCTATTTCCGACGGCTTCCGATAGATGTTGACGGCCGTCGACGGTCCCCAGCCATCTGAATTCCTGTTGTCTCTTGTAGTGATGTTAAAAATGTTAAATCATAAATTTAGGTTCCGTTTAAGAGTTTCATAGTACCGATTATGAGAGATTTTGCGAAAACTAGTTTGACTGTGTATATTGTGCAATTTGATCCTGAACATTTGGAATGTGAACTTTACTTCGGTCATTTCTGACTAAACAAGTATCTCTTAAATATTCACAATAATAGTAATAGTAGTAATAATGGTACTTAATTAGTCATTTCTATGTAATTTTAAACATTAAGTAAGGCTTTGTTCGTTTGGAAAATATAACCGCTGAATGCTGAACGAATTTAGTGATGAGTGGTTTTTAGATTGTTTGTTACAATCAATGTTTTGAATATTCTTCTCCTTCATTAAATATCAACCAATAATCATTTATTACCTTTTCAAATCTCTGAATGCTGATTTAACATTTTTACATTCTTACCCTTGCAAATTAATGTTTCAATTCAAATGTGTTATACCATTGTAGGTGAAATAAACATTTCTACATCTCTACACTTTTAATCTTGGAAAATCAATAAAATTATCTTTTAAAATCATTTCAAATGCTATTTCATGAATGTTTTGCATAAATTTTAAAACACTTAAAAAGATTGCTTTATTTTTTTGTATATGTGTGTAATTTTGTTTAGAAATCATTCAATTATGTTTTATACGTACATTTTACACATACTGACAATAAGTGAATGTTTGTGTTAAATTCTATTTATAACATGATTGAGTTGGAACATAAAAATGAGAATTGTATACAACCCAATTTTTGTGGCTACTAATAGTGATCAGATTAGCAACTTTTCTCCTCAAAACTTTCGTCCTCCACCAAATTTTAACCTACTTTCACCACCAAACCCTAAAGAGAAACCTCCTGATATTGATGTGGAGGGGCTCCAAATAGTAAGGAATCGACAGAGGAACCCCAACCATCTTAACCACCTCCAAGAAACATAAGAATGACCAAGAGCATTTCAGCAATACCACAAAAATGGCCAAAGATACTCAAATATTACTTCTGACACAAGATCTAAATCTGGGAAAACAAATCCCTAATCTCGACCTCAGGCCAAATACATAAATCAATTGAAACAACCTTTTTCTTAGGCAAAGATGATTAAAATAGAGGGTTTAATTTAGATTTTTGATCTAGAATATGTTTCTCCAATCACATTAAACAAAAAGAAAATAGTAGCGGTGAAAGAAGAGGTCAGCGGTAGAAAAGAAGTTAAGTGGAATAGGTCGATTATCGCCTGTGTTATTGGCAACCGCCCAACTTATCATCATTTCAAGGCATTCGTGTCAAGAACTTGGAACCTAATATTAGAACCTCATTATTTCATATTTTGTTAGTGGCAACTACACAAGGATATATTGTGTATATAATCGACTTTTGTAGGAAATTATATCAACTATCAAAGAGGTATACATAACGGAGATAAGATGAAAATGACATGTAATGTATTATTAGTCATAGATTGTCATGTCTACAATATATGTACGTTAAAATCTCTTCAAAGTGAACACATACAGAAGTTTTCAAAGTGTTCAGTTCATTTTAAAAATGAAAAATATGCAAAATTGGTCGACTGAATAATGGTAACCAGTCAATTGATATGTGTACATTAATTCATATGTTTTTCTGAAACAAAAACAATCGACATCAGTTGACTAAATGAACATTCAGTCAACTGAACCTCTTTTTCAGTCGACCAAAATAGTGTTGTTTTGAACTGTTTTCTTTTCGTTTTAAAATAAACAAACTTGACTACAACCAGTCGACTAAACCCCTCCCACCAATCGACTAAACCCCTCCTACCGATCGACTGGTTATCGGGTAACTGCTATTTTATTTGAATTTTTCTAAAGGGATCTTCTTCTTCTCAAAGAGTCACTTCACTCCACTAATGGTTTCAGCACTTCTATCAGTTGTTACTCATGACTACAACCATCCATTTTCTATAAATAGCAAACACTTCTATGAATTTCAAAAATAATTCTTCTTGCTTTCTTATTCTATTTCTTAATGAATTCTCTCTTGTTTTCAAAAGATTCATATTGTGAACTATTGATCACTTATACATTCAAGTTACATTTCTAGAGTTATCATATACTTTCAATTCTTTACAAATACAAGATATACCACTTAAAAAGAAGATTATAAGAAGGTTCTACTATATCGACTCAACCGTGCTAATCAAGAGCACACAAAGTCAAACACTTATCTACTCTTTGTAGTCGAAGTCCTATTAGAGATCTTCAAGCATGAAGTCCTATTCAACAACTCGGGCGGTTGTAATACCTATTCCTTCGGGTTAAGTGAGGGTATTGTTTAAATCCAAAAGAAGTCTGGGACTGGACGTAGAACGGGAAGTTCGAACCAGTATAAAAATCTCTAGTGCACTTTACTTTATAATTCTTTATTTCTGCTGCTATTATATACAAGTTTTAATTTAGTAGAACTATTTATATTACTCGATCCATTAGCAACTTCTATTTGGTATCGGTGCGAGACCATATAACCGTAACAAAGTGTTTTGATATTCAAATAATATGGATAATACAACTTTTGTTAAAGGACAATCTACTCCACGTCCACTACTATTTAACGGATTAAATTATGCTTATTGGTCAACTAGGATGAGAATATATATGAAGGCTAATGAGCATACCACTGATTATGCATGTCATACACCCAAAAACTAGATGCTACTAGTAACGCTAAAGCTATAAATATGCTATGTTGCTCGCTGGACAAAAATGAATTCAATAGAGTTAGTGCGTGTATATCTGCTTATGAAATTTGGAGCAACTTAAAAATTACTCATGAAGGGACAAATAAGGTTAAACAAAGTAAGATTTTTATGCTTAAAAATTAGTTTCAAAATTTTAGAATGAAGCGAGATGAGAATATCAATGATATGTACCCTATATTTCAGGATATTTGTCATTCATTTCTTGCACTAGGAGAAAAATATATTGATTTTAATATAGTTTCAAAAATCCTTAACCTTTGATCGATGACTAGGAACGAAAGGTCTTAGCTATCGAAGAATCTAATGATATTTCAACCATAAAACTAGAAGAGTTAATAGGAAATCTCATGTCCTATGTAGTGAATTTGTAGGTAAAATGAGTACAAGCTCAAGATAGAGAGAGTGATTCAGAACAAGCAAACGTATGCTTCATGTCTTCTTTCTATAAAGGAGGTATGTAACATCTATAGTGTATATTTGGATATATATGTTTGGTTGTCCTCGGAAATGAGATGCCTCAAATATGATGTATATATTTCTATGCGGTGTCAGGATTTTTCCTAGACCTAGCCGCAAAAAGAAGGTGACACCGAAATTTTCTGTGACATAAGCCAAAATTGAGAGAAAAGTCAATGTATATGATATTAGACGTTACCGATAGTTGAGAGAGTCGGTAATATGTGATATTTAGTTGATTGGCCTTTCGATTAGCGAGTTGACGCTTTTTTTCCATTGTCTGTTTCCTTAGAAATAATTGCATGACTTAGACGTTTGGTTTAGCCACATTGATTTGGATTTGATAGTGATTGTACATAGGGATGATGGCTTCGGTTGAGTCCCAGTCTATTCCCTTCGTTGTAATCGCTTTCAGTGATTATTGTCGAGGGTTGATAAGTGATTATTTCTTTTGTATCGTTGCTTATGTGAGGGTATTGGATTGTGTTGCTTCGTCCTTGGGATTTCAAGGATGAAATCCTTTTAAGGTGGGGAGAATGTAATGACCTGTATTTTGAACGATTGCATATTTAAATAAGTTATTTAAATATTGAATCGTTAATTAATTAAATGTACCAAAAATATGATTTTTCACATGCGATCAAATCAGGATACGAGACCACTTTCATTGAGTTTGTATCGACATTGCAAATTAAAATGAATACAATGATTGCTATATTTGGAGATCGGACGATCCTATGGCTAAAACGGTCTCGAAAAGCACAAAATTATCATTTTGGAGTGCTGTCTCGGATAGCAATTAAATTTATACCATCGAGACTGAAAAATGAGGTGATACACGCAAACGAGTTTTGTGACGATCGGACGCACCGTTTGATCGTGTGAATTGGAAACATAGGATCGTTTGTTTGAGAATTCAAATAAATTAAATAATATGGTTTAAATCTGGGCCAATCAAAACCATTCACTTATTTCCCATTCACTGTTGCATTGCCGTGAGCAAAAACTATGGCCGCTTCCCTTATCTCCACTCAAAAATATAAAATATAGTGATTTAGGCCACTAAAAATCATGAAAATGAGTTTGTTGAGATCGTAGCGAAGAGCACTACGTGCCCATATGCTCATTGAAGGGTGCGATGTCGATTATTGAGATCAACCTTTGGGGCAGCAAACTAGGGTTTTGTATTGCAATCAATTGGAGCGGAGTTAGGCGACGAGACGAGGACCGTTGAACTTCTCCTTACGGCGCGCACTGTTGCACCAAGTTTCGTCGAATATGGAGCACCATGGCAAATCGCATCCATCACCTAGGACAACCTATAGCTTCAGATCATGACCTCCTAGGCTAGGCTGAGCTTCACATTTTGGGTTCCGAGCGGAGAGGTTTGGAAGTGAAGTCCATTGCAACTGACGGCATGCGATTTAGCGGAGTATATATAGCTCGAGAGAAGGGGATAAATGTGCACAACCTAATGTTGTGATATGTTTGTGCACGTACAGGAAAGGATTAGCATTAGGAAGATGGATTATTAGAATGATTAAGGTAAATTAGTTATTGTTTAAGTTAATTGATTAAATTAGTTAATTCGATAACTTATATATTGCATATCATTTGCATACGAGGTTTATTTTGGACGCATTCAATTGTATTAATTACATTTTCATACCCTTTACAAATACCCCTTTCGTATGCCCCTTTCATGTATATATTACTGTTAACCCAAAAAATGGATCAACACCCTAGATTGAGTGTAAAAGGACAAGCTCTTTTCTTACAAAGCAATAATATAGAGAATAAATGTAAAAAGAGCAGAAATATTAAGAATACAAGAAGATTTTTATAGTGGTTCGGCTGTTAATGAAGCCTACATCCACTTTATAACTTTTATCATTGACTGATTGCTGTTACAAGGTGAATTGGATTGCAAAGTCGTTGAATATCCTAAGTTAGACTAAGTCCCTAATGCTAGAGTTCACTGGAGAATCACAGTGAACTCCTTGGATGACTATTGTAAGGGAGGAGAAGAATGAAGAAGGTTCTCTGTAGAGTTCCAGCAACTAGTCTAGAGGATTCCCTTTATGTTGCAGATATGTGAGTATTTATAGAGGCTGGAAAGCTATTAGACTAGGCCTTTTTGCCAGATGCTTGCAAATAATTGTAGGAGGATGCACTACAAGTTTCATCATGAACCGAGCTAACTTGATGGTCGCTAGCGATCCATAGCTTCTGGCTCGATGGCGATCCAACAGCTTGAGATGCTTCCCCTTACCTTCTACCTTAAAGTTCATGGTGATCTGGAGAAATGGTATGGATCGCTAGCGATCCTTGTACTTAACTGATTTCTGGACTTTGTCTTCTGGGGTGCATTTGTTGTCTCGTGTTGGTGTCCTCCATGTAATTTCGTAGCACGTTGCCTTATTTTGACGACGGTCCACATACTGGTTGCATTAGACTGCTGATTGAACTAGACGAATGCTTGCCTCTCAATTTAACTAGCTCGGAATCCCATCAAACTTAGTCATTGTCTTTAGAATACCCATTGGACCATGATGCAAGTGAATTCATGAATCCATGAGCCAAGATTATGGATCGCTAGTGATCCATAGATGAGCGATCCATCACCTTTGCATATTTTCGCTTTCCATTCCTCTGATTTCTCTTGGTTAGTTACTCTAGTCTTTTTGGTTGGCTCTTAAGCTGCTCTAACTCGACCAAATTGTTCTGACTTCCTTTGGAATCCGCTGGGTTAAAAACCCGAATAACATTTTCCCTCCATAGTATGCCTTCGTTGAAAATAAGGCGTGCTTTGGAAGTAATCGCTTTCAAGTTTTTGCTTGGCGAGGTTCAAGTAATCGGGTTAGGGCCACATGAATTTGACTTTGGCTATTCAGTTCTCGTGTAATCTCCTATTTAACTACAAGCCGATCCATCACCTCACTCCCATCTTCTTTCTACGACTCGAGCCTATCCTTTGTGATTCGACCCGATTCTCGAATGATCCCTAAATCCAATTGCTCTACCACCTTCACCGATCATCTATCTCCGGAGTTTCTTGCCGTTGATCGATCTGAGGCACACCGTTGCTTCAACTTCATTTTTAGCTCCTCGTGGATCGCCGCTGACCAAACCCTAACTCCATTATCTCCTTCCTTGGGTCGCCACTAACCCTCCTTGCTTGGATCGTTGGGTTGAAAACTCCGACCATCTTTGCCTTTTGATTCTTGATTCAAGGTGGGTAATGCTGATTCTAACATTCATTTAGCGATTTGACGATGGAGTGTATTCATGATGATTATAGTAAAGAGTCCGAGTTGATTGTGATTTTATGGAAGAAGATAGTAAATCGGGTCTTGAGTTCTTCAGGGAACGACACATGAGCCTTGCCCCGATGCTTGATATGTTTTGCTGTCTTCATCTATAGAATCAAAATTGACTTGTGCTAAGTTATATTGCCGATACAACATGACGCATCGTGAATAGGTTTTAATCCTTCCGGAGGGGGATAACGACTAAGGATAGCGTCTCGCAGCAGCTTATGTTGTTGTCGCCTTCCAGAGAATTCGAACTGGTCTTGCTTCTTGCACGTTCGGTGTACCTGTACTGGGAAGAGCTTATCATGTTAACGGGTTAGTGTAGAAGAAATAGTTTCAAAAAATGATACGAAAATCTCTTTTCATTCTTTACTATGAGCTAACTATCTACACGGGATAAAGCGTTTGTGTACTCAAGACACCGAGCTCACCCCCCATAGATAAAACACTTCACTTACCCCGGTATATACTTGAAAACCGACGTGTCGGCGTGTATCGATATTCTTTTGGAATTCAAGTGATACATGGGAGTTTTCAATTAAAGATAGAATTACCTAACTGCTTCGGACGCAAGTCTTGTTTTATAGAATGAAGTATCCATCTTCTCGCCTTAAGTCCAGCGGAGGAAGTCCAGCACTTTCAAAAGCCGAATCATCATCTGCCGTCCCTTCCTCTTCCACTTCGCGGCCTGAATACGGTCAGCTAGTCCCAATTGGCTCGGTTGTGGACCGGACCCCACCGAATTTTAGAGTTCTTCTTAACCCATCGGAGAGAGCTTCCTCCGTAATCTCCACCAAGGTTTTGCATAACATTTGCTTGCAACATGGCATTCCGGAGGATGATGTACACCTGCCGAAGAAGAATGAATTTTCCCATACGCTGCCTCCAGGATACATTGCTCGCCATCGATATA
Source organism: Allium fistulosum (assembly GCA_030737815.1). Classification (NCBI taxonomy): domain Eukaryota; kingdom Viridiplantae; phylum Streptophyta; class Magnoliopsida; order Asparagales; family Amaryllidaceae; genus Allium; species Allium fistulosum. The sequence continues at coordinate 1,150,858,718 of CM060905.1, forward strand.
TGTGTCTAAATGGAGCAGTGCCTCCCTTCAATGATTTCTTGAGAGAAACTCTTTCGAACTTGAGAATTGCCCTGTTCCAAATTTGTCCTAATGGGTATGCGATCTTGACTTGCTTGCATGTTCTGTTTATGCGGACATTTAACCGTGCTTCGAGTTTCGAAGAGTCGAGATATTTCCTCTCATTTAAGAGGAGAGACGAGTGTCAATCCCTTGTCATCATTGAGGCCCAGAGGAATCGCAAGATCGTGCTGCAGCTTCAAAGCAATTTGTCCCAATTCAAGACTCAGTACTTCTTCGTTAGATGTATCAAAGGGTTCAATCGCCTTTGGAAAATGGGGGGTAAGTTCTCTTCTTTACTCATTGAATTTCAAAACCTCGCTATGGAGTTTCTAACAAGTCAAATGCTTCCTGTAGTTATTCCATAGCCAAATAAAGACTTATCGCTTGACCAAATTTTCCATACTCTGAAGGCTGTAGATGCCGGGGAGAGATCAGTTAGATTTCTGCTAACAGATGAAAATTTGCTCTGGTATGGGCTATTGCATCCAAGTGGATCCGCCGTAGTGGTTGAAGTTCCATCTCCTTCCCGCTTTAGAATATGAACATGCTCCACTTCTTCGCCACATGGTTCTAAAGAGGGAGTTTTTCAAAAAAAGGAGGGCTTGTCTGGCGAGTCAGCTGAAGAGACTCATGAAAGAAGAGATGTCGCGACTGAAGCCAGCTGTCCGGCCAGGATGTCCCCGATTTCGGAGGAAGAGGAAGAAGAGTTCAAGCAACGAGAAAGCAAGGCTACAAAGACAACAAAAAAAGAGAAGGGTGAAGTTGAGAGTAGCAGTAACTATGATTCCTCCTCTACTGATGATGATTTTGACGCATATTCAGGTGACGGAGACTCTGAATCGTGTGATGAGACTCCGAGGATGAGTCCCGTTCTTCCGGATTCATCTCACTGAGAGATCCACAATAAAGATGCTCTGCTAGTAGCCGAGCGACGTCAGGATTCCCCGATTAAAGATTCCGGCATAGACTTCGGGGATTTGAGTAACGTCTACGTGGATATTGACAAACTTATGAGGGAAGATTTCAAATTCGAAGAGATGTCTCCTCGCCCGGGCCATGTTGCCCCCGAAATCAGGCCGATTTCTACCGCAATGGCTGCCCGATCTGGTTTGTGACGTCATTTTAGGCCCCCTTATACACATTACATGTTTCACTAGGGTTACATTCACCTACACACACATTATTCAAGCCTATTTTCCGCTACTAAAACTCTTTATTTATTCTTTATGTTAGGTACCAAGAGATGGCATGGCCTTTATTTGACATAGAGGTTTCATATTCCTTCATATTTAGCGATTTTTATATAGATTGGGATTGAGACCCAAAATTGTTGACCGACCTTTAAATTACAACGAACTTGGTTGGAGGCTCAGCTAGACTATACATGTATAACGTCCCACATTTTGTCACTGGAAAGTAATATCGTGGATGAATGCAGCATCCATAGCGCTTAGTTTTGGGCCTCAAAATGGGAGAGTGTTACCACATGGGTTGTTTACACTTAGTCTATACATGGTTTGTCGAAACTCTTCCTTATCGAGTCATCAATGTTTGTTTGTTATTGATTGCTTTAGGTTTAATTAGGTTCAGTCTTACAGTCTAGGAATTTACTGGCTGGAGGGGTATGGAATAGTGGTGGACTGCGAGAGACAGTTGGTGACGATAGGGACTGACGATGAGCAGACGGTAGTGTTTGGCTTCTCATCTGATGATGAGGTGATTGTTAGCTTTTTATGTTCGCTCTATATCCCACACGATGAGTTGTCACTTGTGCCTATAGCTAGAGAGTGCCCAGACATATTCGATAAGGTGACTAGATTACCATCATAGAGAGATTGAGTTCTGTATCGATCTGGTTAGACATGCTTGACCACTAGTTATGCCTTTAAGGCATATAACGCCCAAATAGTAAAGGAGAATAAAGTTGCGAGTTAATAACCTATTGATGTGAGTGTTCATTTGTTGGTGCATAATTAATGGGGGATGCACCTATAGTCTTCGCCACTGGGGCGGATGGCTCTTTTGGATTGTTTATTGATTATCATGAGCTAAGTGAGGTGACGAACAAGTATTCACTCCTACTTATTAATGGCATGTTCGATCAGCTCTATAGCGTGAAGATGTTTTCTTAGTTGGATCTTTCGATGGGGTTTTATCCATTTAGCGTATCTAAAGAAAGTGTACCAGACATAGTGTTTCTAACACTGCTTTGATTTTTGATTGGTTGGTTATGCCGTTCGGGCTTACCAACACATCGGCATGCTTTATTGATTTCTTGGACCGTGTTTCGAAAGATCACTTCAGTGATTCCATGCTTGTGTTCGTGGATAGTGCTTTTGTCTACCCATGGATGAAAGAGGAACACAAAACACACTGGATGATTGTACTATAGGTGTTAAGAAAACACCGGCTTAAGATGAGAAGTCCCCTTGGTTTGGTGAGATGTTGTATATGCTTTACCAAGAACCTCTCAAAGGTAGTAGCACTGTTAAACCGATTTGATGAGAATAACCAGACTTTTATTTTGAGACGTGAGGTGTTGACACACGCTATTGAGTCTGACTAAGGGGTTGACAACTGCACTAATGTTACTCATTCCAAGCAGGAATGAGGAGTTTATAGTACACACATTCTTGTGGTACTTAACTGGGTGCGGTATTAATGTCGAAAGGTAAGGTTGTCACATATGTTAGTCGACAACCGAAACCGCTCGAGAGGAAGTACCCGACTCATGGTCGGAGTTGGCAACTATAGTATTTTGTTTGATGGGAAGACATACCGATTTGGGAGTGATATTCCTAGAGTGAACATTGCTTGAGTTTATTACTGATTATGACTTTAGAACTCGATGTAAGCTAGTACCAAGATGATGGCTAGTTTGACTATCATACCTCCTTAGATTTAGAAGATCAGTACTAGTCAGAGGCACGAAACTAGACTCGCAGAGATCATGGCTAAATTAGAGGAACAAGTAGTGTCTATAGAGGCGATGCAGTGCGGACTCGACCGAGACAATTGTCTCCACAAGGATGAGATGGATTTCACCGATGGAATGCCAAGGACTAAAAGCGAATATGATAGCATTTGAGTCATAGTCGATAAAGTAATGAAATTCTAGATTTATATTCGGTAAGTCTAGTAAGATGGTATCTAAATTAGTTGAGTTATATGTGGAATCGATAATATAATTACATTAAGCGCAAAGAGCATTGTAAGTGGCCAAAACCCATTATTCACTAGAGGGTTTTAGAAGAACTTACAAGAGGCGTTTGAAAATTTGGCACCAAATTGACTAGATGATATCGAGACTAAACCAGTAACTTCGAGACCTTGTAGGCTTATTCGTACTTATAGACGTGACACGGAACATGTTAAAAGGAAGGCAACAGAGTAGTAAAGGTTCAATGGAGTGAAAGCGAAGGCGATTGCCCATGAGTGACCAATGAGAGCATAAGGACCACTTATTTAGAGCTTTTCACTGTGGGAGATTTTCATTTTTTTCCATCTTTAATATTGGATATCATATTTGATGTATTATACTAGATAGTTTAGTATCCAACATGCTAGGATATGCATAAATGTTATTTTTGGATGTTTGATCTTATGTGTGCCTATTTGACGTTTGATTGGTTGCACTCGATACGATTACTTTTGCTTATATTGTTTTTAGCATGCAGGATAGCTAAGATTCAACATAGCACATTTATTTGAGACGATTGCTATATATATGATTTTGTATGCCTATTTACATGATGATGTTACTATTGTGCATAATCCTCTTTGTTGAGTACTTTATTAGGTACATGGAAGCAAGTGTTGGCTATTTGGATGCTTACTCGCTTTTATTCGCATCTAAATGTTATGCTCTTGCTATAAAAGAGGTATGTAACATTTGTAGTGTAGATTTTGGTACATATGTTTGGTTATCCTTGGAAAAACAATGCCTCAAATATGAGATGCCTTGGATACGAGATGTATATTTTTATATGTTGTAACGGGATATTTTCCAAACCTAGCCACACAAAGAAGGTGTTTTCGAAATTTTCCACGACGTAAGCTAAAATTGAGAGAAAAATCGATGTATATGATATTAGATGTTATCGATAGTTGGAAGAGTCGGTTGTAACGACCCGTATTTTTACGGATCGACAAGTTCGTCAAAATCTGGAATTTAGCATTTTCAAGTCATTTCAGATTTTTAGGCAGATTTTTCTAAGTCCTAGGTCGTGAACGACCTAGGTGATAAGTCGTGACCTTAGGAAGCTAGGTCGTAGTTGGCGACCTGGGAAGGTGGAGCGACCCAAAGGTTAGGTTGTAGGTTAGCTTAGGTCGTGTGCGACCTAAGGATGAAGTGGTTAGGTCGTATGGCAGTTTAGGTTGGTTGAGCGACCTAGGAGTTGATAACATTTAAGTCGTAGACGACTTATAGGGGCAACGACCTAAGGAAGTAGGGGGATAAGCAGGGAGCGACCTATAATAGTTCGCGACCTAAGGAGTAGCGAGTTAACAACCCAGTATGTTGCGACCTAGAGGATAGCTTGTTAGCATAGTTAGGTCGTTAGGCGACCTAAGGAGTTAGGTCGCATAAGTTGTTAGGTCGCATGGGTTGGTAGGTCGCTAGGATAGTCTAAGTGTTAGGTCGCGTGGGTCTAAGTGTTAGGTCGTAACACTAGTAAGTCGCTGAGTTGTTAAGGCGCGTGAGTGTTAGGTCGCTGATGGGCTATGTTGGTGTGTTAGGTCGCTGAGGTTATAGGTCGTAACCTCGTTAGGTCGTAAGTTGTTGAGCTTTGTTAGGTCGCTAGGTTTTGCCATGTGATAAGTCGTAAGCCTTTAAGTCGTTGAAGCGCCTGAGTTGTTAGGTCGCAGATGTTCTTATTAGGTCGCTGGGTTTTGTTAGGTCGTAGGGGCTTAGGTCGTAAGTCGGAAGCGACTTAGGGAGATAACCAAATTTCGACTTAAGGAATTTCTGCTATAAATAGGATGGGTTTTTCTCACTTTTTGGGATCCGGATTTTGAAGCGACGAAGTGCTGCCATTTTGAGAGCTCGACTTCTACACTTCTTCACTTCTTTTCTCCACTCTAATCTAGTGCTTCCATCCATCCAAATTGAAGATCAAGATTGAAGATTCAAGAGCTTAGATTGGAGATCTTCATCTTTTCAAGAGAGATTTCTTCGTTTGAAGCGGATTCGTGATAGATCAAGCTTGATCCCTCGCTGTCCAGATCTGAAGCGTGTTGATTTGAGGTTGTTTAGGTGATTTGGTGAGTGGTGATTATCTCTTAAACGGATCCAAAGGAGTATATCAGATTGTTGGCTCGATTTGGTGTTAAAATAGTGATTTCCATGCATTTTCTTCATCCTAAGTGTAGATCCATATAGATCCATTGTTCATAATGATGTTACATCCATTTTATCATATGTTAACCTATGCAAGTTCATTCATCAAGTTTGTAGGGATATAATTCATGTTTTCATGCTTATTGGACTTTCAACCCTTACTTACGAAAATGCCATTATTGTGATAATTGTCTATTTAGATCTTGTTTGAATGCTTGATTGTTTGGATTAATGTTTGATTTGATTGATTGTTATGAATTAGATGATTGATGGTTTGATTTAGACCGAAGACGATTCAAAAGCTAAGGGAAAGGCTCTTGAATTGGGAAAGCTGCTCGTGGCATATGTAGCATGATGATGAAGCTCTTATGCATAGATTTGATGATGTGATGTTAAGATGAGGCTTTGCGAGGATGTGATGAAGCGAGGCAATCATGTGATGAAGACTTGGTCTAATCCAGACGGGATCATTCCAAGCATGTTGATAACTCGGTGATATGATTCGAGTTGAGGATAATGAATGGATATGAGAATAGTCGTCGAGGAGGATGACTAGAAGGCTTGGATAGCATCGTTGTTGAAGGTTCTAGCATGCTCTAAGCAAGAGTACGTTTGGGCAGATTCGATAGTCCCAACGGCCAACTGTTGATGGTCGAGTACTCTGGGCAGATTCGATAGTCCTAGGCACGGGCTACGACGACGTGCGGGAGTTATGTCTAGAATCGGGGTTTCCATTAGCCCTTGACGGACGACTGAAAGAATGTGCCGGTCATTCAATTAACGGTGATATCGAAGCAATGATAACAGTGATAGCCAGAGTCATGGATGTTTGGTTGTATCGTCATTCGGACTCAAGAGCGGTATTTTCTGGGTGCTTATCTGATTTAGGCCTTGGTACTTGGAAAACATCGCCCTTGACTCGAGTGATAGTAGCTTTACTTTAAATTGTATGCTCTGCTATGTTGCTTCTGCTTAGTGTGTCTCTGGGGGCTATCACTGTAGAATGAGGTTGGAGTGGGAGGGTTGTATTCCTATTCCTTTTCCTTTATGCTCTTTTGGTATGTTGTTAGTTAATTTACTGCTCACTAAGACTGTTGTATGACTCAAGGCTTTATGTTTTAATTCTTATTGCCTTGGGCTGTTCGTCCATTTTGGGACGGGCAGACTAGGTAGCAGGTGACAGGTGCTGTTTCTCTTCTCACGATGCTGATATCGAAGACGAGCTGGAGGGTTGCATATTATCTTCTTACTATATGTACTGGATGTTCCGCTGTTTTGTATTCTCTGAGTGTTATGTAGTGAGGCTTGATGTATTGGCTATTTGGATGCTTGTATTCAACTATTATGGAATTTTATATGATATCATTTTGTTCAGTAAAGCTTCACTATACATATGTTCTATTGTATTTTGTCCATGCGCTGTGAGTAATACGATAGATTCTGTTGTTTTAATCTACCCTGACAATCGTCCATGGTCGCCTGGCCCACTTTACAGTGCACTATCTCTAGATTCGGTACAGGAATCATGGGCGGTCGTCACATTTGGTATCAGAGCGAGGTTAATCGATTTTACCCAACGCTCGCCGTCGTAACTACGTATGAGAGACGTAATTGTATTTTGATGGATGAATACTATATATAATATAGTAGTTTAGTTGAGTTTGAGTCCTTTATGCAGTTGTTTCTCTAGATGTTCTAATCATTCCTTTTTATAGATATTGAGAATGAGTCGAAGAGGGAGACCAGCTGCTAGGGGAAGCCGTGCTACTGAGGGGACTGCTGATTATGCAGCCATGTTCGAAGCTATGATGACTTCGATCATGAGAAGGATACCAGTTCCGGGGGCGGCAGTAGATGTTGGAGTTCAAGTCCAAACACCGAAACCAGTGGATTTTGCTAAGTTGTGCAAGGATTATACTGCTCTTGGAGGGAAGGTTTTCTTGGGAACAGAATCAACTATTGAGGTCCAGAGGTGGATAGATGCTTGTAGAAGGATCTTTGGTGATTTGGGAATTGAGGATGCAACTAAGAGGAAGTTGGCATCAAGGCAGCTTCAAGGAAGAGCCTCTGATTGGTGGAATTCTATTACCATCAATACTCCGGAGGAAGAAATTACTTGGGAGCAATTCCAAGTTAGATTTGAAGCTAAGTTCATTTCTACAGCTCAGAAGTCTGTTCTGTTCAAGAGGTTTGTGGAGCTCAAGCAAGGTGGAAGATATGTTCTTGAGTATGTTTCCGAGTTTGAAGCTTTGTCCAAGTATGCTCGGTCATATATTGAATCTGCTTATCAGAAGAATGAGAAGTTTGTGACAGGCTTGGACAGTTATCTTGGGAGACAGTTGGTGGATCATTTGGATGATTCATTTGAGAAGCTTGTGGAGAAAGCTCTTAGGCATGAGAGTCTGTTTCCTAAGGAAGGACCTGTTGTTGCTGTTACCAGGGGAGAGTCTAAACCCCAGCAGGGTGGGAACCAGAAGAGGAAGCACCAGCAGTAGAAGGGTAAGGATGGCCAGAAGAAGCCGAAAGGCGAGGTGACTTGCTACAATTGTCAGCAGAAGGGTCATTTCTCTAAGGATTGTAAGAATCCGAAGGTACCAATGAAGTGTCACAACTGTGACAAGCCAGGGCATTTCAAGAAGAATTGTCCAGAACCGAGGAGGGACAAGCAGATTGTGCAAGCCTATGCTTTGGGAGCTGTTCCGTCGTCTTCGAAAGCTCCTACCGCTGAAGAGAAAGGAAAGAGTGTGGTTGTTCAAGGTACTCTTTTCCTATGTGGTGTTCCAGTTAGAGTTTTGTTTGATACTGGAGCGTCACATTCGTTTGTTTGTAATGAACTCGTAGGCCGGTTAGGTTTGAAGCCGGATATTGTTGATAGGCCATTGGTTGTGACTAATCCAGTTGGGGGTTCGTCTTGTTTGTGTATGTTATGCCGTGGTCTAGTTGTATCGAGTTATGGTTGCTCTTTTGTTTGTGATTTCTTTGTTCTGAACTTTGCGGGGTTCAGAATTATTTTGGATATGGACTGGCTTAGGAAGTATGCGGCTAAAGTTGATTGCGAGAGGTTGGAAGTGACAGTCGAGAATGTGGAGGGGCGAAAGGTTGTAATACGATGTAAGCATGAGGAAGGCGTCTTCATGAGCTTCATGTATTCGCTGGTTGTTCCACGAGATGGACTGTCATCGGTGCCAATCGCTAATGGATTCGAGGATGTCTTTGACGAAGTCAAAGGGTTACCGCCGCATAGAGAGATCGAGTTTCGTATAGATCTAGTTGAAGGAGCCATACCTGTTGTGATGCCTCTTAGGCGGATGGCGCCCAGGGAACAGCAGGAGTTGAGGGTGCAAGTTGATGATCTTTTGCAGAAAGGATTCATTCGGCGTAGTGTGTCCGAGTGGGGTGCACCAGTTGTGTTTGCAACCAAGGCAGATGGGTCATTGAGATTGTGTATGGATTATCGTGAGCTGAATAAGGTGACTAAGAAAAACAAGTATCCGTTGCCGAGAATAGATGACTTGTTTGATCAGCTTCACGAAGCCAAGGTGTTTTCTCAGATGGATTTGGCAATGGGATTTCACCAGTTGAGAGTGGCTAAGGATAGTGTGCCGAAGACTGCTTTTCGGACACCATCGGGTTTCTTTGAGTGGCTGGTAATGCCGTTTGGCTTGACTAACGCGCCAGCATATTTTGTGGATCTTATGAATAGAGTGTTCAGAGATCAGTTGAACAAGTTCGTACTTGTGTTCGTGGATGATATTCTGATTTATTCCAGAACGGAAGAGGAGCACAAGAAGCACTTGCGCATTGTTTTGGAAATGTTACGGAAACATCAGCTGAAGGCTAAGTTTTCGGAGTGTCACTTCTGGAAGAGTGAAGTGAGGTTCTTAGGCCATGTTATTTCTGGAAATGGAATAGCGGTTGATCCCGCTAAGGTGGCAGCAATCCAGGATTGGGTTAGACCTAAGAATGCATCTGATGTGAGAAGTTTTCTTGGATTAGCAGGATATTATCGACGGTTTATCAAAGACTTCTCCAAGATAGCTGCACCGTTAACAGGATTGACGAAAAAGAACCAAGTGTTCAGTTGGGATGCTAAGTGCGAGCAAGCTTTCGGAATCCTGAAAGAGAGATTGACGAGTGCTCCTGTTTTGACTATTCCAAGTGGGAATGATGAGATGGTGGTTTACACCGACGCATGTGGTACTGGACTTGGAGCAGTGCTGATGCAGACGGATAAAGTTGTTGCGTATGCTAGTCGACGACTGAAGCCGCATGAAAGGAATTACCCAACTCATGATTTGGAGTTGGCGGCGATTGTATTTGCTCTGAAGATGTGGAGACATTATCTGTTGGGAGTTCGATTCGAGTTGTTTACGGATCATAAGTCATTGAAGTATCTTTTCTCCCAAAAGGATTTGAATCTTCGGCAGCAACGTTGGCTAGAGTTTTTAGCATCATATGATTTTGGTATAGCTTATACTCCGGGAAAAGGTAACGCAGTGGCGGATGCGTTAAGTCGAAGACATGCAGGATTGGGAGTCATGTTTTCAGAATGGAAGAATCTCGAGTATCTAGCTGGATTTGACTTCAGGCCTAGATGCGAATTGGAACCTGAGATGTTGGCAAACTTATCAATAAGACCGACTCTTGTGGAAAGGATTGGCGAGAGCCAAAAGCGAGACGATAAGCTTGTCAAGATTATCCGTGAATTGGAATCTGGATTGGATCCAGAAAAGGATAAAGGATTCGAGGTCGATCGAGAGGGTTGGCTTCGAAAGCAAGGACGACTAGTTGTTCCCGAGATAGATGAATTGAGGAGTGAAGTTCTGAAGGAAAGTCATCACTCGAAGCTGACAATTCATCCAGGTGGAAATAAGATGTATCGGGATATGAAGAGAACCTACTACTGGGAAGGCATGAAGAAGGATGTTGGAAATTTTATTTCCAAGTGTATGAACTGCCAGTTGGTAAAGGCCGAACAGAAGAAACCAAGTGGATTACTACAGCCATTAGAAGTTCCTACATGGAAGTGGGAGCAGGTATCGATGGATTTTATTGATGGATTGCCTAGAACCAGAACGGGAAATGAAGGGATTTGGGTCATTGTAGATCGCCTGACTAAGAGTGCAAGATTTATTCCCGTTCGATCGACTAGGACTGCATCAAAGTTGGCCGAGTTGTATGTTAAATGGATAGTTCGATTCCATGGTATTCCGAAGAGTATAGTGAGCGATCGAGATCCATTGTTCACTAGTGGATTTTGGAAGAGCTTCCAGGAAGTTTTGGGAACCGAGTTGTGTTTGAGTACAGCTTATCACCCTCAAACAGATGGTCAGACCGAGAGAGTCAATCGAGTTTTGGAAGATCTCCTCAGAGCTTGTGTTTTGGATTTCGGAGGATCATGGGAAGATCACCTTCATTTGGTGGAGTTTGCATACAACAACAGTTACCAGTCAAGCATTGGTATGGCACCGTATGAGGCATTGTATGGAAGACCGTGTAACTCTCCGACATGTTGGTTGGAAACTGGAGAAAAGCTGATGCTTGGGCCAGAGATGATTCGACAGACTTCAGATTGTATAGAGATCATTCGGCAACGAATGAAGGCAGCCCAAGACCGTCAGAAAAGTTATGCCGATAAGCGTCGAAAGGATTTGGAATTCGATGTTGGTGATATGGTTTTTGTGAAGATTTCTCCACTGAAGAATGTTATCCGATTCGGGAAGAAAGGGAAATTGACTCCGAGATTTGTTGGACCATTTCCGATCATCGGGCGAATTGGAAAGCTCGCCTACAGATTGGAGTTACCAGAGAAGATGTCGAGTGTGCACAATGTTTTTCATGTATCATATCTACGGAAGTATGTGCACGACTCGAATACAGTAGTTTCTGCAGATAGCTATGAAGACTTCGAAGTTGATCCAGTCGATAGAAGACCTCGTAAGCCGCTTCGTGTTGTGGAAATCGACACGAAACAGCTTAGGAGGAAGGTAGTTAAGTTGCTTAAGATACAATGGAGTGAAGATGATAACGACTGTACGTGGGAGGTGGAAGAGAGGATGAAAGCAGCTCATCCTGAACTCTTCGAGGTATGGCCCTAAGGTGTCGTCTCGTCTCACGATATTGTAACTTGTTCTAAGTCTTAGAATTCTGTACGCTAAGCTAGAATTGGATGCATGGTTTGTTGATTGTTATGGATGATAGGCGTACAGAATAATCTTTGATTGCTTTGATTGTGTGGAATTTCGGGGGCGAAATTCCTAAGGGGGAGAGAATGTAACGACCCGTATTTTTACGGATCGACAAGTTCGTCAAAATCTGGAATTTAGCATTTTCAAGTCATTTCAGATTTTTAGGCAGATTTTTCTAAGTCCTAGGTCGTGAACGACCTAGGTGATAAGTCGTGACCTTAGGAAGCTAGGTCGTAGTTGGCGACCTGGGAAGGTGGAGCGACCCAAAGGTTAGGTTGTAGGTTAGCTTAGGTCGTGTGCGACCTAAGGATGAAGTGGTTAGGTCGTATGGCAGTTTAGGTTGGTTGAGCGACCTAGGAGTTGATAACATTTAAGTCGTAGACGACTTATAGGGGCAACGACCTAAGGAAGTAGGGGGATAAGCAGGGAGCGACCTATAATAGTTCGCGACCTAAGGAGTAGCGAGTTAACAACCCATTATGTTGCGACCTAGAGGATAGCTTGTTAGCATAGTTAGGTCGTTAGGCGACCTAAGGAGTTAGGTCGCATAAGTTGTTAGGTCGCATGGGTTGGTAGGTCGCTAGGATAGTCTAAGTGTTAGGTCGCGTGGGTCTAAGTGTTAGGTCGTAACACTAGTAAGTCGCTGAGTTGTTAAGGCGCGTGAGTGTTAGGTCGCTGATGGGCTATGTTGGTGTGTTAGGTCGCTGAGGTTATAGGTCGTAACCTCGTTAGGTCGTAAGTTGTTGAGCTTTGTTAGGTCGCTAGGTTTTGCCATGTGATAAGTCGTAAGCATTTAAGTCGTTGAAGCGCTTGAGTTGTTAGGTCGCAGATGTTCTTATTAGGTCGCTGGGTTTTGTTAGGTCGTAGGGGCTTAGGTCGTAAGTCGGAAGCGACTTAGGGAGATAACCAAATTTCGACTTTAAGGAATTTCTGCTATAAATAGGATGGGTTTTTCTCACTTTTTGGGATCCGGATTTTGAAGCGACGAAGTGCTGCCATTTTGAGAGCTCGACTTCTACACTTCTTCACTTCTTTTCTCCACTCTAATCTAGTGCTTCCATCCATCCAAATCGAAGATCAAGATTGAAGATTCAAGAGCTTAGATTGGAGATCTTCATCTTTTCAAGAGAGATTTCTTCGTTTGAAGCGGATTCGTGATAGATCAAGCTTGATCCCTCGCTGTCCAGATCTGAAGCGTGTTGATTTGAGGTTGTTTAGGTGATTTGGTGAGTGGTGATTATCTCTCACACGGATCCAAAGGAGTATATCGGATTGTTGGCTCGATTTGGTGTTAAAATAGTGATTTCCATGCATTTTCTTCATCCTAAGTGTAGATCCATATAGATCCATTGTTCATAATGATGTTACATCCATTTTATCATATGTTAACCTATGCAAGTTCATTCATCAAGTTTGTAGGGATATAATTCATGTTTTCATGCTTATTGGACTTTCAACCCTTACTTACGAAAATGCCATTATTGTGATAATTGTCTATTTAGATCTTGTTTGAATGCTTGATTGTTTGGATTAATGTTTGATTTGATTGATTGTTATGAATTAGATGATTGATGGTTTGATTTAGACCGAAGACGATTCAAAAGCTAAGGGAAAGGCTCTTGAATTGGGAAAGCTGCTCGTGGCATATGTAGCGTGATGATGAAGCTCTTATGCATAGATTTGATGATGTGATGTTAAGATGAGGCTTTGCGAGGATGTGATGAAGCGAGGCAATCATGTGATGAAGACTTGGTCTAATCCAGACGGGATCATTCCAAGCATGTTGATAACTCGGTGATATGATTCGAGTTGAGGATAATGAATGGATATGAGAATAGTCGTCGAGGAGGATGACTAGAAGGCTTGGATAGCATCGTTGTTGAAGGTTCTAGCATGCTCTAAGCAAGAGTACGTTTGGGCAGATTCGATAGTCCCAACGGCCAACTGTTGATGGTCGAGTACTCTGGGCAGATTCGATAGTCCTAGGCACGGGCTGCGACGACGTGCGGGAGTTATGTCTAGAACCGGGGTTTCCATTAGCCCTTGACGGACGACTGAAAGAATGTGCCGGTCATTCAATTAACGGTGATATCGAAGCAATGATAACAGTGATAGCCAGAGTCATGGATGTTTGGTTGTATCGTCATTCGGACTCAAGAGCGGTATTTTCTGGGTGCTTATCTGATTTAGGCCTTGGTACTTGGAAAACATCGCCCTTGACTCGAGTGATAGTAGCTTTACTTTAAATTGTATGCTCTGCTATGTTGCTTCTGCTTAGTGTGTCTCTGGGGGCTATCACTGTAGAATGAGGTTGGAGTGGGAGGGTTGTATTCCTATTCCTTTTCCTTTATGCTCTTTTGGTATGTTGTTAGTTAATTTACTGCTCACTAAGACTGTTGTATGACTCAAGGCTTTATGTTTTAATTCTTATTGCCTTGGGCTGTTCGTCCATTTTGGGACGGGCAGACTAGGTAGCAGGTGACAGGTGCTGTTTCTCTTCTCACGATGCTGATATCGAAGACGAGCTGGAGGGTTGCATATTATCTTCTTACTATATGTACTGGATGTTCCGCTGTTTTGTATTCTCTGAGTGTTATGTAGTGAGGCTTGATGTATTGGCTATTTGGATGCTTGTATTCAACTATTATGGAGTTTTATATGATATCATTTTGTTCTGTAAAGCTTCACTATACATATGTTCTATTGTATTTTGTCCATGCGTTGTGAGTAATACGATAGATTCTGTTGTTTTAATCTACCCTGACAATCGTCCATGGTCGCCTGGCCCACTTTACAGCGCACTATCTCTAGATTCGGTACAGGAATCATGGGCGGTCGTCACATCGGTAATATATGATATTCAGTTGACTTGCCTTTCGATTAGTCATTAATGGTAATTATTAATTATTAACTCCTAATTACTATATATTTAATTATTATATATATTATTAATCATTAATTGTAATTATTTAATATTAATAATTAATTATCAATTATCAATTATATTTATTAATTATTAAATGTAATTAATAATATTAGTAATTTACTAATCATTAATGGTTAACTATAATAATAAAAGTAATTATTGATTACAAATAATGATTAGTAATTATAGATTATTTATTAATAATAGTTAATTATAATAAATTACAATTAATGAACTATATAAGCTATCATTTATAATTATTAATTATAAATTACCATTTATAAATTATTAAGTATGTTTAATTATTTGTTATAAATTGTAAATTACTAATTATTATAATATTTAAAGCAATAATAAATATATTCAAAAAAAACATTAATTCAGCCTTTTTCTGTAGAGAACGTTTCCTCAAAAAAAATTACAACCTATGAGTAAAACAACTTTTATTGTAGTAAATTATGCTTACAAGATTTAGGAAAAAGTTGTAAAAGCTATGTTTTTATAATAAGAGTTGTTAAAAGGATATTGTTACAACGTTTGCAAAAAATGTTGTAAAAAACAAGATTTTTACAACTTTTGCTTCAAAATGTTGTAAAAAGGCTTTTTTACCATGTTTTTAAAGTAAACATTGTAAAAAAATGTTGAAATAGGCACTTTTTATTGTAATTGGTACATTAAATAATAACATAATGGGTGTAAATGGTAGAACGATGATTTTATAGGATCCAAATATTTGGAAAATAAAACAACATTTCATAAATGTACAAAATATACACTGTATATGAATAAATAAAGGAAGTCTGCTTTTAGAAATTTCCTTTGTATATGCGTCAAACATGAAAATGAAAGAACCTTACTTTGGAAACATTTAAAACTGTTAAATTATAAAATGAAAACCCCTTGTTTATTACTCGGGATTTTAAAACGGTTCTACATGCTTTTGAGAAAATGGGATTATCCCAATACCCTTTAAAACATTAGAAATGACTAATAATTTCATGTTTAATATAGGCCTAGTAGAGCCCATAATTTTTGGCAACAAATTTACGAGGAAATCTGGAAAATGTAGAAACATTTATTATAACCTGGATACAATATTGGTAAATCAAGAATTTATAAAATATTTTCAAAATTTTTACTGTAAAAAACTTTCCCAAGCATATATTGATCATACTCTAATCAAGTAACTCAGTCAAAACAAGCTACAAATAAGAGCAAAAAATTCCCTTTTAGATTCGTAAATGGATGGACATATGAAAGTGCATGTAAGGAAATAATTAAGAATATACTTGATGTCCTTATACATCACATTGCCTAGTTTAAATTTAGTAAATTATTACAAAAAAAAGAAAGTGTGGAATTTTTTTGGAACAAAAGCAATTCCAAAACATAAATCAAGCAAATTAGAGAGTAATGTGATTGTTTGTAGAATATCATAAATAGATATAGCTTAAACTCTTCTAAGGTAAATAAGTTTTTTTAAATTCAGAGTAAATTAGTTAATGCTCTTCATGTGCAGGCAACAAATATGAAATAGAAAGTAAAGGTGGATTGGCTTAGTAATGGGGATGATCTAGCAAATTTTTTATGCAATGTCCAACAGAAAACATAAAATTGATATAGGAAAATTGTTAGATAAAAATGGAATTGTAATAAATGAAGCCTCTTAAATAGAAATAGAAGCCATCGATTACTTTAACTTTCTATATAATGTAGACTCATACCCAAAAGCTTTTCCAAATATTGATACTAAATATTTTCTGCATTCAAATGGTCGGGAATTACTATTATCCCCTATTTGTATATAAGAAATTAAAGGCATAGTTTTTAATGCAAACAATGATAAAATCCCGGTCCAGATGGATATAAGGCTAAATATTGTAAAACTCATTAGAAAGAAATAAAAGATAATGTATTCGATGCAGTAAATGAATTCTTTATGAACGGGAAAATATTGAAAAACATAAATCATAACCTAATCACTCTTGTGCCAAAAATTAAAGTCTCTAATGAGTTAAGGGATTATAGGCCAACTGTTTGCTGTAACTTTATTTATAAAAGTATTACTATAATACTATGTAATAGAATAAAGGAGTTTCTAAAATATCTAATTTCTAAAAACCAAAGTGTCATCATTCCAGGGAGATTAATTGCAAAAAAATACTTTATTAGCACATGAGATGATTAGAAATTTTAACCAAGACAGCAAAAACAAAATATGTATCAAAAAAGATTTGCACAAGCTTTTGATAAAATAAATAAACATTTTATTTTACATATGATGAATCGGCTTGGCTTTAATGATAAATTTTGCAATCTAGTTAGAGAAGGCATTGATAATGTTACTTATTCAATACTTATAAATGGTTTTACTAGTGGTTTATCCATAATAATAGAGGAATAAGCAAGGAAATCCCCTTTCCTTTTACTTATTGACCATTGCAATGGAATTGCTCTCCTTACAAATGGAAATTGAGCAAAGCAATGGCATTTTAAAAACCACTAATAGAGGTTAACCATTTATCACAAATTTATTGTATGCTGATGACTTGTTATTATTTTTAAATGTAGATGAGCAAAGTGCAAATACTGTGGTCAAAATCTTTGGAAAATTAAAAGAGTATGCTGGTCTACAAATCATGAGTGCAAAACAAAAATATACTTCAACAAAGCATGCACCAAAAAAGCAGAAGTACTTAATATATTAACATTTTAGGAAGGAACATTGCCAGTAAAATACTTGGGATTACCACTTAGCATGAATCAGATCAATAATAGATTTTGCTCAAAATTATTCGACCAAATACAAAACAGACCAAAGGGATGGTCCTGCAAACTACCATCCCTAGCTGGTAGATTAGAATTAACACACACTCTCATCACTGCTATTATCATATACTGGTTGAAAACACATAACTCCCAGCAAAAGTAATACAGAAATTATAAAAATTGTGTGCAAACTTCATTTACAGAGGCAAATATCACAGAGTTTCTTGGAATATAGTATGCAAATCAATGAGAATAGGTGGCTTGAGACTAAGGAATTTCAAAGATTTAAATGCAGTATGCAACCTTAAATTATTTGACATTCCTGGATGGAGAATCTTTTTGGGCTAAATGGATGAAAAAAAATATGTTAAAACCAAAATTTCTGGACAATGCCAGTGGAAAAACATCATTCTCACACTTGGAAGAATTTATTAAACTGTGGAGATATTGAAATTAAACTCATTAAAAGGCAATTTAAAGATGGAAAGCAAACCAATTTTTGGTTTGATCCATGGATTAATGGAAATTCACTTGTAAAGTTATTGGGATGGTTTAAATCTATCAATTTGGTGATGTAAATGCAGAAGTGGACTGCATAATACATAATCACAATTGGAATAAACAAAAAAAACCAGCTGCATCAAAATTTAAAGTGCCAATAGAAAAAATCACAATCAATCCCAATCTACCCAAATATAAATGGATCTAGAAGCTAAGTTCAATAGAAAAAATTTCTTTCAAAAATATATAGAATTACATAAAAGGAGCAGAAGTAGAGTTTGACTGGTTCTCTATCATATAGAATAGATCAACCATCCAAAAATGGCACATTGATCATATTTTGCACTACGGAATAGATTACCCACCAAAGATAGGTGCAGAAAATGGAGCAATAAAAATGAAACACATTGTTTACTTCGCAAATCTAAATCTGAAAGAAGTGATCATATTTATTTTAACTGTATATACTCAAAGCACATCTAGTCAATTGAAAAAGCAAATTGTAATTTCAACCGATACCAAGCAGTTCAAAACATAAGAAGCAGTATTCAATTCATCCAACATAAATTCAAAACTGAAACAAAGGAATTTGACTTAGCTTGCACTGTCCTCACAACAGTAATATATCACTTGTGAAAAGAAAGGAATGCAAGATTACACAACAAAAAAGAAACAGATAGCTTGCAACTTTGGAACATTCTAGGAACAGATAGTCAAAATACTGCACAAAAAACAAGACATGAAAACAATGCACCAAAAAAATCATGAACAAATACATGATCTATGGGATTTGAATAACTATGAGAATCGATTAGAGGTATACTTATAGAAGGGGAAATATTCTATGGAAATTTTTTGTGGAAGAACTAATATTTACTTTAATGGCAGCTACAAGGTTGGGCTTGGAGGTGGCCGATCACAAGATCATACCAGATACAACACCGACAAAACATAAGCAAACATTAGTACTAACACAACTAAATTAAAGGATATATTGTCATCAAAAGAGAAAAGTTTACTTGATATGACCGAAGACTACCACTCTCATAAAGCACAGCCCACCGAACACCATCTTCTAAAAAATTGCAATGATCGAAGTGTAACAGACATTATTCCAACTTCTAATGGAAATTATTGTAAAAACCCTCCTCGGAACGGGCCTGATTTTTGATCCGGTAAAATCCCATCGAACCTTAGGTCCATTCTAAATCTAGTTGTTGGTTGGTAAAAATTGATATAATGAACAATATGCAGTGCTTTTTATCCATACGTTCAGATCTCACAACGGAAGGGATAAAATATAATAAAAAAAAGAAAAACCAATCTCAAAATCATAATATCCTAAAATATCCATAATATAATATCTCAAAATAAAACATCAACATGTCTGAATGTGGTACAACTGAATTCATTAAAAACATGGGAAAGAAAACTAGATTGTCACAAATCTCCACCGCGACCACTGTCTTCTCTGTCATCATCGCTCTCCCTAACCTATGGGTTGTAATGTGGGAGTCAGAACAACAATGTCTAGTGAAGGAATATCTCAAGTCCTACCATAATAGTATTAGGGCATTATCATTTGGATAAGTAATATGTGTTACACATCCTGTACTTCATCCTACTAATTATACTATAATGACCTACCTTTTCATCTCTCAAAAGTAGACACTAATACATCCACGGTATTCACGTGTTGAGCATCCAAGTGCCGGAAAGATAGATTGTTGTGGAAAAAGAAAGAAAAGACAGAACAAAATTTCACATCATGCCGAGTAATATATAATGTACAACAAATCTTTACAAAATGAAACTGTAATATATACACACACAAAATTAGAGTACACTTAATCACTAATAATCAACTTGAACGGTTATAATAACCTGTCCATACGAATGATGGAAAATAAAACAACACATTATTTTTCACTACTTTTCTAATTCATGAAATTATTATATTAATATACTTTTCTGATCTTGATTCTATGAGATTCTATTCAAGTAAAATTGCTGCTAAATAGATTTTTCGCCTCTTCAAGTAAAGCTATAGATTCCAAAAGTGACATTGAATTACATACAAAAGGTCCTTTATGATCTTATTAAAATCCTTAAAGGTTGACCCAAAATAAAAATTGAAAGTTACTAATGAAAATCATGACTTGCTTCGTGTTTGGCAGGAAAACAGGGTTAGAAGAAAACCTCGCAAAGAGTAAGAAAAGATGGCAAAACTGTTGGTTTTACACTAAAGTGTAAAAAACTTCTTTTATACAAGGATGGGGGCAAATGCAATCCACATATATTCTAATGGAGGGAAGCAAAGGAATCAATGCCGAAACTAAGGATTTACGTCGAAGTTCAAGGCTCTAGATGCTAAGGCAAGGGAATAATTGATATCAAAGGCCTACAACTGATAATGGCACTACACCACTTCCATGCCGTATAACATCTATGCTAAATTTAATCAATGCTGCATAGATTTCATGCCACTCGTCACCAATGCCACTTCCTATTGATGACGCCTCCTTATGCTGCTCATTACCAATGCCGCTTCTTATTAGTGCCGCCTCTTATTCTAGGCCGCTAATCACCAATGCCATTTATTATCAATGTCACCTATTATCAATACCGCATTCCATCAAAGGAGGATACCAAATGTCATCCATCCCGCATTTAATCAGTGTTGCACTTCATTAATATAATAGCAGAGGGAGGTTGTCGCATACCAGTGGTATATAAAGGCTTATTGCATATCGCCTATTCAATAGGAATATTGAATAGCAATGGCATGACATCGATGCCACATTTCATGAATGTCGCATGTTATCAATATCTCATAACATCAATGCCATAGGAATATCAAAGGCCATGCAAAGAAAGCGGATTAAAATCATTCAGAAGGCCAAATTCAAGAGAATTTAGTGCATTTTTCTTCATATAGCTTCAAAGGCATTCATGTTGAAGCCGTCACCAATATAACAACCAAAGTACCACATCGCCAATGGAAGCAAGCATACCTCCTTCTAACCACTGTAAATAAAGATGCACCCCTTCATGGAAGGGGGACCCCTTAATCTCTTTCTCACTCTTACCACTTTTTCCAATTAGGATCTTCTCCAAGTTCACTTCATTGAGAGCTCGACGATAAACTAATGACATAATGGCTAATAAGGGAGAATAGGATATTCAATATTTGCAAACAAGGGCTTAAATAATTTGAAAATTGCATATTTGCACATTTCGTAACATGTTCACAATCGAATAAAAGAACATGGCTTGAGCATATTTCCTATTATTATTTTGACTTGCCTATTTAATTTTTAAACTCATGAATAGTGTTTAAATAATCTTGTGAATTATTATAAAACAAAGAGGTATTATTGGAATTTCTTCGAACATGTCTCCTTGTACACACATCACGATCGTGGAACCAAATTTCGGTTCAACGGTATATAAACATTAATTTATCACACACCCATTGGGACAGGGACTCTATATCTCATCAAAAGCCAGAACTCGTGTCTTTTATGCTCTGTATTGTTGTAACCTCGCTTTGATACCAAAAATGTAATACCCCACCTCTATGGGTATATTACCTAAGAGTATTACTGAGTAATACTGTCGATTAATATGGAGAATGAGGCAATGCGGGTGAAACACATGTGAATATTCCCTTGGACCAACACTGAATGCGTCACATAATTTAAAAATCTATCATCTCGACATAAACAGTCTCGGTACAAGGCAATAAACATGTGTGGTTCTCGAGGATAGAACATGTAATGACTACCCTTTTCTTGACACTTAAAAGTCGACACTAATACATCAACGGTATTCACATCACTACGCCATAAATGGCCTACTGCAACATTTTTGCAAGGTGTTGCCAGCTCAAATGTTGCGATAGATATAAAAATTTGGTCCTACTGCAACATTGTATTTATGGTGTTACCTTAGCCATAAAAATGTGTTGCTCTAGCTAAACAAGTGTAACACGATGCAACATTTTTATACAGTGTTGCTATAGATGTATACAAATTAAAAAATTAATAAAATTAGCAATCCGCGTGAATACGATCCAATGGTCTACATTTAATCCGACTGTTAAAATGGATCACCGCTGCACTTTTTACCAAATTTTCGTTTTCCCGCTTATGTTGGTGTAGATCCCCTTTCAGTTTACCATATTCACGAAATCCCCAAATTCATACTTCCAACAAATTCACGAAATCCCCAAATCAAAAAACAAATTCACGAAATCCAGCAAATTCACGAAATCCCCAAATCAAAAAATAAATTCACGAAATCCAGCAAATTCACGAAATCCAGCAAATTCATACTTCCAATTCGTTGTTGCTAACAAAATAAAAAAGGCACTGTAACTAGAAGCTGCCTTCAATGCTAGGTCAGATCTAAATTTCCTATGCCTGAATCTTGTAGTTGCTGATTCCACCTAATGCCTGATGAGTTTTGTTGTTTGCTGCCGCCCATTTGATCTTTGCTCGCTATTGGATCTGGATCTAAGCAGAAGTTCGTCGTTGTTCGATGCAGCCGCCTTGAAGAAACGCGATGCCTCGTTGTTCTGATGGAGTCGCTTAAGTCGCAATGAAGTTTTTGCCTCTGACTTCGCTTGAATTGAAGACGTTTCCTCAGCTTGCGTTTTTGTCAGTGTTCGTGCTCTGACTGCGGCTCTATTGATGATGTTTGTGGTTCTTTGACACTTAGGGTTGAACTTGAAAGTGTTGGTGTTCAGATAATGGTTTGCCAAACTTTGGATTGCAATGGTGTTGGTCTTAAACGTGGAGAAGGTTGTGTGCTAATTGCCCACTGTCCAGATTTTGGTCTTATTGGTGATTGCTGATGTGTTGAGCACTGTCGTGATGATGATCTCTTGCTGCTGATGTTGAAATCGATTGTGTAGTTCAATGCTTGCCGTAGTTGATAGCCTGATGTCTTGAATCTGGAAGCGATTCCTAAGGTTGATGTAAGACTTTCGTTACACGAACACAGCGATCGGATTGAGGTGAAGTTGAAAAACTTTTGGAATATTTTGAATAATGTTTGTTAACATGAAATGGTGCTCCAAGTCATGCTAACCTTATATATTTGGTCTGGACTGAACTGGTACCATGCTAACCTTGTTCTTTAACATGAACTGCTCCAAGTCCTTTGTATATCATATTACTGCCTATGTTTCTCTTGTACATGCCTGATGCATTCACTGTTTTTGCTTGATAGGCTGCCTATGTGTTGATGATGTAATTTGATGAGGCAGTGAGTGGGTGTTTTGTGAAAGAGGTTGGGAGTGTGGTCAGTGTTTGGTAGATGGTCAGTGTTTCAGGCAATTGTGTTTCAGGTAAGTGGTAGATGGGCAGTAGTTCCGATGGGTGATGAAGTTGCTGAGGATGGGGTTTGCTAAGTTCAGTCTTCATTTGTGCATCATTTTACGTCGTTTCAAAGTAGGCTCGATCTTCCGAAATCGGATGGGGTTAGGTCGATCCCCACCGGGACTGCGGTGCCCCGGACCCCCGCCGGCGCTGCGCCCGGACCCGCTTCTCGCCTTGCCTTCGGCTCGGCACTCGGCTCGCCTTCGGCTCGGCATATATTTGTCTGTGTCGATGTCTGTATAAATTGAAACTGCATATGTAATGAGTGAACTGAGTGATGTAGTGAGGAATATCTGTATATGTGAATATCAGTGTTATATATCATTGAATTGTAAAATAGTGGAGTCAGGAATTTGTACTATTTCAAATGTTGAAATAAAATATTTATTTAAATAAATTACTGTTTAAATATCAAATTCTGTGCAATAGCATTTTATTAAATAAATATTTATTTTTATTAAAAAATCAAATATGCTCTACATTGTGGGCCCCACAAATTCAAAAAGTTCATATCTATAGCAACATTTTGGAATGTTGCTACAGATACCTATGGGTGTTGCCATAGACCCAAATAGGGTTCTACTGCAACAATATTACTTATGTTGCCTTAGATAGTCAAAATGTTGCCTTTGAGGTCTAAGGCAACGGCAAAAATTGCATCACCCTAAAAGTGTTGCCATAGACCTATGGCAACATTTTTCGGGGCTGAGCCAACATTTTTTTTGTGTTGCAGTAGGCCATTTATGGCGTAGTGCATGTTGAGCATCCAAGTGTCGGAAAGACGGATTGTTGGGGTGAAAGAAAAGAAAAGACATAACAAAATATCACATTATGATAGGTAACTTATAATATACGCATGATCTTTACCAAAGAAAACTGCAATATACATACCTCAATTAGAGTAAACTAACCTATCATCAGCTTGGACAATAATAATAGCATGCCCTTATAAATGTCGATAAATACAAAACAAGAAATGCAGCGGAAACTAAAGATACATGAATATGACTTGGAGGCATCCAGCTCGTCTCCTGAAGCTTCAAAGAATCCATAACTAAATCTAAAAATATACTCGAGCTAACTCAAGCAATATAAGAAAATAACGTTCAGATCAGTCTAATAGACTAGCGTGAGACACTCAAATCAAATCATATGGATTTTTATATTTACAGTACCATTTAAAAATAAAGGTATCTCGTAAGACCACCGCACATAAACATCGACGGGTTTTTACCTTACGATAACCAAACCATTTTATAAGAAATCCAATGATGTTATAACAATGTCTAGGGTTTAAAATAAATAAAGAATCATAGCCGGAATGTTTACATTAATTACATTCAACAGCATATTTAGTATATAACTATGTTCGTAGAGGCACGTATTGGAGAATGAATTCCATACATGAACCAGGCTACTGGGGTAACGCCTATCACAGTACACTTCTAGAAAAATGTACCAAAGGCCTTACATATGAGTCAGGACCGACCTACCCCTTCATGGATAGTACCGAATATGTCGCCACCCCGATTATCTCTATTAAACCGTTTTCATTGCCATAAGCATACATAATCAGATAATATGGATCTAGATACAGGTGATGACCATACCCTAATGGTATCAAGCCACAAAATCCTTAAACATATCCCATGTTCTGGTCATTACTGGGTTTGAGGCTTGAGGCTATGTTTTATCTTTCTAGCAAACCCAACTTGGAATTCTAACACTGCCCTCCAATAAATAATGCAATGACATCATTCGTCCATACAAGTTGTTCAGGATATGAACAAATCGAAGGCACTACTTCCACTACATCCTTAGGATTAGTATAGAGTAGCCCTTGCATAGCTTCAAAGACTCCATCTTTGATTCCGCCATCTTCAAGATGTCCCAGTTCGAATACTTATGCTGATTAAGTGGGTTTTGAACAACTCATGCTTACCTGATCCTGGTCTCTTCGAACCGACAAACGATAGTATTTCAAAACTGGCCAAAATTTTGATAGTCGATTATTTAACTATCAAATAAACAAATAATCTAATAAGAGATTTAAGCGCACATGGAACCAAGCATGGTTAAGTACATAAGTAACCACTGAGCCTCTTTAATTAATCCTTTCATTAATTAAAATCTCTTTTTAAATATTCGTATTTAAAATACATTTTTCAAAGATATATCCACAATCCTCTCCATGCTTTTCAATACTTGAAAAATATCTATATATTTATCTCGACGGTATAAATATACTCCCAAAACATTTCGCTTTCAATGATGTGACGACCCACATTTCAGAAGGTTTAAGTTGACAATAATCCACACATGTCGGATTTAGACAATCCGGAACATAGATAATCATTGGGGTTAATTAAGAAAAATAAGAAAAGAAGAAGAAAACAACACAGAATCTTGTAGCGGAATGATAAAATATAATACTCAAATAAACAGTTCATGAAGCTGTTTACTATGCATTTGATTATACTTTATACAACATTTATCAGAGTTGTACATACATAGCAGAACAAAATATAATGCATCAGACATCATGATGCAAGAATAATAATAGTAGTAATAATATACCAAATCTTCGTCTTCGTCCTCGAGAGAATTATCTTCGATAAGCTGAAAAATCGGAGCTGACCCGAGCGTAATGAAAAGACAAAACACTTGAGTCAGGACTAAAATATCCTTATATAAGTCAAATCGATATCGCATATAACATGAGTGTAACGGGGTCAGAGATGTTTATAGGATTTCACATCTCCTATCGTATAACGTGCGTGCAATAACTCAAGAGATGTTACGGGATTTTCCATCTCTTAAGGATCTGTCAAAATATTTATATATAGTAGAATATGCTACATATATAATGTCTAATCAGTAAAATAAATATCAAAATAGCGTTAAGGCTTTACATTAATCCCCCTTAACGCGTTTTTAAGCATTTTCGTACAGTTTGCATATAAAACACCAGTAAACCGTCGGTGGATAGGGATGCACTGTGATACGACAACACTAAACCAAAATCGTAGGGTCTCTGTAACGACCCAGAATTTTGAACAATTTAAAAAGAAAATATTTAATTAATTTTAAATATTTGAACGATGGTTTGACTTGAATTTCAAATTATCAGAATGAATTGGCGATTAAATTATAAAATTTAATCTATTGATAGTCGAATAAAAATTTGAATCTTCAATTTTAAGTTGGAGAAAAATATTTCACAAGCTTTTAAAATTTGTATTGATAATATTGAAGATAATAGAAGCTTCAGAATCGAATTTATAAAACGATTTTTTCACTTTTGAAATTTAATCGTTTAAACTGAATTTAAAAATAGCCGTCCGAGGCACAGTCTCGGAATGCGACGAAACCAGTTCCATTGGATCCGGAATATTGAATTGTTACCGGATTTCAAATTTCGTATTTTTCGGAATTGTTATGTGAGCGTGCGACATAAAAACGCAGAGAAGTTAAATCAAATTTGATTTAAATTTTAAATTTGTTCACGTCGGCACGTTATCTTCCCTTCAACCACGCCTAAAATCACGCAGGGAATCACACAAAAGAAAATCGTGTAACCCCTACCTCCTTCCAATTTTAAATATCTCTTTTCCGTTCGATTCAAAAGCAAAAAAAAAACTAAACGAAGTCTTTCGTTCAGAAAGAAGATAAAAAAATGGCCGAAGCCCTTTACGTTCAAAAAAAAAAACAAACGAAGTCTTCCTCTCCCTCATTCATTCCTTCAAAATCGAGCCTCTGATTGGAGTCGAGCGACTGCTCGTTGGCAACGCGCGTGGAAGATTGCAGCGTTCGCAAAGGGGATCTAGCAAGTGAAATCGAAATCGATGGCAGCCGAGTTCTCTTCGCAAATAAATCGAGAGCTCGAAGTCGGGGTCGCGACTGCGACTGGAAGAGGTGATGCAAGCGAACGTGGTGGCTCGCGTGAGCGTGGGGTCTCGAGTGTCAGGTGGGATGTCAGCCGGAGTTCGTTCGCATGGGTGTCGAGATGATGGCAACTCGATGGGGAAGCAGCGTGCGATGAGGAGTGGCTATCGGCAGTGATGACTCGTGATGGAGGCAAGTGGGGTTTCACGTACTGCTGTGGGCTCGTCGTCGAAGCAGTGGTCTCGGAGGAGTGATGATGCTCGGCGACGTCCAGAAACGAGACGGTGGCTCAGCGATTAGGTAGGTTGATCGATAAAGCTTTGATCGATTTAAGGTAATCTGAATTTCGAGTCTAAGTTATTAGTTTTTCTTTCTCTGCAGATTGAAGTAATTAGAGTAAGGTTTCGAAAAAAAAAGAAACAGTTTTGTTTAATTTATATACATATATGTATAGCCAGGAGAAAATTTATATACAGTAAGTGTTATAAATATATATATATATATATATATATAAGTATAAAAGTTTTAGTTTGCTTTAAATAATGATGTTAGTGGATAGATAATTAAATTTACTTATTAAATTTATTTTAGTCATTAAAGGATATTTTTAAAATGGAAATTTTATAAGTTAAACTAAATAGTAGATTTTAAAACAATAAATTATAATGGATAAATTATTTGGTTAACCTATATAATCATTTTAGGTAACTAGAAAAATATTTTATTAACGAGAATATAGTTTTAAATTTAAATTATTAATCAAATAAATTTATT
Source organism: Allium fistulosum (assembly GCA_030737815.1). Lineage (NCBI taxonomy): Eukaryota > Viridiplantae > Streptophyta > Magnoliopsida > Asparagales > Amaryllidaceae > Allium > Allium fistulosum. The sequence goes on from CM060905.1 coordinate 1,150,886,543, forward strand.
TAAAGGAGAATTGGTTTAAATAAAATTATCAATTGATTTAAATATTAAAATGAAATCACCGATGAATCAAAATTGTCAAATGAAAATTTATTATTCGATCTATTCGAATATTAATAAAATTGTATAATTATTTATACAAGGTTAAAAATGGAGAAAACAAACTGGAATGGAAATGGGATTGCAAAATAAAAGCAAAGGTGAGATTTTTTTCTCACTCAAAATAAATTTTGTATTGCAGTTATTTATTGACTGATTGATTGCTATTGGATGTGATATTAGATATAGTAGGATATATCTATATATATAGCAATATATACATATTGGCATATGTATATATTGGATTGATTGATTTCCCGCCTCGTATAGCGGATGAGACCCTATTGCGCCGTTATTAAGCGGATGATATTTTATAAAATCCTATATACCGCGATATTCCACCTCGAAGTGGAATTGGTATTGTGCTAACGTCTTTGGATGCAGGAAAACAGGTTGGAGGGATCCAACTGGATCCCTCATATTGATTGAATTTATTTATACTGTGATATGAATCTGTGAATGATTATATTGATGTTTGGAAGCTATAGATTTAGCTGAATGGATGTTTGATATCATTGGATTCCAAAAATAAATGAAATTGAATTTTTGTAATTCAAGTAGAAATTTTTAAGTGAATTGATTTTTAGAAATTGAATAAATTTTGAAGAAAAGAATTTAAAAGTATAAAAGTTGATTTTTATAATATTATCGAATTAATTCCAGAATAAAATGAAAATGATTAAATAAATGAATTTTGTATAATAGTGATTTTAAATTGAGGAATTTAATTTAAAATTTGGATTTTTAAATAGATTGAAAGAAACAATTGAAATTTATTTTCTTAAAAAGGAATTTATTTAAAAGGAGATAAGTTGGAAATCCAATTAGAAATTTGATTGGTAAATTGAAATAATTTGGGAAACCAATATAAAATGATTTCAATTTGAAGAATCCATTTAAAAACAGAATATTGAATAACTTGAGAAAAATAAGGAATTTATTTAGTAGTGATAAATACAATTAGAAATCAATCTGTAATTGATTTAATATTTGGAAATGAATTCTTGAGAAATCAGTATGGAAATTTTATTTAAAATTGAAAATAAATTTAGAAATCAATATTGAAATTGATTTGGTATTGAAGTTTTTATAAATCGAATTGAAATTTATAAAAGTTGTTTATAAATCCGAAATCACTTATTTTGATAAGTGAAATATAGAAGTTAATAAAAAGAAGATTTATAAGTTGAAGTTGTTATTAAAACAGAAATAGAATTTATAAACGTCGTTTTATAAATTCGAAATCAATTAAGTTTGATAAATTTAATATAGGAGATTATTGAAGAAGATATATTCGCGATTTTGAATAGCGAATTTTTATCGAAATAAAATGTGTAGAGATTTTTGAAAATGTGGTTAGTGAAGTATATTCACTATTTTGGACAGTGAATATATTATTAAATAAAATAGATTTATTTTTGAAGAAGTGATATTAAAAATGAAGTAAACATTTTAAAGATGTTTTAAAATGTATTATGAATCGAAAGCATAGATTTCAACGTTCATTGTTGAAATAGGCGTTTTCGAAAATATAAGGAAATGATGGACTATAACACTGTTGTTATAGTAAATGATTTCCGAAAGGAAATGTTTTTGTCTAGTATTGGGATTTATATATCTATCTAAATTTCGAATCCCTATACTAGTGATTTTGAGTCGTCGTAACGATGTTTTACGTAACATTCGTTTTGACTCAAATAGATGTTGTTATAATAAATGTTTTCCTTAAAAAAAAATGAATATATACTTAATTTGATTTAAGTATATTGAATATTTTCAAATGTTGAAAATAAATAGATTTGTGAATTTCTTATTATTCAATAAGTATGGAATTGCTTTTCCAATATGAAATGAACATTTTGAGAATTTATCTTCTTAAAGATAAATTGAAATTGAATATTTGAAATCGATTTGAAAATCGTATATCAGTAGATATTTGAAATATAAATTCACTATGGAATTTATAAAAGAAATGGAAATTCGTTTTAAAAATAAATATTGATTTATTTTGAAGTGTGGAAATTTTATATCTAGTAAAGATATTTTGGAAATTAAATAATTTGGAAAATTATTTGGAATCTGATGATGTTGCGCATCTTTATTGATAGTTAAATAACCGACTATCAATAATTACCTTGAATAGGTATTTGTTGTGAATTGGATGAATTTAAAATGCCACACTTATTTTTGAATAATCGCTCACTATTCGGGTTAGCCGGGAAAGGACCATGGGGTCGTATAACCCATTCCGAATATGTGATACGTCGAAATGAATTGCATTTGATGATCGGTGTTGAAGACCGGATATTTTTAAGAACGGAAGGATTACCGTCGAGTTACTCTACATCGGCTGATCTCCGATTTAGAGGTTTTATCACCCTTAGTGACGGGAAGTCCGAACGTGATTGAAAATTATCCGGAATTGCAAGGGCTTCGTGAGAAGTGCCTTCGGTTCTGTTCGATCCCGGAACAGACTTGTATGGATTGTATGTCTGACGTTACAAATTGAGATATAAAGCTGATTTCTTTCAAATACATATCTGTTGGTGGCGGAGAATTTATTCTCTTAGCTTAACACCCTTCTCTGAGACGTACGAGCTCAGAGGTTATGTAGTTGAAATTTATCAGCGATATATTCCCAATTTGGTAACGTGGCATACTGAGTGTTGCTGTGAAATGATCAATGTTTGATCATTTGTGATATGATCATTTGTTTGATCATTTATCTTTGTGATCATTTGTTTGACCCGAAGCATGGCTTTTTGAAAGCGTAGCTTTGTGGACGAGACTTCATCGGACCTCACACCCCGGAAATGGTCAAAACAGGAAGGATGCAGCAAGGTTCTAGGGAGTAGCGCCCCTTAGTGTATGTCATTCCTTCTGGATAAAGGTGGTATCATGGTATGGAGCCCAGATACTTAAACTTTGTAGATGCTGCGAGTTTATTACTTTGTGGTAGTTGGAAATCGAGGATCCTCGGGAAGATCGGTGACGATCGAGGGATGGCATACGCGTGTCAGTAGTTACCTATTTTTGCAGAGGTAACCCGGCCTTGTGTTGGCAGAGATCCGGTTAGGTTCTCGGGTCGTCTTTTCCAGGGGCGTACCCATCGTGGCATAGGAAGTTCCTTAGCCTGACCATTTGTTGGAAATCCAAAGAAACAATACGAGCCTTGTACGGTTTTAGTTATAGAACCTGCCATTTAATATGGTAGCTATAGTAGGCATACTATAATGGTACCTATGTCGGCTAAGATTTATATTCTACTTTCGAAATGTTTTCTACACTATGCACTAATAATAATATCAAAAATGATTTGATTTTGCGTAGTAAGCATCTTTGACTATCATAAGGAGAAATCTTCTCCAATTCTGCGTTTGCATTGTGTGTGTGGCAAGAGGCCTTATGGTAGTTTCATTTTCCAAAAGCATTGCAAAATTAATTTTAAAATCTTCCTGTGTTTGTTTTTAAAGATAAACTGTTTTACGATCTCACACCAGTCACCATGACTGACTCGGAGTTTATTGTTTCCCTTCTAAACTCTGAGTGCCCACCAATTTCCACACGGGCAGTCTAGAGTTAGGTTATCAGGATATTATGGATATTCTGGAGCTTTGGAAGCAAGCTGGATGGCGAGACGTAGTATTTGTATCTGATATATTTATTCCGCTGTGTATTCTGTATGAGGACAAGTTTATAAAACTGTCCATTGTTGTATTGAGTTGTATATTGACTCTGACTGATGTATTGTATAAAACTGATAAAATTCTTTGTTTAGAAGTTTACTGATTTATCTATTATATATTGTTCCGCTGCGAATGTGAGATTCTGATATTGTTTCTGTTCCTGATGTTGTTCTTCTTCTTTCCTTTTCTTCTATCTTTTCTTCTTCTTCTACCCTTTTCTTCTTTCTCAAACCATAACATTTCGGGTTTCCGGCATTCGATTTCTCGGCAGTCGATAAAATGAGTATCGATGCTGAATTTTCGAAAGTCGAAAATTTTGGTATGGTACAGTCTCATATAAGTATAAAAGTATGACAAGGCACGTGAGGCAATACCCAAGGAAGGATACTACCAGTTTACCCTTCCCAGCTAGTGGTAATGCATCATAGCCATGATCGACCACCGCGTCCAACACTCCCATAATCTGAGGGTGTGCACCAATCAATCACGATGTAAATGATGGTAATACGAAGAAGTGTGTCCGCTTGGGGTAGCTAGCCCACTTGGCCGGTACGGCTCCTGTTTTAGTCATTTCAAATTGACACAAGTGCAAGGCTAATCCATCATCGTTCTCTTTCTTCAAATCCAGCAAACGTACGCCAAATCCAACCACTTCGTTCTGGACCACCACTCCACGTACATAGTTGTTAAAGTGGTTCCAATATCGACAGAGAGTATGCCAATAAGAGGCCACGGTCTCTTTAACAACCAAACATCGTTTTACACACCGGTTGGTGCTTTTACATTTCGAAAATAATTCGTATTTGATATCAAAATATCATATTGCATCAAAATCAAATCCATTTCGAAATCATCATATTTAATCAAAATATACCATTTCAATTCAAAATCATTTTCGTATTAATATCTCGATTTCAGTTTCAATTCAAAATTGCTTCAAATTTCCATTTGGGTTATAACTTCAATTTAACCTAATTCGTTTTTAAATCCATGATTTAAAAATAAACATTCCACTCTTGACCTGTTTGAATTTTTTTAAAATAGTTTGAATAGTTTTAAAATAGTTTAAATAATTAAAATAGTTAAAAATAGTTTAAATGGTTAAAATAGTTAAAAATAGTTTAAATATTAAAATGGTTTATATAGCAAAATAGTTTGGAAAATCAAAATAATAAGAATATTTTTAAGATAGATTTTAAGTAGTTTATATTAAATAATTTATTTGAAAATAGTTTCAAATTCAAACAGGTTCAATTCCAAATTTTCAATTCAAATCAATTGCATTTTCCATTTCGACTTAATCGATTCAATCCCAATTTCAAGTAAAACTTTACTTCAATTCCAAATTAATTCAGTTTCGATTTATATACATTCGAGTTCGATTTCAGAATATCGATTTAAATCAGTTAAATCAAATTTAACTTCAATGTTCGAATTTAGATTCAAATCTTCGAAATAATTCAATTCCGAGTTTATGTTTGGAATATCCATTTAAATTTCCTTTACTTAAATAACTTCAAAGCTTAAGTTAAACTTCAAATCTTTTTAAACAATTCAATCTTGAAAATTCAAGTTATATTTCAACCATAACTTCAAAATCTCATCTTCGATTTTTTTTAAACAAGTCCAATTACCAAATTTAAATTTCAACATTTCGAGCTTAAGTTCGAAAATAATTTGATTTCCATAAAATTGATTTTTATTTCTTTAAATCAAAATCATTTAAACAATTTCAAATCAAAAATTTTAAAATCATTTAATTTAACCAATCCGGTGTCCGTATATAATTTTCTACCCTATGGCCAAGTGATCAGTTATCTCAATTTAATTTCAGGGATGGATATATATCATTTCAATCCAAAATAAATGTCATAGGTATATATCATTTCAACCTATTTCTTAATTTATTCGAAATAATTCAATTTACAGCTTTATATACTGTAAATAAATTACAGGGTGATAATAAGACATATATAAATTAAATAAACACCCAACCACCCAAATATCAACCAATTTGCATTCATCACAAACAACTACCCAAACAATCAATAAGTCACAACAATTTCATAGCTAAAAATCCCGTGTATTTTACCGGTAATTAAATTCCAAATTCAAATTTAACTGTCAATTTGAATTTCTACTGTTAATTCAAATATCAATTTATACGTCCATTTAACTACTAAATGACAGTCAATAAAATAAATAACTTCATAATATCAATTTAATGAACATCAGAAAATTTTAGTACGTTGTGAGCATTATAAAATACTCACCTTGATTTTTAAATTTTAAATCAAATCGAACGACGTTCGATGTAACCTAAAATTTTAGCCATTCCCAATCATCCCCAAACCAATTCCATAATGTAGTGCTCGTCGCCATGATTCCATCGCCACTTGTTTCGCTTGATTTGGACCTCGTATGACAAAGATAAACTTTTTTAAAGATTGAATGTAATTTATATAAATAAATTTCTTATATATATATATTTAAAACCTCAGATCTGGGCCGTTCAATCTGCTTTTAGAAATCAAGGCCGCGAGTTCTTTCTTCCTTCATCGCGTATACAGGATTGACAAAACCCATTGCCACCTCCTACATACGAACGCCGCCCTCCCTCTGATCATCTCCACGTCGATCAGCGACCACCTACTCGAAGCTCTCCACGCCTAGCACCAATGCCCAAAATCTTGTCGCTTCCGGTCAACCCTAGCTCGAACAAAATGAGCTCGAACGGAAACGAACGCGACCCCATAGCTCTCTCCATGCTACGCCAATCACGATCACCGCCGTTCATCTCGTAAAGCTCGACAAGCTCTTCGACTTCATTTAGGAAGTTTTCGAAAATATTGCTTGGATCGAGAGATAAATGAGAAAGAATATGGGACGTTTTTGGCCATGGAAATAGATAGTGGCGGCTGCGTATATTAGGTTTAGGGTTGAGAGAGTTTGGGTGTATATATATACGTACATGAATTATTTTATTATTATTTTCGTTATTCCCACACTTTTCTAGACGAACTCCAAACAAAGCATGCTTCCTGGCATTTATAATGTTTTACCCCTATTCCGAACACAATGGAACAAGTTTTGGGGCCTAATTCAGTCGTATGTGGAAGATAGATTTTCGAATCGAATTAAAATATTTAATTTTCAATATTAATTTCAACGCGTTCTGTCCCGTACGACCAAACGGTAACTCCAAATGCTACGAAATTTGAAATCCGATAATAATACACTATTATAGATCCAACGAAACTAGTTTCGTCGAATTATGAGACTATACCTCAGAAGGCTATTTTAACGCGTCGATTAAATCAAGCTCTTACAAAATCGACGAAATTACTTGAAATCCCAATTTTAAAAACTTACCAACTCAATTATAATTCAAATAGAATTTATATCCATATTAGAAACCATTTCGATTCATATTAAATCACATATTCAATTATTTACGCTATTCCAAATATTAAATATCACTATTAAATTAATATACATATAATTTCAAATTTTAATTTATCGACTTTTAATTTCATTCAAAAGCCCACTATCATTACTCTAATTCGAATAGGATCCATTCACATTTAACTCCAAATTCACGTATTTTTCCCAATTTCAAATATTAAATTTACTATTCACCAAATCTGTTTAATCACTATATATTGAAATTTTAACCCATTTCACTAAGTCAATCAAAATCTCCATATTCAAAATAAATTAAACGTTCAAAATCAAATGACCAAAATTCCGGGTCGTTACATTCCTCCTCCTTAAAAGAATTTCATCCCCGAAATTGCTAAGGTAGGAAAAATGCTCTAACCCATTTCTTTTCAAAACCCATTTAGTTAAAATTATGCTATTACTATTTCCTAAGTCTTTTAGACTCACCCAAAACCACAAATTTCTATTTATTCATCAAATTCAATTATTTCAAGTTATAATTTCAAAATCGAATTTAGTTAACAAAAGTTTGTCAAAAATTTTCCAAAATTTTCTAACACCCAAAATTCCCAAATTTTTTTGACAGAGTCTCTCTTGTACGGAGAGCCTTTTACAATATCACAAATATGATAAATATAATATACATTGACCCACACGGTCGGAATCACAATATATATCAATATTTATTTCATTTTCACTTTTAAATGCATAAGCGTACCTTATATTAGCGTTGTTAAGCGAGTTCGCTTAATTTATATGCAATTACGCAACCCGAAATCTATCCCAACAGCTCCCTGTACCCGTACTTACTCAAATAAGCACATAAGTTCAATAAACATGAAATTTTCATAACATTCCATTCCTTTAACGAACTTAAACACATGTTTTTCACAAAACAACATATTATAACATGTATATTTCGAATGCGTAAACAAGTACAAGGTTCAAACATTTACCTATCCATTTCCATTCAATGTATATTCAGTTTTATTCAATTTCAAATTGATTCACATTCACTTATTTACATTCATTGAAATAAAATTTCTCTTACATTCAATGATTAAAGTTATTACATTCAATTTACTTTTGCAACTTAAGTTCATTTTCATTTTGAATCAAATTCTATTTTATTTGACTCATTTTATTAATTTATTCCCTTCACGGATTTTGTTTATTCATTTCCATTAACTTCCCTTAAGTTAAATCAAATTTCATATCTCATTTTAGATTTCTTTCCATATCTTTGATGTTCACTAATTTTGTTTACTTATATTTATCAATTCTGTGAGTTGCAAGACTTACATGTTTTCACAAACTCTTCAATTGTAACATCCATATTTTTCCTTTACATTTACCTTCACAAATTTTCATTTAATATTAAATTCATTTGTGAAACATTTCATTTATCATTTATTTAGTTTATCACTATTTTATAAAGGGTTGTTTCTTTTTATTTCAACTTGTTCAAGTTTATATTTTCTCAAAAGTAACAACTTAATTTACAACATTCTTCGCAAATTGACATTTAATTCTATAAACAACTTACAAGATATTATTTCATTCATTCATCTACTTTCTTAAGTTCCATTTACTTGTTCAATTTACTCATTAATCATTTCATAATACACTAATTAAGTATATAACATTTATTATAACAACTTAAATTTCATTTATAAACATTTTAATTACTTAAGTATAGTTTTACTTTTATAATATTCCATTACCTATTCTTATAAACATTTTAACTTCTTAAACATTTATGGTAAGTTATTTTGATGCTTTAGAACGTAATTGAGTATTATATAAATTAATCTTTTTCATTTTATTTAAGCTTTCATGAGTTAAACTATATTTATTTACTTCATTTCACTAACTCAATTAATTTAACATTTCTTAAGTTAATTTTCTTTCTTCTCATTTCTCAAATTCAAATTTCTTTTATTTGCTTAATCAAAGTATTCAACAATTTTTAAAATTTAATTTTAAATTTCTGTTCAAATCTATAAGTTATAAACTTATTTTTATTTATACTACTTCAACTTATAAGTTCAAAACCGTTTTTATATATTTATCAAATCATACTTAGAATATCTTTCACAACAAAATTTGTTTTAATCGAAAATAGATTCCTTTTGGTAGCAATTCTCACTCAGAAACTTGAAAATGAATACTGGCGATGCTGCAGTCATCCCCAGAATTATTTCCCAGCGACCAAAGCAAGTTCAATGCTTTTATTTCTTTCAAAACCCTTTCAAAATAATATTTTTTCTAGTCAAAACTCTTTCAAATAATATTATTATTAATTTTGAAGGCTTTGAAAATAAATTTTGAAAGCAACAGGTTCTGGATTCCAAATTCTCGACTTTTATATTCTTTCTATTTATAAACTATATTATAAATATAATTATACAAATTTCATTATCTTATCACCAAAAAATTTCGTTAATTTACAACTGTCATCTCAAACGATTTTATTATTACAATTGATTTCGATTCAATTTAATTATCAAACACTTCGTAAAATAGAATTCACAAAGTATTCGTTTTTAATTTAATTCGACCAATAACCGATGATAACTGAATATTATCATCTCCTAACAACAACTTCATTAAAATTATCATTTTATATATAAATATAATTTAGGTAAAATTATCATTTACCCTATTTTAAAACAATATTATGTCGACTTGCCTCGTTTAAGTGTTTAGAAATCCCTATCGATAACACGACGTTTCGTGCATCGACCAAAATTTATAAACAACTCAACAGATAAGTAAACACAATATAAAACATTTATAACACTAACAAGTACGCTCCTTCATATATATACACTCGAACAGACTCGTTCTAGGGTATTACTAACCCAATCTCTAATGAGTTAATACCCCACAAAGCTAAGGTTATCGCTAAACCAAAGCTCTGATACCAGCTGTGACGACCCACATTTCGGAAGGTTTAAGTCGACAATAATCCACACATTTCTGATTTAAACAATCTGGAACATAGATAATCATTGGGGTTGATTAAGAAAAATAAGAAAAGAAGAAGAAAACAAACACATAATCTCGCAGCGGAATGATAAAATATAACAATCAAATAAACAGTTCATGAAGCTGTTTACTATACATTTGATTATAATTTATACAACATTTATCAAAGTTATACATATACAGCAGAAAAAAATATAATGCAGTAGACAACATGATGCAGGAATAATAATAGTAATAATAATATACCAAATCTTTGTCTTCGTCCTCCAGAGAATAACCTTCGATAAGTTGAAAACTCAGGGCTGACCCGAGCGTAATGAAAAGACAAAACACTTGAATCAATACTAAAATATCCTTATGTAAGTCAAATCGATATCGCATATAACATGAGTGTAACGGCGTCAGAGATGTTTATGTGATTTCACATCTCCTATCCAGTGTATAACGTGCATGCAATAACTCAAGAGATGTTACAGAATTTTCCATCTCTTAAGGATCCGTCAAAATATTTATATATAGTAGAATATGCTATATATAATGTCTAATCGTTAAAATAAATATGAAAATAGCATTAAGGCTTTAGATTAATCCCCCTTAACGCGTTTTTAAGCATTGTCGTATAATTTGCATATAAAACACCAGTAAACCATCGGTGGATAAGGATGCGTCGTGTTACGACAACACTAAACCAAAATCGTAGGGTCTCGTATAAGGATAAAAGTATGACAAGGCACGTGAGGCAATGCCCAAGGTAGGATACTACCAGTTTACCCTTCCTGGCTGGTGGTAACGCATCATAGCCATGATCGCCCACCGCGTCCAACACTCCCATAATCCAAGGGTGTGCACCAATCAATCACGATGTAAATGATGGTAATACAAAGAAGTGTGTTCGCTCGGGGGTAGCTAGCCCACTTGGCCGGTACAGATCCTGTTTTAGTCATTTCAAATTGGCACAAGTGCCAGGCTAATCCATCATCGTTCTCTTTCTTCAAATCCAGCAAACGTACGCCAAATCCAACCACTTCATTCTGGACTATCACTCCACGTACACAGTTGTTAAAGTGGTTCCAATATTGACAGAGAGTATGCCAATAAGAGGCCCGGTCTCTTTAACTACCAAACGTCGTTTTACACACCGGTTGGCGCATTTACATTTCGAAAACAATTCGTATTTGATATCAAAATATCATATTCGCTTCAAAATCAAATTCATTTCGAAATCATCATATTTACTCAAAATATATCATTCAATTCAAAATCATTTTCGCCTTAATATCTCGATTTCAGTTTCAATTCAAAATTGCTTCAAAATTTCCATTTGGTTATAAATAAATTACAGGGTGATAACAATACATATATAAATTAAATAAACACCCAACTATCCAAATATCAACCAATTTTCATTCATCATAAACAACCATCCAAACAATCAATAAGTCACAATAATTTCATAGCTATTAATATCAGGTATTTTACCAGCAACTAAATTCCAAATTCAAATTTAACTGTCAATTTTAATTTCTATTATTAATTCAGATATCAATTTATATGTCCATTTAACTACCAAATGACAGTCAATAAAATAAATAATTTCATAATATCAATTTAATGAACATCAGAAAATTTTAGTACGTTGTTAGCGTTATAAAACACTCATCTTGAGTTTTAAATTTTAAATCAAATCGAATGACGTTCGATTTAACCTAAAATTTTAGCCATGCCCAATCATCCCAAACTAATTCCTTAATGTAATGCTCGCCGCCACGATTCCATCGCTGCTTGTTTTGCTTGATTTGGACTTTGTATGACAAAGATAAACATTTTTAAAGATTGAATGTAATTTATATAAATAAATTTCTTTTTTTATACATATAAAACCTCAGATCTGGGCAGTTCGATCTGCTTCTAGAAATCAAGGCCGCAAGTTCTTTCTTTTTCATCGCGTATACAGGATCAACAAAACCCTTTGCCGCCTCCTACATATGAACGCCGCCCTCCCTCTGATCATCTCCACGTCGATCAGTGACCACATACTCGAAGCTCTCCACGCCTAACACCAACCCCCAAAATCTCATCAGTTTCGGTCAACCCTAGCTCGAGCAAAACGAGCTCGAACAGAAACAAACGCGACTCCATAGCTCTCTCCACGCTGCGCTAATCACGATCACCACCGTTCATCTCATAGAGCTCGACAAGCTCTTCGACTTTCATATAGGAAGTTTCAAAAATATTGCTTGGATCGAGAGATAAATGAGAGAATATGGGACGTTTTTGACCATGGAAATAGATAGTGGCGGCCGCGTATATTAGGGTTAGGGTTGAGAGAGTTTGGAGGGGGGTGTGTGTGTGTGTGTGTATACGTACACGAATTATTTTATTATTATTTTCGCTATTCACACACTTTTCCGGACGAACTCCAAACGAAGAATGCCGCCTGGTGTTTATAATATTTTACCCCTATTCCGAACACAATGGAAAAAGTTTCGGGGCCTAATTCAATCATATGTGGAAGGTAGCTTTTCGAATCGAATTAAAATAATTAATTTCCAATATTAATTTCAACGCGTTTCTGTCCCATACGACCAAACGCTATGAAATTTGAAATCCGGTAATAATACACTATTGTGGATCCAACGGAACTGGTTTCGTCGAATTCTGAGACTGTGTTGCCCGGAAGGCTATTTTAACGCGTCGATTAAATCGAGCGGTTTTTAAAATAGACGAAATTACTTGAATCTCAATTTTGAAAACTTACCAACTCAATTATAATTCAAATAGAATTTATATCCATATTAGAAACCATTTCGATTCATATTAAATCACAAATTCAATTATTTACACTATTCCAAATATTAAATTTCACTATTAAATTTATATATATATAATTTCAAATTTTAATTTATCGACCTTTAATTTCATTGAAAAGCCCACTATCATCACTCTAATTCGAATAGGGTTTAAATCAACGTAGAAATCTTTTCCATTCACATTTAACTCTAAATTCACGTATTTTTCCCAATTTCAAATATTAAATTTACTATTCACCAAATTCATTTAATCGCTATATATTGAAATTTCAACCCATTTCACTAAGTCAACAAAAATATCCATATTAAAAATAAATTAATATTTCAAATTCAACATTAAAAATAAATTAAACGTTCAAAATCAAATGACCAAAATTTCGGGTCGTTACAAATATTAAGAAAAGTATTTATATACTTATCTCATCAGTATAAGTGTATTCACAAAACACTACATTTTCCATACTTAGAAAATGTAACCATATACTTATCTCAACGGTATAAGTATGTTTACAAAACAATATACTTACAATCTTAGAAAATATAACCATATACCTATATAACCATTATAAGTATATTCACAAAACGCTATAGTTTCAACACTTAGAAAATGTAACCATATATTTATCTCAACGGTATAAGTATATTAACAAAATCTTAATAAAGATTTCACTTCCAAAACCATACTTATTTGGGTTAAAACAATGGTCATTTAGAAATGTTGACAACGATAACCCAAAACACTTCTGGTGTAAGTAACAGGGTTGTATAGAAATTAGACCGAATATACTAACTACCACTTTCTAATTTCAAACTTGTATTATCCCTCGATTAACAGTGTAGTCAGACAAGTTACGGAACTATCTTTGCCTCGACATACATTCTTAATTCCTTGATAGGAACAAGTTTCCCTACCTTGGAGTTTGGTGTTAAGTATGAAAATAATATTTTCCATACCATCATAAGTTAAAATGATCATTTATGGAAATCAAATCTCATTCCTTTAATAAAACTCCTTTTTATAAACCTCTATATATTTACAAACTCCTTTTATAAATCTCTTTTTATATTTATAAAACTTCTTTTATAAATCTCCTTATTTTAAATCTCATACACTTATTACAAATCTTCATTTTCAAGATATGACTAAATACTTTCAATAAAAATGATCATTCCATATGTCACTATAAATTCACAAACGTGATTTATTATTTCAATTTATCTAAATGATATTACTTCCCTTTTTATAAAATATCCTTATAGATATATTCTTTTATTTATAAATACAATTTATAAATCTACCTTTCTGTATAATACTTTGTATAAATCATTTCACAAATATTTATTCCAAAATATTTCTATCTTCTTTAGAATTACTAAATTATAAAAGATAAATTACCCTTTTTCCTTAAATAAACATCCACTATTATAATAACTTTCTATAAAATAAATAATTCCAAACTTCTTTTAAAATATTTTCAAAAAGGTTGGAGTAGAATAGAGGAGTTTAAAAAGTATTTCTAAGTAAAATACCATAGAAAATTCCAAAAATCCCATTTAAAATCATTCTCCAAATCAAATCAATTTCAAATCAAAAACAACAAATAATAGTATTTCCAAAATACTAATGAGGTTCAGAGCTACCATAGTACTTAACCAATGCTGCTGCTACCTTTTAGAAAGGGTTCAACTTTTCAACATATCAAAGTCATATCTAATATGGCTGAACTGCCAATCTTTGACATTTAACAATTTATGCAATAAGTATAAAAATGAAATTCAAATTAACAGTGACGAGGAATCCAGATCCCTTTAGAAAATTCTCTGTATTACCTGTATTTCATTTTATATGTCATATGTTTTACAAAACAAAAAGTAAACCAAACCAAACAATAAATCATTCAAACATGCAAACAATAATTTATATCTACTATATATCATATTGTATTCATCCAAAGGTGAGTTAACTCGCCAAAATCCTAGATAACGCTTAAGCGTTACTACTCGATCTAAAATCAAATGGCGTTCGATTTTAACTCAAAATTCCACTTGCTCCAAACTTGACAAAATCAATTCCAATGCGTAGATAACACTTTTACGAACGTAGAGCAAAAGGCCGCATCTCGATTGGACCTTGCATGCAAAAGTTATTTGTTTAATAAGATTTAAGGTTAATTAATTATATAATTAACTAATTAATTACCCCTAATCCATCTTCCCTCTTATCCCCAATTTCAAAATTTCATGTACACAAACCCATCCACCCCCGTGCATGCATGAATCGACATGGAGCCACAGTCGATGAAATCAAGATCTGTCGACTCCACCGTGGTCCACGTCGCACGCTGTGCAGTTAAAGCGCTCGGTGGATTCAATGCGGTAGAGGTGCAAAAAGTCATAGCGGGGATGTAGCGAAGATATAGCGGGATATATCGGATTACTCTAAAATAGCATATAAATCCCATACTTGTTTTTTTACAAATATATAGATAGTAATTATGTGAAAAATTAACATTCAATTGAATTATAATTAATACAAAAATAATTTTAAATAAAAATATGTGCAAATGTATTGTAAATGAACGCTAAACTGTTATATAACTTAATTTAATTTAGTAGAATATTAGAGTATTATCATTTCTAAACATATATCCAAAATTCAATGAAATTAATTAATTTCATAATTTTTATAGCGTATAAATATCATTTTTCAATCCAATTTTTTTATAGAAGATATAGCGGAAATAGTGGAATATAGCGGAAATAACGGGATATAGCGGAAATAGCGGGGATTAAAGCGGAAAGGCTATATGTTGGGGATATATGGAAAAATCGTAGCGGTAGGAATCCGCTATAAGATATATCGGAGTTATAGCGGGGATATAGCGGGGCATTAACTACACAGGTCGCACGTCCTTCACAAGCACCCTGCCACATGTAACTCGACTACCACCAGCCATTTCCGACCTGAAGCCATACCCCCCTTAGCCCAATGTAGCATTTTCCCTCAAGCCACCGAAGTCGATGAGATTTCAGGGGAAGGTTCTCCTCGACAAGAGAAAAATGATGGTTCAATTGCCTCTACCTAACTCCCTCTCCATCGTCTCGAATCTCCAACCCTAGCCATGACCTAACACAAGTCAATCATCCCCATCACCACCAAACATGCCAATACTGGAATGGATTTGAAGCTCCATCTTCTACGAGTTCGACAAATCTAATTTCAAATTTTATCATGGTCTATAGCTATTGATTTTAGTTTTAGAAGGAGGAGGCTAGGTTTATATTGTTTACAGGAAATTGAAAAATGAAAAGAGAAAGAGGAATGAGGAAAAGGGTTAAGTGTTGGGGTTATTAGATTTTATAATTTCCGGTACTTTGCTACACAGTATCATGTTCGTGTACAAACCGCAAACAATAGAAATAAAATTACGATCGTGTACAACAGTGCGATACGATCACAGAACAACAATAAAATACAATGGTTATCTTACTTTGTGAAATTTCAAAAATACCAATGTTTACCGAAAAATACGTCAAACGATAATTTAGATATTTTCCAAATTGAAACTTATGGAAAAATCCTAAATAAAAATTAAAATACTTCATTAAAAATAAAGTCATTTTATTGACAATTGATTTTCTTATTATTTATTAAATTTGAATCAAACTTGAATATTTAATTAAATATTCTCATTTGAAACGTTAAAAATTGCAGGTCGTTACATTCTTCCCCCCTTAAAAGAATTTCTTTCCCAAAATTCCCAAATGAAGAAAAATGTCCTCACATCCTTAGATTTAAAAAGTTAATTAATCAAAATGAGTTATTAAACTTTCAAAATCGCATATGTTACAGAAAATTTTGGAAGCACCTCCTTTGCGCGGCTAGATCCGAAAAAACCGTAACATCAATATAAGCCCATATCTAGAACCTCCCATATCCGAGGACAACAAAACAACAATATATACTTATGATATCTTATAGAGTGTGTATGTTACATAGCAAACACATTCGTTAAGCATAAACACGTACCATTTTGCGAGCAAGTTAACTCTACTCATGAAACCAAAAGTACTAAGTAAGCCTTTGCTTTCATGTACCTGTAGCTCGCTTAAATAACCCAAAAGAGAGTTAAACATGAAAAATGAAAAAAAATACAACAACTCACCCATCATATATCTTGAATCTATGCCTGCTAAACCATACATAGCAATTACCTCACAAACAAATGCCATCAAACCATAAAACTTGCATCCCTAATCAAAGAAGCATACAATATATTAAAGCATGTAAAATGTACATATGCCATCCGTGCGCAATATCAAATCTGATCACTTGCTCGACCACACATACTTCTCTTTCGAACTTGCATCACTCACTCAACTTCTCTAGTGCGGATTCCAATCAGGTCCCTTGATTAGAATCCTCCATTTTCCTTTCATAGCCATATATTATGATTGAAAACTTCATAATGACATCAAAAATCCATAGTAAGTGTTCACAGCCAAGAATCGAGTGAAAGATCTTGGTTTGGATAGGTGTATATCACCTCAGAATCATGTACTCGAATCTAGATAAAGAAAGGTTATGTAAAGAAATGATCTATGTACAACTTATGTATTTATTCCATTGGTTTCTTAACTGCACCAATTACACCAATTATTTTTCAATTCACATTCATTTACATAAATAGTATTTCATTTAATACTAAAATCATTTACGAACCATTTCATAACACATTACTTACATTTATAAACATCCAAGACTTAAGTTCATATTCGTATAATACTCCACTACATCATAAGAGTATATATCTAATATCATATTTGTTTTACTTAACCAGGATATTCAACCAATTTATAACTTATTTTAACTTACTATCTTTCCATTCTAGAGTTACAAAACTCTACTTTTATATTTTCACAAATACTTAGTTTCAAGTTCCCAACTAATCTGAAGTTTTCGACTGTCCAAAATCGTCGAAAATTCAATTTTATTTCAATAAATGAAAACTACCAAACAACTTATCATAATGCAATGCACAAACTAAACTACCCTAATGCATAGGATACATGAGTCTACAAAATAATTTAACAGAAAACTCAAGAACTAAATGCCCGAGTTTTATTTTAAATCTTTTGAAATAAATATATATACATGTATCTTTTTGTATATCAAATCATACTTTCAAGATTTTTAAATCAGAATTTATTTTACCAAACAACCATGTAGCAAATTTTTATAGTAGCATCCCGCACTTTGAAACTTGAAAATAAATGCTGATGATGCTGCAGTTATCACCAAAATTATTTTCCAATGACAGAAGTGAGTGTAATGCTTTCTATCTCCTTTAAAATCCTTTTAAAAATATTTTTATTCATAAATACTTTCAAATAATACTATTATTATTTTACCCAAAACTAAGAAAAACAATTTTCAAAAGCACCAGGATTTAAGTTCTCCGATTCTCAACTTAAATCCTTTTTATTTATAAACCATATTTATAAACCATACTTATATAATTTCACCTTCTTAAATAAAAAATTTCATAAATGTTTGTCTTTGTTTAGATTATAATAAACAACTTTTATTAAAATTAAATTTTAACCCAACATTATCACCGAATGCCATATAATCAAACCGTGAAATTTAACTCACCGGGTGTTCGCTGAAACTGATTTTTCATTTCATGCATTGTAAAGCTCTTCGACTTCTCGTCAAAATGATTTACAATTTTGCATATATCTGAATCACAACAACTAACATTTTAGTCCATCATGCTTTGAGTTTATGTATGCATTTTCCATTCAACTTTGGTATATCTATTTATAATACTTTATTTGGGGTTATCAATATAAGATAGATGGTTTTAGTTGGTTGAATCGCTATGGTGATCCCGATTACTTCATTCTTGGTCGAAAGACGTAGAGTGGAATACTATCAGGTCTTGGATCATACATTTAGATAACAACTTTAATTGTTCAACTTGGAGTTGTGGAGAGGAGTCATTACTTTTTTCTTTTGTGCCAACTAACATGGAAGCAGGTGTCACTTCATTTTAGGCATTTTCAATCATTAACCAACAAATTTCATAGTTTCAATCATATGAGATTTTATTGCATAACAATTTCCATTAGATTGACTTCATTTGGTTTTGCGAGGTCTTTTAAGGGCATATTTTTTACTTGTTCCGTGATTGGCTTTACTTGATGTACTCAAACTCTTCTATATTTTTAAAAACTAAAGCGAGTCCCGCTAATGCTGCATGAACCAATGGAGCATAGGTGTAACGACCCAGAATTTTGAACAAATTAAATTGAGAATATTTAATTAATTTTAAATATTTGAACGATAATTTAATTTGAATCCCCGATATAAATTTGAATTTAACGATTAAATTATAAAAATTTAATCTATTGATTTGAATAAAAATATGAATCTTTAATTTTAAGCCGAAGAAAAATATTTCAAAAGCTTTTAAAATTCATATTGATAATACCGAAGATAATCGAACTTTTAGAATTTATTTTTAAACTGTTTTGCTCAGTTTTGAATTTAATTGTTTGAACCGATATTTAAAATAGTCATTTTTCAAACAGTCTCGGAATTCGACGAAACCAGTTCCATTGGGTCCGTAATATTGAATTATTACTGGATTTCCAATTTCATATTTTTTGGAGTTGTTTTGTGACCGTACGGTTAGAAAACGCGTGGGAATCCATATCGAATTCAAATTTAAAATCTCTATTTATATTAATTTAACATCACACGTTATCTCCCCTAATTCTACGCCTAAAATCACGAACGAGATCGTGTAAGCAGACCTACTCTCTGCAATGTCGCGTACGTTGGTCTCCCCTTCCTCCTCTGTTAAAATATCACGTCTGTTTCCTCTGTATAATTTAAAAACGAAATCCTGCAAAAGAAAAAAATGGCGACAAAATCATTTCGTTCCTCCTCTTCAACTCTGAAAAGCAAATCGAGAAAAAGGAGGCAGCTTTAAAAATCAAACGCATTCATTTTCTTCGTTAATAATGCCGAGCTCCCCCTCTTTAAAAACAAACGAAAAGGAATTCTCGTTCAAATCTAAATTGCCGAGCCTTCATCTTTACACTTTTCAATTCCCTCTCCACTATTTCAACTCGCGAGGCGATCTAGGGTTAGGTTCGAAATCATGGTCGTGAATGGCATCTCGATGGCGGTGGGCTCGATAGCAAAGCAGATGGGCGCGTTCACGCGATTTGAGGTTCGCGAGTTCTAGGTCTTAGGGGTTTCGGCATATTGGATCTGGAGGGAGGAATATCGAGGCGCTCGATTGTGGAAAGAATCGTGGAGGTGTGCGTGTGCTCTCGCGTGGTCGAGGGCGATGTCGAGAAACAGTCTGGGGCGGCCACGTACACGAGGTGATGGAAGGTGCGTCAATGTCGCGATAGGCTTGAAGACGAAGGATGTTCATGCGAGTGACAGAGGGAGTCTCGATCTGAGCAGCGTTCGTGGATCGCGAGTTCGGTCGTTGTGGTGGTTGTTCGCCGAAGTCAGGGTGTCGAGCGGCATCGAGTTCGTCCCAAAGGCAGTAAGGTATTTGCTGTTTCTTGTTTTTATTTCTTTTCAATTTAAATATATATATATCAACATATATGTTTGAAAAAAAACAGAGGAATTTTAAGCAGTAGGTTATAAACTAAATTAATTTCCTTAAGGATATGGATTTATATATGTATACGTATGTATGCTGTAAAATAAATCTCTAAGGTTATTACAGAAAAGAATTTATATAGATAAGATTTGAAAGAAAATATAATAGAGTTTTGAAAACCTATAATTATTTTTATAAGTATATATATATATATAAATAAAGTTTTGGAAAAAATAATATATGTATATATATTTTTCTAATAAATAGAAAACTTGTTACAGATAATTTTA
Source organism: Allium fistulosum (assembly GCA_030737815.1). Taxonomy (NCBI): domain Eukaryota; kingdom Viridiplantae; phylum Streptophyta; class Magnoliopsida; order Asparagales; family Amaryllidaceae; genus Allium; species Allium fistulosum. The sequence continues at coordinate 1,150,907,491 of CM060905.1, forward strand.
AAAATAAAAATATGTCTGTTTGAATATATAAAGCTTGAAAACAGAAAATTTATATGGAAAGGATTTTGATGTATATATGAATGTTAAAAATTTCAATTCAAAAATTATATACAGTTGGATCTCTGTTTGTAAATAGATGTATGGGTTGAAAAGAAATTGTAAAATCAGATTTTTATTTTACAGAGATATATTAAACGAGCAAATTTATAATAATAAAAGAAAATTAGTTCAAAATTTAATTGGATTGTTAAATGGTAATTAAGGGTTCGATTTATTCGAATATTAATAAAATGTAAAATGGTTTTTACAAGGTCTGAAAATCGTGGAAAAGAAAAAAAAGTTAAGAATGGAAAAGCAAGCCGGAAATGAAAATGGATGGCAAAAATAAAAGCTAAGGTGAGATTTTTCTCACTCAAATGAAAATTGGATTATACAGTTATTGATTGATATGATTGCTATTTGGATGTGATATTAGATATAGTAGGATATATCTATATATATAGCAATATATACATATTGGCATATGTATATATTGGATTGATTGATTTCCCGCCTCGTATAGCGGATGAGACCCTATTGCGCCGTTAGTAAGCGGATGATTTTTATAAAACCCATATACCGCGATATTCCACCTCGAAGTGGAATGGGTAGTGTGCTAACATCTGTGGATGCAGGGAAACAGGTTGGAGGGATCCAACTGGATTCCTCACCAGTATTTATTTATTTACAGATATTGATGTATATTCTGTTATCATATTGATATATGATGTTTGTTGTTGTGATTGACTAATTGGTGCTGTTGCATCATCGGATTCAGTTTTGAAGTTTAAAAATAACGACTTTTACTTTAAAAGGATTTTAAAGTGATTTTTGAAAGTAGACGTTTTATTCAATTTTTGAATTAATAAATAAACGTTCAAACTTTAAAGTTATAAAAGTTAAGATTTGTGAATTATAACCAAAAGGTAATTTCTTTTGAAATAAATAGTTAAGAAATTTATAAAATGGTTTTAATTGGAATTTTTGAATTATTAAAAACGATGTATGTAAAAGATGTACAAGATGGATACTTATAACTTTAAAATGTTGGTATTATAAAACGAGTTTTTATAAGCGTTAAAATGAATTTTTAAGAATTTATAAATAAATGAAATTTATAAATTGTGAACTAATAAATGGAAATGATTTTGTAAAATAAAGGAATTATAAGTATTTAACTTATAATTATGGATTGTTGGTATAAGATTTGAGTTATGAATCGAATTGTTAATAAAGGAGATTTATTAAATTGAAGTTGTTAGAAAATAAGAAATAGAATTTATAAACGTGTTTATAAATTCGAAATCAATTGGATTTGATAAATTAAATATAGAAGATCATTAAAGAAGATATATTCGAGATTTTGAATAGCGAATTTTTATTGAAATAAAACGTGTAGAAAATAGTGAAATGTAATTAGTGAAGTATATTCACGATTTTGGACAGTGAATATATTGTTAAGTAAAATAGATATGGTTTTGGGAAAGTGATATTTGAAATAAAGTTAATTGTTTTAAACGATGTTTTAAAATATATTGAATATCGAAATCATAGATTTCAACATTTATTGTTGAAATAGACGTTTTCGAGAAATAGAAGGAAATGGTGGACTATAACACTGTTGTTATAGTAAATGATTTCCGAAAGGAAATGTTTTATATAGTATTGGGATTTATACATCTATCTTAAAAATCCGAATCCCTATACTAGTGCTTTGAGTCGTCGTAACGATGTTTTACGTAACATTCGTTTTGACTCAAATGATTTCCTTAAAGAATGAATATATACTTAATATTGATTTAAGTATATCGAATATTTTTCAAGTGTTGAAAATAAATAATGTGTGAATCACTTATTTTTAAATAAGTATGGAATTACTTTCCTAATATGAAATGAAATGTTTTGAGATTTATCTTTGTAAAGATAAATTGAAATTGAATATTGAAAACGATTTGAAAATCGTATATCAGTAGATATTTTGAAATATAAATTCACTATGGAATTTATAAAAGAAAAGGGAATTTGTTTTAAAAATAAACGTTGATTTATTTTTGAAGTGTGGAAATTTTATATCTAGTAAAGATATTTTGGAAAATAAATAATTTGGAAAATTATTTGGAATCTGATGATGTTGCGCATCTTTATTGATAGTTAAATAACCGACTATCAATAATTACCTTGATAGGTATTTGTTGTGAATTGGATGAATTTGAATGCCACACTTATTTTTGAATAAGCGCTCACTATTCGGGTTAACCGGGAAAGGACCATGGGGTCGTATAACCCATTCCGAATATGTGATACGTCGTTATGAATTGCATTTGATGACCGGTGTTGAAGACCGGATATTTTTTGAAAACGGAAGGATTACCGTCGAGTTACTCTACATCAGCTGATCTCCGATTTAGAGGTTTTATCACCCTTAGTGACGGGAAGTCCGGACGTGATTGAAAATTATCCGGAATTGCAAGGGCTTCGTGAGAAGTGCCTTCGGTTCTGTTCGATCCCGGAACAGACTTGTATGGATTGTGTGTCTGACGTTACAATTTGAGATATAAAGCTGATTTCTTTCAAATACATTTCTGTTGGTGGCGGAGAATTTATTCTCTTAGCTTAACACGCTTCTCTGAGACGTACGAGCTCAGAGGTTATGTAGTTGAAATTTATCAGCGATATACTCCCAATTTGGTAACGTGCCATACTGAGTGTTGCTGTGAAATGATCAGTGTTTGATCATTTGTGATATGATCATTTGTTTGATCATTTATCTTTGTGATCATTTGTTTGACCCGAAGCATGGCTTTGTAGAAAGCGTAGCTTTGTGGACGAGACTTCGTCGAGCCTCACACCCCGGAAATGGTCGAAACAGGAAGGATGCAGCAAGGTTCTAGGGAGTAGCGCCCCTTAGTGTATGTCATTCCTTCTGGATAGAGGTGGTATCATGGTATGGAGCCCAGATACTTAACCTATGTTGATACTGCTTATTATGTGGTTTGTTGCGAATCGGGGATCCTCGGGAAGATCGGTTACGATCGGGGGATGGCATACGCGTGTCAGTAGTTACCTATTTTTGCAGAGGTAACCCGACCTTGTGTTGGCAGAGATCCGGTTAGGTTCTCGAGTCATCTTTTCCAGGGACGTACCCATCGTGGATAGGAAGTTCCTTAGCCTGACCATTTGTTGGAAATCCAAAGAAACAATACGAGCCTTGTACGGTTTTAGTTGTAGAACCTGCCATTTAATATGGTACCTATAGCAAGCATACTATAATGGTACCTATGCTGGCTAAGATTTATATTCTACTTTCGAAATGATTTCTACACTATGCACTAATAATAATATCAAAAATGATTTGATTTTGCGTAGTAAGCATCTTTGACTATCATAAGAAGAAATCTCCTCCAATTCTTCGTTTGGATTGTGTGTGTGGCGGGAGGTCTTATGGTAGTTTCATTTTCCAAAAGCATTGCGAATTTGTTTTATTTTCTGTAACAACCCGGTTTTTCACGTCAGTTTTAAATGACGATTAAATCGTTGTTAACTGCTAATGCAGATTTGAATCAAGTTTAAATTCATTGGAAAATTTGTTAAAAGAATTGTATGGGCTTTTCTTTATTAATTCAACCGGCTTCCTTTTGATTCAGATAAGGGTTGTATTATTTCCCCTTTCTTATTCGTTCGCAACCCAGACCCCTCCATTCATTCATTCGAAAACCCTAGATCTAAACGAAAAAAAAAATGGCGGCATCGTTCGTTCCTCCCTCCTTCATTTTCGAATACCCGACCCAATTCATTTTCGCGTGGAAAACCCTAAGTCTAAGAAAAAGAAATGGTGGCTCTGTCTTCTCGTTCGTTCCTCTTAGCTCGGAAATTTGGGCATGCTCGTCTCGTCGTCAAATTGGGGCTTCGTGCAATGTCAATCATTTGTGAACAATTGTGGCTGCTCCTCGATTAATCGAGTTCGACTTCGCCTTCTCGACCGGAAAAAGGTGAGTGAACGACCCTCACTCACATCTAATTTAAGCTCGTTATTCGTGAATCTTGTTGTTTACTTTCTCGACTACTGCTGTTATGAACTTGAGTGGTTTACCACTCACATATAGTTCATATCATTTTTGGTGATTTCTGGCATGTGCTTATTCGTGACTTGGGTATTTGATTATTTGAATTGTCAGTTGTTTATCTCGGCAGTTTCGTTTGGATGTTGATATCTTCCTGACTTTGTTTTGCTGGTATATTCAGAAATTATTTGATTACCATGATTTTTATTCATTTCGTGGTTATTACAGTGTTGGATCCTTTTTGAGTTTGATCATTTTGATTACTGGCATTTTAATGGCTCCGTCCATTCAAAATGATTTACTTTGTTATGTGGTTGATGAGTTTGTTTGACTTGGCCAGATTTTCGTTGTATCCACTACTTGCTTGTAGTTGTCTCTGGTTGTAGTCTTCGTTCTACTGTTGCCTGGGCTTCTTTGTGTGTCACTGCATATTTGATTGCACTGTCCACATGAGTTTGCTTTGATTTCATTCTTGAGCTTTTGCATTCGGGTACCTTTAGTTATATTCCTGGTAGTCTGATACTTGTTTCAGTTTGTTGTACACTACTCTTTTGAGATTGCAGTCTTCACTCTGGCCATACTGTATCCTTTCAGTTGAGCCTTGTTTAGTTGGTATAGCTTGCTTGATCCTTTTGTCTGCATACATCATTGTAGATTCTTTTGAGTTGTGATGTTATCTGCCTTAATTCTGATACATGAATCTGGTCCTTGTTAGTTTGTGGTTGTAGTCTAGTCGGATTCATGCATTTAGTTGCATCACTGATCCTTGCATTGTGGTTTCATGACTGCATTGCACTACTTCATGTATGGCTTTAGTTATATTCCTAGTGTTCATGATACATCACTGTGTTGCCTCATTGTTTTTGTGATGCTTTGATTTGTTGCACTCATTTGATTGTTGGTGCCTTCTTGAATTTCCAGTCTTGTTCATTAACCTTGTGTTGAACCTATCTGTATAATTGGGTTTGACCTTGTTTTTGATTCTGTACATTTCTCCGGCTTGACGTCTGTTTGTAGCCTCGCTCGTCTACTTGAGGCTTGGCATTTTATACCATCTCTGTTGAGGTTGATTTGTTGAGCCGCATATATGATTTGCTCATTTGTGCATCCCTGTAATTACTTGGGCATTTGAACTTTGTACTTGTACCATTCACTGTTTCCATTTGGGTTGCACTGTCACTTGTTCATTTGAGTTACATTCTAACCTAACTTTGACATGCTTTTGTCATTGTTCATCACTGGTTTGATGATTTTGATATTCCAGTAGTTGTGTTGCCATATTGGTTTCACTGCGTCTGCATGTACCTGAATACATGTTGTCCCTATGCTTTTGTAGTTCAATTGGGCTATACTGCTGCCTTGTTCTCGAAATTGAATTTGCACTGCCTAGTTCACTGTCGCATCCATGTATTGTCTCTCCTGTCTACTGCTTGTCTTAGTAGCCTTTCACTTCGGCTGGCACTAGAGTGTGCAGCCTGGGTGCTTGCTGATTGATCTTCTAGTGACTGTAATTTTATTGCATTCTTGCCTGGTATTCACGTGATGCCATCTTGAAGTCTGCACCTTGCTATGTTGAATTCCTATCCATGCTTGAACTAGACCGGATATTGAATTTTTATTGTGATCCGAGCTGTTGTAGTCCCTGTTTTCTGTCGATTGAGTAGAACTTGGGTCGAGGCTTGATTTTTATGTCTTGACCATTTCCGTTAAATTTGTACATTGAGTTGAATCCAGCTTAATGCTCGGATTTGACCGTGTGTTTGCGTTGTGATTTTATTTGAATCTCACTTGTGTTGAACCTGATTTTAGGTTTGACCTTGTACTCGTTTGTGAACTTTCATTGAGCTTTTGTGTATTTCATCACTGTATTGGCGAGGCAGTGCACGCGTGCGTGCACTGCAGCCAATTCAGAATTTGACATTTCAATTGTTTGAATTGATTTGGATTGCTGATTTGTTGTTTAACACTGTTTAGTGTTATATCTGCGGTTATCCGATTCTTTTATTGAGGAGTCAGATATACGAGATTTCTGTGACTGTCGTCTATTTGATATTTGACTATTATTGCTTCTATGCACTAATAACTGAGTTTGAATTAGACTGACCCGTGTATTATCTTCTTTTGAATGTAATACTCGGGTCAGACCCGAGTTATTTCAGGTTGTAGATTTTCTTATTTGAGTTGCTGTTCAGGATATGAAGACTTTTCACATCTTCTGAAGTTGTCAGTGTCATTTTATAGTAGTCGTGTCATTGTATAGAACGATATGTATTCATGTATATTAGTCGATAATGTACTTGTATATATAACTTCTAGAGTCGGCAGTTGTAGTTGTATCATATGTATTGTGTCAACTATGTATTAACTGACATCAGTTATATATATATGAGACTTTTGTTTTTATCTGTGTTCCGCATTTATATTATCTGTGTTATTGTTATATCTAATGTCCTAAACTATTACGAACCGTCGTAGTTCGTTTTATACTAGTATTGGGTGTGTCGATGGGAGTAAATAAATAATAGAAGAAAAATAAAAAGTATGTACCACTCCTATCGAGATAACCAATATTAGTGTAAGGCCAATTACGGATGGTCGCTCCTATCCAGCCTTATTCTTCGTAATAATAGACAGTATTTCCTTTAATACTCTTTGTTATTATGAGCATAGAGGTGGGGCGTCACAGTTGGTATCAGAGCCAGGTTTATGGACATAATATAAAACATAACTTGGATGGAACATATGTTACAACTATGGTCGATGTTTTATTTGTACTTTGAGTCAAAACTAAAGTTTTGAAATTTTGATGAAATTTTTAAATATCTTTATTTAAAAATAATAGTGAAACTGTGTTTTGTTGATTTGATTGAATTGTGTTCTGTTTATCAGAGTGCGCAGTGGAAACTATCTTCGCTGAGTACAACTGGTAATCTTTTTGATTTAAAAATCAAAATACGAAATTGATATGAATTTCATTTGTTGTTCACATAGCTGTAGTTATTTTGTTTCTTTGAGAATTTCGAATCCGAATTGATGATTCGAAGAAATTGCAAATATGTGATTTTTGTTGAAATTTCCGCTGGCTTTCTTTTGTACTAATCATCTATTGATTAGATTTTGCTGTTTTGAATTATCTTCATTGAAGATACCTTCGAATGATTTCTTTGTTCATTCTGTAGTACGTGCAAAAATTTGAATTGCACATTATTGCATTTATTTTACGTTGAACCGATGCTTGGTTATGAAACGTATTTTGTTGCCGTTATTTTTATAACGAGATTTTACACCAATGCTATATTTTGAAGTACGGTGTTTTGTGGCATTTTGATGAATGAAAATTCACTGACATTACATTTTGATGTAGATTGTTTTGATGTGATTTTGACATTTTAAAACTACTGTCGCTTTGGCTTCCGTAACCGTCAAATTTTAAAAAAGTGGATTTTCAAGCGGTTATTCCGCAATACTGATTTGTAACCATTTTTACGGTATTTTGAGAAGTACAATTTCCTTATCGAAATTGTTACTGATTTGCTGTTTTAATCACGTGGTTAGAAAATTGTTTTAAAATGAAAATTGTTTTATAAAATTTTAGCAGTTTGCGTTTTCAAAAGAATGAGAAAGCGACTTAAACGATTCAGAAAAATCGAGGATTATGACCCCTTTCTTTTACTGTTTCGCTTAACTCCGGACTTGTTCAGTTGAGAATGCGAATTGTTATTTTTACAAAATAAATAAAATTGTTTTCAAAATTTTTTACAGTTTGCGATTTCAAAAGAATGAGGAAGCGATTTAAACGTTTCAGCAAAATCGAGGACTATGACCCCTTTCTTTTACTGATTCGCTTAATTCCGGACTTGTCCGTTTGAGAATGTGAAATGTATTTTTACAAAATACACAATTTTGCACTTTCAAGGAAACGATGAAGAGAATCAAACGATTTAGTAAAACACGTGGTATAGGACATGTGCGTTTGCTATTTCGGTTAATTCCGGACTCGTTAATTGAAATATTTGATGATTTTGTGGGCTTTCGAGCCACTCTGCGGACTTTCGGGTCATTTGTTGGGCTTTCGGGCCACTCTGCGGACCTTCGGGTCATTTGTTGGGCTTTCGGGCCACTCTGCGGACCTTCGGGTCAATTACCAGTACTAGACCTTCGGGTCACTCTGCGGACCTTCGGGTCAATCTGATGGGCGCCAAAATTATGTTGAGTACTTGGTAGGCTTCGGCCACTCTGAGATGCACGTGCGGCGAATTAAAAATCTCCATCTGATGGGATCGATCCAAGCTTTTATGTTGATTTTCTAGTCTTCTTAATTGATTTCTAGATATTTGTTGCATCCAATTATCTGCAGGTAATTGGATATTTGTTGATATGAGTTCTGATTATCGTTTTTGATAATCAGATATTTGTTGTTTCTAATTATCGCTTGTGATAATTAGATATTTGTTGATATGAGTTCTGATTATCGTTTTTGATAATCAGATATTTGTTGTTTCTAATTATCGCTTGTGATAATTAGATATTTATTGATATGAGTTCTGATTATCGTTTTTGATAATCAGATATTTGTTGTTTCTAATTATCGCTTGTGATAATTAGATATTTGTTGATATGAGTTCTGATTATCGTTTTTGATAATCAGATATTTGTTGTTTCTAATTATCGCTTGTGATAATTAGATATTTGTTGATATGAGTTCTGATTATCGTTTTTGATAATCAGATATTTGTTGTTTCTAATTATCGCTTGTGATAATTAGATATTTGTTGATATGAGTTCTGATTATCGTTTTTGATAGTCGGATATTTGTTGTTTTTAATTATCGCTTTTGATAATTAAATATTTGCTGATTTGAGATTTAATTATCGCTTTTGATAATTAAATATTTGCTGATTTGAGATTTAATTATCGCTTTTGATAATTAAATATTTGCTGATTTGAGATTTAATTATCGCTTTTGATAATTAAATATTTGTTGATTTGAGATTTAATTATCGCTTTTGATAATTAAATATTTGTTGATTTGAGATTTAATTGTCGCTTTTGATAATTAAATATTTGCTGATTTGAGATTTAATTATCGCTTTTGATAATTAAATATTTGTTGATTTGAGAAATTTGATTATCGTTTTTGATAATCGAATATTTGTTGAATTTTAAATTTGATTATCGTTTGTGATAATCGAATATTTGTTGATATGAGAAATTTGATTATCGTTTTTGATGATTGAATATTTGCGATTCTTGAGATTTGAGCTTCGTCTTTTTCTCTGGCGATTCAGGTGAGTAATTTGATTTACTCACATTCAATTCGTGCTCTGTATGGGATTTCTGCTCTGTTTTTCCTTCTCTTTTAGTTGTTGGAACTCGATTGTTCTTGCTTTTGTTAGTCGTCTGATTTTGATCCCTGATTCCCACGAGGTTGATTCTTTTGGTTTGAAGCAGTCGAACCTTTTGATTTCTTATCTAATACCTCCCCGTTGACACTTGCTTTGCTTATACATTCGACATTGCCATGCTCTTTTGGTTGTTACCTTTTATCCATTTATTCCCTATGATTGCGTGGATGCAATTTCTTTAAGGAGGGGAGTCTGTAACAACCGGTTTTTCACATCAGTTTTAAATGACGATTAAATCGTTGTTAACTGCTAATGCAGATTTGAATCAAGTTTAAATTCATTGGAAAATTTGTTAAAAGAATTGTATGGGCTTTTCTTTATTAATTCAACCGGCTTCCTTTTGATTGAGATAAGGGTTGTATTATTTCCCCTTTCTTATTCGTTCGCAACCCAGACCCCTCCATTCATTCATTCGAAAACCCTAGATCTAAACGAAAAAAAAATGGCGGCATCGTTCGTTCCTCCCTCCTTCATTTTCGAATACCCGACCCAATTCATTTTCGCGTGGAAAACCCTAAGTCTAAGAAAAAGAAATGGTGGCTCTGTCTTCTCGTTCGTTCCTCTTAGCTCGGAAATTTGGGCATGCTCGTCTCGTCGTCAAATTGGGGCTTCGTGCAATGTCAATCATTTGTGAACAATTATGGCTGCTCCTCGATTAATCGAGTTCGACTTCGCCTTCTCGACCGGAAAAAGGTGAGTGAACGACCCTCACTCACATCTAATTTAAGCTCGTTATTCATGAATCTTGTTGTTTACTTTCTCGACTACTGCTGTTATGAACTTGAGTGGTTTACCACTCACATATAGTTCATATCATTTTTGGTGATTTTTGGCATGTGCTTATTCGTGACTTGGGTATTTGATTATTTGAATTGTCAGTTGTTTATCTCGGCAGTTTCGTTTGGATGTTGATGTCTTCCTGACTTTGTTTTGCTGGTATATTCAGAAATTATTTGATTACCACGATTTTTATTCATTTCGTGGTTATTACAGTGTTGGATCCTTTTTGAGTTTGATCATTTTGATTACTGGCATTTTAATGGCTCCGTCCATTCAAAATGATTTACTTTGTTATGTGGTTGATGAGTTTGTTTGACTTGGCCAGATTTTCGTTGTATCCACTACTTGCTTGTAGTTGTCTCTGGTTGTAGTCTTCGTTCTACTGTTGCCTGGGCTTCTTTGTGTGTCACTGCATATTTGATTGCACTGTCCACATGAGTTTGCTTTGATTTCATTCTTGAGCTTTTGCATTCGGGTACCTTTAGTTATATTCCTGGTAGTCTGATACTTGTTTCAGTTTGTTGTACACTACTCTTTTGAGATTGCAGTCTTCACTCTGGCCATACTGTATCCTTTCAGTTGAGCCTTGTTTAGTTGGTATAGCTTGCTTGATCCTTTTGTCTGCATACATCATTGTAGATTCTTTTGAGTTGTGATGTTATCTGCCTTAATTCTGATACATGAATCTGGTCCTTGTTAGTTTGTGGTTGTAGTCTAGTCGGATTCATGCATTTAGTTGCACCACTGATCCTTGCATTGTGGTTTCATGACTGCATTGCACTACTTCATGTATGGCTTTAGTTATGTTCCTAGTGTTCATGATACATCACTGTGTTGCCTCATTGTTTTCCAGTCTTCAGCCTGCATCATTGTTTTTGTGATGCTTTGATTTGTTGCACTCAGTTGATTGTTGGTGCCTTCTTGAATTTCCAGTCTTGTTCATTAACCTTGTGTTGAACCTATCTGTATAATTGGGTTTGACCTTGTTTTTGATTCTGTACATTTCTCCGGCTTGACGTCTGTTTGTAGCCTCGCTCGTCTACTTAAGGCCTGGCATTTTATAGCATCTCTGTTGAGGTTGATTTGTTGAGCCGCATATATGATTTGCTCATTTGTGCATCCCTGTAATTACTTGGGCATTTGAACTTTGTACTTGTACCATTCACTGTTTCCATTTGGGTAGCACTGTCACTTGTTCATTTGAGTTACATTCTAACCTAACTTTGACATGCTTTTGTCATTGTTCATCACTGGTTTGATGATTTTGATATTCCAGTAGTTGTGTTGCCATATTGGTTTCACTACGTCTGCATGTACCTGAATACATGTTGTCCCTATGCTTTTGTAGTTCAATTGGGCTATACTACTGCCTTGTTCTCGAAATTGAATTTGCACTGCCTAGTTCACTGTCGCATCCATGTATTGTCTCTCCTGTCTACTGCTTGTCTTAGTAGCCTTTCACTTCGGCTGGCACTAGAGTGTGCAGCCTGGGTGCTTGCTGATTGATCTTCTAGTGACTGTAATTTTATTGCATTCTTGCTTGGTATTCACGTGATGCCATCTTGAAGTCTGCACCTTGCTATGTTGAATTCCTATCCATGCTTGAACTAGACCGGATATTGAATTTTTATTGTGATCCGAGCTGTTGTAGTCCTTGTTTTCTGTCGATTGAGTAGAACTTGGGTCGAGGCTTGATTTTTATGTCTTGACCATTTCCGTTAAATTTGTACATTGAGTTGAATCCAGCTTAATGCTCGGATTTGACCGTGTGTTTGCGTTGTGATTTTATTTGAAACTCACTTGTGTTGAACCTGATTTTAGGTTTGACCTTGTACTCGTTTGTGAACTTTCATTGAGCTTTTGTGTATTTCATCACTGTATTGGCGAGGCAGTGCACGCGTGCGTGCACTGCAGCCAATTCAGAATTTGACATTTCAATTGTTTGAATTGATTTGGATTGCTGATTTGTTGTTTAACACTGTTTAGTGTTATATCTGCGGTTGTCCGATTCTTTTATTGAGGAGTCGGATATACGAGATTTCTGTGACTGTCGTCTATTTGATATTTGACTATTATTGCTTCTATGCACTAATAACTGAGTTTGAATTAGACTGACCCGTGTATTATCTTCTTTTGAATGTAATACTCGGGTCAGACCCGAGTTATTTCAGGTTGTAGATTTTCTTATTTGAGTTGCTGTTCAGGATATGAAGACTTTTCACATCTTCTGAAGTTGTCAGTGTCATTTTATAGTAGTTGTGTCATTGTATAGAACGATATGTATTCATGTATATTAGTCGATAATGTACTTGTATATATAACTTCTAGAGTCGGCAGTTGTAGTTGTATCATATGTATTGTGTCAACTATGTATTAACTGACATCAGTTATATATATATGAGACTTTTGTTTTTATCTGTGTTCCGCATTTATATTATCTGTGTTATTGTTATATCTAATGTCCTAAACTATTACGAACCGTCGTAGTTCGTTTTATACTAGTATTGGGTGTGTCGATGGGAGTAAATAAATAATAGAAGAAAAATAAAAAGTATGTACCACTCCTATCGAGATAACCAATATTAGTGTAAGGCCAATTACGGATGGTCGCTCCTATCCAGCCTTATTCTTCGTAATAATAGACAGTATTTCCTTTAATACTCTTTGTTATTATGAGCATAGAGGTGGGGCGTCACATTTTCTTTGTGAAAAATAACTGTTTTACGATCTCACACCAGTCACCATGACTGACTCAGATTTTATTGTTCCCTTCTAAACTCTGGGTGCCCACCAATTTCCACACGGGCAGCCTAGAGTTATGTTATCAGGATATTCTGGATATTCTGGAGCTTAGGAAGCAAGCAGGATGGCGAAACGTATCACCTATACTTTATTTTATTCTGCTGTGTATTCTGTATGAGACAAGTTTATATAACTGTCCATTGTTGTATATTGACTCTGATTGATGTATGTATAAACTGATATAGTTCTTTGTTTTAAAGGACTAGTGATTATCTATTATATTTTTGTTCCGCTGCGATATGTGAGATTCTGATATTGTTTTCTGTTCTGATGTTGTTCTGTTGTTCTTCTCTTCTTCTCTTCTTTCTTCTCTTCTTCTTCTTCTGCCTTTTTTTCTTTTTCTTAAAACCCCTCAGGGTTCGTATTTCCATGCATTTTGAGTTAATCAATGGAGATTAGTGGTTAATCAAGACGTATGGATTTACGGGTCTTGACAGCGTGGTATCAGAGCATATGGTTAAGCGACAACCCTGCTCTGTTGGGTGTTACTCATTAGAGATAGAGTCAGTAGTACTCTAGAATGAGTGTGAGTGTAATAATAGATACGAATGCGTATTTGTTAGTGAATATGAAATTGTTTTGTATTGTGTTGACTTATCAGTTGATTGTTTATAGATTCTGGTCAGAACAGTCTAGCTAACTGTAATCGATAGGGGTTTCTAAAATCTTAAACAAGATAAACTGACACAGTATTGTTTTAAATAGGGTAAATGAAATAATTTTGCCCGAAACTATATTTGTATAGAAAAGAAATGATTTTCTATGAATTATCATAGTATATGGTTGCATGTTTGTTAGGAAAGTGGTAATATTGAAATGTTATCATTATTATATGAAATTGAATAAGAAATTGAAATCGTAACTCCAAAGTTAAGAAATAAATTCACATACAAATGAAATTTAAAGAATATAAATTATAAATGTGATTTGTAATTTGAAATGGAATTCCAGAGAGGTTTTTAGAAATGTTTTGAAAAGAATTTGAAAATTTTGGAGATTTGGAAAGTTTAATTCTTTTTTGATTTGAAAATGGATTTCAAAGGTTTTGGAAAGTATTTTGAAGAGATGAAAAGCTCTAAACTCTTTTCTGTAACAAACCGGGAATTCGCATTTAATTATTATCGTCATTGGACGATTAATATTGTTTGTTAATTGTTGTTGGAGTTTTTAATCAGTAGAAATTCTTTTGAAAATTTGTTAAAAAGGGCATGGGCTTTATAAATATTTTTGGGCCATGTTTTAATTGGGTTTGTGAAAATTAGCTAAGTATAACCGATTCCCCTTTTAATTGCCTCGTTTGTTTTTAAACCCGTTCCTTCCTCTTTACCCTTTTTATTAGAAACCCTACATAAAAATCGAACGAAGAAAAATAAATGGCGGCCCCTTTTTATTTTCATTTTTCGTTCGAAATTAGGGTTATCGAATTGAAGCGCCGCTTGGGGTAGGTTTTGGATTCTCGGCTGCTTCAGATTGTCCAACGCCTCCACGTGAACGTGTTCGTCAACAAAGGTGAGTGACACTTCACTCACATCCAATTCAAATTTTAGATGAATTTCTGACTTGTTCGAATGTGTGACTTTCGTTGTTTTCGACAATCACGGCTTTATCTTGTTTTTGATATTATCAAATTTTGAACTGTGGATTCATGTTTTTGCTGGCTTCAATATTGGTTTGAGATTTCACATGCTTGGTTGAGTGAATTCATTTGATACTGTCACATGCTACTTGGTCACCGTCGCATAAATGTTTCCTTCTGTTGTAGTTTCCTCTGGTTCATGTTGATGAATTCTGTTTCCTTGATCATTTTCAGCTTCATAAGATATTTGGCATGTCTTTGTCTTATATATATGAATTTGTTGTTATGTTTCATGATTTCTTTCTGCATTGACTGGTTGCACTATATCACCACTGTTGCAAGTGTCCTTTGATGTTGAGCCACTGTCTGTCACTGTTGATATGTCCACTTGAGAGCATGTTGATAACCTATAGGGTTGTATTGGTCTAGTTCCCCGTGAACTTCATGTGTGCCGAGTCTGGACAGTGTTGCATTGCACTGGATTGTGGTTTCGGGCCTGTAGCCTTGTGTTGATTCTGTTTTGCTGTAGACTTCACTGTTGTGGCTATGCACATCATTTTTTGATTCAAGGTTTAGTTCTTGTATCCTGTATTTGTGTCACAGTGGTACATTTATGTCCACAGCCGCGTCTTGCATTTTGTTCATCATGTCACTGTTTTCAGTTGAAGTCTGTATCTGTTAGTGGATCTCTGTCTTGTTCGAAAGTGATACTTCCATTATTGTTCCAAATATGCTTGTTGGCCTGGTTCATCATGTAGTCTTCACTTTAATCCTTGACTTCATGTAGTTTTCTGTTATTTGTCGCAGTTTTTTTTTGCATCTTCTGGGTACTTTATTCTTTACTACTTTGGTTGTGTCGCAGCCATTTTATTGCATATATTGGGGATTATACATTTGAGTTAGTTCACTGAAGCATCATTGTCACCATTTATTTGATTCTGTGGTTTGGTTGCACTACCTGTTACCTTGATTACACTATCTTCATATTTAGTGGTAGCTGCATTTTTGGTTGCAGTCTCGTCCTTGCTAGTTTGCATTGCATTAATACATTTGGATTTGTTTCCGAATTTCCTTGTGTGAACCCAGCATTTTGGGTTTGACCTTATGGTCATTTGTGAATTTTAAAAGGTGTACATGATTACCCATGTCTGCCTGTCTTGACTATTTGGGGAAATTGACATTTGGTTTATAGGTCATCGATTGATTTCTTCTTTGGTTTTGGAATTGTACTCCACTGTATTGATGAATTTAATCACTGTCTAGATTTCGGACATTGTTTCATAGTGCTTACTGGGTTGCTTTTACTTGCAATTGTGTTGAGTCACGATTAGTCGTGATTTGACCTTTGCAGTTAGGATGTACTGTAGTGGCGAGGCAGTGCACGCATGCGTGTACTGCAGCCACACAGTTTGGTTCGACTTAACCACTTTGAGATTTTCTAATTATTTATTTAATAATTGGATTTTGTGTTAAATTGCTATTTAGGCAATTCTGTTGTTTTCCGAATTATCTGCATTGGTGAAATTTTTATCTATCTTTGTTAATGGTTTGGATTTGCTGGTTTGTTGTTTAACACTGTTTAGTGTTATATCTGTCGTTATCCGATTCTCTTATCGAGGGGTCGGGTATACGAGATTTCTGTGACTGTCATCTATTTGATATTTGATTATTATTGCTTCTGTACATTAATAACTGAGTTTGAATTAGACTGACCCGTGTATTATTTTCTTTTGAATTTAATACTCGGGTCAGACCCGAGTTATTTCAGGTTGTAGATTTTCTTCTTTGAGTTGCTGTTCAAGATATGAAGACTTTTCACATCTTCTGAAGTTGTCAGTGTCATTTTGTAGTAGTCGTGTCATTGTATAGAACGATATGTATTCATGTATATTAGTCGATAATGTACTTGTATATATAACTTCTAGAGTCGACAGTTGTAGTTGTATCATATGTATCGTGTCAACTATATTGTAACCGACATCGGTTATATATATATGAGATTTTTTGTTAATCTGTGTTCCGCATTTATATTATCTGTGTTATTGTTATATCTAATGTCCTAAACTATTATGAACTATCGTAATTTGTTTTATACTGATAATTGGATATGTCGATGGGAGTAAATAAATAATAGATGAAAAATAAAAAGTATATACCACTCCTATCGAGATAACCAATATTAGTGTAAGGCCAATTACGGATGGTCGCTTCTATCCAGCCTTATTCTTCGTAATAATAGACAGTATTTCTTTTAATACTCTTTGTTATTATGAGCATAGAGGTGGGGCGTCACAGTTGGTATCAGAGCTTGGGGTTTATGGACATAATATAAAACATAACTTGGATGGAACATATGTTACAACTATTGGTCGATGTTTTATCTGTGATTTGAGTCAAAACTAAAGTTTTGAAATTTTGATGAAATTTTTAAATATCTTTATTTAAAAATAAAAGTGGAATTGTGTTTTGTTGTTTTGATGAAATTGTGTTCTGATGATTTGATTGAGTTGTGTTCTATTTATCAGAGTGCGCAGCGGAAACAGTGAAACTGTCTTCGCTGAGTACAACTGATAATCTTTTTGATTTAAAAATCAAAATACGAAATTGATATGAATTTCATTTGTTGTTTACATAGCTGTAATTATTTTGTTTCTTTGAGAATTTCGAATCCAAATTGAGGATTCGAACCAATTACAGTTATGTGATTTTTATTGAGATCTTTGCTGGTTTTCTTTTATGCTAATCATATATTGATTAGATTTTTGCCGTTTTGAATTATCTTCATTGAAGATACCTTCGAATGATTTCTTTGTTCATTTTGTAGTACGTGTAAAAATTTGAATTGCACGTTATTGCATTTATTTTACGTTGAACCGATGCTTGGTTATGAAACGTATTTTGTTGCCGTTATTTTTATAACGGGATTTTTACACCAGTGCTATTTTGAAGCACGGTGTTTTGTGGCATTTCTGATGAATGGAAATTCACTGATATTACATTTTGATGAGATTTTGACGTTTAAAAAAAAAAAAAAATTTCTGCTGCTTTGGCTTCAGTAACCGTCAAGTTTTAAAAGTGGATTTTCTAGCGATTATTCCGCAATGCTGTTTTGTGACCGTTTTTACGGTATTTTGAGAAGTACAATTTCCTTGTCGAAATTGTTACTGATTTGTTGCTTTAATCACGTGATTGGAAAATCGTTTTAAAATGAAAATTGTTTTATAAATTTTTAACAGTTTACGTTTTCAAAAGAATGAGAAAGCGACTTAAACGTTTCAGCAAAATCGAGGACTATGACCCCTTTCTTTTACTGATTCGCTTAATTCCGGACTTGTCCGTTTGAGAATGTGAAATGTATTTTTACAAAATACACAACTTTGCACTTTCAAGGAAACGATGAAGAGATTTAAACGATTTAGCAAAAGTGCGGAGTATGGAACCACACTTTTACTATTTCGGTTAATTCCGGACTCGTTAATTGAATATCTGTTGTTTTGATGATTTTGATGGATTTTACAGTTTCAAGGAAACGATGAAGAAAATTAAACAATTTAGTAAAACTCGTGGTTATGGGACATGTGCGTTTACTATTTTGGTTAATTCCGGACTCGTTAATTGAAATATTTTGATGCTTTCGTGTGCTTTCGAGCCACTATGTTGGACCTTCGGGTCATATGTTGGACCTTCGGGTCATATGTTGGACCTTCGGGTCAAATACCAGTACTAGACCTTCGGGTCATATGTTGGACCTTCGGGTCATTTGTTGGGCGCCAAAATTATGTTGAGTACTTGGTAGGCTTCGGCCATATGTTGTTGCACGTGCGGCGAATTAAAAACTCGCCATCTGATGGGATCGATCCAAGCTTTTATGTTGATTTTCTAGTCTTCTTAATTGATTTCTAGATATTTGTTGTTTCCAATTATCTGCAGGTAATTGGATATTTGTTGATATGAGTTCTGATTATCGTTTTTGATAATCAGATATTTGTTGTTTCTAATTATCGCTTGTGATAATTAGATATTTGTTGATATGAGTTCTGATTATCGTTTTTGATAATCAGATATTTGTTGTTTCTAATTATCGCTTGTGATAATTAGATATTTGTTGATATGAGTTCTGATTATCGTTTTTGATAATCAGATATTTGTTGTTTCTAATTATCGCTTGTGATAATTGGATATTTGTTGATATGAGTTCTGATTATCGTTTTTGATAATCAGATATTTGTTGTTTCTAATTATCGCTTGTGATAATTAGATATTTGTTGATATGAGTTCTGATTATCGTTTTTGATAATCAGATATTTGTTGTTTCTAATTATCGCTTGTGATAATTAGATATTTGTTGATATGAGTTCTGATTATCGTTTTTGATAATCAGATATTTGTTGTTTCTAATTATCGCTTTTGATAATTAGATATTTGTTGAATTTGAGAAATTTGATTATCGTTTTTGATAATCGAATATTTGTTGAATTGAAAATTTGATTATCGCTTGTGATAATCGAATATTTGTTGATTTGAATTTGATTATCGTTTTTGATAATCGAATAATTGTTGAATTTGAAATTTAATTATCGCTTTTGATAATTAAATATTTATTGATTTGAATTTGATTATCGTTTTTGATAATCGAATATTTGTTGATTTAAGAAATTTGATTATCGTTTTTGGTAATCGAATATTTGCTGATTTAAGAAATTTGATTATCGTTTTTGGTAATCGAATATTTATTGATCTGGGATTTAATTATCGCTTTTGATAATTAAATATTTGCTGATTTGGGATTTAATTATCGCTTTTGATAATAAAATATTTGCTGATTTGGGATTTAATTGTCGCTTTTGCTAATTAAATATTTGTTAATTTAAAAGTTGATTACCGTTTGTGGTAATTAAATAATTGTTGATTTGTTTTCTGACTATCGTTTGAATAATTAGATGTTTGCTGATTTTATTGATATGAGAATTTCTAGTCTCTAAATTAGTCTAGATTATGTTGATTTTATTGAATTGCTATTTTCTATCTATCTTTGTAATAGTTAGAGTTTGTTGATTATGGAATTTGTGTTTTCTAGTTATTTGTTGGATAACTAGATATTTGCAGTTTGCGATTTGTGTTTTGTGTTTCATAATTATCTTTGTTAATAATTAGATTTAGTTGCTTCTAATTATCGTATCGATAATTAGATATTGCTGTTTTTGGCTTCTGTATTCTAATTATCTATTGATAATTGAATATTGCTGATAATTGAATTTATTCAGTTTTGCTGTTTTCTGATTATTTATCTGATAATCAGACTTTTGTTGAGAATGTGTGAATTTCTTTTATTAGATTAAAAGATTTCTTTGGTGTTGTGTTCTCGATCTTTATTTTTCTAGCTTAACCAGTTTATGTTAGAGAAATAATTATTATTGACAACCTTAATTATGAAAATTGCGGGGACGCAATTTCCATAAGGAGGGGAGTCTGTAACAAACCGGGAATTCGCATTTAATTATTATCGTCATTGGATGATTAATATTGTTTGTTAATTGTTGTTGGAGTTTTTAATCAGTAGAAATTCTTTTGAAAATTTGTTAAAAAGGGCATGGGCTTTATAAATATTTTTGGGCCATGTTTTAATTGGGTTTGTGAAAATTAGCTAAGTATAACCGATTCCCCTTTTAATTGCCTCGTTTGTTTTTAAACCCGTTCCTTCCTCTTTACCCTTTTTATTAGAAACCCTACATAAAAATCGAACGAAGAAAAATAAATGGCGGCCCCTTTTTATTTTCATTTTTCGTTCGAAATTAGGGTTATCGAATTGAAGCGCCGCTTGGGGTAGGTTTTGGATTCTCGGCTGCTTCAGATTGTCCAACGCCTCCACGTGAACGTGTTCGTCAACAAAGGTGAGTGACACTTCACTCACATCCAATTCAAATTTTAGATGAATTTCTGACTTGTTCGAATGTGTGACTTTCGTTGTTTTCGACAATCACGGCTTTATCTTGTTTTTGATATTATCAAATTTTGAACTGTGGATTCATGTTTTTGCTGGCTTCAATATTGGTTTGAGATTTCACATGCTTGGTTGAGTGAATTCATTTGATACTGTCACATGCTACTTGGTCACCGTCGCATAAATGTTTCCTTCTGTTGCAGTTTCCTCTGGTTCATGTTGATGAATTCTGTTTCCTTGATCATTTTCAGCTTCATAAGATATTTGGCATGTCTTTGTCTTATATATATGAATTTGTTGTTATGTTTCATGATTTCTTTCTGCATTGACTGGTTGCACTATATCACCACTGTTGCAAGTGTCCTTTGATGTTGAGCCACTGTCTGTCACTGTTGATATGTCCACTTGAGAGCATGTTGATAACCTATAGGGTTGTATTGGTCTAGTTCCCCGTGAACTTCATGTGTGCCGAGTCTGGACAGTGTTGCATTGCACTGGATTGTGGTTTCGGGCCTGTAGCCTTGTGTTGATTCTGTTTTGCTGTAGACTTCACTGTTGTGGCTATGCACATCATTTATTGATTCAAGGTTTAGTTCTTGTATCCTGTATTTGTGTCACAGTGGTACATTTATGTCCACAGCCGCGTCTTGCATTTTGTTCATAATGTCACTGTTTTCAGTTGAAGTCTGTATCTGTTAGTGGATCTCTGTCTTGTTCGAAAGTGATACTTCCATTATTGTTCCAAATATGCTTGTTGGCCTGGTTCATCATGTAGTCTTCACTTTAATCCTTGACTTCATGTAGTTTTCTGTTATTTGTCGCAGTTTTTTTTTGCATCTTCTGGGTACTTTATTCTTTACTACTTTGGTTGTGTCGCAGCCATTTTATTGCATATATTAGGGATTATACATTTGAGTTAGTTCACTGAAGCATCATTGTCACCATTTATTTGATTCTGTGGTTTGGTTGCACTACCTGTTACCTTGATTACACTATCTTCATATTTAGTGGTAGCTGCAGTTTTGGTTGCAGTCTCGTCCTTGCTAGTTTGCATTGCATTAATACATTTGGATTTGTTTCCGAATTTCCTTGTGTGAACCCAGCATTTTGGGTTTGACCTTATGGTCATTTGTGAATTTTAAAAGGTGTACATGATTACCCATGTCTGCCTGTCTTGACTATTTGGGGAAATTGACATTTGGTTCATAGGTCATCGATTGATTTTCTTCTTTGGTTTTGGAATTGTACTCCACTGTATTGATGAATTTAATCACTGTCTAGATTCCGGACATTGTTTCATAGTGCTTACTGGGTTGCTTTTACTTGCAATTGTGTTGAGTCACGATTAGTCGTGATTTGACCTTTGCAGTTTGGATGTACTGTAGTGGCGAGGCAGTGCACGCGTGCGTGTACTACAGCCACACAGTTTGGTTCGACTTAACCACTTTGAGATTTTCTAATTATTTATTTAATAATTGGATTTTGTGTTAAATTGCTATTTAGGCAATTCTGTTGTTTTCCGAATTATCTGCATTGGTGAAATTTTTATCTATCTTTGTTAATGGTTTGGATTTGCTGGTTTGTTGTTTAACACTGTTTAGTGTTATATCTGTCGTTATCCGATTCTCTTATCGAGGGGTCGGGTATACGAGATTTCTGTGACTGTCATCTATTTGATATTTGATTATTATTGCTTCTGTACATTAATAACTGAGTTTGAATTAGACTGACCCGTGTATTATTTTCTTTTGAATTTAATACTCGGGTCAGACCCGAGTTATTTCAGGTTGTAGATTTCTTCTTTGAGTTGCTGTTCAGGATATGAAGACTTTTCACATCTTCTGAAGTTGTCAGTGTCATTTTGTAGTAGTCGTGTCATTGTATAGAACGATATGTATTCATGTATATTAGTCGATAATGTACTTGTATATATAACTTCTAGAGTCGACAGTTGTAGTTGTATCATATGTATCGTGTCAACTATATTGTAACCGACATCGGTTATATATATATGAGATTTTTTGTTAATCTGTGTTCCGCATTTATATTATCTGTGTTATTGTTATATCTAATGTCCTAAACTATTATGAACTATCGTAATTTGTTTTATACTGATAATTGGATATGTCGATGGGAGTAAATAAATAATAGATGAAAAATAAAAAGTATATACCACTCCTATCGAGATAACCAATATTAGTGTAAGGCCAATTACGGATGGTCGCTTCTATCCAGCCTTATTCTTCGTAATAATAGACAGTATTCTTTTAATACTCTTTGTTATTATGAGCATAGAGGTGGGGCGTCACATTTTCGGTCGCTGGAAAATAACTTCGGTAATGACTGCAGCTTCACTGATGTTCATTTTCGGGTTTCCGAAAGAGGAATTGCTGCCAAATTGTTTTAAATGGAGGTTGTTTGAAAAAAATTGGAGTTTTGTTTTGGAAATTCAAAGGATGATTTGAATTGTTTTCAAAAATGGTTTTGAAAAGATTTAAAAGACTCTGGAATGCTATATAAAAATATTTATGAAATATTATTAAGTTGATAACCTATACAAATTGAATTTTGATAGAATAAATCTAACTTAAAAGATGGAGTTAAATAAATGTAAGTACAGGTGAATCAATTAAATGAAAGTGAAATTGAAAGTTGAAATTCATTTCGAATTTGTAAGCAATGAATTGAATTGAATAATGTGAATTGAAAAATGAATTAAAATTCGTATGGAATTTGAACTCCAGTTAAATATAAGTAGTTATAAACCAAGATAATGAATTGTAAATAAATTTTGGGAACGAACAAAAGAATAAAAACTGGAACTGGAACTGAATATGGAAAACAAATTTGAATTGTGTGAAATAAAATGAAGTTTTAAGATTAGTTTGAAGTGAATTAAAGATAATTGATAAATTCAATATTCAGAAGTTAAATAGAATCCAAATTGAATTGAAATTGTGAAATAGAATTCAAATGAAAATTTGAAATGCAAGATTGAACGAAATTGAATATGTAACTTTAATAGTGAAGTAAAAATGTATAAGCAGTTTATATTGAAAATTTTGCAATAAAATTGGCAAAATGGTTTGAATATGTAACTAGATATTATGGCTAGTAGGATATACAGGTGTATAAAGGAATTGGAAATTTTGATTTCGAAGATAATTTTGAATTGCTCGACAAAGGTACGTATTTGAATTTCAATATGAGATTTGATGATTTTCTTGTCTAGCCGCTTGTCTTTTTCCTTTTCTTTTTGAAATTTGAGAGTCCGTAAGGACGTTTTGTAGTCGTACCGTATTAGCCGCGCAAAGGAGACGCTGGCAAAATTTTTCGAAAATTTAGGGTGTTAGAAAATTTTTGAGAAATTTTTGAAAGTTTGAAATTTGAATTTAAATTTAAATTTGAATTGAGAGGTAAAACAATGCTGTTTGAAACTTGTAATTGAAGTTGGAAATTTAGTTGAATTAATAATGAAGCCTTAGCAGAAAATTTGTTTTGAAAATTTGATAAAATTATTGGATTGTGAAAAATAGTAGACGAGTTAAGGACCTTTTTTCCTAACTTGTAATTTCGGGACGAAATTCTTTTAAGGAGGAAAGTTTGTAACGACCCAGAATTTTGAACAAATTAAATTGAGAATATTTAATTAATTTTAAATATTTGAACGATAATTTAATTTGAATCCCCGATATAAATTTGAATTTAACGATTAAATTATAAAAATTTAATCTATTGATTTGAATAAAAATATAAATCTTCAATTTTAAGCCGAAGAAAAATATTTCAAAAGCTTTTAAAATTCATATTGATAATACCGAAGATAATCGAACTTTCAGAATTTATTTTTAAACTGTTTTGCTCAGTTTTGAATTTAATTGTTTGAACCGATATTTAAAATAGTCATTTTTCAAACAGTCTCGGAATTCGACGAAACCAGTTCCATTGGGTCCGTAATATTGAATTATTACTGGATTTCCAATTTCATATTTTTTGGAGTTGTTTTGTGACCGTACGGTTAGAAAACACGTGGGAATCCATATCGAATTCAAATTTAAAATCTCTATTTATATTAATTTAACATCACACGTTATCTCCCCTAATTCTACGCCTAAAATCACGAACGAGATCGTGTAAGCAGACCTACTCTCTGCAATGTCGCGTACGTTGGTCTCCCCTTCCTCCTCTGTTAAAATATCACGTCTGTTTCCTCTGTATAATTTAAAAACGAAATCCTGCAAAAGAAAAAAATGGCGACAAAATCATTTCGTTCTTCCTCTTCAACTCTGAAAAACAAATCGAGAAAAAGGAGGTAGCTTTAAAAATCAAACGCATTCATTTTCTTCGTTAATAATGTCGAGCTCCCCCTCTTTCAAAACAAACAAAAACGAATTCTCGTTCAAATCTAAATTGCCGAGCCTTCATCTTTACACTTTTCAATTCCCTCTCCACTATTTCAACTCGCGAGGCGATCTAGGGTTAGGTTCGAAATCATGGTCGCGAATGGCATCTCGATGGCGGTGGGCTCGATAGCAAAGCAGATGGGCGCGTTCATGCGTTTTGAGGTTCGCGAGTTCTAGGTCTTAGGGGTTTCGGCATATTGGATCTGGAGGGAGGAATATCGAGGCGCTCGATTGTGGAAAGAATCGTGGAGGTGTGCGCGTGCTCTCACGTGGTCGAGGGCGATGTCGAGAAACAGTCTGGGGCGGCCACGTACGCGAGGTGATGGAAGGTGCGTCAATGTCGCGATAGGCTTGAAGACGAAAGATGTTCATGCGAGTGACAGAGGGAGTCTCGATCTGAGCAACGTTCGTGGATCGCGAGTTCGGTCGTTGTGGTGGTTGTTCGCCGAAGTCAGGGTGTCGAGCGGCATCGAGTTCGTCCCTAAGGCAGTAAGGTATCTGCTGTTTCTTGTTTTTATTTCTTTTCAATTTAAATATATATATATCAACATATATGTTTGAAAAAAAAACAGAGGAATTTTAAGCAGTAGGTTATAAACTAAATTAATTTCCTTAAGGATATGGATTTATATATGTATACGTATGTATGCTGTAAAATAAATCTCTAAGGTTATTTACAGAAAAGAATTTATACAGATAAGATTTGAGAGAAAATATAATAGAGTTTTGTAAACCTATAATTATTTTTATAAGTATATATATATATAAATAAAGTTTTGGAAAAAATTAATATATGTATATATATTTTTCTAATAAATAGAAAACTTGTTACAGATAATTTTAAAAATAAAAATATGTCTGTTTGAATATATAAAGCTTGAAAACAGAAAATTTATATGGAAAGGATTTCGATGTATATATGAATGTTAAAAATTTCAATTTAAAAATTATATACAGTTGGATCTCTGTTTGTAAATAGATGTATGGGTTGAAAAGAAATTGTAAAATCAGATTTTTATTTTACAGAGATATATTAAACGAGCAAATTTATAATAATAAAAGAAAATTAGTTCAAAATTTAATTGGATTGTTAAATGGTAATTAAGGGTTCGATTTATTCGAATATTAATAAAATGTAAAATGGTTTTTACAAGGTCTGAAAATCGTGGAAAAGAAAAAAAAGTTAAGAATGGAAAAGCAAGCCGGAAATGAAAATGGATGGCAAAAATAAAAGCTAAGGTGAGATTTTTCTCACTCAAATGAAAATTGGATTATACAGTTATTGATTGATATGATTGCTATTTGGATGTGATATTAGATATAGTAGGATATATCTATATATATAGCAATATATACATATTGGCATATGTATATATTAGATTGATTGATTTCCCGTCTCGTATAGCGGATGAGACCCTATTGTGCCGTTAGTAAGCGGATGATTTTTATAAAACCCATATACCGCGATATTCCACCTTGAAGTGGAATGGGTAGTGTGCTAACATCTGTGGATGCAGGGAAACAGGTTGGAGGGATCCAAATGGATTCCTCACTAGTATTTATTTATTTACAGATATTGATGTATATTCTGTTATCATATTGATATATGATGTTTGTTGTTGTGATTGACTAATTGGTGCTGTTGCATCATCGGATTCAGTTTTGAAGTTTAAAAATAACGACTTTTACTTTAAAAGGATTTTAAAGTGATTTTTGAAAGTAGACGTTTTATTCAATTTTTGAATTAATAAATAAACGTTCAAACTTTAAAGTTATAAAAGTTAAGATTTGTGAATTATAACCAAAAGGTAATTTCTTTTGAAATAAATAGTTAAGAAATTTATAAAATGGTTTTAATTGGAATTTTTGAATTATTAAAAACGATGTATGTAAAAGATGTACAATATTGATACTTATAACTTTAAAATGTTGGTATTATAAAACGAGTTTTTATAAGCGTTAAAATGAATTTTTAAGAATTTATAAATAAATGAAATTTATAAATAAATGAAATTTATAAATTGTGAACTTATAAATGGAAATGATTTTGTAAAATAAAGGAATTATAAGTATTTAACTTATAATTATGGATTGTTGGTATAAGATTTGAGTTATGAATCGAATTGTTAATAAAGGAGATTTATTAAATTGAAGTTGTTAGAAAATAAGAAATAGAATTTATAAACGTGTTTATAAATTCGAAATCAATTGGATTTGATAAATTAAATATAGAAGATCATTAAAGAAGATATATTCGCGATTTTGAATAGCGAATTTTTATTGAAATAAAACGTGTAGAAAATAGTGAAATGTAATTAGTGAAGTATATTCACGATTTTGGACAGTGAATATATTGTTAAGTAAAATAGATATGGTTTTGGGAAAGTGATATTTGAAATAAAGTTAATTGTTTTAAACGATGTTTTAAAATATATTGAATATCGAAATCATAGATTTCAACATTTATTGTTGAAATAGACGTTTTCGAGAAATAGAAGGAAATGGTGGACTATAACACTGTTGTTATAGTAAATGATTTCCGAAAGGAAATGTTTTATATAGTATTGGGATTTATACATCTATCTTAAAAATCCGAATCCCTATACTAGTGCTTTGAGTCGTCGTAACGATGTTTTACGTAACATTCGTTTTGACTCAAATGATTTCCTTAAAGAATGAATATATACTTAATATTGATTTAAGTATATCGAATATTTTTCAAGTGTTGAAAATAAATAATGTGTTGGCAGAGATCCGGTTAGGTTCTCGAGTCATCTTTTCCAGGGACGTACCCATCGTGGATAGGAAGTTCCTTAGCCTGACCATTTGTTGGAAATCCAAAGAAACAATACGAGCCTTGTACGGTTTTAGTTGTAGAACCTGCCATTTAATATGGTAGCTATAGCAAGCATACTATAATGGTACCTATGCTGGCTAAGATTTATATTCTACTTTCGAAATGATTTCTACACTATGCACTAATAATAATATCAAAAATGATTTGATTTTGCGTAGTAAGCATCTTTGACTATCATAAGAAGAAATCTCCTCCAATTCTGCGTTTGCATTGTGTGTGTGGCGGGAGGTCTTATGGTAGTTTCATTTTCCAAAAGCATTGCGAATTTGTTTTATTTTCTTTGTGAAAAATAACTGTTTTACGATCTCACACCAGTCACCATGACTGACTCGGAGTTTATTGTTCCCTTCTAAACTCTGGGTGCCCACCAATTTCCACACGGGCAGCCTAGAGTTATGTTATCAGGATATTCTGGATATTCTGGAGCTTTGGAAGCAAGCAGGATGGCGAAACGTATCACCTATACTTTATTTTATTCTGCTGTGTATTCTGTATGAGGACAAGTTTATATAACTGTCCATTGTTGTATATTGACTCTGATTGATGTATGTATAAACTGATATAGTTCTTTGTTTTAAAAGACTAGTGATTATCTATTATATTTTTGTTCCTTTGCGATATGTGAGATTCTAATATTGTTTTCTGTTCTGATGTTGTTCTGTTGTTCTTCTCTTCTTCTCTTCTTTCTTCTCTTCTTCTTCTTCTGCCTTTTTTTTTCTTTTTCTTAAAACCCCTCAGGGTTCGTATTTCCATGCATTTTGAGTTAATCAATGGAGATTAGTGGTTAATCAAGAGGTACGGATTTACGGGTCTTGACAATAGGTTTCCATTGCATTCGCTTTTATGTAAGTGCATTTAGCGTTCGACTTGTTTTGTTTAAGATATCGCTTCTTTCTTGTTGCTCTGGTAACCAGTGGCCAAGTCATATAATGTTAAACATAACAGAAATAAGCACTGAAAATTATATATGTGTTTGTGTACATGTGTGTATGTGCATGTATGAGCTTGGATTGATAACACCCTTTATTTGGCATCATTTTGTAGCCCCATTATATCAACCATAAATTTCTATTAAATTTTTTGTTTTTCTCTCTTATGTCACATAGGCCAAATATTTTGTTTAGCCACATAAGAGGTTTTAACAATTTTTTAATGTCAGTTGGACTTATAGATTCTAGGCTACAAGGGTTCAATTTCACTTGGAGGAAAAAAGGTATTTCCTCAAAAATTGACCCAATTGGTTTCTATAACATTACCCATGTATTCAAGCGATCATAACCCTTTATTAATCAAGCTACAGATACAAACTTCACATAATAAAGGATTTCCCTTCAGATATTGCAACACTTGACACTTAAACGAGGGATATTCTGAGTGCTTTAGAATAGGTTTTGAAGCTCAAACGTGGGGAACAAAACAATACAATTTTATATATAAGCTAAATTAAATCAAAATGGGGCTTAAAGAATGGAACAAAACCAGAGAGAAAGAGGTTTTGACTATAGAAAAGTATGAAAAGAAATATTTGGAAGCATTGAAAATAGTAAATGAAGACCCATCTAATCTTGCTGCATATGATCACAACCTAGTAGAAGCGGATGGCAATGTGAAGCAAAAATTAAAAATTGCTACTTCAACAAAATTCCAAAGTTAGGTAGCTTCAGGAAGGGGACTCAAACACTAGATTCTTTCATGCCAAGTTATCTATGAGAAAACATAGAAAATTACTTGCAAGCCTTACTGAATGAAGAAGGAGAAATTATATATGACGTCGAGAATATTAAAAAAGAGGCTATAGACTTCTACTCTAATCTTTTCAACAACAAGAAGAAAAAGAAACGTCCCTTTCCAAACATTCAATATAGAAGAAAAGTAAATGAAAAAGGAAGAAAGTTTCTTTCTAAGGAAGTCTCCGTTGATGAGATAAAAAAGGCAGTCTTTTCTATAGCAAATGACAAAAGCCAATGTCCTAATGGATTTACAGCTAAATTTTATAAATCACACCAGGAGGAAATTAGAACTTCTCTTTTGGACACAGTTAAGAAAGTTTTTGAAATAGGAAAATTAACAAGATGGGTTAACCATACTTTCATTATGCATGTGCATGTAAAGGTGGATTTACAAAAGCGTATGACCGTGTTAACAGATATTTTATATGTCATATGCTTAAGATGATGGGCTCCCCTACTGAACTTACTAAACTTATAAAAGAATGCATCTCATCTCCTTCATTTTCCATTCTCATCCAAGGAATATCTAAGGGATATTTTGATAGTAATTATGGAATCAAACAGGGGGACTCCCTTTCCCCATATCTTTTCTGTATCAACATATAGTATTTTTCCGTACTTATGGAAAATCACATTGTTGAAAAATTAATTATTCCAATATCTAAAATCTCTCTTATTATTTCCCACCTCTTATGTGCAAAAGATTTAATGATTTACTGTAAAGAAGATGAGAAAAGTGCTCTTAATTTTTTGACAATTTTTAACGATTTAGCAGGAAATGCTAGACTTAACATTAATCAGAATAAATCTAAGTCTATTTCAGCAATTATTGCATAAATAAAATTTAAGTCAAAAATATCATAGAAGTGGAGGAAGATTTTTGCAAGGTTCCGCTATCCTCCAACTACCTTGATTATAGTGACTGTAGAAATCTGTTGCATAGAATTAAAGAAAAAATAGAGGCTTGGAATAGAAAATTAATTATTATCTATTGCTGGAATGGTTGAATTAATTCATTCTATTGTCACCCCTATGATCTTATATTGGATGATGATTCATCAAATCCTTATAGCAACAATTGAAAAAATTAACAAACTTTATGCGGATTTCTTCTAGGGACAAGCATCACAAAATTGCTTGGTACACTATATGTAGACAAAAAAGTGAAAAGGGAACTGGCCTCAAAATTTTCCCAGACTTGAAAAGGCTACAGGTACGAAACTTCTTTGGAATTTTTTGGCTAAAGAAAATCAACGGTCTATTTTGCTCAAAAATAATTAATGCTATGAAAATAATTTTTGGACCCTGAAAGTGGATAATAATATTTCTTCTACGTGGAAAACTACTCTAAAATCTAGGGAAACTAGCTTAGAATTTATTAGAAGAATTATTTCAAATGAAGAATCGACTGTTCTCTGATTTGACCCTTGGATTAAAGACAAGCTTATGGTAGATCTATTGTGATGGGATAGAGTTAATATTAGTGGAAATGCAAACTTTAAAGTCAGTAATTTCATAAGAAACAATCAATTAGTTCCACACATCTTAACAAAATTAGTGAATTAGAGGAACTAATTAGAAAAGTAACGATTTGTAATGAGCGTAAAGAAGACTATTGAGCCAGGGATGGTGGTAAGTATTCTTTGAAGGATGCATGGAGAAAAACAAGAAGTCATCGTACTAAACAGCCTTGGTGTAACATTATCTGGAACAATATAAATTGTCGAAAATGGATTTCTGTGCTTATCAAGCGATGTTGGGCAAGCTTAATAGTAAAGATATAACCTATAGATGGGATAACACTATCAATCGAAGTTGTGTGTTTTGTAAAAAAAGACAATGTAGCCGCTAATCATATTAAACTTATATCTGGGTCTCAATTCATATTAAACTCAAATTAAATCCACATAGTTCTCTCATTTTTACTAAGGATGCAGAGGAGTTATCATCTAAGTTTACAAAGAATAACCAGCTAAGGAATTTGGCTTGCTGCAGTTTTACAACTTCTATCTACTATACTTGGTAAGAGCGAAACGCTAGAATCTTCGACAATATTAGGCGGAGTAAGATGAAAGTGCTAAGAAAAATTACCTTGGATACTACGTACCTTGTCAAAGCTTCAAATCGAAAGACAATTAACATACTAGAGAACTTGGAAGTCTTAGCAAGGTGGGGAATCGATTTGTATGATGTAGGCTAGCAACTGTTAGATTTGATATAATATTTCCATACTTAAGAAGATTTAGAAGATATTTGAGATAATTTCTCAAATATATTGTCTCTTTTATATGCATTAAAGAAGACAATGGATTAGCTATAGAAGAGGAAGAAATATTTGAAAAAGAGTGAAGTAATTAATTAATTCTCTAATTAGATGATTAAAGAAGGAATCTTATCAGATGCATACAAATTGTGGAAAACTAGAAAAATAAAATGGTAAATGTTTCCTGTATGATTTGAAGAATGGATTAGGTATGGATTTATGACCATAAATCAATTACTTCAACCTCAAGTAATAATCCCTATATAAAGGTAGGGATTAGGATGAATAGAAGTATCAAAAATAAATTATCTTATTTTTTGTATTTCTTCATATTCTTCTTAGTCTCCATTATCAATCTTGTAATTCTTCTCTCTGAAAGTAATAAAATCTCCTCTCCCCATGTGGATGTACACTATCTTGCAATAGTGGAACCACTATAAATCCATATGTGAACTCTCTATTTACTTTCTTGTGTGATTTGCTGATTTACCGTTTTATTTTCAAGTTCTGTTTGTTTTGTCATACTACAACATGATTTTATTGCTTCCACATGTATTAAGGTTGATTTGCAATCATTTGTGTAAATTCACCCTTATAGTTTGGTATCAGAGCTTTGAAGGTTGTTGTTGAAGCCTAGGGCTAGAAGGTGTTCGGTAAAATGGCAAGACCTGGAAATAAGGAGGTTAGACCTACCCAGGAATATGCACCCTACATTAGGGGTTCATTTGCAGCATTAGGTTCGCAGTTGGCTATAGAGAAGTGGAACAGAGATAATGATTTTGAGAAGTGGCAGTGGAAGATGAAGGCGGGGTTGAGAAGAAATCGTGTTCATCAAGTTGTATTTGATATAGAATCGTTGCCAGTAGATATCTTAGAATTGGAAAGAAAGAAGATGGAAGAATGGGCCTTTACTACCCTCCAATTGGCCATGGGTGAGAATGTCATTCCAGAGATTAGTGGTGAAACTACTACTAGAGGCTTATGGAAGAAATTAGAGGATCTCTACACGAAGAAGTCGCTCACGAATAGGCTGATCCTATTGAAGACTTTTTTCACATATAAGATGCAGGAAGGTACGTCATTGAAAGCACATCTAAACTTCTTCGATGATTTGATGATGAAGATGAAAGCTGTTGATTTGAATGTGGACGAGGAGAAAAAGGCTATGGTGGTATTGTGTTCTCTTCCTAAGCGAAACATGGTTTTCGCTAACAGTTTGATTTATGGCATAAGCACGCTATCATTAGAAAATGTGAAGACGGGACTTCTAACTGAAGAAATGAGGGATCAAATAAAGAATAAAAGCAAAAGTGGAGAAGCTAGTAGTAGACATGGGCTGTTTGTGGAGAGAGGAAGAAAGGAGAAGGAGAAGGAGAATAATTTTAGATGGCGTTCCAAGTCAAGGAAGCTTGAAAGTTGTTGGAGAGGTAAGTCTAGAGACAACATATGTCATCATTGTAAGAAACATGGCCACTGGAAGAAAGATTGTCCAGATTTGAGGAAGAGAAATGAAGTGGATGGTTCTTTATCTATTGTGGTGGAGAATGTTGTTTCTGATGATGTGTTGACTGCATCTGTTTTCGATGTATCAGACCATTGGGTGCTAGATTCAAGGGCATCTTTCCATATAATGCCTAGGAAGGAGGATTTCTGTTCTTATGAAGACAAGGAGGAAGAGCCATATTAATGGGGAATGATGCTACCTGCAAGTCATTGGAAGAAGTGTTAGTGCGTATTCGCATGCACGATGGTGTGGTGCGCACTACAACTAGAGTCCCCTATGTTCCAGGTTTAAGAAAATCTCCTGTCCTTGGGTCAGCTAGCATCTTTGGGGTGCAAGATTACGGTAGAGTCAGATGGCTTGAAGGTTACACGTGGTGCTCTTGTATTGATGAAAGGAATGATGGTCCGGAATCTTATCTGCTGAAAGGATCTACAGTTCTTGGAAAGATGTGGGTTGGAATTGATAGTTTACGGGCTTTGGATGCCACTAGACTCTGGCATCTCGGATTAGGTCATGTTTCAGAGAAGAGTTTGGAGCTGCTTCGAAGAAGGAAGATAATCAAGGGTGAAAGCTTCAACCATTTGGAATTCTACCAGGAGTGTGTGTTATGAAAGCAGACAAAAGTTTCTTTCGATGTTGGTAGACATGAGTCCAAAGGAGTACGAGAGTATGTCCATATGGATGTTTGGGGACTAGTAGCTACAGCTTCTATTGAAGGAGCTAAGTATTTTATCTCTTTTATCGATGACTACTCTCGGAAGGTTTGGGTGTATATGATGAAAGCTAAGTCGGAGTCATTTGAAAAGTTTAAAACTTGGAAAGCACTGGTAAAGAATGAAGTAGGAAGGAAATTGAAGGTGCTATGTCCGAAAATGGCCGTGAGTTTGTTTATAAGGAGGTTCACAAATTTCTGTAGACAGCATGGAATTAGGAGATATTTTATTACATCCGCTGATCAGCAATCAAACAGAGTTGTTGAAAGGATCAACAGAACTTTACTGGAGAAGGTCTGTTGCTTGAGATTGATGGCGGGCTTGTCTAGAAGCTTTTGGGCTGAAGCTTTATCAACTGTAGCATATATTATCAATCAGGTTCCGTGATCAACCATTGATAGGAGGATTCCCGAGGAAAGGTGGAAAGGTACATCTATACATATCAATTATTTTTATATATTTGGTAGCCCCATGTATGTTCACCGTACATGAAATGACAAGTTGGAGGCTAGAGCCTATCAAGGCATATTTTTGGGTTATACAAAAGGCATCAAAGGGTATCGCATTTGGAACCTTGTTGATAGGAAGGTAGTGCACTTGAGACATGTCACATTTGAAGAGTCCGCTAGGTTCAAGCCCAAGGAGAATCTACCTTGTTCAGTAGATTAAGAAGCTGAAAAGCCTAAGGAGATGGAAACTATTCCCACATATCAGCCTAGTAGTAGAGTCAGAGATGTAAAAGAAGATAGAGTAATTGCAGTTGTTGATATATCTCATGAAGGTTCACAGAATTCCTTTAGCAATGATAGTGATGGTCGTGAAGCTAGAGATGATTCAGCTCAAGGTGGAGTGGACATGAGTTTAGGCAAAGTTACACCTATTCGAGCTAGCTCTAGAATTAGAAGGAAACCAAATAGGTATGGAGATTGGAGTTATGCAAACATTAGCCTTGATGATCATTTTGATTATGCACAGCATATAGTGCAAGATGAGCCTTTCGACCTTGAAAAAGCTATGAATTCAAGTGCCAGCTCGAAATGGATGCATGCTATGGAAGAGGTGATGGATTCGTTGAAGAAGAATCAGACTTGGGAATTGGTACAGCCCCCTCAAGAAAGCCGAGCCATAGAATGCAAGTGGGTATATAAGGTGAAGGTCGATGGAAGATACAAGGCTAGACTTGTTGCAAATGGGTTTTCACAAAGGAAGGGGATGGGGTATGATGAGGTGTTTACTCCGGTTGTTAGACATACTTCTATCCGAGTACTGCAAGCTATAGTTGCAATTCATGACATGGAGTTGGAACAATTAGGCGTAAAGACCGCCTTTTTGTATGGAGACTTAGAGGAGACCATATATATGAAGCAGTCAGAAGGATTTGTAGTGGATGGGAAGAAGAAATGGGTTTGCAAGTTGAAAAGGTCTTTATATGGTTTGAAGCAGTCGCCTAGGCAATGGTATAAGAGGTTTGATTCTTTATGCTTATTGTTGGTTTTGATAGAAGCGTTAAAGACGCTTGCGTTTATTTAAGCATATGGTAATGGTAATTGGATATATTTACTCTTATATGTGGAGGGTATGCTAATTGCTTTCAAGGACAAAGCTGAAATTAATAGGTTAAAATTAAAGCGAAACGAGGAATTCGAGATGAAAGACCTTAGAGAAGTAAAGAAGATTTTAGGAATGGAAATCCAGAGATAAAGAAAACTGAAGGTGTTGAGATTGACACAAAGAGAATATGTCCAGAAAGTGCTTGCTCGATTCAGTATGGAGAAGACAAAGGCAATTAGTACTCCCATGCCTTTGCACGTTCAGCTTTCAGAAAAGAACTCTCTGATCTCAGACAAAGACAAAGCTTATATGGAGAAGGTACCTTATGCTAGTGCAGTTGGAAACTTGATGTATGCTATGGTTTGCACGAGACCGGATATTGTACAGACAGTTGGTTTGGTTAGTCGCTACATGGCTAATCCAGAAAAAAATGCAATGGGAAGCGGTAAAGTACATTTTGAGGTATCTTAGAAGAACATCAGATTATGGGCTTGTTTTTTAGGGTAAGGAGAAAGATTTTAGCTTGGTCGGATATTGTGATTCTGATTATGCCTGAGACAGAGATTGAAGAAAGTCAACCTCAGGTTACGTCTTTACACTTGGAAAGACAGCTACCGGTTGGAGAGCGAGGTTGTAGACTATAGTTGCCTTGTCTACTACAGATGTAGAGTTGATAGCCGCTGTTGAAGCAGCCAAAGAGGCACTTTACTTAAAGCGGTTGATGTGTGATTTAGGCTTTGTTCATAGGAGTATAGTAGTAAATTGCGATAGTCAAAGCCAATACATCTGGCAGAAAATCTTGCGTTTAGTTCGAGAACAAAGCATATAGAGGTAAGAGAGTCTTTCCTTGTCTCTATAAATGAAGAAAAGCAGGTGCAACTTCAGAAAATTCACACCGAGAAGAATACAACAGACATGTTCACTAAGTCCTTGCCTGTTGCAAAGTTCTAGCATTGTTTGAACTTAATTCGCTTGCTAAAGTGTTAGGTGCCACTTGGTGGCATATGGGGAGAGTGAGTTAGTATACTGAGATGTTTGTTTTGGAGATTGATGGGTTCTACATGGAGGGGGTACTTTCAACACTTTGTTGGCGGACGGTGACCTTGCCGGAGTTCGTTGACAAAGTAGAATCAGTGATTGTCATGCCGAAGCTCATTGGGAAAGTATCCATGATGTCTTGTCCGAGAGCTGCTTAGCGTAAAAGAATGTAGGTGGAGTTGGTAGGCTTGTAGGAAAATATGGTATCAAGGTGGAGATTGTTAGATTTGATACAATATTTCCATACTTAAAAAGATTTGGAAGATATTTGAAATAATTGCTTAAATATATTGTCTCTTTTATATGTATTAAAGAGGGCAGTGAATTAGCTATATAAGAGGAAGAAATATTTGAAAAAGAGTGAAGTAATTAATTAATTATCTAATTAGATGATTAAAGAAGGAATCTTATCAGGCACATACAAATTGTGAGAAACTGAAAAAATAAAATGCTAAATGTTTCCCGTATGATTTGGAGAATTGATTAGGTATTGATTTATCATCATAAATCAATCACTTCAATCTCAAGTAATAATCTCTATATAAAGGTGGGGATTAGGATGAATAGAAGTATCAGAAATGAATTATCTTTTTTTTAGTATTTTTTTAATATTTTTCTTAGTCTTCATTATCAATCTTGTAATTCTTTTCTCTGAAAGTAATAAAATCTCCTCCCTCAAGTGGATGTACACTATCTTGCGATAATGAAATTACTATAAATCCGTGTGTGAACTTTCTATTTATTTTCTTGTGTGATTTGCTTATTTGCCATTTTATTTTCAAGTTCTGTTAGTTTTATCGCACTACAACATGATCTTATTTCTTCCGCATGTATTAGGGTTGATTTGCAATCATTTGTGTAAATTCACCCCTACAGAGCAACATCGAACTCGAAAGCTCCAAAAACACTAGGATGGATGGGAATTCATCATTCCAAAATAGCCGATTGTTGCGTCTATCTCGACTAGTCAACTAGAGTGGAGAATTTCATGAACTCTAGTTGATCAAGTAATTGTGTGGAGGCGTTACAAATTGTGAGAGTAAATGTCTTGGATACTACCTACTTTGTCAAAGCTTCGAATCGGAAGACAATTAACATACCAGAGAACTTGGAAGTCTTAGCAAGGCGGGGAATCGATTTGAATGATGTAGGCTAGCAACATTGAACTCGAAAGCTCCGAAACCACTGGGATGGACGGGAATTCATCATTCCAAAATAGCCGATTGGTTGCGTCTATGTTGGCTAGTCAACTAGAGGGGAGAATTTAATGAACTCTAGTTGATCAAGCAAGTGTGTGGAGGCTTACTAATTGGGAGAGAATGTCTGGAGAATGGATACCGTTGAGGAGTAATTGCAGCCGTCTTTTTGTTTTTGTTTTTTAATATTTTGATCTAGTAGGCTATCAGATTCACAGAACTGTCATTGCTTGTATTAGTGTACATATGGTTTGATTAGCAATAAAGAATTCCGTACTCTTTTTTCTTGGTATGAACCACTCTGGTTCCGACTAGGCTTTTAACCAGGCGGCACCCATTTTCAATATATGTATGAGTGTGTATATAACAATAGTTGAACTTTCAAGTAATTAACCTTGCTACCATCTTTTCCAGTTACCACTGTTCCATTCAGTTCAACCCATCATAAATATTAATAACTCACACCAAGACTCGGACTAATATAACGGCTCAGTTTTTGATTAATTGAAATAGTCATACAAATATTTGCTACTAATCTCAAGAAAACATTTAGTAACCAAATATGGTTTACAAAACTGCCACTTACAAGCTGATTGATCCACTTAGCAGCTAAGCTGTAATAACCACAGAACAAGACTTATCAAATTAACATATCACGCAGCCAAAGCACAGTCGTAGTCTCCATCATCATCGTCGTCTCCTTCCATCCTACTTATCTTGTTTGACCTTCCATGACTTTCAAAGTCATTAATTCCACTATATAAGAGAATGAGAGCAATTGTATTAATCTCAGATAATTATTTTGTACAGAGTAGCAAATGTATTTATAATACAAGTAATGTGTATTGGGCTTTGCGGGTTGGCCCAGACAGCTATAAAGAAATATTACACTCGCTTATGTTATAACCCTATACACAGATACAAACACAATATTCTCTAATATGCCCCCTCAAACCTAACGCAAAAGTTAGGG
Source organism: Allium fistulosum (assembly GCA_030737815.1). Taxonomy (NCBI): domain Eukaryota; kingdom Viridiplantae; phylum Streptophyta; class Magnoliopsida; order Asparagales; family Amaryllidaceae; genus Allium; species Allium fistulosum. The sequence continues at coordinate 1,150,946,323 of CM060905.1, forward strand.
TTTGCGATTGGAGGCGCAGGCGAAAGCGATTTCACAAATCAATTTCTTCTGGCATGGAAAGGTTGGAGATTGAGAATTAGAAGTTCCTTAGCATTGTTCTCGACTGCTTGAGGGGTATAGATCTGATTTTACTTGCAGTCGAGCTGTAAGATGGAGCTTTGACAATCTTTTCTCTCGTGTCTGGAACCCTCTGGGATATAAATTTGGGTTTTGGATCTGAGGTTGACATCTGCTTCGTCTACACCGAGCTCTCGGCTGAATCTAGTGAAGTTCAGTCGAGACAAAGGTTTGGTTAAGATGTCCGCCTTTTGGTAAGCTGAAGGTATGTATCTGACTTCAATGTTTTTCTTCATTACTTGCTCTCGTACAAAGTATAAATCGAGCTCGATATGCTTTGTGCGAGAGTGAAGTACAGGGTTCTCTAAAATTGAAATAGCACTTTGATTGTCACACCAGATAGTTGGTTTGTTGTGTGTCTTGATCTGAAGTTCAGTTAGTAGCGATGTTAGCCACATAATTTCAGCAGTAATGCTAGCAATACTTCTGAACTCGGCCTCTGTGCTGGATCTAGATACCGTAGACTGTTTCTTAGCACACCATGACACTGGGTTCCTGCCTAGATAAACACAGTATCCAGTCGTAGACTTTCTGTCATCCTGCTCGGTCGCCCAGTCGGAATCAGTGAACCCATTGATATTTAAGCTGGCACTAGTTTGTAGAATTAGCCCTTGGTTGATTGTGCCCTTTAGGTATCTTAAGATTCTTTTGACAGCTTTCCAATGTTCGTCAAGAGGTTTTTGCATAAACTGGCTTACTTTGTTTACACTATATGAGATATCTGGTCTTGTGATAGTAGCATACTGTAGTGCTCCCACTATGCTCCTGTATTCTTTGTCATTCAGTATTGATTCACCTTTGTTTTTTGATAGATGACTGTTGCTTATCATTGGAGTAGGTAGTGGGTTTGCTTTGTCCATTTTTGCTTTAGCCAGTATCTCATTGATGTATTTTCTTTGATTCAAGTGGATTTCTGATTCTGATGTTCTTTTAACTTCTATGCCAAGAAAGTAGTGTAGATCCCCCAGATCCTTGATTGAAAATTCTTCTTTCAGGCATTGAGTGATGTTCATGATTTCTGACTTGTTATTGCCTGTAATGATAAAGTCATCAACGTAAATTAGTATATAGACTACTGTATCATTAACAAGTTTAATAAATAGAGAGTTGTCAGATTTTGTGTGATGATAGCCATGTTTTGCTAGAGTTGTTTTTAGCTTGTCAAACCAGACACGTGGTGCTTGCTTGAGTCCATAGAGTGCTTTGTTGAGTCTGCATACTAGTTGGCTTTTGTTTTCATTCACGAACCCTTGTGGTTGCTCCATGTATACTTCCTCCTGCAATTCACCATTAAGAAAGGCATTATTAACATCTAATTGTTTGATGGACCAATTCTTGTGCAAGGCAATTGTTAAAATAACTCTGATTGTGGTGGGTTTCACAACAGGAGAAAAAGTTTCTTTAAAGTCAAATCCACTTTGTTGTGAATATCCCTTGGCCACTAATCTTGCCTTGTATTTAAGAATTGAGCCATCTGGATTTTTCTTTAATCTAAAGGTCCATTTGCATCCAACTATGTTTTTATTCACGGGAAGCTGTACAAGATCCCATGTCTTGTTTTTTGTTAGTGCATTGTATTCCTCTTCCATGGCCTTTTTCCAGTTGTCATTCAGGACAGCTTGTTGATAAGTAGTAGGTTCAATGATTTCTGCCTCAATACTGTATAACTTTGGTTTAAATACTCCACACTTTGCTCTTGTCATCATGTGGTGCCTAGTTTGTACAGGTGTGGTTGGGTGCCCAACTTCAACAGCAGTTCCTCCTGGTTGAGTACTGTATGACTGATTGTCATGCAGTACTTGACATGGATCTGTTTGATGACTGTCTGATGCTATATTGTCAGAAGTTACTGAAGCACTTCCTTGACCTGGTTCATTTGTGGATTCTGTGAGTTGAGGACTGATGCTACTTCCTTCGTGCTGGCCATTGCTACTTATTGGTATGACAATCTCTGGTGAGGGCAGCACTTGAGGTATTGAAAGCTTGGAGTTGCATATTTTTTGAGTTGTTTTGATTGCTGCATCTCTATAAGGGAACTCATGCTCATTAAATATAACATGTCTAGATATGTATATTTTGCCATTCTCATCAAGACATTTATATCCTTTCTGACTGTTAGCATACCCTAAGAAAGTACATGGCTTAGATCTGTAATCTAATTTATGTGTGTTGTATGGCCTTAGGTAGGGAAAACATAGGCATCCAAAGGTCTTTAGACTTTGATAATCTGGTTTGACATTGAAAAGCTCTTCCATTGGACTTTTAAATTTTATAACCTTAGTAGGTAGTCTATTAATTAGATAGACTGCAGTAGAGAAGGCATCTGGCCAGAATTTTAGTGGTAGAGATGCCTGTGCCAACAATGTCAGACCAGTTTCAACTATGTGCCTATGTTTTCTTTCAATGAGGCCATTTTGTTCAGACGTGTATGGGCATGTGATTCTCTGTGTTATCCCTTTTGTTTGAAAGTAACTTTTCAGAGGCAGAAACTCTTTGCCACCATCAGTTTGAATAACTTTTAATTGACAGTTTGTCTGTCTTTCTGCATTGGAAATAAACTGTTCTACAGCATTTTTAGTTTCAGATTTTGACTTGAGAAAGTAAATCCAAACATATCTAGAGTAGGCATCAATAAATGAGATGTAATACTTATAACCATAATCAGCATATATAGGGGCAGGGCCCCATAAATCTGTAGCAACAAGATCAAGAGGTTTGTTGTAGACAGTCTTAGAATTTGGAAATGCAAGCTTATGACTTTTACCCATTTGACAAAAAGTACAAGTATAACAATCAGGAATTTTGCTAATATGAATGTTGTCACAACAGCTCAAGACATGTCTCATTACATTCAGACTAGGATGGCCTAATTTATAATGCCATACATCAAGATTTTCAGTAATTTTAGTCTCAGAGATGTTACACCATTTTTTACTGTTTTCAACATTTCTTGTTTTTGGTGCATCAAATTTGTATAGTCCCCTATGTTCTTTACCCTGCAAGAGAACTTCATCAGTTAGATTATCTTTAACTAGACAGTGTGTAGAATGAAACTCAAAGTATACATTATTGTCTTTAGCAAATTGTGACACACTCATTAGATTTTTTTTGATTAATGGAACCATTAGCAGATTATTGAGGTATAATTGCCTGGCTCCATTAATGCTTGCATTTCCAATATGAGAAATTTTAATAGGGTTGCCATTACCCATGTGTAGTGAATGTGTACCTTTGTATTCTTTGTTGCCAAGATTCAAGTTGCTCATATTGTTTGTTACATGGTTTGTTGCACCGGAGTCTGGGTACCAACTGTCATCATGTATATCTTTGGTTTTTGCTATGTTTGCATTTGTATTCTCTGATGTTGATTCTTGTTGTGCACTGACCATGTTGGCATTAGGATTTTGAGATCTTGAGTTATTGTTGCCTTGATTTGCTGGTGTAAAATTGACATCAAATCTGAAGTAGCATTTGTTGGCAGTATGACCATATCTTTCACAAATTTGACATCTAGGTTTGTTGCTGTTATTGGGGTTCCATCTACCACCTCTACCTCTGAATCTGCCTGATTGACCACCTCTGGGATTGTTAGATTGGTTTCTGTTGCTTTGATTCTTTTCTTGATTTCTGTTTTTGCCTATAGCTGCATAATTGGCATTATGTTCCCAATTTACTGATTTCTTTTGCTCTAGTCTTCCCTCATGTGCAATGAGAATAGACTGAACACTTTGAAGTGAGGGTAGCTGTTCATTAGATGATATAACAGCAACTACTGCTTCATAATCTTCATCAAGACCACTCAGGATGCACAGAATTTGTTCAGTATCAGTGACTTTATGTCCAGCTGATGCCAACTGATCACAAATTTTTTTGGCCTTGGATAGATATTCTCTCATGTTGACATTGTCTTTTCTCAAATTTTGTAATTGCCTTTTATATTGCATTATTCTGGTAGCAGACTGAGAGCTAAATGTTTGCTCAATAGTGTGCCATATTTCATGAGTGGTTTTGCATCCAACTAATTGTGGTAATAGACTGGCACTAATTGATGATAATAGCCAAGAGCTAATTAGGCTATCTTGTCTTTCATGAATTGTGTATTCAGAATTGCTTACCAGTTTTCCTTCTTGATTTGTAGTAAATCTTGGAGGAGTAATTAGAGTTCCAAGAACGTATTCTTGCAGTCCATATCCTCTGATGGCGGTTTCGATCTGGAATTTCCAGAGCAGGTAGTTGGACTCATCAAGATGAATGGTGATGATCTGACTTTGTGGTTTGATTATGGATTTGATGAGTTCTTGAGTGGTACTGGATTGTTGCTGAGTGGTTCTTGAATGCTCTCGAGGAGTATTGTCACTGCCTTCTTCAGACATGGTGATGAGACTCTATCAAGAAGATGATCAGTGATAAAGAAAGACAGAAGTACGGATGATAACAGTACTGAAGTGCAGCCAGATACTGCTTGAGTGATGATACAAAAACTGACAGGTATCTCTAGGCACGGCACTTCAGGTGAGTTGATCGAATCTTGATAATTCTGATGGTATGATGGCAGCCGGAGGGGTGATATGTGATGAGATTTTCTCTGATATCTCCCTTTCTTGGCAGCGCTAGCACACCAAATGATGTAAAACTTCAAGATAGTTGCACAGTTGTTAAACTGTGTAACCAGAAATCTCAGATGATGAGATTTATTCTGATGAGATTCAGGTTTCCCTCACCCTCTCTTTGAGAATTCAGATCGATTTGTTGTTAAGCAAACTTTGAGTTTTTTTGAGAAGAAAAGCTCTGATACCATATAAGAGAATGAGAGCAATTGTATTAATCTCAGATAATTATTTTGTACAGAGTAGCAAATGTATTTATAATACAAGTAATGTGTATTGGGCTATGCGGGTTGGCCCAGACAGCTATAAAGAAATATTACACCCGCTTATGTTATAACCCTATACACAGATACAAACACAATATTCTCTAATACACTAGTATTATATTTTTCGCTCAGAGGGTCAAGAATCATGGCATCGGTTGCAGGCATTTTATATATTATTCCTATCTTTACGAATTTTCTGTAAAAAGGAAATTTAGATGCTGAAAGTTTGTGGTATGGCGCTTATATAGAAGCAAGTACCGTGAAAGCCTTGTTCCTCGGACACGGAGCACACGCCTTGCTTGATAAAACACACTCCAGGAGTGTGCACTACATACATTGTAAAAAGAATGAATAACCGATTAGTGCCACACAATTTAAACGGCCCATAGTATGGGCATCTCTCTATCTTTAAAGGAGCTACATATATTCTTTTCAAAGTGATACTTTCTTATTTTTTAGTTTTATTTCACAGCTCATGGAATTACATGTAGACGCTGGTTGAATTGTGAACTCCTTTCTTTGACATTGATATATATGACTTTTTTTTGCATGCTTGAAGAGGAGAACAAATTTCTATCCAAATTGCCAAATGTGCATACAAGGAGAAAATATGTATAAGGTATTGATGGTTTATGAGCAAGCCATAGTTGTATTTCCAATATTTTTTCACGATTCATCTTTACATTCTTTCCGTATACAGAAAGTGTGTTCATTCTCCAAGTTTGCCCTTAACGGTTGCATGTCAGTACTGCACAAAGTTTATCAGTAAAAGCAGTCCTTGACAGTCTGTAATATGACCGGATCAGAGTACATTTCATTGATTGTTTGTCTTCCTCCTCCTTTAATGTTATATTAACACAAGTACTAAAAATTAGTTAATATAGTGCATATTGGTAGTTTGCTATGACTATACGTATGCCCTATACCTATTTTACTATACGTGCTGCATTAATAAATATGGTGCACGTCAAAGTGGTAAGATTTGCATTCCATCGATTGGTAAGTTACATATATACTTGCGTTATAAATCTTTGCACGTTACTGTAAGTTCTTGGTAATGAAAAGGAGCTTTCCTCGAGTACTCTTGATGGCTTTCGGCCTTCTAGTGTGTAGTTTAGTTGATTGACGTTGATTATAAGTTACGACTGTAACTTATATCCGTTACAGCAATACATACAAAATTATAAAAGTACAGTTTGTTCATTTCCAATAGTATTGTAAATTAATTGACCTAACTATCACACTGACAATGAAACTGCATAATACCCTCGTTAATATACAATCGTGCAATTTTAATAATATTACATATTATTCATTGAGTCGAATAGACAGTATAAGCTAGAAGTACAGCATTGAAAATACAGAACTCAGAAAACTCAGGTATTTGCTATAGTTGACATAACTGGAAACTACTAAATACTTGCTTCATGCCTAGTCATATATATATAACTGGAGAAGAGCAAACTGCGTTCATGCAGCCAAAGCACAGTCATAATCTCCATCATCGTCATCATCGCCATCTCCTTCAGATTCTGAAGACCGTCTCTGCATTGTATCAATTGGTTTGATGAGTAGAGAACCTTCATGTCCAATGGAGCCATATATGAACAATATGTATCAGCGGTATTTATTGTATAACTTTATTTTTTGTAAGGCTTGAATTATAGATATGGGATAAAGGATGTTTATATAGGGTAATTCTAATATGGACAGCTTGCGCCCGGGTTGCTGAGCTTGCATGCAACACGGGATACGCGCGAGATGATACTCGTTAGAGTGTGGAATTTTAAGTGCTTGCATGCATCGTAAGAATATATCTGTGTGGAAATATACATATATACATATATATATACATACATACATACATACATATATATATATATACATACATACATATATATATATATATACATACATACATACATATATATATATACATACATACATACACTACAAGATAAAACGGCTATTCCAACGGTTCCTAGCCGTTGGCGGCCGTTGGAAACCGTTGGAATAGCCGTTGGAATAAATCCCACGCCTTGCAATGCTTTTCAACGGATCCAACGAACCATTTCCAACGGAATTTCCAACGGCCGCTAACGGCTTGGAACCGTTGGAAACCGTTAGAACCCGTTACAACAAACTGACCAATAAGCCGTTGGAAACCGTTGGAAGCCGTTGGAAATACTGGGTCTATTTTGCTGTATAACAGTAGGCCTATTAACCTTCCATCCATACCATTTTCAATCCATTCAAATTTCATTCCATTTCCAATCAATTCCACACATATATATCAATATCAATACAAACAACACACATAAATCAATAAAACACCAATATAAACAAACCAAACCGATCAAACATCACAAAATATACCATCAACGTACATACCATCAACAAATGTCAATGTACCATGTACATGCCATCAAAATATTTCTCACCCACTCCGTACCAATATATACAACATCAAAACATCTCCAAGTCAATATATACATTGTTCAAGCACATATAATCAAAAAACATACCTCCTCAAGGATCCTCGTCGCCTCCCGAAGCACCAGACGACGAAGGAAGGGTACCATGATTCTGCAAATACTGCGCAAGCTTTTGATCCAGCTGCTCCACCTGGATGGCTCGTAGACGATTCTCTTCCCGTAGCTGCTCAACCATAGCTCTAAGCTCCTTGATTTCATCTTTGTCTTGGTCTTTTTGAGCTTGTCGAGCCTGTCGAGCCTGCAAATAGAAATAATAGCAAAAGGATTGTCTCAGCATATAAAATACTATAACATTATATATCTAAAACGCTGATTTTTTGTAAATACGTAAAAGGATTAATTATTTACCGTTAGGTTCCCGAAGCCAAAACGTCTACTCCGTTGCGCCGGATCCATAACAGCAGTAAAAATGTTATCCTGCTCCTCCTGTGTCAGCGCATCACGACCTGATTGCTGAAGCGCATTAGCCTGTGCCTCCTGCAACCTCGACTAAAATGAAAAAAAAAACAATTTCAGTTGAAAAATAGTAGCATGTAATTATTTCGCATAGCTAGAAATTAATAAACTTATCGATGTAAGTATTAGAAATTTAAAAATGCATACATATGCCTCGGTCGCCCTATCTTGATCACCCCACTGATATATGATATTGCCAGCCTCATCTACTTGCCTAGACGCGTGGGTGTGAGCAAACACGTCCACTAAGCCAACAGAGCCTCCACGAGCACGTTCCTGCAATTGATAATTTGGATAATTTAACTGTACATAATTAACTTATTACCGAACTGATCAATATACATAATAGATAAATTTACCAAATCTTCGCGGTGATGCTGGAAAGATTTGGAGCCTCCACGGTGTGATACAGGATTCCTACTCCTGTTTGCCGAGTTCCTAGCTGACTCCTCCTGCAAATTTACCATGATTAATTATTTATTAAACGGTAAAAAATTGCTGAGATTTATTTTAGAGTTACCTTGAACTCCTCAGAGTTCCACCACTCAACCCACTTCTCCCATACAGTCGCGCTCATCCACTTGGGCTTCTTTCCTACTTTTTTAGTCTCCGACATAGTCTCCCTATAGTTCTTCGCGATCCTGGAGTTCCAGTGTCGCTGAACTAAATTGACGTCAGGCTCTTGCAAATCTATGGCGCCCTGTACAATGAGAAAATATTACTAATTATTTATTTGTATTTAATTAATCATCTTGTAAAGCGGTATACACTTACCAGAAAATCTTGCCAAATCGTCTCTCTCACGTCGTCGGGGATCTTGCCCCACTTGGGCCAGCAATCGGTCATCCTAGCCATGTACGCCTGCTTCGAAATGTTCAGAACCACTTTGGATGGCTCCAACTCAAATCCACTGCGTTAAATATAAAATTGAACTTTAGACAATTATAGATATATCATGTACAATTAAAAAATTAAAATGTTATGCTTGCTAATTATGATACTTACGTCTCATCAGCCTTAGGCTGCAAGTAAACAAGTGGCCGAGCTGGTTGCTCACCACTACCCTCTCCAACATGACGTGAAGAGCCACGTCGCCGAGACCCAGAACCAGAACCAGAACCAGAACCGGACATAATAAATATACCTGCCATATATACATACATATACAATTCATAATAATCATGATATGATGAACCATTAAAAAATGTAATACACTTATTGTCATTAAAATTGTGTAAATTGGATAAATGCATTATTAATCAGAGATCAATGTAATGTGAATACTTTTAAAAATTACCGGATATTACTCAATCGTCCTCATCGTTTTCTGATTCAGACTCGGTTTCGTGCTCTATGTCGTTTTCCTCTACACTCTCAAATGCTTCGACTAATACATGTGTCTCATCATTTAAAGGTCCAAAATCAGTTTGATCGTCTGTAATTGCTATTTCAGCATTTTCCTCCAGATCTGCTTGATAGGCTTGTTCGTCTGGAATATTTTGTCCATCGAACGTAAATCTTGCTTTGGTTTTAAAAACCGCAGACCAATCTGCTTTATCCCTTTTTAGAGATGGATAAGGGGCATAGTAAGCTTGTAGGGCTTGTTTGGCTAGTATAAATGGGTCGTACTTTTGATAACGCGAGGTATGTTTAATTTCTATAAGATTATATTGTGGATGCACATTAATACCAGAACTTGGAATATTGCTGAACCAGTTGCATCTAAACAAATAAACATCTTCCACGGGTCTTGTAAAATATGTCAACTGCAATATCTGAGTTAACACGCCATAAAAATCATTTATATGATTATTAGGGTCATCACCGCCTTTAACAAATACACCAGTATTGTTTGTTAATTTTTCAGCACCGTATTCTTTGGTGTTGAATTTATATCCGTTAACAAAAAATATTGGATACGTATTAACTTTTCTTTTCGGTCCAAACGCCAAATGTTTCAGTCCTTTATCGAGCACATTATTTGTGGGATCAGAAACGTATTTCGAAAACCAAGTACTGAAATCTTTGCTTAAATCGCCACCTGGATTTTGTGATTCATAAATACTGCAAACACACACATGATATATTACATTATTATTTATTCACACGTGTAGTATTAAATTTAACAAAACTTGGAATGTGCTAATTACCTAACAAATGGTGCAACTTCAGGACAATTAAGAAGAATATATGTGTGTGCTACATGGTAATCTTTATCATCTAGCCATACTTCCTCACATTTTCCAACATGTCGGCCATGTTGTTTAAAAATAGATAATACTGTTTCAGAAGAAGAATCTTGTTCAACGGCCTCATCGTCATTACGCGGAACACTTACAAATGATAAGTTCACATGGTCTTTAAAATAATGAGAGAAAAAGAAAGAAGCTTCTTCTTCGATATATGATTTGCAAATAGAGCCTTCAACTCGAGCTTTTTGTCTCACTTTTTTCTTTAAATGATTTAAGTACCTAATAAAAATTATTTGGGTTAAGTATTAACTACTATATTTATACTTAAATCAACATTTGCATACTCAATATAGTAACATACCTTTCGAAAGGATACATCCATCCATATTGCACAGGACCTCGAAGACGTGCTTCATATGGAAGATGAACAGGTAAATGCTCCATTACATTAAAGAAACCCGGAGGAAATATTTTCTCCAGTTTGCAGAGCAGTATAGGAATTTCTTCTTCAAGTTTAAGTAGACGGTCAACTTTTAACGTAGTTGAACAAAGCTCCTTGTAAAATAAACTAAGTTCTGTTATTACCGTCCAAACTTTTACCGGTAACAATTCTTTGAAAGCGATGGGTAATAAATTTTCCATCATTACATGACAATCATGGCTTTTCATTCCACTCAGTCTCCCATTTTTATAGTCGACACATCTACGAAGATTAGAGGAAATTCCATTGGGAAATCGTAATCCTTCCACCCATTGTAACAGTACTTTAACTTGGTTGCTGTCTAGTTCATAGCATGCTTTGGGTTTTTTATTGTCGGGAGTCATATGAAGCTCGGGACGATTGCATATTTGCTTTATATCACGTCTAGATTTCAGATCGTCCTTAGTCTTGCCCTTCACATTCAAAACTGTATAAAACACATTATCAAATACGTTTTTTTCGTTATGCCTCACGTCAATGTTATGACGGATTAATAGATTTTTCCAATAAGGTAATTCCCAGAATATACTTTGTTTGCACCAATTATGAAACGTCGATTTACCTTGAATTTCTTCTTGTTGTCCGGTCTCGTGTATCTTTGGATAATCTTTTACAAGTTCATATATATCCTCGCTTGACCATACCGCTGGTGGTCGTAGAGTCTCATGTCTATTAGCTATGAAGTTTTTTTTGTCTCTTCTAAAAGGGTGATTAATATGAAGAAAACATCGATGACAATCAAACCATGAAATTTTCTTTCCATTTGGCAAAGAAAATGCTCGTGTTTCTTCCATGCAATAAGGACAAGCAAAACGACCGGCCGTACTCCAACCCGAAAGCATTGCATATGCAGGAAAATCGCTAATAGTCCATAACAAAGAAGCGAACATCCGAAAATTTTTCTTTTTTGATATGTCGTATGTTTCAACTCCTTCATACCATAATATTTTCAACTCTTCAATTAACGGTTGTAAGTAAACATCAATGCCCTGTGTCGGATCATCAGGACCAGAGACAACAATCGTGAGAAACATATATGGAGTTTTCATACACATCCACGGAGGTAGATTGTAAGGTGTGATTATTATAGGCCAAGATGAATATTTAGAACCAAACTGAGAAAACGGTGAGAAGCCGTCTGTACATAAACCTAGTCTAACATTTCGGCTCTCCGCTGCGAAATCGGGATATTTCTTGTCAAAATGTTTCCATGCTTCTCCATCGGATGGGTGTGTCAACGTACCTTCTTGAGGTGTTCTCACACTGTGCCATCTCATATGATGCGCTGTTACAAATGATGCATATAATCGTTGAAGTCTAGGGGTGAGGGGCAAATAATGCATACGCTTGTACGGAACTTCTTTTCCCTTCTTTTTCCTCGATTTGTATCTTTCCTGATTACATATTTTACAATTTCTAAGATTGATGTCTTCTTTCCAATACAACATGCAACCCTTTAAACATGTATCTATTTTTTGATATGGCAAACCGAAAGATGACATAAGTTTTTTCACTTCATAATAATTTTCGCACATTAAATTATCGGATGGCATATGACGTTTAGCAGCTTGAACAACAGCCGTAAATCCAGCTTCTGTAAGGTTGTATTTTGATTTCATTGCAATGTATTCTGCAGTTACCGATAATTGAGAGCCGCTTAAACATCCATTCCAAAGGTGTTTTTTAGCATGATCCAATAAATCATATATTTTTTTAGCTCCAACATTTGGTTCCTCTTCGATGTTAACATCGTCGTTATCAATTACAACGGTAGGGAACATTGATCGTCCTGCATCTTCGACCATATGTTCTATGAGATTCGTACTACCTTCTTCGTTGATGACCTCCACCGACTGTTCTTGATTATTAGGGGCTACAATTTCTCCATGACGATCCCACAGCAAATAATTGGGTACGAAACCGAATTGGCGCAAATGAACCTTAGCCATATTCGGTTCTAAATAGTTCAACAATTTGCATCTACTACACGGACAACGAATTTCTTCATCGTTTCCAATATTACTTATAGCAAATTCGATGAACACTTGTACCCCTTTTAGAAAATGTTCGCTTATTGCGCCACTAATTTCCCTTCTTTGATACATCCAGCTCCGATCATTAAAGTAATTGACCATGTTTCCCTACTAGAAAACCTATGATAGAGTAAAAATGTTATAAATCATTTGTTTTATATTTTACAGGAAATTTTCAAACGGCTTCCAACGGACGCAAACTGCTAATTTCACAAACTTTATTTTAAATAAGCAACTATTGTTTCATTACCACTAATGTGTCTTTCTTTGATGGTCGGTCATCCTACTTCCCATTACAAACACAATAGTAATTATATTCCGTAAATCATATCATTTTAAACGATTTACAAAATTTCGGCAGCATTTCCCCCGTGTTCCTTGTATCGTACACAAATGTGTGTACACAAGGAACGTAAAGGAAATGCCGTCGAAATTTTGGGAACCGTTTAAAATGATATGATTTACGGAATATAATTACTTTATAGTGTTTGTAACTTGTCCAATACTGGGACAAATCCGACAAATGATGTATCAGATGAATAGAGTTGTCCGTTTTGTGGAAAAACGGATAACCCTAAAACGATCATATACAACACTTGTCAGACGGGGCCGAATAATATCTAAGGATTTAAATATTTGTTTATATTAAATTTTAATATATAACTCATTTAATTAATATTGGTTCTAACGGCTTCCAAATGTTCGCGTGTTCGCACAAATACAAAGCTCGTGTTCGCACAAATGCAATATCCGTTCTAACGGCTTCCAAATGCAATAAACTCTATCACACACATACATTTAATATACTTATAACCAAATAAACATAAACTAATGTAATATCCTAAATTACAAAATTTTCAATCAATTATAATAACTTGTTCATTATGTTATAATAGTTGCAATTAGGGGATAGCATAATGTAATATGCATACACTAACAATTAGGAATCAATCAACATACGAATTAAACCCTAAATCTAAAAAAACCTAAATATTAGGTTTAGAAAAATTACCGATTTGGAGAGCTAGAAGGGTGGAGATTGGCCGGAGCAGCTTGTAGATGGCGTCGGAGGCTGTCGGGTTGGTGCTTGGGGCGGTAGCAGTTGGGTAGGAGGTGGGGGAATTGGAGATTTGGGGAAAAATTAAGTAGGGGAAGAGATAATGAATTGCAGGTCTGGTCTCGGCCTATTATCTCAGGAAAATTTCCAACGGCTACCAACGGCCGCAAACGGCTTATTTCCAATGGATTCCAACGGTTTCCAACGGCTACGTAAAAAATTAACGGACCGTTGGAAACCGTTGGAATAGCCGTTGGCGGCCGTTGGAAATGAGGCGTTGGAATTTACTGTTTTCCTAGTAGTGATATATATATACATACATACATATATATATATTTATATATATATATTTATCTGCGTGTGTTCATTTTTCGGATGTTGCATTATAGGTTTTTGCTACTCATCGTTAATGTTTCTGAATTCCTATATTATGGTCAATCTGTTTGATTACTTTCTTGTAGATATGATGCACAGATATCTTTGGATCCAAAGTACATTTCACATCTCCTCCATTCCCCCTTTCCCCTTGGTCGTAACAACCCTGCCTTCTACCGTTCCATTCCTTTTTAAATACGTACACTACTAGAAAAGCGACTATCTGCGACGAAGCTTCCGACGGCCATTGACGGCTCCGTTATTTAATTTTCGACGGTTATCGACGATTTTGTAATTTTAATTAATTAAATTTATTACATTACTTATTAGTTAAATTTGTTTAAAAATACTAATTTAATTCCTAAAGATTAAAAATGATATTTTTATTCAATTATTCGATATTACGACGGTTCGTGATTAATTAAATTAGTGTTGTCGATAATCTTTTGTTGTATAATTTGATATTTAACTTTATTGAAAATCGAACACAAACAATCATTTTATGTAATTTTCCTCCCCAAAACCTAAAATTCTCCACCAAATTCAACCAAGCTCCATCGCCAGCCGTCGCCCCCGTCAACAACGGTCAGAATCTTCATCAATTTGCAATGTCCAACCATCTATGCCTTCTATTCATCAAAAACCAGGTATATTCTTCCTCTAAACTAATTAATCCGAATTATGGTAAAATTACTGTTAATTTGTGGTTTATTTGTTGATAATAGCCCATTGATTGTTTATAATTGAATATCGGTCGATTGAGATATGTTAATTAGGGTTGTTAGTGTTTAAATCCGATAATTAATGTATATTAGGGCTAATTTGAGTTGATTGGTGTATGTGCTTATTTGTGCAATATAATTGAGTGTAAATTGGTGTATGTGTTAGTTAAAATGTCGATGAAAATAGTTTATTTACATAATCCTTTATTAGTTTATACCCTTAATTTTATATGAATCTAGTTTTTGTGTATATGGTATGTTGTAATATAAACAAATTAGTGTGTAATGTTAATTTTTTTATTACTGTGTAATAAATTCAAATTAGTGTTAACTAAATGTTAAAAACAATTTTTAATTTCTTTTTAATTGTTACAAATTCAAATAATGAATTAATGGTTAATGCTAATATAAACAAATTAGTGTATAATGTACTTTATTTTTTTAGATCCCTTATATATCGTATATGATTGCTATGTAGATATTCGTTTCTATCACAATACATACATTAATATTCTTCTGATACAGTATTTGTCGGATTTGTCCTTGTATTGGACAAGTTACAAACACAATAAAGTAATTACATTTTTTAGATCGTTTCATCTTAAACGGTTCACAAATTTCTGACAACACTTCCATTTGTTCTCCGTGTACATGCATTTGTGCACGATGAGGAAACAAAGGGGAAGTGCTGTCAAAATTTTATTGAATCGTTTAAAATAAAATGATATGAAATCACAAGAGGCCATCGAGCATGCCAATGATACAAAATTTCATACTCACGCCATCGAGCATGTCAATGAAGATGACACAATAACATACACATGGCATGACATGAAGTCACAAAACGCAATGATAAGCTTATTTTAAATTATAATTATCAATAACCACTTTAAATAATAAGTTATAAATAATTAAAATAATGTGGTATGAATTTTAATTGTAATTCTATTTGAAATCGTAGGATAAATTCATGCAAGCACGAGAGAAACTGATAGAGGAAATAGAACAGGAAGAGCTGACCGCTGATGAGGAGGACCAGATCTTTGACATTGTCATGGAGACGCCAATGCGGAATAGGCATTATGGTTTTGAAAAGCAAGAGGTAATGTTTATATATAATATATTTATAAATAACGTGTAACACATTGATTTTATTAATCATACTATATGAAACTCATACACTTTGTTAAACAATGTTATAGGCAAGACGTAGGCAAAATGGCTATAAAAAGCTCAGGACATGCGGAGATTGAAGAGGTTGAGAGCTAGAATTGCTGAGCTGGAGGAACGAGACATGCATCGGTCTGTGGAGATGACTCATTTGTTGGACGAGCGCATTGCTGCCTATATGCTGCAGTATGGCACATTTCTTTCACCAACGGGATCTGGAGGCAATGATCAGGTTTGGTAGGTATGATTTTTTATGTTTGTGTTGAAACATTGTACATATATGCACTTTGAGATGAGTCAGGTAGTTTGACTTTGTTGCTAAATAGTTTGAGAGTTACATATACTATGAGATGGGTGAGGTTGATGTGATTTGATATATATGATATATTTTGAGATGTTATTGGATGTGTGAGGTTGATTTGAGATGGTGTTGGATATATTTTGACATGTTGACTTATTTGAGATTGGTTGCGGTTGGTTTTTTTTATATTATTGGATATTTGAGTGTATTGTTGGATGTTTGAGGTTGGTTTATTATATATATTGATTTTTTTGTTATTGATGTGATATATGTGATTTGGTCTTTGATATATATGATTTATATATGTATTAAGCTGCAATATATATTGTTATGTATGTGTTGTTTGGGGTTGAATGACTACTGTAGAGAAAATACTCCAGATTTTCGACAGCTTCCAACGGCTTACTGTAGCAACATACCGATGGTTGCCGACGTCTAGTGACACCAAATAAGTATAGCTATGTACTTCCATGTGTAAATGATGGGTCGTCGAAAGCTGTGAGAAATGGGGTGACGGAGCCATTGGAAATGTCGTCGAAGAACAGTTCTTTGACGACCAATATTTCGACAGCTATTTCCGACGGCTTCCGATAGATGTTGACGGCCGTCGACGGTCCCCAGCCATCTGAATTCCTGTTGTCTCTTGTAGTGATGTTAAAAATGTTAAATCATAAATTTAGGTTCCGTTTAAGAGTTTCATAGTACCGATTATGAGAGATTTTGCGAAAACTAGTTTGACTGTGTATATTGTGCAATTTGATCCTGAACATTTGGAATGTGAACTTTACTTCGGTCATTTCTGACTAAACAAGTATCTCTTAAATATTCACAATAATAGTAATAGTAGTAATAATGGTACTTAATTAGTCATTTCTATGTAATTTTAAACATTAAGTAAGGCTTTGTTCGTTTGGAAAATATAACCGCTGAATGCTGAACGAATTTAGTGATGAGTGGTTTTTAGATTGTTTGTTACAATCAATGTTTTGAATATTCTTCTCCTTCATTAAATATCAACCAATAATCATTTATTACCTTTTCAAATCTCTGAATGCTGATTTAACATTTTTACATTCTTACCCTTGCAAATTAATGTTTCAATTCAAATGTGTTATACCATTGTAGGTGAAATAAACATTTCTACATCTCTACACTTTTAATCTTGGAAAATCAATAAAATTATCTTTTAAAATCATTTCAAATGCTATTTCATGAATGTTTTGCATAAATTTTAAAACACTTAAAAAGATTGCTTTATTTTTTTGTATATGTGTGTAATTTTGTTTAGAAATCATTCAATTATGTTTTATACGTACATTTTACACATACTGACAATAAGTGAATGTTTGTGTTAAATTCTATTTATAACATGATTGAGTTGGAACATAAAAATGAGAATTGTATACAACCCAATTTTTGTGGCTACTAATAGTGATCAGATTAGCAACTTTTCTCCTCAAAACTTTCGTCCTCCACCAAATTTTAACCTACTTTCACCACCAAACCCTAAAGAGAAACCTCCTGATATTGATGTGGAGGGGCTCCAAATAGTAAGGAATCGACAGAGGAACCCCAACCATCTTAACCACCTCCAAGAAACATAAGAATGACCAAGAGCATTTCAGCAATACCACAAAAATGGCCAAAGATACTCAAATATTACTTCTGACACAAGATCTAAATCTGGGAAAACAAATCCCTAATCTCGACCTCAGGCCAAATACATAAATCAATTGAAACAACCTTCTTCTTAGGCAAAGATGATTAAAATAGAGGGTTTAATTTAGTTTTTTGATCTAGAATATGTTTCTCCAATCACATTAAACAAAAAGAAAATAGTAGCGGTGAAAGAAGAGGTCAGCGGTAGAAAAGAAGTTAAGTGGAATAGGTCGATTATCGCCTGTGTTATTGGCAACCGCCCAACTTATCATCATTTCAAGGCATTCGTGTCAAGAACTTGGAACCTAATATTAGAACCTCATTATTTCATATTTTGTTAGTGGCAACTACACAAGGATATATTGTGTATATAATCGACTTTTGTAGGAAATTATATCAACTATCAAAGAGGTATACATAACGGAGATAAGATGAAAATGACATGTAATGTATTATTAGTCATAGATTGTCATGTCTACAATATATGTACGTTAAAATCTCTTCAAAGTGAACACATACAGAAGTTTTCAAAGTGTTCAGTTCATTTTAAAAATGAAAAATATGCAAAATTGGTCGACTGAATAATGGTAACCAGTCAATTGATATGTGTACATTAATTCATATGTTTTTCTGAAACAAAAACAATCGACATCAGTTGACTAAATGAACATTCAGTCAACTGAACCTCTTTTTCAGTCGACCAAAATAGTGTTGTTTTGAACTGTTTTCTTTTCGTTTTAAAATAAACAAACTTGACTACAACCAGTCGACTAAACCCCTCCCACCAATCGACTAAACCCCTCCTACCGATCGACTGGTTATCGGGTAACTGCTATTTTATTTGAATTTTTCTAAAGGGATCTTCTTCTTCTCGAAGAGTCACTTCACTCCACTAATGGTTTCAGCACTTCTATCAGTTGTTACTCATGACTACAACCATCCATTTTCTATAAATAGCAAACACTTCTATGAATTTCAAAAATAATTCTTCTTGCTTTCTTATTCTATTTCTTAATGAATTCTCTCTTGTTTTCAAAAGATTCATATTGTGAACTATTGATCACTTATACATTCAAGTTACATTTCTAGAGTTATCATATACTTTCAATTCTTTACAAATACAAGATATACCACTTAAAAAGAAGATTATAAGAAGGTTCTACTATATCGACTCAACCGTGCTAATCAAGAGCACACAAAGTCAAACACTTATCTACTCTTTGTAGTCGAAGTCCTATTAGAGATCTTCAAGCATGAAGTCCTATTCAACAACTCGGGCGGTTGTAATACCTATTCCTTCGGGTTAAGTGAGGGTATTGTTTAAATCCAAAAGAAGTCTGGGACTGGACGTAGAACGGGAAGTTCGAACCAGTATAAAAATCTCTAGTGCACTTTACTTTATAATTCTTTATTTCTGCTGCTATTATATACAAGTTTTAATTTAGTAGAACTATTTATATTACTCGATCCATTAGCAACTTCTATTTGGTATCGGTGCGAGACCATATAACCGTAACAAAGTGTTTTGATATTCAAATAATATGGATAATACAACTTTTGTTAAAGGACAATCTACTCCACGTCCACTACTATTTAACGGATTAAATTATGCTTATTGGTCAACTAGGATGAGAATATATATGAAGGCTAATGAGCATACCACTGATTATGTATGTCATACACCCAAAAACTAGATGCTACTAGTAACGCTAAAGCTATAAATATGCTATGTTGCTCGCTGGACAAAAATGAATTCAATAGAGTTAGTGCGTGTATATCTGCTTATGAAATTTGGAGCAACTTAAAAATTACTCATGAAGGGACAAATAAGGTTAAACAAAGTAAGATTTTTATGCTTAAAAATTAGTTTCAAAATTTTAGAATGAAGCGAGATGAGAATATCAATGATATGTACCCTATATTTCAGGATATTTGTCATTCATTTCTTGCACTAGGAGAAAAATATATTGATTTTAATATAGTTTCAAAAATCCTTAACCTTTGATCGATGACTAGGAACGAAAGGTCTTAGCTATCGAAGAATCTAATGATATTTCAACCATAAAACTAGAAGAGTTAATAGGAAATCTCATGTCCTATGTAGTGAATTTGTAGGTAAAATGAGTACAAGCTCAAGATAGAGAGAGTGATTCAGAACAAGCAAACGTATGCTTCATGTCTTCTTTCTATAAAGGAGGTATGTAACATCTATAGTGTATATTTGGATATATATGTTTGGTTGTCCTCGGAAATGAGATGCCTCAAATATGATGTATATATTTCTATGCGGTGTCGGGATTTTTCCTAGACCTAGCCGCAAAAAGAAGGTGACACCGAAATTTTCTGTGACATAAGCCAAAATTGAGAGAAAAGTCAATGTATATGATATTAGACGTTACCGATAGTTGAGAGAGTCGGTAATATGTGATATTTAGTTGATTGGCCTTTCGATTAGCGAGTTGACGCTTTTTTTCCATTGTCTGTTTCCTTAGAAATAATTGCATGACTTAGACGTTTGGTTTAGCCACATTGATTTGGATTTGATAGTGATTGTACATAGGGATGATGGCTTCGGTTGAGTCCCAGTCTATTCCCTTCGTTGTAATCGCTTTCAGTGATTATTATCGAGGGTTGATAAGTGATTATTTCTTTTGTATCGTTGCTTATGTGAGGGTATTGGATTGTGTTGCTTCGTCCTTGGGATTTCAAGGATGAAATCCTTTTAAGGTGGGGAGAATGTAATGACCCGTATTTTGAACGATTGCATATTTAAATAAGTTATTTAAATATTGAATCGTTAATTAATTAAATGTACCAAAAATATGATTTTTCACATGCGATCAAATCAGGATACGAGACCACTTTCATTGAGTTTGTATCGACATTGCAAATTAAAATGAATACAATGATTGCTATATTTGGAGATCGGACGATCCTATGGCTAAAACGGTCTCGAAAAGCACAAAATTATCATTTTGGAGTGCTGTCTCGGATAGCAATTAAATTTATACCATCGAGACTGAAAAATGAGGTGATACACGCAAACGAGTTTTGTGACGATCGGACGCACCGTTTGATCGTGTGAATTGGAAACATAGGATCGTTTGTTTGAGAATTCAAATAAATTAAATAATATGGTTTAAATCTGGGCCAATCAAAACCATTCACTTATTTCCCATTCACTGTTGCATTGCCGTGAGCAAAAACTATGGCCGCTTCCCTTATCTCCACTCAAAAATATAAAATATAGTGATTTAGGCCACTAAAAATCATGAAAATGAGTTTGTTGAGATCGCAGCGAAGAGCACTACGTGCCCATATGCTCATTGAAGGGTGCGATGTCGATTATTGAGATCAACCTTTGGGGCAGCAAACTAGGGTTTTGTATTGCAATCAATTGGAGCGGAGTTAGGCGACGAGACGAGGACCGTTGAACTTCTCCTTACGGCGCGCACTGTTGCACCAAGTTTCGTCGAATATGGAGCACCATGGCAAATCGCATCCATCACCTAGGACAACCTATAGCTTCAGATCATGACCTCCTAGGCTAGGCTGAGCTTCACATTTTGGGTTCCGAGCGGAGAGGTTTGGAAGTGAAGTCCATTGCAACTGACGGCATGCGATTTAGCGGAGTATATATAGCTCGAGAGAAGGGGATAAATGTGCACAACCTAATGTTGTGATATGTTTGTGCACGTACAGGAAAGGATTAGCATTAGGAAGATGGATTATTAGAATGATTAAGGTAAATTAGTTATTGTTTAAGTTAATTGATTAAATTAGTTAATTCGATAACTTATATATTGCATATCATTTGCATACGAGGTTTATTTTGGACGCATTCAATTGTATTAATTACATTTTCATACCCTTTACAAATACCCCTTTCGTATGCCCCTTTCATGTATATATTACCGTTAACCCAAAAAATGGATCAACACCCTAGATTGAGTGTAAAAGGACAAGCTCTTTTCTTACAAAGCAATAATATAGAGAATAAATGTAAAAAGAGCAGAAATATTAAGAAGACAAGAAGATTTTTATAGTGGTTCGGCTGTTAATGAAGCCTACATCCACTTTATAACTTTTATCATTGACTGATTGCTGTTACAAGGTGAATTGGATTGCAAAGTCGTTGAATATCCTAAGTTAGACTAAGTCCCTAATGCTAGAGTTCACTGGAGAATCACAGTGAACTCCTTGGATGACTATTGTAAGGGAGGAGAAGAATGAAGAAGGTTCTCTGTAGAGTTCCAGCAACTAGTCTAGAGGATTCCCTTTATGTTGCAGATATGTGAGTATTTATAGAGGCTGGAAAGCTATTAGACTAGGCCTTTTTGCCAGATGCTTGCAAATAATTGTAGGAGGATGCACTACAAGTTTCATCATGAACCGAGCTAACTTGATGGTCGCTAGCGATCCATAGCTTCTGGCTCGATGGCGATCCAACAGCTTGAGATGCTTCCCCTTACCTTCTACCTTAAAGTTCATGGTGATCTGGAGAAATGGTATGGATCGCTAGCGATCCTTGTACTTAACTGATTTCTGGACTTTGTCTTCTGGGGTGCATTTGTTGTCTCGTGTTGGTGTCCTCCATGTAATTTCGTAGCACGTTGCCTTATTTTGACGACGGTCCACATACTGGTTGCATTAGACTGCTGATTGAACTAGACGAATGCTTTCCTCTCAATTTAACTAGCTCAGAATCCCATCAAACTTAGTCATTGTCTTTAGAATACCCATTGGACCATGATGCAAGTGAATTCATGAATCCATGAGCCAAGATTATGGATCGCTAGTGATCCATAGATGAGCGATCCATCACCTTTGCATATTTTCGCTTTCCATTCCTCTGATTTCTCTTGGTTAGTTACTCTAGTCTTTTTGGTTGGCTCTTAAGCTGCTCTAACTCGACCAAATTGTTCTGACTTCCTTTGGAATCCGCTGGGTTAAAAACCCGAATAACATTTTCCCTCCATAGTATGCCTTCGTTGAAAATAAGGCGTGCTTTGGAAGTAATCGCTTTCAAGTTTTTGCTTGGCGAGGTTCAAGTAATCGGGTTAGGGCCACATGAATTTGACTTTGGCTATTCAGTTCTCGTGTAATCTCCTATTTAACTACAAGCCGATCCATCACCTCACTCCCATCTTCTTTCTACGACTCGAGCCTATCCTTTGTGATTCGACCCGATTCTCGAATGATCCCTAAATCCAATTGCTCTACCACCTTCACCGATCATCTATCTCCGGAGTTTCTTGCCGTTGATCGATCTGAGGCACACCGTTGCTTCAACTTCATTTTTAGCTCCTCGTGGATCGCCGCCGACCAAACCCTAACTCCATTATCTCCTTCCTTGGGTCGCCACTAACCCTCCTTGCTTGGATCGTTGGGTTGAAAACTCCGACCATCTTTGCCTTTTGATTCTTGATTCAAGGTGGGTAATGCTGATTCTAACATTCATTTAGCGATTTGACGATGGAGTGTATTCATGATGATTATAGTAAAGAGTCCGAGTTGATTGTGATTTTATGGAAGAAGATAGTAAATCGGGTCTTGAGTTCTTCAGGGAACGACACATGAGCCTTGCCCCGATGCTTGATATGTTTTGCTGTCTTCATCTATAGAATCAAAATTGACTTGTGCTAAGTTATATTGCCGATACAACATGACGCATCGTGAATAGGTTTTAATCCTTCCGGAGGGGGATAACGACTAAGGATAGCGTCTCGCAGCAGCTTATGTTGTTGTCGCCTTCCAGAGAATTCGAACTGGTCTTGCTTCTTGCACGTTCGGTGTACCTGTACTGGGAAGAGCTTATCATGTTAACGGGTTAGTGTAGAAGAAATAGTTTCAAAAAATGATACGAAAATCTCTTTTCATTCTTTACTATGAGCTAACTATCTACACGGGATAAAGCGTTTGTGTACTCAAGACACCGAGCTCACCCCCCATAGATAAAACACTTCACTTACCCCGGTATATACTTGAAAACCGACGTGTCGGCGTGTATCGATATTCTTTTGGAATTCAAGTGATACATGGGAGTTTTCAATTAAAGATAGAATTACCTAACTGCTTCGGACGCAAGTCTTGTTTTATAGAATGAAGTATCCATCTTCTCGCCTTAAGTCCAGCGGAGGAAGTCCAGCACTTTCAAAAGCCGAATCATCATCTGCCGTCCCTTCCTCTTCCACTTCGCGGCCTGAATACGGTCAGCTAGTCCCAATTGGCTCGGTTGTGGACCGGACCCCACCGAATTTTAGAGTTCTTCTTAACCCATCGGAGAGAGCTTCCTCCGTAATCTCCACCAAGGTTTTGCATAACATTTGCTTGCAACATGGCATTCCGGAGGATGATGTACACCTGCCGAAGAAGAATGAATTTTCCCATACGCTGCCTCCAGGATACATTGCTCGCCATCGATATATGTGTCTAAATGGAGCAGTGCCTCCCTTCAATGATTTCTTGAGAGAAACTCTTTCGAACTTGAGAATTGCCCTGTTCCAAATTTGTCCTAATGGGTATGCGATCTTGACTTGCTTGCATGTTCTGTTTATGCGGACATTTAACCGTGCTTCGAGTTTCGAAGAGTCGAGATATTTCCTCTCATTTAAGAGGAGAGACGAGTGTCAATCCCTTGTCATCATTGAGGCCCAGAGGAATCGCAAGATCGTGCTGCAGCTTCAAAGCAATTTGTCCCAATTCAAGACTCAGTACTTCTTCGTTAGATGTATCAAAGGGTTCAATCGCCTTTGGAAAATGGGGGGTAAGTTCTCTTCTTTACTCATTGAATTTCAAAACCTCGCTATGGAGTTTCTAACAAGTCAAATGCTTCCTGTAGTTATTCCATAGCCAAATAAAGACTTATCGCTTGACCAAATTTTCCATACTCTGAAGGCTGTAGATGCCGGGGAGAGATCAGTTAGATTTCTGCTAACAGATGAAAATTTGCTCTGGTATGGGCTATTGCATCCAAGTGGATCCGCCGTAGTGGTTGAAGTTCCGTCTCCTTCCCGCTTTAGAATATGAACATGCTCCACTTCTTCGCCACATGGTTCTAAAGAGGGAGTTTTTCAAAAAAAGGAGGGCTTGTCTGGCGAGTCAGCTGAAGAGACTCATGAAAGAAGAGATGTCGCGACTGAAGCCAGCTGTCCGGCCAGGATGTCCCCGATTTCGGAGGAAGAGGAAGAAGAGTTCAAGCAACGAGAAAGCAAGGCTACAAAGACAATAAAAAAAGAGAAGGGTGAAGTTGAGAGTAGCAGTAACTATGATTCCTCCTCTACTGATGATGATTTTGACGCATATTCAGGTGACGGAGACTCTGAATCGTGTGATGAGACTCCGAGGATGAGTCCCGTTCTTCCGGATTCATCTCACTGAGAGATCCACAATAAAGATGCTCTGCTAGTAGCCGAGCGACGTCAGGATTCCCCGATTAAAGATTCCGGCATAGACTTCGGGGATTTGAGTAACGTCTACGTGGATATTGACAAACTTATGAGGGAAGATTTCAAATTCGAAGAGATGTCTCCTCGCCCGGGCCATGTTGCCCCCGAAATCAGGCCGATTTCTACCGCAATGGCTGCCCGATCTGGTTTGTGACGTCATTTTAGGCCCCCTTATACACATTACATGTTTCACTAGGGTTACATTCACCTACACACACATTATTCAAGCCTATTTTCCGCTACTAAAACTCTTTATTTATTCTTTATGTTAGGTACCAAGAGATGGCATGGCCTTTATTTGACATAGAGGTTTCATATTCCTTCATATTTAGCGATTTTTATATAGATTGGGATTGAGACCCAAAATTGTTGACCGACCTTTAAATTACAACGAACTTGGTTGGAGGCTCAGCTAGACTATACATGTATAACGTCCCACATTTTGTCACTGGAAAGTAATATCGTGGATGAATGCAGCATCCATAGCGCTTAGTTTTGGGCCTCAAAATGGGAGAGTGTTACCACATGGGTTGTTTACACTTAGTCTATACATGGTTTGTCGAAACTCTTCCTTATCGAGTCATCAATGTTTGTTTGTTATTGATTGCTTTAGGTTTAATTAGGTTCAGTCTTACAGTCTAGGAATTTACTGGCTGGAGGGGTATGGAATAGTGGTGGACTGCGAGAGACAGTTGGTGACGATAGGGACTGACGATGAGCAGACGGTAGTGTTTGGCTTCTCATCTGATGATGAGGTGATTGTTAGCTTTTTATGTTCGCTCTATATCCCACACGATGAGTTGTCACTTGTGCCTATAGCTAGAGAGTGCCCAGACATATTCGATAAGGTGACTAGATTACCATCATAGAGAGATTGAGTTCTGTATCGATCTGGTTAGACATGCTTGACCACTAGTTATGCCTTTAAGGCATATAACGCCCAAATAGCAAAGGAGAATAAAGTTGCGAGTTAATAACCTATTGATGTGAGTGTTCATTTGTTGGTGCATAATTAATGGGGGATGCACCTATAGTCTTCGCCACTGGGGCGGATGGCTCTTTTGGATTGTTTATTGATTATCATGAGCTAAGTGAGGTGACGAACAAGTATTCACTCCTACTTATTAATGGCATGTTCGATCAGCTCTATAGCGTGAAGATGTTTTCTTAGTTGGATCTTTCGATGGGGTTTTATCCATTTAGCGTATCTAAAGAAAGTGTACCAGACATAGTGTTTCTAACACTGCTTTGATTTTTGATTGGTTGGTTATGCCGTTCGGGCTTACCAACACATCGGCATGCTTTATTGATTTCTTGGACCGTGTTTCGAAAGATCACTTCAGTGATTCCATGCTTGTGTTCGTGGATAGTGCTTTTGTCTACCCATGGATGAAAGAGGAACACAAAACACACTGGATGATTGTACTATAGGTGTTAAGAAAACACCGGCTTAAGATGAGAAGTCCCCTTGGTTTGGTGAGATGTTGTATATGCTTTACCAAGAACCTCTCAAAGGTAGTAGCACTGTTAAACCGATTTGATGAGAATAACCAGACTTTTATTTTGAGACGTGAGGTGTTGACACACGCTATTGAGTCTGACTAAGGGGTTGACAACTGCACTAATGTTACTCATTCCAAGCAGGAATGAGGAGTTTATAGTACACACATTCTTGTGGTACTTAACTGGGTGCGGTATTAATGTCGAAAGGTAAGGTTGTCACATATGTTAGTCGACAACCGAAACCGCTCGAGAGGAAGTACCCGACTCATGGTCGGAGTTGGCAACTATAGTATTTTGTTTGATGGGAAGACATACCGATTTGGGAGTGATATTCCTAGAGTGAACATTGCTTGAGTTTATTACTGATTATGACTTTAGAACTCGATGTAAGCTAGTACCAAGATGATGGCTAGTTTGACTATCATACCTCCTTAGATTTAGAAGATCAGTACTAGTCAGAGGCGCGAAACTAGACTCGCAGAGATCATGGCTAAATTAGAGGAACGAGTAGTGTCTATAGAGGCGATGCAGTGCGGACTCGACCGAGACAATTGTCTCCATAAGGATGAGATGGATTTCACCGATGGAATGCCAAGGACTAAAAGCGAATATGATAGCATTTGAGTCATAGTCGATAAAGTAATGAAATTCTAGATTTATATTCGGTAAGTCTAGTAAGATGGTATCTAAATTAGTTGAGTTATATGTGGAATCGATAATATAATTACATTAAGCGCAAAGAGCATTGTAAGTGGCCAAAACCCATTATTCACTAGAGGGTTTTAGAAGAACTTACAAGAGGCGTTTGAAAATTTGGCACCAAATTGACTAGATGATATCGAGACTAAACCAGTAACTTCGAGACCTTGTAGGCTTATTCGTACTTATAGACGTGACACGGAACATGTTAAAAGGAAGGCAACAGAGTAGTAAAGGTTCAATGGAGTGAAAGCGAAGGCGATTGCCCATGAGTGACCAATGAGAGCATAAGGACCACTTATTTAGAGCTTTTCACTGTGGGAGATTTTCATTTTTTTCCATCTTTAATATTGGATATCATATTTGATGTATTATACTAGATAGTTTAGTATCCAACATGCTAGGATATGCATAAATGTTATTTTTGGATGTTTGATCTTATGTGTGCCTATTTGACGTTTGATTGGTTGCACTCGATACGATTACTTTTGCTTATATTGTTTTTAGCATGCAGGATAGCTAAGATTCAACATAGCACATTTATTTGAGACGATTGCTATATATATGATTTTGTATGCCTATTTACATGATGATGTTACTATTGTGCATAATCCTCTTTGTTGAGTACTTTATTAGGTACATGGAAGCAAGTGTTGGCTATTTGGATGCTTACTCGCTTTTATTCGCATCTAAATGTTATGCTCTTGCTATAAAAGAGGTATGTAACATTTGTAGTGTAGATTTTGGTACATATGTTTGGTTATCCTTGGAAAAACAATGCCTCAAATATGAGATGCCTTGGATACGAGATGTATATTTTTATATGTTGTAACGGGATATTTTCCAAACCTAGCCACACAAAGAAGGTGTTTTCGAAATTTTCCACGACGTAAGCTAAAATTGAGAGAAAAATCGATGTATATGATATTAGATGTTATCGATAGTTGGAAGAGTCGGTTGTAACGACCCGTATTTTTACGGATCGACAAGTTCGTCAAAATCTGGAATTTAGCATTTTCAAGTCATTTCAGATTTTTAGGCAGATTTTTCTAAGTCCTAGGTCGTGAACGACCTAGGTGATAAGTCGTGACCTTAGGAAGCTAGGTCGTAGTTGGCGACCTGGGAAGGTGGAGCGACCCAAAGGTTAGGTTGTAGGTTAGCTTAGGTCGTGTGCGACCTAAGGATGAAGTGGTTAGGTCGTATGGCAGTTTAGGTTGGTTGAGCGACCTAGGAGTTGATAACATTTAAGTCGTAGACGACTTATAGGGGCAACGACCTAAGGAAGTAGGGGGATAAGCAAGGAGCGACCTATAATAGTTCGCGACCTAAGGAGTAGCGAGTTAACAACCCAGTATGTTGCGACCTAGAGGATAGCTTGTTAG
This sequence comes from Allium fistulosum, assembly GCA_030737815.1. Lineage (NCBI taxonomy): Eukaryota > Viridiplantae > Streptophyta > Magnoliopsida > Asparagales > Amaryllidaceae > Allium > Allium fistulosum. Next base: position 1,150,975,286 of record CM060905.1, read on the forward strand.
CATAGTTAGGTCGTTAGGCGACCTAAGGAGTTAGGTCGCATAAGTTGTTAGGTCGCATGGGTTGGTAGGTCGCTAGGATAGTCTAAGTGTTAGGTCGCGTGGGTCTAAGTGTTAGGTCGTAACACTAGTAAGTCGCTGAGTTGTTAAGGCGCGTGAGTGTTAGGTCGCTGATGGGCTATGTTGGTGTGTTAGGTCGCTGAGGTTATAGGTCGTAACCTCGTTAGGTCGTAAGTTGTTGAGCTTTGTTAGGTCGCTAGGTTTTGCCATGTGATAAGTCGTAAGCCTTTAAGTCGTTGAAGCGCCTGAGTTGTTAGGTCGCAGATGTTCTTATTAGGTCGCTGGGTTTTGTTAGGTCGTAGGGGCTTAGGTCGTAAGTCGGAAGCGACTTAGGGAGATAACCAAATTTCGACTTAAGGAATTTCTGCTATAAATAGGATGGGTTTTTCTCACTTTTTGGGATCCGGATTTTGAAGCGACGAAGTGCTGCCATTTTGAGAGCTCGACTTCTACACTTCTTCACTTCTTTTCTCCACTCTAATCTAGTGCTTCCATCCATCCAAATTGAAGATCAAGATTGAAGATTCAAGAGCTTTGATTGGAGATCTTCATCTTTTCAAGAGAGATTTCTTCGTTTGAAGCGGATTCGTGATAGATCAAGCTTGATCCCTCGCTGTCCAGATCTGAAGCGTGTTGATTTGAGGTTGTTTAGGTGATTTGGTGAGTGGTGATTATCTCTTACACGGATCCAAAGGAGTATATCAGATTGTTGGCTCGATTTGGTGTTAAAATAGTGATTTCCATGCATTTTCTTCATCCTAAGTGTAGATCCATATAGATCCATTGTTCATAATGATGTTACATCCATTTTATCATATGTTAACCTATGCAAGTTCATTCATCAAGTTTGTAGGGATATAATTCATGTTTTCATGCTTATTGGACTTTCAACCCTTACTTACGAAAATGCCATTATTGTGATAATTGTCTATTTAGATCTTGTTTGAATGCTTGATTGTTTGGATTAATGTTTGATTTGATTGATTGTTATGAATTAGATGATTGATGGTTTGATTTAGACCGAAGACGATTCAAAAGCTAAGGGAAAGGCTCTTGAATTGGGAAAGCTGCTCGTGGCATATGTAGCATGATGATGAAGCTCTTATGCATAGATTTGATGATGTGATGTTAAGATGAGGCTTTGCGAGGATGTGATGAAGCGAGGCAATCATGTGATGAAGACTTGGTCTAATCCAGACGGGATCATTCCAAGCATGTTGATAACTCGGTGATATGATTCGAGTTGAGGATAATGAATGGATATGAGAATAGTCGTCGAGGAGGATGACTAGAAGGCTTGGGTAGCATCGTTGTTGAAGGTTCTAGCATGCTCTAAGCAAGAGTACGTTTGGGCAGATTCGATAGTCCCAACGGCCAACTGTTGATGGTCGAGTACTCTGGGCAGATTCGATAGTCCTAGGCACGGGCTACGACGACGTGCGGGAGTTATGTCTAGAATCGGGGTTTCCATTAGCCCTTGACGGACGACTGAAAGAATGTGCCGGTCATTCAATTAACGGTGATATCGAAGCAATGATAACAGTGATAGCCAGAGTCATGGATGTTTGGTTGTATCGTCATTCGGACTCAAGAGCGGTATTTTCTGGGTGCTTATCTGATTTAGGCCTTGGTACTTGGAAAACATCGCCCTTGACTCGAGTGATAGTAGCTTTACTTTAAATTGTATGCTCTGCTATGTTGCTTCTGCTTAGTGTGTCTCTGGGGGCTATCACTGTAGAATGAGGTTGGAGTGGGAGGGTTGTATTCCTATTCCTTTTCCTTTATGCTCTTTTGGTATGTTGTTAGTTAATTTACTGCTCACTAAGACTGTTGTATGACTCAAGGCTTTATGTTTTAATTCTTATTGCCTTGGGCTGTTCGTCCATTTTGGGACGGGCAGACTAGGTAGCAGGTGACAGGTGCTGTTTCTCTTCTCACGATGCTGATATCGAAGACGAGCTGGAGGATTGCATATTATCTTCTTACTATATGTACTGGATGTTCCGCTGTTTTGTATTCTCTGAGTGTTATGTAGTGAGGCTTGATGTATTGGCTATTTGGATGCTTGTATTCAACTATTATGGAGTTTTATATGATATCATTTTGTTCTGTAAAGCTTCACTATACATATGTTCTATTGTATTTTGTCCATGCGCTGTGAGTAATACAATAGATTCTGTTGTTTTAATCTACCCTGACAATCGTCCATGGTCGCCTGGCCCACTTTACAGCGCACTATCTCTAGATTCGGTACAGGAATCATGGGCGGTCGTCACATTTGGTATCAGAGCGAGGTTAATCGATTTTACCCAACGCTCGCCGTCGTAACTACGTATGAGAGACGTAATTGTATTTTGATGGATGAATACTATATATAATATAGTAGTTTAGTTGAGTTTGAGTCCTTTATGCAGTTGTTTCTCTAGATGTTCTAATCATTCCTTTTTATAGATATTGAGAATGAGTCGAAGAGGGAGACCAGCTGCTAGGGGAAGCCGTGCTACTGAGGGGACTGCTGATTATGCAGCCATGTTCGAAGCTATGATGACTTCGATCATGAGAAGGATACCAGTTCCGGGGGCGGCAGTAGATGTTGGAGTTCAAGTCCAAACACCGAAACCAGTGGATTTTGCTAAGTTGTGCAAGGATTATACTGCTCTTGGAGGGAAGGTTTTCTTGGGAACAGAATCAACTATTGAGGTCCAGAGGTGGATAGATGCTTGTAGAAGGATCTTTGGTGATTTGGGAATTGAGGATGCAACTAAGAGGAAGTTGGCATCAAGGCAGCTTCAAGGAAGAGCCTCTGATTGGTGGAATTCTATTACCATCAATACTCCGGAGGAAGAAATTACTTGGGAGCAATTCCAAGTTAGATTTGAAGCTAAGTTCATTTCTACAGCTCAGAAGTCTGTTCTGTTCAAGAGGTTTGTGGAGCTCAAGCAAGGTGGAAGATCTGTTCTTGAGTATGTTTCCGAGTTTGAAGCTTTGTCCAAGTATGCTCGGTCATATATTGAATCTGCTTATCAGAAGAATGAGAAGTTTGTGACAGGCTTGGACAGTTATCTTGGGAGACAGTTGGTGGATCATTTGGATGATTCATTTGAGAAGCTTGTGGAGAAAGCTCTTAGGCATGAGAGTCTGTTTCCTAAGGAAGGACCTGTTGTTGCTGTTACCAGGGGAGAGTCTAAACCCCAGCAGGGTGGGAACCAGAAGAGGAAGCACCAGCAGCAGAAGGGTAAGGATGGCCAGAAGAAGCCGAAAGGCGAGGTGACTTGCTACAATTGTCAGCAGAAGGGTCATTTCTCTAAGGATTGTAAGAATCCGAAGGTACCAATGAAGTGTCACAACTGTGACAAGCCTGGGCATTTCAAGAAGAATTGTCCAGAACCGAGGAGGGACAAGCAGATTGTGCAAGCCTATGCTTTGGGAGCTGTTCCGTCGTCTTCGAAAGCTCCTACCGCTGAAGAGAAAGGAAAGAGTGTGGTTGTTCAAGGTACTCTTTTCCTATGTGGTGTTCCAGTTAGAGTTTTGTTTGATACTGGAGCGTCACATTCGTTTGTTTGTAATGAACTCGTAGGCCGGTTAGGTTTGAAGCCGGATATTGTTGATAGGCCATTGGTTGTGACTAATCCAGTTGGGGGTTCGTCTTGTTTGTGTATGTTATGCCGTGGTCTAGTTGTATCGAGTCATGGTTGCTCTTTTGTTTGTGATTTCTTTGTTCTGAACTTTGCGGGGTTCGGAATTATTTTGGATATGGACTGGCTTAGGAAGTATGCGGCTAAAGTTGATTGCGAGAGGTTGGAAGTGACAGTCGAGAATGTGGAGGGGCGAAAGGTTGTAATACGATGTAAGCATGAGGAAGGCGTCTTCATGAGCTTCATGTATTCGCTGGTTGTTCCATGAGATGGACTGTCATCGGTGCCAATCGCTAATGGATTCGAGGATGTCTTTGACGAAGTCAAAGGGTTACCGCCGCATAGAGAGATCGAGTTTCGTATAGATCTAGTTGAAGGAGCCATACCTGTTGTGATGCCTCTTAGGCGGATGGCGCCCAGGGAACAGCAGGAGTTGAGGGTGCAAGTTGATGATCTTTTGCAGAAAGGATTCATTCGGCGTAGTGTGTCCGAGTGGGGTGCACCAGTTGTGTTTGCAACCAAGGCAGATGGGTCATTGAGATTGTGTGTGGATTATCGTGAGCTGAATAAGGTGACTAAGAAAAACAAGTATCCGTTGCCGAGAATAGATGACTTGTTTGATCAGCTTCACGAAGCCAAGGTGTTTTCTCAGATGGATTTGGCAATGGGATTTCACCAGTTGAGAGTGGCTAAGGATAGTGTGCCGAAGACTGCTTTTCGGACACCATCGGGTTTCTTTGAGTGGCTGGTAATGCCGTTTGGCTTGACTAACGCGCCAGCATATTTTGTGGATCTTATGAATAGAGTGTTCAGAGATCAGTTGAACAAGTTCGTACTTGTGTTCGTGGATGATATTCTGATTTATTCCAGAACGGAAGAGGAGCACAAGACGCACTTGCGCATTGTTTTGGAAATGTTACGGAAACATCAGCTGAAGGCTAAGTTTTCGGAGTGTCACTTCTGGAAGAGTGAAGTGAGGTTCTTAGGCCATGTTATTTCTGGAAATGGAATAGCGGTTGATCCCGCTAAGGTGGCAGCAATCCAGGATTGGGTTAGACCTAAGAATGCATCTGATGTGAGAAGTTTTCTTGGATTAGCAGGATATTATCGACGGTTTATCAAAGACTTCTCCAAGATAGCTGCACCGTTAACAGGATTGACGAAAAAGAACCAAGTGTTCAGTTGGGATGCTAAGTGCGAGCAAGCTTTCGGAATCCTGAAAGAGAGATTGATGAGTGCTCCTGTTTTGACTATTCCAAGTGGGAATGATGAGATGGTGGTTTACACCGACGCATGTGGTACTGGACTTGGAGCAGTGCTGATGCAGACGGATAAAGTTGTTGCGTATGCTAGTCGACGACTGAAGCCGCATGAAAGGAATTACCCAACTCATGATTTGGAGTTGGCGGCGATTGTATTTGCTCTGAAGATGTGGAGACATTATCTGTTGGGAGTTCGATTCGAGTTGTTTACGGATCATAAGTCATTGAAGTATCTTTTCTCCCAAAAGGATTTGAATCTTCGGCAGCAACGTTGGCTAGAGTTTTTAGCATCATATGATTTTGGTATAGCTTATACTCCGGGAAAAGGTAACGCAGTGGCGGATGCGTTAAGTCGAAGACATGCAGGATTGGGAGTCATGTTTTCAGAATGGAAGAATCTCGAGTATCTAGCTGGATTTGACTTCAGGCCTAGATGCGAATTGGAACCTGAGATGTTGGCAAACTTATTAATAAGACCGACTCTTGTGGAAAGGATTGGCGAGAGCCAAAAGCGAGACGATAAGCTTGTCAAGATTATCCGTGAATTGGAATCTGGATTGGATCCAGAAAAGGATAAAGGATTCGAGGTCGATCGAGAGGGTTGGCTTCGAAAGCAAGGACGACTAGTTGTTCCCGAGATAGATGAATTGAGGAGTGAAGTTCTGAAGGAAAGTCATCACTCGAAGCTGACAATTCATCCAGGTGGAAATAAGATGTATCGGGATATGAAGAGAACCTACTACTGGGAAGGCATGAAGAAGGATGTTGGAAATTTTATTTCCAAGTGTATGAACTGCCAGTTGGTAAAGGCCGAACAGAAGAAACCAAGTGGATTACTACAGCCATTAGAAGTTCCTACATGGAAGTGGGAGTAGGTATCGATGGATTTTATTGATGGATTGCCTAGAACCAGAACGGGAAATGAAGGGATTTGGGTCATTGTAGATCGCCTGACTAAGAGTGCAAGATTTATTCCCGTTCGATCGACTAGGACTGCATCAAAGTTGGCCGAGTTGTATGTTAAATGGATAGTTCGATTCCATGGTATTCCGAAGAGTATAGTGAGCGATCGAGATCCATTGTTCACTAGTGGATTTTGGAAGAGCTTCCAGGAAGTTTTGGGAACCGAGTTGTGTTTGAGTACAGCTTATCACCCTCAAACAGATGGTCAGACCGAGAGAGTCAATCGAGTTTTGGAAGATCTCCTCAGAGCTTGTGTTTTGGATTTCGGAGGATCATGGGAAGATCACCTTCATTTGGTGGAGTTTGCATACAACAACAGTTACCAGTCAAGCATTGGTATGGCACCGTATGAGGCATTGTATGGAAGACCGTGTAACTCTCTGACATGTTGGTTGGAAACTGGAGAAAAGCTGATGCTTGGGCCAGAGATGATTCGACAGACTTCAGATTGTATAGAGATCATTCGGCAACGAATGAAGGCAGCCCAAGACCGTCAGAAAAGTTATGCCGATAAGCGTCGAAAGGATTTGGAATTCGATGTTGGTGATATGGTTTTTGTGAAGATTTCTCCACTGAAGAATGTTATCCGATTCGGGAAGAAAGGGAAATTGACTCCGAGATTTGTTGGACCATTTCCGATCATCGGGCGAATTGGAAAGCTCGCCTAAAGATTGGAGTTACCAGAGAAGATGTCGAGTGTGCACAATGTTTTTCATGTATCATATCTACGGAAGTATGTGCACGACTCGAATACAGTAGTTTCTGCAGATAGCTATGAAGACTTCGAAGTTGATCCAGTCGATAGAAGACCTCGTAAGCCGCTTCGTGTTGTGGAAATCGACACGAAACAGCTTAGGAGGAAGGTAGTTAAGTTGCTTAAGATACAATGGAGTGAAGATGATAACGACTGTACGTGGGAGGTGGAAGAGAGGATGAAAGCAGCTCATCCTGAACTCTTCGAGGTATGGCCCTAAGGTGTCGTCTCGTCTCACGATATTGTAACTTGTTCTAAGTCTTAGAATTCTGTACGCTAAGCTAGAATTGGATGCATGGTTTGTTGATTGTTATGGATGATAGGCGTACAGAATAATCTTTGATTGCTTTGATTGTGTGGAATTTCGGGGGCGAAATTCCTAAGGGGGAGAGAATGTAACGACCCGTATTTTTACGGATCGACAAGTTCGTCAAAATCTGGAATTTAGCATTTTCAAGTCATTTCAGATTTTTAGGCAGATTTTTCTAAGTCCTAGGTCGTGAACGACCTAGGTGATAAGTCGTGACCTTAGGAAGCTAGGTCGTAGTTGGCGACCTGGGAAGGTGGAGCGACCCAAAGGTTAGGTTGTAGGTTAGCTTAGGTCGTGTGCGACCTAAGGATGAAGTGGTTAGGTCGTATGGCAGTTTAGGTTGGTTGAGCGACCTAGGAGTTGATAACATTTAAGTCGTAGACGACTTATAGGGGCAACGACCTAAGGAAGTAGGGGGATAAGCAGGGAGCGACCTATAATAGTTCGCGACCTAAGGAGTAGCGAGTTAACAACCCATTATGTTGCGACCTAGAGGATAGCTTGTTAGCATAGTTAGGTCGTTAGGCGACCTAAGGAGTTAGGTCGCATAAGTTGTTAGGTCGCATGGGTTGGTAGGTCGCTAGGATAGTCTAAGTGTTAGGTCGCGTGGGTCTAAGTGTTAGGTCGTAACACTAGTAAGTCGCTGAGTTGTTAAGGCGCGTGAGTGTTAGGTCGCTGATGGGCTATGTTGGTGTGTTAGGTCGCTGAGGTTATAGGTCGTAACCTCGTTAGGTCGTAAGTTGTTGAGCTTTGTTAGGTCGCTAGGTTTTGCCATGTGATAAGTCGTAAGCCTTTAAGTCGTTGAAGCGCTTGAGTTGTTAGGTCGCAGATGTTCTTATTAGGTCGCTGGGTTTTGTTAGGTCGTAGGGGCTTAGGTCGTAAGTCGGAAGCGACTTAGGGAGATAACCAAATTTCGACTTTAAGGAATTTCTGCTATAAATAGGATGGGTTTTTCTCACTTTTTGGGATCCGGATTTTGAAGCGACGAAGTGCTGCCATTTTGAGAGCTCGACTTCTACACTTCTTCACTTCTTTTCTCCACTCTAATCTAGTGCTTCCATCCATCCAAATCGAAGATCAAGATTGAAGATTCAAGAGCTTAGATTGGAGATCTTCATCTTTTCAAGAGAGATTTCTTCGTTTGAAGCGGATTCGTGATAGATCAAGCTTGATCCCTCGCTGTCCAGATCTGAAGCGTGTTGATTTGAGGTTGTTTAGGTGATTTGGTGAGTGGTGATTATCTCTCACACGGATCCAAAGGAGTATATCAGATTGTTGGCTCGATTTGGTGTTAAAATAGTGATTTCCATGCATTTTCTTCATCCTAAGTGTAGATCCATATAGATCCATTGTTCATAATGATGTTACATCCATTTTATCATATGTTAACCTATGCAAGTTCATTCATCAAGTTTGTAGGGATATAATTCATGTTTTCATGCTTATTGGACTTTCAACCCTTACTTACGAAAATGCCATTATTGTGATAATTGTCTATTTAGATCTTATTTGAATGCTTGATTGTTTGGATTAATGTTTGATTTGATTGATTGTTATGAATTAGATGATTGATGGTTTGATTTAGACCGAAGACGATTCAAAAGCTAAGGGAAAGGCTCTTGAATTGGGAAAGCTGCTCGTGGCATATGTAGCGTGATGATGAAGCTCTTATGCATAGATTTGATGATGTGATGTTAAGATGAGGCTTTGCGGGGATGTGATGAAGCGAGGCAATCATGTGATGAAGACTTGGTCTAATCCAGACGGGATCATTCCAAGCATGTTGATAACTCGGTGATATGATTCGAGTTGAGGATAATGAATGGATATGAGAATAGTCATCGAGGAGGATGACTAGAAGGCTTGGATAGCATCGTTGTTGAAGGTTCTAGCATTCTCTAAGCAAGAGTACGTTTGGGCAGATTCGATAGTCCCAACGGCCAACTGTTGATGGTCGAGTACTCTGGGCAGATTCGATAGTCCTAGGCACGGGCTGCGACGACGTGCGGGAGTTATGTCTAGAACCGGGGTTTCCATTAGCCCTTGACGGACGACTGAAAGAATGTGCCGGTCATTCAATTAACGGTGATATCGAAGCAATGATAACAGTGATAGCCAGAGTCATGGATGTTTGGTTGTATCGTCATTCGGACTCAAGAGCGGTATTTTCTGGGTGCTTATCTGATTTAGGCCTTGGTACTTGGAAAACATCGCCCTTGACTCGAGTGATAGTAGCTTTACTTTAAATTGTATGCTCTGCTATGTTGCTTCTGCTTAGTGTGTCTCTGGGGGCTATCACTGTAGAATGAGGTTGGAGTGGGAGGGTTGTATTCCTATTCCTTTTCCTTTATGCTCTTTTGGTATGTTGTTAGTTAATTTACTGCTCACTAAGACTGTTGTATGACTCAAGGCTTTATGTTTTAATTCTTATTGCCTTGGGCTGTTCGTCCATTTTGGGATGGGCAGACTAGGTAGCAGGTGACAGGTGCTGTTTCTCTTCTCACGATGCTGATATCGAAGACGAGCTGGAGGGTTGCATATTATCTTCTTACTATATGTACTGGATGTTCCGCTGTTTTGTATTCTCTGAGTGTTATGTAGTGAGGCTTGATGTATTGGCTATTTGGATGCTTGTATTCAACTATTATGGAGTTTTATATGATATCATTTTGTTCTGTAAAGCTTCACTATACATATGTTCTATTGTATTTTGTCCATGCGTTGTGAGTAATACGATAGATTCTGTTGTTTTAATCTACCCTGACAATCGTCCATGGTCGCCTGGCCCACTTTACAGCGCACTATCTCTAGATTCGGTACAGGAATCATGGGCGGTCGTCACATCGGTAATATATGATATTCAGTTGACTTGCCTTTCGATTAGTCATTAATGGTAATTATTAATTATTAACTCCTAATTACTATATATTTAATTATTATATATATTATTAATCATTAATTGTAATTATTTAATATTAATAATTAATTATCAATTATCAATTATATTTATTAATTATTAAATGTAATTAATAATATTAGTAATTTACTAATCATTAATGGTTAACTATAATAATAAAAGTAATTATTGATTACAAATAATGATTAGTAATTATAGATTATTTATTAATAATAGTTAATTATAATAAATTACAATTAATGAACTATATAAGCTATCATTTATAATTATTAATTATAAATTACCATTTATAAATTATTAAGTATGTTTAATTATTTGTTATAAATTGTAAATTACTAATTATTATAATATTTAAAGCAATAATAAATATATTCAAAAAAAACATTAATTCAGCCTTTTTCTGTAGAGAACGTTTCCTCTAAAAAAATTACAACCTATGAGTAAAACAACTTTTATTGTAGTAAATTATGCTTACAAGATTTAGGAAAAAGTTGTAAAAGCAATGTTTTTATAATAAGAGTTGTTAAAAGGATATTGTTACAACGTTTGCAAAAAATGTTGTAAAAAACAAGATTTTTACAACTTTTGCTTCAAAATGTTGTAAAAAGGCTTTTTTACCATGTTTTTAAAGTAAACATTGTAAAAAAATGTTGAAATAGGCACTTTTTATTGTAATTGGTACATTAAATAATAACATAATGGGTGTAAATGGTAGAACGATGATTTTATAGGATCCAAATATCTGGAAAATAAAACAACATTTCATAAATGTACAAAATATACACTGTATATGAATAAATAAAGGAAGTCTGCTTTTAGAAATTTCCTTTGTATATGCGTCAAACATGAAAATGAAAGAACCTTACTTTGGAAACATTTAAAACTGTTAAATTATAAAATGAAAACCCCTTGTTTATTACTCGGGATTTTAAAACGGTTCTACATGCTTTTGAGAAAATGGGATTATCCCAATACCCTTTAAAACATTAGAAATGACTAATAATTTCATGTTTAATATAGGCCTAGTAGAGCCCATAATTTTTGGCAACAAATTTACGAGGAAATCTGGAAAATGTAGAAACATTTATTATAACCTGGATACAATATTGGTAAATCAAGAATTTATAAAATATTTTCAAAATTTTTACTGTAAAAAACTTTCCCAAGCATATATTGATCATACTCTAATCAAGTAACTCAGTCAAAACAAGCTACAAATAAGAGCAAAAAATTCCCTTTTAGATTCGTAAATGGCTGGACATATGAAAGTGCATGTAAGGAAATAATTAAGAATATACTTGATGTCCTTATACATCACATTGCCTAGTTTAAATTTAGTAAATTATTACAAAAAAAAGAAAGTGTGGAATTTTTTTGGAACAAAAGCAATTCCAAAACATAAATCAAGCAAATTAGAGAGTAATGTGATTGTTTGTAGAATATCATAAATAGATATAGCTTAAACTCTTCTAAGGTAAATAAGTTTTTTTAAATTCAGAGTAAATTAGTTAATGCTCTTCATGTGCAGGCAACAAATATGAAATAGAAAGTAAAGGTGGATTGGCTTAGTAATGGGGATGATCTAGCAAATTTTTTATGCAATGTCCAACAGAAAACATAAAATTGATATAGGAAAATTGTTAGATAAAAATGGAATTGTAATAAATGAAGCCTCTTAAATAGAAATAGAAGCCATCGATTACTTTAACTTTCTATATAATGTAGACTCATACCCAAAAGCTTTTCCAAATATTGATACTAAATATTTTCTGCATTCAAATGGTCGGGAATTACTATTATCCCCTATTTGTATATAAGAAATTAAAGGCATAGTTTTTAATGCAAACAATGATAAAATCCCGGTCCAGATGGATATAAGGCTAAATATTGTAAAACTCATTAGAAAGAAATAAAAGATAATGTATTCGATGCAGTAAATGAATTCTTTATGAACGGGAAAATATTGAAAAACATAAATCATAACCTAATCACTCTTGTGCCAAAAATTAAAGTCTCTAATGAGTTAAGGGATTATAGGCCAACTGTTTGCTGTAACTTTATTTATAAAAGTATTACTATAATACTATGTAATAGAATAAAGGAGTTTCTAAAATATCTAATTTCTAAAAACCAAAGTGTCATCATTCCAGGGAGATTAATTGCAAAAAAATACTTTATTAGCACATGAGATGATTAGAAATTTTAACCAAGACAGCAAAAACAAAATATGTATCAAAAAAGATTTGCACAAGCTTTTGATAAAATAAATAAACATTTTATTTTACATATGATGAATCGGCTTGGCTTTAATGATAAATTTTGCAATCTAGTTAGAGAAGGCATTGATAATGTTACTTATTCAATACTTATAAATGGTTTTACTAGTGGTTTATCCATAATAATAGAGGAATAAGCAAGGAAATCCCCTTTCCTTTTACTTATTGACCATTGCAATGGAATTGCTCTCCTTACAAATGGAAATTGAGCAAAGCAATGGCATTTTAAAAACCACTAATAGAGGTTAACCATTTATCACAAATTTATTGTATGCTGATGACTTGTTATTATTTTTAAATGTAGATGAGCAAAGTGCAAATACTGTGGTCAAAATCTTTGGAAAATTAAAAGAGTATGCTGGTCTACAAATCATGAGTGCAAAACAAAAATATACTTCAACAAAGCATGCACCAAAAAAGCAGAAGTACTTAATATATTAACATTTTAGGAAGGAACATTGCCAGTAAAATACTTGGGATTACCACTTAGCATGAATCAGATCAATAATAGATTTTGCTCAAAATTATTCGACCAAATACAAAACAGACCAAAGGGATGGTCTTGCAAACTACCATCCCTAGCTGGTAGATTAGAATTAACACACACTCTCATCACTGCTATTATCATATACTGGTTGAAAACACATAACTCCCAGCAAAAGTAATACAGAAATTATAAAAATTGTGTGCAAACTTCATTTACAGAGGCAAATATCACAGAGTTTCTTGGAATATAGTATGCAAATCAATGAGAATAGGTGGCTTGAGACTAAGGAATTTCAAAGATTTAAATGCAGTATGCAACCTTAAATTATTTGACATTCCTGGATGGAGAATCTTTTTGGGCTAAATGGATGAAAAAAAATATGTTAAAAACCAAAATTTCTGGACAATGCCAGTGGAAAAACATCATTCTCACACTTGGAAGAATTTATTAAACTGTGGAGATATTGAAATTAAACTCATTAAAAGGCAATTTAAAGATGGAAAGCAAACCAATTTTTGGTTTGATCCATGGATTAATGGAAATTCACTTGTAAAGTTATTGGGATGGTTTAAATCTATCAATTTGGTGATGTAAATGCAGAAGTGGACTGCATAATACATAATCACAATTGGAATAAACAAAAAAAACCAGCTGCATCAAAATTTAAAGTGCCAATAGAAAAAATCACAATCAATCCCAATCTACCCAAATATAAATGGATCTAGAAGCTAAGTTCAATAGAAAAAATTTCTTTCAAAAATATATAGAATTACATAAAAGGAGCAGAAGTAGAGTTTGACTGGTTCTCTATCATATAGAATAGATCAACCATCCAAAAATGGCACATTGATCATATTTTGCACTACGGAATAGATTACCCACCAAAGATAGGTGCAGAAAATGGAGCAATAAAAATGAAACACATTGTTTACTTCGCAAATCTAAATCTGAAAGAAGTGATCATATTTATTTTAACTGTATATACTCAAAGCACATCTAGTCAATTGAAAAAGCAAATTGTAATTTCAACTGATACCAAGCAGTTCAAAACATAAGAAGCAGTATTCAATTCATCCAACATAAATTCAAAACTGAAACAAAGGAATTTGACTTAGCTTGCACTGTCCTCACAACAGTAATATATCACTTGTGAAAAGAAAGGAATGCAAGATTACACAACAAAAAAGAAACAGATAGCTTGCAACTTTGGAACATTCTAGGAACAGATAGTCAAAATACTGCACAAAAAACAAGACATGAAAACAATGCACCAAAAAAATCATGAACAAATACATGATCTATGGGATTTGGATAACTATGAGAATCGATTAGAGGTATACTTATAGAAGGGGAAATATTCTATGGAAATTTTTTGTGGAAGAACTAATATTTACTTTAATGGCAGCTACAAGGTTGGGCTTGGAGGTGACCGATCACAAGATCATACCAGATACAACACCGACAAAACATAAGCAAACATTAGTACTAACACAACTAAATTAAAGGATATATTGTCATCAAAAGAGAAAAGTTTACTTGATATGACCGAAGACTACCACTCTCATAAAGCACAGCCCACCGAACACCATCTTCTAAAAAATTGCAATGATCGAAGTGTAACAGACATTATTCCAACTTCTAATGGAAATTATTGTAAAAACCCTCCTCGGAACGGGCCTGATTTTTGATCCGGTAAAATCCCATCGAACCTTAGGTCCATTCTAAATCTAGTTGTTGGTTGGTAAAAATTGATATAATGAACAATATGCAGTGCTTTTTATCCATACGTTCAGATCTCACAACGGAAGGGATAAAATATAATAAAAAAAAGAAAAACCAATCTCAAAATCATAATATCCTAAAATATCCATAATATAATATCTCAAAATAAAACATCAACATGTCTGAATGTGGTACAACTGAATTCATTAAAAACATGGGAAAGAAAACTAGATTGTCACAAATCTCCACCGCGACCACTGTCTTCTCTGTCATCATCGCTCTCCCTAACCTATGGGTTGTAATGTGGGAGTCAGAACAACAATGTCTAGTGAAGGAATATCTCAAGTCCTACCATAATAGTATTAGGGCATTATCATTTGGATAAGTAATATGTGTTACACATCCTGTACTTCATCCTACTAATTATACTATAATGACCTACCTTTTCATCTCTCAAAAGTAGACACTAATACATCCACGGTATTCACGTGTTGAGCATCCAAGTGCCGGAAAGATAGATTGTTGTGGAAAAAGAAAGAAAAGACAGAACAAAATTTCACATCATGCCGAGTAATATATAATGTACAACAAATCTTTACAAAATGAAACTGTAATATATACACACACAAAATTAGAGTACACTTAATCACTAATAATCAACTTGAACGGTTATAATAACCTGTCCATACGAATGATGGAAAATAAAACAACACATTATTTTTCACTACTTTTCTAATTCATGAAATTATTATATTAATATACTTTTCTGATCTTGATTCTATGAGATTCTATTCAAGTAAAATTGCTGCTAAATAGATTTTTCGCCTCTTCAAGTAAAGCTATAGATTCCAAAAGTGACATTGAATTACATACAAAAGGTCCTTTATGATCTTATTAAAATCCTTAAAGGTTGACCCAAAATAAAAATTGAAAGTTACTAATGAAAATCATGACTTGCTTCGTGTTTGGCAGGAAAACAGGGTTAGAAGAAAACCTCGCAAAGAGTAAGAAAAGATGGCAAAACTGTTGGTTTTACACTAAAGTGTAAAAAACTTCTTTTATACAAGGATGGGGGCAAATGCAATCCACATATATTCTAATGGAGGGAAGCAAAGGAATCAATGCCGAAACTAAGGATTTACGTCGAAGTTCAAGGCTCTAGATGCTAAGGCAAGGGAATAATTGATATCAAAGGCCTACAACTGATAATGGCACTACACCACTTCCATGCCGTATAACATCTATGCTAAATTTAATCAATGCTGCATAGATTTCATGCCACTCGTCACCAATGGCACTTCCTATTGATGACGCCTCCTTATGCTGCTCATTACCAATGCCGCTTCTTATTAGTGCCGCCTCTTATTCTAGGCCGCTAATCACCAATGCCATTTATTATCAATGTCACCTATTATCAATACCGCATTCCATCAAAGGAGGATACCAAATGTCATCCATCCCGCATTTAATCAGTGTTGCACTTCATTAATATAATAGCAGAGGGAGGTTGTCGCATACCAGTGGTATATAAAGGCTTATTGCATATCGCCTATTCAATAGGAATATTGAATAGCAATGGCATGACATCGATGCCACATTTCATGAATGTCGCATGTTATCAATATCTCATAACATCAATGCCATAGGAATATCAAAGGCCATGCAAAGAAAGCGGATTAAAATCATTCAGAAGGCCAAATTCAAGAGAATTTAGTGCATTTTTCTTCATATAGCTTCAAAGGCATTCATGTTGAAGCCGTCACCAATATAACAACCAAAGTACCACATCGCCAATGGAAGCAAGCATACCTCTTTCTAACCACTGTAAATAAAGATGCACCCCTTCATGGAAGGGGGACCCCTTAATCTCTTTCTCACTCTTACCACTTTTTCCAATTAGGATCTTCTCCAAGTTCACTTCATTGAGAGCTCGACGATAAACTAATGACATAATGGCTAATAAGGGAGAATAGGATATTCAATATTTGCAAACAAGGGCTTAAATAATTTGAAAATTGCATATTTGCACATTTCGTAACATGTTCACAATCGAATAAAAGAACATGGCTTGAGCATATTTCCTATTATTATTTTGACTTGCCTATTTAATTTTTAAACTCATGAATAGTGTTTAAATAATCTTGTGAATTATTATAAAACAAAGTGGTATTATTGGAATTTCTTCGAACATGTCTCCTTGTACACACATCACGATCGTGGAACCAAATTTCGGTTCAACGGTATATAAACATTAATTTATCACACACCCATTGGGACAGGGACTCTATATCTCATCAAAAGCCAGAACTCGTGTCTTTTATGCTCTGTATTGTTGTAACCTCGCTTTGATACCAAAAATGTAATACCCCACCTCTATGGGTATATTACCTAAGAGTATTACTGAGTAATACTGTCGATTAATATGGAGAATGAGGCAATGCGGGTGAAACACATGTGAATATTCCCTTGGACAAACACTGAATGCGTCACATAATTTAAAAATCTATCATCTCGACATAAACAGTCTCGGTACAAGGCAATAAACACGTGTGGTTCTCGAGGATAGAACATGTAATGACTACCCTTTTCTTGACACTTAAAAGTCGACACTAATACATCCACGGTATTCACATCACTACGCCATAAATGGCCTACTGCAACATTTTTGCAAGGTGTTGCCAGCTCAAATGTTGCGATAGATATAAAAATTTGGTCCTACTGCAACATTGTATTTATGGTGTTACCTTAGCCATAAAAATGTGTTGCTCTAGCTAAACAAGTGTAACACGATGCAACATTTTTATACAGTGTTGCTATAGATGTATACAAATTAAAAAATTAATAAAATTAGCAATCCGCGTGAATACGATCCAACGGTCTACATTTAATCCGACTGTTAAAATGGATCACCGCTGCACTTTTTACCAAATTTTCGTTTTCCCGCTTATGTTGGTGTAGATCCCCTTTCAGTTTACCATATTCACGAAATCCCCAAATTCATACTTCCAACAAATTCACGAAATCCCCAAATCAAAAAACAAATTCACGAAATCCAGCAAATTCACGAAATCCCCAAATCAAAAAATAAATTCACGAAATCCAGCAAATTCACGAAATCCAGCAAATTCATACTTCCAATTCGCTGTTGCTAACAAAATAAAAAAGGCACTGTAACTAGAAGCTGCCTTCAATGCTAGGTCAGATCTAAATTTCCTATGCCTGAATCTTGTAGTTGCTGATTCCACCTAATGCCTGATGAGTTTTGTTGTTTGCTGCCGCCCATTTGATCTTTGCTCGCTATTGGATCTGGATCTAAGCAGAAGTTCATCGTTGTTCGATGCAGCCGCCTTGAAGAAACGCGATGCCGTGGGAGTGTTGTCTCACGGTGTTGCGGGCGCTGCGGCGTTGCGTTCTCACCAGCCCGGATCAGGCGAACGGTAGTATCACTACCTTGGGTATAGCCTCATGTGCCTTGTCATACTTGTATTCCATTTATGCGTGACCACTACGAATTTGTTTTGTACCTTGAGTATATGGATTGCCCTCTGGTGACTTCCGGTTTTGGGGAAACTACGGTCTTGTATATGCTTGTGGGAATAAAAATGTGTTAAGGGTGGAATGGGCCATGACTTAACGCTATTTTGATATCTTTATATTACTGATAGACATTATCTACTTATCGTACATTACTACCTAGTAGATAGTTTAACGGATCCTTAAAGGATGGTTATTCCAAACATCCTTTGAGTTACTTGTATTTCAATTGCTATTTCACTTGAGTTGGATTTATTAATATAAGAATGTTAATCCTGACTCGAGTGTTTTGTATTTTGCTTTACGCTCGGGTCAGACTGAGTAGTTCAGCTTTCGAGACTCACCTTTGGAGTTGGAGCTTCGCTTGGAGATCCAACTATCTATCCAGCTTTCAGATATTCGATGATTCCAGTGATGTATTCCGATTTGTATCTGATGTATCGTGTTACTCTTCCGTTGTATCTGGTTTAACTCTGATGTATCGTATTACTCTTCTGTTGTAAACTTTGATGTATCTTATACATTTATATAGTAGCTTCATGAACTACTATCTCTTTTATTTCCGCTGCACTTATTACTCTGTGTCTGTGATCTGTGATATTTTATTTACTGTATATGTTCAGTTTTGCCAAATTTAAATTAACAACGCGGTATTTTGAGCAATTCAACTCCGGCATGAGTGTCTACTTATACACTTATAATGGACGCGAATGGTTCAAAATTCTGGGTCGTTACAGTTGGTATCAGAGCTTTGGTAGCTCTAGGCAAAACTTAACATATAGGGTAAATGTATTTACAGAATCACTCTCATTCGAGTTTCAATCTCTTCCTTTGACTCAATTCCTTTAAATTTTGGAACGTTCCCCTCGGTTCCGAAATTCATTCGTGTCCTTCACTATCCGTCTTCTTTCAATCATGGAGCACCCCATAACTCCATTTTGAATGATATCTATAATAGATCGCCGGTCTCGCCAATCTTCGAATGATTCGTAAAGGAGCAAAACTCCTTTATAATAGGCATTGATTTACCGGAGACTTTGGTATCCTCGGTTTACGATGCTATCTATTCCCTGCTATACCTGAATCTCATCTCTAGAGATCGAGTGTTGATTTACCTCAGAATTCTACAATGATCTTATTCTTGAAGTCACGGACGACCCGGTTAAGGTTGCCCGTGAATTAAATAAACTCATCCATCTTCCGATTGTGGTAATTGAATTATCTTATCTTCTATTTCAAACTTATTTTCGAATCAAAATTCTCTTTGATTTGAGTCAACAAAAATTTGAATCCCTATCCTTATTTTGAAAATTCATTCCTGTATCGTCGAGCGAAGAAATGTATTTCTAAATTTATAGTAAAAATGTTGTTTTCAAATTTGATAAACAAAATAGTTTTGGATGATTATATTATATATAAATATAAGTTTTCTGAAATTAAATTGTTAATGAATTTGTTGTCTGAAATAATAATATTTGATTTTCATTTATTGTTTTGTAAACCATTGACTATTGCATAATATAAATAAATGAATTTATAAATATGGTTTATAAATTGATTTGGAATTTGAAATGAATTTAATTCAGAAATTTGAGAATTTAGTTTCCAGTGATTTCGAACTTTGGTTTTAAAATTTTAAAGTATATATTATTGGAAGTATTTTCGAACAGAAATCGTTTTCAAAGAATTTTAAAATGTTGAAATCAGTGCTCTTCTCTTTGTCGCTGGAAAATAATTTCGGTGATGGCGGCCGCATCATCGACATTCGTTTTCGAGTTTCGAAGTGGAGAAACCATTTTGTAGCTTTGCTACGGATCTGTTTTGAGAGAAAAGAAAATATATATTTTGATTTGAATTTCTTCAGTATATTTTGATTCATATATATATATATAGGTGTCTTATTTTAAAATTTAATTTGATTTGATATAAATATATTACATATATCTCTAAATTGTTTAAAGTTAATCGGAAATCTAATTCTTAAATTTTGTTAAAAGATGATTTTAATTATAAATAAGACCAAATTTGGAATAAATATTTAAACTTGAATAATTGAATTTGGGAAATTTTATTTGTATATTGTTCAACTGCATTCTAATACAACTTACCTAAATCATTCAGAAGTTGAATATGTAATTGGATAATATATAATATAAATTGAATTTATAAATAAAATTTGAGTGTTTATAATAGATGTTATACACTTAAATTTTGATTTTAAAGATGTTAATAGAGTTAGATAGGATAATAAGTAAAACTAAGTTAATAATGAAATAAATTTGTTTTGAAAGAATTAATAAATTGAAATTTGATCAACTCATGAAAATACTTTGAATTTAAAGGCAATTAGTGAATATAAATTTATTTAAAATCGAAACTTTTATGGTTTAAATTAATTTATATGGGTTAAATATATGTAATAAGATATATTAAGTGGAACAAATCTAATAATAATTTGGAATAAAGAAGAATTAGATTTGTTGAATAAAATATGATTAAAATAAAAGACTATTCAATTTTATGATTTTAGAAATTGTTAATAAAGGATAATTGGATAATAAACAATGAATAAATGAGATAAATAAAATAAAATTTTGCTTTGAAGAAATCTTTTGATATCAAATATTAATAAATTGGAATTAAATCAACTTATTGAAATACCCTGAATTTTAAATCAAATATTGAGTATTAATTTAGGTAAATTGAAATTTATACAGTTTAAACCAATTGTTTTATTTTGTTTTCAATCTGTTTTTCTTTCAGGTTGTTTCTATTCTTCTACCTCGTTCCTTTTCGGGGACGAAAAGTTTTGAGTGGGGGAGAGTGTAACGACCCGTAAATTTCAACTGTTTTAATAACGTAATTAGTTGAAATTTTGTGAAATTTTAAACGATAAAATTTTGAAATAAAATTTTATATTTGGAATACGTCTAGTTAAACATAGCAACTGGTAAATTTTCGTCCGAAAATATGAAAGTTTATTTCGCGCGTAAATTCACTTCAATTTAATCAGTTAAAAAGCGTTGAAAATAAAACGTTTCTAAACCAAAATATTTTTTACATAGAAAAATTCTAAACCATCTTCTGAGCAAGTTGTCAGTTTGTCGTTTTTCCAAATTCGGACATCTTTGGCTCCGTCGATCTTATTCTTCAGCGTTTTTCTTGCATTTTCCGTCGGTAGGAAAATTCGAATTTTTATAATTCAATCGTACCACTGATATCTGCATACCGTTTTGATCGTCTCGTCGTGCAGATCTCCGCAGTATATTTGTTCCTGTGTTTTGAAGTCGGTTCAGAGCGGGATCCGTGAAACGGATGACCGTATCGGTTCCGAAATCAGACTTTTAAACTTCTGATGACTATTCATTTCTTGGCGTGTTTAACTCAATAGACACCTACAACTAATAATTCTGAATGGGAATCGTTTCAGTCGATTGCTTGGCTACCGTTCAAAAGAAAAATTTATTGATGTATATTTGTTTTCTCGGTTTTCAAACCTCTGTCTCCTTCATTTGTAAGAGAATTGACTCAAGTTAAACGTATTCCCTTTCATTTGCAAACTTCTCCTTCTTTTCAAAAATTTTTTGCCTCCGACCCTAACCTTTTCCGCCTCCGCTGTTTTGCGCTGGCTCCTTCGCTCCGCTCCTTCGCCCTGTCGCTCCGCTTCTTCGCTGCTATCTCCCTCAGCGCCGCTCGTCGCCCCGCTTGTAGCTCCGTGTTTTCCATTGCCGATCAGGTAAATTTTGTTTGATTCTAGTTTAGATACCGAAAATAATTAAATGAGTGATTAGAGCGTATACCTCTGTTGTTCAAACTATTGTTTGAAGAGAGATTTTTGTTTGTTTGTTTAGGTTGTGGTTTTTTTTTAATTTTTGCATTGACTGGAAAATCATTATTAATATGACTTATGCAAGCTTTCAGTGTTCATAAAAGTTGGACAAACTAGAAATTTCATAACAGGCTTTTGGTCGAGTCTGTTTAGGATACATTTAAAACATTTCATACACAGAGATTTATGTTATACTAAATTGTGTTGAGTTTGTATGCTAACTTGTAAAAGTGTTCAAAATTTGTACGATTAATTAATGAGTAACAATCAGTTTTCAAGATTTTCTTTTACCTTTGCAAAGCAGATAAAATTGCATTGGTGCAGGATTCTCCAGGCTAGTAGAAATAGAACACAGTTCTTATTTTTTTTAAAAGCAAGTCTAAATCAAAGTTGGTTAGCTTAAAGGAGTGATATTATATGTACCAGTGATTAGAGAATTAAATTTTATGTGTCGGCTGATTTAATATTCATTTCTTGTTTATAGTCAGTGGGAAATTATCAACAGTGAACAAATTAAATAACACACCCACAATCTGTCTACAGAAGATCTAAAGTGATGGTTGTTAAACCGAAGCACTTTTACTCGGTTTCGTTTAATGCGGAGCCAAATGTTTTATTTGATTTCTTTAACAGCGATGCTTCTTAAAGCTAGAATAGATGATTATTTTCTTCTCTCCATGGGATGTTTAATTAAATTATGAAACCGTAATTTAAATCATTGGTCATAATAACATATCACATTATTTTCTTATTCTTTCAAGTTTTGCGTTTATATTATTTTATATATATGTCAATTTCATACGTATACAGTAGTACTTTTTAAAACTAGTTATGTGAATAGATCTAAATATATTGTTTACATGTAGAAGGCGCATATTTTCTTTTGGTGAAACAGTTGTGCATTTTATTTTTACAAGTGTAGTACATATATCCATAATTTTAGTACTTGAGGTTTAAGAAAAATGAATTTGAAGTTTTATACTATTAAATATTTGTCTAAATCTAAAATATGGGGAAACTATATATAATATAATAATAAGGTTTATATATTTAGTTTACATCAAAACTGATTTTGCACTTGTTTGCATGTTTATTTTTTTTTTCTGAACAACTGTTAGACTTCATGTTCACGATATCATATCTCACTCATGTTTTATCGGAATGGGTTGATTCTATTTTTAAAAAGGAGTCGAAGTTACCTAGTTTATGCATGTCAATTTCCAGCAAAATCCGACATTGTTTGATTAGTGGTCGAGGATCTGGAAGTTAGACCCAGGCAGCCGTTCTTTTGTACTTGAAATTATTTTACACTGCTGCAAACATGGCATGAGTCTCTGTTCATGACATCGTAACTTTTCTCGTCTCTTGTCCAAATCAAGTGATTCTTTTGCAGTTTGAAATATAAGTTTTGATCTTTATTCATACCAAATTTCAGACCATTTCGATCTCGGTAGCACATAGAATTATATTGTTAAACTTTGACGTAGGACATGTTTTTATTTGTTGCTATGTTGAACGTTTTGATTTGATTTCATCGATTTCTGTTATCAGCTTCGATCGTTGAATTCGTGCCGATTTGTTTTGCTTGGATTCGTAACTCAATCTCTATGTCCATATCAGTGTGCGTATCCGGGTCATCTTCTCGTGCATCTCTAGCCTCGAAAGGTGAGCACTCACTCACGATTAACGTTCTTTTATTTATTAAATTTGATTTCAATTGAAACGACAATTGAAATATGTTGTTGTTAGTTAATTACACTGTTATATATGCTATTACCTGTATCTGTTCACCTGTGACATCTGACACCATTATCTGTTAATTATTTATGCGATGATAATACAGTTTGGCTGATAATTGATTGATTGTTGATGTTTATATTGGACGATAAATTGTAAATGTTAAAATGATAAATGGTATGAAATTGAACTTGATATAGGATAATTAAATGTTAAATTTAATTAACTGACATTTGTATAATATGACCCCTTTAACTGTCAAATTTATTGACACGTAGGATTTGTTTAATTACATTTTGAATCACTGAACGTATGTTGTTAAATTGATGATGTATGAAATTGTAATAGATGACAAGTGAAAACCGTAATGTAATAATCTTTAATCTACATGAAATGATAGTGTAGATTCTAGAAATAATTATATTAATTCGTACAAATAACAATGCGAATTAATACGGTTATTTCGGGATTATTTAAATTGATTATTGGATTGTTATTGATTGTTGCTATTGCTTGTTTATTTACTTTGACACCATCCCAGTTATCACACTGCAAGTTCCCTTTGTTATGCTTGATTTTGAATTGAATTGGAATCGGGTTGAAATGATAAATACCCAAATTGAACTTTGACCTAGGATAGAAAATTAAATAAAACCCGATTGGTCAATAATTTGATTTTAAAATAAACGAAGATTTTATTTGAATGAATATTATGGTTTTGAAATGAAATTGAAATCTGAATTTTAATGAAAGGAAATTGTAATATTTAATAATCTGAAACAAATATTTTCAATGTAATCGATGAAAGAATGTTGTTGATTTGAGAAATGATTGAATTAACTTTGAAATGATTTAATAATTAAGTTTGAAATTGAATTAAGTTTGAAATTATTAAACCTTGAAATTATTTAATAATTAAGTTTTGAATTATTTAATAATTAAATAAGATTGAATTATTTAATGATTAAATTGAATTGAATTCTTTTCTAAGAAATTTGAATTTTTGAATAAGTGAATTTTACTTCGTAAATAATTGAAATTAAGTTTCTTTATTAATTAAGTTTTGGAAAATTATATAAGTAATTAAATAAGTGAAATTGAGTTTCTTTAACAAGAAATGAAATGTGATATTTTTGGAATTAATGTAAGACTTGTAATTGAAAGAATTGATTTGACAAATTTAATGTAATTCAAAATTGTAAATTTTGATATAATGAAAGTGAATGGAATAATTGATTTAATGAAATGGGAAATTTAATAGAAATTGTTTTGAATGATAAAGTAACTTAACGAATATTGAATGAAATCGATAAATGAATTTAAATTGATTTGAATGTTAAATTAAATTTATTTAAATGTTTTCGAAATGAAACTTATATTCGAACTTGAATCGATATTTGAATTGAAATTGAATTATAAGATTTTGAAATGGTAATTTGAAAGTTTGAAACGTAAATTTTGGAAATTGGTTTAGAAAGACAAATGAAAGGTTGATTTACGAATTGAAATTGAAATTGAAATTTATTTGGTTTTGAAATATATAAACGACCAATCGGTGTAATAATTACGAAAGTTATTAAAGAGACCGGAATTCGGTTATGGATATACTCTCTATCTAAACCGAAAACCACTTTAATAACTATACGCGGAGTGATGATCCAGAATGAAGTGGTTGGAATGATGTACGTGATGACTGAAGAAAGAGAACGATAATGGATAGCCTTGACACTTGTGTCAAATTGAAAATGACTAAAACAGGAGCTGTGCCGGGCCAATGGAGGATTGATACCTCAAGTGGACACACTTCTTCGAACTACTTATACTTGTTGTCGATTGGTGCACCCTTGATTTTGGGAGTGTTGTCTCACGGTGTTGCGGGCGCTGCGGCGTTGCGTTCTCACCAGCCCGGATCAGGCGAACGGTAGTATCACTACCTTGGGTATAGCCTCATGTGCCTTGTCATACTTGTATTCCATTTATGCGCGACCACTACGAATTTGTTTTGTACCTTGAGTATATGGATTGCCCTCTGGTGACTTCCGGTTTTGGGGAAACTACGGTCTTGTATATGCTTGTGGGAATAAAAATGTGTTAAGGGTGGAATGGGCCATGACTTAACGCTATTTTGATATCTTTATATTACTGATAGACATTATCTACTTATCGTACATTACTACCTAGTAGATAGTTTAACGGATCCTTAAAGGATGGTTATTCCAAACATCCTTTGAGTTACTTGTATTTCAATTGCTATTTCACTTGAGTTGGATTTATTAATATAAGAATGTTAATCCTGACTCGAGTGTTTTGTATTTTGCTTTACGCTCGGGTCAGACTGAGTAGTTCAGCTTTCGAGACTCACCTTTGGAGTTGGAGCTTCGCTTGGAGATCCAACTATCTATCCAGCTTTCAGATATTCGATGATTCCAGTGATGTATTCCGATTTGTATCTGATGTATCGTGTTACTCTTCCGTTGTATCTGGTTTAACTCTGATGTATCGTATTACTCTTCTGTTGTAAACTTTGATGTATCTTATACATTTATATAGTAGCTTCATGAACTACTATCTCTTTTATTTCCGCTGCACTTATTACTCTGTGTCTGTGATCTGTGATATTTTATTTACTGTATATGTTCAGTTTTGCCAAATTTAAATTAACAACGCGGTATTTTGAGCAATTCAACTCCGGCATGAGTGTCTACTTATACACTTATAATGGACGCGAATGGTTCAAAATTCTGGGTCGTTACAGTTGGTATCAGAGCTTTGGTAGCTCTAGGCAAAACTTAACATATAGGGTAAATGTATTTACAGAATCACTCTCATTCGAGTTTCAATCTCTTCCTTTGACTCAATTCCTTTAAATTTTGGAACGTTCCCCTCGGTTCCGAAATTCATTCGTGTCCTTCACTATCCGTCTTCTTTCAATCATGGAGCACCCCATAACTCCATTTTGAATGATATCTATAATAGATCGCCGGTCTCGCCAATCTTCGAATGATTCGTAAAGGAGCAAAACTCCTTTATAATAGGCATTGATTTACCGGAGACTTTGGTATCCTCGGTTTACGATGCTATCTATTCCCTGCTATACCTGAATCTCATCTCTAGAGATCGAGTGTTGATTTACCTGAGAATTCTACAATGATCTTATTCTTGAAGTCACGGACGACCCGGTTAAGGTTGCCCGTGAATTAAATAAACTCATCCATCTTCCGATTGTGGTAATTGAATTATCTTATCTTCTATTTCAAACTTATTTTCGAATCAAAATTCTCTTTGATTTGAGTCAACAAAAATTTGAATCCCTATCCTTATTTTGAAAATTCATTCCTGTATCGTCGAGCGAAGAAATGTATTTCTAAATTTATAGTAAAAATGTTGTTTTCAAATTTGATAAACAAAATAGTTTTGGATGATTATATTATATATAAATATAAGTTTTCTGAAATTAAATTGTTAATGAATTTGTTGTCTGAAATAATAATATTTGATTTTCATTTATTGTTTTGTAAACCATTGACTATTGCATAATATAAATAAATGAATTTATAAATATGGTTTATAAATTGATTTGGAATTTGAAATGAATTTAATTCAGAAATTTGAGAATTTAGTTTCCAGTGATTTCGAACTTTGGTTTTAAAATTTTAAAGTATATATTATTGGAAGTATTTTCGAACAGAAATCGTTTTCAAAGAATTTTAAAATGTTGAAATCAGTGCTCTTCTCTTTGTCGCTGGAAAATAATTTCGGTGATGGCGGCCGCATCATCGACATTCGTTTTCGAGTTTCGAAGTGGAGAAACCATTTTGTAGCTTTGCTACGGATCTGTTTTGAGAGAAAAGAAAATATATATTTTGATTTGAATTTCTTCAGTATATTTTGATTCATATATATATATATAGGTGTCTTATTTTAAAATTTAATTTGATTTGATATAAATATATTACATATATCTCTAAATTGTTTAAAGTTAATCGGAAATCTAATTCTTAAATTTTGTTAAAAGATGATTTTAATTATAAATAAGACCAAATTTGGAATAAATATTTAAACTTGAATAATTGAATTTGGGAAATTTTATTTGTATATTGTTCAACTGCATTCTAATACAACTTACCTAAATCATTCAGAAGTTGAATATGTAATTGGATAATATATAATATAAATTGAATTTATAAATAAAATTTGAGTGTTTATAATAGATGTTATACACTTAAATTTTGATTTTAAAGATGTTAATAGAGTTAGATAGGATAATAAGTAAAACTAAGTTAATAATGAAATAAATTTGTTTTGAAAGAATTAATAAATTGAAATTTGATCAACTCATGAAAATACTTTGAATTTAAAGGCAATTAGTGAATATAAATTTATTTAAAATCGAAAATTTTATGGTTTAAATTAATTTATATGGGTTAAATATATGTAATAAGATATATTAAGTGGAACAAATCTAATAATAATTTGGAATAAAGAAGAATTAGATTTGTTGAATAAAATATGATTAAAATAAAAGACTATTCAATTTTATGATTTTAGAAATTGTTAATAAAGGATAATTGGATAATAAACAATGAATAAATGAGATAAATAAAATAAAATTTTGCTTTGAAGAAATCTTTTGATATCAAATATTAATAAATTGGAATTAAATCAACTTATTGAAATACCCTGAATTTTAAATCAAATATTGAGTATTAATTTAGGTAAATTGAAATTTATACAGTTTAAACCAATTGTTTTATTTTGTTTTCAATCTGTTTTTCTTTCAGGTTGTTTCTATTCTTCTACCTCGTTCCTTTTCGGGGACGAAAAGTTTTGAGTGGGGGAGAGTGTAACGACCCGTAAATTTCAACTGTTTTAATAACGTAATTAGTTGAAATTTTGTGAAATTTTAAACGATAAAATTTTGAAATAAAATTTTATATTTGGAATACGTCTAGTTAAACATAGCAACTGGTAAATTTTCGTCCGAAAATATGAAAGTTTATTTCGCGCGTAAATTCACTTCAATTTAATCAGTTAAAAAGCGTTGAAAATAAAACGTTTCTAAACCAAA
Source organism: Allium fistulosum (assembly GCA_030737815.1). Taxonomy (NCBI): domain Eukaryota; kingdom Viridiplantae; phylum Streptophyta; class Magnoliopsida; order Asparagales; family Amaryllidaceae; genus Allium; species Allium fistulosum. The sequence goes on from CM060905.1 coordinate 1,151,003,837, forward strand.
ATATTTTTTACATAGAAAAATTCTAAACCATCTTCTGAGCAAGTTGTCAGTTTGTCGTTTTTCCAAATTCGGACATCTTTGGCTCCGTCGATCTTATTCTTCAGCGTTTTTCTTGCATTTTCCGTCGGTAGGAAAATTCGAATTTTTATAATTCAATCGTACCACTGATATCTGCATACCGTTTTGATCGTCTCGTCGTGCAGATCTCCGCAGTATATTTGTTCCTGTGTTTTGAAGTCGGTTCAGAGCGGGATCCGTGAAACGGATGACCGTATCGGTTCCGAAATCAGACTTTTAAACTTCTGATGACTATTCATTTCTTGGCGTGTTTAACTCAATAGACACCTACAACTAATAATTCTGAATGGGAATCGTTTCAGTCGATTGCTTGGCTACCGTTCAAAAGAAAAATTTATTGATGTATATTTGTTTTCTCGGTTTTCAAACCTCTGTCTCCTTCATTTGTAAGAGAATTGACTCAAGTTAAACGTATTCCCTTTCATTTGCAAACTTCTCCTTCTTTTCAAAAATTTTTTGCCTCCGACCCTAACCTTTTCCGCCTCCGCTGTTTTGCGCTGGCTCCTTCGCTCCGCTCCTTCGCCCTGTCGCTCCGCTTCTTCGCTGCTATCTCCCTCAGCGCCGCTCGTCGCCCCGCTTGTAGCTCCGTGTTTTCCATTGCCGATCAGGTAAATTTTGTTTGATTCTAGTTTAGATACCGAAAATAATTAAATGAGTGATTAGAGCGTATACCTCTGTTGTTCAAACTATTGTTTGAAGAGAGATTTTTGTTTGTTTGTTTAGGTTGTGGTTTTTTTTTAATTTTTGCATTGACTGGAAAATCATTATTAATATGACTTATGCAAGCTTTCAGTGTTCATAAAAGTTGGACAAACTAGAAATTTCATAACAGGCTTTTGGTCGAGTCTGTTTAGGATACATTTAAAACATTTCATACACAGAGATTTATGTTATACTAAATTGTGTTGAGTTTGTATGCTAACTTGTAAAAGTGTTCAAAATTTGTACGATTAATTAATGAGTAACAATCAGTTTTCAAGATTTTCTTTTACCTTTGCAAAGCAGATAAAATTGCATTGGTGCAGGATTCTCCAGGCTAGTAGAAATAGAACACAGTTCTTATTTTTTTTAAAAGCAAGTCTAAATCAAAGTTGGTTAGCTTAAAGGAGTGATATTATATGTACCAGTGATTAGAGAATTAAATTTTATGTGTCGGCTGATTTAATATTCATTTCTTGTTTATAGTCAGTGGGAAATTATCAACAGTGAACAAATTAAATAACACACCCACAATCTGTCTACAGAAGATCTAAAGTGATGGTTGTTAAACCGAAGCACTTTTACTCGGTTTCGTTTAATGCGGAGCCAAATGTTTTATTTGATTTCTTTAACAGCGATGCTTCTTAAAGCTAGAATAGATGATTATTTTCTTCTCTCCATGGGATGTTTAATTAAATTATGAAACCGTAATTTAAATCATTGGTCATAATAACATATCACATTATTTTCTTATTCTTTCAAGTTTTGCGTTTATATTATTTTATATATATGTCAATTTCATACGTATACAGTAGTACTTTTTAAAACTAGTTATGTGAATAGATCTAAATATATTGTTTACATGTAGAAGGCGCATATTTTCTTTTGGTGAAACAGTTGTGCATTTTATTTTTACAAGTGTAGTACATATATCCATAATTTTAGTACTTGAGGTTTAAGAAAAATGAATTTGAAGTTTTATACTATTAAATATTTGTCTAAATCTAAAATATGGGGAAACTATATATAATATAATAATAAGGTTTATATATTTAGTTTACATCAAAACTGATTTTGCACTTGTTTGCATGTTTATTTTTTTTTTCTGAACAACTGTTAGACTTCATGTTCACGATATCATATCTCACTCATGTTTTATCGGAATGGGTTGATTCTATTTTTAAAAAGGAGTCGAAGTTACCTAGTTTATGCATGTCAATTTCCAGCAAAATCCGACATTGTTTGATTAGTGGTCGAGGATCTGGAAGTTAGACCCAGGCAGCCGTTCTTTTGTACTTGAAATTATTTTACACTGCTGCAAACATGGCATGAGTCTCTGTTCATGACATCGTAACTTTTCTCGTCTCTTGTCCAAATCAAGTGATTCTTTTGCAGTTTGAAATATAAGTTTTGATCTTTATTCATACCAAATTTCAGACCATTTCGATCTCGGTAGCACATAGAATTATATTGTTAAACTTTGACGTAGGACATGTTTTTATTTGTTGCTATGTTGAACGTTTTGATTTGATTTCATCGATTTCTGTTATCAGCTTCGATCGTTGAATTCGTGCCGATTTGTTTTGCTTGGATTCGTAACTCAATCTCTATGTCCATATCAGTGTGCGTATCCGGGTCATCTTCTCGTGCATCTCTAGCCTCGAAAGGTGAGCACTCACTCACGATTAACGTTCTTTTATTTATTAAATTTGATTTCAATTGAAACGACAATTGAAATATGTTGTTGTTAGTTAATTACACTGTTATATATGCTATTACCTGTATCTGTTCACCTGTGACATCTGACACCATTATCTGTTAATTATTTATGCGATGATAATACAGTTTGGCTGATAATTGATTGATTGTTGATGTTTATATTGGACGATAAATTGTAAATGTTAAAATGATAAATGGTATGAAATTGAACTTGATATAGGATAATTAAATGTTAAATTTAATTAACTGACATTTGTATAATATGACCCCTTTAACTGTCAAATTTATTGACACGTAGGATTTGTTTAATTACATTTTGAATCACTGAACGTATGTTGTTAAATTGATGATGTATGAAATTGTAATAGATGACAAGTGAAAACCGTAATGTAATAATCTTTAATCTACATGAAATGATAGTGTAGATTCTAGAAATAATTATATTAATTCGTACAAATAACAATGCGAATTAATACGGTTATTTCGGGATTATTTAAATTGATTATTGGATTGTTATTGATTGTTGCTATTGCTTGTTTATTTACTTTGACACCATCCCAGTTATCAAACTGCAAGTTCCCTTTGTTATGCTTGATTTTGAATTGAATTGGAATCGGGTTGAAATGATAAATACCCAAATTGAACTTTGACCTAGGATAGAAAATTAAATAAAACCCGATTGGTCAATAATTTGATTTTAAAATAAACGAAGATTTTATTTGAATGAATATTATGGTTTTGAAATGAAATTGAAATCTGAATTTTAATGAAAGGAAATTGTAATATTTAATAATCTGAAACAAATATTTTCAATGTAATCGATGAAAGAATGTTGTTGATTTGAGAAATGATTGAATTAACTTTGAAATGATTTAATAATTAAGTTTGAAATTGAATTAAGTTTGAAATTATTAAACCTTGAAATTATTTAATAATTAAGTTTTGAATTATTTAATAATTAAATAAGATTGAATTATTTAATGATTAAATTGAATTGAATTCTTTTCTAAGAAATTTGAATTTTTGAATAAGTGAATTTTACTTCGTAAATAATTGAAATTAAGTTTCTTTATTAATTAAGTTTTGGAAAATTATATAAGTAATTAAATAAGTGAAATTGAGTTTCTTTAACAAGAAATGAAATGTGATATTTTTGGAATTAATGTAAGACTTGTAATTGAAAGAATTGATTTGACAAATTTAATGTAATTCAAAATTGTAAATTTTGATATAATGAAAGTGAATGGAATAATTGATTTAATGAAATGGGAAATTTAATAGAAATTGTTTTGAATGATAAAGTAACTTAACGAATATTGAATGAAATCGATAAATGAATTTAAATTGATTTGAATGTTAAATTAAATTTATTTAAATGTTTTCGAAATGAAACTTATATTCGAACTTGAATCGATATTTGAATTGAAATTGAATTATAAGATTTTGAAATGGTAATTTGAAAGTTTGAAACGTAAATTTTGGAAATTGGTTTAGAAAGACAAATGAAAGGTTGATTTACGAATTGAAATTGAAATTGAAATTTATTTGGTTTTGAAATATATAAACGACCAATCGGTGTAATAATTACGAAAGTTATTAAAGAGACCGGAATTCGGTTATGGATATACTCTCTATCTAAACCGAAAACCACTTTAATAACTATACGCGGAGTGATGATCCAGAATGAAGTGGTTGGAATGATGTACGTGATGACTGAAGAAAGAGAACGATAATGGATAGCCTTGACACTTGTGTCAAATTGGAAATGACTAAAACAGGAGCTGTGCCGGGCCAATGGAGGATTGATACCTCAAGTGGACACACTTCTTCGAACTACTTATACTTGTTGTCGATTGGTGCACCCTTGATTTTGGGAGTGTTGTCTCACGGTGTTGCGGGCGCTGCGGCGTTGCGTTCTCACCAGCCCGGATCAGGCGAACGGTAGTATCACTACCTTGGGTATAGCCTCATGTGCCTTGTCATACTTGTATTCCATTTATGCGCGACCACTACGAATTTGTTTTGTACCTTGAGTATATGGATTGCCCTCTGGTGACTTCCGGTTTTGGGGAAACTACGGTCTTGTATATGCTTGTGGGAATAAAAATGTGTTAAGGGTGGAATGGGCCATGACTTAACGCTATTTTGATATCTTTATATTACTGATAGACATTATCTACTTATCGTACATTACTACCTAGTAGATAGTTTAACGGATCCTTAAAGGATGGTTATTCCAAACATCCTTTGAGTTACTTGTATTTCAATTGCTATTTCACTTGAGTTGGATTTATTAATATAAGAATGTTAATCCTGACTCGAGTGTTTTGTATTTTGCTTTACGCTCGGGTCAGACTGAGTAGTTCAGCTTTCGAGACTCACCTTTGGAGTTGGAGCTTCGCTTGGAGATCCAACTATCTATCCAGCTTTCAGATATTCGATGATTCCAGTGATGTATTCCGATTTGTATCTGATGTATCGTGTTACTCTTCCGTTGTATCTGGTTTAACTCTGATGTATCGTATTACTCTTCTGTTGTAAACTTTGATGTATCTTATACATTTATATAGTAGCTTCATGAACTACTATCTCTTTTATTTCCGCTGCACTTATTACTCTGTGTCTGTGATCTGTGATATTTTATTTACTGTATATGTTCAGTTTTGCCAAATTTAAATTAACAACGCGGTATTTTGAGCAATTCAACTCCGGCATGAGTGTCTACTTATACACTTATAATGGACGCGAATGGTTCAAAATTCTGGGTCGTTACATCCCAGTTCGAATACTTATGCTGATTAAGTGGGTTTTGAACAACTCATGCTTACCTGATCCTGGTCTCTTCGAACCGACAAACGATAGTATTTCAAAACTGGCCAAAATTTTGATAGTCGATTATTTAACTATCAAATAAACAAATAATCTAATAAGAGATTTAAGCGCACATGGAACCAAGCATGGTTAAGTACATAAGTAACCACTGAGCCTCTTTAATTAATCCTTTCATTAATTAAAATCTCTTTTTAAATATTCGTATTTAAAATACATTTTTCAAAGATATATCCACAATCCTCTCCATGCTTTTCAATACTTGAAAAATATCTATATATTTATCTCGACGGTATAAATATACTCCCAAAACATTTCGCTTTCAATGATGTGACGACCCACATTTCAGAAGGTTTAAGTTGACAATAATCCACACATGTCGGATTTAGACAATCCGGAACATAGATAATCATTGGGGTTAATTAAGAAAAATAAGAAAAGAAGAAGAAAACAACACAGAATCTTGTAGCGGAATGATAAAATATAATACTCAAATAAACAGTTCATGAAGCTGTTTACTATGCATTTGATTATACTTTATACAACATTTATCAGAGTTGTACATACATAGCAGAACAAAATATAATGCATCAGACATCATGATGCAAGAATAATAATAGTAGTAATAATATACCAAATCTTCGTCTTCGTCCTCGAGAGAATTTTCTTCGATAAGCTGAAAAATCGGAGCTGACCCGAGCGTAATGAAAAGACAAAACACTTGAATCAGGACTAAAATATCCTTATATAAGTCAAATCGATATCGCATATAACATGAGTGTAACGGGGTCAGAGATGTTTATAGGATTTCACATCTCCTATCGTATAACGTGCGTGCAATAACTCAAGAGATGTTACGGGATTTTCCATCTCTTAAGGATCTGTCAAAATATTTATATATAGTAGAATATGCTACATATATAATGTCTAATCAGTAAAATAAATATCAAAATAGCGTTAAGGCTTTACATTAATCCCCCTTAACGCGTTTTTAAGCATTTTCGTACAGTTTGCATATAAAACACCAGTAAACCGTCGGTGGATAGGGATGCACTGTGATACGACAACACTAAACCAAAATCGTAGGGTCTCTGTAACGACCCAGAATTTTGAACAATTTAAAAAGAAAATATTTAATTAATTTTAAATATTTGAACGATGGTTTGACTTGAATTTCAAATTATCAGAATGAATTGGCGATTAAATTATAAAATTTAATCTATTGATAGTCGAATAAAAATTTGAATCTTCAATTTTAAGTTGGAGAAAAATATTTCACAAGCTTTTAAAATTTGTATTGATAATATTGAAGATAATAGAAGCTTCAGAATCGAATTTATAAAACGATTTTTTCACTTTTGAAATTTAATCGTTTAAACTGAATTTAAAAATAGCCGTCCGAGGCACAGTCTCGGAATGCGACGAAACCAGTTCCATTGGATCCGGAATATTGAATTGTTACCGGATTTCAAATTTCGTATTTTTCGGAATTGTTATGTGAGCGTGCGACATAAAAACGCAGAGAAGTTAAATCGAAATTGATTTAAATTTTAAATTTGTTCACGTCGGCACGTTATCTTCCCTTCAACCACGCCTAAAATCACGCAGGGAATCACGCAAAAGAAAATCGTGTAACCCCTACCTCCTTCCAATTTTAAATATCTCTTTTCCGTTCGATTCAAAAGCAAAAAAAAAAAACTAAACGAAGTCTTTCGTTCAGAAAGAAGATAAAAAAATGGCCGAAGCCCTTTACGTTCAAAAAAAAAAACAAACGAAGTCTTCCTCTCCCTCATTCATTCCTTCAAAATCGAGCCTCTGATTGGAGTCGAGCGACTGCTCGTTGGCAACGCGCGTGGAAGATTGCAGCGTTCGCAAAGGGGATCTAGCAAGTGAAATCGAAATCGATGGCAGCCGAGTTCTCTTCGCAAATAAATCGAGAGCTCGAAGTCGGGGTCGCGACTGCGACTGGAAGAGGTGATGCAAGCGAACGTGGTGGCTCGCGTGAGCGTGGGGTCTCGAGTGTCAGGTGGGATGTCAGCTGGAGTTCGTTCGCATGGGTGTCGAGATGATGGCAACTCGATGGGGAAGCAGCGTGCGATGAGGAGTGGCTATCGGCAGTGATGACTCGTGATGGAGGCAAGTGGGGTTTCACGTACTGCTGTGGGCTCGTCGTCGAAGCAGTGGTCTCGGAGGAGTGATGATGCTCGGCGACGTCCAGAAACGAGACGGTGGCTCAGCGATTAGGTAGGTTGATCGATAAAGCTTTGATCGATTTAAGGTAATCTGAATTTCGAGTCTAAGTTATTAGTTTTTCTTTCTCTGCAGATTGAAGTAATTAGAGTAAGGTTTCGAAAAAAAAAGAAACAGTTTTGTTTAATTTATATACATATATGTATAGCCAGGAGAAAATTTATATACAGTAAGTGTTATAAATATATATATATATATATATATATATAAGTATAAAAGTTTTAGTTTGCTTTAAATAATGATGTTAGTGGATAGATAATTAAATTTACTTATTAAATTTATTTTAGTCATTAAAGGATATTTTTAAAATGGAAATTTTATAAGTTAAACTAAATAGTAGATTTTTAAACAATAAATTATAATGGATAAATTATTTGGTTAACCTATATAATCATTTTAGGTAACTAGAAAAATATTTTATTGACGAGAATATAGTTTTAAATTTAAATTATTAATCAAATAAATTTATTTAAAGGAGAATTGGTTTAAATAAAATTATCAATTGATTTAAATATTAAAATGAAATCACCGATGAATCAAAATTGTCAAATGAAAATTTATTATTCGATCTATTCGAATATTAATAAAATTGTATAATTATTTATACAAGGTTAAAAATGGAGAAAACAAACTGGAATGGAAATGGGATTGCAAAATAAAAGCAAAGGTGAGATTTTTTTCTCACTCAAAATAAATTTTGTATTGCAGTTATTTATTGACTGATTGATTGCTATTGGATGTGATATTAGATATAGTAGGATATATCTATATATATAGCAATATATACATATTGGCATATGTATATATTGGATTGATTGATTTCCCGCCTCGTATAGCGGATGAGACCCTATTGCGCCGTTATTAAGCGGATGATATTTTATAAAATCCTATATACCGCGATATTCCACCTCGAAGTGGAATTGGTATTGTGCTAACGTCTTTGGATGCAGGAAAACAGGTTGGAGGGATCCAACTGGACCCCTCATATTGATTGAATTTATTTATACTGTGATATGAATCTGTGAATGATTATATTGATGTTTGGAAATTGTTTGGAAGCTATAGATTTAGCTGAATGGATGTTTGATATCATTGGATTCCAAAAATAAATGAAATTGAATTTTTGTAATTCAAGTAGAAATTTTTAAGTGAATTGATTTTTAGAAATTGAATAAATTTTGAAGAAAAGAATTTAAAAGTATAAAAGTTGATTTTTATAATATTATCGAATTAATTCCAGAATAAAATGAAAATGATTAAATAAATGAATTTTGTATAATAGTGATTTTAAATTGAGGAATTTAATTTAAAATTTGGATTTTTAAATAGATTGAAAGAAACAATTGAAATTTATTTTCTTAAAAAGGAATTTATTTAAAAGGAGATAAGTTGGAAATCCAATTAGAAATTTGATTGGTAAATTGAAATAATTTGGGAAACCAATATAAAATGATTTCAATTTGAAGAATCCATTTAAAAACAGAATATTGAATAACTTGAGAAAAATAAGGAATTTATTTAGTAGTGATAAATACAATTAGAAATCAATCTGTAATTGATTTAATATTTGGAAATGAATTCTTGAGAAATCAGTATGGAAATTTTATTTAAAATTGAAAATAAATTTAGAAATCAATATTGAAATTGATTTGGTATTGAAGTTTTTATAAATCGAATTGAAATTTATAAAAGTTGTTTATAAATCCGAAATCACTTATTTTGATAAGTGAAATATAGAAGTTAATAAAAAGAAGATTTATAAGTTGAAGTTGTTATTAAAACAGAAATAGAATTTATAAACGTCGTTTTATAAATTCGAAATCAATTAAGTTTGATAAATTTAATATAGGAGATTATTGAAGAAGATATATTCGCGATTTTGAATAGCGAATTTTTATCGAAATAAAATGTGTAGAGATTTTTGAAAATGTGGTTAGTGAAGTATATTCACTATTTTGGACAGTGAATATATTATTAAATAAAATAGATTTATTTTTGAAGAAGTGATATTAAAAATGAAGTAAACATTTTAAAGATGTTTTAAAATGTATTATGAATCGAAAGCATAGATTTCAACGTTCATTGTTGAAATAGGCGTTTTCGAAAATATAAGGAAATGATGGACTATAACACTGTTGTTATAGTAAATGATTTCCGAAAGGAAATGTTTTTGTCTAGTATTGGGATTTATATATCTATCTAAATTTCGAATCCCTATACTAGTGATTTTGAGTCGTCGTAGCGATGTTTTACGTAACATTCGTTTTGACTCAAATAGATGTTGTTATAATAAATGTTTTCCTTAAAAAAAAATGAATATATACTTAATTTGATTTAAGTATATTGAATATTTTCAAATGTTGAAAATAAATAGATTTGTGAATTTCTTATTATTCAATAAGTATGGAATTGCTTTTCCAATATGAAATGAACATTTTGAGAATTTATCTTCTTAAAGATAAATTGAAATTGAATATTTGAAATCGATTTGAAAATCGTATATCAGTAGATATTTGAAATATAAATTCACTATGGAATTTATAAAAGAAATGGAAATTCGTTTTAAAAATAAATATTGATTTATTTTGAAGTGTGGAAATTTTATATCTAGTAAAGATATTTTGGAAATTAAATAATTTGGAAAATTATTTGGAATCTGATGATGTTGCGCATCTTTATTGATAGTTAAATAACCGACTATCAATAATTACCTTGAATAGGTATTTGTTGTGAATTGGATGAATTTAAAATGCCACACTTATTTTTGAATAATCGCTCACTATTCGGGTTAGCCGGGAAAGGACCATGGGGTCGTATAACCCATTCCGAATATGTGATACGTCGAAATGAATTGCATTTGATGATCGGTGTTGAAGACCAGATATTTTTAAGAACGGAAGGATTACCGTCGAGTTACTCTACATCGGCTGATCTCCGATTTAGAGGTTTTATCACCCTTAGTGACGGGAAGTCCGAACGTGATTGAAAATTATCCGGAATTGCAAGGGCTTCGTGAGAAGTGCCTTCGGTTCTGTTCGATCCCGGAACAGACTTGTATGGATTGTATGTCTGACGTTACAAATTGAGATATAAAGCTGATTTCTTTCAAATACATATCTGTTGGTGGCGGAGAATTTATTCTCTTAGCTTAACACCCTTCTCTGAGACGTACGAGCTCAGAGGTTATGTAGTTGAAATTTATCAGCGATATATTCCCAATTTGGTAACGTGGCATACTGAGTGTTGCTGTGAAATGATCAGTGTTTGATCATTTGTGATATGATCATTTGTTTGATCATTTATCTTTGTGATCATTTGTTTGACCCGAAGCATGGCTTTTTGAAAGCGTAGCTTTGTGGACGAGACTTCATCGGACCTCACACCCCGGAAATGGTCAAAACAGGAAGGATGCAGCAAGGTTCTAGGGAGTAGCGCCCCTTAGTGTATGTCATTCCTTCTGGATAAAGGTGGTATCATGGTATGGAGCCCAGATACTTAAACTTTGTAGATGCTGCGAGTTTATTACTTTGTGGTAGTTGGAAATCGAGGATCCTCGGGAAGATCGGTGACGATCGGGGGATGGCATACGCGTGTCAGTAGTTACCTATTTTTGCAGAGGTAACCCGGCCTTGTGTTGGCAGAGATCCGGTTAGGTTCTCGGGTCGTCTTTTCCAGGGGCGTACCCATCGTGGCATAGGAAGTTCCTTAGCCTGACCATTTGTTGGAAATCCAAAGAAACAATACGAGCCTTGTACGGTTTTAGTTATAGAACCTGCCATTTAATATGGTAGCTATAGTAGGCATACTATAATGGTACCTATGTCGGCTAAGATTTATATTCTACTTTCGAAATGTTTTCTACACTATGCACTAATAATAATATCAAAAATGATTTGATTTTGCGTAGTAAGCATCTTTGACTATCATAAGGAGAAATCTTCTCCAATTCTGCGTTTGCATTGTGTGTGTGGCAAGAGGCCTTATGGCAGTTTCATTTTCCAAAAGCATTGCGAAATTAATTTTAAAATCTTCCTGTGTTTGTTTTTAAAGATAAACTGTTTTACGATCTCACACCAGTCACCATGACTGACTCGGAGTTTATTGTTTCCCTTCTAAACTCTGAGTGCCCACCAATTTCCACACGGGCAGTCTAGAGTTAGGTTATCAGGATATTATGGATATTCTGGAGCTTTGGAAGCAAGCTGGATGGCGAGACGTAGTATTTGTATCTGATATATTTATTCCGCTGTGTATTCTGTATGAGGACAAGTTTATAAAACTGTCCATTGTTGTATTGAGTTGTATATTGACTCTGACTGATGTATTGTATAAAACTGATAAAATTCTTTGTTTAGAAGTTTACTGATTTATCTATTATATATTGTTCCGCTGCGAATGTGAGATTCTGATATTGTTTCTGTTCCTGATGTTGTTCTTCTTCTTTCCTTTTCTTCTATCTTTTCTTCTTCTTCTACCCTTTTCTTCTTTCTCAAACCATAACATTTCGGGTTTCCGGCATTCGATTTCTCGGCAGTCGATAAAATGAGTATCGATGCTGAATTTTCGAAAGTCGAAAATTTTGGTATGGTACAGTCTCATATAAGTATAAAAGTATGACAAGGCACGTGAGGCAATACCCAAGGAAGGATACTACCAGTTTACCCTTCCCAGCTAGTGGTAATGCATCATAGCCATGATCGACCACCGCGTCCAACACTCCCATAATCTGAGGGTGTGCACCAATCAATCACGATGTAAATGATGGTAATACGAAGAAGTGTGTCCGCTTGGGGTAGCTAGCCCACTTGGCCGGTACGGCTCCTGTTTTAGTCATTTCAAATTGACACAAGTGCAAGGCTAATCCATCATCGTTCTCTTTCTTCAAATCCAGCAAACGTACGCCAAATCCAACCACTTCGTTCTGGACCACCACTCCACGTACATAGTTGTTAAAGTGGTTCCAATATCGACAGAGAGTATGCCAATAAGAGGCCACAGTCTTTTTAACAACCAAACATCGTTTTACACACCGGTTGGTGCTTTTACATTTCGAAAACAATTCGTATTTGATATCAAAATATCATATTGCATCAAAATCAAATCCATTTCGAAATCATCATATTTAATCAAAATATACCATTTCAATTCAAAATCATTTTCGTATTAATATCTCGATTTCAGTTTCAATTCAAAATTGCTTCAAATTTCCATTTGGGTTATAACTTCAATTTAACCTAATTCGTTTTTAAATCCATGATTTAAAAATAAACATTCCACTCTTGACCTGTTTGAATTTTTTTAAAATAGTTTGAATAGTTTTAAAATAGTTTAAATAATTAAAATAGTTAAAAATAGTTTAAATGGTTAAAATAGTTAAAAATAGTTTAAATATTAAAATGGTTTATATAGCAAAATAGTTTGGAAAATCAAAATAATATGAATATTTTTAAGATAGATTTTAAGTAGTTTATATTAAATAATTTATTTGAAAATAGTTTCAAATTCAAACAGGTTCAATTCCAAATTTTCAATTCAAATCAATTGCATTTCCCATTTCGACTTAATCGATTCAATCCCAATTTCAAGTAAAACTTTACTTCAATTCCAAATTAATTCAGTTTCGATTTATATATATTCGAGTTCGATTTCAGAATATCGATTTAAATCAGTTAAATCAAATTTAACTTCAATGTTCGAATTTAGATTCAAATCTTCGAAATAATTCAATTCCGAGTTTATGTTTGGAATATCCATTTAAATTTCCTTTACTTAAATAACTTCAAAGCTTAAGTTAAACTTTAAATCTTTTTAAACAATTCAATCTTGAAAATTCAAGTTATATTTCAACCATAACTTCAAAATCTCATCTTCGATTTTTTTTAAACAAGTCCAATTACCAAATTTAAATTTCAACATTTCGAGCTTAAGTTCGAAAATAATTTGATTTCCATAAAATTGATTTTTATTTCTTTAAATCAAAATCATTTAAACAATTTCAAATCAAAAATTTTAAAATCATTTAATTTAACCAATCCGGTGTCCGTATATAAGTTTCTACCCTATGGCCAAGTGATCAGTTATCTCAATTTAATTTCAGGGATGGATATATATCATTTCAATCCAAAATAAATGTCATAGGTATATATCATTTCAACCTATTTCTTAATTTATTCGAAATAATTCAATTTACAGCTTTATATACTGTAAATAAATTACAGGGTGATAATAAGACATATATAAATTAAATAAACACCCAACCACCCAAATATCAACCAATTTGCATTCATCACAAACAACTACCCAAACAATCAATAAGTCACAACAATTTCATAGCTATTAATATCGGGTATTTTACCGGTAATTAAATTCCAAATTCAAATTTAACTGTCAATTTGAATTTCTACTGTTAATTCAAATATCAATTTATACGTCCATTTAACTACTAAATGACAGTCAATAAAATAAATAACTTCATAATATCAATTTAACGAACATCAGAAAATTTTAGTACGTTGTGAGCATTATAAAATACTCACCTTGATTTTTAAATTTTAAATCAAATCGAACGACGTTCGATGTAACCTAAAATTTTAGCCATTCCCAATCATCCCCAAACCAATTCCATAATGTAGTGCTCGTCGCCATGATTCCATCGCCACTTGTTTCGCTTGATTTGGACCTCGTATGACAAAGATAAACTTTTTTAAAGATTGAATGTAATTTATATAAATAAATTTCTTATATATATATATTTAAAACCTCAGATCTGGGCCGTTCAATCTGCTTTTAGAAATCAAGGCCGCGAGTTCTTTCTTCCTTCCTTCATCGCGTATACAGGATTGACAAAACCCATTGCCACCTCCTACATACGAATGCCGCCCTCCCTCTGATCATCTCCACGTCGATCAGCGACCACCTACTCGAAGCTCTCCACGCCTAGCACCAATGCCCAAAATCTTGTCGCTTCCGGTCAACCCTAGCTCGAACAAAATGAGCTCGAACGGAAACGAACGCGACCCCATAGCTCTCTCCATGCTACGCCAATCACGATCACCGCCGTTCATCTCGTAAAGCTCGACAAGCTCTTCGACTTCATTTAGGAAGTTTTCGAAAATATTGCTTGGATCGAGAGATAAATGAGAAAGAATATGGGACGATTTTGGCCATGGAAATAGATAGTGGCGGCTGCGTATATTAGGTTTAGGGTTGAGAGAGTTTGGGTGTATATATATACGTACATGAATTATTTTATTATTATTTTCGTTATTCCCACACTTTTCTAGACGAACTCCAAACAAAGCATGCTTCCTGGCATTTATAATGTTTTACCCCTATTCCGAACACAATGGAACAAGTTTTGGGGCCTAATTCAGTCGTATGTGGAAGATAGATTTTCGAATCGAATTAAAATATTTAATTTTCAATATTAATTTCAACGCGTTCTGTCCCGTACGACCAAACGGTAACTCCAAATGCTACGAAATTTGAAATCCGATAATAATACACTATTATAGATCCAACGAAACTAGTTTCGTCGAATTATGAGACTATACCTCAGAAGGCTATTTTAACGCGTCGATTAAATCAAGCTCTTACAAAATCGACGAAATTACTTGAAATCCCAATTTTAAAAACTTACCAACTCAATTATAATTCAAATAGAATTTATATCCATATTAAAAACCATTTCGATTCATATTAAATCACATATTCAATTATTTACGCTATTCCAAATATTAAATATCACTATTAAATTAATATACATATAATTTCAAATTTTAATTTATCGACTTTTAATTTCATTCAAAAGCCCACTATCATTACTCTAATTCGAATAGGATCCATTCACATTTAACTCCAAATTCACGTATTTTTCCCAATTTCAAATATTAAATTTACTATTCACCAAATCTGTTTAATCACTATATATTGAAATTTTAACCCATTTCACTAAGTCAATCAAAATCTCCATATTCAAAATAAATTAAACGTTCAAAATCAAATGACCAAAATTCCGGGTCGTTACATTCCTCCTCCTTAAAAGAATTTCATCCCCGAAATTGCTAAGGTAGGAAAAATGCTCTAACCCATTTCTTTTCAAAACCCATTTAGTTAAAATTATGCTATTACTATTTCCTAAGTCTTTTAGACTCACCCAAAACCACAAATTTCTATTTATTCATCAAATTCCATTATTTCAAGTTATAATTTCAAAATCGAATTTAGTTAACAAAAGTTTGTCAAAAATTTTCCAAAATTTTCTAACACCCAAAATTCCCAAATTTTTTTGACAGAGTCTCTCTTGTACGGAGAGCCTTTTACAATATCACAAATATGATAAATATAATATACATTGACCCACACGGTCGGAATCACAATATATATCAATATTTATTTCATTTTCACTTTTAAATGCATAAGCGTACCTTATATTAGCGTTGTTAAGCGAGTTCGCTTAATTTATATGCAATTACGCAACCCGAAATCTATCCCAACAGCTCCCTGTACCCGTACTTACTCAAATAAGCACATAAGTTCAATATACATGAAATTTTCATAACATTCCATTCCTTTAACGAACTTAAACACATGTTTTTCACAAAACAACATATTATAACATGTATATTTCGAATGCGTAAACAAGTACAAGGTTCAAACATTTACCTATCCATTTCCATTCAATGTATATTCAGTTTTATTCAATTTCAAATTGATTCACATTCACTTATTTACATTCATTGAAATAAAATTTCTCTTACATTCAATGATTAAAGTTATTACATTCAATTTACTTTTGCAACTTAAGTTCATTTTCATTTTGAATCAAATTCTATTTTATTTGACTCATTTTATTAATTTATTCCCTTCACGGATTTTGTTTATTCATTTCCATTAACTTCCCTTAAGTTAAATCAAATTTCATATCTCATTTTAGATTTCTTTCCATATCTTTGATGTTCACTAATTTTGTTTACTTATATTTATCAATTCTGTGAGTTGCAAGACTTACATGTTTTCACAAACTCTTCAATTGTAACATCCATATTTTTCCTTTACATTTACCTTCACAAATTTTCATTTAATATTAAATTCATTTGTGAAACATTTCATTTATCATTTATTTAGTTTATCACTATTTTATAAAGGGTTGTTTCTTTTTATTTCAACTTGTTCAAGTTTATATTTTCTCAAAAGTAACAACTTAATTTACAACATTCTTCGCAAATTGACATTTAATTCTATAAACAACTTACAAGATATTATTTCATTCATTCATCTACTTTCTTAAGTTCCATTTACTTGTTCAATTTACTCATTAATCATTTCATAATACACTAATTAAGTATATAACATTTATTATAACAACTTAAATTTCATTTATAAACATTTTAATTACTTAAGTATAGTTTTACTTTTATAATATTCCATTACCTATTCTTATAAACATTTTAACTTCTTAAACATTTATGGTAAGTTATTTTGATGCTTTAGAACGTAATTGAGTATTATATAAATTAATCTTTTTCATTTTATTTAAGCTTTCATGAGTTAAACTATATTTATTTACTTCATTTCACTAACTCAATTAATTTAACATTTCTTAAGTTAATTTTCTTTCTTCTCATTTCTCAAATTCAAATTTCTTTTATTTGCTTAATCAAAGTATTCAACAATTTTTAAAATTTAATTTTAAATTTCTGTTCAAATCTATAAGTTATAAACTTATTTTTATTTATACTACTTCAACTTATAAGTTCAAAACCGTTTTTATATATTTATCAAATCATACTTAGAATATCTTTCACAACAAAATTTGTTTTAATCGAAAATAGATTCCTTTTGGTAGCAATTCTCACTCAGAAACTTGAAAATGAATACTGGCGATGCTGCAGTCATCCCCAGAATTATTTCCCAGCGACCAAAGCAAGTTCAATGCTTTTATTTCTTTCAAAACCCTTTCAAAATAATATTTTTTCTAGTCAAAACTCTTTCAAATAATATTATTATTAATTTTGAAGGCTTTGAAAATAAATTTTGAAAGCAACAGGTTCTGGATTCCAAATTCTCGACTTTTATATTCTTTCTATTTATAAACTATATTATAAATATAATTATACAAATTTCATTATCTTATCACCAAAAAATTTCGTTAATTTACAACTGTCATCTCAAACGATTTTATTATTACAATTGATTTCGATTCAATTTAATTATCAAACACTTCGTAAAATAGAATTCACAAAGTATTCGTTTTTAATTTAATTCGACCAATAACCGATGATAACTGAATATTATCATCTCCTAACAACAACTTCATTAAAATTATCATTTTATATATAAATATAATTTAGGTAAAATTATCATTTACCCTATTTTAAAACAATATTATGTCGACTTGCCTCGTTTAAGTGTTTAGAAATCCCTATCGATAACACGACGTTCCGTGCATCGACCAAAATTTATAAACAACTCAACAGATAAGTAAACACAATATAAAACATTTATAACACTAACAAGTACGCTCCTTCATATATATACACTCGAACAGACTCGTTCTAGGGTATTACTAACCCAATCTCTAATGAGTTAATACCCCACAAAGCTAAGGTTATCGCTAAACCAAAGCTCTGATACCAGCTGTGACGACCCACATTTCGGAAGGTTTAAGTCGACAATAATCCACACATTTCTGATTTAACCAATCTGGAACATAGATAATCATTGGGGTTGATTAAGAAAAATAAGAAAAGAAGAAGAAAACAAACACATAATCTCGCAGCGGAATGATAAAATATAACAATCAAATAAACAGTTCATGAAGCTGTTTACTATACATTTGATTATAATTTATACAACATTTATCAAAGTTATACATATACAGCAGAAAAAAATATAATGCAGTAGACAACATGATGCAGGAATAATAATAGTAATAATAATATACCAAATCTTTGTCTTCATCCTCCAGAGAATAACCTTCGATAAGTTGAAAACTCAGGGCTGACCCGAGCGTAATGAAAAGACAAAACACTTGAATCAAGACTAAAATATCCTTATGTAAGTCAAATCGATATCGCATATAACATGAGTGTAACGGCGTCAGAGATGTTTATGTGATTTCACATCTCCTATCCAGTGTATAACGTGCATGCAATAACTCAAGAGATGTTACAGAATTTTCCATCTCTTAAGGATCCGTCAAAATATTTATATATAGTAGAATATGCTATATATAATGTCTAATCGATAAAATAAATATGAAAATAGCATTAAGGCTTTAGATTAATCCCCCTTAACGCGTTTTTAAGCATTGTCGTATAATTTGCATATAAAACACCAGTAAACCATCGGTGGATAAGGATGCGTCGTGTTACGACAACACTAAACCAAAATCGTAGGGTCTCGTATAAGGATAAAAGTATGACAAGGCACGTGAGGCAATGCCCAAGGTAGGATACTACCAGTTTACCCTTCCTGGCTGGTGGTAACGCATCATAGCCATGATCGCCCACCGCGTCCAACACTCCCATAATCCAAGGGTGTGCACCAATCAATCACGATGTAAATGATGGTAATACAAAGAAGTGTGTTCGCTCGGGGGTAGCTAGCCCACTTGGCCGGTACAGATCCTGTTTTAGTCATTTCAAATTGGCACAAGTGCCAGGCTAATCCATCATCGTTCTCTTTCTTCAAATCCAGCAAACGTACTCCAGATCCAACCACTTCATTCTGGACTATCACTCCACGTACACAGTTGTTAAAGTGATTCCAATATTGACAGAGAGTATGCCAATAAGAGGCCCGGTCTCTTTAACTACCAAACGTCGTTTTACACACCGGTTGGCTCATTTACATTTCGAAAACAATTCGTATTTGATATCAAAATATCATATTCGCTTCAAAATCAAATTCATTTCGAAATCATCATATTTACTCAAAATATATCATTCAATTCAAAATCATTTTCGCCTTAATATCTCGATTTCAGTTTCAATTCAAAATTGCTTCAAAATTTCCATTTGGTTATAAATAAATTACAGGGTGATAACAATACATATATAAATTAAATAAACACCCAACTATCCAAATATCAACCAATTTTCATTCATCATAAACAACCATCCAAACAATCAATAAGTCACAATAATTTCATAGCTATTAATATCAGGTATTTTACCAGCAACTAAATTCCAAATTCAAATTTAACTGTCAATTTTAATTTCTATTATTAATTCAGATATCAATTTATATGTCCATTTAACTACCAAATGACAGTCAATAAAATAAATAATTTCATAATATCAATTTAATGAACATCAGAAAATTTTAGTACGTTGTTAGCGTTATAAAACACTCATCTTGAGTTTTAAATTTTAAATCAAATCGAATGACGTTCGATTTAACCTAAAATTTTAGCCATGCCCAATCATCCCAAACTAATTCCTTAATGTAATGCTCGCCGCCACGATTCCATCGCTGCTTGTTTTGCTTGATTTGGACTTTGTATGACAAAGATAAACATTTTTAAAGATTGAATGTAATTTATATAAATAAATTTCTTTTTTTATACATATAAAACCTCAGATCTGGGCAGTTCGATCTGCTTCTAGAAATCAAGGCCGCAAGTTCTTTCTTTTTCATCGCGTATACAGGATCAACAAAACCCTTTGCCGCCTCCTACATATGAACGCCGCCCTCCCTCTGATCATCTCCACGTCGATCAGTGACCACATACTCGAAGCTCTCCACGCCTAACACCAACCCCCAAAATCTCGTCAGTTTCGGTCAACCCTAGCTCGAGCAAAACGAGCTCGAACAGAAACAAACGCGACTCCATAGCTCTCTCCACGCTGCGCTAATCACGATCACCACCGTTCATCTCATAGAGCTCGACAAGCTCTTCGACTTTCATATAGGAAGTTTCAAAAATATTGCTTGGATCGAGAGATAAATGAGAGAATATGGGACGTTTTTGGCCATGGAAATAGATAGTGGCGGCCGCGTATATTAGGGTTAGGGTTGAGAGAGTTTGGAGGGGGGTGTGTGTGTGTGTATACGTACACGAATTATTTTATTATTATTTTCGCTATTCACACACTTTTCCGGACGAACTCCAAACGAAGAATGCCGCCTAGTGTTTATAATATTTTACCCCTATTTCGAACACAATGGAAAAAGTTTCGGGGCCTAATTCAATCATATGTGGAAGGTAGCTTTTCGAATCGAATTAAAATAATTAATTTCCAATATTAATTTCAACGCGTTTCTGTCCCATACGACCAAACGCTATGAAATTTGAAATCCGGTAATAATACACTATTGTGGATCCAACGGAACTGGTTTCGTCGAATTCTGAGACTGTGTTGCCCGGAAGGCTATTTTAACGCGTCGATTAAATCGAGCGGTTTTTAAAATAGACGAAATTACTTGAATCTCAATTTTAAAAACTTACCAACTCAATTATAATTCAAATAGAATTTATATCCATATTAGAAACCATTTCGATTCATATTAAATCACAAATTCAATTATTTACACTATTCCAAATATTAAATTTCACTATTAAATTTATATATATATAATTTCAAATTTTAATTTATCGACCTTTAATTTCATTGAAAAGCCCACTATCATCACTCTAATTCGAATAGGGTTTAAATCAACGTAGAAATCTTTTCCATTCACATTTAACTCTAAATTCACGTATTTTTCCCAATTTCAAATATTAAATTTACTATTCACCAAATTCATTTAATCGCTATATATTGAAATTTCAACCCATTTCACTAAGTCAACAAAAATATCCATATTAAAAATAAATTAATATTTCAAATTCAACATTAAAAATAAATTAAACGTTCAAAATCAAATGACCAAAATTTCGGGTCGTTACAAATATTAAGAAAAGTATTTATATACTTATCTCATCAGTATAAGTGTATTCACAAAACACTACATTTTCCATACTTAGAAAATGTAACCATATACTTATCTCAACGGTATAAGTATGTTTACAAAACAATATACTTACAATCTTAGAAAATATAACCATATACCTATATAACCATATACCTATATAACCATTATAAGTATATTCACAAAACGCTATAGTTTCAACACTTAGAAAATGTAACCATATATTTATCTCAACGGTATAAGTATATTAACAAAATCTTAATAAAGATTTCACTTCCAAAACCATACTTATTTGGGTTAAAACAATGGTCATTTAGAAATGTTGACAACGATAACCCAAAACACTTCTGGTGTAAGTAACAGGGTTGTATAGAAATTAGACCGAATATACTAACTACCACTTTCTAATTTCAAACTTGTATTATCCCTCGATTAACAGTGTAGTCAGACAAGTTACGGAACTATCTTTGCCTCGACATACATTCTTAATTCCTTGATAGGAACAAGTTTCCCTACCTTGGAGTTTGGTGTTAAGTATGAAAATAATATTTTCCATACCATCATAAGTTAAAATGATCATTTATGGAAATCAAATCTCATTCCTTTAATAAAACTCCTTTTTATAAACCTCTATATATTTACAAACTCCTTTTATAAATCTCTTTTTATATTTATAAAACTTCTTTTATAAATCTCCTTATTTTAAATCTCATACACTTATTACAAATCTTCATTTTCAAGATATGACTAAATACTTTCAATAAAAATGATCATTCCATATATCACTATAAATTCACAAACGTGATTTATTATTTCAATTTATCTAAATGATATTACTTCCCTTTTTATAAAATATCCTTATAGATATATTCTTTTATTTATAAATACAATTTATAAATCTACCTTTCTGTATAATACTTTGTATAAATCATTTCACAAATATTTATTCCAAAATATTTCTATCTTCTTTAGAATTACTAAATTATAAAAGATAAATTACCCTTTTTCCTTAAATAAACATCCACTATTATAATAACTTTCTATAAAATAAATAATTCCAAACTTCTTTTAAAATATTTTCAAAAAGGTTGGAGTAGAATAGAGGAGTTTAAAAAGTATTTCTAAGTAAAATACCATAGAAAATTCCAAAAATCCCATTTAAAATCATTCTCCAAATCAAATCAATTTCAAATCAAAAACAACAAATAATAGTATTTCCAAAATACTAATGAGGTTCAGAGCTACCATAGTACTTAACCAATGCTGCTGCTACCTTTTAGAAAGGGTTCAACTTTTCAACATATCAAAGTCATATCTAATATGGCTGAACTGCCAATCTTTGACATTTAACAATTTATGCAATAAGTATAAAAATGAAATTCAAATTAACAGTGACGAGGAATCCAGATCCCTTTAGAAAATTCTCTGTATTACCTGTATTTCATTTTATATGTCATATGTTTTACAAAACAAAAAGTAAACCAAACCAAACAATAAATCATTCAAACATGCAAACAATAATTTATATCTACTATATATCATATTGTATTCATCCAAAGGTGAGTTAACTCGCCAAAATCCTAGATAACGCTTAAGCGTTACTACTCGATCTAAAATCGAATGGCGTTCGATTTTAACTCAAAATTCCACTTGCTCCAAACTTGACAAAATCAATTCCAATGCGTAGATAACACTTTTACGAACGTAGAGCAAAAGGCCGCATCTCGATTGGACCTTGCATGCAAAAGTTATTTGTTTAATAAGATTTAAGGTTAATTAATTATATAATTAACTAATTAATTACCCCTAATCCATCTTCCCTCTTATCCCCAATTTCAAAATTTCATGTACACAAACCCATCCACCCCCGTGCATGCATGAATCGACATGGAGCCACAGTCGATGAAATCAAGATCTGTCGACTCCACCGTGGTCCACGTCGCACGCTGTGCAGTTAAAGCGCTCGGTGGATTCAATGCGGTAGAGGTGCAAAAAGTCATAGCGGGGATGTAGCGAAGATATAGCGGGATATATCGGATTACTCTAAAATAGCATATAAATCCCATACTTGTTTTTTTACAAATATATAGATAGTAATTATGTGAAAAATTAACATTCAATTGAATTATAATTAATACAAAAATAATTTTAAATAAAAATATGTGCAAATGTATTGTAAATGAACGCTAAACTGTTATATAACTTAATTTAATTTAGTAGAATATTAGAGTATTATCATTTCTAAACATATATCCAAAATTCAATGAAATTAATTAATTTCATAATTTTTATAGCGTATAAATATCATTTTTCAATCCAATTTTTTATAGAAGATATAGCGGAAATAGTGGAATATAGCGGAAATAACGGGATATAGCGGAAATAGCGGGGATTAAAGCGGAAAGGCTATATGTTGGGGATATATGGAAAAATCGTAGCGGTAGGAATCCGCTATAAGATATATCGGAGTTATAGCGGGGATATAGCGGGGCATTAACTACACAGGTCGCACGTCCTTCACAAGCACCCTGCCACATGTAACTCGACTACCACCAGCCATTTCCGACCTGAAGCCATACCCCCCTTAGCCCAATGTAGCATTTTCCCTCAAGCCACCGAAGTCGATGAGATTTCAGGGGAAGGTTCTCCTCGACAAGAGAAAAATGATGGTTCAATTGCCTCTACCTAACTCCCTCTCCATCGTCTCGAATCTCCAACCCTAGCCATGACCTAACACAAGTCAATCATCCCTATCACCACCAAACATGCCAATACTGGAATGGATTTGAAGCTCCATCTTCTACGAGTTCGACAAATCTAATTTCAAATTTTATCATGGTCTATAGCTATTGATTTTAGTTTTAGAAGGAGGAGGCTAGGTTTATATTGTTTACAGGAAATTGAAAAATGAAAAGAGAAAGAGGAATGAGGAAAAGGGTTAAGTGTTGGGGTTATTAGATTTTATAATTTCCGGTACTTTGCTACACAGTATCATGTTCGTGTACAAACCGCAAACAATAGAAATAAAATTACGATCGTGTACAACAGTGCGATACGATCACAGAACAACAATAAAATACAATGGTTATCTTACTTTGTGAAATTTCAAAAATACCAATGTTTACCGAAAAATACGTCAAACGATAATTTAGATATTTTCCAAATTGAAACTTATGGAAAAATCCTAAATAAAAATTAAAATACTTCATTAAAAATAAAGTCATTTTATTGACAATTGATTTTCTTATTATTTATTAAATTTGAATCAAACTTGAATATTTAATTAAATATTCTCATTTGAAACGTTAAAAATTGCAGGTCGTTACATTCTTCCCCCCTTAAAAGAATTTCTTTCCCAAAATTCCCAAATGAAGAAAAATGTCCTCACATCCTTAGATTTAAAAAGTTAATTAATCAAAATGAGTTATTAAACTTTCAAAATCGCATATGTTACAGAAAATTTTGGAAGCACCTCCTTTGCGCGGCTAGATCCGAAAAAACCGTAACATCAATATAAGCCCATATCTAGAACCTCCCATATCCGAGGACAACAAAACAACAATATATACTTATGATATCTTATAGAGTGTGTATGTTACATAGCAAACACATTCGTTAAGCATAAACACGTACCATTTTGCGAGCAAGTTAACTCTACTCATGAAACCAAAAGTACTAAGTAAGCCTTTGCTTTCATGTACCTGTAGCTCGCTTAAATAACCCAAAAGAGAGTTAAACATGAAAAATGAAAAAAAATACAACAACTCACCCATCATATATCTTGAATCTATGCCTGCTAAACCATACATAGCAATTACCTCACAAACAAATGCCATCAAACCATAAAACTTGCATCCCTAATCAAAGAAGCATACAATATATTAAAGCATGTAAAATGTACATATGCCATCCGTGCGCAATATCAAATCTGATCACTTGCTCGACCACACATACTTCTCTTTCGAACTTGCATCACTCACTCAACTTCTCTAGTGCGGATTCCAATCAGGTCCCTTGATTAGAATCCTCCATTTTCCTTTCATAGCCATATATTATGATTGAAAACTTCATAATGACATCAAAAATCCATAGTAAGTGTTCACAGTCAAGAATCGAGTGAAAGATCTTGGTTTGGATAGGTGTATATCACCTCAGAATCATGTACTCGAATCTAGATAAAGAAAGGTTATGTAAAGAAATGATCTATGTACAACTTATGTATTTATTCCATTGGTTTCTTAACTGCACCAATTACACCAATTATTTTTCAATTCACATTCATTTACATAAATAGTATTTCATTTAATACTAAAATCATTTACGAACCATTTCATAACACATTACTTACATTTATAAACATCCAAGACTTAAGTTCATATTCGTATAATACTCCACTACATCATAAGAGTATATATCTAATATCATATTTGTTTTACTTAACCAGGATATTCAACCAATTTATAACTTATTTTAACTTACTATCTTTCCATTCTAGAGTTACAAAACTCTACTTTTATATTTTCACAAATACTTAGTTTCAAGTTCCCAACTAATCTGAAGTTTTCGACTGTCCAAAATCGTCGAAAATTCAATTTTATTTCAATAAATGAAAACTACCAAACAACTTATCATAATGCAATGCACAAACTAAACTACCCTAATGCATAGGATACATGAGTCTACAAAATAATTTAACAGAAAACTCAAGAACTAAATGCCCGAGTTTTATTTTAAATCTTTTGAAATAAATATATATACATGTATCTTTTTGTATATCAAATCATACTTTCAAGATTTTTAAATCAGAATTTATTTTACCAAACAACCATGTAGCAAATTTTTATAGTAGCATCCCGCACTTTGAAACTTGAAAATAAATGCTGATGATGCTGCAGTTATCACCAAAATTATTTTCCAATGACAGAAGTGAGTGTAATGCTTTCTATCTCCTTTAAAATCCTTTTAAAAATATTTTTATTCATAAATACTTTCAAATAATACTATTATTATTTTACCCAAAACTAAGAAAAACAATTTTCAAAAGCACCAGGATTTAAGTTCTCCGATTCTCAACTTAAATCCTTTTTATTTATAAACCATATTTATAAACCATACTTATATAATTTCACCTTCTTAAATAAAAAATTTCATAAATGTTTGTCTTTGTTTAGATTATAATAAACAACTTTTATTAAAATTAAATTTTAACCCAACATTATCACCGAATGCCATATAATCAAACCGTGAAATTTAACTCACCGGGTGTTCGCTGAAACTGATTTTTCATTTCATGCATTGTAAAGCTCTTCGACTTCTCGTCAAAATGATTTACAATTTTGCATATATCTGAATCACAACAACTAACATTTTAGTCCATCATGCTTTGAGTTTATGTATGCATTTTCCATTCAACTTTGGTATATCTATTTATAATACTTTATTTGGGGTTATCAATATAAGATAGATGGTTTTAGTTGGTTGAATCGCTATGGTGATCCCGATTACTTCATTCTTGGTCGAAAGACGTAGAGTGGAATACTATCAGGTCTTGGATCATACATTTAGATAACAACTTTAATTGTTCAACTTGGAGTTGTGGAGAGGAGTCATTACTTTTTTCTTTTGTGCCAACTAACATGGAAGCAGGTGTCACTTCATTTTAGGCATTTTCAATCATTAACCAACAAATTTCATAGTTTCAATCATATGAGATTTTATTGCATAACAATTTCCATTAGATTGACTTCATTTGGTTTTGCGAGGTCTTTTAAGGGCATATTTTTTACTTGTTCCGTGATTGGCTTTACTTGATGTACTCAAACTCTTCTATATTTTTAAAAACTAAAGCGAGTCCCGCTAATGCTGCATGAACCAATGGAGCATAGGTGTAACGACCCAGAATTTTGAACAAATTAAATTGAGAATATTTAATTAATTTTAAATATTTGAACGATAATTTAATTTGAATCCCCGATATAAATTTGAATTTAACGATTAAATTATAAAAATTTAATCTATTGATTTGAATAAAAATATGAATCTTCAATTTTAAGCCGAAGAAAAATATTTCAAAAGCTTTTAAAATTCATATTGATAATACCGAAGATAATCGAACTTTCAGAATTTATTTTTAAACTGTTTTGCTCAGTTTTGAATTTAATTGTTTGAACCGATATTTAAAATAGTCATTTTTCAAACAGTCTCGGAATTCGACGAAACCAGTTCCATTGGGTCCGTAATATTGAATTATTACTGGATTTCCAATTTCATATTTTTTGGAGTTGTTTTGTGACCGTACGGTTAGAAAATGCGTGGGAATCCATATCGAATTCAAATTTAAAATCTCTATTTATATTAATTTAACATCACACGTTATCTCCCCTAATTCTACGCCTAAAATCACGAACGAGATCGTGTAAGCAGACCTACTCTCTACAATGTCGCGTACGTTGGTCTCCCCTTCCTCCTCTGTTAAAATATCACGTCTGTTTCCTCTGTATAATTTAAAAACGAAATCCTGCAAAAGAAAAAAATGGCGACAAAATCATTTCGTTCCTCCTCTTCAACTCTGAAAAGCAAATCGAGAAAAAGGAGGCAGCTTTAAAAATCAAACGCATTCATTTTCTTCGTTAATAATGCCGAGCTCCCCCTCTTTAAAAACAAACGAAAAGGAATTCTCGTTCAAATCTAAATTGCCGAGCCTTCATCTTTACACTTTTCAATTCCCTCTCCACTATTTCAACTCGCGAGGCGATCTAGGGTTAGGTTCGAAATCATGGTCGTGAATGGCATCTCGATGGCGGTGGGCTCGATAGCAAAGCAGATGGGCGCGTTCACGCGATTTGAGGTTCGCGAGTTCTAGGTCTTAGGGGTTTCGGCATATTGGATCTGGAGGGAGGAATATCGAGGCGCTCGATTGTGGAAAGAATCGTGGAGGTGTGCGCGTGCTCTCGCGTGGTCGAGGGCGATGTCGAGAAACAGTCTGGGGCGGCCACGTACACGAGGTGATGGAAGGTGCGTCAATGTCGCGATAGGCTTGAAGACGAAGGATGTTCATGCGAGTGACAGAGGGAGTCTCGATCTGAGCAGCGTTCGTGGATCGCGAGTTCGGTCGTTGTGGTGGTTGTTCGCCGAAGTCAGGGTGTCGAGCGGCATCGAGTTCGTCCCAAAGGCAGTAAGGTATTTGCTGTTTCTTGTTTTTATTTCTTTTCAATTTAAATATATATATATCAACATATATGTTTGAAAAAAAACAGAGGAATTTTAAGCAGTAGGTTATAAACTAAATTAATTTCCTTAAGGATATGGATTTATATATGTATACGTATGTATGCTGTAAAATAAATCTCTAAGGTTATTACAAAAAAGAATTTATATAGATAAGATTTGAAAGAAAATATAATAGAGTTTTGAAAACCTATAATTATTTTTATAAGTATATATATATATATAAATAAAGTTTTGGAAAAAATAATATATGTATATATATTTTTCTAATAAATAGAAAACTTGTTACAGATAATTTTAAAAATAAAAATATGTCTGTTTGAATATATAAAGCTTGAAAACAGAAAATTTATATGGAAAGGATTTTGATGTATATATGAATGTTAAAAATTTCAATTCAAAAATTATATACAGTTGGATCTCTGTTTGTAAATAGATGTATGGGTTGAAAAGAAATTGTAAAATCAGATTTTTATTTTACAGAGATATATTAAACGAGCAAATTTATAATAATAAAAGAAAATTAGTTCAAAATTTAATTGGATTGTTAAATGGTAATTAAGGGTTCGATTTATTCGAATATTAATAAAATGTAAAATGGTTTTTACAAGGTCTGAAAATCGTGGAAAAGAAAAAAAAGTTAAGAATGGAAAAGCAAGCCGGAAATGAAAATGGATGGCAAAAATAAAAGCTAAGGTGAGATTTTTCTCACTCAAATGAAAATTGGATTATACAGTTATTGATTGATATGATTGCTATTTGGATGTGATATTAGATATAGTAGGATATATCTATATATATAGCAATATATACATATTGGCATATGTATATATTGGATTGATTGATTTCCCGCCTCGTATAGCGGATGAGACCCTATTGCGCCGTTAGTAAGCGGATGATTTTTATAAAACCCATATACCGCGATATTCCACCTCGAAGTGGAATGGGTAGTGTGCTAACATCTGTGGATGCAGGGAAACAGGTTGGAGGGATCCAACTGGATTCATCACCAGTATTTATTTATTTACAGATATTGATGTATATTCTGTTATCATATTGATATATGATGTTTGTTGTTGTGATTGACTAATTGGTGCTGTTGCATCATCGGATTCAGTTTTGAAGTTTAAAAATAACGACTTTTACTTTAAAAGGATTTTAAAGTGATTTTTGAAAGTAGACGTTTTATTCAATTTTTGAATTAATAAATAAACGTTCAAACTTTAAAGTTATAAAAGTTAAGATTTGTGAATTATAACCAAAAGGTAATTTCTTTTGAAATAAATAGTTAAGAAATTTATAAAATGGTTTTAATTGGAATTTTTGAATTATTAAAAACGATGTATGTAAAAGATGTACAAGATTGATACTTATAACTTTAAAATGTTGGTATTATAAAACGAGTTTTTATAAGCGTTAAAATGAATTTTTAAGAATTTATAAATAAATGAAATTTATAAATTGTGAACTAATAAATGGAAATGATTTTGTAAAATAAAGGAATTATAAGTATTTAACTTATAATTATGGATTGTTGGTATAAGATTTGAGTTATGAATCGAATTGTTAATAAAGGAGATTTATTAAATTGAAGTTGTTAGAAAATAAGAAATAGAATTTATAAACGTGTTTATAAATTCGAAATCAATTGGATTTGATAAATTAAATATAGAAGATCATTAAAGAAGATATATTCGCGATTTTGAATAGCGAATTTTTATTGAAATAAAACGTGTAGAAAATAGTGAAATGTAATTAGTGAAGTATATTCACGATTTTGGACAGTGAATATATTGTTAAGTAAAATAGATATGGTTTTGGGAAAGTGATATTTGAAATAAAGTTAATTGTTTTAAACGATGTTTTAAAATATATTGAATATCGAAATCATAGATTTCAACATTTATTGTTGAAATAGACGTTTTCGAGAAATAGAAGGAAATGGTGGACTATAACACTGTTGTTATAGTAAATGATTTCCGAAAGGAAATGTTTTATATAGTATTGGGATTTATACATCTATCTTAAAAATCCGAATCCCTATACTAGTGCTTTGAGTCGTCGTAACGATGTTTTACGTAACATTCGTTTTGACTCAAATGATTTCCTTAAAGAATGAATATATACTTAATATTGATTTAAGTATATCGAATATTTTTCAAGTGTTGAAAATAAATAATGTGTGAATCACTTATTTTTAAATAAGTATGGAATTACTTTCCTAATATGAAATGAAATGTTTTGAGATTTATCTTTGTAAAGATAAATTGAAATTGAATATTGAAAACGATTTGAAAATCGTATATCAGTAGATATTTTGAAATATAAATTCACTATGGAATTTATAAAAGAAAAGGGAATTCGTTTTAAAAATAAACGTTGATTTATTTTTGAAGTGTGGAAATTTTATATCTAGTAAAGATATTTTGGAAAATAAATAATTTGGAAAATTATTTGGAATCTGATGATGTTGCGCATCTTTATTGATAGTTAAATAACCGACTATCAATAATTACCTTGATAGGTATTTGTTGTGAATTGGATGAATTTGAATGCCACACTTATTTTTGAATAAGCGCTCACTATTCGGGTTAACCGGGAAAGGACCATGGGGTCGTATAACCCATTCCGAATATGTGATACGTCGTTATGAATTGCATTTGATGACCGGTGTTGAAGATCGGATATTTTTTGAAAACGGAAGGATTACCGTCGAGTTACTCTACATCGGCTGATCTCCGATTTAGAGGTTTTATCACCCTTAGTGACGGGAAGTCCGGACGTGATTGAAAATTATCCGGAATTGCAAGGGCTTCGTGAGAAGTGCCTTCGGTTCTGTTCGATCCCGGAACAGACTTGTATGGATTGTGTGTCTGACGTTACAATTTGAGATATAAAGCTGATTTCTTTCAAATACATTTCTGTTGGTGGCGGAGAATTTATTCTCTTAGCTTAACACCCTTCTCTGAGACGTACGAGCTCAGAGGTTATGTAGTTGAAATTTATCAGCGATATACTCCCAATTTGGTAACGTGCCATACTGAGTGTTGCTGTGAAATGATCAGTGTTTGATCATTTGTGATATGATCATTTGTTTGATCATTTATCTTTGTGATCATTTGTTTGACCCGAAGCATGGCTTTGTAGAAAGCGTAGCTTTGTGGACGAGACTTCGTCGAGCCTCACACCCCGGAAATGGTCGAAACAGGAAGGATGCAGCAAGGTTCTAGGGAGTAGCGCCCCTTAGTGTATGTCATTCCTTCTGGATAGAGGTGGTATCATGGTATGGAGCCCAGATACTTAACCTATGTTGATACTGCTTATTATGTGGTTTGTTGCGAATCGGGGATCCTCGGGAAGATCGGTTACGATCGGGGGATGGCATACGCGTGTCAGTAGTTACCTATTTTTGCAGAGGTAACCCGACCTTGTGTTGGCAGAGATCCGGTTAGGTTCTCGAGTCATCTTTTCCAGGGACGTACCCATCGTGGATAGGAAGTTCCTTAGCCTGACCATTTGTTGGAAATCCAAAGAAACAATACGAGCCTTGTACGGTTTTAGTTGTAGAACCTGCCATTTAATATGGTACCTATAGCAAGCATACTATAATGGTACCTATGCTGGCTAAGATTTATATTCTACTTTCGAAATGATTTCTACACTATGCACTAATAATAATATCAAAAATGATTTGATTTTGCGTAGTAAGCATCTTTGACTATCATAAGAAGAAATCTCCTCCAATTCTTCGTTTGCATTGTGTGTGTGGCGGGAGGTCTTATGGTAGTTTCATTTTCCAAAAGCATTGCGAATTTGTTTTATTTTCTGTAACAACCCGGTTTTTCACGTCAGTTTTAAATGACGATTAAATCGTTGTTAACTGCTAATGCAGATTTGAATCAAGTTTAAATTCATTGGAAAATTTGTTAAAAGAATTGTATGGGCTTTTCTTTATTAATTCAACCGGCTTCCTTTTGATTCAGATAAGGGTTGTATTATTTCCCCTTTCTTATTCGTTCGCAACCCAGACCCCTCCATTCATTCATTCGAAAACCCTAGATCTAAACGAAAAAAAAAATGGCGGCATCGTTCGTTCCTCCCTCCTTCATTTTCGAATACCCGACCCAATTCATTTTCGCGTGGAAAACCCTAAGTCTAAGAAAAAGAAATGGTGGCTCTGTCTTCTCGTTCGTTCCTCTTAGCTCGGAAATTTGGGCATGCTCGTCTCGTCGTCAAATTGGGGCTTCGTGCAATGTCAATCATTTGTGAACAATTGTGGCTGCTCCTCGATTAATCGAGTTCGACTTCGCCTTCTCGACCGGAAAAAGGTGAGTGAACGACCCTCACTCACATCTAATTTAAGCTCGTTATTCGTGAATCTTGTTGTTTACTTTCTCGACTACTGCTGTTATGAACTTGAGTGGTTTACCACTCACATATAGTTCATATCATTTTTGGTGATTTTTGGCATGTGCTTATTCGTGACTTGGGTATTTGATTATTTGAATTGTCAGTTGTTTATCTCGGCAGTTTCGTTTGGATGTTGATGTCTTCCTGACTTTGTTTTGCTGGTATATTCAGAAATTATTTGATTACCACGATTTTTATTCATTTCGTGGTTATTACAGTGTTGGATCCTTTTTGAGTTTGATCATTTTGATTACTGGCATTTTAATGGCTCCGTCCATTCAAAATGATTTACTTTGTTATGTGGTTGATGAGTTTGTTTGACTTGGCCAGATTTTCGTTGTATCCACTACTTGCTTGTAGTTGTCTCTGGTTGTAGTCTTCGTTCTACTGTTGCCTGGGCTTCTTTGTGTGTCACTGCATATTTGATTGCACTGTCCACATGAGTTTGCTTTGATTTCATTCTTGAGCTTTTGCATTCGGGTACCTTTAGTTATATTCCTGGTAGTCTGATACTTGTTTCAGTTTGTTGTACACTACTCTTTTGAGATTGCAGTCTTCACTCTGGCCATACTGTATCCTTTCAGTTGAGCCTTGTTTAGTTGGTATAGCTTGCTTGATCCTTTTGTCTGCATACATCATTGTAGATTCTTTTGAGTTGTGATGTTATCTGCCTTAATTCTGATACATGAATCTGGTCCTTGTTAGTTTGTGGTTGTAGTCTAGTCGGATTCATGCATTTAGTTGCACCACTGATCCTTGCATTGTGGTTTCATGACTGCATTGCACTACTTCATGTATGGCTTTAGTTATGTTCCTAGTGTTCATGATACATCACTGTGTTGCCTCATTGTTTTCCAGTCTTCAGCCTGCATCATTGTTTTTGTGATGCTTTGATTTGTTGCACTTAGTTGATTGTTGGTGCCTTCTTGAATTTCCAGTCTTGTTCATTAACCTTGTGTTGAACCTATCTGTATAATTGGGTTTGACCTTGTTTTTGATTCTGTACATTTCTCCGGCTTGACGTCTGTTTGTAGCCTCGCTCGTCTACTTAAGGCCTGGCATTTTATACCATCTCTGTTGAGGTTGATTTGTTGAGCCGCATATATGATTTGCTCATTTGTGCATCCCTGTAATTACTTGGGCATTTGAACTTTGTACTTGTACCATTCACTGTTTCCATTTGGGTAGCACTGTCACTTGTTCATTTGAGTTACATTCTAACCTAACTTTGACATGCTTTTGTCATTGTTCATCACTGGTTTGATGATTTTGATATTCCAGTAGTTGTGTTGCCATATTGGTTTCACTGCGTCTGCATGTACCTGAATACATGTTGTCCCTATGCTTTTGTAGTTCAATTGGGCTATACTACTGCCTTGTTCTCGAAATTGAATTTGCACTGCCTAGTTCACTGTCGCATCCATGTATTGTCTCTCCTGTCTACTGCTTGTCTTAGTAGCCTTTCACTTCGGCTGGCACTAGAGTGTGCAGCCTGGGTGCTTGCTGATTGATCTTCTAGTGACTGTAATTTTATTGCATTCTTGCTTGGTATTCACGTGATGCCATCTTGAAGTCTGCACCTTGCTATGTTGAATTCCTATCCATGCTTGAACTAGACCGGATATTGAATTTTTATTGTGATCCGAGCTGTTGTAGTCCTTGTTTTCTGTCGATTGAGTAGAACTTGGGTCGAGGCTTGATTTTTATGTCTTGACCATTTCCGTTAAATTTGTACATTGAGTTGAATCCAGCTTAATGCTCGGATTTGACCGTGTGTTTGCGTTGTGATTTTATTTGAAACTCACTTGTGTTGAACCTGATTTTAGGTTTGACCTTGTACTCGTTTGTGAACTTTCATTGAGCTTTTGTGTATTTCATCACTGTATTGGCGAGGCAGTGCACGCGTGCGTGCACTGCAGCCAATTCAGAATTTGACATTTCAATTGTTTGAATTGATTTGGATTGCTGATTTGTTGTTTAACACTGTTTAGTGTTATATCTGCGGTTGTCCGATTCTTTTATTGAGGAGTCGGATATACGAGATTTCTGTGACTGTCGTCTATTTGATATTTGACTATTATTGCTTCTATGCACTAATAACTGAGTTTGAATTAGACTGACCCGTGTATTATCTTCTTTTGAATGTAATACTCGGGTCAGACCCGAGTTATTTCAGGTTGTAGATTTTCTTATTTGAGTTGCTGTTCAGGATATGAAGACTTTTCACATCTTCTGAAGTTGTCAGTGTCATTTTATAGTAGTTGTGTCATTGTATAGAACGATATGTATTCATGTATATTAGTCGATAATGTACTTG
Source organism: Allium fistulosum (assembly GCA_030737815.1). NCBI lineage: Eukaryota > Viridiplantae > Streptophyta > Magnoliopsida > Asparagales > Amaryllidaceae > Allium > Allium fistulosum. The sequence goes on from CM060905.1 coordinate 1,151,039,283, forward strand.
TATATATAACTTCTAGAGTCGGCAGTTGTAGTTGTATCATATGTATTGTGTCAACTATGTATTAACTGACATCAGTTATATATATATGAGACTTTTGTTTTTATCTGTGTTCCGCATTTATATTATCTGTGTTATTGTTATATCTAATGTCCTAAACTATTACGAACCGTCGTAGTTCGTTTTATACTAGTATTGGGTGTGTCGATGGGAGTAAATAAATAATAGAAGAAAAATAAAAAGTATGTACCACTCCTATCGAGATAACCAATATTAGTGTAAGGCCAATTACGGATGGTCGCTCCTATCCAGCCTTATTCTTCGTAATAATAGACAGTATTTCCTTTAATACTCTTTGTTATTATGAGCATAGAGGTGGGGCGTCACATTTTCTTTGTGAAAAATAACTGTTTTACGATCTCACACCAGTCACCATGACTGACTCGGATTTTATTGTTCCCTTCTAAACTCTGGGTGCCCACCAATTTCCACACGGGCAGCCTAGAGTTATGTTATCAGGATATTCTGGATATTCTGGAGCTTAGGAAGCAAGCAGGATGGCGAAACGTATCACCTATACTTTATTTTATTCTGCTGTGTATTCTGTATGAGACAAGTTTATATAACTGTCCATTGTTGTATATTGACTCTGATTGATGTATGTATAAACTGATATAGTTCTTTGTTTTAAAGGACTAGTGATTATCTATTATATTTTTGTTCCGCTGCGATATGTGAGATTCTAATATTGTTTTCTGTTCTGATGTTGTTCTGTTGTTCTTCTCTTCTTCTCTTCTTTCTTCTCTTCTTCTTCTTCTGCCTTTTTTTCTTTTTCTTAAAACCCCTCAGGGTTCGTATTTCCATGCATTTTGAGTTAATCAATGGAGATTAGTGGTTAATCAAGACGTATGGATTTACGGGTCTTGACAGCGTGGTATCAGAGCATATGGTTAAGCGACAACCCTGCTCTGTTGGGTGTTACTCATTAGAGATAGAGTCAGTAGTACTCTAGAATGAGTGTGAGTGTAATAATAGATACGAATGCGTATTTGTTAGTGAATATGAAATTGTTTTGTATTGTGTTGACTTATCAGTTGATTGTTTATAGATTCTGGTCAGAACAGTCTAGCTAACTGTAATCGATAGGGGTTTCTAAAATCTTAAACAAGATAAACTGACACAGTATTGTTTTAAATAGGGTAAATGAAATAATTTTGCCCGAAACTATATTTGTATAGAAAAGAAATGATTTTCTATGAATTATCATAGTATATGGTTGCATGTTTGTTAGGAAAGTGGTAATATTGAAATGTTATCATTATTATATGAAATTGAATAAGAAATTGAAATCGTAACTCCAAAGTTAAGAAATAAATTCACATACAAATGAAATTTAAAGAATATAAATTATAAATGTGATTTGTAATTTGAAATGGAATTCCAGAGAGGTTTTTAGAAATGTTTTGAAAAGAATTTGAAAATTTTGGAGATTTGGAAAGTTTAATTCTTTTTTGATTTGAAAATGGATTTCAAAGGTTTTGGAAAGTATTTTGAAGAGATGAAAAGCTCTAAACTCTTTTCTGTAACAAACCGGGAATTCGCATTTAATTATTATCGTCATTGGACGATTAATATTGTTTGTTAATTGTTGTTGGAGTTTTTAATCAGTAGAAATTCTTTTGAAAATTTGTTAAAAAGGGCATGGGCTTTATAAATATTTTTGGGCCATGTTTTAATTGGGTTTGTGAAAATTAGCTAAGTATAACCGATTCCCCTTTTAATTGCCTCGTTTGTTTTTAAACCCGTTCCTTCCTCTTTACCCTTTTTATTAGAAACCCTACATAAAAATCGAACGAAGAAAAATAAATGGCGGCCCCTTTTTATTTTCATTTTTCGTTCGAAATTAGGGTTATCGAATTGAAGCGCCGCTTGGGGTAGGTTTTGGATTCTCGGCTGCTTCAGATTGTCCAACGCCTCCACGTGAACGTGTTCGTCAACAAAGGTGAGTGACACTTCACTCACATCCAATTCAAATTTTAGATGAATTTCTGACTTGTTCGAATGTGTGACTTTTGTTGTTTTCGACAATCACGGCTTTATCTTGTTTTTGATATTATCAAATTTTGAACTGTGGATTCATGTTTTTGCTGGCTTCAATATTGGTTTGAGATTTCACATGCTTGGTTGAGTGAATTCATTTGATACTGTCACATGCTACTTGGTCACCGTCGCATAAATGTTTCCTTCTGTTGTAGTTTCCTCTGGTTCATGTTGATGAATTCTGTTTCCTTGATCATTTTCAGCTTCATAAGATATTTGGCATGTCTTTGTCTTATATATATGAATTTGTTGTTATGTTTCATGATTTCTTTCTGCATTGACTGGTTGCACTATATCACCACTGTTGCAAGTGTCCTTTGATGTTGAGCCACTGTCTGTCACTGTTGATATGTCCACTTGAGAGCATGTTGATAACCTATAGGGTTGTATTGGTCTAGTTCCCCGTGAACTTCATGTGTGCCGAGTCTGGACAGTGTTGCATTGCACTGGATTGTGGTTTCGGGCCTGTAGCCTTGTGTTGATTCTGTTTTGCTGTAGACTTCACTGTTGTGGCTATGCACATCATTTTTTGATTCAAGGTTTAGTTCTTGTATCCTGTATTTGTGTCACAGTGGTACATTTATGTCCACAGCCGCGTCTTGCATTTTGTTCATCATGTCACTGTTTTCAGTTGAAGTCTGTATCTGTTAGTGGATCTCTGTCTTGTTCGAAAGTGATACTTCCATTATTGTTCCAAATATGCTTGTTGGCCTGGTTCATCATGTAGTCTTCACTTTAATCCTTGACTTCATGTAGTTTTCTGTTATTTGTCGCAGTTTTTTTTTGCATCTTCTGGGTACTTTATTCTTTACTACTTTGGTTGTGTCGCAGCCATTTTATTGCATATATTGGGGATTATACATTTGAGTTAGTTCACTGAAGCATCATTGTCACCATTTATTTGATTCTGTGGTTTGGTTGCACTACCTGTTACCTTGATTACACTATCTTCATATTTAGTGGTAGCTGCATTTTTGGTTGCAGTCTCGTCCTTGCTAGTTTGCATTGCATTAATACATTTGGATTTGTTTCCGAATTTCCTTGTGTGAACCCAGCATTTTGGGTTTGACCTTATGGTCATTTGTGAATTTTAAAAGGTGTACATGATTACCCATGTCTGCCTGTCTTGACTATTTGGGGAAATTGACATTTGGTTTATAGGTCATCGATTGATTTCTTCTTTGGTTTTGGAATTGTACTCCACTGTATTGATGAATTTAATCACTGTCTAGATTTCGGACATTGTTTCATAGTGCTTACTGGGTTGCTTTTACTTGCAATTGTGTTGAGTCACGATTAGTCGTGATTTGACCTTTGCAGTTTGGATGTACTGTAGTGGCGAGGCAGTGCACGCATGCGTGTACTGCAGCCACACAGTTTGGTTCGACTTAACCACTTTGAGATTTTCTAATTATTTATTTAATAATTGGATTTTGTGTTAAATTGCTATTTAGGCAATTCTGTTGTTTTCCGAATTATCTGCATTGGTGAAATTTTTATCTATCTTTGTTAATGGTTTGGATTTGCTGGTTTGTTGTTTAACACTGTTTAGTGTTATATCTGTCGTTATCCGATTCTCTTATCGAGGGGTCGGGTATACGAGATTTCTGTGACTGTCATCTATTTGATATTTGATTATTATTGCTTCTGTACATTAATAACTGAGTTTGAATTAGACTGACCCGTGTATTATTTTCTTTTGAATTTAATACTCGGGTCAGACCCGAGTTATTTCAGGTTGTAGATTTTCTTCTTTGAGTTGCTGTTCAAGATATGAAGACTTTTCACATCTTCTGAAGTTGTCAGTGTCATTTTGTAGTAGTCGTGTCATTGTATAGAACGATATGTATTCATGTATATTAGTCGATAATGTACTTGTATATATAACTTCTAGAGTCGACAGTTGTAGTTGTATCATATGTATCGTGTCAACTATATTGTAACCGACATCGGTTATATATATATGAGATTTTTTGTTAATCTGTGTTCCGCATTTATATTATCTGTGTTATTGTTATATCTAATGTCCTAAACTATTATGAACTATCGTAATTTGTTTTATACTGATAATTGGATATGTCGATGGGAGTAAATAAATAATAGATGAAAAATAAAAAGTATATACCACTCCTATCGAGATAACCAATATTAGTGTAAGGCCAATTACGGATGGTCGCTTCTATCCAGCCTTATTCTTCGTAATAATAGACAGTATTTCTTTTAATACTCTTTGTTATTATGAGCATAGAGGTGGGGCGTCACAGTTGGTATCAGAGCTTGGGGTTTATGGACATAATATAAAACATAACTTGGATGGAACATATGTTACAACTATTGGTCGATGTTTTATCTGTGATTTGAGTCAAAACTAAAGTTTTGAAATTTTGATGAAATTTTTAAATATCTTTATTTAAAAATAAAAGTGGAATTGTGTTTTGTTGTTTTGATGAAATTGTGTTCTGATGATTTGATTGAGTTGTGTTCTATTTATCAGAGTGCGCAGCGGAAACAGTGAAACTGTCTTCGCTGAGTACAACTGATAATCTTTTTGATTTAAAAATCAAAATACGAAATTGATATGAATTTCATTTGTTGTTTACATAGCTGTAATTATTTTGTTTCTTTGAGAATTTCGAATCCAAATTGAGGATTCGAACCAATTACAGTTATGTGATTTTTATTGAGATCTTTGCTGGTTTTCTTTTATGCTAATCATATATTGATTAGATTTTTGCCGTTTTGAATTATCTTCATTGAAGATACCTTCGAATGATTTCTTTGTTCATTTTGTAGTACGTGTAAAAATTTGAATTGCACGTTATTGCATTTATTTTACGTTGAACCGATGCTTGGTTATGAAACGTATTTTATTGCCGTTATTTTTATAACGGGATTTTTACACCAGTGCTATTTTGAAGCACGGTGTTTTGTGGCATTTCTGATGAATGGAAATTCACTGATATTACATTTTGATGAGATTTTGACGTTTAAAAAAAAAAAAAAATTTCTGCTGCTTTGGCTTCAGTAACCGTCAAGTTTTAAAAGTGGATTTTCTAGCGATTATTCCGCAATGCTGTTTTGTGACCGTTTTTACGGTATTTTGAGAAGTACAATTTCCTTGTCGAAATTGTTACTGATTTGTTGCTTTAATCACGTGATTGGAAAATCGTTTTAAAATGAAAATTGTTTTATAAATTTTTAACAGTTTACGTTTTCAAAAGAATGAGAAAGCGACTTAAATGTTTCAGCAAAATCGAGGACTATGACCCCTTTCTTTTACTGATTCGCTTAATTCCGGACTTGTCCGTTTGAGAATGTGAAATGTATTTTTACAAAATACACAACTTTGCACTTTCAAGGAAACGATGAAGAGATTTAAACGATTTAGCAAAAGTGCGGAGTATGGAACCACACTTTTACTATTTCGGTTAATTCCGGACTCGTTAATTGAATATCTGTTGTTTTGATGATTTTGATGGATTTTACAGTTTCAAGGAAACGATGAAGAAAATTAAACAATTTAGTAAAACTCGTGGTTATGGGACATGTGCGTTTACTATTTTGGTTAATTTCGGACTCGTTAATTGAAATATTTTGATGCTTTCGTGTGCTTTCGAGCCACTATGTTGGACCTTCGGGTCATATGTTGGACCTTCGGGTCATATGTTGGACCTTCGGGTCAAATACCAGTACTAGACCTTCGGGTCATATGTTGGACCTTCGGGTCATTTGTTGGGCGCCAAAATTATGTTGAGTACTTGGTAGGCTTCGGCCATATGTTGTTGCACGTGCGGCGAATTAAAAACTCGCCATCTGATGGGATCGATCCAAGCTTTTATGTTGATTTTCTAGTCTTCTTAATTGATTTCTAGATATTTGTTGTTTCCAATTATCTGCAGGTAATTGGATATTTGTTGATATGAGTTCTGATTATCGTTTTTGATAATCAGATATTTGTTGTTTCTAATTATCGCTTGTGATAATTAGATATTTGTTGATATGAGTTCTGATTATCGTTTTTGATAATCAGATATTTGTTGTTTCTAATTATCGCTTGTGATAATTAGATATTTGTTGATATGAGTTCTGATTATCGTTTTTGATAATCAGATATTTGTTGTTTCTAATTATCGCTTGTGATAATTGGATATTTGTTGATATGAGTTCTGATTATCGTTTTTGATAATCAGATATTTGTTGTTTCTAATTATCGCTTGTGATAATTAGATATTTGTTGATATGAGTTCTGATTATCGTTTTTGATAATCAGATATTTGTTGTTTCTAATTATCGCTTGTGATAATTAGATATTTGTTGATATGAGTTCTGATTATCGTTTTTGATAATCAGATATTTGTTGTTTCTAATTATCGCTTTTGATAATTAGATATTTGTTGAATTTGAGAAATTTGATTATCGTTTTTGATAATCGAATATTTGTTGAATTGGAAATTTGATTATCGCTTGTGATAATCGAATATTTGTTGATTTGAATTTGATTATCGTTTTTGATAATCGAATAATTGTTGAATTTGAAATTTAATTATCGCTTTTGATAATTAAATATTTATTGATTTGAATTTGATTATCGTTTTTGATAATCGAATATTTGTTGATTTAAGAAATTTGATTATCGTTTTTGGTAATCGAATATTTGCTGATTTAAGAAATTTGATTATCGTTTTTGGTAATCGAATATTTATTGATCTGGGATTTAATTATCGCTTTTGATAATAAAATATTTGCTGATTTGGGATTTAATTATCGCTTTTGATAATAAAATATTTGCTGATTTGGGATTTAATTGTCGCTTTTGCTAATTAAATATTTGTTAATTTAAAAGTTGATTACCGTTTGTGGTAATTAAATAATTGTTGATTTGTTTTCTGACTATCGTTTGAATAATTAGATGTTTGCTGATTTTATTGATATGAGAATTTCTAGTCTCTAAATTAGTCTAGATTATGTTGATTTTATTGAATTGCTATTTTCTATCTATCTTTGTAATAGTTAGAGTTTGTTGATTATGGAATTTGTGTTTTCTAGTTATTTGTTGGATAACTAGATATTTGCAGTTTGCGATTTGTGTTTTGTGTTTCATAATTATCTTTGTTAATAATTAGATTTAGTTGCTTCTAATTATCGTATCGATAATTAGATATTGCTGTTTTTGGCTTCTGTATTCTAATTATCTATTGATAATTGAATATTGCTGATAATTGAATTTATTCAGTTTTGCTGTTTTCTGATTATTTATCTGATAATCAGACTTTTGTTGAGAATGTGTGAATTTCTTTTATTAGATTAAAAGATTTCTTTGGTGTTGTGTTCTCGATCTTTATTTTTCTAGCTTAACCAGTTTATGTTAGGGAAATAATTATTATTGACAACCTTAATTATGAAAATTGCGGGGACGCAATTTCCATAAGGAGGGGAGTCTGTAACAAACCGGGAATTCGCATTTAATTATTATCGTCATTGGACGATTAATATTGTTTGTTAATTGTTGTTGGAGTTTTTAATCAGTAGAAATTCTTTTGAAAATTTGTTAAAAAGGGCATGGGCTTTATAAATATTTTTGGGCCATGTTTTAATTGGGTTTGTGAAAATTAGCTAAGTATAACCGATTCCCCTTTTAATTGCCTCGTTTGTTTTTAAACCCGTTCCTTCCTCTTTACCCTTTTTATTAGAAACCCTACATAAAAATCGAACGAAGAAAAATAAATGGCGGCCCCTTTTTATTTTCATTTTTCGTTCGAAATTAGGGTTATCGAATTGAAGCGCCGCTTGGGGTAGGTTTTGGATTCTCGGCTGCTTCAGATTGTCCAACGCCTCCACGTGAACGTGTTCGTCAACAAAGGTGAGTGACACTTCACTCACATCCAATTCAAATTTTAGATGAATTTCTGACTTGTTCGAATGTGTGACTTTCGTTGTTTTCGACAATCACGGCTTTATCTTGTTTTTGATATTATCAAATTTTGAACTGTGGATTCATGTTTTTGCTGGCTTCAATATTGGTTTGAGATTTCACATGCTTGGTTGAGTGAATTCATTTGATACTGTCACATGCTACTTGGTCACCGTCGCATAAATGTTTCCTTCTGTTGCAGTTTCCTCTGGTTCATGTTGATGAATTCTGTTTCCTTGATCATTTTCAGCTTCATAAGATATTTGGCATGTCTTTGTCTTATATATATGAATTTGTTGTTATGTTTCATGATTTCTTTCTGCATTGACTGGTTGCACTATATCACCACTGTTGCAAGTGTCCTTTGATGTTGAGCCACTGTCTGTCACTGTTGATATGTCCACTTGAGAGCATGTTGATAACCTATAGGGTTGTATTGGTCTAGTTCCCCGTGAACTTCATGTGTGCTGAGTCTGGACAGTGTTGCATTGCACTGGATTGTGGTTTCGGGCCTGTAGCCTTGTGTTGATTCTGTTTTGCTGTAGACTTCACTGTTGTGGCTATGCACATCATTTATTGATTCAAGGTTTAGTTCTTGTATCCTGTATTTGTGTCACAGTGGTACATTTATGTCCACAGCCGCGTCTTGCATTTTGTTCATCATGTCACTGTTTTCAGTTGAAGTCTGTATCTGTTAGTGGATCTCTGTCTTGTTCGAAAGTGATACTTCCATTATTGTTCCAAATATGCTTGTTGGCCTGGTTCATCTTGTAGTCTTCACTTTAATCCTTGACTTCATGTAGTTTTCTGTTATTTGTCGCAGTTTTTTTTTGCATCTTCTGGGTACTTTATTCTTTACTACTTTGGTTGTGTCGCAGCCATTTTATTGCATATATTGGGGATTATACATTTGAGTTAGTTCACTGAAGCATCATTGTCACCATTTATTTGATTCTGTGGTTTGGTTGCACTACCTGTTACCTTGATTACACTATCTTCATATTTAGTGGTAGCTGCAGTTTTGGTTGCAGTCTCGTCCTTGCTAGTTTGCATTGCATTAATACATTTGGATTTGTTTCCGAATTTCCTTGTGTGAACCCAGCATTTTGGGTTTGACCTTATGGTCATTTGTGAATTTTAAAAGGTGTACATGATTACCCATGTCTGCCTGTCTTGACTATTTGGGGAAATTGACATTTGGTTCATAGGTCATCGATTGATTTTCTTCTTTGGTTTTGGAATTGTACTCCACTGTATTGATGAATTTAATCACTGTCTAGATTTCGGACATTGTTTCATAGTGCTTACTGGGTTGCTTTTACTTGCAATTGTGTTGAGTCACGATTAGTCGTGATTTGACCTTTGCAGTTTGGATGTACTGTAGTGGCGAGGCAGTGCACGCGTGCGTGTACTACAGCCACACAGTTTGGTTCGACTTAACCACTTTGAGATTTTCTAATTATTTATTTAATAATTGGATTTTGTGTTAAATTGCTATTTAGGCAATTCTGTTGTTTTCCGAATTATCTGCATTGGTGAAATTTTTATCTATCTTTGTTAATGGTTTGGATTTGCTGGTTTGTTGTTTAACACTGTTTAGTGTTATATCTGTCGTTATCCGATTCTCTTATCGAGGGGTCGGGTATACGAGATTTCTGTGACTGTCATCTATTTGATATTTGATTATTATTGCTTCTGTACATTAATAACTGAGTTTGAATTAGACTGACCCGTGTATTATTTTCTTTTGAATTTAATACTCGGGTCAGACCCGAGTTATTTCAGGTTGTAGATTTTCTTCTTTGAGTTGCTGTTCAGGATATGAAGACTTTTCACATCTTCTGAAGTTGTCAGTGTCATTTTGTAGTAGTCGTGTCATTGTATAGAACGATATGTATTCATGTATATTAGTCGATAATGTACTTGTATATATAACTTCTAGAGTCGACAGTTGTAGTTGTATCATATGTATCGTGTCAACTATATTGTAACCGACATCGGTTATATATATATGAGATTTTTTGTTAATCTGTGTTCCGCATTTATATTATCTGTGTTATTGTTATATCTAATGTCCTAAACTATTATGAACTATCGTAATTTGTTTTATACTGATAATTGGATATGTCGATGGGAGTAAATAAATAATAGATGAAAAATAAAAAGTATATACCACTCCTATCGAGATAACCAATATTAGTGTAAGGCCAATTACGGATGGTCGCTTCTATCCAGCCTTATTCTTCGTAATAATAGACAGTATTTCTTTTAATACTCTTTGTTATTATGAGCATAGAGGTGGGGCGTCACATTTTCGGTCGCTGGAAAATAACTTCGGTAATGACTGCAGCATCACTGATGTTCATTTTCGGGTTTCCGAAAGAGGAATTGCTGCCAAATTGTTTTAAATGGAGGTTGTTTGAAAAAAATTGGAGTTTTGTTTTGTAAATTCAAAGGATGATTTGAATTGTTTTCAAAAATGGTTTTGAAAAGATTTAAAAGACTCTGGAATGCTATATAAAAATATTTATGAAATATTATTAAGTTGATAACCTATACAAATTGAATTTTGATAGAATAAATCTAACTTAAAAGATGGAGTTAAATAAATGTAAGTACAGGTGAATCAATTAAATGAAAGTGAAGTTGAAAGTTGAAATTCATTTCGAATTTGTAAGCAATGAATTGAATTGAATAATGTGAATTGAAAAATGAATTAAAATTCGTATGGAATTTGAACTCCAGTTAAATATAAGTAGTTATAAACCAAGATAATGAATTGTAAATAAATTTTGGGAACGAACAAAAGAATAAAAACTGGAACTGGAACTGAATATGGAAAACAAATTTGAATTGTGTGAAATAAAATGAAGTTTTAAGATTAGTTTGAAGTGAATTAAAGATAATTGATAAATTCAATATTCAGAAGTTAAATAGAATCCAAATTGAATTGAAATTGTGAAATAGAATTCAAATGAAAATTTGAAATGCAAGATTGAACGAAATTGAATATGTAACTTTAATAGTGAAGTAAAAATGTATAAGCAGTTTATATTGAAAATTTTGCAATAAAATTGGCAAAATGGTTTGAATATGTAACTAGATATTATGGCTAGTAGGATATACAGGTGTATAAAGGAATTGGAAATTTTGATTTCGAAGATAATTTTGAATTGCTCGACAAAGGTACGTATTTGAATTTCAATATGAGATTTGATGATTTTCTTGTCTAGCCGCTTGTCTTTTTCCTTTTCTTTTTGAAATTTGAGAGTCCGTAGGGACGTTTTGTAGTCGTACCGTATTAGCCGCGCAAAGGAGACGCTGGCAAAATTTTTCGAAAATTTAGGGTGTTAGAAAATTTTTGAGAAATTTTTGAAAGTTTGAAATTTGAATTTAAATTTAAATTTGAATTGAGAGGTAAAACAATGCTGTTTGAAACTTGTAATTGAAGTTGGAAATTTAGTTGAATTAATAATGAAGCCTTAGCAGAAAATTTGTTTTGAAAATTTGATAAAATTATTGGATTGTGAAAAATAGTAGACGAGTTAAGGACCTTTTTTCCTAACTTGTAATTTCGGGACGAAATTCTTTTAAGGAGGAAAGTTTGTAACGACCCAGAATTTTGAACAAATTAAATTGAGAATATTTAATTAATTTTAAATATTTGAACGATAATTTAATTTGAATCCCCGATATAAATTTGAATTTAACGATTAAATTATAAAAATTTAATCTATTGATTTGAATAAAAATATAAATCTTCAATTTTAAGCCGAAGAAAAATATTACAAAAGCTTTTAAAATTCATATTGATAATACCGAAGATAATCGAACTTTCAGAATTTATTTTTAAACTGTTTTGCTCAGTTTTGAATTTAATTGTTTGAACCGATATTTAAAATAGTCATTTTTCAAACAGTCTCGGAATTCGACGAAACCAGTTCCATTGGGTCCGTAATATTGAATTATTACTGGATTTCCAATTTCATATTTTTTGGAGTTGTTTTGTGACCGTACGGTTAGAAAACGCGTGGGAATCCATATCGAATTCAAATTTAAAATCTCTATTTATATTAATTTAACATCACACGTTATCTCCCCTAATTCTACGCCTAAAATCACGAACGAGATCGTGTAAGCAGACCTACTCTCTGCAATGTCGCGTACGTTGGTCTCCCCTTCCTCCTCTGTTAAAATATCACGTCTGTTTCCTCTGTATAATTTAAAAACGAAATCCTGCAAAAGAAAAAAATGGCGACAAAATCATTTCGTTCTTCCTCTTCAACTCTGAAAAACAAATCGAGAAAAAGGAGGCAGCTTTAAAAATCAAACGCATTCATTTTCTTCGTTAATAATGTCGAGCTCCCCCTCTTTCAAAACAAACAAAAACGAATTCTCGTTCAAATCTAAATTGCCGAGCCTTCATCTTTACACTTTTCAATTCCCTCTCCACTATTTCAACTCGCGAGGCGATCTAGGGTTAGGTTCGAAATCATGGTCGCGAATGGCATCTCGATGGCGGTGGGCTCGATAGCAAAGCAGATGGGCGCGTTCATGCGTTTTGAGGTTCGCGAGTTCTAGGTCTTAGGGGTTTCGGCATATTGGATCTGGAGGGAGGAATATCGAGGCGCTCGATTGTGGAAAGAATCGTGGAGGTGTGCGCGTGCTCTCGCGTGGTCGAGGGCGATGTCGAGAAACAGTCTGGGGCGGCCACGTACGCGAGGTGATGGAAGGTGCGTCAATGTCGCGATAGGCTTGAAGACGAAAGATGTTCATGCGAGTGACAGAGGGAGTCTCGATCTGAGCAACGTTCGTGGATCGCGAGTTCGGTCGTTGTGGTGGTTGTTCGCCGAAGTCAGGGTGTCGAGCGGCATCGAGTTCGTCCCTAAGGCAGTAAGGTATCTGCTGTTTCTTATTTTTATTTCTTTTCAATTTAAATATATATATATCAACATATATGTTTGAAAAAAAAAACAGAGGAATTTTAAGCAGTAGGTTATAAACTAAATTAATTTCCTTAAGGATATGGATTTATATATGTATACGTATGTATGCTGTAAAATAAATCTCTAAGGTTATTTACAGAAAAGAATTTATACAGATAAGATTTGATAGAAAATATAATAGAGTTTTGTAAACCTATAATTATTTTTATAAGTATATATATATATAAATAAAGTTTTGGAAAAAATTAATATATGTATATATATTTTTCTAATAAATAGAAAACTTGTTATAGATAATTTTAAAAATAAAAATATGTCTGTTTGAATATATAAAGCTTGAAAACAGAAAATTTATATGGAAAGGATTTCGATGTATATATGAATGTTAAAAATTTCAATTTAAAAATTATATACAGTTGGATCTCTGTTTGTAAATAGATGTATGGGTTGAAAAGAAATTGTAAAATCAGATTTTTATTTTACAGAGATATATTAAACGAGCAAATTTATAATAATAAAAGAAAATTAGTTCAAAATTTAATTGGATTGTTAAATGGTAATTAAGGGTTCGATTTATTCGAATATTAATAAAATGTAAAATGGTTTTTACAAGGTCTGAAAATCGTGGAAAAGAAAAAAAAGTTAAGAATGGAAAAGCAAGCCGGAAATGAAAATGGATGGCAAAAATAAAAGCTAAGGTGAGATTTTTCTCACTCAAATGAAAATTGGATTATACAGTTATTGATTGATATGATTGCTATTTGGATGTGATATTAGATATAGTAGGATATATCTATATATATAGCAATATATACATATTGGCATATGTATATATTAGATTGATTGATTTCCCGCCTCGTATAGCGGATGAGACCCTATTGTGTCGTTAGTAAGCGGATGATTTTTATAAAACCCATATACCGCGATATTCCACCTCAAAGTGGAATGGGTAGTGTGCTAACATCTGTGGATGCAGGGAAACAGGTTGGAGGGATCCAAATGGATTCCTCACTAGTATTTATTTGTTTACAGATATTGATGTATATTCTGTTATCATATTGATATATGATGTTTGTTGTTGTGATTGACTAATTGGTGCTGTTGCATCATCGGATTCAGTTTTGAAGTTTAAAAATAACGACTTTTACTTTAAAAGGATTTTAAAGTGATTTTTGAAAGTAGACGTTTTATTCAATTTTTGAATTAATAAATAAACGTTCAAACTTTAAAGTTATAAAAGTTAAGATTTGTGAATTATAACCAAAAGGTAATTTCTTTTGAAATAAATAGTTAAGAAATTTATAAAATGGTTTTAATTGGAATTTTTGAATTATTAAAAACGATGTATGTAAAAGATGTACAAGATTGATACTTATAACTTTAAAATGTTGGTATTATAAAACGAGTTTTTATAAGCGTTAAAATGAATTTTTAAGAATTTATAAATAAATGAAATTTATAAATAAATGAAATTTATAAATTGTGAACTTATAAATGGAAATGATTTTGTAAAATAAAGGAATTATAAGTATTTAACTTATAATTATGGATTGTTGGTATAAGATTTGAGTTATGAATCGAATTGTTAATAAAGGAGATTTATTAAATTGAAGTTGTTAGAAAATAAGAAATAGAATTTATAAACGTGTTTATAAATTCGAAATCAATTGGATTTGATAAATTAAATATAGAAGATCATTAAAGAAGATATATTCGCGATTTTGAATAGCGAATTTTTATTGAAATAAAACGTGTAGAAAATAGTGAAATGTAATTAGTGAAGTATATTCACGATTTTGGACAGTGAATATATTGTTAAGTAAAATAGATATGGTTTTGGGAAAGTGATATTTGAAATAAAGTTAATTGTTTTAAATGATGTTTTAAAATATATTGAATATCGAAATCATAGATTTCAACATTTATTGTTGAAATAGACGTTTTCGAGAAATAGAAGGAAATGGTGGACTATAACACTGTTGTTATAGTAAATGATTTCCGAAAGGAAATGTTTTATATAGTATTGGGATTTATACATCTATCTTAAAAATCCGGATCCCTATACTAGTGCTTTGAGTCGTCGTAACGATGTTTTACGTAACATTCGTTTTGACTCAAATGATTTCCTTAAAGAATGAATATATACTTAATATTGATTTAAGTATATCGAATATTTTTCAAGTGTTGAAAATAAATAATGTGTGAATCACTTATTTTTAAATAAGTATGGAATTACTTTCCTAATATGAAATGAAATGTTTTGAGATTTATCTTTGTAAAGATAAATTGAAATTGAATATTGAAAACGATTTGAAAATCGTATATGAGTAGATATTTTGAAATATAAATTCACTATTTAATTTATAAAAGAAAAGGGAATTCGTTTTAAAAATAAACGTTGATTTATTTTTGAAGTGTGGAAATTTTATATCTAGTAAAGATATTTTGGAAAATAAATAATTTGGAAAATTATTTGGAATCTGATGATGTTGCGCATCTTTATTGATAGTTAAATAACCGACTATCAATAATTACCTTGATAGGTATTTGTTGTGAATTGGATGAATTTGAATGCCACACTTATTTTTGAATAAGCGCTCACTATTCGGGTTAACCGGGAAAGGACCATGGGGTCGTATAACCCATTCCGAATATGTGATACGTCGTTATGAATTGCATTTGATGACCGGTGTTGAAGACCGGATATTTTTTGAAAACAGAAGGATTACCGTCGAGTTACTCTACATCGGCTGATCTCCGGTTTAGAGGTTTTATCACCCTTAGTGACGGGAAGTCCGGACGTGATTGAAAATTATCCGGAATTGCAAGGGCTTCGTGAGAAGTGCCTTCGGTTCTGTTCGATCCTGGAACAGACTTGTATGGATTGTGTGTCTGACGTTACAATTTGAGATATAAAGCTGATTTGGCGGAGAATTTATTCTCTTAGCTTAACACCCTTCTCTGAGATGTACGAGCTCAGAGGTTATGTAGTTGAAATTTATCAGCGATATACTCCCAATTTGGTAACGTGGCATACTGAGTGTTGCTGTGAAATGATCAGTGTTTGATCATTTGCGATATGATCATTTGTTTGATCTTATATCTTTGTGATCATAGGTTGATCATTTGTTTGACCCGAAGCATGGCTTTGTAGAAAGCGTAGCTTTGTGGACGAGACTTCGTCGAGCCTCACACCCCGGAAATGGTCGAAACAGGAAGGATGCAGCAAGGTTCTAGGGAGTAGCGCCCCTTAGTGTATGTCATTCCTTCTGGATAGAGGTGGTATCATGGTATGGAGCCCAGATACTTAACCTATGTTGATACTGCTTATTATGTGGTTTGTTGCGAATCGGGGATCCTCGGGAAGATCGGTTACGATCGGGGGATGGCATATGCGTGTCAGTAGTTACCTATTTTTGCAGAGGTAACCCGGCCTTGTGTTGGCAGAGATCCGGTTAGGTTCTCGGATCGTCTTTTCCAGGGACGTACCCATCGTGGATAGGAAGTTCCTTAGCCTGACCATTTGTTGGAAATCCAAAGAAACAATACGAGCCTTGTACAGTTTTAGTTGTAGAACCTGCCATTTAATATGGTAGCTATAGCAAGCATACTATAATGGTACCTATGCTGGCTAAGATTTATATTCTACTTTCGAAATGATTTCTACACTATGCACTAATAATAATATCAAAAATGATTTGATTTTGCGTAGTAAGCATCTTTGACTATCATAAGAAGAAATCTCCTCCAATTCTGCGTTTGCATTGTGTGTGTGGCGGGAGGTCTTATGGTAGTTTCATTTTCCAAAAGCATTGCGAATTTGTTTTATTTTCTTTGTGAAAAATAACTGTTTTACGATCTCACACCAGTCACCATGACTGACTCGGAGTTTATTGTTCCCTTCTAAACTCTGGGTGCCCACCAATTTCCACACGGGCAGCCTAGAGTTATGTTATCAGGATATTCTGGATATTCTGGAGCTTTGGAAGCAAGCAGGATGGCGAAACGTATCACCTATACTTTATTTTATTCTGCTGTGTATTCTGTATGAGGACAAGTTTATATAACTTTCCATTGTTGTATATTGACTCTGATTGATGTATGTATAAACTGATATAGTTCTTTGTTTTAAAAGACTAGTGATTATCTATTATATTTTTGTTCCTTTGCGATATGTGAGATTCTAATATTGTTTTCTGTTCTGATGTTGTTCTGTTGTTCTTCTCTTCTTCTCTTCTTCTTCTTCTGCCTTTTTTTTCTTTTTCTTAAAACCCCTCAGGGTTCGTATTTCCATGCATTTTGAGTTAATCAATGGAGATTAGTGGTTAATCAAGAGGTACGGATTTACGGGTCTTGACAATAGGTTTCCATTGCATTCGCTTTTATGTAAGTGCATTTAGCGTTCGACTTGTTTTGTTTAAGATATCGCTTCTTTCTTGTTGCTCTGGTAACCAGTGGCCAAGTCATATAATGTTAAACATAACAGAAATAAGCACTGAAAATTATATATGTGTTTGTGTACATGTGTGTATGTGCATGTATGAGCTTGGATTGATAACACCCTTTATTTGGCATCATTTTGTAGCCCCATTATATCAACCATAAATTTCTATTAAATTTTTTGTTTTTC
Organism: Allium fistulosum; assembly: GCA_030737815.1. Classification (NCBI taxonomy): domain Eukaryota; kingdom Viridiplantae; phylum Streptophyta; class Magnoliopsida; order Asparagales; family Amaryllidaceae; genus Allium; species Allium fistulosum. The sequence continues at coordinate 1,151,056,867 of CM060905.1, forward strand.
TCTCTTATGTCACATAGGCCAAATATTTTGTTTAGCCACATAAGAGGTTTTAACAATTTTTTAATGTCAGTTGGACTTATAGATTCTAGGCTACAAGGGTTCAATTTCACTTGGAGGAAAAAAGGTATTTCCTCAAAAATTGACCCAATTGGTTTCTATAACATTACCCATGTATTCAAGCGATCATAACCCTTTATTAATCAAGCTACAGATACAAACTTCACATAATAAAGGATTTCCCTTCAGATATTGCAACACTTGACACTTAAACGAGGGATATTCTGAGTGCTTTAGAATAGGTTTTGAAGCTCAAACGTGGGGAACAAAACAATACAATTTTATATATAAGCTAAATTAAATCAAAATGGGGCTTAAAGAATGGAACAAAACCAGAGAGAAAGAGGTTTTGACTATAGAAAAGTATGAAAAGAAATATTTGGAAGCATTGAAAATAGTAAATGAAGACCCATCTAATCTTGCTGCATATGATCACAACCTAGTAGAAGCGGATGGCAATGTGAAGCAAAAATTAAAAATTGCTACTTCAACAAAATTCCAAAGTTAGGTAGCTTCAGGAAGGGGACTCAAACACTAGATTCTTTCATGCCAAGTTATCTATGAGAAAACATAGAAAATTACTTGCAAGCCTTACTGAATGAAGAAGGAGAAATTATATATGACGTCGAGAAAATTAAAAAAGAGGCTATAGACTTCTACTCTAATCTTTTCAACAACAAGAAGAAAAAGAAACGTCCCTTTCCAAACATTCAATATAGAAGAAAAGTAAATGAAAAAGGAAGAAAGTTTCTTTCTAAGGAAGTCTCCGTTGATGAGATAAAAAAGGCAGTCTTTTCTATAGCAAATGACAAAAGCCAATGTCCTAATGGATTTACAGCTAAATTTTATAAATCACACCAGGAGGAAATTAGAACTTCTCTTTTGGACACAGTTAAGAAAGTTTTTGAAATAGGAAAATTAACAAGATGGGTTAACCATACTTTCATTATGCATGTGCATGTAAAGGTGGATTTACAAAAGCGTATGACCGTGTTAACAGATATTTTATATGTCATATGCTTAAGATGATGGGCTCCCCTACTGAACTTACTAAACTTATAAAAGAATGCATCTCATCTCCTTCATTTTCCATTCTCATCCAAGGAATATCTAAGGGATATTTTGATAGTAATTATGGAATCAAACAGGGGGACTCCCTTTCCCCATATCTTTTCTGTATCTACATATAGTATTTTTCCGTACTTATGGAAAATCACATTGTTGAAAAATTAATTATTCCAATATCTAAAATCTCTCTTATTATTTCCCACCTCTTATGTGCAAAAGATTTAATGATTTACTGTAAAGAAGATGAGAAAAGTGCTCTTAATTTTTTGACAATTTTTAACGATTTAGCAGGAAATGCTAGACTTAACATTAATCAGAATAAATCTAAGTCTATTTCAGCAATTATTGCATAAATAAAATTTAAGTCAAAAATATCATAGAAGTGGAGGAAGATTTTTGCAAGGTTCCGCTATCCTCCAACTACCTTGATTATAGTGACTGTAGAAATCTGTTGCATAGAATTAAAGAAAAAATAGAGGCTTGGAATAGAAAATTAATTATTATCTATTGCTGGAATGGTTGAATTAATTCATTCTATTGTCACCCCTATGATCTTATATTGGATGATGATTCATCAAATCCTTATAGCAACAATTGAAAAAATTAACAAACTTTATGCGGATTTCTTCTAGGGACAAGCATCACAAAATTGCTTGGTACACTATATGTAGACAAAAAAGTGAAAAGGGAACTGGCCTCAAAATTTTCCCAGACTTGAAAAGGCTACAGGTACGAAACTTCTTTGGAATTTTTTGGCTAAAGAAAATCAACGGTCTATTTTGCTCAAAAATAATTAATGCTATGAAAATAATTTTTGGACCCTGAAAGTGGATAATAATATTTCTTCTACGTGGAAAACTACTCTAAAATCTAGGGAAACTAGCTTAGAATTTATTAGAAGAATTATTTCAAATGAAGAATCGACTGTTCTCTGATTTGACCCTTGGATTAAAGACAAGCTTATGGTAGATCTATTGTGATGGGATAGAGTTAATATTAGTGGAAATGCAAACTTTAAAGTCAGTAATTTCATAAGAAACAATCAATTAGTTCCACACATCTTAACAAAATTAGTGAATTAGAGGAACTAATTAGAAAAGTAACGATTTGTAATGAGCGTAAAGAAGACTATTGAGCCAGGGATGGTGGTAAGTATTCTTTGAAGGATGCATGGATAAAAACAAGAAGTCATCGTACTAAACAGCCTTGGTGTAACATTATCTGGAACAATATAAATTGTCGAAAATGGATTTCTGTGCTTATCAAGCGATGTTGGGCAAGCTTAATAGTAAAGATATAACCTATAGATGGGATAACACTATCAATCGAAGTTGTGTGTTTTGTAAAAAAAGACAATGTAGCCGCTAATCATATTAAACTTATATCTGGGTCTCAATTCATATTAAACTCAAATTAAATCCACATAGTTCTCTCATTTTTACTAAGGATGCAAAGGAGTTATCATCTAAGTTTACAAAGAATAACCAGCTAAGGAATTTGGCTTGCTGCAGTTTTACAACTTCTATCTACTATACTTGGTAAGAGCGAAACGCTAGAATCTTCGACAATATTAGGCGGAGTAAGATGAAAGTGCTAAGAAAAATTACCTTGGATACTACGTACCTTGTCAAAGCTTCAAATCGAAAGACAATTAACATACTAGAGAACTTGGAAGTCTTAGCAAGGTGGGGAATCGATTTGTATGATGTAGGCTAGCAACTGTTAGATTTGATATAATATTTCCATACTTAAGAAGATTTAGAAGATATTTGAGATAATTTCTCAAATATATTGTCTCTTTTATATGCATTAAAGAAGACAATGGATTAGCTATAGAAGAGGAAGAAATATTTGAAAAAGAGTGAAGTAATTAATTAATTCTCTAATTAGATGATTAAAGAAGGAATCTTATCAGATGCATACAAATTGTGGAAAACTAGAAAAATAAAATGGTAAATGTTTCCTGTATGATTTGAAGAATGGATTAGGTATGGATTTATGACCATAAATCAATTACTTCAACCTCAAGTAATAATCCCTATATAAAGGTAGGGATTAGGATGAATAGAAGTATCAAAAATAAATTATCTTATTTTTTGTATTTCTTCATATTCTTCTTAGTCTCCATTATCAATCTTGTAATTCTTCTCTCTGAAAGTAATAAAATCTCCTCTCCCCATGTGGATGTACACTATCTTGCAATAGTGGAACCACTATAAATCCATATGTGAACTCTCTATTTACTGTCTTGTGTGATTTGCTGATTTACCGTTTTATTTTCAAGTTCTGTTTGTTTTGTCATACTACAACATGATTTTATTGCTTCCACATGTATTAAGGTTGATTTGCAATCATTTGTGTAAATTCACCCTTATAGTTTGGTATCAGAGCTTTGAAGGTTGTTGTTGAAGCCTAGGGCTAGAAGGTGTTCGGTAAAATGGCAAGACCTGGAAATAAGGAGGTTAGACCTACCCAGGAATATGCACCCTACATTAGGGGTTCATTTGCAGCATTAGGTTCGCAGTTGGCTATAGAGAAGTGGAACAGAGATAATGATTTTGAGAAGTGGCAGTGGAAGATGAAGGCGAGGTTGAGAAGAAATCGTGTTCATCAAGTTGTATTTGATATAGAATCGTTGCCAGTAGATATCTTAGAATTGGAAAGAAAGAAGATGGAAGAATGGGCCTTTACTACCCTCCAATTGGCCATGGGTGAGAATGTCATTCCAGAGATTAGTGGTGAAACTACTACTAGAGGCTTATGGAAGAAATTAGAGGATCTCTACACGAAGAAGTCGCTCACGAATAGGCTGATCCTATTGAAGACTTTTTTCACATATAAGATGCAGGAAGGTACGTCATTGAAAGCACATCTAAACTTCTTCGATGATTTGATGATGAAGATGAAAGCTGTTGATTTGAATGTGGACGAGGAGAAAAAGGCTATGGTGGTATTGTGTTCTCTTCCTAAGCGAAACATGGTTTTCGCTAACAGTTTGATTTATGGCATAAGCACGCTATCATTAGAAAATGTGAAGACGGGACTTCTAACTGAAGAAATGAGGGATCAAATAAAGAATAAAAGCAAAAGTGGAGAAGCTAGTAGTAGACATGGGCTGTTTGTGGAGAGAGGAAGAAAGGAGAAGGAGAAGGAGAATAATTTTAGATGGCGTTCCAAGTCAAGGAAGCTTGAAAGTTGTTGGAGAGGTAAGTCTAGAGACAACATATGTCATCATTGTAAGAAACATGGCCACTGGAAGAAAGATTGTCCAGATTTGAGGAAGAGAAATGAAGTGGATGGTTCTTTATCTATTGTGGTGGAGAATGTTGTTTCTGATGATGTGTTGACTGCATCTGTTTTCGATGTATCAGACCATTGGGTGCTAGATTCAAGGGCATCTTTCCATATAATGCCTAGGAAGGAGGATTTCTGTTCTTATGAAGACAAGGAGGAAGAGCCATATTAATGGGGAATGATGCTACCTGCAAGTCATTGGAAGAAGTGTCAGTGCGTATTCGCATGCACGATGGTGTGGTGCGCACTACAACTAGAGTCCCCTATGTTCCAGGTTTAAGAAAATCTCCTGTCCTTGGGTCAGCTAGCATCTTTGGGGTGCAAGATTACGGTAGAGTCAGATGGCTTGAAGGTTACACGTGGTGCTCTTGTATTGATGAAAGGAATGATGGTCCGGAATTTTATCTGCTGAAAGGATCTACAGTTCTTGGAAAGATGTGGGTTGGAATTGATAGTTTACGGGCTTTGGATGCCACTAGACTCTGGCATCTCGGATTAGGTCATGTTTCAGAGAAGAGTTTGGAGCTGCTTCGAAGAAGGAAGATAATCAAGGGTGAAAGCTTCAACCATTTGGAATTCTACCAGGAGTGTGTGTTATGAAAGCAGACAAAAGTTTCTTTCGATGTTGGTAGACATGAGTCCAAAGGAGTACGAGAGTATGTCCATATGGATGTTTGGGGACTAGTAGCTACAGCTTCTATTGAAGGAGCTAAGTATTTTATCTCTTTTATCGATGACTACTCTCGGAAGGTTTAGGTGTATATGATGAAAGCTAAGTCGGAGTCATTTGAAAAGTTTAAAACTTGGAAAGCACTGGTAAAGAATGAAGTAGGAAGGAAATTGAAGGTGCTATGTCCGAAAATGGCCGTGAGTTTGTTTATAAGGAGGTTCACAAATTTCTGTAGACAGCAGGGAATTAGGAGATATTTTACTACATCCGCTGATCAGCAATCAAACAGAGTTGTTGAAAGGATCAACAGAACTTTACTGGAGAAGGTCTGTTGCTTGAGATTGATGGCGGGCTTGTCTAGAAGCTTTTGGGCTGAAGCTTTATCAACTGTAGCATATATTATCAATCAGGTTCCGTGATCAACCATTGATAGGAGGATTCCCGAGGAAAGGTGGAAAGGTACATCTATACATATCAATTATTTTTATATATTTGGTAGCCCCATGTATGTTCACCGTACATGAAATGACAAGTTGGAGGCTAGAGCCTATCAAGGCATATTTTTGGGTTATACAAAAGGCATCAAAGGGTATCGCATTTGGAACCTTGTTGATAGGAAGGTAGTGCACTTGAGACATGTCACATTTGAAGAGTCCGCTAGGTTCAAGCCCAAGGAGAATCTACCTTGTTCAGTAGATTAAGAAGCTGAAAAGCCTAAGGAGATGGAAACTATTCCCACATATCAGCCTAGTAGTAGAGTCAGAGATGTAAAAGAAGATAGAGTAATTGCAGTTGTTGATATATCTCATGAAGGTTCACAGAATTCATTTAGCAATGATAGTGATGGTCGTGAAGCTAGAGATGATTCAGCTCAAGGTGGAGTGGACATGAGTTTAGGCAAAGTTACACCTATTCGAGCTAGCTCTAGAATTAGAAGGAAACCAAATAGGTATGGAGATTGGAGTTATGCAAACATTAGCCTTGATGATCATTTTGATTATGCACAGCATATAGTGCAAGATGAGCCTTTCGACCTTGAAAAAGCTATGAATTCAAGTGCCAGCTCGAAATGGATGCATGCTATGGAAGAGGTGATGGATTCGTTGAAGAAGAATCAGACTTGGGAATTGGTACAGCCCCCTCAAGAAAGCCGAGCCATAGAATGCAAGTGGGTATATAAGGTGAAGGTCGATGGAAGATACAAGGCTAGACTTGTTGCAAATGGGTTTTCACAAAGGAAGGGGATGGGGTATGATGAGGTGTTTACTCCGGTTGTTAGACATACTTCTATCCGAGTACTGCAAGCTATAGTTGCAATTCATGACATGGAGTTGGAACAATTAGGCGTAAAGACCGCCTTTTTGTATGGAGACTTAGAGGAGACCATATATATGAAGCAGTCAGAAGGATTTGTAGTGGATGGGAAGAAGAAATGGGTTTGCAAGTTGAAAAGGTCTTTATATGGTTTGAAGCAGTCGCCTAGGCAATGGTATAAGAGGTTTGATTCTTTATGCTTATTGTTGGTTTTGATAGAAGCGTTAAAGACGCTTGCGTTTATTTAAGCATATGGTAATGGTAATTGGATATATTTACTCTTATATGTGGAGGGTATACTAATTGCTTTCAAGGACAAAGCTGAAATTAATAGGTTAAAATTAAAGCGAAACGAGGAATTCGAGATGAAAGACCTTAGAGAAGTAAAGAAGATTTTAGGAATGGAAATCCAGAGATAAAGAAAACTGAAGGTGTTGAGATTGACACAAAGAGAATATGTCCAGAAAGTGCTTGCTCGATTCAGTATGGAGAAGACAAAGGCAATTAGTACTCCCATGCCTTTGCACGTTCAGCTTTCAGAAAAGAACTCTCTGATCTCAGACAAAGCTTATATGGAGAAGGTACCTTATGCTAGTGCAGTTGGAAACTTGATGTATGCTATGGTTTGCACGAGACCGGATATTGTACAGACAGTTGGTTTGGTTAGTCGCTACATGGCTAATCCAGAAAAAAATGCAATGGGAAGCGGTAAAGTACATTTTGAGGTATCTTAGAAGAACATCAGATTATGGGCTTGTTTTTTAGGGTAAGGAGAAAGATTTTAGCTTGGTCGGATATTGTGATTCTGATTATGCCTGAGACAGAGATTGAAGAAAGTCAACCTCAGGTTACGTCTTTACACTTGGAAAGACAGCTACCGGTTGGAGAGCGAGGTTGTAGACTATAGTTGCCTTGTCTACTACAGATGTAGAGTTGATAGCCGCTGTTGAAGCAGCCAAAGAGGCACTTTACTTAAAGCGGTTGATGTGTGATTTAGGCTTTGTTCATAGGAGTATAGTAGTAAATTGCGATAGTCAAAGCCAATACATCTGGCAGAAAATCTTGCGTTTAGTTCGAGAACAAAGCATATAGAGGTAAGAGAGTCTTTCCTTGTCTCTATAAATGAAGAAAAGCAGGTGCAACTTCAGAAAATTCACACCGAGAAGAATACAACAGACATGTTCACTAAGTCCTTGCCTGTTGCAAAGTTCTAGCATTGTTTGAACTTAATTCGCTTGCTAAAGTGTTAGGTGCCACTTGGTGGCATATGGGGAGAGTGAGTTAGTATACTGAGATGTTTGTTTTGGAGATTGATGGGTTCTACATGGAGGGGGTACTTTCAACACTTTGTTGGCGGACGGTGACCTTGCCGGAGTTCGTTGATAAAGTAGAATCAGTGATTGTCATGCCGAAGCTCATTGGGAAAGTATCCATGATGTCTTGTCCGAGAGCTGCTTAGCGTAAAAGAATGTAGGTGGAGTTGGTAGGCTTGTAGGAAAATATGGTATCAAGGTGGAGATTGTTAGATTTGATACAATATTTCCATACTTAAAAAGATTTGGAAGATATTTGAAATAATTGCTTAAATATATTGTCTCTTTTATATGTATTAAAGAGGGCAGTGAATTAGCTATATAAGAGGAAGAAATATTTGAAAAAGAGTGAAGTAATTAATTAATTATCTAATTAGATGATTAAAGAAGGAATCTTATCAGGCACATACAAATTGTGAGAAACTGAAAAAATAAAATGCTAAATGTTTCCCGTATGATTTGGAGAATTGATTAGGTATTGATTTATCATCATAAATCAATCACTTCAATCTCAAGTAATAATCTCTATATAAAGGTGGGGATTAGGATGAATAGAAGTATCAGAAATGAATTATCTTTTTTTTAGTATTTTTTTAATATTTTTCTTAGTCTTCATTATCAATCTTGTAATTCTTTTCTCTGAAAGTAATAAAATCTCCTCCCTCAAGTGGATGTACACTATCTTGCGATAATGAAATTACTATAAATCCGTGTGTGAACTTTCTATTTATTTTCTTGTGTGATTTGCTTATTTGCCATTTTATTTTCAAGTTCTGTTAGTTTTATCGCACTACAACATGATCTTATTTCTTCCGCATGTATTAGGGTTGATTTGCAATCATTTGTGTAAATTCACCCCTACAGAGCAACATCGAACTCGAAAGCTCCAAAAACACTAGGATGGATGGGAATTCATCATTCCAAAATAGCCGATTGTTGCGTCTATCTCGACTAGTCAACTAGAGTGGAGAATTTCATGAACTCTAGTTGATCAAGTAATTGTGTGGAGGCGTTACAAATTGTGAGAGTAAATGTCTTGGATACTACCTACTTTGTCAAAGCTTCGAATCGAAAGACAATTAACATACCAGAGAACTTGGAAGTCTTAGCAAGGCGGGGAATCGATTTGAATGATGTAGGCTAGCAACATTGAACTCGAAAGCTCCGAAACCACTGGGATGGACGGGAATTCATCATTCCAAAATAGCCGATTGGTTGCGTCTATGTTGGCTAGTCAACTAGAGGGGAGAATTTAATGAACTCTAGTTGATCAAGCAAGTGTGTGGAGGCTTACTAATTGGGAGAGAATGTCTGGAGAATGGATACCGTTGAGGAGTAATTGCAGCCGTCTTTTTGTTTTTGTTTTTTAATATTTTGATCTAGTAGGCTATCAGATTCACAGAACTGTCATTGCTTGTATTAGTGTACATATGGTTTGATTAGCAATAAAGAATTCCGTACTCTTTTTTCTTGGTATGAACCACTCTGGTTCCGACTAGGCTTTTAACCAGGCGGCACCCATTTTCAATATATGTATGAGTGTGTATATAACAATAGTTGAACTTTCAAGTAATTAACCTTGCTACCATCTTCTTCCAGTTACCACTGTTCCATTCAGTTCAACCCATCATAAATATTAATAACTCACACCAAGACTCGGACTAATATAACGGCTCAGTTTTTGATTAATTGAAATAGTCATACAAATATTTGCTACTAATCTCAAGAAAACATTTAGTAACCAAATATGGTTTACAAAACTGCCACTTACAAGCTGATTGATCCACTTAGCAGCTAAGCTGTAATAACCACAGAACAAGACTTATCAAATTAACATATCACGCAGCCAAAGCACAGTCGTAGTCTCCATCATCGTCGTCGTCTCCTTCCATCCTACTTATCTTGTTTGACCTTCCATGACTTTCAAAGTCATTAATTCCACTATATAAGAGAATGAGAGCAATTGTATTAATCTCAGATAATTATTTTGTACAGAGTAGCAAATGTATTTATAATACAAGTAATGTGTATTGGGCTTTGCGGGTTGGCCCAGACAGCTATAAAGAAATATTACACTTGCTTATGTTATAACCCTATACACAGATACAAACACAATATTCTCTAATATGCCCCCTCAAACCTAACGCAAAAGTTAGGGTTTGCGATTGGAGGCGCAGGCGAAAGCGATTTCACAAATCAATTTCTTCTGGCATGGAAAGGTTGGAGATTGAGAATTAGAAGTTCCTTAGCATTGTTCTCGACTGCTTGAGGGGTATAGATCTGATTTTACTTGCAGTCGAGCTGTAAGATGGAGCTTTGACAATCTTTTCTCTCGTGTCTGGAACCCTCTGGGATATAAATTTGGGTTTTGGATCTGAGGTTGACATCTGCTTCGTCTACACCGAGCTCTCGGCTGAATCTAGTGAAGTTCAGTCGAGACAAAGGTTTGGTTAAGATGTCCGCCTTTTGGTAAGCTGAAGGTATGTATCTGACTTCAATGTTTTTCTTCATTACTTGCTCTCGTACAAAGTATAAATCGAGCTCGATATGCTTTGTGCGAGAGTGAAGTACAGGGTTCTCTAAAATTGAAATAGCACTTTGATTGTCACACCAGATAGTTGGTTTGTTGTGTGTCTTGATCTGAAGTTCAGTTAGTAGCGATGTTAGCCACATAATTTCAGCAGTAATGCTAGCAATACTTCTGAACTCGGCCTCTGTGCTGGATCTAGATACCGTAGACTGTTTCTTAGCACACCATGACACTGGGTTCCTGCCTAGATAAACACAGTATCCAGTCGTAGACTTTCTGTCATCCTGCTCGGTCGCCCAGTCGGAATCAGTGAACCCATTGATATTTAAGCTGGCACTAGTTTGTAGAAATAGCCCTTGGTTGATTGTGCCCTTTAGGTATCTTAAGATTCTTTTGACAGCTTTCCAATGTTCGTCAAGAGGTTTTTGCATAAACTGGCTTACTTTGTTTACACTATATGAGATATCTGGTCTTGTGATAGTAGCATACTGTAGTGCTCCCACTATGCTCCTGTATTCTTTGTCATTCAGTATTGATTCACCTTTGTTTTTTGATAGATGACTGTTGCTTATCATTGGAGTAGGTAGTGGGTTTGCTTTGTCCATTTTTGCTTTAGCCAGTATCTCATTGATGTATTTTCTTTGATTCAAGTGGATTTCTGATTCTGATGTTCTTTTAACTTCTATGCCAAGAAAGTAGTGTAGATCCCCCAGATCCTTGATTGAAAATTCTTCTTTCAGGCATTGAGTGATGTTCATGATTTCTGACTTGTTATTGCCTGTAATGATAAAGTCATCAACGTAAATTAGTATATAGACTACTGTATCATTAACAAGTTTAATAAATAGAGAGTTGTCAGATTTTGTGTGATGATAGCCATGTTTTGCTAGAGTTGTTTTTAGCTTGTCAAACCAGACACGTGGTGCTTGCTTGAGTCCATAGAGTGCTTTGTTGAGTCTGCATACTAGTTGGCTTTTGTTTTCATTCACGAACCCTTGTGGTTGCTCCATGTATACTTCCTCCTGCAATTCACCATTAAGAAAGGCATTATTAACATCTAATTGTTTGATGGACCAATTCTTGTGCAAGGCAATTGTTAAAATAACTCTGATTGTGGTGGGTTTCACAACAGGAGAAAAAGTTTCTTTAAAGTCAAATCCACTTTGTTGTGAATATCCCTTGGCCACTAATCTTGCCTTGTATTTAAGAATTGAGCCATCTGGATTTTTCTTTAATCTAAAGGTCCATTTGCATCCAACTATGTTTTTATTCACAGGAAGCTGTACAAGATCCCATGTCTTGTTTTTTGTTAGTGCATTGTATTCCTCTTCCATGGCCTTTTTCCAGTTGTCATTCAGGACAGCTTGTTGATAAGTAGTAGGTTCAATGATTTCTGCCTCAATACTGTATAACTTTGGTTTAAATACTCCACACTTTGCTCTTGTCATCATGTGGTGCCTAGTTTGTGCAGGTGTGGTTGGGTGCCCAACTTCAACAGCAGTTCCTCCTGGTTGAGTACTGTATGACTGATTGTCATGCAGTACTTGACATGGATCTGTTTGATGACTGTCTGATGCTATATTGTCAGAAGTTACTGAAGCACTTCCTTGACCTGGTTCATTTGTGGATTCTGTGAGTTGAGGACTGATGCTACTTCCTTCGTGCTGGCCATTGCTACTTATTGGTATGACAATCTCTGGTGAGGGCAGCACTTGAGGTATTGAAAGCTTGGAGTTGCATATTTTTTGAGTTGTTTTGATTGCTGCATCTCTATAAGGGAACTCATGCTCATTAAATATAACATGTCTAGATATGTATATTTTGCCATTCTCATCAAGACATTTATATCCTTTCTGACTGTTAGCATACCCTAAGAAAGTACATGGCTTAGATCTGTAATCTAATTTATGTGTGTTGTATGGCCTTAGGTAGGGAAAACATAGGCATCCAAAGGTCTTTAGACTTTGATAATCTGGTTTGACATTGAAAAGCTCTTCCATTGGACTTTTAAATTTTATAACCTTAGTAGGTAGTCTATTAATTAGATAGACTGCAGTAGAGAAGGCATCTGGCCAGAATTTTAGTGGTAGAGATGCCTGTGCCAACAATGTCAGACCAGTTTCAACTATGTGCCTATGTTTTCTTTCAATGAGGCCATTTTGTTCAGACGTGTATGGGCATGTGATTCTCTGTGTTATCCCTTTTGTTTGAAAGTAACTTTTCAGAGGCAGAAACTCTTTGCCACCATCAGTTTGAATAACTTTTAATTGACAGTTTGTCTGTCTTTCTGCATTGGAAATAAACTGTTCTACAGCATTTTTAGTTTCAGATTTTGACTTGAGAAAGTAAATCCAAACATATCTAGAGTAGGCATCAATAAATGAGATGTAATACTTATAACCATAATCAGCATATATAGGGGCAGGGCCCCATAAATCTGTAGCAACAAGATCAAGAGGTTTGTTGTAGACAGTCTTAGAATTTGGAAATGCAAGCTTATGACTTTTACCCATTTGACAAAAAGTACAAGTATAACAATCAGGAATTTTGCTAATATGAATGTTGTCACAACAGCTCAAGACATGTCTCATTACATTCAGACTAGGATGGCCTAATTTATAATGCCATACATCAAGATTTTCAGTAATTTTAGTCTCAGAGATGTTACACCATTTTTTACTGTTTTCAACATTTCTTGTTTTTGGTGCATCAAATTTGTATAGTCCCCTATGTTCTTTACCCTGCAAGAGAACTTCATCAGTTAGATTATCTTTAACTAGACAGTGTGTAGAATGAAACTCAAAGTATACATTATTGTCTTTAGCAAATTGTGACACACTCATTAGATTTTTTTTGATTAATGGAACCATTAGCAGATTATTGAGGTATAATTGCCTGGCTCCATTAATGCTTGCATTTCCAATATGAGAAATTTTAATAGGGTTGCCATTACCCATGTGTAGTGAATGTGTACCTTTGTATTCTTTGTTGCCAAGATTCAAGTTGCTCATATTGTTTGTTACATGGTTTGTTGCACCGGAGTCTGGGTACCAACTGTCATCATGTATATCTTTGGTTTTTGCTATGTTTGCATTTGTATTCTCTGATGTTGATTCTTGTTGTGCACTGACCATGTTGGCATTAGGATTTTGAGATCTTGAGTTATTGTTGCCTTGATTTGCTGGTGTAAAATTGACATCAAATCTGAAGTAGCATTTGTTGGCAGTATGACCATATCTTTCACAAATTTGACATCTAGGTTTGTTGCTGTTATTGGGGTTCAATCTACCACCTCTACCTCTGAATCTGCCTGATTGACCACCTCTGGGATTGTTAGATTGGTTTCTGTTGCTTTGATTCTTTTCTTGATTTCTGTTTTTGCCTATAGCTGCATAATTGGCATTATGTTCCCAATTTACTGATTTCTTTTGCTCTAGTCTTCCCTCATGTGCAATGAGAATAGACTGAACACTTTGAAGTGAGGGTAGCTGTTCATTAGATGATATAACAGCAACTACTGCTTCATAATCTTCATCAAGACCACTCAGGATGCACAGAATTTGTTCAGTATCAGTGACTTTATGTCCAGCTGATGCCAACTGATCACAAATTTTTTTGGCCTTGGATAGATATTCTCTCATGTTGACATTGTCTTTTCTCAAATTTTGTAATTGCCTTTTATATTGCATTATTCTGGCAGCAGACTGAGAGCTAAATGTTTGCTCAATAGTGTGCCATATTTCATGAGTGGTTTTGCATCCAACTAATTGTGGTAATAGACTGGCACTAATTGATGATAATAGCCAAGAGCTAATTAGGCTATCTTGTCTTTCATGAATTGTGTATTCAGAATTGCTTACCAGTTTTCCTTCTTGATTTGTAGTAAATCTTGGAGGAGTAATTAGAGTTCCAAGAACGTATTCTTGCAGTCCATATCCTCTGATGGCGGTTTCGATCTGGAATTTCCAGAGCAGGTAGTTGGACTCATCAAGATGAATGGTGATGATCTGACTTTGTGGTTTGATTATGGATTTGATGAGTTCTTGAGTGGTACTGGATTGTTGCTGAGTGGTTCTTGAATGCTCCTGAGGAGTATTGTCACTGCCTTCTTCAGACATGGTGATGAGACTCTATCAAGAAGATGATCAGTGATAAAGAAAGACAGAAGTACGGATGATAACAGTACTGAAGTGCAGCCAGATACTGCTTGAGTGATGATACAAAAACTGACAGGTATCTCTAGGCACGGCACTTCAGGTGAGTTGATCGAATCTTGATAATTCTGATGGTATGATGGCAGCCGGAGGGGTGATATGTGATGAGATTTTCTCTGATATCTCCCTTTCTTGGCAGCGCTAGCACACCAAATGATGTAAAACTTCAAGATAGTTGCACAGTTGTTAAACTGTGTAACCAGAAATCTCAGATGATGAGATTTATTCTGATGAGATTCAGGTTTCCCTCACCCTCTCTTTGAGAATTCAGATCGATTTGTTGTTAAGCAAACTTTGAGTTTTTTTGAGAAGAAAAGCTCTGATACCATATAAAAGAATGAGAGCAATTGTATTAATCTCAGATAATTATTTTGTACAGAGTAGCAAATGTATTTATAATACAAGTAATGTGTATTGGGCTATGCGGGTTGGTCCAGACAGCTATAAAGAAATATTACACCCGCTTATGTTATAACCCTATACACAGATACAAACACAATATTCTCTAATACACTAGTATTATATTTTTCGCTCAGAGGGTCAAGAATCATGGCATCGGTTGCAGCCATTTTATATATTATTCCTATCTTTACGAATTTTCTGTAAAAAGGAAATTTAGATGCTGAAAGTTTGTGGTATGGCGCTTATATAGAAGCAAGTACCGTGAAAGCCTTGTTCCTCGGACACGGAGCACACGCCTTGCTTGATAAAACACACTCCAGGAGTGTGCACTACATACATTGTAAAAAGAATGAATAACCGATTAGTGCCACACAATTTAAACGGCCCATAGTATGGGCATCTCTCTATCTTTAAAGGAGCTACATATATTCTTTTCAAAGTGATACTTTCTTATTTTTTAGTTTTATTTCACAGCTCATGGAATTACATGTAGACGCTGGTTGAATTGTGAACTCCTTTCTTTGACATTGATATATATGACTTTTTTTTGCATGCTTGAAGAGGAGAACAAATTTCTATCCAAATTGCCAAATGTGCATACAAGGAGAAAATATGTATAAGGTATTGATGGTTTATGAGCAAGCCATAGTTGTATTTCCAATATTTTTTCACGATTCATCTTTACATTCTTTCCGTATACAGAAAGTGTGTTCATTCTCCAAGTTTGCCCTTAACGGTTGCATGTCAGTACTGCACAAAGTTTATCAGTAAAAGCAGTCCTTGACAGTCTGTAATATGACCGGATCAGAGTACATTTCATTGATTGTTTGTCTTCCTCCTCCTTTAATGTTATATTAACACAAGTACTAAAAATTAGTTAATATAGTGCATATTGGTAGTTTGCTATGACTATACGTATGCCCTATACCTATTTTACTATACGTGCTGCATTAATAAATATGGTGCACGTCAAAGTGGTAAGATTTGCATTCCATCGATTGGTAAGTTACATATATACTTGCGTTATAAATCTTTGCACGTTACTGTAAGTTCTTGGTAATGAAAAGGAGCTTTCCTCGAGTACTCTTGATGGCTTTCGGCCTTCTAGTGTGTAGTTTAGTTGATTGACGTTGATTATAAGTTACGACTGTAACTTATATCCGTTACAGCAATACATACAAAATTATAAAAGTACAGTTTGTTCATTTCCAATAGTATTGTAAATTAATTGACCTAACTATCACACTGACAATGAAACTGCATAATACCCTCGTTAATATACAATCGTGCAATTTTAATAATATTACATATTATTCATTGAGTCGAATAGACAGTATAAGCTAGAAGTACAGCATTGAAAATACAGAACTCAGAAAACTCAGGTATTTGCTATAGTTGACATAACTGGAAACTACTAAATACTTGCTTCATGCCTAGTCATATATATATAACTGGAGAAGAGCAAACTGCGTTCATGCAGCCAAAGCACAGTCATAATCTCCATCATCGTCATCATCGCCATCTCCTTCAGATTCTGAAGACCGTCTCTGCATTGTATCAATTGGTTTGATGAGTAGAGAACCTTCATGTCCAATGGAGCCATATATGAACAATATGTATCAGCGGTATTTATTGTATAACTTTATTTTTTGTAAGGCTTGAATTATAGATATGGGATAAAGGATGTTTATATAGGGTAATTCTAATATGGACAGCTTGCGCCCGGGTTGCTGAGCTTGCATGCAACACGGGATACGCGCGAGATGATACTCGTTAGAGTGTGGAATTTTAAGTGCTTGCATGCATCGTAAGAATATATCTGTGTGGAAATATACATATATACATATATATATATATATATATATATATATATATATATATATACATACATACATATACATACATACATATATATATACATACATACATATATATATACATACATACATACATATATATATATATATATATATTTATCTGCGTGTGTTCATTTTTCGGATGTTGCATTATAGGTTTTTGCTACTCATCGTTAATGTTTCTGAATTCCTATATTATGGTCAATCTGTTTGATTACTTTCTTGTAGATATGATGCACAGATATCTTTGGATCCAAAGTACATTTCACATCTCCTCCATTCCCCCTTTCCCCTTGGTCGTAACAACCCTGCCTTCTACCGTTCCATTCCTTTTTAAATACGTACACTACTAGAAAAGCGACTATCTGCGACGAAGCTTCCGACGGCCATTGACGGCTCCGTTATTTAATTTTCGACGGTTATCGACGGTTTTGTAATTTTAATTAATTAAATTTATTACATTATTATAACTGGTTAGTTATATAACTTTGGAATTTGTTTAAAATGCTAATATATTTCCTAAAGATTAAAAATGATATTTTTATTCAATTATTCGATTTTACGACGGTTTGTGATTAATTAAATTAGTGTTGCCTATGATATTTTGTTGTATAATTCGATATTTAACTTTATTGAAAATTGAACATTAAATATTCTATGCAACTTTCAGTCCATCAATTACACAACTTCAGTGAAATTTATGATGTGTAACAGTTTTATGAATTTAAATATATTTTTTAATCATTGTGTACCAAATTAAAAATTTTAAAAATTAATTTGAAAAGGCAAGTAAGAGTTTGTAATCAGCTATATTGGTTTTCATATTCATTGAGAACTAATATAAGTTATTCAATTTTTACAACAAATTAAAATTTTCAAACAAACTTCACATTACATTTATTTTAAAAAGAATAAATTTTTAATCGTATATCTAAAGTAACCGTCGGAAGCCGTCGCTAATTATAGTCGTTGACGACCATCGAAAACCATTTGTATGTCGCGATTATACCTTCAGCCGAGCTTGACCCGATTCATCAACCTAAAATTCTCCACCAAATTCAACCAAGCTCCATCGCCAACCGCCACATCCTGTCAACATCGGTCAGAATCTTCATCAGTTTGTAATCTCCAACCATCTATGCCTTCCGTTCATCAAAAATCAGGTATATTCTTCTCCTAAACTAATTAATCCGAACTATGGTAAAATTGATGTTAATTTGTGGTTATATTTATTGATAATAACCCATTGATTGTTTATAATTGAATATTGGTTGATTGATGTATGTTAATTAGGGTTATTAGTGTTTAGATCCGATAATTAATGTATAATTAAGGCTAATTTGGGTTGATTGGTGTATGTGCTTATTAGTGTAACATAATTTAGTGTTAATTATTATATAAGTTAGCTAAAATGTCGACGAAACTAGCTTATTTACATAATCCTTTGTTAGTTTATACCCTTGATTATATATAAATCTAGTTTACATGTATGTGGTATGTGGTAATATAAACAAATTAGTGTATAATATTAATTTTTTATTACTTTGTAATAAATTCAAATTAGTGTTAGCTAAATGTTAAAAAACAATTTTTGATTTCTTTTGAATTGTTACGAATTCAAATAATGAATTAGTGTTAATGCTAACATAAAAAATTAGTGTATAATGTACTTTATTTTTTTTGAATCCCTTAGAGAGATTTTGGCTCCGTCTGACAAGTATTGTACATGATCATTATCTGGATATTTGTTTTTATTACAAAATAGACATTAATATTCATCTGATACAGTATTTGCCAGGTTTGCCCTTGTAGTGGACAAGTTACAAACGCAATAAAGTAATTACATTCTGCAAATCATTTCATCTTAAATGGTTCACAAAATTTTGACACCACTTCATTTTTATTCCCTGTGTACATGCATTTGTGTATGATGAGGAAACAAAGTGGAAGTGCTATCGAAATATTGTTGAATCGTTTAAAATGAAATGATGCGAAATCACAAGAGGCCATCAAGCATGTCAATGATACAAAATTTTGTACTCACGCCATCGAGCATGTCAATGAAGATGACACAATAACATACACATCGCATGACACAAAGTCACAAAAGGCCATGGTAAGCATATTTTAAATTATAAATTATTAATAATCACTTTAGATAATAAGTTATAAATAATTAAAATAATGTAGTATGAATTTTAATTATAATTCTATTTGGAATCATAGGATAAATTTATGCAAGAACGAGAGAAACTGCTCGAGGGAACATGACGGGAAGAGCTGACCGTTGACGAGCAGGATCGAATCTTTGACGCTATCATAGAGCCGTCAATGTGGAATAAGCGTTATGGCTTTGGGATCCAAGAGGTAATGTTTATGTATAATATATTTATGAATAACGTACAACTCATTGATTTTATTAATCATACTATATAAAACACATACACTTTTTTAAACAATGTTATAGGGACGCAGACAAAGCGATTATAAAAAAAGCTCAGGACAATGCAGAGATTGAAGAGTTGAGAGTTAGAATTGCTGTGCTGGAGGAACGAGATAGGCATCGATCTGTGGAGACGACCCAGTTGCTAGACGAGAGCATTACTGCCTATATGCAGTAGCATGACACATTTCCTTCATCAACGAGATCTGGAGATAATGATCAGGTTTGATAGGTGTGATTTTTTCTGTTAGTGTTGAGACATTATACTTATGTGCACTTTAAGACGGATGAGGTAGTTCGACTTTGTTGCTAGATAGTTTGAAAGTTACATATACTATGAGATTGGTAAGATTGATGTAATCTGATATATATGATATGTTTTGAGATGTTGTTGGACGTGTGAGGTAGATTTGAGGTGGCGTTGGATGTATTTTGACATGTTGACTTATTTGAGATTGATTGCGGTTGGTTTATGTATATTGTTGGGTGTTTGAGTATATTGTTGGATGTTTGAGGTTGGTTTATTGTATATATTGATGTTTTTATATTGTTGATGTGATATATGTGATTTGAGCTTTGATATATACGATTTATATGTGTGAAATTAAGCTTTGATATATATATATATATATATATATATATATATATTGTTATATATGTGTTATTTGGGGTTGAATGACTACTGTAAAAAAATACTCTAGATTTCCGACGGCTTCCGACGGCTTATGGGTAGAAATATACCAACGGCTAGCAACACCAAATAGGTATAGATGTGTTCTTCAATCAGTTCTTCGACGATCAATATTTCAACGACTATTTCCGACGACTTCCGATTGTTTTTGACGATCGCCAACAGTTCCCAACCGTCAAAATTCTTGCTATTTCTTGTAGTGATGTTAAGAATGTTAAATCATAAATTTTGGTTCCATTTAAGAGTTTTGTAGTATTAATTATGAGGCTTTTTGTAACATCCCCTATCTTGAGGCCAAAAATTAAGCGCTATAGATACTGCAGTCATCTATTATATTAACTTCTGGTGACAAAATACGGTAACGTTAATGGTATCCATAGTATCAGAGTCACATGAATATGAAATAAAATCATCATAGATTAAAACAACTTTTTTGATTACATTTCAAAACAATATTTCATATTCAGATTACATAATCCCATAATGCTTCCCTGATTCAGATCAAATATAATTATTGTAAAATACGCCAAGAGCGACATATGATGATGCCCTTTGGATGATCAGAGAACAAATGGACTAACTGTCTCGATAAAACATAGTGGAATTTAAAACAAAATAATAGCAACTCCTAAATAGCTATCCGTCAGCCTCCTATTCATCTCTGGTAGCTTTATTCGCCAACCTACTAAAACCTGAAAACCCAAACTCTCAATTTACTTAAATCAAATTTTGAGCACCCGATTATATCAATAATAGTAATACCATATATGCTAAAAATAGGTATTTACTAGACTAGCTGTCCAAAACAAATGTAGTTTTGTTTGGCTAACTACTAACCTTTGGCTGACTCGGACCTACTAGACAAAATAATAAATATGACTTAACAAATGTTAGATAAGTCTTTTGGACGGAATGTCCCTAACTTACTTCTCCAAGGGTCTCCTGATCCTAATGGTTTTACGGGCTCACCAATAACCTGTCTTCTTTCCTATACATCTATGTGGAACCATGATTTAAGTCTTCCCGTGACTAAGCCCTACATGCTGGAATTTGGACTAAAGTTAGCTTGGGGCCAAAGCTAATGTATAGGGCGTGATCCTACACCAGTCCAATCTGGTCTTCTTTATCTGAGTCATTTTTCTTAGGGTTAACTATCCTTTAAAATTTTCCTTGAAAACCTTTTCAAAATGATTTAAACCTTTAAATCATACATATACAAGGAAAATACATTCTTTGCATTACTCTAAGCTAATTTCCCTGTTATATATAATTTACTCAAAATAATGTCGATGAAATATAATGAGGATTACCTATACCTCCAAAATAAGTTAAAACCCTTTTTTAACTTAAAACACTTAGGCTATATTGCCAAGGTAGATCATTCGAAACCTTTGTTTAAAATCTTTAAACAACCCATTCAAAACCATTGAAAGTACCCTTTTCTTAACATTGAAAGTACCCCTTTCTACATAAGTAAACTATTTTATTTTATAACCTTAGGCCTAAAGGACAAACATACCTTTCGAAACCATTGAAAACATCTTCTTTGGAAGCTTTATAAACCTTAGATAACCTCTACTTAAAACATCAAACTTACCTTTCGAAAGCAATCAAAACCCTTCCATTTGAAATGCTTTAAGTAGCTTTCGAAACCATTGGGAAGCCTCCCCTTTGAAATCTATATCAGTTACCTTTCGAAAGCATTAAAGTATACTACTTAAAATAAACCTTTCGAAAGCATTGGGTTCAAGTAAAAGCTTGTGGAATACCTTTCGAAACCTTTGGAAACCATTCCTTTCGAAACATTTGGGTTTAACTTTCAAATATCAAAAAGGGTCATAAACAACCAAGTTGAAAGTAACTTTTTCGAAAGCAATTCCTAAGTAAAAGAAGTGGATGGTGTCGAAACTCATCCCTTCGAAAGCATTGGAGAAGCGGCTAAGTTTTAAAAACAAAGTAACCCTTTCGAAACCAATCTGGGTCGAAAGGTAAAAAGGCGGCAGTTAGGGGTTTTGGCCCCTTCGAAAGCATATACTTAAAACAAAATGTGCAACCTCCTTCGAAACCATTCCTTTAAAACAATTTGACCTAGTCAAAAGCTAACCAGGCCGAAAGCATTACTAACGAAAGCAAAGCAGACGCATTTTCATTTAAAAGCAAAGCAGCGCTTCGACCCCATTGGAACCCCTTGTTTCGACTGCATACCATCCACCTATATAAATTCGCTGCGCACCAAGTCTTTGATGCCTTGCACATAAGTTTCGATGGTGATGGTGGTGGAGGAACACGGTCGAAAGCTAGGTGCCGAAAGTGGTAAACATGTAAAAAACATGTTTAAATTGATTTTGTACCCTTTTTAAAGAATCTTTTTAACTGACTTGCCTTGTTTGTCAAAATATTATTGGTTGCAAATTTTCTTTTCCAAAAGTACTGCTTAAATTTCAAAATTAAACTAATTAAATTATTTACAGAATGCCCCTTTTCCTTTTATAAATATATAAAACATTTAATTCTCATACCTTGAATAATTTTATATATCTATTTAAAACAAAATTCTATAAAAATTCACATAAATATCTTTTAATATGTTTTCTAACATATTTAAATTTCCAACCCAAAACACATACATAATTGCCAAAATTAATTTTAAACCCAAATTAATATTTTCTTCATTAGAAAATTCATAATAAATCCACCATAATTCAAAAATTATGAAACTTGATACCCATTTCCTATATGACCTAAGATTGAATTCGCAAGTCATTTAGATGTCATAAACTAGGTTTTCTAAATCAATTCTTATCATAAAATGCATATAAAATAGCCTAAATCATCAACAAGTGTGTGCGTGTGCGTCTATTTATCATTCAAAACATGGCAAAATATTTGCAAATACTTTCAGAATCATCTAAAACCGAAATCAATCGAAAATAAGAGATGTAGTCATTTTTCACCTTTTCTTTGATGTTAAGGAGATAAGATTTGATCTTTGATTTAAGTTAATTAGCTTCTTCTGCTTGATTTAGCTTGATTTCCCCTCTTTTCTTCTTAATGGTGGCCGGCCTCTAAGTGTTTGAGTTTTGGTAAATTTTGTAATGAACATATGAAATGAATGTAGTGAAGTTTTAAGGTATAAGGTTATTGCTTCTACGTATTTTTCCCTTGTCCACTCACCCTAACTCAATTCATTTTAATTCTACTTAGTTCATTAGTTTACACAGGCATGGCTGCCCTTTTATAAATCACAAATCTCACTCTCTTAACAAATTACATTATTTCATTTAATTTACCTAATAATTTTTTTAAATAATGCTACTAAAAATATGGGGTGTTACAGACTCCCCTCCTTAAAGAATTTCATCCTCGAATTTATGATAAGGCACTCATCAATCAATCAAAAAGATAAAACATACCATGAAACAAGTTAGGATAAGTATCTCGAATTTTTCTCTCAGTTTCCCAAGTACAGAATCTCTCGTCGTCACTCCACTGGACTCTGACTAGCCTAACAGTCTTGGTTCTTAGCTTTTTCTCATCTCTTGCGACTATACGGACATGCTTCCTAATTATGGTCAAATTCAGCTCCATTACTAAATCCTCTAACACTGTCGGTGCAATAGTAGTCTCTGGATCCCGAATATATTTCCTTAGATGAGAAACATGAAAAACATCGTGGAATCCTACCAAACTATTCGGTAACTCTACTCTATATGTGAGTTTTTTGATCCTCTCAACAATAGGAAATGGTCCAACGCATCTTGGTGCTAACTTTCTTGTCTTCCCGAACCTAATAACACCTTTCGTCGGTGATACTTTGATGAAAACCTGATCTCCAATAGAGAACTCTAAGTCTTTCCGTCTCTTATCAGCATAACTTTTCTACCTAGATTGAGCTTCCTTCATTCTAGCTCGAATCAACTCAATCTTCTCTGCAGTTTCTCTAACTAAATTCGGACCAAGAACCAACCTATCATTGGTCTCTAACCAACAAACAGGAGATTTGCATGGCCTTCCATACAAAGCTTCAAACGGTGTCATCCCTATACTAGTCTAATAACTGTTGTTATACGAAAACTCGACTAAGTGTAGTTGGTCTTCCCATGATCCCCCAAAGTCTAATACGCAAGCTCGTAACAAATCTTCCAAGATTTTGTTAACTCTTTCCGTTTTCCCATCAGTCTACGGATGGTAAGTGGTACTCATCTTGAACTTGGTACCCAAAGTCTCATGTAAACTTTTCCAGAGCTCGCTAGTGAATAATGAATCTCTATCACTAAATATACTACTAGGAGCTCCAGGCAGTCTAACTATATTCTTCATAAATAACTTAGCTAAAACAGGTGCCATTCTAGTTGAGTTAAATGGAATGAAATGGGCACTCTTAGTCAACCTGTCCACTATAACCCAATACTTTCATTTCCTCTATTAGATCTTGGTAACCCATCTATGAAATCCATAGAAATAGAATCCCAATTTCAAACTGGAACATCTAAAGGCTGAAGTAATCCACTTGGCTTCTGATGTTTGGCTTTCACTTGTTGACAGTTTGCACACTGCCTAACCCATAAGCCAACATCCCTCTTCATACCTTCCTAATAGAAGCTCATCTTTACATCTTGATACATCTTGGTCCCTCTAGGATGAATTGTAAACTTGGATCGATGGCATTCTCCAAGAACTTCTTTCCTTAAGTCCTCAACATTCGGACCACACAATCATCCCTTCTTTCTCAACCATCATATCTGGTCAAGAATAAAATCTTTCAGATCATCGCTCTTCGTTCCATCTCTTAACTTCTTAATCCGTTCAACTAACACTGGATCCTCACCTTGCTTGGAAGCAATCTTTTTGATCATAACTGGTCGAACTTCTAAACAAGACAACACAACCGATCCTCCACTAGACCCAGCTTCAGACCTCTACTGCACTTTGTAAGTCGACAACGCTTCCAAATCTTTGCACTCTTCTATCATTGCCAACACTGCATTTTGATGCTTTCTGCTAAGCACATCTGCAACCTTATTACCATTCCCTGGTGTGTACTCAATTCCAAAATCATAAGTAGCAGTAAACTCTAACCATCTTTGCTGTCTCATGTTCAGCTCCTTCCGAGAGAACAAATACTTCAACGACTTATGACCCATATATAACTCAAATCGGTCTCCCAAAAGGTAATGTTTTTACATTTTCAATGCAAAAATCACCGTAGCCAACTCCAAATCATGCGTTAGATATCTAACCTCGTGCAGTCTAAGTTGTCAAGAAGCATAAGTGATCACTTTACCTCTCTGCATTAACACAGCTCCTAATCAAATTCCACATGCGTCTATATAAACTACCAAATCATGATTCCCTTCCAGAACAACTAATACAGGTGCATGAGTCAATAAGTGTTTCAAGCTTTGGAATGCTTCCTCACACTTATCGGTCAACACAAACTTCACATCCTTTCGCGTTAGCTTAGTCATCGGTGCTGCTATCAGCGAAAAATCCTTAATGAACCTTCGATAATATCCAGCCAATCCAAGAAAACTCTTTATCTCAGTCATCGTCTCTGGTCTCTTCCAATTATTAACAGTTTCGATCTTATCTGTATCGACTAACAACCCTTTCTCTAAAACTACATGACCAAGAAACTTCACTTCTCTCTTCCAGAAATAACACTTCGAAAACTTTGCCTTCAGCTGGTGTTCTCTCAAAGTTTCAAGCACTACTCTAAGATGAAGTTCATGCTCTCTCTCTCATCCTTAGAGTATATCAAAATATCATTTATGAAGACCAACACGAACCTATCCAAGTACTCTCGGAAAACTCGGTTCATCAAATCCACAAAGAATGCGATGCACCGGTATCAAACATAATACTAACTGACATACCATGGATCAAAAGTGTACCTCCCAACACTGCTTTCCTTTTCTCCTGCACTGTTGGTCTTGAGGTAGCCGGTTCCAATGCAAATAGTTGGCTTTTATCTCCTTAACTGGCTCTTTGCACTGGTTCTCGTAGTGCCGTGCCCAACTTGATCATAGTTGAAACATCTAACCCCTTTCTTCTCAGCAGCCTTCTTTCCTTTGCCTGTCCGACACTTATGAGCATAGTGGCATTTCTTATCACACTTATAACAGACCACTTCATACTTCCCTTTCTTAGCAGCTCCTCCGTTTTGAGCTCCTTTCTTGTGGAAGAACTTTCTTTTCTGACCTTGCCCTCCTTAAGCTTCCTTGGCCTTATTCTTTTCCAGCAAGGTCTACATCTCCTCCTGTCTTAAAGCCATTTCTACAACCACATCACTAGGATGTCTGATGTGTGTCAACACAACTCTAGCTAGCTCAGGCTTCAGACCTCTTATGAAATTCTCGTTCCTCTTTATCATAGTGTCTACTATAGAATAACCATACCTTGCTAGCTACTCAAACCTCCTAGAATATTCCAGAACAGTCATCTTTCCCTGCTCCAATTCAGCAAACTTTCTTAGCAAGGTAGACTTTGCAGCTTCAGACATGAACCTTCCTTCAAATCTCCTCTTGAGTTCGTCACATGTCAAAGCTTCTTCATTAACTCCGACTATAATGCTGTTCCACCAGTGCAACGCTGCTCCTTGCAACTATCTTGAAGCAATTATTCTCTTTTGCTCATCATTGAGCCCCATATCTACAAAGATCCTTTCACAGTGCAGTAACTAGTTCTCTACTTCAATAGCATCTTCGGTGCCAATGAATGGCTTTCCTCCTAGCCGAGTATAATCTCTACTCATAATAGCATAGTTGGTCACCACCGTAACTTCTTAATTCTTTCCTACAACATTACCTCCAACAACTCCGGCATCAATTCCTGCTTATATCATGTTTGCGAAGAACTGATACATTGCTCCCATATCCATTTGCGGGACTCCAAAACCCACATTCTCTGCTTGTACCTGACCTAGGTTCCTCCTAGTACTTGGTCTGGCATTTTCATTTGTCGTGGTGCTTCCCCCACCAATGTTAACTCTTCTAACATCATATCTGCATTCGAGCCTTGTGAGATACAGAAGAATAGCCTAATAAAGATGAGACACTAGAGATATAACGTATACTTATCTATACCAAATACAAATACAAATACAAATACAAATACGTTACTATAACATTATCCCATACCCCGATCTTTTCTCTAATTCCTAAGGATTATGTTATCAAAAATCATTTTAGTTTAAATTTTTTATAAACCCATGCTCTGATACCAAGTTGTAACATCCTCTACCTTGAGGCCAAAAGCTAAGCGCTACAGATGCTGCGGTCATCTATAATATTAACTTCCGGTGACAACACGGTAATGTTAATGGTATCCATAATATCAGAGTCAAATGAATATAAAATAAAATCATCACAGATTAAAACAACCTTTCTGATTACATTTCAAAATAATATTTCATATTTAGATTACATAATCCCATTATACTTCTTAAGTTCAGATCAAATATAATTATTACAAAAATTTCCAAGAGCGACATATGAAGATGCCCCTTGGATGATCAGAGAACTAATGGACTAACTGTCTTGGTACAACATAGTGGAATTTAAAACAAAATAACATCAACTCCTAAATACTATCCGTCAACCTCCTACTCATCTCTGGTAGCTTTATTCGGCAACCTACTAAAACATAAAAACCCAACTCTTAATCTACTCAAATCAAATTTTGAGCACCCGAGAGTTTAAGGGGAAAATATACACTTTGAGTCAAACATAAAGCCTGGTGTGAATAATACTATACATCTCGGTTATTTGATATTGAGTGAGACCGCGCCGCTTAGCGGAACGGGTTTACCCTCACTAATATCCTATTAAAGCATATCTTTTGCAAATCACAATCCTGCAACCAAACTGGTTAATCAAACTGATTATATCAACAATAGCAATATCATATATGCTAAAAACAGGTATTTACTAGACCAGCTATCCAAAATAAATGTAGTTTTATTCGGCTAACTACTAGCCTTTGGCTGACTCGGGCCTAGCAAAGAAAATAATAAATTTGATCTAACTACTGGTAGATAAGTCTTCTGGATGGTCTGTTCCTAACTTACTTCTCCAACGGTCTCCTGATCCTAATGGTTTTGTGGGCTCACCAATAATCTGTCTTCTCTTCTGTACATATATTCCTTTCTATGTGTAACCATCATTTAAGTCTACCTGTGACTAAGCCCTACATACTGGAATTTGGATTAATGTTAGCTTGGGGCTAAAGCTAATGTATAGGGTGCGACCCTATACTGGTCCCATCTGGTCTTCTATATCCTAGTCATTTTTCTTAGGGTTAACTACCCTTTAAAATTTTCCTTAAAAAACTTTTCAAAATGATTTAAACCTTTAAATCATACTTATACAAGGAAAATACATTCTTTGCTTTACTCTAAGATAATTACCATGTTATATATACTTTACTCAAAAAAATGTTGATGAAATATAATGAGGATTACCTATCCCTTCAAACTAAGTTAAAACTTTTTTTAACTTAAAACAATTTGGCTATATTGCCAAGGTAGATCATTCGTAACCTTTGTTTCAAATCATTAAACAACCCATTCAAAACCATCGAAAGTACCCCTTTCGTGACCATCGAAAGTACCCCTTTCGATATAAGTAAACTACTTTACTTTATAACTGTAGGCCTAAAGGCCAAACATACCTTTCGAAACCATTGAAAACATCTTCTTTGAAAGCTTTATAAACCTTAGACATCCTCTTTCTAAAACATCAAACTTACCTTTCGAAGGCAATCAGAAACCTTCCATTTGAAATGCTTTAAGTACCTTTTAGAACCATTGAGAAACCTCCCCTTTGAAACCTATATCAGTTACCTTTCGAAAGCATTAAAGTATACTACTTAAAATAAACCTTTCTAAAGCATTGGGTTCAAGTAAAAGCTTGTGGAAAACCTTTCGAAACCTTTGGAAACCATTCCTTTCGAAACCTTTGCGTTTAAGTTTCAAATATAAAAAAGGGTCATAAACAACCAAGTCGAAAGCAACTTTTTCGAAAGCAATTCCTAAGTAAAAGAAATGGATGGTGTCGAAACCCATCCCTTCGAAAGCATTGGAGAAGCGGCTAAGTTTTGAAAACAAAGTAACCCTTTCGAAACCAATCTGGGTCAAAAGGTAAAAAGGCGACAATTAAGGGTTTTGGCCCCTTCGAAAGCATATACTTAAAACAAAAGGTGCAACCTCCTTCAAAACCATTTCTTTAAAACAATTTGACCCGGTCGGAAGCCAACTAGGTCGAAAGCATTACTATCGAAAGCAAAGCAGGCGCATTTTCATTTAAAAGCAAAGCAACGCTTCGACCCTATTGGAACCCCTTATTTGCCTGCATACCTTCCGCCTATATCCAATCCGCTGCACACCAAGTCTTTGATGCCTTACGCACTGGTTTCGATGTTGATGGTTGCGAAGGAACACGGTCGAAAGCTCGGTGCCGAAAGTGGTGAAACATGTAAAAAGCATGTTTAAACTGATTTTTACCCTTTTTATATAATCTTTTTAACTAACCTGCCTTGTTTGTCAAAATATTATTGGCTGCAAATTTTCTTTTCCAAAAGTACCGTCGAAATTTCAGAATTAAACTAATTAAATTATTTATGAAATTCCCCTTCCCGTTTATAAATATATAAAACATCTAAGTCCCATACCTTAAATAATTTTATATATCTATTTAAAACACATAAGAATTTTTTTATAAAAATTCACATAAATCTCTTTTAATATGTTTTCTAACATATTTAAATTTCAGACCCAAAACACATACATAATTGCAGAAATTAATTTTAAACCCAAATTAATATTTTCTTCATTAGAAAATTCATAATAAATCCACCATAATTCAGAAAATTATGAAACTTGAAACCATTTCCAAATTAATATATCTGACCTCAGATTAGATTCACAAGTCATTTGGATGTCATAAACTAGGTTTTCTAAATCTGTTCTCATCATAAAATGCATATAAAATAGCCTAAATCATCAACAAGTATGTGTGTGTGTATGTGTGTGTGTATCCATTTATCATTCAAAACATGGTAGAACATTTGCAAATACTTTCAGAATCTAAAATCGAAATCAATCAAAAAGAAGAGATGTAGTCATTATTCAACTTTTCTTTGATGTTAAGGAGATAAGATTTGATCTTTGATTTAAGTTAATTAGCTTCTTCAGCTTGATTTTCCCTCTTTTCTTCTTAATGGTGGCATGCCTCTAAGTGTTTGAGTTTTGGTAAATTTTGTAATGAACGTATGAAATGAATGTAGTGAAGGTTTAGGGTATAAAGTTATCGCTTCTACGTATTTTGCCCTTGTCCACTCAACCTAACTTAATTCATTTTAATTTTACTTAGTTCATTAGTTTACATAGGCACGGCTACCCTTTTATAAATCAAAAATCTCACTCTCTTAACAAATTACATTATTTCATTTAATTTACCTAATTAAATACGAGATGAACGGTCCGTTAAAAGTAAGTAGAGAATATTAACATGCCATGTATGTGGATCTCATTTACGTTTGGAAATTATTCAAACATTTTTCAACGCATCGTTTCGGCCCGTCCACCATGCCTTCACTTCAACTAATAACTGCCGCCGCCATATATATAGAAAGGGCATTTTCGGAATTTCAAAAATACACCGAGTAAATCAGTTCATGGAATTTTCTTTATCAGTAGAAGAGATTTTTCAGCGCATTGTTTCGGCCCGCTCACCTTGCCTTCACTTCAACTAATAACTGCCGCCGCCGCCATATATATAGAAAGGGCATTTTCGGAATTTCAAAAATACACCGAGTAAATCAGTTCATGGAATTCTCTTTATTAGTAGTAGAGATAATGTTACTATAAATATGGGGTGTTACAGTTTTTGTGAGTACTAGTTTGACTGTGTATATTGCGTAGTCTGATCCAGAGCATTTGGAATGTGAACTTTTCTTCGATCATTTCAGACTAAAAAAGTATTTCTTTAATACTCACAATAATAGTAATGGTAGTAATAATGGTACTTTTTCATTTTTGTGTAATTTTAAACATTAATCAAGGCCTTGTTTGTTTGGAAAAAATAACCGCTGAATGTTGAATGAATTAAGTAATGAGTAGTTTTTAAATTGTTTGTTACGATCGGTGTTTTGAATATTCTTTCCCATTCATTAAGTATCAACCAACAATCATTTATTACTTTTTAAAATCTATGAATGCTGATTTAACTTTTTTACACACTTGCAAACTAATGTCTCTATTCAAACGTGTTACATCATTATGGGTGAAATAAACATTTTTACATATCTACACTTTTAACCTTAGAAAATCAATAAAATTATCTTTTAAAATCATTTCAAATGTTATTTCATGAATTTTTTGCACAACTTTTAAAACATTGAAAAAGATCGCTTTCTTTTTTTGTATGTGTGTAATTTTGTTTAGAAATCATTCAATTATGTTAAATACATATATTTTATAAATACTGACAATAAGTGAATGTTTGTGTTAAAATTTATTTATAACATGATTGAGTTGGAACATAAAAATGAGAATAGTATACAACCCAATATTCATAGCTGCCAATAGCGAACAGGTTAGGGGCTTTTCTCCTTGAAACTTTCCAACTCAACCAAATCTCAACCCACTTTTACCACCAAACCCTAAAGAGAAATCTCCTAATATTTTAGGAGGAGCTCTAAATAGTAAAGAATCGCCAGATGAACCCCAACCATCTTAACTACCTTCAGGAAGCCCAAAAAAGACCAAGAACTTTTCAGTTATACTACAAAATGGACAAAGATACTCAAATATTGCTTCTAATGCAAGATCTAAATCTGGGAAAGCAAATCCCTATTTCCGACCTCAGGCCTGATACATTAATCAATTGAAACAGCCTTCTTCTTAGGTAGAGATGATTAAAAATAGAGGGTTCAATTTAGACTTTTGATTTAGAATATGTTCCCCAATCACCTTAAAAAAAAATAGTAGTGGTGAAAGAAGGTTTTAGCAGGCGAACGAAAATTAAGTGGAATAGGTTGGTTATCGGCTGTGTTTGGCAATTGCCTAGCTTATCATCATTTCAAGGTATTCATATCAAGAACTTAGAACCCAATGTTAGAACCTCATTATTTGAGATTTTGATAGTGGAAACTACATAAGAATATATTGTGTTTATAATCGACTTTTGCACGAAATTATATCAACTATCGAAGAAATATACATGACGGCGGCAAGACCAAGATGACATGCAATGTATTATTAGTTATAGAGTGTCATGTCTTGAGTATATGTATGTTATAATATCTTCAAAATGTACACACATACAAGCTTTTAGAATGTTCATTTCATTTTAAAAATGGAAAATATGCAAAACCAATCGACTGAACAAGGGTAATCAGTCGACTGATATGTACATATTCATTCATATGTTTTTCTGAAACAAAAATAGTTGACTAATCTTCTAATTCAATTGACTAAATGAATATTCAGTCAACTAAACCTCTTTTTCAGTCGACCAAAACAGTGTTGTTTTGAACTATTTTCTTTCTGTTTTAAAATTAAAAACTCAACCACAAACAGTCGACTATACCCCTCCTACTAGTTGATTAAATCCCACCTACCAATCGACTGGTTATCGAGTAACAACTATTTTATTTGAATTTTGTAAAAGGATCTTCTTCTTCGTGAAGAGTCACTTCGCTCCATTAATGGTTGCAGCACTTCTATCAGTTGTTACTCTTCATGAATGACTACAACTATCTATTCTCTATAAACAACAAACACTTCTATGAATTTCAAAAAACAATTCTTCTTGCTTTCTAATTCTATTTCTTGTTGAATTCTCTCTTGTTTTCAAAAGGTTTATACTATGAACTATTGATCACTTATACATTCAAGTTGCATTTCTCGAGTAATCATATACTTTTAATTCTTCATAAATACACGATATACCACTTACGAAGAAGATTATAAGAAGGTTCTACTATAATGACTCATCCGTGCTAATCAAGAGCATACAAAGTCAAACACTTATCTACTCTTTCCAGTCGAAATCCTGTTGGAGATCTTCAAGCATGTAGTCCTATTCGGCAACTCAGGCGGTTGTAATACCTATTGTTTCGGGCTAAGTGAGGGTATTGTTTTAATCCAGAAGGAGTTTAGGACTGGACGTAGAATGAGAATTTCGAACCAGTATAAAAATCTCTGGTGCACTTTACTTTATAGTTATTTATTTCCGCTACTATTATATACAACCTTTAATTTAATAGAACTATTCATTTTACTCAATTCATAGCGACTTCTATTTGGTATTGGAGCGAGACCGTATAACCGTAACAAAGTTTTTTGATATTCAAATAATATGGACAAACTTCCACAATTTTTGTTAAAGGAAAATCTACTACACAACCATTACTATTTAACAGATTAAATTATTCTTATTGGTCAAATATGATGAGAATATATATGCAGGCTAATGGGTATAACACTTAGAATGTTACACAACAAGAATACACCGTTCTACCACTGATTGTGTACAATGGTCAAACACCTAAAAACTAGATGCTACTAGTAATGCTAAAGCTATGAACATGCTATTTTGCTCATTGGAAAAAAATGATATCAATAGAGTTAGTGTGTGTGGATCTACTTATGAAATTTGGAGCAACTTAAAAATTACTCATAAAGACACAAATAAGGTCAGACAGAGCAAGATTTCTATGCTTAAAAATCAGTTTCAGAATTTTAGAATGAAGAACAATGAGAATATCAATGATGTGTACTCTTGATTTTAAGATATTTATCATTCACTTCATGCACTAAGAAAAAAGTATACATATTTAATATTGTTTTAGAAATCCTTTACTCTTTGGCTGATGATTAGGAATGAAAGGTCTTAACTATCGAAGAACCTAACAACATTTCAACTATAAAATCAGAAGAGTTAATGGGAAATCTCATGTCCTATAAAGTGAATTTGCAGGCAAAATGAATACAAGCTCAAGACAGAAAGACAATCTCATTTCAAGCAGATAAATAAGAATTAGGTATAGGAGACTATGGTTATGCATTTCTAGCCGAAACTTTAGGAAAATTTTAAAGTATAAGAAGACTAAAAAGTTTGAAAATAGTAATAATAATCTGTCATCTTCATTGCTCAAATGAATGTGACAAGATACGCCACATAAAGAAAATTGCCCAAATCTCAAGAAGGAGAAAAATAGCTTCAAAAATAAAAATGAAAAATTCCACAAGAAAAAAAGCAACCATTTTCAGTCGCATGGGATTACTCGGACTCATCTTCATTGTTGACAAGAAAACTTATCAACACATCAGATTTCAAGTTGGATGAGTAATGCTCTCGGAACCTCCTTTCAAATGAGTGGAGATTGCAAAAGCTTTCTTGATAGGTAAAAGTGATCAAAAATTCGCCTTTGGTACCTTTTGACGTAGTCAAAAGAGTATTTTTCTCTCTTTGTAAATTCTTTCGAATGGGTTGACTAAGTACATCGTCGAAACCACCTTTCAACATGGATAAGGGAGGTTGGGTTAAGGACCTAATAGGCTCAGGAAATGGCTGGTTGAAAAGGTTTCGACTCTGTCGAGAGGGGAAGCGCTTGCAATCTAGTTGATTTGAGCTGAGGTTTCTAGGAAATAAGAGGACTTAG
Source organism: Allium fistulosum (assembly GCA_030737815.1). Lineage (NCBI taxonomy): Eukaryota > Viridiplantae > Streptophyta > Magnoliopsida > Asparagales > Amaryllidaceae > Allium > Allium fistulosum. The sequence goes on from CM060905.1 coordinate 1,151,091,386, forward strand.
GGTTTCGACTTGGTCAAATGGGCCCCTTCCGTTCAAGTTGACTGTAGGTTATTGTATTAGTGAAAAATAATGAAATTTTAGCAACGAAGTAAGCAAGATTATCTCAATCCTCTTTTTATTGAACTCAACCGTACAAATTGATCAAATCCCCAATCTGATTTGAGAATTAGGGTTTACTAGTTTAAGAAAAGTATAAGTGAGAAGTAAAAGAAATCGGATCCCTTACAACTGACCCATGGGGTCATATTTATAAGTGTGGGTTGGGACCTTTCGACCCCAAGCTTTTGACGCGGTCGAAAGGTTAACCCCTCTGCTCTCGTGAATGTCCACCAAACTATACCTTTCGACCTAGTCAAAAAGGCTTTGGTCATTCTTTTGTTGCCGCTGGGGGCTTGGCTTCTCTCTATTGCCTTGCATCCTTTTGACTTCGTGGAAAGGTGCTGCTAGAAAGCTTTCGACCTTGTCGAAAGGTCTATTGATGCACTTCTGTCTTGAATGTTGATGAGCCACATAAGTTGACTTGGGCGCTAGCCTTCGATGCTGTCGAAACATGTCTACCTTTGGCTTCAAGTGAGTCGAAACTCCTAAAAGGTTTTGTTGTACATGGACTCCTTCGAAAGCCTTTTCCCTATCTAATTCAGAACATTATGCCTCTATGGTAATGGACATGTAGTTCTTATTCCTTAGGTGAGAGTGGCCCTAACCGTTTCGAAAGGCAATATATGCTTTCAAAAGGGTCGAATTGGTTGAATACTTCTCTGGCGGAAGTGAATGAAGGTAAAAACAAGTCGTTTCGAATGGCTTGGCGCAAAATGTAGAGTATCTGCTATCTATTGTCTTCGAGAGGTGTTTTTTTAAGTACTTTGGATCTTGTTAACATGTTTGCTATTACCTTGGAAAGGTAGCCTTCGACCTTGTCGAAAGCTTCCAATTAGCACAGTCGAGATGTCCTTCCGACCTTCTTGAAAGGTATTGCTGGTGCTGTCGCCTCCTTGTCGGAAGCTATGTTTAACTAGATCATCTTAGTGCTTTCCGATCTATATCAATGCTCTCGTGTTCCTTTTTTCATACTTTTATTCCTAAGAATATTTTATGGATAACATTTAGCCCCCTAGTATGAAAGAAGCATTTGTTCTTTAGGACAAAAACTCCAAAGGATCTCCTCTTTTGTTTCCTGCAAAACAAACAATGACTTCTATAAGGATCTTAACCTTGAGGCAAAACCATGATGAGTATCCTTATAATTCCAGACACTGTCTTGTTATTTTATTAGGTAAAGCACTCAAGCAATTATATGATCATTATAGATATATGAAACGATATCACCTGGTCTGCTGTTGTCAATTAAGTAAACAGACCTTCCCAAAAAGGGCCATCGCACACACTTAACCCTCTGTTCTCAAGTTAATTTTTTTTCCAGCCACCGAGGATTAATTTCCTACTTTTGGCAGTCTTATCTAGTTCCTTTATTTTGGCTTTATTTTTCATCCCTGCACTTTGATGGGAGTCCAACTGCTATCAAAAAAGTCTTATATAAAATCCAACCTCGAGAACTCAATAGACAGTTCATAAATCATTATGAAATATTCAATATTTAAAATTCACAAAATCAAAAATCTGATAAAATCATTAAAGCTTCAACAAGGAAACCAGAATTATGACATCCACACAAATAAGAAACTCCAAGATCCACAAATACATAGAATCACTATGAAAAGAATCTGAAAATCCAAGAATCCAGGATTGTAATCAGAAAACCGTTAGGACCATATCTACTAAACAACCTGCACAAAACTCTTTTCTCTACAACGTCAGAAACTTAATATGAAATCTTTTGATTATCATGGAAATCCGACAATGAAGTCATGAAATGAAAACAAGAAATCTAAAAGAAATTATTATGAAAGTACCATAGGAAAATCAGTGCATATCATTCACAAATCATCATGAAAGTTAACATAAAAAATTCATAATTTTCAAAATTAGCATTTTAATAAGAAATCATACGAAATCTCAATAAGGAGATAAAGAATATAGAATCCCCAAATCATCGTACAAATCGATTAAGAAATTTGAAATTCATTAAATCAGGATTTCAGTAGGAAATCATCATAAAAACTCAATACGGAATTCATCAATCACCATCAAACCAATAAGGAGATTTAGAATTCACAAAATTAGAAATCCAGTAAGAGATCATCCAAAATTCAATAAGGGAACCCAGAACCCGTGAAAGCAGAAATTCAATATGAATTCATCGAAAAACCCAATAAGGAACCAAGGATACAAGCCGTCATAAAAATTAGTGCAGGAATTCGGAATTCATGAAAACAGAAATTCAATATGAAATCATCAAAAATACAACAAGGAAATCTGAAATATGAAATCCATAAATCATCATGAAATTGCAATGAGAAACTTCAGAATTCACGAAATCAGAAATTCAATATGAAATCATCAAGAAAATCCATCATGGAAATCAAGTAAAGTCAGTAAATAATCATAAAGGCCAATGTTGAAATTTTGGCTTCATAAAACTTAATATGAAATTTTCATGAAATGAGATAAGAAATCTGAAAGTTTACAAAATCAATTATTCAGCCAAAATCTTGTTAAGGTCTCATTTGACGAATAAAATATTTACAAATTCATCCAATACATGCACAAAATCAGAATTCTGTCTAGTAATAGTAAATTTAGTTGAAGTGTGATTCCTAAAGTGCCTAAAAGTTAGTAGTATTATGGTTATATTGGACCCGAGTAGTTCCGTAAAGCCATGCAATTACTCGGAATAGTGGTTCTGTATTACCAGTTGACCATTTAGTAGTGCAATGGTCCAAAATAAAATGTTGATATATATAACATATAGCCTCTTCTATCTTAAAGGGACACTTTATTTCCAAGGATTATTTTACCCAATCTATCTTTGAATGGAGTCACTTTCATATTTGGCATAAGAACTTGCTATATATTCTATTCTTTTGACTCGTGTATAGACTTTTACTTTTGGTATCATGTTATGGATTCCTTCTGTTCATTCTTTTATATCATGTTCCCTTTATTTTAGGATACATGTTTCTCAGTCCTTTGATGTAGAAATTATTTCTCAAGCAACAGATGTTCTAAGATTTGCTAATTCATATATTATCCCTTTTGGATATGATTTTGGTCTCTCTATCTGTTCCAAATTTACGGGCATCGGATACCTTTATCCCTTTTGCCTTTGTTCATTTCCCTCTCATGGGTCTCATCTAAGTTTTGGGCAGATAGCTTTCTTTCTTTAACTCTTTAATATTTTGGGTTTTGAATTTCATTTTGAGTTGTAGACATCTTTGTCTTTCTTCTTTTGTTTGGTGTTTTTTCTTGGGCTTTGACGTCTTAGTCTGTTGTTTGATGAGCCTCCTCTAGGCTTGGACATATTAGTCCACTGTTTGATGAGCCTATTCCTGGGCTTGGACATCTTAGTCCACTGTTTGAAGAGCCTCTTCCTGGGCTTCCCTTGTCTCAAAGGAATATTGTGCTTACTGAGCTGACCTTCCTCCATAAGGTTGCTAATGGGTGCTTATCCTGACCATCCCCTAAGTGGTGATATGGACGTTAGGGGTTTTTTGATTTTTGTAGGTTCTAATCCTGACCCTCCACTAAGAGGTGATGTGGACGTTAGGGCTTTTAACCTTCTCTCTATGAGGTGCCTTTGTTAAGGGCTTGAGAGGATTTGACCCTTCCTCCCCGAGGTGCCTTTGGTAAGGACTAAAAATTGTTTTTCTCATAATCGAAATACCCATCTCAAATAAAAGACTAGGAGGTCATGATTCATGAACCTACAGTTTTTTAAGCGAGTATAAGATTCCCAAGTCTGATTTTCTGTCAATGATCTTTTGATAGCTTTAAAACTTTTTATGAAAGGTATGAATCAGCTTCCCCACGCCAATGCTTTTTGGAAAACTTTTGAGATATCAAGACTGTTTAGTCAAAAGTCTTTGTGTGCATTCACTAATGCTATATAATATCTTTCAAAGGTTAGTTTCTAAAATATAGACATTTGTTCCCCCTATGGTTGCGGGGTAATTGGAAATAGTTTTCTTGTGAAAATATGTTTGTGGAATTCTTTTCCAAACTATTTACCAAAAATATAGTTGGGATACATAGTTTTTTTCATTACCATGTCCTGGTAGACACTGCTTAGTGGCAGAGTAGCCTATTTGTAAGCTTTCCTCAAATACTGACAAAGACCTGATAGCGGTAAGTTCCACGAGAGTGGGCCTTTGGATTGTGTTGGTTAAAACATTGATAGTCATCTTGTTTTAGACATCTGAGCTGCCTTCCCCAGGTAGCTAGAAATTTGTTGTACTTCGAGAATGTGTTGAATGCTATGGATTGATTTTGTTTTACCTGTAATAGCGCTCGAATTTTGAATCAGTATATAGTTAGATTTCAATACAAATCTATGTATGAATCAAAGTACATATCAAGTTAAAAAGTTAAGGAAAGAGAGAATTCATACTTGAACTAATGTTGTAGAGCTTCTTGATTTGATAATAATCTGTATTGTTTGAAGTCGCTGAGTTATTTTTTTCAAGAGTTTGCTTTATGCTTCTTTAGTAAATTCCTTTAAAGTTCCTGACATGACCATATTCTGAATTATTCCAGCTAATGTGCGACACTCATCGGTCTTGTGCTCATTTTCCTTATGATAATCCCAATAATTTCCCACTTTTTTGGATTCTGACTGGCCTCTCATTCTATGAGTAGTTGAGAAACTTACTTCATCCTTTACCGAGGCATAAATGTGGGAGAGAGAATGTCCTAAGGCTACATAGTTGGATTCTAGAATTCCCTTCCAAATTCTTCCTCTGTTATCTGACCCTTGGTTGGAATTCTGGAGGCTAGATTTTTCTCCTTCTATGTCTTGTCTCGATATATTCTTATCATGGCTCATGTCTTCTAAATGGATAAATTTGCCTGCTTAGGTATAGAAGTACTGCAAATCTTTACACCCGTTGATACAAAGGTCTTCCCAGAATGGGGTTTGTTTGATCAAGTTTGATGGAACCTCCATAAGCTTTTCTCTATTGCTTACACTTCCTTCCTTTAAGGCCTCTATATTAAACCATTTTAAATATTCATCGAGTGATTCTCCCGGTCTCTGTGGATAGTAGCTAACAAGCTAAAGTCCATAGTTGGATCTTTGTATGCACAAAATTGTGTTACAAATTCATAAGAAATTTTGTCCCAGGAACGGATGGATTTTGCTTGGCAATTATTGAACCATTTGATAGCTATTCCTTGAAAAGTGATCGGGAAAAGCTTGCAGCGAATTGGCTCTGGAGCATTTTATAAGTCAATTCATACTCCAAAAGTCGCTAGATGATCTTCTAGGTCAGAAGTTCCATCATACTTCAATGGGGGGATTTGAATGTGAGATGGGAAGCTAATTGCCATTATCTCTTCTAAGAAAGAAGTTCTTTGCAGAATAACACATTTCTCCGGGTTATAAATTCCCTTTTTATCAAGTGTATCCAACATTATTTAGTGTAGGAGGTCTTCTTGGTCGGCTTCATTTCTGTGGCAACTTTTATTTTTCTTTGGATTGGGCTATTTGACTGCTCGAAGGACCTTTTTGCTTGACACTATGGGTTTAACTCTTGGTCCTTTACCTCTTTTGGAGGTTGCATTTCAGCCTCTACTTCCACAATCTTTTCTAATTCTTGAGGTGGAGTTCTTTCAAAAAGTCCTAATATCGCCATTATTTGTTTTTGTAGATTTTGGGCTTCAATCTCATTGTTTTCCAATTTTATTAAGGTCGATGGTTGTCCAATTTCCAAATTCTTCATGTTGAAATTTGGGACTATGTTGTTTTCCAAAGTTGATTGTGGCATAACTCCTTCATGTGAAATATTAGTATTATTCCTTTGTTCCTCCATTTTTCCTTTTGGATGAGGCTCTCTATTTTATTAATCTGTGATGAAAGTGATTAGGGATTGGAGATTTGAGCCCCCCTCTGTTGCTAAAAATGTTGACAAGAAAACTTGTCAACACCTCAAATTTCAAGTTGGATGAGTAATGCTCTCGGAACCTCCTTTCGAATGAGTGGAGTTTGCTAAAGCTTTCCTGATACGTAAAAGTGATCAAAAATTCGCCTTTGGTACCATTTGACGTAGTCAAAAGAGTATTTTCCCTCTTTGTAAATTCTTTCGAATGGGTTGACTAAGCACACTGTCGAAACCACCTTTCCACACGGATAAGGGAGGTTGGGTTAGGGACCTAATAGGCTCAGGAAATGGCTGGTTGAAAAGGTTTCGACTCTATCAAGAGGGGAAGCGCTTGCAATCTAGTTGATTTGAGCTAAGGTTTCTAGGAAATAAGAGGACTTAGGGTTTCGACTTGGTCAAATGGGCCCTTCCGATCAAGTTGACTGTAGGTTATCGTATTAGTGAAAAATAAGGAAATTTTAGTAACTAAGTAAGCAAGATTATCTTAATCCTCTTTTTATTGAACTCAACTGTACAAATTGACCAAATCCCCAATCTGATTTGAGAATTAGGGTTTACTAGTTTAAGAAAAGTATAAGTGAGAAGTAAAAGAAATCGGATCCCTTACAACTGACCCATGGGGTCATATTTATAAGTGTGGGTTGGGACCTTTCGACCCCAAGCTTTCGACGTGGTCGAAAGGTTAACCCCTCTTCTCTCGTGAATGTCCACTGAACTATACCTTTCGACCTAGTCGAAAAGGCTTTGGCCATTATTTTGTTGCCGCTGGGGGCTTGGCTTCTCTCTCTTGCCTTGCATCCTTTTGACTTCGTCAAAAGGTGCTGCTAGAAAGCTTTCAACCTTGTCAAAAGGTCTATTGATGCACTTCTATCTTGAATGTTGACGAGCCGCATAAGTTGACTTGGGTGCTAGCCTTCGATGCTGTCGAAACATGTCTTCCTTTGGCTTTGAGTGAGTCGAAACTCCTAAAAGGTTTTATTGTACATGGACTCCTTCGATAGCCTTTTCCCTATCTAATTCGAAACATTATGCCTCTATGGTAATGGATGTGTAGTTCTTCTCCCTTAAGTGAGAGTGGCCCTAACCATTTCGAAAGGCAATATATGCTTTCACAAGGGTCGAATTGGTTGAATACTTCTCTGGCAGAAGTGAATGAAGGTAAAAACAAGTTGTTTCGAATGGCTTGGCGCAAAATGTAGAGTATCTGCTATCTATTGTCTTCAAGAGGTGTCTTTTTAAGTACTTTGGATGTTGTTAACATTTTTGCTATTACCTTGGAAAGGTAGCCTTCAACCTCGTCGGAAGCTTCCTGTTAGCACAGTCGAGATGTCCTTCCGACCTTCTCGAAAGGTATTGCTGGTGTTTTCGCCTCCTTGTCGGAAGCTATGTTTAACTAGATCATCTTAGTTCTTTCTGATCTATATTAATGCTCTCGTGTTCCTTCTTTCATACTTTTATTCCTAAGAATATTTTATGGATAACATTTAGCCCCGAAGTATGAAAGAAGCTTTTATTCTTTAGGACAAAATCTCCAAAGGATCTCCTCTTTTGTTTCCTGCAAAACAAACAATGACTTCTATAAGGATCTTAACCTTGAGGCAAAACCATGATAAGTATCCTTATAATTCCAGACACTGTCTTGTTATTTTATTAGGTAAAGCACTCAAGCAATTATATGATCATTATAGATATATGAAACGATATCACCTAGTCTACTGTTGTCAATTAAGTAAACAGACCTCCCCAAAAAGGGCCATCACACACACTTAACCCTCTGTTCTCAAGTTAATTTTTTTTCGGCTACCGAGGATTAATTTCCTACTTTTGGTAGTCTTATCTAGTTCCTTTTCTTTGGCTTTATTTTCCATCCCTGCACTTTGATGGAAGTCCAACTGCTATAAAAAAAAGTCTTATATAAAATCCAACCTCAGGAACTCAATAGACAGTTCATAAATCATTATGAAATATTCAATATTTAAAATTCACAAAATCAAAAATCTGATAAAACCATTAAAGCTTCAACAAGGAAACCAGAAGTATGACATCTACACAAATAAGAAACTCCAAGATCCACAAATACATAGGATCACTATGAAAAGAATATGAAAATCCAAGAATCCAGGAATGTAATTAGAAAACCGTTAGGACCATATCTACTAAACAACCTGCACAAAACTCTTTTCTCTACAACGTCAGAAACTTAATATGAAATCTTTTGATTATCATGGAAATCCGACAATGAAGTCATGAAATGAAAACAAGAAATCTAAAAGAAATTATTATGAAAGTACCATAGGCAAATCAGTGCATATCATTCACAAATCATCATGAAAGTTAACATAAAAAATTCAGAATTTTCAAAATTAGCAATTTAATAAGAAATCATATGAAATCTCAATAAGGAGATTAAGAATATAGAATCCACAAATCATTGTACAAATCGATTAAGAAATTTGAAATTCATTAAATCAGGAATTCAGTAGGAAATCATCATAAAAACTCAATATGGAATTCATCAATAACCATCAAACCAATAAGGAGATTTAGAATTCACAAAATTAGAAATCCAGTAAGAGATCATCAAAATTCAATAAGGGAACCCAGAACCCGTGAAAGCAGAAATTCAATATGAATTCATCGAAAAACCCAATAAGGAACCAAGGATACAAGCCATCATAAAAATTAGTGAAGGAATTCAGAATTCATGGAAACAGAAATTCAATATGAAATCATCAAAAATACAACAAGGAAATCTAAAATATGAAATCCATAAATCATCATGAAATTGCAATGAGAAACTTCAGAATTCACGAAATCATAAATTCAATATGAAATCATCAAGGAAATCCATCATGGAAATCAAGTAAAGTCAGTAAATAATCATAAAGGCCAATGTTGAAATTTTGGCTTCACAAAACTTAATATGAAATTATCATGAAATGAGATAAGAAATCTAAAAGTTTGCAAAATCAATTATTCAGCCAAAATCTTGTTAAGGTCTCATCCGACGAATAAAATATTTGCAAATTCATCCAATATATGCACAAAATCAGAATTCTGTTTAGTAATAGTAAATTTAGTTGAAGTCTGATTCCTAAAGTGCCTAAAAGTTAGTAGTATTATGGTTATATTGGAGCCGAGTAGTTCCATTAAGCCATGCAATTACTCAGAATAGTGGTTTTGTATTACTGCTTGACCATTTAGTAGTGCAATGGTCCAAAATAAAATGTTGATATATATAACATATAGACTCTTCTATCTTAAAGGGACACTTTATTTCCAAGGATTATTTTACCCAATCTATCTTTGAATGGAGTCACTTTATTCTTTAGTATAAGAACTTGCTATATATCCTATTCTTCTGACTCTTGTATAGACTTTTACTTTTGGTATCATGTTATGGATTCTTTCTGTTCATTCTTTTATTTCATGTTCCATTATTTTAGGATACATGTTTCTCAGTCCTTTGATGTAGAAATTATTTCTCAAGCATCAGATGTTCTAAGATTTGCTAATTCATATATTGTCCCTTTTGGATATGATTTTGGTCTCTCTATCTGTTCCAAATTTTCGGGCATCAGATACCTTTATCCCTTTTGCCTTTGTTCATTTCCCTCTCATGGGTCTCATCTAAGTTTTGGGCAGATAGCTTTCTTTCTTTAACTCTTTAATATTTTGGGTTTTGAATTTCATTTTGAGTTGTAGACATCTTTGCCTTTCTTCTTTTGTTTGGTGTCTTTTCTTGGGCTTTGACGTCTTAGTCCCCTGTTTGATGAGCCTCCTCTAGGCTTGGACATATTAGTCCACTATTTGATGAGCCTATTCCTGGGCTTGGACATCTTAGTACGCCGTTTAATGAGCCTCTTCTTGGGCTTCCCTTGTCTCAAAGGGATATTGTGCTTGCTGAGCTGACCTTCCTCCACAAGGTTGCTAACGGGTGCTTATCCTGACCCTCCCCTAAGTGGTGATATGGACGTTAGGGGTTTTTTGATTTTTGTAGGTTCTTATCATGACCTTCCACTAAGAGGTGATGTGGATGTTAGGGGTTTTAACCCTCCCTCTATGAGGTGCCTTTGTTAAGGGCTTGAGAGGATTTGACCCTTTCTCGCCGAGGTGCCTTTGGTAAGGACTAAAAATTGTTTTTCTCATAATGGAAATACCCATCTCAAATAAAAGACTAGGAGGTCATGATTCATGAACCTACATTTTTTTAAGTGAGTATAAGATTCCCAAGTCTGAGTTTTTGTCAATGATCTTTTGGTAGCTTTAAAACTTTTTATGAAAAGGTATGAATCGGCTTCCCCACGCCAATGCTTTTTAGAAAACGTTTGAGATATTAAGACTGCTTAGTCAAAAATCTTTTGTGTGCATTCACTAATGCTATATAATATCTTTCAAAGGTTAGTTTCTTAAATATAGACATTTTTCCCCCTCTGGTTGCGGGGTAATTGGAAATAGTTTTCTTGTGAAAATATGTTTGTGGAATTCTTTTCCAAACTATTTACCAAAAATAGAGTTGGGATACGTAGTTTTTTTTATTTCATTACCATGTCTTGGTAGACACTGCTTAGTGGCAGAGTAGCCTATTTGTAAGCTTTCCTCAAATACTGACAAAGACCTGATAGCGGTTAGTTCCACGAGAGTGGGCCTTTGGATTGTGTTGATTAAAATATTGATAGTCATCTTGTTTTAGACATTTGAGCTGCCTTCCCCAGGTAACTAGAAATTTGTTGTACTTCAAGAATGTGTTGAATGCTATGGATTGATTTTGTTTTACCTGTAATAGCGCTCGAATTTTGAATCAGTATATAGTTAGATTTCAATACAAATCTATGTATGAATCAAAGTACATATCAAGTAAAAAAGTTAAGGAAAGAGAGAATTCGTACTTGAGCTTATGTTGTAGAGCTTTTTGATTTGATAATAATCCATATTGTTTGAAGTCGCTGAGTTATTTTCTTCAAGAGTTTGCTTTATGCTTCTTTAGTAAATTCCTTTAAAGTTCCTGACATGACCATATTCTGAATTGTTCCAGCAAATGCGCAACACTCATCGGTCTTGTGCCCATTTTCCTTATGATAATCCCAATAATTTCCCACTTTTCTGGATTCGGACTGGCCTTTCATTCTATGAGTAGTTGAGAAACTTACTTCATCCTTTACCGAGGCATAAATGTGGGAGAGAGGTTGTCCTAAGGCTACATAGTTGGATTCCAGAATTCTCTTCCAAATTCATCCTCTGTTATCTGACCCTTGGTTGGAATTTTGGAGGCTAGATCTTTCTCCGTCTATGTCTTGTCTCGATATATTCTTATCATGGCTCATGTCTTCTGAACGGATAAATTTGCCTGCTTAGGTATAGAAGTACTGCAAATCTTGGCACCTGTTGATACAAAGGTCTTCCCAGAATGGGGTTTGTTCGATCAAGTCCGATCGAACCGCCATAAGCTTTTCTCTATTGCTTACACTTCCTTCCTTTAAGGCCTCTATATTAAACCATTTTAAATATTCATCGAGTGATTCTCCTGGTCTCTGTTGGATAGTAGCTAACAAGCTAAAGTCCATAGTTGGATCTTTGAATGCACAAAATTGTGTTACAAATTCATAAGAAATTTTTTCCCCAGAACGGATGGATTTTGCTTGGCGATTATTGAACCATTTGATAGCTGTTCCTTGAAAAGTGATCGGGAAAAGCTTGCAGCAAATTGGCTCTGGAGCATTATATAAGTCAATTCATATTCCAAAAGCTGCTAGATGATCTTCTGGGTCAGAAATTCCATCATACTTCAATGAGGGGATTTGAATGTGAGACGGGAAGCTAATTGCCATTATCTCTTCTGAGAAAGAAGTTCTTTGCAGAATAACACTTTTCTTCGGGTTATAAATTCCCTTTTTCTTAAGTGTATCCATCATTATTTAGTGTAGGAGGTATTCTTGGTCGGCTTCATTTCTGTGGCAACTATTGTTGTTTCTTTGGATTGGGCTATTTGACTGCTCGAAGGACCTTTTTGGTTGACACTCTGGGTTTAACTCTTGGTCCTTTACCTCTTCTGGATTATGCGTTTTATCCTATACTTCCACAATCTTTAATGATTCTTGAGGTGGAGTTCTTTCAAAAAGTCCTAATATCGCCATCATTTGCTTTTGTAGATTTTAGGCTTCAATCTCATTGTTTTCCAATTTTATTTAGGTCGATGGTTGCCCAATTTCCAAATTCTTCATGTTGAAGTTTGGGACTATGTTGTTTTCCAAAGTTGATTGTGGCATAACTCCTTCATGTGAAATATTAGTATTATTCCTTTCTTCCTCCATTTTTCCTTTTGGATGAGGCTCTCTATTTTATTAATCTGTGATGAAAGTGATTAGGGATTGGAGATTCGAGCCCTCCTTCTGGTGCTAAAAATGTTGACAAGAAAACTTGTCAACACCTCAAATTTCAAGTTGGATGAGTAATTCTCTCGGAACCTCCTTTCGAATGAGTGGAGATTGCTAAAGCTTTCCTGATACGTAAAAGTGATCAATAATTTGCCTTTGGTACCTTTTAACACAGTCGAAAGAGTATTTTCCCTCTTGGTAATTTCTTTCGAATGGGTTGACTAAGAACACTGTCAAAACCACCTTTCGATACAGAGAAGGGAGCTTGGATTAGGGACCTAACAGGCTTAGGAAATGGTTGGGTTGAAAAGGTTTTGACTCTGTGGAGAGGGGAAGTGCTTCCAATCTAGTTGATTTGAGCTAAGGTTTCTAGGAAATAAGAAGACTTAGGGTTTCGACTTGGTCGAATGGGCCCCTTTCGATCAAGTCGACTACAGGTTATCGTATCGGTGAAAAATAAGGAAATTTGAGCAACTAAGTAAGCAAGATTATCTCAATCCTCTTTTTATTGAACTCTATTGTACAAATTGACCAAATCCTCAATCTGATTTGAGAATTAGCGTTTACTAGTTCAAGAAAATAAAAGTAAGAAGTAAAAGAAATTGGATCCCTTATAAGTGACCCCTGGGGTCATATTTATAGGTGTAAGTTGGGACCATTTGAAGCTGTCGAAAGGTTAACCCCACTGCTCTCGTGAATGTCCACTGAACCATACCTTTAGACCTAGTTGAAAGGGCTTTGGTCATTCTTCTGTTGCCGCTGGAGGCTGGGCTTCTCTCTATTGCCTTGCTTCCTTTCGACTTCGACGAAAGGTGCTGTTAGAAAGCTTTTGACCTCATCGAAAGGTCTACTGATGCGCTTCTGTCTTGAATGTTGATGAGCCGCATATGTTGACTTGGGCGCTAGCCTTTGATGTTGTCGAAACATGTCTTCCTTTGGCTTCGAGTGAGTCGAAACTCCTAAAAGGTTTTGTTGTACATGGACTCTTTCAATAGCCTCTGCCCTATCTAATTCGAAACATTACACCTCTATGGTAATGGACGTGTAGTTCTTCTTCCCCATGTGAGAGTAGCCCTCACTATTTCAAAAGGCTATATATGCTTTCGAAAGGGTTGAATTTGTTGAATACTTCTCTGGCAGAAGTGAATGAAGGAGAAACCAAGACGTTTCGAATGGCTTGGCGCATAGAGTGTCTGCTATGCATTGTCTTTGAGAGGTGTATTTTTAAGTACTTTGGATGCTGCTAACATGTTTGCTATTGCCTTCGAAAGGTAGCCTTCCACCTTGTCGAAAGCTTCCTGTTCACACAGTCGAGATGTCCTTCCGACCTTCTCGGAAGGTACTGCTTGCGCTGTCGCCTCCTTGTCGGAAGCTATGTTTAACTTGATCATCTGTGTGCTTTTTGATCTATATCAATTCTCTCATGTTCCTTCTTTCATACTTTTATTCCTGAGAATATTTTATGGATAACATTTATCATCAGATAGTAAGAGTGATTCAGAACAAGCGAACGTATGCTTCATGGCTTCTAAAAGAGGTATGTAACATCTGTAGTATAGATTTGGGGTATATATGTTCGGCTGTCCTCGGAAATGAGATGCCTAAAATATGAGATGCCTCAGATATGAGATGTATATATTTCTACGTTTTGTCGGGATTTTCCCAAAACCAAGTTGCACAAAGAAGGTGAAGCTGAAATTTTCCATGACATAAGCCAAAATTGAGAGAAAAGTCAATGTACATATATTAGATGTTACTGATAGTTGAGAGAGTCGATAATATGTGATATTTAGTTAACTTGCCTTTCGATTAGTGAGTTGACGCTTCTGTTTTCCATTGCCCGTTTCCTTGAAAATAAGTGCATGACTTAGACATTTGGTTTAGCCACATTGATTTTGGATTTTATAGTGATTGTACTTAGGGATAAGGATGATGGCTTCAGCTAATTCTGAGTCCATTACCTCATTTGCAATCGCTTTTAGTGATTATTATCGACGGTTGATAAGTGACGATTTCTCTTGTATCGTTGCTTATTTTAGGGTACTGGGTTGTGTTGCTTCATCCTTGGGATTTCGAGGATGAAATCCTTTTAAGGAGGGGATAATGTAACGATTCATATTTTGAACGATTTGATATTTAAATAATTTATTTAAATATTGAATGTTAATTAATCAACGGTCCCAAAAATATGATTTTTCACATACAATCGAATTAAGACTCAAGGCCAATTTCGTTGAGTTTGTATTGACATTTCGAATTAACATGAGTATAAGGATTGCTATATTTGAAGATCAGACAATCAGATGGTCGAAACGTTCTCGAAAAGCGCTAAATTATCATCCCGGAATGATGTCCTGGATAACCATGAAATTTATACTGCCGGGATTGGAAAAATGAGTTGATGCATGTAGATGAGTTCTGTAGCGATCAGACGCACCATTTGATCGTGCCGATGTGAGCTCGAAATGCCTGACCGTTTATTTGTGAATTCAAGTAAATTAAATAATATTATTTATATATGGGCCAGTCAAAACCATTCTCTTGTTTCTCATTCACTGTTGCACATCCGTGAGCAAAAACTATGGTCGTCTCCCCTTATCTCCATTTTTAAAAAATAGAGTGATTTGGGCCACTAAAAATCATGAAAATGAGTTTCTTGAGATCGTGGGGAGTAGGGCTATGTGCCCATATGCTCGTTGAAGGGTGATACATCGATTAGCGAGATCAACCTTTGGGGTAACTAACTAGGGCTTCTTATTGCGATCGATTGGAGTGGAGTTAGGCGATGACCATTGAACTTCTTTTAGTGGCGTGCACCATTGCAATAAGTTACGTCGAGTATGGAGCACCATGGAAAATCGCATCCATCACCTAGGGTAGCCTATAGCTTTAGGTCACAACCTTTTAGGCTAGGCCGAGCTTCACATCTTGGGTTCCGGGGCGGAGAGGTTAGGAAGTGAAGTCAGTTGCAACTGACATCGCGTGTTTAAGCAGAATATAGCTCGAGAGAGGGGAATAAATGTACATGACTTGATGTTGTGATACGTTTATGCACATACAAGAAAGTATTAACATTGGGGAAGATGGATTATTAGAGTAATTAAGGTAAATTAATTATTGTTTAAGTTAATTAATTAAATTAGATAATCCAATAACTTATATATTGCATATCTTTTGCATACGAGGTTCTTTTTGAACGCAGTTTCTTACGTTGCACTCATGATGGAGAGCTCTACGACTTGGCGATGGTTTGGTCAGATTTGGTTAAGGTGAGTGATATTGTCTCTCACTATGCTATTATTGTTAGTATAACATTAAAATGATGTTTTGAAATATTTTCTAACTTTAAAATGTGATTTATAAAATGGTTAAATCTATATCTTATTTTATAAAAAAGAATTAAAAGTGTTTTAAATGGTTTTAAATTAAATAGCACATTTTTTCCATTTATGCACTATTTTTCCAATATTGATAGATTCAGGCTATTAGTGATATTTACCCCCACATTGGTTGTTTTGGTTGGATTGTATTGCATTATTATAGATATATGTAGGCTATTATAGATATTTCTATACTTATTGGTTGCATGTCTGCTTTTTTGTAAGTTGGTTAAAAAAGTCATTCGAAGGTGATATAGGAAAATCCCATTAGATAGAATTTAGTGTATATCGATTGAATGCACAAACGATGGGGACTCAAATGATGTGATAGAGTTTCATGCATATCGATTGAGTGCACAAACGATGATAAATCTGAATGGATAGGATAAATATATGGAGGAGTATTGGAGAGTGCGAAGTAATCTAAAGACGAAGGACGATGGACTTGGGTATGTGCTTTAGAATTCAGAGAATATAATGGACGTTTTCATTTGGTTTGTATTTAACCATTTTTAGTTAAGTACGTGACCAAAGTGGTCTTTATCGACTACTCTGGAGTGACCGATATCTGCCACCATTGATGATGGCCGATTTGGCCAAGTTTTACACAGATGATGGAGAGACTTCGAAGAGCATGACGTGAAGGTTCCTTCGATATTTAATTTCGACGCTTTGGCTCTTCGACGAGCGGTTCGACGTTGAAGCAAGGATGCAATGCTTCGACATGATGACTTCATGATTCGACGAAATTGATTCCATAATTGGAAGTGACGGCTTCGACATAATGACTTCGTGATTCGACGAAGTTGATTCCATAATTGGAAGTGACAGCTTCGATGATGGATAGCTGTACTTCGAGAGGCAGAGTAGGCAACGATGAGTTGGATTGATGGGTACTATTGGAGGCGGGTTACAGAATGCAAGATGGCACTCTACGGCTCATGATGGTTATCTAGGGTAGTTCCCAAATGCGATGACTTCAGACGAGGGTTGTAAGGGAGTTCTAGGATGAGATTTGCTATGGATGACATGTGCAAAGGGATCATTGATATTCATAGCTTTCGAGGTATATTCGTAAAGAAGGGGTATGTGAGGATGCTCACTTGGGTTATGATGTGCCCTGAATCAAATGACGACCCTATCCATTTACCCTGGACCATTATGACTGGTAGTCTAGTTCCTGGCCTTTTGAGTGGCATGGATTTGAGTATCGAAACCGGTACTTTGAGTAGTCCTTGACCCGTTGAGGGTGTAATATGAGTACCTTATATCCTATGCACTGAGTGAGTGAACATGAGGATGGTTGATGGATGCTATGTTTGCTTGATTGTTCTATCACCTTACAAATATCACACGATGTAGATATTATCGATGCCAATATCTAGACATCTTTAGTGCTTTGATGTATATTACACTCATGAGGACTATTATTGTAGCATATATTCGATGTTATGTGCTTACTCTATGGATGCAAGGACATGTTAGGTATGATTCCCCATACCCTCTATTCCATAAACTATACCGACTTTTATAGTGTTTTGAGATTATTTGTTGCTTTCACTAGACTATTGTCTGACTCGAGGTTTATACTTTGCTTTTTATTATCTCACGTGCTCTTAAATGAGTAGACTAGACAACAGGTGTAAATAGCACTTGGAGCTGTACTGATGGACGAGCGGGATTTGATGCTTTCTCATACTTATATTTTGAGTTTACTATTGTTTATTCTACTGCGTGACACTATAGAGCCTTGACAATGTTGACTTACTATTAATTAGAGACATTTTATCAATTGGGTTTATTTATCAGTTATATAAACTCTATTACTATTTTGTATAACTGTATGAGCTTGTGTACTCTGATTTTGTGGTTTATATAGTTATTACTATCTTTCCTATTTTATATCCGTGATCACTATTATATTTTATTTGATGCGCCATGAGATATACGACATGTTATGTGATTGTGTGATGTTTTATTTCTTTCTCTTTTCTTCTATTCTCTTTCCTTTTTTATTCCTCATCTTTATTTCTTTTTCTTTCCCTTAACAGTCATCCTACATCGGCTGAGTGCTCCAGCAGCGCA
The DNA here is from genome assembly GCA_030737815.1 of Allium fistulosum. Classification (NCBI taxonomy): domain Eukaryota; kingdom Viridiplantae; phylum Streptophyta; class Magnoliopsida; order Asparagales; family Amaryllidaceae; genus Allium; species Allium fistulosum. The sequence continues at coordinate 1,151,109,218 of CM060905.1, forward strand.
CTATTCATTGTATGAGTATCTGTAGTGTAGGGTGGTCATCAGATTTGTATCAGAGCTTAGGATACGTGATTAACCTAAGTTGATACGATGATCCAGTAGAGATAGTATACGAGCTGTCGCCTTAGACTAGATCGAGAGTATGCTTGTATACAAGAGAGTGTGTATTTGATATATATTTTAGTTTTCAAAACTATATAGTAGTATACCTAGTATATAAGTTATATTGCACACATGAGCACTACTAATGCAATTTTCTTATGAGAGACTGATCATCTTTACTATAAATTAGGAATGATCTGGCATACAATAAATACTGTTATTGACTCCATCTTCGGAGTTGAGGAGTTGGAAGGATCGGGGACCACTGACCTCGATTTATAGAATATGTTCACAAAGATAATGTGAAACATTATTATGGAATACCTAAGTTGCTCCAAATGATTACGGTGCTCCATGGCAAACACCTAGAGTCGACTTTGCCGAGCCGTATAAAGACTATATAAGTCTAAGAGACAAATCATTCCGTTGAATGGAGCTGGCTATTGAGGTGAAAGATGGGATGAATATTTGCCAAGAATCTTCGATGATTTAGAGTTAGATAAAGCAGTGAGGTAGATGTTAACCTCTAGATTACTCGGGGACAAGCAATGAACTAGTGGAGTACCCATATAACTTTAGTTCCCAAGGATTGTTTACTTGGGATCATTCAATAGTTCGCATCGAAGAGAAATTTAGCTCGACTTTCCAAAAGTTGGTGTTGCTTAGGGGGTTCGTCGACTTGATGTACGGTGATATATCTATGTTGGAGTAGATGAGATATCGAAGTACAGTCTATCTTCCATTAATACTCCACTCAGAAAGAATGAAAAAAAATTATCATTGGGTAGAGCGATCATCTTGGGAAGCGATTGGTTAGCCATATTAACGAGCGCTCCGAGAAGTTGATCGAGAAGGCTTTATGATGTGAGAGCCTGAACCCAGAGTGAAGGATTGTCCAGAATGGGTTGAGTAGAGGTAGATAATGGAAGCATGCACATCGAATGCCATTCCAATTTCATTGAGTGGTCCGTCGACAAAAGAGAATGGAAATGACATTACCATTTGAGGTATGCTTTCCATTTAGGGCATTTCCATACGTATTTTATTTAACGTCGAGATTTCAGATTCCTTCATATCTGGCGATTCTTAGATAATTAGGATTAAGACCCGACATTGTTGATCGACCTTTAAATTATGACAAACTTGGTTAGGGGCTCAACTAGACTATATGTGTGTAATGTCCTACATTTTGTCACTAGAAAGTAATAATGTGGATAACTACAGCATCCGAACTGCTTAGTTTCGAGCCTCAAAATGGGAGAGTTTTACCACTTGGTTTGTTTACACTTAGTCTATACATGGTTTATCAAAACTCTGTGTTATCGAGTCATCAATGTTTGTCTATTTGTTTGTTTGTTATTGATTGCTTTAGGTTTAATTAAGTTCAGCATTAGAGTCTAGGAATTTACTGGCTGGAGGGGTACAGTATAGTAGTGGATTGCGAGAAGTCATTGGTGACGATATGGACTAACAGAGCGGACGGTAGTGCTTGGCCTCCCATCTGATGATGAGATGATTGTTAGCTTTCTATATTCGCTATATATCCCATATGATGATTTTCCACTTGTGCCTGTAGCTAGAGAGTATCCAGACACATTTGATTAGGTGACCGGATTACCATAATATAGGATTTAGTTCTGCATCAATCTGGTTAGACGTGCTCGACCAGTAGTTACGCCTTTAAGGATATGATGTCCAAAGAGCAAAGGAGAATAAAAGTGCGAGCAAATGACTATTGACACATTTGTTCATTCGTAAGTGCATATTTGAGGGAGGATGCACCTATAGTGTTCGCCACTGGGGCGTATGGCTCTTTGGGATTGTATATTGATTATCGTGAGCTGAGTGAGGTAGTGAAAAAGTATTCACTCTCACTTATTGATGGCTTGTTCAATCAGCTCTATAGCATGAAGATGTTCTCTCAGTTGGATCTTTTGGTGGCGTTTCATCCACAGAGCGTATCTAGAGAGTGTGCCAAACATAGTGTTTTGTACACTACTTTGATTTTTGATATGTTGGTTAGGCCGTTCGGGCTAACCAAAGCATCGGCATGCTTTGTTGATTTCTTTGAGAATGTTTCGAGAGATCACTTGGGTGATTCCATGCTTGTGTTCATGGATGGTTCTTTCATCTACCCATGGACGAAAGAGGAACATAAGGCACATTGGATGATTGATTATAAATGTTGAGAAAACATCGATTGATGATGAGAAGTTCCCTTGGATTGGCGAGATGCGCTTTACCAAGGACCTCTCGAAGGTAGTAGCACCGTTAAACCAATCTGACGGGAAGAATCATACTTTTTTTAAGATGCGTGGTATTGACATGCGCTATTGAGTGTGACTAAGGGGTTGATGACTGCATTAACGTTACTCATTTCGAGCAGGAATGAAGGGTTGATAGGATATACATGCTTGTGGTACTTAACTAGGTGTGGTATTGATGTTGAAAGACAAGGTTGTCACATATGTTAGTCGACAGACGAAACCGCCTGAGAGGAAGTACCCGACTCATGATTGGAGTTAGAAACTATAGTATTTACTTTGAGAGGAAGAAATACTAGTTCGGGAGTGATATTCCTAAAGTGGACATTGCTTGAGTTTATTGTTGGTTATGACATCAGAACTTGATGTGAGCTAGTGTCAAGATGATGGCTAATTTGATAATCAGACCTCTTTTGATTTAGCGGATCAGTGCTAATCATAGGCGTGAAACTAGACTAGTGGAGATCATGGCTAAATTAGAGGAACAAGTAGTATTTATAGAGGTAATGTAGTGCAGACTCAATTGACATAGTTAGCTCCGCAAGGATGAGATGGAACTCACCGATGGAATGTCAAGGACTAGAAGAGAATATGATAGCGTTTGAGTCACAGTCAATAGAGTGATGAAAATGCTAGATTTATATTTGAGAAGTCTAGTAGGAGGACGTCCAAATTAGTTGACTTATATGTGGAATGGATAATGTAATTCTATTGTATACCAAAAGCATTGTAAGTGGCGAAACCTACTGTTCACTAATGAGTTTTAGGAGAATTTACAAGAGGCGTTTGAAAATTTGGCACCAAATTGACTAGATGATATTGAGATTGAATCAATGACTTCGAGACCTTATAGGCATATTTGTACCGATAGACGTGATAAGAAACACTTTAGAAGGAAGGAAACGGAGTAGTAAAGGTTCAGTTGAGTGAAAGCGAGGGAGATTGCCCATGCGAGATCGATGAGTGCATGAGTACCGCTTGTCCGGACCTTTTCATAAGGGGAGATTTTCATTTTTTGCCAGCTTCCATATTGGATATCATTTTTGATGATTATACTAGATAGTTTAGTATCCAGCAAGCTAGGATAGGCATGGATGTTATTTTTGGATGTTTGATCTTATGTGTGCCAATTTGATGTTTGATTGGTTGCACTCGATATGAATACTTCTGCTTATATGGTTTTTAGGCATGCGGGATAGCTAAGATTCGATATAGAACATTTGTTTGTGATGATTGTTATATATATGATTTATTATGCTTATTTACATGATGATGTTACTATTGTGTTTAATCCTCTTTGTTGAGTACTTAAACAGATATATGGAAGTAAGTGCTGGCTTTTTGGATGCTTACTCGCTTTTATTCGCATCTCAATGTTATGCTCTTTCTATAAAAGAGGCATGTAACATATGTAGTGTAGATTTGGGTATATATGTTTGTTTGTCCTCGAAAACGAGATGCCTTAGATATGAGATGTATATATTTCTATGTTGTATCGGGATTTTTCCTAGACCTTGCCGCGAAAAGGAGGTGCTATTGAAATTTTCCATGATGTAAGCCAAAATTAGGAGAAAAGTCAATGTACATGATATTAGCCGTTCCCGATAGTTGATAGAGTCGGTAATATGTGATATTTAGTTGACTTGCCTTTTTATTAGTGAGTTGGCAATTTTGTTTTCCATTTTCTGTTTCCTTAGAAGTAAGTGCATGACTTAGACATTTGGTTTAGCCACACTAATTTTGGATTTGGTACTGATTGTACTTAAGGATGAGGATGATGGCTTTAGCTGATTCTGAGTCCATTCCCATTGTTGTAATCGCTTTCAGTGATGCTTGTCGAGAGTTAATAAGTGATGATTTCTCTTGTATCATTGCTTATGTGTGGGTACTGGGTTGTGTTGCTTCATCTTTGGGATTTCGAGGACGAAATCCTTTTAAGGAGGGAAGAATGCAACGACTCGTATCTTGAACAATTGGATATTCAAATAATGTATTAAATATTGAATTGTTTATTAATTAACGGTCCCAAAAATATGATTTTTCACATACAAGCGAATCGGGACTCGAGACTACTTCGGTTGAGTTCGTATTGACATTGCGAATTAAAATGAGTATAAGATCATTATATTTGGAAACCGGATGATCCGATGGCCGAAACAACTCGAAAAGCGCAAAATAATCATCCCGGAATGCTATCTCGGATAGCGATGTAATTTATACCATTGGAACTGGATAAATGAGGTGATGAACGCAGATGAGTTGTTTGGAAATTGGACGCACCGTTTGATCATGCGAGCTCGAAACGTAGACCGTTTATTTGAGAATTCAAGCAAAATAAATAATATTATTTAAATATGGGCCAATCAAAACCCTTCTCTTATTTCCTATTCACTGTTGCATTGCCGTGAACAAAAACTAAGGCCACCACCCCTTATCTCCACTAAAAAAATAGAGTGATTTAGGCCACTAAAAATTATGAAAATGAGTTTGTTAAGATCGTGGTGAGGAGGGCTACGGGCCCATATGCTCGTTGAAGGGTGCAACATCGATTAGCGAGATCAGCCGTTTGGGGCAGCAAATTTGGGTTTCATATTACGATCGATTGGAGTAGAGTTCGGCGACGAGGTGAGGATCGTTGAACTTCTCTTCGCGGCCGCATTGTTGCACCAAGTTTTGTCAAAAATAGAGCACTCTGGCAAACCTTGTCCATCACCTAAGGTAGCCCATAGCTTCAGGTCGTGACCTCCTAGGCTAGGCTGAGCTATATATCTTGGGTTCCAAGGCAGAGAGGTTTGGAAGTGAAGTCCGTTGCAACTGACGACGCACGATTTAGCGGAGTATAGCTTGAGAAAAGGGGAGAAACATGCATGAACTGATGTTGCGATATGTTTGTGCATGTACAAGAAAGAATTAGCACCGGGGAAAATGGATTATTAGAGTGATTAAGGTAAATTAATTATTGTTTAAATTAATTAATTAATTAGATAATCCAATAACTTATATATTACATATCTTTTGCATATAAGGTCTGTTTCAGATGCGGTTTGCTGACTCGTGATGGATAGCTCTATGACTTGACGATGGATTCATTAGATTTGGTTGAGGTGAGTGATATTATCTCTCATCATACTATGATTGTTAGTATGGTATAAAACAACGTTTTGAAATGTTTTCTGACTTTAGAATATAATTTCTAAAATAGTTAAATCTATATCTTATATTATAAATGGAATTGAATGTGTTTTAAAATGGTTTTAAATTAAAATAATACAAACTTTCATGCTCACGCCATCAAGCATCTCAAATAAGATGACACAATAACATACACATGGCATGACATGAAGTCACAAAAGGCCATGGTAAGCATATTTTAAATTATAGGTTATTAATAATCACTTTAAATAATAAGTTATAAATAATTAAAATAATGTTGTATGAATTTTAATTGTAATTCTATTTGGGATCGCAGGATAAATTCATGCAAGAATGAGAGAAACTTCTCGAAGGAACAGGATGGGAAGAGCTGACCACTGACTAGGAGGACCGGATCTTTGACGTTGTCATAGAGCTGCCAACACAGAATAGGTGTTATGGTTTTGGGAACCAACAGGTAATGTTTATGTATAATATATTTACGAATAATGTATAGCACATTAATTTTATTAATCATACAATATGAAACTCATACACTTTGTTAAACAATGTTACAGGCTAGATGCAGGCAAAGCAGCTATAAAAAAGCTTAGGACAACGTAGAGATTAAAGAGTTGAGAGCTAGAATCACTGAAATGGAAGAACAAGACTGGCATCAGTCTGTAAAGATAACCCAGTTGTTGGATGAGCGCATTGCTGCCTATATGTAGCAGCATGGAACATTTCCTTCATCAACGGGATCTAAAGGCAATTATCATGTTTGATCGGTTTGATTTTTTTTCTGTTTGCGTTGAGACATTGTACATATATGCCCTTTGAGATGGATGCGGTAGTTCGACTTTGTTAATAGATAGTCTGAGAGTTACATATACTATAAGATGGGTGATGTTGATGTGATTTGATATATATGATACGTTTTGAGATGTTGTTGTATGTGTGAGGTGGATTTGAGGTGGTGCAGAATGTATTTTGACATGTTGACTTATTTGAGATTGGTTGTGGTTGGTTATTGTATATATTGTTGGATGTTTGAGGTGGGTTTATTATATATATTAATGTTTTTTTATTATTGATGTGGCATATGTGATTTGGGCTTTGATATATATGATTTATATGTGTGAAATTGAGTTGCAATATTATATGTGTTGTTTGGGGTTGAATGGCTGCTGTAAAAAAAATACTCAAGATTTCCAACGGCTTTCGACGGCTATGGACGAATTACTGGTAGCAACATACCAACGGCTAGTGACACCAAATAGGTATAGCTGTGTTCTTCCATGGGTACACGACAGGTCATTGAAAGCCATAGGAAATAGGGTGATGAAGCTGTTGGAAATGTCGTCGAAGAACAGTTCTTCGACGACCAATATTTCGACGGCTATTTCTGACGGTTTCCGTTGGTTGTTAACGGCCGCCGACGGTCCCCGGCCATCGAAATTCCTGTTGTTTCTTATAGTGATGTTAAGAATGTTAAACCATAAATTTAGGTTCCATTTAAGAGTTTTGTAGTACCGATTATAAGGGGTTTTGCAAGTACTTGTTTGACTGTGTATTTGCGTGTTTGACCCTGAATATTTGGAATGTGAACTTTACTTCGGTCATTTCTAACTAAATAAGTGTTTTCTAAATATTCACCATAATGGTAATAATAGTAATAATGGTACTTAGTCATTTCTATGTAATTTTAAACATTAAGTAAGGCATCCGCTGAATGCTGAATGGAGTGATGAGTGGTTTTTAGATTGTTTGTTACGATTAGTGTTTTGAATATTCTTCCCCATTCATTAAATATCAACCAACAATCATTTATTACTTTTTCAAATCTATGAATGTTGATTTAAATTTTTTTACATTCCTACCCTTGCAAACTAATGTTTCAATTCAAATATGTTACACCATTATGGGTGAAATAAGCATTTCTACATCTATACACTTTTAACTTTAGCGAATCAATAAAATTATCTTTTAAAATCATTCCAAATGTTATCTCATGAATGTTTTGCGGAACTTTTAAAATACTCGAACGATCGCTTTCTTTTTTTGTATGTGTGCGTGATTTTGTTTATAAATCATTCAATTATGTTTTATACATATATTTTACACATACTGACAATAAGTGAATGTTTATGTTAATTTCTATTTATAACATGATTGAGTTGGAACATAAAAATGAGAATAGTATACAACCCAATTTCATGGCTGCCAATAGTGATCAGATTAGGGGATTTTCTCCTCGAAACTTTCCTACTCCACCAAATCTCAACCCATTTTCACTACCAAACCCTAAAGAGAAACCTTCTGATATTAATGAGGAGGGGCTCCAAATAGTAAGGAATCGCCAAAGGAACCCCAACCATCTTAAACACATCCAAGAAACCCAAGAAAGGCTAAGAACTTTTCAACAATACTACAAAAATGGCCAAAGATACTCAAATATCTCTTTTGACGCAAGACCTAAATCCGGGAAAGCAAATCCCTATTTTCGACCTCAAGCCAGATACATTAATCAATTGAAACAACCTTCTTCTTAGGAACAAACGATTACAAATAGAGGGTTTAATTTAGATTTTTGATTTAAAATATGTTGCCCCAATCACCTTAAACAAAAAAAGAAGTGGGGAGAAAAGGGGTTAGCAGGCGAACGAAAGTTAAGTGGAATGGGTTGGTTATTGCCTATGGTTTTGGCAACCACCCAGCTTATCATCATTTCAAGGCATTCGTGTCAAGAACTTGGAACCCAATGTTAGAACCTCATTATTTGATAATTTGATAGTGGCAACTTGTAACAACCCGTAAAATTTAATGGTTTAAAAGGTTATATTTAACTGGAAATTTGTGAAATTTTAAACAATAAAATTTGAAATTAAAAATTTATTATTTGGAATACGTCTATTTTAATATAGCAACTGGTAAATTTTCATCTGATAATATTGAAGTTTATTTTCCTGTGGAATTTCATTTCAAATCAAGCCGGTTAATAACAGTGAATTTATAAGTTTTCCAAAACCAAAATATGTCAACAGGAGAAAATTTATTCAGATCATTCTGAATCAGACTGCGAAATTCGTTTTTCCAAATTTGGACTTCTACTGCTCCGTTTATCTTAATTCTAGCAAAACAGCAGCATTTTTCGGTACCGATTATCGACTTTTGATCGGATGATCGTACCACTGATATCTGTATATCGTTTTGATCGTCTCGTCGTGCTGATCTCTACGGTATATTTATTTCCGTATTTTGAAGTCCGATACACAACAGAAACGTTGATAACGATCCGTTGTAACGGTACCACTTTTAACTTTTCGCTTTCCTTCGGTTCCAAACTTTGAAGCGTACTGTCCAAACAACAATAATTATTGCTTTGAATGAGCCAGCTGGATTTTCGTGACCATTGCTCTGTTTTATTTTATTTTCCTCCCCACGTTTTTCGGTTCACTTGCAAATATCTCGGCAAAGAATATAATTACAAGTTCTGTTCCTCCTGTTTGCTCTTCCCTTCTCCTTTCCCCAGATCTATTTCTTCTTCCAATATTATTTTTCCTCTCCACCATTCTTCTCCCCATGGCCGAAACCATGCTTGCGAACCATCATTTCATTGCCGAGCCAGCCCCTTCCAGCCAACCCATCACCGAGCCTCCAAGTTGCCAAACAGCCAACGCCCACGCATCTTCCCACCTCTCCCACTTTTCAACCTCCGCTTCCCTTCCCGAGACCTGAACCCGAGCACCACAGCCGATCGCCACAACCGCGGCCAACACCGAACCATCACTATCTTCCCGAACCCCTCTGACCCGCTTCCCCACGACCGCCTACTCGTGCCCTATCACCGGCCACCTCCAAACCCGAACCACTCCCATCTCAGCCCGAACCCAATCGCCACTTCACCAAAACCCTTCGCCATAGCAGCCTCCACCCGTGCCTAAGCCTCCATCCGCCTCCTCCCCCTGAACGAACCACCACCGAGCCACCTTCCTGTCGCCAGCCTTCCACCTCGCCACTTCGCCTCGGTTCCGAGACTTTGCCTGGCCACTGCCTCCACATCTTCTTCTAGTCTCTGGTTGCTATTATACTGTAAGTAAATATATTGATATGTTGATATGTTAGTTAAAATTTTGTTATACAAGTCTTACATGACCTTTAATATGGTAGTACATATTTTGTACAAGCTGTAGTACATAAGTTTTACACCTTGTTTTTTTTGCTTGCTGCAATTCTCGTTTCAATATATATATTATTGGATTCTGTTATCTATATACTTCAAATTTGCATAGTTATAGGGCCAAGCTATTTGTATATGAAGTATTTGGCAATTTTATCAAGTATATATATATATATATATTTTTCGGTTTCATGTATATCTGGTCTGTTAAAGTTAAATTTATAAGTTATATATATAGTATATATGTTGTATATATTTTGCATGAGTAATAGTTTGGTCAGTAAAGATTTTAGGCATGTCGGCATGTATATGTGTAAGTATTGATTTAGATTATAATATATTAGATTTGAATATGGTACATATTAATATTTTGATTTTAAAATGGGTATATATATAGGTATGATTTCGTATATATTCGTTTATAATTACATATTTGGCAGATTGCGTTTATAGTCTGGCTTATACATGTATTTGTATATAAATGGAATCTGCATAATTGATGTTTATAGTATATATATATATATAGTCTACACCTATATTTTGTTGAAAAGCTACAGGCTTCACATATGTGTATTCTTATATTTATTTTATGTTCAAGAAATTTCAACTTTGAAATTGTGCAGTAAATATGATACTTTAAGATATATACATGATATGTTAGGCTGAGATGAATATAGCACATATATATTGATCTTAAATATATTATGTATATACGTTGAGTTATATATATATATGTTTTGTTTAAAACAATGATTTTGGAAAATATAAATACATATATACTTAATTTAATATGGGTTTGGATTTCAGTTGATTTTGAAATTCCTATATATATTTAATTTAATATAGGTTGAATTTAGAATTTGATTATATATATAGTTAAATATAAATTCACCTATATCATTTATCATCATCAAATCCAGTTCATTTATATCATCTATCTTCATCAATCTGGTTCTGATTCGTTATCGTTTTCTGTTATCAGCTTCGTCCATCGTTCCTGTATCTTCATCGAATCGTGTCCATCCAACGTTGCTTTGAAATTCGTAGCTCGGTTCCTTGTCAACCTATCTAGCCTCGAAGGTGAGCAATCACTCACGATTAACGTTCTTGTATTTATTAAATTTGATTTCAATTGAAACGACAATTGAAATATGATACTGTAGTTATTTAAATTGTTATATATGCTATTATCTGTATATGTCCACCTATGACATCTGACACCAGTATCTAGTATTTATATGCCTGTTATTACCATTATCTGTATATGTTCACCTATGACATCTGACACCAATATCTGTTATTTATATTGATGATATATGCCTGTTGTTATATTTTTATTATCTGTTATCACTCTGCAAGTTCCCTGTTAGTATAGAATTCACTATGGGTTGAAATGATACATACCCGAACGGACTTTAGAATAGGAGAATTTCGTTATGGGTTGAAATGATAAACCCAAGCGATTTTCATTTGAATTGAAATTGGGATTACGGGTCGAAATGAGATCTACCCGTATATATTTAAAATTCGGATTGAAATTATAAATATCCATATCACTTAACCGTATGATAAATATATATACAGACACCGTTGGTCCATATATATATATATATATTTTGAAAATGAATTCTATGGTTTTGGAAAGAAATATATGGTTTTAATAAATGTTGATTCTTAAATTATTATATATAAATGGTAATGATTTATAGATTTGATAATAATATTTAATTTAATTAAGATGGATTTAATACATATAATATGTTTAAGTATCAAATTTATATTTCAAATAGATTTTTGGTCAAAATTTGAATAAGTTAAGGTTAGGGAGATAATTTGAATTTAGTTGAATTGTAGTCGATAAAGAATTTTATTTAATTAAACCGATTTGAAACTTATTGAAATTAAGATTTAAGATATGACTTATAACGTGGGTTTGATTTAAGTAATTTAATGAGCATTTCTTGTTTAAATAAATTTAAAGGAATATTTAGTAGAAATGTAATTTAAGGCTAGTCAAATGATATTGAATGTATTAAATGAATATTCCCTGATTAAATAATAATAAAGTTAAATCAAGAACTATATGAAACTGTTAAATTTAACTTTGAAATGTTGAATATTAAAGCTTTGAAATATATTTAGACCTGAATTGAATTGATGAATTTAGCTTTGAATAAATTGGAAATGGGAATTTGAGTTGATTTGAATCGATTTGTGAGACTTGAGGAAATTTTAAATACTTTACTTTTTAAATCATTTAATATATGTATATACTATTTTGGAAAATGGATATATTTGAAATGAAATGATATTTGGGTTTTGAAGTATAAATTTAATTGAAATGACCACGGTGTTAAAATGTATATTTCCACCTTGTAGATAGTTCTGAAGATCCTTAGAGGATGGTTATCTCAACATCCTTTAAGTTACTCGTATTTCAATTGATATTTCACTTGAGTTGGATTTATTTATATAAGAATGTTAATCCTGACTCGAGTGTTTTGTGTTTTGCTTTACGCTCGGGTCAGACCGAGTGATACAGCATTTGAGACTCACCCTTGGAGTTTGGAGCTTCCTTTGGAGATCCAACTATCGCCTCAGCTTTCAGCTCTTCTAGTTGATTTGTTCAGAGAAGTCATCTGTTGTACTGGAGACTTCACTGCATTTGAGATATTCTGTTGTATTTTATTTCTAACTCTGATGTTTATATAGTAGCTTCATGAACTACTATTTTATCTATTCCGCTGCGTATTATTGTATTACTCTGTGTCTGTGATTATGTGATTGATTTATTTACTACATATGCTGAGTTTTGCCAAATTTTTATTACAATCTGTTATTTTGAATTATTCAAGTCAGACATGTGTGGATTTATTGTCGATTTGAATGGTCCAAAATAGCGGGCTGTTACAGTTGGTATCAGAGCGAGGTTCTAGGCAAAACTTAGCATATATAATAAATTTATTTACAGAATCACTTTCATTCGAGTTAAATCTCTTCCTTTTGACTCGAATTTCCTTTGAACTTTGGAACGTTCCCTACGGTTCCAAAATTCATTATTGTCTCTCCCTCTTTGTATTCTTTTGATTCTGGAGTATCCCATAACTCCACTTCGAATGATCTCTATAAGAATAGGCGATCCCGCCAATCTTTGAATGATTGTAAAGGGGTGGAACTCCTTTACAATAGGCATTGATTCACCGGAGATTTATTTATCCCTCGGTTTAGATGCTGCTATCTCTTGTTGTGCCGTATTCTATTTCTAGCGATCGAAAGACGATTTGCTTTGGAATTCTGCATCGATCATATTCCTAAAGTCATGGTTGACCCGATTAAGGTCGCCTACGACTTGTATAAGTATATTCATCTTCTATTTTGAAATTTAATTATCTCATCTTCGTTCGAACTTATCTTCGAATCATAATTCTATTTGATTAGTGCCCCTCTAATTTGAATCCCTATCTTTGTTTTGAAATCCGTCTGTGAATCTTCCTTTGAAAAATCGGGTTTGTTTATATTTTAGAAATTGTTTCCTAAACCGAAAGTATTATCTTGATAAATATGATTTTATTCTATATATAAAAGTGAAATGTTTTCGATAAAGATTATATACTTTTTTTAAAAATGAGAATTTGAGGTTTCGAAAGGATTTGTAATTTTGAAAAAAAAACTATATAAGAAATTTGATTTATCTAAAAATGATTTATAACTGAAGGATTTTAAACTTTAAATTCAAGAATTGAACTCCGGTATTTTGTAACTGGTTTTAAGATTTTGAAATATATAATAATAATAATATGATTTAAAAGTATTTTCCAAATAAGAAATGTTTCAAATGATTTTAATGAGTTTCGAATGATTTCGAAGAAATTTCAAAAAGAAGTTTGATAAAATAGAAGTCCAGAACTCACTTATGTCGCTGGAAAATAATTTCGGTGATGAGTGCACGCATCATCGACATTGATTTTCGAGTTTCAGAGTGAGGGATAGGCCACTTTAGTAGCATCGCTACGTGAGTGATTTTGCGAAACCAATTTTGATTTCAAAATTTTGAAGTATGATTTGATATTCAAAAGATATATGTAAATGTATTTGAAACGATTTAAAATGAGCCGGTGTTCAGCCCTCGAGTTTTGGATTTGATATAACTCTATCTATTAAAATTGATTTACTAATTTGTTGCTGATTTCCAACTCTTGAATTTGAAAATGATTTCTTCAACTATTTTGAAGGTTCGAGCACTTCCAAATCAAGGTTAACTTTTCAAAAGCTAAGAATTTTGAAAAGTATAAAGTATATAAGTTGGTATGAATGTTAAAGTATGTAGTAATATGATTTAAATAAGTTGAAACTGTTTGTTAAGAAAATGAATAAGGCAATTTTAAATTTTTCTAATATGAAATTTAGATTTGAAATGTTTTGAAAATAATTTGGTCTTCAAAATATTTTGAATAAAATTTAGTTTAAATGTTTTAACTTAGTAACATCTTTATGGAACTATATATTTAACAAGTTGGAATAAATATATAAGTTGTACGTATGCTGTTTTATTCGCATAATTAATTTGATCCAAGTTTGAGTACACAAGTTCGAGGTGAATTACACCATTTCGTGTTAGGATTTTTCATTCGATTCTTGATGGCGAATATTTGATATGGATTTTGGGCTAAATTCTAGAATTCTCTATCATAGTATATGGCTATGCAAGGAGATTGATGGCTTCTAGTCGAGAAACCATATCGAAATCCGCATTAGGGAAGTCAAATGGACAATACTAGTTCGAAAGCGAACTTGTGTGATTGAGCGAGCGATCAAATGTGATTTTTCGAAATGATGACGTAGGTACATCGTATATTCTAATATCATTGATATATTTTGACGCTGAAATTGAAAGCTGTCGGGTTAGAATATCTTTGCTTACTAAAAGAAAATTTCCAATTTAAATTACAAAGATATATAACCCATACAAGCAAAGATATTCAATCCCATATGGCTCTTCATACAGCGAAATTTATTTTGATAAATTTGATCCTTATATAAGATGGACCTTACGTAAGTATAAGATGATTTTGAAAACATTTGATTTTGGAAATGAATTGGTTGACTTAAATTATATTGATTTGGGAATTTGGATTTATTTTCTAAATCTATTATTTTGGAAACTTTAAAACTAAAGATATTTAATTGGAGAAGAAATAATTTGGTGAAATTGTATCTGATTTTGGAAGTGAACTGATATTGAAACAAATTGAAATTTGAGAACCTTGTGTTACTAAATACTTGATTTGGGAGTTGTCGAACTTATATAAAATTGATTTGTATGAATATGAAATTGATTCGAAAACTATGGATTTGAAAAGGGTACTCAATCTGAAAAGTGAAATCTTATATAATTAAAGTCTATATAAGTATGATTTGATATACTATTGATTTTGGAAAGTATTTGATTTGAAAATTAAATCTTATATATAATGGATTTTATATAAGTACGATATTTGAAAGTGATTTGAAAAGGTACCATATGATACATATTTTCGAAGTAAAGATATGGAAAGTGCCTTCTGCTTGATATCCGATTTGTGGCCACATCTTGGATTCATTCTATCGATATTATTCTCTCTGATTTTGGTTTTCCGGATATGATACTCGAGTGTCCTTCGAATTCCATGGCGTTACCCATGGTCTTATTGTTCTCTCGTGACTGCACAGCGCAACTGCCTGGCTGAGTCTTGCCTAGGGGTACGGATTGTTTCCTGGGGGATCCAGGCGTAATCATTGTGTATCCTGCAATCTGTGTAGGTCGCGAATAGTAGCGCAAATGCTTGGCTGAGTCTTGCCTGGGGGTACGGATTGTTTCCTGGGGGATCCAGGCGTAACCATTGTGTATCCTGCATTCTACTAGTCATCATGGCGTAACTCGCAAGGCTGAGAAAGCTTACGGATATGGATTGTTTCCTGGGGGACCCAGGCGTAACCATTGTGTATCTGCGAACCATGGTTAGACAAAGGTTTGTTTGTGTTTTTGATTGGATTGTACTTTCCATATCTGTTTTTAAAAGTTTTTCCAGTATATTCACTGGGTGTTGAAACAGGTCTACTAAGTACCTGGAGAATTCTAGTTTTGCGCCTGATCAACGCACTACCAGAGTCTACAGGAACAAGGATAAACTTGTCGAAACATCGAGTTATAAAAGTATTTTCGAAAGAAAATTTGTTTCGTTATAAAGGTATTTTATAATAAAAGTATTTCCAACAAAGAAAATTTTGTATCGATATTTGGAATCGAAACCCTTATGGTTCTAAATTAACTATTCATGCCCGATACTATTCCTTGAATCTACCTTATCTGCTCAGCTTGATTTATTCATCTATATTCTGTTTTTCCAAGTCGTGCTTCTTTTCCTTGTTGACTATATCCTTTTCAAATATTGTTTATTTATATACCATATGGTTTAATAGAAAATTTTAGTGTTATAAAATTTTTAGAAGTTATTAATTAAATAAAACATATTTAAAGTAAATGATTATTGATTATTAATAATGTTGAAAAGTATCTTGAGATAAAAATTAATAAATTTATGAATTTTGGATTTAAATGTTTTCAATAGCTTCTTTGTAAAAAATAAGTAATAATGTAAATAATTGTTTTTCAAATAGCTTACATATATTTATAAAGGTGTTATTTAAACCTATAAATGATACTTATAAAGGAAACAAGAAATTTTACAAATGGGTTGAAAAATATTAAGGTATTAAAAATAATTGAATTGCTAATGAAGTTTTAAAATTTTAAGTAAAATTTATATAGTTCAAATTTATTGTTTAATCTTGACTTTCAATCTATCTTTTCTGTCTGGTTGTTTCTATTCTTCTACCTCCTTTCTTTTCGGGGACGAAAAGTTTTGAGTGGGGGAGAGTGTAACAACCCGTAAAATTTAATGGTTTAAAAGGTTATATTTAACTGGAAATTTGTGAAATTTTAAACAATAAAATTTGAAATTAAAAATTTATTATTTGGAATACGTCTATTTTAATATAGCAACTGGTAAATTTTCATCTGATAATATTGAAGTTTATTTTCCTGTGGAATTTCATTTCAAATCAAGCCGGTTAATAACAGTGAATTTATAAGTTTTCCAAAACCAAAATATGTCAACAGGAGAAAATTTATTCAGATCATTCTGAATCAGACTGCGAAATTCGTTTTTCCAAATTTGGACTTCTACTGCTCCGTTTATCTTAATTCTAGCAAAACAGCAGCATTTTTCGGTACCGATTATCGACTTTTGATCGGATGATCGTACCACTGATATCTGTATATCGTTTTGATCGTCTCGTCGTGCTGATCTCTACGGTATATTTATTTCCGTATTTTGAAGTCCGATACACAACAGAAACGTTGATAACGATCCGTTGTAACGGTACCACTTTTAACTTTTCGCTTTCCTTCGGTTCCAAACTTTGAAGCGTACTGTCCAAACAACAATAATTATTGCTTTGAATGAGCCAGCTGGATTTTCGTGACCATTGCTCTGTTTTATTTTATTTTCCTCCCCACGTTTTTCGGTTCACTTGCAAATATCTCGGTAAAGAATATAATTACAAGTTCTGTTCCTCCTGTTTGCTCTTCCCTTCTCCTTTCCCCAGATCTATTTCTTCTTCCAATATTATTTTTCCTCTCCACCATTCTTCTCCCCATGGCCGAAACCATGCTTGCGAACCATCATTTCATTGCCGAGCCCGCCCCTTCCAGCCAACCCATCACCGAGCCTCCAAGCTGCCAAACAGCCAACGCCCACGCATCTTCCCACCTCTCCCACTTTTCAACCTCCGCTTCCCTTCCCGAGACCTGAACCCGAGCACCACAGCCGATCGCCACAACCGCGGCCAACACCGAACCATCACTATCTTCCCGAACCCCTCTGACCCGCTTCCCCACGACCGCCTACTCGTGCCCTATCACCGGCCACCTCCAAACCCGAACCACTCCCATCTCAGCCCGAACCCAATCGCCACTTCACCAAAACCCTTCGCCATAGTAGCCTCCACCCGCGCCTAAGCCTCCATCCGCCTCCTCCCCCTGAACGAACCACCACCGAGCCACCTTCCTGTCGCCAGCCTTCCACCTCGCCACTTCGCCTCGGTTCCGAGACTTTGCCTGGCCACTGCCTCCACATCTTCTTCTAGTCTCTGGTTGCTATTATACTGTAAGTAAATATATTGATATGTTAGTTAAAATTTTGTTATACAATTCTTACATGACCTTTAATATGGTAGTACATATTTTGTACAAGCTGTAGTACATAAGTTTTACACCTTGTTTTTTTTGCTTGCTGCAATTCTCGTTTCAATATATATATTATTGGATTCTGTTATCTATATACTTCAAATTTGCATAGTTATAGGGCCAAGCTATTTGTATATGAAGTATTTGGCAATTTTATCAAGTATATATATATAATTTTTTTTTCGGTTTCATGTATATCTGGTCTGTTAAAGTTAAATTTATAAGTTATATATATAGTATATATGTTGTATATATTTTGCATGAGTAATAGTTTGGTCAGTAAAGATTTTAGGCATGTCGGCATGTATATGTGTAAGTATTGATTTAGATTATAATATATTAGATTTGAATATGGTACATATTAATATTTTGATTTTAAAATGGGTATATATATAGGTATGATTTCGTATATATTCGTTTATAATTACATATTTGGCAGATTGCGTTTATAGTCTGGCTTATACATGTATTTGTATATAAATGGAATCTGCATAATTGATGTTTATAGTATATATATATATAGTCTACACCTATATTTTGTTGAAAAGCTACAGGCTTCACATATGTGTATTCTTATATTTATTTTATGTTCAAGAAGTGTGACGACCCGCCCTTCTCGACCCTCGAAAATCGACACAAAATACTCAACAGTATAATATGCCGACGATCGAATGCCGGAAAGACAGATTGTAGAAGAATAAGAAAGTAGATAGATGAAGAAAGAACTAAACAACAATAGAACCTCACAGTCGCAGCGGAATAAAATATAATATATAGAACAGAACTTTACACAAACCAAAACTATATCTGTTTATATACAATACATCATCATCAGAGTATGTCATAATACAATCATCAATATCCAGTCAATCATTCAATACAACAATCACAGCAGCGGAATAATACAAGTACGAGAAATACGTCTCGGA
Organism: Allium fistulosum; assembly: GCA_030737815.1. NCBI lineage: Eukaryota > Viridiplantae > Streptophyta > Magnoliopsida > Asparagales > Amaryllidaceae > Allium > Allium fistulosum. Next base: position 1,151,128,109 of record CM060905.1, read on the forward strand.
CTCCAGCTCCTCTCCTGAGCTCCATAGCAACCTATCCTGTAAAATACTCGGTCTGACCCGAGCATTATAATAAAATAACACCCGAGTCAGTCTGGAATACCAGCGCATCATAAATACATCCAAACTGATTATTAAAGTTTCAAAAATCCTTTGAAAACAAAAGCATCTCGTAAGACCACGCCACAAATAAACATGTCGGGTTTTTACCTTACGATAGCTAAAACACTTTTTATAAAAATCCTCTGATATTATAATAGTGTCTATATACAAATACTTATAAAATAGCCGAAATTGTTACATTCATTAAATTCCGGCATACTAGGTATACAAACAAAACTCGTACAAGGCACGTAGGGAAAATGGATTTCCAACGAATGACTAGGCACTGGGGTACCACCTGTCACAGTACGTGGCCTAGATCACAGTACCGAGGACCCACCCTAAGTCCCCTGCAACACAAGGCCGGAATCATCCCTTACTTGATAATTCCAAGTAAAATCACCCCACGGTTGGGATCAGCAACCGCACACTAAGCCGAATATAAAGGGACATCTAGACAGGGATGACTTTACTCTCAAGTGGGGGCTACCCACGAAGCCTTGCTGCATAACCCCTGATTTTCAGTCATTCCCGGTTGATGAGGCTCGAGGCTAAACGATACCTTTATAGCACATATCCCTTAGAATGCCCATCGTCCACCTGACGATGTCACGAAAGCATTCGTCCATATAAGTCCGTCCCGGGTTCGAACGGAACCGAAGGCACTACTCCTACTACATCCATTTTGGAAATATCCTCAGGATTAGTAGCGACTAGCCCTTGCACTTCACTGCTCCATCTTCGACTCCGAACACGATACACGAAACGTACAAACCGAATCGAAGTGGTATTCGAGTCTCCAGACCTAGAATCCCGGTATACGGAAACCCGATCCCGGTCTCTTCGATACGATCAGCGCATTTGGCCAATATTGATAGTCGGTGATTTAACTATCAATTAATGTTCACAAACATCCATACACATCCATCACACAATAAATAATCTCCATATTATTTTATTTTCTTCTAATATCTTTCAAAGATATATTTTCACATTTTCAAAACTCGTTTGAAATTTTTTTTCCAAAACTCTTCCTTTACAAGGTAAATCTTTTACCCTTTATTCCCATCGGAAATAACCAAGTATAAAACAATTTGCATTTAAAACAGTTAAAATACTTTATACTGAAATATACTTTAAAATATGAAAATTACTTCTATTTATTTACTCAAAATATAAATTTAAAATATGTGAAGAAAACTAGTTATTAATACATAAACTTTGATTTAAAAATAAGGGTTTTAGTTTAACTAAATTCAAAATAGCGTTATAAGAAGAAAAATACTAATTTTAACAGCTTAAGCTAAAACCAACTTTTAAATAAATCCATTTGTAAAATAATTGCTAAAATACTCCCAAATTATTACGGTATTAAAACTTATTAATTTATTCCTTTAAAAATAACGATTTCTTAAAATACTTTTAAAACAAATTTTAAACTTAACCTTAGTTAAATAAAATCTTTTTATAAACATTGACTTGGTTTCCCAGGGAAACACTTTCCCGTTTCTAACATTCCAAAGTACTCTTTCATATAAATCCACTGATTTATTTCAAGTCAATTTATGATTTCAACATAAATTTCCAATCCCATACTTAACTATAACTTCCTCCGAAGTTAAATCACGATTTTTCATTTCCGGAAATTCATTTTTAAAATATAGTTTAAACATTTTGGTGAATTTTCAATGGAAGCCAATTTCCAATTCACTTAATTAAATCCCAATGAAGAAACGATATTTTAAAATATTCTATTAACCCTTAAAATTGTACATTTAAATTCGGAAGCTTCATTTTAACATATTTTACTTTTCCGGATATCACTATTCATCATTAAAATAAACCACTGTTATTTTACTCAATTTATAATTTCATAGAATTCATTTCCAGAAAATTTATACTTCACTTTTATCGATTTTATAAACTCCCCGTTATATTTAAAAATCCCAATTTGCTAAATTTACATTTTCCATCCAAACCAGATTTCAAATTTTCTTCTTTGAAATTCTTATTTTTAACAATTCACTTATTTCGTAAAAACCCAATTTTATCCATTTTTAATTAAATTCTGGAATTGTAATTTATACAACAATTATCACAATACAGTTAAATTTCAGATTTATCAATCACATCAATATAAACAGGTATCACTATCAAATATAAAATAATTGCTACATTGTGAGGAATCCAGTTGGATCCCTCCAACCTGTTTTTTCCCTGCATCCACAAATATTAGCACATCGTAATATAAATATCAACCAGACTGATAATCACAGATATAATCAACCATTCACATAGATATTTAAATATCAACTATTTATAATGTCTAGCATCCAGATGTGAGTGAGAATAACTCACTTTGAGTTTCGGCGAGCGTTCGAAATTTAAATTAAACCGAACGGTGTCCGATTTAACCTAAATTTCTACATGCCCGGAATGCTTCCGGAACTGCACCATCTCGTAGCCCTCATTTCTGCGATTCCAACGCATCCAAAATCGTCCGAATCTGAGATCGTATGAGTTCGTTATGATATTACGAAGTTTTGAAATAACTTTAAAACAAATTTCTTTTTATTCTTTATACCATAAAATCTCAGCCGTTAGTCATGAATCAAGGCCGCACAGGGTCTTCTTCCTCACGCGAACGATACCTCCAGGCAAAACAACCCAAACACGTAGATTAGGGCTCGAAATCGCCACCTCCATCCTCGACGAGCCAACGATCAGCTGCCACCACATTGTTCGCCGTAGCCTAATCTTCTCCTACCCCAAACCACGTGAAACTCGGTGCCCTCATTCCCCTTGAATTCGCGATCGAACGCGTGGCGTTTATCGCCCACAACCGGCTCCAAACGACTACGATGGCAGAGATCCTCCGTTGGATCTGACGAGCTCGAAGAGCTCTACAATTTACCAGTTAGAAAATTTGCGAATTAAGGCTTGGATGAAGAGATTTTGAGGGATGAATGTCGAGCGACTTCGGCCATCGAAAAGAATGTAAGCGGCGGCCACGAAAATGATGTTAGGGTTTGATAAATATAAACGTATATATAATATTATTTAATTAATATAATTTCTCGATTTTAACAGTTAATGCAAACGACCTCCAATTCTCACGTTCCGACAGGCTATCCGGGGGTTTTTCCGCGTTCCGGACACGATGGAACAGGTTTCGTAAGCTAATTCGATCGTATGCGCGAGATACGGAATAAAACGATCAATTTAAAATTAAATCGATTAAATCGATTTCGATGCGTTTCGAGCTGCCACGGTCAAACGACAACTCCGATTGCTACGAAAATTGAAATCCAATAATAACTAACTATTACGGATCCAATGGAACTGGTTTCGTCGAATTCCGAGACTGTGCCCCGGAAGGCTATTTTAACTCGTCTATTAATTCGGGCGATTTCTAAAATCATCGAAAACGCTTCAAATTTCACTTTTAAAATTTTTCTTAACTTAATAATAAATCATATAAAATGTATAACCACATTTAAAATCATTCTGGTTCAATCCAGATCAAAATCTGATTAAATTGCATTTTTAATAATATTAAATTCATTATTAAATTAATATAAAATCCCAAATAATAATTTATCGACTTTTAAATTCATCTAAAATTACCACCACACTATTTACACTCCAATAACTCCAAATAAATTTTTAAAACTATTTTTATCACTATTTACACTCAGATTTACCTTTTATTTCAATTTTGAATATTTAAATAGTATCTTCCCGTTATTCAAATTCAACCCGAAATTACTATAATTAAAAATTACAGCTTATTTCATTGATTGAATCTGAATCTATTCATTTCAATATAAATTAAGAATCCACATTAACATTTAAAACGAATTAAATGTTCAAATTCAATGGCTTAAAAATACGGGATGTTACATTCCTCCCCCCTTATAAAAATTTCGTCCCCGAAATTTGCTAAGGTAAAAATATACTTCAACCCAACTCACTTATCCCATTTGCTTAGTTAAAAGCTATATTCACTTTCCCAAAAAGTTTCAGCTCCATTTCAAAACCCTTTGCTTTCTTTACTCTAAAGCCTGTCTTTAACATTTGCTTCCAAAATAACTTTACTAGTTATTAAAAATTTTCCCAAAACCCCAAAAATTTTCTAACTTCCAAAATTTCTGGAAAATTTTGGCGGAGTCTCCTTTGTACGGAGGAGCTTCTGCGATATCGCAGGATACACAAATATATATACATCGGCTCACACGGCCGGAAACCAAAATATATCACAATATATAACAATATATATATCATTTTCCAATTATTTTTGCGTAGGCGTACCTTTTAGCAAATTTTTAATAGCAAGCGGCTTATATAACGCATATACGTGCTCCAACTCTCTCGAACGCCTTCCGTACCTGTACTTACTCAACAAACTCATCAGTTTCAAAGATGTGAGCATTTTAATAACATTTCCAATGTAAATGCAAGCCAAACATATTCATTTCATAACCAAACCAAGCAAACTTCATTATTAACAATGTTAACCATATTTTATCAACAATTCAAAGTTTTCAATCACCATTCAAATTACTTATTCAAGTCCAATTTCATTTTATTTCACTTGAATGATTTACATTCAAGTTTACTATATACAATTCATATTTATCTCAACCAATTCATTTCCACTTAAATATGATTACATATGCCTTTCTTACCTTTTAATTTTACTTACATTCCAAATTTGATTTACAATCAAATTTCATTTTAAACTTGAAACATTTGCATTTCAATTATAATCCATTTTCATTCATATGCAAACATTACTTATTAAAATGCAACCCATTCTGATTGATTCAAAACTAATTTCATTCTCCCTTTAAATCAATTCACTTGCATTTATATACAAACTTTTGAATTAGATTCCAATCCATATCAATTTATTCAAAGGTCAACTTCAATTGCTTTTTAAACAACTCAATTCTGAATACATGCAAATTTCCACGCCATTCAAGCAAAAATTATTGTCACTTAAGCTTATCACCATTCAAAATTAATTTCAACTTGGATGTGTATTAATTTTATTCAATTTTTGCATTGTTCACAATCCAAGTATTTTCTTTTCCGAATGCAATTGTTAAATTCAATATTTCCTTTACATCTTTATTTCCATTAACCAAATTCAAGTTTATATTAATATCATTCGATCCTGGTTTATATTCAACTCATACATTCTTAATTCTCCACAATAATTAATGAATATCATTTCACTTTCAATTCAATTTTATTATCCAACAAATTCCATTCAAATTTCTTAATAAAGCTCATCCACAATCATTTGTTTATTTCAATTTGCTTAAGTAGTTTCTCAATATTACTATTATCAATTTAATTTTATTTCCATCTGATTCTCATTCAACCAATTTCAATTCATTTACAAAGTTTAATGCTCTTCGTTTATTTATCCAATCCATTTTAGATTTATTTTATCAACAAAGAGACCATTTAAATTATTTCCCTCATTTGAATTTTACTTCAATTCAACCCATCACTATTATAATCTAATTACATTATTCATTCTCACTTCCAACATTTATTACCAAAATTAAACCCCAATCTAAATCAGGCGTTTTATTTACCTTCACATTTTTGACCATCTATCAAAATTCTATTTATTGCAATACAAATTCCATTTAATTTAGCTTACACAAAACTCATTGTCAAACAATCATTTTAAATTTAATTTGGTGAGCATTTACTTCATTCAACATCCCTTCAACTAAATTAAATTTCCATTTAATTAAATTCTTATCCAAATTTAATTCAAGGTTAACTGAATTATATATGCAATTTCAATTCAATTCCTTTCCAGAATTAATTCAAGTTCATTTATGTTTTATTTAGCCAACCTGAATTTATACCATTTCCTTTTACTACCTTAAATAAGAATTTAATTACATTCATTCTTATTCATAACACAACAGAAATTTTAATATTCAGCTTAATTCCATCTTAGTCGAAGTTAAACCAAATTCAATTTAATCTTAATTCTCCATATCCAAGTTCAACTTATTTACTAACTTCAGTTCACTTACCTCCTTTATATTTTATAATTGCTTCACCTTACTTTGCATTCCATTTAAAATTAAGTTCGAATTCACCATTCCATTTATTATTTCCATTTGTGATTATAATCCCATTTTACTTGAGTTAAAATCAAATCTTCCATTCTCAAGTTCTCCAACTTATTTACTTGTAAGTTTATATTGCTCATTTCAAACCAATCCACATTTTTATAATCACAATGTCAAATTTTAACACTTAATAGCTTAAGAATATGAATTCATTTGCACAATCATAAGCATTACATTTCACCGTTATCTCAACTTCCATTTAATTCCAATTCATTTAGATTTAATTCAATTTCAAATTCTTAATTTTATTTAACTTATCATAAGTTAAATCTAGATATATTCCATTCACCTTCATTTATTCAAAGTAAATTTACATTCCATATATACTCAATTCTTCTTTAAATCAACTTTCCTTTATAAGTTATATAGTTGAATCATTTCAACTTTCACATTTTTTTATTTAAAATAGAATTCCTAGAATTCAATTTACCCGGATTTATTTCAAAACCAATTCGAAATAAAAATCAACACCTTTCTCTTTTGATATTCAAATCAAATACCAAATTCCAAAACAAACTGCTTTTACCAAACAATTTTCCTTTGAAAATTCCAAAATCACTTGTTTCCCAAACACGTCCAAACAAATACCATAACCAACTATTTTGGTAGCAATCCATCACTTTAGAAACTCGAAAATGAATTCTAATGATGTGGCCAGCATCATCAGGATTATTTTCCAGCGACTGAAGTGAGTTCAATGCTTTCCACTTCCAAAATCCACCTCAAAACAATTTCTATTCAAAAATATTTTCCCAAAATATACTCCATTCTTACAAATGCTTTTGAAAACATTTCTAACATTTCCACAAAGTGAAACTCCCAAAACTTTGTTTAATTCCATTTGAAATCCCTTTCAAATTTTCCGGGGTCAAAATTCTAGTTTAAATCAAATTTTAATTTTTACTTTTCTTATTTAAAACATATCCAGTCAATTCCATTTGGTTATAAACCATTTTAATATTTTAACTTCTTATTTTCTTATATATCATTTCAAATTTTAGATCATGTTCTAATTTCTTATTTGATTATAGAAGAAACAACCAAACAAACAATATATATAATTTAGAAAACTATTTCTTTATATCAAAATATAATTTTGGGTAAAATTATTTCATTTACCCACTTTAAAAACAATACTATGTCGGTTTATCTTGTTTAAGAGTTTAGAAACCCCTATCGATACGGTTGTACTTCCCGCACCGACCAGAATTCATAAACACTCAACCGATAAGTCAACACAGTACAAAAACAATTTTATATCCACTAACAAATACGCTCTCATAGCTATTATTACACTCAACTCATTATAGAGTACTTCTGACTCTATTTAACATGAGAATTTTCCCACCAAAGCCTAAGTTGTCGCCAATCTAAGCTCTGATACCAAGTGTGACGACCCGCCCTTCTCGACCCTCGAAAATCGACACAAAATACTCAACAGTATAATATGCCGACGATCGAATGCCGGAAAGACAGATTGTAGAAGAATAAGAAAGTAGATAGATGAAGAAAGAACTAAACAACAATAGAACCTCACAGTCGTAGCGGAATAAAATATAATATATAGAACAGAACTTTACACAAACCAAAACTATATCTGTTTATATACAATACATCATCATCAGAGTATGTCATAATACAATCATCAATATCCAGTCAATCATTCAATACAACAATCACAGCAGCGGAATAATACAAGTACGAGAAATACGTCTCGGACTCCAGCTCCTCTCCTGAGCTCCATAGCAACCTATCCTGTAAAATACTCGGTCTGACCCGAGCATTATAATAAAATAACACCCGAGTCAGTCTGGAATACCAGCGCATCATAAATACATCCAAACTGATTATTAAAGTTTCAAAAATCCTTTGAAAACAAAAGCATCTCGTAAGACCACGCCACAAATAAACATGTCGGGTTTTTACCTTACGATAGCTAAAACACTTTTTATAAAAATCCTCTGATATTATAATAGTGTCTATATACAAATACTTATAAAATAGCCGAAATTGTTACATTCATTAAATTCCGGCATACTAGGTATACAAACAAAACTCGTACAAGGCACGTAGGGAAAATGGATTTCCAACGAATGACTAGGCACTGGGGTACCACCTGTCACAGTACGTGGCCTAGATCACAGTACCGAGGACCCACCCTAAGTCCCCTGCAACACAAGGCCGGAATCATCCCTTACTGGATAATTCCAAGTAAAATCACCCCACGGTTGGGATCAGCAACCGCACACTAAGCCGAATATAAAGGGACATCTAGACAGGGATGACTTTACTCTCAAGTGGGGGCTACCCACGAAGCCTTGCTGCATAACCCCTGATTTTCAGTCATTCCCGGTTGATGAGGCTCGAGGCTAAACGATACCTTTATAGCACATATCCCTTAGAATGCCCATCGTCCACCTGACGATGTCACGAAAGCATTCGTCCATATAAGTCCGTCCCGGGTTCGAACGGAACCGAAGGCACTACTCCTACTACATCCATTTTGGAAATATCCTCAGGATTAGTAGCGACTAGCCCTTGCACTTCACTGCTCCATCTTCGACTCCGAACACGATACACGAAACGTACAAACCGAATCGAAGTGGTATTCGAGTCTCCAGACCTAGAATCCCGGTATACGGAAACCCGATCCCGGTCTCTTCGATACGATCAGCGCATTTGGCCAATATTGATAGTCGGTGATTTAACTATCAATTAATGTTCACAAACATCCATACACATCCATCACACAATAAATAATCTCCATATTATTTTATTTTCTTCTAATATCTTTCAAAGATATATTTTCACATTTTCAAAACTCGTTTGAAAATTTTTTTCCAAAACTCTTCCTTTACAAGGTAAATCTTTTACCCTTTATTCCCATCGGAAATAACCAAGTATAAAACAATTTGCATTTAAAACAGTTAAAATACTTTATACTGAAATATACTTTAAAATATGAAAATTACTTCTATTTATTTACTCAAAATATAAATTTAAAATATGTGAAGAAAACTAGTTATTAATACATAAACTTAGATCTTCCTGCATATGAGGCCCTTGATTCGAATCTATCAGCTGTTTTTTCATACCTACTCATTACGCAAGCACCTTCTTTCATGTTTCTGTTCCTTTGCGTACCCTGCTGCGTTTTGGCCTGAGGGAATGCAAACCAGAAGTGATGTGGATCATTCAAGAATCGAAGTCGATTTGCTATCAGCCTCTGTCATTAAGTTTTTATTCCTTTTCTGCTCTCTCAGGGTTGATGGCAAATCCTGACAAAAACGAATTTCTCAGTGCTGGGGCTAAGCACAATGTTGAGAACCGGCTTCAGGGACCTTGCTGTTTTTTGATACTTCTCTTCAACTCCGAAGTAGTTTAGTTCTTATTTGATAAGAATAGTTGAAGTGGATTCTCCGAAGAGAGGATACTAAACTGTCATCCCATTCAATCTGATTGGGATGCCCCCGAGCACCAGAATGAGTGCTACGCGTAGGACTAAAGGAAAGAGGAGTTACAGATGGGGATTGATCTTTAACCCGGATGCACTTAAAGAACGCGGCATTGCTCCGTCAGGCTTTCGCCCATTGCGGAAAATTCCCCACTGCTGCCTCCCGTAGGAGTCTGGGCCGTGTCTCAGTCCCAGTGTGGCTGATCATCCTCTCGGACCAGCTACTGATCATCGCCTTGGTAAGCTATTGCCTCACCAACTAGCTAATCAGACGCGAGCCCCTCCTCGGGCGGATTCCTCCTTTTGCTCCTCAGCCTACGGGGTATTAGCAACCGTTTCCAGTTGTTGTTCCCCTCACTGATTAATGAACCTACAAAATCCCTCAAATTGTATCCCCTATCTACAACAATTTTCACTTCGGGTTCCGGCGAATTCGTTTTTATTTGATTTGATATATTGTAGTTGGTAACGATGGTGAATTAACAGAAACGGAAAGAGAGGGATTCGAACCCTCGGTAAACAAAAAGCCTACATAGCAGTTCCAGTGCTACGCCTTCAACCACTCGGAGGAATAAGCATCGGCTAACTCTGTGCCAGCAGCCGAATAAAAATGAGAATAAAAAAAAATGTTGTGAGTCTGACCAATAAATAAATTTTGGTTAGAATAATTAACCGAAGAAATCAAAGAATTCTTTTGATGATTTAAAAATAAGGGTTTTAGTTTAACTAAATTCAAAATAGCGTTATAAGAAGAAAAATACTAATTTTAACAGCTTAAGCTAAAACCAACTTTTAAATAAATCCATTTGTAAAATAATTGCTAAAATACTCCCAAATTATTACGGTATTAAAACTTATTAATTTATTCCTTTAAAAATAACGATTTCTTAAAATACTTTTAAAACAAATTTTAAACTTAACCTTAGTTAAATAAAATCTTTTTATAAACATTGACTTGGTTTCCCAGGGAAACACTTTCCCGTTTCTAACATTCCAAAGTACTCTTTCATATAAATCCACTGATTTATTTCAAGTCAATTTATGATTTCAACATAAATTTCCAATCCCATACTTAACTATAACTTCCTCCGAAGTTAAATCACGATTTTTCATTTCCGGAAATTCATTTTTAAAATATAGTTTAAACATTTTGGTGAATTTTCAATGGAAGCCAATTTCCAATTCACTTAATTAAATCCCAATGAAGAAACGATATTTTAAAATATTCTATTAACCCTTAAAATTGTACATTTAAATTCGGAAGCTTCATTTTAACATATTTTACTTTTTCGGATATCACTATTCATCATTAAAATAAACCACTGTTATTTTACTCAATTTATAATTTCATAGAATTCATTTCCAGAAAATTTATACTTCACTTTTATCGATTTTATAAACTCCCCGTTATATTTAAAAATCCCAATTTGCTAAATTTACATTTTCCATCCAAACCAGATTTCAAATTTTCTTCTTTGAAATTCTTATTTTTAACAATTCACTTATTTCGTAAAAACCCAATTTTATCCATTTTTAATTAAATTCTGGAATTGTAATTTATACAACAATTATCACAATACAGTTAAATTTCAGATTTATCAATCACATCAATATAAACAGGTATCACTATCAAATATAAAATAATTGCTACATTGTGAGGAATCCAGTTGGATCCCTCCAACCTGTTTTTTCCCTGCATCCACAAATATTAGCACATCGTAATATAAATATCAACCAGACTGATAATCACAGATATAATCAACCATTCACATAGATATTTAAATATCAACTATTTATAATGTCTAGCATCCAGATGTGAGTGAGAATAACTCACTTTGAGTTTCGGCGAGCGTTCGAAATTTAAATTAAACCGAACGGTGTCCGATTTAACCTAAATTTCTACATGCCCGGAATGCTTCCGGAACTGAACCATCTCGTAGCCCTCATTTCTGCGATTCCAACGCATCCAAAATCGTCCGAATCTGAGATCGTATGAGTTCGTTATGATATTACGAAGTTTTGAAATAACTTTAAAACAAATTTCTTTTTATTCTTTATACCATAAAATCTCAGCCGTTAGTCATGAATCAAGGCCGCACAGGGTCTTCTTCCTCACGCGAACGATACCTCCAGGCAAAACAACCCAAACACGTAGATTAGGGCTCGAAATCGCCACCTCCATCCTCGACGAGCCAACGATCAGCTGCCACCACATTGTTCGCCGTAGCCTAATCTTCTCCTACCCCAAACCACGTGAAACTCGGTGCCCTCATTCCCCTTGAATTCGCGATCGAACGCGTGGCGTTTATCGCCCACAACCGGCTCCAAACGACTACGATGGCAGAGATCCTCCGTTGGATCTGACGAGCTCGAAGAGCTCTACAATTTACCAGTTAGAAAATTTGCGAATTAAGGCTTGGATGAAGAGATTTTGAGGGATGAATGTCGAGCGACTTCGGCCATCGAAAAGAATGTAAGCGGCGGCCACAAAAATGATGTTAGGGTTTGATAAATATAAACGTATATATAATATTATTTAATTAATATAATTTCTCGATTTTAACAGTTAATGCAAACGACCTCCAATTCTCACGTTCCGACAGGCTATCCGGGGGTTTTTCCGCGTTCCGGACACGATGGAACAGGTTTCGTAAGCTAATTCGATCGTATGCGCGAGATACGGAATAAAACGATCAATTTAAAATTAAATCGATTAAATCGATTTCGATGCGTTTCGAGCTGCCACGGTCAAACGACAACTCCGATTGCTACGAAAATTGAAATCCAATAATAACTAACTATTACGGATCCAATGGAACTGGTTTCGTCGAATTCCGAGACTGTGCCCCGGAAGGCTATTTTAACTCGTCTATTAATTCGGGCGATTTCTAAAATCATCGAAAACGCTTCAAATTTCACTTTTAAAATTTTTCTTAACTTAATAATAAATCATATAAAATGTATAACCACATTTAAAATCATTCTGGTTCAATCCAGATCAAAATCTGATTAAATTGCATTTTTAATAATATTAAATTCATTATTAAATTAATATAAAATCCCAAATAATAATTTATCGACTTTTAAATTCATCTAAAATTACCACCACACTATTTACACTCCAATAACTCCAAATAAATTTTTAAAACTATTTTTATCACTATTTACACTCAGATTTACCTTTTATTTCAATTTTGAATATTTAAATAGTATCTTCCCGTTATTCAAATTCAACCCGAAATTACTATAATTAAAAATTACAGCTTATTTCATTGATTGAATCTGAATCTATTCATTTCAATATAAATTAAGAATCCACATTAACATTTAAAACGAATTAAATGTTCAAATTCAATGGCTTAAAAATACGGGATGTTACAAGAAATTTCAACTTTGAAATTGTGCAGTAAATATGATACTTTAAGATATATACATGATATGTTAGGCTGAGATGAATATAGCACATATATATTGATCTTAAATATATTATGTATATACGTTGAGTTATATATATATATGTTTTGTTTAAAACAATGATTTTGGAAAATATAAATACATATATACTTAATTTAATATGGGTTTGGATTTCAGTTGATTTTGAAATTCCTATATATATTTAATTTAATATAGGTTGAATTTAGAATTTGATTATATATATAGTTAAATATAAATTCACCTATATCATTTATCATCATCAAATCCAGTTCATTTATATCATCTATCTTCATCAATCTGGTTCTGATTCGTTATCGTTTTCTGTTATCAGCTTCGTCCGTCGTTCCTGTATCTTCATCGAATCGTGTCCATCCAACGTTGCTTTGAAATTCGTAGCTCGGTTCCTTGTCAACCTATCTAGCCTCGAAGGTGAGCAATCACTCACGATTAACGTTCTTGTATTTATTAAATTTGATTTCAATTGAAACGACAATTGAAATATGATACTGTAGTTATTTAAATTGTTATATATGCTATTATCTGTATATGTCCACCTATGACATCTGACACCAGTATCTAGTATTTATATGCCTGTTATTACCATTATCTGTATATGTTCACCTATGACATCTGACACCAATATCTGTTATTTATATTGATGATATATGCCCGTTGTTATATTTTTATTATCTGTTATCACTCTGCAAGTTCCCTGTTAGTATAGAATTCACTATGGGTTGAAATGATACATACCCGAACGGACTTTAGAATAGGAGAATTTCGTTATGGGTTGAAATGATAAACCCAAGCGATTTTCATTTGAATTGAAATTCGGATTACGGGTCGAAATGATATCTACCCGTATATATTTAAAATTCGGATTGAAATGATAAATATCCATATCACTTAACCGTATGATAAATATATATACAGACACCGTTGGTCCATATATATATATATATATATTTTGAAAATGAATTCTATGGTTTTGGAAAGAAATATATGGTTTTAATAAATGTTGATTCTTAAATTATTATATATAAATGGTAATGATTTATAGATTTGATAATAATATTTAATTTAATTAAGATGGATTTAATACATATAATATGTTTAAGTATCAAATTTATATTTCAAATAGATTTTTGGTCAAAATTTGAATAAGTTAAGGTTAGGGAGATAATTTGAATTTAGTTGAATTGTAGTCGATAAAGAATTTTATTTAATTAAACCGATTTGAAACTTATTGAAATTAAGATTTAAGATATGACTTATAACGTGGGTTTGATTTAAGTAATTTAATGAGCATTTCTTGTTTAAATAAATTTAAAGGAATATTTAGTAGAAATGTAATTTAAGGCTAGTCAAATGATATTGAATGTATTAAATGAATATTCCCTGATTAAATAATAATAAAGTTAAATCAAGAACTATATGAAACTGTTAAATTTAACTTTGAAATGTTGAATATTAAAGCTTTGAAATATATTTAGACCTGAATTGAATTGATGAATTTAGCTTTGAATAAATTGGAAATGGGAATTTGAGTTGATTTGAATCGATTTGTGAGACTTGAGGAAATTTTAAATACTTTACTTTTTAAATCATTTAATATATGTATATACTATTTTGGAAAATGGATATATTTGAAATGAAATGATATTTGGGTTTTGAAGTATAAATTTAATTGAAATGACCACGGTGTTAAAATGTATATTTCCACCTTGTAGATAGTTCTGAAGATCCTTAGAGGATGGTTATCTCAACATCCTTTAAGTTACTCGTATTTCAATTGATATTTCACTTGAGTTGGATTTATTTATATAAGAATGTTAATCCTGACTCGAGTGTTTTGTGTTTTGCTTTACGCTCGGGTCAGACCGAGTGATACAACATTTGAGACTCACCCTTGGAGTTTGGAGCTTCCTTTGGAGATCCAACTATCGCCTCAGCTTTCAGCTCTTCTAGTTGATTTGTTCAGAGAAGTCATCTGTTGTACTGGAGACTTCACTGCATTTGAGATATTCTGTTGTATTTTATTTCTAACTCTGATGTTTATATAGTAGCTTCATGAACTACTATTTTATCTATTCCGCTGCGTATTATTGTATTACTCTGTGTCTGTGATTATGTGATTGATTTATTTACTGCATATGCTGAGTTTTGCCAAATTTTTATTACAATCTGTTATTTTGAATTATTCAAGTCAGACATGTGTGGATTTATTGTCGATTTGAATGGTCCAAAATAGCGGGCTGTTACACAACTACACAAGGATATATTGTGTATATAATCGACTTTTGCAGGAATTTATATCAACCATCAAAGAGATATACATGACGGAGATAAGACGAAGATGACATGTAATGTATTATTAGTATTAGAGTGTCATGTCTAGAGTATATGTATGTTAAAATCTCATCAAAGTGTATACAATACAAGCTTTTAGAATGTTCATTTCATTTTAAGAATGGAAAATATGCAAAACCAGTCGACTGAATAAGGGTAACCAATCGACTAAAATGTGCACATTTATTCATAAGATTTTCTAAAACAAAAATAGTTGATTAATCTTCTAAATCAGTCGACTAAATGAAAATTCATTCAACTAAACCTCTTTTTCAGTCGACCAAAACAGTGTTGTTTCGAATTGTTTTCTTTTTGATTCAAAATTAACAAAATCGACCACAACCAGTTGACTAAACCCCTCCCACTAGTTGACTATACCCCTCTCAGCTGTCGACGGGTTATCAAGTAACCACTATTTTATTTGAATTTTCAAAAGGGATCTTCTTCATGAAGAGTCACTTCGCTCCATTAATGGTTGCAGCACTTCTATTGGTTGTTACTCTTCATGAATGACTACAATTATCCGTTATTTATAAATAGTAAACACTTCTAGGAATTTCAAAAATAATTCTTCTTGCTTTCTTACTCTATTTCTAGTTGAATTCTCTCTTGTTTTCAAAAGATTCATATTTTGAATTATTGATCACCTATACATTCAAGTTACATTTCTAGAGTGATCATATACTTTCAATTCTTCACAAATACAAAATATACCACTTATGAAGAAGATTATAGGAAGGTTCTACTATACTGACTCATCCGTGCTAATCAGAGCATAAAATGTCAAACACTTATCCACTCTTTCTAGTCAAAGTCCTGCTGGAGATCTTTAAGCATAAAGTCTTATTCAACAACTCTGGCGATTGTAATACCTATTTCTCCAGGCAAAGTGAGGGTTTTTTAAATCCAGAAGGAGTCTAGGACTGAACGTAGGATAGGAAGTTCGAACCAGTATAAAAATCTCTGATGCACTTGATGTTAGAACCTCAATTTTCAGTTTTTTGATTGTGACAACTATATAAGTCAATATTCTTGTATTCTTGTGTACTAACCATTTATGCAGAGATTCATTGAAGATTCGGGTTCACAAAGCTATGAAGTTGTTTTACTTTTTTCTAGAGTCTGTATATTATTAGAACTATGTTAAAATCTCTCCAATATGATATACACACACTAATAAGTACACAAAGTTGTGAAAATGCACAAAGCAGGCTATAATCAGCCGGTTGAATGTCACCATTCAGCCGTCTGACTACTGAAACGTAGAATAATTTTCTATGCAGTTTTAGCCGGCTGAATGGAAACATTCAGACGGCTGAATAAGACCAAAAATGGCATATTTGCTTGCTGTATCAAATTTAAACCAAATCAGATGGCTGAATTGAAAAATTCAGACGGTTGGTTGTCGATAACGGCTAGTTTTCTAAAGGGATGCTTCTCTTCAACAAAAAGTAACATCTTCTATTTTAAGGGTTGCATCCGTTCCTTTCATTGCTCCTTTTCGTCAAAGATTGCAACTCTTAAAACTCTATAAATTGAGTCTAGAATCCAACAAACATTTTAACTTAACTGATTTTTAGTTTTCTTGAATTCTTACCTCTTATTCTCTATTTACCATTTACACTCAAAATACATACAATCTTTGATTGTTGATCACTCTATCTTCCACATTCTTCAAGCACATTATACTATATATCATAAAGGAGAAGATTATAGAAAGATTGTACTTTATTGACTTATAGTGCTATTTAAAGAGCATATTACAGTCAAATACTTTTGTTTATTTGTAAAGAAGTCCTTTTCGGTTGCTCAAACGGTAGATGTCCTATTCGGTTGCTTAGGCGGTAGAAGTCATGTTTGGTTGCTCAGGCGGTGTAAACCTATTCCTCCATGTTAAGTGAGGGTTGTTGGTTTAATTCTAGAAGGAGTCTGGGACTAGACATAGAATGGGAGTTCGAACCAGTATAAAAATCTCTGGTGTCATTTACTTTACTATTTTATTTATTTACTTGCTTAGTTTATATTCTGCACAAGTAATTTATAAATACATCCATATTACACGATCCTATATCACAGTCACTTTCATTTGGTATCAGAGCAAGGTCATCTTATAACCGTAACATAGTTATATGATATTTTAATATGGAAAACAACACTAGCACAGTAACTAACACAAGTTTCCTTGAAGGTTAATCTACTGCACGACCACCACTATTTAATGGATTGAACTATAATTACTGGGCTACTAGGATGAGAATTTATATACAAGCTAATAGTTATGAAACCTGGAATATTACTCAAACTGAATATACCATATCTACTACGGAATATTCACAATGGTCTAACACACAAAAACCGGATGCTACATTAAATGCTAAAGCCATGAATATGTTATATTGTGCATTAGACAAAAATGAATTTAATAGAGTAAGAATGTGTAAAACAGCTTATGAAATATGGCGTACACTTAAAATTACACATGAAGGTGCTAACAAAGTAAAGCAGAGTAAGATTTTTATGCTCAAAAATCAGTTCTAGAATTTCAAAATGAAGCAAGATGAAACAATAGATGAAATGTACTCTAGATTCCAAGATATATATCATTCTCTTTTAGCATTAGGAGAAACATATACACACTTTCGTATTGTTTAAAAAATCCTAACTCTCTAACGGATGAGTGAGAACGAAAAGTCTTAGCAGTCGAAGAAGCCAACGACATTTCAACTATTAAACAAGAGGAGTTGATAGGAAATCTAATGTCTTATGAAGTCAATCTCCAGGCAAAACGAGTACATGCTCAAGATAAGAAGAATATAGCATTCCAAGTAGAAAAGGATGAATCAGATTCAAATGAGGAAGATATGGCGTTCATTGCTAATTTTTTTTAAAAGTTTTTTAAATTCAAAATGAGAAACAAATTCAGAAACAACAAGAACAGCTCCAACAACAATAACAACAAACCATCATCTTCTGCTCTAGAATGTTATGAATGTCATAAAAAAGGTCACATCAAGAAAGACTGTCCTGATCGAAAAAGAGACAAATATAAGCACAAGAAAGACAGATTCAAAAAAAAAGTTTCTCTATCACTTGGGACGATTCAAAATCATCTCCATCATCAGATAGTGACTCAGACAGCGATTCAGAACAAGCTAACGTATGTTACATGGCCACAAATGACGAGGTGAGTGATCTAACTTTTGATGATTTATTGGAAATAAACTCAGAATTACTTGACAAACTAAGAAACATTAAAAGAAAGTATAAAGAAACTCTTGAAAAATTAAATAGGACTGAAATTGAGGTAGATATGTTAAGAGATGAGAAACAAATTTTAGAAGATGAACTTGTAAATACTCAATAATCTTATTCTAATACGACATCTCAACTTTCTATGTTAAGTCAAGAAATAGAAACTCAGAAGGAAAAGAATGATGCTCTTTTAATTGAAAATCATGATCTTAAAGCTAATGTTAAAATATTGGAATTAATTTCTAGTCTTAAAACAAAATTAGATGATATTACTAAGAATGTCTCTAATTTTAACAAAGGTAGAGAAAATCTTTCTAAAATTATAGAAAATTCTCAAACAGTTTCAAATAAAAGAGGACTAGGATATAAGCAAGTTTCTAAAATTATTCCAAAGAAAAAGGATTCCTTATTTCAAAAAGAATAATAATACTATTGAAAAACCAATTTAAAAAGTTACAAATTATTCTAAATCAATTAAGATTTGGGTTCCTGAAACAAATAATTCTTTGATTAGAAATAAATATATAAAATGTATTATAGAAACTATTCACAAAAATAAAAATTTATTTTTAAAAGGAATTTTGAACCCTCTTGGGTTTGGTTTCCTAAGACCTAACTTTTTAGGACCTAAATAAAAAGGTGGGTACCAATGTTAATTCTATATTTTGCAGGTACCACCTAAAAGCAGTGGAAAATGGATATTGGACAGTGGTTGCTCAAAACACATGACATGAAACAAAGAGATGCTAACGAACATTACCTACTCAGATGAAGATTCTGTCACCTTTGGAGACAATTCTAAAGGTTATATCACCGACAAAGGCGATGTGAGCAATAACAGTATATCTGATTTACCTCTTATTAAAAATGTTTTATTAGTTAATAATTTAAAACATAATTTACTTAGGATCAGCCAACTATGTGACAAAGGATTCAATATTTCTTTTTCTAAAGATAAATGTAGCATTTTTGATCAAAATAAAAATCTTATTTTTGAAGGTTTTAGAGATAAAAATATATATGTATTGAATATGAATATAAATAAAAATACTAACATGTGTTTGATAGCCAAAGAAAATGATCCTTGGTTATGGTGCAAAAGATTTTGTCATATTAATTTCAAAGCTATAAACAAATTATCTTAAAATGAATTAGTAACAGGTTTACCAAAAATGAATTTTAAATTAAACAATATTTGTGAGGCTTTTCAATTGGGTAAATTATCAAAATCATCCTTTAAATCAAAGAAAAATATTTCTACTATACAACCACTTGAACTATTGCATTTGGATCTTTTTGGTCCAACTCAAATTCTATCCATAAAGCATAGCAAATATGTGTTTGTTATAGTAGATGATTTTTCAAGATATACTTGGACTGTTTTTCTGAAAAATAAAAGTGACACCTTTGAAAATTTCAAAATCTTTGCTAAAAGAATTCAAAATTTCAAAAATTTAAAAATTAAGAATATTAGAAGTGGTCATGGAGGTGAATTCAAAAATGAAGCTTTTGAACATTTTTGTAATAAAAAGGGAATTTACCATAATTTTTCTTTTCCTAGAACACCACAATAAAATGGAGTTGTAGAAAGGAAAAATAGAACTTTACAAGAATGTGCAAGAACTTTATTAAACGGAAGCACTTTACCAAAACAGTTTTGGGCAGAAGCTCTAACAACTGCCTGTTATGTTCTGAATCATGTTTCCATTCGACCATTAACAAAACACACTCCATATGAACTGTTTTATGAATGAAACCCAAATATTTCATATTTTAAAGTTTTTGGTTCATAATGTTTTATTTTAAACACAAAAGATCAGCTTGGAAAATTCGATCCGAAATCTGATGAAGGAATTTTCATATGATATTCAAAACGAAGTAAGGCTTATCGAATTTTTAATAAAAGAACTAAAACAATCAAAGAAACACTTCGTGTTTCCTTCGATGAAAATTTTATGTTTAAAAAGAATTTTGAGGATGACGAGATAATAACTAAGACGGTGACAAATACGTTTACTCAAAATAATTTTGAAGAAGATAAAACATTGTTCATAATTTTGAAGAAGATGAAAATATTGTTCATAATGAAAATGAATTAAGATCTCCTCCTAGGATTTTACAAGATCACCCAGTAGAAAATGTCATAGGAGAAATTGATTCACATGTGAGAACTAGAAATGAACTTAATCAAATGGGCCATGTAGCATTCCTTTATAATATTGAACCCAAAAATGCCAAAGAAGCCTCTACTAATGACTATTGAATTATACCTATGCAGGAAGAGTTAAACCAATTCGAACGAAGCGACGTTTAGGAATTAGTTCCTAGACCAAGTGACCAAACAGTCATTGGTGCTAAATGGGTTTTCAAAAATAAAGCAGATCAACATGGAAAATAACTAGGAATAAAGCTAGATTAGTTGCACAAGGATATAATCAAGAAGAAGGAATTGACTATGAAGAAACGTTTTCTCCAGTCGCACGACTAGTAGCAATACGTATCTTACTAGCCTTTGCATGTTTTCATAATTTTAAACTTTATCAAATTGATGTTAAAAGTTCATTTTAAATAGATATATAAAAGAAAATGTTTATGTTGAATAACCTCCACTATTCTCATATGAAAAATTTCCAAACCATGTCTATAAACTTAAGAAAGCTATATACGGTCTAAAACAAACACCCCGTGCATGGTATGAACGTCTTAAAGCTATCTTATAAATTCTGGTTTTGAAATTAGGAAGGTTGATCAAACTCTTTTTATTAAACGAACTAAAAAGAATAGTTTAATTATTCAAATTTATGTTGATGATATTATTTTTGGTTCTATAAATGATAAGTTATGTCAGGAATTTTCTAATATAATGACCAAAGAATTTGAAATGTCACATATAGGGGAATTATCTTATTTTCTTGGATTACAAATTAAACAATTAGATAATGAAATTTTTATTAATCAAGAAATATATTGTAATAATCTAACTAAATGCATTGGTATGGAAAACACTTCTGCCAAACCAACTCCAATGAGTACAACAATACATCTCGTTAGAGATGAAGATGGCAAGAGTGTTGACCAAAAATTATATCGAAGTATAATTGGATCATTACTTTATCTAACTGCTAGTAGACCTGACATAATGATGAGTGTTTGTTTATGTGCTTGATTTCAAGCAAATCCTAAAGAATCACATATGCGAGTGGTGAAAAATGAATATTACGTTATCTAAGCAAAACCAAAGATTTTGGACTTTTCTAATGTCCTTTCGAGTTAGTATCATATAGTGACGCTGAATTTAGGGGATGTCAAACGGATCGAAAAAGTACGAGCGGGACTTGCCACTTCATTGGACAATCCTTAGTCTCCTGCTTTAGCAAGAAACAAAATTATGCTTCACTATCGACATGTGAAGCAGAATACATTTCTACTGCTTTAGCATGTGCTCAAGTAATCTACATGCAACAAACACTTTAAGATTTTGGAGTAAATTTATCAAAATCAACTATTTATTGTGATAACACAAGTGCTATAAACTTATCTAAAAATCTTGTTAATCATTCATGAACAAAACATATTGACATTCGTCACAATTTTCTTCGTGATAATATTAAATAGATATAGTCAGATTAGACTTTGTGTCTTTTGAAAACCAGCTAGTTGATATATATACATAACCCCTAAATGAAAATATCTTTATAAAATTAAGAAGAGAACGTGGAATTTTATCTCTAAAAGATTTGTGATGTTGTGACTATTACATGCTTTATTTAATTATGTTTTTGTTATCTATGTGCTGGTATCCTTATTTTTCTTTACATATCCCTACATTTTGTCGATGACAAAGGGGGAGAAATTTGTTAAAAAATTATGCATATAGACAAGGGGAGTATTCAGACAAGTACCATGTAAATTATTTATAGTATATACACTTATGTAGTTGGCATCATCAAAAAGGGGGAGAATGTTAGAACCTCAATTTTTAGTGTTTTGATTCTGACAACTATTTAAGTCAATATTCTTGTATTCTTATGTACTAACCTTTTATGCAGAGATTCGTTGAATATTCGGATTCACAAAGCTATGAAGTTGTTTTACTTTTGTCTAGAGTCTTTATATTATTAGAACTATGTTAAAATCTCTCCAATATGATATACACACACTAATAGGTAAAACTGTGCAAATGCACAAAGCAGGCTATAATCAGCCGGCTAAATGTCAACATTCAGTCGTTTGACTGCTGAAACCTAGAATATTTTTCTATGCAGTTTCAACCGGCTGAATGGAAACATTCAGATGGCTGAATAAGACCAAAAATGGCCTCTTTGCTTGCTGTATCGAATTTAAACTAAATCAGATGGCTAAATTGAAAAATTCAGACGGTTGGTTGTCAATAACGGCTAGTTTTTTGAAGGGATGCTTCACTTCAACAAAGAGAAACATCTTTTATTCTAAAAGTTGCATCAGTTCCTTTTCATCGTTCTTTTTCTTCAAAGATTGCAACCCTTAAAACTCTATAAATTGAGTCTAGAATTCAAAAAACAATTAACTTAACCGATTTTTAGTTTTTTTGAATTCTTACCTCATATTCTCTATTTACCATTTGCACTCAAAATACATACTATCTTTGATCGTTGATCACTCTATCTTCCACATTCTTCAAGCACATTATACTATATATCATAAAGGAGAAGATTATAGAAAGATTGTACTTTATTGACTTATCGGTGCTATTTAAAGAGCATATTACAGTCAAATACTTTTGTTTATTTATAAAGAAGTCCTATTCGATTGCTCAGGCGATGTAAACCTATTCCTCCAGGTTAAGTGAGGGTTGCTAGTTTCATTCCAGAAGGAGTCCGGGACTGGATGTAGAACGAGAGTTCGAACCAGTATAAAAATCTTTGATGTCATTTACTTTACTGCTTTATTTATTTACTTACTTAGTTTATATTCCGCACAAGTAATTTATAAAACATCCATATTACACGATCATATAGCACATTCACTTTCACTTGACTTTATAGTTCTTTATTTCTAATGCAATTATATACAAGTTTTAATTTAGTAGAATGGTTCTTTTATGTAACGGCTCGGGTTTTGCCCGTTCGAAAATCAACATCCGTACTTCACATTGTACTAGAATGCCGCAGATTCGACCGTTCAAATCCGATTCGCCGGAGCTATAACACAATTAAGTAAATAACACAGCGGAAGAAAAGAATAATACATTGATATATAATATCTGATACAACAGAGTGATACAATGAATATCAATATACATCAGAGATATGATACAAGAAATAGCAGCAGAAAAGAAAATGATAACAACAACAGCGGAACAATATCAATAGAAATGATAACTCCAAAATGATCTTCAGACAAGAATGAATCCACAACTCCAAGATAAGCAACTCCGATGAATGAACTAGCTCCAGATAATCTACTAAACCTGAATATCTGAAAAGAAACCCAACTCTAGACTGCTCGTGTGGAAAATAATGAGCACCCAGAGTTTAGGAAGGGAACAATAAACTCCGGATCAGTCATGGGACTGGTGTGAGCAACAAAAACAGTTTATCTTTAAACAAACACAAAAGATTTTAAACATTGAAATCCGCAATGCTTTTGGAAAATGAAACTACCATAAGACCTCCCGCCACACACATAATGCAAACGCAGAATTGGAGGAGATTTCTTCTTATGATAGTCAAACATGCTTACTACGCAAATCATTGGATATTATTATTATTAGTGCATAGTGGAAACCATTTTGAAAGTATAATATTAATCTTAGCCAGCATAGACATTCCGAACTATGCCTACTATAGCTACCATCTAAACAGTGGGGCGCCACCATAAGTAGATGGCAGGTTCTACAACTAATACCGTACTGGTTCGTATTGTTTCTTTGGATTTTCCAACAAATGGTCAGGCTAAGGAACTTCCTATGCCACGTAGGAAACGCCTCTGGCGGGACGTCCCGAGAGACAAACTGCTCTCTGCCAAACAAGGCCGGGTTACCCCTGTAACAGGTAACTCACGAATATGTCATCACCCGGTCCTTTGGGACCTTTATCCGAGCGCTCGATATCCAACATCACACATCATAAAGAAAGTGTATCCACATGAGTAAGTATCAGGGCTCCATACCATAATACCACCCCTTTCCAGAAGGAAATGACATACCCTAAAGGGCGCGACCCTCATAACCTTGCCGCAACGATCCTGTTTCGACCATTTCCGGGTTGTGAGGCTCGACGAAGTCTCGTCCACAAAGCTACGCTTTGTTCACAAAGCCATGCTTCGGGTCAAACAAATGATCAACCTATGATCACAAAGATATAAGATCAAACAAATGATCATATCGCAAATGATCAAACACTGATCATTTCACAGCAGCACTCAGCATGCCACATTACCAAATTGGGATATATCGCTGATAAATTTCAACTACATAACCTCTGAGCTCGTACGTCTCAGAGAAGGGTGTTAAGCTAAGAGAATAAATTCTCCGCCACCAACAGAAATGTATTTGAAAGAAATCGGCTTTATATCTCAAAGTGTAATGTCAGACATACAATCCATACAAGTCTGTTCCGGGATCGAACAGAACCGAAGGCACTTCTCACGAAGCCCTTGCAAATCCGGATAATTTCCAATCACATCCGGACTTCCCGTCACTAAGGATGATAAAACCTCTATACCGGGGATCAGCCGATGCAGAGTAACTCGACGGTAATCCTTCCGTTTTCAAAAATATCCGGTCTTCAACACCGGTCTTCAAATGCTATCCATATCGACGTATCACATATTCGGAGTGGGTTATACGACCCAAAGGTCCTCTCCCGGCTAAACCGAATAGTGAGCGTAATATTTAAAAATCATATGGATATGGGATTTCAATTAAGTCACAACTTATTACCCAAAATCTTTCTTTTCAAATGGTTTAACAAATTACCATTTTTAAATCTTTAAACAAAAAGATTCAACCTTTACGGTTTAAACAGTTTCCACACTTTAATCTTTTAAACAAAAGATTCATTCACAGATTTTCAAATTAATTTCCATTTCAATTTGATTAACTCGTTAAACCTTTAAATCAAGATTTAACTTATAGCTTTCAAAACAATTCCATTTCAAATGATTTAAACCAATCATTATTTTAAATCTGTTAGAAATAAACAGATTCAATCCATAGCTTTCAAAAACAATTCATTCATAACTTGGAAAACCATTTTCAATTCGTACTTGAAATTCCTTTAATTAAACTGGAATTTCATTTCTTATATATGTGAAAGCTTTTATCATTTAAAAACAAACAGTTTCATTTCAGAAAATCTGATTCATTCATACGAGTGGAAATCCTTGGGTTAAATCCAAATTCCCAAAATTTTACTTTTAAATGGTTTAACTTTATATAAACACATTTATATCATCTTTAATCCCTAGTTTCAAATCATAGAATTCAATTTCAAACTTGAATTCAAATTTAAATCCAATTATTTAAATTTTCAAAACTCGATTAAGTTATTCAAAATAACTTTTATCTTTGAAATTCTATTTCAAAAGCTTTCACTTTAAACCCGAATTTCTAATTTCAAAATCAATTGAAATTAAAATTTCAATTTCAAAAACATCAAATTTAAATGATCTGTGACTTAACCGATTTCCACGTGAAATCCATATTTGTGTGTGTAAAAGTGTAGTTCAGGGGTTTTACACACAATAGTGCAACATCAATTATCACAGATATATCGATAAGCGGTAAAATCGATAACGCTTATCTTCATTCACAGATTCATAGATAAAATAAATTTATCGGTCACAAAGATTAACTATTATAATTCGATGTGGGTTTCGGATAACCAACTGGAATCCGACTCCCTGTCGCATCGAAATTCAAATGTCGTTTATGGGTCAAGGGTTTTCATATTCACATAGTAATATATCACAGAAACAGATATATATATCGCAGATAAGTAAATTACCGATCACATCATAAATCAGGGTATATCACAAAGCATCATATATCAGGGATATCAATCAATAGAAAGCACTCAATAGAATTCAAATATTCATAAGTAAGATCAATTAGTTATCTGATAAATTTAAATCAGATTAATTACCCATGAATTCAATTACTAATCTTGGTTAATAAACATTAATTAATTACAAATCATTTTAATTAATTAACCTTTAATCATTTATTAATTAACTTTTAATAATAAATTAATTAACCTTAAATTAATCTTTAATCATTTATAAACATGATTAAATTAATAGTTCAATCCTAATAAATTCATTTTATTTCCAAATTAAATTTATAACTTATGAATTGATTATCAAATTCTGATTTATTAATTACGAACCATTTGATTAATTTATCAAACACTTTAATAAATTAAATTATTCTTGATTTATCATATCAATTTAATTACTTAATGATTCCTAGTTAATTACCTTCATTAACAAATAACATTTTTATTTATTACTTTCCTAAGAAATTATCTTAGATTAAATCATTATTAATCATTTCTAATTATTAATAAATCTAAATTATTTATTCATGATTTAAATAAATCATTATATTAATTATTTATTAATATCTAATTCAAAATCCTTAACTTATAAATTAATCATTCCTTTCTTAATAAATCTTTACCTCTTGATCATTTAATTAATCTTAATTAATCACATTTAATAATTAATTCTTAATTAATTACCATTTTTAATCTTTTATTTTCACTTACTTGCTTAAACACTTTTAAGTTATTTAAACAATTTAAATTTTAAAACTTCTTTGATTTCAGAACAAGGATTCAAATTATATTTGAATCCAAATTTAGATTTGACTTAAAACTTATTTACCATTAAAAACTTTATTTCTTTCAAATTCAATTATATATACCTTTTAAGGTTGTTTACTAAAAAAATTAAATTTAAAACTTAATCTTTTTTTTTTCTTTTTTTTTTCCAAAACTGGGATTTAACTTCACTCGAAGTCAAACTTAACTTTGATTTAAAATTTAAATCTTATTTTATAAATTTAAATCTCAGTTTTAAACTCAGGCAACCAAACAGAGATGTAAACCTGAAGCAACCATTTGACTCGAGTATCACCATACCCTGCTTCGAGTCCTACCCCCCAAAATCTCGAGTAAAGCTTCGAGTCAACACACGCGAGTTCACCCTGCTTCTTCCCCACTATATAAATTCCAGAACTTCCAAAACTCGTGCACTAGTGCACGGTGCACATGCTCACCGTCTCTGATCGCCGACGAACTCCACTCTGGCCTCCAACGAATCGACCTTGAACTCGACAACATCTCGCTATCACGCAAATGCCACGATTCGATCGAGAATCGAATTCGACGAAAATACACTTAACCTGGTAACAAGCATCGCCAGGAAAACGACCACCTCCGATGATCCCTACCTCGAGAGACCCTGCTATCCTCACCGTAGCTCCGCCACCTCTTCCAGCATCTCCAGAACTGCTCGCGATCGTCTCCAGCTGTGCCTCGACGCCGCGATTCCCGTTTGAACTTCGACGATAACCACAGGGTGTTAAACCCTACTTCTACTCCGATCACCCACTATAGTGATCTGAAAATTTAGCGAGTATTTTTCCTAGACTCTACGACCGCTTAGCTAGCTACAGTTCCATTCACGAGATCAAACGTTTAGCCGATCACCAGAATTTTACGAAACTCGTGATTCCGTTCATCCATGCATTTCTCATTCGATACTAAACAAAAAATCTTGAATTTTATTTTAAAAATCATAGCTTTTGATGTCGAACACGATGATGTAGGTGAATCAAGAAGATGTAACACTTGAATTTCGACATGATTTTGAATTTCACTGCGTATGTTATTCTCAGTCAAATTTTCTTCATTTTTAATCTTAAAAACATTCCTTTTTGAACTTTGATTTTGATCATATAAACATAACTGGTTTAGATCTTAAAGCCATGAATCAGATGAAGGGAATTTAATTATTATTTTTTTTGATTTTGAATAGGTTTAAATTCTTTTTATAAACCTGGAAACAGAGATGTATGCACAAACATATCCACCACATATATATGATTTTGTATACATTCAACTAGATTTCAAAACTTCATTTCAATATAAATCACCATATCAATTCAAAGATCAGATCAAAGAAGCTTGCTCACAAACAACAACATATAAACAGAAAGATGCTACTCACCTGGTTTCAAAGTAAACAGAGTTTGCTTTTCTTGGATCAGCTTGAGAAACTGCTTGCTAAAGCTCTTATCTTCAATTCTCTAGTTTGTAGTTGATATATTTTGTTGTTTAATATGTATTCTATTTCAAGTTTGAATGATGCTCATTTTCAAATTTTTGTCAGCTTGAAATGATCGAACTGAGGTGAGGAAGACTTGATAAAAAAATGAGTTTACAGGGTGATAAAATTTGTTTAAGCTAAAATGAAATGCTTACAGGAGATGATGATATTTGTACAAGGTGATATACGGGTTTGTACAATGTGAGCAGAGATTTTTCTCTTCTTTGTTGGCTGAAATCATTTTTCATTTGTTGACTAAAGATGTTTCTATTTCGGTGGTTGCAGACCTTGCTTGGTGGCTGAGGTGATTTATGTTGTGTGCTAGGATGGACTTGCATTAATTGTCATTGTACAACTTGTCCAATTTTTTGTTGTTCATACATATCTTTATATTGAGTGTTCTATCTTTATATTGAGTGTTCTATGAGTGTTCTATCTTTATCTTCCCATCATCATACTTATATATACATATATTCTCATATATGGTGGCTGATATCTTTGTTTTGGTTTTGCTGGGAGGCTGCATTAATTGGTGTTGTACAATATATTTATAAAATCTTTTCATTTCGGCTGAAGGTACTCTATGTCTTCATGTTCATATTTTCTTCATTTCTTTATGTTATTTGTTTTCACACTTATGCTTGAATATATTTCTTTGCTTACTCACATTTATATTTGATTGCTTCTTTTACAAGTGTTGTCTGGTTTGTATGTTTTCTTTTCTTTTGCCTTGTAATATAAATGAATATATTGTTACATACTTGAATATATATTAGTGTTTGTATTTTCTTTTAGTTTATTTTATTTTATTACGTTAAAATGTAGCTACTTTGTTTACTTTTTTGAATTATACTTTGTAATATTACTTGATAATATATATAAATTCCTTTAGTTAATATGTTGTTAAAATTAAGCGAATGTTCTACTTTTTATTTTATTAAAATTTATCTTATATAAATTTTCTATTTCTAGTTTTAAATATAAATTATTATTATTTTTCTTCATTTTTATTATCAATTTTACTTTAATACTATTTGTCTTGTATTTCTATATTTATCTTTATTCAAAAAATAAATTTAATTATCGATTTAAAATAGATTAAAATTCGGGGTCGTTACAGACTTCCCCCCTTAAAAGAATTTCGTCCTCGAAATTACCAAGGAGACAAAAAGATAGATGGAGAATATTTCATCAACTCAAACTAAACATCCATTCTGCATTTGGCTTACCAAATCAGAATATCAATAACATACACAAGAACGAATCTATTGAATTCTTTCACACGATACTCGGGTTATCCAGATCTACGAAATATGCAGTGGCATCGGTTAGTTCAAAGTGATAACTAACCATTCGTTGAATATACTGGGTCCCAAAGAATAGACAGATATATGGATACAATTTCAAATTTTTAGTTTAGAAACTAAAACATATCTATCAATCATAGCAAACAAAACAACCAATTCATCCATACAAACAATTTTGGCTCATTTGGAGTTTATGTCCCATTTTAATATATCAAATTTCTTCCTGGATCTACCAGAAATAATCATAGAATTGAGAAAAGATGACGAACAAAAAGATCGATAGAGA
Organism: Allium fistulosum; assembly: GCA_030737815.1. NCBI lineage: Eukaryota > Viridiplantae > Streptophyta > Magnoliopsida > Asparagales > Amaryllidaceae > Allium > Allium fistulosum. The sequence goes on from CM060905.1 coordinate 1,151,158,769, forward strand.
AAGGATAGACAAAAAGATTGCTTCCTTGTTGTTACAGAGTATTGACCATTTATAGTCGTATTTCTCTGTCCCCTATCACATCCTCTTCTTGCACCCATATCTACTATCAGTGGATAGCAAGAGAATTTACTGAGGCGTACGGACGGATATCTGAGAATTACTCATTCTAGAGTATACTTCACTCTATCTCTAATGAGCTACTTAACGTGTTATACTCCTGAGCTAAAGTTCAACCTTAGCTCTGATACCACATGTAACGGCTCGGGTTTTGCCCGTTCGAAAATCAACATCCGTACTTCACATTGTACTAGAATGCCGCAGATTCGACCGTTCAAATCCGATTCGCCGGAGCTATAACACAATTAAGTAAATAACACAGCGGAAGAAAAGAATAATACATTGATATATAATATCTGATACAACAAAGTGATACAATGAATATCAATATACATCAGAGATATGATACAAGAAATAGCAGCAGAAAAGAAAATGATAACAACAGCAGCGGAACAATATCAATAGAAATGATAACTCCAAAATGATCTTCAGACAAGAATGAATCCACAACTCCAAGATAAGCAACTCCGATGAATGAACTAGCTCCAGATAATCTACTAAACCTGAATATCTGAAAAGAAACCCAACTTTAGACTGCTCGTGTGGAAAATTATGAGCACCCAGAGTTTAGGAAGGGAACAATAAACTCCGGATCAGTCATGGGACTGGTGTGAGCAACAAAAACAGTTTATCTTTAAACAAACACAAAAGATTTTAAACATTGAAATCCGCAATGCTTTTGGAAAATGAAACTACCATAAGACCTCCCGCCACACACACAATGCAAACGCAGAATTGGAGGAGATTTCTTCTTATGATAGTCAAACATGCTTACTACGCAAATCATTGGATATTATTATTATTAGTGCATAGTGGAAACCATTTTGAAAGTATAATATTAATCTTAGCCAGCATAGACATTCCGAACTATGCCTACTATAGCTACCATCTAAACAGTGGGGCGCCACCATAAGTAGATGGCAGGTTCTACAGCTAATACCGTACTGGTTCGTATTGTTTCTTTGGATTTTCCAACAAATGGTCAGGCTAAGGAACTTCCTATGCCACGTAGGAAACGCCTCTGGCGGGACGTCCCGAGAGACAAACTGCTCGCTGCCAAACAAGGCCGGGTTACCCCTGTAACAGGTAACTCACGAATATGTCATCACCCGGTCCTTTGGGACCTTTATCCGAGCGCTCGATATCCAACATCACACATCATAAAGAAAGTGTATCCACATGAGTAAGTATCAGGGCTCCATACCATAATACCACCCCTTTCCAGAAGGAAATGACATACCCTAAAGGGCGCGACCCTCATAACCTTGCCGCAACGATCCTGTTTCGACCATTTCCGGGTTGTGAGGCTCGACGAAGTCTCGTCCACAAAGCTATGCTTTGTTCACAAAGCCATGCTTCGGGTCAAACAAATGATCAACCTATGATCACAAAGATATAAGATCAAACAAATGATCATATCGCAAATGATCAAACACTGATCATTTCACAGCAGCACTCAGCATGCCACATTACCAAATTGGGATATATCGCTGATAAATTTCAACTACATAACCTCTGAGCTCGTACGTCTCAGAGAAGGGTGTTAAGCTAAGAGAATAAATTCTCCGCCACCAACAAAAATGTATTTGAAAGAAATCGGCTTTATATCTCAAAGTGTAATGTCAGACATACAATCCATACAAGTCTGTTCCGGGATCGAACAGAACCGAAGGCACTTCTCACGAAGCCCTTGCAAATCCGGATAATTTCCAATCACGTCCGGACTTCCCGTCACTAAGGATGATAAAACCTCTATATCGGGGATCAGCCGATGCAGAGTAACTCGACGGTAATCCTTCCGTTTTCAAAAATATCCGGTCTTCAACACCGGTCTTCAAATGCTATCCATATCGACGTATCACATATTCGGAGTGGGTTATACGACCCAAAGGTCCTCTCCCGGCTAAACCGAATAGTGAGCGTAATATTTAAAAATCATATGGATATGGGATTTCAATTAAGTCACAACTTATTACCCAAAATCTTTCTTTTCAAATGGTTTAACAAATTACCATTTTTAAATCTTTAAACAAAAAGATTCAACCTTTACGGTTTAAACAGTTTCCACACTTTAATCTTTTAAACAAAAGATTCATTCATAGATTTTCAAATTAATTTCCATTTCAATTTGATTAACTCGTTAAACCTTTAAATCAAGATTTAACTTATAGCTTTCAAAACAATTCCATTTCAAATGATTTAAACCAATCATTATTTTAAATCTGTTAGAAATAAACAGATTCAATCCATAGCTTTCAAAAACAATTCATTCATAACTTGGAAAACCATTTTCAATTCGTACTTGAAATTCCTTTAATTAAACTGGAATTTCATTTCTTATATATGTGAAAGCTTTTATCATTTAAAAACAAACAGTTTCATTTCAGAAAATCTGATTCATTCATACGAGTGGAAATCCTTGGGTTAAATCCAAATTCCCAAAATTTTACTTTTAAATGGTTTAACTTTATATAAACACATTTATATCATCTTTAATCCCTAGTTTCAAATCATAGAATTCAATTTCAAACTTGAATTCAAATTTAAATCCAATTATTTAAATTTTCAAAACTCGATTAAGTTATTCAAAATAACTTTTATCTTTGAAATTCTATTTCAAAAGCTTTCACTTTGAACCCGAATTTCTAATTTCAAAATCAATTGAAATTAAAATTTCAATTTCAAAAACATCAAATTTAAATGATCCGTGACTTAACCGATTTCCACGTGAAATCCATATTTGTGTGTGTAAAAGTGTAGTCCAGGGGTTTTACAGACAATAGTGCAACATCAATTATCACAGATATATCGATAAGCGGTAAAATCGATAACGCTTATCTTCATTCACAGATTCATAGATAAAATAAATTTATCGGTCACAAAGATTAACTATTATAATTCGATGTGGGTTTCGGATAACCAACTGGAATCCGACTCCCTGTCGCATCGAAATTCAAATGTCGTTTATGGGTCAAGGGTTTTCATATTCACATAGTAATATATCACAGAAACAGATATATATATCGCAGATAAGTAAATTACCGATCACATCATAAATCAGGGTATATCACAAAGCATCATATATCAGGGATATCAATCAATAGAAAGCACTCAATAGAATTCAAATATTCATAAGTAAGATCAATTAGTTATCTGATAAATTTAAATCAGATTAATTACCCATGAATTCAATTACTAATCTTGGTTAATAAACATTAAATAATTACAAATCATTTTAATTAATTAACCTTTAATCATTTATTAATTAACTTTTAATAATAAATTAATTAACCTTAAATTAATCTTTAATCATTTATAAACATGATTAAATTAATAGTTCAATCCTAATAAATTCATTTTATTTCCAAATTAAATTTATAACTTATGAATTGATTATCAAATTCTGATTTATTAATTACGAACCATTTGATTAATTTATCAAACACTTTAATAAATTAAATTATTCTTGATTTATCATATCAATTTAATTACTTAATGATTCCTAGTTAATTACCTTCATTAACAAATAACATTTTTATTTATTACTTTCCTAAGAAATTATCTTAGATTAAATCATTATTAATCATTTCTAATTATTAATAAATCTAAATTATTTATTCATGATTTAAATAAATCATTATATTAATTATTTATTAATATCTAATTCAAAATCCTTAACTTATAAATTAATCATTCCTTTCTTAATAAATCTTTACCTCTTGATCATTTAATTAATCTTAATTAATCACATTTAATAATTAATTCTTAATTAATTACCATTTTTAATCTTTTATTTTCACTTACTTGCTTAAACACTTTTAAGTTATTTAAACAATTTAAATTTTAAAACTTCTTTGATTTCAGAACAAGGATTCAAATTATATTTGAATCCAAATTTAGATTTGACTTAAAACTTATTTACCATTAAAAACTTTATTTCTTTCAAATTCAATTATATATACCTTTTAAGGTTGTTTACTAAAAAAATTAAATTTAAAACTTAATCTTTTTTTTTTCTTTTTTTTTTTCCAAAACTGGGATTTAACTTCACTCGAAGTCAAACTTAACTTTGATTTAAAATTTAAATCTTATTTTATAAATTTAAATCTCAGTTTTAAACTCAGGCAACCAAACAGAGATGTAAACCTGAAGCAACCATTTGACTCGAGTATCACCATACCCTGCTTCGAGTCCTACCCCCCAAAATCTCGAGTAAAGCTTCGAGTCAACACACGCGAGTTCACCCTGCTTCTTCCCCACTATATAAATTCCAGAACTTCCAAAACTCGTGCACTAGTGCACGGTGCACATGCTCACCGTCTCTGATCGCCGACGAACTCCACTCTGGCCTCCAACAAATCGACCTTGAACTCGACAACATCTCGCGATCACGCAAATGCCACGATTCGATCGAGAATCGAATTCGACGAAAATACACTTAACCTGGTAACAAGCATCGCCAGGAAAACGACCACTTCCGATGATCCCTACCTCGAGAGACCCTGCTATTCTCACCGTAGCTCCGCCACCTCTTCCAGCATCTCCAGAACTGCTCGCGATCGTCTCCAGCTGTGCCTCGACGCCGCGATTCCCGTTTGAACTTCGACGATAACCACAGGGTGTTAAACCCTACTTCTACTCCGATCACCCACTATAGTGATCTGAAAATTTAGCGAGTATTTTTCCTAGACTCTACGACCGCTCAGCTAGCTACAGTTCCATTCACGAGATCAAACGTTTAGCCGATCACCATAATTTTACGAAACTCGTGATTCCGTTCATCCATGCATTTCTCATTCGATACTAAACAAAAAATCTTGAATTTTATTTTAAAAATCATAGCTTTTGATGTCGAACACGATGATGTAGGTGAATCAAGAAGATGTAACACTTGAATTTCGACATGATTTTGAATTTCACTGCGTATTTTATTCTCAGTCAAATTTTCTTCATTTTTAATCTTAAAAACATTCCTTTTTGAACTTTGATTTTGATCATATAAACATAACTGGTTTAGATCTTAAAGCCATGAATCAGATGAAGGGAATTTAATTATTTTTTTTTTGATTTTGAATAGGTTTAAATTCTTTTTATAAACCTGGAAACAGAGATGTATGCACAAACATATCCACCACATATATATGATTTTGTATACATTCAACTAGATTTCAAAACTTCATTTCAATATAAATCACCATATCAATTCAAAGATCAGATCAAAGAAGCTTGCTCACAAACAACAACATATAAACAGAAAGATGCTACTCACCTGGTTTCAAAGTAAACAGAGTTTGCTTTTCTTGGATCAGCTTGAGAAACTGCTTGCTAAAGCTCTTATCTTCAATTCTCTAGTTTGTAGTTGATATATTTTGTTGTTTAATATGTATTCTGTTTCAAGTTTGAATGATGCTCATTTTCAAATTTTTGTCAGCTTGAAATGATCGAACTGAGGTGAGGAAGACTTGATAAAAAAATGAGTTTACAGGGTGATAAAATTTGTTTAAGCTGAAATGAAATGCTTACAGGAGATGATGATATTTGTACAAGGTGATATACGGGTTTGTACAATGTGAGCAGAGATTTTTCTCTTCTTTGTTGGCTGAAATCATTTTTCATTTGTTGACTAAAGATGTTTCTATTTCGGTGGTTGCAGACCTTGCTTGGTGGCTGAGGTGATTTATGTTGTGTGCTAGGATGGACTTGCATTAATTGTCATTGTACAACTTGTCCAATTTTTTGTTGTTCATACATATCTTTATATTGAGTGTTCTATCTTTATATTGAGTGTTCTATGAGTGTTCTATCTTTATCTTCCCATCATCATACTTATATATACATATATTCTCATATATGGTGGCTGATATCTTTGTTTTGGTTTTGCTGGGAGGCTGCATTAATTGGTGTTGTACAATATATTTATAAAATCTTTTCATTTCGGCTGAAGGTACTCTATGTCTTCATGTTCATATTTTCTTCATTTCTTTATGTTATCTGTTTTCACACTTATGCTTGAATATATTTCTTTGCTTACTCACATTTATATTTGCTTGCTTCTTTTACAAGTGTTGTCTGGTTTGTATGTTTTCTTTTCTTTTGCCTTGTAATATAAATGAATATATTGTTACATACTTGAATATATATTAGTGTTTGTATTTTCTTTTAGTTTATTTTATTTTATTACGTTAAAATGTAGCTACTTTGTTTACTTTTTTGAATTATACTTTGTAATATTACTTGATAATATATATAAATTCCTATAGTTAATATGTTGTTAAAATTAAGCGAATGTTCTACTTTTTATTTTATTAAAATTTATCTTATATAAATTTTCTATTTCTAGTTTTAAATATAAATTATTATTATTTTTCTTCATTTTTATTATCAATTTTACTTTAATACTATTTGTCTTGTATTTCTATATTTATCTTTATTCAAAAAATAAATTTAATTATCGATTTAAAATAGATTAAAATTCGGGGTCGTTACATTTTACTTGATCCATGGCGACTTCTATTTGGTATCGGAATGAGACCATATAACTGTAACAATGTTTTTTGATATTCAAAGAATATGGACAATACTACTATAACTTTTGTTAAAGAACAATCTACTGCATGAACTCTACTATTTAATAGACTAATTAAGCTTATTGGTCAACTTGAATGAGAATATATATGTAGGCTAATGGATTTGACACCTGGAATGTTACACAACAGGAATACACTATTCTACCACTGATTATGCACGATGGTCAAACACCCAAAAACTAGATGCTACTAGTAATGCTAAAGCATGCAGTGAACCTAGTATTTTGTTCACTGGACAAAAATGAATTCAATATAGTTAGTGTGTGTGGATCTACTCATGAAATTTGGAGCAACTTAAAAATTACTCATGAAGGTACAATTAAGGTTAAACAAAGCAAGATTTCTATGCTAAAAAATCAGTTTCAAAATTTTAGAATGAAGCAAGATGAGAACATTACTGATATGTACTCTAGATTTCAAGATATTTGTCATTCACTTCTTGCACTGGGAGAAAAATATACAGATTCTAATAGTGTTACAAAAATCCTTAACTTTTGACTGATGACGAGGAACGAAAGGTCTTAGCTATCGAAGAACCTAATGACATTTCAACCATAAAACCAGAGATTTAACAGGAAATCTCATGTCCTATGAAGTGAATTTTAGGCAAAATGAGTACAAGCTTAAGATAGAAAGACAATCACATTTCAAGCAGAGAAAGAAGAATAAGATATAGGTGACTATTGTGATGCATTTCTAGCCAAAAAATTTAGGAAGAGTTTGAAGTATAAGAAGACTAAAAAGTTTGAAAACAGTAATAATAATCTATCATCTTCATTGCTTAAATATTATGAATGTAACAAGGTAGGCTATATAAAGAAAATTGACCAAATCTCAAGAAGGTGAAGAATAGCTTCAAAAATAAAAATGAGAAATTCCACAAGAAAAAAGCAAGCATTTTTAGTCACATAGGATGACTCAGACTCATCTTCATCATCAGATAGTGAAAGTGATTTATAAAAGGCGAAAGTATGCTTCATGGATTTTTCTATAAAAGAGGTATGTAACATCTGTAGTGTAGATTTGAGTATATGTGTTTGGTTATCCTAGGAAATGAGATGCCTCAGATATGAGATGTATATATTTCTATGTTGGGTCTGGATTTTTTCCAGACCTTGCCACGCAAAGAAGGTGCTGTCGAAATTTTCTTTGACATAAGCCAAAATTGAGAGAAAAGTCAATGTATATGATATTAGATGTTACTAATAGTTGAGATCGTCAATAAAATATGATATTTAGTTGACTTGCCTTTTGATTAGTGAATTGGCGCTTATGTTTTCCATTGTCCGTTTCCTTGAAAATAAGTGCACGACTTAGACATTTGGTTTGGCCCCATTGATTTCGAATTTGATAGTGATTGAAATTAGGGATGAGGATGATAACTTCAGCTGTTTTTGAGTCTATTCCCTTTGTTGTAATCGCTTTTAGTGATTATTGTCGAGGGTTGATAAGTGATGATTTCTCCTGCATCGTTGCTTATGTAAGGGTATTGGGTTGTGTTTCTTCGTTCTTGGGATTTCGAGGATGAAATCGTTTTAAGAAGGGGAGAATGTAACGATCCATATTTTGAACGATTGGATATTTAAATAATTTATTTGAATATTAAATCGTTAATCAATTAGTAGTCCCAAAAATATGAATTTTCACATACGATCGACTTAGGACTCGTGACAAATTCCATTGAGTTTGTATCGACGTTGCGAATTAAAATGAGTATAAGAATCGCTATATTTGGAGATCGGACGATCCGATGGTCGAAACGGTCTCGAAAAGCGCGAAATTATCATCCCGGAGCATTGTCTCAAATAACGATGAAATTTATACCATTAGGATTGGAAAAATGAAGTGATGCATGCAGTTGAGTTTCGTGGCGATCTGATGCACTGTTTGATCGTGCGAGCTCGAAACGCACGACCGTTTATTTGAAAATTGAAATAAATTAAATAATATTATTTAAATATGGGCTAATCAAAGCAATCCTATTATTTCCCATTCACCGTTGCAACGTTATGACAAAACTATGGCCGCCTCCCCTTATCTCCGCTCTAAAAAATAAATAGGATGATTTTGTCCACTAAAAATCATGAAAATGAGTTTGTTGAGATCGTGGCGAGGAGGGCTACATGCCTATATGCTCATTGAAGGGTTCAACGTCAATTAGCAAGAACAACCTTTGGAGCAGCAAACTAGGGTTTCGTATTGCGATCGATTGGAGCAGAGTTAGGCGATGAGCCGAGGACCGTTGAACTTCATTTCACGGTGTGCACCGTTACACCAAGTTTCGTCGAGTATGGAGCACTGGGGCAAATCGCATCCATCACCTACCCATAACTTCAATCACGACCTCCTAGGCTAGGCCGAGCTTCACATCTTGGGTTCCAGAGCGGAGAGGTTTGGAAGTGAAGTCCGTTGCAACTGACAGCGTGCGATATAGTGGAGTATAGCTCGAGAGAGGGTAATAAATGGGCACGACATGATGTTCTGATACGTTTAGCTATTATAGACACTTCTATGCTTGTTGGTTTCATGTCTGCTTATTTGTTAGTTGATTGAAAACGCCGTTTGAAGGCGATATAAGAAAATCCCATTAGATAGAGTTCAGAGTATAGCGATTGAATGCACACATGACGAGGACTCAAATGAAGTGATAGAGTTTTGTGCATATCTATGGAGCGCTCAAACGATGACAAATGGTTGGGATAAATATGTGGAGGATATTGGAGTGTGCCGACTGATCTGAAGATGAAGGATGACGAACTTAGGTATGTGCTTTGGACTTCAGGGAAGATATTAGACGTTTCACTTGGTTTGTATTTAACCGTTTTTGGTTAAATACACGACCAAAGTGGTCGTTATCGACTACTCTGGAGTGGTCGATATCTACCACCATTGATGGTGGCCAATTTGGCCAAGTTTGACATAGGTAATAGAGAGACTACAAAGCATGATGTGATGGTTCGTTTGATATTTGATTTCGATGCTTTGGCTCTTTGACCAGTGGTTTGGCCTTGAAGCAAGGATGCGACACTTCGACTCGATGACTTCGTGATTCGACGAAGATGATTCCATGATGGAAAGTTACGGCTTCGACGATTTATAACTGTACTTCAGAAGGTAGAGTAGGCGATGAAGAGTTATATTGAGGGGGAATGTTGAATGCGGGTTACAGGTTACATGATGACACTATACAACTTATGATGGTTGTCCAGAGTAGTTTCCAAATGTGATAACTTCAGTAAAAAGTTTTAAGGGAAGTTCTAGGATGAGCTTTACTATGGATGACGTGTGACAATAGGATCGTTGATATTTATAAGTTTCGAGGTGTACTCATAAAGAAGGGATATGTGAGGATGCTCACTTAGGTTATGATGTACCCTAGATCAAATGACGACCCAATACATTTAGCCAGGACCGTTATGATGGGCAGTCTAGTTCCTGGCCTTCTGAGTGGCATCGATTCAAGTATCAAAAGACCAGGATGTTGAGTAGTCCTTGACCTATTGATGGGGTCATATGTGTATCATATATCCAACGCACTGTGTGGGTGAACTTGAGGAGGGTTGATGGATGCTATGTTTGCTTGATTGTTCTATCAGCTTAAGGATGTCACACGATATAGATATTATTGATGCCAATATCTAGACATCCTTAGTGCTTTGATGTATAGTATACCCATGAGGACTATCATAGTAGTATATATTTGATGTTATGTGTTAACTCTATGGATGTTGGGGTAGGTCAGGTATGATTCTCCATACCCTCTGTTCCATATACTATATCGACTTTTATAGTGTTTTGATATTATTTATTGCTCACACCGGACTATTATCCAACTCAAGGTTTTATGCTTTGCTTCTTATTATCTTGGATGCTCTTAAATGAGTAGATTAGATAGTATATGTAAATAGCACTTGGAGCTGTACAGATGGAAAGCAGGAGGTGATGCTTTCTCATCCTTATATTTTGTGTTTATTATTGTTTATTCCACCGTGATACTGTGAAGCCTTGACGATATTGACTTACTATTTATTGGAGACAGTTTACCAGTTGAGTTTATTTATTAGCTGTATAAACTCTATTATTGTCTTGTATAACTGTACGAGCCTGTGTACTCTTATTCTATGGTTATATTGTTATTACTGTCTCGTCTGTTTTATATCTGTAATGGCTATTATATTTTATTTGATGTGCTGTGAGATAAATGCCAGGTTATGTGATTGTGTGATGTTCTATTTCTTTCTCCTTTCTTCTATTCTCTTCCCTTCTTTTCTATTCCTCATCTTTATTTCTTTTTCTTTCCCTTGACAATCGTCCTACATCGGTCGATTGCTCCAACAACGCACTATTCGGTTGTGTGGGTATCTGTGGTATAGGATGGTCGTCACATTTGGTTTTAAAGTTTAGATTACATGATTAAACTGAGTTAATATGATGATGCAGTAGAGATAGGTTACAAGTTGTCGCCTTAGACTGGATCGAGAGTATACTTATATACGAGAGAGTGCGTATTTGTTATATATTTTAGTTTTCAAAACTATACAATAATTTACATATTATATAGGTTATATTGCACATACGAGCACTATTAATGCAATTTTCTTTATGAAAGACTGATCATCCTTATTATAAATTAGGAATGATCTGGCATACAAGAAATATTGTTATTGACTCCATCTTCGGAGTTGAGGAGTTGGCAAGATCGGGGACCGCTTACCTTGAGTTATAGAATATGTTCGTAGAGATGATGTGAACAATTATTCTGGAATGCCTAAGTTGCTGCAAATTACGATGCTCAATAGCAAACACATAGAGTCGACTTTACTGAGTTGTATAAAGACTATATGAGTTTAAGAGGCAGATCGTTCCTTGGAACGCAGTGAACTATTGAGGTGCAAGATGGGATGAATATTTAAGAAAGAATTTTCAACGACTTAGAGTTAGTTGATGCAATGACTTAGGATAGGCATGGATGTTATTTTCGGATGTTTGATCTTATGTGTGCCTACTTGTCGTTTGATTGGTTGCACTCGATACAATTACTTTTGCTTATATGGTTGTTGGGCATGCGGGATAGCTAAGATTCAATATAGCACATTTATTTGAGAAGATTGCTATATATTTGATTTAGTATGCTTATTTACATGATGATGTTACTATTGTGCTTAATCCTCTTTGTTGAGTACTTGATCAGGTACATGAAAGCAAGTGTTAGCTATTTGGACGCTTACTCACTTTTATTCGATGTTATGCTCTTGCTATAAAAGAGGTATGTAACATTTGTAGTGTAGATTTTGATATATATTTTTGGTTGTCTTCGGAAACACACTGCCTTAGATATGAGATGCCTCGGATACGAGATGTATATATTTCTATGTTGTATTGGAATTTTTCCCAGACCTGGCCGCGCAAAGGAGAAGTTGTTGAAATTTTCCATGACGTAAACCAAAATTGAGAGAAAAGTCAATGTATATGATATTAGACGCTACCGATAGTTGAGAGAGTCGGTAATATGAGATATTTAGTTAACTTGCCTTTCGATTAGTCATTAATGGTAATAATTAACGATTAACTGCTAATTACTATATATTTAATTATTATATATATTATAATTATTAATCATTAATTATTTAATAGTAGTTATCTAATATTAATAATTAATTATCAATTATTAGATATATTTATTAATTATTAATGTAATTGATAGTATTAACTGTAATTTACTAATCATTAACGATTAACTATAATAAAGTATAAATATAAAAAGTAATTATTGATTATAGATAATGATTAGTGATTATAGATTATTTATTAACAATCGTTAGTTATAATAAATTACAATTAATGAACTATATAAACTATCATTTATAATTATTAATTATAAATTACCATTTATAAATTATTAAGTAAGTATTATTTATTTGTTATAAATTGTAAATTACTAATTAAAAATTATTGTAATATTTAAAGCAATTATAAATATATTCAAAAAAATTAACATTAATTCAGCCTTTTCCTATAGAGAACGTTTCCTCAAAAAAATTACAACCTATAAGTAAAACAACTTTTATTGTAGTTAATTATGCTTACAAAATTTAGGGACAAGTTGTAAAAGCAATGTTTTTACAACATTTTTACAATAAAAGTTGTTAAAAGGATATTGTTACAACGTTTGCAAAAAATGTTGTAAAAAACTAGATTTTTAAAACCTTTGCTTCAAAATGTTGTAAAAAGGCCTTTTTTACAACGTTTTTAAAATAAACATTGTGAAAAAAAATTGAAATATGCACTTTTTATTGCAGTCGATATATTAAATAGTAATATAATGGGTGTAAATGGTAGAATGATGATTTTATGGGATTTAAATATTTGTAAAATGAAACAGCATTTCATAAATCTATAATATATACACTGTATATGAATAAATAAAGTCTGCTTTTAGAAATTTCCTTTGTATATGCGTCAAATAGTGAAAATGAATGAACCTTACTTTTGGAACATTTAAAGCTGTTAAATTATAAAATGAAAAACCCTGGTTATTAAATCAGGGATTTTAACACGGTTCTACATGCATTTGAGAAAAGGGAAGTATCCCCAATACCGTTTAAAATATTAGAAATGACAAATAATTTCATGTTGAAAATAGTCCCAGTAAAGCCCATAATTTTTGGGAAAAAAATTTATGTGGAAATCTGAAAAATGTAGAGTAAACTTGATACAATATAGTGATCATACTCCAATACAAGTAACTCTCTCAAAACAAGCTATAAATAAGAAAACAAATTTCCTTTTAGATTTGTAAATGGCTGGATATATGAAAGTGCATATAAGGAAATAATTAAGAATAGTCTTGCTGTATCTATATAGGGCACTGCCCATTTTAAATTCAGCAAATTATTAAAAAAACAAAAGAAAGTTTGAGTTTTTTTTGGAACAAAAGCAATTCCAAAATGGAAAACAAGCAAATTAGAGAGTAATGTGAGTGTTTGCAGAATATCAAAGATGAATATAGCTCAAACTCTTCTAAGGTAAATAATTTTTTTCAAATTCAAGGCAAACTAATTAATGCTCTTCATGTGCAAGCAACAAATATGAAATAGAAAATAAAGGTGGATTAGCTTAATAATGGGGATGAATCTAGAAAGTTTTTTATGCTAAAATGTCCAACAGAAAACATAAAAATGATATAGGAAAATTGTTAGATAAAAGGGAGTTGTAATAAATGAAGCCTCTTAAATAGAAATAGAAGCTATCAATTACTTTAAATTTCTATATAATGCAGACTCATACCCAAAGCTTTTCCAAATATTGATACTAAATATATTCTGCATTCAAATAGTCAAGAATTATTGTTATCCCCTATATGTATATAAGAAATTAAAGGCATCATTTTTAATGCAAACAATGATAAAATCCCGATCCAGATGGATATGAGGCTAAATTTTGTAAAACTCATTGGGAATAAAAGATAATGTATTTGATGTAGTAAATGAATTTTTTGTAAATGGGAAAATAATGAAAAACATAATTCATACCCTAATCACTCCTGTGCCAAAAATTAATATCTCTAATAAGTTAGGGATTATAGGCCAATTGTTTAATGTAACTTTATTTATAAAATTATTACTATATTACCATGTAATAGAATAAAGGAGTTTCTAAAATATCTAATTTCTGAAAACCAAAGTGCGTTCATTTCAGGAAGATCAATTGCAAAAAATACTTTATTAGCATATGAGAAGATTACAAATTTTAACCAAGACGGCAACAACAAAATATGTATCAAAATAGATTTGCACAAGGTTTTTGATAAAATAAATAGACATTTTTATTTTACATATGATGAATCGGCTTGGTTTTAATGATAAATTTTGCAATCTAGTTAGAGAATGTATTGATAATGTTACTTATTCAATACTTATAAATGAATCTTGTAGTGGTTTTATCCATAGTAATAGAGGAATAAGCAAGGAGATTCTTTTTCTCCTTTTATTGACCATTACAATGGAATTTCCCTCTTTACACATGGAAATTGAGCGAAGCGATGGCAATTTAAAAACCACTAATAGAGGTAAACCATTTAGCACAAATTTGTTGTACACCGATGACTTGTTATTATTTTTAAATGTAGATGAGAAAAGTGCAAATACTATGATCAAAATTAAATCTTTGAAAAATTAAAAAAGTATGTTGGTCTACAAATCATGAGTGCAAAAGTGAAATATACTTCAACAAAGCATGCGCCAAAAAAGCAGAAATACAGAATATATTAAACTTTTGGGAAGGAACATTGCCAGTAAATACTTGGGATTACCACTTAGCATGAATCAGATCAACAACAGAGGTTGCTTAAAATTATTTGATCAAATACAAAACAAACTAAAGGGATGGTCCTACAAACTACTATCCCTAGCTGATAGATTAGAATTAACACACACTGTCATTACTATTATTATCATGTACTAGCTGCAAACACATAACTCCCAACAAAAGTAATATAGAAATTACAAAAAAAATGTGTGCAAACTTCATGTGCAGAGGCAAATATCGCAGAGTTTCATGGAATACAATATGAAAATCGAAGAGAATAGGTGGATTGGGACTAAGAAATTTCAAAGATTTAAATGCAGTATGCAACCTTAAATTATTTTGGCATTCCTGGACGGAGAATCTTTTTGGGTTAAATGGTTGAAAGAAAAATATGCTAGAACAAATTTTTTGGACAATACTAGTGGAAAAACATCATTCTCACACTTGGAAGAATAATTAAACTACGAAGATCTTGAAATTAAACTCGTTAAAAGGCAATTCAATGATGGAAAGCAAACCAATTTTTGGTTTGATCCATGGATTAGTGGAAATTCACTTGTAAAGTTATTGGAATGGTTTAAATCTACCAGTTTAGTGATGTAAATGCAAAAGTGGACTACATAATATAGAATCACAATTGGAATGCACAACAAAATCAACAACATCAAAATTTAAAGTAGCAATAGAAAAAATCACAATCAATCCCAATCTACCCAAATATAAATGGATTTGGAAGCTAAGTTCAAATGGAAAATTTTCTTTCAAAAATACATAGGATTACATAAAAGGAGCAGAAGTAGAGGTTGACTGGTTCTTTATCATCTAGAATAGATCAAACCATCCAAAAATGGCACACTCGTCATATTTTGCACTATCGAATAAATTATCAACCAGAGACAAGTGCAAAAAATGGAACAATAAAAATGAAACACGATGTTTACTTAGTAAATCTGAATCTGAAAGAAGTGATCATATTTATTTTGATTGTATATACTGAAAGCACATCTGGTAAATTGCAAAAGCAAAGTATAATTTTGGCTAATACCAAGCACTTCAAAATGCAGTATTCAATTCGTCCAACATAAATTCAAAACTGAAACAAAGGAATTTGACTTTGCTTGGCTTGCATTGTCCTCACAACTGTAATTTATCACTTGTGAAAAGAAAGGAATGCAAGATTACACAACAAAAAAGAAATAGGTAGCGTGCAGCTTTGGAACATTATAGAAACAGATAGTCAAATTCTGCTCAAAAAATCAGATGCGAAAACAAAGCACCAAAAAAATCATGAACAAATACAAGATCTATGGGATTTGGATAACTATGAGAATCAATTAGAGGCATACTTATAGAACGGGAAATAGTTTACTGAAATTTTTTATGGAAGAACTAATATTTCCTTTAATGGCTGCTACAGGGTTGGGCTTGGAGGTGGCCGATCACAAGATTATACCAGATACAACACCTACAAAATAGAAGCAAACATTAGTACTGATGTAACTAAATTAAAGGAGATATTATCAACAAAAGAGAAAAGTTTACTTGATATGAACGAAGAGTACCACTCCCATAAAGCACATCCTATCGAGCACCATCTTTTGAAAAATCGCAATGATCGAAGTGTAACGGACATTATTCCAAATTCTAATGGAAATTATTGTAACAACTCTTTTTAGAACGGGCCTGATTTTCGACCCAATAAAAGCCCAACGAACCTTAGATCCATTCTAAAGCTAGTTATTGGTTGGTAAAAATTGATACAATGACCAATATGCTGAGCTATCTATCCATACATTCAGATCTCACAACGGAAGGGATAATATAAAATAACACAATAAGTACTGATGTCGGAATAACCAATCTCAAAATCATAATATCCCAAAATATCCATAATACAATATCTCAAAATAAAACATCAACATGTCTAAATCCGTGCACAACTGAATTCATTAAAAACATAGATAAAAAACTAAATTTTCATAAATCTCCACTGCTACCTTGGTCTTCTCCATCATCATCACTCCTCCTAACATATGGGTTGTAATAAGAAGGGAGTCAGAGCAACAATGTCTGGTGAAGGAAAATCTCTAGTCCTACCATAATAGTATAATGGCAGTATCATTTAGATAAGTAATATGTCTTACGCATCCTATACTTCATCCTACATATTATACTATAATAACCCACCTTTTCAACTCTCAAAAGTTGACACTAATACATCCATGGTGTTCACTTGTTGACCATCCAAGTGCTAGAAAGATAGATTGTTCGGGAAAAAGAAAGAAAAGATAGAACAGAATCTCACATCGTGCCAAGTAATATATAATGTACATCATATCTTTACAAAAGAAAACTGTAATACACACACACACACATCAAAATAAGAGTACACTTAATCACTAATCATCACCTGGACAGTTAAAACAACCTATCCTTACAAATGCTGACAAATAAAACAACATATTATTTTTCACTAGTTTTCTATTTCATGAAATCATTATGTTCAGATAGTTTTCTGATCTTGATTCTATGGGATTCTATTCAAGTAAAATTGCTGCTAAATAGATTTTCAGCCTCTTTAAGTAAAGCTATAGATTCCAAAAGTGACAATGAATCACAAACAAAAGGTCCTTTATGATCTTATTAAAATCCTGAAAGGTTGACCCAAAATAAAAATTAAAAGTAATAAATGAAAATCAAGACTTGTTTCGTGTTTTGCAAGATTAGAAGAAAACATCGCAAAGAATAAGAAAAGATGGCATTTTTAGTTTTACACTAAAGTGTAAAAAGCATTTTTATACAAGGAAGGGGGAAAATATTATCCACATAATTTCTAAGGGAGGGAAGCAAAGGAATCAATGTTGAAACTAAGGATTTACGTCGAAGTTCAAGGCTCCGGATGCTAAGGCAAGAGAATAATTGATATCAAAGGCCTACAACTGATAATGGCACTGCACCACTTCCATGCTGTATAAGATCTATGCCACACTTAAACAATGCCGCATAGATTCCATGCTACTTATCACCAATGTCGCTTCCTATTGATGCCGCCTCTTATTCTATGCCGCTCATTACCAATGCCACTTCTTATTGGTGCGGCCTCTTATTGTATGCCGCTAATCACCAATGTTGTCTATTATCAATGCCGCCTATTATCAAAACCGCTTTCCATCAAAGGAGAATACCAAATGTCATCCATCCTGCATTTAATCAGTGTCACACTTCATTAATGTAATAGCAAAGGGAGGTTGTCTTATACCAGCGGTATATAATGGCTATCACTTATCACCTATTAAATAGGAATATTGAATAGCAATGGCATGATATCGATGTCGCATTTCATGAATATCACATGTTATCGATATCGCATAACATCAATGCCATGGGAATATAAAAGGCAATGCAAAGAAAGGGGATTAAAATCGTTTACAAGAGCAAATTCAAGAGGATTTAGTGCATTTTCCTTCATGAAGCTTCAAAGGCATTCATGTTAAAGCCATCACCAAGATAGCAACCAAAGTACCACATCGCTAATGGAAGCAAGCCTACCTCCTTCGAACCACTATAAATGAAGATGCACCCCTTCATGGAAAGGGGCCCCTTAACCTCCTTCTCATTCTTATCACTTTTTTCAATTAGGATCTTCTCCATGTTCTCTTCATTGAGAGCTCGAGGATAAACTAATGAAATAATGGCTAATGGGGGAGAAGAGGATATTCAATATTTACAAACAAGGGCTTGAATAATTTGAAAATTGCATATTGGCACATTTTGCAACATGTTCACAATCGAATAAAAGAACATGGATAGAGCATATTTCCTATTTTTATTTTAACTTGCCTATTTTATTTTTGAACTCATGAATAGTGTTTAATAAAATCTTGTGAATTATTATAAAACGAAGAGGTATTATTTGAATTTCTTCGAACATGCTTGTACACACATCTCGATCGTTGAACCAAATTTCAGTTTAACGATATATAAATAGTAATTTATCACACATCCACGGGGATAGGACTCTAAGTCTCATCAAAGGCTAGAACTCGTGTCTCTTATGCTCTGTATTGTTCTAAACCTTGCTCTAATACCAAAAATGTAATACCCCACCTTTATAGGCATATTACCTAAGACTATTACCGAGTAATACTATCGAGTAATGTGGAAAATGAGGGGATGTGGTTGAGACACATGTGAAAATTCCCTTGGATCAACCTGTGCAGTTAAAGCGCTCGGCATATTCAATGCGGCGGAGGTGCAAAAAGTCATAGCGGGGATATAGCGGGATATAGTGTATGACTCTAAAATAGCATATAAAACTCGTACTTAATGTTTTTAAAAGTATATAAATGGTAATAAATGAAGAATTAATATTTGATTGAACTATAATTAATACATAAATAATTTCAAATAAAAACATGTGCGAATATACTATAAATAAATGTAAAACTGTTATATAACATAATTGAATTTAGTAGAATATTAGAGTATTTTCATTTCTGAAAACATATTAAAAATTAAATTAAATTAATTAATTTCACAATTTTGATAATGTATAAATGTCATTTTTCAATTCATTTCTTTTAAATAAGATATAGCGGAAATAGCGGAATATAACGTGAATAACGGGATATAGCGGAAATAGCGGGGCTTAAAGCGGAAAGGCTATATTTGGGGCTATATGGAAAAATCATAGTGGTAGAAATCCGCTATGAGATATAGCAGGGTTATAGCGAGGTAATAGCGGGGCATTAACTGCACATGGATCAACACTAAATATGTCACATAATTTAAAAATCTTTCATCTCGACGTAAACAGTCTCGGTACAAGGCAATAAACACGTGTGGCTCTCGAGGATAGAACATGTAACGACCATCCTTTTTGACCTTTAAAAGTTGACATTAATACATCCATGGATTTACGTGTCGAGCATCCAAGTGCCGAAAAGACGGATTGTTGGGTGAAAGAAAAGAAAAGGCAGAATAGAATCTCAAATTATGACAAGTAACATATAATATACACATGATCTTTACAATAGAAAACTGCAACATACATACATCAATTAGAGTAAACTAACTTATCATCAGCCCGGACAATTATAACAATATGTCCTTATAAATGTTGATAAATACAAAATAAGAAATGCAGTGGAAATTAAAGAGATGTGAATACGTCTTGGAGGCATCCAGCTCATCTCCTGAAGCTTCAAAGAATCCATAATTAAATCCGGAAATATACTCGGGCTAACTCGAGAAATATAAGAAAATAACGCCCGGATTAGTCTGATAGACCAGCGTGAGAAACTCAAATCAAATCATATGAATTTTTATATTGATAATACCATTTGAAAATAAAGGTATCTCTTAAGACAACACAACACATAAACACGGACATGTTTTTATCTTAAGATAACCAAACCATTTTATAAGAAATCCAATGATGTTATAATAATGTTTATGGTTTAAAATAAATAAATAAACATAGTTGGAATGGTTACATTAAGTACATTCAATGGCATATTTAGTATACAACTATGTCCATAGTGGCACGTATTGGAGAATGAATTCGATACAAGGAATAGGCTACTAGGTAATGCCTATCATAGTACACCTCTAGAAAAGTGTACCAAAGGCCTCACATAGATCCCCTACGAGTCAGAGCCCACCCCTTCCTAGATAGTACCGAATATGTTGTCACCCCGATTGTCTCTGACAAACTATTTCCATAACCACAAGCATACATAATCTGAGAATATCGATCTAGATACATGTGATGACCATACCCTAATGGTAGCGAGCCACATAACTTTGAATCATACCCCCTATTTTAGTCATTACTAGATTTGAGGCTCGAGGCTGCATTTTATCTTTCTAGCAAATCTAACTTGGAACGCTAACACTGCCCTCCAGGCAACAATGTAATGCCATCATTCATCCATACAAGTTGTTCAGGATATGCACAAACTGAAGGCACTACTTCCACTACGTTCTTAGGATTAGTAGCAAGTAGTCCTTGCATGGTTTCAAAGACTCCATCTTTGATTCCATCATCTTCAAGATGTCCCAATTTGAATACTTATGCCGGTTCGAAGTGTCTTTCAAATAACTCATGCTTATCTGATCCCGGTCTCTTCGAACTGACAAACGATAGTATTTCAAAACTGGTCAAGATTTTGATAGTCGGTTACTTAACTATCAAATAAATAGACAATCCATTAAAAGATTTAATTACACATATAAACCAAGCATGGTTAAGTACTTAAGTAACCACTAAGCCTCCTTAATTAATCCTTTCATTAATTAAAATCTCTTTTCAAATATTCATATTTAAAATACCTTTTTCAAAAGATATATCCACAATCCTCTCTACTCTTTTCGATACTTGGAAAATATTGAAATACTTATCTTGATAGTATAAGCATACTCACAAAGCATTTTTGTTTCAATACTAAGAAAAATATTTATATACTTATCTCATCGATATAAGTATATTCACAAAACACTACACTTTCTATACTTTGAAAATGTAACCATATACTTATCTCAATGGTATAAGTATATTCACAAAACACTACACTTTCAATACTTGGAAAATGTAACCAATACTTATATCAAAGGTTTTAATATATTCATAAACACTACACTTTCAACACTTAGAAAATGTAACCATATATTTATCTCAACGGTATAAGTATATTGACAAAATCTTAAGAAAGATTTCATTTTCAAAACCATACTTATTTTGGTTAAAAGAAAGGTCATTTAGAAATTAAACTGAATATACTAACTACCACTTTCTGATTTCAAACTTGTATTATCCCTCGATTAACAATGTAGTCAAACAAATTAGAGAACTATCTTTGCCTCGACATACATTTTTATCTCCTAGATAGGAACAAGTTTTCCTACCTTGGAGTTTGGTATTAAGTATGAAAATAATACTTTCCATACCACCATAACTTAAAATGATCATTTATGGAAATCTAATCTCATTCCTTTAATAAAACTCCTTTTTATAAACCTCTTTTATATTTACATACTTCTTTTATAAATCTCTTTTATATTTATAAAACTTCTTTTATAAATCTCCTTGTTTTAAATTTCATACACTTATTACAAATCCTCATTTTTAAGATTGGACTAAATACTTTCGATAAAAACAATCATTCCATATATCACTCTAAATTCACAAATGTGATTTATTATTCCAATTTATCGAAATGATATTATTCCCTTTATATAAAATATCCTTATAACTCTATTCTTTTGTTTATAAATACAATTTATAAATCTATCTTCCTATACAATATTTTGTATAAATCATTTCACAAATATCTATTCTAAAATATTTTTATCTTCTTTTAGAATAGAATCACTAAATTATAAAAGATAAATTCCCATTTTTCCTTAAATAAACATCCAATATTATAATAACTATCTATAAAATAAATAATTTCCAAAATGCTTTTAAAACATTTTCAAAAAGGTTGGAGTAAAATAGGGGAGTTTAAAAACTATTTCTAAATAAAATACCACAGAAAATTCCAAAAATCCCATTTAAAATCATTCTTCGAATCAAATCAATTTCAAATCAAAAACAACAAATAATAGTATTTCCAAAATATTATAAAGAGGCCCAGAGCTATCATACCACTTAACCAATGCTACTACTACCTTTATCACTAAAAGGGTTCAACTTTTCAAAGTCATATCCAGCATGGCCAAACACCAATCTTTGACATTGAACAACTTATAATAAGTATAAAAAGGAAATTCAAATCAACGACGATGAGGAATCTAGATCCCTTTATAAACTATCTATATTACATGTATTTCATTTTATACGTCATCTGTTTTATAAAAAGGAAACTAAACCAAACCAATAAATCATTCAAACATGCAAACAATAATTTATATCTTCTATACACCATTTTGCATTCATCCAAAGGTGAGTTATCTCGCCAAAATCCTAGATAATGCTTAAACGTTACCACTCGATCTAAAATCAAACAACATTCGGTTTTAGCTCAAAATTCCACTTGTTCCAAACTTGACAAAATCAATTCCAATGCATAGATAACACTCTTATGAGCGCAACACAAAAGGCCGTGTCTCGATTGGACCTCGTATGAAAAAGTTATTTAATTAATAAGATTTAAGATTTATCAAATTAA
This sequence comes from Allium fistulosum, assembly GCA_030737815.1. Lineage (NCBI taxonomy): Eukaryota > Viridiplantae > Streptophyta > Magnoliopsida > Asparagales > Amaryllidaceae > Allium > Allium fistulosum. The sequence continues at coordinate 1,151,181,951 of CM060905.1, forward strand.
TTAATTATATAATTAACTAATTAATTACCTCTAATCCATCTTCCCTCTTATCCCCAATTTCAAAATTGCATCTACACAAACCCATCCATCCCCGTGCATGCACGAACCGACATGGAGCCACGTTCGACGAAATCAAGATCTATCGACTCCACCGCGCTCCACGTCACACATCCATCACAACGCACCCTGCTACATGCAACTCGACTACCCCTATCCATTTTCGACCTGAAGCCATACCCCCATTAGCCTGTTGTCGCATTTTGCCCCAAGCCATCGGAGTCGATGATATTTTTGGGGTAGGTGCTCCTCGACAAGAGAAAAATGATGGTGCAATCGCCTCTAACTAACTCCCTCTCCATCATCTCAAATCGCCAACCCTAGCCACGATCTAACACATGTCGATCATCCCCATCACCACCGTACATGACAATACTGGCGTGGGTTTGAAGCTCCCTCTTTTATGAGTTCAACGAATCTAATTTTGAAATTTATCGTGGTCTATAGCTCTTGATTTTAATTTTAGAAGAAGGAGGCTAGGTTTATTTTGTTTACAAGAAATTGAAAAATGAAAAGAGAAAGAGGAATGAGGAAAAGGGTTAAGTGTTGGGGTTATTAAAATTTATAATTTTTGGTACTTCGCTACACAATATCAAGTTCGTGTACGAACCGCAAATGATAGAAATAAAATTACGATCGCACACAACAATGCAACACGATCACAAAACAACAATAAAATACACTAGTTGTCATATTATGTGAAATTTCAAAAATACCAACGTTTTTCAAAAAATATGTTAGATTTAAATAATTAATTAATCAAAATGAGTTATTAAGCTTTCAAAATCCCATATGATAAAAAAATTTCGACAGCACCTCTTTTGCGCGGCTAGATCTGAAAAAATCACAACATCAATATAAAGCCCATATCTAGGACCTCCCATGTCTAGGGACAACAAAACAATAATATATACTTATAATACCTTATAGAATGTGTATGTCACATAGCAAACACATCCGTTAAGCATAAACACGTACCATTTTGCGAGCAAGTTAACTCTACTCATGAAACCAAAAGCAACAAGTAAGCCTTCACTTTCATGTACTTGTAGCTCACTTAAATAATTCAAAAGAGAGTTAAACATGACCAACGAAAAAATATACCACAACTCACCCATCATATATCCTAAATCTATGCCTTCTAAACCATATATAGCAATTATCTCACATACAAATGCCATGGAACCATACAATTTGCGTTCCTAATGAAATAAGCATACAATATATTAAAGCCTGTACAATGTACATATGCCATATGTATGCAATACCAAATCCGATCACTTGCTCGATCACACAAACTTCTCTTTCGAACTTGTATCGCTTACTCGACCTCTCTAGTGTGAACTCCAATCAGATCCCTTGATTAGAAACCTCCATTCTACTTACATAGCCATATACTATGATTGAAAACTTCAGAATGATATTAAAAATCCGTAGTAAGTGTTCACCGTCAAGAATCGAGTGAAAGGTCTTTGTTTGGATCAGTGTATATCACCTCGAAATTATGTACTCGAATCTGGATCAAGAAAGGTTATGTGAAGAAATGATATATGTACAACTTACGTATTTAATCCATTGGTTTCATAACTACACTAATTATTTTTCAATTCACATTCATTTATATAAATAATATTTCACTTAATACTAAAATCATGTATGAACCATTTCATAACACATTACTTACATTTATAAACATCCAAGACTTAAGTTCAAATTCGTATAATACTCCACTACATCCTAAGAATATATATCTAATATCAGATTTGTTTTACTTAACTAGGATCTTCAGCAAATTTAAGACTTATTTTAACTTACCATCTTTCCATTCTAGAGTTACAAAACTCTACTTTTATATTTTCACAAATTCCTTGCTTCAAGTTCTTAACTAATATGGAAGTTTTCAACTGTCCATCATCGTCGAAAATTCCATTTCATTTCAATAAATGAAAACTACCAAACAACATAACATAATACTATGCACAAACCGAACTACCCTAATGCATATGATACACGAGCCTACAAAATTACTTAACAAAAAACTTAAGAACTAAATGCCCAGGTTTTATTTTAAGTCATTAGAAATAAATATTTATACATATATCTTTTTGTATATCAAATCGTACTTTTGAGATTTTTAAATCAAAATTTATTTTACCAAACAATTATGTAGCAAACTTCTATAGTAGCATCCCGCACTTTGAAACTCAAAAATAAACGCCGATGATGCTGCAGTTATCACTAGAATTATTTTCTAATGATATAAGTGTGTTTAATGCTTTCTATCTCATTTGAAATCTTTTTAAAAATATGTTTATTCATAAATACTTTCAAATAATACTATTATTATTTTTCCCAAAACATTGAAAAACAATTTTCAAAAGCACCAGGATTTAAGTTCTCAAGTCTCATAATTTTAAAAAGCACCAAGTGTTCGTTTCAATGTTCCCATAATTACCGTTTACCTAACCCATGCGGTGAAAAGGTAAAACTGCTCATAAACTGGTTGAGCACAATTCAAAAAATCGACAAACAATAGTCAATGCTCATAAACTAGCTGAGCATAACTAATCAAATAATAGATGATAATAAATAAATATTTTCATTTCCTAAGAAACAAAAACATCATAAATAAATATATCAAATTTTGAAAATTATTCTTTTATATATAAAATATAATCCTAGATAAATTTATTTCATTTACCAATTTTTCAAATTAATACTGTGTCGATTTGCCTTGTCCAAGTATTTAGAAATCCCTACCGATACCATGGCGTCACACGTTGTAACAACCCTCATATTTTACGATTTCATATTTAAATATTTTATTTAAATATAGCGTCATTGATTTAATTTAAAGTCCGAAATGTGACTTTTTGTAAATAGTCAAATCCGGACTTGAGACCATTTTCATTGAGTTCAAAATGACGTTTACAACTTTTTTGAGTATAAACATTGATATGTTTCGAGTTGATTAGGATTTTGGTATTTTGATTTGGGCTTTGGGTTGTGTTCTAGCCCACTAAACCAAAAAGGTAACCCAAACTCTTCTACAAAACACCCCTAACTCCTCTCCTCTTCATTCATTCCACTCACAATTTCCTAACACTGAAAGCAAAAGGAAAAATGAGGGAAAAGAAGGGAAATCAAAATTCCTAAGCCCTAGGTTCTTAGGAAATTCAAATTCAAGTTCGAAAAACAAAAAAGAAGCTTAGGTAAGCATTCTCTTCATCTTCTCCATCTCAATCCCTCTCCAATTTTCATAATTTCCTATAACCTAACTTAGGAAATATTTGCATATGATCATAGATTAGAGCTTCTAGAGTTGTGATTGAAGCGGAGTTGATCTTTCCTTGTTTTAGAGCTTCTCAATTGTTGTTTCTGAGTTTAAAGGTGAGTTTTTGAACTCAAATCTATGTCTATAGCTTTCATTGTTGTTAGGTATGAATTCTAACATCTATTTCATGTTCAAGTTCTTTTGAATTGAATTGGTTTGGTGAATTTTCAAATTTTGGTATTTTGAAGTCAAAATCTATGAAAATCCTACTATGGATGTTTGGACATGTTGTTTGGAGTATATTGAAGAGCATATAGGGCTGGGTTGTCGTTTGGCATAAATCCCTAGCCACCATCGCTCATTCGATCGCATCCGAGTTGATTTGGCCATCAATGGCTTAGGCAAATTTTTCCCTGAGCTTCAGCTTAGACGTCTGGGAAGACACTCAAACGTCTGATGCATAGGAATAAAAATTCCAGACCTTCATCTCAGACGTCTGTAATTGCCAGACATCTAAGCGATCTGGAAGAAAATTTCCAGACCCTCAGATCAGACGTCCATGAAAACCACCAGACGTCTAGCGCTGTTAAATTCAGCCAATTTTCCTATTATTATGTGGGTTTCCGTTTTATCGATTTTTGTTGATCCGGTTATTTGTTGTCGTTTATTATCGACTTTGATGACTTCTTTCCTGGATTTTTGGGAATATCCATTTGATGGATTTGATATCGATTTTTTATGGTTTTAATTCACGTCGTCGAATGTGGATTTTGGTGATAGATTATTTTTACAATCATTTCTATGATTTGTCACTTTAAAATACAAAGGTTTTTATATTAGTAGTAAATACTCAAACTCTTTCACAAAAACGATTTCAACACTACTTTTAATACAAAGCTCATTTTTAAAACCGTTTTCCAATCTATTAGCATATACAAACCTTTACCTCATTCGTACGAGAAATCCAATTAAATGACTTAGCAAAATAAGTGGTATGAAACGCTTGCGTTTACTTGGTCAGTTAATTCTTAGACTTGTTCGATTGAAAACTTGTGACAATTTTTGAGTGGAAATCTACAATTTGTTCATAAATATTTAAATTAAGCCAGTGGTTATGGGACATAAAGCTAAACTCATTTATTTACTAGCTTGATGTAATTTACACTTATTAATCAATGGTGATCATTTTATAGTTTAGACTAGCGATATGCGATGCCTCATAGTCCGCAAAGGGCGACTATACCCTGTTAGGAGGAGCTTCGGCTCATAGTCCACAATGGGGGACTATACCTTGTTAGGAAGAGCTTCGGCTCATAGTCTACAATGGGGGACTATACCCTGTTAGGAGGAGCTTCGGCTCATAGTCCGCAAAGGGGGACTATACCATGTTAGGAGGAGCTTTGGCTCATTTTATGGGTTAGCGACCCATGGGATAGCGTCTCGTTTGTGATACATGTGTTGGTGAGTTTTCATGCTCACGTTTATGATAGGCCTCCCCCTTTTTATGTTTTCTGGATTTCTAGTTATTGATTTCTAGAATTTGTGTTTCACCAATTTTTGTAATTTGCATTGATAAGCTCAATCAATATTTTTGACTTGGTGAATAAGCTAAAGAATATGACATTCTTTTTGGTATTTGAGAAAACTTAAGATATTGTATAATTTTTATTGTTATCATGTATATTTGTCATATCTCTTGTCCTATCTCATCTTACATGATAATTATAGCTAGACTGATCCGTTTATTATTTTTCTTCTTAAATAATACTCGGGTCAGACCGAGGTGTTTCAGGTGCTTCCATTTGACTTCTTAGCAGGGACTAGCTTTTGACTTTTGGCTAACTACTTTTGCTTAGTAGTTTTTGTTTTTATACATTCGAGATAGGGACTCCTTTATGTATACATATTCTTTTGTCTAGCACTTGTACTATTCTTTTGTGATGTAGTGGATCTTGTATGACCACTACTTTGATGTACACTTCTATGTGATTATATTCATATCCGTTTCCGCCTTAGTGATATGAATATCTGTGACTGATTTATGTTATGCTTATTTTATATTTTTTTCCGAAGGACACATAGCCACCGTGTAGTAGCTTTGAGTTTGTATTTGATATGTCAGATTTCTGACATACTACCTGATATTTCGGTACTCGCACGAAGCAATTACACAGATGGTCGCTCCTCAACAGCCTTATTCTTCATACTAATTGACGACATTACCCAATAGTGTCCTTGGTTAGTGTGAGTATAAAGGTGGGGCATCACACACGTCTTGACAAGAATTCATAAACCACTCAACAAACCAATCAACACAATGTAAAACATTTTTTACAGCACTAACAAATACACGCTCTTACATACACACACACACACACACACTCAAACTCATTCTAAGGTGTTACTAACCCCATCTCTAATGAGTCTACCTCACCAAGGCCTAGGTTTTCGCTCAATTTAAGCTCTGATACTACTTTATAACGCTCTCCCTTTTCTGAGGAGACTACAGATGGTACGTCGAATCTGATTTTATGGCCAGCCTCTCGACTTTCTTAACCAACCCATAAAGGGACATGTAGTGGTAAGAGACAAAGATTCGTTACAGCGTTCACAATGCGAAAACCATCTATCACGCATGCCACACACTCACTTGATCTGATCCCTCTACAAAATTCTCTATATTACCCGTATTTCATTTTATATGTCATCCATTTTAGAAAATGGAAATTCTACTAAACCAAACCAATAAATCATTCAAACATGCAAATAAAAATTTATATGTACTATATATATCATACAATATCATCCAAAGGTTAACGTAAGTGAAGTTACCAAAATCCCAACCGACACTTAAGCATTCCTACTCGATCTAAAATCAAAAGGCATTCAATTTTAGCTTAAAATTCACTTTCTTCAAACTTGACGAAATCAATTACAGTCCGTACATAATGCTCTTATGAGCACAATGCAAAACATCGCATCTCGATTGGATCTTGTATGCAAATATTATTGGTTTAATAAGATTTGATATAAATTAATTAATTATATAATTAACTAATTAATCACCTTAATCCAACTTCCCTCTTATCCCCAATTTAAAATTTTCCTTCTTATCCCCAATTTCAAAACTCCTGTACACAAACCCATCCATCCTCGTGCATGCACGCACCGACATGTTACCACAATCGATGAAATCAAGATCTGTCGATTCCGCTGCGCTCCACATCGCACGCCCTTCACAACGCAACACACCATATCCGACTCGACTACCCTTATCCATTCTTGACTTGAAGCCGTACCCGCTAGCCCAATGTCGCATTTTGCCAAGGATAGGCCTAATATATTAATTGGGCTTAGACATGGACAAAAAGGTTACACCTTAGAGAAATTAGCTAGTCCTGTCCTTGTTAAGTTTGTGTGAGCGATTCGATTTAATGCCTCGATCGCTTAAGGCCTAGCAAGTCAACCACTTAACTTCACATGTAATGAATGAAGCAACCTATATAACTCTATTTCATTCAAAATTTCAAATCTTCATTACTTTAAATTCATATCTACAAATAATCTCCCATTTCATGCATTGTGAAGCTCTTCGACTCCTCGTTAACATGATTAACAATTTTTCATATATCTGAATCGCAACAATTAACATTTTAGTCCATCGTGTTTTGAGTTTATGTATGCATTTTTCATTCAACTTCGGTAAATCTATTTATAATACTTTATATAGGGTTATCAATATAAGATAGATCGTTTTAGTTGGTTGAATCGCTATGGTGGTACTAACGACATCATTCTTGGTCGAAAGACGTAGAGTGGAATACTATCGAGGTCTTGGATCATACATTTAGATAATAGCATTGATTGTTCAACTTGGTGTTGGGGAGAGGAGTCATTACTTTTCTTCTTTTCTCCCTACTAACAGGGAAGTGGGTGTCAATTCATTTTAGGCATTTTCACTCATTAACCAATAAACTTCATAGTTTCAATCATATGAGATTTTATAGCATAAAAGTTTCCATTAATTCTACTTTATTTAGTTTTGTGAGGTCTTTTAAGGGCATAGTTTTTAATTACTCCGTGATTGGCTTTACATGATGTACTCAAACTCTTCTATATTTTTAAAAACTATAGTAGATCTAGCTGATGCTGTATGAACCAATGGAGTGGAGGTTTCCATTGTAGTCGCTTTTGTGTGAGTGCATTTAGTGTTCGACTTGTTTTGTTTAGGATATCACATCTTTCTTGTTGCTGTGGTAATGAGTGGCTAAGTCATATAATGTTAACCATAACAGAAATAGGCATTGAAAATTATACACGTGCGTGTGTGTGTACATGTTTGTGTGTGCATGTATGAGCTAGGATTGATAACACCCTTTATTTAGCACCATTTTGTAGCTCCCTTATATCAGCCATAAATTTCTATTAAATTTTTTGTTCTTCTCTCTTCTGTCACATTGACCAAATATTCCGTTTAGCCACATAAGAGGTTTTAAAAAAAATTGATGTTAGTAGGACTTACAAATTCTAGGCTATAGGGGTTCAATTTCACTTGGAGGAAAAAAGGTATGGCCTCAAAAATTGACCCAGTTGGTTTCTATAGCATTATCCATGTATTCAAGAGATCATAACCCTTTATTAATCAAGCTACGGATACAAACTTCACATAATAAAGGATTTCCCTTCAAATATTGCAACACTTGTCATTTAAATGAGGGGTATTCTGATTGCTTTAGAATAGGTTTTGAAGCTCAAACGTGGGGAACAAAACAATACAATTTTATATATAAGCTAAAGCAAATCAAACGAGGCTTAAAGAATGGAACAAAACCAGAGAGAAAGAGGTTTTGACTATAGAAAAGTAAGAAAAGAAATATTTGGAAGCATTGAAAATTGCAAATGAAGACCCATCTAATCTTGCTGCATATGATCACAACCAAGTAGAAGCAGATGGTAATGTGAGGTAAAAATTAAAAATTGCTAGTGATAACGTTAAACTAAATTCCTAAATTAGGTGGCATCAGGAAGGGGACTCTAACACTAGATTCTTTCATGCTAAGATGTCTATAAGAAAACATAGAAAATTACTTTCAAGCTTTACTGATTGACTTATAAAAGAATGCATCACATCTCCTTCATTTTCCATTCTCATCCAAGGAATATCTAAGGGATATTTTGATAGTAATTATGGAATCAAACAGGGAGACTCCCTTTCCCCATATCTTTTCTGTATCACAATAGAGTACTTTTTCGTACTTATGGAAAATCACATTAATGAAAAATTAATTGTTCCAATATCTAAAATCTCTCATATTATTTCCCACCTCTTATATGTAGAAGTATTGATGGTTTTCTGTAAAGTAGATGAGAAAAGTGCTCTTAATTTATTGGAAATTTTTAATGATTTGGCTGCAAATGCATGACTTAATATCAAGCAAAATAAATCTAAGATTTATTTCAACAATGGTTGCAGAAATAAAATTTAAGTCAAAAATATCATGAAAGTGGAGGAAGATTTTTTGCAGGGTTCCGCTATCCTCCAACTACCTTCATTACAGTGACTGTAGCAATCTATTGCCTAGAATTAAAGAAAAAATGGAGGCTTGGGATAGCAAATTATTATCTATTGCTAGAAAGGTTGAATTAATTCATTATGTTGTCACCCCTATGATCTTATACTGGATGATGATCCATCAAATCCTTATAGCAACAATTGGAAAAATTAACAAAGTTTGTGCAGATTTCTTCTCGAGGCAGACATCACAAAATTTCTTGGTATGGGAAACTGGCCTTAAAATCTCCTATATGTAGACCAAAAAATGAAAGGGGAACTGGCCACAAAATTTTCCAGACTTGAAAACGGTTGCTGGTATGAAACTTATTTTGAATTATTTGGCTAAAGAAAATCATGGTCTATTTGGCTCAGAAATAAATATTGCTAAAAAAATAATTTTTGAACCCTAAAAGTGGATAATAATAATTCTTCTATGTGGAAAACTACTCTAAAAGCAATGGAAACTAGCTCAAAATTTATTAGAAGAATTATTACACCATGGGAAAAAACGAAGCACATGACAGATATGCTCCACTGTCTGATTGAATACCCTTCTGTCATTAAATCCCGTGCCATCTCATTGCACTTTTGACCATAGAGATGCACTATCGTCTGATATGCACTAGTACAACAAAAAAACTAAATGTTGTCTGATATTATATTATCATTTCTAAAATTCCAATTAGACAATATATCAATATTAATTAATATGAATAATTGTTCATAAAATGAAATTCAAATATTGTATTAAACAAATATTTTATTTCAAATCAAATTCAAATACAATACAACTTTCACTACCACTCTACTTACATTTTTGAATACAACTTTCATTATCACTCTCAGATATAAAACGTTTCTCTACACTCTCATATATAACTTCTTTTTACTCACACAAGTTTGTTTTTGATGTTGATCTTGATTTGCTTGCTCCAGCTTGTGTCCATCCATCTCCTACACCTATTGTTTAACGACCAATTTTCTATTGGATTAGAAAATACCCAAAAAATTTTAATTAAAAATAACCGCAAGCCCACGACATACAATTCTAGTACATGGCGAGTACGGGTCGATCCGTAGAGAATTGTATTGATTTTAAAATTTCTATTCAATCAAATTAAACCAAGAATTTGAGATTTTGTTTAGCTAAAAAAATTTCTAGAAACTAACAAAAAATAAAAATGGTTAAAAATACGAGAGTAGAAGACAATTTAGAGATAATTTCCTTCTCATGATCACATAAATCAATAAAATGAAATTATTATCTCTCTTTTGGTCATTAGTGAATTTAGCTGATATGTTTATCAATAAGCATGGCCTATTTGTGCTATTAATTAGCCCAACATAAACCATCAAACTTTAACATACCCACTAAACCACTTGCTAACACTCATGAAAATTGAAAATGAACTTGAAAATAAAATCTTTTCAAAGCAAGATCTATTTACTATTGATTAGTAATAGAGACCATCAAATTTTGATTTTAAATTCCACTTCATTATCAACATCATATGAAGATGACGAGGTAATTTGTGTTTGTTTAAGCATAGCTTATTTGGTGTCAACAACATAGGCTATCAAATTCGAAGCTAAAACAACAAAATTAAGCCACTTCAAATATTGTCATTAAGCACAAAAAGAGATCACAAGTTATCAAAATATTGAATCTACATGATTAAGAGAACTTAATTACCCCTAAATTGAAAGTGTTTAACTGCTCATTTTTGTTATCATTTCAACAAATGTATAGTTCAACATGAAACAAAACCAAGAGGAAAAATGGAGAAAATTAAAATAAAATGAGAGCTAATCTACTTGCATAAAATAAAACTACACCACTAACATGAACAGAAATAAATAAGAAATTAAATAGCATGAATTAAAATTGCATAAATATAAATTACTTAAAAGAAAAATGGCTAAGTAGCCATAAGAAAGAAAAAAGAAACTTTTTTTTAATTATTTTTGAGCCTAAAACTAAATTAACTAAAGAGGAGGCTAAAAGCTTGTTACATGAAACAAAGGTGTATTTATACATGCTTTGAAACCCTAATCAAATTTTTGGGGACTACCCAAATTGCCCTTGAGGAAATGTAGCCACCAAGTTATCATTAGTCCCTAATTAATCCATCATCAAGTATGCATGTAACTTTAACCTGCACTAACTTGTGCATTAGCTCCTAAGTGTAGATTAAGGTAAGTGGGTAGGTGGGGTCCTCCATGATGCATGAGTTGAATTATTTCCATCTTCAATCCTTTGTTTCTGTCCTTGTGCATGCATGAATACATGAAGCCTCTTACAATGTCTATCCAATTTTCCCACAAATAAAAATAAAATGTGCAAATAAATATTCTCAAATTAATATATGCACAAAAATGACCATTTTGCCCATATATGAAGATGAATAAATGACGATTTGAAAATAATTTGAATTTTGGTTTAAACATGTTAAAACACCCTATGTGCTCATTTATTTAATTAAATTAGATTAAATATGGAAGTAAAAATATGCACATTTACGTGCACATCAAATACACCCACACTTATCTTTTATTCGTCCTCGAATAAACTAAAACTAAGATAAATCCGTTTTCATAGGAAACACGATTGCATTGAGCGTATGCAACATGCCGTTAAATCTCTAGGTGTCCCTAGTAGGACGAGTTTTGTCTCGTGAGGGTTTTTAGCGGATACTACCCACAAAATCCAAATGCAAAAATATTCCTAAATGCAAGATTTATTTACAATGATATGGATGCAAGTTTTTGAAAATATTTACAAATGAAGAATTTACTTTCAAATTGACACAAATAAGTTAAATATAAGTTTTGGTCATTATCAATAAATCTAAGTCCTTTTACTTATCAAAATTTCTAATAAAAATTAAGTTATCATCACAATTAGACTCAAGTTGGGCTAGTTTTTTCGGTTGATAACATAGTGCAACTATGAAATGGACTCTTAGTTGATTATCAAAGTTTATCAAAGTGGTATTTTCATTTCTTTTGAATAACAAGTCAAATCACATAAGTTAAAATAGTGCTTGGATTTCAATTGCTTACTCTCTCTTATTTGAAAATTTTATTGATATTAACAATATTTATATATGCCTAACTGAGAAAACTGAGGCCGGATATATCACCCATGCATTGCCTTTCAGGCTTACGATTGGGGAATACAGAGCATGGCAAGTGTACACACAAGTGTGTACACCTATCGACTGTAGGTGTTATCAACGAAATAATTTTTATATACATACACCTCACTCAGACAAACTAAGGCCAGATATACCGATCATGCACTACCTTTCGGGCTTACGTGAGAAGGGTACAGAGCATATAGCGAGTGTACACACTTGCGTGTGAACACATGACTTTAGGTGTTTCTTATTTTTATAGAAACCATTTTTTATGTTATGTATATATAAATATATATACATATTTTTTTCTTTTTTCTTTCTTTTTTTTTACGAGAGAGTTTTGCAAAATTATCTTAGCACTATTTAACTTAGAAGATAAAAAATGTTATATCCTTTACTTTAAATTCACCACTTTTTTTAAAAAAGATTTTCCATTAGGATATACTTCATAATCATCACTTATGAACCTTCTTATATATTAGATAAACTGACGCAGCGGATATTACAAAAGCAATGTAGATCGTTGAATGTAGTAATCGGTGGATTGGAAGATACTGAAATACCCGAATTCGTTGATCCGAAGATGCCGAATTCTAGCTATCCCGAACCTGTTGATCGCGCACGATACCGGGTTCAAAGATCTTCAATTCTTCGAGCGTTGATCTAGCGCACTAGATTCCGCGAATCGGCTTCTACAATCGTTGAATCGAGCGCACTCGATTAACCGAAAGAGGAGATAGGAGATTACACTCAACTACCAATTTGAATGAAAGCACAAAGCAACCAAAAGAGAATTTTATTCAATATTCAACAACCTTACAAAATGATTCAACTTGCCTATTTATAGGCTACAACACGCAACAGAAAAGAAAATACATCTCCTAAGTCGTTTCCGACCTAACAGTCACGACTTACGACCTAAAGTTTAGACGACCCAAAACATAGACGACCTACAACATAGACGACCTAAACAGAGTTACAATACATCACATTACAAGGTCTTCACGACCTAAAAACATACTGCGACTTACGACTTGAGAATACAACACACATACTCCAGGAACGACTTAGCAGTTATCTTCCAGCGACTTAAGCTTTACCGGTTTAGATTAACTCGGCATAAGAATCTACGACATCCAGAGCTTCAGCGACTTAAAAACTTTGCGGCATCCCAAATCAACGTCTTAAAGAGATCAACGGTCCTCATACTTCAGCGACTTAAAGAATGAACGACATCCGTAGCTTTGCGACCTAAAATAAGTGGCTTCAGAAACTTCGCGACTTATCTTCCCAGATTACCCAGCGACCTATCACAGGTTGTGACCTTCTCGTGCGACCTAACATAGGTCGAATCAAAACTCCACGACCTAACTTAGGTCGTATTCTTCTAGCACGTTCGAGCACCCTCTTTCCTATCTTGCTAGGTCGTACGCGACCTAAAAACATGTTAGGTCGTAGCTCTTTCCCTGGTGTCATAATAGGTCTTTCCTACGACTTATGCCTTAGCTCGTTAGGTCGTACGCGACCTAAGAACATGTTAGGTCGTTCCAGCACCTCGTTAGCTCGCACCTTCCCACTAGGTCGTTGCTGATCTTCACTAAGTCGTTGATATGACTTAAAAGCTTTGTTAGGTCGGTTGCGACCTAAAACTTGACCTTTCCATAATTTTTCATGACATGTTAACTCGTTAATCTCCTTCTTAGGTCGTGTGCGACCTAAGACTTCTTTCCATGCTGCATCATCCTCCCCAGGTTGAGAGAAATTCGTCCTCGAATTTGTAACTTCTCCCACCTCAGCTCGTTCATCTCCATGATATGGTACGAGATGTTTAACATTGAACACGTCAGACGTATACACATCATCTGGCAGTTTCAATTTATAAGCATTTTCATTAATTCGTGTTACGATTTCCACCGGACCAATTTTTCGTGCTTTCAATTTATTGTAAGCGCCTATTGGAAAACGATCTTTTGTTAACACTGCATAAACCAAATCACCTTCATGAAATTCAACATTTCTTCGTTTCAAATCTTCAGATTGTTTATACTTCTCATTTGCTTTCTCTAATCGTTCTTGAACGATTTTATGACATTCCGTCAGCCCTTCAACAAAATCAGCATCTTTCTTAATTGTCCCCTTTGAGTGTGGTATCACCGTTAAATCCAACGGTCCTTTCGGTAAGTTCGAATAGACAATCTGGAATGGACTGAACCCAGTACTTCGATTCACAGCATGATTATGGGCAAACTCTGCCTGGCATAACTTCATATCCCAACTCTTCAGATTATCTTGAACAAGACACCTCAACAAGTTTCCCAATGATCTGTTCACAACCTCGGTCTGTCCATCCGTTTGCGGGTGATAAGCACTACTAAACTTAAGCTTCGTTCCCACCATTTTCCACAAACTCAACCAAAAGTGACTCAGAAATCGAGTATCTCTATCCGACACAATAGATTCTGGCAATCCATGAAGTCGATAGATCTCCTTGAAAAACAATTGAGCAACATGAACAGCATCCGCCGTCTTCTTACAAGCAATAAAATGTGCCATTTTCGAAAATCGATCAACCACCACATAAATGGAATCGTTACCACGCTGTGTCCTCGGTAATCCCAACACGAAGTCCATACTCACATCAACCCATGGTTTAATTGGTACAGGTAACGGCATATATAAACCAGCATTAGTCGCAGTTCCTTTCGAAACCTGACAAATATGACAACGCTCCACAAACCTTTCCACCTCTTTCCTCATTGATGGCCAAAAGTAAGACTGTGAAATCAACTGTAAAGTACAGTCTCTCCCAACATGTCCCTCTTCGTGTAACTCCTTGATAATCTTCATTCTCAGACTACCCTCTGGTATGCACAATCGATTTCCTTTAAAAAGAAAACCATTAATCGTCATAAACTCATCAGTCTTCCCTTCATTGTCCCTTTCAACAAATTTCTTAAAATAAGAGTCTTCTGCAATCTGCTCCGGCAATAATTCAAAACCAGTCACTTCAACTTTCATTGTTGTCAACAAATGACTCCTTCTACTTAAAGCATCAGCCACTCGATTCGTCACTCCTGATTTGTGTTTCACAACGAAAGTAAACTGTTGCAGATATGCAATCCATGATGCATGTCTCGCTGAAATCTTATCTTGCCCTTGCAAATGCTTCAATGCTTCATGATCAGTATACAGAACAAACTCTTTCTGAAATAGATAATGTCTCCAGTGTTTAATAGCTTGCACAACAGCATAAAACTCCACATCATATGTACTGTATCGCATCTTCGCTACTGACAACTTCTCACTGAAATAAGCAATAGGACGTCCCCTCTGACTCAACACTCCTCCAATTCCAACCTTCAACGCATCAGTGTGTAGCTCAAAAAACAACTGAAAATCAGGTAATACAAGAATTGGTGCAGATGTCAGCAACTCCTTGATCTTCCCAAAAGCATTCCTTGCTTCCTCTGTCCATGCAAACTGTTTACCCTTCATACAATCCGTAACAGGCGCCATCACACTACTAAAGTGTGGAATAAACCTTCGATAAAATGAATCCAACCCGTGAAAACTACGAACTTCCGTTATCGTTTTGGGCTGCGGCCAATCTCTAATAGCTTCGATTTTACTTTGGTCAACCTGTATTCCTTCTTCCGACACAGCATATCCCAAAAATAGAACACTCCTCGCCATAAAGACACACTTCTTTGTAGCAGCATAGAATTGTTCTTCACGAAGAATAATTAACACTTTCTTCAAATGTTGAACATGTTCTTCTTTACTAGCACTGTAGATTAGAATGTCATCGAAGTAAACCACCACAAATTTTCCAATGTACGGCCGGAAAATTTGATTCATCACCCTCATAAATGTACTTGGTGCATTTGATAAGCCAAACGGCATTACCAACCATTCGTATAGACCTTCCCTGGTTTTAAAAGCAGTTTTCCATTCATCCCTTGGTCTAATGCGAATCTGATGATAACCGCTCTTCAATTCAATCTTAGAAAAGATTACGGACCCACTGATCTGATCCAACAAATCGTCAAGCCTCGGCATCGGAAATCTGTATCTGACTGTGATCTTATTCAATGCTCTACTATCTGTGCACATCCTCCACGTTCCATCCTTTTTGGGTACCAATAAAGCTGGTACAGCACAAGGACTTAAACTCTCCTGCACACGCCCCTGTTCAAGCAATTCCTCTACCTGCCTCCGCAACTCTTCATGTTCCTTCGGACTCATTCGATAATGTGGTCTGTGTGGCAAAACTGCTCCTGGAACAAGATCGATTTGATGTTGTATGTCTCTCAAAGGCGGTAACTCCTTTGGTAACTCATCTGGGAATACATCGTCAAATTCTTTCAAAACTGGTTTAACTTCTTCTGGAATTTCAACCTCTTCTTTGCTCTCACGCCCAATCAATAAAAATACTTCAGGCTCTTTCTCAACCTCCTTAACAAACTCCTTCAAAGATAATAAAGTTTTCAGCTCTTCAATTTCTTCTGACTTACTTTCTCCTTGTGGTCTCTTCTTTGGAACTAGGATAATCTTCGTGCCTTCAAACATAAAACTGTAACTATAAGTCCGACCGTCATGTTGTACTGCTCGATCATACTGCCATGGTCTTCCCAATAATAAGTGGCAAACATCCATCTCTACTACATCACACCAGATTTTGTCTTTGTATTTCTTCCCAATAGAGAATGGAACACGAACTCGTCTATCCACTTTCACTTCTCCTCCTTTTCTCAACCATGCTAACTTATATGGACTTGGATGTTTCTCTGTCTTCAATTTCAACTTTGTCACAGCCTCGGTTGAAATAATATTATCACAGCTTCCTGCGTCAATCACAAACTTACACACCTTCCCCAGAATAGTACATGTTGACTGAAAAATATTACTTCTAAACCAACTAGCTTCTTCTTGCTTCGGTGTTAAACACGATCTCCTCAGCATTAGATTACAGCCTTCATCTCCTGACGTAATATCCTGCTCATCCTCCTCAACTGGACTAGAACAATCCCCATCACCATCCTCATCCTCAATTTCTGCAATCATGGTTCTCTTCTTTGGCCTTGGACACTCATTGCTTTTATGACCCATCTCCTGGCAATTTTAACATTTGAAACCATTGTTAACCTTCGTCTTCTCAACCTCCTTCACCACTGGTCTACTGATAGGTTTAGAAACATTAGAACTTCCACTAACACCCTTCACTTGATTGTTAGAATTAGTAAACACACCACCTCCTCGTCTCCCTTGCTTTTCCCAAGCCAACGCTTTCTGATGTGCTTCTACCACAGATCTTGGATCGAACATATTAAACATATCCTGAATCTGCATTCTCAAACCCCAATGAATCTCGATGTCAGCTGCTCTTCCGTTTCCATAATATCATTCCTTGCAATAAGTTGATAGAATTCATCAGCATAGTCATTCACAGATTTCGTCCCTTGTCTCAAGTTTTGCAAACGTTGATACATCAAAGATTGATAATTGTAAGGTAAGAACGTTGCTTTCATCAATTTCTTCATCTTCTCCCAAGATTCAACTTTTGACTTTCCCATCCGATCACGTGTAAGTTTGGTCTGCTGCCACCACGCCAAAGCTCTACCCCTCAACCTCGTAGCAACCAACTTCACTCTACGATATTCTGGAACTTCTTTGAAGTCAAAAATCTCCTCGACATTAGCCACCCAATCTAGAAACTCCTCTGCTTGCATACCACCTTTGAATTCAGGAATTTCAGTCTTCATCCCCGACTCCCACTTGTGATCATACTCAAAGTAATTTCTGCCTTGTCCTCGTCCTTATCCTCGAACACTACCACCATCATACTCCTCTTCAAAATCAGATGCATATCGTTGTCTATCTCGTCCACCCATATCTCTACTACCATCATGTCTACCACCATCATCCCTTCTATCTACATTCCTCCGTTCACGATCATTCACGTTCCTCCCACGCCCTTGATCATTTTCAACACTTCTGTCTCGATTGGAATGTGGCGAGACTCTACTACCCCCATGGTTAGATTCAGGTGAAACCCTTCTCCGATTTTGATTCATCTCCGTCATAAGCTTCTCTAACCGACCAATTCCTTCGTTAAGATTTTCACTAAAGTATTCATTGATTCTTTGCTCCATCTCATCAGCCTCTTCTCTTCGATACAAAGCTTCTACGTTTTGGTGGCGATTAGCTCTTCTTGGCGGCATACTTGGAAACTTCACAAACTCTTCAACACTTCAAAATTCAAACACTTTTCGGACTTTGATCCAAAATGAAACGGATCGAAAACTTCCACTTTGTAGCAAATCGCGATGAACACGATGGACAAAGTTTCGGCCTCCAATTCAAATCTGATCAAACAACGTCGAACAATGATGAACACTTCTTCCTCTCGGCCACGGCTCAAACTTCAAACTTCTCGGCCAAACAACTTAAAAATGAATAGGCTCAAAGTCTCGATCTAGCTATGATTGGCTAGAACAGGCTCTGATACCAAAACTGACGCAGCGGATATTACAAAAACAATGTAGATCGTTGAATGTAGTAATCGGTGGATTGGAAGATACTGAAATGCCCGAATTCGTTGATCCGAAGATGCCGAATTCTAGCTATCCCGAACCTGTTGATCGCGCACGATACCGGGTTCAAAGATCTTCAATTCTTCGAGCGTTAATCTAGTGCACTAGATTCCGCGAATCGGCTTCTACAATCGTTGAATCGAGCGCACTCGATTAACCGAAAGAGGAGATAGGAGATTACACTCAACTACCAATTTGAATGAAAGCACAAAGCAACCAAAAGAGAATTTTATTCAATATTCAACAACCTTACAAAATGATTCAACTTGCCTATTTATAGGCTACAACACGCAACAGAAAAGAAAATACATCTCCTAAGTCGTTTCCGACCTAACAGTCATGACTTACGACCTAAAGTTTAGACGACCCAAAACATAGACGACCTACAACATAGAAGACCTAAACAGAGTTACAATACATCACATTACAAGGTCTTCACGACCTAAAAACATACTGCGATTTACGACTTGAGAATACAACACACATACTCCAGGAACGACTTAGCAGTTATCTTCCAGCAACTTAAGCTTTACCGGTTTAGATTAACTCGGCATAAGAATCTACGGCGTCCAGAGCTTCAGCGACTTAAAAACTTTGCGGCATCCCAAATCAACATCTTAAAGAGATCAACGGTCCTCATACTTCAGCGACTTAAAGAATGGACGGCATCCGTAGCTTTGTGACCTAAAATAAGTGGCTTCAGAAACTTCGCGACCTAAGCCTTACGACTTAAGACTTCGCGACTTATCTTCCCAGATTACCCAGCGACCTATCACAGGTTGTGACCTTCTCGTGCGACCTAACATAGGTCGAATCAAAACTCCACGACCTAACTTAGGTCGTATTCTTCTAGCACGTTCGAGCACCCTCTTTCCTATCTCGCTAGGTCGTACGCGACCTAAAAACATGTTAGGTCGTAGCTCTTTCCCTGGTGTCATGATAGGTCGTTCCCACGACTTATGCCTTAGCTCGTTAGGTCGTACGCGACCTAAGAACATGTTAGGTCGTTCCAGCACCTCGTTAGCTCGCACCTTCCCACTAGGTCGTTGCCGATCTTCACTAAGTCGTTGATATGACTTAAAAGCTTTGTTAGGTCGGTTGCGACCTAAAACTTGACCTTTCCATAATTTTTCATGACATGTTAACTCGTTAATCTCCTTCTTAGGTCGTGTGCGACCTAAGACTTCTTTCCATGCTGCATCATAATCCATAGTTACTTGTAAACACACTTTATTTTTATTTTTGTTAAGACAAATAAACTTTCAAATATTTAATTTAATAACCAAAACCATATATTTATCCTATAGTGTTTCTTTAAAAGTAATTAAAAAGAAAATTTGTTTTTGGGATGTTTTTCTCTTTTTTTTTGAAATTTTTAGTTTTGGAAAGAAAATGCAAAAAAAAATAAATCATGAAAAATCAAAAAAGAAAATGAGACTCCCCCTCCCCACATTTGATTTTGATTGTGTCCCTACAGTTAATCCAATTGAAAGGAGAAAAAACTAAAATAAAATATGACCTATATTTATATGAAAATGAAATGATTATTATTTACACGACATCAGAAAATACATCGTCAAAGAGTAAATGAAACAATTTTCCAAAGACCAATTCATTTGTCTTGTTAAATATGAGAGACACGGCTTAAGCACAGAAAACCAAACCATAAAAGATTTTAAAGTTGAATGTTGATTTGGAAAAACGAATGTCATTTTATTAAAAATCATGTGAGTTGTTTTATTTTCGATGATTTTTGGGGTAGACAAAACAATTTGTTGGAGTTTAAGTTTATTTTCACCAAATTAAAATTCAAACTTATCATTGAAAACTTCTTTAGAATTATTAATTTCAAAATTGAAATGGTGATTTAAATCTTCCACTTCAGAATTTAACAACTCATCTTCGAAAAGTCCCTAAAATTTATGTTCACAAAATTCATCTTCCTTTGTTGAATTACTCATAACTTAATTGCACATACCAAGTTCAAAATCCAAAGTTGTTGTATTCAATTTTTCGAAATCAGAAAAAGGAAGATCGGATTTTAAATCGCGTTTCTCACCCTCAAAAGAATTGAAATCCAACTCAACTACCATATTTTCAACAACCTTATTAAGATTGTCATTTTCAATTTCAAAAGTTGTTATTTGAAAATCGTTAATTTTGGTAAAAGGTGGATTATTATTTGACTCGTCACACATTAGGATTTGATTTTGTTTCTCACCTTATTTTATGTAGGTTTGAAACAATAAATCCATGTGATCTCTATGAATTTCATCCATTTGCTCAACAAAATCAGTTTTATAATTATTAACTTGAGAATTTTCAATATGAAATCGTTGAGAGTAAAAATTTTCACCATGATTAAAACAACTCCCATTGCCAAAATCATTTAAACGGTTGTTTCCATTTTCGTTTTGATTTTGAAATTCATTTTGGACTTCGAAATTGAATTGGCATGAGCTATAATCGAAATCATTGGAATTTTGAAGTTAATTAATATTCCGATTATTTGGAAATCCCTGATTTGAGTTATCGCGCAAATATGAAATACACAACTCATTTATCCTTTGATCATTTTGTGTAGAGAGTTTAAGTAAAGTCGAAGTGATTTCAATACTCTTTTCAAGAGTTGAGGGTTGCTCACTAATTTGAAAATTTTGTTGTTCAAAATTCAAATTGTTTGCACAATAGTTGTTATTAAAATATCGATAAGAATTTGGAGTGCAATTATATGGATTATATTGATTTTCACAACTATCGTAAAATTCATGTGAGTAGAGAAATTCAGACATTTCCAAAACTTTTTTTCTTTTGTTTTTATAAAGGAAAAAACATTTACTAAAAAAAAAACCGAATTTATTTTTCAAAAGGGAAATTTGATTTTTGTTTTGTTTTGTATTTTCTTTTTGGATTTCTAAATTTTTTCTTTTTTTATGTTTTTTTTGAAAAGATTGCATATTTGTTTTTGGATTTTTGATTTTCTATAAAAAAACTAACTTATAATTTTTTTGGATTTTTGATTTTGATTGAAAAAATTTCAAAGGATTTAAAAACAAAGTTAAAAAATATTTACAATTTCTTTTTGTTTTGGCTTTTGAATCTTTTTTTTAAATATGCACGAACTAATGTAAGCAGGTTCCATTTCCATAAGAGAGGCTGTGGTTTTTACGTTGGCTCGTCAAGCCCATCACAACCCTTCTCCTTTATCCTGGCTTGGAACAGACTGCATAGAAAACTACACAGGCGGAGTGAAGGATGAAAGCAAGCAAGGCATTGGGGCCTGATGACATCCCCATTGAGGTGTGGAGATTCCTTGGAGATGCATAGATAACCTGGCTAATTAAGTTGTTCAATAATATTTTCAAATCAAACAAGATGCCAGATGAGTGGAGGAGAAGCATATTAGTTCCAATTTTTTAGAATAAAGGAGATATCCAAAGTTACACAAACTATAGAGGAATTAAGCTTATGAGTCATACAATGAAGCTTTGGGAGAGAGTCATTGAACATCGATTAAGAAGAATGACAAGCGTTTCAAAAAACCAATTTGGTTTCATGCCTGGAAGGTCGACCACAGAGGCGATTTTCTTAATAAGGCAACTTATGGAGAGATTTAGGGAGCAAAAGAAAGATCTACACAAGGTATTTATTGATTTGGAGAAAGCTTATGACAAAGTATCGCGAAAGGCGATGTGGTGGGCTCTGCAAAAGAATAAAGTCCCAACAAAGTACATTACCCTTATCAAGGATATGTATGATGATGTTGTGACTAGTGTCAGAGCATGCGATGGTGAAACCAGTGACTTTTCCATTAATATAGGATTACATCAAGGGTCAGCTTTGAGCCACTACATTTTTGCCATAGTTATGGATGAGGTTACGAAGGGTGTACAAGGTGAGATTCCTTGGTGTATGTTATTTGCTGATGATGTTGTGCTAGTTGATTAAAGTATGATTGGAGTTGATAGACAACTGGAGCTGTGGCGATAGATTTTAGAATAAAAGGGATTTAGGCTTAGCAGAACTAAAACAGAGTATATGAAGTGCGAGTTCAGCGCTGTCAGGTCAGAGGATGGAGATGTCACTCTGGCCGAACAAATAGTTCCCATGAAGGAATCCTTTCGATATTTAGGATCATGTTGCAGTATAATGGTGAGATTAATGAAGATGTTAGTTTTAGAATTTGAGCGGGATGGGTGAAATGGCAACAAGCGTCTGGCATTTTCTGTGATAGGAAAGTCCCACATAAGCTTAAAGGAAAGTTCTGCAGAATGGCAATCAGGCTTGCGATGTTGTATGGTACAAAATGTTAGCCTACTAAAAGCCAATACGTCCAGAAGATAAGCGTAGCAAAGATGCGTATGCTGCGATGAAGCTGCGGTCATACAAGAAGAGACCGAATTATAAATAATGATATAGGTGATAAACCTGGAGTAGCACCAATGGAGGAGAAGCTAATTCAACATTGATTAAGATGGTTTGGACATCTTCAACGGAGGCCGCCTGAGGCACCTGTGCGTGTAGGAATTATAAGCCGCGTTGAATGCTCAAAGGGAGGTAGAAGTTGACCAAGGTTGACATGGGAGGAAGTAGTAAAAAGGGATTTAAAGATTTGGAGTATATCCGAAGAGCTGGTGTCAGACATGAACACGTGAAAGTTAGCGATCCACGTACCGGAACCATGAGTTACGAGTTTTATAAGTTTTAGATTATAAAACTAGGGAACATGAGCCTAAGACGTAGTGTTTAGTCTTTGACCAATATTAATATGGGTACCATTACCACTATTAGTATTATTATTATTATCATTTTTTAATATATATATATATATATCTTTATTTTTATTTTACTTAGTTATTATTATTATTAATTTACTTATTTGACTTTATTTAATTATTTTTATTATTATTATTATGACTTTTAAATTGACTTTGTCATTTAGTTTTGGGTTCCATCTCTAGCCGACCCCAACTTGTTTGGGAATAATGGCTTAGTTGTTGTTGATGCATGAACTAATGTAACTAAATGAATGCAAAGGACTTAATTACAATTTTGCTGTCCTTAGTATCTCCTAACTCAAAATTGTATAATCACAGTTTGTCTTAATCCAACAAGATAGTTCTCAGCCAGGTAACAGACAGGATTCATCGATGCACCATGAATCATCGTAGCAATGCAACCGAAGCTTTAAGTACCTTCAGAGAAACAATCAGTATAATATTTACGAATTACCATAATAATTAAAACTAACTATTGCTCTACCGTAGCCTAGACACTAAGAAATTAAATTATCGAAAGAGGACAACTTGTCAATATACAATAAGCCGTAGGTGAGTTCGTGACAGCCTTAAGATGTCTAACCGTTATTATTTACAAATTCTAAGATGATATGCAAAACTAAAATTAAACGTGTATTAACAACGTAACTAGGAATGGAATTTAATTTTGGTTTTTGAATTTTTTTAAATGCAAGCAACCAATAATGCAGAGTAAATAAAAACAAGAGGAGAGAGCATGATACCAGAGCATGCAGAATTATTAGCAAATCATTTATTTTTCAAAGCAGCTATTTTTTTATAAGCAAGCAATTTATTTTTGGGTAAGCAAAGCGAAGCAAGTAACTCCTCCTATCTGCTTTGGCAACCTGAAACTTGAACAAGATATATACAGTTTTTTTAATATATATCAAAGAAGAAATTAAAACAAAACAAGTGAGAACAAAACAAATGAAAACTAAAACAAGTTTTTACTTGTTTTTTTCTTTTAAGATAGAATCAAAGTAAAGACAAATAAAAGAAAAAGGATTTTTTTAAATCAAGAGTTAAACAAAATAAAATTTTAAAACAAATTAAACTAAAAAAGAATTTAACAAATACTTTAAAAAAAAACTTTCACAACCCCACAAGCTAGCCTAATTCGTTTCCAAACGAATATAATTCCTTCTTCCTTATTTACACTAAAAAGACAACAGAAAAAAATGATCAAATAAATAAACATCAGAATAAATAAAGTAAAAAAATAAAAAATGTGCTCTGGCTATTGCAGTTGATTCAAGCGTTCGAGTCTGGGCTTCGGGTTGTGGATTGGGTCTGGTCGCGGGTTCCCTAGATTGTAACAGGGAAGAGGTGGGTGGATTTGGGAATCGGGAGATGGTTTGGTGAATTCGATTTGAAAGTTGCAGAGGTGGTCGCGGTTGTGGATTTCAGGTCGAGGTGATGAGTTGTTTGATTGTGGTCACGCATGTGATTGAAGGATGAGGAGGTTAGGAAGTTTGACAGGGAGATGACGGGGCAGTGGTGGGAGGTTGTAGGTGGTTCCAGCGAGGCAGATGGTTGTGATGGACTGGAGATGTTTGTTGGCCAGGTATGATGGTTAGGTATGGCAGTAATCGTGAATGTTGGCAGATATGGTGACTGGAGGTAATGAAGTTGGTTTTTTTTGTCAAAGGTGGAGGTTATAGTGTTGCTAGTGGTTGAACAGGGGAGGGGTTGGTAGTGGAAGTATGGTGGGTAGCAAGGATGATGATGGTTTGATGGAAGAAGTTGAGGATGGCGGTGGACTGATACTGGGAGGTTGATGGCAAGAAGCAATTAAGGAGTTACTGGGAGCAATATGTGATGGGGGAAGTGCTGATGACAGAAATTGATGATGTGGTGGTAAGGGGTGGTCTGGCAGTGATCGTTGAAAGTGAAGTAACAGTGCGGGGGTGGGGGGTGGGGGGGGTTGTGTAGATGATATTGGTAATGGTTTTAGAAGCAGGCTTTTGATGATGAGGAGGTTAACATGAATGGGTGATGATATTTTAACTGTTTCAGTGGATGATGGAGTGATTGCTGATGAACTATGGAGGTAGATGTCAGTGTTGTTGTGTTGCAGGCAGGTGGTAGTGCCTGTTGGAGAGTATTAATGTAACTGTGGTCGAAGTTGAACTGGTAGCAAGCACAGTGCACTGTTGGTTGAAGAAATGAGGAGTTTGTATGCACATGGAAGAGGGGATGAAGGCTTAATGTTGCATGCAGTAGTGGAAGGGGAGTTGTTGACATGCAGAGTGAAATGTTGATAACAATGGTGGATGAGAGAAATGGTTATGTTGTTGATAGTTGTTGATGGAAATTGAGAAGGCAGTGTGTAGAGAAAGTGAAGGAGGTTGTCTAAGGCACAGTTGTTGATGAAATGTAAGGTGTGGTTAGCTGTCAGGGTAGAGGAGGAGTTGTGACTTGGGGATGTTGTGCAGGCAGGGCTGTTGATGTATGCAAGAAGTTTTAGTGGTGGTGTAGTTGACTGTTGGAGTAGAGGATTGATGTGGAGTTGTTGTAGTGTATCTATATGTCTGAAATGTATGTATGGAGTTGTTAATGGAAGTTGCTGCTGCATGGCAATGAAGTAATGTAGTTGTAAAGGTAGTTGTGGGTAATTGTAATAGATGAAAGTGAATGAAGCACAATGGTTACAGTAGATGTAACAAATGAAAATGAAGTAATGAAAGTGAATGATGCATAGTGGGATGTTAGAGTAATATTTGGAAGGTTTGTATTGCACAGTGCACAGGAGGCATGGTATTGACTGAAAAGAAATGGTGGGCAAAATGGCAGAGAAGTAGAGCAAACTGGTTGAGAAATGGATGGGCAAAATGGCAGAGATGTTGTGAGAAGTTGGTCAGTTGATGTTGTGAGGGGAGTATATTGACAGTTATGGGCAGAGCAGGAGGAGGAGTGCACAGAGTTGAGAAGTGCACAGTATGTGCACTGTGTAATTTTTTTTCGTAAATGTAAACAAAAGAAGAAAATGTAAATGCAAATGTAAAAAAACGTAAAGGCAATAAACTATTTTTGTTTGAAATTGTGTATCATTCTTTATATATATATATATATTGGAAATGCCAAGGAAACTAGAACAACAACAATCACACAAATCAAAATGCAGATAAAAATCAAACAACAAACACACAGCACAACATTTTTTTAAATGCAATGCACACACAAAATAAAATCAAACAACAAATAATCCGTAGAATAGATATTAAAATCAAGTTAAATTCCCCACCAACGGTGCCAAAACTTGTTTAATGACCAATTTTCTATTGGATTAGAAAATAACCGAAAATTTTAAATTAAAAATAACTGCAAGCGCATGGCATACAATTCTAGTACGTGGCGAGTACGAGTCAATCTGTAGGGATTTGTATTGATTTTAAAATTTCTATTCAATCAAATTAAATCAAGAATTTTAGATTGTGTTTAGCTAAATAAATTTCTAAAAAATAATAAAAAATAAAAATGGATTAGTGAATTTAGTTGAAGTAAATTTCTTCTCATGATTACGTAAATCAACAAAATGAAATTATGATCTCTCTTTTGGTCATTAGTGAATTTAGTTGATATGTTTATCAATAAGTATGACCTATTTGTGCTATTAATTAGCCCAACATAAACCATCAAACTTTAACATACCCACTAAACCACTTGCTAACTCTCATGAAAATTGACAATGAACTTGAAAATAAGATCTATTCTAAGCATGATCTATTTACTATTGATTAGAAATATAGACCATCAAATTTTGATTTTAAATTCTACTTCATTACCAACATCATATGAAGATGAAGAGGTAATTTGTGTTTCTGTTTGTTTAAGCATAGCCTATTTGCTGTCAACAACAAAGGCTATCAAATTCAAAGCTAAAACAACGAAATTATACCACATCAAATATTGTCATTAAGCAAAAAAAGAGATCACAAGTTATCAAAATGTTGAATCTACATAATTAAGAGAGCTTCATTACCCATAAATTGAAGAGGTTTGGCTTCTCATATTTGTTACCATTTCAACAAATGTAGAGATCAACATGAAACAAAAACAAAAGTAAAAAGAGAGCAAATTAAAATAAAATGAGAGCTTATCTACTTGCATAAAATAAAATTACACTACTAACATGAATGGAAATAAACAAGAAATAAAATAGCATGAATTAGAATTTCATAAATGTAAATTACATACAAGAAAATGGCAAAGTAGCCATGAGAAAGAAATGAGAAATTTTTTTTCTATTTTTGGGCTTAAAACTAAACTAACTAAAGAGGAGGCTAAGAGCTTATTACATGAAACAAAGGCGTATTTATATATTTTTGAAACCCTAATCATATTTTTGGGGACTACCCAAATTGCCCTTGAGGAAGTGTGATCACCAAGTTATCATTAGTCTCTAATTAATCCATCATCAAGTATGCATGTAACTTTAACTCCACTAACTTGTGCATTAGCTCCTAATTATAGATTAAGGTAAGTGGGTAGGTAGGGTCCTCCATGATTCATAAGTCGAATTATTTTGATCTTCATTCCTTTGTTTTCATCCTTGTGCATGCATGAATACATGAAGCCTCTTGTAATTTCCATCCAATTTTCCTACAAATAAAAATAAAATGTGCAAATAAATATTCTCAAATTAATATATGCACAAAAATGACCATTTTGCCCATATATGAAGATGAATAAATGACGATTTGAAAATAATTTGAATTTTGGTTTAAACATGTTAAAACACCCTATATGCTCATTTATTTAATTAAGTTAGACTAAATATGGAAGTAAAAATATGCACGTTTACGTGCACATCACCTATCAAATAAACAACACAAACAAACCTAAATTGCAAAAATAAAATTGAATTTAATATTGTCTTAGTTTATGGGTTTGTTTTCTCTTTATGTTTTAGATAGGAACAAACATATATGTGCACATACAACTTATGATATGCACAATGTATCACTGTGAATATCACATGGCCAAACATTGATTAATCTCACGGACAAGTGTGCACAAGGTCAGACCAAGCAGTGTACATAAGACATTCATACTTACACAGTCACACATGTATACATACATATGTACGCATGTATATATATGGAAAGTGGATCAAGGCTCAAATACATGCATATAAGTAAAACCAGTCATGTGCACGTAGGGAAGGAACCAAACTAGAAATAGGCATGAGAATGTCAAGTGCACATGAACAACCAGCAATGGTAATGCACATGCAAATGTCAACATGTGAACATGTACAAGCAAAAGCTAAGTACACAACTAGGCAGCAAGTAGTGAGGACATAGTACAAGTAGAACCAGCAACCAAGTTCAAGTTTCAACATCATCAAAGGGATAGTTCGATAGAAGTGAAGACCGAAATATAGTGCAGCGAGCACGAGTGCATATGCTCAAATCAGTAAACCAAAATCAAGCACAAGAAGACAACCACACAAACATTCATATATACATATATGTATATACATGTATACATGGACATGGTGGCAACTTCAAACTCCAAGAAGCACTAATGCAACAACCAGCATGAATCAAATCAGAACATACAAGCCAAAATTCAGTGCACGTGGACTAAAGAAAAAGTAACAACAATGGTTCAGGAAAAAGAGCATCACATCAGTTCAAGTATAGTGAGCAACAAACATATACACATATGTATATACATGTATATTGCAACACATGTCAAATGCAACCAGGAAGTGCCACAAACAAATGAACAACTGGTAGTGCCACAAGCCAACGCAGCCAAGAAGTACATGAGTTTTAGGCAGTGCACACTGCCAAGAAGTAATAAATAGAAATCGTAAGATGCAAGAATCAAAAGAACAAGAATTGAAATAAAATTGTAAGGTGCAAGAATCAAATTAACATGAATAAAAATAATGTTCACATAGGAATCAAATGAGCCAGGGAGTACATGGTGTTCAAGACAGAGCACACTGCCTTGTTCAAGGCAGTACACTACCTCGAACAAGGTAGTGCCAGTCTGCATATAATGCAAAGCAAAACACAAGTGTTCCAACTCCAGTTCTCAAATTCAACAAGTTCGGCAGCGTATAGTGCAAAGCAAAATACAAGTGTATATATGCCAGTCAACGAGTTCAAGTTCAAATACCCTTGATTCTGTGCTAATGCAACATCACCATCTTCACGAAAACAACATATATAAAGTAAAACCACACAAGTACATATATGCACATATGTGTGCATATGTACACATATACTAGAGACGTCTAGCAACACATTAGTACACCAAGACATACATTCAACCAGTAAAACCAAAGTGAGGAGTAGCAATGATAAGCATAGACAGCAAAACACAAGTGTTCAACTCCAGTTCCCATATTCAAGTGCAAGTTCAAGTGCAAGTATAAGTCCAGCAATGACAAGCCTAATCATACAAGTAGTTATTCACACATATATACGTACATATGTATGTATGTATATGCATAAAATATCAAGAAACACATTCAGTATGGTTCAGGCAACACATCCAAGCAAACTCACAGAATCAAACCCTTGAACCAAATGAAAATTTAAATTATCAAGCACACACAACCAATACAGGAACACTCAAGCATCCAAACCAAAACAGATAAGTTCAGACTCAAAGTAACAAGGCCATCTGCATAACCGCATCAAACTCAATTCAGATAAAGGCATGAACAAGGAACACCAAAAAATGCTCAAATTGGTTGAAGCAATATCAATACTCAAACCATCACTGGAAAATAGTGAGAATCATTGAAAACATTCAGATAAAGACATAAACAAGGAACACCAGAAAGTAACAACGAACGCAAGTCCACTTGACATATTCAAACTCGAAAAACAAATCAAACATATACGAAATATAGGGAATCACTGAAAATCGATTCCTATAAATTTTAACCCAAATCATCACTGGCAAATAGCCGAGTTCGAACACAAATTCAAAAGGGAATAAAATTTGTACCAATTTGAAACCAGCAATCACTTGACGTTTAAGCAGCTGAGAGAATTCAAAGTTATATGATCGATCGATGACGCATCCATGCAACAATCAGTGAATCGGTGGTTTCAAACAATGTGAAACCCTAATTTTTAGGGAACAAAAGGAGCAGAAGGAGTCGACATGGATAACGCGGCCACAAAATAGAAGGGGGAAATAACGCTAATTTGGTTTTGAAAGTGAGAGATGACGAAAAAATAGAATGGAAAGAAATAAAAGATGGAAACAACACGGCCACGAAATAATTGCCATAACATAGAGGGGGAAACCAATATACTAATTTGGAGGCAAAATGAAATTTTTGATAACTTAAATTAGACAACAGATAAAATATTATCTGAATGACATGGATGAAACCTCAATAAAACAATGATTTCACAGATCATGTCATACAACAGATGATTTTTCTATATGTTTGAAACAGTTGTAAATATAGTGATAACAGAAAATCTACCTTATGTTGTGTGATCGTTGTTGTCTGATTCACTTTATGGCTTAGTGTTACAAATGAAGAATCAAATTTTCTCTGGTTTGATCCCTGGATTAAAGACAAGCTTAGGGTAAATCTATTGGGATGAGATAGAGTTAATATTAGTGGAAATGCAAACTTTTTAATCAGCAATTTCATAAAAAACAACCAATTAGTTCCACACATCTCAACGGAACTAGGGAATTGGAGGAACTAATCAGAAAAGTAACAATTTGTAATGAGTATAAAGAAAATTATTGAGTTTGGGATAGTGGTAAGAATTCTTTAAAGGATGCATGGGAAAAAACAAGAAGTCGTCATTCTAAACAGCCTTGGTCTAACATTATCTAGAACAATATAAATGGTCGAAAATGGCTATCTATGCTTAACTGGCGATGTTGGGCAAGCTTAATACTAAAGGTATAACTTATAGATGGGATAACACTATCAATCGAAGTTGTGGTTTATGTGAACAAAGACTATGAAACTGCTAATCATATTAAACTTATGTCCGGGTCTCAATTCATATTAAACTTAAATTAAATCCACATAGTTCTCTCATTTTTACCGAGGCGGCAGAGGAGTTATTATCTAAGTTTACAAAGAATAACCAGCTAAGGGATTTGGCTTGCTGCAGTTTTGCAACTTCTATCTACTATAGTTGGCAAGAGCGAAATGCTAGAATCTTCGACAATATTAGGCGGAGTAAGATGGAAGTGCTAGAAAATTACCATGGATACCACATGCCTTGTCAAAGCTTCGAATCGAAAGACAACTAACATACCAGAGAACTTGGAAGTCTTAGCAAGGTGGGGAATCGATTTGAATGATGCAGGCTAGCAACATCGAACTCGAAAGCTCCGAAACCACTGGGATGGACGGGAATTCATCATTCCAAAATAGCCCATTGGTTGCGTGTATCTCGGCTAGTCAACTAGAGGGGAGAATTTCATGAACTCTAGTTGATCAAACAAGCGTGTGGAGGCGTTACAAATTGGGAGAGTAAATGTCTGTAGAACAGATACTGTTGAGGAGTAATTGTAGCCATCTTTTTGTTTTTGTTTTTTAATATTTTGATCTAGTAGACTATCAAATTCACAGAACTATTATTGCTTGTATTAACGTACACCTGGTTTGATTAGAAATAAAGAATTCTGTACTATTTTTTCTTGGTATGAACTACTCTGGTTCCGACTAGGCTTTTAACGAGGCGGCACCCATTTTCAACGTGTTTGTATAAAAATAGTTGAACTTTCAACTAATTAATCTTGCTACCATCTTCTTCCAGTTACCACTGTTCCATTCAGTTCAACCCATCATAAATATTAATAACTCACACCAACGTAATTATGGCTCTGGCCTAATATAACGGCTCAGGTTTTGGTTAATTGAAATAGCCATACAAATATCTGCTGCTAATCTCAAGAAAACATTTAGTACCAAAACATGGTTTACAAAACTGCCACTTACAAGCTGATTGATCAACTTAGCAGTTAAGCTGTAATAACCACAGAACAATACTTATCAAAATAACATATCATGCAGCCAAAGCACAGCCGTAGTCTCCATCATCATCATCGTCTTGATGCAGCGCTCAACTTAGGTCGCGAACGACCTAACTCCAAAGTCGCTGAATTGAATCAAGAGCAGAGCAGATTTCAAGATAGCGAGCAGAGCAGATCCTTATGTCGCTCCATCTTATGCCGCTCCAGCCTAGGTCGCGAATCACTAGGTCGCTCCAGTTTAGGTCGCGGTCGCGAGCTCCAGAACCTTATGTCGCTACGCCTCAAATTGCGAAGACAACCTAAGTCGCGAACATCCTTATATCGCGAACGACCTACAGTAGGTCGCGAACGACCTTCGCTTAAATCGCTCCAGATTTCCAGTAGGTCGTCGGGCCTTATGTCGCGAACAGAGCTTATGCCGTTTCAGCTTGGGGCGCCTCCAGTAAGTCGCGAAGCTTTAGGTCGCGCCATTCCTTAGGTCGCGAAGCTTATTATGTCGTTCAGATTTCTTATGTCGCTGCTGAATCGCGAGCGACCTACCAGTTAAGTCGCTCCTGATGCCGAAGAAACTTAAGTCGCTTAGTTTTCTTAGGTCGCTGCCTGGTTTTGTTAAGTCGTTTGTTTTGCTAAGTCGTATGTTGTAACCCGTGTTTTGTAAAGTTGTACGTTGATAGGTCGTAGGTCGTTGCTGTTGAGTCTTAAGTCGCAGTTTCTTGTATTGTTTCTTTGAGTCGTTGTTTGTATTTGTTAAGTCGTGTGTCTATTGTAACTTTCGCTATAAATAGGGGTGTGTTTTCATTTGTAAAAAGGGGATTTTTGAATAAAAATTTGATTTGTGCCTCCATTAAAATTGGAAGTTGAGTGTTATCTCCTTTCTCCATCTTCGGATATTCGAGTGCGCTCGAATCAACGAACTTGAAGCCGATTCACGGAATCTCGTGCGAGAGATCAACGTCGAAGAAACGTAGATCTTCTAACGCGGTATCATGTACGATCAACGTGTTGAAGATAGCTAGAATCCGGTATCTCGATAGATCAACGGATTTGGGCACTTGGTTATCTTTAATTCATCGATTCATATTGATTCACCGATTCATTTTCCGCGAATTCATCAATTCGTGAATCATGTGATCCTGTACGCTGCGTCATTTGGTATCAGAGCTAGGAGACGAACTTTTCCAAGTTCGTTGGGTGTGAAGTTTCGAGATTTGAAGTTTGTTTTTGGATTTGTTGAAGATTTGACAATGCCTCCAAGAAGAGTTAATCGTCATCAGAATGTTGCAGATGTGTATCGAAGAGGAGATGCTGAACAAATGGAACAACAAATTAGTGATAAATTCAATGAGAAGTTTGATGAGGGAATTGGTAGATTGGAAAGGCTCATGATGGATATGAATCAAACTCGACAAAGAGCATCGCCAGGTTCAAATCAGAGTGGACATAAAATTTCTCCGTCAAATTCCGAGAGGAGAAGAATGTCACCACCATCGGATCGGGAAAGAAGAGAACCGTCAGTTTCGGGAGAAAGAGACGTGCGTGGTAGCAGAAATGTTGATGGTCAGAATCGACATCAACATATGTCAGATTTGGAGGAATCCAGTGATAGTGGTAGTAGCTCTTGTCGAAACCGTGGCCAAAGACGAAATCGAAATAGAGATTCGGAAGATGATCGTCGATGGGAGTCGGGGATGAAAACAGAGATACCTGAATTCAAAGGGGGAATGCTAGCGGAAGAGTTTCTGGATTGGTTATCAAATGTTGAAGAAATTTTTGACTTCAAGGAAGTACCCGAGCATCATAGAGTTAAGTTGGTTGCTACATGATTGAGGGGAAGAACTATGGCATGGTGGCAACAAACTAAACTTACACGGGGAAAGAATGGGAAAGTCGAAGATTGTTTCATGGAAAAAGATGAAGAAGTTGATGAAGGCTACTTTCTTGCCTTATAATTATCAGTCTCTTATGTATCAGCGCTTACAGAATTTGAGACAAGGGACAAAGTCGGCAAATGATTATGCAGATGAGTTTTATCAACTAATTGCTAGAAACGATATCATGGAAACGGAGGAACAATTGACATCCAGATTTGTTGGAGGATTGAGAATGAAAATTCAGGATATGGTAAATATGTTTGATCCGAGATCCGTTGCTGAAGCACACCAGAAGGCTCTAGCTTGGGAGAAGCAAGGTAGAAGAGGAGGTGGTGCGTTTACAAGTTCGAGCAATCAGGTGAAGGGGGCTAGTAGCAATACTAATGTTTCTAAGGCTGTTAGTAAACCGGTTGTCAATGAAGCTGCTAAGACCAAGGTCAACAACAATTTCAAGTGTTATAACTGTTAGGAGTTTGGTCATAAGAGCAATGAATGCCCGAAGCCTAAGAAGCGAGCGATGGTTGCTGAGGTTGAGGATGAGGATGCAGAAGTAGAATGTTCCAATTCACCACAGGATGAGGAGGAAGAAGAATTATTGACGGGAGACGAGGGATATTCTTTAATGATGAAAAGATCTTGCTTGATTCCAAAGCAGGAAGAGGAGACTAGTTGGTTGAGGAGTAATATTTTTCAGTCGACATGTACTATTTTGGGATAAGTTTGTAAGTTTGTTATCGATGCAGGGAGTTGTGATAACATTATCTCTACAGAAGCTGTAAAGAAGTTGGCGTTAAAGACAGAGAAGCATCCCAAACCCTACAAATTGGCTTGGCTAAGGAAAGGTGGGGAAGTGAAGGTTGGTCGAAGAGCTTGTGTAACTTTTTCCATCGGAAAGAAGTATAAGGATAAAATTTGGTGTGACGTGGTGGATATGGTTGTATGTCATTTGTTGTTGGGAAGACCGTGGCAGTTCGATAGAGCCGTGCAACACGATGGTAGGACTAACTGTTATAGTTTCATGTCCGATGGCACTAGAATCACTTTAGCTCCTAAAAGGCGACAACAAAGTGAAAGCAAGTTGGAGGAAATCGAGGAACTAAAAACTCAGTTATCTTTGAAGGAATTTGTCAAAGAAGTAGAGGATAGCCCTGAAGTATTTCTGTTGATTGGACGTGAAAGTAGTGAAGCGGTTGAAATTCCTGAGGAAGTTAAGCCAGTGTTGAAGGAATTTGAAGATGTGTTTCCTGAAGAATTACCAAAAGAGTTACCACCATTGAGAGACATATAACACCAGATTGATCTTGTTTCGGGAGCTGTGTTACCACATAGACCACATTATAGAATGAGTCCAAAGGAGCACGAAGAGTTAAGAAGGCAGGTGGAAGAGTTACTTGAACAAGGGCGCGTACAAGAAAGTTTAAGTCCTTGTGCAGTACCAGCCTTGTTAGTGCCAAAGAAGGATGGAACTTGGAGAATGTGTACAGATAGTCGAGCACTAAACAAGATTACGGTGAGGTACAGATTCCCGATGCCAAGATTGGAAGACTTGTTAGATCAGTTGAGTGGAGCTGCTATCTTTTCAAAGATTGATCTGAAGAGTGGGTATCATCAGATTCGAATTCGACCAGGGGATGAATGGAAGACAGCCTTCAAGACACGGGAGGGGTTGTATGAATGGCTGGTCATGCCATTTGGTCTTTCAAATGCACCTAGTACTTTTATGCGAGTGATGAATCAGATCTTTCGACCGTTTATTGGAAAGTTCGTGGTGGTATACTTTGATGATATATTGATATACAGTGGAAGCACAGAAGAGCATCTACAACACTTGCGGGAAGTGTTGATGATACTTCGTCAGGAGCAATTTTACGCGGCAACAAAGAAGTGCATGTTCATGACGCACAGTGTTTTATTCTTGGGGCATGTATTGTCCAAGGAAGGTATCCAAATGGATCAAAGTAAAGTTGAAGCAATCAAGGATTGGCCACAACCCAGGACTGTAACTGAAGTGAGAAGTTTTCATGGTTTAGCATCATTCTACCGAAGGTTTATTCCACATTTCAGTAGCGTGATGGCACCAGTGACAGATTGTATGAAAGGAAAACTGTTTGTGTGGACTGAAGAGGCCGATTCTGCTTCCAACAGATCAAGACACTCTTGACTACAACACCGATTCTTAGATACCCGGATTTTCAGTTGCTCTTTGAACTAGATACCAATGCGTCCAAAGTTGGAATTGGAGGAGTGTTGAGTCAGAAGGGCCGTCCAATTGCTTATTTTAGCGAGAAACTTTCTGGAGCCAAGACAAGATACAGTACCTATGACTTGGAGTTCTATGCTATTGTCCAAGCCATAAAGCATTGGAGACACTATTTGTCACATAAAGAGTTTGTGTTGTATATTGACCATGAAGCATTGAAACATTTGCAGGGATAGGATAAGATTGCAGCCAGGCATGCTTCATGGATCGCATACTTACAACAGTTTACATTTGTTGTAAAGTATAAGTCGGGAGTTACAAATCGTGTAGCAGACGCATTGAGTAGAAGAAACCATTTGTTGACTACGATTAGAGTTGAAGTAACGGGGTTTGATGTATTTCCAGATTTGCTTGTTGAGGATCCTTACTTTGCCAAGATTGTAGATGAAGTCGAGAAAGGGAGGACGGATGAGTATGTGTTGGTAGAAGGTTTTCTATTTAAGGGAAATCGGTTGTGTATACCAGAGAGCAGTTTGCGAATGAAGATTATGAAGGAATTGCATGAAGAAGGTCATGTGGGAAGAGATCGTACCTTGCAGTTGATTTCTCAATCATATTTTTGGCCTTCCATGAGGAAAGAAGTTGAAAGATTTGTGCAGAGATGTCACATATGTCAAGTTTCCAAAGGGACAGCTATGAATGTAGGATTGTATATGCCGTTGCCCGTGCCTACTAGACCATGGGTTGATGTTAGCATGGATTTCGTTTTGGGTTTGCCAAGAACTCAACGAGGGAATGATTCTATATATGTTGTGGTGGATAGATTTTCAAAGATGGCGCATTTCATAGCTTGTAAGAAGACCGCCGATGCAGTCCATGTTGCTCAATTGTTCTTTAAAGAGGTTTATCGACTACATGGGCTACCTGAGTCTATTGTTTCTGACCGGGATACTCGATTTCTAAGTCTTTTTTGGTTGAGTCTGTGGAAGATGGTTGGGACTACACTGAATTTTAGTAGCGCCTATCATCCACAAATGGATGGGCAAACGGAAGTGGTGAACAGATCTTTGGGAAACTTGTTGAGATGTCTTGTGAAGGATAATTTGAAGAGCTGGGATGTGAAATTGTGTCAGGCAGAATTTGCACATAATCATGCCGTTAATCTAAGTACTGGGTTTAGTCCATTTCAAGTGGTATATTCGGCAATTTCGAAGGGACCATTGGATTTGTCGACAGTTCCACTTCAGAAAGGGGTTGTTAAACGAGCTTGTGATTTCGTGAATGAGTTGCAGGAATGTCACAGGATGGTTCATGAACGATTGCTTAAGTCAAATGAGAAGTATAAACAATTGGCAGATAAGAAGCGAAGGAGTGTGGACTTCAAAGAAGGAGATTTTGTTTACGCAGTATTGATGAAAGATCGTTTTCCAGTTGGAACTTACAACAAGTTGAAAGCTCGAAAGATTGGTCCAGTAGAAATCTTGAAGAAGATCAATGATAACGCGTATTAGTTAAGGTTGTCGAAAAATGTTCATACTTCTGATGTTTTCAATGTCAAACACTTAATTCCGTATTATGAGGAGAAGCTTGTCGAAGAAGAGGAGAGCGTGAATTCGAGGTCGAATTCTTTTCAACCAGGGGAGGATGATGCAGCGCTCACCTTAGGTCGCGAACGACCTAACTCCAAAGTCGCTGAATTGAATCAAGAGCAGAGCAGATTTCAAGGTCACGAGCAGAGCAGATCCTTATGTCGCTCCATCTTATGCCACTCCAGCCTAGATCGCGAATCACTAGGTCGCTCCAGTTTAGGTCGCGGTCGCGAGCTCTAGAACCTTATGTCGCTACGCCTCAAATCGCGAAGACAACCTAAGTCATGAACATCCTTATGGCGTGAACGACCTATAGTAGGTCGCGAATGACCTTCGCCTAAATCGCTCCATCTTAAATCGCTCCAGATTTCCAGTAGGTCGTCGGGCCTTATGTCACGAACAGAGCTTATGCCGTTTCAGCTTGGGTCGCCTCCAGTAAGTCGCGAAGCTTTAGGTCGCGCCATTCCTTAGGTCGCGAAACTTATTATGTCGTTCAGATTTCTTATGTCGTTGCTGAATCGCGAGCGACCTACCAGTTAAGTCGCTCCTGATGCCGAAGAAACTTAAGTCGCTCAGTTTTCTTAGGTCGCTGCCTGGTTTTGTTAAGTCGTTTGTTTTGCTAAGTCGTATGTTGTAACCCGTGTTTTGTAAAGTTGTACGTTGGTAGGTCGTAGGTCGTTGCTGTTGAGTCTTAAGTCGCAGTTTCTTGTATTGTTTCTTTAAGTCGCTGTTTGTATTTGTTAAGTCGTGTGTGTGTTGTAACTTTCCCTATAAATAGGGGTGTGTTGTCATTTGTAAAAAGAGGATTTTTGAATAAAAATTTGGTTTGTGCTTTGTGCCTCCATTAAAATTGGAAGTTGAGTGTTATCTCCTTTCTCCATCTTCGGATATTCGAGTGCGCTCGAATCAACGAACTTGAAGTCGATTCACGGAATCTCGTGCGCGAGATCAACGTCGAAGAATCGTAGATCTTCTAACGCGGTATCATGCGCGATCAACGTGTTAAAGATAGCTAGAATCCGGTATCTCGGGAGATCAATGGATTTGGGCACTTGGGTATCTTTAATTCATCGATTCATATTGATTCACCGATTCATTTTCCGCGAATTCATCAATTCGTGAATCGTGTGATCCTGTACGCTGCGTCATTTGGTATCAGAGCTAGGAGACGAACTTTTCCAAGTTCGTTGGGTGTGAAGTTTCGAGATTTGAAGTTTGTGTTTGGATTTGTTGAAGATTTAACAATGCCTCCAAGAAGAGTTAATCGTCATCAGAATGTTGCAGATGTGTATCGAAGAGGAGATGCTGAACAAATGGAACAACAAATTAGTGATAAATTCAATGAGAAGTTTGATGAGGGAATTGGTAGATTGGAAAGGCTCATGATGGATATGAATCAAACTCGACAAAGAGCATCGCCAGGTTCAAATTAAAGTGGACATAAAATTTCGCCGTCAAATTCCGAGAGGAGAAGAATGTCACCACCATCGGATCGAGAAAGAAGAGAACCGTCAGTTTCGGGAGAAAGAGACGTGCGTGGTAGCAGAAATGTTGATGGTCAGAATCGACATCAACATATGTCAGATTTGGAGGAATCCAGTGATAGTGGTAGTAGCTCTTGTCGAAGCCGTGGCCAAAGACGAAATCGAAATAGAGATTCGGAAGATGATCGTCGATGGGAGTCGGGGATGAAAACAGAGATACCAGAATTCAAAGGGGGAATGCTAGCGGAAGAGTTTCTGGATTGGTTATCAAATGTTGAAGAAATTTTTGACTTCAAGGAAGTACCCGAGCATCATAGAGTTAAGTTGGTTGCTACATGATTGAGGGGAAGAGCTATGGCATGGTGGCAACAAACTAAACTTACACGGGGAAAGAATGGGAAAGTCGAAGATTGTTTCATGGAAAAAGATGAAGAAGTTGATGAAGGCTACTTTCTTGCCTTATAATTATCAGTCTCTTATGTATCAGCGCTTACAGAATTTGAGACAAGGGACAAAGTCGGTAAATGATTATGCAGATGAGTTTTATCAACTAATTGCTAGAAACGATATCATGGAAACGGAGGAACAGTTGACATCCAGATTTGTTGGAGGATTGAGAATGCAAATTCAGGATATGGTAAATATGTTTGATCCGAGATCCGTTGCTGAAGCACACCAGAAGGCTCTAGCTTGGGAGAAGCAAGGTAGAAGCAAGGTAGAAGAGGAGGTGGTGCGTTTACAAGTTCGAGCAATCAGGTGAAGGGGGCTAGTAGCAATACTAATGTTTCTAAGGCTATTAGTAAACCGGTTGTCAATGAAGCTGCTAAGACCAAGGTCAACAACAATTTCAAGTGTTATAACTGTTAGGAGTTTGGTCATAAGAGCAATGAATGCCCGAAGCCTAAGAAGCAAGCGATGGTTGCTGAGGTTGAGGATGAGGATGTAGAAGTAGAGTGTTCCAATTCACCACAGGATGAGGAGGAAGAAGAATTATTGACGGGAGACGAGGGATATTCTTTAATGATGAAAAGATCTTGCTTGATTCCAAAGCAGGAAGAGGAGACTAGTTGGTTGAGGAGTAATATTTTTCAGTCGACATGTACTATTTTGGGATAAGTTTGTAAGTTTGTTATCGATGCAGGGAGTTGTGATAACATTATCTCTACAGAAGCTGTAAAGAAGTTGGCGTTAAAGACAGAGAAGCATCCCAAACCCTACAAATTGGCTTGGCTAAGGAAAGGTGGGGAAGTGAAGGTTGGTCGAAGAGCTTGTGTAACTTTTTCCATCGGAAAGAAGTATAAGGATAAAATTTGGTGTGACGTGGTGGATATGGTTGTATGTCATTTGTTGTTGGGAGGACCGTGGCAGTTCGATAGAGCCGTGCAACACGATGGTAGGACTAACTGTTATAGTTTCATGTTCGATGGCACTAGAATCACTTTAGCTCCTAAAAGGCGACAACAAAGTGAAAGCAAGTTGGAGGAAATCGAGGAACTAAAAACTCAGTTATCTTTGAAGGAATTTGTCAAAGAAGTAGAGAATAGCCCTGAAGTATTTCTGTTGATTGGACGTGAAAGTAGTGAAGCGGTTGAAATTCCTGAGGAAGTTAAGCCAGTGTTGAAGGAATTTGAAGATGTGTTTCCTGAAGAATTACCAAAAGAGTTACCACCATTGAGAGACATATAACACCAGATTGATCTTGTTTCGGGAGCTGTGTTACCACATAGACCACATTATAGAATGAGTCCAAAGGAGCACGAAGAGTTGAGAAGGCAGGTGGAAGAGTTACTTGAACAAGGGCGCGTACAAGAAAGTTTAAGTCCTTGTGCAGTACCAGCCTTGTTAGTGCCAAAGAAGGATGGAACTTGGAGAATGTGTACAGATAGTCGAGCACTAAACAAGATTACGGTGAGGTACAGATTCCCGATGCCAAGATTGGAAGACTTGTTAGATCAGTTGAGTGGAGCTGCTATCTTTTCAAAGATTGATCTGAAGAGTGGGTATCATCAGATTCGAATTCGACCAGGGGATGAATGGAAGACAGCCTTCAAGACACGGGAGGGGTTGTATGAATGGCTTGTCACATACCGAAATTTTCGACTTTCGAAAATTCGACATCGATACTCACTTTATCGACTGCCGAGCAATCGAGTGCCGGAAACTCCAATA
This sequence comes from Allium fistulosum, assembly GCA_030737815.1. Taxonomy (NCBI): domain Eukaryota; kingdom Viridiplantae; phylum Streptophyta; class Magnoliopsida; order Asparagales; family Amaryllidaceae; genus Allium; species Allium fistulosum. Next base: position 1,151,223,663 of record CM060905.1, read on the forward strand.
GTGAGGGTTTTAAGAAAAAGAAAAAGTAGAAGAAAAGAGTAGAAGAAGAAGAGAAGAACAACAGAACAACAACAGAACAGAAAAAAACATCAGAATCTCACATATCGCAGCGGAACAACATATAATAGATAAATTAATAATCTTTAAAACAAAGAACTATAGCCTTTTATACATACATCAATCATCAGAGTCAATATACAACAATGGACAGTTATATAACTTGTCCTCATACAGAATACACAGCGAAATAAATACTATCAGATACAAATACTACGTCTCGTCATCCAGCTTATCTCCAAGCTCCGGAATATCCAGAATATCCTGATAACATAACTCTAGGCTGCCCGTGTGGAAAATTTGTGGGCACCCAGAGTTTAGAAGGAAACAATAAACTCCGAGTCAGTCATGGTGACTGGTGTGAGATCGTAAAACAGTTTATCTTTAAAATAAACAACAGGAAAATTTTAATGTCAATTCGCAATGCTTTTGGAAAATGAAACTACCATAAGACCTCCCACCACACACACAATGCAAACGCAGACTTGGAGGAGATTTCTTCTTATGATAGTCAAAGATGCCTACTACGCAAAAATCAAATCATTTTTTTGATATTATTATTAGTGCATAGTGGAAAACATTTCGAAAGTAGAATATAAATCTTAGCCAGCATAGGTACCATTATATTATGCCTGCTATAGCTGCCTCCTGAGGAGACAGGTTATACAATTGAAATCGTAAAGGCTCGTATTGTTTCTTTGGATTTCCAACAAATGGTCAGGCTAAGGAACTTCCTATCCACGATGGGTACGTCCCTGGAATAGACGACCCGAGAACCTAACCGGATCTCTGCCAACACAAGGCCGGGTTACCTCTGCAAAAATAGGTAACTACTGACACGCGTATGCCATCCCCCGATCGTCACCGATCTTCCCGAGGATCCCCGATTCGCAACAAACCACATAGATAATAATAATGCAGTAACCACAGAGGTTAAGTATCTGGGCTCCATACCATGATACCACCTTTATCCAGAAGGAATGACATACACTAAGGGGCGCTACTCCCTAGAACCTTGCCGCATCCTTCCTGTTTCGACCATTTCCGGGGTGTGAGGCTCGACGAAGTCTCGTCCACAAAGCTACGCTTTCTCAAAAAGCCCTGCTTCGGGTCAAACAAAATGATCAACCTATGATCACAAAGATATAAGATCAAACAAATGATCATATCACAAATGATCAAACACTGATCATTTCACAGCAACACTCAGTATGCCACGTTACCAAATTGGGATATATCGCTGATAAATTTCAACTACATAACCTCTGAGCTCGTACGTCTCAAAGAAGGGTGTTAAGCTAAGAGAATAAATTCTCCGCCACCAACAGATATGTATTTGAAAGAAATCAGCTTTATATCTCAAATTGTAACGTCAGACACACAATCCATACAAGTCTGTTCCAGGATCGAACAGAACCGAAGGCACTTCTCACGAAGCCCTTGCATTTCCGGATAAATTTCTAATCACGTCCGGACTTCCCGTCACTAAGGGTGATAAAACCTCTAAATCGGAGATCAGCCGATGTAGAGTAACTCGACGGTAATCCTTCCGTTTTCAAAAATATCCGGTCTTCAACACCGGTCTTTGAATGCGATTCATAACGACGTATCACATATTCGGAATGGGTTATACGACCCCATGGTCCTTTCCCGGCTAACCCGAATAGTGAGCGCTTATTCAAAAATAAGTGTGGCATTCAAATTCATCCAATTCACAACAAATATCATTCAAGGTAATTATTGATAGTCGGTTATTTAACTATCAATAAAGATGCGCAACATCATCAGATTCCAAATAATTTTCCAAATTATTTCATCTTCAAAAATATCTTTACTAGATATAAAATTTCCACACTTCAAAAATAAATCAACGTTTATTTTTAAACAACTTCGCTTTCTTTTATAAATTCCGTATCGAATTTATACTTTCGAATATCTACTGATATTCGATTTTCAAATCGTTTTCAATATTCTGTTTCAATTTATCTTTACAAGGATAAATTCTCAAACGTTTCATTTTATTTTGGAAAAGCATTTCCATACTTAATAATAAGTATTTCACAAATCTATTTATTTTCAACGTTTGAAAATACTCGATATACTTAAATCAAATTAAGTATATATTCATTCTTTAAGGAAAACATTCTTTTAACATCTATTTGAGTCAAAACGAATGTTGCGTAAAACATCGTTACGACGACTCGAAATCAATAGTATAGGGATTCGGAATTAAGATAGGTATATATAAATCCCAATACTATATAAAACAATTTCTTTCGAAAAATCATTTTCTATAACAACAGTGTTAAAGTCCATCTTTTCCTTACTTCTCAAAAACGTCTATTTCAACAATGAATGTTGAAAGCTATGATTTCGATATTTAATCATTTTAAAACATCGTTAAAAACAATTAACTTCATCTTAAATATCACTTTCCCAAAACCATATCCATTTTACTTAAAAATATATTCACTGTCCAAAATCGTGAATATACTTCACTAACCACATTTCAATCTTTTCTACACATTTATTTTCAAGGATTTATCCACTATCCAAAATCGTGGATAAAATTTCCTTAATAACCTTCTATATTCGATTCATCAAATTTGATTGATTTTCAAATTTATAAACACCGTTTATAAATTCTATTTCTATTTTCTAACAACTTTGATTTATAAATCTCCTTTATAAATCAAATCGATAAATATTCCATTTAAAGGCAAAAACCCAATTTATAAGTACATTTCTTATAATCTTTTATTCTACAATTCCATTCATTTTATAACTTCATACTTTATAAATCTATAAACTTCAAAATCTTCACAATTTATAATTCTATAAATTTCCTATCTTTACAACTTATAATTCTATAAGTTTCATATCTTTACAAATTTAACACTTATAAAAACTCGTTTAAAATTCCAAAAATTTTAATTGATAAATATCAATTTTGTACATCTCTTATATACATCGTTTTTAATAATTCAAAAATTCAAATTTGAACTATCTTATAAGTTACTTAACTATTTACTTCAAAAATCATCCTTTGGTTATATTTCACAAACATTATAATTTCCATAACTTTAAATTTATAACATTTATCTATTTAAAGTAAACCAATTCAAAGATTCAAATAAAACGTACACTTTCAAATAATCACTTTTAAAATCTCTTTTTAAAGTTAAAATCGTTATTTTTAAACTTCAAAATTTGAATCCGATGATGCAACACATCAATTAGTCCATCACAACATCAAACATCATATATCATCATACGATAACAGAATATATATCAACATCTGTAAATAAATAAATACAGTTGAGGAATCCAGTTGGATCCCTCCAACCTGTTTCCCTGCATCCAAAGACGTTAGCACAATACCATTCCACTTCGAGGTGGAATATCGCGGTATATGGGTTTTTATAAAAATCCGCTTACTAACGGCGCAATAGGGTCTCATCCGCTATACGAGGCGGGAAATCATCAATCCAATATATACATATGCCTATATGTATATATTGTTATATATATATATATCCTACTATATCTAATATCACATCCAATATAGCAATCAAATCAAATTAATAACTGTAAAATCCACTTTTCAATTGAGTGAGAAAAATCTCACCTTAGCTTTTAATTTGCCATCCATTTCCATTTTGACTCGATTTCTTGATTTATACCTTGTATAAACAATTTTATAAAATCGATAAATATTCGAAATAAATCGAATAATTAAATCTACCATTTTACAATTTTAATTTAACTAAGATTTTCAATTAAATTAATAATTTTAATTTTTTTTTTCTTCTAACTGATGATTTAATTCTAACGAAAATCTAATTTCAAACTAACTTCCTTTTGAATAATCCTTTAGAAATTAAAATAAACTTTAAATAAGTTACTAGACAAAGATATGGCTTTATTTTTATATCTTCAAACTGTTTATCATCAATACCCTTTTAAAATGAAAATACATTTATATACTTTGTACATCATTAAATGAAACTTGCAAATTTGGAATACATATGTATTTATTTACTGAATTGAAGTTCTCTGCTAAACGTAATATAACTTACAATAACACATTAAATTTTTATTTTTTTCATCTTTATAAGTATATATACATTTAAATTAAAATAAATCCCAAAAATAAAAACAAATATACCTTACTGTTAATCGAGTAAACCCTGGCTTCGATCGCAAATGACCATCAGCCTACGTGCTCACGCGAACCCCCACCACGCCCTTGCTGTCGCCGATAGCTCGAGTTTCCTCTCTGTCGACATCGAAGTCGACCCCGAAACTTCCCCTTCAGATCGCCACACGACCCCCTCTCGTCGCCGCTCCACTCGCGATGCGCGCGCTTCCCCCTCTGAATCGCGACCCAAATCGAACGACCAACTTTCATCAGATTGCGACAAAATCTCACGCGCCTCCTCGCGATGTCGAACTACCCCAGCCGCCTCTGTTCCTTGCCTCGCGGTTGCCCACCGAGTCGCCAATCGCTGCCCCCATCACCTTCGAACCCATCGCGATATCCTCCCTTCCAGTTGCTCGCCTGCCCATGCGATTTCATTTCGAGGTGAAACGAACCCTCTACCCTCACGCGCGTGCGCGGCCCTGAGGAACTGCAAATCGATTTTTCCCTTTATCAATGCGACTTGATCGCGATTTAAATCAAGCCTCGAGTTTGATTTTTTTGATTTCGAACTCGCGATGTTTTCGTTTGAACTGGATTTGGGGGAAGGTGGTTATTTGAATCTGAAGGGGATGGGTTGCACGTTTTTCTCCGTGATTTAACACGTGAATTTAGGCGTGAGTTAGGGGAGATACGTGGTAATGTTAAATAATATAAATTTAGATTTTTAAATTGAATTCGCTTTAAAATTTCAACACGTTTTCTAACCGTACGGTCACATAACAATTCCAATCAATACGAAATTTGAAATCCGGTAATAATTCAATATTACGGACCCAATGGAACTAGTTTCGTCGAATTCCGAGACTGTCCCTCGGACGGCTATTTTTAAATATCGATTCGAACGATATAATTTCAAAACTGAACAAATCGTTTTCAAATTCGTTTCTGAAGCTTCTGTTATCTTCAGTATAATCAATACGACTTTTACAAGCCTTTGAAATATTTTAAATCGGCTTAAAATTGAAGATATAAATTTTTATTCAGTTCAATAGATTAAATTTTAATGTTTAATCGCAAATTTCAAAGTTCAATCAGGGATTCAAATTAAATTATCGTTCAAATATTTAAAATTAATTAAATATTTTCAATTTAATTCGTTCAAAATTCAGGGTCGTTACAGACTTCCCCCCTTAAAAGAATTTCGTCCTCGAAATTACAAGTTAGGAAAAAAATGTCCTTAATTCCTCTACTATTTTTCACAATCTAAATAGTTTTATCAATTCATCAAAATAAATCTTTCTACTAAAGATTCATTATCATTCAACTAAATTTCTAAACCTTTTATAGTTTTCAAACATCATTGTTTACTTCAAAATTCAAATTTCCAATTCAAATTCAAATTTTAATCTTTCAAAATTTCTCAAAAATTTTCTAACGCCCTAAATTTCCAAAAAATTTCGCCAGCGTCTCCTTTGCGCGGCTAATACGGTACGACTACAAAACGTCCCTACGGACTCTCAGATTTCAAAAAGAAAAAGAAACAGCCAAGCGGCTAGACAGGAAATCATCAAAAACTCATATTATAATTCAAATACGTACCTTTTGTCGAGCAATTTCAAATTCATCTTTGAAATAATTTTTTCCAATTTATCACCTGTATATCCTACTAGCCATTATATCTAGTTACAGCATTCAATCCAATTTGCAAATTCTATTACAAAATTTCCAACATATGCTTCTTATATCCTCTTTAAATTCACTATTGAAGTTACATATTCAATTCCGTTCAATTTTTCATTTCAATTTCATTTGAATTCAATTCACCATTTCAATTCAATTTGGATTCAGTTTACTTTTGAATATTGAATTTATCAATTATCTTTCATTCACAACTGATTATTTTAAATTAGTTCCAATTACTAATTCATCACAGATTCCAATTCACTTATTCAAATTTGTCTTCAACATTCAGTTTCAATTCCAGTTTTATCTTCATTTATGTTCGCTCCCAAAATTTATTTACAATTCACTATTTTGGTTTATAACCACTTGTATTAAACTGGATTTCAATTCGAATTCAATTTACATTCATGTACTTGCAATTGCAAATTGATTCATTCATTCTAAATTTTATTTTCATAATTCAATACTCAACTCCAGAGTCTTTTCAATCTTTTCAAAACCATTTTTGAAAACAATTCAAATTATCCTTTGAATTTTCAAAACAAAACCCAAATTTTCCAAACAACTTCTATTTAAAACAACTTGGCAGCAATTTCTCTTTTGGAAACCCGAAAATGAATTCTAATGATGTGGCCATCATCATCAGGATTATTTTCCAGCGACCGAAAAGAGTTTAGAGCTTTTCATTTCTTCAAAATACTTTCCAAAACCTTCGAAATCCATTTTCAAATCAAAAATGATTTAAACTTCCAAATCTCCAAAATTTTCAAATCCTTTTCAAAACATTTCCAAATACTTCTCTGGAATTCCATTTTAAATTACAAATCACATTTATAATTTACATTCTTTAATTTCATTTGTATGTGAATTTATTTCTTAACTTTGGAGTTTCGATTTCAGTTTCTTATTCAGTTTCAATAGTAATGATAACATTTCAATATCATCACTTTCCTAACAACCAAACATCCATATATTATGATAATTCATAGAGAATCATTTCTTTTATATACGAAAATAGTTTTGGGTGAAATTATTTCATTTACCCTATTTAAAACAATACTGTGTCGAATTGTTCTATTTAAGTGTTTAGAAACCCCTTCGATACAGTTTTGCAAGACTGTGCCGACGAAGGTTCATATACCACTCAATAAACCAATCATCACAATACAAAACAATTTTATATTAACTAACAAATACGCGCTCGTATATATTATTACACTCAACTCATCCTAGAGTACTGCTGACTATATCTCTAATGAGCAACACCCAACAGAGCAGGGTTGTCGCTTAACCATATGCTCTGATACCACTTTGTCACATACCGAAATTTTCGACTTTCGAAAATTCGACATCGATACTCACTTTATCGACTGCCGAGCAATCGAGTGCCGGAAACTCCAATATTGAGGGTTTTAAGAAAAAGAAAAAGTAGAAGAAAAGAGTAGAAAGAAGAAGAGAAGAACAACAGAACAACAACAGAACAGAAAACAACATCAGAATCTCACATATCGCAGCGAAACAACATATAATAGATAAATTAATAATCTTTAAAACAAAGAACTATAGCCTTTTATACATACATCAATCATCAGAGTCAATATACAACAATGGACAGTTATATAACTTGTCCTCATACAGAATACACAGCGGAATAAATACTATCAGATACAAATACTACGTCTCGTCATCCAGCTTATCTCCAAGCTCCGGAATATCCAGAATATCCTGATAACATAACTCTAGGCTGCCCGTGTGGAAAATTTGTGGGCACCCAGAGTTTAGAAGGGAACAATAAACTCCGAGTCAGTCATGGTGACTGGTGTGAGATCGTAAAACAGTTTATCTTTAAAATAAACAACAGGAAAACTTTAATGTCAATTCGCAATGCTTTTGGAAAATGAAACTACCATAAGACCTCCCACCACACACACAATGCAAACGCAGACTTGGAGGAGATTTCTTCTTATGATAGTCAAAGATGCTTACTACGCAAAAATCAAATCATTTTTTTGATATTATTATTAGTGCATAGTGGAAAACATTTCGAAAGTAGAATATAAATCTTAGCCAGCATAGGTACCATTATATTATGCCTGCTATAGCTGCCTCCTGAGGAGACAGGTTATACAATTGAAATCGTAAAGGCTCGTATTGTTTCTTTGGATTTCCAACAAATGGTCAGGCTAAGGAACTTCCTATCCACGATGGGTACGTCCCTGGAATAGACGACCCGAGAACCTAACCGGATCTCTGCCAACACAAGGCCGGGTAACCTCTGCAAAAATAGGTAACTACTGACACGCGTATGCCATCCCCCGATCGTCACCGATCTTCTTGAGGATCCCCGATTCGCAACAAACCACATAGATAATAATAATGCAGTAACCACAGAGGTTAAGTATCTGGGCTCCATACCATGATACCACCTTTATCCAGAAGGAATGACATACACTAAGGGGCGCTACTCCCTAGAACCTTGCCGCATCCTTCCTGTTTCGACCATTTCCGGGGTGTGAGGCTCGACGAAGTCTCGTCCACAAAGCTACGCTTTCTCAAAAAGCCCTGCTTCGGGTCAAACAAAATGATCAACCTATGATCACAAAGATATAAGATCAAACAAATGATCATATCACAAATGATCAAACACTGATCATTTCACAGCAACACTCAGTATGCCACGTTACCAAATTGGGATATATCGCTGATAAATTTCAACTACATAACCTCTGAGCTCGTACGTCTCAGAGAAGGGTGTTAAGCTAAGAGAATAAATTCTCCGCCACCAACATATATGTATTTGAAAGAAATTAGCTTTATATCTCAAATTGTAACGTCAGACACACAATCCATACAAGTCTGTTCCGGGATCGAACAGAATCGAAGGCACTTCTCACGAAGCCCTTGCATTTCCGGATAAATTTCTAATCACGTCCGGACTTCCCGTCACTAAGGGTGATAAAACCTCTAAATCGGAGATCAGCCGATGTAGAGTAACTCGACGGTAATCCTTCCGTTTTCAAAAATATCCGGTCTTCAACACCGGTCTTTGAATGCGATTCATAACGACGTATCACATATTCGGAATGGGTTATACGACCCCATGGTCCTTTCCCGGCTAACCCGAATAGTGAGCGCTTATTCAAAAATAAGTGTGGCATTCAAATTCATCCAATTCACAACAAATATCATTCAAGGTAATTATTGATAGTCGGTTATTTAACTATCAATAAAGATGCGCAACATCATCAGATTCCAAATAATTTTCCAAATTATTTCATCTTCAAAAATATCTTTACTAGATATAAAATTTCCACACTTCAAAAATAAATCAACGTTTATTTTTAAACAACTTCGCTTTCTTTTATAAATTCCGTATCGAATTTATACTTTCGAATATCTACTGATATTCGATTTTCAAATCGTTTTCAATATTCTGTTTCAATTTATCTTTACAAGGATAAATTCTCAAACGTTTCATTTTATTTTGGAAAAGCATTTCCATACTTAATAATAAGTATTTCACAAATCTATTTATTTTCAACGTTTGAAAATACTCGATATACTTAAATCAAATTAAGTATATATTCATTCTTTAAGGAAAACATTCTTTTAACATCTATTTGAGTCAAAACGAATGTTGCGTAAAACATCGTTACGACGACTCGAAATCAATAGTATAGGGATTCGGAATTAAGATAGGTATATATAAATCCCAATACTATATAAAACAATTTCTTTCGAAAAATCATTTTCTATAACAACAGTGTTAAAGTCCATCTTTTCCTTACTTCTCAAAAACGTCTATTTCAACAATGAATGTTGAAAGCTATGATTTCGATATTTAATCATTTTAAAACATCGTTAAAAACAATTAACTTCATCTTAAATATCACTTTCCCAAAACCATATCCATTTTACTTAAAAATATATTCACTGTCCAAAATCGTGAATATACTTCACTAACCACATTTCAATCTTTTCTACACATTTATTTTCAAGGATTTATCCACTATCCAAAATCGTGGATAAAATTTCCTTAATAACCTTCTATATTCGATTCATCAAATTTGATTGATTTTCAAATTTATAAACACCGTTTATAAATTCTATTTCTATTTTCTAACAACTTTGATTTATAAATCTCCTTTATAAATCAAATCGATAAATATTCCATTTAAAGGCAAAAACCCAATTTATAAGTACATTTCTTATAATCTTTTATTCTACAATTCCATTCATTTTATAACTTCATACTTTATAAATCTATAAACTTCAAAATCTTCACAATTTATAATTCTATAAATTTCCTATCTTTACAACTTATAATTCTATAAGTTTCATATCTTTACAAATTTAACACTTATAAAAACTCGTTTAAAATTCCAAAAATTTTAATTGATAAATATCAATTTTGTACATCTCTTATATACATCGTTTTTAATAATTCAAAAATTCAAATTTGAACTATCTTATAAGTTACTTAACTATTTACTTCAAAAATCATCCTTTGGTTATATTTCACAAACATTATAATTTCCATAACTTTAAATTTATAACATTTATCTATTTAAAGTAAACCAATTCAAAGATTCAAATAAAACGTACACTTTCAAATAATCACTTTTAAAATCTCTTTTTAAAGTTAAAATCGTTATTTTTAAACTTCAAAATTTGAATCCGATGATGCAACACATCAATTAGTCCATCACAACATCAAACATCATATATCATCATACGATAACAGAATATATATCAACATCTGTAAATAAATAAATACAGTTGAGGAATCCAGTTGGATCCCTCCAACCTGTTTCCCTGCATCCAAAGACGTTAGCACAATACCATTCCACTTCGAGGTGGAATATCGCGGTATATGGGTTTTTATAAAAATCCGCTTACTAACGGCGCAATAGGGTCTCATCCGCTATACGAGGCGGGAAATCATCAATCCAATATATACATATGCCTATATGTATATATTGTTATATATATATATATCCTACTATATCTAATATCACATCCAATATAGCAATCAAATCAAATTAATAACTGTAAAATCCACTTTTCAATTGAGTGAGAAAAATCTCACCTTAGCTTTTAATTTGCCATCCATTTCCATTTTGACTCGATTTCTTGATTTATACCTTGTATAAACAATTTTATAAAATCGATAAATATTCGAAATAAATCGAATAATTAAATCTACCATTTTACAATTTTAATTTAACTAAGATTTTCAATTAAATTAATAATTTTAATTTTTTTTTTCTTCTAACTGATGATTTAATTCTAACGAAAATCTAATTTCAAACTAACTTCCTTTTGAATAATCCTTTAGAAATTAAAATAAACTTTAAATAAGTTACTAGACAAAGATATGGCTTTATTTTTATATCTTCAAACTGTTTATCATCAATACCCTTTTAAAATGAAAATACATTTATATACTTTGTACATCATTAAATGAAACTTGCAAATTTGGAATACATATGTATTTATTTACTGAATTGAAGTTCTCTGCTAAACGTAATATAACTTACAATAACACATTAAATTTTTATTTTTTTCATCTTTATAAGTATATATACATTTAAATTAAAATAAATCCCAAAAATAAAAACAAATATACCTTACTGTTAATCGAGTAAACCCTGGCTTCGATCGCAAATGACCATCAGCCTACGTGCTCACGCGAACCCCCACCACGCCCTTGCTGCCGCCGATAGCTCGAGTTTCCTCTCTGTCGACATCGAAGTCGACCCCGAAACTTCCCCTTCAGATCGCCACACGACCCCCTCTCGTCGCCGCTCCACTCGCGATGCGCGCGCTTCCCCCTCTGAATCGCGACCCAAATCGAACGACCAACTTTCATCAGATTGCGACAAAATCTCACGCGCCTCCTCGCGATGTCGAACTACCCCAGCCGCCTCTGTTCCTTGCCTCGCGGTTGCCCACCGAGTCGCCAATCGCTGCCCCCATCACCTTCGAACCCATCGCGATATCCTCCCTTCCAGTTGCTCGCCTGCCCATGCGATTTCATTTCGAGGTGAAACGAACCCTCTACCCTCACGCGCGTGCGCGGCCCTGAGGAACTGCAAATCGAATTTTCCCTTTATCAATGCGACTTGATCGCGATTTAAATCAAGCCTCGAGTTTGATTTTTTTGATTTCGAACTCGCGATGTTTTCGTTTAAACTGGATTTGGGGGAAGGTGGTTATTTGAATCTGAAGGGGATGGGTTGCACGTTTTTCTCCGTGATTTCAGACGTGAATTTAGGCGTGAGTTAGGGGAGATACGTGGTAATGTTAAATAATATAAATTTAGATTTTTAAATTGAATTCGCTTTAAAATTTCAACACGTTTTCTAACCGTACGGTCACATAACAATTCCAATCAATACGAAATTTGAAATCCGGTAATAATTCAATATTACGGACCCAATGGAACTAGTTTCGTCGAATTTCGAGACTGTCCCTCGGACGGCTATTTTTAAATATCGATTCGAACGATATAATTTCAAAACTGAACAAATCATTTTCAAATTCGTTTCTGAAGCTTCTGTTATCTTCAGTATAATCAATACGACTTTTACAAGCCTTTGAAATATTTTAAATCGGCTTAAAATTGAAGATATAAATTTTTATTCAGTTCAATAGATTAAATTTTAATGTTTAATCGCAAATTTCAAAGTTCAATCAGGGATTCAAATTAAATTATCGTTCAAATATTTAAAATTAATTAAATATTTTCAATTTAATTCGTTCAAAATTCAGGGTCGTTACATGGCTGGTCATGCCATTTGGTCTTTCAAATGCACCTAGTACTTTTATGCGAGTGATGAATCAGATCTTTCGACCGTTTATTGGAAAGTTCGTGGTGGTATACTTTGATGATATATTGATATACAGTGGAAGCACAGAAGAGCATCTACAACACTTGCGGGAAGTGTTGATGATACTTCGTCAGGAGCAATTTTACGCGGCAACAAAGAAGTGCATGTTCATGACGCACAGTGTTTTATTCTTGGGGCATGTATTGTCCAAGGAAGGTATCCAGGTGGATCAAAGTAAAGTTGAAGCAATCAAGGATTGGCCACAACCCAGGACTGTAACTGAAGTGAGAAGTTTTCATGGTTTAGCATCATTCTACCGAAGGTTTATTCCACATTTCAGTAGCGTGATGGCACCAGTGACAGATTGTATGAAAGGAAAACAGTTTGTGTGGACTGAAGAGGCCGATTCTGCTTCCAACAGATCAAGACACTCTTGACTACAACACCGATTCTTAGATACCCGGATTTTTAGTTGCTCTTTGAACTAGATACCAATGCGTCCAAAGTTGGAATTGGAGGAGTGTTGAGTCAGAAGGGCCGTCCAATTGCTTATTTTAGCGAGAAACTTTCTGGAGCCAAGACAAGATACAGTACCTATGACTTGGAGTTCTATGCTATTGTCCAAGCCATAAAGCATTGGAGACACTATTTGTCACATAAAGAGTTTGTGTTGTATATTGACCATGAAGCATTGAAACATTTGCAGGGATAGGATAAGATTGCAGCCAGGCATGCTTCATGGATCGCATACTTACAATAGTTTACATTTGTTGTAAAGTATAAGTCGGGAGTTACAAATCGTGTAGCAGACGCATTGAGTAGAAGAAACCATTTGTTGAATACGATGAGAGTTGAAGTAACGGGGTTTGATGTATTTCCAGATTTGCTTGTTGAGGATCCTTACTTTGCCAAGATTGTAGATGAAGTCGAGAAAGGGAGGACGGATGAGTATGTGTTGGTAGAAGGTTTTCTATTTAAGGGAAATCGGTTGTGTATACCAGAGAGCAGTTTGCGAATGAAGATTATGAAGGAATTGCATGAAGAAGGTCATGTGGGAAGAGATCGTACCTTGCAGTTGATTTCTCAATCATATTTTTGGCCTTCCATGAGGAAAGAAGTTGAAAGATTTGTGCAGAGATGTCACATATGTCAAGTTTCCAAAGGGACAGCTATGAATGTAGGATTGTATATGCCGTTGCCCGTGCCTACTAGACCATGGGTTGATGTTAGCATGGATTTCGTTTTGGGTTTGCCAAGAACTCAACGAGGGAATGATTCTATATATGTTGTGGTGGATAGATTTTCAAAGATGGCGCATTTCATAGCTTGTAAGAAGACCGCCGATGCAGTCCATGTTGCTCAATTGTTCTTTAAAGAGGTTTATCGACTACATGGGCTACCTGAGTCTATTGTTTCTGACCGGGATACTCGATTTCTAAGTCTTTTTTGGTTGAGTCTGTGGAAGATGGTTGGGACTACACTGAATTTTAGTAGCGCCTATCATCTACAAATGGATGGGCAAACGGAAGTGGTGAACAGATCTTTGGGAAACTTGTTGAGATGTCTTGTGAAGGATAATTTGAAGAGTTGGGATGTGAAATTGTGTCAGGCAGAATTTGCACATAATCATGCCGTTAATCTAAGTACTGGGTTCAGTCCATTTCAAGTGGTATATTCGGCAATTTCGAAGGGACCATTGGATTTGTCGACAGTTCCACTTCAGAAAGGGGTTGTTAAACGAGCTTGTGATTTCGTGAATGAGTTGCAGGAATGTCACAGGATGGTTCATGAACGATTGCTTAAGTCAAATGAGAAGTATAAACAATTGGCAGATAAGAAGCGAAGGAGTGTGGACTTCAAAGAAGGAGATTTTGTTTACGCAGTATTGATGAAAGATCGTTTTCCAGTTGGAACTTACAACAAGTTGAAAGCTCGAAAGATTGGTCTAGTAGAAATCTTGAAGAAGATCAATGATAACGCGTATTAGTTAAGGTTGTCGAAAAATGTTCATACTTCTGATGTTTTCAATGTCAAACACTTAATTCCCTATATATAATTTCGTATGTTGTTTTTACCCGTGTTTGATTGTAATTTTGGGCCGGGCCTTCTACCTTTCTTCAAAAAAAAATATGGTGCATGTCAAAATGGTAGGATTTGCATTCTATTCATTGGTAAGTTACATATATATACTCGAATTATAAATCTTTGCACATTACTGTAAGTTTTTCATAATGAAAAAGGTCTTTCGTCTAGTACTCTTGATGGCTTTCATCCTTCTAGTGTGTAATTTAGTTGATTGACATTGATTAAGTTATGATTGTAACTTATATCCGTTATAGCAATACATACAAAATTATAAGTTCAGTTTGTTCATTTCCAGTAGTGTTGTTAATTAATTGACCTTTGTATTGTACAATCTCTATCACGCATACCGACGCACTATAAAACTGACAATGAAACTACATAATACCCTCCTTAATATACAATCATGCATTATTAATAATATTACATAATATTCATTAAGCTGAATACACAGTATAGGCTATAAGTACAGCATTGGAAAAACATAACTCAGAAAAACTCAAGTATTGCTATAGTTGACATAACTGGGAACTACTGTGTGTGTGTGTGTGTGTGTGTGTGTATATATATATATATAGGGAGAGAGACACTACTAGAAAAAGGCTTAAAACCGGCAGCATGGGGCGACGGCTTCCGACGGCAAATTTCCGACGGTTTCCGACGGGCCGTCGGAAGCCGTCGCAAATTTGCGATTATACCTCCAGCCGAGAGACATCTTCCTCCTCCTCTTCATACGAAAATCCCCCCAAAAAACCCCCAAATTCAACCTCCAAACTTCCAATCCCTAATTTCTAGCTTCCGGATCTTCCAAGGCTCCCTAATCAACCTCCGTTACTCTTAATCTCAGGTATAATCTCTTATTTTTGTGAAAAATTCAGTTTTTACCCTAATTCTAGATTTGCATAAATTGATAAATTAGGACGAATTAGTGATTGCAATTGTTTCCAATAGCGTAATAACAGTTTCTAGTATCACATGGTATACCGATTTCATCTTTTATCGTGAAATTGTGAAAAATACGTATAATTTGTCGTTGTTCATGTATATGTAAATTGTTGTGTATGCCTTGACTCGACGATTGTATACGTTATTTGGAATAAGATAAATTGATTGAATGAACTAGGAGTATTATATTGTGCGCGTATTTACTTATGAAACAAAAAAATGCATTACTCTAAATTATATTGTGTGTATTGAAAAATGACAAAAATGTTAAAACAGCCTTAAGTTGATGTAATACGTTGAATAAATGTGTTAAATTAATATATATTTTTGTAAATGTGAACATTGAGTAAAACTGTATTTTTTTGTAAAATGCGCGCATGTAACTGACAAATGTCCCTTAGAGAGTTTTTGGCCCCGTCTGACGAGTGTTGTACATGATCGTTGTATAAATAGTCGTTCTTTTTGAAAAACGACCATTTATATTCATCTGGTACAATGTTTGACGGATTTGTCCCTGTATTGGACAAGTTATGAACACAGTAAGCATTTATATTTTGTATACTACTTCGTCTCAAACAGTTCATAAAATTTCGGCCTAACTTTTCTTTTTTGTTTCCTGCGTATACGCATTTGTGCACAATGCAGGGAACAAAAGGGAAATGCTGCCGAAATTTTGTTGAATCGTTTGAGATGAAGTAATATACGAAATGTAAATGCTTACTGTGTTTGTAATGGGAAGTAGGATGCCTGACCAATGAAGAAAAAAAATTATATATATTTTTAAATCGTTACGTTAAAAAATAAAATGCGCCCTATTTAATAATATTTTTAAATGTGTGACGCTGTTCTTTAAATTCAAAATATTATACGACCATGAAAATAATCTTTTTCGAATTTGTATTCTTCAAAATAAATATTAAATTTTGAACTTCTCATTTTGTCAAATAGGAAAAATGATTGATTATTTTGTTGATCGGAGGAGATGGATGTACCAAAGAAAAGGACCGAGGGGCTCAATAAAAGAAGATTTTTATAATGATATAAACGTGTTTGTTGAATTCGCTTTAAGTAATAACGGAAACGATCCAGAAATTCGTTGTCCGTGTAGTAGGTGTAGACATTTGAAGTATTTGTTACCAGATGTTGTGAAAGTTCATTTGTGCAAACACGGTTTCGCACCCGAATATTATGTTTGGGATCGGCATGGAGAAGTTGTAGCAAATACTTCTGTAGAGTCTGAAAGTGTCGTTAACAAAATAGTTTCAACGACCCGTATAGAAAATATGGTCGAAGATGCAGCACGATCAATGTTTCCTATGGTTGAAGTTGACGACGATGATGGAAATGTTGAAGAACCAAATATTGAAGCTAAAAAAATTTATGATTTACTAGATGCAGCTAAGAAACCTATTTGGGATGGTTGTAAAAGCGGCACTCAGCTGTCAGTAATCGCAGAATACATTGCGATGAAGTCAAAATACAACATCACTGAAGCTGGGTTTACGGCTGTTGTACAAGCTGCAAAAAGACATATGCCGCCCGATAATCAAATGTGTGAAAATCACTACGAAGTTAAAAAACTTATGTCGGCTTTTGGTTTACCGTATCAGAAAATAGATACATGTTTAAAAGGATGCATGTTGTTTTGGAAAGAAGACGCAAACCTTAGAAATTGTAAAGTTTGTAACTAGGAGAGATACAAACCAAGAAAAAAGAAGGGGAAGGAAGTTCCATACAAGCGTATGCACTACTTACCCATAACTCCAAGACTTCAAAGATTATATGCATCTTCTGTAACTGCGTCTAATATGAGGTGGCATAGTGTGAGAACAGAGGAAGAGGGTACGTTGACACATCCGGCCAATGGAGAAGCATGGAAGCATTTCGATAAAACGTATCCAAATTTTGCAGCGGAGAGTCGAAATGTTAGATTAGGATTATGTACGGACGGTTTTTCTCCATTTTCTCAATTTGGTTCTAAATATTCATCCTGGCCCATTATCGTCACACCGTATAATTTACCTCCATGGATGTGTATGAAAACGCAATATATGTTTCTTACTGTTGTCGTTCCTGGCCCCGACGATCCGACATAAGGAATAGATGTATATTTACAACCGTTGATTGAGGAGTTAAAAATACTGTGGAACGAAGGAGTAGAAACATACGATGTGTCCAAGAAGAAAAATTTTCGTATGTTTGCTTCTTTGTTGTGGACTATAAGTGATTTTCCTGCCTATGCAATGCTTTCGGGATGGAGTACTGCCGGTCGTCTAGCATGTCCATATTGCATGGATGAAACACGAGCGTTTTCTTTACCTCATGGTAAGAAAATTTCATGGTTTGACTGTCATCGATATTTTCTCCATGTAAATCATCCCTTCAGAGGAGACAAGAAAAACTTTTTAGCTAATAGAGTAGAAACCAGACAACCACCGACGATATGGTCAAGCGAAGACATATATGAACTTGTTAAGGACTATCCAAAGATATATGAAACGGGCGAGCAAACAGAAATTCAAGGCAAATCAGTTGTTCATAACTGGTGCAAACAAACTATTTTTTGGGAGTTGCCGTATTGGAAACATCTTCTGCTTCGCCATAACATAGATGTGATGCACAATGAGAAAGATGTATTTGATAATGTTTTTAACACAATTTTGAATGTGAAAGGGAAGACGAAGGATGATTTGAAATCAAGACGTGATATAGAAGAATTATGCAAACGTCCTGAGCTTCATATGAAACCAAATGACAGTAAAAAACCCAAAGCATGTTACGAATTAGATAATAATCAAGCTAAAACTGTGTTAAAATGGGTGGAAGGGTTAAGATTTCCTGATGGGATATCATCAAATCTTCGTAGATGTGTTGACTTTAAAAATGGTAGATTGAGCGGAATGAAAAGTCACGACTGTCACATAATGATGGAAAATTTATTTCCCGCAATGTTCAAAGAACTACTGCGTTAAAAGTTTGGAAGGTAGTAACGGAGTTTAGTATGTTTTACAAAGAGCTTTGTTCGACTACTTTAAAAGTGCAACGTTTACGTAAACTTGAAGTGGACATTCCTATATTGCTTTGCAAATTAGAGAAAATATTTCCGCCAGGTTTTTTTAATGTGATGGAACATTTACCTGTTCATCTCCCAGCTGAAGCACGACTTCGAGGTCCTATCCAATATGGATGGATGTATCCATTTGAGAGGTATGTAATATGTTATAACGTAATTTAATTGCATTTGAAAGATGAAGTTAATATAAATTAATTTTGCATAGATATTTGAATCATCTGAAGAAAAAAGTGAGGCAAAAAGCACGAGTTGAAGGTTCGATATGTAAATCTTACATCGAAGAAGAAGCTTCGTTCTTTTTCTCTCACTATTTCAGTGACCATGTGAATATTTCATTTCAAAGTGTTCCTCGTAATGACGAAGGCGACGAACAAGAGTCCTCTCAAACAATGTTATCTATTTTTAGACAATATGGTCGGCCTTCTGGAAAATGTGTAGAAATATGGTTAGACGATAGAGATCTTCATGTAGCACACACTTATATTCTTCTAAATTGTGCCGAGGTTGCACCGTTTGTTAGGTAATCTGAAATAATAATTTGTGTTTTATTTTTTTCTATAATGCATGCGCGTGTATAACCTAATGTAATAATTTGTTTATATAAACAGTGTTTATGAACGTGAACATACGAACAGAGATCTTAGTAAAGAATTTTCCGGTTGGTTTTCAAATTACGTTTATGAGCCGAGAAATTGTGTTGTTGACGAAGGGTTGAAACATCTAGCGATGGGACCAAAAAGAGTGGTCAAGACATATCCAATATATTTCGTCAATGGATATAAATTTAACACCAAAGAATACGGTGCAGAAAAATTAACAAATAATACTGGTGTATTTGTTAAAGGTAGTGACGATCCAGAAAATCATTTAAATGATTTTTATGGCGTTCTGACACAAATTTTGCAACTGACATATTTCTCACGACCCGCGGAGGAGGTGTTTCTATTTAAATGCAATTGGTTTAGCAATGTTCCAGGTTCTGGAATTAATGTGCACAAGGATTATAATCTTATCGAAATAAATACATCGCACTATCACAAGTATGATCCTTTTGTACTAGCCAAATAAGCATTGCAAGTTTATTACGCTCCTTATCCGTCTCTAAAAAGAGATAAAGCAGATTGGTCTGCAGTTTTTAAAACAAAGGCCAGATTCACATTTGATGGGAAGAATATTCCAGATGAACAAGCTTATCAGGCAGATCTTGAGCAAAATAATGAAATAATAATTATAGACGATCATACAGATTTTGGTCCTTTGATCGATGAAACAAATGTTTTGGTAGAAGCGTTTGACAGTGCGGAAGAAAATATCGTCGAAAACGAGACCGAATCTGAATCAGAAGACGATGATGACTGATATAAATCTGATTCTGTTTTTTGCAATTGATGTAACTATGTTGAATTCTTGATGTATTATGAAATTGATGTAACTATATGAAACCAAATCCGTTTACTATTTTTTGCATGTTTTATGTTATTTCCATTTGTCATTTATTTAGCAATTTTTATTGAAAATGCAATGAACTCTGCTTATCGTTGGAATAGTACACCCATTATGAATTAGGTATAACACACTTCCATTTCTATTTCCATTTCAGTTATTAATTAAGCAATTTATACCGTTGATGTCATTTTCATATGAAATATATTAATTATCATATTTTTATTCTCTTATATAATGATGTGTATATGTCACAGGTTTATCAATATGTCATGTAGAGGTAGGAGCTCTTCCCGATCGTCAGGAGGCGATGGCATTGGCCCATCGCAAGAGCCACAACGTGCAGTTGTATCGTTAGTCCCTAGAGCAGATGGGTAAGAATTAAATTTTATTCAGCATCTTATTTTTTCTATGATATACGTACGTACTTATCTATATCGTACTTAAAAACAGGGGGTTCGATCTACTTCCTTCTAAGGTTGTGTTGGACGTCTCTAGAGCTTCTTATCGCAGTAGGATGAGTGCCTGCTGGCCGAAGTGGGATAACATCCCTCCTCACATCATAGAGTGCATATGGCAGGATGTCCTAGTATGCATATTTTTCTGTTTTCCATTTTTAATTCGTTTTTGTCATTTTTTTACTGTTTATATCGTTTAAAGTGTAATCTTTTTTTTAACACAGGCTGAGATAGACATCCAGACAGATGATATGATGCTGGCACGAGCATACTGGATGAAGAAGATGCGCAAGAACTACAGGGATACGATATCTGAGATTAAGAAATCTGGTAAGAAACCACGGTGGATGGGAGAGAGCGTGTGGCAAGCTTGGTTGAGATACTGGGAGACGGACGAGGCGAAGGCAAGTATACTAATTTTTTTTGAATTATTAATTTGACGTGATCGAAAATTAACGTATAAAATTTTGAATGTACAGGCAGAGTCGGGTAGAAACTCTGCAAATAGAAATAAGAATCCCGTCACTCATCGCGGAGGATCGAAGTCGTTTCAGCAGTATCGGCAGGAGTTGGTAAATTTACTGAATAATAAATGTAAATAGTTTATACTATATGATTTTAAATGTATAATAATGGTATGTAACAATCAACTTCAGGAAGCCGAGTCACATGGTCCTGTCAGCTATATGGACGTGTTCACCCGTACGCATGCTGTCGAGCATGTTAATCCAGACGGGACTGTTTCGTACACATGGCAGGACGATAAATCCAGCAAAAGCCATGTAAGCATATTTTATTTTATTCAGTATTAGTAATTGTTTTAATTGTTAAACGATGATGACATAAGATATGATATTATTAATTTGTTAATGCAGGAGAAGTTTATGGAGCAGCGACAGAAACTCCTTGCTGACACGGGTCGAGATCAACTGACGACCAATGAGGAAGACGTTATTTTTGAGTCCGTTATGGATCCAGCAGAGCATGGTCGACGATACGGATTTGGCAATTTAGCGGTAAATAATTTACTTTTTCTTAAAATATGATATTTTCACTTTTTCAAAACAATAAACTTGGATTTTATTTATTTTTCAATTATTGCAGTCCAGTAGTCAGAGTAGGGGACGGCGGAGTAGACATCAGAGCGATCTTGCAGATATAGAAGAATTGCGTAATAGAGTTGCCCAGTTGGAGGAGCAGAACTGCCAACAGGCCATGCACACCGCATAGTTGTTAGAGTACATGCAGCAGCAGCAGGGTGGTGGTCACTTTCCTTCCTCGGCTGGCTATGGATCTGCAGGAGATTAATTCATTACTTGTTTTCTTGTTCGTTCAGGTATGTTTTGTTTTAACTTAGAATGATTTGATAGACGGCGTAGGTAATTGTTGATTTATGTATAATTATGTTTGACACATTTGGTTCTATGGTAGTATGAGAACGTGTATGAGAATATTGATGAATTTGTGTATTAACAACATGGTAGAACAGTTATTGTTAGGATTATGTTAATGTTGGAATGGTTATTTATATTTTATGTAATTTTATTTATTTGTGTGTTTATTAAATATTTTGTGGTTTGGGTTTGAATATTTGGTTGGACTATTGTATATTGGATTGTGCAGTATTGATATTCTAATGTTTGGAAGAAAAATGTGGTTGGAAGGCTAAATGTGAAGCAAATATAAAAAAAACAGCAGATTTCCGACGGCTTCCGACGGCTTCCGATAGCTTATTGGTCAAAATTCCTGACGGTTTTCGACAGATTACGACGGCCTGTTTCAGACGATTTCCAACGGATTCCGACGGGTGTCGGGATCCGTCGGAAACCGTCTGGATCCGTCGGGAATGTATACGGCAGCGTCCGTCGAAAGCCGTCGGAAATACTGCTTCCCGACAATGCCATTTCCGACGACAATTTCCGACGGCGGCCGACGGATTCCGACGGCTTTTGGCCGTCGGAAAACGTGTTTCCCCTTGTAGTGAGAGAAGAACTGCGTTCATGCAGCTAAAGCACGGCCATAATCTCCATCATCGTCGTGGTCGTCATCCCCATCTCCTTCAGATTCTGAAGACCGGCTCTGCATTGACGTATCATATGTTATACTTTTCTTGTTTGGTGAGTAGAGAATTTTCACATCCAATAGAGCCATATATGACCAATATGTACCAGTGTTATTTGCTGTAACTACAAGGAACAACACGAATTCTGACAAAAGCTTCCGATGACCCCATCATATAGGTTTCGACAGCTTCCGACGGCTAGCTATCTTAATTAATTACTAGTAGAACAACAATAAATAACGACGGAAGCTTCCGACGGCCGCCGACGGATATTTCCAATGGCTATCGGCGGCTAACGATCACCGTAGCTTTTACATAAATAAAAAATAAAATATAGTGACCGTGGTAAATTGTCAAAAACCGACGTAAATATTCCGTCGACCGTCAAAATTCGTCGGAAAAAAACGTGTATACGTATAGACAGTAAGTCTAAACCTGATTCATTACCCCCTTCCCCCCTCCCAAATTCACAAAATCCCTAACTCCATCACCTCCTCCCCGTCGTCAACCAGCACCCTCGCCTCTCTGTTGATCTCCAACTTCATCATTTTTCACTCTCGACAAGCCTAGCCCTTTCATCAATCTCCAATCAGATTTTGTTCCTCAACCCTAATTAATTTTGATTTGTTAAATTAGGGTTAATTTGTTATTCTATTTGTTTATAATACCCCACTAATTGTTTACTATACCGCATTGAATGCTAATTATAGTTATTATCATCTAAATGATTAAAATATTAATTTGTTTAGTGTATGTTAGTGTATATACGTTGATTAATTAGTGCATATGCATATTAGAGCAAGCTTGGGTTAATTAGGATAGATGTGCATGATTTAGTGTATGTGTTTTTCAAAAAGTCGAACACGATAATTAGTGTTTTATTTTTGATAAATCCCTTATAGAGTTTTTGGCCCCGCTTGACAAGTATTGTACATGATCGTTATATGGATATTCGTTTTTTTCATTGAATGGACATCTATATTCATCTGAAACAATATTTGTCGAATTTGTCCATATATTGGATAAGTTACAAACATAATAAAGTAATTACAATATGTAAATTATTTCATTTTAAACGGTTCACAAAATTTCGACAGCACTTCCATTTTATTTCCTGTGTAGACACATTTGTGTACGATACAGGGAACACGGGGATGTGCTGTCGAAATTTTGTTGACTCGTTTAAAATGAAATGATTTACGAAATGCAATTACTTTTGTGTTTGTAATAGAAAGTAAGATGATCGACCGTAAAGTAGAAAACAATAGCCTAAAAATTTAATATTATATTCATAAAGTCAATCCGTAAAATGTATAAAAGATAATAAAAATGAATCATGGTTCAAGAAACTATAAAATGTAAATGAATTGAAAAATATATATATATATATATACTATATAATATATAAAACATCAAACTGTAGGTTGAAATAAAAAATAAAATGTCAATCCATAAAATGATTAATAATTTTTTAAATTTCTATCATATGTTTTAAAGTAGGAAAAAATGGTCAATTATTTTATTGATCGGAACTAGATGTATCAACAACGAAGGGAAATGGAAGGCTCAATAAGTGAACATTTTTATAATGATGTATACGTATTTATATTATTCACTTTAAGTAATAATGGAAACGATGAAGAAATTCATTGTCCATGTAATATGTGCAAATTGTTGAAGTATTTGATATCGGATATGGTTAGAGTTCATTTGCATCAAGACTGTTTCGTGCCGAATTATTTGGTGTGGGATCGTCATAAAGAAATTGTAGCACCTAATCATGTACAGTCAGAGGAGGAGGTTGGTAATGAAATTATTCGACGAATCTCATAGAAAATATGGTTGAAAATGCAGAATGATCAATGTTCCATACTGTTGAAGTTTATAATGACGATGTTAATGTCGAAGAAGAACCAAATGTTGGAGCAAAAAAAATATATGATTTATTGGATGCTGCTACCCCTTTGGGATGGCTGTACGAGCGACATTCAATTATCAGTAACTGCAAAATACATTGCGATGGAATCAAAATATAACATTATAGAAGTCGGATGTACAACTGTTGTACAAGCTACTAAACGGCATATGCCACCGATAATTTAATGTGTGAAAATCATTATGAAGTGAAAAAACCTTTGTCTACTTTTGGTTTGCCGTATCAAAAAATAGATACATGTTTAAATGGTTGCATGTTGTTTTGGAAAGAAAATATCAATCTTCGAAATTGTAGACTTTGTAAACAGGAAGGATACAAAGCAAGAAAAAGGAAGGGAAAGGAAGTTCCGTACAAGCATATGCATTACTTACCTATCACTTCTAAACTTCAAAGGTTATATGCATCTTCTGTAACAGTGCATCATATGAGATGTCACAGTGTGAGAACACAGGAAGAAGGTACGTTAACATACCCAGCTGATGGAGAAGCATGAAAGCATTTTGATAAGCAATATCCCGTTTTCACAGTAGAGAGCCGTAATGTTAGGCTTGGTTTATGTACGGATGGATTTTCATCATTTTCTCAATTTGGTTCTAAATATTCATCTTGGCCTATAATCGTTACACCTTACAATTTATCTCCATAGATATGTATGAAAACTCCATATATGTTTCTCACAATCGTCGTCCCTAGCTCTGATGATCCGATATATGGAATCGATGTTTATTTACAACCGTTAATTGAAGAGTTGAAAACATTATTGTACGAAGGGGTTGAAACATATGATATTTTTATATAATTTTTTTTCTTCGTATGTTCGCTTCTTTTTTGTGGACAATTAGCGATTTACCTACGTATGCAATGCTTTCGGGTTGAAGTACGACCGGTCGTCTAGCTTGTTCTTATTACATTGAAGAAACACGAGAATTTTCTTTACCGCGTGGGAAGAAAATTTCGTGGTCTGATTGTTATCGGTGTTTTCTCCATATTAATCATCCTTTTAGAAAATATAAAAAGAAATTTACATCTAATAGACATGAGACTTTGCGACCACCAATGATTTGGTCAAGCGAAGATATATATGACCTTGTAAAGGATTATCCAAAGATACATGAAATCGGAGAACAAATTGAAATTCAAGGTAAATCGACGATTCATAATTGGTGCAAACAAAGTATATTTTGGCAGTTACTTTATTGGAAAAATCTCCTAATTCATCATAATATTGATGTTGATGCACAACGAGAAAAATGTGTTTGATAATATGTTTAATACAGTTCTGAATATTAAGGGAAAGACTAAAAACGATTTAAAATCAAGACGTGATATACAGAATATATGTAATCGTCATCAGCTTCATATCAAGCCAAACAACACTAAAAAACTCAAAGCATGCTATGAGCTAGACAATAACCAAGTTAAAGTACAGTTAAAATGAGTGGAAGGAATAAGATTTCCCGATGAGATTCATCTAATCTTTGTAGATGTGTCGACTATAAGAATGGTAAACTAAGTGGGATGAAAAACCATGATTGTCATCTAATGATGGAAAATTTGTTACCCGTCGCTTTCAAAAAACTATTGCCTGTAAAAGTTTGGAAGGTTGTAACAGAACTTAGTTTGTTTTATAAGGAGCTTTGTTCCACTTGTTAGTTCCTAAGATGATGGTTTTGATGACAACAACCTTAGAACTTGTTATAAAATATAAATACTAATATTCTTGTCTAGATATATATGTATATGCAGGATATATATATATATATATATATATAGGTACTGAGAATGAAGACTGTACAGTATAGAGATTCAAGACTGACGAATTCAAGATTGAAGAAATCAAGACTGAAGACTCATGAGTATCAAGAGTTCAAGATTTCAAAAGTTCAAGATATCAAGATAAGTAATAGTGTTTAGATTTATGTTAAAACTTCATAATATCACTAAAATCTTTATTCGGATTTAAATTGTGGAATGGAATCCACCTTCTCGCTTTAATAGTGGGATGGAATCCACGGCCTTCTCTAGTGGAATGGAATCCATGAAATTTTCAAAATGATTTATTTTAAATAATTTTCCAAAAACCTTTTAAAAGTCATCTCTCTCAGTTTAAATATTTTGGTCTTAAACTATTTTTATTATCTTTTATATTTTGATTTCAGAATCATCTCTTGTTTTTAAACTATCTCCTAGTTTTAATATTATAAGCTTTAAATCTCAAAAATATATTCTATACTTAGTTTTTAATATTACTTTTATATTATAGATTATATCTTTTTAAGATTACCTTTTAAATCTCTTTTATAAGTTTAAACTATATTCAAAATGGTTTATAAACTTAAGAAATTGTTTTGATAAGTTTTAAAAAGAAAAACTCTTTTAAAAACAAAAATCAACTTTCAAAATTTACTAGGGCATGTCGACATACCCCATCCCCCTATGTCGACATGTTAGCTATAGAATTTAAAATTGAAATTTTCAAATAAGTGTCTATTCGTCATAACCATTCACGAATGGACATGACTGTTGTTCTTCTATAAATACCAGTTGTTTTCAACGAATTTTAAGTTAGTTTTTCTTCATTTCTTCACTCCTTCTTCTCCACTTCCCTCTTATATTTTAACAAAACTCTGTCGAAATCCTAAGTGAATCAAACTCGATCATCTCTAGTTTGATTCTTTGCCACTCTCTCTCAAAGATCTCAATGCTATTTAGAGTTATAGGATCATTTGTAATCAAAGATCGAAGTGTATCGAATATCTCTCTATCAAAATGATATTGAAAACTGTGTGATTGTGGCCCGTAAATCAATTGGGTGTGATTGTAGCCCGTAAATCAATTAGGTGACCTTGTAGCCTGGTTAAATCAAGAGAGTTTGCCCTGGACTCGAAGACAGAAGGGTGTATCTCGTGGCCTTGAAATCGAGGTTGTAATATCGACATTATATTTGAAAAGAAATCTGCACAAGAAATTGTATGGGACTGGATGTTGGGTAACTCCGAACCAGTATAAAATTCCAATGTGCTCTTTCCTTTACTGCTTTTTATTTACTATCTGCATCTATGTCTGATTATGTGATTGTCTCTGTGTTTGTGAATTGCATATGTCTGTGTTTAATCCAAAAGATTTCAAAAGTTATATAAAATCTATTAAACACTATTCACCCCCCTCTAGTGTTAATCCAGCCTTAAGATTCGTAATCCGCATTTTCAACATTTGGTATCAGAGCATTGGTTTTCAAAGTTTCCATAATCTAATTTTGAAAAGTTTTCAAATGGCTGCCAACACTGGTAATGTCAACACTATCACTAGTTCATTTGTAGAAGGTCATTCTACTGCCAGACCACCACTTTTTAATGGAAGTAACTATGCATATTGGGCATGTAGGATGAAAATCTATTTACAATCAATAGGATTAGACACTTGAAATATCACACAAACTGAGTACATTGAACCCACAACAAATTTTGCACAGTGGACCGCTGAGCAAAAGACTGTTGAACAAAACAATTCCAAAGCCATGAATGTTCTATTCTGTTCACTTGATAGAAATGATTTTAATAGATTGTCCTTCTGTAAGTCTGCATATTATATCTAGAAAACTTTGCAAGTTACTCATGAAGGAACAAGCAAAGTTAAACAGACCAAAATATCCATCTTGACTAATCAGTTTCAATTATTCAAGATGAATCCAAATGAGTCCATTTCAGACATGTACAGTAGATTTCAAGACATTGTGCACTAATTAATTTCATTAGGAAAGAACTTTTCCGAAGAAGATCAAGTTAGAAAAATTCTGAATTCACTCACTTCGGAATGAGATCGGAAGACACTAGCAATTGAAGAGGCTAATGATATCAGTACGCTGAAAATTGAAGAATTAATTAGGAATTTGATGTCATTTGAAGTACAAGTGCAAGGGAGAAGAGAAAGCAAGGCCTCAGAAAAGAAGTCAATTGCGTTTAATGCAATAACAGATGGTTCAGACTCAAACAGTGACGACGATAAAGAAATAGCCTCGATGACAAGGAATTTTAGAAATTTTCTGAAATACAGAAAGATGAACAACTACAAGAGAAATGATCACAAGAATTCTGGAAATAATAAAGAGACTCTCAACAACGTCAGATGCTACAATTGTGATAAGCCATGCCACTTAAAAAGAGATT
This sequence comes from Allium fistulosum, assembly GCA_030737815.1. Lineage (NCBI taxonomy): Eukaryota > Viridiplantae > Streptophyta > Magnoliopsida > Asparagales > Amaryllidaceae > Allium > Allium fistulosum. Next base: position 1,151,252,545 of record CM060905.1, read on the forward strand.
GTCCGCATCCGGATAAGCAAAAATTTCCTCCAAGTAATGATTCGTCAAAGAAAAGGAAGAGAGCGTATACTGCTATACTAGACGATTCAGACTCATCCTCTAGTGATGAAGATCAAGAGACAGAAAATTCAAATATGTGCTTTACAGCTATTCACGAATCTAATGATCTCGGGAATACGGATCTAAAAATAGGTACACATTTAAATTATATTGGTTGAAATTATTTGCTTGAATGTTTGAATGTTTGATTGTTTGCATGTTTTGAAATTGCTTGCTATTTAAATTTAAAATTTTGATTTTCAAAATAATATTATTTTAATAATATTTTTAATATTAAAGTATTAATATTAAAGTGTTATTATATTTCAGATAAAATATAAATTAGATTATAGGATATATATATATATATATTAAACAAACTAGAAAAAATTAGTCACATGTATTATAGGACCCATGTCGACATGGTCCTACCCCCTATATCGACATCCCTACCAAAATTTTGAAATTCAAATTTGAATTCAAAACTTTGAATTTCCCTCCATCTTTTCACCAACTCCAAAGCTCTGAAAAGGTGTCTCTTGACCAGAGAACATGACTATTGAATATCTATTTATCTCCTTAACTTTATCCTATCTTTTCACTTTCATTTCAAAATTCAAACTCTCTTTCAAAGTCTCAAACTCTCTACTCTCTTCAAAAATGGCTTCATCAAGCACCCCATCCACCATTAGGCTATCCAAAGCCATCAAAGAATTCCTCTACAATGACCCGGAAGCTATCAAAGCTTACATAAGTATGTAAACTTTGGAAAAGTCCATATGGGAAAATTTGCTATCTTTAGTGATTTTCCTTCATATGAACTCAATGTTCTTTTTGAAGAGAATCAAATTCTTAGTTTAATTGATGATTCTCAAAATGAATTTGTTTGTTATCTAAATATTTTTGAAATGTTTTATGCAAATTTGAATCATGTTTTTTATGATGGTAATGAAGGGGAAGTTTGGAGTAGTGTTAAAGGAACACGAATTGTTTTGAATAGTGAGATTTTGGGAAATATTTTGGGTTGTAAGTATACGGGAATGAATCTTTTGGATTTTCAAATTGATGAACATGATCGTGAGACATTTCATCACATTTTTGAAGGAGATGATAACTTTGAATTTATAAATCGAAATTTCCGTCCTAAAGCAAAAATTGTTAACCTTCTTTTGCAATATACCATAACTCCAAGATCAAGAAATTTCAATCATTTGACCTTAAAAGTTTGTAAGGCTCTTTTTGCTATTTATGGGCACTATGACTGTAACGACCCTGAAATTCTGACCCAATTTAAAAATTTTAGAACCGTTATTTTTAGTAAAAATGTGAAATTTACATACGATGTCAATCAACGTCCAAACTTTGTTTCTAAATTGCACCTAGATGATTGTAGATATGGGTAAAGTTTCGTCGGAAAATACCGCAGTAAACTTCGTGCGCATTTTACTGCACATCAGTTCATTTTTAAACGTGAAAATTTTTTATCTTCCGAACCTAAATATTTTTACATAGAAAAATTCTAAATCATTTTCTGACAAAGGCAACATTTTTCGTTTTTCAAAGTTCGGACATCTTTAGCTCCGTCGATCTTATTCTTCGGTGTTTTGCTGCATTCTCCGTAATAGGAATTTCAAATATTCACAAACGATTTCCGTTACCGTTCAAACTTCACATTTGGAATGCGCCTAGACAGACATAGGCGTACGCCAAATCTCGTCGAAAAATATTGTAGTAAATTTCGCTCGTCAAATTTACATATTAGTTTAAATTTTATGTGTAAATTTTCTATCGTCCGAACTCAAATATTTTTCACAATGTTGCATAAGAAAAATATTCTGATCATGACGGCGCATTTCGTTTCGTCAAATTTCGCTTTTAATTGCTAGTTAAAATGTTCACTCGCGCAAATGGTTCAATAAGATTTAGCACTCCGCAAACAATGTCAAACCATCAATATCTTCATACCGTTGTGTCCGCCTCGTCGCGCTGATCAAAACGGTATATTTGTTTGTATCAATCGGAGTTCGGCGTTGCAAATTATAATTGTTAAAGGAGCACACACCGGTCCGTTACGCAGCGCAAACCGGTACCCACCATTTCAATATTTAAAATTGAGAGCCTTTCAGCTGACCTTGGGAACCCAAATAGCCACCATTTTGAAATACATCATTGCATAAACTGTGCACTGTGCACTGAACCTCTGCCTTCATTCTGCATCATTTATTGCTCTGCACACTGTCCTTCGTGATGGGTTGTTTCCCCAGTACGTAATTATATTTCCTTCTCCCTCACAATCTTCTTTTCTGTGTATATGTACTCTCCAGCCACTCCTTCTTCTTCATTTTCTTTTGCAAAGCAAGGTTACAACTTTTGTCTCTAATTCCTTTATATTTTTTTTTTACATAAAACATACACTCAACAACCGCCAACCCCTCCACCCAGCCTCCTCCAGCCCCTCCAGCCCCTCTTCCTCCACCCAGCCTCCTCCAGCCCCTCCAGCCCCTCCCAGCCCATGCAGCCCTCCACCCACCCTCCACCCAGCCTCCTCCAGCCCCTCCCAGCCCATGCAGCCCTCCACCCACCCTCCTGCAGCCCCTCCAGCCCTCCCAGCCCATGCAGCCCTCCACCCACCCTCCACTTAGCCCCCTCCAGCCCCTCTTCCCCCTCCCAGCCCATGCAGCCCTCCACCCACCCTCCTCCAGCCCCTCCAGCCCTCCCAGCCCATGCAGCCCTCCACCCACCCTCCTGCAGCCCCTCCATCCCTCCCAGCCCATGCAGCCCTCCACCCACCCTCCACCTAGCCCCTCCACCCCCTCCACCCGCTCCTCAGCACTACCAGCCCTCCAGCCCCTCCCAGCCCAGCAGCCCTCCACCCATCCTCCATCCAGCCCCTCCCAGCCCCTCCACCCCCTCCACCCGCTCCCTAGTCCATGCAGCCCTCCCACCCTCCAGCCCCTTCCAGCCCAGCAGCCCTCCACCCAGCCTCCACCCAGCCCTGCCAGTCCAGCCCAGTCCGCCCTCCCATCCTCTGCCCAGCCCTACCAGCCCAGCCCCTGTCCAGCCCAGTCCGCCCTCTCATCCTCTGCCCAGCCCAGCCTCCTGTCCCAGCCTAGTTCGTCCCTCATCGCCACAGTTCCGACCCCGACCACCATGCTTTCTTTGAATACATAGTATATACACAATGTATTAGTTTGCAAAGTATAGAGAAGTTGATTTTATTATATGGGCTACAATATCTCAAATTTTGTTCGCTTGCTTGACAGTTGTAGCTGATCCGGGATCTCAGGCCTAGACTTCCATCTACCTTAATTTGCATCTAGTTCCTTGTTGGGTATGGTTTGTATATATTCAAATCAATATATATATATATATATATATATATATATATATATATTGTAGTAAACAAATTATTGATTAATTATTTGTTGATTGCAGTTTGTGATCGACTTGCGTCGTGTTTATTAGGGTCTATTTATCTATTCGTCTTCGTGCTTCGTCATCTTCTCTAACCTCGCAAGGTGAATATTTCATTCACGACTCAATCTATTATGCTATGAAAATCAAGTGATAATTGTCGTTAATATTAAATTGGATATTAAATTGTTGGTTGTTAAAATTTGATTGAAATAAACTGTTAAGTTCTAAAAATTTGACGCCATGTATTGTTTAAGTTGATTAAACATGTTGAACTGTAATATGATGATAATTAGGGTAAATAATAGTGACCTTAAAATTGATAAGTACGATTGATGTAGAAATTTGATAACGGACACCAAGTAAAAATCATAATGTAATAATCTTTAATCCGTAGGATTCTAGGAATAATTGTATTAATTTGCATAATAACAAATGTGAGTTAATATGATTATTTCGGGATTATTTGAATAAATTGTTAAATGGTTATGTATGGTTGCTATTGCTTGTTTATTTACTTTGACACCATCCCAGTTATCACACTGCAAGTTCCCTTTGCTATGCTTTATATTGAATGATATCGGGTTGAAATGATAAATACCCACTTAAACAACTTGGCCTAGGATAGACAATTAAAAAATAAGAAACCCCATTGGTCAACAAAATTATTTTGAAATTGAAATCTATTTGAAATTAAGGAATGAACTTAATAATTTGTTTGGAAATCAAGTAACGACTTAATGGATTTAATTGAAATAAATTAATGGATTTAATTGAAACGGATTAATAAATCTATTTAATTAAAGAAAAATGAATTGGCAAATTTGATTGAAATAAGATTTAAAACAAGTGAGTTTTAAAATTTAATAATTTAATTTATTAGATTGGTAGATTTAGATTTAGACTGAGTTTTAAATTAAATAGATTTGAACTTGTCATAAATAATAATTTAGATTTAGGAAATTTTGACTTAAAATGGAATACGAAACTAACTAAAGTTTTATGGATTTAATTTAGCGATAATTTAAATGTAAAATGATTTTAAATTTAAGGAAATTGATTTAATCAAATTTATGATTATATTTAATGTAACGATGAATGTAAATATGAATTGAGATAAATAGAATTTGATTTAACGATTCGAACTTAATTGACCGGTAAAATTCGAATTAATTGATTTTGAACTAAATTTAATAAGTGAGTTATTAAATTTAACTTGAATACTTAATTATATTGTTAATTCAAATGTTTGAACTACAGATTTCATTTGGAAATATGATTTTAAATATCCGAAATAAATTGAATCGTGAAATGTCAAAATTTGGAAGTCAAATTTGCACCTTGACTTTTGGACTTTGATTTGTTTTAAACGTTAAGTTAACCGACCATTGGGTAATAAATACGTAGTTATTAAAGAGACCGGGATCAGATATGGACATACTCTCTGTCGATACCGAAAACCACTTTAATAACTATTACACGCGAAGTGTTGATCCAGAATGAAGTGGATGGTTTGGTGAACGCGTTGACTGAAGAAAGAGAACGATATTGGACGACCCCTGACATGACTAAAACAGGAGCCGCGCCGGGCCATTGAGGTTCGCCACCTCTAGCGGACACACTTCTTCGATACCATATCTATTACTTTTGTGATTCGATTTGGGTGCACCCGTTGATTTGGGAGTGTTGTTTCGCGGTGTTGAGGTAGTAGCTGCTATGCTCAACATCAGTCTGGATCACGCAACTACTAGTATCCTAGTTGGTATCGCCTCATGTACCTTGTCATACTGATTATCCTATTCGCGACCACTACGTTTTGTTTTGTACCTTTAGTATATGGATTGCCCTCTGGTGACTTCCGGTTTTGGGGAAACTACGGTCTTGTATATGCTCTTGGGAATAAAACGTGTTAAGGATGGAATGGGCCATGACTTAACACTATTTTAATATCGTACTTTACTGATTAGGCATTACCTATCTATCGTATTCTACTGTATATATAGATAGTTTATCGGATCCTTAGAGATGTTATTTCACCCATCTTTAAGTTATGAACTATTACCTTGCACTTGATTTAATTGTATAAGATTTTGAGTCCTGACTCGAGTGTTTCTTTTGCATATGCTCGGGTCAGTCTGAAGCTATCCAGTTGCTGATCAAGGTTGGTTGAAGATGCTGAAGGCTTAGCATTTATCTTTATCAGTCTATTTATATTCCTGTATTGATGTCCTAGTCTGCTGGACATTTTTGGTACTAGTCACTTGATGTTGAGACATTGTTGTATATTATATAGTGGCTTCATGAACTGCTATTATGACGATGTATTTTCCGCTGCATTATTCTGTGACTGTTCTGTGATGTTGTATTGATTCTCATTTACATTTATGTATTTATAATCCCATAATGATTCGTGTTTTGTATTATTTAAGTTGACATGTGTGGATTATTGTCAATTTAAATGGTCCAAATATACGGGTTGTTACAGTTGGTATCAGAGCTTCGGTTTCCCTAAAAAACCTTAGTTTGGGGTTATATATAAACTCATTAGAGATAGGGTATGTAACAACCCGCATATCTATCGATTCTATATTTAAATATATTATCGTTAGTCGGATGTTAGTCCGAAAAGCTACTTTTTGCATACGGTCAAATTAGGACTCGAGACCACCCCCATTGAGTTCAAAATGACGTTTGCGATCGTTTTGAGTGTAAACTTCGATATGTTTGGAGATAGTGAAATTTTCAACACTTTTTCCCGCCTTTGACTTTGGTTTGGACTACACCCCTTTAGTTCAGCCCAACCATCTTCCTCACTCTATCAAAACACTTAAAGCTTTGTCAAAAATGGTGGTGGGAAGTGGAAATTAAAACTCCAAACACAAATTCTATTGCAAATCCGAGATTCAACATCAAATTCACGTGAAGACCATTGATTCAAGCTTGTTGGTGTTCTTGCTTTGCTCTCAAATCTCCATCTTCATCAAATTCCGTGAAAAGGTGAGATTTTTGATCTCACATCTTGCCTATATCTATCTTGGACTGTTGGGAATGATTCCCTATCACTCTAGCATCAACATTTGCATTTGGTTTGGATTGGATTGGCGAAAAACTCCAAAATTTAGTGATTTTGGTGAAAAACTGCTACTAGGTCGTTCTGGCCATTTTTAGCTCGTTCGGAGTTAGGTCGCGCGTCCTTAAGTCGTAGGTCGTATTCGTCCTTAAGTCGTAGGTCGAAACAGCTTTAAGTCTTAGGTCGTTGCCGACCTAAAATTCCAAGGCAAACCACTAAGTCGCTCGAATTTTGTTAAGTCTTAGGCCGTTGCCGACCTAAAATCCCCAGGCAAAACGTTAGGTCGTTGCCGACCTATAATCTCCAAGCAAAACGTTAGGTCGTTGCCGACCTATAATCCCCCAGGCAAACTTTAGGTCGCTCGCACTGGCTTATCTCGTAGGTCGTCTCCGACCTAAGCTTCTTTTCCATAAGTCGTTCGCGAGTCAAATGTTAGGTCGTCTCCGACCTAACGCCCTCGTCACCTTAGGTCGTAGCTCGTAAGTCGCTCGACCCTGCTAAGTCTTTAAGTCGCTCGAGTTAGGTCAGCCAGTATATCTCGTAGGTCGTCTCCGACTTATCCTCCAGTTAAGTCGTTCGACCCTCTAGGTCGTTCGAGTTAGGTCGTTGGACCATTTACCTTAGGTCGCTTGACCTTAAGTCGTAGGTCGTCTCCGACCTATGCCCCACTAAGTCGCATCCCACTTAGGTCGCAGGACTCTATAAGTCGTAGGTCGTCGCCGACCTTACACTTGGTCTTTTTAGTTTGCGATTTCCTTAGGTCGTATGACCTATTTTTCCTTAGGTCGCTGGACCACTTGCCTTCACTAGGTCGAACCCCGTATTACTCTGCGTAGGCAATCTCTTCTGAAAAATATTTATCAGAATTTCTACTTTGATGGTTTTGGGATTGACTTCTTTGGACTTTACTCACGTCTTCGAACGTGAATTGATTTGTTCTACAATCGTTTTATGACTTGTCACTTTAAAGATATATGAAGGTTTCAATACTAATAGTAAATATCAAAACTCTTTCATCAAAGCGATTTCAACACTATTTTAAATATCAAAAGTTCGTTTTCTCAAACCGATTTTCAATCTACTAGTATATACAAGCCTTTACTTCACTCGAACGAGAAATCGACTTAAACGACTTAGTAAAACGGGTGGTATGAAACGCTTTCATTCACTTCGTCGGTTAGCTCTTGGACTTGTTCGATTGAACCCTTTTCGTGACAATTTCCTAGTGAAGATTTACAGCTTGTTCGTAAATATTTAAGTTAAGCAAGTGGTTATGGGACATGAAGCTAAACTCATATATTTACTAGCTTGGTGTGATTGACACTTCTCGCTGATCATGATGATCATTTTATGATTTAGACTAGCAATTGTGCGATGTCTCTTTGTTTGCAAGGTAAGACTGGACCGCAGTAGTGTGATTCCGACTCACACACATCTCTTTGTCCGCAAGGTTAGTCTAGGCCGCAGTAGTGTGATTCCGACTCACACATATCTTTTTGTTTGCGAGGTTAGGCTAGACACCACTTGTGTGATTCCATTCACACATACCTTTTTGCTTTTTGGTTAGCCTAGGCCTCAATCAGTGTGATTCCGACTCACACATATGGGGTAGCTCCCCATGGTCTTCGGACAATCATGTGATAGGCCTCTTTCTCCTTTTTATGATTTCTGGATTTCTTGTTTGATTTCTGGATTTTTATGTCATTGACTTGTTATGAGTACAAGTTTAGGGTATGATGCCCTCTTTGGATCTTTGAGAAGATTCTCGTGATATTGATCATTTCTCATCGGTTGATCTCCTGTTGATCATCATTTTCATACTTATAGTAGTATGTCAGTATGGATATTCCATGTTTATGCCATGTCTTTTATTATATATCATGTCATCTGATATTTATAGTTAGACTGATCCGTTTATTATTTTCTTAAATAATACTCGGGTCAGACCGAGATGTTACAGGTGCTTCTGCTTGACTTCCTTCCGGGATTTGCTACTCTGACTTTTGGCTGACTATTTAGTTTAGCAGTTTTTTGTTGTATACACTTGAGATATGGACTCATAGTTGTATTCTTTTGGTATAGCACGTGTTGCTATTCTTTTGTATTATTGTGGAACTTTTTGACCACTACTCTGATGTACACTTTCATGTGTTAGTTATATATTCATATCTTCTTCCGCCTTTGTGATATGGATGTCTGTGACTGCTATGTGTTATGTTTATTTCTATTTTTGTTTCCGAAGATTATTTTATAGCCACCATGTGATAATCAATTACATGGATGGTCGCTCCTCAACAGCCTTATTCTCCGCGCTAGTTGACAGCACTACATCGTAGTGTCCTTGGCTAGCGTGGGTATTGAGGTGGGGCGTCACAGGGTAGCAATACCCTAGAATGAGGAGAATCGGTTCAATATCCAAATCCTTTCATTTCAAACTTCTTTTGATTCATTGATTAGACTTTCCTTAAAATTCTATGATTTTCTATCCTTTGGCTTTAATAATCTCTTTGGTATTTCAGGATGGGTACCAGAGGAAACCATAGAGGAGGAAGGGGCCATGGTCCTGCTCAGGCTGCACCCATCGCTCCAGCTCCTGTCAAATTCACCATTCTTAGTAAGGAGTATACATAGTTGGGAGGTATTAAGTTTTCTGGATCCGAGAACATTATTGAGGCTCAGCAATGGCTTAAAGGCTTAGAGAAGATATTTTCTGGTTTAGAGATCACTGATGCTCAGAAGCGTCAGCTTGCTGCCTGGCAACTTCAGGATGCCGCGCAAGATTGGTGGGAATCAGTTACTTCTCGTATCGAGGAGAACACCATCACTTGGGCCCAGTTTAGGTATAAAATTATTTGGATTTCGTAGTCTAAATTCTTCTTTTAATCTTTAGAATGTTATTCAGCTTGTCTATCTTTTGATTAGGGATACTTTCTCGGCACAATGGATGCCCGCTGCTGGGAAAACCCAACTTTATAGAGCTTTCATGGACCTTAAGCAAGGCACTATGACCTTTTTGGAGTACGAGAGGAAATTCAACGAACTCTCCAAGTTTGGCCCGGGATTGATTGATACACCGCTTCTAAAGAACGAGAAGTTCATTTTGGGAGCTAGACCAGAGTATTATGACTTGCTTACTGGCCACACTCACTGCACCTTCACAGAGCTTGTTGACTATGCTCTTAGATACGAGGCAAAGCCTAGGGGACCTACTGCCAAGGCCACTCCTACTCAGCCCTCCTCTAGCCAGCCTGGGAAGAGGAAGATGAACTTTGATCAACAAAAGAAAGCTTGGCAGAAGACTACAGGATTGGGATATGCTCAGAAAAGCCCAATCGACCTTGCTAATATCACTTGCTTCAAATGCGATAAGAAGGGCCATTATGCTAATAGTTGTCCATCTACCGGAGCTGCTGTTCCACCACCTTCTACGACTAGGAAAGACTTATGCTATGTCTGCCTCCAGCCGGGTCATTTCAAGAAAGACTGCCCACTGTACAAGCGTGGCACACCATCTGGAGTTTTTGCCATCACCACTCCTACACCGCCTGCTCAGGATGACCAAGGTACCTTACGAAGTACTTTTTCATTACATGATTTACCTATTAGGGTATTATTCGATACTGGTGCTTCTCATAGTTTCATATCTATTGATCTTTGTAATAAGCTCAAATTAGAACCTACTCTTGCTACTACTTCCTTATGCGTCTCCAACCCTATTGGAGGACTTGCCAACCTCAGTAGAATTTGTAAAGAGGTTGTGCTCTTGTATGGAAGATACCGTTTCACTTGGGATTTTTATGTACTTGGCTTCGCAGCATTTGACATCTTGTTAGGTGCTGATTGGTTAAGGAAATTCGATGTTGTTATTTCTTGCAAAGCTCGTTCTGTTTCTCTAGTCAACGACAAGGGCCTACCGCTTGTCATTGAATGCAAATCACCGTAGAAATATGCCGGAAGCTTCATATTCTCCCTTGATGCTCACCCGGATGATCTTAGTACTACCCCAATTGTTCAGAAATTTCCCGATGTATTTGGAGAGGTCAACTCCCTACCACCTAAACGGGAAATTGATTTCCGCATTGACCTTATTCCTGGAGCTACTCCTGTAGTTCTTCCTCACAGAAGGATGGCGCCTAAAGAAAAAGCTGAACTTAAAACTCAAATTGATGATCTATTCGCTAAGGGTTTGATTAGGAGAAGTTGTTCTGAATGGGGCGCCGTAGTTGTATTTGTCACCAAATCGGATGGGTCCCTTCGCATGTGTGTTGATTACAGGGAGCTGAACAAACGCACTCTCAAGAACCGCTATCCGATGCCTCGCATCAATGATTTATTCGATCAGCTCCATGGAGCTAAAGTTTTCTCCCAACTTGATCTTGCCACTGGGTTCCACCAACTCAGGGTAGCAGAAGATAGTATTCATAAGACAGCTTTCCGTACCGAAAACGGATTCTATGAATGGTTGGTTATGCCATTCGGTTTGACCAACGCACCTGCTTATTTCGTCGACTTAATGAATCGAGTCTTCCGCGATGTTCTTAACAAGTTTGTTCTTGTTTTCATTGATGATATTCTCGTCTTCTCCAAAGACAAGAAGGAGCATGAGACACATCTTGCTTATGTTCTGGAAACTCTCCAAAATCATCAACTTAAGGCCAAATTCTCTAAATGCCACTTCTGGCGAGACGAAGTGAGATTCCTGGGCCATATAGTTTCTGAAAATGGGATTTCGGTCGATCCAACTAAGATCACCGTAATCAATGTAAGTTCTATCCTATTCGCTATTTCTATTCAATTTCTCTTATCCCTTTCTAATTTGAAATTTATCTACAAGATTGGGAGACTCCCAAAACTCCTACTGATATCCGTAGCTTCTTGGGCTTGGCCGGCTATTATCGTAGATTTATTGAGCACTTTGCTCGGATTTCTGCCCCACTCACTGCTTTAACCCGAAAGGATGTCAAGTTTATTTGGAGTGAGAAGTGCGAATCAGCTTTTAATGAATTGAAGCGTAAGTTAACTTCAGCCCCAGTTCTTGCGGTAATCGACGGAAGTGAAGGATTAATTGTCTATACAGATGCTTGCCGAGAAGGTTTAGGCGCTGTTCTTATGCAAAACGGAAAGGTTATTGCTTATGCTGGCCGCCAGTTGAAGATCCATGAAGTAAACTATGTAACTCATGATCTAGAGCTTCTTGCAGTTGTATTTGCTTTGAAATTGTGGAGGCATCATCTTTTGGGAACTAAATTTGAATTATTCACTGATCATAAGTCCTTGAGATATATCTTTTCTCAGAAGGATTTGAACCAGAGACAAGTTCGATGGCTTGAATTCTTAGCTGCATATGATCTCGACATCAATTATACTCCTGGGAAAGCAAATGTTGTAGCTGATGCTTTGAGCCGTAGCAAAGCATTGTCATGTTGTAATCTTGTAGAAGGCATGCTATTTCAGCTTGTTATCTCCCCATCTCTTGTGGATCGCATCAAAGCTAAGCAATATGAGGACACCTTGCTCTATCGCATGAAGGAGTTAGTTCTTGGTAGAGTTGGAAATGCCGACAGTAAAATGGGAGCACAGATAGATAGTAATGGAGTTCTGAGGATTGACAACCGTATTTGTGTTCCTAATGTTGATGGATTGAGACAAGAAGTGCTTAGAGAAAACCATCGGTCATCACTTTCATTTCATCCTGGTGTTACTAAGATGTACCGAAATATGAAGCGTTTATATTGGTGGAGTGGGATGAAGAGGGATATTTCTATATATGTCAGTAGATGCACCACTTGCCAACAAGTTAAGGCCGATCACCAGAAGACTGCAGGATTACTTCAACCCCTAGAGATTCCGTGTTGGAAATGGGATCAGATTTCTATGAACTTCATTGATGGATTACCGAGGACCAGAAAAGGTAACAAGAGTATATGGGTGATTGTTGATAGGTTGACAAAATCTGCTCACTTTATCCCTGTTAAGACCACTCGTACTGCTTTGAGTTTGGCCGAGATATATATGAGAGAGATTGTTAGACTCCATGGGGTTCCATCTAGTATTGTGTGCGATAGAGACCCTTTATTCACTAGTAAATTCTGGAAGGCATTTCAGGACGTCTTGGGCACTAAACTGAATCTGAGCACAGCTTATCATCCTCAAACAGATGGCCAAACTGAAAGGGTGAATCAGATTTTAGAAGATCTGCTCCGAGCCTGCATTATTGATTTCGGGGGATCTTGGGAAGACCATCTCTATTTGGTTGAATTCACTTATAATAATAGTTATCAGGTAAATCAAAATTTCAATTTGAATAAGTAAATTTGAATTGAAATTTAACCACCTTTATATTCAGGAAAGTATCGACATGGCACCGTTCGAAGCTTTATATGGACGGCCATGCAAATCGCCAGCTTGTTGGATTGAGCCTGGTGATCGATTAATTCTTGGTCCAGATATGATTATAGAAGCATCCGAGAAGGTACATGAAATCAGAAGAAAGATGAAGACCGCACAGGATAGACAGAAGAGCTATGCTGATAGGCGTAGAAGAGATTTAGAATTCCTGATTGGGGATAAGGTATTCCTTAAGGTATCACCTTTGAAGAATGTTATTCGATTTGGTCGTAGAGGGAAGCTCGCTCCTAGATTTGTTGGACCATTCACTATCACTGAGAGAATTGGTACACTAGCCTACAGAGTTGCACTACCGGAGAAATTTGAGGGCGTGCACAACATCTTCCATGTTTCACATCTTCGGAAAGTGGTACACGATCCATCCTTGACCATTCCTATTGCTCAGTTAGATGAAGTTGATATTGAGCCGGATTTGACTATAGAGAGGAGACCACTTCGTATTGTTGATAGGGATACAAAGCAACTTAGAAGGAAGTCGGTTAGCCTAGTCAAAGTCCAATGGAGTCCCGATGATCGTGATTGCACTTGGGAAACCGAGGAGAGTATCCGGGATTCTAATCCAGAATTGTTTGTTGAAGGTAAATTCCATTCTATACTCTTTACTATATTCTGAATCCATTGTATCTTTGTTATCGGTTCTCCCACTCTTTACTTTGTTCCTTTTCGAGGACGAAAAGTCTTGAGTAGGGGAGAATGTAACGACCCTGAAATTCCGACCCAATTTAAAAATTTTAGAACCGTTATTTTTAGTAAAAATGTGAAATTTACATACGATGTCAATCAACGTCCAAACTTTGTTTCTAAATTGCGCCTAGATGATTGTAGATATGGGTAAAGTTTCGTCGGAAAATACCGCAGTAAACTTCGTGCGCATTTTACTGCACATCAGTTCATTTTTAAACGTGAAAATTTTTTATCTTCCGAACCTAAATATTTTTACATAGAAAAATTCTAAATCATTTTCTGACAAAGGCATCATTTTTCGTTTTTCAAAGTTCGGACTTCTTTAGCTCCGTCGATCTTATTCTTCGGTGTTTTGCTGCATTCTCCGTAATAGGAATTTCAAATATTCACAAACGATTTCCGTTACCGTTCAAACTTCACATTTGGAATGCGCCTAGACAGACATAGGCGTACGCCAAATCTCGTCGAAAAATATTGTAGTAAATTTCGCTCGTCAAATTTACATATTAGTTTAAATTTTATGTGTAAATTTTCTATCGTCCGAACTCAAATATTTTTCACAATGTTGCATAAGCAAAATATTCTGATCATGACGGCGCATTTCGTTTCGTCAAATTTCGCTTTTAATTGCTAGTTAAAATGTTCACTCGCGCAAATGGTTCAATAAGATTTACCACTCCGCAAACAATGTCAAACCATCAATATCTTCATACCGTTGTGTCCGCCTCGTCGCGCTGATCAAAACGGTATATTTGTTTGTATCAATCGGAGTTCGGCGTTGCAAATTATAATTGTTAAAGGAGCACACACCGGTCCGTTACGCAGCGCAAACCGGTACCCACCATTTCAATATTTAAAATTGAGAGCCTTTCAGCTGACCTTGGAAACCCAAATAGCCACCATTTTGAAATACATCATTGCATAAACTGTGCACTGTGCACTGAACCTCTGCCTTCATTCTGCATCATTTATTGCTCTGCACACTGTCCTTCGTGATGGGTTGTTTCCCCAGTACGTAATTATATTTCCTTCTCCCTCACAATCTTCTTTTCTGTGTATATGTACTCTCCAGCCACTCCTTCTTCTTCATTTTCTTTTGCAAAGCAAGGTTACAACTTTTGTCTCTAATTCCTTTATATATTTTTTTTACATAAAACATACACTCAGCAACCGCCAACCCCTCCACCCAGCCTCCTCCAGCCCCTCCAGCCCCTCTTCCCCCTCCCAGCCCATGCAGCCCTCCACCCACCCTCCACCCAGCCTCCTCCAGCCCCTCCAGCCCCTCCCAGCCCATGCAGCCCTCCACCCACCCTCCTGCAGCCCCTCCAGCCCTCCCAGCCCATGCAGCCCTCCACCCACCCTCCACTTAGCCCCCTCCAGCCCCTCTTCCCCCTCCCAGCCCATGCAGCCCTCCACCCACCCTCCTCCAGCCCCTCCAGCCCTCCCAGCCCATGCAGCCCTCCACCCAGCCCCTCCAGTCCCAGCCCCTCCATGCAGCCCCTCCAACCCCTCCACCCACCCTCCACTTAGCCCCCTCCAGCCCCTCTTCCCCCCAGCCCATGCGGCCCTCCACCCACCCTCCTGCAGCCCCTCCAGCCCCTCCAGTCCCAGCCCCTCCAACCCCTCCACCCAGCCTCCTCCAGCCCCTCTTCCCCCTCCCAGCCCATGCATCCCTCCACCCACCCTCCTGCAGCCCCTCCAGCCCTTCCAGCCCATGCAGCCCTCCACCCACCCTCCACCTAGCCCCTCCACCCCCTCCACCCGCTCCTCAGCCCTACCAGCCCTCCAGCCCCTCCCAGCCCAACAGCCCTCCACCCATCCTCCATCCAGCCCCTCCCAGCCCCTCCACCCCCTCCACCCGCTCCCTAGTCCATGCAGCCCTCCCACCCTCCAGCCCCTTCCAGCCCAGCAGCCCTCCACCCAGCCTCCACCCAGCCCTGCCAGTCCAGCCCAGTCCGCCCTCCCATCCTCTGCCCAGCCCTGCCAGCCCAGCCCCTGTCCAGCCCAGTCCGCCCTCTCATCCTCTGCCCAGCTCTGCCCAGCCCAGCCTCCTGTCCCAGCCTAGTTCGTCCCTCATCGCCACAGTTCCGACCCCGACCACCATGCTTTCTTTGAATACATAGTATATACACAATGTATTAGTTTGCAAAGTATAGAGAAGTTGATTTTATTATATAGGCTACAATATCTCAGATTTTGTTCGCTTGCTTGACAGTTGTAGCTGATCCGGGATCTCATGCCTAGACTTACATCTACCTTATTTTGCATCTAGTTCCTTGTTGGGTATGGTTTGTATATATTCAAATCAATATATATATATATATTGTAGTAAACAAATTATTGATTAATTATTTGTTGATTGCAGTTTGTGCTCGCTTTGCGTCGTGTTTATTAGGGTCTATTTATCTATTCGTCTTCGTGCTTCGTCATCTTCTCTAACCTCGCAAGGTGAATATTTCATTCACGACTCAATCTATTATGCTATGAAAATCAAGTGATAATTGTTGTTAATATTAAATTGGATATTAAATTGTTGGTTGTTAAAATTTGATTGAAATAAACTGTTAAGTTCTAAAAATTTGACGCCATGTATTGTTTAAGTTGATTAAACATGTTGAACTGTAATATGATGATAATTAGGGTAAATAATAGTGACCTTAAAATTGATAAGTACGATTGATGTAGAAATTTGATAACGGACACCAAGTAAAAATCATAATGTAATAATCTTTAATCCGTAGGATTCTAGGAATAATTGTATTAATTTGCATAATAACAAATGTGAGTTAATATGATTATTTCGGGATTATTTGAATAAATTGTTAAATGGTTATGTATGGTTGCTATTGCTTGTTTATTTACTTTGACACCATCCCAGTTATCACACTGCAAGTTCCCTTTGCTATGCTTTATATTGAATGATATCGGGTTGAAATGATAAATACCCACTTAAACAACTTGGCCTAGGATAGACAATTAAAAAATAAGAAACCCGATTGGTCAACAAAATTATTTTGAAATTGAAATCTATTTGAAATTAAGGAATGAACTTAATAATTTGTTTGGAAATCAAGTAACGACTTAATGGATTTAATTGAAATAAATTAATGGATTTAATTGAAACGGATTAATAAATCTATTTAATTAAAGAAAAATGAATTGGCAAATTTGATTGAAATAAGATTTAAAACAAGTGAGTTTTAAAATTTAATAATTTAATTTATTAGATTGGTAGATTTAGATTTAGACTGAGTTTTAAATTAAATAGATTTGAACTTGTCATAAATAATAATTTAGATTTAGGAAATTTTGACTTAAAATGGAATACGAAACTAACTAAAGTTTTATGGATTTAATTTAGCGATAATTTAAATGTAAAATGATTTTAAATTTAAGGAAATTGATTTAATCAAATTTATGATTATATTTAATGTAACGATGAATGTAAATATGAATTGAGATAAATAGAATTTGATTTAACGATTCGAACTTAATTGACCGGTAAAATTCGAATTAATTGATTTTGAACTAAATTTAATAAGTGAGTTATTAAATTTAACTTGAATACTTAATTATATTGTTAATTCAAATGTTTGAACTACAGATTTCATTTGGAAATATGATTTTAAATATCCGAAATAAATTGAATCGTGAAATGTCAAAATTTGGAAGTCAAATTTGCACCTTGACTTTTGGACTTTGATTTGTTTTAAACGTTAAGTTAACCGACCATTGGGTAATAAATACGTAGTTATTAAAGAGACCGGGATCAGATATGGACATACTCTCTGTCGATACCGAAAACCACTTTAATAACTATTACACGCGAAGTGTTGATCCAGAATGAAGTGGATGGTTTGGTGAACGCGTTGACTGAAGAAAGAGAACGATATTGGACGACCCCTGACATGACTAAAACAGGAGCCGCGCCGGGCCATTGAGGTTCGCCACCTCTAGCGGACACACTTCTTCGATACCATATCTATTACTTTTGTGATTCGATTTGGGTGCACCCGTTGATTTGGGAGTGTTGTTTCGCGGTGTTGAGGTAGTAGCTGCTATGCTCAACATCAGTCTGGATCACGCAACTACTAGTATCCTAGTTGGTATCGCCTCATGTACCTTGTCATACTGATTATCCTATTCGCGACCACTACGTTTTGTTTTGTACCTTTAGTATATGGATTGCCCTCTGGTGACTTCCGGTTTTGGGGAAACTACGGTCTTGTATATGCTCTTGGGAATAAAACGTGTTAAGGATGGAATGGGCCATGACTTAACACTATTTTAATATCGTACTTTACTGATTAGGCATTACCTATCTATCGTATTCTACTGTATATATAGATAGTTTATCGGATCCTTAGAGATGTTATTTCACCCATCTTTAAGTTATGAACTATTACCTTGCACTTGATTTAATTGTATAAGATTTTGAGTCCTGACTCGAGTGTTTCTTTTGCATATGCTCGGGTCAGTCTGAAGCTATCCAGTTGCTGATCAAGGTTGGTTGAAGATGCTGAAGGCTTAGCATTTATCTTTATCAGTCTATTTATATTCCTGTATTGATGTCCTAGTCTGCTGGACATTTTTGGTACTAGTCACTTGATGTTGAGACATTGTTGTATATTATATAGTGGCTTCATGAACTGCTATTATGACGATGTATTTTCCGCTGCATTATTCTGTGACTGTTCTGTGATGTTGTATTGATTCTCATTTACATTTATGTATTTATAATCCCATAATGATTCGTGTTTTGTATTATTTAAGTTGACATGTGTGGATTATTGTCAATTTAAATGGTCCAAATATACGGGTTGTTACAATGACATTAATTAAGCGCAGTAATTTTGGATGACCTTCGTCCCAAAAAATTTACCTTAGGAGAAAACACTTTGTATCATGGAATTTATCTTACTCAAATTTTTAACTATTTTGGTGTTGATTATAAGAGAGAGGAATTTGTTTCTCAAAAAGTGTTTAACCATGAGAATATCTCTCTTATGAAAATCCAACTTGTGTTTCAACCATATGAAACACTTACCAAAAATGATGAAAGGTTGGCTCAGGAAGAAATGGAAAGAGAAGAAGAGGAGGAGGAAGAAAGGGCGGAGATGGATATTGAAGAAGAAGGAGAGGAGGAGGAAGAGACATCATTGGAAAGTATTGAATATCCTATCACTCCCTAAAATCCATCCAATAAAACACTTCTCAAGAATCAAAAGATTATCATGGAAAACCAACGGATTCTCAAAAGATCCGTTAGTAAAAAGTTGGACAAAATTTCCACCAAAATGAACAAGTTCTTTGGGAAAGTGAGTCGCAAACTTGGATTATCATCATCTTCATCATCCTCTATCGAATTCTAGTTTTTATTTCAAGTTATATTAGTTTGTATCTTTCGATTAGTTAATGTTATGTATTGTTTATGTAATGTTAACTAAAATTGAACAATGAAAATCGTTTATTTCTGTTCATTAGCTCTAAAATATCTCTGGAATGCTTGTTATTATATTATATAAGTTTTTATATATATAGACTTGTACATAATATAAAGAAACAAAGCATATTGCCAAAATCAACAGGGCCATGTCGACACCCCCTATCCCCATGTCGACATGTAATGGCCAGAAAGTATTTTTTTTTGAATTTGAAATTGACATAACTACCTTGTGTCTTTTCATTTCAAATGACTTTCTATCTATTTAAATACCTATTTCTTCGAGAAAAATGCACATTTTCAATTGTCCTTATTTTCTATTGAACTTCTTCATATTTTATCAAAAATGGCCTCTCCTATTCATAATCTAAGTGAGAATCTTGAAGAAACTCTAAAATCTTTCAAGAACATACTTACTTTTATCCTTCGCAATCAACGACACTTAGAATTAAGTCAAATGCAGATGATAAGGGAACAAGAAAGGCACTTCGATGCCATTCAATGGATGATTTTAGCCCTCAACAAAGAAGAACTTGAAGCGAATCCAGAAGGAACTCCAAACAAGGATAGTGAAGAATGGGATGCTATAAAGGCATATCATATCTTCGGTGAAGAAGGATGGGTTGAAGTTCCAAGAAATGTTTGATTTGACTTGTATGGTTTGATTTACTTTGATTTGATGTCGTTTAAATTGTTTGGTTTAATTTGACTTGATTTGAATTGTTTGAATTGATTTGAACATGGTATGTAATATATGATTGAAATGGTGTGGTTTGATAAATATATTGATTGATTATGTTTGAAATTTTCATATCTTTCATATTTACCTTACTATATTTTACTCATATTATTATATGTCTCATTTATATTCTACAATACTGTATTACTATCCTATATAGTGTTATAGTATAAGATTTAGTGGGAGTTATGTAGTTTAGGATTAGTTTTTGTTGATGACAAAGGGGGAGAATTATAAAATAGGTTAGTTAGGCTTATATAAGAGGGAGTTAGTAGATTAAGGGGGAGTTGTTGGAGTAAGGGGGAGTTAGAGTAGAATCAGAGTTTTGTGCAGTAGATTTTATAAACAAAGGTTGTCATCATCTAAAAAAGGGAGATTGTTAGTTCCTAAGATGACGGTTTTGATGACAACAACATTAGGACTTGTTATAAAATATAAATACTAATATTCTTGTCTAGATATATATGTATATGCAGGATGTATATATGCAGGTACTGAGAATGAAGACTGTACAGTATAGAGATTCAAGACTGACAAATTAAAGATTGAAGAAATCAAGACTGAAGACTCATGATTATCAAGAGTTCAAGATTTCAAGAGTTCAAGAGTTCAAGATATCAAGACAAGTAATAGTGTCTAGATTTATGTTAAAACTCCATAATAGCACTAAAATCTTTATTCGGATTTTAATTGTGGAATGGAATCCACCTTCTCGCTTTAATAGTGGGATGGAACCCACGACCTCTTTAGTGGGATGGAACCCACGGCCTTCTCTAGTGGAATGGAATCCATGAAATTTTCAAAATGATTTATTTTAAATATTTTTCCAAAAACCTTTTAAAAGTCATCTCTCTCGGTTCAAATATTTTGATCTTTAACTATTTTTATTATCTTTTATATTTTGATTTCAGAATCATCTCTTGTTTTTAAACCATCTCCTAGCTTTAATATTATAAGCTTTAAATCTCAAAAATATATTCTATACTTAGTTTATAATATTACTTTTATATAATAGATTATATATTTTTAAGATTACTTTTTAAATCTCTTTTATATGTTTAAACTATATTCAAAATGGTTTATAAACTTCAGAAATTGTTTTGACAAGTTTTAAAAAGAAAATCTCTTTTAAAAACAAAAATCAATTTTCAAAATTTACTAGGGCATGTTGACCTGCCCCATGCCCTCATGTCGACATGGTAGCCGTAGAATTTAAAATTGAAATTTTCAAAAGAATTGTCTATTCATCGTAACCTTTCACGAATGGACATGACTGTTGTTCTTCTATAAATACTAGTTGTTTTCAATGAATTTTAAGTTAGTTTTTCTTCATTTCTTCACTCCTTCTCCACTCAAGTATTCTCTTATATTTAACAAAACTCTACTGAAATCCTAAGTGAATCAAACTCGATCATCTCTAGTTTGATTCTCTGCCACTCTCTCAAAGATCTCAACGATATTCAGAGTTATAGGATCATTTGTAATCAAAGATCGAAAGATCGAAGTGTATCGAGTCTCTCTTTATCAAAGTGATACTGGAAACGGTGTGATTGTGGTCCGTAAATCAATTGGGTGTGATTGTAGCCCGTAAATTAATTAGGTGATCTTGTAGCCTGGTTAAATCAAGAGAGTTTGCCCTAGACTCGAAGATGGGAGGGTGTATCTCGTGGCCTTGAAATCGAGGTTGTAATATCAACATTATATTTGAAAATAAATCTTCACAAGAAATTGTATGGGTCTGGATGTAGGGTAACTCCGAACCAGTATAAAATTCCGGTGTTTTCTTTCCTTTAATGCTTTTTATTTACTATATGCATCTGTGTCTAATTCTATGATTGTCTCTGTGTTTGTGAATTGCATCTGTCTGTGCTTAATTTCAAAAGATTTCAAAAGTTCCATAAAATCCATTAAACACTATTCACCTCCCCTCTTGTGTTAATTCAGCCTTAAGATCCGTAATCCGCATTTCCAACACCACTATGTTAAAAGTTGATCATCTACGTAAACTTGAGGAAGAAATCCCTATAATACTCTACAAACTAGAGAAAATATTTCCTCTAAGATTCTTTAATGTAATGAAGCATTTACCTATTCGTTTTCCATATGAAGCACATCTTCGAGGTCCTATGCAATATGGATGGATGTATCCATTTGAAATGTATTAATATTGAGTATGTTAAATATTAGTTTAATTACATATACAAGTAAATTTTAATTTGAAATAATTTTTAATAGTTACTTAAATCATCTAAAGAAAAAAGTAAGACAAAAAGCACGAGTTGAAGGGTTTGATTTGCAAATCGTATATCGAAGAAGAAGCTTCATTCTTTTTCTCCCATTATTTCAGTGATCATGTAAACTTATCATTTGAAAGTGCTATGCGTAATGATGAAGGCATGGAACAAGATTCTTCTGAAGCAATGTTGTCTATTTTTGAACAACATGACCGACCTATTGAAAATGTGTGGATGTATGGTTAGACGATAGAGATTACCATGTAGCATATACATTTATTCTACTTAATTGTGCTGAAGTTGCACTATTTGTTAGGTAATATTAAATAATAAGTCTAGATATATTTATTTTAATAATACACGTGTACATTAATTGCAATGCAATATATTATCTATATCTGAAGTGTTTGTGAATCACAACATCCAAGCGGCGATATCAGGAAATATTTCGCTAGTTGGTTTTCGAACTATGTTTATGATCTGATAAGTTGTGTGGTCAACGAATGATTGAAACATCTAGCGATGGGACCAAAAAGAAAAGTCAAGATGTGATGACCCTGAATTTTAGTTCTTTGAAACTGGAATATTTAATTGATTTTAAATACTTGTAAGTTAAATTTATAGATTTAATAACATGAATTTCAAATATAACGATTTATTGGATAATTTAATTGTTGAATTTAATAATTGGAAATCGCTTAAATAATTTAAGTCTTGGATTTTATTTGGATAAAAATGATATAAAGGCTTATTTAACTTCTATTAATAAAAAGGAAGGTAATAAAATTTTTAAATTGGATTTATAAGTGATTTACTCGATTTTAAAATTAACTCGCTTTAATTAACATATAAAAATAGCCTTTCGGGGCATAGTCTTGGTTTGCGACGAAACCAGTGTCATTGGATCTGTAATAGTGTATTATTATTGAATTTCAAATTTCGTGGCATTTGGAGTTACCATTTGGTCGTACGGGGTAGAAACTCATTGAAATTAATATTGGAAATTTAATATAATAATTGGGTTCGAAAAGCTATCTTCTACATACGATCGAATTAGGTATCGAAACTTCTTTCATTGTGTTCGGAATAGGGGTATTACATTAGGAACGCCAGGCAGCATGCTTCGATAGGATTTCGGGATTTTAAGTCACTTTAAACGAGATATTTTGGAATTTAATAATATTCTAAACTTTTTAAAGTCAACACTCAACCAACCTACCCTGTGCAAGCCGACCTACAAGCCCACAAATACATACATATTGACCTTTTAAATGCTTCATCCCTCCTTTATAATCGCAGCGTATTAGAGAAGGGAAAAAATGGAATTCAAAAATTAATTTCTCTAGATTCACTCAATAAAAAATCTAAAAACAGCTTTAAAATTCGCGATTCATCAAGGTGTTCAAGATGATATGCATTTGGTGATGTTCAAGCTTGCTTTTGTTAGAATGCGGATTAAGGATCTTAAGGCTAGAATTAACACTAGAGGGGGGGTGACTAGTGTTTTAAGAAATTTGTTAATATTTTTGAATTTATCTTAATTTGTTAACAATGTATACACTAATAAGACACAGATATGAACACAGAATCAAACACAGATGCAAATATAAAGTAAAATCAGTAAAGGAAAGAACACACCGGATTTTATACTGGTTCAGAGTTACCCTACATCCAGTCTCGCAACACAAGTACGGATTTCCTTTTAAAAACAATTCTTACAAATACAACCCTCGATTTCAAGGCTACGTGGTACACCGCTCCAGATTCACAATCCTTTGGGTAGAGATACTTGATTTCCGGGGCAACAAGTTCACCCAATTGATTTCCAAGGCTACAATTACACCTTTTCTCGCTTTATTGGTTACAAAAAGTCTATAACTCAGATTAGCACTTGGATCTTGTAGAGGTAGTGGAGAGAATCAAAACCAGAAATTATCTAGTTAGATTCGATATTGATTTCGGCAGAGTAATGGTGTAATTTGTAAATAAGAAAGTGGAGAAGAAGAAGAGAAGTTAAATCAGAGACAAAAGTAATTAAAATTCGTTGAAAACACCCTTTATTTATAGTAGATCAATAGCCATGTCCATTGGTGAAGGGATGTGGCGAATAGACACTTCTTTTAAAAAACAATTTAACTGTCACCATGTCGACAGGGGTACATGTGACCATGTCGACATGCCCTTGTATTTTTTGGTGATTTGTTTTTCTTTGAAAATAGTTTCTATATTATATTATACTTATATTTAAACTTTAAAATATACTTATATATAGTTATAATACATAAATAACTATAGAGAACAATATTAAAATATATATAATAATTTTCTATACTTTTATATTTAAATCTTAAGTATAAATATATAAAACAGCTAAATATATTAATATCAGAATTATAGTTTAAAAACTTAGGATAATAATTTAAAATCAAAGATATTTAAAATTAAGGATATTTTTTAGGCTAAAATATATTGAAAAACCAGGACAGATTATTTTGGTTTTTAAACAGGAATAATTAAAATCATTTTGAAAAACAAGCTATATATTTTGAAAATCATTTTGAAATAAAAGTAAGTGGATACAAAAAGATGTTCCACTAGATTTTTCGTAGGTTCCATCCTACTTAGGGTTCCATCCCTTTAACGAGCACGAAGTGGATTCCATTCCACGAATAAAATAGATTTTAAGATGTCAGTGCCTTTCTATGAGTTTTAACAATATTCCTAACTATATAACTTATCTTGGAAGCTTGAACTCTTGAAATTCTTGATACTCATGAGTCTTGAATCTTGATATCTTCAATCTTTATATCGTACAGTTCTTCATTCTTTAGTACCTGCAAACATATCTATATATATCTACACAATAATGTTAGTATTATATATTTTATAATCTAATTCTAAGTAAGGTTGTTGTCATCAAAACCAACTTCTCAGGGACTAACAATCTCCCCCCTTTTGATGATGACAACCTTTGTTTATAAAATAACACTTCTATCCTAATACTTCTAATAACTCCCCCTTAATCTATGCCTAACTATCCTATTTTATACTTCTCCCCCTTTGTCATCAACAAAAAACCATATAACTCCATAATTATAATACTATATAACTCTATATAACTCCCCCTGAAACTAAGACTACATTACTTTTGATTATAATGATAGTGTTATCATACATAATCAATACTTAATTTTAAACTAAACTCTTAATAACTACTTTTCCTAACTACTAAACTATTTATTCAAAAGATAAGAGAATATACGAATAAGAGAACACAATTTTTTTTATTCATAATGGAGTTTTTAATATAAAAATAGATAGTTAAACTGATAATCATGATAACTTAAAAGATCATATATTATTAATACTAATCATATGTATGTTATATTTTACACACATAATATCAATCCATACTAAGTCAAATTCAAGCAAATCAAACCAAATCCTAATTAAGCAAGCAAACAAATAAAAATTAAACAAAGTTAATCAAATATTACGAGGAACATCAACCCATCCTTCTTCTCCAAAGATAGGGTCTTGTTTGATGGCATCCCAATTCTCATTATCAACAGAGAGAGAAACGAGAGGATGTGCTTCATTATCATCCTTGTGCAGGGAGGAAATCATCCATCGAATTGCTTCAAAATGCCTTTCTTGCTCCTTGATCATCTGCATTTGACTCAATTCTAAGTGACGCTGATTACGGAGAATGATAGAGAGAATTTTCTTGAAGGATTTAAGAGTTTCGTCAAGATTTTCAGATAAATTGTGAATAGGATCGGCCATTTTTGTGAAAAAGAGAAGAAATATAGATAGAATAGATAAGTAATGATTTTGAGTAAAGATTTCTGGAAGAGAACAGGTATTTATAGGTGTAAATTTCGTTTGAAATGAATAGATACAAGTTAGTTATTTAAAATTCAAAAATTAAAATGAAAAGACACTTCAGATTTTAAGCATGTCGACAGGGTGCCTTTGGGGGTTGTCGACAGGGTCATCTGTGTTTTGATGACTTGTTTTTGATTTTGAATAAATGTATATATATATATATATTTATATATATCATATTAACAGTTATTCTAGAGATGAAATAAGCTAGATAACAGAAAGAACTTCAACATTAATTCAAACTGGAATGATACATGGATTAAACAACATGAAATACAATAACATTCAAACTTAAAACAAACTTAAACAACTACGACAAGGTATGAAAAGATAGATCTAATTGGAGGATGATAAGGATGATGAAAGGTTAAACTTCTTGCTGACTTTTGAGAAGAACTTGTTCATCTTAGAAGACATTTTATCCAACTTTTTACTAATGGATCTCTTAAGTGTCCGTTGATTTTCCAAAATTATCTTTTGGTTTTGGATAATCATCTTGTTGGTTGGTTTGGAGGTGTAATCAATACTTTCAAGAGATGTTTCACCTTCCTCTTCTTCTTCTTGAATATCCATTTCATCCCCTTCTTCTTCTTCTTCTTCTTCCTCTCCTTCTTCCATTTCTTCGTGAGCTAAATGCTCTTCCTTTTCCATAAGGGATTCATAAGGTTGAAAAATGTATGGAATTTTCATAAGTGAGATATTGGAACGATTGAAAACTTTTCTAGAAATGAATTCCTCTCCTTTAAAATTCACTCCAAAATATAGTTGAAAATTCTAGTAAGGTAAATTCCATGATATAAAATCTTTTCTCCCATTTCCAAGTTTTTAGGCCGAAATTCATCCAAAATAACTTGAGCCCAATTAATATCATAGTTTCCAAAAAGAGCAAAAAGAGCTTTACAAACTTTTGAAGTAGGATTATTAACACTTCCCGATCTCGGGGTCGAAGTGTGTTGCAAAAGAAGGCTCACAATTTTTGCTTTTGGACGAAAATTGCGGTTTATAAAATCAAAGTTTTCGTCACTTTCAAAAATATGGTGGAAAGTCTCACGATCACTTTCATTAAAATTGAAATTTGAAAGATCCATACCCGTACACTTACAATTTAGAATCGCTCCCAAAACATCACAATTTAAAACAATTTGAGTGCCTTTTATACTACTCCATATTTCATCATCGTTTCCTTGATAAAAGCCACGATTAAGATTTGCATAAAACATTTTCACAAGATTTAGGTAGCATACAAAATAATTTTGAGAATCGTCAACAAGACTTAAAATGTTATTGCTAACACAAAGAGAATCGATTTCATAAGAAGTGAAATCGCCGAAAATTGCAAATGTTCCGGGATGAACTTTTCCATAATTAGCATAGCCAATATAGGCTTTGATTGCTTCCAGATCATAAAAGAGGTGTTCTTTTAAGGTTTTGGAAAGTCTCATAGTTGATGGAGTACTTGAGGAGGCCATTGATGTAGAGAGAAGAGAGCTTGAGTTATGAAGAAAGAGTTTGAATTTGAAAAGTTAAGTGAAAAGATGAGACAAATGATAGTAAATAAATAGAAATTAAATGGACAGTTTCTCTGGTCAAAAAGTGTCCTTTTAGAGTCTCGAATGGTGTGAAAGAGTGGAGGAAAATACAAGCATTTGAATTCAAAATTTGAATTTCAAATTTTCTATATCATGTCGACAGGTAGGGATGGACCCATGTCGACATGTATCCGTAAATTTTGATGACTAGATACTTTTATATAATGTAATATTTATATATATATATATATCTATTATTTTAATGTCTATATATCTGGAATATTACTAAGACTCATAAAATATAATAATATTATTAAAAATAAAAATAATAATAAAAAAATAAAAAATAAAAATAAAAATTTTAAAATTCAAACGACACATCAATTCAAAAACAACTAATCAATCAATCAATTCAAGTATGCAATTTCAGCCAATGTATTGTAAACGTGTACCTTTTTCAGAGTCCGTGTCTTTGGTATCGACTAAATCGAGAATTGCTGTGAAACACAGATTTGAATTATCTTTCTTCTGTTCATCGTCGCTGGAGGATGAGTCAGAGTCATCTAGAGTAGCAGTGAATGCACGTTTTCGTTTCTTTGTAGAATCATTATTTGTAGGAGGGTTTTGCTTATCTGGATGCGGACAGTCTCTTTTGATATGACCTGGTTCGTCACAATTGAAGCATTTGATAAAGTTTGGTACTGTGGTCTGATTACCGGAATTCTTAAAGTTGTTTCTCTTGGAACTATTCAATTTTCTGTACTTCAGGAATTTCCGAAAATTCTTGGTCATAAAAGCAATCTCTTCATCATTATCGCTGTCTGAATCTGATCCTTCAGTTAGTGCATTGAATGCAATTGATTTCTTTTCTGATGCCTTGCTTTCTCTTCTCCCAAGAATTTGAACTTCAAACGACATTAGGTTTCCGATCAATTCTTCATTCTTTAAGATGCTGATGTCATTTGCTTCTTCGATTGCGAGTGTCTTTTGATCCCATTCTGGAGTAAGAGAGTTTAGGATTTTTCTAACTTGATCTTCTTCGGAGAATACTTTTCCCAATGATATTAAAGAGTGGACATATCCTAGAATCTACTATACATATCTGGAATAGACTCATTAGGATTCATTTTGAATAATTGAAACTGATTTGTGAGCATGGAGATTTTTGTCTGTTTAACTTTGCTTGTTCCTTCATGAGTAACTTGCAAAGTTTTCCAGATTTCATATGCATACTTACAAACTAACACTCTATTAAATTCATTCCTATCAAGTGAACAAAACAAGATATTCATAGCTTTAGAATTATTCTGTGCAACAGTCTTTTGATCAGTAGTCCACTAAGCAAAAGCAGTTGTGGGTTCAGAATATTCTGTCTGTGTGACATTCCAAGTGTCTAGTCCTATAGATTATAAATATATTTTCATCCTACATGCCCAATATGCATAGTTACTACAGTTAAAAAGCGGTGGTCTGGTAGTAGACTGACCTTCTACAAATGAACTAGTGTTGGTGGTAATAGCAGTACTAGTGTTAGTAGCCATTTTGAAATTTTTCAAAATTCAGATAATAAAACTTTTGAAAACAAAGCTCTGATACCAATTGTTAGAATGCGGATTAAGGATCTTAAGGCTAGAATTAACAATAGAGGGGGGGGGGGGTGAATAGTGTTTTAAGAAACTTGTTAATCTTTTTGAATTTATCTTAATTTGTTAACAATGTATACACTAATCAGACACAGATATGAACACAGAATCAAACACAGATGCAAATATAAAGTAAAAGCAGTAAAGGAAAGAACACAACGGATTTTATACTGGTTCGGAGTTACCCTACATCCAGTCCCGCAACACAAGTACGAATTTCCTTTCAAAAACAATTCTTACAAATACAACCCTCGATTTCAAGGCTACGAGATACAACGCTCCAGATTCACAATCCTCTGGGTAGAGATACTTGATTTCCGGGACAACAAGTTCACCCAATTGATTTCCAAGGCTACAATCACACCTTTTCTTGCTTTATTGGTTAGAAAAAGTCTATAACTCAGATTAGCACTTGGATCTTGTAGAGATAGTGGAGAGAATCAAAACCAGAAATTATCTTGTTAGATTCGATATTGATTTCGGCAGAGTAATGGTGTAATTTGTAAATAAGAAAGTGGAGAAGAAGAAGAGAAGTTAAATCAGAGACAAAAGTAATTAAAATTCATTGAAAACACCCTTTATTTATAGTAGATCAATAGCCATGTCCATTGGTGAAGGGATGTGGCGAATAGACACTTCTTTTAAAAAACAATTTAACTGTCACCATGTCGACAGGGATACATATGACCATGTCGACACGCCCTTGTATTTTTTGGTGATTTGTTTTTCTTTGAAAATAATTTCTATATTGTATTATACTTATATTTAATCTTTAAAATATACTTATATATAGTTATAATACATAAATAACTATAGAGAACAATATTAAAATATATATAATAATTTTCTATACTTTTATATTTAAATCTTAAGTATAAATATATAAAACAGCTAAATATATTAATATCAGAATTATAGTTTAAAAACTTAGGATAATAATTTAAAATCAAAGATATTTAAAATTAAGGATATTTAAAACTAAGGATATTATTGAGGCTAAAATATATTGAAAAACCAGGACAGATGATTTTGGTTTTTAAACAGGAATATTTAAAATAAATTTGAAAAACAAGCTATATATTTTGAAAATCATTTTGAAATAAAAGTAAGTGGATACAAAAAGATGTTCCACTAGATTTTTCGTAGGTTCCATCCTACTTAGGGTTCCATCCCTTTAACGAGCACGAAGTGGATTCCATTCCACGAATAAAATAGATTTTAATATGTCAGTGCCTTTCTATGAGTTTTAACAATATTCCTAACTATATAACTTTTCTTGGAAGCTTGAACTCTTGAAATTCTTGATACTCATAAGTCTTGAATCTTGATATCTTCAATCTTTATACTGTACAGTTCTTCATTCTTTCGTACCTGCAAACATATCTATATATATCTACACAATAATGTTAGTATTATATATTTTATAATCTAATTCTAAGTAAGGTTGTTGTCATCAAAACCAACTTCTCAGGGACTAACAGATTTGGATAGCTCGACTTTTCGACAGTCGATCTAGGGTTTGGCCTAGGTTGAAAATGGTGAGGCATGGGTTGATTTGAAGCTTTGTTTTGGGTTCGAGGTGGACAATCGCAGCTAGCAGCCAAGTTTAGGGGTGTGCGATGGTGTGATGATGATCGTGTCATCTTAGGCAGAGTATGGTCGACCATCCAGTCAAGAATTGTTTTGGTGGTGGTAGCTCGTGATTTTTGGAATGGTCGAGTCGAGTTTGGCGAGAGTAGTTCATTGGTGAAGTTGATTTGGAATTTCGTCGAGTGGAATCATGTGTCATTGAGAACGTGCATGGCCTGGAGTTTTGTTTCGCGCGTACAAAGGAATTTTCGAATCTGGGAAGAAGGAGAAGCATAGTGGGCCGGGCTATTTCTGTTAGGGTAAGTGAGTTTCTTTTTAATTTGTAATCAAATCAAGATAATTATATATTTAAAATTAGTAAAACTTATATATGCGATATCTTCTTCATACGAGATACGTTTGGATGACACGAGTTGCATTGCATTCATATCTACGAATACTACGCATAGAAATTAGATTTGAGTCGATTGGAACTAGAAGAAATTTATGTTAAAATCAAACTTGTAGAAATTTATGTTAAAATCAAACGGCTGTTCGATTTTAGTTCAGACGAAATGCTTCAGCGACGACAAAAATCAAAGTGAGTAAATCTCACTCATCTTGGATAATTCGTTTTATTTTAAACAATTAAAAATATTTATTGGTTTTATTGGATGAATTGATAAATTATTATTATCAGTTGAATGTTATATTATATATATATATATATATTAGTAGTTGGGTATATTCCCGCCGATTGGAGCAGATGAGACACTATGCGTCCTGCATAATAGTGGATGGCCCTATATTACCGCGATATCCCGCCTCGAAGCGGGATTGGTATTTTATGTTATATAACATTTGTGGATGCAAGGAAACAGGTTGGAGGAATCCAAATGGATTCCTCAAAATTGTTAATTTTAATTTCATATATAGTGATATATGATGTGTTAGAATAATCTGTGATAGATTATGATATGATTTGATTTATTGGATGTTATAGTGGCGTTGGCCTTAATTTGGTATTATAAATACCATAAATAATATTATTGAATATAAGAAGGGAATTAAATGGCAATTTTTGAAAACGAAAATATATATATTGGAATTTGGGATTATTTAAAAAGGGATTGATTTGGATAAAATAAATAAATTTGATTTTAGATATTTATTTAGCTATTTCATAAAATGGATTAAAATAGAGAATTTAATTTAAGTATATTTAAAACAGTAGATTTTAAATTGGGATTTCTAGAAATACGAAATAGAAGTCGAAATCGAGATTTGAATGGTTTTGGAATATAGTTCGAATTTGTTAGGAATTGTATTTTAAAATGGGATTTTAAATAGGAACCGGTTTATAAATGGAGTTGTTTAATATGAATCTGTTATTAATAGAGAAATGAGAATTGAGTTTATAAACTTATAAACAATGTTTATAAATAAATGGAATGATTATCAATTGATAAATTGGAAATATAAATCCATAGTGTGACCTCAAAATGAGATATGAAAATCAGTTTAGAAAGATATGGTAAATTCTATTTTGGAATTTGGAAATAGTTTTGAAATTTGAAATGAGAATTGAATTTTGATAAATCGAGAGAGGTTTATAAACACATAAATGGTTGGGTTGAATTTTAAAAATAGATTTATCAAGAGATTAAGGTTTGTTTTTAAAGGGGATTTTATTATTTAAATATTGTAGTTTTAAAAACTGTTATTTATATTTAAATTATTTCAGGAAGCTGGTTATTCAATATTTAATATTTGTTGAAATGAATTCTAACTTTTATAATAAGCTTTGAAAAGCGATTATTGTTATTTATGAATGAACTGGAAATTTATTATCGTTGTTTATTTAAGTGGGGTTGATATTTTAGATAATTACTTCAATGTGTAAAAAAAATTATTTTTATTCTTTAAAATACTTATTTTATAAATATAGAATTTTGGAAATTGATTGAAGTTATTTATAAATACTCTCGAGATTTGTAAATGGGTTTGTATTTAATGGATTTGATTTATAAGAGGAAACCTTATAGTGAAATCCTGTAACTTAAGGAAATTTCCAAAATGTCAGATATGAGAACTTTGGAAAATGAATCTAAACTCAAAAAGGAGTTATGAATTGTTAGTTGATCATAAATAAATATAACCAATAATTCCTTCGAAATTATAAAAAGAATTTGCGATGGGTTTCAGGAATTTATAAAATGAGCTATAATGGGTTGAGAATTCGCAAATGAATTTGTAAATGTTTATTAGGTGGGTAAAAAGGAAAATCCTCTTTTGTATGTAATTATACTTATACAATTCAGATAAGCTATGAAAATTTCATTAGTGTTGATATTAGAAATGGTTTTGGAAAATAAACTTGTAATATTTTCCTAAGCATTGGAGTGGAAGGTTTTGGAAGTATATTAACTACGAAAGGATTTATATAGAAATATTTTTCTAAGTAATGGGTTATAAATTGAAATTGGAATTATTTCTAAGTGATGAAATGGTTTGGGAATATCATGTTATGGATATAGTATTTGAAATTGTTTTCAAATATTGAAATATTGAAAGAAATTGAATACATATCTTTGTACAGATATTTTGAGATAAATGTTTAAAAGATTTATAAAATTGGGCCTAGTGACTGCTTACATGTTTAATTTGATAGTTAAATAACTGATTATCTAATCTGGACAAATTCGTTGATCGTTTCGAAGAGACCGAGATTAGATTTAATTATCCGAAAACAACTTTTATTCGATTTGTGTGTTACGAATTGTGATATCGTGAAGATAATGAAGACGGCGATTTTAGAGATTTGGTTTGTTCAGACCCAAAACAACTTGTATGGATGAATGCTATCAGCACATTATCATTGGAGGCCAATGAGCATTCTGTGTAAATGTCTTGAAAGGTAATCGTAGCCTCAAGCCTCATCAACCAGGAATGACTAAAAATTAGGGGAGACAACATGGCCAAGTGGATCGTACCCATTATGGTATGTTGCCACCTTTCTAGATTACCCTACATCTACATATTTATAGATTGGTTGTGCATGAGATCTCAAAAGAGTTGCAAAGCAACCGAGGTGACACCATATTCGGTACTATCCAGTAAGGGGTAGACCGGTCTTGTGTTGGCAGGGATCGATAGGTTCGATCTCGTTACATTTTCTAGACGTGTACCGTGATAGGTGATACCCCAGTGCCTAGTCATTGTGTGGAATCCACTCTCCAATAAGTGACGTACGGTTTTGATTGTGCCCAACTATGT
This sequence comes from Allium fistulosum, assembly GCA_030737815.1. Taxonomy (NCBI): domain Eukaryota; kingdom Viridiplantae; phylum Streptophyta; class Magnoliopsida; order Asparagales; family Amaryllidaceae; genus Allium; species Allium fistulosum. Next base: position 1,151,286,481 of record CM060905.1, read on the forward strand.
TGAAATGTGAGATGCAAGCATTTTAGCTATTTTAATAAGTATTTGTACCTAGACACTATTATAATAATCATAGGATTTTTATGCGACGACCCGTAATTTTTGGATATTTGAAATTGGGATATTTAATTGATTTTAAATATTCAAAAGTAAATTTTTAACTTGAATTTCGAATATCACTATATATGGGGTAATTTAATTATTAAATTAAATAATTTGAAGTTGGGTAAAATTTTGAATCTGGAGTTTCAAGCTTGTTAAAAATAATTTAAAGGCTTAGAAAATTTACATTGATAATACTGATGATAATAAAAGCTTTTAAATTGAAGTCGGAAGTGTTTTGTTCAGTTTTGAAAATATATCGTTTAAATTGAATTTAAAAATAGCTTTTCGAGGCACAGTCTCGAAATTCGATGAAACCAATTCCATTGGATCCGTAATAGTGTATTATTATCGGATATCAATTTTCGTAGTGATTGGAATTGTCGTATGATCGTACGATATATAAACGCGCTGAAATTAATATCGAATTTAATTTAAATAGTCGGTTCAAAAAGGCTATCTTCTCCATACGATCGAATTTGAATTCGAAACCATTTTCCATTGCGTTCGAAATAGGGGTATAACATTATAAATGCCTAGCGGCACGCCTCGATAGGAGTTTGAAATTTTGAGTTGCATTTATCGAGACAGTTTGAATTTAATTTAAAAAATATATTTATCCTTGTCACTTTCAGCTGAAATTATTTCACCTCATAACTTTTTCCCATCAGTTCATAGTCACTATAGCTTTGCAGAATTCTCACGCAAGGCATCTTCCTCTTTAAAACTTTAGTCGAGCCGTTCATTTTTGTAATGGCACGATTTTTCGACGCTCGAAAGTCGACATTAATACATCCACTGTATCTAATGCCGCGCAATCGAATGCCAGAAGACCGAACCATTAGGGTTAAAAAGAAGAGGTAGAAGAAGACAGAAGAAAAGGAGAACAAAAAAACAAAAACAGAAACAACAACAGAATCTCACATTCGCAGCGGAACAATATATAATAGATGAAACAATAATCTTTAAAACAAAAACTATATCAGTTTATACATACATCAATCAGAGTCAATATACAACTCAATACAACAATGGACAGTTCTATAAACTTGTCCTCACACAGAATACACAACGGAATAAATAAACAAGTACGGTAGTACGCCTCGCCATCCAGCTCATCTCCAAAGCTCCAGAATATCCTGATAACATAACTCTAGGCTGCCCGTGTATAAAATTATGGGCACCCAGAGTTTAGAAAGGGAACAATAAACTTCGAGTCAGTCATGGTGACTGGTGTGAGATCGTAAAACAGTTATTTTCACAAAGAAAATAAAGCAGATTCGCAATGCTTTTGGAAAATGAAACTACCATAAGGCCTCCCACCACACACACAATGCAAACGCAGAATTGGAGGAGATTTCTCCTTATGATAGTCAAAGATGCTTACTACGAAAAATAAGTTGATATGATTATTAATGACTAGTGTGGAGAACATTTCGAAAGTATAATATCAATCTTATCCAACATACAACCATTATTGTATGCCTACTATAGCTACTATGTTCAATAGCAGGTTACCGCCACATTCCATAGCAGGTTATACAACTAAAACCGTACAGAGTTCGTATTGTTTCTTTGGATTTCCAACAAATGGTCAGGCAAAGGAACTTTCTTACACCGAAATAGAAACGCCTCTGGAATGACGCCCCGAGAGTCAACCAGCTCTCTGCAAACACAAGGCCGACGCTACCTCACGCTGTACAGTTGTAACTAGGTAACCAACACACTGACACTACCTCACGCTATACAGCTGTAACTAGGTAACTAACACAACAAGTATGCCATCCCCCGGTCGTTACCGACCTTTATCCGAGGATCCTTAACCACAAAGCAACAACCACTGTAACAACCCGGGATTTCATATCGATTTATAATCATCATTAAAGGATTAAAGTGTTGGCTGATTGCTTTGGGAAATTTTTGTTAGGATGAAATTCTTTAGAAATTCGTTGAGGAATAATATGGGCTTCATTATCAAAGAAATTGTGGTCTTGTTCCTTTGTCTATTTGGGCCGTGATAATTATCAAAAGGGTATAGCCTATTCCCCTTTTTATTTTTCTCGTTCGTTTTAAAACCGTTCCCTTTTTTCGTTCTTTCCATTCACTTTCGTAACCCTAAACCTAATCAAAGAAACGAGAATGGCGGCCTCGTCTTCGTCTTCCACCGCGTCGCTGCCTCGTTCGACCTATTCACTGTTCGATGGCGATTTATCCAACTTCGTTCGAGATTGCTTCGGCTTCGCTTCGACTGCTCGACTCGTCTCTTTGGTCTTGCTCGCTGATGCTAAGGTGAGAGAATCCTCACATCTAATTCCAACTCAAGTTTATTCGTGTTCGAATTTGATGATTTTCGGTCGTATATGTTTTCTGAGATTTGTTGTTTGCTGTTCGATTTCATTTGGATGTTGATGATTTTCCCTACCTGGTTCGATTTCTGTATTGACCATATTCTGACATTATTGCAACGACGATGTCTCTTTGGGTTTGTTAGTTTGATTTTCTACTGTCCCCATTACTTTTAATTTTGGAATTTGACAGTTTTGGTTGTTTTGGTGGTATTGATTTTGTTGACTTCAATTTACTCGGTTTGGCATCAGTGATTATATCATCTTTATGTATACTTGTTGTTGCCTGGTGGTTTTCTAGTCTCTGTAATATCTCGACTCATGTATTTTGGCACTGAATTTATTATCGACAGTGTTGGGTTCATGGGCATTGTCATTGCGTATTTGGTCGCATCATTGACCTAGTTTTTCTACAGTTTATTGTTGCTAGTACCTTGTTAAACATTTGTGCCTGCTTTTATTGTGCATATCACCGCCTAGACTTGCTAACTGTCGATGTTTACAACTTTGATTCGTTCACCGTTGATCATGGTGTAGTTGTATTTCATTTGAACTAATTTGGTTTTGTAATCTCGGGTGACTATCGCTTTACTTGAATTTTCTTTTTGGTAAAACTCACGCATGCATTAACTCACGCCTGACATTGTTTGCATAACTCACGCATGCAATTCTCTGTAAAGGCTAAATGTAAATTAGCAAACACTAGGAAGTGGACACGTGTCAATGCAAATTTTCAATGCAAACAAATTTAATTTATACCCTCCTGGACTCACGCATGTACTAGAATTGGAAAGATTGCAAATGCACACAAATTTCTCTTAGCATGCATTACAGGTGTAAATTGATAATATGGGGGATCTGGACTCATACTTTTGGCTTCAGTGTCGATTTTGGTTTAAAACTGTTGTTGCCAGTTTTCTTTGTTGTGCACTGAGTCTCGACTTGTATCACAGCAAACCGTATGCTAGATTTCTTGAGTTAAAATGAATTTAGTCTTGCATCTCAATTTGTACCCGAGTTTGAATCTAGTTTGTGTCGATATTTGCACTGTTGCACTTGTGCCCTCGACGTCTGGTCGAGTTTACACTACCCAGTTTCATTTAGTGTTCACTATAGCATATGTACGCATTCACTTATCATGCTGACACGTGCATTGCCTTCACATTTTATAGTTGCCCCTCCTGACTTGGTCTTTGCTCGAATTTATACATTTTGTGGTTTATAAGTTCCACAGTTTTGGTTTGATTCCCTGATGACTTTGGTAGAATTTGATTCAAACTGCAGTGTTTGTGGACTTGGTTTAAAAGCTTGATTTTGAGAATATAATCTGAGTTCGATTTTGATAAAACTGCTATTTGACTTTGGTCATTCTCGAAACTGGCTGCTGGATTTGTGTTTTGTTCGAACATGCTATTTCTTAGATCAGTGGGCACCATACTGGTACTCTGATCTTTGCTAGTCCTGTTTTATTTGGATTTATTAGCTTCACTTGTTCTTGATCACTGTATTGGGTTGTTTTATAGTGGCGAGGCCGTACACGCGTGCGTGTACGGCAGCCAATCAAAATTGGTGTTTTCTATTTCTAAAATTGTTTTATGTTGTCAATTCAATATTTTGATGTTGTGTTTTGAAATGGTTCATTTTGATTTGAGTTGGATCTGTTGGCTTTTGGATTTATTGATCTTCTAAGCATTTGATAGACTGTATTGGCGAGGTAGTACACGTTAGCGTGTACTGCAGCCAATTGGTATTGTTGCTTTTAAATTGACATATCAATTGTTTAAATTGATTTGGGTTGCTGATTTGTTGTTTAACACTGATTAGTGTTATATCTGCCATTATCCGATTCTTTTATCGAGGAGTCGGATATATGAGATTTCTGTGACTGTCGTCTATTTGACTATCTGATCATTATTGCTGCTATGCACTAATAACTAAGTTTGAATTAGACTGACCCGTGTATTATTTTCTTTTGAATTTAATACTCGGGTCAGACCCGAGTTATTTCAGGTTGTAGATTTTCTTCTTTAAGTTGTTGTTCAGGACATGAAGACTTTTCACATCTTCTGAAGTTGTCAGTGTCATTTTGTAGTAGTCGTGTCATTGTATAGAACGATATGTATTCATGTATATTAGTCGATAATGTACTTGTATATATAACTTCTAGAGTCGACAGTTGTAGTTGTATCATATGTATCGTGTCAACTATATTGTAACTGACATCAGTTATATATCTATGAGACTTTTGTTTTATGTGTTCCGCATTTATATTATCTGTGTTAGTATTATATCTAATGTCCTAAACTATTATGAACCATCGTAGTTTGTTTTATACTGATAATTGGGTATGTCGATGGGAGTAAATAAATAATAGATGAAAAATAAAAAGTATATACCACTCCTATCGAGATAACCAATATTAGTGTAAGGCCAACTACGGATGGTCGCTCCTATCCAGCCTTATTCTTCGTAATAATAGACAGTATATCTTCTAATACTCTTTGTTATTATGAGCATAGAGGTTGGGCGTCACAGTTGGTATCAGAGCTTGGGGTTTATGGACATAATATAAAACATAACTTGGATGGATCATATGTTACAACTATTGGTCGATGTTTTATTGTGCTTTGAGTCAAAACTAAAGTTTTGGATTTTGATGAAATTTTTAAATAATCTTTATTTAAAAATAATAGTGAAATTGGGTTTTGATGATTTGATTGATTTGTGTTCTGTTTATCAGAGTGCGCAGCGGAAACAGTGAAACTGTCTTCGCTGGGTACAACCGATAATCTTTTTGATTTAAAAATCAAAATATGTAATTGATATGAATTTCATTTGTTGTTTACATAGCTGTGTTTATTTTGTTTCTTTGAGAATTTCGAATCCGAATTGAGGATTCGAACCAATTGCAGTTATGTGATTTTTATTGAGATCTTTGCTGGTTTTCTTTTATGCTAATCATATATTGATTAGATTTTTGCCGTTTTGAATTATCTTCATTGAAGATACCTTCGAATGATTTCTTTGTTCATTCTGTAGTATGTGCAAAAATTTGAATTGCACGTTACTGCATTTATTTACGTTGAACCGATGCTTGGTTATGAAATGTATTTTGTTGCCGTTATTTTTATAACGAGATTTTTACACCAATGCTAAAAATTTTGAAGCACGGTGTTTTGTTGACAATTTTAATGAATGAAAATTCACTGATGTCACATTTTGATGTGAATTATTTTGATGATTTTTTAGATGTTTTAAAATTACTGTCGCTTTGACTTCAGTAACAGTTAAATTTTTAAAAGTGGATTTTCAAGCGGTTATTCCGCAATGCTGATTTTGAGATACGATTTATGGTATTTTGAGAAGTACAATTTCTTTATCGAAATTGTTACTAATTTGCTGCTTTAATCACGTGATTGGGAAATCGTTTTAAAATGAAAATTGTTTTATCAATTTTTAACAGTTTGTGTTTTCAAAAGAACGAGAAAGCGACTTAAACGATTCAGCAAAATCGAGGATTATGACCCCTTTCTTTTACTGTTTCGCTTAACTCCGGACTTGTCCAGTTGAGAATGTGAATTGTTATTTTTACAAAATAAATAAAAATTATTTTCAGGAATTTTTACAGTTTGCGCTTTCAAAAGAATGAGGAAGCGATTTAAACGTTTCAGCAAAATCGAGGACTATGACCCCTTTCTTTTACTGATTCGCTTAATTCTGGACTTGTCCGTTTGAGAATGTAAAGTGTATTTTTACAAAATACACAATTTTGCACTTTCAAGGAAACGATGAAGAGATTTAAACGATTTAGCAAAAGTGCGGAGTATGGAACCACACTTTTACTATTTCGGTTAATTCCGGACTCGTTAATTGAATATCTGTTGTTTTGATGATTTTGATGAATTTTACACTTTCAAGGAAACGATGAAGAGAATCAAACGAGTTAGTAAAACACGTGGTATGGGACATGTGCGTTTGCTATTTCGGTTAATTTCGGACTCGTTAATTGAAATATTTAATGCTTTCGTGTGCTTTCGAGCCACTATGATGGACCTTCGGGTCATATGATGGACCTTCGGGTCAAATACCAGTACTAGACCTTCAGGTCACTCTGCGGACCTTCGGGTCAATCTGATGGGCGCCAAAATTATGTTGAGTACTTGGTAGGCTTCGGCCATTTGTTGATGCACGTGCGGCGAATTAAAAACTTGCCATCTGATGGGATCGATCCAAGCTTTTATGTTGATTTTCTAGTCTTCTTAATTGATTTCTAGATATTTGTTGTTTCCAATTATCTGCAGGTAATTGGATATTTGTTGATATGAGTTCTGATTATCATTTTTGATAATCGGATATTTGTTGCTTCTAATTATCGCTTGTGATAATTAGATATTTGTTGATATGGGTTCTGATTATCGTTTTTGATAATCGGATATTTGTTGCATTTAATTATCGCTTTTGATAATTAAATATTTGCTGATTTGAAATTTAATTATCGCTTTTGATAATTAAATATTTGTTGATTTTAGAAATTTGATTATCGCTTGAGATAATCAAATATTTGTTGAATTTGAAATTTGATTATTGCTTGTGATAATCGAATATTTGTTGATTTGAGAAATTTGATTATCGCTTGTGACAATCAAATAATTGTTGAATTTGAAATTTGATTATCGCTTGAGATAGTCAAATATTTGTTGAATTTGAAATTTGATTATCGCTTGTGATAATCAAATATTTGTTGAATTTGAAATTTGATTATCGCTTGAGATAATCAAATATTTATTAAATTTGGAATTTGATTATCGCTTGAGATAATCAAATATTTGTTGAATTTAAAATTTGATTATCGCTTGTGATAATCAAATAATTGTTGAATTTGAAAATTTGGTTATCGTTTGTGATAATCGAATATTTGTTGAATTTGAAATTTGATTATCGTTTGTGATAATCGAATATTTGTTGAATTTGAAATTTTAATTACCGTTTGTGGTAATTAGATATGTGCTGATTTGTTTTTGATTATCGTTTGAGATAATTAGATATTTGATGTTTTGTGGTTTTCGTTTTTGATAATTTGACATTTGTTGATTTATTTTCTGAGTATTGTTTGGATATTTGGATGTTTGCTGATTTTATGAATAAGAGATTTTCTAGTCTCTAATTGAGTTCAGGTTATGTTGATTTTATTGAATTGCCATTCTCTATCTATCATTGTTGATAGTTAGTATTTACTGATTATGAAGTTCGTGTTTTCTATTCATCCATTAGATAACTAGATATTTGCAGTTTTGCGAATTGTGATTTGTGCTTCTAATCATCTCTGTTGATAATTAGTTTTAGTTGTTTTTCTAATTATCGTATCAATGATTAGACATTGTTGCTTTATGATTTTCTGTATTTTAATTATCTAGTTGATAATTGTAGGTTGCTGATAATTGTATTTATCCAATTTTGCTGTTTTCTGATTATCTACTTGATAATTAGACTTTGTTGAGAATGTGTAAATTTCTTTTATAAAATTGAAAGATTTCTTTGATATTTGTGTTCTCGATTCTTATTTTTCTAGAATAACCAGTTTATGATAGAAGAATAATCGTTATAGACGACTTTATTTATGAAAATTGCGGGGTCGCAATTTTTTAAGGAGGGGAGTCTGTAACAACCCGGGATTTCATATCGATTTATAATCATCATTAAAGGATTAAAGTGTTGGCTGATTGCTTTGGGAAATTTTTGTTAGGATGAAATTCTTTAGAAATTCGTTGAGGAATAATATGGGCTTCATTATCAAAGAAATTGTGGTCTTGTTCCTTTGTCTATTTGGGCCGTGATAATTATCAAAAGGGTATAGCCTATTCCCCTTTTTATTTTTCTCGTTCGTTTTAAAACCGTTCCCTTTTTTCGTTCTTTCCATTCACTTTCGTGACCCTAAACCTAATCAAAGAAACGAGAATGGCGGCCTCGTCTTCGTCTTCCACCGTGTCGCTGCCTCGTTCGACCTATTCACTGTTCGATGGCGATTTATCCAACTTCATTCGAGATTGCTTCGGCTTCGCTTCGATTGCTCGACTCGTCTCTTTGGTCTTGCTCGCTGATGCTAAGGTGAGAGAATCCTCACATCTAATTCCAACTCAAGTTTATTCGTGTTCGAATTTGATGATTTTCGGTCGTATATGTTTTCTGAGATTTGTTGTTTGCTGTTCGATTTCATTTGGATGTTGATGATTTTCCCTACCTGGTTCGATTTCTGTATTGACCATATTCTGACATTATTGCAACGACGATGTCTCTTTGGGTTTGTTAGTTTGATTTTCTACTGTCCCCATTACTTTTAATTTTGGAATTTGACAGTTTTGGTTGTTTTGGTGGTATTGATTTTGTTGACTTCAATTTACTCGGTTTGGCATCAGTGATTATATCATCTTTATGTATACTTGTTGTTGCCTGGTGGTTTTCTAGTCTCTGTAATATCTCGACTCATGTATTTTGGCACTGAATTTATTATCGACAGTGTTGGGTTCATGGGCATTATCACTGCGTATTTGGTCGCATCATTGACCTAGTTGTTCTACAGTTCATTGTTGCCAGTACCTTGTTAAACACTTGTGCCTGCTTTTATTGTGCATATCACCGCCTAGACTTGCTAACTGTCGATGTTTACAACTTTGATTCGTTCACCGTTGATCATGGTGTAGTTGTATTTCATTTGAACTAATTTGGTTTTGTAATCTCGGGTGACTATCGCTTTACTTGAATTTTCTTTTTGGTAAAACTCACGCCTGACATTGTTTGCATAACTCACGCATGCAATTCCCTGTAAAGGCTAAATGTAAATTAGCAAACACTAGGAAGTGGACACGTGTCAATGCAAATTTTCAATGCAAACAAATTTAATTTATACCCTCCTGGACTCACGCATGTACTAGAATTAGAAAGATTGCAAATGCACACAAATTTTCTCTTAGCATGCATTACAGGTGTAAATTGATAATATGGGGGATCTGGACTCATACTTTTGGCTTCAATGTCGATTTTGGTTTAAAACTGTTGTTGCCAGTTTTCTTTGTTGTGCACTGAGTCTCGACTTGTATCACAGCAAACCGTATGCTAGATTTCTTGAGTTAAAATGAATTTAGTCTTGCATCTCCATTTGTACCCAAGTTTGAATCTAGTTTGTGTCGATATTTGCATTGTTGCACTTGTGCCCTCGACGTTTGGTCGAGTTTACACTACCCAGTTTCATTTAGTGTTCACTATAGCATATGTACGCATTCACTTATCATGCTGACACGTGCATTGCCTTCACATTTTATAGTTGCCCCTCCTGACTTGGTCTTTGCTCGAATTTATACATTTTGTGGTTTATAAGTTCCACAGTTTTGGTTTGATTCCCTGATGACTTTGGAAGAATTTGATTCAAACTGCAGTGTTTGTGGACTTGGTTTAAAAGCTTGATTTTGAGAATATAATCTGAGTTCGATTTTGATAAAACTGCTATTTGACTATGGTCATTCTCGAAACTGGCTGCTGGATTTGTGTTTTGTACAAACATGCTATTTCTTAGATCAGTGGGCACCATACTGGTACTCTGATCTTTGCTAGTCCTGTTTTATTTGGATTTATTAGCTTCACTTGTTCTTGATCACTGTATTGGGTTGTTTTATAGTGGCGAGGCCGTACACGCGTGCGTGTACGGCAGCCAATCAAAATTGGTGTTTTCTATTTCTAAAATTGTTTTATGTTGTCAATTCAATATTTTGATGTTGTGTTTTGAAATGGTTCATTTTGATTTGAGTTGGATCTGTTGGCTTTTGGATTTATTGATCTTCTGAGCATTTGATAGACTGTATTGGCGAGGTAGTACACGTTAGCGTGTACTGCAGCCAATCGGTATTGTTGCTTTTAAATTGACATATCAATTGTTTAAATTGATTTGGGTTGCTGATTTGTTGTTTAACACTGATTAGTGTTATATCTGCCATTATCCGATTCTTTTATCGAGGAGTCGGATATATGAGATTTCTGTGACTGTCGTCTATTTGACTATCTAATCATTATTACTGCTATGCACTAATAACTGAGTTTGAATTAGACTGACCTGTGTATTATTTTCTTTTGAATTTAATACTCGGGTCAGACCCGAGTTATTTCAGGTTGTAGATTTTCTTCTTTAAGTTGCTGTTCAGGACATGAAGACTTTTCACATCTTCTGAAGTTGTCAGTGTCATTTTGTAGTAGTCGTGTCATTGTATAGAACGATATGTATTCATGTATATTAGTCGATAATGTACTTGTATATATAACTTCTAGAGTCGACAGTTGTAGTTGTATCATATGTATCGTGTCAACTATATTGTAACTGACATCAGTTATATATCTATGAGACTTTTGTTTTATCTGTGTTCCGCATTTATATTATCTGTGTTAGTATTATATCTAATGTCCTAAACTATTATGAACCATCGTAGTTTGTTTTATACTGATAATTGGGTATGTCGATGGGAGTAAATAAATAATAGATGAAAAATAAAAATTATATACCACTCCTATCGAGATAACCAATATTAGTGTAAGGCCAACTACGGATGGTCGCTCCTATCCAGCCTTATTCTTCGTAATAATAGATAGTATATCTTCTAATACTCTTTGTTATTATGAGCATAGAGGTGGGGCGTCACAGTAACCACAAAGTATAATAAATGTGCAGCATCAACATAGGTAAAATATTCGGGCTCCATACCATGATATCACCTCTTATCCAGAAGGAAATGACATACCCTAGGGGCGCGACCCCTAACGACCTTGCCGCAACATTCCTGTTTTGACCATTACCGGGTTGCGAGGCTCGACAAAGTCTCGTCCACAAAGCTACGCTTTTCACAAAGCCACGCTTTTTCCCAAAGCCACGCTTTTTCCCAAAGCCACGCTTTGATCAACAAATGATCAACAGCACTTCGTATGCCACATTACCAAATTGGGAATGTATCACTAGTAACCATCAACTACATAACCTCTGAGCTCGTACGTCTCAGAGAAGGGTGTTAAGCTAAGAGAATAAATTCTCCGCCACCAACAGAAATGTATTTGATAGAAACCAGCTTTACATCTCAAAGTGTAACGTCGGACACACATCCATACAACTCCGTTCCGGGATCGAACGGAACCGAAGGCACTTCCAAAGAAGCCCTTGCAATTCGGGTATTCACTAATCATGTCCGGACTTCCCATCACAAGAAGAGTGATATAAATCTCTATACCGGAGCAACTCGGTGCAGAGACATTCGACAGGTTGTCCTTTCATTTTCGAAAATACCCGGTCTTCACACCGGTCTTCAAATGTTATCCATTCATGACGTATCACTATTCAGAATGGGTTATATGACACAAAGTCCTCTCCCGGCTTAACCGAATAATGAGCGTTTTTTTAAAAACAAATTCAAACGCCATTTCAAAGGCAAATATTGATAGTCGGTTATTTAGCTATCAAACAACATTCACAACAATCAACCAATTTAAATAATTTTCCCAAATTATTAAATTTCAAAATATCTTCACAAGATATATATATTTTCCACTCTTCATCACTTTGAAAAAAAGTTTCAAATCACATTTTCACACTTCATCACAAAATGGTCCATTTAAACCAATTAAATAAATCCTTATCGATTTATTTTCAAATTTACATCCCAAATCTGTAGTTTATTTCCAAACTTTAAAAATAAATCAATATTTATTTTTAAAACAAATTTCCTTTTCCTTTATAAATTCTATTCTGAATTTACATTCCCAAATATTCACTTTTTATACGACTTTCAAATCAATTTCTCAAATATTCACTTTCAACACCAAATCAACTTTCAAATTGATTTCCAAGTTTCATTTCAATCCCAAATCAAATTTCAAATTGATTCTAAGTTTAATCCCAAATACCAAATCATTTTACAAATCGATTTCCAAATTTATTCTCAACACAAAAATCAATTTTCATTCAAACACCAAATAAATTTTCATATCGATTTCCCAAAGATTTATTTTCAAATACCCAATCATTTATCAAATTGATTTCTAGAAATTTATCACCCTTTTAAATAAATCCCTTTATTCTTTCTAAACTATTTAAAATTGCATTTTTAATAAATTCTTCAACTTCCGAACAATACTATTCAAAATCCATTTATAAAATCCTTTCCCAAATTTTTGGAAATAATTCGATAAGATTTCAAAAATCAACCTTATGCTTTAAAATTTCTTCTTTTAAATTCAACTAATTCTTTCAAAAGAGATTTACTTCAAATTTCCTACTTTAATTTCAAAAATCAAATTTTATTTATTTCTGGTATCCAACGATACCAAAAATACATTCGGCTAAATTATAGCCTTCAACACATTCAATCATCGATATAATCATTCACAGATTATAAATAAATAATCACACAGCATATGAAACAAATTCATACAACATATGAAACAAATTCGTATAATTTGAGGAATCCAGTTGGATCCCTCCAACCTGTTTCTCTACATCCACAGATGTTAGCACAATACCAATTCCACTTCGAGGTGGAATATCGCGGTATATGGGATTTATAAAATATCATCCGCTATTATGCGGCGCATAGGGTCTCATCCGCTATATAATGCGGGAAATCACAATTCCAATATATAAATATTCCAATATATATATATATTGCTATATACTACTATATATACTATCATTCAAGCACACAATCAACACAATCAATAATTTTGAATATAACTATTTAAAATTAAACAAAACCCTTTGTTTGAGTGAGAAGATCTCACCTTTGCTTTTATTTTGCAATCAACTTTCATTTTGACCATTTCTTCACGGTTTCAAACCTTGTATAAACAATTTATACAATTTATTAATATTTGAATAATCGATCAACCAGTTTTAATTTTATAATTTAATTAACTAGCAATTTATTTTAAACTAATAATTTTCCTTTTAGAAAAAGTATTTTAGTAACAAAAATAAATCAATTTTCATACAACTTCAAACCTTTAAAAATTCCTGTTATTTTTCCCAAAACTTTATATATATATTTCTTCTTAACAACATACCCATATATTATTAAATTTTAAAATTCATAAACTGTTTATATATCCCTTATATTTTACTGTTTACTTTGTTTTCTATACATACATATATATATATATTAAAACATGAATGTTTTATACTTTACTGTAATCAATTATTTTTCTGTTTACTTCTATATATTAAAATCAAAATATTCATGATTATTAATATATATATTACTATTTTCTTCCCAGTGAAACACATTATACATAACTTCCTAAAAAAAATTTAAATTGAAATATAAATTTGTTTAAACCTTACTGCTTGCTCTCAACCCCCAAATCGAATCGACTACGCGACCTTCACCGTGGCCCCTCCTTGCTCCAGTCGTGCTCAACGATGAAGCCCTCGCTTCCAATGCTTGCGAACTCTCCAAGCATCGATCTTGGCTGATTAACAGATGAACCCCGATGCTTCCAATGCCACTAACCCATATGCAATGCCTACTCGAGATGTTCAGCCCCAAATTACTCAAACCAAAACCCTAGCTTCCCCCGATAGTTGACTACACTGTCGACTTCCTTCACCCTATGTCGCGCCATCGCCTCGCGCGCGAGCTCGCCATCGAAGTCGAATTGCAAGGAACCCCAAGTCGATGCCGCCGATGATTCTCGTTCGAAAACGATTTCGAATTATCTCATGGATTTGGAAGGAGGGAGAATCGACGATTTGAATTGTTCGCCTCAGTTAGACGAGCTACGATTTCGCGAATTCCTTCGCCATGTTTTTTTTCTTTTTTCGTTTTAGTCGGATGAGATAAAATGTTTGGCTCCCCCCTTTTTATTTTTATTTCTCCTTCTTTTTAATTTTTGCCCTCAACTGTTTGCCTTGAGAAAGAAGACAGGGTAGCGTGCTTTAAACGAGAAGAGGAGACAACTAGGTTGACGGAAATCAGAAGCTAGGGTGGCTACTGATTTAACATTTATATTTTATATTTAAAAAATATTCTCGATTAAATTTTCAGCGCATTTACTTACCGTATGCTCACACAACAACTCCAAATGCTACGAAAATTGAAATCCGATAATAATAAAATATTATGGATCCAATGGAACCGGTTTCGTCGAATTCCGAGCCTGTGCCTCGGAAAGCATTTTCAAATATCGATTTAAACGATAAATTTCAAAACTGAACAAAATAGTTTCAAATTCAATTCTGAAAGTTCCAATACCTTCAGAATTATCAATATAGATTTTCTAAGCCTAAAAAATATTTTTTATCAGCTTAAAAATCAGGATTCAATATTTTACTCAAAGTTTAACAATTAAATTCACTAATTTAATTACCAAACAAACTCTGATATTTGAAAATCAAATTAAACTACCATTCGAATATTTAAACTCAATTAAATATTCAAATTTCAAATGTCAAAAATTCAGGGTCGTTACAATCTTCCCCCCTTAAAAGAATTTCGTCCTGAAATTACAAGTTAAGAAAAATGCTCCAATCCTCCTTAAATATTTTCTCAAATCCAAATAGTTTTAAACAGCTTTCCTGAATAATTCCTTTATTAAGACACACTAATCTTTTCCTAACTTTCCAAACTCATTCATAAGTTCAAACAACTTTATTTTACTTCACAATTCTAATTCAAATTTAAATTCAAATTGTAAATTATCCAAAATTTCTCAAAATTTTCTAACTCTCTAGATTTTCGAAAAATTTCGCCAGCATCTCCTTTGCGCGGCTAACTCGGTACAACTACAAAATGTCCCTACGGACTCTCAAATCCCAATAGAAAACAAAATGCCAAGTGGCAAAACCAGAATCTCATCAAATTTCATACTGAAATTTAAATACATACCTTATCTTCGAAATCAAAATCCAATTCCATTTTCCTTTATACCCCCTGTATACTTTACTTAACAACAATGGCCAAATTCAGTTATTGGATTCCCAATACCCATTTACTTAAGAATTTCATTTTTTTATTTCTTAAGTTCAATACAAATATTTACATACTTCTTATATTTATTTTCACTTTACTAACAAAGTTATATATTCATTTCCATTCAACTTTGCATTTTCAATTCCATTCGAATTCAATTTACAATTTCAATTCTATTTGAATTCATTTTATCTTCAAAAATTCACTTAGTGAAAACTCAATATTCACTTTTTCCAAAACTTTTAACTTCAACCAAAACAATGGTTTTCATTTTCTAGTTCAATTCCTACGTTCCATTACAATTTGAAATATCAATTTTCCGTTAACAAAAATTTTCCAAAATTTTTTTTTTCAAAACTTTTCTAACTCCCAAAATTTTCAGAAATTTTGGCGGAGTCTCCTTTGTACGGAGGAGCTTTTACAATTTGATAAAAGATATAAATATATATACATCGACCCACACGGTCGGAAAAGCAGAAAAACAGTTCATATTTCCTATTTTTATTGCGTAGGCGTACCTTTTTAGCATTTTAAGCAAAGCGGTTTATTTATTAGCATTTGCGCGACCAAATGCAGCTAAAGGGCTTCCAAAAACCTGTACTTACTCAATTTAAACACGTAAGTGACACATATAGGAAATCTATTAACATTTTATTTATTTTCAATAGCAAACACATAGATCATAAGCAATACATTCAAAATAAATTCCATTAGCAATTTATAAGGTTTCAATACAAATTTAAATTGCTTACAACTATATCACACATCATTTTTATTCAATTCAATGGTTTAAAATTCATTTTCTTCAATTCAATTCATTTTTTAAACGGAACAAACTCATATCTATTTTAAATTTCAAATTTCCATATTCAATTCGTCCTGAATTCACTTTATCAATAACAAGACAAAATTTCAATTTATTTCTACTACTTGAATTTATATGCAAATTCAAACCATTTTTATTCAGCTCACAATTCAATTTTAATTTAACAAATTCAACTTCCAATTCATTATTTCATGAATTAATAAATTATCAAGTTTGTTTACTTGAATTCAATCCATTTTATTTTTATTTTTTTCCCCAAGTTTGGATTTTAATTCAACTTGATTCAAATCAAATCTCATTTCATTTTTTCAATTCCAATTTATTTATTTACAAATGTATCCTCATTTGTTCATTCACAAATTCATTCCTTTTAAATTTGAACCTTATTTTAATCGAATTTCAATATTTTTACAAGTCATCAAACTTATCTACATTCCATTAATGAGTGTTATTCCAAATATTTTCTTGGAATTCTATTTCCAATTATAAATCACATTTACAATTTACATTTTACAAACCTCATTCGTATATTAATTTTATTTCCTTATCTTTCAATTCATATTTATAAATTTCATTGGTTAAATGAATTTATCTCCAAATCTTTGGTTATACCATTATTTCTTATTCAATTTCCATATAATAATGATAATATTCAATATTATCACTTTCTAACAACCAAGCATCCATATACAATAGTAATTCATAGAAAATGATCTCTTTTCTATACAAAAATAGTTTTGGGCAAAATTATTTCATTTACCCTATTTTAAAACAATACTGTGTCAGTTCATCTTGTTTAAGAGTTTAGAAACCCCTATCGATTACAGTTGGCCAGACTGCACCGATCAGAATCCATAAACAATCAACCGATAAGTCAACATAATATAAAACAAAATTTTGTATTCACTAACAAATACGCGCTCATATCTATTATTACACTCACACTCATTCTAGAGTACTACTGACTCTATCTCTAATGAGTAACACCCAACAGAGCCAACGTTGTCGCTTAACCATATGCTCTAATACCACATGTAACGATCGGGATTTTCGACTTCCGAAAATCGACATTAATACGTCCACTGTATCAAATGCCGTGCAATCGAATGCCGGAAGACCGAACCATTAGGGTTAAAAAGAAGAGGTAGAAGAAGACAGAAGAAGACAGAAGAAAAGGAGAACAGAAAAGTAGAAACAGAAACAACAACAGAATCTCACATTCGCAGCGGAAAAATATATAATAGATGAAACAATAATCTTTAAAACAAAAGACTATATCAGTTTATACATACATCAATCAGAGTCAATATACAACTCAATACAACAATGGACAGTTATATAAACTTGTCCTCACACAGAATACACAGCGGAATAAATAAACAAGTACGGTAGTACGCCTCGCCATCCAGCTCATCTCCAAAGCTCCAGAATATCCAAAATATCCTGATAACATAACTCTAGGCTGCCCGTGTGAAAAATTATGGGCACCCAGAGTTTAGAAAGGGAACAATAAACTCCGAGTCAGTCATGGTGACTGGTGTGAGATTGTTAAACAGTTATTTTCACAAAGAAAATAAAACAGATTCGCAATGCTTTTGGAAAATGAAACTACCATAAGGCCTCCTGCCACACACACAATGCAAACGCATAATTGGAGGAGATTTTTCCTTATGATAGTCAAAGATGCTTACTACGAAAAATAAGTTGATATTATTATTAATTTCTAGTGTGGAGAACATTTCGAAAGTATAATATCAATCTTAGCCAACATACAACCATTATTGTATGCCTACTATAGCTACTATGTTCAATAGCAGGTTACCGCCACATTCCATAGCAGGTTATAAAACTAAAACCGTACAGGGTTCGTATTGTTTCTTTGGATTTCCAACAAATGGTCAGGCAAAGGAACTTCCTTACACCGAAATAGAAACGCCTCTGGAAAGATGCCCCGAGAGTCAACCTGCTCTCTGCAAACACAAGGCCGACGCTACCTCACGCTGTACAGCTGCAACTAGGTAACCAACACATTGACACTACCTCACGCTGTACAGCTGTAACTAGGTAACTAACACAACAAGTATGCCATCCCCCGGTCGTTATCGACCTTTATCCGAGGATCCTCAACCACAAAGCAACAACCACAAAGTATAATAAATGTGCAGCATCAACATAGGTAAAATATCTGGGCTCCATACCATGATATCACCTCTTATCCAGAAGGAAATGACATACCCTAGGGGCGCGTCCCCTAACAACCTTGCCGCAACATTCCTGTTTCGACCATTACCGGGTTGTGAGGCTCGACGAAGTCTCGTCCACAAAGTGACGCTTTTCACAAAGCCACGCTTTTTCACAAAGCCACGCTTTTTCACAAAGCCACGCTTTTTCACAAAGCCATGCTTTGATCAACAAATGATCAACAGCACTTCGTATGCCACATTACCAAATTGGGAATGTATCACTAGTAATTATCAACTACATAACCTATGAGCTCGTACGTCTTAAAGAAGGGTGTTAAGCTAAGAGAATAAATTCTCCGCCACCAACAGAAATGTATTTGATAGAAACCAGCTTTACATCTCAAAGTGTAACGTCGGACACACATCCATACAAGTCCGTTCCAGGATCAAACAAAACCGAAGGCACTTCCAAAGAAGCCCTTGCAATTCGGGTATTCACTAATCATGTCCGGACTTCCCATCACAAGAAGAGTGATATAAATCTCTATACCGGAGCAACTCGGTCCATAGACATTCGACAGGTTGTCCTTTCATTTTCGAAAATACCCGGTCTTCACACCGGTCTTCAAATGTTATCCATTCACGACGTATCACTATTCAGAATGGGTTATATGACACAAAGTCCTCTCCCGGCTTAACCGAATAATGAGCGTTTGTTTTTTTAAAAACAAATTCAAATGCCATTTCAAAGGCAAATATTGATAGTCGGTTATTTAACTATCAAACAACATTCACAACAATCAACCAATTTAAATAATTTACCCAAATTATTAAATTTCAAAATATCTTCACAAGATATATATATTTTCCACACTTCATCACTTTGAAAACAAGTTTCAAATCACATTTTCACACTTCATCACAAAATGGTCCATTTAAACCAATTAAATAAATCCTTATCGATTTATTTTCAAATTTACATCCCAAATCTGTAATTTATTTCCACACTTTAAAAATAAATCAATATTTAATTTTAAAACAAATTTCCTTTTCCTTTATAAATTCTATTCTGAATTTACATTCCCAAATATTCACTTTTTATACGACTTTCAAATCAATTTCTCAAATATTCACTTTCAACACCAAATCAACTTTCAAATTGATTTCCAAGTTTCATTTCAATCCCAAATCAAATTTCAAATTGATTCTAAGTTTAATCCCAAATACCAAATCATTTTACAAATCGATTTCCAAATTTATTCTCAACACAAAAATCAATTTTCATTCAAACACCAAATAAATTTTCATATCGATTTCCCAAAGATTTATTTTCAAATACCCAATCATTTATCAAATTGATTTCTAGAAATTTATCACCCTTTTAAATAAATCCCTTTATTCTTTCTAAACTATTTAAAATTGCATTTTTAATAAATTCTTCAACTTCCGAACAATACTATTCAAAATCCATTTATAAAATCCTTTCCCATATTTTTGGAAATAATTCGATAAGATTTCAAAAATCAACCTTATGCTTTAAAATTTCTTCTTTTAAATTCAACTAATTCTTTCAAAAGAGATTTACTTCAAATTTCCTACTTTAATTTCAAAAATCAAATTTTATTTATTTCTGGTATCCAACGATACCAAAAATACATTCGGCTAAATTATAGCCTTCAACACATTCAATCATCGATATAATCATTCACAGATTATAAATAAATAATCACACAGCATATGAAACAAATTCATACAACATATGAAACAAATTCGTATAATTTGAGGAATCCAGTTGGATCCCTCCAACCTGTTTCTCTACATCCACAGATGTTAGCACAATACCAATTCCACTTCGAGGTGGAATATCGCGGTATATGGGATTTATAAAATATCATCCGCTATTATGCGGCGCATAGGGTCTCATCCGCTATATAATGCGGGAAATCACAATTCCAATATATAAATATTCCAATATATATATATATATTGCTATATACTACTATATATACTATCATTCAAGCACACAATCAACACAATCAATAATTTTGAATATAACTATTTAAAATTAAACAAAACCCTTTGTTTGAGTGAGAAGATCTCACCTTTGCTTTTATTTTGCAATCAACTTTCATTTTGACCATTTCTTCACGGTTTCAAACCTTGTATAAACAATTTATACAATTTATTAATATTTCAATAATCAATCAACCAGTTTTAATTTTATAATTTAATTAACTAGCAATTTATTTTAAACTAATAATTTTCCTTTTAGAAAAAGTATTTTAGTAACAAAAATAAATCAATTTTCATACAACTTCAAACCTTTAAAAATTCCTGTTATTTTTCCCAAAACTTTATATATATATTTCTTCTTAACAACATACCCATATATTATTAAATTTTAAAATTCATAAACTATTTATATATCCCTTATATTTTACTGTTTACTTTGTTTTCTATATATATATATATATTAAACCATGAATGTTTTATACTTTACTGTAATCAATTATTTTTCTGTTTACTTCTATATATTAAAATCAAAATATGCATGATTATTAATATATATATTACTATTTTCTTCCCAGTGAAACACATTATACATAACTTCCTAAAAAAAAATTTAAACTGAAATATAAATTTGTTTAAACCTTATTGCTTGCGCTCAACCCCCAAATCGAATCGACTACGCGACCTTCACCGTGGCCCCTCCTTGCTCCAGTCGTGCTCAACGACGAAGCCCTCGCTTCCAATGCTTGCGAACTCTCCAAGCATCGATCTTGGCTGATGAACAGATGAACCCCGATGCTTCCAATGCCACTAACCAATATGCAATGCCTACTCGAGACGTTCAGCCCCAAATTACTCAAACCAAAACCCTAGCTTCCCCCGATAGTTGACTACACTGTCGACTTCCTTCACCCTATGTCGCGCCATCGCCTCGCGCGCGAGCTCGCCATCGAAGTCGAATTGCAAGGAACCCCAAGTCGATGCCGCCGATGATTCTCGTTCGAAAACGATTTCGAATTATCTCATGGATTTGGAAGGAGGGAGAATCGACGATTTGAATTGTTCGCCTCAGTTAGACGAGCTATGATTTCGCGAATTCCTTCGCCATGTTTTTTTTTTCTTTTTTCGTTTTAGTCGGATGAGATAAAATGTTTGGCTCCCCCCTTTTTATTTTTATTTCTCCTTCTTTTTAATTTTTGCCCTCAACTGTTTGCCTTGAGAAAGAAGAGAGGGTAGCGTGCTTTAAACGAGAAGAGGAGACAACTAGGTCGACGGAAGTCAGAAGCTAGGGTGGCTACTGTTTTAACCTTTATATTTTATATTTAAAAAAAATTCTCGATTAAATTTTCAGCGCATTTACTTACCGTATGCTCACACAACAACTCCAAATGCTACGAAAATTAAAATCCGATAATAATAAAATATTATGGATCCAATGGAACCGGTTTCGTCGAATTCCGAGACTGTGCCCCGGAAAGTTATTTTCAAATATCGATTTAAACGATAAATTTCAAAATTCAACAAAACAGTTTCAAATTCAATTCTGAAAGTTCCAATACCTTCAGAATTATCAATATAGATTTTCTAAGCCTAAAAAATATTTTTAATCAGCTTAAAAATCAAGATTCAATATTTTACTCAATGTTTAACAATTAAATTCACTAATTTAATTACCAAACAAACTCTGATATTTGAAATTCAAATTAAACTACCATTCGAATATTTAAACTCAATTAAATATTCAAATTTCAAATGTCAAAAATTCAGGGTCGTTACAATTTTAATTTCAAAAAGAAAAAAATAAAGGGAAATTGACTTCGTTCGAAATCAATTCCGTTTCTTCCCTTAAACCCACTCTCGAAATCGAATTCGTTCGATAAGCAAGTTTGCGATCGAAGGGGCGTAGCTATTGGCGTCGCGACTTCATCTGGCTTGGGTTTAGGGTTGCGGCGATCGAGAGAGAGCGAGGAAGGAAGATTCAGAGGTCGATTTCGATCTGCAAGGGGCATTCGCGCGCGACAGTGTCGTTCGTGGGAGTGGGTCATAGCTCGATGTTTCGGGGGGTTAGAGTGGCGTTAAGCGAAGTCGAAGCAGTTGGGGGGACGGCCAGGCTGGGTTTCAAGCGTATCAGTGAGGTATCTTTGCAGTTTCTTTAATTTAAGTACATATAGATTAGAAATTTTAAAAATCCAGATTTTTATTATTTTACAAATACATATTATAGAGAAGTTTTTACAGTTAAGCAAAGTACTTTCTTGTTATTTATAGAAAGAATATATATATATATATATAGCTCAAGTTTGATTTTAACAGTAAAGATTTATATGTGTGTTAGGTCAGATAATATATATAAACATACATGCATATTTTGGTTTAAAAATATAAAAGTAAATATATATATATATAGGTGGGTTTTGAAAAGAAAAAAAATAGGAATTATACGGTTTATGTAATGATTAGAATTATTTTTAAAATCTATATAGATTATTTTGAAAATAAAAAAATTATTAGATTAAATTAAATTTATAAAATGGAAATTGATTGTTCGATTATCTAGAATATTAATAAATTGTATAAATATTTATACAAGGTCTAAAATCATGGAGAAACAAGTCGTGATGGAATGGATCTGCAAATTAAAAAGCAAAGGTGAGTTAATCTCACTCATCTGGGTTTAAGTTAAATTTAAATAGTTAAATTTAAATAGTTAAATTTAAATAGTTAAATTTAAATAATTGGTTGAATGATTGAATTGATTTGATGTGCTATATTATATATAGTAGTATATATAGTATATATTGGAGTGATTGATATTCCCGCATTATGTAGTGGATGAGACGCTATGCGCTGCATAATAGCGGATGATATTATATTAATCCTATATACCGCGATATTCCACCTCGAAGTGGAATTGGTATTATGCTAACATCTGTGGATGCAAGGAAACAGGTTGGAGGGTTCCAACTGGATTCCTCAAAAAAAATTTATTTAGATTGTTTAATATTCTGTGTTATGAATATTTGATATTCTATGATTAATTATATTGATAATTGGAATATTGAATGCTATGGTTTGTTTGAATATATTTCGGTGCACTGAGTTACCAAAATATATAGAATTGGATTTTTGAAAAGAAAATAAAGGAGTGAATTTTTTTAAGTAAAATAATTATAGAGAATTTGAATAAATTTAAGAATGAATTGGAAAAGAATAAAAGTGATTTTAAAATTCTAATAAATAAAATTCCGAGTATGGAAGAGGGAATTTGAATAAACAGAGGAATAATGAATTTTAAAACTTAAGCGATATTATTTAAAAGAATAAAGAATTTATTTTAATTCAAAGTTTAAATTTAATCAAAAGGAAATAGAAGGAATTCGGGGAATCTGGAATTTAAATTTTCAGTTTAAAGGTTTTGAATCATAATAAAGAAATAAAATCTGAAAGATAATGGATTTTGAAATAAATGGAGTAAGTAAGGAAATTTATTTCAAAGTGAAGTAAATTGGAAATCAATTATAAATTGATTTAAGTGTTTGGAATTGGAATTTAAAAGAGAAGTGAGATTTTGGAATTTATAAACTGGGTTTATAAAGTGAAGTAAAATATCAGTGGATATTTGGAAACATAAATTCAAGGTGGGGATTTATAAAGGAATGTGAATTTGTTTAAGACAAAAAAATAAATAAATAGTGATTTTTTTAAAAGGATGTGAAAGAGAAGCATATTTCCTTGAATAGCCAAGTACGTTTTCAAAGCAAAGTTTTAAGTATAAGTTAAAGGTTTTAAAGTGTTTCAAAGTGTGTTTTAGAAAATTTATTATTTTTCAAATGATTAAATTTTGAAGAAAGTATTTCTCAAATTTATTATAGTAGTAATTATTAAAAGTGACGTTGTATTTTGTTCTAGAAAGGATAAAATTTAGTGTTATATTTTATAAGTAGCTTTATTTTAAATATTCTTTAAGCATATATCTTCGAATAAAGTATTAAAGTAGTTTTTAATTTAAATGTTTAAAGCATATTTCATAATATAGTGTTTTAAATTATTGTACTTGGAGATTTCAGTGGAAATAGAAAATATTTGGGAATTTATTCCATGAGAGAAGACGGTTTGAAACTGTTTTCAAAGGGTTGAAAAGTGGAAATATATCTTGCGAAGATATTTTGAGATTAATAAATAATTTAGGAAATTATTTATGATTGTTGGATGTTTTGTGGATGTTAGTTGATAGTTAAATAACCGACTATCAATATTGGCCAATGCGCTGATCGTTTCGAAGAGATCGAGATCGGGTTTGCTACATTACAGCATGATGGGGGTTCTCGCTTCGCGTTCGGTGGCGAACGAGAGACTCTTACCCCTACATGTCCCTTTGAGGTAGTATAAGGCCTTGGGTTGGTTACGATTCGAGAGGTCGGCCGTAAAAGCAAATTCGAGGTATCACTGTATGCCACGGTGGGGCTGGGATGGTTGAAAAGCCTACCGGTCGCTACTGCCTTGTGGGCTGTTATAGTGGTATTAGAGCTGAAAGGTTAAGCGAGAAACTTGGCTCTGGTAGGGATTACTCATTTGAAAATAGAGTCTGTAGTACTCTAGAATGAGTTTGAGTGTATTAATAGATATGAGCGCGTATTTGTTAGTGAATATAAAATTTGTTTTTATACTGTGTTGATTTATCGGTTGAGTGTTTATGGATTCTGGTCGATATGTGGGACGCCATGTCATCGATAGGGGTTTCTAAACTCTTGAATGAGATAAACCGACACAGTATGGTTTTCAAATAGGGTAAATGAAATAATTTTACCCCAAATTATTTTCGGATGTAAAAGGAAAAGTTTTTGTAAATTATTGGTTGCTTGGATGTTAGGAATGATAATATTAAATTATTATCATTGTTATGTGGAAATTTAACTAGAAATTAAAAATAACCAAAGTTAAGGAAATAAATTCAGGTAATAAAATGGAATTTGTAAATGTGAATTATAATTGAAAATAAAAATTCCAGAGTAATGTCTGAATATAAATTGGATGGATTTGAAATTTGGAATTTTAGGAAAGGTTTAAATTCTTTTGGGTTTAAAAATGGTTTCCAAAGGTTTTGAAGAAATAATAGTGATATTATTTTGGAAATATTTTGAATTGGAAATGAAATCTGGTGAGATTTGAAATTTAAAATTATTTGAATGTTTTTAAGAGATAAAAGCACTAAGCTCTCTTTCTGTAACGACCCGTATTTTTACGGATCGAAACGTCGTAAAACAGTTGACATTTGGTCGCATTGTTGATAAGTCGTCCAGAGTCTAACTCTTAGGTCGTATGAGAGTTTGGAGCGACCTAAGGAAGTGGACGAGTTAAGGGGTAGACGACTTAGTGAAGTGGAGCGACCTAAGGATTGGAACGACCTAAGAAGTTAGGTCGTGTGATAGTTAGGTCGTGAGGTGGTTAGGTCGAATGGTAGTTTAGGTCGGTCGAGCGACCTAAGAGTTGACGACTTATAGAAGTTAGCGACCTAGTAGACTGGACGAGGTAAGGACTTAGGTCGTATAAGAGATAAGTCGTGGGGTAGGTTAGGTCGTGTAAGCGACTTAAGAAATAGGCAACCTAAAGAAGCGGCGACCTAAGGGTTAGCGGTATAGGAGTTAGCGAGTTAACGACCTAGGAGATAAGCAGGTTAGCGACTTAAGGAAGTTAGGTCGACAACGACCTAAGAAGCTGGTGGTAGCAGTGGGTGACCTAAGGAAGTTAAGTCGTAAACGGCTTAGGAGTTAGGTCGTGAAGTATTAGGTCGCGAGGTGTTAGGTTTTTAACCTCGCTAAGTCGCATCTTTGTTAGGTTGTAACCTAGCTAAGTCGCGTGAGCTGTAGGTCGCGTGAGTTGTTAGGTCGCGTAGGGGCTAAGCTGTTAGGTTGCGTGCTTATGCTATTTGTTAGGTCGCGCGCAGTGTAGGTCGTAGTGTTTTTAGGTCGTAGAAGCGCAGAATCGTTGGGTCGTGGATGCGCATAGGCTTAGGTCGCTAAGACTTAGGTCGTGGGGTTTCTTAGGTCGTAGGTCGCGAGAGTTAGGTTGTGGGCGACCTAAGGGGGCGGACGACCTATGAAAACTGCCTATAAATAGGTGGGTTTTTCTTCACATTTTGGATCCGGATTTCGAAGCGACAAAGTGCTGCCATTTTGAGAGCTCGACTTCTACACTTCTTCACTTCTTTTCTCCATTCTAATCTAGTGATTCCTTCCATCCAAATCGAAGATCGAAGAGCTTAGATTGAAGATCTACATCCTTTGAAGAGAGATTTCATCGTTTGAAGCGGATTTGTGATAGATCAAGTTAGATCCTTCACTTTCCAGATCTGAAGTGTGTTGCTTTGGGGTTGTTTAGGTGATTTGGTGAGTGGTGATTATCTCTCACACGGATCCAAAGGAGTATATCGGATCGTTGGCTTGATTTTGTGTTAAAGTAGTGATTTCCATGCATTTTCCTAATCCTAAGTATAGATCCATATAGATCCATTGTTCATAATGATTTGGCATCCATTTTACTACATGTTAACCTATGCAAGTTCATTCATAAAGATTATAGAGATATTGCTCATGTTTTCATACTTGTTAGGCTTTTGACTCTTTAATTACGAAATTGCCATTATTGTTATAATTGTCTATTTAGATCATATTTGAATGCTTGTTTACTTGGATTAATGTTTGATTTGATTGATTGCTATGAATTAGATGATTGATGATTTGATTTAGATAAGATGGTCGAAGATGATTCGAAAGCTAAGGGAAAGGCTCTTGAATTGGAAAAGCTGCTTGTGGCATATGTAGCGGATGATGAAGCTCATATGGATAGATTTGATGATGATGTTGAGATGAAGCTTTGCTATGATGATGATGAGGCGAAGTATAGTATGAGACAGTCTTGGTCTAATCCAGACGGGATCATTCCAAGCATGTTGATAACTCGGTGATATGTTTCGAGTTTGAGGATAATGATTTGCTCGAGAGGCGCTTGAGCTAGTATGGAAATAGTCGTCGAGGAGGATGACTAGAAGGCTGAGATCTCATCGTTGTTTAAGGTTCTAGCATGCTCAAAGCAAGAGTACGTTGGGCAGATTCGATAGTCCCTGAAGGCTACTGATTGGTAGTCGAGTACTCTGGGCAGATTCGATAGTCCTAGGCACGGGTCACGATGATGTGCGGAGTTATGTCTAGAACCGGGGTTTCCATTAGCCCTTGACGGACGGATGAAATAATGAGCCGGTCATTCAATTAACGATGATATCGAAGCAAGGATAACAGTGATAGCCAGAGTCATGGATGTTTGGTTGTATCGTCATTCGGTCTCAAGAGCAGTGTATTCTGGGTGCTTATCTGATCTTGGTTTAGGCCTTCGGGGTTTGTACTTGGAAAACATCGCCCTTGACTCGAGTGATAATTGCTTTACTTTAAATTGTATGCTCTGCTATGTTTGTTTCTTCTTAGTGTGTGTCTGGGGGCTATCACTGTAGAAAGAGGTGGAGTGGGAGGGTTGTATTCCTATTCCTTTTCCTTTATGCTCTTTTGGTATGTTGTTAGTTAATTTACCGCTCACTAAGACTGTTGTTTGACTCAAGGCTTTATGTTTTAACTCTTATTACCTTGGGCTGTTCGTCCATTTTGGGATGGGCAGACTAGGTAGCAGGTGACAGGTGCTGTTCTTGCTTTCCACGATGCTGATGACGAAAATGAGCTGGAGGATTGCATATTATCTTTTTACTATATGTACTGGATGTTCCGCTGCTTGTATATTCTCTGAGTGTTATGTAGTAAGGCTTGATGTATTGACTATTCAGATGTTTGTATTCAACTATTATGAAGTTTTATTGATGAGATTCTATTCTGTGAAGCTTCACTATATATATATTCTATTGTATTTTGTCCATGCGCTGTGAGTAATACGATAGATTCTACTGTTTTAATTTACCCTGGCAATCGTCCATGGCTACCTGGCACACTTTACAGCGCACTATCTCTAGATTCGGTGCATGGGTCATGGGCGGTCGTCACACTTTCGGTCACTGGAAAATAACTTCGAGGATGACTGCAGCATCATCGATGTTCATTTTCGAGTTTCCAAAGAAGGAATTGCTACCAAATTGTTTTAAATTGAAATTGTTTGCAAAAGTTGGGTTTGATTTTAGAAATGCAAAGGATTTTGGATATAATTGATTTCAAAGGTGATTTTGAAATGTTGAAGTTTTGGTTTGGTAAAATCATTTTGATTTTGAAATACTTAAGAGATTGTTGAAAACTCTGGAGTTGATTTAAATGTTTTAGAATGTTTAAGGAATTGTTTAAAATTCTGGAAGTAAATTGAAAATGTTTATTGAATATAAATGGGTTGATAATTTATAAAATTTTGAATATGTTAGAATAAAATGGAATTCAATATTTAAATTGATTTGGAAATAAATTAAAAATTAAAGAAAAATTAAATTCAGAATGGAATTGAAAATTCTGATGAGATAAGTTATAAAATCATAACTTGAATGGACGTGGGAAAAATTAATAAGTGTATGAGTTATAAAAGTCTAAAAGTGAAGTAATAAGCCAGAATAAATTTGTTTGGTATTTTGGAATTGAAATGAAAATCCAAACCAGAGATATAAAATAAGATTGAACTCAAGTAAGTATAGTTAAAGTTGATTTGGGAGTTGAAAGTGGATTTTGAAGTCAAGCTTGAGTTATAAATAATATTCAGCATATATTGCAAGTAAATTAAATAAGATTGGAAATGTTGTCAAATGAAATAAGATTGGATAATAATAGTAATGGTTTGAATTGCAAATAAAACTCAAATGAGTAGAAATAAATTGGAAATGGCCCTGTATTAATAAAAATTAAATTGGCCTTGTTATTAATAAAATAAGTTTAGAAATAAATTGAGAATGTGAATTAAAATTTAAAATGGATAAAGAGAATGGACAATTTGAATTAGATGGAATTTGATGAGAATCAAATAAAATGAGAATGAACTTAAGTTATGAAATTGGAATGATTTGAAGTAAATTAACTTAAGTTTAAATTTATGAAAGCTTGGCTTCGGGTGAAAATGAAAGTCCATTAAATAAAAGTTTGAGTTGAATTAATTTGTAAATGGTTATTAATATACAAGTAAGGAATGTTGTCGAGCCTAAATAAAATGGTTTCGAATGAAAATTATGCAAATATGCAATTGAAATAGGTGTCGAAACCTTATATGTACTTATGAAAACTATATAACATGCATTGTTCATAGAATTCATGTATTAGCTTTGTAAACGCAAATGAAATGTTGTAAATTGCATATATTTGGCACTTACATGTTTGAGTTGAGTAAGTACAGGTACAAGAAAGCCGTTTTGCTGGTTTTGATTGCGCAATATGCTAAATAAATAAGCCGCTTGCTTAAAAATGCTAAATAAGGTACGCCTACGCAATAAAAAGATAGGAAATATGAACTGTTGTTTGTTTTTTGTTTTCCGACCATGTGGGTCGATGTATATATATTTATATCTCTTGTCAAATTGCAAAAGCTCCTCCGTACAAAGGAGACTCTGCCAAAATTTTGGGGGTTAGAAAATTTTTAAAATTTTCACTAACGACAAATGATTTAAAATTGGTAGGCAAAGAGAATTGAAACTGAATATTGAAATCTAATTTAAAATTGTGTATGTAAAGTAAGGTGAAATCGAAGAAATTGTTCGAAGAAACTAAAGGAAGAAAAAGTTTGCAAATAAACTTTTATTTGAGATTTTAAATAAATTAGTAAGTGAAACTAATAAAAGGAAATGGTTAATTAAATATGGGTTGAGATAAGGTGAACAAAATTCAATATTCAGAGTTTGAAGATAAATTGAATTCAAGTAGAATTGAAAATGGAAATCTGAATGGAAATTGGGAAAAAGTATTGAGATCTGAAAATAATTAATGAATTGAAGCAAATTGAAATTTATATGGAATTGGAATTCAATTTGAATATAAACTTCAGTAGTGAAGTAAAAATAAATATAAGGAATATATATAAAATATTGATATTGAACTTAAGAAATGAATGGTGAAATTCTTAAGTAAATTTGGTATTGGGATATACTAAGTTAATCCTTGAATGGAGATTAAGTAAAATGTGAAATGGGATAATTGTGGATAGTGAATAGAAATCAAAATGAATGTGAATAAAAAGAGAATCGATATAGTTGATAATCAATTGAAATTAATACGTAGGATGTATGTATATTATTTTTTTCGCATAACAATTTGATCCAGATTCGTGCACAGAATTTCGAGATAGTTATATCGATCCGAGTTGGGATTTTTCACTCGATTTTCGACGGCGAACCCTGGATAAGGATTTTTGATTGATTCTGGATGTTCTCTATCATAGTATATGGCTATGCAAGGAGAATGATGGTTTCTGATCAAGAAACCAGATCTGAGTTCACACTAGGAATTCGGGTGAACGATACTAGTTCGAAAGTAGAAATTGTGTGATCGAGAGGGCAATTAGATTTGGTATTGCGTACGGATGATATGTGTGCATCGTACGGGCTTAAGTAAAGTAGATATTGAAAATTTTGAAAGGAAGTGAATAAAATGATTTTGGATTCTGTGATTGGATATTATTGCTTAGTAGCATACAGGTAATTAAAGGAAAAAGGAAAATTGATTTTGATTTCAGAAGATAAATTGAAATTTGCTCGGAAAAAGATATGTGTTTAAAATTCTGTATGAAAATTGATGACTTCCCTGTCTAGCCACTTGACCTTTTGTTTTCTTTTGAAATTTAGGGGCCCGTAGAGGCATTTTGTAGTTGTACCGAGCTAGCCGCGCAAAGGAGACGCTGGCAAAAAATTTCAAAATTTTAGGGAGTTAGAAAAATTTTGAAAATTTTTTGATACTTCAAAATTTGGTTTTGAATTTAAAATTTGAATTGTTAAGTAAGTAATGTTGTTTAGGACTTGTGGATAAGTTTGAAAAGTTAATAAGAGGGATATTGTGTCTTTGATAAAAAGATTTTTTTGGGAAGTCATTGAAAACTGTTTGGTTTTGGGAAGTGAGTGAACGGGTTATGGACCATTCTTCTTAACTAGCAATTTCGGGGACGAAATTCTTTTAAGGTGGGGAGGAATGTGACGACCCGTAATTTTTGGATATTTAATTGATTTTAAATATTCAAAAGTAAATTTTTTAACTTGAATTTCAAATATCACTATTTATGGGGTAATTTAATTATTAAATTAAATAATTTGAAGTTGGGTAAAATTTTGAATCTGGAGTTTCAAGCTTGTTAAAAATAATTTAAAGGCTTAGAAAATTTACATTGATAATACTGAAGATAATAAAAGCTTTTAAATTGAATTTGAAAGTGTTTTGTTCAGTTTTGAAAATATATCGTTTGAATTGAATTTAAAAATAGCTTTCCGAGGCACAGTCTCGGAATTCGATGAAACCAATTCCATTGGATCCGTAATAGTGTATTATTATCGAATTTCAATTTTCGTAGTGATTGGAATTGTCGTATGATCGTACGATATATAAACGCGCTGAAATTAATATCGAATTTAATTTAAATAGTCGGTTCAAAAAGGCTATCTTCTCCATACGATCGAATTTGGACTCGAAACCTTTTTCCATTGCGTTCGGAATAGGGGTATAACATTATAAACGCCTAGCGGCACGCCTCGATAGGAGTTTGAAATTTTGAGTTTCATTTATCGAGATGGTTTGAATTTAATTTAAAAATATATTTATCCTTGTCACTTTCAGCTGAAATTATTTCACCTCATAACTTTTTCCATCATTTCAAAGTCACTGTAGCTTTGCAGAATTCTCACGCAAGGCATCTTCCTCTTTAAAACTTTAGCCGAGCCGTTCATTTTAATTTCAAAAAGAAAAAAATAAAGGGAAATCGACTTCGTTCGAAATCAATTCCGTTTCTTCCCTTAAACCCACTCTCAAAATCGAATTCGTTCGAAAAGCAAGTTCGTGATCGAAGGGGCGTAGCTATCGACGTCGCAACATCGTCTGGCTTGGGTTTAGGGTTGTGGCGATCGAGAGAGAGCGAAGAAGGAAGATTCAGAGGTCGATTTCGATCTGCAGAGCGCATTCGCGCGCGACAGTGTCATTCGTGGGAGTGGGTCATAGCTCGATGTTCTGGGGGTTTAGAGCGGCGTTAAGCGAAGTCGAAGCAGTTAGGGGGGATGGCCAGGCTGGGTTTCGAGCGTATCAGTGAGGTATCTTTGCAGTTTCTTTAATTTAAGTACATATAGATTAGAAATTTTAAAAATCCAGATTTTTATTATTTTACAAATACATATTATAGAGAAAATTTTACAATTAAGCAAAGTACTGTTCTTGTTATTTATAGAAAGAATATATAAATATAGCTCAAGTTTGATTTTAACAGTAAAGATTTATATGCGTGTTAGGTCAGAATAATATATATAAACATACATGCATATTTTGGTTTAAAAATATAAAAGTAAATATATATATATATGTATGTGGATTTTGAAAAGAAAAAAGAAGAAGGAATTATACAGTTTATGTAAGGATTAGATTTATTTTTAAAATCTATATAGATTATTTTGAAAATAAAAAAATATATTAAATTAAATTAAATTTATAAAATGGAAATTGATTGTTCAATTATCTAGAATATTAATAAATTGTATAAATATTTATACAAGGTCTAAAATCATGGAGAAACAAGTCGTGATGGAATGGATCTGCAAATTAAAAAGCAAAGGTGTGTTAATCTCACTCATCCGGGTTTAAGTTAAATTTAAATAGTTAAATTTAAATAATTGGTTGAATGATTGAATTGATTTGATGTGCTATATTATATATAGTAGTATATATAGTATATATTGGAGTGATTGATATTCCCGCATTATGTAGCGGATGAGACCCTATGCGCCGCATAATAGCGGATGATATTATATTAATCCTATATACCACGATATTCCACCTCGAAGTGGAATTGGTATTGTGCTAACATTTGTGGATGCAGGGAAACAGGTTGGAGGGATCCAACTGGATTCCTCAAAAAAAAATTATTTAGATTGTTTAATATTTTGTGTTATGAATATTTGATATTCTGTGATTAATTATATTGATAATTGGAATATTGAATGCTATGGTTTGTTTGAATATATTTCGGTGCACTGAGTTACCAAAATATATAGAATTGGATTTTTGAAAAGAAAATAAAGGAGTGAATTTTTTTTAAGTAAAATAATTATAGAGAATTTGAATAAATTTAAGAATGAATTGGAAAAGAATAAAAGTGATTTTAAAATTCTAATAAATAAAATTCCGAGTATGGAAGAGGGAATTTGAAAAAACAGAGGAATAACGAATTTTAAAACTTAAGTGATATTATTTAAAAGAATAAAGAATTTATTTTAATTCAAGGTTTAAATTTAATTAAAAGGAAAAAGAAGGAATTCGGGGAATCTGGAATTTAAATTTTCAGTTTAAAGATTTTGAATCATAATAAAGAAATAAAATCTGAAAGATAATGGATTTTGAAATAAATGGAGTAAGTAATGAAATTTATTTCAAAGTGAAGTAAATTGGAAATCAATTGTAAATTGATTTAAGTGTTTGGAATTGGAATTTAAAAGAGAAGTGAGATTTTGGAACTTATAAACTGGGTTTATAAAGTGAAGTAAAATATCAGTGGATATTTGGAAACATAAATTCAAGGTGGGGATTTATAAAGGAATGTGAATTTGTTTAAGAGAAAAAAATAAATAAATAGTGATTTTTTTTAAAAGGATGTGAAAGAGTAGCATATTTCCTTGAATAACCAAGCACGTTTCCAAAGCAAAGTTTTAAGTATAAGTTAAAGGTTTTAAAGTGTGTTTTAGAAAATTTATTATTTTTCAAATGATTAAATTTTGAAGTAAGTATTTCTCAAATTTATTATAGTAGTAATTATTAAAAGTGACGTAGTATTTTGTTTTAGAAAGGATAAAATTTAGTGTTATATTTTCTAAGTAGCTTTATTTTAAATATTCTTTAAGCATATATCTTTGAATAAAGTATTAAAGTAGTTTTTAATTTAAATGTTTAAAGCATATTTCATAATATAGTGTTTTAAATTATTGTACTTGGAGATTTCCGTGGAAATAGAAATATTTGGGAATTTATTCCATGAGAGAACACGGTTTGAAACTGTTTTCAAAGGGTTGAAAAGTGGAAATATATCTTGCGAAGATATTTTGAGATTAATAAATAATTTGGGAAATTATTTATGTTTGTTGGATGTTTTGTGGATGTTAGTTGATAGTTAAATAACCGACTATCAATATTGGCCAATGCGCTGATCGTTTCGAAGAGACCGGGATCGGGATTAATTTCCCGGAAACCACTTCGATCCGGTTTGTACGTTTCGTGGGGGAAACGAGTTTGGAGTCGAAGATGGTACAGTGAAGTGCAAGGACTAGTCGCTACTAATCCTGAGGGTGACTCCAAAATGGATGTAGTAGGAATAGTGCCTTCGGTTCCGTTCGAACCCGGGACGGACTTGTATGGATGAATGCTTTCAGAACATCGTCAGGAGGACGTTGAGCATTCTAAGTGGAATGTTCTATAAAGGTAACGCCTAGCCTCGAGCCTCATCAACCGGGAATGACTGAAAATCAGGGGTTATGCAGCAAGGCAAAGTGGGTAGCACCCATTAGGGTGAGGTCATCCCTGTCTAGATGTCCCTTTTATTTCAGCTTAGTGGGCGGTTGCTGATCCCAACCGCGAGGTGATCTTACTCGAAAGTATCCAGTAAGGGGTAGTTCCGGTCTTGTGTTGCAGGGGATTAGGCGTAATCCTCGATACGCTGATCTAGACCAGGTACTGTGACAAGTGGTACCCCAGTGCCTAGTCATTAGTTGGAAATCCATTCTCCCTATGCGCCTGTACGGTTTTGATTGTGCCCAACTATTGCTGAAATGTGAGATGCAAGCATTTCAGCTAGATTCTATTTTTACTTTCTATAGACACTATTATAATATCAGAGGATTTTGATAAAAAATGTTTTGGCTATCGTAAGGTAAAAACCCAACATGTTTATTTGTGGCGTGGTCTTACGAGATGCTTTTGATTTCAAAGGATTTTGAAACTTTAATAATCCAATTGAGTGTGTTTTCTCACGCTGGTTTTCCAGATTGACTCGGGTGTTATTTTATTATAATGCTCGGGTCAGAACGAGTATTATAGATACAGGATAGGATACTGTGGAGCTCAGGAGACGAGCTGGATGGCGAGGCATATCACTCGTATATGATGTATATTCCGCTGTGTTGTGTATGTTGTGTATTCTGTGTGGGACAAGTTATTATAACTGTCTTGAATTATAATGTTGCTTGTATTGTACTTTGATGTTGTATTCTGATGATGTATGTATAACAGATATAGATTCTTTTGTGTAAAGATCAGTTATTATCTATTATATTTTATTCCGCTGCGTTTGTGAGATTCTGATGTTGTTTCTATTTTCTTCTTCTACCTCTTTCTTCTTTAACCCAAATGGTTCGTATTTCCGTTCTTCTTGAGTTGATTTGATGGAGATTAATGTCAATTCAAGGCGTACGGGTTTGCGGGCTGTTACAGAATGTAACGACCTAGAATTTTCGATCCCAAAAATTCCAGATATTTAGGTAAAGAAGAAAAAGAGATAGAAGAAGAACAGAAAACAACAACACATAATCTCACATTCGCAGCGGATTAAGATATAATATTAAATAATAATAGTTTACAAAAGAATCTTGTATCTTTCAAATTACAGATTAATACATTAGAGTTACAATATATACATAAATCACTGGACATTAAAAATCAATATGTCCCAATAACTACAATATGACACAATGGATACACTCCATACGTTCCTGCCATCCAGCTCATCTTCTGAGCTCCAGAACGTCCTCACTTGAAAATCTGTAATACTCGGTCTGACCAGAGCGAAAATTCCAAATAGTTAGGAAAAGAAGAAAGAGATAGAAGAAGAAGAAACAGAAACACAGCACTGATTCTCACAAATCGCAGCGGATCAAAATATAATATCAAATAATAACAGTTTACAAAAGAATACCTGTATCAAATAATACCAAATGTAATGACCCGGAATTTTCGATCGCGAAAATTCCCGATAGTTAGGAAAAGAAGAAAGAGATAGAAGAAGAAGAAACAGAAACACAACACTGATTCTCACAAATCGCAGCGGATCAAAATATAATATCAAATAATAACAGTTTACAAAAGAATACCTGTATCTGTCAATTATATTTTTACATCAGAGTTACACTCATACACAAACACTGGACATATACAAATCGCATGTCTCAGATAAACAGAAATAATATCACAGCGGAAACACTCCATACGTTCCTGCCATCCAGCTCGTCTCCTGAGCTCCAGAACGTCCTTACCTGAAAATCTGTAATACTCGGTCTGACCCGAGCATTACAATAAAGTAACACCCGAGTCAGGCTGGAAACCAGCGTGAGTAAACCCATCTAATATGAAATACTTAGGTTATAAAACTTGTTTGAAACCCGGG
The DNA here is from genome assembly GCA_030737815.1 of Allium fistulosum. NCBI lineage: Eukaryota > Viridiplantae > Streptophyta > Magnoliopsida > Asparagales > Amaryllidaceae > Allium > Allium fistulosum. The sequence goes on from CM060905.1 coordinate 1,151,323,511, forward strand.
TAACTCTCCCAACATCGCGAGTTTTTATCTTGTTATAACCAAACACTTGTTACAAAATCCATAGATATTAAAATAGTGTCCAAATGTAGTCGTTTATTTGAAATGGTTAAATTTTGTTAAAGAAAACCAATTCCAGTTTACAAATTTCAACAACCAAAACCATAAAGGTTCGGAGGGAAAATCGAAATGGTTCCAGATAACACTGATATCCGATTCCGGTTTCTTCAAGTCTAAATAACACATTTTAAAAAGAAAAGTAAATTGTTTTAATAACAATTTATTTCTTAGGGTAACAATATCATTCGTGGTAGCTTATTACAGATGCCTTATTCAAATAAAACATATCATTGCTTAGTCTCACCATTTAAATTTGAAACAAATATCTCACGGAATTAGCAAAGATATAGATCGTTAACCCAATTAACGATCTATAAATCAATATCCGAACGATTTCTCATGGTTTTAACATTCACTTGATTAACCGTATTCCTTTATTTTTGAAACTAATTTAATTTTCAATTTAAAACAATCTATGACAAATATTATAAATATTATTCATTATCCATACATTTTAAACCAATTCATAATAATTTATTTCCACTAAATTATCTCTTTAAAAATTATAAAAATACCATTTCACTTTTATATCAACTGGGAATATTAATTATTCTATTCTGAATTCTATTCCCTTTTCTTTTACCTTTCTTCTCCTACATTCTCTTTTATTCTTTTCTACATTTCTCTATTTCTTTTAATTCCTAGCCCAATCTTTCCTGGCCCATGATTTCATTTTCCTTTCTTCCCTTTCCCTTCTCTTCTCTATTTCATTTCCTATTCTTCTCTGCTACTACCAGATAAACACTACGGCGTGCACATGCACACACCATCGGAACCATGACCATCACCGACGACTTCGCCTTCCGGTCACCATCGACCCTCTCGACCTCCCAGGCCACCAGATTTCCACGATAATGCCCGAAACACAAAATGAGTTAAGTCATCATCTCCAGGAAAGAAAACCCGATCACTTCCGACCTCATACTGACGATCTCCGCCCACCGTAACCCACGCCATCTCGCTTGAAGCTTCGCCTAGCCCCCCTCCTCCTTGTCCCACTACACCCAGACACTCTGATGCCGTCACGTTGCAAAAATCGAACGATGAATACACCTCGACCGAATCGAGGCTCTAAACCCTATATCTCCTCCGCCCCGCCACCGCGACGCCTGAAAAATCACGCTACTATTTTTCCTATGAACGTCGACTCCTCAGCCTCCTCTGACCACAAACCCAAAGCCCAAAACCATCACGTTCGCCAGAAAAGACCTCGGAACCATTTTCCGTTCATCTCTAACTACCGCAACAATCACACCACTAAAAATTATGAAAAAGCTACTAAAAATCATTTTTTTTACGTCGATTCCAATTATATAGGTGAAAACATGAATTAAAGAAATTGATTATTCTTGGAATGTTTACCTCCCATTATAAAACCAACTTTCCAGTAACATTGCTTACTATTCTTCCATGAAATCATTTAAAAAAAATAGGAGTATTCTATTACAAACATATTTTCTTCAATCACCACAACCATAAGTATTTAGATGATGAGAAAATAATTTTTTGAAAGGTTTTTGAACATGTCTGAAACAAGGAGAACAGAGGAAAAACATATGCAGTAATTTTCATACATCCACACAGTCACATATACCTTTCTTCTATGCAACAGATATTCAATGCTATTACTACTATTAAATCTTTTAATATAATCATGAATTTATAGAAAGACTTGTTTTTGAAAGAAGAAGTTACTCACTGTCTATTTATTTTGAACGGAGGAATGCTTTATTGTTGACCTGCTGCTAGCTTTGTTTACTTGTTTTGATATTCACCTGTTTAGTTTTTTGTCTAATGGCAGTTTGTATAATTTTTTTTCTGATGGCGTTTATTTTTTTCTTTCATAATGAACAGGGTGACAGGCTCGGCCACATATATGTGTGTATATATATAGGGGATGAAGTGTGTAGAGCAAGCTACAGGTTGAGATTTTTGCTTCAGCCTTTTACATTTTTTTTCTTTAATCTGAACTTATGTTGACTTGATTTGATATATTTGAAAAAGGGATTTGATAATTTTGAAAAGGAGATTTGATATAATATGTGCTTGAAATGCCATTTGTCATGATGTTGTCCCCTTTTTAGTTTACAAATATCTTATATGAATATGTATATGTATATATCCTTTTGTGTGTATATATATATTTGCACTTATACATATTTTCCATATACATTACCCTTTTATGTAAATGTACCTATCCACTTATTCACTATTTTACATGGCATATACCTATATTTTCATTTATACATTAATTTCCTATTACATATTTTTTTTGCCATAGTCATTGCTTATATATGTTTATAGTTGAACATCATAAGAATTGTTTATATGTTTATCTACATATATATTTGAACATTTTTATCTTTAATTTAATTTATGGGATTTATCTTATCCAGAGATATTTAAAATGAAATCTCTAATATAGTTTTTAATTCAATATATATATTAAGATATTTTAATTATCAGAATTTTATTTGTTCGACTTATCTAAAGTAATATTCCAATGATTTAATTCAATTAATTACCAATTAACAACCGTTAAAAATATGGGTCGTCACATTCCTCCCCCTTTAGAACTTTTCGTCCTCGAAAAGGAACGAAACGAATTTATGAAAATGCTTAAAATCAGATAAATATTCTTTGATCATTTTTAAAACACTTTTTAATATCTATATAATATTATTTCAAAGTAGTTTTTATGAAAATACTTTTATCACTCGATGTTTCAACAAGTCCATCCTTGTTCTCATAGAAATTCGGTCATACGTTAATAAGACGTAGGACTGAAAATCTATAAGTACTCGGTAAACCTGTTTCCAACACCCAGTGAAAATACTTTGGAAAATATTTTTATTGAAAATATAGAAAACAGTTTCGAAAATAGAGAAAATATCTTGGGTGAGAATGCTCTGGAAATCATCACTCCCATCCACGATCGCAGTTAACCCGATGGTTACGTTGCTGTCCCTGCAAAATCCATAGATAACTGTAGGCCTCCGCCCCCTCCCTCGATCACGCCATGGAACCCGCTACAGATCACAGTTATACCCGGGCTTTACGTTGCTATCACAGCAAAAACCCATATAACTGTAGGCATCAACGCCCTCGAATTTCGCTGCCAAAAGAATGAAACTTCTCCACTTGACCATAGATCGCAGTCTACCGATGTTACGTTGCCATCCCGACAAAATCAAGTGTAGACTATTGGCACTCATCCACCACACGATTTTCGCTATGGTCCACACATTAGATCGCAGCGACATCGAGTTACACTATCGTCACAGCATAACCCAAATGCCCCTGTATGCATCATCGCCCTCGACTTTCGCTACCCAACAATCCTCAGGAACTAGTTTGTCCGGACTCCTCACATGATCAACTTTAGAACCCCCCTTTTAGGGCTCAAGACAGTACCACCCTGTGGCACTCCTGAGAAGTTCATTCAAGGGAGCGCCTTTTTCCCCAGAGCCACTTTCAAAACACTTTATACTATACACATATAGTATTTTCCAAATCATACACCTAGTATGAATTTCATATAAATCTCCTTTCTCAAAATCGATTATCCCAAAATCGATAATTCACAACTAGGCTTTCCAAATTCCAAATTTGATTTTCCTCAAAAATCAAAAACCCTTTTTAGAAATCCATAGGTTCCCAAAACCTTTTTCCAAAATCATTTTCACAAAATCCTTTATATATACGTGTATATATATATATATATATAATAACTTTAGGAAATTTTTGAATCACTTCATACTTGTATAAATTCACTTTTATACTTCAAATACATTCAAAACCCTTTTCTTCAGGAAATATATTCAACAAGGGAAGTTTACCATATATAACAAAGGTATATAACTTTGTCTATTCCAAATCAAATATTCAAATTTGATTACTCTTTTATAAAGTTATTAACCACATTACCTTTCAAGAATGAGTCCCACTTAGAATGCTCATCGTCCCCCTGACGATGTTCTAAAAGCATTCGTCCATACAAGTTGCCATGGGTCTGGACAAACTGAATCACCGTCTCCAACAACTTCACGGTCTTCATTCGCTACGTTCAAACCGGATCGAAGTGGTTTTCGGGTAATTAAACCCTATCCCGGTCTCTTTGAAACGATCAGCGTATTCGCCAATATTGATAGTCGGTTATTTAACTATCAAATAATCATCCACAAGCAACCATTAAGTCTTAAATAATTTTTCCCAAATTATTTGTCTCAAAATATTTACTTAAGATATTATCTTCATATTTCAACACCTTGAAATTAGATTCAATTTCCTTTACTTCTCGTGGAACCATTTAAGTCTTTGCCAATCACTTATAATATTTTCCCACTTCATTAGTTTCTCAAAACTTGGAAAATATTTCTTTATCTCCTATTTCTTTCTTCAAAAATCATTTACAATTTCATTTGTAAAATTTTCAAACTTATTTCTCATGAATCCTATAAATCCCAGGATTCCTTAGTTAATTCCCGTTTATATTTCCAAAGCCATTTAGCTTATTAAAAATTGAGGTTCCACAAGCAACCAATTGTAACGGCTCGGGGGTTTTCGACCCCAAAAATCGACACTAATACGTTCACTGTATAGAGTGCCGAGCATTCGAGTGCCGAAAATCCCAGACTATTAGGACTAAGAAGGAAAAGAGGTAGAAGAAGAACAGAAAACAACAGCACAGAATCTCACAATCGCAGTGGAACAAATATAATATAAAATAATAGCATTTATACAAAGAAATGCTGTGACTGTTAATATACATACAATATATCAGAGTACAATGAATCTGGACAGTTGTAACAACTTGTCCCTGAATACTATCTATACAGTCTCTAATACACAGCGGAATATACTCAATACGTCCCTGCCATCCAGCTCGCCTCCTGAGCTCCAGAACGTCCTAACCCGAAGATCTGTAATACTCGGTCTGACCCAAGCATTACGATAAAGTAACACCCGAGTCAGGCTGGAAATCAGCGTGAGTAAACCAATTTAATTTGTAATACTTAAGTTCTGAAAATCCCTTTGAACCGAGGTAACTCGTACGATACGACGAGTTTTTATCTTGTTATAGCCAAGCACTTGTTAGAAAAACCATTTACATTTAAAATGATATCCAAGTACAGTTGCTTATTCGAAATTGTCAGATTTACTTAATTCATCTAATTCTAGCGTATTAGACTCTATAATCAAACCTGTAAAGGTTCAGAGTGCTTATTAATTTTGAGACGGTTCCGGATTACACCATTATCCGGTTCCGGTCTCTTTAGATCTAAATAATATATTTTAAGAGGGTAAACTATTTCAAGTAAACAATTTATTATTGAAAGTATCAGTATTCAAATATGGGAACTTATCATAGATATTTTTCCATTCAAACAGACCGTAACATCGTTTTGAAATCTACTATTAACTTGTCTGACTAGCTAATTTAACGGTCAATAACCAATATCAACCATTCACTTATCCGGATTGAATTTTCCTTGATTATCCATAACCATCTATATTTAAATCCAAATTAATTCAAGGGAATTAAAACAATTTATTTTTAATTAATTAAAGTTTAACATCTTACTTTGTTATCCACTTAATTAATTTATAAAATTTTATAAACCTTTAAGTCAAATAATATAATTAATTAATTACCATTTTAAGAGATCATTTGGATTTTTAATTACGGATTAAAAATAAAATAGACTTCCAATTTCAAGAAAATATAATTTATCAATGAATGTACATTTACAAATACTTACTTCTCCCCTTTTCTTTTACCTTTCCTTTTCTTCATTTCTTTTATTCTTTTCTTCTTCTTTATTTTCTTTATTCTTCTTTATTTTCTTTTATTCTTTCCTTTTCCCTTTACCCTTTTTTTTTCTTATACTGCTTTTCCTACTTTTACATTTTTTTTATTTCTTCTTTTCTTTTATTTCCTACTTCTTCTTTTTCCTTAATCTGTTTATCTCTATTCTATTTCTTACGGCCCAAAACCCGGCCCACCTTTCTTCCTTCTTCTCTAGTTTTCCAAGAACCTGACCGAAAGTGCACACACACACATGCACGTGTACGCCCACTTCGGTCATCACTTCCGTCGCTGGTCCTTCCCTCGAGTCGTCGCCGACCTTGGCATACCGTTCCTCCTCTCGAAACCCTCCACGATTTCTTGATTCGAAATCGAGCACCCATACCCCAAACCAGAACCTCCGCACAACCGTAAAAAAACCTCGCCACGACGCCACTAACCACCATCGGTCTCCAAACTTCACCGCGAGCTTCGCCGTCACCCCTTTGACCTAATCCCCCAGGACCGCACCTGCCAGAAAGCACCACGTCGTCGCGATCCACCCGAGAATCATCCACGACCAAAGCTTCTCCTAAACCCTACTCCTCCTTCGACAGCCCACCACGATGACCAGAAAATTCCCACACCATTTTTCTTGAGTTTTCCCTCCTCCGAGCCATCTCCTGACCTAATCCCGACCACCATTAATGCTCGCCTCGTCGGAATTTGACCGAAACCCAAATTCCAGTCATCTCTCTTCTTTCCGCTCCACACGTGATGAAAAATCGTCAAAATACTTCTAAAAATCACCATTTCCGATTACAAACCCAGCTATGTAGTCCAAAGATTAAATTACGATGCTCGAATTTCTGCCCTTTAAAAGCTATGTACTGAAGTTTGTATTTTCCCACTCCTTTACCTTGGAATATCACTGACAACAAATTTTAATGTAACCCATATTCAAAAACTAACACAAATTTCTTTTGAAATCAGGGGCTAAAACATTTTGGTTAGGGAGCTAGAGATTTTAAAGTTGAAAAACAGAACAACAGAGGATATATATATATACAGATTCTTTGAGTCACTGGTTGTAGAAGCATGTCTGGACATATGTGTATATATATATATAAGAACTAGATACTTATTTACACATGAACCTTAACAAGAAAAAAAAAGTTCATTCGATTTCCAGGAATGGAGATGCATACATAGTTTCCAGTAAATAAGATAAAGTTTTACTCACCATTTTAAAAAAAACTGCTTGCTTCCCTACTTGTTTTGATCTCCCTCCTAGCACCAATTCTATTGTCTGATTCTTATTTTGGTTTGTTCCCATTTTTTTCTTTTTTCGTCTTTTTTTAGTTTGTAATGGAAGTTTGTTTGCCTTCTACTTTAGTTTGTTCGAATGAAAGAAATGAAGACAAGATAGAGGTACATATAGGAGGAGTGTGCTGCAGCTCTTTTGTACACAGCAAGCTTCCTATTTTATTTTTACTTTATTTTCTTTTGGTCAGCAAACTTGACCTGATAAGATTTTTGAAATTGAAGTGATGTGTTAAAGAAGATTTGATCTTCATATGACCTGATTTTGAAACCTTGTCAAAACAATGTTCCCTTACATGTTTACCTATGCTTATAATATACATATTTCACATCTATATATATAGGTAGATAAGTTTTGTTATGCTTGGATTTGCAGTCTGCCACAATGATGTCTCCTAGCAAGTTCGCATACACATATCTATGCATATATTTTGGTTCGAATGCCAGACTTCAACAAAGGCTGAGAGTGGAGATAGCTTCTCTTGTTCATGCCTTCAACTTTGTTTGATTTCTATTTTCTTTTTAATTTATTTTCCTTTTGATTTTCAAAAAAAAGCTAATTTGATTTGATTTATTTTCATGTTGATTTGCCATTTTATGTGTTTGACTAGATATGTTGTGACTTTAAATGACATATATTTATGTTGTTGCCACATATTGTATATATATTCTTTTGTGTGTATATATATTCATAATTATGTAATTTATCCTATTTTACTTGCAACATCCCTGTGGAATATATATACATTTGCTTGTGTATTGTTATCATGTACATACATTTACATTTATACATATATTTTTTCATGTATATTATTTCATATGAGCATGCATCCCAATATTTGTATATTTATATATATTTATGGGTATTTTATCTTGAACTTAAATGGTGGAATTTATTATTTATTTTCTATGAGATTTATCATATACAGGGATTTTATAATCCAATACTTAATATAGCTTTTAAATCAATTTATATAAATACATTCAGATATTTTAAATTATCAGCAAATTTATTCGTTCGACTTATAAAATCAGTAATTCAATAATTAAAATCAATTAATTACCTAATTGCAGAGGTTAAAAATCAGGGTCGTCACATTCCTCCCCTCTTTAGAACTTTTCGCCCTCGAAAAGGAACAAACAAGAATTTTTAATTTTTAATGTTTATTATTAGTTAGATCATTCTTTTAAACATTTTAACTCTTTACTCTTTTTAATTATATAATTTTTAAAATACTTTTTAATATCTATATAATATTACTAAAATAGTTTTTATAAAAATACTTTTATAACTCGATGTTTCGATAAGTCCGGGGGTAACATTTGGTATCAGAGCGAAGGTTAAGCGAGAACCTTGGCTCTGGTGGGTTTACTCATCAAGGGTAGGGTCAGCGATACCCTAGGATGAGTTGAGTATATATATATGAGAGCGTACTTGTTATTTTCTTATATAAAGATTTTAAAAATGGTTTTAATGAAAGATTTTTAAAGCTTATATTATATATATATAGCAATAATTGGTTATAAAATAAGAAATTAAGGAATATATATATATATATTTATATAGACATATCCAAATAAGGATTGGATAAAATGAACTATACAAAAAAGATGAATTAAAATGGTTTCAAACCAGAAAATAAATGGTTATTGAGTTTAAATAGGATGATTGTTTTCCAATAAACACATAAATGTTTTAAGGAAGTAACCATTAGATGTGAATAACTTGTAAATTAGAAAGGATGTAAATTGAAAAGTTTTGAAATTGTTTCAAATGTTAATAGAAATAATAAAGGGTATTATTCAGAATATTTTGAATGTGATCTTATTTTAAAATAAGAGTTGTTTGAAAGCATTAAAGGAAACTGTTTGAACTAAAACCAAAAGTGGTTTGAAATTAAAGGATAACTTAGAGTGTAAAGGAAATAATATGTATATATGAGGGATATACATAATATCAAAAATGGGTTGAAATAAACTCTAAATGTTGAGTTTTAAATTTGGAATGAGATGTGAAACCCAAGGTGATAAGTTTTTGAACTTATAAGATTATTAATGTGAAGTTTAAATTTTGAAGCAGGAATTCAAATTGGGTAAGGTTAATGAAATTAAATTGAATTTAACTTTGGGAAAGTTAAATAAGTTAACAAGCAACCTGAATTGGAAATTTCAAGATGAAATTGAGATTTAACTTGGGGAGTTAAATGGTTAATTTTTATTGGGAGTTTGTGTGATCTCAAAATGGGTTTGAGATCTGGAAATTGGAAATGGGTGGATGTTTTAAAATAAATTGGATGATATCATCCTATTGTTATTAATAATCTTTAAATTGTGAATTGGATTTGTTTAAATTAATGAGGAATGAAGTGTGGTAATATATCCATTATTGTGATAAAAGGGAAATTAAACTTTAATTTGAAATTAAGGATATGGAATTACTTTGAACAGAAAATTTGAATAATTGAATTTGTAAATTAAAATTGTTTTGAACTCTTATTTGAACTTTGAAATAAGTTAAGTAAAGATAATTTAAAATGGAATTTTGAGAATTGGACTCAGAATTAAATTGTTTAAAGATTTGGATTATTGATTTAAAAATAAAGGTTAATTTGATTTAAGGGGTTAAATCAACATTTGAAAATTTGACTCGAATTTATATAATTCGAGATGGTTTAAGGTTGAGATTTAGATTTCATTAGTTCAAATTGAATTTAGTTTGAATTAATTAGAATTGAAGATGGATAATGTCACATCCTAGAATTTTCGACTTTCGAAAATTCGACATCGATACTCACTTTATCGACTGCCGAGCGATCGAGTGCCGGAAACTCCAATAGTGAGAGTTTTAAGAAAAAGAAAAAGTAGAAGAAGAAGGAGATAGAAGAAAAAGAGAAGAAAGAAAGAAGAACAACAGAACAACATCAGATACAGAAACAATATCAAAATCTCACATATCGCAGTGGAACAATATATAATAGATAAATGGATAATCTTTAAAACAAAGAACTATATCATTTTATACATACATCAATCATCAGAGTCAATATACAACTCAATACAACAATGGACAGTTATATAACTTGTCCTCATACAGAATACACAGCGGAATAGGTATATCAGATACAAATACTACGTCTCGTCATCCAGCTTATCTCCAAGCTCCAGAATATCCAGAATATCCTGATAATATAACTCTAGGCTGCCCGTGTGGAAAATTTGAGGGCACCCAGAGTTTAGAAGGGAACAATAAACTCCGAGTCAGTCATGGTGACTGGTGTGAGATCATAAAACAGTTATTCTTTAAAAATAAACAGCAGAGAATTTTAAAGTCAATTCGCAATGCTTTTGGAAAATGAAACTACCATAAGACCTCCCACCACACACACAATGCAAACGCAGAATTGGAGGAGATTTCTTCTTATGATAGTCAAAGATGCTTACTACGCAAAATCAAATCATTTTTGATATTATTATTAGTGCATAGTGTAGAAAACATTTCGAAAGTATAATATTAATCTTAGCCAACATACGACCAGTATCGTATGCCTACTATAGCTACCATCTAAACAGTGGTGACCACCGTACGTAAATGGCAGGTTCTACAACTAATACCGTACAAGTTCCGTATTGGGAAATGGATTTCCAACAAATGGTCAGGCTAAGGAACTTCCTATCCACGATGGGTACGTCCCTGGAATAGACGACCCGAGAACCTAACCGGATCTCTGCCAACACAAGGCCGGGTTACCTCTGCAAAAATAGGTAACTACTGACACGCGTATGCCATCCCCCGATCGTCACCGATCTTCCCGAGGATCCCCGATTCGCAACAAACCACATAGATAATAATAATGCAGTAACCACAGAGGTTAAGTATCTGGGCTCCATACCATGATACCACCTTTATCCAGAAGGAATGACATACACTAAGGGGCGCTACTCCCTAGAACCTTGCTGCATTCGTCCTGTTTCGACCATTTCCTGGGTGTGAGGCTCGACGAAGTCTCGTCCACAAAGCTACGCTTTCTACAAAAAGCCCTGCTTCGGGTCAAACAAAATGATCAACCTATGATCACAAAGATATAAGATCAAACAAATGATCATATCACTAATGACCAAACACTGATCATTTCACCGCAACACTTAGTATGCCACGTTACCAAGTTAGGATATATCGCTGATAAATTTCAACTACATAACCTCTGAGCTCGTACGTCTCAGAGAAGGGTGTTAAGCTAAGAGAATAAATTCTCCGCCACCAATAGAAATGTATTTGAAAGAAATCAGCTTTATATCTCAAACTGTAACGTCAGACACACAATCCATACAAGTCTGTTCCGGGATCGAACAGAACCGAAGGCACTTCTCACGAAGCCCTTGCATATCCGGATAAATTTCTAATCACGTCAGGACTTCCCGTCACTAAGGGTGATAAAACCTCTAAATCGAAGATCAGTCGATGTAGAGTAATTCGACGGTAATCCTTCCGTTTTCAAAAATATCCGGTCTTCAACACCGGTCTTCGAATGCAATTCATAACGACGTATCACATATTCGGAATGGGTTATACGACCCCATGGTCCTTTCCCGGCTAACCCGAATAGTGAGCGATTATTCAAAAATAAGTGTGGCATTCAAATTCATCCAATTCACAACAAATACCTACTCAAGGTAATTATTGATAGTCGGTTATTTAACTATCAATAAAGATGCGCAACATCATCAGATTCCAAATTATTTCCAAATTATTTCATCTTTAAAAATATCTTTACTAGATATAAAATTTCCACACTTAACCATTTGAAAACAATTTCAAATCAATTTTCCATACTTCAAAAATAAATCAATATTTTTTTTTTTTACAACTTCGCTTTCTTTTATAAATTCCGTATTGAATTTATACTTTCGAATATCTACTGATATCCGATTTTCAAATCGTTTTCAAATATTCATTTTCGATTTATCTTTACAAAGATAAATCTCAAAACGTTCATTTCATATTGGAAAAGTAATTCCATACTTATTTAAAAATAAGTATTTCACAAATCATTTATTTTCAACATTTGAAAATATTCGATATACTTAAATCAATATTAAGTATATATTCATTCTTTTAAGGAAATCATTCTCTTTAAACACATTTATTCGAGTCAAAACGAATGTTACGTAAAACATCGTTACGACGACTCAAAATCACTAGTATAGGGATTCGAAATTTAAAATAGATATGTAAATCCCAATACTACATCAAAACATTTCCTTTCGGAAATCATTTACTATAATAATAGTGTTATAGTCCACCATTTCCTTATATTTCTCGAAAACGTCTATTTCAACAATAAATGTTGAAATCTATGCTTTCGATTCATAACACATTTTAAAACACCTTTAAAATGTTTAACTTCATTTTTAAAATATTACTTCTTCAAAGATGAATCCATTTTACTTAACAATATATTCACTGTCCAAAATCGTGAATAAAATTTACTTAACTCAATTTCAATCTTTTCTACCCATTTATTTCAAGGATAATTCGCTATCCAGAATTGCGAATATATCTTCTTTAATAACCTTCTATATTTAATTTATCAAATTAAATTGGTTTCGAATTTATAAAACAATGTTTATAAATTCTATTTCTATTTTTTCAACAACTTCGATTTATAAATCTCCTTTATAAATCAATTCGATAAATATTCCATTTAAAGGCGAAAACCCAATTTATAAGTAAACTTCTTATAAATCTTTTATTCTAAAATTCCATTCATTTTATAACTTCACCCTTTATAAATCTATAAACTTCATATCTTCACAATTTATAATTCTACAAATTTTCTATCTTCACAATTTATAATTCTACAAATTTTCTATCTTCACAATTTATAATTCTACAAATTTTCTATCTTCACATATAAAGACTCGTTTTAAAGTCCCAATAATTTTAATTGATAAATATCAATTTTTCTGTACATCTTTTATAATACTTCAAAAATAAATCAATTTAACCCATTTTACAATTAAATCAACTTTCATTTCAAAAATCACGCTTTGGTTATACTTCACAAAAATCTTAACTTTTTATAACCTTTAAAATTTTAAACGTTTATTTATTTAGAATAAATCACTTCAAAAATTTCTTTTAAAATCAACATCATTATTTTTAATTTTTTCAAAGATGAATCCAATGATGCAACGCACCAATTAGTCAATCACAACATTCAATATCATATATCAATATGATAACAGAATATACATCAATATCTGTAAATAAATAAATACAGTTGAGGAATCCAGTTGGATCCCTCCAACCTGTTTCCCTGCACCCAAAGACGTTAGCACAATACCAATTCCGCTCCAGTACGGAATTATCGCGGTATATAGGTTTTTATAAATCCGCTTACTAACGGCGCAATAGGGTCTCATCCGCTATACGAGGCGGGAAATCAATCAATCCAATATATACATATGCCAATATGTATATACTGCTATATATATAGATATATCCTATCATATCTAATAGCACATTCAACATAGCAATCATATCAATCAATTCAATAAATAACTGAAAATTCCACTTTTAAATCGAGTGAGAAAATCTCACCTTAGCTTTTTATTTTGCCATCCATTTCCACTTGACTCGATTTCCTTGATTTATACCTTGTATAACAATTTATATAAATTTATTAATATTCGAATATAAATCGAACAATTCAATTATCGTTTTTAGTAATTTTAATTATCCAATGATTAAATTTCAAACTAATTCTCTTTTAAATTTACTTAACTAAAAATGAAAGTTAAGACTAAATTCCTTTAATAAAATATTTATTTAACTACAATTAAACTTTTAAAAACTAAATTTTCCTTTAACAAATAAATCCACTACTTTTAATCTTAACTGATTTCTTTTAATTTTAAACAGATTACTCTTAACAAATTTACCAAATTAAAATTAAATCTCAACTAAATTTTTACTTAAATAAATTATTCTTCTGTAACAAAAATGAAATTTAATAAGTCAATTTACGAATGATTTTCCTTTCAAAATAAAATAAAAAAAAACGAATTACCTTACTACCGAACGCAACCCAGGCTGCCGAGTATCACCACCCTCATCCCAGATTCACGCGACCCCTCATCGACAACGATGATCCCTCCTACCTTCGAGCTTTCCCACGATGACGTCGAAGCCCCCAGCCTCACTTGCGAACATCACCCCGGCCTACCCACCGCTGCTACTGCCTCGCGAATTCCCACGCTTCCAGTCGAACCCCCACCGGCTGTCACGACCCCAATCGAGCTTGCCCTAGTCGCGAACCCTACATGAGTCGACAGTGACTGTCGAACGACTTGAAACCCACGCTGCGACATCGTTGCCATCATCATGTTCGAACGTGACTACTGCCGCAGTTCCCAAACCCTAGCTCTAAACGCGAATCCCAGAACTCGCGGTCGCGTCCTTGATTTGATCTGAAATCGAACGAGAGGATTTTGATTTTTTTTTTCTTTTTTTTTTCGAAATAGAAAGAGGAGCTCGGATTTGAAGAAGGGTGAAGAAGAATAAACTCGCCGGCCATTTTTATATTTCGTTCTGCTTTCGATTTAACAAATTTGAACGAAATCTCGTTCGTTCGAATGAGAGTGAAAGGGCTTCGGCCATTTTAAATTTTCTTTGAACTGAAGTGTTTCGATTTCGTTTTCGTGAATTTACAGAGGGAAAGAGACAGGAGTACGCGACGTTTCAGGGAATAGGTCTGCTAAAGAGAACCTAGGGTGGCTGATGTTGATTAAAAATTTAAACTTTAATTTTAAATTTGAATCTGATTAAATTTCAACGCGTTTATGTGTTGTACGTTCACATAACAACTCCGATAAATACGAAATTTGAAATCCGGTAATAATACAATATTACGGATCCAATGGAACTCGTTTCGTTGAATTCCGAGACTGCGCCTCGGACGACTATTTTTAAATATCGATTCGAACAATATAATCTCAAAACTGATCAAAGCAGTTCCAAATTCGATTCTGAAGCTTCTGTTATCTTCAGTATTATCAATACGAATTTTAAAAGTTTTCGAAATATTTTTCTTCAGCTTAAACTGAAGATTCGAAATTTTATTCAACATTCAACAGATTAAATTTTAAAGTTTATTCGAAAAAATCAGAGTTATATCGAGATTCAAATTAAATCGTCGTTCAAATATTTAAAATTAATTAAATATTCTCAATTTAATTCGTTCAAAATTCCGGGTCGTTACAGACTTCCCCCCTTAAAAGAATTTCGTCCTCGAAATTACAAGTTAGGAAAAATGGTCCTTAACTCGTCTACTATTTTTCACAATCCAATAGTTTTATCAATTCATCAAAACAAATCTTTCTACTAAAGATTCGTTATCATTTCAGCTAACATTTCAACTTCAATTAATATGCTCAAACAACATTGTTTACTTCAAAATTCGAATTTAAATTCAAATTTCAAATTTAAACTTTCAAAATTTTCTCAAATTTTTCTAACGCCCTAAATTTCCGAAAAATTTCGCCAGCGTCTCCTTTGCACGGCTAATACGGTACGACTACAAAACGTCCCTACGGACACTCAGATTTCAAAAAGAAAAAGAAAAAGCCAAGCGGCTAGACAAGAAATCATCAAAAACTCATATTATAATTCAAATACGTACCTTTTGTCGAGCAATTCAAATTATCTTTGAAATAAATTTTCCAATCCCTTTATACCTGTATATCCTACTAGCCATTATATCTAGTTACAGCATTCAATCCAATTTGCAAAATTCAATTACAAATTTTCAATATAAACTACTTATATCATCTTTAGTTCACTATTGAAGTTATATCTATTATCTTCAATTTTACATTTCAAATTTTATTTGAATTCAATTTCACATTTCAACTTCCCATTTGAGTTCAATTCACAATTCCAATCTAATTTGGATTAAATTTACTTTCAATTCTGAAATATTGAATTTTATCAATTATCTGTCATTTACAACTGCACTATCTTAAATTAGTTCCAATTACTAATTCATTCGTCTTCGATTCCAGTTTTATTCACTTTTGTTCGTTCCAAAATTTATTTACAATTCACTAGTTTGGTTTACAATTACTTATATCAAACTGGATTTCCAATTCGAATTCAATTTACCTTTCTTTTATAATCATTGAATTTAATTCGTTTCAAACTTATTCATTCGGTTAATATTCACTTAGCTTTACTTACAAATTTTAGTTTAATACTTCACTCGTTTTCACAAATCAATTTCAATGCAGTCTTATTCACTTACAAATTCAAAAAAATGAATTTTAACATTCAATTTCATACATCATAAATCAAATTCAATTCTAGTTCTATTCACTTACAAATTCATATTTACAATTTCATTCATATGTGAATTCATCTCTTTATATTCTTAATTCACATTAATAATTCTCATTTGTTAAATGAATTTATTTTCAAATCTTTGGTTATTATTTTATTTCTCATTTTATAAGTTATATAACTTATACTTACTTTAATTCAACTTAAAATTCCTTAAGTTAAATTTATTCAATCTAAATTCACAACAACTTGTATAAGTTATCAACTCATTTATATTTCATAGTATTCCAGAGTCTTAGCAACATTTCAAAATCATTTTGAAAACAATTCAAATTTCCTTTGAATTTCCTAAACAAAATCCAAATTTTCAAAACAACTTCCATTTAAAACAATTTGGCAGCAATCCCTCTTTTGGAAACCCGAAAATGAACACCAACGATGCCGCGGTCATCATCGAAGTTATTTTCCAGCGACCGAAAAGAGTTTAGAGCTTTCATCTCTCTAAAATACTTTTCAAAACCTTTGAAATTCATTTTCAAATCAAAAATGGTTTAGACTTTCCAAATCTCCAAAATTTTCAAACTCCTTTCAAAACTTTTCCAAAACTTCTCTGGAATTCCGTTTTAATTTACAAATCACATTTATAATTTACATTCTCAAATCTCATTTATATATGGATTTATTTCTTAACTTTGGAGTTACGATTTCAATTTCTTACTTAATTCCAATGGGAATAATTTAATAGTATTACCTCTAACAACCATGCAACCATATACTGTAATAATTTACAGAAAATCATTTCTTTTCTATACAAAAATAGTTTTGGGTAAAATTATTTCATTTACCCTATTCAAAACAATACTATGTCGTCTTGCCTCGTTTAAGTGTTTAGAAATCCCTATCGATAATATGGCGTCCCACATACCGATCAAAATTCACAAACATCTCAACGGATAAGCAAACACAATACAAAACATTTTATATTCACTAACAAATACGCACTCGTATCTATTATTACACTCAACTCATTCTAGAGTACTACTGACTCTATCTCTAATGAGTAACACCCAACAGAGCAGGGTTGTCGCTTAACCATATGCTCTGATACCACTTTGTCACATCATAGAATTTTCGACTTTCGAAAATTCGACATCGATACTCACTTTATCGACTGCCGAGCGATCGAGTGCCGGAAACTCCAATAGTGAGAGTTTTAAGAAAAAGAAAAAGTAGAAGAAGAAGGAGATAGAAGAAAAAGAGAAGAAAGAAAGAAGAACAACAGAACAACATCAGATACAGAAACAATATCAAAATCTCACATATCGCAGCGGAACAATATATAATAGATAAATGGATAATCTTTAAAACAAAGAACTATATCATTTTATACATACATCAATCATCAGAGTCAATATACAACTCAATACAACAATGGACAGTTATATAACTTGTCCTCATACAGAATACACAGCGGAATAGGTATATCAGATACAAATACTACGTCTCGTCATCCAGCTTATCTCCAAGCTCCAGAATATCCAGAATATCCTGATAATATAACTCTAGGCTGCCCGTGTGGAAAATTTGTGGGCACCCAGAGTTTAGAAGGGAACAATAAACTCCGAGTCAGTCATGGTGACTGGTGTGAGATCGTAAAACAGTTATTCTTTAAAAATAAACAGCAGAGAATTTTAAAGTCAATTCGCAATGCTTTTGGAAAATGAAACTACCATAAGACCTCCCACCACACACACAATGCAAACGCAGAATTGGAGGAGATTTCTTCTTATGATAGTCAAAGATGCTTACTACGCAAAATCAAATCATTTTTGATATTATTATTAGTGCATAGTGTAGAAAACATTTCGAAAGTATAATATTAATCTTAGCCAACATACGACCAGTATCGTATGCCTACTATAGCTACCATCTAAACAGTGGTGACCACCGTACGTAAATGGCAGGTTCTACAACTAATACCGTACAAGTTCCGTATTGGGAAATGGATTTCCAACAAATGGTCAGGCTAAGGAACTTCCTATCCACGATGGGTACGTCCCTGGAATAGACGACCCGAGAACCTAACCGGATCTCTGCCAACACAAGGCCGGGTTACCTCTGCAAAAATAGGTAACTACTGACACGCGTATGCCATCCCCCGATCGTCACCGATCTTCCTGAGGATCCCCGATTCGCAACAAACCACATAGATAATAATAATGCAGTAACCACAGAGGTTAAGTATCTGGGCTCCATACCATGATACCACCTTTATCCAGAAGGAATGACATACACTAAGGGGCGCTACTCCCTAGAACCTTGCTGCATTCGTCCTGTTTCGACCATTTCCTGGGTATGAGGCTCGACGAAGTCTCGTCCACAAAGCTACGCTTTCTACAAAAAGCCCTGCTTCGGGTCAAACAAAATGATCAACCTATGATCACAAAGATATAAGATCAAACAAATGATCATATCACTAATGACCAAACACTGATCATTTCACCGCAACACTTAGTATGCCACGTTACCAAGTTGGGATATATCGCTGATAAATTTCAACTACATAACCTCTGAGCTCGTACGTCTCAGAGAAGGGTGTTAAGCTAAGAGAATAAATTCTCCGCCACCAACAGAAATGTATTTGAAAGAAATCAGCTTTATATCTCAAATTGTAACGTCAGACACACAATCCATACAAGTCTGTTCCGGGATCGAACAGAACCGAAGGCACTTCTCACGAAGCCCTTGCATATCCGGATAAATTTCTAATCACGTCAGGACTTCCCGTCACTAAGGGTGATAAAACCTCTAAATCGAAGATCAGTCGATGTAGAGTAATTCGACGGTAATCCTTCCGTTTTCAAAAATATCCGGTCTTCAACACCGGTCTTCGAATGCAATTCATAACGACGTATCACATATTCGGAATGGGTTATACGACCCCATGGTCCTTTCCCGGCTAACCCGAATAGTGAGCGATTATTCAAAAATAAGTGTGGCATTCAAATTCATCCAATTCACAACAAATACCTACTCAAGGTAATTATTGATAGTCGGTTATTTAACTATCAATAAAGATGCGCAACATCATCAGATTCCAAATTATTTCCAAATTATTTCATCTTTAAAAATATCTTTACTAGATATAAAATTTCCACACTTAACCATTTGAAAACAATTTCAAATCAATTTTCCATACTTCAAAAATAAATCAATATTTTTTTTTTTTTACAACTTCGCTTTCTTTTATAAATTCCGTATTGAATTTATACTTTCGAATATCTACTGATATCCGATTTTCAAATCGTTTTCAAATATTCATTTTCGATTTATCTTTACAAAGATAAATCTCAAAACGTTCATTTCATATTGGAAAAGTAATTCCATACTTATTTAAAAATAAGTATTTCACAAATCATTTATTTTCAACATTTGAAAATATTCGATATACTTAAATCAATATTAAGTATATATTCATTCTTTTAAGGAAATCATTCTCTTTAAACACATTTATTCGAGTCAAAACGAATGTTACGTAAAACATCGTTACGACGACTCAAAATCACTAGTATAGGGATTCGAAATTTAAAATAGATATGTAAATCCCAATACTACATCAAAACATTTCCTTTCGGAAATCATTTACTATAATAATAGTGTTATAGTCCACCATTTCCTTATATTTCTCGAAAACGTCTATTTCAACAATAAATGTTGAAATCTATGCTTTCGATTCATAACACATTTTAAAACACCTTTAAAATGTTTAACTTCATTTTTAAAATATTACTTCTTCAAAGATGAATCCATTTTACTTAACAATATATTCACTGTCCAAAATCGTGAATAAAATTTACTTAACTCAATTTCAATCTTTTCTACCCATTTATTTCAAGGATAATTCGCTATCCAGAATTGCGAATATATCTTCTTTAATAACCTTCTATATTTAATTTATCAAATTAAATTGGTTTCGAATTTATAAAACAACGTTTATAAATTCTATTTCTATTTTTTCAACAACTTCGATTTATAAATCTCCTTTATAAATCAATTCGATAAATATTCCATTTAAAGGCGAAAACCCAATTTATAAGTAAACTTCTTATAAATCTTTTATTCTAAAATTCCATTCATTTTATAACTTCACCCTTTATAAATCTATAAACTTCATATCTTCACAATTTATAATTCTACAAATTTTCTATCTTCACAATTTATAATTCTACAAATTTTCTATCTTCACAATTTATAATTCTACAAATTTTCTATCTTCACATATAAAGACTCGTTTTAAAGTCCCAATAATTTTAATTGATAAATATCAATTTTTCTGTACATCTTTTATAATACTTCAAAAATAAATCAATTTAACCCATTTTACAATTAAATCAACTTTCATTTCAAAAATCACGCTTTGGTTATACTTCACAAAAATCTTAACTTTTTATAACCTTTAAAATTTTAAACGTTTATTTATTTAGAATAAATCACTTCAAAAATTTCTTTTAAAATCAACATCATTATTTTTAAATTTTTCAAAGATGAATCCAATGATGCAACGCACCAATTAGTCAATCACAACATTCAATATCATATATCAATATGATAACAGAATATACATCAATATCTGTAAATAAATAAATACAGTTGAGGAATCCAGTTGGATCCCTCCAACCTGTTTCCCTGCACCCAAAGACGTTAGCACAATACCAATTCCGCTCCAGTACGGAATTATCGCGGTATATAGGTTTTTATAAATCCGCTTACTAACGGCGCAATAGGGTCTCATCCGCTATACGAGGCGGGAAATCAATCAATCCAATATATACATATGCCAATATGTATATACTGCTATATATATAGATATATCCTATCATATCTAATAGCACATTCAACATAGCAATCATATCAATCAATTCAATAAATAACTGAAAATTCCACTTTTAAATCGAGTGAGAAAATCTCACCTTAGCTTTTTATTTTGCCATCCATTTCCACTTGACTCGATTTCCTTGATTTATACCTTGTATAACAATTTATATAAATTTATTAATATTCGAATATAAATCGAACAATTCAATTATCGTTTTTAGTAATTTTAATTATCCAATGATTAAATTTCAAACTAATTCTCTTTTAAATTTACTTAACTAAAAATGAAAGTTAAGACTAAATTCCTTTAATAAAATATTTATTTAACTACAATTAAACTTTTAAAAACTAAATTTTCCTTTAACAAATAAATCCACTACTTTTAATCTTAACTGATTTCTTTTAATTTTAAACAGATTACTCTTAACAAATTTACCAAATTAAAATTAAATCTCAACTAAATTTTTACTTAAATAAATTATTCTTCTGTAACAAAAATGAAATTTAATAAGTCAATTTACGAATGATTTTCCTTTCAAAATAAAATAAAAAAAAAACGAATTACCTTACTACCGAACGCAACCCAGGCTGCCGAGTATCACCACCCTCATCCCAGATTCACGCGACCCCTCATCGACAACGATGATCCCTCCTACCTTCGAGCTTTCCCACGATGACGTCGAAGCCCCCAGCCTCACTTGCGAACATCACCCCGGCCTACCCACCGCTGCTACTGCCTCGCGAATTCCCACGCTTCCAGTCGAACCCCCACCGGCTGTCACGACCCCAATCGAGCTTGCCCTAGTCGCGAACCCTACATGAGTCGACAGTGACTGTCGAACGACTTGAAACCCACGCTGCGACATCGTTGCCATCATCATGTTCGAACGTGACTACTGCCGCAGTTCCCAAACCCTAGCTCTAAACGCGAATCCCAGAACTCGCGGTCGCGTCCTTGATTTGATCTGAAATCGAACGAGAGGATTTTGATTTTTTTTTTTCTTTTTTTTTTCGAAATAGAAAGAGGAGCTCGGATTTGAAGAAGGGTGAAGAAGAATAAACTCGCCGGCCATTTTTATATTTCGTTCTGCTTTCGATTTAACAAATTTGAACGAAATCTCGTTCGTTCGAATGAGAGTGAAAGGGCTTCGGCCATTTTAAATTTTCTTTGAACTGAAGTGTTTCGATTTCGTTTTCGTGAATTTACAGAGGGAAAGAGACAGGAGTACGCGACGTTTCAGGGAATAGGTCTGCTAAAGAGAACCTAGGGTGGCTGATGTTGATTAAAAATTTAAACTTTAATTTTAAATTTGAATCTGATTAAATTTCAACGCGTTTATGTGTTGTACGTTCACATAACAACTCCGATAAATACGAAATTTGAAATCCGGTAATAATACAATATTACGGATCCAATGGAACTCGTTTCGTTGAATTCCGAGACTGCGCCTCGGACGACTATTTTTAAATATCGATTCGAACAATATAATCTCAAAACTGATCAAAGCAGTTCCAAATTCGATTCTGAAGCTTCTGTTATCTTCAGTATTATCAATACGAATTTTAAAAGTTTTCGAAATATTTTTCTTCAGCTTAAACTGAAGATTCGAAATTTTATTCAACATTCAACAGATTAAATTTTAAAGTTTATTCGAAAAAATCAGAGTTATATCGAGATTCAAATTAAATCGTCGTTCAAATATTTAAAATTAATTAAATATTCTCAATTTAATTCGTTCAAAATTCCGGGTCGTTACAGATAAGTATAAAATTCAAATGGGAAATTTGAATTGGATTAATTTGAAATAAAATTGAAGATTGAATGAGTTCAAATTCGTATGGGAATTAGGATTAATTCATATAGAAATTGAAATGATTTGAAATTGAAGTGGATTCAATTTGAAATTAGTCTAAATTAATTTGAATAATTTGGAATTGTAATTAAAGTGAATATGTTTAAAATCAAATGGAATTTGAATTGAATTTGGAAAGAAATTGATGTTAATTCAACTTGAATTGGGAATAAATCAAGTTCAAGGGAAACTGAAGTTATTCAGATTAGAATTGAGTCAAATTTAAATGGAAGTGGAAACTTAAATTAAATTGATGGGAAATTGAACAGTTTGGCTCTGGACTATTTTTTAAATAAATCATTTTGATATAAACTATTTTAAATCTATTTTCCTAACTATTTACTATACAACTTTCTTTTTAAATCCCAAGACTATCTTATATTTATTTAACAACTACTTTTGAAACTATTTAGCTATTTTACAACTATTTTATAAATTAATTACTATCTTTCTAGCTACTTTATAACTAGTTACTATTTTACAACTAATTTGTAATTATTTTACTATTTTTCAACTATTTATCTATTTTTAAATTTTCAAGCTATTTTCTAAATATAAACTGGTCGGAGTTCAAACTGTTATTAATTAAATACCCAACTGAGATAAGAATTGAAGTGATCCAAATGGGGATTAAGGCAAATGTGAATAAGTGAATAAAATCAAGGTAAGGATGAAAGGAAATTGATTTAACTGATAATCAATGAAGATAAATACGTAGGATGTACGTATATTGATTTGATCCAGATTCGAGCACAGACTTTCGAGATAGTATTATCGATCCGATTTGGGATTTTTCACTCGATTTTCGACGGCGAACCTGGATATGGATTTTTGATTGGATCTGGATATTCTCTATCATAGTTGTGACTATGCAAGGAGAATAACGGTTTCTGATCAAGAAACCAAATCTGAGTCCGCACTAGGAAGTCGGGTGGACAATACTAGTTCGGAAGTGAAATTGTGTGATCGAGTGAGCGATCGGATTGATATAGCGTATGAATGGTATGTGTACATCGTACGGGTTTGAATGAAATTGATATTGAAAATTTATAGATTAGAATTGTAAAATGGTCTTTGAAATGAAGAGTATATTTTGTGAAATATATGATGAGGTAAAATGGAAATTAGAAATTTCTATGATTAAAGATTCACTTTATGAAGAAAAGTAATGTGGTTAATAACTTTATAAAAGAGTAATCAAATTTGAATATTTGATTTGAAATAAACAAAGTTATATATCTTTGTTATATATGGTAAACTTCCCTTGTTGAATCTATTGCCTGAAGAAAAGGGTTTTGAAAGTATTTGAAGTATAAAAGTGAATTTATACAAGTATGAAGTGATTCAAAAATTTCCCAAGGTTATTATATATATATATATACACACACATATATGTAAAGGATTTTTTGAAAATGATTTTGGAAAAAGGTTTTGGGAACCTATGGATTTCTAAAAAAAGAGGCTTTTGATTTTTGAGGAAAATCAAATTTGAAATTTGGAAAGCCTAGTTTGTGAATTATCGATTTTGGGATAATCGATTTTGAGAAAGGAGATTTATATGAAATTCATACTAGGTGTATGATATGGAAAATACTATATGTGTATAATATAAAGTGTTTTGAAAGTGGCTCTGGGGAAAAAGGCGCTCCCTTGAATGAACTTCTCAGGAGTGCCACAGGATGGTACTGCCTTGAGCCCTAAGGGGGGGGTTCTAAAGTTGATCCTGTGAGGAGTCCGGACAAACTAGTTCCGGAGGAATGTTGGGTAGCGAAAGTCGAGGGCGCTGATGCCTACAAGGGCATTTTGGTTATGCTGTGACGATAGTGTAACTCGATGTCGTTGCGATCTACTGTGTGGACCATAGCAAAAATCGTGTGGAGGATGAGTTCCAAAAGCCTACACTTGATTTTGCCGAGATGGCAACGTAACATCGGTAGACTGCGTCTATAGCCGAGTGAAGGAGTTTCATTCATTTGGCAGCGAAATTCAAGGGCGCCGATGCCTACAGTTATATGGGTTTTTGCTATGATAGCAACGTATAGCCCGGATATAACTGCGATCTGTAGCGGGTTCCTTGGCGTAATCGAGGGGTGTGGAGGCTTACAGTTATCTATGGATTTTGCTGGGATGGCAACGTAACCATCGGGTTAACTGCGACCAGGGATGGGGGTGATGATTTCTAGAGCATTCTCACCAAAGATATTTCCTCTATTTTCAAAAACTATTTTCTATATTTTCAATAAAATTATTTTCCAAGTATTTTCACTAGGTGTTGAAAACGGGTTTACCAAGTATTTATAGATTTTCAGTCCTACGCCTGATCAACGTATGCCGAATTTCTGTAAGAACAAGGATGGACTTGTCGAAACATCGAGTTATAAAAGTATTTTTATAAAAACTATTTTAGTAATATTATATAGATTTTTAAATTATTTAAAAATGATCAAAAAAAATTTATCTGATTTTAAGCATTTTAATAATTCTGGCTCCGTTCCTTTTCGAGGACGAAAAGTTCAAAGGGGGAAGGAATGTGACGACCCGAGATTTTGGCAATAATTATTTTAATAAGCATCTAATCTGATTAATTAAAATACAACTTAGCATTTTAAAAACAAATAAGACTTTTGGCCATTTACCATTTATTTATATATATACGTGTGTATTTGTGAAGAAAACTATGATTTGAAAATTCAAAATAAGGTCCCTCAAAAATATTTAAAATAAAATCTATCTTATTCACACTGAAAATAAGTGTGTATATATATACAAGGATATAAATTAAGTATTGATAACTTAAACTCAAAATATATGTGTATAAGGATAGAAAAATATATATAAGTGGTTATTGTGTGTATGCAACATAAGTAAAAACCTATAACAATAACTATAATAACTTTATAATATGCACATAGGGTATAAAGCAAAACCAGGAAAAGAAAAGTATGTGTGTGAAGTTTAGATATGGATAAGTATGGATAAGTATGTAAACATGGAAGGAGACACTTGCATTTAATGCTATCAATTCAAGCACAAAAAAAAGTCATTTCGCAACCTTTATACATCACTTCCTTTTCATATCTAGTCATAGAAAAAGAAATAAAAAAAATGTGTGTACCAGCAAATACATATCACCTGTAAAACATTTCTCTATATATTGTCCCATTTTCGTTCAATCAAGGATACCAGAGAATAAGTAAGCATTAACATCTTACAAGCTTAAATAACATCTCAACTAAACAAACAAGAAGATAAAAAAAGGGATCAGGCTAACAACGTTTCAAAACAGAAGTGTGTTCTCTGTTCAAACTTTTTACTTGTCAGTATTCCAACCTGGTTTCCTCTGTTTATTTTTGAAATGCCTGTGAGTAACATTTTCTTCTAAAAGCTTAAGTACAAAATCTGGTTGCATGTAATTTCGGAGATGAAGTATGAATTGTGTGTGAAAATATATGAAATACCTGTGTATACACGAATGTATAGATGGATGCTTTGCTGTTGTATCTATTTGCTGCCTGTTCTTAGTTTTAGAAGCTAAAATTATGATCAAAATTCATTTCTTCTTGAGCTAATCATTTTTAGGACTTAGGTTATAAACAAAAGTTGTTTGTCTCATCTTAGATTATAGCTTAAAATTTTATTTACGTTAAAGTAAATTGAAAATGCCTTTGGGAACCAAAGTACAGTGAAAATGTAAGTCATTGCTAAAAATTCAAGCATCTAAATTTAATAATTCAGGTATATGTTCTGAATCCCTAAACTAAATCATGATTTTTGGAAGTGAAATCACAATTTTTAGAAGAGGATCGAACGAGCAGTTCGTGTTGAACTGAAATTGTTGTTTTGGGTGGTTTCTAATGATCGAGATGATCTGGGAGGTCGCGGTCATCAGTGGAGAAAGTGGGATGATCAGAGAGTTTGGGGAAAATATCAGGACGACGATCAAGGCAAGGTGGTGACGGTGGTTGATCGATGAAGTCAGTTGACCTAGTTTTGGCATGGTCTTGTTTTTGGGGATGGCACGATCCCTCTGGTTGATCGAGTTTCACGATACTCTTGGGAATGGAAGCTCGGGGGTTGTCGAAGACGTGGCTGAAGCCGCTGGCAATCCGGTGGTCGGAGGAGCGAGAATGAGGTGTTTCCAGGTTTCTATTATTGTTCCAATTTTGCGCCAGGTTGCGCGATTTTGTTTCCGAGTGGGAATCGAAGTGGTAATGGTCGGAATCTTGAGGGAGGTTGGTCGCCGACTTGTGAGGATCATCACTGATGGTCGGAAGCGACGGCATCGCTAGTACATGTGCACGGTGCACATTTTGATCTCTAATGGAGTTTTGGGTTGAAGAAGGGAAGTGGACCCGAGTTTTCTCGAGTGAGTTTCAGGGACAACTCGAAGATGTGGGATGTTTGCTCGAAGACTTTTAGGTGTGGCTCGGGTCAAACTGTTGGTTACAGTTTTTTTAGCCTGTTAGTGTTTTAAATTCGAAATGAATCTGGAATTTAAGGCAAGCTCTTAAATAAAGTTTTAAAACCCATTTAAAGTATGGATTCAAATTAACTTTTGTATCCTAGTTTTAAAAATAAATAAAGTTGGAAATTTAAATTGTTTAAACAAGTTAAATGTTATGTATTTTTTTTCCAATGAAACGTTTAAAACTTTAATTACATAAAATTCTTTATAAAAGTTTCTTTAACATTTGTCTTAAAAAAGTTTATAAAATTGGTTTAAAATTTGGTTAAGTTTAAATTTGTTAATCATTCTAAACCTTAAATTTGAAATGAAATTTGATAGAAGATTTTAAAATGAAATGTTCAAATGCATATGTTAATGAAATTAAGTCATTAATAAAAGAATGATTTATCTTAAAAATAATTTAGGTTTAATGATTAATGTTGATTAAGTTAATTAATTAATGGTTTAGTATTGATCAATTAGTAATTGTGGATTGTTAGTTAGTAAATTATGGGTTAATTAGTTAAGTAATTAAGGAATAAAGGAATAATTAATTTGTAATTAAGAAATCATTAATTGGATAAGATTTGATTATTAATTAATGATTAATAATAATTAGTTTAAGTTTAATTACTTAAGAGGAGTAATTAAAGAATTGTTAATAGTTAATGAAGATCATTAACTTGGGATTATTAAATAATTAATTAATGTGGTTAATTTTAATAATTAATTAGATTAATTAATTAAAGATAATCATTTGTGGAAATTGTTTAAGTATAATTACTTAATGAAGTAATTAGTGATGATAATTACAGGTGTAATTAATTGTAGATTGAAAATAGTTTTGAGTTGGAATGGTTAAGAATAATTGATCTATGTGGTCAATTAAAGTTAGATTAATTAATGTGATTAAAATTAATCAAGGAAGATTAATTAAGATAAATGATTATTGGATGATAAATTAATTGATTTGTAAATAATTAATAAGCAGGATTTAAAGGTAATTAAAGAAATTAATTTAATTAAATTGAGGTTAGTTAAATTAATTAAAGATGGTATGGTTGATTAATCTTGCTTATGGATGATTGAATGATATTGTGTGCCTTATATTAGATGATATCTATGAAGTGATGTGTGATGCTATGTGATAAAATATGTTGGGAACAACAGTGACATCCTGTATTTAAAGTTGAATTGTTTATTTAAAGTATGGAATCCAAACTCCAATAAGTGCCGTACGTATTAGTTGTGCCCAACTATGTTGGAATGTGAGATGTAAGCATTTCAGCTATTTCTGTATTTTACTTGAAAACCCTAGACCCTATTATAATACAATCAAATTTCCTATCAAATGTTTTGGTTAGCGTAAGGTAAAAACTTACCCATGTTTATTTGTGGGGAGTCTTACGTGATACCTTTTCTTTCAAAAGGTTTTGAAGTTAAACAAGTTTAACCTGTTACTCACACCAGACCCATGTCTGACCCAAGTTGTTTATTTCTGTTTTATAAACTCTTGGGTACTCAAATTTTTACGAGTAGCCAAGGGATTCAGGTTAGCCTTGACGAATTGTGGAGGAGCAATGGAGCAGGAGGCTTCAGCGTTGTAGATATAGATAGTAGTTTCCGCTGTGTTGATCTTGTTTAGATCTTTGTTTTGTATTGAGATGTAATATCTAGACAGATGTTTATAACTGTCTAGTATATGATGTGTAATCTGTGTAACTCTGATAAGTGTTGTATATGATACTATGTAATAGTTATGTGATATATTATATTTTATTCTGATTCCGCTGTGAGTATTTGTGTTTCTTTCTTTTCTCTTCTTCTCTTTTCTACTTCTCACCCCCTTTCTTTCTTACTGTCGATGCGAGTTTCCGGGAGTGGAAAGTCGGGTCGTCACACGTGGTATCAGAGCGAGGTTGAGCGAATGCCTAAGCTTTTGGTTAATTGAATATCAGAACACTAGGTTGAGTGAATACCTAGGTTCGGAAGGGTTGTTCATTAGAGATAGGATCTGTAGCAACCTGTTTGAGTGTATATATATATACGAGAGCGCGTATTTGTTAGTTATATAAAATGATTTTATATTGTGTTAATTGATCGGTTGGGTGGTTTATGGATTCTGGTCAATACGAGTAGCTAACGTTATTGATAGGGATCTCTAAACACTTGGACCAGGCCAACAGACACAATATTGTTTTAAAAAGGTAGATGAAATAATTTTACCCAGATATAATTTCTATATATAAAAAAAAGTATCATTTTAAATGTATATGGTATTTGTAATGATTGGTTGAGATGATAATAATTTATCATCTAGGATTAGGAGTCTGAGTGTTGAGGTTGGAAGTGTATTTGTCGAGACTGTAAACCTAATACCGTCTCGAGTGAACTTTGCAATTGTAAGGATTTCACGATCTCTAAAGGAAACCTGTTAAGGTTCAGAGTTTATCTTTGTAGTTTGGATGAGTAGAGTTGGATCTGTCGATGAGGCAGAAGTGAGTGATGGTATCTTGATACCTCAGGTAATAGTAGCTGTATGATGAGATGCAGTGACTATGGATGTTCCCGAAGATGTTTTCTTTGGAACAAGTTAATGAAGTGTGTCTGCTTCGGTGTTGTGGCTGAGTTCAGCATGAAGTTTCTGCTTTGGTTTGGAGTCCGAATTTCTCGAAGATCTTTGGAATAGGAAGTCCTTGGCATCAGTGTCAGCAGTGCAGCTCGGAGTATTCTGTGATGGCAGGAAGTTTTCTGGATGAGCAGTTTTTCTGGAAGTGAAGTTCAGAAGCAGTAAGAGGATCCATTTCTTCGATGGATTGGATAGTTAAGTTGAGCTATTCTGATTGGTAAAGAGGAACAGTTTTCTTTGGAATTAGGCTGGGTTGATCGCAAAAGTGACTTGCAATTGTCTGAGTGTTCTCTTGGGTTGTCAGAATTTTCTGGATGTCTTCAGAGAAGTCAGAAGTTTGTCCGCATCTGAAGGTTGAGTTTTCTTATCGACTTGGATTCCAGGAGTGATACCGGTGGTTCAGTCTAGTGGAAGGATGTTTCCTAGAGATGGAGTTGGTGAAGCAGCTCAAGTTTTGCTGGAGTATCTGAGTTTTCTTTATGGATCAGTGAACCTTATTTCTAGAAGTGAGTTGTCCAGTCTGTGCTTGTGTTCTACCTCAGATCAGAGTTGAGCAGCGAAAGCAGTTTGGAGTGTATCTCTGGATGGGAGAAGTAAGTTTGGAATCTACTGATTGTTGTGAAGTAGAGTTGTGTTTTGGATCTCTTCTGTGTTCTGACCTGGATAAGTATTTGGACTTCGGAATTGAATTGTCAGTTTGGATTATTAGAATTCATTGTGTTTTACGTATCTCTGAGGGAATACGTATTTGATCTATCTCTGGTTTTAGAATCTGCAGTTTTGGAAGTTTGGTAGTTGAGTCAGACTCATCTGTAGTCTGATATTCTGTTTAGTTCTGTAGATCTAGATGAGTAGGAGATCTATAGCTTAGTAGTTTAGATTGTTTGTAGAGCGAGTATTCCGGTATATATATATATATATACTTGGGAAAACTCGAGGTATTTTATCTAGAATTTAGTCTAGATAGTTAGAATTGTTTGATTGGATGATTTGGCTGCTATGGTTGCTAGCATATGGATGATAGTATATGCTTGTGTTTTAAATTAAAATCTTTAATAGATTATTAAATTACCTTTGTTTAAATTTCGGGGACGAAATTATTTTAAGGGGGGAGGAATGTAATATCCCGGAAATTTTAACAATATCAATTTAATAATCTGTTGAATAATTAAATTGATATTGATGATCTTTGATAATAAAATTTGAATTTAATTTAATAATCTAATTAAATAAGTATCAAATATGTTAATTTCAAATAATAAGTATAATGTATTATTTTGAATATGTATAAATTTTAATACTAAAAGGAATTGTTATTTTAAATTGAATAAATAGTGTATGTAAAAAATATATAACTTAACTTTTAAATTGAATCTTAGGATTTAATTTAAATTGAATTTGAAATTTAAGTTTTGAAATTCAAAAGATATATATATATATATATATATAGATAAGTGTTTAAATAAATAAGAAAAAGGCTTTTTAAATAATTTTAAAATAAATAAATATGAGTAATTACTTAAATGACAAGTGTCATTATCTAAAGCTTTTATTTACATTTAAACTAAAAGGATATTACTTAAATGACATGTGTTAACACATTAAGTAGCCAAATAACATGTGTAAATAAATGGTAAACTCAAAATGACAAGTGTCTTAATTATATTCTTTTTCTTTTATTTTTATAAAATCACAAATTCACTTATATAAACATATGCATTCCCTTTACTTGATTCTTTCTATTCTCCTTTTTAAAACAAGATAAACTCCTTTCTCAAACAAAAATCTGAGATTAAAATCAGTAACCATATATCAAAACAATCTTCTAATCTAAAATCAGTAATCAAATGCCTCAAACCAAAATCAATCCCTATATTCTCATTTTCAAATCAAAACAACTCAAGTTAAACAATCAAAACCCTGTAATTCTCTTTTCCAAATCAACTCCTCACAAACCTGAAATAAATTCAAAAGCCTGTAACTGATGTTAAAAGAAGACTGCAAATCATCTTTAAAAAGGAAACAAATCTGCATTCTCTTCATCTGGAAGCCTGCAGTTGTTCTTCAAGACTGTCTGTAACCAAGCTTCAGTAGCATGCAAAGCTTCTGGGGATTTAAAGCATTTCAGTTTCAAGTTTTAAAAGATCAAATCATTTTCCAGTCTTAAGCAAAACAGTTTCACAAGCTATTTCAAAAGAATAAGGCTCTGTCTCCATTTTTATTGGTGAGTAACTTTTAAAATTTAAATAAAATTAGGTTGCATGCTAGTATGGTCGAATATAAATGTGTATTGCATATATATATAAGTGAATGTCTATATTTAATTGTATGCATGTCTGTAATATTTTCTGTTCTTGTTTTCCTGAATGTTAAAACAGTTCAAATCTATTGCATGTGATAAATTAATATGGATATGATATAATATGTTTGCATGAATGATTCATTCTGAAATATGATTGAAACTACCCTATATACATGGATGTATTTGTTTGAAAAATAGCTGAATTACTGAGTATATACATATGTGCATGTCTGTCTGGCCTCTGTTTGATTCTAACAGACTAAACCAAGTTTAAAAATCTATATCTCTAAATCGAATTCAAATCTGTTGATATTATAAACTAAGAAAACGTTTATTTTTGTGTGTAGTTTAAGTTAAAAATAATTCTATGGATAGATTATGTTGTATAGTTAACTAATGGTAAGTTTTACAGTGAATAACCAAATTTGGTGAAAATTCAACGTATTTAAAACAAGAATTCAAGCACGCTATTTGAATTCATTTATAAAAATAAGAATTTTAGAAGTAAAATTGTGATTTTTAGTAGTTCATAATGTAAGGAATTTTAAGAGGACCATTTTCTCTTTAAAAATTAATTTCACCACCGTGGGTGGGGAAGACATCGGGACGGCAACGCTGGGAGGTGCGCATAGTTATGGTGAAGAGCTTGACCGTGGCCATTTGTTGAATTAAGGCTTGGATTGGGTTGGGCGGTGGATTTTAGGGTTTAGTGTTGGTTTCAGTTGTGGTGGAATCGCGACCAATTTGGGAGTTCGTGACATGATCGGAATGCGTGAATTTTTGGCAGAGAGGTGGCGTCAGGATAAGGCTTTCGATCGGTGGTAGTGTGGCTTCGATCAGAGAAATATGGTGGGAGCAGTTCATCGATTTTGGGCCGGGACTGATTTTCGATGGTTCAAGCAAAAACTGTTTTTCGTTCGGGAAAGATGCACGTCATCGTCGAGAGGGCAGTGTCGATCAGTAGAAGAAGAGGCATCGAATTAGGGGATCGCGAGGCCGGATGGATCATCGGAGGGATGGTGCATGTGCACCGCGTGCACGTGATAACTCGACATGGACGAATCTGAGTTAGGCGAGAAGAATGGGTTTCGTTTCAGACTGGGTTACTTCGATTGTATCGTGGTTCGTGATAGTTGTTTGAGTCGATCAGAGTTGAACTTCCTGAGTTGAGCGGCACCGGAAATCAATTTCTGGGTGATCTGGAAGTTGATAGGTACAGGAGAAGAAGCTTTGTTCTCGGGATTGTCACGAGTCCCTTGCGTGAGTTGCTCGAAGAAATGGAAGAACGGACTCGAAGTTGTTGAGTATAGGCTCGGGTTTGGTTACAGATTTGTAACCTGTCAGTATTTTAGAAATTTAAAATGGTTTTAAAAATTTGAAAGCAGATTTAAACAGGTTTTTAAAATCAAGTTTAAGTATGGATTCAAATTGAAATTTTTATCCTAGTTTTGAGATAAATTAAAGTTTTATAAAATCAAATATTTAAACAAGTTAAAGTTTAAAGTATAATTTGAATTGGAATGTAAAGGTAAATTTAAAAGTAAAAGGTTTCAAATGACTTGTAAATGATAATTTAATTGTTAATAAGAATGATGTTGTTATCTTAAGTAAATTAAGATTTATGATTTGTAATTCATTAATTATTAAGAGATTTAAAAGGTAATTAAGATTTAATTAAATTAAATTAAAGGTAAATTAATTTGAAATCAAGGACTATTAATTAGATAAGATTGGATAAGTTAAGGTTATTAATTAATGGTTAGGAATAAATAAATTAAGTAATTAAAGATAAATTTATTGGTAATTAATTTGTAATTAATAATGTTTAATTAAAGTTTAATTATTTAAGAAAAATAATTAAAGAATAATTAATAGCTAACGTAGAACTTTAACTTGGGTTTAACAAGTAATTAATTAATGTGATTAATTGTGATAATTTAATAGATTAATTAATTAAGGTTAAACATTTGTAGAAATTATTTAAATATAATTACTTAATTGAAGTAATTAAGAAATTTATTACTCATTGTAATTAATTGAGTTTCTTTTGATTAGTTAAGTTAATTAACTAAGTTTAATTAATTTAAGATAATCACTTATTGATTTGTGAAGTATAAATTACTTAATGTAATTTAATGAAGAATAATTACTTAGGAAAGTAATTAATGGATAATTATTTATGTAATTAGTGAAGTAATTAAGGGAAGTTAATTACTTAATAGAAATTAATCAAGGGATTAATTAAAGATAATTAATTAAGGAGTAATTAATTTATTTGAGGAAGTAATTAAGGGTAGTTAATTACTGAATAAGATTAATCAAAGGTGATTAATAATTATGATTTAATTGAAGCTTAATTACTTAATGTAATTAATTTAATTAGAGTAATTAATAATAAAAATGTAATTAGGGATCATTAATTAATATAATTAATGATGTAATTAAGAATTGATTAATTAAAGAATAATTATAAATGAAGTGATTAATTAATATAATTAATTAAGAAGTAATGTAATTAATTATAGTTAATTAATAAATGAAGAAATTAATTAATTTTATAATTAATTAATTAATGAAGTAATTAAAGGTTAATTACTATAAGTGGTTAAGAGTAATTAATTTGAGAAATTAATTTAATGCTAATTACTTGAATGTAATTAAATGTAATTAATCAAGGATGATTAATTAAAATGAATAATTGGATAAGGGTTGATTAATTAATTGATAATTAATTAATAGTGACTTAAGCAAGATTGTTAATGATGAAAGTAATTAATTTAATTTATTTTAAATTAATTAGAGATGAAGTATTTAATTTAATTCATTTTAAATTAACTATATATGGTGATTAATAAATCATTGCTTAAGGATATTGAATGATATTGATTTATCTTGAATGGTTTGAGATCTCAGATATGAGATAATTGATACTGTATTATTTGGATGCTTTGGTTGCATAGTGATGATGATATGGATTATCTGTTATAATGATAATGTTGATTATCTATTGTAAATCTATGAATTAT
The DNA here is from genome assembly GCA_030737815.1 of Allium fistulosum. NCBI lineage: Eukaryota > Viridiplantae > Streptophyta > Magnoliopsida > Asparagales > Amaryllidaceae > Allium > Allium fistulosum. The sequence continues at coordinate 1,151,359,208 of CM060905.1, forward strand.
CTATCTGTGTGTAAATAGATAGTAGAATTGAATTGTTTTAACCTTTAAAACAACTTGGCCTTAAAAGATACGCTTTGGATTTCGATGAGACCGGGATCGGGTTTCCGTATACCGGATTTCCAGGTCTGGAGACCCGAATACCACATCGATCCAAATTAACGATAGGTCGTGAATCAAGTGAAGATGAAGATTCAGAGTGCAAGGGTTATTGTCGTTAACTCTGAGGGTGATTCCAAAACGAGTGTAACGAGATAATGCCTTCGGTTTCGTTCGAACCCGGAACGAACTTGTATGGATTGAATGCTTTCAGAACATCGTCAGGTGGACGATGAGCATTCTAAGTGATGTGTTCTTTTCTAAGGTAATCGTAACCTCAAGCCTCACAAACCGGGAATGGCTAAAACAGGGGAGGTGCAGCAAGGTTAGTGGGTAGCACCCAAGTAGGACAAGGTTAACTCTGTCTAGATGTCCCTTTCTATTTTTGACTTAGTGGTGCGGTTGCTGATCCCAACCATGAGGTATCTTGTGCGGGAATTATCCAGTAAGGGATGTTCCGACCTTGTGTTGCAGGGGATTGGGAGTGATCCTCGGTACGGTGATCTAGGCCACGTACTGTGACGGGCGGTACCCCGGTAGCCCTGCCATTGTATGGAATCCAAACTCCAATAAGTGCCGTACGTATTAGTTGTGCCCAACTATGTTGGAATGTGAGATGTAAGCATTTCAGCTATTTCTGTATTTTACTTGAAAACCCTAGACCCTATTATAATACAATCAAATTTCCTATCAAATGTTTTGGTTAGCGTAAGGTAAAAACTTACCCATGTTTATTTGTGGGGAGTCTTACGTGATACCTTTTCTTTCAAAAGGTTTTGAAGTTAAACAAGTTTAACCTGTTACTCACACCAGACCCATGTCTGACCCAAGTTGTTTATTTCTGTTTTATAAACTCTTGGGTACTCAAATTTTTACGAGTAGCCAAGGGATTCAGGTTAGCCTTGACGAATTGTGGAGGAGCAATGGAGCAGGAGGCTTCAGCGTTGTAGATATAGATAGTAGTTTCCGCTGTGTTGATCTTGTTTAGATCTTTGTTTTGTATTGAGATGTAATATCTAGACAGATGTTTATAACTGTCTAGTATATGATGTGTAATCTGTGTAACTCTGATAAGTGTTGTATATGATACTATGTAATAGTTATGTGATATATTATATTTTATTCCGATTCCGCGGTGAGTATTTGTGTTTCTTTCTTTTCTCTTCTTCTCTTTTCTACTTCTCACCCCCTTTCTTTCTTACTGTCGATGCGAGTTTCCGGGAGTGGAAAGTCGGGTCGTCACACGTGGTATCAGAGCGAGGTTGAGCGAATGCCTAAGCTTTTGGTTAATTGAATATCAGAACACTAGGTTGAGTGAATACCTAGGTTCGGAAGGGTTGTTCATTAGAGATAGGATCTGTAGCAACCTGTTTGAGTGTATATATATATACGAGAGCGCGTATTTGTTAGTTATATAAAATGATTTTATATTGTGTTAATTGATCGGTTGGGTGGTATATGGATTCTGGTCAATACGAGTAGCTAACGTTATTGATAGGGATCTCTAAACACTTGGACCAGGCCAACAGACACAATATTGTTTTAAAAAGGTAGATGAAATAATTTTACCCAGATATAATTTCTATATATAAAAAAAAAGTATCATTTTAAATGTATATGGTATTTGTAATGATTGGTTGAGATGATAATAATTTATCATCTAGGATTAGGAGTCTGAGTGTTGAGGTTGGAAGTGTATTTGTCGAGACTGTAAACCTAATACCGTCTCGAGTGAACTTTGCAATTGTAAGGATTTCACGATCTCTAAAGGAAACCTATTAAGGTTCAGAGTTTATCTTTGTAGTTTGGATGAGTAGAGTTGGATCTGTCGATGAGGCAGAAGTGAGTGATGGTATCTTGATACCTCAGGTAATAGTAGCTGTATGATGAGATGCAGTGACTATGGATGTTCCCGAAGATGTTTTCTTTGGAACAAGTTAATGAAGTGTGTCTGCTTCGGTGTTGTGGCTGAGTTCAGCATGAAGTTTCTGCTTTGGTTTGGAGTCCGAATTTCTCGAAGATCTTTGGAATAGGAAGTCCTTGGCATCAGTGTCAGCAGTGCAGCTCGGAGTATTCTGTGATGGCAGGAAGTTTTCTGGATGAGCAGTTTTTCTGGAAGTGAAGTTCAGAAGCAGTAAGAGGATCCATTTCTTCGATGGATTGGATAGTTAAGTTGAGCTATTCTGATTGGTAAAGAGGAACAGTTTTCTTTGGAATTAGGCTGGGTTGATCGCAAAAGTGACTTGCGATTGTCTGAGTGTTCTCTTGGGTTGTCAGAATTTTCTGGATGTCTTCAGAGAAGTCAGAAGTTTGTCCGCATCTGAAGGTTGAGTTTTCTTATCGACTTGGATTCCAGGAGTGATACCGGTGGTTCAGTCTAGTGGAAGGATGTTTCCTAGAGATGGAGTTGGTGAAGCAGCTCAAGTTTTGCTGGAGTATTTGAGTTTTCTTTATGGATCAGTGAACCTTATTTCTAGAAGTGAGTTGTCCAGTCTGTGCTTGTGTTCTACCTCAGATCAGAGTTGAGCAGCGAAAGCAGTTTGGAGTGTATCTCTGGATGGGAGAAGTAAGTTTGGAATCTACTGATTGTTGTGAAGTAGAGTTGTGTTTTGGATCTCTTCTGTGTTCTGACCTGGATAAGTATTTGGACTTCGGAATTGAATTGTCAGTTTGGATTATTAGAATTCATTGTGTTTTACGTATCTCTGAGGGAATACGTATTTGATCTATCTCTGGTTTTAGAATCTGCAGTTTTGGAAGTTTGGTAGTTGAGTCAGACTCGTTTGTAGTCTGATATTCTGTTTAGTTCTGTAGATCTAGATGAGTAGGAGATCTATAGCTTAGTAGTTTAGATTGTTTGTAGAGCGAGTATTCCGGTATATATATATATATATACTTGGGAAAACTCGAGGTATTTTATCTAGAATTTAGTCTAGATAGTTAGAATTGTTTGATTGGATGATTTGGCTGCTATGGTTGCTAGCATATGGATGATAGTATATGCTTGTGTTTTAAATTAAAATCTTTAATAGATTATTAAATTACCTTTGTTTAAATTTCGGGGACGAAATTATTTTAAGGGGGGAGGAATGTAATATCCCGAAAATTTTAACAATATCAATTTAATAATCTGTTGAATAATTAAATTGATATTGATGATCTTTGATAATAAAATTTGAATTTAATTTAATAATCTAATTAAATAAGTATCAAATATGTTAATTTCAAATAATAAGTATAATGTATTATTTTGAATATGTATAAATTTTAATACTAAAAGGAATTGTTATTTTAAATTGAATAAATAGTGTATGTAAAAAATATATAACTTAACTTTTAAATTGAATCTTAGGATTTAATTTAAATTGAATTTGAAATTTAAGTTTTGAAATTCAAAAGATATATATATATATAGATAAGTGTTTAAATAAATAAGAAAAAGGCTTTTTAAATAATTTTAAAATAAATAAATATGAGTAATTACTTAAATGACAAGTGTCATTATCTAAAGCTTTTATTTACATTTAAACTAAAAGGATATTACTTAAATGACATGTGTTAACACATTAAGTAGCCAAATAACATGTGTAAATAAATGGTAAACTCAAAATGACAAGTGTCTTAATTATATTCTTTTTCTTTTATTTTTATAAAATCACAAATTCACTTATATAAACATATGCATTCCCTTTACTTGATTCTTTCTATTCTCCTTTTTAAAACAAGATAAACTCCTTTCTCAAACAAAAATCTGAGATTAAAATCAGTAACCATATATCAAAAAAATCTTCTAATCTAAAATCAGTAATCAAATGCCTCAAACCAAAATCAATCCCTATATTCTCATTTTCAAATCAAAACCACTCAAGTTAAACAATCAAAACCCTGTAATTCTCTTTTCCAAATCAACTCCTCACAAACCTGAAATAAATTCAAAAGCCTGTAACTTATGTTAAAAGAAGACTGCAAATCATCTTTAAAAAGGAAACAAATCTGCATTCTCTTCATCTGGAAGCCTGCAGTTGTTCTTCAAGACTGTCTGTAACCAAGCTTCAGTAGCATGCAAAGCTTCTGGGGATTTAAAGCATTTCAGTTTCAAGTTTTAAAAGATCAAATCATTTTCCAGTCTTAAGCAAAACAGTTTCACAAGCTATTTCAAAAGAATAAGGCTCTGTCTCCATTTTTATTGGTGAGTAACTTTTAAAATTTAAATAAAATTAGGTTGCATGCTAGTATGGTCGAATATAAATGTGTATTGCATATATATATATAAGTGAATGTCTATATTTAATTGTATGCATGTCTGTAATATTCTCTGTTCTTTTTTTCCTGAATGTTAAAACAGTTCAAATCTATTGCATGTGATAAATTAATATGGATATGATATAATATGTTTGCATGAATGATTCATTCTGAAATATGATTGAAACTACCCTATATACATGGATGTATTTGTTTGAAAAATAGCTGAATTACTGAGTATATACATATGTGCATGTCTGTCTGGCCTCTGTTTGATTCTAACAGACTAAACCAAGTTTAAAAATCTATATCTCTAAATCGAATTCAAATCTGTTGATATTATAAACTAAGAAAACGTTTATTTTTGTGTGTAGTTTAAGTTAAAAATAATTCTATGGATAGATTATGTTGTATAGTTAACTAATGGTAAGTTTTACAGTGAATAACCAAATTTGGTGAAAATTCAACGTATTTAAAACAAGAATTCAAGCATGCTATTTTAATTCATTTATAAAAATAAGAATTTTAGAAGTAAAATTGTGATTTTTAGTAGTTCATAATGTAAGGAATTTTAAGAGGACCATTTTCTCTTTAAAAATTAATTTCACCACCGTGGGTGGGGAAGACATCGGGACGGCAACGCTGGGAGGTGCGCATAGTTATGGTGAAGAGCTTGACCGTGGCCATTTGTTGAATTAAGGCTTGGATTGGGTTGGGCGGTGGATTTTAGGGTTTAGTGTTGGTTTCAGTTGTGGTGGAATCGCGACCAATTTGGGAGTTCGTGACATGATCGGAATGCGTGAATTTTTGGCAGAGAGGTGGCGTCAGGATAAGGCTTTCGATCGGTGGTAGTGTGGCTTCGATCAGAGAAATATGGTGGGAGCAGTTCATCGATTTTGGGCCGGGACTGATTTTCGATGGTTCAAGCAAAAACTGTTTTTCGTTCGGGAAAGATGCACGTCATCGTCGAGAGGGCAGTGTCGATCAGTAGAAGAAGAGGCATCGAATTAGGGGATCGCGAGGCCGGATGGATCATCGGAGGGATGGTGCATGTGCACCGCGTGCACGTGATATCTCGACATGGACGAATCTGAGTTAGGCGAGAAGAATGGGTTTCGTTTCAGACTGGGTTACTTCGATTGTATCGTGGTTCGTGATAGTTGTTTGAGTCGATCGGAGTTGAACTTCCTGAGTTGAGCGGCACCGGAAATCAATTTCTGGGTGATCTGGAAGTTGATAGGTATAGGAGAAGAAGCTTTGTTCTCGGGATTGTCACGAGTCCCTTGCGTGAGTTGCTCGAAGAAATGGAAGAACGGACTCGAAGTTGTTGAGTATAGGCTCGGGTTTGGTTACAGATTTGTAACCTGTCAGTATTTTAGAAATTTAAAATGGTTTTAAAAATTTGAAAGCAGATTTAAACAGGTTTTTAAAATCAAGTTTAAGTATGGATTCAAATTGAAATTTTTATCCTAGTTTTGAGATAAATTAAAGTTTTATAAAATCAAATATTTAAACAAGTTAAAGTTTAAAGTATAATTTGAATTGGAATGTAAAGGTAAATTTAAAAGTAAAAGGTTTCAAATGACTTGTAAATGATAATTTAATTGTTAATAAGAATGATGTTGTTATCTTAAGTAAATTAAGATTTATGATTTGTAATTCATTAATTATTAAGAGATTTAAAAGGTAATTAAGATTTAATTAAATTAAATTAAAGGTAAATTAATTTGAAATCAAGGACTATTAATTAGATAAGATTGGATAAGTTAAGGTTATAAATTAATGGTTAGGAATAAATAAATTAAGTAATTAAAGATAAATTTATTGGTAATTAATTTGTAATTAATAATGTTTAATTAAAGTTTAATTATTTAAGAAAAATAATTAAAGAATAATTAATAGCTAACGTAGAACTTTAACTTGGGTTTAACAAGTAATTAATTAATGTGATTAATTGTGATAATTTAATAGATTAATTAATTAAGGTTAAACATTTGTAGAAATTATTTAAATATAATTACTTAATTGAAGTAATTAAGAAATTTATTACTCATTGTAATTAATTGAGTTTCTTTTGATTAGTTAAGTTAATTAACTAAGTTTAATTAATTTAAGATAATCACTTATTGATTTGTGAAGTATAAATTACTTAATGTAATTTAATGAAGAATAATTACTTAGGAAAGTAATTAATGGATAATTATTTATGTAATTAGTGAAGTAATTAAGGGAAGTTAATTACTTAATAGAAATTAATCAAGGGATTAATTAAAGATAATTAATTAAGGAGTAATTAATTTATTTGAGGAAGTAATTAAGGGTAGTTAATTACTGAATAAGATTAATCAAAGGTGATTAATAATTATGATTTAATTGAAGATTAATTACTTAATGTAATTAATTTAATTAGAGTAATTAATAATAAAAATGTAATTAGGGATCATTAATTAATATAATTAATGATGTAATTAAGAATTGATTAATTAAAGAATAATTATAAATGAAGTGATTAATTAATATAATTAATTAAGAAGTAATGTAATTAATTATAGTTAATTAATAAATGAAGAAATTAATTAATTTTATAATTAATTAATTAATGAAGTAATTAAAGGTTAATTACTATAAGTGGTTAAGAGTAATTAATTTGAGAAATTAATTTAATGCTAATTACTTGAATGTAATTAAATGTAATTAATCAAGGATGATTAATTAAAATGAATAATTGGATAAGGGTTGATTAATTAATTGATAATTAATTAATAGTGACTTAAGCAAGATTGTTAATGATGAAAGTAATTAATTTAATTTATTTTAAATTAATTAGAGATGAAGTATTTAATTTAATTCATTTTAAATTAACTATATATGGTGATTAATAAATCATTGCTTAAGGATATTGAATGATATTGATTTATCTTGAATGGTTTGAGATCTCAGATATGAGATAATTGATACTGTATTATTTGGATGCTTTGGTTGCATAGTGATGATGATATGGATTATCTGTTATAATGATAATGTTGATTATCTATTGTAAATCTATGAATTATCTATCTGTGTGTAAATAGATAGTAGAATTGAATTGTTTTAACCTTTAAAACAACTTGGCCTTAAAAGATACGCTTTGGATTTCGATGAGACCGGGTTCGGGTTTCCGTATACCGGATTTCCAGGTCTGGAGACCCGAATACCACATCGATCCAAATTAACGATAGGTCGTGAATCAAGTGAAGATGAAGATTCAGAGTGCAAGGGTTATTGTCGTTAACTCTGAGGGTGATTCCAAAACGAGTGTAACGAGATAATGCCTTCGGTTTCGTTCGAACCCGGAACGAACTTGTATGGATTGAATGCTTTCAGAACATCGTCAGGTGGACGATGAGCATTCTAAGTGATGTGTTCTTTTCTAAGGTAATCGTAACCTCAAGCCTCACAAACCGGGAATGGCTAAAACAGGGGAGGTGCAGCAAGGTTAGTGGGTAGCACCCAAGTAGGACAAGGTTACCTCTGTCTAGATGTCCCTTTCTATTTTCGACTTAGTGGTGCGGTTGCTGATCCCAACCGTGAGGTATCTTGTGCGGGAATTATCCAGTAAGGGATGTTCCGACCTTGTGTTGCAGGGGATTGGGAGTGATCCTCGGTACGGTGATCTAGGCCACGTACTGTGATGGGCGGTACCCCGGTAGCCCTGCCATTGTATGGAATCCAAACTCCAATAAGTGCCGTACGTATTAGTTGTGCCCAACTATGTTGGAATGTGAGATGTAAGCATTTCAGCTATTTCTGTATTTTACTTGAAAACCCTAGACCCTATTATAATACAATCAAATTTCCTATCAAATGTTTTGGTTAGCGTAAGGTAAAAACTTACCCATGTTTATTTGTGGGGAGTCTTACGTGATACCTTTTCTTTCAAAAGGTTTTGAAGTTAAACAAGTTTAACCTGTTACTCACACCAGACCCATGTCTGACCCAAGTTGTTTATTTCTGTTTTATAAACTCTTGGGTACTCAAATTTTTACGAGTAGCCAAGGGATTCAGGTTAGCCTTGACGAATTATGGAGGAGCAATGGAGCAGGAGGCTTCAGCGTTGTAGATATAGATAGTAGTTTCCGCTGTGTTGATCTTGTTTAGATCTTTGTTTTGTATTGAGATGTAATATCTAGACAGATGTTTATAACTGTCTAGTATATGATGTGTAATCTGTGTAACTCTGATAAGTGTTGTATATGATACTATGTAATAGTTATGTGATATATTATATTTTATTCCGATTCCGCTGTGAGTATTTGTGTTTCTTTCTTTTCTCTTCTTCTCTTTTCTACTTCTCACCCCTTTTCTTTCTTACTGTCGATGCGAGTTTCCGGGAGTGGAAAGTCGGGTCGTCACAACGAATGTGAGAATCTGTGTTGTATTTCTGTTTCTTCTTCTTCTATCTCTTTCTTCTTTTTCTAACTACCTGGAATTTTTCGGGATCGAAAATTCTAGGTCGTTACATTATTATTAAAGTATCAGTATTCAAATATGGGAACTATAAAAACAATTTATTCTTAATTAATTAAAGTTTAACATTTTACACTGATATCTGTTTAGTTAATCTATAAAATTTTATAAACTTTTAAGTCAATCAGTATAATTAATTAATTACCAGTTCCTGAGGATTGTTGGGTAGCGAAAGTTGAGGGCGCTGATGCCTACAGGGGCATTTGGGTTATGCTGTGACGACTGTGTAACTCGATGTCGCTGCGATCTACTGTGTGGACCATAGCGAAAAACGTGTGGAGGATGAGTGCCAACAGTCTACACTTGATTTTTCTGGGATGGCAACGTAACATCGGTAGACTGCGATCTATGGTCAAGTGGAGAAGTTTCATTCTTTTGGCAGTGAAATTCGAGGGCGTTGATGCCTACAGTTATATGGGTTTTTGCTGTGATAGCAACGTAAAGCCCGTGTATAACTGCGATCTGTAGCGGGTTCCTTGGCGTAATCGAGGGGCGCAGAGGCCTACAGTTATCTATGGATTTTGCCGGGATGGCAACGTAACCATCGGGTTAACTGCGACCATGGATAGGGGTGATGATTTCCAGAGCATTCTCACCAAATATATTTCCTCTATTTTCAAAAACTGTTTTCTATATTTTCAATAAAATTATTTTCCAAGTATTTTCACTGGGTGTTGAAAACGGGTTTACCAAGTATTTATAGATTTTCAGTCCTACGCTTGATCAACATATGACCGAATTTCTGTAAGAACAAGGATGGACTTGTCGAAACATCGAGTTATAAATGTATTTTTATAAAAACTATTTTAGTAATATTATATAGATTTTTAAAGTATTTTAAAAATGATCAAAGAAAATTTATCTGATTTTAAGCATTTTAATAATTCTGGCTCCGTTCCTTTTCGAGGACGAAAAGTTCAAAGGGGGGAGGAATGTGACGACCCGAGATTTTGGCAATAATTATTTTAATAAGCATCTAATCTGATTAATTAAAATATAACTTAGCATTTTAAAAACAAATAAGACTTTTGGCCATTTAGGATTTATTTATATATATATACTTCTGTATTTGTGAAGAAAACTATGATTTGAAAATTCAAACTAAGGTCTCTCAAAAATATTTAAAATAAAATCTATCTTATTCACACTGAATATAAGTATATATATATATATACAAGGATATAAATTAAGTATTGATAACTTAAACTCAAAATATATGTGTATAAGGATAGAAAAATATATATAAGTGGTTATTGTGTGTATGCAACATAAGTAAAAACCTATAACAATAACTATAATAACTTTATAATATGCACATAGGGTATAAAGCAAAACCAGGCAAAGAAAAGTATGTGTGTGAAGTTTAGATATGCATAAGTATGGATGAGTATGTAAACATGGAAGGAGACACTTGCATTTAATGCTATCAATTCAAGCACAAAAAAGTCATTTCGCAACCTTTATACATCACTTCCTTTTCATATCTGGTCATAGAAAAAGAAATATAAAAAAAATGTGTGTACCAGCAAATACATATCACCTATAAAACATTTCTCTATATATTGTCCCATTTTCGTTCAATCAGGGATACCAGAGAATAAGTAAGCATTAACATCTTACAAGCTTAAATAACATCTCAACTAAACAAACAAGAAGATAAAAAAAGGGATCAGGCTAACAGCTTTTCAAAACAGAAGTGTGTTCTCTGTTCAAACTTTTTACTTGTGAGTATTCCAACCTGGTTTCCTCTGTTTATTTTTGAAATGCCTGTGAGTAACATTTTCTTCTAAAAGCTTAAGTACAAAATCTGGTTGCATGTAATTTCTGAGATGAACTATGAATTGTGTGTGAATATATATGAAATACCTGTGTATACACGAATGTATAGATGGATGCTTTGCTGTTGTATCTATTTGCTGCATGTTCTTAGTTTTAGAAGCTAAAATTATGATCAAAATTCATTTCCTCTCGAGCTAATCATTTTTAGGAATTAGGTTATAAACAAAAGTTGTTTGTCTCATCTTAGATTATAGCTTAAAATTTTATTTACGTTAAAATAAATTGAAAATGCCTCTGGGAACCAAAGGACAGTGAAAATGTAAGTCAATTCAAGCATCTAAATTTAATAATTCAGGTATATGATCTGAATCCCTAAACTAAATCATCATTTTTGGAAGTGAAATCATAATTTTTAGAAGAGGATCGAACGAGCAGTTCGTGTTGAACTGAAATTGTTGTTTTGGGTGGTTTCTGATGATCGAGATGATCTGGGAGGTCGCGTTCATCAGTGGAGCAAGTGGGATGATCAGAGGGTTTGGGGAAAATATTAGGACGACGATCAAGGTAAGGTGGTGACGGTGGTTGATCGATGAAGTCAGTTGACCTAGTTTTGGCATGGTCTGGTTTTTGGGGATGGCACGATCCCTCTGGTGGATCGAGTTTCACGATACTCTGGGGAATGGAAGCTTGGGGGTTGTCGAAGACGTGGCTGAAGCCGCTGGCACTCCGGTGGTTGGAGGAACGAGAATGAGGTGTTTCCAGGTTTCCATTGTTGTTCCAATTTTGTGCCAGGTTGCTCGATTTTGTTTCCGAGTGGGAATCGAAGTGGTAATGGTTGGAATCTTGAGGGAGGTTGGTCGCCGACTTGTGAGGATCATCGCTGATGGTCGGAAGCGACGACATCGCTAGTACATGTGCACGGTGCACATTTTGATCTCTGATGGAGTTTTGGGTTGAAGTAGGGGAGTGGACCCGAGTTTTCTCGAGTGAGTTTCAGGGACAGCTCGAAGATGTGGGATGTATGCTCGAAGACTTTTAGGTGTGGCTCGGGTCAAACTATTGGTTACAGTTTTTTTTAGCCTATTAGTGTTTTAAATTCAAAATGAATTTGGAATTTAAGGCAAGCTCTTAAATAAAGTTTTAAAACCCAGTTAAAGTATGGATTCAAATTAACTTTTGTATCCTAGTTTTAAAAATAAATAAAGTTGGAAATTTAAATTGTTTAAACAAGTTAAATGTTATGTATTTTTTTTCAATGAAACGTTTAAAACTTTAATTACATAAAATTCTTTATAAAAGTTTCTTTAACATTTGTCTTAAAAAAGTTTATAAAATTGGTTAAAAATTTGGTTAAGTTTAAATTTGTTAATCATTCTAAACCTTAAATTTGAAATGAAATTTGATAGTAGATTTTAAAATAAAATGTTCAAATGCATATGTTAATGAAATTAAGTCATTAATAAAAGAATGATTTATCTTAAAAATAATTTAGGTTTAATGATTAATGTTGATTAAGTTAATTAATTAATGGTTTAGTATTGATCAATTAGTAATTGTTGACTGTTAGTTAGTAAATTAAGGGTTAATTAGTTAAGTAATTAAGGAATAAAGGAATAATTAATTTGTAATTAAGAAATCATTAATTGGATAAGATTTGATTATTAATTAATGATTAATAATAATTAATTTAAGTTTAAGTTTAATTACTTAAGAGGAGTAATTAAAGAATTGTTAATAGTTAATGAAGATCATTAACTTGGGATTATTAAATAATTAATTAATGTGGTTAATTTTAATAATTAATTAGATTAATTAATTAAAGATAATCATTTGTGGAAATTGTTTAAGTATAATTACTTAATGAAGTAATTAGTGATGATAATTACAGGTGTAATTAATTGTAGATTGAAAATAGTTTTGAGTTGGAATGGTTAAGAATAATTGATCTATGTGGTCAATTAAAGTTAGATTAATTAATGTGATTAAAATTAATCAAGGAAGATTAATTAAGATAAATGATTATTGGATGATAAATTAATTGATTTGTAAATAATTAATAAGCAGGATTTAAAGGTAATTAAAGAAATTAATTTAATTAAATTGAGGTTAGTTAAATTAATTAAAGATGGTATGGTTGATTAATCTTGCTTATGGATGATTGAATGATATTGTGTGCCTTATATTAGATGATATCTATGAAGTGATGTGTGATGCTATGTGATAAAATATGTTGGGAACAACAGTGACATCCTGTATTTAAAGTTGAATTGTTTATTTATTTTAATAACTTGGTTAAGATGACATGGGATTTGAAGGGACCGGAGTCGGGTATTTGAAAATACCCGAAACCATTTCGATTAGAAATTTGCAATAATTCTTTATATGGGAAATCAATAGACTGAAATGGAATATTATGGACCTTTGAACCCAGTTAGAATACTTGGAATTTGAGTTGTAAAATAAGCATTGAGTATAACAAGTAATAAACTCGTAGTAAAGTACAAGTTACCCGGGTTTCCTTTTATGGTTTGAATTTAGAATTTCTAATTTTAAGGGTTTACTCACGCTGGTTTCCAGCCTGACCCGGGTGTTACTTGATGTAATACTCGGGTCAGACCGAGTATTGCAGATTTTCATGTAAGGACGTTCTAGAGCTTAGGAGATGAGCTAGGTGGCAGGAACGTATGGAGTGTTTCCGCTGTGATATATTTCTGTTTATCTGAGATATGTTGATTTATATATGTCCAGTGATTGTGTATGTGTGAACTCTGATGTATTAAAATATAATTGACAGATACAATATTCTTTGTAAACTGGTATTATTTGATATTATATTTTGATCTGCTGCGAATGTGAGAATCTGTGTTGTGTTTCTGTTTCATCTTCTTCTATCTCTTTCTTATTTTTCTAACTATCTAGAATTTTTTGGGATCGAAAATTCCGGGTCGTTACATTTGAATGTGGTTTGGTTATTATAAGGTAAAAACTCGTCGTGCTTATGTGTGGCATGGTCTTACGAGAATCTTTGTTTTTCAAAAGGATTTCTGAAAGTAATTTAATTCAAATTGAGTGTGTTTTCTCACGCTGGTTTTCCAGACTGACTCGGGTGTTATTTTTTTATAATGCTTGGGTCAGACCGAGTATTACAAATTCAGGTTAGGATGCTATGGAGCTCAAGAGACGAGCTGAAGGAGCCTCAAGCGTATTCCATGTACTTGATTATATTCCGCTGTGTGTATGCTGTATATTCAACACATGTGAGGATCAGTTATTATAACTGTCCAGATTGATTTGTTGATTGTTCTACTACGATGATGGTATGTATAAGTAATTGTTATAGTTCTTTTTGTATAAAGAGATGTTATTATCTATTATATATTGTTCTTCTACGATTGTGAGATTCTAAGTTATTGTTTCTGTTTCTTTTATTTCTTTATTTTCTTTTCCCCTAACAATCGGTTTTTTCAGCATTCGATTTCTTGGCATGTAATACAGTGGACGTATTACTGTCGATTTTCGAGAGTCGAAAATCCGGGTTATTACACAAGACATATCCAATATTCTTCGTCAATGGACATAACTTCAACACCAAAGAATATGGTGCTGAAAAATTAACTAACAATACCAGTGTATTTGTTAAAGGCAGTGATGATCCAAATGATTATATAAAGGATTTTTATGGCGTGTTATCCCAAGTTTTGCAATAGACATATTTCACAAGACCTGTGAAGGAAGTTTTGTTTAGATGCAACTGGTTTAGCAGTGTTTCAGGTTCAGGAATCAACGTACACCCAAATTATATTCTTATTAAAATAAATCATACCTCGCGTTATCATAAGTACGATCCTTTTTTACTCTTCAAAAAAGACCTATAAGTTTATTGCACTCCTTATCCTTCTATAAAAAGAGATAAAGCAGATTGGTCGATAGTTTTTAAAACGAATGCAAGATTTACATTTGATGGAAAGAATATTCCAGATGAACAAGCTTGTCAAGTAGATATCGAGGAAAATGGTGAAATAACAATAACCGACAATCAAATCAATTTTGGACTTCTAAATGATGAACCAAATGTATTAGTAGAAGCATTTGAGACTACAGAGGAAAACAATATAGAGTACGAGACCGAGTCTGAATCGGAAAACGACGAGGACTGATTAATAATGTACATTTTGATAGAAGGTAATTTATGTGATTATTTATGTTACATTTTTCTCATTAACAAAGATAGGCTTTCTCATAATAAAATGATATGTTCTGCCATAATAAAAATGTTTGTGATATGTATTATGCTTTTTTTCCAACGTCGCAGTTCTTCCTATTCAAGTTCCCCCTTTTGTTTTCAGAGAGGGACCGCCGCTGGAGGTGATGGCAGCGGCCTATCAGAGCAGGCACCGCATACCGTAATGACTTTGTAGCCTAAAGAGGATGGGTCATAAGTATTAATATTAGCATTAAAAATATTTTGTGTATGATATATTAAAGGATTGTTTCATATTTAACACAAGGGATTTGAGCTGGAGCCATCAGGGATTGTCCTTAGTATTTCAAAGCAGGCTTATATGAGTAGGATGACTACATGTTGGCCTAGATGGAGTATGATCCTAGACCCTATCAGGTAGAATATCTGGTAGGACTTCCTTGTGAGTGTAAATTTATATATCATTATATATTACTACTTTACAATTTGATGACTAAGTATAAATATATAACATATATTTTTTCAACGTGCAAGGGACGGATAGACTTGTAGGAAACTGACATTCCCATTTTCCAGCGCCACTGTAGTTCAAAAATTGCTAAGAATTACCAAGACATAATGTATGGCCATAGGAAAGCAGGGAAGAAACCTACCTGGATGAGCGCTAGCTTATGGAATGTTTGGGTTGCTTGGTGGAACAACGATGAATTTAATGTAAGTCTGTCATATATCACTTAAATTTGTTTTATAGATGTAAAATATAGCGTCCAATTTTAATTTGCAGGTGGAGTCAGTTAGGAACTCCAAGAATAAAAACAAGAATCCGGTCACACGTCACTGTGGTTCTAAGTCATTTCATCATCATCATGATAATCTGGTAAATTAATTAATTACAATTATAAACAGTTATTACATTTTTATATTTTAAGTTATAAATTATTAATAAACAGTTATTACAACAGTAATACATATATACTAATTATTTCAGAAAAGAGCGCGTGGTTATCTCGTCTCATATATGGATGTATTTTCTCATACTCATGCCATCAAGCAGATAGACAAAGCTGGCAACCTCACGTACGCATGAGAGAACGAGGATAAACCAACGGCTTCCTGTGTAAGCATATTTTAAATTTTAAGGTATTAATATTGATCAGTTTAAGTAATTAGTTATAATAAATTAAAATAATATTGTGTAAATTTCAATTGTATTTTATTTTGCATTGTAGCAAAAATTTCAGAAAGCACGAGCACAAATGCTAGAGGGAACAGGACGGGATGAGTTGACGTGAGATATGGAGGATGCTATTTTTAACTCTATAATGGAACCGATGTCGCGATGTAGGCGTTTTGGCTATGGGAACCAAGCAGTAATTTATAGAAATAAACTACCTTATAAAAGTTGCATAAGTTTTATAAAAGTTACGCAAGTTCTATAAAACCTTATTTCTATTCGTAGGCTAGGACCTCCCAGAAAACGTACCAAAAAGCTTAGGACAAAACAGAGCTGAGAGCCACAGATGCACAGCCATAAGAGCAAGACCGCCTTCGTGCTATGGAAATGGCACAGCCAAACCATCACTTGGCGGAGTATGTACAACAGCATGGGTCATTCCCTTCACCGTCGGGTGCTTTCGGAGGCAAAGACGAGCCTTGATAGGTACGTTACTTTGTGTTTGGACATTTTATATATGCACTTAGAGATGGTGAGTATGATGTGTTTTGTTATGTTTGATAACATTGATGAGTGGTTAGATGTTTTATATTGATTTGGGTATGTTTGATACATTTTGTGGAGATGTTTGATGTTGATTGGATATGCTTGATACATTTTAAGGAGATACTGGATGTTTGATTGTATGTTTGTTGGATTGTTTGAGCTTGATTTGCTGTTAATATTGTTGTATAATATGTGAATTTAGTTTGTGTGTATATATGTGTGTGTGTGTGAGAGAGAGAGAAATAGAGATGTGATATAAATTGATGTATATGGATTGTATGGGTATCGAATGACTGCTAGGGAAAAAGAAACATCCAGGTTACCGACGATTATCTAATCAAAATATTCCGATAAATAGCAATGGCTATCGACAAAATCTTGGTAAGGTTTGTGGTCACATGTACACCGTCAGCTGTCGGAAACCGTTGCTAATAGCTGTATGAAGTCGTCGGAAAGCCATGGTCGATTTCATCGAAAAGAGTCGAGGAGCGCCTACGCTATTCTGACAGCTATTCCATTGGTTATTGACGGTCGTCGATGGCTATTTGCCGTCGGAATTTGATGTTATAGTTATTTTACAACGTGTTGCATTAATAATTATGGTGCATGTCAAAATGGTGGGATTTGCATTCTATTCATCGGTAAGTTAAATCTTTGCACATTACTCTAAGTTTTTCATAATGAAAAAAGGCTTTCGTCTAGTACTCTTGATGGCTTTCGACCTTGTAGCATTTAAATTAGTCGATTAACATTGATTAAGTTATGATTGTAATTTATATCCGTTAGAGCAATACATACAAATTAAATTATAAATTAAATTTGTTCATTTCCAATAGTATTGTTAATTAATTGACCTCTGTATTGTACAATCTCTATCACGAACAACGACGTACTATAAAACTGACAATGAAACTACACAATACCCTCCTTAATATACAATCATGCAATATTAATAACATTACATAATATTCATTGAGCTGAATACACAGTATAAGCTAGAAGTATAGCATTGGAAATATTGAACTCATAAAACCTCGAGTATTGCTATAGTTGACATAACTGGAAACTACTAAATACTTGCTTCGTGCCTATTCATATAGACACACACACACACACAAACACATACAGAGAGAGTGAGAAGAACTGCGTTCATACACCTAAAGCAGAGTCATAATCTCCATCATCACCATCGTCATGGCCATCTCCTTCAGATTCTGAAAACCGTCTCTACATTGTATCATATGTTATACTTTTCCTGTTTGGTAAGTGGAGAACCTTCATGTACAATAGAGCCATATATGACCAATATGTTCCGGTGGTATTTTCCATCACTACAAGGAACATGAGGAATTCCAATGGAAGTTTCTGATGGCCCCGTCATATAGGTTTCGACAGCTTCCGACGGCTAGCTATCTTAATTAATTTAATTTATCACATTAACTTATTATTTATAGAAGTTTGAAATTTGAATAAAAATACTAATTTAATTCTTAAAAACTAAAGAAAATATTTTTATTTAATTCTATAATTTAGTGCCAGTTTATGGTTAATTATATTAGTGTTTTCGATAATCTTTTGTTGTGTAATTCGATATTTAACTTTATAGAAAATCAAACTCAAACGACCAATGTATGCAACTTTCAGCCCATCCATTATCAATGAAATTTATGGTGCATAAGTGTGTTATAAATTTAAATATTTTTTTTAACCATTGTATAAGTGATTATGAATTTTTAAATACATTTAACATTATAAATTCGTATAAAAGAAAATATTCAACGGAAAAATAATTTTTTTGAGTCTTACTTCGATCCATAGTATTTTGAACCTACTTCCAAAATATGATTAAAAAGTAAATAAATTTAGGGTGCCGATTTTAATTCTCAAATTTATAGTTGTTCATTTACATTCGGACTAATAACCTTTTGTTTGAAGGCTAAACGATCTTCAAACGAGAAGAAATTCAAGTCACATATATATACTTCATAATGTATTTAGTCAATCAGTACAACTAGAGTCGAGGAAAAATGAAAAGAAAAAAAATTACTCAAAATATGTCATTTTTCAAGGAGTTGTATAACAATTGATATGTATTCTTAGGACAACTTCTACGAAATTGACCCGTTTGAAGTCTAAATTTTTTTCTATATGCTTTTTTTTAAAATCTAGCTGTATAGATTGGATAAATTCATAATATGGTATTTATAGTTTGAATTTCATCTCATTCGAAAATCAGTTAATCTTCGAACGGAAGGTTTAAGTCCGAATATCGATGAATGACTATAAATTTGAAAAATCAAGTTTGATACCTTCAATCTGTTTATTTCCCTTTCATATTTCGATCATATGTCCAAAGTACCTTAGATGGACATAAAATTCAACAAACCTATTTCTTTTATTAAATATTTTATTTTATGTGAATTTATTATGTTAAGTACATTTAAAATTCACAAATAATTATTAAATCGTTAAAAGATTGTTGTATAACGAATAAACATAACCGTTTTGATAATTAGAAACAAAGCCGCGTTATTGTAAACTTTTTAAGTTTTTTATATCAAATTAAATTTTGATAATATATTAAATTAAACTTAATTTATCTTTAAAAAAGTTGAAAAGATAAATACAACCATCGAAAATCGTCGGAAGTATAGCCGTTGACGGCTGTCGGAAGCCATCGAAAAGTCACGTATATAACTGCAGCCGAACCCGTTTTCTTCCTCATTTCCACTTCATAATTCCTTATTCATCAAAACCTAAACCCCCAAATCCTCTCAAATTTGTCCATGTCCATCGTGAACCATCGCAATCTGTCAATTTCTTTGTCAATTTGCAATCGCCAACCGCCTACGCCTTTAACTCATCAAAAATCAAGTATATTCTCCTCCTAAACTATTTGATCCAAATTATGATAAGATTAGTGTTAATTTGTGCATATATTTATTGATAATAGCCCATTGATTAGTTATAATTGTGCATATTGGTTGATTGAGAAATGTTAACTAGGGTCATTAGTGTTTAAATCCGAAAATTAATGTATAGTTAGGACTAATTTGGGTTGATTAGTGTATATGTATATTAGTTTAACATAATTTAGTGTTAATTAGTGTATGTGTTATTTGAAATGTTGAAAAAACAATTTATTTACATAATCTCTTTATTAGTTTATATATCCTTAATTATATATAAATTTAGTTTATGTGTATGTGGTAATATATATAAACAAATTAGTGCATAAATTTAATTTTTTATTACCATGTAATAAATCAAAATTAGTATTAGCTAAAATATGTTAGAAAAACAAGTTTTTATTAGTTTATAATCGTTAAGAAGTTTAAATAATGAATTAGTGTCAATGCTAATATAAACAAATTAGTGTATAATGTACTTTATTTTTTAAATCTCTTAAAGTGTCTTTGACCCCGTCTGATAAGTATTGTATATGATCATTATATATATATATATATTTGTTTTTATTGCAAAACGAACATCAATATTCATCTAATACAATATTTGTCGGATTTGTCCCTGAATTAGACAAGTTACAAACACAATAAAGTAATTACATTTTGTATACTATTTTATCTTAAATGGTTCATAAAATTTCGAAAGCATTTTCTTTATGTTCCTTGTTTACACGCATTTATGTATGATACAGGAACAAACGGGAAGTGTTGCCAAAATTTTGTTGAATTGTTCAAAATGAAATGATTTAAACGTAAGCATTATTCTATTTTCAATGGGAAGTAGGATGACCGACCATCAAAGTAGGAAATAATGAAGTGAAAATATAATATTATAGTCATAATCTGTTAAAATTGAAAATATATAAGGTTTTATAAAAAAAGTTAAAACAATCAAATATTATATATTTAGTAAAAAATCAAAATATAAACAAATTAGTGTATAATGATAACATATTATATCATTAATAAAACATTAAAATGTATAAATGAATTGAAAAATTAAATCGAAAGTGATTGTGCTATAGGATCGAGTAATATAGAATATAATAAATAACTAGTGTGGAAATAATAGCAGTAAAGTAAAACGACACCAGGAATTTTTATACTGGTTCGAACTCCCATTCTATGTCCAGTCCCAGACTCCTTTTGGAATTAAAGCTAGCAAACTTCACTGAACCTGGAGGAACAAGTATAACACCGCCTGAGCAACATAATAGGACTTGACCGCTGTAACATTCCCCCTTCTGACCGCCTCCAGTCGGTAATTAAACCAACTAGAAACGTTCAAAAAGACGAATTGTTATTTAGTTTATAAAGTTTAAACAGAATCAGCCACAGAAACACAGAATAATAACAATGAATTTAAAACAAATGAATCTTTTATTTCATTACTATAAATCTTTTTATATACATCAGAGTTTATACAATTTAATACTGATACAGCGGAATATCTTAAAATACAATTTTCTTCTGAAAACAAAAGTGATTCTTTACTCTCTCTCTCTAACTTCGCTGCTCGAAAATCTTCAAGCTGTAAAAATACTCGGTCTGACCCGAGTATTATATTCAAAAGAAAATAATACACAGGTCAGTCTAATTCAAACCAGTTATTAGTGCATATAAGCAGTAATAATTTAAATAGACGACAGTCACAATAATTCCCGTCTATCCGACTCTTTTAACAAAGAAATCGGATAACGAAAATATAACACTTAACAGTGTTAACAATAAATCAGCAGATTTAAATCATCAACAGAGATAAATAAACAATTTATCATATCGACTAAATCAATTTAAAACAATTGAAATTGTCACTTTAAAGCCATCAAAACTCGATTGGATGCCGTACACGCACGCGTGTACGGCCTCGCCAATACAGTATAAAAGATCAATGCATCACGACACAAAAGAAATATCAATTCAAAACTGTCGATTCTGGGTGGCTGCAGTGCACACGCACATACATGTGCACTGCCTCGCCAATACAATAATGGTAGTGAAATACAAACCAAAAGAGTGGCATAAACAAAGATATAACATGTATGCACTGTAAAACTTATCGGTGCAAGCTCTAAAAATATCTATATGAAGATTTCACTGCAACTGGTCGGGAAGTGCAGCAGTTCAACATGGCGATCGACTGAGACAAGTACAGCTCTCCTAAATGTACTTGAATACTTACAACAAAAGGGTACAAATACAACATGCAGTTATATACAATGGCATAGGACCAGAGCCATGCAAGTGAGACCATACAACCAAGAATTTACAGTGCACTAAGTGGCAGCAGTATGAAGCTCCAACCAAAGTAAATATGAGATATGTACACAAGTAAATGTACATAACATCTACACATGGCAGAATGAATCAAAAGAGAACCAAATCAGTGTGAATGCAGGTCACCATATTCAAGACTATTTGTCAGCAACAAAAGACTCAAGTATATGCAAAGCTTCAACATGGATGCAGACATATCAAACTCCCAAAGATACAACAGTGAAGGAAACTGCATCTCAAAAATGCAGAACCCAAACCAAAAATGCAAATACCAACATAGATACAGAAACAGGTCAAGGCAATGAATCTGGCAACTCATAAATGAATGAAGCATTTACTCAAAGTCCATATATCATTTGGATATACAACCATACATGAATGAAAATGATCAGCAACTACACAGTGCAGTGGTGTTACAGAGATGTACCCAACAACAGAGATCAAGGTTACTGTCAAGGGTCAGTGATGAAAATGCAGACAACACGGTCAGGTATGGACAGCATGCATAGCTAAGCATATGTGCACTCAAATATAATGCACGCTCTAAATGATAAAAATGCAACACATCTACATAAGTGATCAGTGAAACCAAACAGTTTATATGAAACTTAAACTGCATAATCAACTGCAATGGCCACGAAGGCAAAAGTGAACGACTAAATGAACTGGACAACAACAAAAGCTACCAAGTGAACCAACAGCAACTGCTATAAACATGAATACAAAACCAACATGTAGTTCGAAATCCAAGCAGTGGTTAAGGCTAACCACAGTGCCATCATACCCAACTAGAAGTGGAACTACAAGATAAATCAAGTATAAATGCAGACCATAACATAGCATTATGGAAGAATGCAAACCGTAGAACATTTACAATATGCAGACCTAGGCTACAACTTCAGATTACACAAATGAACACATGGCCGAGAAGACAACATCATCCAGAACAAAGCTACAAGGCCAATGAACAAACAAGCAGATACATCAGCCTTAACAATGAGATGGAGACACAACCACCATTCAAAACAATTCAGTTCAAAATCCAAACAGGGGTCAAGATGCCAACTTCAATAAATATATAAAGTAGCAGAGGAGCTACTGAAATATGCAGTGCAGATGCCAACTACAAAGTCAATGTCGTGGTCATCACAAAAATAATAATTCACAAGCTAATTATCAAGTTCATCTGCATATTAAATATGCAACCAAAGGTTGCAGTGAAGACTACAATAATGCTCAAGTTTATCTACAATGGATCGACTAAGTGCAACAAATAAAATGTACTGTTTTTTTTTCTTTCCAAAATCATGCTTGCAGTTTTCAAATAAAATCATACGGTGAGCTCGACCAAGGTAAAAATACATGACCAAGTCAATCATTTCCAGAGAAAATAAAATGCAATTCGAACATACATATATACATATCAATTAATGTATATACATACGTGACTGCATACATATCCGCGAAGACTAAATGCAACTGGGTGCAAACAGTCCCCAAAACATGAATGTACGAATTGTAAACTAATATAATACTGTAACTGGACAGTACTACATCAACGTACACAAGTGAGGATTGAAGAACAACAACTACAACTAACTCATGCTTAACTAATCAGTGTGAACAAAACAAAACTGCAGAGAAGATCCATACCCAACATAAATTAACTACATGATGCACAATTATGTAGTGACAACATTAGTGAACACTTGCAGTTTCAAGGACGTAATGAACAAGTGCAGCCTTAACAGGCAAATCGAACTCAAGTGGAACAAAATGGAGAGGGAATGTGGATGAAAGCATATACATAGCAACCACCTCAGCTAAAACAAAGTAAAATCAAAGACAATTTCTTTTTGTTTTATACCCAAAATAAATTTTAAAACTGTCAGAAAAGCAAATGAAAGTCATTAAGCCGTGGATTACAAAAAATCAGCAACTTCAACACCCAACAAACTCAAATAAAATCCAGACCAGTTTAGTTCAGGCAGTATAGTTATGGCCGAGGTCAAATGTCAGATATAAAATCAAGATCAACTCGAAGCAACAGGCCAGAATAAATGCAGGTCAATGCCAGTGAATTCGAAATCAAGTTCGAAATCAAAAACAAGTTCGAAATCAACATGAATTTAAATACCAGTGAATTCGAGAGCAAAGAAGACAGTGTCAAAGAAAATCAAAACCAGGTAAACCAATTAACATGAAAATATACACTTTTGATTCGATCAGATAAATCATATACGTCCAACAATCGAACTGCCGAGATAAATTCAACTAATTACTCAAACAACAATATCCCAAATTCGAACAAGCTAGGAAACTAGAGACTCGAATTAGATGTGAGTAGATAGTACTACTCACCTTCTCTCGAAGCAAGGATGAGCAGAGCGAGAAGACGAAATCGACCTTCGATCGGCAAGCCAAAGTCCTCCAGATCGAAGCAATCGTCGCCGGCGCCTTCGAATTTTAACGAGCCCTAAATTTTGAAGACGACGAGGCTGGAGCCCTAAATTTCGTTCGCCATTTTTATCTTCGTTTGGAAAGGAACTAGGGTTTGAATGAGGAGGGGAGAGGGGGTCGGGTACATGTTTTATCAGAGAAACATCATGGGGGTATGGGCTGAAGCATGGGCCGGTGTATGATATTTTTCTTTTCTTTTTATTTTAAATTTTGTTTTTATCTTTATTAAAACAGTATGTTAATAAAAATTTTTTGTTATTTATTTGTAGATAAAATTCATTTCCTTTTAATCATCATTATTTATCCAACATTTATTTGCATATAAAATAACATATAAATTTCAAAAATGTAGAGTTTTAATTTAATCGAATAAGATGAATTTGATTTTAAAATCCAAAGATTTTATACTTTTAAAATTTCAAAGCAAATTGCCATATTATTATTAAATCCCGATTCAAATTTAAATTCAAACATATTTCTCATTTTAAATTTGAAAAATTCTAACACATTCACAATTTAAATCAAAATTTAATTCAATTATTAATTTAAAATAAATCTAAAATTTTGGGATCGTTACAAACTTCCCTCCTTAAAAACTTTTCGTCCACGAAAAGGAAAGGTTGTTAAAATTTCATTAATATTTATACTCTACTCAATTTTTTTTTCTAAGCTCGATATTTATTACAAATAGATGAATATAGGATTCATTTCATTTGTTTAATCTCACTAGTTTTGCTTATCTTCTCGTTTGTTCATTGATTTTCAAAAATCAAAACCCAAAAGTCTTTTACTAACATTTTTAATTTACAACTCAGATTCAAACTTAAAATCCGTCACGTTAGAGATTTATATAATATATCTCTTCCAAAGCTGTGGACTTTCAAAACATTACAAAGATCCTCTTCCTTAGTTCATTAGGTAGGAATTTTGTAATTTTAATTTTAGATCATTGATTTGCTATTTACAGTCTGAAAATACTTGCTAACTCGAAATTTAACAAGTCCATCTTCGTTCTCACAGACATTAGGCATACGCTGGCCAGGCGCAGGTCTAAAAATCTCCAAGTACTAAACATACTTGCTTCAATTCCCAGTGAAAATACTTTTAAAAATTCTTTTAAAAATGGATATGGAAAGCACGTTCCCCCATGGATTACAGTTCCACCCGGCGGTTACGCTACTATCCCAGTAGAGTCGCTTGTGGCTGTAGATTTCACATCTCTTAAATTTCGCCATGGTTGTCGCCATAGATTGCAGTACACACGGCGGCTACGCTACTATCCCAGTAGAATCGCTTGTGTCTGTAGGCATCACGCCCCTCAAATTTCGCTTGGCATTAGATTGCAGTTTACCCGGCGGTTACGCCACTATCCCAGTGGAATCGCTTGTAACTGTGGGCATCTCGCCCCTTAAATTACGCTAATCATCAATCAATCTAATCTCATCACGATGATCCATCGTGAGGGATTTTCGATTCAAAGTCACTCTGACTAAATGGAAATTCTACGTAGCTACGAATTTCAAATGGACACTCATCGAGAGTTCCAAAACCTTCTCAAATAATAAATGGAAGGTACTTTTCCATATCCTCAGTTTAGAAAACATAATATCATATATGTAGTACTTTCATTTCACATTTCGTACATATAACATCTATGTAAACATACATAAGATTTCCATAACAATGTCTTTCTAAACTAACGGTTTCAAATTTACCGTATTCATATATATAAGTTCTGAAAACCTACATATCCCATATTCATAACAAAATAGAGGATTTCAAAATTTTCCTCTAAGTCGATTTGGAAATTTAAGGTTATCTCAAACCTAATTCATATTCATAATTCCATTCATTATCGACTTTCACATTCAATTTGGATTTCACGCTTACATCGTCAATTCTCAACACAGAATTGATGTCTATCGATATATAACCTCTGAGCTCGTACGTCTCAGAGAAGGGTGTTAAGCTAAGAGAATAAATTCTCCGCCACCAACAGATATATATTTAATAAAGATCAATTGCTATGTCATCAATTCACAATGTTAGACATACAATCCAAATCATCATCTGAAATTCAAAGCTCAACTTATATTGTCTTTGATGTCGAAGTTAAACTCAATTTTAACTCAACGATTCAATCTTTTTGAAAAATTTCAAATTGAACAAATTGTTCAAATTCTCATTTAACTTTTCAACTTCGACTTCAAAAATTAATTTCAAATCATTTATTCCTTACGGAATATATTCACACCATTTCATATTTGGAAAAACATTTCCATACTTATTTAAAAATAAGTAATTCACAAATCCATTTTATTTTCAACATTTGAAAATATTCGATATACTTAAATCAAAATTAAGTATATATTTCATCTTTAAGGAAAGCATTCTCTTTCACATTTTTATTTGAGTCAAAAACGAATGTTACGTAAAACATCGTTACGACAACTCAAAATCACTAGTATAGGGATTCGAAATTTAGATAGATGTATAAATCCCGATACTATACAAAACATTTCCTTTCGGAAATCATTTACTATAACAACAGTGTTATAGTCCATCATTTCCTTATATTCGAAAACGTCTATTTCAACAATGAATGTTGAAATCTATGGTTGCGATATTCAATGCCTTTGAAAACATCTTTTTAAAACAATTAACTTCGTTTTAAAATATCACTTTCCCAAACATGTCCTTTTTATTCAATAATATACTCACGGTCCAAAATTGTGAATATACATCTTTTAACAAACTATAAGAATTTACTTATCAAAATAAGTCGGTTTCGAATTTATAAACAACGTTTATAAATTCCACTTCTATTTATAAAGACTTCAATTCATAAAAAATTTACTTCATTAATCATTCCTTTATAGCTCAGTTTTATATCAAAATTTTAATTTACAAGTAAATTACTTATAAATTCTTTTATTTCGCAACTTCGATTCATTTTATAACTTCACATTATAAAACTTTTAATTCTGAATTTTTTTTTTCATCCACTTATGAAATCCATTAATATTTCATTTTCAACACTTATACAAATCATTTTATAATTCCAATATAATATCAACCTTTTCAAATCTTCTATTTAAACCGTTTATAATAATTCAAAAAATCTAATTTAAACTATTATATAAATTTATCAGTTTTCCATTTCCAAGATAATCAACTAGTTCTTTAGTAAATCATTCATTGAATTGATTTTCACTTTAATCTCATTTGATTTATTTACATTGGATTTTACTAACATTCATTCCTATTCAATTAGCTTACTTTCACTAATTTACATTCAAGTTAGTTGCTTTCAATTCAAATCAAATTTGATTCTCTTTAAATTTACTTATTTTTCAATTTGAATTCAATTTACATAGCTTTCAATTTCCATTAATTAAATTTCATTAATACTTAATGAATTTCCATACGATCAACTAGCAACCAATGCACATTCAACTTAACCAAATTTATTTACTTTGCTTACATTCAATTTGGTTTAACACACTTAATTTCAATTGGTTTATATTCTAATTCAGATTGAATTTTTATACTCACCATATTCACTAATTCACTTTTACAATTAAAGTTGAATTTCCTTTCTATAATTCAAATTCATATTCATTCTTCACTTTATCAATTCATTTTGATATCAAATTCAACCTCATTCAACATTACTTAAGCTATGTTTCATTTTATCTTCACTTGCATTTATTTTCACCATACAGCTTAAGTTTGTCTCAAATTTATTTGAAATTCTATTTTATTTAACTTTTACTAAAGTCAAATTCATATCGCATTCAAAATTCAAATTTTGTTTTACTTAACAAAACTATTCAAACATTTTAACAATTGGTTTTACTTAAATTTCTCATTTTATAAGTTATACAACTTATTAATTTAAACTTCCCAATTCATATCATATAATCACTTATCTTTCAAGTTTAACTTTTCATCTCAATAATTTATCAAATCAAATTCATTTTATTTAACTTTCTTTAGTTAAATTTCAAATCATATATTTATTAATACTAATTCAATTCAAGTCAACTTTTCTTAAGTTAAAAATCTTTATTTTCAAAAATAGTTTTATACTTCTTTCGCTTTGAAAAACATTCTCCTTTAAAGTGTTTCTAGTAACTATTCATATTAAACATCATAAACTAAGCTTTGTGTAAACCAAAGCTCTGATACCACTCTGTAACATTCCCCCTTCTGACCGCCTCCAGTCGGTAATTAAACCAACTAGAAACGTTCAAAAAGACGAATTGTTATTTAGTTTATAAAGTTTAAACAGAATCAGCCACAGAAACACAGAATAATAACAATGAATTTAAAACAAATGAATCTTTTATTTCATTACTATAAATCTTTTTATATACATCAGAGTTTATACAATTTAATACTGATACAGCGGAATATCTTAAAATACAATTTTCTTCTGAAAACAAAAGTGATTCTTTACTCTCTCTCTAACTTCGCTGCTCGAAAATCTTCAAGCTGTAAAAATACTCGGTCTGACCCGAGTATTATATTCAAAAGAAAATAATACACAGGTCAGTCTAATTCAAACCAGTTATTAGTGCATATAAGCAGTAATAATTTAAATAGACGACAGTCACAATAATTCCCGTCTATCCGACTCTTTTAACAAAGAAATCGGATAACGAAAATATAACACTTAACAGTGTTAACAATAAATCAGCAGATTTAAATCATCAACAGAGATAAATAAACAATTTATCATATCGACTAAATCAATTTAAAACAATTGAAATTGTCACTTTAAAGCCATCAAAACTCGATTGGCTGCCGTACACGCACGCGTGTACGGCCTCGCCAATACATCATAAAAGATCAATGCATCACGACACAAAAGAAATATCAATTCAAAACTGTCGATTCTGGGTGGCTGCAGTGCACACGCACATACATGTGCACTTCCTCGCCAATACAATAATGGTAGTGAAATACAAACCAAAAGAGTGGCATAAACAAAGATATAACATGTATGCACTGTAAAACTTATCGGTGCAAGCTCTAAAAATATCTATATGAAGATTTCACTGCAACTGGTCGGGAAGTGCAGCAGTTCAACATGGCGATCGACTGAGACAAGTACAGCTCTCCTAAATGTACTTGAATACTTACAACAAAAGGGTACAAATACAACATGCAGTTATATACAATGGCATAGGACCAGAGCCATGCAAGTGAGACCATACAACTAAGAATTTACAGTGCACTAAGTGGCAGCATTATGAAGCTCCAACCAAAGTAAATATGAGATATGTACACAAGTAAATGTACATAACAACTACACATGGCAGAATGAATCAAAAGAGAACCAAATCAGTGTGAATGCAGGTCACCATATTCAAGACTATCTATCAGCAACAAAAGACTCAAGTATATGCAAAGCTTCAACATGGATGCAGACATATCAAACTCCCAAAGATACAACAGTGAAGGAAACTGCATCTCAAAAATGCAGAACCCAAACCAAAAATGCAAATACCAACATAGATACAGAAACAGGTCAAGGCAATGAATCTGGAAACTCAGAAATGAATGAAGCATTTACTCAAAGTCCATATATCATTTGGATATACAACCATACATGAATGAAAATGATCAGCAACTACACAGTGCAGTGGTGTTACAGAGATGTATCCAACAACAGAGATCAAGGTTACTGTCAAGGGTTAGTGATGAAAATGCAGACAACACAGTCAGGTATGGACAGCATGCATAGCTAAGCATATGTGCACTCAAATATAATGCACGCTCTAAATGATAAAAATGCAACACATGTACATAAGTGATCAGTGAAACCAAACAGTTTATATGAAACTTAAACTGCATAATCAACTGCAATGGCCACGAAGGCAAAAGTGAACGACTAAATGAACTGGACAACAACAAAAGCTACCAAGTGAACCAACAGCAACTGCTATAAACATGAATACAAAACCAACATGCAGTTCGAAATCCAAGCAGTGGTTAAGGCTAACCACAGTGCCATCATACCCAACTAGAAGTGGAACTACAAGATAAATCAAGTATAAATGCAGACCATAACATAGCATTATGGAAGAATGCAAACCGTAGAACATCTACAATATGCAGACCTAGGCTACAACTTAAGATTACACAAATGAACACATGGCCGAGAACACAACATCATCCAGAACAAAGCTACAAGGCCAATGAACAAACAAGCAGATACATCAGCCTTAACAATGAGATGCAGACACAACCACCATTCAAAACAATTCAGTTCAAAATCCAAACAGGGGTCAAGATGCCAACTTCAATAAATATATAAAGTAGCAGAGGAGCTACTGAAATATGCAGTGCAGATGCCAACTACAAAGTCAATGCCGTGGTCATCACAAAAAAAATAATTCACAAGCTAATTATCAAGTTCATCTGCATATTAAATATGCAACCAAAGGTTGCATTGAAGACTACAATAATGCTCAAGTTTATCTACAATGGATCGACTAAGTGCAACAAATAAAATGTACTGTTTTTTTTTCTTTCCAAAATCATGCTTGCAGTTTTCAAATAAAATCATACGGTGAGCTCGACCAAGATAAAAATACATGACCAAGTCAATCATTTCCAGAGAAAATAAAATGCAATTCGAACATACATATATACATATCAATTAATGTATATACATACGTGACTGCATACATATCCGCGAAGACTAAATGCAACTGGGTGCAAACAGTCCCCAAAACATGAATGTACGAATTGTAAACTAATATAATACTGTAACTGGACAGTACTACATCAACGTACACAAGTGAGGATTGAAGAACAACAACTACAACTAACTCATGCTTAACTAATCAGTGTGAACAAAACAAAACTACAGAGAAGATCCATACCCAACATAAATTAACTACATGATGCACAATTATGTAGTGACAACATTAGTGAACACTTGCAGTTTCAAGGACGTAATGAACAAGTGCAGCCTTAACAGGCAAATCGAACTCAAGTGGAACAAAATGGAGAGGGAATGTGGATGAAAGCATATACATAGCAACCACCTCAGCTAAAACAAAGTAAAATCAAAGACAATTTCTTTTTGTTTTATACCCAAAATAAATTTTAAAACTGTCAGAAAAGCAAATGAAAGTCATTAAGCCGTGGATTACAACAAATCAGCAACTTCAACACCCAACAAACTCAAATAAAATCCAGACCAGTTTAGTTCAGGCAGTATAGTTATGGCCGATGTAACAACCCGTATTTTTAACACTTTAAAATACGAATTAAAATGAAAATTTTGGATAAAAATCCGAAGGAAATAAAATTTTGTGTTGTTAAATGTGAATTACAAGTTAAAATACAAAATTGAATTCTGAAATAACTTATTTGTAATTTAAATATGGATGTTAACTTGTAGTGAATGTAAATAATGAATTGAATTTGATTGTAAACCAAATTGGTTATGATTGTAAACAAAGAATAAATAAAATGGTAGATTTAATAATGGAAGTTTATGCTATTGAAACTAATATAAATAAATGTAACTTAATATTACAGTTGATTGAAAGCAGATAATAACTGAAACTGTAATTCGATAAATATGTTAACTTGTAATTGAACGTAAGTAAAGATTTAAGTTTGAATGTAACAGGTAATTGAATTGAATTGAATTTGATTGTAAACAACGAAATAAATAAAATGTTACATTTAATATTGAAGTTATAATATGGAAATCAACGTAAATGAATGTAAATTAATATTACTGTGAATTTAAATAAGATGATAGCTGAAGAAAATGAAAGTAAATAAATTATAAACTATTGATAATAATGTATAAGTAAATGGTTGATTCAGTAATGAAAGTGTAAATCGAAATAAAAGAATTCATTTGGAATAAAAAAAAACTTGAATTTGAATTACAATATAATCGAACGCTGAATCGAATATAATCTTTTATATTGGATTTATAATGGAAAACTTCATTGTAGAAGATTGTTAATTACTGTGAAATAAAAATGGGATTTGTGAACAACTGAAATTTGATTTAAAAGTTAATAATTTAAATTGAGAATTTTATATTGAAATTAAACAGTCGAATAATTTATTTTTTCGAATATTGGATTTAATTAGACAATTAAATCAATAATTTAATAAGTTAAATTTCAGAAATAATTGTAAATCGAGTTGAATATGATTGAAAATGATTTGTAAAATTTTATCTTATCATATTGGAGTTATAGTAATGTTATAGAACTTTAAAAATTGAATTTAAAGTTAATTTGTGAAAATTGAATATTTTAATATTTAATTATCGACTAAAAAATAGCCATTTTTCGAACAGTCTCAGAATTTAACGAAACTAGTTCCATTGGATCCGTAATAGTTTGTTATTATCGGATTTCAATTTTCGTAGCAATCGGAGTTATCATTTGACCGTGGCAGCTCGAAACGCATCGAATTGTTTTTAATATTAATTCGGCGAGAGAAAATAGTCATTTTTTAAAAAGTCTCGGATTTCGACGAAACTAGTTTCATCGGATCCGTAATGTGATATTATTGTATGGTTTCAAATTTTGTGTCAATCGGAGTTACCGTTTGTCCGGGGCAAGCCAAAACGCATCGAAATCTGTTTAAATCGGTTTAATTTAAACTGATCGTTTTTCTCCGTAACTCGCACGGAGGACCGAATTAGCCTCCGAAACATATTCCATTGCGTTCGGAACGTGGGGTAAACCTTAGAAACGCCAGCCGGCACGCTTCGTTTGGAGTTCGAAAAATTTCGGATGAATAGTGTCGCGTATTTTTCTATAAAAGCACTTCATATTTTTTCTTTTTTGCAAAATAAACTAAACCCTAGGGTTTCTTCACTCAGCCGCCATTATCATTTCGAATGGCCAGAAAACGTTCTCGTTCTTCCTCAAATATCTCCAAATCCATACGTTTTCAAGCCTCAACTTCAACTGCAATATCGTAGAGGGTGACGAGCTCTTTCGATCCATATGGCTGTGATCATCATCGGAGCATCGTAGGAGGCGCAGCTGGCCAGGGAAGTCACGCCGTTCGACCTCGTGATGCGCGCAATTGGTGGCGCCGGATGTTGCCGCACTTGGCACGCACGTCGAAGGAGGTGAGGGCTACAAGGTGACGCTATCTGATCGAGTTGTATGTCGACGTGGTTGTCGCGGGTTAAAGCCCTAGGGCCAGCTCGGTTGGGTAATTCGCGTACGTGAGTTACGCGTTGGGGAAGAAGACACAAATCACGGCCACGATCTGCTCAATCATGTAATAGACGGCTGGATTTGATTAGGGTAGGATGTGAATAATAAAAATATATATTATTTATATTTAAAATCGAGTAACTTTGTAATGCTATATCTCGGTCATACGAGGTTGGAATTCGACGAAACCAGTCGCGCTGGAATCGTATTGCCGAGCACTACGCGATGAAATTGGATTGGAGTTGATTGGAGTAAATGAAAATTCGGGTAGAATTAAACGTGCGTTTAATTTTATTCGAAATAAAAGCTGGAACAGAACTGAAATCAAGGTGAGTGTTTTATAACGCTCACAACGTACTGAATATCTTTATGGTAGTTAAATTTGACATTATGAAGTGATATGAATTTATTTGTCGTTGTTTGATAAAAATTTAATTGTCATGTGAATTCACCGTTGAAAAATTAAATTGACAGGAAATTGAAATTAGGATTTAATCGAAATCAAATTTCCCGATATTGATAACTATGAAATTGCCGTGAATTGTATTGACTATTGGATGATTTATTTCGATGGATGCTATTGGTTGATATTTAAATGTTTGGATGTTTATTTGCTTAAATATATCCTGTTATACATGCATATGACACTGTGATTGGTTTAAGTAATATATATTCATCCCTGACATTTAATCGAAATAAATAATCACTTGGCCGTAGGTTAGAAAATTATATACGGACACCGGGTTGGTTAAATTAAATGTTTTAAAAGTTGTTTTGAAATTATTTAAATGAATTGATTTTAAGAATAAAATCCAAATTATGGAAATTGAATTATTTGAATTGGAGCTTGAAATGTTGGAATTTAAACTTGATAAACGAAATTGTTTAATTAATCGAAGTTTAGTTTTTATAAAAAAATGAAATACGGCATAAATTTTTGGAAGTTGATTTGTTTTAAAGATTGGACGTTTATTCGAACTTTGAATATTTCTAAGAAAATTTATATGAAATGATATTTCAGGTTTGAGTTTAGAATTGAAATTTGGATTCAAAAATTTGGTATTGAAAGTAAATTTGATTTAATGTTTAAATCGATATTTTGAAATTGGATTTGGAATTGAAATTGGAAATTAATTTGAAATTGGAATTTAAATTAATTTGGAATTGAAATTTAAATTCATTTGGAATTGGGATTGGAATTGGAAATTAATTTGGAATTGGAAATTGATTTGAAATTGGAAATTGAAAGTGAACGGGATTTTTTTATTGGGATCGAAATTTATATGGAATCAAAATTTATTCGAGTTGAAGTCGGAATTGAATCGATTAGATCGAAATGGAAATTGGAATTGATTTGGGTAGGAAATTGGGAAGTTGACCGGTTTGACTTTGGAATTTTTTTTAATGAATATTTTAGTATGAATGATTTAAAATCTATATTCTTTAAATATTGAAATTATTTTGTTTTTCAAACTGTTTTACTATATAAACCATTTTTATATTCAAATTATTTTCGATTAAACTATTTAAATATTTTCTATTAAACTATTTTTAACTATTTAAATATTTTCTATTAAACTATTTTAACTATTTTAATTATTTAAACTACTTTTAAACTACTTAAAACTATTTTCTAAAAAATTTCAAGCTGGTCAATAAGGTGAATTGTTTATATTTAAATCTCGAATTTAAATACGAATTGGGGTAAATGAAGTTGCAACCTAAATTGAAATTCGAAATGATTTTGAAATCGAAATGAGATATTGAGGCGAAATGATTTTGAAATGAAATCGTATACTTTGAGTAGATATGATGATTTTGAAAAGGCTTTTATTTTGAAGCGAATATGATATTTTTGATAATCAATTATGAATTGATTTTGAAAATGTAAAAGAACCATCGGTGTAATAATATGTAGTTATTAAAGAGACCGGGATCGGATATGGACATACTCTCTGTCGATACCGAAAACCACTTTAATAACTAGTATACGTGGAGTGTTGATCCAGAACGAAGTGGATGGTTTTGGTGAACGTGTTGATTTGAAGAAAGAGAACGATTTTTGGATGACCCCTGACATGACTAAAACAGGAGCCGCGCCGGGCCATTGAAGTTCGCCACCTCTAGCGGACACACTTCTTCGTTACCATGTCTATTACTTTTGTGATTCGATTTGGGTGCACCCCTCGATTTTGGGAGTGTTGTTTCGCGGTGTTGGGGTAGTAGCTGCTATGCCCAACATCAGTCCGGATCACGCAACTACTAGTATCCTAGTTGGTATTGCCTCATGTACCTTGTCATACTGATTATCCTATTCGCGACCACTACGATTTTGGTTTGTACCTTTAGTATATGGATTGCCCTCTGGTGACTTCCGGTTTTGGGGAAACTACAGTCTTGTATATGCTCTTGGGAATATAAACTGTGTTAAGGGTGGAATGGGCCATGGCTTAACGCTATTTTAATACTTTTACTTTAATGTAGACATATTATAATAGCGTATTGTACTACATAGTAGATAGTTTAACGGATCCTTGAGAGATGGAAAATCCCGTAACATCTCTTAAGTTATTGCACTCACGTTGACACTGGACAGGAGATGTCAAACCCCGTAAACATCTCTGACGCCGTCACACTCATATTTTCTTATTCGATTTGACTTACATGAGATATTTTAGTCCTGACTCGAGTGTTTTGTCTTTTCATTACGCTCGGGTCAGCCTGAGCATTTCAGATAAGGTTGAAGATCTATTTTGGAGGATGAAGACGGAGTTTGGTATTACATCATTTGTATTCTACTACCATATTATGTTTCCACTGCATTATTGTATTATCTCTGATATGTATGTAACTCTGATTTATGATGTATAATAATAATCAAATTTATTTATTTAACAGCTTCATGAACTGTTATTTTATTATTATATCTTGTTCCTTCCGCTGTGAGATTCTGAGTTTGTTTCTGTTCTTTCTCTTCTTTTCTTATTTAACCCCATTAACCATCCGCCCTTTTGAATGGTTTAGAATCGGCATGTGTGTCTGATTTGCCGATTTAAACTGTCCAAAAAGGCGGGTTGTTACAGTTGGTATCAGAGCTTTTGTTTAGATTACCTGAGCTCTAGTGGGGAATAACTCGATGAAATAGGGTTGAAACCTATGAATGAGTTTGAGTGTATATGAGAGAGCGTACTTGTTATTTGCTATAAAATGGTTTTATATTGTGTTGATTTGTTCCGTTGAGTATTTATAAATTCTGGTCGGTACATGGGACGCCATGGCATCGATAGGGATTTCTAAACACTCGAATAGGACAAACTGACATAATATCGTTTTGAATTATATTTTATATAAATATTATAATGAATATATAAATTTTGATTGTATTGGTTGGTAAGAGATGATAATATTAGATTATCGTCATCAATTGGTTGACTTGTCAATATTTCTAAATTATTGACAAATGAGGAAAAAAAATGAATTTGGGAAATATAATTGAAAATGGAATTAAATGAATATGATTTTGGATTTGAGAATATAAATTCCAATGTTTGAAATTTGTTGCAAATGGTTTGAAAATAATATACATATTATATGAAAGAAACTCAGATAGGAAAGATTTTAAATGACTTTGAAATGAAATAAGTGATGTATGCCCCACTTGACGTTTGGAAAATAAGTTTCGGTAATGTGTGCACGCATTATCGACGTTTATTTTTCAAGAGTCCGAGTGGGGGAGACCACTAAATGTTTTCTGTACTCTTCGAATAAACTAGAAATTGAAAATTTTCTAGAATATGAAATAGAATTTAAAGGTTAAAATGAAAATTTAAATTGTAATAGTAAACCTTAATGTGATAAATAATAAATTGAAGATTTGTTAAATAAGCTCAACACTAGAATTTAATGAAAATAAGTTGTATATTATCAACTGCACTAAATTTGCATAACCATAACTTACCTAATATTTAAAAGTTTAAAATGCATATTTTGATAAGTAAGTAAATAATATACAAGTATGATAGTGTAAATAAAATGTGAAGATCAAATTGATAGTTGCAAATATAAAAGAAATTCAAATTGAAAAATGAATAATATATACTTAGTTGATGGTATGAAATTTAATTTGAAGAAGCAAAATTATTGAATTAAATCAATGAGGAAAACAAGTAAAGTGAATTATGGAATTTGATATAATTCAAACAAAGTAAATGAATTGAGTAAACTTGATTTGTTTGGAAATGAATAAACCAATTGAGACAAATAAAAGAAATTGATTGACTTGGTGGTAAATTTGGTATGGACGTTAATGTTGTTGTGCTTTGGTTGTAGATGGATGTTAGGTGAGTAAATACGATTCATAATGTAATGGAATTGAATAAATGGAATAAAAATTTAAGTAATTAAATTCAATTTGTAGTAAGGTGATGTTGAATATAATTGAATTCAATTTAATGTGAAGCAAAATTGTCTTGAGTTAAAATGCGGAGGTAATAAAGTGAATAAACCGGAAAACGAATTTAATGTAAACTTATTTCATAAAAATATAAAAGAAATTAACAACTTTGGGTTATTGCTTGATTTTCTGGAAACTTTAAATTGGATAGTTTGTATTTGTAATAACAAACAAATGTAGAAATCTAAAATTGTCCGGTATGTACTGAAACTAAAAGTACCATAACTTTTAAATGAATAATCGGAATTTATTGATCTTGGACTTTTCGGAAAGCATAGAATCTGTAGCACGACTTTTGTTTAGAGTATTTCAGAAAATTCATTCGTTTACTAGGTTCAAAATGTAAATGTCTATCGCTGTCCTGTGTAAGAATAAGCAAAACCAATAGCATTTGACCTTAGTATTTATGACATAACTTTTTACTGGTTTATCGGATTTCCATGATCTTGTACTTTCTGGAAACTTCAGAACCTATGCTCCAACTTTTGTTTTAGAAGCCTTGCATTTTGCTGAAGTTTAGAAGGTCGAAAGTGTGCGTAAAGGTCGCTGACCTGCACGGACCTGAAACGTATTCCCGTAGTAAAACGGCCGTAACTTTTGAACGGACAGTCCGAATTAGAAGATTTTGGACATTCCGGAAACCCTGAAACAAATGCTACAACTTTTGTTTAGATTAGCTTGCAAAATTTGGTCGTTACAGTTGGCTAAAAACTAGAATCTACTTGCTGTCATGAATACAAAATTTTCAGTTTGGAAGTTAATATGTTATGTATATGTTGTATATGGCAAGTATATTGATCTATCATTATATGCATGGTTCTAACTTGGTTGTTGAGTATTTTAGTAGGTAGAAAAGGATTGCGCTGCACTTCCGAAACCCGTTTCTGCGCTAAATGCAAAATGTAAGTAAAAATTTGCTAGTAAATGCTAATAAAGGTACGTATTCGGATTATTTATCGTATTTGGGTTATATATATATTGTTTTCCCCATATATGGGATGCCTCATTATTTGAATGAGATGTATATTGATTATATTTGTTATATTTGTATGGGAAATATTTTCCCGATCGAACCGCGCAAAGGAGATGCTGCCGAAATTTTCCGTAAATCTGAGTGTTAGAAAATTTTTGAAACTTTAAAACCTATAATCTATTTTCTAAATGTTAATAGGGTTTATAGGTATATAAGATGATAATAACTATTACCTCGTTCCTTTTCGAGGACGAAAAGTTTTAAGTGGGGGAGAATGTAACGACCCGTATTTTTAACACTTTAAAAATACGAATTAAAATGAAAATTTTGGATAAAAATCCGAAGGAAATAAAATTTTGTGTTGTTAAATGTGAATTACAAGTTAAAATACAAAATTGAATTCTGAAATAACTTATTTGTAATTTAAATATGGATGTTAACTTGTAGTGAATGTAAATAATGAATTGAATTTGATTGTAAACCAAATTGGTTATGATTGTAAACAAAGAATAAATAAAATGGTAGATTTAATAATGGAAGTTTATGTTATTGAAACTAATATAAATAAATGTAACTTAATATTACAGTTGAATGAAAGCAGATAATAACTGAAACTGTAATTCGATAAACATGTTAACTTGTAATTGAACGTAAGTAAAGATTTAAATTTGAATGTAACAGGTAATTGAATTGAATTGAATTTGATTGTAAACAACGAAATAAATAAAATGTTACCTTTAATATTGAAGTTATAATATGGAAATCAACGTAAATGAATGTAATTTAATATTACCGTGAATTTAAATAAGATGATAGCTGAAGAAAATGAAAGTAAATAAATTATAAACTATTGATAATAATGTATAAGTAAATGGTTGATTCAGTAATGAAAGTGTAAATCGAAATAAAAGAATTCATTTGGAATAAAAAAAAACTTGAATTTGAATTACAATATAATCGAACGCTGAATCGAATATAATCTTTTATATTGGATTTATAATGGAAAACTGCATTGTAGAAGATTGTTAATTACTGTGAAATAAAAATGGGATTTGTGAACAACTAAAATTTGATTTAAAAGTTAATAATTTAAATTGAGAATTTTATATTGAAATTAAACAGTCGAATAATTTATTTTTTCGAATATTGGATTTAATTAGACAATTAAATCAATAATTTAATAAGTTAAATTTCAGAAATAATTGTAAATCGAGTTGAATATGATTGAAAATGATTTGTAAAATTTTATCTTATCATATTGGAGTTATAGTAATGTTATAGAACTTTTAAAATTGAATTTAAAGTTAATTTGTGAAAATTGAATATTTTAATATTTAATTATCGACTGAAAAATAGCCATTTTTCGAACAGTCTCAGAATTGAACGAAACTAGTTCCATTGGATTCGTAATAGTTTGTTATTATAGGATTTCAATTTTCGTAGCAATCGGAGTTATCATTTGACCGTGGCAGCTCGAAACGCATCGAATTGTTTTTAATATTAATTCGGCGAGAGAAAATAGTCATTTTTTAAAAAGTCTCGGATTTCGACGAAACTAGTTTCATCGAATCCGTAATGTGATATTATTGTATGGTTTCAAATTTCGTGTCAATCGGAGTTACCGTTTGTCCGGGGCAAGCCAAAACGCATCGAAATCGGTTTAAATCAGTTTAATTTAAACTGATCGTTTTTCTCCGTAACTCGCACGGAGGACCGAATTAGCCTCCGAAACATATTCCATTGCGTTCGGAACGTGGGGTAAACCTTAGAAACGCCAGCCGGCACGCTTCGTTTGGAGTTCGAAAAATTTCGGATGAATAGTGTCGCGTATTTTTCTATAAAAGCACTTTATATTTTTTCTTTTTTGCAAAATAAACTAAATCCTAGGGTTTCTTCACTCAGCCGCCATTATCATTTCGAATGGCCAGAAAACGTTCTCGTTCTTCCTCAAATATCTCCAAATCCATACGTTTTCAAGCCTCAACTTCAACTGCAATATCGTAGAGGGTGACGAGCTCTTTCGATCCATATGGCTGTGAT
This sequence comes from Allium fistulosum, assembly GCA_030737815.1. Taxonomy (NCBI): domain Eukaryota; kingdom Viridiplantae; phylum Streptophyta; class Magnoliopsida; order Asparagales; family Amaryllidaceae; genus Allium; species Allium fistulosum. Next base: position 1,151,400,142 of record CM060905.1, read on the forward strand.
CATCATCGGAGCATCGTAGGAGGCGCAGCTGGCCAGGGAAGTCACGCCGTTCGACCTCGTGATGCGCGCAATTGGTGGCGCCGGATGTTGCCGCACTTGGCACGCACGTCGAAGGAGGTGAGGGCTACAAGGTGACGCTATCTGATCGAGTTGTATGTCGACGTGGTTGTCGCGGGTTAAAGCCCTAGGGCCGGCTCGGTTGGGTAATTCGCGTACGTGAGTTACGCGTTGGGGAAGAAGACACAAATCACGGCCACGATCTGCTCAATCATGTAATAGACGGCTGGATTTGATTAGGGTGGGATTTGAATAATAAAAATATATATTCTTTATATTTAAAATCGAGTAACTTTGTAATGCTATATCTCGGTCATACGAGGTTGGAATTCGACGAAACCAGTCGCGCTGGAATCGTATTGCCGAGCACTACACGATGAAATTGGATTGGAGTTGATTGGAGTAAATGAAAATTCGGGTAGAATTAAACGTGCGTTTAATTTTATTCGAAATAAAAGCTGGAACAGAACTGAAATCAAGGTGAGTGTTTTATAACGCTCACAACGTACTGAATATCTTCATGGTAGTTAAATTTGACATTATGAAGTGATATGAATTTATTTGTCGTTGTTTGATAAAAATTTAATTGTCATGTGAATTCACCGTTGAAAAATTAAATTGACAGGAAATTGAAATTAGGATTTAATCGAAATCAAATTTCCCGATATTGATAACTATGAAATTGCCGTGAATTGTATTGACTATTGGATGATTTATTTCGATGGATGCTATTGGTTGATATTTAAATGTTTGGATGTTTATTTGCTTATATATATCCTGTTATACATGCATATGACACTGTGATTGGTTTAAGTAATATATATTCATCCCTGACATTTAATCGAAATAAATAATCACTTGGCCGTAGGTTAGAAAATTATATACGGACACCGGGTTGGTTAAATTAAATGTTTTAAAAGTTGTTTTGAAATTATTTAAATGAATTGATTTTAAGAATAAAATCCAAATTATGGAAATTGAATTATTTGAATTGGAGCTTGAAATGTTGGAATTTAAACTTGATAAACGAAATTGTTTAATTAATCGAAGTTTAGTTTTTATAACAAAATGAAATACGGCATAAATTTTTGGAAGTTGATTTGTTTTAAAGATTGGACGTTTATTCGAACTTTGAATATTTCTAAGAAAATTTATATGAAATGATATTTCAGGTTTGAGTTTAGAATTGAAATTTGGATTCAAAAATTTGGTATTGAAAGTAAATTTGATTTAATGTTTAAATCGATATTTTGAAATTGGATTTGGAATTGAAATTGGAAATTAATTTGAAATTGGAATTTAAATTAATTTGGAATTGAAATTTAAATTCATTTGGAATTGGGATTGGAATTGGAAATTAATTTGGAATTTGAAATTGATTTGAAATTGGAAATTGAAAGTGAACGGGATTTGTTTATTGGGATCGAAATTTATATGGAATCAAAATTTATTCGAGTTGAAATCGGAATTGAATTGATTAAAACGAAATGGAAATTGGAATTGATTTGGGTAGGAAATTGGGAAGTTGACCGGTTTGACTTTGGAATTGTTTTTAATGAATATTTTAGTATGAATGATTTAAAATCTATATTCTTTAAATATTGAAATTATTTTGATTTTCAAACTGTTTTACTATATAAACCATTTTTATATTCAAATTATTTTCGATTAAACTATTTAAATATTTTCTATTAAACTATTTTTAACTATTTAAATATTTTCTATTAAACTATTTTAACTATTTTAATTATTTAAACTACTTTTAAACTACTTAAAACTATTTTCTAAAAATTTTCAAGCTGGTCAATAAGGTGAATTGTTTATATTTAAATCTCGAATTTAAATATGAATTGGGGTAAATAAAGTTGCAACCTAAATTGAAATTCGAAATGATTTTGAAATCGAAATGAGATATTGAGGCGAAATGATTTTGAAATGAAATCGTATACTTTGAGTAGATATGATGATTTTGAAAAGGCTTTTATTTTGAAGCGAATATGATATTTTTGATAATCAATTATGAATTGATTTTGAAAATGTAAAAGAGCCATCGGTGTAATAATACGTAGTTATTAAAGAGACCGGGATCGGATATGGACATACTCTCTGTCGATACCGAAAACCACTTTAATAACTAGTATACGTGGAGTGTTGATCCAGAACGAAGTGGATGGTTTTGGTGAACGTGTTGATTTGAAGAAAGAGAACGATTTTTGGATGACCCAAGACATGACTAAAACAGGAGCCGCGCCGGGCCATTGAGGTTCGCCACCTCTAGCGGACACACTTCTTCGTTACCATGTCTATTACTTTTGTGATTCGATTTGGGTGCACCCCTCGATTTTGGGAGTGTTGTTTCGCGGTGTTGGGGTAGTAGCTGCTATGCCCAACATTAGTCCGGATCACGCAACTACTAGTATCCTAGTTGGTATTGCCTCATGTACCTTGTCATACTGATTATCCTATTCGCGACCACTACGATTTTGGTTTGTACCTTTAGTATATGGATTGCCCTATGGTGACTTCCGGTTTTGGGGAACTACGGTCTTGTATATGCTCTTGGGAATATAAACTGTGTTAAGGGTGGAATGGGCCATGGCTTAACGCTATTTTAATACTTTTACTTTAATGTAGACATATTATAATAGCGTATTGTACTACATAGTAGATAGTTTAACGGATCCTTGAGAGATGGAAAATCCCGTAACATCTCTTAAGTTATTGCACTCACGTTGACACTGGACAGGAGATGTCAAACCTCGTAAACATCTCTGACGCCGTCACACTCATATTTTCTTATTCGATTTGACTTACATGAGATATTTTAGTCCTGACTCGAGTGTTTTGTCTTTTCATTACGCTCGGGTCAGCCTGAGCATTTCAGATAAGGTTGAAGATCTATTTTGGAGGATGAAGACGGAGTTTGGTATTACATCATTTGTATTCTACTACCATATTATTTTTCCGCTGCATTATTGTATTATCTCTGATATGTATGTAACTCTGATTTATGATGTATAATAATAATCAAATTTATTTATTTAACAGCTTCATGAACTGTTATTTTATTATTATATCTTGTTCCTTCCGCTGTGAGATTCTGAGTTTGTTTCTGTTCTTTCTCTTCTTTTCTTATTTAACCCCATTAACCATCCGCCCTTTTGAATGGTTTAGAATCGGCATGTGTGTTTGATTTACCGATTTAAACTATCCAAAAAGGCGGGTCGTTACAGCCGAGGTCAAATGTCAGAAATATAATCAAGATCAACTCGAAGCAACAGGCCAGAATAAATACAGGTCAATGCCAGTGAATTCGAAATCAAGTTCGAAATCAAAAACAAGTTCGAAATCAACATGAATTTAAATACCAGTGAATTCGAGAGAAAAGAAGACAATGTCAAAGAAAATCAAAACTAGGTAAACCAATTAACATGAAAATATACACTTTTGATTCGATCAGATAAATCATATACGTCCAACAATCGAACTGCCGAGATAAATTCAACCAATTACTCAAACAACAATATCCCAAATTCGAACAAGCTAGGAAACTAGAGACTCGAATTAGATTTTAGTAGATAGTACTACTCACCTTCTCTCGAAGCAAGGATGAGCAGAGCGAAGAAGACGAAATCGACCTTCGATCGGCAAGCCAAAGTCCTCCAGATCGAAGCAATCGTCGCCGGCGCCTTCGAATTTTAACGAGCCCTAAATTTTGAAGACGACGAGGCTGGCCCTAAATTTCGTTCGCCATTTTTTTCTTCGTTTGGAAAGGAACTAGGGTTTGAATGAGGAGGGGAGAGGGGGTCGGGTACATGTTTTATCAGAGAAACATCGTGGGGGTATGGGCTGAAGCATGGGCCGGTGTATGATATTTTTCTTTTCTTTTTATTTTAAATTTTGTTTTTATCTTTATTAAAACAGTATGTTAATAATTTTTTTTTGTTATTTATTTGTAGATAAAATTCATTTCCTTTTAATCATCATTATTTATCCAACATTTATTTGCATATAAAATAACATATAAATTTCAAAAATGTAGAGTTTTAATTTAATCGAATAAGATGAATTTGATTTTAAAATCCAAATATTTTATACTTTTAATATTTCAAAGCAAATTGCCATATTATTATTAAATCCCGATTCAAATTTAAATTCAAACATATTTCTCATTTTAAATTTGAAAAATTCTAACACATTCACAATTTAAATCAAAATTTAATTAAATTAATAATTTAAAATAAATCTAAAATTTTGGGATCGTTACAACCGCCCGAGCAACCGAACAGGATTTTCTTACAAACTGGATTAACTTGACTTTGTGTGTTCTGAATAACACAGATTTGTCACTTGTAGTATACCCTTCCTATAATCTTTTCCTCAGGAATGATGTATATAATTATGCGTGTATGAAGAATAGGAAAATTAGAATTGCTTATAGAATATGGAAGTGGAATTGTACGCAATGATTGTATAGAATTTCGTAAGCAATAGAATCAAAAAAGCTATGCACTATAGATCAAGAAAGATAAGAAAATTCGTTCATTTGATTAATGAAACTTGAGTAGTTTTATAGTGTATGAGAAGTTACAACTTCTGGTAAAAGTTCTCTGTGGAAAGCTAAAGGATGCAACACTTCAGAAGGAAGATAACCTTTGGGATAGGGAAGTGTCTTTTCAAATTGCAGGATTCAGTCAACTGAAAGTGCAAGGTCAATCGATTGAATTCAAAAAGTGCACAAGTTTCATGCACAGACTCAGTTGACTGACCAGGTGTGTTCAGTCGATTTGTCCGTGTTTATATAAAAATATAACTACTGATTCAGTCGACTGAATATACCTGGTCAGTCGACTGAATAGTGCAGTTCAGTACATTAAAGAATATGTGTGTGTATTTTGAATTCACTTAAAATATGCATGCAAGTTTATTTGAATGCGAATGATGATTCTTGAGGAAATATTTTAACAAAGCACTAAACTAGACTCTTTTTAAAATATATAACTATATGAACCATACTTTGAGTCGTTGAGTCTGGATGTTGTCGTAGTCGTAAATTCGTGAATTGTTGTTTCACGTCAGCAATCATAACCTATGATCCAACATAAATGTCAATCCATAAAATGATCAATAATTTTTTGAATTTATATCATATGTTTTGAAATAGGAAAAATGGTCAATTATTTTGTTGATCGAAGGAGCTGGATGTATAAATGAAAGGTAATGAGAGGCTCAGTAAGGAAACATTTTTATAATGGTGTACACATATTTATTGAATTCTCTTTCAGTAATAATGGAAATGATGAAGTAATTCATTGTCCGTGTAGTAATTGCAAATATTTGAAGCATTACAAAACGGATATAGTTAAATTCCATTTGTGTCGAAACGATTTTGTACCAAAGTATTTTGTGTGAGATCGCCATGGATAACTTGTTGCACCCAATCCTGTAATGCTAGAGGAGGAGGTGGGTAATGACAATGTTATGAAGAATCCCATAGAAGATATGGTTGAATATGCAGCACGATCAATGTTCTCTACATTTGAAGTTGATGACGACGATGTAAATGTCAAAGAAGAACCAAGTATTGAAGAAAAGAAAATATTAACATGATGCGCAATGAGAAATACATGTTTGATAATGTGTTTAATACAATCATGAATGTTAAAGGGAAGACTAAGGATGATTTGAAATCAAAATGTGATATAGAAGCATTATGTAAGCATCCCGAGGGCTTCATATCAAGCCAAATAACAGTAAAGAAACCCAAAGCATGCTATGAGTTAGACAATAACCAAGCAGAGGTTGTGTTAAAATGTGTGGCAGGATTAAGATTTCCCGATAAGATTTCTTCTAATCTTCGTAGATGTGTCGACTTTAAAAACAATAAGCTATGTGGAATGAAAAGTCATGATTGCCACGTAATGATCGAAAATTTGTTACTTGTCACTTTCAAAGAACTATTACCCATAGAAGTTTGAACGATTAAAATGGAACTTTGTTTGTTTTATATAGAGCTTTGTTCTACTAAGTGAAAAGTTGAATGTCTACGTAAACTTGATGTACAAATATCTATACTACTCTGCAAACCGGAGAAAATATTTCCTCCGGGTTTTTTTTAATGTAATGGATTATTTAACTGTTCATCTTTCATTCGAAGCATGTCTTCGAGGTCTTGTGCAATATGGATGGATGTATCCATTTGAGAAGTAATAATATTAAGTATATCAAATACTAATTTACTTACACAATTAAAATTTAATTTAAAATAATTTCTAATAAGTAATTAAATCGTTTGAAGAAAAAAGTTAGACAAAAAGCACGAGTTGGAGGTTCGATTTGCAAATCATATATCAAAGAAGAGGCTATACTCTTTTTCTCTCATTATTTCAGTGTCCATATGAACTTATCATTTGAAACTATTCCGCATAATGATGAAGGCATTAAACAAGATTCTTCGGAAGGAATGTTATATATTTTAGACAACACAACAGACCTGCTGGAAAATGTGTGGAACTATATTTAGACGATAGAGATTACCATGTAGCACATACATATGTTCTTCTTAATTGTGCTGAAGTTGCAACATTTGTTAGGTAATATTAAATAATAATACTGAATATATGCATTTTCAAATTCATATTTATTTCAATTATACTTATATATTATAATGCAATATATTATATATATCTGCAGTATATACAAATCACAACATCCGCTTAGCGATCTCAGTAAAGAATTCGCCGATTGGTTTTCAAAGTATGTTTACGATCCGCGACATCGTGTAGTCGACGAAGGATTAAAACATCTTGCGTTGGGACCAAAAAGAAATGTCAAGACATATCCAACACTTTTCATCAATGGATTTATATTCAACACCAAAGAATATGGTGCTGAAAAATTAACTAACAATACATGTGTATTTGTTAAAGGAAATGATGATTCAGATAATTATATAAATGATTTTTTTGGCCTGTTAACCCAGTTTTTGGAATTAAAATATTTTACACGACCTGTGTAGAAAGTTTTTTTATTTAGATGTAATTGGTTTAACAATCTTCTAGGTTCTTAAATCAACTTGCACAAAGATCATAATCTTATTGAAATAACACATACTTCGCATTATCATAAGTATGATCTGTTTGTACTAGCCTAACAAGCCCTACAAATTTATTATGCTATGTGTCCATCTTTAAAAAAAATAAAGATGATTGATCGGTGGTTTTCAGAACAAATGTTAGATTCACGTTTGATGGAAATAATATTTTAGACGATCAAGCTTATCAGGCTGATCTCGAGGAAAATAATGAAATAATACTAACTAATGATCATACTAATTTTGGACCTTCGAACGATGAATCAAATGTTTTAGTAGAAGCATTTGAGACTACAAAGAAAAATGATATAGAGTACAAGACCGAGTATGAATTAGAAAACAACAATGACTGATTGCTAATGTATATTTTGATAGAAGGTAATGTGATTATTAATGTTACATTTTTCTCAAAAAAATGATATGTTTTCCCATAGTTAAATGATATGTTATCGCTTAATAAAATGAAATATCTATGATAGATATTACGTGGTGCCATCGTAGATATTCACGTCATCAGGTTCCCGCTCTTCTAGTTAAAGTGGGATCGACGCGGGAGGCGATAGGGTTGGCCCATCACAGTAGGTAAAGCATCCCGTGGTGACAATGATAGTTAAAGCGATTAGGTAAGTATCAAATTTATTGCAATATCGTAGATATTTTATATATGATATATTATTCATGATTTATTAATAGTCTATATCATATTAATACAAAGGCTTTGAGCCGAAGCCCTCTTATGTTGTTCTCGACGTTTCCAAGGCTGCTTATAAGAACAGAATGGCTGCATGCTGGCCTAGATGGGATAATATCTCACTCCACATTTTAGAGTGTATGTAGCAGGATTTCATCCTAAGTGTAAATCTGTATTTCATTTTATATATAACCACTATACAATTTGTTGATTAAGTATAAATGTATAACTTATTTTATTCAATGTGCAGGGGGCAGTAGACTTACAGGAATTAGACCTTGCTCTTTGCAGAAATTACTGAATGAAAAAAATGCGGAAAAACTACCACGATATGATGTTGAGCATAAAAAAAGGAGGAAAAAGGCCAACTGGATGAGTGGAAGCGTATGGCAAGCTTAGGTTGATTACCGAAAAACATCATAAGCAAAGGTAATTTACTAATGTCGTATGTTTGTAAAAAATTTAGTAGAATTAGTATAATAATTACATCAAGTTACAAAAATGAAATATAATGTTTATTTTAAATTTACAAGCAGAGTCGGAAAGGAATTCTACAAATAGAAATAAAAATCAAGTCACACGCCGTAGGCGTTCGAACTTATTCCAGCATTACCATCAAGAGCTGGTAAATTTATGATTTGCGATTATAAATACTTATTATTACATTGTACAATTATATATATATATAATAACACATACTAATTATTTCAGGAAAGCGAGCATGGTCATCCTATCTCCTACGTGGATGTATTTACTCATACTCATGTCATCGAGCATGTCAATGAAGATGACACAATAACATACATATGGAAAACATGAAATCACAAGAGGCCATGATAAGCATATTTTAAATTATGAGTTATTAACAGTCACTTTAAATAATAAGTTTTAAATAATTAAAATAATGTTATATGAATTTTAATTAATTATATTTGGAATCGCAGGATAAACTAATGCAAGAATGAGAGAAACTGCTCGAGGAATAGAACGGGAAGAGCTGACCGTCGACGAGTAGGACCAGATTTTTGACACCATCGTGGAGCCGCCAACGCGTAACAGGCATTACGGTTTTGGGAACCAAGAGATATTGCTTATGTATAATATATTTATGAATAACATATAACATACATGATTTTATTAATCACACTAAATGTAATTCATAGACTTTGTCAAACAATGTTACAGGCTATGTTAAAACATCTCTTGTTGGATTTTAATGACAACAACTATATAATTATGCCAAAGAACCTCTACGCTAACTTGCAGATATATAAGTATAAAAAAGAGACAAAGAAATAAGTTCAACATGAAGATACACGGTACAAAAGAGGATAAAAGTATATATAAAGATATGATGTAATGACCCGTATTTTTCGGTAATTAAAATATTAAATTAAAAAAGATTTTGAAATATTAATATAGTTAAGAAATTAAAATTTATGATTTGTAATGATAAAACAATTAGAATGTAATATAGTAATGTTGATTTGATGTAATTGATAACCATTTTAATCCAATTTCAATCAATGGATATAATTGTAAGGTTATTTAGTTATAATTGTAAATAACGAAATAAATTAAATGATGCATTTAATGATGAGATTATACGTAATTGTTTGGAATATGTTAATATAGAATATAAAATCATTTTGTTATAACCCTTGGCTATAAATGATAAGATAATGGATATGAACTATTATTATAAACGATGGTTGTAATTATCTTCTCATTAATTTGTCCGTTTGAATATTAAATGGGTAATGGAATTAAGGCAATTGAATGTTGGAATTATATGTTGTTAATTGAAATTGAATATAATCAATGGTGTGTAAGTAGTCATAACATTTGTTGTAGATAATAAACTTATAAATATGATTAAATTACTTAAAGGTAATAATTGTTCATTTATCGTCTCATTATTTAATATGTTTGGAATTAATTTGGAAATCAATGAAAATTTATGTAATTAATTATTGCAGTTAATATGGTAAAAGATGTTAACGGTAAAACAATGAATATAATAAAATGTAAACTAATGTTAATATAATTCATAGGGTATTGTTGATTGAATAATAAGGATGATAACATAGGTTTGAATGTAATTGGATGAGAATTGGATGCGTAGTTAATGGCATTTAACCTTTTAAATATGATAAGGGGAAACAAATTAATATTGCATTAATTGATATTACATCTTTTAATTAAGATAAAGTGTAATGATCCGTAACTTTTAACAACTTTGAAATGATAGTATTTTGAATTTAAATAAAAATTAAATAAAAAAAAACTTAAATTTGTGATGTTGAGTGTTTTATTTGACCAAATTTAATAGAATAAATTTTTTGTGAAATTTCAAATTTTGGTTAAACTTAGTCAAAGATTGACTTTTGGTTGAAAAAATTAAATTTGAATTTTAAAATTTTATTCTTCTTATATGATACTAGACTGAATTCTGATCTTCCCTCCACTTTTCGTTTCGTCAAACTCAAATTCCTATTGCTTTAAAAATTTGAATTACTGTGAAAAATTAACATGAATTGGTAGTGTTTAGTTGTGTTTTATTTGGCTAAGGCATATTGGGTTTGGTTGGTCTAATGGGCCTTGGTTAACCAAGAGACTCTAGTCAGTCATGTGACCATTCCTTTGCCTACGACCTTATGTTTCTTATCTGATAACATCTACATACATAATTTTTCTTCTGAGAAACTTTCTCTGCACACTTCTTCTTTCCCCTCAAAATCTACAGAGAACTCTAGATCTAAAACTCCAAAAACCTCACAAATCAAAACTTCTTTCCTCCTCTACTTTAACCCTTCCTCCTCCCCTATAGCCGCCGCTCTCTCCATAATCTGCAAGACCATCTCCTTCCACCTTCCCTCCCCTCTTCTTTCTCCTTTTTCCCTTCCTTTCCCCTTCCCTATTTTCCATTTTTCTTCCTATTGTTTCCATGGCTTCTATATTCCACTAAACTACTCTAAATCAAATAATATTTTTTTTCCTAAAACCGTGTATAATTTCAATGGAAACAACTTTGTTTTTGAACCCTTCTTCCCATTCCAAATATTTCTATATCAAAAACTTCATTTTTCAAGTTCTTTCTCGGGTCCAGTTTTGGTTAAAAATACCCTATATTGTATCAATCATATCTCCTTCAGGAATGAACCAAATTATGTGACTTATTTTTTCAAACCATTTATTTTTCTAGTGGCTTCAACTTTCTTTTAGATCAGTTCTTCAAATTCCTTAATTTGCTATGCCAAAAACTCAAATCGTTTTGAAGTATTTTTGAACTCAGATATTCAACTTAGAAAACACCTCTCTTTGTTTTGACCATAACTTTCTCAAGACAGAAGATTTTAGAGTGATTCTTTTTTGAAAGTAGAGGAAAAAGAATCTGTAACAACTTTCTTGTTAGTCACTTTTACAGATTCAGTAATATTCTGGTGCGAATATTTTCTTAAAGATGACCTAGTTTCAGGTTTGTTCGTAGTTTGGATCTTGGGTTGTTTGGAAGTTGGAAGTAGTTGAAACTTGTTTATTGATTCGTGTTCGTGTCTAAACTTTGTTGGATTTGCTTTGCATTTGGATCTTTGCTAGGAATCTCCATATTGCTCCATTTTTATCATCACCTTCGTAGCCACGAAAGGTGAGCAAACACTCACAACTTCTAGATTTTGTTATGTTAGTTAAATTGAATTTATGATGTGATTAATTATAAATTGATTGGTTGTTGTTTAGTATATTTTAAATTGCATTCCATTTAAATCTGACTTTTATTGAATTTAATATTGAAATTTAAATTTCTAGTTAAATACTTGTTAATGATAACCAGCAAATTGTTGGTAGTTATTGGTTGATTTCAATGATGATTACGTTTCATGTTCAACTGTTGATATTTGGGTGATTGGATGGATGTTATTGGTTGACATTTTGGAAGATTGGATGTTATTTATGTCTATATCTCTGTTATCCCTATGGGTTGAAATGATACATGCCCGAACGATCTTATAGATTATGGGAAAATCGTTATGGGTTGAAATGATAAACCCGAGCGGTTTTCATTGATTTGGAAATGTTGATTTTTGATACTGGTTGAAATGACATATACCCATATAATTTCCTGAATTTGGATTTATTTGGAATTGAATTATTTAAAGGATTTAAGTTAATTCAAACTTTGGATTTACTTTAATTAGATGATTAAGATTGATATTTCGAATTATTTGAAACCCTTTAAATAATTATATTCACGTTATACACTTGATAGGAGATGAAAATCCTGTAACATCTATGAAACCATTGCACTAATATTTCTATTTTACTTATTTTGATCTCAATTACATAAGATGTTTTAGTTCTGACTCGAGTGTTTTGTCTTTTCATTACGCTCGGGTTAGTCTGAGCTTTCTCAGTGTATTGAGGACTATTTTCTGGAGGACGAAGACGAAGATTCTGTGAGGAATGCGGAATATGGATCTTAAGGCTAGAATGAACACTAGAGGGGGGGTGAATAGTGTTTATAAGAAACTACTAAATCCTTTTGAGTTATTTTTTATTTGTACACAGATGTATGTAATATTCAGACATAGATATAATCACAGAATCAAACACAGATGCAGAAATAAAGTAAATGCAGTAAAGGAAAGAACACACCGGATTTTATACTGGTTCGGAGTTACCCTACATCCAGTCCCGCACAACTAAGTACAGATTTCCTTTCATAAGCAATTCAACAATTACAACCCTCGATTTCAAGGCCACGAGGTACACCCTCCAGAATCACAATCCTCTGGGTAGAGATACTTGATTTCCGGGGCAACAAGTTCACCCAATTGATTTCCAAGGCTACAATCACACCTTTTCTCGCTTGATTGATTTCCAAGGCTACAATCACACCTTTTTCTCGCTAGATAGATTACAAAGAAGCCTATAACTCTGAATAGCACTGGGATCTTGTTGATATAGTGATAGAGAATCAAACCAAAGATGATCTGGTTAGATTCAATGTTGATTTCGGTAGAGTGATGATAGGATTTTGAATAAGAAAATGTGGAAGAAGAAGAGAAGTGAAAAATCAGAAAATCTGATATAAAATTCGTTGAAACCAACCCCTATTTATAGAAGAACAACATCCATGTCCATTCGTGAAAGGTTATGGCGAATAGACATTTCTTTTGAAATTCAAATTTTTGAATCTAACTGTCACTATGTCGACATGGTGTACTAGGGCATGTCGACATCCCAAAGCATTTTTTGAAGATTTGATTTTCTTTGAAAATAACCTTTATCTTATATTAAAAACTATTTAAACTTTATAAATATACTTGACTATAGATAAAATACATAGATAAATATAGAGAATAATATATATAAATCTAAGTATAAATATATTATAATTAAAAGATAGTTTAAAACAAACGAAGTTTAAAACAAGAGTTTATTAAAAACAAAAACAAAGAATATTTTAAGGCTAAAACATCTTTTTTAAAATCATTTGAAAAGATAATTTTTAAGGCTAAAACATTTTGAAAAGCAGTTTTGAAAATCATTCTGAAGTAGTTTTGAAAATCATTTTGAAGTAGTTTTGCAAGTTTCTTCCTGCAGAATATCTCATCATATCAGGACTCAAGAACTTGTACAAAACCAGGATGTTCGTGGGTTTGTAAGCCACTTGTCGTAGGTTTGTAAGCTACTTGTCGTGGGTTTGTAAGCCACTAAAAAGGTAGAAATGGGTTCCATCCCAAAAGAAAAATGGAGTGAAGATTTCAGTGCTATTATGAAGTTTTAACATAATTCTAGACTCAATACTTATCTTGAAATCTTGAACTCTTGATAATCTTGATATCTTAAATCTCTATACTGTACAGTCTTCATTCTTGGTACCTACATGGTTAAATCCTGCATATACATATATATATCTAAACTATAATATTAGTATTTATATTTTATAATCTTATTCTAAGGTTGTTGTCATCAAAACCATCATCTCAAGGACTAACAGATTCAGTATATTATTGCTATTTATTATTCCACTGTATTATGTGTTCCACTGCATTATTTTTTTATTTATGATGTATGTATAACTCTGATTGTAAAAGTGTAATCAAATGTTATTTGTGAAACGGCTTTATGAACTATTTATTTGATTATTATATTTTGTCATTTCGTTGCGAGATACTGTGTTTTGTTTTCCTTTTTTTTCTTATTTACCCCATTAACAATCCTTCCTTTTGAATGGTTTGAGTCTGACATGTGTGTTTATTGTCGATTTGAATTGTCAAAAAAGGTTGGTCATTACATACGAGAAGAGATATACACGACAGAGACAAAGTAAAGGTGACGAACAAAGACTATTAGTCTTAGAGTGTCATGTTTAGGGTATACATATGATAAAATCTCTTCAAACTGTTATATACACACAAATACACACAAGTGTATTGATCACAAGTCAATTTCAAAGTTTAAAAAAAAATCACTTCAGCCAGTTGACTGAAAAGGCCCCCGTAGTCGACTGAATTCGTGCACATACATACATTTATAGACTAATAGTTTTTGTCGACTAAATATACAATTCAGTCGACTAAACACTAGTTCAGTCGATTAAACTAAAGAATTCAATCGACTTAAACTACCTTATTTTATACTATTTCTTTTCTAACTTATAATGTGACTTTTCACTTAAAATTCAGTCGGTTGATTGACTCCATTCAATCAAGTGAAAGGTCGTAACAGCTATATTTTTCAAATTTTCTTAAGGCTGCTTTTCTCCATAAAGAGTTACTATTGATCGTTTAGCTTTTCTAAGAGTTGCAACCATACATCTTTTATATAAAAAAATTTCTTGAATTCAATATCAATAACATTCTCTAATTTTCTATATATTGCTTTAGAATTCTCCAGTGCATTCACATACTTTTGGTACTTTCAAATTGATCACTTACTCGTTCAAGAATACAATTCTTGTGATCAAAACTTTTCATTTCTTCACGTGCACTCAATATACCACTCAAAAGAAGATTATATGAAGATTGTACTGTATCGACATATTCATGCTATTCAAAGAGCACACAAAGTCACAAACTCAACTACTGGTAATAGTCTTAGTCCTATTGGAGATCTTCAGGCACGAAGTCCTATTCGGCAGGTTAGGCGGTTTGTAATATAGAAGTCCGATTCGACAACTCAGGCGGTTTGTAAGACCTATTTCTCTGGGTTAAATGAGGATGTTTGTTAGATGATTTCAGAAGGAATCTGGAGCTGGACGTTGAACGAGAAGTTCGAACCAGTATAAAAATCTTTGGTGCACTTTATTTATTGCAATTTTTATACTACCAGTTTGATATAAGTTTTAAACTATTAGAATTATTCATGTTACTCGATCTGCATAGACTTTCATTTGGTATCAGAGCCTGGAATTTTAGAGATCGTAACAAGATCCTAAAATCAATGGCCATAAAGAGATCTAGTCAAGGCAATAGAAAGATGAAGAAAAATAATGAAGAATCAAAGGAGCAAACAAGAAAATGCCTCATGGCTAAACTTAGATCATAATAAGTATGCGTAGACTCTTTATATAACGATTTTGTTAGCGCATGATAAATTGTTAAAAGATTATAAAACTTTAAATAAAGATAATAGAATTGCATTAGCTAAGTCAAAAGATTATGAGGAAGAAATTTCTAATTTAAAAGAGGAAAATTAATTTTTGGTAAAACAAACTAAATATTTTGAAAATACTATAGAAGAACTTGTTTTACAAAATGATTTCCTACAAAAAGATAATGAGCAGTTAGAAGTTAAAAACAATGATCTTTTGGAGGAAATCAATATTTTGCAAAATAAAAATATATTTTTGGAAAATTCCGTAAATAATTCTAGCTCTTTAATTTTGTCACTCGAAAAAGATAATGAAGCTTTAATTAAAAAGAACTTAGAATTATCTAAAGAATGTGAGATTTTAAAAGATAATAGTAATATTTTACAAAAAGAAGTTTGTGGTTCTAAAGCAAAATTTAAAAGATTAAATGAAAAAATCGTAAATTTTAACAAAGGTAAAGAAATACTATCTTTCTTAGTTACAAATTTGAAAGCTCACAGTGATAAACGCAGTTTAGGCTATAAACATGCTAAAAGTAAATATATACTAGAAATGCATTCATGTATACTAATTTTTGTGCTACTGCTAGTAAACATGATAGTCCTAAAACTATTTACAGTCATAATAGTACTTTGTTTAGAAATGATAGAAAATATTTTTTAAGTGCTAAGCTAATGACTAACACTATTAGAATATGGATTCCATCTAATACGATTGATCATGATAAACAATTTTATATTAGCAACTATTATAAAAATGTGATTTGTAATGAAAACTATATTTATAAAGGTTCAACCACACCCAAATTGGTATCGTTTCCTAAAACTTAGGTAATTATAAGTACCTTGGGTATCACATGCTTTAAATGTTAATTTTTTTTACTGATACCCCAGTTTATAGGTAGTAGTTATTTATTAATGATTGGCAGTACTACTTATAGCTCTAAAACATAGCAATTTACCATGAAATGCTTAAAAGGTAGGATTCTCTACAGCACTTTGATTAAAATACTACTGTTCTAATGCTATCAAAAGTACTATAAAGTTATTACTATTTGATGAAGTTGTTTAATTTATTTCTTTTAGAGAGTACAACCATACTTATATTGGTAAAGTTTTCACCCTATGATTAACCCATAGACCTTAACATAGTAGGTGAGTGCCAAAAGTGATTATTATTTATTGTAGGTACTTAGAGAAACAAAAGGAAAATGGTAGATTTTGAATTTTAAGGATGCTCCATACCTTTGATGGAATTATGTGCTTACAATGAAATAAAGACTTCAGCAAATTTAGTAAAATATGGCTTATTTTCTCCATAATTAATATTGGGCCAGTCGTTTATTTTTAGCGAATGTTAAGCAATTTCTTAAAAAAATAAACTCATACTTTGGACATAGTATGACTTTAATCTTTTTTGAAATGTCCATATTTTTATTTGGTATAAAGAGAATATATATTGAAAGAATATATTTCTTAACAATATTTTCTAAGAAAGATATATTTACTTAAATAATTTTCATTTATATTTAGAAATATTATAGTTAAGAAAATATTTAAATATTTGCTATTTACAAGATATTTTATAAAATTTATTATATTCCCTCGTTCTTTTTTATAATGACAAAGGAGGAGAAATTCATATGCATATTGATAGTGGGAGATATTATATTTAGGAGGAGATATTATAATTAGGGGAAGCTTTAATCATACTATAATATCTTGTTATATAGAATGAATATTTTTCATAAATTGTATAGTTATCATCATCAAAAAGAGGAAGAATATTAGAACCTCTCTTGTTGGATTTTAATGACATCAACTATATAATTAAGTTAAAGAACCTCTAGCCTAACTTGCAAGTACATCAGTATAAAAAAGAATTAAAAAACAAATAAGTTCAACATAAAGATACTCAGTACAAAATAGGATAAAAGAATATATACGAAGATACGAGATAAGATATACATGACATAAACAACACGAATGTGACAAACAAAGTACTATTAGTCATAGAGTGTCATGTCTAGAGTATACATATGTTAAAATCTCTTCAAAGTGGTATACACACACATATACACTCAAATGTATATGATCACAAGTCAATTACAAAGTTTAAAAACAAAAATCACATTAGACAATTGACTGAAAAGACCCTTGTAGTCAATTGAATTCGTGCACATACATACATTTATATACTAACAGTTTTAGTCAACTAAATATACAACTCAGTCAACTAAACACTATTTTAGTCAACTAAACTAAGGAATTCATTCAACTATAACTGCCTTATTTATGCTATTTCTTTTCTAACTTGTAATCAGACATTTCACTTAAAATTCAGCCGGCCGATTAAATCCATTCAATCGACTGAACGGTCGTAATAGTTATATTTTTCAAATTTTCTAGAGGGTGCTCTTCTCCATGAAGAGTTATTCCACTTCATTAATGGTTGCAACCATTTCTATTGATCGTTCCTCTTTACTAAGAGTTGCAACCATACATCCTCTATATAAAGCAAATAAATTCTTGAATTCAATATTAATTACATTCTATAATTTTCTATATATTGCTTTTGAATTCTCAAGTGCATTCATAAACTTTCAACACTTTCAAATTGATCACTTATTCATTCAAGAATACAATTCTTGTGATCAAAACCTTTCATTTCTTCACGTGCACTCAGTATACCACTTAGAAGAAGATTATATGAGGGTTGTACTATGTCGACTCATTTATGCTATTCAAAGAGCACAGAAAGTCACAAACTCAACTATTTGTAATAGTCAAAGTCCTATTGGAGATCTTCAGGCATGATGTTCTATTCGGCAACTTAGGCGGTTTGTAATATAGAAGCCCTATTCGACAGCTCAAGCAGTCCGTAATACTAAATCCTTCGGGTAAAGTGAGGGCGTTTGTTATTTCCAGTAAGAATCTGGGACTGGACGTAAAACAGAAAGTTCGAACTAGTATAAAAATCTCTGGTGTAGTTTATTTATTGCAATTTTATACTGCCAGTTTGGTATAAGTTTTAAATTATTTGAATTATTCATATTACTCGATCTACATAGACTTTAATTTGTTATCAGAGCCTAGAATTTTAGAAATCGTAACAACATCATAGAATAAATGACCATAAAGAGAACTAGTCAAGGCAATAGAAAGAGGAAGAGAATAAAGAAGAATCAAAGAAGCAAATGCCAAATGGCTAAACTTAGATCACAATCGGTATGCTTAGACTCTTTATATAAAGATCTTTTGTTAGCACATGATGAATTATTAGAAGATTGTAAAATTTTGAATAAAGTTAATAGAATTGCATTAGCTATGTTAATAGATTATAAGGAAGAAATTCCAATTTAATAGAGGAAAATAAATTTTTGGTAAAACAAACTAATTTTTTTTAAATATGGTAGAAGAACCCGTTTTACAAAAAGATTTCCTACAAAAAGAAAATGAGGGGTTAGAAGTTAAAACAATGATCTTTTGAAGGAAATCGATGTTTTGCAACATAACAATATATTTTTGGAAAATTCTTTAAATAATTCTAGCTCTTTAATTTTGTC
Source organism: Allium fistulosum (assembly GCA_030737815.1). NCBI lineage: Eukaryota > Viridiplantae > Streptophyta > Magnoliopsida > Asparagales > Amaryllidaceae > Allium > Allium fistulosum. The sequence goes on from CM060905.1 coordinate 1,151,419,145, forward strand.
TCTTGAAAACAAAATGAAGCTTTAATTAAAATGAACTTAGAATTATCTAAAGAATGTGAGATTTTAAAAGATAATAGTAATATTTTGCAAAAAGAAGTTTGTAGCAAATTTTGAAAGATTAAATGAAAAAATCATAAATTTTAACGAAGGTAAAGATATCTTATCTTCCTTAGTTACAAATTTAAAAGCTCACAATGACAAAAGCAGTTTAGGCTATAAATAAGCTAAAAGTAAATATAGTACTAGATATGCATTCATGTATACTAAATTTAGAACTAGTACTAGGAAACATGATAATCCTAAAACTACTTACAATCATTATAGTACTTTGTTTACAAATGGCAGAAACTATGTAACGACCCGCCTTTTTGGACAGTTTAAATCGACAAATCAAACACACATGCCGATTCTAAACCATTCAAAAGGGCGGATGGTTAATGGGTTAAATAAGAAAAGAAAGGAAAAGAAAGAACAAAAACAAACCCAGAATCTCGCAGCGGAAGAAACAAGATATAATAATAAAATAACAGTTCATGAAGCTGTTAAATAAATAAATTTGATTATTATTATACATCATAAATCAGAGTTACATACATATCAGAGATAATACAATAATGCAGCGGAAAAATAATATGGTAGTAGAATACAAATGATGTAATACCAAACTCCGTCTTCGTCCTCCAGAATAGATCTTCAACCTTATCTGAAATGCTCAGGCTAACCCGAGCGTAATGAAAAGGCAAAACACTCGAGTCAGGACTAAAATATCTCATGTAAGTCAAATCGAATAAGAAAATATGAGTGTGACGGCGTCAGAGATGTTTACGGGTTTTGACATCTCCTATCCAGTGTCAACGTGAGTGCAATAACTTAAGAGATGTTACGGGATTTTCCATCTCTCAAGGATCCGTTAAACTATCTACTATGTAGTACAATACGCTATTATAATATGTCTACATTAAAGTAAAAGTATTAAAATAGCGTTAAGCCATGGCCCATTCCACCCTTAACACAGTTTATATTCCCAAGAGCATATACAAGACCGTAGTTTCCCCAAAACCGGAAGTCACCAGAGGGCAATCCATATACTAAAGGTACAAATCAAAATCGTAGTGGTCGCGCATAAATGGAATACAAGTATGACAAGGCACATGAGGCAATACCCAAGGTAGTGATACTACCGTTCGCCTGATCCGGACTGGTGAGAACGCAACGCCGCAGCGCCCGCAACACCGTGAAACAACACTCCCAAAATCAAGGGTGCACCAATCGACAACATATAATGAGTAGTTTGAAGAAGTGTGTCCACTTGAGGTAGCAAATCCTCCATTGGCCCGGCACAGCTCCTGTTTTAGTCATTTCCAATTTGACACAAGTGTCAAGGCTATCCATCATCGTTCACTTTCTTCAGTCATCAACGAACATCATTCCAACCACTTCATTCTGGATCATCACTCCGCGTATAGTTATTAAAGTGGTTTTCGGTTTAGATAGAGAGTATATCCATAACCGAATTCCGGTCTCTTTAATAACTTCCGTAATTATTTCACCGATTGGTCGTTTATTTATTTCAAAACCAAATCAATTTCAATTCAATTAGAATTTATAAATCAACATTTCATTTGTCTTTCTAAATCAATTTCCACAATTTACGTTTCAAAACTTCCAAATCAAAATTTCAAAATCTTATAATTCAATTTCAATTTAAACAATTCAAATATTGATTCAAGTTCGTATATAAGTTTCATTCCGAAATCATTTAAATTAATTTAATTCAACATTCAAATCAATTTAAATTCATTTATCGATTTCATTTAATATCCGTTAAGGTACTTTATCATTCAAAACAATTTCTATTAAATTTCAAATCCATTACACTACCTTTTTAAGTTCAACTTCATTAAATCAAAACTTACAATTTTGAATTAAATTAAATTCATCAAATCAATTCTTTCAATTACAAGTCTTACATTAATTCCAAAAATATCACATTTTCATTTCTTGTTAAAAAAATTCAATTTCACTTAATTACTTTCTTAAATAATTTTCCAAAACTTAATTAATAAAGAAACTCAATTTCAATTATTTACGAAGTAAAAATTCACTTATTCAAAAGTTCAAATTTTTTCTTATTAAAGAATTTCAATTCAATTTAATCATTAAATAATTTAACCTTATTTAATTATTAAATAATTCAATAGTTTCAATTTAGTCCAATTCACAAATTTCTTTGAATTTCAATTAAATTCCAAATTAATTAAATCTCAATTTTAAATAAATTTTCAATTCCAAACTCAAACTTGAAATATCATTTCATAAAAATTTTCTTAGAAATATTCAGAGTTCGATTAAAAGTCCAATCTTTTAAAACAAATCAACCTTCGAAAATTTACGCCGTATTTCAAAATTTTTTTTTTTTTTTTTTTAAAAAAAAATCTAAACTTCAAATAATTAAACAATTTCATTTACCAAGTTTAAATCCCAACATCTTGAGCTTCAATTCAAAATAATTCAATTTCCATAAATTGGATTTTTATTCTTAAAATCAATTCATTTAAATAATTTCAAAACAACTTTAAAATCATTTAATTTAACCAACCCGGTGTCCGTATATAATTCTCTAACCTATGGCCAAGTGGTTAGTTATTTCAATTAAATGTCAGGGATGAATATATATACTTAAACCAATCACAGTGTCATGTGCATGTATAACAGGATATATATAGGCAAATAAACATCCAAACATTTAAATATCAACCAATAGCATCCATCGAAATAAATCATCCAATAGTCAATACAATTCACGGCAATTTCATAGTTATCAATATCGGGAAATTTGATTTCAATTAAATCCTAATTTCAATTTACTGTCAATTTAAATTTTCAACGGTGAATTCACACGACAATCTATATGACAATTAAAATTTATCAAACAACGACAAATAAATTCATATCACTTCATAATGTCAAATTTAACTACCATAAAAATATTCAGTACATTGTGAGCGTTATAAAACACTCACCTTTTGAATTTAAATTGAATTTAAATTCAATTTAAACCCAAAATTTTGACAGTCTCCAAATCCATCCAAACCAGTGTCAAAGTGCCCGGAATTTCGATACGATCCTAACAAAAGAAACCTCGTCCAAATCCGAGTCCGTATGCAAAAGTTATGAAAATTTGAAGATTGGAAAATTCTGGTGCTGAGTCGACTTCGAGTTCCCACCTCAAATACCCGATGCCTGCTTGGAGTTTTTGCGAAAACGACCCGATGACCCGAGTAGTTTTCTTCCCGACTCGAAGTAGCTCCAGGGTTTTTCCCCCTGAAACCCCAAGCGCGACCCGAAGCGCGTAAATCTCGAATATTTTTTTTTTTTAGATTTTGGAATTTGGGAATTAGGTTTTGTCTGCCATTGGAATGAGAAGCTAAGAAGAAGATGAATTGTACGTACAGACAAAATAAAATTAGGGAGGCTAGGGTTTATAACTGTGTTTATATAGGTATGTTAGAGATAGAGTAGATAGACTAGATAGATGAACATGCGGAACAAACTATGGCCCGAAAAGCCCGTTCTGACCCCGGAACAAAATTGGGTGAACTCATATATCAAAATAGGTGTTTTAAAATATTTTAAACGCAATGGAAAAGGTTTCAAGTCCAAATTCCATCGTATGAAGAAGTTATGCTAAAATCAAAATTTCAAATTGATTTTAATTGATTATAATTGCATTTATTTCAAGGCGTTTCGAGTCTGTACGATCAAACGACAAGTCTGATTGCTACGAAAATTGAAACCTTACAATAATTCACTGTTACATTATAATTCACATTTAATTCAAACCCAAAATTTTAACTTGTTATTTCAGAATTCGGTTTTGCATTTAAATGTGAATTACAAGTTAAAATGCAAAACTGAATTCTGAAATAACTTATTTGTAAATTAAATATGGATGTTAACCTGTATTGAATGTAAGCAATAAATTGAGTTTGATTGTAAACCAAATTGGTTATGATTGTACACAAAGAATAAATAAAACGGTAGATTTAATAGTGGAAGTTTATGTTATTGAAACTAATATAAATAAATGTAACGTAATATTACAGTTGATTGAAATCAAATAATAACCGAAACTGTAATTTTATAAAGATGTTAACTGGTAATTGAACGTAAGTAAAGATTTAAATTTGAATGTTACAAGTATTGAATTGAATTGAATTTGATTGTAAACAACGAAATAAATAAAATGTACATTTAATATTGAAGTTATAATATGGAAATCAACGTAAATGAATGTAATTTAATATTACTGTGAATTTAAATAAGATGATAGCTGAAGAAAATGAAAGTAAATGAATTATAAACTATTGATAATAATGTATAAGTAAATGGTTGATTCAATAATGAAAGTGTAAATCGAAATAAAAAAAATTCATTTGGAATTAAATAACTTGAATTTGAATTACAATATAATTGAACGCTGAATCTAATATAATCTTTTATATTGGATTTATAATGGAAAATTGCATTGTAAAAGATTGTTAATTACTATGAAATTAAAAATGAAATTTGTGAACAATTGAAATTTGATTTAAAAGTTAATAATTTAAAATTGGGAATTTTATATTGAAATTAAACAGTAAAAATAGCCATTTTTACAACTGTCTCGAATTTCAACGAAACCAGTTTCATCGGATCCGTAACAGTGAATTATTGTAAGGTTTCAATTTTCGTAGCAATCGGACTTGTCGTTTGATCGTACAGACTCGAAACGCCTTGAAATAAATGCAATTATAATCAATTAAAATCAATTTAAAATTTTGATTTTAGCATAACTTCTTCATACGATGGAATTTGGACTTGAAACCTTTTCCATTGCGTTTAAAATATTTTAAAACACCTATTTTGATATATGAGTTCACCCAATTTTGTTCCGGGGTCAGAACGGGCTTTTCGGGCCATAGTTTGTTCCGCACGTTCATCTATCCAGTCTATCTACTCTATCTCTAACATACCTATATAAACACAGTTATAAACCCTAGCCTCCCTAATTTTATTTTGTCTGTACGTACAATTCATCTTCTTCTTAGCTTCTCATTCCAATGGCAGACAAAACCTAATTCCCAAATTCCAAAATCTAAAAAAAAAAAATTCGAGATTTACGCGCTTCGGGTCGCGCTTGGGGTTTCAGAGGGAAAAACCCTGGAGCTACTTCGAGTCGGGAAGAAAACTACTCGGGTCATCGGGTCGTTTTCGCAAAAACTCCAAGCAGGCATCGGGTATTTGAGGTGGGAACTCGAAGTCGACTCAGCACCAGAATTTTCCAATCTTCAAATTTTCATAACTTTTGCATACGGACTCGGATTTGGACGAGGTTTCTTTTGTTAGGATCGTATCGAAATTCCGGACACTTTGATGCTGGTTTGGATGGATTTGGAGACTGTCAAAATTTTGGGTTTAAATTGAATTTAAATTCAATTTAAATTCAAAAGGTGAGTGTTTTATAACGCTCACAATGTACTGAATATTTTTATGGTAGTTAAATTTGACATTATGAAGTGATATGAATTTATTTGTCGTTGTTTGATAAATTTTAATTGTTATATAGATTGTCGTGTGAATTCACCGTTGAAAATTTAAATTGACAGTAAATTGAAATTAGGATTTAATTGAAATCAAATTTCCCGATATTGATAACTATGAAATTGCCGTGAATTGTATTGATTATTGGATGATTTATTTTGATGGATGCTATTGGTTGATATTTAAATGTTTGGATGTTTATTTGCCTATATATATCCTGTTATACATGCACATGACACTGTGATTGGTTTAAGTATATATATTCATCCCTGACATTTAATTGAAATAACTAACCACTTGGCCATAGGTTAGAGAATTATATACGGACACCGGGTTGGTTAAATTAAATGATTTTAAAGTTGTTTTGAAATTATTTAAATGAATTGATTTTAAGAATAAAAATCCAATTTATGGAAATTGAATTATTTTGAATTGAAGCTCAAGATGTTGGGATTTAAACTTGGTAAATGAAATTTTTTAATTATTTGAAGTTTAGATTTTTTTTTTAAAAAAAAAAAAGAAAAGAAAAAAAAAATTTTGAAATACGGCGTAAATTTTCGAAGGTTGATTTGTTTTAAAAGATTGGACTTTTAATCGAACTCTGAATATTTCTAAGAAAATTTTTATGAAATGATATTTCAAGTTTGAGTTTGGAATTGAAAATTTATTTAAAATTGAGATTTAATTAATTTGGAATTTAATTGAAATTCAAAGAAATTTGTGAATTGGACTAAATTGAAACTATTGAATTATTTAATAATTAAATAAGGTTAAATTATTTAATGATTAAATTGAATTGAAATTCTTTAATAAGAAAAAATTTGAACTTTTGAATAAGTGAATTTTTACTTCGTAAATAATTGAAATTGAGTTTCTTTATTAATTAAGTTTTGGAAAATTATTTAAGAAAGTAAATAAGTGAAATTGAATTTTTTTAACAAGAAATGAAAATGTGATATTTTTGGAATTAATGTAAGACTTGTAATTGAAAGAATTGATTTGACGAATTTAATTTAATTCAAAATTGTAAGTTTTGATTTAATGAAGTTGAACTTAAAAAGGTAGTGTAATGGATTTGAAATTTAATAGAAATTGTTTTGAATGATAAAGTACCTTAACGGATATTAAATGAAATCGATAAATGAATTTAAATTGATTTGAATGTTGAATTAAATTAATTTAAATGATTTCGGAATGAAACTTATATACGAACTTGAATCAATATTTGAATTGTTTAAATTGAAATTGAATTATAAGATTTTGAAATTTTGATTTGGAAGTTTTGAAACGTAAATTGTGGAAATTGATTTAGAAAGACAAATGAAATGTTGATTTATAAATTCTAATTGAATTGAAATTGATTTGGTTTTGAAATAAATAAACGACCAATCGGTGAAATAATTACGGAAGTTATTAAAGAGACCGGAATTCGGTTATGGATATACTCTCTATCTAAACCGAAAACCACTTTAATAACTATACGCGGAGTGATGATCCAGAATGAAGTGGTTGGAATGATGTTCGTTGATGACTGAAGAAAGTGAACGATGATGGATAGCCTTGACACTTGTGTCAAATTGGAAATGACTAAAACAGGAGCTGTGCCGGGCCAATGGAGGATTTGCTACCTCAAGTGGACACACTTTGTAACGACCCCGAAATTTAAATTTATTTAAATTAATAATTTATTGGATTTTTGAATTAAATTGAGTAATTAAATTAATTTTTGAATAAAAATTGTAAAATCAATTTGATAAATTGATTCGAGTTTCCCCAAAACGAAATTCCAATATATTAAATCATTTAAATTTAAATATTTGTATATATGTGAATATATATGTATATAAATATATGAGTTATAAAAAATAAATAAAAATTGATGTTAAGTTTAAAAAGACATATATATAACTATAACCATCTTAACTTAAGCATAAAGAAAAGAACTTATTATAAACAAGAAATTATTTAGAACAATATGATAAAATATGTACAAAAATAAAGTAAGTGGCTGTAAACAAACATGTAGACAAAAGAAAGCAATAAAACTAAAACAGCACCTATCAACTGAACCTAACAACATATGCTGTAAACAAGCATGGGAAGCATCACAAAACATGTTTGCATTAAATGCAAACCTCCACAAAGCATGAACACGGCATGCTGCAGATTTACAAAGCAACATACTTGCATTTAATGTTTTCAAACCTACCCATCACCACAAAGTACAAAGCCTGAATAAAGTAATTTTACAAAAGAATGTCTCAGTACTCTACTGCTGCACATCCCCTTCTTAAGTATCTGTACATCTCCAAGCCTTTGGTTCGTTCAAACAAAAGAAAAAAATAAGCAAAGCCTGGAAGAAAATAAAAATAAAAAGAGAAACAAACATCACCATTTGTTTACCAATGCGAATTCAGTTTATACAACAAAACAGAAAAGAAGAGAAGAAGATCAACTGCAGATTTTCCAAACAAGTAAAAACAACTCTACTAACAAGATTCAGATCAAACTTAGAGAGATTAAAATCAAGGCTTCCAAAAGAGCAGATCCTTTTCCAGACTTTAAAACTCCAGTTCTCTGTTTTCATCAAAACCGGTGAGCAACCTTTTGTTTTAACCTCGAATTTGTTTATATGACTTGATGCTGGTGAGTAACTTCACCTATAAATTTCTGGTTGCAAGTTATTGTTCTGTCCCTTTCTTAATCATGTGAGCAAATTTTCCTTAAATCTATTATGTGTCTGATGAATGCATGAATAAATTTTTCTCTGGTATATGTCCACCTGGTTAGCATATACATCTGAGAATATTTAAAAGCTCTGAGAATAAGCATAGTTTAAAATATTTTGAATGCTCTGTTCTCTTTAGTCAGGTGAGCAAATTTCTTTTTTTGAAAACCAGACTTCTTTGTTCTTACCAGTAAGTACACATTCAACCTTATAAATTTAAATCTGTGTGTTTGATTTATAATCAGTATGTGTTGGATAGATAGTCTTGTGTAGGTTCTGTTGTTCTGAGAAGTTGTATATGGTTTGTTCTTCAGTAATTCTAGTTTCTGAGCAAAGGAAAGTAGAAAATTTTAATACGTCTTCCTATAAAACATTTTAAACTTAGGATTTTAAACAAATTATATTTGTTTAAACTTAAACCATGGTCCAGAATTTTGTTAGCTTGAAAATGAAGGAACTTGACACTGTAAACTCATTTTACAGTCAAAGAAGAAATCATATGATTTAATCAAATAGTTTAAAATTATTGATTTGATTTTATAACTCGAATAAGCGTACAAGGATAGGATTTTTAAAATTAATATGATGATTTTTAATTAAGCATTCCAAGTGCAGTTCATATTTGAACAAGATATGCATTTTGATCAATTTTTGATGATCGAACCAATTGTGAACGATGAGATCTTGCTTGAAGCAAGTTTGACAATCAATAGTAATGGGAAAATTATTAAATAATTTTTCCACTGTACAAATTGTTGAGACGAGGCGTGATTAGGGTTCGTTATCGAGTTTTCGATGTGTCTGGAAACGAAGTGGTTTCATCACCTCGGTTTGATCGAGTTGTACGAAACTAAGGGGAATGGAAGAACGAGGGGTTGACGTGGTAAGGTCGAAGTCGTGGCGTCTCCGATGGTGGGAGCGACCGTGGCGAAGTATTTTTGTATGGTGAGATCGAGTTCCAGGTTTAGAGTGGAATGCTTATTTTCGATCTGGGAAGTTTGGCATCGAGATGATCCTTGATTTCGTTTGTAGTGCTAGTTTGCGACTTGCTGGAGGACTCGAAGTTCACCGGAGCTCCGGTGAAGTGATGTGCACGTGCGCGATCAAACGTGTGCACGCGTGGATATTGCGTAGCAGGTGGTTGTCGAAGATTGGGGAAGAAACGTTCGTCTCGGGTTAAATCTCGAGAAAAGCAGGGTTCAATCTCGAGAAAAGCAGGGTTCAATCTCGAGAAAAGCAGGGTTCAATCTCGAGAAAAGCATGGTTCGACTCGAAGTAGGAAATGGAGGGGCGTAACCCGAAGTTGAGCTCGGGTATTTTTGTGTTAGGCTCGAAGCAAAGTGGGTTGTCTCGAGTCAGTCTAGTCTGGCTACAGTTATTGTAAACCTGTCTGAAATTTGAATTTAAGCAAAATTTAAATGGAATTTAAATTTGTAAAATAGATTTAAACTAAGTTAAATCCAGTTTTAGTTAGATTCAAATGAACTTTGAATCTTAAAGTTTAAAATGAAATTTGTTTTTTTTTTAAAACAAGTTTAAGTTAAAAAAAAAACTTTTAAAAAGTAAATAGTTTCAAAACAAATGTTTAAATTAGATTTCGATAAAATTCTTTTATTTAAAAGTTTAATTTTGAAATGGAATTTAAATTCAATTAAAAAAAAAGGGTAATGTTTAAATTTCACTCAAAATGATTTAATGAAATCATAAATAAAGAAATTATTATCTTAGAAATAATTAGGGTAATAAAATGATTTAATAATTAGAAAAAAATCAATTTAGTAATTAATTAAAGGCCAATTAATTAATGAAGGCGATTAAGGAAGGATAATAAATTGAGGAATAATTAATTAAAGAAATAAATTGGAGATAATTAATTTAATGGTGGGTTAAATAATTAAAGGTTAATTATTTAATGATTAAGGTTGATTAATTAATAACCAAAGGTTAATTAATAAATGATTAAAGAATAATTAATCAAAATGATTTGTAAATTATTGATGTTAACTAACCAGGATGGGTAATTTATTCATAAGAAATTAATCTGATTTAAATTAATCAGACAATTAACTGACCCTACTTATGAATATTTGGATTCTATTGGATGACTTGATTGTTTGATATCCCTGATATATGATGCTTTGTGATACATCCTGATTTATGTTATCATCTGTAGTTTACTTACCTGTGATATATATCTATGATCTGTGAATGAGCGATAAGCGTTATAGTTATATCGCTTATCAACTATATCCTGTATTTTGATCTGTGATGATTCATTGTGTTGCACTATTGTGTTGAACCCCTGGACTACATTTTACACACACAAATATGGATTTCACGTGGAAATCGGTTAAGTCACAGATAATTTAAATTTGATGTTTTTGAAATTGAAATTTTAATTTCAATTGATTTTGAAATTGGAAATTTGGGTTTAAAGTGAAAAGCTTTTGAAATGGAATTTCAAAGATAAAAGTTATTTTGAATAACTTAATCGAGTTTTGAAAATTTAAATAATTTGATTTAAATTTGAATTCAAGTTTGAAATTGAATCCTATGATTTGGAACTAGGGATTAAAGAATGTTATAAATGTGTTTATATGAAATTAAACCATTTTAAAAGTATAATTGAGAATTTGGATTTAACCCAAGGATTTCCACTCGTATGAATGAATGGGATTTTCTGAAATGAAACTGTTTGTTTTCAAATGATAAAAGCTTTCAGATAAGAAATGAAATTCCAGTTTAATTAAAGGAATTTCAAGATTGAATTGAAAATGTTTTTCCAAGTTATGAATGAATTGTTTTTGAAAGCTATGAATTGAATTTGTTTATTTTTAACAGATTTAAAATGATGATTTATTTAAACCATTCGAAATGAAATTGTTTTGAAAGCTATAAGTTAAATCTTTGATTTAAAGATTTAACGAGTTAATCCAATTGAAACGGAAATTGTTTTGCAATCTGTGAATGTATTTTTGTGAAACTGGGTGAACTTTGTGAAATGAATCTTTTTGTTTAAAAGATTGAAATGGTAATCCATTTAAACCATTTAAAAAGAAGTTGAATTATTAAGTTGTGACTTAATTGAAATCCCAATATCCATATGTTTTTAAATATTGCGCTTACTATTCAGGTTAGCCGGGAAAGGACCTTTGGGTCGTATAACCCATTCCGAATAGTGATACGTCGTATATGGATGGCATTTGAAGACCGGTGATGAAGACCGGATATTTTCGAAAATGAAAGGACAACCTGTCGAATGTCTCTGCACTGAGTTGCTCCGGTATAGAGATTTATATCACTCTTTTTGTGACGGGAAGTCCGGACGTGATTGGAAATTATCCGGATTTGCAAGGGCTTCGTGAGAAGTGCCTTCGGTTCTGTTCGAACCCGGAACAGACTTATATGGATACATGTCTGACATTACACTTTGAGATATAAAGCCGATTTCTTTCAAATACATATCTGTTGGTGGCGGAGAATTTATTCTCTTAGTTTAACACCCTTCTCTGAGACATACGAGCTCAGAGGTTATGTAGTTGAAATTTATCAGCGATATATCCCAATTTGGTAATGTGACATGCTGAGTGTTGCTGTGTGATGATCAGTGTTTGATCATTTGCGATATGATCATTTGTTTGATCATTTATCTTTGTGATCATAGGTTGATCATCTGTTGACCCAAAGCGTGGCTTTTTGAAAAAGCGTAGCTTTGTGGACGAGACTTCGTCGAGCCTCACAACCCGGTAATGGTCGAAACAGGAATCGTGCGGCAAGGTTTTCAGGGGTAGCTCCCCTAGGGTATGACCATTCCTTCTGGAAAAGGGTAGTATCATGGTATGGAGCCCAGATACTTACTCATGTGGACACACTTTATTTATGACGTGTGATGTTGGATTCGAGGCGCCTCGGTTAAAGGTCCCAAAGGACCGGGGGTGGCATATCTGAGGTTTCTTTTATCCCTTGGGAAAAGGGGTTGCCGGCCTTGTTTGGCAGAGAACAGTTGGTTCTCGGAACGTCCCGCCAGAGGCGTTTCTTTCGTGGAATAGGAAGTTCCTTAGCCTGACCATTTGTTGGAAATCCATCTTCCAAATACGAACTTTGTACGGTTTTAGTTGTATTACCTGCCATGGAATGTGGTGGTAACCTGCTATTGAACATGGTAGCTATAGTAGGCATAAGTGCGAAATGTCTATGCTGGCTAAGATTTATATTCTACTTTCGAAATTGTTTTCTGCACTATGCACTAGTAATAATATCAAATGATTTGATTTTGCGTAGTAAGCATCTTTGACTATCATAAGAAGAAATCTCCTCCAATTCTGCATTTGCATTGTGTGTGTGGTGGGAGGTCTTATGGTAGTTTCATTTTCCAAAAGCATTGCGAATTGACTTTAAAATTCTCTGCTATTTGTTTTAAAGATAAACTGTTTTTGTTGCTCACACCAGTCCCATGACTGATCCGGAGTTTATTGTTCCTTTCCTAAACTCTGGGTGCTCATAATTTCCTACACGAGCAGTCTAGAGTTGGGTTTTTCAGATATTCAGGTTTAGTAGATTATCTGGAGCTAGTTCAGTCTTTGGATCGGACTGCACTTGCTTATCTTTGTGCATCATTATTGGGAGTTCGAGCTATTTCTGGATCGTGCTTTGGAGATGAAGATTATCCGCTGCTGGTGTTATCTATTTTTCTTTCCGCTGCAATTTATTGTATCATATCTCTGATGTATATAGATATTCATTGTATCATCATTGTATCTGGATATTGTATCAGATATTGTATATCAATGTATTATTCATTTCTTCCGCTGTGTTATTTACTTAATGTTGTTATAAGCTCCGGCGACTCGGATTTGAACGATCGAATCTACGGCATTCAAGTACGATGTAAAGTATGGATGTCGATTTTCGAGCGCGAAAATCTGGGACGTTACATTTGGTATCAGAGCTAAGGTTGAACTTTAGCTCAGGAGTATAACACGTTAAGTAGCTCATTAGAGATAGAGTGAAGTAAACTCTAGAATGAGTAATTCTCAGATATCCGTCTAAACGCCTCAGTAAATTCTCTTACTATCCACCGATAGTGAGTATGAGTGCAAGAAGAAGACGAGATAGGGGACAGGGAAATACGACTATAAATGGTCAATACCCTGCAATAGTGGAAACAATCTTTCTCTATCAATCTCCTTTGACTCGTTTCAAAATTCTTTTCATTGCTTCGTGGTAGCTCCAGAAGTAGTTTCGATGTGATGATGGCCCTACGAATCGTTGTAGAAATTTTTTTCTTCGTATCTTCATCGATTTCGTATCAGCTTTTTGATTTAAACCTTAATGAATATGAATTTGAAATGTGGAATTGAAATTTTAAATAAATTGGAAAATTTAAATTGAATTAAATCAATAAAACGATTTCGTTTGAAACCAAAATTTGAAATTCTATTCTAATTTCTTTTGAATACCAAAGTCCGAAGAGGGACAAATTGGTTTGTATTCTGAGATATTCCGACTTGAGTTTGGAATTCATATCGTAAGTTTGAGGAATTATAGGAAATCGAATCTGTCTATCTTTGTTGTTTTCGTGCCTGCGAATTTCGAGGACGAAATTCTTTTAAGGGGGGAAATTTGTAACGACCCCGAAATTTAAATTTATTTAAATTAATAATTTATTGGATTTTTGAATTAAATTGAGTAATTAAATTAATTTTTGAATAAAAATTGTAAAATCAATTTGATAAATTGATTCGAGTTTCCCCAAAACCAAATTCCAATATATTAAATCATTTAAATTTAAATATTTGTATATATGTGAATATATATGTATATAAATATATGAGTTATAAAAAATAAATAAAAATTGATGTTAAGTTTAAAAAGACATATATATAACTATAACCATCTTAACTTAAGCATAAAGAAAAGAACTTATTATAAACAAGAAATTATTTAGAACAATATGATAAAATATGTACAAAAATAAAGTAAGTGGCTGTAAACAAACATGTAGACAAAAGAAAGCAATAAAACTAAAACAGCACCTATCAACTGAACCTAACAACATATGCTGTAAACAAGCATGGGAAGCATCACAAAACATGTTTGCATTAAATGCAAACCTCCACAAAGCATGAACACGGCATGCTGCAGATTTACAAAGCAACATACTTGCATTTAATGTTTTCAAACCTACCCATCACCACAAAGTACAAAGCCTGAATAAAGTAATTTTACAAAAGAATGTCTCAGTACTCTACTGCTGCACATCCCCTTCTTAAGTATCTGTACATCTCCAAGCCTTTGGTTCGTTCAAACAAAAGAAAAAAATAAGCAAAGCCTGGAAGAAAATAAAAATAAAAAGAGAAACAAACATCACCATTTGTTTACCAATGCGAATTCAGTTTATACAACAAAACAGAAAAGAAGAGAAGAAGATCAACTGCAGATTTTCCAAACAAGTAAAAACAACTCTACTAACAAGATTCAGATCAAACTTAGAGAGATTAAAATCAAGGCTTCCAAAAGAGCAGATCCTTTTCCAGACTTTAAAACTCCAGTTCTCTGTTTTCATCAAAACCGGTGAGCAACCTTTTGTTTTAACCTCGAATTTGTTTATATGACTTGATGCTGGTGAGTAACTTCACCTATAAATTTCTGGTTGCAAGTTATTGTTCTGTCCCTTTCTTAATCATGTGAGCAAATTTTCCTTAAATCTATTATGTGTCTGATGAATGCATGAATAAATTTTTCTCTGGTATATGTCCACCTGGTTAGCATATACATCTGAGAATATTTAAAAGCTCTGAGAATAAGCATAGTTTAAAATATTTTGAATGCTCTGTTCTCTTTAGTCAGGTGAGCAAATTTCTTTTTTTGAAAACCAGACTTCTTTGTTCTTACCAGTAAGTACACATTCAACCTTATAAATTTAAATCTGTGTGTTTGATTTATAATCAGTATGTGTTGGATAGATAGTCTTGTGTAGGTTCTGTTGTTCTGAGAAGTTGTATATGGTTTGTTCTTCAGTAATTCTAGTTTCTGAGCAAAGGAAAGTAGAAAATTTTAATACGTCTTCCTATAAAACATTTTAAACTTAGGATTTTAAACAAATTATATTTGTTTAAACTTAAACCATGGTCCAGAATTTTGTTAGCTTGAAAATGAAGGAACTTGACACTGTAAACTCATTTTACAGTCAAAGAAGAAATCATATGATTTAATCAAATAGTTTAAAATTATTGATTTGATTTTATAACTCGAATAAGCGTACAAGGATAGGATTTTTAAAATTAATATGATGATTTTTAATTAAGCATTCCAAGTGCAGTTCATATTTGAACAAGATATGCATTTTGATCAATTTTTGATGATCGAACCAATTGTGAACGATGAGATCTTGCTTGAAGCAAGTTTGACAATCAATAGTAATGGGAAAATTATTAAATAATTTTTCCACTGTACAAATTGTTGAGACGAGGCGTGATTAGGGTTCGTTATCGAGTTTTCGATGTGTCTGGAAACGAAGTGGTTTCATCACCTCGGTTTGATCGAGTTGTACGAAACTAAAGGGAATGGAAGAACGAGGGGTTGACGTGGTAAGGTCGAAGTCGTGGCGTCTCCGATGGTGGGAGCGACCGTGGCGAAGTATTTTTGTATGGTGAGATCGAGTTCCAGGTTTAGAGTGGAATGCTTATTTTCGATCTGGGAAGTTTGGCATCGAGATGATCCTTGATTTCGTTTGTAGTGCTAGTTTGCGACTTGCTGGAGGACTCGAAGTTCACCGGAGCTCCGGCGAAGTGATGTGCACGTGCACGATCAAACGTGTGCACGCGTGGATATTGCGTAGCAGGTGGTTGTCGAAGATTGGGGAAGAAACGTTCGTCTCGGGTTAAATCTCGAGAAAAGCAGGGTTCAATCTCGAGAAAAGCAGGGTTCAATCTCGAGAAAAGCAGGGTTCAATCTCGAGAAAAGCATGGTTCGACACGAAGTAGGAAATGGAGGGGCGTAACCCGAAGTTGAGCTCGGGTATTTTTGTGTTAGGCTCGAAGCAAAGTGGGTTGTCTCGAGTCAGTCTAGTCTGGCTACAGTTATTGTAAACCTGTCTGAAATTTGAATTTAAGCAAATTTAAATGGAATTTAAATTTGTAAAATAGATTTAAACTAAGTTAAATCCAGTTTTAGTTAGATTCAAATGAACTTTGAATCTTAAAGTTTAAAATGAAATTTGTTTTTTTTTAAAACAAGTTTAAGTTAAAAAAAAAACTTTTAAAAAGTAAATAGTTTCAAAACAAATGTTTAAATTAGATTTCGATAAAATTCTTTTATTTAAAAGTTTAATTTTGAAATGGAATTTAAATTCAATTAAAAAAAAGGGTAATGTTTAAATTTCACTCAAAATGATTTAATGAAATCATAAATAAAGAAATTATTATCTTAGAAATAATTAGGGTAATAAAATGATTTAATAATTAGAAAAAAATCAATTTAGTAATTAATTAAAGGCCAATTAATTAATGAAGGCGATTAAGGAAGGATAATAAATTGAGGAATAATTAATTAAAGAAATAAATTGGAGATAATTAATTTAATGGTGGGTTAAATAATTAAAGGTTAATTATTTAATGATTAAGGTTGATTAATTAATAACCAAAGGTTAATTAATAAATGATTAAAGAATAATTAATCAAAATTATTTGTAAATTATTGATGTTAACTAACCAGGATGGGTAATTTATTCATAAGAAATTAATCTGATTTAAATTAATCAGACAATTAACTGACCCTACTTATGAATATTTGGATTCTATTGGATGACTTGATTGTTTGATATCCCTGATATATGATGCTTTGTGATACATCCTGATTTATGTTATCATCTGTAGTTTACTTACCTGTGATATATATCTATGATCTGTGAATGAGCGATAAGCGTTATAGTTATATCGCTTATCAACTATATCCTGTATTTTGATCTGTGATGATTCATTGTGTTGCACTATTGTGTTGAACCCCTGGACTACATTTTACACACACAAATATGGATTTCACGTGGAAATCGGTTAAGTCACAGATAATTTAAATTTGATGTTTTTGAAATTGAAATTTTAATTTCAATTGATTTTGAAATTGGAAATTTGGGTTTAAAGTGAAAAGCTTTTGAAATGGAATTTCAAAGATAAAAGTTATTTTGAATAACTTAATCGAGTTTTGAAAATTTAAATAATTTGATTTAAATTTGAATTCAAGTTTGAAATTGAATCCTATGATTTGGAACTAGGGATTAAAGAATGTTATAAATGTGTTTATATGAAATTAAACCATTTTAAAAGTATAATTGAGAATTTGGATTTAACCCAAGGATTTCCACTCGTATGAATGAATGGGATTTTCTGAAATGAAACTGTTTGTTTTCAAATGATAAAAGCTTTCAGATAAGAAATGAAATTCCAGTTTAATTAAAGGAATTTCAAGATTGAATTGAAAATGTTTTTCCAAGTTATGAATGAATTGTTTTTGAAAGCTATGAATTGAATTTGTTTATTTTTAACAGATTTAAAATGATGATTTATTTAAACCATTCGAAATGAAATTGTTTTGAAAGCTATAAGTTAAATCTTTGATTTAAAGATTTAACGAGTTAATCCAATTGAAACGGAAATTGTTTTGCAATCTGTGAATGGATTTTTGTGAAACTGGGTGAACTTTGTGAAATGAATCTTTTTGTTTAAAAGATTGAAATGGTAATCCATTTAAACCATTTAAAAAGAAGTTGAATTATTAAGTTGTGACTTAATTGAAATCCCAATATCCATATGTTTTTAAATATTGCGCTTACTATTCGGGTTAGCCGGGAAAGGACCTTTGGGTCGTATAACCCATTCCGAATAGTGATACGTCGTATATGGATGGCATTTGAAGACCGGTGATGAAGACCGGATATTTTCGAAAATGAAAGGACAACCTGTCGAATGTCTCTGCACTGAGTTGCTCCGGTATAGAGATTTATATCACTCTTTTTGTGACGGGAAGTCCGGACGTGATTGGAAATTATCCGGATTTGCAAGGGCTTCGTGAGAAGTGCCTTCGATTCTGTTCGAACCCGGAACAGACTTATATGGATACATGTCTGACATTACACTTTGAGATATAAAGCCGATTTCTTTCAAATACATATCTGTTGGTGGCGGAGAATTTATTCTCTTAGCTTAACACCCTTCTCTGAGACATACGAGCTCAGAGGTTATGTAGTTGAAATTTATCAGCGATATATCCCAATTTGGTAATGTGACATGCTGAGTGTTGCTGTGTGATGATCAGTGTTTGATCATTTGCGATATGATCATTTGTTTGATCATTTATCTTTGTGATCATAGGTTGATCATCTGTTGACCCAAAGCGTGGCTTTTTGAAAAAGCGTAGCTTTGTGGACGAGACTTCGTCGACCCTCACAACCCGGTAATGGTCGAAACAGGAATCGTGCGGCAAGGTTTTCAGGGGTAGCTCCCCTAGGGTATGACCATTCCTTCTGGAAAAGGGTAGTATCATGGTATGGAGCCCAGATACTTACTCATGTGGACACACTTTATTTATGACGTGTGATGTTGGATTCGAGGCGCCTCGGTTAAAGGTCCCAAAGGACCGGGGGTGGCATATCTGAGGTTTCTTTTATCCCTTGGGAAAAGGGGTTGCCGGCCTTGTTTGGCAGAGAACAGTTGGTTCTCGGAACGTCCCGCCAGAGGCGTTTCTTTCGTGGAATAGGAAGTTCCTTAGCCTGACCATTTGTTGGAAATCCATCTTCCAAATACGAACTTTGTACGGTTTTAGTTGTATTACCTGCCATGGAATGTGGTGGTAACCTGCTATTGAACATGGTAGCTATAGTAGGCATAAGTGCGAAATGTCTATGCTGGCTAAGATTTATATTCTACTTTCGAAATTGTTTTCTGCACTATGCACTAGTAATAATATCAAATGATTTGATTTTGCGTAGTAAGCATCTTTGACTATCATAAGAAGAAATCTCCTCCAATTCTGCGTTTGCATTGTGTGTGTGGTGGGAGGTCTTATGGTAGTTTCATTTTCCAAAAGCATTGCGAATTGACTTTAAAATTCTCTGCTATTTGTTTTAAAGATAAACTGTTTTTGTTGCTCACACCAGTCCCATGACTGATCCGGAGTTTATTGTTCCTTTCCTAAACTCTGGGTGCTCATAATTTCCTACACGAGCAGTCTAGAGTTGGGTTTTTCAGATATTCAGGTTTAGTCGATTATCTGGAGCTAGTTCAGTCTTTGGATCGGACTGCACTTGCTTATCTTCGTGCATCATTATTGGGAGTTCGAGCTATTTCTGGATCGTGCTTTGGAGATGAAGATTATCCGCTGCTGGTGTTATCTATTTTTCTTTCCGCTGCAATTTATTGTATCATATCTCTGATGTATATAGATATTCATTGTATCATCATTGTATCTGGATATTGTATCAGATATTGTATATCAATGTATTATTCATTTCTTCCGCTGTGTTATTTACTTAATGTTGTTATAAGCTCCGGCGACTCGGATTTGAACGATCGAATCTACGGCATTCAAGTACGATGTAAAGTATGGATGTCGATTTTCGAGCGCGAAAATCTGGGACGTTACACACTTCTTCAAACTACTCATTATATGTTGTCGATTGGTGCACCCTTGATTTTGGGAGTGTTGTTTCACGGTGTTGCGGGCGCTGCGGCGTTGCGTTCTCACCAGTCCGGATCAGGCGAACGGTAGTATCACTACCTTGGGTATTGCCTCATGTGCCTTGTCATACTTGTATTCCATTTATGCGCGACCACTACGATTTTGATTTGTACCTTTAGTATATGGATTGCCCTCTGGTGACTTCTAGTTTTGGGGAAACTACGGTCTTGTATATGCTCTTGGGAATATAAACTGTGTTAAGGGTGGAATGGGCCATGGCTTAACGCTATTTTAATACTTTTACTTTAATGTAGACATATTATAATAGCGTATTGTACTACATAGTAGATAGTTTAACGGATCCTTGAGAGATGGAAAATCCCGTAACATCTCTTAAGTTATTGCACTCACGTTGACACTGGATAGGAGATGTCAAAACCCGTAAACATCTCTGACGCCGTCACACTCATATTTTCTTATTCGATTTGACTTACATGAGATATTTTAGTCCTGACTCGAGTGTTTTGCCTTTTCATTACGCTCGGGTCAGCCTGAGCATTTCAGATAAGGTTGAAGATCTATTCTGGAGGACGAAGACGGAGTTTGGTATTACATCATTTGTATTCTACTACCATATTATTTTTCCGCTGCATTATTGTATTATCTCTGATATGTATGTAACTCTGATTTATGATGTATAATAATAATCAAATTTATTTATTTAACAGCTTCATGAACTGTTATTTTATTATTATATCTTGTTTCTTCCGCTGCGAGATTCTGAGTTTGTTTTTGTTCTTTCTTTTCCTTTCTTTTCTTATTTAACCCCAATAACTATCCGTATTTCGGATTGTTTGAGTCGGCATGTGTGTATGTTTTGTCGACTTGAACGGTCAAAAATGCGGGTTGTTACAAACTATTTTTCAAGTACTAAGCTAATGACCAACAGTATTAGAATATGGATTCCAGCTAATACAACTGATCATGATAGACAACTTTATATTAGTAACTACTATAAGAATGTGATTTGTAATGAAAACTATATTTATAAAGGTTCAATCACATCCAAATGGGTATGGTTTCCTAGAACTTAGGAAATTATAAGAACCATGGGTGTTGCATGTTTTAAATGTTAATTTTTTTACTGATACCCTAGTTTATATGTAGTAGTTATTTATTAATGATTGGCAGTCCTACTTATAGCGCTAAAACATAGCAATTTACTATGAAATGCTATAAGAAGTAGGATTCTTTACAGCACTATGATTAAAATTCTACTATTTTAATGCTATCAAAATTAATCTAAAGTTATTTGATGAAATTGTTTCATTAATTTCTTTTAGAGGGTACAACCATACCTATTTTTGTAAAGGTTTCACCACATGATTAACCCCTTCACCCTAACACAGTAAATGTGTACCAAAAACGATTATTATTTATTATAAGTACTTGGAGAAATGAAAGGAAAATGATAGATTTTGAATTTTAAGGATGCTCCATACATTTGATGAAGTTATGTGCTTAGAATGAAATAAAGACTTCAGCAAATTCAGTAAAATCTAACTAATTTTATCCATAATTAATATTAGGTTAATTACCCAATCTTTTATATTTAAGGAATGCTAACTAAGTAATTTCTATAAAAAATACTCATACTATGGACATGGTATGACTTGAATCTTTTTTAAAAATGTCCACAGTTTTATAGATATAAAGAGGATATATATTAAAAGAATATATTTCTTAGCAATATTTTCTAAGAAAGATATATTTACTTAAATAATTTTCATTTATATTTAGAAATATTATAGTTAAGAAAAGATTTAAATATTTTCTCTTTACAAGATATTTTATAAAATTTATTATATTCCATCATTCTTTTTTATAATGACAAAGGGGAGAAATTCATATGCATATTGATAGGGGGGATATTATACTTATGGGGAGATATTATACTTAGGGTGGCTTTAATTATACTATAATATCATTTTATATAGAATGAAAATTTTTCAAAAATTGTATAGTTGTCATCATCAAAAATGAGGAGAATGTTAAAACCTCTCTTGTTGGAGTTTATTGACAACAACTATATAATTATGCCAAAGAATCTATAGACTTACTTGTAGGTACATAAGTATAAAAAAAGAGAAACAAATAAGTTCAACATAAAGATACATAGTACAAAACAAGATTAAAGTGTATATATATGGAGATACGAGAAGAGATATACACGATAGAAACAAGACGAAGATGAAAAATAAAGTACTATTAGTCGTAGAGTGTCATGTCTATAATATACATATGTTAAAATCTCTTCAAAGTGGTATACATATACATATACACATAAATATATTTGATAATAAGTTAATTTCTAAGTTTAAAAACAAAAATCACTTTAGGCAGTCGACTGAAAAGACCCATGCAGTCAGCTGAATTCGTGCATATACATAATTTATACACTAACAGTTTTAGTCGACTAAATATACAATTCAATCGACTAAACACTAGTTCAGTCGACTAAACTAAGGAATTCAATCGACTAAAACTGCCTTATTTTACACTATTTCTTTTCTGATTCGAAATGTGACTTTTCACTTAAAATTCAGTCAGCTGATTAAGTCCACTCAGTCGACTGAACGACCATAACAACTATATTTTTCAAATTTTCTGAAGGGGTGCTCTACTCCATAAAGTGTTTCTCCTCTTCATTAATGGTTGCAACCATTTCTATTGATCGTTTCTCTTTATTGAGAGTTGCAACCATACGTCCTCTATATAAAGCAAACAAATTCTTGAATTCAATATCAATTACATTCTTTGATTTTCTATATTTTGCTTTTGAATTCTCAAGTGCATTCACAATATGTTCAAATTAATCACTTATTCATTCAAGAATATAATTCTTGTGATCAAAACTTTTCATTTCTTCACACTCGCTCAGTATACCACTTAGAAGAAGATTATAGAAAGGTTTTACTATATCGACTCATTCGTGCTATTCAACGAGCACACAAAGTCACAAACTCAAATATTTGTAATAGTCGAAATCCTATTGGAGATCTTCAAGCATGAAGTCCTATTTGGTAGTTTAGACGGTTTGTAATATAGAAGTCTTGCTCGACAGCTCTGGCGGTTTGTAATACCTATTCCTCTAGGTTAAGTGAAGACATTTCATAGTTAATTCCAGAAGCAGTCTGGGACTGGACATAAATTGGGAAGTTCAAACCAGTATAATAATCTTTGATGCACTTTGTTTATTGCAATTTTTATATTGCCAGTTTGATATAAGTTTTAAATAGTGAAATTATTTATATTAATCGATCCGTATTGTAACGATCCCGGATTTTATATATATTTAAATTGATAATTAATTTAATTTTTGAATAAAAATTGTAAAATTAATTGATGAATTGATTCGAGTTTCCCCGAATCCAAATAAAAATATATTAAATCATTTTAAATTTAGAAATTGTATATATATGTGAATTTATATAGTTGTGCCTATATGAATAGATTTGAAATGAGATATATATATATATATATTGATAATTGAATTTAAATCTTAATATAAATGGTTTAAAGATAATAATGAAAATATAGATAATTGATAAAAGTTTAAAAATAAATTACTTTAAATTTGAAATTGATGGGTTATGTCAAAAATAAATTAATAATAAATATTTAAGTTAGAAATAAAATATAAATATGTAAGATAAACTATAAAACTATCAAGTAAATACATTTGCTAAACTTTAACAACAAAATAAAAATATGGAAATTCATCTATATTATAAAATAAATAAATTTTATAGTTCATACAATATAAAGTAAATCTTAATATTAATAAATCAATACAAAATAATACAAATAAAATAGATACAAAAATAATAAAAGAAAAATAAAATAAAAATAGAAGTTCACTCATATTCTTAAGTAATAAAATAAACAAAAAAAGAAAATACAAACACTAATATATATTCATGTATGAACACTTGCAAAAGAATGAAACAAAAATATATACACATGGAAATAAAAGAAGACAAAGTAATAAATGCAAATCTCTTTAGCCACCAAAACAACATTTCAGCCACCACAATATTATATCAGCCTGCATAAGTTTGTAAGCAAATAAAAAGAAAGAAACAAAGTATATAAATGAAGAGCTTGTAAAAGAAGCCACCAGACATGCATTGTACAAATGAAAAAAATATATGGTACAGCCGAGATGAAGGAAGATAAATAAATATATAGTATTGTACAAACTAATTAATGCAAGCCATCACAAACATTTCTATCAGCCTCCAAGCAATGGAAAATATCACTGATAAATTGTACAACAAATTATATCTCCCTGTACAAATAATTTATCACCTTGTTAACTCATACATATATATATATATATCAACTTCTCTCCATTTCAATTCGTTCCTTCAAACTAAACAAAAACTGAAGCTTTATCTCAATTCAACTAAAACAACACTCCAGCTCAACTTAAATCAAAGAATTAAAGAGAAAGATTTCAACTTGCAAAAATTTCAAAGGCCTGTTTCAAAAAGAAGTTCTGTTCATTCTGAAAATCAAGGTGAGCAAACCTTATTTTTAAACCAGTTTCTCTTGATTCTGATGCCTGTGATGATAATGACTTGGGAATGTTATATGAACGTAAATATATCTGCATGTATATATGCAAATGATGTGTGCAAGCTTGTGTTCAGGCAAATATGCCCCTGTCTCGTTTACAGGTTTTAATACCTGTTTGAAAATTTTAAAATCATTCCACCTAAATGATTATAGGCTTTAACCTCTAAATTAAAGGTGCTTGTATGAATGAAAATATACCTGCATGTATATACATATATGCAGATTTGAGTAGGCATGTCTGTGTATACATAGACATCTCTGTTTTGGTATCTACAGGTTTAAATCAAGTTCAAAATTTGATTTCTCTTTATACAATCAATATCAAGCTATGATCTTTAAAGAAGAAATGATTATAAGACTATAACATCAATTATAAAAATGGTTTCAAGTGTTTATATTTAGTAAATGTTGTGAAAAAGATAAATTACAGTGATAATCTAATTTAAGTCAAAAATCAATGATCTTGATTTTATGTTTTGGCTTTGCAAACAGATTGGTATTACGAAATCATGAATTTAGATAACCATTTCATGAATTTTAAGCTTATAATTAATGGGAATTCGCGAGTTGATCGTATTTTGGATTTTCGTCAATATCAGACAAACGTTGACGAGATGTAGGATGTGCTTGATGTTGAAGGTTGCTGGAAGGAAGGAGATCATAGGAAAAATAGTGGTCAAATTTATAGATTGCCGTGGAAGTTGATCAGCATTGAAATATGGTTTAAGACAGTTATGAGTCGAGGTTGGAAAATTGGGTTGCCGCGTCGCCGTGGGAAGGCCTGAAGTGATCGCGAGGAGGGGGATCTTTGCTGGGGGTCGTGATGCTACTCTGGGCGAGGCGGCATGAGTCCTAGTGGTGGGGTTCGTCATCGGCGAGGGGTTTTCTCGTTTGGGTTGTTTCCAGTTTTTGAACCGATGAGCTCGATTTTGATCTCGGAGTGTCGGTGAAGTTACGATGGTCTGAAATTGATCTGTAGGTGGATTTCGACTTGCTCGATATACTGATGTTGACCGGAGTCGATCATCGACAGTGGACACGTGCACCGTGCACGTTTGTGTAATGGGAAGTGGATTTTTCTGGAGAAGAAAAGGAATGGTGGGTTGCTTCGGGAGGGAACTCGAGGCGTGAGCGTGTTTGCTTGATTTCGTTGATTTAACTTTTAACTTAATCTTTTAACTGGAAAAAAAAGAAGAAAGAAGAAACAACGAATGTGAGGAAGGGAGAGGTCTCTGGGAATAGTGGAAGGGAACTCGAGTGTTAACTCGAGTGAACAGGGGAGATTACCTGGTTTGATTTCCCGAACCTACAGCCTAGTGAAAAGTAAGTTAAGCAAACTTTTTAAACAATTTTTTTTAAGCAATGATGACAATGAGTGTTTGGCAATTTGAAGTTAAGACCTTATTTCAAGTGTAATGATTTAAGAAATTACTTAACGATGTTTTCTAAAACTCTCAATAAATATTAAAATGGAGTAGATAATTTAGGTTAAGTATTAAAAGTTAATTACCATCAAAGTTTTCAAGTTAATAATAATAATCATTAGTGAAGTGTAATTATTTAATGGAAATAATTAAGGAATTAATCATTCAGTATAATTAATTGAGTTAATTGGATTAGTTCAAGTTAACTAATTAAGTTAATTAATCTAGAATAATCACTTGATAATTTGGGAAGATATAATTACTTAGAGAAGTAATTAATAGACAATTACTGAATGTAATTAATTGAATGATGATTTGAAATTTGAGTAAATTGTTTGTTAATAAATTAAAGGATTAATTAATAATGGTGATTAATTAAGATTTATTTAATAATTAAAGGTTAAATTTGTTCATTAATTAAGATTGATTAGTTAATAATTAAAGATTAACTAATGAATTTGAAAGGGTAATGTATTTCAGAAAATTTGAACTTAACTTATGATAATTAACCCAGATTAATAATTTATTCATAAGTAATATATCTAATTTAAATTAATCAGCTGATTAATAAATTTACTTGTGAATGTTTGGGTTTGATTGAATAGTTGAATTGTTTGATACTCTAGATCTGTGATGCTGTGTGATATATGCTGATTTGTGTGTGATCTGTACTGTAGTTCATTTATCTAGGATGAATGTAACATGTTATATGTAATTTATATATCTGTGAACTGTAAATAAAAGATAAGCGTTATAGTTTATATCGCTTATCAACTATATTTCTGTATTCTGATCTATGATGATTTATTGGTGTTGCACTATTGTGTTAAACCCCTGGACTACACCATACACACACAAATATGGATTTCACGAGGAAATTGGTTAAGTCACAGATGATTTAAATTTAATATTTTTTTAAATTAAAATTTTAATTTCAATTGATTTTGGAAATGAATTTGGGTTAAATGTTAAAGCTTTTGAAAAGGAGTTTTTAAGATAAAAGTTATTTTGAATAACTTTGTAAAATTTCCAATTTGAATTCGAATTCAAAATTTGGAATTGAATTCCATGTTTGGAAATTATGGTTAAAGATGTTATAAATGTGTTTATATGAAGTTAAACCATTTTAAAAGTATTGGTTTGAGAATTTGAATTTAACCCAAGGACTTTAACTCGTATAAAAGAATCGGATTTTCCGAAATGAAAACTATTTGTTTTCAAATGATAAAAGCTTTTATATAAGGAATGAAATTCCAATTTGTGTTAAAAGAATTTCAAGTTTGAATTGGAAAATGGTTTTCCAAGTTATAAATAAATCTTTGTGAAAGGTTGTTGAACTTTGTTTTGAAATTGGAAAGGTGTACCTTTCGTATAAAAGGCCGAAATGAAATTGTTTTGAAAGCTATCAGTTAAATCTTTGATTTAAAGATTTAACGAGTTAATCAAATTGAAATGGAAATTGATTTGGAAAATCTATGAATAAATCTGTGTGAAACTGGGTGAACTTTGTGAAATGAATCTTTTTGTTTAAAAAGATTAAAATGGTAATGTGTTTAAACCATTTGAAAGGAAAGTTTTGGGTAATAAATTGTGACTTAATTGAAATCCCAATATCCATATGTTTTAAATATTGCGCTCATTATTCGGTTTAGCCGGGAGAGGACCTTTGTGTCATATAACCCATTCCGAATAATGATACGACGTATATGGATAGCATTTGAAGACCGGTGGTGAAGACAGGATACTTTCGAAAACGAAAGGATTACCATCGATTGTCTCTGCATCGGCTGATCCCCGGTATAGAGATTTTAGCACCTTTTGTGATGGGAAGTCCGGACGTGATTAGAAATTATCCGGATTTGCAAGGGCTTCTTTGGAAGTGCCTTCGGTTCTGTTTCAAAACCGGAACAGACTTGTATGGTTGTATGTCTGACACTACACTTTGAGATATAAAGCTGATTTCTTTCAAATACATTTCTGTTTGGTGGCGGAGAATTTATTCTCTTAGCTTAATACCCTTCTTTGAGACGTACGAGCTCAGAGGTTATGTAGTTGAAGGTTATCAGTGATATACTCCCAATTTGGTAGTGTGGCATGCTGAGTGCTGCTGTATTTTGCTGATCAAAGCATGGCTTTGTGAAAAAGCGTAGCTTTGTGGACGAGACTGCATCAGGACCTCACAAAACGGAAATGGTCGAAACAGGAAAGATGCGGCAAGGTTATGAGGGTCGCGCCCTTTACGGTATGTCATTTCCTTCTGGAAAAGGGTGGTATCATGGTATGGAGCCCAGATACTTACTCATGTGGACATACTATATTTATTACTGTGTGATGTTGGTTATCGAGGTACCTCGGATAAAGGTCCCAAAGGACCGGGGGGTGGCATATTCGTGTAGTTGTTACCTAGTGTAAGGGGTAACCCGACCTTGTGTTGGCAGAGAGCTAGTTAGTTCTCGGGACGTCCCGCCAGAGGCGTTTCCATGTGGCATAGGAAGTTCCTTAGCCTGACCATTTGTTGCAAATCCAATCAAACAATACGAGCCTTGTACGGTTTTAGTTGTAGAACCTGCCATTTAACATGGTAGCTATAGTAGGCATAGTATAATGGTACCTATGCTGGCTAAGATTAATATTATACTTTCGAAATGTTTTCTGCACTATGCACTAGTAATAATATCAAAAGAACATTTCTTGCGTAGTAAGCATGTTTGACTATCATAAGAAGAAATCTCCTCCAATTCTGCGATTGCATTGTGTGTGTGGCAGGAGGTCTTATGGTAGTTTCATTTTCCAAAAGCATTGCGGAATTCAATGTTTTAAATTCTTTTGTTGTTGTTTAAAGATAAACTGTTCTTGTTGCTCACACCAGTCCCATGACTGACCTGGAGTTTATTGTTCCTTTCCTAAACTCTGGGTGCCCACAATTTTCCACACGGGCAGTTCAGAGTTGGGTTTTTCAGATAGTCAGATCGTAGGAGTAGATTCGATATCTTCGAAGCCTTTGGATCTTGGCGATCACATTCGCTTCATTCTGGAGTTATCTTGTTTGCTTATAGCAACTTGATGGTTGTTCGAGCTAGTTCTGGATTAGAGATGGATTATTTGGAGTTTGGCATTGAAGACATTATCTTTCCGCTGCTATTTCTTGTATCTCTGATAGTGTTGATGTTCAGTTGTATCATTGTTGTGTATCATTCTGGATATTGTATTCATCAGATGTTGTGTATATGATATTATTTCTTTTTCTTCCGCTGTGTTGTTATACTTACTGTGTTATAAGCTCCGGCAAGCCAGATTCAGCGTTTGAATCTGCGGCATTTTGAGTACAAGTGAAGTACGGGTGCCGATTTTCGAAGACCGAGTTTTAGGATTGTTAGATTTGGTATCAGAGCTGAGGGTTAAAACTTTAGCTCAGGAGTATAACACATTAAATAGCTCATTAGAGATAGGGTGAAGTATACCCTAGAATGAGTAATCTCTAAGATATCTGTTTGTAGGCCTCTGTAAATTCTCTTACTATTCACTGATAGTAAGTATGAGTGCGAGAAGAGGATGAGATAGGGGACAGGGGAATACGACTATAAATGGTCAATACCCTGTAACAACAAGGAAACAATCTTTTCTTTATCAATCTCTTTGGTTCGTCATCTCTTTTCTATTCTTCGATAATTCCTGGTAGATCAGGAAGGAAATTCGATATATTAATATGGGACATAAACTCCGGATGGACCAAAATTGTTTGTTTGGATGAATTGGTTGCATTGGTTGCTATGGTTGGTAGGTATACTTTAGTTTCTAAATTAAAAAGTTTTGAAATTCTATCCATATATCTGTCTATTATTAGAGTCCCAGCATATTCTACGAATGGTTAGTTATCCTTTGGAACTAACCGATGCCACTGCATATTTCGTAGATCTGGATAACCCAAGTATCTTTTGAAGTGTTAAAACAGATTCGTTCTCGTATCTATTATTGATTTTCTGATTTGGTAAGCCAAATGCAGAATAAATATTCAACTTGATTTGATGAAATATTCTTCGTCTATCTTTGTGTCTCCTTGGCAAATTTCGAGGACGAAATTCTTTTAAGGGGGGAAGGTTGTAACGATCCCGGATTTTATATATATTTAAATTGATAATTAATTTAATTTTTGAATAAAAATTGTAAAATTAATTGATGAATTGATTCGAGTTTCCCCGAATCCAAATAAAAATATATTAAATCATTTTAAATTTAGAAATTGTATATATATGTGAATTTATATAGTTGTGCCTATATGAATAGATTTGAAATGATATATATATATATATATATATTGATAATTGAATTTAAATCTTAATATAAATGGTTTAAAGATAAATATGAAAATATAGATAATTGATACAAGTTTAAAAATAAATAACGTTAAATTTGAAATTGATGGGTTATGTTAAAAATAAATTAATAATAAATATTTAAGTTAGAAATAAAATATAAATATGTAAGATAAACTATAAAAATATCAAGTAAATACATTTGCTAAACTTTAACAACAAAATAAAAATATGGAAATTCATCTATATTATAAAATAAATAAATTTTATAGTTCATACAATATAAAGTAAATCTTAATATTAATAAATCAATACAAAATAATACAAATAAATAGATAAAAAAATAATAAAAGAAAAATAAAATAAAAATAGAAGTTCACTCATATTCTTAAGTAATAAAATAAACAAAAAAAGAAAATACAAACACTAATATATATTCATGTATGAACACTTGCAAAAGAATGAAACAAAAATATATACACATGGAAATAAAAGAAGACAAAGTAATAAATGCAAATCTCTTTAGCCACCAAAACAACAATTCAGCCACCACAATATTATATCAGCCTGCATAAGTTTGTAAGCAAATAAAAAGAAAGAAACAAAGTATATAAAATGAAGAGCTTGTAAAAGAAGCCACCAGACATGTATTGTACAAATGAAAAAAAATATGGTACAACCGAGATGAAGGAAGATAAATAAATATATAGTATTGTACAAACTAATTAATGCAAGCCATCACAAACATTTCTATCAGCCTCCAAGCAATGGAAAATATCACTGATAAATTGTACAACAAATTATATCTCCCTGTACAGATAATTTATCACCTTGTTAACTCATATATACATATCAACTTCTCTCCATTTCAATTCGTTCCTTCAAACTAAACAAAACTGAAGCTTTATCTCAATTCAACTAAAACAACACTCCAGCTCAACTCAAATCAAAGAATTAAAGAGAAAGATTTCAACTTGCAAAAATTTCAAAGGCCTGTTTCAAAAAGAAGTTCTGTTCATTCTGAAAATCAAGGTGAGCAAACCTTATTTTTAAACCAGTTTATCTTGATTTTGATGCCTGTGATGATAATGACTTGGGAATGTTATATGAATGTAAATATATCTGCATGTATATATGCAAATGATGTGTGCAAGCTTGTGTTCAGGCAAATATGCCTCTGTCTTGTTTACAGGTTTTAATACCTGTTTGAAAATTTTAAAATCATTCCACCTAAATGATTATAGGCTTTAACCTCTAAATGAAAGATGTTTGTATGAATGAAAATATACCTGCATGTATATACATATATGCAGATTTGAGTAGGCATGTCTGTGTATACATAGACATCTCTGTTTTGGTATCTACAGGTTTAAATCAAGTTCAAAATTTGATTTCTCTTTATACAATCAATATCAAGCTATGATCTTTAAAGAAGAAATGATTATAAGACTATAACATCAATTATAAAAATGGTTTCAAGTGTTTATATTTAGTAAATGTTGTGAAAAAGATAAATTACAGTGATAATCTAATTTAAGTCAAAAATCAATGATCTTGATTTTATGTTTTGGCTTTGCAAACAGATTGGTATTACAAAATCATGAATTTAGATAACCATTTCATGAATTTTAAGCTTATAATTAATGGGAATTCGCGAGTTGATCGTATTTTGGATTTTCGTCAATATCTGACAAACGTTGACGAGATGTAGGCTGTGCTTGATGTTGAAGGTTGCTGGAAGGAAGGAGATCACAGGAAAAATAGTGGTCAAATTTATAGATTGCCGTGGAAGTTGATCAGCGTTGAAATAGGGTTTAAGACAGTTATGGGTCGAGGTTGGAAAATTGGGTTCCCGCGTCGCCGTGGGAAGGCCTGAATTGATCGCGAGAAGGGGGATCTTTGCTGGGGGTCGTGATGCTACTCTGGGCGAGGCGGCATGAGTCCTAGTGGTGGGGTATGTCGTCGGCGAGGGGTTTTCTCATTTGGGTTGTTTCCAGTTTTTGAACCGATGATCTCGATTTTGATCTCGGAGTGTCGGTGAAGTTCCGATGGTATGAAATTGATCTGTAGGTGGATTTCGACTTGCTCGATATAGTGGTGATGACAGGAGTCGATCATCGATAGTGGGAACGTGCACCGTGCACGTTTGTGTACTGGGAAGTGGATTTTTCTGGAGAAGAAAAGGAATGGTGGGTTGCTTCGGGAGGGAACTCGAGGCGTGAGCGTGTTTGCTTGATTACGTTGATTTAACTTTTAACTTAATCTTTTAACTGGAAAAAAAAAGAAGAAAGAAGAAACAACGAATGTGAGGAAGGGATAGGTCTCGGGGAAAAGTGGAAGGGAACTCGAGTGTTGACTCGAGTGAACAGGGGAGATAACCCGGTTTGATTTCCCGAACCTGCAGCCTAGTGAAAAGTAAGTTAAGCAAACTTTTTAAATAATTTTTTTTAAGCAATGATGACAATGAGTGTTTGGCAATTTGAAGTTAAGACCTTATTTCAAGTGTAATGATTTAAGAAATTACTTAACGATGTTTTCTAAAAATCTCAATAAATATTAAAATGGAGTAGATAATTTAGGTTAAGTTTTAAAAGTTAATTACCATCAAAGTTTTCAAGTTAATAATAATAATAATTTGTGAACTGTAATTATTTAATGGAAATAATTAAGGAATTAATCATTCAGTATAATTAATTGAGTTAATTGGATTAGTTCAAGTTAACTAATTAAGTTAATTAATCTAGAATAATCACTTGATAATTTGGGAACATATAATTACTTAGAGAAGTAATTAATAGATAATTATTGAATGTAATTAATGGAATGATGATTTGAAATTTGAGTAAATTATTTGTTAATAAATTAAAGGATTAATTAATAATGGTGATTAATTAAGATTTATTTAATAATTAAAGGTTAAATTGGTTCATTAATTAAGATTGATTTGTTAATAATTAAAGATTAACTAATGAATTTGAAAGGGAAATGTATTTTAGATAATTTGAACTTAACTTATGATAATTAACCCAGATTAACAATTTATTCGTAAGTAATATATCTAATTTAAATTAATCAGTTGATTAATAAATTTACTTGTGAATGTTTAGGTTTTATTGAATAGTTGAATTGTTTGATACTCCATGATCTGTGATGCTGTGTGATATATGCTGATTTGTGTGTGATCTGTATTGTAGTTCATTTATCTGGGATGAATGTAACATGTTATCTGTAATTTATATATCTGTGAACTGTAAATAAAAGATAAGCGTTATAGTTTATATCGCTTATCAACAATATTTCTGTATTCTGATCTGTGATGATTTATTGGTGTTGCACTATTGTGTTAAACCCCTGGACTACACCATACACACACAAATATGGATTTCATGAGGAAATCGGTTAAGTCATAGATGATTTAAATTTAATATTTTTTTGAAATTAAAATTTTAATTTCAATTGATTTTGGAAATGAATTTGGGTTAAATGTTAAAGCTTTTGAAAAGGAGTTTTTAAGATAAAAGTTATTTTGAATAACTTTGTAAATTTCCAATTTGAATAATTTAATTTGAATTCGAATTCAAAATTTGGAATTGAATTCCATGTTTGGAAATTATGGTTAAAGATGTTATAAATGTGTATATATGAAGTTAAACCATTTTAAAAGTATTGGTTTGAGAATTTGAATTTAACCCAAGGACTTTAACTCGTATAAAAGAATTGGATTTTCCGAAATGAAAACTATTTGTTTTCAAATGATAAAAGCTTTCATATAAGGAATGAAATTCCAATTTGTGTTAAAAGAATTTCAAGTTTGAATTGGAAAATGGTTTTCCAAGTTATAAATAAATCTTTGTGAAAGGTTGTTGAACTTTGTTTTGAAATTGGAAAGGTGTACCTTTCGTATAAAAGGTCGAAATGAAATTGTTTTGAAAGCTATCAGTTAAATCTTTGATTTAAAGATTTAACGAGTTAATCAAATTGAAATGGAAATTGATTTGGAAAATCTATGAATAAATCTATGTGAAACTGGGTGAACTTTGTGAAATGAATCTTTTTGTTTAAAAAGATTAAAATGGTAATGTGTTTAAACCATTTGAAAGGAAAGTTTTGGGTAATAAATTTTGACTTAATCGAAATCCCAATATCCATATGTTTTAAATATTGCGCTCATTATTCGGTTTAGCCGGGAGAGGACCTTTGTGTCATATAACCCATTCCGAATAATGATATGACGTATATGGATAGCATTTGAAGACCGGTGGTGAAGACCGGATACTTTCGAAAACGAAAGGATTACCATCGATTGTCTCTGCATCGGCTGATCCCCGGTATAGAGATTTTAGCACCCTTTGTGATGAGAAGTCCGGACGTGATTAGAAATTATTCGGATTTGCAAGGGCTTCTTTGGAAGTGCCTTCAGTTCTGTTTCAAAACCGGAACAGACTTGTATGGTTGTATGTCTGACACTACACTTTGAGATATAAAGCTGATTTCTTTCAAATACATTTCTGTTTGGTGGTGGAGAATTTATTCTCTTAGCTTAACACCCTTCTCGGAGATGTACGAGCTCAGAGGTTATGTAGTTGAAGGTTATCAGTGATATACTCCCAATTTGGTAGTGTGGCATGCTGAGTGCTGCTGTGTGTTGCTGATCAAAGCATGGCTTTGTGAAAAAGCGTAGCTTTGTGGACGAGACTGCATCAGGACCTCACAAACCGAAAATGGTCGAAACAGGAAAGATGCGGCAAGGTTATGAGGGTTGCGCCCTTTAGGGTATGTCATTTCCTTCTGGAAAAGGGTGGTATCATGGTATGGAGCCCAGATACTTACTCATGTGGACACACTATATTTATTACTGTGTGATGTTGGTTATCGAGGTACCTCGGATAAAGGTCCCAAAGGACCGGGGGGTGGCATATTCGTGTAGCAGTTACCTAGTGTAAGGGGTAACCCGGCCTTGTGTTGGCAGAGAGCTAGTTAGTTATCGGGACGTCCCGCAAGAGGCATTTCCATGTGGCATAGGAAGTTCCTTAGCCTGACCATTTGTTGGAAATCCAATCAAACAATATGAGCCTTGTACGGTTTTAGTTGTAGAACCTGCCATTTAACATGGTAGCTATAGTAGGCATAATATAATGGTACCTATGCAGGCTAAGATTAATATTATACTTTCGAAATGTTTTCTGCACTATGCACTAGTAATAATATCAAAAGAATTCTTCTTGCGTAGTAAGCATGTTTGACTATCATAAGAAGAAATCTCCTCCAATTCTGCGATTGCATTGTGTGTGTGGCGGGAGGTCTTATGGTAGTTTCATTTTCCAAAAGCATTGCGGATTTCAATGTTTTAAATTCTTTTGTTGTTGTTTAAAGATAAACTGGTCTTGTTGCTCACACCAGTCCCATGACTGACCTGGAGTTTATTGTTCCTTTCCTAAACTCTGGGTGCCCACAATTTTCCACACGGGCAGTTCAGAGTTGGGTTTTTCAGATAGTCAAATAGTAGGAGTAGATTCGATATCTTTGAAGCCTTTGGATCTTGGCGATCACATTCGCTTCATTCTAGAGTTATCTTGTTTGCTTATAGCAACTTGATGGTTTTTCGAGCTAGTTCTGGATTAGAGATGGATTATTTGGAGTTTGGCATTGAAGACATTATCTTTCCGCTGCTATTTCTTGTATCTCTGATAGTGTTGATGTTCAGTTGTATCATTGTTGTGTATCATTCTGGATATTGTATTCATCAGATATTGTGTATATGATATTATTTCTTTTTCTTCCACTGTGTTGTTATACTTACTGTGTTATAAGCTCCGGCAAGCCAGATTCGGCGTTTGAATCTGCGGCATTTTGAGTACAAGTGAAGTACGGGTGCCGATTTTCGAAGGCCGAGTTTCAGGATTGTTACACGTATGGACTTTCAGGCTAGACGTAGGAAAAACGACTATAAATAAGCTAAGGACATCAGGGGGGTTGAAGAGTCATGAGCTAAGATTGATGAGCTCGGTGATCGAGACAGGCGTTGGTATGTGGAGATGACTTGGGCGAGTGCATTTCTGCGTATATGCAGCAACAAGGCACATTTCCTTCATCAGCAGGATTCGGAGGTGATGATAAGGATTGATAGCTATGGTTTTTTCTATTTGTGTTGAAACATTGTATATATATGCACTTTGAGATGGGTGAGGTAGTTTAACTTTGTTGTTAGGTAGTTTGAGAGTAACATATACTATAAGATTGGTGAGGTTGATGTGATTTGATATGTATGATATATTTTGAGATGTGTTGGATATGTGAGGTTGATTTGAGGTGGCGTTGGATGTATTTTGACATGTTGACTGATTTGAGGTTGGTTGCGGTTGGTTTACTGTGTATTGTTGGATGTTTGAGTATATCATTGGATGTTTGAGATTGGTTTATTGTATAGATTGATGTTTTTTTATTATTGATGTCATATATGTTAATTGATCCTTGATATACATGTGATTTATATGTGTGAAATGAGTAGCAAAATATATTGTTATAAATGGTTTTTTGGGGTTAAATGGCTGGTGTAATAAAAAACACTTCATATTTCCGACGGCTACCGATGGCTACTGACGGCTACCGATGGCTACCTATGGCTTACTGGCAGCAACATACTGACAGCCGCCGACGGCTAGTGACACCAAATTGGTATAGTCATGACCTTCCACTTGTACATGACGGGTCATCGAAACCGTCGGCAGGGTTGTCTAAAATTGTTAGAAACACTACAAGACACACAAGAAATAACAGTGGGAAGGGACGATGGCCGTTGATGGCCCCGTTGACTTGTTCTGATGACTAGCTATTATATTAATTAACCAATAAAATAAATAATTAATTTAATTCATATTATGTTCTAAAAATGTTTAAAATACTAATTTAATTCCTAAAAAAATGATATTTTAACTTGGTCTTCCAACCTAATGACGGATTTTGATCAGTTAAATTAGTATTTTCGATAATCTATCCTTGTGTAATTCAAATATTTATCATTATTGAAAATCAAACTTGCATGATCAATCTATACAACTTTCAGTCGGTCCATTATGCAACTTCATAAAGTTGATTATGTGTAATATTTTTACGAATTAAAATATTTCTTTAAACCATTTTGTAGTTAATTATGAATTTTTAAATGTATTAGTATAATAACATTATATAAAATAAAATATTTGGTAGAAAAATAAATTTATTAGGCCTAGTGTTGATCTAAAGTATTTTGGAACTATTTTCGAAAGATGATTAAAATATAAACAACCGTAGGGTGTCGATCTTGAATTTCAAATTTATGGTCGTTTGTCGACATTCAAACTAAAATCACGTCGTTCAAAGGCCAAACGACCTTCAAATGAGACCAAATTTGAAACGCTGATACTTTGTAATGTGTTTGTCCAATCCAAACGGTTGGATTCATAAAAAATTGGTCGGAAAAAAATTAAGCTCGAAATTGGTCATTTTGCCGGGAGTTTAATTTTTTTCCGGTCAAACGACCTGCTTCGAGGTTAATATTTTTTCGGCCATTTTTTTACAACTCAAACTGTACAGATTAGTTAAACACATTACAAAGTATCAGTATTTCGAATTTGACCTCATTTGCATGTTATCTTGGTTTCAAACAAAGGGATTCTAGTTTGAACATCGACGAACGGCTATAAATTTAAAATTCAAGACCGACACCCTGTAGTTGTTTATTTTTTAATCATCATTTGGAAATAGTTCCAAAATACTTTAGATCGATATAAGATCCAATAAATTTATTTTCTGCCAAATATTTTATTTTTGTAATTTTATTATACTAAATACATTCAAAAATTCATAATTAACTACCAAATGGTTTAAAAAAATATTTCAACTAGTAAAAATATTACACATAATCAACTTTGTTGAAGTTGCATAATGGACCGACTGAAAGTTGGATACATTGATTGTGCAAGTTAGATTTCCATGAACGATAAATATTCGAATTACACGACTATAGATTATTGAGAATACTAATTTAATTGATCACAAGCCGTCATTAGATTGAAAGGCTAAGATAAAATATGATTTTTATAATGGTATGACCACTATAAAACCAGCTTGCATATGTAAATAATTGCAATTTGTTTTTCTTATAAATTTTTTTATTTTTATTTTGTAGGAATTAAATTAGTATTTTTAAGCATTTATTAAAATGAAATAGGAACTTAAATGAATTTAAAAAAATAAAAAATAAAATAGACAGCCAACGGTAGCCATCGCTAGCCGTCGGTATATCGAGTATACAAAACTGTGCGTCCCTCTTCTTCCTCACTTTTCCTGCTCCTCTTCTTTTACCACAAACAAAAAAAGGAAAATTTACCTCCAGCCCACGCTACCCTCCGGAAGACCCTGCCACTCGTTGTCGTCATCGTAGGCCACCACAACCCGTCGGATTCTACATTTTTTCCTTAATTTGGTAATTTTAGAACCCTAAATTCAGATTTTACCAAATTTGATATGAATATGTGAATATATATGATGATTATAGGTATACGTGTAGCTAATTAGCGTATTTGCTGATTTGAGGATATTAATTTAAGATTTAATTGTTTGATTTTATATTTTAAATTCGGGTTACTTTATAATCCAAAAATTAGTGTTTAATTATTGATTGATATGTATGTTGATTAGTATTATATAGGCACACTCCTAGGTAGAAAAAGGTTTAGGCGCACGTCGTGCGTCTTTTTGCAGTTTGAGTGCACATTTTTACAGTTTGAGGCATCGTATTGTTAAACAAAATTTTTTAATGGTTAAATGAATTAAAAAATATGGTTTAAGAATTAATTTATAGTTGATAAAAATAGTAGATCAAACTTGTATAAAAGGCCATTTTGCGGCTTAGCTACTTTGATAAATATGATGTTACTTTGAAAATAAATGGTAAATATTATTTTAACAAATACAAGCCTTTAGCCCCAAAAGGCTTTATTTTTGTAAATATTACTTTAGAAAATAAAACAAACCACATCACGCTATTTGGATGTAAAGTTATGCATACAATACAAAAAAATAAAGTTCTGTCTAAATATTTAACATATATTTTTAAATTAAGAAAAATGCTTAATTATTTTCTCGAACATAGATGGGTGTAGGAAGACCGAACTGGTATGAAAAGGTTAGTGAAGGAATATTTCTACAATGGTGTATATGAATTTATCAGATTCGCTAAATCTAATAATGGAAATGACATAGAAATTCATTGCCCTTATAGTAACTGCAAACATTTGAAACATTGGAAACCAAATATGGTTATAGTATATTTGTATCAAGTTGGTTTTGTGTTAGATTATTATTTGTGGGATCGTTATGGAGAACTTGTTGCACCAAATCTTATACTGTCGAGGGATGAAGTGAATAACGATTATGTTATGGCGAATCTAATAAAATATATGGTGGAAGATGCAGCATGATCAATGTTTTCTACCATTCAAGTTGATGGTGAAGACGTAAATGTCGAAAAAGAATTGACTATGGGACTGAAAAGAATCAATGATTTATTTGGTGCTGCTAAGAGGTCATTGTGATATGATTGTAAAAGCGGAACCGAATTATCAATAACTGCCAAATACATTACTATGAAATCAAAATTCAACTTTACAGAAGCTGGATTTACAGCAGTTATAAAAGCTACAAAACGACATATGACACTAATAATCTGATGTGCTAAAGTCATTATAATGTAAAAAAACATATGTCTACTTTCGGTCTGTTGTACCAAAAGATAGATACATGTATAAAAGAATGCATGTTGTATTGGAAAGATGACGTTAATCTTAGGAAATGCAGAATATGTAATGAGAAAAGATACAAACCAAGAAAAAAGAAAGGAAAGGAAGTTCTATATAAGAGAATGCATTATTTACCCATCACTCCTAACTTCAAATGTTATATGCGTCTTCTGCTACTACATCTCTTATGAGATGGCACAATGCGAGAATATCTGAAAAGGGAATTTGATACATCCATCTAATGGAGAAGCATGAAAACATTCTGACAAGACTTATTTCGCGTTTGCTGCAGAGAGCCGTAATGTCAGACTTGGTTTATACAAAGATGGATTTTCACCATTTTCTCAATTTGGTAGTGAATATTAATCATGGCCTATTATCACTACACCTTATAATTTACCTTCATGGATGTGTGTGAAAACTCTATATATGTTTCTTTCTATTGTCGTCCCTGGTCCTGATGATCCGACATAAGGAATCGATGTTTATTTGTAGTCATTTATTAAAGAGTTAAAAACATTATGGCATGAAAGGGTTGATACAAACAACATTTCTAAAATTAGAATTTTCGTTTGTTTGCATCTTTGTTATGGACTATTGATGATTTTTCGGCTTATGCAATACTTTTAGGTTGGAGTATTGCTGGTCGTCTAGCTTGTCCTTATTGCAAGGAAGAAACACGAGCATTTTTATTACCGAATGGAAGGAAAATTACATGGTTTGATTGTCAACGATCTTTTCCCCATGTTAATCATACTTTTAGAAGAGATAATTTTTTTATAGCTAACAAAGCAGAGACTAGACAGCAGCCAACAATTTTACAAGCCAAGAAATATACGAACTTGTTAACAAATATCCGAAGATACATAAAACTGGTATACAGGATGAAATTTCAGGTAATTGATAATTCATTATTGGTGGAAATAAAGTATATTTTGGGAGTTACCTTATTGGAAAGTTCTCTCACTTCAGCATAGTATTGACGTGATGTACAACGAAAAAACATGCTTGGTAATGTGTTTAATACAATTTTGAATGTTAAGTGGAAAACTAAGAACGATCTGAAATCAAGACGTGATATAGCAGAATTATGTAAATGTCCTGAATTTCATATGAAGCATAATGACAATAAGAAACTCAAAGTATGTTATAAGTTAGACAGCAAATAAGTAAAACTTGTGTCAAAATGGGTGGAAGGACTAAGATGTTTTGATGGAATTTCTTCTAATCTCCATAGATGTGTTGACTTTAAAAACAGTAAACCGAATGGGATGAAAGTCATGACTGTCATGTCATGATGGAAAATTTTTATCCATAGTTTTCAAAGAACAGTTGCCCGTAAAAGTATGGAGTGTTATAACAGAGTTAAGTTTGTTTAATAAATAGGCTCTATCCGACTATGTTAAAAATCGAGCGTATACGTAAACTTGAAAAGGATATCCCTATACTACTCAACAAACTTGAGAAAATATTTCCTTCAGGATTCTTTAATGTAATGGAGCATTTACCGGTACATCTTCCATTCAAAGCATTTCTTTGAGGTTTTGTGCAATATGGATGGATATATCCACTTAAGAGGTAATATTGATTATCCATAATATTAGTTTTAATTTTAAATTTTAATTTACCTATGTAAATTTAAATTGATTTAATTTTGTAATAGGTACTTGAATCATCAAAAGAAAAAATTTAGACAAAAAACACGGGTTGAAGTTTCGATTTGCAAATCATATCTTGAAGAAGAAGATTCATTTTTTCTCTCATTATTTCAGTGATCATGTGAACTTATCATTTGTATGTGTTTCTTGTAATGATGAAGCCATTGAACAAGATTCTTCTCAAACAATGTTATCTAAATTTTAGTGAACATGACCGATCTGCTGGAAAATGTATGGAACTATGGTTAGAAGATAAAGAATACCATATAACATGCACATATGATCTTCTAAATTCTGCTGAAGTTGCACCATCTTTAGGTAATATTGAATAATAATTCTCGATATATGAATTTCCAAATTCATATTTATTTCAATTATGCATATAGATTATAATGCAATATATTATAATGCAATATATTATATATATTTGCAGTATTATTGAATCACAACATCCACATGGTGATCTTAGTAAAGAATTTGCTAATTGGTTTTCGAGCTATGTTTACGATCCAAGAAATTGTGTCAATGATGAACAATTGAAATATTTGGCGATAGGACCAAAAAGAAATGTCAAAACTTATCCAATATTCTTCGTTGATGGATTTAAATTCAACACTAAGGAATATGATGCTGAAAAATTAACCTATAACAGCGGTGTATTTGTCAAAGGTAGTGATGATTTAGATGAACATATAAAAGATTTTATGACATCTTAACACAAGTTTTAGAATTAACATATTTTATACGATCTATAGAATTTTTTTTATTCAAATGCAATTGGTTCATCAATGTCCATGGTACTGAAATCGACATGTATAAAGATTATAAGCTTATTGAAATAAAGCATAACTCACATTACTATAAGTATGATCCGTTCGTATTAGCTAAACAAGTATTACAAGTTTATTTCGCTCCGCCTCCATCCCTAAAAAGAGATAAAGTAGATTGGTCAGGTGTTTTTAAAACAAAGACAAGATTTACGTTTGATGGAAATAATATTCTAGACGACGCAGCTTATCAAGCAAATCTTGAACCAAATAATGAAATAATAATAACTGATGATCATACTGATTTAGGACCTTTGAATAATGAATCAAATGTTTTAATAGAAGCATTTGATAGTACATAGGGAAACGATATAGAGTACAAGACCAAGTCTGAATCAGAAAATGACGAAAACTGATTATTAATTACTGATGATGTAATGTATATATGATGGATATTTGTATCGCTTATTGTATAATTTATATTTTATATTTTAAGTTTTCACTGTTATTACTAACGATGACTATGTTCTGAGCTATGTATTATACTATTTTATTAATTCTATGTATCTAAGAGATCTTATTCCATGTTTGTAGTTTTGGTGGAAGTTTTATGTGATTATTAATCAGAAATGTTTTATAATAATAAAATGATATGTTTTTTCATTATATGAAATGATATGTTTGTGGTAGATATTATGCCTCGTAGGAGACTTTCTGGATCTCATTCTCTAAGTTCTACTGGTGTTGACGAGGATGCTAGTGGCTCGTCTGATTTACGCCCAAGCGCGAGTACGACTTCCAAAACGGGAAGGAAAATATCAAAATTATTGCAACATAATTAATATTTAGTGCATGTATATTATTTATGATTTATTAAATGTCTACATCAAAATTAATACAGAGTTTTGGACTAGAGTTTCTGATTATATTTTGACTATCTCTAGGAAGGCGTGTATGAGTCAGATGTCGGGTTATTGGCCAAAGTGGGATGATATCTCATCTTATATTAAAGGTGCCATATGGGCCGACTTGTGGATAATTATAAAATAATAATTCATTTGAAAATGACATATATGATCTTTGAAAATTAATATACTGTATAATTTATTTTAATTTCAATGTATAGGCTACGTTTGTTGTAAAGAAGGAAGATCGAGAGCAGTTTAGGAACCACTTGAATAAGAAGATGAGGAAAAACTGTAGAGACACCCTCTCAGGAGGTGTAAAATAGAAAAATAAAAAACCTTATTGGACGAGTGCTACTGTTTGGGCTGATTTTCTTAAGTACTGGCAAACTCCCGCCGCGAAAGTAAGTTTTCTAGTTTCATATGTTTATTATATTTTGTTTAAAGTTTGTATAATAATTTCATTAATTTAGTCAATTATATATTTAATTAGTTACAAACGGTAAATATAGATTCTATGTTAAATTTACAGAAGTATCTGAGCGGAACTCGGCAAATAGGAATAAAAATAATGTTACACACCGCGACGGATCAAGATCTTTCCATATCTGAAGGAAATGTAAATTCATAAATTGCAATTATAAAATACTTATAATATTGTTTAATTATATATATACATTGTTTAATCATATATAATTTCTGGCGAAGGAGAAGGGTCATGACCCTACATATTTGGAGGTCTTCGCTTGTACGCACGCCATCAAGCACACTAATGAAGATGACCCATTATCATTTACTTGGACAGACCCCAAATCACAAGCTATCATGGTAAACATTCTTTTATTTTTTTCCTCTTATTTCACATTACATAAATTATAAATTGAATATTTATTTCGGTAAAATTCTATTTCTAATTGTAGGAAAAGTTTGATATGGAGCGAGCTCGACTGCTGGAGGGGACTAACCGAGAGGAATTGACTGTTGACGAGGAGGATAGGATTTTTGATGTTGTAACCGACAGGCTGACGTGGAACACACGCTGTGGTTACGGTAATCATGAGGTAATGTTTGTTGAGTTGAACTACTTCATTAA
The DNA here is from genome assembly GCA_030737815.1 of Allium fistulosum. Taxonomy (NCBI): domain Eukaryota; kingdom Viridiplantae; phylum Streptophyta; class Magnoliopsida; order Asparagales; family Amaryllidaceae; genus Allium; species Allium fistulosum. The sequence continues at coordinate 1,151,463,709 of CM060905.1, forward strand.
CTAATTTATAAATTTTATTTAATATTATGTATAAATTATAGCAATCTATTAATTAATTTACAGGGGAGGACTTCTAAGACTGATTATAGACATCACAGGCTGAGGAGGAGATAATACAGTTGAGAGCTGAGATAGCAGAACTGAACGATTGGCGGAAGAATGGAGGATTACCTATGCTGCTAGATGAACGGATTGCGTCATACATGGCAGGGCACGAGGCATTTCCTTCACAGGGGTCGGGAAATGATGAAAATGAGGATTAATAAGTATGGTTGTGTTTTTTGATGATATGTATGATTGTTTGTGTAGTTTAAACTTGGATTCTGTAAATTAAAATTGATTTTTGTGGATGTTTGATGGTTGTGTTGATTTATGAAAATGAGGATTAGTAGGTATGGACGGAGCTATTGCTGGGCCATCAATGGCAACCGCCCTAGCTGAAGAAATGCAAAACTTGCACAACAAAAGCAGTGTATTGGTACATTTGGCTCTACCTGAATATTTTTCTTGGCCATACCTCAGAATAAAATGAAATGTTTAGACTTATTTAGTTTAGGTTTTACTAGTTTGGTATATTTAACTCTACATGAAAACTTAGTCTAGCTCCGCCATTGTTAATAGGTATGGTTGTGTTATTTGATAGAATGTTCATGTAAATATGAATTTTTGTGACATAAACTTGGTTTTTTTGTTATGTATGATATTATGTGATCAAGTGATGCTTGTATTTGTGAAATTATATTTATATGTGCTGTATATGAAGTAAATAAATGGATGAATATATGTGTGTGGTTTAATGGATGAAACAACGGTTATTTTGGAAAGCAACACTTTCTGTTTAATTAGCGATGGTTAGTGACGGCCTAATGGTAGGAGACTAGCGACGGCTAACGACGGCTCACGAATACCCAATGGAAAACTTGTTGTGCGTAGAATCTTGACACGTGTCCTTCGACTAGCGACGACATCATTGTCGACAGCCGTCGCTAATGCCGTCACTCTTTTTTTGTTCGATGAGTAAAATATCGACTTGTTTTGTAAGACTTGGATCATAGATATGGGATATTGGATTTTTATATAGGGCAATTCAAATGTAAATGTGTAAACAATATGCACTAGTTGCGGAACACGGGATAAGAGTGAGTTAATACTAGGTTAAACTGTGGATTTTTTTTGTGCTTTTTATGCAGCATAAGAATATATCTATGTGGAAAGAAGAACGCATTATAACATGCATGGCCAGCAAACACACAAGGATCACTTATTCAATTTTTATTCGTTTTTCTCATGTTTTATTATAGGTTCTGATTGGAGACTCGTCATAAATGTTTTGAATTTATAATTTATACGTCTAAAATCGATTATGGGTGAATGTTGACGCATGTACTGTTTTTAGGGTATATATAGTACAAAGAAAGATCTTAGGAAATCATATATGAGTTAAATTAATTTTGAGTAGCATATCGTACCATAAACGTACAGAGTAGATAAACAGTTTTTGTCTTTTTGAATAGCAAGCTAAACTATACACTATCCATAAATTCCTGAAGAAGTGTGTCATTGAGAATCGATTGCTTGTCTCCGTTATCTCTTGATATGTAGAGATCATAAAATATATTATAAAAGCACACACACTATAGAGAGCAACTTAACTGATGCTCCACTTGAGCATCAAAATGACATTAATTCCAACCCTTTTCTAATTAAAATCAACAGTACAAATGCAAATTTTGTGCAAAATTTCCATTCTATTTTGCAAGGACATTACACTAACAAAAAAAATGGCAAATTGCTGCAGCGGTTCACTACACACGTCTTTTACAGGCATCCGCATTGCATGGCAAAAGCGTAGAGAAAACCACTATTTATGCAAATATTGACACAAACTGATGCAGCCAAGAAAGCGAATTCGACGATGTAAATCGAATCCGTCCAGGATCTCACACGATTAGCGGAAATAATCGGTGAATCGATGATAAATCGATGAAATGATACAATGATGAATTGATGGAATGAAGATACCCAAGATAAAGGCCCAAATCCGTTGATCACGAAGATACCGGATTCTAGCAATCTTCGACACGTTGATCGCGCACGATGTCGTGAGAGAGGATCTACAATTCTTCGAACGTTGATCAAGCGCACTTGATTCCGTGAATTGGCTTCAACAATCGTTGAGTCGAGCGCACTCGAATGCTGAAGGTGTGGATAGGAGATCACACTCAACTACCAATTTCAATGGAGGCACGAAGCACAAACCAAATTTTTATTCAAAATCAACTCCTCTTTACAAATGACCTCACATCCCTATTTATAGAGATTTACAACTCAATATACGACTTAAGAAAATACAAGTAATGACTTAAGAAATACAAACAACGACTCAAGAATCAACAGCAACGACCTACGACCTATCAACATACAACTTTACAAAACACGGGTTACAACATACAACTCAGCAAAACAAACGACTTAACAAAACAGCCATCCACTTGAGCGACTTAACACTGGAGCGACCTAAAACATCAGCGACTTAACGAAATTCGCGACCCAAGCTTCTTCGCGACCTAAGCTTCTTCGCGACCTAAGTTCCTTCGCGACCTAAGCTTCTTCGTTCGCGACTTACTGGAGGCGACCTATTGCTTGCGACGTAAGGCTGGAGCGACCTAGTGATCTTCTCGCGACCTAAGGCTGGATGTTGTTCACGACATAAGGAGCGGCTTCGACTCAAGGCATTTCGCGATTTAGGGAAGCGGTAGGTCACTCGCGACCTAAAGAATTCTGGAGCGACATCTTCTTTGGGATCTAGGGTTCGCGATTTAGGGATTCGGCATGGGGTGCTTGTACGTTGTTCTCGATCTAAGGTATGTCACTGCATCATCCTCCCCTGGTTGAAAAGAATTCGTCCCGAATTCACACTTTTTCCTTCTTCGACAAGCTTCTCCCCATAATACGGAATTAAGTGTTTGATATTGAAAACATCAGAAGTATGAATATTTTTCGGCAACCTTAACTGATACGCATTATCATTGATCTTTTTTATGATTTCTAAAGGACCAATCTTCCTAGCAGCTAGTTTGTTGTAAGTTCCAACAGGAAATCAATCCTTGGTCAATACTGCATATACAAAATCTCCTTTTTTGAAGTCAACATGTCGTCGTTTAATATCTGCGGATTGTTTATATTTCTCATTCGTCTTCTCCAATCGTTCCTGAACGATTCTATGGCATTCTGTCAACCCATCAACAAAATCAGCAGCCCGCTTAACTGTCCCCTTCGGTTGTGGCACTATCGTTAAATCCAACGGCCCCTTTGGCAAGCTTGAATATACAATCTGAAATGGACTGAAACCAGTACTTCGGTTAACGGCATGATTATGTGCAAATTCCGCATAACATAAATTCGAATCCCAACTCTTCAAATTGTCATCCACGAGGCATCACAATAGATTACCTAGGGACCTGTTTACAACTTCAGTCTGTCCATCCGTCTGTGGATGATAAGCACTACTGAATTTCAGCTTAGTCCCGACCATTCTCCATAGACTCTTCCAAAAATGACTCAGAAAACGAGTGTCTCTATCTGATACAATAGATTCAGGCAACCCATGAAGACGATAGATCTCTCTGAAGTATAATTATGCAACATTAACTGCATCTGTCATCTTCTTACAAGCAAAAAAATGTACCATCTTCGAGAAACGGTCCACCACAACATATATAGAGTCATTTCCCCGTTGAGTCCTCGGCAAGCCCAACTCAAAATCCATGCGTACATCTACCCACAGTTTTGTAGGAACAGGTAAAGGCATATACAAACCTGCATTTGTAGCTGTCCCTTTCGAAACTTGACAAACATGACATCTTCGAACAAACTTTTCAACTTCCCTCTTCATCGAGGGCCAATAATAAGACTGAGAAATCAACTGCAATGTGCGATCCCGACCAACATGTCCTTCTTCATGCAACTCTTTTACAATTTTCATTCTCAAGCTGCAATCTGGTACGCACAATCGATTCCCCTTGAATAAGAATCCATCTACCATCACAAACTCATCAGTACTCCCATCCTTGACTTTCTCAACAATCTTCGCAAAGTAAGGATCTTCCTCAAACAACTCTGGCAATAGTTCAAATCCTGTCACTTCAACCTTCATCGTGGTCAACAAATGATTCCTCCTTCTCAAGGCATCAGCTACACGATTCGTCACCCCTGATTTGTGCTTTACAATAAAAGTAAACTGCTGCAGATACGCGACCCATGAAGCGTGTCTAGCTGAAATTTTGTCCTGCCCTTGCAAATGTTTCAAAGCTTCATGATCCGTATAAAGAACAAAATCCTTCTGAAACAGATAATGTCTCCAGTGCTTCACAGCTTGAACAATTGCGTAAAACTCCACGTCGTAAGTGCTATATCTCATCTTGGCTCCAGACAACTTCTCACTGAAATAAGAAACTGGTCTTCCATTCTGACTCAATACTCCACCAATCCCAACCTTCGAAGCATTAGTGTGTAACTCGAACAATATCTGAAAGTCCGGCAGTACCAGAATGGGTGCTGTCGTCAAAAGTGTCTTGATCTTCTCAAAAGCTAACTCTGCTTCCTCTGTCCACACGAACTTCTTTCCTTTCATGCAATCGGTTACAGGTGCCATCACACTGCTAAAATGTGGAATGAATCTTCGATAAAAAGATACCAACCCATGAAAAATCCTCACTTCAGTAATTGTCTTGGGTTGTGGCCAACTCCTGACAGCTTCCACTTTGCTTTCATCCACTTGAATACCCTCCTTTTACAGAACATATCCCAGAAACAAAACACTGTGCATCATGAACACGCACTTCTTCGTTGCTGCATAGAATTGCTCCTGTCGTAGAATCAACAACACTTCTCACAAATGCTGGATATGCTCTTCCATACTCCCACTATAGATCAAAATATCATCAAAGTAAACTACTACGAACTTCCCAATAAATGGTCTGAAAATCTGGTTCATCACTCTCATAAAAGTACTAGGAGCATTTGATAAGCCAAACGGCATAACCAGCCATTCGTATAGACCTTCCCTAGTTTTAAAAGCAGTCTTCCACTCATCACCCGGTCTAATACAAATCTGATGGTATCCACTCTTCAAGTCAATCTTTGAGAACACAACAGCCCCACTCAACTGATCAATCAAATCATCGAACCTCGGCATTGGAAACCTGTATCTCACAGTGATCTTGTTTAGAGCCCGACTGTCCGTACACATCCGCCAAGTCCCATCCTTCTTCGGTACCAATAAGGCTGGTACTGCACAAGGACTCAAGCTCTCCTGAACACGCCCTTGTTCTAACAACTCCTCCACCTGCCTTCTCAGTTCCTCATGCTCCTTAGGACTCATCCTATAATGTGGCCTGTGAGGTAATGCCGCCCCTGGCACAAGATCAATCTGATGCTGAATATCTCTCAACGGTGGTAACTCCTTTGGCAACTCTTCAGGAAACACATCTCTGAATTCTTCCAACACTGGCTTTACTTCCTCTGGAACTTCAATAGAGTCAGTAGCTTCATGTCCAATCAACAAGAAACCTCTGGACTCTCCTCTACTTCTTTAACAAACTCCTTCAAAGTCAACAAAGTCTTCAGCTCCTCAATCTCTTCTGACTTGCTCTCTCCTTGCTGTCTCTTCTTCGGAACTAAAATGATCTTAGTACCCTTAAACATAAAGTTGTAGCTATTGGTTCGACCATCATGCTGCACTGCTCGGTCATACTGCCATGGTCTTCCCAAAAGCAAGTGTGTAACGACCCTGAATTTTGAATAATTTAAATTGAAAATATTTAATTTATTTTAAATATTTGAACGATGATTTGACTTGAATTTCAAATTATCAGAATGAATTGGCGATTTAAATTTTGAATTTAATCTATTGAAAGTTGAATAAAATTTGAATCTTCGATTTTAAGCCGGTTAAAAATAATTTAAAGGCTTGGAAAATTCATATTGATAATACTGAAGATAATAGAAGCTTCAGAATTGAATTTGAAAGCGATTTGTTCAATTTTGAAATATTATCGTTTAAATTGAATTTAAAAATAGTCTTCCGAGGCACAGTCTCGGAATTTAACGAAATCAGTTTTATTGGATCCGTAATATTGAATTATTACTGGATTTCAAATTTTCGTATTTATCAGAATTGTTTTGTGAACATACGGCGTATAAACGCGTATAAAATTAAATCGAATTCAAATTTAATTTCTGTAACAACTGGATTTTCGCCCGAATTATAATCATCGATAAACGATCTATGTTGACAGATAATTTCTGTTTATTGTTGGAAAATTTTATAACGATAAAATCTTCGTTAAATTGGCAATATAAATTTCTGTTTGAATTTGGAAATTGTAATCGATTGAAATTCTTTTATTTAAATTTTTTCGTACGAATGAATATATATACATAGTTTAGATTTTAACAACAAAATTAAATAAAAACAAATCAGATTTAAAAGAAAAAAAAATAATAAAGAAAAAAAAAAGAAAAAAAAATATCAAACACCATACCTTTAGTACAAAGAAAGCACACCGGCCCATACCCTCAGCCCGTTCTTCTGCCATACCCCCATCCTTTTCTCTGTTAAAACACGACCCCTCTCTTTCATTTTCTCATTCCAAAACCCTAAAACGAAAACAATGGCGGCGGAAAAAAAAAAAAACTAGGGCTTCGATCTGGAAATTTTAGGGCTTCTCGCGATCGTCTGTGGCTGCTTCAATTTAGGCTAAGAAGATCGTCACTTCAATTTTGGAATGGCTGCTAGGGTTGCCTCCGCTTGATTCTCGAGATACCTTCGGCTACGACGTCGAATTCGTCCTCTTCGAAAAACAAATGTGAGTGGTTCCACTCACATTCTAATTCTAGCCTTAGTGTTTTGCTTCAGTCAATTGATCTCGTTGAATGTTGATGATTTTGTTTGTATAGGGTTCGTAACCTTTGACTTTCGTTCGTACAAGATTTAATTTGAAACTGCAACTTAATTTCGTGAAAATACCTTGATACTACATTTGACTGGGTTTTGTTCTTGTGATGTAGTCTAGTTTCTTTGATAGCCTGCATTGCAATAAAGATTCACTTGGTGACAGCTTGGCTAAACATGTAGTTTTAAGTGCTGCCCTGCATTCATGTAGTCCAGTATTTTGTTTTGAAGAAGCAATACATTTTTGCTTCGGCACTGTCTGTCGTAGTGGCATTATCATCCATGTGTAGTTGCCACTGTCGTCTTTGCTGCACTGAGTTGTTTGTCGTGAATATTCATGTCTGTTGTTATTACTATATTGAAACTACTTTTGCATTGTGTTGGTCTGGTTTGAACTTCTGTTGCATTCACTTCATGTTTCGTTGTACTCATATTGCCTTGAGCTTGGTTTGTCTAGTTGAGGTGATCATATGTATACATACATTCTTGTATGTATATATGTGTATGGCCATTCTTTGTACTACCCAGTCCTGATTGCATATGAATTGATTCATTGTTCCATTTGATATTGTGGTCTGGTTCCTTGTTGCATAGTCTCTGTAGTTTGCATTTGGGTTGTGCTGTTTTGAGTTTGAGTACATGGATCATTAGCTTGACCCTTGTGGCTTGTTGCATTGTTGGATTCATTGTTTTATATAAGTTTACTGATATGATTTGTAGCCGTGCCCTTGCATTGCTCCTGATCATATGTCACTGTATATCAGAGAACACTTTATACTACATCTATGTTCATTCACTACTATACTTTTGAGCAAACATCATCATGAAATTCCACTGCTACTAGGTGTATCCACTGTTGTATTCCTGTATATGCTTTGAGTCATATTAGCAGCGAGTTGAACTGGTAGCCTTTGGTTAATAATTCTGATTCATTGGTGACCTTATTGTTGTTTGGATTGACTCGTTTACTTCGGCCAGCCTGATTAAAATACTGGTGATTTGTGTGAACTGAACCATACAGTTCCATGTTGATGAAGTCTGGTGCTTTTGTTTATTTTTAGCTTCATAAGAAAATTTTTGGCATGTCTGCATCTATATATGCAATCATCCTTGAACTGACCAGTTTTACAGTTGCATGTATGTTGTAATTTTTGTGCACTTTTGTATTGATCATGTTGCTGTGTATTGTCTTACTTAAACCTGTTTCACTCACTTCACTATTGCAAGTGCCACTGTGATGTCGAATCTATACTTATGCACTTGTGACCAGTTGCCTGTAGTCTTCACTTTTCACCTCTGTTTTGTATTGGACTGTAGTTCGACTTGTTGCTTTTTGAGCTGAAACTGTTTGCTTCATGTAACTGGGTCCATGCACAGTTTTATTGTGCAATGATACTTTGAATTTCGGTTGAGCCCAGTTGCACTTGTGTTGAATCTGATTTTGATTTGATCCTGTGCACTCGAGTTGGCGAGGCCGTGCACGTTAGCGTGCACTGCAGCCACACATTTTAATATGGCGAGGCCGTACACGCGTGCGTGTACGGCAGCCAATCGAGTTCTTGATGATTTTAAAGTGACAATTTCAATTGTTTAAATTGATTTAGTCGATATGATAAATTGTTTATTTATCTCTGTTGATGATTTAAATCTGCTGATTTATTGTTTAACACTGTTTAGTGTTAAAATTTTCGTTATCCGATTTCTTTGTTAAAAGAATCGGATAGACGAGAATTATTGTGACTGTCGTCTATTTAAATTATTATTGCCTCTATGCACTAATAAACTGGTTTGAATTAGACTGACCTGTGTATTATTTTCTTTTGAATATAATACTCGGGTCAGACCGAGTATTTCTACAGCTTGAAGATTTTCGAGCAGCGAAGTTAGAGAGAGAGTAAAGAATCATTTTAATTTTCAGAAGAAAATTGTATTTTAAGATATTCCGCTGTATCTGTATTAAATTGTATAAACTCTGATGTATATAAAAAATATTTATAGTAATGTAATAAAGATTCATTTGTTTTAATTGATTGTTATTATCTGTGTTTCTGTGGCTGATTCTGTTTAAACCTTATAAACTATATAACAATTCGTCTTTTTGAACGTTTCTAGTTGGTTTAATCACCGACTGGAGGCGGTCAAAAGGGGGAATGTTACAGAGTGGTATCAGAGCTTTGGTTTACTCAAAGCTTAGTTTATGATGTTTAATATGAATAGTTACTAGAAACACTTTAAAAAGGAAACGTTTTTCAAATCCAAAGGAGTATAAAATTGTTTTTGAAAATAAAGATCTTTAACTAAAGGAAAGTTAAATTGAATTGAATTAGTATCAATAAATATATGATTTGAAATTTAACTGAAGGAAGTTAAATAAATCGAACTTGATTTGATAAATTGTTGAAATGGAAAGTTAAACTTGAAAGATAAGTGATTATATAATATGAATTGGGAAGTTTAAATTAATAAGTTGTTTAACTTATAAAATGAGAAAATTTAAGTAAAACCAGTTTTTAAAAGTTTGAACAGTTTTGTTAAGTAAAACAAAATCTGAATTTTGAAATGTGATATGAATTTGACTTTAGTAAAAGTTAAATAAAATAGAATTTCAAATAAATTTGAGACGAACTTAAGTTTTATGGTGAAAATAAATGCAAGTAGAGATAAAATGAAACATGGCTTAAGTAATATTGAATCAAATTGAATTTGATATCAAAATGAATTGATAAAGTGAAGTAATGAATATGAATTTGAGTTATAGAAAGGAAATTCAACTTTAACTGTAAAAGTGAATTAGTGAATATGGTGAGTATAAGAATTCAATCTGAATTGGAATATAAACCAATTGAAATTAAGTGTGTTGAACCAAATTGAATGTAAGCAAAGTAAATAAATTTGGTTAAGTTGAATGTGCATTGGTTGCTAGTTGATCGTATGGAAATTCATTAAGTATTAATGAAATTGAATTAATGGAAATTGAAAACTATGCAAATTGAATTCAAATTGAAAGATAAGTAAATCTAAATAGAACCAAATTTGATTTGAATTGAAGCAAACTAATTTGAATATAAATTAGTGAATGTGAACTAATTGGATATGAATGAATGTTAGTAAAATCCAATGTGAATGAATCAAATGTGATTAAATTGGAAATCAAGTCGATGAATGGTTTACTAAAGAACTAGTTGATTATCTTGGAAATGGAAAATTGATAAATTTATATAATAGTTTAAATTGGAATTTTTGAATTATTATAAACGGCTTAAATTGAAGATTTGAAAAGTGTTAATAAAATATTGGAATTGTATAAGTGTTAAAAGTGAAATATTTAATGGATTTCATAAGTGGATGAAAAGTTTCAGAATTAAAAGTTTTATAATGTGAAGTTATAAAATGAATCGAAGTTGCGAAATAAAAGAATTTATAAGTAATTTACTTGTAAATTAAAATTCTAATATAAAACTGAGTTATAAAGGAATGATTAATAAAGCCATTTTTTTAATGGAAGTCTTTATGAATAGGAATAGAATTTATAAACATTGTTTATAAATTCGAAACTGACTTATTTTGATAAGTAAATCTTTATAGCTTGTTAAAAGATGTATATTCACAATTTTGGACCGTGAATATATCATTGAATAAAATGAACACGTTAGGAATGTGATATTTTAAAACGAAGTAATTGTTTTAAAAAGATGTTTTCAAAGGCATTGAATATCGAAATCATAGATTTCAACATTCATTGTTGAAATAGACGTTTTCGAATATAAGGAAATGATGGACTATAACACTGTTGTTATAGTAAATGATTTCCGAAAGGAAATGTTTTGTATAGTATTGGGATTTATACATCTATCTAAATTTCGAATCCTTATACTAGTGATTTTGAGTTGTCGTAACGATGTTTTACGTAACATTCGTTTTGACTCAAATGAATATGTAAAAGAGAATGATTTCCTTAATGATGAAATATATACTTAATTTTGATTTAAGTATATCGAATATTTTCAAATGTTGAAAATAAAATGGATTTGTGAATTACTTATTTTTAAATAAGTATGGAAATGTTTTTCCAATATGAAATGAAATGTTGTGAATATATTCCGTAAGGAATAAATGATTTGAAATTCATTTTTTAAAGTCGAAGTTGAAAAGTTAAATGAGAATTTGAACAATTTGTTCAATTTGAAATTTTTCAAAAAGATTGAATCGTTAAGTTAAAATTGAGTTTAACTTCGACATCAAAGACAATATAAGTTGAGCTTTGAATTTCAGATGATGATTTGGATTGCATGTCTAACATTGTGAATTGATGACATAGCAATTGATCTCTATTAAATATATATATCTGTTGGTGGCGGAGAATTTATTCTCTTAGCTTAACACCCTTCTCTGAGACGTACGAGCTCAGAGGTTATATATCGGTAGACATCAATTCTGTGTTGAGAATTGACGATGTAAGCGTGAAATCCAAATCGAATGTGAAAGTCGATAATAAATGGAATTGTGAATATGAATTAGGTTTTGAGATAACCTTAAATTTCCAAATCGACTTAGAGGAAAATTTTGAAATCCTCTATTTTGTTATGAATATGGATATGTAAGTTTTAGAACTTATATATATGAATGCGGTGAATTGAAAACCGTTAGTTTAGAAAGACATTGTTATGGAAATCTTATGTATGTTTACATAGATGTTATATGTAAGAAATGGGAAATGAAAGTACTACATATATGATATTATGTTTTCTAAACTGAGGATGTGGAAAAGTACCTTCCATTTATTATTAAAGAAGGTATTGGAACTCTCGATGAGTGTCCATTTGAAATTCGTAGCTACGTAGAATTTTAGTCAGAGTGACTATTTGAATCGGAAATCCTTCGCGATAGTTCATCGCGATGAGATTAGATTTGATTGATGATGTTAGCGTAATTTGAGGGGCGAGATGCCCACAGTTACGAGCGACTCCACTGGGATAGTGGCGTAACCGCCGAGTAAACTGCAATCTAATGCCAGGCGAAATTTGAGGGGCGTGATGCCTACAGACACGAGCGACTCTACTGGGATAGTAGCGTAACCGCCGTGTGTACTGCAATCTATGGCGACAACCATGGCGAAATTTAAGAGATGAGAAATCTACAGCCACAAGCGACTCTACTGGGATAGTAGCGTAACCGCCGGGTGGAACTGTAATCCATGGGGGAACGTGCTTTCCATATCCATTTTTAAAAGAGTTTTTAAAAGTATTTTCACTGGGAATTGAAGCAAGTATATTTAGTACTTGGAGATTTTTAGACCTGCGCCTGGCCAGCGTATGTCTAATGTCTGTGAGAACGAAGATGGACTTGTTAAATTTCGAGTTAGCAAGTATTTTCAAACTGTAAATAGCAAATCAATGATTTGAAAGTAAAATTACAAAATTCCTACTTAATGAACTAAGGAAGAGGATCTTTGTAATGTTTTGAAAGTCCACAGCTTTGGAAGAAATATATTATATAAATCTCTAACGTGAAAAATTTTAAGTTTGAATTTGAGTTGTAAATCGAAAATGTTGATAAAAGACTTTTGCGTTTTGATTTTAGAAATCAATGATTGTAGAAATCATTGAATAAAAGAGAAGATAAACAAAGCTAGTGAGATTAGACAAATGAAATGAATCCTATATTCATTTATTTGTAATAAATATCGAGTTTAGAAAAATTTTGTAAAGTATAAATATTAATGAAATTTTAACAACTTTGCCTTTTCGTGGACGAAAAGTTTTTAAGGAGGGGAGTTTGTAACGACCCTGAATTTTGAATAATTTAAATTGAAAATATTTAATTTATTTTAAATATTTGAACGATGATATGACTTGAATTTCAAATTATCAGAATGAATTGGCGATTTAAATTTTGAATTTAATCTATTGAAAGTTGAATAAAATTTGAATCTTCGATTTTAAGCCGGTTAAAAATAATTTAAAGGCTTGGAAAATTCATATTGATAATACTGAAGATAATAGAAGCTTCAGAATTGAATTTGAAAGCGATTTGTTCAATTTTGAAATATTATCGTTTAAATTGAATTTAAAAATAGTCTTCCGAGGCACAGTCTCGGAATTTAACGAAATCAGTTTTATTGGATCCGTAATATTGAATTATTACTGGATTTCAAATTTTCGTATTTATCAGAATTGTTTTGTGAACATACGGCGTATAAACGCGTATAAAATTAAATCGAATTCAAATTTAATTTCTGTAACAACTGGATTTTCGCCCGAATTATAATCATCGATAAACGATCTATGTTGACAGATAATTTCTGTTTATTGTTGGAAAATTTTATAACGATAAAATCTTCGTTAAATTGGCAATATAAATTTCTGTTTGAATTTGGAAATTGTAATCGATTGAAATTCTTTTATTTAAATTTTTTCGTACGAATGAATATATATACATAGTTTAGATTTTAACAACAAAATTAAATAAAAACAAATCAGATTTAAAAGAAAAAAAAATAATAAAGAAAAAAAAAAGAAAAAAAAATATCAAACACCATACCTTTAGTACAAAGAAAGCACACCGGCCCATACCCTCAGCCCGTTCTTCTGCCATACCCCCATCCTTTTCTCTGTTAAAACACGACCCCTCTCTTTCATTTTCTCATTCCAAAACCCTAAAACGAAAACAATGGCGGCGGAAAAAAAAAACTAGGGCTTCGATCTGGAAATTTTAGGGCTTCTCGCGATCGTCTGTGGCTGCTTCAATTTAGGCTAAGAAGATCGTCACTTCAATTTTGGAATGGCTGCTAGGGTTGCCTCCGCTTGATTCTCGAGATACCTTCGGCTACGACGTCGAATTCGTCCTCTTCGAAAAACAAATGTGAGTGGTTCCACTCACATTCTAATTCTAGCCTTAGTGTTTTGCTTCAGTCAATTGATCTCGTTGAATGTTGATGATTTTGTTTGTATAGGGTTCGTAACCTTTGACTTTCGTTCGTACAAGATTTAATTTGAAACTGCAACTTAATTTCGTGAAAATACCTTGATACTACATTTGACTGGGTTTTGTTCTTGTGATGTAGTCTAGTTTCTTTGATAGCCTGCATTGCAATAAAGATTCACTTGGTGACAGCTTGGCTAAACATGTAGTTTTAAGTGCTGCCCTGCATTCATGTAGTCCAGTATTTTGTTTTGAAGAAGCAATACATTTTTGCTTCGGCACTGTCTGTCGTAGTGGCATTATCATCCATGTGTAGTTGCCACTGTCGTCTTTGCTGCACTGAGTTGTTTGTCGTGAATATTCATGTCTGTTGTTATTACTATATTGAAACTACTTTTGCATTGTGTTGGTCTGGTTTGAACTTCTGTTGCATTCACTTCATGTTTCGTTGTACTCATATTGCCTTGAGCTTGGTTTGTCTAGTTGAGGTGATCATATGTATACATACATTCTTGTATGTATATATGTGTATGGCCATTCTTTGTACTACCCAGTCCTGATTGCATATGAATTGATTCATTGTTCCATTTGATATTGTGGTCTGGTTCCTTGTTGCATAGTCTCTGTAGTTTGCATTTGGGTTGTGCTGTTTTGAGTTTGAGTACATGGATCATTAGCTTGACCCTTGTGGCTTGTTGCATTGTTGGATTCATTGTTTTATATAAGTTTACTGATATGATTTGTAGCCGTGCCCTTGCATTGCTCCTGATCATATGTCACTGTATATCAGAGAACACTTTATACTACATCTATGTTCATTCACTACTATACTTTTGAGCAAACATCATCATGAAATTCCACTGCTACTAGGTGTATCCACTGTTGTATTCCTGTATATGCTTTGAGTCATATTAGCAGCGAGTTGAACTGGTAGCCTTTGGTTAATAATTCTGATTCATTGGTGACCTTATTGTTGTTTGGATTGACTCGTTTACTTCGGCCAGCCTGATTAAAATACTGGTGATTTGTGTGAACTGAACCATACAGTTCCATGTTGATGAAGTCTGGTGCTTTTGTTTATTTTCAGCTTCATAAGAAAAATTTTGGCATGTCTGCATCTATATATGCAATCATCCTTGAACTGACCAGTTTTACAGTTGCATGTATGTTGTAATTTTTGTGCACTTTTGTATTGATCATGTTGCTGTGTATTGTCTTACTTAAACCTGTTTCACTCACTTCACTATTGCAAGTGCCACTGTGATGTCGAATCTATACTTATGCACTTGTGACCAGTTGCCTGTAGTCTTCACTTTTCACCTCTGTTTTGTATTGGACTGTAGTTCGACTTGTTGCTTTTTGAGCTGAAACTGTTTGCTTCATGTAACTGGGTCCATGCACAGTTTTATTGTGCAATGATACTTTGAATTTCGGTTGAGCCCAGTTGCACTTGTGTTGAATCTGATTTTGATTTGATCCTGTGCACTCGAGTTGGCGAGGCCGTGCACGTTAGCATGCACTGCAGCCACACATTTTAATATGGCGAGGCCGTACACGCGTGCGTGTACGGCAGCCAATCGAGTTCTTGATGATTTTAAAGTGACAATTTCAATTGTTTAAATTGATTTAGTCGATATGATAAATTGTTTATTTATCTCTGTTGATGATTTAAATCTGCTGATTTATTGTTTAACACTGTTTAGTGTTAAAATTTTCGTTATCCGATTTCTTTGTTAAAAGAATCGGATAGACGAGAATTATTGTGACTGTCGTCTATTTAAATTATTATTGCCTCTATGCACTAATAAACTGGTTTGAATTAGACTGACCTGTGTATTATTTTCTTTTGAATATAATACTCGGGTCAGACCGAGTATTTCTACAGCTTGAAGATTTTCGAGCAGCGAAGTTAGAGAGAGAGTAAAGAATCATTTTAATTTTCAGAAGAAAATTGTATTTTAAGATATTCCGCTGTATCTGTATTAAATTGTATAAACTCTGATGTATATAAAAAATATTTATAGTAATGTAATAAAGATTCATTTGTTTTAATTGATTGTTATTATCTGTGTTTCTGTGGCTGATTCTGTTTAAACCTTATAAACTAAATAACAATTCGTCTTTTTGAACGTTTCTAGTTGGTTTAATCACCGACTGGAGGCGGTCAAAAGGGGGAATGTTACAAAGTGACAAACATCCATCTCCACCACATCACACCAGATCTCATCTTTATACTTCTTCCCAATAGAAAATGGAACATGAACTCGCCTGTCCACCTTCACCTCTCCTCCTTTCCTTAACCACGCTAACTTGTAAGGATTTGGATGCTTCTCCGTCTTCAACTTCAACTTTCTCACAGCTTCGGTAGAAATGATATTGTCACAACTTCCCGCGTCAATCACAAATTTACACACCTTCCCCAGTATAGTGCATTTCGACTGAAAGATATTACTCCTCAACCAACTAGCCTCCTCTTCCTGCTTCGGTGTCAAACATAATCTCCTCAACATTAGATTACATCCTTCATCTCCTGACGCGATATCCTGTTCATCCTCCTCAACTTGACTAGAATAACCTTCATCAACATCCTCACCTTCCACTTCAGCAATCATAGCTCGCCTCTTCGGTTTCGGGCATTCATTACTCTTGTGACCCACTTTCTGGCAATTATAACACTTGAAACTATTGTTGACCTTCGCCTTCGCAACTTCATTCACAATTGGTTTACTGACCACTTTAGAAACATTGGAACTCCCACTAGCACCCTTGCTCTGAGTATTGGAACTTTGAAACACACCACCTCCTCGTCTTCCCTGCTTCTCCCAAGCCAACACCTTCTGGTGCGCTTCAGCCATAGATCTAGGGTCAAACATATTTACCATATCCTGGATCTGGATCCTCAACCCCCAACAAACCTAGCAGTCAATTGTTCCTCCGTCTCCAAAATGTCATTTCGAGCAATCAGTTGATAAAACTCATCAGGATAATCATTAACAGTCTTCGTCCCTTGCCTCAGATTCTGCAACCTCTGATACATGAGTGATTGATAATTGTAAGGAAAGAATGTAGCCTTCATCATCTTCTTCATTTTCTCCCAAGCAACAATCTTCGACTTCCCCATCCATTCTCGTGTAAGTTTGGTTTGCTGCCACCATGCCATAGCTCTCCCTCTCAACCTAGTATCAACCAACTTCACTCGACGATCCTTGAAATCAAAGATCTCTTCAACATTAGATAACCAATCTAGAAATTCTTTAGCCTGCATACCACCCTTAAACTCTGGAATTTCAATTTTCATTCCGGACTCCCATTTGTGATCATACTCTGAATGATTTCTTCCTTGGCTTCGATTTCGACCATGAACACTACCACCATCAAACTCCTCATCAAAATCTGATGCATATCGATGTCGATCATGACCACCAACATCTCTACCACCACCATTTCTTCCACCAACATCCCTTCGATCTACATTCCTCCGATCACGATCATCCACCTCTCTCCGATTTCGATCATCAACATTCCTATCACGATCGTCAACATTTCTACGATCATGATCTTCTCTTCTCTCCCGATCTAAATGTAGTGAAACTCTATTTCCTCCATGGCTCGATTCAGGTGAAACCCTTCTTCTACTTTGATTCATTTCAAACATCATTCTCTCTAATCGACCAATCCACTCATCAAACTTCTCATTGAATTTATCACTAATTCGTTGCTCCATTTGTTCAGCATCTTCTCTTCCATACAAAGCATCAACATTGCGATGACGTTGAGCTCATCTCGGTGGCATGATTGAACTTCAAACAAATCTTCAAAAAAATTCAAACACTTTCCGAACTTTGATCCAAAATGATATGGATCGAAACTCCCAACTTGTTGCAACTTCACGATGAAAACTATACTTCTCAACAATGCAAATCCGATCTCCAAACTTCAAATTCTTGAAACCCAATTTTCCAAATGATGCAAACTTCTTGCGATCTAGCTCTGATACCAAACTGATGCAGCCAAGGAAGCGAATTCGACGATGTAAATCGAATCCGTCCAGGATCTCACACGATTAGCAGAAATAATCGATGAATCGATGATAAATCGATGAAATGATACAATGATGAATTGATGGAATGAAGATACCCAAGATAAAGGCCCAAGTCCGTTGATCACAAAGATACCGGATTCTAGCAATCTTCGACACGTTGATCGCGCACGATGCCGTGAGAGAAGATCTACAATTCTTCGAACGTTGATCAAGCGCACTTGATTCCGTGAATTGGCTTCAACAATCATTGATTCGAGCGCACTCGAATGCCGAAGGTGGAGATAGGAGATCACACTCAACTACCAATTTCAATGGAGGCACGAAGCACAAACCAAATTTTTATTCAAAATCAACTCCCCTTAACAAATGACCTCACATCCCTATTTATAGAGATTTACAACTCAATATACGACTTAAGAAAATACAAGTAATGACTTAAGAAATACAAACAGCGACTCAAGAATCAACAGCAACGACCTACGACCTATCAACATACAACTTTACAAAACACGGGTTACAACATACGACTCAGCAAAACAAACGACTTAACAAAACAGCCATCCACTTGAGCGACTTAACACTGGAGCGACCTAAAACATCAGCGACTTAACGAAATTTGTGACCCAAGCTTCTTCGCGACCTAAGCTTCTTCGCGACCTAAGTTCCTTCGCGACCTAAGCTTCTTCGTTCGCGTCTTACTGGAGGCGACCTATTGCTTGCGACGTAAGGCTGGAGCGACCTAGTGATCTTCTCGCGACCTAAGGCTGGATGTTGTTCACGACATAAGGAGCGGCTTCGACTCAAGGCATTTCGCGATTTAGGGAAGCGGTAGGTCACTCGCGACCTAAAGAATTCTGGAGCGACATCTTCTTTGGGATCTAGGGTTCGCGATTTAGGGATTCGGCATGGGGTGCTTGTACGTTGTTCTCGATCTAAGGTATGTCACTGCATCACAAACCACCGACCTAAAATTTTGAGGAACTACAATCCCTGAAGTTTGATTGGAATGATAGCATTTACAAGATTTTTACGTGGATTTGGTATTGGTGTTTAAATCAGCAAATAATAGATAGTTAACAATAAACAAAAGAACTAAAAGAAAAAAGAAAAGGGGACACAATTCTTGTAATGGTGCCATATGGGCCTTGGGCCTTGGGCCTTATACTTTATCAATTCCAAAAAAAAAAGAAAGAAAGAAAGAAAGAAGAAGAAGAAAAGAAGATTATTTATCTAGTCAGATCTGATAAAAACAATACCTGCATTTTTAATATTAACACAAATATGGTACGAAAGGTGTAAACGCGACCGAAAATCTAGGAATAACACGAGATTTAGATGTTATGAAATCAAATAAGGATAAAAGTGGTCTCAAATAGGATTTACTTGGGTTTTTTCCCTAGATTAGAGAGAACAGCATGACAGTCATTTTGAGTTTGGCCAACAAACAGATATAAGATGAAACGAAAAGTTACATAAAATATTCACATGTTCACTACCACAGTCATCACACTATCATATTTCACTACTCATCTGTATTTACATGATTGAAAGCTTTTTAAAAGATTAATATTAGTCTTCTTTGATGAGCGTTATATTGACAAGAATATACATGCATGCATATTTGGCATTCCATTGGCTGAATTTCAACGGCTGTGCGTGCCCCTGTTTTGTGTGATCAATATCAATATATGGTGCTGCAATTAATTTATCAAAATTGTGCCTCTAAAGTTCCTTAAATTGTTATGGGATCCCATTTCTCGTTTCATGCTCACAAGAACTTGTTTTAATAAAGTGAAGTTGCAGCCAACAAATATGCAGTACCTTTTTTTTTGACGATTCACTGATAGGTTTTATATTATCCAAGTCCAATCAAAACTATTTCCTTGAAACAGTATTACTGTCTCTATGGTGCTTAAGGATGTCGAGCAATTCTCGGACACGGACGTAGGCATGCATCTGCGGGATGGTGCGTTGTTCCACCCGCTAAAACAACCATGCTTTTATCTCCCTCTTTGTCTTATGGTAACTATAATAGTGTCTACATCTTAGTATATAAACACATAATGTTTGTTTTATTCTAATATGTGAGACTATTCATATTTCAAGACATTTAATGCTTCACGTTTTCTAATGAAATGCTCATTCATTTTCAACAATCCCTCCCATGAATGAGTAGTTGCTCAGTCTGTTCTTAAATTTCATAAAACATTTATCGAATTTGTTAAAGTAGCACATTGATTTTGAACTTTTCTAGTGTTTATGCTTTTGACTTACTGACAAATCAGTGGATTTAGGTTAACCTTGAACTGTAAGTTTTTTTGTATAAATCTAAAAATAGAAAACACACAATAAGTGTTCCTTATCTTTCTTGGTTCTCTGTTTGTGTTCGTTTTTGTTATGAATATACCAGCTTGGTCTCATCAGTTCTTGGAGAATTTGGCTTTAAAATTCTCCTTGGCGCGGCTCCTTCGCACTCATGTAGGTGATTCTATAAAGAGTATTTCACAATACCCCACTTAGTTCTTAATATTACCAAGTATAGACATCATTAAAAGTTTCAAAATTTATCCTATGCTCCGACGAGTAGTGCACTTACTTATCATAGGAATGGTTTGAATGTATGATGGAGCCATCAAGTGTATCTTAAACTTAGTTTTCCGTTTGAACCTAGATTTTAGGACCTCCAGTCAACTAGGTAGAGTTTTCGTTTAGAGAAACTTTTAGTTTATGCGGCTTAACCTCATTTCCATCGATAAGATATTAAACTTCTCTCTAGGTAAACCTTCTGTTGGTGGATCCGCAATATTATCATTGGATCTTACATAGTCAATTGTGATAACTCCATTAGAGAGAAGTTGTCTAACAATTTTATGTCTATGAATAATATGTCTAGACTTGCCATTGTAAAGCTTACTATTGGCTCTTCCAATCTGACTGGCTGTCGAAATGTATACTTATTGGAGGTACAAGTTTTTCCCAATTAGGAATACCGTCTAAGAAACATCTAAGTCAATCTGCTTCTTCTTCATCTTTGTCTAAGGAAATAAACTCTGATTCCATGGTAGATCTTGCTATATAAGTTTTTTTAGAGAATCTCCAAGATATTGCCCCATTAGCTAAGGTAAGCACATATCCACTAGTGGATTTTGTATCTGATGAACCGGATCCAGTTTTCATCACAATACCCTTCTATTATAGATGGGTACCTAGCATAATCAAGTCAATGATTTTTTTATGCCTTAGGTATCATAATACTCGATTTATAGCCTTCCGGCGACTCTTTCCTGGGTTGTTAGTATATCTGCTGAGTTTACTTACAACATATGCTATATCAGGTCTAGTGCAGTTCATTACGTACATAATGCTGCCTAGTGTAGGAGAGTACTCAAGTGGGTAAATGCTATCACCGTTATTTTTAACCCAGTTTTAGTTCAAATCTATAGGTGATTTTACTGATATTATATTGTGTTGTTTAAATATTTCAAGTATTTCGCAATATAGTTTAATTGGGACAACACATATCCTTGGTCGGTTTTATATATTTTTACATCAAGTATTGCATCAGCGATTCCTATATCTTTCATGTCAAATCTACCAGAGAGCATATTTTTTGTAGATTTTATTATCTCCTTGCTACTTCCAAATATTAGTAGGTCTTTTACATATATACACATAATGTTGTATGTTTAGCATAGACACATTTCTCGCATTCATTTATATGAAATCTATTTGATATTATAGTTTCATCAAATTTTTCATGCCATTATTTAGGCGCTTGTTTAAGCCGATACAGTGATTTTTAAACTATAAACCTTACTTTTATTTCCACATTTTCGGAAACCTTTAGGTTGTTTCATGTATGTTTCTTATTCCAGTTCTCTATTCAAAAATGCTATCTTTACATCCTATTTTTAAATCAAGTGTGGATGCAATTTCTATTAGCATTCTTATTTATTTTATCTTATTTACTAGAGAATATGTGTCAAAATAATCCAGGTCTTCCTTTTGTCTAAAGCCTTGAACCACAAGTTGAGCCTTATACTTGTCTATTGAACCATTAGGTTTCAATTTCTTCTTAATATCTATTTATTACCTATGGTCTTGCATCCTTCAGGTAAATCAACTAACTCCTATGTATGGTTTGACATAATGGATTCAATCTCATTATTAACAGCCTCCTTTCAATAAGGGGCATCGGCGGAGGATATAACTTGTTTGTATGTTAATGGATCGTTTTCTAACATAAATGTATAGAAATCTGATCCAAAGGTTTTTAAGATCTTTGACCTTTTGCTTCTCCTTGGTTTCTCCACTTGTTGATCAGCATTGTTTTGTTGAACATTGTCAATATTTTATTCGGTATCCTCATGTGAATTAGAGACTTCAGTTTCCCTTGGTCTCTTATGAACATGATTTTCAGTATCCTGTTTTAAAGGATATATATGTTCGAAAAATCTAGCATTTCTCGATTCAATGATGGTATTTATGTGAATATCATCAGTTTCGGAATTGTGTACCAAAAATCGATAAGCATCACTTATTTGTGAATATCCAATGAATACACAATCAACTGTTTTTGGTCCAGTGTTGACTCTCTTTGGTTTAGCTACCTTTACTTTTGTAAGACAACCCCACACTTTTAAGTATTTGTATGATGGTGGTCTATTTTTCCATAGTTCATGAAGAGATTTAGATGTTTTCTTTCGTAGTATCTTATTTAAGATGTGTTTCACAGAAAGAATAGTTTCTCCCCAGAAGTTATATGGAAAGCCAGAACTAATTAGTAAGCCATTCCTCATTTCTTTAAGAGTTCTATTTTTCCGTTTGGTTGTACCATTGGATTGAGGTGAATACGGAGTTGTAGTTTTGTGTACAATACCATGTCGGCATAGAATTCTTCGAAATGAAATTTGTAATCTCCACCTCTATCGGTTCTTAAAGCTTTTAACTTCTTATTGAGTTGATTCTCAACTTCGGCTTTATAATGTTTAAACATGTCGAAAGCCTTATCCTTACTTCTAAGGAGGTATACATAACAGTACCTTGTACAGTCATCAATAAATGTAATGAATAACCTTTTACCTCCTCTAGTTTGACATATTTTTAAGTCACATACATCTATGTGTATTAAGTCTAGAGGTTCGGTTTCTCTTTCAACATGGTGAAATAGGTCCTTGTCAATTTTTCTTCAGCATTAAATTGACATTTGTAGTTGTACTCTATTTTAGACTTTGGTATAAAGTCTAGATTAATTAGTTTTCATAGTGTATCAAAATTAACATGGCCTAATCTAGCTTGCCAAATGTTAGAAGAGTCAACAATATAATCAGAAGATTTAGTTTTATTCATATCAGTGTTTGGTACAACAGTGGTTACTTTGCTTTAAATAAACCATCACTCAAATAACTTCTTCCCACATACACTCCATTCTTTAACAACACAAACTTATCAGCCACAAAGATGAGTTTGAAGCCATGATTACTAAGCAGCAATCCTGAAATCTGGTTTTTGTGAATCTCTGGAACATGTAGAACATAAGTCAAGGTAAGTTCCTTTCCAAAAGCAAATTTTAGCATAATCTTCCCCTTGCCTTTGACCTTTGATGCAGATGAATTACCCATGAATAGTTGTCCATCCTCAGTATTAGTTTTGTAGGTTGTAAACATCCACTTATTTTGCATATATGTGTCGAGTGGCTCCTGTATCTACAAACCATTCCATTAATTTACGAACATGGTTGCATTCAGACACTTCTGCACATAAATCCATATCAGAAATGTCATCTAAAATTTCAGCCATGTTTGCTTCTGATTTCTTTCTTGAGTGTACGATATTCGGCTGCTTTATGACCTTTCTTTCTGCAATTATGACATGAACCTAGAAATTTCTTTGACTTCTTAGAAGCATGCTCATGTTTCATTTTGTTGGGTTTCTCTGTCTCGACGATATTTTCCTTGGCAATCAGGCTATGCAAAGTCTTCTTCTCAAATTTCCTATTGTCTTCCTTGATTCTCAATCGAACTACAAGTTCCTCCATTTGTCATCTCATTTTGCTTGTGTTTGAGACAGTTTTTGAAATCTTTCCACGATGGAGGAAGTTTTTCAATGGCAGCGACAACCTAAAAGGATTCGCTTAGAGTCACTCCTTCGTCTTGCAATTCGTGAATAATGAATTGTAGTTCTTGAATCTAGTTGATCATAGTCTTTGCATCAATCATTTTGAAGTCGAGAATCTTTCGTACTATGAATTTCTTCATGCCTGCATCTTTAGCCTTGTATTTCATATCCAATGCCATCCAGAGTTTCATGAAAGATCAAACAGTACAATATAAGTTGTATAGACTGTTTTCAAGTTCATTGAGGATGTAGATCTTGCACATGAAATCGGAACTATTCTAGACATTCAGGGCCTATACTTTAGTTGTATCAGATTCTAGTTCTACAACAACGAGAGCATCTTCAGTAAAAAACTTTGCAAGGCCCAACGTCGTCAAATAAGATAATATTTTTTGCTGCCAACGTTTGAAGGCCATCCCTATGAACTATTCTAGCCTTTCTCTATGAAATAGCGCCATTGTTGGATCCATAGTTCCAGGTTGAGCGTTAGTCACAGTCTGTGTTGGCGTCAAATTGTTGTTGCTATTTTGAGACATCGCCATCTATAGAGACAGCCGACAATTTTCTCCCTGATTGGCTCTGCTACTACGTTTCCTCTCTATTTGCTGCTTCCGCCAGCCTCCTCATTGTCACCCTACCCTATCCGCCTCATGCCTCCCTTCCCTTGTCACCGTGATGTCCTCTTCTAACCATAGTATACGTCTGGTCTCCCGACGTCCTGATCCGCCTCCTTGCCTCCCAAACCATCCACCAGGTTTCCATCTGCTTCCCCCTTCTGGCCTTGAAGTTGTTCTGATGATGGCTTCATTCCAGTGGTTTTCCGCAAATGGAAACGCCAATCTAAATCTATGCCTCAAATTTGATCCTCTAATCCCACTTCCCATGACTTTCAGCATAAGAACTTAAGAGTGCCTTCTCATCAAAACATTCATCATAACTTTGCTAGCTCCAATGGTAATGTTGATCGCCCCAATCAATCTGTTAACAGATCTGCTGTCAACAAATGGAATTTTTCCACCTCGTCTAGCAGGGCATGGAATGAAGCTGTCAAGGGCAATAATATTCTAGTATCTATCCCGTTAAAATTCTATCATCCCCACGAATTTAATTCTATGCAATGTGCTAAAATGTTTATTGAAGTTGTTCAGGATACTAGAAAACAGTGGGATAATGCCATTGTGGTCTATGTGGTTGGTCCTAAGCCTTATTACCCATATTTCAAAGACTATATTATTAGAGTATGGTAACCAGATGATGAATTCTCGATTTACTCAATGGAAAATGGTTTTTATATGATTAAATTTAACAAAAAACAAGACTATGATAAAGTTTTAGAAGGGGGTCCCTACTTCTACATAAAAATTAACGATGATGAAGAGGTGGACTCTTGGAATGCAGCTCAACAAAGAACTTCTTCATTCCATTCCGATTTGGATTTTATTCCCCAATCTTCCTCTTGACTACTGGACGGAAGAGGGGATTAGTCATATTGCTTCAGTGCTTGGCTCCCCCATCAAACTGAATAAATTCATCGAATGTATTATTAAAATTGCGTACGCTAAAGTGTTAATTGAAATTAACAACTCTTTTAGGTTTCCGAATAAAATCCCTATTTTAACTGAGAAGGATGAAATTATTTAGCAAGAAGTAACATATGAATGGAAACCATCTATTTGCTCGAATTGCTCAAGCTTTGGACATGCTGTTAATCATTGTCAATTTGATAAAGTTTGGATGCCTAAAGCGACTAATCAAAAACCCTCGACAGATAGTTCAGACATGAATATCGACATCAATATGGAAAATGAGTTGGTAAGCAATTTTAAAACTACAGATGATCAACTGAAATCAGCCAGCCCAAAACAGGAAAATATACTCAACATCACTACAAATGATGATAGTAATAATATTTCTAAAGAAAATTCTTCTTATTAATTCAAAACAGTCCAGTCGAGTATGCCAAATTCGAATTTGAATACTAATGTGACTCAGAATTTTATAGCTAAAGAAACTGATAAGGAAATACAAACCCCATATAACTGTACAAAGGAATCTAATAGTGATCCAGTTGAGATGTCTGAAGCACCTGCGGATTCATCCTCGAGCTCGATAGCTACTGCCCAGAATTTAGATTCCCTACTTATCTCAAGAACAAGAGCAACTCGAAAAACTAGGACAAAGGAAGTTCCTTTCAAGTTTAAAGCCACCGCTAATTCTGATGTGATTGAGAATCCTACATGGACCATTTTAGTCAATCAGCTAAGACACAAAAAATAACCTAAGACAACGGGGAAAGCTACTTCCCTTGAAGGCAGTAGCAACCCTGAAAATAGCCTATAGATGGAGTTCCTCTTCTGGAACATTAGGGGTATGAATGCCCCTGCTAAACTGTTGGAGATATTGCAAATTTTAAATAGTAACAGATTTTCCTTTATTGGAATTCTTGAAAATAAACTATCTCTAGATAATACTGATAGAATCATGACCAAAATTTCCAATAATTGGAAATTTTCTCATAACATAACTATTGATCAGAAAAGTCGTATCCTTCTCATTTGGGACTCTACTCATTGGTCGAATATCATATTACACACTAATAATCAATACATTTCTTGTATATTACATAATGTAAGTGGTATTAGTGTTTTGTGTACCACAGTGTATGCATTCAATGAAGAGGTGAAGTGTAAAGAGCTATGGCAGTATATTACAGATCAGTCTAAGTGTGTTAATCTACCATGGATTGTGGCGGGCGATTTCAGTGATATTTTATCTTCTAATGTTAGAATAAATAATGGTCTCTTTAATTCGATGGGGGATCAAGACTTCATAGATTGTGTTTCCTTTTCTAAATTGGTGGAACCAGATTTCATAGGAAATTATTTTACGTGGAGAGGAGGTAATATGTTCTCTATCCATAGTAAGATAGACCATGTTTTTGTTAACAATTTATGGTTGGAAAAATTTGATCACTTTGGAATTAATTTTGGTAATCACTCTTTGAGTGATCATACCCTTATCATGATCAATCTTATATTACACAATAAAATGAGAATTCGAGTACCTTTCAAGTATAATAACTCTTGGCACCTGCAAGTGGGATACCATTCCACCCTTCATGGTGCTCTTATACAAGAATTCTCTGGCAATCCTCTCCACATGTTCTTATGCAAACTGAAATCTTTTAAGGCTGCATTGAAGACATGGACAAAAAATAAAAGCAACATATATACAGTGGTTGCTAAATTAAAGGATGAGACTAATGAGATTTATAACCAGCTAATTCGAAATCCTTTGAATGATAGTCTAATGGAGCAATACTCTTCAAATTATGAGAAGATTCATACTATAATGAGGAAAATTGCAGTCGAAAATGAGCAAAAAACGAAAATTAATTGGCTTATTAAAGGGGATAAACTAACTGAATTCTTTTTCAGTAAAATCAATGTCCTCAAACCTAAACGAAGGAGTAATCTCATTCTTAATGAGAATGGTTCTTGGTCGTCAACATCAGAAAAAATTACTCACGAAGCCATTAATTACTTTTCTGAACTGTTCTTATCATCTCAAGCTACATTTCAATTTCCAGGCATAACATGCAAGAAAATTCTATTTGACAATGCAAGAATAATCTGTGCAAACCATTTCAGCTAGAGGAAATTAAAGACGCTATTTTCTAGATTAACGATAACAGCTCCCTTGGACCAGATGGTCTTAACTCAAAATTTTATAAAGTCCATTGGGAACAAATTAAATATGATATCTGGAATGCAATGAATGGTATTCTCCAATCAGGAAAAATTATTAGAGAAATCAACCATACTTTTATCTGCCTTATTCCAAAAAAACCTGATGTGGTTAACATGACTGATTTTAAACTGATTTCTCTATGTAATGTCTCATATAAAATTTTAGCCAACCTTTTTTGTAATTGGATGAAAGTTTATAAGAATGACCTTATTTCATATAATCAAAATGCTTTCATTTCTGGCAGATTTATTTTTGAAAATTCCCTGCTAGCATATGAAATGGTTAGAGGATTCAATAAGAAAAATTCTAACAATTTATGCCTAAAAATTGATCTGCATAAAGCTTATGATAAAATTAGTAGAGAATTTATTCATCATATGCTGATCTCTATGGGTTTTCCACGATTATTTGCTGATCTTATATATGAATGCATTTCTACTCCTTCGTTTTCTATTTTAATTGATGGTTCCCCCTATGGATTCATTGACAACTCGAGAGGATTAAGACAAGGAGACCCCCTCTTGCCATATTTATTTTCTATTGCTATGGAGTTCCTTACCATAAATCTTGATGTGGAATACTTGAAAGGTAATATTATCCCCATATACCAAATTGAACTAATGATTACCCATTTGTTATATGCTGATGATATTTTAATCTTAGCTAAAGCCACCACTAAAAATGTTGAATGCATAGAACACATTTTTCAAAACCCGAGCAACTTAACTGGTCTTGATTTAAATGCAAACAAGTCTACTTTGTTTTTCAGTAAAGGTGTAATTAACAAGCATCAAATTACTAACATTCTTAAAATCAATGCTGGAAATATGCCAATTCTGTATTTGGGCATCCATTTATCTAACAACAAATTAAAGGAAAGGGACTTTGGATGGTTATTTGACAAAATTAATAAAAAACTTAGTCATTGGCACAGTAAGTTACTCAATATTAGTGGAAGAGCAGACCTAATCAAAACTTTCATATATCTTATGATTCAATTTTGGCTACAAGTCACTCAATTTCCTGTGATAATTACTCAAAAAATCAACTCTTTATGTGCTAATTTTTTATGGAAATCTAAAGCTCATAAAATGAGTTGGGATTATGTGTGTAAAACAAAAAGTGAAGGAGGTCTTGGAATAAGGAAAATTGATGAAGTTGCCAGAGCAGTTGATGCAAAACTCTTATGGAAATATATTCAAGATGATTCTCTTTGGGCCAAGTGGATGCATAATAAGTATTGCAGTAATGTTAATTTTTAGGCGCTACTATGGACAAAAATGCTTCATATACTTGGAAAACCATGCTAAGAGCTAAGCAATGGTGCAAAGGGAAATAGATAGAAAAATTGTCAATGGTGAAAATACTGATATCTGGTTCGACCCATGGATTAATGGTTCCTCTTTGATTGATAAGTATGGATGGAATACTATGTTTGTTACTGGTGGCTGTAACAGAAAAGTATCCATGCTAGTTTCAGATAATAAGTGGAAACAACATATTGAATATGTTCCTACACAAATTCACCAATCAGTCCAAAATATAACCATTCATAAGCAAATACAACAAGTCTTCTGGTGCTGGACTCCTAATAGTCATGAACAATTCACTATGAAATCGGCATGGAAACATTTCAAATGCAGACATACTAATTTTAATTGGACAATGATAATTTGGGATAAAGGTTGCGCTCCAAAGATGTCTATTTGTGCCCTCTTGGCAAAATTAAACAAATTAAATACTAAAAATAGGATCAATAGATGGAATCCTAATATAGATCGAACTTTTGTGTTGTGCTCAAATCAAAATGAAGACAGAGATCATCTTTTTTTTAAATGTAGCTACTCGAGGAAATGACTGGAAGATACTATGCACAAGCTTAAGTTGAATTTCGGTAACAATTATGATATAAACCAAATTTTGGAAAGTATATGTCAGACCTAGAAAAGCATCGCTTTAATCAACCAAATCACCAACACAACCATTACTTCCCTGATTTGGAATATTTGGTGTGAAAGAAGGGTTTTTAAAAGTATTGAACTGCCTAATAATTTGAGACTCAACCTCTTAATTCAAGACCGTAAATTTCTTATCTAGTATAATTTAAAGTCTCAAACGATAAATTTAGAGTTAAAACTTATCTTAGCTGAGTTTAACATCGCTACAGATCCTTCAACTAATCATCTTCCTCCTTGAATATTGCTTTGCCTTTTTCTGCAACTTAGTGTTCGCTGTCTTCATTCTTTATCAATTCAGCTTCTTTCACCATTATAGATTTTTTTGGTTCGAGATTTTTAGATTTGTTCTAATTTGGTAAGTTGAGAAGTTTCTCTCTCCAGTTGGTGATAACGCATGGATTATGACCGTAGTGCCTTTTCCTGTTTTATTTTGTTTGTATTCACGTGTACTTTGTATTTGGTTTTCTTTTTTCTTATTTTATGTTTTTGCTTGCTAACCCAAGTTGTTCGTATGGATGGTTTTGAGTGTGTTTCTTGTTTATTTACTCCTCCATCTATTTGACAACTTGGTTCAGGCTCTGTTTTGTTGTATCATTAATATATGGAAATGGTATGTGCTCTTTTTCCTTGCAAGGTACCCATATAGTTTAGGGGGGTTGCAAGGTTTTAATGAGGCATATCATGGAAGTATATGTGTTCCTGTATTTAGTATATAAAGTACCATTTGCTAAAAAAAAATATTGTTTCAAGATTGTTTTAATAAAATGAAGTTGCAGTGAAAAAATTATGGGATAAAGCACAGTACCGTTTTTTTGACAAGTCACTGATAAGTTTTAGATTGTCTGAGTCCAGTTGAAACTGTTTTCTCCAAACAATATTACTCCCTCTAGACAAGAACCATTGTCCCAATGGTTAAGTGATTCGACTTTGATGCGAGAGGTCACAAGTTCGAAACTTGCGTAGCGTGATTCAAACATTTATTGACACATTATTTATGGTTTGTTGTCCCAGTGACATGTTGTATCTAAGTACCATTTTCAAAAATATATATTGCACCCTCTATGGTGCTTAAGGATGTCGAGCATTTATTTCTCAAGAAGAAATGGACCTTTCTCTGTGATGTTACGCAACAATCACACAGCAATAACGAACTTAAGAGAGTTTTATTAAGAATAGGGTTACGGGGAGAAGAAGAAGTGCAAGAAAAGTTAGTGGTTTTCCTTTTATACTTTTGCCTATATATATATAGGCGTGAGGAGGTGTGTAACGACCCATAATTTTCGATAATTAAAAATATTGATTAAACCAGATTTTGGTATTTAATATTGGATGAAATTAAATATGTATGGTTTTTTAATGAGAAACAATTATAATGAGATTTGATAATGTTAATTTAAGATAAGTGATAACTATTTTTATGTAATTCCGATTAATTGAAATGATTATAAAGTTAAAATTGGTTATAGATTGCAAACACGGAAATAAAATTTAGTATAGGATTCAATGTTGAAATTATATGTAATCAATTGGAATTGGCTAATGTTGAATATAAAATCAGTGATGGGTAAGTAGTTATAACATTTGTTTATAGATAATAAACTTATAAATGTGATTAAATTAAGCAAAAGATGACAATTATTATTTATCATCTATTTATTTAATTCATTGAAATAAATTGGAAATAAATTGTAATTAAACTACTGAAATATTGCAGTTAATGTGAATTAAAATGGTAACAGTAGAATATTGATGTAATAAATGGTAAACCAATGTTTACTATGTCCATAAAGTAATGATTGATTGAATAAAAGATTGAAATAAAAATAAATTAATTTATTGGGATTTTAAATTTAAATTAATAAATTTATTACAGTTGAAACTGAACACTGTAATTAGTACAATATTTAACATTGAATTGATATGGAAATTTGTTTTAAAAGATTATAAATTACTAGGTAATCAAAAATGATAAAAATGATTAGTTATAAAATTTGAATTTGAAAAGTGACAAAATCAATTTAATAATAATTTATTTAATTAATGTGAAAATAGTCATTTTGGTCACTGTCTCGGATTTCGACGAAACTAGTTTCATCGGATCTGTAACGGAAAATTATTATAGTATTTCTAGTTTCGCAGCGGTCGGACTTGTTGTTTGATCGTGTGGGCTCAAAACGCGTAGAAATCAATTTAATAAAATCAAATTAAAATAAACTGATTTTAAAAGCTAACTTCTTCATATGATGGAATTAGGACTTGAGATCTATTCCATTGAGTTTAAAAATATTGAAAACATCTATTTTGATATATGGGATGACCTGCTATCGTTCCGGGAACAGAACGGGCTTTTTAGGTTGTTATTGTCGTTTCAAACCAATTTGATAGTTGTTCTTTCATATCGGGCTTTGTTCATATAAATAGCCTTGTTTTTCAAACCCTAGTAGTCTTTCAGTTTCCACTGTACGTAAAATTCCATCTGCCTATCTCTTTCTTCTAATGGCAGAAACCAATTCAAATTCAAAACCCTAAATCCAATTTCCAAATCAATTTCAAATTTCAAACTCCTCCTAACCCTAACATATTATATACCATTTCGAAGCTCTCGACGAGCGCAACTCAAATCTGCTGTTCATTTTTGCAATCGGGTTTTGGTTTGTCTGGAATTGGCCAAAGCATTCTTGGCCATCCGTTTGGGGTTTGATCAACGACGATGGATCATCGATTCGAGGATACAGTGTTGTGGAGAGTGACATGGGGAGTCCATCGGTGGTGTAACAACCCGCATATTTATCGATTGTATATTTAAATATTTTATTTAAATATTTCATCATTCGTTGGATTTTAGTCCGAAAAGCTACTTTTTGCAAACAGTCGAATTGGGACTCGGGACCACTTCCATTGAGTTCAAAATGTCGTTTGCGACCTTTTTGAGTATAAGCTTCGATATGTTTGGAATTAGTAGAATTTTGCTACTTTTTCACTTTGGACTTTGGGTTTGGTTCAGCCCATTTGCCCAATTCTGGTTTCATTAACTCAAGCTCCACTCCCTCTCCTCTTCATTACTTCACTTTCATTTCCTAACACTTAAGCTTCATCAAAAATGGAGAGTGGAATGGGAAATTAAAACTCCAAGCCCTAGTTCTTTTGCAAATCCTTCTTCTAGCTCCAAATTCAAAGAGAAGCTATTGGTAAGCATCCTCTTCATCTTCTCCAACTCATTCTCCTTTCAATTTCAAAAATTCCCTAAACCTAATTTAGG
The DNA here is from genome assembly GCA_030737815.1 of Allium fistulosum. Lineage (NCBI taxonomy): Eukaryota > Viridiplantae > Streptophyta > Magnoliopsida > Asparagales > Amaryllidaceae > Allium > Allium fistulosum. Next base: position 1,151,496,711 of record CM060905.1, read on the forward strand.
AAATGTTTCTCTTTTAAGCTTAGATTCAAGCTTGTTAAGTTGGAATTGAAGAGTGATTGTCCTTGCCTTGATCTATAGCTCCCTCTTCATTGTTTTTGTGTAAAAGGTGAGATTTTTATCTCACATCTATGTCTATATTTATCTTTGATTGTTGGGTATGAATTCCTAACACTTCTTTATGCGCATTTGCTTTCGATTTGGATTGAATTGGTGAAATTTTCAATTTTTGGTTTTTGGAATCCAATTTTTATAAAATCCAATCTTTGATGTTTGAACACGTTAGTGGAGTGTTTCGGAGGGCCATACAAGGCTAGGTTGTCGTTAGGCGTAAATCCTCAGTCGTAGATGGTCGTTCGTCCACTTCCATCCGCGTTATCGAATTTTCCCCAAAGGGGCATAGACTGAAAATGCTTCTGGAGCAGGTTCGGTCGACCGAACCAGGGGTTCAGCTGACCAAACCAGAAACAGAATGTCTCGGAAGCAGGTTCGGTCGACCGAACCAGAGGTTCAGTCGACCGAACCAGACCCAGGAAATTGCCTGGGTCTGTATCGGTCGACCGACCCCCTGGTCCAGTCGACCGACCTGCTCATCTCAACCTACCTAGTTATTTTGTTTTGATTTCCAGCCTTTATCGATTCAAGGTTATCCGATTTGTTGTTATCTTTTATTATCTACCGTGATGACTTCTTTTTCGGGATTTTTGTGGTTATCCATTTTTGATGGATTTGGTATCGATTTCGTTGGAATTAATTCACGTCTTCGGATGTGAATTTTTGATGGTTGATTGTTTCTACAATCATTTCTATGACTTGTCACTTTAAAAATACAAAGGTTTCTATACTAGTAGTAAATATTCAAACTCTTTTACTAAAATGATTTCAACTCTATTTTTAATACAAAGTTCATTTATAAACCGTTTTCTAATCTATTAGTATATACAAACCTTTACCTCATTCGTATGAGAAAATCTAATTAAACGGCTTAGCAAAACAAGTGGTATGAAACGCTTGCGTTTACTTCGCCGGTTAATTTATGGACTTGTTCGATTGAAAATCTTGTGACAATTTTCGAGTGGAAATCTACAATCTGTTCGTAAAAATTTGAGTTAAGCAAGTGGTTATGTGACATGAAGCTAAACTCTTATATTTACTAGCTTAGTGTGATCGACACTTCTTGATGATTGATGATGATCATTTTATGGTTTAGACTAGCAATGTGCGATGTCTCTTTGTCCGCACGGAGGATTGTACCTCATTTTATTGAGCTTCGTCTCATTTCCTTGTGGGCTAGCGACCCATGTGCTTTTATTGTGTTTCGATTCATTGGATGTACCGTTTGTACTACATCTATGTCTCGGCTTTTCGATTCATTGGACGTACCGTTTGTACTGCGTCGATGTTCCGAATTGTTTTGTGTTTCGATTCATTGGATGTACCGTTTGTACTACATCAATGTCTCGGCTTTTCGATTCATTGGACGTACTGTTTGTACTGCGTCGATGTTCCGAATTGTTTTGTGTTTCGATTCATTGGATGTACCGTTTGTACTACATCAATGTCTCGGCTTTTCGATTCATTGGACGTACCGTTTGTACTGCGTCGATGTTCCGAATTGTTTTGTGTTTCGATTCATTGGATGTACCGTTTGTACTACATCGATGTCTCGGCTTTTCGATTCATTAGACGTACCGTTTGTACTGCGTCGATGTTCCGAATTGTTTCTGATACACGTGTTGGTGAGTTTTCATGCTTCTGGTTGGGATTAGCCATCCTTTTCTTGTGATTTCTGGATTTCTAATTATTGATTTCTGGGATTTATGTTTCACCACCTTTTTCAGTTGGCATTAATATGTATGTCATTTATTGTGGCTTGGAAAATTAAATTAAGAATATGACATTCTTTTTAATCTTTGAGAAGATTCTTGTGATATTGATTAATCTCTGGATTGATTTTCGATTAGATACTTATCACAGTATGGCTTTATGGTTATCATACGTTTTTGTCATATCTCTTATTCTATATCACTTTATCTGATATTTATAGCTAGACTGATCCGTTTATTATTTTCTTCTTAAATAATACTTGGGTCAGACTGAGATATTACAGGTGCTCCTGGTTGACTTCTTATCTGGGATTATCATCTAATTTTTGGCTAACTACTTTAGATTAGTAGTTTTTGTTATTATACATTTGAGCTATAGACTCTGTGATGTATAATTATTCTTTTGTCACGCACTTGTATCTTTTCTTTTGTGATATTGTGGATCTTATTTGACCACTACTATGGTGTACACTTTCATGTGTTATATTCATATCTATTTCCGCCTTTGTGATATGAATTGCCTGTGATTGATTTGTGTTATGTTTATTTCTATATTTGTTTCTGAAGATATATATATAGCCACTGTGTGGTAGCTTTGAGTTTGTATCGGTATGTCAGATTTCCTTTTGAGATGAGATGTAAGATATATTTTCTGACATATCGGTGCTCGCACAAAGCAATTACACAGATGGTCGCTCCTCAACATCCTTATTCTCCGTGCTAGTCGACGGCATTACACCATAGTGTCCTTGTCTAGCGTGGGTATAGAGGTGGGGCGTCACAGGTGGTGTTCCTTTGGGCAATCGATGGTTGGATGTGGCGAATAAATTCAACTAGGGTTCGAATATAAAACGACGGCGGCTGCGTTTTCTTGGGGCGATGGTGGTCGCGAGGCGTGGTGGAGATGAGGTAGGCGCTCGAGGGGATGGTCTCTGGCAGGCTGCGACTGGAAGCAGTGTCATGGGCGAACATGGGTGTGTGGTAGCGTCGAACGAGTGTTATAGCTTTTAGGGTTTGCGTGTAGGGTATTCGATGGTGAACAGGAGACACTGACGTGTAAGTTCAATTTTACTTATGTATTTATAATATAATCGTATAATGTTCTAACTAGCATACCTTTTACGTACAAGGTCGGATTCATGAGCGGTTTGTTCCGCTACGATCGTATCGAAATTCTAGACATTATGAAACTGGTTTGGATGAATTCTAAGACTATTCAAATTTGGGCCTATATTTGGATTTTAAATCGAAGAAAAATCAAAGGTGATTGTTTTAACCCACTCACGACTACTAAATTGTCTTATGTTAGTTAAATTTAATTTATGATGTGATTAGAAGTTGATTGATTCCTATTTAATATATTTATATGGTCATTTCAGTTAAATCTGACTTTTTATTTAATATAATCACCATTTAATTTAATATTGAATTTTAAATTGCCAGTTAAATACTTGTTAATGATAACTAGTAAATTGTAGTTAGTTATTGGCTGATTTGAATGAGGATTGTGCTGTATGTTTAATTGTTGACATTTGGATGATTGAATGGATGTTTATTTTATATATTGATATCACACTGCAAGTTCCCTTAGTTAATGTTAGGAAAATCACTATGGGTTGAATGATACATACCCGAATGATCATATTAATAGGGAAAAATCGTTATGGGTTAAAATGATAGACTCGAGCGATTTTATAGATTTTGAATTTTAATTCGAGATTGCGAGTTGAAATGATATATACCCGTAAATTTAAATTTATTGCAGTTGATAGATATCCGTATCACCTGACCATATGGTAGAAAAATATATACGGACACCAGATTGGTTAAATTAAATGATTTTAAATCCTTAATTTTTGAATTCTGTTAAATGATAATTTGTAATAAAATCTGATTTATAGAAACCGAAATTATTTTCGAAAATCCAAGTTTTATTGTTGAAATTGAAATTGGGTTAAATAAATTGTTTAAAGAATTTAAATTGAAATTTCAAAGAGAATTCAGAAATATAAATGGAATTTATCAAAGATTTGAGTTATTGTAAACGTTGAAGATTTAACTTTGAAATCTATAAATTTGAAGTGGTTTAAAATTGTAGTCCAAACATGGATTTGAAATCGATATAACTTGAGATGGCTTAATGAGAATTGAATTTAAATTTTAAATTTGAGTTGTTGATTTGAAATCTGGATATGGTCCAGATTTGTTGAAATGGAAAAAATAGTTGAATTTGATATCAATCTCAAACTTAATTATTTTAATATAAACCGATTAAAGATATATTATTATAAATTTAGATTTATTTAGATTTCAAACTATTTACTATATAAACCATATCAATAATCAGACCATTTATATTAAACTGTTAAAACTATATTTTTATCTATTTTTAAACCATTTTAAACCATTTAATCTATTTAAACTATTTTATTCGATTTAAACTATTTAATCTATTTTTAATCCATTTGAACTATTTTATTCTATTTTAACCTATATAAAACTAATTATTCTATTTTAAACTATTTTAAACTATTTTAAACCATTTAAACTATTTTAAAGTATTTTAACTATTTTAAACTGTTTTTAAAACCATTTAAACTATTTATGACTATCTAAACTATTTTCCTAATTTCGGACTATGTAAAGTTGATGTGTTTATATTTAAATCCTTGATTTAAAAGAGAATATGGTTAAATGGTGTTATAACCTAAATTAGGATTTTAAATGATATTTTCTAGTGAAATGACATATTGGAGTAAATATGATGATTTTTAAATGAGGATTTAACCTATTTTGTCGATATGATTTCGAAAGTGAATATGATTTCGAAAGTGAATATGATTTCGAAAATGAATATGATTTCAAAAGCGACATGATTTTGAGAATATGATATTTGGATATCAATTATGAACGGTTTTGGAAATGTAAAAGAACCATCTGGTGTGAAATAAGCATTTGGTTGTTAAAGAGACCGGTATCGGATATTGTCATACTCTCCGCCAATACCGAAAACCACTTTAACAGCTGTGTACGTGGTAGAGATTCCAGAATGAAGTAGGATGGTTTGGCGAACGATTCTGTATGAGGTATTTACGTAGCCCTGACTCCCGTGAGTCAGCTTTATATGGCTAAAACAGGAGCCACGTCGGGCCAAGTGAGGTCGCTCCTCATGTCGGGCACATTTCTTCAATACCATATTATGACTTTGTGATTGATTTGGTGGCCACCCCTCGGTTTGATTATGGAAGTGTGTTCCAAGGTGGGCGGTAGTAGCTGCTATGCGTTACCACCAGTCCGGATCTGCAAAACGGTAGTATCCTACCCTGGGCATTGCCTCGTGTGCCTTGTCACATGCCTTATCGCGCCTTCTACGAGTTTGGTTTGTGTCATACCTATGGAGTGCTCCCTGATAGCCCACCAGTTTACGGTGGAGTTACAGTATCTGTATAGACTATGACATTATATAAAATGTGTTAAGGGGGATATGGGTAACGCCTTAATGCTATTTTAATACTTTACTTTACTGTAGACACTATTATAATAGCGTATTGTACTATGTATGCAGATAGTTTAACGGATCCTTAGGAGATGGAAATCCCGAACATCCCTTAAGTTATTCCACTCACGTTAGACACTGGATAGGAGGTGTCAAACCCCGAAAACATCTCCGACGCCATTACACTCATATTTATTTACTGTTGATTTAACTTACATAAGATCTTTTAGTTCTGACTCGAGTGTTTTGTCCTTTCAATTTGCTCGGGTCAGTCTAAACTTTTCAGCGTATTGAAGACTGCTTTTCTGGAGAACGAAGACGAAGATTTAGTACTATTATTATTTATTATATTATTTCCACTACATCATGTTGTTCTGTTGCATTTATTTATTTATTTCTATTGTATGTATCTTTGATCTGTATTGTAAAGGTGTAATCAAGTATTATTTGTAAACAACTTCATAAACTGTTTATTTGATTATTATATTTTGTCATTCTGTTGTGTGATTCTGTGTTCGGTTTCTTTCTTTTCTCTTCTTTTTCTTATTTACCCCATAACAATCCTCCCTTTTGAATGATCTGAGTTTGACATGTGTTGTTTATTGTCGCTTTAAACCGTCCAAAAAGGTGGGTTGTTATATTTGGTATCAGAGCTTTGGTTTAGCGATAACCATAGCTTTGTGGGGTCTAACTCATTAGATATAGGGTATTAATACCCTAGAATGAGTTTGTTTGACTAATATATTAGAGAGCGTACTTTTTAGTGTTATAAAATGTTTTATATTGTGTTAATTTGTTCTGTTTAGTATTTATAGATTCCAATCGGTACATAGGACGTTATGGCATCGATAGGGATTTCTAAACACTTAATAGGGCAGACCGACATAATATTGGTTTTGAAATATAGGTAAATGAAATAATATTACCTGGTATTATATTTTGTATATAAAAGGATTATTTTTTTAAATGATATAGTTAGATGTGATATGTTGTTTGTTAGGTAGTGAAATTTTATAAATATTGATTGTAAAATAGGATTTACAAGTAAAGTAAGTACAAATTGGAATTTGAGAACTTAACTTCAGGGGTTTTGAAATTTGTTTTCAAAAGATTTTGGAGTATAATATTGGTATTATTTGGAAGTATTTTCAGATACAAATATTTCAAGGTGATTTGAAAGAAACATTTTAAAAGAAATTTTAAAGAAAATAAGTTCTGTACTCCCCTCTCTGTCGTTGGAAAATAATTTCGGTGATGAGTTCACAAATCATCGATGTTCATTTTTGAGTTTCAAAGTGGGAAGACCGCTGTAGTAGTTTTACTGCACATTTGTTTTGATAAACAAATTTTAATTTTAATTTCTAAATATGATTGGATATATATAAGTTATGAGTATATATATTATTTTAAAATGATTTGAAAAGGAACCCGGTATTTAGTTCTTAAGTTTCTGTAATTAATAATTTCAATGATTCTAATGAAATGAAATCATAGCTATTTTAATAATTGGAAACTACTGAAATGAGAAAAATAAGAAATTAGAAGCTAAGTGGCTAATGAAAGACATAAGAAATTGGAAATTTGTAACTTGTGAATCAAAGGATATGAAAATTTAGAGGATATAATTAATGAACATTTTGTTAACTAAAGTGAATAAGGTAGACTTGTGTAACATTCAATTACATTCTAAAAGACACATATATAACTTACCAAAATATAGAGTTGACATGTTAATAAGAATATGTAATAGAATATTATACAAGTAAAACTTAAGTAATGAATGTGTTCAATGAGATTATTTCAATAAATAAGAATTCTGATGTTATAAAATGTTATAAACTTAAGTTAATAATTTGAAGTGCTGCTAATTAAATTTAATAAAAAGGTGAATACTATAAGTAAATGATTATAAACTTAAGTTAATTATAATTGAAGTGAATAGTAAAAGTAAATACTATATATATGAAAGAAATAAATGTGAAAAGAAAAGAGCAAAAATTTAAGTATGAGTGGCTTCACAAATGTATATTGGTGTTAAAAGGAAATCAAAGTAAATAATAAATGTGAAGTAAATTGAAATAAAAAGTAGGTAATACTTAAATAATGAATTCATTGATTATTTTACACTACACCAAAATAGTGATTTTGCAACATTTTATATTTATTAATTTCTAACACTTATAAATGTTACAACCTACCGACAATAAAAAAGTGTTAGGATACCTGAAAAAGTGTTGGGAAATATAAATAATGTTTTCTATAAACTTTCCGACACATCAGTTATAATTTACAACACAAAAAAGTGTTAGCACAAATGGTAAATTTGTAAATAACTCACTAAAAATTGGATCCTTCTGTAATCTTCTATACGTAGCATTTTCTAACGCTTCCCCCTTCCATGACCACTACCAGGCGCATAATTTTCAATTAGATTAGGGTTCCCCTTCGCGCATTCCATCACCAGTGTCGACAGCCATTCGCGCATCCTCCAAGCTAGAGCGGCTTAAGACTAGGGTTCCCCTTTTCAGTTGGCGCGTCATCTCCAGTCGAGCGTCAAGCTCTTCCTTTTTAAATCTATCACGGCATTGAGGAGCATCACATTTGAAACTGAAAGCTAATCACGTCTAAATCAGAAGCTATCCTGGTCAACAATCATTTTTTTGGCGTGTCTCTATTGTTTCGTCCATCTCCATCGGGATCTACATTAGTTTTTTTCGCCAATGTTCTGTGGAAATTAGGCGTTTGGTTGCAAGTAACGGAGTTTGTTTTCATTATCTTTCTCATTTTAACACATTGATTTTCTTGTCTTAACCACATAATTGAGTACTCGAGTGAGCATTTGTTGTTAGAAATTGCATACTTACAACCTAATAAAAATCCTCAACTTATTGTATATTGATCTGAATATTCAGTTGTGCTCATGATCGGCTATTATATTGGTTAATTGTCTTTACAAATGTTTGTTTCTATTTTAAATTTCTAATGTTCACGGAAGTAACAGTAAATATGCTTAATTTTGTTTCCCTGTAATGACAATTGCATGTTGGTACATCATCGCAGCTGCTATGGACTCTTGTAATTTGCACTTGTAAGAAATTATCAGGGATTATGCAAGTATTTATGTCAATCAATTTGTATAAAATTATCAGAGTTTGAAGTAAATCAATTGAAATTATACCATTCGAACATAGCCAGTACAGGTATGCAAGTGTAGACATTGTAGGAGCATTTTTTACTATTAAAATGTACAACATGTGATTGTTCAAACTGATTCAGTTTAATAAATGTGTATAATGATTATATAGCTTTTTTTAAAGATAAGAAGTGTTCTTTTCTAAAATCTTGATGGTGGTCACCAATTTTTTTCAACTTTAATACGTATTCTCATACACTAATAATTAATTATGCTATGAAAGTTGTGTTTCGATCTATTTAGAAATGTGTTCTAGCCCAGTTTCAAACTATTGTCCAACCTTAGTTTAACACTTTCTTTGCTGTCAATCTGATTTTCAATGGTAAACAATAGTGGTGAATGGCGTCCCATTATGAATATATGACTGAAAATTCTAATTTATCATCTCTATATGTTTACCCAGTAATTCCCATTGATGTGTTGTAATAAATATATACATCTGAATTTTTTTTCTTTTTGTGAATTTAAAGAATTTTTTGTGAAATCAATTAGATGGCTGTTTAGATTGTACTGTAACAAATAAATTTGCAAGTCAACTAAAAAGATGAGGATTATAATGACTGTGAGCTAACAATGTCAGATTGGTACTTCAACTACTTTAGTTTTATATTTACTCATTTATTTACTTATTTCTGTGTTATTATTATTTTTCTTTCACACCAATCAATAATATGACTCCATCATTTTTTACCATAGCATTAAAGTCGGTTTGCAGTTTTCCAAATTGTACATGCTTGCTGTGCACTGATTTACTGAACAACGATACACTAGCCCCTAATATTTTACATGTATAAAGAAGTATTATATCTATCGGTACCCCCATCCCATGTTCACAAAATCATCTTACCCATAAATAGATTAGTCACTCATAACATGCCAGCCTATACAATATACGCGTTTATGTCAATGTGAAAAGTCAACATCTAGAAAGAAGCAGACAATATGACATGTGTTGTCCGAACTGAACATTTGATTACAAGTTCGGTATTCTGTTAATCGGGAGGTGTAAATTAAATTACCTGCATTCACATGCACATCCATATCCCATTGTAAATTGAATAAACATTTTAGTTTCAAATGGTCTGGTCATAAACATCATGTACGAGCACATGTTATACACATTTCATCAACCGCACTAAGTGAACCTTTTTATTTAGAGAGAGTTGAAAACCATCTAAATTCTACCATGGAAAGTTTTTCCTGTTATCAAAATTGAGAGATCCAATGCCTGAGAGAGCGGCCTCGTAATTTCTAACTCATGAGCTCCTCTGAGCATTTGAATTTTTTTGGAAACCTGCTTCGGAAGTAGGAGGGAGAGGATGAACAGTCTGATTACCAAAGACAGCATCATGGCTGCTAGAAACAGCTGCATGTTTTGTCCCACTACTAGAAGGCACATTGGCAAATGGCAACAAAACTAAATGCTGGTACATGTATAATCAAATGTATATAATGCATTATCTAATTTTAGCATAGCTAAGAATGGACCTGTTGGATTACTAGTTGATACTAGTTTACAGTAAGCTTCACTCAAAGTCCAAATTTAGTGAAATATGGGGGCGTGAGATGGAAAAGTACATGCACATAGAAAAAGAAAATTAATATAGGAGCCATAAATGAGGTTGGAGATGGATCCTGTGAATAAATCTCGTAGTGGAAGATTTGATTGCTCACTACATCTTTACTGTATTTATGGCTTTGATCATACTATAGGTGTTAATTTTGCACGTTCAATTTGTTAGCCCACTACGCCATAAATGACCTTCTGCAACATTTTTGCAAGGTGTTGCCAGCTAAAATGTTGCGATAGCTATAGAATTTTGGTCCTACTGCAACGTTGTATTTTTGGTGGTACCTTAGCCATAGAAATGTGTTGCTCTAGCTAAACAAGTGTAACACGATGCAACATTTTTATATAGTGTTGCCATAGATGTTATCAGATTAAAAAATTAAAAAAAAAATTACACCTCAGCGATCCACACCACCATTTAAAACAAAATCTCAACCGTCGATTCACACCATCGATCCACACCTTACCAATTTCCATTTCCCGCTTTACTTTTCACTCATCCGCTTTCGTTTCTCACCCCCAATTTTCCAATCCCTAATTTTTATTCCTCCAACTTTAAAAAAAATGACGCCGCTCCTCCTTGTTTCTTCGATCTGGAGAATAACTGGCTTTGATTTTATCCCTTGTCGGCCATATCAATTTCCATTATTTTCTTTCGCCTCGCGTCAGTTTTCCTCACTACTTCCGGATTTGCGATTTTGTTCAGGTTTTTGGCGATTCTGGTGATTCGAGGTAAGGCTGTGGGATTGCGATGGTTCAAGGAGTTGCTGATTTGGTCGCAATTTCGTGGTTGGGGCCTGATGTCAGAGTGGCAGGGGGTAGTCGAATTAGTTTCGGTGAAAACTAGGGCACGCGATTCCAGTTTCTTTGATGCTCTGATTGATCGAATCTAGTGTGAGAAACATTCCTGGTAGCTTGCTCCTTCGTTCTCCTTGATTGATTGCTCGAATTGCTTTGACTTCGTCGTCGGGTGCGATGTGATATTATTTGGTATGTTTTCTGCTTTCTGGTTTACTTGAATATTCTTGATTTTGGTTACACTCGCACGCTTATGCCGATGATGAATTGGGATTTATTTATAGGCTTTATTTCCTATAATCTCGTGTTTAATCTTTCTGTTGGACTTTGAGAAATCTGGTATGTTGGATTGCAATGATGAATACAAACATATGTGTGTTGAGCTTTGTTGGTTTTGCTTGGTCTGGACTGAACTGGTACCATGCTAACCTTGTTCTTTAACATGAACTGATGCTCCAAGTCCTCTGTATATCATGTTACTGCCTAGGTTTCTCTTGTACATGCCTGATGCATTCACTGTTTTTGCTTGATGGGCTGCCTATGTGTACTGCTGTGTTTCTTGCACTGGCTTGTCTATATTTTGCTGAACCTGGTTCTTGTTTGTTTTGTTGGTTGCTTGGCCCTGAGTTGAATCCAGTCGATGACTCGGGTTTGACCTTGTGCCGTGTCCGTTTTTTTGGCTTGTCTACATATCTGGCTGCACTTGAGTATGAACTTGCACATGAGTAGTTGCACTTGAGTAGTTTCTTGTACCAAGCCTTATGATGCATGTATGTTCATCAATGTACATGCATTTCTTGGTCATGTTATGTTGCTTGCTGTGTTGAGTACTACTTTGTGCACTTGGCTTCTCCTTTGTGCATTTTTGCTTGAACTGTTGCTTGCTGTCTTCCATACTGCCTTGTATCCATGTGTTGCATTCATGTTTGGCTTATGCACTTATGAAAAGAAACAACCCAAATACCTGAGGCAAATAATATAACAAAAATATTTTCATTTTCTGTTCGAGTTAAATATTATTTTCCAGATTACTGCTTTTGAATTATATGTGACATGTATTAAAGACTGGACAGTTGGATATAAGCTTGAAGACAGAGTCAAATCAAATGTGCATGAGCTTGAAGACAGGTTTCAAAGAAGGCTCGATCTTTCGAAATCGGATGAATCGGGCGGTGCCCCGGACCCCCGCCGGCGCTGCGCCCGGACCCGCTTCTCGGCTCGCCTTCGGCTCGGCACTCGGCTCGCCTTCGGCTCGGCATATATTTGTCGGTGTCGGTGTTTGTATAAATTGAAACTGCACATGTAATGAGTGAACTGAGTGATGTAGTGAGGAATATCTGTATATGTGAATATCAGTGTTATATATCATTGAATTGTAAAATAGTGGAGTCAGGAATTTGTACTATTTCAAATGTTGAAATAAAATATTTATTTAAATAAATTACTGTTTAAATATCAAATTCTGTGCAATAGCATTTTATTAAATAAATATTTATTTTTATTAAAAAATCAAATATGCTCTATATTGTGGGCCCCACAAATTCAAAAAGTTCATATCTATAGCAACATTTTGGAATGTTGCTACAGATACCTATGGGTGTTGCCATAGACCCAAATAGGGTTCTATTGCAACAATATTACTTATGTTGCCTTAGATAGTCAAAATGTTGCCTTTGAGGTCTAAGGCAACGGCAAAAATTGCATCACCCTAAAAGTGTTGCCATAGACCTATGGCAACATTTTTCGGGCCTGAGCCAACATTTTTTTTGTGTTGCAGTAGGCCATTTATGGCGTAGTGGCCGATGTATCATATTACTGCATTTTATTCTTGTCATGATACTCGTTAATAAAAATAGTTGCATTAGCTACATAACATTGATTGTCACACCAGTTCAACTATTACCTCTTAAGTAGGAGATTTAATTCATAAACTCCTGCAGTTTCCTCTCAGTTTGATACTAAATCATTTATTCCGATCTCATAAACAAATTTAGTACATTATTGTGTCGTTTTATATGTACATTTATTATTATTTTCTTAAAATTTTCACTCCTGTTTCTTACTACTAGTACATTATTTTTCATGTTTCTTTTAGTTTGATTTTACTACTCTTTTCTTATCACATGCAGATACCAAAGCTGACATGAAAGTTGAACTGGATAACTACATGCATTTCATATTACCCATTAGCAGGTGTAGTATTTATTATTTGCTTCTTAGAAAAGGATACTCAAGTATATGGCATGAACATGGATACTCATACTAATATAATGAAATAAAAACACTACAAAATTCCAGCCTAAATCTAATTTGCGTTCAACCAACTTGATGAGAGAGAAAACTGATTCATGGAGTCAAAAAGATACTCAGTGATCCAGAGGCAGCAGCTGCTTCGCCTTTAGCTTACTGCAAAATATTTGGGTAGTTGCTAGAAGCAACTGAAGTGGGATAACATAACAAAATTCAATAATCTGATCATAAATATTGGGAGTTTCTTGTTTTACTGGGCGATAATATTAAGCATTATATAACACATCAAACATGGTCCTGCTAACGTTATCATCCTAGATTTTAAAGCCAACAGAGTTCGGCCAAGTATGAAAAAGGTGCGTCCCTGCTATATTTTTGCCAGAAAAATGTTTTATGCAAGTGAAAGATTTTTTTTGACTTGATACTGACTACATATATTAAAGACGAATATTGTTCTAAATTGCCTTATTTTGATCACTCAGCTGATGACAAAAATTTCATTGGGTAGACGGGGTGTTTTACCGTATTCTTTCTTTTGACTTTTGGTTTTTCAATCATTGTTAACATATATTTAATGGGCACGTGTTAACATTTCTTAAATAAAATAATGGATCATTTAGTAATCATTGTATAAATTTGTGTTAATTAATCGAGTACGTATACAAAACACAATCGTGTGCTTTTGATGTACAAAATATTGATTATTTTTTGATGGTATCTTGCAAAAACTAGATAACAAATGTTTAGATGGTGGATTATTTCAAAATTTGAAATAACTAAGAAGATGAAATACTTATAAGTTGAAAAGTTTCTTAAATGAAACTTAAACAAATTAATTGTTCATGATTGAAAAGTTCTGAAATTACGTCATGTGTTAAAATTTTCATGTGTTAAACTTGGTTGATATTTGATTCATACATTAAATCTCATGTGATGAAATGTTTGGTAAATTCAAGTGTGATTTATAAGTTTAAAACACTTCATGTATGTTCAAACGAACATTGAATACAAAATTATTTGACTAGTAAACATTAGATTCATAAGCAAAAGCACTTCAGATATTGGATGATTCTTATGTTAAAACAATTTTATAATCAGTTGATGTTGCATTCATAAACAAATTAAGCAATTTTAATCTAAAATTTTATCGTACCGCAGCACGAGCATCCATTGTGATTATTCAGACATTCCCCTTTCCTGTCCAAACTCTTGGCATTGAATCTTTATCATGATTGAAAACTATAGATAACCTGTAAATAAAATTTCTTAGTACGAATAGACATGGAGTATTCTTCAATATCATGGTGAAGCTTGTCCCTAACTTTGGAACTGTCCCAGTTTGTTTGCTTGATTACAATATCTACAAAACTAAATAAATAAACAAATAAATATCAAACTTCAAAGTAGAGAAAATAAATTTTATTTTCCAAAAAAACTTAAGAGTTACTTCAATAATTTCTTGAAAATTTACCTATGCATTGCTCATCAAAATCAACCATTGCAGACTGTGTAGATGTATTAGCAGCTTCTGCAAAACCTTTCCCGCATTTTAAAGAAGTTTCTAAATTGGTTTTGAATTTGTTTAATGATCTTGCATGACTATGTACTAACATTGCTTGGAATGCAGCTTATATTCTTTTTGCACTTCAGTTGTATATACATTGTATTTCTATTTATCTCTACCTTATCATTATTCTGCATTTAAGATTGTGGATGTTAGTAACTTGACAATGCTATAACAGCTTGCATTTTTAAACACTTGGATATTTTAATAATTGATAATGGGGAATCAGATATGCTTCTGTATGATTAATTGTGGACCGGTATATATGCTTTTGGTCCATGGTCAGTAGTAGAGTGTCATGGGCAATAATTGGATCTAATAATGCACTAATACGTTAGATTATATTTTAGACCTGATTATAATTGAGTAAACCAATCTATACATAACCTGCACATACATGAATAGTTGAGTTGGAAGTGCATCGCTGTTCTATATTTTTATACAATGAAAGCTAAGTCTTAATTAATAGTAATTTTGACGTTTTAATTCTCATTTGACATATTGAATGTAGGCACTAATGGAGGAAGAGGAAGAAAAATAGAAGTTGGAATGTAGCAGTAACGAGGAAGCAAACACATATGACCTTGACAATGATCCCATATCTGAAGTTTTTGGCTCCGATAGAAAGAAAAAGTATTGTTGTGCAATTAGCTCCACTTCCTCTGCAAAACAAGCAAGGTTGATGCAATATCTAAAATTATATTTATCAAAAGCTCATATTATATTGGATATTTAAAATTGGATATGAAATTTCTTTTTTGTAAGTTGATATGATATTGTGGTATTTTGAAATTGGTAAGCTTGTAGCTCATATTATAGTATTATCTAACTATGAAATTGTTGCATTTGAGGTATGGAAGCATTTTAGACTTCATATTGAATTAATATGAATTATATATGTGATATGGAAATCTTCATTTATGAGATATTATATTCATTTTTTTTAAGAATTTAATATTAATTATGTATAAAATAGGGTGAAAACATAATTTCAATTAATAACGCATATAAGTGTTACCAATATTTTGGATAACAATGCTTATCTACGTTACAAACCTAAATGATAAGCAAAGCAATTTATGTGTAACAACACATATATATGTTACTAAATAATCATTTTCCAACACTTATAAGTGTTACCGTATATTTCTGTACCAACACTTATAAGCGTTACCGTATATTTATAAGCATTACCGTATATTTCTGTACCAATGCTTATAAGTGTTACCGTATCTTTCTGTACCAACACTTATAAGCGTTACCGTATATTTAGGTACCAACACTTATAAGTGTTAGTAATATGTATATTCATAACACTTATAAGTGTTACAAATTCGACCGCTCCATTCCTCACAGTCCATTAGTAACACTTAAAAAGTGTTACTGAAATTGTTTGTAACACTTATAAATGTTAGGATTTGCCTGTTTTCATTTAGTGTTAAATAATTGATTGGAAATAACATATGTAAGCAAATGAATATAAATTAATGGAAAATGGCATTGTATGAATGAATAGGAAATGAATTTTGTAAGTGATGAATGTAAATTAATGAAATAAGCATTGTATGAAGGAATGAAACTGAAGAATAGTAAATGATGTGAAAGGAGATTAATAAGAATAAACTTAAATGACATTTGAAATTATTGTTTGTTTAGGCTTATGGGAAATCCATTAAGCTTTATCTAAGACTGTTGAGTGTATGGTATACTTAGTAGTTTATTTATCATTTTATACGATTAAAAGTTTATAAACCCAAACAAACCATTTGTTAGGTTGCTATGGATGGATGGTTGGTTACTTTGATTTTCCTGTGATGATTTTATGGTTTTGTTGCAAGTGACTATTGTTATGTTGTGACGATTTGTTTTGTTATTAATTAAAATGGTAATTGTAGAATATTGATGTAATAAATGGTAAACCAATGTTAACTATGTCCATAAAGTAATGATTGATTGAATAATAAGATTGAAATCAAATAAATTAAAGGGATTTTAAATTTTAACTAATAAATTTATTACATTTGAAACTGAACACTGTAATTAGTGTAATATTTAACATTGAATTGATATGGAAATTTGTTTTAAAAGATTATAAATTACTAGGTAATCGAAAATGATAAAAATGGTTAGTTATAAAATTTGAATTTGAAAAGTGATAAAATCAATTTAATAATAAATTATTTAATTAATGTGAAAATAGCCATTTTGGCCACTGTCTCGGATTTCGACGAAACTAGTTTCGTCGGATCCGTAACGGAAAATTATTGTAGGATTTCAAGTTTCGTAGTGATCGGACTTGTCGTTTGGTCGTGCGGGCTCGAAACGCGTAGAAATCAATTTAATGAAATCAAATTGAAATAAACTGATTTTAAAAGCTAACTTCTTCATACGATGGAATTAGGACTTGAAATCTGTTCCATTGAGTTTAAAAATATTGAAAACATCTATTTTGATATATGGGATGACCTGCTTTCGTTCTGGGAACATAATGGGCTTTTCGGGTCGTTATTGTAGTTTTGGAGCAATTTGATAGTTGTTCTTCCTTATCGGGATTTGTTCATATAAATAGCCTTGTTTCTCAAGCCCTAGCAGTCTTTCAGTTTCCATTATATGTAAAATTCCATCTGCCTATCTCCTTCTTCTAATGACAGAAAACAATTCAAATTCAAAACCCTAAATCCAATTTCCAAATCAATTTCAAATTTCAAACTCCAAACTCCTCCAAACCCTAACATATTATATACCATTTCGAAGCTCTCGATGAGCGCAACTCAAATCTGCTGTTTGTTTTTGCAATCGGATTTTGGTTTGTCCGGAATTAGCCAAAGCATTCTCGGCCATCCGTTTGGGGTTTGATCAACGACGATGGATCATCGATTCGAGGATACAGTATTGTGGAGAGTGACATAGGGAGTGCATCGGTGGTGTTCCTTTGGGCAATCGATGGTTGGATGTGGCGAATAAATTCAACTAGGGTTCGAATATAAAACGGTGGCGGCTATGTTTTCTTAGGGCGATGGTGGTCGCGAGGCGTGGTGGAGGTGGAGATGAGGTCGGCGCTTAAGGGGATGGTCTTTGGCAGGTCGCGGCTGGAAGCGGTGTCGTGGGCGAATGTGGGTGAGTGGCGGCGTCGAACGACTGTTGTAGCTTTTAGGGTTTGCCCGTAGGTTATTCAATGGTGAACAGAAGATGCTGACGTGTAAGTTTGATTTTATTTATTTATTTATAATATAATCGTATAATGTTCTAACTAGCATAGCTTTTATGTACGAGGTCGGATTCATGCGCAGTTTGTTCCTCTACGATCGTATCGAAATTCCAAACATTATGAAACTGGTTTGGATGAATTTTGAGACTGTTCAAATTTGGGCCTTTATTCGGATTTTAAATCGACGAAAAATCAAAGGTGAGTGTTTTAGCCCACTCATGACTACTAAATTGTCTTATGTTAGTTAAATTTAATTTATCATATGATTAGAAATTAATTGATTGTTGTTTAAAATATTTATATGGTCATTCCATTTAAATCTTACTTTTTAATTAATATAATCGCCATTTATTTTAATATTGAATTTTAAACTGCCAGTTAAATACCTGTTAATGATAACCAGTAAATTGTTGTTAGTTATTGGCTGATTTGAATGAGGATTGTGTTGTATGTTTAATTGTTGATATTTGGATGATTGAATGGATGTTTATTTTATATATTTATATCACACTGCAAGTTCCCTTAGTTAATGTTAGGAAAATCACTATGGGTTGTAATGATACATACCCGAATGATCTTATTGATAGGGAAAAATCTATTTTAAACTATTTTAAACCATTTAAACTATTTTAAAGTATTTTAACTATTTTAAACTATTTTTAAAACCATTTAAACTATTTATGACTATCTAAACTATTTTCCAAATTTTAAACTTTGTAAAGTTGAAGTGTTTATATTTAAATCCTTGATTTAAAAGCGAATATGGTTAAATGATGTTATAACCTAAATTGGGATTTGAAATGATATTTTCTAGTGAAATGACATATTGGAGTAAATATGATGATTTTGAAATGAGGATTTAACCTATTTTGTCGATAAGATTTTGAAAGTGAATATTATTTCAAAAGTGAATATGATTTTGAAAGCGACATGATTTTAAGAATATGATATTTGGATATCAATTATGAACGGTTTTGCAAAATGTAAAAGAACAATCCGGTGTGAAATAAGTGTTTGGTTGTTAAAGAGACCAAGATCAGATATTGTCATACTCTTTGCCATTACCGAAAACCACTTTAACAACTGTGTACGTGGTGGAGATTACAGAATGAAGAAGGATGGTTTGGCGAACGATTCTATATGAGGTATTTACGTAGCTCTGACTCCCATGAGTCGGCTTAATATGGCTAAAACAGGAGCCATGCCGGGCCAAGTGAGGTCACTCCTCCTATCGGGCACATTTCTTCGATACCATATTATGACTTTGTGATTGATTTGGTGGCCACCCCTCGTTTTGATTATGGGAGTGTGTTCTGAGGTGGGCGGTAGTAGCTGCTATGCGTTACCACCAGTCCGGATCCGCAAAACGGTAGTATCCTACCCTGGGCATTGCTTCGTGTGCCTTGTCACATGCCTTATCGCGTCTTTAACGTGTTTGGTTTGTGTCGTACCTATGGAATGCTCCCTGATAGCCCACCAGTTTACGGTGGAGTTTACAGTATCTGTATAGACTACGACATTATATAAAATGTGTTAAGGGGGGTATGGGCAATAGCTTAATGCTATTTTAATACTTTACTTACTGTAGGCACTATTATAATAGCGTATTGTCTTATGTATGTAGATAGTTTAACGGATCCTTAGGAGATGGAAATCCCAAACATCTCTTAAGTTATTGCACTCACGTTAGACACTGGATAGGAGGTGTCAAACCCCGAAAACATCTCTGGCGCCGTTACACTCTTATTTATTTACTGTTGATTTAACTTACATAAGATCTTTTAGTTCTGACTCGAGTGTTTTGTCCTTTCAATTCGCTCGGGTCAGTCTGAGCTTTTCAGTGTATTGAAGACTGCTTTTCTAGAGGACGAAGATGAAGATTTAGTACTATTATTATTTATTATATTATTTCCACTGCATCATGTTGTTCCTCTGCATTTATTTATTTATTTCTGTTGTATGTAACTTTGATCTGTACTGTAAAAGTGTAATCAAGTATTATTTGTAAACAACTTCATGAACTGTTTATTTGATTATTATATTTTGTCATTCCGCTGTGAGATTCTGTGTTCGTTTTCTTTCTTTTCTCTTCTTTTTCTTATTTACCCCATAACAATCCTCTCTTTTGAATGATATGAGTTTGACATGTGTTGTTTATTGTCGCTTTAAACCGTCCAAAAAGGTGGATCGTTACAAGGTACCTATTTGGTTTGAATAGGTACCTATTTGGTAAAACGAATGTGACGTTTTCGGAAAGGTTGCAACCCGATTCCAAAAGGTGCGACCAATTGATTACCATTGCAGAAATGAGTTTAAACGGACAAAAGAAAAAATATTTGGTCCGAATAGCCAAGCCAACTGTCAACTACAAAGTGCTAAGTGCCTCTAATACGCCTTAAATGCCCGTTCGCCTACGCCACAGGTGCGTGTGTGGATGGGGGCTCGGGCACGAGCACGAACGCATGCGTGTCGGTTGGTGCGTTGTATCACCCGCTAAGATAGTAAAGCTTTTATCTCTCTTTGTCTCATAGTAACTATAATAGTGTCCACATGTTAGTGTATAAACACATAGTGTTTATTTTATTCTAATATGTGCAACTGTACATACTCCACGACATTTAATGCCTCACATTTCCCAATGAAATGCTCATTCATTTCCAACAGAACTTAGAATGAGCAAAGTCTAATAAAAAATGTTCTCACATCCAAGTCCCAAATTTCACAATTCCCATTTGCGCTGATACTTGATCCTTAAAGGTATCTATCTAGGTCTTGGATTTCACACATGCAATACACAAATTGTAAGTTCTAAATGCAGCACCATTAATTTTAGCAAACCCAGATTATTGTCAAAATTAAGTGTATTAAGAGTGTAAATGTCTGGGTGCTAGAGTGAGCACAAAGTATGTAAACATATATCAACATAGCTCTATTAATTATACCAAACCCAGATTGTTATATTAAGAGTATAAATGTCTGGGTGCTAGAGTGAGTACAAAGCAAGGTTTAAAATTCTGCTTTTCGTTTTTTGGTCATTAGTAACTTTTAAAATTTCGGTTATGTTTCGAAAATTCCGTTATAATTTCAATTTGCAAATTCTGGTATTATATTACCTATAAATAGCTAGATACACTAATAAATGTCCGGTACTAACAAAGGTTATGGTGCATTCTTTGAACTATGTATACGTACATTGTTTGATAAAAAATATAAGAACGTTAGACAAATATTTTACATAATTTATTAATTCAAATTAATTCAATCATGTAATTATTTTTATAATTTAATCTGCATAAATTAGTACTAACTCAAAAAAGTTCAAGAGCCCAGCCCAAAAGCTGTTATTGGCATAAAAGAAGCTGCTACGTCAAACACTTTTGTGCTAAGTCCACTTAGTTCAATCACGTTTCTCTCTTCGTCTTTCATAACCCTAAATTTAAAAATAATCTCGATGTTGACAAAACATAAAACTTTCGTTCGCTGCTTGTTGCTTCTTTCTCCTTTCCTCTCGCTCGACGACTTCTTGTTTTTATTTATTTGCTCAATGTCCGCATCTTGTTCGATAAATAAAGGTGAATTTTTCTTCTCCTTTTGCCAGTTCCAATGATCTTTATTTATTTATTTATTTTAATTTTCATTTATGCAATTGGAGATTAGAGTTGATTTCTCCACTTCTCGCTTTTTTTGGGTATTTAACGCATTTTCTTGTTGCAAATTTTTTATTGATTTCCATCCCGGTCATTGTCGAAACTGGATCGAAACGGCTAAAATTCTATCATGCCAGATGGAATCTCAAACCATGGTACAAAGTATGTAAACATACATCCATGTAGTTGTGTATATGTTTATCATCAATTACACAGATAACATCAATGTACATGTACATATGTTTACATACACATCATGGATAAGGGAATACCCAAAAAAAGCAATATTGTATCTCAAATTTAGTGAGCATAATGTAACCTTCATATGAGTCAAAAGACTTATGTCAGCGGCTCTAGCAATATGAATGAATGATGAACATATCTACAACCTAGCATGTCCAATACCCAATGAAGAAGGATCCTAAAAGGAGTAAGAGAAATCCATATTTATGTGTAGGTTGAAAAAATGACAACTATTCCAAAAAATACAAGTCACTAAAAGGGGATTTTTTTTACATATTAGACGATATCATATGAAAACTTATTTTCATAACTAAATTAATAAACTAAGCCTCTTAAATTAATTGAAATAAAGATTTTGAAACATCTTAGGGACCTAGTAAGGTCAAGAAGAAAATGGATGCCCATGAATTTGTGTTAGCAAGACTTTCATTAAGAGGCTTCTTAATTCATCAAAATTATAAGACTCTTTCTTACAAAGAACCTAGCATAACCTTTATCATATAAGGAAGAGATGTTAGAAGATCAAAAATCATTTTCACAACAGCTGTAACCGAGTCGGGAAAATATTTCAAATAAGGACCTAATGCATCTAAAAATTGACCAAGCAATTCAACAAGTGTAGGTTTTGTCCATGTCAGAGAAAGAAGATGCTGAAGCAAATATGGGATTAGAAACTATCTAATCATTTTATAACTGCAATTTAATATAAGTTATGTACTAATATTGAGAATAAACAACAACCCTCTAACATTCTATGTATTTCAAAGTTAAATTCAGAGGCACTGCTTAAATCATAGGATCCATCAAAGGTTGCACCGACAATTGTTTAAAGACCAAGCTGTAGACCTTTTTTTGAAAAAAAAGAAAAAGTCTACCCAAGGCCCATATTTACATAGCTTAAATCGGGTTATACCTGAAGCTATTACACAATATTCTTACATAACAAAAGAAAACCCTAGCCGCATCACATTCCTATTCTCTTCAGAATTTAGGGTAAACACTTTGCTTCAGAATAGTGGAGATTTTCCAAATCGCTTGCTTCTCTTTTAGACTTTTCTTCATGGAGGCCTTAGCTGCTTCCATTTTTCTTCTTAACCTTACTAAGTCTCCAGGATGTTTTCTTTATGAAGTTCTCGATATTTCCAGATTGCTTGTACTTTGGTTATTGAAGCAAAGACGATTATTAGCTTGAGCTTAGTTGCTTTCTCCTATACTTCATTCAGATATGTGATAGATATGGTTATTCAATAAGCTTCTGTAGTGATTATCACCAATTCTATGAAGTAGATCTTTGTGCTGGAACTTTTTCTTTGTTTGCAAAGTTCAATTAACATATGTCGAATAATGGATTGAGTGGTAGTTCTCCTTCAAGTCGGGTATATCAATCTCCTTCTCCTTTTCTTTTGGTTTTATCAATATTCTTGTATTAATAGTAGCTGCCTTATATTTGCAAGGATCCTTCCTAGCTTGGAGCAATGTACGGCTGCCGTCATGGTTTGTGCTAGGGTGAACTATGTATTCATTGAAGTTTCTGCCTTGGGAAATCATAGAAGAGAATTCATGCTTTGTAAGTAATCTTCCACCCTTTCCTCGTAATTGTTTAGATCATAGATATTTTGTTCATAACTTTCTCTGATGGGTTCCTTCAAGTTTTTAAGAATAATACGTAGTATTCTGTTTTGATGTTTTTTTATAACTACAAGCAATCTGTGCTAGAACCCTTGTGCAGTCTGTTGTTTCTTTCTTTCCAAATAGAATATGTGGCAGTAGTTAGAACAATACATGCTTTATTGAAGCCTTTTTTGTTGCCTTCAAATATTTTTTGGATATGTTGTATGCTTTCTCTAATGTTTTGTAAGGCTTCATGATGATTGAGTCTTAACTTATTTTTGGCAATGAACCATATATGTCTTGAGTAGTTGCAGTCGAAAAATAAATGGTTAATGCTTTTTTCCTTGCTATTACATAAGAGATAGTTGATTTTACCAATTTTATCCCATTTTATACAACTGTCTCTTGTTTGTAAACAATTTATAATAGCAGAGTATGCACAGTAGGCCATCTTTAGACAGTTTGCTTTATTTCTATTGCTTTATGCCATTCAACTTCCATTTCTTCTCCTTTATGCATTCCTAAGTATTTTTGAAAGAGAATTTTCCTTGATTGCAAATTTCCAAGTCCAACTATCTTCTTTGTAATTGGATCAATTTCAATTTTGTTGATTGTTGTGTTAAAAATGAATGCTACTGGTTGTAATTGCATATTCTAAGTTGCATTTTGTATGATACCTTCTACGTTTTCATTTGTTCCCCCAAACTGATAGGAATTCTCCAACCTATTAAGTTGATCAAGGATTGCTCATTGATCCAAGGACTAAACCATAAGCTGGTTTGCTTGCCATCCTTAAACTTCCTCTCTATTGGTTTTACCCTAGTTTCTCTACAGTAATAAAATACTTTCCAAGTATGAGAATGATAATTTTCCACTAGCATTGTCCAAAAGTTTTTTATTATAACATATTTGGCTTTCATCCATTTTGCCCAAAGTGTTTTGCCTTTAATAAATTTTTAGAATAGTTTGAAGTTGTAGACTTAACTTAAATCTTTAAAACTTCTTAGCCCAAGTCATGCTTGGATTATAAACTGTAAAGTTATGAATTTTTGATCAAAAAGAAATATTAATGTTAAAACTTAAAAAACAATCTTCAAGGTTTTTTAATAATAATAACATACATAAGTGCTTAACATTTTGAAAAGAAAAAAATGGCAATCAGTTGTATTAATGAAATCATGCATGCTTTTGTCATGGTATAAGCATATATCCATGGCATATACTTAATGCCTGGTGAAATATGTGAAGCTGGTTGATATCTTTACTTCTATGTGCAGTTGGAACTCTTAAACTCATTGCTTCGTAAATTACTTGCTTCTCTTTTAGACTTTTCTTCATGGAGGCCTTTGCTACTTCCATTTTTCTTCTTGACCTTACTAGGTGTCTAAAATGGTTTCTTCATGAAGTTCTCGATATTTCCAGATTGCTTATACGTTGGTTATTGAAGCAAAAACGATTATTAGCTTGAGCTTTGGTGCTTCTTCTATACTCAATTCAGATATGTGATTGATCTAGTTATTCAATAAGCATCCGTAGTGATTATCACCAATTCTCTGAAGTAGATCTTTATGCTGGAACTTTTTCTTTGTTTGCAAAGTTCGATTAACCTCTGTCGAACCATGGATTGAGTGGTAGTTCTCCTTCAAGTCAAGTATATCAATCTCCTTCTCCTTTTCTTTTGGTTTTATCAATATTCTTGTATTAATAGTAGCTGTCTTATATTTGCAAGGATCCTTCCTGCCTTGGAGCGATATACAACCACCTTCATGATTTTTGCTAGGGCGAACTATGTATTAATTGAAGTGTCTGCTTTGGGAAATCTCAGAAGAGAATTTCACGCTTTTTAAGTAATCTTCCACCCTTTCCTCATAATTTTTTAGATCATAGATGTTTTATGCATGACTTTCTTTAATGATTTGTTCCTTGCATGCTCTTAAGAATAGTACGTTGTATTTTGTTTCGATGTTTTTATAACTGCAAGCAATCTGTGCTAGAACCCTTGTGCAGTCTGTTGTTTCTTTCTTTCCAAAAAGAATATATGGCAGTAGTTAGAACAATACATGCTTTGTTGAAGCCTTTTTTGTTGCTTTCGAATATTTTTTGGATATGTTGGATGCTTTCTCTGATGTTTTGTAAGGCTTGATGTTGATTGAATCATAAATTATTTTGGGCAATGAACCATATACGTCTTGAGTAGTTGCAGTCGAAAAATAAAAGGTTAATGCTTTCTGCCTCGCTATTACATAAGGGACAGTTGATTTTACCATTTTTATCCCATTTTATATAGCCGTCACTTGTTGGTAAACGAGAGTATGCACAGTAGGCCATCTTTGGACAGTTTTCTTTATTCCTATTTCTTTATGCCATTCAACTTCCATTTCTTCTCCTTTATGCATTCCTAAGTATTTTTGAAAGAAATTTTTTCCTTGATTGCCAATTTCCAAATCCAACTGTCTTCTTTGATACTTGAATCAATTTTAATTTTGTTGATTGTTGTGTTAAAAATGGATGCTATTGGTTGTAATTGCGTATTCTAAGTTGCATTTTGTATGATACTTTCTACATTTTCATTTATTCCCCCAAATTGATAGAGATTACACTAGCCTAGCAAGTTGATCAAGGACTGTTCATTGATCCAAGGATCAAACTACAGGCTGGTTTTCTTGCCATCCTTAAACTTCCTCTCTATTGGTTTTACACTAGCTTCTCAGCATTTGTAAAATACTTTTCCAAGTACAAGAGCGATAATTTTCCACTAGCATTATCCAAAAGTTTTTTATAACATATTCAACTTTCATCCATTTTGCCCAAAGTGTTTTGCCTTTAATGAATTTCCAGAATAGTTCGAAGTTGCAGGCTTCACTTAAATCTTTAAAACTTCTTAACCCTAGTCGTGCTTGTAGTATGAACTATGAAGTTATGAATTTTTTATCAAAGAAAGAATATTAATGTTAAAACTTAAAAAACAATCTTCCGGATTTTTTTAATAATAACAACATACTCAAATGCTTATCATTTTGAAAAGAAAAAAACAGCAATCAGTTGTATTAATGAAATCATGCATGTTTTTGCCATGGTATAAGCATATATCCATGTCATATACTCAATGCCAAGTGATATATGTGAAGATGTCTGATATCTTTACTTCTATGTGCAGTTGGAACTCCTTAAACTCATTGCTTCCCAAAAACCCAATAATAGCTATAACCAAGAATATCAGAGAGAATCAAAAGCGTTATTAGTAGTTCAGTCATTTATTTAACTCTCATGCTCATGTATATTCAACAAATGCTAGCCAAAAGGTATATGTTGTAGTAATTGTTAAAACAAGAAATCAACTACGTGTTTATATATCTATATATTATATCGGATTTTAGATTTTGAATCTCTTTATCTAGTACAGTTCAAAAATTCATGAAAATGGTTGTTTTGAAGAAAGATTTTAGCAATGGAACTACGATGTCACTGCTACTTTTATCCGAAGGCATCATTTTTAATTTTTAGCATATACATTGTGGCTACTATTCCAAGAAGCTCCATAAAAAGTAATCCTCTAATTACCTTAAATATTTTATTTAATAAGACAATATTATAACATTTATTTCAATAATTGAAAATCCTATTCAAGTAATTTTACTTGCCTTGTAAGTTTTATGGCTTGAGTATGAAATTGAATACCATGTAAAACATATAGTCTTAAGGGGGAATTAATTTAAAGGACAAAAATTTGTATATTTTTAGACTCAAGGACACGACTTCAATATGTTAACCAAAAGGACAAACATTCTCCTAAAAATTATTCATAAGGACAAACATTCTTACAAAATAATTCTTAAGGACAAACATTCTTCCAAAACTGCTACTGAACTAAAAACTGATACCTAAAAACTACTACCGATAACTACAAACTGATACTAAAAACTGATACCTAAAGAAAGTTGTCCTTTAGGCTAAAATACTGAAGGTCTGTCCTTGAGGCTAAAACGTTGAGAAATTTTGTCCTTGACAATAATTTCCTGTAGTCTTAATTACCAAAAACAATAGGGTATCACAAAAAGATTTTTACAACGACCCGTTTACACTAATAAATAGTCAAAGTAGCCATAAATTCCAAAAGCGAGGAAAGAAAGAAAATGATAGGAGAATAGAATATCCTGTGCTTTGTCGCCTAAGCACGTGAACAAACTCTTCTTTTGTTAAATATTTGTTTTATGCGTTTTCCCATAATTTATATCAAAGTTAAAATGGTAAGAGAACATCTATATACTTTCAGACAAATATAAAACATATTATCCTCGTAGTCACTTAAGCTAAAGTTTATATCAGCTTCCTTACCCCAAAATTTTATTGCAGCTCTATCATAACCTCTGTTAAAGAAAATGATAGAAGTTGGTCAAAAATTCAGTAAATTTTCATATAACTTCATTCATCTGAAGACTATTCAGTATTACCTTGCAGCAGCATGGGCAGTTTTAAAACCTCCTGAAATGTTGTGAAAAAAAGTCAATAATACTAGGCTTCTCAATCAAGATTTTCGTGTGGCTCATAATCCCGATTGTGCTGAGTCAATAGATTCGTACTAATCAGACGTTAGAGAGTACACTTCGAGTTAAGGGGACCAATGGGACGAAGGAGCACAACTGAAAATTTTACATACACATAATTTAACAAAGATTAATACCTATAAATACATAAAAGAAATTCAATTATTATAGTACCTAAATAGACTTTCTTTCCACAATCCTTGCATATAGCAAACGAACAACAATTTTACAAAAATAAATAAATATTTCTACTAAGAAATAAATAAAATTGGCTAAAGCTTGAAAGACAAAAGACTAAACGAATATGAGACTCCCATCCCCCTATTCTCTTATAGAAAGTAACATCTCTGTATTGAGAAATCCTCGAGCATAGGCCCCTCATGCTCTTCTAAGAAATTGGCGATGTCATAGGCGCGATCTACTATAATAGGTTGCGGGAGGACCAGATATAGATCCAAGCAATAGTGATGAGGTGAGAGTGGAGGACGAGGGTGGAAGCGAGAAAATAGGAAGGTGGAGAAGGAAGGTAGCAATGAAGAGAAGAAGGGAGTAGGGTTTGGGATTTGGGGATCGCCCTATTCCCTACTCAGAGGAAAATAGAAAGGGAGCGGGAGGGTAAAAAAATTGGTGGGCATGGGTGTACGCTATTGGAATTATCATTTTGGCAGTTAAAGAACTAAGCTTGCAATGGTCTAGAGTTGTGACAAAATTACCACGGCCCATAACCGTTCCCATTCAATTTGCAATAGCTAAAAGCCATAAATTTTTTTCCACGTTGGAGTTTGGAAAAATGCACAATATGGTGCAGTGATGGCTTGGTGTCATTGGTTCTTAGTGTATGGAGATGGACACACCATTGAGGTGGAATGTTAAATTTTGGCGATACTATATGTAGAATTGAAGAGGACCGAAATAACTTAATATTGGTGAAGACGATTTGCATATTGGAACTTGGAGGTGAAAGATATAACAGTTTGAAGAAGAAAAACATTGTTACAACAGGTCAAACATCTAAATAAGAATTTTAGAAGTCTATTATGGAAGTTAGACGTATGAATAACCCCCTCAGATGTATGACTGACTCAGGAAATTATCCCAAAAGTTTCATATGTATTTCGAATGGTTTTAGACGTCTAAAATTTGGGTTAGAAGTCTGATTTTATTGAAGTCAGTCGTCTAAGATTGAGCTCAGATGTCTAATTGCCTGTGTGTTGACTATTTTGTCCCATGCTATTGTCAAGGCTTCAATCGGAAAATACGATATTTTCCAAATGGAATTATTCATATAAAAGCTATTTTTTCAAATCCCAAATGGCGAGGTTCATTCAAATTGCAAAAGGGTTTCCCTCTATCAAATTTCTTCAATTCTTAATCTCGGCAAATCAAATTCTATAGAAATTTGAGTGATCATTATAATCATTCTCTTATACTTTTTCATTGTTGATAATAAAAAGGACTCTACTCAAAGTGGATGTACACTAACACAACATTAGTGGAACCACTTTAAATCTTATGTATAATTTACTTATTTTACTTGCTTGTGATTGAGATTTGTTTATTTGAATTGGATTTGAGTTTTGGTATTAGGATATTAATTGGTTGTTTTTGCACATCTTTCAATGATCTCGCTTTTCCATTACGTTTTGGAGTATGGATTTTGGTGGTCTCTAATTTAAATTTCATAACAGCACATTCTTTAACTCAAGGATTTCCAAGATGTAGGTCATACTTGATTTTAGCAATCATCAAGCTTGTATTTTTTATTTTGTTGAAAATGAAGAACATAAAATAAGTTTATAAAGAAATAGAGAAGATAATTGAAACCTCTAAGCTAAGTGATTGTATTTAATGATAAATGACACCACCATATACACTGATCACATATTTTTGACACCACCATAAATGAAGAAAACTTAATTGTCATTTTATTTGTAGGCCTTGCGAATATATTGGGGAGAAGATATGGACCACCAAAGCTTCCATTTTAACAAACTGAAGAGTTGGGTTGGGAGTATCTCTATGTTTTAACTTGGTTTATATTCCTCCATTGGGTATCTTTCTTGAAAATGATATCTATACATTCAATTATGCACATTATTATACCATGAAATTCTCATTGTTTGATTTGGTTTAGAACAAGAAATTGCAAGCCTATAAAAATGTTGTAGTTCTGAGTGACTTGAACGAATTAACTTGTTGCAAACTTGTAAATTTATAAACTTTTCAGTTGTAAATGAAAACTAATATCTTTAATTTATTTTCCTATTGTTGGATGCTTTACTATTTTTTAGCATTTATATTTCTGAATTTGGATTAGAACTATGCAGTACAAAAGGTTTCTTGGGTTTGGTATTGTTTTGATGCATTAGTACCAATGTTCACATTACTTGTTTTTATTTTATTTTTTTGTTATACTTGAGTAATTTTAAACAACTTGAAAAACTATTGAAACTTTATAGTTTTAGGATGAACTATTTGTGGTTACATAGTGAGAAATAAACTTTGTTGATTTTTCATTTCAAGAACTTGATATTTTTCCAATATATCCTACTATATCAGTAGTAGATGTTGGCGAATTGTACAATATTTTGTAATGGTTTTGGGTCATTGTTGAATTTTAGTTGTAAAATTTTATTAAATCTACTTGGGCATGCTGCACCAATAATTTTTTTTTGCATTTTTTTAACAACAAGCAAAAATAGTTATAAAAGAATTTATTACAACAATCCCTTAAAATAGTTCAAAATAGTCGTGAAAGATTCTAACTCTATCACAACTTCACACATTACGACGGTTGTATGACCATTGTTAAAGGCCTATTATAAATGGCATTGCCTGCCGCGAAATGAGTATTTTGCTGTAGTGGAATATCCCATAATTATAAAAGGATATATTAATGCAACTAGAACAATGTAGAATCCAAATCGAAGCCTACGACTGAATGGATCTTCACACTAAATGGTGCTGCTACATGTTAAGGTTCCAAGTAGCAGACTTGTATTTTTGATTCAACAACGTTTTCAAAACTAATTGCATTAGCAGATGCAAGTAAAGAGATGAATGGCTTAGGAGTCTTTTAACATAAATTCCTTTATGAAAAAATCTATCCTTTACAATCATGTTTAATTTGTGATAATCAGGCTATGATTTATAATGTTTCTGACAAAACTTATAATGGAAATCTGATGCAGGCCAAGCTATAAGTCTCCAAAGCATAAGTCGTGACCGACTTAACTAGGGAGAAGGCATAAGTCGTGACCAACTTAACTGGGGAGAAGGCATGAGTCATCCATGACTTAACGAAGGTGAGGAGATAAGTCATCCACGACTTAAGGAAGTAGACATAAGTCGTACACGACCTAAGGAAGCGCCACGAGATAACAAAGTAGTAGCGCGTGTTGAAGACCTAAGTCGACTACGACTTAAAGGAAATGTTTTAAGTCTTCCACGACTTAACTAGAAACCAAAGGGAAAGGTTACTTTGAGTTCACGACTTAACGAAGCTGAAGGTATAAGTCGTCCACGACTTAACAAAAAGCAAGAAGAGGAAGCGAGTTACGACCTAGAAGAATTAACTCATAAGTCGCCAGGTTATAAGTCGCTGAAGATTCTTAACTATTGAAGTCCTTAAGTCGTAAGTCGTGTGAAACTGGCTACCTCTTAAGTCGCTACGTATTTTTAGGTCGTTACCGACCTAAGTTAAGTCGCTGAAGATGGAAACCGTAGATTCTTGTGCCGCCATATTCTAGGCCGTTGTTCTTTAAGATGCGGAGGATGTTAAGTCGCATGTTTTAAGTCGCAGGTTATAAGTCGTAAACGACTTAAGTGTTATAAATTCGTGATGTATGGGTTGCTTTGTTAAGTCGCTATGTACTATGTGTTGTATTTCTTTAAGTCGTATGTCGTCTGTTTCGTATGTCGTCTGTTTGTAAGTCGTATGTCGTCTGTCTTTCTTTGAGTCGTTCGTGATAAGTCGGTTCCGACTTAAGAGTTGTATAGAATTTTGTTTTGTTTTGTAACTCCTATAAATAGGCCGGTGGTGCCATTTGTAATAGTTTAGTTGATTTTAAATAAAACTCTTGTTTTGTTAGCTTTGTGCTTTCGCCAAATTGGTAGTCAAGTGTAATCTTCTATCTCCTCTTTCGGATAATCGAGTGCGCTCGATTCAACGACTGCAGAAGCCGATTCACGGAATCTGGTGCGCTAGATCAACCTATGAAGAATCGCAGATCTTTGAACCCGGTATCGTGCGCGATCAACGAGTTCGGGATAGCTAGAATTCGGTATCTTTGGATCAACGAATTCGGGCATTTCAGTATCTTCCAATCCATCGATTGCTACTCTCATCGATCGATATTGTTTTTGATTAATCCCCTGCGTCAGTTTTGGTATCAGGGCTTGTTTTAGCCAATCATAGCTAAATCGAGTCTTGGAGCCGATTTGTTTGAAGTTTGAAGTTGTTGTTCATCGTGTTCATCGCAAATTGCAACAAAGGGGGAGTTTTCGATCCATTTCATTTTGGATCTAAGTTCGAATTGTGTTTAAATTTGAAGTGTGAAGAACTTCGGCCGAGATAAGCAAGTGAAGGCTGTGTACATCATTTGACCGAGAATTGAAGAGTTTGAAAGTTTCAAGTATGCCGCAGAGAAGAGCTAATCGTCACCAAAACGTAGAAGCTTTGTATCGAAGAGAAGAAGCTGATGAGATGGAGCAAAGAATCAATGAAAACTTTAGTGAAAAGCTTAACGAAGGAATTGGACGATTAGAGAAGATGATGTTAGAGATGAATCAGAATCGAAGAAGGGTTTCACCTGAATCTAACCATGGGGGAAGTCGAGTCTCACCACATTCCAATCGAGAAAGAAGTGTTGATGATGATCAAAGGCATGGGAGGAATGTGAATGATCGAGAACGGAGGAATGTAGATAGAAGGGATGTTGGTGGTCAGGATAGACAACGATATACATCTGATTTTGAAGAGGAGTATGATGGTGGTAGTGTTCGAGGATAAGGACGAGGACAAGGTAGAAATCACTCTGAGTATGATCACAAGTGGGAGTCGGGGATGAAGACTGAAATTCTTGAATTCAAAGGTGGTATGCAAGCAGAGGAGTTTCTAGATTGGGTGGCTAATGTTGAAGAGATTTTTGACTTCAAAGAAGTTCCAGAACATCGTAGAGTGAAGTTGGTTGCTACAAGGTTGAGGGGTAGAGCTTTGGCATGGTGGCAGCAAACCAAACTTACACGTGAACGAATGGGGAATTCAAAAGTTGAATCTTGGGAGAAGATGAAGAAATTGATGAAAGCAACGTTCTTACCTTACAATTATCAATCTTTGATGTATCAACGTTTGCAGAATTTGAGGCAGGGCACAAAGAATATTAATGATTACGCAGATGAGTTTTATCAGCTTATTGCGAGGAATGATATTATGGAAACGGAAGAACAACTGACATCTAGATTTGTTGGGGGGTTGCGAATGCAGATTTCGGATATGGTTAACATGTTTGATCCCAGATCTATAGCGGAAGCACATCAGAAAGCGTTGGCTTGGGAGAAACAGGGAAGACGAGGAGGTGGTATGTTTACAAATTCCAACAATCCAGTGAAGGGTGTTAGTGGGAGTTCTAATGTTTCAAAAGCTGTTGCGAAACCGGTTGTGAATGAGGTTGGGAAGATGAAAGTCAATAATGGTTTCAAGTGTTATAATTGCCAAGAAATGGGCCACAAAAGTAGCGAATGTCCAAAGCCGAAGAAGAGAGCTATGATAGCGGAGGTTGAGGATGAGGATGAAGAAGCTGAATGTTTCAATTCACCACCTGATGAGGAGGAAGAAGTGTCGGGAGACGAAGGTTATAATCTAATGATGAAGAGGTCCTGTTTAACACCAAAGCAAGAGGAGGATTGTAGTTGGTTAAGGAGCAATATTTTTCAGTCAACATGTACCATTCTGGGGAAGGTTTGTAAATTTGTATTGATGCTGGAAGCTGTGATAATATAATTTCTTCAGAAGCTGTGAGGAAGTTGGCGTTGAAGACTGAGAAACATCCGAAACCGTACAAGCTAGCTTGGTTGAGGAAAGGCGGGGAGGTGAAGGTTGGACAAAGGGCTTGTGTGAAGTTTTCAATTGGAAAGAAATACAAGGATGAAATCTGGTGCGATGTGGTAGATATGGATGTCTGTCATTTGTTGCTGGGGAGACCGTGGCAGTATGATAGGGCGGTGCTACATGATGGGCATACCAACAGTTACAGTTTCATGTTTGAAGGCACAAAGATTACTCTAGTTCCAAAGAAGCGACAACAGGAGGAAAACAAGTTGGAGGAGATTGAAGAGCTTAAAACATTGTTATCTTTGAAGGAGTTTGTGAAGGAAGTAGAGGAGGAGCCTGAAGTGTTTTTGTTGATTGGGCGAGAGAGCAGTGAAGAGGTTGAAATTTCGGAAGAAGCGAAACCAGTTTTGAAAGAATTTGACGATGTATTTACAAAGGAGTTACCAACGGAGTTGCCACCGTTGAGGGATATACAACATCAAATAGATCTTGTTCCAGGTGTTGTGTTGCCACACAGACCACATTATCGAATGAGTCCAAAAGAACATGAAGAACTGAGGAGGCAAGTGGAAGAATTGCTTGAACAGGGGCGTGTGCAGGAGAGTTTAAGTCCTTTTGCTG
Source organism: Allium fistulosum (assembly GCA_030737815.1). NCBI lineage: Eukaryota > Viridiplantae > Streptophyta > Magnoliopsida > Asparagales > Amaryllidaceae > Allium > Allium fistulosum. Next base: position 1,151,531,331 of record CM060905.1, read on the forward strand.
TACCAGCTTTATTGGTACCCAAAAAGGATGGAACGTGGAGGATGTGCACAGATAGTAGAGCATTGAATAAGATCACAGTCAGATACAGATTTCCGATGCCGAGGCTTGATGATCTATTGGATCAAATCAGTGGGTCCGTAATCTTTTCTAAGATTGACTTGAAGAGCGGTTATCATCAGATTCGCATTAGACCAGGGGACGAATGGAAGACAGCATTCAAGACGACGGAAGGATTGTATGAATGGTAGGTAATGCAGTTTGGTCTATCGAATGCACCAAGTACATTCATGAGGGCGATGAATCAAATTTTCAGGCCATGCATTGGGAAATTTGTGGTGGTTTACTTCGATGATATTCTAATCTACAGTGCTAGTACAGAAGAGCATGTTCAACAATTGAAGAAAGTGTTAATTATTATTCGAGAAGAACAATTCTATGCTGCTACAAAGAAGTGTGTTTTTATGGCGAAGAGTGTTTTATTTCTGGGGTATGTTGTGTCAGAAGAAGGAATACAAGTTGACCAAAGTAAAGTCGAAGCTATCAGAGATTGGCCGCAACCCAAGACGATAACGGAAGTTCGTAGTTTTCATGGGTTGGCTTCATTTTATCGAAGGTTTATTCCACACTTTAGTAGTGTAATGGCGCCTGTTACAGATTGTATGAAGGGTAAACAGTTTGCATGGACGGAGGAAGCCGGGGTTGCTTTTGATCAAATCAAAGGACTCTTGACGTCTGCACCAATTCTAATATTACCAAATTTTTAGCTAGTGTTTGATCTACACACTGATGCATCCAAGGTTGGGATTGGAGGAGTGTTGAGTCAGAGGGGACGTCCGATTGCATACTTTAGCGAGAAGTTATCAGGAGCAAAGATGAGATACAGTACATATGATGTGGAATTTTATGCTGTTGTGCAATCTAATAAACACTGGAGACACTATCTATTTCAGAAAGAGTTTGTTCTTTACACTGATCATGAGGCATTGAAGCATTTACAAGGGCAAGACAAGATTTCAGCGAGACATGCATCATGGATTGCATATCTGCAACAGTTTACTTTTGTTGTTAAACACAAGTCAGGAGTGACGAATCGTGTGGCTGATGCTTTGAGCCGAAGGAATCACTTGTTAACTACGATGAAAGTTGAAGTAACAGGATTTGATGTGTTACCAGAATTATTTGACGAAGATCCTTACTTTGCAAAGTTTGTTGATAAAGTCAAGAATGGGGAGACGGATGAGTTTTTGATGGTAGATGGTTTTCTGTTCAAAGGAAATCGATTGTGCATACCTGATTGTAGTTTGAGAATGAAGATTGTAAAAGAGCTACATGAAGAAGGACATGTTGGGAGAGACCGTACATTACAATTGATTTCACAGTTACTTTTGGCCATCAATGAGGAAAGAGGTGGAGAGGTTTGTGGAGCGATGTCATATCTGTCAGGTTTCGAAAGAAACTGCGACTAATGCTAGTTTATATATGCTGTTACCTGTACCAACTAAACCATGGGTTGATGTGAGTATGGACTTTGTATTGGGGTTGTCGAGAACGCAGCGTGGTAATGATTCCATTTATGTGGTGGTTGACCGATTTTCGAAAATGGCACATTTTATTGCTTGTAAGAAGACGGCGGATGCTGTTCATGTTGCTCAATTATTTTTCAAGGAGATATATCGACTTCATGGATTACCAGAATCTATTGTGTCGGATAGGGATACTCGTTTTCTGAGTCATTTTTGGCTAAGTTTGTGGAAGATGGTGGGAACAAAGTTGAACTTTAGCAGCGCTTATCATCCGCAAACGGATGGACAGACCGAGGTTGTGAACAGATCATTGGGAAATTTATTACGATGTCTGGTGCAAGATAATCTGAAGAGTTAGGATGTGAAGTTATGTCAAGCAGAGTTTGCTCATAATCATGATGTGAACCGTAGTACGGGTTTCAGTCCGTTTCAGATTGTATATTCTACTTTGCTAAAGGGTCCGTTGGAGTTAACGATCATACCACAACCAAAGAAGACAGTCAAGCGAGCTGCTGACTTTGTTGAAGGATTGACAGAATGTCATAAAATCGTTCAGGAACGATTGGAGAAAGCAAATGAAAAGTACAAACGATCTGCAGATTTGAAACGAAGAAGTGTTGAGTTTAATAAAGGAGATTGGGTATATGCCGTGTTAACAAAGGATCATTTTCCAATAGGCGCTTATAACAAATTAAAAGCTAGTTGGTCCTGTGGAAATCGTCAAACGGATTAATGAAAATGCTTATAAATTGAAACTGCCGGAGGGTGTGTACACGTCGGACGTATTCAATGTTAAGCATCTCGTACCTTATCACGGGGATGAGCATATTACGGGGGAGGAAAGTGCAAATTCGAGGACGAATTACTTTCAACCAGGGGAGGATGATGCAAGCCAAGCTATAAGTCTCCAAAGCATAAGTCGTGACCGACTTAACTAGGGAGAAGGCATAAGTCGTGACCAACTTAACTGGGGAGAAGGCATGAGTCGTCCACGACTTAACGAAGGTGAGGAGATAAGTCATCCACGACTTAAGGAAGTAGACATAAGTCGTACACGACCTAAGGAAGCGCCACGAGATAACAAAGTAGTAGCGCGTGTTGAAGACCTAAGTCGACTACGACTTAAAGGAAATGTTTTAAGTCTTCCACGACTTAACTGCAAACCAGAGGGAAAGGTTACTTTGAGTTCACGACTTAACGAAGCTGAAGGTATAAGTCGTCCACGACTTAACAAAAAGCAAGAAGAGGAAGCAAGTTACGACCTAGAAGAATTAACTCGTAAGTCGCCAGGTTATAAGTCACTGAAGATTCTTAACTCGTGAAGTCCTTAAGTCGTAAGTCGTGTGAAACTGGCTACCTCTTAAGTCGCTACGTATTTTTAGGTCATTACCGACCTAAGTTAAGTCGATGAAGATGGAAACCGTAGATTCTTATGCCGCCTTATTCTAGGCCGTTGATTCTTTAAGATGCGGAGGATGTTAAGTCGCATGTTTTAAGTCGCAGGTTATAAGTCGTAAACGACTTAAGTGTTGTAAATTCGTGATGTATGGGTTGCTTTGTTAAGTCGCTATGTACTATGTGTTGTATTTCTTTAAGTCGTATGTCGTCTGTTTCGTATGTCGTCTGTTTGTAAGTCGTATGTCGTCTGTCTTTCTTTGAGTCGTTCGTGATAAGTCGGTTCCGACTTAAGAGTTGTACAGAATTTTGTTTTGTTTTGTAACTCCTATAAATAGGCCGGTGGTGCCATTTGTAATAGTTTAGTTGATTTTAAATAAAACTCTTGTTTTTTTAGCTTCGTGCTTTCGCCAAATTGGTAGTCAAGTGTAATCTTCTGTCTCCTCTTTCGGATAATCGAGTGCGCTCGATTCAACGACTACAGAAGCCGATTCACAGAATCTGGTGCGCTAGATCAACCTATGAAGAATCGCAGATCTTTGAACCCGGTATCGTGCGCGATCAACGAGTTCGGGATAGCTAGAATTCGGTATCTTCGGATCAACGAATTCGGGCATTTCAGTATCTTCCAATCCATCGATTGCTAGTCTCATCGATCGACATCGTTTTTGATTAATCCGCTGCGTTAAAATCTATACATTGAGTCTTAGACATCCGATGGGAAGGCAATTACTCAAAAGTAGAGTAATTGCAATCGATTATATAGAAACAAAGAAAAGCTATGATGATCCACTAAGTAATAGTCTTTCAGAGGAATTGGTTTCTACAACATAAAAAGAGAGAGGACTTAAGGTCTATGAATGAAGATTGATCGTCCTTAACAGAAACACAACATGTGTTTAATAAGTTGATGTTAATAGTTTTTTCCTTTAAAATATGCACAGGTTGTTCATTTAGCTGTGCTCACTTCATTTGATAAGTTGATGTTAATAGTTTCTTGATGATTTTCAAATTTTCTACTCTTTGAATACTTTGGTTAAGATTGCAGTTTCATTAAAATCAAGAGCTTCAACTAGAATTACATCATCATCAACTTCATGGCCTGATTCTGATACCAATTGTGAGGAAACATGGTATTTTTTGGAGTATTTAGGCATAGTGTGAGGAAATATGGAATTATTGGAGGAAACAAAGAAACCACATGAGAAAACTAAAATGCGGAAGAACAAAAGAATGAATGTTGAGAAAGAAATGGATTTTCATTCATTCCTACATTTATACACACATATATCCTTCAATTTACATGCATAAATGCATGCATGTGTTATCCTTCAATTTAGAAGAGATAAACTATTGCAAAAACCTATTTAGCCATTTTTGAACTGTATTTATGAGCCATTACACTCTAGTAATTCATCCAAATCATTTGACATTATTAAGAGTTTACTAAAGGCAATTCAATATTTAATTAGTTATGATCATTTATCTGTTTTCCTCGCTTTCCTACAAGTTATTCTCATTGTCTTTCAGCTAGCTGCTTTGAGATGATATGAGACTCTCAATCATGCTTGTCTGGCCAACTCATGCTAGTGGTAAGTGTTAGATTTTGGCGATACAATATTCTATATTTAAGTAGACTTTGGTGATATTTGGATCAATGTGGAATTATGACTCAAATATATTGCCTCTTTTATAGATTTTGGAGATGAATAACTGCCTCTTTTATCACATTAAAGAAGGAAAAGAATTATCTATATGGGAATGATTCATTTTGGGAGATGAAAAGAATCAATGGCTAATTAAAGAAACATTTAATCAAAACTATTATAAATAGGAATGTGTATGGTTCAGTAGATATGTAGGAAAAAAGTTATTTTTCTGGGTTTTTTAGGGATTGAGATATCTTCTCAATTTTAGGCCTTCTCTTGTAATCATTTGGTGAATTAATAAAGGTTTTGTTTGAAGGAACTTGTTTGTTATTGTTTTCTTTAATTCTTATCTTTTCTTAAATCTAATTGTGTAGGGATTATAAAATAAACCCTAACAGTTGGTATCAGAGCTACTACACAAATTTTTTGAAGAGAGTTTGGTTATGAAGAATATAAGCATTGAAAAACTTAACGAGATAAATTAAGGGTTATAGAAGACGAAATTGGAGGATTTTCTATATCTTAATGATCTTCACCAACCATTGAGGAAAAAAGGGGAGAAACTTATTAATTTATCTGAAGCAAAAGGAAGACTTTGGATAAGAAGGCTACAGTTGCCATTCGGTGTTTTTTTGGAGAATTTTGTTTTTTATATTGTTGCTAATAAAACATCTGCTTATGCAATCTGGAAGAAATTGGAAGGAATTCATGCAATGAACTCTACAATAAATAAGCCTCTTCTTATGGGAAGATTGATGAATTTGAAACTTAAAGAAGGCGGGTCAATTGGAGAGAATGTAATGATTTTCAAGCAATTGTAAACCAATTAGTGGCTGTAAATTACAAGATGGATGATGAGACACAAGCCTTGGTGTTGATGAGTTCATCACTGGAGAGTTGAGAAATGCTTATGTTTGTATTGAACAAATCAAATTCGGATGGAGTTGTTTCAATGGGATCGATGGTTAGTAGCTTGCTTAATGAGGAAATGCGAAGGATGAACCTAATGGAAGGAAATGATTAGAAAGAAAAAGAAAGTAGAAATTCGATTGAATATGTCAATCTTCCTAGTAGAGGTAGCCATCCAAATATGGAAAAACGATCAAATATATCAAACATGGAAAGAGATTCCATATGCTATCACTATGAAAAAACCAATTATCAGTTGAGATTTTGCAATAAGCTTAAAAAGACAAAAGAAAGAATGAAGGAATTAGAGGAAGACAAAGATAAGCTTGATGAAGAAGCAATGACGAGGTGAATGTTGGTATTAGTAATAATATTCTCTGTGATAACGTAAGAAAAGGAAATGGATGGGTTCTTGATTAGGATGCATGTTTCTATATATACCACCAAAAGGGAGCAGTCATTGATTATAAGGAGTAAGAGAGCAAGGTTGATTTTGCTAATGGTGGAGACTTGCATGTTAAGGCTGTAGGTTTCATTAGGTTGAAGATGTATGATGGAAAGGCGGTTAAATTCACAAGAGTTAGGATGTAACGATTCACCTCAAAACATGCCTGAATTCCGACCTAGAAAAGGCCTAACGAAACTTAGACTCATTCCAAAGCTGGCTGTTGGTTAGTATTAAGAACAAAACATAGAGTTATTTATTTAAACATTCAGAAACTCACAGCGGAAATATAAAATATACTATTAGAATTGTACACATTTTATTTAAAATTTCAAACCGTCAAAACAACAACAACTTAATCACTTTCAACAACACCAAATATTCCTCATTCAATACTCCAATGTTACAACAGCATTCAATGGGTACATCAAAAATAAAGAAAATAACATAAGTAGATAAATAGTAACCACCACAAGTCTATGTCTCCGCCACCAACTTCGAAAATCTGTATCGACATCTCTAACCTGTGTTGTAATGAGGAGGGAGTCGAAATAATATGTCTGGTGAATAAAGTCTTGAGCCTTTCTATAATAGTACTTGGACCATATAATTTAAGTAAGAATATGTCTTACGTATCTTAATCATATTATAAGTTTCTAGACCATAAGCCCTAAGGCTTTTTTGGTCCACTTTTCTATCAACCCAAAAACACATATTAATCATCAATAATGTCTTAACAATGCAAGAGATAATACCCAAGCCACTTAATACCTTTTTAATGGAAACTAAGCAAAGAATGGCCGTTTGATAGCTCAATTAAGCCAGGTTCTCGTTATTTACTACCTATCCCGAGGCAGATACCTCTTCGGTACTATCTAGCTGACATTGCGTGGAATCTCTTCAAGCCACATACTACTTCAAATCTAAAGCGGACCATCCTCGAGATATCCTCTACCATGCTATCCATTTACCATGGCCATTGAATAATTCTACTATGGGGAAGAGGCGGACCCTTAACTAGCCACTTACTACCTTCAATCCTCGAAGCAGGTCCTTTGTATTATAACCCGTAACCCAACCATGACGTCTCACATGATTCTGACTATCATAGGTACTAGTAGCAAGATTAGCGGGGTAGGTTTACCCTAAAAATTTGGGACTAACCTTGCATCCTATATGGTTATAGGCAATTTCTTACATCATGCCCAAAGTCACACTTCTGTTAGCCAAATTAGCTGGATAGACTTTTAAGTGCTTTTCACTGACCTCGCATCCTTGTAGCTTAGCTATAATCTAAAATATTCTCTTTATATATTATCCCACATCTCATCGCATTACAAATCAAGGCCTTATTAGACAAACATTATTTCGCCTTTACAATTAGTTACTTTCCTTAGGGGGATTTATTGATAATTAATATTATATTAACTACATAATTAATACGTTATTTATGCTAATATATATATATATATGTGTGTGTGTGTGTGTGTGTGTGTGTGTGTGTGTGTGTGAGCGCGCGCGCGCGCGTAACCGTGTGTGTGTGTGTGTGTGTTTGTACACACATAAATATAAACACGCATCTAAAGTAAGCATGCGAAGATTGCGCATAAACTAATGTTTAAATGTAAAAACTTCAAATTTATACAAATCCAATTCCATATCAACAAATATACCATAAATACAATGTCCACAATTCAATCAATAGACTTGTATAAAAATAGAATCCATACCCAGTTTATTTAATATTAAAATAGTGGTATCAACATAAATAAAAACTTTCCATTCAAATACTTTTAAGCTCTATTCAACTTCTTTGTATAAAATTGAAAAGGGGAATTTCTATTTAAATTGCAGAAATAGACGGTGTAAACTACGAATAAAAGAATCTATACCTTACACACCATTTTCAATTTACTCTTTTCAAAACCCTTAAGCAAATCCAAAGAAAAATATAAGAGGTCGAATAGAGTGTAAAACATTAAATTGCAATACTTACACAATTCCATTATTTTGATATATAGAACAATTGAGATTCGAACATAAAAATTGACATTTCACTTTAGAGGAATTTTAGAGTTATAGTGTGATCTTTGCGTAAACAAAATTCCCCAAAGGAATATATTTGATCCAAGTTATACTATACAATTACTAAAATATGGAAACCAAAAATTTTGACATTAAACCAATCCTTAGCTCTTCCCTTTTTGGATTTGATATGCCTGCTTTATTATCTTTCAGATCCCTCCTTTTAGAAATATACAATAAGGGTATTATATATGAATTATTCAGAAATTTAGGGAATGGAAGAGAAAAAGATGAGAAACTGAATAATTAAACATCTAAAATTCTAACCAGAAAACCTAAAGTATTTTTTCTGAATCTTCAAGGAGAGAGACCACCAAAGTTTCGGTTGGTTCCCAAAATGATTTGTGAATAAAAGTGAGGGGGGCACGCTCTTATTTATAGTGGATAGAAAGCACTAAAACCGTCGGATTTAAAATGGTTTAAAATAATAAAATCTGAGTCGTTCAAATTGCTCAAAACCCTAGTCGCCGTCAATATGGACCGGTCGACCATCCTTACCCTACCAGTTGACCACCAATAGTCGACCAGCCCATGGTAGGCGGTCTATCGGTGGTCTTATTTGGGAATGTTTTCCTACCGCCATTGATTAATTTATTTTATTTCTTAATTAAACTTTTAACGTTAACCTTGATTTTAACATTTACTTAATCTTCAAATCTAATTACTATTAATTTTTGAATTTCAAAGTTTGGAATTTATTTTTAATTTGAATTTTGAATTTTATTTAAAATATTTTAAATCCGAAGACTTCAAATGTCCATAATGTTTTCGTTTGAGCTCCGTTTTCAAAACATTATATACAAAAATTGATTAGAAAATCATCATGAATGCAACAACATAACTTTAGTGGTCAAATTATGACTTTAACAAGATTTTCATTTTTAGCCTTATTATTAATTTATTAATTAATTCTTTTCTTATTAGTTATTTCTTATTAATTTTTACGAGGTGTTACATTCTCCCCCCATAAAAAGGATTTTTGTCACCGAAATCCCTAAGAGACGTATAGCCTAATGCACATTAAGCATCTATGTTTTACAACCAGTTATCTACACAATTATCTACTCAACCAATAGTGCAATGTGATTATGTATGCAAACATACTACAAATGATTTCAACCCTAGCATAAATGCAAGTGTCATGATATATAAGCATGTATGCAGCATCCTAAACATGCAAAAGTTTTCTATATATATGAGTCCAAATGTGACAATGAACAGTGTGGCAAGCATCTCCTACCATCCAATCTAACAACCAAATTGCAACCCAAACCTAATTTTGGGGTGAAAAGTTTACCAGTGAAAAGCTCAAATTGAGAAGTCCTCATGCTTTCCGCCCAACTTTCCCCCCATTGTACTCGTACCGGCCTAATTTCTTTGTTGCGGAGCTTCCTAGTTCCGTGCTCCATAATGCGTGCGGTGACATGGGATACTATTGACTCCGTTTTAGTGTCCCTCTAATTGATCAGGCTCTACCAGAGTGGTTGTGCTTGTAGGTAATGTGGATTATGGATCTTAAGGCAGAATTAACACTAGAGGGGGGGCATAGTGTTTAATTAATTTTATGAATCTTTTTAAATTAAACCCAAACAGATGCAATTTACAAACACAGAGACAATCACAAAACCAGACACAGATGAAAATAGTAAATAAAAGCAATAAAGGAAAGAACACACCGAAATTTTATACTAGTTCAGAGTTACTCTACATCCAGTCCCACACAATTTCCTATGTAGATTTCTTTTCAAATATAATGTCGATATTACAACGTTGATTTCAAGGCCACGAGATACACCCTCCTGTCTCCGAGTCCAGGCAAACTCTCTTCATTTAACTAGGCTACAAGATCACCTAATTGATCTATGGGCTACTATCACACCCAATTGATTTACGGGACACAATCACACCGTTTCCAATCATACTTTGATAGAGAGAGACTCGATACACTTCGATCTTTGATTACAAATGATCCTATAACTCTGAATAGCACTGAGATCTTTGAGAGAGTGTGGTAGAGAATCAAAGTAGAGACGATCGATTTTGATTCACTTAGGATTTTGGTAGAGTTTTGTTAAGAATGTTTAAAAATAAGAATAGAAGAGAAAGAGGAGAGAAAACAAAGAAATCTTAAGTAAAAATTCATTGAAAGCTACTGGTATATTGTAACGACCCGACTTTCTATGCCCAGAAAGTCGCATCATTATGAAGAAAGAAAGGGGTAGAAAATAGAAAAGAAAAGAAGAAAGAAAGAAACAACAACAACGATCTCACAGCGGAACGAATAAATTATATTAATAACATAAACTATTACATAGTATACAACAATTTACAGAGTTACACAGCATATACATCACTTACTAGACAGTTATAAACATCTGTCTAGACATTACAACTCAAATACAAGACAAGACACTATCACAGATATCAACACAGCGGAATACTATATCTACGAACGCCGAAGCCTCCTGCTCCATTGCTCCTCCAGAATATTCGTCAAAGCTAAACCTGAATCCCTTGACTACTCGTAAAAATTTGAGTACCCAAGAGTTTATAAAACAGAAATAAACACTTGGGTCAGACATGGGTCTGGTGTGAGTAAACGGGTTAAAATTGTTTAACTTCAAAACCTTTTGAAAACAAAGGTATCACGTAAGACTTCCCACACATAAACATGGAAAAGTTTTTACCTTACGCTAACCAAAACATTTGATAGGAAATCCAGTTATATTATAATAGGGTCTAGGGTTTTCAAGTAAAATACAGAAATAGCTGAAATGCTTACATCTCACATTCCAACATAGTTGGGCACAACTAATACGTACGGCACTTATTGGAGTTTGGATTCCATACAATGGCAGGGCTACTGGGGTACCGCCCGTCACAGTACGTGGCCTAGATCACCGTACCGAGGAGTACGCCCGCTCCCCTGCAACACAAAGCCGGAACCATCCCTTACTGGATAATTCCGAACAAGATAACCCCGTAGTTGGCGCGACCAACCACACACTAAGCCGAATAAAAAGAAAAGGGACCTCTAGACAGGGATCTATCTTGCTCTCAGTGGGTGCTACCCACGAAGCCTTGCTGCACCTCCCCTGTTTTAGCCATTCCCGGTAGATGAGGCTTGAGGTTACGATTACCTTTAATCAGAACATATCACTTAGAATGCTCATCGTCCGCCTGACGATGTGCTGAAAGCATTCAATCCATATAAGTTCGTTCCGGGTTCGAACGAAACCGAAGGCATTATCTTGTTACACTCGTTTTGGAATCACCCTCAGAGTTAACGACAATAACCCTTGTACTCTGAATCTTCATCTTCACTTGAGATTCTCGACCTATCGTAAATTTGGATCGATGTGGTATTCGGGTCTCCAGACCTGGAATTCCGGTATACGGAAACCCGATCCCGGTCTCATCGAAATCCAAAACGTATCTTTTAAGGCCAAGTTGTTTAAAGGTTTAAACATTTAAACTTATATTCTGAATGATATAAACAGATAGATAAATAACATTATCACAATAGATAATTCATATCAACATTCATCTCACAAAGCAGCATATATCATATATATATCAGAGACATACAAATCATCCAATATCAACCAATCACCCAATATCAATCATCTATAAGCAGAATTGATTAACTCCAAATCAATTTAATTAACCTTTAATTAAATTAATTACTACCCTTTAATTACTTGGATTACTATAATCCTGCTTACTATCATTAATTAATTATAAATTAATTAATTAAACATCTTAATGATCTTCCTTAATTAATCTTCCTTGATTAATTATACTTTAACTACATTCAAGTAATTATCCTTAACCATATTCAGTAATTAACATTTAATTACTATCATTAATTATAATAATTAATGAACCTTCATTAATCAATTAACTATAATTAATTTTATTAATCCTCAATTAATTACAATTAATTAATCATATTTAAATTAATTACTTTTATTAATCAACCTTGATTAATTTTATTAATTAAATAATCCTTACTAATTAATTAATTTTAATTAATTAATTAATTTTAATTAACCACTTCATTAATTAGTCTTAATTAATCATAAACAGTAATTAACAATTTGTAATTACTTATCTTAATTTATTTATATTAATCTTGATTAATTAATCTAATTAATTAATCTTTAATTACTTCATTAAGTAATTATTAATCAATTATATTAACAAATAATCCTTAATTTATTTACTTTATTAATTAATTACTTTTTTAATTAATTACCCTTAGTAATTATCCTCAAATTAATCACATTCCTTAATTAATTAATTACTTTAATTACTTAACTAAAATAATTAAGTAATTTAACTTTTAATTACTTACATAAGTAATTATCTTCTAATTACTTCCATTAATAATCTTGATTACTTTCTTAATTAATTACTTAACAAATAAGTAATTCCATTACTAAATAATCCTTAATTCATTAATTAATTAACTATTCCATAATTAATTAATCTCAACAATTATATTAATCAATTCCTTAGATTAATAACATCAAGTGATTACCCTTTTATCACTTTAACTAATTACCCCATGAGTAATTTTCCTATTAATTACTTCCATAAGTAATTTTCTTTTCTTAATTACATGAGTAATTATTCATTAATTACTTTACTAAGTAATTACACTTAATTAATCATAATTGATTATCTTAATTAATTAGACTAATTAATTAATCTAAAATTAATTACATTAATTAATTAATCATCACTTAATCTTTAATTAATTTATTTCTTAATTACCTTCATTTCCACTAATTACTTCATTAAGTGATTATTCTTAATTACAAATAGTAATTAAGCTTTAATTTAATTTATTTATTATTTATCCTTAATTAAATTCAATCTTTAAAGATAGACTTTAAATTAAATTACATATTAATTTCTATCATTAAACTTCATTAGAAAAACATTTAGGAATCAATTTTAATTGAAAATATAAAATTTACTCTAAACAAAACAATTTAAACATTCAAATTTAACATTTAAAATCTTTGAAAACTTGTTAAATATTTTCTTTACTTTTAAACTATGATTCCCTTTGTTTAACATAAATCTGGATTCTGTTTTATCTTAGATTTAAAAACCTATACATGTTTATAAAAAAAAACTCTTAATCCTGGAACAACTAAAATCGACCCAAGCTCAAACATCAAACCCCGAGCCAAACTACAATCTTCCCCGAGCTAGCTTCGAGTCACTCGCCTTTTCATCTGCTTCGAGTCGACCATCCCCTCGCACGAACCCAAACCCGAGTCGCCTCTTCTTTCCCAAACACGATCGTACCCAGATATCCCAAGCGTGCACACGTGCACGTGCACTAACGTCGCCGGCCACCATAGATCGTCGCGACCATCGTTGATCATCCCACGATCGCACGCGAGAACAACCAAGAACCCAGATCGTACAAATGTCACACGAGTCGAAATCGAGCCTCCTCGTTCAAAAACTGTAACGAACGTACTCGACAAAATCATCTCGCCGTCGACGATCAGAACGACTGGAACCACGGCATTCATCCCAGAGCATCACCACATTGCCACGCTTCTGAATTCCCTCACGCGATCATCTCCGGTTCACCATGGCCATCGTGAGAGCCCCCTGTCAGCATCGTTCCAAACTGTCTTTAGAACCCTAGTTCGCCGTCCCTCGACCACCACAATCACCAGAAAATTATCCCACTATTTTTCCTATAACCGACCACACTTCGGCCACCTCCAACCCAAATCTCATCAGACGCTACCATGCCGATCGCCAGAAATCGGCGATAAACCCAATTCCAAACATCCCCTATTTCCTCCCGAATTACTATATTCAAAATTGTGATTTTAATACCCAAATTCATTATTTCACAATTCGATTTTGGTTACATAATCAAGAATATAAATTAGCTTGATCGATTTATAACTCACTTTTGATTTTCCTCTGTCATTTTCAAATTTTGATATCATTACTGCATTTGAATTCTTGAAATTATTTTTAAAATTTATAATACCTTATTATAGTCATTTCCCATTTACTAGTCCTAGCCTAAAATCAAGTGTATTAAGAGTAATGAATTTTTGTTTGGTGTGAACTTGAAACTGTGCATGTTACAGAACAGATTTTTATATATATATATACCTTCACAGGCATACAAACATTTCAAATATATATACATGCATCTATTCTATATACTAAGCAACACAATATACTAAAATCATTCATCACATGCATCCATAACAAAACATTTTAAAAACTGTTTTTAAGTTAAAATGTTTACTCACCAGATAATTGATGAACAGAGCTTAAATTTGAAAACTTCTTTTGAAAACTTTAAAACTGGAATACTTTAACCCCAAGAACCTTGCATGCTACTGAAGTTTGATTCCAGGTTAAAGAATTTGCATTTGAACTTTAGATTTTGAATGCTGCTTCAAAACTCAGGTTGAAAGGAAATGACTCCAGGCAGGTTTTTGATTTCCAGGTTGAAGAAAACTTTGCAATCATGTTTGAAAATGAACTACTGGTTTTGCATTTGAGTTTGAGAAACGAATTTCAGGTTTAAATGACAGAGTTGCTCCTTGCTCAGGTTGATCTTTGAAATAGTTGTTTGGTTTAGTTGCTTGGATTTCTCACAGCTTGTTTTTCAGTTTGGTTTTCAGTTTATATTTTAGTTTAGGAAGAAGAAAATGTTTTTGACAGAAAAAGATTTGTACAGAGAACTTTGAACGGAAAAGAAAATAGAAGCCAGGTTTCTCTAATTACTTATTTATAAAATTTAATTGACAAAGAAAAAAAAAGAATTGCCACTTGTTATTAGATTGATTATCAAGCTTACACTTGTTATTACCATGTGTTAAGATGTTAACACATGTCCTAAGTAATTAAATAAATTTTTATTTAATTTAAATGTTAATATAAAACTTTTCATACTTACTTTATTAATTAATAACATTTATCTTAGTATATGTATATATAAACTATTTTTAGAGAAAATATTATAAAACCAATTACCCTTTGAAAAAGTATTTATATTTTTATTAATTATGTAATATGGATTTATATAAAGTCATGTTTTATTTATTTGTAAACTATTTTTAGTTCAAAAGATATTTAAAAAGAAAGCTTATTTTAAACCAATTTAGTTTAATTATTTTTTTTTTAAAGAAAACAAATTAAAACCTTTATTAAATCTTATCTTTTGAATTTACATTATAAATCCAATTTAAAGTCAATTTAAAACAACACATTCAAATTTGAAATAACAATCTTATTTAAAACCATATAATTATTTAAATTACAAACCTAAGCTTATCTATCTACAATATATACAATTATATATATATTATAAATAGAAATCATTTTATTAGTTTTTAAAAGATAAATTCACTCGGTAAATATTTATTCAATTAGATTATTAAACCAATTCAAATATTTATTATCAAAGATTACAAATCAATTTAATTATTTAAACAGATTATTAAATTGATATTGCCCCAAATTTCCGGGATATTACATTCCTCCCCCCTTAAAATAATTTCGTCCCCGAAATTTAAAACAAAGGTAATTTAATAATCTTTTTAAATCACAAGGATGTATTATCATCCATATGCTAACAATCATAGCAACCAATCATCCAAACAAACAATTCTAACTATCCAGCGAAAAATTCTGAATAGAATTTCCTCGAGTTTCCCCAAGTATAAATATACCGGGATACTCACTCTACAAAATCCAAACAATCAACAATACTAAGCTATAGAGTTCTTACTCATCTAGATCTATAGAACTAAACAAGATATCAGACTACAGACGAGTCTGACTCAACAACTAAATCTTCCAGAACTGCTGGTTCCAAAACCAGAGATAGATCAAACACGTACTCCCTCAGAGATACGTAAAATACATTGACTTCCAGTTATCCAAACTGACAATTCAATCTAGTAGATCAAAGTACTTATCCAAATTAGATCACAGAAGAGATCCAAAATAACTCGGAGCTAACTTCCCAGACTTACCAAATCTTATAGCTCCCTTTAACCAGAGAAAAACTTCAACAACAACGAAGTCTCCAACTTCGAATTTCAAATTCCTTCGTCTCTTATCCACAAAATCTTCAGACGATCTCGGGCTACCTACAAATCCTTCCTGATCAACTCAACCTTCGCCGATGCTTCTAGAAACAAACAGGACCAAAAATAACTCAACCAATGATCCTCTCAAGATCTACCCAATCCAAAACACAACTCTACTACCATCAGTAGACTGAACTAACTTCTCCTATCTGGAAAAGACAAACAGGAGCACTCGCCAAACTGCTTCCGCTACACCACTCTGATCTGGAGTAGATAAGAATGCTGATGAAGAACACAAGCACAAACTGGACAACACATCCCAGAAAATCTCAGATAACTCAAGAGAACACTCAAACAATCGCAAGTCACTTTTTGCGATCAACCCAGCCTAACTGCAAAGAAAACTGTTCTCTCTTTACCAATCAGAACAGCTTATACTTATCTATCCTATCTATCGAAGAAATGGATCCACTCTGTTGCTTCTGAACTCCACCTCCAGAAAAACTGCTAAGCCGGAAGAATCTTCTTGTCGGCACACAAACATCTCCGAGCTGCACTGCTATCACAGCTAACCAAAGACTTCTAATCCAAAGGCTCCTTAAAACTAAAACCATCAACAAACCTCACAATGAACCTCCGAGATGGCAGACATCCCAAAAGAAACTCGGGACTCCGAACCAAACACCAAATAACTTACTCTTCTTAAGGAATAATGAGACCATGTCCGAATAACAACTAATCGACCTTAGTCTCATACTTCAAAATAGACAAAACTCTCTTACTCGATATCAGAGAATTCCTATACAGCCGAGTCTTTCCTGCGGTAGACATCAACTGTTCCTCCAATACCTTCTTAATCTTGTTCCAAAAAGAAAATCTCCTTCAGGAACATCCATAGATACTGCGTCTCATCACACAGCTACTATTACCTGAGATACCATCACTCGCTTCTGTTCTCCGACAGATCCAACTCTACTCATCCAACTCCTAAGATGAACTCCGAACCTTAACAGGTTTCCTTCAGAGATTGTGAAATCCTTACACAACTGTAAAGTTCACTCGAGACGGTATTAGGTTTACAGTCTCGATAGATACTCTTCCAACCTCAACACTCAGACTCCTAATCCTAGATGATAAATTATTATCATCCCAACCAATCATTATAAATACCATATACATTTAAAATGATATATTTTTTTTATACAGAAATTATATCTGGGTAAAATTATTTCATCTACCTTTTTAAAACAATATTGTGTCTGTTGGCCTGGTCAAGTGTTTAGAGATCCCTATCAATAACGTTAGCTACTCGTATTGACCAGAATCCATATACCACTCAACCGATCAATTAACACAATATAAAACCATTTTATATAACTAACAAATACGCGCTCTCGTATATATATACTCAGACTCAACAGGTTGCTACAGATCCTATCTCTATTGAACAATCCTTCCGAACCTAGGTATTCACTCAACCTAGTGTTCTGATATTCACTTAACCAAAAGCTTAGGCATTCGCTCAACCTATGATCTGATACCATATGTAACGACCCGACTTTCTATGCCCAGAAGGTCGCATCATTATGAAGAAAGAAAGGGGTAGAAAATAGAAAAGAAAAGAAGAAAGAAAGAAACAACAACAACGATCTCACAGCGGAACGAATAAATTATATTAATAACATAAACTATTACATAGTATACAACAATTTACAGAGTTACACAGCATATACATCACTTACTAGACAGTTATAAACATCTGTCTAGACATTACAACTCAAATACAAGACAAGACACTATCACAGATATCAACACAGCGGAATACTATATCTACGAACGCCGAAGCCTCCTACTCCATTGCTCCTCCAGAATATTTGTCAAAGCTAAACCTGAATCCCTTGACTACTCGTAAAAATTTGAGTACCCAAGAGTTTATAAAACAGAAATAAACACTTGGGTCAGACATGGGTCTGGTGTGAGTAAACGGGTTAAAATTGTTTAACTTCAAAACCTTTTGAAAACAAAGGTATCACGTAAGACTTCCCACACATAAACATGGAAAAGTTTTTACCTTACGCTAACCAAAACATTTGATAGGAAATCCAGTTATATTATAATAGGGTCTAGGGTTTTCAAGTAAAATACAGAAATAGCTGAAATGCTTACATCTCACATTCCAACATAGTTAGGCACAACTAATACGTACGGCACTTATTGGAGTTTGGATTCCATACAATGGCAGGGCTACTGGGGTACCGCCCGTCACAGTACGTGGCCTAGATCACCGTACCGAGGAGTACGCCCGCTCCCCTGCAACACAAAGCCAGAACCATCCCTTACTGGATAATTCCGAACAAGATAACCCCGTAGTTGGCGCGACCAACCACACACTAAGCCGAATATAAAGAAAAGGGACCTCTAGACAGGGATCTATCTTGCTCTCAGTGGGTGCTACCCACGAAGCCTTGCTGCACCTCCCCTGTTTTAGCCATTCCCGGTTGATGAGGCTTGAGGTTACGATTACCTTTAATCAGAACATATCACTTAGAATGCTCATCGTCCGCCTGACGATGTGCTGAAAGCATTCAATCCATATAAGTTCGTTACGGGTTCGAACGAAACCGAAGGCATTATCTCGTTACACTCGTTTTGGAATCACCCTCAGAGTTAACGACAATAACCCTTGTACTCTGAATCTTCATCTTCACTTGAGATTCTCGACCTATCGTAAATTTGGATCGATGTGGTATTCGGGTCTCCAGACCTGGAATTTCGGTATACGGAAACCCGATCCCGGTCTCATCGAAATCCAAAACGTATCTTTTAAGGCCAAGTTGTTTAAAGGTTTAAACATTTAAACTTATATTCTGAATGATATAAACAGATAGATAAATAACATTATCACAATAGATAATTCATATCAACATTCATCTCACAAAGCAGCATATATCATATATATATCAGAGACATACAAATCATCCAATATCAACCAATCACCCAATATCAATCATCTATAAGCAGAATTGATTAACTCCAAATCAATTTAATTAACCTTTAATTAAATTAATTACTACCCTTTAATTACTTGGATTACTATAATCCTGCTTACTATCATTAATTAATTATAAATTAATTAATTAAACATCTTAATGATCTTCCTTAATTAATCTTCCTTGATTAATTATACTTTAATTACATTCAAGTAATTATCCTTAACCATATTCAGTAATTAACATTTAATTACTATCATTAATTATAATAATTAATGAACCTTCATTAATCAATTAACTATAATTAATTTTATTAATCCTCAATTAATTACAATTAATTAATCATATTTAAATTAATTACTTTTATTAATCAACCTTGATTAATTTTATTAATTAAATAATCCTTACTAATTAATTAACCTTTTAATTAATTAATTAATTTTAATTAACCACTTCATTAATTAGTCTTAATTAATCATAAACAGTAATTAACAATTTGTAATTACTTATCTTAATTTATTTATATTAATCTTGATTAATTAATCTAATTAATTAATCTTTAATTACTTCATTAAGTAATTATTAATCAATTATATTAACAAATAATCCTTAATTTATTTACTTTATTAATTAATTACTTTTTTAATTAATTACCCTTAGTAATTATCCTCAAATTAATCACATTCCTTAATTAATTAATTACTTTAATTACTTAACTAAAATAATTAAGTAATTTAACTTTTAATTACTTACATAAGTAATTATCTTCTAATTACTTCCATTAATAATCTTGATTACTTTCTTAATTAATTACTTAACAAATAAGTAATTCCATTACTAAATAATCCTTAATTCATTAATTAATTAACTATTCCATAATTAATTAGTCTCAACAATTATATTAATCAATTCCTTAGATTAATAACATCAAGTGATTACCCTTTTATCACTTTAACTAATTACCCCATGAGTAATTTTCCTATTAATTACTTCCATAAGTAATTTTCTTTTCTTAATTACATGAGTAATTATTCATTAATTACTTTACTAAGTAATTACACTTAATTAATCATAATTGATTATCTTAATTAATTAGACTAATTAATTAATCTAAAATTAATTACATTAATTAATTAATCATCACTTAATCTTTAATTAATTTATTTCTTAATTACCTTCATTTCCACTAATTACTTCATTAAGTGATTATTCTTAATTACAAATAGTAATTAAGCTTTAATTTAATTTATTTATTATTTATCCTTAATTAAATTCAATCTTTAAAGATAGACTTTAAATTAAATTACATATTAATTTCTATCATTAAACTTCATTAGAAAAACATTTAGGAATCAATTTTAATTGAAAATATAAAATTTACTCTAAACAAAACAATTTAAACATTCAAATTTAACATTTAAAATCTTTGAAAACTTGTTAAATATTTTCTTTACTTTTAAACTATGATTCCCTTTGTTTAACATAAATCTGGATTCTGTTTTATCTTAGATTTAAAAACCTATACATGTTTATAAAAAAAACTCTTAATCCTGGAACAACTAAAATCGACCCAAGCTCAAACATCAAACCCCGAGCCAAACTACAATCTTCCCCGAGCTAGCTTCGAGTCACTCGCCTTTTCATCTGCTTCGAGTCGACCATCCCCTCGCACGAACCCAAACCCGAGTCGCCTCTTCTTTCCCAAACACGATCGTACCCAGATATCCCAAGCGTGCACACGTGCACGTGCACTAACGTCGCCGGCCACCATAGATCGTCGCGACCATCGTTGATCATCCCACGATCGCACGCGAGAACAACCAAGAACCCAGATCGTACAAATGTCACACGAGTCGAAATCGAGCCTCCTCGTTCAAAAACTGTAACGAACGTACTCGACAAAATCATCTCGCCGTCGACGATCAGAACGACTGGAACCACGGCATTCATCCCAGAGCATCACCACATTGCCACGCTTCCGAATTCCCTCACGCGATCGTCTCCGGTCCACCATGGCCATCGCGAGAGCCCCCTGTCAGCATCGTTCCAAACTGTCTTTAGAACCCTAGTTCGCCGTCCCTCGACCACCACAATCACCAGAAAATTATCCCACTATTTTTCCTATAACCGACCACACTTCGGCCACCTCCAACCCTAATCTCATCAGACGCTACCATGCCGATCGCCAGAAATCGGCGATAAACCCAATTCCAAACATCCCCTATTTCCTCCCGAATTACTATATTCAAAATTGTGATTTTAATACCCAAATTCATTATTTCACAATTCGATTTTGGTTACATAATCAAGAATATAAATTAGCTTGATCGATTTATAACTCACTTTTGATTTTCCTCTGTCATTTTCAAATTTTGATATCATTACTGCATTTGAATTCTTGAAATTATTTTTAAAATTTATAATACCTTATTATAGTCATTTCCCATTTACTAGTCCTAGCCTAAAATCAAGTGTATTAAGAGTAATGAATTTTTGTTTGGTGTGAACTTGAAACTGTGCATGTTACAGAACAGATTTTTATATATATATACCTTCACAGGCATACAAACATTTCAAATATATATACATGCATCTATTCTATATACTAAGCAACACAATATACTAAAATCATTCATCACATGCATCCATAACAAAACATTTTAAAAACTGTTTTTAAGTTAAAATGTTTACTCACCAGATAATTGATGAACAGAGCTTAAATTTGAAAACTTCTTTTGAAAACTTTAAAACTGGAATAATTTAACCCCAAGAACCTTGCATGCTACTGAAGTTTGATTCCAGATTAAAGAATTTGCATTTGAACTTTAGATTTTGAATGCTGCTTCAAAACTCAGGTTGAAAGGAAATGACTCCAGGCAGGTTTTTGATTTCCAGGTTGAAGAAAACTTTGCAATCATGTTTGAAAATGAACTACTGGTTTTGCATTTGAGTTTGAGAAACGAATTTCAGGTTTAAATGACAGAGTTGCTCCTTGCTCAGGTTGATCTTTGAAATAGTTGTTTGGTTTAGTTGCTTGGATTTCTCACAGCTTGTTTTTCAGTTTGGTTTTCAGTTTATATTTTAGTTTAGGAAGAAGAAAATGTTTTTGACAGAAAAAGATTTGTACAGAGAACTTTGAACGGAAAAGAAAATAAAAGCCAGGTTTCTCTAATTACTTATTTATAAAATTTAATTGACAAAGAAAAAAAAAGAATTGCCACTTGTTATTAGATTGATTATCAAGCTTACACTTGTTATTACCATGTGTTAAGATGTTAACACATGTCCTAAGTAATTAAACAAATTTTTATTTAATTTAAATGTTAATATAAAACTTTTCATACTTACTTTATTAATTAATAACATTTATCTTAGTATATGTATATATAAACTATTTTTAGAGAAAATATTATAAAACCAATTACCCTTTGAAAAAGTATTTATATTTTTATTAATTATGTAATATGGATTTATATAAAGTCATGTTTTATTTATTTGTAAACTATTTTTAGTTCAAAAGATATTTAAAAAGAAAGCTTATTTTAAACCAATTTAGTTTAATTATTTTTTTTTTTAAAGAAAACAAATTAAAACCTTTATTAAATCTTATCTTTTGAATTTACATTATAAATCCAATTTAAAGTCAATTTAAAACAACACATTCAAATTTGAAATAACAATCTTATTTAAAACCATATAATTATTTAAATTACAAACCCAAGCTTATCTATCTACAATATATACAATTATATATATATTATAAATAGAAATCATTTTATTAGTTTTTAAAAGATAAATTCACTCGGTAAATATTTATTCAATTAGATTATTAAACCAATTCAAATATTTATTATCAAAGATTAAAAATCAATTTAATTATTTAAACAGATTATTAAATTGATATTGCCCCAAATTTCCGGGATATTACATATATATAGGAGAATAACGGTTATGTCCATTTATGAACGGTTATGATGGATAGACACTTCTTTTGAATTGAATTTTAAAATCTATGGCTACCATGTCGATATGGGGGGTTATAGGCATGTCGACATCCCCTAGTATTTTTTTGAAAATTGATTTTTGTTTTAAAGATATTTTCTTTCTAAAGTTTGTCGAAATAATCTTAGAACTTTTGTAAACTATTTTGAATATACTTTATGATTATAAAAACCTTTGGAAAGTGATATTACGAAATATAAAAGTAATAAAAACTAAATATATAAATATTTTGAGATTAAAGCTAAAACATTAAAACCAGGAGATAGTTTAAAGACAAGAAATGATTTTGAAATTAATATGATTAAAAATAGTTTTTGAATAAATGCTAAAATATTTAAACCGAGAGAGAGATGTTTTTTTAAAAAGATAGTTTTGAAAAAAATCTAAAATAAGTCATTTTGAAAATTTCGTGGATTCCATTCCACTAGAGAAGGTCGTGGCTCCCATCCCACTAAGGAGGTCGTGGGTTCCATCCCACTATTAAAGCGCGAAGGTGGATTCCATTCCACAATTAAAATCCGAATAAAGGTTTTAGTGCTGTTATGAAGTTTTAACATAAATCTAGACTCTATTACTTATCTTGAACTCTTGAACTCTTAATAATCTTGATACTCATCAGTCTTCAGTCTTGATTTCTACAATCTTGAATTCGTCAGTCTTGAATCTCTATACTGTACAATCTTCATTCTCAGTACCTGCATATACATATATCTAGACAAAGATATTAGTATTTATATTTTATAACAAGTCCTAAGGTTGTTTTCATCAAAACCATCTTTTCAGGAACTAACAATATCTCCCCTTTTGATGATGACAACCTATGTTTATAAAATATACTCCATCGAGCTTTGATTCTACTATGATTCCCCCTTATTCCAACAACTCCCCCTTAATCTACTAACTACCCCTTAATCTAAGCCTAACTAACAGCCTAACTATCCTATTTTATAATCCCTCCTTTTGTCATCAAAAAGACTAAGTCTAAACTACAAAACTCCCCCTTAAACTAATAATATGGAACTAAATGCTAATAACGAAGTATAATAAGCGAAACATAAATCTAATTTTATTATATATGATGTTATATTACACATATATATGAAACATAGAAACAAATATATACAAGTACACAAAATATAGAAACATGAATATAATAACAATCTAACGAGAGTCCTTGACAATTGGTGAATTGTGAATCGAACAATTAGGGTAATGGAGACAAAAGTTTCCATGTTGTTCGACCAAATTACCATTTTTGTCAAAACAGACTTCTCCAACGCAAACAACATTAGCGTCCTCGTCCACTTGCGCTTCCACTTCTTCTTCTTCATCCTCTAATGGATTATGAAGACGTATGTTGGAGGAATCATCTTCAATCACAATAGGGTCTGCATGATTATCCGTTAGAAATTTTTGCAAATTTCTAAGAATCTTGCCTTGTTTTTCTTGTTCTTTTGCCATCCTTATTTGCATGACTTGTAATTGAGTAAGCATTTGCAGAGAATCCTTCATAATTTCCTCGATCTTTATTACTCAAGCCAATGTAGTACGCTAGAATGGACCAGAATTAGGAGAAGGGAAGGAAATGGTTGCATTTCGGTTTGATTTAGAAGAGGAGGCCATTACTTTGTATTCTCAGAAGTTTATTATAGAGAAAATGAAGTTTGAAGATAGATGAATTCGAAATATTGTGGTTATATAACCACCAAACTGATTTTAGAGGAAAAATCAAAATTTCAAATTCGACCGTTGTATGTCGACATGGGGGTAGAGGTATGTCGACATCCCTTTGAAAATTTTGACAATTTTGTTTTTCTCTATTTATTTAAATATATATGTTACTATATCAATATTCTATATCTCAATTATAGAACAAATACCTAGTTCTCTTCTTAATTTAGTAAAGGTTGATTGAATCAAGGGTTTGGTCAGAATATCAGCTATTTGATTCTCAGTGTTGATAAATTCAAGAGAAATAATCTCTTTACTTATATTATCTCTGATAAAATGATGTCTGATATCAATATGTTTGGTTTTGGCATGATGAGTAGGATTTTTTGATAAATTTATTACACTTGTGTTGTCACAATAAATTGGTGATTTTAAAATATTTAATCCAAAATCCTTTAGGGTCTGTTGCATATAGATAACTTGAGAACAAGCCAAAGCAGTAGAGATATATTCTACTTCAGTTGTTGATAGTGAGACAGTATTTTGCTTTTTACTAAACCAGGAAACCAGAGAATGTCCTAAAAAGTGACAAGTTCCACTTGTACTTTTTCGGTCTGATTTACAACCAGCATAATCAGCATCACAATATGAGATTAAATCAAATGAATCATTTTTAGGGTAAAATAGGCCATAGTCTAAAGTGTATTTAACATATATTAGGATACGTTTAACTTCTTTTAAATGAGCCTCTTTGGGTTGAGATTGGTATCTTGCACAGAGACAGACACTATGCATGATATCAGGCCTACTCGTAGTTATATAGAGCAGTGATCCAATCATTCCCCTGTATAGTTTTTGATCAATATTTTTGACATGTCTTCTTTATTCAAGGCTTCATTGGTTACCAGAGGAGTGGGTTTTCCACTCACAGTGGTCATACCAAACTTACTAACTAGATCCCTAGCACTGTTTTCTTGACTAATGAAAATACCACTATCTAATTGTTTTATTTGCAATCCTAAAAAGAAAGTAAGTTCACCCATATGACTCATCTCAAACTCTTTTGTCATTATTTCAGAAAACTCTTTGTTCATTTCATTGTTTATTGATCCAAAAATGATATCATCTACATAAATCTGTACTAATTGGATATCATTTTTGTTTCTTTTAATAAAAAGAGTACTATCTACTCTACCAATTTCAAAATTTGATTGTAATAGGTAAGATCTTAGTCTATCATAACAGGCTCTAGGAGCTTGTTTCAGACCATATAAAGCTTTCTTTAATTTGTAAACATGATTTGGAAACTTTTCTTCTTCAAAAAGTGGAGGTTGTTCAACATAAACATCCGCTTTAACAAAACCATTTAAAATGGTACTTTTGACATCCATTTGAAATAATTTGAAATTGGTGTGGTTTGCGAAAGCAAGTAAAATTCTAATGGCTTCTAATCTTTCTATGGGTGCAAGGGTTTCATCAAAATCTATTCCTTCTTCTTGACAATAACCTTGCACGACTAACCGAGCTTTATTTCTAACGACCTCACCTTGTTCATTCATTTTATTTTTATAATCTATTTAGTTCCTATTATAGTTTTGTCCTCAAGTCTAGGAACAAGTTCCCATACATCATTTCTAGTGAATTGATTCAGTTCTTCTTGCATAGTAAGAATCCATGAATCATCAGACGATGCTTCCTTTGGATTTTTGGGTTCAATAGTTGATATAAAAGCTACATTACTCATCTTGTTTAGTTGATTTCTAGTTCTAATAATAGATTCAATATTTCCTAGTATATTTTCTATAGGAATATCTTTTAAAAGCCTGATCCTTTTATTAGGATGAACAGTTTCATAATTTGTTTCATTTGATTCATTATTTAAAGTATCATCTTCATCATTTAATTGAACAAAATATTTGAAATTTTCATCAAAAGATACATGCATTGTTTCTTCAATGGTGTTAGTTTTTAAATTGAAAACTCTGTATGCTTTACTTTTATTAGAATATCCGATAAATATTCCTTTGTCGGATTTAGGATCAAATTTATCCAAATTGTCCTTTGTATTTAGAATAAAGCATTTACTTCCAAAAATATTTAAAATAAGATACCTTTGGTTTCTTATTGAAAAGAAGTTCATATGTTTTTTTATTGGTTAAAGGTCTAATTAAAATCCTATTCAAAATGTAACAAGTTGTAGCTACTGCTTCAGCCCAAAAATTTCTTGGTAATTTACTATTTGAAAGCATAGTTCTTGCACACTCTTGAATCATCCTATTTTTACGCTCTACCACTCCGCTTTGTTGTGGAGTTCTTGGAAAAGAAAAATTTATGAGTTATTCCTTTTTTATTATAGAAATTCTCAAAATTTTCATTTTCAAATTCTCCACCGTGATCACTATGAATAGTTTTGATTTTTAAAGAAATTTGATTTTGAATTCTTTTGGCAAAAGTTTTAAATAAATCAAAAGCATCACTATTATGTTTCAGAAAAATTATCCATGTAAATCTAGAATAATCATCTACAATTACAAAAACATATTTACTGTTATTTATTGACTGAGTTGAGATGGACCAAACATATCTAAATGAAGTAACTCAAGAGATTTTGAAGTTGAAATCATATCTTTCAATTTGAATGAACTCTTCCTAAGTTTTCCTAATTGACTAGCATCACATATACTATCTACTTTAAAATCCATTTTAGGAAGACCTCTTACTAGATCAAGTTTTGAAAGTCTAGATAAGAGTTTGAAATTCAAATGCCCAAATCTTTTATGCCAAATCCAAGGGTCGCTTGTATTAGCCAAAAGACATAGGTTATCATTTGAGATTTTCATACTGAGAATATAAATATTTTTCTTCGTAATTCCTTCAAAGATAATATTTGATTTATTGTCTTTGATGTGACATTATCATTTTCAAATTTAATTTTGTAGCCCTTGTCACATAGTTGACTTATTCTAAGTAAGTTGTGTTTTAGATTCCTAACTAACAGAACATCAGAAATAGTAGGAGTTTTAGAGTTACCGACATTGCCGATGCCAATCATATATCCTTTTGAATTGTCTCCAAAGTTGATCATTCCTCCATCTTCATAAATTATGTCATTCAGTATCTCCGGATTACCAGTCATGTGTCTTGAACATCCACTATCAAGTATCCATTTGTTTTTCTTGATTTGCACCATTTGTCCATTGAGTGTTTATTCTTTAAAAGCCATATAATACATCTATTCCTGTACAACACACCAATTAGGTAAATAACTTGATTTTCTATAATAACAATATGCATATAATGAGACAATGATGATTTGGACAGATTAGAACTAATGTTAATAGAATCTCCAAAAATTGTCATTTTAAACTTTTTCAAAATTTAGATTATGATAACTTTGAAAACCAATGCTCTGATACCAAATGGAGGAAATGCGGATTACGGATCTTTAGGCAGAATTAACAGTAGAAGGGGGGTGAATAGTGTTGAATTAATTTTATAAATCTTTCTGAAATCTTTTCAAACTAAACCCAAACAGATGCAATTCACAAACACAGAGACAATCACAGAATCAGACATAGATGCAAATAGTAAATAAAAGCAGTAAAGGAAAGAACACACCAGAATTTTATACTGGTTCAGAGTTACCCTACATCCAGTCCCGCACAATTTCTGGTGCAGATTTCTTTTCAAATATAATGTCGATATTACAACCTCGATTTCAAGGCCAGGAGATACACCCTCCTGTCTTCGAGTCCAGGGAAAATTCTCTTGATTTAACCAGGCTACAAGATCATCTAATTGATTTATGGGCTACTATCACACCCAATTGATTTATGGACCAAAATCACACCGTATCCAATCTCACTTTGACAGAGAGAGACTCGATACACTTTGATCTTTCGATCTTTGACTACAAATGATCCTATAACTCTGAATAACACTGAGATCTTTGAGAGAGAGTGGTAGAGAATCAAACTAGAGACGATCGAGTTTGATTCACTTAGGATTTCAGCAAAGTTTTGTTAAGAATGTTTAAAAATAAGAATGGAAGAGAAAGTGGAGAGAAAACAAAGAAATCTTAAGTAAAAATTCATTGAAAACTACTGGTATATATAGGAGAATAACGGTCATGTCCATTCGTGAAAGGTTATGACGAATAGACACTTCTTTTGAAAATTTGAATTTTAAAATCTACGGCTACCATGTCGACATAGGGGGTATGGGCATGTTGACATCCCATAGTACTTTTTGAAAATTGATTTTTGTTTTAAAGAGATTTTCTTTCTAAAGTTTATCGAAACAATCTTAAAACATTTGTAAACTATTTTGAATATACTTTATGATTATAAAAACCTTTGTAAAGTGATCTTATGAAATATAAAAGTAATAAAAAATAAATGTATAGATATTTTGAGATTAAAGCTAAAACAGTAAAAGAAGGAGATAGTTTAAAAACAAAAAATGATTTTGAAATTAATATGATTAAAAATAGTTTTTGAATAAATGATAAATATTTAAACCGAGAGAGATGTCTTTTTAAAAAGATAGTTTTGAAAAAACTAAAAATAAGTCATTTTAAAAATTTCGTGGATTCCATTCCACTAGAGAAGGTCGTGGGTTTGATCCCACTAAGGAGGTCATGGGTTCCATCCCACTATTAAAGCGAGAAGGTGGATTCCATTCCACAATTAAAATCTGAATAAAGATTTTAGTGCTATTATGAAGTGTTAACATAAATCTAGACTCTATTACTTATCTTGATATCATGAACTCTTGAACTCTTAATAATCTTGATACTCATGTCAAGACCCGCAAATCCGTACCCTTGATTAAACACTAAATTCCATTGATTAACTCAAGATGCACGGAAATACGAACCCTGAGGGGTTTTAAGAAAAAGAAATAGAAGAAAAGATAGAAGAAAAAGAGAAGAAGAAGAACAACAGAATAACATCAGAACAGAAAACAATATCAGAATCTCACATATCGCAGCGGAACAATATATAATAGATAATCACTAGTCTTTTAAAACAAAGAACTATATCAGTTTATACATGCATCAATCAGAGTCAATATACAACAATGGACAGTTATATAAACTTGTCCTCATACACAATACACAGCGGAATAAATAATATCAGATACAAATACTACGTCTCGCCATCCAGCTTGCTTCCAAAGCTCCAGAATATCCAGAATATCTTGATAACATAACCCTAGACTGCCCGTGTGGAAATTGGTGGGCACCCAGAGTTTAGAAAGGAACAATAAACTCCGAGTCAGTCATGGTGACTGGTGTGAGATCGTAAAACAGTTATTTTTCACAAAGAAAAAAAACAAATTCGCAATGCTTTTGGAAAATGAAACTACCATAAGACCTCCCACCACACACACAATGCAAACACAGAATTGGAGGAGATTTCTTCTTATGATAGTCAAAGATGCTTACTATGCAAAATCAAATCATTTTTGATATTATTATTAGTGCATAGTGTAGAAACATTTCGAAAGTATAATATTAATCTTAGCCAACATACGACCAGTATCGTATGCCTACTATAGCTACTATGTTCAATAGCAGGTTACCGCCACATTCCATAGCAGGTAATACAACTAAAACCGTACAAGTCACGTATTGTTTCTTTGGATTTCCAACAAATGGTCAGGCTAAGGAACTTCCTATACCACGATGGGTACGTCCCTGGAATAGACGACCCGAGAACCTAACGTTACGGTTAGATCTCTGCCAACACAAGGCCGGGTTACCTCTGCAAAAATAGGTAA
Organism: Allium fistulosum; assembly: GCA_030737815.1. Lineage (NCBI taxonomy): Eukaryota > Viridiplantae > Streptophyta > Magnoliopsida > Asparagales > Amaryllidaceae > Allium > Allium fistulosum. Next base: position 1,151,561,877 of record CM060905.1, read on the forward strand.
CTACTGACACGCGTATGTCATCCCCCGATCGTAACCGATCTTCCCGAGGATCCCCGATTTCCAACAACCACAAAGAAATAATTTTGCAGCAACCACATAGGTTAAGTATCTGGGCTCCATACCATGATACCACCTCTATCCAGAAGGAATGACATACACTAAAGGGGCGCTACTCCCTAGAACCTTGCTGCATCCTTCCTGTTTTGACCATTTCCGGGGTGTGAGGCTCGACGAAGTCTCGTCCACAAAGCTATGTTTTCTACAAAGCCCTGCTTCGGGTCAAACAAAAATGATCAACCTATGATCACAAAGATATAAGATCAAACAAATGATCATATCGCAAATGATCAAACACTGATCATTTCACAGCATCACTCAGTATGCCACGTTACCAAATTGGGATATATCGCTGATAAATTTCAACTACATAACCTCTGAGCTCGTACGTCTCAGAGAAGGGTGTTAAGCTAAGAGAATAAATTCTCCACCACCAACAGAAATGTATTTGAAAGAAATCAGCTTTATATCTCAAATTGTAACGTCAGACACACAATCCATACAAGTCTGTTCCGGGATCGAACAGAACCGAAGGCACTTCTCACGAAGCCCTTGCATATCCGGATAAATTTCTAATCACGTCCGGACTTCCCGTCACTAAGGGTGATAAAACCTCTAAATCGGAGATCAGCCGATGTAGAGTAACTCGACGGTAATCCTTCCGTTTTCAAAAATATCCGGTCTTCAACACCGGTCTTCGAATGCAATTCATATCGACGTATCACATATTCGGAATGGGTTATACGACCCCATGGTCCTTTCCCGGCTAACCCGAATAGTGAGCGTTTATTCAAAAATAAGTGTGGCATTCAAATTCATCCAATTCACAACAAATACCATATTCAAGGTAATTATTGATAGTCGGTTATTTAACTATCAATAAAGATGGCAACATCATCAGATTCCAAATAATTTTCCAAATTATTTCATCTTCAAAAATATCTTTATTAGATATATAATTTCCACACTTTCAAAAATAAATCAACGTTTATTTTTTTAAAACAAATCCCTTTTCTTTTATAAATTCCATATTGAATTTATATTTCAAAAATATCTACTGATATACAATTTTCAAATCGATTTCAATATTCAATTTCAATTTATCTTTACAAAGATAAAACCCCAAAACGTTTCATTTCATATTGGAAAAGCAATTCCATACTTATTTAAAAATAAGTGTTTCCCAAATCTATTTATTTTCAACACTTGAAAAATATTCGATATACTTAAATCAATATTAAGTATATATTTCATTCTTTAAGGAAACCATTTACTATAACAACCTTTATTTGAGTCAAAACGAATGTTACGTAAAACATCGTTACGTCGACTCAAAATCACTAGTATGGGGATTCGGATTTTGATAGATATATAAATCCCAATACTACATCAAAACATTTCCTTTCGGAAATCATTTACTATAACAACATTTATTTCAAGAATTTATCCACTATCCAAAATCGTGGATAAAATTCCCTTAATAACCTTCTATATTCAATTCATCAAATTTGATTGATTTTCGAATTTATAAAAACAACGTTTATAAATTCTATTTCCATTTTATAACAACTTCAATTTAATAAATCTCCTTTATTAACAATTCGATTCATAACTCAAATCTTATACCAACAATCCATATTATAAGTTAAATACTTATAATTCCTTTATTTTACCAAAACATTTCCATTTATAAGTTCATAATTTATAAATTCCATTTATTTATAAATTCTTAAAAATTCATTTTAACACTTATAAAAACTTGTTTTATAATACCAACATTTTAAAGTTATAAATATCAATTTTTGTACATCTTTTATATACATCGTTTTAATAATTCAAAAATTCCCATTTAAAACCATTTTATAAATTTCTTAACTATTTATTTCAAAAGAAATTACCTTTTGGTTATAATTCACAAATCTTAACTTTTATAACTTTAAAATCTTAACGTTTATAAATCAATTCAAAAATTCCATAAAACGTATATTTTCAAAAATCACTTTAAAATCCTTTTAAAGTAAAAGTCGTTATTTTTAAACTTCAAAACTTGAATCCGATGATGCAACAGCACCAATTAGTCAATCACAACATCAAACATCATATATCAACATATGATAACAGAATATACATCAATATCTGTAAATAAATAAATACTGGTGAGGAATCCAGTTGGATCCCTCCAACCTGTTTCCCTGCATCCACAGACGTTAGCACAATACCAATTCCACTTCGAGGTGGAATATCGCGGTATATAGGTTTTATAAAAATATCCGCTTACTAACGGCGCAATAGGGTCTCATCCGCTATACGAGGCGGGAAATCAATCAATCCAATATATACATATGCCAATATGTATATATTGCTATATATATATATATATCCTACTATATCTAATATCACATCCAATAGCAATCAATATCAATCAATAAATAACTGCAATACCAAACATATTTTGAGTGAGAAAAATCTCACCTTAGCCTTTATTAGCAATCCATTCCAAATCCAGATTTATTTTTCTTTGTTGTATTCGACCTTGTATAAACAATTATACAATTTTATTAATATTCGAATTAATCGAACTATTAAATTTTCATTTGAAAATTTCAATTTACCGATGATTTAAATTTTAATTTGCTAACATTTTGATTTAAACTAACTTCCTTATAAATATTTCCTTTCTGTAGTTATCAAAACAGAGATTTACTTTATTGTAAATACTTCCTTTTAACATCTTTTAGTAACAAAAAAAATAATTTTTAATAAGTAAATTAAACAATTAATCACTCAATTCCTTATTTTAAAATAAAATAATATATATAAAATATGTGCGCTTATTTTATTTCTGAAACTATATATATATATATATATATTGTATAAATTGGAAAACTGCTTATATATTAATAATCTATGTAGATTCAAACATCAGTATTTTATATAAACTGAAACATTTAAAATCTCTTTCCAAATTTTCTGCACATTTTATATATATTTACCCTAATTAACAGTAAATCCCTTTAATGTAATTTTTATCTTACATATATTTAGATAAGTTTAAATCGAAATAAATAAGTCGAATACCTCCGCCTCGACTGCCTCTATTCGATTTCTGATCGAAGCTTGCTCACGCCGCCGTACTCCTCTTTCATGTGAACGCGACCTTGTTCGCCGACTCCCCAGACATTCGCCGTCGCCACCAACACCTGAGTCGCCTTCCAGTCTGCTCGCGCTCACCAGCGATCGCGATTCTCGCCACCTGCCTCATCTGCTGCCACCGCGACTTGGCCTCACATCAAACGATTCCATCCCTAAATCGCTACCTCGAAATCGCCGAGAAACCCCAAAATCGAAGCAGCTTGCTTCTACCCATCGCGAACACCATCGTGAACTCAAAATGCCGACGCGACATTGTTAACTCGAACATCGACGAAACCCTAGTTTTCACGGGTTCAAGCATCGCGACATGGAGATTGCTATTGAACTGTAACTTTGAAGTAAAACAGATTTTTCTTTGTCCGTTTGGTTTAACACTAAAGAGAAAGGAACGAGATTTCAAACTGGAGAGGGAACGCGATTTAATTTGAATGTGAATCTGGAAAAAAAAACGAGGCGCCCTCATTTTGTTTAGTTTCGTTTGAACAGAACTGAAGAACGACATTTTTATTTCGTTTATCTTGAACAAGAAGGGGTATTTAAAAATGAACGAAGCAGAAGAAGATGTGATTTCAGGGAACGAGATGATGTTGTTTTGTACGAAAGGAGACAGTTTTGTGGCTAATTGTACGTATTGCTGGTTAAAGAAAAGCAATTGTATATTATTTAAATTCAATTTGTTCTAGAATAAATTTTCTATGCATATATATATATCGTATGCTCACACAACAACTCCGATCACTGCGAAATTTGAAATCCGGTAATAATTTACTATTACGGACCCAATGGAACTGGTTTTGTCGAATTCCGAGACTGTTTGAAAAATGACTATTTTTAAATATCGGTTCAAACAATTAAATTCAAAACTGAGCAAAACAGTTTAAATTTCAATTCTGAAGCTGTCGTTATCTTCAGTGTTATCAATATAAATATTAAAAGCTTTTCGAAATATTTTTTTACTTTAGCTTTAAATTGAAGATTCAAATTTTTATCCAGTTTCAATAGATTAAATTTTAAAGTTTAATCGCAAATTTCAAATTTATATCGGGGATTCAAATTAAATCATCGTTCAAATATTTAAAATTAATTAAATATTTTCAATTTAATTTGTTCAAAATTCTGGGTCGTTACAGACTTCCCCCCTTAAAAGAATTTCGTCCTCGAAATTACAAGTTAGGAAAAAATGGTCCTTAACTCGTCTACTATTTTTTCACAATCCAATGGTTTTATCAAATTTTCAAAACAAATCTTCTACTAAAGATTGGTTATCATTCAACTAAATTTCCAACTTCAATTCTAAGTTTCAAACAACATTGTTTTCTTAACAATTCAAATTTAAATTTAAATTCAAATTTAAACTTTCAAAATTTCTCAAAAATTTTCTAACGCTCTAAATTTTCAAAAAATTTCGCCAGCGTCTCCTTTGCGCGGCTAATACGACACGACTACAAAATGTCCCTACGGACTCTCAGATTTCAAAAAGAAAAGAAAAATGCCAAGCGGCTAGAGAAGAAATCGTCAAATCTCATATAGAAATTCAAATACGTACCTTTTTCGAGCAATTCGATTTTATCTTCGAAATTAAATTCCAATTCCTTCATAAACCTGTATATCCTACTAGCCATAATATCTAGTTACATATATTCAAACCATTTTGCACATTCAATTACAAAAATTTTCAATTTATACTTCTTATATCATTTCTAATTCACTATTGAAGTTACATATCTATTTTCATTCAATTTTGCATTTCAATTTCCATTTGAATTCAATTTCAATCTAATTTGGATTCAGTTTACCTTTGAATATTGAATTTATCAATTATCTTTCATTTACAACTGCACTATCTTAAATTAGTTCCAATTACTAATTCAAATTGATATCAATTCAATTTATTTTAATTCTACTTCGATTAAATCTACTTACATTTAAACTGGATTTCCAATTTCCATACGAATTTTAATTCATCTTTCATTTACAATTATTCAATTCAATTCATTTGCTTACGAATTCGAAATGAATTTCAACTTTAAATTTCATTTTCATTTAATTTGTTCACTTATACTTACTTTTATTTTAACTCCATCTTTTTAAGTTAAATTTATTCTATCAAAATTCAAATTGTATAAGTTATCAACTTAGTAATATTTCATAATTATCTTTATATAGTATTCCAGAGTCTTTTCAACCTTTCAAAAATTATTTTGAAAACAATTCAAATTATCCCTTGAATTTCCAAAACAAAACCCAAATTTTCTAATCAACTTCCATTTAAAACAATTAGGCAGCAATTCCTCTTTTGGAAACCCGAAAATGAACACCGGTGATGTCGCGATCATCATCGGAATTATTTTCCAGCGACCGAAAAGAGTTTAGAGCTTTTCATTCCTTCAGAATACTTTTCAAACCTTCGAAATCCATTTTCAAATCAAAAATGATTTAAACTTTCCAAATCTCCAAAATTTTCAAATTCTTTTCAAAACATTTCCAAAAACTTCTCTGGAATTCCGTTTTAAATTACAATTCACATTTATAATTTACATTCTTTAAATTTCATTTGTATGTGAATTAATTTCTTAACTTTGGAGTTACGATTTCAATTTCTTATCAAATTTCATAAAATGGTAACATTTCAACATTATCATTTTCCTAACAACCATGTATCCATATATCATAATAATTTACAGAAAATTATTTCTTTTATATACAAAAATAGTTTTGGGGCAAAATTATTCCATTTACCCCATTTAAAACAATACTGTGTCGGTTTATCTTGTTTAAGAGTTTAGAAACCCCTATCGATTACAGTTAGCTAGACTGCACCGACCAGAATCCATAAACAATCAACCGATAAGTCAACACAATACAAAACAAATTTTTATATTCAATAACAAATACGCGCTCATATCTATTATTACACTCAAACTCATTCTAGAGTACTACTGACTCTATCTCTAATGAGTAACACCCAACAGAGCAGGGTTGTCGCTTAACCATATGCTCTGATACCAGCTGTCAAGGCCCGCAAATCCGTACCCTTGATTAAACACTAAATTCCATTGATTAACTCAAGATGCACGGAAATACGAACCCTGAGGGGTTTTAAGAAAAAGAAATAGAAGAAAAGATAGAAGAAAAAGAGAAGAAGAAGAACAACAGAATAACATCAGAACAGAAAACAATATCAGAATCTCACATATCGCAGCGGAACAATATATAATAGATAATCACTAGTCTTTTAAAACAAAGAACTATATCAGTTTATACATGCATCAATCAGAGTCAATATACAACAATGGACAGTTATATAAACTTGTCCTCATACAGAATACACAGCGAAATAAATAATATCAGATACAAATACTACGTCTCGCCATCCAGCTTGCTTCCAAAGCTCCAGAATATCCAGAATATCCTGATAACATAACCCTAGACTGCCCGTGTGGAAATTGGTGGGCACCCAGAGTTTAGAAGGGAACAATAAACTCCGAGTCAGTCATGGTGACTGGTGTGAGATCGTAAAACAGTTATTTTTCACAAAGAAAATAAAACAAATTCGCAATGCTTTTGGAAAATGAAACTACCATAAGACCTCCCACCACACACACAATGCAAACGCAGAATTGGAGGAGATTTCTTCTTATGATAGTCAAAGATGCTTACTACGCAAAATCAAATAATTTTTGATATTATTATTAGTGCATAGTGTAGAAACATTTCGAAAGTATAATATTAATCTTAGCCAACATACGACCAGTATCGTATGCCTACTATAGCTACTATGTTCAATAGCAGGTTACCACCACATTCCATAGCAGGTAATACAACTAAAACCGTACAAGTCACATATTGTTTCTTTGGATTTCCAACAAATGGTCAGGCTAAGGAACTTCCTATACCACGATGGGTACGTCCCTGGAATAGACGACCCGAGAACCTAACGTTACGGTTAGATCTCTGCCAACACAAGGCCGGGTTACCTCTGCAAAAATAGGTAACTACTGACACGCGTATGTCATCCCCCGATCGTAACCGATCTTCCCGAGGATCCCCGATTTCCAACAACCACAAAGAAATAATTTTGCAGCAACCACATAGGTTAAGTATCTGGGCTCCATACCATGATACCACCTCTATCCAGAAGGAATGACATACACTAAAGGGGCGCTACTCCCTAGAACCTTGCTGCATCCTTCCTGTTTTGACCATTTCCGGGGTGTGAGGCTCGACGAAGTCTCGTCCACAAAGCTACGTTTTCTACAAAGCCCTGCTTCGGGTCAAACAAAAATGATCAACCTATGATCACAAAGATATAAGATCAAACAAATGATCATATCGCAAATGATCAAACACTGATCATGTTGGCCAAGTTTTCAAACACTTAATCAACCAAACGCTCGAACCAGAATCTCTCCATCTCAATATCAAACCAACTCCTTCTAGCTCCTGCCAAACCAAGTACGTACCGAACCACATGTCCCACTCATTCGCCACCGGTCCAAGACATGCTACCGAACCACCTTCTTTCCCCATGCTGCCGAATCAACTGCCTCTTCCAGCACCTCGTCGAACCAACACATTCGGCATCACCCCCACCGAACCAAGTCTCACCACCGAATGAAGCTCCACCGAATCAACCCACTCCCTATCTACCACCGGACCAGATCCACCGAGCATCCATGCCGAATGAAGCCCCACCGATCCAACCTCTACCAAAGCTCCCCAAGAACGACCGAACCAGAGGACACCGAACCAGATGTGCCAGGCCAGATCACATCAGCCCAGGCCCATCAGCAACTATACATATCCTGGACCCCTACCCCCGGCCTCACTCTATAAATAGAGGGGTAGGGGTACAGCAATGGGGACAAGTTTGAGAGCTCAAGCACGGAAGGAACTCTTCAAACAACTTTCTTTTACTTGTACCAAAGCTTTGTACTTGTAATCATAACAGAACAAGAGAAATAACATATAAAGTGGACGTAGGCACATTCTGGCTGAACCACTATAAATCTGCGTGTCTTTTTACAGTTTAACCCCTGTTTTTTACGTATTTGCATAAGTCGCTCAAATTACTATGAATAACATAAGATCTACTAAATCATACAACTTTGAGGTGTTTGTCCATTTTTTGTGCAAACATTTTTGGTGCTTTCACTGAGAACTAGAAGCTCGAAGCTTCAGCTTCATCTACTTAACAAGTTTTCCTAACAACATCGTCCGCCACTTGGAAAACATGCCTCCCAAACAGAGAAAAGATGTTAACAAAGGAAAAAACATCGCATCCAGCAGTCTTCCAGATCCAGCTGTCACGAATCAAGTAAATCGTCTTCCTCCAGCAACGGTAACAAATGAAGGACAGGCTAACCCAACCACTCCTGCCACAGAACAGCCTGCAGCAATCACTAGGGCAGATTTGGACAGAGTTGTTGTTGAAGTAACTAACCGCTTCACGTCCCAGCAGGAAGCCTTGGTGGACCATCTCATGTCACGCTTGAGGGACGTTGAAGAATCCAACCGCAACACTGAATCATGGGGCGAGTCCCAGTCTGGAGGATCTCAGAGACAGCAAAGGTCTTCCTTCTTCGAAGGAGCTAACGGCAGAAGTAGCCGTGGTAGGAGCCGAGACCGAGCACAACCCGAAGTTAGGCCTGAGGAAACGTTTGGTACCGAACCCAACGGGGAAGGTACCGGGCGAAGGTCAACTGTAGCTGAGCCTGTCATGCTGCCTAACCACAGAAACACCAGTGAACGGGGCCGAGCTAGAGTTCAGCCCGAAGTTGGACCCGAGGAAGTGCTTAGATCAGAACCCAACAGGGGAAGATCAAGGCAAGGGCCAATTGTAGCTGACCCAAGCATGCTCCCAGAAGATCAAAGGCAGCCACTGGAAAATATGAGGAATGATAGACGATACCATCCCTACAGGTTGTCTGGACGGAATCAATCCCACAGAACAGAACCAAACTCATTTCTATCTGCTCCAAGTTCTGATGAAAGGATGGCACGCTTATTCAGAGAGTGTGTCCAACGGGAGCAAAGAGATCGAGGGATAGGCGCTAGGGTAACCAGCCCTTTCGCCCGCAATATCGAAATTGCTATCACCCCCCGAGAATGGAAGATGCCAACAATGGAACCCTACAAAGGAACCTCCGATCCCGTTGTACACTTACAGAGGTACACGCAGCATAAGCTCATGAGTGGAGCAACAGAGGGAGTACTATGCAAATGCTTTCCGCTCTTCTTAGCAGATCTTGCTACCTCCTGGTTCTGTCATCTACCCCAAGGATCCATCAGCTCATGGGAGATGTTGAAAGAAAAATTTATCAGTCAGTTCCGCATCCATGTGGAGCAACCTAAGGACGCTTATTCCTTATCCAGCGTCAAACAAAAACCTGGAGAAAAGCTGCAGCAATACCTAACCAGATTCAACGCCGCAACAGCCGCAGTTCAAGATGCCGATGAGAAGCTTATCCTAATGGCCCTCTGCAGTGGGGTGCATCCAGACACTAAATTTGCTAGAAGATTGACAAAAGAAAAACCAGCTACTTTACCCGATTTCTTCCATGAAGCCGGGAAATACATGAGGCTTGAGGATGCTGCCATTGAAGAGCAGTCAGGACAGCAAAGTAAGACGACCCATGGCAACGCCCCTGCTGTGGCGAGGGACGTTCGAAGAAATGATTCCAGAGACAATGCTGGGGGCAAGAAGGTAGAAAAGCGCCTATATCGGCCAGGACCAAGATTCGACACTTACACCCCTTTGAACGAGACCGTCAAAAATATCTTCCTTGCCACCCAAGGCGAAGTTAGATACAAACGCCCACCATACAAGAAGGAATCAGATAACGCACAGAAGTCTGGAAAATTCTGCCGCTTCCACGAATCTCACGGACATGATACCAATGAATGCCATCATCTCCGAGATCTGATTGAGGAACACATCAGAAGGAAGAAACTGGAACGTTATGTAAAAAGTCAAGACAGGACTCCAGCCCCTGCCAATGAAAACCCGAGGCTACCCTCACCAGGGACCGACAGAGGAAACCACAACGCTAGCAGCTCTAGTCAAGAGAAGATAGTGGTCCATACCATCTCAGGAGGTCCGCACATCGCAGACAGAAGTTGGAGAGAGATGGAAAGATATGGGAAGTCGCTTAGAGACAATAAAGACTGCGTCAATACGGTTATAGAAGAGCGCCACCCAAAGCGGAAAGAAAGCGATGACATCATATTCAGTAAACGCGACCTAGAAGGAAGACAGTACCCTCACATGGATCCCATGGTTATCTCTGCCCGACTCGGTCCCGCCGAAGTTTACCGAATCCTGGTAGACATTGGAAGCTCTGTAAATATCCTGTTCAAACACGCATTCGACAAAATGAAGCTATCAATGAAGGATGTATCTCCCTGCGATAAACCACTACACGGTTTCACTGGAGATGCGAAGATGCCCCTCGGGCGGCTGGACCTCTTCGTTGAGATAAGAAGCCATCCCCGCTCCGTTGTAAGGAAACAAACGTTTGTACTGATAGAAAACCATTCGGCCTACAACGCCTTCTTAGGAAGACCAGCCTTATCTGACTTCCAAATTGTCCTAGCCCCATGGTGCCTGAAAATGAAATTTCCAACAGACAATGGGGTAGGGGAAGTGGAAGGAGACCAGGATATTGCACGAGACTGCTATGTAACCGAACTTTGCAATAACCACAGGAAAGATAAAGGGAAAGGTGTAGAGATTGCCCTCTGCACAAAAAGCCTTGAAGCATAGCAACTAAAGAAAGCCCCTCCTCTTCGATACACCAGCGACCCTTTCAACGAATTAGACCCTAGGGACAAAGAGGAGGAGGCCACCGCTGAGCCTGCAGAAGCTATGGAATTTATATCTGTAGACAAGCACGACTCAAGTAGGCTACTGAAAATTGGGTCCCAGCTGAAAGCTGAATTGAGGGAACAACTCATTGATTTTCTCCGCCACAACTTGGATGTATTCGCTTGGTCACACGCTGACATGACCGGAATCTCCCCCGACATAGCATGCCACGTATTAAACATTGATCCTACCAAGGCGCCTGTAAAACAAAAAAAGAGGAGTATGGGGGCACAACGATCAGCAGCCCTCGATGAAGAAGTAAAGAATCTACTCGCCAATGACTTCATACGAGAAGCTGTTTACCCAGAATGGATCGCCAACCCGGTACTAGTAAAGAAGGCTAATGGGAAGTGGCGGACCTGCATTGACTTCTCCAACCTAAACGACGCCTGCCCAAAGGATTGCTTCCCGCTTCCCAGAATCGACCAACTTGTAGACAGCACAGCCGGGCACAAACTCCTATCTTTTATGGATGCATACTCAGGATATAACCAAATTCCTATGCATGCTCCCGACCAAGACCACACTAGTTTCATCACCGACCGGGGTTTATACTGCTACAAAGTGATGCCCTTCGGACTTAAAAATGCAGGAGCCACCTACCAGCGCCTCTCAACAAGATGTTTGTAGGGCTAATAGGACAAACTATGGAAGTATATGTAGACGACATGCTGGTGAAATCACGGAAAGCCAAGGATCACGTAAGCCACCTAGGCGAAATGTTCCAGGTACTTCGACAGTATGGAATGAAGTTGAATCCACTAAAGTGCTCCTTCGGAGTGTCATCGGGAAAATTCTTAGGGTTCATCGTCCATGCCCGAGGGATTGAAGCAAACCCTGAACAAGTCCGAGCATTAAGGGACGTCAAGATACCTTCCACCCGAAAGGAAATGTAAAGCCTAAATGGAAAAGTGGCCGCCCTAAGCCGATTCATCTCCAAAGCAACGGACAAGTGCGTCCCCTTCTTCGAAGCTCTAAAGAAAGATAAAGGAAAGTTCGAATGGACGGACGAATGCTTAACCGCTTTCCTTAACCTAATCGAACACCTCCAGAAACCACCGGTACTCTCGACCCCAAGCGAAGGCGAAGAATTATACCTATACCTTGCTGTGTCATCTCACGCTTTAAGCGCTACCTTGGTAAGGGAAGACAACCGCACGCAACGACCAGTTTACTTCGTCAGTAAAAGGTTTACTGGGGCAGAAGTCAGATATCCTAAACTTGAAAAGTTAGCATACTGTTTACTAATCACTTCACGAAAACTACGTCACTACTTCCAGTCTCATTCCATCAAAGTTCTGACCGATCAACCACTAAGGCAGGTACTCCATCGTCCCGACACTTCCGGGCGACTACTTAAATGGTGTATTGAGCTAAGTCAATATGATATCACCTATCACCCTCGCACCGCCATCAAGGGACAAGCCATGGCTGATTTCATTGCAGAGTTCACTACCAACAAGGATAAGGAGCAACTGGAAATAACAGAAGATATCAAGTGGAATCTCTTTGTGGACGGTGCATCTAACGAACAAGGCTTGGGGGCAGGTGTGGTAATAATCACTCCCAGGGGAAATAAGCTGCACTATGCTATAAGGTTGGAGTTCGCTGCCACCAACAACGATGCAGAATATGAAGCAGTGATAGCTGGACTAGAAATTGCCATAGAAATCAGAGCCAATTCTTTGTGTCTTCACAGCGATTCTCAACTTATTGTTAATCAAATACTAGGAGAATTCCAAGCTCGAGAGGAACGACTCATAGCATATCTAAAGAAGACCAAGTTGCTTCTCAGCCGATTGGATCAGTACTTAGTCAAACACATCCCTCGGGAAGAGAACCAAGAGGCCGACGAATTGGCAAAGCAAGCGAGTATGAGAGACATCGCCATCTTCGGGGCAGTAACCATCTCAAAGCAAACGGTCCCAAGCTTTGAGCAAGTGAATCTGATAGCCGCAGCCGAAGAAGCAACTTGGATGACTCCCATCCGAGACTACCTACAGAGTGGCACACTACCCAACGGGCGTATTGAAGTCAAGAAAATCTTGAGGAAAGCGTCCCGCTATACAATACAAGAAGACATCCTCTATCGGCGCGGTTTCTCTAACCCATTATTAAGGTGTGTCGCCGGAAGGGAAGCCAAGGAAATCTTATCCAACATCCATCAGGGGAGCTGTGGAGATCACACCGGGGGGCAAACATTAGCAAAAAGATACTCCGATACGGATATTTCTGGCCCACCTTAAGCAAGGACGCCTTAGATTTCGTCAAGAAGTGTGACAGATGCCAAAAATTTGCTAAGATCCCTCGGCTACCAACAACCGAGATTACTCAGATGACCAGCCCTTGGCCCTTCGCGATATGGGGAATTGACTTAATCGGCGAGCTACCAATGGGCCGAGGCGGGGCCAAATATGCTATAGTGGCAGTTGATTATTTCACCAAATGGGTGGAAGCGGAACCTCTAAATAAAGTATCTTCAGAAAAAGTTATTAACTTCTTGATCAAAAATGTTCTATGCAGGTACGGAGTCCCACTCAAAATCATATCAGACAATGGACTTTAATTTGACAGCGAGGAATTCGCCAACTGGTGCCAAGAACACAGAATTCATAAAAGCTTCTCATCCGTAGCATATCCCCAGGCAAACGGACAAGTCGAAGCAGTCAACAAAATTCTGAAAACTCTAATCAAAAAGAAGCTCGAAAAGTCAAAGGGCGCTTGGGTGGATGAACTTCCTACGGCACTATGGGCCTATCGCACATCTTTCAGAACATCGACAGGGCACACTCCTTTCTCTTTGGCATACGGATCGGAGGCTATGCTCCCAGTTGAAACTATTTTGCCTTCCCATCGTCGGATCCACTATAACCAAGAAGAGAACGAAGAACTCCTTCACATGTCTTTGGATCTAATCGAGGAGAGAAGAAACGATGCAATCCTCAAAACAGCAGCCCACAAGCAAAAAGTGGCAGCACAATACAACTCCAAAGTCAAGCATCGTACCTTGCAAGAAGGGGATCTTGTCCTCAAGCGAATATTCCCTCGCCCCGGAGCACTAGACCCAATCTGGGATGGACCATATGTAATTCATAAAGATCTCCACAACGGAGCCTATATTTTGTCAACAGTGGACGGAGAGGTGTTCCAGAGGGCATGGAACATCCAACACCTCCGTCGATACTTTTCTTAACTTGTATTGCCCATATGAAGTGAATTAACAAAGAGAATCAGTGGACGTAGGCATTTTCGTGCCGAACCACTTTAAAAAACCTTGTCTCTTTTTTAACTTGTTCCTTTGTATCTTGGCTGCTTGTTAACTTTATCCTTTTCTATTGAACAAAATCCTGAGTATATAGCATTTCTGTTCAAAGCACTCCACAATGCAACTTCACGTGGACAATACCCAACAGGTACTATGCGAATCTATGCCCTCGCCAATGAGTCACTTTCGCTCCAGCATCCCTCTGCTGCGGGTTAACTCATTGCTCGCGACGGCCCTTAAAGCCAACTGTAATGAGCCGATTATAAGCCACCGAGAAGGCCGACTATAGCCGAGGCAGCTCATTACGGCGTTAGGCTCGCCGACAACTGTGAACCGACTATAAGCCCCAACATAAGGTGTGGCCAGCCAGGGGCAGTTCACAGTTGACGATCGGCACCCACGCTAGCCGACCACAGTAAATCGAATAATACCCACGATTACGGGCCATAATGGCCCGGGTAGTTACTGTGCGCGATCTCGGCTCCGATGAGTCTTAAGTACGGCTGTGGTAAAAAAGAATTAACTCCCCGCGGAGGCGTAAGATGGGTGACAAATGTCTCCAAGACCCACAGCTAGGGAAAGTGACTACAAAACCCGTTTGCCACGAACTTAAGCACATCGAAGGCCTTCCGTGATTGGAAGTTTTACCTTTTTTACGTATTTCAATTTTACTTAAAAAGCTTTTTTCCTATCCCCTATAACAATCCCTAAAGTACATGATACAGAGTAGGAGATACTCGCCAATGGGTGTGGGGACTCACAGTGGCAGGACATTCAACTACATTCCATGCTCGGTCCTACAGGATGTTCAAGACTGCCATCTACGATTAAAACATGAAAGGCGGTATCTTCTTCTTTTATGTACAAATACATGACTATAATTTGTTCACACCACACGCTAATATTGCAAGTCATAAAATTATGGTTTAGAACCAGAGTCTGACATCAAACACAATTTAGTTACAAGAATATACATAGCTACATTTCTCATACGATATGTCGAAATAGCATCAGATATTCAAGAAACGACAAAATCAGCTTAAGTTAAAAATTACACGTCAAGAATAATGTTGATTATTACAAGTAGCAAGAATTACAACTTAGAAGTTACTCTACTGTCTTAAGACTAACGTATACAACCATGTCAAGTCTACAAAAAGAATTTTCCAGGTCTAATCAGGGAGCCGGTTGCGTCGGAGTATTGTCCTTGCTCTGTTGCCCACCTGTCCGGTCATAAAAAGAATTCATTAGCGATAAGTAACCAAGTTAACGGAAAGACTAGAAAGGAAGACTTACCAGCACCTGCTTCTTGACCATCCTGGTCGTCATCCCCTACCTGCATACCCGCCTCCTCAGCAGCAAGCAGCCGCATACCCTCCTTTACCGCCACTTTCTCCTCCTTGGTAAACTGGGCAGTGACCACATCCATACTGAAGACCGTTCCACCCTCTTTATCTGCATCAGCCTTAGCCTCCTCCAAAGCCCGAAGATAGATCTTAGCCATGACCATGGGATAATCATCCATCTAAGAGAGATTGCCCTGCTTCCAAGTTCGGAAATACATGTCCTGGAGCATGTCATCCATCATTCCCTCATTCTCCTCAAACTCCCTCATCCGGGCCTCCGAAGCCGACAACCTTTCGACGGCAGCATCTCTCTCCAATCTGTATCTCGAGCAATCAGCCTGAAGGGACCTCCGCATCACCTCCATTTCTTCCCTCAACTTAGCTTGAGCAAGCTCTGCAGCCTCAAGTTTCTCGGACAATTCCTCCACCTGCTCGAGATCCGCTTTCCGAACCTCATCCACCGTGGCAATAGCCATGTCAATCCGCTCTTTGCAAGTAGCTTCCATTTTCCGCAATTCGGCCCGACTGGCCTCTTCC
Source organism: Allium fistulosum (assembly GCA_030737815.1). NCBI lineage: Eukaryota > Viridiplantae > Streptophyta > Magnoliopsida > Asparagales > Amaryllidaceae > Allium > Allium fistulosum. The sequence continues at coordinate 1,151,578,102 of CM060905.1, forward strand.
ATGGTTTTCCTTAGTCGCCCAGTAGCAGCCTCATGCTGAGAAATCTGAATAGCCTGATCCGCAAGCTGTTTGGCCTGATCCGAAACCACCAATCGAAGTCGGATATTGGCGCTCCCAATCTCCTCTCCGGCCTTAACCAGCCGAGCATGATGCCCCATCAGCTTCTTGGTCTCCTCTGCCACCCGATCAATATTAGCCTTAGCCTCGTCTCCCATAGTGACTATACGAGTAGTGAGTAGATCGAGATCTAAGGACTTGGCTTCATCAAGTACTCGTACCATGGGGTTACGGGGGAGAAGGTGTTCACCAGTGACTTCGTCAAAAGTAATATCATGAGAGCTTGGATCCAGATCAGGATGACCCGCAAATGGATTACGAGCCAAGTCGGGACGGTCGATATGAATAACAGAAGGGTTTCCGGACGGGTGCGGAGAAGGTGCAAACTCGCTACCCTCCTCAGTAATATCATGAAGAGGCTGAGCCGGAGGCTGAGGACCGGGCGAAGTTTCGGATAAAGGATGACTCCTCTTCCTCTGCTGAATACCCTCTTCGATGACCCCAAGAAGAGGACGGTAGCCGACTACATCCCCGGAGCGTTGGGTTGAGGGCTTCGGCTTAGCAGAAGTTTTGGAAAGTTTATATTGCTCAAGCCTGTGTCGAAGGTCTGAAGCTTTGGACGTCTTGCCTGCTCCTGATATAAAGAACAAGTGTCACAAACTTACATCACTATACGATTCGAGAAACGCGGTAAATTACAAGTTAAAAAAAGGAAAAGAAACACAGCTGTGGTTGTACAAACCCTGGGGAGGAGTGGGATACTGCAATAAGTCCTGGATTTCATTCCAGGACGGGAGCGGGTCATAAAATATTCCTAAGTCCCTATCATTAATGGAGCATGCAGGAGTCAAGAGTTCACCTTGAGTCGTCGGAGCCACCTTGGCTGGAATGGTCGGAGAAGACTCACTTGCACCAGTCCCGGCTTTGTCCGCCTTCCCGGTCTTCTCTACCAAAGCCGGACCCTCATCCAACCCCTCAAAAGCCTGGTGGAACGCATCATCCGTCCACTCCTGAATCTCGCCCGCTTGCCCAGGAAGTAGGGCCCCGATGCCATCGCCACCTTTGTCACCATCCCGACAATCTCCACCCTCGCCTCTTTCCTCCTCTATGTCTTCCTCCTCTCGGGTAAGTGGACAATTGCTGGGGGAGGGACCGTCCGATTTCTTGAGTTTCTTACCTCCGACAGCTGGAGGTTTTGTGAAAGGTTTCCTCTTGCTACTCTCTGTCGTAACACCTTCCTTGGTCTGAGCAGCCGCCCTCTCCTCCGCCGTTTCCCTCAGCTTAACTACAGACTGCTGCGGAAGGATTAAGTTATATTCCAGAAGAACCGCATTTCTAATCAAGAAGGCAGATGATCTATATTTCCCAAGAATGGCTTCTATCTCAGCCGCCGTCTGAACCAGGCGGTCAGTCTCCACAACCAGAAAGCCACCTGTCGCTAGCAAAAATGAGAAAGTATGAGAAGAAGCATCGCAATCGAAATAGAACTTATAAGTAAAAGCATCAACTTACATCCAGAGGTAAAGCGCCGGATTGAAATGGAGTCATCCCTAACAAAGAACCACTCTTTCTTGAACATGCTGAATTTAGAGTACAGGTCCAAGACCGGCTTGAAGGTCACAGCTGACTCCAAGCTAATGTATGGGGACCCCTTCTTATAGCCCCTTAAATTATACAAGTACCGGATCTCCCGGTTGGAAGGAGCACGACCATACTTCCTCTGGAAAATAACGAAGAGGCTCACTAGTATAGCATAGGAGTTGGGTTGAAGCTGGAATGAGGCCACCTTGAGATATGTGAGGAAGCTGGCTACCCAAGCGTTAAGAGGCGGAATGGCACCACACATGCAGTGGTATCTGCTGTACGCAAAGTACCCCTCAGGGGGGACGTATGGCATAACATCTCTCCCTGGCAACAGCATTCGCGCCCTATCAATTCCAAAAGAACGAGAGATGACATCTAGCTGCTCCTCCTTGAGGGAACTAGGAAAACAGTCGGGCAGGGAGTTCAGAATTTCCTGAGGGCCGTACCCGTCCACTAATGATCTCGGGGTTGGTCCGTGACGTTCGGGATTCGGCTGAGCTGGGGGCACGGCAGAGGAACCTCCTTCACCCCCGGATTTCTTCTTGTCTGATCGAGTTTCTACTTTACGGGACATTATCTACAACACCGGAAAAGCATAGTGTTAGAACAAAGGATGTAAACAAATGCAGCACTTCAATAATCTCATTCGGTATTAAACGTTCATGTGTCATTCGGTATCGGAGGACTAAGTTCATTCGGCATACAAACGCACAAACGCAAGTTCATTCGGCATACAAACGCAAGTTCACTCGGCATACAAACGCAAGTTCATTCGGCATTCAGTGATACAATACGTAAACTCATTCGGCAAAAAGGATTAGACTTGGTCCGGCTAAAGATCTCACCTGATTCGGTTAAGGGTTTGGTTCGGCTAACACTGAGGTTCGTGGGAATGAGTCGGCAGGTGGAAAGATAGAAGCCCTAGTCCCCTATTTTATAGGCGAAGGCAGTGTACCGAACCACTTGGTTCGGCAACATGAAACACACGCAGACGTCGAGATTGGATGGACGAAAAACAAAGCACGATATATGGTGAACATATACCCTACTTTGGGGGGCAAATGTTAGCCAAGTTTTCAAACACTTAATCAACCAAACGCTCGAACCAGAATCTCTCCATCTCAATATCAAACCAACTCCTTCTAGCTCCTGCCAAACCAAGTACGTACCGAACCACATGCCCCACTCATTCGCCACTGGTCCAAGACATGCTACCGAACCACCTTCTTTCCCCATGCTGCCGAATCAACTGCCTCTTCCAGCACCTCGCCGAACCAACACATTCGGCATCACCCCCACCGAACCAAGTCTCACCACCGAATGAAGCTCCACCGAATCAACCCACTCCCTATCTACCATCGGACCAGATCCACCGAGCATCCATGCCGAATGAAGCCCCACCGATCCAACCTCTACCAAAGCTCCCCAAGAACGACCGAACCAGAGGACACCGAACCAGATGTGCCAGGCCAGATCACATCAGCCCAGGCCCATCAGCAACTATACATATCCTGGACCCCTACCCCCGGCCTCACTCTATAAATAGAGGGGTAGGGGTACAGCAATGGGGACAAGTTTGAGAGCTCAAGCACGGAAGGAACTCTTTAAACAACTTTCTTTTACTTGTACCAAAGCTTTGTACTTGTAATCATAACAGAACAAGAGAAATAACATATAAAGTGGACGTAGGCACATTCTGGCTGAACCACTATAAATCTGCGTGTCTTTTTACAGTTTAACCCCTGTTTTTTACGTATTTGCATAAGTCGCTCAAATTACTAAGAATAACATAAGATCTACTAAATCATACAACTTTGAGGTGTTTGTCCATTTTTTGTGCAAACAGATCATTTCACAGCAACACTCAGTATGCCACGTTACCAAATTGGGATATATCGCTGATAAATTTCAACTACATAACCTCTGAGCTCGTACGTCTCAGAGAAGGGTGTTAAGCTAAGAGAATAAATTCTCCGCCACCAACAGAAATGTATTTGAAAGAAATCAGCTTTATATCTCAAATTGTAACGTCAGACACACAATCCATACAAGTCTGTTCCGGGATCGAACAGAACCGAAGGCACTTCTCACGAAGCCCTTGCATATCCGGATAAATTTCTAATCACGTCCGGACTTCCCGTCACTAAGGGTGATAAAACCTCTAAATCGGAGATCAGCCGATGTAGAGTAACTCGACGGTAATCCTTCCGTTTTCAAAAATATCCGGTCTTCAACACCGGTCTTCGAATGCAATTCATATCGACGTATCACATATTCGGAATGAATTATACGACCCCATGGTCCTTTCCCGGCTAACCCGAATAGTGAGCGTTTATTCAAAAATAAGTGTGGCATTCAAATTCATCCAATTCACAACAAATACCATATTCAAGGTAATTATTGATAGTCGGTTATTTAACTATCAATAAAGATGGCAACATCATCAGATTCCAAATAATTTTCCAAATTATTTCATCTTCAAAAATATCTTTACTAGATATATAATTTCCACACTTTCAAAAATAAATCAACGTTTATTTTTCTAAAACAAATCCCCTTTTCTTTTATAAATTCCATATTGAATTTATATTTCAAAAATATCTACTGATATACAATTTTCAAATCGATTTCAATATTCAATTTCAATTTATCTTTACAAAGATAAAACCCCAAAACGTTTCATTTCATATTGGAAAAGCAATTCCATACTTATTTAAAAATAAGTGTTTCCCAAATCTATTTATTTTCAACACTTGAAAAATATTCGATATACTTAAATCAATAATAAGTATATATTTCATTCTTTAAGGAAACCATTTACTATAACAACCTTTATTTGAGTCAAAACGAATGTTACGTAAAACATCGTTACGACGACTCAAAATCACTAGTATAGGGATTCGGATTTTGATAGATATATAAATCCCAATACTACATCAAAACATTTCCTTTCGGAAATCATTTACTATAACAACATTTATTTCAAGAATTTATCCACTATCCAAAATCGTGGATAAAATTCCCTTAATAACCTTCTATATTCAATTCATCAAATTTGATTGAATTTCGAATTTATAAAAACAACGTTTATAAATTCTATTTCCATTTTATAACAACTTCAATTTAATAAATCTCCTTTATTAACAATTCGATTCATAACTCAAATCTTATACCAACAATCCATATTATAAGTTAAATACTTATAATTCCTTTATTTTACCAAAACATTTCCATTTATAAGTTCATAATTTATAAATTCCATTTATTTATAAATTCTTAAAAATTCATTTTAACACTTATAAAAACTTGTTTTATAATACCAACATTTTAAAGTTATAAATATCAATTTTTGTACATCTTTTATATACATCGTTTTAATAATTCAAAAATTCCCATTTAAAACCATTTTATAAATTTCTTAACTATTTATTTCAAAAGAAATTACCTTTTGGTTATAATTCACAAATCTTAACTTTTATAACTTTAAAATCTTAACGTTTATAAATCAATTCAAAAATTCCATAAAACGTATATTTTCAAAAATCACTTTAAAATCCTTTTAAAGTAAAAGTCGTTATTTTTAAACTTCAAAACTTGAATCCGATGATGCAACAGCACCAATTAGTCAATCACAACATCAAACATCATATATCAACATATGATAACAGAATATACATCAATATCTGTAAATAAATAAATACTGGTGAGGAATCCAGTTGGATCCCTCCAACCTGTTTCCCTGCATCCACAGACGTTAGCACAATACCAATTCCACTTCGAGGTGGAATATCGCGGTATATAGGTTTTATAAAAATATCCGCTTACTAACGGCGCAATAGGGTCTCATCCGCTATACGAGGCGGGAAATCAATCAATCCAATATATACATATGCCAATATGTATATATTGCTATATATATATATATATCCTACTATATCTAATATCACATCCAATAGCAATCAATATCAATCAATAAATAACTGCAATACCAAACATATTTTGAGTGAGAAAAATCTCACCTTAGCCTTTATTAGCAATCCATTCCAAATCCAGATTTATTTTTCTTTGTTGTATTCGACCTTGTATAAACAATTATACAATTTTATTAATATTCGAATTAATCGAACTATTAAATTTTCATTTGAAAATTTCAATTTACCGATGATTTAAATTTTAATTTGCTAACATTTTGATTTAAACTAACTTCCTTATAAATATTTCCTTTCTGTAGTTATCAAAACAGAGATTTACTTTATTGTAAATACTTCCTTTTAACATCTTTTAGTAACAAAAAAAATAATTTTTAATAAGTAAATTAAACAATTAATCACTCAATTCCTTATTTTAAAATAAAATAATATATATAAAATATGTGCGCTTATTTTATTTCTGAAACTATATATATATATATATTGTATAAATTGGAAAACTGCTTATATATTAATAATCTATGTAGATTCAAACATCAGTATTTTATATAAACTGAAACATTTAAAATCTCTTTCCAAATTTTCTGCACATTTTATATATATTTACCCTAATTAACAGTAAATCCCTTTAATGTAATTTTTATCTTACATATATTTAGATAAGTTTAAATCGAAATAAATAAGTCGAATACCTCCGCCTCGACTGCCTCTATTCGATTTCTGATCGAAGCTTGCTCACGCCGCCGTACTCCTCTTTCATGTGAACGCGACCTTGTTCGCCGACTCCCCAGACATTCGCCGTCGCCACCAACACCTGAGTCGCCTTCCAGTCTGCTCGCGCTCACCAGCGATCGCGATTCTCGCCACCTGCCTCATCTGCTGCCACCGCGACTTGGCCTCACATCAAACGATTCCATCCCCAAATCGCTACCTCGAAATCGCCGAGAAACCCCAAAATCAAAGCAGCTTGCTTCTACCCATCGCGAACACCATCGCGAACTCAAAATGCCGCCGCGACATTGTTAACTCGAACGTCGACGAAACACTAGTTTTCACGGGTTCAAGCATCGCGACATGGAGATTGCTATTGAACTGTAACTTTGAAGTAAAACAGATTTTTCTTTGTTCGTTTGGTTTAACACTGAAGAGAAAGGAACGAGATTTCAAACTGGAGAGGGAACGCGATTTAATTTGAATGTGAATCTGAAAAAAAAAACGAGGCGCCCTCATTTTGTTTAGTTTCGTTCGAACAGAACTGAAGAATGCCATTTTTATTTCGTTTATCTTGAACAAGAAGGGGTATTTAAAAATGAACGGAGCAGAAGAAGACGTGATTTCAGGGAACGAGATGATGTTGTTTTGTACGAAAGGAGACAGTTTTGTGGCTAATTGTACGTATTGCTGGTTAAAGAAAAGCAATTGTATATTATTTAAATTCAATTTGTTCTAGAATAAATTTTCTATGCATATATATATCGTATGCTCACACAACAACTCCGATCACTGCGAAATTTGAAATCCGGTAATAATTTAATATTACGGGCCCAATGGAACTGGTTTTGTCGAATTCCGAGACTGTTTGAAAAATGACTATTTTTAAATATCGGTTCAAACAATTAAATTCAAAACTGAGCAAAACAGTTTAAATTTCAATTCTGAAGCTGCCGTTATCTTCAGTGTTATCAATATAAATATTAAAAGCTTTTCGAAATATTTTTTTACTTTAGCTTTAAATTGAAGATTCAAATTTTTATCCAATTTCAATAGATTAAATTTTAAAGTTTAATCGCAAATTTCAAATTTATATCGGGGATTCAAATTAAATCATCATTCAAATATTTAAAATTAGTTAAATATTTTCAATTTAATTTGTTCAAAATTCTGGGTCGTTACAACTCATGAGTCTTCAGTCTTGATTTCTACAATCTTGAATTCGTCAATCTTAAATCTCTATACTGTACAGTCTTCATTATCAATACCTGCATATATATATATATATATATATATATATATATATATCCTGCATATACATATATCTAGACAAAGATATCCGTATTTATATTTTATAACAAGTCCTAAGGTTGTTGTCATCAAAACCATCATCTCAGGAACTAACAGTTGCTATGATGGCATTTCCTCAAGCGCAAAACGTGAAAAATGTCATGGACTCATAGTAACTTATTCGGTAGCTCCACATGGTAAGCAAGTCTTTCAATTCTTTCTAAAATTGGGAAAGCCCCAACAAATCATAGTGTCAACTTTTCCGACTTTCCAATTCTCATGGCCTTCTTAAGTGGGGAAACTTTAACAACCACCATGTCCCCTACTTCAACTCTAACACTTTTCTTTACTTGTCCGTGTAGGATTTCTGGGGTTCTTGTACTGCCTCCTTCGCTGCCTAATCAATCTACCTTCTTGGTTTTTAATAAATTTCTATCACCCACAATAATTGGTCATTAATGTCAAAATTGAACAATCTCTAATCAATCCTTATTTAACCACTTTAATCTATTTATATATTTCAAAGTCCACCTATTATGCCTATTCAGTTCCTCCATAAATGCAATATTAATTTTCTTAATCAGTCCCCATTTAATTCTCTATTAATTACAAATTTATTGCCCATTAAAAATGTATTTAATGTCCATATAAATCTTAGTCCTATAATTACTATGTTGTAATAAGTAATACGAATATCATTGTAAATTATGTCATTTATATTGTTTTATTTTTGTAATGTTAAAATGTAGTTATATATATATCTCTTATTTTTAGTTACTAAGTCATTAACTGGATCATTCATTTCCACATTTTAATTTATCAAAGCTATCCATCTAAAATGATTATCATTTAAATTTCCCATAAATTAACCACATGTGAGATTTTTGCTTCATTTTAAATTACAAGAGAATTTTTTTTCTTTTATTGAAATAAACAGTGTAAACTACAGAAAAAAATATATCCATATCTTACACATCTCTTTCCCATTTTTAGTATATCCAAAGATTATCAATATCTTACACATCTCCCTTTCTTTTTTGGTATATCCCTTGTTAATTCAAAACAACGTACTTTATACATATTTTGAAATTGGGTAATTGATGAAAATTTCACAGAACCTGCTCTAAATAAATCAAAATATGGAAATTCACATTCCAAGTCCATTAGAGCAACCTAATTTACAACCCAATTATAGATTTGGGGTAGCTTTACAACTATACAAACATTTTAAAATATATATTTCGGATTGATTTCAAATTTCCAGATCAGGCTGTACATACTATTTATATTTTATTTATATCCTAAGAATTTTATCCTGTTTTACCTAGGTAGTGATCCTTATCTACTCCATAAAGTTTTATTTGGTTTTCACCATTTTTTATAAAACTAAATTTCCAACAACATACAAAATAATTTTCAATGAATTGTTTTCATATAAATAAACTTCTTACATTAAATTCAAAATCACCATTTATTACTCCATTAGTTTATGAAATCATGGCATATACTTATGAAAAGTTCATTGACTACCATTTTAAGGATATATTATTATTATTATTGTTCAATTTTAGATCCTATTAAATCTAGTATAAAGATTATAACTTCAATAGCATTTCAAAATAACAGATTTTTCTGTATAGACCTTTATTATTTTAAAGATATTTCTAGTTACAAGACAATAATTTTAGTAGACTTCAAACCACAATCTATTCACATGCATGCCTAATTCCAAGCTGTTATATTATCCCAAATATATACACCAACATTATTGCTTTATTACTCAAAATGTACTGTCACTAAACTAAATACTTTTTATAACTTTGTTTTAACTCTTATTTAAACTTCTATAATCTTTCACGATTCGTTTCTTATCAATCCCAATTTATTTATTTTTCGTTACCATTTTAAATTCAATAATTTTTTTTATTATTCAAACAAATTCTAAATAGAAAAATGTATATATAAGATTCTCGTCCTCACATAAATGTTTTTCCTTGTAACATTCACAAAATTATCCCAGCTCATTTATTAGTTATCATCATTTAATTCAATTGTTAATTTTTGTTCTTCAGAAAACATCTTCTATAACTTTAAACAATGAAAAGTGGAGTAGACAAAGATAACTTTTGTCCTATTAATTTCTATCTAGATTACATATCCTATTTTATATAAATTCCTAAAGCTATTTTTATCTAAATCTCCTAATATTGTCTCTATTTATATTTCTCCTACCTAAATGGCTTCCACATTATTTTAATCAAGTTCCATTTCTATTTATTCACCTTTTTAGAAAGAATTGAAAAGGAACTTCAAAAATTTATGAAATATGAAAAATTATCGAATCCAAGTTATGCACTATTTTACCTTTATTTCAGAAACAAAAAATCCCTTCATTCTTTAAACCAATTTTTTTTGACTCAACCATTTTTTCAGACTAAGAATTTCAAAAATAAAAAGCCCTTTTAACAAAAAACTTTTGACTCAACAAAATTTTAAATTATGAATTTTCAGTTTCCTTACTTCTTCAAAACAACAACTTCCTAATAAATCATTTGAGAAAAGATTCAAAATATTTTAAGGAATTTTGCAAAAACCTTTTATTAAATTCATTCTCATGAGGTTGGATTTAGAAATTGACTTTAATTGTCCGTTCTATTGAACTTTTCTTCTTTCCTACTTAATCTTCCTAAAAATCCATATATCTCCTTATGATGATCAATGTATACCTTCTTAAGGGAACTTTCTCCACTTCCTTCTTCACATCTTGCTTCACACCTAACGTTCCTTAATTCTGGTTGTTTACAACACATATATCTCCCATCTATTTTTATATATTAGGCTAGACTCACTAATCTTGTACAACTAAGGCTATATTATTTACCATAATGACAATTATACTGCCTTATAATATTTAATTACTACCTAACACATTTATTTTCTATTTTTATAAATGCCACTAGTCTATAATAAATGATTATTATTCTAACGGATAATTTTTAAAGACATTTATTTATTTATTCTAATTTTATCCAGTGTGTTTGCATATGTTTAAAATAAGTAAATATACACACACACATATAGTAGGATTTTTTTGAAAAATACTTTCAAAAAATAACAAGTACACCACACATACATATACATATCCCCATTGATTGGGTAATCTAAGCTTTGATACCAAATGTGACAACTCATCTTGAAACAGGCCTATATTCCGATCCAGAAAAGGCCCATCAAAATTTAGACCCATTCCAGAGCTAGCTACTGGTTGGTATAAAGTACAAAACATGGAGCTATTTATCTACACATTTAGAAACTCATAGTAGAAGGATAAAATATAATATCACAATTGTACCCATTTTCTTTAAAAATTCAAACTGTCAAAACAACAACAACATAATCCTCTCATTAACACTAAATATTCATGATTCAATACTCCAAAGTTACAACATCATTCAATGGGTACATCAAAAATAAAGAAAAAAGCACAAGTAGATAAATAGCAACTACTACAAGTCTGCATCTCCACGACCATCTTCGAAAATCTGCATCAATGCCTCCAACCCATGTTGTAATAAGGAGGGAATTAGACCAACAATGTTTGGTGAATAAAATATCGACCCTTTTTATAATAGTACTTAGACAATATAATTTAAATAAGAATATGTCTTATGCATCTTAACAATATTATAAGTTTTCAGACCACGAGCCTAAGGCTTTTTCTATCCATTAATCTTTCAACACAAAAACCCATATCGATCATCAATACTGTCTTAACAATGCAAGAGAAAGTACCCAGGTCGCCTAATACCTTTTTCATGGAAACAAGGTGGACTCTGATCGTTTAACACCTCATTTAAGGCAGGTCCCAGTCATTTACATTACATGGAATCTTTTCAGGCCACTTACTAATTCAAATTTGAAGCAGTCTATCTTCGAGATATCCTCTACCGTGCCCAACCATTTACCCTAACCATTTAATACTTCTATTATAGGAAAGAGGCGGGCCCTCAACCAGTGAGTTACTACCTTCGATCATTGAAACAGGTACTGCGTATTATAATCCATAACCCAACCGTGATGTTTCATATTAGTCTGACTATTCGTATGTACTGGTAGCAAGATTAACCACGTAGGTTACCCTACGAAATTGGAACTAACCTCGCATGCTCCGTGGTTTCTTATTATAGGCAATGTCTCACATCAGAACCAAAAGTCACATCGTCGGTAGCCAAATTAGATGGACATACTTCTAGGTGCTTTTGACTAACCTCACATCCCTATAACTTAGTCATAACCTAAAACATTCTCTTCATACATTATTCTACATCTCATCGCATTACAAATCAAGGTCTTATAAGAAAAACTCTTATTTCGCCTTTACAATTAATTACTTTCATAAGGAGGATTTAATGATAATTAATATTATATTAACTACGCAATTAATACATTATAATTGTACGTTATTTACGCTAATATATATATATATATATAAAGTCTAAAATAAGTATGCGAAGATTGCGCCCAAAACTAACGTTTTAAATGTCAAAACTTTAAATTTATACAAGTCCAATTCCATATAAACAAATATACCATAAATCCAATGTCCACAATTCAATCAACAAACTTATATAAAAATGGAATGCTTACCAAATTATTTTTTACTAAAATAGTGGAATCAACTTAAATAAAAACTTATCGTTCAAATACATATACGCTCTATTCAACTTCTTTGTATAAAATTGAAAAAGAGAATTTCTATTTAAATTACGGAAATAGGTGGTGTAAACTACGAATAAAAGAACCCATACCTTGCACACCATTTCCAATTTATTCTTTTAAAAACCCTTAATCAAATCCAAAGAAAAAAGTAAGAGGTGGAATAAAATGTAAAGCACTAAATTGTAATACTTACACAATTCCATTGCTTTAATTAGAACAATTCAGATTCAGACTTATGAATTGACATTTCGTTTTAGGGTAATTTTTAGGTTTTAGTCTGATGTTTGCCTAAATAAAATTCCCCAAAGGCATATATCGGATCCAAATTATAATATACAATTACTAAAATAGGAAAAACTAAAATTTTCACTCACACAATCCTTAGGTCTACCCTTCTTGGATTTGATATGCCTACTTTAATCTCTTTTAGATCTTTCCTTTTAGAAACATACAATATGGGTATTGTATACGAGTTAGATTCAGAAATTCAGGAATTAGAGATGAAAAGGACTAGAAATTGAATAATTAAACATCTAAAATTTAGAGATTGGAGGTGAAATTTAGGGATTGGAGCTTCGCTTGGTTCCCAAAATAATTTATCAATAAAAATGAGCAGGCTAGGCTATTATTTATGGTGGTTAAAAAGCACTAGAACCGTCAAATATATGTCGGTTTAAAATAATAAAATCCGAGTCATTGAATTGCTATAAACCTAGCTGCCATCAACAGGGACCGGTCGACCACCCCTACCTCACCGGTCGACCAGTAGCCGTCAACAGGCCTATGGTAGATGGTCGACCGCTGGTCCTGTTTTGGGAACGTTTTCCCACTGTTGTTGATTAATTTATTTTATTCCTTAATTAAATGTTTAACATTTACCTTGATTTTAACGTGTATTTACTCGCCAAGTCTAATTACAATTAGTTTTTGAATTTCAAATTTTGGAATTATTTATTGATTTGAATTTGAATTCCATTTAAATTATTTTAATTTCGAAAATTTTAAACATATATAACCTTTTCGTTTGTGCTTTCTTTTCAGAATATTATAAATGGAAATTGATCAGAAAATCTCCACGAATTCAACGACATAACTTTCATGGTCAAATTCTAAAATTTACAAAAATTTCTTTTTTAGCTTTATTATTAATTTATTAATTAATTCTTTTCTTATTAATTTTTATGGGAAGTAATAAGCATGTCCTAGAAATTGCAAAGAATCTTGTTTCTATGTGACTGTTGGAGGTAAAATGCTGCCGCAAAGTCTATTTGGAAACCTTTGTGGTATCACAAGCAATTTTGATTTATTGATGATATGCATGTTCAATTAGGGGGCATGCATATTTAGGTGGTTTGGAGGTGCTTAAGTTTTTTTGGATGAAGTCATTTTTTCTATTATAATACTGAAGATTGTTTGGAGTTTGAGGTTCTATGTGGAACTTAGATGACATTTATGGAATATCATACCGGGGTGGAGATTATTAGATTTTGATGATACAATATTACATATTTAAGTAGATTCTAGAAATATTTGAGTTAAGGCGGAACCATGACTCAAGTACATTTCCCTTTTTTGTAGATGTTTTAGATTTTGAAGATGATTAATTACCTCTTTTATTGCAATAAAGAGTGAAAATAATTATCTATATGAGAAGGATTTATTTTGGAAGATGAAAATAATCAAAGACCAATTAAAGAAGCAATTAATCGATCATATTTTAAAAAGGCATGTGTATGGCTCATTAGATGTGTGGGGAAAAACATTATTTTTCTGGTTTTTTTGGGATTGAGATGTCTTATAAATTTTTAGGTTTTCTCTTCAAATCATTATTGATTAGATAAAGGTTTTGTTTGAAGAAATTTGTTTATCTTCTATTCCTATTCTCAAATTGAGGTTATCTTCTACCTGTGCATGTTGTGCATTATTCACACATTCACAAACGCATATTGGACTTTATCTTCATTTTCTTTGGTATTTCCAAGTCGTGTTAGCTTCATCGTTCCACAATATGCCTACCTCGGTTTTATTTCATAACATAAATAAATTATTTAAATTTTAAATTTTAAATCATTAATGAAATAAAGAAATTAAACTTTTCAGTTTCAACTATCAAGGAAATTTTGATTGCAGCATAATGGTATGTTTTCTTTCTTGATATGCTCTGGTAGTGAATGGCTGGGTTACAACATGTTAATGTACTAACTAGATTAAAACAAGGGAAAAAAGCAAAAAGAGGCTCAACTTCAAGTAACGCAAATATCTGAATAACTTATACCAAAACAATCATATGTTAGGTATGGCTCTTATTGTAAATGGAGTGGGTGCGTGGATTGAACAGGTTAAATATTCCACATCGCAGGATATTTGAAATAATCGTGGTATATATATGGGATTGGTGGCACGTAACATTAGGATTCCTTTTGTTCTAATGTATTGCCAAGACCAAATTATATGCTCGATGGAGGCAATTGAGGGATGTTCAATCGGGACATCGGCATAGGGACTTCGACCGTTAGCTAACCCACACACGGTGAAGCGTACGAAACGCGGGAATGCCGAAACTTAACATGGTATCGGAGCTGCATGGTTTGAGGGACTGGTATGATGCAGCGTGACCGAAGCATGGCTCTAAAGGGGGCTTGAGCATGGGATGCTTGTCAAGGTGGAGATATGGTTAAAGCAGTTTTCCCTTCCTGCTTATGAGAACTCGAAGTAGCAGCTTCACATCACCATGAAGAGGACTCGATATAACTCCAAAGATGACTTGAGCAATGCTCGCTAAGGTGGAGACTTTTAGGTGTGGCTCGCATTGTAAATGGAGTGGGTGTGTGGATTAAACAGGTTAAAAGTCCTACATCGCATGATATTTGGAATAATCATGGTATATATGGGATTGGTGGCACATAACATTGAGGATTATTTTTGTTACAATGTGTTGCCAAGACCAAATTATATGCTCGATGGGGGCAATGTAGGGATGTTCAATTGGGACGCCGACATAGGAGACTTCAACCATTAGCTAACCCACACCCGGTGAAGCATATGCATACGGAACGAGGGAATGCCGAAAATTAACATAGCTTTGCCTGAGCTCGTTGATGGAGTGCAATGAGCAGTGGCTTTGCAGGAGCTCATTGGGAAAGCATTTATGTTTGGTTGAAGGTAGAAGTGGTGATAGTTGGTGTTATCGGCTGTTGATGATGGTATGGTGCCATTGGAGTTGGAGATGGATATAGTGTCAAGGTAGAGTGTTGAATTTTGGCAACACTATATGGAGAATTGAAATGGTCAGAGTAGCTTGGTAATGGAGAAAACGGTTTGCAAATCGGAGCTCGGAGGAGGAAGATATGGCGAGAAAAAGGAGTGTTGTGGCCAGCATCAGATGACAGACGTCTGTAGTATAGTGGCAGACGTTTGTGACTACAAGGTTTGGAACCCGATGATGCAGCCCAGAAAGATGAAATCGTAGGTCGTGTGCAACCTAACATGTTGTTAAGTCGAGTGCGACCTAATAAGGAAGCTAACGAGCTAAAACTTTGAGAAGAGTTATGGGAAGTTGAAGTCTTAGGTCGTGGGCGACCTAACGGGTTCGAGAATAGCGAGCTAAAGCAAAGGAGTAGGTCTTTGGAACGACCTAACAGGTTGCTCATTGACGCAGGCCAAACAGACCAAGTCTTAGGTCGCGAGAATGAATTACGACCTATGATAGGTCGCAGAGAAGGGCTACGACCTAAGTTCAAGGTCGCTGAAGAAGGGCTACGACCTAAGTCCAAGGTCGTTGGAGAAGAGCACGAACGACCTAAATCACATGCCGCTTCTTTAGGTCGCTCCGACGTTTCGAGTGAAGACTTTCTCGAGCTACGACCTATGATAGGTCGCGTGAAAGACCTACGACCTAAGTTAGGTCGCGGGGAGAATTAGGTCGCTGATTTTGGATGCCGCTTGTTTCTTAGGTCGCTCACTGCTGCAATTCTTAAGTCGCTGATGGGAAGGTCGAATGAAGTTGTTCTTTTAGTCGCTGCCTTGTTGTTAGGTCGGTTAAGTGTTAAGTCGTGATGTTGTGACTATTGTAAATACTGTAAATCGTTTACTTGTTGTAATCTACTTGTTTTAGTTCGTGAAGATGTTGTGATGTGTTGTTGTATTGTAATGATAGTCTGTTAGGTCGTTAACGACCTATAGTAAGTCGTAAGTCGTAAGTCGTCTGTTTTTAGGTCGTTGCCGACCTAAGTGTTGTACAGTTTTGAGTCGCGTGTGTTGTAAAGATCTATAAATAGCGGGGTGGCCTCATTTATAAAGTTAGTTGATTTTGAATAAAACTTTTGTTTGTTAGCTTTGTGCTTTCATTAAATTGGTAGTTGAGTGTAATCTCCTATCTCCACCTTCGGTATTCAAGTGCGCTCGAATCAACGATCGTTGAAGCCGATTCGCGGAATCCAAGTGCGCTTGATCAACGTCGAAGAATCGTAGATCTTTAAACACGGTATCGTGCGCGATCAACGTGTTTGGGATAGCTAGATTCCGGCATCTTTGGATCAACGGAGTTGGGCGTTCAGTATCTTCTATTCCATCGATTGCTACTTTCACCGATTTATCCATTTTCAGTTATCCGCTGCTGCATCATTTGGTATCAGAGCTAGACTTAGCCAATCATAGCTAAGCCGAGTCTTGGAGCCAATTCTATTGAAGAATTTGAAGTTAGAGCCGAAAGCTAGAGAAGCCGTGCATCATTTTATCAACGCCGAGAGTTGAGTTGAAGTGTGAAGTTCAATTTGAAGATCGAAGGCCGAGCATCATCTTTAAAGTTCAAGCCGAGAGTTAGTTTTTGTTTGAAGAGTAATCATGCCGCCAAGAAGAGCTAATCGCCATCAGAATGTTGAAGCTTTGTATAGAAGAGAAGAAGCTGATGAGATGGAGCAAAGAATAAACGAAAACTTTAGTGAGAAGCTTAATGAAGGGATTGGTCGATTAGAGAAGATGATGTTGGAGATGAATCAAAATCGGAGAAGGGTTTCACCTGAATCTAACCATGATGGTAGTAGAGATGTTGGTGGTCAGGATCGACATCGATATACATCCGATTTTGAAGAAGAGTATAATGGTGGTAGTGTTCATGGACGAGGACGAGGACAAGGAAGAAATCAGTCGGAGTATGATCACAAGTGGGATTCTGGGATGAAGACTGGAATACCGGAATTCAAGGGAGGTATGCAAGCCGAGGACTTTCTTGATTGGTTAGCTTATGTTGAGGAAATATTTGATTTCAAGGAGGTTCCGGAGGATCGTAAAGTGAAGTTGGTTGCTACTAGGTTGAGGGGGAGAGCTATGGCATGGTGGCAGCAAACCAAACTTACTATAGAACGAATGGGAAAGTCAAAAATTGTTGCTTGGGAAAAGATGAAGAAATTGATGAAAGCTACGTTCTTGCCCTATAATTACCAATCACTAATGTATCGGAGATTACAGAACTTGAGGCAAGGAACGAAGACGGTTGCTGATTATGCTGATGAGTTCTACCAATTAATTGCTCGAAATGATATCATGGAGAGAGAAGAACAATTGACCGCGAGGTTTGTTAGGGGACTTAGAACACAGATCCAGGATATGGTGAACATGTTCGACCCTAGATCTGTGGCAGAAGCACATCAAAAGGCGTTGGCTTGGGAGAAACAAGGTGGACGTGAGGGAGGTGTGTTTCCTAATTTTACTGGTCAGAACAAAGGAGCGGGTAGTAGTTCTAATGTTCCTAAAGCATCGAATAAGCCAGTTGTTCATGAAGTGGCTAAACCTAAAGTCAATACCAATTTCAAATGCTATAATTGCCAGGAAGTGGGTCATAAGAGCAACGAATGTCCGAAACCGAAAAAGAGAACTATGCTTGTTGAGGTGGAGGATGAGGATGTCGAAGAAGATCTCAATTCACAGTGTGATGAGGAGGAAGAAGAGGTGTCGGGAGACAAGGGATGTAATCCAATTGTACGAAGATCTTGTTTAACCCCGAAACAGGAAGAGGAGTCGAGTTGGTTGAGGAGTAACATTTTTCAGTCTACGTGCACTATTTTGGGGAAGGTCTGTAAATTTGTCATTGACGCTGGGAGTTGTGATAATATCATTTCAACGGAAGCTGTGAGAAAGTTGAAATTGAAAACGGAGAAACATCCTAGTCCATATAAACTAGCTTGGTTGAGGAAAGGAGGAGAAGTAAAGGTAGAGACGCGAGCACATGTTCCATTTTCTATTGGAAAGAAATACAAGGATGAGATTTGGTGTGACGTGGTTGACATGGATGTTTGCCATTTGCTGTTGGGAAGGCCGTGGCAGTACGATCGTGAAGTACAGCATAATGGTCGAACGAATAGTTACAGTTTCTTATTCGAGGGCACGAAGATCACATTAGTTCCGAAAAAGCGACAGCATGATGAGAACAAGCTGGAGGAGATTGAGGAATTGAAAACTTTGTTGTCCTTGAAGGAGTTCGTGGAAGAGATAGATGAGAGTCCTGAAGTTTTTATGTTGATTGGGCATGAAAGAAGTGAAGTTACTGAAGTTCCAGAGGAAGTGAAACCAGTTTTGGAGGAATTCAAAGATGTGTTTCCAGAGGAGTTACCAAAGGAGTTACCACCGCTTAAAGACATACAGCATCATATTGACTTGGTGCCAGGTGCTGCATTACCTCATAGACCACACTATCAGATGAGTCCAAATGAACACGAGGAGTTAAGGAGACAGGTGGAGGAATTACTGGAATAAGGGCGAGTTCAGGAGAGTTTGAGTCCTTGTGCAGTGCCAGCTTTGTTGGTACCAAAGAAGGATGGAACGTGGAGAATGTGCACAGATAGTAGAGCATTGAACAAGATAACAGTCAGATACAGATTTCCGATGCCGAGGCTTGATGATCTGTTAGATCAAATCAGTGGGTCTGTAATCTTTTTTAAGATTGACTTGAAGAGCGGTTATCATCAGATTCGAATTAGACCAGGGGACGAATGGAAGACAACATTCAAGACGAGGGAAGGATTGTATGAATGGCTGGTGATGCCGTTTGGTCTATCGAATGCACTAAGTACATTCATGAGGGTGATGAACCAAATTTTCAGGCCGTACATTGGGAAGTTTGTGGTAGTTTACTTTGATGATATCTTGATTTATAGTGCTAGTACAAAGGAGCATATTCAGCATTTGCGAAAGGTGTTGATTATTCTTCGGGAAGAACAATTCTATGCAGCAACTAAGAAATGTGTGTTTATGACACGGAGTGTCTTATTTCTGGGATATGTTGTATCAGAAGAAGGAATACAGGTGGACCAAAGTAAAGTCGAAGCAATCAAAGATTGGCCGCAACCCAAGACTATAACAGAAGTTCGAAGTTTTCACGGGTTGGCTTCATTCTATCGAAGGTTTATTCCACACTTTAGTAGTGTGATGGCGCCGGTTACAGATTGTATGAAGGGCAAGCAGTTTGCATAGTCGGAGGAAGCATGGGTTGCTTTTGAACAAATCAAAGAACTTTTGACGTCAGCGCCAATTTTAGCATTACCGGATTTTCAGTTATTGTTTGAGCTACATACTGATGCATCCAAGGCTGGCATTGGAGGGGTGCTAAGTCAGAAGGGACGTCCTATTGTATATTTCAGTGAGAAGTTATCGGGAGCAAAGATGAGATATAGTACATATGATGTGGAGTTTTATGCTATCGTGCAAGCCATGAAACACTGGAGACATTATTTGTTTCATAAAGAATTTGTTTTATATACTGACCATGAAGCGTTGAAGCATATGCAGGGACAGGACAAGATTGCAGCAAGGCATGCTTTGTGGATTGCATACTTACAACAATTTACATTTGTGGTGAAGCATAAATCGGGAATCACGAATCGAGTGGCAGATGCATTAAGTCGGAGGACTCATTTGTTGACTACAATGAAGGTAGAGGTGATAGGGTTTGAGGTGTTGCCAGAATTGTTTGTCGATGATTCTTACTTTGCTAAGATCATGGATGAAGTCAATGAAGGAAAGACTGATGAGTATGTGCTAGTGGACGGTTTTCCATTCAAGGGAAACAGATTATGTATACTCGAGTGCAGCTTACGAATGAAGATTGTGAAGGAGTTGCATGAGGAAGGACACGTGGGGGAGAGACCGTACATTATAGTTGATTTCACAAGCATATTTTTGGCCTTCTATGAAGAAAGAGGTTGGAAGATTTGTGGAGAGATGTCATATTTGCCAAATTTCCAAAGGCACAGCGACGAATGCGGGATTGTATATGCCGTTACCCGTGCCGGTTAAACCATGGGTTGATATCAGTATGGATTTTGTTTTGGGATTACCGAGAACTCAGAGGGGGAATGATTCGATATATGTCGTAGTGGACAGGTTTTCGAAGATGGCACATTTCATCGCTTGTAAGAAGACAGCTGATGCCGTCCGTGTTGCCGAATTATTCTTTAAAGAAGTATATCGCTTACATGGTTTACCAGAATCCATTGTTTCTGATCGGGATACTAGATTTCTAAGTCATTTTTGGCTGAGTTTTTGGAAGATGGTGGGAACAAAGCTAAATTTCAGTAGTGCTTACCATCCGCAGTCCGATGGTCAGACTGAAGTTGTTAACAGATCTTTGGGAAATTTGTTGCGGTGCCTGGTGAAGGATAATCTGAAGAGTTGGGATATGAAGTTATGTCAAGCAGAGTTTGCTCATAATCATGCTATAAATCGTAGTACAGGTTTCAGTCCATTTCAGATAGTGTATTCAAGTTTACCAAAGGGGCCGTTGGATTTGACGATAGCACCACAACCAAAGGAAACCGTTAAACGGGTTGTTGATTTTGTTGATGGATTGGCAGAATGTCATAAAATCATTCAGGAACGATTGGAGAAAGCGAATGAAAAGTATAAGCGATCTGCGGATTTGAAGCGAAGAAGCGTTGAATTTAATGAAGGAGATTTAGTCTATGATGTGCTAACAAAAGATCGTTTTCCAGTGGGAGCATACAATAAACTTAAAGCTCGAAAGATTGGTCCTGTAACGATTGAAAAATGGATCAATGAAAACGCTTATAGATTGAAGCTGCCAGAGAATGTACACACTTCTGACGTGTTTAATGTTAAACATCTTATACCGTATCATGGGAATGAGTTTTTTGTGGAAGAAGAGGGCGCAAATTCGAGGACGTATTTTTCTCAACCAGGGGAGGATGATGCAACCCAGAAAGATGAAATCGTAGGTCGTGTGCGACCTAACATGTTGTTAAGTCGAGTGCGACCTAACAAGGAAGCTAACGAGCTAAAACTTTGGGAAGAGTCATGGGAAGTTGAAGTCTTAGGTCGTGGGCGACCTAACGGGTTCGAGAATAGCGAGCTAAAGCAGAGGAGTAGGTCGCTGGAACGACCTAACAGGTTGCTCATTGACGCAGGCCAAACAGACCAAGTCTAAGGTCGCAAGAATGAATTACGACCTATGATAGGTCGCAGAGAAGGGCTACGACCTAAGTTCAAGGTCGTTGAAGAAGGGCTACGACCTAAGTCCAAGGTCGTTGGAGAAGAGCACGAACGACCTAAATCACATGCCGCTTCTTTAGGTCGCTCCGACGTTTCGAGTGAAGACTTTCTCGAGCTACGACCTACGATAGGTCGCGTGAACGACCTACGACCTAAGTTAGGTCGCGGGGAGAATTAGGTCGCTGATTTTGGATGCCGCTTGTTTCTTAGGTCGCTCACTGCTGCAATTCTTAAGTCGCTGATGGGAAGGTCGCATGAAGCTGTTCTTTAAGTCGCCGCCTTGTTGTTAGGTCGATCAAGTGTTAAGTCGTGATGTTGTGACTATTGTAAATACTGTAAATCGTTTACTTGTTGTAATCTACTTGTTTTAGTTCGTGAAGATGTTGTGATGTGTTGCTGTGTTGTAATGATAGTATGTTAGGTCGTTAACGACCTATAGTAAGTCGTAAGTCGTCTGTTTTTAGGTCGTGTTGTTTAGGTCGTTGCCGACCTAAGTGTTGTACAGTTTTGAGTCGCGTGTGTTGTAAAGATCTATAAATAGCGGGGTGGCCTCATTTGTAAAGTTAGTTGATTTTGAATAAAACTTTTGTTTGTTAGCTTTGTGCTTTCATTAAATTGGTAGTTGAGTGTAATCTCCTATCTCCACCTTCGGTATTCGAGTGCGCTCGAATCAACGATCATTGAAGCCGATTCGCGGAATCAAGTGCGCTTGATCAACGTCGAAGAATCGTAGATCTTTAAACACGGTATCGTGTGCGATCAATGTGTTTGGGATAGCTAGATTCCGGCATCTTTGGATCAACGAAGTTGGGCTTTCAGTATCTTCTATTCCATCGATTGCTACTTTCACCGATTTATCCATTTTCAGTTATCGTGCGTGAAGATTTGCGGTATTCGTAGGGGCAATTCTGAAACTTTGCCTAGGTTTTCTACTCTCCTATATAAGCATTTTTCAGGATTCAGAGGTTAGAGGACTTCAAGAAGATTAAGGGTTTAATCAAGGGTTTTAGCCTCCATTAATTATGATTTATCTAAACCTAATTTTCTTCAATTTTCTTCTCCACAAATCAATTCTATTATAATTTTGATCATTCTAATCAATCTCTTGTACTCTTCTCATTGGTATTATTAAAAGTTCCCTCCCAAAGTGGATGTACGCTGACAAGACGTTAGTGGAACCACTATAAATCGGTGTGATTTATTTTTCATTATTGGTTCTATATTATATTGTTTTTTGGTGATTATGATTGGTCTTGGATTGAATTGAGATTGGAATTGAGATATTGATTAGTTGTTTGTATACTTCTTACCACGATCTCGTTTTCTGCCATGCTTTGAGATTTTTATTTGAGTGGTCTCGAGTTAGAATTCCCCATAAAATTTGATATCAAAGCTTTGGTGTTGGTAGGTTATTGTAGAAATGCCGAAATCAGATAATACCTCAGGTAGTTCCTCAATGGTTAATCCAAGTGGAGTAAAGCCTTATGTACGTGGATCTTATGCGGCTTCGCGATCACAATTGGTATATACAAGTGGAATGGCGATAATTATTTTGAAAAGTGGCAATGGAAGATGAAAGTGGTTCTAAAGAGGAATCGAGTGCATCAGGTAGTGTTTGACACACATTTGTTGTCGGCAGACATCTCAGATGTTGAGAGAGAGGAAATGGAAGAGTGGGCATTCACTACACTTCAACTTGCTATGGGGGAGAATGTTATTTCCGAAATTAATGGTGAGACTACCGCTAAGGGTATTTGGGACAAGTTAGAGTAGTTGTATATGAAGAAGTCATTAACTAATCATTTGATCTTTTTGCGAACGTTCTTCACCTATAAGATGAAGGAAGGAAGGCGCACTTGAATACTTTTGATGATTTTCTAATAAAGATGAAGGCGGTATATTTGAAGATTGAGGAAGAGCAATAGGCGATGATATTGTTCTGTTCATTGTCGGACCGTAATATGGGTTTCTCAAATAGTTTGATCTATAGCCAGGATACATTAACTCTAGATGATGTCAAAACAGGTCTTCTTAGCGAGAAGTTGTGGCATTAAATGAAGTAGTTAGGTGATGGAAGTAGTGGTGCTAGTAGTGGTCATGGTTTATTTATGGAGAAGGAGAGATGTGTGAAGAAGGAGAACCAGGGGCATTCTAAATCAAGGAACCCCGGTTGGAGAGGAAAGTCAAAGGAAAGAAAGGACAAGTGCTATATTTGTAAGAAGCCTGGTCAATTGAAGAATGAGTGTCCGGACAAAGAGAAGGAAAAGAAGGAAGTAGCATCTTCATATGTAGCGGTGGAGAGTGGAGTTGGTGAGGGAGACGTAGATCTGTTGTCGGCGGTAGCATCAAATGTTTCGGGTAGCGAATGGGTGCTCCACTCGAGGGAGTGTTATCATATAACACTGAATAGGAATTGTTTTTTCTTTTATATCGATTAAGAAGGAAATTCAATTGTTATGGGTAATGGTGTTATTTGTAAGTCGAAAGTCATTGGGTTCCGTGCAAATTCGGATGTTTGACGAAGTGGTTCGTACTCTCACTAATGTACGCTATGTTCCGGGACTTAGGAAGTCTCTTATCTCTTTGGGGAAGCTGGATTCTTTAGGTTGTAAGATCACTATTGAGAGTGATAGCTTACGGGTTTCAAAGGGTGCGCTGTGGTGATGAAGGGTGCTAGGACTCATGGTGTTTATTTGCTTCAAGGAGTGACTATAGAAGGTGAAACTTGTGTGGGAGTTGATAGTTCTCGTGGCTTGGATGCGACTAGGTTATGGCATTTAAGGTTAGGTCATGTCTCGGAGAGGAGTTTGGATATTCTTCGGAAGAGGGAGATGATCAATGGAGAGAGTTTCAACAAACTAGAGTTTTGCGAGGAATGTGTCATGAGGAATCAAACTAAAGTTTCATTCGATGAGGGAAAACATGATTCGAGAAGGGTTCTTGAGTATGTTCACACGAATGTTTAGGGACCGGTACCGGTAGCTTCTTTGGGAGGAGCTCGTTATTATATTTCTTTTATTGATGACTTTTCTCGAAAAGTATGGGTGTATGTAATGAAGGCCAAGTCAGAGGCATTTGTAAAGTTCAAAGCATGGAATGCTCTTGTTGAGAATGAGAGTGGAAAGTCTTTGAAGGTTCTAAGGTCCAACAATGACGAGGAGTATGCTTCCGAAGAATTTTTGGAGTTTTGCAAGCATCATGGTATTCATAGGCATTTTACTACACAGGAAGATCCACAGTCGAATGGTGTTGCGGAGAGGATGACTCGTACTCTACTTGAGAAAGCTTGACGCTTGAGAATGACATCGGGCTTGTCTAACGGATTTTGGGCCGAAGCTTTGTCAACCTCGGTGCATATTATTAATCAAATTTCGTGCTCGGCAGTTGGTAACAAAATTCCGAAGGAATCATGGAAGGGAAAGAACATTGACTTGAGTTATCTACTTGTGTTTGGTAGTCCAGTTTATGTGCATGATTCGAGAAATGATAAGCTTGAACCTTGAGCTTTTAAGGAGATTTTTCTTGGTTATACGGATGGAGTAAAAGGCTATCAGATTTGGCATCCGAAAACAAAGAAGGTTGTAAATTCTAGTCATGTTACTTTTGATGAGTCGGCTTTGTTGAAGGAGAATGAGAGCCCATCGCATGTTCCGGATTTGGTTTATTGTGAATAAAAGGAGAAGGAAGTTATTCCCATATTTTGTCGAAGGAGTAGAGAGAGTAGAGTAGTTGGAGATGCTTGTGAGAAGGAAGCGGTTGATGTTACATCACATAGTCCACAGGGTTCCTCTAGTAGTTTTGGTGATGTGCATGATTCTAGAGAGGATTCGGTTCAAGGTGGAGCCGAAGGGAGTTTGGGTGATAGTATAGCTACTCGGGTTGGTCGTCGTGCTATAAGGCCACTCGATGGATATGGTGATTGGAACAATCTTAGCTTTTGTGATAGTTTGGACTATACTCTTCACATAGTCCAAGATGAGTCGATGGACCTTGATGACGTCATGGAGTCGAGTGATAGCTCGAAGTGGATTTGTGCCATGGAGAAAGAGATGTAATTTTTGTTGAAGAATCAAACTTGCGATTTGGTTCCACTTCCTAAAGGAAACTGTGCTATTGGGTGAAATTGGATATACATGGTGAAGGACGACGGGAGATATAAAGCTAGGCTAGTGGCTAAGGGGTTTGCACAAAGGAAGGGAAAGGAGTATGATGAGATATTAACACCAGTTGTGCGCCATACTTCAATCTGGATATTACTTGCCATAGCTGTTTTTCACGACTTGGAGTTGGAGCAACTTGATGTGAAAACCGCCTTCTTGCATGGTGACTTGGATGAAGACATCTACATGGAGCAACCAGAAGGTTTTGTTGTGGATGGTATGTCAAATTTGGTTTGCAAGTTAAAGAAATCACTATATGGTTTAAAGCAATCACCTAGACAATGGTACAAGAGATTTGATCATTTTATGCTTAAAAATGGTTTTGATAGAAGCATCAAGGATGCTTGTGTATATTTCAAGAAGTTGAAAAATGATTGTTGAGTGTATTTACTCTTGTATGTGGATGACGTGCTCATTGCTTCTAAGGATAAGAATGAAATCAATAAGTTAAAACTGAGTTTGAAATCGGAGTTCGAAATGAAGGATCTTAAGCAAATAGGATACTGGGAATGGAAATAGAAAGAGATCGAATGCGTTTTGAGTTGAAATTGACTCAAAAGGAGTACATAGAGAAAGTGCTTTGCCGGTTTAGCATGGAGAATGCAAAGGCGTCAAATACACCTTTACCTTTGCATATGAAGCTTTCGAATAAGGGATCGCCTATCTTGGAGAAAGACAAGGCTTATACGGCAAAGGTGCAATATGCTAGTGCGTTTGGAAATCTAATGTATGCTATGGTGTGTACAAGGCCCGATATTGCAAATGCAGTTAGAATGGTTAGTCGGTATTTGGCTAATCCGAGGAAAGTGCATTGGGAAGATGTGAAGCTTATATTGAGATACCTTAGAGGTACATCATCTCATGGTCTTGTTTTTTGCGGTAGTGATGAGAAGAATTGCAAGTTGGTTGGTTATTGTGATTTGGACTATGCCGGTGATAGAGATCAAAGAAAATCAACTTCAGGGTATGTCTTCACACTTGGTGGTACGCCATAAGTTGAAGATCGAGGTTGTAGACCGTATTATCTTTATCCACTACGAAGGCGGAGTTGATATCCGCGGTGAAGGCAGAAAAGGAGGCACTTTACTTGAGGTGATTGTTGTATTACTTGGGATACGAGCATGATAGTGTCGATGTTCAATGTGATAGCCAAAGTGCTATTCACTTGGTAGAGAATTTGGCGTTTAGCTCATGGACTAAGCATATTGAAGTGTGAGAGTCATTTTTGGTAGCCATGGATGAAGATAAGCAAGTATATCTTCGGAAAGTGCACACAAAGGATAACGCGGTGAATATGTTCACTAAGGCTTTACCGGTTGGGAAGTTCGAGCATTGCTTGAACTTGATTCGCTTGTTGAAGTACTAGGTGCCAAGGGGTGGCACAGTTGAGAGAAGAGCTTGGTTTTGGATGAGGAAGAGTATCGGTGAGAGATTGTGATTCTATCTTCTTGGTGAGTTTTAGTCTTTCGTGAGACGGTTTAGATTTGGATGTTTTCAACACTTCATTAGCGGGCGGGGGCTTTGCTTGAGCTCATTGATGGAATGCAATGGGCGGTGGCTTTGCCCGAGCTCATTGGGAAAGCATTCATGTTTGGTTGAAGGTAGAAGTGGTGATAGTTGGTGCTATCGGTTTTTGATGATAGTATGGTACCATTGGAGTTGGAGATGAATATAGTGTCAGGGTGGAGTGTTGAATTTTGGAGACACTATATGGAGAATTGAAGTGGTCGGAAGTAGCTTGATGATGGAGAAAATGGTTCGCAAATCGGAGCTCGGAGGAGGAAGATATGACAAGAAAGGAAAGTGATGTGGCCAGCATTAGGCGACAGACGTCTGTCGTATACTGACAGACGTATGTGACTATTGGGTTTGGAAGCTGAGAGTTTGGACAGACGTCTGTCACTTATGACACTATACTTTACCCCAAGCAACCAGTGATCATACACCATTACAACTTTTACAAAAAAATTTCCTAACTTCAAATGCTATACTTTACCCCAAGCAACCAGTGATCATACACCATTACAACTTATTTTCCCTCAAGAAAATATTATTAAGAATAACTTTCCTTTCAGATTCAAAAATAGATGGGTTTATGATAAGGAATACAGACTGGTTGCCAAAAATAGTTTTCAAATTTCAATAGAAGGATCAGTTCAATACAAGTTTAGGAAACTTCTACAACAAACTACGACAAATCTGAAAAACTGGAATAAAAATAAAAACAATAATGAAATCAATTAAATTAGGGAGGAATGTGAGAGATTGCAAGATAGTATTGATTTAGATTTCTCAGACAGCTTTCAAAAAAATATTTTTTTTCATATGCAAAAAAAGCTAGCCAAATCATTACATGTTGAAGCTGTCAACTTAAGGCAGAAAGCCAAAATAGATTGGCTTACTAGTGGTGATCTGCAAGTAAATTTTTCTATGCCAAGATGCCGAGTAGAAAATACTATAATGACATAGAAAAACTACTTAATGACATTGGGATTATAATTAATGAAGCTTCACAATTAGAAAACGAAGCAATGAAGTACTTCTCTAATCTGTATAACTCTAATGGGAGCCTAGGTATGTTTCCAAATATCACTCCTAAATACTTATTGCATGAAAATAGTGAAGAAATCTTACTTGCTCCAATTTGTTTAGAAGATATAAAAAAATAGATTTTACTGCTAAGGATTAGAAAAGCCCAGCCACAGATGGCTTTGGGACCAAATTTTATAAAACTCATTGGGTGGAGTTAAAAAAATACAATATTTTTGAGGCTGTTAATGAATTTTTTTCCACAGGCAAACTCTTGAAAAATAGTAATCATGCTTTTATTACTTTGGTGCCAAAAATAAAAGTTCCTAACTGCCTTGGGGATTTCAGGCCTATTGTCGGTTGCAATTTCTTTTACAAAATTATTGCCGCAATTTTAAGTAATAGAATAAAACATTTCTAAAAATTTTAATTTCATAAAACCAAAGTGCTTTTATCCCAGGCAGATTTATTGTTGAAAATACCCTATTGGCAAATGAGTTATTAAGAAATTTCAATCAAACTGAGAAAAATAATATGTGTATAAAAATTGGTTTACGAAAAGCATTTGACAAAATAAATAGGAATTTTATTATTTTTATGATGAGACAACTAGGTTTCAATGAAAAAATTTATAACACAGTAAAACAATGCATATGTAATGTAACTTATTCCATTCTCATTAATTGTTCCCCTTGTGGGTTTATACATAGTAGTAGAGGAATAAGACAAGGACATCCTTTATCTCCTTATTTATTTACTTTAGCTATGGAATACTTTACATTACAAATGGAAAAGGAACAATTAAATAAAAATTTAAAACCTGTTAATTCAATTATTCCTTATATTACTCATCTACTCTGTGGTGATAATTTATTAATATTTCTGAATGCAGATGTTCAAAATGCATAAATCATAAGAAAAATATTTGACAACCTCAAACATTGTGCAAGTCTTCAAATTAATGAAAATAATAGCAAGGTTTACTTCAGTAAAGCATGCAAGAGCAAGAAGGAGATACTTAATGTTTTAAAGTTTCAACAAAGTGAACTTCTAATCAAATACCTAGGACTCCCTCTCAGCTGTAATCAAATCAAAGATAGAGACTATGCTAAATTGCATGATATTATTCAAAGTAAACTGGATAATTTGTCTAGCAAGTTGCTATCAATTGTAGGAAGAGCTGAACTCACCCACACGGTCATCACAGCTATTGTCATGTACTAGATGCAATCTCATAATATCCCAATTAAAACTATGGAAAAAATACAAAACTTATGTGCAAACTTCATTTGGAGTGGGAAATATCATAAAATTTCTTGGATTACAGTCACAATAACAAAGAAGGCAGGAGGTTTAGGAATAAGAAATTTTGCTGACTTGAATGGAGCTTGCAATTACAAAATATTTTGGAAATTCATTGAAGAAAATCACTTTGGGCCAAATGGATGAAAGCCAAATATGTCAAAAAAAAAGAATTTTTGGTCCATGCCAATGGAAAATCATCACTCTCATACGTGGAAAAGCATTCTAAAATGCAGAGAAATAGGCATAAAATTAATAGAAAAAAAAATTCAAATAAGGTAAATAAACTAGCTTTTGGTTTGATCCATGGATCAACGGAAAATCTTTGATCAATTTACTTAGCTGGAGTAATTTTTTTCAATTTGGTTGAGCCAATATAAAAGTAGAATGCATTATACAAAATTCATTATGTAATAGTGCAACACTGCTAATTTTTAATAACATTATTCAAGAGATTTAAGTAGATAAATTAAATAGAATAATGTAAATGTTAAGTGATAAGAGGATTGAGATATGAAAATAAAAATTTAGGTCGTGCTCAATTAATTAATTAAATGGGCTTAAGAATGGTTTAAGTTAATTAATTTACATAAGGGCATAATGAGAATTACTCGCACATAACCCCTTACCCTTATATATTCTCGTTCCTACACCATTCACGTTTCATTTTCCCATTCACATTCAAAAAACAAACAAACATAAGAATAGAAGAGCTGGCCATTAACAAAGAAAAGAAAGAGGATTTCAAAGTAAATCTAAGGATTAAAGCAAGGGGAATAAATCTCAATCTCAATCCAATCTCCTTAGTCTAATCAAGGTAAATAATAATTTATACCACCTCTATTTTTGTTTATGATCATATGTTTTCAGATTTAAGATTAAATTCGTTTTTATAATGATTTGGGTGATGATATGCTTGAATTATAATTTGTTTAATATAAACAAGATTGTTTAAATGAAGATTTATGCCTTTTTAGGACAAAACCGATTAAAAATGATCTTTGAATGCCATGACATTTTTTTATGTTATGTAAAATGTGATTTAGGTGTTGGGTTTAAATTTTGATAATTTTCCAAGCTATGGAAAGATTATTATGAATTTTCTAAGGAAAATATGATAAAATTGGGTTTTGATTTAATTTTGATTATTTCATGGAGAAATTGGGTCTAGAATTTTTGTATGTTAGATAACATGGTTCAAGTGAAATTCTGTAATGTTTGGGGATTTTTCCTAAGTATTTTGCTATGGAAATTAAATTATTTTAGAAGAAGTACTTATTTGCAATATTGGTTTTGCTTAATTGAAGGGCTTATTTGCTAAATTAACCTTGGTTTAGATCTGAAATTAAGCGGAAATTATTTTGGTAAAGAATTTGAAAAGTTAAGGCAACCGATCATATGTTTAATCGTTGAAGGTTAGTTAGAAAGTATTTGCTTTAATTGGCATTAAACAGTTTTTACCCAGAAAAGTTGGTTCCGCCTCCTTTAGAAGTGCCTTTTGACTCCAATGCCTCTGCTTCATCTCAGTCGAGACCAACCTAGTCGAAATCTATTAAGCTAAAACAAATCCACATAATATCAATGAGATTGGTGCGAAGTGGATTGGTGAAGTGCAGAAGGCAGGGTGTCGAATGCATTGCTTTCAATACAGACAAAACCATTATTTACTTTTAAAAGATATGCACCTGCCTTGTTTTTGAAGGGTGATTTCGACCAAGTCGATAACCAGTTGCTTTCGAACTTTTTGCCGCCTTTCTTTGCTTAAAAGTAGAGCTTTCAACTAAGACCCTTGCTTATAAAAGAATGCTTTCGAAAATAATGGTTGCGACCTAGTCGAAACTCTGCTACCATTTTTATACCTTTCGAGTGTATTGAAGTCATCAATGCTTTCGAAGGGTAGTCTTTGTTTTAAACTTATACTAAGCCACTTCCTAAATTGTAACGACCCAATTTTTCGACGCCCGAAATCGACATCAATACATCAACTGTATTAAATGCCGAACAATCGAATGCCGGAAAACCGAACCGTTAGGGTTAAAGAAGAAAGAGGTAGAAGATGAAATAGAAAAACAATATCAGAATCTCACAATCGCAGCGGAACAATATTGATGCAGCAGCGGAAATGACAAAATGATGATTCTGTGAAAGTAGCAATCGATGGAATGAATAATACCGAATGGCCCAAATTTGTTGATCCGAAGATACCGAATTCTAGCTATCTTCATCACGTTGATAGCGCACTATACCGTGAAAGAAGATGTTCAATTCTTCAAGCGTTGATCAAGCGCACTTGATACCGCGAATCGGCTTCAACAATCGTTGAATCGAGCGCACTCGATTAACCGAAAGTGGAGATAGGAGATTACACTCAACTACCAATTTGGTGAAAGCACAAAGCTAACAAAACAAAAGTTTTTATTCAAATCAACTAAAATATTACAAATGGCACCACGGGCCTATTTATAGAGTTTTACAACACGACTTAAAATGACCAACACTTAGGTCGTCCACGACCTACACAGGTACGACTTACGACCTACGACTTAAAACAGTCACGACCTAAAACAAAAACATACGACCTAAAAAGAAACAAAAAAATACAACATATTACAACTCCATATTTACAACACAACATATAGGTCGTCCACGACCTAAACATCACGACCTAACAATATCACGATCTAAAACCTCACGACTTAACCCTTGTCCGACCCAAAAACAAGGCAGCGTCTTCCAGAAGTCCAGGCGGCATAAGCTTCAGCGAATCATAGCAAGTGGCGACCTAAAGCTTCTCGCGACCTAACTTAGGTCGTAGGTCGTTCACGCGATCTAACTTAGGTCGTAACTCGATAGGTCGCTCGAGCGCCTTTCCCTTTAGCTTGTTAACTCGCGAGTCTCCACTAGGTCGTTGCCGAACTTCACTAAGTCGCTGGAGCGACTTAAAGGCATTATTAGGTCGGTCACGACTTAGGGCTTCGTTAGGTCGGTCACGACTTAGTACTTCATTTTGTATCCTTCTCTCGTTAGCTTCAAAGTTCTTAGGTCATATACGACCTATTATTTCCAAACGACTTACGAATTTGTTAGGTCGGTCACGACTTAATACTTGGCCTGCATCATCCTCCCCTGGTTGAGAGAAATTCGTCCTCGAATTTGCACCTTCCTCCTCCGCAACACACTCATCCCCATGATGCGGAACTAAGTATTTGACGTTAAACACATCGGAAGTATGAACATTATCCGGCAATTCCAATTGATACGCGTTCTCATTGATTTTCTTTAGAATTTTTACTGGACCAATCTTCCGTGCTTTCAATTTATCGTATGTTCCCACCGGAAAATGATCCTTTGTTAACACCACATACATCCAATCTCCTTCATTAAATTCAAAGCTTCTTCGCTTCAAATTCGCAGATTTCTTATACTTTTCATTCGCTTTCTCCAATCGTTCCTGAACGATTTGATGACATTCTGCCAATCCATCAACAAAATCAGCAGCTCGCTTGACTGTCCCCTTTGGTCGTGGTATTATCATTAAATCCAATGGTCCCTTTGGTAAACTAGAATATACAATCTGAAATGGGCTGAATCCAGTACTCCGGTTTACTGCATGATTGTGTGCAAACTCTGCTTGACATAACTTCATATCCCAATTCTTCAGATTATCCTTCACCAGGCACCGCAACAAATTTCCCAAAGATCTGTTAACAACTTCAGTCTTTCCATCGGACTGCGGATGATAAGCACTACTGAAATTTAGCTTTGTTCCCACCATCTTCCACAAACTCAGCCAAAAATGACTTAGAAATCTTGTATCCCGATCAGAAACAATGGATTCTGGTAAACCATGTAAGCGATGCACTTCTTTAAAGAATAACTCGGCAACACGGACGGCATCAGCTGTCTTCTTACAAGCGATGAAATGTGCCGTCTTCGAGAACCTGTCCACTACAACATATATCGAATCATTCCCCCTCTGAGTTCTCGGTAATCCCAAAACAAAATCCATACTGATGTCAACCCATGGTCTATTCGGCACGGGTAACGGCATATACAATCCCGCATTCGTTGCTGTTCCCTTGGAAACTTGGCAAATATGACATATCTCTACAAACTTTCCAACCTCCCGCTTCATCGTAGGCCAATAATAAGATTGAGAAATCAATTGCAAAGTACGATCTCGGCCCACATGACCTTCCTCATGCAACTCCTTTACAATCTTCATACGTAAGCTGCACTCTGGTATACATAATCGATTTCCCTTAAAAAGAAAACTATCCACCAATACAAACTCATCCGTCTTCCCCTCCTTGACTTCATCTACATACTTCGCAAAGTAAGGATCATCAACAAATAGTTCTGGTAATACATCAAACCCGGTCACTTCAACTTTCATTGTAGTCAGCAAATGATTCCTTCGACTCAATGCATCCGCCACTCTATTCGTAACTCCCGATTTATGCTTCACCACAAATGTAAATTGTTGTAAGTATGCAATCCACGAAGCATGCCTTGCCGCAATCTTGTCCTGTCCCTGCATGTGCTTCAATGCCTCATGATCAGTATATAACACAATTTCTTTATGAAACAAATAATGTCTCCAATGTTTGATAGCTTGCACGATAGCATAAAATTCCATATCATATGTACTATATCTCATCTTCGCTCTTGATACCTTCTCACTGAAATATGCAATAGGACGGCCTTTCTGACTCAACACCCCTCCAATTCCAACCTTCGATGCATCAGTATGCAATTCAAACAACAACTGAAAATCCGGCAACACTAGAATCGGTGCTGTCGTCAAAAGTCCTTTGATTCTTTCAAAAGCAAATCCTGCTTCCTTCGACCATGAAAATTGCTTCCCTTTCATACAATCAGTAACTGGTGCCATCATGCTACTGAAGTGTGGAATGAATCTTCGGTAGAATGACGCCAAACCATGAAAGCTTCTAACTTCGGTAATCGTCCTGGGTTGTGGCCAATTTCTAATTGCTTCAACTTTATTCTGATCCACCTGTATACCTCCTCCCGATATAACATATCCCAAAAATAAAACACTATGCGTCATGAACACACATTTCTTCGTTGCAGCATAAAATTGTTCATGTCGCAGTACCATCAACACTTCTCTCAGATGTTGCATGTGTTCTTCTGAGCTTCTACTATATATCAGTATGTCATCAAAATACACCACTACAAACTTCCCAATGAATGGTCTAAAAATCTGATTCATCACCCGCATGAATGTACTCGGTGCATTCGAAATACCAAACGACATGACCAGCCATTCATATAATCCTTCTCTCATCTTGAATGATGTCTTCCATTCATCTTCTGGTCTAATTCGAATTTGATGATAACCACTTTTCAAATAAATCTTCGAAAAGATAGTAGCCCCACTCAACTGATCCAACAAATCATCAAGTCTAGGCATATGGAATCTATATCTCACAGTAATCTTATTCAACGCCCTACTATCGGTGCACATCCTCCACGTCCCATCTTTCTTAGGTACTAACAATGCTGGCACAGCACATGGACTTAGACTTTCCTGCACACGCCCTTGTTCAAGCAATTCTTCCACTTGCCTTCTCAACTCCTCATGTTCTTTTGGACTCATTCTGTAGTGTGGTCTATGTGGCAACACAGCTCCTGGAACAAGATCAATTTGGTGTTGAATGTCTCTCAATGGTGGTAACTCCGTTGGTAGCTCTTCAGGGAATACATCATCAAATTCCTCCAGCACTGGTTTCACTTCTTCAGGGATCTCAACCACTTCATGACTCTCACGTCCAATCAACAAGAATACTTCAGGCTCCTCTTCTACCTCCTTAACAAACTCCTTCAAAGATAACAAAGTTTTCAACTCTTCAATCTCCTCCAACTTGTTTTCTTCTTTTTATTGCTTCTTAGGAATCAAAGTGATTTTAGTTCCTTCAAACATAAAACTGTAACTGTTCGTACGTCCATCATGTTGTACAGCCCTATCATACTGCCACGGTCTCCCCAACAACAGATGGCATACGTCCATGTCAACAACATCACACCAGATTTCATCTTTGTATTTCTTCCCAATAGAAAAATTCACACAAGCTCTTCGTCCAACTTTCACCTTCCCACCTTTCCTCAATCAAGCTAACTTGTAAGGTTTCAGATGCTTCTCTGTCTTCAATGATAACTTCTTCACAGCTTCTGTAGAGATAATATTATCACAACTTCCCGCATCAATGACGAACTTGCAAACCCTTCCCAAGATAGTGCATGTTGACTGAAAGATGTTACTCCTCAACCAGCTAGTCTCCTCCTCTTGTTTTGGTGTTAAACACGACCTCTTCATCATTAATGAATATCCTTCATCTCCCGACACATTCTCTTCCACCTCATCATGTAGTGAATTAGAACAGTCAGCCTCTATCTCTTCATCTTCAACCTCAGCAATCATCATTCGCTTCTTTGGCTTTGGACATTCATTGCTTTTGTGACCAAGCTCCTGACAATTGAAACATTTGATACCACTATTGATCCTGGTCTTAGCAACTTCATTAACAACCGGTTTTGCAACAACCTTCGAAACATTCGCACTGTTATTAGCCCCTTTCATTGTATTGTTGGAATTTGTAATCACAACACCACCTCGTCTCCCTTGTTTCTCCCAAGCCAACGCCTTCTGGTGGGCTTCCGCCATAGATCTGGGATCAAACATATTTACCATGTCTCGAATCTGCATACGCAACCCTCCAACAAATCTAGCTGTTAATTGTTCCTCTGTCTCCATGATATCGTTTCGTGCAATCAGCTGATAGAACTCATCTGCATAATCATTCACTGACTTCGTCCCTTGCCTCAAGTTCTGCAAACGTTGATACATAAGAGATTGATAGTTGTAAGGTAAGAACGTAGCTTTCATCAATTTCCTCATCTTTTCCCAAGATTCAATCTTTGACTTCCCCATCCGTTCACGTGTCAGTTTGGTTTGCTGCCACCACGCCAAAGCTCTACCCCTCAACCTTGTAGAAACCAACTTCACTCTACGATGTTCTGGCACTTCCTTGAAGTCAAAAATCTCCTCCACATTAGACAACCAATCCAAAAACTCCTCAGCTTGCATACCTCCTTTGAACTCTGGTATTTCAGTCTTCATCCCAGACTCCCACTTGTGATCATACTCCGACTGATTTCTGCCTTGTCCTCGTCCTTGTCCATGAACACTACCACCATCATACTTTTCCTCGAAATCTTATGTATAGCGATGTCGATCCTGACACCAACATCTCTACTACCATCGTGTCTTCCACCAACATCCCTTCTATCTACATTCCTCCGATCTCGATCATTCTCATTCCTATCACGATTTCGATTGTCAACATTTCTATAACGATCTCGACTCACACTTCGATGATCATTATCTACACTTCTCTCCCGATTGGAATGTGGTGAGACTCTACATCCCCCATGGTTGGATTCAGGTGAAACCCTTCTCCAATTTTGATTCATCTCTAACATCATCTTCTCTAATCGACCAAACCCTTCATTAAGCTTCTCACTAAAGTTTTCGTTTATTCTTTGCTCCATCTCATCAGCTTCTTCTCTTCTATACAAAGCTTCTACGTTCTGATGGCGATTAGCTCTTCTTGGCGGCATTGTTAAATCTTCACAAAATGATACCAAATGAGGTACGGCTTTCAACTTCAATCTTTGGCGCGCAAATCTTCAACGCAAAATTCAAACACTTTTCCAACTTTTGATCCAAAAGGAAATGGATCGAAAATTCCACTCTTATTGCAAATTTGCGATGAACACGACGAACACAAACTTCTCCAAATAATGCAACTTTCAATCTCTAATACTTCTACTTAGCTCGGCTCAACACTTCAAGCTCGGCTAACTGTTCAACTTCGAAATTCTCGGCTCCAAGACTCGATTTAGCTATGATTGGCTAAAACAAGCTCTGATACCAAATGATGCAGCAGCGGAAATGACAAAATGATGATTCTGTGAAAGTAGCAATCGATGGAATGAATAATACTGAATGGCCCAAATTCGTTGATCCGAAGATACCGAATTCTAGCCATCTTCATCACGTTGATAGCGCACTATACCGTGAAAGAAGATCTTCAATTCTTCAAGTGTTGATCAAGCGCACTTGATACCGCGAATCGGCTTCAACAATCGTTGAATCAAGCGCACTCGATTAACCGAAAGTGGAGATAGGAGATTACACTCAACTACCAATTTGGTGAAAGCACAAAGCTAACAAAACAAAAGTTTTTATTCAAATCAACTAAACTATTACAAATGGCACCACGGGCCTATTTATAGAGTTTTACAACACACGACTTAAAATGACCAACACTTAGGTCATCCACGACCTACATAGGTACGACTTACGACCTACGACTTAAAACAGTCACGACCTAAAACAAAAACATACGACCTAAAAAGAAACAAACAAATACAACATATTACAACTCCATATTTACAACACAACATATAGGTCGTCCACGACCTAAACATCACGACCTAACAATATCACGATCTAAAACCTCACGACTTAACCCTTGTCCGACCTAAAAACAAGGCAGCGTCTTCCAAAAGTCCAGGCGGCATAAGCTTCAGCGAATCATAGCAAGTGGCGACCTAAAGCTTCTCGCGACCTAACTTAGGTCGTAGGTGGTTCACGCGATCTAACTTAGGTCGTAACTCGATAGGTCATTCGAGCACCTTTCCCTTTAGCTTGTTAACTCACGAGTCTCCACTAGGTCGTTGCCGAACTTTACTAAGTCGCTGGAGCGACTTAAAGGCATTATTAGGTCGGTCAGGACTTAGTACTTCATTTTGTATCCTTCTCTCGTTAGCTTCAAAGTTCTTAGGTCGTATATGACCTATTATTTCCGAACGACTTACGAATTTGTTAGGTCGGTCACGATCTAATACTTGGCCTGCATCAAATATATAATAGATAAATGACAAATCTTTAAACAAAAGAACTATATATGTTTATACATTGCATCATTAGAGTTCAACAGTTTCAAAATAAATCGGACAGTTATAATAACTTGTCCTCATAACTGAATACACAGCGGAATAATAATCAAATACGGAAATACGTCTCGCAATCCAGCTCGTCTCTTGAGCTCCACAGCAATCCATCCAGAATCTACTGATAACCTGACTCTAGTCTGCCCGTGTGGAAAATTATGGGCACCCAGAATTTAGAAATGGGAACAATAAACTCCAGGTCAGTCATGGGACTAGTGTGAGAACTAAAAACATTTATTTGTACAGAAAGAAATCCGTTTATGCTTTTGGAAAATGAAACTACCATAAGGCCTCCCGGCACACACACAATGCAATCGCACACTTGGGGGAGATTTCTCCTTATAGTAGTCAAACATGCTTGATACGCAAAAATCCTTTTGATATTATTATTAGTGCATAGTGTGGAAAACATTTCGAAAGTATAATATTAATCATAGCCAGCATAGGTACCATTATATTATGCCTACTGTAGCTACCATTTAAGAATGGCAGGTTATACAACTGAAATCGTAAAGGGCTCGTATTTGATTGATTGGATTTCCAACAAATGGTCAAGGTTAAGGAACTTCCTTTCCGAATCGGTACGCCTCTGGAGGGACGCCCCAAGAACCTAACCGGATCTCTGCTAACACAAGGCCGGGTTACCTCTGTAACTAGGTAACTAACTGTCACGAGTATGCCATCCCCCGGTCGTAACCAACCTTTACCGAGGCGCCTCGAATTCCAACAACTACATAAGTAAATATCTGGTCTCCATACCAGAATACCACTTTTTATTTATCCACATAAGTAAATATCTGGGCTCCATACCAGAATACCACTTTTTATCCAGAAGGAAATGTACATACCCTGAGGGGCGCGACCCCTATAACCTTGCTGCATCCTGGTTCGACCATTTCTGGGGTGTGAGGTTCGATGAAGCCTCGTCCCACAAAGCTATGCTTTTCACAAAAACCATGCTTCGATCAACCAATGATCAACACTTAGCATGCCACATTACCAAATTGGGAATATATCACTAGTAACAATTAACTACATAACCTCTGAGCTCGTACGTCTCAAAGAAGGGTGTTAAGCTAAGAGAATAAATTCTCCGCCACCAATAGAAATATATTTGATAGAAACCAACTTTATATCTCAAAGTGTAATGTTAGACATACATCCATACAAGTCCATCCTGGGTCTGAATGGAACCGAAGGCACTTCGTCCAATTAAGGAAAAAGTCCTTGCAAATCCGGATATCCCCTAATCATGTCTGGACTCCCCATCACATAGGGTAATTAAAATCTCTATACCGGAGCAACTCGGTGCAGAGACATTCAACAAGCAATCCTTTCGTTTTCGAAAATACCCGGTCTTCAACACCGTCTTCAAATGCAATCCCATTTCGTCGTATCATTATTCGGAATGGGTTTTATGACTTAATGTCCTCTCCCGGTTTAACTGAATAATGAGTGCTTATTTTAAAAACAAGCGTAAACATTCAAATCATAGTTAAGTCACAACAAATTTTCCATTTTTAATCTTTTAAACAAAAGATCCACCCTTAAGATTCGATGTGGTTTTCGGATAACCATTTGGAATCCGACCCCCGGTCGCATCGAAATTCAAATGCCGTTTTAAAGGCCAATATTGATAGTCAGTTATTTAACTATCATAAAACATCCACAAACAACCATCAGATTTTAATAATTTCCCAAATTATTAAATTTCAAAATATCTTCGCAAGATATAAATTTTTCTACACTTTAACCCTTTTTGAAAACAGTTTTCAATCACTTTCCTCTCACGGAATAAATTCCAAATATTGTTTATTACCACTGAAAATTACCAAGACTAAATGCTTTAGATTTTTGAAGTAATTTAAATCACTTTACCTAAAAATATATATATACTTTAAAATACTTAGCATAAAAACTATTTAAAACGCTTAATTTAAAATACCAGTTATGAAATTTAATAATAATTTTTCATGTAAAAGTTAAGCCAAAACAAGTTTAAAAATAAAGGTTATTGAATTCTATACAAGTTTTCCAAATAAAAACTTTAGTCAAACTATATTTCAAATAAAACTACTTTATAAAATATAAATATTAGTAATTATCTTTTTAAAATCATAAAACCAATTAGCCTTTAAAATAATTATTACTATAACTAATTTAATAAATATTTAACTTTAAAATTCTAAACAACTTAAATAAATAATTTCTCAAAACATTCTTTTAGAACAACTTTAAAACATTTTAATTTATACTTAAAAACTCCTTTGAAAACGTACTTGGCTTTTCAGGGAAATACACTTTTCTTTCACAACTTTAAAAGTAAACCACTATTTATTTTTAAAACAAATTACCCATTCCATTATAAATTCCCACCGTGAATTTATACTTCCAAAATATCCATTGATATCTTATTTCACTTTATAAAACCCAGTTTATAAATTCTATAGTCTCGTCTTCTTTTCAAAACACAGTTTCAAACATTTAATTAGTTTTCAAATTGATTTCCCAAAACTAACTCCATTTTTAAAATAAATTTCTTTATTTCTCCCAAACCATTTAAAATCTGAATTTTAAAATAAATTCTTCAACTTTTAAACAATACTACTTAAGTTCTCAAAATCCATTTATTTTCATTTATTAAAAAATCTTTTTCCTCATACTTGGAATTTATTCGATAGGATTTCCAAAATCAACTTTTATCCTTTTCTAAATTCCTTCTTTTAATTTATCCAATTCTCTAAAAATTATTTTACTTCCAGCAATCCAATTCTTATATTTCTGGTATC
Source organism: Allium fistulosum (assembly GCA_030737815.1). Lineage (NCBI taxonomy): Eukaryota > Viridiplantae > Streptophyta > Magnoliopsida > Asparagales > Amaryllidaceae > Allium > Allium fistulosum. The sequence continues at coordinate 1,151,619,715 of CM060905.1, forward strand.
TTAAAATGCCAGAATATATTCGGCCAAACCATAGCCTTTAATAATTTCAATTACCAATATAATCAATCACAGATTATCAATAAATCATATCACATCATATGAAATAAATTCAAACATTTGAGAAATCCGGTTGGATCCCTCCAACCTGTTTCCCTGCATCCACAGATGTTAGCACAACAATTTAAAATACCAATTCCACTTCGAGGTGGAATATCGCGGTATATATATACATACACACACACACACTACTATATATAACATACCAATCCAACTGATAATAATTATCAATCCAATCAAACAACCAATAATTTAAATTTAACTATTTAAATTAAACCGGGTAATCCAATTGAGTGAGAAGTTCTCACCTTTGCTTTTTTTATGCAATCCACTCCAAACTGAAGAAGTTCACTGAACCCTAGCTCAACAGTCACGACCCTCTAACTCCACCTCGTCACCGAAGATCGCGACCCAATCCCCCAATGCAAACAGCCACCTCAACCTCACATGCACTCGAGAACCCACCACCGTTATCGCGAGTGCCAGACTTCGACCTACCCAAAGCCCTAGTTTCCACGTTCACGAGCCTCCAATCAAACTCGCGTGCCTCCATCTTCTCGAATCGCGAGTCGATATGGCTTCAGAGGAATTTGTGCATTGCAAAACAACGCTGAGGGGCTTGCAATTTCGAAATCGAATTGATTTCGTTATATTCCAGCTGCTATGAAATTTCTTATGATCGAGCATTAAAAATTTAAGCCACAGTTAATTTTTGTTCTTATTATCTCTGAAGGAAATTTAAAAGAATGGAGATGGAAAACGAGATTGTCTCGGTTTTAATTTGAACGAGAAAGAAGTGATTTTTTTAGAGGATGCGTGTTAACCGATTTGAACCCGTGTTTTAAAATTCCTTTACGTGTCCGCATAGATTTGCAACGGTACCAAAGCAATTATATTATTTATTTAAATTTAAATTTTCAAATTAAATCGTCTTGAAATCACCATCTAAAATTTTGACTTCTTATCGAGGCGTGCCGCTAGGCGTTTATAAGGTTAAACCCCTATTTTGAACGCAATGGAAAAGGTTTCGAGTCCTAACTCGATCGTATGGAGAAGATAGCTTTTTGGACCAGTTATTTATATTAAATTTTCGATATAGATTTCAGCGCATTTACAATCCGTACGATCACACAACAACTCTAAATGCTACAAAAATTGAAATCCGATAATAAAATGCTATTACAGATCCAATGGAACTAGTTTCATCGAATTACGAGACTGTGCCTCGGAAGGCTATTTTTAAATATCGATTTAAACGATATAAATTCAAAACTGAACAAATCGCTTTCAAATTCAATTTTAAAAGTTCTATTACCTTAAGTATTACCAATATAAATTTCCTAAGCCTTTAAAATATTTTTAACAAGCATAAAACCAAAGATTCAATATTTTACCCAACTTCAATAATTAAATTTAATAATTTAATTGCAAAATTCATAGTGATATTTGAAATTCTACTTAAACTAACATTCAAATATTTAAAATCAATTAAATATTCCAATTTCAAATATCCAAAAATTCTAGGTCGTCACATAAATGCTTTTGAAAGGGGTCATGGGTTTTGAAGGCAATGGCTTTGAAAGGGGGTTTTGATGCTATCCTTCAGTGTTTTGGTTTAAATTTTTTAAAGCTTTCGAAAGGGATAGTGCCAACGCCATCAAGTTTTCCTTAATACTTATATATGATAAAGAATGGTTTCAAAAGAGATACTTTTGTTTATATTCATTTTGACCCAAATGATATTTTTAAATATAAACCCAATGGTTTCGAAAGAGAGACTTTCAATGGTTTCGGAAGGGGTACTTCCAAAGGTTTTGAAAGTGATACTTTCAATGGTTTCGAAGCTATGCTTCTAAGAGTTAATAAGTAATACTTTATTGCATTCGAAAGGTTTCAAAAGAGAGGTTTTAAAGTGTTTTGAAAGGTAGGGGCCTAATGTTTTGAAAAAGGGATTTATACGCTTTCGAAAGAGGTTACCTAGTGAGGTCGAAAGTAAGGTTTTGAAGGTTTCAAAAGACTTAGTTTTTCAAGACAAATAACCTAATCTTATTTTAAAGGAAAACTATGGCATAAATAAATAAAGTGTTTTGAAAAGGATTTTTTGAATAAGATTTCTTTGATTAAAAGGTTGAAGGGATTAACCAAGTTATTATATTTACTTCTTCATATATGTATATATTCACATTGTATTGGACCCATAACTGTATTTTAGGGAAGGGTATAATAACCAGCTAGGTTGACCCAGTAGTGAATATAAATTAAGTTAACTCATTAATAAGTAGAATTGCATCCCGGAGGTCAGGAAGACCAAAATATAGAATGCTCAAATATTAAAGATATTTGCAGGAGCCAATAGCTTTGTAGTAAGCCCATAAAAACTTTGTATAGGAAAAGATACTGACATGGGTCAATAGGTTCACGTAAGCCCATGAAACTATGTGTAACTGAAGATGTCAGAAAGACAGGTTCATAGTAAGCCCGTGAAAACAAAGTTTTGATATTGGTAGGGGCCAATAGGTTCGTAATTAGCCCATGAAAACTATATCCGAATTAATTTATTGCCAAATGTCAATAGGCTCCTAGTCAGCCCATGAAAACTAGGATAAGAAAAAAGATATAGGAGTTATCAATAGGTTCCTTAGTCAGCCCATGAAAACTAGGATAGGAGTAAAGATATTGGAGTTATCAATAGGTTCCTTTGTCAGCCCATGAAAACTAGGATAAGAGTAAAGATATTGGAGTTACCAATAGGTTCATAGTGATCCCACGAAAACTATGTAAATGGACAGGGAGTCCTTTTAAACATTTTATCGATTATTAGTTAACCCATGAAAACTATTAGGTTAATAGTTATCCTAGAAACTATAACTGAGACAGATAGTCAAAATAAATGAGGATTGGTAATCCAGAATTGATTCATTTGTTTTGCATATCTTCATATTATATTATTTTGAGATGTTTTAACCATTGTGGATGCATGAGCATAGTATATGGTTTTATAAAGGTTTTAAGATACTAGTGAGGGGAAAAGCCATTTCGCTAAGCGGCGTGGTCTCACTAGATATCTAAATGATTTGAGATGGTGGATTATTATCCATACCTGGCTTTATGACTGAATCGAATTTTGTGTTTTCCTCTTAAACTCTCAGGTATTCAATTGATTTTGAGTAGTTTGAGAGTTGAGGTTTTCAATTACCTCTTTAGATGAATGAAGCTTCTAGAGACGTGCAAGAGGCATGATAGCTATATATAGTTTTCTTTTATTTTGATTCCGCTGTGTCGTTTGTAAAGGCAAAGTTGTTAAATTGCCTATATATACTTTGATCATCCAATGGGACATCTTCATATATTGCTCTTGGCATATGCTGTAATAGATATTTTTTTTTATAAACGTGGTTAACTTTTATGGGATTATGTAATGAATTTGAAATTTTTTGAAATGGAATGTGGATCTTGTTTGATGGTTTAATTTTTTTTCCATATTCTTGTGTTTCTATGTATCAATGTATCTAACATTACCGTACTTGGTCGCAGAGGATTAATAACTATGAATGACTACAACATCCGTAGCTGTTATTTTTGGGTCTCCAAGTAGGGGGATGTTACAAGTTGGTATCAGAGCATAGGTTTATAAAAACTTAAAAGAAAAGTTAAACCTAAAAGCTTTCTGAAACATAACCCAGTGAATCAGAAATATGGTCGGGGTTTGGGTTAACGCTATAGTAACGTACTTATATTTGATATATATAAGTATGTATCCCCTTCTCTCGTAGATCATTCTTATGTATCTTACTAAGGCTCATATGTAGATTTACGAGAAATAAGATATGGAAGCAGTAAATGGAAGAGGAAATCTAGTTGGAGGAAGCACCACAACCAATGGAAATGCTTGACCTAATACCAGGAGGAACCAAGGTCGACATGTTAATGCTAACCAAAATGCTAATGCCAATGTGGGTGCTTGAAATCCACCAATGGATATGGGGGTGATGTATCAATTCTTCGTCAATATGATGTAAGCAGGAGTTGCTATTGGAGTTGCTGGAAATGTTGGAGGAGCTAATCCTGTGGCTCTAGTTGGGAATAATTATTCTAAGCTGAGTAGAGACTAACCTAGTCTTTGTGGGAAACCGTTTATGGGAACAGGGGATACCATAGAGGTAGAGAATTGGCTACTGCATTGTGAGTGTGTATTTGCTGATTTGGGTTTTGATGATGAGCAGAAGAGAGGGTTGGCCTCTAGGCAGTTGCAAGGGTCGGCACTTCATTGGTGGAATAGTCTTACTGCCGAAGTTCCGGAGGAAGAGTTGACATAGGTTGAATTCAAAAGGAGATTTGAACAGAGGTTTTTATCTGAGGTTGCTAAGTCAGCGTTGATGAGAAATTATATGGATCTAGTTCAGGGAGAGATGTCGGTTATCGAGCATGCCACTAAGTTTGATGAGCTGTCTCAATATGGGTTTGCTACTTTAGACACTAACATTAGGAGAAATGAGAGGTTCATTCGGGGATTGAGACCCGAGCTTGCTAAGGCGACCCTGACACATATCTGTTATCCTTGTAATGTGGTTGTGGAGATGGCAATCCGCCATGAAGAAATGCTTGTTGTTTGTGCTAGAGAGAAGCCAGTTGAAACCTAGTGTTCTTAGGGAAAGAAAAGAAGGTTCTTTAAAAGAAGGGAGCTCAGAAGGGAAATGCTGCTAAGAAGGCAAAGGCTGATTTAGTTTGCTTCAAGTATGACAAGAAGGGCCATTATGCGAATGAGTGCAGGTCAGGCAAGGGGAAGAAGGCAGTAGATAAGAAGAATGTGAAGTGCTATAGCTGTGATCAAGTTGGGCATTATAAGAACCAATGTCCAGAACTGGTTAGGGCAGACAAGGGAAAGGTTTTTGCTATTGGACCGTCGTCTGCTAAGCCAACCACAGCTGAAAAAGAAAAGACTGTAATGGAAGGTACATTTTTGATTCAGAGTATACCAGTTAGGATACTATTTGATACCGGTGCATCATAATCATTTATATCCCAGTGTTTGGTTGATAGGTTATGCTTAGAACCCACATACCTTGTTACTTCATTAAGGGATACGAATCCAATAGGAGGGTATGCAACTCAGGGATGAAATGTGACCGATTAGAACTTTATTTGTTAGGTCAAAGGTTTGCATGCAGTCGGTATGTTTTCGATTTTGTAGATTTCGGAATCATTTTGGGCATGGATTGGTTGAGAAGGTATGAGGCTAAGATATTTTGCCAAGATGGGGAGACATCACTAAGAGACGCTGATAGTCATAACTGAATTATTTTCTCAGTGGAGAATTCTGACCGAAGTAGTTGTGCTTTGTTAAGTCAATGGAAGTGGAAGAAGAGCTAAGTCAGGTTCGGGTAGTAAAAGAGTTTGCAAATGTCTTTCAGTCGGTCACAGGACTACCACCGAAATGAGCTGTTGAGTTTCAGATAGATCTTATGCCAGGAGCTGAACCTATGAGTAGACCAGCTAGTAAGATGACACCTACTGAGATGAAGGAATTGAAGGTGCAACTAGTGGATCTAGAAGGAAGGAATTTTATTAGACCAAGCAGTTCGCCTTGGGAGCGGCCGTGGTGTTCTTGAAGGAACCAGATGGGTCGTTAAGAATATGTAGCGATTATCATAAGTTAACTAGAGGACGATAGTGAATAAGTATCCTTTGCCGAGAATTGATGATCTATTTGATCGGTTGTGTGGACCAGTGTGTTTCCCCAAATGAATTTGGCGATAGGTTTCCATCAGTTAAGAATGGCAAAGGACAATATTCCTTTGATAGCATTTCAGACTAGGTATGGTTCGTATGAGTGGTTAGTAATGCTATTCGAGTCAATGAATGCATCTGCTTTTTTCGTGGATTTGATGAACTGAGTCTTTCGAGAGTATTTGAACAGATTCGTGTTGGTGTTTATAGATGACATTTTGGTATACTCTAAGGATGAAAGAGAGCATGAGGATCATCTTAGAGTTGTGCTTGAAACGTTAAGGTAGCATCAGCTAAATACAAAGTTTTCCAAGTGTCATTTTTGGAAGAAAGAGGTTAAGTTTCTTGGTCACGTGGTTTCAGAGAAGGGGTTGTCATTCGATCCAGATAAGATCGAAGCTATTAATAATTGGAAGAGACCAGAGACGGTGAATGAGATTAGAAGTTTTCTTGGACTTGCTGGCTATTACCGGAGATTCATTAAGGATTTCTCACGGATAGTAGTGCCTTTGACTAAGCTAACTAGGAAGGAGGTGAAGTTTGTCTAGTCCGACAAATGTGAGGAAGCATTCCTTAAGTCAAAGAATTTGTTGACCAAAGCACCTATGTTAGTAGTTCTAGACAGAAACCAAGGGTTGGTGGTGTATATCGATGTATGTGGGACCGGATTAGGAGCTGTGTTGATGTAGAAGGGTAAAGTGATTGCCTACGCTTCACGATAGCTTAGACCGCATGAAGTGAGACATCCTGTAACACCCCATATTTTGATATCATTTTTAGGATATTTAATTAGATTAATTAAAAAAAATGTTGATTAGGCGATTGAGATTTGAATTTATTGAAGGGGTAGCCATGCCACTTAATAATGAATTAAAGAAGAGTTTAAAATGAAATATTGGAGAGGTAAGATAAGAGGCCTTTCCTATATCTATTACCCATGGCCGTGTAAATTATACACGTTCATTTCATTCTCAAAATTTTAAAAGCTAAGGCCAACCACCATTAACAAGAGAAAGAAAATGAAAGATAAAAGGGGAAGCTTAATCAACATCAAATTAATTCAAATCTTATATCTTTAATGTCTAAAGTTAAGATGAATAATGTTTACATCTCTCAATTGTTTTGTTTTTGGTTTTAAGGAGAAATCCAAAAAATTTGCAGTGTTTTGCCACGTTTTTGAATAATGGAATGATTATATATAGTTGTTGATGATTTATACATGTTCATATTGATTTTATGATATGTTTTGATATGAAAATCCTATTAAATGACATCTAAATACCTTGCGAATTTTTATATATACCAGAAATAATATTTTAGAGAAGGGTTTCAATTTTCAGTATTTTTGGAATTTATGTGGATTTTATATGAATTTTCTAGTAAAGAAAATGTTATTTTAGGTTATAAATTATTTACCGTTAAGTAATAAAAAATTTGGATCTGAAATTTATATACGTCGGAAAACATATTAAAAGAGATTTTCTGGAATTTTTATAGAATTTTCCTAAGTGTTTTAATGGATCTATAAAATTATTTTAGGTATGAGACTTAAATGTTTTATATATTTATAAAAGGAGAAGGGGCTCTTTGCAAATAATTCAAATTTGTTATTTTTGGAAATTGGCAGCACTTTTGAAAAAGTACAGTGGCAACCAATTAGATTTAGACAAACAAGGCATGTTAGGTACAAAAGAAATAGTTTAAAAGGACCAATCAACATGTTTTTCACTGTTTCGACGCTTTCGGCACCAGGTTCCACCTCCATTCCTTTGCCTCCGACACAGTCGAAACCAATGCACATGGTATCAGGCAACTGGTACGTAGTGAATTGGAAGAGGGCGAAAGGTATAGAGTCGAAACCAGAGAGTTCCGAAGGGGTTGAAGCATTGCTTTGATTTTAAAGGAAAATGCGCCTACTTGCTTTCGATTAAGATGCTTTCGACTTGGTTGGGTTTCAACCAGGTTAAATGGTTTCAATTGGGTTGCGCCTTTGTTTTTAAATGATTGCTTTTGACTAAGTCGAAACCTTTTGGTGCCGCTCTTTTACCTTTCGACCCAGAGGGTTCAAATGGGTTACATTGTTTTCTAAAAATTGGCCACTTCTCCATTGCTTTCGAAGGGATGGTTTCGACACCATCACTTCTTAGGGATGCTTTCGAAAGAATGGCTTTCGACTTAAATTATTTAATGATTCTTTTTCTCTATTGAACTATAACCCAAAAAGGTTTCGAAAGAGTTGGTTTAAATGGTTTCGAAGGAGTCAGTTTTGAATGGTTTCTAAAGGTGTTTCTCCGCATGTTTTAAATTGAAACCAAGTGCTTTCGAAAGGTTTATGTTTATCAAGCTTTAATGCTTTCGAAAGGTTTTAAAGGAAGGTTTCGAAGGGGTGGTTCTCCAATGGTTTCGAAGGAGTCGAAAGGTATGGTTTTTCTGGTTGTTTCGAAAGGATTGAAGGAAAAAGTTTTTCCAAAGGTTTCGAAAGGCTATGTTTAAAGGTTTTAAAAGAAAGATGACTAAGGTTTTAAAGCTTTCGAAAGGAAGGTTTTTAGTGGTTTCGAAAGGGTTTTGAGAGTGGTTTGAAAAGGAAGGCTTTGGCCTTTCGGCCTAGATAAAAGAAAGGGTTTTACTTGGTCTAGAAAGAGGTACTTTCAATGGTTTCGAAAGGGGTACTTTCAACATATTTGAAAGGGATACTTTCAAAGATTTAAGTGTTTTCATCAATTAAGATTTGGGTAAAGTATATATAACATGGCAAGGGGATTTTGAATAAAGCATGGAGATTATATATATATATATATATATATATATATTCCTTGTTGAGTTTGATTTAAAGGTTTTAAATCATTTTGAAAAGTTTTTCAAGGAAAATTATGGGAAGATATCCTTAAGAAAAATGACTCAAATATTAGAAAACCAAATAGGACTGGTATAGGGTCGCGCCCTACACATTAGCTATTAGCCCCTGCTAATTTTGTACAAAATTCCAGTGTGTAGGGTTTTGTCACAGGTAAGACTAAAATTATGATTACACATAGAAAGGAATATATGTTTGAATAAAGATAAGTTATTGGTGAGCCCACAAAACCATTAGGATCAGGTGACCCTGGGAGATGATAAGTTAAGGACAGACAGTCCAGAAGAGAAGTATTTAACAGATAGTTAAGGACATAACGTCCAGAAGAAGAGGTGTCTAGACATGTCAGATAAATTTTGATATGTTGTATGGTAGCCTTGAGTCAGCCAATGGTTAATAGTTAGCCAAACAAAGCTAAAGTGCATGAACAGATAGTTCCTTTATTACCTAATATATATGTATGTTTACATAATGATGCTTTATAGATTTTAACCAGTTTTGGTTGCATGAAAAGATTTGCAAAAGATATGTTTTAAAGGAATGTTAGTGAGGGGAAACTCGTTGCGCTAAGCGGCGTGGTCTCACTTAACATAAAATAACAGAGATGAACAGTATTATTCACACCAGGCTTTATGTCTGACTCGAAGTTTTGTTTCCCCTTAAACTCTCGGGTGCTCAAAATTGATTTGAGTAGGCTGAGGGTTGAGGTTTTTGGGTTTTTAAAATTTTGACAAATAAAGCTTCCAGAGACGAGCACGTGGCCAATGGATAGCTAATTAGGAGTACATATTATTTTGGTTAATTCCTCTGTGTATTAAGTCAGATTTGACTATATTGCTTTGATCTACCAAGAGGGCATCGTCATATGTCACTCTTGGCGTATTATTGTGAATTATATTTGATCATTGCCTAGGAAATGTTATGGGATTTTGTAACTTGGATATGAATTTGTTTTGAAATGTAATCAGTGAAATGTTGTTTATTTTTGAAATCTGGATTTTGTTCATATTCGAGTGCTTTTGATATTATGGATACCATTAGCATTACCATATTTTGTCACTAGAAGTTAATATATGGATGACTGCAGCATTTGTAGCACTTAGCTTTTGGCCTCTAGATACGGGATGTTACAACTTGGTATCAGAGCATAGGTTTATGAAAAACTTTAACTAAAAATGGTTTTTGAAAAAACTAATCCTAAAGAATTAGAGTAAGATTGGGGTATGGGATAACGCTATAGTAACGCACTTGTATTTGTTATATATAAGTATACGCTTTATCTATAGTCTCCTATCTTTGTTAGGATATTTTTCTTTATCTCATGAGATTTGAATACAAATATGAAAGGTAGAAGAGGAAGAGTTAACCGAGGAGGGGAAGGCACCAAGGGGAATGCCAGGCCAAATGCGAGGAGAGGTCAAGGTCAGACACAAGCAGAGAATGTGGGTGCACGAGTCCAACAAGTTGGAATGGAAGCTAGGTATCAGTTCTTCGTGAACATGGTGCAAGCATATGTTGCTGCTGGAGTAGTAGGAGGAGGAGTTTTGGGAGCTCCAGTAGTCAACGACTATGCTAAGTTGAGTTGAGACTACACTAAGCTTGGAGGGAACCCGTTTGTTGGAACAGAGGATACCATTGAGTTTGAAAACTAGTTGTTGCACTACGAAAGGATTTTGCATACTTAAGGCTCAATGATGAGCGGAAGAGGAGGTTGGCATCTAGACAGCTTCAGGGAGCTGCTTTGTTTTGGTGGAATAGTGTGACTATGGCAGTGGATGAGGAGACTCTGACATAGGCAGAGTTCAAGAGGAGGTTCCAGGAGAGGTTCATGTCAGTTATGGCACCGTTTGTTTTGATTAGGAACTTTTCCGAGCGAGAACAGGGAGAGATGACTGTTCTGGAGTATGCCAGTAGGTTTGAAGAGTTAGCAAGATATGGTTATGCTGCTATTGATACAGTGATGAAGAGGAGTGAGAAGTTCATTAGGGGATTGAAGCCTAAGTTGGCCAGGGCTAATTTACCACATATTAGAGTTCCCTCTGATGTGGTTGTGGAGATGGCTTTGAGGCACGAGGAGATGCTTGTGTGTTAGAAGAAGAATAAGGTAAAAGAAGTCCAGGTTGGGCAGGGTCAAAAGAGATAGTTCTTTCACAAGAAGGGTGCTCAAAAGGGTGGAGTGGCCAAGAAAGGAAAGTTTGAGGTGGTCTGTTTCAAGTGCGACAAACAGGGTTATTTCGCCAATGAATGTCATTCTGGGAAGGTTAAGGAAATGATTGGGAAGAAGAACATCAGGTTCTTCCATTGCAATCAGATAAGCCATTATAAGAACCAGTGCAAGGAGCCCGCTAAGGATGGAAATGGCAAGGAGTATGCATTAGAGCCTGCTGCTTCTAAGCCGATAGCTTAGAAGAAAGGAAAGGCAGTTTTGGGAGGTACACATCATATTGATGGTATGTCTGATACTGGTTCATCGCATTATTTTATATCTAGATGTTTGATAGATAAGCTTAACGTAGAAACCACATATTTAGTTACTTCCTTACGGGTTGCCAATCCAATATGAGGGTATGCAACTCTAGGGTTGAGGTATGACCAGTTAGAGTTTGACTTGTTAGGTCATGCTTTTATTTGCTATTTGCATGTGTCTGATTTTGTGGGGTTCAGAATCATTCTTGGTATAGATTGGTTACGTGAGTACGATGCTAGGATATTTTACCAGATAGGAAAATATCGCTTAGGCATGCAGATTGTAGCGATGGGATTGTTTATACCATAAAAGGTTCTTACAGTGAGATGTATGCCTTGTTGGACGCTATGGAATTGGATGATGAGTTGAGTCGAGTTTTCATGGTTAGAGGATTCACAGATGTTTTTGAGCCTGTAGTTGGACTACCACCAAAGCGAGCTATTGAGTTTCAGATAGATTTGGTTCCGGGAGCAGAACCACTGAGTAGGCCGCCGAGCAGGATGACCCCTACAGAGATGAAGTAGTTAAAAGTGCATTTGATGGATTTAGAAGGCAAGATTTTTATCAGGCCGAGTAGTTCGCCTGGGGGAGCAGCCGCAGTGTTTGCTAAGAAGCCGAATGGATCGTTAAGGCTATGTATTGATTATCGTAAGTTGAATGAGAGGATGATAACGAATTGATATCCATTGCCGAGGATTGATGATTTGTTCGACCAGTTGAGTGAAGCCAAGATATTCTTGCAGTTGGATTTGGCGATAGGTTTCCATCAGCTTAGAGTAGTAGAGGATAATATACCTTTGATGGCGTTCAGGACCAGATATGGGTTGTACGAATGGTTAGTTATGCCGTTCGGACTGACGAATGCGCCAGCTTTATTTGTGGATTTGATGAATCGGGTTTCCTAAGAACACTTGGATAGGTTCGTGTTGGTTTTCATAGATGATACCTAGGTATACTCAAAGGATGAAAGAGAGCATGAAGTTCATCTTAGAGTGGTGCTTGAGACCTAAGGCAGCATCAGCTGAAGGTGAAGTTTTAGAAGTGTCATTTCTGGAAGAAGGAAGTGAAGTTCTTGGTTATGTAGTCTCAGAGAAAGGGTTGTCAGTGGATCCGACTAAGATTGAGGTAGTGAATATTTGGAGGAGACCTGAGACAGTAACTGAGATAAATAGTTTCCTTGGGTTGGCTTGTTATTATCGGAGGTTCATTAAGGATTTTTTGTGGATAGCAGCACCGATGACCAAGTTGACAAGAAAGGATGTGAAGTTTGTGTGGACCGATAAGTCTGAGGAAGCATTCCGAAGTTTGAAACACTTATTGACCAATGAACCTATGTTGGTTGTTTCAGAAGGGAATCAGGATTTGGTTGTTTATACTGATGCGTATGGAACAGGATTAGGAGCTGTGCTAATGCAGAGAGGTAAAGTGATTGCCTATGCTTCTAGACATCTTAGATCGCCTGAGGTCAGATATCCGATGCATGATTTAGAATTGGCTGCATTTATTATTGCATTGAAGGCATGGAGACATTACCTTTTGGGAGAGAGGTTTGAGTTATATACGGATCATAAGTCGCTGAAATATTTGTTCTCTCAGAAGATGTTGAACATGAGACAATAGAGGTGGTTAGGGTTAATTGCAACTTATGATTTTGGGATTGAGTACACACCGGTGAAAGGCAACAAGGTTGCAGATGCACTTAGCAGGAAACATCAAAATGTAGTATTGGCGGTGATTGCTGAGTGGAAAGGTTTAGAAGCATTAGCAGATTGCAGAGTGCCGTGGAGATCCGAGGCTGGGTCTATTGGAGATACAATTGTATTATCTTGTTTGGAAGTTGGACCAGTGATGATTGAAAGGATTGCTTCTAAAAAGATGGAGGATCCAGTGTTAGCTGAACGGAACAGGAAATTAAAGGATGGAACCAAGAGTGATGACTTGAAAATTTTCAGTCTTGACAAGAATGGGTGGTTGAGAAAGAAAGGAAGATTATGTGTTCCGAGTGTAGGAAACATAAGGAAAGAAGTCTTGGAGGAATGCCATCGTTTAAAGTTCTCTATTTATCCAGGTGGTACTAAGATGTATCAGGATATGAAGAGAAGTTTCTTTTGGGAAGGTGTGAAGCGGGATTTTGGTTTGTGTGTAAAGCAGTGTTTGATTTGCCAACAAGCAAAGGCCGAACACCAGAAGTCAAGTGGATTGCTTCAGCCATTGGATATTCCGGTATGGAAGTGTGATTCAGTTTCTATGGATTTTATTGATGGGTTGCCAAGGTTTAACCGGGGAAATGATTGTATATGGGTCGTAGTGGACAGATTGACCAAGAGTGCCCATTTCATTCCAGTAAAGTCAAACAAAATGGCACCTGTTTTGGCGGGATTATTCATTAAGAATGTGGTTAGACTGCATGGAATTCCTAGTAGCATAGTTAGCGATAGATATCCTTTCCTCACTAGCTAGTTCTGGAAGAGTCTACATGAAGTTTTGGGTACCAAGCTCAAAATGAGTACCGTTTACCATCCACAGTTAGATGGGAAAACATAAAGAGTTAACAAAATCTTAGAAGATTTGTTAAGAGCTTGTGTTTTGGATTTCGAGGGATCATGGGAAGACCATTTGCATTTATTCGAGTTTTTGTATAATAACAGTTATGAGACTAGTATTGGGATGGCACCGTTTGAAGCTTTGTATGGAAGGCCATGCAAACCACCCGTATGTTGGTTAGAGACCAGGGATAGGCTGGTTGTTGGTTGAGATTTAGTTGGAGAAGCTGTAGAAAGGATTGAGGTCATTCGGGCTAGAATGAAGGAGACTCAGTCTAGGCAGAAGAGTTATGCAGATAAGAGGCAGAAAGATTTAGATTTCTCAGTTGGAGATCATGTATTTATTAAGATTTGGGATATTAGGAAAGTTGGCACCGAGATTCGTTGGACCTTTTCCTATTATTGAGAGGATCGGTAAAATCGCGTATAAAGTTGAGTTACCGAGCAGTTTGGCAGGAGTCCATGATGTTTTTCATGTTTCTCATCTCAGAAAGTGTGTTAGAGACCCAGAAACTGCTATTGCACCGACTGTGCTAGATGATTTGTTGGTAGAACCAGATTTGACTATAGTGAGAAAGAAAGTGGTATAGTTGCAAGAGATGAGAAGAGGCATAGAACCAAGACAGTCAGATTAGTCAAGGTCCTGTGGAGTGATGATGACAGGGACTGTACTTTGGAGGTTGAGAGCAGGATTAGAGATGCTTATCCTAATTTTTTTCATGGTAGGTTTTACCTTCTTATTTGATTTGTGTGTACCTTATCGTAATTTCGAGGACGAAATTATTTAAGGAGGGGAGTCTATAACACCCCATATTTTGATAACATTATTTAGGATATTTATTAGAAAATTAAATAGAATAATGTGTTGATTAGGGGATTGAGATTTGATTTTACTAAATGGGTAGTTGTGCCACTTAACAATGAATTAAATAAGAGTTTAAAATGAAATATAAGAGGGGTAAAATAGGAAAGAGGCCTTTCCTATATCTATAACCCATGGTCGTGTAAATTATACACATTCATTTCATTATCAAAATTTTAAAAGCTAAGGCCGGCCACCATTAACAAGAGAAAGAGAAAGAAAGATAAATGGGGAAGCATAATCAACATCAAATTCATTCAAATCTCATATCTTTAATCTCTAAATCTAAGGTGAATAATGTTTACATCTCTGAATTGTTTTGTTTTTGCTTTTAAGGAGAAATTCGGAAAGTTTTGCAGTGTTTTGCCATGTTTTTGAATAATGGAATGATTATGTATACTTGTTGATGATTTATGCATGTTCATATTTAATTTATGATATGTTTGATATGAGAACCCTATTAAATGACATCTAAACGCCTTGGAAATTTTTATATAGACCAAAAATAATATTTTAGAGATGGATTTCAATTTTTAGAATTTTTGGAATTTATGTGGATTTTTTATGAATTTTCTAGTAAATAAAATGTTATTTTGGGTTATAAATTATTTATGGTTAAATAATAAAAGATTTGGGTCTGAAATTTTTATATGTTGGTAAACATATTAAAAGAGATTTTATGGAATTTTTGTAGAATTTTTCTAAGTGTTTTAATGGATATATAAAATTATTTAAGGTATGAGACTTGAATGTTTGATATATTTATAAAAGGAGAAGGGCTCTTTGCAAATAATTCAAATTTGTTATTTTTGGAAATTGGCAGCACTTTTAAAAAGTACAATGGCAACCAATCAGATTTAGAAAAACAAGGCAGGTTAGGTACAAAAAATAGCTTAAAAGGACTAATCAACATGTTTTTCACTGTTTCGACGCTTTCGGCACCAGGTTCCTCCTCTATTCCTTTGCATCCGACACAGTCAAAACTATGGTGTAACACCCCGATATTTTATGGGAAATATAATTGAAAAGAAATTAAAAGCGCATTTAGTACAGTAGTAAAGGCGCATGTTGACTTCCTTAGTGACCAGGGATCAAGTCCCGTTGTCATCCAAAATCTGGAGTGATGTTTTATTTTAGCCGGTTCGTTTCCAGTGATTTTCCTACATATTTCAGCATTGTTTCTGACATGTGGTGGCTTCCCACTCGCTCCAGTGATGTAATTGGATGAGATGGCTAAATTTTATTGGTTGAGTGATGTGTATGGGCTAGAATGGATAACCATTAAGTGCATGAAAAAACCAGATTTAATCTAAAATTATCTAATGGATTATATTCACTCAAACAATCTATAAATAAACCATCTAATCTAAACCTAATCTCTTATTCAGCCGTTGCCATAATTCTACAGAAAAATTAATGTGTATTATTCTTCCTCATTTTCTCTACTAAATAAACAAATCTCTACCAAATTAAATTGTCTATATATATTCAAGCAATTTGGGGAATTTAGAAGAATCAAAGGGAGAAAGATTAAAGCAAAGTTTTTTAAAAATTTATGCAAGCTCAAGTGCCAGGTGAGCGGGAATTAATATGAAATAGAAAAATAAAGTAGTTTAATTTTAGTTCTTTTCTGGCACGTTAATATGAATTAATTTCTGTTATTAATTGAGAATAGATTTAAATTATTGCAACTTCTTCTCCTTCCACTTCTCAAATCTAATTCATGTTTGGTTTAAAATATAGGACATATAATTTATCTATTCACGTTTTATGGCATCAATAAGATTGACATTTATGTAAATTATTGTATCTTCTTCTTCTTCCACTTCTCAATTCTAATTCATGTTTGGGTTGAAATTTGGAATTAACAAATTGTTATTCATGTTTCATGGTGTAAATAAGATTGGTTTAATTAAATTGAATTAGAATTGTTATTTAATTTCTATTGGTAGAACGGGTTAGTTGAATAAATTAAGAATATGTTACTTGAATAAAATTATGGGTTTGATTGATATAATTACATAATTTTGAATATGGTTTTTGAACAGAATTGGTAATTCTAATTGGCATAATTGTTTGTTTCATATGTGGCCTAAAAATATAAAAGTGGAATTTTGTGTAATTAAATGGTTTGTGGCTATTGGATAAAAATTTTGTACAGATTAAGTCTCTAAAAGGAGAATGTAAATTAGGATGGAAAAAAAATATAAATTAAATGGACCATAAAGGCTAGTGTAAATCTGTAACAAAATGGCATAAAAAATACAAACAAACCATATAGACTGAACGGACATGAAATTGAAATTCCATTTATGTAAGAAAAAGGGAAATTGTGAAATAACCAAATCAGATGTAAAAATGGCCTAAAGCAGAATAATGTAAATAAATAGTATGTAAATTGTAACGGTAAAATTAATTAATCTAGAAGCGATTTGGTAGGCAGACCTTGTAAAGGACTGGATAGGTGTTTCATGCAGTTAAGACAAAAATATAGTTTTGGCTATACGTACTAGGAGCAGGCAAGTAGGTTCGCAAAGATGTTTGTTACCTTTCATAGGTTGCTGGTATGTAGGATAGACAACATCTGCAATCGTAGGCTTCTTCAGGCCGATCGGCACAGACGGAACATGACAAGCGTGCTCTGACGTAGGCTTCTTTAGGAAGATCATTGGAGGATTTTGCGCAGCCGACCCAGCTGCGGGCGCTCTTTCGAAGGACCTACACTTTGGATAGGGACAAGTCCACGTTGGTGACCGTGGAGACAGGAGGATAGGAGTCCATTTTTGCAGAGCCTGAGCGCAACTTCGGGGTCCTACGAGGTTGTTGGAGTCGGCGCTAGTCAGACGTAAGAGACATTTAGTCATAGTGCACGGGTGCAGAGCATGACTTTCACGCTGTAGCATGTGGATAGGTAAGGACAGCAGGTCCGACAAGCCGATTGACGTTTAGTATTACTGCATGGTTGACTTCCCTAGAGTGACCACAGACTTTGGCTTCTTAGGAACTATATCTAAGAAGGATTCACTTCATTATATTATTCACCCTCTGCGATATCCGAGGAAGACCTGGAATTAAACTATTTTATTCTTTCTGCTTCATTTTATTTCTCATTCACCAGATTTTATGTCTGACCCATTCCTATTTTTCCTATTTTCCCTATATCACAGGAGAGCAGGTCTAGGTTGTAGTTCTTTGCAGCTTGGAGGGTCATTGGAGCAGTTGTTATCTTCAGCTTTTGTTTATTTTGTTTCATGTATATTGTTTCTGTTTTCCATACTTTACTCTATATATGGGGATCTATATTGTGAACTTTGTTATGTTTTATGTTTTGGTGGAGACTACTTCGTACTTTTGGTTTAAGTAATAAATTTGGAATAATTTTTTTTAATGAAGCTGTTTTGTTATTAGTTTATAATTAGTGAAAGTTTTCTTCCGTTGTAATATTTGAATCATTTTATGCTGTTGCCTTAGTCTTTGTGCTATGTTATGGATTTTTATTTCACCCGACCACCCGTGCTTCTAGTCATGTCTGATTTTCGGGGTGCCTAGACGTGCGGGGTGTAACAGTTGGTATCAGAGCTAAGGTTTCGGTAATCCTAAAAATATTTTAGAAATATAAAGGTTTTCGAATAATTTTTAAAGGATATTCCAAATAATACTTTTAAAAGTATATTTATATATTTTGGAAGAAAAAAGAAATTTTAGAAGTGGGTCCCTTATACCTCTTCCTCCCTATCTATTGAACTATTTGTGGAGTACCTAATCCCATTTTTTTAAGATAAAAATGTCGGAACCGCAAGATATCCCTGAAGTTTCAGGCCTTAATATGCTTACTTGGTTCAGTCGTTATATTCAGGCTACAGCACGAGTAGAGCCACCAGCTAGGGATGTTGCTCCGGCAGAAGGGGCTTCAGGTCTGCCATGCATTCCCAATTTTCCCAAGTTATGCAAGGACTACACCATCTTAGGAGGCAAGCCGTTCTTGGCACCGAGTTATATATTGAGGCGAGAGCTTGGATCCATAGTTGCGAGCGGATATTTGGACTTATGGGATTGGAAGACTTCGCTCGGAGGTAGTTGGCTTCATGGCAGTTGCAGGGAGAGGCTCTTTGTTGGTGGGAGATTGTGGAGGCTGAGGCTGATAATTTGACTTGGATGGATTTTCGTACTAGGTTCGAGAGGAAATTCTTATCGCAGGCTGAAGAGGAAGTGCAGCTAGAGAAATTTATACAACTCAAGCAAGGGGATATGACAGTTAAGGAATATGTTAATCAATTCAATGAGCTTGCCAGATTTGGACTAGACCTGATCAGTACTCCGCACAAGAAGGCGCTGAAGTTCGCTTAGGGTTTGAGTCAGCCACTGCAGAGTTTGGCGGTGAGCCACATTCTGATAAGAGCCACTTTTGAGGGATTGGTAGAGATGGCTTTACTTGCTGATACTGAGATGAAAGGAGATGTGGCATAGAAGAGTGATGAGAAGAAGCAGTGGAAATGAAAGTGGAGAGGAGGAGGAGGGTCAGGTAGAAAAAGGAAAGTTCCAAGGAAGGACTAGAAGTGCAATACTTGTGGGAAACTAGGTCATCTTGCTAAGGATTATAGAGGGGACAGGAGAGCGACCGAGACTGAGGTGCTATCTTTGCGATCAATTGGGGCATATGAAAAAGGATTGTCCGTCGAAGCCCAAGGACAGTTCACATACACCTTCACAGTTTGCTCATGCTTATGCTTTAGAGGTAGCTCCTTCCTCTAGTACTCTCCGGTTGTGGACAAGCGAAAGAAGGTGATTATCGAAGGTGTGTTATCTATCTCTGATTTTCTTGTTCATACCCTATTTGATTCTGGAGCTTCGCACTCTTTTATATCTAGTACTCTGGTAGATGGTCTTGGTCTTGATGCTTGCTTAGTGACCGACCCGGTAGTAGTATCAAGTCCTATACGAGGGTCGGCCTATTTGTCCATGTTATGTCGGGATTTGAAATTATTTATTTTCGGGGTTTGTTACCCCACCTTTTGGACAAGGCCGGGATACCAACAAATTGGCAAAAAAGGATGGATATCAGGAATGGAGATCGATTAGAAACAAGGCTATGATCGATATCGTCAAAATTGGACCAAGCTCCAATCAAGGTAGGATCGATGGATAATGATAAACAAGATTTGGAGAGGCTACATATCAAATTTTAGGTCAAACGGAGTTCGTATGCTCGAGTTATGGATGTATCAAGGTTCATGGAAACCGGTTCGTATCGATATGGTTCGTATCGATCGCATAGTAGTATGGATATGGAAAAGGTGCCTTGCTTCGGATCGATGGATTTCATATCGATGCAATGCGCATCGATCTGGTTGAACACGGCAAAAGTATGGCAGCACACTTCGTATCGATCAAGCTGTGATCAATATGAACAGTGGAGCAATGGTCACATAGGGGTTTGATGAGCATTTCGTATCGATCGAGTATTGATCGATACGAAGGACATATACGGAGGATGGATCCGAAAGGCATGCATGGAAGTCGGTCTGATGGATACGAAAGGCAAGCATAGATCGATGCGAACAAAGGCACAGGTGATGGATACGAAAGGTAGGTATTCGGGGATCGATACGAAAAGAGGCATGGATACGAACTGATGGACATGAGGCAATGGAATATGATGGTTATGAACAGCGTGGATATAGATGGATACGAAGGAAGCAAAGTCAAGACAAAAGAAGGGGTCAACGAACATGAAAAATGGATCTGCACATGATTATTGCTCCACGTCATTGATCCAGGAATAATCGATACAAAGAGGATCGATGAAAAACGATCCTCTTCGAAGATGCCATCCTACGTTAGAAAACTACAACTTGGATCGATCATAACTCTCATTCTACTAGTCCAAATGCTGTGAAATTTTCGCAGGAGCTTCCTTGTGCACTCAAGAATGTTCATGATCGATCTCGACTCAAATGAGCTAATTTTGGATCGATACAAATTGTACCTGGATCGATCCCAAATCACTCTAGATCGATCTGGTGGGCCCATCTGCGCAAGAGAAAAGGTATTCTTGGTTTTGAGTCAGATATTTTCGGATCTACACCTATAAATAGCAGTCCTATGGCAACTAAAAGGGGGATCTTCTTCTGCTCTTTACGCCAAAACTCTGCTATTTAGTTGGTTGATGTTCAAAGGCTTGTAATTGTAATCTCAATACAAAAGGAATAAAAGGATTGATTCAAAGTGGACGTAGGCCGGAGAAAGCCGAACCACTATAAACCTTATGTTCTTTACTTATTTTAATTTTGTTATTTCTTCAATTTTGTTCTCTACTTTATCTGGATTTGAGATCTATGCTTGGATATTGTGAATCTTTATATATACATAGGTGTTTTCACTATTTTTGGGGTTTATGACCAATTTTGGCGCAAACGTGCTTTCATGGAGAAGGACTAGCTCCCGCTATACCGGATTTGGAGTTCAGATTTGGAAAGCTAAAAGATCAGATCTAAAGGGAACCATGACAAAGCAATCAACAAGGAGACAAAGAGTGGAAAGGAGTCAGCATGAAGGAAGTCAGGAGGCTTCCTCAAGAGCTAATCAGGCCACAATCTTCATCACTAGAGACGAGATGGAAATGATGCTAAAAAGGCAAGAGGACATGATATAGAACCTACTCCAACAGATTGGACAAGTTGGGTTGCAAAGCCAAGGAAATGGAATTGCAGGGAATGTTGGAAATAAAGATCATGAAGCTAGGGCGGCAGAAGCAGAGGCAATTCAGAATCCAGACCGAGAAAACGCAGCAAACAAGATGCAGGACAAGGCAGGACCATCAGGAGCAGCTCCTGTACTCAGGGGCATGCCCCCGAATCGTGTTGACTCGATTCCAATAAGGATACCAGGCAGCGTTAAGCAGTTTGGAGTTGATCGGGATATGAACGCTCATCCAGAAAGACAGGCTTTGGGATTCCCTCGCGAAATCGGGGGGTAGGTTGGAGATAGCAGGCAAAGACTACCATTTGATGACCATAACAGATTAGCAGACATGATCGGACGGGCTATGAGGGGAGAATTGGTGAATATAGACTTGGAGGACGTGAATAGGAGTCCCTTTGCTCCTACGATTAAGCAAGCTAGGAACCCACCAGATTTCAGACACCAACCCTGGAGATGTACGATGGGAGAACGGATCCTGCTATCCATTTGACAAGGTACACGAGACACATGGAAGTGTCGGGGCATCAGAGGAAGTCATGGTGCAGTGCTTCCCTTTGTATTTGACGGATATAGCAGCATTATGGTTCAGACAGTTGGAAAGTGGCTCTATTGGCACCTAGACGGAGTTGGTTGAGAGGTTTATGAGGCAATCTCGAGTCCACATAGTCAGACCCAAGAATGTGATGACTTTGACGTCGATGAAACAATGGAAGGGAGAGCCACTTAGGGATTTCTTAACTAGATTCAATGCGGTAGTGCCTTTAGTGGATCGACTCGATTCATCGATGGTTTAAATGGCGGTAGTCTCAGCAATTGCAGATAATTCGAATTTCAAGATATCGTTGGAACAGGATCCACCGATGGATCTCGGGGAGTTCTACCATGAAGCGGAAAGATTTTTATGGCAAGAAGATGCAAAGGCTGAAAGAGAAGGGAGAGAGGCTGAAGCTTATGCGGTGAAAGGTGGAGGTCCACCTAGGGAGGATTGAAATAAATATGATAGAGGCAAAAGGAAAACGAATGTCAACGACGGCACTTCGAAAAGGCAACGGAGGGAGTCAAAAATTTCGTCTTACATGGACTTAACCGAAACTCTGGAAGGGATTTACTTGAATAATCAAGAGCGCCTCCAATATCGATGGCTGGCTAAAAGGGAACCCTCTAAATATGAGTGGGCATTGGGAAAGAATTGCCTATTCCATGAGCTGGATGGGCATAGCACGAACGACTGCAGGCATTTGAAGGATATCAATGAGGAACATGTGAGGAATGGTCATTTGCAGCAAAACATGAGGAATCGAGCTGTGGCAATGGAACAGGAGCAGCCACCGCCCACCTCAAAAGAAGATCACACTGGAATCTAAGCATCGTCATCAGTTTATTATAAACTAATTTGATTTGTGGCATGAAATAAGTAGTAAACCCTGTAGTAGTACGGCTAAGTCCCTTTTACATGTAAGGGATCGAGGATGGTCCCTAGGCATGCTCTGAGACGATGATAAACCTTGATGCTCGGGTTTATGAAATCTTGATTTCCTTTTGTTTTCTGTGAACTCTGGTGTCTTTCTCGGTACGGTGGCTATTTTTTTCTTGGTTATACGAACTTTCATTTTGTCAATTAGATTCTGTGATGATTTGATTTGGATTAATGTAATAAATAATACTAGTCACACGATTACGGTCCGAACCGGAGAGATAGGGCAGTAATCGCAAGTTAGGAGTCCCTTCATCGGAGAGCGATGGAATGGACTCGAACCTAATATAAAATTCCTCGATCGGTGAGTCGAGGCCGGAGAATATAAAAGTCCTCGACCGAAGAGTTGATGCCGGAGAATATAAAAGTCCTCGACCGGAGAGTCGAGGCCGGAGAAAATAAAATTCCTCGACCAGAGAGTCGAGGCCGGAGAATATAAAAGTCCTCGACCGGAGAGTCAAGGCCGGAGTAGGACAAAGCGGCCTAGCAAGGTCTATGGATTTGAATTTAAACCTGGAGAGGTTATGGATTCAGATTTCGGCTTAGGATAAATGGACCCGGAGAGATCAAGTCCTTGACCGGAGTGTCAAGGCCAGAGTAGGATAAAGCGGCCTGGCAAGGTCTATGGATTTGAATTTAAACCTGAAGAGGTTATGGATTCAGATTTCGGCTTAGGATAAATGGACCCGGAGAGATCCCGGATTTGGCTAAGAGGCCGGAGCGGTCCCGGATTCGGATATCGACCTGGAGAGGTCAAGGATTTGGTTATTGGTTATTGGATATGGACGGATACAAATCGGTTGATGGGTTCGGATGGCTATGGAATTGGCTAAGGATTTGGTTATTGGATTCGGAATCGGATATTGACTTGGAGCGGTCGCGGATTTGGATAAGGATATGGCTATGGCACTCGGTTAGAATGGCTTGGTAACAGATTGGATTATGGATCGGATGGTATAGATACGGATAACATATGGACTCTGGATGTTGGACTTGAAGCTATTCAAAACACGCCTTCTACCACAAGGCGTGATTTGGGGGGCAAATGTTACCCTGCCTTTTGGACAAGGCCAGGATACCAACAAATTGGCAAAAAAGGATGGATATCAGGAATGAAGATCAATTGGAAACAAGGCTATGATCGATACCATTAAAACTGGATCGAGCTCAAATCAAGGTGGGATCAATTGGTAATGATGAACAAGGCTTGGAGAGGCTACATTTCAATTTCAGGTCAAACGGAGTTCATATGCTCGACTTATGGATGGATCAAGGTTCATGGAAACTGGATCATATCGATATGGATCGTATCGATCACATAGTAGTATGGATATGGAAAAGGTGCCTCACTTCGGATCGATGGCTTTCATATCAATGCAACGCGCATCAATCTAGTTGAACACGACAAAAGTATGGTAGCACACATCGTATCGATCAAGCTGTGATCGATACGAAGAGTGGAGCAATGGTCACATAGGGGTTTGGATGAGCATTTCGTATCGATCGAGTATTGATCGATACGAAGGACAAACGCTGAGGATGGATACGAAAGGCATGCATGGAAGTGGGCTTGATGGATATGAAAGGAAAGCACAGATCGATGCGAACGAAGGCACAGGTGATGGATACGAAAGGTAGGTATTCGGGGGATCGATACGAACAAAGACATGGATACGAAGTGATGGACATGAGGCAGTGGAATATGATGGTTACGAACAACGTGGATATAGATAGATACGACGGAAGCAAAGTCAAGACAAAAGAAGTGGTTAGCGAGCAAGAAAAATGGTTCTGCACATGATTATCGCTCCATTTCATCAATCCAGGAATGATCGATACGAAGAGGATCTATGAAAACGATTGTTACGAAGATGCCAGCCTACGTTGGAAAACTACAACTTGAATCGATCATAACTCTCATTCTACAAGTCCAAATGCTATGAAATTTTCGTAGGAGATTCCTTATGCACTCAGGAATGTTCATGATCGATCTCAACTCAAATGAGCTAATTTTGGATCGATAAGAATTGTACTTGGATCGATCCCAAATCACTCTGGATGGATCTGGTGGGCCCACCTGCTCAAGAGAAAAGGTATTCCAGGTTTTGAGGAGGATATTTTTGGATCTACACCTATAAATAGCGGTCCTATGGCAACTAAAAGGGGGATCTTCTTCTGCTCTTTATGCCAAAACTCGGCTATTTTGTTGGTTGATGTTCAAAGGCTTGTAATTGTAATCTCAATACAAAAGGAATAAAAGGATTGATTCAAAGTGGACGTAGGCCGGAGATAGCCGAACCACTATAAACCTTGTGTTCTTTGCTTCTTACTCATTTTAATTTTGCTATTTCTTCATTTTTTTTTCTACTTTATCTAGATTTGAGATCTGTGCTTGGATATTGTGGATCTATATATATACACAGGTGCTTTCACTATTTTTGGGATTTGTGACCAATTTTGGTGCAAATAGGGTTGATTTTGACTGTAGTGCCTTTGTATTGGGCTTTTCCAGGTTCAGGTTGATTCTTGGTATGGATTGGCTATCCATGTATGGTGCTGTTCTTGATTGCGATAAGAGGGTAGCGAGGTTAGGCACTTGTAGTGGACGTACCTTGGAGGTATCTTGTGATCCTAGAGGATCAGTCATGTTGAGCTACCTTTATTCTCTTGACTTATCACCCGATAGTTTGAGTTCGGTACCCGTTGTTAGAGACTTTCCAGATGTGTTCGAGGAGTTTGGTACCTCTTTAGACGAATAAAGCATCCAGAGATGTGCAGGAGGCATGATAACTATCTAGGGTTCTCTTTTATTTTGATTTCGTTTTGTTGTTTGTAAAGGCAAAGTTGTTAAATTGCCTATATATACTCTAATCATCCAAGGGGACATCTTTATATGTCGCTCTTGGGGTATGTTGTAATAAATATATTTTCTCTGAATGTAGTTAACGATTTTGGGATTATGTAATGAATTTGAAATGTTTTGAAATGGAATATTAATCTTCTTTGATGTTTTAATTTTTTTTTACATATTCTTGTGTTTTTGTGTATTGGTGTATCTAACATTGCCGTACTTGGTCGCCGAGGATTAATAACTATGGATGACTGCAGCATACATAGCCGTTAGTTTTGGGCCTCCAAGTGGAGGGATGTTGCACAGGGGCTATTGTAACAATCTACCATTTTGATCCTCTGATTTAACATTACTCACGATGTGTAAACCAAAAACGGAAAAAAGGATGAGAAATTGGCAAAAGATAATAAGAGACAAAATAAATATATTCTATCTACTCTTTTTAAACTCATAATGGAAGATAACAAACATATAATATAATTAAATATCATAATATTTCAAATCACTAGATCCAATGATATATAAGTTATACATAACCAATCCAATCCAGACACACAAACATACTAACCAATGTCAATGTCAAATGATAATTTATATATAGGTTTATATGTATAAGTCACGTCATCGTCATATGAACCTTTAAATGTTACTTGATACAACAAACTGAATTCCATCAACCTAGTGATGAAACAAAAAGGGACGAACATAGATAGCGTCAAACTATAGTCTGGTGTGAGATGTATGTTTGCTATACCGTTTACAATAATCATTCAAAAATGATACTACGATAACTGTGGTAAAGGTCATACCTTAGTCTAGTTTCACCTGCAACCGATAAGTTAGTCAAACAATAGTTTCACATACAAAGCTAGACAAACCCTTTTGCATTAACACATTATTGAATCATCGAATGGACACAGTTCCATATATGGCTTGTGAACCCGTTTTCAACAACAACACGCACATCAAAAGATCCTTGGATCATTAAGTGATCGTGTTACCATGATAACCAATAGAGGGCATAACAATCAATATTCAAGCAATCACTAGCAATAGCAAAGAATTGTTCATATATATATCCAATCATTCCATTCAATCAACTAGGAAAGTCACATCAAAATGTTGTCTAAACGTCACCTAGAAACTCCGAAAAAACCCTGAATCGATCCCTACTTTCCTATACAATTCAGCTATGTTGAATCTAGGTTTACTATGCCCAATATAGCATTACCATTAGACCGATGGTCACACTACTAGTCAACCTGTGGTGTTTCAGGACATGAATAGGAGCATTGCTCCTATGTATTTCCTACGTACAATACTTTTTTAGTATTTATTTCTTTGAGTTTTTTTTTTACTTTTTAAACAGTTTTATCTCATATTTTGATATGTTTATGCAACATCATTAAACTTCAAGTTCATCCAATGATCTGTAGCAAAATCATCTCCAATTTCTCAAATTCCCTTTGTTTACGAAACAAGTTTTCCTATCTTCAAAATATAAATTTTCACTTTAAACACTTCAAATTATTATTAAAAATCATTATAAATTCAAAATAAATTTTTTTTACATTTGAAATACCATATCAATTTTTTTTACATTTTTTGTATGATTTATACACGTATATAAGTGTGTGTCTATCTGTATGTGTGTGTGTATATATATATGTATGTATGTTTGTATGTATGTATCTATGTATATATGTATGTGTGTGTATGTATAACACATACACACTTTTGTTCATAAAGTCTACATTCTTCAAACATAAGGCTCATTAATCTATATAAAATCATTGAAAATATAATTAAATCGATACTTAATTTCTAAAATATGTCTTCTCAACTTAAAAATTGTTTTATAATATTTTTACTTGATTTTACATAGTATTTAACATATATCAAGTATATACCTACCTTAAACTTATATTAACAATTCTCTTTTACTTATATGTCTATATATATTCACTTAATTTCAAATTTTATTCTCTGGTTAACATGAATTATCATCATCCATTTAAGTTTACATTAATTCATGTATTTCATACGAATTCAAGTTTCATATTGTCAATATTTCACTTTCAATTTCATTGATTCTATCATATATCACTGGTGAACCAATTCCATCGACTCCAATAGTCAAACTAAAATAAAATTTAGCTTTTTACTGACTTTTATTACTTTTTAAATCGTTATTACTATTATTGAACCGAAACTTAAGTCCTGAGCCATAATTATCAAAGAACTATCAAGGTTTGATTAGTTATATGATGATTAGGTGAATAATCCAAATTGCTCCAAAATGCTCGTTGTTTGGATATATATTTGCTTCCAAATCTACTTGTTTTATCCATTAATCAGAATAGAATGTAGGCCTCAATTCCCACTTCAATTTGGTGTTTGATTTGTTTAATTTAGTGGAAGACTGAATGAGCATTTGATGCTTGAACAAAAAGAGGGCATTTTTGTTTTCTGAGAGAAGGGAAGAACAAGAAGTGCTACAAAAAGAAATGATTTAAATTTTAAAATCAGTTAATAGCCTAGTATATATCTAGAGGTAAGCGCCCATTCAATTCTTACTATGCTTATCCTATTCAAATTTTAAAATTTTGAATTACAAAAAAAGCGATACGTTCTTCATTCAGACTTTGATTCAGACAAATCAATATACGACATGGATCAGAAAAACAAGATGGTCATAATAAAGTTTCATCTTCAATTCAGATATTTGAAAAATAAATCGCCTTAATGTAAAAGTTATTGAATTTAATTAATTTTAAATTATTAAAATATACAGATCTTACACTCTCCTCCCTTTTAAAGGAATTTCATCGCTAAAATTACTAACACTACGTGCTAATCAAGCAATCACAAAATATAAATATGCACATTGAATATAAATAAGCATATAAGCATGCATGATCATGACATATAGATACATATCTAATGCAAAAATCTAATCTAGTTGTTAGCATCCTTAATTAGTCTTCCTCCTGAATATATGCAAGATATATGACATAGAGGTATGATGCAATACAATCCTAGTATATCGATGCAACCTATATGAAATGCAGCTATCAATATCATATATGGTATCAAGGGTTCAACCATCCTAAGAATTAATACTGCTCTGGGTCAACCATGAAGCAACCAAATTCTAAGCATCCAAGATCTAACATCCAAAGCTGACCTACTGATAAAGAGATTTAAATGAGAAGCCACCATCTTCTTCTCAGAATCCCATATGCTCTCCACCAGGCCATGCCCTCACTATGATCTCATGAAATTCACTACCTTATTTGATGCTGCTTTACTTCATGCTTGATGATACGGGTTGGATCGTTGGAAGAAATTAGCTCAGGTTCATACTCCACATCTTTCAATTGACTTGGCTCGATTACAGTGGCTAAATCATGCACACATTTTTGCAAATGTGATACATGAAATACATTATGGACTCCTGCCATCCTCTCTGAAATCTCCACTACGTAGACAAAACTTCTAATTCGCTCTAATATCGAAGATGGACCAATAAGCCGTGCTAGATTTCCTAAATTCCAAAGTATCATTACTTTCTTTAGTGGTGAAACCTTCACGAATACCATACCCCCAACTCCAAACTCCAATTTACTCTTCCTCTTATTATCATATGACTTCTACCAATCCTGCACAGCCTTTATTCTCTTCCTTATAAACTCCACCTTCTTTAAAGTATCTCGTATCATCTTTTGTCGATTCCCACCAACATGATGGTGAATTACATGGCCTATCATATTATTCGTATGGTGTTATACCAATACTAGGTGGGTAGTTGTTATCATATGCAAACTCCAAAAAAGATAGATGATCCTCCCAAGCTCGTCCAAAGTCGAGTATACATGCACTAAGTAGATCTTCCAATACTCTATTCAACCTTTTTATCTACTCGTCCATGCGAGGGTTGTACGTTGTACTTAGATTTAGTTCGATCCCCAACGAGTCCTGTAAACTCCTCTAGAACTCACTCATGAAGAGTGGGTCTTGATCACTCACTATACTAACTAGAACTCCATGTAGTCGAACTATCTCCTTTATATATGGCACCACCAAGACCGTCGTTGTCCATGTGCTCTTCACCAGGATTAAATATGCACTCTTGGGTAGTCGGTCCGGTACTATCAAAATACTTTATTACCTCTTCTGCTTCGAGGAAATCTATCGAAAAAGCCCATAAATACATTCTCCCATTTCCACTATGGAACTTCTAATGGGTGTAATAGTCTGTTCAGCTTCTTCTATTCAGCTTTAACCCTTTGTCATGTTAAAAAATTATCCACATGCCTCTTCATTCCTGGCAAGTAGAATGTTCTTTTTGTGTTCCAGTATATTTTATCTCCATCCAGATGTATATTCATCCCAGAATGGTGAAACTCTCCTAAGATTTCCTCTATCAACTTTTTGATCCATGGTACACATAGCTTACCATCATGCCTTAGGTACCCCTTTTGGTCTTTAGAGTAATGATCCAAATAGCTTGATCATTTATCCCGATCTAATTGTTTTAAGGTTTCCACTAGAGATGCATCCTATCCTTGACTAAGTCTAATTCGGTCCATCAAAGCAGGTCTAACTTCCATCGCATTCAACAATCCTAGGGTATATTCTGGCGATGGTTAGGTATCAAAATCAGAAATGAACTTCAAGCTCTTCCATTCTAACATCATACAATTCATCGTGGCATGTTTTCTACATAATGCATCAGCAACCACGTTCCCATTTCCTAGAGTATAGGCAATCCCAAAATCATATGATGAATTCAATTCCTTCTGCGAGGATAGGTACTTGAGGGACATATTATCCATGAACAGCTCGAACCTCTCTCCTAACTCTAGGATTTCAATGCAAATACAATGGCAGCTAACTTAAGGTCGTGTGTTGGGTTATTCTTCTCATACACCTTGAGTTATCAACTAGCATATGCTATCACCTTCCTTCTTGCATCAAGACACCACCAAGACAAGTTTCACAAGAATAAGTGCAGATGGTAAATGGTTTTGTTCCATCGGGGAGGGTTAAAAAAGGTGCACTTGTCAAAAGATCCTTTAACTTAACTGATTCCTTCTCACAATTTGGGCTCTAGATAGACCCTAGATTCTTATTAGTAAGTTTTGATAGGGGTGTTGAGATATTTGTGAAGTTCTCGATAAACTTTTTGTAGAATCTAGCCATCCCTAAGAAGCTACGAACCTCTGAAGCATTATTTAGCGTCATCCATTCCTTCATTGCTTCCACTTTTCATGGGTCTATAGCCAACCCATCTTCAGATATAATATATCCAAGGAATCTGACTTTCTTCTTACAAAAATTACATTTTAAGATCTTCACTCTCAACTGATTCCTTCTTATTACTTCCAATACTTCCTTCAAATGACGTTTGTGCTCCTCTTCACTTCTGGTGAACATTAAGATATCATCAACAAATGGCACACCAAACTTATTCAGTTTCTCCCAGAACACCTTACTCATCAAATCCACAAATTATGTCGGAGCATCAATTAGGCCGAATGACATGATTACCCATTCAAATAATCCATCTAGAGTTCAAAATGTAGTCTTTGGTATACTGTCCTCTACTACTCTCAACTGATGGAATCTAGTAGCTAAATCAAGCTAAGAGAAATATTTAGCCCCGACTAACTAATCGAAGAGGACTTCGATGCGAGGCAAAGGGTATCGGTTCTTTCTCAATAATTTAGCTCTCTATAATCGACACACCACCCAAGGAATCATCTTCTTCAATGGCAAAAACAATAAGCGCTCCCCATTTTGAAATACTTCTCCTTATAAAACCTTTCTTCAATAATTTTGAGACTTTCCTATCCAATTCTCTCCTTTCTTTCAGAGCCATATGCTTAAGTGGCATCACTACCGACCTGGCATCTTTCTCAAGATCAATTATAAACCTGACCACTCTTTGGGGGAGAAGATTGGAAACTTCAGTGAAGAATTTAGAAAATCTTGCAGTATATGGATAAAAAGTATATGATCATGTGAGATACCAAGAAAACAAAATTAAGTAGATATTATGGAATCATCGGGCCTACAACAGACACTAAGATCCTACTCTACACCCTTTCTCAACCGTACTATTCTCCTATCAAAATCTAACATCAATCCATACCCGAAAATTTTAGTACATATGCATTACATAGGAACACCGTAGAATAACATCAGGTTTTACAAACTATGGATAGAAGGGTCGATCCCCCAACATGATTCTACACTAAGATAGAATCGTAGATAATTTGAGGTCTAAGGCTTAACTTTTCTACTAATGCATGGATAATGAATGAATGCGATGCACTAGTATCAAGTAGAGTTATGATATAAAATCCATGTAATATAACACACCTTCCATTATTATCCGCTTCTTTCTTTACTGCAAATGACGCAATCTACTAGTCAAAATTGCGTCCAATGCATATGCCCTGTAATACACTGGAAAATTTGTAAAAATTTTAATTAATTATTGGTAATATAATAATGCGAAAATAATTAAAATGTAACATGTTAATTAAATAAATTAAAAATAAGTATGGGGAATGGTCGTTTTTCAACTTTGGAATTTGACAACGAAACCAGTGCCTTTATGACCATCTCATTTTTCTGAGTCACGCGGTATCTTGTTTGCCTCATTTAGAGTCAGTATGGAAGAATTATGGTTGAATAATGTTGAATCGATCGAGTGCCAAAAACTAGGGTTTGAGTTCGAATTGAAAAAGAGCGGATTGTTTTCCCTCCTTCCATTTAAAAACAACACAAGTACATTCAGTTTCAGATACGAATAATT
Source organism: Allium fistulosum (assembly GCA_030737815.1). Taxonomy (NCBI): domain Eukaryota; kingdom Viridiplantae; phylum Streptophyta; class Magnoliopsida; order Asparagales; family Amaryllidaceae; genus Allium; species Allium fistulosum. The sequence continues at coordinate 1,151,652,078 of CM060905.1, forward strand.
TCTTCTTCCTTCTTCTTCCTTGCAAGACAAAGATCGAACTTCAATAACTTTCTCAAATCTTAACGAAAATTCATGAAATCGATGGCATTACAAAACTATCGAAGATGACTACAATCATGAAGTGATTAAGAGGAAAAATTCTAAAGAACGGAGACACAACATGTCAAACAACAAATATCTAGGTAGTGGAGAGCAATGTTCTGAGTGATTCATCATTTTCTCCTCATATAATGCAATCATAACGCTCTAATTAAGATACTGGCTATAGCAGTGTAGAATAATATTTATAAACATCTATAATCGGATTTAATCAGGATTTAGGAGGGATTTAATTATAAAGTGTGGGTTAGAGATAGGTTTACCCTAAATTTGAAAAATCTAATGAATATATGCATAAACTGATGTAATAGCATGTTAAACCAGAATTGGAGACATATGGTAAGTACTAGGAATGTTCTGAGGCAAACACAAGCCGAGCGAAGGTGGCCATAGGTGGAAACAATGAAGGAAATAACCAAATTCCGAAACTTGACAATTTCTAGGAAAACGTGTACAATAGTGCATCAGTCACCCAACCATTCCACCGATGCACTATAAATTTAGGTAGGTTTAAGCTAGACCTGTATGGGCCTATATAAGTTAATAATCATCGATTTAGATCAAGTTCATGTTCTTTCTATAAGGCAATTGGAGGCTATTGACGAGACAAATGATGACGATACAAATTGAGTGAATACCTATGATGATTGGTGGTCATTTGAAATGGATATGTATGTTATTATGATGCGGAAATGTGATACGATGATGAATGTGAACGTGAACGAGCTTGTGGTGCAAGTAGACATATCGAGATACCGATATGTGTACGGATGTGGATATAGATAGGGATACAGATACTGATATAAATGCGGATATGATATGGATATGGTTATGGATACAGATGTTGATATGGATATGTATAAGGATGTGGATATGGATATGTGTATGGATATGGTTTTGGATACAGATATGGATATGAATGTGGATACATACCTATAACATGTAGGCGGTTTAGGTAGTACATTGGTCCCTTGTAATATTTCAATGGGCAAGGTGGAGGAGGTGCATTTTAGGCGACCCTATAGGCCACGGATAGACCAGGGCATGAATTTAATTAGTATGAGGACAACATGCTTTCTATTAGGCTTGGGGCGGTATAGGGAAGTGAGTCGTATACGTGATTTATGTGATAATGGGCAACAGGTGACCCTATAGGGGATGAGGATTGTCAAGGGAAATGATTTCATAAGAGATGATGTGGTATGACTAGATGTGTGCCATAGTTAGGTATGATGTGATGCTAAGATGTGAGATAACAAAGTGATAAACTCATATCATGTTATAGTATTATTTTTGTAGTATATGTATAGTAAATTATGGCTCGCTCACCAAACTTATGTCTAAAACCCTCCTATTTTTCCCTTATACACACACACACACACTCACACACACACACACACACACACACACACATATATATATATATATGTTGATGGAGTTTAGAGATGAGATGTTATCAGAGTTAGAGACTCATTTGTATATAATGTGTATGATGTAACTAAGTGTTGTAACCTGGATTTGAATATTTGTATGGATTGGGTGTATTTATATATGTTCAAACATATGTATTTGACATTATAGACGTGTTATGGTAATGTTATAATGTTATTATTGATGTATTATATTTTATTTTCTTTCACTAAGTGACTTGAAAAGTTGTTAGTTACTATTACACCTGTCTGTACAAGTTATATGCTTATTTTAACTCAGTACCAATGACTCGTCTTTTTGGTTCTTGTAGATCCAGGCATTAGACCCGTGGGTTGAAAGGGCGGGTTGTTACATTTGATATCAGAGTGTAGGTTAGATACTATAATAGGAGTTAGAAACGTATTAGAGAGCATATTTGTATTTTCTATTATATACATATATTATAGGAATCAAGTACATCTTCATACACCAATTACTATTTCAGTTTTGTTTACTATTCATACGGAAGTTGCTAATGAATCCAATATTTACAGATAGTTGATATTAGTAATTCAGTCAGAACTGGAAAAGAGACGAACACAGCCAATGTGTAACATCCCCTGCTTGGAGGCTCAAAACTAACAGCTACGAATGCTGCAATCATCCATACTTATTAATCCTCGGCGACCAAATATGGTAATGTTATATACATTGATATAACAAAAACACATGGATATGGGAAAAATTTAAATCAACAAACAATTTTCTCTTTCCATTTCAAAGCATTTCAAATTATTTTCATAATCGCAATACGAGAACCACGTTCAGAGAAAATATAATTATTACAACATACGCCAAGAGCGATATATAAAAATGCCCCCTTGGATGATCAGAGTATATAACTGGGCAATTAAACACCTTTGCCTTTACAACAAAACACGACGAAATCAAAATAGAAAAGAACTCTAAATAGCTACCATGCCTCCTGCACATCTTTGGAAGCTTATTCGTCTAAGAGGTACCTGAAAACCTCAACTCTTAAACTACTCAAAATCAATCGAGCACCCGAGAGTTTAAGGGAAAAGTATAAACTTCGAGTCGGACATAAAGCCTAGTATGAATAATAACTTACCATCTCAAACCATTTAGATATTTAGTGAGACCATGCCGCTTAGCGGAACGGATTTCCCCCTCACTTGTACCTTATTCAAAACTTTATAAAACCATACACTATGCTGCTGCATCCACAATGGTTAAAACATAGCAATTTAAAATATTCTGATGATATGCAAACAAGTAAACCAATTCTTGATTTCCCATCCACATTCATTCCGACTATCTGTCTTAGTTATAGTTTCTAGGGTCACTATTGACCTATTAGTTTTCATGGGCTGACTAATAGCCTGCTTAACATTTACGGACTCCCTGTCCGGTTTCATAGTTTTCATAGGATCACTAAGAACCTATTGGCCCCTGCCAATAACTTTACTGTTTCATGGGTTCTCCCTGAGCCTATTGGTATCTCCAATAACTTCCCTCTTATCCTAGTTTTTGTGGGTTGACTAGGAACCTATTGACTTCTATCAATAACTTAGTCCGGGTATAGTTTTCATGGGTTCACTACAAACCTATTGGGCCCTGCTAATAACTCTTTCTAATTGTAGTTTTCATGGGTTTACTATGAATCTATTGGCATCTGCCAATAACTTTTCCTAAACATAGTTTTCATTGGTTTACTATGAACTTGTTTATTTGACAACTTCTTTAACTGGTATTTAAGCATCCTATATTATGATCTACCTAACATCCTAGATGCAATTCTACATTCATGAGTTAACTCAATTTATATTCACTACTGGGTTAACCTAGTTGGTTATTCTGCCCCTTTTTTCCCAAGATACAGTTATGAGTCCATATTAAATTGAATATGTATATTAGAAGAAGCAAACATAATAACATAATAATACCAACACCTATGTTTTAATATCCTTGAAATAAATTTCATATAACACATGGTAAATCCCTTTAACCTATTACTCTATCAAGGAAAGATTCTTCAAAAACTCCAATTTAAAAGTATTTAATAGCTCTTTTATATTGCCATGGATTTTACCTTTAAAAAAATTGAGATTGGGTTCTTTGTTTTGAAAACTAAGGCTTTCGAAACCTTTTATCTTTACTTTTGAAACCATCAGAAGACTTCCTTTTGAAAGCATTCAAATCTTCTTTTTAGAACTCTAGGCGGCTGCCTTTCAAAACACCTTAAAACCTTTGTTTCAAAACATTTTGAATATATTAAAGTATTACCATTCAATTATAGAAGCATAAGTTCGAAACCATTGGATTTAATTTAAAACATATCTTATTGGGTCTAAGTGAATACATGCGAAAGTACCCCTTTCGAAACCATTAAAAAGAGTTTGGGGAAAATAGATAGCTTCAGCACCATCCTTTCGAAAGCTCAAAACATTTAAGTAAGACATTGAAGGATAGCATCGAAACCCCCTTTCGATGCTATTGCCTTCGAAACCCTTGAACCCATTCAAAAGCTTTTAGGAAGTGGCTTAGTACAATTTTAAAACAAAAGCTACCATTCAAAAGCATTAATGGCTTCAATACCTTCGAAAGGCATACAATTGGCAGCAAGGTCTCGACTAGGTTGAAACCACCTTTTTCGAAAGCATTGATTTATAAACAAGAAACTCATTCGAAAGCTCCACTTAGACAAAGAGGCAGCAACAGATTCGAAAGAAAAGGTTTTGACTTGGTCGAAAGCATCCTTTTGAAAACAAGGCAAGCACTTATCTTTGGAAAGCAAAATAAAGGTTTTGACTTCATCGAAAGCAATGGTTTCGATACCATGTCTTTCGCCTTTCTCCAATCCACTACGTATCATCACTGTGATACCTTGTGTATTGGTTTCAGCTTTGGTAGGTTTCGACTAGGTCAAAGCGGAAGTAAATGGGTCGAAAGGTGCTCTGAAAAAGGCTGAACCCACTTTTCTGGGTAAAGACTAATTTAATGCCAATTAAAGAAAACACTTTATAACTAATCTACCTATTTGTATGCATTTGATTGGTTGCCATAACTTTTCAAATTATTTACAAAAATAACTGCCATATAATTTCAGATTTAAACATGGATTAATCTAACAAAAAGCCCTTCCATTAAGCAAAACCAGTAAAACAATTAAGTCCTTCATCTAAAATAATATTAATTCCATAGTAATTACTTAGGAAAAATTCTCAAAAATTACAGAAATTCACTTTCAATATGTTATCTAACATTTAAAAATTCTAGACCCAAATCCTTCATAAAATAATCGAAAAATTTCTAAACCCAATTATTCATAATTTTCTTTGAAAATTCATAATAAAATTTTCATTTCTTGGAAAATTATAAAAATTAAAAACCATCTCTAAAATCATGTTTTACATAACATAAAACTTTCTCATGGCATATGAAAATTATTACAATCAGTTTTACCCTTAAAACCGTGTTAAATAATTATCAAATTATTTTGTTTGAATCCAACATGTCCAATTCCAAGCATATCATCAATCAAAAATCATCACAATAATGGTCTTAATCTTAAACCCGAAAAATAAATGATCATAAAACAAAATAGAGATGATTTAGATTATTATTTTGGTTATGATAAGGACTTTGAGATTTGATAGAGATTAATTCCCATTGCTTAAAGATGATCCATTCTGTCTTCGACTCTTCATCATTCACTTCAAGTCAGCCGCCGTCTTCTGTTTCTGATTTGGCAGGTCATTATCGATCTCTTCTTGAACAACAACTCTTGGTATGTTTTATGATACTTAACTTTATCGTTTGTTTTTCCTTAAGTCTTTTAACTTATGTTGTGCTTTCCCTTTCAGATTACCAAAAGTTGGTTCTCCTTACACGAAAATGTGGACAAATCATCTGCCGAAACATCTAAACATCGAGAGGAAACTTCTGCCTTGAACAATCAGGTTTCCTCCTTATCTATGAAGAAGAAAGAGGCAATAACTGAATTGGAGCGATTGAGGGCTTCTCTCGCTCAGTCAGAATCCATTATCTTGGAGGAGAGGAAAGCTCGTCAACTTCTGGCTAACGAGAACTTAGCATTGACAATGACTCTGAAAGAGACTAAAAAGGAAAAAGCACGTATGACAGCTAAACAATCCTTGTTAAAGGAAAAGCTGCAAAAGAACAAGGCCTCCCTAAAACTGGCTATCGGCACCATTTCCGGTGCCAAGAAGTGAGTGTCACAATTTCTTGACTCTTCTCCTGAAGACATTATTATGAATTTTTTCAAGGATGCTCTGATGCTCGCATATGCTGATAATGCCGAGAAATGCCCAGATCTGAGCTTCCCTTTGCTCGACCCTACTCTCGTCGATAGGGTAATGGATAAAATTAAAAAGATGGAGCAGGGAACTGAAGTTGCTGAGAGGGAGAAGGTCGATGATTCTAAAATTTTTTCCTTTGAAGTTCCTTCCTTCGATGTCGAATCTGACTCCGACGAGGAAGATGACAAAGATGAGGCCGTCGAAGAGGAGGAGGTGATAACGACGATGATAATGACGATGATAACGATGATGACGGGGATGATAACATCAACGTCAGTCAAGGATCAGGTGGCAACGGAGGTGGCCAAACTAAAGCTTCTGAGAAAGATAGGGATGACCATACAAGGGTTTCCGAAAAGGGTTCGTCTCCTCATGAAGCAAACCCACCTAAACCTCATGTTCCTTCCAACCCACAAGAAGAGCTTGCTTTTATTAATGTTGAATTGCCAAAACAAAATGAGCAGGTTTCCCAAGCATCGGTCCCGACATCTTAGGTATGGGATTCTCTATTTAAACATCTTTCGCTTTGAAGATAGGAATAGTGTAAATCATTTATTTAGATAAGGAAGAAATCTGTCCATCCCTATAAAACCAAGCTTGAAAGAAAATAAGCAGAGATAAATAGTTTATAAACGGAGTTAGACAAACAATTGAAGGAGCACAACATTCTTTCTGATAAATATCACAGACTCAATAGAAGTCGGCAGTGTTAGCATCCTTTAAGCATCAAGAAGCTGCCCCATGGTTGAGGAGAGCGCGCCTTCAATATGACGCTCTTTGAAAGGAAAACCGGGAATTGATTACCCTCTTTTGGATGTTAATCGAAGAGAGAGACATTTTGGTTATTTTTTATACAAGGCCTATTGTAGACACTCAATTGTTGATTTTTCATATTTAGGTGATTTTAGTGTGGTCTACTTAGGCATTTGCACAAAAGATACTTAGACGAATTCGGATCTGACCCGCATCTCGGACCATGTTGGAACTTGCCATGAGTCAGATCAATTCCCCAAGATCTACCTCCTGAAAAACTCAAGTATTATAAGGAAAATTTTGTTTTAGAATTATTTACTAAGTCAATTTTGTACGAAGCGGATGAATAACTGTGAATATGTAATAAATTTGATTTGTAAATTTTAGGTTTAGTTTTCCTTTTACAATTAGCTGTATTTTATTATGTTATCACAGATAGAATGTTCCTCGGGAAATCTCTTCTCTAGAGATTACTTAAGCCAATATGTTAAATTGAGAAGATTTTATCTTGGAAAGGCGTCAATTTTAAAATCTTCAAAATTAGCAAGATATTGTTTTCTTAGAGATTTACAAAAATTTTAAATGGAACATCTTCGTCTATGCTTTCATTTCCTTGGTGATTAGAAAGAAAAGCTACTTAAGAAGGTCCGGACATACCATACTAAACTAATTTGCGATCGTGATAGTCCTCCAACCGGGGAATGGGACTATAGCAAATATTTCCCAGTGATTACTCCGGAAAGACTTAACATTCCTTTTGACTCTACAGTTCTTTCTTCCAATTCAATGAATAAAGTTAGAGATGTTGTTTCTCATCCTTAGATATTAAACAAATTTCTATTGTATCTTTTAGTTTCATTTACTTGAGTTATAATCTTTTATTATAGTAATAAAGAGATTGATCATTCTGGTTTTGACTTCATTTTCTTTCTTTTTGTTTAAATAGGTATTACAGTGATCCACAACACCTCTCTCATTAGATTCAGTGTCTCGCTTTATTTATCTTAAGGATAAGTTGTTAGCGGATCTTGGAAAGAGTAAACTTCTTGAAGATACTTTACTTGTTCGTTTTAAAGGCAACACTAAAGCATTAAGATGGCATAAGAGATTCTTGCTTTAGAAAATAATTGTCAGAAATCTTAAGGATCAGATTGCCAGTTTAGAAGCAAATGTAAATAGTAAAAATTAAGCGATTTCCATACTAAAGCGTCAAGTTAAGTCAAATCCTTTAATTGACTTCAATCATAAAATGTCAGAATTTTTCCAACAGATAAGCGATTTGGAGATGAAATTGAAGGGTAGTTAAGCTTAGTGTGAGTCGTTGGAATTTATTATGGGGAATAATATCTCAAGTGTTGATTTACCAGTTCCTCAGGCTACTCCATATGCTGCTAAATTTAGAAGGTCCACTTCCCTTGCTATCTAGAAATTTCCCACTACAACTAATCCTCCCCTTGGCTTAGACGAGAAGGTAGTGGGCGAGTGGTGCAAGAAAGTTAAATTTGAAATGATGAAATATTTTGAAAAACAACAGAAAGTTAGATACTCATAGCGCATAAACGAATATGCAACTAGAATTCAAAAATTCCAATGCGATAAATATTTCCTTTTGAAGCGCATCGCTGAATTGGAAAGGGAAATAAGAGTCTTAGAGGCGCAAATAGAGCTTTCAACCGCGCTTTCAAAACTAATATTGATGTCATTGATGATGCAGACATGATAAGGAAGAAAGAGAAGAAACTTAAAGAGGTATTTTGTATCGCTATCCGTTACATCGTAGATCCTTTAATCCCTAAGAACCTGAATAAAGCTGCTCAAGATTTGTGAAAGATTCATATTTATGAAATGTATATATTTGTTCTGTACACTTGTAAATAATATCATAAGTTATGTAAATCATGTAAATTTTGTAAATATCACCTGGTTTGTGATCCTTTCAGGTAATGTTATCTCTGAAACATTTGTTTGATATCTTATACCACAATGTTCGTATTTGCGGGATCTTTCATTCTTCTTTACTATTCTAATTTCCTTGAAAAGTATGAAACAATCAATATTTGCTATTGTTAGCTTGAAATTGATATAAAAGTCTATCTATATCACTCGCGTAGATTAACAAATCATTATGTCAATCGTCTAGTAATAAATGAACAGTAATTGTATTTGATTAAATGTCTTGAAACCCATCTTTGATCATGAAGAGAAATAACTAAGAATTTAACTTTAATCATATTTCTGGAATATCTGAAGTCTGTTGGCAAAATTTTTTATCCTTGGCTAGGGGTATAAATGTATTAGAAAATCATCCTCTAAAGATTACCAATAGAGGGTTAATAACGATTAAGTAACAGAAGTCCAGAAACCATTATCTAAAAATTTGTAGTAGAAATGCAATGATCCATAATCGGGCATTAATGAATGAAATCTGAAAGTTTAGAAGCCTGAAATCCATATTCGAGTATTAGTGGGTGATGTTTAGAAGTTAAGAAACTTGAAATACAGACTCAAGTATTTGTGGATGATGACCGAAAATTCATAATAACGATCTTCTTGATAGAAGTCTTTGACCCAGGTTCGGGCATTTGTAGTGGATAATTAGAAATCCATAATAGAAACCTCAAGCCCAGATTAGGGCATTAATAAGTGAAATCAAGAAATAGCCTTGAAACTCGGATTTGGGTATTAATAGATGAAGTTCAGAAGTGAGAGACCTGAAATCCAGATTTGGGTATTAATAAGCGGAGTTCTGTTCTACTCCTTAAATTCTAACTTCTATATGTATAAACCCTTTGGGCCTTGTACATAGTTGCGGTTTGATTGGCTGCTTCTCGAGTTGGGACATCTTAGTCCATCATTTGATATGCCACTTCTTGGGCTTGGATATCTTAATCCCTTGTAGATATGCCGCTTCTTAGGCTTGGACGTCTTTGTCCTTTATTTGATGAGCCGCTACTTGGGCTTGTACGTCTTAGTCTATTATTGTTTGGTGCTCTTGGTTAGGTCATTCTTAAAGGCTGGAACCAAGGACTTACCCAACCTCTCCCTAGGAGGCGCCTTGACCTGACCAGAGGTGCAACCAAGGGTTTGTTGATGCTTTAACCTGGACATAGCGTGGCGCGGATAAAGGCTTACACTCCTCCCTCTAGGAGGTGCTCTGGCCATAGCATTGCACGGACAAAGGCTTGTCGATGCTTTAACCTGGCCATAGCGTAGAGCGGATAAAGACTTACACTCCTCCCTCTACGGGGTGCCTTGACCAGACCAGAGTCACGACCAAGGCCTTGTCGATGCTTTAACTTGGCAATAGCGTGGCACGGTTAAAGGCATACACTCCTCCCTCCAGGAGGTGCTCTACCCTGGCCAACTTGATGCGAACCGAGGCTTTGACCATTTAAGTAATGTCTAAATAAAAGGAGCATTCTCCCAACCATGTAGATTCTCTTTAGAAAAGTGACTCTTTATTGATCTCATTCAGTGTTTCTTTACAAACTTATTGATTTTGCCTTGATGGAAACAGTTGATTATCATCCCTTCCAAGACTCAACAGTAGCTAGTTTCATGACTATACATCATATGGTAATGGCAGAGGATCCTCCCAGATTCTTTTCATATTTTGGTTTCTTCTTTTGTGATGGCCAATAGTTGAGCTTATCTTTGGTTAGCAAGTAGACATTCTTAATAGATGTTGTTTAGTTGCATTCTTTTGGAAGTCTTGACTTGAAGCTTGTTTCTTGAGAATGGCTTCTAAGTCTTTTATTACTTGGCTTTATAGTTTTACCCTCTTTAATTATTTTCCTTTTAAAAACCTTGGGAGTTCATGTGTTAAAAGTGTTTCAGTTGAAGCTTGTTGCCATTTGTGAGCGAAGGCATTGTAATATGCCATTATTCCTTTCTCGAAGATTGAGTCTTTAGAATAGCGTTGAATCTTTTTCCTTATTTAGTCAAATAAGTTGTCACTTCCATTTGTCTTTCCTAAGGCAAAGATAGAGGTAGGGCCAATATGGAAAGGATTTAAACTCCATTTTTCTGGATCATATGATTCTGCCTGTTTTTTCTTTATAATCATAGAGCTTTCAACCTTAGCATTTTCTCTTCATATAGTTTGAAATCCTAAATTGTTCTTGGGGAGAATCCTATTAAGTGTGGTTTTGACGATCCTTTCTTAGATCTTTAGATTCTGCTAGCCATGATAAAGTAAGATCCTGAGTATTTAAGCTTGAAGTAGGATTGGGTTAGAGACAGATGGTGTCGGATGTTTAACAGAGTTGAAGGTTCGAGCCCTCCTTCTAGTGCCAAAATGTTAATAAGTAAACCTTTCAACACCCCAAAGTTGATTCAATTGGAAAAGTTAATCCTTTTTGTCTCTTTTGATTTATTGGAGTATGCTAGGATGTGAATGCCTTCCTTAGATTATCTTTTGAATCGGTCCTTATTGTGAAACTTCCTTTTCATTGACCTTTCAACTTGGTCAAAAGGTTTGAATAATCCTTGTTGTGGTCCATCGAGCTGAATAGAGTAGTTTGGTTATCCCTTCGAAACAGCCCTTTTGAAGTGGTTGCGGAAGCATAAAGGATGGCTTTAACGTTCGAGATTATGATTTGTTCTGAATGATTTTGACCTCGTCGAAAGCTTGAATCTTTAGTTACTTGTGTTTGGACCTGGAATTAGAGGTAAAACTGGCTTGAGTTAAGGTTTCAATCCACTAGAAAGTAGAGGTCCGGTGAAAGGTGGCCCATAGTAAATAACTAGGATTACTTGAAAATGTAGGGGTTTCGACCAGGTCGGAAGAGGACTTTCGATGTGGTTGATACCTGAAAAACACGGTTAGATCTAATTAAAGCTTTTGAGACAACTAAGTAATCAAGAATGTTGAGATCTTCCCTTTATTATTCAACGGAACCTTTATTGATCTAATGATGACTTTCCAGGACAATCTTCCCCAATTTGATTTACAATTTAGGGCTGCAACTTTCAGAATTAAGAAAGTACAAGTATAGGACGAATGAGTTCGGATCCCCAAAACCAGACCCCTTGGGTCTTATTTATAGATGCGGGTCAGCACCTTTCGACCTAATGCTTTCAACCTGGTTGAAAGGTGGCTTCAAAATTGTCTTTAGAATGCTTTCGATTCCTTTAACATTTGAGCATCCCTTTGTAATGCTTTCGAATGGGCTTGAATGCTTTTGTCTTTATCGAAAGGGACGGTTGCGCCTTTCTTCTTTATGTTGCTTTCCAGGACTTTTTGACTCTATCGATAGGCTGCCTCCAGGTGTTTCGAAGGTGTTGAAATGCTGATGGTTTCAACCTTGTTAATAGCTTCCAAACTTTTTCTTGTCACTTGTTGCGGAACCTTCCCTGGATATTAATAGCTTCGACCGGTTCGAAAGGCTTGGCTTGGCTTTCGAAAGGGTTGTTCTGACCAAGGCATGTCTCTGAGTGGTTTGAATGAAGGCGAAACCTTTGGTTTTAAAAGGTTTGGCGTGCATATGAAGAGTTGTCATTCCTTGGTCTCAAAAGGTGTTGCTTTAGCTCATTTGAAAGGTCTTCATGCATGCAGAAGCACCTGCTTCGAAAGGTGGTCACCGAAGCAGAAGGGTGCTTTCGACCCTTTCGACCCCTTTGAAAGGTTTTGACACTTCTGGACTTTGGCTTTAGCATCCCTTTGACTCCTTCGAAAGGTCTTGCTGTAGCTTCTTTCTCTTGTTCTTCTTTGTCTTTTAGCCAATCGGGTTTCGACAAGGTCGAAAGGGGTAGTAACAAAAACTAAGAGATTCTTCAATTTCAATAAATTTGGGCATAATGAAGAGGGAATTTTGTAAACTGATCAAAGAAGAGAGAGGAAAAGTTTATGCTTTGGAACCTATAGCTTTTGGACCGACTGCTGAAAAGAAGAAAAGGTTGTGTTAAGAGGTACGCTTCTAATATATAACTTACATGTTAAAGTGTTGTTTAATACTAGAGTATTACAATCTTCTCTATCTAGATGTTTGGTATATAGATTGAATCTTGAACCGACACGCCTTACAACCTCTTTAAGGGTTGTGAATAAGAGGGTATGAAATTCATGGAATAAGATGTGGCCGATTAGAATTTGATTTGTTAAATCATAAGTTTACCTGCAATTTGCATGTGTTTGATTTTGTGGGTTTTGTGATAATTTTGGGTAGGAATTGGTTTATTATATACGACGCTAGGACATTTTTTTAGATTGAACAATCTTCTTAAAATACCTTGATTGCAGTAATCGAATTTTACGCTCGTTAGAAGAATCGAGTTTTGATGTATGTGCATTGTTAGGTGCTATTGAAAATGTGGAATATGAAATCAATCGAGTTTTTGTAGTAAGAATATGTATAGATGTCTTTGAGCTAGTTACGGGACTACTACTGAAATGAGAAATTGGGTTTCAGAAAGATCTCGCACCAGGAGCAGAACCCGTAAGCAGACCACCCAACTGGATGGTACCTATTGAGATGAAAGAGCTAAAAGGTATAGCTAGTGAAGTAGGTAGGAAATAATTTAACTAGACCAATCAGTTTGCCTTTGGGAGTTGCAGTAGTGTTTGTAAAGAAAACAAGGTCACTGAGAATGTGTATTGGTTATAGAAAGCTAAATAAGAAGACATCGTATAATCTATATACTTTGCCTATAGTCGATGATATGTTTGATCAATTAAGTGGAGCCAAGCTGTTTTCATAGTTGGACTAAGGAATGGGTTCCGTCAATTGAGAGCCACAGAGGAAAGTATATCGTAAATGACATTTCGAACAACATAAATCTTCTGAATCGTTAGCCATGCGCTTCAAACTAACTATTGTGATTTCTTTCTTTGTATAGTTAATGAATTGAATCTTCTAAGAGCATTTTGATAGATTCGTTTTGGTATTTATTGATGATATGGTTATATATTTGGAGAATGAATGAGATTATGAGGTTCATCTAAGAATAGTGCTAGATATGTTGATGCAGCATCAACTAAAGGTAAAGTTTTTAAAATGTTAGAAAGAGAATTTAATTTTCTCGTTCGTATGGTTTCTAAAAATGGATTATTAATATACCCATCAAAGATTGAAACTAATAATAATTGGAAGAGACTAGAGACCATGACTGAAATTAGAAGTTTCTTGGGATTGGCTAGGTAATATAGAGATTCATTAAGGATATCTCTTCTGTAGTAGCACGTATGCCTAAGTTAAAGAGAAAGGACATAAAATTTGTTTGGACCTATAAATATGAAGAAGCATTTCTAAAGCTAAAACATTTATTAACTAGTACACCCGCGTTAGCTGCTCTAAATGGGAACCAACATTTGATGGTGTAAATTGATGCTTGTGGAAAAGGGTTAGAAGCTATATTGATACATAAAAGTAGACTCATTCCCTCTACTTTTCAGCGCTTCAATCGCATGTATTCTATTACCCTACTCATGATTTTGAGTTGGCATTGGTAATTTTTGCATTAAAATTTTGGAGACGTTAACTTTTGGGAGAACAATTAGAGTTGTTTATAGATCATAAATCTTTGAAGTGTTTATTCTCTTAAAAAGAGCTACATATGAGGCAGTAAAGACGATTTGAATTTTTGGTGGCTTATAACTTTGGGATTGAGCATATGCTGAGGATAGTGTTGGCAACATTGGCAAGATGGAATGATTTGGAGGCATTGGCTTCCTACGGAGTTCGTATGTGGTTTATGGCCAGTTCTAGCCAACGTACTCCAGTAATCTCTTATTTAGAATTTCGACCAGTATTGATCAAAATAATTGCTTCATAGGAAAGAGACGATCCATTGCTAGCTAAAAAGGTTATGAAATTAGAAGCAGGTACAGAGATGATTCATTTAAAAAAATTTGAAGTTGACTAAAGAAGATGGTTAAGAAAGAAGGAACGATTGTGTATTTCAAATGTTGACAATCCGAGAAAGAAAGTTCTAGAGAATGTCATATTTTGAAATTTATTGTCCATCTTAAAGGTGCAAAGATGTACCAAGATATGAAAAGGAGTTTATGTTGGGAAGGAATGAAAAGAGATGTAGGCTTATGGGTTAAGCAATGTCTTAATTGTTAGCAAGTGAAAGCTGAACATCAAAAGCCAAATGGGTTATTTTAACCTTTACAAGTACCAATATCGAAATAGGATTCTATATCGATGGATTTTGTATGTGGGTTGCCAAGGTCGAATAAAGGAAATGAAAGTATTTGGGCCATAGTTGATACACTAACTAAGGATACACTCTTTATCCCTGTTAATTCAAAGAGAATGATACCAAGTTTGGTAAAACTATTAATGAAGAATATGTCAGACTTCATGGGATACCGAGTTGTATCATAATTGATCCGGATCCTTTGTTTACTTGGGAATTCCAGAAGAGTTTACATGACGTATTAGGTACCAAGATAGAGATGAATACCACTTACCATCTATAGACGGATGGCAAACAGAAAGGTCAATAAGGTACTTGAAGATTTACTTATAACTTGTGTACTAGATTTGGAGGGTCATGAGAAGACAATTTGCGCTTAATTGAGTTTTCCTATAATAATAGTTATCAAACTAGTAAAAGAATTAAACATTTTAAGATTCTTTACAGAAGGCCATGCAAATAACTAGCACCTTGGTTGGAGACTGATGATAAACCAATGCTTGGTCTTGATTTGATGAAAGAAGCGATTGAAAAGATTGAGCTAATTCAAGAAAGGATGAATGCAGCTCGGTCAAGGTAGAAAAGTTACGCCAACTAGAGGCATAAGTATTTGGAGTTCTCGGCTGGAGATTATGTTTTTATGAAGGTGTCATCTATGAAGGGTATAATATGATTTGAGAAGTTTAGGACGTTGGCACCAAGATATGTTGGACTATTTCCAATTATAAAGAGGAACATGAAACTCACATATTATATTGAGTTACCAAATACTTTTGCAGGAGTCCATAATCTTTTCCATGTCTCTCATATGAGAAAGCATGTATGTGATTCAAAGATTGCTATTGAACCAGCAATTTAGGAAGAGTAAGTAGTGGAACCTGATATGACAATTATTAGATGACCAATCCATTTCATGGATTAAGATATGAAGAAACTAAGCAATAAGACAATCAAGTTAGTGATAGTCCATTAGAGTGAAGACAAAAGAGACTGTACTTAGGAGACTGATGATAGAATTACAAATGTGACAACCCGCCTTTCTGACCTTTAGGAACTACACTTAACACTACCTTGGTGTTCGTGTGTCGTTGCCTAAGCATCTGAAAGATGAATCATCTTAGGGTGAAATAAAGAACATAATATAAAACCTTACAATGAAACTGCTAAATATAACATTGCAGTTAATAGTACATCAGGTTACTCCTTAACAGGGAGTTATCAGAGTTACACAAAAGAACTACAAATCAGCTTAGGTAGTTATAACATCCTTCCTTTACAAATGCTGAAACAAAATACACTTACATGAACTAGATAATACAGCGGAATAGATACCTAAGCAGATGAAAAGCCTCCTGCTAGGACGCCGTCTTCAAAAGAGCCTAACAAAGACCTGCAACTCATGGACTACTGAAATAAAAATGAGTATCCGATAGTTTATGGAAACAAACAACTCGGGTCTGACGATATATCTGGTATGAGTAAAACTTTAAACAAAGGTATGTAATTAAACACAAACATGTGAGACCACACCACTGAACACGGAACATGTTTACTCTCACATAAATCAATATCCAAATGTAGAGAATGGATAAATAATTAAACACCCCGAAGAGTGGTTGACTCTTTCCGGTGTAAATAGGGAGATAAATTTGAAGGTTCAAATCAAAAAAGAAAAGGAAAATCTCTAACAAATGACTAGGAAGGTGCACCCCCTTTGACGTATGCCTCTAGTAATATAATCATGAGGAGCTCATTAATTATGTGACACTTCTTGGAAACCTCCAAGCCGGGCCCCACCATACCTTACCGAGAATCTGAATATATCACATCTGATAGCGCTACCGAATCTAATCTAGATGAGATGTGAAAGTGTCCTAATGGGAGCAACCCCACATAGCTTGGCCCCCTCTCGTGCTTTGGTTTTAGTCATTTCTGACAAAGGATATCAATGCTCAATAGAACAATAAATCGTCTTAGAAAGACGATAATAAAGTAGCTGAAGAAACCAATAGCTGAGAAACCAACTATTGATGATATAAAACGATTGTATATGGAAATTAAGTCTTGTATACTTACCACCACTTATCGAATTCAAACTTATGCTATTCCTTGGTTAACAACAATACTGGACAAGTCAAGGTAGTGTTTCCTCAAAGTCATGTCTCATGATTATTCATAACTTTTAAAATAGCGACAAGTCTACATCTTTGATGTTTAGCGCTAATTATACAAATAAATCGTCTCATATAAGTGATTTGCTTTATAGAAATAATTCATTTCCATAGACGAATCAAACTTTTCTTTTAACAATCCAAATTCGTACTTGGCTTCACATTACAAGTATTAGCTTTAAAACACTTTGTCAAAGAGTTTACTAACTTTGAAACATCATTATGAAAAGGATTTTAACAATTTAAAACATCCTTATACATTGATTAATTAACTTTAAAACATAATTAATTCAATCAATTAATAATATAATTAAATATCATTATTTAAAAGTGATAAATTAATTTAAACTTTATTTAAAAAAAATATTTATTTAAGGTCAAAGAGATTTATAAACTTTTACAAGTAATTAAATAAAAAGGGGTAAACAATTTTATAATATCACCAATTAATAAATTAATTAATATTAATCCATCATTATCCAAAGAATAATTAGCCTTAAACATCATTAAATAAAATGATTAATTAAAATTAAAACATCATTAACTAAGTAATTAGTTATATTTAAAACACCTCATTAATATGTTAATTAGTTGACCATAATCTTTATTATTTAATTAATTAATTAATTAATCATTATTAAAATAATTAATTATTTTAGAAACCCATTAATCAAAAACTTGCTTAAATTGTAAAATAATTCCAAGCACGATATTGAAACCAAACGGTTTCGATAAAACGTGATTTTCCGAAAGTGTTGATATATCAACTATCGCTATACAGGTAGTTCGGAATTCAAGCATATGACATTGCAACTCGACTATACATCACATGACAAAGGAATGAGCATACATACATGATGATTTATAATAACATAACAAATATCAAGCATTTAATAACAACGACAATTGTTTTACTACTAGAATTCCATATAAGCAATGATTTGCTTACCAACTTTCCAAAGCGACTATCTTTCAAGCAACAAACCAAACCATCAACCAAACCAACAATTGTAGAGCAAGCGTTTAATAGATACAAATATGGGCATGAATATAGTTTAAACATTATTGTTCAAAGCTGAAGGCTTTACTCACCGAAAACACTTCTAACTTAACCGAATCGCTATGACAATTTGCCGAACTCATGAATTATCATCACAACACCTTCGCTTGGAGTTTTTGGCCCTTAATAGGCTAAGTTAGGTTTGACCTTGTGAAATATAGGGGTCGACCTTGGAGTCTTGAGGAGGAAATGGCCTTGGTTTAGGTATAGTAGTGTTTGTATGTGAATATGTGGGGTTTTAACTTCGTTTTAAGAGTGTGTAAACTTGTTTTTGATTTTGGAATCTCTCTTCGTAGCCATGGAAGTGTTCATGAACATAAAGAGATAAGAAATGAAGATGGAAATGGATATGTAAAGTGAGAACAAAGTACGTGTAGTCGTATTATAGGCAAAGAGTAATGTATAAATTTAATTTAATTAAAACATAAAAATATAATATATGTTGTCATGAAACATGGAGGCCATGCCTCTCCATGCTCATAGATCCACATACACCCTTCCTGGACTCCCCCACCTTCACCATGCCTTGTACTCACCTAGCTAGCATAGGTTATGGTTAAGCACTTCCTTAGGTCACTTAAGTCTAATTTTATATTTTTAAGTCCAATCTTGTTTTATGTTATTATAAACATGGTTTATTTATTGTAACACTATCATTAACCTATCACATGACATATGTGCATGTGTATATGAGTGATACAAAAATATGCACAACGTTTCCGATGACTTTTCGAAGCCAAAAAGTCGATATTTCGCAAAACATTCTTCGATCACATTTTCTATTTTTATTTGACTATTTATTTTGGTAAACGAAATTAAAAAATGATTTAGTATCACTAATTAATATTTAAAGTATGTTTAATTGGTTATTAAAATCCATTATTTAAATATTCAAATTCAAAGCAATTAATTTATGGGTCGTTACACTCTCCCCTTAGAAAAATTTCATCCTTGAAAGTAATACACAAAAGGCAATCGAAAACTATATTTTATACCAAGAAATTCATATAATAATGCAAATTAACTATGCCATACATAATGCATTCAAACACAAACAACTAACCTAACATTACATCAAGGTAAGTTTCTCTAATATGATCCTCTATCTCCGAAGTACAATCACGACGATCATCATTCAATTGTACTTTCACAAGCTTGACCACCTTGTTCCTCAATCTCCTTTCATCCCAACATACAATATGAACTGGGTGTCGGACTACAGTCAAATTTGGTTATATCTCTAAGTCTTCCTGAACAGACGTCTCTACAACCAGTGATGGATCATAAACATTCTTTCTCAAATGAGATACATGAAAAACATTATGAACTTCTGACAATATTTCAGTCAATTCTACTATGTAGGCCAACGATCCAATTCTTTCTAGGATTCTAAATGGTCCAACGAAACTAGGTGCTAGCTTTCCTACCCTTCTGAATCTTACAACTCCTTTCATTGGGGAAACTTTCACAAATACAAAATCCCCAACCGCAAACTCTAAGTCCCTTCCCCTTTGATCGACATAAATTTTCTGTTGATCTTGGACTTCTTTCATCCTTTCCTTGACCATAGCCACTTTCTCTGATGCTTCTTGAATCATCTTTAGTCCAAGAATTAATCAGTCTCCAGTCTCAACCCAACATGAAGGTGATTTACATGGTCGTCCATACAAAGCCTCATAGGGTGCCATGCCAATGCTAGCTTGGTAATTGTTGTTATAAGAGAACTCTACCAAATGCAGATGATCTTCCTAAGAACCTCCAAAATCCAAAATACATGCTCTCAAGAGATCCTCCAAAATCTGTTTCACCCTTTCGGTTTGTCCGTCTGTTTGTGGGTGATAGGTAGTGATCAAATTCAACCCTGTCCCTAAAGCGGCTTGCAATGCACCCCAAAATCGATTGGTGAAGATGAGGTCTCGATCAATGACTATACTTACTAGGATTCTATGAAGACGAACGATCTCTATTAAATAAATTCTTGCTAAAGAAGCTATAGTTCTGATTGATTTCATCGAAAAGAAGTGGGCGCTCTTTGTTAACTGATCTACAATTACCCAGATGCCTTCGTTACATCTTCTTATTCTGGGTAACCCATCGATAAAGTCCATGGATACTTTCTTTGTAATATCCCGGAAATTTGGGGCAATATCAATTTAATAGTCTGTTTAAATAATTAAATTGATATTGATAATCTTGACAATAAAATTTGAATTTAATTTAATAATCTGATTAAATAAGTATTTAATTGGTAAATTTTATCTTTTAAAGGCTAATAAGATATTTTCTATTTGTAATATATATTTATCTGTATATATTATAAATAGAAGCTTTGGTAAATTGGAAATTTAGATTTAGTTTAATATGAGCTTTCAAAGTTATTTAAATAAATAACTTTATAGTTTTAAATATACTTTAGATAAATGTTTAAATTGTTTAAGATATATTTTAACTTAAGCTTAAAATGAATAAGATTTAACAAAAAGGCTTGTTTCATTTCTTTTTAAAAAAAAATATTACTTGATAATATAATCTCTTAGATGAATTATTTAAATTATCAAATATGTTATTTTCAAATAAAAAGTATAATGTATTATTTTTATAAATATGAATGGATTTTTAAAGACTAGAATTGTTATTTTTAAATTGAATCTTAGGATCTAATTTAAATTGAATTTGAATTTAAAGTTTTGAAATTCAAAAGAATAGATATTTAAATTGATTTGGATTTAGAATATTTGTATAACTTTTATTTATAAATATAATTAGTTTGTTTGTTTAAAAAGTGATTTATATATATAGATAAGTATTTAAATAATAAGAAAAGGCATTTTATTTACATTTAAAAATAAATATAAATATGTAAAAATTACTTAAATGACAAGTGTCCTTATTATTTTCTTTTTCTTTTATTTTTAAAAATCATAAATTCACTTATATAAACATTTGCATATCTTCATTTCATTCTTTCTATTTTTCCCTTTTTAAAACTAAGAAACTCAAAAATCTTTCCTCTAAACAAATCTGAAACAAATCAGTACCACTTCTCAAACCAATCCTCTAATCTAAGATCTGTAATCATCTCAAAACAACCAGTTTGCATTCTCTTCCATCTGTAATCAAAATCAAGTTTAAAGCCTGCCTTCATTTTTCAATCTGGAATCAACTTTGAAAATCAAGAGCAAACATGCATGTAGTTTATTCAAGTCTGTAGCCTGCTTGCATTCATTTACAATCTGAGGCCTGCAAACATCTTCTTTTCAACTCTGGAAGCAATTCAAACTGTCTGCATTCATTTCTTCAACCTGGAAAACAAGCATGCATGTAGATTTAAAGCAATTTAAAGCCCAACAATTCAAGTTTTAAACCAAATAAGCAAAAGCAAGGCATTCCAGTTTAAAGTCAAAACTGT
This sequence comes from Allium fistulosum, assembly GCA_030737815.1. Lineage (NCBI taxonomy): Eukaryota > Viridiplantae > Streptophyta > Magnoliopsida > Asparagales > Amaryllidaceae > Allium > Allium fistulosum. The sequence goes on from CM060905.1 coordinate 1,151,673,465, forward strand.
TTCAAGTTTTCAAAAAGCTTTTCAAATTTAAAGAGGCTGCCTCTGTTCATACAAATCAGGTGAGTAACAATATTTTTAAAATTTAAGGATGAAATATGGTTGCATGCTTATCTCTGAAATAAGTTGTCTGTGAGTATATTTTTAAGTATATCTCTGTGCATGTATGTATATATATTGGTGTGCATGTATGTTACCAGTGATACCTCTGTTTCCAGTTTCAAGCTCAGTTTTGATTTAAATTTTGTACCTCTTGACCTAGTCATTATTATGATTTAAATTATAAACAATAATTGTTTGTTTTATCATAGATTAGAGTTTAAATTTTATGTAAGTTAAAATGAAATTGGAAATGGCACTGGGAATAAAAACAGCAGAGTTAGATTGATGTAGGTGAAAATTCAAACACTTTAAATCATCAACTCCAGAACATGAACTAAATCCTTAACCCCAGACATGAATTTTAAGAAAGAAATCATAATTTTTAGTTAAGTAATTACTGAGATAATCAGAGTTGAATGATTTTGGGTTTATCACAAATCTCTGGCGATCGGAGTGGTGGATATCGTCTAGATTGTTGTCGAAGGAAGCTTGTGGAACGATGGTCGTGGGAAAAATGGTCTGATGATTTTTAGATGTCCATGGAGGCGGGTTGACGGCCAAGTAGGGTTTCGAGTGTCGTTTTTGGTTGAATTGAAGTCGAGGTGATCTCAGCAAAAAATGGAGCTTCGAACTCGATCGCGAGGGTCGTGATAGCGACGTGGTGACGCGAAGTTGCTCTGGAGGGAGAGCCATGGGTTCCAGTCGACGTGATCGACGGCGGCAGGGGATTTGAGGATCGTGCTTGGTTCCAGTTTTCAATGGATTATCGAAATTTCGATTTATGGGTGAACTGATGAGTCTGGGTGGTCGTGTGCGACGTTGAGTTGATCGATGACTTGAGAGTGGCCTTGGCGAGGTGTCGGAGTTGATGAACTTACTGTGCACGTGCACGGTGTACGTTTCGTATATCTGGAAGATTTGTAGTTTGGGGAAGAAGCTTGAACTCGGGGTTGATCTCGAGTAGAGTTCGAGTGTGACTCGAAGGAATAGGGACGGGAGAAACTCGAAGTTGGTCTCGGGGGTTTTCAGATTTTGCTCGGGAATTTGATGTTTTGGTTCGGGTCTAAGATTTGGATAAAAACAGTTTTTACTTTTTAAAACAAAATCAAGTTTTATGTAAAACAATTTTGTTAATAACTAGTTCTTTGTAAATAGTAAATGTTCTTTAACATTTGGATTTTAAAAGGGTTTGTAAATTTGATTTAAATTTGGTTAAAGTTAAATTTATAATTTATTTTAAATCTTTAATTTGAAATGAAATAAAAGAAAGATTTAAAGGTAAAATATTTCAAAGCCATTGTTGATAATTAAAGTAGTTAAAGGTTAATACTTTAATTTAGAAAGTAATTAAGGTTTAATGATATATGAGTCATTAAATTAATAGGATAATTAAAGAATAATTTAATAATTTGATTAATTAATGGTTTAGTGTTAATTAATTAAATAATTAAGATTATAAGTTAAATTAATTAAGGGTTAATTAATTTGGGATTAAGAATCATTTATTTAGATAAGTATAGATTTTAATAAATGATTAGAAATTTATTTATCAAGTGATTAAAGGTTTATTTAGCAATTAATTAAGTAATAGAGTTAAATTAATTGGTAATTAAGAATTTATTAAGTTGTAATTTATAAATAGTTGATTAAAGTTTAATTACTTAGGAAGTAGTTAAAGAATTGTTAATAATTAATGAAAGATCATTAATTAGAGATTATTAGATAATTAATTAATTAATTACTTAACATGATTAAATTTGATAATCAATTAGATTAATTAGTTAATATGAAAATGGGTTAAGTATAATTACTTAATGGAAGTAATTAAGGTAATTAATTACTTAAGGTAATTAATTAAATAAATTTGATTAAGTTAAATTAATTAATTAAATTAATTTAAGATAATCATTTAGAGATATGATAAATATAATTACTTAAATGTAATTAGTGAAGTGTAATTACTTAGGAAAGTAATTAAAGTTAATTAGTGGATGTAATTAACTAAAGATGGTTTAATGAAAGTAATTTGAGTTTAATTACTTTGAATAATTAATCAAGGGATTAATTAAAAGATAATTAATTAAGAAGTAATTAATTTATGGAAGAGTAATTAAGGGTAGTTAATTACTAAATGTGATTAATCAAAGGTGATTAATAAATATGGTTTAATTAAGAATTAATTATTAAATATAATTAATTTAAATGATGTAATTAAGGATTGGTTAATTAAAATTAATTAATCAATAATAAAGGATTAAAGTAATTAATTAATTAATGAAGTAATTTAAGATTAATTACTGAAATGGTTTAAGTTAATTAATTTGTGAAATTAATTAAGAGTTAATTACTTAAAGTAATTAAAGTATAATTAATCAGGAATGATTAACTAAGATGATACTTAGAGTAATGATTAATTAATTGGTTTAATTAATAATTAAGTAAGCAGGATTTATAGAATGAAGTAATTAGTTTAACTCACCTTAAATTAGATGATATAAATCATTGCTTAAAGATGAATGAATGAGATTGAATGTATTTCATTGTTTGATATCTCTGATGAGATATGATTGATATATGATATAGATGTTTGGTTGAATTGAAATGATAATATGAATTATCTGTTGTGATGATAATGTAGATTATCTATTGAATTATCTATCTTTGTGTATATAGATAAGAATTGAATTGTTTTAACCTTAAAACAACTTGGCCCTTAAAAGATACGTTTTGGATTTCGATGAGACCGGGATCGGGTTTCCGTATACCGGGATTCCAGGTCTGGAGACCCAAATACCACATCGATCCAAATTAACGATAGGTCGTGAATCTCAAGTGAAGATGAAGATTCAGAGTGCAAGGGTTATTGTCGTTAACTCTGAGGGTGATTCCAAAACGAGTGTAACGAGATAATGCCTTCGGTTTCGTTCGAACCCGGAACGAACTTGTATGGATTGAATGCTTTCAGCACATCGTCAGGTGGACGATGAGCATTCTAAGTGATATGTTCTGATTAAAGGTAATCGTAACCTCAAGCCTCATCAACCGGGAATGGCTAAAACAGGGGAGGTGCAGCAAGGTTTCGTAGGTAGCACCCACTGAGAGCAAGATAGATCCCTGTCTAGAGGTCCCTTTTCTTTTATTCGGCTTAGTGTGTGGTTGGTCGCGCCAACTACGGGATTGTCTTGTTCGGGATTATCCAGTAAGGGATGGTTCCGGCTTTGTGTTGCAGGGGAGCGGGCGTACTCCTCGGTACGGTGATCTAGGCCACGTACTGTGACGGGCGGTACCCCAGTAGCCCTGTCATTGTATGGAATCCAAACTCCAATAAGTGCCGTACGTATTAGTTGTGCCCAACTATGTTGGAATGTGAGATGTAAGCATTTCAGCTATTTCTATATTTTACTTGAAAACCCTAGACCCTATTATAATAAAATCAGATTTCCTATCAAATGTTTTGGTTAGCGTAAGGTAAAAACTTACCCATGTTTATTTGTGGGGAGTCTTACGTGATATCTTTTCTTTCTAAAGGTTTTGAAGTTAAGCAAGTTTAACCTGTTACTCACACCAGACCCATGTCTGACCCAAGTGTTTATTTCTGTTTTATAAACTCTTGGGTACTCAAATTTTTACGAGTAGCCAAGGGATTCAGGTTTAGCTTTGACGAATATTCTGGAGGAGCAATGGAGCAGGAGGCTTCGGCGTTCGTAGATATAGTATTCCGCTGTGTTGATATCTGTGATAGTGTCTTGTCTTGTATTTGAGTTGTAATGTCTAGACAGATGTTTATAACTGTCTAGTAAGTGATGTATATGCTGTGTAACTCTGTAAATTGTTGTATACTATGTAATAGTTTATGTTATTAATATAATTTATTCGTTCCGCTGTGAGATCGTTGTTGTTGTTTCTTTCTTTCTTCTCTTCTTTTCTCTTTCTATCCCTTTCTTTCTTATTAACGATGCGACTTTCTGTGGAGAGAAAGTCGTGGTCGTTACAGTGGTATCAGAGCATAGGTTGAGCGAATGCTTAAGCTTTTGGTTAAGTGAATATCAGAACACTAGGTTGAGTGAATACCTAGGTTTGGAAGGATTGTTCATTAGAGATAGGATCTGTAGCAACCTGTTTGAGTGTATATATATACTCGAGAGTGCGTATTTGTTAGTTATATAAAATGGTTTTATATTGTGTTAATTGATCGGTTGAGTGGTATATGGATTCTGGTCAATACGAGTAGCTAACGTTATTGATAGGGATCTCTAAACACTTGACCAGGCCAACGGACACAATATTGTTTTAAAAAGGTAAAGGAAATAATTTTACCCAGATATAATTTCTATATAAAAAAGTATCATTTTAAATGTATATGGTATTTGTAATGATTGGTTGAGATGATAACAATTTATCATCTAGGATTAGGAGTCTGAGTATTGAGGTTGGAAGAGTATCTGTCGAGACTGTAAACCTAATACCGTCTCGAGTGAACTTTATAGTTGTGTAAGGATTTCACAATCTCTGAAGGAAACCTGTTAAGGTTCGGAGTTTATCTTTGAAGTTGGATGAGTAGAGTTGGATCTGTCGGTTGGGCAGAAGCGAGTGATAGTATCTTGGTATCTTCTGGAAGAAGTAGTTGTGTGATGAGATGCAGTGACTACGGATGTTCCCGAAGATGTTTTCTTTGGAACAAGTTAATGAAGTGTGTCTGCTTCGGTGTTGTGGTTGAGTTCAGCATGGTGTTTCTATTTGGTTTGGGTTCGAGTTTCTCGAAGAGCTTTGGAAAAAGGAAGTCTTTGGCACCTGTGGCAGTAGTGCAGCTCGGAGTATTCTGTGCATTGGTAGTAAGTTTTCTGGCTGAGCAGTTTTTCTGAATGTAGAGTTCAGAAGCAGTAGAGTGGATCCATTTCTTCGATAGATAGGATAGATAAGTATAAGCTGTTCTGATTGGTAAAGAGAGAACAGTTTTCTTTGCAGTTAGGCTGGATTGATCGCAAAAGTGACTTGCGATAGTTTGAGTATTCTCTTGAGTTATCTGAGATTTTCTGGGATGTGTTGTCCAGTTTGTGCTTGTGTTCTTCATCAGCATTTTCATTCTACTCCAGATTAGAGTGGTGCGGCGGAAGCAGTTTGGCAAGTGCTCCTGTTTGTCTTTTCCAGATAGGAGAAGTTTGTTAGATCTTCTGATGTTTGTGAGTAGGATTGTGTTCTGGATTATGGGTAGATCTTGAGAGGATCATTCTGTTGAGTTATTTTTAGTCTAGTTTGTTTCTAGAAGCATCGGCGAAGGTTGAGCTGATCAGAAAGGATTTGTAGACAGCTTAGGATCGTCTGAAGAATTTCGTGGATAAGAGATGAAGGAATTTTGAATTCGAAGTTGGAGACTTCGTTGTTGTTGAAGTTTTCTCTGGTAAAGGGAGCTATAAGATTGGGTAAGTCTGTGAAGTCAGCTCCGAGTTGTTTTGGATCTCTTCTGTGTTCTGATTTGGATAAGAGCTTGGTCTACAAGGATTGAATGGTCAGTTTGGATAACTGGAATTCATTGTGTTTTACGTATCTCTGAGGGAGTACGTGTTTGATCTATCTCTGGTTTTGGAACCAGCCGTTTTGGAGGATTTGGTTATTGAGTCAGACTCGTCTGTAGTCCGATATCCTGTTTAGTTCTGTAGATCTGATGAGTAGGAGCTCTATAGCTTAGTAGTATTGGTTGTTTGGATTGTTTGTAGAGCGAGTATCCCGGTATATATATACTTGGGGAAACTCGAGGAAATTCTATATAGAATTTTGTCTGGATAGTTAAATTGTTTGATTGGATGATTTGGTTGCTATGGTTGTTAGCATATGGATGATAATATATGCTTGTGATTTAAAATTTAAATCTTTAATAAGATTATTAAATTACCTTTGTTTAAATTTCGGGGACGAAATTATTTTAAGGGGGGAGGAATGTAATATCCCGGAAATTTGGGGCAATATCAATTTAATAGTCTGTTTAAATAATTAAATTGATATTGATAATCTTGACAATAAAATTTGAATTTAATTTAATAATCTGATTAAATAAGTATTTAATTGGTAAATTTTATCTTTTAAAGGCTAATAAGATATTTTCTATTTGTAATATATATTTATCTGTATATATTATAAATAGAAGCTTTGGTAAATTGGAAATTTAGATTTAGTTTAATATGAGCTTTCAAAGTTATTTAAATAAATAACTTTATAGTTTTAAATATACTTTAGATAAATGTTTAAATTGTTTAAGATATATTTTAACTTAAGCTTAAAATGAATAAGATTTAACAAAAAGGCTTGTTTCATTTCTTTTTAAAAAAAAAATATTACGTGATAATATAATCTCTTAGATGAATTATTTAAATTATCAAATATGTTATTTTCAAATAAAAAGTATAATGTATTATTTTTATAAATATGAATGGATTTTTAAAGACTAGAATTGTTATTTTTAAATTGAATCTTAGGATCTAATTTAAATTGAATTTGAATTTAAAGTTTTGAAATTCAAAAGAATAGATATTTAAATTGATTTGGATTTAGAATATTTGTATAACTTTTATTTATAAATATAATTAGTTTGTTTGTTTAAAAAGTGATTTATATATATAGATAAGTATTTAAATAATAAGAAAATGCATTTTATTTACATTTAAAAATAAATATAAATATGTAAAAATTACTTAAATGACAAGTGTCCTTATTATTTTCTTTTTCTTTTATTTTTAAAAATCATAAATTCACTTATATAAACATTTGCATATCTTCATTTCATTCTTTCTATTTTTCCCTTTTTAAAACTAAGAAACTCAAAAATCTTTCCTCTAAACAAATCTGAAACAAATCAGTACCACTTCTCAAACCAATCCTCTAATCTAAGATCTGTAATCATCTCAAAACAACCAGTTTGCATTCTCTTCCATCTGTAATCAAAATCAAGTTTAAAGCCTGCCTTCATTTTTCAATCTGGAATCAACTTTGAAAATCAAGAGCAAACATGCATGTAGTTTATTCAAGTCTGTAGCCTGCTTGCATTCATTTACAATCTGAGGCCTGCAAACATCTTCTTTTCAACTCTGGAAGCAATTCAAACTGTCTGCATTCATTTCTTCAACCTGGAAAACAAGCATGCATGTAGATTTAAAGCAATTTAAAGCCCAACAATTCAAGTTTTAAACCAAATAAGCAAAAGCAAGGCATTCCAGTTTAAAGTCAAAACTGTTTCAAGTTTTCAAAAAGCTTTTCAAATTTAAAGAGGCTGCCTCTGTTCATACAAATCAGGTGAGTAACAATATTTTTAAAATTTAAGGATGAAATATGGTTGCATGCTTATCTCTGAAATAAGTTGTCTGTGAGTATATTTTTAAGTATATCTCTGTGCATGTATGTATATATATTGGTGTGCATGTATGTTACCAGTGATACCTCTGTTTCCAGTTTCAAGCTCAGTTTTGATTTAAATTTTGTACCTCTTGACCTAGTCATTATTATGATTTAAATTATAAACAATAATTGTTTGTATTATCATAGATTAGAGTTTAAATTTTATGTAAGTTAAAATGAAATTGGAAATGGCACTGGGAATAAAAACAGCAGAGTTAGATTGATGTAGGTGAAAATTCAAACACTTTAAATCATCAACTCCAGAACATGAACTAAATCCTTAACCCCAGACATGAATTTTAAGAAAGAAATCATAATTTTTAGTTAAGTAATTACTGAGATAATCAGAGTTGAATGATTTTGGGTTTATCACAAATCTCTGGCGATCGGAGTGGTGGATATCGTCTAGATTGTTGTCGAAGGAAGCTTGTGGAACGATGGTCGTGGGAAAAATGGTCTGATGATTTTTAGATGTCCATGGAGGCGGGTTGACGGCCAAGTAGGGTTTCGAGTGTCGTTTTTGGTTGAATTGAAGTCGAGGTGATCTCAGCAAAAAATGGAGCTTCGAACTCGATCGCGAGGGTCGTGATAGCGACGTGGTGACGCGAAGTAGCTCTGGAGGGAGAGCCATGGGTTCCAGTCGACGTAATCGACGGCGGCAGGGGATTTGAGGATCGTGCTTGGTTCCAGTTTTCAATCGATTATCGAAATTTCGATTTATGGGTGAACTGATGAGTCTGGGTGGTCGTGTGCGACGTTGAGTTGATCGATGACTTGAGAGTGGCCTTGGCGAGGTGTCGGAGTTGATGAACTTACTGTGCACGTGCACGGTGTACGTTTCGTATATCTGGAAGATTTGTAGTTTGGGGAAGAAGCTTGAACTCGGGGTTGATCTCGAGTAGAGTTCGAGTGTGACTCGAAGGAATAGGGACGGGAGAAACTCGAAGTTGGTCTCGGGGGTTTTCAGATTTTGCTCGGGAATTTGATGTTTTGGTTCGGGTCTAAGATTTGGATAAAAACAGTTTTTACTTTTTAAAACAAAATCAAGTTTTATGTAAAACAATTATGTTAATAACTAGTTCTTTGTAAATAGTAAATGTTCTTTAACATTTGGATTTTAAAAGGGTTTGTAAATTTGATTTAAATTTGGTTAAAGTTAAATTTATAATTTATTTTAAATCTTTAATTTGAAATGAAATAAAAGAAAGATTTAAAGGTAAAATATTTCAAAGCCATTGTTGATAATTAAAGTAGTTAAAGGTTAATACTTTAATTTAGAAAGTAATTAAGGTTTAATGATATATGAGTCATTAAATTAATAGGATAATTAAAGAATAATTTAATAATTTGATTAATTAATGGTTTAGTGTTAATTAATTAAATAATTAAGATTATAAGTTAAATTAATTAAGGGTTAATTAATTTGGGATTAAGAATCATTTATTTAGATAAGTATAGATTTTAATAAATGATTAGAAATTTATTTATCAAGTGATTAAAGGTTTATTTAGCAATTAATTAAGTAATAGAGTTAAATTAATTGGTAATTAAGAATTTATTAAGTTGTAATTTATAAATAGTTGATTAAAGTTTAATTACTTAGGAAGTAGTTAAAGAATTGTTAATAATTAATGAAAGATCATTAATTAGAGATTATTAGATAATTAATTAATTAATTAATTAATTAACATGATTAAATTTGATAATCAATTAGATTAATTAGTTAATATGAAAATGGGTTAAGTATAATTACTTAATGGAAGTAATTAAGGTAATTAATTACTTAAGGTAATTAATTAAATAAATTTGATTAAGTTAAATTAATTAATTAAATTAATTTAAGATGATCATTTAGAGATATGATAAATATAATTACTTAAATGTAATTAGTGAAGTGTAATTACTTAGGAAAGTAATTAAAGTTAATTAGTGGATGTAATTAACTAAAGATGGTTTAATGAAAGTAATTTGAGTTTAATTACTTTGAATAATTAATCAAGGGATTAATTAAAAGATAATTAATTAAGAAGTAATTAATTTATGGAAGAGTAATTAAGGGTAGTTAATTACTAAATGTGATTAATCAAAGGTGATAAATAAATGTGGTTTAATTAAGAATTAATTATTAAATATAATTAATTTAAATGATGTAATTAAGGATTGGTTAATTAAAATTAATTAATCAATAATAAAGGATTAAAGTAATTAATTAATTAATGAAGTAATTTAAGATTAATTACTGAAATGGTTTAAGTTAATTAATTTGTGAAATTAATTAAGAGTTAATTACTTAAAGTAATTAAAGTATAATTAATCAGGAATGATTAACTAAGATGATACTTAGAGTAATGATTAATTAATTGGTTTAATTAATAATTAAGTAAGCAGGATTTATAGAATGAAGTAATTAGTTTAACTCACCTTAAATTAGATGATATAAATCATTGCTTAAAGATGAATGAATGAGATTGAATGTATTTCATTGTTTGATATCTCTGATGAGATATGATTGATATATGATATAGATGTTTGGTTGAATTGAAATGATAATATGAATTATCTGTTGTGATGATAATGTAGATTATCTATTGAATTATCTATCTTTGTGTATATAGATAAGAATTGAATTGTTTTAACCTTAAAACAACTTGGCCCTTAAAAGATACGTTTTGGATTTCGATGAGACCGGGATCGGGTTTCCGTATACCGGGATTCCAGGTCTGGAGACCCGAATACCACATCGATCCAAATTAACGATAGGTCGTGAATCTCAAGTGAAGATGAAGATTCAGAGTGCAAGGGTTATTGTCGTTAACTCTGAGGGTGATTCCAAAACGAGTGTAACGAGATAATGCCTTCGGTTTCGTTCGAACCCGGAACGAACTTGTATGGATTGAATGCTTTCAGCACATCGTCAGGCGGACGATGAGCATTCTAAGTGATATGTTCTGATTAAAGGTAATCGTAACCTCAAGCCTCATCAACCGGGAATGGCTAAAACAGGGGAGGTGCAGCAAGGTTTCGTGGGTAGCACCCACTGAGAGCAAGATAGATCCCTGTCTAGAGGTCCCTTTTCTTTTATTCGGCTTAGTGTGTGGTTGGTCGCGCCAACTACAGGATTGTCTTGTTCGGGATTATCCAGTAAGGGATGGTTCCGGCTTTGTGTTGCAGGGGAGCGGGCGTACTCCTCGGTACGGTGATCTAGGCCACGTACTGTGACGGGCGGTACCCCAGTAGCCCTGCCATTGTATGGAATCCAAACTCCAATAAGTGTCGTACGTATTAGTTGTGCCCAACTATGTTGGAATGTGAGATGTAAGCATTTCAGCTATTTCTATATTTTACTTGAAAACCCTAGACCCTATTATAATAAAATCAGATTTCCTATCAAATGTTTTGGTTAGCGTAAGGTAAAAACTTACCCATGTTTATTTGTGGGGAGTCTTACGTGATATCTTTTCTTTCTAAAGGTTTTGAAGTTAAGCAAGTTTAACCTGTTACTCACACCAGACCCATGTCTGACCCAAGTGTTTATTTCTGTTTTATAAACTCTTGGGTACTCAAATTTTTACGAGTAGCCAAGGGATTCAGGTTTAGCTTTGACGAATATTCTGGAGGAGCAATGGAGCAGGAGGCTTCGGCGTTCGTAGATATAGTATTCCGCTGTGTTGATATCTGTGATAGTGTCTTATCTTGTATTTGAGTTGTAATGTCTAGACAGATGTTTATAACTGTCTAGTAAGTGATGTATATGCTGTGTAACTCTGTAAATTGTTGTATACTATGTAATAGTTTATGTTATTAATATAATTTATTCGTTCCGCTGTGAGATCGTTGTTGTTTCTTTCTTCTCTTCTTTTCTCTTTCTATCCCTTTCTTTCTTATTAACGATGCGACTTTCTGTGGAGAGAAAGTCGTGGTCGTTACATTCTTCCACTTCCAATTTGGTATCTCTAATGGTTGGAGTAACCCAGCAATCTTCTGCTAGTCACTCTTGACCTGTTGACAATTTGCACACTGGCTCACGAAGTTTGAAATATCTCTCTTCATCCCTTTCCACCAAAATGACTTCTTCATATTCTGAAACATTTTAATTACTCCAGGATGAATAGATAACTTTGACCAATGACACTCTCCCAGCACATCCTATCTAGTTCCATTAACATCTGGCACACAAATCCGTCCATTCATTCTTAAAATACCTCCAGTGTCAATTTGAAAACAAGAAATAATTCCATTTTCAACATCCTTCTTAAGCCGAGCTAGATAAGGGTATTCTTCCTAGAAATATGCAATTCTCTCCATTAATGCTGGCTTAACTTCCAAATTTGCAATCGTCGCCACATTCCTACTCAACGCATCTACAACAACATTCGCTTTCCCTATGGTATAAAGAATCTCTAAGTCATAAGAAGCGTGAAATTCCAGCCATCTTTGCTGCCTTGAGTTCAAATCCTTTTGGGTAAAAAGGTGCTTTAATGACTTGTGATCCGTAAATAACTCAAACTTTGCACCCAAAAGATAGCGCCTCCATACTCTCAATGTGAAGACAACCGCCAAAAGTTACAGATCGTGCATAGCGTAATTTTTCTCATGAGGTTTCAACTGTCGACTCGCATACGCTATTACTTTACCATTTTGCATCAAAACTACTCCCAATCTGATCCTACAAGCATCCATGTAAACTTTTAATCCTTCAATCCCATCTATAATAGTCAAGACAAGAGCGCTAGTCAATTTCTCCTTTAACTCGTTGAATGCTTGATCACACTAAGGTGTGAAAACAAACTTAGCATCTTTCTTCGTTAGCCTTGTTAGATGAGAAGAAATTTTCGAGAAATATTTAATGCACCTTCTATAGAAACTTGCCAGTCCTAGGAAACTCCTGACCTCCGTCCCACTTTCAGGTATCTTCCAATCTTGAACCGCAACTACTTTAGTTGGGTCCACTGATATTGTAACGACCCAGAATTTGACCACCTCAAAATATAAAATTTAATGTGATTTTAAATATAAAATATAAAAGGTTTTATGATTTTAATAATATTAGATAGGATTTGGGAATACAAATATACATAAAAATAGTAACATTTGCTTATATCGACAAAAGTGACAAAATCCTGATTTCAGAAAAGTAAGCTTAAATGGTTTAATGAATTATTTTAACTTATTTATGAGTGTTTATATTTTTAAATAACATTATATTAATTTATTTTTAAATTTGGTTTACATAAATAAATAGTTTAACTAAAACGTCAAAATATGACCGTAAAACATTTTGTCAAAAATAAATGATTTATCGATTTAAAGTTGTCGCAATATTGTTGCACCTTTATTTTCTTATATATGAACATATATTCAAATAGTGTACGTATAAATTAATTTACTAATCAAGTTTACTTTTACTAAACATACTTAGAAAATTCTAGAATAAAGTAAGCATAAAAAGACAAAAAGTGTTATAAAGGTAAAAAAGTAAACATCAAATCAAACAAACATAATTATTATATTCTTTACTTGATACTAAAGTGAAAATAACATAAAGTGATGATTTAAAATGTGATGTTAAGTGTTGAAAAAAGTAGTTTGCTTAAAGTATAAGTAAAGGGTATTTGGTCTTTTTATAAATATTATTTTAATCAAATTTTTTCCTATAAATACCAACCCACTTTCTCACTTCCTTCCACACTTCTTCTTCTTAAAATTTCAAGCTTCTTCTCACTCTTTTAATGGCTTCCAACCTTAACAAAATAATGTCAAAATTTATTTCAAAAATATACTAAAGAAAGTAATCATCAAATCACCTTAAATATTCACCAAAACTCTTCCTTCTTCCTTCAAAATCCACGACCTGCCCCTTCACCATCAAGCCGAGTCCAAACCCTTCCTAAAACTCACGGCTTTGAGCATGTTCCCCCTCCACAAGTCAAGTCAAGCCACCTAGAAGCCTTAAAACAAGCATTCGTGAGCACCCAATTGAAGTTAGGAAAGTTATAATCACTTTATAGTTAGTTCATTTGCAACTAAGGTGAGAACTCCTATTTATATCCATAAGTATATGGTTTTGATGTGTGATATGCTTGTTTGATGTTTGGTTATGATAATTATTTCCATATGTTGTTTATTGCATGTAAATATTGAAACAAGTCACGATATACACGACATTGATTCTCACAGAAAACACTTTCCAAAATAAATTAAGAATTGATATGGAATCATCTAATGCCCTCTAAAATGATTAAAAATGTATTAGAAATGTTTTATAAACATATAAACTTGTTTTAACAAATTTTGAATGAAAAACATAAAATAAGTCAAAACTAGGCGCGTCGCGCAACGGTAGTTCGCGATTTCGTGCCAAAAACTTAAATAAGCATACGAAGTGGATTATAGCTCGAAATCGTTCAAGATAAGGATTTTCCGGACTATTATATCCATATTCTTCAAACAAAGAAAGAAAATCAAGATTTCATTAAGTAGATTTTAAAATATGTCCAAATCAATTTGCTAGAAAAATCGCGCTTTTGCAGTAAAGTGACCAAAGTTTTAAATTGATATTTTAAATTTTTTGAAAATATGAAATATATTTTAAAAATATTTTAAAATGTTTTAAAAGTTATTTAACTTGTAAAGATGGTTTTCTAAATGATATAAAAGTCGTTTTGGAGAATATAGCTTTTAAATCACTTTTTGCAACACTTTTTCAACGCTTTTCTATAACTTTTGAAATAAAGGTTGAAACTTAATAATTCTTTCCCAAATCCTTTGTAAATGTTTTAAGTAAATAATAAAGTATTTTAAAAAGAGATTCGAACAATTCAAAATTATTTCAAAGATGGTTAAACAGATAATTAAGTGATTTAAAAAGGGGAAAATGAGTATGCAGAAACGACTAGTACATTTGTCCCACCTGTGAGATCTAAAAATGAAAACAAGGTATGTAACTAAGTTTAGGGATGCAGCAACCAGTGCCCTGGACTTACCGAGCCTTGGTTTTCCCTTTTAGGCGAGGGGTGGAACAGATCAAAAGGAAAGCCCAGATGCTCAACTTGGATTTTATAGAAATAATCTTCTTATACTCATTATTAAAATTCGAAGAGGAAACTTGTCCTATTCGTGGAATTTAAAAGGTGATCTCACCGTTATTCCTCCCATAGCACTTGTTGGATATGGAAGTTGATATTGAATACAAGTCGAGTGATTTCTATAATCATATTTTCTCAAAAGATACTCTTTAAAAATGATTTGAGAACTATTCAAAAAAAAGAGTTTTAAATGATTCCATATTTAAAGAAGAAGATTATAAAGATATATATCTTATAAAGATATTTTTGATAAAGTGAAATGAATGAATTGAAAAACAATCATTAATTACGTCATTTTTTAATCGATGATTGGATTTCGAAGGAACCGTGGTCAGATTTGGGTGATTCCTATTTGAAAACCACTTTGAACCAATTCACGTGTTCGAAAAATAAAAATGTTTGAAGACGGAGATATTGAGATGAATAATAACGAAGGACTAATTATTGATTAATTGGGGATAAACCCCCGATTTACAAATTGTAGCAGTAGTCTCTTTGTTATGAAAAATCTCAGAACCATAAGGACTTCTCGCCTAGTAATGGCCGAGGAAAGTACCTTCGGTTTCGATAAGTCCTAGAACAAACTTGTATGGAAGAATGTCTGACCTTGCATTCTAAATCACATTGAGTGATCTCTATATAATGTATATTAGTTTGGTGACGGATAAGACACCTTCTCTTAGCTTAACACCCTTTCCCGAGACATGCAAGCTCAGAAAGTTATATATTTGTAGAGACCAGTCGTGTGAATGTGGAATGGCAATGTGGTATTCAAAGTGAAGGAAGATGTGCTATGTGAAAAGGTAATCGTTGCTTCAAGCCTCATCAACCAAAAATGACCAAAACAGGGTTAGATGCAGCAAGGCTAAGTGGGTCATTCCCAATTAGGGTATGATCATCCCCTTCTAGATATATTTCTTCCCGCTATAACGTTCGGGATGTAAATTAATGTGAATGTATGTGAAGAGAGATCTCGGATAAAGGTCGGTTACGACCGGGGGATGATATATTCGGTCCTATCTAGTTATAGAGGTAGGCCAGTCTTGTGTTGGTAGAGGAGCTTTATGATGGTTCCTCGGGATATCCATCTAGAGGTGTACCTATTGGAAGGTAGCCCCTTCACATGGTCATTTGTATGGAAATCTATTTCCCAGTAAGAACTTGCAGTTTTGTTTATAGAACCTAGTATGCTGGAATTTAATAATGGTAAAAATTTTGGCTCGGATTAATAAGTTTATTTGCAAATGTTTTCAAAGAATGTCATTAAAAATAATATCCCCAAATTTTACGTAATAAAGAGTTTCATAAGGTAAAAACCCGTTCCGTGTTTATGTGCAGCGTGGTCTTATGAGATACTTTTTTTTAAAACATCCTACTTTGAGTTCTCACACCAGTCTCATGACTGACCCAGAGTTTGTTTTTCCCTTTAAACTCCGGGTGCCCTATTTTTGGGCAGCCATATAGTCAGGATACCTTAGGAGCATTTTGGAGCATGTTGGGGAGCATTTTGGAGAAGTCTTTTGGAGCTACGAAGCTGAGGTACCTTATGTAGATATCTACCCATATTCCGCTGTGTTACGTAGTATGTATTTCCCAGCATATGTAGGGATAGACAGTTATAACTATCCCGATGGATTTGTATTTGACTCTAATCATTTATGCATAATTAAATTGTTGAATGCGATGTGAGATTCTATTATTGTGTTATCTTATACCTTTATTTTCTTTTACACCCCTGATAATCTGCCTCCCCGGCACTTGGATTTACGGCATGTGAATACCATGGATGTATTAATGTTCAGTTCTGAGGGTCGAGGAGACGGGTCGTCACAGGTATGCCTTATCCCGAAACTACATGCCCTAGAAATCTAACTTCGGATTCTTAGAAATGGCACTTAGAAAACTTTGCCTTTAAAACATGATTTCTTAAAGTACTAAGAACAACATGAAGATGATGCTCTTCCTCCATCTTAGAATAAATGAGGATGTCATCAATGAAAATGAGAACAAACTTATTAAGAAAGTCCTAAAACACTCTATTCATCAAATCTACAAAATAAGCGGGTGCGTTAGTCAATTCGAACGGCATGACTAACAACTCGTAAAAATTATTAGGGGTTCGAAAAGCTGTTAAGGGTACGCTCTCCTCTGCGACCCTTAATTGGTGAAAACTAGTGGCAAGATCCAACTAAGAATTATCCAAGCTCTATGGAGTTAGTCAAACATGTCGTCAATCCTAGGTAAAGGATACTTATTCTTGATAGTCTTCTTATTTAATTCTCGATAACCCACACATAATCTAAGAGAACCATTAGCCTTGGTAACGAACTCTACTGGCGATCCCTAACTTGATGTGCTACGTCTGATCAAGCACTTCTACAATAAATCAAACGTCTGCCTCTCCAATTCTCTTCTTTCCTTTGGAGCCAACCTTCGAGGAGGTTGTAAAATCGATTTGGTTCCTGGAATCAAATCAATGTGGAATTCCACTTTCCGGTGAGGAGGTTAACCTTGCGCTTCATCAAAATATCCTTGAAGTCCCCAATAATTGGTAAATGTCTTAACTCTTCTTTAGGTATTTCGAGGGAATAAAGGAAACTACTGATTAATTTGCTTGGCCTTCCGCAATTTATTTATACCCCAATATTTCCATCATCACTAGTTATAATAATCCTTCGATCACAATCTATGATTGCTCTAAACTTAGATAACCAATCCATTCCCAATAATACCCAAAACCCATGAACCCGAGAACAAACAAGTCAAAAAAGAAAGGCCGATCTTGATAGGAAATAGGCACATTCAAAATATGGTATCAAAATTGGTCGGACATTCAATTGGGTTCGACACACAAAGAGAATTGATTAAAAGAATAGGTTTGAGGTTAAAATTATCAACAAGATCTTGTTAAATGAAACTATGGGATGCATGGGTATCAAATAACACTCTAACAGGGATATCGAAAATGGATAATGTACCTTGCAACACTTGCTTTTTGCAATTGTAGCATACCAGTAGGCTAGTCTCAAGGCAATTATTTGCATAGTGGCCCATTTGGTTGCACTTATAACAAAGGATCTTAGTCAAGTATAACTACTTAATCTGAGTTGGAGCTTCACATCCAGGCTTCTTTCCTGACCATTTCTTCTTCCCTTTGCGCTTGAAAAATGGTTTATTAGCAACTGGAATAATTGATAAAGGTAGGTTGGGCATTAACTACCGGCACTGCACCTTTCTAAACTCCTTGCTCAATATCAAGAGCTTCAAATCTCAAAGCCATACTAATCAAATTGGTAAAGATAACGTTGAGATGAATGGTCATTTCATGATGGAACTCTGGTTGCATACCTTTCACGAACATCTCATTCTTTTTAAGCGGCGTATCTATCAATCCTGGTCCAAAAGCGAGATAATGCATTGAACCTATCCCCATACTGCGCCATTGTAATCTCACCCTGTTTCAAATCCATGAAAATTCTAAATCACAGAGTCCTTCCTACCTCTGAGATAAATTGAGCTTCAAAAACTTAAACTGCTCCCAAAAGAAATCTTCTTCTGGTGTATTCAAGGTGACTGAATCCCACCAATCCATGGCTGCCTTTTGAAGTTGACATAATGCCAACAATCTCTTTCTAGCATCTTCCAACTGAAGTTCCCCATATCCTTTCACAAGATCGGAGCCATGTTTGAACTCCCAAAATGTCTTCAGATCCGTAGAAAGGCTTACCACCTAAAGCGGTGTAATTCTTGCACAATGTTGCGAAGTTCTGAGGTGGCTGAACTTGCATCATTGCTTCTACCACCGACTCTACAACTGGCACATTTCTAGGAGCTCTGCCATTTGTAGCTGTGCTGATTCCAGTTCCCCTCCCTCTTCTTCCTCTTGTACTCATTTTCAATAACTTGGATAAGTGACAGCTATCATTAGAATACAAAGATATGGTCATAGATGAAAAATGGGAAAGTTGCAATAAAGGATCTAAAACCAGACTTTTAAGGGACAAAAGGAAACGCTCTCTTAGGATTAACTCATTCTAGGGCTCTACTCACCCTATCTCTAATGAGTTGTACCCCAATCAGGCAAAGGTATTAACTTAACCGAAGCTTTGGTACCAACTTTTAAGACCTACTTTTCTGACCCCTAGGAACGACAATTAACACATCTTTCGTGTTCGTGTGTCGTTGCCCAAGCATCGGAAAGATGAATCATCGTGGATTGAAATAAAGAACATAATATAAAACCTCACAATGAAACTGCTAAACATAACATAACAGTAAATAGTACATCAGGTTACTCCTCAACAGGGAGTTACCAGAGTTACACAAAAGTACTATAAATCAGCTTAGGCAGTTATAACATCCTGCCTTTCAAATGCTGAAACAAAATACACTTACGCGAACTAGATAATATAGCGGAATAGATAAATAAGAATAGGAATATCCTCATACTAGGACGTCTTCTTCAAAAGAGCCCAATAAAGACCTGCTACTCCCGGACTACTCAATAAAAAATGAGTACCCGAGAGTTTATGAATACAAACAACTCTGGTCAGACGATGTGTCTAGTATGAGTAAAAATTTAAACAAAGGTATGTAATTAAACACAAACATGTGAGACCACGCCGTTGAACACGAAAAGAATTTACTCTCACATAAATCAATATCCAAATGTAAAGAATGGATAAATAATTAAAAACCTCGAAGAGTGGTTGATCTTTTCGGTGTAAGTAAGGAGATAAATTTGAAGGTTCACATCAAATAAGTAAAGGGAAATCTCCAACAAATGACTAGGAAGGAGCACCTCCTTGAAGTATACCTCTAGTAATATACTCTTGAGAAGCTCATTTACTCTGTGACACTTCCCAGAAACCTCCAAGCCGGACCCCACCATACCTTACCGAGAATTCAAATATTTCACATCCGATAGTGCTACAAAATCCAATTTAGATGAGACGGAAAGTATCCTAATGGGAGAAACCCCACATAGCTTAGCCCATTCCGGCGTTTTGGTTTAGTCATTTTTGACAAAGGATATTAATGCTTAACAGAGCAATAAATCGTCTTAGAATGACGATAATAAAGTAGCTGAAGTAACCGATAGCTGAGAAACCAACTATTGATGATATAAAATGATCGTATATGGAAATTAAGTCTTGTATACTTACCACCACTCATTAAATTCAAACTTGTGATATTCCTTGGTTAATAATACCAGACAAGTCAAGGTAGTGTTACCTTAAAGTCATGTCTCAAGATTATTCTTAACTTTCGAAATAGTGACAAGTCTACTTCTTCGATGTTTAGTGCTAATTATACAAATAGATCGTTCCCATATAAGTATTCACTTTACGAAACTAATTCAATTCCATAGACGAATCAAACTTTTCTTTTAAAAATCTGAATTTGTACTTGGCTTCATACTACAAGCATTAGCTTTTGAAACACTTTATCAAAGAGTTTACTAACTTTGAAACATCATTGTGAAAAGGATTTTAACAACTTAAAACATCCTTATACATTGATTAATTAACTTTAAAACTTTTTTAACTCGTTAATTAATTTACTTTAATAACCTTTAATTAAAAGGGGTAAATCTCCTTTAAAACATCATTAATTCGATTAGTTAATAATATAATTAATTATATTAATTAAATAGTAATTGAATATCATTATTTAAAAGCGATAAATCAATTTAAACTTTATTTAAGAAAATATTTATTTAAGGTTAAACAGATTTATTACCTTTTAAAAGTCATTAATTAAAAAGGGTTAATTAATTTTAAAATATCATTAATTAATAAATAAATAAATCTTAATCCATCATTATCCAAAGATTAATTAGCTTTAAACATAATTAAATAAAATGATTAATTAAAATTAAAACATTATTAACTAAGTAATTAATTAAATTTAAAACGCCTCATTAATAACTTGATTAGTTGACCTTAATCTTTATTAATTTAAATAATTAAATAATTAAAGAAATTAAATCATCATTATTAAAATAATTAAATATTTTTGGAAATATCATTAGCAAAAAACTTGCTTAACTTGTAAAATAATTCCAAGCACAATAATGAAACCAAACGGTTTCGATAAAAGGTGATTTTTCGAAAATGCCGATATAGCGACATCGCTATGCGGGCAGTTCGGAATTCAAGCATATGATATTGCAACACGACTATGCATCACATAAAAAAGGAATGAGCATACATAAATGATGATTACAATAACATAACATATATCAAGCATTTAATAACAACGGTAATAGTTTTACTACTAGATTTCCATATAACTAATGATTCACTTACTAACTTTCCAAAGCTACTATCCTTCAAGCAACAAACCAAACCATCAACCAATCCATTATTACAATTATAGAACAAGCATTTAATAGCTACAAATATGGGCATGAATATAGTTCAACTTTATGGTTTAAAGGTGGAAGCTTTACTGACCGAAAACACTTCTAACTTAACCGGATCGCTACGACAAGTTGCTGAACTCACGAATTATCGTCACGACACCTTAGCATGGAGTTTTGGGCCCTTAATGGGCTGAGTTAGGTTTGGCCTTTGGTAATATAGAGCTCAGCCTTGGAGTCTTGAGGTGTAAATGTCCTTGTTTTAGATTTCGGAGTGTTTGTATGTGAATATGTGGAGTTTTAACTTGGTTTTGAGAGTGTGTAAACTAGGTTTTAATTTTGGAATCTTTCTTGGTAGCTGTGGAAGTGTTCATGAACATGAAGAGATAAGAAATGAAGATGGAAATGGATATGTAAAGTGAGAACAAAGTATGTGTAGTGGTATTTATAGGCAAGGAGTGAAGTATAAATTTAATTTAATTTAATTAAAACATTAAAATATGATATATATATATACATATACATATACATATATATATATATATATTGTCATGAAACATGGAAACCATGCTTCTCAATGCTCATAGGTGTATAGGCACCCTTCGTGGACCTTCCCTTCACCATGCCTTGTAATCACTTAGCCAGCTTAGGTTATGGGTAAGCACTTCCTTAGGTTACTTAAGTCTTACTTTATATTTTTAAGTCTAATCTTGTTTTATTTTATTCTAAACAAGGTTTATTTATTTTAACGCTACCATTAACCTATCACATGACATATGTGCATGAATTTTCATGTGTATATGAGTTATACAAAAATGTGCACAATGTTTTCGACCGCTTTCCGAAGCCGAAAAGTCGAAATTTCGAAAAACGTTCTTCGATCACATTTTCTGTTTTTATTTGAACTATTTATTTTGGTAAACAAAATTAAAAAATGATTTTTATATCATTAACTAATATTTAAAATATGTTTATTTGGTTATTAAAATCCATTATTTAGATATTTAAAAATTAGTTAAATATTCAAATTCAAAGCGATTAATTTACGGGTCGTTACAAGAGAGACCTATCTTGAGTTGTTTTGATGTATGTTCTACATGGTTATATAGACTTTGTCTAATAGTTATGCTAACAATATTTGATTTTTATGTG
The DNA here is from genome assembly GCA_030737815.1 of Allium fistulosum. Classification (NCBI taxonomy): domain Eukaryota; kingdom Viridiplantae; phylum Streptophyta; class Magnoliopsida; order Asparagales; family Amaryllidaceae; genus Allium; species Allium fistulosum. Next base: position 1,151,695,551 of record CM060905.1, read on the forward strand.
CTTATGTTACATGTATGCATGACTTGATATGTTTGATTGTACCTTGTTGGAATTTCGAGGACAAAATTTTTATAAGGAGGGAAACCTACAACACCCATATTTTTAGTATACATTATTTTGCAAATTTAATTAATTAGTAATTAAATAATAATTTGGGTATAATGTGAAAGTGTGGAGATTTTTCATATTATCAATTTAAACATAATGGAGTAATGGTTCTATATGAGGAAGGAAATTAAAGGAATACCATTAAATTAATTTAGAGAAGGATAAGGAAAAAGGGATACGGCCTATAATTCATTTTCATAACTCTTCTATTTTTTTCCCTTATATTTTCATCTACACTCCCTACTCATTCATTCACTCTTTCACACTAAAAAAAATAAAATAAAGTAGAAAACTTCCATTAATTCTCTCTCCCCGATAAAAAGAAGAAGATAGAGTTTAAAGAATGAAGCTAAATCAAATATCTATATACATAACTAATCAAGGTGAATAACATCATCATTGGTATAGTTTTTAATGTGCATGATTCGAATTTAATGCAAACCTGAATGGATTATGATTTTAAACATGATTTTGGTTAAAATATTCATTTAAGTGGATGTATGAATTTATATGTGAAGGTTATGGAATTAAATTATAGTATTATTGATTTTAAACCTATGATAATGATCTCCAACTGCTTTGAAATTTTGATACGTTATTTATATCATTATTTAGAGATTATATTTTAATTTCATAATTTTTCGAATTAATATGAATTTTTCTATAAATTTCCAAAGTTGAGTAAAGGGTATATTTTGGTTTTAATTATCTAAATGATGAAATAAAATTATTTTGTTCTAAAATTTTTATTTATAAAAGAAGATAGAAATTTTGGATTTTAGTTATTTTTTAGGATTTTTCTCATAAAATTTTGAATTAGTATGAATTATTTTATGAAGGGAACATTTGGGTAAAAATGCACTTAACTAATTAAGTAAGTAATTAATTAATATTTTAAGTAAGAATATAAATTTCTTGAAATTTTTCAGAAGAAAGCCATATAAGAGATGCAATAATGAATGGGAATTTAACATATTGAAAGATATGGTGAAAAGAAATTACTTTAACTGGAAATAAATAGGTTTTAAAAATAATTATAGGATTGCCATTTTAGAGCGGCAAAAACTTTGTTTTAAACTTGTGAAAGCTATTTTTTTAATGTGTAATAGCACTGAAGTTATACATGCAATAGTTATGTTTTTAAATGTGTGATAGCATTTAAGTTATACATGAGATAATATATGATATGGAGATGCGATAGCATATTATCTAGAGATGCAATAACATATGATTTGGAGATCTGATAGCTCAAGTTATACATGCGACGGCCTTATACTTGCAGTATCTACTTACGATAGTCATACATGTGATAGCCTTATATTTGTGAAAACATGTTAAACATGCGAGAGCCTTACACATGTGATAGCATGACTTGCAATAGTTATATATGTGATAAGCTTATACTTGCAATATCAAGTTAGACATGTGTAACACCCATAATTTTATTAACAATATTTAGGAGATTTAATTAGAATATATTAAATAAAATAATGTAGATAAGGGGATTGAAGTTGATTAATGAATTAAGTGGCCATGCTTATCTAACCGAATGAACTTATAAATGGTTAAGATACTAAATATAAGGGCATTAGGGCAAATAGCCGCCTATATTTCCCACCCTTATACTATCTCCCTTAGTCATACACATTAATTTTATCAATTTTTTATAATCGTAAGGAAGTAAGGTCGGCCATTAGGAAGAAGGAAGAGAAGAGAAAATCAACTTAAAGCTTAGGATTCAAGCTAGAAGAAATCAATCTCAAACAAACTTCAATTTCCTTATCTAATCTGAGGTGAATAATAATTTCTACGTCCCTATTTTATTTTTATGATCATATGGTTTTGGATTTTAGCATAAATATGTTTTTATGATATATTGAATGATGATATGCTTGAAGTATGATTTATATGGATTAAATAAGGTTGCTAAAAAGGAGATATACACGGTTTTAGGGTAAAACCGAGATGAAATGATTTTTAAATACCATGGGAAAATTATATGTTTTAGAAAACATGATTTTGGAGAAGTGTTTCAATTTCCATAATTTTCTGAAATAATGTGTATTTTATATTAATTTTCCAGTGAAGAAAATGATTTATTCGGTTATAAATTATTTACGACTAAAATAATAATTATTTCGGTTTGAAATTTTTATATGTTGGAAAACATATTAAAATAGATTTTCTGGAGATTTCCTAGATTTTTCCTAAGTGATTTTATGAATATATAAAATTATTTATGGTATGGACTTAAATGTTTTATATATTTAATTACGGAGAAGGGGCATTTTATAAAATAAAATTATTATTTAATTCTGAAATTAGTGGCAGCATTTTTTGGAAAAGTATTTATTAACCAATAGGAATTTGACAAACAAAGGCAAGTTAGTTGAAAAGTTATCCTTTTATTTTAAAATAAGAAAATCATGCTTTTAGCATGTTTTAGCCATTTTAGGCATCAAACCTTCCGACCTAGACCTTCCGACAAAGTCTAAAGGTTATAGCTTTCGATAAGATCAAAGTTCAATGCATATGGTACTAAGTTACTTGGTACGCAATGAATTGAACAAGATCGAAGGGTACTTAGTTGAAAGGTTAGTTGCCAAAGAGGTTGGGTTATGTTTGTTTTACAAACCAAAAGCTTACACCTGCTTGCTTTCAAACAGGAGCTTTCGACATGGTTGCTTTCGACCGGGTCAATTATCTAAAATAAAAGTTTTAAACCTTCCAAGACAGTTGAAAGGTTACTGCCGCTTTATCATTGTTTTGTTTTGAACCTTCCGACACAATCGAAAGGTTACTGCCACTTTAACATTATTTTGCTTTGAACCTTCCAAAGGAATCGAAAGGTTATTGCCGCTTTTTACGACCTTTCGAAGTGGTTGCTTTCTACAAAGTCGAAAGACTTGTTTTAAAACTAGTCGCTTCTCTATGCTTTCGAAAGGTATCAAAGCTTTCGATTTAAATAATTTACCCTTGTTTTATAACTAAAGTATTGCCCAAAGCTTTTGAAGGAATTGTTTTAAAGGCAGAGGCCTATTGGTTTAAATGATATGTTTTAAAGCTTTCGAAGCAGAGTTTTCGATAAAGTCGAAAGGTTGTTTCTAATGTAGTTGAAAGGTTTTAAAGAAGGTTTTCCACATGTTTTAAATTGAACCCAGTAAGCCTTCAAAAGGTTTACGTTTAAAAAGGTTGAATTCTTTCGAAAGGTTTTAGTTCAATAGTTTTGAAAGGTTTGAGTTCAATGGTTTTGAAAGGTTTTAGTCCAATGGTTTCGAAAGGTTTGATTTCCAATGCTTTCGAAAGGTTTACTTACAAATGGTTTAGAAGTTATGCTTCCACTCTTACTTAATGATACTTCAACTAAGTCGAAAAGTTTCGAAAGAGGGGTTTTAAAGTATTATAAATGCTGGAACTTATTGGTTTAAAATTTATAGTTTATGCTTTCGAAAGGGTCGATAGGTTGCTTTCGAAAGGGTCGAAAGAAAAGCTTTCGAAGGGGATACTTTCGAAGGGGTTGAATAATTGTTTTCATTTAACCTTATAAAATAAATGTTGTTTAACCTTGGTGATACCGTAATGGGCTTAATGAGTTCAACATAATAGTTGGGGATATCAACACTTATTTGTTTTGACAATCATTGGGGGATACCAATGTAATTATATATGGATATAACCTAAATTAGGGATACTAATGGCAATAGGTTAATAATGTTAACAGCATGAGATAATTAGATTCATGTGGATAGCATGAGTTAAATGGCCAAGTGATGGGTTCATAGTAATCCTAGGAAACCTATGGGATGTATGATGGATAATCAACATCAAGTTGGAGATGTATAGTATCCATATGACTGAAGAAGGGTTCATAGTTGTCCTAGGAAAATTATAGGATGGTTGATGGATAGTCAACATCATGTTGGGGATGGATAGTCTCCATATGTTTAATGAAGGGTTTATAGTCATCCTAGGAAAAATATGAGATGTGAGATGGATAGTCCACATCCGCTTAAGTAAAATAAATATAAGATTGATAGTCCCTCTTTGAGGCAAATTAAAATTTAATAGGGGATGGGGAAATCCTAAATATTTGCATGTATGCATATCATTATAATATTTTGAAAATGTATGTTTTAACCATTGAGGATGCAGGAGCGTAGTGTATGGTTTTAAAAAGTTTTAGGATACTAGTGCGGAGAAAACCCATTCTGCTAAGCGATGTGGTCTTACTAAATATCAAAAAAGATTGAGATGTTAGATTATTATTCATACCAGGCTTTATGTTTGACTCGAAGTTTTTGTTTTCCCCTTAAACTCTCGGGTACTCAATTGATTTTGAGTAGTTTGAGATTTAAGGTTCTCATGCTTTCTTCTTTGATGAATAAAGCTTCCGGAGGGGTGCATGAGGCAGATAGTTATTATATTTTTTATTTTCCGCTGTGTGATTTGTTGTAAAGGCATATTTATTAGCCTTACTATATACTCTGATCTACCAAGGAGGCATCTTCATATGTCGCTCTTGGCGTATTTGTAACAATTATATTTTGCTAGACGTGGTTAACGTTGTGGTGTTATGTAATGAACATCGAAGGTTTTGAATGAAATTTGGAAATGTGTTTTTGAACTGTTAAATTTTTTCCATATTTCAGTGATTTGTGTATCAATGTATCTAGCACCGCCGTATTTGGTTGCCAAAGATTAATAACTATGGATGACTACAGCATCCGTAGCTGTTAGTTTTGGGCCTCCAAGTAGAGGGATGTTACAAGTTGGCATCAGAGCATAGGTTTATGAAACTTTAAAAGAAAAGTTAACTCTAAAAGCTTTTTGAAACATAATCCAATGATTTTAAAATAAGATCGGGGTTTGGCTTAACGCTATAGTAACGTACTTGTATTTGATATATAGGTATATATCTAAGCATGTATTCTCCTCTCTCTTAGATCGTTCTTCTGTATCTTACTAAGGCTCGTACGCAAATATTTGAGAAAGAGGATATGGAGGCAGGAAACGGAAGAGGAAATCTAGGTGAAGGAAGCACCACAGCCAACAGAAATGCTCGACCTAATACCCAGAGAAACAAAGGTCGACAGGCTGTTGCAAACCAAAATTTTGAAGCCAATGTAGGTACTGGAAATCCGCCAGTGGATGCGGGGATGGTGTTTCAGTTGGCTAATCTTTTGCAAGCAGGAGCTGCCGGTAATGTTGGAGGAGCTAATCCTGTAGTTCCAGTTTGATATAACTAAGCTAAGGCGAGCAGGGAATATACTAGTCCTGGTGGGAAGCCGTTTGTTGGAATGGAGGATGCAGTTGAAGTTGAGAACTGGCTGTTGAACTATGAGAGGATCTTTACAGATTTAGTCTTGGATTATGGAGAAAAGAGAAGGCTAGCCTCTAGACAGTTGCAAGGGTTAGCGCTTCACTGGTGGAACTGTGTGACAGCTGGAGTTCCGGAAGAAGAGCTGACATGGGCCGCTTTCAGGAGAAGGTTTGAGTAGAGGTTCTTGTCTGACGTAGCCAAATTAGCATTAATGAGGAAGTTAATTGATCTTGTCCAAGGAGATATGTCTGTGATCGAGTATGCTGCTAAGTTCTATCTTGATATGGTTATGCTTTGGTTGACATAGATGTCAGAAGGAATGAAAGATTTTTTAGAGGATTAAGGCCAGAGCTAGGCAGAATGACTATGGCCATATCAAAGATCCTTCGAATGTGGTGATGGAATGGCCATTCGCCATGAGGAAATGCTTGCTATTTCAGCTAGGGAGAAGCTAATTGAATCCCAGGGCACTCAGAAAGGAGGAGCAGCCAAGAAAGGGAAAGCAGATATAGTTTGCTACAAGTGTGATAAGAAGGGTCACTATACAAATGAGTGCCATTCAGGAGATGGAAGGTTGGTTGTGGGGAAGCAGAATGTGCAATGCTATAATTGCAACCTGATGGGGCATTACAAGAACAAGTGTCCTGAAGGTGCCAAGGCAGGAAACATAATGGTCTTTGCTTTGGAACAATCATCTTCTAAACCAACTACTGTTGAGAAAGGAAAGTCTATGATGGAAGGTACGCTTTTGATTCATAGCATACAAGTTTGGGTATTGTTTGATGCCGGAGCATTGCATTCACTTATATCTTAGTATTTGGTTGATAGGATATGTATAGAACCCACATACCTTGTTACTTCCTTAAGAGTTGTGAATTCAATAGGAGGGTATGCAACTCTTGGGATGAGATGTGACCAGTTAGAACTTGATTTTTTAGGACATAAGTTTGCATGCAGCTTGTATGTTTTTGATTTCGTAGATTTCGAGATCATTTTGAGTATGGACTGGTTGGGTAAGTATGAGGCTAAGATATTTTGCCAAGATTGTGAAATATCATTCAGGCACCCAGGTAGTCGTAACCGAATCATTTTCTCAGTGGAGAATTCCAGTAAGAGAGTTTGTGCTTTGTTGAGTACCATAGAGGTTGGAGATGAGCTTAGTCAGGTTCGTGTAGCGAGAGAATTTGCAGATTTATTTGAGCCGGTCACTGGATTACCCCCGAAACAAGCTGTTGAGTTTCGGATAGACCTTGTACCGGGAGTTGAACCTGTCAGTAGACCACCTAGCAGAATGACACAGACAGAGATGAAGGAATTGAAGGTGCAGTTAGTGGATCTAGAGCAAAGGAATTTTATAAGACCAAGAAGTTCGCCTTGGGGAGCAACCGCGGTGTTTGTGAAGAAACCCAACGGGTCATTAAGAATGTGTATCGGCTATCATAAGTTAAACGAAAGGACGATCAAGAATAGGTACCCTCTACTGAGGACTGATGATCTGTTTGATCAGTTAAGTGGAGCCAGAGTATTTTCCCAATTAAATTTGGCGACGGGGTTCCATCAGTTGAGAGTGGCGTAGGATAGCATTCGTTTGACGGCATTTCAGACTAGATATGGATCATATGAGTGGTTGGTGTTGCCATTTGAATTGACTAATGCGCCTGCTTTCTTTGTTGATTTGATGAATCGGGTTTTCTAAGAGCACTTGGATAGGTTCGTATTGGTATTTATAGATGACAGTTTGGTGTACTCTAAACATGAAAGAGAGCATGAGGTTCATCTTAGAGTGCCGTTGGAGACGCTAAGGCAAAATTAGCTAAAGGTGAAGTTTTCCAAGTGTCACTTTTGGAAGAAAGAGGTTAAGTTTCTTGGTCATGTGGTTTCAGAGGAGGGATTGGCAGTCAATCAAGTTAAGATCGAAGCTGTCAAATTTGGAAAAGGCCAGAGACGGTAACCGAGATCAAGAGTTTTCTAGGACTTGCTGGCTATTACTGGAGATTCATTAAGGATTTCTCGCGGATAGCAGCGCCTTTGACTAAGTTGACCAGGAAAGATGTGAAGTTTGTTTGGTCCAACAAATGTGTGGAAGCATTCCTTAAGTTAAAGCATTTGTTAACCAATGCGCCAGTGTTAGTAGTTCCAAATGGTAACCAAGGGATGGTAGTATACACCGATGCATGTGGCACAGGATTAGGAGCAGTGTTGATGCAGAGGGGCAAAGTTATTGCTTATGCATCTAAGTAGTTTAAACGGCATGAAGTTAGATATCCTACTCATGACTTAGAGTTAGCTGTGGTGATATTTGCCTTGAAAATTTAGAGGCATTATCTTTTGGGAGAGAGATTTGAGTTGTATACTGATCATAAGTCATTAAAGTATTTATTCTCTCATAAGGAGTTGAATACGAGGCAGCAGAGATGGCTGGAAATTTTAGCTGCTTATGATTTCGGTATAAAGTATACTCCTGGAAAAGGAAATAAGGTAGTAGATGATCTCAGTAGAAAACATCATAATGTGGTGTTAGCAATGTAGGCAGAATGGAAGGATCTAGAAGCTTTAGCCAGTTGTGGTGTGTAGTTGAGATCTACTGCTAGTTCTAGTCAGGGTACTGCCATGTTATCCTGTTTAGAAGTTCGACCAGTGTTGATTGAAAGGATAGCTTCTAAGCAGAGAGAAGATCCAGTTTTAGCTGAGGGGATTAGAAGGCTTGAGGAAGGATAAGAGATTGATGACCTAAAGGATTTTAGTCTTGACCAAAGAGGATGATTGAGAAAGAAGGGACGGCTCTGCATTCCGAATATGGAGAACTTAAGGAGGGAAGTTCTAGAGGAATGTCATCGATTGAAGTTTACAATTAATCCTAGAGGAACCAAGATGTATCAAGACATGAAGAGGAACTTCTATTGGGAAGGCATGAAGAGGGATGTCGGCTTGTGGGTTAGGCAGTATGTGAGCTGTCAACAAGTGAAGGCCGAACATCAGAAACCGAGTAGGTTACTTCAGCCTTTAGATATTCCAGTCTGGAAATGGGATTCGATATCGATGGATTTTATAGATGGGTTGCAGAGGTCAAGGAGAGGAAATGAAAGCATATGGGTTATTGTGGACAGGCTGACCAAGAGTGCCCATTTCATTCCGGTAAAGTCAACCAGAACGGCGCCTGTTTTGGCTAAGTTGTTCATGAAGAACATAGTAAGACTTCATGGGATTCCTAGTAGCACAGTCAGCGACAGAGATGCACTATTCACTAGCGAATTTTGGAGGAGTCTACAAGAGGTATTAGGTACCAAGCTCAAGATGAGTACAACATATCACCCACAAACGGATGGGCAGACATAGAGAGTCAATAAGGTACTCGAAGATTTATTGAGAGCTTATGTATTGGACTTTGGTGGATCTTGGGAAGATCACCTACACTTAATTGAGTTTTCCTATAACAATAGTTATCAGACTATTATTGGAATGGCACCTTTTGAAGCTTTGTATGGAAGACCATGCAAATCGACAGTATATTGGTTGGAGACTGGAGACAGATTGGTCTTAGGTCTAGATTTGGTTAGAGAGGCGTCAGAAAAGATTGAGTTAATCCAGGACGGATGAAGGAAGCTTAATCCAGGCAAAAGAGTGTAATTCCTCGGAATTTTAATTAACATTATTCGAAATATTTAATTGGATAAATTAAATAGAATAATGTGAATAGTTAGGGAGATGAGATTAATAAATCCAATGGTTGTGTCTTAATGAATGAACTAAAACAAGACTTAACTAAATTTTGAAGGAGGAATTCCTAAGGGGTAAACTTGGAAATGGGGCTACATTTCTTAGTACAAATTTCTTCCTCCACCTTAATAAACTTTCACTTTCTCATTCATAACTCCTCACCTATATTCGGCCGGCCATTAAAGAACTCAAGGGAGAGTAATAAATTGAAGAAAAAGCTAAGGAATTAAAGCTAAGAAATTATCTCATTCTCCAATCAACTAATCAAGGTGAATAATCATGTTTATCATCCCATTTTTCTTTGTTTGGATTGGCTATGGGTTATACCTGATTCATGTTTGTGATTTAGTTAAGATATAACCATTTAAACCTTTGTTTGGATTAGACTTTGGTGTTTTAAACGTTAACGGGCTAATTAACATGTTTTATTTGGTTTTGGTTAAATTTTGAGTTGTTTTGATCTTCATATGCTTTGAAATTTAATATGTTAAAGATGACATATTAATTGATTTTTTTGAATTTTTCCAAAAAAATTTATGATGTTTTAATAGTTATATAAAATTATTTAAGGAATGAGGCTTAAATGTTTTGTATAATTATAAAGGAGAAAGGGGCTTCTTCAAATTTATTTAAATTTCCAAATAAGTAAAGTCGACAGCAATTTTGAATATAAAGTTCTGGCAACCAATCAGATTTAGACAAACAAGGTAGGTGGGGTACAAAAGAACTATTTTAAACAGTATTTTCACTATTTCAACTCTTTTGACAAGGGCTTCTAAATCCATTCGAAACCTTCCGATAAGGTCAAAAGGTATCAAACCTTTTGATTAGGTCAAAAATCAATGCACATTGTATCAGGCAACTGGTACATAGTGAATTGAAAGGGGAAAGGTTTAGGGAGGAAAGGTTAGAGCTTTCAAAAGAGATGAAATTTTGTTTTGGTTTTAAGGAAAATACGCCCGCTAGCTTTCTACAAAGAGCTTTTGACATTGCCAAATAGTTTAAAAGAAAAAGGTTTCGATTGGTCTGCTTTCTTGTTTTAAATGAAACCTTTCGACAAAATCGAAAGGTATAGCTTTCGACAGGGTCAGAAGTATAGTTGTCGCTTCCAAACCTTTCGACCCAGATGGAGTCAAAGGTTATCTTTAGTTTTCTAAAATTTTCCGCCTCTCTCCATTATTTTCGAAGGGTTGGTTCAAACACTAACACTTCATTATTTTCGAAAGGTTTTAGTTTTTGAAGGGGTTACCTTCAATGATTTCGAAAGGTTTTGGTTTTGAAAGGTTTTGGTTTCAAAGGGTTTTGTCTTTGAAAGGTTTTGATTTCGAAAGGTTTGATTTCGAAAGGCTTGTCTTCGAAAGGTTTTGATTTCGAAAGGTTTTGAAGGGGTCACCTTCAATGATTGCGAAAGGTTTTGAGTTTCAATGATTTCGAAAGGTTTTGAGTTTCAATGAAAGGTTATGAGTTTCATTGCTTTCGAAAGGTTTATAAATGGTTTTATAAGGGGGATACCTTAGGGTTTCGATAAAGTCGAAAGGTGAAACCTTTCCACTAGGTCGAAAAGAAACCTTCCGACAAGGTCGAAAGGTGAGACCTTTCGACAAGGTCAAAAGGTATGGTTTTGTGATGCTTTCAAATGGAAGGCTTCCGAAGGGGCTAACTTCGGATGTTTATTTGCATTCGAAGGGGTTTAAAGGGCTGTTTTTAGCCATTTTTCCTTTCGTAAATTTTTTCTAATTTGAATGGGTTACTTCGAAGGGTTATAACATAAAATACTTATTTTGTTGGAATATGTAAGGGGGATCCTTATATAAATTGAATGTTATTAAACCTTGGGGACACCAGGGTGGGTTTAATGTTTTTGATACATAGTTTGGGGTTACAAACAGAAATATGCTTTTGAAAATATACATTGGGGCTATCAATGTGTTTTTATTTAATTTAACCTAATTGGGGCTACTAATGGGAATAGGTTAAACAAGTGGTATACATGGGGAAAATAAGCAATCATGGGTATCATGAATTTTTTTTAATAAATAATAACGGGGATCATGATGTTTTAATTGGCCAAGTGTTGGGTTATTGGTTAACCTAGGAAAACCATGGAATGTGCGGTGGATAGCCCACATCAAATTTCTAAAGTATAGAATGTTTTGCTAGAGGTGGTTAGCCTCGGGATTTGGCACCCAAGGGTTCATAGTCATCCTAGGAAACTATGGAGTGTGCAATGGATAGCCACACCATCTTTTATAAAACAATGTACGATTGATAATCTGCATTTATTTTAAATGGATTTGGGATGGATAGTCCTATTCAATTATAACACACATTCATTTTAAAGATTTTAGAGGGGAATTCTAATAAATTGATTTTAGATCGAAAATCTAACAAATTGCTTTTAGATGGGATATCTAATAAATGGGTGGATGGGATATCCAATATATATGATTTATGGCTTTATTTCATATTATGTTAAGACTAATCATTTTGGGTGCAGGAACATGTAAATGATTTGCATGTTTTGTTTTGGATACTAATGAGGGGAAAACCTATTCCGCTAAGTGACGTGGTATCACTAGATATCTATTTATGATAAGAGATGATAAGGGACTATTCACACCAAACTTATTGTCTGACTCGAAGTTTGTGTTCTCCGTAAACTCTTGGGTACTCAAAATAAATTTGAGTAGTCTAAGAGTGGGAGACTTTCAGGTTTTTGGATGAATAAGCTTCCGGAGATGTGAAGGAGGTAGTGTTAGCTATATTGGAGCTATTTTGTGTTTTCCGATGTGATGTACTAAGAACTGTAAAGTTCATATTATTAGTTCTCTAATCATCATAAGGGGACATCTTCATATATCACTCTTATCGTATTTTGTACAAGTATATGTGATCTGAACGTGGTTAACGTCTGGGATTACGTAATTAAATCTTAAATTGTGATTTGCATGAAATGAGAAATTCTGTTTATTGGAAGTTTATAATTTTTCATATTCATGTGTTCCTATGTTTCAATATTAACTATGCTGCATTAGGTTGCCAAGAAATAACAACTACGGATGACGGCAGCACCAGTAACGGTTAGTTTTGGGCCTCAGAAGATGGGATTTTACAAAGAGTTACGCAGATAAGAGGCGTAAAGACCTAGAGTTCTCAATAGGAGATACGGTTTTTATTAAAGTATCACCGATGAAGGGTGTGGTACGATTTGGAAAGTCGGGAAAGCTGGCCCCAAGATATGTTGGACCATTCCAGATTATAGAAAGGATTGGAAAGCCGCATACAGAGTAGAGTTGCCAAGCAGTTTGGTAGGTGTTCATAATGCATTCCATGTGTCTCATCTTCGTAAGTATGTAAATGATCCAGAATCTACAATTCCTCAGATAGAGTTGGAGGATTTGGTAGTAGAGCCTGATTTGACTTTTGTTAGACAATCCATCCGGGTTGTAGTAAGAGATGAGAAGAGACCGAGGACCAAGACAGTCAAGTTAGTGAAAGTTCAGTGGAGCAACAACGAGAAAGACTGTAATTGGGAGACAAAAGACATGATTCAAGAGGCTTATCTTAATCTGCTTTGATGGTATGTTTATATTAGGTTAATATGGATTATTGCTAGTCTGGTAGGCTAGTATGGTTGTTAGGAAATGTTATAGATGATTGCTATGTTTGCTAGTTAGTCCTTACTGAATTTCGAGGACAAAATTCTTTAAGGAGTCGAGCCTATAACACCCCTAATTTTATAACATTATTCCGGAGATTTAATTAGAATAAATTAAATAGAATAATGTAGATAAGGAGATTTAGGTTGATTAATGAATTAAGTTACCATGCTTATCTAATCAAATGAACTTACAAATGGTTAATATACTAAACATAAGGCGTTAGGGTAAATAGCCGCCCATATTTCCCACCCTTATACTATCTCCCTTAGTCATACACGTTCGTTTTAACAAAACAAAAATTTAGAACCGTAAGGAAGAAAGGCCGGGAATTAGGAAGAAGGAAGAGAAGAGAAAATCAACTTAAAGCTTAGGATTCAAGCTAGAAGAAATCATTCTCAAACAAACTTCAATTTCCTTATCTAATCAAAGGTGAATAATAATTTCTATATCTCTATTTTAGTTCTATGATCATATGGTTTCAGATATTAGCGTAAATCTGCTTTTATGGTATATTGAATGATGATATGCTTGAAGTATGATTTATATGGATTAAACAAGGTTGTTAAAAATGGAGATATACACGGTTTTAGGGTAAAACTAAGATGAAATGATATTTAAATGCCATGGGAAAATTATATATTGTAGAAAACATGATTTTGAAAATGGGTTTCAGTTTCCATAATTTTCTGAATTAATGTGGATTTTATATTAATTTTCTAGTGAAGAAAATGATTTATTCGGTTATAAATTATTTACAACTAAAATAATAATTGTTTGGGTTTGAAATTTTGATATGTTGGAAAACATTTTAAAATAGATTTTCTGGAGTTTTCACAAATTTTTCCTAAGTGATTTGATGAATATATAAAATTATTTAGGACTTAAATGTTTTATATATTTAATTAAGGAGAAGAAGCATTTTATAAAATTAAATTATTATTTAATTCTGAAATTAGTGACAGCATTTTTTTGAAAAGTATTTGTTAACCAATAGGAATTTGATAAACAAAGTCAGGTTAGCTGAAAAGTTATCCTTTTAACTTAAAGTAAGATAATCATACTTTTTGAATGTTTCAGCCATTTTAGGCATCAAACCTTCCGACCCAGACCTTTCGACAAAGTCGAAAGGTTATAGCTTTCGACATGTCAAAGTTCAATGCATATGGTACCAAGTAACTTGGTCAGTTTTAATTGAACAAGGTCAAATGGTACTTAGTCGAAAGGTTGGTTGCCAAAGAGGTTGGGGTATGTTTGTTTTACAAACCAAAAGCTTACACCTGCTTGCTTTCAAAAAGGAGCTTTCGACATGGTTGTTTTCGACCAGGTCAATAATCTAAAATAAAGGTTTTATACCTACCAACACAGTCGAAAGGTTATTACCGCTTTATCATTGTTTTGTTTTGAACCTTCCGACACAGTCGAAAGGTTACTGCCGCTTTAACATTATTTTGCTTTGAACCTTCCGACATAGTCGAAAGGTTATTGCCGCTTTTTCCAACCTTTCGAAGTCATTGCTATCAACAAAGTCGAAAGGTTTACTTGTTTTAAAATTAGCCACTTCTCTATGTTTTCGAAAGGTATCAAAGCTTTCGACTTAAATAATTTACCCTTGTTTTATAACTAAAGTATTACCCAAAGCTTTTGAAGGAGTTGTTTTAAAGGCAGAGCTTTCGATAAAGTTGAAAGGTTGCTTCCAATGTAGTCGAAAGGTTTTAAAGAAGGTTTTCCACATGTTTTAAATTGAAACCAGTAAGCCTTCAAAAGGTTTATGTTTAAAAAGGTTGAATGCTTTCGAAAGGTCTTAGTTCAATGGTTTCGAAAGGTTTGAGTTCGATGGTTTTGAAAGGTTTTAGTTCAATTGTTTCGAAAGGTTTGAGTTCAATGGTTTCGAAAGGTTTTAGTCCAATGGTTTTGAAAGGTTTGATTTCCAATGCTTTCGAAAGGTTTGCTTACAAATGTTTTGGAAGTTATGCTTCCACTCTTACTTAATGATACTTCAACTAAGTCAAAAAGTTTCGAAGGAGGGGTTTTAAAGTATTATAAAGGCTGGAACCTATTGTTTTAAAATTTATAGTTTATGCTTTCGAAGGGTCGAAAGGTTGCTTTCGAAAGAGTTGAAAGCAAAGCTTTCGAAGGGGTTGAAAAATTGTTTTCATTTAACCTTATAAAATAAATGTTGTTTAACCTTGGGGATACCGGGGCAGGCTTAATGAGTTCAACACAATAGTTGGGGACATCAACACTTATATGTTTTGACAATCATTGAGGGATACCAATGTAAATTATAAATAGATATAACCTAAATTAGGGATACTAATGGCAATAGGTTAATAATGTGAACAGCATGAGATAATTAGATTCATGTGGATAGCATGAGTTAAATGGCCAAGTGATGGGTTCATAGTAATCCTAGGAAACCTATGGGATGTTTGATGGATAATCAACATCAAGTTGGAGATGTATAGTCTCCATATGACTGAAGAAGGGTTCATAGTTGTCCTAGGAAAAGTATAGGATGGTTGATGGATAGTCAACATCATGTTGGGGATGGATAGTCTCCATATGTTTAATGAATGGTTTATAGTTATCCTAGGAAAACTATGAGATGTGAGATGGATAGTCCACATCCGCTTAAGTAAAATAAATATAGGATGGATAGTCCCTCTTTGAGGAAAATTAAAATCTAATAGGGGATGGGGAAATCCTAAATGTTTGCCAGTATGCATATCATCATAATATTTTGAAAATGTTTGTTTTGACCGTTATGGATGTAGGAGCACAATGTATTGTTTTAAAAAGTTTTAGGATACTAGTGAGGGGAAAACCCATTCCGAAGTGGCGTGATCTCATAAGATATCAAAAAGGATTGAGATGTTAGATTATTATTCATACCAGGCTTTATGTCTGACTCTTAGTTTTTGTTTTCCCCTTAAACTCTCGGGCACTCAATTGATTTTGAGTTGTTTGAGATTTAAGGTTCTCAGGTTTTCTTCTTTGACGAATAAAGCTTCCGGAGGCATGCAGGAGGCAGATAGTTATTAGAGTTTTTCTTTTCTACTTTGTGATTTGTTGTAAAGGCAGATTTATTAGCCTTACTATATACTCTGATCTACCAAGGAGGTATCTTCATAGTCGCTCTTGGCGTATTTGGAATAATTATTGTTTGCTGGACGTGGTTAACGTTTTGGGGTTATGTAATGAACATCGAAGGTTTTGAATGAAATTTGGAAATGTGTTTTTGAATTGTTAAAAAGTTTCCATATTTCTATGATCTATGTATCAATGTATCTAGCACCACCATATTTAGTCACCGAAGATTAATAACTATGGATGACTACAGCCTCCATAGCCGTTAGTTTTAGGTTGCTAAGTAGGGGGATGTTACAAGCAATAGCTTTAAAGATGTAATAGCCCAGTTTTGGCCTAAGATTTTCCTAATAACCAAAGATGGGTTTTGTTGTATTTGTGAACTTGGACAACAAGATTTTTCAAAGATAGGAATGGAAAATTAAGCCCAAAATTAATTGAGTTCGCATGAAATAAACTGCATGCTTGTTTATATGTGAGTCATATGTAAATAGATAGCATTAGAACATACTTATATAGTTGATGCTAACTTTATATGTTTCATTATGTATCTTGATCGGTTATATTATTATTTATGTAAATTGTTGACATTATCACTTGTATAATATCACCAAGTATGTATGCTTTTGGGGATTGGGAATTAATGAACAAGTAAATTTGTTCTAATAGTTGGTATGGTTACACTAAACTCCTTTGTGAGTATAATTGCATCCAAGAGATTAGGTAAATCAAATTGTATTAGGATGCCAAAAGCTGATTAAAAGAAGTGACTTTTTCGATGTTTTAAAAACCAGATTTAAGTTTTATAGACTAATATTAGGGTAGTGCCTCACATTATAGCCGATTAAGCTCCTCGGCTATTAAGGTCAACTATTCTAAGCATAGAGCATTGTCAATATTGAGGTTAAAATTTTGTTTATGCATCCGAGAATCAGGTAGGAATTCCCACTATTATTTTTCTTCTTTCATAGGGGTATCTTGGTATCTTATGGGGATAAAATACCTTATTAATTTCTTCTTTCATGGGAATATCTTGGTGCTCTTATGAGAAATAAACATTGTTTGATTATGATTTACGGCCCTAGTTAGCCTTACATGTTTCTAGTTGGCCTGTGAAAACTAACAGGTTTTAAGGATGATGGAAAACCTATATTAATGCATTGACACATAATGGGATATGTAGTTGTAAAGAATGTATAACACTTAAACCCTATTGAATATTGGCTATTTATCTTTGACCCATTATGCATGATGATATCTTATGTTCTAACCATTGTGGTAGCAGGTGGATGAGGAGAGCATAGTGTGCTAGGCCTGTCTTGTACTATCTAATGAATGTTATGTTTGACATTTTGATTGTTAAGATACCAGTGAAGGGAAAACATGTTCCGCTTGCGGTATTCATGTCCTATCCACTATATTCACAGTATTCACATGATGAACATCCAAGTGTGGGAAAGACAGATTATTATGGTAAAAAGAAAAAACAGAAAGAATAAGAAAGAAGAGAACAAGATAGGTAAACCACACAACGGAACGATAACTTATAATATCAAAAGACAATACAAAGTGCTACTCTAAGATACATAGCATTTTAGAGTCACAATCCTAAGTACTATCATTAGCCTGAATAGTTATAATAGCCTCTCCTCACAAATGTTGAGTTATACATTATAGTATTGCAGCAGAAACAAAAATATTGTAGTAGGTGAAAGCATCCAACTCATCTCCTCAAGCTCCAAAGAATATCAACGAAAACCTATCTTTCTCAAACTGCTCGAAAGAGCACTCAAGGAATTAAGTGAAAAATAAAACCATGAGTTAGACATAAGTCTAGTGTGAGAAACTCAAGAATTATGATGTGATCATATAACATCTATTAAGACCAACCGAATCACCAGAATGGTTTTTTCCCTCAAAATAACCAAACCATCTAATAAGTACATATGGCGATGCAATATATAATGTCTAAGGTGTAGAATATAAATCACAAAATAGTTCTGTTGCATGTACAACACAACAATATTAAGTATACAATCAAAACCATCAAGGTTCGTTCGCATGTAGATTTTCATTGGAGGTGCCCGCGATACGTCGAGAACGAGCCTCCTAGCAAGGGTTAGAGTATCCTTCCAAGTAGCATATATCTCTAGATAAAATATATCATAGGATAAACATAGTCGGTTCATGCATGTAACACGTGATACCGAATATCATCGCTCATGCTTGCAATTTGTTAGCAACTCTAGAATAGAGCTAATATATCCTTTGTGATGCAGCGCAGCCCACATTTGTCAAAGGTATAAGTCGAGACCGACTCAAGGAAGGCAAAGACATAAGTCGAGTAAGTAGTGAGAAAGTTGAAGGCATAAGTCGTAACCGACTTAAGGAAGGAGGTATGAGTCATAACCGACTTAAGGAAGGAGCTATGAGTCGTCAACGACTTAAGGGACGTGCTGGGTTACGACCTAACACTATAGGAGCAACACAGGTTGAAAAATGCGAAGACTTAAGTCGACAACGACTTAAGGGTAGTGTTTTGGTTGGTGTACGACTTAACGGAACAGATGATAAGACGATACCGAGTTACGACTTAGTTAAGTCGTCTAACCGACCTATCGAGTCACACAGAGGAAAGGCAGAGCAAATTGGTGAAGTATTAGGTCGTGAATGACCTAACGAGTCAGGAGTTAACTCGCTGAAGACTGGAGCGTGGATTCTTCTTTCGAGTTAATCTCTACCGTTGATCTCTTTAGGTCGCTGATCTGGGATGCCGCATGTTTTAAAGTCGCTGAAGCTTACTACCGTTGATTCTTCTGCCGAGTTAATCTCTGCCGCTGATGGAAGCTGGAGCTGTTGATAAGTCGTTACCGACTTATATTAAGTCGTAGGTCGCAACTTTTTCGTGAGTCGTTTGTAATATACATATATGTTGAGTCGCATCTGTTATAAGTCGTATGTCGTCTGTTTTCATATGTCGTCTGTTTGTAAGTTGTATATTGTCTGTATTCCTTTGAGTCGTAAGTCGAAGAGTCGTGCTAAGTCGGAACCGACCTAAGAGTTGATGAAATTTCTGTTGTAAAGTTGAACGCCTATAAATAGGCCGAGTCTCTCATTTGTATAAGGTTGTTGATTTTTGAATAAAATTCTCTTTTGATTGCTTTGTGCTTTCATTCAAATTGGTAGTTGAGTGTAATCTCCTATCTCCTCTTTCGGATAATCGAGTGCGCTCGATTCAACGATTGTAGAAGCCGATTCGCGGAATCAAGTGCGCTTGATCAACGCTCGAAGAATTGAAGATCTTTGAACCCGGTATCGTGCGTGATCAACGAGTTCGGGATAGCTAGAATTCAGCATCTTCGGATCAACGAATTTGGGCATTTTAGTATCTTCCAATCCATCGATTGCTACATTCATCGATTTACATTTGTTTTGATTAATCCGCTGCGTCAGTTTTGGTATCAGAGCTTGTTTTAGCCAATCATAGCTAAATCGAGTCTGGGAGCCGAGAATTTAAAGTTTGAAGTGTAGATTTGAACACGGCCGAGAGTTTGAAGAATTGGGTCGTACATCATTTTGAAGAATTTGAAGAAATCAAGTCAAGGCCGAAGTAGTTGAAGTTGTGTGCATTGGTATTGAAGTTTGAAGTTCGGGTTTGTGATTTGGAGAAGTTGTGTTCATCGTGTTCATCGCGAAGTTGCAACAAAGTGAGAGTTTTCGATCCATTTCATTTTGGATCAAAGTTCGAATTGTGTTTGAATTTGAAGAGTTTGTAAAGTTTCGAGTATGCCGCCAAGGAGAGCTAATCGTCACCAAAACGTTGAAGCTTTGTATCGAAGAGAAGAAGCTGATGAGATGGAGCAAAGAATCAATGAAAAGTTTAGTGAAAAGCTTAACGAAGGAATTGGACGATTAGAGAAGATGATGTTAGAAATGAATCAAAATCGGAGAAGGGTTTCACCTGAATCTAACCATGGGGGAAGTAGAGTCTCACCACAATCCAATCGAGAAAGAAGTGTTGACAATGATCAAAGGCGTGGGAGGAACGTGGATGATCGAGAACGGAGGAATGTAGATAGAAGGGATGATGGTGGTAGACGTGATGGTAGTAGAGATGTGGGCGGACGAGATAGACGTCGATATACATCTGATTTTGAAGAAGAGTATGATGGTGGTAGTATTCAAGGGCGAGGCCAAGGAAGAAATCAATCTGAATATGATAACAAGTGGGAATCTGGGATGAAGACAGAAATTCCGGAATTCAAAGGTGGTATGCAAGCTGAGGAGTTTCTGGATTGGTTATCTAATGTTGAAGAGATTTTTGACTTCAAGGAAGTTCCAGAACATCGTAGAGTGAAGTTGGTTGCTACAAGGCTGAGAGGTAGAGCTTTGGCATGGTGGCAGCAAACCAAACTTACACGTGAACGAATGGGGAAGTCGAAAGTTGAATCTTGGGAGAAGATGAAGAAATTGATGAAAGCAACGTTCTTACCTTACAATTATCAATCTTTGATGTATCAACGTTTGCAGAACTTGAGGCAGGGCACAAAGACTGTTAATGATTATGCAGATGAGTTTTATCAGCTTATTGCGAGGAATGATATTATGGAAACGGAAGAGCAGCTGACATCTAGATTCATTGGGGGATTGCGAATGCAGATTCAGGATATGGTTAACATGTTTGATCCCAGATCTGTAGCGGAAGCACATCAGAAAGCGTTGGCTTGGGAGAATCAGGGACGACAAGGAAGTGGTGTGTTTACTAATTCTAACAATCAAGTGAAGGGTGTTGGTGGAAGTTCTAATATTTCTAAACCTATCAGTAGACCAGTAGTGAAGGAGGCTGAGAAGACAAAAGTCAATAATGGTTTCAAATATTATAATTGCCAAGAAATGGGCCATAAAAGTAGCGAATGTCCAAAGCCAAAGAAGAGAGCTATGATAGCGGAGGTTGAGGATGAGGATAAAGAAGCTGAATATTCCAATTCACCACCTTATGAGGAGGAAGAAGAAGTGTCGGGAGACGAAGGTTATAATCTAATGACGAAGAGGTCCTGTTTAACACCAAAGCAAGAAGAGGATTGTAGTTAGTTAAGGAGCAATATTTTTCAGTCAACATGTACCATTCTGGGGAAGGTTTGCAAATTTGTTATTGATGCTGGAAGCTGTGATAATATAATTTCTTCAGAAGCTGTGAGGAAATTGACATTGAAGACTGAGAAACATCCGAACTCGTACAGGCTAGCTTGGTTGAGAAAAGGCGGGGAGGTGATGTGACAGCCCATAATTTTAGTATATTTATTTATATATAGGTTACATACTTTGCAAAAGAAAGTTAGTTGGTTGAAAAACAAAATTTTTCTTTTTTTCTGAAAAACTATGGTGTGTAGATAGGTATGCATGTCTTTGTGCACGTGCACACTATTCTAGTATACTACCTGAGCAAGGAAAAATTGCATGACCTATTAGTATAGCTACATTAACCCAATTATAATGTGTAAATGGCCTAGGCAGTCTTAGTCCTAATTTAAATAAACTAAATATATATATATATATGTATAATAAACATGGCAGCATGCATGGGTGGAAAATATAATAACTAATTAAACACACACATTTGGTTAGACACATAAGTTTTATGCATAATTAAAACCAGAAAATGCCAAGCCAGAATCATGCATAAAGTGTGTAAAGAAAATTGCCAAAAATAGTTAAGACAAGGAAAAAGGGAAAAATGGTAGGGAAGGAAAGTGGAGAGGGTGAGCTGTTGGGTGAGATCAGAAATAATGATGGGATTTCTGATGAAAATAAATTACCTAACTAACCTTAAATCCCTAATAACTCCACTATATACCTCATCACCTCCTACGGGTGCACATGAGAAAAACTAGAAAACAAAACATAGGAAAGTAAGAGAAGGCAGGTAGCAATTAGGAGGTCAATGGCAGACTTAAATCAAGGCTTAGGAAGAAGTACCATGGTGAGTAAACCCTCACTTGGCAAGGCATTAAGACCTATGGAAGGCAGCCATTTGATCTTTAATTTATTTTAATTCTGTTTAAAAGTTTTGTTTGCATTTTTTTAAGTCTAATCCTCTTCTGTTGTTTCTGAAGATATGTGTCTTGTTTTCCTTGGTTGTCATTTAACCTATGATTGATTGTTCGTACATGATATATTTAAGGATAAATTGATGATAATTTAGATGTTTGTGTACCAAGGAAATGTTGTAGGATCAAGCATAAATTTATAAAAAAAAGTAAGGTGCAAGGCAGTAAGAGGAAGTGGTCCTCTGGCTTATGTCTTGCAACTGAAAAGATGGTTAGGATGCAATGGAATTTCCATGTGCTGAATCCTGATTTATCATTTGATGTTCTCTGGAAATAAGGTTGAAGTAATAAGAAAATACACTTTAATATGTGGGTGGACTATAAGGAGAACCAGAGTAGCACTTCACTTGCTAAAGGCTTTAGGCTATACTTTAACCAAGGTATATCTCTAAAATAAAACTAACTTGAACTGGTTTTTAAAGTATAAGTGATTGTTGAATAAATATATATATATAAGTGAATGAGTTTTGATGGATGTATAGAAATTATTAGTATGTAGTGATTGGGGATAAAACAGTGTTGGGCATAAATCTGCATAGAAAATATGGGGATGTGTGAGAGAACTTAGTAATTAAACTAAGGACATGGATCACCTCTATCATGTTGGGTAAGAGGGAAGTGGGTATGGCATAGTGGTTGGCTTGCACCAAGGTTGAGGTGTGAGTTTGCACATAGCATGATCATGTCCAAAAGCTTATAGTGTACTGGAAAGTAAGAAGTAGTTCCAGGCAGTGTGCACCAATGCAACCATAAAATGTGATACTGGATCCTTTTGAACTGAATAACATGAAGTGAATATACATGCAAAATGTATAAATGCTGAAAGTATATGGGAGTCTTGATATGCAGTCTCATATTGGCACTTTAGCTTAATGATATGGATGTTGCTTGTTCATGTTTGGGAATGCCTGTGTGTTTTGCATGATGGCTACTATGAATTTTTAGAATAAAGATTTCTGTTAAGAATTTAATCTGAGCACATATACTTGTATTTAGCAGTTCCCTCATTCCACTGTAAGGATACTTAAAAATGTGAACATGATAAAGTGGTTTAATAATCTATGATAAAGTGGTTTAATAATCTGAGTAAAACATTTAACTTCTGAAACAAAGGTGATATGGAATTAGCTCCATAAATCTTATGTATTGTCAATTGAATTTACTCATACCAGACTTTAGTCTGACCTGTTTGTTGCTTGCATCAAATGGGTGCTTCACTTACATGGTGGGTCAGATCATGGGGTGCCTGCAGGTAATGAAGAAGCTAAGTAAAAGAGCAGAAATGTGATGCTAGGAAGAAATTTCTAACAACTGAAATATAGCTTTTGTTAAAGAATGTCCCTTAAGTTTTATTTTAAAGACTTATATGTAATTAATGTTTGCAGTATGTTGAGCTTGATTATTATGTAATGAATGATTTTAGGGATTATTATGTGATGGAACCATTACTAGTAAAAGAAAAGTATCATGAGTTGAAACTATATTCAGTGGAAAAGATAGATATGTTTAGCTTTACATTATAATTTATGAGCATGCAAATTTCCAGGAATTTAACAGTAAAGTAATCATAGACCTGAAGCTTATACCCATTTAAACCAACGGTGAGAATATGCACATCAGACTGTTTTAAAAATTAGAATCCACTTACATATGAATTGAAGCAAAATTTTATGAGACAAAGAATAACCCAAATTAAAATGTGTTTGATGATTTTATGAATAAATGAAACTAGTATATTATGATCAATTAGTTTAGGGAACTCCCTAAAACAAATTAGTCTAACTGAAGTATAAGGTAGGCAGAGAACAGATGTACATGGCTGTGTGCACACAGATGCACAGAAGCATGCACAACTCATAGCTCATCTGTTTAAAAAAGGCAAACCTTGCAAATTTAAAGTTAGTTCACCTGTTATATCAAATACATAAATGTTAAATGTAGGAAAAAAATAAAATAAATGGGAATTGGTTAAAAAGAGCTAAACAGAGATTTAACCTCAGTCTTACTACTATTACCTTACTTTATATAGACTGAGATACCCCATTACAGAAATACTCTGATATTAGAATTAAAATGAGCACAAAAATAGTTTTATAAAGTAATATATCAGTATTTCTATATTGATCAAGTGGATCTTGGGAAACACATACGAAAATATATACAAAAAAAATATAGTTGGTTTGTGAAAGAGTGCAGCCCTGGATTTAGTTTTAAACAAAATTGAGTCATTCAAAACAAATGACAACTAAGGGTAGGGTTGCCTCAGTTGGTATCAGAGCTGTGTTATTAAATACATAGCCAATACCAATACTTGGTTGAATCTGTGTGCATTGTTTGTACTGTTTGCATTGGTTGTTTTATTTATTATGTATGAATGAGTTCACTACTAGTTTAAAAGTGAAGTAGTGAATAGGAATTAGAACTAACCATACTAGAAATGTTCAATAGAGGCCCAGAACAGTTAGGAGCAATTCCCAGGCTACTGGAGAAAGGGAGGACAATCATGTTGAACAAGCAACTGGAATGGCCACTGATCCCCCAATGATTAACATGCAAGATTTTATTAGAGTATTAAGGGATGGGATGGCACCTAGAGTAGATAATCCTCATGAGGAGCTGTCCAAATTGCTTAAAACATATACACATTTAGGAGGCAGTAGCTTTGATGGCACAGAAAATGTCATGGGTGTCCAGACATGGCTAAGAACTGTGGAGAGGATCTTTGCAGATATGCAGGTTAATGACCAGAGAAGAAGGCAAATAGCTTCAAGACAACTGAAAGGCCTTGCTTTGGATTGGTGGGAAGTGATCATTGCAGGTAGGCAAGAGCAAGAGATCACATGGAATCAGTTCAAAGAAATGTTAGAAGCCAGATTTGTCCCGGCATCAGCAAAAGCCTCATTACTTGAGGAGTTTATAAAACTTAGACAAGGATCTATGAGTGTCACTGAATACACTCAAAAATTTGAAGGGTTATCCAAGTATGGAGCAGTATTAATCCCAGATGAAGTTTCAAGGAATGCAAGATACATTCAGGGGTTGAATGCTGGATTGAGTAGAGCCATGTTACCCTACAAAGACAGAACCTTTAGTCAAGTTATGGACGACATTATCATTTGAGCAGCATGATAATGCCAGGGAAAAATTTAAGAATTTCAGAAATAACAAGAAAGGGAAGAATAGAGCGCACCCATATGAGAAGAAGAAGGGAGAGGCAATGAAAAAAGAAGGAAGTAAGGTGGCAAACTCTGACAGTAAGAAACCTAAAGTTATCTGTTACAACTGTGGAAAGGAAGGTCATATAAAGAACAAATGCCAAGCACCCAAGTCAACTATTCTTAGGTGCTACAACTGCGGTAAAGAGGGACATATGAAAAGGTAGTGTCCAGAAATGGCAAGGGTGGCTGTACTTGAGGGGAAAGGCAGAGCAATGGAGGCACCTAGCCAAGTGGAAGATATATTATTTATTAAAAGCATACCCATATCAGTTGTTTATGACACAGGAGCTACCCACTCTTTTATTTCTTATGACATAGTTCAGAAACTGGGATTGATATGTATTCTGGTTGATAAACCATTGCATATTGATAGTCCCATAGGAAGTTCCAGTATTACTAACATGAAATGCATGCAAGTAGAAATATGTATGGGTGGTCACATCTTTATTTCAGAATTATATGTGCTAAATTACCCTAAGTTGGATATCATACTAGGGATGGATTGGTTAAAAAGATTTCATGCTATTATTAATTTAGAAAATTCTACAATCTCACTACAACTTCCTGATGGCAAAAGAATTTTGGTATGTTTGAGGTAGCAAAAGCTAGGGGTCTGGGCAGGATGTTCAACTTGAAAAATGGTGAAGTTGAACCAAGCCTAGAAAAGATACCCATAGTTAACCAATACACTGATGTGTTTGGTGAAGTGAATGGCATCCCCCATAATAGACCAGTAGAATTTCAAATAAGACTTAAACCACGGACAAGCCCTGTCATTAAGAAGCCAAATAGGATGGGTCCTAAAGAACTAATTGAGTTGAAGAAGCAAATTGAAGAATTAGAGAAAAAAGGCTTCATTAGGCCTAGTAGTTCAAACTGGGGATCACCAGTAGTATTTGTTAAAAAGCATGATGGTTCCTTGAGAATGTGCATAGACTATAGGGAACTAAATTCAGTCACCATCAAAAACAAATACCCTCTACCTAGAATAGATGATCTTTTTGATCAATTAAATGGTGCTAAGGTATTTTCCAGACTTGACTTAGCATCTGGCTTCCATCAGATGAAAGTGGAAGAAGAAAGTATTAAGTATACAACTTTCAACACCAGGTATGGCTTGTATGAATACTTAGTAATGCCATTTGGTTTGACCAATGCACCATCCTATTTTGTGGATTTAATGAATAGGATTTTTAGAGACTATTTAGATAAATTTGTACTGATTTTCATTGATGATATATTAATATATTCTAAGTCAGCCAGTGAACATGAGAAACATTTGCACATGGTACTAAGTAGACTAAGGCAACAAGGCCTTAAAGCCAAGTTTGCAAAATGTTCCTTCTGGAAGAATGAAATAAAATTCTTAGGCCATATAATTTCTCAAGAAGGAATTTCAGTAGATCCTAGTAAGGTCATGGCAGTGCAAGCATGGAAGAGACAAAGCAATGTTACTGGGATAAGATCATTCATGGGCATGGCTGGATACTACAGAAGATTTATAAAAGACTTTGCGAAAATAGCAACCCCATTAACTAAGCTAACAAGGAAAGACCAACCTTTCTTATGGACTGAGAAGTGTGAAGGGGCATACAACCAATTGAAGAAAGCACTGATGGAAGCTCCAGTGCTGAAAATCCCAGAAGGCAATGATAATCTAGTAGTGTACACTGATGCATGTGGGTCAGGTATAGGGGCTGTTCTTATGCAAGATGGTAGAGTAATAGCCTATGCATCAAGGCAATTGAAACCAAGTGAGACCAAGTATGCAACACATGACTTGGAATTGGCAGCTGTGGTGTATGCATTAAAGCTTTGGAGGCACTACCTATTAGGAGCAAAATTTGAGCTTTATACTGATCACAAAGCTTTGAAGTACTTATTTTCTCAAAAAGATTTGAACATGAGACAACATAGGTGGGTGGAATTCCTTGCTGCCTATGATTTGGACATTATGTACACACCAGGAAAAGCAAATAGAGTGGCAGATGCATTGAGTAGGCAACATGCCAAGTTGGCTACATTGATGATAGAGGAGTTTAAAATGTTATTGGCACTATCTGATGTGGAAGTGCAAAGTGTGGAAGAGCAAATTATGGTGATAGATGAGGACATGGAGCACTATGGCAAGCTCAGCCTCATCACAATAAAATCAGACTTAGTGGAAGAAGTGAATCAGTCTCAAGACATGGATGCATTCCTAAGAGAAAAGAAGGAACTGTTAAGGAATGGTTCAAATATTGATAAGTTTGAATTGGATGAAAAAGGATTTTTGAGATACAAGGGAAGACTATGTGTGCCTGGCAAAGAAGCACTGCAAAGAAAAATCATGGATGTTCATCACAAGTCTAAGTACACCATACATCCAGGTGGTACAAAAATGTATCATGATCTAAAGAGGAGTTATTGGTGGAAAGGAATGAAAAGGAGTGTGGGTGAATATGTGGCAAGATGCATGACTTGCCAACAAGTCAAGGCTGAGTACCAAAGACCCAGTGGACTGTTGCAACCTCTAGAAATTCCAAGGTGGAAATGGGAAAGCATATCAATGGATTTCATTGATGGTTTGCCAAGATCAAAGAGAGGTAATGACAATATTTGGGTGGTGGTAGATAGGTTGGCTAAATCATCACACTTCATACCAGTAAAGAGTGATAGAAATGCACCAAAATTGGCACAAATTTTCATGAAAGAAATCGTAAAACTACATGGAGTTCCTACCACTATCATTAGTGACAGAGACACCATATTCACATCAAAGTTTTGGAGTAGTTTTCAACAGGAAATGGGGGTTGAGTTGTGCTTGAGCACAACCTACCATCCCCAAACTGATGGCCAGACAGAAGTAGTTAATAAATTTTTGGAGGATCTACTTAGAGCCTGTGTACTTGACCATGGTGGTAATTGGGAAGACTACCTTCATTTAGCATAATTTGCTTACAACAACAGCTATCAGAGTAGTATAGGGATGGCTCCCTATGAAGCTCTATATGGGAGGCCTTGTTTGTCACCTGCTTGTTGGTTAGAGGTAGGTGATAGGGTGATGTTAGGACCAGATCATGTGAAAGAAACGAATGATAAGATCACACTGATCAAACAGAGAATGAAGGCAGCACAAGACAGAATGAAATCATATGCAGATAAAAGAAGGAAACCACTTGAATTTGAGGTAGGAGATTATGTGTACTTGAAAGCTTCACCTATGAGGAAGGTGTTGAGATTTGGTAAGGCAGGGAAGCTAACCCCGAGGTACATAGGGCCATATGAGATCATAGCAAGAATAAGAAAGATGGCTTACAAGTTGAGGTTGCCAGAAGAAATGAATGGAATACATAATGTATATCATGTATCACAATTGAGAAAATGTGTACATGATGAAACTTCAGTGATTCAGCCACAAAACCCAGTAGAAGTTAGACCAGATTTAGTATATGAGAAGAAGCCAGTGGGCATTGTAGCTAGAGAAGATAAGAAATTAAGAAATAAAATTATTAAACTGGTAAAGGTGCAGTGGAGTCTAGACCCTAATGATTGCACATGGGAGGTTGAGGACAAGATAAAAGTCCAGTATCCTCAGCTATTAGCAACTGACAATTAAATTAAAGGTAATTTATCATTCATGCTTGCATTCAGTTAATTAAACATAGTATTCAATGTTGAATGTGCTTGCTTGATATATGCTTTAGTTGAATTAAGAAATGTTAAATTGTGGGACACAATTTCTTAAAGGAGGGGTGTATGTGACAACCCATAATTTTAGTATATTTATTTATATATAGGTTACATACTTTGCAAAAGAAAGTTAGTTGGTTGAAAAACAAAATTTTTCTTTTTTTTTCTGAAAAACAATGGCGTGTAGATAGGTATGCATGTCTTTGTGCACGTGCACACTATTCTAGTATACTACCTGAGCAAGGAAAAATTGCATGACCTATTAGTATAGCTACATTAACCCAATTATAATGTGTAAATGGCCTAGGCAGTCTTAGTCCTAATTTAAATAAACTAAATATATATATATATATGTATAATAAACATGGCAGCATGCATGGGTGGAAAATATAATAACTAATTAAACACACACATTTGGTTAGACACATAAGTTTTATGCATAATTAAAACCAGAAAATGCCAAGCCAGAATCATGCATAAAGTGTGTAAAGAAAATTGCCAAAAATAGTTAAGACAAGGAAAAAGGGAAAAATGGTAGGGAAGGAAAGTGGAGAGGGTGAGCTGTTGGGTGAGATCAGAAATAATGATGGGATTTCTGATGAAAATAAATTACCTAACTAACCTTAAAACCCTAATAACTCCACTATATACCTCATCACCTCCTACGGGTGCACATGAGAAAAACTAGAAAACAAAACATAGGAAAGTAAGAGAAGGCAGGTAGCAATTAGGAGGTCAATGGCAGACTTAAATCAAGGCTTAGGAAGAAGAACCATGGTGAGTAAACCCTCACTTGGCAAGGCATTAAGACCTATGGAAGGCAGCCATTTGATCTTTAATTTATTTTAATTCTGTTTAAAAGTTTTGTTTGCATTTTTTTAGTCTAATCCTCTTCTGTTGTTTCTGAAGATATGTGTCTTGTTTTCCTTGGTTGTCATTTAACCTATGATTGATTGTTCGTACATGATATATTTAAGGATAAATTGATGATAATTTAGATGTTTGTGTACCTAGGAAATGTTGTAGGATCAAGCATAAATTTATAAAAAAAGTAAGGTGCAAGGCAGTAAGAGGAAGTGGTCCTCTGGCTTATGTCTTGCAACTGAAAAGATGGTTAGGATGCAATGGAATTTCCATGTGCTGAATCCTGATTTATCATTTGATGTTCTCTGGAAATAAGGTTAAAGTAATAAGAAAATACACTTTAATATGTGGGTGGACTATAAGGAGAACCAGAGTAGCACTTCACTTGGTAAAGGCTTTAGGCTATGCTTTAACCAAGGTATATCTCTAAAATAAAACTAACTTGAACTGGTTTTTAAAGTATAAGTGATTGTTGAATAAATATATATATAAGTGAATGAGTTTTGATGGATGTATAGAAATTATTAGTATGTAGTGATTGGGGATAAAACAGTGTTGGGCATAAATCTGCATAGAAAATATGGGGATGTGTGAGAGAACTTAGTAATTAAACTAAGGACATGGGTCACCTCTATCAGGTTGGGTAAGAGGGAAGTGGGTATGGCATAGTGGTTGGCTTGCACCAAGGTTGAGGTGTGAGTTTGCACATGGCATGATCATGTCCAAAAGCTTATAGTGTACTGGAAAGTAAGAAGTAGTTCCAGGCAGTGTGCACCAATGCAACCATAAAATGTGATACTGGATCCTTTTGAACTGAATAACATGAAGTGAATATACATGCAAAATGTATAAATGCTGAAAGTATAAGGGAGTCTTGATATGCAGTCTCATATTGGCACTTTAGCTTAATGATATGGATGTTGCTTGTTCATGTTTGGGAATGCCTATGTGTTTTGCATGATGGCTACTATGAATTTTTAGAATAAAGATTTCTGTTAAGAATTTAATCTGAGGACATATACTTGTATTTAGCAGTTCCCTCATTCCACTGTAAGGATACTTAAAAATGTGAACATGATAAAGTGGTTTAATAATCTGAGTAAAACATTTAACTTCTGAAACAAAGGTGATATGGAATTAGCTCCATAAATCTTATGTATTGTCAATTGAATTTACTCATACCAGACTTTAGTCTGACCTATTTGTTGCTTGCATCAAATGGGTGCTTCACTTACATGGTGGGGCAGATCATGGGGTGCCTGCAGGTAATGAAGAAGCTAAGTAAAAGAGCAGAAATGTGATGCTAGGAAGAAATTTCTAACAACTGAAATATGGCTTTTGTTGAAGAATGTCCCTTAAGTTTTATTTTAAAGACTTATATGTAATTAATGTTTGCAGTATGTTGAGCTTGATTATTATGTAATGAATGATTTTAGGGATTATTATGTGATGGAACCATTACTAGTAAAAGAAAAGTATCATGAGTTGAAACTATATTCAGTGGAAAAGATAGATATGTTTAGCTTTACATTATAATTTATGAGCATGCAAATTTCCAGGAATTTAACAGTATAGTAATCATAGACCTGAAGCTTATACCCATTTAAACCAACGGTGAGAATATGCACATCAGACTGTTTTAAAAATTAGAATCCACTTACATATGAATTGAAGCAAAATTTTATGAGACAAAGAATAACCCAAATTAAAATGTGTTTGATCATTTTATGAATAAATGAAACTAGTATATTATGATCAATTAGTTTAGGGAACTCACTAAAACAAATTAGTCTAACTGAAGTATAAGGTAGGCAGAGAACAGATGTACATGGCTGTGTGCACACAGATGCACAGAAGCATGCACAACTCATAGCTCATCTGTTTAAAAAAGGCAAACCTTGCAAATTTAAAGTTAGTTCACCTGTTATATCAAATACATAAATGTTAAATGTAGGAAAAAAATAAAATAAATGGGAATTGGTTAAAAAGAACTAAACAGAGATTTAACCTCAGTCTTACTACTATTACCTTACTTTATATAGACTGAGATACCCCATTACAGAAATACTCTGATATTAGAATTAAAATGAGCACAAAAATAGTTTTATAAAGTAATATATCAATATTTCTATATTGATCAAGTGGATCTTGGGAAACACATAGGAAAATATATAGAAAAAAAATATAGTTGGTTTGTGAAAGAGTGCAGCCCTGGATTTAGTTTTAAACAAAATTGAGTCATTCAAAACAAATGACAACTAAGGGTAGGGTTGCCTCAGGTGAAGTTTGGACGAAGGGCTTGTGTGAAGTTTTCAATTGGGAAGAAATATAAAGACAAAATCTGGTGCAATGTGGTAGATATGGACGTTTGTCATTTGTTGCTGGGAAGACCATGGCAGTATGATAGGGCGGTGCAACATGATGGGCGTACCAACAGTTACAGTTTCATGTTTGAAG
This sequence comes from Allium fistulosum, assembly GCA_030737815.1. Taxonomy (NCBI): domain Eukaryota; kingdom Viridiplantae; phylum Streptophyta; class Magnoliopsida; order Asparagales; family Amaryllidaceae; genus Allium; species Allium fistulosum. The sequence continues at coordinate 1,151,727,763 of CM060905.1, forward strand.
GCACAACGATTACTCTAGTTCCAAAGAAGCGACAACAAGAGGAAAACAAGTTGGAGGAGATTGAAAAGCTCAAAACTTTGTTATCTTTGAAGGAGTTTATGAAGGAAGTAGAGGAGGAGCCTGAAGTGTTCTTGTTGATTGGGCGAGAGAGTCAGGAAAGGTTGAAATCCCAGAAGAAGTAAAACCAGTTTTGAAAGAATTTGACGATGTATTTCCAGAGGAGTTACCAACGGAATTGCCACCGTTGAGGGATATACAACATCAGATAGATCTTGTTCCAGGTGCTGTGTTGCCACACAGACCACATTATCGAATGAGTCCGAAAGAACATGAAGAGTTGCAGAGGCAAGTGGAAGAATTGCTTGAACAGGGGCGTGTGCGGGAGAGTTTAAGTCCTTGTGCTGTACCAGCTTTATTGGTACCCAAAAAGGATGGAACGTGGAGGATGTGCACAGATAGTAGAGCATTGGATAAGATCACAGTCAGATACAGATTTCCGATGCCGAGGCTTGATGATTTATTAGATCAAATCAGTGGGTCCGTAATCTTTTCTAAGATTGACTTGAAGAGCGGTTATCATCAGATTCGCATTAGACCAGGGGATGAATGGAAGACAGCATTCAAGACAAGGGAAGGATTGTATGAATGGCTGGTAATGCCGTTTGGTCTATCGAATGCACCAAGTACATTCATGAGGGTGATGAACCAAATTTTCAGACCGTACATTGGAAAATTTGTGGTGGTTTACTTTGATGATATTCTGACCTACAGTGCTAGTAAAGAAGAGCATGTTCAGCATTTGAAGAAAGTGTTAATTATTCTTCGTGAAGAACAATTCTATGCTGCTACAAAGAAATGTGTTTTCATGGCGAGAAGTGTTCTATTTTTGGGGTATGTTGTGTCGGAAGAAGGAATACAGGTTGACCAAAGTAAAATCGAAGCAATTAGAGATTGGCCGCAGCCCAAGACGATAACGGAAGTTCGTAGTTTTCACGGGTTGGCTTCATTTTATCGGAGGTTTATTCCACACTTTAGTAGTGTGATGGCGCCGGTTACAGATTGTATGAAGGGTAAACAGTTTTCATGGTCGGAGGAAGCAGGGGATGCTTTTGGGAAGATCAAGGAGTTGCTGACGTCTACACCAATTCTTGCATTACCAGATTTTCAGTTGTTGTTTGAGCTACACACTGATGCATCCAAGGTTGGGATTGGAGGAGTATTGAGTCAGAGGTGACGTCCAATTGCATACTTTAGCGAGAAGTTATCAGGAGCAAAGATGAGATACAATACATATGATGTGGAATTCTATGCTGTTGTGCAAGCTATTAAACACTGGAGACACTATCTATTTCAGAAGGAGTTTGTTCTTTACACCGATCATGAGGCATTGAAGCATTTACAAGGGCAAGACAAGATTTCGGCGAGACATGCATCGTGGATTGCATATCTGCAACAGTTTACTTTTGTTGTTAAACACAAGTCAGGGGTGACGAATCGAGTGGCTGATGCTTTGAGTAGGAGGAGTCATTTATTGACTACACTGAAAGTTGAGGTGACAGGGTTTGATGTATTACCGGAACTATTTGTCGAAGATCCTTACTTTGCGAAGCTTGTGGATAAAGTCAAGGAGGGAAAGACGGATGATTTTATGATGGTGGACGGTTTTCTGTTCAAGGGAAATCGATTGTGCATACCTGATTGTAGTTTGAGAATGAAGATTGTAAAAGAACTGCATGAAGAAGGACATGTTGGGAGAGACCGTACATTATAATTAATTTAGCAATCTTACTTTTGGCCATCGATGAGGAAAGAGGTGGAGAGGTTTGTGGAGCGATGTCATATCTGTCAGGTTTCGAAAGGAACTGCGACTAATGCTGGTTTATATATGCCGCTACCTGTACCAACTAAACCATGGGTTGATGTGAGTATGGACTTTGTGTTGGGATTGTCGAGAACACAGCGTGGTAATGATTCCATTTATGTGTTGGTTGATCGATTTTCGAAGATGGCACATTTTATTGCTTGTAAGAAGACGGCGGATGCTGTTCATGTTGCTCAATTGTTTTTCAAGGAGATCTATCGACTTCATGGATTGCCAGAATCTATTGTGTCGGATAGAGATACTCGTTTTCTGAGTCATTTTTGGCTAAGTTTGTGGAAGATGGTGGGAACGAAGTTGAATTTTAGCAGCGCTTATCATCCGCAAATGGATGGACAGACCGAAGTCGTGAACAGATCGTTAGGAAGTTTGTTGAGGTGTCTTGTGCAAGACAATCTGAGGAGTTGGGATGTGAAGTTATGCCAGGCAGAGTTTGCCCATAATCATGCTGTAAATCGAAGTACTGGGTTCAGTCCATTCCAGATTATATATTCTAGTATGCCAAAAGGACCGTTGGATTTAATGGTAATACCACATTCAAAGGGGACAGATAAGAAAGCTGCTGATTTTGTTGACGGGTTGACGGAATGTCATAAAATCGTTCAGGAACGATTGAAGAAAGCAAATGAGAAGTACAAACAATCTACAGATTTGAAACGGAGAAACGTTTGAATTTAATGAAGGTGATTTGGTTTATGCAGTGTTAACAAAGGATCGTTTTCCAGTGGGCGCTTATAACAAGTTAAAAGCCAGAAAAATTGGTCCTGTCGAAGTCGTGAAACGGATTAATGAAAATGCTTATAAGTTGAAGCTGCCAGAAGATGTGTACACTTCTGATGTGTTCAATGTTAAACATCTCGTACCATATCATGGGGATGAACGAGCTGATGTGGAAGAATTTACAAATTCGAGGTCGAATTTTTCTCAACCTGGGGAGGATGATGCAGCGCAGCCCACATTTGTCAAAGGTATAAGTCGAGACCGACTTAAGGAAGGCAAAGACATAAGTCGAGTAAGTAGTGAGAAAGTTGAAGGCATAAGTCGTAACCGACTTAAGGAAGGAGGTATGAGTCGTGACCGACTTAAGGAAGGAGCTATGAGTCGTCAACGACTTAAGGGACGTGCTGGGTTACGACCTAACACTATAGGAGCAACACAGGTTGAAAAATGCGAAGACTTAAGTCGGCAATGACTTAAGGGTAGTGTTTTGGTTGGTGTACGACTTAACGGAACAGATGATAAGACGATACCGAGTTACGACTTAGTTAAGTCGTCTAACCGACCTATCGAGTCACACAGAGGAAAGGTAGAGCAAATTGGCGAAGTATTAGGTCGTGAATGACCTAACGAGTCAGGAGTTAAGTCGCTGAAGACTGGAGCGTGGATTCTTATTCCGAGTTAATCTCTACCGTTGATCTCTTTAGTTCGCTGATCTGGGATGCCGCATGTTTTTAAGTCGCTGAAGCTTACTACCGTTGATTCTTCTGCCGAGTTAATCTCTGCCGCTGATGGAAGCTGGAGCTGTTGATAAGTCGTTACCGACTTATATTAAGTCGTAGGTCGCAACTTTTTCGTGAGTCGTTTGTAATATACATATATGTTGAGTCGCATCTGTTATAAGTCGTATGTCGTCTGTTTTCATATGTCGTCTGTTTGTAAGTCGTATATTGTCTGTATTCCTTTGAGTCGTAAGTCGGAGAGTCGTGCTAAGTCGGAACCGACTTAAGAGTTAATGAAATTTCTGTTGTAAAGTTGAACGCCTATAAATAGGCCGAGTCTCTCATTTGTAAAAGGTTGTTGATTTTTGAATAAAATTCTCTTTTGATTGCTTTGTGCTTTCATTCAAATTGGTAGTTGAGTGTAATCTCCTATCTCCTCTTTCGGATAATCGAGTGCGCTCGATTCAACGATTGTAGAAGCCGATTCACGGAATCAAGTGCGCTTGATCAACGCTCGAAGAATTGAAGATCTTTGAACCCGGTATCGTGCGCGATCAACGAGTTCAGGATAGCTAGAATTCGGCATCTTCGGATCAACGAATTTGGGCATTTCAGTATCTTCCAATCCATCGATTGCTACATTCATCGATTTACATTTGTTTTGATTAATCCGCTGCGTCACTTTGGCTAGCTAAACCCACTAACTATGCATCCTTCTCCGGTTTCAATCATTACCACTATTGAAGTCACTTCAATATCTCAATACACGAGTCTTTATCACTCATACAGATCTCGAATCTCTTCATGGATTCCAGCATCTCGAACGAATCTTGAATCTCAATAAGGATTCCAAAATCTCGAACAATTCACAAATCTCTCTATTAGTTCCAGTAAGTCCTTTGAAGAATGCTAACGCTATCCTCTCTCTTGGAATCACCCTCAAGGTATATAGTATAATAAAAAGGCATCGTTCGAAATGTTAATGCTACCTCTCCCTCGGACCTAACCTTAGGATAGACATGCAACTCTATAATTTTGCTTCACAACCGCTTCCAAAACATAGAACACATAATTGGTTCTGAAATGGTTGTGGTTTTGATTCATCTCATGAAATTACACTCCCCTGCGTACCATATGCTTCAAAACCAATCAATAGGTTTTCGGTCAACCTAACTTCTGTACTTTCAGAAATAAATAGATAATACCTAAGGGTGGAGATCATCTCTTATCCGAACGAATGTCCTTATCTTTTGTCCCAAAAGTTCAAGACGAGATTACATGTAGGGTATAACATCACCGAGAATAACTGTACCACATAATTCTCGTGTTTTTTCTAGATATTTCCTAAGTTAATTTTGGTCTAATTCAACAACAATAAGAACAATCGCATATGGAAACTAGGTTTCATATATTTATCATGTTTTCGACCTTCTTAACTCATGCTAAGTGAAGCCCGTAGGTTAGAAAACTATTTTCTTCTAAACCCTACTTGAACATCATTCTAATTCTCGCAGATAGAACAAATCTTCTTTGTCGACTTTTAGTGCTAAGTACATGAATAATTACTTCCCATAGACAAGTAAACACATAAAGCATAATTAAGTCACAAAGCGTGATTTCTAATCCCCTTTTATTAAATAATAATTCTTTTATCATTCAAAACTTCTTTTATCAAATAATACTTCTATTTGCACCAAAAATAGCACCAACATCCAAATATAAGATGAAAGCATCAGATATGTAGAAATCTCAATAAAACATGTAGAAACAACATGAAAGTAAAAGAAGACACACGAATTTTTGTAGTGGTTTGATGTAATCTCCGGCCTACGTCCACTTTAATATTTATTATTAGTTGTTATCTCTTTGGATTACTACTAGTTTTATCAGATCAGAACACAAGCTAGTGGATCTCATATTTACAATGGAGTTTTAGAAATTGAAAAGAGAAGAAGTGAAGAAGATGGTAGCACCTAGGTTCCAGAGGCTATGAAGTAGATCCAGAGTGAAGAGCCAATAGATTAGGCAAAAGATCCCCTTTTGGTTGAAGATAGCTGGTATTTATAGGGAAAACAAAGGTACGGAATCAGAAGCTCCCTTGCACTAAAGTCAAGAAGGCGGCCCAAAGTTGCACAAGTGAAACAGAAGACCCACGAGTCAATGGAATAACTTGGTACTAAGTCAAATAACTTGATTCTTAGTTCTTTTTACTTGTCTAAGTTGAACTTCATCTATTCCCTAGCTTTTTTATCTCCTTCTTAAGTTATTCTTAGTCCTTTTCATCGACTTTGAATTGATTCTAATGATCATACTAATAGCTACTTCTTTTTCTTTTTTCTCGTTAATCCTTGAGATTGCTCATCCAAACCATTGAAAAATTACTTCACCATGAGTTATTAGAGTAGCATAAGAGCTGTTCGGTGTTCTAGAAGAAAAATGAGGGGGAGGATAGGTTGGGGCCGACCAAAACAACTCGAGGCCGAGTTGTTCCCTTAGCCAATTTTCCACTCTATCATCTAGAGTTCAATTCTCTAGTCCTTTTGATCATGTTTCAAGCTCATGAATCGTTTCGTTCTGGTTTTGATATTCTAAGTCAAGTTGAAATCTGCTTGGCTATAAACAGGTTAACGCTTGGCCCCTAAAGTATGTCTTTCAAATGTAAGGTGTGCTTTGGTTAAGAACAAATTCTAGTAGCAATCATTCTTTTGCAGTTAAGCTCTTCAACCTCCCATCAATCCCGATCTTGGTGGATCATCCGGTTCCTTTGAATTCTCTTGCAAGTCAAAGGTCATTCTAAACCTATTATAGCTAAGAACTCCTGATCTTTCTCAAGTGTTATTCATGCATCATAATCAGTCTAATTTCATTTAGAGTTATTACATCGCATATCAAAATCATCCCATGTTCATCTAGGATTTATCTATTTTACTCTAACTACAAGGTGTTGAAAGACTTTTATCAAATCTACATCCGCTCTAGGTCTTGGCCTCGTTGGACCGCTCATCTTCCAATCTAGGTTTCGATATCCCTAGATCATTTATCATCTAATCTAGGGTTTTGATCTCTTTGGATCGTTTATCATCCAATCTAAGGTTTCGATCTCTTTAGATCCTTGCTGAGCCTAATCCACTCACTCTCCAGTGAAGGGACCCAACGACCAAGCATTCCCATCCGCTCGCTCTCCAGTGAGGGGACTTACTTTTTCATACAAGCCCATCCACTCACTCTCTAGCAAGGGAACTTGAACCCTACATTTTGGTCATTTCTCTCCGGTCAGGACACAAAGCGGTCAATATCAAACTAGTTCATTTACTTGCTCTCCGACAAGGGAACTTGCACCCTGCACTCCAGTCCCATCTCTCCGGACGGGACTTAAAGTGATCAATATTATATAGGTCCATTCACTCACTCTCTGACAAGGGAACTCACATCCTGCACTCTGGTCCTATCTCTCCGGACCTTTGCTTCATGCTTGATAGTGTCAACACATTCTATGATCGTGAGGCATGAACTTTGAATTGCCTTAAGAAATTATTTACCAAATCGATCCACATGCTTATGGACTCATTCTCCAGCTATTTGAACAACATCGCCACCAAGTCCGTTAAGTATAATGGAAAGCACCACTCCATTACCTCCTTAGAAGCATCCAACACCTCTATATTTTGGATGTATCTCATCAGATAAACCATTCGATCTGACTTTCTATTGTACATTTCTAGCATATGAAGCTTGAAATCAGGAGGATTCATTGCATTCCATATATTAGAAGAGAATGGATTCCTTTTTATGCCCTCTAAACTCTGGTTTGGGGGTCCACCTCATACTATTCTCCTTACCAACTCAGCAATTCATTTTTCGCCGTCCAATGAAGCTCTTCGACCAAAAACAATATTCTACTCCCTATTCTTGTAGGTTAACTCTGGCACATATTCTGGCACATATTCCTCCGGTTGCACATTAACGTTCTAACCCGCTCCTCTGGTTCCATTTTGTCCTCCGTTGCTATAGGAAAGCTCTAGCATATATTCCTCCAGTCGTTGACCATTCGCATTTTGATTCATGTTTCTAGCTCCAGAATTATCCATTCCTGACATCCCAGTAGTATAATGACCCTAAGTTTAAGTAACATTATTTAGGACATTTAATTAGTTAAATAAAATAAAATAATGTAATGGTTAGGGGATTGACATTTGTGATTAGTGAGGGTAGTCATGCCATGTTAACAAATGAACTAACATGAGTCAAAATAAAACAAGTTAGGGGAGTTAGATAAGGGGCAAAATAGAAATAAGTAGATCCTTATACCCTAAACCCTTACACTCATTCATTTCATACATTCATTATCAAAATAAAAATATAGAGGTTGGCGACCATTAAGCAAGAACAAGAGAAAGATAAGCAAAAGGAAGAAGCTAAATCAACTTAATCCATTCTCGAATCTCAACTCCTTAATCTCAAGGCTAAGGTGAATAATGACTACATTTCATGTTTTGAATAGTAAAATGGAGATATATGCTTGTTGATTTTTTATGCTAATATTCATACAAATTTTATGATATGTTTTAATGTGAAAACCCTAATAATTGACATCTAAATGCCTTGCAATTTTAGATTTAGATCAAAAATTATACTTTAGAGATGGGTTTCAATTTTCAAAATTTTCTGAATTGATGTGGAACTTATATTAATTTTCTAGTTAGAAAAATGGATATTTGGGTTTAAAATAATTTACTGCTAAATTATATAAGTTTTGGGTCTGAAATTTATATATGTTAGAAAACATATTAAAAATGATTTATAAGAATTTTATAGAATTTTCCTAAGTGTTATAATAAATATATAAAATTATTTTAGGTATGGGACTTAAATGATTTGTATATTTATAAAAAAGAGAAGGGTATTTTGTAAATAATTTAATTTGTTATTTCTGAAATTTTGGCAGTTCTTTTAGAAAAGAACTTAGCAACCAATCATTTTTTGACAAATAAGGCAAGTTAGTTGAAAAGAATTACTTTAAAATGTTAAAAATCAGATTAAACATGCTTCTTACATGTTTAGTCACTTTCGGCACCTATGTTTCGACCTAGTACTCCCACCTTCACCATCATCGAAACCAATGCTCATGGCATCAATGGGTTAGTGCATACCGAATTGGACTAGGCAAAAGGTATGCAGTCAAAACAAGGGTTCCAAAAGGGTTGAAGTTTTACTTTGCTTTTAAATGAAAACGTGCCTACTTTGCTTTCGCTTTCGACTTAGTTAGCTTCTGACTGGGTCAAATTGTTTTAAAAGAAAGGTTTCGAAAGAGGTTGTGCCTTTTGTTTTAATTAAATGCTTTCGAGGGAGCCGAAACCTCTAGCTACCGCATCTTACCTTTCAAAGCAATGCCTTCGAAAGGGTTTCTTTTTTTTAAAACCTATCAACTTCTCCAATGCTTTTGAAGGGTTGGTTTCGAAACAATCACTTCTTTACTTAGGAATTGCTTTCAAAAGAGTGCTTTCGACTTGGTTGTTTTATGACCCTTTTGTTCCGTTGAAGGTAAAACCCGGAGGTTTCGAAAGGAATAGTTTTAAATAGTTTTGAAAGGTTATTACACATGTTTAACTTGAACCCAAATGCTTTCAAAAGGTATGTTTATAGAAAATGATTTGAATGCTTTCGAAAGGTTTTAAAAGAAGGTTGCGAAGAGGTGGTTCTCCAATGGTTTTGAAAGGTTTTAAGTGGAAGGTTCCAATGTTTTCGAAAGGCAATATTTTTGGCAGGGTGTCTAAGGTTTCAAATCTTTTAAAAGAAAGGTTTTTCAATGTTTCAAAAGGATTTTAAGATTGGTTTCAAAAGGGTATGTTTTGGCCTTCGGCCTAAGGTTTTACTTGTATCGAAAGGGGTACTTTCAATGGATTCAAAAGGGGTAATTTCAATGGTTTAAATGTTTTCATCAACAAGGTTTTTGTAAAGTATATATAACATGGCAAGGTGATTTAAGTAAAGCATAGAGTATATATTCCTTATTTAAAGAATGATTTAAAGGTTTAAATCCATTTAAGAGAAAAGGTTTTCAAGGAAATTTTTATAGATAGTTAACCCTAAGTAAAATGACTCAGATATCTGTATACCAGCTGGGATTGGTATAGGATCACGCCCTATACATTGGGTATTAGCCCCTAGCTAATTTAGTCCAAAATTCCAGTGTGTAGGGCTTTGTCATAGGTAATACTAAAATGATGTTACACACAGAAAGGAATATATATGTGCAGAAATAAATTATTGGTGAGTCCGCAAAACCATTAGGATCAGTTGACCCCAGAGAAGTAAGTTAGGGACAGACCATCCAGAAGAGGAGTATCTAACATAAGTTAGATTATTTGTTTATTTTGTCCGGTAGGCTCGAGTTAGCCAAAGGTTAGTAGTTAGCCAAACAAAACTATATTGTTCGGATAGATAGTCCATTTGTTACCTGATTTATATGCTTTTATGATATTGGTATTATTGTTTTAACCAGTTTTGGTTGCAGGATTAAGACTTGCAAAAGATATGTTTTAAAAGGATATTAGTGAGGGGAAACCCGTTCCGCTAAGCGGCGTGGTCTCACTTAATATCAAATACCGAGAGTATAGTATTATTCACACCAAGATTGATGTCTATCTCAAAGTTTATGTTTTCCCCTTAAACTCTCGGGTGCTCAAAATTAATTTGAGTAGGCTGAGGGTTGAGGATTTTCAGGTTTTAGTAGGTGGATGAATAAAGCTTCTAAAGACAAGCAGGAGGCTAAAGCTAGCTATTTAGGAGTCGTTATGCTTTTATTTCCAATGTGTTGTGTTAAGTCAGTTATGACTATTTAGTACTCTAGTCATCCAAGGGGGCATCTTCATGTGTCGCTCTTTGCGCATTTTGTAATAATTATATTTGATCTAAACCTAGGAAACGTTGGGATTATGTAATCTTGATATGAAATATGTTTTATGAAATGTAATCAGAAATGTTTTGAGAAATCTATGATTTTGTTTCATATTCATATGCTTCTGATATTATATATACCATTAACTTACCATATTTGGTCACCGAAAGTTAATACTATGGATGACTGTAGCATCTATAGCGCTTAACTTTGAGCCTCCAGGTTGGGGATGTTACAACTTGGTATCAGAGCATAGGTTTATGAAAAACTTTAAAATAAATGATTTTTGAAAACATAATCCTAAGGAATTAGAGATAAGATTGGGGTATGGGATAACGCTATAGTGACGTACTTGTATTTGCTATATATAATTATACGCTTGATCTCTATTCTCTTATCTCTCTTAGGCTATTCTTCTATATCTCATGAGGCTTGAATATATATATATGGATGCTAGAAGTGGAAGAGATAACCTTGGTGGAAGCACCACAACAAATGGAAATGCCAAACCAAATACCAGGAGAAACCTTGGTCAGGCACAAGTAGGAAATGTGGGTGCTGGTGTTCTGCAAGTTGACATGGGAGCAATGTAACATGATGCAGGTGGATGTTGCTGCTGGATTAGTTGCAGGAAAAATCTAGGAAGCTCCAGTGGTGAATAAATATGCTATTCTGTGTAGAGATTATGCTCAGTTGGGAGGAAAGCCATTTATAGGAACTAAGGATGCAATCGAAGTAATGAATTGGCTGCTTCATTGTGAAAGAATTTTTACTGATCTAGGGCTCAATGATGAGCAGAAGAGAAGGATTGCTTTTAGACAGCTTCAAGGAGCAGCGCTATACTTGTGTAACATCGTTACAGTAGAAGTTAATGAGGAGATCATGACATGGGCTGATTTCAAAATGAGATTTAGGGAAAGGTTTAAGTCCAAGATTGCAAAGTCCACTATGCTCAAGCAGTTTGCTGAGTTGGAGCAGGGGGATATGACCGTACTTGAGTATGCGAGGAGGTTTGAGGAGCTAGCAAGATATGGCTATGCTACAGTTGATACTAATATTAAGAGAAATGAGAAGTTCATCAGGAGGTTGAAGCTTGAGCTTGCTAGGGCTATGATATCGCACATTAGGGATCCATGTGATGTTGTGAGATGGCATTGAAATATGAAGAGATGCTTGCTTTTCTGGAGAAAAGTAAGGCAAAGGAAGTCCAGGTACGGCAGAGTTAGAAAAGAATGTTTTTTTCATAAGAAAGGAGCACAGAAGGGTGGAGCTGCAAAGAAAGGGAAGTTGGAGGTTGTCTGCTTTAAGTGTGATAAGAAAGGGCATTTTGCTAATAAATGTCGCTCAGGAGATGGAAAGAAAGTGATTGGGAAGAAGAATATCAGGTGCTTCAACTGCGATTAAATTGGACATTATAAGAACTAGTGCGAAGAGCCTGCTAAGGATGGAAAAGGCAAAGTGTTGGCATTGGAGCCAGCTACCTCGAGGCTAACAACAGAGGAAAGAGGGAAGGCGATGTTGGGAGGTACGCTTCAGATTCCTGGTATGTCAGTTTGCATTCTATTTGATACTAGTGCATCGCATTCTTTTATATCTCGTTGTTTAGTAGATAAGCTTAACATAAACACCTATATTTAGTTACTTCCTTAAGGGTTGCAAATTCGACAGGAGGGTATACTACACTTGGGATGAAGTGTGACCACCTAGGGTTTGATTTGTTAGGTCATACCTTTGTTTGCAGTTTGCATGTGTTTGATTTCGTAGGGTTTCGAATAATTTTGGGTATGGATTGATTAAGTAAGTACGATGTTAGGATATTTTTCCATGATAGGAAAATATCGCTTAGATACCCTGACTGTAGTGATGGGATTGTATGTATCGTAGAAAACCTTAGTTGTTAGGTGAACGCTTTGCTGGGTGTTGTGGAGGTAGAAGATGAGTTAGATCGAGTTTTCATGGTTAGAGAATTCGTGGATGTTTTTGAACCTGTAGTAGGATTGCCACCGAAACGAGCCATTGAGTTTCAGATAGATTTAGTAAATGGAGCAAAACCAGTAAGTAGACCACCAAGCAGGATGATACCTACCGAGATGAGGGAGCTAAAAGTGCAGTTGGTGGATTTGGAAGGCAGGAATTTTATTAGGCCAAGTAGTTACCTTGGGGAGCAGCCATAGTGTTTGCTAAGAAGCTGGATGGATCGTTGAGGTTATGTATTGATTATCGTAAGCTGAATGAGAAGATGATAAAGAATCGATATCCGTTGCCTAGAATTGGCGATTTGTTCGATCAGTTGAGTGGAGCCAAAATATTTTCCCAGTTGGATCTAGCAACAGATTTTCATCAGCTTAGAGTAGCAGAGGTAGTATTCCTTTGACAACATTTAGAACTAGATATGGATCGTACAAATGGTTAGTGATGCCGTTCGAACTAACTAATGCGTCGGCGTTCTTTATAGATTTGATGAACTGAATCTTCCAAGAGCATTTGGATAGGTTCGTGTTAGTGTTTATAGATGATACTTTGATGTACTCTAGAGATGAAAGGGGGCACGAAGTTCATCTTAGAGTGGTTCTTGAGAAACTAAGGCAGCATTAGCTGAAGGCGAAGTTTTCAAAGTGTCATTTCTGGAAGAAGGAAGTGAAGTTTCTTGGTCATGTAGTCTCAATGAAAGGGTTGTCTATAGATCCGACTAAGATTGAAGCGGTGAATAATTGGAAGAGACCCAAAACAGTGACTTAGATAAAGAGTTTTCTTGGATTAGCCGGGTATTATCAGAGGTTTATAAAGGATTTTTCATGGATAGCAGCACCGATAACTAAGCTAATGCGAAAGGATGTTAAGTTTGTTTGGATCGATAAGTGTGAGGAAACATTCCAGAGTTTGTAACACTTATTGACTCATGCACATGCGTTGGTTGTTCCAAAAGGGAATCAGGATTTTGTAGTATATATAGATGTGTATGGAACTGGATTAGGAGCTACGTTAATGCAGAGAGGTAAAGTGATTACCTATGCTTCTTGACAGCTTAGACAACACGAGGTTAGATATCCAACGCATGATTTGGAATTAGCTACGGTGATATTTGCATTGAAAGTGTGGAGACATTACCTTTTGGGAGAAATATTTGAATTGTATATGGATCATAAGTCCTTAAAGTATTTATTCTCTCAAAAGGAGCTGAATATGAGACAATAGAGATGGTTGGAATTTATAGCTGCTTATGACTTTAGAATTGAGTACACACCAGGAAAAGGTAATAAGGTTACAGATGCAATTAACACTAAACATCAGAATGCAATGTTGGCAATGATAGCTGAGTGGAATGATTTGGCAGCGTTGACGAAATGTAGAGTGCAGTGGAGATCTGATGTTAGATCCAGTAAGGAAACTGCTATGTTGTCATATTTAGAAGTTTGACCAGTTATGATTGAAAGGGTTGCTTCTAAGCAAGGAGAAGATCCAATATTAGTTGAACGAATTAAGAAATTAAGCGATGGAACAGAGAGCGATGACTTAAAGGATTTTAGTCTTGACCTGAATGGGTGGTTGAGAAAGAAAGGGAGATTGTGTGTTCCGAATATGGGAGACATTAGGAAGAGAGTTTTGGAGGAATGCCTTCGTTTGAAGTTCACTATTCATCCGGGAGGAACTAAAATGTATCAGGACATGAAGATGAGTTTCTTCTGGGAAGGTATGAAGAAGGATGTAGACTAATGGGTAAAGCAATGCTAGAACTGCCAACAGGTAAAAGCCGAACATCAGAAGCCAAGTGGGTTACTTTAATCATTATATATTCCAGTATGGAAGTAGGATTCTATTTCTATGGATTTTATAGACGGGTTGCCAAGATCTAATAGAGGAAATAAAACTATATGGGTTATAATGGACAGGTTAACCAAGAGTGCCCATTTCATTTCAGTTAAGTCAACTAGAACGACACATGTTTTGGCTAAGCCGTTTATGAAAAATGTAGTTAGACTTCATGGAATTCCTAGTAGCATAGTAAGTGATAGAGATTCCTTGTTCACTAGCGAGTTCTGGAAGAGTCTACAGGAGATTTTAGGAACCAAGCTCAAGATGAGTACCGCTTAGCATCCACAAACCCACGGACAAACTAAAAGAGTTAACAAAGTCTTAGAGGATTTTTAATGAGCTTTTGTGTTAGATTTTGGGGGATAATGAGAAGAACAATTACACTTAGTCGAGTTTTCATAAAACAACATCTGTTAAGCTAGTATAGGGATGGCACCCTTTGAAGCTTTGTATGGAAGGCCATGCAAATTTCCAATTTGTTGGTTAGAGACAGGGAATAGATTGGTTCTTAGTCCAGATTTAGTTAGAGAAGCTACGGAGAAGATTGAGTTGATACGATCTAGGATGAAGGAAGCTCAGTCTAGGCAGAAGAGTTATGCCGATAGAAGATGGAAAGACTTAGAGTTCTCTGTTGGAGATCATGTTTTCACTAAGGTGTCACCAATGAAAGGTGTAATTTGATTCGGGAAATCAGGGAAGTTGACACCGAGATTCATAGGACTATTTCCTATTGTAGAAAGGATTGGGAAACTCGCATATAGAATAGAGTTACTAAACAGTTTGGCAGGAGTCCACCTTGTTTTCCATGTTTCTCATCTAAGGAAGTATGTTAGAGATCCGAAGAGTACTATAGCACCGACTGTGTTAGAGGACTTAGTAGTAGAGCGAATTTGACTACAGTAAGATAGCCAGTTCGTATAGTTGCGAGAGATGAGAAGAGGCTAAGGAACAAGACAGTTAGATTATTTAAAGTCTAGTGGAGCGACAATGAGAGAGACTGTACTTGGGAGACTGAAAGCAGAATTAGAGACGCTTATCCAGTTTTTTTTATGGTATGTTTTACATTTTTGATTGATTTGTTGAGTACCTTATCGTAACTTCGAGGACGAAATTCTTTAAGAAGGGGAGTCTGTAATGACCCTAAGTTTGAGTAACATTATTTAGGACATTTAATTAGTTAAATAAAATAAAATAATATAATGGTCAGGGGATAAAGATTTGTGATTAGTGAGGGTGGTCGTGCCATGTTAACAAATGAACTAACATGAGTCAAAATAAAATAAGTTGGGGGAGTTAGATAAGGGGAAAAATAGGAATAAGTAGATCCTTATGCCCTAAACCTTTAAACTCATTCATTTCATACGTTCATTATCAAAATGAAAATATAGAGGCCGACCACCATTAAGCAAGAATAAGAGGAAGATAACCAAAAGGAAGAAGCTAAATCAACATAATCCATTCTCAAATCTCAACTCCTTAACCTCAAAGCTAAGGTAAATAATAACTACATTCATGTTTTCTATTGTTTTCGGTTTTAAGTTGAATCCAAACTATTTTGGAAATGTTTTGCCATGTTTTGAATGTTAAAATGGAGATATATGATTGTTGATGATTTATGCTAATTCATATAGATTTTATGATATGTTTTAATGTGAAAACCCTATTAAATGACATCCAAATGCCTTGCAATTCTAGGTTTAGATCAAAGTGTTCCAATTTTCAAAATTTTCTGAATTGATGTGGAATTTATATTAATTTTCTAGTAAAGAAAATAAATATTTAGGTTTAAAATAATTTACGACTAAATTATATATGTTTTGGGTCGGAAATTTATATATGTTAGAAAACATATTTAAAATGATTTATAAGAACTTTTATAGAATTTTCCCAAGTGTTTTAATGAATATATAAAATTATTTAAGGTATGGGACTTAAATGTTTTATATATTTATAAAAGGAGAAGGCGTATTTTGTAAATAATTTAATTTGTCATTTCTAAAATTTTTGGAAGTTCTTTTAGAAAAGAAATTAGCAACTAATCGTATTTTGACAGAAAAGGCAGGTTAGTTGAAAAGAATTACTTTAAAAGGTTAAAAATAAGATTAAACGTGCTTTTTGCATGTTTAGCCACTTTCGGCACCTATGTTTCGACCCAGAACTCTCGCCTTCACCACTATTGAAACCAATGCGCATGGCATCAAAGGGTTGGTGCACAGTGAATTGGACTGGGCGAAAGGTATGTAGTCGAAACAGGGGTTTCGAAGGGGTTGAAGTTTTACTTTCCTTTTAAATGAAAATGCGCCTACTTTTCTTTTTATTTCAACTAGGTTGGCTTCCGACTGGGTCAAATTGTTTTAAAGGAAAGTTTTTGAAAGAGGTTGCGCCTTTTGTTTTAAGTAAATGCTTTCGAGGGGGCCGAAACCCCTAGCTGCTGCATCTTACCTTTTGAAGCATTGCCTTCGAAAGGGTTTCTTTATTTTAAAACCTTGTCACTTCTCCAATGCTTCGAAGGGTTAGTTTCGACACCATCACTTCTTTACTTAGGAATTTCTTTCGAAAGAGTGCTTTCGACTTAGTTGTTTTATGAACCTTTTGTTCTATTCAAGGTAAAACCCAAAGATTTCGAAAGGAATAGTTTTAAATGGTTTTGAAATGTTATTCCACGTGTTTAACTTTAACCCAAATGCTTTTGAAAGGTTTGTTTATAGAAAATGATTTGAGTGCTTTCGAAAGGATTAAAAGAAGGTTTCGAAGGGGTGGTTCCCCAATGGTTTCGAAAGGTTTTAAGTGGAAGGTTCCAATGTTTTCAAAAGGCAATGATTTTAGTATGATGTCAAAGGTTTTAAAGCTTTTGAAAGAAAGGTTTTTCAATGTTTCGAAAGGTTAATAAGATTGGTTTCGAATGGGTATGTTTTGGCCTTTGGCATAAGGTTTTACTTGTACCAAAAGGGGTACTTTCAGTGGATTCGAAAGGGTACTTTCAAAGGTTTAAATGTTTTCATCAAAAAGGTTTTGTGTAAATTATATATAACATGGCTAGGTGATTTGAGTAAAGCATAGAGTATATTTTCCTTGTTTAAAGAATGATTTAAAGGTTTAAATCAATTTGAGAGAGAAAGTTTTCAAGTAAAAATTTATGGGTAGTTAACCCTAAGTAAAATGACTCAGATATTTGTATACCAGATGGGACTGGTATGGGGTCGCGCCCTATGCATTAGGTATTAGCCCCTAGTTAATTTAGTCCAAAGTTCTAGTGTGTAGGGTTTTTGTAAGTGACTACTGTGTGGCTAGTTATCACTTAGGATCATGTAATATGGAATATATTATAATCTTAATGCGGAAATAGATAATAATAATAAAGCAAATAAGAATAAGCACACCAGGAGTTTTTATACTGGTTCGAACTTCCCGTTCTACATCCAGTCCCAGACTTCCTTTTGGAATTTAAACTCAATAAACCCTCACTTAACCCGGAGGAATAGGTATACAACACCTGAGCAGCCCAACATGATTTTTCCGCCTCTAACAGCCGAAAGAGGACTTTTACGGCCTGAACAACCGAACAGGACTTTTACTAGTATAAGAAAATAGTTGACAATTGTGTTCTGAATAACACTGATATGTCTTTAAGTATACAACCTTCCTATAATCAAATCCTCAAGTATATATTGTGTGTGTGTGAAGATATGAAAGGAAGATATTGCTTAGAATCAAAGAATATATTGATTAGTTCAGAGATTCAAGCAATATAAAGGTTGTGATTGCTTTTAGAATGCAGGGATAGATAGTAGAGAGTATGGTCAGAAAGCAAAATGAAATTCGGTGATTTGGAAAATGATTTTGATGTGTTTATATAGTAGACAAACAACTACAACTATTCACGAAGAGTTTTGATCAAAAGATGCAGCCATATCTCTTCAATTTGGATCGTCACTCTTCGCAAATGGAAGTGTCTCTTCAGAAAAAATAGTTGTTAGAATCGTTCAGTCGACCGAGCAAAATCGACCAGTCAACTGAATATTCAAAGATTGTGTAAAACAGAGTATATCTGTGCAACTGAACAGGTTCAGTCGATTGGTCATTTTTGGTCAGTCGACTGACTTGGTTGTCAGTGCACAATTAATACTTTCTTTAAAGAATTTGAATCTTAAAACAACTTTTATTTTGTGTAAACTACTTGAGGATAGATTTTAACAATTTCAACCTATATCTAATGACTAAAACTTCAATAAATAAACATACTATACTTAGATTTGAAGTCTTGTCTCCTTTGTAGTTTAATAGCATATCTCATTCTCTTTTTGTCGCTTGATCGTATAGTCTCATCACTTGATTGTTTAAGCTTTTTGTCATGAATCAAAACTCATGATTCAACATTCTCCCCCTTTTTGATTGATGACAACCAGTTTTAGATGATACTATATTTTAAGAATTATATAACGGAAGTTATATATATCTCACCCTGAATATTTGGCGACATATCTAATCCTGCAAAGAATTGGTTAGTCATACAAATTTCTCACCCTTTGTCATCGACAAAAAGGAAATAACTAATAATTATATCATTGTGAACTAACATCTTAATAATCACAGAATGTTTATACAATTTTTTTTTAAATTTTACCGAGCTATTTATACTAGCTCATAAAAAATAGTAGAATGTTTTGAATTTAAAAGAAAATAACTTACTACCACGAAGCAAGAATTACCAACATCACTCACTGGAACCTGAATCTGTATCTTCTTCCACTTGAACTGGTCCTTTGTCTCGTGAAGAACTTTTCACAAATTGTCTGCCACCCCTATTTCCACTAGTGTCAGAACTTGTGTAATGACCCCGGATTTTAATTAAGGTTAAATTGATAATTGATTGAATTTTTGAATAAAAATTTGTAAAATTAATTGTAAAGTGATGCGAGTTTCCCCAAATTAAAATATATTTTGTATAAATCATTTAAATTTAAAAATATTGTAAATATTGTATATGTGTGAATATATATGTATTTGAGCATATATGAGTAAATTTGAAATAATATATATGATTTGAATTTAAATCTTAATATAAATGGTTTAAAAATAAATATAAAAGTATAGACAATTGACACAAATATAAAAATAAATAATGTTAGGTTTGGAATTGATAGTTTCTGTTATAAATAGAAATAAATAAAATAAATAAATATATATATATATAGAAATACAAGACAATAAATATTAAAGTAAAATAAATATTTAGTTATAAAATACAAAGTAAATACATTAAGTAAAATCTAACAATAAATCAAAATAGAAGTTCATTTACATTTTAAAGTAATGAAACAAGTAAACATAAAAACAAGTAAGTAATGCAAAACAAATATATAAAAGCAAGCTACAACCTGGAACAAAGCAAAAGGAAATACAAACAACATTATATATTCAAATTGAACAAATATATATATATATATATAAAGGCTCACAATAGATACACTAGTACACGCAAACAATGAAACCAGACAACACAAAGGAAGACATAGATAATTTTATATATAGATTTGTACATGCAAGACAAAGAAGATAAGTATGAACAAGACTAAAGAAAACGTATAAACATAGATGTGTATAAACTTACAAATAAAATAAGGTATGTTGTACATGATAATTAATGCAAATGCCTCTAGTACACTACCTTATATCCATCAGCCGAAATGAAGATCAAGCAAATAAAATAAGGTACATATGCATTAAAGTTTTGCATCTCTAAGTACATACAACATCATTAGCCCCCAAATGAGAAAAAAAATCTCCGAAGTAAACTCATTTGTACCTGTTAAAAACCTATCTCCTGAAAACATCTTTCTATATACACCTTTCTTATGTCATTTTCGTTCACAAAGAAAACTTAGCAAATCAGAAAAAAAAATAGAATTCAAAAACAAAAGAAATTTAAAGCCTTCGAACCTGGAAGCATTTCAAAACCTGGAGATGAAGATCAAATCGATTTCAAGCAAAGTTTCAACTCAATATACAGGCAATGATTTAAAGTTTTCAGATTTAAAAATACTAAAAGCTCTGTCTCTCTCTATTTCTTCTTAGACCAGGTGAGTAAACTTTTGATTTAAAAAGCTTAAATCTGTTCTAATCTTTGATGCATGTGATAAATCTGTTGTAAATGTGGGTTGCATGAATGAATGGATGTGAATGTATGTATATAGATAGGATAAGTCTGCGCATATGAATGCATATATATATATATATATATTATGTTCCTCTGTTGAATGACAGTTACAAATCCATTTAAATAAATTCCATTCTCCTCATATAATCAATGTTAGGCATTGATCATTAAAGTAAACTTGATTGTAAGAATGTAAACTTATTTTTAAAGATGGTTTTAAGAATTTATATTAAGTGATTATTTCAAAAGATATAAATCATAGAGAAAAAAAAATACAAGTCAAAATTTGAAAATTTGGAAATCAAGTTTAGATTGTACTATCAGATTCGTACTGCAAATTAATGATTTTAGATAATCATTTCAATATTTTTAAGTTTTTATATCTTAGGATATTGTGAGTTGACCAGAACTTGGATTTTCGTTGAATTCCGGCGATTAGCATCGAAATGGACGACATGATCAATGGTGAAGAAAGCTAACGCATCGGAGGTTATAGGAAAAATATTCGTTAATTTTTTTAGTGATAGAAGAAGTCAATCGAAGTGGTTTTAGGGTTTTATAACCAAATTTGGGTCACGAGTTTTCTGGGGAAATTGCGGCATCACGGGTTAATCGGACGAGGCCGGACCTAGGGGGATCAAGGCTGGAGGTTGAGGTGTGTCTGTGGGATGGTCGGCGTGGTCGATAATGGTTGGGATTGTCGGCGATGGGGTGGTTTTGCCGACTGAGTTGGTTCCAGGATGAACCGATTTGTTAGATTTTGAATTCATGAAGAAATTGTCGAACTGGGTAGTAGGGTTCGTCGACGAGGTCAAAGGTGACTTGCGAGTGATCTCGGCGTTGATCGGAGATGGTGCTGGCGATCGTGCACGTACACGTGCACGATGTTATGTTGGCTTCGTTCGTTCGAGTTGGGGAAGAAGGGTTGGCCCGGAGTCGTTCTCGAGTTTTTGCATGTGTGGACTCGAAGACTAGTGAGGCGGGGAAAAAACTCGAAGTAAAGCTCGTGTCTTTTGCAGTTTGTCTCGGGTCTGTTGATTTTTATGTTAAAACAGTTTTAAACTTTAAAACCAGATCAAGTTGTATTTAAAACGATTTTTGTAAAATAGTTCTTTTGCAAATGATAAATGTTAATCCAAGTTTGAATTGGGCAAAAGGTTTAAAAGTAAATTATTTCAAAATTTATTAAGTTAAAAGTGTTTTCAATCTATATAACTTTAATTTTAAAAAGTTTATAAACTTAATTTTTGTAATTAAGTGAACGATTGAAGAAAATAAAATGGTTTTATAATCCTTAATCTAACTTAAAGATTTTCAAGTTAATAAATGTATTGATGATGGCCTGTTTCCAAAGGATTATTAAATAAGGATTAAATGATAATTAAAAATAATAAAGATCAATGGTTTATCTTTTAGTTGATGAAATCTTAAATAATTAAAGAATTATTAATATATTAATGAAAGTGATTAAGGAAGAATTGATTCAATGAAGGTGATTAAAGGATAAATGATTACTTAAAAATGATTACTTAATTAAGTAATTTAATTAATGATTAAAGTTAACTAATCAAATAATTAAAGGATGATTACTCAAAGTAATTAATTTGTGATTTATTAATATAAGTGATTAGGATAATTGCTCATTGTAGTTAATCAAGGATAATTAATTTAAGGATAATTAATTAAGGGTTAATTAATTAATTAAGGGTAATTAATTTAAAGGATAATTAAATAATTAAAGAGTAATTAATTAATGATTAAAGGATGATTTATTTATTAAGGTTGATTAATAAATAATTAAAGGATAATTAATTAATGTTTGTAATTAATTAATATTAATTAATCAGGATTAGAAATTTATTCATAAGAAATTAAATCTGATTTGAATTAATCAGACAATTAACTGATCTTACTTATGAATGTTTGGATTTTACTGAATGGTTGAATTGTTTGATATTCCCTGATCTGTGATGCTGTGTGATATATTCTGATTTGTGTGTGATCTGTACTGTAGTTTATTTATCTAAAATTTATATATCTGTGATCTGTGAATAAAAGATAAGCGTTATAGTTTATATCGCTTATCAACTATATTTTTGTGTTTTGAATCTGTGATGATTGATGTTGTTGCACAATTGTGTTAAACCCCTGAACTACACTATACACACACAAATATCGATTTCATGAGGAAATCGGTTAAGTCACAGATGATTTAAATTTAATATTTTTGAAATTGAAAATTTTAATTTTAATTGATTTTGAAAATGAATTTGGGTTAAATGTTAAAGCTTTTGAAAAGGAGTTTTTAAGATAAAAGTTATTTAAAATAACTTGGTAAAGTTTTCCAATTTAAATAATTTAATTGAAATTGAATTCAAAATTTAGAATTGAATTCTATGTTTGGAAATTTTGGTTAAGAGGTATAAATGTGTTTCTATGAATTTAAACCATTTAAAAAGTATAGTTTTGAGAATTTGAAATTAACCCAAAGACTTTAACTCGTATAAATGAATCAGATTTTCCGAAATGAAAACTATTGTTTTCAAATGATAAAAGCTTTCATATAAGAAATGAAATTCTAATTTAAGTTAAAGGAATTTCAAGTTTGAATTGAAAAATGGTTTTCCCAGTTATGAGTGAATTCTTTTTGAAAGCTATGAATTGAATCTGTTTATTTTTAACAGATTTAAAATGGTGATTTGTTTAAACCATTCGAAATGAAATTGTTTTGAAAGCTATAAGTTAAATATTTGATTTAAAGATTTAACGAGTTAATCCAAATTGAAATGGAAATCGATTTAAAAAAATTATGAATGAGTCTTTGTGAAACTAAGTGAACTTTGTGAGATGAATCTTTTTGTAAAAGATTTAAAATCGTAATTTGTTTAAACCAATTAAAAGAGAAAGATTTTGGGTAATAAGTTGTAACTTAACTGAAATCCCAATATCCATCTATTTTTAAATATTGCGCTCATTATTCGGTTTAGCCGGGAGAGGACCTTTGTGTCACACAACCCATTCCGAATAATGATACGTCATATATGGATCGCAATTGAAGACCGGGTATTTGCGAGAACGATAGGATAACCTATCGATTGTCTCTGCACTAAGTTGCTCTGGTATAGAGATTTCCTAAGTGATGGGAAGTCCGATCGGGATTGTGAATACCCGGATTGCAAGGGCTTCTTCGGAAGTGCCTTCGGTTCTGTTCTAACCCGGAACAGACTTGTATGGTTACATGTCTGACATTACATTTTGAGATATAAAGCAGATTTCTTTCAAATACATTTCTGTTGGTGGCGGAGAATTTATTCTCTTAGGTTAACACCCTTCTCTGAGACGTACGAGCTTAGAGGTTGTGTAGTTGAAGGTTATCAACGATATACTCCCAATTTGGTAATGTGGCATGCTGAGTGTTGCTGCGTGTTGATCATTTATTGATCATTTATGATCAAAGCGTGGCTTTGTGAAAAGCGTAGCTTTGTGGACGAGACCTCATCGAACCTCACAGACCGGAAATGGTCGAAACAGGAATGATGCGGCAAGGTTATGAGGGTCACGCCCTTTATGGTATGTCATTTCCTTCTAGAAAAGGGTGGTATCATGGTATGGAGCCTAGATACTTACTCATGTGGACTCACTTTATTTATTATGTATGATGTTGGTATAGAGAGCTCTCGGATAAAGGTCCCAAAGGACCGGGGGTGGCATACTCGAGAAGTAGTTACCTATTCCCAGAGGTAACCCGGCCTTGTGTTGGCAGAGAGCCGGGTAGGTTCTCGGGACATCCATCCAGAGGCGTACCCATTGACAGTGGGAAGTTCCTGTGACGCCCCACCTCTATGCTCATAATAACAAAGAGTATTAAAAGAAATACTGTCTATTATTACGAAGAATAAGGCTGGATAGGAGCGGCCATCCGTAGTTGGCCTTACGCTAATATTGGTTACCTTGATAGGAGTGGTATATACTTTTCATTTTTCATCTTATTTATTTACTCCCATCGCCATACCCAATTATCAGTATAAAACAAACTACGATGGTTCATAATAGTTTAGGACATTAGATATAATAATAACACAGATAATATAAATGCGGAACACAGATAAAACATGTGACGACCGCCCATGACCCCTGCACCGAATCTAAAGATAGAGCGCTGTAAAGTGTGCCAGGCGACCATGGACGATTGTCAAGGTAAGATTTAAAACAACAGAATCTATCGTATTACTCACAGCGCATGGACAAAATACAATAGAACATATAGAACATATGTATAGTGAAGCTTTACAGAACAAAATGACATCATATAAAACTCCATAATAGTTGAATACAAGCATCCACATAGTCAATACATCAAGCCTCACTACATATCTCTCAGAGAATACAAAACAGCGGAATATCCAGTACATAATAAGAAGATAATATGCAACCCTCCGGCTCGTCTTCGATATCAGCATCGTGAGAAGAGAACAGCACCTGTCACCTGCTACCTAGTCTGCCCGTCCCAAAATGGACGAACAGCCCAAGGCAATAAGAATTAAAACATAAAGCCTTGAGTCAGACAAAAGTCTTAGTGAGCAGTAAATTAACTAACAACATACCAAAAGAGCATAAAGGAAAAGGAATAGGAATACAACCCTCCCACTCCAACCTCATTCTACAGTGATAGCCTCCAGACACACACTAAGCAGAAGCAAACATAGCAGAGCATACAATTTAAAGTAAAGCTAATATCACTCGAGTCAAGGGCGATGTTTTCCAAGTGCCAAGGCCTAAATCAGATAAGCACCCAGAAAATACCGCTCTTGAGTCCGAATGACGATACAACCAAACATCCATGACTCTGGCTATCACTGTTATCATTGCTTCGATATCACCGTTAATTGAATGACCGGCACATTCTTTCAGCCGTCCGTCAAGGGCTAATGGAAACCCCGGTTCTAGACATAACTCCCGCACGTCGTCGCAGCCCGTGCCTAGGACTATCGAATCTGCCCAGAGTACTCGACCATCAACAGTTGGCCGTTGGGACTATCGAATCTGCCCAAACGTACTCTTGCTTAGAGCATGCTAGAACCTTCAACAACGATGCTATCCAAGCCTCCTAGTCATCCTCCTCGACGACTATTCTCATATCCATTCATTCTCCTCAACTCGAATCATATCACCGAGTTATCAACATGCTTGGAATGATCCCGTCTGGATTAGACCAAGTCTTCATCACATGATTGCCTCGCTTCATTACATCCTCGCAAAGCCTCATTTCATCATCACATCATCAAATCTATGCATAAGAGCTTCATCATCCCGCTACATATGCCACGAGCAGCTTTCCCAATTCAAGAGCCTTTCCCTTAGCTTTTGAATCACCTTCGATCTAAATCTAGTCATCAATCATCTAGTTCATAACAATCAATCAAATCAAACATCAATCCAAGTAATCAAGCATTCAAAAATGATCTAAGTAGACAATTATAACAATAATGGCATTTTCGTAATTAAAGAGTTGAAAGTCCAATAAGCATGAAAACATGGATTATATCTCTACAAACTTGATGAATGAACTTGCATAGGTTAACATATGATAAAATGGATGTAACATCATCATGAACAATGGATCTATATGGATCTATACTTAGGATGAAGAAAATGCATGGAAATCTCTATTTTAACACCAAATCGAGCCAACAATCCGATATACTCCTTTGGATCCGTGTGAGAGATAATCACCACTCACCAAATCACCTAAACAAACCCAAATCAACACGCTTCAGATCTGGACAGCAAAGGATCAAGCTTGATCTATCACGAATCCGCTTCAAATGATGAAATCTCTCTTGAAAAGATGAAGATCTTCAACTTAAGCTCTTGAATCTTCAATCTTGATCTTTGATTTGGATGGAAGGAAGCACTAGATTAGAGTGGAGAAAAGAAGTGAAGAAGTGTAGAAGTCGAGCTCTCAAAATGGCAGCACTTCGTCGCTTCAAAATCCGGATCCCAAAAAGTGAGAACAACCCCTCCTATTTATAGCTGAAAACTGCCCTTAAGTCGTAACTAGTCTATCTCCTAAGTCGTTTCCGACTCACGACTCAAGCCCCTACGACTCAACAACCCCCTACGACTTAACCAAGCTACGAGTCAACACACGCTCCTACGATTTAATCCTCATCTGTCTACGACTCACGACAAAACAGCCATCTCCTAAGTCGTATACGACTTATAGCATCTTCCAACTCAACACAAAGGCTACGACTCATCAGAAGATACGACTTAACAAAGAGTTCAACCTACGACTCATCAAATAACTGGTACGACTCATCAGACAACATGAGTACGACTCATCAGACAACTTGAGTACGACTCATCACCTTAACTTGGGTATACGACTCAACCACTAAGTCGGTTGCGACTTAACACCTTCGTCTATATGACTTAACGACTTAACAACCTGCTGGGATACGACTTAGCTGGTTAGACGAGACAACTCATTCTACGACTTATTAGTTAACTCGGTCACGACTTATACTTGGCAGAAGATACGACTCATCACATCTATGCTTCTACGACTTATGACCGCTAACTCCTCAGTCGCTCACGACTCAACAGCTTACTGGAATACGACTCATCGAACAAACACTAAACTCGGCAACGACTTATGAATGCGTGTGACCTAACATATGACTCGGTCACGACTTAACCCCTTAGGTCGCCTACGACCTAACCAAAGCCAACAACTAGTCTTCCTTAAGTCGTCTAACGACCTAACTCCAAGCCCTGTGTCAACACTCCCATCTCCTAAGTCGTATACGACTCACGACTTATGCTAAGTCGTGAATGACTTAGGACTTAGCCAAAAATTGCCTAAAATCTGAAATGGCTCAAAATGCTAAAACTCCAGATTCTGTCGAACTTATCGATCCGTTAAAAATACGGGTCGTTACATTCTCTCCCCCTTAGGAATTTCGCCCCCGAAATTCCAAACAAACAAAGCAATCGAAGACTATTCTGTACGCCTACCAACCATAACAATCAGCAAACCATGCATCCAATTCTAGCTTAGCGTACAGAATTCTAAGACTTAGAACAAGTTACAATGTTGTTAGATGATACGACACCTTAGGGCCATACCTTGAAGAGTTCAGGATGAGCTGCCTTCATCCTCTCTTCCACCTCCCACGTACAGTCGTTATCATCGTCACTCCATTGTATCTTTAGCAATTTAACTACCTTTCTCCTAAGCTGTTTCGTGTCGGTTTCAACAACACGAAGCGGCTTACGAGGTCTTCTATCGACTGGATCAACTTCGAAATCTTCACAGCTATCAGCAGAAACCACTGTATTCGAATCGTGCACATACTTCCGTAGATATGATACATGAAAAACATTGTGCACACCCGACATCTTCTCAGGTAACTCCAACCTATAGGCGAGCTTTCCAATTCGCTCGATGATCGGGAATGGTCCAACAAATCTTGGAGTTAATTTTCCTTTCTTCCCGAATCGAATAACATTCTTTAGTGGAGAAATCTTCACAAAAACCATATCTCCTGCGTCGAATTCCAAATCCTTTCGACGCTTATCAGCATAACTCTTTTGACGGTCTTGGGCTGCCTTCATTCGTTGCCGAATGATTTCTATACAATCTGAAGTCTGACGAATCATCTCTGGCCCAAGCATCAGCTTTTCTCCAGTTTCCAACCAACATGTTGGAGAGTTACACGGTCTTCCATACAATGCCTCATACGATGCCATACCAATGCTTGACGGGTAACTGTTGTTGTACGCAAACTCCACCAAATGAAGGTGATCTTCCCATGATCCTCCGAAGTCCAAAACACATGCTCTGAGAAGATCTTCCAAAACTCGGTTGACTCTCTCGGTCTGACCGTCTGTTTGGGGATGATAAGCTGTACTCAAACACAACTCGGTTCCCAAGACTTCCTGGAAGCTCTTCCAAAATCCACTAGTGAACAATGGGTCTCGATCGCTCACTATACTCTTCGGGATACCATGGAAACGAACTATCCACTTAACATACAACTCAGCCAACTTTGATGCAGTCCTAGTCGATCGAACAGGAATGAATCGTGCACTCTTAGTCAGACGATCCACAATGACCCAAATCCCTTCATTTCCCGTTCTGGTTCTAGGCAATCCATCGATAAAATCCATCGACACTTGTTCCCACTTCCATGTAGGAACTTCTAATGGCTGAAGCAATCCACTTGGCTTCTTCTGTTCGGCTTTAACCAACTGGCAATTCATACACTGGGAAATAAAATTTCCAACATCCTTCTTCATACCTTCCCAGTAGTAGGTTCTCTTCATATCCCGATACATCTTATTCCCACCTGGATGAATTGTCAACTTCGAGTGATGACTTTCCTTCAGAACCTCACTCCTCAATTCATCTATATCGGGAACAACTAGTCGTCCTTGCTTCCGAAGCCAACCCTCTCGATCGACCTCGAATCCTTTATCCTTTTCTGGATCCAATCCAGATCCCAATTCACGGATAATCTTGACAAGCTTATCATCTCGCTTTTGGCTCTCGCCAATCCTTTCCACAAGAGTGGGTCTTATTGATAAGTTTGCCAACATCTCAGGTTCCAATTCACATCTAGGCCTGAAGTCAAATCCAGCTAAATACTCGAGACTCTTCCATTCAGAAAACATGGCTCCCAATCCTGCATGTCTTCGACTTAACGCATCTGCCACTGCGTTACCTTTTCCCGGAGTATAAGCTATACCAAAATCATATGATGCCAAAAACTCTAGCCAACGTTGCTGCCGAAGATTCAAATCCTTTTGGGAGAAAAGATACTTCAGCGACTTGTGATCCGTAAACAACTCGAATCGAACTCCCAACAGATAATGTCTCCACATCTTCAAAGCAAATACAATCGCCGCCAATTCCAAATCATGAGTTGGGTAATTCCTTTCATGCGGCTTCAGTTGTCGACTGGCATACGCAACAACTTTATCCTTCTGCATCAACACTACTCCAAGTCCAGTACCACATGCGTCGGTGTAAACCACCATCTCATCATTCCCACTTGGAATAGTCAAAACAGGAGCACTCGTCAATCGCTCTTTCAGGATTCCGAAAGCTTGCTCACACTTAGCATCCCAACTGAACACTTGGTTCTTTTTCGTCAATCCTGTTAACGGTGCAGCTACCTTGGAGAAGTCTTTGATAAACCGTCGATAATATCCTGCTAATCCAAGAAAACTTCTCACATCAGATGCATTCTTAGGTCTAATCCAATCCTGGATTGCTGCCACCTTAGCGGGATCAACCGCTATTCCACTTCCAGAAATCACATGGCCTAAGAACCTCACTTCACTCTTCCAGAAGTGACACTTCGAAAACATAGCCTTCAGCTGATGTTTCCGCAAGATTTCCAAAACCATACGCAAGTGCGTCTTGTGCTCCTCTTCCGTTCTGGAATAAATCAGAATATCATCTACGAACACAAGTACGAACTTGTTCAATTGATCTCTGAACACTCTATTCATAAGATCCACAAAATATGCTGGCGCGTTAGTTAATCCAAACGGCATTACCAGCCACTCAAAGAAACCGGATGGTGTCCTAAAAGCGGTCTTCGGCACACTATCCTTAGCCACTCTCAACTGGTGAAATCCCGTTGCCAAATCCATCTGAGAAAACACCTTAGCTTCGTGAAGCTGATCAAACAAGTCATCTATTCTCGGCAATGGATACTTGTTCTTCTTAGTCACCTTATTCAGCTCACGATAATCGACGCACAATCTCAATGACCCATCTGCCTTGGTTGCAAACACAACTGGTGCACCCCACTCGGACACACTATGCCGAATGAATCCTTTCTGTAAAAGGTCATCAACTTGCACCCTCAACTCCTGCTGTTCCCTAGGCGCCATCCGCCTAAGAGGCATCACAACAGGTCTGGCTCCTTCAACTAGATCTATACGAAACTCGATCTCTCTATGCGGCGGCAACCCTTTGACTTCGTCAAAGACATCCTCGAATCCATTTGCGATTGGCACTAAAGACAGTCCATCCCGTGGAACAACTAGCGAATACATGAAGCTCATGAAGATGCCTTCCTCATGCTTACATCGTATCACAATCTTTCGCCCCTCCACATTCTCGACTGTCACCTCCAGCCTCTCACAATCAACCTTAGCCGCATACTTCCTAAGCCAGTCCATACCCAAGATAATTCCGAACCCCGCAAAGTTCAGAACAAAGCAATCACAAAAAAAAGAGCAACCATGACTCGACACAATTAGACCACGGCATAACATACACAAACAAGACGAACCCCCAACTGGATTAGTCACAACCAATGGCCTATCAACAATATCCGGCTTCAAATCTAACCGGCCTACTAGTTCATTACAAACAAACGAATGCGATGCTCCAGTATCAAACAAAACTCTAACTGGAATACCACATAGGAAAAGAGTACCTTGAACCACCACACTCTTTCCCTTTTCTTCAGCAGTAGGAGCTTTCGAAGACGAAGGAACAGCTCCCAAAGCATAAGCTTGCACAATCTGCTTGTCCTTCCTCGGCTCTGGACAATTCTTCCTAAAATGTCCCGGCTTGTCACAGTTATGACACTTCATCGGCACCTTAGGATTCTTACAATCCTTCGAGAAATGGCCCTTCTGCTGACAGTTGTAGCAAGTCACCTTGCCTTTCGGCTTCTTCTGACCATCCTTACCCTTCTGCTGCTGCTGCTTCCTCTTCTTGTTTCCACCCTGCTGGGGTTTAGACTCTTCCCTGGTCACAGCAACAACAGATCCATCCTTAGGAAACAGACTCTCATGCCTGAGAGCTTTCTCCACAAGCTTCTCAAATGAATCGTCCAAATGATCCACCAACTGCCTCCCAAGATAACTATCCAAGCCGGTCACAAACTTCTCATTCTTCTGATAAGCAGATTCAATATATGACCGAGCATACTTGGACAAAGCTTCAAACTCAGAAACATACTCAAGAACAGATCTTCCACCCTGCTTGAGCTCTACAAACTTCTTGAACAGAACAGACTTCTGAGCTGTAGAAATGAACTTAGCTTCAAATCTGACTTGGAATTGCTCCCAAGTAATCTCTTCTTCCGGAGTAGTGATGGTAATAGAGTTCCACCAATCAGAAGCTCTCCCTTGAAGCTGCCTCGATGCCAACTTCCTCTTAGTTGCATCATCAATTCCCAAATCACCAAAGATCCTTCTACAAGCATCTATCCACCTCTGGACCTCAATGGTAGATTCTGTTCCCAAGAAAACCTTCCCTCCAAGAGCACTATAATCCTTGCACAACTTAGCAAAATCCACTGGTTTCGGAGTTTGAACTTGAACTCCAACATCAACTGCTGCCCCCGGAACTGGTATCCTTCTCATGATCGAAGTCATCATAGCTTCGAACATGGCTGCATAGTCAGTAGTCTCTTCAGTAGCACGGCCTTCCCTAGCAGCTGGTCTCCCTCTTCGACTCATTCTCAATATCTATAAAAAGGAATGATTAGAACATCTAGAGAAACAACTGCATAAAGGACTCAAACTCTACTAAGCTACTGTATTATATATAGTATTCATCCATCAAAATACAATTACGTCTCTCATACGTAGTTACGACGGTGAGCGTTGGATAAAATCGATTAACCAATGCTCTGATACCAAATGTGACGACCGCCCATGACCCCTGCACCGAATCTAAAGATAGAGCGCTGTAAGGTGTGCTAGGCGACCATGGACGATTGTCAAGGTAAGATTAAAACGACAGAATCTATCGTATTACTCACAGCGCATGGACAAAATACAATAGAACATATGTATAGTGAAGCTTTACAGAACAAAATGACATCATATAAAACTCCATAATAGTTGAATACAAGCATCCACATAGTCAATACATCAAGCCTCACTACATATCTCTCAGAGAATACAAAACAGCGGAATATCCAGTACATAATAAGAAGATAATATGCAACCCTCTAGCTCGTCTTCGATATCAGCATCGTGAGAAGAGAACAGCACCTGTCACCTGCTACCTAGTCTGCCCGTCCCAAAATGGACGAACAGCCCAAGGCAATAAGAATTAAAACATAAAGCCTTGAGTCAGACAACAGTCTTAGTGAGCAGTAAATTAACTAAGAACATACCAAAAGAGCATAAAGGAAAAGGAATAGGAATACAACCCTCCCACTCCAACCTCATTCTACAGTGATAGCCTCCAGACACACACTAAGCAGAAGCAAACATAGCAGAGCATACAATTTAAAGTAAAGTTAATATCACTCGAGTCAAGGGCGATGTTTTCCAAGTGCCAAGGCCTAAATCAGATAAGCACCCAGAAAATACCGCTCTTGAGTCCGAATGACGATACAACCAAACATCCATGACTCTGGCTATCACTATTATCATTGCTTCGATATCACCGTTAATTAAATGACCGGCACATTCTTTCAGCCGTCCGTCAAGGGCTAATGGAAACCCCGGTTCTAGACATAACTCCCGCACGTCGTCGCAGCCCGTGCCTAGGACTATCGAATCTGCCCAGAGTACTCGACCATCAACAGTTGGCCGTTGGGACTATCGAATCTGCCCAAACGTACTCTTGCTTAGAGCATGCTAGAACCTTCAACAACGATGCTATCCAAGCCTCCTAGTCATCCTCCTCGACGACTATTCTCATATCCATTCATTCTCCTCAACTCGAATCATATCACCGAGTTATCAACATGCTTGGAATGATCCCGTTTGGATTAGACCAAGTCTTCATCACATGATTGCCTCGCTTCATTACATCCTCGCAAAGCCTCATTTCATCATCACATCAAATCTATGCATAAGAGCTTCATCATCCCGCTACATATGCCACGAGCAGCTTTCCCAATTCAAGAGCCTTTCCCTTAGCTTTTGAATCACCTTCGATCTAAATCTAGTCATCAATCATCTAGTTCATAACAATCAATCAAATCAAACATCAATCCAAGCAATCAAGCATTCAAAAATGATCTAAGTAGACAATTATAACAATAATGGCATTTTCGTAATTAAAGAGTTGAAAGTCCAATAAGCATGAAAACATGGATTATATCTCTACAAACTTGATGAATGAACTTGCATAGGTTAACATATGATAAAATGGATGTAACATCATCATGAACAATGGATCTATATGGATCTATACTTAGGATGAAGAAAATGCATGGAAATCTCTATTTTAACACCAAATCGAGCCAACAATCCGATATACTCCTTTGGATCCGTGTGAGAGATAATCACCACTCACCAAATCACCTAAACAAACCCAAATCAACACGCTTCAGATCTGGACAGCAAAGGATCAAGCTTGATCTATCACGAATCCGCTTCAAATGATGAAATCTCTCTTGAAAAGATGAAGATCTTCAACTTAAGCTCTTGAATCTTCAATCTTGATCTTTGATTTGGATGGAAGGAAGCACTAGATTAGAGTGGAGAAAAGAAGTGAAGAAGTGTAGAAGTCGAGCTCTCAAAATGGCAGCACTTCGTCGCTTCAAAATCCGGATCCCAAAAAGTGAGAACAACCCCTCCTATTTATAGCTGAAAACTGCCCTTAAGTCGTAACTAGTCTATCTCCTAAGTTGTTTCCGACTCACGACTCAAGCCCCTACGACTCAACAATCCCCTACGACTTAACCAAGCTACGAGTCAACACACGCTCCTACGATTTAATCCTCATCTGTCTACGACTCACGACAAAACAGCCATCTCCTAAGTCGTATACGACTTATAGCATCTTCCGACTCAACACAAAGGCTACGACTCATCAGAAGATACGACTTAACAAAGAGTTCAACCTACGACTCATCAAATAACTGGTACGACTCATCAGACAACATGAGTACGACTCATCAGACAACTTGAGTACGACTCATCACCTTAACTTGGGTATACGACTCAACCACTAAGTCGGTTGCGACTTAACACCTTCGTCTATATGACTTAACGACTTAACAACCTGCTGGGATACGACTTAGCTGGTTAGACGAGACAACTCATTCTACGACTTATTAGTTAACTCGGTCACGACTTATACTTGGTAGAAGATACGACTCATCACATCTATGCTTCTACGACTTATGACCGCTAACTCCTCAGTCGCTCACGACTCAACAGCTTACTGGAATACGACTCATCGAACAAACACTAAACTCGGCAACGACTTATGAATGCGTGTGACCTAACATATGACTCGGTCACGACTTAACCCCTTAGGTCGCCTACGACCTAACCAAAGCCAACAACTAGTCTTCCTTAAGTCGTCTAACGACCTAACTCCAAGCCCTGTGTCAACACTCCCATCTCCTAAGTCGTATACGACTCACGACTTATGCTAAGTCGTGAACGACTTAGGACTTAGCCAAAAATTGCCTAAAATCTGAAATGGCTCAAAATGCTAAAACTCCAGATTCTGTCGAACTTATCGATCCGTTAAAAATACGGGTCGTTACAAATATTCAAATTTCAAAAATAATTTATTTTCATCAAATTTAACTGATTTTGAATTGAAATTGAAAATTACAAAACAGAACTAACTTTCATATTTTCCAATGAAAATCTGACACTTGTTACGTTTAAATAGACATATTTCAAATATTAAATTTTCATTGCTAAATTTTAATTGTTTAATTTCAAGAAAAATTTAGTTAATTACGTTATAAAAATCATTAAAATTTATAGGTCGTTACAGCATCTCACATTCCAACATTATTTGGTATACAACTAAAACCATATCGCGCTTATTGGAGAATGGATTCCGTACAATGACTGGCACTGGGGCACCGTCCATCACAGTACACCTCTAGAAAATTATACCGAGGTCGAACCTATCCATCCCTGCCAACACAAGACCAGCCTACCCCTTATAGGATAGTACCGAATATGTCATCACCCTGGTTGTTCGCAACCTTTTTACTGAGATCTCATGCACAACCAATCCATAAATATGTAGATGTAGGGTAATCTAGAAAGATGACACCATACCCTAATGGGTGCGACACACATAGCCTTGATGCATCTCCCCTGATTTTCAGTCATTCCCGGTAGGCTACGTTTACTTTTTTTATATAGCAACCCAACTTGAAATGCTAATACTGCCTTCCAATCAACAACGCAATGATAACATTCATCCATCAAGTTGTTCTGGGTCTGAACAAAACAATCTCTTCAAAGATCACCGTCTTCATTATCCTCAAGATTTAACAATTCGTAACGCTCAAATCAAATCGAAATGGATTTCAGATAATTAAATCTGATCCCGGTATCTTCGAAACGATCAAAGAATTTGGCCAGATTTGATAGTCGGTTATTTAACTATCAAAGTACACACATAAGCAGTCACTAGGCCCATATTTTAAATCTTTTAAACATTTATTTCAAAATATCTTTACAAAGATATAAATCTCTTTTAGTATTTCAACATTTGAGAACAATATCAAATACTTAAATCCATAACAAGATATTCTCAAATCATAACAACACTTACAAATCCCATTTATACAAATCTCGAGGAAATTTACAAATGGATTCCAATCATTTCCAAAACTTTATATATATATATATATAATAAGTATTTTTTTAAAAGAATAATCATATATTTTCAATCCATGTTTAAGTAATTATTTAAAATATCAAAACACTTTTAACTAAAAATTGATAACTCATTTCCAATTCATTTTTAAATAAAACTAATCAATTTACAAAGCTTATTATAAAAATTCAAAATTCTTTTCAACAAATATTAAATATTTAAATAACCAATATGAAATATTTCAATACTAAAAACTGTTTTAAATTACACAATTTAATAAATAAAAATTCCCTTTTCAAAACAAAACTTAACGTCTCGATAAAAATATAATTTTAAATTTCCAATATAACCAATTTCAATTTATAAATCCTTCTTGATTCATAACACATAGATTACATTTTCAATTTCATAACCCTTCTCACATTTCAAAAAATAGAATTCACTATTTCTTTCAAAAACCGATTTTCACCTCTCGTTATTAATTCACACTATGTATTTATATTTCCAATTTATCAAATGATAATCATTTCATTTTATTTATAAACATTGTTTATAAATTTACAAACTCATTCGAGTTTCACTTGTCTATAAAATGTTCGCATTTATAAAATTTCATTTATAAATCCATCCTTAATAAAACCCATTTATTTCTCTAAACTATTTTAAATATTGATTTCAAATCCTTTCCCATATTTTCAGAAATATCACTTAAAATTCATTCTACAAATACTTTATCCATCATTTTAAAATCTCTATTTAAAATCTTTTAGGAAATAGTTAAGTAAAATCCAAAATCAAGTCATTATTTTTATACAATCAGTTCTTTTTAAATAATACAAGATTTCACCAAAAACACTTATTATTTCAAAAATTTATTTTTAAATTTATTTTTATAACTCAAAATATCACTTATAGTATTCCAAAAATCAATCTTTTATTTAATTCAAATTCATCCCTTCAAAATAATCCAAATTCAATATATGTATTATTATTTCCAAAATCGTTGTTCAAATTCTTTTTAAAATTCAAAAATATTATTTATGGTATTTATAATACCAAAATTAAGGCCAGTGCTACTTTAGCATCCAATAAGTCAAATCACAACATAATCTATAACAGATTATTCACACACTTCATACATCACTATATATGAAATTAAGATCAACATTTTTGAGGAATCCAGTTGGATCCTTCCAACCTGTTTCCCTGCAACCACAAATGTCATATAATCACCGCTTCGAGGTAGGATATTGCAATAAATAGGGTCATCCACTATTATGTGGGGCGCATAGAGTCTCACCCGCTCCAATAGGCGGGAATATTCAAACAAACTAATAAATATAATAATTTATCCAAATAATCATTCAATAATTTTTATCCACTATATATTAAACTAGTTATCCCAAAAGGTGAGTTGAACTCACCGAAATTTTCCGATGCCGTCGAGGCGTTCTGGTTTGGAACTAAAACCAGATGACGTCCGATTTTAGCCCAACTTTTGACAGTCTTCAAATTCATCCCAACCAGTTCCATCACGAAGCACTCATCGATATGAGCGCAATGCAAAAAATTTCGTCTCGATCGGACCTCTTATAAAAGAGTTATGTAATTTTTGATTAAACGATTTTAAATTAAAAATATATAAACTAATTACAAGTTTTAATTAAATTTACAAATATACCCTCTACCT
This sequence comes from Allium fistulosum, assembly GCA_030737815.1. Taxonomy (NCBI): domain Eukaryota; kingdom Viridiplantae; phylum Streptophyta; class Magnoliopsida; order Asparagales; family Amaryllidaceae; genus Allium; species Allium fistulosum. Next base: position 1,151,765,213 of record CM060905.1, read on the forward strand.
TACTTCTTCTCCTTCCCCCAACCGAACATGCACAGACAACATATCTCACCATTGCCATGCACGATTATGCATGGACACAAAACTCCGGACCTTGAATCAACATTTTGACCACACCATCATCTTTCTCTTCGAAATCTCCATCTATTAGACACTACGTCCTCACGCTCGACCACCCCCTGCGAAAAGCGACAGTCAATGCCTCCCCTAGGCCGTATGACCACGTGCGACACATAACAACACCGAAACCTTCAGAATTTTGCGCCTAGGTGCTACTCTCCCTCACGAGTTCGAACCCAATCCCCGTTTCGCCAATCGACGACCCAAAGCTTCAGAATCCTAAACCCTAGTTTATTTGCTTGCAAAACATCCACTGTCGATCATCTAGAAAATGAAGCCGCAACCCTCAAAAAGCACATCAAGTCGAAGCTCACTCCAAAACAAGATTTTTAAAGCTTGTTTCAATTTTTTTATTAAGTATATTTTGAGAGATTAAATTTTGAATTCAAAGTTTTTTTTTCCTTTCCTTTGTTTCACATCAGAGTTTAAATAAGGAGGAAAAGATACGAAAGTCAAGTGAAGGCTGTGGGCTGAGTATGGGTTTGTGGGTTGATGTGAATGAAGATAGCAGTGTATGGTCAAAATTGAAGAAAATATATTATTTAAAATTCAAAATATATAGCTGTATAATTACGGACCCTAATCGAGACGTGTCTCCTGGCATTTCTAATGTTATACCTCTATTTCAAACACAATGGAACTTGTTTCGAGACCTAATTCGATCGTATGGAGAAGATAGCTTTTTGAACTCAATCATTATATTAAATTTTCAATATTAATTTCAACGCGTTTCGATCTCGCATGACCAAACGATCCATCAGATCCTACGAAATTTGACAGCATAATATAATTCATTATTACGGACCCAACGACACTGGTTTCATCGAAATCTGAGATTGTGCCTTAAAAGGCTATTTTTATATGTTAATTAAAATGAGTTATTTTCAAAATCAGTTAAATCACTTTTAAATCCAATTTAAAATTTTTATTATCTTCATTCTTATTAAATAGAAATTTAATAAGCTTTTAAATCATTTTTATCCAAATAAAAATCCAAGATTCGATTATTTAAACAATTTAAATTATTAATTTTCAACAATTAAATTATCCAGTAAATCACTATAATTAAAATTCAAGTTATTAAATCTATAAAATTAAATTTTAAATATTTAAAATCAATTAAATATTCCAAAGTCAAATAACTAAAATTTTGGGTCATTATAATTTTATTTATTATAGCTTGTAAAATCCTTTAAAATCAAAGGTATCTCGTAAGACCATGCCGCATATACACTACGCCATAGATTGCATATTGCAAAACCGAAGAAGTGATGCAGGAAGTGCCAAAAAATGTTGCTGTAGGCTAAAAAAGGGCAAAGACAACACTTTCTCGGTGATGCATTTTGCCGCGTTGCCCTAGAGTTAAAGGCAACATCTTTGCGGCCCTAGGGCAACATCGGTTCTGTTGTTGCCACAGGTACCAAATTTACAAAAAAGTGGGCCCTACAATCTAGGCCCCAACATGTGGGCCCACATTGTGGGCCCACTAATTATGTGGCCCACCTTTACGGAAGCCTGTTGTGGGGCCCATATTCATTAATCTATGGTAACACTTTTACCATCCAATGGCAACACTTTGCCAGTTTATTACCACATTTAACATCACATACTGCAACATTATATCATATCTATGGCAATACCTTTTGCAATTTAAATTGGAAATGTACTGCAACATTATACAACTGCAACATTATATCATATCTATGGCAACATTATACTGCAACATTATATCATATCTAATGGCAACATTACACTGCAACAAAGAACTTTTCATTTCAGAATAACCAGCAACACAAGTTTTACTTAGTCAAGTACAAAATAACAAACATACTTAAAAACATAGCCAGTGTATTCATAGTTACATCCAGTACATACTAAATTCTACTTATTAACAGTACATTCATATTTGCGAGCCTCCAGTGCCATCAGTGCCTCCAGTGCCTCCAGTGCCATCACTGCAGACGGTCGCACAAAGATCCCCAACATCAATTTGCATGTCAAGGTTTGCTTCGCCTAATTTCTTAAGCTCCCATGTCAAGTTCTCCCGAACTTTTTGGTTCACCTTTGCATCAAATTCATTTTGGACCTTCTTGTTCACCTTTGCTTCGACTTCGTCAGCTATATTTTCCCTTATCTTCGCTGCCAGCTCCTGTATGTATGTGCTTGTTGTTGGGGCATATTTTGAAACTTCTGCAGACTTTGTGTGCCATCCTATAAGCCAAGATGGATCGTGCGACTTTCCATCAGAAATCATTTCTTGAACAACTCCATCACTTCCTCCTTCACCTATTGCTTTTTCAATCTTATACTGCAAAATAAAGCAGTTTCAAAATGTGACATTAAATAAAATTAACAGTTCAGAAACAAGTTTCTTAAATAAGAATTGTTTTGCAATATCTATTAACAGTTATAAAATGGATTCAGAAAATATCCTGCTATAGGTTTCAACAAAACAGGATCTAATTCTACAAAAATGTCAATGCGCAAAATGAAGCATTTTTTTGACATCTGATTGAAGAGAAAATAAAATTCTTACAATTCAGTACTTCATTACTGAAGTATCAGTCTTGTACACCTTTCCTTCTTTCCGCTTGCGAGTTTTAACAAAAATTTCTCCATCTAATTTGTTGGACTGATACAAATTAAATGAAAAAAGTTAGACAGCAAAAGGATATCAAACCAATTTTTCCAGAACATATATCAATAATCAATTCAGAAATTATACTCAAAGTCAAAGAAAAACTAAGGTAAATATGATCGCCTTTACATAAAAACAAATCTCGGTTCAAATGAAGAACAGAAACCACAAGTGCACACAAGCTAAAAGTCTCGAGCAACTCATAGATGCAAAAATGGAGCAACAGTAAGTTCTCAAGCAGCTTACAAGTGCAAAAATAAAGAAACAACAAGTATAAAATTACAACATATGTAGCAACAATATCAGAGATTTTTCTAGCATAGTATCAAGTGATGTATCAGTTTTGCAAAATTCAAGGCTGAGCTAAGGAAAATTTGCATAGTAAATATCCCATATGTCTATGCTTTCAGATTATTAACTGTAAGCAAAGAGATAACAAATATCCCATGATTCATCTTAGATTCTGATGCAAAACTAAGATTACCCCGTGATTAACCCAGATGAGAAATACAATACTAAATACAATATATAGAATGTATAGAAATAATTATTTATGGTATATTAAAAAAAGAAAGACGTGAATGATAAAAAAATTCATTGTCAAACAACAAAAAACAGAACATACAATGGGGTATAATATCCTTTGCTTTCTCCAACTTAATGCTGGAGTCCAAAGTGGAACTAGCTCCATCCTCTATATTATTTGCTGCATAATATTACATATTTCCAAGTTTTTGGTAAATAAAAAGGATAAAGATTTTATGTTCACTTTTTGTATTGGTCAACTAATCACCTTTGCTTTTGGTATTACTAAGCTTCTCTTTATTATTAGCGCATTAGAAGAATGCACAAGAGATCCCGAACATGCTACAGCTAGAAAACATCCAACTCCATGATAAAGGATCTAAGCCTTATTGATGCGGCCATCTAAAAAATAATTCACAATCGTCCCTGATACCAAAAGGAAAAAGATAAAGAAAAAGGCAAAGAATGAAAAAGAATCCATGTATGTGTTTACAAAAAACGTTCATAAATATGAATGAAGAACTTGCCTATGACAATTCTGATGCTCATTGTGATAAGGTTAGTTATCGACAAGCCAGTAGATGCATTCTGATCGTAGTCGAGTAGTCCTGTACTGATTGTCACCACCGTAGAATTTCTCATTTGGATCGCTGTCGGGTAACGGGTCCTCACGCATGGAACGGGTTTTTGGCTCGTAATGGGCTGAGTTCACATCCAGATTCAATAAGTATTTGGCGGTGTCTTCCCGAATACGCAGGTTTCTAACGGTTCATGTGCTACCACCACCCGTTGTACGAACACGTTTCTCCACTTTAGCGAAGTCCATATGCTTACTTTCGTCGACTTTTGCCTCGTCTACTTTTAGGTCGTCGTTGTCGTCATCTACTTCTTGGTCGCTACCTGCAAGGTTTTCAAAAAAGGATTTATATTGTATATCATAAATTTTAAACTTTAAATTGAAAATGGATTTAAGTTCATATCAAGGTTGTAAAAACCTCTAGGCAGAATCTAGACGGTAAGCGTGAATTAGAGATTAATCATTTAGGCAGGAATTAATCAAAGTTGAGCATTTTTGATAAACTCAAGTATTTTGATAAGTTCGTAACATTTTTTAGTTTTGACCGATGTAAATTATAAAATGACATTTAAATATGGGGAAGAATCTCTACACTCAAATTTCTTACTCAAACAAATAACCATTGGATGCAAAGAGAAAAATATGGCTAGGAGGTCAAAATCATAATTAAACCTTAACAGTCAAAATAATTTGAGCGTTGAGAGCCTTTCTTCATGTGTGTAAATGCATGGGTTCTTCTTTCCATTTTAAGTGTGAAACAGATTTTCATATTTGGACTACTAAATATAATTCTGAACATTATTTCTCTCTCCTGTTCCACCTGTATTTTGTTAGGAAACAAAAAATTTCAAGTTGTGAACCCAAACAAACATTTGATATTCTTTGTTTCAGCATAGAACGTATGTCTCTCAATCAAATTTTGAATCGTATTTCAAATCAAATCATAACCAGTGAGATTTGATTTAGTCAAAGACTTAAATCCTAAAAAATCTAATAAGTTTGAAAAGGCTACCTGAACCATCGCCTCCACTACCACTGTTATTATTCTTCTCTTCTAGCTTCTTCAACTATTGCTCTTTGAGAAACTTTCTTCGGGCTTCATCTCTAGCTTCGTATCTTTCAACTACACGGGCATAGGTTGCAGGTTCAAACCCATTCCAGCGATCACGTTACCATCGTAGTCGAGGGCGAAGCTCTCGATTTTCTCATCTGGAGCTATGTTCATGTTCGCGAAGCCCTAACTGAAATTCGAAACCCAAACGAACCCAAATTGAAGACCTAATTGTAACACCGAAGCCCTAATTGAACTTGAACTCAAACTTGCCCTAATCGAACCCCAATTAAGCTTGTAAACTTAGAACTTTTAGCCCTAATTGAAATCGCAGAGTGTTTGAGTGTTTGAGAGGTTGAGCGGCGGAGTACGTATTTTGTTAAGTGTTTGAGTGAAACCCTTCAATATTTTGTTAACTTTTGTCGCTTTGTTTTTGCTTCCCGCGTTAAAAATTATTTCAGCCCACTTTTTTTTCCAGCCCGCACTCATTTTTTATAATATTTTATAAGTCTATAGCTACTGCAATATAGTGTTGATATCTATGCTAACATCCTAAAGCTAATGTTGTAATAGACAAAAATCAGCATAGCTATCGTTACATTGTAGCTAGCAACATCTTGTATTTTCGTTGCAATATGCCATCTATAGCGTAGTGATATAAACACGAACGGATTTTTTCCTTACGATAACCAAAACATTTATATCATAAAATCCAGTAACATTATAATAATGTCTAAGGGTGAAAATAATAATAATCAAGTACCCGTGATGCTCGTGAGTGTACATCACAACAATACTAGGTATATAATCAAAAACCAATAAGGCACGTTAGCTAATTGTCTAGGATTTACATGGAGGTGCCCTTAGTACTTTGGGAATGGTCCTCCTACACAAGGATCAAAGATATCCTTCCGAAGTAGCATACATCCCTGGTGATGTACCATAGGAAAAACATAGCTGGTCTCGCTAAGATCGAGTGCATCGCCCCATGCATGCATAACAACTGTGAGTAACATCTAGGAGGAGCCGACTATACCCTATGGTTTTGCCAACCCGACTGGCCATGCCTCATATCTCTAGTTTTAGTCATTACCACTGGTGAGGCTACATCCGGCATTTTGGCACATGCACCGCCATCAAAACAGATCATGGAACCCATATGGATTCCAATACCCCATCAGGTCTCAGAATCACATATGGATTCCCACATCTTAAATAGATCTTGGAATCACACACGGATCCCCATACCCCAACGGGTTCATGGAATCATGAATGGATTCCAACATCCCAATATATCACAAAACTCCTCCGAAGAATCGTATATGGTTTCAGAGTGGTTATGGTTTCGGAATCATTTCTTAAGAGTATACTCTTCCGCTTCCTGGGTGCTCCAAAAACCAATCGCCGATTTACGGAATGCTCAATACCGGTTCTTTTGGAAATAATCAAACAATACATAAGAGCAAAGATCACCCCATTTAAGTGGACGGATCTCCTTATCATTTGTCTTAGAAGAGTAAAACGAGTTTATATGTACAGTATAGCGCCACCGACGGTAACTGTACCGTATAATCCTCGCGTTTCCCCTAGATATTTCCAAACTTAAATCCTTTGGTGTTAAGTAATGAATATTTCATTACCACCAAAATTAAGAAGGATTACATTTTAGGCCAAGATTTGATAGTCGATTATTTAACTGTCAAATAATCAAACATTCAAAATAAGATCACATTTCCGATGGAAATCACTAAGCCTCTTAAATTAATTTTTCATTAATTTAAATTCACATTTCAAATAATTGAAAACATATAAAATAAATTATTTTTCCAAATATAAATTTTAAATAAAACCATTAAAAAAATTAAAAAATTAAAATTTATAAATCAAACATACTTTACTATTTAGAAAATAATTTAAAACTGACCAACGGTGTCCGTATATAATTTTCTACCCTATGGTCAAGTGATAAAGTATGTATCATTTTAACCCAAAATAGTTAAATTTCCCGGATATATATCATTTCAACCCGTATCTTGAATCAATAATTCCCAAATCAATAAAATCGCTTGGGTTTATCATTTCAACCCATAACGATTTTCCCTAATCTATAAGATCATTCGGGTATGTATCATTTCAACCAATAGTGATAACAAGGATATAAACATCCAATCATCCAAAATGTCAACAAATAAACTTCCATCACAATCAACATCCAAATCAGCCAATAAATCACAACAATTAACTAGTTGTCATTATCATGTATTTAACTAACAATTTAAATTCAATATCAATTTTAAATGGCAGTTTAATTCAATATAAATTCAAATTAAATTAAAATGTCAAAATTAACTTCCAAACAACAATTAATAATATTCCTATCATATCATAAGTTTAATTCAACTAAAATAAGAAGGTTTAGTGTTTGTGAGTGGGTTAAACCACTCACCTTTTATTTGTAGTTGATTTAAAATCCAAATAAAGCCCAAAATTTGAATAGTATCCTATTTCAACCAAACCAGTCCCATGTCGTCCGATATTTCGATACGATCCCAACGGAAGAAACCGCGTCAAGTTCGTATGCAAAAGTTATGATGGTTAGAAGATTTTAAATTTTAAATTAAATTAAAAATTAACTAAGGCAAACATGTAAATATCTATTACCTTTCAAACTCTACGTCTCTCAACCCAAATGTGATGATCGACCCATAGCCGCCACGCTTCATCCACGATCACACGTGCCTACGGCCCCTACCACCTCGATCGACCACCGCCATCGCGATCTCCCCTTCCGACCGACCATCCCTTGGCCACGTGAACCACCATGCCGCTACCAGGCCCTGACCACCACCACCGAGTTCATTTTCCATTTCTAGCGATTGCACGCACTTCCGAGACGAATGGCCATCACCTCTGAGACCTTCTTCGTGGCCTCTACAAGCCTGTACCTCCTGATCGTCGTATAGTCGACGATCCACCGTCGGATCGACAACCCTAATATGGACGGCCAAGGATAAACTACTGATTTCTGGCCAAACTAAACCTCCAATCGAAAAACGAATCTCAATCTAGATTACATTCGTCGAGAGCTTTCCGACGATATATAATATGACATAGTTTGAGGAGTTTGAATTTTTTGATTTTGATTTAAAATTGAAACTAGGGTTTGAGTTGTCTACCATTGGAAAGAGGAAATGAGAAAAAAAATGTGCGTATAGACAATAAAAAAAAAGAAGGCTGCTAAGGTTTATAACAGCCTATATATAGGCAACGATGGATAAGAATGGATGGTACAGATCGAATTGGTCGAAATGATTACGCGAACCAGAAAAGCCCGTTTCGTTCCTGAATGAAAATATGTCATCCAATATATCAAAATATAGGTTTTCAATATTTTTAAATTCAATGGAACAAATTTAAAATCCTTATTCTACTGTATGTAGAAGTTAGCTTCTAAAATCAAATTATATTCATTTAAATTCCATTAATCGATTTCTATGCATTTCGAGCTCGCACGATCAAACGATAAGTCCGATCGCTACAAAACTTGAAATATTATAATAATTCGCTGTTACGGATCGGATGAAACTAGTTTCGTCGATGTTAGCAACAGAATTGGTCACTAACACTCAAGAATAGATTTGTGTAGAGAGACTAATGAAGATAGTAAATTAAAACATAGGAATAAATGCGAAACTAACTACGGAAACAAGGACACCAGAATTATAGTGGTTCGGCGTAACTGCCTACGTCCACTATTAATGTAATCTTTATTGCCTTTCACAAATACTTGAATACAGGTACAATCCGTAAATGAACTACTTGAGTAAAAGTTTTAGCCAAAAGAAAGCTGGTGCAGAAAATGGCAGAGTCTCTCTAGAGTTCTCGAAAAAAGGTCCCTTCAGCTGTACCCCTACCTCTCTATTTATAGACGAAGATAGGCTGGACTCCTTTTGCAGGCCCAAGACCAAGGTAGTTCGACCCATAGTTGTAAGTCAAGTTGACCGGACCAGGCATACCGAATGACCTTCAACCGAACGACGAATGCCGAACCAGGGCACCTTGACGAATGATTCGAAACAACTTCTCAGGGGACTCGAGGCGAACGACAGATGACTCGAAGCAAATAAACGTTCGTCACGTCACTCCGTTGTAGGTTGAAGAATTTATCAACCTCCTCAAGGTTCACCGACCCAGCTGCGCCAAGCCACACGTGCCGAGCCAGTCCTTACCAAACGGTATTATCTTCCCTATCACGACCGAACGATGCCTGCTAACCCATCTAGGCCGAACTACAAATGCCGAACCATCAAGGCCGAACTGTCCTGCCTTTCCTTCCTTGGTCGAGCCTTACTTGTCTCATTACCTCTAAGGCCGGACCACCATTGGCCGAACCAAATCCACACCAAGCGACTGTGGCCGAACCCTTCTTGGCCGAACCACTTTGTCTTGCCTATCTCGGCCGAGCGATGACCTTTTCTTAAAGGCCGAGCGATGAGTGGCCGAACCACCTCGACCGAACGACCTTGGCTGAGCCACTCTTGGCCGGTCCGCCACATTTACATTCCAATGTTGATCCACCTTTAATTCTTGTGCCTTACAATCATGCCGACCACCATCAAATACACCAAGCCATGCATAGGTCGAACCAAACTTAAATTACACCAGCCTCATACTTCCAACCCATTCTTAACTCAAGTCACATCCAAGCTCAACCATAGGCTCTACGACTATCACCATGTAGCCGGGCCAAAGTGCTGGGTAACAATTGCCCCCCAAAGTGCATCGGGTGAATCAACACGACGTGCTTTGAACCAACAATAAATCCCTGTTGTAAGGAGCTAGCTCATTCAGAGTGATAATCATCTGTCATTTAAGTCCCGTTTTTAACATTTCAAAAGCTGTTTGAACACAACCCCTTGAAGGCTAAATCATGGTGGATTTTCTGAACAATATTCGTGCACATATATTTATATATGCATATATACACGTGTACATAAATACTCACATAAGTATACATATATTATTATTTATTCATTATTGTTCCAAGACAAAATGTGGGTCGACATACCAATACCGAGCCACATGTTCGGTTCAAACCGTATTCTTCATTTCCGACCCATTTAGACGTGTTGACCTGTTCTACTGGGTACCGCCCGTTCATCTTCCTTCTCCTGTATATAAATCCAGCCTTCGTTCTTTCTCCTTCCTCTCACTTTTACCTTACCTTCCCAGAGTTGTCAAATTACTCCTCTCTGAGCTTTATTCATTACCCAGCCTTCCATCGAATCCAAACTGCCTACCTTACGACTTTAATTGCTCACGAACTCGAACAATTCCCCAGCCCAACATCTCGAAACCACCGCATACTTCGAGCTCTCTCCATAGGTATGAATTTCTTTCCAAACCCGGAGTCATGTGCAAAGTTTAGGTGTTCGGATGGATGGTTCTCCTTCTTCTATTGCTATAGGAATAGATAGAGGATGATTTAGAAGAGGGAAAAAGACGAATTAGGAATAAGAGTGGACTTTAGGTTAGGGCTTCGGCCTGGTTTTGATGAACGACGACATAAGCTGCCTAGGAGGAGTAGTTTCCATTTCTTAAATCGGATGTCAGGACTTAGGAGGAGGAAGGAGAATGTCGCTCAGTGAAGAAAGAAAAGGAGAAGAGGGGTTCGACGATCTAAGAGCGAGTGCAGGCTGATCGCTCTGAGAGAACGAGTGTGTGGCTCGTTAACTTCGCGTGACGTTGTGGGTCGGTAGGAGTTTAGAGTTGTAGTTCGGGGTTCTGAGCGGGGGAGTCATTCGGTGTTGAGGGAGAAAGTGTGGGTCGGTATGAACCTAGGAGCGTGGTTCGACATAGTCCTAGTGGGTTGTTCGGTGATTAGAGAGTGAGAGAGAGGAGAGTGAGTGGGTCGGTGGCTCATCCAAGGAAGTCCGGGCCGGTAGGATTTTGTTAGTAGAACAGTTCGATAGGGTTCTAAGACAAGAGTAGTTTGGCAGAGGTTGGATGTGTCTGGTTTTGTATAATTGAATGAGCGAGTGGGTCGGTTGCCTTTGGTATTAGTAGTCATTCGGCGGCCTGTAGGAGAGGGGCTCAGCATTGAAAAACAAACTTTCCTCACCTCGACTCATAGAACAGAATATCACTACTTATTTTCATACTTAATCATACACCCATAAATCCATGATACAAACCTAAGTTCAAAGGCACTTGGAACTGATCAGGACTAATAACTTCACAATTTGAACCATTGTAAATGTAAACTTAAAGCTTGTTAAAGATGACAACTTAAAGCCCATCGCGCTACACTTTACTCTTCGGAACTCTAATCTATTTTTATTCTTTACTTGAACCATCACACTAGCTCACACACCACGCGGGGGGAATATTTTTGTCGTTATACCTGATATCGATTGTCTTTCAAGTATAGTTTAAATAGGTATCTGTTCACATCCATTGTTCTTCAAAGATGTCCAGAAAATCGAGCTCTGCTACAGTTTCTGACAAGCCTGAGCCAAGTTCTCAACAGGAGGTAGTAGGAACTTTGAATCCGCCGACAACTCTTACACAGGGTATTCCGGATCCATCAGCTGCAGGTATTGGCCCTCCTGATGTTATAGACGGAGCAGTCATTCTGGATAATCCTATTGATTCATAAGCTTCAAAAATTTGCGAAACCGCTCTTCGTTGGTTGTGTACAATTCATGGAATCCTTTTCGACGACGTTTTAGTTTCATCGAGGCAAGATCGGCTTCACCTGCTCCTAGTCGGATATACAGCGTACAATAAATTCATGTGCTGGGTCAGTAGCGTGCCACCTTTCAACTCTTTCCACCATGAAGTGTTACGGTATATCAGGATTGCTCCGGCACAGCTACATCCCCATAGGCATGTGTTTATCTATGGCACTTGTATTCTCCTCATGAGCACCTTATTCAGACTCCCTACTCCTGAGGATATCCGCTATATCTACCACTTTAAAATACGGTCTGACAGTCCATCCTTTCTATTTCTCGAACCACATTTCAAATGTCAAATCCTGACGAGGGCGTGGAGTAAATTCTCCCAGTATAAGCAAGAGTGGTTCTACGTACGCTGCCCTCCCGGTTTTGCAAGGAGATGGTTGGAAGGGAGTAAGTTTTATTCCTTGACAAATATTTTCTTGAGGCTCGAAATGCATCTTTCCTAAATTTCCTTCGACTTATAGGTATCCGCCCACGACCAGAAGGCGCTGGATATTCCAAGGCTGTCGAGGCCATTCGAGCTATTCCCGTGAGAGTCCGGGAGATAAAATCTGTTATTTCTAATGAATTACTTTAAGGTTTAGATTATTGATGGAGGATCATCGAACTAGCCTCCCGACTAGCGTCACTACAACCGGATCTACTATGGAGAAAAGCAAAGAGCAAGCCGGACCTTCGGTGCCTCCTGCAGAAGGGGCCCCCGATACAACTAAGGAAGGTGAAATTAAGGAGACCGGGATTCCAGAAGCGACCGACGAGAATATAAGTCCCGACTCGACACCAGTAACCGACGCACCCGGCATCGATGAACCGCCCCCTCCTTCAAAGGGGAAAAAAGGCCTAGCTTACAAACTGAGAAAGAAATCAGTGGGCGGAACTTCAAAAGTTACAATTACTTAAGTCGAGAAAGAGTCGTCTCCCCAACATCTAGAGGGTTCGCTAAAAGGTCTATCAGACCTGACCATCCCCGACGACTTGCTAAATTACGGCTTCAATGATCTAGAAGCCATGGGACTTAATTCACCTGCAAGAGGCGATGAAGGCGATCAAGCTCGTCATGAAGGAGATAAAACCCCAATAAGTAAAGCTAAAGAAATTGGTCCGTCGGGGGGAAACACTAGGACACACACGAACACTCACACTTCACCCCCACACTTAAATTTTGGTCATCGTGTGATCCTCACTAACTCGTCTTCACTTGGTTTCCGTGCAGGTGATATGGGGCGCTCACACGGCTTCGATAGCCTTCGTGGGTCCTCCATCTTCCACCACTCCGGTCGGGATTCGAGATCAGGTAGACGCCGAGATAAGGATGACAGCGGCGATAGGGACTACCGTCCCAAAGACTCGTCGTCTTCTCGAAGAAGAACTTACAGCCAGTCTTCATGTCCTAATGATCCTCCCCCTCATTTAGAGCACAATAGAGAAAAATTTGCTCAAAAGGGACCTCAATTTGAAGCTCATCACGACCAACACTCTGGTTCGTCCAGCACCAAACAATCTCGTGAGCCTCATAAAAAGTGTGTGACTCCGGCTAGGCATACTTCTCCAATCTCTGCACATGATCCATCGACAGTTGAAAAATTATCTGAGCTTAAAGCCACATTTCCAAAAATATGCTTTAACGGATTGAAATTCCTTCCAGCGATTCATCCTATTCCAGGGCACGTCAAACAAAGCGCCATGGCCTGTAACAACAATGTCTATGTCCAACACGATGCGTTTGTTCATTTGGCAGAAAAAGGTTTCAGAAGTTTCTATGGAACGTCAGCGCGAAATCGATCGCCTGAAACTTGAAGCCATCCATGATAAAGATATTATTAAAGCCCAGGATGAAGAAATTTCCTTGTACAAATCTCAAATTGAGGCTGCCCAGTGAAACGCTAAAGATACAGCTGAGGCAGTCAATTGTCTGCACTACAAGAAAATCAGCTTTTGGTTGCAAAAATTGGTAGCGTTTGAATGTAAATGCAACTAATAATATTTCACCTAATTATATAAATGTAACAAAAAATATTTCACTTCCCGCCTTTATTAAAAAATTCCACGTTTACCCAAATAAACGTAACCAAAAGGTTATTGCCTTGTTATTCCTCTGCTGCTTAGAAAAATTCAACTATTTTCCCCAAAAAAAGCAACCCTAAATCAAATACGTTCCTCTCCAAATTCGTATGCTCATCTATTCCAATCCATGATAAGAAGGCGACTTCCAGAAGCAACAAGGCTGGCCTCTGATTCCCATTCAGAAGAATCACTCAAATGATCTGTATTTACCATGGCAATCTCTACTCGAGCTTCCTTCTCCTTTTTTTGATTCTAATCTCTACTCGAACGATTCGTATTAAAAAATTAAAAAATCTCAATAATGTATGCTTTGTTGATTTTTTTATATTTCTAGATATTCATGGAGCAACTTGAAAGTGTGTTGCAAGGTCATGATACCTCCATAAGGTTTTTGCCTTTCTAGCTTCAGCTTTAGTTTTATATTTGTTTTTCCTTAACTTCAGTATTATTTTCTCTCCAATCAACATTAAAATTTATATGCATATTAGATTGTTAATGAAGCTACTTGTTTGTAATAACACAGAGTAACTTGTCGGGATTGGTTCTAGCATAGTCTTAAAGCAGGTCTTACTATCTTTAGAGACCAGGTTAAATTCTTATTCGCATGTGATATTAATTAGATTGAGCACTTGAATGTTTGTTACTGTAATTTTGAATCTTAATTTTTATTTTTCAGGAGTTCTCATCTGACATGGGTAGTTGCACTTTTAAGCGCATAGCTGATGTTTCTAAATTAAGAAACTATCAATTCCCTCAGGTATTTTATTTGTTAATAGATCAATTATTCTTAATTATTTTTATTGTGATTTGTTATGTTAGATTATGCATGTGTCTGAATATTAGTCCCTCAACTATTAATCCATCACCCTAATATTATTTGCTAACCTTTCATAAATTTAAATACGTACCTTTAATGATCTAATGGATTTCTTACATTGATATTTGTTTGTGAAAATTAGAACTTTTAATCCTTAATAAAAGTACAGACCAATATCTTCTTAAACTCTATTACAATAGTAAATGTTTCTAATTTATCCTTGTGCATTCGTGAAGAATAAGTGTGTCAGCGTGTTAAATCCTGATACTTTCACGAATTTCTTATTTGCAGTATTGAACAAGGGAAAGAACTGACTTTAGTATTAATTAACTTGCAATGCACCTTTTTGAAATACTGGTCCATAAAATAGCTAAGCTATATTCTTATCAAAATAAATAAATAAACAAAAATAAGTTCCTTCTAAACACCTGAGTTATTTTTGTTACGATGTTTCAGCTCTCTGTCTAGATTCTTTGCAACTAACTTGAATGAATTATGGCTTATATACTTTCAGTTATGAGGAGCTTCTCTATATGAGCCTTGATTAGGGTGTATTAGACTATGGTGAGCAACATTCAATTCTAGTTTGAATGTTGGTTATAAAAATACTAAGTTAACTAAGTTCTATGAAAAAATAAGTAAGTTTATAAAAATTAATAATAATAATAATTGCTTCAACTAAACTGTTAACTAATTGCTTTACTGTTAACTAATTGCTTTACATATTATGCATTAAATTACAATTTACAAAAGTATTATGAATTTAGGTGCTTACATTGTCATTTTTTCTTGCTCAGGTTGTTGGATTCACCATTCTATCGAAGGAGGGTTCGTAAGTGTGCAAAATTGATTCCTACTATTTAAGCTCAAGAAAGGACTTTATTTCATTTTTTTTATAACTTTGATAATTTATATGACATCATTTATAGTAGGATATACTTGTATAATGTTGTAGATGTTTGATCTCATATTTGAAGTCCTACGAGTTAACGTAATTGTTTGACTATCTGTTGTGCTTTCACTTGTGTAGGCATCAGACTTTTGAAGAGAGCAAATTTGGACTTGATAATGCTAGCTTTCACTTGTGTATGCAACAAAGAATCATGGGTAATCAAATGTTTTGTTAGCACTAGTTAGATATAACATTTATTAGTACCCGATGTGTAAATTTGTATACAAATGGTTATTGTATGTGAGTTAGGTCATTTTGTCGAAAAACTATTGTATTGGAATGGTTATGGATATTTTATTTGATTATATGGTTAATGTGTTTTTTAACTTAATTGAATATGATGATTATGTGAGTGATTGTTGATTGATATAATAGAACCAAAATAGACCACTAACAGGAAATAATAGCATGAAAAAATGGTGTAAAATAATAAACAACTTTTAGTAGCGTTTCAAAAACGCTACCGAAATATATATAGTGGCGTTGAGTAAATGTAACTATAAAACAGGGGTAAAGTTGGAAATTCTATTAGGAGCGCCAAAAAATCTTTTGGTGGCGATTTTTAAACGCTACAAAAAGATTTATGGTGGCGTTTGAAAAACGCTGCCAAAAATCCATTTATAGTGGCGTTAAAATAAATGCAACAAAAAATCATGGATTTTTAGTCGCATGTTTTCTCACGGCGTTTATCAAAATATCACCAAAAGTTTTTGTAGCATTTTTTGTATGCCACAAAAAATAAAATTTCTCCTAGTGCTGGAAGCCAATCACAAAGAGGAAATTGATGAGGCAGTTTAACGTAGTGGTGCTCTAGCCTTACAAAAAGACTCCATCCAGAAAGAAAAGTATACCCTTGCTCGACAAGTTAAAGAACTGGAGGAGTTGCAGCTTAAAGAGAAAGAAGAGAAAACTGCTGCACAGGAAGAGTCGCAGCGATATTGCGAGGAGATCGTCGCAACATGACTCTTAAAGACAAAGCTTGACGAGGAACTTTCTAAAGCTGAAGCGTTAAAGGATGCAGCCTGTGAGGAGGGCAAAGAATGGCGCTGGCAGAAATCGATTTTCGCCTCGAGGCAGCTGCTGAAGCCGGCAGAGAAGAAATTAAATTCTTATTTGATTCGCTTATTGCTGAATATAACGCTCGAGTTCTCATGCATCGAGATCTATCATTTTTGGGCGAGGGTTACCTCGAATCATTAGCCGAAGCATGGGATACTCTAATAAAAATTAAGCGAGTGGAGCTGGGCATTGAAGAGATTGATGAGGATTCTCTTGTGAACGAAGTGCTTCGAGGAAACGAGCCTTCCGACTTATCTGCGGCCAAAGCCCTCTACGTAAGAGATTCCTCCTCATCGAAAGGGGAGGACGACATTGCTGGCCCATCCGGAACTGAGTCTCCAGTTCCTTCTTCCGCCCAGCCGGCTGGTTGCTCATCATTCGATCCTTTCGAGCAGCATGTTGGCTATGACCCAGAGAAACCCGTGCTTGATGTTCACGTTCTTTCCCCTATTCCAAAGGGCGGGACTCCTAAAACACCTGAGAGTCAATCGGAAGCCGGTATGTAATTTTCCTTTCTAGGGTTGAAAGGACCATCGCTTTTGACGAACAATAGATGTATTCTAACACTTATCCTTTATGACTCTATGTAGGTCATTCTGATACTGAACCAACTCCAAGGAGCGATGCCGCCACGGAGAAGGAAGAAAAAATAGCGGAAGAGCTTCACACTGGAGATACTCCCGGACCCGATGCCCAAGTAATCGGAGCGCTCGATGAGGACAAGACCGAGAATCGCTCGCCTGTAGACGAACATGACAAGGTTGAAATCACGGGCTCTTCCGAACCTACTTCAAAACTTAGCATGGGGGAACGAGTCACGAAGGAGGAGTAAAGGAAGGCCGAAATGAAGATTGAACCTCAGGTGGTGGAACTCGATGATCCTTTAAATAAGCCCTTTAAGATAATCCTCCCTGGGGGGAACACACCTATGGATGTCCCTCCTCCTTCCCCGGATACCACCTCACTGGGAAGCAGAGGGTCCAAGAAGAAGCGCTTGGCTGAGTAATTATCTTCGTGTCATACCTCGCTCTGCCTAAGTCATGTAGTTGTTTCTATTTACTTTTATAGTCGTTGTGAACAGACTTTTTGCTTCGAGTTTAGGAGAAGCTAAAATGGAACTGAATCTTCGATTAGTAAATAAATAAAATTCTGTTTCTTTGTTTTCGATGATTTTCACTATTTAGCTTATCATCCAACTAGTACTTGACATTCAAAGTTTTACGGGTCATGTAAGCACCTGTTCGCTTCCACATGACTTGGAGATTTCTGAATTGCTTATATTTTAGTCCGCGCTTCGGGGACTTAGAGATTTTATGAATCGATTGTACTCTAGTCCGCACTCCGGGGACTCAGAGTACTCTAGTTCGCGCTCCGGGGACTAAGAGATTTTTAAGTCGTTTATACTCTAGTCCGCACTCTGGGGACTCGGACTACTCTAGTCCGCGCTCCGGGGACTTAGAGATTTTTAAGTCGTTTATACTCTAGTCCGCACTTCGGGGACTCAGAGTACTCTAGTCCGCGCTCTGGGGACTTAGAGATTTATAAGTCATTTATACTCTAGTCCGCACTCCGGGGACTCAGAGTACTCCAGTCCGTGCTCCGGGGACCTAGAGATTTTTAAGTCGTTTATACTCTAGTACGCACTCCGAGGACTCAGAGTACTCTAGTCCACGCTCTGTGGACCTAGAGATTTTTAAGTCGTTTATACTCTAGTCCGCACTACGGGGACTGAGAGTACTCTAGTCCGCGCTCCGGGGACTTAGAGATTTTTAAGTCGTTTATACTCTAGTCCGCACTCCGGGGACTTAGAGTACTCTAGTCCGCGCTCCGAGGACTTAGATATTTTTTAGTGGTTTATACTCTAGTCCGCACTTCAGGACTCAGAGTACTCTAGTCCGCACTCCGGGGACTTAGAGATTTTTATTTTATCGATTGACTTTTAATTTTGTGTGGGCGTTCATATGCCGGACATAATAATGTAATTTAATCTATCCCATGGAATTATAATACATGGAACATTAGCACTTCATAGAAAAAACGGCTTCAAGCCTTTATTGATCACAACAAATAGGAACAAACCGAATTGTCTTATTACATGCCAAAAACAAAGAACAACAAAAGAAACACATACTGGAAACAATTGCTACTAAAGTGCATAAGAAATAGGCTAAGTGTAATAACGATGCAAATGCTCGCTATTCCATGCTCTAGGGAGTGCCATGCCATCGACAGTCGCTAGCTTGAAGGTTCCTTCTCCAAGCTTCCTTTCGATGACATATGGACCTTCCCATGTGGGATTCATATGTGATGGAATCAGAAAAAATCGCTTTAAAACGAGATCACCCACATCAAAGATTCACGGTCGAAATTTTTCATTATAATATTGAGCGACTCGGTGCTTGTATGCAGCCGCCCTTAAACCAGCCTCCTCACATTTTTCACCGACAAAGTCCAGCGATTCCAGTAAGAGATCCTGATTCGTCCTAGGATCATAATGAGTCACCCGGTGAGAGGGAACTTCAAGTTCCATGCGTATAACAACTTCAGTGTCGTATGCCAAAGTGGAGTATGACCCGTCATGGACTTGTGGGTGGTTCTGTAAGCCCAGAGCGTTGTTGGAAGCTCATCCACCCACTTTCCTCTGGCCTTCTCCAAACGCTTTTTCAATATGGATTTGATTATTCTATTTACGGCTTCAACTTGTCCAATGGCTTTAGGGTGAGCATTGCCGCAAACCTTTTCTCAATGCAATATTTTTGGCAAAATTCTTTGAACTCCCTAATCTCAAATTGAGTTACGTTGTCCGTAATGATAGTTCGTGGGATGCCAAAATGGAATATGATGTTTCGCACAATGAAATTAATGACCTTTTTGGTGGTGATCGTAGCTAAGGGCTCTACTTCCGCCCACTTGGTAAAGTAGTCGACCGCAAAAATTGCATATTTTGCACCACCTTTGGAGATTGGCAAGGAGCCGATTATATTGATCCCTTATATTGCAAATGGCCAGGGACTAACCTTTTGCGTGAGTTCCATCGGCAGAGCTCTCGGAACCTTTGCGTACTTTTTACATTTGTTGCATCTTCTTACATAGTCTGTGGCGTCTCGATTCACAGTTGGCCAATAGTATCCATAGCGGAGGATATTTTTTGCTAGCGTCTGCCCTCCCGTATGGTTGCTACATTCTCCTTCATGAACTTCTTTCAGGACCCAGTTTATCTCATCGTGGGCGATGCACCAAAGTAAAGGAACTGAGAATCCTTTCCCATACATTATTCCATCCTGCCTTATATACCGCGAAGCTTTGCGAATGACTTGTCGTCTTTCATTCTTTCTCTCGGGCAAAGTCCCATGTAGCAAGTATTGTTTGAACAGGGTTATCCACGACTCCCTCTCAATTTCCGTTTCTAACACAAAATCTACTTCCATCTTGTTTATACTCGAGGCATGTAAGATTTCGACGGGAACTAAGCCCATCTTCTGTGCATCACCAGTACTTGCAAATTTTGCCAATGAATCGGCTTCCCTATTTTGTTCACCCAGGATGTGTGAAATATCGTAATATTCAAAGTCTGCCAACAGTTCTTGAACCCAAGCAAGGTATGGGGCAAGTCTCTGCCCCTTTGCTTGATAGTCTCCCCGTACTTGGTACACCACCAATTGTGAGTCACAAAAGATTTCAACAGATTTTACTCCGAGTTCGCTAGTAAGTTCCAAGCCGACAATCAATGCTTCATATTCGGCTTCGTTATTTGTAGCTGGGAAGTCGAGTTTCAAAGCATAACAAATCAATCGGTTTTCAGGAGTTACAAGAGTAACACCAGCCCCAGAACTACGGTCGTTGGATGCCCCATCGGTATATAGTTTCCACCGAGTGGGGGGATTACTTCACTACCACTTGGCTCATCTGATATGGTGAATTCTACAATGAAGTCTGCTAGCGCTTGCCTTTGGATATATCTTTGTGGTAGGTAACTGATATCGAATTGACTTAACTCAATGTTCCACTTGAGTAATCTCCTATAGGTTTTTGGTCGTTGGAGCACCTGTCGCAAAGATTAATCGTTATAAACACTGATTGGGTGTGCCTGAAAGTATGGGCGGAGCTTGCGCGATGCAATCACTAAGAAATAGGCTAGCATCTCAATCTTAGGATAATTTCTTTCTACCTCCGTTGAGCGTTTACTGACATAGTATACTGGCCTTTGAATTCGGTCCTTCTCACGAACCAAGGCTGTGCTGATAGCATGCTAAGACACGTCCAAGTAAACATATAGCTCTTCATGGTCTAAGGGCTTTGACATAACCGGGGGACTCTCCAAGTGTCTCACCAGAGCTTGGAACGCATCTTCACAGTCCGACGTCCATTCAAAATTCCTCTTCCCTTTCCTTATCACATCGAAGAAAGGAACACATTTGTCGGTTTCTCTAGATATGAATCGACTCAACGCGGCGACTTTTCCATTCAGGCTTTGCACTTGCTTTATAGTTCTGGGTGCATATATGTCTCGGATAGCCTGAATCTTTTATGGGTTAGCTTCGATTCCCCGCGCATTGACAATAAAGCCCAAATTTTTTCCTGATGTAATGCCAAAGAAACACTTCAGTGGATTGATTTTCATTCCGTAGTATCTGAGTATATCAAACATCTCCGCTAAGTCTCGAATGTGGACGTTTGACTGCCATGACTTCACGAGCATGTCATTCACATAGACTTCCATTGTCCTACCAATTTGGTCTTTAAACATCTGATTTACCAAACGTTGGTAAGTCGCTCCTACGTTCTTCAACCCAAAAGGCATCACTACATAACAGTACAGTCCAACGTCTGTGACAAAACTAGTGTGTTCCTGGTCCGGAATGTGCATCGGGATTTGATTGTATCCCGAATACGCATCCATGAATGACAATAATTCGTGTCCCGCTGTCGAGTCGACCAGCTGATCAATTCTGGGTAAAGGGAAACTATCCTTAGGGCACACCTTTTTCAGGTCTGAGTAATCAACACAGGTCCTCCATTTCCCGTTCGCTTTTATCACCAGTACGGGGTTAGATACCATTCAGGGTAGAGGGTGTCGCGGATGAACCCATTTGCTTTGAGTTTGTTCACCTCCTCTCTGAGAGCAACAGACCTCTTTGGGTCCATACCTCTCCTTTTTTGTTTTACTGGCACATACTTTGGGTCAATGTTCAACATATGACTTGCAATGGCGGAAGAAATCCCGCACATGTCAGAGTGGGTCCAAGCGAAACATCTAGGTTCGCTCGGAGAAAATCAGTTAGATCCTCACTCATCGAGGGGGTGAGTTGTGATCCAATCTTAAGCACCCGTGATGGGTCATCGTGGCTGACTGGAATGTCAATCGTCAGTTGAGCCGGTGCTGCTTTAGACTGTTGTGGTTCTTCATCATCATCTCTCAGATCTATGTCTTTATAGATCTGACCCTGCTGCCCGGGCCAAGGCTCGGGCACTACATGTCAATTTTGAGCAACATGGATGCGGACGGAGTTGTCCACAACCTTTCCCTTCTCTCTTCGTTGGGCCTCTCTCAGCTTAGCCACACAACACGCACTCGCTTGATCGCCATGCACTACACCAACTCCTCTATCCGTCGGAAACTTCAAAGTCAAACACCATAGGGCCAAAGCTGCCCTAAACTCTGCCAGGGCCGGTCAGCCCAGAAAAACATTATATGGGAAATCAACATCCAAAACAATGAACAGTAGGATCCGTACCCTCCTATATTCACCTTCTCCTAACTCAAATGGTAATTCGACAAAACCCACTGCATCAGTAGCTGCATCATTAAAGCCATGAATACGGGCTTTAGATGGTTTAGATTCTTCGTCTCCATCTTCGTTTGGTCATAAGCCTTTTTGAAGATAATGTTAACAGAACTCCCACAATCAATCAATATCCTTCTCACAAACACTGGCCTAATAATGGCCGAGATGACCATTGGGTCAATGGTAGGTGCCTCCACCTGATCGGCATCTCTGCTCCTGAACACTATATCATCCGTCATCATTCGCTGCTGTTTAGCTGGGGTCACATCTTCCGTGTTTGAATAGCATTCAAAATCCGCATGCTTTAGGGAACTAGCATAACGCTCCATTTCTTGCCAATTCTTGTTTGCTGGGTGACGCCCACCGACTATCGTGTTTATGACTAATCTACCTACAGTCTGAATGGGTTACTCAGGTCAGTGTGGAGCCTGTCCGCGATTGGGATTGGATGCCCCCTGCCCGCCTTCCTGCGGGTTCTTAACAAACTGCTGTAACTTTTTCTAGCGAATCAGCTTTTCTATAGCATCGTGGAGCTGTCTACATTCCTCGGTATTGTGCCTGTAAGTCTCATGGAAGCAACAATACTTACCAGTCTGTTTTTGTTCCTCAGTGGTTTCTCTTGGGCGTGGTTTTCAGTATTGGAAGGTATTACAAGTTGACAAATAAATATTCTCCAGAGATGCGTTCAGAGGAGTGTATTCGTTTTATGTTGGGATCCTTGGTTTCCACTTTCCGGCTTCCCTTTTCCTTCCGGAACTTCCTCCTCCAGATCCTTTAGACTGCTCGGGCTTGTTTTGAACATTGACCTGGACCTTTCTAGAGTTGTCGCCAGATTGTTTTACCGCAATATTGATCTGCACCGTCTCCTTACCAGACCCTGGCGCACTGCCTCACCTCGTCCACCTGGCTTCCTCCCTTCTCATGAATTAGTGCACCTTTGAATAAAAACATTCCAAGGTAGCCGGAGGTTTTCCTGCTAGCCAATCACCAAACTCCGAGTCCGGATCTACTCCTCGCATCACGGCCATAAGAATAGCATGGTCATTCGGGTTGCTAACTTCGGTAGCAGCAACGTGAAATCTCTGCAAATACTCCTTTAACGACTCCCCTGGAGCCTGGATCACACTGGATAAAGACATCACGTCCTTTGGGCGAGTGGTATGAATTATGAACTGCTCCACGAATTTCGTCGCTAACTCATCAAACCTGGAGATCTATCGAAGAGGAAGTCTGGTGAACCACATGGTAGCGATTCCAGATAGGGTTATTGGGAAACATCCACATTTAGTCGCATCATTTGCCCTAGCCGAGTCCATCATCCACTCGTACCTCATTACATGTTGTCGAGGATCAGTCTTCCCCTCATAGGCTGGAATAGTCGGCATGCTGAACTTCCAGGGGTATTCAGCCTGTAGGACAGCATCCGTGAAGGGAGTGTGGCTCCTAGACACACCCCAATCATCATTGGATAAGCCTTGATTTTCTCTCATCAGTTGTCTGACCATACCTGATAAGTCCGGGGTTTGGATGGGAGGTGCCAAGTTAGACTCCATCCTGTGTGACCGTTTCGGCTGGTGCCTCCTCGGTTGGTAGTCTCCCAAATGTGTGTCCGTGGGACCTGCTTCGCTACGACCTTGGTGAGCCGGTTGGCCTACTTCCACTCGTGCTCCAGATCCTAAGTTTCCCATTCCAACTTGAGTGTGATTTCCCAGGTGCAAGTGAGTGGCCATGGCTCCAGGTAGGGAACCTGGATCATTCCTGTTGGATTGATCTGTTGCACCTATTTGCGTTGTTTCAATTCTACGACGTCTACGCCTGGGATGTTCATCAGACGAAGCGGAGCTGTCAGATGATGAGTAGGAAGTTGGACTTCCTCCAACATTCTGATGCTGTTGTTGAGTAAGTTGGGTCATGAGATTGGTGTTAGCTTGAATCTGCTCGTTAAGCTGTCTCCTGATTTCCACGAGTTCTCTCATCAGCTCGTTGAACTCTATCCTGGTGACAACTTCTGTTTGGTTTAGGATGGTGGCGGTCCTTGCACCTGGATTAGGTTGTTGACTACTGGGTGCCACCTGCTGGACACTGGCGGTTTCGTTGACATCCGCATTGTGGGAGGCTGATCTGGTACGTGGTCTTCCAATATTAGAGTTATCTGCGAGAACTCTAAGTAGTATCTATGGACTCTTGAGAGTGAATTTGGATCTCCTTTAGAGGATTTCTTTAATCCAGTAGCGACAAAGTATAATCCTAACAGCCTGAGAATGCAAGTTCTCAGTGAAAGCACCAAAATTTTAGCAATAGAATTGGTCACTAACACCCAAGAATAGATTTGTGTAGAGAGACTAATAAAGATAGTAAATTAAAATAGAGGAATATATGCGAAACTAACTACGGAAACAAGGACACCAGAATTATAATGGTTCGGCGTAACTGCCTACGACCACTGTTAATGTAATCTTTATTGCCTTTCACAAATACTTGAATATAGGTACAATCCGTAAACGAACCACTTGAATACAGGTTTTAGCCAAAAGAAAACTAGTGCAGAAAATGGCAGAGTCTCTCTGGAGTTCTCGAAAAAAGGTCCCTTCAGTTGTACCCCTGCCTCTCTATTTATAAACGAAGATAGGCTGGACTTCCTGTGCAGGCCCAAGACCAAGGTAGTTCGGCCCATAGTTGTAAGTCAAGTTGACCGGACCAGGCATACCGAACGACCTTCAGTCGAACGACGAATGTCGAACCAGGGCGCCTTGAAGAATGATTCGAAACAGCTTCTCAGGGGATTCGAGGCGAACGGCAGATCACTCGAAGCAAATAAACGTTCGTCGCGTCACTCTGTTGTAGGTTGAAGAAATTATCAACCTCCTCAAGGTTCACCAACCCAGCTGCGTCGAGCCACACATGCCAAGCCAGTCCTTACCGAACGACATTATCTTCCCTATCACGACCGAACAATGCCTACTAACCCATCTAGGCCGAACTCTCCCGCCTTTCCTTCCTTGGCCGAGCGTTGCATGTCTCGTTACCTCTAAGGCCGGACTACCATTGGCCGAACCAAATCCACACCGAGCGACTGGGACCGAACCCTTCTCAGCCGAACCACTTTGTCTTGCCTATCTCAGTTGAGAGATGACCTTTTCTTCAAGGTCGAGCGATGAGTGGCCGAACCACCTCGACCGAACGACCTTGGCTGAGCCACTCTTGAGCGGTCCGCCACATTTACATTCCAATGCCGATCCACCTTGTATTCTTGTGCCTTACAATCATTTCGACCACCATCAAATACACCAAGCCATGCATAGGTCGAACCAAACTTAAATTACACCAGCCTATTATACTTCCAACCCATTCTTAACTCAAGTCACATCCAAGCTCAACCATAGGCTCTGCGACTATCACCATGTAGCCGGGTTAAAGTGTTGGGTAACAGTCAAAATCTAAGACTGTGCCCAAAATGGCTAATTTTCACGTTAATTAAATAAATTATTATTAAATTGATTTAATCACTTTAAATTTTAAATTTAAAAGTTAACAATTTTATCATTCTTGATTACATAGAAATTAATAATCTTTTAAAATTTAATATTCCATGTTAATTCAATATTTAAACATTACACTAATTTCAGTATTCAATTACAACTATAATAAAACCCTGGTTAATTATATTTTAATTTCAATCAAATTCTTTTATTTTGATTTAAGTTCTTATTATTGAATCAACTATTACCTTATGAATATAATTAAGATTAGTTTACCTTTTATTACATTCATATTCTACAGTTATCATCTTAACTCATATTAACAATAATATTTAATTATATTAAATTCACATTGATTTCCAAATTAATTTCAAACGGATTAAATAATAAAATAAATAAAACAATTGTCATATATTAGTAATCCAAACACATTTTTAAATTTATTGTTTACAAATAGAAGCAAATAAATTTACGTACTAATTGATTGATTTCATATTCCATAATAAACCTATTCTAATTTATAACATATAATTTCAACATTGAATTCAACATTTAATTTATTCCTTATTTACAATTATAACCAAATTAACGTTACAATTATTTCAATTGATTGAAATTACATTAAAATAGTTGTCAATAACATTCAAACAATAAAAATAAATTATACTCTAACTATTTTTTGTCATTTATAAATCATAAATTTTAATTTCTCACCATATTAAATTTCAAAATCTTATTTAATTTAATAGTTTTAATTATCAAAAATAAGGGTCGTTACGCACTCCCCTACTCAAAACTTTTCGTCCTCGAAAAGGAACGAGAAGGAATTAAGAAACTTGATATAATTTTATTCAAATTATTCAATTTATAAACACTTTAAATTTACATCATTAAGTTTTAATATAACTTTGAAAATAACCATGTTTGCACAAAAATTTTCTAAGTCCTAAATTCACGAAAAATTTCGGTAGAGTCTCCTTTGCGCGGTTAGGTCCGGAAAATAATAATATCAATAATTTCAATTACATATCATATATTTCAATAATAAAATATCCCAGACAATGAGAAAAATAATAAAATAACTTTTCAAAATCGTAATCCGAAAACGTACCTATTTGTTGGGCAATCAAACTTTATTTATGAAACCAAAAGCAGTAGCTATTGCTTCCATAAACCTGTATCTCACTTACATAATCCAAAAGAGTTAAAATTTTGTAAAAGAGTAATATTTTAGTTGTTCAATTAATAGCACAAGCAACACAACAATGTATCACAATCATATGCGAACCAAAACAATACAACCAATATATGCAACAAATGAATCCATCATACATCCATAGCAATCAAAACTAATGGTCTGTTCAGTTTTAGAAACTTCTCATCATTCAAGGGTGATAAATAAACTACCAAGTGTACCTTACGTTCAACAGCCTTAGATAATTACTTAATAGAATTCATACAACCTTAAACAAATTGGAGTATCATTTCCTAAACATCTCATAAGCCAAACAACAAAGAATTTTAAATATTATTTAAGTTTATTCTATTGGTTTTATTTTCACATCATTTACTTTCCATTTATTTTCATTCATTCATACAATGTCATAATTTACACTGATTACTTACACAATTTATTTCCCATTCAATATTTAAAATCATCAATGAATAAATTTCTTAAAGTATTATATTCATTTCATTGCAGTTTAATTCACATTTATTATTTAATTATATATAACTTGATTTCCATTTAATATTAACATTCATAAATGAATCAATTCATAGTTAAGTTTCTTTACTTTTTGATTCACACTTATTCCTTCATACATAGTATTATTTAATATTACATTTATTTATGAATCATTTCAATCATTTTCTTAAGTTTATAATCATTTGCTTAAATAGTATTCACTTTTATCTACTCAATTTTAATTTGTTAAGCATTTCAAAACATTAACTCATGTTTATAACATTTCTTGTACATCTTAAATTTTCATTTATAATCATTTGTTCATTTTGAAGCACTTTTGTTATTAAGCTTTTATATGTATGATTTTCTATTAAATATTCATATTAACATTTCAACTTGTAAACATTTCTGGTAAGCTTTATATATGATTTTAGAATGTAACTGAATGTTATACAAATTTGTCTTATTCATTTAAATTAACAAATGTCCAATAGTTAACGTCTTCTTAATTTTCGTTATCTTTTAATTTTTACAGGTTACAAATCCCTAATTTCTTTTTATTTTCATTAAACAATTACCTTTTAATTCATGTTTCAATTTGGAAGTTTCCAACTTATTAAATTAGTCAAGATTCCATTCTATTACAATAACTGAAAATCATTGATTAATAGAAAACTTAAGAACTAAATATCGGATTTCATTGCAAATCATCTCAAAATAATATATACTAATATCTTTGTATAGAAAAACACACTTGGAAATTTAAATTTAAATTTGTTTACCAAAAGTAATGTGTAGTAAAGCTACTACAGTGGTCTTACCACTTTGAAACTCAAAAATGAATGTCGATGATGCCATAGTCATTACCGAAATTATTTTCCAGCGATAGAAGAGGGAAGTGCGGTACTTAAAATATTTTAAAACATTTCTTTCAAATCACATTGAAAATATTTATATCTGAAAATACTTCCAAATAATACTAATATTATATTCCAAAATCTTTGAAAACCAGTTTCAAAACCTTGGAACTTAAGTTCTCAAATTTCTAATTCATATTTACTTTATTTGTAAATTTTATTTTGCAACCAATATTTATAAAATGTCACTCCTAACAATCAAACATATCACATACCACTATATCCATTTATGAAAATTATTCTTTTATATACAAAATATAATACCAGGTAAAATTATTTCATTTACCTATATTTCAAAAACAATATTGTGTCGGTCTGCCCTATTAAGTGTTTAGAAATCCCTATCGATGCCATATCGTCCTATGTATCGACCAAAACTAAACAGATTAAATTAACACAATATAAAAACATTTTTATATAACACTAACAAATACACTCTCTCATATATATATACTCTTAAACTCATTCTAAGGTATTGACAATCCTATCTCTAATGAGTTAACCCCGAATAGGCTAAGGTATCTATAAACCAAAGCTCTGATACCAACTGTAACGACCCACCTTTTTGGACAATTTAAATCGACAATAAACCACACATGTCAACTCAAACCATTCAAAAGAGAGGATTATTAATGGGGTAAATAAGCAAATAAGAGAAAAGAAGGAAAACAAAACACATAATCTCATAGCGGAATGACAAAATATAATAATCAAATAAACAGTTCAAGAAGCTGTGTTATAATATACATTTGATTATACAATTTTTACAACAAATCAAAGTACAAACAATGACATATCAATAATGATGTAGCGGAAAATTTCTAATAATATAATATGCCAAACTCCGTCTTCATCCTTCAGAAATAAAGTCTTCAACACTGAAAAGCTCAGGCTGACCCGAGCATAATGAAAAGACAAAACACTCGAGTCAGAACCAAAGATCTTATGTAAGTTAAATCAACAGTAAATAAATATGAGTGTAGTGGCTTCAGAGATGTTTACAGGATTTTACATCTCCTATCTAGTATATAACGTGCATGCAATAACTTAAGAGATGTTTTAGTATTTCCATCTCCTAAGGATCCGTTAAACTATTTATATGTAGTAATATACGCTATATATAATGTCTATCAGTAAAGTAAAGTATTAAAATAGCGTTAAGACGTTACCCATATCCCCCTTAACACATTTTATAAATGTCGTGGTCTATACAGTACTATAAACTCCACCAAACCTATAGGCTATCAGGGAGCACTCCACAGGTACGACACAAACCAAAATCGTAGTGGGCTCGATAAGGCATTTGACAAGGCACACGAGGCAATGCCCAAGGTAGGATTCTACCGTTTTGCACGCCCGGACTGGTGGTAACGCATAGCAGCTACTACCGCCCACCTCGGAACACAGTACCATAATCAAATTGAAGGTGGCCACCAAATCAATCACAAAGTAAAAGATATGGTATCGAAGTAGCATGTCCGATTGGAGGAGCGACCTCACTTGGCCCGGGATAGCTCCTGTTTTAGTCATATCAAGCTGACCCAAAGGTTAGGGCTACGTTCTTATCTCATACCAGTACCGTTCGCCAAACCATCCTACTTCGTTCTGGATTCTCCACCATGTGCATAGTTGTTAAAGTGGTTTCAGAATTAGCAAAGAGTATGATAATATCCGACCCCGGTCTCTTTAACAACCAATCGTCATATTTTTCACACCGTGGTAATTTTATAAAATATTTTTAATATTAAATCCAGAAAAAAGATTATACCATTATATCAAGATATCCATATACTTATTCCAAAAGTATAAAGATATTCATAAATACCGAGGAAGATTTTCTTTCAATCAATTTCAAAAATATTTATAAATCCCTCATAAACCATTTACAAACTATTTATATGCTTTAGAACCATTTACAAAACTATCTATAAATTCCAAAAAAGTTTACAACTCTTCCCTTTTTCATAAACTTCTACACAAATTCCTTTAAAACGCTTCCAAATCCCTTTATACAAGTTCTTTTATAAAACCCTTTAAAAAAAATCCTTTAAACCTTTATAAACTCCTTTGTAAAACCATTATAAAATCCTTTATAAAAACCTTCTATAAAATTCATTTTATAAAATCCATTATAAAATATCTTACAAAACTTTTATAAATTCCCTACAAACCCTTTTACAAAATCTAAAATGTTTTACAAAAATCTTTTATCTATTAAAGTTATTATAAAAGTCTATATTTATTATCTTAAATCAAAACTATATTTATTATATTAAATTAAATTTAAAATGTATATATTAAAACTATATTAAATATTTTATTAAATTAAATTTTAAAGTATTAAAAATATATTTTTAAGACTAAATAAAATTATAAGTTAAAAACTAAGAATTTACATTTAAAACCATATACTAACTTATAATTTGAAACTTTTAAAACATATAAAATAAATATTTTTTCCAAATATAAATTTTAAATAAAATCACTAAATAAAATTTAAAAAAAAATCAAATTTATAAATCAAACATACTTTACTATTTGGAAAATAATTTAAAGCCGACCAACGGTGTCCGTATATAATTTTCTACCTTATGATTAAGTGATAGGGTATGTATCGTTTCAACCCAAAATAGTTAAATTTCCCGAGTATATATCATTTCAACCTGTATCCCGAATCAATAATTTCCAGGTCAATAAAATCGCTCGGGTTTATCATTTCAACCCATAACGATTTTCCCTAATATATAAGATCGTTCGGGTATGTCTCATTTCAACCCATAGTGATAACAGGAATATAAACATACAATCATCCAAAATGTCAACAAATAAACATCCATCACAATCAACATCCAAATCAGCTAATAAATTATCAGGTATTTAACTAGCAATTTAAATTCAATATCAATTTTAAATGGCAGATACATTCGATATAAATTCAAATTAAATTAAAATTTCAAATTAAACTACCAAATAGTAATTAATAATATTCTTATCACATCATAAGTTTAATTCAACTAACAAAAGAAGGTTTAGTGTTTATGAGTGGGTTAAATCACCCACCTTTGATTTGTAGTCGATTTAAAATCCAAATAAAGCCCAAAATTTGAAAATTCTCCAATTTTAACCAATTTAGTCCCATGTCGTCTGAAATTTCGATATGATCTCAATGGAAGAAACCATATCCAAATCCGAGTTCGTATGCAAAAGTTATGATAGTTAGAAGATTTCAAATTTAAATTAAATTAAAAATTAACTAGGGCAAACTTGTAAATATCGATTACCATTCACACCCTACGTCACTCAACCCTAACGTGATGATCGAACCCATAGCCGCCACGCTTTATCCTTGATTGCATGCGCCTACGGCCCCTACTACCTTGATCGACCACCACCATCGCGACGCCCCCTTCCGGCCGACCTTTCATTGGCCGCGCGAACCCCCATGCCGCCACTAGGCTCTAACCGCCACCGCCGAGTTCGTTAGCCATTTTTGGCGATTACACGCACTTTTGAGACGAATGGCCACCACCTTTGAGACCTGCTTCGTGGCATTACAAGCCTGTACCTCCCGATCGTCGTATAGTCAACGATCCACTGTCGGAACGACAACCCTAATATGGACGGCCGAGGATAAATTGCTGATTTCTAGCCAAACCAAACCTCTAATGGAAAAACGAATCTCAGATCTAGATTACATTCATCAAGGGCTTTCCAATGATATATAATATGACATAGTCTGAGGAGTTTGGATTTTTTTATTTTGATTTGAAATTGAAACTAGGGTTTGGGTTGTTTGCCGCTAGAAAGAGGAGATGAGAAAGAAATGCACGTACAGATAATAGAAAATAAAAGGGCTGCTTGGGTTTATAGCAGCCTATATATAGGAAATGATGGATAAGAATGGATGGTACAGATCGAATTGGTTGAAACGATTACGCGAACCCGAAAAGCCCGTTTCGTTCTTGAAACGAAAATATGTCGTCCAATATATCGAAATATAGGTTTTCAATATTTTTAAATTCAATGGAAAAAATTTCAAATCCTATTTCTATTTTATATAGAAGTTAGCTTTCAAAATCAAATTATATTCATGTAAATTCCATTATCGATTTCTACGCGTTTCGAGCTCGCACGATCAAACGATAAGTCCGATCGCTACGAAACTTGAAATCTTGTAATAATTTACTGTTACAGATCCGATGAAACTAGTTTCGTAAAAATCCGAGACCATGCACAAAATGGCTAATTTTCACATTAATTAATTAAATTATTATTAAATTGATTTAATCACTTTAAAATTTAAATTTAAAAGTTAACAATTTTATCATTCTTAGTTACATAGAAATTAATAATCTTTTAAAATTTAATAATCCATGTTAATCCAATATTTAAATATTACACTAGTTTCAGCTTTCAATTACAACTGTACTAAAACCCCACTTAATTAAATTTTATTTTCAATCAAATTCTTTTATTTTGAATTAAGTTCTTATTATTGAATCAACTATTACCTTATGAATATAATTAACATAGTTTACATTTTATTACATTCATTTTCTACTGTATCATCTTAACTCATACTAACGACAATATTTAATTATATTAAATTCACATTGATTTCCAAATTAATTTCAAACTGATTAAATAATAAAATAAATAAAACAATTATCATTTATTAGTAATCCAAACACATTTCTAAATTTATTGTTTACAAATAGAAGTAAATAAATTTACGTACTAATTGATTGATTTCATATTCCATAATAAACCTATTCCAATTTATAAAATATAATTTCAACATTTAATTTATTCCTTATTTACAATTATAACCAAATTAACTTTACAATTATTTCAATTGATTGATATTACATTAAAATAGTTGTCAATAAGATTCGAACAATAAAATTAAATTATAATCTAACTATTTTTCTCATTTATAAATCATAAATTTTAATTTATCACAATATTAAATTTCAAAATCTTATTTAATTTAATGGTTTTAATTATAAAAAATACGGGTCGTTACAAAGACAAAAGCAGTGTCAGGGTGTAAAAGGGAAATGAAGAAACCAAATTGTTATTGGGAACTGTGTATGTTGGTAGTTTGAATTTGAATAGATTTCGGTACCTTATCCCATAATATCATGTCCGCGTACAAACCGCGAACGACAGAAAACAAAATATTATCACATACAAAGTTTTAACGCAATCACAAAACAACAATAAAATAGATAAGTTATCTTATTCTGTGAAGTTTCAAAATGCCAATGTTTGCCGTAAAATACGCCAAAAGAAAATTTACTCATTTTCCAAATTAAAAATTATGTAAAAATGCTATAAATTCAATTAAAAATATGTCATAAAAAATCAAGTAGTTATTTGGAGCATAGATTTTATTACAAAAACCCCAAATCGAAGATTTAAAACCAATTAAATATTCCAAAAATTAAGTGATAAAATTCTAGGTCGTTACACTCTCCTCTCCTTAAAAAAATTTCATCCTCGAAATTTCACCATATGAACAACCAATACTGTTCATAAGCCTACATGATGACCATAGATCATTCATATACTAAATCTGATTCGATCACTACTTGAATACATAACTCCACTTCCAAAAAAGCATCGCTCACCCGATTTTCTAGTGCGGACTCTGATCAGATTCTTAATTAGAAACCTCCATTCTCCTTACATAGCCATAAACTATGATAGAAAACATTTGTCTCATACCAAAAACCCTCATCAAGTGCTCGCCGTCAGAGATCGAGTAACAGATCCTTATTTGGAATGGTATGAAACACCTTAAAACCTATACTCGGATATTAGATCAAAACTATATGAGAAGGGAAATGATGTCCAACTTACGCACTTATTTAACTAGTTCCCACTAATACCAATTTTCTTTTCACAAAATTATTTATGGAAACGATTTCATAAAACATTGCTTAAGTTTACAAACTAGTATAATACCAAATCATACCCTAAGGGTGTACACAATTATGATTCAAACTTTTATTTTGAATCCACTTAAGAATTTAAATACCTTGGTTTTTATTCAAAACACTTTTTGAAATGATACTATATATCTTAATCCATAGAAAATATATATAGATATAGCCCGAGTAACTATAAAATTATACCGAGGAACTGGGTACTACCAAACAGTATCGTATATTTCCTTACTAGAAAGATAATACACAAGAAAAACGTTTACCATCCGAACGTATCTCTTACCCATTTTCAATTATTTTCGAGCCACTCGAACTAGCTGATTTAAAACCACTTCTTTCTTTTTAAACCCATTTTGAAACAATACTAAGTGTATTACCAAATAAATAGTTTTTATCAAACTATCAATTTCCAACTTACTTTGGACTCATCCGGATTCGAACTCGTCCCAACCGTACATGACAAAGGGAATAATTTACTAAATCCACAATACCGTTAACCTAAGCAAACATCCGATCATCCCTTAGAATATTATCCTAATTACCACAGAATAAATCGAGGCTCATTCCCCAAACCAACCAAAGAAAACACATCCTTCTATAAAATTGCTTTTCAAAGATATTTATACTTAAATATTTTTCTAAGCAAACTATTTCTAAAATATTGACACATTAAAAAACCCTTTAAGAAATCTATTATTACCATTTCCAAAATTATTCATACTCCAAAACTATCCTAAAAAAAACTATTATTTTTTTCCACAAATCATATAAATGATAATATACATATTTACTCTATGGTAAATCATATCATAATTTTGGAATCAAATCAAAAGATCTTTTATCAAAAAAATTATATAGCGAGATCCTAATTGTAGCAATCCCTCACTTAGAAACTCGAAAATGAACACCGACGATGTTGCAATCATCATCAGAATTATTTCCCACTGACTAAAGTGAGTTTAGTGCTTATATCCCCTTGAAAATCCTTAGAAATATTTTTTTCCAAAAATATTTTCAAATACTATTATTAACTTTTTAAACCTCGAAAACCATTTTTCAAAAATTCTCAAATTCCTTTTACTTATAAAACACATTCTTATAAATCAAATATATAAAATACCCCCATTTAAAGGAAATCATTTCTCGAATATTTCTTGCAAAAATATTCTAGCTTCCTTATATAAATCATTTTTCAAGTATTATTTTAGAAATATTTAATTCTCTTTTAATAAACTTCTTTTATAAAATTCCAATTTAAAAAAACCAACTTCTATATTCAATAATTTCCAAAATATTATTTCAAAATATTCCAAACCCCTTTTAATAAAACAACATTTATTAAAACTTAGTTTTATCAAATCAACTTTATATAAAATCGTTTCTAAAATATTCATTCCAAAATATTCAAATTTTCTTTTAAATACACAACCCTTAGAAATCGATTTTTTAACCCATCATTATCAATGAACGCCTTATAATAAAATTATGAAACTTAATTCACAAGGTATTCGTTTCAGTGTTCCCAAAATTCCTATATATCCAACCTAAGTTTCAAAAGGAAGATTCTAGATAGAATAACATATAATAGTCAATGCTCAAAATTGGATGAGCATGACTAATCAAAATTTTAAATGATAATAATGGAATGTTATCCTCCTTAACAACCAAACATATCCTAAGAAAAGCTATATTTTGGGAAAAAATTCTTCTTTTAAATATAAAATATAATTCTAGGTAAAATTATTATATTTACCTAATTTTAAAACAATATTGTGTCGGTTGGTCTTGTTCGAGTGTTTATGAAATCGCTATCGATAATGTTGGACAAACGCATTGACCAGAATTCTGAAGCCACCAAATAGATCAAACAACACAATACAAAACATTTTTATATCACTAACAAATACGCACTCTTATACACACACACACACACACTCAAACTCATCCTAGGGTCTCCCTTACCCTATCTCAAATGAGTTAACCCCACCAATGCCTAGCTGTGCGCTCAACCTAAGCTCTGATACCAACTATAACGACCCACTTTTTTGTACAGTTGAAGTGGCCAATAAATCACACACAACCCACTCAAATTGAATGGAAAGGCGGATAGTTAGGAGAAAAGAAAGAAGAAAGAGGACAAGAAGAAAAATAATAACACAGAATCTGACAGCGGAACGAATGATCTATAATATATAATGAATCTTTATATAAAAACAAACTGTAATATAGGTATATATAGATATCAATCAGAGTTTACTAACCTATTTCAGCCCGGACAGTTATAACAACCTGTCCTCCCAATTGCTGGTAAATACAACAATGAATGTAGCGGAAAAATAACCATGTACGTGAATACGTCTCTGGGCCTCCGTCTCCTGAAGCTCCAAAACATCCAACTAAAATTGGAAATATGATCGGTCTGACCCAAGCATTATAAGAAAACAACGCCCGGGTCAATCTGGTAAAACCAGCATGAGAAACTCAAATCATGAGTTATTTTATTTATTATAGATTATAAAATCCTTTAAAATCAAAGGTATCTCGTAAGACCACGCCGCATATAAACACGGACGGATTTTTACCTTACGATAACCAAAAAAATTATATCATGAAATCCAGTATATAATAATAATGTCTAAGGGTAAAAATAATAATAATCAAGTAGTTCTGATGATCGTGAGTGTACATCACAACAATACTAAGTATATAATCAAAAACCGACAAGGCACGTTCGCTAATTTTATAGGATTTCCATGGAGGTGCCCTCAGTACTTCAGGAACGGTCCTCCTGCACAAGGATCAGAGATATCCTTCCGAAGTAGCATACATCCCTGGAGATGTACCATAGTAAAAACATAGATGGTCTCATTAAGACTGAGTGCGTTGCCCCATGCATGCATAACAACTGTAAGTAACATCTAGAAGGAGCCAACTACACCTTATGGGTTTTCCAACCCTACTGGCCATGCCTCCTATCTCTGGTTTTAGTCATTACCGTTGGTGAGGCTACGTTCGGTGTTCCAGCTTACGCACCGCCATCAAAGCAGATCATGGAATCCCATATGGATTCCAATACTGCATCGGGTCTCGGAATCACATATGGATTCCCACATCTCAAATAGATCTTGAAATCACACACGGATTCCTATACCCCAATGGGTCTCAAAACCACACATGGATTCCAACATCTCAATATATCATGAAATTCCTCCATATAACTGCATATGGTTTCGGAGTGGTTATGGTTTCAAAGTCATCTCTTACGAGTACACTCTTCCACTTCCCAGGTGCTCCAAAAACCAATCGTCGATTTCCTGAATGCTCAATACCGGTCTTCTGGAAATAATCAGACAATAAATAAGAGCGGGGATCACCCCTAGCCATTTAAGTGGACGGATCTCCTTATCATTTGTCATAGGAGAACAAAACAAGTTGATATGTACATTATAGCACCACCGACGATAATTGTACCATATGATTACCGTGTTTCCCTAGATATTTCCAGAGTTAAAATCATTCGGTGTTAAGTAGGGAATATTATCCTACCACCAAAATTAAGAAGGATTATATATTTAGGCCAAGATTTGATAGTCGATTATTTAACTATCAAATAATCAAACATTCAAAACAATATCACATTTCCCATGGAAATCACTAAGCCTCTTAAATTAATCTTTAATTAATTTAATTTCAGATTTCAAATACTTGAAAATCACTTCTATATACTTATCTCAACAGGTTAAGTATATTCACAAACCACTATATTTTCGATACTTAAAAAATATAACCATATACTTATCTCAATGGTATAAGTATATTCACAAACCATTCCACTGTCAAAGGCTTAGAAACTTTTCCGTGACCTAAGTAATACTATAAGTATATTCACAAACATTCGAAAAGATTTTTTCTATTTCAAATCATATTAAAATGACCAAAACTCCATATGTCATAAAAACGGAGATATTAATAATACACACTAGTTCTTTCCAAAAATGTCTTTTATTTTATAAATAAATATATCCTTTATAACTTTCCAAATCAATTTATAAAATATTTTATAGATCTCCAATCTACTTATAAATGCTCTTTTATAAATCTTAAAATCCTAATTATAAGATTTTCCCTTTTTAGATCTCTAAACCCATTTATAAATATCAATTCTGACATCATTTAAAAACCAAACTCTTTTCCAATTCCAAAATCTCTTTCCAATTTATAAACCCTTCGATAAATCCCTTCTATTGGATAAAACCCTTTTTAAGCCTTTCATTTAAAAATAAACTTTAACCCTTTTAATCATATAATAAATAATTAACTTCAAACAATATTAATATAATAATAATAAATTATCCTCAAAGCAATATTAATATATATAAATAAATTAACTTTTAAAATAATATTAATATATTAATAAATTAACTTTAAAATATTATTATAGTTAACTTTAAACAATAATTAACTAAAAATCAATTTAAAATAAAGTTAATTAAATAATTAATTAACTTTTAAACAAATAATAACAATCAACATTTTAAAACAGTAATTAAATAGTTTGGAAAAATATTCTTAAATAACTTCATGAAATTCTTTTAAAGGATCTTAAAATAATTAACCTTTTTTTCATTAAAATAAAAATCAATTATCTTTTAAAACATTATTAATAAATAATAGTTATCTTTAAATTCTTATTAATAATTAATAATTATACTTTTAAAACAACTTTATTAAATAATTAACCTTTCAATTTTAAAAAAAAATTTGGTTTGCAATTCCAATGGTACTTAACCAAGTCACCACTAATCCATTAGACTATCCAAGTTATAATCCAGTATTTACATAACATTAGATATGTAAATTAAACCCATATTTAACAAGCAATTGTTAATATAACACTTACCCAATATAAATCAACAAGAAGGCACAAAAGTGTCTATACTAATGTAATAGAAAAACGGGGTTTATTTCTGCTAAATAGAGGTCCTAATTTAAACTATCCAGTTAATAATAGCAGAACGGTGATTTAATCTGCTAAATAGGGGTCCAATTAATTTAATTAGTAAAATGGTATTTTATCCCGCTAAATTTTTTTCCAATTACCATATTCGATGCAATTTAACTCATCAGTATTTTGTTTTATTTGGCCAAATAAACATCAACAATTAAGGTATATAAATTATAACAACGTTATTGATTAAAATAACGTAATTTAAATTCAATCCGTTTTCATATGTCATAAATTTGTACTTATCTAAAACTATCAATAAGTTACACTACAATGTTGTACTCGTCAATACGAGTCCAACGTAAAAATCCACGGTTAAATCAGATTTAAATGACCGAGATACGAATTTTCAAAGTTTAAACGTTTTAAAACTTTAACTAATCAAATAAAATCAAACTTTCTCACCTTTAAGCTAAATGGGCCAAGCCCACAAGCCTCACACCCCAAACTACTGCTGCAGGGCTTCGTTTTCCCCATCTCCAAATTTGCAAACTCCTATATGCATGAATTCGTGCACAGCCGTGCACATGCACCCTCCAACCATTCCCTTATTCATCGATCAACAACCACCAGCACGCTCGTCATCATGCCCTTGCAACGATGGACCCCACTGCCACTGCTCCGGTGTCACCTAGCCTAATTCGATTGTGCAACCCAAACCCCAAAACACCAAATAAAATTGCAACAAATCCTCTATCGCGACCTTCAAAACTCAATCGGAGGTCACCAAAACATCACCTCCGACTCCATTTGCCATAAGAAGCACCACCATGGCCTTGAATCCATCTCACTCCTCCTATATCTTAGATTAATCCAAACCCTAGCTTTGAACGACCATCATCGACCGTCATAGAATTCTATCGAAACTCCACTAAAAATACTACGTCCCTCCTCGACTTCAATGATGCTAACGCCACCTTCTAGATCGAAGCGTGTTGCGAGCAATTAATTTTTGAACTTTGTGAACATTATTTCCCTCTTACTGACATTTGACGATATCTCTCTTATCTCTCGATGAAACCTTAAGCTGTAATGACACTGAAAACGGCCTTCGAAAATCAGCACCCGTACTTCACTTGTACTCGAATGTCGTAGATTCAAATGCCGAATCTGGTTCACCGGAGCTTATAACACCATTAAGTATAACAACACAGCGGAATAAAGAAATCAATGATATCATATACAACTCCAATGAATACAATATCCAGAATGATATACACAATGATATCAATATGATACAACAATAACAGAGACAAATAATGATACAATGGAAATAACAGAAATGATAACTCCAAATGATCAGCCAGAGAGAATGAATCCAACTTCTCCAACATCAAGCTCGAAACACCAACCAATGCACCAAGATAAGCAGGTGCAGTCATCCACTCCGATGAAGTGAACTAGCTCCAGGTAATCTACTAAACCTGAATATCTGAGAAACCCAACTCTAGACTGCCCGTGTGGAAAATTGTGGGCACCCAGAGTTTAGGAAGGAAACAATAAACTCCGGGTCAGTCATGGGACTGGTATGAGCAAACAAAAGCAGTTTATCTTTAAACAAACACAAAAGACTTTTAAACATTGAAATCTGCAATGCTTTTGGAGAATGAAACTACCATAAGACCTCCCGCCACACACACAATGCAAACGCAGAATTGGAGGAGATTTTTTCTTATGATAGTCAAATATGCTTAATACGGGCAAAATTCTTTGATATTATTACTAGTGCATAGTGTAAAAAGCCATTTCGAAAATATAATATTAATCTTAGCCAGCATACAACCATTATTGTATACCTACTATAGCCACCATCTAAACAGTGGTGACCACCATAAGTAAATGGCAGGTTCTACAACCAAAACCGTACAAGGTTCGTATTGGAAATTGGATTTCCAACAAATGGTCAGGCAAAGGAACTTCCTTACCGAAACGGAAACGCCTCTGGAAAGACGCCCTGAGAACCTACTCGGATCTCTGTAAACACAAGGCCGACGCTACCTCACGCTGTACAGCTGTAACTAGGTAGCTAACACACGAGCTATGCCATCCCCGGTCGTTACCGACCGTTATTTCGGGATCCCGAAAACCAACAAATCAACAACCACAAAGTATAATAAATTTGCAGCATCAACATAGGTAAAATATCTGGGCTCCATACCATGATATCACCTTTTATCCAGAAGGAAATGACATACCCTAGGGGTGCGACCCCTAAAAAACCTTGCCGCAACATTCCTGTTTCGACCATTACCGGGTTGTGAGGCTCGACGAAGTTTCGTCCACAAAGCTATTCTTTTTCACAAAGCCACGCTTTTTCACAAAACCACGCTTTTTCACAAAGCCACGCTTTGATCAACAAATGATCAACAGCACTTCGTATGCCACATTACCAAATTGGGAATGTATCACTAGTAACCATCAACTACATAACCTCTGAGCTCGTACGTCTCAGAGAAGGGTGTTAAGCTAAGAGAATAAATTCTCCGCCACCAACAGAAATGTATTTTATAGAAACCAGCTTTACATCTCAAAGTGTAATGTCAGACACACATCCATAAAAGTCCGTTCCGGGATCGAACGGAACCGAAGGCACTTCCAAAGAAGCCCTTGCAAATCCGAATAATTTCTAATCACGTCCGGACTTCCCATCATAAAGGGTGCTAAAATCTCTATACCGGGGATCAGCCGTTGCAGAGACAATCGATGGTAATCCATTCGTTTTCGAAAGTATCCGGTCTTCACCACCGGTCTTCAAATGCGATCCATATACGTCGTATCATTATTCGGAATGGGTTATATGACACAAAGGTCCTCTCCCGGCTAAACCGAATAATGAGCGAATTATTTCAAAACATATGGATATTGGGAATTCAATTAAGTCACAACTTATTACCCAAAACTTCACTTTTCAAATGGTTTAACAAATTACCATTTTCAAATCTTTAAAGATTCAATTTAACAACCTTCAACGGTTTAAACAATTTCCACACTTTAATCTTTTAAACAAAAGATTCATTCATAGATTTTCCAAATTAATTCCCATTTCAATTGGATTAACTCATTAAATCTTTAAAACAAAGATTTAACTTATAGCTTTCAAAACAATTCCATTTCAAATGGTTTAAACAAATCATCATTTTAAATCTGTTAAAAATAAACAGATTTAATTCATAGATTTTCAAAAAGAATTCATTCATAACTTGGAAAAATCATTTTTCAATTCAAACTTGAAATTCCTTTAACTTAAATTGGAATTTCATTTCTTATATGAAAGCTTTTATTATTTGAAAACAAACAGTTTTCATTCCGGAAAGTCGGATTCATTTATACGAGTTAAAGTTCTTGGGTTAAATTCAAATTCTCAAAACCATACTTTTAAAATGGTTTAAATTCACATTTATAACTTGTTTAACATCTTTAAATCATAAATCATAAATCTCAAACATGGAATTCAATTCCTTATTTTGAATTCAAATTCAAATTGAATTATTTAAATTGGAAACTTTACCAATTTATTCAAAATAAGTTTTATCTTAAAAACTCCTTTTCAAAAGCTTTAACATTTAACCCAAATCCATTTCCAAAATCTATTGAAATTAAAATTTCAATTTCAAAAAAAAACATTAAAATTTAAATTATCTGTGACTTAACCGATTCCCTCGTGAAATCCATATTTGTGTGTGTAGAAGTGTGGTCCAGGGGTTTCACACAATAGTGCAACAGCATCATCAATCATCACAGATCAGAACACAGAAATATAACTGATAAGCGATATGAAATATAACGCTTATCTTTTCATTCACAGATTCACAGATAAAGTCAATTTATCAATCACAAGTGTGATATCCCGGAATTTTGGCAATATCAATTTAATAATCTTTATTTATAATTAAATTGATTTGTTGATTTTATTTTATAAATTGACAAGTTTGATTCTTTTAAAGGTTAATAATATTTTAAATTGGCAATATTTATTAATATCTTTTCTAACAATTTAAAATTGGTAAGATTTATCTTTCAAAACTTATATAAATGTTTTATATTTATAATGTATATATGTATGTTGGTATATATATATATAGGAAGTTCATTTAGATGTTTAATTAATTAATTTGTAATTAATTAATGATAGTGAGCAGGATTAAGATAATCCAAGTAATTAAAGGATAGTAATTAATTTAATTAAAGGTTAATTAAATTGATTAGAGTAAATCAATTCTGTTTAGATAATTGATTAATACTGGATGTTTGATATTGGGTGATTGGTTGATATTGGATGATTTGTATGTCTCTGATATATATATGATACATTAAATTTCATCAAAGCATAAGTTATTTTAAATAATTGTTTTTCACATTTGTATATTTATTATAAAATCTTAAAGCTTAAATTATAAAAAGATAAATACATTATATACATATAAATATTTCATAAATACATATAAATGACTTAAATGAATTAATTAAAAACAAGATTAACACTTGTAAGCTTATTAAGGTGGTTTAGTGACATTTGTAAAAATGTAAGCATAGGTGTAAGCAAATTAATACTTAAAAGACAAGTGGCTATATTTTAATTAAAGTTTTAAAATAAATAAAATTTAATATGAAAGAAGAAAGATCTGTATTCATTTCTCAGTTCAAAATATTTTCTATCCTAAACTCTTTTCTCCTCTTTTCTAAAACAACCTGAAATCTAAAATTTAAAGAAAAAGTAAAATTCTGGAAATTCAAAGCAAAAGAAGATCACGGCAACAACAGATTCAAAATTTTCAAATACAAATCAGTCAAGGCAAATCTATCAACAAATAACATGAGATCAGCAGCTAAATGGAAATCAAACAGCAAGATTATAATTCAACAAGCAAATGGAAAAGCAAGTTCAAAATGCAATCAGAGAAATAAAGTCTGGAATAAACCTGGAAACAAAAAAAAACCTGTCATATGTTCTCTGTTTAAATAACAGGTGAGTAAACTTAAGTTTTAAAAACAGTTTTA
This sequence comes from Allium fistulosum, assembly GCA_030737815.1. Classification (NCBI taxonomy): domain Eukaryota; kingdom Viridiplantae; phylum Streptophyta; class Magnoliopsida; order Asparagales; family Amaryllidaceae; genus Allium; species Allium fistulosum. Next base: position 1,151,809,579 of record CM060905.1, read on the forward strand.
AATCTTGTTTTCACTTTTGTTATATGAATAAAATTCATATGTTAGCTTTAATATTTGAATTGAATGGATGCATGCATGTATACAAGTATTGTTGCCTGTGAATAACTAGTTTTGTTTGAATATAGGCTCTGTATGTTTACAGAGTTTGATTTTCTTTTTAAATATCTACATCTCATCATTTAATCTCTGATAACTTATGAATCGTAAATAAAAGATGTGTGGAATCATGTAATATTACTAATAAAAATAAGTTCTGGAAATTTTTATAACTTATATTGTCTGGAAATTTATAAATAGCAGTAAAATGTAAATTGGGTCTAAATTTTATCAATTAAATTTTAAGTTTGAATTGTATAATTGAATTCAGAATGCTAAATCATGAATTTTGAGATATGAATCATGATTTCTAGTTTGTTAATTAAAGAGAAAGTTGGGTCGTTACAACAAGAATTCATCATTACGATTCGATGTGGGTTTCAGATAACAAACTGAAATCCGACTCCCTGTCGCATCGAAATTCAAATGTCGTTTACGGGCCAATGGGTTTTCACATTCACATGGAAACAATATCACAGATCAATACACAGCAATTCACATCACAAAGTATCATAGTCATATAACAGGGGTATCAAATCAGCTCAAGGCATTTAATAATAATCAATCATCTACAAATAAGATGAACTAATTGTGTGATTAGAATTAATTAATCACATAATAAATTTTATTAATTATCTTTAATCAATGATTAATTATCCTTAATTATAAATTAATTATTCCTCAATTAATTACCCTAATTAATTAATCCTTAACTTTAAAATTAATTAACCTTTAATTAATTATTCTTTAGTTATTAAGTAATTATAAATCATTAATTATCTTAATTAGTCATTTAATTATTATCAAAATCTTTAACTAATCAACCTTATGATAAATCATTATTAGCACATTAATTAATTCAAGAATATTAAGGTTAATAAAAAAATCAATACAACATTTTATCTTAATTAACTTTTTAATTACATTATTAAATTAAATTAAGAATTAATTTATAATTAATGATCACATTATAAAAATAAACTTAATTACTTTAAACATAATTAACTTACCCTTTATTAATCCAAATATAATTTAAAACGATTATTTTTAAAATATGAACTAAAAAGGTTTAAATTTTGAATTTATTTTAAAAGTTGAAAAAAACTATTTTCTAACAATCCTGAGAACTCCCCGAGTGTTCCCCGAGACAAATTTATGATTACTTCGAGTTTCTTCCCAAACCAACCCGAGCCCCTTTAAATTTTAAAATTTGTTTAAGTTTAGAAATAAACCCCGGTGCCACTTAAATTTCTACGAGTAAAAAACTAGAGCCTGTGACTCATTTTCCCGAAGCCATCTTCGAGTCACAACCCAACCGAAACAACAGCGAGTCCCCTGACACAACCCAAGATTCGTGCGCGTGCACAACGCCGCTGGCAAACTCCGATCGACGCTGCAACGTCGAACAAGTCGACGATCAACCCCAGATCCACTTCCGACCACTTGAATCATGTCATCGCCTCGAAAATGAAATCGAGCAATCCAGTTCAAACCTGGAACTCGACATCACCAGAAAATCCCATCGACCCCACGATTTTGACCACCAGAGCACCAGCGCCTCCGGCCACGACTTCGTCCACATTCCTCCTTCCATCTCCCCGAGTTTTGTGGAACTCGATCCACCAGAGAGGTTGTACAAATAAAAAATTCAAGACCAAGCCAAACTAGGTTTACAAACTAAATCCGATCACCGCCACTTCCATAATGATTAGATCATCATTCTGAGAATTTTACCACAGTCTCCGATCATCCTCGCATCTCCAGTGAGAACCACGACATCCCAAATCGACTTGATCACCAGAGATTGACGAAAATGTGAATCTCGTTCATCTCACGTTTTCTCATGATTTAGTAAATTAGAAATCTTGAATTTTGTTTTAAAAATCATGAATTTTCCAGTCGAACCCAAAGATGTATATGAATCAATAAATTCTGAGATTCAAATTTATCATGTTATTGATTTTTCCACTGTATATTTATATTTTTCTGGAAAACTTAACCAAATTTCTTAGAAATAAATTAAAGAATTTAGTTCTTACTATTGTAAATCTTTTTATGTTTGAACTACAATGCTTTGATTAGATCGAAAGATGAATCTTAAATTTGGAACAAGTTTTCTAGAAACCTGGAACCTGAACAGGGTTGAATGTCCCTGTTTATCATCATACACAGAGGAAATACACATGCATCCAAACATATTTTCACTTTCACATTCAAAATCCATCACATACAGATAACTATCCAAACCAGATTTAAAAACATTAAATTATAGTTTGCTCACAGGTAAAAGAAACAAAGAGATCTAGTTTAAAAAAGAAGGTTTACTCACCTTGGTTTGCAGAATGAACAGAGAATAGGAATGAAATCTGGAACTTGTGTATTTTCATTTTAAATCTGTATCTTTGATTTGTTTGAGTTGGTTACTGGATTCACTCAAGTTAAAGTAGTTGAATTTACTTTGCAGGCTTTGATTTGAAAACTGATCTTTGCTTTGAGTTGCTCTACCTTTTGATCTTTGCATTGAATCAGGTATAAATTTAATTTGTTTTACTTTGATCATTTCTGGTTTGTATTTTTATTTCCAGTTTTCCATTTCTTTCTTTTGTTTTAAGTTTGTAAAATGGTGATAAAATATTCTCTGGTTTGCTAAGTAGTGAACGAGCAAGAAGATATATATAAAAAGATAAGTTTGTATAGGTGTTTACAAGGAATAGAATTTGTACAAGTTATTATTTTAGTTGTACAAGAGGCAAATGATATTTGCTAGTAAATGGAGGCTGAATTGCTTTTTTCCACATTTCGAATTGACTTTGTTTGTGCTAGCATTTATTATGTTGTACAAATTTGTTTATATTTTTTCCTTCCTTTCATTTCAGTTGCACAAATGAAGATAGTTGTGTGGCTTCATTTTTTTATCATGTACAAATCTATATATAAAATTATCTATGTCTTCCTTTATGTTGTCTGGTTTCATCCTTGCGTGTACTAGTGTATCTATTGTGAGCCTTTATATATATATATATATATATATATTTGTTTAACTTGAATATAAAACATTGGCTTCTTTTGCAAGCTTATAGATATATATTTATTTGTTCCTTTTGTTTATTTTATCACTTTGTAATATAGATAAATTTCTACTTTAATTTTGTTGTTAGATTTTATCCAATGTATTAACTTTATATTTTATATCTTATATATTTTGTATCTTTATTTTCAAACCATTTATTTACGATTTAAATTCAAATCAAATATATGTATACATATATTTATAATTTCAAATTGACTCATATATAACCAAATATATACACATTCACATATATACATATATATACAATATTTAAAGTTTAAATGATTTATACCAAATTATTTGAGTTCGGGGAAACTCACAATCAATTTACAATTTCTATTCAAAAATAAATTTTAATTATCAATTTAAATTCATATAAAATTCGGGGTCGTTACAAACTTCCCCCCTTAAAAGAATTTCGTCCTCGAAATTGCCAAGGAGACAAAAAGATAGATGAAAAATGTTTCATCAAATCAAACTGAATATTTATTCTGCATTTGGCTTACTAAATTAGAATATCAAAAATAGATACGAGAACGAATCTATTTAACACTTCACAAGATACTCGGGTTATCCAGATCTATGAAATATGTAGTGGTATCGGTTAGTTCGAAGGGATAACTAACCATTCGTAGAACATATTGGGACCCAAAGAATAGATAGATATATAGATACAATTTCAAGGCTTTTAGTTTAGAAACTAAAGTATACCTACCAACCATAGCAATCAAAGCAACCAATACATCCAAACAACAATTTCTGACTCAGTTTGAGTTTATGTCCCATGCAAATATATCAAATCTTCTTCCTGGATCTACCAGAAACCATTGAAGAATTGAAAAGAAGTGTTGAACAAAAGAGATTGATAGAGAAAAGATCGTTTCCTTGTTGTTACGGGGTATTGACCATTTATAGTCGTATTCCCCTATCCCCTATCTCATCTTCTTCTTGCACTCATACTCACTATCAGTGGATAGTAAGAGAATTTACTGAGGCGTACAGACGGATATCTTAGGGATACACTCATCCTAGGGTTTACTCCACCCTATCTCTAATGAGCTACTTAATGTGTTATACTCCTCAGCTAAAATTCAACCTTAGCTCTGATACCACTTGTAATGACCCCGAAATCGGCCTTCGAAAATCGGCACACGTACTTCACTTGTACTCGAATGCCGTAGATTCAAATGCCGAATCTGGTTCACCGGAGCTTATAACACCAATAAGTATAACAACACAGCGGAATAAAGAAATCAATGATATCATATACAACTCCAATGAATACAATATCCAGAATGATATACACAATGATATCAATATGATACAACAATAACAGAGACAAATAATGATACAGCGGAAATAACAGAAATGATAACTCCAAATGATCAGTCAGAGAGAATGAATCCAACTTCTCCAACATCAAGCACGAAACACCAACCAATGCACCAAGATAAGCAGGTGCAGTCATCCACTCCGATGAAGTGAACTAGCTCCAGGTAATCTACTAAACATGAATATCTGAGAAACCCAACTCTAGACTGCCCGTGTGGAAAATTGTGGGCACCCAGAGTTTAGGAAGGAAACAATAAACTACGGGTCAGTCATGGGACTGGTATGAGCAAACAAAAGCAGTTTATCTTTAAACAAACACAAAAGAATTTTAAACATTGAAATCCTCAATGCTTTTGGAGAATGAAACTACCATAAGACCTCCCGCCACACACACAATGCAAACGCAGAATTGGAGGAGATTTCTTCTTATGATAGTCAAATATGCTTAATACGAGCAAAATTCTTTGATATTATTACTAGTGCATAGTGTAGAAAGCCATTTCGAAAATATAATATTAACCTTAGCCAGCATACAACCATTATTGTATGCCTACTATAGCCACCATCTAAACAGTGGTGACCACCATAAGTAAATGGCAGGTTCTACAACCAAAACCGTACAAGGTTCGTATTGGAAATTGGATTTCCAACAAATGGTCAGGCAAAGGATATTCCTTACCGAAATGGAAACGCTTCTGGAAAGACGCCCCGAGAACCTAACCGGATCTCTGCAAACACAAGACCGATGCTACCTCACGTTGTATAGCTGTAACTAGGTAGCTAACACACGATCTATGCCATCCCCCGGTCGATACCGACCGTTATTTCGGGATCCCGAAAACCAACAAAACAAAACCCACAAAGTATAATAAATTTGCAGCATCAACATAGGTAAAATATCTGGGCTCCATACCATGATATCACCTTTTATCCAGAAGAAAATGACATTCCCTAGAGGCGCGATCCCTAAAAAACCTTGCCGCAACATTCCTGTTTCGACCATTACCGGGTTGTGAGACTCGACGAAGTTTCGTCCACAAAGCTACGCTTTTTCACAAAGCCACGCTTTTTCACAAAACCATGCTTTGATCAACGGCACTTCGTATGCCACATTACCAAATTGGGAATGTATCACTAGTAACCATCAACTACATAACCTTTGAGCTCGTACGTCTCAAAGAAGGGTGTTAAGCTAAGAGAATAAATTCTCCGCCACCAACAGAAATGTATTTGATAGAAACCAGCTTTACATCTCAAAGTGTAATGTCAGACACACATCCATACAAGTCCGTTCCGGGATCGAATGGAACTGAAGGCACTTCCAAAGAAGCCCATCCAAATCCAGATAATTTCTAATCACGTCCGGACTTCCCATCACAAAGGGTGCTAAAACATCTATACCAAGGATCAGCCGATGCAGAGACAATCGATGGTAATCCTTTCGTTTTCGAAAGTATCTGGTCTTCACCACCGGACTTCAAATGCGATCCATATACGTCGTATCATTATACAGAATGGGTTATATGACACAAAGGTCCTCTCCCGGCTAAACCGAATAATGAGCGAATTATTTCAAAACATATGGATATTGGGATTTCAATTAAGTCACAACTTATTACCCAAAACTTCTCCTTTCAAATGGTTTAACAAATTACCATTTTCAAATCTTTACAGATTCATTTTAACAACCTTCAACGGTTTAAACAATTTCCACACTTTAATCTTTTAAAAAAAAGATTCATTCATAGATTTTCCAAATTAATTCACATTTCAATTTGATTAACTCATTAAATCTTTAAAACAAAGATTTAACTTATAGCTTTCAAAACAATTCCATTTCAAATGGTTTAAACAAATCATCATTTTAAATCTGTTAAAAATAAACAGATTTAATTCATAGATTTTCAAAAAGAATTCATTCATAACTTGGAAAAATCATTTTTCAATTCAAACTTGAAATTCCTTTAACTTAAATTGGAATTTCATTTCTTATATGAAAGCTTTTATTATTTGAAAACAAACAGTTTTCATTCCGGAAAGTCGGATTCATTTATACGAGTTAAAGTTCTTGGGTTAAATTCAAATTCTCAAAACCATACTTTTAAAATAGTTTTAATTCACATTTATAACTTGTTTAACATCTTTAAATCATAAATCTCAAACATGGAATTCAATTCCTTATTTTGAATTCAAATTCAAATTGAATTATTTAAATTGGAAACTTTACCAATTTATTCAAAATAACTTTTATCTTAAAAACTCATTTTCAAAAGCTTTAACATTTAACCCAAATCCATTTCCAAAATCTATTGAAATTAAAATTTCAATTTCAAAAAAAACATTAGAATTTAAATTAACTGTGACTTAACCTATTCCCTCATGAAATCCATATTTGTGTGTGTAGAAGTGTGGTCCAGGGGTTTCACACAATAGTGCAACAGCATCATCAATCATCACAGATCAGAACACAGAAATATAACTAATAAGAGGTATGAAATATAACGCTTATCTTTTCATTCACAGATTCACAGATAAAGTCAATTTATCAATCACAAGAATTCATCATTACGATTCGATGTGGGTTTCGGATAACAAACTGAAATCCGACTCCCTGTCGCATCGAAATTCAAATGCCGTTTATGGGCCAATGGGTTTTCCAATTCACATGGAAACAATATCACAGATATCACAGATCAATACACAGCAATTCACATCACAAAGTATCATAGTCATATAACAGGGGTATCAAATCAGCTCAAGGCATTTAATAATAATCAATCATCTACAAATAAGATGAACTAATTGTGTGATTAGAATTAATTAATCACATAATAAATTTTATTAATTATCTTTAATCAATGACTAATTATCCTTAATTATAAATTAATTATTGCTCGATTAATTACCCTAATTAATTAATCCTTAACTTTAAAATTAATTAACCTTTAATTAATTATTCTTTAGTTATTAAGTAATTATAAATCATTAATTATCTTAATTAGTCATTTAATTATTATCAAAATCTTTAACTAATCAACCTTATGATAAATCATTATTAGCACATTAATTAGTTCAAGAATATTGAGGTTAATAAAAAAATCAATACAACATTTTATCTTAATTAACTTTTTAATTACATTATTAAATTAAATTAAGAATTAATTTATAATTAATGAACACATTATAAAAATAAACTTAATTACTTTAAACATAATTAACTTACCCTTTATTAATCCAAATATAATTTAAAACAATTATTTTTAAAATATGAACTAAAAAGGTTTAAATTTTGAATTTATTTTAAAAGTTGAAAAAATCTATTTTCTAACAATCCTGAGAACTCCCCGATTGTTCCCCGAGACAAATACATGATTACTTCGAGTTTATTCCCAAACCAACACGAGCCCCTTTAAATTTTAAAATTTGTTTAAGTTTAGAAATAAACCTCGGTGCCACTTAAATTTCTACGAGTAAAAACTCGAGCCTGTGACTCATTTTCCCGAAGCCATCTTCGAGTCACAACCCAACCCAAACAACAGTGAGTCCCCTGACACAACCCAAGATTCGTGCACGTGCACAACCCCGCAGGCGAACTCCGATCGACGCTGCAACGTCGAACAAGTCGACGATCAACCCCAGATCCACTTCCGACCAACTGAACCACGTCATCGCCTCAAAAACGAAATCGAGCAATCCAGTTCAAACCTGGAACTCGACATCACTAGAAAATCCCCTCGACCCCACGATTTTGACCACTAGAGCACCAACGCCTCCGGCCATGACTTCGTCCACGTTCCTCCTTCCATCTCCCCGAGTTTTGTGGAACTCGATCAAATAGAGAGGTTGTACAAATAAAAAATTCAAGACCAAGCCAAACTAGGTTTACAAACTAAATCCAATCACCGCCACTTCCATAATGATTAGATCATCATTTTGAGAATTTTCCCACAGTCTTCGATCATCCTCGCATCTCGAGTGAGAACCACGACATCCCAAATCGACTTGATCACAAGAGATTGACGAAAATGTGAATCTCGTTCATCTCACGTTTTCTCATGATTTAGTAAATTAGAAATCTTGAATTTTTTTTTAAAAATCATGAATTTTCCAGTCGAACCCAAAGATGTATATGAATCAATAAATTCTGAGATTCAAATTTATCATGTTATTGATTTTTCCACTGTATATTTATATTTTTCTAGAAAACTTAACCAAATTTCTTAGAAATAAATTTTAGAATTTAGTTCTTACTATTGTAAATCTTTTTATGTTTGAACTACAATGCTTTGATTAGTTCGAAAGATGAATCTTAAATTTGGAACAGGTTTTCCAGAAACCTGGAACCTGAACAGGGTTGAATGTCCCTGTATATCATCATACACAGAGGAAATACACATGCATCCAGACATATTTTCACTTTCACATTCAAAATCCATCACATACAGATAACTATCCAAACCAGATTTAAAAACTTTAAATTATAGTTTGCTCATAGGTAAAAGAAACAAAGAGATCTAGTTTAAAAAAGAAGGTTTACTCACCTTGGTTTGCAGAATGAACAGAGAATAGGAATGAAATTTGGAACTTGTGTATTTTCATTTTAAATCTGTATCTTTGATTTGTTTGAGTTGGTTACTAGATTCACTCAAGTTAAAGTAGTTGAATTTACTTTGCAGGATTTGATTTGAAAACTGATCTTTGCTTTGAGTTGCTCTACCTTTCGATCTTTGCATTGAATCGGGTATAAATTTGATTTGTTTTACTTTGATCATTTCTGGTTTGTTTTTGTATTTCCAGTTTTCCATTTCTTTCTTTTGTTTTAAGTTTGTAAAATGGTGATAAAATATTCTCTGGTTTGCTAAGTAGTGAACGAGCAAGAAGATATATATAAAAAGATAAGTTTGTATAGGTGTTTACAAGGAATAGAATTTGTACAAGTTATTATTTTAGTTATACAAGAGGCAGATGATATTTGCTAGTAAATGGAGGCTGAATTGCTTTTTTCAACATTTCGAATTGACTTTGTTTGTGCTAGCATTTATTATGTTGTACAAATTTGTTTATATTTTTTCCTTCCTTTGATTTCAGCTGTACAAATGAAGATAGTTATGTGGCTTCATTTTTTTATCATGTACAAATCCATATATAAAATTATCTATGTCTTCCTTTGTGTTGTCTGGTTTCATCCTTGCGTGTACTAGTGTAACTATTGTGAGCCTTTATATATATATATATATATATTTTAACTTGAATATAAAACATTGGCTTCTTTTGCAAGCTTATAGATATATATTTATTTGTTCCATTTGTTTATTTTATCACTTTGTAATATAGATAAATTTCTATTTTAATTTTGTTGTTAGATTTTATCCAATGTATTAACTTTATATTTTATATCTTATATATTTTGTATCTTTATTTTCAAACCATTTATTTACGATTTAAATTCAAATGAATATTTTGTATCATTTATATATATATATCGACTTTTGATAGGATGATCGTACCACTGATATATGTATATCATTTTGATCGTCTCGTCGTGCTGATCTCTGCGGTATATTCAATTCTATATTTTGAAGTATGGTACGCAGCGGAATCTACGAAAAAACGATTCCGTATCGGTACTGGTTTGTGCCTGTTGGTTATTGTGACTTTTCATTTTTCACCGTATTATACCAACGGCGTTTTTCATTTGATAACTCTCTGAATTCATGCTTGACTTTTGCCATTTCTTCTGTTCTCAAAATATGACTATCGCCCTTCAAATTTCAGTTTTCTAACTTTGGATATATATTAAAATATAAAACTTACCTGTTCATTATTTTGTGTTCATTATTTTGAAAAGCTTTATCTCCATCTATCATCATCCTAGCCTCTCCGCTTGTTCACCCTTCGCAGTCTTACCCATGCCCAGTGCAAGTTGACCGAGCTCCTCCACTCAGTGCCTGCCACGTCAGCGGCCTTGCTCCCCTCTCTCTCTTCACCGCCTGTAGCTCTCGTGTTCATCCCCTCACCACAACCCTCCTCGACCTAGTGTCGAAGACACCATCCATCTCGTTCTCCCTCCTCTAACTCCACCAACACCTAGTGCTGAGCGACAGCCCTTCGCCACCCAATGCCATAGACATCGGACAGCCGCTTCACTCTCACTAGAGCAGCCGAACCACGACAGCAGTCACAAATCAACCTGCATCCCTCTCATCCGCCTGTGCTCCTCTAAACCCTGACGGCCTCTTCTTCTTGTTTTGTTTGCGCTCATATATACAATATATAATAGGTTTGTATATTTTCACATAGCTTAGATTTCCAAATATACATCATAAAGTATTGATTTTTTTTTATATACATATGCTGTGTTTATAAAGTGGCCATATACATTCATTTTCATACATGTTGTTTGCATAGGTTGTAAATATATTTGTTGCATGTATCTATGGTAGTCTGCACCTTTTAGTTTCGCTTCCATACGTGTGTCTCCATACATTTTGAAATTTGAGAGATAATATATAAAGTTTTGTTTGTTCTGTTGTATTTATAATTGGGTATACTTTACACCGTGTCTGCATTTAAGTTAGGTAAGTAGCATGCATATATGTTATTGTATATATATCTAATATATTATGGTCTGCATATGTGAGTAGCGTGCATATATAATACATAGTGATATTAGTTTTAAGTGAAAAGGTTTTTGTTGATTATAAGATATGTATCTCTGGTCCTTGAATAGATGTGTTTTGCAAAGTCCTAAATTTTGAGCAGATATAAATTTTAAATACAAATATAGTTAGTTTATTTATATGCATATATATAAATACTTTATAGTTTATATTTAAGCTATGTTATGTTTGTGTTATATTCATATTTCCACCTGCTCAATGTATAAGTGGTTTTATTTAAAAGTGTATGTAGTATGTTTTGTTTTGATATAAACATTTGTTTAGATATTTATATAAGTTATATATATATTAAAAAAATAAATTGTTTATGTTGATTTTATATTAAATATTGATATTTGGATCCTCTCTTTTGAAATGTATGTTTATTACTTTAAGATTTTATATTAATTATTAGAGAAAGATATATTTGGATATAATATTTATTTTGTTTCAGTTTATGTTAAACTGATTTTGATTTGTTCCATCAATTCCTGTTACCAGCTCTATTCATCGAACTCGTGACAATCTTGCTTTGCTTTGGAATTCGTGTTTGGATTCATAACTCATCTCATTCTCGTTCATCTCTAGCTTCGAAAGGTGAGCAATCACTCACGATTAACGTCCTTATATTTATTAAATTTGATTTCAATTGAAACGACAATTGAAATATGCTGTTGTTAGTTATCTACATTGCTATATATATGCTATTACCTGTATCTGTTCACTTGTGACATCTGACACCATTATCTGTTATTTATATTGATGTTATATGCCTGTTATATTATTATCATCTCTGTTATCACTCTGCAAGTTCCCTGTTAGTATAGAATTCCTTATGGGTTGAAATGATACATACCCGAACGATCTGTAGAATAGGGGGAAATCGTTATGGGTTGAAATGATAAACCCAAGTAATTTTCATTGACATTGAATTTGGGATTGCGGGTTGAAAAGATATATACCCGTATATATTTAAATTGCGGATTGAAATGATAAATATCCGTATCACTTAACCATAGGATATAAAATTATATACAGACACCGTTGGTCTATATATAAATATTTTGAAAAAAATGATTTATATGGTTTTGGAAAGAAGTATATGGTTTATTAAATATTGATTTTAAGATATTATATATATATATATATGTATGTATGTATGTATGTATGTATGTATGTATGTATGTATGTATGTATGTATGTATGTATGTATGTATTTATAAAGTTTAAAATTTAGATTTTCTAAAATCATATGTTTGGAAATTGTATAGTTATAAGTTAATTTTTAAATTTATAAATTTAATAATTTATTTTAAATCTTTCTATTTTTAAAATATATAAATAGATTAATGTTTAATATTGTTTAAGTATTTATTGAAAATTTATATTTTTCAAATATAGAGTTCGTAAAGATTTTAATAAATTCAGGTTGGAAAGAGGAATAGAAATTGGGTTGAAATTATATTTATTTAAGAATTATACTTAAATAAGTTTGATTTGAAATTATTAAATTTGAGATTTTTAAAGATACGATTTCATAACTTGATTTTGATTAAAAGTGATTTAAATAAATAATTTCAAATTAACATAAATTGAAATGGGATATTTAGTTTATTTAAATTTGTAATTAAAGTTTATTTAAATGTTATTGGAATGATTAAGTAAATATTTCAAAACTAAATAATAGCAAAGTGAATTTGAGATATAAATGAAATTAACCAATTTAGTTTTGAAATGTTGAATATTTAAAGATTTGAAATATATAGAAATTTAAATGGTTTATTTTGTGGTTCAAATCTGTATTTGAAATCGATATAATTTGAAATGGTTTATTAAGAAACTGAATTGAGTTGAAATTTATAAACTGAAATTGAATTAAAATTGAATTCTGGAATTCGAGTTGATTTGAATCGATTTGTGAAATTTGAGGAAGCTATTTTATTATATAAAGTATTTTTTTTCTATATTTAAACTATTTTATATTTTACTTTATAAATTAATTTAATATAAACTATTTTAATATAAATCATTTTCAATATAAATTATTTTAATATAAACTATTTTAATATACAAACTATTTTATTATAAAACTATTTTAACTTATAACAATTTTTTATAAACTATTTTATTTTATAAACTATTCTATTATATATACTATAGTTAATTTCTAAACTGTTTAAGAGGAAAGTGTTATGAATTTCAAAGTATTATGATTTCAAAGGTTATGATTTCCAAAGTGTTATGATTTCCAAGTGTTATAATTTCAAAAGTGTTATGATTTCCAAAGTGTTATAATTTCAAGTGTTTTAGTTTCGAAAGTGTTATAACTTTAAAAGTACTATGATTTTTGGATATGGATATATTTGAAGTGGAAAATGATATAGTATTGATATGGTTTTGAAATGGCAATGATATTTTGGTTTTGAAGTAAACTATTTTGAAATGACTGCGGTTTTATAATAACGTTTGGTTGTTAAAGAGTCCGGGATCGGTTATTGTCATACTCTCTGCTAATACCGAAAAGCACTTTAACAACTGTGTACGCGGTGGAGATTCCAAAATGAAGTAGGATGGTGGCGACGATCCTATATGAGGTATATACGTGGACCCGACTCCCGTGAGTTGGCTTAAGGTGGCTAAAACAGGAGCAATCGATAGGCCAAGTGAGGTCATTCCTCCGATCGGACACACTACTTCGATACCATTCTATTACTTTGTGATTGATTGGGTGCACCCCTCGGATTTTTTCTTTGGGAGTGTGGCTCGAGGTGGGCGATAGTGGCTGCTATGCGTTACCACCAGCCCGGAAGTGTAATTGGTATATCTACCCTGGCATTGCCTAGTTGTGCCGTGTCACCTACCCTAGTGCGCCTTCTACGAGTTTGTTTTGGACCATACCTATGGAGTGCCCTCTGACGACGCCTAGTACGGGGGAGATTACGGTACTGTATATACTATGGGAATATATAAAATGTGTTAATGTGGATATGGGTAACGCCTTAACGCTATTTTAATAGTTTACTTTACTATAGACATATTATAATAGCGTATATTACTACATAGTAGATAGTTCCACGGATCCTTAGAGGATGGTTATCCCAAACATCCTTTGTGTGAGGACCGCCCATAACCCCTGCACTGAACCTAGAGAAAGTGCGCTGTAAAGTGTGCCAGGCAGCCATGGACGATTGTCAAGGTAAATTAAAACAACAAAATCTATCGTATTACTCACAGCGCATGGACAAAATACAATAGAACAAATACATAGTGAAGCTTCACAGAAAAGAATCTCATCAATAAAACTTCATAATAGTTGAATACAAACATCTGAATAGTCAATACAACAAGCCTCACTACATATCACTCAGAGAATACAAAGCAGCGGAACACCCAGTACATATAGTAAGAAGTAATATGCAATACTCCAGCTCGTCTTCGTTATCAACATCGTAGGAAGCAAGAACAACACCTGTCACCTGCTACCTAGTCTGCCCATCCCAAAATGGACGAACAGCCCAAGGCAATAAGAGTTAAACATAAAGCCTTGAGTCAGACAACAGTCTTAGTGAGCAGTAAATTAACTAACAACATACCAAAAGAGCATAAAGGAAAAGGAATAGGAATACAACCCTCCCACTCCACCTCTTTCTACAGTGATAGCCCCTAGACACACTCTAAGTAGAAGCAAACATAGCAAAGCACACAATTTAAGGTAAAGCAATTATCACTCGAGTCAAGGGCGATGTTTTCCAAGTACAAACCCCTAAGACCTAAACAAAGATCAGATAAGCACCCAGAAAATACCGCTCTTAGGACCGAATGACGATACAACCAAACATCCATGACTCTGGCTATCACTTTTATCATTGCCTTGATATCATCGTTAATTGAATGACCGGCACATTCTTTCAGCCGTCCGTCAAGGGCTAATGGAAACCCCGGTTCTAGACATAACTCCCGCACGTCATCGTGACCCGTGCCTAGGACTATCGAATCTGCCCAGAGTACTTGACTATCAATCATTAGCCTTCAGGGACTATCGAATCTGCCTAACGTACTCTTGCTTTGAGCATGCTAGAACCTTCAACAACAATGAGATCTCAGCCTTCTAGTCATCCTCCTCGATGACTATTACCATACTAGCTCAAGCGCCTCTCGAGCCAACCATTACCCTCAACTCGAACCATATCACCGAGTTATCAACATGCTTGGAATGATCCCATCTGGATTAGACCAAGACTATCTCATATCATGCCACGCTTCATCACATCCTCGCAAAGCTTCATCTCAAGATCATCATCATCATCAAATCTATGCATAAGAGCTTCATCATCCGCTACATATGCCACGTGCAGTTTTTCAATTCAAGAGCCTCTCCCTTAGCTTTCGAATCATCTTCGACCAACTTGTTCTAATTCAAATCATCAATCATCTAATTTATAGCAATCAATCAAGTCAAACATTAATCCAAGTAAAACAAGCATTCAAATATGATCTAGAAAGACAATTATAACAATAATGGAAATTTCGTAATTAAAGAGTCGAAAGTCTAACAAGCATGAAAACATGAGCAATGTCTCTATAATCTTGATGAATGAACTTGCATAGGTTAACATGTAGTAAAATGGATGTCAAATCATCATGAGCAATGGATCTATATGGATCTACACATATGACTAGGAAAATGCGTGGAAATCTCTACTTTAACACCAAATCAAGCCAACGATCTGATATACTCCTTCGGATCCGTGTGAGAGATAATCACCACTCACCAAATCACCTAAACAACCCCAAAACAACACGCTTCAGATCTGGACAGCGAAGGATCTAACTTGATCTATCACGAATCCGCTTCAAACGATGAAATCTCTCTTCGAAGAATGTAGATCTTCAATCTAAGCTCTTCGATCTTCGATTTGATCTTCAACTTGGATGGATGGAATCACTAGATTAAAGTGGAGAAAAGAAGTGAAGAAGTGTAGAAGTCGAGCTCTCAAAATGGCAGCACTTCGTCGCTTCGAAATCCGGATCCCAAAAAGTGAGAAAATGGACGAGTATTTATAGCTGAAATTCCTTAACTCGTCTGCCTTCTTAGGTCGTCTCCGACCTAAGCCTCCCTCTACCTTACGACCTACGACTCAGCAACTAACCCCTAAGTCGGTAACGACTTAACACACACGCCTATACAACCTAACGACTTAGCAGCTTCGTCGACCTAGCAATGTTACGACCTAATCAAGATACGACTTAACAGGGTCTCCGACCTAACAGAGCCTCCGACTTAAAACCCACGCGACTTAACTGAGAAGCGCCTTAACGACTTATCACTTTAGGTCGTTTAACAACCTAACTACACATAGGGTAATCCGACTTAACTCCTAAGTCATCTAGACGACCTAATTACGCTAACCACTAGGTCGAATACTCCTTAGCTCGCATCTCCCTTAGGTCGCTAACATCCTATAGGTCGTCCCAAACTAACACGCGACCTAAACCTCTACGCGACCTAACTGCTTACGACCTAAGAAGTACCACGACTCACGACTTAGTGAAACAGCCCATCTTACGACTTAACGGATCCCGTAGTCTGCGACTTAACTTCCTAACTTGTCCACGATCTAACTTCTTATACCGTTGCCGACTTAACTCTATCTCTTAAGTTGTCCAATCTATAAGTCGGTCACGTCTTAGGACTTGTAAATTCTACCAAAAATCTGAAATGACTAAACAACGCTAAAAACTCCAGATTTTATGAACTTTTCGATCCGTAAAAATACGGGTCGTTACATTCTCCCTCCCTTAGGAATTTCGCCCCCGAAATTCCAAACAAACGAAGCAATCAAAGACTATTCTGCACGCCTACCATCCATAGCAATCAACAAACCATGCATCCAATTCTAGCTTAGCGTACAGAATTCTAAGACTTAGAACAAGTTACAATGTCGTTAGATGACACGACACCTTAGGGCCATACCTTGAAGAGTTCAGGATGAGCTGCCTTCATCCTCTCTTCCACCTCCCACGTACAATCGTTATCATCATCACTCCATTGTATCTTGAGCAACTTAACTATCTTCCTCCTAAGCTGTTTCGTGTCGGGTTCCACTACACGAAGCGGCTTACGAGTTCTCTTATCGACTGGATCAACTTCGAAGTCTTCATAGCTATCTGCAGAAACTACTGTATTCGAGTCGTGCACATACTTCCGTAGATACGATACGTGAAAAACATTGTGCACACCCGACATCTTCTCTGGTAACTCCAATCTGTAGGCGAGCTTTCCAATTCGCTCGATAATCGGGAATGGTCCAACAAATTTCGGAGTCAATTTTCCTTTCTTCCCGAATCGAATAACATTCTTCAGTGGAGAAATTTTCACAAAAACCAATTCACCAACGTCGAATTCCAAATCCTTACGACGCTTATCGGCATAACTTTTTTGACGATCTTGGGCTGCCTTCATTCGTTGCCGAATGATCTCTATACAATCCGAAGTCTGTCGAATCATTTCTGGCCCAAGCATCAACTTTACTCCCATCTCTAACCAACATGTCGGAGAGTTACACGGTCTTCCATACAATGCCTCATACGGTGCCATACCAATGCTTGATTGGTAACTGTTATTATACGAAAACTCTACCAGATGAAGGTGATCTTCCCATGATCCTCCGAAATCCAAAACACAAGCCCTGAGGAGATCTTCCAAAACTCGGTTGACTCTCTCGGTCTGACCGTCTGTTTGAGGGTGATAAGCTGTACTCAAACACAACTCGGTTCCCAAAACTTCCTGGAAGCTCTTCCAAAATCCACTGGTGAACAATGGATCTCGATCGCTCACTATACTCTTCGGAATACCATGGAATCGAACTATCCACTTAACATACAACTCGGCCAACTTTGATGCAGTCCTAGTCGATCGAACAGGAATGAATCTTGCACTCTTAGTCAGACGATCTACGATGACCCAAATTCCTTCATTTCCCGTTGTTGTTCTAGGTAGTCCATCAATAAAATCCATCGATACTTGTTCCCACTTCCATGTAGGAACTTCTAATGGCTGAAGCAATCCACTTGGCTTCTTCTGTTCGGCTTTTACCAACTGGCAGTTCATGCATTTCGAAATAAAATTTCCAACATCCTTCTTCATGCCTTCCCAATAATAGGTTCTCTTCATATCCCGATACATCTTATTTCCACCTGGATGAATTGTCAACTTCGAGTGATGACTTTCCTTCAGCACTTCACTCCTCAATTCATCTATATCGGGAACAACTAGTCGTCCTTGCTTTCGAAGCCAACCCTCTCGATC
The DNA here is from genome assembly GCA_030737815.1 of Allium fistulosum. Lineage (NCBI taxonomy): Eukaryota > Viridiplantae > Streptophyta > Magnoliopsida > Asparagales > Amaryllidaceae > Allium > Allium fistulosum. The sequence goes on from CM060905.1 coordinate 1,151,828,045, forward strand.
GACCTCGAATCTTTTATCCTTTTCTGGGTCCAATCCAGATTCCAAATCACGGATAATCTTGACAAGCTTATCGTCTAGCTTTTGGCTCTCGCCAATCCTTTCTACAAGAGTAGGTCTTATCGATAAGTTTGCCAACATCTCAGGTTCCAATTCACATCTAGGCCTGAAGTCAAATCCAGCTAAATACTCGAGATTCTTCCATTCTGAAAACATGGCTCCCAATCCTGCATGTCTTCGACTTAACGCATCTGCCACTACGTTACCTTTTCCCGGAGTATAAGCTATACCAAAATCATATGATGCCAAAAACTCTAGCCAGCGTTGCTGCCGAAGATTCAAATCCTTTTGGGAGAAAAGATACTTCAACGACTTATGATCTGTAAACAACTCGAATCGAACTCCCAATAGATAATGTCTCCACATCTTCAGAGCAAAAACAATCGCCGCTAACTCCAAATCATGAGTCGGGTAATTCCTTTCATGCGGCTTCAGTTGTCGACTTGCATACGCAACAACTTTATCTCTCTGCATCAGCACTGCTCCAAGTCCAGTACCACATGCGTCGGTGTAAACCACCATCTCATCATTCCCACTTGGAATAGTCAAAACAGGAGCACTTGTCAATCGCTCTTTCAGGATTCTGAAAGCTTGCTCACACTTATCATCCCATCTGAACACTAGTTTCTTCTTTGTCAATCCTGTTAACGGTGCAGCCACCTTGGAGAAGTCTTTGATAAACCGTCGATAATATCCTGCTAATCCAAGAAAACTTCTCACATCAGATGCATTCTTAGGTCTAACCCAATCCTGGATTGCTGCCACCTTAGCGGGATCAACCGCTATTCCATTTCCAGAAATCACATGGCCTAAGAACCTCACTTCACTCTTCCAGAAGTGACACTTCGAAAACTTAGCCTTCAGCTGATGTTTTCGCAAGATTTCCAAAACAATACGCAAGTGCGTCTTGTGCTCTTCTTCAGTTCTGGAATAAATCAGAATGTCATCCACGAACACAAGCACGACACTAGTACAAAACAAATCAATTGCTTCGCCTCATTTGTGTCGGTTGTCCATAAAACCGACACAAATAGTGTAATTTGTGTCGGTTGTTTATTACCAACCGAAACTATTGACTTATGTGGTAAGAAGAAAATGTTAAAAATGTAATTTGCATCTGTTGTTCTTAAGAAACCGACACAATTGAAGGGAAGCAATAAATTTACTCGTGTCAGTTGTTTGAACAACCAACACAATTAAATACAATAGCATCGGTTGTCCATAAACCGACACCATACGCACACAACTTTTCCCCCCAAATCCATTTCAGCCGCCCATCTTTTCCCGCGAACCCCAATAATTCCTGACTAATTCGTAAATCATGTCCAAAATCCTAAGTATCATTCTTCTCCTCTTCCAAACCCTAAATCTAATCTCCGCCTCGCCACCTCCAGGCCTGGACACCTTCCTCTCCTCCCTCCCCCTCTTTGATCCCCTCAACGCCAACGACTCCTTCCTCACTCTCCCCTCCACCATAGCACGTGCTGTTGGAAAGTATGCTGAGGATGTAAAGAAACATCATCAGCGTCTCGAGGAGGACGTCAGGCGCATTGAGTCTGGGAATGTTCCTTTCCCTTACTCTCAATCTAACGCTACCTCTCGAGGTAGACTCAGAGATGAAGAGCAAAGGTACTTATCACTTGTATCATTATCTTATCGGTATATCATTAAATTTTATTTCTTTTACATTACATCATTGTCTATTACAATAAGTTGAACTTAATGACATCAATGCTAAAGCCATGTATAGTCAAGCAAGAGTAACCATCTCCTTTGACCTTTTAATTGTTTAAGATGCATGTTTTTTAAATATATGTATAAAATTTAAATACTTTTTGACTATTTGCATTGGCATCTGCTCAGTTGATTCTTTTGGTTGAGATTATATGTTGGGTCTGTCTCTGAATGACATGCAAGTGTTATGCTTAAACAATATGCATTGGTATTGTTTATGAATTCTTTAGATTTGCATTATATGTCCATACTGAAATTGTATTCTTAAACCTAATGCTCTCCATCACATGAGATCTAATCCAAATACTTACACCATATCTCCATGTGTACTTGCACCATTCCCACATTTGCATGCCCATTATTATCTAAAAGACTGATAACGTTAGTAAGGGACTGATACATGCTTTGATAATATTTCTTTGTCAGTTACATGTTTTAAGCAGTAAATCATATTTAGAGAAGAATCGGACATTTTGGGAAGCAATGGTTTGAGCGTCAAATATTATGAACGTTAAAACTCTGATCTTATGACGTCGATCTGTAATTGAAAAACCATTTATTGCCTAATCTTAGTACTTGACAAACACGGGTACGATTAACATATCAATACTGAAATTATTTATCAGTACTTGCTGTTATCAAACATTAGCTATCACATTTCCTGTAACACCAATCAATTTGCGTTGCTGTTGTTAATTCATAGTTTAATTGAAGGCAACCTCAAATTACATTTTAGATTTTAAAATTGAAGTAATATCATTTCTTTCTTTCCTTTTCTCTCTTCTTCTTCTTCGTGTGTGTGTGTTAAGTACTTGTCTCTGTTTAGTAAACAAACTCATCATAAGCTCCTTGGTGATAAGTAGGTAGACTTTTATCAATTTTTATATCATTTGTTTTTAAACTTAGTTACCAGTACCAGAACTTTGGCAAGTAGTGCACGTGCATGTAAACTTAAATATTACTATTTCAAAACGGAGTGTTTTTTAACCAACCTATATGGTTTTATATAATAGCTATACTTGGTTTTCATGTGATGAAATAAAGAGAACACATAAAGTTGGTTACCTATCGATGTAGTGCTATTGAATAAATTAATGTAATTCGGTATGTAGCCATTTTAGAGTGATATTGATGACACTTTAATATTTTGCAGAATGAGGTACCTAAACCTCAATTGAAGAAGGCATTCGAAGAGCTGCATTGAAATTGATGTGTTTGTCAGTTTACAGTCTAGTTCCTGCTGGACAGTAATATGCAAGTAATTGCATTTACAAGTAGCGTTGTTATGAAAATGTATGTATGTTTAGCATATCTGTGTCGCTATTTCATTTGCAAGTTGTACGCTCAGCCACTGTATTCTTCAGCTAGTCTTCTGTATTATGCGCTTGATATAAATTAAGTTAATCGTTCTTTTCACTGTTAAATGTAGGGTAATCGCAGTTCAAAATTTTATATATTGTATACCGATCCAGAAGATATCCTACCATTTGTTTATTGGACTTTCAACCGCTAAACAGTACAAATATGAAATAGAAGATAGGTAATGTGCAATTAAAATATAGACTAATCTTTAAACCCCAGTGATCAAGTGGTAAGCTGCTAGTTGGATACTGCTATAACACATAATACTTAAGGCAATAATGCAAGGCTTTATTTCAGCTAACTGGAGTGGGTTTGGTTCAGACAATGTTTTGTATGATCGAAATTTCATGTTAGCTACCCACAACAATGCTTCCCATGACAAATATCATGTTGGCCCATTATATGTTCTAATGGTGCAAGATCTAAATCTTAATTACTTAACTTTAACAGCATCCACAACAATGCTTAGAGAGTTTCTATTTTTTTTATACCTACGTGGCAAACAAAATTTCCATTAGCTACTCCAGTAGAGTTGAATTTCTAATTATTTATTGATTTTTTTGAATTTCAGGTAACTAGACCCAGCTTTCAAGCTCCGCGTCTCCGTCCCAGTTTACGTTAAGCTCGCCGGCTCCTTCTCCGCCGCCGCCCCAAACACCCTCGCCTCGTTCATCTCCGTCGCGATCTCGGACGAATTCTTCTCCAGCAAAAAATTAGCATCAGGACAAATAAGGTTAGCTCCATCAGCACTAACAAACAAATCCTTTCTTCCTCCATTTCACCCTCCACCAAAGGCGTGCACAACACATTTTCTTTCCTACAGCTACACCCAAACAGCAAACACCTTTCCCAACCAATGATCGAGTGGCAGCTCGTGTACTTGTTGCTATTTGCGCATTCAGTTCCCCAAACCCTTGAATTGAGTATTTATGTTACTTCTCCCTTCTTCTTGATTTAGCATCATCAGTCTACGAAGGTTAATAATACGCCCGAAGAGAAGTTACAGGTAATTAATTATCAATTTACGGTTCTAATAACTGAATTAGTTCGGATTGCCCTCGATTTAATGTGTTTTTAGGGCTGTTTAGTTTTATATTCTTTGATACTTGTGTTAACTTTATTGAGATAAACAAGTAGTTGTTAGTGAGCATGATTTAAGCAATTTATATGAATGGTAACCACATTAAAAAAGATCACATCTTGCTAGTTCAAGTCTCATATTTGAAGCGGTCAATTACTCAAACATGTTGTGTGCATAAATTTCATGGTGAAGTAAAAGAAAAAAAGCTTTCGAAGTGTGAAAATATAAGGGAATTTTGAAAACATAGGGATATGCAATTGTATTCATCATTTTTTTTAATTCGTTTCTGCCTGTTTTGTTTGAACCCATCAATTTACTAAGCATACCCATTGAGAAATTGAAATTTCAACCGATCAGAACCATCTTCTTATCTTAGTGAACCGACTAATAAAAGGTATTTCTTTCAGTCAAATAAAATAGAATTTTAAAAACAAATCATGTAAGATAATATATATTGTCCAGGCTTGAGGTTCTTTGTTCAATTTATTTTATACCCCACATTCAAATCGTTTAAACTAATATTCCTCATACATTTACAGGTAAGTTTTTCGTATCAAATACTATATAACTTTGATTATCGATGAATTGTTTAGCCGGATTTTATGAACTTTCAGAAATATCAATAACTGATACAATATAGATTATAGTAATTATACCTCAAATTTTACATGACAACGCATTGTATTTTATTCTACAAGCATATTTTTGTGAGAAAGCACAATGTGATAGTTTTATCATTCTGATGCTTGTTGTCGGGTAGGAAATCAGCTGGTTCCATTTTTCTCTGTCCCCGTACACTCAGCCAATGAAAACATACAGTTTTTTTTATTTAGAAAATAAATGTTCTTTTTTAGTTTGTTTTATATACATATTCCTAACAATTCATATTAGCTTCTGCGCAATGTAAAATCTTTAATGCTTCAAAAATATTTTGTTATGAACTCAAAAGAATCAGTAGCTACATTTATCAAGCATCCGAATAGTAACGAGAACAATAGGACGAGTAAAAAAGTCGACATAAACACTACACATAATCTCCACGATTTGCTGATACACATGATTTTTTTTATAAATGAGTGATAGTAGTATAAAAATAGATCCAAAAAATAACAAAAACAAACTTATAGTAACTGCTTTTATTTAGAAATAGAAAAAGGTATGCAGGTTTATAACTTGCGCAACTATTTATTTCAGAAGGTTTTCCACATTTTCATGAGAACCAATTATTTCATGTGCATACATTACAAAAATATTATGTTAATCAGAATCAATCCAGTGCCATGCTAAAATATATTCTTTACAATCCTAGGCGGCTTTGCCGATGTTAAAAGGTTATTAATAAAGTACTTTTTTTTAGCCAATGTAAATAAAATTCTTCGCTATCCCTGCTTATGGTATTTAAAATCGTTACTTTTAGTAGAATGAAACGGAGTTGAATAAAAAAAAGAAGCCAAGCAAGGTTGATACGTAGCGTAGACATGAATCCAAATCAAATCCAACAAAAAACAAAAACCATTAAAAATGTCGAGCGTCTTTTCTTTGTACTGTGGAAGAAAATCAGAACATTTCTTTGGATAACACGGTGGGTCAAGCAATGAACAACTTCTTTGAGTGGATTGTAAGGAAAGTTGGCGATCTGAATAAAAATTCTGCAAAGTATAAAGTAATCCGAAATTCGATTATAGGTGTATGTGTGAGAGAACTCTGACTATATTGTCTTTAGTGCATGGACGATTTGAGTTATTGAAGAAACGTTAAACCAAGCATGACCGATAAAAGCAACTTAGACTAGCCAAGAACTTGCCTGTAAATCACAAAAGAACAAATGTCTAGAAAATCATTTAAAGTAATATACAATAATTCATAGGCAAGTCATCCTTGGCTATCATAGATAAGCTCTTATCTTCATGCAAGGCTTCCCTTCTTTTACGTCATTTGCGTACCCTATTATCTTATTTTTATGGTTCATATTTCAATTATGTCGCTCAATCTATTTATAGAACTCTATCCTCAACTGGCCACATTATTCTACACTTTGGAATTATGGATAGTGTTAACTTTCCTTTAATATTAGTAGCTTTGGATGAACTATTAGAAATACAACACATAAGGTTAATTATCAAACGGTACCATTAGGCTGGAATGTAAATTATCAACTTAATCCAGGTACTTTGACCAAACAGATAGTGACAGTGTGTTTTCTATTATCACTTATAATGTTTTCTTACATTGTTTAATGCACACCAATGTTTATGATGGTAGGGAGTGAAAGCAGCGGGGGTTAACAACCAATCACGTGCATTCTGGAGGCTCCAGTACCCTTACCAATGCATACGGTACCTCACCCTTCAGTGATCGGTACAGCGCCACAGCCCTTAATGCTTGAAGCCCCCCTTCCAAATTACAATCATCACTATCAGCAACAACAGCAGCAGCATCATCATTGCAATCATAATGCAATGCCTCAAGGTATAGTAAAGCTAAAATTTCCCAATTCCTCCAAAAAAATACTAATATTAAAAGTGCTATAAACTATGTAGGTGTGTCAGGGTACTTAACACAACCTAATCTGTTTGCTGCTGGACCATCTAGTGTTAATCGCTCTATGGAGGCAGATCCGTTAAGTTTTCTTGAACATGGTATTTACTCTTATATACGTAAATTATGTACTCCTATATACGTAAATTATGTATCAGTTTTGCATTAGAACTTTCCTGTTATTTTGTCATATATATATTTTTTAATAGAAATTCCAGATTGGATGAGAGGAGCAAGAAGTCCGGAACCGGAGGAAGAAGATGATCAAGTTATAACACCCAGGCCTACGGTTGGTATTCAGGTACATATACTTTAATTATTTCATATTCAAACTTCCATTGTTAAAGGGTATTACTGTTATTATTAACAGAGAGAAAGAACATCAAACATGTCATTATTGGACCTGGCACGGTACTTTCATGTTAAAGCCGAGAAGGCATCGACTAAGTTGAAAGTGTGTTCGACTACACTGAAAATCGTGTGCCGGAAAAAGGGACTTAAGCGATGGCCATACAGGCAGATAAGAAGCTAAAGAGAAGAAGAGTGTATTTCTTCACTCAGGTGAGTATTTTAACAATCAAATATATGTCTACATAATTACCAGGAGTTGTTGTTTTTTTATACGTACGTGTGGGTTTTCCCTATATACAAAACTGTGCATACAAGTGTGCATTATGAACTGCTGCTCCATGTCGTGTAAAACAGCATGCCTATCTCGTTTTTGTAGGTATGTGTGTCTGTGATATTGCATGTATATACTTGGTGAGCTGCTGTCAAGTTCGGTGTATTTGTGTATATGATGGTGTCAATGCATGGCTATGTTAATATGTGTGTGTATGGGTGTAGTGTTCATGTGTGGGTTGAGTTTGCTTGAGTACTTGCTGTTTTTATTTTGTTTTGTTTGTCTTATGCTGAGCTAATTTTGGACTCATCCTTTTTGTATTTTCTTAGTTGTTGGATTTGATTTCTTTGCACGTTTATGTATATTATTCTATATACACCTGAACCTTTGAGAGCTGAGGAAAAAATGTAAAGCTTTCGGAATCAATGAGTCAGTCCAATGTCTGCTTTTAGAGTTGGAGAGATCATACAACGTTACAACCAATACACCTATTTTTTGCTGTCTTTTTATGATGGATTTTTTGTTGAACTGAAAGTCACTATCGACAGCTCTCCTTGGCAAAAAATTGCTAAACTTTCATCTGAAAGTCTGAGGTTTGTAGCTGTTAGTTTTTGGCATGTGGATTTTACATTTCATTGGCCTATTAGTATTGTGTGGTTTTGAGTAATATGTTAGGGACGTGCCTATGTGTGGTTTTTTTCTTACAACTTACGTTCTGTATGTTACCAGTAAAATGTAACTTTGAACAGTTTCTCATTGTTGCATCTGGAAAACAATGTTGAATCTGAATATTAATAAGTGAAAAGGCACCCTCCCTTCACTGTAGTGCACTATGTAATGCACCATGGTACAAATCAAATACTGCACAATTGACCCTGGTACAAATTCAGATGGTAGTGTAACTTGTTTTGAATGGTATACTGAGAAATAACCACTTGTACATCTTCATTTGTGGATTGTGTACAAGTTCTGGACAAAGAAAATAATTATGGCTGTAATTTGTTTTGTGAAATGCAAAGTAGATGAATCTGAAATCATAACTGATATATTTTTAAAAAATTAGGAATTGGATTATATTTTCTAATTGGAAATAAATAGTAAAGATATTTGTTTATAATCGAGTAAAATATTGAACTTGACAAATTGGAAATGAAAATCAATTATTAAATGGATTGTATGATATGGATTGGGGATAATACATAATATATTCAGCTTATAGTTCAACCTGTGTTTGAATTACACTCTCAGATTCTTTTATGCAGAGCATTCCTGACTTAATTATTGTCTTTTGTATAACAATTTTCTTAATTGTAGGACTTTGTACGAGATGGTTCTTATAACCAACAAGAGATAGACGAGGTTCGAGAGAATTTAGCTAGTTATATCATGTATAATTGGATGTAGTTGTTTTTTGTTGTGTACGCTGATCTTTTGTAACGTACGTTGGTATTTTGTTATGCACGTTATGTTTGTGATAGATTATATTCTATTTTGTTCTGTAAACAAGAATTATGTTGATGGATAATATAATTATATTTTTTGTTCAATCAGTTCATAGTAACGTTCGTTTATAAAAAATTAAAATTCAATTTCATGATGTTTTTATAATCTTAAACGGTAATAATATATTTTTTTGCTTCAGATATAACTTGTGTCGGTTGTTACTTCAAAGGGAACCGATACAACTGCATATCAATTGTGTCGGTTGAAAAAACAAACATAACCGATACAAATATCAATCATTTGTGTCGGTCGTCAATAAGGAACCGACACAAAACAAGCAACAGTTGTGTCGGTTTTTCTTAAAGGACCGACACAATAAACAGCGGTTTGCTTCACTATACAAGCTGATTTGTGTCGGTCCTATTAGAAAGACCGACACAACTGTTCATAGTTTTGTGTCGGTTCTCTATTACCAACCGACACAAATAATTGATATTTGTGTCGGTTGTACAACCGACACAACAGAAAAATGTCTTTTGTGTCGTCTTCATTTGAGTCGGTTGTAAAACCGGCACAACAGGGGTTACACAACCGACACAAATTACCAGTTTTGTACTAGTGCGAACTTGTTCAACTGATCTCTGAACACTCTATTCATAAGATCCACAAAATATGTTGGCGCGTTAGTCAATCCAAACGGCATTACCAGCCACTCAAAGAAACCGGATGGTGTCCTAAAAGCAGTCTTTGGCACACTATCCTTAGCTACTCTCAACTGGTGAAATCCCGTTGCCAAATCCATCTGAGAAAACACCTTAGCTTCGTGAAGCTGATCAAACAAGTCATCTATCCTCGGCAATGGATACTTGTTCTTCTTAGTCACTTTATTCAGCTCACGATAATCCACACACAATCTCAACGACCCATCTGCCTTGGTTGCAAACACAACTGGTGCACCCCATTCGGACACACTACGCCGAATGAATCCTTTCTGCAAAAGATTATCAACTTGCACCTTCAACTCATGTTGTTCCCTAGGCGCCATCCGCCTAAGAGGCATCACAACAGGTCTGGCTCCTTCAACTAGATCTATACGAAACTCGATCTCTCTATGCGGCGGTAACCCTTTGACCTCGTCAAAGACGTCTTCAAATCCATTCGCGATTGGCAACGATGACAGTCCATCCCGTGGAACAACTAGCGAATACATGAAGCTCATGAAGACGCCTTCTTCATGCTTACATCGTATCACAATCTTTCGCCCCTCCACATTCTCGACTGTCACCTCCAACCTCTCACAATCAACCTTTGCCGCATACTTCCTAAGCCAGTCCATACCCAAAATAATTCCGAACCCCGTAAAGTTCAGAACAAAGCAATCACAAACAAAAGAGCAATCATGACTCGATACAATCAAACCACGGCATAACATACACAAACAAGACGAACCCCCAACTAGATTAGTCAAAACCAATGGCTTATCAACAATATCTGGTTCCAAACCCAACCGGCCTACAAGTTCACTACAAACAAACGAATGCGACGCTCTAGTATCAAACAGAACTCTAACTGGAACACCACATAGGAAAAGAGTACCTTGAACCACCACACTCTTTCCTTTCTCTTCAGCAGTAGGAGCTTTCGAAGACGATGGGACAGCTCCCAAAGCATAAGCTTACACAATCTGCTTGTCCTTCCGCGGTTCTGGACAATTCTTCCTGATATGCCCCGGCTTGTCACAGTTGTGACACTTCATCGGTACCTTCGGATTCTTACAATCCTTCGAGAAATGGCCTTTCTGCTGACAATTGTAGCAAGTCACTTCGCCCTTCGGCTTCTTCTGGCCATCCCTACCCTTCTGCTGCTGCTGCTTCCTCTTCTTGTTTCCACCCTACTGGGGTTTAGACTCTTCCCTGGTCACAGCAACCACAGATCCTTCCTTAGGAAACAGGCTCTCATGCCTGAGAGCTTTCTCCACAAGCTTCTCAAATGAATCATCCAGATGATCCACCAACCGCCTCCCAAGATAACTGTCCAAGCCTGTCACAAACTTCTCATTCTTCTGATAAGCAGATTCAATATACGACCGGGCATACTTGGACAAAGCTTCAAACTCAGAAACATACTCAAGACTGGTCTTCCTCCCTACTTGAGCTCTACAAACTTCTTGAACAGAACAGACTTCTGAGCTGTAGAAATGAACTTAGCTTCAAATCTGACATGGAATTGCTCCCAAGTAATCTCTTCCTCCGGAGTATTGATGGTAATAGAGTTCAACCAATCAGAGGCTCTCCCTTGAAGCTGTCTTTATGCCAACTTCCTCTTAGTTGCATCCTCAATTCCAAAATCTCCAAAAATCCTTCTACAAGCATCCATCCATCTCTAGACCTCAATAGTTGATTCTGTTCCCAAGAAAACCTTTCCTCCAAGAGCAGTATAGTCCTTACACAACTTAGCAAAATCCACCGTTCTTGGAGTTTGAACTTGAACTCCAACATCCACCGATGGCCCCGGAGCTGGCATCCTTCTCATGATCGAAGTCATCATAGCTTCGAACATAGCAACATAATCAGCAGCCCCTTCAGTAGCACGGCCTTCCCTAGCAGCTGGTCTCCCTCTTCGACTCATTCTCAATATCTATAAAAAGGAATGGTCAGAACATCTTGAGAAACAACTGCTTAAAGGACTCAAACTCTTCTAATCTACTATATTATATAGTAATAATCATCCATCAAAATACAATTACGTCTCTCATACGTAGTTACGTCAGCGAGCGTTGGGTAAAATCGATTAACCAAAGCTCTGATACCAAATGTGACGACCGCCCATAACCCCTGCACTGAACCTAGAGAATGTGCGCTGTAAAGTGTGCCAGGCAGCCATGGACGATTTTCAAGGTAAATTAAAACAACAAAATCTATCGTATTACTCACAGTGCATGGACAAAATACAATAGAACAAATACATAGTGAAGCTTCACAGAAAAGAATCTCATCAATAAAACTTCATAATAGTTGAATACAAACATCTGAATAGTCAATACAACAAGCCTCACTACATATCACTCAGAGAATACAAAGCAGCGGAACACCCAGTACATATAGTAAGAAGTAATATGCAATACTCCAGCTCGTCTTCGTTATCAGCATCGTGGGAAGCAAGAACAGCACCTGTCACCTGCTACCTAGTCTGCCCGTCCCAAAATGGACAAACAGCCCAAGGCAATAAGAGTTAAACATAAAGCCTTGAGTCAAACAACAGTCTTAGTGAGCAGTAAATTAACTAACAACATACCAAAAGAGCATAAAGGAAAAGGAATAGGAATACAACCCTCCCACTCCACCTCTTTCTACAGTGATAGCCCCCAGACACACTCTAAGTAGAAGCAAACATAGCAAAGCACACAATTTAAGGTAAAGCAATTATCACTCGAGTCAAGGGCGATGTTTTCCAAGTACAAACCCCCAAGGCCTAAACCAAGATCAGATAAGCACCCAGAAAATACCGCTCTTGGGACCGAATGACGATACAACCAAACATCCATGACTCTAGCTATCACTATTATCATTGCCTTGATATCATCGTTAATTGAATGACCGACACATTCTTTCAGCCGTCCGTCAAGGGCTAATGGAAACCCCGGTTCTAGACATAACTCCCGCATGTCATCGTGACCCGTGCCTAGGACTATCGAATCTGCCCAGAGTACATGACTATCAATCATTAGCCTTCAGGGACTATCGAATCTGCCCAACGTACTCTTGCTTTGAGCATGCTAGAACCTTCAACAACAATGAGATCTCAGCCTTCTAGTCATCCTCCTCGACGACTATTACCATACTAGCTCAAGCGCCTCTCGAGCCAACCATTATCCTCAACTCGAACCATATCACCGAGTTATCAACATGCTTGGAATGATCCCATCTGGATTAGACCAAGACTATCTCATATCATGCCTCGCTTCATCACATCCTCGCAAAGCTTCATCTCAACATCATCATCATCATCAAATTTATGCATAAGAGCTTCATCATCCGCTACATATGCCACGAGCAGTTTTTCAATTTAAGAGCCTCTCCCTTAGCTTTCGAATCATCTTCGACCAACTTGTTCTAATTCAAATCATCAATCATCTAATTCATAGCAATCAATCAAGTCAAACATTAATCCAAGTAAAACAAGCATTCAAATATGATCTAGAAAGACAATTATAACAATAATGGCAATTTCGTAATTAAAGAGTCGAAAGTCTAACAAGCATGAAAACATGAGCAATGTCTCTATAATCTTGATGAATGAACTTGCATAGGTTAACATGTAGTAAAATGGATGTCAAATCATCATGAGCAATGGATCTATATGGATCTACACATATGACTAGGAAAATGCATGGAAATCTCTACTTTAACACCAAATCAAACCAACGATTCGATATACTCCTTCGAATCCGTGTGAGAGATAATCACCACTCACCAAATCACCTAAACAACCCCAAAACAACACGCTTCAGATCTGGACAGTGAAGGATCTAACTTGATCTATCACGAATCCGCTTCAAACGATGAAATCTCTCTTCGAAGAATGTAGATCTTCAATCTAAGCTCTTCGATCTTCGATTTGATCTTCAACTTGGATGGATGGAATCACTAGATTAGAGTGGAGAAAAGAAGTGAAGAAGTGTAGAAGTCGAGCTCTCAAAATGGCAGCACTTCGTCGCTTCGAAATCCGGATCCCAAAAAGTGAGAAAATGGACGAGTATTTATAGCTGAAATTCCTTAACTCGTCTGCCTTCTTAGGTCGTCTCTGACCTAAGCCTCCCTCTGCCTTACGACCTACGACTCAGCAACTAACCCCTAAGTCGGTAACGACTTAACACACGCGCCTATACAACCTAACGACTTAGCAGCTTCGCCGACCTAGCAATGTTACGACCTAATCAAGATACGACTTAACAGGGTCTCCGACCTAACAGAGCCTCCGAATTAAAACCCATGCGACTTAACTGAGAAGCGCCTTAACGACTTATCACTTTAGGTCGTTTAACAACCTAACTACACATAGGGTAATCCGACTTAACTCCTAAGTCGTCTAGACGACCTAACTACGCTAACCACTAGGTCGAATACTCCTTAGCTCGCATCTCCCTTAGGTCGCTAACATCCTATAGGTCGTCCCAAACTAACACGCGACCTAAACCTCTACGCGACCTAACTGCTTACGACCTAAGAAGTACCACGACTCACGACTTAGTGAAACAGCCCATCTTACGACTTAACGGATCCCCTAGTCTGCGACTTAACTTCCTAACTTGTCCACGATCTAACTTCTTATACCGTTGTCGACTTAACTCTATCTCTTAAGTTGTCCAATCTATAAGTCGGTCACGTCTTAGGACTTGTAAATTCTACCAAAAATCTGAAATGACTAAACAACGCTAAAAACTCCAGATTTTATGAACTTTTCGATCCGTAAAAATATGGGTCGTTACACTTTGAGTTACTTGTATTTCAGTTGATATTTCACATGAGTTGGATTTATTGATATAAGAATGTTAATCCTGACTCGAGTGTTTTGTGTTTTATTTTACGCTCGGGTCAGACTGAGTGATACAGCATTTGAGACTCGCCTTTGGAGTTGGAGCTTCGCCTTGGAGACCCAGTTATCTATCCAGTTTTCTGTTATTCAATTGACTCCAGAGATATATTCTGATCTTGTATTCGATTATTGTAGTGAGACTTGTATGAATTCGAGACTTCTGTTGTATTTTGTTTTAACTCTGTTATATATATATAGTAGTTTCATGAACTACTATTCATTTATTTCCACTGCTTATTGTTATATTACTCTGTGTCTGTGATTCTGTGATTATTTTATTTACAGTATATGCTGAGTTTTGCCAATATAAATTAACAATCTGATATTTTGAGAAATTCAAATCCGACATGTGCGGATGCGAATGGTTGAAAATTTCAGGATGTTACATGTGGTATCAGAGCTCTGATTTTAGGCAAAGCTTAGCATATATAGTAAATTTAATTATAGAATCACTTTCGTTCGAGCTTGAATCTCTTCCTCTTTGACTCAGTTTCCTTTGAATTTTGGAACGTTCCCTTCGGTTCCAAATTCTATCCTTGTCTCTCCCTATTCGTGTTTTCTTGATTCCGGAGCACCCCATAGCTCCACTAAATGATTTGTAAAAGAGTGAAACTCCTTTACAACAGGCATCGATTCACCGAAGATTTCTATATCGACGGTTTAGATGCTGCTATCTCTTGTTATGCCCGAATTCTATCGATCAGATGTCGAGTTGCTTCTGGATTCTGCATCGACCTTATTTTGAAGTCACGGTTGACCCGGTTAAAGTTGCCTGCGATTTATATAAGTCTAACCATCTTTCTATTTTGTTATTTAACCATTTTATCTTTGTTTCAAGCCTATCTTCTGGTTAGAATCCTTTTGATTAGAATTCCTCTATATTTGGATCTCTATCCTTGTTTTGAAATCCATTTTGTATCACCGAGTAAGGGAGTGTATTTGTATTAATATTAAAATGTTTTATAGTGTGTTGTTTAAGTGTTGATGTTGATTTGGGTTTTCGATCGATTCGTCTGATAAACGCTATCGATAGGAATTCCAAAACACTTGAACAGAGCAAACTGACACAATATTATTTTCAAATTGGGTAAATGAAATAAATTTGTATGATTATATTATAAATATATAAGTAAAATTTTCTAGAATTTAATAAGTTAATTAAATTAGTTGTTTGAAATGATAATATTTGATTATCATTTATTGATTTATAAATGAATTTATAAACTTGGTTTATAAATTGATTTAAAATTTAAATGAATATAAATTAAAAATTTGAGAATTTAATTTCCGTTGATTTCAAACTTTAGTTTTAAAGTTTTAAAATACATATTTTTTAAAATATTTTAGAATAGAAATTTGTTTCCAAAGAATTTTTAATGCTTAAATCAGTACTCTTCTCTTTTGCCGCTGGAAAATAATTTCGGTGATGGCGGCCGCATCATCGACATTCATTTTCGAGTTTCAAAGTGAAGAGACCATTCTGTAGCTTTGCTACACTTTTATTTTGGGAATTAAATTGATTTGAATTTCTAAAGTATGACTTATATATATACCTATAGAGATATATGATTTTGAATTTGATTTGAATATATATATTTATCGCTAAATGGTTTGAAATAAATCGAAAATTTAATTCTTAAATTTTGTTAGAGGATGACTTTAATTTTTAAATGAAGCAAAATTTTGTATAAATATTTAAACTTGAAATAATTGAATTTGGAAAAAGTTTATTTGTACAATACCCAATTTCATTCTAATATAACTTACCTAAATTATTCAGAAGTTGAATATGTAATTGGATAATGTACAATATAAAATAATTTTATAGATAAAATTTGAGTGGTTATAATAAATGTTATACACTTAAATTTTAATTATAAAATTGTTAACAGAGATAAATAGAATAATAAGTTAATTGAATAATAAAGGAGATAAATTTTGTTTTGAATGAAACCATTTTGTAACAAATATTAATAAATTCAAATTAACTAAATGAAATACCTTGAATTTAAAATCAATTATTGAATACTAATTAATTTAAATTGAAATTTATATGGTTTTAAAATTAATTGTTTTATTTGTATTTCAATCTATTTTCTTCTGGTTGTTTCTATTCTCCTAACTCCTTCCTTTTCGGGGACAAAAAGTTTTGAGTGGGGGAGAGTGTAACGACCCGTAAGTTTTAATGGTTTATTAATTTAATTAATTGAATTTTTGTGAAATTTTAAATAATAAAATTTTTAAATAAAAATTTAATATTTGGAATACGTCAATATAAACATAGCAAATGGTAAATTTTCATCTAATAATATGGAAGTTTATTTTCTTGTGTAATTTTATTTCAATTTAAATCAGTTAAAATTGATGATAATAAAATATTTTCCAAACCTGAATATTTTTATACAATAAATTTGTAAATCATCTTCTGAGTGAGACGACATCTTCCGTTTCATCAAATTTGGACTGATATTGCCCCGTTTATCTTATTTCTGGCAGATTTGCAGCATTTTCGGTACCGATTATCGACTTTTGATAGGATGATTGTACCACTGATATATGTATATCATTTTGATCGTCTCGTCGTGCTGATCTCTGCGGTATATTCAATTCTATATTTGGAAGTATGGTACGCAGCGGAATCTACGAAAAACCAATTCCGTATCGGTACTGGTTTGTGCCTGTTGGTTATTGTGACTTTTCATTTTTCACCGTATTATACCAACGGCGTTTTTCATATGATAACTCTCTGAATTCATGCTTGACTTTTGCCATTTCTTCTGTTCTCAAAATATGACTGTTGCCCTTCAAATTTCAGTTTTCTACCTTTGGATATATATTAAAATAAAGAACTTACCTGTTCATTATTTTGAAAAGCTTTATCTCCATCTATCATCTTCCTAGCCTCTCCGCTTGTTCACCCTTCGCAGTCTTACCCATGCCCAGTGCAAGCCGACCGATCTTGTTAGCACCAAAATTGGTCACTAACCTCGTAGAAGAAGATTGTGAAGAGATATAAGTGATGAAATCAAATTAAACAGAGAAGACTGTGCTAATCTAAATACAAAAAGTAAGAACACCAAATTTATAGTGGTTCAGCGTAATTGCCTACGTCCACTTTGAGGTTAAACTTTATTGATCTTCTTTATAGTTGATTACAAATACAATTCGTGAATCAAATGTTTGGGTGAAGTTGTTAAGTAGAGAAGATGAGTCTTGAAAATGGCAGAGTCTCCCCGGTGTTTTCTCTCCCAAAAAAGGATCCATTTCACTGTGACCCTGCCCCTCTATTTATAGGCAAAAGTAGGCTGGACTACCCAAGTGGGCTTGATAGCCGAACGCTCTAGCCCAGGCGCTGCATGCCAAACCAGGTACGCCGAACGCTTCCATGCCCAACGGTCCTTCCCATGCCGAACGGTGCTTCTGATGTATGGGAAGTGTAGGATGGTTGCAGTGAAGCCGAGCGTATCCCTGTTCGAAGCTCTTGACCGACCAATGTATGTAGGTCGAATGATATCGTTACCTTGCGTAGTTGTGCATACTGAATGCCTTCTGCATGCCGAACGCTCTCGTTGCCGAGTTCTACTGACGCCGAGTGCCTCTGGATGCCGAGTACTCCGGATGCCGAGTACTCCGGATGCCGAGTACCATGGGATGCCGAACACTAGTTGACGCTGAGCATAGGTTGTTGCCGAGTGCCAGTTGATGCCGAACACTACTTGATGCCGAGTACCCTTGTTGCCGAGTACTACGCCGAGTAGTCTCGATGCCGAGTGCTCTTGATGTCGAGTGCTCTCGCATGCCGAGCAGTCTCGTATGCCGAGCAGTCTTGGTGCCGAGCAATCTTGATGCCGAGCGTTGGTTGATGTTGAGTGCCAGTTGACGCCGAACACTGCTGAGTACTACGCCGAACACTCCTGGACGCCGGACACTATGGATGCCGAGTACTACGCCGAGTACTCATGGATGACAGTTGCTTCGCCGAACACTCCTGGATGCCGGACACTCTCTGATGCCGAGCACTTATTGCCGAGTACTAGTTGCCTGGTCAAATCCCCAGGAAACACTTGCCCCCCAAAGTGTATTGCGTGGCCGAACGTTATGCGCTTTGAATCTGGTACAATCTACCTCGGAGGTACCTCTTCAAGAATGTTAGCGAAGGAGGTGCGAGACGAACAAGGTTGGGATGCCGAACGATACGTTCGAAGCCGAGCGTACCTCGTGTGCCGAACGCTCTGGTATTGACCGGTTCTACCGGGTATAGCCTCTTCGTCTTCTACCTCCCTCTATATAACCAGGCACCCTTCCACCATTTTCTTTTACGTCTTCTTTATTATCACTCTTAGAGATTTGCAATCCTATCAGATATAAAGCCTATATAATCCATTCTCAACTTCGATCGTCGAATTAGGTATCCTTCCTCTAACAATTGCACTACTTCCATTTTAGGTTCATCTTATGGAAACAGAGTATTTCCTTTAGTTGTAAACGCGTGGCTAGTGGGAGTGGTTCGCTCGTTTTGAGTTGTCTAGTTGGGGCTAGCTCCTCCGTGCCGAATGATAGAAAGGAAGATGGGGTGTTGAACGGCATAGTCTTTGCCGGGCGATCCGTCTCTGTCGTTCGGCGTAGATGGAGAAGGTGTAGGGTGGAGTTGAAATCGTGGTGGAGCACCACTTTTAGCCGAACGATAACCCAAACCGAACAGTATCAATGTTGACCAATTACTAAAATGTAGAGCAATAACTTAGCCGAACGATGACTTTAGCCGAACAATACAATTGACATGCCGAACACTGACTTTAGCCGAACAATACAATTGACATGCCGAACACTGACTTTAGCCGAGCAATACAATTGACATGCCGAACGATGACTTTAGCCGAACAATACAATTGACACACCGAACGTTGACTTTAGCCGAACAACCCTTAGGTCGAACCAGTACCTTAGTCAAACAAAGCAATTGCCGGACAATTCTTGGACCGGATAATGTCTTTAGCCGGACAAAACAAATGCCGAACAACATTAAAAATGCCAAACAGTATAAATGTCTAACTACACTTAAGTCGGTTACTTTAGAAATCATATGTCTTCTGAATCTGGGACTGTAATCACCTCAAGGCGAGCTTTCTGAGACGGTCAGCGATAACGGTCTTCGAAGGCGATGATTCGAAGCTAAATATTACATCTTTAGAACCTTTAGATTCTTATTACCTGCACACAATTGCTTGCACTAGTTCACACACCACATGGGGGGGAAAATCGTGTTGCTAATTCTAACGTTCAACGTTTTTTAAGTATAGCTTTCTCAAGCATTTAGCCAGGTTCATTATTTATTCGGGATGTCGAGAAAATCTAGTTCTGCCACCATATCCGACAGGCCTGGGCCGTCAGCAAGGCAAGGAGCCGCTGATACTTCTAACCCGTCAACTTCTCCTGCTCATAACTTGGCGCCTGATGCTCTGGAGGCAACCATCTTACTAGACAATCCGATCGATTCTCAAGCCTCGAAGATCAACGAAGTTGCTCTGCGACGGATATGTTCTATTCACGGGATTCCTTTTGCCGACGTGTTAGTTCCTTCAAGACACGATCGCCCTCATATGCCCCCAGTCGGGTACACTACCTGCAACAAGTTTATGTGTTGGATGGGCAGCGTGCCTCCATTCAACTTATTTCTCCGGGATGTACTGCAGTACATAGACATAGCTCCGTCGCAGCTGCACCCGAACGGCCATGCATTTCTGTACGGGACTTATCTACTTTTCATGGCTGTCTTCTCCAGACCTCCAACCCCTGGTGATATCAGATACATTTATATGTTCAAGAGACGGAAAGATAGTCCTTCCTTTATGTTTCTCGAGCCATACCACAAGTGCCAGATCTTGACAGGGGCATGTAGCAAATTCGCCCTGTACAAACAGGAATGGTTCTATGTGCGCTGCCCGTCTGGTTTTGCTAGGAGATGGGTTGAAGGCAGTAAGTCTCTCTGCTGAATCGTTATTCGTATTTAATTGGAGTCATGCTTTTCCTAACTCTTCATTTCATCTTTTCAGGTATCAACCCGCGTTCGGAAGGCCGAGGATATTCTGAGGCTGTTGAAGCCATTAGAGCTCTTCCTGCTGAGGATCGAGACATCCGGACTATCATTTCAAATGAATCGATGTCGGGGTTCGGCTTGCTAGCCCCTGGTCGTCGGATCAGCCTTCCAGAAGGTGTTACAATTCCCAAACCTCCATCTGGTAAAGGGAAAAAACTTGCCGGACCGTCGTCGGGTCGCGCTCCCGACACGCACGAAGAAGGCGAGCGCAAAGAGGATGATGCCCCCGAGACTCAGGGCGAGAACGTGGGTCCCGCTTGGAATCCGGCAATCGAAGTTCAGGATATTGAGACATCATCCTCCCCTTCGAAGGGAAAGAAGAAGCTGAAATATACGGTTCAAAAGGAGAAAGTTGGTGGCACCTCAAAATCTACGCCTATCCCTCCTGAGAAAGAGGCTTCTTCGCAGCATCTGGAAAGTTCTCTGAGGGGTCTGTCCAACTTGTCCATCCCCGATGATTTACTTAATTACGGACTCGATGATCCTGAAGCTCTCAAATTCTCTTCGCCCGCTAGAGGCAATGTAGGAGTTCAACTCCCGGCTCAAGGAGACAATACTCCAATTAGCAAAGATAAACGAACAGGTCCGTCGGGGGGAACACTAGGACACACACGCACATGCGCATTCCATAATATACTTCAAGTCTTTTTAATTCGTGAATTCTCCTTAACTCGTTGTTATCTCCATTCTTTGTAGGTGATATGGGCTGCTCACACGGACTTGATCGCCTTCAGGGGTCTTCTATATTCCATCACTTCGGACGGGATTCCGGTTCAGGCAGACGCAGGGACCGAGGTTATTATGAAGATAGGGACAATCGTCCTCACCAGTCGTCTCACCGCAAGAAAGCACACTCTCAATCTTCCCAGTCCCGCGATCTTCCTCCTCCAACTGAGCCGGATAAAGAGAAGTGTTTGCAGAAGGGTTATCAGTATGATGCTGCTCGAGAACAACATTCCAGTTCATCGAGTACGAGGCAAGTTCGAGAGCAACGTAAAAGAACGGAATTCTCTAAGCCTCCTCCTCCTATTCCTGCCGTGGACCCAACTGTTGCGGAAAAGATGGTCGACCTTAAGGCCAAGTTTCCGAAAATCTGTTTTGACGGCTTGAAATTCCTCCCAGCCATCCATCACATTCCTAGGCACGTGAAGCAAAGTGCCATTGCCTGCAACAATGACGTCTATGTTCAACATGACGCATTCGTGCACTTGGTGGAAAAGATCTCGGAAGTATCTGTCGAGCGTTAACACGAGATTGACCGTCTGAACCTGGAGGCTGACAGCGATAAGAAAATCATCAAACTCCAAGACGAAGAGCTCGCTTCGTATAAGTCAAAGCTAGAAGCCGCTGAACAAGGTGCAAAAGATACTGCTGAGGCAGTTACTCGCTTAGAGGTGGCTCACAAAAAGGAGCTTGACGAAGCAGTCCAGCGCAGCGGCGCCCTTGCCCTAGAAAAAGACTCTGTCCAAAAAGAAAGGGACGCGCTCGCTACTCAAGTCAAAGAGCTGAAAGAGCTACTCTCCAAGGAGAAAGAAGACAAAATAGCTGCTCAGGAAGAATCACAGCGGTATTGTGATGAGATTGTTGCTACCCGACTCCTGAAGACAAAGCTCGACGATGAACTTGCCGGGGTCGAGAAAATGAAGGATGAGGCCCGTGAGGAGGGCAAAAAAATGGCTGTGGAGGAGCTTGATTCTCGCCTTGAGGCGGCCGCAGAGGCCGGCAGGGAAGAGGTCAAAAGTATGTTTGACCCGTTGATCGCCGAGTACGGAGCCCGCGTCCTTATGCACCGTGACTTAACATTCTTGGGCGACGGCTACCTCGAATCCCTGGCTGAGGCATGGGAAACTCTGATAAAGATCAGGAAAGTCGAGTCAGGCTCCGAAGAGATCGACGAGGATGCATTGGTGAAGGAGTTCCTGAGGGGGAATGAGCCATCGGATTTATCCGCAGCATTGGCTCTTTATGGCAAAGGCTCTTCCCCTTCGAAAGAGAAGAACAACGAAGCCGGCCCATCAGAGGCCGACGCTACTACTCCTCATGTAACGACCCCGAATTTTATATAAATTTAAATTGATAATTTAAAGAATTTTTGAATAAAATTTGTGAAATAAATCGATTTAAGTGATGCGAGTTTCCCCGATCGTCGAATAAATTTTGGATAAATCATTTAAACTTTAAATATTGTAAATATATAGGATATAAAAGTATAAAATAAATACGTTGGATAAATTTAATAACATAAAATAAATCTAGAAGTTCAACTATATTTCAAAATAAATATAAAATGATATAAACAAATGCACTTATAAAATAAATAAATATATATAGAAATATAAGTATTAAAGTAAAAATTTATAATAGAAGTTTATCTATATTGTAAAGTAATATTACAAAACATAAGTGTAGAATAAACATATACCTTCAAACAAAATAAAAATATAAATATATATGAAAGCTTCCAATGCAAGCCACAACAATATCCATCAGCCACCGAAATGAAGAAAAAGTATATTTCGTACAAGATAATTTAATGTGTGAAACCTTAGTACACTACACAAAAGCAATTCAGCCTCTATTCCTCTGATCTAATTGTACAAAAGAAATTATAATATACAACAAGTACTCAAGCATTAGCCTCCAAAGTTTCTACTCTCCAAGTGTACAAACAATGTTCGAATATGATATATATACCTGCAAAACTTAAGAGCAATATGAATCAAAGCAAAATGTAAAATGTTATAGCTTGTTAATGAAGTCACAGGCAAGTAAAAGAAAATGAGATATGTATAAAGTATGAAACATAAGTACAATAGCATTAAATGCTCCATATCTTAACAGCATAACAAAGTCATTTCGAGTTGTATACAAATCTCTTTCAGCCACCAAAATATAAAATTTTCTCTGATAATTTGTACAAATGTGTACACTGTTTGTATAAGATATTATTACCTGTAGCTTGTTTAAACATCACTCTTTAAACTTCTTTCCCTTATCACTTCTCATTTCAATTCGAACTAAACAAGACTAAAAAATGAAACTCCATTTGAAAACCCAAACAAGCTTCTACATCATCAAATACAATTCAACATAAGCAACTACAACAAAGTAGAGAAGCAAAATGATTTGAAGATCTAAGTGGGAAACATGTTCCAGTTTTCTAAATTCAAACTACTTCAACAATAAGGTGCTCTGTTCTCCATAGGACAGGTGAGTAACTTCACATTTTAAAGTGTTAACTACCTGTTGCATATGGATTACTAGAAATGAATATGCTTTGAATGTTTAAATTGTGATGAATCTTCCATAGATGTACAGATATCTATAAGTATGCATTGTTGTGTATCTGTTTTTCTCTGTTCTCATTTTTCCCAGTTCAGATTTACAAATCAAACTCCATCTCCTAATCTAATAACTATTAGAACTTAAAAATTTGAACAAAGGTTGCTTGTATCATCATAAGCTAAGCTTTAAAAAATTGGTTTAAGATTAAAACACTCAAAATTCTTCTCTGGAACCCAAAAGTTAGAACAAACTTAGAATTGGTCAAATCTCGAATGGCACCGATTGTTGATTCAGGTATTTAGTTAGAACCTATATCAAAAACGATGATTTTTAAGATGAGATTCGTGATTTTTAGTGTAGTGATTTGGTAGCAGTTCGAGGTTGAACGGAGATGACATTTTGATTGATTTCCGGCGATGTGATGATCTTGGGAGGTCGAGTTGCCTCGTGGGGATGGAGGGGCCTAGGGTGGTCACCGGAAAAATATTGGATGGCGATAATCTTCGTCGAGGTGGCGGCGAGAAGCTTTTGAAACTGGGTGACCTAGTTTTGGGTTGAACTGTAAAACATGAGCACTGCATCATCCCCAGGGGATCGAGTTGTACGAGCTTTGGAGAATAGAGTCGTGAATAATCGAAGGTGGTGTGACCATGATGGCGCATCGTCTGATGGTCGGAGGCGTGAAGTTCGTGGGGTTTGGCCATGACGGTTGGTTCCAGTCTTCAACTGGATAACTCGATTTGGAATTTTGGCTTGGGGTTGTGGGTCGATGATCGGGGTAGGTTGTTGGAGCATTCGTGGACATATGGGAGGCGACGAAGTTGGTCTGAACGTCGGCGGTGACGTGTGCACGTGCACGGTGGCACTGGGATGTCCGATGGGTTGTAGTGTTTGACGCGTGCTCTTGCTCGAGGCTTCCGGGTGTTTGCTTCGAGTTCGTCTTTGGGTCGCGTGCGTGTGAGATTAGTACTGCAGTTTTATTTTATAACTCAAGCTCGAGAGAAAAAAAAAGAAGGAAACAGGTGGGGAGATGGAAGGTAGTGGGAAAGGTGGACGCGAGAATAGGGAAGAGGCTCAGGAATTACGTGAGGGAATATGTGGGTTGCCTCGGGCCTTTAGACTAGCTTAATTACTTTAAGTAATTAGAAATTAATCTTGTGTTTATCAATTGAACCTAAGAAATTTCACTGATTACCTAAAGTAAATTAATAAATGGTAGTTAACTTAAGTGATTAATTAAAGATGAATGATTAATTAATTGATGGTAAATTAAAATAATTTGTGATAATTAAATAAGTAATTAAATTTTATTAATTTATAATTAGCAACTAATAAATGGATATTCAAGCATTATTAATTAATTAGTTTTAAGGATATTCAAGGGATGGAATAACCAATTGAATTAATTTGTTAATTGAACACAATCTCTTGCAGATTAATTAAATATAAATACTTGATGAGTTTTAGTAAAGGAATTCACCACTAGAGGATGTAATAAATTGAAACGGAAATTAATTAGGGGTTAATTAATGTAATTAATTAAGGATAATCAATTAAAGAATAATTAATCAAAACAATTTGTAATTTATTGATGTTAATTAACCAAAATTTGTAGCTCATTCATAAGTAATTAGCCTGGTATAAATTAATTAAAATCAGATATTAACTAATCTTACTTATGAATGCTTGAATTGTATTAAATGTGAATTGTTGATATCCCTGATATATGATGCTTTGTGATACATCCTGATTTATGTTGTGATCTGTAGTTTACTTATCTGTGACCTTTATATATCTATGATCTGTGAATGAACTATAAGCGTTGTTCTTATACCGCTTATCGAATTATATTTATGTATTCTGATATGTGATGATTCATTTTGTTGCACTATTGTGTGTACAACCCCTGGACTACACTTATACACACACAAATATGGATTTCACGTGGAAATCGGTTGAGTCACAGATGATGTAAATTTAATGTTTTTGAAATTGAAATTTTAATTTCAATTGATTTTGAAATTAGGAATTTGGTTTAAAGTGAAAAGCTTTTGAAATGGAATTTCAAAGATAAAAGTTATTTTGAATAACTTAATCGAGTTTTGAAAATTTAAATAATTTGATTTAAATTTGAATTCAAGTTTGAAATTGAATCCTATGATTTGAAATTACGGTTAAAGATGTTATAAATGTGTTTATATGAAGTTAAACCATTTTAAAAGTGAAATTTTGAGAATTTGAATTTGACCCAAAGACTTTAACTCGTATGAATGAATCAAATTTTCTGAAATGAAACTATTTGTTTTCAAAAGATAAAAGCTTTCAGATAAGAAATGAAATTCCAGTTTAATTAAAGGAATTTCAATATTGAATTGAAAATGGTTTTCCAAGTTATGAATGAATTGTTTTGAAAAGCTATGATTTGAATCTGTTATCTTTAACAGATTTAAAATAATGATTGGTTTAAACCATTCGAAATGGAATTGTTTTGAAAGCTGTAAGTTAAATCTTTGATTTGAAGATTTAATGAGTTAATCAAATTGAAATGGAAATTAATTTGGAAAATCTGTGAATGAATCTTTTGTTTAAAGGATTAAAGTGTGGAAACTGTTTAAATCGTAAAGATTGAATCTTTTTGTTTAAAGATTTAAAAATGGTAATTTGTTAAACCATTTGAAAAGAAAGTTTTGGGTAATAAGTTGTGACTTAATTGAAATCCCATATCCATATGTTTTTAAATATTTCGCTCACTATTCGGTTTAGCCGGGAGAGGACCTTTGGGTCGTATAACCCATTCCGAATATGTGATACGTCGTATATGGATAGCATTTGAAGACCGGTGTTGAAGACCGGATATTTTTGAAAACGGAAGGATTACCATCGAGTTACTCTGCATCGGCTGATCCCCGATATAGAGGTTTTATCACCCTTAGTGACGGGAAGTCCGGACGTGATTGGAAATTATCCGGAGTTTATTGTTCCTTTCCTAAACTCTGGGTGCCCACTATTTTCCACACGGGCAGTCTAGAGTTGGGTTTCTCAGATATTCAGGTTGAGTAGATTATCTGGAGCTAGTCAGTCCTTGGACGACTGACCTTTCTTTTCGCTAGCTATGGATTGGAGCATTCTACTGGAGATATTCTATCCGTTGTTGTTGTTATCTTTTCTTTTCCGCTGCTATTTCTTGTATCATATCTCTGATGTATATTGATATTCATTGTATCACTCTGTTGTATCAGATATTATATATCAATGTATTATTCTTTTCTTCCGCTGTGTTATTTACTTAATTGTGTTATAGCTCCGGCGAATCAGATTTGAACGGTCGAATCTGCGGCATTCTAGTACAATGTGAAGTACGGATGTTGATTTTCGAGCGGGCAAAACCCGAGTCGTCACATTTGGTATCAGAGCTAAGGTTGAACTTTAGCTCAGGAGTGTAACACATTAAGTAGCTCATTAGAGATAGAGTGAAGTAAACTCTAGAATGAGTATTCCTCAGATATCCGTTCGAAAGCCTCAGTAAATTCTCTTACTATCCACTGATAGTGAGTATGAGTGCAAGAAGAGGATGAGATAGGGGACAGGGGAAATACGACTGTAAATGGTCGATACTCTGTAACAATAGTGGAAACAAATTTTCTCTATCAATCTCTTTTGTTCAACATCTCTTTTCTCAATTCTTCGATAATTTCTGGTAGATCCAGAAAGAAGATTCGATATATTAAAATGGGACATAAACTCCAAATAGGCCAAATTGTTTTTTTGGATGTATTGATTGTTTTGTTTGCTATGATTGATAGGTATAATTTAGTTTTAAACAGAAAATTTTGAAATCGTATCCATATATCTATCTATTCTTTGGGTCCGGATATGTTCTACGAATGGTTAGTTATCACTTCGAACTAACCAATGCCACTGTATATTTCGTAGATCTGGATAACCCGATTATTTTGTGAAGTGTTAAACAAATTCGTTCTTGTATCTATTGTTGATATTCTGATTTGGTAAGCCAAATGCAGAATAGATGTTCAGTTGATTCGATGAAATATTCTTCATCTATCTTCTTGTCTCCTTGGTAATTTCGAGGACGAAATTCTTTTAAGGGGGGAAGTCTGTAACGACCCCGAATTTTATATAAATTTAAATTGACAATTTAAAGAATTTTTGAATAAAATTTGTGAAATAAATCGATTTAAGTGATGCGAGTTTCCCCGATCGTCGAATAAATTTTGGATAAATCATTTAAACTTTAAATATTGTAAATATATAGGATATAAAAGTATAAAATAAATACGTTGGATAAATTTAATAACATAAACTAAATCTAGAAGTTCAACTATATTTCAAAATAAATATAAAATGATATAAACAAATGCACTTATAAAATAAATAAATATATATAGAAATATAAGTATTAAAGTAAAAATTTATAATAGAAGTTTATCTATATTGTAAAGTAATATTACAAAACATAAGTGTAGAATAAACATATACCTTCAAACAAAATAAAAATATAAATATATATGAAAGCTTCCAATGCAAGCCACAACAATATCCATCAGCCATCGAAATGAAGAAAAAGTATATTTCGTACAAGATAATTTAATGTGTGAAACCTTAGTACACTACACAAAAGCAATTCAGCCTCTATTCCTCTGATCTAATTGTACAAAAGAAATTATAATATACAACAAGTACTCAAGCATTAGCCTCCAAAGTTTCTACTCTCCAAGTGTACAAACAATGTTCGAATATGATATATATACCTGCAAAACTTAAGAGCAATATGAATCAAAGCAAAATGTAAAATGTTATAGCTTGTTAATGAAGTCACAGGCAAGTAAAAGAAAATGAGATATGTATAAAGTATGAAACATAAGTACAATAGCATTAAATGCTCCATATCTTAACAGCATAACAAAGTCATTTCGAGTTGTATACAAATCTCTTTCAGCCACCAAAATATAAAATTTTCTCTGATAATTTGTACAAATGTGTACACTGTTTGTATAAGATATTATTACCTGTAGCTTGTTTAAACATCACTCTGTAAACTTCTTTCCCTTATCACTTCTCATTTCAATTCGAACTAAACAAGACTAAAAAATGAAACTCCATTTGAAAACCCAAACAAGCTTCTACATCATCAAATACAATTCAACATAAGCAACTACAACAAAGTAGAGAAGCAAAATGATTTGAAGATCTAAGTGGGAAACATGTTCCAGTTTTCTAAATTCAAACTACTTCAACAATAAGGTGCTCTGTTCTCCATAGGACAGGTGAGTAACTTCACATTTTAAAGTGTTAACTACCTGTTGCATATGGATTACTAGAAATGAATATGCTTTGAATGTTTAAATTGTGATGAATCTTCCATAGATGTACAGATATCTATAAGTATGCATTGTTGTGTATCTGTTTTTCTCTGTTCTCATTTTTCCCAGTTCAGATTTACAAATAAAACTCCATCTCCTAATCTAATAACTATTAGAACTTAAAAATTTGAACAAAGGTTGCTTGTATCATCATAAGCTAAGCTTTAAAAAATTGGTTTAAGATTAAAACACTCAAAATTCTTCTCTGGAACCCAAAAGTTAGAAAAAACTTAGAATTGGTCAAATCTCGAATGGCACCGATTGTTGATTTAGGTATTTAGTTAGAACCTATATCAAAAACGATGATTTTTAAGATGAGATTCGTGATTTTTAGTGTAGTGATTTGGTAGTAGTTCGAGGTTGAACGGAGACGACATTTTGATTGATTTCCGGCGATGTGATGATCTTGGGAGGTCGAGTTGCCTCGTGGGGATGGAGGGGCCTAGGGTGGTCACCGGAAAAATATTGGATGGCGATAATCTTCTTCGAGGTGGCGGCGAGAAGCTTTTGAAACTGGGTGACCTAGTTTTGGGTTGAACTGTAAAACATGAGCACTGCATCATCCCTAGGGGATCGAGTTGTACGAGCTTTGGAGAATAGAGTCGTGAATAATCGAAGGTGGTGTGACCGTGATGGCGCATCGTCTGATGGTCGGAGGCGTGAAGTTCGTGGGGTTTGGCCATGACGGTTGGTTCCAGTCTTCAACTGGATAACTCGATTTGGAATTTTGGCTTGGGGTTGTGGGTCGATGATCGGGGTAGGTTGTTGGAGCATTCGTGGACATATGGGAGGCGACGAAGTTGGTCTGAACGTCGGCGGTGACGTGTGCACGTGCACGGTGGCACTGGGATGTCCGATGGGTTGTAGTGTTTGACGCGTGCTCTTGCTCGAGGCTTCCGGGTGTTTGCTTCGAGTTCGTCTCTGGGTCGCGTGCGTGTGAGATTAGTACTGCAGTTTTATTTTATAACTCAAGCTTGAGAGAAAAAAAAAGAAGGAAACAAGTGGGGAGATGGAAGGTAGTGGGAAAGGTGGACGCGAGAATAGGGAAGAGGCTCAGGAATTACGTGAGGGAATATGTGGGTTGCCTCGGGCCTTTAGACTAGCTTAATTACTTTAAGTAATTAGAAATTAATCTTGTGTTAATCAATTGAACCTAAGAAATTTCACTGATTACCTAAAGTAAATTAATAAATGGTAGTTAACTTAAGTGATTAATTAAAGATGAATGATTAATTAATTGATGGTAAATTAAAATAATTTGTGATAATTAAATAAGTAATTAAATTTTATTAATTTATAATTAGCAACTAATAAATGGATAATCAAGTCTTATTAATTAATTAGTTTTAAGGATATTCAAGGGATGGAATAACCAATTGAATTAATTTATTAATTTAACATAATCTCTTGCAGATTAATTAAATATAAATACTTGATGAGTTTTAGTAAAGGAATTCACCACTAGAGGATGTAATAAATTGAAACGGAAATTAATTAGGGGTTAATTAATGTAATTAATTAAGGATAATCAATTAAAGAATAATTAATCAAAACAATTTGTAATTTATTGATGTTAATTAACCAAAATTTGTAGCTCATTCATAAGTAATTAGCCTGGTATAAATTAATTAAAATCAGATATTAACTAATCTTACTTATGAATGCTTGAATTGTATTAAATGTGAATTGTTGATATCCCTGATATATGATGCTTTGTGATACATCCTGATTTATGTTGTGATCTGTAGTTTACTTATCTGTGACCTTTATATATCTGTGATCTGTGAATGAACGATAAGCGTTGTTCTTATACCGCTTATCGAATTATATTTCTGTATTCTGATATGTGATGATTCATTTTGTTGCACTATTGTGTGTACAACCCCTGGACTACACTTATACACACACAAATATGGATTTCACGTGGAAATCGGTTGAGTCACAGATGATGTAAATTTAATGTTTTTGAAATTGAAATTTTAATTTCAATTGATTTTGAAATTAGGAATTTGGTTTAAAGTGAAAAGCTTTTGAAATGGAATTTCAAAGATAAAAGTTATTTTGAATAACTTAATCGAGTTTTGAAAATTTAAATAATTTGATTTAAATTTGAATTCAAGTTTGAAATTGAATCCTATGATTTGAAATTACGGTTAAAGATGTTATAAATGTGTTTATATGAAGTTAAACCATTTTAAAAGTGAAATTTTGAGAATTTGAATTTGACCCAAAGACTTTAACTCGTATGAATGAATCAAATTTTCTGAAATGAAACTATTTGTTTTCAAAAGATAAAAGATTTCAGATAAGAAATGAAATTCCAGTTTAATTAAAGGAATTTCAATATTGAATTGAAAATGGTTTTCCAAGTTATGAATGAATTGTTTTGAATAGCTATGATTTGAATCTGTTATCTTTAACAGATTTAAAATAATGATTGGTTTAAACCATTCGAAATGGAATTGTTTTGAAAGCTGTAAGTTAAATCTTTGATTTGAAGATTTAATGAGTTAATCAAATTGAAATGGAAATTAATTTGGAAAATCTGTGAATGAATCTTTTGTTTAAAGGATTAAAGTGTGGAAACTGTTTAAATCGTAAAGATTGAATCTTTTTGTTTAAAGATATAAAAATGGTAATTTGTTAAACCATTTGAAAAGAAAGTTTTGGGTAATAAGTTGTGACTTAATTGAAATCCCATATCCATATGTTTTTAAATATTTTGCTCACTATTCGGTTTAGCCGGGAGAGGACCTTTGGGTCGTATAACCCATTCCGAATATGTGATACGTCGTATATGGATAGCATTTGAAGACCGGTGTTGAAGACCGGATATTTTTGAAAACGGAAGGATTACCGTCGAGTTACTCTGCATCGGCTGATCCCCGATATAGAGGTTTTATCACCCTTAGTGACGGGAAGTCCGGACGTGATTGGAAATTATCCGGAGTTTATTGTTCCTTTCCTAAACTCTAGGTGCCCACTATTTTCCACACGGGCAGTCTAGAGTTGGGTTTCTCAGATATTCAGGTTGAGTAGATTATCTGGAGCTAGTCAGTCCTTGGACGACTGACCTTTCTTTTCGCTAGCTATGGATTGGAGCATTCTACTGGAGATATTCTATCCGTTGTTGTTGTTATCTTTTCTTTTCCGCTGCTATTTCTTGTATCATATCTCTGATGTATATTGATATTCATTGTATCACTCTGTTGTATCAGATATTATATATCAATGTATTATTCTTTTCTTCCGCTGTGTTATTTACTTAATTGTGTTATAGCTCTGGCGAATCGGATTTGAACGGTCGAATCTGCGGCATTCTAGTACAATGTGAAGTACGGATGTTGATTTTCGAGCGGGCAAAACCCGAGTCGTCACACCTCACATCGCCGCTCCTTATGCTGCTCAATCGGCTGGTCGGTCGACGCTTGATCCATTCGAGCAGCATGCCAGTTATGATCCCGAAGATCCCGGGCTTGGCGTTCATGTGCTGTCACCTATCCTGGAGGGTGAAACCCCACGCGCCACCGATAGCCTACCGGATCCTGGTAGGAAATTCTTCTTTCTCTAGAAGTCGAAGAGATCCCGTCATTTTTCAGCAATGGTTATTCGTTCTAATGCCCATTTCTTATATTTTTATGTAGGTCGTTCTGACGCCGAGCCAACTCCGAGGAGCGATGACGCCAAGGAGGAAGCAGAGAAAACAAGCGACGTTGCTCACGCAGGAGTAACTCCCGGTCCAGACGCTCAAGTGATCGGGGCGCTTGATGATGACAAACTTGATACTTCGTCTCCTGCCGAAGGAAGCGATGAAATTAGAATCACTGGCGCCTCTGAGCATACTTCAGAGATGAGCATGAAGGACCGTCTTGCCGAAGAGGAGAAGAGAAAATTCAAAGTCAAAGTCGAGTCCGAAATACTGGAACTCACTGACCCGCGGAACAGACCTTTGAAAATCATTCTCCCGGGCAGGTCCAAACCACTAGATGTTCCGTCTCCTACTCCTGACTCTGTTTCTCTAGCAAGTAAAAAGTCCAAGAAAAAGCGTGAGGGAGAGGAGTCGTCGGAAACACTAAAGGAGGACAAGAAGAAGAAGTCGAAGAAATAATCGATGCACTTGTTCAACAAGTTTCCTGCTTAAGTTTTGTAATTGTTTTTATCTTCCACTACTTGTAGTTTGTATAGGCCTGAATTTTGTAGGAGTGATCTTGTATCCCCGTTTTGGACTTATCGAATAAAATTTTAGTTTCTTTATTGCTTGAATGATTCTCTTGTCTTTCTTTGGTTTGTTGACTAACTGTTGCCATAACTCAAGTTCTCATGAGTTGCATTATCTACCGGTCCGTTCTTGAGTACTTGGACTCTCTCCGATTCTGCGTTCCGGGAACTCGGAGATTTGAGATCGATTATACTCTAGTCCACGCTCTGGGGACTTAGAGTGCTCCGCTCCGCACTCTGGGGATCCGGAGATTTGAAATCGTTTATACTCTAGCCCGCACTCTAGGGACTCAGAGTACTCCGCTCCGCACTCTGAGGATTCGGAGATTTGAAGTCGTTTATACTCTAGTCCGCGCTCTGGGGACTTAGAGTACTCCGCTCCGCACTCTGGGGATTCGGAGATTGGAAGTCGTTTATACTCTAGTCCGCACTCTGGGACTCAGTGTACTCCGCTCTGCACTCTGGGGATTCGGAGATTTGAAGTCGTTTATAGTCTAGCCCGCGCTCTGGGGACTTAGAGTACTCCGCTCCGCACTCTGGGGATTCGGAGATTGGAAGTCGTTTATACTCCAGTCCGCGCTCTGGGGACTTAGAGTACTCCGCTCCGCACTCTGGGGATTCGGAGATTTGGAAGTCGCTTATACTCTAGTCCGCGCTCTGGGGACTTAGAGTACTCCGCTCCGCACTCTGGAGATTCAGAGATTGGAAGTCGTTTATACTCTAGTCCGCGCTCTGGGGGCTTAGAGTACTCCGATCCGCGCTCTGGGGATTCGGAGATTCGGAATCGTTTATACTCTAGTCCGCGCTCTGGGGACTTAGAGTACTCCGATCCGCGCTCTGGGGATTCGGAGATTCGGAATCGTTCGTACGAGTCTGTATGTCTTGCAGGATAATGTAATTTATCATCCAATTAAGAGATATAGAAACTTCATAGAAAATGTGGCTTCAAGCCTTTATTAATGAAAATCAACAAAATTGCTTGATTACAACTTTAAAAGGAAACTAAGTCATTATTGGATGGAAACATGCAGGAAACAACAGTGCCTACAACAAGAAAGGAAAACATGCTAAATGTAATAGTGCCGCAAATGTTCACTGTTCCATGCTCGGGGGAGTGTCGCGCCATCAACGGTCGCTAGCTTGAATGTTCCTTCTCCAAGCTTCCGTTCAATGGCGTATGGACCTTCCCAGCTGGGATTCATGCGTGATGGTACCGGGAAGACTCATTTCAGAACGAGAACTCCCACATCAAAGATTCTTGGGCGGACTCTGTCGTCGTAGTAACGCTTGACTCGATGTCTGTGCGCCGCCGCCCTTAATTCAGCTTCTTCCCGCTTTTCGTCGATGCAGTCCAGTGATTCCAGCAAGAGGTTTTGGTTCGTCTTGGGATCATAGTATGTCACTCGGTGCGATGGAACTTCAAGCTCCACGGGTATAACGGCATCAGAGCCGTATGCCAAGGCGAACGGAGTGTGGCCGGTCGCGGACTTGTGGGTAGTTCTATACGCCCATAATGCTGTTGGGAGCTCATCTACCCACTTGCATCCAACCTTCTCTAGACGCTTCTTCAATATGGACTTGATTATTTTGTTAACGGCCTCGACTTGTCCGTTAGCTTTTCGGTGCGCAACGGCGGCGAACTTTTTCTCGATGCCGTACTTCAAACAGAACTCTTTGAACTCTCTACTTTCAAATTGCGTTCCGTTGTCCGTAACGATGGTGCGTGGAAGGCCAAAGCGGCATATAAAGTTAATGACCTTCTTAGAGGTGATAGTGGCCAAAGGTTCTGCCTCAGCCCATTTCGTGAAATAGTCGACTGCAACTATTGCATATTTCGCACCACCTTTGGATAAAGGCAAAGAGCCGATTATGTCGATTCCCCAGATCGCAAATGGCCAGGGACTGATCATTTGTGTGAGTTTCGTTGATGGAGCCCTCGGGATTTTTGCATATCTTTGACATTTGTCGCATTTTCTTGCGTAGTCCGCGGCATCCCGGTTTACGGTGGGCCAGTAATATCCATAGCGGAGGATCTTCTTTGCTAGCATTTGCCCCCCAGTATGGTCGTCGCATTCCCCTTCGTGAACTTCCCTCAAGACTCGCTTTGTTTCATCATGAGCGATGCACCGTAATAATGGGACAAAGAATCCTTTTCGATACATGGATCCACCCTGCATTACGTACCGCGCAGCCTTTCGAAGGACCTGTCGTCTTTCGCTTCTTTTTTCTGGTAAAGCCCTGGTTGTCAGGTACAGTTTAAATGGGGTTATCCATGACTCCTTCTTGATTTCTGTTCCCAACACGCGATCGACTTTCATCTCGTCTATGCTCGGGGCATGCAAGACTTCAACGGGATACAATCCCATTTGTTGAGCATCGTCGGTACTTGCGAACTTAGCCAACAAGTCGGCTTCTTTGTTATGTTCTCGCGGGATATGTGAAATGTCATAATGCTCAAGATTTGATAGTAGTTCTTGGACCTGAACGAGGTACGGAGCAAGCTTTCGTCCCTTTGCTTGGTAGTCTCCTCGTACTTGGTAAACCACCAACTGCGAGTCACAAAAGATTTCGACTGATTCGATCCCGATTTCTTTGATGAGCTTCAAGCCAGCGATCAGTGCTTCATATTCAGCTTCGTTGTTCGTAGCCGGGAAATCGAGCTTCAGGGCATAACAGATTGATCGGTTTTCCGGAGTTATAAGAACCACGCCTGCGCCGGAACAACGGTCGTTTGATGCACCGTCAGTGTATAATTTCCATTGAACGGGGGGAATGATGTCGTGATCGTCCGGTTTGATGGGTATGGTAAATTCAGCGATGAAGTCTGCTAACGCTTGCCCTCGGATGGCTCTCCGTGGTAAGTACGCGATATCGAACTGGCTCAACTCGATGTTCCATTTTAGCAATCTTCCAGAAGTTTCCGGTCGTTGGAGTACCTGCCTCAGGGGTTGATCGGTATAAACACCGATTGAATGCGCTTGAAAGTATGGGCGCAGCTTGCGTGATGCAATCACCAAGCAGTAAGCCAATTTCTCGATTTTAGGGTAATTCTTCTCTGCCCCCGTTAAACGCTTGCTAACATAATACACCGGCTTCTGGACTCGATCCTCCTCACGAACCAAAGCCGCGCTTATCGCATGAGGGGATATAGCCAAGTAAACGTACAACATCTCATGGTCAACTGGTTTTGATAGCATTGGTGGGCTTTCCAGATGCCTTACCAAATTCCGGAACGCTTCCTCACAACTAGACGTCCATTCAAAATTTCTCTTTCCTTTCTTTATTATGTCAAAGAACGGGATGCACTTGTCAGTTGCCTTGGATATAAATCGACTCAGCGCAGCTACTTTTCCGTTCAAGCTCTGTACCTGCTTTATAGTCCTGGGCGCTTGTACATCTCGAATAGCTTGGATCTTTTCTGGGTTGGCTTCGATTCCCCTAGCGTTGACGATGAATCCCAAAAACTTCCCTGATGCAACGCCAAAAGAACACTTCAACGGGTTGATCTTCATTCCATAAAACCAGAGTATGTTAAACATTTCAGCTAAGTCTTGAATGTGGTCGTTTGACCGTCGTGACTTCACGAGCATGTCGTCCACATAGACTTCCATGGTTTTACCCAGCTGGTCCTTGAACATTCGATTCACCAAACGTTGATAAGTCGCTCCAGCATTCTTCAATCCAAAGGGCATCACTACATAGCAATACAGTCCGACATTTGTAACGAAGCTGGTGTGTTCTCGATCCGGAATATGCATTGGGATTTGGTTGTATCCTGAGTACGCGTCCATGAATGACAACAGCTCGTGTCCTTCGGTGGAGTCGACCAACTGATCGATCCTAGGCAACGGGAAACTGTCCTTTGGGCATGCTTTGTTCAAGTCGGAATAATCTACGCAAGTCCTCCATTTGCCATTCGCCTTCTTTACTAGCACGGGGTTGGATACCCATTCAGGGTAGAGGGCGTCGTGGACGAACCCATTCGCCTTGAGTTTGTCCACCTCCTCTCCAAGAGCGGCGGATCTCTCCGGATCCATTCCTCTCCTTTTTTGCTTGACTGGGACGTATTTCGGGTCTATGTTCAACATATGACTCGTGATGGCGGGAGAAATCCCACACATATCAGAATGCGTCCAGGCGAAAACATCAAGATTCACCCGGAGGAAGTCGCCAAGGTCTTCAGTCATTGCGGGGCCAAGCTGTGATCCGATCTTCAGTATTCGCGAAGGGTCGTCACGGCTAACTGAAATGTCAATTGTTAATTCAGCCGGTGCCACCTTCTCTTCCCTGGGTTTCTCATCGTCGTCTCTCGGATCTATATCTCCGTAGATCCGAGAACTATGCCCGAGCCAGGGCTCGGGCACTACTTGTCAATTATCCGCATTGAGGATGCGGACGGGATTGTCCGCAACCTTTCCTTTCTCCCTCCGGTGGGCCTCTCGGAGCTCGGCCACATAACAGGAACGACCAGCTGCTTAGTCACCGTGAACAATGCCTACTCCTTTGTCAGTCGGAAACTTCAAAGTTAAGCACCACGGGGCTAATGCCGCCCTAAATTCAGCCAGGGCCGGCCGACCCAAGAAAACATTATACGGGGAGTCCACATCCAACACTACAAAGGGTAGAATTCGCACTCTCCTACGCTCGCCTTGTCCCAGTTCGACTGGTAACTCGACATATCCCACTGCATCAGTTGAAGCGCCGTTAAAGCCATGGATACGAGCTTTGGATGGTTTCAAGTCTTTTGTTTCTAGCTTCATTTGGTCGTAGGCCTTCTTGAAGATGATGTTGACTGAACTCCCAGAATCAATCAGAATTCTTTTTACGTATGCTGGTCCGATCGTTGAAGATATGACCATGGGGTCAATGGTTGGAGCCTCTACCTGATCAGCGTCTCTGCTTCTGAACACAATATCGTCTGTCATTACGCGCTGCTGCTTAGCAGGGGCTCCGTCCTCCATGTTTGAACAACACTCAAAATCTGCATGCTTCAAGGAACTTGCATATCGCTCCATCTCCTGCCAATTCTTATCCGCGGGGTGAGGCCCGCCGATAATTGTATTTATGACCAGTCTACCCACGGTCCGGGCAGGCTCCTAGGGATGACGTGGAGCTGGTGCACGACCTGGGTTGGACGTCCCCTGTCCTCCTTCTTGTGGATCCTTCACAAATTCCTGCAATTTCTTCTGCCTGATCAACTTTTCGATAGCGTCGTGCAGGTGTCTGCACTCTTCCGTGTTGTGTCCATAAGTTTCATGGAAGCGGCAATATTTCCCAGTCCACTTCTGTTCCTCGGTTGATTCTTTCGGGCGCGGCTTTCGGTATTGAAAAGTATTGCAGGTGGATATGTAGATGTTCTCAAGTGGGGCGTTTAGCGGAGTGTACTCGCTGTAGCTGGGAATTCTCGACTTCCACTTTCCCGCTTCTTTCCTCTTTCCTTGACTTCTTCCTCCGGACTCTTTGGGCTGCACAGGCTTACTCTGGACATTGACTTGGACCTTTCCCGAATTGTCTCCAGATTGCTTCACAGCAATGTTGCTCTTGATTGACTCTTGGGCAGGTCCCGGTGCCTTATCTCATCGTACCCACCTAGCTTCCTCTCTTCTTATGAACTGGTGTGCCTTGGAGTAGAAACGCTCTAGCGTAGCCGGAGGTTTTCCTGCCAGCCAGTCTCCAAACTCAGAATCCGGATCTACACCTCTCATTACAGCCATTAGAATTGCATGGTCATTGGGATTACTGACTTCAGTTGCCGCAACGTGGAATCTTTGTAAGTACTCCTTCAGCGACTCTCCGGGATTTTGGATTACACTTGACAGAGACATCACGTCCTTCGGGCGTGTAGTGTGTATCCTGAACTGCTCAATAAACTTCTTTGCCAACTCCTTTAAATTTGATACGGATCGCGGAGGAAGTCGGGTGAACCACATAGTAGCGATCCCAGATAGAGTAATCAGAAAGCACCTACACTTGGTGGCAT
The DNA here is from genome assembly GCA_030737815.1 of Allium fistulosum. Taxonomy (NCBI): domain Eukaryota; kingdom Viridiplantae; phylum Streptophyta; class Magnoliopsida; order Asparagales; family Amaryllidaceae; genus Allium; species Allium fistulosum. The sequence goes on from CM060905.1 coordinate 1,151,867,438, forward strand.
CATTTGCTCTGGCTGAATCCATCATCCATTCATACCTCATTACATGTTGTCTGGGGTCAGTCTTTCCTTCGTATGCAGGAATGGTTGGAATGCTAAACTTCTTGGGGTATGCCGCTTGCAGCACAACATCCGTGAACGGAGTATGACTTCTTGACACTCCCCAGTCGTCATTTGATAAGCCCTAATTTTCTTTCATCAGTTGTCTGATCATGGCTGTCAGATCGGGTGTCTGTATGGAAGCTGGGAGGTTGGAGTCAGTTCTACGTGCCTGTCCATGCTGATGCCTCCTTTCCTGGCGATCTGCCAATCGTGCGTCTTGAGGTTCAACATTGTTAGCATTTTGATGATCTGGAGCTCCATCCTCCATCTGTACTCCGGTTCTAAAGCTTCCAGTTCTGGCTTGGTCGCGGTCTCCAGCTGTTCGAACAGCAGCATCCGCCCTTGCAGCTTCAGTCTTACGGCGTCTACGCCTGGGTGGTTCATCAGAAGAAGTAGAGCTGTCAGATGAGGAATAAGCAGCTGGATTGCCCCCAGCATTCTGTTGCTGCTGTTGAGTGAGTTGTGCCATCAGGTTGGCATTAGCTTGCATCTGTTCTCCCAGTTGTCTCCTGCTTTCCCTAAGTTCTCTCATCAAGTCATTGAACTCTACTCTGGTGACAACTGGAGTCTGTTCTTGAGCGGCAATCCCTGCACTCGGGATCGCTGGTTGATTGCTAGGTCCTGCTTGTTGCACGCTAGCAGTCTCTCGGGTATCCGCATTAAGAGAAGCTGAACTGGTACGTGGTCTTGCCATTGTAGAGCTATTGGTATGAACTCTGAGTAGAATCAACGGATGTCCTATCAGTAAGTCGGATCTTCTTTGGGGGATTTGTTCAATCCAGTAGCTTCAAAGCAGATCCTTGAGGTCTGAGAATTCGATTCTCAGTGAAAGCACCAAAGTGTTAGCACCAAAATTGGTCACTAACCTCGTAGAATAAGATTGTGAAGAGATATAAGTGATGAAATCAAATTAAACAGAGAAGACTGTGCTAATCTAAATACAGAAAGTAAGAACACCAAATTTATAGTGGTTCAGCGTAATTGCCTACGTCCACTTTGAGGTTAAACTTTATTGATCTTCTTTATAGTTGATTACAAATACAATTCGTGAATCAAATGTTTGGGTGAAGTTGTTAAGTAGAGAAGATGAGTCTTGAAAATGGCAGAGTCTCCCTGGTGTTTTCTCTCCCAAAAAAGGATCCATTTCACTGTGACCCTGCCCCTCTATTTATAGGCAAAAGTGGGCTGGACTACCCAAGTGGGCTTGATAGCCGAACGCTCTAGCCCAAGCGCTGCATGCCGAACCAGGTACCCCGAACGCTTCCATGCCGAACGGTCCTTCCCATGCCGAACGGTGCTTCTGATGTATGGGAAGTGTAGGATGGTTGCAGTGAAGCCGAGCGTATCCCTGTTCGAAGCTCTTGACCGACCAATGTATGTAGGTCGAATGATATCGTTACCTTGCGTAGTTGTGCATACTGAATGCCTTCTGCATGCCGAACGCTCTCGTTGCCGAGTTCTACTGACGCCGAGTGCCTCTGGATGCCGAGTACTCCGGATGCCGAGTACTCCGGATGCCGAGTACCATAGGATGCCGAACACTAGTTGACGCTGAGCATAGGTTGTTGCCGAGTGCCAGTTGATGCCGAACACTACTTGACGCCGAGTACCCTTGTTGCCGACTACTACGCTGGGTAGTCTCGATGCCGAGTGCTCTTGATGTCGAGTGCTCTCGCATGCCGAGCAGTCTCGTATGCCGAGCAGTCTTGGTGCCGAGCAATCTTGATGCCGAGCGTTGGTTGATGTTGAGTGCCAGTTGACGCCGAACACTACTGAGTACTACGCCGAACACTCCTGGACGCCGGACACTATGGATGCCGAGTACTACGCCGAGTACTCATGGATGACAGTTGCTTCGCCGAACACTCCTGGATGCCGGACACTCTCTGATGCCGAGCACTTATTGCCGAGTACTAGTTGCCTGGTCGAATCCCCAGGAAACAGAGCTCCTCCACTCAGTTCCTGCCATGTCAGCGGCCTTGCTCCCCTCTTTCTCATCACCGCCTGTAGCTCTCGTGTTCATCTCCTCACCACAACCCTCCTCGACCCAGTGCCGAAGACACCATCCATCTCGTTCTCCCTCCTCTAACTCCACCAACACCCAGTGCCGAGCGACAGCCCTTCGCCACCCAACGCCAAAGACACCGGACAGCCGCTTCACTCTCACTAGAGCAGCCGAACCACTACAGCAGTCGCAACTCCACCTGCATCCTTCTCATCCGCCCGTGCTCCTCTAAACCCTGTCGGCCTCTTCTTCTTGTTTTGTTTGCGCTCATATATACAATATATAATAGGTTTGTATATTTTCACATAGCTTAGATTTCCAAATATACATCATAAAGTATTGATTTTTTTTATATACATATTCTGTGTTTATAAAGTGGCCATATACATTCATTTTCATACATGTTGTTTGCATAGGTTGTATATATATTTGTTGCATGTATCTATGGTCGTCTGCACCTTTTAGTTTCGCTTCCATACGTGTGTTTGCATACATTTTGAAATTTGAGAGATAATATATAAAGTTTTGTTTGTTCTGTTGTATTTATAATTGGGTATACTTTACACTGTGTCTGCATTTAAGTTAGGTAAGTAGCATGCATATATGTTATTGAATATATATCTAATATATTATGGTCAGCATATGTGAGTAGCGTGCATATATAATATATAGAGATTTTAGTTTTAAGTGAAAAGATTTTTGTTGATTTTAAGATATGTATCTTTGGGCCTTGAATAGATGTGTTTTGCAAAGTCCTAAATTTTGAGCAGGTATAAATTTTAAATACAAATATAGTTAGTTTATTTATATGTATATATATAAATACTTTACAGTTTATATTAAAGATATGTTATGTTTGTGTTATATTCATATTTCTACCCGTTCAATGTATAAGTGGTTTTATATAAAAGTTTATGTAGTATGTTTTGTTTTGATATAAACATTTGTTTAGATATTTATATAAGTTATATATATATATATTAAAAAAATAAATTGTTTATATTGATTTTATATTAAATATTGATATTTGGATCCTCTCTTTTGAAATGTATATTTATTATTTTAAGATTTTATATTAATTATTAGAGAAAAATATATTTTGATATAATATTTATTTTGTTTCAGTTTATGTTAAACTGATTTTGATTTGTTCCATTAATTCCTGTTATTAGCTCTATTCGTCGAATTCATGTTAATCTTGCTTTCCTTTGGAATTCGTGTTTGGATTCATAACTCATCTCATTCTCGTTCATCTCTAGCCTCGAAAGGTGAGCAATCACTCACGATTAACGTCCTTATATTTATTAAATTTGATTTCAATTGAAACGACAATTGAAATATGCTGCTGTTAGTTATCTACATTGCTATATATATGTTAATATCTGTATTTGTTCACCTGTGACATCTGATACCATTATCTGTTATTTATATTGATGTTATATGCCTGTTATATTATTATCATATCTGTTATCACTCTACAAGTTCCCTGTTAGTATAGAATTCCCTATGGGTTGAAATGATACATACCCGAACGATCTGTAGAATAGGAGGAAATTGTTATGGGTTGAAATGATAAACCAATGTGATTTTCATTGACATTGAATTTGGGATTGCGGGTTTAAAAGATATATACCCATATATATTTAAATTGCTGATTGAAATGATAAATATCTGTATCACTTCACCATAGGATAGAAAATTATATACAGACACCGTTGGTCTATATATAAATATTTTGAAAAAAATGATTTCTATGGTTTTGGAAAGAAGTATATGGTTTATTAAATATTGATTTTAAGATATTATATATATATATGTATGTATGTATTTATAAAGTTTAAAATTTAGATTTTCTAAAATCATATGTTTGGAAATTGTATAGTTATAAGTTAATTTTGAAATTTATAAATTTAATAATTTATTTAAAATCGTTCTATTTTTAAAATATATAAATAGATAAATGTTTAATATTGTTTAAGTATTCATTGAAAATTTATATTTTTCAAATATAGAGTTTATAATGATTTTAATAAATTCAGGTTCGAAAGAGGAATAGAAATTGGGTTGAAATTATATTTATTTAAGAATTATACTTAAATAAGTTTGATTTGAAATTATTAAATTTGAGATTTTTAAAGATACGATTTCATAACTTGATTTTCATTAAAAGTGATTTAAATAAATATTTTTAAATTAACATAAATTGACATGGGATATTTAGTTTATTTAAATTTGTAATTGAAGTTTATTTAAATGTTATTGGAATGATTAAGTAAATATTTCAAAACTAAATAATAGTAAAGTGAATTTGAGATATAAATGAAATTAACCAATTTAGTTTTGAAATGTTGAATATTTAAAGATTTGAAATATATAGAAATTGAAATGGTTTATTTTGTGGTTCAAATCTGTATTTGAAATCGATATAATTTGAAATGGTTTATTAAGAAAATGAATTGAGTTGAAATTTATAAAATGAAATTGGATTAAAATTGAATTCTGGAATTCGAGTTGATTTGAGTCGATTTGTGAAATTTGAGGAAGCTATTTTATTATATAAATTATTATTATTTTTCTATATTTAAACTATTTTATATTTTATTTTATAAATTATTTTAATATAAACTATTTTAATATAAATCATTTTCAATATAAATTATTTTAATATAAACTATTTTAATATACTAACTATTTTATTATATAACTATTTTAACTTATAAATATTTTTTATAAACTATTTTATTTTATAAACTATTCTATTATATATACTATTATTAATTTCTAAACTGTTTAAGAGGAAAGTGTTATGAATTTCAAAGTATTATGATTTCAAAGGTTATGATTTCCAAAGTGTTATGATTTCCATGTGTTATATTTCAAAAGTGTTATGATTTCCAAAGTGTTATAACTTTAAAAGTGCTATGATTTTGGATATGGATATATTTGAAGTGGAAAATGATATAGTATTGATATAGTTTTGAAATGGAAATGATATTTTGGTTTTGAAGTAAACTATTTTGAAATGACCGCGGTGTTATAATAACGTTTGGTTGTTAAATAGACCGGGATCGGTTATTGTCATACTGTCTACCAATACTGAAAACCACTTTAACAACTGTGTACGCGGTGGATATTCCAGAATGAAGTAGGATGGTGGCGACAATCCTATATGAGGTATATACGTGGACCCGACTCTCGTGAGTTGGCTTAAGGTGGCTAAAACAGGAGCAATCGACGGGCCAAGTGAGGTCATTCCTCCGATCGGACACACTCCTTCGATACCATTCTATTACTTTATGATTGATGGGGTGCACGCCTCGGATTTTTTTTTGGGAGTGCGGCTCGAGGTGGGCGATAGTGGCTGCTATGCGTTACCACCATCCCGGAAGTGTAAATGGTATATCTACCTTGGCATTGCCTAGTTGTGCCGTGTCACCTACCCTTGCGCGCCTTCTATGAGTTTGTTTTGTACCATACCTATGGAGTGCCCTCTGACGACGCCCAGTACGGGGGAGATTACGGTAATGTATAGACTATGGGAATATATAAAATGTGTTAAGGGGGATATGGGTAACGCATTAACGCTATTTTAATAGTTTACTTTACTATAGACATATTATAATAGCGTATATTACTACATAGTAGATAGTTCCACGGATCCTTAGAGGATGGTTATCCCAAACATCCTTTGAGTTACTTGTATTTCAGTTGATATTTCACTTGAGTTGGATTTATTGATATAAGAATGTTAATCCTGACTCGAGTGTTTTGTGTTTTGTTTTACGTTCGGGTCAGACTGAGTGATACAGCATTTGAGACTCATCTTTGGAGTTGGAGCTTCGCCTTGGAGACCCCGCTATCTATCCAATTTTCTGTTATTCAGTTGACTCCAGAGATATATTCTGATCTGTATTTGATTATTGTATTGAGAATTCTGTGTATTCGAGACTTCTGTTGTATCTTGTTCTAACTCTGCTATATATATATAGTAGCTTCATGAACTACTATTCATTTGTTTCCACTGCTTATTGTTATATTACTCTGTGTCTGTGATTCTGTGATTATTTTATTTACTGTATATGCTGAGTTTTGCCAAATATAAATTAACAATCTGATATTTTGAGCAATTTAAGTCTGACATGTGCGGATGCGAATGGTTGAAAATTTCAGGATGTTACATACAAATTCTACTATTATAATAACTAAGGTAAGAAAGTATTAAGTTATAAAGTATTGACTTTCTTCTTGGCGCATTTAACCAAGCATGTTATATGCAAACGTGAAATGAAATGAAAAAAAAGGGTGGAACCCAATGCACGAGGCCCCCGCATGATAGCGTGCTCTACGGAGGTTGATAATGTACACAGCCTTTCCCTCGCATTGTGAAGAGGTCTTTTTCGAACTCGAACATGCATAAAATAATATTTTAGCAATTGTTTTAACTGATTATATAAAATAGAAAAGCAAACCTTCATAACCGATACTTTGGATGAAAATCCATAGATGCAAAATATCATTTTTTTTGGGCTTGCTGATTAGGTTGGGATAGTATTTGAAAGGAAAAGAATCACCTAACATAAAATTGTTTACAGCTAAATTGTGATCATAGACGTAATACAAATTGAAAATTTTAGCTGAACAAATGTGAAATGTTTTAACGAACGATTGTAAGAATTTGAGAATTTGAGGGAATTTTGGGAAAAGAAGTAGTGGCAAAGAGGTAGGAGAGATGAAACTAATTTGAGCAGAAAGTAGTTTGGAGGAATTATCTAAATGTAGAGTGAGTGGTATATTCAGAACATGGATGTGTGCTTTTATTTTTATGACGTGAATTAATTGTTGAGATCTACGGTTATGGACCATTTCTTTTTTTAACATTTGAATCTTCACCCTTACTTATCTTTTATGATTGTCCTAATCAGCATAATCAAAGGATTTTTGTCATATATATATATATATATATATATATATATATATATCTGTGTGTATGTATCATATACACATATATGTGTGTGTAACATGTCAATCCGTGTAAGGTATAACATACCCGTATATAGATGTTGGGATTTACATCGCAATAGACACGCTAGCTCATTCGATATGTAAACATATGATGTCTAAATTTATATATATATATATAAATGTATGTATGTAAATGTATATATATATATGTATGTATGTATATAAACTAACACTTATATATAATTATTATATATATACACAAATGAATATGATAAATTAGCTTAAATAATTTTATGTAATGTATAATATATATATAATCATATAAATAAAATATTAATAATATATATGCATATTATTATAATATATCTATTTAAATATAAATAAGTTATTTAAATACGAAAACAAATATTAAATTTTTTATTTTTTTTAAAAACCATGAATAATATATGTATTGATATATGTAATAATGAAAGATTATTTTTATTTTTATTTTAACATACACACAAATATATTGTAATATATAAATATATATATATATATATTAATAAAATAAAGTAAAATTGTTTTAAATTCCAGATCGTGTGTACAACATAGTGAAATTTTATTATTATAATTTTTATTTTTTTATATATTTTAATTGAATACTCATTCGAAATTGCGTAAAATATTAATAAAAATTATTTTCAAAAACTTTTTTAAAAATTTCAAATTTCTAATAAATAACAAATGATACTTTGAAGCTTGAAAAAAAATCACATTTTTTCTATTAAATTTTATTTTTATTAATTTTCGCTCGATTTGAATAATAATTTTTAAAAATAACGAAAAAAGTTTTCAAAATTTTATTTCCAACCAAGAGCTTATCTGATGTTAAAATAATTTTATAAAATTTACAAAATAATTTTCATAACATATTTGATTTAATATGATTTATTTATGGAGTATATTAATTTAAATAGTAATAAATAAATATAAAAAATATTTTGTTACTCTAAAATATTACCATTACTATAAAATTATATGATCAATTTTAACCGTAGTATAATGTTGTAATTAAATATAAATCTAATTTAATAAGATACTAATTATAATATATATTATGCTACTGTACTAATTTGATGTGTATAAAAAATGATTTTTTTAAAGACGTGCGTATATATAACCAAACTAATTTGTGACAACATAAATATATATCAGCATCATCGCCTAACTAACAGTATAACAATAATATTTATATATAATAAAATACTATTCATATAATTACAAACTATAATTTGATAAAAATCATTCCTAAGTACCAAAGCCTTGAAGCACACCTTGAAAGGAAGAACTCTCCCCATTTCAACCTTTTCCATTTCGCTATTTTGCTAGTCCGTAAACTATTGACCTTTAACTATCAAATAATAATTTATTTGATTTATTTGAATTTGAATTAATGGAGAATGGTGGGAGTTGATTTCGAATAGAAATGAGAAGGTTTGGAGGCAAGAAAAGTACTCAAATAATTGAGGATAAAAATGCTTATAACGAGAAGAATTTAGAGATATTTTAGGATCAAGATCCTACATCATCTCTTATCAATTCTCTTCAATCTTAGCTCTTCATCCCCATACCTCCTTAGCACCATCACATGGCCATCTACTACACTTATTGTGGTCGAAATTTCCAGCCCCTTTCATGGGCTTTAAACCAATTTAAAGCTCGAATAAAATATTTTCAATTAAATCCAACTTAACGCGTATCGATATCGTATATTGATTAATATATTTGTTACTATTATAAATATATTTAATTGTTCATCAAATCAAAATCAAATTTTATAATCAATATTTCATAAATATTAATTAATTTATAACAATTTTAAATTAATTTAATCATTTGGTCAAAGGAGAATTCATCCTTTTAGTTGTGTGACTCATCAAGTGTAAATTTTATTAGCGATTAATATTGAACTATTTGAATATTAACATTCACACGTCACTTAGCAGGTGGTGTGACATTTTGGCCAAATTTATCACCTACTAGGTTTTGGTAAAATCCAATTTTACTTTATTAAGCGTTACCCTATTGTGACTTTTATTTACACCAATTCTCTTCATCAAAACTATATCACTTTTGACAAATGGAATTTGGTAATGGTCAAAATTCCAATATCGTCGACATTCAACTTTATAGTCCAAACACAAAGTCATTGGTTCAATATTAACAATTATTATTAACTGAAATGCTCTAGTCAGAGACTTTGATTTTGAGATGACTTGAGTTGATCGTGATACTAACCTCATATAACTTAGGAGATGAGTCCTCTCTTGATTAGTGTTTCACTTCCAATACTTCCATTTAACCCAACTATAGTCACTCGATGGATGTCGTGCCATCATCTGAATATAATCAAAGTGCAGATTTGGTATTGAAGATCAAAAGTATTATCAAGTCGAGGGAACCATGTAAATTAGTGTAACGACCCGGATTTTTCTATCGTTTATTTTGAATATTTAATGGTTTAAATATTGAATTGGAATTATATATGGTTTTTGAATATGAAAATTTAGGTTTTTATTTATAAAATAAATTCAGAATTTAAGCATAGCGATTTATTGAATAATTTTATTATTTAATTTTATAATTGAATATTGGGTAAATGATTGTATCTTGAGTTTTAAGCTCGATAAAAATAATTTAAAGGCTTGTAAAATTTATATTAATAATAATGAAGATAATAAAAGTTTTAAAATTGAACTTAAAAGTGATCTGTTCAATTTTGAAAATAGCTTGTTCAAAATTAACGTTTAAAACTAGCCTTCCGAGACATCATCTCGGAATTCGACGAAACCAGTTCCATTGGATTCATAATATTGTACTATTATCGAATTTCAAATTTCGTACCTTTTGGAGTTATCCTTTAGCCGTACGAGATGTAAATACGCTGAAATTTATATCGAAATTTAATATAATAATTAGGTCCAAAAGGCTATCTTCTCCTTACGATCGAATTAGAACTCGAAACCTTTTCCATTGCGTTTGGAATAGGGGTATAACATTATAAACGCCTAGCGGCATGCCGCGAGAGGAGGTCGAAAGTTTAGGCTACAAATTCGAGACGGTTTAAATTTAAATATATATTTTATATATATATATATTGTCTGGTCAAGATATTGCACATCAGAACTTACTCACTTCTCTTCAAATCACTATAGTTAACCTATTCAAACACTCTTCCCATCTTTTCCCCCTCTTTTCTTTTAAATTATGCAGCCGTGTAGGATTCAATAGTCGCCTCCTTCAAATCAAAGGCAAGAAGAAATTTATAAATCAGTTCAAAACGCAACTTACCTCCTTCAAAAATCTGCTGAATGAAATGGCGGACAAATCAAAAAAAAATAACAAAGAAAATTGTAATCTCATGAAATACAAATAAAAATCACGAGTCGATCTCTCTTTGTTTCCAGTTCGAACTCGAAGTCGAGACCTTCTCCCTTTTATCCCGTTCAAAACCGCTCTACCTCGACGATATCTGAAGGTTTGACGCTATCGATCTGAGCGCTGAACACCGTGCTGCCTTGATGAATTTAGAGCTTCGAAGTTATCGAACTAAGCAGATGGTTCGCATGGAAATGTTGCTATGTTCTATCTGGAACTCTATTTGAGGTAGGGCATCGCGCGATGGGATGGGTGAAATCATTCACGTGCGAAGGAAGGGGAAGGAGGGCGACGTATGGTGGAAGCGCGCGAGGTTGCGAGCAGTGTTGGCCGAGCACGGTGGTGAGTTCATCAGCGAAGGTGTGAGCAGGGGCGCGGCTGTGTTCATCGATTAAGGGAGGTATATACTGTCTATGATTTTTAGTATAGGATTTTTTAATTTAATTAAAAAAAATTGATGAAGTTACATACTATTTTTTTTGTAATCATGTTTAAACTGGAAAAAAAATATAGACAAGATTTATGAAAATAGGGATTTTAAATGTTTTGAATTGGAAAGTTATATAAAAATTAGATTTTGGAAATTATATAGATCATTTTATATAACGTATGTGGTTTCAAAAGGAAAGTTTAATTAGTTATAACAATTTAAAATTGTAAGTCAACTTTAATTCAAAACAAAATTTAATAATCTTAGTGATTAATAAAATCCGTAATTTGCTTGTACGAGGTCTAAAATCGGGAAGAAACAAGTCGGGTTTGGATCGGATTTGCAAAAATAAAATCAAGGTGATAATTTCTCACTCATTTGGATTTCCACTTTTAAAATTTAAATGTTTAAAATTTAAATTTTTGGATGCTTGATTAATTGAGAAATTTAATTATCTGTTGAATGGTTATATATATAGTGGTATATATATTAATATTGGAGTGATATTCCCGCACTTTATAGCGGATGAGACCCTATGCGCCCCGCATAATAGCGAAAGACCATGTATACCGCGATATCCCCCTCGAAGTGGGATTGGTATTTTTATTGCTGTCTAACATCTGTGGATGCCAGAAAAACAGGTTGGAGGGATCCAACTAGATTCGTCAAAAATATTTAGTGCTTTTATATATATATAAATATCTGATGTGAATGAATAATCTGTTGGATTTTTGTGTGATGAAAATTTTAAATGTTATAATGGCATGGAAATTAATTTTGAATACCAAAAATATTATTTTAAAAATTTAAGGAGTTAAAAAGAGATTTTTTAGTTAAAAATATATACATCGAAAATTTGGTATTTTAAAGAGACTGATTTGATTAAGCAAAGATAGGTTTTTGGTCATCCAAAAAATATTCGGGAAAATATTTTAAACAGAGAGTTTAATTAAATTATATAAAGGAATTTTTAAGACTGGATTTAAAAATGATATTGGGAAAGAAGGGTTGAAATTGATATTGAAAATAGATGGGCAAAAATAAATCGATTTTAAAGGAATTGAATTTATAAAATGGAATTTTATAAATGAGATTATTTCTAGTAGAACTCAGAAAGAGTTATAAAATTTATAAACAGAGTTTATAGATAAAAGGGTAGTGATATTGGGTGATAAATTTGGAATATAAATTTTATGGAAAGAATTTATATTGGGATATGGAAATAGGGTGAGAAAAATAGTAGAAACTATTTTTTTAAAAGAAGATGGTCAAGAAGACCGGAATGGGAAAAATGTGATGAAAACGAGAGGGGTTATAAATTGAAAATTTAGTACCCAGATTTAAAAATATATTTTTAACAATAAGTTAAGTTTTAAATTTTAAATAGGGATCTTTTATTCATTTATTTAAAATACAAAATTTTTAAGTTAGTTAGTATTAAATACTTCAGAAATGAGTTTTAAATACTTGGTATTTATTTTAAATAGAATACTAACTTTTAAATCTGCTCTGAAAAGTGATATTATAAAAGGTGTTTTCAAATTTTAAATAATTATTTGAATATGTCTTAAGAATAAATTATTATTACTTTCTTTAAAAATACTTATGTATATAGAGTTTTGAAACGTTTTAAAATTATTTATAAACCTTTTCGGAAGCCGGGAAAATGGGTTATTCAGTGAATATTATTTATAAGAAATTCTTAGATGGAATTGGAAAGAAAAGTAAGAAAATTTCCGAAGAAGTTAAATAAAAGTGAACTTTGAGGGATGAAAATAGAATTCATACAGAAGTACAAAGGGAATTGAGTTTATAAGCAAGTATAATTAGTTTTTGAAATATTAAGGGAATTAATTAAGGAATTATAGAATTTATGAATTCGTATGAAACGAGTTGGGAAATTTTACAAATAAAGTTGTAAATGATTTTTGAGAAAAGAAAAGGAAATAAGAGGAATATTTTCCAAGTGTCGAATATCAAATGAAGTGGAGGAAATATTCTAAGTATTGGGAAAGTTGTAAATGTTCCGGGAAGATAAAATGGGTTTGAAAACTGTTTTTAAATGTTGAGGAACTGAAAATAATATCTTATAAAGATATTTGAGATAAATTTTGGAAAATTTATAATAAGGCCTGATGATTGTTATGGATGTGTATTGATAGTTAAATAACCGAGTATCAAATTTTCGTCAATTTCGTTAATCGTTTCGAAGAGACCGGGATCGGATTTAATTATCCGAAAACCACTTCGATCCAGTTTGAACGTTACGAATGAATACCGTGAAGATGATGAAAACGGTGATTCGGTTTGTCCAGACCCAGGACAACTTGTATGGATGAATGCTATCAGTACATTGTCATTGGAGGACAATGAGCATTCTAAGTGAATATTTCTAAAAAGGTAACGCCTAGCCTCGAGCCTCATCAACCGGGAATGATAGAAAATCAGGGGAGATGCGGCAAGGCTAAGTGGGTCGGACCCAAGTACGGTAAGGTTACCCCTATCTAGAGTTCCTTTCTTTTATTCGGATGTGTGGTACGGTTGCTGATCCCAACCACGGGGTAATCTTATTCGGGTTATCCAGTTTAAGGGGTAGTGCGGTCTTGTGTAGCAGGGGACCTCGGAGTGGTCCTCGGTACAGTGTTTCTAGACTTGTACTGTGACAGGTGGTACCCCAGTGCCTAGTCATTCAGTTGGAATCCATTCTCCAATACGTGCCTTTATGGTTTTGATTGTAGAGCTTAGTATTGCTGGAATTTAATTAATGTAACAATTTCAGCTATTTGAATAAGTATTTGTACTTAGACACTATGATAATATCAGAGGATTTTGATATGAAATGTTTTGGTTATCATAAGGTAAAAACCCGTCGTGTTTATTTGTGGCGTGGTCTTACGAAATACCTTTGATTTTTAAAGGATTTTTGAAACTTTAATAATTCAAATTGAGTGTGTTTTCTCACGCTGGTTTTCCAGACTGACTCGGGTGTTATTTTATTATAATGCTCGGATCAGACCGAGTATTACAGATACAGGAGAGGATGCTATGGAGCTCAACATATGAGCTGGATGACGAAGACGTATATCACGATCGGATTTATATTCCGCTGTGTATAGTATGATGTATATTCAGCTTTTGAGTGGATAGGTTATTATAACTGTCCAGTATTGTGCTATTGATTGTGTTGTACTCTGATGATGTAATGTATAAAAACAGTTATAGTTCTTTTTGTATAAAGATCAGTAGTTATCTATTATATATTATTCCGCTGCGATTTTGATATTCTTTGTTGTTATTTCTATTTTCTTCTTCTACCTGTCTTCTTCTTACCCTAAAGATTCGTATTTCGGTCCAATTTGAGTTGAGAGAAGGTGAAATACTGTCGACTCAAAGGGGTATGGATTTGCGGGTCTTTACAGTTGGTATCAGAGCTGAAAGTTAAGCGAGAACCTTGGCTCTGGTGGGGATTACTCATTAGAGATAGAGTCGGTAGTACTCTAGAATGAGTTTGAGTGTATTAATAGATATGAGCGTGTATTTGTTAGTAAATATAAATTATTTTATATTGTGTTGACTTATCGGTTGAGTGTTTATAAATTCTGGTCGGTACAGTCTCGACAACTATATCGATAGGGATTTCTAAACTCTTAAACTAGGCAAACCGATATAGTATTGTTTTAAAAAGCAGGTAAATGAAATAATTTTACCCAAAATCATATTTTGATATAAAAGAAATAGTTTTTTGAAATTATTATATATATTTGAAGTGTTTGGATGATAATATTGTAATCAAATAGGATTATAAAATGGTTTATATAACCAAATGAAAATTTGTACAAGTATAAATTATACAAATGGATTATAATTAAAATTGGATTTAAACCGGAATCTGGAAATTCAAATCCCGGAAAGTTAGAAAATAATATTTTTCAAAGAGGTATGGAAAAATAATAATAAGAGTATTATTTTTAAATATTGTCAAAAGGAAATTGTTTTAAAATGGATGTTGGAAGAGATATAGCACTGAACTCACTTCAGTTACTGGAAAATAATCCTGGTGATGACTGCGTAGCGTCATCAGTATTCATTTTCGAGTTTCTAAGTGATGGATTGCTATCGAAATTGATTTGTTTAGATTTGTTGGGCAAACCAGTTTTGTTTTGCAAATTCTAAAGGGAATTTGTTTTGGATAAAAACCAGGTTTGGTTTAAAATGTAAAAATGTGATTTCAGGAATATTTGAGATTTCAAGATGATTTAAAGAAAAATGCCGGGTGTTTGAATTCTGGAATCCTTATTTAAATGATTTATAGATCATCGGGAAATAAGCTATAAACTTATGAATTGGAAATGATTCTAAATAAGGAAAGTATGGAAATTGGATTTCAGAATTTAATTTTAACTTGAGTAAAGTTAAAATAAATGAAAATTAAACTTAAGAGAAGTAATTGGGATATATAGTGAAATTGAATGAATAAAATAATAAAATGGTTTGGAGTGACATTAATTTAAGTTTGAATAACTCGAATATGGTTTTGAAATGTTGGTTAAAAGGAATTGAAAATAAATTAAAAAGTAAATTGGATTTGAGTTATATGGAATTGAATTAAAATATGTAAATGAGAATTATAAAGTGACCATATAGCTATAAATTATAAAATTTGGATTGGATTAGAAATAATGTCGAATGGAATTAAATATAAAATTTGAATTGGGAAATGTATAAAACCATATATTATGAATTTCGATATAACCATATGGATAAGATTTTGAGTAAAATAAAAATTCAGGTGAAAAATCTGGAATTGTGAATAAGTAAATTTGGATAGCTTATAAAAATTGAAATAAATTGAATAAAATAGATTTAGGCTATAAATAAATGTATAGTCTCGATTTAAAAATAGAATGAGTATGGAATTGATGGAAATATGAAACTAATAGTTGTATGACTTATAAAATTGAAAATCGGAATAGATAAGCCAAAATAAGAAGAGTTTAATATGTTGGAAACGAAATAAAAACCCAAACTTGAATTATAAAATAAATTTGAACTCAAGTAAATTGATTGAAGTGATTTTTGAAATAAAAAAAAATTAGATATTGAATTATAAAGTGGAAATGGAATAATTCGATAATAATTAGTTAATTTGATATGAAATGGACATTAACTGGGTTGAATAAATCTGGATGGTGCATTAAAAATGGAATTTGGAAATGAAACTTGAGTTTTAAATAAAATCCAACCTAGATGGTAAGTAAATTAAATAAAAATTAGAAATGTGTCGTGTAAAATGGAAATGGTTTGAAATGGTAATGACTTGAGTTATAAGTAAATCAAATTGAAGTGTAAATGAGTTAAATATTGCCTTGATATCATTTAACAGAGTTCGGGAATGAATTCGAGTGTGGAATTAGAAATTTGAAGTGGATTAAGTGAAGAAACTAATTAAAATAATTAGTAAATGGAATGTAAGTAAATTATTTGTGAACAAATTTGAAATAGGATAGAGTTGAATATAAATTGGTTTGGAACCAATTAAAAATAGTTTTAAGCTGAAATGGTTATTTTATTAAATAAATAGCGCCGAATTTGTATAGAAAAATGGTTGTTCGACGCAAACGGAAGTAAATGAAATTCTATAAATTAATAGAAGTGAATAAATTGGTTTTTAATCAATTTGGAGTGAATATTAATTTGTTTAGTACAAATGTGAATTGAATGTGAGCAAATTGGATTGTAAATCATTTCAGATTGAATGAAATGATGTATGGATTGACTAAAAGTAATAAAATGAATGTCAGAACCTTATAATTGCTTATAACACATGTTTAGCATGATTGGTTATTGAAATTTAGGTGTTGTAGTTGTTTAAATAAATGAAATGTTATTAAATTTCATGTTTTTGTACTTATGGGTTTGAATTGAGTAAGTACAAGTACCCAGAGGGATTGCTTGGCTAGATTGGGGTTACGTATTCGCATATGAAGTAAATGCTTGCTTAATAATGCTTAAAAACGCTAAATAAGGTACGTTTTCGGATTAAATACCGCAAATATATAAATGTTGATATATATTTTTGTTTTCCGACCGTGTGGGTCGATGTATATATATTCATCTCTCATGTAAAATTGCAAAGGGCTCTCCATACAAGGGAGATTCTGCCGAAATTTTTTGGAAATTTAGGGTGTTAGAAAAATTTTGAAAATTTTGGGAAAATTTTTGTTAACGACGAAATTGATTTCAAATTGTAATTGAAATAAGAGATTTTGGAATTATAATTGAAAACATATTGTTTGGTTGAAGTTAGCGGATTAGAAAGTGAATATTGGATTTTCACTAAGTGGTTTGGGAAAAGTTAAAGGGGTTTAGGGCATTCTTTCTGCCTTAGCAATTTCGAGGACGAAATTCTTTTAAGGGGAGAGGAATGTAACGACCCGGATTTTTCTGTCGTTTATTTTGAATATTTAATGGTTTAAATATTGAATTAAAATTATAGATGGTGTTTGAATATGAAAATTTGGGTTTTTATTTATAAAATAAATTCAGAATTTAAGCATAGTGATTTATTGAATAATTTAATTATTGAATTTTATAATTGAATATTGGGTAAATTAATGTATCTTGAGTTTTAAGCTCGATAAAAATAATTTAAAGGCTTGTAAAATTTATATTAATAATAATGAAGATAATAAAAGTTTTAAAATTGAACTTAAAAGTGATCTGTTCAATTTTGAAAATAGCTTGTTTAAAATTAACGTTTAAAAATAGCCTTCCGAGACATCGTCTCGAAATTCGACAGAACTAGTTCCATTGGATTCGCAATATTGTACTATTATCGGATTTCAAATTTCGTAGCTTTTGGAGTTATCGTTTAGCCGTACGAGATGTAAACGCGCTGAAATTTATATCGACATTTAATATAATAATTGGGTCCAAAAAACTATCTTCTTCATACGATCGAATTAGGACTCGAAACCTTTTCCATTGCGTTTGGAATAGGGGTATAACATTATAAACGCCTAGCGGCACACCTCAATAGGAGGTCGAAAGTTTAGGCTACAAATTCGAGACGATTTAAATTTAAATATTTATATTTATATATTGTCTGGTCAAGATATTGCACATCAGAAATTCCTCACTTCTCTTCAAATCACTGCAGTTAACCAATTCAAACACTCTTCCCATCTTTTCCCCCTCTTTTCTTTTAAATCATGCAGCCGTGTAGGATTCAATAGTCACCTCCTTCAATTCAAAGGCAAGAAGAAATTTATAAATCAGTTTAAAACGCAACTTACCTCCTTCAAAAATCTGCTGAATGAAATGGCGGACAAATCAAAAAAAAATAACAAAGAAAATCGCGATCTCATGAAATACAAATAAAAATCTTGAGTCGATCTCTCTTCGTTCCCAATTCGAACTCGAAGTCGAGACCTTCTCCCTTTTGTCCTATTCAAAACAGCTCTACCTCGACGAGATCTGAAGGTTTGACGCTATCGTTCTGAGTGTTGAACACCGTGCTGCCTTGACGAATTTGGAGCTTTGAAGTTGTCGAACTGAGTAGATGGTTCGCTTGGAAATGTTGATGTGTTCTATCGGGAACTCTGCTCGAGGTAGGGCATCGCACGATGGGATGGGCGAACTCATTCACATGCGAAGGAAGAGGAAGGAGGGCGACGTATGGGTGGAAGCGCGCGAGGTTGTTAGTAGCGCTGGCCAAGCACGGTGGTGAGTTCGTCAGCGAAGGTGTGAGTAGGGGCGCGGCTGTGTTCATCGATTAGGGGAGGTATATACTGCCTCTGATTTTTAGTATAGGATTTGTTAATTTAATTAAAAATTTATTATGAAGTTATATACTGTTTTTTGTGTAATCTTGTTTAAACTGGAAAAAAAATATCAGATTTATGAAAACAGAGATTTTAAATGTTTTGAATTGGAAAGTTATATAAAAATTAGATTTTGGAAATTATATAGATCATTTTATATAACGTATGTGGTTTCAAAAGGAAAGTTAAATTAGTTATAACAATTTAAAATTGTAAGTCAACTTTAATTCAAAACAAAATTTAATTATCTCAGTGATTAATAAAATCTGTAATTTGCTTGTACGAGGTCTAAAATTGGGAAGAAACAAGTCGGGTTTAGATCAGATTTGCAAAAATAAAATGAAGGTGAGAATTTCACACTCATTTGGATTCCACTTTTAAAATTTAAATTATTAAAATTTAAATTTTTGGATGCTTAATTGATTGGGAAATTTAATTATCCGTTGAATGGTTATATATATATATAGTAGTATATATATTACTATTTGCACTTTATAGCGGATGAGACCATATGTGCCCCACATAATAGCGGATGACTCTATATACCGCAATATGCCCCTCGAAGTAGGACTAGTATTTTTATTGTTGTCTAACATCTATGGATGCAGGAAAAACGAGTTGGAGGGATCCAACTGGATTCCTTAAAAATATTTAGTGTTTATATATATATATATATATATATATATATATATATATATATATATATATATATCTGATGTGAATGAATAATCTGCTGGATTTTTGTGTGATGAAAATTTTAAATGTTATAATGGAATGGAAATTAATTTGAATACTAAAAATATTATTTTAAAATTTTAAGGAGTTAAAAAGAGATTTTTAAGTTAAAAATATATACATCGAAAATTTGGTATTTTAAAGGGACTGATTTGATTAAGCAAAGATAGGTTTTTGGTCATACAAAAAATATACGGGAACATATTTTAAATAGAGAGTTTAAAATAAATTATATAAAGGAATATTTAAGACTAGATTTAAAAATGATATTCGGGAAAAAAGGGTTGAAATCGATATTGAAAATAGATGGGCAAAAATAAATGGATTTTAAAGGAATTGAATTTATAAAATGGAATTTTATAAATGAGATTATTTCTAGTGGAACTCAGAAAGAGTTATAAAAATTTATAAACAGAGTTTATAGATAAGAGGGAAGTGATATTGGGTGATAAATTTGGAATATAAATTTTACGGAAAGAATTTATATTGGGATATGGAAATAGGGTGAGAAAAATAGTAGAAACTACTTTTTTTTAAAAGAAGATGGTGAAGAAGACCGGAATGGGAAATTGTGATGAAAACGAGAGGGGTTATAAATTGAAAATTTAGTTACCCAGATTTAAAAATATATTTTTAACAATAAGTTAAGTTTTAAATTTTAAATGGGGAACTTTTATTCATTTATTTAAAATACGAAATTTTAAAGTTAGTTAGTATTGAATACTTCAGAAATGAGTTTTAAATACTTGGTATTTACTTTAAATAGAATACTAACTTTTAAATCTGCTCTGAAAAGTGATATTATAAAAGGTGTTTTCAATATTTTAAATAATTATTAGAATATGTCTTAAGAATAAATTATTATTATTTTCGTTAAAAATACTTATTTATATATGTATATATATATATAGAGTTTTGAAATGTTTTAAATTTATTTATAAACCTTCTTGGAAGCCGGGAAAATGGGTTATTCGGTGAATATGATTTATAAGAAATTCTTAGATGGAATTGGAAAGAAAAGTAAGAAAATTTTCGAAGAAGTTAAATAAAAGTGAACTACGAGGGATGAAAATAGAATTCATACAGAAGTACAAAGGGAATCGTGTTTATAAGCAAGTATAATTGGTTTTTAAAATTGTAACAACCCGGGATTTGCATTACCAACTAATAAATAAAAGTTATGATTTTTATTTATTTTAATGAAGCATAAAAGAATTTGGAATAACAAAATTTATGTCAAAAAGGCTATTTTAATTAAATGGGAAATATGAGATTTTAAAATGAGAATAAAATGTTATTTTTGGAAAGTTAAATATTTTAGGAGAGATTTTAAAACGGGTTTGGATAAGAAAAATGAGTTTTATAAACATACATGAACACTTAGACTAATTTTTGGAAAACATGAAATAACTCTCTTCATATTGGGTTATTAAACCTTACCCAATAACCCACCCTAAACTTCCTCTATAAATTATCTCAAACTCTCCTAACCTCATTCATCAAAACCCTAACCATTTCCTAAAGCTTTCATAACAAAAATGGCCTCCATCTTCATCTCCTTCTAGTTTTAGCTTATGCAAGTCATTCTATGCAAAGGTAATGTAAATACCCACCACAAATCCATTTTTATATCTTTCTTATTTCTGAAATTGATTTGGTAACACATGTTTTATGTGTTTTTTTGATCTTATAGCCTCCTAATCATCTTTTGCTAACTTGGGTTGATGCTATAGTAGTCTTTGTTGCTTTCTAGAGAGGTATATTGCTAAAACCCTCTTCTAATATGTGTTTAATCATCTTTTGATTTTGGTAATCAGTTAGTAACACATTTTTTATTATGTAACATGTGAATCATAGCTCTTTGATCATCTTTGCTTTCATTTTGGGGTGTGCACATAAGGTACTTGTAATATATGCTAGCTGAAATTATAATTAGTTTATTGCTGTTAGTAAATTAGGCATATCTCATTCATCTTAAATCGGAATTAAGATTTTCTTGAAGTTCTGAAAAGCTTATTCTGTAGCCTATAACTTTTATGTTTTGAGCTTTGCCTAATTTTGTGGTTTGAATGGTCGAAACTACGTTTGTTTGTCGCTGACCTGACAACAAACTACAGGGTTGATAAAATAAAACCCTGAAATTGATTTGGCCATAAGTTACTCGTTTCTTATCCGAATTAGATAATTTTGGATGTTCCGGAAAGGTTAAAACATATGCTACAATTTTTGTTCATTGAGTTTTCTATAATTCTGCCATTTAGATGACCTGAAATGCATTCAAAGACAGAAGACCAATTCTGTCTTTAACAAGTTATCTTGAGTTTCAATCTGATATTGTTTTGCATGTATCTCTCTCGTTTTTGATCCGAATTAGATAATTTTGGATGTTCTGGAAAGCATAGATTTAGGGCTAAAACTTTCATGTTTTGAGTTTCATGAAATTTCGAAGTTAATTTGATCAAAACTGTGCATTCTTACCACTGTCCCGAGAGCACAACGACAGTGATATAAAATTTAGATCTGAGAATTGTTTTAGTCATAGAATTTTCATCTCTGGTCGGAATTTGATGATCTTGGTCATTCCGGAAAGCTTAGAAACTAAGCTACAACTTTCATTTTATTCATTTTGCCAGAATTTGAAGTTTACTATGCCAAAATTGTGGTTTTTCATCTCTGGCCAGTTAGTGCATAGCTATAGGCCTTAGTCTCTTTTCTCCCGTTGTTTTCAGCGTAGAACCCCGACTTTGCGACGCCATCCCGGGCTCGTCCTTTGTCGGATTTCATCGTTTTTGGTCTCGTTAAAAAGATGAGATCGAGATCTTTAACCATGCAAAGTTTGGTTTAGATCTGGGTGCATTAGGTACTTCGTTTCTATTGCCGAAGTAGCACCCAGAAACTGTTTTACAATAGTGATCAGTTTCAGTTATCGTCGGACCAACTTCGAAACATTGTCGTTTCTTCATTTCAAGTCGAAACCGAACGATTCTTGTTGCATATCAAAGTAGGAGTACTTTTATACACTCCTGCAAATTTTCATCAAGATCTGAGTTCATGTGACCCTTCGACCATGTCGTCGAAGTGGGACCTTTACGCTGTTTTGACACAGTAAAGTTTTATGATTTTTGTCCGACTTTGAGACGACGTCGTTTCTTCGTTTCAAGTCGGAATTTCCCGATTCTTTTTGCATCTTAAAGTAGGGATGTTGGACTACATGCCTGCAAATTTTCATGACATTTGGACACAGTTTACTAGTCCAAATAAATTGCCGAACTTTGGTTCGCGTTAGTTTTTTTGAATTTTTACAAACAGAGAATATTTTTCAGTGATTTTCTGGTTTTATTGATTTCTTTGAGATTTGTCTCTAGATTTCGTACACGGGTTTTATGAATCATTTTCAAAAGATTTTTCACTCCTAAATGGCTTTCGAAATTATTATATAATATTATTTTTAATTATTAAATTAATTACTCCATAATAGGAGATTTTTCAAAAGCCATTTTAAAGTGATTTCAAAATCAATTATAAATCCGTTTCGCACCATTATTTTCTATAATAAAAACCTCACACTCACTTTTTAGCACGTCGAGCGAAGTGGAAAGGTGCTTAAACGGTTAGGAAATCTCCGGCCTATGGAACCGTGTGTATTTTCTTTCCGGTTAATCCCCGACCTATTCGATTGATCGTTTTGACCTTTGGGTCTAGTTTACCGATGATACGAGGTGGACTTTTTATTGTTTGGAGTGTGAGCTTGCTATTGGTTAGGAAACCGTTTAGTGCGAACGTGGGGTATGGCACTCATTGTTAACACTTTACGGGTTCCTCTCCAAGAAGTTAGTGACACATTAGCCTCTGGGCGGCCAGTACTGGACCTCTGGGTCACCACGCCTCTGGGCAACCGTCTCTGGACACCTGATCTATGGAGCAGTTTATTTTTCGGCATGTGCCTCTGGGCCTTTATCCTTCTGGGAAGGATCTTGCCGTCTCGCGCGTTCCGCATCTGTGCGAGTGATCGATCACAACTCTACAGTACTTGGCAACAACGACTCTGGTCGGTGCACGTGCAATATTGGTATTATTTGATGATTTTTATATCCATTCGAGTACCGCCATTCGGTGTTGGTTCTATGGAACCATACGATGTAAGTGCGATTACCTTGTAGATTCACAGTGTCTTTGGACACTGCTTTTCAGTGTTGGATTTCATTGACTTTTCAGTATATCCCCATTGCTCTTTGGAGCATCGATCTTTGCTTGGGCATTGATTACAGACTCTGGTCACTCTTGGGATTATTGCCTATGGGCATCTTTTTATAGCTTTGGCTACGCCGATGATATGAGGCGATTTTATTTATTCTACACTTTGGTGTTGATTTCTCTTTGGAGATTTTTATTGTTTAATGATGATTAGGGATCGTAATTATATTCATGTGGTTCATAATATACTTCTCTTTGGATAAGTACTGTTTTATTTATGTACCGCATTACTATATATCTCAGTTATTACTGATTGTTTAGCTAGCCTGACCCGAGTATTTTCGCTCGGGTCAGACCGAGTTGTTTCAGGTTAGGTCTCTGGACTTAGCTTCTGTGCTTCCGCTTGGACATTATCTGCTATGCTGATAGATAGCGCTTTTATTTGTCCACTATTCCGCTACTCTGTTATTATTCAGACTTTGATATGTACATATTTTTAACCCACATGTGTGGGCAGTGGCTTTGTACCCACTTATTGTATTTGGATCTGTATTGACGATGTATTGTTCTGGGATTTTATATCTGTTATGTGATTCTGTTCTGTGATGTTTTATCATTTAATATTATGCTTTGTCCTGATAGATCTTTAGCCATTTGTAATTTCGTTATAAGTATTTACTGAATATGTCGAACCACTTGAAAAAAAAATATAGATACCATCCTTTCGACGTATTCAGTAGATAGTTATAGCTTGATTACAAATGGTCGCTTCCACTATACTCTATTCTCCGCTTTAACAGACAGTATTACTCCCGTAATACTCTTTGTTACAGTGGGTCTCAGAGTGGGGCGTTACAGTTTGGTATCAGAGCCTGGTTTCAGGAATAAGCATAATAAATACAGAACAGATACACTTAGTACAATACATTTTAAATTAGATCCGAATTAAATCAAATCCCTTCCTTATGTTTATTGATAGATAAGTTAGGAATATATATAGGAATCCGTTATATTCCGTAGTATTCCTTAATTAATTATCTATTATTGAATCATGTCTAACTCTAATTCCCGTTACGACATGTTGAGCGGTGCGAAGGTCTTCTCTCAGCTTGACCTTGCCACCGGATTCCATCAGCTACGAGTCGTGGAAGACAGCATTCCTCTTACAGCATTTCGCACTCGTTATGGTTCTTTTGAGTGGTTGGTCATGCCGTTCGGCTTGACGAACGCTCCGGCTTTCTTCGTCGATCTCATGAATCGAGTATTCCGGGAATACATCGATAGATTCGTACTGGTTTTCATCGACGATATTCTTGTTTATTCTAGATCCGAGGCAGAGCATGCTCATCATTTGCGGATCGTCTTGGATACTCTTCATCAGCATCAGCTTAGGGCCAAGCTCTCCAAGTGCCATTTCTGGGAGAGCAGGGTCAAGTTCTTGGGTCATATTGTTTCTTCTGAGGGTATATCTGTTGATCCTATCAAGATTGAAGCTATTCAGAATTGGAAGCAGCCTGAGAACGTTCATGATATTCGTAGCTTCCTTGGTCTGGCGGGTTATTACCGTCGATTTATCAAGGATTTCTCTCGTGTTGCACTTCCCCTCACGACTCTGACTCGCAAGGGGGTTCGCTTTATTTGGTCTGATAAGTGTGAAGTTTCTTTTCAGCGATTGAAGGAACTTCTCACTCATGCTCCTATCCTTGTAGTTCCTGAGAGTAACCAGGATCTTGTTGTTTACACCGACGCTTGTGGTAGCGGCCTCGGTGCTGTGCTTATGCAGAAAGATCGGGTAGTTGCTTACGCTTCTAGGCAGCTACGTCGGAATGAGGTTCGCTATCCTACTTATGATCTTGAGTTGGCAGCTATCGTCTTTGCTTTGAAGACGTGGCATCACTTTCTATTAGGCGAACGCTTCACTCTTTACACCGATCACAAGTCTCTGAAGTATTTATTCAGTCAGAAGGATCTCAATATGAGGCAGCAGCGATGGCTTGAGTTTCTCGCCTCATATGACTTAGATTTTCAGTATACCCCTGGCAAGGGTAATCGTGTGGCTGATGCACTCAGTCGCAAACACTCGGCGGTAGTTTCTATGATGATAGCCGAGTGGGATATTCTTGAGACTCTTTCTATGTGTGATATTCTAAATCGAGCTCCGTCTTCTGATCCTCAGATCTTGTTATTCAGCTTGGAAGTCTGACCTATTCTATTGGATCGCATTGCCCATACTCAGCTGCAGGATCCAGACTTGTTGCGATATCTTCATCTCCTTGAGTCGGGATCCAGTGATGAGACATTGTTGGATTATTCTATTGATTCTCATCGGTGTCTTCGCAGGAAGAACCGTATTTTGGTACCATCTGACTTATCACTTAGGCATGACATTCTGGACGAGTGTCATCGCACTAAGTACACCATCCATCCCGGCTCGAGCAAGATGTATGATGATATGTGTCGGGTTTATTATTGGGAAGGGTTGAAGAAAGATGTTGCAAGTTATGTGAGCGGTTGCATGACTTGTCAGCAGATCAAGGCCGAACACCAGCGTCCATCTGGTCTTCTTCAGCCGCTAGAGATTCCATTGTGGAAATGGGATCAGATATCCATGGATTTTATTGACGGTCTGCCTCGATCGAGGTCATACCATACTTCTATTTGGGTCATCGTCGATCGCTTGACCAAATCAGCTCATTTCATTCCTATTAAGTCCACTCGGACTGCTCCTCAGCTTGCCAAGCTATATGTGAAGGAAGTCGTTCGACTTCATGTCATTTCTAGCTCTATCGTCTGTGATCGAGACACTATCTTTACTAGTCACTTCTGGAAGTGCCTACAGTCAGCTTTGGGCTCAAAGCTGAATCTCTCGACTACTTATCATCCTCAGACCGACGGTCAGACGGAGAGGGTGAATCGTGTTTTAGAGGATCTTTTACGCTGTTGTATTCTGGATTTCGGAGGTAGTTGGGAGGATCACTTACCGCTTGTAGAGTTCTCCTACAACAATAGCTTTCAGTCTAGTATTGGCATGGCTCCTTTCGAGGCTCTTTACAGAAGGCCATGTCGTTCTCCTTCGTGTTGGTTAGAATCTGGCGAGAAGCTCCTTCTTGGTCCAGATTCAGTTCGGGAATCTTCTGAGAAGATTATTCTTATTCGTCAGAGAATGAAAGAGGCGCAGAATCGCCAGAAATCATACGCGGACAACCGCAGGAAGCCTCTTGAGTTCTCCATTGGTGATCATATCTTTATTCGGATATCTCCTATGAAAGGGGTTGTGCGTTTCAGCTCTACAAGGAAGTTGGCTCCTCGCTATGTTGGACCATTTCCTATTACGGAATGCATTGGCCCCGTGGCTTATTGTGTGGCTCTACCTGCTCACTTCTCTGGAATGCACGACGTGTTCCATGTTTCCCAGCTTCGCATGTGTGTCCGCGATCCTGATTCTATCTTTGAGCCGCATGCTGTGCCTGATTTAGAGATCTTACCTGATTTATCTTTGGAGCAGCAACCTCTTCGTGTGCTTGATTCGGAGGTTAGACGCCTTCGCAACAAAGAGGTTCCACTCGTGAAGATTCAATGGTCACCGAATCCTAAGGACTGCACTTGAGAGACCAGAGAATCTATCGAACGCTCTTATCCTGGCTTTCTCCCATCTTCTTCTATGGGTGAGAATTCTCTATTTTATCTCTTTCACTTCTTTTGTGGATTTGACGTTATAGACGGCATCTATCTTAAGGAATTGCGGGGACGCAATTTTCTTAAGGGGGGAGTCTGTAACAACCCGGGATTTGCATTACCAACTAATAAATAAAAGTTAGGATTTTTATTTATTTTAATGAAGCATAAAAGAATTTGGAATAACAAAATTTATGTCAAAAAGGCTATTTTAATTAAATGGGAAATATGAGATTTTAAAATGAGAATAAAATGTTATTTTTGGAAAGTTAAATATTTTAGGAGAGATTTTAAAACGGGTTTGGATAAGAAAAATGAGTTTTATAAACATACATGAACACTTAGACTAATTTTTGGAAAACATGAAATAACTCTCTTCATATTGGGTTATTAAACCTTACCCAATAACCCACCCTAAACTTCCTCTATAAATTATCTCAAACTCTCTTAACCTCATTCATCAAAACCCTAACCATTTCCTAAAGCTTTCATAACAAAAATGGCCTCCATCTTCATCTCCTTCTAGTTTTAGCTTATGCAAGTCATTCTATGCAAAGGTAATGCAAATACCCACCTCAAATCCATTTTTATATCTTTCTTATTTCTGAAATTGATTTGGTAACACATGTTTTATGTGTTTTTTTGATCTTATAGCCTCCTAATCATCTTTTGCTAACTTGGGTTGATGCTATAGTAGTCTTTGTTGCTTTCTAGAGAGGTATATTGCTAAAAACCTCTTCTAATATGTGTTTAATCATCTTTTGATTTTGGTAATCAGTTAGTAACACATGTTTTATTATGTAACATGTGAATCATAGCTCTTTGATCGTCTTTGCTTTCATTTTGGGGTGTGCACATAAGGTACTTGTAATATATGCTAGCTGAAATTATAATTAGTTTATTGCTGTTAGTAAATTAGGCATATCTCATTCATCTTAAATCGGAATTAAGATTTTCTTAAAGTTCTGAAAAGATTATTCTGTAGCCTATAACTTTTATGTTTTTAGCTTTGCCTAATTTCGTGGTTTGAATGGTCGAAATCACGTTTGTTTGTCGCTGACATGAGAACAAACTACAGGGTTGATAAAATAAAACCCTGAAATTGATTTGGCCATAAGTTACTCGTTTCTTATCCGAATTAGATAATTTTGGATGTTCCGGAAAGGTTAAAACATATGCTACAATTTTTGTTCATTGAGTTTTCTATAATTTTGCCATTTAGATGACCTGAAATGCATTCAAAGACAGAAGACCAATTCTGTCTTTAACAAGTTATCTTGAGTTTCAATCTGATATTGTTTTGCATGTATCTCTCTCGTTTTTGATCCGAATTAGATAATTTTGGATGTTCTGGAAAGCGCAGGTTTAAAGCTAAAACGTTCATGTTTTGAGTTTCATGAAATTTCGAAGTTAATTTGGTCAAAACTGTGCATTCTTACCACTGTCCCGAGAGCACAACGACAGTGATATAAAATTTAGATCTTAGAATTGTTTTAGTCATAGAATTTTCATCTCTGGTCAGAATTTGATGATCTTGGTCATTCCGGAAAGCTTAGAAACTAAGCTACAACTTTCATTTTATTCATTTTGCCAGAATTTGAAGTTTACTATGCCAAAATTGTGGTTTTTCATCTCTGGCCAGTTAGTGCATAGCTATAGGCCTTAGTCTCTTTTCTCCCGTTGTTTTCAGCGTAGAACCCCGACTTTGCGACGCCATCCCGGGCTCATCCTTTGTCGGATTTCATCGTTTTTGGTCTCATTAAAAAGATGAGATCGAGATCTTTAACCATGCAAAGTTTGGTTTAGATCTGGGTGCATTAGGTACTTCGTTTCTATTGCCGAAGTAGCACCCAGAAACTGTTTTACAATAGTGATCAGTTTCAGTTATCGTCGGACCAACTTCGAAACATTGTCGTTTCTTCATTTCAAGTCAAAACCGAACGATTCTTGTTGCATATCAAAGTAGGAGTACTTTTCTACACTCCTGCAAATTTTCATCAAGATCTGAGTTCATGTGACCCTTCGACCATGTCGTCGAAGTGGGACCTTTACACTGTTTTGACACAGTAAAGTTTTATGATTTTTGTCCGACTTTGAGACGACGTCGTTTCTTCGTTTCAAGTCGGAATTTCCCGATTCTTTTTGCATCTTAAAGTAGGGATGTTGGACTACATGCCTGCATATTTTCATGACATTTGGACACAGTTTACTAGTCCAAATAAATTGCCGAACTTTGGTTCGCGTCAGTTTTTTTGAATTTTTACAAACAGAATATTTTTCAGTGATTTTCTGGTTTTATTGATTTCTTTGAGATTTGTCTCTAGATTTCGTACACGGGTTTTATGAATCATTTTCAAAAGATTTTTCACTCCTAAATGGCTTTCGAAATTATTATATAATATTATTTTTAATTATTAAATTAATTACTCCATAATAGGAGATTTTTCAAAAGCCATTTTAAAGTGATTTCAAAATCAATTATAAATCCGTTTCGCACCATTATTTTCTATAATAAAAACCTCGCACTCACTTTTTAGCACGTCGAGCGAAGTGGAAAGGTGCTTAAACGGTTAGGAAATCTCCGGCCTATGGAACCGTGTGTATTTTCTTTCCGGTTAATCCCCGACCTATTCGATTGATCGTTTTGACCTTTGTGTCTAGTTTACCGATGATACGAGGTGGACTTTTTATTGTTTGGAGTGTGAGCTTGCTATTGGTTAGGAAACCGTTTAGTGCGAACCTGGGGTATGGCACTCATTGTTAACACTTTACGGGTTCCTCTCCAAGAAGTTAGTGACACATTAGCCTCTGGGCGGGCAGTACTGGACCTCTGGGTCACCACGCCTCTGGGCAACCGTCTCTGGACACCTGCTCTATGGAGCAGTTTATTTTTCGGCATGTGCCTCTGGGCCTTTATCCTTCTGGGAAGGATCTTGCCGTCTCGCGCGTTCCGCATCTGTGCGAGTGATCGATCACAACTCTACAGTACTTGGCAACAACGACTCTGGTCAGTGCACGTGCAATATTGGTATTATTTGATGATTTTTATATCCATTCGAGTACCGCCATTCGGTGTTGGTTCTATGGAACCATACGATGTAAGTGCGATTACCTTGTGGATTCACAGTGTCTCTGGACACTGCTTTTCAGTGTTGGATTTCATTGACTCTTCAGTATATCCCCATTGCTCTTTGGAGCATCGATCTTTGCTTGGGCATTGATTACAGACTCTGGTCACTCCTGGGATTATTGCCTATGGGCATCTTTTTATAGCTTTGGCTACGCCGATGATGTGAGGCGATTTTATTTATTCTACACTTTGGTGTTGATTTCTCTTTGGAGATTTTTATTGTTTATTGATGATTAGGGATCGTCATTATATTCATGTGGTTCATAATATACTTCTCTTTGGATAAGTACTGTTTTATTTATGTACCGCATTACTATATATCTCAGTTATTACTGATTGTTTAGCTAGCCTGACCCGAGTGTTTTCGCTCGGGTCAGACCGAGTTGTTTCAGGTTAGGTCTCTGGACTTAGCTTCTGTGCTTCCGCTTGGACATTATCTGCTATGCTGATAGATAGCGCTTTTATTTGTCCACTATTCCGCTACTCTGTTATTATTCAGACTTTGATATGTACATATTTTTAACCCACATGTGTGGGCAGTGGCTTTGTACCCACTTATTGTATTTGGATCTGTATTGACGATGTATTGTTCTGGGATTTTATATCTGTTATGTGATTTTGTTCTGTGATGTTTTATCATTTAATATTATGCTTTGTCCTGATAGATCTTTAGCCATTTGTAATTTCGTTATAAGTATTTACTGAATATGTCGAACCACTTGAAAAAAATATATAGATACCATCCTTTCGACGTATTCAGTAGATAGTTATAGCTTGATTACAAATGGTCGCTTCCACTATACTCTATTCTCCGCTTTAACAGACAGTATTACTCCCGTAATACTCTTTGTTACAGTGGGTCTCAGAGTGGGGCGTTACAGTTTGGTATCAGAGCCTGGTTTCAGGAATAAGCATAATAAATACAGAACAGATACACTTAGTACAATACATTTTAAATTAGATCCGAATTAAATCAAATCCCTTCCTTATGTTTATTGATAGATAAGTTAGGAATATATATAGGAATCCGTTATATTCCGTAGTATTCCTTAATTAATTATCTATTATTGAATCATGTCTAACTCTAATTCCCGTTACGACATGTTGAGCGGTGCGAAGGTCTTCTCTCAGCTTGACCTTGCCACCGGATTCCATCAGCTACGAGTCGTGGAAGACAGCATTCCTCTTACAGCATTTCGCACTCGTTATGGTTCTTTTGAGTGGTTGGTCATGCCGTTCGGCTTGACGAACGCTCCGGCTTTCTTCGTCGATCTCATGAATCGAGTATTCCGGGAATACATCGATAGATTCGTACTGGTTTTCATCGACGATATTCTTGTTTATTCTAGATCCGAGGCAGAGCATGCTCATCATTTGCGGATCGTCTTGGATACTCTTCATCAGCATCAGCTTAGGGCCAAGCTCTCCAAGTGCCATTTCTGGGAGAGCAGGGTCAAGTTCTTGGGTCATATTGTTTCTTCTGAGGGTATATCTGTTGATCCTATCAAGATTGAAGCTATTCAGAATTGGAAGCAGCCTGAGAACGTTCATGATATTCGTAGCTTCCTTGGTCTGGCGGGTTATTACCGTCGATTTATCAAGGATTTCTCTCGTGTTGCACTTCCCCTCACGACTCTGACTCGCAAGGGGGTTCGCTTTATTTGGTCTGATAAGTGTGAAGTTTCTTTTCAGCGATTGAAGGAACTTCTCACTCATGCTCCTATCCTTGTAGTTCCTGAGAGTAACCAGGATCTTGTTGTTTACACCGACGCTTGTGGTAGCGGCCTCGGTGCTGTGCTTATGCAGAAAGATCGGGTAGTTGCTTACGCTTCTAGGCAGCTACGTCGGAATGAGGTTCGCTATCCTACTTATGATCTTGAGTTGGCAGCTATCGTCTTTGCTTTGAAGACGTGGCATCACTTTCTATTAGGCGAACGCTTCACTCTTTACACCGATCACAAGTCTCTGAAGTATTTATTCAGTCAGAAGGATCTCAATATGAGGCAGCAGCGATGGCTTGAGTTTCTCGCCTCATATGACTTAGATTTTCAGTATACCCCTGGCAAGGGTAATCGTGTGGCTGATGCACTCAGTCGCAAACACTCGGCGGTAGTTTCTATGATGATAGCCGAGTGGGATATTCTTGAGACTCTTTCTATGTGTGATATTCTAAATCGAGCTCCGTCTTCTGATCCTCAGATCTTGTTATTCAGCTTGGAAGTCTGACCTATTCTATTGGATCGCATTGCCCATACTCAGCTGCAGGATCCAGACTTGTTGCGATATCTTCATCTCCTTGAGTCGGGATCCAGTGATGAGACATTGTTGGATTATTCTATTGATTCTCATCGGTGTCTTCGCAGGAAGAACCGTATTTTGGTACCATCTGACTTATCACTTAGGCATGACATTCTGGACGAGTGTCATCGCACTAAGTACACCATCCATCCCGGCTCGAGCAAGATGTATGATGATATGTGTCGGGTTTATTATTGGGAAGGGTTGAAGAAAGATGTTGCAAGTTATGTGAGCGGTTGCATGACTTGTCAACAGATCAAGGCCGAACACCAGCGTCCATCTGGTCTTCTTCAGCCGCTAGAGATTCCATTGTGGAAATGGGATCAGATATCCATGGATTTTATTGACGGTCTGCCTCGATCGAGGTCAGACCATACTTCTATTTGGGTCATCGTCGATCGCTTGACCAAATCAGCTCATTTCATTCCTATTAAGTCCACTCGGACTGCTCCTCAGCTTGCCAAGCTATATGTGAAGGAAGTCGTTCGACTTCATGTCATTTCTAGCTCTATCGTCTGTGATCGAGACACTATCTTTACTAGTCACTTCTGGAAGTGCCTACAGTCAGCTTTGGGCTCAAAGCTGAATCTCTCGACTACTTATCATCCTCAGACCGACGGTCAGACGGAGAGGGTGAATCGTGTTTTAGAGGATCTTTTACGCTGTTGTATTCTGGATTTCGAAGGTAGTTGGGAGGATCACTTACCGCTTGTAGAGTTCTCCTACAACAATAGCTTTCAGTCTAGTATTGGCATGGCTCCTTTCGAGGCTCTTTACAGAAGGCCATGTCGTTCTCCTTCGTGTTGGTTAGAATCTGGCGAGAAGCTCCTTCTTGGTCCAGATTCAGTTCGGGAATCTTCTGAGAAGATTATTCTTATTCGTCAGAGAATGAAAGAGGCGCAGAATCGCCAGAAATCATACGCGGACAACCGTAGGAAGCCTCTTGAGTTCTCCATTGGTGATCATATCTTTATTCGGATATCTCGTATGAAAGGGGTTGTGCGTTTCAGCTCTACAAGGAAGTTGGCTCCTCGCTATGTTGGACCATTTCCTATTACGGAACGCATTGGCCCCGTGGCTTATTGTGTGGCTCTACCTGCTCACTTCTCTGGAATGCACGACGTGTTCCATGTTTCCCAGCTTCGCATGTGTGTCCGCGATCCTGATTCTATCTTTGAGCCGCATGCTATGCCTGATTTAGAGATCTTACCTGATTTATCTTTGGAGCAGCAACCTCTTCGTGTGCTTGATTCGGAGGTTATACGCCTTCGCAACAAAGAGGTTCCACTCATGAAGATTCAATGGTCACCGAATCCTAAGAACTGCACTTGGGAGACCAGAGAATCTATCGAACGCTCTTATCCTGGCTTTCTCCCATCTTCTTCTATGGGTGAGAATTCTCTATTTTATCTCTATCACTTCTTTTGTGGATTTGACGTTATAGACGACATCTATCTTAAGGAATTGCGGGGACGCAATTTTCTTAAGGGGGGAGTTTGTAACAACCCGGGATTTGCATTACCAACTAATAAATAAAAGTTAGGATTTTTATTTATTTTAATGAAGCATAAAAGAATTTGGAATAACAAAATTTATGTGAAAAAGGCTATTTTAATTAAATGGGAAATATGAGATTTTAAAATGAGAATAAAATGTTATTTTTGGAAAGTTAAATATTTTAGGAGAGATTTTAAAACGGGTTTGGATAAGAAAATGAGTTTTATAAACATACATGAACACTTAGACTAATTTTTGGAAAACATGAAATAACTCTCTTCATATTGGGTTATTAAACCTTACCCAATAACCCACCCTAAACTTCCTCTATAAATTATCTCAAACTCTCCTAACCTCATTCATCAAAACCCTAACCATTTCCTAAAGCTTTCATAACAAAAATGGCCTCCATCTTCATCTCCTTCTAGTTTTAGCTTATGCAAGTCATTCTATGCAAAGGTAATGCAAATACCCACCTCAAATCCATTTTTATATCTTTCTTATTTCTGAAATTGATTTGGTAACACATGTTTTATGTGTTTTTTTGATCTTATAGCCTCCTAATCATCTTTTGCTAACTTGGATTGATGCTATAGTAGTCTTTGTTGCTTTCTAGAGAGGTATATTGCTAAAAACCTCTTCTAATATGTGTTTAATCATCTTTTGATTTTGGTAATCAGTTAGTAACACATGTTTTTTTATGTAACATGTGAATCATAGCTCTTTGATCATCTTTGCTTTCATTTTGGGGTGTGCACATAAGGTACTTGTAATATATGCTAGCTGAAATTATAATTAGTTTATTGCTGTTAGTAAATTAGGCATATCTCATTCATCTTAAATCGGAATTAAGATTTTCTTGAAGTTCTGAAAAGCTTATTCTGTAGCCTATAACTTTTATGTTTTTAGCTTCGCCTAATTTTGTGGTTTGAATGGTCGAAATCACGTTTGTTTGTCGCTGACCTGAGAACAAACTACAGGGTTGATAAAATAAAACCCTGAAATTGATTTGGCCATAAGTTACTCGTTTCTTATCCGAATTAGATAATTTTGGATGTTCCGGAAAGGTTAAAACATATGCTACAATTTTTTTTCATTGAGTTTTCTATAATTCTGCCATTTAGATGACCTGAAATGCATTCAAAGACAGAAGACCAATTCTGTCTTTAACAAGTTATCTTGAGTTTCAATCTGATATTGTTTTGCATGTATCTCTCTCGTTTTTGATCCGAATTAGATAATTTTGGATGTTCTGGAAAGCGTAGATTTAGAGCTAAAACTTTCATGTTTTGAGTTTCATGAAATTTCGAAGTTAATTTGGTCAAAACTGTGCATTCTTACCACTGTCCCGAGAGCACAACGACAGTGATATAAAATTTAGATCTGAGAATTGTTTGTCATAGAATTTTCATCTCTGGTCGGAATTTGATGACCTTGGTCATTCCGGAAAGCTTAGAAACTAAGCTACAACTTTCATTTTATTCATTTTGCCAGAATTTGAAGTTTACTATGCCAAAATTATGGTTTTTCATCTCTGGCCAGTTAGTGCATAGCTATAGGCCTTAGTCTCTTTTCTCCCGTTGTTTTCAGCGTAGAACCCCGACTTTGCGACGCCATCCCGGGCTCGTCCTTTGTCGGATTTCATCGTTTTTGGTCTCGTTAAAAAGATGAGATCGAGATCTTTAACCATGAAAAGTTTGGTTTAGATCTGGGTGCATTAGGTACTTCGTTTCTATTGCCGAAGTAGCACCCAGAAACTGTTTTACAATAGTGATCAGTTTCAGTTATCGTCGGACCAACTTCGAAACATTGTCGTTTCTTCATTTCAAGTCGAAACCGAACGATTCTTATTGCATATCAAAGTAGGAGTACTTTTCTACACTCCTGCAAATTCTCATCAAGATCTGAGTTCATGTGACCCTTCGACCATGTCGTCGAAGTGGGACCTTTACACTGTTTTGACACAGTAAAGTTTTATGATTTTTGTCCGACTTTGAGACGATGTCGTTTCTTCGTTTCAAGTCGGAATTTCCCGATTCTTTTTGCTTCTTAAAGTAGGGATGTTGGGCTACATGCCTGCAAATTTTCATGACATTTGGACACAGTTTACTAGTCCAAATAAATTGCCGAACTTTGGTTCGCGTCAGTTTTTTTGAATGTTTACAAACACAGAATATTTTTCAGTGATTTTCTGGTTTTATTGATTTCTTTGAGATTTGTCTCTAGATTTCCTACACGGGTTTTATGAATCATTTTCAAAAGATTTTTCACTCCTAAATGGCTTTCGAAATTATTATATAATATTATTTTTAATTATTAAATTAATTACTCCATAATAGGAGATTTTTCAAAAGCCATTTTAAAGTGATTTCAAAATCAATTATAAATCCGTTTCGCACCATTATTTTCTATAATAAAAACCTCACACTCACTTTTTAGCACGTCGAGCAAAGTGGAAAGGTGCTTAAACGGTTAGGAAATCTCCGGCCTATGGAACCGTGTGTATTTTCTTTCCGGTTAATCCCCGACCTATTCGATTGATCGTTTTGACCTTTGGGTCTAGTTTACCGATGATACGAGGTGGACTTTTTATTGTTTGGAGTGTGAGCTTGCTATTGGTTAGGAAACCGTTTAGTGCGAACGTGGGGTATGGGACTCGTTGTTAACACTTTACGGGTTCCTCTCCAAGAAGTTAGTGACACATTAGCCTCTGGGCGGGCAGTACTGGACCTCTGGGTCACCATGCCTCTGGGCAACCGTCTCTGGACACCTGCTCTATGGAGCAGTTTATTTTTCGGCATGTGCCTCTGGGCCTTTATCCTTCTGGGAAGGATCTTGCCGTCTCGCGCGTTCCGCATCTGTGCGAGTGATCGATCACAACTCTACAGTACTTGGCAACAATGACTCTGGTCGGTGCACGTGCAATATTGGTATTATTTGATGATTTTTATATCCATTCGAGTACCGCCATTCGGTGTTGGTTCTATGGAACCATACGATGTAAGTGCGATTACCTTGTGGATTCACAGTGTCTCTGGACACTGCTTTTCAGTGTTGGATTTCATTGACTTATCAGTATATCCCCATTGCTCTTTGGAGCATCGATCTTTGCTTGGGCATTGATTACAGACTCTGGTCACTCTTGGGACTATTGCCTATGGGCATCTTTTTATAGCTTTGGCTACGCAGATGATATGAGGCGATTTTATTTATTCTACACTTTGGTGTTGATTTCTCTTTGGAGATTTTTATTGTTTATTGATGATTAGGGATCGTCATTATATTCATGTGGTTCATAATATACTTCTCTTTGGATAAGTACTGTTTTATTTATGTACCGCATTACTATATATCTCAGTTATTACTGATTGTTTAGCTAGCCTGACCCGAGTGTTTTCGCTCGAGTCAGACCGAGTTGTTTCAGGTTAGGTCTCTGGACTTAGCTTCTGTGCTTCCGCTTGGACATTATCTGCTATGCTGATAGATAGCGCTTTTATTTGTCCACTATTCCGCTACTCTGTTATTATTCAGACTTTGATATGTACATATTTTTAACCCACATGTGTGGGCAGTGGCTTTGTACCCACTTATTGTATTTGGATCTGTATTGACGATGTATTGTTCTGGGATTTTATATCTGTTATGTGATTCTGTTCTGTGATGTT
This sequence comes from Allium fistulosum, assembly GCA_030737815.1. NCBI lineage: Eukaryota > Viridiplantae > Streptophyta > Magnoliopsida > Asparagales > Amaryllidaceae > Allium > Allium fistulosum. Next base: position 1,151,905,371 of record CM060905.1, read on the forward strand.
TTATCATTTAATATTATGCTTTGTCCTGATAGATCTTTAGCCATTTGTAATTTCGTTATAAGTATTAACTAAATATGTCGAACCACTTGAAAAATATATATTGATACCATCCTTTCGACGTATTCAGTAGATAGTTATAGCTTGATTACAAATGGTCGCTTCCACTATACTCTATTCTCCGCTTTAGCAAACAGTATTACTCCCGTAATACTCTTTGTTACAATGGGTCTCAGAGTGGGGCGTTACAAAAATATTAAGGGAATTAATTAAGGAATTCCGAAATTTATAGAATTCGTGTGAAACGAGTTGGAAAATTTTACAAATAAAGTTGTAAATGATTTTTGAGAAAAGAAAAGGAAATAAGAGGAATATTTTCCAAGTTTCGAATATCAAATGAAGTGAAGGAAATATTCTAAGTATTGGGAAAGTTGGAAATGTTCCGTGAAGATAAAAAGGGTTTGAAACTATTTCCAAATGTTGAGGAACTAAAAATAATATCTTATAAAGATATTTTGAGACAAATTTTGGAAAATTTATAAAAGGCCTGATGATTGTTATGGATGTGTATTGATAGTTAAATAACCGACTATCAAATTTTGGCCAATTTCGTTAATCGTTTCGAAGAGACCGGGATCGGATTTAATTATCTGAAAACCACTTCGATACGGTTTGAACATTACGAATGAATATCGTGAAGATGATGAAGACGGTGATTCGGTTTGTCCAAACCCAGGGCAACTTGTATGGATGAATGCTATCAGTACATTGTCATTGGAGGACAATGAGCATTCTAAGTGAATATTTCTAAAAAGGTAACGCTTAGCCTCGAGCCTTGTAACGACCAGTTATTTTGGACCATTCAAATCGACAATAAATTCACACATGTCTGACTTAAATAATTCAAAACAATAGATTGTTAATTTAAATTTGGAAAACTCAGCATATAAAATAAATAAATCGATCACAGAATCACAGACGTAGAGTAATACAATAATACGCAGCGGAATAAATAAATAGTAGTTCATGAAGCTATTATATAAACATCAGAGTTAGAAATAAAATACAACATAATATCTCAAATGCAGTGAAGTCTCCAGTACCACAGATGACTTCTCTGAACAAATCAATTAGAAGAGCTAAAAGCTGAGGTGATAGTTGGATCTCCAAAGGAAGCTCCAAACTCCAAAGGTGAGTCTCGAATGCTGTATCACTCGGTCTGACCCAAGCGTAAAGCAAAACACAAAACACTCGAGTCAGGATTAACATTCTTATATAAATAAATCCAACTCAAGTGAAATATCAACTGAAATACAAGTAACTCAGAGGATGTTTGGGATAACCATCCTCTAAGGATCTGCGGAACTATCTACAAGGTAGAAATATACACTATAACACCGTGGTCATTTCAAATTAATTTATTCTTCAAACTCAAATATCATTTCATTTCAAATATATCTATTTTCCTCAATAATTTATAAAGTAAAGTATTTATAATTTCCCCAAGTCTCACAAATTGATTCAAATCAACTCAAATTTCAAATTCCAATTTAATTCAATCTAAATTTTTCCATTTTAATTCAATTCAGTTTCTTAATAACAAATTCAAATTATATTGATTTCAAATGCAGATCTTAATCACAAAATAAACCATTTAAATTCCAATATATTTCAAAGCTTTAATATTCAAAAATTTCAAAGTTAAATTTAACAGTTTCATATAGCTCTTGATTTAACTTCATTTATTATTTAATCAGGGAATATTCACTTAATAAATTCAATATCATTTAACTAGCTTAAATTACATTTTTACTAAATATTTCCTTAAATTTATTTAAACAAGAAATATTTATTAAATTACTTAAATCAAACCCAAGTTATAAATCATATCTTAAATCTCAATTTCAATAAGTTTCAAATCGGTTTAATTATATAAATTATCTTCCCAACCTTAACTTATTCAAATTATTACTAAAATCTATTTTGAAACATAAATTTAAATACTTAACCATAATATATGTATTAAATCAATCTTAATTAAATTAAATAATTTAAGAATCAACATTAATTAAACCATATATTTCTTTCCAAATCCATAGAATTTTTTTTTTAAATATTTATATATATGGACCAACGGTGTCTGTATATATATATATCTATCATATGGTTAAGTGATACGGATATTTATCATTTCAATCCGTAATTTAAATATATACGGGTAGATATAATTTCAACCCGTAATCCCAATTTCAATTCAAATGAATATCGCTTGGGTTTATCATTTAAACCCATAACGATTTTCTCCTATTCTAAAGTCCGTTCGGGTATGTATCATTTCAACCCATAGTGAATTCTAAACTACAGGGTACTTGCAGAGTGATAACAGATAATAATAATATAACAGGATATGATGATAATATAACAACAGACATATATCAACAGTAATTAAATAAAGTATAAACAATAGGATATGGTGTCATATCCCATAGGTGAACAGTTTACAGATTATAGCATATATAACAGATTTACTAACTTCAGAAGTATATTTCAATTGTCGTTTCAATTAAAACCAAATTTAATAAATAAAAGAACGTTAATCGTGACTGATTGCTCACCTTTCGAGGCTAGAGAATATAGAAGGAGACACGGATACGCACACTGATACAGACACTGAAATTAAATTTCAAATCCAAGCAAAGCAAAATCGGCACGAATTCAACGATCAAAGCTGATTGGCTCGAATTGATGAAACAGATCAGATCAGAACTGGAACGATGAAGGTAAATGGTATAAGCGAACTTTTATAACCACCTATAACTATATATACACATATGAAATTTATATTCTAAGTTCAAACATCACAAATTTAATTTACATGTTTTTCAAACATATAAATAAATAAATAAATCAAGCTTACATTTTTTTTTAAAATCAACATACACTTAAAATAATATATATATACTAACACCTTTATACTAAACTTATATAACTAGTATATATATATTCTCAAACAGATAAAATAAATGTTTAAATATGAATACCTAAAAGAAAACTTTTTTATATATAACTATTTCTATATATATATATTTAATGTTATATATATATATAATTTAAATCCATCCATTTTTTTACATTCAATAACATATTATATTCAACCTATATTAATTTCCAAATTATATATGTGTATTAAAATAATTTATAAAGTAGAGTATTTATAAAATCATCTTAAATCCAAAATAGTATAAATATAATACTGTAACAAAATATATACAATCATCAACTAAATAAGTCAGTACCACATAGAAACCCATATGGTAACAAACCGCATAATATACATATATTAAAGTATTTTATATAGTCTGTAAAAAAACAAATATATGACTTACATAAGCGAATAACCATATTATAGGAAACCTGATATCAACAAATAGAAGCTGACCCATATTAAAATATAAAACACAATATATATATATATATATATTCTTATTAAAAATGAAAGATACTTATTTTATAGTATGTTCCCTTCAAAATGTCGCATACATAATTCAAAATATTAACATGACTTATAAACTGTGAGGAAGATCAAATAGAAACTATATATAAATATACATTGTCATGTTATGAAAATAAACTTTTGAAAAAAATAGTATTCAATACTTATATAAATAGTATGTATATCACAACTAACAAAACAAAAAACAAAAACAAAAAAAACATATAATTACGAATATAAATCAAAACATATATATGCTTACATGCCCATACCTCACTGATCAAACAGAAGCAACCGGAAGGCGAGGTGATGGGTTTCATTTGATGAGGAGGTTTGGAAGAAAAGTGAAGTGGCGGATGCAAATAATGGTGACAGCCGCATGCTTCAGTTTGCTTTTTTTCATCAAAGAAAAGTAGGGAGGGGAACGGACAGATCTAGAGAAAAGAGAAGTGAAAGCGAAAATAAATATGGATGAACCGCATGTTTTCAGGCAAATATAACGGAAGAAAATGAACAGGCAACCAAATTTTAAGTGAATAAATAAATAAAAGTGATTGTAACGGTCAACCCTTGATTTGGTGAAAATAATTGTAGCAATTAATAAAAGAAATAAATAGCAACGGTCACGTTGCTTTGATTCAGCTGACCCATAAAAGCAAATTATTTATAATTTAAACGGTAGGAAACGTAAAGAAACGTACCACCATAAAATGAAATTGATACCGTCTGTGCATTGATTCTGCAATATTTATTAAAGCAATTGATTGATGCGCGTTTAAATTTGAAAGGAAGGAAAGAGAAAAGTCACGGTTAAAGGTAAGCTTTAAATTTTTAATAAATACAAAACACATCTAAGTTTATACGTTTATAACTTTCCAGCTGTAGTGTATATATATAATGAATGGTCATAAAGAAAGAAGTGGAAACAGGGAGCGTAGGAAAGGAAAGGTTAGAAAAATAAAATTTTGTTGAGAAATGAATATTTGCGTGAGTTATATAGGTTTGATCAGAGAGGTAGCGTGATTTAAGGAGAAGAAAGAACGACAATAAATCAACTTGCTTTGAAATGGAAAGGAAATTAAACTAGCGTTGATTTTTTTTAGCAATTATAGGCAAGAAATAAGATATTGATTTTAAAAAAAAAGGCCACGATTTTGATTGAGCACTGATTTTTCTTGTTATACACGGTTACTAGATTTTTAACAAATTTTAAGCAAATGGGTTTCGAAATTAAAGCAGAAGAAACGGTCAGCTAAGATTAATTTTTGGAATAAGATTTTTAAACAATATTGAATGCGTTTAAAATTTAAAGCTCGCGTTGATGGGAACAATGGCAAGAAATTAAAAATGTGAACGGTTATAAAATTTGTAAATAACGTTCCTATTAAATCAGGAGAGTAAAAGGAAAGTGAATAAAATTAGAATGCGTACAATAGACGCAGTGATTTTTGTCCAAAAAAAAATAAAAATAAAATGAAAATAACGGATTTAAATTTTATACGTTTTCTTGTATGTATATATACATTATTTATTCCATCAAATAACGCGCCTTTTAAACGCGTAATTAAACAGTTTATTTATACACAAAGTTTTGGAAATTTATTACTTATATAAAAGTATGATTTGTTTATACATTTACTAAGAAATTTATTTCAAAAATGTATATAAGTAAAATATAAAATATTATATTTTAAAAGTATAAAATCATTTTTTTAAAGAACAAAAGGTGAAATAAACGTTGTTATGAATATATTAAATTAAACCAAAAGATTAAAAATTAAAAATTTAAAGATTTATAACTTCAATAAATATAAAGTTTTAACCAAAATAAGAATTTTAGAATTTTCACACTAATAAAAATCTTGGGTGATTATTTATAGTTAAATTTAGACAGTCAAATTTTCGAAAAATAAAACCCCAGAGTTATAAATAAAGAATAAAATATTGCTAAAATTTGGGCTGTTACACTCTCCCCCACTCAAAACTTTTCGTCCCCGAAAAAGAAGGAGGTAGGAGAATTAAAACAACCAGAAAGAAAATAGATTGAAAGACAAGATAAACAATAAATTTGACTTGAAATATTCATTTGAAAACTTCACTTGGAAATCAATTTTCTTTAATACTTCAATATTTTTACCAAACTCATTTGAATTTTTTTTTTCTTAAGATACTTTCAACATTATAGATACATCAATAATCATTTTATTTAAACATGTTTTATTAAATTAATAACTTCAAAATATTTATAACACTAAAATTTTCTATTAAACAATGTAGTATATACAAATAAGCAATATTTAAAAAGGATATATCCAACAAGGAAGGAAGGTAGATTTGGAAAACAGAATCAAGGTGAATAACTAAACTGAGCAGATAAGGTAGATGCAAGGAATAGTATCGGGCACGAATAATTAATCTAGAACCATAAGAATTTCAGTTTCGAATAATAATACAGAATTTCTTTGTTAGAAATACTTTTATAATAAAATACTTTTATATCAAAACAAATTTCTTTTCGAAAATACTTTTAATAACTCGATGTTTCAACAAGTTTATCCTCGTTCTTGCAGACTCTGGTCATGCGTTGATCAGGCGCAAAGCTAGAATTCTTCAAGTACTTAGTAGACCTGTTTCAACACCCAGTGAAAATACTGGAAAAACTTTTAAAAACAGATATGGAAAGTACAATCCAAACAAAAAAACAAACAAAACCTTTGTCTAACCATGGTTCGCAGATACACAATGGTTACGCCTGGATCCCCTAGGAAACAATCCATATCCGTAAGCTTTGTCAGCCCTGCGAGTTACACCATGATGACTAGTAGAGTGCAGGATACACAATGGTTACGTCTGGATCCCCCAGGAAACAATCCGTACCCCTAGGCAAGACTCAGCCAAGCAGTTGCGCTACTATTCGCGACCTACACAGATTGCAGGATACACAATGGTTACGCCTGGATCCCCCAGGAAACAATCCGTACCCCTAGGCAAGACTCAGCCAGGCAGTTGCGCTATGCAGTCGCGCTCGTAAGACCATGGGTAACGCCATGGAATTCGATGGACACTCGAGTATCATATCCGGAAAACCAAAAATCAGAGAATATCGATAGAATGAATCCACAATATGGCCACAAAGCGGATATCAAGCAGAAGGCACTTTCCATATCTTTACTTCGAAATATGTATCATATAGTACCTTTCAAATTAATTTCAAATATCATACTTATATAAAGTCCATTATATATAAGATTAAATTTTCAAATCAAATACCTTTCCAAAATCAATAGTATATCAAATCACACTTATCTAGACTTCAATTATATAAGATTTCACTTTTCAAATTGAGTACCTTTACAAATCTATAGTTTTCGAATCAACCTCATACTTATACAAACCAAATTTTTTTTTATAAGTTCAATAACTCCCAAATCAGGTATTTAGAAAAAAATAAGGTTCTCAAATTTTAATTTGTTTCAATATTAGTTTAGTTTCAAAATCATATACAATCTCACTAAATTATTTCTTCTCAATTTAAATATCTTTAGTTTCAAAGTTTCCAACATAATAAATTTAGAAAATAATCCAAGTTTCTAAATCAATATCATTTAAGTCAACCAATCCATTCCAAAATCAATGGTTTTCAAAATCAATTTTATACCTACATAAGGTCCATCTTATATAAGGATCAAATTTTACAAAATAAATTTCGTTGTATGGAGACCATATGGGATTGAATATCTTTGCTTTTATGGGTTATATATCTTTGTAATTTAAATTGGAATTTTTCTTTTAGTAAGCAAGATATTCTAACATGACAGCTTTCACTTTCAGCGTCAAAACATATCAATGATATTAGAATATAAGATGTACATACGTCATCATTTCGCAAAATCACATTTGATCGCTCGCTCGATCACACAAGTTCGCTTTCGAACTAGTATTGTTCATTCGACTTCCCTAATGTAGATTTCGATCTGGTTTCTCGACTAGAAGCCATCAGTCTCCTTGCATAGCCATATACTATGATAGATAATTCTAGAATCAAGCCCAAAATCCATATCAAATATTCGCCATCAAGAATCGAATGAAAAATCCTAACACGAAATTATGTGATTCACCTCGAACTTGTGTACTCAAACCTGGATCAACTTAATTATGCAAATAAAACAGCATACGTACAACTTATATATTTGTTCCAACTTGCTAAATATATAGTTTCATAAAGATGTTACTAAGTTAAAACGTTTTAAAATTTATTCAAAATATTTTGAAGACCAAATTCTTTTCAAAACATTTCAAATCTAAATTTCATATTAGAAAATTTTAAAATTGCCTTATTCATACTTTAACATACATACCAAACTTATATACTTTATACTTCAAAATTTCTTAGCTTTTGAAAAGTTAACCTTGATTTGGAAGTGTGCTCGAACCTTCAAAATAGTTGAAGAAATCATTTTCAAATTCAAGAGTTGGAAATCAACAACAAATCAGTAAATCAATTTCAAAAGATAGGTTTATATCAAATTCGAAACTCGAGGACTGAACACCGGCTTACTTCAAATCATTTCAAATATATATATATACATATATCTTTAGAATATCAAATCTTACTTCGGAATTTGAAATCAAAATGGTTTCACAAAATCACTCGCGTAGCAATGCTACTAAAGTGGCCTCTCCCCCACTATGAAACTCGAAAATCAATGTCGATGATGCGTGCACTCATCACCGAAATTATTTTCCAGCGACATAAGTGAGTTCTGGACTTCTATTTTCTTGAAAACTTCTTTGAAATTTCTTCGAAATCATTCAAAACTCAATAAAATCATTTGAAACATTTCAAATTCGGAAAATACTTTTAAATCATATTATTATTATATATTTCAAAATCTTAAAACCAGTTTCAAAATACCAGAGTTCAATTCTCGAATTTCAAATTTAAAATCCTTTAGTTATAAATCATTTTTAGATAGATCAAATTTCTTATATAATTTTTTTTTTCAAAATTACAAATCCTTTCGAAACCTCAAATTCTCATTTTAAAAAGGGTATATAATCTTTATCGAAAACATTTCACTTTTATATATATAATAAAATCATATTTATCAAGATAATACTTTCGATATATAAAACAATTTCTAAAGTATAAACAAGCCCGATTTTAAAAAGATGATTTAAGAATGGATTTCAAAACAAGGATAGAGATTCAAATTAGAGAACTCTAATCAAACAATAATTTTGATTCGAGGATAGGCTCAATCGAAGATGAGATAAATAAAATTTCAAAACAAAAGATGGATATACTTATATAAATCGTGGGTGACCTTAATCAGTCAACCGTTATTTCAAAATAAGATCGGTGTAGAATTCTGAGGCAAATCGTCATTCGATCGCCAGAGATAGAATTCGGCATAATAAGAGATAGCAGCATCTAAACCGAGTGATTTATAAATCTTCGGTGAATCAATGCCAATTGTAAAGGAGTTTCACCCCTTTACAAAACATTCAAAGATCGGCGGGATCGCCTATTCTTATAGAGATTATTCTAATCCAGAATCAAAAGAATACCAATAGAGAGAGACAAGAATGAATTTTGGAACCGTAGGGAACGTTCCAAAGTTCAAAGGAAATCAAGTCAAAAGGAAGAGATTAAACTCAAACGAAAGTGATTCTATAAATAAATTTACAATATATGCTAAGTTTCGCCTAGAGCCAAAGCTCTGATACCAACTGTAACGACCCGTTATTTTGGACCATTCAAATCGACAATAAATCCACACATGTCTGACTTGAATAATTCAAAACAATAGATTGTTAATTTAAATTTGGCAAACTCAGCATATAAAATAAATAAATCGATCACAGAATCACAGACATAGAGTAATACAATAATACGCAGCGGAATAAATAAATAGTAGTTCATGAAGCTACTATATAAACATTAGAGTTAGAAATAAAATACAATAGAATATGTCAAATGTAGTGAAGTCTCCAGTACAACAGATGACTTCTCTGAACAAATCAACTAGAAGAGCTGAAAGCTGAGGTGATAGTTGGATCTCCAAAGGAAGCTCCAAACTCCAAAGGTGAGTCTCGAATGCTGTATCACTCGGTCTGACCCGAGCGTAAAGCAAAACACAAAACACTCGAGTCAGGATTAACATTCTTATATAAATAAAATCCAACTCAAGTGAAATATCAACTGAAATACAAGTAACTCAGAGGATGTTTGGGATAACCATCCTCTAAGGATCTGCGGAACTATCTACAAGGTAGAAATATACACTATAACACCGTGGTCACTTCAAATTAATTTATTCTTCAAACCCAAATATCATTTCATTTCAAATATATCTATTTTCCTCAATAATTCCAATTTAATTCAATCTAAATTTTTCCATTTTAATTCAATTCAGTTTCTAAATAACAAATTCAAATTATATTGATTTCAAATGAAGATCTGAATCACAAAATAAACCATTTAAATTCCAATATATTTCAAAGCTTTAATATTCAACAATTTCAAAGTTAAATTTAACAGTTTCATATAGCTCTTGATTTAACTTCATTTATTATTTAATCAAGGAATATTCACTTAATAAATTCAATATCATTTAACTAGCTTAAATTACATTTTTACTAAATATTTCCTTAAATTTATTTAAACAAGAAATATTTATTAAATTACTTAAATCAAACCCAAGTTATAAATCATATCTTAAATCTCAATTTCAATAAGTTTCAAATCGGTTTAATTATATAAATTATCTTCCCAACCTTAACTTATTCAAATTATTACTAAAATCTATTTTGAAACATAAATTTAAATACTTAACCATAATATATGTATTAAATCAATCTTAATTAAATTAAATAATTTAAGAATCAACATTAATTAAACCATATATTTCTTTCCAAATCCATAGAATTTTTTTTTTAAATATTTATATATATGGACCAACGGTGTCTGTATATATATCTATCATATGGTTAAGTGATACGGATATTTATCATTTCAATCCATAATTTAAATATATACGGGTAGATATAATTTCAACCCGTAATCCCAATTTCAATTCAAATGAATATCGCTTGGGTTTATCATTTCAACACATAACGATTTTCTCCTATTCTAAAGTCCGTTCGGGTATGTATCATTTCAACCCATAGTGAATTCTTAACTACAGGGTACTTGCAGAGTGATAACAGATAATCATAATAATATAACAGGATATGATGATAATATAACAACAGACATATATCAACAGTAATTAAATAAAGTATAAACAATAGGATATGGTGTCATATCCCATAGGTGAACAGTTTACAGATAATAGCATATATAACAGATTTACTAACTTCAGAAGTATATTTCAATTGTCGTTTCAATTAAAACCAAATTTAATAAATAAAAGAACGTTAATCGTGAGTGATTGCTCACCTTTCGAGGCTAGAGAATATAGAAGGTGACACGGATACGCACACTGATACAGACACTGAAATTAAATTTCAAATCCAAGCAAAGCCAAATCGGCACGAATTCAACGATCAAAGCTGATTGGCTCGAATTGATGAAACAGATCAGATCAGAACTGGAACGATGAAGGTAAATGGTATAAGCGAATTTTTATAACCACCTATAACTATATATACACATATGAAATTTATATTCTAAGTTCAAACATCACAAATTTAATTTACATGTTTTACAAACATATAAATAAATAAATAAATCAAGCTTACATTTTTTTTTTAAAATCAACATACACTTAAAATAATATATATATACTAACACCTTTATACTAAACTTATATAACAAGTGTATATATATATTCTCAAACAGATAAAATAAATGTTTAAATATGAATACCTAAAAGAAAACTTTTTTATATATAACTATTTCTATATATATATATATTAAATGTTATATATATATATATATAATTTAAATCCATCCATTTTTTTACATTCAATAACATATTATATTCAACCTATATAAATTTCCAAATTATATATGTGTATTAAAATAATTTATAAAGTAGAGTATTTATAAAATCATCTTAAATCCAAAATAGTATAAATATAATACTGTAACAAAATATATACAATCATCAACTAAATAAGTCAGTACCACATAGAAACCCATATGGTAACAAACCGCATTATATACATATATTAAAGTATTTTATATAGTCTGTAAAAAAACAAATATATGAGTTACATAAGCGAATAACCATATTATAGGAAACCTGATATCAACAAATAGAAGCTGACCCATATTAAAATATAAAAAACAATATATATATACATATATATATATATTCTTATTAAAAATGAAAGATACTTATTTTATAGTATGTTCCCTTCAAAATGTCGCATACATAATTCAAAATATTAACATGACTTATAAGCTGTGAGGAAGATCAAATATAAACTATATATAAATATACATTGTCATGTTATGAAAATAAACTTTTGAAAAAAATAGTATTCAATACTTATATAAATAGTATGTATATCACAACTAACAAAAAAAACAAAAAAAACATATAATTACGAATATAAATCAAAACATATATATGCTTACACGCCCATACCTCACTGATCAAACAGAAGCAACCGGAAGGCGAGGTGATGGGTTTCATTTGATGAGGAGGTTTAGAAGAAAAGTGAAGTGGCGGATGCAAATAATGGTGACAGCCGCATGCTTCAGTTTGCTTTTTTTCATCAAAGAAAAGTAGGGAGGGGAACGGACAAATCTAGAGAAAAGAGAAGTGAAAGCGAAAATAAATAGGGATGAACCGCATGTTTTCAGGCAAATATAACGGAAGAAAATGAATAGGCAACCAAATTTTAAGTGAATAAATAAATAAAAGTGATTGTAACGGTCAACCCTTGATTTGGTGAAAATAATTGTAGAAATTAATAAAAGAAATAAATAGCAACGGTCACGTTGCTTTGATTCAACTGACCCATAAAAGCAAATTATTTATAATTTAAACAGTAGGAAACGTAAAGAAACGTACCACCATAAAATGAAATTGATACCGTCTGTGCATTGATTCTGCAATATTTATTAAAGCAATTGATTGATGCGCGTTTAAATTTGAACGGAAGGAAAGAGAAAAGTCGCAGTTAAAGGTAAGCTTTAAATTTTTAATAAATACAAAACGTATCTAAGTTTATACGTTTATAACTTTCTAGCTGTAGTGTATATATATAATGAATGGTCATAAAGAAAGAAGTGGAAACAGGGAGCGTAGGAAAGGAAAGGTTAGAAAAATAAAATTTTGTTGAGAAATGAATATTTGCATGAGTTATATAGGTTTGATCAGAGAGGTAGCGTGATTTAAGGAGAAGAAAGAACGGCAATAAATCAACTTGCTTTGAAACGGAAAGGAAATTAAACTAGCGTTGATTTTTTTTGAGCAATTATAGGCAAGAAATAAGATATTGATTTTAAAAAAAAAGGCCACGATTTTGATTGAGCACTGATTTTTCTTGTTATACACGGTTACTAGATTTTTAACAAATTTTAAGCAAATGGGTTTCGAAATTAAAGCAGAAGAAACGGTCAGCTAAGATTAATTTTTGGAATAAGATTTTTAAACAATATTGAATGCGTTTAAAATTTAAAGCTCGCGTTGATGGGAACAATGGTAAGAAATTAAAAATGTGAACGGTTATAAAATTTGTAAATAACGTTCCTATTAAATCAGGAGAGTAAAAGGAAAGTGAATAAAATTAGAATGCGTACAATAGACGCAGTGATTTTTTTCCAAAAAAAATAAAAATAAAATGAAAATAACGGATTTAAATTTTATACGTTTTCTTGTATGTATATATACATTATTTATTCCATCAAATAACGCGCCTTTTAAACGCGTAATTAAACAGTTTATTTATACACAAAGTTTTGGAAATTTATTACTTATATAAATGTATGATTTGTTTATACATTTACTAAGAAATTTATTTCAAAAATGTGTTTTTTTGATCTTATAGCCTCCTAATCATCTTTTGCTAACTTGGATTGATGCTATAGTAGTCTTTGTTGCTTTCTAGAGAGGTATATTGCTAAAAACCTCTTCTAATATGTGTTTAATCATCTTTTGATTTTGGTAATCAGTTAGGAACACATGTTTTTTTATGTAACATGTGAATCATAGCTCTTTGATCATCTTTGCTTTCATTTTGGGGTGTGCACATAAGGTACTTGTAATATATGCTAGCTGAAATTATAATTAGTTTATTGCTGTTAGTAAATTAGGCATATCTCATTCATCTTAAATCGGAATTAAGATTTTCTTGAAGTTCTGAAAAGCTTATTCTGTAGCCTATAACTTTTATGTTTTGAGCTTCGCCTAATTTTGTGGTTTGAATGGTCGAAATCACGTTTGTTTGTCGCTGACCTGAGAACAAACTACAGGGTTGATAAAATAAAACCCTGAAATTGATTTGGCCATAAGTTACTCGTTTCTTATCCGAATTAGATAATTTTGGATGTTCCGGAAAGGCTAAAACAGATGCTACAATTTTTGTTCATTGAGTTTTCTATAATTTTTCCATTTAGATGACCTGAAATGCATTCAAAGACAGAAGACCAATTCTGTCTTTAACAAGTTATCTTGAGTTTCAATCTGATATTGTTTTGCATGTATCTCTCTCGTTTTTGATCCGAATTAGATAATTTTGGATGTTCTGGAAAGCGTAGATTTAGAGCTAAAACTTTCATGTTTTGAGTTTCATGAAATTTCGAAGTTAATTTGGTCAAAACTGTGCATTCTTACCACTGTCCCGAGAGCACAACGACAGTGATATAAAATTTAGATCTGAGAATTGTTTTAGTCATAGAATTTTCATCTCTGGTCGGAATTTGATGACCTTGGTCATTCCGGAAAGCTTAGAAACTAAGCTACAACTTTTATTTTATTCATTTTGCCAGAATTTGAAGTTTACTATGCCAAAATTATGGTTTTTCATCTCTGGCCAGTTAGTGCATAGCTATAGGCCTTAGTCTCTTTTCTCCCGTTGTTTTCAGCGTAGAACCCCGACTTTGCGACGCCATCCCGGGCTCGTCCTTTGTCGGATTTCATCGTTTTTGGTCTCGTTAAAAAGATGAGATCGAGATCTTTAACCATGAAAAGTTTGGTTTAGATCTGGGTGCATTAGGTACTTCGTTTCTATTGCCGAAGTAGCACCCAGAAACTGTTTTACAATAGTGATCAGTTTCAGTTATCGTCGGACCAACTTCGAAACATTGTCGTTTCTTCATTTCAAGTCGAAACCGAACGATTCTTATTGCATATCAAAGTAGGAGTACTTTTCTACACTCCTGCAAATTTTCATCAAGATCTGAGTTCATGTGACCCTTCGACCATGTCGTCAAAGTGGGACCTTTACACTGTTTTGACACAGTAAAGTTTTATGATTTTTGTCCGACTTTGAGACGATGTCGTTTCTTCGTTTCAAGTCGGAATTTCCCGATTCTTTCTGCATCTTAAAGTAGGGATGTTGGGCTACATACCTGCAAATTTTCATGACATTTGGACACAGTTTACTAGTCCAAATAAATTGCCGAACTTTGGTTCGCGTCAGTTTTTTTGAATGTTTACAAACACAGAATATTTTTCAGTGATTTTCTGGTTTTATTGATTTCTTTGAGATTTGTCTCTAGATTTCGTACACGGGTTTTATGAATCATTTTCAAAAGATTTTTCACTCCTAAATGGCTTTCGAAATTATTATATAATATTATTTTTAATTATTAAATTAATTACTCCATAATAGGAGATTTTTCAAAAGCCATTTTAAAGTGATTTCAAAATCAATTATAAATCCGTTTCGCACCATTATTTTCTATAATAAAAACCTCACACTCACTTTTTAGCACGTCGAGCGAAGTGGAAAGGTGCTTAAACGGTTAGGAAATCTCCGGCCTATGGAACCGTGTGTATTTTCTTTCCGGTTAATCCCCGACCTATTCGATTGATCGTTTTGACCTTTGGGTCTAGTTTACCGATGATACGAGGTGGACTTTTTATTGTTTGGAGTGTGAGCTTGCTATTGGTTAGGAAACCGTTTAGTGCGAACGTGGGGTATGGGACTCATTGTGTAACGACCCTGAATTTTGAACAATTTGAATCGAAAATATTTAATTAATTTTAAATATTTGAACGATGATTTGACTTGAATTTCAAATTATCAGAATGAATTGGCAATTTAAATTTTGAATTTAATCTATTGAAAGTTGAATAAAATTTGAATCTTCAATATTAAGCCGGTTAAAAATAATTTAAAGGCTTAGAAAATTCATATTGATAATACTGATGATAATAGAAGCTTCAGAATTGATTTTGAAAGCGATTTGTTCAGTTTTGAAATTGTATCGTTTGAAGTTGAATTTAAAAATAGCCTTTCGAGGCACAGTCTCGGAATTTGACGAAACCAGTTTCATTGGGTCCGTAATATTGAATTATTACTGGATTTCAAATTTCGTATTTATCGGAATTGTTTTGTGAACATACGGCGTAAAAACGCGTAGAAAATTAAATCGAATTCAATTTGAATTTCTGTAACAACCGGGGTTTTGCCCAAAATTATAATCATCAGTAAATGATTTAAGTTGACAGTTAAATTTCTTTTTATTATTGGAATTTCTATAACGATAAAATCTTCGTCAAATTGGCGATATTTATTTCTGTTAAATTTTATTGGATTTGTAAATTGATTTGAATTCTATTATTGAATTTTATTTGAACAAAATGAATAAACACACGTAGTAAAATTTTAACAACAAATCTATACAAAACAAATTAAAGAAAATAATTACCAAAAACAAAATTAGATTTTAAAGGAAAAAAAGATATAAAATTAACATTACCCCCTTACCTTACCCATACCCATCCCATATCTTACACCAGCCCATACCCCCCACGTTTCCCTTATCTTCTGTAAAACCCACGCCCCCCTCTCTTCACAAATCAGAACGAAAAAAAAAAAAAAGAAGAAGCGACGAAAAATAATGGCGAGCAAATTCTAGGGCTTCGGCGATCTCCTTCGATCTGAAAATTTGGGCTTTCGTTCGTTCGTCTCCATCTTCCTCTTCACTCACGGCTGGTCCTACGTGCTTCGATCTAAGGTGAGTAACCCTAGTTACTCACATCTAATTCACTCGTAATTTAAATACTTCTGCAATTCGATTTTCTTTTTAGTGATTGGTGATTTTCGTTTTCGCTTACTTCAAATTACGATGTTGATATCGTTCTTTTTTTTTACTTCGGCTTTTAACTGCGGCTTCAGCCTTTGTTTTCTTTGCGAAAGAAAATTTGGCTTCTTTTGTTTCGAATCTCTGGGAAATGATTATATGTGGCCTTCGACTTTGCAGTGGTTTCGGTTCTTGATTTATAAACTGACACTCATGATTTTGATTTCAAAAAAAAAATTAAGGAAAGAATATATATTACCTTGCTTAAACACTTGTTACAGATATAAGTTCTCTGATCCTTTTATGGCTTAACGGTTTAAACAAAAAGGTGTTTATGAAAATCAAGATATAAGTACAATAAATACTTTTGTTGACTTGATCACAACTGATAATTAGCTTGTGATGATGACCATTTCGGCTGTGACTTGTTCTTTGATGCTTTCAATTGGCATTTACTTGTTTAACTTGAAACTTCTACATGTTGCTGTAACATTCACTGTGTTGTTCATTTTGAATTAATTTTGTGAAGTTATGTTAGATGGAAATTCATTCGACTTTGTATTTGCCTTAAGAAATTGCCTTCGGTCAGTAAAATCATGGCTTCAGCTTGATGTTTGGACTAACCTGAACTTTGATATTATAGTCTGCATTGCACTACTTTAAAATAATTTGCATTTTTCTCTTGAAGTTATGGACGTGGTTTTGGTTATGTTGTAGTTACATTTACTACAGGTAGTCTGCATTCATTCGAGTTGCACTGTTTGAATTCCTTTTGATTTTTACTGTTGCTTCACTTAGTTGTATTCCAGTTTGCATTCACATGCATTCACTTGTAGTATTGGTTAATTGCGTGAAGTCTGGTATTTACTTGGGGTCTTAGTAGCTTGTTTCACTGCATCTTGGTATACATCTGTGCACTGTTTCCATGCTATGTATTCTTGAATGGATACAAAATTTGGTCATTTTGTATATTCCTGTAGTCTTCGACATTGATTGACTTGATTATCTGGGAATTTTAACTTTGTTTTTGATTAACTGAAGAACTTGATTTTTGTCATCACTGTCATCACTCGAGTTGGTCTGGTAGTTGATGTACTTGAGTTGGTCTGGTAGTTGATGTACTTGAGTTGGTCTGGTCTGGTCGCATTCATTTAAGTTCCACTGCTTCATGTTGTATTCATCCCATGTTCTTATTTACACTATTACATTGGCCCAGTTCTTTTAGCGTGAAATTATAGTTGCATTTTGGCCTTTATACATATGTCTGCAGTCTCGTATGTATATACATAATCGATATGTATATATGTATGTTCGAATTGCATCTTCTTTTCTTTTGGAATGATTGACTGTAATTTGAGATTGGATTACGACTTGGTGGAGTTGTTGTCATTACTATTGGCACTGACTTCATTTTGTCTGCACTTTGATGGTCGGGTTGCATACTCCCCGGTACCCTTATGTGCTTTGTTTTCTTGGAGAATCTTCCTGTTGTTTCATTTTGAACTGATTGAGTTCATTGCTATGTTTTTTTCACTTGATTTTGGAACTGGCTTTGAGTTTGGTTATCTTGTCGATTCTGGCATTAATAATTTTATAAAACTTAAACAGTACCACTAG
The DNA here is from genome assembly GCA_030737815.1 of Allium fistulosum. Taxonomy (NCBI): domain Eukaryota; kingdom Viridiplantae; phylum Streptophyta; class Magnoliopsida; order Asparagales; family Amaryllidaceae; genus Allium; species Allium fistulosum. The sequence goes on from CM060905.1 coordinate 1,151,923,688, forward strand.
TATATAACCTGATCTAAGTCCATATTTTAAATATATATACTGGAGACATTTGAGTCTTGTTCATACCATCTGGCACTATGCTTCGAATATACGAGCAGTTTCACTTTAAAACTATAACTGTCTCGACCCTTCAAACTAGTTGGTGTTGATTTTTGTGATCTCAGATTTATTGCATTTTGCTTTGAACTGCATCTTCCTGTTGGCATATTCTCTTGATATTTTGGAAATTGAGCCCTGATATCCATGTGGTGGCTGCATTTTTCTTGTTGCAGTCCTACCCTTGTTTCTATGTGGTGACTTTATATTCGGTGGTGGCGAGGCGGCGCACGCGTGCGTGCACTGCAGCCACCCGAACTCGACAGTTTTTGAATTGATATTTCTTTGCTCGTGATGCATTGATTTTTATACCATATTGGCGAGGCCGTACACGCGTGCGTGTACAACAGCCAATCGAACTTCGATGGTTTTTAAAGTGACAATCTCAATTGTCTTAAATTGATTTAGTCGATTTGATAAATTGTTTATTTATCTCTGTTGATGATTTAAATCTGCTGATTTATTGTTTAACACTGTTTAGTGTTAAAATTTTCGTTATCCGGTTTCTTTGTTTAAAGAGTCGGATAGGCGAGAATTATTGTGACTGTCGTCTATTTAAATTATTACTGCTTATATGCACTAATAAACTGGTTTGAATTAGACTGACCTGTGTATTATTTTCTTTTGAATATAATACTCGGGTCAGACCGAGTATTTTTACAGCTTGAAGATTTTCGAGCAGCGAAGTTAGAGAGAGAGTAAAGAACCATTTTTAGTTTCAGAAGAAAATTGTATTTTAAGATATTCCGCTGTATCAGTATTAAATTGTATAAACTCTGATGTATATAAAAAGATTTATAGTAATGAAATAAATTCTCATTTGTTTTAATTCAGTGTTATTATCTGTGTTTCTGTGGCTGATTCTGTTTAAACCTTATAAACTAAATAACAATTCGTCTTTTTGAACGTTTCTAGTTGGTTTAATTACCGACTGGAGACGGTCAAAAGGGGGAATGTTACAGAGTGGTATCAGAGCTTTGGTTTACACAAAGCTTAGTTTATGATGTTTAATATGAATAGTTACTAGAAACACTTTAAAAGAGAATGTTTTTCAAATCCAAAGAAGTATAAAATTGTTTTAGAAAATATAAGATAAATGAATTTGGAATAGATCTTATATAAGTAAAGTGAAGGTTGAATATGAAAATAAAGATTTGAAATTTAACTAAAAGAAAAGTTAAATCGAATTGAATTAGTATTAATAAATATATGGATTTGAAATTTAACTAAAGGAAGTTAAATAAATTGAATTTGATTTGATAAATTATTGAGATGAAAATTTAAACTTGAAAGATAAGTGATTATATAATGTGAATTGGGAAGTTTAAATTAATAAGTTGTTTAACTCATATAAATGAGAAATTTAAATGAAACCAGTTGTTAAATGGTTAAACGGTTTTGTTAAGTAAAACAAAATCTGAATTCTGAGATGTGATATGAATTTGACTTTAGTAAAAGTTAAATAAAATAGAATTTCAAATAAATTCGAGACGAACTTAAGTTTTATGGTGAAAATAAATGCAAGTGAAGATAAATGAAACATGGCTTAAGTAATAGTGAATCAAATTTAATTTGATATCAAAATGAATTGATAAAGTGAAGAATGAATATGAATTTGAGTTATATAAGAAAATTCGACTTTAATTGTAAAAGTGAAGTTGTGAATATAGTGAATATTAGAATTCAATCTGAATTGGAATATAAACCAATTAAAATTAAGTGTGTTAAACCAAATTGGATGTAAGCAGAATAAATAAATTTGGTTAAATTGAATAAATTTGGTTTTGCTAGTTGATTGTATAGAAATTCACTAAGTATTAATGAAATTGAATTAATGGAAATTGGAAGCTATGTAATTGAATTCAAATTGAAAGATAAGTAAATCAAAATAGAATTGATTTGAACTGAAAGCAAACTAACTTGAATGTAAATTAGTGAAAGTGAACTAATTAGATATGGATGAATGTTAGTAAAATCCAATGTGAATGAATCAAATGTGATTAAATTGGAAACCAAGTCGATGAATGATTTACTAAAGAACTAGTTGATTATCTTGGAAATGGAAAACTGATAAATTTATATAATAGTTAAATTGGAATTTTGAATTATTATAAACGGCTTAAATTGAAGATTTGAAAGTGTTGATAAAATATTGGGATTGTATAAGTGTTAAAAGTGAAATATTTAATGGATTTCATAAGTGAATGGAAATTACAGAATTAAAATTGTGAAGTTATAAAATGAATCGAAGTTGCGAAATAAAAGAATTTATAAGTAATTTACTTATAAATTAAATTCTGATATAAAATTGAATTATAAAGGAATGGTTAATAAAGCAATTTTTATAAATGGAAGTCTTTATGAATAGGAATAGAATTTATAAACGTTGTTTATAAATTCGAAACTGACTTATTTTGATAAGTAAAATTCTGTATAGTTTGTTAAAAGATGTATATTCACAATTTTGGACCGTGAATATATTATTGAATAAAATGGACATGTTTTGGGAAAGTGATATTTTAGAACGAAGTTAATTGTTTTAAAAGATGTTTTCAAAGGCATTGAATATCGAAACCATAGATTTCAACATTCATTGTTGAAATAGACGTTTTCAAATAAAAGGAAATGATGGACTATAACACTGTTGTTATAGTAAATGATTTTCGAAAGGAAATGTTTTGTATAGTATTGGGGTTTATACATCTATCTAAATTTCGAATCCCTATACTAGTGATTTTGAGTTGTCGTAACGATGTTTTATGTAACATTCGTTTTGACTCAAAAAAATGTGAAAGAGAATGATTTCCTTTAAAGATGAAATATATACTTAATTTTGATTAAAGTATATCGAATATTTTCAAATGTTGAAAATAGAATGGAATTGTGAATTACTTATTTTTAAATAAGTATGGAAATGTTTTTCCAAAAATGAAATGTTGTGAATATATTCCGTAAGGAATAAATGATTTGAAATTCATTTTTGAAGTCGAAGTTGAAAAGTTAAATGAGAATTTGAACAATTTGTTCAATTTGAAATTTTTTCAAAAAGATTGAATCGTTAAGTTAAAATTGAGTTTAACTTCGACATCAAAGACAATATAAGTTGAGCTTTGAATTTCAGATGATGATTTGGATTGCATGTCTAACATTGTGAATTGATGACATAGCAATTGATCTCTATTAAATATATATCTGTTGGTGGCGGAGAATTTATTCTCTTAGCTTAACACCCTTCTCTGAGACGTACGAGCTCAGAGGTTATATATCGATAGACATCAATTCTGTGTTGAGAATTGACGATGTAAGCGTGAAATCCAAATCGAATGTGAAAGTCGATAATGAATGGAATTATGAATATGAATTAGGTTTGAGATAACCTTAGAATTTCCAAATCGACTTAGAGGAAAATTTTGAAATCCTCTATTTTGTTATGAATATGGATATGTAAGTTTTTAGAACTTATATATATGAATGCGGTAAAATTGAAACCGTTAGTTTAGAAAGACATTGTTATGGAAATCTTATGTATGTTTACATAGATGTTATATGTACGAAATGTGAAATGAAAGTACTACATATATGATATTATGTTTTCTAAACTGAGGATGTGGAAAAGTACCTTCCATTTATTATTGGAGAAGGTATTGGAACTCGTGAAGAGTATCCATTTGAAATTCGTAGCTACGTAGAATTTTAGTCAGAGTGACTATTTGAATCGGAAATCCTTCGCGATAGTTCATCGCGATGAGATTAGATTTGATTGATGATTAGCGTAATTTGAGGGGCGAGATGCCCACAGTTACAAGCGATTCCACTGGGATAGTGGCGTAACCGCCGAGTAAACTGCAATCTAATGCCAGGCGAAATTTGAGGGGCGTGATGCCTACAGACACGAGCGATTCTACTGGGATAGTAGCATAACCGCCGTGTGTACTGCAATCTATGGCGACAACCATGGCGAAATTTAAGAGATGAGAAATCTACAGCCACAAGCGACTCTACTGGGATAGTAGCGTAACCACCGGGTGGAACTGTAATCCATGGGGGAACGTGCTTTCCATATCCATTATTTTTAAAAGAATTTTTAAAAGTATTTTCACTGGGAATTGAAGCAAGTATGTTTAGTACTTGGAGATTTTTAGACCTGCGCCTGGCCAGCGTATGTCTAATGTCTGTGAGAACGAAGATGGACTTGTTAAATTTCGAGTTAGCAAGTATTTTCAAACTGTAAATAACAAATCAATGATTTGAAATTAAAATTACAAAAATTCCTACCTAATGAACTAAGGAAGAGGATCTTTGTAATGTTTTGAAAGTCCACAGCTTTGGAAGAGATATATTATATAAATCTCTAACGTGAAGAATTTTAAGTTTGAATCTGAGTGTTGTAAATAAAAAAAAATGTTAGTAAAAGACTTTTGCGTTTTGATTTTAGAAATCAATGATTGTAGAAATCATTGAATAAAAGAGAAGATAAACAGAACTAGTGAGATTAAACAAATGGAATGAATCTTATATTCATTTGTTTGTATTGAGTTTTAAGTTAGTAAATTTTTTTACTAAAGTATAAATATCGATGAAATTTTAACAACTTTTCCTTTTCGTGGACGAAAAGTTTTTAAGGAGGGGAGTTTGTAACGACCCTGAATTTTGAACAATTTGAATCGAAAATATTTAATTAATTTTAAATATTTGAACGATGATTTGACTTGAATTTCAAATTATCAGAATGAATTGGCAATTTAAATTTTGAATTTAATCTATTGAAAGTTGAATAAAATTTGAATCTTCAATATTAAGCCGGTTAAAAATAATTTAAAGGCTTAGAAAATTCATATTGATAATACTGATGATAATAGAAGCTTCAGAATTGATTTTGAAAGCGATTTGTTCAGTTTTGAAATTGTATCGTTTGAAGTTGAATTTAAAAATAGCCTTTCGAGGCACAGTCTCGGAATTTGACGAAACCAGTTTCATTGGGTCCGTAATATTGAATTATTACTGGATTTCAAATTTCGTATTTATCGGAATTGTTTTGTGAACATACGGCGTAAAAACGCGTAGAAAATTAAATCGAATTCAATTTGAATTTCTGTAACAACCGGGGTTTTGCCCAAAATTATAATCATCAGTAAATGATTTAAGTTGACAGTTAAATTTCTTTTTATTATTGGAATTTCTATAACGATAAAATCTTCGTCAAATTGGCGATATTTATTTCTGTTAAATTTTATTGGATTTGTAAATTGATTTGAATTCTCTTATTGAATTTTATTTGAACAAAATGAATAAACACACGTAGTAAAATTTTAACAACAAATCTATACAAAACAAATTAAAGAAAATAATTACCAAAAACAAAATTAGATTTTAAAGGAAAAAAAGATATAAAATTAACATTACCCCCTTACCTTACCCATACCCATCCCATATCTTACACCAGCCCATACCCCCCACGTTTCCCTTATCTTCTGTAAAACCCACGCCCCCCTCTCTTCACAAATCAGAACGAAAAAAAAAAGAAAAGAAAAGAAGCGACGAAAAATAATGGCGAGCAAATTCTAGGGCTTCGGCGATCTCCTTCGATCTGAAAATTTGGGCTTTCGTTCGTTCGTCTCCATCTTCCTCTTCACTCGCGGCTGGTCCTACGTGCTTCGATCTAAGGTGAGTAACCCTAGTTACTCACATCTAATTCACTCGTAATTTAAATACTTCTGCAATTCGATTTTCTTTTTAGTGATTGGTGATTTTCGTTTTCGCTTACTTGAAATTACGATGTTGATATCGTTCTTTTTTTTTACTTCGGCTTTTAACTGCGGCTTCAGCCTTTGTTTGCTTTGCGAAAGAAAATTTGGCTTCTTTTGTTTCGAATCTCTGGGAAATGATTATATGTGGCCTTCGACTTTGCAGTGGTTTCGGTTCTTGATTTATAAACTGACACTCATGATTTTGATTTCAAAAAAAAAAAATTAAGGAAAGAATATATATTACCTTGCTTAAACACTTGTTACAGATATAAGTTCTCTGATCCTTTTATGGCTTAACGGTTTAAACAAAAAGGTGTTTATGAAAATCAAGATATAAGTACAATAAATACTTTTGTTGACTTGATCACAACTGATAATTAGCTTGTGATGATGACCATTTCGGCTGTGACTTGTTCTTTGATGCTTTCAATTGGCATTTACTTGTTTAACTTGAAACTTCTACATGTTGCTGTAACATTCACTGTGTTGTTCATTTTGAATTAATTTTGTGAAGTTATGTTAGATGGAAATTCATTCGACTTTGTATTTGCCTTAAGAAATTGCCTTCGGTCAGTAAAATCATGGCTTCAGCTTGATGTTTGGACTAACCTGAACTTTGATATTATAGTCTGCATTGCACTACTTTAAAATAATTTGCATTTTTCTCTTGAAGTTATGGACGTGGTTTTGGTTATGTTGTAGTTACATTTACTACAGGTAGTCTGCATTCATTCGAGTTGCACTGTTTGAATTCCTTTTGATTTTTACTGTTGCTTCACTTAGTTGTATTCCAGTTTGCATTCACATGCATTCACTTGTAGTATTGGTTAATTGCGTGAAGTCTGGTATTTACTTGGGGTCTTAGTAGCTTGTTTCACTGCATCTTGGTATACATCTGTGCACTGTTTCCATGCTATGTATTCTTGAATGGATACAAAATTTGGTCATTTTGTATATTCCTGTAGTCTTCGACATTGATTGACTTGATTATCTCGGAATTTTAACTTTGTTTTTGATTAACTGAAGAACTTGATTTTTGTCATCACTGTCATCACTCGAGTTGGTCTGGTAGTTGATGTACTTGAGTTGGTCTGGTAGTTGATGTACTTGAGTTGGTCTGGTCTGGTCGCATTCATTTAAGTTCCACTACTTCATGTTGTATTCATCCCATGTTCTTATTTACACTATTACATTGGCCCAGTTCTTTTAGCGTGAAATTATAGTTGCATTTTGGCCTTTATACATATGTCTGCAGTCTCGTATGTATATACATAATCGATATGTATATATGTATGTTCGAATTGCATCTTCTTTTCTCTTGGAATGATTGACTGTAATTTGAGATTGGATTACGACTTGGTGGAGTTGTTGTCATTACTATTGGCACTGACTTCATTTTGTCTGCACTTTGATGGTCGGGTTGCATACTCCCCGGTACCCTTATGTGCTTTGTTTTCTTGGAGAATCTTCCTGTTGTTTCATTTTGAACTGATTGAGTTCATTGCTATGTTGTTTTCACTTGATTTTGGAACTGGCTTTGAGTTTGGTTATCTTGTCGATTCTGGCATTAATAATTTTATAAAACTTAAACAGTACCACTAGTATATAACCTGATCTAAGTCCATATTTTAAATATATATACTGGAGACATTTGAGTCTTGTTCATACCATCTGGCACTATGCTTCGAATATACGAGCAGTTTCACTTTAAAACTATAACTGTCTCGACCCTTCAAACTAGTTGGTGTTGATTTTTGTGATCTCAGATTTATTGCATTTTGCTTTGAACTGCATCTTCCTGTTGGCATATTCTCTTGATATTTTGGAAATTGAGCCCTGATATCCATGTGGTGGCTGCATTTTTCTTGTTGCAGTCCTACCCTTGTTTCTATGTGGTGACTTTATATTCGGTGGTGGCGAGGCGGCGCACGCGTGCGTGCACTGCAGCCACCCGAACTCGACAGTTTTTGAATTGATATTTCTTTGCTCGTGATGCATTGATTTTTATACCATATTGGCGAGGCCGTACACGCGTGCGTGTACGGCAGCCAATCGAACTTCGATGGTTTTTAAAGTGACAATCTCAATTGTCTTAAATTGATTTAGTCGATTTGATAAATTGTTTATTTATCTCTGTTGATGATTTAAATCTGCTGATTTATTGTTTAACACTGTTTAGTGTTAAAATTTTCGTTATCCGGTTTCTTTGTTTAAAGAGTCGGATAGGCGAGAATTATTGTGACTGTCGTCTATTTAAATTATTACTGCTTATATGCACTAATAAACTGGTTTGAATTAGACTGACCTGTGTATTATTTTCTTTTGAATATAATACTCGGGTCAGACCGAGTATTTTTACAGCTTGAAGATTTTCGAGCAGCGAAGTTAGAGAGAGAGTAAAGAACCATTTTTAGTTTCAGAAGAAAATTGTATTTTAAGATATTCCGCTGTATCAGTATTAAATTGTATAAACTCTGATGTATATAAAAAGATTTATAGTAATGAAATAAATTCTCATTTGTTTTAATTCAGTGTTATTATCTGTGTTTCTGTGGCTGATTCTGTTTAAACCTTATAAACTAAATAACAATTCGTCTTTTTGAACGTTTCTAGTTGGTTTAATTACCGACTGGAGACGGTCAAAAGGGGGAATGTTACACATTGTTAACACTTTACGGGTTCCTCTCCAAGAAGTTAGTGACACATTAGCCTCTGGGCGGCCAGTACTGGACCTCTGGGTCACCACGCCTCTGGGCAACCGTCTCTGGACACCTGCTCTATGGAGCAGTTTATTTTTCGGCATGTGCCTCTGGGCCTTTATCCTTCTGGGAAGGATCTTGCCGTCTCGCGCGTTCCGCATCTGTGCGAGTGATCGATCACAACTCTACAGTACTTGGCAACAACGACTCTGGTCGGTGCACGTGCAATATTGGTATTATTTGATGATTTTTATATCCATTCGAGTACCGCCATTCGGTGTTGGTTCTATGGAACCATACGATGTAAGTGCGATTACCTTGTGGATTCACAGTGTCTCTGGACAATACTTTTCAGTGTTGGATTTCATTGACTTATCAGTATATGTAACATCCCGAAAATTTTCGACTTTCGAAAATTCAACATCGATACTCCTTTATCGACTGCTGAGCCATCGAATGCCGGAAACCCGAAAAGTTATGGTTTTAAGAAAGAAGAAAAAGGTAGAAGAAGAAGATAGAAGAAAAAGAGAAGAAGAACAACAAAACAACAACAGATACAGAACAGAGAACAATATCAGAATCTCACATATCGCAGCGGAACAATATATAATAGATAAATGAATATCATTTAAAAACAAAAGAATTATATCTGTTATTACATTACATCACATCATATCATCAGAATCAATAAACAACAATGGACAGTTATATAAACTTGTCCTCATACAGAATACACAGCGGAATAAATACTATCAGATACAAATACTACGTCTCGTCATCCAGCTTATCTCCAAGCTCCAGAATATCCAGGATATCCTGAAAATATAACTCTAGGCTGCCCGTGTGGAAATTTGTGGGCACCCAGAGTTTAGAAGGGAACAATAAACTCCGAGTCAGTCATGGTGACTGGTGTGAGATCGTAAAACAGTTATTCTTTAAAATAGACAACAGGATAATTTTAAGGTCAATTCGAAATGCTTTTGGAAAATGAAACTACCATAAGACCTCCCACCACACACACAATGCAAACGCAGAATTGGAGGAGATTTCTTCTTATGATAGTTAAAGATGCTTACTACGCAGAAATCAAATTCTTTTTGATATTATTATTAGTGCATAGTGTAGAAATCATTTCGAAAGTATAATATTAATCTTAGCCAACATACGACCAGTATCGTATGCCTACTATAGCTACTATGTTCAATAGCAGGTTACCGCCACATTCCATAGCAGGTAATACAACTAAAACCGTACACGTCACGTATTGTTTCTTTGGATTTCCAACAAATGGTCAGGCTAAGGAACTTCCTATCCACGATGGGTACGTCCCTGGAATAGACGACCCGAGAAATAACCTAACATTACGGTTAGATCTCTGCCAACACAAGGCCGGGTTACCTCTGCAAAAATAGGTAACTACTGACACGCGTATGCCATCCCCCGATCGTCACCGATCTTCCCGAGGATCCCCGATTCGCAACAAACCACATAGATAATAATAATGCAGTAACCACAGAGGTTAAGTATCTGGGCTCCATACCATGATACCACCTTTATCCAGAAGGAATGACATACACTAAGGGGCGCTACTCCCTAGAACCTTGCTGCATTCGTCCTGTTTCGACCATTTCCGGGGTGTGAGGCTCGATGAAGTCTCGTCCACAAAGCTACGCTTTCTCAAAAAAAAACCCTGCTTCGGGTCCAACAAAATGATCAACCTATGATCACAAAGATATAAGATCAAACAAATGATCATATCACAAATGATCAAACACTGATCATTTCACAGCAACACTCAGTATGCCACGTTACCAAATTGGGATATATCGCTGATAAATTTCAACTACATAACCTCTGAGCTCGTACGTCTCAGAGAAGGGTGTTAAGCTAAGAGAATAAATTCTCCGCCACCAACAGAAATGTATTTGAAAGAAATCAGCTTTATATCTCAAATTGTAACGTCAGACACACAATCCATACAAGTCTGTTCCGGGATCGAACAGAACCGAAGGCACTTCTCACGAAGCCCTTGCATATCCGGATAATTTTCAATCACGTCAGGACTTCCCGTCACTAAGGGTGATAAAACCTCTAAACCGGAGATCAGCCGATGTAGAGTAACTCGACGGTAATCCTTCCGTTTTCAAAAATATCCGGTCTTCAACACCGGTCTTCAAATGCGATTCATAACGACGTATCACATATTCGGAATGGGTTATACGACCCCATGGTCCTTTCCCGGCTAACCCGAATAGTGAGCGTATATTTAAAAACAAGTGTGGCATTCAAATTCATCCAATTCACAACAAATACCTACTCAAGGTAATTATTGGTAGTCGGTTATTTAACTATCAATAAAGATGCGCAACATCATCAGATTCCAAATAATTTTCCCAAATTATTTTATCTTCCAAAATATCTTTACTAGATATAAAATTTCCACACTTAACCGTTTGAAAACAAATTTCAAATATTCACCTTTCTAATTATCTTTAAAAGATAAAGTTTCAAACCCCTCGTTTCATATTGGAAAAGCAATCCCATACTTATTTAAAAATAAGTATTTCACAAATCATTTATTTTCAACATTTGAAAATATTCGATATACTTAAATCAATATTAAGTATATATTCATTCTTTAAGGAAATCATACATTTTAACATTTATTTGAGTCAAAACGGATGTTGCGTAAAACATCGTTACGACGACTCAAAATCACTAGTATAGGGATTCGAAATTTAGATAGATATATGAATCCCAATACCATACAAAAATATTTCCTTTCGGAAACCATTTACTATAACAACAGTGTTATAGTCCATCATTTCCTTATTCCTCGAAAACGTCTATTTCAACAATAAATGTTGAAATCTATGTATTCGATACTTATCACGTTTTAAAACATCTTTTAAAACAATTACTTCATTTCTGTAATATCGCTTTCCCAAAACAAGTTCATTTTACTTAACAATATATTCACTATCCAAAATCGTGAATATACTTTACTATTTACATTTCACTATTTTCTACACGTTTTATTTTGATAATAATTCGCTATCCAAAATCGCGAATATATCTCCTTTGATAATCTTCTATATTTAATTTATCAAATTCAATCGATTTGTTTCCGAATTTATAAAACAACGTTTATAAATTCCATTTTCTATTTTCTATAACAACTCCGATTTATAATCTCATTTTATTAATCTTCAAAAATTCACTTATAAGAATGAGTGATTTCGGATTTATAAAACAACGTTCATAAATCACATTTGTACTTTATAACGATTTCAACTTACAAAATCATTTCATTTTGCAATTTCTATTTATATCCCATCTAAGTGCAAAAGTTAAATTTATAAGTAAATTACTTATAAATCGTTTATTCTACAACATCTATTCACTTTATAACTTCACGTTATAAATCTATTTATTTCATTCACTTATGAAATCCTTTTATACTTCTTTTCAACACTTATAAAAATTCGTTTTATAAGTCCAATATTTTTATTAATAAAATATCCATTTTATAAATCTTCTTATACAAATCGTTTATAGTTATTCAAAAATTCCAACTTAAACCATTTTATAAATAAATCGACTTTTATTTCAAAAACGACACATCGGTTATATTTCACTAAAAATTATAACTTTTATAACTTTAAAATTTTACGTTTATAAATCGATTCAAAAATTCCATAAAACGTATATTTTCAAAAATCACTTTAAAAATCCTTTTAAAATAACAGTCGGTATTTTTTTTTACTTTTCAAAACTGAATCCAATGACGCAACAGCATCAATCAGTCCATCACAACAGTCAATATCATATATTAATATGATAACAGAATATATCACAATATCTGTAAATAAATAACTACGAGTGAGGAATCCAGTTGGATCCCTCCAACCTGTTTCCCTGCATCCAAAAACGTCAGCACAATACCAATTCCGCTCCAGTACGGAATTATCGCGGTATATAGGTTTTTATAAATCCGCTTACTAACGGCGCAATAGGGTCTCATCCGCTATACGAGGCGGGAAATCAATCAATCCAATATATACATATGCCAATATGTATATACTGCTATATATATAGATATATCCTATCATATCTAATAGCACATTCAAACAGTCAATCATCAATCAATACTGTAAATAATTCCACATTCAAATTTGAGTGAGAAGATCTCACCGTGATTTTAATTCTGATTCCAGCGTTTTATTTCCGAATAAAATTAAACGGACGTTTAATTTCATCCGAAACTCCAACTAGCCCCAAACGACTCCAATTCAGTTTCATCGCGAAGAGCTCGTCACAACGAAGCCAACGCAAAAAGTTTCGTCGTTTTCTGATAATGTATGACAAAGTTATGATATTTTAAACTTAATACAAATTTAAATACAATTTCTTTTATAATTTTTAAACATCAACCTAATCTGGCCGTCCATTCCCCCAGATCAAATCGTGACCGTGTTTCTCTTCTTCCCTCCCATGCGTTCATCTTCTCCCCAGTATCACGAATCGCGACCAACCCATAGAAGCCGCCCCCTAACCCTAATAACGCGACCCCCCACGACGACTTCCACTTCGATCAGAAAGTGCCGTTCCAAAGCCCATCTCGCGCTCGACACTCTGCTCAAATCTGGTGGAGCTCGGCTCTACATTTACGTGGGGAATCGAGTACGAACGTGGCACGTTCGAAGGGAATTTCCCGTTGATCTACGAAGCTATTCTCGATCTCAGCCGTCCACATCAAAGCTCTCAGGATGCTTAACGTTTTTGTAGTTGAACGCTTCGCTTGAATCTCGACGGATTGGAAGATTAGAGGGGAAGAAGGTCACGCGTTTCTGGCCATTCGTTTGATGACTGGCGGCTGGAGCAATTCGAAACCCTAGGGCTGTTCTCTTTTTTGCAAAATGAAGAGAACAAGGGTTTTTATAGAAAAAACGACGAACACTATTCACTCCGGATTTTCCGAACTCCGATTCGAGCGTGCCGGCTGACGTTCGTAAGGTTTACCCCGCGTTCCGAACGCAATGGAATAGGTTTCGGAAGCTAATTCGATCGTATGTGTGAGATATGGCAATAAACGATCAATTTAAATTAAACCGATTTAAATCGATTTCGAGGCGTTTTGGCTTGCCCCGGACAAACGATAAATCCAAAAATTACGAAATTTGAAATCTTACAATAATATCACATTACGGATCCGATGAAACTGGTTTCGTCGAAATCCGACACTGTTTGAAAAATGACTATTTTAACTCGACGATTTTAAAATTAAAATGATATCGATGCGTTTCGAGTTGCCACGGTCAAACGACAACTCCGATTGATACGAAAATTGAAATCCGATAATAACTAACTATTACGGATCAAATGGAACTGGTCTCGTTCAATTCTGAGACTGTTCAAAAATTGGCTATTTTTACAGTCGATAATTAAATATTAAAATATTCGATTTTCACAAATTAACTCCAAATTCAATTTTAAAAGTTCTATAACCTTTCTATAACTCCAGTATGATTAAATAAAATTTTCCAAATCGTTTTCAATCACATTTAATCCAGATTTCAATTATTTCTGGAATTACAACTATTAAAATATCGATTTAATTGACCAAATTAAATCCAATATTCGAATAATAAATCATTCGACTTCTTAAATTCATTTATTAATATTTAAAATCAATTAAATATTCGAATTTTAATCATCTAAAATTCTGGGTCGTTACAAACTTCCCCCCTTAAAAGAATTTCGTCCTCGAAATTACAAGTCAGGAAGAAAAAGTTCTTAACTCATTTACTATTTTCTCAAATTCAATAGTTTTATCAATTTTATCAAAACAAATCTTCCTACTAAAGATTCGTTATTTATTCAACTAAATTTCTAACTTCAATCATAAGTCTCAAACAACTTTGTTTAACTTCAAAATTCAAATTCGAGTTTAAATTCAAATTTTAAACTTTCAAAATTTTCTCAAAAATTTTCTAACACTCTAAATTTTCGAAAAATTTCGCCAGCGTCTCCTTTGCGCGGCTAATACGGCACGACTACAAAACGTCCCTACGGACTCTCAGATTTCAAAAAGAAAAAGAAAAAGCCAAGCGGCTAGAGAAATAAGTCATCAAATCTCATATTCAAATTTAAATACATACCTTTTTCGAGCAATTCAAATTATCTTCGAAATCAAAATTCCAATTCCTTTTATACCTGTATATCCTACTAGCCATTATATCTAGTTACATATATTCAAACTATTTCGTACATTCAATTACAAAACTTTCAATATATACTTCTTCTATCATCTCTAATTCACTATTGAAGTTATATATTCAATTTCGTTCAATCTTTACATTTCAATTCCATTTGAATTCAATTCCAACATTTAATTGGATTCAGTTCAATTTCTGAATATTGAATTTTATTGATTATCTTTCATTCATAACCGCACCATTTTAAATTAGTTTCAGTTACTAATCCATTTCAAATTGCAATTCACTTATTCAAATTTGTTTTCAACATTCAGTTTCAATTCCAGTTTTATTCTTTCGTTCATTCCCAAAATTTATTTTCAATTTGCCATTTTGGTTTATAACCACTCATATTAAACTGGATTTCAAATTCCATATGAATTTAATTCATTTCAAACCATATTAATTTGTCATTTCTTCAATTAGTTTCAGTTACTAATTTTATTTCAATACTTTACTCTACAAATTCGAAATGAATTTTTTTCAACATTCAATTTACTTTCATTAAGTTGATTCACTTGTACTTATTTTAACTTAACTTCATCCTTTAAGTTAAATTTATTCTATCAAAATTTAATCTGTATAAGTTATCAACTTATTTCTTATTTCATAAGTATTTTTATATAGTATTCCAGTCTTTTCAATCTTTTCAAAACCATTTTTGAAAACAATTCAAATTATCCTTTGAATTTCAAAACAAAATCCAAATTTTTCAAACAACTTCTATTTAAAACAATTTGGCAGCAATTCCTCTTTTGGAAACCCGAAAATGAACACCAACGATGCCGCGGTCATCATCGAAGTTATTTTCCAGCGACCGAAAAGAGTTTAGAGCTTTTCATTCCTTCAAAAATACTTTTCAAAACCTTCGAAATCCATTTTCAAATCAAAAATGATTTAAACTTTCCAATCTCCAAAATTTACAAATTCTTTTCAAAACATTTCCAAAAACTTCTCTGGAATCTCATTTTAAATTACAAATTACATTTATAATTTACATTCACAAATTTCATTTGCATGTGAATTTATTTCTTTAACTTTGGAGTTTCGGTTGGAATTTCTTATTCAATTTCATATAAAAATGATAACTTTCAATATTATCACTTTCCTAACATCCATGCAACCATATACTGTAATAATTTACAGAAAATCATTTCTTTTCTATACAAAAATAGATTTGGGTAAAATTATTCCATTTACCCTATTTAAAACAATACTGTGTCAGTTTATCTTGTTTAGAGTTTAGAAACCCCTATCGATTACAGTTAGCTAGACTGCACCGACCAGAATCCATAAACAATCAACCGATAAGTCAACACAATACAAAACAATTTTATATTCAAATAACAAATACGCGCTCATATCTATTATTACACTCAACTCATTCTAGAGTACTACTGACTCTATCTCTAATGAGTAACACCCAACAGAGCAGGGTTGTCGCTTAACCATATGCTCTGATACCAAATGTAACATCCCGAAAATTTTCGACTTTCGAAAATTCAACATCGATACTCCTTTATCGACTGCTGAGCCATCGAATGCCGGAAACCCGAAAAGTTATGGTTTTAAGAAAGAAGAAAAAGGTAGAAGAAGAAGATAGAAGAAAAAGAGAAGAAGAACAACAAAACAACAACAGATACAGAACAGAGAACAATATCAGAATCTCACATATCGCAGCGGAACAATATATAATAGATAAATGAATATCATTTAAAAACAAAAGAATTATATCTGTTATTACATTACATCACATCATATCATCAGAATCAATAAACAACAATGGACAGTTATATAAACTTGTCCTCATACAGAATACACAGCGGAATAAATACTATCAGATACAAATACTACGTCTCGTCATCCAGCTTATCTCCAAGCTCCAGAATATCCAGGATATCCTGAAAATATAACTCTAGGCTGCCCGTGTGGAAATTTGTGGGCACCCAGAGTTTAGAAGGGAACAATAAACTCCGAGTCAGTCATGGTGACTGGTGTGAGATCGTAAAACAGTTATTCTTTAAAATAGACAACAGGATAATTTTAAGGTCAATTCGAAATGCTTTTGGAAAATGAAACTACCATAAGACCTCCCACCACACACACAATGCAAACGCAGAATTGGAGGAGATTTCTTCTTATGATAGTTAAAGATGCTTACTACGCAGAAATCAAATTCTTTTTGATATTATTATTAGTGCATAGTGTAGAAATCATTTCGAAAGTATAATATTAATCTTAGCCAACATACGACCAGTATCGTATGCCTACTATAGCTACTATGTTCAATAGCAGGTTACCGCCACATTCCATAGCAGGTAATACAACTAAAACCGTACACGTCACGTATTGTTTCTTTGGATTTCCAACAAATGGTCAGGCTAAGGAACTTCCTATCCACGATGGGTACGTCCCTGGAATAGACGACCCGAGAAATAACCTAACATTACGGTTAGATCTCTGCCAACACAAGGCCGGGTTACCTCTGCAAAAATAGGTAACTACTGACACGCGTATGCCATCCCCCGATCGTCACCGATCTTCCCGAGGATCCCCGATTCGCAACAAACCACATAGATAATAATAATGCAGTAACCACAGAGGTTAAGTATCTGGGCTCCATACCATGATACCACCTTTATCCAGAAGGAATGACATACACTAAGGGGCGCTACTCCCTAGAACCTTGCTGCATTCGTCCTGTTTCGACCATTTCCGGGGTGTGAGGCTCGATGAAGTCTCGTCCACAAAGCTACGCTTTCTCAAAAAAAAACCCTGCTTCGGGTCCAACAAAATGATCAACCTATGATCACAAAGATATAAGATCAAACAAATGATCATATCACAAATGATCAAACACTGATCATTTCACAGCAACACTCAGTATGCCACGTTACCAAATTGGGATATATCGCTGATAAATTTCAACTACATAACCTCTGAGCTCGTACGTCTCAGAGAAGGGTGTTAAGCTAAGAGAATAAATTCTCCGCCACCAACAGAAATGTATTTGAAAGAAATCAGCTTTATATCTCAAATTGTAACGTCAGACACACAATCCATACAAGTCTGTTCCGGGATCGAACAGAACCGAAGGCACTTCTCACGAAGCCCTTGCATATCCGGATAATTTTCAATCACGTCAGGACTTCCCGTCACTAAGGGTGATAAAACCTCTAAACCCGAGATCAGCCGATGTAGAGTAACTCGACGGTAATCCTTCCGTTTTCAAAAATATCCGGTCTTCAACACCGGTCTTCAAATGCGATTCATAACGACGTATCACATATTCGGAATGGGTTATACGACCCCATGGTCCTTTCCCGGCTAACCCGAATAGTGAGCGTATATTTAAAAACAAGTGTGGCATTCAAATTCATCCAATTCACAACAAATACCTACTCAAGGTAATTATTGGTAGTCGGTTATTTAACTATCAATAAAGATGCGCAACATCATCAGATTCCAAATAATTTTCCCAAATTATTTTATCTTCCAAAATATCTTTACTAGATATAAAATTTCCACACTTAACCGTTTGAAAACAAATTTCAAATATTCACCTTTCTAATTATCTTTAAAAGATAAAGTTTCAAACCCCTCGTTTCATATTGGAAAAGCAATCCCATACTTATTTAAAAATAAGTATTTCACAAATCATTTATTTTCAACATTTGAAAATATTCGATATACTTAAATCAATATTAAGTATATATTCATTCTTTAAGGAAATCATACATTTTAACATTTATTTGAGTCAAAACGGATGTTGCGTAAAACATCGTTACGACGACTCAAAATCACTAGTATAGGGATTCGAAATTTAGATAGATATATGAATCCCAATACCATACAAAAATATTTCCTTTCGGAAACCATTTACTATAACAACAGTGTTATAGTCCATCATTTCCTTATTCCTCGAAAACGTCTATTTCAACAATAAATGTTGAAATCTATGTATTCGATACTTATCACGTTTTAAAACATCTTTTAAAACAATTACTTCATTTCTGTAATATCGCTTTCCCAAAACAAGTTCATTTTACTTAACAATATATTCACTATCCAAAATCGTGAATATACTTTACTATTTACATTTCACTATTTTCTACACGTTTTATTTTGATAATAATTCGCTATTCAAAATCGCGAATATATCTCCTTTGATAATCTTCTATATTTAATTTATCAAATTCAATCGATTTGTTTCCGAATTTATAAAACAACGTTTATAAATTCCATTTTCTATTTTCTATAACAACTCCGATTTATAATCTCATTTTATTAATCTTCAAAAATTCACTTATAAGAATGAGTGATTTCGGATTTATAAAACAACGTTCATAAATCACATTTGTACTTTATAACGATTTCAACTTACAAAATCATTTCATTTTGCAATTTCTATTTATATCCCATCTAAGTGCAAAAGTTAAATTTATAAGTAAATTACTTATAAATCGTTTATTCTACAACATCTATTCACTTTATAACTTCACGTTATAAATCTATTTATTTCATTCACTTATGAAATCCTTTTATACTTCTTTTCAACACTTATAAAAATTCGTTTTATAAGTCCAATATTTTTATTAATAAAATATCCATTTTATAAATCTTCTTATACAAATCGTTTATAGTTATTCAAAAATTCCAACTTAAACCATTTTATAAATAAATCGACTTTTATTTCAAAAACGACACATCGGTTATATTTCACTAAAAATTATAACTTTTATAACTTTAAAATTTTACGTTTATAAATCGATTCAAAAATTCCATAAAACGTATATTTTCAAAAATCACTTTAAAAATCCTTTTAAAATAACAGTCGGTATTTTTTTTTACTTTTCAAAACTGAATCCAATGACGCAACAGCATCAATCAGTCCATCACAACAGTCAATATCATATATTAATATGATAACAGAATATATCACAATATCTGTAAATAAATAACTACGAGTGAGGAATCCAGTTGGATCCCTCCAACCTGTTTCCCTGCATCCAAAAACGTCAGCACAATACCAATTCCGCTCCAGTACGGAATTATCGCGGTATATAGGTTTTTATAAATCCGCTTACTAACGGCGCAATAGGGTCTCATCCGCTATACGAGGCGGGAAATCAATCAATCCAATATATACATATGCCAATATGTATATACTGCTATATATATAGATATATCCTATCATATCTAATAGCACATTCAAACAGTCAATCATCAATCAATACTGTAAATAATTCCACATTCAAATTTGAGTGAGAAGATCTCACCGTGATTTTAATTCTGATTCCAGCGTTTTATTTCCGAATAAAATTAAACGGACGTTTAATTTCATCCGAAACTCCAACTAGCCCCAAACGACTCCAATTCAGTTTCATCGCGAAGAGCTCGTCACAACGAAGCCAACGCAAAAAGTTTCGTCGTTTTCTGATAATGTATGACAAAGTTATGATATTTTAAACTTAATACAAATTTAAATACAATTTCTTTTATAATTTTTAAACATCAACCTAATCTGGCCGTCCATTCCCCCAGATCAAATCGTGACCGTGTTTCTCTTCTTCCCTCCCATGCGTTCATCTTCTCCCCAGTATCACGAATCGCGACCAACCCATAGAAGCCGCCCCCTAACCCTAATAACGCGACCCCCCACGACGACTTCCACTTCGATCAGAAAGTGCCGTTCCAAAGCCCATCTCGCGCTCGACACTCTGCTCAAATCTGGTGGAGCTCGGCTCTACATTTACGTGGGGAATCGAGTACGAACGTGGCACGTTCGAAGGGAATTTCCCGTTGATCTACGAAGCTATTCTCGATCTCAGCCGTCCACATCAAAGCTCTCAGGATGCTTAACGTTTTTGTAGTTGAACGCTTCGCTTGAATCTCGACGGATTGGAAGATTAGAGGGGAAGAAGGTCACGCGTTTCTGGCCATTCGTTTGATGACTGGCGGCTGGAGCAATTCGAAACCCTAGGGCTGTTCTCTTTTTTGCAAAATGAAGAGAACAAGGGTTTTTATAGAAAAAACGACGAACACTATTCACTCCGGATTTTCCGAACTCCGATTCGAGCGTGCCGGCTGACGTTCGTAAGGTTTACCCCGCGTTCCGAACGCAATGGAATAGGTTTCGGAAGCTAATTCGATCGTATGTGTGAGATATGGCAATAAACGATCAATTTAAATTAAACCGATTTAAATCGATTTCGAGGCGTTTTGGCTTGCCCCGGACAAACGATAAATCCAAAAATTACGAAATTTGAAATCTTACAATAATATCACATTACGGATCCGATGAAACTGGTTTCGTCGAAATCCGACACTGTTTGAAAAATGACTATTTTAACTCGACGATTTTAAAATTAAAATGATATCGATGCGTTTCGAGTTGCCACGGTCAAACGACAACTCCGATTGATACGAAAATTGAAATCCGATAATAACTAACTATTACGGATCAAATGGAACTGGTCTCGTTCAATTCTGAGACTGTTCAAAAATTGGCTATTTTTACAGTCGATAATTAAATATTAAAATATTCGATTTTCACAAATTAACTCCAAATTCAATTTTAAAAGTTCTATAACCTTTCTATAACTCCAGTATGATTAAATAAAATTTTCCAAATCGTTTTCAATCACATTTAATCCAGATTTCAATTATTTCTGGAATTACAACTATTAAAATATCGATTTAATTGACCAAATTAAATCCAATATTCGAATAATAAATCATTCGACTTCTTAAATTCATTTATTAATATTTAAAATCAATTAAATATTCGAATTTTAATCATCTAAAATTCTGGGTCGTTACAGTATATCCCCATTGCTCTTTGGAGCATCGATCTTTGCTTGGGCATTGATTACAGACTCTGGTCACTCTTGGGATTATTGCCTATGGGCATCTTTTTATAGCTTTGGCTACGCAGATGATATGAGGCGATTTTATTTATTCTACACTTTGGTGTTGATTTCTCTTTGGAGATTTTTATTGTTTATTGATGATTAGGGATCGTCATTATATTCATGTGGTTCATAATATACTTCTCTTTGGATAAGTACTGTTTTATTTATGTACCACATTACTATATATCTCAGTTATTACTGATTGTTTAGCTAGCCTGACCCGAGTGTTTTCGCTCGAGTCAGACCGAGTTGTTTCAGGTTAGGTCTCTGGACTTAGCTTCTGTGCTTCCGCTTGGACATTATCTGCTATGCTGATAGATAGCGCTTTTATTTGTCCACTATTCCGCTACTCTGTTATTATTCAGACTTTGATATGTACATATTTTTAACCCACATGTGTGGGCAGTGGCTTTGTACCCACTTATTGTATTTGGATCTGTATTGACGATGTATTGTTCTGGGATTTTATATCTGTTATGTGATTCTGTTCTGTGATGTTTTATCATTTAATATTATGCTTTGTCCTGATAGATCTTTAGCCATTTGTAATTTCGTTATAAGTATTTACTGAATATGTCGAACCACTTGAAAAAAATATATAGATACCATCCTTTCGACGTATTCAGTAGATAGTTATAGCTTGATTACAAATGGTCGCTTCCACTATACTCTATTCTCCGCTTTAGCAGACAGTATTACTCCCGTAATACTCTTTGTTACAGTGGGTCTCAGAGTGGGGCGTTACAAAAATATTAAGGGAATTAATTAAGGAATTCTGAAATTTATAGAATTCGTGTGAAACGAGTTGGGAAATTTTACAAATAAAGTTGTAAATGATTTTTGAGAAAAGAAAAGGAAATAAGAGGAATATTTTCCAAGTTTCGAATATCAAATGAAGTGAAGGAAATATTCTAAGTATTGGGAAAGTTGGAAATGTTCCGTGAAGATAAAAAGGGTTTGAAACTATTTCCAAATGTTGAGGAACTAAAAATAATATCTTATAAAGATATTTTGAGACAAATTTTGGAAAATTTATAAAAGGCCTGATGATTGTTATGGATGTGTATTGATAGTTAAATAACCGACTATCAAATTTTGGCCAATTTCGTTAATCGTTTCGAAGAGACCGGGATCGGATTTAATTATCTGAAAACCACTTCGATACGGTTTGAACATTACGAATGAATATCGTGAAGATGATGAAGACGGTGATTCGGTTTGTCCAAACCCAGGGCAACTTGTATGGATGAATGCTATCAGTACATTGTCATTGGAGGACAATGAGCATTCTAAGTGAATATTTCTAAAAAGGTAACGCTTAGCCTCGAGCCTTGTAACGACCCGTTATTTTGGACCATTCAAATCGACAATAAATTCACACATGTCTGACTTAAATAATTCAAAACAATAGATTGTTAATTTAAATTTGGAAAACTCAGCATATAAAATAAATAAATCGATCATAGAATCACAGACGTAGAGTAATACAATAATACGCAGCGGAATAAATAAATAGTAGTTCATGAAGCTACTATATAAACATCAGAGTTAGAAATAAAATACAACATAATATCTCAAATGCAGTGAAGTCTCCAGTACCACAGATGACTTCTCTGAACAAATCAATTAGAAGAGCTGAAAGCTGAGGTGATAGTTGGATCTCCAAAGGAAGCTCCAAACTCCAAAGGTGAGTCTCGAATGCTGTATCACTCGGTCTGACCCGAGCGTAAAGCAAAACACATAACACTCGAGTCAGGATTAACATTCTTATATAAATAAATCCAACTCAAGTGAAATATCAACTGAAATACAAGTAACTCAGAGGATGTTTGGGATAACCATCCTCTAAGGATCTGCGGAACTATCTACAAGGTAGAAATATACACTTTAACACCGTGGTCATTTCAAATTAATTTATTCTTCAAACCCAAATATCATTTCATTTCAAATATATCTATTTTCCTCAATAATTTATAAAGTAAAGTATTTATAATTTCCCCAAGTCTCACAAATTGATTCAAATCAACTCAAATTTCAAATTCCAATTTAATTCAATCTAAATTTTTCCATTTTAATTCAATTCAGTTTCTTAAAAACAAATTCAAATTATATTGATTTCAAATGCAGATCTTAATCACAAAATAAACCATTTAAATTCCAATATATTTCAAAGCTTTAATATTCAAAAATTTCAAAGTTAAATTTAACAGTTTCATATAGCTCTTGATTTAACTTCATTTATTATTTAATCAGGGAATATTCACTTAATAAATTCAATATCATTTAACTAGCTTAAATTACATTTTTACTAAATATTTCCTTAAATTTATTTAAACAAGAAATATTTATTAAATTACTTAAATCAAACCCAAGTTATAAATCATATCTTAAATCTCAATTTCAATAAGTTTCAAATCGGTTTAATTATATAAATTATCTTCCCAACCTTAACTTATTCAAATTATTACTAAAATCTATTTTGAAACATAAATTTAAATACTTAACCATAATATATGTATTAAATCAATCTTAATTAAATTAAATAATTTAAGAATCAACATTAATTAAACCATATATTTCTTTCCAAATCCATAGAATTTTTTTTAAAAAATATTTATATATATGGACCAACGGTGTCTGTATATATATATCTATCATATGGTTAAGTGATACGGATATTTATCATTTCAATCCGTAATTTAAATATATACGGGTAGATATAATTTCAACCCGTAATCCCAATTTCAATTCAAATGAATATCGCTTGGGTTTATCATTTAAACCCATAACGATTTTCTCCTATTCTAAAGTCCGTTCGGGTATGTATCATTTCAACCCATAGTGAATTCTAAACTACAGGGTACTTGCAGAGTGATAACAGATAATAATAATATAACAGGATATGATGATAATATAACAACAGACATATATCAACAGTAATTAAATAAAGTATAAACAATAGGATATGGTGTCATATCCCATAGGTGAACAGTTTACAGATAATAGCATATATAACAGATTTACTAACTTCAGAAGTATATTTCAATTGTCGTTTCAATTAAAACCAAATTTAATAAATAAAAGAACGTTAATCGTGACTGATTGCTCACCTTTCGAGGCTAGAGAATATAGAAGGAGACACGGATACGCACACTGATACAGACACTGAAATTAAATTTCAAATCCAAGCAAAGCAAAATCGGCACGAATTCAACGATCAAAGCTGATTGGCTCGAATTGATGAAACAGATCAGATCAGAACTGGAACGATGAAGGTAAATGGTATAAGCGAACTTTTATAACCACCTATAACTATATATACACATATGAAATTTATATTCTAAGTTCAAACATCACAAATTTAATTTACATGTTTTTCAAACATATAAATAAATAAATCAAGCTTACATTTTTTTTTTAAAATCAACATACACTTAAAATAATATATATATACTAACACCTTTATACTAAACTTATATAACTAGTATATATATATTCTCAAACAGATAAAATAAATGTTTAAATATGAATACCTAAAAGAAAACTTTTTTATATATAACTATTTCTATATATATATATTTAATGTTAAATATATATATAATTTAAATCCATCCATTTTTTTACATTCAATAACATATTATATTCAACCTATATAAATTTCCAAATTATATATGTGTATTAAAATAATTTATAAAGTAGAGTATTTATAAAATCATCTTAAATCCAAAATAGTATAAATATAATACTGTAACAAAATATATACAATCATCAACTAAATAAGTCAGTACCACATAGAAACCCATATGGTAACAAACCGCATAATATACATATATTAAAGTATTTTATATAGTCTGTAAATGTAATATCCCGGAAATTTTGGACAATATCAATTTAATAATCTGTTTAAATAATTAAATTGATTTGTTAATCTTTGATAATAAATATTTGAATTGATTTAATAATCTAATTAAATGAATATTTAATTAGTAAATTTATCCTTTAAAAATTTATAAGATGATTTCTATTTATAATGTATATACAATTGTATATATTGTAAATGGATAAGCTGGTGTTTGAAATTTAATTAATAAATAAAAATCTTGTTTTAAAATTTCTAATATATAATATTGATAGTTTGGATATTTGGATTTATTTAATATTAGCTTTTCAAAGTTATTTAAAATTTATAACTATATGGTTTTAAACTAGATTAATAATAAGGATTATTTTATTTTCTTATTAAATATGATTTAAAAGTGAATATATATATAGGTTTAAAATACAATTTACCTATGATATGTTAATTCAATTAGTAATAGTGATAATTTATAATCTCTTTTATAAATTATTTTAAAATTGATAAATGAGTTATTTTTAAACAATATTAATAGTGTATTGTTTTTATAAATAGATTTTATATATAAAATAATATGGTTATTTCAAATTTAATGTGTAGTTATATATGTATGTATATAACTTGACTTTAAATTGGATTTTAAATATAATTTGCATTTGAATTTAAATTAATTTTGAAATTCAAAAGAGTGATATTTTAAATAGTTTTGGATTTTAAAATATATATATAAACTTTTACTTATAAAAATAATTAGCTTTGTTTCTTTATAAGTAATATATATAAATAGATAAGGGTTTAATAAATAAAGAAAAAGGTTTTTACATTTACAATAAATATAAATTAAATATAAAGACATGTGTAAACATATGAAGGCTTGTTTAAAACAAGTGTAAACAAATTAACACATATGAAGACAAGTGTCATTTTTATTTTTATTTTTCTTTTATTTTTATTAAATCACAAATAAACCTATATTTTCATTTACTCCTCATTCTCATTCCTTTTCTATTTCTTTTCAAGTCATAAAAGAATTCAGCCTATTCTCTAAGCAAAATCTGAAGTATACTCAAACCAAAATTCTCAAAAACTAAACCTATAACAAATTCTTCAATCTGAACATTCTTCTTCAAATCAGTAATCAACATTCCTTAAACCATATTCTCAAAACAAAGATCTGTAACCATTTCTTCAATCTGAAAATCAAAAGCCTGGAAGTGTTAAACCTGAAACCATTTTCAAATCAAAGCCCGATAGCCTGCATTTTTCTTTAATCTGGAATGAATTTAAAAAGCTTGCATCATTTTTAAAAGATTCAAAAGCCTGTTTTTCTCTTCAAATCTGGAAGCCTGCATACTTTCTGTAATCTGGAAGCAAGCAATCTGATTTAGAGAAACATCTCAATAATCAAAGCATGCATGCAAGTTTCTTCAGAAACATTCAAGTTAAAAGTTTTTAAAGATCAAATAGCAACTCAGTTTGAATCAAAGCAAGTATTCCAGTTCATGTTTCCAGGATTTATTATGCTCTGTTCATCCTCAAATAGGTGAGTAACATCTGTTTTAAAAATCTTAATTTTATAAAAATCTGGTTGCATGTTAAATTCTGGAATAAAAAAAATGTTCTGTGTGATTTTATATAAGTAGAATATATGTATAAATGGATGTATAGATGTGTGTTTGTATGTGCATGTTTGGAATTGTCTGTGTTCCTCAGTTCTAGTTTTCTAGAGAGTAAACTTAACCTCTGAAACTTAGTTTAAACCTGATGTTGTAAATTGTCTTATGGAAATTGTATATTATCTGTTCTAATCTATGTATTTATGCTCTGAAATCATGTTGATATGAAAGTATATAAACATGCATGCCTGTAAACCTGTATATGTCTCTGTACCTATCTCTGTTATAAACTCAGAGACAAGATTTTGAAGAAAAACCTTATTCTCTTTATCCATTTTTCTTTTAGTTTCAGTTTTCTAACAATATATGTTTGTTTAAACATAAACTATGATTTAAAGTTATTTCTAAGCATAATAAGTTTGTATATTTCTGGAAAAAGAAATAAGACAGTAGAAAATCTAAAACATGTTAAATTCAAACATCACGATTTTCTGAATTTCCTATTTAATTTAAATCACCTTTGGGAAGCATGAATTTTAAAAGTAAAATGATGATTTTTAGTGTTGTATAAATTGAGTTTTCGCGAGTTGAACGGAAATTGTATTTTCGTCAATTTCTGGCGATTGGGGAAGCGATGGACATCGTGATCGTTGCTGGAGGAGGATGGTGAGATGGGGATCACGGGAAAAATGGGCTGAGATTTTATAGTTCACCGTGGTGGTGAATCAACGGTGATTTAGGGTTTTATAGCCTGTTCTTGCCGATGTTGTTTTTGAGAACAATTCGTCGTCGTGGAAAGACCGGACATGATCGGAGGTGGGGGAAATGGTAGAGGGTTGTCAGTCGAAGCCTTTGGCGATAGGACGTGGTTTCTGATGGCCTGTGGTGGTAGAACAAGGAGTGAGAAGGCAGTGGTTTTGGTTCCTGTGGTGTTCGTTTTTGCTCGAAATTCGATTGTGGGGTTGGTTCAAGTTACTGGTGATCGAGATCGTGAAGGGTAGTCGTAGATGATATCCCGGCGTTGGCGTCGATGATCGAAGGCGAGCGAGTCGCCTGTGCACGTGCACACTTGGTATCTGTCTGGGTTTGAGATTGGGGAAGAAACAGATGTTCTCGAGTAGGTGATGGGTTTGAATCGAAGTCGTGTTCGAGAAAATGGGAATTTGGCTCGGGAAGACTCGCGTGGGCTAAACTGTTAATAATTTTTTTTTTTACTTGACAAAGTTTTAAATTAACAGGGGAAGGGAAACTCGAAGGGAACTCGGGGGTTTCCAGTTTTTACTCGAAGCATTTAGTGGTAGGCTCGGGTAATTTGAGTTGGTACAGGCCTTAAGCCTGCTTGTTTTTAACTTTTAAATTTGGTTTAAAATTTTGGAAACTAAAATTTTAAACAAAGTTTTAAAGCAAATTTGGAAGTATGGATTCAATTTAAAATTGTATCCTTGTTTGAAATAAATAGGTTGATAAAATTTATGATGTTTTAAAATTTAAATTGTTAAAAGTATATTTTAAAAAGGATTTTGAATTCAAATAAATTGGTTTAAAATCTTATAAATGTTAAGTGTTCTTAACATTTGATTTAAAAAGATTTTGTATATTTGATTTAAATATTGGTTAAAGTTAAATTGTAATCTATTTAAATCTTTTAATTTAAAATGAATTAAAAGAAAGATTTTAAAGTAAAACGTTTTAAAGACTTTTGTTAATAATAACTAAAGTAGTTAAAGGTTAATACTTTAGTCAGAAAGTAATTAAGATTTAATTATATAGGAGTAATTAAATTAATAAGGTAATTAAAGAATAATTGATAATTTAATTAATTAATTGATAAATAAGAGTTTATCAAGTTGTTTTAATAAATAATTGATTAAAGATTAATTACCTAAAGAAGTAATTAAAGAATTGTTAAATAATTAATGAGGGATCATTAATTAGGAATAAATAAATAATTAATTAATGAGATTAATTTTGATAATCAAATTGATTTATAAATTAATAATAATCATTTATGGAAATTGGTTAAGTATAATTACTTAATGGAAGTAATTAAGGTAATTAATTACTTAGGGTAATTAATTAAATAATTTGATAAGTTAAATTAATTAATTTAATTAATTTAAGATAATCACTTGGTTATGTGATAAGTATAATTACTTAAATGTAATTAGTGAAAGTGTAATTACTTAGGAAAGTAGTTAAAGTTAATTAGTGGATGTAATTAACTAAGGATGATATAATGAAAGTAATTTGAGTTAATTACTTTAAATAATTAATCAAGGGATTAATTAAAAGATAATTAATTAATGAGTAATTAATTTATGGAAGAGTAATTAAGGGTAGTTAATTACTAGATAAGATTAATCAAAGGTGATTAATAAATGTGACTAATTAATTATTAGATGTAATTAATTTAAATAAGATAATTAATTAAGAGTAATTAAGGATCATTAATTAATATAATGATGTAATTAAGAATTGATTAATTAAGATTAATTAATAAATAATAAGTGATTAAAGTAATTAATTAATTATAATTAATAGAGGATTAATGTAATTAAGTATAGTTAATTAATAGATGAAGTAATTAAGGATTAATTACTGAAATGGTTTAAGATAATTAATTTGTGAGATTAATTAAGTATTAATTACTTAAAGTAATTAAAGGGTAATTAATCAGGAATGATTAATTAAGATAGATACTTAGAGTAATGATTAATTAATTGGTTTAATTAATGATTAAGTAAGAAGGATTTATAAAATGAGGTAATTAATTTAATTCACTTTAAATTAATTAGAGATGATATAAATCATTACTTAGGGATTGATGAATAATATAGAATGCTTTGCATTGTTGTTATCTCTGATAAGAGATGTGCTGATCTATGATATGGATGCTTTGGTTAAATTGAAATGATAATATGAATTATCTGTTGTGATGATAATGTAGATTATCTGTTGAATTATCTATCTTTGTGTATATAGATAAGAATTGAATTGTTTTAACTTTAAAACAACTTGCCCTTAAAAGATACGTTTTGGATTTCGATGAGACCGGGATCGGGTTTCCGTATACCGGAATTCCAGGTCTGGAGACCCGAATACCACATCGATCCAAATTAACGATAGGTCGTGAATCTCAAGTGAAGATGAAGATTCAGAGTGCAAGGGTTATTGTCGTTAACTCTGAGGGTGATTCCAATACGAGTGTAACGAGATAATGCCTTCGGTTTCGTTCGAACCCGGAACGAACTTATATGGATTGAATGCTTTCAACACATCGTCAGGCGGACGATGAGCATTCTAAGTGATGTGATCTGATTAAAGGTAATCGTGACCTCAAGCCTCATCAACCGGGAATGGCTAAAACAGGGGAGGTGCAGCAAGGCTTCGTGGGTAGCACCCACTGAGAGTAAGGTCATCCCTGTCTAGAGAGTTCCTTCTTTTATTTCGGCTTAGTGGTGCAGTTGGCGACGGCCATCTGTGGGGTGATTTTATTCGGAACTATCCAGTAAGGGATGGTTCCGGCTTTGTGTTGCAGGGGATTGGGAGTGATCCTCGGTACGGTGATCTAGGCCCCGTACTGTGATGAGCGGTACCCCGGTAGCTCTGCCATTGTATGGAAATCCAAATTCCAATAAGTGATAACGGACTTGATTGTATACTTATGTATGC
This sequence comes from Allium fistulosum, assembly GCA_030737815.1. NCBI lineage: Eukaryota > Viridiplantae > Streptophyta > Magnoliopsida > Asparagales > Amaryllidaceae > Allium > Allium fistulosum. The sequence goes on from CM060905.1 coordinate 1,151,954,545, forward strand.
TGGAATTTAATAATGTAACAATTTCGGCTATTTCATATTTATTTGAAAACCCTAGACCCTATTATAATACAATCGAATTTCCTATCAAATGTTTTGGTTATCGTAAGGTAAAAACTTTTCCGTGTTTATGTGCGGGAAGTCTTACGAGATACCTTTTCTTTCCAAATGGTTTTCAAAGTTAAACAAGTTTAACCTGTTACTCACACCAGACCCATGTCTGACCCAAGTTGTTTATTTCTGTTTTATAAACTCTTGGGTACTCAAATTTTTACGAGTAGCCAAGGGATTCAGGTTTAGCTTTGACGAATTGTGGAGGAGCAATGGAGCAGGAGGCTTCGGCGTTCGTAGATATAGTATTCCGCTGTGTTGATATCTGTGTTAGAGTCTTGTATTTGAGTTGTAATATATAGACAGATGTTTATAACTGTCTAGTGTGTGTTGTATAGTTGTGTAAACTCTGATAAGTGTTGTATACTATGTAATAGTTTATGTTATTAATATAATTTATTCTTTCCGCTGTGAGATAGTTGTTGTTGTTTCTTTCTTTCTTCTCTTCTTTTCTATTTTCTACCCTTTCTTTCTTATTAACGATGCGTCATTCTGTGGAATGAATGGCGGGTCGTTACAGTTGGTATCAGAGCTTAGGTTGAGCGAATACCTAAGCTATTGGTTAAGTGAATATCAGAACACTAGGTTGAGTGAATACCTAGATTCGGAAGGGTTGTTCAATTAGGATCTGTAGCAACCTGTTTGAGTCCGAGTGTATATATATACGAGAGTGCGTATTTGTTAGTTATATAAAATGGTTTTATATTGTGTTAATTGATCGGTTAAGTGGTATATGGATTCTGGTCAATACGAGTAGCTACCGTTATTGATAGGGATCTCTAAACACTTGGACCAGGCCAACGGACACAATATTGTTTTAAAAAGGGAAGGTGAAATAATTTTACCCAGATATATTTTCTATATATAAAAAGTATCATTTTAAAAGTATATGGTATTTATAATGATTGGTTGAGATGATAATAATTTATCATCTAAGATTAGGAGTCTGAGTGTTGAGGTTGGAAGTATATTTGTCAAGACTGTAAACCTAATACCGTCTCGAGTAAACTTTACTGTGGTAAAGAATTTCATCGATCTCCGAAGGAAACTGTTATGGTTCGGAGTTTATCTTTGTAGTTTGGATGAGTAAAGTTGGAGCTGTCGGTTGGACAGAAGCGAGTGATGGTATCTTGATACTTCTGGAAGAAGTAGCTGCGTGATGAGATGCAGTGACTATGGATGTTCCCGAAGATGTTTTCTTTGGAACAAGTTAATGAAGTGTGTCTGCTTCGGTGTCGAGGCTGAGTTCAGCAAGATGTTTTTGTTCTGTTTGAAGTCCGAATTTCTCGAAGAACTTTGGATTGAGAAGTCTGTGGCATCTGTGGCAGTAGTGCAGCTCGGAGTGTTCTGTTTTCGGCAGAAGTTTTTCTGAAGGTGAAGTTCAGAAGCAGCAGAGAGAATCCATTTCTTCGATGGATTGGATAGTCAAGAGTGAACTGTTCTGATTGGTAAAGAGAGAACAGTTTTATTTGGCTGGGTGGATCGCAAAAGTGACTTGCGATAGTTTGAGTATTCTTTTGAGTTATCCGATATTTTCTGGAATGTGTTGTCCAGTCTGTGCTTGTGTACATCATCAGCATTTTCATTTCTACTCCAGATCAGAGTGGTGCAGCGGGAGCAGTTTGGCAAGTGCTCCTGTTTATCTTTTCCAGATAGGAGAAGTTAGTTCAGTCTACTGATATGGTGAAGTAGAGTTGTGTTTTGGATTATTGATAAATCTTGAGAGGATCATTGTTGATTGGGTTATTTCTGGTCCAGTTATTGCTAGAAGCATCAGCGAAGGTTGAGTTGATCAGGAAAGATCTGTAGACAGCTCAGGATCGTCTGAAGGATTTTGTGGATAAGAGACGATAGAATTTGAAATTCGAAATTGGAGACTTCGTGGTTGTGAAGTTTTTCTCTGGTTAAAGGGAGCAATAAGATTTGGTAAGTCTGGAAAGTCAGCTCCGAGTTATTCTGGATCTTTTCTGTGATCTAATTTGGATAAGTACTTTGATCTACAAGGTTGAATTGTCATTTTGGATAACTGGAATTCAATGAATTTTACGTATCTCTGAGGGAGTACGTGTTTGATCTATCTCTGGTTTTGGAACCAGCAGTTCTTGAGGATTTGGTTGTTGAGTCAGACTCGTCTGTAGTCTGATATCTTGTTTAGTTCTGTAGATCTAGATGAATAGAAGCTCTATAGCTTAGTAGTATTGATTGTTTGGATTCTGTAGAGCGAGTATCCCGGTATATATATACTTGGGGAAACTCGAGGAAATTCTATTCAGAATTTTTCGCTGGATAGTTAAAATTGTTTGTTTGGATGATTGTTTGATATGGTTGTTAGCATATGGATGATAATATTTGTTTGTGAATTAAAAAGATTATTAAATTACCTTTGTTTTAAATTTCGGGGACGAAATTATTTTAAGGGGGAAGGAATGTAATATCCCGGAAATTTTGGACAATATCAATTTAATAATCTGTTTAAATAATTAAATTGATTTGTTAATCTTTGATAATAAATATTTGAATTGATTTAATAATCTAATTAAATGAATATTTAATTAGTAAATTTATCCTTTAAAAATTTATAAGATGATTTCTATTTATAATGTATATACAATTGTATATATTGTAAATGGATAAGCTGGTGTTTGAAATTTAATTAATAAATAAAAATCTTGTTTTAAAATTTCTAATATATAATATTGATAGTTTGGATATTTGGATTTATTTAATATTAGCTTTTCAAAGTTATTTAAAATTTATAACTATATGGTTTTAAACTAGATTAATAATAAGGATTATTTTATTTTCTTATTAAATATGATTTAAAAGTGAATATATATATAGGTTTAAAATACAATTTACCTATGATATGTTAATTCAATTAGTAATAGTGATAATTTATAATCTCTTTTATAAATTATTTTAAAATTGATAAATGAGTTATTTTTAAACAATATTAATAGTGTATTGTTTTTATAAATAGATTTTATATATAAAATAATATGGTTATTTCAAATTTAATGTGTAGTTATATATGTATGTATATAACTTGACTTTAAATTGGATTTTAAATATAATTTGCATTTGAATTTAAATTAATTTTGAAATTCAAAAGAGTGATATTTTAAATAGTTTTGGATTTTAAAATATATATATAAACTTTTACTTATAAAAATAATTAGCTTTGTTTCTTTATAAGTAATATATATAAATAGATAAGGGTTTAATAAATAAAGAAAAAGGTTTTTACATTTACAATAAATATAAATTAAATATAAAGACATGTGTAAACATATGAAGGCTTGTTTAAAACAAGTGTAAACAAATTAACACATATGAAGACAAGTGTCATTTTTATTTTTATTTTTCTTTTATTTTTATTAAATCACAAATAAACCTATATTTTCATTTACTCCTCATTCTCATTCCTTTTCTATTTCTTTTCAAGTCATAAAAGAATTCAGCCTATTCTCTAAGCAAAATCTGAAGTATACTCAAACCAAAATTCTCAAAAACTAAACCTATAACAAATTCTTCAATCTGAACATTCTTCTTCAAATCAGTAATCAACATTCCTTAAACCATATTCTCAAAACAAAGATCTGTAACCATTTCTTCAATCTGAAAATCAAAAGCCTGGAAGTGTTAAACCTGAAACCATTTTCAAATCAAAGCCCGATAGCCTGCATTTTTCTTTAATCTGGAATGAATTTAAAAAGCTTGCATCATTTTTAAAAGATTCAAAAGCCTGTTTTTCTCTTCAAATCTGGAAGCCTGCATACTTTCTGTAATCTGGAAGCAAGCAATCTGATTTAGAGAAACATCTCAATAATCAAAGCATGCATGCAAGTTTCTTCAGAAACATTCAAGTTAAAAGTTTTTAAAGATCAAATAGCAACTCAGTTTGAATCAAAGCAAGTATTCCAGTTCATGTTTCCAGGATTTATTATGCTCTGTTCATCCTCAAATAGGTGAGTAACATCTGTTTTAAAAATCTTAATTTTATAAAAATCTGGTTGCATGTTAAATTCTGGAATAAAAAAAATGTTCTGTGTGATTTTATATAAGTAGAATATATGTATAAATGGATGTATAGATGTGTGTTTGTATGTGCATGTTTGGAATTGTCTGTGTTCCTCAGTTCTAGTTTTCTAGAGAGTAAACTTAACCTCTGAAACTTAGTTTAAACCTGATGTTGTAAATTGTCTTATGGAAATTGTATATTATCTGTTCTAATCTATGTATTTATGCTCTGAAATCATGTTGATATGAAAGTATTTAAACATGCATGCCTGTAAACCTGTATATGTCTCTGTACCTATCTCTGTTATAAACTCAGAGACAAGATTTTGAAGAAAAACCTTATTCTCTTTATCCATTTTTCTTTTAGTTTCAGTTTTCTAACAATATATGTTTGTTTAAACATAAACTATGATTTAAAGTTATTTCTAAGCATAATAAGTTTGTATATTTCTGGAAAAAGAAATAAGACAGTAGAAAATCTAAAACATGTTAAATTCAAACATCACGATTTTCTGAATTTCCTATTTAATTTAAATCACCTTTGGGAAGCATGAATTTTAAAAGTAAAATGATGATTTTTAGTGTTGTATAAATTGAGTTTTCGCGAGTTGAATGGAAATTGTATTTTCGTCAATTTCTGGCGATTGGGGAAGCGATGGACATCGTGATCGTTGCTGGAGGAGGATGGTGAGATGGGGATCACGGGAAAAATGGGCTGAGATTTTATAGTTCACCGTGGTGGTGAATCAACGGTGATTTAGGGTTTTATAGCCTGTTCTTGCCGATGTTGTTTTTGAGAACAATTCGTCGTCGTGGAAAGACCGGACATGATCGGAGGTGGGGGAAATGGTAGAGGGTTGTCAGTCGAAGCCTTTGGCGATAGGACGTGGTTTCTGATGGCCTGTGGTGGTAGAACAAGGAGTGAGAAGGCAGTGGTTTTGGTTCCTGTGGTGTTCGTTTTTGCTCGAAATTCGATTGTGGGGTTGGTTCAAGTTACTGGTGATCGAGATCGTGAAGGGTAGTCGTAGATGATATCCCGGCGTTGGCGTCGATGATCGAAGGCGAGCGAGTCGCCTGTGCACGTGCACACTTGGTATCTGTCTGGGTTTGAGATTGGGGAAGAAACAGATGTTCTCGAGTAGGTGATGGGTTTGAATCGAAGTCGTGTTCGAGAAAATGGGAATTTGGCTCGGGAAGACTCGCGTGGGCTAAACTGTTAATAATTTTTTTTTTACTTGACAAAGTTTTAAATTAACAGGGGAAGGGAAACTCGAAGGGAACTCGGGGGTTTCCAGTTTTTACTCGAAGCATTTAGTGGTAGGCTCGGGTAATTTGAGTTGGTACAGGCCTTAAGCCTGCTTGTTTTTAACTTTTAAATTTGGTTTAAAATTTTGGAAACTGAAATTTTAAACAAAGTTTTAAAGCAAATTTGGAAGTATGGATTCAATTTAAAATTGTATCCTTGTTTGAAATAAATAGGTTGATAAAATTTATGATGTTTTAAAATTTAAATTGTTAAAAGTATATTTTAAAAAGGATTTTGAATTCAAATAAATTGGTTTAAAATCTTATAAATGTTAAGTGTTCTTAACATTTGATTTAAAAAGATTTTGTATATTTGATTTAAATATTGGTTAAAGTTAAATTGTAATCTATTTAAATCTTTTAATTTAAAATGAATTAAAAGAAAGATTTTAAAGTAAAACGTTTTAAAGACTTTTGTTAATAATAACTAAAGTAGTTAAAGGTTAATACTTTAGTCAGAAAGTAATTAAGATTTAATTATATAGGAGTAATTAAATTAATAAGGTAATTAAAGAATAATTGATAATTTAATTAATTAATTGATAAATAAGAGTTTATCAAGTTGTTTTAATAAATAATTGATTAAAGATTAATTACCTAAAGAAGTAATTAAAGAATTGTTAAATAATTAATGAGGGATCATTAATTAGGAATAAATAAATAATTAATTAATGAGATTAATTTTGATAATCAAATTGATTTATAAATTAATAATAATCATTTATGGAAATTGGTTAAGTATAATTACTTAATGGAAGTAATTAAGGTAATTAATTACTTAGGGTAATTAATTAAATAATTTGATAAGTTAAATTAATTAATTTAATTAATTTAAGATAATCACTTGGTTATGTGATAAGTATAATTACTTAAATGTAATTAGTGAAAGTGTAATTACTTAGGAAAGTAGTTAAAGTTAATTAGTGGATGTAATTAACTAAGGATGATATAATGAAAGTAATTTGAGTTAATTACTTTAAATAATTAATCAAGGGATTAATTAAAAGATAATTAATTAATGAGTAATTAATTTATGGAAGAGTAATTAAGGGTAGTTAATTACTAGATAAGATTAATCAAAGGTGATTAATAAATGTGACTAATTAATTATTAGATGTAATTAATTTAAATAAGATAATTAATTAAGAGTAATTAAGGATCATTAATTAATATAATGATGTAATTAAGAATTGATTAATTAAGATTAATTAATAAATAATAAGTGATTAAAGTAATTAATTAATTATAATTAATTGAGGATTAATGTAATTAAGTATAGTTAATTAATAGATGAAGTAATTAAGGATTAATTACTGAAATGGTTTAAGATAATTAATTTGTGAGATTAATTAAGTATTAATTACTTAAAGTAATTAAAGGGTAATTAATCAGGAATGATTAATTAAGATAGATACTTAGAGTAATGATTAATTAATTGGTTTAATTAATGATTAAGTAAGAAGGATTTATAAAATGAGGTAATTAATTTAATTCACTTTAAATTAATTAGAGATGATATAAATCATTACTTAGGGATTGATGAATAATATAGAATGCTTTGCATTGTTGTTATCTCTGATAAGAGATGTGCTGATCTATGATATGGATGCTTTGGTTAAATTGAAATGATAATATGAATTATCTGTTGTGATGATAATGTAGATTATCTGTTGAATTATCTATCTTTGTGTATATAGATAAGAATTGAATTGTTTTAACTTTAAAACAACTTGCCCTTAAAAGATACGTTTTGGATTTCGATGAGACCGGGATCGGGTTTCCGTATACCGGAATTCCAGGTCTGGAGACCCGAATACCACATCGATCCAAATTAACGATAGGTCGTGAATCTCAAGTGAAGATGAAGATTCAGAGTGCAAGGGTTATTGTCGTTAACTCTGAGGGTGATTCCAATACGAGTGTAACGAGATAATGCCTTCGGTTTCGTTCGAACCCGGAACGAACTTATATGGATTGAATGCTTTCAACACATCGTCAGGCGGACGATGAGCATTCTAAGTGATGTGATCTGATTAAAGGTAATCGTGACCTCAAGCCTCATCAACCGGGAATGGCTAAAACAGGGGAGGTGCAGCAAGGCTTCGTGGGTAGCACCCACTGAGAGTAAGGTCATCCCTGTCTAGAGAGTTCCTTCTTTTATTTCGGCTTAGTGGTGCAGTTGGCGACGGCCATCTGTGGGGTGATTTTATTCGGAACTATCCAGTAAGGGATGGTTCCGGCTTTGTGTTGCAGGGGATTGGGAGTGATCCTCGGTACGGTGATCTAGGCCCCGTACTGTGATGAGCGGTACCCCGGTAGCTCTGCCATTGTATGGAAATCCAAATTCCAATAAGTGATAACGGACTTGATTGTATACTTATGTATGCTGGAATTTAATAATGTAACAATTTCGGCTATTTCATATTTATTTGAAAACCCTAGACCCTATTATAATACAATCGAATTTCCTATCAAATGTTTTGGTTATCGTAAGGTAAAAACTTTTCCGTGTTTATGTGCGGGAAGTCTTACGAGATACCTTTTCTTTCCAAATGGTTTTCAAAGTTAAACAAGTTTAACCTGTTACTCACACCAGACCCATGTCTGACCCAAGTTGTTTATTTCTGTTTTATAAACTCTTGGGTACTCAAATTTTTACGAGTAGCCAAGGGATTCAGGTTTAGCTTTGACGAATTGTGGAGGAGCAATGGAGCAGGAGGCTTCGGCGTTCGTAGATATAGTATTCCGCTGTGTTGATATCTGTGTTAGAGTCTTGTATTTGAGTTGTAATATATAGACAGATGTTTATAACTGTCTAGTATGTGTTGTATAGTTGTGTAAACTCTGATAAGTGTTGTATACTATGTAATAGTTTATGTTATTAATATAATTTATTCTTTCCGCTGTGAGATAGTTGTTGTTGTTTCTTTCTTTCTTCTCTTCTTTTCTATTTTCTACCCTTTCTTTCTTATTAACGATGCGTCATTCTGTGGAATGAATGGCGGGTCGTTACAGTAAAAAAACAAATATATGACTTACATAAGCGAATAACCATATTATAGGAAACCTGATATCAACAAATAGAAGCTGACCCATATTAAAATATAAAACACAATATATATATATATATATATATATATATATATATATATATTCTTATTAAAAATGAAAGATACTTATTTTATAGTATGTTCCCTTCAAAATGTCACATACATAATTCAAAATATTAACATGACTTATAAACTGTGAGGAAGATCAAATAGAAACTATATATAAATATACATTGTCATGTTATGAAAATAAACTTTTGAAAAAAAATAGTATTCAATACTTATATAAATAGTATGTATATCACAACTAACAAAACAAAAAACAAAAACAAAAAAAACATATAATTACGAATATAAATCAAAACATATATTTGCTTACATGCCCATACCTCACTGATCAAACAGAAGCAACCGGAAGGCGAGGTGATGGGTTTCATTTGATGAGGAGGTTTGGAAGAAAAGTGAAGTGGCGGATGCAAATAATGGTGACAGCCGCATGCTTCAGTTTGCTTTTTTTCATCAAAGAAAAGTAGGGAGGGGAACGGACAGATCTAGAGAAAAGAGAAGTGAAAGCGAAAATAAATAGGGATGAACCGCATGTTTTCAGGCAAATATAACGGAAGAAAATGAACAGGCAACCAAATTTTAAGTGAATAAATAAATAAAAGTGATTGTAACGGTCAACCCTTGATTTGGTGAAAATAATTGTAGCAATTAATAAAAGAAATAAATAGCAACGGTCACGTTGCTTTGATTCAGCTGACCCATAAAAGCAAATTATTTATAATTTAAACGGTAGGAAACGTAAAGAAACGTACCACCATAAAATGAAATTGATACCGTCTGTGCATTGATTCTGCAATATTTATTAAAGCAATTGATTGATGCGCGTTTAAATTTGAAAGGAAGGAAAGAGAAAAGTCACGGTTAAAGGTAAGCTTTAATTTTTTAATAAATACAAAACACATCTAAGTTTATACGTTTATAACTTTCCAGCTGTAGTGTATATATATAATGAATGGTCATAAAGAAAGAAGTGGAAACAGGGAGCGTAGGAAAGGAAAGGTTAGAAAAATAAAATTTTGTTGAGAAATGAATATTTGCGTGAGTTATATAGGTTTGATCAGAGAGGTAGCGTGATTTAAGGAGAAGAAAGAACGACAATAAATCAACTTGCTTTGAAATGGAAAGGAAATTAAACTAGCGTTGATTTTTTTTTAGCAATTATAGGCAAGAAATAAGATATTGATTTTAAAAAAAAGGCCACGATTTTGATTGAGCACTGATTTTTCTTGTTATACACGGTTACTAGATTTTTAACAAATTTTAAGCAAATGGGTTTCGAAATTAAAGCAGAAGAAACGGTCAGCTAAGATTAATTTTTGGAATAAGATTTTTAAACAATATTGAATGCGTTTAAAATTTAAAGCTCGCGTTGATGGGAACAATGGCAAGAAATTAAAAATGTGAACGGTTATAAAATTTGTAAATAACGTTCCTATTAAATCAGGAGAGTAAAAGGAAAGTGAATAAAATTAGAATGCGTACAATAGACGCAGTGATTTTTGTCCAAAAAAAAATAAAAATAAAATGAAAATAACGGATTTAAATTTTATACGTTTTCTTGTATGTATATATACATTATTTATTCCATCAAATAACGCGCCTTTTAAACGCGTAATTAAACAGTTTATTTATACACAAAGTTTTGGAAATTTATTACTTATATAGAAGTATGATTTGTTTATACATTTACTAAGAAATTTATTTCAAAAATGTATATAAGTAAAATATAAAATATTATATTTTAAAAGTATAAAATCATTTTTTTAAAGAACAAAAGGTGAAATAAACGTTGTTATGAATATATTAAATTAAACCAAAAGATTAAAAATTAAAAATTTAAAGATTTATAACTTCAATAAATGTAAAGTTTTAACCAAAATAAGAATTTTAGAATTTTCACACTAATAAAAATCTTGGGTGATTATTTATAGTTAAATTTAGACAGTCAAATTTTCAAAAAATAAAACCCCAGAGTTATAAATAAAGAATATGTAACATCCCGAAAATTTTCGACTTTCGAAAATTCAACATCGATACTCATTTTATCGACTGCTGAGCCCTCGAATGCCGGAAACCCGGAAGGTTATGGTTTTAAGAAAGAAAAAGGTAGAAGAAGAAGATAGAAGAAAAAGAAAGAAGAACAACAACAGAACAAGAGCAGAAACAGAAACAGATATTAGAATCTTACACATCGCAGCGGAACAATATATAATAGATAAACACTAGTCTTTTAAAACAAAGAACTATATCAGTTTATACATACATCAATCAGAGTCAATATACAACAATGGACAGTTTTATAACTTGTCCTCATACAGAATACATAGCGGAATAAATACTATCAGATACAAATACTACGTCTCGCCATCCAGCTTATCTCTAAAGCTCCAGAATATCCAGAATATCCTGATAACATAACTCTAGGCTGCCCGTGTGGAAATTGGTGGGCACCCAGAGTTTAGAAGGGAACAATAAACTCTGAGTCAGTCATGGTGACTGGTGTGAGATCGTAAAACAGTTATTCTTTAAAAATAAACAGCAGAGAATTTTAAAGTCAATTCGCAATGCTTTTGGAAAATGAAACTACCATAAGACCTCTCGCCACACACACAATGCAAACGCAGACTTGGAGGAGATTTCTTCTTATGATAGTCAAAGATGCTTACTACGCAAAAATCAAATTCTTTTTGATATTATTATTAGTGCATAGTGTAGAAAACATTTCAAAAGTAGAATATTAATCTTAGCCAGCATAGGTACCATTATAGTATGCTTGCTATAGCTGCCATATTAGATGGCAGGTTCTACAACTAAAACCGTACAAGTCACGTATTGTTTCTTTGGATTTCCAACAAATGGTCAGGCTAAGGAACTTCCTATCCACGATGGGTACGTCCCTGGAATAGACGACCCGAGAACCTAACCGGATCTCTGCCAACACAAGGCCGGGTTACCTCTGCAAAAATAGGTAACTACTGACACGCGTATGCCATCCCCCGATCGTCACCGATCTTCCCGAGGATCCCCGATTTCCAACAAACCACAAAGTAATAATAACTGTGCAGCAACCACAGAGGTTAAGTATCTGGGCTCCATACCATGATACCACCTTTATCCAGAAGGAATGACATACACTAAGGGGCGCTACTCCCTAGAACCTTGCCGCATTCGTCCTGTTTCGACCATTTCCGGGGTGTGAGGCTCGATGAAGTCTCGTCCACAAAGCTACGCTTTCTCAAAAAGCCCTGCTTCGGGTCAAACAAAATGATCAACCTATGATCACAAAGATATAAGATCAAACAAATGATCATATCACAAATGATCATATCACAAATGATCAAACACTGATCATTTCACAGCAACACTCAGTATGCCACGTTACCAAATTGGGATATATCGCTGATAAATTTCAACTACATAACCTCTGAGCTCGTACGTCTCAGAGAAGGGTGTTAAGCTAAGAGAATAAATTCTCCGCCACCAACAGAAATGTATTTGAAAGAAATCAGCTTTATATCTCAAATTGTAACGTCAGACACACAATCCATACAAGTCTGTTCCGGGATCGAACAGAACCGAAGGCACTTCTCACGAAGCCCTTGCATTTCCGGATAATTTTCTAATCACGTCAGGACTTCCCGTCACTAAGGGTGATAAAACCTCTAAATCGAAGATCAGTCGATGTAGAGTAACTCGACGGTAATCCTTCCGTTTTCAAAAATATCCGGTCTTCAACACCGGTCTTCAAATGCAATTCATAACGACGTATCACATATTCGGAATGGGTTATACGACCCCATGGTCCTTTCCCGGTTAACCCGAATAGTGAGCGATTTATTCAAAAATAAGTGTGGCATTCAAATTCATCCAATTCACAACAAATACCTATCTAAAGGTAATTATTGATAGTCGGTTATTTAACTATAAATAAAGATGCGCAACATCATCAGATTCCAAATAATTTTCCAAATTATTTCATCTTCAAAAATATCTTTACTAGATATAAAATTTCCACACTTCAAAAATAAATCGACGTTTATTTTTAAACAACTTCCCTTTCTTTTATAAATTCCGTATTGAATTTACATTTTCGAATATCTACTGATATTCGATTTTCAAATCGCTTTCAATATTCAATCTCAATTTATCTTTAAGAAGATAAAATCTCAAAACGTTTCATTTCATTTTTGAAATGCATTTCCCTACTTATTTAATAATAAGTATTTCACAAGTCATTTATTTTTCAACACTTGGAAATTATTCGATATACTTAAATCAAATTAAGTATATATTTCATTCTTTAAGGAAATCTATTTTCTATAACAACATCAACTTGAGTCAAAACGAATGTTACGTAAAACATCGTTACGACGACTCAAAAATCACTAGTATAGGGATTCGAATTTTAAGATAGATATATATAGATCCCAATACTACATAAAACATTTTCTTTCGAAAATCATTTACTATAACAACAGTGTTATAGTCCATCATTTCCTTATATTTCTCGAAAACGTCTATTTCAACAATAAAATGTTGAAATCTATGTATTCGATTCATAATACATTTTAAAACATCTTTTAAAACAACTTCATTTAACAATATTCCTCTTCCCAAAATATATTGATTTTATTCAATAATATATATTACTGTCCAAATTCGTGAATATAATCACTATCCCAATTTTTTAACAATTTCTACACATTTAACTTAAAGGATAATTCGCTGTCCAAAATCACGAATATATCTCCTTTAATAACTTCAATGTTAAATTTATCAAATTCTATTGATTTTGAATTTATAAAACAATGTTTATAAATCCCATTTCTATTTATAAAACTTCGATTTCTAAATTATCCAATTCAACTTATATAACTCAATTATATACCGGAAGTTTATATTATAAGTTAAGAACTTATAATCCATTTATTTACAACATCTATTCATTTCTCATCTAAATGTCAAAATCCCATTTATAAGATAATTGCTTATAAATCTTTTTGTTTTACAAAATCTATCCGTTTAATAACTCCACAATTTATGAATCTATAAATTTCAATTCACTTATGGAATCCATTTTTATTTGACTTTAACACTTAATAAAACTCATTTCAAAATTCCAATATTTTTAATTTATAAAAATATCAATTTTTATAAATCTTTTTATATGAATTGTTTAAAATACTTCAACAATTCCAATTTAAACTATTTCATAATCTTTATCAATTGTTTATTTCAAAAATAACATTTTTGTTGTATTTCACAAAAATCACAGTTTTACTAACATTAAAATTTTAACATTTATTTATTTAAAATAAACCAATTCAAAAATTTCAATAAAACGTATACTTTCAAATAATCACTTTTAAAATCTCTTTTTAATGTTAAAAATCGTTATTTTTAAACTTCAAAGTTTGAATCCGATGATGCAACGCATCAATTAGTCAATTACAACATCAACATCATATCTCAACATATGATAACAGAATATACATCAATCCTGTAAATAAATAACTACTGGTGAGGAATCCAGTTGGATCCCCCCAACCTGTTTCCCTGCATCCAAAGACGTTAGCACAATACCAATTCCGCTCCAGTACGGAATTATCGCGGTATATAGGTTTTTATAAATCCGCTTACTAACGGCGCAATAGGGTCTCATCCGCTATACGAGGCGGGAAATCATCAATCCAATATATACATATGCCAATATGTATATACTGCTATATATATAGATATATCCTATCATATCTAATACAAACAGAAATCATAGCAATCAAACAATAACTGTAAAAATTCCACATTTTATTCGAGTGAGAAAAATCTCACCTTAGCTTTTTAATTTGCCATCCATTCCAATCCTTCCTTTGTTTTCTTGATTTATAGACCTTGAATAAATAATTTATAAAATCTATTAATATTCGAATTAAATTAGTTAACACCTTCAATTTGAACAATCGAATAAATCAATTACCGTTAAATAGTTAAATTAACTGATAGTTTTTATTTAAACCAATTCTCCTTTAAATAAATTTATTTAACTAATGATTTAAATTTAACTAAATTTTTCTTTAATAAAATATTTTCTAGTTACCAAAAATAATTATATAGGTTAACTAAATAATTTATCCATTATAATTAATTGTTTAAAAATCTACTATTTAGTTTAACTTATAAATTTTCCATTTAAAAATATCCTTTAATGACTAAAATAAATTCAATAAGTTAACTTAATTGTCTATCCACCAAATCCATTATTTAAAGTATTCTGTATATACATATTTTTTTCTTATTTACTTTTAAAAATACTTTTGTCTTGCCTAAATATATATATTTCAAACTTAACAGTTATCTTACTGTAAATCTTAGGCAAACTGAATTTATTCTAAACTATATGTATATATTTTCTAATTGATGGTATAATTTTAAACTAAATTAAAAACGAGCAAGATGAAATTCGTACCTAACTGCTAATCCTAAACTTCAAATTCGCGACCACCAGTAAACCCATGCGAATTGACCCACAGCCATGCCGAGAACGCTCGACTTCGAGCTCGAATCCCCACGCGCGCCTTCGAGATGAACTCGAGAATCCCACGCGCGCCTTCGAGATGAACTCGAGAATCCCACGCGACCACCAGACTACCTCGATTGCCAACGTCGAACCCAAATTTTGCACGCCTGCTGCCTCGACTCACGGTTGCCACTACGATCCCCTATGCCTCCAACTCGCGACTCCATCGCGCGGTGATGCCGCCTTCACTACGTCGTCCTCTGCCATCGCGAATCCCCCCCCCCCGCTACACGAGCACGCGAGCACGCCTTCGATTTTGATTTTATTCGTTCGTTTTTTTTTTATTTTTATTTGAACGAGGGGATTGGGGATGAGAGTTTTGTTTATCTGAGAATGAGGGAGATCGGTCATTGTTTTAAATTTGAACGAATGAAGATTTTTTTTTCTCTTGGCCATTTGATTTGTTTTGAACGAGAAAGAGGGGTACTTGAAAACGAAAAGCAGCATGCTTTACACGATCACCTTCGTGATTTACTGCGTGATTAAAGGAGGGTAACGTGCTGAGGTGACCGATTACAATTTAAAATTTTAAATTAAAAATCAAATTCGATTTAAAACTTCAACGCGTTTTGTAACCATACGGTCACAAAACAACTCCGAAAAATATGAAATTGGAAATCCAGTAATAATTCGATATTACGGACCCAATGGGACTGGTTTCGTCGAATTCCGAGACTGTTTGAAAATTGACTATTTTTAAATATCGATTCGAACAATAAAATTTCAAAACTGAACGAAACACTTTCAATTTCAATTCTGAAAGTTCTATTACCTCCAGAATTATCAATATGAATTTTAAAAGCTTTTGAAATATTTTTCTTCAGCTAAAAATAGAAGATTCAAATTTTTATTCGACTATCAATAGATTAAATTTTATAATTTAATCGTCAGCTTCAAATTAAATTATCGTTCAAATATTTAAAATTAATTAAATATTCTCAATTTAATTCGTTCAAAATTCTGGGTCGTTACAAACTTCCCCCCTTAAAAGAATTTCGTCCTCGAAATTACAAGTTAGGAAAAGTGGTCCTTAACTCGTCTACTATTTTCCACAGTCCAATAGTTTTATCAAATTATCAAAACAAATCTTCCTACTAAAGACTCGTTATCATTTCAACTAAATTTCCAAACATTTTCATAATTTTCAAACAACATTGTTTTACTTCAAAATTCAAATCCGAGTTTAAATTCAAATTTAAACTTTCAAAATTTCTCAAAAATTTTCTAACGCCCTAAATTTTCGAAAAATTTCGCCAGCGTCTCCTTTGCGCGGCTAATACGGCACGACTACAAAACGTCCCTACGGACTCTCAGATTTCAAAAAGAAAAAGAAAAAGCCAAGCGGCTAGAGAGAAATCATCAAAAACTCATATTAAAACTCAAATACGTACCTTTTGTCGAGCAATTCAAATTATCTGTGAAATCAAATTCAATTTCCTTTATACCTGTATATCTACTAGCCATAATATCTAGTTATAACATTCAAACATTTTGCAAATTTGATTACAAATTTTCAATATAAACTGCTTATATCATTTGCTTCACTGTTGAAGTTATATATCCATTATGATTCAATTTTACATTTCAAATTTCATTTGAATTCAATTCACAATTTCAATTCAATTTGAATTCTATTTAACTTCTGAATATTGAATTTATCATTTATCTTTCATTCATAACCGCACTATTTTAAATTAGTTTCATCTACTAATTCATTCGTCTTCAATTTGAATTTCATTCCAATCAGATTTCAAATGTTCTATAAGTTATCAACTTATTTACATCTTGATTTATACAATCATTTATACATTCACATACTAATTTCATTCCATTAGAATTCTATTTTCAATTATAAATTCATATTCACAATTTCATTCCATCCTGAATTTTATCTTCAATTATCCTTTTTGAATTCTATTTTCATTTGTAAATCATATTTACAATTCATATTCATAATTTTTTATTCATATATGAATTCACCTCTTTATATTTCAATTCATATCTATAGATTTCATTTGTTAATGAACTTTAATTCCAATCACAATTACATAATTTACATTAACAATTTCTATTTGTATAAGTTATCAATTCAATCATATTCCATAAATATTCTTATACAGTATCCCAGAGTCTTTTCAACCTTTCAAAACCATTTTGTAAACAATTCAAATTATCCTTTGAATTTCAAAAACAAAACCCAAATTTTCAAACAACCTCCATTTAAAACCATTTGGCAGCAATTCCTCTTCCAGAAACCCGAAAATGAACACCAATGATGCCGCGGTCATCATCGAAGTTATTTTCCAGCGACCAAAAAGAGTTTAAAGCTTTCATCTCTCTAAAATACTTTCCAAAACCTTTGAAATTCATTTTCAAATCAAAAATGATTTAAACTTTTCAAATCTCCAAAATTTTCAAATTCTTTTCAAAACATTTCCAAATACTTCTCTGGAATCTCATTTTAAATTACAAATTACATTTATAATCTACATTCTCAAATTTCATTTGTATACGAATTCATTTCTTAACTTTGGAGTTACAATTTCAATTTCTTATCCAATTTCATATAATGATAACATTTCAACATTATCACTTTCCTAACATCCATGCAACCATATACTGTAATAATTTATAGAAAATCATTTCTTTTCTATACAAAAATAGTTTTGGGTAAAATTACTTCATTTACCCTATTTAAAATCAATACTGTGCCGAATTGTTCTATTCGAGTGTTTAGAGATCCCTATCAATGATCGTTAATTACTCGTATTGACCAGAATCCATATACCACTCAGCAAATCAATCATCACAATATAAAACAATTTTTATATATTCAATAACAAATACGCGCTCATATCTATTATTACACTCAAACTCATTCTAGAGCACTGCTGACTCTATCTCTAATGAGTAACACCCAACAGAGCAGGGTTGTCGCTTAACCATATGCTCTGATACCAAATGTAACATCCCGAAAATTTTCGACTTTCGAAAATTCAACATCGATACTCATTTTATCGACTGCTGAGCCCTCGAATGCCGGAAACCCGGAAGGTTATGGTTTTAAGAAAGAAAAAGGTAGAAGAAGAAGATAGAAGAAAAAGAAAGAAGAACAACAACAGAACAAGAGCAGAAACAGAAACAGATATCAGAATCTTACACATCGCAGCGGAACAATATATAATAGATAAACACTAGTCTTTTAAAACAAAGAACTATATCAGTTTATACATACATCAATCAGAGTCAATATACAACAATGGACAGTTTTATAACTTGTCCTCATACAGAATACACAGCGGAATAAATACTATCAGATACAAATACTACGTCTCGCCATCCAGCTTATCTCTAAAGCTCCAGAATATCCAGAATATCCTGATAACATAACTCTAGGCTGCCCGTGTGGAAATTGGTGGGCACCCAGAGTTTAGAAGGGAACAATAAACTCCGAGTCAGTCATGGTGACTGGTGTGAGATCGTAAAACAGTTATTCTTTAAAAATAAACAGCAGAGAATTTTAAAGTCAATTCGCAATGCTTTTGGAAAATGAAACTACCATAAGACCTCCCGCCACACACACAATGCAAACGCAGACTTGGAGGAGATTTCTTCTTATGATAGTCAAAGATGCTTACTACGCAAAAATCAAATTCTTTTTGATATTATTATTAGTGCATAGTGTAGAAAACATTTCAAAAGTAGAATATTAATCTTAGCCAGCATAGGTACCATTATAGTATGCTTGCTATAGCTGCCATATTAGATGGCAGGTTCTACAACTAAAACCGTACAAGTCACGTATTGTTTCTTTGGATTTCCAACAAATGGTCAGGCTAAGGAACTTCCTATCCACGATGGGTACGTCCCTGGAATAGACGACCCGAGAACCTAACCGGATCTCTGCCAACACAAGGCCGGGTTACCTCTGCAAAAATAGGTAACTACTGACACGCGTATGCCATCCCCCGATCGTCACCGATCTTCCCGAGGATCCCCGATTTCCAACAAACCACAAAGTAATAATAACTGTGCAGCAACCACAGAGGTTAAGTATCTGGGCTCCATACCATGATACCACCTTTATCCAGAAGGAATGACATACACTAAGGGGCGCTACTCCCTAGAACCTTGCCGCATTCGTCCTGTTTCGACCATTTCCGGGGTGTGAGGCTCGATGAAGTCTCGTCCACAAAGCTACGCTTTCTCAAAAAGCCCTGCTTCGGGTCAAACAAAATGATCAACCTATGATCACAAAGATATAAGATCAAACAAATGATCATATCACAAATGATCATATCACAAATGATCAAACACTGATCATTTCACAGCAACACTCAGTATGCCACGTTACCAAATTGGGATATATCGCTGATAAATTTCAACTACATAACCTCTGAGCTCGTACGTCTCAGAGAAGGGTGTTAAGCTAAGAGAATAAATTCTCCGCCACCAACAGAAATGTATTTGAAAGAAATCAGCTTTATATCTCAAATTGTAACGTCAGACACACAATCCATACAAGTCTGTTCCGGGATCGAACAGAACCGAAGGCACTTCTCACGAAGCCCTTGCATTTCCGGATAATTTTCTAATCACGTCAGGACTTCCCGTCACTAAGGGTGATAAAACCTCTAAATCGAAGATCAGTCGATGTAGAGTAACTCGACGGTAATCCTTCCGTTTTCAAAAATATCCGGTCTTCAACACCGGTCTTCAAATGCAATTCATAACGACGTATCACATATTCGGAATGGGTTATACGACCCCATGGTCCTTTCCCGGTTAACCCGAATAGTGAGCGATTTATTCAAAAATAAGTGTGGCATTCAAATTCATCCAATTCACAACAAATACCTATCTAAAGGTAATTATTGATAGTCGGTTATTTAACTATCAATAAAGATGCGCAACATCATCAGATTCCAAATAATTTTCCAAATTATTTCATCTTCAAAAATATCTTTACTAGATATAAAATTTCCACACTTCAAAAATAAATCGACGTTTATTTTTAAACAACTTCCCTTTCTTTTATAAATTCCGTATTGAATTTACATTTTCGAATATCTACTGATATTCGATTTTCAAATCGCTTTCAATATTCAATCTCAATTTATCTTTAAGAAGATAAAATCTCAAAACGTTTCATTTCATTTTTGAAATGCATTTCCCTACTTATTTAATAATAAGTATTTCACAAGTCATTTATTTTTCAACACTTGGAAATTATTCGATATACTTAAATCAAATTAAGTATATATTTCATTCTTTAAGGAAATCTATTTTCTATAACAACATCAACTTGAGTCAAAACGAATGTTACGTAAAACATCGTTACGACGACTCAAAAATCACTAGTATAGGGATTCGAATTTTAAGATAGATATATATAAATCCCAATACTACATAAAACATTTTCTTTCGAAAATCATTTACTATAACAACAGTGTTATAGTCCATCATTTCCTTATATTTCTCGAAAACGTCTATTTCAACAATAAAATGTTGAAATCTATGTATTCGATTCATAATACATTTTAAAACATCTTTTAAAACAACTTCATTTAACAATATTCCTCTTCCCAAAATATATTGATTTTATTCAATAATATATATTACTGTCCAAATTCGTGAATATAATCACTATCCCAATTTTTTAACAATTTCTACACATTTAACTTAAAGGATAATTCGCTGTCCAAAATCACGAATATATCTCCTTTAATAACTTCAATGTTAAATTTATCAAATTCTATTGATTTTGAATTTATAAAACAATGTTTATAAATCCCATTTCTATTTATAAAACTTCGATTTCTAAATTATCCAATTCAACTTATATAACTCAATTATATACCGGAAGTTTATATTATAAGTTAAGAACTTATAATCCATTTATTTACAACATCTATTCATTTCTCATCTAAATGTCAAAATCCCATTTATAAGATAATTGCTTATAAATCTTTTTGTTTTACAAAATCTATCCGTTTAATAACTCCACAATTTATGAATCTATAAATTTCAATTCACTTATGGAATCCATTTTTATTTGACTTTAACACTTAATAAAACTCATTTCAAAATTCCAATATTTTTAATTTATAAAAATATCAATTTTTATAAATCTTTTTATATGAATTGTTTAAAATACTTCAACAATTCCAATTTAAACTATTTCATAATCTTTATCAATTATTTATTTCAAAAATAACATTTTTGTTGTATTTCACAAAAATCACAGTTTTACTAACATTAAAATTTTAACATTTATTTATTTAAAATAAACCAATTCAAAAATTTCAATAAAACGTATACTTTCAAATAATCACTTTTAAAATCTCTTTTTAATGTTAAAAATCGTTATTTTTAAACTTCAAAGTTTGAATCCGATGATGCAACGCATCAATTAGTCAATTACAACATCAACATCATATCTCAACATATGATAACAGAATATACATCAATCCTGTAAATAAATAACTACTGGTGAGGAATCCAGTTGGATCCCCCCAACCTGTTTCCCTGCATCCAAAGACGTTAGCACAATACCAATTCCGCTCCAGTACGGAATTATCGCGGTATATAGGTTTTTATAAATCCGCTTACTAACGGCGCAATAGGGTCTCATCCGCTATACGAGGCGGGAAATCATCAATCCAATATATACATATGCCAATATGTATATACTGCTATATATATAGATATATCCTATCATATCTAATACAAACAGAAATCATAGCAATCAAACAATAACTGTAAAAATTCCACATTTTATTCGAGTGAGAAAAATCTCACCTTAGCTTTTTAATTTGCCATCCATTCCAATCCTTCCTTTGTTTTCTTGATTTATAGACCTTGAATAAATAATTTATAAAATCTATTAATATTCGAATTAAATTAGTTAACACCTTCAATTTGAACAATCGAATAAATCAATTACCGTTAAATAGTTAAATTAACTGATAGTTTTTATTTAAACCAATTCTCCTTTAAATAAATTTATTTAACTAATGATTTAAATTTAACTAAATTTTTCTTTAATAAAATATTTTCTAGTTACCAAAAATAATTATATAGGTTAACTAAATAATTTATCCATTATAATTAATTGTTTAAAAATCTACTATTTAGTTTAACTTATAAATTTTCCATTTAAAAATATCCTTTAATGACTAAAATAAATTCAATAAGTTAACTTAATTGTCTATCCACCAAATCCATTATTTAAAGTATTCTGTATATACATATTTTTTTCTTATTTACTTTTAAAAATACATTTGTCTTGCCTAAATATATATATTTCAAACTTAACAGTTATCTTACTGTAAATCTTAGGCAAACTGAATTTATTCTAAACTATATGTATATATTTTCTAATTGATGGTATAATTTTAAACTAAATTAAAAACGAGCAAGATGAAATTCGTACCTAACTGCTAATCCTAAACTTCAAATTCGCGACCACCAGTAAACCCATGCGAATTGACCCACGGCCATGCCGAGAACGCTCGACTTCGAGCTCGAATCCCCACGCGCGCCTTCGAGATGAACTCGAGAATCCCACGCGCGCCTTCGAGATGAACTCGAGAATCCCACGCGACCACCAGACTACCTCGATTGCCAACGTCGAACCCAAATTTTGCACGCCTGCTGCCTCGACTCACGGTTGCCACTACGATCCCCTATGCCTCCAACTCGCGACTCCATCGCGCGGTGATGCCGCCTTCACTACGTCGTCCTCCGCCATCGCGAATCCCCCCCCCCCGCTACACGAGCACGCGAGCACGCCTTCGATTTTGATTTTATTCGTTCGTTTTTTTTTTTATTTGAACGAGGGGATTGGGGATGAGAGTTTTGTTTATCTGAGAATGAGGGAGATCGGTCATTGTTTTAAATTTGAACGAATGAAGATTTTTTTTTCTCTTGGCCATTTGATTTGTTTTGAACGAGAAAGAGGGGTACTTGAAAACGAAAAGCAGCATGCTTTACACGATCACCTTCGTGATTTACTGCGTGATTAAAGGAGGGTAACGTGCTGAGGTGACCGATTACAATTTAAAATTTTAAATTAAAAATCAAATTCGATTTAAAACTTCAACGCGTTTTGTAACCATACGGTCACAAAACAACTCCGAAAAATATGAAATTGGAAATCCAGTAATAATTCGATATTACGGACCCAATGGGACTGGTTTCGTCGAATTCCGAGACTGTTTGAAAATTGACTATTTTTAAATATCGATTCGAACAATAAAATTTCAAAACTGAACGAAACACTTTCAATTTCAATTCTGAAAGTTCTATTACCTCCAGAATTATCAATATGAATTTTAAAAGCTTTTGAAATATTTTTCTTCAGCTAAAAATAGAAGATTCAAATTTTTATTCGACTATCAATAGATTAAATTTTATAATTTAATCGTCAGCTTCAAATTTAAATCGGGGATTCAAATTAAATTATCGTTCAAATATTTAAAATTAATTAAATATTCTCAATT
The DNA here is from genome assembly GCA_030737815.1 of Allium fistulosum. Taxonomy (NCBI): domain Eukaryota; kingdom Viridiplantae; phylum Streptophyta; class Magnoliopsida; order Asparagales; family Amaryllidaceae; genus Allium; species Allium fistulosum. The sequence goes on from CM060905.1 coordinate 1,151,978,172, forward strand.
TAATTCGTTCAAAATTCTGGGTCGTTACAGAATAAAATATTGCTAAAATTTGGGCTGTTACACTCTCCCCCACTCAAAACTTTTCGTCCCCGAAAAAGAAGGAGGTAGGAGAATTAAAACAACCAGAAAGAAAATAGATTGAAAGACAAGATAAACAATAAATTTGACTTGAAATATTCATTTGAAAACTTCACTTGGAAATCAATTTTCTTTAATACTTCAATATTTTTACCAAACTCATTTGAATTTTTTTTTTCTTAAGATACTTTCAACATTATAGATACATCAATAATCATTTTATTTAAACATGTTTTATTAAATTAATAACTTCAAAATATTTATAACACTAAAATTTTCTATTAAACAATGTAGTATATACAAATAAGCAATATTTAAAAAGGATATATCCAACAAGGAAGGAAGGTAGATTTGGAAAACAGAATCAAGGTGAATAACTAAACTGAGCAGATAAGGTAGATGCAAGGAATAGTATCGGGCACGAATAATTAATCTAGAACCATAAGAATTTCAGTTTCGAATAATAATACAGAATTTCTTTGTTAGAAATACTTTTATAATAAAATACTTTTATATCAAAACAAATTTCTTTTCGAAAATACTTTTAATAACTCGATGTTTCAACAAGTTTATCCTCGTTCTTGCAGACTCTGGCCATGCGTTGATCAGGCGCAAAGCTAGAATTCTTCAAGTACTTAGTAGACCTATTTCAACACCCAGTGAAAATACTGGAAAAACTTTTAAAAACAGATATGGAAAGTACAATCCAAACAAAAAAACAAACAAAACCTTTGTCTAACCATGGTTCGCAGATACACAATGGTTACGCCTGGATCCCCTAGGAAACAATCCATATCCGTAAGCTTTGTCAGCCCTATGAGTTACGCCATGATGACTAGTAGAGTGCAGGATACACAATGGTTACGTCTGGATCCCCCAGGAAACAATCTGTACCCCTAGGCAAGACTCAGCCAAGCAGTTGCGCTACTATTCGCGACCTACACAGATTGCAGGATACACAATGGTTACGCCTGGATCCCCTAGGAAACAATCCGTACCCCTAGGCAAGACTCAGCCAGGCAGTTGCGCTATGCAGTCGCGCTCGTAAGACCATGGGTAACGCCATGGAATTCGATGGACACTCGAGTATCATATCCGGAAAACCAAAAATCAGAGAATATCGATAGAATGAATCCACAATATGGCCACAAAGCGGATATCAAGCAGAAGGCACTTTCCATATCTTTACTTCGAAATATGTATCATATAGTACCTTTCAAATTAATTTCAAATATCATACTTATATAAAGTCCATTATATATAAGATTAAATTTTCAAATCAAATACCTTTCCAAAATCAATAGTATATCAAATCACACTTATCTAGACTTCAATTATATAAGATTTCACTTTTCAAATTGAGTACCTTTACAAATCTATAGTTTTCGAATCAACCTCATACTTATACAGACCAAATTTTTTTTTATAAGTTCAATAACTCCCAAATCAGGTATTTAGAAAAAAATAAGGTTCTCAAATTTTAATTTGTTTCAATATTAGTTTAGTTTCAAAATCATATACAATCTCACTAAATTATTTCTTCTCAATTTAAATACCTTTAGTTTCAAAGTTTCCAACATAATAAATTTAGAAAATAATCCAAGTTTCTAAATCAATATCATTTAAGTCAACCAATCCATTCCAAAATCAATGGTTTTCAAAATCAATTTTATACCTACATAAGGTCCATCTTATATAAGGATCAAATTTTACAAAATAAATTTCGTTGTATGGAGAGCCATATGGGATTGAATATCTTTGCTTTTATAGGTTATATATCTTTGTAATTTAAATTGGAATTTTTCTTTTAGTAAGCAAGATATTCTAACATGACAGCTTTCACTTTCAGCGTCAAAACATATCAATGATATTAGAATATAAGATGTACATAGGTCATCATTTCGCAAAATCACATTTGATCGCTCGCTCGATCACACAAGTTCGCTTTCGAACTAGTATTGTTCATTCGACTTCCCTAATGTAGATTTCGATCTGGTTTCTCGACTAGAAGCCATCAGTCTCCTTGCATAGCCATATACTATGATAGATAATTCTAGAATCAAGCCCAAAATCCATATCAAATATTCGCCATCAAGAATCGAATGAAAAATCCTAACACGAAATTGTGTGATTCACCTCGAACTTGTGTACTCAAACCTGGATCAACTTAATTATGCAAATAAAACAGCATACGTACAACTTATATATTTGTTCCAACTTGTTAAATATATAGTTTCATTAAGATGTTACTAAGTTAAAACGTTTTAAAATTTATTCAAAATATTTTGAAGACCAAATTCTTTTCAAAACATTTCAAATCTAAATTTCATATTAGAAAATTTTAAAATTGCCTTATTCATACTTTAACATACATACCAAACTTATATACTTTATACTTCAAAATTTCTTAGCTTTTGAAAAGTTAACCTTGATTTGGAAGTGTGCTCGAACCTTCAAAATAGTTGAAGAAATCATTTTCAAATTCAAGAGTTGGAAATCAACAACAAATCAGTAAATCAATTTCAAAAGATAGGTTTATATCAAATTCGAAACTCGAGGACTGAACACCGGCTTACTTCAAATCATTTCAAATATATATATATACATATATCTTTAGAATATCAAATCTTACTTCGGAATTTGAAATCAAAATGGTTTCACAAAATCACTCGCGTAGCAATGCTACTAAAGTGGCCTCTCCCCCACTATGAAACTCGAAAATCAATGTCGATGATGCGTGCACTCATCACCGAAATTATTTTCCAGCGACATAAGTGAGTTCTGGACTTCTATTTTCTTGAAAACTTCTTTGAAATTTCTTCGAAATCATTCAAAACTCAATAAAATCATTTGAAACATTTCAAATTCGGAAAATACTTTTAAATCATATTATTATTATATATTTCAAAATCTTAAAACCAGTTTCAAAATACCAGAGTTCAATTCTCGAATTTCAAATTTAAAATCCTTTAGTTATAAATCATTTTTAGATAGATCAAATTTCTTATATAATTTTTTTTTCAAAATTACAAATCCTTTCGAAACCTCAAATTCTCATTTTAAAAAGGGTATATAATCTTTATCGAAAACATTTCACTTTTATATATATAATAAAATCATATTTATCAAGATAATACTTTCGATATATAAAACAATTTCTAAAGTATAAACAAGCCCGATTTTAAAAAGATGATTTAAGAATGGATTTCAAAACAAGGATAGAGATTCAAATTAGAGAACTCTAATCAAACAATAATTTTGATTCGAGGATAGGCTCAATCGAAGATGAGATAAATAAAATTTCAAAACAAAAGATGGATATACTTATATAAATCGTGGGTGACCTTAATCAGTCAACCGTTATTTCAAAATAAGATCGGTGTAGAATTCTGAGGCAAATCGGCATTCGATCGCCAGAGATAGAATTCGGCATAATAAGAGATAGCAGCATCTAAACCGAGTGATTTATAAATCTTCGGTGAATCAATGCCAATTGTAAAGGAGTTTCACCCCTTTACAAAACATTCAAAGATCGGCGGGATCGCCTATTCTTATAGAGATTATTCGAAGTGGAGTTATGGGATAATCCAGAATCAAAAGAATACCAATAGAGAGAGACAAGAATGAATTTTGGAACCGTAGGGAACGTTCCAAAGTTCAAAGGAAATCGAGTCAAAAGGAAGAGATTAAACTCAAACGAAAGTGATTCTGTAAATAAATTTACAATATATGCTAAGTTTCGCCTAGAGCCAAAGCTCTGATACCAACTGTAACGACCCGTTATTTTGGACCATTCAAATCGACAATAAATCCACACATGTCTGACTTGAATAATTCAAAACAATAGATTGTTAATTTAAATTTGGCAAACTCAGCATATAAAATAAATAAATCGATCACAGAATCACAGACATAGAGTAATACAATAATACGCAGCGGAATAAATAAATAGTAGTTCATGAAGCTACTATATAAACATTAGAGTTAGAAATAAAATACAATAGAATATGTCAAATGTAGTGAAGTCTCCAGTACAACAGATGACTTCTCTGAACAAATCAACTAGAAGAGCTGAAAGCTGAGGTGATAGTTGGATCTCCAAAGGAAGCTCCAAACTCCAAAGGTGAGTCTCGAATGCTGTATCACTCGGTCTGACCCGAGCGTAAAGCAAAACACAAAACACTCGAGTCAGGATTAACATTCTTATATAAATAAAATCCAACTCAAGTGAAATATCAACTGAAATACAAGTAACTCAGAGGATGTTTGGGATAACCATCCTCTAAGGATCTGCGGAACTATCTACAAGGTAGAAATATACACTATAACACCATGGTCACTTCAAATTAATTTATTCTTCAAACCCAAATATCATTTCATTTCAAATATATCTATTTTCCTCAATAATTCCAATTTAATTCAATCTAAATTTTTCCATTTTAATTCAATTCAGTTTCTAAATAACAAATTCAAATTATATTGATTTCAAATGAAGATCTGAATCACAAAATAAACCATTTAAATTCCAATATATTTCAAAGCTTTAATATTCAACAATTTCAAAGTTAAATTTAACAGTTTCATATAGCTCTTGATTTAACTTCATTTATTATTTAATCAAGGAATATTCACTTAATAAATTCAATATCATTTAACTAGCTTAAATTACATTTTTACTAAATATTTCCTTAAATTTATTTAAACAAGAAATATTTATTAAATTACTTAAATCAAACCCAAGTTATAAATCATATCTTAAATCTCAATTTCAATAAGTTTCAAATCGGTTTAATTATATAAATTATCTTCCCAACCTTAACTTATTCAAATTATTACTAAAATCTATTTTGAAACATAAATTTAAATACTTAACCATAATATATGTATTAAATCAATCTTAATTAAATTAAATAATTTAAGAATCAACATTAATTAAACCATATATTTCTTTCCAAATCCATAGAATTTTTTTTTTAAATATTTATATATATGGACCAACGGTGTCTGTATATATATCTATCATATGGTTAAGTGATACGGATATTTATCATTTCAATCCATAATTTAAATATATACGGGTAGATATAATTTCAACCCGTAATCCCAATTTCAATTCAAATGAATATCGCTTGGGTTTATCATTTCAACCCATAACGATTTTCTCCTATTCTAAAGTCCGTTCGGGTATGTATCATTTCAACCCATAGTGAATTCTTAACTACAGGGTACTTGCAGAGTGATAACAGATAATCATAATAATATAACAGGATATGATGATAATATAACAACAGACATATATCAACAGTAATTAAATAAAGTATAAACAATAGGATATGGTGTCATATCCCATAGGTGAACAGTTTACAGATAATAGCATATATAACAGATTTACTAACTTCAGAAGTATATTTCAATTGTCGTTTCAATTAAAACCAAATTTAATAAATAAAAGAACGTTAATCGTGAGTGATTGCTCACCTTTCGAGGCTAGAGAATATAGAAGGTGACACGGATACGCACACTGATACAGACACTGAAATTAAATTTCAAATCCAAGCAAAGCCAAATCGGCACGAATTCAACGATCAAAGCTGATTGGCTCGAATTGATGAAACAGATCAGATCAGAACTGGAACGATGAAGGTAAATGGTATAAGCGAACTTTTATAACCACCTATAACTATATATACACATATGAAATTTATATTCTAAGTTCAAACATCACAAATTTATTTTACATGTTGTACAAACATATAAATAAATAAATAAATCAAGCTTACATTTTTTTTTAAAAATCAACATACACTTAAAATAATATATATATACTAACACCTTTATACTAATCTTATATAACAAGTGTATATATATATTCTCAAACAGATAAAATAAATGTTTAAATATGAATACCTAAAAGAAAACTTTTTTATATATAACTATTTCTATATATATATATATATATATTAAATGTTATATATATATATATAATTTAAATCCATCCATTTTTTTACATTCAATAACATATTATATTCAACCTATATAAATTTCCAAATTATATATGTGTATTAAAATAATTTATAAAGTAGAGTATTTATAAAATCATCTTAAATCCAAAATAGTATAAATATAATACTGTAACAAAATATATACAATCATCAACTAAATAAGTCAGTACCACATAGAAACCCATATGGTAACAAACCGCATTATATACATATATTAAAGTATTTTATATAGTCTGTAAAAAAACAAATATATGAGTTACATAAGCGAATAACCATATTATAGGAAACCTGATATCAACAAATAGAAGCTGACCCATATTAAAATATAAAAAACAATATATATATACATATATATATATATTCTTATTAAAAATGAAAGATACTTATTTTATAGTATGTTCCCTTCAAAATGTCGCATACATAATTCAAAATATTAACATGACTTATAAGCTGTGAGGAAGATCAAATATAAACTATATATAAATATACATTGTCATGTTATGAAAATAAACTTTTGAAAAAAATAGTATTCAATACTTATATAAATAGTATGTATATCACAACTAACAAAAAAAACAAAAAAAAACATATAATTACGAATATAAATCAAAACATATATATGCTTACACGCCCATACCTCACTGATCAAACAGAAGCAACCGGAAGGCGAGGTGATGGGTTTCATTTGATGAGGAGGTTTAGAAGAAAAGTGAAGTGGCGGATGCAAATAATGGTGACAGCCGCATGCTTCAGTTTGCTTTTTTTCATCAAAGAAAAGTAGGGAGGGGAACGGACAAATCTAGAGAAAAGAGAAGTGAAAGCGAAAATAAATAGGGACGAACCGCATGTTTTCAGGCAAATATAACGGAAGAAAATGAATAGGCAACCAAATTTTAAGTGAATAAATAAATAAAAGTGATTGTAACGGTCAACCCTTGATTTGGTGAAAATAATTGTAGAAATTAATAAAAGAAATAAATAGCAACGGTCACGTTGCTTTGATTCAACTGACCCATAAAAGCAAATTATTTATAATTTAAACAGTAGGAAACGTAAAGAAACGTACCACCATAAAATGAAATTGATACCGTCTGTGCATTGATTCTGCAATATTTATTAAAGCAATTGATTGATGCGCGTTTAAATTTGAACGGAAGGAAAGAGAAAAGTCGCAGTTAAAGGTAAGCTTTAAATTTTTAATAAATACAAAACGTATCTAAGTTTATACGTTTATAACTTTCTAGCTGTAGTGTATATATATAATGAATGGTCATAAAGAAAGAAGTGGAAACAGGGAGCGTAGGAAAGGAAAGGTTAGAAAAATAAAATTTTGTTGAGAAATGAATATTTGCATGAGTTATATAGGTTTGATCAGAGAGGTAGCGTGATTTAAGGAGAAGAAAGAACGGCAATAAATCAACTTGCTTTGAAACGGAAAGGAAATTAAACTAGCGTTGATTTTTTTTGAGCAATTATAGGCAAGAAATAAGATATTGATTTTAAAAAAAAAAGGCCACGATTTTGATTGAGCACTGATTTTTCTTGTTATACACGGTTACTAGATTTTTAACAAATTTTAAGCAAATGGGTTTCGAAATTAAAGCAGAAGAAACGGTCAGCTAAGATTAATTTTTGGAATAAGATTTTTAAACAATATTGAATGCGTTTAAAATTTAAAGCTCGCGTTGATGGGAACAATGGTAAGAAATTAAAAATGTGAACGGTTATAAAATTTGTAAATAACGTTCCTATTAAATCAGGAGAGTAAAAGGAAAGTGAATAAAATTAGAATGCGTACAATAGACGCAGTGATTTTTTTCCAAAAAAAATAAAAATAAAATGAAAATAACGGATTTAAATTTTATACGTTTTCTTGTATGTATATATACATTATTTATTCCATCAAATAACGCGCCTTTTAAACGCGTAATTAAACAGTTTATTTATACACAAAGTTTTGGAAATTTATTACTTATATAAAAGTATGATTTGTTTATACATTTACTAAGAAATTTATTTCAAAAATGTATATAAGTAAAATATAAAATATTATATTTTAAAAGTATAAAATCATTTTTTTAAGAACAAAAGGTGAAATAAACGTTGTTACGAATATATTAAATTAAACCAAAAGATTAAAAATTAAAAATTTAAAGATTTATAACTTCAATAAATGTAAAGTTTTAACCAAAATAAGAATTTTAGAATTTTCACGCTAATAAAAATCTTGGGTGATTATTTATAATTAAATTTAGACAGTCAAATTTTCGAAAAATAAAACCCCAGAGTTATAAATAAAGAATAAAATATTGCTAAAATTTGGGCTGTTACAAGCCTCATCAACCGGGAATGACTGAAAATCAGGGGAGATGTAGCAAGGCTAAGTGGGTCGCACTCAAGTAGGGTAAGGTTACCCCTGTCTAGAGTCCCTTTCTTTTATTCGGCTGTGTGGTGCGGTTGTTGATCCCAACCGCGAGGTAATCTTATTCGGGCTATCCAGTTTAAGGGGTAGTCCGGTCTTATGTTGCAGGGGACCCCGGAGTGGTCCTCGGTACAGTGTTCCTAGACTTGTACTGTGACAGGTGGTACCCCAGTGCCTAATCATTCAGTTGGAATCCATTCTCCAATATGTGCCTTTACGGTTTTGATTGTAGAGCCTAGTATTGCTGGAATTTAATTAATGTAACAATTTCAGCTATTTGAGTAAGTATTTGTACTTAGAGACTATGATAATATCAGAGGATTTTGATATGAAATGTTTTGGTTATCGAAAGGTAAAAACCCGTCGTGTTTATTTGTGGCGTGGTCTTACGAGATACCTTTGATTTTTAAAGGATTTTTGAAACTTTAATAATTCAAAGAGTGTGTGTTTTCTCACGCAGGTTTTCTAGACTGACTCGGGTGTTGTAATGTATCGGGTTTTGCCCGCTCGAAAATCGGCATCCGTACTTCACATTGTACTAGAATGCCGCAGATTCGATCGTTCAAATCCGATTCGCCGGAGCTATAACACAATTAAGTAAATAACACAGCGGAAGAAAAGAATAATACATTGATATATAATATCTGATACAACAGAGTGATACAATGAATATCAATATACATCAGAGATATGATACAACAAATAGCAGCGGAAAAGAAAAATAGATAACTAACATCAGCAGCGGAACAAATAACTCTAAGATAGTCTTCAAGAGAGAACTCCAGCAGTAGCTCGAACTCCCAATAACGATGCACAAAGATAAGCAAGTGCAGTCTGATCCAAAGACTGAACTAGCTCCAGAAAATCTACTGAACCTGACTATCTGAAAAGAAACCCAACTCTAGACTGCTCGTGTGGAAAATTATGAGCACCCAGAGTTTAGGAAGGGAACAATAAACTCCGGATCAGTCATGGGACTGGTGTGAGCAACGAAAACAATTTAACTTTAAACAAACACAAAAGGTTTTAAACATTGAAATCCGCAATGCTTTTAGAAAATGAAACTACCATAAGACCTCCCACCACACACACAATGCAAACGCAGAATTGGAGGAGATTTCTTCTTATGATAGTCAAAGATGCTTACTACGCCAAATCATCTTGATATTATTAGTAGTGCAGAAAACATTTCGAAAGTATAATATTAATCTTAGCCAACATACGACCAGTATCGTATGCCTACTATAGCTACTATGTTCAATAGCAGGTTACCGCCACATTCTATAGCAGGTAATACAACTAAAACCGTACAAGTCGCGTATTGTTTCTTTGGATTTTCCAACAAATGGTCAGGCTAAGGAACTTCCTATTCCACGAAAGAAACGCCTCTGGCGGGACGTTCCGAGAGACAAACTGCTCTCTGCAAAACAAGGCCGGGTTACCCCTGTAACAGGTAACTCACGAATATGCCACCCCCCGGTCCTTTGGGACCTTTATCTGAGGCGCCTCTAAACCAACATCACACATAATAAAGTGTATCCACATGAGTAAGTATCTGGGCTCCATACCATGATACCACCCCTTTCCAGAAGGAAATGACATACCCTAAAGGGCGCGACCCTCATAACCTTGCCACAACATTCCTGTTTCGACCATTTCCGGGTTGTGAGGCCCTGACGAAGTCTCGTCCACAAAGCTACGCTTTTTCAAAAAGCCACGCTTTGGGTCAACAGATGATCAACCTATGATCACAAAGATAAATGATCAAACAAATGATCATATCACAAATGATCAAACACTGATCATCACACAGCAACACTCAGCATGCCACATTACCAAATTGGGATATATCGCTGATAAATTTCAACTACATAACCTCTGAGCTCGTACGTCTCAGAGAAGGGTGTTAAGCTAAGAGAATAAATTCTCCGCCACCAACAGATATGTATTTGAAAGAAATCGGCTTTATATCTCAAAGTGTAATGTCAGACATACAATCCATACAAGTCTGTTCCGGGATCGAACAGAACCGAAGGCACTTCTCACGAAGCCCTTGCAATTCCGGATAATTTCCAATCACGTCCGGACTTCCCGTCACTAAGGATGATAAAACCTCTATATCGGGGATCAGCCGATGCAGAGTAACTCGACGGTAATCCTTCCGTTTTCAAAAATATTTGGTCTTCAACACCGGTCTTCAAATGCTATCCATATACGACGTATCACATATTCGGAATGGGTTATACGACCCAAAGGTCCTCTCCCGGCTAAACCGAAAAGTGAGCGAAATATTTAAAAACATATGGATATGGGATTTCAATTAAGTCACAACTTAAACCCAACTTTCTTTTCAACTGATTTAACAAATTACCATTTTTAAATCTTTAAACAAAAAGATTCAACCTTTACGGTTTAAACAGTTTCCACACTTTAATCTTTTAAACGAAAGATTCATTCACAGATTTTCCAAATTAATTTCCATTTCAATTTGATTAACTCGTTAAATTTTTAAATCAAGATTTAACTTATAGCTTTCAAAACAATCCCATTTCAAATGATTTAAACCAATCATTATTTTAAATCTGTTAAAGATAAAAGATTCAAATCATAGTTTTCAAAAACAATCCATTCATAACTTGGAAAACCATCTTTCAATTCAATATTAAAATTCCTTTAATTAAACTGGAATTTCATTTCTTATCGGAAAGCTTTTATTCTTTTAAAACAACAGTTTCATTTCAGAAAATTTGATTTATTCATACAAGTGGAAATCCTTGGGTTAAATCCAAATTCTCAAAATTATACTTTTAAATGGTTTAACTTCAGATAAACACATTTATAACATTTTTAATCCCTAGTTTCAAATCGTAGGATTCAATTTCAAACTTGAATTCAAATTTAAATCAAATTATTTAAATTTTCAAAACTCGATTAAGTTATTCAAAATAACTTTTATCTTTGAAATTCCATTTCAAAAGCTTTTCACTTTAAACCCAAATTTCCAATTTCAAAATCAATTGAAATTAAAATTTCAATTTCAAAAACATTGATTTGAATTATCTGTGACTTAATCGATTTCCACGTGAAATCCATATTTGTGTGTGTAAAAGTGTAGTCCAGTGGTTTCACACAATAGTGCAACACAATGAATCATCACATATCAGAATACAGAAATATAATTCGATAAGCAGTATAAGAACAACGCTTATCGTTCATTCACAGATCATAGATATATAAATATCACAGATAAGTAAACTACAGATCACAACATAAATCAGGATGTATAACAAAGCATCATATATCAGGGATATCAAACAAATTCAATCATCCAATAAAATCCAAACATTCACAAGTGAATTTATTAACCAACTAATTAATTTAAGTCAGATGTTTCAATTATTAATCCGAGTTAATTATCATGATTTAATTACAAATTATTTGAAGTAAATCTTACTTTCAAATTTATTAGTTAATCTCTAATTATTAACTAAGCATTCTTAATTAATGAATCAATTAAATCTTTAATTATTGAATTAATCTTAATTAATTGCCATTATTAATTAATCCTTTAATGTATTAACTAATAAATTCACACAAATTTCAACTCATTATTCAATTAATAATATTAAGTAATCATCTATTAATTACTTCATTAATTAAGCTTTTATCATTTTATAAACTAACTTTTTAAACATCTTAAATTACATATTTAAAAACACTTTGCCATGAAGAGGATTTTAAATCAAAACTCTTTAAATTCAAATATTTAAATTTATTAAAAGTATTTAAATTTTTAAACTTTTTCTTTTATTTCAAAATCTGATTCTTTAAAACATTTGATTATCTCAGTCTTAACATTAATTATATTTTTAAATAAATGATTTAAAAATTATTCAAACTGAACTGTTCACCACTGGAAACAAATGCAACCCGAGAAAATCGCTTATCTTCCCGACCAAAACCCTACTCTACTTCGAGTCAGTCACGAAATCACCCCGAGAAAACTCGCGTCACCATCTGTTTCTTCCTTTCCTTCTTTTTTTTTTCTTATTTAAAATCTTGCTTCGTTTTAAATCTGGAAACATTTATCACTCGCGTGCGAACCCATTAAATTGCTCGAGCCCATTACCTGATTTCCACGAGACTCCTTCGAGACGACCTCCTTCTTCCCCGAACTATACGAACTGATACTAGCTCAATCCCGTGCACACATGCACGTGCACACTTCCATCAGCCACCTCCGGTCGACCACGACCATCCCTACATCACGGCGACTACCTCGACACCCTATCCCCACCCTCCGATCAACAACTCCAACTCGAGATCGAATTCGAGTTCGATCACGAAACCTGTAATTAAACTGCCTCATCACAAAGACCTGGAACATCTCGCCGTTCGCCTAACCTCGACCGCCAAAATTCACGCGACTCCGGTCACCAACCCCTCGACACCTCCTCTTCCTGCACACGAAAACGCGAAACACTCGATCCCTCGTGGATGACGAATGAGCCAAAAATCCCCACTCCTCACAAAACTAGGTTTAGAAATGAAAACCTCACGCCGCCGCCACCATGACCAACTGTTGACCACCCCACCATTTTTCCTCGACTCACCGAAGGCCCCTCTATCGCCAGCCCAAGACTTAATCAACACGAGACAGTGGGTCGCCTTAGAATGCCAAAAGTTCGAAATTCGAACAAACCCATACTGCTTCTTAAACCCCCATCTAAAAATTTTGATTCTTGCTTTAAAAATCCAATTTTAGTTTAAGGATTCAAGTTATAAACCTGAATTTATAAATTAGGAGATTTGAAATTTGACCATTTTAAAGTTTCACTCAGTATCTTGGTTTCCAGAAATATTTACATTTAATAACTTGAATGAATTACCAAACTAAAACTTGTAGTTAAACAAACGATTTTATTTAAAACTTAAGTTTAAACAGAGAATAAACAAAAAGATTTTTGAATTTCTTTTGCAAACCCAAGCCTGGGAACTGAACACAGGGAGTACTCTGTTAATCCATCTGCCTTGTATATCATATATTCATATGTACTAATTAGAATTAAATTAACATTCACTCATTCCATACTTACTCAACATGAATATTCAACAGATATATAAGCATAACCATTAAGATTGAAGTTACTCACAGGTAAACAAGAAGAGTTGCTCACCTAGAAAAGAAGAACAGAGCTGCTGTGTTGAAACAGTTTTGAATTTTTGCAGGCTGAAGCTTCTTTTTTCTTGATTTCCCTTGTTTTCCTTGATTTAATTTATTTTGGTTTGAGTTTTGGATAGTATTGCTTTAGTTTCCTTTTTCTTTTTCCCATTTAGAATGGAACGAATCTAGGTAGAAGGTGATACATATAAAAAGAAGTTTACAGGTAAAAAATATTGCTTTGTACAATAGTTTGGCAGGGATATTTTAATCTTTGTTGGCCGAGACAATATGTTTTTGGTGGCTGCAGCTTTGTTGTATTGAGCAGATGAAAGCATTTATTATTTTAGTCCTTTATGTCTTCATGCTTATCTCTTCGGCTGTACAATATGAATATATCTTGATGTCTTCCTTTACAAGCTATTACCATACTTTGTTTACAGCCTAGCTTACTTGTATCATATTTTATTTTATTTTTATTTTTCTTCTTTGGTACTTGTTTATTTGACTATGCTAAGAGATTTTGTTTCGCAAGCCTAGTTATATCTTATATTTTAGTTTGTTTCATTCCTTGCTTATATTTGTATTTGATATTTAGATATATATTTCAAATCCAACATATACATATATATATGCAATATTTAAATTCAAATGATTTAACATCTATTTTATTTGAGATAGGGGAAACTCGCATCATATATAAATAAATTTTACAATTTTTATTCAAAAATTCATTAAATTATCAATTTAAATTTAATTAAAATCCGGGGTCGTTACAGACTTCCCCCCTTAAAAGAATTTCGTCCTCGAAATTACCAAGGAGACAAAAAATAGACAAAGAATATTTCATCAAATCAACTAAACATCTATTCTGCATTTGGCTTATCAAATCAGAATATCGATAACAGATACAAGAACGAATCTGTTTTAACACTTCAGAAGATACTCGGGTTATCCAGATCTACGAAATATGGAGTGGCATCGGTCAGTTCGAAGTGATAACTAACCATTCGTAGAATATACTGGGACCCAAAAGAATAGATGGATATATGGATACAATTTCAAAACTCTCAGTTTAGAAACTAAATTATACCTATCAACCATAGCAACAAAGCAACCAATACACCCAAACAAACAATTTTGGTCCATCTGGAGTTTATGTCCCATACTAATATATCGAATTTATTTCTGGATCTACCAGAAACTATCGAAGAATTGAGAAGAGACGACGAACAAAATAGATTGATAGAGAAAGGATTATTTCCTTGTTGTTACAGGGTATTGACCATTTATAGTCGTATCCTCTGTCCCCTATCTCATCCTCTTCTTGCACTCATACTCACTATTAGTGGATAGCAAGAGAATTTACTGAGACATTCGAACGGATATCTGAGGAATACTCATTCTAGAGTTTACTTCACTCTATCTCTAATGAGCTACTTAACGTGTTATACTCCTGAGCTAAAGTTCAACCTTAGCTCTGATACCACATGTAACGTATCGGGTTTTGCCCGCTCGAAAATCGGCATCCGTACTTCACATTGTACTAGAATGCCGCAGATTCGATCGTTCAAATCCGATTCGCCGGAGCTATAACACAATTAAGTAAATAACACAGCGGAAGAAAAGAATAATACATTGATATATAATATCTGATACAACAGAGTGATACAATGAATATCAATATACATCAGAGATATGATACAACAAATAGCAGCGGAAAAGAAAAATAGATAACTAACATCAGCAGCGGAACAAATAACTCTAAGATAGTCTTCAAGAGAGAACTCCAGCAGTAGCTCGAACTCCCAATAACGATGCACAAAGATAAGCAAGTGCAGTCTGATCCAAAGACTGAACTAGCTCCAGAAAATCTACTGAACCTGACTATCTGAAAAGAAACCCAACTCTAGACTGCTCGTGTGGAAAATTATGAGCACCCAGAGTTTAGGAAGGGAACAATAAACTCCGGATCGGTCATGGGACTGGTGTGAGCAACAAAAACAATTTAACTGTAACAACCCGCCATCCTACGACTAGGAAGACGCATCGTTTTGAAGAAAAGAAAGAGGTGAGAAAGTAGAAAAGAAGAGAAGAAAGAAAGAACAACATCAGAATCTCAACAGCGGAACGAATAATTTATATTAATAACAAAAGTATTACATAATATACAACGACTATCAGAGTTACACAGATTATACAACACATACTAGACAGTTATAAACATCTGTCTAGTTATTACAACTCAACACAAAACTCTATTCAGAGATTAACACAGCGGAACTACTATCTATATCTACAACGCCGAAGCCTCCTGCTCCATTGCTCCTCCAGATAACTCGTCAAAGCTAACCTGAATCCCTTGGCTACTCGTAAAAATTTGAGTACCCAAGAGTTTATAAAACAGAAATAAACAACTTGGGTCAGACATGGGTCTGGTGTGAGTAACAGGTTAAACTTGTTTAACTTCAAAAACCATTTCGAAAGAAAAGGTATCACGTAAGACTCCCCACAAATAAACATGGATAAGTTTTACCTTACGCTAACCAAAACATTTGATAGGAAATTCGATTGTATTATAATAGGTCTAGGGTTTTCAAATAAATATGAAATAGCTGAAATTGTTACATTATTAAATTCCAGCATACATAGGTATACAATCAAGTCCGTTATCACTTATTGGAAGTTGGGTTTCCATACAATGGCAGGGCTACCGGGGTACCGCCCGTCACAGTACGTGGCCTAGATCACCGTACCGAGGATCACTCCCAATCCCCTGCAACACAAGGCCGGAACATCCCTTACTGGATAATTCCCGCACAAGATATCCCAGCAGTTGTTGCAATTCAACTGCCCACTCAATCGAATAATAAGAAGGGACCTCTAGACAGGGATAATCTTGTCCTACTTGGGTGCTACCCACTAACCTTGCTGCACCTCCCCTGTTTTAGCCATTCTCGGTTTGATAAGGCTTGAGGCTACGATTACCTTTAATCAGGACATCACTTAGAATGCTCATCGTCCACCTGACGATGTTCTGGAAGCATTCAATCCATACAAGTTCGTTCCGGGTTCGAACGAAACCGAAGGCATTATCTCGTTACACTCATATTGGAATCACCCTCAGAGTTAACGACAATAACCCTTGCACTCTGAATCTTCATCTCGAATCTGAAAGTACTATCTCCGTCAACTCATTACGGAATCACCCTCAGAGTTATATTGACAAAGAATAGTTCTTACACCTCGAGTCTTCACTTGCTCCATTTTGATTTCACGACCTAACGTAAATTTGGATCGATGTGGTATTCGGGTCTCCAGACCTGGAATTCCGGTATACGGAAACCCGATCCCGGTCTCATCGAAATCCAAAACGTATCTTTTAAGGCCAAGTTGTTTTAAAGTTAAAACAATTCAATTCTATTATCTATTTACATACAGATAGATAATTCACAATAGATAATCGACATTATCATTAAAAGCAGATAATCCATATCATTATTATTATGCAACCAAAGCATCCAAATCATACAGTACCAATTATCTCATCTCTGAGAAACCATTCAAGGTAAATCAGTATCATTCAATATCCCTAAGCCATGATTTATTAATTACCATCTATAATTAATTTAAAATGAATTAAATTAATTACTTCCATCATTAACCATCTTACTTAAGTCACTATTAATTAATTATTAATTAATTAATCATTCACCATCCAATTATTCATTTTAATTAATCATCCTTGATTGATTACATTTAATTACATTCAAGTAATTAACATTAAATTAATTCACAAATTAATTATTCTTAATTAATTATAGTAATTAACCTTTAATTACTTTATTAATTAATTAACTAAAATTAATTATCTTAATCCTTAATTAATTACATTAATTAATCACTCAGTTATTAATTATTCCTTAATTAATTAATTCTTAATTACATCATTAATTATATTAATTAATGATCCTTAATTACATTTTATCATTACTTAATTACATTAAGTAATTGATCTTTAATTAAACCATAACTTATTAATCACTATTGATTAATCACATTCAGTAATTAACTAACCTTAATTACTTCTTAAAATAAATTAATTATTCCTTAATTAATTTCTTAATTAATCCCTTGATTAATTCCATTAAGTAATTAACTACCCTTAATTACTCCATTAATTACATAAGTAATTGTCTATTAATTACTTTCCTAAGTAATTAATCTTTATTAAATTACATTAAGTAATTATACAAATCATTAAATGATTATCTTAAATTAATTAAAGTAAATTAATTAACTTAACTTATCAATTTAAACTCAATTAATTACAATGAGTAATAAATTTCTTAATTACTTCCATTAAGTAATTTTATTAATTTCACAAATGATTATCCTTTAAATTAATTAAACTTAATTAATTATCAAAATTAATCACATTAATTAATTATCCTTAGTTAATGATCTATATTAACTATTAATTATTTTAATTACCTTTCTAAAATTATTAAACATTAATTAACCATTATTAATTACAACTTAATTAATCCTAATCATCAATAAATTAATCTCTAATTACTTAATTAATTAAGTACTTAACTATAACTTAATTAAACCTTAATTACTTGATTAATTTATTCCTAACCATTAACTTATAAAATTAATGATCCTTAATTCAAATTAATTAACCTTTAAATTAATTTAATTAATCCTTCATCACTAAAGTTTTAAACCCTTAATTACTAATTTATTAACCCAAGTCATAAATTAATTAAATTGATTAATTATTTTTAATTACCTTAATAATTTATTTTATCCCATATCATTAAATCTTAATTATCTTTAAGATAACACTTTATTCCTATTAATGATTAAAATATCATTAATAAAGCATTTAAACCAAATTACCTTTAAATTTACATTTAAATTTCATTTTAATTTAAGATTTAAAATGAAGACAAGTTTAACTTTAACAAAGTTATAAAACTATTTAAATCCTTTTTTAAATTACATGTTAAAGAAATATTATTTAATTAAAAGAAATTTAAACTAAATTCATTTTAAATTCAATCAATTTAAAATATACTTTAACATTCAATATTTTTAAATTTAAAAAAAATTGCTTTTCATTTCAAAATTGAAATGCATATTAACTTGATTTAGAAACCTATTTACAATTTAAACTTTATTTTTTAAAAATTCAAACTTCTTAACCCCTTTTAAAATAGTTAAATCAATTCAAATTTTAAAAACATTATCTTGTTTGAAAACTGAGATTTAAAACTTACTCCAGATTTAAAACTAGATTTAAAACTTATTTAGAATTTTGCTTCTATACTTAAACTCAGTTTTTAAATTTATTTTAAAATTTAAAAACTCGAAACAGGTCTCTGGTAAAACCTGTACAATATCTAACTCGAGACACCCCTTCAAAACCACGAGAGCTACTTCGAGTCTCCACCCAGAATTCACGAGTACCGCTTCGAGTCTCTTCTTCCCCAAAACACCCAGATACCCAGACATATACGTGCACGTGCACGGTCGATGAAACGAACGCCGACCATCACCGAGGTTCCCCACACGTCACCGATGATCTCCTAATGCCATCTCCCTTCACGCGATTTCGAAATCGATAAAGGAACGAAATCGAGCATCTCCACCTTCAACACAAACTAACCCAGTCACCATTCACGACCTCGAACTCAATGCCTCGACCATCTGAAACTCCCTAACTCCGGCCGATGGTTCGTCATCCACCCAGCCTCCTTCTCCCAGGACCACGCGTCGCCCGATCACCTGTAGGGGTTGAACGAATCGCATAAAGACAGTGGGCCAAAAACTAGGTTTCCCCACTTCATTCGCTACCCACCGCCGCCACGACCATCTTCAGACCTCCGTGCCATTTTTCCTAGATACCCCTCAAGCTCCTCTACCCTCTCGCGAAAACCCGGCCTCCCTAGCGCCTCCGGCCATCTCGAATTGACCAAAAACCCATTTCCGATCAACCACAACTGCTCTCGAATCGCTTGCTTAAAAATCATGATTCGATTACTAAAATTCATCAATTTACAATATGAAACTGTTTATGCAATCGAATCATAGAATTATGAACATTGATCTTTGACATATATTTGTTTGTTACTGTAACTTCCTGATCTCGAAATAAATACTAACTTTAAACTCTTGAAACTATTTCTGAAATTGATATTACATTGTTATACTCATTTTTCATTTAAGGATCTTAGCCTAAAATAGACTAGATGAAGAGCAATTGAATTCTTTATTTAGTGGCTTTGAGCCTATAACTTAACAGAGATATGTATATAACCATATACAGTTATGCATGCAACAACCATCTACCTATATACATACATATACAGGTATATTCATATTTATACAAATATTATTCATAACCTACCCAAGAATCAATCACTAACATCAATACATATGAACAGATTTAAGTTCAATAGGGTAGTTTACTCACAGGAAAACAACAGAGGAGTTACAGGCATACATCCATTATACATAATAAATTCACAAACATACTTCATAATACCATATCGATCACAGTAAGAACATGCAACCTAAATTTACTTTTAAGTTTGAAAGTGAAGTTACTCACCTGTTTTGAGGATGAAGAACAGAGCAGTTGATTTAAAAACAGTTTCAAACTTAAAACTGAGTTGCTTGAATTTTCTTGAATTTTAAAACTTGCATTGCCTTTTGCTTTTGAAAATCTTAAACTTGAATTACTGGAAAGATGCTTGCAAGCTTTTGAATTTGCTTTCAGATTCTACAATTTGCTTTCATGTTTCCAGGTGAAAAATGCAGGCATGGATGAAGTGCCGTTGCATGTTTGCAGAAATTGCTTTTCAGGTTACTGATTTTTGAAGAGAGCTTCAGACAATTTCAGAGTTGAAGAAGATTACAGGCTAATGAAAATTTGAATAGATATTTGTTTGAGGAGGAGGTAAATTACAGATTATAGAATTTATTTCAGGTTTGGAAGTATTGATTTTCTGGTTTGCTTTAGAAGTGGGAAATGCATTTCAGATTTTCTGAAATGAAGATTAGAAAAGGAAATAGGAAAGAAGAAAAATGTTTTATATATAGGCTGAATTTATTTAAAAATAAAAATAAAGGAAAAACAAGGTTAAATGACACTTGTCTCATTTCATTTTAATTATCTAACACTTGTAATATGGAGGCCTTAAATTAATAACACATGTTAATTTAGGGTGTTAAGAGGCTTACACATGTAATTTAAGTATTTCATTTAAATTTTAATTTAAATTATTTACAAAAGCTTTTAAACCTTAATTTATTATTTCTTATGTATAAATAAATGAATTTCTTCATTTTCTTTTATAGAAAAATAAAACAAAACAAATTGTAAATAAAAGCCTATTCAAATACTTTAAGTATTTATTCTTTTAAATTTCACAACATCAAATTCAAATTCAAATTTAAATTAAATTAAAACTCCAATTAAAAATCAAGTTATATATATATATGCATATATAATTACCATTTAAAATAACAATTCTATTTTATCAAAGTCTATTCATATTTATAAAAACAAAGTATTATAATTATTATTTGAAAATATCAAATTTGACTATTTTAAATAATTTATAAAGGAGATTATAAATTACTTCTATTTTAAAATCATATATATCAAGTAAAGAAATAAAACAAATCTTTTATTTAAATTTGAACTTAAGCTAAAAATCTATTTTAACAATTAAACATTTATAATATGTATTTTAAACTATATAGTTATTTATTAAATGTCTTTGGAAAGCTTAATATTAATTTAAATCATAATTTCCAAATTACCAAATATTTGAAAACATAATTTCATTTGTTAAATTCAAACCAACTCATCTATTTACAATATATACAATTATACATATATATTATAAATAGAAAATATTTTATTAAACTTTTAAAAGATAAATCACTAATTAAATATTTATTTAATTAGATTATTAAATTAATTCAATTTATTACAAAGATCATCAAATCAATTTAATTTTTAAATATAGATTATTAAATTGATATTGTCCAAATTCCCGGGATATCACATTAACTTTAAACAAACACAAAAGGTTTTAAACATTGAAATCCGCAATGCTTTTAGAAAATGAAACTACCATAAGACCTCCCACCACACACACAATGCAAACGCAGAATTGGAGGAGATTTCTTCTTATGATAGTCAAAGATGCTTACTACGCCAAATCATCTTGATATTATTAGTAGTGCATAGTGCAGAAAACATTTCGAAAGTATAATATTAATCTTAGCCAACATACGACCAGTATCGTATGCCTACTATAGCTACTATGTTCAATAGCAGGTTACCGCCACATTCTATAGCAGGTAATACAACTAAAACCGTACAAGTCGCGTATTGTTTCTTTGGATTTTCCAACAAATGGTCAGGCTAAGGAACTTCCTATTCCACGAAAGAAACGCCTCTGGCGGGACGTTCCGAGAGACAAACTGCTCTCTGCAAAACAAGGCCGGGTTACCCCTGTAACAGGTAACTCACGAATATGCCACCCCCCGGTCCTTTGGGACCTTTATCCGAGGCGCCTCTAAACCAACATCACACATAATAAAGTGTATCCACATGAGTAAGTATCTGGGCTCCATACCATGATACCACCCCTTTCCAGAAGGAAATGACATACCCTAAAGGGCGCGACCCTCATAACCTTGCCGCAACATTCCTGTTTCGACCATTTCCGGGTTGTGAGGCCCTGACGAAGTCTCGTCCACAAAGCTACGCATTTTCAAAAAGCCACGCTTTGGGTCAACAGATGATCAACCTATGATCACAAAGATAAATGATCAAACAAATGATTATATCACAAATGATCAAACACTAATCATCACACAGCAACACTCAGCATGCCACATTACCAAATTGGGATATATCGCTGATAAATTTCAACTACATAACCTCTGAGCTCGTACGTCTCAGAGAAGGGTGTTAAGCTAAGAGAATAAATTCTCCGCCACCAACAGATATGTATTTGAAAAAATCGGCTTTATATCTCAAAGTGTAATGTCAGACATACAATCCATACAAGTCTGTTCCGGGATCGAACAGAACCGAAGGCACTTCTCACGAAGCCCTTGCAATTCCGGATAATTTCCAATCACGTCCGGACTTCCCGTCACTAAGGATGATAAAACCTCTATATCGGGGATCAGCCGATGTAGAGTAACTCGACGGTAATCCTTCCGTTTTCAAAAATATCCGGTCTTCAACACCGGTCTTCAAATGCTATCCATATACGACGTATCACATATTCGGAATGGGTTATACGACCCAAAGGTCCTCTCCCGGCTAAACCGAATAGTGAGCGAAATATTTAAAAACATATGGATATGGGATTTCAATTAAGTCACAACTTAAACCCAACTTTCTTTTCAACTGATTTAACAAATTACCATTTTTAAATCTTTAAACAAAAAGATTCAACCTTTACGGTTTAAACAGTTTCCACACTTTAATCTTTTAAACGAAAGATTCATTCACAGATTTTCCAAATTAATTTCCATTTCAATTTGATTAACTCGTTAAATCTTTAAATCAAGATTTAACTTATAGCTTTCAAAACAATCCCATTTCAAATGATTTAAACCAATCATTATTTTAAATCTATTAAAGATAAAAGATTCAAATCATAGTTTTCAAAAACAATCCATTCATAACTTGGAAAACCATCTTTCAATTCAATATTGAAATTCCTTTAATTAAACTGGAATTTCATTTCTTATCGGAAAGCTTTTATTATTTTAAAACAACAGTTTCATTTCAGAAAATTTGATTTATTCATACGAGTGGAAATCCTTGGGTTAAATCCAAATTCTCAAAATTATACTTTTAAATGGTTTAACTTCAGATAAACACATTTATAACATTTTTAATCCCTAGTTTCAAATCGTAGGATTCAATTTCAAACTTGAATTCAAATTTAAATCAAATTATTTAAATTTTCAAAACTCGATTAAGTTATTCAAAATAACTTTTATCTTTGAAATTCCATTTCAAAAGCTTTTCACTTTAAACCCAAATTTCCAATTTCAAAATCAATTGAAATTAAAATTTCAATTTCAAAAACATTGATTTGAATTATCTGTGACTTAATCGATTTCCACGTGAAATCCATATTTGTGTGTGTAAAAGTGTAGTCCAGGGGTTTCACACAATAGTGCAACACAATGAATCATCACATATCAGAATACAGAAATATAATTCGATAAGCAGTATAAGAACAACGCTTATCGTTCATTCACAGATCATAGATATATAAATATCACAGATAAGTAAACTACAGATCACAACATAAATCAGGATGTATAACAAAGCATCATATATCAGGGATATCAAACAAATTCAATCATCCAATAAAATCCAAACATTCACAAGTGAATTTATTAACCAACTAATTAATTTAAGTCAGATGTTTCAATTATTAATCCGAGTTAATTATCATGATTTAATTACAAATTATTTGAAGTAAATCTTACTTTCAAATTTATTAGTTAATCTCTAATTATTAACTAAGCATTCTTAATTAATGAATCAATTAAATCTTTAATTATTGAATTAATCTTAATTAATTGCCATTATTAATTAATCCTTTAATGTATTAACTAATAAATTCACACAAATTTCAACTCATTATTCAATTAATAATATTAAGTAATCATCTATTAATTACTTCATTAATTAAGCTTTTATCATTTTATAAACTAACTTTTTAAACATCTTAAATTACATATTTAAAAACACTTTGCCATGAAGAGGATTTTAAATCAAAACTCTTTAAATTCAAATATTTAAATTTATTAAAAGTATTTAAATTTTTAAACTTTTTCTTTTATTTCAAAATCTGATTCTTTAAAACATTTGATTATCTCAGTCTTAACATTAATTATATTTTTAAATAAATGATTTAAAAATTATTCAAACTGAATTGTTCACCACTGGAAACAAATGCAACTCGAGAAAATCGCTTATCTTCCCGACCAAAACCCTACTCTACTTCGAGTCAGTCACGAAATCACCCCGAGAAAACTCGCGTCACCATCTGTTTCTTCCTTTCCTTCTTTTTTTTTCTTATTTAAAATCTTGCTTCGTTTTAAATCTGGAAACATTTATCACTCGCGTGCGAACCCATTAAATTGCTCGAGCCCATTACCTGATTTCCACGAGACTCCTTCGAGACGACCTCCTTCTTCCCCGAACTATACGAACTGATACTAGCTCAATCCCGTGCACACATGCACGTGCACACTTCCATCAGCCACCTCCGGTCGACCACGACCATCCCTACATCACGGCGACTACCTCGACACCCTATCCCCACCCTCCGATCAACAACTCCAACTCGAGATCGAATTCGAGTTCGATCACGAAACCTGGAATTAAACTGCCTCATCACAAAGACCTGGAACATCTCGCCGTTCGCCTAACCTCGACCGCCAAAATTCACGCGACTCCGGTCACCAACCCCTCGACACCTCCTCTTCCTGCACACGAAAACGCGAAACACTCGATCCCTCGTGGATGACGAATGAGCCAAAAATCCCCACTCCTCACAAAACTAGGTTTAGAAATGAAAACCTCACGCCGCCGCCACCATGACCAACTGTTGACCACCCCACCATTTTTCCTCGACTCACCAAAGGCCCCTCTATCGCCAGCCCAAGACTTAATCAACACGAGACAGTGGGTCGCCTTAGAATGCCAAAAGTTCGAAATTCGAACAAACCCATACTGCTTCTTAAACCCCCATCTAAAAATTTTGATTCTTGCTTTAAAAATCCAATTTTAGTTTAAGGATTCAAGTTATAAACCTGAATTTATAAATTAGGAGATTTGAAATTTGACCATTTTAAAGTTTCACTCAGTATCTTGGTTTCCAGAAATATTTACATTTAATAACTTGAATGAATTACCAAACTAAAACTTGTAGTTAAACAAACGATTTTATTTAAAACTTAAGTTTAAACAGAGAATAAACAAAAAGATTTTTGAATTTCTTTTGCAAACCCAAGCCTGGGAACTGAACGCAGGGAGTACTCTGTTAATCCAACTGCCTTGTATATCATATATTCATATGTACTAATTAGAATTAAATTAACATTCACTCATTCCATACTTACTCAACATGAATATTCAACAGATATATAAGCATAACCATTAAGTGTGAAGTTACTCACAGGTAAACAAGAAGAGTTGCTCACCTGGAAAAGAAGAACAGAGCTGCTATGTTGAAACAGTTTTGAATTTTTGCAGGCTGAAGCTTCTTTTTTCTTGATTTCCCTTGTTTTCCTTGATTTAATTTATTTTGGTTTGAGTTTTGGATAGTATTGCTTTAGTTTCCTTTTTCTTTTTCCCATTTAGAATGGAACGAATCTAGGTAGAAGGTGATACATATAAAAAGAAGTTTACAGGTAAAAAATATTGCTTTGTACAATAGTTTGGCAGGGATATTTTAATCTTTGCTGGCCGAGACAATATGTTTTTGGTGGCTGCAGCTTTGTTGTATTGAGCAGATGAAAGCATTTATTATTTTAGTCCTTTATGTCTTCATGCTTATCTCTTCGGCTGTACAATATGAATATATCTTGATGTCTTCCTTTACAAGCTATTACCATACTTTGTTTACAGCCTAGCTTACTTGTATCATATTTTATTTTATTTTTATTTTTCTTCTTTGGTTCTTGTTTATTTGACTATGCTGAGAGATTTTGTTTCGCAAGCCTAGTTATATCTTATATTTTAGTTTGTTTCATTCCTTGCTTATATTTGTATTTGATATTTAGATATATATTTCAAATCCAACATATACATATATATATATGCAATATTTAAATTCAAATGATTTAACATCTATTTTATTTGAGATAGGGGAAACTCGCATCATATATAAATAAATTTTACAATTTTTATTCAAAAATTCATTAAATTATCCATTTAAATTTAATTAAAATCCAGGGTCGTTACAGGTGTTATTTTATTATAATGCTCGGGTCAGACCGAGTATTACAGATACAGGGTAGGATGCTATGGAGCTCAAGAGATGAGCTGGATGACGAAGACTTATACCACATATCTGATTTGTATTCCGATGTGTATAGTATGCTGTATATTCAGCTTTTGTGAGGATAGGTTATTATAACTGTTCAGTATTGTGCTATTGATTGTGTTGTACTCTGATGATGTAATGTATAAAAACAGTTATAGTTCTTTTTGTATAAAGATCAGTTGTTATCTATTATATATTGTTACGATGTGATTGTGAGATTCTGTGTTGTTATTTCTATTTTCTTCTTCTACCTGTCTTCTTCTTAACCTAAAGATTCATATTTTCGTCCAATTTGAGTTGAGTGGAGGTGAAATATTGTCGACTCAAAGGGGTACGGATTTGCGGGTCTTTACAATTAGTCACATCCATATTTTCTGTTTGACCTTAGTTATATTAACCAACAGAAAACTACCAAGTGAGTCATTCCATAGTTATCCAATAATTATCACTACATAACTCCTTGGTGCCACCAGTAGTCATGAGTAATACACTGTCTGATATTTGGAGTGTATTTTGTACTCTAGTCTCAATGGATGTATCGATATCCAGTCTTGGTACATATTGACTAGGAATATTTAAAATGGTATATTTATTTTCATTATGATAAATTACTCACATTACAACACTTTGTAACTACTATTACAAAAAATACCATTTATGGATTTTCTACTAAATATACTTTTACTTAAATTAATTAAGTAATATAACACATTATATCAAGTATATAATAAAAAGAAAACACGTTTATTTTAAACTAGATTGATTTTCGAGTTAGATATATTAACAAATTACATAATTGCCCCTAGCGCATACCTCTAACTCTATCTTATACAACATGTATGACTATATAAACAAATATATCCTCTCAACATATATGTAAAAGTAATGAGCGTATATCAATACAATACTCAATTGAAATCAATTCATTTTCTTATAATGAATAACATAACTTCCTATCATGCACACAAAACATTTAAACTATGCAGTTATACAATTTGATATACGTCAAACACAAGATCTTATAATCAATGTGTTCACATATAAAAAATGTACTTATTACTTCTATACATTGAAATATTTAAATATCCATATTATACAAATTAATCTGCAACATCT
Organism: Allium fistulosum; assembly: GCA_030737815.1. Taxonomy (NCBI): domain Eukaryota; kingdom Viridiplantae; phylum Streptophyta; class Magnoliopsida; order Asparagales; family Amaryllidaceae; genus Allium; species Allium fistulosum. Next base: position 1,152,006,066 of record CM060905.1, read on the forward strand.
AAATTTTCTTTTATCTGCATGAATTCAGAACATTTTATTTTAATATTATTAAATAATGTAAACTTCACTTTTACTCATATATTTCAAATAAAATATTTATAAGCCTCATATTCACCAACCCATATTGGTAGACCAGATAAATATTTTCTGAATAAATGTATTTTTCTTTCTTGCGCTTACACAAGAACTGATATAGTTGTTTGCACTTATTTATAGATCGTAGACATTTTAACCCAAGTACCTCATTCTAAACCACTTTATGGGCTACTTAAATTATTTATTATTCACCATGATTCATAAATATCCATTTTATATTAACATAACTCATATCAATGCAAGTAATTTCTTTTTAATTCAATGTATACACCATCACGTAAAAAAGTTCAACATTCTTTATGTGAATATTTCCATATTTATTTATTACAGTATCCAATTCATACATACACTACATAAATACTTCTTTAAGTATTTATAAGATGGTCATTTTTCAAAAAAGTTTTTAAAGTATTTATTTCACAAATACAATTTCATTTTCATATATGTTTTCAAAATAAAAAAGGTTGTTTCTCGTATTCACTTAAAATACATATAATTTTCTAAAATATGTATATGCTTCAACATAACATTATTCATTAACTATAAAATATATAATTCCTTCCAAATACATGAATTTTTAATATTCTTTGTGAACTAATTACGCATAAGTTCATTAACACGGTAACTATAATCATATCCAGTATGCAAATATATTATCAAAGATCTATCACATGAATAGTCGTTTATATACCTATCATAACATAAACAAATTCAAAGCTTTTCATACAAACATATCAATATGCTACCATTTGAACCTTTTCAACATTTGAACAAACATATCATACTCTCAATAAATAATTTCATGGTTATTATGATAAATCCAACTTATAAGTCAATAAATATAAAGTCTCATTATTCAATTCCGAAATTGATTTATTATTACTTACTCTTCAAACACCTTTTCTAACATTAATCATAACATTAAATGCCATAAATTTATAGACATAAATAAATCATAATCATGCATAATTTAAATATCACACTTTTAATACTTATAATAGTTCATACAAATACATAAAGGAAATCAAAATTTCCATTATATATATATTTTGTCAAAAAGCATATACATATAAATATGATAGCTTACTATATAATTCTCTTTATAATTAATAGCATCACATACTTATAACTCATATTAATGCAGGTAATTCATTATCCTATGTACTTAAATCTCAATTTTAATAATAAGCATTATGTGTATGTATATGAATATAATATCATTTTCCAAATTATTCATACAAAATGAAAATTCTTATTATCCTATACATATATGTTATATATATTTACATGTATATTTATATAATATTATGGGAAAAAACAATATTAAATGTTCAACCTTTTGGTATTTTGGCTAAAGATGGTATTATTAAGTAATAAATATATTGTAAATATAACATTTATATGTGTTTATAGTGATATAACCCCCACTTGAACTGAAAGGATGAAATTGAAAATCCTCAATTATTAAGGTCATAACACTAGTTTTAAAATTTTCAGTTCCTTCCTTATCTACACATTGTACAACTTAACCAGATAACCTTGTTCTTCTTTATCAATTAAAAATGCATAATTTGTACTCTTAATACCCATAGTTTATATTATCCCCTTTGTAACGATCTGCCTTTCTTACACCTAAAGATGACACTTAATACATTCTCGGTATTTGTGTGCCGATGATTTTAGTATCTGAAAGGCAGGTCGTTTGGGGTGTAGAAACAAGAAGATGGAACATAATCTCACAAAACGTGACAAATAACATATAATATATAAATCAAGTCTTTACGAAAGAAAGAACTTTATTTTAAACAATCATCATAGTGTTAGAACCACCATTCCTTGGTCTCAATGACAACAACTATACAATCACATAAATTATATCTTATCAAGATTACAGGTATATACTACAAGAGATCGTCATGCTCAAAGATATCAAGACTCGAAGACAAACAAAGACTTATGAACCATGCTATGATTAGTAAGGTTATAATAGTGTATTAAGAGTCTTAGAAAAACATTGTAAGATCTCCTTGAGTATAAATATGCACAAAAATATTCATATATTCAACATTGGCATATAAAAACTATAATATTCAAATATCGATATTTTTAGGAATTTAATTCCTGAAGCCACAGACGTCTGAATTTTTCCCACAGACGTCTATCATATAGCAACTGCTCCATTCTGAAAGGATGCTTCATTTCATATTGAATAATAGCATCCCTTCTTCTTTGGTTACAGCCATTAAAACAATTAGATTTTATTTTAAATAGTAACAACTCATATGCATCTATTCAAACCTATATATACTTCAAAGATTGAGAATTGAATCAACGATTTCATAATCTATTCCCTTGATTTCTTATTGCTCTCTATTTACGTATTTGCTCATACATTGCTTACATATTCTCAAGCTATCATAATCAAAATATTATTTGGTTAAACCACTTCCTACAACTCAAAGTACTCACATTCACATACTCAAAGGAGATCATATGAAAAATTGTACTATTAGTTAAAATCCATTTATTTAGAACACAAAGTTGTCAGAAAAATACTTTTTGTATTAGCCTATTCCTCCGGGCAAAACGAGGGTTATTTGGTCAAAGGAAACACCAAAGGGGAGCTTCGAGACTGGACGTAGGATGGGAGGTCCGAACCAGTCTAAAATATCTGATGTGGTCGTTTTTATTATTTACCTTCTTTATATTCGATTATTGTTCTCTACTTAGTGTAATTTGTAACATACACTCTCACACTTACATATATAAGTTGCATTACATAAAGACCCTGTAGTGACTTACATTTGGTATCAAAGTTTCTCCCCCTTTTTGATGATGACAACTATACAATCGTTAGTTATAATAATAACTTGTGCTTAATTTTATCTCCCCCTATGTATAAGTTTTTTGAGTAATTTCTAATTCTTCTTCTAAGATTGTTAAGCCTGGACAGTTATACAGCCAGTCCTTGCAAATGTTGATAAATTCAACAATCAATATAGCGGAAAAGTAAAGAAATACATAGATATGTTTTGGGCATCCAGCTCATCTCCTAAACTCCAAAGCATTTGAAGCTAGTCTGGAAAATATGCTCGATCTGACCCGAGTGTTAAAATAAAATAACACTCGAATTAGTCTGGTAATACTAGCGTAAGAAAACTCAAGTAATGGGGTGAACATATAATAATTCTGTGATACCACACTGCTAACACGGTATGGATTTTTACCTTACAATATCCACATTTATAGATGAAGAAATTAGAAACAAATCAGAACTACAATTGTGACGCCCCACTCCGAGACCCACATTAGCAAAGAGTATTATGAGGTAACACTGTCTGCTAATGCGAAGAATAGAGCTGGTTAGCAGCGACCATCTATAGCCTTGGCTTAATTATCTATTGAGTATGCCGACAATGCCACTTCTTACCCAAGTGAATCGACATATCCAATACATACTTAATATAAAGCCATAGGTGGCTGAGGATCTATCAGAACAGAATATAACAACTCAAATGTAATATACATCACAGAACAATGAATCATCATAAACACATATGCTGATACAAAACAGAGTATACAAAATGATACATATCAAGTGGTATATCAAACCACAATATACAGACGAGTACACAAGAATACATATCAGAGTAACAACGGATAAGGACTACACAAAAGCTAAGACAAAAGAAACTAGCGGAGTAGTCCATGTGGAAGCAAAATAGGCTAAGTCCAAAAGCACCTAACCTGAAACATCTCGGTCTGACCCGAGTATAAAATACACGGGTCAGCTTAGCTAAACAAATCAGTTAGATAAACTGAACAAAAATAAACCTGCAAGGTTACAAAGTATGACAAATATCTCTAAAAAGAGATAACACAATCATCTAATCAAAAGATGAACATAGCAAAACAAGCCTCATATCAACCGCATCTCAATAAACAAAGGACAAGAATATCCCAAAGCAAGCCAAAAGCAAATAACAAATACCCATAAGGTATACAAGTTCCACAAGGTAACCGCTATACATCATGCGGCTCAAAAAGACCAACACCGAAGGGCGATACCAAGGGAATATAATATCAATGAAACATAAGATTGCTCGAGCTCAGTACTGTATAAACAAGGATCCATAAGCCCGAAGGCTCCAAACCCAATATCACTTGAGCCGGGGCGAAGGACCAACTCCAAAATGATATTAAAGGCAACAAACCCGAAGGCACAAACCCGAAGGTAAAAACTCGAAGGCAACATACCCGAAGGCAATAAACCGTAGTGGTGAAGGTCCGGAGGCCCAGTACTGGACACCACTAACTGGCAAAATGTGTCATAACTCTCGAAAAGGAATCCGAAAAGTGTTAACGTGAGTCCCATAACCACTCGTTCGCACTAAACGGTTTACTATCCGTCAGTCAATTTCACACTCAAAGAAGTACAAAGTTCACCTCATTTCATTGGTAAACCAGACCAAAGGTCAAAACGTTCAAACGAATAGATTGGGAATTAACTGAAAAGATGAACGCACGTGTTCATTGCACGCGTTTTATCTAATCATTTAATTCTCCTCCCACATCGCTCGGAGTGCGAAGATGTGTGTGTGTTTTAATTAGAATTTATAAATTGGAGAAGGGAGCTTTTAATATGATTCGAAAGATTATTTTATAAAAACCTGTGAATGAAGTCAAGAATAAGTTATCAAAGCCAAAGAGGCAATAACAACCACTAAGAACCAACATGAATCGATAAAATTCGGAAAACCAATCAAAATGAGCATAAATAGGCAAAACAGGAAAACAGGAGTAGGTCAGTCGACTGAACCCGATTTCCTGCATTTCCTATCCTATAACAAATGAAGTGCAAACTCTCTCAATTTGCAACCGGACGAGCAACGGCGCTAAGGGTTTACGCCAATCGACTACCCGACCCTACATGCTCCTCGATGCATCACCAAAAGCATGATCAAACATCCATAAAATGATTTTCACACAAATTTGACTTAAAAACCCAAAAATTGGAATATTCACAAAACCAATCCAAATCAAGAGCAAATGCACATGAAGAAGTGTTAGGAATTCATACCTAACAATCAAAGATAATTATAGACTTAGATGTGAGATAAAAATCTCACCTTTAACCCAAAAACAAGGAAGAAGGAGCACAATTGCAAGGAGAAGACCAACCAATCTCCACTTCAACTCAACAAGCTTCAATCTAAGATCAAAACCAATATTTCCTAAGTTTAGGTTTAGGAATTTCTGAGATTGAAGAGAGAAAGAGATAGAGAAGATGAAGAGGAGGCTTACCAATAGCTTCTATTTGATTTTTAGAGTAAGAATTTGAGCTTGCAAGAGGAACTAGGGTTTGCAATTTCTATTTCCTCTTCCCTTCCACCATTTTTAGTTTTTGACTTGTGTTTGAGGAATGAAAATGAGTGAATGGAAGGAGATCGGCTGAGCTAGGGTATTAGTTAAGCTAGTGGGCTGAACCCAAACCCAAAACCCAATAGAAAAGGTAGCGAAATTCGACTTACTCCAAACATATCAAAGATTATACTCAAAAAGATCGCAAACGCCATTTTGGACTCAATGGAGGTGGTTTCGAGCTCCAATTCAGCCGTTTGCAAAAAGTAGCTTTTCGGACCATAATCCGACGAATGATGTTATATTTAAATAAAATATTTAAATATACGACCGATAAATATGCGGGTTGTTACAACAATCCAAACAAGAATAAATGAGTGTAGACAGATACAAATCCAAACTTCAAGAATGAACACAAATAATTAAACATCGAAAAGAACCTTGGTCACTTTTCAATGCAATTAAGAAAACAATTCAATGATTTGAATTAACAATAAGGAAAGGAATTTTCCAACAATATGTGTGGGACCACACCACCAACTGTGGGACGGGTTTCCTTTCATAATAACAATATCTAATCTCAAACATGGATGTGAATAATTAAACATCGTGAAGTGCTCTCAGCACCTCCAGATGTAATTAAGAAAGAAGTTAATTTAAAAACTTGGAATCAAAGGAAAGAAATGGTAAATTTTCCAACGATGACTAGGAGGGTGCGCCCTCCTATACCAAAAATATACCTCTAGAAATATACTTGAGAGGGTTATATACTCTATGATACCTCACGGGAACTCCAAGCTGGACTCCACCAACCTTACTGAGAATTCGAGGATTTCAAATCTCAATGCGCTAACTGAATCCAATCTAGAGTGGATGTGAATATACCTTAATGTAACAACCCACCTTTCTGACCCCAGGGAACGTCACTTAATGAATCTTTGGTGTTCATGTGCCGTTGCCCAAGCATCGGAAAGATGAATCGTCGTGGGGTAAAAATAAAGAAAAGAACAGAAAATCTCGCAACAAAAGTATTAAATAAAACATAACAATCAATAGTACATCAGGTTACTGCTTAACATGGAGTTATTAGAGTTAAACAAAAGAACTACAAGTCAGTTTAGGTAGTTATAACAGTCTACCATTTACATATGCTGAACAAAACACATACATAAACTAGATAAAATGCATAATAGATAGCTAAGTAGATAAAAGCCTCCTGCTCGGACGTCGTCTTTAAAGAGCCAACGTAGACATGTTACTCTCAAACTACTCAAACAAAATTGAGTACCCAAGAGTTTGGGGAAAGCAAACAACTTGGGTATATGTCTGGTATGAGTAAAAGAATAATATCAATAGGCGTGTGATTTAACACAAAAATGTGAGACCACGCCGCTGAACATGGAATGGGTTTACTCTCACATGAGTCAACATACAAACCTGAAGAATGGATAAACAATTAAATATCGCGAAGAGTGGTTGACTCTTCCCGATTAAATTAAGGAAATAAATTCGAAGGTTAGAATCAAATAAGAAAAGGAAAATCTCCAATAAATGACTAGGAGGGTGCACCCCCCTTGAAGTATACCTCTAGTAATATACTTCTAAGAAGCTCATTTACTCTATGACACTTCTCGGAAACCTCCAAGCGGGACCTCGCCAAACCATACCGAGTATTCGAATATTTCACATTTAATAGCACTACTGAACCCCATCTAGATGAAATGTGAAAGTGTCCTAATGGGAGTGACCCTACATAGCTTGGCCGCCTCTCGCGCTTTGGTTTTGGTCAATTCCGACAAAGGATATCAAAGCTCAAAGGAGCAACACATCATCTTAGAATGACGATAATAATGAAGCTGAAGTAACCAATTGCTGAGAAACCAACTATCAAGGATATACAGCGATCGTATATGGAAATTAAGTCTTGTGTACTTATCACCACTCATCGAATTCAAACCTATACTATTTCTTGGTTAACAATAATACCGGACATGTCAAGGTAGTGTTACCTCAAAGTCGTGTCTCACGATTATTCTTAATTTTTGAAATAGCAATAAGTCTACTTCTTCGACGTTTAGTGCTAAGTATACAAATAAATCATTCCTATATAAGTGAATCACTTTACAGAATTAATTCATTTCCAGAAACAAATCAAACCTTTTCTTTTAAAAACACGAATTCGTGCTTGGTCTTTACATTACAAGTATTAGCTTCAAACACTTTGTAAAAAAGTTTACTAACTTTAAACATCATTATAAAAGAATTTAATAGCTTTCAACATCCTTATTTAATTGGATACTTGGCTTTAACTATCATTAATAAGAATAATTAATTATCTTTAAAGTTCACCGATCAATTCGGTTAATTAACTTTAAAATACCCTTTAATTAAAAAGGTTAATCACCTTTAAATTAACATAGTTAATTAAATTAATTTATTAAATTTAATCTCATTAATTAATTAAATTTAGACGACATTATCAAAATAATTAATTTAAAACATAATTAAAGAAAATATTAATTAAATTTAACCATCATTAATTGAAAGGGGTTAATTAATTTTAATCATCATCAATTAAAATGATTAATTAATTTTAATTCATCATTATTAAATAATTAATTAACCTTAGTCATCATTAGACAAAATGATTAATTAATTTTAATCATCATTAACAAAGTAATTAAATAAATTTAAACATATCATTAATAAACTAATTAATTAAATTTAAACTCATCATTAACAAGTAATTAATTAACCTTAATCCTTGTTGGCATCAAAATTGGCCATCAACACTCAATTATGTAAAAGCACCAATATCCAATCCAATTATAGAAATATGAAGAGAAATAAATGAAGAACAAAATTAAAATAATCAGAAAGCAAGTAAAAAGAGACAAGATTTATAGTGGTTCGACTAACTTCAGCCTACGTCCACTCCCAAACAATCATTTTTATTACATTGAAGTTTGTTTATAGTTACAATCCGAAATCAAGAATCAAATTGGTAGAGTGTAGCCTAGATTGAAGATAAAGAGAAGTAGTAAGAAGATCCTTTTTCTGACGCCATGCCTGATGTATTTATAAGGGAAGACGTCCACGGATCGGGCTGAAATTTTGACAGAAGGTTCGTGGGACCAAGACGAGGCCACCCAAAAATTTCCAGGCCTGTTGAGGCCCCTAATAGGGATTTTACCGATCCCTATTAGTGTGTCCAAATGGGTTGCAATCCCTATACAGGGTGCCCCCATGATGTTAGCTACCTGCTCCCCAAATTTCATGTAATTTCAACTTATGATTTGTTAGATATCGCATTTTCCGTAAAGTAGTGTTGCTTGAATCCTAATTTTTGCCAATCCCTCTAAAGGAATAGGTATCGATCCCTCCAGTCTCTTCCAAATACCATATGATCCCTAGGGGTGCTTCTCCATGTTGTACTATGCTTAGCCTCCAAGTTTCACACCAATTAGATTATTAGAACTCGAGTTATTGATCAATCTTTGTTGCCATATATTGTGGAGGCTGATTATAGCCGATCCCTATGGAGGGATGGGTACCGATCCCTCTAGCTTGCTCCAAATGTTATGCGATCCCTATGGGGTATTCCACATGTTGTAATTAGCTTATCCTCCAAGTTTCATGTCAATTGGATGTATAGTTGTTGAGATATTGACCAATCACTGCTAGAATTGAATATAGTGGATCCCTATAAGGGAAGAGTACCGATCCCTATGGAGGGATCGGTAGTACCGATCCCTTCAAGTTTCATGTTTTAGGGTGTGATCCCTAGGGTGAACTTCCTAGGGTCCCATCTTGATGTTCCTAGAGTTTCACTTCGATTCCTCTTGTGGTTGTTGAGATATTAATTATTTTCTATCGAAATGCACTTCCTCCTATGTGTTGGACCATATTCCATACTTCGAACATTCTGCCTCGCATATCTATCAATTCCATTCAATCTCGACTTCATGTTATTACCTGTACTTGAGGGTCCCACAATCATCACCTTGACTCATTGGCCTCAATAATCGTGAAGTCTGTTGGTTAAATCTGCCTGTCTACTGTCTTGGCAGAAAGTGGGTTAACACTTTGCCCTCCAAAACATGCCATGCGATAGGAAGGTATTTTGAATTGTCGTAAATCCAAAGTACGAAATCCATGATCTATTGGTAGCCGTATTTTTCAATCCAGAATCCAATCCATTTCCAATCCAAATCCACGATCTCTCCGAATCATTAGTGAATCCATGATTGTTCCGAGTCGATATCCAATTCTAATACATTCCAAATCCTTAGCCAAATCCATATCTATCCAAAGCCAATAGCCAAATCTATGATCTTACCGAATCGTTTGCTAAATCCAAAGCCTCAATCTCACCGAATCCTTGCCGAACACAACTATATTCGACAGCCTGAGTAGGCCGATCCATCACGTTCGAGCGAGGTGACATACCCCTTGCCAGGCATAGTCCATACATGACGACCATGATCTCTCTGGATCCTTATCGAGCACAATCCATACTCAACAACCAGAGGAGGCTGATTCATCGCATTCGAGCAAAGCGACCTACCCCTTACCAGGCATAGTCCATACCTGATGACCTTGATCTCTTTGGATCCTTGCCGAGCACAATCCATACTTGACGACCTGAGTAGGCCAATCCATCGTGTTCAAGTGAAACGACCTACCCCTTTCTAGGCATGGTCCATACCTGATGACCTTGATCTCTCTGGAACCTTTCCAAGCACAATCCATACTCGATGACCTGAGTAGGCCGATCCATCGCATTCGAGCGATGCGACCTACCCCTTGTCAGGCATAGTCCATACCCGACGACCTGTGTTATCTATTACATTGATCCAAATTTAAACGTTCCCAAGACATTTGCCAAATATAAAATAAGAGTTTGTACAACCAATAAACCAGAGTTCGAAGAAAACAAGAAGAAAAAATAAGAAAAAAAATTAATTTTACAAACTCAAGCACTACGGTTTATCATCATCTCAAAGCATGCCTAGGGTAATCGTGTGGCTGATGCACTCAGTCGCAAACACTCGGCGGTAGTTTCTATGATGATAGCCGAGTGGGATATTCTTGAGACTCTTTCTATGTGTGATATTCTAAATCGAGCTCCGTCTTCTGATCCTCAGATCTTGTTATTCAGCTTGGAAGTCTGACCTATTCTATTGGATCGCATTGCCCATGCTCAGCGGCAGGATCTAGACTTGTTGCGATATCTTCGTCTCCTTGAGTCGGGATCCAGTGATGAGACATTGTTGGATTATTCTATTGATTATCATCGGTGTCTTCGCAGGAAGAACCGTATTTTGGTACCATCTGACTTATCACTTAGGCATGACATTCTGGACGAGTGTCATCGCACTAAGTACACCATCCATCCCGGCTCGAGCAAGATGTATGATGATATGTGTCGGGTTTATTATTGGGAAGGGTTGAAGAAAGATGTTGCAAGTTATGTGAGCTGTTGCATGACTTGTCAACAGATCAAGGCCGAACACCAGCGTCCATCTGGTCTTCTTCAGCCGCTAGAGATTCCATTGTGGAAATGGGATCAGATATCCATGGATTTTATTGACGGTTTGCCTCGATCGAGGTCAGACCATACTTCTATTTGGGTCATCGTCGATCGCTTGACCAAATCAGCTCATTTCATTCCTATTAAGTCCACTCGGACTGCTCCTCAGCTTGCCAAGCTATATGTGAAGGAAATCGTTCGACTTCATGTCATTTCTAGCTCTATCGTCTGTGATCGAGACACTATCTTTACTAGTCACTTCTGGAAGTGCCTACAGTCAGCTTTGGGCTCAAAGCTGAATCTCTCGACTACTTATCATCCTCAGACCGACGGTCAGACGGAGAGGGTGAATCGTGTTTTAGAGGATCTTTTACGCTGTTGTATTCTGGATTTCGGAGGTAGTTGGGAGGATCACTTACCGCTTGTAGAGTTCTCCTACAACAATAGCTTTCAGTCTAGTATTGGCATGGCTCCTTTCGAGGCTCTTTACAGAAGGCCATGTCGTTCTCCTTCGTGTTGGTTAGAATCTGGCGAGAAGCTCATTCTTGGTCCAGATTCAGTTCGGGAATCTTCTGAGAAGATTATTCTTATTCGTCAGAGAATGAAAGAGGCGCAGAATCGTCAGAAATCCTACGCGGACAACCGCAGGAAGCCTCTTGAGTTCTCCATTGGTGATCATATCTTTATTCGGATATCTCCTATGAAAGGGGTTGTGCGTTTCAGCTCTACAAGGAAGTTGGCTCCTCGCTATGTTGGACCATTTCCTATTACGGAACGCATTGGCCCCGTGGCTTATTGTGTGGCTCTACCTGCTCACTTCTCTGGAATGCACGACGTGTTCCATGTTTCCCAGCTTCGCATGTGTGTCCGCGATCCTGATTCTATCTTTGAGCCGCATGCTGTGCCTGATTTAGAGATCTTACCTGATTTATCTTTGGAGCAGCAACCTCTTCGTGTGCTTGATTCGGAGGTTAGATGCCTTCGCAACAAAGAGGTTCCACTCGTGAAGATTCAATGGTCACCGAATCCTAAGGACTGCACTTGGGAGACCAGAGAATCTATCGAACGCTCTTATCCTGGCTTTCTCCCATCTTCTTCTATGGGTGAGAATTCTCTATTTTATCTCTATCACTTCTTTTGTGGATTTGACGTTATAGACGACATCTATCTTAAGGAATTGCGGGGACGCAATTTTCTTAAGGGGGGGAGTCTGTAACAACCCGGGATTTGCATTACCAACTAATAAATAAAAGTTAGGATTTTTATTTATTTTAATGAAGCATAAAAAAATTTGGAATAACAAAATTTATGTGAAAAAGGCTATTTTAATTAAATGGGAAATATGAGATTTTAAAATGAGAATAAAATGTTATTTTTGGAAAGTTAAATATTTTAGGAGAGATTTTAAAACGGGTTTGGATAAGAAAAATGAGTTTTATAAACATACATGAACACTTAGACTAATTTTTGGAAAACATGAAATAACTCTCTTCATATTGGGTTATTAAACCTTACCCAATAACCCACCCTAAACTTCCTCTATAAATTATCTCAAACTCTCCTAACCTCATTCATCAAAACCCTAACCATTTCCTAAAGCTTTCATAACAAAAATGGCCTCCATCTTCATCTCCTTCTAGTTTTAGCTTATGCAAGTCATTCTATGCAAAGGTAATGCAAATACCCACCTCAAATCCATTTTTATATCTTTCTTATTTCTGAAATTGATTTGGTAACACATGTTTTATGTGTTTTTTTGATCTTATAGCCTCCTAATCATCTTTTGCTAACTTGGATTGATGCTATAGTAGTCTTTGTTGCTTTCTAGAGAGGTATATTGCTAAAAACCTCTTCTAATATGTGTTTAATCATCTTTTGATTTTGGTAATCAGTTAGTAACACATGTTTTTTTATGTAACATGTGAATCATAGCTCTTTGATCATCTTTGCTTTCATTTTGGAGTGTGCACATAAGGTACTTGTAATATATGCTAGCTGAAATTATAATTAGTTTATTGCTGTTAGTAAATTAGGCATATCTCATTCATCTTAAATCGGAATTAAGATTTTCTTGAAGTTCTGAAAAGCTTATTCCGTAGCCTATAACTTTTATGTTTTGAGCTTTGCCTAATTTTGTGGTTTGAATAGTCGAAATCACGTTTGTTTGTCGCTGACCTGAGAACAAACTACAGGGTTGATAAAATAAAACCCTGAAATTGATTTGGCCATAAGTTACTCGTTTCTTATCCGAATTAGATAATTTTGGATGTTCCGGAAAGGCTAAAACATATGCTACAATTTTTGTTCATTGAGTTTTCTATAATTTTGCCAATTAGATGACCTGAAATGCATTCAAAGACAGAAGACCAATTCTGTCTTTAACAAGTTATCTTGAGTTTCAATCTGATATTGTTTTGCATGTATCTCTCACGTTTTTGATCCGAATTAGATAATTTTGGATGTTCTGGAAAGCGTAGATTTAGAGCTAAAACTTTCATGTTTTGAGTTTCATGAAATTTCGAAGTTAATTTGGTCAAAACTGTGCATTCTTACCACTGTCCCGAGAGCACAATGACAGTGATATAAAATTTAGATCTGAGAATTGTTTTAGTCATAGAATTTTCATCTCTGGTCGGAATTTGATGATCTTGGTCATTCCGGAAAGCTTCGAAACTAAGCTACAACTTTCATTTTATTCATTTTGCCAGAATTTGAAGTTTACTATGCCAAAATTGTGGTTTTTCATCTCTGGCCAGTTAGTGCATAGCTATAGGCCTTAGTCTCTTTTCTCCCGTTGTTTTCAGCGTAGAACCCCGACTTTGCGACGCCATCCCGGGCTCGTCCTTTGTCGGATTTCATCGTTTTTGGTCTCGTCAAAAAGATGAGATCGAGATCTTTAACCATGAAAAGTTTGGTTTAGATCTGGGTGCATTAGGTACTTCGTTTCTATTGCCGAAGTAGCACCCAGAAACTGTTTTACAATAGTGATCAGTTTCAGTTATCGTCGGACCAACTTCGAAACATTGTCGTTTTTTCATTTCAAGTCGAAACCGAACGATTCTTATTGCATATCAAAGTAGGAGTACTTTTCTACACTCCTGCAAATTTTCATCAAGATCTGAGTTCATGTGACCCTTCGACCATGTCGTCGAAGTGGGACCTTTACACTGTTTTGACACAGTAAAGTTTTATGATTTTTGTCCGACTTTGAGACGATGTCGTTTCTTCGTTTCAAGTCGGAATTTCCTGATTCTTTTTGCATCTTAAAGTAGGGATGTTCGACTACATGCCTGCAAATTTTCATGACATTTGGACACAGTTTACTAGTCCAAATAAATTGCCGAACTTTGGTTCGCGTCAGTTTTGTTGAATGTTTACAAACACAATATTTTTCACTGATTTTCTGGTTTTATTGATTTCTTTGAGATTTGTCTCTAGATTTCGTACACGGCACTCCTAAATGGCTTTCGAAATTATTATATAATATTATTTTTAATTATTAAATTAATTACTCCATAATAGGAGATTTTTCAAAAGCCATTTTAAAGTGATTTCAAAATCAATTATAAATCCGTTTCGCACCATTATTTTCTATAATAAAAACCTCACACTCACTTTTTAGCACGTCGAGCGAAGTGGAAAGGTGCTTAAACGGTTAGGAAATCTCCGGCCTATGGAACCGTGTGTATTTTCTTTCCGGTTAATCCCCGACCTATTCGATTGATCGTTTTGACCTTTGGGTCTAGTTTACCGATGATACGAGGTGGACTTTTTATTGTTTGGAGTGTGAGCTTGCTATTGGTTAGGAAACCGTTTAGTGCGAACGTGGGGTATGGCACTCATTGTTAACACTTTACGGGTTCCTCTCCAAGAAGTTAGTGACACATTAGCCTCTGGGCGGCCAGTACTGGACCTCTGGGTAACCACGCCTCTGGGCAACCGTCTCTGGACACCTGCTCTATGGAGCAGTTTATTTTTCGGCATGTGCCTCTGGGCCTTTATCCTTCTGGGAAGGATCTTGCCGTCTCGCGCGTTCCGCATCTGTGCGAGTGATCGATCACAACTCTACAGTACTTGGCAACAACGACTCTGGTCGGTGCACGTGCAATATTGGTATTATTTGATGATTTTTATATCCATTCGAGTACCGCCATTCGGTGTTGGTTCTATGGAACCATACGATGTAAGTGCGATTACCTTGTGGATTCACAGTGTCTCTGGACACTGCTTTTCAGTGTTGGATTTCATTGACTTATCAGTATATCCCCATTGCTCTTTGGAGCATCGATCTTTGCTTGGGCATTGATTACAGACTCTGGTCACTCTTGGGATTATTGCCTATGGGCATCTTTTTATAGCTTTGGCTACGCAGATGATATGAGGCGATTTTATTTATTCTACACTTTGGTGTTGATTTCTCTTTGGAGATTTTTATTGTTTATTGATGATTAGGGATCGTCATTATATTCATGTGGTTCATAATATACTTCTCTTTGGATAAGTACTGTTTTATTTATGTACCGCATTACTATATATCTCAGTTATTACTGATTGTTTAGCTAGCCTGACCCGAGTGTTTTCGCTCGAGTCAGACCGAGTTGTTTCAGGTTAGGTCTCTGGACTTAGCTTCTGTGCTTCCGCTTGGACATTATCTGCTATGCTGATAGATAGCGCTTTTATTTGTCCACTATTCCGCTACTCTATTATTATTCAGACTTTGATATGTACATATTTTTAACCCACATGTGTGGGCAGTGGCTTTGTACCCACTTATTGTATTTGGATCTGTATTGACGATGTATTGTTCTGGGATTTTATATCTGTTATGTGATTCTGTTCTGTGATGTTTTATCATTTAATATTATGCTTTGTCCTGATAGATCTTTAGCCATTTTTAATTTCGTTATAAGTATTTACTGAATATGTCGAACCACTTGAAAAAAATATATAGATACCATCCTTTCGACGTATTCAGTAGATAGTTATAGCTTGATTACAAATGGTCGCTTCCACTATACTCTATTCTCCGCTTTAACAGACAGTATTACTCCCGTAATACTCTTTGTTACAGTGGGTCTCAGAGTGGGGCGTTACAAAAATATTAAGGGAATTAATTAAGGAATTCCGAAATTTATAGAATTCGTGTGAAACGAGTTGGGAAATTTTACAAATAAAGTTGTAAATGATTTTTGAGAAAAGAAAAGGAAATAAGAGGAATATTTTCCAAGTTTCGAATATCAAATGAAGTGAAGGAAATATTCTAAGTATTGGGAAAGTTGGAAATGTTCCGTGAAGATAAAAAGGGTTTGAAACTATTTCCAAATGTTGAGGAACTAAAAATAATATCTTATAAAGATATTTTGAGACAAATTTTGGAAAATTTATAAAAGGCCTGATGATTGTTATGGATGTGTATTGATAGTTAAATAACCGACTATCAAATTTTGGCCAATTTCGTTAATCGTTTCGAAGAGACCGGGATCGGATTTAATTATCTGAAAACCACTTCGATACGGTTTGAACATTACGAATGAATATCGTGAAGATGACGAAGACGGTGATTCGGTTTGTCCAAACCCAGGGCAACTTGTATGGATGAATGCTATCAGTACATTGTCATTGGAGGACAATGAGCATTCTAAGTGAATATTTCTAAAAAGGTAACGCTTAGCCTCGAGCCTTGTAACGACCCGTTATTTTGGACCGTTCAAATCGACAATAAATTCACACATGTCTGACTTAAATAATTCAAAACAATAGATTGTTAATTTAAATTTGGAAAACTCAGCATATAAAATAAATAAATCGATCACAGAATCACAGACGTAGAGTAATACAATAATACGCAGCGGAATAAATAAATAGTAGTTCATGAAGCTACTATATAAACATCAGAGTTAGAAATAAAATACAACATAATATCTCAAATGCAGTGAAGTCTCCAGTACCACAGATGACTTCTCTGAACAAATCAATTAGAAGAGCTGAAAGCTGAGGTGATAGTTGGATCTCCAAAGGAAGCTCCAAACTCCAAAGGTGAGTCTCGAATGCTGTATCACTCGGTCTGACCCAAGCGTAAAGCAAAACACAAAACACTCGAGTCAGGATTAACATTCTTATATAAATAAATCCAACTCAAGTGAAATATCAACTGAAATACAAGTAACTCAGAGGATGTTTGGGATAACCATCCTCTAAGGATCTGCGGAACTATCTACAAGGTAGAAATATACACTATAACACCGTGGTCATTTCAAATTAATTTATTCTTCAAACCCAAATATCATTTCATTTCAAATATATCTATTTTCCTCAATAATTTATAAAGTAAAGTATTTATAATTTCCCCAAGTCTCACAAATTGATTCAAATCAACTCAAATTTCAAATTCCAATTTAATTCAATCTAAATTTTTCCATTTTAATTCAATTCAGTTTCTTAATAACAAATTCAAATTATATTGATTTCAAATGCAGATCTTAATCACAAAATAAACCATTTAAATTCCAATATATTTCAAAGCTTTAATATTCAAAAATTTCAAAGTTAAATTTAACAGTTTCATATAGCTCTTGATTTAACTTCATTTATTATTTAATCAGGGAATATTCACTTAATAAATTCAATATCATTTAACTAGCTTAAATTACATTTTTACTAAATATTTCCTTAAATTTATTTAAACAAGAAATATTTATTAAATTACTTAAATCAAACCCAAGTTATAAATCATATCTTAAATCTCAATTTCAATAAGTTTCAAATCGGTTTAATTATATAAATTATCTTCCCAACCTTAACTTATTCAAATTATTACTAAAATCTATTTTGAAACATAAATTTAAATACTTAACCATAATATATGTATTAAATCAATCTTAATTAAATTAAATAATTTAAGAATCAACATTAATTAAACCATATATTTCTTTCCAAGTCCATAGAATTTTTTTAAAAAAATATTTATATATATGGACCAACGGTGTCTGTATATATATCTATCATATGGTTAAGTGATACGGATATTTATCATTTCAATCCGTAATTTAAATATATACGGGTAGATATAATTTCAACCCGTAATCCCAATTTCAATTCAAATGAATATCGCTTGGGTTTATCATTTAAACCCATAACGATTTTCTCCTATTCTAAAGTTCGTTCGGGTATGTATCATTTCAACCGATAGTGAATTCTAAACTACAGGGTACTTGCAGAGTGATAACAGATAATAATAATATAACAGGATATGATGATAATATAACAACAGACATATATCAACAGTAATTAAATAAAGTATAAACAATAGGATATGGTGTCATATCCCATAGGTGAACAGTTTACAGATAATAGCATATATAACAGATTTACTAACTTCAGAAGTATATTTCAATTGTCGTTTCAATTAAAACCAAATTTAATAAATAAAAGAACGTTAATCGTGACTGATTGCTCACCTTTCGAGGCTAGAGAATATAGAAGGAGACACGGATACGCACACTGATACAGACACTGAAATTAAATTTCAAATCCAAGCAAAGCAAAATCGGCACGAATTCAACGATCAAAGCTGATTGGCTCGAATTGATGAAACAGATCAGATCAGAACTGGAACGATGAAGGTAAATGGTATAAGCGAACTTTTATAACCACCTATAACTATATATACACATATGAAATTTATATTCTAAGTTCAAACATCACAAATTTAATTTACATGTTTTTCAAACATATAAATAAATAAATCAATCAAGCTTACATTTTTTTTTAAAATCAACATACACTTAAAATAATATATATATACTAACACCTTTATACTAAACTTATATAACTAGTATATATATATTCTCAAACAGATAAAATAAATGTTTAAATATGAATACCTAAAAGAAAACTTTTTTATATATAACTATTTCTATATATATATATTTAATGTTATATATATATATATATATAATTTAAATCCATCCATTTTTTTACATTCAATAACATATTATATTCAACCTATATAAATTTCCAAATTATATATGTGTATTAAAATAATTTATAAAGTAGAGTATTTATAAAATCATCTTAAATCCAAAATAGTATAAATATAATACTGTAACAAAATATATACAATCATCAACTAAATAAGTCAGTACCACATAGAAACCCATATGGTAACAAACCGCATAATATACATATATTAAAGTATTTTATATAGTTTGTAAAAAAACAAATATATGACTTACATAAGCGAATAACCATATTATAGGAAACCTGATATCAACAAATAGAAGCTGACCCATATTAAAATATAAAACACAATATATATATATATATATATATATATTCTTATTAAAAATGAAAGATACTTATTTTATAGTATGTTCCCTTCAAAATGTCGCATACATAATTCAAAATATTAACATGACTTATAAACTGTGAGGAAGATCAAATAGAAACTATATATAAATATACATTGTCATGTTATGAAAATAAACTTTTGAAAAAAATAGTATTCAATACTTATATAAATAGTATGTATATCACAACTAACAAAACAAAAAACAAAAACAAAAAAAAACATATAATTACGAATATAAATCAAAACATATATATGCTTACATGCCCATACCTCACTGATCAAACAGAAGCAACCGGAAGGCGAGGTGATGGGTTTCATTTGATGAGGAGGTTTGGAAGAAAAGTGAAGTGGCGGATGCAAATAATGGTGACAGCTGCATGCTTCAGTTTGCTTTTTTTCATCAAAGAAAAGTAGGGAGGGGAACGGACAGATCTAGAGAAAAGAGAAGTGAAAGCGAAAATAAATAGGGATGAACCGCATGTTTTCAGGCAAATATAACGGAAGAAAATGAACAGGCAACCAAATTTTAAGTGAATAAATAAATAAAAGTGATTGTAACGGTCAACCCTTGATTTGGTGAAAATAATTGTAGCAATTAATAAAAGAAATAAATAGCAACGGTCACGTTGCTTTGATTCAGCTGACCCATAAAAGCAAATTATTTATAATTTAAACGGTAGGAAACGTAAAGAAATGTACCACCATAAAATGAAATTGATACCGTCTGTGCATTGATTCTGCAATATTTATTAAAGCAATTGATTGATGCGCGTTTAAATTTGAAAGGAAGGAAAGAGAAAAGTCACGGTTAAAGGTAAGCTTTAAATTTTTAATAAATACAAAACACATCTAAGTTTATACGTTTATAACTTTCCAGCTGTAGTGTATATATATAATGAATGGTCATAAAGAAAGAAGTGGAAACAGGGAGCGTAGGAAAGGAAAGGTTAGAAAAATAAAATTTTGTTGAGAAATGAATATTTGCGTGAGTTATATAGGTTTGATCAGAGAGGTAGCGTGATTTAAGGAGAAGAAAGAACGACAATAAATCAACTTGCTTTGAAATGGAAAGGAAATTAAACTAGCGTTGATTTTTTTTTAGCAATTATAGGCAAGAAATAAGATATTGATTTTAAAAAAAAGGCCACGATTTTGATTGAGCACTGATTTTTCTTGTTATACACGGTTACTAGATTTTTAACAAATTTTAAGCAAATGGGTTTCGAAATTAAAGCAGAAGAAACGGTCAGCTAAGATTAATTTTTGGAATAAGATTTTTAAACAATATTGAATGCGTTTAAAATTTAAAGCTCGCGTTGATGGGAACAATGGTAAGAAATTAAAAATGTGAACGGTTATAAAATTTGTAAATAACGTTCCTATTAAATCAGGAGAGTAAAAGGAAAGTGAATAAAATTAGAATGCGTACAATAGACGCAGTGATTTTTGTCCAAAAAAAATAAAAATAAAATGAAAATAACGGATTTAAATTTTATACGTTTTTTGTATGTATATATACATTATTTATTCCATCAAATAACGCGCCTTTTAAACGCGTAATTAAACAGTTTATTTATACACAAAGTTTTGGAAATTTATTACTTATATAAAAGTATGATTTGTTTATACATTTACTAAGAAATTTATTTCAAAAAATGTATATAAGTAAAATATAAAATATTATATTTTAAAAGTATAAAATCATTTTTTTAAGAACAAAAGGTGAAATAAACGTTGTTACGAATATATTAAATTAAACCAAAAGATTAAAAATTAAAAATTTAAAGATTTATAACTTCAATAAATGTAAAGTTTTAACCAAAATAAGAATTTTAGAATTTTCACGCTAATAAAAATCTTGGGTGATTATTTATAGTTAAATTTAGACAGTCAAATTTTCGAAAAATAAAACCCCAGAGTTATAAATAAAGAATAAAATATTGCTAAAATTTGGGCTGTTACACTCTCCCCCACTCAAAACTTTTCGTCCCCGAAAAAGAAGGAGGTAGGAGAATTAAAACAACCAGAAAGAAAATAGATTGAAAGACAAGATAAACAATAAATTTGACTTGAAATATTCATTTGAAAACTTCACTTGGAAATCAATTTTCTTTAATACTTCAATATTTTTACCAAACTCATTTGAATTTTTTTTTTCTTAAGATACTTTCAACATTATAGATACATCAATAATCATTTTATTTAAACATGTTTTATTAAATTAATAACTTCAAAATATTTATAACACTAAAATTTTCTATTAAACAATGTAGTATATACAAATAAGCAATATTTAAAAAGGATATATCCAACAAGGAAGGAAGGTAGATTTGGAAAACAGAATCAAGGTGAATAACTAAACTGAGCAGATAAGGTAGATGCAAGGAATAGTATCGGGCACGAATAATTAATCTAGAACCATAAGAATTTCAGTTTCGAATAATAATACAGAATTTCTTTGTTAGAAATACTTTTATAATAAAATACTTTTATATCAAAACAAATTTCTTTTCGAAAATACTTTTAATAACTCGATGTTTCAACAAGTTTATCCTCGTTCTTGCAGACTCTGGCCATGCGTTGATCAGGCGCAAAGCTAGAATTCTTCAAGTACTTAGTAGACCTGTTTCAACACCCAGTGAAAATACTAGAAAAACTTTTAAAAACAGATATGGAAAGTACAATCCAAACAAAAAAACAAACAAAACCTTTGTCTAACCATGGTTCGCAGATACACAATGGTTACGCCTGGATCCCCTAGGAAACAATCCATATCCGTAAGCTTTGTCAGCCCTGCGAGTTACGCCATGATGACTAGTAGAGTGCAGGATACACAATGGTTACGTCTGGATCCCCCAGGAAACAATCCGTACCCATAGGCAAGACTCAGCCAAGCAGTTGCGCTACTATTCGCGACCTACACAGATTGCAGGATACACAATGGTTACGCCTGGATCCCCCAGGAAACAATCCGTACCCCTAGGCAAGACTCAGCCAGGCAGTTGCGCTATGCAGTCGCGCTCGTAAGACCATGGGTAACGCCATGGAATTCGATGGACACTCGAGTATCATATCCGGAAAACCAAAAATCAGAGAATATCGATAGAATGAATCCACAATATGGCCACAAAGCGGATATCAAGCAGAAGGCACTTTCCATATCTTTACTTCGAAATATGTATCATATAGTACCTTTCAAATTAATTTCAAATATCATACTTATATAAAGTCCATTATATATAAGATTAAATTTTCAAATCAAATACCTTTCCAAAATCAATAGTATATCAAATCACACTTATCTAGACTTCAATTATATAAGATTTCACTTTTCAAATTGAGTACCTTTACAAATCTATAGTTTTCGAATCAACCTCATACTTATACAGACCAAATTTTTTTTATAAGTTCAATAACTCCCAAATCAGGTATTTAGAAAAAAATAAGGTTCTCAAATTTTAATTTGTTTCAATATTAGTTTAGTTTCAAAATCATATACAATCTCACTAAATTATTTCTTCTCAATTTAAATATCTTTAGTTTCAAAGTTTCCAACATAATAAATTTAGAAAATAATCCAAGTTTCTAAATCAATATCATTTAAGTCAACCAATCCATTCCAAAATCAATGGTTTTCAAAATCAATTTTATACCTACATAAGGTCCATCTTATATAAGGATCAAATTTTACAAAATAAATTTCGTTGTATGGAGAGCCATATGGGATTGAATATCTTTGCTTTTATGGGTTATATATCTTTGTAATTTAAATTGGAATTTTTCTTTTAGTAAGCAAGATATTCTAACATGACAGCTTTCACTTTCAGCGTCAAAACATATCAATGATATTAGAATATAAGATGTACATACGTCATCATTTCGCAAAATCACATTTGATCGCTCGCTCGATCACACAAGTTCGCTTTCGAACTAGTATTGTTCATTCGACTTCCCTAATGTAGATTTCGATCTGGTTTCTCGACTAGAAGCCACCAGTCTCCTTGCATAGCCATATACTATGATAGATAATTCTAGAATCAAGCCCAAAATCCATATCAAATATTCGCCATCAAGAATCGAATGAAAAATCCTAACACGAAATTGTGTCATTCACCTCGAACTTGTGTACTCAAACCTGGATCAACTTAATTATGCAAATAAAACAGCATACGTACAACTTATATATTTGTTCCAACTTGTTAAATATATAGTTTCATAAAGATGTTACTAAGTTAAAACGTTTTAAAATTTATTCAAAATATTTTGAAGACCAAATTCTTTTCAAAACATTTCAAATCTAAATTTCATATTAGAAAATTTTAAAATTGCCTTATTCATACTTTAACATACATACCAAACTTATATACTTTATACTTCAAAATTTCTTAGCTTTTGAAAAGTTAACCTTGATTTGGAAGTGTGCTCGAACCTTCAAAATAGTTGAAGAAATCATTTTCAAATTCAAGAGTTGGAAATCAACAACAAATCAGTAAATCAATTTCAAAAGATAGGTTTATATCAAATTCGAAACTCGAGGTCTGAACACCGGCTTACTTCAAATCATTTCAAATATATATATATATACATATATCTTTAGAATATCAAATCTTACTTCGGAATTTGAAATCAAAATGGTTTCACAAAATCACTCGCGTAGCAATGCTACTAAAGTGGCCTCTCCCCCACTATGAAACTCGAAAATCAATGTCGATGATGCGTGCACTCATCACCGAAATTATTTTCCAGCGACATAAGTGAGTTCTGGACTTCTATTTTCTTGAAAACTTCTTTGAAATTTCTTCGAAATCATTCAAAACTCAATAAAATCATTTGAAACATTTCAAATTCGGAAAATACTTTTAAATCATATTATTATTATATATTTCAAAATCTTAAAACCAGTTTCAAAATACCAGAGTTCAATTCTCGAATTTCAAATTTAAAATCCTTTAGTTATAAATCATTTTTAGATAGATCAAATTTCTTATATAATTTTTTTTTCAAAATTACAAATCCTTTCGAAACCTCAAATTCTCATTTTAAAATGGGTATATAATCTTTATCGAAAACATTTCACTTTTATATATATAATAAAATCATATTTATCAAGATAATACTTTCGATATATAAAACAATTTCTAAAGTATAAACAAGCCCGATTTTAAAAAGATGATTTAAGAATGGATTTCAAAACAAGGATAGAGATTCAAATTAGAGAACTCTAATCAAACAATAATTTTGATTCGAGGATAGGCTCAATCGAAGATGAGATAAATAAAATTTCAAAACAAAAGATGGATATACTTATATAAATCGTGGGTGACCTTAATCAGTCAACCGTTATTTCAAAATAAGATCGGTGTAGAATTCTGAGGCAAATCGTCATTCGATCGCCAGAGATAGAATTCGGCATAATAAGAGATAGCAGCATCTAAACCGAGTGATTTATAAATCTTCGGTGAATCAATGCCAATTGTAAAGGAGTTTCACCCCTTTACAAAACATTCAAAGATCGGCGGGATCGCCTATTCTTATAGAGATTATTCGAAGTGGAGTTATGGGATAATCCAGAATCAAAAGAATACCAATAGAGAGAGACAAGAATGAATTTTGGAACCGTAGGGAACGTTCCAAAGTTCAAAGGAAATCGAGTCAAAAGGAAGAGATTAAACTCAAACGAAAGTGATTCTGTAAATAAATTTACAATATATGCTAAGTTTCGCCTAGAGCCAAAGCTCTGATACCAACTGTAACGACCCGTTATTTTGGACCATTCAAATCGACAATAAATCCACATATGTCTGACTTGAATAATTCAAAACAATAGATTGTTAATTTAAATTTGGCAAACTCAGCATATAAAATAAATAAATCGATCATAGAATCACAGACATAGAGTAATACAATAATACGCAGCGGAATAAATAAATAGTAGTTCATGAAGCTACTATATAAACATTAGAGTTAGAAATAAAATACAATAGAATATGTCAAATGTAGTGAAGTCTCCAGTACAACAGATGACTTCTCTGAACAAATCAACTAGAAGAGCTGAAAGCTGAGGTGATAGTTGGATCTCCAAAGGAAGCTCCAAACTCCAAAGGTGAGTTCGAATGCTGTATCACTCGGTCTGACCCGAGCGTAAAGCAAAACACAAAACACTCGAGTCAGGATTAACATTCTTATATAAATAAAATCCAACTCAAGTGAAATATCAACTGAAATACAAGTAACTCAGAGGATGTTTGGGATAACCATCCTCTAAGGATCTGCGGAACTATCTACAAGGTAGAAATATACACTATAACACCGTGGTCACTTCAAATTAATTTATTCTTCAAACCCAAATATCATTTCATTTCAAATATATCTATTTTCCTCAATAATTCAATTTAATTCAATCTAAATTTTTCCATTTTAATTCAATTCAGTTTCTAAATAACAAATTCAAATTATATTGATTTCAAATGCAGATCTGAATCACAAAATAAACCATTTAAATTCCAATATATTTCAAAGCTTTAATATTCAACAATTTCAAAGTTAAATTTAACAGTTTCATATAGCTCTTGATTTAACTTCATTTATTATTTAATCAAGGAATATTCACTTAATAAATTCAATATCATTTAACTAGCTTAAATTACATTTTTACTAAATATTTCCTTAAATTTATTTAAACAAGAAATATTTATTAAATTACTTAAATCAAACCCAAGTTATAAATCATATCTTAAATCTCAATTTCAATAAGTTTCAAATCGGTTTAATTATATAAATTATCTTCCCAACCTTAACTTATTCAAATTATTACTAAAATCTATTTTGAAACATAAATTTAAATACTTAACCATAATATATGTATTAAATCAATCTTAATTAAATTAAATAATTTAAGAATCAACATTAATTAAACCATATATTTCTTTCCAAATCCATAGAATTTTTTTTTAAATATTTATATATATGGACCAGCGGTGTCTGTATATATATCTATCATATGGTTAAGTGATACGGATATTTATCATTTCAATCCATAATTTAAATATATACGGGTAGATATAATTTCAACCCGTAATCCCAATTTCAATTCAAATGAATATCGCTTGGGTTTATCATTTCAACCCATAACGATTTTCTCCTATTCTAAAGTCCGTTCGGGTATGTATCATTTCAACCCATAGTGAATTCTTAACTACAGGGTACTTGCAGAGTGATAACAGATCATCATAATAATATAACAGGATATGATGATAATATAACAACAGACATATATCAACAGTAATTAAATAAAGTATAAACAATAGGATATGGTGTCATATCCCATAGGTGAACAGTTTACAGATAATAGCATATATAACAGATTTACTAACTTCAGAAGTATATTTCAATTGTCGTTTCAATTAAAACCAAATTTAATAAATAAAAGAACGTTAATCGTGAGTGATTGCTCACCTTTCGAGGCTAGAGATTATAGAAGGTGACACGGATACGCACACTGATACAGACACTGAAATTAAATTTCAAATCCAAGCAAAGCCAAATCGGCACGAATTCAACGATCAAAGCTGATTGGCTCGAATTGATGAAACAGATCAGATCAGAACTGGAACGATGAAGGTAAATGGTATAAGCGAACTTTTATAACCACCTATAACTATATATACACATATGAAATTTATATTCTAAGTTCAAACATCACAAATTTAATTTACATGTTTTACAAACATATAAATAAATAAATAAATCAAGCTTACATTTTTTTTTAAAAATCAACATACACTTAAAATAATATATATATACTAACACCTTTATACTAAACTTATATAACTAGTATATATATATATTCTCAAACAGATAAAATAAATGTTTAAATATGAATACCTAAAAGAAAACTTTTTTATATATAACTATTTCTATATATATATTAAATGTTATATATATATATATATAATTTAAATCCATCCATTTTTTTACATTCAATAACATATTATATTCAACCTATATAAATTTCCAAATTATATATGTGTATTAAAATAATTTATAAAGTAGAGTATTTATAAAATCATCTTAAATCCAAAATAGTATAAATATAATACTGTAACAAAATATATACAATCATCAACTAAATAAGTCAGTACCACATAGAAACCCATATGGTAACAAACCGCATAATATACATATATTAAAGTATTTTATATAGTCTGTAAAAAAACAAATATATGAGTTACATAAGCGAATAACCATATTATAGGAAACCTGATATCAACAAATAGAAGCTGACCCATATTAAAATATAAAACACAATATATATATATACATATATATATATATTCTTATTAAAAATGAAAGATACTTATTTTATAGTATGTTCCCTTCAAAATGTCGCATACATAATTCAAAATATTAACATGACTTATAAGCTGTGAGGAAGATCAAATATAAACTATATATAAATATACATTGTCATGTTATGAAAATAAACTTTTGAAAAAAATAGTATTCAATACTTATATAAATAGTATGTATATCACAACTAACAAAAAAAACAAAAAAAACCATATAATTACGAATATAAATCAAAACATATATATGCTTACACGCCCATACCTCACTGATCAAACAGAAGCAACCGGAAGGCGAGGTGATGGGTTTCATTTGATGAGGAGGTTTGGAAGAAAAGTGAAGTGGCGGATGCAAATAATGGTGACAGCCGCATGCTTCAGTTTGCTTTTTTTCATCAAAGAAAAGTAGGGAGGGGAACGGACAAATCTAGAGAAAAGAGAAGTGAAAGCGAAAATAAATAGGGATGAACCGCATGTTTTCAGGCAAATATAACGGAAGAAAATGAATAGGCAACCAAATTTTAAGTGAATAAATAAATAAAAGTGATTGTAACGGTCAACCCTTGATTTGGTGAAAATAATTGTAGAAATTAATAAAAGAAATAAATAGCAACGGTCACGTTGCTTTGATTCAACTGACCCATAAAAGCAAATTATTTATAATTTAAACAGTAGGAAACGTAAAGAAACGTACCACCATAAAATGAAATTGATACCGTCTGTGCATTGATTCTGCAATATTTATTAAAGCAATTGATTGATGCACGTTTAAATTTGAACGGAAGGAAAGAGAAAAGTCGCAGTTAAAGGTAAGCTTTAAATTTTTAATAAATACAAAACGTATCTAAGTTTATACGTTTATAACTTTCTAGCTGTAGTGTATATATATAATGAATGGTCATAAAGAAAGAAGTGGAAACAGGGAGCGTAGGAAAGGAAAGGTTAGAAAAATAAAATTTTGTTGAGAAATGAATATTTGCATGAGTTATATAGGTTTGATCAGAGAGGTAGCGTGATTTAAGGAGAAGAAAGAACGGCAATAAATCAACTTGCTTTGAAACGGAAAGGAAATTAAACTAGCGTTGATTTTTTTTGAGCAATTATAGGCAAGAAATAAGATATTGATTTTAAAAAAAAAGGCCACGATTTTGATTGAGCACTGATTTTTCTTGTTATACACGGTTACTAGATTTTTAACAAATTTTAAGCAAATGAGTTTCGAAATTAAAGCAGAAGAAACGGTCAGCTAAGATTAATTTTTGGAATAAGATTTTTAAACAATATTGAATGCGTTTAAAATTTAAAGCTCGCGTTAATGGGAACAATGGTAAGAAATTAAAAATGTGAACGGTTATAAAATTTGTAAATAACGTTCCTATTAAATCAGGAGAGTAAAAGGAAAGTGAATAAAATTAGAATGCGTACAATAGACGCAGTGATTTTTGTCCAAAAAAAATAAAAATAAAATGAAAATAACGGATTTAAATTTTATACGTTTTTTGTATGTATATATACATTATTTATTCCATCAAATAACGCGCCTTTTAAACGCGTAATTAAACAGTTTATTTATACACAAAGTTTTGGAAATTTATTACTTATATAAAAGTATGATTTGTTTATACATTTACTAAGAAATTTATTTCAAAAAATGTATATAAGTAAAATATAAAATATTATATTTTAAAAGTATAAAATCATTTTTTTAAGAACAAAAGGTGAAATAAACGTTGTTACGAATATATTAAATTAAACCAAAAGATTAAAAATTAAAAATTTAAAGATTTATAACTTCAATAAATGTAAAGTTTTAACCAAAATAAGAATTTTAGAATTTTCACGCTAATAAAAATCTTGGGTGATTATTTATAATTAAATTTAGACAGTCAAATTTTCGAAAAATAAAACCCCAGAGTTATAAATAAAGAATAAAATATTGCTAAAATTTGGGCTGTTACAAGCCTCATCAACCGGGAATGACTGAAAATCAGGGGAGATGCAGCAAGGCTAAGTGGGTCGCACTCAAGTAGGGTAAGGTTACCCCTGTCTAGAGTCCCTTTCTTTTATTCGGCTGTGTGGTGTGGTTGTTGATCCCAACCGCGAGGTAATCTTATTCGGGCTATCCAGTTTAAGGGGTAGTCCGGTCTTATGTTGCAGGGGACCCCGGAGTGGTCCTCGGTACAGTGTTCCTAGACTTGTACTGTGACAGGTGGTACCCCAGTGCCTAATCATTCAGTTGGAATCCATTCTCCAATATGTGCCTTTACGGTTTTGATTGTAGAGCCTAGTATTGCTGGAATTTAATTAATGTAACAATTTCAGCTATTTGAGTAAGTATTTGTACTTAGAGACTATGATAATATCAGAGGATTTTGATATGAAATGTTTTGGTTATCGAAAGGTAAAAACCCGTCGTGTTTATTTGTGGCGTGGTCTTACGAGATACCTTTGATTTTTAAAGGATTTTTGAAACTTTAATAATTCAAAGAGTGTGTGTTTTCTCACGCTGGTTTTCAAGACTGACTCGGGTGTTATTTTATTATAATGCTCGGGTCAGACCGAGTATTACAGATACAGGGTAGGATGCTATGGAGCTCAAGAGATGAGCTGGACGACGAAGACTTATACCACATATCTGATTTGTATTCCGATGTGTATAGTATGTTGTATATTCAGCTTTTGTGAGGATAGGTTATTATAACTGTTCAGTATTGTGCTATTGATTGTGTTGTACTCTGATGATGTAATGTATAAAAACAGTTATAGTTCTTTTTGTATAAAGATCAGTTGTTATCTATTATATATTGTTACGATGTGATTGTGAGATTCTGTGTTGTTATTTCTATTTTCTTCTTCTACCTGTTTTCTTCTTAACCTAAAGATTCATATTTTCGTCCAATTTGAGTTGAGTGGAGGTGAAATATTGTCGACTCAAAGGGGTACGGATTTGCGGGTCTTTACAATTAGTCACATCCATATTTTCTGTTTGACCTTAGTTATATTAACCAACAGAAAACTACCAAGTGAGTCATTCCATAGTTATCCAATAATTATCACTACATAACTCCTTGGTGCCACCAGTAGTCATGAGTAATACACTGTCCGATATTTGGAGTGTATTTCGTACTCTAGTCTCAATGGATGTATCGATATCCAGTCTTGGTACATATTGACTAGGAATATTTAAAATGGTATATTTATTTTCATTATGATAAATTACTCACATTACAACACTTTGTAACTACTATTACAAAAAATACCATTTATGGATTTTCTACTAAATATACTTTTACTTAAATTAATTAAGTAATATAACACATTATATCAAGTATATAATAAAAAGAAAACACGTTTATTTTAAACAAGATTGATTTTCGAGTTAGATATATTAACAAATTACATAATTGCCCCTAGCGCATACCTCTAACTATATCTTATACAACATGTATGACTATATAAACAAATATATCCTCTCAACATATATGTAAAAGTAATGAGCGTATATCAATACAATACTCAATTGAAATCAATTCATTTTCTTATAATGAATAACATAACTTCCTATCATGCACACAAAACATTTAAACTATGCAGTTATACAATTTGATATACGTCAAACACAAGATCTTATAATCAATGTGTTCACATATAAAAAATGTACTTATTACTTCTATACATTGAAATATTTAAATATCCATATTATACAAATTAATCTGCAACATCTAAATTTTCTTTTATCTGCATGAATTCAGAACATTTTATTTTAATATTATTAAATAATGTAAACTTCACTTTTACTCATATATTTCAAATAAAATATTTATAAGCCTCATATTCACCAACCCATATTGGTAGACCAGATAAATATTTTCTGAATAAATGTATTTTTCTTTCTTGCGCTTACACAAGAACTGATATAGTTGTTTGCACTTATTTATAGATCGTAGACATTTTAACCCAAGTACCTCATTCTAAACCACTTTATGGGCTACTTAAATTATTTATTATTCACCATGATTCATAAATATCCATTTTATATTAACATAACTCATATCAATGCAAGTAATTTCTTTTTAATTCAATGTATACACCATCACGTAAAAAAGTTCAACATTCTTTATGTGAATATTTCCATATTTATTTATTACAGTATCCAATTCATACATACACTACATAAATACTTCTTTAAGTATTTATAAGATGGTCATTTTTCAAAAAAGTTTTTAAAGTATTTATTTCACAAATACAATTTCATTTTCATATATGTTTTCAAAATAAAAAAGGTTGTTTCTCGTATTCACTTAAAATACATATAATTTTCTAAAATATGTATATGCTTCAACATAACATTATTCATTAACTATAAAATATATAATTCCTTCCAAATACATGAATTTTTAATATTCTTTGTGAACTAATTACTTATAAGTTCATTAACACGGTAACTATAATCATATCCAGTATGCAAATATATTATCAAAGATCTATCACATGAATAGTCGTTTATATACCTATCATAACATAAACAAATTCAAAGCTTTTCATACAAACATATCAATATGCTACCATTTGAACCTTTTCAACATTTGAACAAACATATCATACTCTCAATAAATAATTTCATAGTTATTATGATAAATCCAACTTATAAGTCAATAAATATAAAGTCTCATTATTCAATTCCGAAATTGATTTATTATTACTTACTCTTCAAACACCTTTTCTAACATTAATCATAACATTAAATGCCATAAATTTATAGACATAAATAAATCATAATCATGCATAATTTAAATATCACACTTTTAATACTTATAATAGTTCATACAAATACATAAAGGAAATCAAAATTTCCATTATATATATATTTTGTCAAAAAGCATATACATATAAATATGATAGCTTACTATATAATTCTCTTTATAATTAATAGCATCACATACTTATAACTCATATTAATGCAGGTAATTCATTATCCTATGTACTTAAATCTCAATTTTAATAATAAGCATTATGTGTATGTATATGAATATAATATCATTTTCCAAATTATTCATACAAAATGAAAATTCTTATTATCCTATACATATATGTTATATATATTTACATGTATATTTATATAATATTATGGGAAAAAACAATATTAAATGTTCAACCTTTTGGTATTTTGGCTAAAGATGGTATTATTAAGTAATAAATATATTGTAAATACAACATTTATATGTGTTTATAGTGATATAACCCCCACTTGAACTGAAAGGATGAAATTGAAAATCCTCAATTATTAAGGTCATAACACTAGATTTAAAATTTTCAGTTCCTTCCTTATCTACACATTGTACAACTTAACCAGATAACCTTGTTCTTCTTTATCAATTAAAAATGCATAATTTGTACTCTTAATACCCATAGTTTATATTATCCCCTTTGTAACGATCTGCCTTTCTTACACCTAAAGATGACACTTAATACATTCTCGGTATTTGTGTGCCGATAATTTTAGTATCTGAAAGGCAGGTCGTTTGGGGTGTAGAAACAAGAAGATGGAACATAATCTCACAAAACGTGACAAATAACATATAATATATAAATCAAGTCTTTACGAAAGAAAGAACTTTATTTTAAACAATCATCATAGTGTTAGAACCACCATTCCTTGGTCTCAATGACAACAACTATACAATCACATATATTATATCTTATCAAGATTACAGGTATATACTACAAGAGATCGTCATGCTCAAAGATATCAAGACTCGAAGACAAACAAAGACTTATGAACCATGCTATGATTAGTAAGGTTATAATAGTGTATTAAGAGTCTTAGAAAAACATTGTAAGATCTCCTTGAGTATAAATATGCACAAAAATATTCATATATTCAACATTGGCATATAAAAACTATAATATTCAAATATCAATATTTTTAGGAATTTAATTCCTGAAGCCACAGACGTCTGAATTTTTCCCACAGACGTCTATCATATAGCAACTGCTCCATTCTGAAAGGATGCTTCATTTCATATTGAATAATAGCATCCCTTCTTCTTTGGTTACAGCCATTAAAACAATTAGATTTTATTTTAAATAGTAACAACTCATATGCATCTATTCAAACCTATATATACTTCAAAGATTGAGAATTGAATCAACGATTTCATAATCTATTCCCTTGATTTCTTATTGCTCTCTATTTACGTATTTGCTCATACATTGCTTACATATTCTCAAGCTATCATAATCAAAATATTATTTGGTTAAACCACTTCCTACAACTCAAAGTACTCACATTCACATACTCGAAGGAGATCATATGAAAAATTGTACTATTAGTTAAAATCCATTTATTTAGAACACAAAGTTGTCAGAAAAATACTTTTTGTATTAGCCTATTCCTCCGGGCAAAACGAGGGTTATTTGGTCAAAGGAAACACCAAAGGGGAGCTTCGAGACTGGACGTAGGATGGGAGGTCCGAACCAGTCTAAAATATCTGATGTGGTCGTTTTTATTATTTACCTTCTTTATATTCGATTATTGTTCTCTACTTAGTGTAATTTGTAACATACACTCTCACACTTACATATATAAGTTGCATTACATAAAGACCCTGTAGTGACTTACATTTGGTATCAAAGTTTCTCCCCCTTTTTTATGATGACAACTATACAATCGTTAGTTATAATAATAACTTGTGCTTAATTTTATCTCCCCCTATGTATAAGTTTTTTGAGTAATTTCTAATTCTTCTTCTAAGATTGTTAAGCCTGGACAGTTATACAGCCAGTCCTTGCAAATGTTGATAAATTCAACAATCAATATAGCGGAAAAGTAAAGAAATACATAGATATGTTTTGGGCATCCAGCTCATCTCCTAAACTCCAAAGCATTTGAAGCTAGTCTGGAAAATATGCTCGATCTGACCCGAGTGTTAAAATAAAATAACACTCAAATTAGTCTGGTAATACTAGCGTAAGAAAACTCAAGTAATGGGGTGAACATATAATAATTCTGTGATACCACACTGCTAACACGGTATGGATTTTTACCTTACAATATCCACATTTATAGATGAAGAAATTAGAAACAAATCAGAACTACAATTGTGACGCCCCACTCCGAGACCCACATTAGCAAAGAGTATTATGAGGTAACACTGTCTGCTAATGCGAAGAATAGAGCTGGTTAGCAGCGACCATCTATAGCCTTGGCTTAATTATCTATTGAGTATGCCGACAATGCCACTTCTTACCCAAGTGAATCGACATATCCAATACATACTTAATACAAAGCCATAGGTGGCTGAGGATCTATCAGAACAGAATATAACAACTCAAATGTAATATACATCACAGAACAATGAATCATCATAAACACATATACTGATACAAAACAGAGTATATAAAATGATACATATCAAGTGGTATATCAAACCACAATATACAGACGAGTACACAAGAATACATATCAGAGTTACAACGGATAAGGACTACACAAAAGCTAAGACAAAAGAAACTAGCGGAGTAGTCCATGTGGAAGCAAAATAGGCTAAGTCCAAAAGCACCTAACCTGAAACATCTCGGTCTGACCCGAGTATAAAATACACGGGTCAGCCTAGCTAAACAAATCAGTTAGATAAACTGAACAAAAATAAACCTGCAAGGTTACAAAGTATGACAAATATCTCTAAAAAGAGATAACACAATCATCTAATCAAAAGATGAACATAGCAAAACAAGCCTCATATCATCCGCATCTCAATAAACAAAGGACAAGAATATCCCAAAGCAAGCCAAAAGCAAATAACAAATACCCATAAGGTATACAAGTTCCACAAGGTAACCGCTATACATCATGCGGCTCAAAAAGACCAACACCGAAGGGCGATACCAAGGGAATATAATATCAATGAAACATAAGATTGCTCGAGCTCAGTACTGTATAAACAAGGATCCATAAGCCCGAAGGCTCCAAACCCAATATCACTTGAGCCGGGGCGAAGGACCAACTCCAAAACGATATTAAAGGCAACAAACCCGAAGGCACAAACCCGAAGGTAAAAACTCGAAGGCAACATACCCGAAGGCAACAAACCGTAGTGGTGAAGGTCCGGAGGCCTAGTACTGGACACCACTAACTGGCAAAATGTGTCATAACTCTCGAAAAGGAATCCGAAAAGTGTTAACGTGAGTCCCATAACCACTCGTTCGCACTAAACGGTTTACTATCCGTCAGTCAATTTCACACTCAAAGAAGTACAAAGTTCACCTCATTTCATTGGTAAACCAGATCAAAGGTCAAAACGTTCAAACGAATAGATTGGGAATTAACTGAAAAGATGAACGCACGTGTTCATTGCACGCGTTTTATCTAATCATTTAATTCTCCTCCCACATCGCTCGGAGTGCGAAGATGTGTGTGTGTTTTAATTAGAATTTATAAATTGGAGAAGGGAGCTTTTAATATGATTCGAAAGATTATTTTATAAAAAGCCGTGAATGAAGTCAAGAATAAGTTATCAAAGCCAAAGAGGCAATAACAACCACTAAGAACCAACATGAATCGATAAAATTCGGAAAACCAATCAAAATGAGCATAAATAGGCAAAACAGGAAAACAGGAGCAGGTCAGTCGACTGAACCCGATTTCCTGCATTTCCTATCCTATAACAAATGAAGTGCAAACTCTCTCAATTTGCAACCGGACGAGCAACGGCGCTAAGGGTTTACGCCAATCGACTACCCGACCCTATATGCTCCTTGATGCATCACCAAAAGCATGATCAAACATCCATAAAATGATTTTCACACAAATTTGACTTAAAAACCCAAAAATTGGAATATTCACAAAACCAATCCAAATCAAGAGCAAATGCACATGAAGAAGTGTTAGGAATTCATACCTAACAATCAAAGATAATTATAGACCTAGATGTGAGATAAAAATCTCACCTTTAACCCAAAAACAAGGAAGAAGGAGCACAATTGCAAGGAGAAGACCAACCAATCTCCACTTCAACTCAACAAGCTTCAATCTAAGATCAAAACCAATATTTCCTAAGTTTAGGTTTAGGAATTTCTGAGATTGAAGAGAGAAAGAGATAGAGAAGATGAAGAGGAGGCTTACCAATAGCTTCTATTTGATTTTTAGAGTAAGAATTTGAGCTTGCAAGAGGAACTAGGGTTTGCAATTTCTATTTCCTCTTCCCTTCCACCATTTTTAGTTTTTGACTTGTGTTTGAGGAATGAAAATGAGTGAATGGAAGGAGATCGGCTGAGCTAGGGTATTAGTTAAGCTAGTGGGCTGAACCCAAACCCAAAACCCAATAGAAAAGGTAGCGAAATTCGACTTACTCCAAACATATCAAAGATTATACTCAAAAAGATCGCAAACGCCATTTTGGACTCAATGGAGGTGGTTTCGAGCTCCAATTCAGCCGTTTGCAAAAAGTAGCTTTTCGGACCATAATCCGACGAATGATGTTATATTTAAATAAAATATTTAAATATACGACCGATAAATATGCGGGTTGTTACAACAATCCAAACAAGAATAAATGAGTGTAGACAGATACAAATCCAAACTTCAAGAATGAACACAAATAATTAAACATCGAAAAGAACCTTGGTCACTTTTCAATGCAATTAAGAAAACAATTCAATGATTTGAATTAACAATAAGGAAAGGAAT
Source organism: Allium fistulosum (assembly GCA_030737815.1). NCBI lineage: Eukaryota > Viridiplantae > Streptophyta > Magnoliopsida > Asparagales > Amaryllidaceae > Allium > Allium fistulosum. The sequence continues at coordinate 1,152,043,439 of CM060905.1, forward strand.
TTTCCAACAATATGTGTGGGACCACACCACCAACTGTGGGACGGGTTTCCTTTCATAATAACAATATCTAATCTCAAACATGAATGTGAATAATTAAACATCGTGAAGTGCTCTCAGCACCTCCAGATGTAATTAAGAAAGAAGTTAATTTAAAAACTTGGAATCAAAGGAAAGAAATGGTAAATTTTCCAACGATGACTAGGAGGGTGCGCCCTCCTATACCAAAAATATACCTCTAGAAATATACTTGAGAGGGTTATATACTCTATGATACCTCACGGGAACTCCAAGCTGGACTCCACCAACCTTACTGAGAATTCGAGGATTTCAAATCTCAATGCGCTAACTGAATCCAATCTAGAGTGGATGTGAATATACCTTAATGTAACAACCCACCTTTCTGACCCCAGGGAACGTCACTTAATGAATCTTTGGTGTTCATGTGCCGTTGCCCAAGCATCGGAAAGATGAATCGTCGTGGGGTAAAAATAAAGAAAAGAACAGAAAATCTCGCAACAAAAGTATTAAATAAAACATAACAATCAATAGTACATCAGGTTACTCCTTAACATGGAGTTATTAGAGTTAAACAAAAGAACTAAAAGTCAGTTTAGGTAGTTATAACAGTCTACCATTTACATATGCTGAACAAAACACATACATAAACTAGATAAAATGCATAATAGATAGCTAAGTAGATAAAAGCCTCCTGCTCGGACGTCGTCTTTAAAGAGCCAACGTAGACATGTTACTCTCAAACTACTCAAACAAAATTGAGTACCCAAGAGTTTGGGGAAAGCAAACAACTTGGGTATATGTCTGGTATGAGTAAAAGAATAATATCAATAGGCGTGTGATTTAACACAAAAATGTGAGACCACGCCGCTGAACATGGAATGGGTTTACTCTAACATGAGTCAACATACAAACCTGAAGAATGGATAAACAATTAAATATCGCGAAGAGTGGTTGACTCTTCCCGATTAAATTAAGGAAATAAATTCGAAGGTTAGAATCAAATAAGAAAAGGAAAATCTCCAATAAATGACTAGGAGGGTGCACCCCCCTTGAAGTATACCTCTAGTAATATACTTCTAAGAAGCTCATTTACTCTATGACACTTCTCGGAAACCTCCAAGCGGGACCTCGCCAAACCATACCGAGTATTCGAATATTTCACATTTAATAGCACTACTGAACCCCATCTAGATGAAATGTGAAAGTGTCCTAATGGGAGCGACCCTACATAGCTTGGCCGCCTCTCGCGCTTTGGTTTTGGTCAATTCCGACAAAGGATATCAAAGCTCAAAGGAGCAACACATCATCTTAGAATGACGATAATAATGAAGCTGAAGTAACCAATTGCTGAGAAACCAACTATCAAGGATATACAACGATCGTATATGGAAATTAAGTCTTGTGTACTTATCACCACTCATCGAATTCAAACCTATACTATTTCTTGGTTAACAATAATACCGGACATGTCAAGGTAGTGTTACCTCAAAGTCGTGTCTCACGATTATTCTTAATTTTTGAAATAGCAATAAGTCTACTTCTTCGACGTTTAGTGCTAAGTATACAAATAAATCATTCCTATATAAGTGAATCACTTTACAGAATTAATTCATTTCCAGAAACGAATCAAACCTTTTCTTTTAAAAACACGAATTCGTGCTTGGTCTTTACATTACAAGTATTAGCTTCAAACACTTTGTAAAAAAGTTTACTAACTTTAAACATCATTATAAAAGAATTTAATAGCTTTCAACATCCTTATTTAATTGGATACTTGGCTTTAACTATCATTAATAAGAATAATTAATTATCTTTAAAGTTCACCGATCAATTCGGTTAATTAACTTTAAAATACCCTTTAATTAAAAAGGTTAATCACCTTTAAATTAACATAGTTAATTAAATTAATTTATTAAATTTAATCTCATTAATTAATTAAATTTAGACGACATTATCAAAATAATTAATTTAAAACATAATTAAAGAAAATATTAATTAAATTTAACCATCATTAATTGAAAGGGGTTAATTAATTTTAATCATCATCAATTAAAATGATTAATTAATTTTAATTCATCATTATTAAATAATTAATTAACCTTAGTCATCATTAGACAAAATGATTAATTAATTTTAATCATCATTAACAAAGTAATTAAATAAATTTAAACATATCATTAATAAACTAATTAATTAAATTTAAACTCATCATTAACAAGTAATTAATTAACCTTAATCCTTGTTGGCATCAAAATTGGCCATCAACACTCAATTATGTAAAAGCACCAATATCCAATCCAATTATAGAAATATGAAGAGAAATAAATGAAGAACAAAATTAAAATAATCAGAAAGCAAGTAAAAAGAGACAAGATTTATAGTGGTTCGACTAACTTCAGCCTACGTCCACTCCCAAACAATCATTTTTATTACATTGAAGTTTGTTTATAGTTACAATCCGAAATCAAGAATCAAATTGGTAGAGTGTAGCCTAGATTGAAGATAAAGAGAAGTAGTAAGAAGATCCTTTTTCTGACGCCATGCCTGATGTATTTATAAGGGAAGACGTCCACGGATCGGGCTGAAATTTTGACAGAAGGTTCGTGGGACCAAGACGAGGCCACCCAAAAATTTCCAGGCCTGTTGAGGCCCCTAATAGGGATTTTACCGATCCCTATTAGTGTGTCCAAATGGGTTGCAATCCCTATACAGGGTGCCCCCATGATGTTAGCTACCTGCTCCCCAAATTTCATGTAATTTCAACTTATGATTTGTGAGATATCGCATTTTCCGTAAAGTAGTGTTGCTTGAATCCTAATTTTTGCCAATCCCTCTAAAGGAATAGGTATCGATCCCTCCAGTCTCTTCCAAATACCATGTGATCCCTAGGGGTGCTTCTCCATGTTGTACTATGCTTAGCCTCCAAGTTTCACACCAATTAGATTATTAGAACTCGAGTTATTGATCAATCTTTGTTGCCATATATTGTGGAGGCTGATTATAGCCGATCCCTATGGAGGGATGGGTACCGATCCCTCTAGCTTACTCCAAATGGTATGCGATCCCTATGGGGTATTCCACATGTTGTAATTAGCTTATCCTCCAAGTTTCATGTCAATTGGATGTATAGTTGTTGAAATATTGACCAATCACTACTAGAATTGAATATAGTGGATCCCTATAAGGGAAGAGTACCGATCCCTATGGAGGGATCGGTAGTACCGATCCCTTCAAGTTTCATGTTTTAGGGTGTGATCCCTAGGGTGAACTTCCTAGGGTCCCATCTTGATGTTCCTAGAGTTTCACTTCGATTCCTCTTGTGGTTGTTGAGATATTAATTATTTTCTATCGAAATGCACTTCCTCCTATGTGTTGGACCATATTCCATACTTCGAACATTCTGCCTCGCATATCTATCAATTCCATTCAATCTCGACTTCATGTTATTACCTGTACTTGATATTTGGGTCCCACAATCATCACCTTGACTCATTGGCCTCAATAATCGTGAAGTCTGTTGGTTAAATCTGCCTGTCTACTGTCTTGGCAGAAAGTGGGTTAACACTTTGCCCTCCAAAACATGCCATGCGATAGGAAGGTATTTTGAATTGTCGTAAATCCAAAGTACGAAATCCATGATCTATTGGTAGCCGTATTTTTCAATCCAGAATCCAATCCATTTCCAATCCAAATCCACGATCTCTCCGAATCATTAGTGAATCCATGATTGTTCCGAGTCGATATCCAATTCGAATACATTCCAAATCCTTAGCCAAATCCATATCTATCCAAAGCCAATAGCCAAATCTATGATCTTACCGAATCGTTTGCTAAATCCAAAGCCTCAATCTCACCGGATCCTTGCCGAACACAACTATATTCGACAGCCTGAGTAGGCCGATCCATCACGTTCGAGCGAGGTGACATACCCCTTGCCAGGCATAGTCCATACATGACGACCTTGATCTCTCTGGATCCTTATCGAGCACAATCCATACTCAACGACCAGAGGAGGCTGATTCATCGCATTCGAGCAAAGCGACCTACCCCTTACCAGGCATAGTCCATACCTGATGACCTTGATCTCTTTGGATCCTTGCCGAGCACAATCCATACTTGACGACCTGAGTAGGCCAATCCATCGTGTTCAAGTGAAACGACCTACCCCTTTCTAGGCATGGTCCATACCTGATGACCTTGATCTCTCTGGAACCTTTCCAAGCACAATCCATACTCGATGACCTGAGTAGGTCGATCCATCGCATTCGAGCGATGCGACCTACCCCTTGTCAGGCATAGTCCATACTCGACGACCTGTGTTATCTATTACATTGATCCAAATTTAAACGTTCCCAAGACATTTGCCAAATATAAAATAAGAGTTTGTACAACCAATAAACCAGAGTTTGAAGAAAACAAGAAGAAAAAATAAGAAAAAAAATTAATTTTACAAACTCAAGCACTACGGTTTATCATCATCTCAAAGCATGCCTAGGGACCGTCCTCGGTCCTGTATATGTATAAGTGACTTAGCTGTCCTATTGCGGAGGTTGTTACTTATTCCATGCCATCTCGATTAATTAATAACAAGTTGATGATGATGCCTTGATCCAGTGCATTTTCATTGGAGGTGGACGGTGGCTGCTCCCGCTCCACCGCCGCAGCCCGAGTCCTTACATATTGTTGTAACTGACCATTCCTCATGTGTTCCTCAATGATATCCTTCAAATGCTTGTAGTAATTTGTATTGTTCCCATCCAGCTCATGGAATATGCAGCACTTTCCTTATGTCCGTTCGCATTTGGAGGGTTCCCTCCTTGCTGGGGTTTGATATGGAAGGCATCCTCGAGTATCTAGATATATCCATTCTAGGGTTTCATTCAATTTTGAGTAAGAAGAGAATTTGGGATCCCCCATCTGTTGCTTCGATCCATCGAGGTTATTATTCATGTTCCATTTACCCTTGTCCTTTCCTAAGCTTTCACCGAGCGATTCTTCACCCCGTACCATATTAACTTTTGATGCCTCTTTATCAACTTTCGCATCTTCTTGTCATAGAAACCTTTCTGCTTCATAGTAGAATTTCTCGAGATCCAGCGGTGGATCCCGTATCAGTGATATCTTAAAATCTGAATTATCTGCAACTCCTGACACTGCCACCATTAAAACCATCGATGGATCTGGTTGATCCACCGAAACAACTACCGCATTGAACCTGGTTAAGAAATTCTTGAGTGATTCTCCTATCCACTGCTTTACTGATGTCAATGTCATCACATTCTTATGTCTCGTAATGTGAACCAGAAACTGCTTCATAAATCTTTCAACCAATTCCATCCATGTGCTAATAGAACCGCTCTCCAACTGTCTGAACCATAGCACAACTACATCCATTAAGTATGGGGGAAGCATCATGCCAGGACTTCTTCCGAAGCACCCAATACTTCCATGTGCCGTATATACCTCATCACATGCATAGTTGGATCTGACTTTCCGTCATAAGCTTTCAGTGTTAGTAGTTTGAATTCTGGTGGATTCCTAGCATTCCTGATATAAGGAGCGAATGGATTCTATTTACATCCTCCGGATTCCTATTCACTCATCCTTCTCGCATAGCTTGCCTAATCATCTCTGCAAACCTGTCATTGTCTTCCAGTGGTAGTCTCCTATCATCATGTCCAAGCTCCCCCCAAGTCTGTGAGGAAACACTGGAATGTATTCCTCTAGACGAGCATCCAAATTCCGATTCGCACCAAGCTCCATGGGATTGACCGCAGATCCTCTAGCATCACAATCGACCAGACCTGGGGGCATGCTCCCATGTCTTTGGTGATCGGTGTCGATCCCTCTAAGATGGCCGAGGACTGCCCCCCGCTGCTCTGTTCCACTCCTTTGTCTGATAGCTCCATCTTCATGCTTCCGGTTATGATTTCCAGCAAATCATATCGTCTTAACTCCTTGATCCATAGCTGCAGTAGTTCCTGTCGTTCCAACTCTTGGTTTTTCTTTCTAGCCGCTCCTATGGCTCTGGCCTATTCGATCTATCAGAGTAGATTCTGCATCATCTCCTACTGTCTTTTCCGCATTCGTTCTTTCATAGCTTCTATCATTATTCCATTTCATCAATGGTGATGTAGATAGATGTTTGATTAGCTCCAACTACTGGGGAAGCCTTATGACTCCCTTCATGATGGTTGTTATCTGCTACTTGTCTCCTTGTTGATTGTCTCACCATTGCTCCAAATCAAAACTCTCTAATTGATTCCAAATCTGAACTCCCAATCCACATGGGCTTACTCTATCAATGAAAGCACCAAAATGGTGACGTCAAAATTGGCAACTAACACCCAATTATGTAAAAGCACCAATATCCAATCTAATCGTAGAAATATGAAGAGAAAAAAATGAAGAAAAAAATTAAAACAAATAGAAAGCAAGCAAAAAGAGACAAGATTTATAGTTGTTCGACTAACTCTGGCCTACATCCACTCCAAAATTATCTTTTTATTATACTAAAGTTTGTTTACAGTTACAATTCGAAATCAACAATCAGATTAGCAGAGTGTAGCTTAGGTTGAAGATAAAGAGAAGCATAAAGAAGATCCTTTTTCTGATGCCATGCATGCTGTATTTATAAGGGAAGACAAACACGGATCAGGCTGAAATTTTGACAGAAGGTTCGGAAGACCAAGACGATGCAATCCAAAAATTTCCAGGCCCATTAGGGCCCACAATAAGGATTGGTACCAATCCTTATTAGTGTGTCAAAATGGATTGTTTTCCCTATGAGGGGTGCCCCAAGATGGTAGCTACCTGCTCCCCAAATTACATGCAATTCTAACGTACGATTTGTGAGATATCGCATTTTCCGTGAAGTAGTGTTGCTTGAATTCTGGTTTCTACCGATCCCTCTAAATAGAAAGATACTGATCCCTCTAATCTCTTTCGAATACCATGCAATCCCTAGGGGTGCTTCTCCATGTTGTATTATGCTTAGCCTCTAAGTTTCACGCCAATTGGATTATTAGAACTCGAGTTATTGATTAATCTTTATTGCAATATGTTGTGAAGGCTGATTATAGTCGATCCCTCCAACTTGCTCCAAATGATATGCGATCCCTATGGGGTGTTCCACATTTTGTAATCAGCTTATCCTCCAAGTTTCATGTCAATTGGATGTGTAGATGCTGAGATATTTACCAATCACTGCAATAATATAATATAGCGGATCCCTATAAGGGAAGGGTACTGATCCATATGGAGGGATCGATACCGATTCCTTCAAGTTGCATGTTTTGGGGTGTGAACCCTAAGATGAACTTCATAGGGTCCTCTCTTCCTGCTCCTAGAGTTTCACTTCGATCCCTCTTGTGGTTATTGAGTTATTAATTGTTTTCTATCGAAATGCACTTGCTCCTATGTGTTGAACCATATTCCATACTTCGAACATTATGTCTTGCATATCTATCAATTCCAACAATCTCCACTTCATGTCATTATCTATACTTGAGTTTTGGGTCCCACAATCATCACTCTAAGTGCTATGAAACGAAGTCGAATTATCGCAACTCCTTGCCTAACACTCATCTTCCTTCTCCTACACCAAAGCATAGATTTTTTTGGGCCCTTAGTGGGCTAGTTGAATTTGGCTAAGATGGGAATCATCAAAACGTTCAATCAACCATTTTTATTAACTATATAATATACCGGTTAGCCAAAAAGGTGAGTTTAACTCAACAAAATTCCAGTTGTCGCCGAGGTGTTCCGGTTTGGATTAAAATCCAACAGGCATTCAATTTTAACCTAAATTCCTACTATCTCCAAATCCATCCAATCTGATTCTATATCGTAGTATTTGCTAATATGATCCCAGTGCAACTCGTCGCATTCAATATCGACCTCGTAATAAATAGAAAATTACTTTACAATGTTTGAATTAATTAAATAATTTAAATTCCTTAATCACATCATTATATCTTAATTAACCTCATTCAAATAAATAACCAGCCTATTTAATCCTCTTTCCCACTCGTGTGCGAACCCAATCTAGATCGAATCCACCTTGTCACTGCTACCACCTCAGCTCACTAGAGGCCGCTGTGTTATGCCCCACGCCTGCCTAGCCTTCCCTTCTCCCAACACCACTGGCCACGCCCCAAATCTCACCTCCGTTTGCTAGAAAAAACCCCAAAAAAATTCTGATCAACTTTGAATCACAGCCCACGATCATTTTTGAGCCACCAAACTCCAACCGAAGGTAGCACTCACCATCCTCCACGATTCCTCTTCAGGGTCCATCACCCAAAATTGCACCAAAACACTGCAATCGATGAAAAATACAATCGTCGTTTATCAACGAACAACGGCCACCACGCGACGAGCCACGACGATCCTACAGTTGATTGAGTCAAGCTCAACATCATCTACAACTTCGTAGCTTTGCGACTTCACCTGAAACGGCATGGATTGGCTTCAATGAATGTGGGGCGTTGGATGGAGATGATTTGAATTTGAGAGTCAAAGAAATGGAACACGATTTTCTTCTGGTTGCACACGAATTAAAAAGCTAAGGGGAGTACAGGTTGAGAACATGAGGAAGGCATGGCTATAGTGAGGGGAAGTATGGTTAGGATATGGGTGAATATATATTTAGTTTAAAAATATTCATTCAAAGCACCTCAAAATCTCGAACTCCAAACGAGTCGTGTTGCCTAGTGTTCTATATGAAATACCCCTATTCCGAACACAATGGAACTAGTCTCAAGACCTAATTCAATCATATACAGAAGATAGCTTTTAGAATCGAATTTTATTAATTTAATTCCTTTAATTAATTTCTACGTGTTCCTAGCTGGCACGACCAAACAATACGTCCAATCGCTATGAAATTCGACAGAGTGTAACTCACTATTATGGATCCAATGAAATTGGTTTCGTTGAAATCCGAGACAGTGCCCCAGAAGGCTATTTTCACTTGTTAAATTAAAACGAGTTATTATTAAAACTAATTTATTCACTTTTAATTAAAATTTAAATGTTTACTATCATCATTCTTATTTATATTGAATTCAAATAAGATTTCCAATCATTTTATTCATGTTAAATCTGGGATTATATTATTTGAATATCTCAATCATTTAAATTTATTATTCAAATAAATCTCTATTTTTGAAATTTAAGCTATTTGACTTATAAGACTAATATCTCAATATATAAAATCAATTAAATATTCCAAATTCGAATGACTGAAATTCTGGGCCGTTGCATTCTTTCCTCCTTAAAAGAATTTCATCCCCAAAATTTTTAAGGTAAGAAAAAATGCCACAAAACCCTTTAACTTTTGAAAATCAATTTGTTGAAACTTTGTTATCACCTTTTCTAAGTCTTTAAACTCATTTATAGTTACTAAAAACATTCCAAGTTATAACATAAACACCATATTTTAGTAATAATTTTTTTTCCAAAATTCTAAAAAAATTTCGAACGCCTTAAATTTACGGAAAATTTCGCTAACATCTCCTTTACATGGCTAGATCGGAACAACTACAACTCGTCACTATGGACCCAAATCGGCCAAAAGAAAACAAAAGCCAAGTGGCTCAATTATAAAACCATCAAACCAAACAACAATATAAACATGTACATATTTGTCGGGCAACAAACTCTACTTGAGAAACCCAAAAGTGTCAACTAGCCTTTGCTTCTATGAACCTGCCTCTTACTTACACATAATATCCAACCATATAATTTCCGACCATATCGATTGCATTTTTGAATGTCAAAATTTAATTTATTTAAGCCCGTACAATGAACATATACCATCTATATGCAAAACCATACCCGATTGCTCGCCCGATCACACAATTTCACTTCCAAACTAGTATCATTCACATAACCACTCTAGTGCGGACTCAGATCCAGTTCTTTGATTAGGAACCACCATTCTCCTTGCATAGACGTATAATATAATAGAGAACTCTAGAATCAATCAAAAATCCATATCTAGTGTTCGCCATCGAGAATCGAGTGAAAAATCCTAACTCGGACCAATGTAAATCATCTCGAAATCATGTAATTGAATCTAGATCAACAGTTATGCGAATAAAATAATATAAGTACAACTTACGTATTTATTTCAATTGGTTTCTCATTATTCGGATTTTTTTATTTACATTCATTATTCACATTGCTTTATTCACATCCATTTATTTCTTAGTATATTTCTTACAATACTAATGTCACTTAAGAAGCATTCCAGCAAATTTTACTTAAGTTTATTATAAACATTTTATACAACACTTCTCATGTTTATTTTCACTTTACAACTTAAGTTCATATTCAATTCTATCAAACAACATTCCAAAACATATTCAATTCACTAATTTATTTCATTAGTTCATTTCATTAATTCATTTCAAATCATAATAAATTTTATTTCAAATTTGCTTTTCTTAACATTTATATTAAACAATTTTAAACTTTGTTTTAATCTATTCTTCCTCAATTTATAAGTTACAAAAAACCAATTTCTTATAATTTCAACAAAATACATAGATAAAAAATTTCAAAATTTAAACACTCTGTTTTATTTCAACTCTGTTTTATTTCAACTCTTTTTTAAAATAATACATAATATAGTGTATATCTTTTTTTTTATAATAAATCATATTTGGAATTTAAATCAAAACTAGTTTTACCGAAACAAACCTCTTATGTAGCAATCCATCACTTAAAAACTCGAAAATGAACGCCAATGATGCTATAGTCATCATCAAAATTATTTTCCAACGACCGAAATAAGTTCAGTGACACTTTTAATTTCCATTTTAAAATATTTTCCAAATAATATTATTATTATTTTTCAAAACTTTGAAAACAATTTTCAAAATCAACGGGATTTTAAATTCTCAAATTCACAGCTTTTAAATCCTTTTAATTTATAAACCACATTTACAAACCATATTTATATAATTTCACTTTCTTATATAATATCATTTCACAAATGTTGATTATTTTAATTATAATCAATACTCTATATTTCATATTTATAAATTTTCCCTATATATAATTTCACTTTGGTCATATAAAACCATTTTCTAATTTCTTATTTTGTTTACGTTATAATAATAACAACTTTTATTAGTACACAAACAATAAATAAAAAATGATAATAATCAAATATTATCATTCACTACCACCCAAAAACACCCTATATACTATAATAATTTCTAAAAAAATATTCCTTTATATATAAAATATGATCAAGGTAAAGTTATTTTATTTACCTAATTTTAAAACAATACTATGTCGAATTGCTCTATTCATGTGTTTAGAGACCCATATCAATAATTTTAGTTACTCGTATTGACTAGAAACCATAAGCCACTCAACAGATCATCAATACAATATAAAACATTTTTATATCACTAACAAATATGCGCTCATATATGTATACACTCAAACTCATTCTAGGGTGCTGCTGACCTTATCTATAATGAGTACACTACCAAAGCCAAGGTTCTCGCTTAATCTTCAGCTTTGATACCAACTATAACGAACCGGGATTTTCGACCCTTGAAAATCGACATTAATACGTCCGCTGTATTGCGTGTCGAGCAATCGAATGCTAAAAAAACCGATAGTTAAGGGAAAAGAAGAAGGAAGAAATGAGAAGAAAGAATAGGAAAAGAAAACAACAACACAAAATCTCATAGAGGAACGAATAATCTATAATATATAACAAATATTTACACAAAGAAAATTGTAATATACATACATGAATCAGAGTATACTAACTATTTCAGCCGGACAGTTGTAATAGCATGTCCTTACAATTGTTAATAAATACAACCAAGAGACACCACTGCAAAACACAAAGAAATATGTAGATACATCTTGGACCTCCAGCTCATCTCTTGGGCTCTAAAGCATCCAAAGCAGTATGTAAATATGCTCGGTCTGACATGAGCATTATAATTAAATAACACTCGAGTCAGTCTGCAAAACCAGCACGAGAATACACACCCAACTGGATTTTTAAAGTTATCAAACTCTTTTCAAAACAAAGGTATCTTGTAAGACCACGCCGCACATAAACACGGATGAGTTTTTACCTTACGATAACAAAAACAATTTCTATAGAAAATCCATTACAATAATATCTAGGGCAAAAGTAAAATATGAATATAGCTGAAATGCTTGCATCTCACGTTTCATCATCGTTGGGCACAACTAAGTCCGTACGGCGCTTATTGGAGAATGGATTCTATATGACCGGGCTCCTGAGGTACCACCCGTCATGGTGCATCTCTAGATAAAATAACACCGAGGTTGAACCTATCGACCCCTGCTAACAAAAAACTGGCCTACCCCTTACTGGATAATACTAAATCTGATCACCCTCCGATAATGGGCCTCGAAGCAAACAAATGAGATATAATATCAACTCTAAATAGGGATGATCATACCCTACTTAGGAGAGACCCACTAAGCTCTGCTGCATCTCCCATGTTTTAGTCATTCCCAATTGATGAGGCTTAAGGATACATTTTACCTTTTATATAGCACTTCCTGCTTAAAATGCTAACACTGTCCTTCAGGCAGTAATGCAATGCCAGCAGTCATCCATAGATGGTTGTTCTGAAACTGAAAAAAACCGAAGGCACCACTTCTACTACATCCATTTTGGAATCATCCTTAGGACTAGTAGCAAGCAGCCCTTGCACTTCATAGAGCTCCATCTTTAATTCCATCATCTTAAAGATGTCTTCACTTCAAAACGCTTGAGGTGGATCGAAGTGGTTTTCGGATAACATATCTGATCCCGGTTTCTTCGAAACAACATTGCATAGTTTCCGGTAAACTTTACCCTAGTTCTTTAGGAAACAAAAAGTCAAAGATAAGAGTGGAGATCACATGCCAACCATTATTGGATGGATTTCCTTATCATTTGTCCTAGGAGAACGAGAGATTTGTACACATAGTACAACATCATCGGATATGACTGTGCCATTTAACTCATGCGTTTCTCCTAGATATTTCCAAAGTTACATTTTGGGTCCATATTTGATAGTCAGTTATTTAACTACCCACAAACACACATCCAAATCAGGGATTTATTTCAAAAGGGAAAACCGACATTGGTTAAGCACATAAGTAACCACAAACCTCTTTAATTAATCTTTTCATTAATTAAAATCACTTGCATAAAAATACCTTTACAAAGATATACCTACAAATCCCTATATTTTCGATACTTGGAAAAATATCCATATACTTATCTAAACGGTTTAAGTATATTCACAGAACGGAGGAAGATTTCCTTTTCACACAATTCTAGAACAAATTTATAAATTCCTTTACAAATCTCTAAACCAGTTTATAACCTCATTCACTAATCTCTGAAATCATTTATAAAACTCCCTTTTATACATTCCTAAAATCATTTCTAAACCCTTTATAAATCCATAAAACCATTTATAAAACTACTTTTATAAATCTATAAACCCATTTCTAAATTTCTTTTATAAATATCAAAAACCATTTATAAAACTCTTTTTACCCTCTAACTAATCTTCCTTTAAGTTTTCCAAATCATGTTATAAGATTCCTCATATAAAATCCAAATCTGTTTATAAAACTCTATTTATAAATCTCGAAAACATTTATAAATAAATTCTAATCATTTACTTTAAAACACTATTATATAATAATAAACATTATAAATAAATAATAATTTACTTCAATACATCTTAAAAATAATACTTAATAGTATCAAAACATTATTAATAAAACAATAATAATTAACCTTTACCATTACTATATATAATAATAATTAATTTCCAAAATATTGTTAATAATCATTACTATTAATTTCAAACCATATTAATTATTTGAATAATTAACTTTTTCAAAATATTAAAATATTGATAAATATCTTTAAATCAGTATTAAATATAAATAAATAATCTTTAAAACAATATTAAATGCAAATAATCTTAAAACAAAACTAAATATAAATAAATAATTTAGAAACCACAGATAAAAAGGTTGGAGTAAAATAGAAGTTAAATCCTATATAACAAAATTTTTCGAAACCCAATTTCAGATTAAAAAATCATTTCCTGTCTCAAAAACCAATTCCAACTCAAATATCAATTTATAGTATTTTTAAAATACTAATTTGAGGCCAATAACTACCCAACGTTTGACCAATATCGATATTGATTTTCTATCACTACAGGGTTTAAGTTCTTAACATATAATAATGTCATAATCAATAGAGCCAACACTCAGGTTTAATATCCAATAATTCATATGACAGGAATATTATTGAAATTAAAATCAACAATAGCGAGGAATCCTGTTGGTTCCCTTCAACCTGTCCGCTTATATCACAACTCATATATATATCAACTCATATATATATATATATATATATAATGCAACAGTGCTGAGGAATAGATCCCTCCAACCTGTCTCCTTGCATCACAAACATTATATAATCATGTAATATGGGTCATCTGATACTAGGTGGGTACATATAAAAGGTCATCTGCTCCTGGGGCGGGAATAAAACCAAACAAACTGATAAAACAGTAAATCATCCAAACATTCAATCAACCATTTTTATTAACTATATAATATACGGTTAGCCAAAAAGGTGAGTTTAACTCACCAAAATTCCAGTTGTCGCCGAGGTGTTCCAGTTTGGATTAAAATCCAACAGGCGTTCAATTTAACCCAAATTCCTACTAGCTCCAAATCCATCCAATCCAATTCTATATTGTAGTATTTGCTAATACGATCCCAATGCACTCGTCGCATTTAATTTTGACCTATTAAAAAGAAAATTAGTTTACAACGTTTAAATTAATTAAAATAATTTTAATTCCTTAATTGCATCATTATATCTTATTTGACCTCATTCAAATAAAAAACCCGCCCCATTAATCCTCCTTCCCACTCGTATATAAACCCAACCTAGGCCGACTTCACCTCGTCATCGCTGCCACCTCAACTCACCAGAAGTCGTCGCGCCATGCCCCACGCAAGCCTAACCTTCCATCCTCCCAACGCCACTGGCCACACCCCAAATCTTGCAGTCGTTCACCAGAAAATGCCCCAAGCATATTCTGAACAACTTTGAATTGCCGCTGCCACGATCGTTTTCGCTCCATCGAACTCAGGCTTAAGGTGGCCCTCACCCATCCTCCATGATTCCTCTTAGGGTCCATCACCTAGAAGTCCACCAAAACGCCACAATCGGCGAAAAATACAATCGTGATTCATCAATGAACTGCGGCTACCACACAATGTACCATGGCGATCCCACCATTGATTGAGTCGAGCTCGACGTCATCTACAACTTCATAGTTGGCGACTTCGTCTGAAACATCATGGATTGGCTTCGATGAATGTGGGACATTGGATGGAGATGATTTGAAATTGGGAGGAAAAGAAATGGAATGCAATTTTCTTCTGGTTGCATGCAAATTAAAAGGCTAAGGGGAGTATAGGTTGAGAACGTGGAGAAGGCATGGATACAGTGAAGGGAAGTATTGTTAGGGTATGGGTGAATGTATATTTAATTTAAAAATATTCATTCAAAGCACCTTAAAATCTTGAACTCCATACGAGTCGTGCCACCTGGCATTCTATATTAAATACCCCTATTCCGAACACAATGGAACTAGTCTCAAGACCTAATTCGATCATATATAGAAGATAACTTTTAGAGTCGAATTTTATTAATTAATTCCTTTAATTAATTTCTACGCGTTCCTAGCTCGCATGGCTAAATAATATATCCAATCACCATGGAAATCAACATCGTATAATAACTCGCTATTACGGATCCAATGAAACTGGTTTCGTCGAAATCCGAGTTAATGCCCCAGAAGGCTATTTTCACTTGTTAAATTAAAACGAGTTATTATTAAAACTAGTACATTCACTTTTAATTCAAATGTAAAAGTTCACTAACATCATTCTTATTTATATTGAACTCAAATAAGATTTCCCAGTCATTTTTATTCATATTAAATCCGGGATTAAATTATTTAAATATCTCAATCGTTTAAATTTATTATTCAAATAAATCTTTACTCTTTAAATTTAAGCTATTTGACTTATAAAACTAATATCTCAATATTTAAAATCAATTAAATATTCTAAATTCGAACGATTGAAATTCTAGGTCGTTACAAAATTAATGGCACAGACAAGAGATCCGTGGTTTACAAATCCATTTACTTTTAAAACCGAATTCGTGCTTGGGCTTCACATTTCAAATATTAAATTTAAACAACCTTGAAAAGATGTTTTATTAACATTAAAATAGCATTTAGAAAGATTTAATAACTTAAAATATCCTTATTAAATTGATTGATTAGCTTTAACTATCATTAAATAAAAGGGTTAATTGTCTTTAGACTTCATTAATTAATCTGATTAATTAACTACAAATACCTTTAATTAAAAGGGTTAATCACTTTTAAAAAAATAATTAATTAAATTAATTTATTAAAATTAAATGAAAATAATTAAATTAGTTAATAAATAATTAAATATTATTAATAACTTAATTAATTAAATTAAATATTATTAATTAAAAATGATTAATTAATTTAAGACATCAATAAAGAAAAGATTAATTAAATTAAAACTAGTTAATTAACTTTAAAATTCATTAATTAAAAAGGGTTAATTGATTTTAAACACCATTAATTAAAAATGATTAATCAACTTTAATCCATCATTATTAAGTAATTAATTAACTTTAAACATCATTAGATAAAATGATTAATTAATTTTAAATATCATTAGTAAATTTATTAATTAAATTTATACTCATCATTATTAAGTTAATTAATTAATCTTAATCCTCATTAATTAAAATGATTAACTAAATATAAAAATCATTTTTAAAATAGTTAATTAATTTTAAACTCATTATTATATAAAAACTTAACTAGCATTGTAAAACGAAACCCAAGCTCGAGAATAAACCAAATGGTGGTATTTTCCGAAAGTGCCGATATAGCGATACTCGTTATACAAACACTTTGATAGCTACTTTAATGTCATATTGATTTTCATTCAAGCATCACATCATATAACATAAGTATGGCATATATGCAATAGCAAATTATATCCATAACATGAAGAGAACATAACTTATATCACTAACTTAAACTTTTTCAACTAGTTCCTAATTCCTCACTAACCACCAACGATGTCATCTTTTCAAAGCATAAACCAAACCAACAACCATTGCATTTCGGTAGATATACAACATGCAATTATCAACTATTAAAATGAACAATATTAAAGTTAAAAACTTTTAGTTTAAAGGTGAGATTTTACTCACATAAAAGCTATGAAAATAACACGAACTTCCACTAAACTTGAATCGGACCTAGACCTTAGCTTGCTTCCGAAAATGAATGGAGCTTTAGTGGCCTTAAGGCCAAGGTGGTTTCAGCCATGAAGAGTATAGGGTTCGACCTTGATGGATAGGTGGAGTTTATGGCTTGTTTTTGCAAGGAGGAGTTGTATAAGTGGATGGAAGGCTTTCAAATAAGGCTTAAGAGTTTTAAAAGTGAATGAAATTAAGGTTTTTAAACTTTTAAAATAAAAGTGGAAGCCATTAAAACATTTTATGAAGCTTGGAGGAAGATTTAGAATATGGAATAAGGTAATCAAATGAGAAAAATGTTAGGAATTTTGTATATGTACAAGGTTGATTAAAAAATTACCAAAGTACCCCTATGTACTTTACCCTCCACAAGTTCATGCCACCTCACCATGCCTCCCTCCCCTCCTCTCATGTCCTTCATGCCTCCATATTGTCCCATTTATCTCTTCCGATGCTAACATGCATTTAATACTAATAGTACTTATGTTTCAATAGGTTTTACATGACATGACACTTACTTTTTCATTTGTTTATTTTCATAAAAAGTCATATTATGACGCCCCACCTCGAGACTCATATTAACAAAGAGTATTACTGGGTAATACTGTCTGCTAATGCGGTGAATAGGGCTGGTTAAGAGCGACCATCTATAGTCTTGTCTTAAATATCTATTGAATACGTCGATAAGTGCTCTATATTTTTTTTGATATCTCAAGTGGATCGACATATCCAATAAATGCTTAACACAAAACTACAGGTGGCTATAGGATCTATCAGAACAAAATACAACAACTCAAATGCATAACACATCACATAACAGCAAACAGATATATATACATATATATACTGATACATCCCAATACAATACAAATAATACATCATAAGTGGTATGACGACCATAATATACACACAAGTCAAAACAATATACATATCAAAGTAGCAACAAAAAGACTACAACAAAAAGGGCTAGCAGATAAGTCCATGCGGAAGCAGAATAGGCTAAGTCCATAAGGGTACCTAACCTGAAACACCTCGGTCTGACCCGAGTATAAAATACACGGGTCAGTCTAACTAAACAAATCAGTTTATATGGATAAATGATAATATGAGAATAAGGATAAGGGTGATATTCTTCTCAAACGAGAAGAAACTATTCTAAGTATAAGTATGATTACTACAAATGATATAGTATCACTAGCATGAATATATAATCTCAAAGAGAAAAATTAATATCCACAAAACGCTAAATATAGCAAGCCTCGTATCATCGACATATCACAAATAATCAAAAATGGTTTAGGGAAAATCATAACTCCTAAAAAGGAGAAATCCCAAACCCGCCATATTGGAAAACTCAAAAGCATTTCCAAAGAAATCACCATCTCAAAATACGCCATAACGGCAAATGCATATATCTCCAAATAGGAGAATATAAATCCCAAATAAATGCCAAAAGGCTAATCTCAAATAACGCCAGTGTAGGCAACTCAAATCTCAAAGATAGAACTCAAAAGAGTTCAAATTCCCATAAGGTAATCGCCATATATATATATATATATAATATATATATATACATATCAAATGGCTTGAATGGCCAACCATGAAAAAGGCGATACACTTGGGAAATCACAATAACCAATGAAATCATCTCAAAAATTTTGCACGTGCATGTGGCTGAAGCCTGCCAAGTACTGATCTCTCAAATAAGGCACCTCGCCTGAAGGCAATTACATCACAATGCAAATATGCCGCAATGGCAAACGTCTCAAGGACAAACACGCCGCAATGGCAATGACCCGAAGGTCCAGTACGGGCAATACGCCGCAATGGAAAATGTGTCACAAACTCTCAAATAGGAACCCGAAAAGTGTTAACGTGCATCTCATACCACATGTTCGCACTAAACGGTTTACTAACCGCTAGTAAATTTCACACTCAAAGCAGTAAAACATTTACCTCATCTCAACGGTAAACTCGACCCGACGGTCAAAACGATCAAACGGACAAGTCAGGAATTAACCGATAAAATAAACGCACGTGTCCCATACCACGTGTTTTACCAAACCATTTAATTATCCTTCTCATTCGCTCGAATAGTGCAAAAACGTGTATTTTATATATAAAATAATTTACTTGAGAAAACAAGCTTTAAAAAGCATTTTCCCGAAATCAATTTTGAAATCAAAATTTTGAAAATTCCCTTATTATAGTGAATAAATAGATTTTTTTATAACTTAAAATAATTTAAAATTACTAAAAATATTAAAAATAATTATTTTAAATGCCAATTTATTTTAAAAATTATTTTAAAATCGTTTGGAAAAATCGGTGCTTGAAATCAAAGAAATCACTCAAAACCGTCATTCAAATTCAATTCAAATTCATCAAAACTTGGCTAGCCTATTGAGCCCTCAAAACAATTCAGAAATATCGTAAAACATAAAGTAAAAGTCAAAAGTCGGACAGAAAAAGAACATAAAATGCATAGGCAAAACAATACCCAGGTCTGAAATCTTCTCCGGGTTCAACTTTCGGACATAATTTGAAAGGCTTAATGACCTCATAATGGCCTAAATTTTGATAAACAAAAAGTAGAACAATTTATCTATGAATTGGATAAAGATTCACTAAATTCCGATATGAAATGCTAAAGATATGAAATCTCAAACATGGACTCAGGCCATGTTGAATTCTGCTCAG
Organism: Allium fistulosum; assembly: GCA_030737815.1. NCBI lineage: Eukaryota > Viridiplantae > Streptophyta > Magnoliopsida > Asparagales > Amaryllidaceae > Allium > Allium fistulosum. The sequence continues at coordinate 1,152,063,576 of CM060905.1, forward strand.
GTCTAAAACCCTCTCGGGTTCAACTTACAGACATGGACAAGTGGACAAACGACCTCTGATTGAACTAAAAATTGGTGTGCACATAGTAGAAAACTTCGGCTTTCAAACAAAAAAAGAATCAATGAATTCCGATAGGAAATGAAAAAGTTGTGTTGTCTCAAACATGGACTCAGGCCATGTTTGCAACAGTTCAAAAACAAAAATGTGCCCAGACCTGAAAACCATCTTGGGTTCAACTTACAGGCCTGAAACAGAGGACAAAACGACCTCATATTGAGTTGCAAATTGGTATGCACATACTAGAAAACTTCATCTTTCAAACAAAAATAGAATCAATGAATACCGATTGGAAATGAAAGAGATATGATATCTCAAACATGGACTCAAGCCATGTTTGCAGCAACTCAGAAAACAATGAACAGGCAAAAATCTGGGTTTGAATTGATTTTCTACCGCTATTTTGAACATCCAAATGACATTCAACCAAAATTTGCAGAGGCCAAGATCAACATGCGAACTACCAAATGAAAGAAATCCAGCAGCATTTCATTGCCAAAATCAAAAGTTATAGGCTTTCAAAGTAGCAATATGAACTGATTTCAAACAAAGAAAAACTACTACAGAAATTCATGAACAGACGCTAAATATTCACTGCTTTTGCAATTTTTGAGCTTGGCTCAGCTAGATGATGCGAGTATTTAAACTCACCTTGCAGTAAATGTACGAACGCTTGGATTTTGGCAACAAGATTGAAGCTTTGCTTGAGAAATTAGCCTCTAAGAACCTGTAGAAAAGATATACAGTGTATGCAAAAGAGAGTTTACTGTAAATTAGAGAACCATCAATCAAACAAGAAATTATTAATGAAATTATGGTGTTTGGAGTTATATTACCTTAGATTTACTCTCTAGATTGAGAAAGATTGCAATTTGTTGAATTTGTATGAAGAAATAGCTAGCTTGGATTTGCAATTTTGAGAAGGTGGGTTCTATTTCTTATTTACTGGTTAAGGAAGAAGAAGAGGGATGTAAAAATGAACGTACATGTTAATTTCTTTTCTCACTTCTTCATTTTCAGGCTAAGCCTAAGTGGGCTTGGACCCAAAAATAAAAAGAAAATAACATGGCCTATGTTTTAATTCACACTTATTTACACTAATTACAAAACAAAAATGCATTTTTCTCCCAAATTTTACATTAAAAAAATATGTAAACTTGTATACTTATGAAATAAAACATTTTACATCTCATAAAAAGATTATTTTATATGTTTTTAAAACATTTTTTATTAAAACCCTTTAATTTACAAAAATACACTTTTACTCAAATAAATGAATAAAACCTTGTTTTTAACTAAAATTCACCAAAAATACTTTTCTTACTTAGAAAAATATTTCAAACCATTTCCAAACATAATTTATGACCAAAACTCATTTTTAAACCAATTTTCACCTTTTTATTTAAATAAACAACCTTTAAAAATTAAATACTTCCTTTAAAAATTATTAAAAGAAGTAATTGGCAATAATTAATAAAATTATTGCGTTTTCTCCAAATAAAAACCATTTTCCATTCATTATTAACCAAAACAAAATAAAATAAAGTTCCAAACTTTATTTTCTCGTTTTATTTCCAAAATTCATTGTTTATTCCAAATAAATAATTTAAAATTTCCAATTTAATTTTAAGTCACAATATTAAATTATAACTACTGTTATAATTTAATATTTACAGGTAATCTCCAAAAACAGGGTTATTACACATATCATCCATATTATATACACTTAAGTGTATTTTAAAACCAAAATGTATACTAATCTAAACTTATGTTATTTATAAATGTGTATATCTACACTAAAGAGTTCGCACTATTCCCGACAACTTTTAGCGGACGAAAAGTCGAAAATTCGAAAAATGAATTCCAATCACATTTTCTATTTTTGTTTGAACTAAATATTTTTTTAAACAAATTTTGAAAACTATTTTACCATCATTATTTATTATTTAAAAGAGTTTTATTTTAATTATAAAACATATTATTTGAATATTTAAAATTAATTAAATATTCCAAAATTAAAGCTGTGAAATTCCAAGTCGTTACACTCTCCTCCCTAAAAAGAATTTCAACATCGAAATTTAACCTTAATCCTAATCTTGCAAAGAAATCAAACCAAAAATACTTAACACTATTCATCGGTCAATATGATGTACATGGATCATTCCTACAAAATCTGATTCGATCACTCATTTGAATACATAGCTTTACTTTTGAACTAGTATCGCTCACCCGACTTTCTAATGTAGACTCTGTTGGGCGTGTTCTCACCCAGAAGACCTCGAGACCAAGAAGCTTGATTCATCCATCCAGGCTCGCCTAACCTCATCCGGCATTCTCGTTCCCCAGAGCCCATTCGGCAGTCACTCATCCGGCATTCTCGTCCTCCAGAGCCCATTCGGCATTCTCGTTCCCCAGAGCCCATTCGGCAGTCACTCATCCGGCATTCTCGTTCTCCAGAGCCCATTCGGCGGTCTCATGCAACTGCCGAACCAACCTTCGTCCCTACCACCGGACCAAAGGCACCACCGGACCAAGCTCCTCCCAGCACCACCGGACCAAGCTCTTCCCACCGTCTACCGGACCAAGCTCTTCCCACCATCTACCGGACCAAGCTCTTCCCACCATCTACTGGACCAAGCTCTTCCCACCATCTACCGGACCAAGCTCCTCCCAGCATCTACCGGACCATACTCCTTTCGGGCCAACAATACCAGGCCATGTCGCATCAGCCCAGGCCCACCAGCTGTTATATACATCCATGACCCCTACCCCTAGCCTCACTCTATAAATAGAGGGGCAGGGGTACAACAAGGGGGACAAGTTTGAGAGCTCAAGCACGGAAGGAACTTTCAAACAACTTTCTTTTACTTGTATCAAAGCTTTGTACTTGTAATCAGAATAAGAGAAGAGAAATAACATATAAAGTGGACGTAGGCACATTCTGGTTGAACCACTATAAATCTGCGTGTCTTTTTACAGTTTAGCCCCTGTTTTTCATATATTTGCATAAATCGCTCAAATCACAAAGAATAACATAAGATCTACTAAATCATACAACTTCGAGGTGTTTGTCCATTTTTTGTGCAAACATTTTTGGTGCTTTCATTGAGAGCTCGAAGCTCGAAGCTTCAGCTTTATCCACTTAACGAGTTTTCCTAACAGCATCGTCCGCCACTTGGAAAACATGCCTCCCAAACAGAGAAAAGATGTTAACAAAGGAAAAAACATCGCATCCAGCAGTCTTCCAGATCCAGCTGTCACGAATCAAGTAAATCGTCCTCCTCCAGCAACAGTAACAAATGAAGGACAGGCTAACCCAACCACTCCTGCCACAGAACAGCCTACAGCAATTACTAGGGCAGATTTGGACAGGGTTGTGATTGAAGTAACTAACCGCTTCACGTCCCAGCAGGAAGCCTTGGTGGACCATCTCATGTCACGCTTAAGGGACGCTGAAGAATCCAACCGCAACACTGAATCATGGGGCGAGTCCCAGTCTGGAGGATCTCAGAGACAACAAAGATCTTCCTTCTTCGAAGGAGCTAACGGCAGAAGTAGCCGTGGTAGGAGCCGAGACCGAGCACAGCCCGAAGTTAGGCATGAGGAAACGTTTGGTACCGAACCCAACGGGGGAGGTACCGGGCGAAGGTCAACTGTAGCTGAGCCTATCATGCTGCCTAACCACAGAAACGCCAGTGAACGGAGCCGAGCTAGAGTCCAGCCCGAAGTTGGACCCGAGGAAGTGCTTAGATCAGAACCCAGCAGGGGGAGATCAAGGCAAGGGCCAACTGTAGCTGACCCGAGCATGCTCCCAGAAGATCAAAGGCAACCACTGGAAAATATGAGGAATGATAGACGATACCATCCCTACAGGTCATCTGGACGGAATCAATCCCATAGAACAGAACCAAACTCATTTCTATCTGCTCCAAGTTCTGATGAAAGGATGGCACGCTTATTCAGAGAGTGTGTCCAACGGGAGCAAAGAGATCGAGGGATAGGCGCTAGGGTAACCAGCCCTTTCGCCCGCAACATCGAAATTGTTATCACCCCCCGAGAATGGAAGATGCCAACAATGGAACCCTACAAAGGAACCTCTGATCCCGTTGTACACTTACAGAGGTACACGCAGCATATGCTCATGAGTGGAGCGATAGAGGGAGTACTGTGCAAATGCTTTCCGCTCTTCTTAGCAGATCTTGCTACCTCCTGGTTCTGTCATCTACCCCAAGGATCCATCAGCTCGTGGGAAATGTTGAAAGAAAAGTTTATCAGTCAGTTCAGCATTCATGTGGAACAACCTAAGGACGCTTATTCCTTATCCAGTGTCAAACAGAAACCTGGAGAGAAGCTGCAGCAATACCTAACCCGATTCAACGCCGCAGCAGCCGCAGTCCAAGATGCCGATGAGAAGCTTATCCTAATGGCCCTCTGTAGTGGTGTGCACCCGGAGACTAAATTCGCTAGAAGGTTGACGAAAGAAAAACCAGCTACTTTACCTGATTTCTTCCATGAAGCCGGGAAATATATGAGGCTTGAGGATGCTGCCGTCGAGGGGCAGTCAGGACAGCAAAATAAGGCAACTCATAGCAATGCCCCTGTTGTGGCAAGGGACGTTCGGAGAAATGACTCCAGAGACAATGCTAGGGGCAAAAAGGGAGAAAAGCGCCTATATCGGCCAGGACCAAGATTCGACACTTACACTCCTTTGAACGAGACCGTAGAAAATATCTTCCTTGCCACCCAAGGCGAAGTTAGATACAAACGCCCACTATACAAGAAGGAATTAGATAACGCACAGAAGTCTGGAAAGTTCTACCGCTTCCACGAATCTCACGGGCATGATACCAACGAATGCCATCATCTCCGAGATCTGATTGAGGAACACATCAGAAGAAAGAAACTGGAACGTTATGTAAAAGGTCAAGACAGAACCCCAGCTCCTACCAATGAAAACCCAAGGCTGCCCTCACCAGGGGCCGACAGAGGAAACCGCAACGCTAGCAGCTCTAGTCAAGAAAAGATAGTGGTCCATACCATCTCAGGAGGGCCACATATCGCAGACAGAAGCTGGAAAGAGATGGAAAGGTACGGAAAGTCGCTTAGAGACAATAAAGACTATGTCAATTCGGTTATAGAAGAACGCCACCCGAAGCGGAAAGAAAGTGATGACATCACATTCGGTAAGCGTGACCTAGAAGGAAGGCAGTACCCTCACATAGATCCCATGGTTATCTCTGCCCGACTCGGTCCCGCCGAAGTTTACCGAATCCTGGTAGATACTGGAAGCTCAGTAAACATCCTGTTCAAACACGCATTCGACAAAATGAAGCTATCAATGAAGGATGTATCTCCCTGCGATAAACCACTACACGGTTTCACTGGAGATGCGAAGATGCCCCTCGGACAACTGGACCTCTTTGTTGAGATTGGAAGCCATCCCCGCTCCATTGTACGGAAACAGACATTTGTGCTAATAGAAAACCGTTCAGCCTACAACGCCTTCTTAGGAAGGCCAGCTTTGTCTGATTTCCAAATTGTCCTAGCCCCATGGTGCCTAAAGATGAAATTTCCAATGGACAATGGAGTAGGGGAAGTAGAAGAAGACCAGGACGTTGCTCGAGACTGCTATGTGACTGAACTTCGCAACAACCACAGGAAGGATAAAGGGAAGGTTGTAGAGGTTGCCCTCTGCACAAAAAGTCTGGAAGCATAGCAACTAAAGAAAGCCCCTCCTCTTCGATATACCAGCGACCCTTTCAATGAATTAGACCCTAGGGACAAAGAGGAGGAGGCCACCGCTGAGCCTGCAGAGGCTATGGAGTTTATATATGTAGACAAGCACGACTCAAGTAGACTATTGAAAATTGGGTCCCAACTAAAAGCCGAATTGAAGGAACAACTCATCGATTTTCTCCGCCACAACTTGGATGTATTCGCTTGGTCACACGCTGACATCACCGGATTCTCCCCCAACATAGCATGCCACGTATTAAACATTGATCCTACCAAGGCGCCTGTAAAACAAAAAAAAGAGAAGTATGGGGGCAGAGCGATCAGCAGCCCTCGATGAAGAAGTAAAGAATCTACTCGCCAATGACTTCATACGAGAATCTGTTTACTCAGAATGGATCGCCAACCCGGTACTGGTAAAGAAGGCTAATGGGAAGTGGCGGACCTGCATCGACTTCTCCAACCTAAATGACGCCTGCCCAAAGGATTGCTTCCCACTTCCCAGAATCGACCAACTTGTAGACAGCACAGCCGGGCACGAGCTCCTATCTTTTATGGATGCATACTCAGGATATAACCAAATTCCTATGCATGCTCCCGACCAAGACCACACTACTTTCATCACCGACCGAGGTTTATACTGCTATAAGGTAATGCCTTTCGGACTTAAAAATGCAGGAGCCACCTACCAGCGCCTCGTCAACAAAATATTTGCAGGGCTAATAGGACAAACTATGGAAGTATATGTGGATGACATGCTGGTAAAGTCAAGGAAAGCCAAAGATCGCGTAAGCCACCTAGGCAAGATGTTTCAAGTACTTCGGCAATATGGAATGAAGTTGAATCCACTAAAATGCTCCTTCGGAGTGTCATCGGGAAAGTTCTTAGGATTCATCATTCATGCCAGAGGGATAGAAGCAAACCCTGAACAAGTCCGAGCGCTAAGGGATATCAAGATACCTTCCACCCGAAAGGAAATGCAAAGCCTAAATGGAAAAGTGGCCGCCCTAAGCCGATTCATCTCCAAGGCAACGGACAAGTGCGTCCCCTTTTTCGAAGCTCTAAAGAAAGACAAAGGAAAGTTCGAATGGACTGACGAATGCTTAACCGCTTTCCTTAACCTAATCGAACACCTCCAGAAACCACCGGTACTCTCGACTCCAAGTGAAGGCGAAGAATTATACCTATACCTTGCTGTGTCATCTCACGCTCTAAGCGCTGCCTTGGTAAGGGAAGACAACCGCACGCAACGACCAGTTTACTTCGTCAGCAAAAGGTTTACTAGGGCAGAAGTCAGATATCCTAAACTTGAGAAGTTAGCATACTGTTTACTAATTACATCACGGAAATTGCGTCACTACTTCCAGTCCCATTCCATCAAAGTTCTGACCGATCAACCGCTGAGGCAGGTACTCCATCGTCCCGACACTTCTGGGCGATTACTTAAATGGTGCATTGAACTGAGTCAGTATGATATCACCTATCACCCTCGCACCGCCATCAAGGGACAGGCCATGGCTGATTTCATTGCAGAGTTCACTACCAACGAAGATCAGGAGCAATTGGAAATAACAGAAGATATCAAGTGGAATCTCTTTGTGGATGGTGCATCAAACGAACAAGGCTCGGGGGCAGGTGTGGTAATAATCACTCCCAGGGGAAACAAACTGCACTATGCTATAAGGTTGGAGTTCGCTGCCACCAACAACGATGCAGAATATGAAGCAGTGATAGCTGGACTAGAAATCGCCATAGAAATCGAGGCCAATTCTTTGTGTCTTCACAGCGATTCTCAACTTATTGTTAATCAAATACTAAGAGAATTCCAAGCTCGAGAAGAACGACTCATAGCATATCTAAAGAAGACCAAGTTACTTCTCAACTGATTGGACCACTACTTAGTCAAACATATCCCTCGGGAGGAGAACCGAGAGGCCGACGAATTAGCAAAGCAAGCAAGTGTGAGAGACATCACCATCTTCGGGGCAGTAACCATCTCAAAGCAACTGGCCCCAAGTTTTGAGCAAGTGAATCTGATAGCTGCAACCGAAGAAGCAACTTGGATGACTCCCATCCGAGACTACCTACAAAGTGGCACTCTACCCAACGGGCGTAACGAAGTCAAGAAAATCTTGAGGAGAGCATCCCGCTACACAATACAATAAGACATCCTCTATCGGCGCGGATTCTCTAACCCATTATTAAGGTGTGTCGCTGGGAGAGAAGCCAAGGAAATCTTATCCAACATCCATCAGGGGAGCTGCGGAGATCACACCGGAGGGCAAACATTAGCAAAAAAGACACTCCGATACGGATATTTCTGGCACACCTTAAGCAAGGACGCCTTAGATTTCGTCAAGAAGTGTGACAGATGCCAAAAATTTGCTAAGATTCCACGGCTACCAACAACTGAGATTACTCAAATGACCAGCCCATGGCCCTTCGCAATATGGGGAATTGACTTAATCGGCGAGCTACCGATGGGCCGAGGCGGGGCCAAATATGCTATAGTGGCAGTTGATTATTTCACCAAATGGGTGGAAGCAGAACCTCTGAATAAAGTATCTTCAGCAAAAGTTATTAACTTCTTGATCAAAAATGTTCTGTGCAGGTACGGAGTCCCACTCAAAATCATATCAGACAATGGACTTCAGTTTGACAGCGAGGAATTCGCCAACTGGTGCCGAGAGCATGGAATTCATAAAAGCTTCTCATCCGTAGCGTATCCCCAGGCAAACGGACAAGTCGAAGCAGTCAACAAAATTCTGAAAACCCTGATCAAAAAGAAGCTCAAAAAGTCAAAGGGCGCTTGGGTGGATGAACTCCCTACGGCACTATGGGCCTACCGCACATCTTTCAGAACATCAACAGGGCACACTCCTTTCTCTTTGGCATACGGATCGGAGGCTATGCTCCCAGTTGAAACCATTGTGCCTTCCCACCGTAGGATCCACTATAACCCAGAAGAGAATGAAGAACTCCTCCACATGTCTTTGGATCTAGTTGAGGAGAGAAGGAATGATGCAGTCCTTAAAGCAGCGGCCCACAAGCAGAAAGTGGCAGCACAATACAACTCCAAAGTCAAGCATCGTACCTTACAAGAAGGGGATCTTGTCCTCAAGCGAATCTTCCCTCGCCCCGGAGCACTAGGCCCAATCTGGGATGGACCATATGTAATTCATAAAGATCTCCACAATGGAGCCTATATTTTGTCAACAGTGGACGGAGAGGTGTTCCAGAGGGCATGGAACATCCAATACCTCCGTCGATACTTTTCTTAACTTGTATTGCCCATATGAAGTGAATTAACAAAGAGAATCAGTGGACGTAGGCCTTTTCATGCCGAACCACTTTAAAAAACCTTGTCTCTTTTTTAACTTGTTCCTTTATATCTTGGCTACTTGTTAACTTTATCCTTTTCTGTTGAACAAAATCCTATGCGTATAGCATTTCTACTCAAAGCACTCCACGGCGCAACTTCGCCTGGGCAAAACCTAACAGGTACTATGCGAATCTATGCCCTCGCCAATGAGACACTTTTGCTCCAGCATCCCTCTGCTGCGGGTTAACTCATTGCTCGCGACGGCCCTTAAAGCCAACTGTAATGAGCCGATTATAAGCCACCGAGAAGGCCGACTATAGCCGAGGCAGCTCATTACGGCGTTAGGCTCGCCGGCAACTGTGAACCGACTATAAGCCCCAACATAAGGTGTGGCCAGCCAGGGGCAGTTCACAGTTGACGATCGGCACCCACGCTAGCCGGCCACAGTAAATCGAATAATACCCATGATTACGGGCCATAATGGCCCGGGTAGTTACTATGCGCGATCTCGGCTCCGATGTGTCTTAAGTGCGGCTGTGGTAAAAAAGAATTAACTCCCCGTGGAGGCGTAAGATGGGTGACAAATGTCTCCAAGACCCACAGCTAGGGAAAGTGACTACAAAACCCGTTTGCCACGAACTTAAGCACATCGAAGGCCTTCCGTGATTGGAAGTTTTACTATTTCACATATATCAATTTTACTTAAAAAGCTTTCCTCATATCCTCCATAACAATCCATAAAGTACAGGATACAGAGTAGGAGATACTCCCCAATGGATGCAGAGATTCACAATCGGATGGCAGGGCATTCAACTGCTTTCCATGCTCGGTCATACAAGATATTCGAGACTGCCATCTACAAACAGAACATGAAAGGCGGTATTTTCTTCCTTTATGTGCAAATGCATGACTATAATTTGTTCACACCACACACTAACATTGCAAGTCATGGAATTATGTCTTAAACCAGAACCCGACATCAAACACAATTTAATTACAAGAATATACATAGCTATATTTCTCATACGACATGCCAAAATAACAGCAAACATTCAAAAGACGACAAAATCAGCTTAAGTTAAAGAATTACACGTCAAAAATAAGACTATTTATCACAAATGGCAAAATATTACAACTGAAGGGCTACTTTACTATTTTTCGACTAACTTATACAACACTGTCAAATCCACAAAAAGAGTTTTTCCAGGTATAATCAAGGGGCCGGCTGCAGTGGAGCTTTATCCTTGTCCTGTTGACCCCCTGTCCAGTCAGAAAAAGGATTCATTAGCAATAAGCAACCAAGTTGATGGAGAAACTAAAAAGGGAGACTTACCAGTGCCTGCTTCCCGACTATCCTGATCGTCATCCTCTACCTGCACGCCTACCTCCTCAGCGGCAAGCAACCGCATACCTTCCTTCACCGCCACCTTCTCCTCCTTGGCAAACTGAGCAGTGACCGCATCCATGCTGAAGACCACGCCACCATCTTTATCTGCATCGGCCTTAGCCTCCTCCAAAGCCCGAAGATAGATCTTAGCCATGACCCTAAGATAATCATCCATCCAAGATAGGTTGCCCTGCTTCCAAGTTCGGAAGTACATGTCCTGAAGCATTTCATCCATCATCCCCTCATTCTCCTCAAACTCCCTCATCCGGGCCTCCGAAGCCGACAACCTTCCAACAGCAGCTTCTCTCTCCAAACGGTATCTCGAGCAGTCAGCCTGAAGGGATTTCCGCATCACCTCCATCTCCTCCTTCAGCCTAACCTGAGCGAGCTCTGCGGCTTCAAGCTTCCCCGACAGCTCCTCTACCCGCTCAAGATCCGCCCTCCGAACCTCATCCACTGTCGAGATAGCCATATTTATCTGTTCCTTGCAAGCGGCCTCCATCTTCCACAGTTCCGCCTTACTAGCCTCCTCCATAGCTTTCCTCAATCGCCCGGAAGCAGCCTCATGCTGAGAAATCTGAATGGCCTGGTCAGCGAGCTGTTTGGCCTGGTCCGAAACCATCAATCTTAGTCGGATATTGGCACTCCCAATCTCCTCTCCAGCCTTAACCAGCCGGGCATGATGCCCCATCAGCTTCCTAGTCTCCTCCGCCACCCGATCAATACTAGCCTTGGCCTCGTCTCCCATGGTAACTATCCGAGTGGTAAGAAGATCAAGATCTAAAGACTTAGCCTCATCGAGCACCCGTACCATGGGATTGCGGGGAAGAAGGTGCTCACCAGTAACCTCGTCAAAGGTAATGTCGTGGGAACTTGGATCCAGATCAGGATGACCCGCAAATGGATTACGAGCCAAGTCAGGACGGTCGATATGAGTAACAGAAGGGTTTCCGGACGGGTGCGGAGAAGGTGCAAACTCGCTTTCCTCCTCCGTGATATCATGAAGAGGCTGAGCCGGGAGCTGAGGACCAGGCGAAGGTTCGGATAAAGGACGACTCCTCTTTCTCTGCTGAATACCCTCTTCGATAACCCCGAGAAGAGCACGGTAGCCGACTACATCCCCGGAGCGGTGGGTCGAAGGCTTCGGCTTGACAGAAGTTTTGGAAAGCTTGTACTGTTCAAGCATGTGCCGAAGATCTGAGGCCTTGGCCGTTTTAACTGCTCCTGATATGAAGAAAAAGTGTCACAAGCATATATTGATCTATAATTCGAGAAAACACGGCAAATTAAAAGGTAATAAGAAAGGAAACACATCTGTGGTGGTACAAACCCTGGGGAGGAGTAGGATACTGCAATAAGTCCTGGATTTCATTCCAGGACGGGAGCGGGTCATAAAATATTCCTAAGTCCCTATCATAAATGGAGCCCGCAGGAATCAAAAGTTCACCTTGAGTCGTCGGAGCCACCTTGGCTGGAATAGTCTGAGGAGGCTCGCTTGCGCCAGTTCCAGCCTTGTCAGTCTTCCCAGTTTTCTCTACCAAAGCCGGATCTTCGTCCAGCCCCTCGAAAGCCTGGTGGAACGCATCATCCGTCCACTCCTGAATCTCACCCGCTTGCCCAGGAAGCAAGGCCCCGATGCCATCGCCACCTTTATCACCTTCCCGACCGTCTCCACCCTCACCTCTTTCCTCCTCTATGTCTTCCTCCTCCTGGGTAAGTGGACAATTGCTGGGGGAGGGACCGTCCGACTTCTTGAGTTTCTTACCTCCGACGGCTGGAGGTTTTGTGAAAGGCTTCCTCTTGCTACTCTCTACCGTAACACCTCCCTTAGTCTGAACAGCCGCCCTCTCCTCCGCCGTTTCCCTCAGCTTGACTACTGACTGCTGTGGAAGGATTAAGTTATACTCCAGAAGGGTCGTATTTCTGATCAGGAAGGCAGATGATCTATATTTCCCGAGAATAGCTTCTATCTCAGCCGCCGTCTGAACCAGGCGGTCAGTCTCCACAATCGCAAAGCCACCTGTCGCTAGCAAAAATGAGAAAGTATGAGAAGAAGCATCGCAATCGGAATGGAAATTAGAAATAAAAGCATCAACTTACATCCAGAAGTAAAGGCCGAATTGAGACGGAGTCGTCCCTGACAAAGAACCACTCCTTCTTGAACATGCTGAATTTAGAATACAGATCCAAGACCGGCTTGAAGGTCACGGCTGACTCCAAGCTAATGTATGGGGACCCCTTCTTATAGCCCCTCAGATTATATAGATACCGGATCTCCCGGTTGGAAGGAGCACGACCATACTTCCTCTGGAAAATGACGAAGAGGCTCACCAATATAGCATAGGAGTTGGGTTGAAGCTGGAATGGGGCCACCTTTAGATATGTGAGGAAGCTGGCTATCCAAGCGTTAAGAGGAGGAATGGCACCACACATACAGTGGTATCTGCTATAGGCGAAGTACCCTTCAGGAGGATCGTACGGCATAACATCTCTCCCTGGCAATAGCAAGTGCGCCCTATCAATTCCAAAAGATCGGGAAATGACATCAAGCCGCTCCTCCTTGAGGGATCTAGGAAAAAAATCGGGCGGGGAGTTCAGAAGTTCCTGAGGGCCGTACCCGTCCACGAGTGATCTCGGGGTTGGTCCGTGACATTCTGGATTCGGCTGAGCTGGGGGCACGGCAGAGGAACCTCCTTCGCCCCCGGATCTCTTCTTGTCTGATCGAGTTTCCGCTTTACGAGACATTATCTGCAAACACAAAGAAGAATGTCGTTAGACTAAAGGAAGTAAAGAAGCAAGTGTGTGAAGTCTAGAGTTTCACTCATAAATGCTCAAATTCCCATTATCATTCGGTAAACTGAATATAAAATTTCATTCGGCATTCTCATTTGAAAATTTCATTCGGCATTCTCTTCTGGAAAGCCCATTCGGCAGTCTCATCTCGAGGAATTCGTTCAGCACTCTCCACTAATATCCATTCGGTACGTATGACACGCACACTTCATTCGGTGGACACAGACGAAAAACCATTCGGCTAAGGGAAATTGAGTACCTGGTTCGGCAAGCTGAAATGGTTCGGTAGAGGATTAGAATTTGATTCGGCTAGGTGACTAACTTGGCTTGGCTGTTTCGTTCGGTAGAAGGTAATAGAGGCCATGGGCCCTTACTTATAGACAACTATAGACGACCGGACCAGCTGATTCGGCGAAGGCATCCAAGCTGACGTCATTAGTTTTAAAAAACAAAGCGCGGCACATTCCGGCATATGCCCCACTTTGGGGGGCAAATGTTGGGCGTGTTCTCACCCAGAAGACCTCGAGACCAAGAAGCTTGATTCATCCATCCAGGCTCGCCTAACCTCATCCGGCATTCTCGTTCCCCAGAGCCCATTCGGCAGTCACTCATCCGGCATTCTCGTCCTCCAGAGCCCATTCGGCATTCTCGTTCCCCAGAGCCCATTCGGCAGTCACTCATCCGGCATTCTCGTTCTCCAGAGCCCATTCGGCGGTCTCATGCAACTGCCGAACCAACCTTCGTCCCTACCACCGGACCAAAGGCACCACCGGACCAAGCTCCTCCCAGCACCACCGGACCAAGCTCTTCCCACCGTCTACCGGACCAAGCTCTTCCCACCATCTACCGGACCAAGCTCTTCCCACCATCTACCGGACCAAGCTCCTCCCAGCATCTACCGGACCATACTCCTTTCGGGCCAACAATACCAGGCCAGGTCGCATCAGCCCAGGCCCACCAGCTGTTATATACATCCATGACCCCTACCCCTAGCCTCACTCTATAAATAGAGGGGCAGGGGTACAACAAGGGGACAAGTTTGAGAGCTCAAGCACGGAAGGAACTTTCAAACAACTTTCTTTTACTTGTATCAAAGCTTTATACTTGTAATCAGAATAAGAGAAGAGAAATAACATATAAAGTGGACGAAGGCACATTCTGGCTGAACCACTATAAATCTGCGTGTCTTTTTACAGTTTAGCCCCTGTTTTTCATATATTTGCATAAATCGCTCAAATCACTAAGAATAACATAAGATCTACTAAATCATACAACTTCGAGGTGTTTGTCCATTTTTTGTGCAAACAGACTCCGATTAGGCTTCTTAATTAGAAACCTCCGTTCTCCTGACATAGCCATATATTATGGTAGAAAACTTTAGTTCCATATTAAGAATCCTCACCAAGTGTTCACTGTTAAAAATTGAGTGATAGATCCTTATTCGGAACGGTGCAAGACACCATAAAGTCAAGCACTCAAATCTTGGATCCAACTTATGCGAAAAAAGGAATGATCTTTGTTTAACTTACGTACTTATTTTATTGGTTCTTAGCAATATTAATTCTATTTCTGCTAAAATTATTTATGTAAACATTTCATATAACTAACTTAAGCTTAACTTTTATAATATTCTACTACATCCTGAGAGTATATACCACTATTTGGTTAAAACTTTTCCATTTTGGATTTATTTCTCTTAAGAAAATTCGAGATCCAAATACACGATTTTACTTCAAAACTCTTCTTGAAATGATTTGTATACATTTTAACCATAAAAATATATTTATATAGCCCAAGTAGCCCCAAAGTGATACTAAGGAACTGGATAGAACCAAATAATATCTTAAATTCCCTTACTAAGAAGGGTAATACTTAAGAGAAGTGCCTACCATCTGAACACATCTCTTTCCCACTTTTTTAGTTATTTTTGTGTCGCTCGAATTAGTTAACAAAAAATTCTTCTTTTGTTCAAATCCAATTTGTAAAATAAATAAAAATATACATATACTTCTTACTTAAAATTCTCTTTCCAACAAATTTATACTTGTAAAAACTTCAAAGTAATACTATTTATTATTTTCTCCAAAAATCATTTAAAAGAATAATAATTTACATTTTTTTTATAAAACATTGCACAATGTTTATTTTTAGTTTAGATTATAATAAACAACCCTTATTACAATCAAAATTAAATTTAAACTTTTTATCGCAACACTTTCACCGAATGCCTTATAGTCAAATTGTGAAACTGAATTCGCAAGGTGTTCATGTTTAATTTAACTAAGACGATAATTTCTCATAAACTATCTAAGCCTAACTAATCAAAAATAAATAATAATGATTAAACATTATCATTCTCTAACAACAAACATATCTTATATAATTATAACAATTAAGCTAGGTAATTTTTTTTCATTTACCTAATTTTAAAACCATACTGTCAGTTGGCCTTGTTTAAATGTTTTATAGATTCCTTCTGAATCCATAAACCACTCAACGGACCAATCAACACAATATAAAACACTTTTATAAAAATAACAAATACACGCTTTTATATATATATATATATGCTCAAACTCATTCAAGGGTCTCGCTTATCCTATCTCAAATGAGTTAAACCTACCAAAACCTAGGTGTTCACTTAACCTATGCTCTGATACCACATGTTACATTCTACCTTTCCTGCACCTAAAGACGACACTTAATACATCCTCGGTATTCGTGTCCTGATCATTTAAGTGTCCGAAAGACAGGTTGCTTGGGGTGAAGAAAGAAGAAGACAGAATAGCATCTCACAAAAATGTGACAAATAACATATAATGTATAAATCAAGTCTTTACAAAAGTAAGAACTTTATTATAAACAATCATCATAGTACACTATCCTATTATCAGCATGGATAGTTATAATAGCTTGTCCTTACAAATGTTGATAAATTCAATAATCAATACAATGGAAAAATAAAGAAATACGTACATACATCTTGGGCATCCCACTCGTCTTTTGAACTCCAAAGCACTAATTTGGAAAATATGCTTGGTCAGATCCGAGCATTAAAATAAAATAACACCAGGATCAGTCTGGTAATACTAGCATAAGAAAACTCAAGTAATGGGGTGAACATATAATAATTCTGTGAGACCACGCCGCCAACGTGGGGAACGGGTTTTTATCTCACATGATCAACATTCATAGATGAAGAAATGGGAAACAAATCAAAACTACAATCCAAATAAGAATAAATGAGTATAGACAGGTAAAAATCCAAACTTAAAGAATTAACACAAATAATTAAACATCAAGAAGAACCTTAGTCACTTCTCAGTGCAGTTAAAAAGACAATTCAATGATTTGAATTAATAATAAGGAAAGGAATTTTCCCATAATATATGTGGCATCATGCCACCAATTGGGGAACGGGTTTCCTTTCACAATAACAATATCCAATCTTAACCATGGATGCGAATAATTAAACATCGTGAAGTGCTCTCAACGCTTCCCGATGTAATTAAGAAAGAAGTTAATTTAAAAACTTGGAATCAAAGGAAAGAATAGGGAAATTTTCCAACAAATGACTAGGAGGGTGCGCCCCCTGTATCGAAAATATACCTCTAGAAATATACTTGAGGGGGTCATATACTCTATGACACCTCTCGGGAACTCCAAGTTGGACCATGCCAACCTTATCGAGAATTTGAGTATTTCACATCTCAATGCGCAAACCGAATCCAATCTAAAATGGATGTGAATATACCCTAATGGGAGAACCCCACATAACTTGGCCCCCACTCGCACTTTGGGTTTGGTCATTTTCTACAAAGGATAACGATGCTCAAAAGAGCAACCAATCATTTTTATGGTGACGATACACCATGAAGAAAGTTGAACCGGTAGTTAATAAATCAACTAATAGGGATAATTAAAAATGATCGTACATGGAGATTAAATTTCATATTCTTACTATTACTCATCGATTCTAAACAAGTGATATCCCTTAGTTGAAAATGAAGCGACAAGTTGAGATAATGTTACCACTAGACATTGCCTCGAAGACATTTTTAACTTCTGAGACAGAAACGAGTCCATGCCTTGACGTTTAATGTTAAAAATATGACTAAATCATTTCCATATAACTGATATCGTTTACAAAATTACTTTTCCATAACTGAATCGAACTTTACTTTTAAAACCAAACTTACGCTAGGGTTTCATATTAAAATCTTAACCTTAAACAACTTTATCAAAATGATTGATATTTTTAAAACCTAAATTTATTACTTCAATATCCTTATTGAAATTGATTAATTAATTTTTAAAACAATGGTCAGTTATTTCATACAGCTTTATTTAAAATAATTAATTAGCTTTAATCTTAATTCATTACTTTAAAACAACAATATTTAAAACGATTATTAACTTTAATCGTCCTTGTTTAAATGATTAATTAACTTTAAACTTTTATCATTAAAATAATTAAATAACCATTAAAACCTCATTATTAAAATGGTTAATTAATCTTAATCTCATTATTATTCAAATAATTAATTATCTTTCAAACATCATTATTAAAATGATTGATCGGTTTTAAAACATCATTATTTAAATAATTAATTGAATTTAAATCATTATTATTAAAATAATAAATGACTTTTAAAACATGAATATTGAAATAATTTATTTATTTTAAACCATCCTTATCTAAATAATTATTTATCTTTGTAAAACCCATGCAGAAAATTTGACAAAATACTTCAAAAGGGATAACATTTCCATTCAAATATCAAATAACATAAGTATATGCATAAGTGCTAAAGTAAATATTAGCTTTACAACATATAGATAAAGAGAACATCTCTTATTCAATATAAATTTAGTGGCACATAACTAAATGTCCAAATCAATATAATAATAGAACAAGGATTTGTTCTGCTAATCTCTAAAAAAATTCAATTGAGTTATAGCAGAACGGGGATTTATACTGCTAGACAAATGTCATTTATAAAGCATTCATATTTATTAAGCTAAATTAATGGCACAGACAAGAGATCCTTGGTTTACAAATCAATTTACTTTTAAAACCGAATTCATGCTTGGGCTTCACATTACAGGTATTAACTTTAAATAGCCTTGTTAAAATGTTTTATTAGCTTCAAAACACCATTATCAAAAAGATTTAATAACTTAAAATATCCTTATTAAACTGATTGATTAGCTTTAACTGTCATTAATAAGAATGATTAATTATCTTTAAACTACATTAATTATTTTGATTAATTAGCTTCGAATACCTTTAATTAAAAAGGTTAATCACTTTTAAAAACATCATTAATTAAATTAGTTTATTAAATTTAAATGTCATTAATTAAATTAGTTAATAAAAATTTAAATATTACTAATTAATTAATAAAAATTAAATATCATTAGTTAAAAATGATTAATTAATTTAAAACATCGTTAAAGAAAAGAATAGTTAAATTCAAACTAATTAATCAACTTTAAAAGTCGTTAATTTAAAAGGGTTAATTAATTTCAAACACTATTAATAATAACGATCAATCAACTTTAATCCATCATTATTAAATAGTTAATTAACTTTAAGCATCATTAGATAAAATGATTAATTAATTTTAAATATCATTAACAAAGTAATTAATTAAATTTAAACCCATCGCTATTAAGTTAATTAATTAATCTTAATGCTCATTAATTTAAATGATTAATTAAATTTAAAAATCAATATTAAAAAAGTTAATTGATTTTAATCTCATCATTATACAAAAACTTAACTAACATTGTAAAACCAAACCTAAGCTCGAGAATATACCAAAAGGTGGTATTTTCCAGAAGTATCGATATAGCGATAGTCGTTATACGAACAGTTCGATAACTACTTTAATCTCATATTGATTTTCATCCAAGCATCACATCACATAACATAATTATGACAAATAGCAAATTATATTCATAACATGAAGAGAACATAACTTATATCACTAACTTAAACTTTTTTAACTACTTTCAAATCGCTCATTAACTACTAACGATGTCATCCTTTTAATGCATAAACAAAGCCAACAACCATTACATTTCAATACACATACAACAAGTAATTATCAACTATTAAAATGAACAATATTAAAGTTAAAAACATCTAGTTTTAAAGGCGAGATTTTTACTCACATAAAAGCTACCAAAATAACCCGAATTTCCACTGAACTTGAATTGGACCTAGGTTTTAGCTTGCTTTCAAAAACGAATAGAGTTTTAGTGGCCTATAAGCCAAGGTGGTTCTAGCCATGGGGAGCATAGGGTTCGACCATGATGGGTAGGTGGAGTTTATGGCTTGTTTTGGCAAGGAGGAGTTGTATAAATGGATGGAAGGCTTTCAAACAAGGCTTAAGAGTTTTAAAAGCGAATGAAACTAAGGTTATTAAACTTTGGAAATAAAAGTGGAAGCCATTAAAATATTTTATGAAGCTTGGAGAAAGATTTAGAAAGTTGAATAAGATGATCAAATGAGAAAAATGTTAAGAATTTGGTATATATACAAGGTTGATTAACAAATAACCAAAATACCCCTTTGTACTTTACCCTCCACGACTTCATGCCACCTTACCATGCCTCCCTCCCCCCATGTCCTTCATGCCTCGATATTGTCCCCTTTATCTCTTCCTATGCCAACATGTATTTAATGCTAATAGTACTTATGTTTCAATATGTTTTACATGACATGACACTTACTTTTTCATTTATTTATTTTCATAAAAAGTCATATCATCCATATTATCTATACTTAAGGGTATTTTAAAACCAAAATGTATCCTAATTTAAACTTATTCTATTTATGAATTTGTATATCTACACTAAAGAGTTCACAACATTCCCAATAACTTTTAGCCGATGAAAAGTCGAAAATTCGGAAAACGAATTTCAGTCACATTTTTTACTTTTCTTCGAACTAAATGCTTTTGTAAACAGATTTTAAAAACTATTTTACCATAATTATTTATTATTTAAAAGGGTTTTATTTTAAATATAAAACATGTTATTGAAAATTAATTAAATATTCCCAAATTGAAGCGGTGAAATTCCGGGTCGTTACACCCTTATTCAAACCAATCTTCTCTCACAATCTTATATAAAATTTCACAACTCAAACAATAAACCCAAATTTTTTTGTGTAATCAAATTATCATTTTTCAGTCCCAATTTATTCGCTACATCAAGTTTAGAAAGCTATTCGTCCATGCAACTAACAAAAAATTCATTTATGAATTTATGAGTATAATGCATGAAAGGGAAACAATATTGGTAAATTTAAATTGAAATAATTACCATATTTGTTCAAACTACTAATTTTCCTTCTTTAAATTCTTTAGCCACTATAGTAGAATTGTAAAAGTTTCAAACTATGCTCTAAACCTATGTATCCAAAACCCACAGGAAAAGGAAAATTTTGCTTTCAAATTATTGAAATTTGAAGTGTCAATAATAAAGAGCAGTCGATAAAACATTGTTGTGTCATGGACAGGTCACTGCCTTGAAAGTGAAATTTGACACCACTATGGTGCAATCGATAATATCGTTCGCTGCTAAAGGTTAACAGAACGATCCCTCAAACTAGTGCACTCAAGGTTGAAAGAATTAGAAAATTGTAGAAACCATGACACAGAAGTTATATTCAGAGAAGATTTTGTAGTTGAATTAATTTTGAATGAGAAAGAAATAAAGAAGATGGATTTATTTACTGTATTGTTTCTCAAATGAGAGAGGTAAATAATGGAGATGGAGGAGAAAAGAACTAACTCTTTTTTCCATCTGACCAAATGAGTTGGTCTCAATTATAAAGGGCATTATTATTGACACTCCAGTTTTGGATACCAGGGGCCAATTTTCTTTCAAGAAATTTTTTTTACTATGAGAGGTACTAATCAAACTAGCCCCCTCATAAAATTACAATCAAATTGACCTGATAGTCCTTTTTTTATTTATCTCAATCACCATTAAGGTTTAATCTAAAACCATTAATCAAACAATAGAGAATTCAAACCCGCCTCCAAAGAGGAATTGCAAATAAGAAAGTGACAAGGTTGTTTCTTACTCAAGAAAGCGTCCAATACAGTAATTTTAAACCAGAATTTTTACCAGTTTTAAAAAACACACAATAAATTGGGTTAGAAATTATATTTCTATCACATTCTGATCAAAGTTTGGATCTGATTGTGAAAATCGAGATGAATTTTTTATTCTCTCTATTATTTTCTTTTTCAACGATACAGGAGAAGAAGAGAGTAAATAAATATGTTTAAGATTTTGATGTTTTGCCTAAAGAAAAGGAGGTAGAAATATATGTTTTATTAATAGGATGTGTACCCTTTATAGCAATTTAATTTTGTATGGAGTACTCATAGAATTTGGTCCACTCATATCTAAAACTGAAGCGTCAATAATAATACCAAAAATAAGTGGTAAACAAATAGTAATGGTCGTTTGTTAATGCAAAGTACAAAAGGTCGGGTAAATTAATAGACTAAGTTTTATTGTAGTTATCCAAACTACCATTAGCCCATGTTCTTAATTGTTAACACTACTATATTGCTTAAAGGAAAAATTAGAGAACTAGATCAAAATAAAAGTGGTAAAATTGGACCTAGATGAAACTGAAATGTTAAGGTAAATATTAGAATCTGCTTACTTAAAGTTCTATCATGATTTTGATGGAATCTTTTAAAAGGTTAATATTTAAAAGGATTATATCATCATGCTTTACAAAATGAAACATGTAAATAAATCCAACAAATGATTTCAGGAATTGAAAAGGTATTAATGTGTATCATGTTACCCTTTTGACACAAGAAATAAAATAACGCATATGAGTACAATTATCATTATGCAAAATTAACATTTGGATAGTGCCAACCCTAGTAGTTTGGAGATTTAAGGTTGTTATTTTCTTTAAGTAGCCAAAACTAAGTACTTGATTGCGATAATAATGTAATCAAACATTCATAATAAGCTACACTAAATAATATGATATATGATCATCAGAACATTAGACAATGAGTCCTCTATAAAGGAACGTCGGAGTTTGAAAATCTTTGCAAGAGCCAAATTTGGTCAACTTCTTAGTTACCATTCTATTCTATTTTACTGACATGGCTAGTTTTTCATCTACTGATATTAGGTGACTCTGTCAATGGATACCCGAAATATTCGAAATCCACCCACATTCGCATCCGAAAAGCGGATAAATATTCAATATCCAAAAAAACGGATACAGATGCGGATACGAAGGTATTAGCATCCGTAAATTATCCATCCGATTTTTGTTGAGATTATAGTTAATATTTTGTATATTTTAGTATAATGATATACATGTTTTTTTTTTATAAGCTCATAGTTTGTATTATATGAATTTAATGCATATTAATTGCTCAAAACTATTTATTATCATTCTACTTAATTATTTTTCACGCTTTTATAATCAACTGTGTTGAAAAAAATTATGCTAAATAAAAATTTTATATTTATACTTCTCAATTTATCGATCGATAGCGTACATGATAATTATCTGATATTCATCCGTATCCGCGGATGCGGATGTTCGATATTCAAAAATTATTTCGAATATGGATACGGATATGACACTCTCCATATCCGAAAGTATCCATATACAGGCCTAATATTAGGCCTCTACCAAACAAAATTTTGGAACCACTACTTAGTATTTGAATGCATGTTTCATGGTTAAAGCTTTAACCTCATTATGGTACAATAACCAGTGTACAACCCATGCTTTGCACATGCCACATGGTATATCGTAGAGAAAGAGTCTAATATATTCTTTAAAGGAATATAATTTATTTGAGGAGTTTGTTAAAATAAATGATTTTTATACTAAACCTATTTTTTGCAAGTATGTGGTCTTTTTTATTTCATTTGTATGTTTATATTATTGAATACAAATTAAATCTAATCATTTTTGTTCAAAAAAAACAACACTTACTTATTACTCTTCAGGTTTTAGTATTTATTAAGCGAATAAATAAAATTCAGTGTTCTTATTTAATTTAAAATTTAATATTTGTAAAAAAAATTATATATAAAATTTATGTTTATAGATATTAATTTTAACAATCGGACTTTAGTGCATCAGATTAAAAGATAAATGAAAATTGATTGAATGCTAATATTACTTGAGAGAATGGCGAAAATACCAAAGCATGAAGTGTAATAGTAATGAATCGATATGTTTTTTATTCATTTAAAGTTCTTGCAGCAGGTGTGAAAATATCTTCCAAAAATAGGTATATGATATTATCTTTGTTATAAAAATTATATTTATTTAACGATTAAATGAAATGTTAAGTGGAAATAAGATATGAAATGTAACTAATCACATTGTAATTTTGGCTGCATAGAAAATGCATATTGATTTTTACTTGATAGAAATGTGTACGATCGAGGATCATATAGCCGTAATAGGCATATAATATATATATATATATATTATAGAGAGGAACTCTTCTGTAGAGAGGAACTCCGAAACAATGGTTAGAAGAAGGGGACAATTTTTCAAATTTTTATGGTTATATCGATGCATCAAGATCTGCTGAAATTATAGGCTATCACTGAAACTATATTTTTTTGGAAATTCGTTAAATAGAGACGGCAAGCAAATCATATTTGGGGTAGAAGTGAATAGATGAAATAGAAAAGAGGAACTTGGTTTCAGTCTTGCGAAGGCTTCAAAAAGATAAAGATTCCAATTTTTAGGAAAACAAAGACTTGATTCAAACTAACACTACTATCGGATCTAGATCTAAACGAAGTTCTTTCACAAATGCTCACTGTACCTAAGGTTGCCAAATTAATTCAAGGCAGGAAAGCAACCCTGTGTTTTTCGTTGGCAATGTAATAAAGATCAAAATATAAGGTTATAGATTTAGAACTGGTATGAGATTTTCGTTTGCAATGGTCGCTGATGAGCATGACAAGGTTGTAATCCAAGTGAAGTGGAAATCGCGAACCACGATTTCTCACAATGAAAACTTGAATCAGATATGCAACTTTAAAGATTAGAATCGACAATAGTTGGTAGGCAGTAGGACAGCTTAGTCGTTTGAAGGAGATGGTTGGTGACATCGAAGGGGTTCTCGTTTTGGATAAAACTGAAAAGAAGGCAACGGAAGATCACATGAAACACGTGAGTGAAGCACCACTTCAGTTTTCAAATACGGTTATTTTTAACGAATTGGTTACAATGAGAAGTAGGTGATGCGGTCATTTGCCTATTCATTTTTATGATATATGGAGAATTTCAAGCAAATGGCCAGTTGGGCTATGCCCGTACTGGTCTTCATAGCAGTATCTGATAACCGAGAAGAAAGCATGAAATGGTACATAGATCGACGTCAATTAACTTGGACGGATATGGAAAATCAATTGGAGAATGCAATAAGCGTCGCCTCAAGTAGTTTAAAATACAGTGCACAAAGATGTATTTTGTTTAATGCAATTTGTTGGCCTGTTGTTGCTAGGTCATTTTATTTGATTGTACTTTATAATTTTTATAATAGCAATAAAAGGAACCCATCTTCAATATATGTGTATATATACATAAAGAAGGTACAGAGGTCCAGGGTAAGAAGCCCACACAAAAAAAATAACTACCAACATGCATGTCCAACTTGCAAAAATCATTTAATAAGCACCACAAAGCTAACCAGGCCCATACAGAAGACATGACCACCATAACCACACAACAAATCCACTACCAACATGTCTGGCATAATAGCATAAAAAACAAATAAAACGGCCAACATGTCATTAA
Source organism: Allium fistulosum (assembly GCA_030737815.1). NCBI lineage: Eukaryota > Viridiplantae > Streptophyta > Magnoliopsida > Asparagales > Amaryllidaceae > Allium > Allium fistulosum. Next base: position 1,152,088,701 of record CM060905.1, read on the forward strand.
TTTTTTTGTCATTCTCAAATAAAAACGTATGAATGACAAAGCATCCACTTAACGTACCAGTTTTAGAAAATAAAATTGTATGAGTTCGTAATGATATACCAATTTCAAAAAGAAAAAATTGTTTATATGTGCATGTGATGAAAATCAGTTTTAGAAAGAAAATTTTACATATATCTTTGTTTGTAATAAAATATTAATATAAAAATTTTAAGAACTTAACTATAGAATTATGTACAAGATTAAAAATAATATTGCAATCGTAGAAATTTCATTCTATATGGACTTGAATGAATAAATTGGTTTTACCATTTTTGCCACTATGAATGTGTTGCACACATTCAGTTACCATGTCTTAGATTTATTAGACCAACTAAAAATATAATATAATTGAATTTCCCAAGACGTTTAAATTTGAGATCACTTAATCAATATAAATGTATAGAATTGATAGTAAATGATCAATATAATAAAATTGAGGAAAATTATGTACATAATTGCAGAAATTTTAAACTGTTTGTATTTGAATGTAAGATGTTGGAATAGTAGAACACCTTAATAATAACAATAGTACTAATAATAATAATATTCTACAGTCCGCAGTGTGGTGCAATGGAAAAGGAGTGTCTAGTTCGGGTAATAGACCCAGGTTCAAGCCATGCCTTGCACACACTTCTCGCAAAAATAATACCTTAAGCTTTTGATATTACCGATATGTCCATTTAATTTAATTGTCTTTGATATTTTCCACGTTATTATGCACTGAATAGCAAGTGCGAGACATTTTCTCCCCACAGTTACACATATTTCTAAGACCGCCTTCTTCGACAAGTAGCCAGATATTAAACTTTTCTTAGAAATATTAGGTTTTTTCAAATTTTGTGTACAAAATTATCGATTTTGTTAGATAATCCTCTCCAAGGTTATCAATATCATGGATCTATCCTTCATTGGTTCGATATTCTTCATCTTTGCTACTTTCTACTGCTTCTAATTTATTACTAGTATTATTTTCTTAGATTCTGAAGTTCAATTCTAATCTACCTTTCTTCAGTTCAAAAAAAATATGGAGCTTAATGTTGAAGTTCAATTCCAGTTTATCTTTCTTTAGTTCAAAAAAATATGGAGCTTCTACCACTCCAGACATTAATCTGAATTGAGGCTGACAACACATGGTTGAAGATAAGGAAGGAAATAAGCTCAATGTAAAGTTTCTTTTCACGTTCTCTCACAGTGCCAGTTACCTTTCAGTTATCCTTTTTAAAGGTGGTGCAAAATTGTTTTGGTCAATTTGTACAGTAATTTGTTATAGTTTATTTTGTTATCGGCATTTCATTTTGTAATCATTAATCTTCATGGTCAAACTTGATGATTATTTTGATTGTTTTACATATGACAGCATAAAAATAGTTGATTATATATACTAAATTCATTTATGCTCTTAAATATTTCATTATAAAGCTGCATATAAGTAACCTGCTGAAATAACTTTGAGTTAACTTAATAATTCCAATTGGACTGTTTTTTTTTATATATAGTTAGTTTTTTGTACATTCTTTCATTTAATTTTAGAAATTGAACTTCATCCGAGCACATAGGTATTTGGATGAAGAAATAAAAGTTAATTTCTTAAATTAGAAAATGACATTAAAAAAGAAATAATAGCAATCACCTGAATATCAAATGGAAAAATGCAAAACATATATGGTTATGATTCAGCTTATTAGTCTAAAAGAAACAAAAATATAAATTTAAGGAAATCTCTTATGTTAAATATTATGTTGCTCATTACTATGTTCATATGTTGTTGTAATGGTTCTTTCTTTTCTTATTTCAATCATATGCTCAAGTCCATTCCATTACCTACCCAACATCTTTGATTTTGTACAAATTTCAAGTTTCACAATGTATATTAACATGTGTTTCTTTTTGTATGATTCATTTTAGGTTTAAAATTGCTATTTACTTTCCCTATAGAACATGCTTACTTCTAAACATGAGAACTCCCAATGCATGGAAAATAGATAATGTATATAAGAGGTGAATATAATTTTTTCATGTTAATCATATATAGCGGTAGAGAAGTTGCTAAATCTTTTTACTATCACTAAACGTTTGTAATTTCTACTATATTTGACTTTCGTACAACAATACACAAATATAAATATGTTTTTGACATGCTATATTACTTGAATTAAGACTTTATGTCTAAATAGGAAAGTTGATCTATGTGATGGGTACTATGCTAATGCAAAACCTTATTACATACTTAAACATATACTATCCAACTAATGGACTACCTACGTATGTCGTGGTTTTTAGTTTTGAGTTATATATATTTGATTAATTTTTGGGACTAAATGGTTGGTTAAATTTGTGTACAAAGATCCACTTACTTTAATTTGCAGCAAAAGGAAGTTGCTCATTGATTAAGAAATAGCTTCAAAGAAAAAAGAACATACAAAACTTCATTGTGCTTCATTTATAGCATAATAAAAGATGTAAATGCATATCCATATAGTTATGATACAACTTATTATTTAAATATAAATTTAAGGAATCTTTTATGTTGATTACTATGTTGCTCATTATTATGTTCAAATATTTTTTTATAAAGGTTCTTCTTTTTCTAATTTCAATTATATACCCAAGTCGATTCTATTATCTACTTGACATCTTTGATTCTGTACGTATTTCAAATTTTGTAATGTATATTAAAATGCGTTTCTTTTATCTACAATTAATATCAGATTAAAAATTGTTAGTTACTTTCCCAATAAAATATGCTTATTTCCAAACATAAGAGCACTGCTTCACAATGTATGGAAGTATGGCAATGCATATAAGAGGTAAAAAAAATTATTTCTTTCATGTTAATCATAAGCTATGGTAGATAAGTTGCTAAATCTTTTTACTATGATTAAAGCTGCAAAATTTCTACTATACTTGACATTCATACAAGAGGACACAGATGTAAAAATGTTGTTGACATGTTATAAGACTTCATGTCTAAATAGGAAGGTCGAATTGCATGATGGGCATTGTGTTAATGCAAAAAAAAATTATGTACTTAAATTTCTCTATGTTTTCACTTACAATTCTACTAATGAAATTCTTACATGTCATGACTTTCTCTTTTATTTATATACATTTAGTTAATTTTGTAACAAAATGATTAGTTAAATTTATATACAAAGATTCACTTACTTTAATTTGCAACAAGAGGAAGTTGCTCACTGATTGAATAATTTCTTTACATTCTACTTATAAATTGTAGAGCTTGCATCATGTTTTAAAGAGGTCTATTATGAGTGGACCACTGGCACTTACCAAACGATTGACAATGACATTGACTAAATGCGAAAACTCTTTTCATGTTTCGTTGGTATTTTGATAATTCTATTTTTTTTCCCTATTTTCTTTTTATACATAATAAATGGTAATAAAGTGAGCTAATTATTTCATAAAATTAGAGAACAGCGACTAGTTTTTGAACTGCCCATGTTTCTTCCAAACTAGGAATGAATATTCTTTTTCAAGTTACAAACTTCAAATAAGAATCATGCTTTGTATCAGAAGTTACACAATTACTCCTCCCCACTTTCGTCTCACATTCTGATATGTATATATATATACACTCCTTACAAAATCAAGGATTTTAATTTAGTCTAAAGTTCACATTTTAGAAAATAAGTTCTAACATTTATAAATACTTTGATCAAAACCAATGATAATCCAACTTAAAATTGTCGTTCATATTTCTTGGATATAGAAATGTGTAAGTATAATATATGGATCAAATTTGACTATATATTTTCTTAGTTCATACCTCTAAAGTATCTCTAATGAATACAAAACACATCATAGTGAAACTTATATTAAATTTTCATAGATTTGAATTTTTTTCGTGTATATGTGTTGAATAGATTTTCCCATCTGACTTCAACTATAGTAAAATAATATATAACCTAAGTTGGAAAATATTGCATCTCCAAAAATAAGACGACTATATTAGGTACTAATTTTTTGGGCTATTAAGAATAATCTTAAGTTTTGTTCAAAGGTCATCCATCTATGAATCATGAATTGATAGGGGATTTGGATCATTAAAGAGTTTTTTGTCTCTAGATGTGATGATATGCCCTTTGAGATAGAAAAGAAACAAAGAAAGAGAATGTAACAAGAGATGAGGATGGAAGAAGGATTATGGAAACTTAGAAAATAGGGTCACTTGGATGTACTTTGAAGAAGTATAAATGAACTGTAAAGATGATTCTTATATCTTAAAATGTCCTTGAATCAGAAATGAAAACGGTCGCATTTTTTTAAGAAGGATTGTTTTGGTCCTTTTTACTAAGACATAGGCAGTTATCTATTGCATGATCTAATATTTTCTTTATTGATCTTTCACTTTTTAATGCCTTCATCATTTTCATGTCCACATACAAAATTGATACACGACTTTTGATTTTTACTAATTAATCGGATTCGATATCGTTAAACTTATACTTAATTTTATATATTACCTTTGCTTTCTCTCAATTGTTAATATTTTTGTTTATATATAATTGTTGCAAGGTTGAATTAATACTTCGAAAGCAGAAGACGTTTCTTTTGTTTCTCTTCTTTTGGAACATAATTTTTTGGAAAACATTATTTTTGTTTAAATTTAAAAATATTTATTATACTAAAGCTAAATCAAACAATTTTTAGTTATGGGAAGCTTGATTTGAACACAAATTAATGATAAAAGGATCTTAACCATTAGACTCCTCGAAATACTCATTGTATATAAAATTAAATATATTAACAGTCAATATTTGTTGTGTCAGTTTTTTTGTTTTTCTTCTAATTAGCTACTCCATTTAGTTATATACCAAAAATAAAATAAAGAAGATTAATTTTATATCTTATATTCGAAAGTTTTTCACAAAATTACTAACATTAATGAATATTTTAATCATGTCAAAATTTGAGCTATATATACACCAACACATCCGAATGGACAATAAGAAATTACAAAATCACAATGAACAAACTCTATAAATTTTTTTGGAGACTACTTCAAATATTCTTATAATTTTTCCTCTTAGAATGTAGGTACATGACCGTAGATGCTGAGATAGTGGCACGTTTATATAATCCTTCATTTCGATTTAGGGGTGTGTGTGTATTTACACACAAAAACATAAAAGCATGGTTTTGTTTCATCAAAGACCTTGGACAAAATCAATTTTATTCATAATTCTTTCATTTTTAAATCACATATCTCCATCTCTTCTATTCTCCTTTTCCTTTATTGAAGAAGTGTCCAAACCGTCTATGAGATGACAATTATTGAAAACACATGCTGATACACAACTACTCATTGATAGTTTTGTTCTTCATATTTTATAATATAATACCTTTTAGGTGCCTTATTTCGGCTGTTCTTAACATGGTCGGAATAATACTTCAACACATTCATTCAAGTGGAATGATCTAAGAAGTATGAGATGGAAAAGGAGAGAGAGAAAGAGAGAGACAGAGAGAGGAGAAGAAGAAGAGGATGAGGAGGAGGAAGTAAAATATATGCTGAAATTAAGAAAGGTGTAAGAATGTGCACATCTAGCAATTAAATCTCTTCCAAATTTATAAAGGAGAAGATATTAATTGATTCCCATGATCAATCGAATATGGAAAACAAATTGGAAAGATAATCAATTAGTATCAAAAGAGGTATTAACTGGTTTGAGGAATTAATCAAATAAGGATATATGTGAAAACAAATGCAAATATGTTAAATTTGTGTTGAAATCAGACCAAGTAAATCTAAAAATAGTCCATCCTTATCTCCAAGGCAGTCTTCATCCTTGCTCTTATAAATATGAAGATATTTTCTCTTCTTTTTATTACAATCAACAAGAGTATTCTTCACCAAAATATCCTCAATAAGATCCATATTTATGTAATTTTTAGGGTGAGTGAAATTTATTTAGTGATCGATACTCTTGTTATATTGTACTCTCTCTCAAAGTGAAGAAATAATAATGGGTTGTTGGGTCTCCATGGACATAGGATACTATCTGAACCACGTTAAATCTTCTATGTCATTTTCTCTTTTTATTACATTGTTTGTTCTTATGTGATTTCATAGTTGATTTTAAGTTGCATTAGTATTCAAATAGGCAATACTAGATTCTAGTTAAATCGCTTCCGCTCGTCATTTTTTCCCTACGGTTTGGTATTGGAGTAGGTTATTATTTTATTTGGGTATTAATGGCTACTTCAGGAAAGCCTATTGGTAGATCTACTGTCAATTATGATGTTACACGTTTTGATGGAAATGGAGATTTTGGAACCTGAAATATGAAGATAGAGGCAGTGTTGAAGAAGGAGAAGACTTTTAAGGTTGTTTCTATGCCTGAGAAATTGAAAGATACTGAGGTAGCTCTTTTGGAAGAGATGGAAGATGAAGCTCTTACAATAATTCAGTTGAGTTTTTTAGATAAAGTTCTTAGAGAATTCTCTCAAAAGAAGACGACAAAGGAATTATAAGATGCATTATCTAATGCATGTCAAGTCAAGTCTCTCACCAATCAGATTATTCTTCAGCAACAACTTTATTCATTTAAGTTGATGTCTGGAGTTGATCTTATGGAGCATGTAGATGCTTTGACCACTTTGATTATGAACCTGACGGCAGTGGATGTTGATATTACTAATGAGGCTCAAGCGGTGATCCCCTTATGTTCCTTGCCTAAGGAGTATACTGTTTTTGTTGATTCCATGATATATGGTCGCAGTAAGATTAGCTTATTTGATGTAAAGGCTGATCTTCTAAAGTGTTGAGAGGAAGGTTGGAAAGCACTAGTTTAGATAGTGATTCAGAGGGCTTATCAGGTAGAAACCAAAGCAAGTCAAAGAATGGTGGAGGTAGATATTCAAGGTCTCAGTCTAGGGGGACCTAAGCAATTGACTTGCCATTATTGTAAGAAGCCAGGCCACTTTATAGCACAATGTCCCAAGATCAAAGGAAGAAGAAAACACCCAAAGCAAGCTTCAACATCTATTATAGAGAAACCAGATATAAAGAGTGATACTAATATGTGGCTTTTCTAGGAAGAGCAACTTATGGCTTATTAAGTCTAGCGTATCCTATCATATAACACTTGATAGGAACTACTTCTCTGCATAACGTGAGATTGATGGAGGAGAGGATCTGATAGGAAACGATGCTTCTTACTATATGGTTTGTGTTGGTAGTGTAAAGATTAGGACGTTTGACGGTGTTATTCGTACTATTACTGATGTTAGACATATACCTGATTTGAGAAGGAGCTTGATTCCTATTGGGGCTTTGAGTTGGCTTGGATTAAATATTGTAGTCGAAGGAGAGAAGATGAAGATATCGAAGGGTTCCATGATTGTTATGAAAGGTGTAAGGGCAGGAAATCTTTATTTATTGAAGGGCACTATTGTAGTTGGAGAATCGGTTCTGCTACTTCTGCTAGTTCATATTCTTCCAGATTGTGGCACTTATGGATGGGACACATCTGAGAATGCAGTTTGGATGAGTTGAGAAAGTGAGGTTTGATTGATGGTGTTCGGCAATCAAAGCTTGAAGCTTGGCTTTTGTAAAGAGTGTGTTCTTGGTAAGCAGACAAATATTTCTTTTGGCACTGGTGAGCATAAAACAAAAGCCGTCTTGGAGTATACAGATGTTTGGGGTCCCTCCGCTTGCCCATCCTTAGGTGCAGCCAGGTAGTTTGTTTCATTTATAGATGATTTCTCTCATATACTATGAGTATACTTCCTTCAATCTAAGAGTGAAACCTTTGCTAGGTTTCAAAAGTGGAAATCTATGGTTGAAAAGCAGTTATGAAAGAAGTTGAAAGTTCTTTGTTCGGATAATGGCGGTGAATTTGTATCACAGGAATTCATTGATTTTTGTGAGTCTGGAGGCATTAATAGGCATTACACCACACCTGGCGACCCTCGGTCTAATGGAGTTGCTAAAAGAATAAGGCAGACATTATTGGAGAGAACTCGTTGCCTTAGATTGACTACTAGGTTAAAGAAGGGATTTTAAGCATAAGCTTTATCTATGATAGCTTTCCACATCAACCGTGCACTTTCTACTGCCATAGATATGAAGGTCCCTGAAGAAGTATGGAAAGGAGAAACTATTAGCTATTAATTTCTCAGAGTGTTTGGATGTCCATCTTATGTACATGAGAGAAGAGGAAAGCTAAAACCTAGAGTCATAAGTGTATCTTTCTATGTTATAGAAGAGGAGTGAAGCGATATAGATTGTGGTGTCCTATTAGCATGAAGATTATTATCAGTGGGCATGTAAATTTTGATGAGAAGGCTATGTTGATGGTGGAACCTTCCTCATCCAATGAAATTGTGAGGATAGATTCAGAATACCAAACGCAAGGCAAGTCATATTCAAATTCTTTCCATAGAGGTTTAGATGGTGTTTCTGATGGCACCGTAGTTGATAAGGATAACACAAAAGTTGGTATGGAGAATCGAACACAAGGTGGAGCTCATTTAAAACCTAAGCCTGACATATAGAGAAGGAAGCCTAGGTGGCTTAATGAGTTTGTTGGATTGAACATCGAAGACATTGACTTCGATGAAATGGCAACATGTGCATTGAATGTTATCTATGATAAGTCCAGAAAAACAATGCTCGGCAAGGAGGTTGATATGAAGGATATGGAAAAATAACAAAGAACCTTGGGAATGGAGATATTTAGAGATAGGAAGTGGAGAGAGTTGAGACTCACTCAAACACAGTACTTCGAGAAGGTCCTCCCTCGATTTGGTATGGAGAAAGCTAAAACGGTTGGCACTCCGTTAGGCTCTCCTTCCAAGTTGTCGAAAGATTTATCTCCTACATCGAATGAAGACAAGAGGTATATGGATGATATACCTTATTTTAGTGTTGTTGGTAGTCTTATGTATGCTATGCTATGCACGAGACTAGATTTGGCCCATGCAGGGGGTGTTGTGAGTCGATATATGTTTAACCCAGGCAAAGAGCATTTGCAAGCAGTGAAGTGGATACTCAGATATCTTTATGGCACTTCTTCAGTTGGCTTTTTATATAGTGGAGTACGTGGTGACATCTCTCTTAGAGGTTACTGTGATTCAGATTATGCTGGGGATAGATATGCATGGAAGTCGATGTCGGGCTATGTTTTTACACTTGGCATAGGCTCGATTTCATGGAGAACAAAGTTGTAATCTATGGTAGCTTTGTCAACTACCGAGGCCGAGTTGATATCGATTATGGAAGCAACTAAGGATGAATTGTATTTACATTAGCTATTGGATGATCTTTCTATGGTGCAGTAGACAATAGAGCTATATTCAGACAGTCAAAATGTGATTCATCTTTGCAGAGAATCAAGCTTATAGTTCTTGGACGAAGCACATTGATGTCGGAGGATTCTCTCTTATGCTTAAGGAAAAACGAAGCAAGATCAATTTGGTGAAGGTGGTACTATAAATAATCCTTCAGATATGATAACAAAGTCACTTCCTAAGGACAAATTTGAGCATTGATCGGTTTGATTTCAGTTGCTTGAGCACCATGGGGTACTAACCCAACAACCAGGTTTTTTTATTTATAAATATATTTAAATCAAGGAGGAGTGTTAAATCTAGACAATTTAAATCCATTCCAAATTTATAAGGGAGAAGATATTAATTTATTCCTATAATCAGTCAAATATGGGAAACAAATTGGAAATATAATCAATTAGTATCAAAAGAGATATTAATTGAGTTGAGGAATCAATCAAATAATGATATATGTGAAAACAAATACAAATATGCTAAATTTATGTTGAAATCAAATCAAGCAAATCTGGAAACATTTCATCCTTATCTTCAATACAGTCTTCATTCTTGCACCTATAAATATGAAAACCTTTGCTTATCTTTTCATTACAACCAATAAGAGTGTTCTCCACCAAAATATCCTCAATAAAATCATTACTGTAATTTTTAGGGTGGGTGAAATTTTATTGAGTGATTCATACTCTTCCCATGTTGTACCCTCTCTCAAAGAAAAGAACTAATAAAGGGTTATTGGGTCTCCGTGGACGTAGGGTACTTATATCCGAACCACGTTAAATCTTCTATATCGCTTTCTCTTTTCTTTCTGTTGTTTGTTCTTCTATGATTTCATAGTTGATTTTAAGTTGCATTGGTATTCAAATAGGCAATACTAGATTCTGGTTAAGCTGCTTCCGCTCGTCAATTTTTCCCTATAGTTTGTATAAATCAAAATCCTTTTGATTAACTGTTAAATTTATCTGCGAAATAATGAGATATGATTATTCTTTTTGTATATTCCTTTGTTAGAATCCTTTCTGAAAATTTCTTCATCATATATATGTTGTTTTACTCATGTTAAGCTCAATGTAATGTGTTATTTACAGGTATTTTGGATGAAGTAGAGACTCCGTTAGATACTAAGAAGTAGGTGGGATTGTTGGGTCCTGCTTGCATCTGTCAGTTATAGCCAAATTGGCTTTAGTGGTGAAATGAGAGCTATATCATTAATAAGTTAATAATGTTTTGGTTAATTAAAGTAGTGTTAAAGTGAGATATATATGTGCTAAAACTTTGTGATTGTATGCATGGTTTGTGCAAGAAGGAATAACTAATGATGAAGTTTGGTTGATTCGGAAAATGAGAGTGTTTATTCTTTTGAGGTAAGAGTGTATTCCTTAAATGGTAAAGGAAATTGTTAAGGGAGAACAAATGCATAAACTTTTTGCTTGCACACATTTTAATTTTAATATTGCTATGATTGCAACTGCTTTAAACTTGTGAATTATTTTGGGACTAAGCACTGAACTTAGAATCTTAACGATGGTGAACATGCATTATGTGATTAAAGCAAAGATATATGATCGTTTGCAGTTATGAAGTTTATTCACCAAGATTTTGTAATCTCCTAATGTTTAATATCATTCTCCAATAACGTTTAAGTTAAATAAAGCTAAGCTATAAGTAAATGCTTCGTAGTAAAATTCGTAAACTTTAGTAAGAGCTCTTGAAATTCGTGGACTTAATTATTAAATAAAGGAAGAATGTCACAACTTGCTATGCACGTCCAACATGATAAGTTGCCTCAAAAAGGAGTTTTGATATTGTAAAATCACCCTTGAGTCTTTAACCTTTAGTATTAAAATAAATTGGGATAGTTTTGTACTTTACACAATCTCACAATATTATTTTTCACTTTATCAAAACAACTCACTTATTTTCAAATTCATTGCATTTTCTATCTTTTTAAGAAACTTTCGTAATTTATTAAAATAAATCAATAATTATTGAAGAAATATTTCAGTAATCAATTAATGAACAAAAATGAAATCTACTGAAATCTTTACTTTTAATTCTTCTTTGTAGTTTTGTTCCTAACTATAGTAAAAATAAATTTCCTCATCATGGAAATAGATAATGTTCAAAGCTACCAAAGTACGACAGCAAATATATGTAAGCACGGATGCCTTTATTTACGCATATGACATTATTTCATAATAAATAAATATTCTATCAATTTTCTTTGCACGCGCCCAACGGACGTGTCAAACGAACTGATAATAGTAGCAATAGTAGTTGTAGTAGTAGTAGTAGTAGTCGTAAATTATAGGGATTTGCAAATAAAATATTTGGAGAGAATTAAGGAGAATAGAAAGAAGTCAAAGAACTAATAGAACGGTGAAAAGTTATTCCTTTATGCTACTATTTAAATAAACAGATGAGACAAACACTAATTTATAACTTTTTAGGATTTAATATTCAGGGAAATAGGGAGGAGGAAAAAGTTGAGCGACATTTTTGAATGAAGGGTGTAGGCTAAAAAAATTAGACTAAAAGAAAAAACTGAGATGCGTAGGCAGGGACGACAATGTAGGTAAAGGCAGGCTCGTCCAGGAAAAGGTGATGGAGTGTAGGCGGTGGCGATAACTTCAAAGGCGTTTAGTGAATTCGACAACAACTTCGGTGGCGACTATGACTTCAACGACGATTTCGATGGCCGGTTTAGATGAGTGATGGTGGAGTGGAGGTGAAGGTGGCAATGACGATCAACGGTGTTGAAATGAACTGGGAAAAGGAATACTATATGAACTTAGCATTATATATGTCTAATGTTGTCTTAACTTATAATTATATATGTGTAATTGTAACAACCCGCATATTTTACGACTATATATTTAAATATTTTATTTAAATATAGCATCGTTAGTCGGATTAAAGTCCGAAATGATACTTTTTGTAAACAGTCGAATTAGGACTCGAGACCACTTCCATTGAGTCCAAAACGGTGTTTGCGGCCTTTTTGTATAAACATCGATATGTTTGGAGTTGATTAGAATTTGGATATTTTCATTTAGGTCTTTGGGTTTGGGTTTCATCCCAATAACCTAACAAGAGAACCCAACATAATACCCTAACTCCACCCCCTCTCCTCTTCATTCATTTCATTTCTTAACACCCTCAAGCTAAAGTAAAAATGGGGGAAAGAAAGAGAAATCAAAATTCCTAAACCCTAGATTACTAGGAAATTCAAGATTCTAGCTCCAAAATCAAAGAGAAGCTTAGGTAAGCATCCTCTTCTTCTTATCCATCTCAATCTCTCTCCAATTTCAGAAATTTCCTATAACCTAACTTAGTAAATATTTGCTTATAATCTTAGATTGGAGCTTATAGAGTTGAAGTTGAAGAGTAGTTGATCTTTCCTTTGTTTTTGAGCTTCTCATTCGTTGTTTTTGGGTTTAAAGGTGAGTTTTTGAACTCACATCTATGTCTATAGTTTTCATTGTTGTTAGGTATGAATTCCTAACATCTATTCACGTTCATTTGCATTTGATTTGAATTGATTTGGTGAATTTTCCAAATTTTGGTGTTTTGAAGTCAAAATCTTTAAAGATCCTATCTTGGATATTTGGACATGTTGTTTGGGCTGTATCGAAGAGCCTATAAGGCTGGGTTGTCGCTTGGCATAATTCCATTGCCTCCGTCGCTCGTCCGATCGCTTCCGAACCGATTTGGCCATCATTGGCCTAGGCAAATTTCTGCCAACTGAACCAACCAGACGTCTGGTTGGTAATTTCAGATGTCTGGTTATGGTCACTGAAAAAAGTTAAATAACGAACGTAGAAAATAAAAAGGCAGAGAAAAGAATCAGACATCTGGTTGGTAAAATCAAATGTCTGGTTGGAGGTCTGACGTCTGGTTTTTGGTTCAGACGTCTGGGAGGTTTTCTGAATTATTTCCAAAACCTAGATCCAGATGTCTGGTTGAACCTTCAGACGTCTGGAACTGTTCAGTTTTGCCTATTTGCCTATTTTTTGAGTGAACTTCCAATTTTAATCGATTTTTGTCAATCCGGTTAGTTGTTATCACTTATTATCGACTTTGATGACTTCTTTCTTTGGATTTTTGGGAATATCCGTTTGATGGATTTGATATCGATTTTTATGGATTTAATTCACATTTTCATATGTGAATTTTTGGTGACTGATTGTTTCTACAATCATTTCTGTGATTTGTCACTTTAAAATACAAAGGTTTCTATACTAGTAGTAAATATTCAAACGCTTTCACAAAGATGATTTCAATACCATTTTAATACAAAACTCATTTTTAAATCCATTTTCCAATCTATTAGTGTATACAAACCTTTACCTCATTCGTATGAGAAATCTAATTAAACGGCTTAGCAAAACAAGTGGTATGAAACGCTTGCGTTTACTTCGTCGCTTAATTTTTTGGACTTGTTCGATTGAACTCTCGTGATAATTTTCGAGTGGAAATCTACAATCTGTTCGTAAATATTTAAGTTAAGCTAGTGGTTATGGGACATGAAGCCTAACTCATTTATTTACTAGCTTAGTGTAATTTACACTTATTTTCGAGTGGAAGTCTACAATTTGTTCGTAAATATTTAAGTTAAGCTAGTGGTTATGGGACATGAAGCCTAACTCATTTATTTACTAGCTTAGTGTAATTTACACTTGTCGATCATTGATGATCATTTTGTGATTTAGACTAGCGATGTGCGATGTCTCTTTGTTGGTATGGGGGACTAAAAACCTCGTTTGTGGAGCTTCGGCTCAAATTGTTGGGGTAGCGACCCTTGGTCTTCGGGCCGTTTGTGGAGCTTTGACTCAAATTGGTGGGGTAGCGACCCATGGTCTTCGGGCCGTTTGTGGAGTTTCAGCTCAAACTTGATGGTTAGCGACCATGGAATAGCGTTCCGTTTGTGACACACATGTTGGTGAGTTTTCATGCTCCCGTTTGTGATAGGCCTTCCACTTTTTGTGATTTATGGATTTCTAGGTGATGATTTCTAGAATTTGTGTTTCACCGATTTTTGCGATTGGCATTGATATGTTTTGTCAATATTTGTGTTTTGGTGAATAATTTAAAGAATATGACATTCTTTTTAGTGTTTGAGAATATTTGAGATATTGTATGATTTTTGTTGTTACATTATGTATACTTGTCACCTTATGTATACTTGTCACAGTATGGCATTTTTGTTATCATACGTTTTTGTCATATCTCTTATCCTATCTCATTTTATATGATATTTATAGCTAGACTGATCTGTATATTATTTTCTTCTTAAATAATACTCGGGTCAGACCGAGGTATTTCGGGTTCTTCTGCTTGACTTCTTATCAGGGTCCGTCACCTGACTTTTGGCTAACTACTTTAGCTTAGTAGTTTTTGTTATTATACATTTGAGATAGAGACTCCTTGATGTATACTTATTCTTTTGTCTAGCACTTGTACTATTCTTTTGTGATGTAGTGGATCATGTATGACCACTACTTTGATGTACACCTTTATGTGTTATATTCATACCTGTTTCCGCCTTTGTGATATGAATATCTATGACTGATTTGTGTTATGCTTATTTCTATATTTGTTTTCGAAGCCCACATAGCCACTGTGTGGTAGCTTTGAGTTTGTATTAGATATGTCGATTTTCTCTTGAAATGAAATGTAAGTTATATTATCTAACATATCGGTACTCGCACAAGGCAATTACATAGATGGTCTCTCCTCAACAGCCTCATTCTTCGTGCTAGTCGATGGCATTACCCCGTAGTGTCCTTGGCTAGTGTGAGTATAGAGGTGGAGCGTCACAGCTTGGTATTAGAGCCAAACTTCGGAACAATGTAGAATAATCTAGCAAGGATCATTGTCATAAGCCTTTCTTAGGAGTCGTGCCTTAGGATTTAATTCGAGTCATTGTACCCGTACTATCCTATTTTCTTTTGTGATGCCTTGTTTTATCAATCAAGTTTGTTTGATATTCATTCTGAGAATAACCTTTTTCCTCTTCTTTCTTTCTTTCTTTCTTAAAGAAGAGAAATGGTTAGATATGGCAGTCCTAGCGCTGGTCAATCCAGTAGTCCTTCTCTGGATGGCGTATTCATGTCTGCCCAACAACTTTTGGATCTTGTAAAGAATCAAAGGTTTATCTGTGCTTTGAGTAAGAACCCCAAAAAGGTTTTACCTCTGAAACTAGAAGTTCCTTTCGACCAGCTTGTAGATATCACTCTTCGACTAGAAGAGGCCGATAAAGAAAGTGATGTTGAAGTTGTGGATGCCAAACAAAACTTCAACATCAACAAGAAGAGGCATATTAAGTTCAAATGCCCTAATCCCAACAAGAAAGGGAAGCAGAAAATTTCAGTAGCAAAGACTCCTACCTCTAGTCGCGGACAATGCTACAATTATGGTTCTATGGACCACTATGCGAATAAGTGTCTGAAGCCTCTTACTTGTCGCTATTGCAAAGGTTTGGGTCATCTTTTATCTTCATGTCCTAAACTTCAAAGTAGGAGAGAGGGAAAGCTAAATGTCGTGCAAGCCCCTAGTAACACTTCTCTTGGTCAAGGTATTTCTCATTCAGTACTTGATGGCATTATTTTATTTCGTGACCTTCCTATTCGAATTCTTTTGATTCGGCTGCATCTCACTCTTTTATATCAAAAGAACTTGTTGTTACTTTTTCTTTGAATATTATGGGCTTGATGACTTCATTGAGAATTACGAATCCGGTTGGTAGATCCGCAACACTCATGATACTTTGTGGAGATGTCGAGATTACTTTATGTAATTGTGCTTTCCGATCCGATTTGCATGTTATGTGTTACTTAGGTTTCGGAATGATTTTTGGAATGGATTGGCTTAATCAATATGAAGCCCATATCCTATGTCCAGTGTGGACTATCCATCTTTGACATTCTCAATCTGTTAAGCAGATTTCTATTGTTCTTAATGATTTTGATTTCCAAATTCGGTGGCATCATTTTATTCTTTAAACCCACATGATGAGGAAAGTGTTATTTCTCTCATTCAAGTAGTTTGTGAATTTTCCGGTATATTTGAGCTTGTCTTAGGATTACCACCTAAGCAATCTATTGAGTGGTTCTAAGGTCTTTTCAGCTCGACATAGCCATCGGTTTTCATCAGCTACGAGTTGCGGAGGGAAGCATTCCACTTACCGCATTCCGCACTCGTTATGATTCTTATGAGTAACTCGTGATGTCATTCAGTTTGTCCAGCTTATTTAATCCATCTTAAGAATCGAGTATTCTACGAATATCTCGATGAGATCATCCTTGTATTTATTGATTATGGATGAAAACAACAATTTAAAATTTGCAAATCTTTTTAATAAGATATTTATAAGCATGATTGGATTTTGTTCTTAAAACGAGCAAAAAATATTTGTAAATTTTATAAGAGGCATGTTTATCATATAGAAGATGATTTTGTGTTATTTTGCCCATTGAGTGCTTTAAGAATTCTGGTCGATGCGCTTGATCAACGTTATCGATAGGAATCTCCTAAATGCTATGATGAGACAGTCAGATACAGTAAATTGACTTGTAGTAAGTAAATTTTTCTAAAAAGATGATTACATAAAGTTAATTATAATTTTGAATGTCTTAGCTTTTCGGGAAAGAGGATCATGAAATAAATAATTTAGCATGGAAGCTTCTTTTCAAAAATTAAAAGAACTCTTTTCCGATGCTTCTATTCTTCAAATTCCCGAAGGGAACCAAGACTTGATTGTTTATACCGATGCTAGTCGTATTGGTTTGAATACCATTCTCATGCAAAAGGGAAATTGTGTTGCCGATGCCTTTAGTCGTAAGCAACAAGCAGTTTTTTCAATTATGATATCCGAATGGAACGATCTCGAGACTTTTTCCACTTGTGAGATTCGAGATCGTGAATCCAATTCATGTTCATCTCTTATTTTGTGTAGCCTTGAGGCTCATCCTTCTCTTTTAGACCGCATTCTTGAAGCTCAAAAGCATGATCCCGAATTGGTTCTTCTTAGCCAAAGTAGTAGGGATCAAAATAAAGTTAATGGTTTGAAAGACTTTGATATTGATGTTCGTGGAGGCATTCGAAAATTTGGTAGACTTATTATGCCAAATATTAGTGATCTTCGAAAAGACATTTTAGAAGATTCTCATCGTTCTAAATTTACCATTCATCCCGGTAGTAGTAAAATGTATGCGGACATGAAGCGACTTTATTATTGGGACGGAATGAAATCTAATATTTCTAACTTTATTAAGCGTTGCATGACTTGTCAACTCGTAAAGGCCGAGCATCAAAGGCTCGGTGGGTTATTGCAATCTTTGAACATTCCAGTTTGGAAGTGGAATCAAATTTCCATGGACTTTATTGACGGTCTTCCCCGTTCTCGTTCGGGTCATGACAGTCTATGGATGATTGTAGATAGACTTACAAAATCTGCCCATTTTATTCCCATTCGGTCCAATCGGACCGTACCTCTTTTAGCCAAACTCTATGTGAAAGAAATTGTTAAATTGCATGGCGTTTCTACTTCTATTGTTAGCGATCGTGATCCATTATTTACTAGTGGATTTTGGAAGGGTCTTCAAAAAGCTTTGGGAACGAAGCTTAATTTTAGCACCGCTTATCATCCTCAGTCCGATGGACAAATAGAGCGTGTGAATCAAACTCTTGAAGATCTCCTTCGTACATGTGTTCATGATTTTGGTGGAAGTTGGGAAGATCATATTTCTCTTGTTGAGTTTTCCTATAATAATAGCTTCCAATCTAGTATTGGTATGGCACCTTTCGAGGCACTCTATGAAAGGCCGTGCCGATCTCCTTCATGTTGGCTTGAAGCTGGTGAGAAGCTGGTTTTAGGTCCAGATTTTATTTGTGATGCCACAGAAAAGATTGACCTTATTCATCATAGGATGAAAGAAGCTCAAAGTAGACAAAAATCCTATGTCGATAATCGAAGAAGGAATTTAGAATTTTCTGCGGGAGATTTGGTGTTCATTCATGTTCCATCTATGAAGGGTGTTGTGCGTTTCAGTCGATCGGGAAAATTAGCACCTCGATATATTGGTCCATTTCCCATCACCGAACGCATTGGTTCCATGGCTTATCGCTTTTTATTACCAGCTCAGTTTTCTGCTATTCATGACGTATTCCACGTCTCTCAACTACGGAAATGCCTTAGGGATTCCGATTCTATTCTTGAGCCCGATGTAATTGAAGAAATTGAAGTTTCACCAAATTAGTCTTATGAGCAACATTCTATTCGTATCATTGCTACGGAGGTTAAACGCCTTTGAAATAAAGATGTTCCTCTTGTGAAAGTCTAATGGTCCTCAAATCCTAAGGATTGCTCTTGGGAATCCAGAGAATTCATCGAGCAAACACATCCGGACTTACTCTCTCTTGCTCCTTAGGGTGAACTTCTTATTTCGAAATTTCTTCTTTTGTGTTGTTATTCTTTTATGGTTGTTACTCTTTATTTTCTTCTTAAGTATTGCGAGGACGCAATTTCTTTAAGGAGGGGAGTCTATAACAACCCGCATATTTTACGACTATATATTTAAATATTTTATTTAAATATAGCATCGTTAGTCGGATTAATGTCTGAAATGCTACTTTTTGTAAACAGTCGAATTAGGACTCGAGACCACTTCCATTGAGTCCAAAATGGAATTTGCGACCTTTTTGAGTATAAACATCGATATGTTTAGAGTTGATTAGAATTTTGATATTTTCATTTAGGGCTTTGGGTTTGGGTTTCAGCCCAATAACCCAACAAGAGAACCCAACATAATACCCTAACTCCACCCCCCCTCTCCTCTTCATTCATTTCATTTCCTAACACTCTCAAGCTAAAGTAAAAATGGGGGAAAGAAAGGGAAATCAAAATTCCTAAACCCTATATTACTAGGAAATTCAAGATTCTAGCTCCAAAATCAAAGAGAAGCTTAGGTAAGCATCCTCTTCTTCTTCTCCATCTCAATCTCTCTTCAATTTCAGAAATTTCCTATAACCTAACTTAGGAAATATTTGCTTATGATCTTAGATTGAAGCTTCTAGATTTGAAGTTGAAGAGTGGTTGATCTTTCCTTTGTTTTTGAGCTTCTCATTCGTTGTTTTTGGGTTTAAAGGTGAGTTTTTGAACTCACATCTATGTCGATAGTTTTCATTGTTTTTAGGTATGAATTCCTAACATCTATTCACGTTCATATGCTTTTGATTTGAATTGATTTGGTGAATTTTCCAAATTATGGTGTTTTGAAGTCAAAATCTTTAAAGATCCTATCTTGGATATTTGGACATGTTGTTTGGGGTGTATCGAAGAGCCTATAAGGCTGGGTTGTCGCTTGGCATAATTCCCTTGCCTCCGTCGTTCGTCTGATCGCTTCCGAACCGATTTGGCCATCATTGGCCTAGGCAAATTTCTGCCCAACTGAACCAACCAGGCGTCTGGTTGGTAATTTCAGACGTCTGGTTATGGTCACTGAAAAAAGTTAAATAACGAACGTAGAAAATAAAAAGGTAGAGAAAAGAATCAGACGTCTGGTTGGTAAAATCAGACGTTGGTTGGGGGTCAGACGTTTGGTTTTTGGTTCAGACGTCTGGGAGGTTTTCTGAATTATTTCCAGAACCTAGATCCAGACGTCTAGTTGAACCTTCAGACATTTGGAACTGTTCAGTTTTGCCTATTTGCCTATTTTTTGAGTGAACTTCCCATTTTAATCGATTTTTGTCGATCCGGTTAGTTGTTACCACTTATTATCGACTTTGATGAATTCTTTCTTTGGATTTTTGGGAATATCCGTTTGATGGATTTGATATCGATTTTTATGGATTTAATTCACATTTTCGTATGTGAATTTTTGGTGATTGATTGTTTCTACAATCATTTCTGTGATTTGTCAGTTTAAAATACAAAGGTTTCTATACTAGTAGTAAATATTCAAACGCTTTCACAAAGATGATTTCAATACCATTTTTAATACAAAACTCGTTTTTAAATCCGTTTTCCAATCTATTAGTATAAACAAACCTTTACCTCATTCGTATGAGAAATCTAATTAAACGGCTTAGCAAAACAAGTGGTATGAAACGCTTGCAATTACTTCGTCGGTTAATTTTTTGGACTTGTTCGATTGAACTCTCGTGACAATTTTCGAGTGGAAATCTACAATCTGTTCTTAAATATTTAAGTTAAGCTAGTGGTTATGTGACATGAAGCCTAACTCATTTATTTACTAGCTCAGTGTAATTTACACTTATTTTCGAGTGGAAGTCTAAAATTTGTTCGTAAATATTTAAGTTAAGCTAGTGGTTATGGGACATGAAGCCTAACTCATTTATTTACTGTCTTAGTGTAATTTACACTTGTCGATCATTGATTATCATTTTGTGATTTAGACTAGCGATGTGCGATGTCTCTTTTAGTGTTTTGTTGAATAATTTAAAGAATATGACATTCTTTTTAGTGTTTGAGAATATTTGAGATATTGTATGATTTTTGTTGTTACCTTATGTATACTTGTCACAGTATGGCATTTTTGTTATCATACGTTTTTGTCATATCTCTTATCCTATCTCATTTTATATGATATTTATAGCTAGACTGATCCGTATATTATTTTCTTATTAAATAATACTCGGGTCAGATCGAGGTATTTCAGGTTCTTCTGCTTGACTTCTTATCAGGGTCCGTCGCCTGACTTTTGGCTAACTACTTTAGCTTAGTAGTTTTTGTTATTATACATTTGAGATAGAGACTCCTTGTTGTATACTTATTCTTTTGTCTAGCACTTGTACCTATTCTTTTGTGATATAGTGGATCATGTATGACCACTACTTTGATGTACACCTTTATGTGTTATATTCATATATGTTTCCACCTTTGTGATATGAATATATGTGACTGATTTGTGTTATGCTTATTTCTATATTTGTTTCCGAAGCCCACATAGCCACTGTGTGGTAGCTTTGAGTTTGTATTAGATATGTTGGATTTCCTCTTGAAATGAAATGTAAGTTATATTATTTGACATATCGGTACTCGCACAAAGCAATTACACATATGTTCGCTCCTCAACAGCCTTATTCTTTGCATTAGTCGATGGCATTACCCCGTAGTGTCCTTGGCTAGTGTGAGTATAGAGGTGGAGCATCACAGTAATGCTGCATGAATAAAACATTCTATATTTGTACTGTTGTATGATTATGCCAATCTGTAGTCTTTTAGACTAAAATTTAAGAGAATAGTTACAAAATGGATATCTAGATATCCATTTTGTAACTATTCTCTCAACTTATGTCCTTTAGAGTTTTAGGCTTTTCTTTTAGAATAATTCCCTATTAAGCAAATAAATGAAAATCAGTATTCTTGATCATTTTAAAAATAAATACTTTTAGTAGTTTCTATAGATAAATATTTATGTTCATGACAAGCACCATTGTCCCCGTGGTTAAGTGATTCGTCTTAAGTGCGAGAGGTCACAAGTTCGAAACTTGCGAACCGTGATTCGAATATATATTGACATGTGATTTGTGATATGTTGTCCCAGTGATATGTTGTATCTAATTACCAATTAAAAAAAATTATTTTCATGGATTTTGAATTTAGCACTCGGTTTTAGTACATTTGACTGTAGACTAAATTTCAAACGTTATATTGTAGAATGACGAAAATATATGAGTTTTCTAGAACAAAATATCACCCTTATTCACAAAAAGAATGAAAGAAATACCTAAAATGAAAGTGTAATAGTAACGAATTGGTATATTTTTGTACATTTAAAGTTCTTGCGGCAAATATCAAAATATTTATCGATATTTTGTATGATGCATTGTTGAAGTGACAAAGAAAGTACTTATTATTGATTAAAAGAAGTGTTAAGTGGAAATAAGAATTGGAACGTACAAACAACCTTCTTATTTTATGGAAAATGGTAAGTTAATTTGTAATCCATTGTTTCATTACCTCAATAGTACTAATTTATAATAAAACTTTTCAAAGAGTACCTGATATTTGTCTTAAAAAGACAATAAAACACAGAGCAAAATATCTGTATTTTACGATATATTTTTGTCAATTAGTTAATTTAAATCACGAATATAAATAAATAAATTTAATATTTTCACAAAAAATATTATCTTTACGAGCTGTAAATATTTATTATCTTTCAAAATTATAAAATACAAATATTCATCACTTGTCATTAATTTTATTGTCATTTTTAACATAATTAATTTTATTAATGACAAAATATACACTTGACAAACAAATTTTAGAAGGGAAAAATTGTTGTAAATATTCGTATTGATATGCCAGTTTTAGAAAGAAATTTTTATTTGTATGTTTTTTGTAGTGAAATGCCAATTTTAGAAAGACGTTATGTATATATTTGTTTTGTGACGACCCGCCACTCATTCTACAGAATGACGTATCATTAATAAGAAAGAAAGGGGTGAGAAAAGAGAAAAGAAGAGAAGAAAGAAAGAAACAACAACAACGATCTCACAGGGGAACGAATAAATTATATTAATAACATAAACTATTACATAGTATACAACACTTATCAGAGTTACACAACATATACATCACATACTAGTCAGTTATAAACATCTGTCTAGACATTACAACTCAAATACAATACAAACACTATCACAGAGATCTACACAGCGGAATACTATATCTACGAACGCCGAAGCCTCCTGCTCCATTGCTCCTCCAGAATATTCGTCAAAGCTAAACCTGAATCCCTTGGCTACTCGTAAAAATTTGAGTACCCAAGAGTTTATATAAAACATAAATAAACACTTGGGTCAGACATGGGTCTGGTGTGAGTAACAGGTTAAACTTGCTTAACTTCAAAACCTTTTGAAAGAAAAGGTATCACATAAGACTCCCCACAAATAAACATGGGTAAGTTTTTACCTTACGCTAACCAAAACATTTGATAGGAAATCCGATTATATTATAATAGGTCTAGGGTTTCCAAATAAGTATTCACATAGCCAAAATTGTTACATTCATTAAATTCCAGCATACATAGGTATACAATCAAGTCCGTTATCACTTATTGGAATTTGGGTTTCCATACAATGGCAGAGCTACCGGGGTACCGCTCATCACAGTACGGGGCCTAGATCACCGTACCGAGGATCACTCCCAATCCCCTACAACACAAAGCCGGAACCATCCCTTACTGGATAATCCCGAATAAAATCACCCCACAGATGGCCATCGCCAACTGCACCACTAAGCCGAAATAAAAGGAGGAACTCTCTAGACAGGGATGACCTTACTCTCAGTGGGTGCTACCCACGAAGCCTTGCTGCACCTCCCATGTTTTAGCCATTCCCGGTTGATGAGGCTTGAGGTCACGATTACCTTTAATCAGAACACATCACTTAGAATGCTCATCGTCCACCTGACGATGTTCTGAAAGCATTCAATCCATACAAGTTCGTTCCGGGTTCGAACGAAACCGAAGGCATTATCTCGTTACACTCGTGTTGGAATCACCCTCAGAGTTAACGACAATAACCCTTGCACTCTGAATCTTCATCTTCACTTGAGATTCACGACCTATCGTTAATTTGGATCGATGTGGTATTCGGGTCTCCAGACCTGGAATCCCGGTATATGGAAACCCGATCCCGGTCTCATCGAAATCCAAAACGTATCTTTTAAGGGCCAAGTTGTTTTAAGGTTAAAACAATTCAATTCTTATCTACACTACACACAAATAGATAATTTACAATAGATAATCCATATTATCATCCAAACAGATAATTCATATTATCATTTCAATCCAACCAAACATCTATATCATAGATCAACACATCTCTTATCAGAGATATCAACAATGCAAAGCATTCAATATCATTCATCCTTAAGTAATGATTTATATCATCTCTAATTAACTTAAAGTGAATTAAATTAATTACTTTATTTTATAAATCCTTCTTACTTGATCATTAATTAAACCAATTAATTAATCATACTCTAGTATCAATCTTAATTAATCATTCCTGATTAATATCTTTTAATTACTTTAAGTAATTAATCCTTAATTAATTTCATAAATTAATTATCTTAAACCATTCAGTAATTAATCTTTAATTACTTCATTAATTAATTAATTATACTTAATTACATTTATCCTTAATTAATTACAATTAATTAATTACTTTAATCCTTTATTATTGATTAATTAATTTAATTAATCAATCCTTAATTACATCATTTAAATTAATTATATTTAATAATTAATTCTTAATTAAACCACATTTATTAATCACCTTTGATTAATCACATTTAGTAATTAACTACCCTTAATTACTTCTTCCATAAATTAATTACTCCTTAATTAATTATCCTTTAATTAATCCCTTGATTAATTATCCAAAGTAATTAAACTTAAATTACTTTTATTAAACCATCTTTAGTTAATTATATCCACTAATTAACTTTAATTACTTTCCTTAGTAATTTATACTTTCACTAATTACATTTAAGTAATTATCAAATCACCAAGTGATTATCTTAAATTAATTAAACAAATTAATTTAAACTTATCAAATTTATTTAATTAATTACCTTAAGTAATTAATTTCTTTAATTACTTCCATTAAATAAATTATACTTAACCAATTTATAAATGATTACCATTAGTTAATTAATCTAATTGATTATTAAAATTAATCACATTAATTAATTATTTAATAATCTCTAATTAATGATCCCTCATTTATTATTAACAATTCTTATTTAAGTAATTAAACTTAAATCAACATTATTAATTACTAAATAAATAAATTCTTAATTACCATTTAACTTATTTCTAATTACTAAATTAATTACTTAATTAATCTTTAATCACTTGATAAATAAACTTCTAATCATTTATTAAAAGTCTATACTTATCTAAATAAATGATTCTTAATCCCAAATTAATTAACCCTTAATTAATTTACTTATAATTCTAATTATTTAATTAATTAACACTAAACCATTAATTAATTAAATTATCAAATTATTCTTTAATTATCCTATTAATTTAATGAACCTAAATCACTAAATCTTAATTAATTACTAAATTAAAGTATTTATCCTTCAACTACTTTAATTACTATTAATAAAGACTTTAAAAAATTTTACTTTAAAAATCTTTCTTTTAATTCATTTTAAATTAAAGATTTAAAATAAATTACAATTTAACTTTAACCAATTTAAATTAAATTTACAATTCCCCTTTTTAAATCCAAATGTTAAAGAACACTTAACATTTATAAAAGAAATTCAAGATTTTTATAAAGCTTTATTTATCTCAAATCTAGGATACAAATTTAAACTTGAACCCATATTTTAAACTTGATTTAAAACTTAGTTTAAATCCTGCTTTAAAGTTTTAAACTCATTTTAAATTTTTAAAACACTGTCAGGTTTAAAACCTGTAACCCAAAATTACCCGAGCCCACTCAGTTTCCCCCGAGTCGAAACCTAAAACCCCCGAGAAAACTTTGAGTCACTCACGCGGTTTACTCGAGTACTTTTTCTCTGTTAAATCCCAAACCAAAACACTGACACGCTGATACTCATTTACGTGCACACACGAGATGATCGCCTCTGATCATCGCTGCCAACGCCAGCATCTCGACCACGACTGCCACTCACGATTCCGATTCCTAGATCATCGTTCATCTCCAAAAATCGAATTCGAGTGTTATTCCCAAATCTGGAACCAAACTGAACCCATTTCTTCCAGAACCTGAAATCACTTCGATCTCACACCTTCGACCATCAGAGACTTGGAAACTTCGTCCAACCCTTCTTCAACATCCAAGCTACGGCGTCTTTGAATATCATGGCACTCGATCACTCAGAGCCCTCGCGAAAAATCAAACACTCAAGCATTTCCAAAACTAGGTTTACAGACATTCTCGATCAATTTCCATCGCCACAGTGCTCTAACATCACTTCTACTATTTTTCTCAGATTCTCTGATCATTCTTGCATCTCCATTGAGAACCACGACGTCCCCGAATCCATAGATCACCAAAGACAACTAAAAACCCAATTCCTGATCAACCTCCAACTGCTCCTTCAATTTCATGCTAAAAATTATGATTTGAATCTTAAAAATCATGGTTTCAAACATGCATTCAGGTTATAAATCTGTTTCAATGATTTAAGATATTTTGAGATTTCTTGCTTATTGAATATAATAGCTGTTATTATTATTTTAGAGACAACAGATTATAATTTAACTTAATTATAATTTATAAGCCTAAATCTATACTAAACTAACACTTTTTGTTTATATATCAAATCCTAACAGAGATCAAATCAAGAGGAATTATATTTTGTTTGATAATCTTAGTTTAAACTAAGAACAGAGATGTCACTGAGACAACAACATGTACATATTTATACATCCAAATATATATAGAAATTCAATCACGTACATACACCCAATAAACATTTATTCCAGAAACTTACATGCAAGCAGGTATTCCTATACTTATGTTTGAAAAGGATGTTACTCACCAGATAAAATGAAGGACAGAGTTTATTCTTTGAAACTGCTTTTGATTTGCCTTTGGAAACCTTTAAACAGAAATGCCCTTTGATCTTTAAAAACTTGAATGTTTCCTAAAGAGACTTGCATGCATGCTATTATCTTGTTGAGATATTGCTTTAGATTCCAGGATTTACTTGCTTTTGGTTTTCAGATTGAAGAAATGCATTACAGGTTTTTGTTTTGATAATCTCTGGTTTGAAGAATTTTGTTACAGGCTTATGAAGAAGTGATTTGCAGGTTTGAAGAAGAAACAATTTAGAGGATATTGATTACAGATTGTTGTTTTGAAAATTTTGATTTGAGAGGAGGATTGAATTACATATTTGTTATGAGGATTTTGGTTAGAGTTTATTAGCTTTTGGAATGAAGATAAGAAAAGAAATGGAAATAAAGAACAATAGTCATATAGGCTGAAAATAATTTCTTAAAAATAAAAGAAAATAGAAATTAAAAGATTGACACTTGTCTTTATATGTGTTAATTAGTTTACACTTGTTATAACCAAGTCTTTAGAGAATTACACATGTCTTTTAAGTAATTTGTATTTATTTTAAATGTAAATAAAAGACTTTTCTTAATTTATTAAACACGTATTACTTATCTATTTATATATAAAGATAACTTTTTAAAGAAATAACCAATTATACTTATAAATAAAAGCTTATACATATATTTTAAAGTCTAAAACTATTTAAATATTACCTCTTTTGAATTTCAAATTCAAATTCAAATTATATTCTTAAAATCCAATTTAAAGTAAATTTAAAACAACACATCCAATTTGAAAATAACAATTTTATTTTATTAAAGTCTATTCATATCTATTTATAAAACAATATATTATATTAATAATATTGTTTAAAATAACAAATTTATCAATTTTAAAACTAATTTATAAAAGAGATTATAGATTACTACTATTACTAAATGAATTAACATATCATATGTAATTTGTACTTTAAATATATATATATATACTCTTAAATCATATTTATTAAGCAATATTAAAAAAAATCTTATTATTAATCTTATTTAAAACCATATAATTATTTTGTTTAAATAGCTTTGTAAAGCTAATATTAAATAAATCATAATTTCCAAACTATAAGAATATACATTAGAAATTTAAAACAAGATTTCATTTATTATTTAAATTTCAAATCCAAGCTTATCTATTTACAATATATACATATATATATATATATACACATTATAAATAGAAATCATTTTATTAACTTATAAAAGATAAAATTTACCAATTAAATATTTATTCAATTAGATTTTTAAACCAATTCAAATTTAATTATCACAGATCATCAAATCAATTTAATTATTTAAACAGATTATTAAATTGATATTGTCCAAAATTTCCGGGATATCACATGTTTGTAATTGAATACTGATTTAGAAAGAAAATAATTATAGAAACTTAAATGTTGAATAATGTAAGAGAATTATAGATAATTATATATAATTGTAAGAAAATAAGCTCTACAGAATTGAAAAAATGATTTAAATATATTTGTCAATATGCATGTGATATATACATAGTGAATTCTCATTATTTTTAGGATTATTAAACCAACTAAAAAACATAAATTAGCTGAACATATTTACCCTTAAATTTGAGATCACTTAACTAATTTTAATATATGGACATACTATAAACTAATTAAAGAAATCCAAGGAGAATTATCCAAATAAATATAAAATCTTAAAATGTTTTTATTTGAATGTAAAACGGAAGTGATTTTTTTATTATTAAAGCATATGTATTTGAAATTTTTTTGCAGATAGAACTAAGGGTGGAGGAATTCTTAGAATCAATAAGAGGGCATGAAATTCTTTTTTTTAGTATTACTATTGTGTAACACATGCATTACACATGATATGGCATTGAAAACTGTGACGACCGCCCATGACCACTGCACTGGACCTAGAGAAAGTGCGCTGTAAAGTGTGCCAGGCGACCATGGACGATTGTCAGGGTAAAATTAAAACAACAGAATCTATCGTATTACTCACAGCGCATGGACAAAATACAATATAACATATATATAGTGAAGCTTCACAGAATAGAATCTCATCAATAAAACTTCATAATAGTTGAATACAAACATCTGAATAGTCAATACAACAAGCCTCACTACATAACACTCAGAGAAAATACAAACAGCGGAACACCCAGTACATATAATAAGAAGATAATATGCAACCCTCCAGCTCGTCTTCGATATCAACACCGTGGAAAGCAAGAACAGCACCTGTCACCTGCTACCTAGTCTTCCCGTCCCAAAATGGACGAACAGCCCAAGGCAATAAGAGTTAAAAACATAAAGCCTTGAGTCAGACACAGTCTTAGTGAGCGGTAAATTAACTAACAACATACCAAAAGAGCATAAAGGAAAAGGAATAGGAATACAACCCTCCCACTCCACCTCTTTCTACAGTGATAGCCCCCAAACACACACTAAGCAGAAGCAAACATAGCAGAGCATACAATTTAAAAGTAAAGCAATTATCACTCGAGTCAAGGGCGATGTTTTCCAAGCACAAACCCCCAAGGCCTAAACCAAGATCAGATAAGCACCCAGAAAACACTGCTCTTGGGACCGAATGACAATACAATCAAACATCCATGACTCTGGCTATCACTGTTATCATTGCTTCGATATCACCGTTAGTTGAATGATCGGCACCTTCTTTCATCCGTCAGTCAAGGGCTAATGGAAACCCCGGTTCTAGACATTACTCCCGCACGTCGTCGTGACCCGTGCCTAGGATTATCGAATCTGCCCAGAGTACTCGACCATCAACGGTTAGTCTTTTGGGCGTCCCCATGTACTCTTGCTTGGAGCATGCTAGAACCTTCAACAACGATGAGATCTCAGCCTTCTAGTCATCCTCCTCGACGACTATTTCCATACTAGCTCAAGCGCCTCTCGAGCAAACCATTATCCTCAAACTCGAACATTTCACCGAGTTATCAATCTGCTTGGAATGATCCCGTCTGGATTAGACCAAGGCTATCTCATATCATACTTCGCTTCATCATCATCATAGCAAAGCCTCATCTCAACATCATCATCAAATCTATTCATATGAGCTTCCGCATCCGCCACATATGCCACAAGCAGCTTTCCCAATTCAAGAGCCTTTCCCTTAGCTTTTGAATCATCTTCGGTCTAAATCAAATCATCAATCGTCTAATTCATAGCAATCAATCAAGTCAAACATTAATCCAAGTAAACAAGCATTCAAATATGAGCTAAATAGACAATTATAACAATAATGGCAATTTCGTAATTAAAGAGTCAAAAGTCTAACAAACATGAAAACATGAGCAATATCTCTATAATCTTGATGAATGAACTTGCATAGGTTAACATGTAGTAAAATGGATGCCAAATCATTATGAACAATGGATCTATATGGATCTATACATAGGATTAGGAAAATGCATGGAAATCACTACTTTAACACAAAATCAAGCCAACGATCCGATATACTCATTTGGATCCGTGTGAGAGATAATCACCACTCGCCAAATCACCTAAACACCTTAAAAGAAACCCTTCAGATCTGGACAGCGAAGGATCTAACTCGATCTATCACAAATCCGCTTCAAACGATGAAATCTCTCTTCGATGGATGAAAATCTTCAATCTAAGCTCTTGGATCTTCAATTTGATCTTCGATTTGGATGGAAGGAATCACTAGATTAGAGTGGAGAAAAGAAGTGAAGAAGTGTAGAAGTCGAGCTCTCAAAATGGCAGCACTTCGTCGCTTCGAAATCCGGATCCCAAAAAGTGAGAAAAACCCTCCTATTTATAGGCTGAAAACCCCTTAACTCATCCGCCTTCCCTAAGTCGTCCACGACCTACGACCTAGCAACATCTCCGACCTAACACCCACGCGACTTAACAGGGTTGCGACTTAAGCCTCTCAGTCCTACGACTTAACATACCCAGCGACCTATGGCTCAACGCAACACAAGCGCGCGACTTAACTGTTGCCGACCTAACGGTTTACGACTCACGACTTAACACCTGCGCGACTTAACGTATTCGCGACCTAACTTATACGCGACTTTAACAGATGCGCGACTTACCTAGGGACACGACTTACGACTTAACTATGGCCAACTTAACACACATGCGACCTAGCGACTTAACAACAGTCGCGACTTACGACCTAACAGATTTACGACCTAACTACTCTAACTTGTTAACCACTAGGTCGTTAACTCCCCTAGGTCGGTAACTTACTTAAGTTTGCCTATCCTTAAGTCGCTTCATTCCTTAACTCGCCAACTCCTATAGGTCGCTCCAATCCTTAGGTCGCCTACTCTTCTTAACTCGGTCAGTCTTCTTATGTCGCCACAAATGCTGCGACCTAACTCCTTAGGTCGTCTATGACCTAAGACTTAGTCAAAATTTCACCTGGACTTCGTGACGACTTATCTTCTACTCGATTCAAGCTACAACACTATCGTCCAAATAACACCGGTTTTAATCATTCGATCCGTAAAAATATGGGTCGTTACATTCTCTCCCCCTTAGGAATTTCGCCCCCGAAATTCCAAACAAACAGAGCAATCAAAGACTATTCTGCATGCCTACCATCCATAGTAATCAACAAACCACGCATCCAATTCTAGCTTAGCATGCAGAATTCTAAAACTAGAACAAGTTACAATTTCGTTGGATGACACGACACCTTAGGGCCATACCTCGAAGAGTTCAGGATGAGCTGCCTTCATCCTCTCTTCCTCCTCCCATGTACAGTCGTTATCATCATCACTCCATTGTATCTTGAGCAACTTAACTACCTTCCTCCTAAGCTGTTTCTTGTCGGTTTCCACAACACGAAGCGGCTTACGAGGTCTCTTATCGCCTGGATCAATCTCGAAATCTTCACAGCTATCAGTAGAAACTACTGTATTCGAGTCGTGCACATACTTCCGTAGATACGATACATGAAAAACATTGTGCACACACGACATCTTCTCTGGTAATTCCAATCTGTAAGCGAGCTTTCCAATTCGCTCGATGATCGGGAATGGTCCAACAAATCTCAGAATCAATTTTCCTTTCTTCCCGAATCGAATAACATTCTTCAGTGGAGAAATCTTCACAAAAACCATATCACCTACGTCGAATTCCAAATCCTTACGACGCTTATCGGCATAACTTTTCTATCGGTCTTGGGCTGCCTTCATTCGTCGTCGAATGATCTCTATGCAATTCGAAGTCTGTCGAATCATTTCTGGCCTAAATATCAACTTTTCTCCGGTCTCTAACCAACATGTCGGAGAGTTACACGGTCTTCCATACAATGCCTCATACGGTGCCATACCAATGCTTGACTGGTAACTGTTGTTATATGAAAATTCCACCAAATGAAGGTGATCTTCCCATGATCCACCGAAATCCAAAACACAAGCTCTGAGGAGATCTTCCAAAACTCGGTTGACTCTCTCGGTCTGACCATCTGTTTGAGGGTGATAAGCTGTACTCAAACACAACTCGGTTCCCAAAACTTCCTGGAAGCTCTTCCAAAATCCACTAGTGAACAATGGATCTCGATCGCTCACTATACTCTTCGGAATACCATGGAATCGAACAATCCACATAACATACAACTCAGCCAACTTTGATGCAGTCCTAGTCGATCGAACAGGAATAAATCTTGCACTCTTAGTCAAACGATCAACGATGACCCAAATCCCTTCATTTCCTGTTCTGGTTCTAGGTAGTCCATCAATAAAATCCATCAATACTTGCTCCCACTTCCATGTAGGAACTTCTAATGGCTGAAGCAATCCACTGGGCTTCTTTTGTTCGGCTTTTACCAACTGGCAGTTCATACATTTGGAAATAAAATTTCCAACATCCTTCTTCATACCTTCCCAGTAATAGGTTCTCTTCATATCCCGATACATCTTATTTCCACCTGGATGAATTGTCAACTTCGAGTGATGACTTTCCCTCGGAACTTCATTCCTCAATTCATCGATATCGGGAACAACTAGTCGTCCTTGCTTCCGAAGCCAACCCTCTCGATCGACCTCGAATCCTTTATCCTTTTCTGGGTCCAATCCAGATTTCAAATCATGGATAATCTTGACAAGCTTATCGTCTCGCTTTTGGCTCTCGCCAATCCTTTCCACAAGAGTCGGTCTTATCGATAAGTTTGCCAACATCTCAGGTTCCAATTCACATCTAGGCCTGAAGTCAAATCCAGCTAAATACTCGAGATTCTTCCATTCTGAAAACATGGCTCCCAACCTTGCATGTCTTCGACTTAACGCATCTGCCACTGCGTTACCCTTTCCTGGAGTATAAGCTATACCAAAATCATATGATGCTAAAAACTCTAGCCAACGTTGCTGCCGAAGATTCAAATCCTTTTGGGAGAAAAGATACTTCAACGACTTATGATCCGTAAACAACTCGAATCGAACCCCCAATAGATATGTCTCCACATCTTCAGAGCAAAAACAATCGCCGCTAACTCCAAATCATGAGTCGGATAATTCCTTTCATGCGGCTTTAGTTGTCGACTTGCATACGCAACAACTTTATCCCTTTGCATCAGCACTGCTCCAAGTCCAGTACCACATGCGTCGGTGTAAACCACCATCTCATCATTCCCACTTGGAATAGTCAAAACAGGAGCACTCGTCAGTCGCTCTTTCAGGATTCTGAAAGCTTGCTCACACTTATCTTCCCATCTGAACACCTGGTTCTTCTTCGTCAATCCTGTTAATGGTGCAGCCACCTTGGAGAAGTCTTTGATAAACCGTCGATAATATCCTGCTAATCCAAGAAAACTTCTCACATCAGATGCATTCTTAGGTCTACCCCAATCCTGGATTGCTGCCACCTTGGCGGGATCAACCGCTATTCCATTTCCAGAGATAACATGGCCTAAGAACCTCACTTCACTCTTCCAGAAGTGATACTTCGAAAACTTAGCCTTCAGCTGATGTTTCCGCAAGATTTCCAAAACAATACGCAAGTGTGTCTTGTGCTCTTCTTCAGTTCTGGAATAAATCATAATATCATCCACGAACACTAGCACGAACTTGCTCAACTGATCTCTGAACACTCTATTCATAAGATCCACAAAATATGCTGGCGCATTAGTCAATCCAAACGGCATTACCAGCCACTCAAAGAAATCGGATGGTGTCCTAAAAGCAGTCTTCGGCACACTATCCTTAACCACTCTCAACTGGTGAAATCCCGTTGCCAAATCCATCTGAGAAAACACCTTAGCTTCGTGAAGCTGATCAAACAAGTCATCTATTCTCGGAAATGGATACTTGTTCTTCTTAGTCACCTTATTCAGCTCACGATATCCACACACAATCTCAATGACCCATCTGCCTTGGTTGCAAACACAACTGGTGCACCCCATTCGGACACACTACGCCAAATGAATCCTTTCTGTAAAAGGTCATCAACCTGCACCTTCAACTCTTGCTGTTCCCTAGGCGCCATCCGCCTAAGAGGCATCACAACAGGTCTGGCTCCTTCAACTAGATCTATATGAAACATGATCTCTCTATGCGGCGGTAACCCTTTGACCTCATCAAAGATATCCTCAAATCCATTAGCGTTGGCACAGATGACAGTCCATCCCGTGGAACAACCAGCGAATACATGAAGCTCATGAAGACGCCTTCTTCATGCTTACATCGTATCACAATCTTTCGCCCCTCCACATTCCCGACTGTCACCTCCAACCTTTCACAATCAACCTTTGCCGCATACTTCCTAAGCCAGTCCATACCCAAAATAATTCCGAATCCCGCAAAGTTCAGAACAAAACAATCACAAACAAAAGAGCAACCATGACTCGATACAATCAAACCATGGCATAGCATACACAAACAAGACGAACCC
This sequence comes from Allium fistulosum, assembly GCA_030737815.1. Classification (NCBI taxonomy): domain Eukaryota; kingdom Viridiplantae; phylum Streptophyta; class Magnoliopsida; order Asparagales; family Amaryllidaceae; genus Allium; species Allium fistulosum. The sequence goes on from CM060905.1 coordinate 1,152,123,556, forward strand.
CCAACTGGATTAGTCACAACCAATGGACTATCAACAATATCCGGTTCCAAACCTAACCAGCCTAAAAGTTCATTACAAACAAACGAATGCGACGCCCCAGTATCAAACAACACTCTGACTGGAACACCACATATGGAAAGAGTACCTTGAACCACTACACTCTTTCCCTTCTCTTCAGCGATGGGAGCTTTCGAAGATGATGGAACAGCCCCCAAAGCATAAGCTTGCACAATCTGCTTGTCCTTCCGCGGTTCTGGACAATACTTCTTGATGTGCCCCGGCTTGTCACAGTTGTGACACTTCATTGGCACCTTCGGATTCTTGCAATCTTTGGAGAAATGGCCCTTCTGCTGACAATTGTAGCAAGTCACTTCGCCCTTCGGCTTCTTTTGGCCATCCCTACCCTTTTGCTGCTGCCGCTTCCTCTTCTTGTTTCCACCCTGCTGGGGTTTAGACTCTTCCCTGGTCACAGCAACAATAGATCCTTCCTTAGGAAACAAATTCTCGTGCCTGAGAGCTTTCTCCTAAAGCTTCTCAAATGAATCGTCCAAATGATCCACCGGTCTTGGAGCCTGAACTTGATCTCCAACATCTACTGATGGCCCCGGGGCTGGCATCCTTCTCATGATCGAAGTCATCATGGCTTCGAACATTGCAACATAATCAGTAGCCCCCTCAACAGCATGGCCTTCCCTAGCAGCTGGCCTCCCTCTTCGACTCATCCTTAATATCTATAAAAAGGAATAATCAGCACATCATGAGAAACAACTACATAAAGGACTCAAACTCTACTAAGCTACTATATTATATATAGTAATCATCCATCAAAATACAATTATGTCTCTCATACGTAGTTACGTCAACGAGCGTTGGGTAAAATCGATTAACCAAAGCTTTGATACCAAATGTGACGACCGCCCATGACCCCTGCACTGAACCTAGAGAAAGTGCGCTGTAAAGTGTGCCAGGCGACCATGGACGATTGTCAGGGTAAAATTAAAACAACAGAATCTATCGTATTACTCACAGCACATGGATAAAATACAATAGAACATATATATAGTGAAGCTTCACAGAATAGAATCTCATCAATAAAACTTCATAATAGTTGAATACAAACATCTGAATAGTCAATACAACAAGCCTCACTACATAACACTCAGAGAAAATACAAACAGCGGAACACCCAGTACATATAATAAGAAGATAATATGCAACCCTCCAGCTCGTCTTCGATATCAACACCGTGGAAAGCAAGAACAGCACCTGTCACCTACTACCTAGTCTGCCCGTCCCAAAATGGACGAACAACCCAAGGCAATAAGAGTTAAAAACATAAAGCCTTGAGTCAGACACAGTCTTAGTGAGCGGTAAATTAACTAACAACATACCAAAAGAGCATAAAGGAAAAGGAATAGGAATACAACCCTCCCACTCCACCTCTTTCTACAGTGATAGCCCCCAGACACACACTAAGCAGAAGCAAACATAGCAGAGCATACAATTTAAAAGTAAAGCAATTATCACTCGAGTCAAGGGCGATGTTTTCCAAGCACAAACCCCCAAGGCCTAAACCAAGATCAGATAAGCACCCAGAAAACACTGCTCTTGGGACCGAATGACAATACAACCAAACATCCATGACTCTGGCTATCACTGTTATCATTGCTTCGATATCACCGTTAGTTGAATGATCGGCACCTTCTTTCATCCGTCAGTCAAGGGCTAATGGAAACCCCGGTTCTAGACATTACTCCCGCACGTCGTCGTGACCCGTGCCTAGGATTATCGAATCTGCCCAGAGTACTCGACCATCAACGGTTAGTCTTTTGGGCGTCCCCATGTACTCTTGCTTGGAGCATGCTAGAACCTTCAACAACGATGAGATCTCAGCCTTCTAGTCATCCTCCTCGACGACTATTTCCATACTAGCTCAAGCGCCTCTCGAGCAAACCATTATCCTCAAACTCGAACATTTCACCGAGTTATCAATCTGCTTGGAATGATCCCGTCTGGATTAGACCAAGGCTATCTCATATCATACTTTGCTTCATCATCATCATAGCAAAGCCTCATCTCAACATCATCATCAAATCTATTCATATGAGCTTCCGCATCCGCCACATATGCCACAAGCAGCTTTCCCAATTCAAGAGCCTTTCCCTTAGCTTTTGAATCATCTTCGGTCTAAATCAAATCATCAATCATCTAATTCATAGAAATCAATCAAGTCAAACATTAATCCAAGTAAACAAGCATTCAAATATGAGCTAAATATACAATTATAACAATAATGGCAATTTCGTAATTAAAGAGTCAAAAGTCTAACAAGCATGAAAACATGAGCAATATCTCTATAATCTTGATGAATGAACTTGCATAGGTTAACATGTAGTAAAATGGATGCCAAATCATTATGAACAAAGGATCTATATGGATCTATACATAGGATTAGGAAAATGCATGGAAATCACTACTTTAACACAAAATCAAGCCAACGATCCGATATACTCATTTGGATCCGTGTGAGAGATAATCACCACTCGCCAAATCACCTAAACACCTTAAAAGAAACCCACTTCAGATCTGGACAGCGAAGGATCTAACTCGATCTATCACAAATCCGCTTCAAATGATGAAATCTCTCTTCGATGGATGAAAATCTTCAATCTAAGCTCTTGGATCTTCAATTTGATCTTCAATTTGGATGGAAGGAATCACTAGATTAGAGTGGAGAAAAGAAGTGAAGAAGTGTAGAAGTCGAGCTCTCAAAATGGCAGCACTTCGTCGCTTCGAAATCCGGATCCCAAAAAGTGAGAAAAACCCTCCTATTTATAGGCTGAAAACCCCTTAACTCATCCGCCTTCCCTAAGTCGTCCACGACCTACGACCTAGCAACATCTCCGACCTAACACCCACGCGACTTAACAGGGTTGCGACTTAAGCCTCTCAGTCCTACGACTTAACATACCCAGCGACCTATGGCTCAACGCAACACAAGCGCGCGACTTAATTGTTGCCGACCTAACGGTTTACGACTCATGACATAACACCTGCACGACTTAACGTATTCACGACCTAACTTATACGCGACTTTAACAAATGCGCGACTTACCTAGGGACACGACTTACGACTTAACTATGGCCAACTTAACACACATGCGACCTAGCGACTTAACAACAGTCGCGACTTACGACCTAACAGATTTATGACCTAACTACTCTAACTTGTTAACCACTAGGTCGTTAACTCCCCTAGGTCGGTAACTTACTTAAGTCTGCCTATCCTTAAGTCGCTTCATTCCTTAACTCGCCAACTCCTATAGGTCGCTCCAATCCTTAGGTCGCCTACTCTTCTTAACTCGGTCAGTCTTCTTAGGTCGCCACAAATGCTGCGACCTAACTCCTTAGGTCGTCTATGACCTAAGACTTAGTCAAAATTTCACCTGGACTTCGTGATGACTTATCTTCTACTCAATTCAAGCTACAACACTATCGTCCAAATAACACCGGTTTCAATCATTCGATCCGTAAAAATACGGGTCGTTACAACCTCCTTCCTGGACCCTGGGAACAACGCTTAATATATCCACAGTATTCGTGTATTATTGCCCATGAATTCTGAAAGACAATTTGTCATAGGGTAAAATAAAATAACAGAATAGAAAATCTCACAATGGGACTGTTAGTTATAATAAAGCAATACGGTAGTATATAAGGTTAATCCTTAACATGGAGTTATCAGATGTACAACAAAGTACTACCATCAGCCTAGGCAGTTATACACCCTGCCTTTACACTTGCTGATACAAAATACACATACATAAATAAACATCATAGCGGAAATAGATAGCTAGATAGATAAGGAGCCTCCTTCTCGTCCATCATCTTCAAAAGAGCCAAAAGAAACCTGCTACTCTCGGACTACTCAAATATAAATGAGTACCCAAGAGTTTAGAGAAAACAAACAACTTCGGTCAGACAATAAGTCTGGTATGAGTAAACTCTAAACAAAAGGGTGGAAATAAACAACAATATGTGAGACCATGCCGCCAAATGCGAATGGGTTTCCCCTCACAAGAAGACATCTAACCACAAGTAATGGGTATAGATAATTAAACATCGCGAAATACGCAAGGCAAATCCCGATACAATTAAGAAAGAAATAAATTCAAGGGTTTGAATCAAAAACAAGGAAAGTGAAATTTTTCGACAATGACTAGAAGGGTGCGCCTCTTTACCAAAAGTATACCTCTAGAATATACTTGAGAACTATGATGGCTCTAGGAGACCTCCAAGCTGGACCACACCAACCTTACCGAGTACTTTACATCTCTGTATGCATATAACCAAAACCAATCTAGAGTGGATGTGATAATACCATAATGGGAGAAACCCCACATAGCTTGGCCCTTACTTGCTCTTTTGTTTTAGTCATTTTCGACTAAGGATATCAATGCTCAAATGACCAACAAATCATCTTAGATTGATGATACAACAAGAAGATAGCTGAATCGATAGTCAATAAATTAACTATCGGGAATATTTAGAATAATCGTATATGGAAAGTAAGTCTCATACCCTTACCACTACTCATTGATTTCAAACTAGTATTATCCCTCGGTTAAAATGAAGCTAGGCAGGTAAAGGTAGTGTTACCTCTAAGGCTTGCCTTGAGGATATTTTTGACCTTCGAAATAGAGACGAGCTTCCATACCTCAACGTGTAGTGCTGAGAATAAAACTAAATCATTTCCATATAAGCGATATCGTTTATGGAAATTAAATCTTTTATCTTTTCCATAACCGAATCAAAATTTTAAACTTTTTAAAACCAAACTTGTGCTTGGATTTCACATCACAAATATTAACTTTAAAAAGCATTATTTGAAAATAGTTAACTAACATCACTACACCAAAACAGGCAAATCCAAACATTTATAAGTGTTACAAATAATTTCAGTAACACTATTTAAGTGTTACTAATGGACTGTGAGGAATGGAGCGGTCAAATTTGTAACACTTATAAGTGTTACGAACATACGTATTACTAACACTTATTAAGTGTTGGTACCCAAATATACGGTAACGCTTATAAGTGTTGTTACAGAAATATACGGTAAAGCTTATGTGTTGGAAAATGATTATTTAGTAACACATATATGTGTTGTTACACATAAATTGCTATGCTTATCATTTAGGTTTGTAACGTAGATAAGCGCTGTTATCCAAAATATTGGTAACACTTATATGCGTTACTAATTAAAATTATGCTTTTACCCTATTTTATGCATAACTAATATTAAATTCTTAAAACAAATGAATATAATATCTCATAAATGATGATATCCATATCACATATATAATTCATCATATCAATTCAATATAAAATCTAAAATGCTTCCATATCACAAATGCTACAATATCATATTTAGATAATACTATAGTATGAGCTACAAACTTTCTAATTTCAAAATACCACAATATCATATCCAAATTACAAAAAACAAGATAAAGTTTTACTACTGATTTGCCGCTTGGTTTTGTAATTCCGATGACTATTGACGAAAATCTTCCTTTTTATTCTTATCGGCAATTGCTTTTGAAGCTTGCATCAACTTTACTTGTTTTGCAGAGGAAGTGGAGCTAATTGCACGACGGCAGTTTTTCTTTCTATTGGAGCCAAAAACTTTAGAGATGGGATCATTATCATGGTCATATGTGTTTGCTTCCTTGTTACTGCTACATTCCAACTTCCATTTTTCTTCCCTTTCCTCCACAAGTGCCTACATTCAATATGTCAAATGAGAATTCAAACATCAAAATTACTATTAATTGAGACTTAGCTTTCATTGTATAAAAATATAGGACAGTGGTCCACTTCCAACTCAACTATTCATGTATGTGCAGGTTAAGTATAGATTGGTTTACTCAATTATAATCAGGTCTAAAATATAATCTAAGGTATCAGTGCATTATTAGATCCAATTATTGCCCATGATAGGCTACTGATCATGGACCAAAAGCATATATACCGGTCCACAATTAATAATACAAAATAATGACTGATGAGGTATAGAGTATGCTGCATATGTCTTGGATTTTCATGCTGCAAGAGCAAACCATGTTTAGGGTGGGATGAACTCTAATGACAGCTACCGCCACTACCAAAATTTCAGCTGTCTTGGCCAAGTTAAAAAGAAAAACTAGCTTGATCAAATATACATAGTACCCACATACATGGATAGCTATACATACTCCACTCATCCATATAATCATACACACAGAGTACACACTCAAAACAGCACTAAATGCTTAGTAACTAAATAGCAAACACATAGGCATATACAATCCCAAATGAACATCTAATAAGTCAAAGAAACACAACTAAGACAAAACTAGACTAAGGGAACCGACTACATAGCCATACATGCACTCAGACTGTGCACTTAGAAACCCAAGATATGTACAATGGGCATAATATAATTTTGGACTGAATTTGTTTTTAACCTTGGGATAATTTCTCATCCATTTTTTATTCATGGCAGCCCACAATTTTTCTACATGTCTACAATACACCAAGATAATAATAGTATAGTAGTTGAGTCAGGGTTTTAACCTTTGGTCAAACTGATAGCATATTGTTCAACTCTGCTTATTGGAAGATGGATTCCTATTGAACCCAAACTCAACTGTACAAATTATTCTTCATGCATTCCAAAGGTAACATATTGACTCTTTTTATTTATTTAGAAAACTACTTTCATTTCACTACATATTAAATGAAAGCATTTGTAAAAGGGGAGGGATTAGCTACACCCCCACAAGCTTGTAATGCAGCAATGATCTCAATTATACAAACTTCAAATCATAAGCTGAAAACGTTGTTTGCGTAATATAATAGTAAGTTGACATCCCTCTTTTCTATATTTTCAAAAATGACCATAAAATCAAACACATTTCATTTTGAGACCCTTCAATGTTCATACCAAATAAATTGATCAATAATTCATACCAAAGTAAAAATACTTACATAGGCTTTTGCTGCAGATGGAAGAACTTGTCTAGATTTTTTATTTATATGTCCCGCCTTCCAAACCATTGTCCGCGTAACTTTCTCTTTCGGATTTTCCTTAACCTGCAAGAACAAATATTTTTAAACTAATTAACTATTCATTATTAATATTTACAAGAAATATTTTTTATACTATTTCTTACCATTTCGTCGTAAACTCTACTAAGACCAATTGCAATAACAAAAGATGAAACATAGTTCATAGTTGACCAACCGTCATAAACTCTACTAATACCAGTTCATCGTAGACTCTACTAACCATGTTTTGGCATTTTAACCTTCATATATGCAACAGGCATAACAGTTGTTTAAACTTGGGACAGTTATACATAACAACTGTCATGCACCATCTATGTGCATATTGGGACAGTTATATATAACATAGGAAGGCCAACCAATATTTACTGACATAGCACAAAGGGGATGTGGTCAGTTGCCACTTTAGTAAACGCACGTAAATATAATACATTTTGTTAGGACCGTTTTAATTGTAATAAATTTATGACCAACCGAATTTCAAATATAAGTTAACAGTTCATTCAATGCAATAAAGTACTCTTATTTTTATTGATATTGGTTGTGAAGAATATTTAGTCTTAGAATACATTCAGTTTATTGGACTTTTTTCCCTGAAGAAAAAAGACAGCGGTGTAGCTCTAATTATTGAAATACATTTGACCAAACTTCGTCTTTAATAGATGTTGAAGCTTAAAAACTCAACAAAATGGATATTGTTGGCATTATTAATAATGTATGAGAGCAGTGATATTGTAACGACCCGCCTTTTTGGACAGTTTAAACCGACGATCAAATGCACATGCCGATTCTAAACCATTCAAAAGGGCAGATGGTTATTGGGGTAATTAAGAAAAGAAGAGAAAAGGAACAAGAAACAATCACAGAATCTCGCAGCGGAAGGATAAAATATAATAATCAAATAAACAGTTCATGAAGCTGTTTAATATACTTTTGATTATCATTTATACAACATTTATCAGAGTTATACATATACAACAGAACAAATAAAATAATGCAGCAGACAGCATGATGCGGAGATAATAATAGTAATAGTATACCAAATCTTCGTCTTCGTCCTCCAGAATAGATCTTCAAAAATCTGAAAAACTCAGGACTGACCCGAGCGTAATGAAAAGACAAACACTCGAGTCAGGACTAAAATATCCTTATGTAAGTTAAATCAATCGTGAATAAATATGGGTGTATCGGCGTCAGAGATGTTTACGGGGTTTGACATCTCATATCCAGTGTCGACGTGCGTGCAATAACTCAAGAGATGTTACGGGATTTTCCATCTCTTAAGGATCCGTTAAACTATCTACTATGTAGTAAAATACGCTATATACAATAATGTCTATCATAAAGTAAAATATCAAACTAGCGTTAAGCCATGGCCCATTCCACCCTTAACACATTTTATTCCCAAGAGCATATACAAGACCGTAGTTTCCCCAAAACCGGAAGTCACCAGAGGGCAATCCATATACTAAAGGTACAAACCAAAACGTAGTGGTCGCGAATAGGATAATCAGTATGACAAGGTACATGAGGCGATACCAACTAGGATACTAGTAGTTGCGTGATCCGGACTGATGTTGAGCATAGCAGCTACTACCTCAACACCGCGAAACAACACTCCCAAATCAAGGGGTGCACCCAAATTGAATCACAAATGTAATAGACATGGTATCGAAGGAGTGTGTCCGCTAGAGGTGGCGAACCTCAATGGCCCGGCGCGGCTCCTGTTTTAGTCATGTCAGGGGTCATCCAAAATCGTTCTCTTTCTTCAGTCAACGCGTTCACCAAACCATCCACTTCATTCTGGATCAACACTCCACGTGTAATAGTTATTAAAGTGGTTTTCGGTATCGACAGAGAGTATGTCCATATCCGATCCCGGTCTCTTTAATAACTATGTATTATTACACCGATGGCTCTTTTACATTTCAAATCGATTCATAATTGATATCAAAATATCATATTCGCTTCAAAATCAAATCCATTTCAAATATCATCGTATCTATTCAAGATGTAAGATTACGTTTCAAAATCATTTTTCGCCCCAATATCTCATTTCGGTTTCAAAATCATTTTTCGCCTCAATATCTCATTTCGGTTTCAAAATCATTTCAAATTTCAATTTAGGTTGCAACTTCATTTAACCCAATCCGTATTTAAATTCAAGATTTAAATATACACATTTAACCTTATTGACCAACTTGAAATTTTAGAAAATAATTTTAAGTAGTTTTAAAAGTAGTTTTAAATAATTAAAATAGTTGACATACTTAAAATCTTTAAATGGATTTCAAATAGATAAATTAGTTTAAAATAATTTAAATTGGGTTAAGTAGATTTAAAATAGATAAAAATAGTTTAAGCATTTAAAGATGGTTTCTATAACAGAGAAATTTGGAAACAAAACTGAAACATCTTCAAAACCAAACCATTTCAATTATAACTTCCCAATTCAAATAAATTTCAATTTCCATTCTACCGATTCAATTTCGATTTCAATTCAAATGAATGTCAACTTTGACTTCAAATTAATTCAATTCTACATTCACCTTTAATTAATTCAATTTCAATTTATATCGATTTGGAGCTTGATTTTCAAAATATCAATTTATAACACTTAACAAATTTATCCTTCAATATTCAATTTTAAATCCAAATTCAAATATGATTCAATTTCAAGCTCAATTTCGAAATATCATTATTACTTAGTAATACTCAAAGCTCGAAATAATGTTCAATCTTTTAAAACAAATAAATTTCCAAAATTCAATCATATCCCAACTTTAAATTTCAAAGTCTCAACTTAAATTATTAAGCAATTTCTTTTAACCAAAATTTATTTCAACATTCCAAACTCAATTTGCGATAAATTCAATTTCTATAAATTGGTTTTATTTATAACTTTCAAATCAAAACATTTAAATGAATTTCAAATCAATGATTTTTAAAATTATTAATTTAACCAATCCGGTGTCCGTATATAATTTTCTATCCTATGGCCAAGTGATTATTTATTTCATTTAAATGTCAGGGATGAATATATATCACTTAAACTAAATCACAGTGTCATATGTATGTATAACAGGATATATATAAGCAAATAAACATCCAAACATTTAAATATCAACCAATAGCATCCATCGAAATACATCATCCAATAGACAATACAATTCACGGCAATTTCATAGTTATCAATGTCAGGTAATTTAATCGCAATTCAATTTTTATTTCAATTGGACTGTCAATTTAATTTTCAATGGTAATGACAATCTATATGACAATTAAATTTCATCAAACAACGACAAATAAAATTCATATCACTTCATAATATCAAATCTAACTACCATAGAGATATTCAGTACATTGTGAGCGTTATAAAACACTCACCTTGATTTTACGATTTTAAATCAAATCGAACGACGTTCGATTCAACCTAAAATTTTAACGAGCTCCAAACACTCCCAGATCTGCACTGCAGCGAAGCTCTCGTTGCTACGATTCCAACGCAAAAAGTTTCACCCAATTCTGATAACGTAAGAAGAAGTTATGCTATTTTCAAGTTTGATTATAATTTAAATAAACAATTTCATTTTTTTTATATACCAATTTAAAACTGGCCGTTGGATTGCCCAACAGAATCAAGGCCGAAGAAAGTTCCTTCTTCCCGCTCGCTCCAGACAAGTTCGAACCCAAACACACAAACTAGGGTTACAAATCGCTCGAACAATGCTCGCCGAGACGCCAATCCACTACAGCTACCAGGCGCGTCGCTGCCTGCTCCGCCCACGGCCAGCGTGCCGCAGCACTCGGCGCCCCCTACCACTCGAAAATTGCGAATAAACGTTGCCCATTTGGTGACAATTTCTAGCCATCCTGTCGAATTTCGTGCCACTCCACCGTATGGATGTGAAGAGGTCGAGGGGTTCTACAATTTCCTAGTTGGGAGTTTTCGAAAATATTGTTTTGATCAAGAGATAATTTAAGGAACAATATGGGACGATTTCGGCCATAGAATGAATAAGTGGCGGCTACGAACACTCTCGGCCTAGGGTTCCACTGCAAATGTATATATACGCGTATAACTAATATTATTTTAATATTAATCTCACAAATTACATGATTTTCGAACGAACTCCAAATGACACGTGCCGACAGGCGTTCATAAGGTTTTACCCGCCTTCCGAACACAATGGAATGTGTTTCGGAGGCTAATTCGATCGTCTGTGGAAGATAGGTTTTGAATCGAATTAAAATATTAATTTTTCGATATTTATTTCAACGTGTTTCTAACCCGTACAACCAAACGATAACTCCAAACGCTACGAAATTTGGAATCCAATAATAATACACTATTACGGATCCAATGGAACTAGTTTCGTCGAATTTCGAGATTGTGCCTCGGAAGGCTATTTTTACTCGTCGATTATAATATGAAATTTCAATTTCCAATTTTTCACTTTTAAATCCAATTTAAATGTTAACAATCTTCATTGTTGTTTAAATAAACTTTACATCAACTTCCAGTTTTATTTTCAATCATATTATATTCAGAATTCAATTGTTCAAATATTTGTAATATTAAATTTAAACAATTTTGATTGTTCAATAATTCACTATCTTTTGAAATATATGAAAATGAACTTATAAGATTTAACCTTTAAAACAAATTCAAATTATATAACAACCATTTCTAATAATCAGTTATTCAATTCCCGTTATTCAATTAATTTCCAATATTAAATTTAAACAATTTAATTGTTCAATATTTGACACATTTCAATATTATAATTTAATTGAATTTTAGTTATCACTCAAATTACTTTATTCACCAGTGCATCCAACATTTTGTTATTAACTTCAGTTATTGACTATAAACCCAGTTAATATATAAATTTTCATTTCAATTGCAATTGGTTTCTAAATTCAATTCGACTGACAAATAAACAAGTAACTTAATAATTATCACCATTTACTTTAAATCACTCTTATAAGTTTATTATTTACAACAAATGTCACAATTACCAATACAATACCAATTTGATTCCATTTCCGATGACTATATATTATTTCATTAGTTAACCCAATATTTACATTTGTTTTCTTATATTCCCTTATAACCAAGTTATAATATTTGAGTCATTTTAAGTGATTAGAATTTCATTTAATTCATTAATAATTAACTTAGATAAATATTGTTGCAATTCATTCTAGTTATTATTACCATACATAAATTTCAAATTTCTAATTCTTCCAACATTAAACCATGAAATCTTATTAAATTAACATTTTTAATTATCGAAATTTTACGGGTCGTTACAGATATTGGTAACAAACTAACACAATAAAGTATCAATACTTCATGAACACAAAGAGAAATGTCATACTGGTCTATAATCCATAAAGATTAGTACGGTCAGAAAGGGACCTTTACATACTGAAATTGGTGAAATGAATGTTTGATGACATGTTCAATGTAAAATGACCCTCTGCCTGACTCGATAGATTCAGTATTAAGTAATAGCTTAGTCTAAATGTACTGACCAAAGGAGCTGGTTTCCCCAAAACCATTCTTTGAGTGTATCCATTTCCATCTAACATCTTCGAGCAACTTTAAATATCAACTTAAAAAACCCCTACAAACTAAAAAATTATAGGATAGAAGAAGATGCGGTAGTTTTTATAATTTTAACAATAATTAGAATAAGTTAGGAGAAATATGTGCAATTTTATGGTGGGTGAGGTTGTATTTATTGTTCTAAGTAGACAGTATTGTTTGGCTGTTGGGAGAACGTTGAAGTGTATGAACAAAAACAAAAAACAAAACAAAAATATTCCCGTCGCAAATTTCCATCATATTTATATTTTAATCTAATACTTTACCAACCAATAGTGGCCTCGGTTGTTTAAACAGAGGCACAGTAGCCTCAGTTTAAACTGGGGCACAGTTGCCTCAGTTTTAAACTGAGGCCAACATGGACTGTAAATATTATTAGAAGATAAGACTCAATGAAATACAAGATTGCACCGACAACTAGTTGTTCTCGAATTGCAATCATCGTTCATTTCAAACAAAAATAATATAAAAACTAATAATTGACGATCATATGTCCTAAATATAATTTAAAAAGTGGGAACAAAGAAAATATACGTTGAAAATTGATAGTAAGGGTAAGAGTTATGTAACATCCCAAATTCCAACGGTCCGGATTTTTCGCATGAATGCTAAAACCCAAGCCACTGAAGCCCGAGTTCGGTATCTAGTATCCTGCAAATAGGCAAAGATAAATATATCAGAGCTCAATCAATTATCTCACAGCGGAATTGGCTAAAATATAATAGTAAGTAAATACTCACCCAAATAATAACCTGTAGGATGTTATGAGGACGGGGTCAGAACAAAAGTTCAGGTGAATAAATAAATTATATACTTCTAGATTTAATTCTACATATACCGTTTTATTTCCATTTATTCTTATATTAGATTCATTAGGTTACAATACACTCACCCCTGCTCGTGAACCGTGCCCATCTACTCCATAGTAGATAAAACCTAATAACTAATATATATACATAAATGTAGCTATATGCCCAATGACCATATTGGTCCTAGGTACCATCCATAGTACCTTCTGTGTCCTCCTCGAAAAGAACTCCATCGTCAAGCTTCGAGAGCGTTTCAAAATTGTCATCTGTAAAGGACCGCATCATAAGACCTACAGATGCTCCACTACTTACTACAAAAACGTAAATAGCCTCCGCACTAGTCTATACCAGTGCTCGGCCATCCACAATGTACCACCCACTGCGTATGTTGGGAACTACGTGATCGTTCTGTCTACTATCTGAGTTCCGCCAACAAGGTCTATCTTGTACGGAACTCAGTCGGGGATTTTCTATATCTATAAAGAATTGCTTCGTTAGGCTTATAATATAGATATTCTAGTTGGTATGTCCACTTATCTTTGTAGCTATGGCCCACGCAGCCACCCCTCAACTAATCGAAAGACTTCTAAAGACTTAAGTGGTCGTGCCTTACTGCAAACAATCTAACATCCAATTGGCGGTGCCCCTCCATCCAATGTCTGGATAGTGAAAGTATCATTGGATTGTCGGTTTAACTCTAGTCTTTCCCGAACTCGCTCTTGGTCTTGATGCTGGCCGATATCTGCATGCGACTATCCTTAACCTTACTTGCAAGTACTGGACTAACGAATACCCTACTCCGAACACCAAGCCCTTCTGACTGCCTACAAAGGATCCGCTTTGTTAGGCCTACAATGCAAATGCAATCAAGGCATACTCTTTTAATGGAACACGTACAGACCTGCCTCCGGGGATGCAGCTTCGTTAGGCCTACCCAAAGGGCCATTCTAGAGTATCCTCAAGTCCCGTTGAAGTCTCGCACTTCCCTCTAGACCAAAATCAATAAGTTGGACGTGCTCCTCCATTTCTGAAATCCATGATGAACTGCTTCGTTAGGCGCTTCATCCTTTGGGCTGCTCCAAACGCATTCCGATTCTTTTATTAGACCCTAAGTCTAATCTTTTAAATTGCGTTTGTTTGCTTTCTTATTCTATTGACTACCTATTTTAATTTAATTAGCATATTCTTGCCCCCGTCTAATAGGGAATGTTGTTAGTATGAGCCACATTTACTATCTTGCTTATTTAACTTAATATATAAATTCTTAAGTTCCTTAAAATAAGCCTCTTTTATTATTTTTGATTTATTTGCTTATTAACTTAATACAAGTTGTTTAATTAAGCTTCATCATTATTCTCTACTATCAACACTTACCAATTTGTTTTAAGTTTCACGGTAAGCTTTTCGGTTCTTATTTCATAATTATAACCTATGTTATAATTCTACTTGGAATTGTTACTTTTTCTTCTTTTATAGTCTGTTATACAATTACAAGTGTTTCTTGCCTAGTCGGCGTTCTTTTATTACGATATAGAGTTTTTTTTTAATTCCCTAATATTATATGATTCACTTATCATAATAATTTCCTAGTTAAATAGCCTACGCTGTAAATGCAGACTTAGGTTCCTTAAATTTCTTCATAGCCTCAAATTCTTAAATTATTTTCTTGTGTCAAATAAAACTTTACTTTATTGTCCGATATTTTAGGAAGTAATTCTATTTTATTCGGTTGGTTATGAAGACTATATAATTCATTTCCATATTTTAATGTTGAATAATACTTTAAAAAATAATCCGTAATTGCAAGGTGTCTCTTTTACTATTTTGGAGTAGTGTAAAATACACTGGTTTCTCTATTTTACACTAATTTCCCCTTTTTATTTCTTTTATTCTGGCAGTTACGTTTATCATTATCTTTTATCTATTACATTATGGAAATGTATCCCATCTTCTAACCAAATAATTAATCTAATAATTACCCCCAAATTAACTTTTTCCATTTCAATGCAATTTATTACAGAAATTTTATCTCTCAACTTTAATTATTTTACATCTATTTTCTTTCTTTTCAGTTTTCTTACTTATATAACCCATATTCGTGTTTTATCCATTCTAATCCATATACGGAGAAAGAAAAGAAGGGATGGAAGAAAACTGTCGCTTGCAAAAAAATTCAAAATGTAGAACAAAAGATGTAAATAAGGCATAGAAATTAGTGTTTAAATACTGTAAATAAACTGCAAGTTTTCTTATAGTTTATCCTAATTTAATTAATATGATTAATTACCGAATAAAATTTTCTAAACAGGAATCTAACGATAATATATCTTAAATTTACAAGATATATAAATAAATCCACTCACCTGTCGTCCTTAGCTTTGCTTGTGCTCCGCCTGGTTCCACAATCATTATGGATCCCCTTCTTCCAATGTGTATAATATTTTAATTCAGAAGATCTTCTCCCTGGAAATTATTTTCTATTTAGGGTTCAGCCTTAGGCAATGAACCTATGGTGGAAAATCTAATTGTGAGAAGATAGCTAGGCCTAGGGTCCTATTTATATTAGAGCTTGGGGATCTCAGACCGTCGGATTCTTGGATTGAACCTGGAGCCACCACGTCATAGGGTCATTCGGAGCCATAGGATTGAAGAACATATGGCTCAGATCGCTCAAAAAGGAGAAAACACGTCACGATATAAATCTGGACGAATCCTCGTCCAGATTGCGTGTGGGTCGACCGGGCGGTCGACCGCCTATAACAAGCGGTCGACCGTCCAGTCGGCCGTTGCGTCCATTAAGTCAACCTCCTGGTCGGCCCATATCCATGTTATTTATTATATTATATTTTTTTCCGGTTTGATCGCTTATTTTGTTTCGCTCTTAACTCCTTTATATCGGTTCGGTTTTAGACAAGTTATATATGGAAACTGATCAGAAAATTGCCCTGGATGCAATGGTACAAGTTCCGGAGCCATATTCCGACAATTCCAGAATTATTTATTTTCATTACTTATCGTTATACATCAAATTTTAGCTATATAAAATGCGGGGTGTTACATTCTCCCACCCTTAGGAAATTTCGTCCCCGAAATTTGACAAGGGTAAAATTTTATGTAATCTCTCTCATTAATTACAACCATTTTGTGTACATCCAATTTTCCAACCATCCATGCTTTTGTGCAAAAGTGCTTTTCAAGTCAAAGTATATGCATGTACATAAATTTCTAAGCGGTACCTCCTATATGAATGCTTTTTATTTCAAAAGTTAACTTTTAAAACATGATGCATACAACCTAAATATACTTGCCATTTCTATACGAATGCAATTTTTTTTGTTGAAAAAATTAAAATATTTTTCATCCAAATTTTCCCACACTCCTATTAAATAGGGGTGTAGTTCAACCAATTTTTCTTCCAAATCCTTGTACACAACTTTTAATATTCGAATTTCAGAAAAATCTAATTTTCTGAATTCGAGTTCTTATGTTAGAAAGAAGACAGAAAACGGAGAAACTTCATTTTCTTTTTCGTACATCTTTCCCTGTACTTGGAATTTTGGGTTGCTATCCTATAAAAACCCCTTTTTAATTATTATTTTTCTCAAGCATGGTTTACATAAGAAAATAGCTCTCTTCTTTTCTTTTTTCTTAGTTGATGTTTCTGTCGCCTCTTTAATTTGTTGTTTTCCTTTTTGTTATTCTTATAACGTTCTTATGTCCTTATTTTCCATTTGTGAATATCACAAAAATAAAGAGAAAAAGTATATATACTTATATACTACCATAGAATTTTAAAGGCATACTTACGAGTACAAATTTTTTAACTAGAAAGAGAAAATAAACCCTACTACAATACGATACTAGATAGATGACATACATAAGCTAACATAGCCATCATCTTGGACTAGGGGGCCTATGCCCCTGTCCGCCCTGACGCAGGAAATCTCTCAAAAAGGAATCCAAACAGCTAAGGCGCTCCTCCTACCGCCTAGTGCTCGCCTCAACCTCACACTGAGACCTAGCTAACTCATCATGCCTCCTAATCATCTCTTGCTGCCCTTGAAGAATCTCTGCGTGCTCCCTAACGAGCCGCTCTTGCCTCTTGGCTAGGGTCCTAAACTGATCCTCGTAGCTCATCGGTGGAGGGGGCTGAGTGAGTCCTGCTCCCTCTCCCCGAGATCCATATCCATGTCCATATTCCCACGTACTCTGCATCGTGGTCTCTGATGGCCAAGCGGGCCATGGCGACTCGGTATGTCTTACGCCACCTCTAAACGGTGGCGCAGGAAAGTGTTGATGCTCATGAAAGTACTGGGGTGCCTGCCAATGTGGTGAGGGCTATGGTGATGGCTGCTGCTCGTGCTCCTGTTCCTCCTACGGAGCCTGAATCTGGTCCAATCCTATATGCATCCTCCTCGAAGTGGATGAATCTATCATGGGGTGGGCCTGCTCACTATAAGTCTCTCTCTCCATCTCCACCTCGGCCCACCTGAAGACCTGTGTCCAAAGGTGATAGTAAATCATGGTGGATCGGTGAAGTCTGGTCACTGTCATATACTTGGCCATAATCGTCCTAGCCCAGTTCACCTACAATCCTCCGAATATGGCATAGGTGGCACGCCTCACAATAGGGTATATCTGATCAAAACTCCCCATCTTAGGGGAAAGGTTATGCTGCAGAATGCGGATAACTAACCTAGCTAACAGGGTCAACTGCCCAGCGCTCCAGTTGGGGTGCTGGGGGTCTAAAAGAATCTGCTGCAAGATGGCCATGTCCGTCATCTCAATCTGCCCTACCTCTAAGCCATACCCCCTAATATCTAAAATACTATCCAACTGAGACTCAGTGAAAACTATCTTAACTCCCTTGACCTCCGTTTGGAAGGCCAACTCCTCATCCGCATCGCTAGTACGTAAGTTAGCATCAAAAAGACGTACTAACCTGGGAAACGCTCGCTGCTCGAACATCTCATGGCTAAGAATCTATCGTAGCCCTGTGTCCAAGAAGAGTTGCTCTAAATGCATGCTCGAAAAATCAGTAAACTTCACCGCCCTTCCTTGCAGAAATTGGTATGTGGCTGTATCAGAGTAAGACTGTACTATATGCCTATCACTCTGACACCAAGCTATCTCCTATGGTGTGAGGTGGGGAAAGAGGTGAATTAAAGAGGGTCGTGGAGGCATGGTGAAAAACTCTTAGATCTGCGGTAACGGGGTATAGATCTGAGTAGATCTCACGACGCGCTTTGGTTTGGCACTATCGGTGAGTCAAACGGTGGAGTTTTGGAGGATTTGGGTGGTTGGAAGGGGGAATTTTTCGGTGCGGCTGCTGTCTTCGGGGAGGAAGCAAAAATGACGAAGGTGAGAAAAAATGAGTAGGAGAGGGGCAAAGCATGTGTATATACGCGTGCAATTTGCAAGCCACCGGTCGACCGCACGGTCGACAGGCCGGTCGACCGCTCGATCAACCGCTCGGTCTATGCTATATTTATTTATATTATTATTATATTTTTTTTCCATCTCGTCCGCCTCCCCTTGACTAATCGAAGCCTATGCAAATTCTACCCACTATCGGCTGTTTGAGTCGAGGTTATGACTTTGGCTAAATATCCCTGTCCGCTTTCCACCCTCCAAGTGGAGTCTTGACGTCTTCTATACTTCAATTAAACCTACATTAATGTCCATAAGCTTGATCCAGCCACTTAAATTGTCTAACCCAAATAAAAATCTTTTTCAAAACAACTTAACTTTCTTTACAACCAGAAAAATTATTTTTACGTACTTATAAACCTTTTCGTAATTAAATAAGGATTTCAAAATACGTTTCTACTCAGCTAAGATAGATGTTACGTAAAACATCGTCACTACAGCCCGAAATACTAGTTTTTAATTAAAGTCAATAATACCTATATTTTTTCTAACTGTATATCTCTACTTCCAAATTCAAAAATGCTTTTAAAATTGTTTTTTCCCCTTATTTAAACCAATAAAATCATAAAGCTATAAACTTCTAAAGTTAGAACTTGAAATCTTTCAAAACTTTTCAAATTCCTAAGAGTTTAATTGCTAGGCTAGACTAAAAAGTGGCTTTTTGAATT
Organism: Allium fistulosum; assembly: GCA_030737815.1. Lineage (NCBI taxonomy): Eukaryota > Viridiplantae > Streptophyta > Magnoliopsida > Asparagales > Amaryllidaceae > Allium > Allium fistulosum. Next base: position 1,152,143,187 of record CM060905.1, read on the forward strand.
TGCTTTCACCTTTCGTAATATCCCTTACTGAATCCAAAAAAAAAATCTTTGCCATATGAGGTCTTTTAGCTTTTGGAATTTCCTCGTTCCAAGTTTTGATATACTAACTTGTTTTCCAAACTTTCTCCAACTATTGATTTACTTAAAGAATGGATTTTTCTTTAGGGTTTTAGGAGTATGTATATATATATATATATATACACACACACAAATACGTTCACTCATTATCTACCTAGGAAATCTAAACCTAGGCTCTAATACCAAATGTAACAACCCGAATTCTAGTGGTCCGGATTTTTCGCAGGAATGCTAAAACCCAAGCCACTGAAGCCCGAGTTGGGTATCTGGTATCCTGCAAATAGGCAAAGATAAATATATCAGATCTCAATAAATTATCTCATAGCGGAATTAACTAAAATATAATAGTAAGTAAATAATCACCCAAATAATAACACTTTCTAAGCAAGTGTCATAAAGTTGATAAGTCTATGCCATCTACCTAACCTGTAGGATGTTATGAGGAGGGGGTCAGAACAAAAGTTCTGGTGAATGAATAAATTATATACTTCTAGACTTAATTCTACATATACCATTTTATTTCCATTTATTCTTATATTAGATTCATTAGTTTACAATACTCTCACCCCTGCTCATGAACCGTGCCCATCTACTCTATAGTAGATAAAAACCTAATAACTAATATATACATATATGTAGCTATGTGCCCAAAGACCATATTGGTCCTAGCCTCCTAGGTACCACCTACGGTACCTTCCATGTCCTCCTCGAAAAGAACTCCATCGTCAACCTTCGAGAGCATTCCAAAATTTTCATCTGTAAAGGACTGCTTCGTAAGTCCTACAGATGCTCCACTACTTACTACGAAAACGTAAATAGACTTTGCACTAGTCTATACCAGTGCTCGGACATCCACAATGTACCACCCAGTGCGTACGTTGAGGACTACGTGATCGTTGGTCTACTATCTGAGTTCCACCTACAAGGTCTATCTTGTACGGAACTCAGTCGGGGATTTTCTATATCTGTAAAGGATTGCTTCGTTAGGCTTATAATGCAGATATTCTAGTTGTTATGTCCCTTTATCTTCATAGCTATGGCCCCACGCAGCCACCACTCAACTAATCGAAAGACTTCTAAAGAGTTAAGTGGTCGTGCCCTACTGCAAACAATCTAACATCCAATTGGCGGTGCCCCTCCATCCAATGTCTCGATAGTGAAAGTATCATTGGACTGTCGGTTTAACTCTAGTCTTTCCCGAACTCGCTCTTGGTCTTGATGCTGGCCGATATCCGCATGCGACTATCCTTAAACTTACTTGCAAGTACTGGACATACGAATACCCTACTCCGAACACCAAGCCCTTTTGACTGCCTACAAAGGATCCGCTTCGTTAAGCCTACAGTGCAAATGCAATCAAGGCATACTCTTTTAATGGAACACCTACAGACCTGCCTCCGGGGATGCAGCTTCGTTAGGCCTACCCAGAGGGCTATTCTAGAGTATCCTCACGTCCCATTGAAGTCTCGCACTTCCCTCTAGACCAAAATCAATAAGTTGGACGTGCTCCTCCATTTCTGAAATCCATGATGAACTGCTTCGTTAGGTGCTTCATCCTTTGGGCTGCTCCAAACGCATTCTGATTCTTTTATTAGACCCTAAGTCTAATCTTTTAAATTGCGTTTGGTTTGCTTTCTTATTCTGTTAGCTACCTATTTTAATTTAATTAGCATATTCTTGCCCCCGTCTAATAGGGAATGTTGTTAGTATGAGCCACATTTACTATCTTGCTTATTTAACTTAATATATAAATTCTTAAGTTCCTTAAAATAAGCCTCTTTTATTATTTCTGATTTATTTGCTTATTAACTTAATACAAGTTGTTTAATTAAGCTTCATCATTATTCTCTACTATCAACACTTACCAATTTGTTTTAAGTTTCACGGTAAGCTTTTCCGTTCTTATTTCATAATTATAACCTATGTTATAATTCTACTTGGAATTGTTACTTTTTCTTCTTTTATAGTCTGTTATACAATTACAAGTGTTTCTTGCCTAATCGGCGTTCTTTTATTACGATATAGAGTTTTTTTTTTAATTCCCTAATATTACATGATTCACTTATCATAATAATTTCCTAGTTAAATAGCCTGCGTAGTAAATGCAGACTTAGGTTCCTTAAATTTCTTCATAGCATCAAATTCTTAAATTAATCATTTTCTTGTGTCAAATCATACTTTACTTTATTGTCCGATATTTTAGGAAGTAATTCTATTTTATTCGGTTGGTTATGAAGACTATATAATTCATTTCCATATTTTAATGTTGAATAATACTTTAAACAATAATCCGTAATTGCAAGGTGTCTCTTTTACTATTTTGGAGTAGTGTAAAATACACTGGTTTCTCTATTTTACACTAATTTCCCTTTTTATTTCTTTTATTCTGGCAGCTACGTTTATCGTTATCTTTTAGCTATTAAATTATGGAAATGTATCCCATGTTCTAACCAACCAATTAATCTAATAATTACCCCCAAATTAACTTTTCCTGTTTCAATGCAATTTATTATAGAAATTTTATCTCTCATCTTTTATTATTTTACATCTATTTTCTTTCTTTTCAGTTTTCTTATTTATATAAACCATATTCGCGTTTTATCCATTCTAATCCATACGTGAAGAAAAAAAAGAAGGGATGGAAAAAAACCATCGCTTGCATAAAAATCAAAAACGTAGAACGAAAGATGTAAATAAGGCATAGAAATTAGTGTTTAAATACTATAAATAAACTGCAAGTTTTCTTATAGTTTATCCTAATTTAATTAATATGATTAATTATCGAATAAAATTTTCTAAACTGGAATCTAACGATGATATATCTTAAACTTAAAAGATATATAAATAAATTCACTCACTTGTCGTCCTTAGCTTCGCTTGTGCTCCGCCTGGTTCCACGATTCTTCTGGATCCCCTTCTTCTAATGCGTATAATATTTTAATTCAAAAGATCTTCTCCCTAGAAATTATTTTCTGTTTAGGGTTCAGCCTTAGGCAATGAACCCATGGGGGAAAATATAATTGTGAGAAGATAGCTAGGCCTATGGTCCTATTTATATTAGAGCTTGGGGATCTCAGACCGTCGGATTCTTTGATTGAACCAGGAGCCACCACGTCACAGGGTCATTCGGAGCCATAGGATTGAAGAAAATATGGCTCGGATCGCACAAAAGGAGAAAACATGTCACGGTATAAATCTGGACGAATTCTCGTCCAGATTGCGTGCGGGTCGACCGGGCGGTCGACCGTTGCGTCCATTAGGTCGACCTCCTGGTTGGCCCATATCCGTGTTATTTATTATATTATATTTTTTCGGTTCGATCGCTTATTTTTGTTTCGTCCTTAACTACTTCATATCGGTTCAATTTTAGACAAGTTATATATGGAAACTGATCAAAAAATTGCCTGGACGCAATGGTACAAGTTCCAGAGCTAGATTCCGACAATTCCAGAATTATTTATTTTCATTACTTATCGTTATACGTTAAATTTTAGCTATATAAAAATGTGGGGTGTTACAAGTTACCAAACCTTGATACTGATATTCCAGCTACTAAAGACCTCTAAAATTCTATATGTTGCTACTGCTTTACGTTTTGTTCTATAATAATGCCATTATCATTGCTAAGACTGGGTTTTATTTTCATGTTATTTGATGCTTAATCGAGCATGCATGTTATCCCGTAAAGAATTGGACCGTTGAAGTACGATCAATTAATTAATATTATTGTAACATTTGTATTATAATAACTATTAATATTATGATTATGAACTAGCTGATGTATATAATATAGTTCAAATGATTTTTTTTTTGCTTAAGCACGCATTTTTGCGACTTTGACATTTAAGTTACCACATATCATTAGAAGACTTAAATAAGTTAGAGGAGGATAGTCAGTTTGAATTTTCTTGGATGTCACTGAATTATTATGATCAAAAAGGAATTTGATTTAACCTAATTTCTTCGATTTATTTATAGATAGAAACATACATTAAAATCTTTTTGTTTAGAAAGTGATACTGACATTAAAAAAAGCATTGAATACTTGCAGGTTAATGCAGAATAATATGATAGACTAATACCACTTGAGATTGGAAAACTTTCAAAGCTTAAAACATTTTATCTTTCTAACAACTATTTCAATGGTGAAATGCCCATATCTGTTGGCAATCTAAAAAACATTGGACACTTGCAAGTGCAAATAAAAGAATCATATTGAATAGACTAGTCAAATAAAAGATTTAAAGTCATGCTTTCTCTTGTAAAATAGTTTATAATTTCATTAAAATAGAGCTTAATGTTTAGCAATTTATCATTTTCTTTCTCACTCACTTCCTTCCTTTGCACCCATACACAAAATTCCTTAAGAAAATCAGTATTTAAAAGAGAGAAAGCAAACTATAGTAAAGAGGATAAGAGCTAAGTTTTTACAAAACTATGAAGACACTTCGAACAGTGCTAAATCAACCTATACATAAAATTAAAACCATATGGTGCCAACCCGAAATTAAAAACTGTATTAAATAAATATAGTGAGAAAATTTCACACCTTTCTACATTTATTATGCATTGAACACGCTTGATGTAATGAATATTCATTATGATCAAAATATAATGAATTTAAAGAATGGTCATCACAATAGTCTTCATTAAATACTGATTTGACAAATTTTGAATTTATAGAGCCAAGCCGTGTGTATATTGATTCTTTCAATCAATTCATGTCATTTGATCTAATATGCATAGAAATTCATGATTCATTTTTTTGAAGCGAATATTGAGAAATACAGAGTGTTATAACTAAGCTCTTTGATGGTCCATTGTTTATCTTTACTTGAAATATATATGGTTCTCGGTTAAACTCAATTTTCATATGCATATTTCAAAAAACATATTTAAAAGTTATTTCAAAGTTTAAAAATCATATTTCAAATATCATACTTCAAATTATATCTCAAACATTGATATCTCAACCATTGATATCTCAAACTATATTTCCTTATATTTTTTATAAAAATCATATTTCAAAAAAAGATATTTCTTTATATCTGGTAAAAATCAAACTATGTTTCTTTATATTTTTTTCATCTACATATTTCAAAATTATATCTCAAAGTTATTTCAAAGTTCAAAAATCATATTTTAAACTATATTTCATATGAATAATTCATAAATCTTATCTCAAAGTTATTTCAAAGTTCAACTTCATATTTAAAAAATCATATTTCAAACTAATTTTAAAACTATATTTCAAACTTTGATATCTCAAACTATATTTCTTTATATTTTTTATAAAAATCATATTTCAAAAAAGATATTTCTTTGAGGCATGCTCTTTACATCAAGCACATTCAACAAACTTATGCAAATAAGCTTCAAACTAACTGTATAAACTTGATTGCTATATTATAAATCGTAGTTTTGTTTCATCAATAAAACATTATAAACACGATCAAAAGGCAAAAACCCAAGTACCAACACCATAGTCGCCGAGAAAATATTTAAAAAATATTTTACCTATCTAAAGCCTCGGCCTTTCTTTTAATATTAGTTAAAAGGAGAATGGGATTGGCGTGTTTGTGTAAAGCATCTTGTTGCTAGCTTTTCTCTTTTAGCCATGATTCGACTTCTGTACACTAAATGATTACCTATCATATAGCAAAAAATGATGAGTTGCCATACTATTCGTTAAATCAATATTTCAGTATCATTGTGCTCAAAAGTATAGCTTCAAGTGACAAGCATACTGGTAATGCTTCCAAGTGCCTATAACTTATATTTCTAATCAATAACCATCACACCAGCAATGCTTAGTGTGCAAGCATACATTAACCTTTGATTTAGATTTTATTGAACAAATAAAACTAAAGTTCAAATTTCGGCTAAGATACGGTATGATCACAAGAAACGCAACTGAAATGCATTTTTGGGAAAAAAATAAGTTGATTTTTTTTCAGTATCTTTGTCAACGTGTAAAAAGAACTAATCATATGCTTCTTTTCAACATTGTAGTTCCTGTATCATGTTCTCCTTTCTATGTCGGTTTCACTTCGATTTCTGCTTAAGTTCTTAAAGTCAAGCATATGCCAGTTACCATAAACAGAAACTTTTTCCCCTACTGAACCGAAGAAAGTAGAAATCAAAATAGGACACAATCTAAAACTATGGATGCCTTGCGGACATAAAAGCTATGAAGCAAAAGTTTCAAAAAAAGAGAGGGATTTGCAAACACATCGGCCAAACAAATGTCAATGATTTACAAAAATAAATTGAACGAAAGAGAAGAAATGGAAATAAGCAGAAAAATATTAAACACCAAAAAATATTCCAAAAATAAAATATCAAGGGGCATCTCTTAATAATCTTTTCGAATGGCTAAGAAATTCCAAAGGTACTTTCACAGAACCGTGTCCATGGTAAGGTAACTTTTATTGTTTTCTCTTTAGTATTCTCTTTAGTGACAAACATTTAGGCAGCAAATAAAATTTCACTTCAAATCATGATAAAGACATCTGTAAATTAAGCTGAAATGCTACCTTCTTCTTTTCTGCAGCATCAATATGATCAAACTTGGGATCATTGGATGAAGCGGCCTCTCTGAAACTATTCAGACAGTAAGTAAGTTGGTCATAAGCTGATCCTCTCTCCGTCCATTCCTTGTGGCGCATTTCAATAGGATCCCCTTGCTATACGCATATAATTATTAGCCATATAGTTCAAATTGATACAGTGACATATGGACTGAAATATTAAGCAAAATACCTTTTTAAGCTCCTCCAATTTTGCAACATAAACGCTCGATTTTAAAAAATCTACATACCTTGTTGCGCATATAATAAACATATGCATGCCTCTACGACATTCTTTTTGTCCTTGGTGTCTTCCATTACCCGATCTTGAAGAGCCATTTCAAACTCTTTCTCCACGGTGTTCTACAACTCTGTAGATGCTAGGCCCCCATGAACCACTTCGGCAATATGCATATTTCTCTTCTTTATCTTCTTTTAAAAGGTTCAGACTACAAACCAACAATATTAGTCAAATTTCAAAGCTAACAATATAAACTACGGTGATAATCATTGTTTCAAAAAGTAAATTGTGTAGGAACCAGCTCAAAAAATTTCCTAGATCTCATTGCAAAAGCCTAGTACTAACTGATTGGAAACAACTATCATAAATGTATGTATTTCCACACCTACAAGCATCTATAACTCATTAAAATAGTCAACCAAACCAAGAAATGGTTCATCAACAAACCACTTGGTTTTGCCATCATCTGAGATATGGTACTTAGTTAACCATTTTAACTCATGAGCAATGTAAGACCAAACATTCCAACAATAACTTAATAAAGATAGCATATTTTCATATTGCATACCTTGGTGTCAGTTTCCATCTGAACAAGCTTGTCTTATGACACTGGTCCACCATTTTCAGGTATAGCTGCAGAAGAATCGGTCATATTGACATCAGTTTCAACAGTCAAAGGCTCAACTTCAGTATCCATTTTTGTATCTTTGGTAACTGGAACTTCAACTTCTTCTTCCTCTAACATCTGTGGGTTTAGAGATCAATTTAAATCAGTAAACTAATGGTGGTCACATAAAGTAAATCCATAGTTCACTTCTTCAATAACTTACTGTTGCTGAATCAATAGAAACAATTCCATAACTTCAAAAATGATTTAGATGATATTATAATTAATTTATAAACTAGTTTACTACAATGAGAACCACGCGAAACAACAGCATTCAAAGCACAATCATTTCTATCAATAGGCATTCATGAATTCTCCTATCCACATTAATGTGCACTACATCAATGAATCTTAGCATCATAAACTAAGTTATTAGTATTGGTTATAATGTGACCATTTCAAGTTGACGATACTAGTTCATAGTAATAATTCTAGATAGAATTGTATTAGAATTATATTAAAAACAAAATATACAATGCCAAGTCAATTTAGTCTACAATTATAGTCGATGATATTTCCAATAATCTTTCAATGGAGGTTTTAAGATAAAATAGATTTGTTGGAAATTTTTGTCGATATTCGTGGTTATCTAATCGATTTAGTCTACAATCTCGAGTTAGTTTCCATCAATTGTCTAAAAAATTTCAAGTAATTTTATAATATACATACCAAATCATCATATATTGGTACAAAAGCTTTAAAAATATTTATAAAATTAAAATTGAAAGAGAAAAAACAACTCGTAAGCATTGCTAGAAGAACCAAGTGAATTAAAAAAAATTGAAGGGCAACGATTTCTATCTTTGGGGTTCGTGAATATTCCAACCCACATCATTATGCACTAAAATTATTCAAACAACAAAAATTAGTTTGCAAAAAAGCACCAAATTTCGATTAGAAAAGAGATTAACAAGAAGCATAGAATTTGTAAATTACCATTGACGTCAATCTTGAAGAATGATACGCCGAGATCCAATTGCCTGAGCCATCAATAATTTTAAGCTATTTATTTCGTTGACCTCGAGCCCAAGCTTCAATCCAGTCGCCTTTAGAATTGTCACGGGAATAATGATTGCAATATGTAAATCCAGTCGCCTGAGCCATCATCGAAGTGGTTGGAGTCGGCGTCGATGTTGAAGTGGTTGGAGTCGGCGTCGATGTTGAAGTGGTCGAAGTCGGCGTTGATTTTGGTGAGCGAGAAAAACCCTAATTTCAATTAGAAGTTATGCGGTCGAAATATTACTAAGAATAGGTAAGCGTGAGAAAAGAGATATAGATAAATTACACAAGACTCCGCTTGATAATAAATTATTTACGATTTTACCAATTGTTTGTCACACTTATTTGTGTTGTAAAGGTTAATCGCAGAACTATTTATTTTTACTAACACTTTACACGAAATTTAACACTTTTTTACTGTTGGTATTTTGTAACATTTATAAGTGTTGGAAATTGACAGATATAAAATGTTACAAAATAACTAATTTGGTGTAGTGCATTAAACATGATTAATTATTTTAAACCTCTATATTTATAAGAATTAATTGTCTTTAAACATGATTAACTATTTTAAACATGTTTATATAAAATAATTAATTAACTTTGAACATGATTAACTACTTTAAACATTATTATTTAAAATGATTAATTATCTTTAATCATCGTTATTGAAACAATCAATTAACTTTTAAAGCATCGTTATTAAAATGATTAATCTACCTTAAACATCATTATTAAAAATGATTAGTTAATTTTAAACATAATTATTAAGAATTATTAATTAATTTTAAAACATCATTATTAACATGATTAATTAATTTTAAAACATCGTTATTAAAATGATTAATTAATTTTAAAAACTCATTATTAAAGTGATTAATTAAAACAATTTATTATTACTATCTCCGGCTACAATCATAGCGACTATCGCTATATGGACCACAAATTTTAAACACGTTTTGTGAATAAAAATTGTTTTAAACTATGGTTCAAACAACATTTTTAAAAGTTTCAAAACACAACCAAATATTTTTTTTATAAAAATCTAAGCACGAGTGTGACAACCCGGATTTTTATGTCTATTTATCGGGTGATTAAATGATGTAATTATTGGAATATTAGTTTTGATTAGTCGAACAAATGAAATTCTAATAATTAAAATATCTGGATATATATAAATTGATTTAGAAACTATAATAAATATAAAATTTCTGAATATGAAAATATCATAGTCATATGTGTGTGTGTATATATATATATAAACTCGAACATTTAAAATTAAGATAGATATCCAAAATATAAATATACAAGCTTATGACATTTAAATATATGAGCAAGTAGTTAAGTTATAAATATATTTCCATGGGTGGACATGTAATTTTGTATATATCTGTTTGCATAAAGGAAATATGAGACAAAAAGAAATAAATAAATAAAACGTTGCTCATATATATTCAGTATATACATGTACATTCGAAAGGTGAATGTATGTAAACTAAGAAGTAGACAACATCAACTCAAGCAATTAATGCACATTTCATCTTTAGCATAAAAAACATACTATATCAGAGCTTTTTCGTGTAAAATCAATTCATGTCAGGTCACAACAGTGTACAAATCAAAAAAATAAATAAACAAAAGAAGATTAAATAAAATGTAAATCTGTACCTCAGCCTAGCTTACCCAGTACACTTCTTCTCTTTTTAAATATGTATCACTACCTTGTTTGGTCACCTGCTCTCATGGTATTCATTCCAAGAGAAAAATAAAAGACTAGCTAAGCATAACAAGGAAAACAAATACTTCCATCTCAAAACTTAAAAAAAATCAAAGTACTCAGGTTGACAGGAAGATCATCAACAAAGTAATGCTCTGTTTCAAGAAAGATGGTGAGTAAACTACTCTCTTTTAATGTTTAAACCTGGTTGGAAATGCATGCTTGTGAGTAAACTTTAACCCTTTCAAGTAAATCATCTGTATCTTGTGCATGCAACAATTGATGATAATAATAGCTTAAATATGACTTGCATGAATGAAAGTGTTGTCTGGGTATATAACTGAAGGGCTGTGAATATGTATGTGGATATAGTTGCCAAGCTTGAATATATCTTGTCTGCCTAGTATCAAGAAAATGATAGTAAACACCTTTTAAAAACCTGATCTATGCCTGATGTTGTGAAGTGAATCTGTGAAGAATATTTTAGTATGTGGAAGTATGTTTATATGCATACAAAATATGTATAAATGTGGCTGTGCATGCCTGGATATAGACATATGTGTCTCTGTTCTTTGTTTACAGGATACCAAACTTATTAAAAATACAAATTCTCATCCTCTAGACTTTTTCAGGTTAAGATCTTTGAATGAAATATGTTAGTTTCAACTAGATCCTATTTTTAAAATTAGTTTCAAGAAATTTTATTAATTAATTAAATGGGGACTTAAAATATACAATGGACCCTTTGGAAATGATAAAAATCAATCATTTTAAATTTGAATTTGGATTTCATAAACTGAATTGTATAGTAAAATGATGAATTTTGATAATGATTTCAAGATTTTTAAATTCGTATAAAATGGGAATTCTCGAATTTATCAAATTTGGTACTTTTATCAATATCTGATGAACGGCGATGGGTGGGAAAGGAAATTCGTCGTTGGAGGTAGCCTATAGGTAGGGGTGCTCAGGAAAAATGATTGCAAAAATTTTAGATCATCAGAGTGGAGTGTCGGCAACATTTTAGGGTTTAAAAGTATGTTGGGTTCGTCGATATTTTTGAGTCAATTTCTCTGACGAGGGAGCATCGGTCTCGATCGGACCAAGGTGAAACGTCGTGTGGGTTATCAACATGGCTCTGGTCGTGGTTACGAAATTTCTGGTGGTCGTGATCGTCGAGGCGTGGCATTTTTCGTTGAACTGTTTGGTCCCTAGTTGAAGTCGAGATGGCTTGATCTTGATTTTCAGGGCAACTCGGGGTTCTGGGTGTTTGAGTTGGTCGACGGTGATGTCGACGAGATGTTGGAGGCCGGGGCAGTGATCGGAGGTGATCGGAAGGGTTGTACATGTGCACGCGTGTATACTTGTGCCTGGTAATGATTTGTGCTGTTGAGGAACACGAGGGATCTCTGGACGAACTCGAAGGACTTTGTGAATTAGCTCGGGAAATTGAAGAAGAATGAATTATCTCGGGAAAATTGGTACTTGACTCGGGATGAGTTCCGGGTTAAACTCGAAGTAAGTTCATAACAGTTTTTTTTATTTTTATAAAGTAAGTTTTAAACTTAAAATTTAATCTAGTTTAATACTGTTATATGATAAATGTTTTAAAATTTATTTCATAAAAAGGAAGTTATAATTTGTTTAACTTAAATTTATTAAGTTAAATGCTTAAGTTATTTTTAAAAATTAAATTAATGAAGTAATTAAAGAGAAATTAATTAATTAATGATTAAGGATAAATTAATTAATAATTAAGGGTTATAAATTAATTAGAGATTAATTAAATTATTAGGGATTAATTAATGTAAGTTATTAGAGATTAATTACTTAAATGATAATTAGTTAATGTAAGTAATTAAGGATTAAATTGGTAAGAGTTAACTAAATTAATTTGTAATTAATGGATAGTTAATTACTGAATGTAGTTAATTAAAAGGAATAATTAATGAAAGTAACTAGAGGATCATTAATTAATTAATAAGAGTAATTAAGGGTTGATTAATGTGAATGGTTAAAGAATAATTAATTTATTAAAGGTTAATTACTTAATGAAATTAAAGAGTAATTAATCAAGGATGATTAATTAAGACGGATAATTTAGGGATGATTAATTAATTGGTTTGTAATTAATTAATGTTAAATATGCAGGATTTAAAAGTAATTGAAGTAATTACTTTAATTCATTTGTGGTTAATTAAATTAATTAAAGATGGTATGGTTGATTAATCTTGCTATGAATGATTGAATGATATTGTACGCCTTAGATTAGTTGATATCTCTGGTATGTGATGTGGAATGCTATGTGATATAATATGTTTGGGTTAAAACAGTGACACCCTGTATTTAAAGTTTGAATTGTATTTCATTTGAATAACTTGGGTTAAGATGACATTGGATTCGAAGAGACCGAAGTCGGGTATTAGTTAATACCCAAAACCACTTCGATTCTTTGTAGATTGATATGTGAAATCAATAGGCTGGTATGGAATGATTTAAGTGAATTGGACCATTTAATCTAAGTTTTGGTACTTAGAAATTGATGTGTAAAATAAGTGATGTCTATAACAAATTGTGAATTTGTAAATTGACACGAGTTACCCCGGGTTTTATGTAAGTTTTGTGCTGTTGTATTCCATGTTAGATGGGTTTACTCACGCTGGTTTCCAGCCTGACCCGGGTGTTACTTTGATGTAATGCTCGGGTCAGACCGAGTGTTACAGATTTTCAGGTAAGAACGTTCTGGAGCTCAGGAGACGAGCTAGATGGCAGGAACATATGGAGTGTTTCCGTTATGATATATTGTTGTATGTTTGGACATGTTGATTATATATGTCCAGTGTCTATGTATATGTTGTAACTCTGGTGTATTAAAGTGTAATTTAACTGATATAGTTTCTTTGTATAAATGATATTATATTTTGATCCGCTGCGAATGTGAGATTATATGTCTTGTTTCCTGTTTTCTTCTTCTACCTCTTTTCTTCTTTTCCTAACTATCTGGAATTTTCGGGTTCGAAAATTCAAGGTCGTTATAATTGGTATCAGAGCGAAGGTTAAGCAAGAACCTTGGCTCTGGTGGGTGTACTCATCTAAAGATAGGGTCAATAGTACCCTAGAATGAGTTGAGTGTAATATATATGAGAGAACGTACTTGTTATTTTCCTATATAAAGATTTTAAATGGTTTTAAAGGTAAATGATTTTATATAAAATTATATTTGATATATATAGAGCAATATTCCTTAACCAATAAATGTTAAGGTAACTGGTTGTTAAATTATTGGAATTAAATTAAGAGGTAATAGAAATACAACCAAATTAAAATTAAATAAAGGTAAGTTTAAAATGGATTCAAACTGAAATTAAATCTTGAATTTGGGGGAAAAGTTTCAGAATAAGATAATAATGAATGGGTTTCCAGATATGATAATATTGGTTATTATCATAAATGATTGTTGTGTTTAATAATAAGATGTGAATTAATGAATAAGCAAAATGAAATGTTTTAGATAAGTATGACTTAAAAGTTGGAACTGAAGGTGATATAAATTGTGAATTTTTAAATCTGAGCCCAGAATTTGAAAATTGTTTCAAAGTGATAAAGAAATAATAAATAATATTATTTGAATGAAAGAGCTTGATTCAAACAGGAGTTGTTTGAAAATTTAAAGGAATTTGTTTTGAACTAAAACCAAAGGTGATTTAAAATTTAAGGATAACTTGGTGTGTAAAGAAAATGTATATATGAGGAATATACATAATATCAATGATGGTTTGAAATAAACTCTAAATGTTGAGTTTTAAATTTGGAATGAGATGTGATACCCAAGGTGATAAGTTTTTGAACTTATAAGATTATTAATGTGAAGTTTAAATTTTGAAATGGGAATCCAAATTGGGTAAAGTTGGCTGGATTAATTAAATTGAATTTAACTTTGGGAAAGTTAAATAAGTTAACAAGCAACCTGAATTGGAAATTTCAAGATGAAATTGAAATTTAACTTGGGGAGTTAAATGGTTAATTTGAATTGGGAGTTTGTGTGATCTCCAAATGGGTTTGAGATCTAGAAATTGGAAATGGGTGGATGTTTTTAAAATAAATTGGATGATGTCATCCTATTGTTATTAAAAATCTTTAAAGTGTGAATTGGATTTGTTTAAATGAATGAAGAAATGAAGTGTGGTAATATATCCATTTTTGAGAAAAAGGGAAATTAAACTTTAATTTGAAATTAAGGATATGGAATTACTTTGAACTGAAAATTTGAATAATTGAATTTATAAATTAAAATTGTTTTAAACTCTTATTTGAACTTGAAATAAGTTAAGTAAAGATAATTTAAAATGGAATTTTGAGAATTGGACTCAGAATTAAAATTTTTAAAGATTTGGATTATTGATTTAAAAATAAGGGTTAATTTGATTTAAGGGATTAAATCAACATTTGAAAATTTAACTCGAATTTATATAATTCGAGATGGTTTAAAGATGAGATTCAGATTTCATTAGTTCAAATTGAATTTAGTCTGAATTAACTAGAATTGAAGATGGATAAGTATAAAATTCAAATGGGAAATTTGAATTGGATTAATGTGAAATAAAATTGAAGATTGAATGAGTTCAAATTCAAATGGGAATTGGGATTAATTCATATGGAAATTGAAATGATTTGAAATTGAAGTGGATTCAATTTGAAATTAGTCTAAATTAATTTAAATAATTCGGAATTGTAATTAAAGTGAATATGTTTAAAATCAAATGGGATTTGATTTGAATTTAGGAAAGAAATTGTGGATAATTCAACTTGAATTGGGACTGGATCAATTTAATGGGAAATTGATTGAAATGGAGATTGGGAAGTTGAATAGTTTGACTCTAGACTATTTTCAAAATAAATTGTTTTAATATAAATCTATTTTCCCAACTATCTACTATACAACTTTTCTTTTTAAACCTAAAACTATCTTAAGCTTGCTTTACAATTACTTTTGGAACTATTTAACTATTTCACAACTATTTTATAAACTAATTACTATTTTTTCTACTACTTTATAACTGATTACTGTTTTACAACTATTTTGCAATTATTTTACTATTTTTCAATTATTTTATGATTACTTAACTGTTTTACAGCTATTTTACAAACTAATAATTATTTTTCAACTACTTATCTGTTTTTAAAAATTTTCAAGCTATTTTCTAAATATAAACTGGTCGGAGTTCAAACTGTTATTGATTAAATACCAATTTAGATAAAAAAATTGAAGTGATAATCCAAATGGGGATTAAGGCAAATGTGAATAAGTGAATAAAATCAAAGTGAGGATGAATAGAAAGGAAATTGATTTAACTGATAATCAATGAAGATAAATACGTAGGATGTACGTATATTATTCTATTCGCATAGTGATTTGATCCAGATTCGAGCATAGAATTTCGAGATAATATTATCGATCCGAGTTGGGATTTTTCGCTCGATTTTCGACGGCGAACCTGGATATGGATTTTTGATTGGTTCTGGATATTCTCTATCATAGTTGTGACTATGCAAGGAGAATGACGGTTTCTGATCAAGAAACCAGATCTGAGTCCGCACTAGGAAGTCGGGTGGACAATACTAGTTCGGAAGTGAAATTGTGTGATCGAGTGAGCGATCAGATTGATATTGCGTACGGATGATATGGGTACATCGTACGGGTTTGAATAAAATTGATATTGGAAATTTGTGGATAAGAACTGTAAATGGTTTTTGAAATGAAAAGTATATTTTGTGAAATATATGATGAAGTAAAGTGGAAATTGGATATTTCTATGGTAAAAATTTACTTTATGGAAGTAAGTAATTTGGTAAGTGACTTTATAGAGTAATCAAATTTGAATATTTGATTTGGAATAAACAAAGTTATATATCTTTGTTATATATAGTAAACTCCTCTTGTTGAATCTATTGACAGAAGAAAAGGGTTTTGGAAGTATCTGAAGTATAAAAAATGAATTTATATAAGTATGAATTGAACCAAAGATTTTCCAAGATTATTATATATATGCATATATATAAAAAGGATTTGTGAAAATGATTTTGAGGAAAGGTTTTGGGAACCTATGGCATTTGGAAAGGCTTTTATTTTTTTTTTGGAAAAAAAAACAATATTGGAATTTGGAAAGCATAATTTGAGAATTATCGATTTTGGGAATCAAATTTGTAAAGGAGCTTTATATGAAATTCATACTCGGTGTATGATTTGAAAAATACTATTTGTGTATAGTATAAAGTATTTTGAAGGGGCTCTGGGGAAAAAGGCGCTCCCTTGAAATGAACTTCTCAGGAGTACCATAGGTTGGTACTGCCATGAGCCTCAAAGGGGGAGGTTCTAAAGTAGATCCTGTGAGGAGTCCGGACAAAACTAGTTCCTAAGGATTATTGGGTAGCGAAAGTTGTGGGCGCTGATGCCTACAAAGGCATTTGGGTTAAGCTGTGACGACAGTGTAACTCGATGTCACTGTGATCTACTGCAGACCATAGCGAAAGTCGTGTGTGCCGTTGAGAGCCAACAGTCTACGTTTGATTTTATATCGGTAGACTGCGACACTATGGTAACATAGCGAAAGTCGTGTGTGCTGCTGAGAGCCAATAGGTTACGTTTGATTTTATATCGGTAGACTGCGACCTATGTAAGAGTGGAGAAGTTTCATTTTTGACAGCGAAAATCGAGGGCGCTGATGCCTATAGTTACATGTTTTTTTTGCTGTGATGGCAACGTAACCCTGGAATGTAACTACGATCTGTTGTGGGTTCCATGGCGTAATTGAGGGGCGCGGAGTGCCTACAGTTACATGGACTTTTGCTGCGATGGCAACGTAACCCAGGATGTAACTGCGACCATGGATGGGGGTGATGATTTCTAGAGCATTCTCACCAATGATATTTCCTCTATTTTCGAAATTGTTTTCTATACTTTTAATAAAATTATTTTCCAAAGTATTTTCACTGGGTGTTGGAAACGAGTTTACCAAGTACTTATAGATTTTCAGTCCTACGCCTGATCAACGTACGACCGAATTTCTGTGAGAACAAGGATGGACTTGTCAAAACATCGAGTTATAAAAATATTTTTTTTATAAAAACTATTTTAGTAATATTATATAGATATTTAAAAGTGTTTTAAAAATGAAAAATTATTCATCTGATTTTAAGCATTTTATTAATTCTGGTTTCGTTCCTTTTCGAGGACGAAAAGTTCTAAAGGAGGGAGGAATGTGACAACCCGGATTTTTATGTCTATTTATAGGGTGATTAAATGATGTAATTATTGGAATATTAGTTTTGATTAGTCGAACAAATGAAATTCTAATAATTAAAATATCTGGATATATGTAAATTGATTTGGAAACTATAATAAATATAAAATTTCTAAATATGAAAATATCGTAGTCATATGTGTATATATATATATATAAACTCGAACATTTAAAATTAAGATAGATATCCAAAATATAAATATACAAGCTTATGACATTTAAATATATAAGCAAGTAGTTAAGTTATAAATATATTTCCATGGGTGGACATGTAATTTTGTATATATTTGTTTGCATAAAGGAAATATGAGACAAAAAGAAAAAAAAACGTTGCTCATATATATTCAGTATATACATGTACATTCGAAAGGTGAATGTATGTAAACTAAGAAGTAGACAACATCAACTCAAGCAATTAATGCACATTTCATCTTTAGCATACAAAACATACTATATCAGAGCTTTTTCGTGTAAAATCAATTCATGTCAGGTCACAACAGTGTACAAATCAAAAAAAAATAAACAAAAGAAGATTAAATAAAATGTAAATCTGTACCTCAGCCTAGCTTACCCAGTACACTTCTTCTCTTTTTAAATATGTATCACTACCTTGTTTGGTCACCAGCTTTCATGGTATTCATTTGAAGAGAAAAATAAAAGACTAGCTAAGCATAACAAGGAAAACAAATACTGCCATCTCAAAACTTAAAACAAATCAAAGTACTAAGGTTGAAAGGAAGATCATCAACAAAGTAATGCTCTGTTTCAAGAAAGATGGTGAGTAAACTGCTACTCTTTTAATGTTTAAACCTGTTTGGAAATGCATGCTTGTGAGTAAACTTTAAACCCTTTCAAGTAAATCATCTGTATCTTGTGCATGCAACAATTGATGATAATAATAGCTTAAATATGACTTGCATGAATGAAAGTGTTGTCTGGGTATATAAGTGAAGGGCTGTGAATATGTATGATATAGTTGTCAAGCTTGAATATATCTTGTCTGCCTAGTATCAAGAAAATGTTAGTAAACACCTTTTAAAAACCTGATCTATGCCTGATGTTGTGAAGTGAATCTGTGAAGAATATTTTAGTATGTGGAAGTATGTTTATATGCATACAAAATATGTATATATGTGGTTGTGCATGCCTGGACATAGACATATGTGTTTCTGTTCTTTGTTTACAGGATACCAAACTTATTAAAAATACAAATTCTCATCCTCTAGACTTTTTCAGGTTAAGATCTTTGAATGAAATATGTTAGTTTCAACTACATCCTATTTTTAAAAATAGTTTCAAGAAATTTTATTAAGTAATTAAATGGGAACTTAAAATATACAGTGGACCCTTTGGAAATGATAAAAATCAATCATTTTAAATTTGAATTTGGATTTCATAAACTGAATTGTATAGTAAAATGATGAATTTTGGTAATGATTTCAAGATTTTTAAATTCGTATAAAATGGGAATTCTCGAATTTATCAAATTTGGTACTTTTATCAATATCTGATGAACGGCGATGGGTGGGCAAGGAAATTCGTCGTTGGAGGTAGCCTGTAGGTAGGGGTGCTCAGGAAAAATGATTGCAAAAATTTTAGATCATCAGAGTGGAGTGTCGGCAACATTTTAGGGTTTAAAAGTATGTTGGGTTCGTCGATATTTTTGAGTCAATTTCTCTGACGAGGGAGCATCGGTCTCGATCGGACCAAGGTGAAACGTCGTGTGGGTTATTAACATGGCTCTGGTCGTGGTTACGAAATTTCTGGTGGTCGTGATCGTCGAGGCGTGGCAATTTTTCGTTGAACTGTTTGGTCCCTAGTTGAAGTCGAGATGGCTCGATCTTGATTTTCAGGGCAACTCGGGGTTCTGGGTGTTTGAGTTGGTCGACGGTGATGTCGACAAGATGTTGGAGGCCGGGGCAGTGATCGGAGGTGATCAGAATGGTTGTACATGTGCACGCGTGTATACTTGTGCCTGGGAATGATTTGTGTTGTTGAGGAACACGAGGGATCTCAGGACGAACTCGAAGGACTTTGTGAATTAGCTCGGGAAATTGAAGAAGAATGAATTATCTCGGGAAAATTGGGTACTTGACTCGGGATGAGTTCCAGGTTAAACTCGAAGTAAGTTCATAACAGTTTTTTTATTTTTATAAAGTAAGTTTTAAACTTAAAATTTAATCTAGTTTAATACTGTTATATGATAAATGTTTTAAAATTTATTTCATAAAAAGGAAGTTATAATTTGTTTAACTTAAATTTATTAAGTTAAATGCTTAAGTTATTTTTAAAAATTAAATTAATGAAGTAATTAAAGAGAAATTAATTAATTAATGATTAAGGATAAATTAATTAATAATTAAGGGTTAAATTAATTAGAGATTAATTAAATTATTAGGGATTAATTAATGTAAGTAATTAGAGATTAATTACTTAAATGATAATTAGTTAATGTAAGTAATTAAGGATTAAATTGGTAAGAGTTAACTAAATTAATTTGTAATTAATGGATAGTTAATTACTGAATGTAGTTAATTAAAAGGAATAATTAATGAAAGTAACTAGAGGATCATTAATTAATTAATAAGAGTAATTAAGGGTTGATTAATGTGAATGGTTAAAGAATAATTAATTTATTAAAGGTTAATTACTTAATGAAATTAAAGAGTAATTAATCAAGGATGATTAATTAAGACGGTTAATTTAGTGATGATTAATTAATTGGTTTGTAATTAATTAATGTTAAATATGCAGGATTTAAAAGTAATTGAAGTAATTACTTTAATTCATTTGTGGTTAATTAAATTAATTAAAGATGGTATGGTTGATTAATCTTGCTATGAATGATTGAATGATATTGTATGCCTTAGATTAGTTGATATCTCTGGTATGTGATGTGGAATGCTATGTGATATAATATGTTTGGGTTAAAATAGTGACACCCTGTATTTAAGTTTGAATTGTATTTCATTTGAATAACTTGGGTTAAGATGACATTGGATTCGAAGAGACCGGAGTCGGGTATTAGTTAATACCCTAAACCACTTCGATTCTTTGTAGATTGATATGTGAAATCAATAGGCTGGTATGGAATGATTTAAGTGAATTGGACCATTTAATCTAAGTTTTGGTACTTAGAAATTGATGTGTAAAATAAGTGATGTCTATAACAAATTGTGAATTTGTAAATTGACACGAGTTACCCCGGGTTTTATGTAAGTTTTGTGCTATTGTATTCCATGTTAGATGGGTTTACTCACGCTGGTTTCCAGCCTGACCCGGGTGTTACTTTGATGTAATGCTCGGGTCAGACCGAGTGTTACAGATTTTCAGGTAAGAACGTTCTGGAGCTCAGGAGACGAGCTGGATGGCAGGAACGTATGGAGTGTTTCCGCTATGATATATTGTTGTATGTTTGGACATGTTGATTATATATGTCCAGTGTTTGTGTATATGTTGTAACTCTGGTGTATTAAAGTGTAATTTAACTGATACAGTTTCTTTGTATAAATGATATTATATTTTGATCCGCTGCGAATGTGAGATTCTATGTCTTGTTTCCTGTTTTCTTCTTCTACCTCTTTTCTTCTTTTTCTAACTATTTGGAATTTTCGGGTTCGAAAATTCCGGGTCGTTACAACGAGATCTACAAAAAGATTTTCAAAAAAGTTGATATTTTCAAAGTGTCGACATAGCGATAGTCGCTATACGGGCACTTCCATAAACCATTTTATATGTCATAAATGCATCCAAACATCTCAAAATCAACATAAATATGAAAATGAATTAACATTGGGTTGAAAACCCCTAGGGTCTCTCTAGAAAAGTCCCATCTAAACTGGCTATGTATATATGCTTTTCAAAGTGTTTAGCAACAACCTATTCCGTACGAAAGCACTTCAACTTAATTTCAAGTCCCCTACAAACATCCTATGTGCTATCCTCTTTTATGCAGGAATCAAACCAACCAATAATCATTGCAAATAGTTAACAACACAAATATATAACTAAGACTATTACAAAATAGCAAAGTTTAAACCTTGGGTTTTTAAGGTGAGCACTACTCACCGAAAAGAACATGAACTTAAAACAAGCTTGCAAATGACACAAGGAGGAGCTTCCTTTTACAAAAACTTAACTTTAAAACATAGATGTGGTCAGTATGGTTCGGTCATGGGGTATAGGGCTCGGCTTGGTTAAAAATACGTGCATTGGGTCTTGTTTTGGAAGAGAGCGGGTGTAAAGAAAAAAGGAAGAGGTTTTAGTGCTTTTGTTTAAGGAAAAGGTGAAAAAGAAAGGATTTTTTGAACTTAGAAATTTTGGAGAGGCCATGGAAATATAAGGGAAGCTTGAAAAAAGAAGATGAGAGTTTGAAACCAAAAATTGAGAAATGAAAAAATAAAGAATCAATTTTATAAATTGAATAAGTGAAATGTCTAAAATATCCTTGATAATTTTCAAAGTACTATACCCTCCATATTTTGATTCCACATCACAACCTCTCCTTATTTCCTTGCACATGCAACAGCTCACAACCCTCATTCCGTCACTTCACCACTTTACATGACAAGATATTACCTTTTTACATTTTCTTTTCTTTTTATATTCTAAAATAAAGGTCAACTTTACCTTATTTACTTAAGGTAAATATTTAACCTTTATTTAACTTTAAACATTTCTTAAATAAAGCATAGGTTATTTAAATATGTGTGTGTATACTCTAGTGTACAAGGCATGTTCCGACAACTTTTAGATGATGAAAAGTCATAAACCCAAAAAATGATTTTCGGGTACATTTTCGATTTTTCTCTGAACTTATTATTTTTGTAGACAAAAATTTAAAACAACTTTACCTTCATTAATTATTACTTAAAAGAGGTCTATTTGAGTTATAAAATCTATTTTTTAAATATTTAAAAATATATTGAATATTTAAATTCAAAGTGATTAAATTATGGGTCGTTAAATCCTCCCCTCCTTATAGGAAATTTCGTCTTTGAATTAATCATAAACAACAAATGATATCAAAAGAAACCCAACTGGTATCATTTCAAAAACGCATACAAAGAAAGTAGCTCCACCGCAGCCTGCTGAGTACACTCAAGATATAACAAAATACAAATAATTATAACAACAACTCGAGATAAGAATCCTGAATATAGTCATCAGTTTCCCAAGTACAATCTCTATTGTCTCTGCTCCACTGAACCTTAACAAGATTCGCATCCTTCATCCTCAATCGCTTTAGATCTCCAGCAATGATATAAATAGGCTGCCTAAGAATGGTTAGGTTAGGTTGAACTTCCAAATCCACTTATTGTGTCAGTTCTACTATCATCGAAGGGTCATGTATGTACTTACGTAAATGAGATATGTGAAATATGTTGTGCACGTCTAATAGTCTATCTGGTAACTCCACTCTGTATTGTAGTCTACCAATGCAGTTCAGTATGGGAAAAGGGCCAATATATTGAGGGGATAGCTTCCCTGATTTCCCAAACCTCAGAATACCTCTCAATGGAGAAACTTTTCCAAACACCAAATTCCAACTAGGAACTCTAGATCCCTACGCCTTTGATCCGCATAACACTTCTGTCGATCCTGTGCCTTCTTCATCTTCCTTCTAATTTAAGCTACTTTCTCACTGACTCCTAAGATCATGTTGGGTCGAAGAATAATTCTATCATCAGACTCAACCCAACTTGAAGGAGAACGGCATGGATGATCGTAAAGAGGTTCGAAAGGAGCCATACCAATGCTTGCCTGATAGGCGTTGTTGTAAGTGAATTCAACTAAGGGTAAATAATCTTCCCAAGAACCTATAAAGTTGAGAATGCATACTCGCAATAAATCTTCCAAGATTCGATTCACTTTTTTTGTTTGCCCACATGTATGGGGATGGTAAGCTATACTCATACTTAGCACAGTCCCTAAAGTAGTTTGCAGTACCTCCTAGAACCTGCTAGTGAATATCGAGTCTCGGTCACTTACAATACTACAACGAATACTATAGAGTCTCACAATCTCCTTCACATACAAACTAGCCAGACTTGTAGCAGTCCTAGTTGGCTTAACAGGAATGAAATGGGCACTCTTTGTCAGTCGATCGACCATAACCCAAATGCCTTTGTTGCCTCTTCTTAACACTGGTACAAAAAGCGCATATTGCTTCGCCTCATTTGAATCGGTTGAAGTAAAAACCGATGCAAATAGAACTATTTGCATCAGTTCTATCTTTATCACCGGTGCAATTGGTACGTGGAAAGCAATAGGTAATAAAAAATCAAATTTACATCAGTTGTCACCAACAACCGAAGAAAATACATCGATGCAAATAGTTTTAGTCGTATCGGTTTTAAAGGCAACCGATGCAACTGCATCAGTTGCACCCGTTAATTCCTGCCATCCAAATTTTTCTACAGCTTATTTTCCCATTCGTTTCCCCTACAAAGTATTTTGCCTGCTTCAAAAAAAACCCTAGAAAGTAGATCTGAATGGCGTCTGCCCCAACGATCTCAAAGTTAAATCCACGGACTCCAACGTTGCATGCAAAAGCACGTGCGAGGCATTCAACGCTCCTGAGTTCTGCTGCAGGGGCGAGTACGGAACCCCCAACACGTGCAAACCTAGCACGTATTCGCAGGTATTCAAAAACGTATGTCCTAGGGCTTATAGTTATGCTTATGATGATGGGACTAGTACTTTTACTTGTGGGCAAGGGGCAGATTACGAGATCACGTTTTGCCCTAAAAGTGCGAAAAGTGAACCGCAGGCTGTAGGATTACCTGTCATTAATGAGAGTATGGTATTTTTAGGCGGCGATGAAGTTAGTGGGGCTGATAGATTGCATTGGAATGTATTAGGATTTCTAATGGCGGTTGGTTTGGGGGTAATTTTGATTTTAGGGTTTTGTTGAGATCGATTGCATTGGAATGTTTGATATTTGCATTGGATCTCAATTTCTTAGCTTCAAACTCAGTTCTTTACAGATTTCAATACTCACCCTACAACATCCTCAGGACAAATTGCATTGGATCTGAATTTCATGGTTTCAAAATGCAATGAAATGTTTGGTACAACTTGTATTGGATCTCAATTTCATGGCTATCTTAGTTCTTTATATATTTCAACACTCACCCTACAATGATTAAAACCCCCCGGCTAAACGATGCGACTTAGATCGAGGAGAACTTACTTTTAGAGTGCAAACTGCAAATCGACAAAGCTGTATTTAATTTCATATCTCTTTTACAACACATTATTCCCTGGCTCATTGATGTGTAATGTTTTTGTTTCAGAATTCTTTTAAACTATGATTTTTCTTTTTTTGGGCGCAGATATGGAAATGTTGCTTATGTGGATGAAAGACACCGCCACAGATATGAGGTTTGTCTTTAATTTTATAGTCCCATTCTATAATATATAAAGACGTACATTTACTGATGTTGGAGCCAGATTGAACATAACATAGTAGTCTGTTTGGTGAAATCGGAAATTAATCATTGCCATTGCAAAAGTTAGTAAAATGTCATATTTGAGCATTCCTTCCGAAATGTCAATCCATGTTAACTTCCAATGTGAATTATTGCTTCAGCTGCCATGTGTGTCAGCATTATGTCTCCAGAAAATAAAGGATAATTTAGACGGCTTTGAAGTTGAATTTTACAAATGACTTGTGTAAAATTGATACACACTTGTAATTTTGGCAGGTAAATCCTGATTTGATTATGAAATTCGAAGATGCTGGGCTTAAGTTTGTTGGTAAAGATGAATCTGGGAAAAGAATGGAGGTCTGTCTTATTATTTAATTAGTCCTGCACATGATATTCAAGAACTTATTTTGATTTTGATGCTGAAATATATTGGTATTGTAGATAATTGAATTGCCCAGTCATCCCTACTATGTTGGTGCTCAGTTTCATTTTTCTTACCGTTCACTGACTTATAAACTTAATGAAGGGATAATAGCTAGAATTTTTTTTCATTTATTAATTGAGTGCTGGTATGAGAGTTGATACTAGTTCTTGCTTTCTGCATATCTCTAAAAATAAATTCTTTGTATTATTATCTTTATCTGTTTAGCATTATGTAGGAATTCAGCTTAGGTGTAAATGTTCATTGAGGATTAATATTAGGCCTAAAAATGTTTTTTAACTGTCTATAGGTTGGAAGTTGGAGATGCTTCTAAATCATGATTTGATCAATTGCTGCATGCTGGCCCGATTGTAAAATGTTTGTTTTTCTAATTTTTGCAGTGCTTGTCTTTTTGTTTGCAACTAGCTTCAAAATTTATCACTGATCTATATGATTTGTTTATGTTTATAGGATGTAATATCCATAATCTGAGAACTCTAAGCCAATTACTTGATCAAAGACATGGCTGGTTAGTTTGTCAATCCTATCTTACATGGCTAACTTAAAAGTATGTATTCCATACCCTTGCATCATTATCAGTTTATATTTTCAGTGAAAATATTTGTGTTCCTTGATTAATTTTTAATAATTATTTTCTCCATTCACTGTCTTAAGTACCTGATCATAAAATGAACAACATGTTTTGATGATAATAGTTCAGTATCACTATTGATTTGCTCCTCACTTAACAATTTAGAATAGTCCGAATGATGTGACTTCCAACAATAATGCTTTGTTAGATTTGAATTGCAAATGTGATTTGTCCTTGAATAATAAACATGTTAGATTTGAATTGTTTTTTTTCCAAGTCAATGAGCTTCCTGGTAATTTAGAATCACATACAGTAGCTAGAATGCAACTCACTTTGTTCCCTCCATGGTATACATGCATTCCACTATATCTACCATATTTTTTTTTTTGAAGAATAAAAATTATGTCTTTTCATTGATTTCAACCTTTCTGCTAACATATTTTTTTTCTATGAACTGAAATACTATTACAAAAGAATATTAAATGGCCTACTCTATACCTTTGTTTGCTAAACAACCTTTTAAATAATGAAAAGAATTGTTAAATGTGTGTATGAATATAAAGAATTTCTATCTATGAATGAATTACTTGAATCAACTAGTCATCTCCCATGCCGAAACTGTGAATAAAGTTTGATTAAACCAATTCATCTTAAGCCCACCTTCTTCCTTCTTCACATCATAATCTTCCCCACTCGAATACATCTTCAAAATCAGCCTACTTTGCATCTCTTCATTCTCACCAAGTTCTAAACTTTTAAATCCACAACCTTCAATCATCTCCCTCCATTTCTCAAATCTCTCATGCCTCTCCATTGTTTCATCTCCTTCACAAGAAACTACATTTCTTATTCTTCTTCCAAACATTTCTTCAACCTTCAGCCTCAAAATACTATCTTCATGCAAGAAATTAGCATCCAGAGAATCAAATATAGCAGAGTAATACTTCAATGCATTACCGAACCTCACTTCCCACCTAGGATCATTATGCTTTGCTTCTTCCTCCGCCACTAAAAGAATAGAAGGATTTGTGCTTCTAATCAAAGCAAGTAAGTTCATAAGACCACTTTGATTCTCATTGTATAGTGTTTTATGCAGTTGAGATATGCAATTTACGCCTACACATTCTCCTTCTTTCACATGAAGCATCCAAAGCCTCACATCTTCTAAACGATCCACCACACAATGGAATTCGAATTGCAAATGCAGTGACTCTGCTATGTGTTTAAGTCTATTGCCCGTTTCTTGCAAATCTTGCCTTGAATCCCCGATGCATGTGATACGAACTTGAGTTGGAGGGTTTGGCCTAGAAGCTAAACTTTGAAGTAGACTTGGCCACTGGATGCCTTCTTTTACGTCAAAATATATGATATGAACTCTATCTTTTCCTTCAAATGCTTTGAGTAGTCTCTCGTTGATAGTGAAATGTATGAACTTTTGAATTGGGCTAACATGGTTGAGAATTCTAAGTGCTAGGCAATCATCTTCATAGTCGATTTCATCGCTTATGTCTCTAGGAGGTGAAATAGAAAAGATATGAGGAAAGAGTTTGACTACTCTCAATGCTAATGCTTCTGCAAAATATGCTACTAGTCTTTGAATAGTTGAGCCTCTGGGTGAAGCGAGCTCCCTAGTCTAGAAAGGAAGCAATTTATAGCTGCATGATTTTCCATGCTGATAGATTCTGCACAGAGTGTAAGCAAACTCAAAAGCTCAAGAGCTTGATTCTCTGTTTGGGTTGTGGCATGAAAAAAATCTTCGTTTGGTGAAAATGCTGAACCTTCTTCGCTTGTATTTGAATTCAAATCGAATTCTTCTTCTTCCTCCTCGATTGGTTGAACTAATTGAGAAGTGGTGAAAACTGGATCATGACCTCTGTCCATAGGTGTTATTATTTGGCGAGACGGATGAAAAGTTTGAAAAACCCAGTATCCTAACATTGTTATCCTTGATTAGCTTGAGTATAAATCCTTTTCATTTATAGAGTAATCATCTTCTGTTTCTTCTACAAATGCAGGAATCTTCTTTAAATTGAATGAAATGAATGAATTAAATGGAAGTTAGTCGTATATTAATCCATATCATAGAACCATTGGGGCTTTCTTCCTTTAGGCAAATTTTCAAAGCCAGAAACTAACGAATTCGATCCAAGTACCAATCAGCTTCATTGAATCATTCTCCAACAAATCTCAGCACCTTCTATGATCTCCATTGCCTTCAAGAAGAAATCCTTAGCTTCCAGAAGTCCAAATAACCTACAAAAACAAGAAGCACGCAAATTAGCACAACTGATAATAAACAAAAAGCCCAAGATCCTAATTTTTTAAACAGTTCAATATTGGTCAGTTGAGTAAAACAAATAATATGAAACAACAAAAAACGAATAAAATAAAAATGAATAATATGAAACAAGAAAAAATGAATCAAATAAAAAAAGAATAATCTTCAAATATTTCTCCTCCTCCCTTCATCTCCTTCCATTTGCTTTGCTGCAACTTCTTCAAGGAAAAAAAGCCCGGGTGAAAAAAAAATATCTACCATATTCGTTGCTGCTTTTTTAATGTATTCCCTCCTTAATTTCTGGTACGTTATTTTAAATTTAATTTATTAGTATTTCAATTACTTAAACTAAATATTAAAGTGCAACTCACTTTGTTCCCTTCAGAGTAAACATGCATAGCCACTATATCATGCAATTTCTACTAAATTTGTTGTTGTTCTTTATTATATTTCTCTTGAATTTCTAGCACGCTTCTTCAGTTTCAGTTACTTCAACTATATGGTAAAGTTTACACTTTGAATTGTCTTTTACTTTAGAAGACGATATATTTCCAGGTTATTAGCTTTGTATTGATTGATTGATTTATCTTTTATTTTAATATCAATGCACTACCTGGTAACTTGCAATCATATCCAACAGCGTACAATGCAAATCTGACAACTACTTATAAACTGTATCGAATGTTTGCCAACAAATGATAAAGTATTAGTATAAGTTTGTTAGAAGCTAAGAAGCCATAAACAACAAAATTATTCAACTTTACAACTTATTTAAAACAGTTATAGTTTTGAACTATTCACCAAAAATTATTCAACTTTTAAGCATTTAAAAGTTGCAATTCAAAGTATTTATTCGAAAAGTTACTCTCGAACTGGGCAAATTAGTACTGTTTTTCTAGCATCCTTGATATTTC
Organism: Allium fistulosum; assembly: GCA_030737815.1. Classification (NCBI taxonomy): domain Eukaryota; kingdom Viridiplantae; phylum Streptophyta; class Magnoliopsida; order Asparagales; family Amaryllidaceae; genus Allium; species Allium fistulosum. The sequence continues at coordinate 1,152,172,397 of CM060905.1, forward strand.
ATTGATGCAAAGATATAAAGCAACTTCATTCGTTAATCGTTATCCTTATCTAGAAAGCATGTGTTCAATCTAATCTAATTTGCAGTGGGATGAAAAAGCAACTAACCACAATAAGAGCATCTCCCATGCAAATAACATGTAATGCTAATTAAATTCTCATCTAATTTGCAGATAACATCAAAATCAGTTTTGAAATATGAATTGCTCATTTGAAAAGGAGGAAGCTGGTAGGCGTTTTTACATATTTAAATGTCGGTTGGTAACCTACCGAGCAACGTCTCTAACATAAAAACATAACTTTTCGACTCTAAATTCAATTTTGGTTTGAAATTTGAACTTTACAATGTGAATTCCATGTTTAACATCTTGTTGTTGTGTTCTCCAGTCAACATCATCTTCAACAACATCCTCATCATCTTACTTTCTCAGTTTAAGCCCAATAATTCCACATGCCACCCCGAACCTTAGGCTTTGTGAGCTACAGAGTCTTTTGTTTATGCTTTTTCACTATCATAGATCATAAATTTCAGTTAAACACCATGATCACCTATATTACAGCAGCTTAGATGGTGTGCTGTTGATGTCATGTGGCATCCACAGTGCCGTGTACATTTAAACATTAAAATCTGGCTATGTCAGATGCAACCTACTACTTATCCTAGTCAATCCATTGCCTCATTTGAGCCTAACCAAACAAAAAAATTGAATGAAAAAAACAAAGCCTATAAAATCTGGACCACACAATCCATAGTACGGAAGATAATAACTTTATAGATCCTCCTGCTCAACATTATTTTATTACATACGTAATGCAGAGATCAGCGAATCTGTGCTCATAATTTCAGGTCCTCAACTGTTTGGAAGGATCACTGGTGCTCTGTGGGGTCCATTAAATAAAACCATAATCAATGGTGGAGAAGATGGAATACTTTGAACATGGGATTCTGAGGTTGGGCATTTCACATTTGTGTATTTCCGTTTCTTTTTTTATCAAATTTTGTTTTCTTGTTTTGCTCCAGTACTATAAAATATGTTCATAGTTTCTATTGGTATGTTCTTGTTACCTAGATCATAAAGCATGTCATGGATTTGAAATACCTTCATATCTAAAATTGTGGAATGGTGCTTACTCCTATACAGAAAGATACACCATGTCGGATGCCATTTCTATTGTGCAGTGAGTCATTCTTTCCTTCACTATTCACCTTCTATTTTCAAGCATTATGGAAGTTATGCATGGGCATAAGTGTAATTTTCAGGTATGCAGAAAGAAGAGGAGTCAATGTGCTTGCTGAGATTGATGTGCCCGGTCATGCATTGTCATGGTAGCTCACCCATTTTGTTTTCGAAAATAACAATATTCGTGCAACTCAATGTGCATAAAACTATGGGAGTCTTTATGTACGTGTGTATTTTTTTATAGGGGTAAAGGTTATCCTACTTTGTGGCCGTCGGCTAGTTGTCAGCAGCCTCTTGATGTCAGTAATGAGTTTACATTCAAGATAATTGATGGAATCCTTTCAGGTTAAGCATATTAGTGTTTTTCTGTTTTTAAGTGAAGTTCTATAGTTGTTTCCTGATTCAGACGATTTTATCCTTCGCTTCTTTCAGATTTTAGTAAGGTTTTCAAGTTCAAGTTTGTTCATCTAGGAGGCGATGAGGTTGATACAAGTAAGTTTTCTTTTTCCCTTTCACTTATCATTATATATTGCGCATTCACTAATTTGGATCATTTGCCCTGGTTGAAAAGCAAGGACTCCCTTGTTAATCTGGAAGACAAAAATATCTTGATCAAAACAATTTATTCTGAACCATCAGAATTTTAATTTCACAATCTAGATTTATGAGAGAAATTGTGCTTTCAACCAGTGTAGGTAAATTGGTAATTTAATTGTGTTGTCTTACCATGCAACACTATATTCCATGTAACTTTTTGCTCAATGATTTCAGGTTGTTGGACCGTAACTCCTCATGTACAGGGATGGTAAGCGTCTCTATGTATCATGTGCTAGCTAGTAATTGCATAGAATGGAACACAAGGTCTTATATATTAACCAATTTGCCAAAACATGTTTATTTTTTGTTTTCCCAGGTTCAAGTTGAAATTGGAAACATGGAATGCAACATATGGTTTTGAGCTGAAGTCTAAAAATTTGGGTTTTCAAGATTCCATGAAGTTTTTAAGGTTTTCACTATACTATTTCTTAATGGTTGTACTAATTAAAGATCTGAATTAAGACTATACCACTTAATGATTGTACTAAAGATTTGAATTATGCTGATAAAATGAATGTATGAACCATTATTTTGTATAGATTATTAACACTATAATTGATATATGTTTATTTTTGTATTATGTTATTCAGTTTGTATTTGCCATCAAATTTAATTTTGAATGATTGTAATATTGCATGCAATAATTGTTTGTTATAATCAATAATATATATATATATATAGTTTTTGAGTACTATAATAATGATTTCTTTTTTTCATCAGGTATAAATAGCTGATGCAATAGAGGGATTAGTTTGCACCGGTTGTTATAAAAAACCGATGCAACAAAGAAGCCTTTTAAACCCAAAGACTCTTATGTTGCATCGGTTTTCAACAACCATCTATGCAACAAGTTCCTTTGTTGCAACGGTTTTCATTATAAACAATGCAACATGAGGGTTGTGTCTAAGCAACCAACTGTATTTTGCACCGGTTATTAGTAACAACCGATGCAAAAAAGGATCATGTTGCATCGGTTTTAGAACTGATGCAAAACTGTTAAGCCTGTTGCATCGGTTGCATATGCATCGGATGTTGAACTGATGCAAAATGGGGGTAAACAACCGATGCAAATGGCCTGTTTTGTAGTAGTGTAACCTAGGAAGCCCATTAATAAAGTCTATAGAGATCTACTCCCACTTCCACTTCAGGATCTCAAGTGGCTGAAGAATTCCAGTTGTCTTTTGCTGGTTGCTTTTAATCTGCTAGCAATTTGCATACTAGCTCACAAAGATAAAAATATCTCGCTTCATCCCCATCCACCAGAATATTCCCTTTATATCTTTGAACATCTTGGTCACTCCTAGATGGATAGATAACTTTGAATCGTGGCATTCGGCTAACACTTCTTGCCTAAGTCCATTGACATTTGGAACACTATATGCCTATTCATTTTCAATATGCCCCGAGGATCAATCTCAAAGCTAGAAACAACACCTTCCTGAACATCCCTCTTTAGTCGAGCCAAAACAGGATATGCCTCCTGACGATGCAATCCACTCCATCAATACTATCTTAATTTCTATGTTTGCAACCATTGCTACATTTTTACTCAAGGCATCCGCAATGGCATTTGCTTTTCTAGGGGTATATAAAATCTCCAGTTCATAAGAAGCGAGAAACTTCAGCCATCATTGTTGCATCAAATTCAAATCTTTCCGAATAAAGAGATATTTTAAGGATTTGTGGTCCATGTATAACTCGAACTTTTCACTTAGAAGATAATACCTCCACGTCTTTAGTGCGAAGACATCAGCCAAAAGCTCTAAATCGTGGATAGCATAATTTTTCTCATGTGGCTTTAGCTTTCGAGTTGCATAGGCAATAACTTTCTCATGCTATATCAGAACTACTACCAATCTAGTATTACAAGTAGAACTACTACCAATCTAGTATTACAAGTATCCATATATACGGTTAAACCTTCGCTTCCATCTAGAATGGTCAAAACAGGGGCACTTGTCAACTTCTCCTTTAATTCATTGAATGCCCGATCACACTTAGGCGTCCATACGAACTAAACATCTTTCTTTGTTAACTTCTTCAGATGAGAAGCAATCTTCAAGAAGTCTTTGATGAACCTTTGGTAAAAACTATCCAATCCCAATAAACTTCTAACTTGTCACACTTTCGGACTTCTTTCAGTCTTGAACTACAACGACTTTAGCCAGGTCAACTGATATGCCTTCTCCCTAAACAACATGCCCTAGAAACCTAACTTTGGATTTACTAAAATGGCACTTAGAAAGCTTAGCCTTCAACACATGGCTACTTAAGGTATTAAGTATGATATGGAGATAATACTTGTGCTCCTTCTCTGTCTTTGAATAGACAAGAATGTCATCAATAAAGACGAGAACAAATTTATTAAGAACATCTCGAAATACTCAACCCATTAAGTCCACAAAAAAGGGGTGCATTAGTCAGCCCAAATGGCATGACTAACTACTCGCATAAATGTTCTGGAGCATTAAAAGTTGTTAATGGCACATCTTCTCTACCACCCTTAATTGGTGAAAACTTATGGCAAGATCCAATTGAGAAAATATCCAAGTGTCGTGGAGCTGATTATACATATCGTCAATCCTTGGTAACGCATATTTATTTTTGATAGTCCCTTTGTTTTCGGTGGTCTACACATAACCCTAGAGAACCATCCTCCTTCATAGGAAAAAAAACTAGTGATCCCTAACTCGAGGTACTATTGCAGATCAATCCCTTTTGCAACAAGTCAAATGTCTGCCCTTCTAGCTCCCTTTTCTCTTTCAGAGCCAACCTTCATGGAGGTTGTACTATAGGTATGGTTCCTGGAATCAAATAAAAATGGAACTCCACTTCATGATGAGGAGATAAACCTTGCAATTCATCAAAAATATCAGTGAAATGTCGAACAACCGATATATCCCTAAGCTCCTCTTTAGCTACTTCAAGTGAATAAAGAAAACTGCTCATTAACCTATTAGGCATTTTACAACATATATCTACACCAATATCTCTAGCATCATTAACTCTAATAGTCCTTTGATCATAATTCAAGATCGCCCTAAACTTAGATAACCAATCCATTTCCAACAACACTCCAAAAACCATAAATCCAAGAACAAATAGGTCAAAAGAAAAGATATGATTTCGACAAGAAAAAGGCACATTTAGACACATAGTGTCAAGATCTATCGGACCTTCGATTGGATTTGACACACAAAGAGGATTATTTATAATAGCATATTCAAGATTTAGCTTGTTCATCAGGTCATATGAAATAAAATTAAGGGAAGCTCCTATATCGAATAACACTCTTATAGGAATATCATATATAGATAATGTACCTTACAACACCTGCTTCCCCTTCTGTCCTAAAGAAGTGGATGGTATCTCTTCTATGGAAAAATCTTGTCTTTGAGAACACTTCTTTGAAAAAGTGCACTCATTCTTCATGTGTCCTTGCTGGGCGCAGTTGAAATAGGTAGCCATTGAGCATTGGTTTGCAAAGTGGCACATCTTATTGCATTTGAAACACAGAACATTAGCTATGTTGGGCTGCTTCTTCTATGCTATAGCCCCACCTTCGGGTTTCTTTCCTGCCTACTGCTTCTTTCGTTTAAACTTACGCTTGAAGTTTGGCTTTCCTCCAATGGGTATCACTGACAATTGCTTGGCACTGACTGCTGGTACGAATCCCTTCTAGATTCCTTACTTAATATCAAGAGCTTCAAACCTCAAAGCCATACTGGTAAGGTTGGTCAATGTACCTGTAAGATGATTGGTCATTTCACGTTGGAACTCTAGTTGCATCCCATTCACAAACATTTCATTCTTTTTGAGCAGTCTGTCTATCAAGCCTAGTCTGAAGTGGGACAATGCATTAAACTTATGCTCATACCATACCACCATCATATCACCTTGTTATAAATCATGGAAACCCCTAAATAATCGAGTCCTTCTGGCTTTTGGGATATACTACGCTTCAAAAACTTCCTTGAACTGTTCCCAAGAAAACTCCTCCTTTGGAGTATTAGTTGTTACTGAATCCCACCAATCCATCATCGACTTTTGAAGTTGTCGCGTTGCCAACAACCATTTCTCTACATCTTCCAACCAAAGATCTCCAAATATTATTTCAAAAGATCGAATTAACAACTGCACTCTAAGAATATCTTCAGTTCCATTGAATAGTTTCTCGCCCAAAGTGGTAAAATTCTTACACAAAACCTCGAAGTTCATTGGGGGTTGAACTTGCGCTACTACTTCCTCTACCATATCTACAGTTAGCATAGTAGCATTTCTAGGTACTATGTCGTTAATAGTCGTGCTAGTTGCAGATCCTCTCCTTCCTCCTCTTCTTGTATCCATCTTCTATTACCTGAACAAATAACAGGTATCTTTAGAATACAAGAACATGATTAAAATGGTTTAAGGAAAACAATGCTAAAGGATTTAGAGCGAGACTTTAGAGGTGGTTATTATTATAAAAATTACAAATATGCTCTCTCAAGATTAATTCATTCTACGGCATCACTTAGCCTATCTCTAAGGAGTTATACCTCAATCAAGCTAAAGTGTCTTGCTGAACCAAAGCTCTGATATCAACTGTGATGGCCCACCTTCCTGACCCCTAGGAATGACACTTAATACATCCACGGTATTCATGTGTCATTGGCCAAGCATTTGAAAGACGAGTTGTCATAGGGAAAAATAAAAGAACAAAACAGAAAATCTCACAACAAGATTGTTTATTATATTATAACAATACGATAGTACATAAGGTTACATCTTAACATGGAGTTATCAGAGTTACAACAAAGTACTACCATTAGCCTAGGCAGTTGTACACCCTACCTTTACACTTGCTGATACAAAATACACATACATAAATAAACATAACGGAGGAAATAGATAGCTAGATAGATAAGAAGCCTCCTTCTCGTCCATCATCATCAAAAGAGCCAATCTGCTACTCTCAGACTACTCAAATATAAATGAGTACCCGAGGGTTTATGGAAAACAAACAACTTGGGTCAGACAATAACTCTGGTATGAGTAAACTGTAAACAAAGGGGTGGAAATAAAAAAAATTATGAGATATCACGCCGCTAAATGCAGAATGGGTTTCCCTTCATAAGAACACATCTAACTAAAGTAATGGGTGTAAATAATTAAACATCGCGAATCACGCAAGACATTTCCCAATACAATTAAGAAAGAAATAAATTCAAGGGCTTGAATCAAAAACAAGGGAAAATAAATTGTACAACAATGACCAGGAGGGTGCAACCCCTTACCAAAAGTATACCTCTATAATATACTTAAGAACTACGATGCCTCTCAAAAACCTCTAAGCCGGACCCCACCAATCTTACCAAGTATCAAAGTATTTCACATCTTTGTGCACATATAACCGAAACTAGTCTAGAGTGGATGTAATAATACCCTAATGGAAGAAACCCCACATAGTTTAGCTCCCACTCGCTCTTTTATTTTAGTCATTTCTGAAAAATGATATCAATGGTCAAATGAGCAACAAATCGTCCTAAATTGACGATACAACAAGAAGATAGCGGAATCGATAGCCAATAAATCAACTACCATACATAATTAAGATGATTGTATATGGAAAGTAAATCTCATACCATTACCACCACTCCTCGATTTCAAACTCGTATTATCCCTCGGTTAAATATAAATCTGGGCAGGTAAAGGTAGCGTTACCTCTAAGGCTTGCCTTGACGATATTTTTAACCTTCGAGATAGAGAAGAGCTTGCATACCTCCACGTTTAGCGCTGAAAATATGACTAAATCCTTTCCATATAAGCAATATCATTTATGGAAATTAAATTTTTTATCTTTTCCATAACCGAATCAAACTTTTAAACTTTTTAAAATCGAACTTATGCTTAGTTTTCACATCACAGGTATTAACTTTAAACTGCATTGTTTAAAAATAATTAATTAACTTTAAACATGATTAATTATTTTAAACCTCTCTATTTTTAATAATTAAATAACTTTAAACACCTTTATTTAAAGTAATTAATTAACTTTAAACATGATTAACTACTTTAAACATCATTATTTAAAATGATTAATTAACTTTAATCATCATTCTTGAAATAATTAATTAACTTTTAAAACATCATTATTGAAATGATTAATCTACCTTAAACATCATTATTAAAAATGATTAAGTAATTTTAAACATCATTATTAAAATGATTAAGTAATTTTAAAACACCATTTTAAAAATGATTAACTAATTTTAAAACATCATTATTTAAATGATTAATTAAAACAAATTATTATTACTATCTCTGAACTGCAACTATAGCAACTATCAATATATGGACCATAACTTCTAAACTCGTTTTGCAAATCAAAATTGTTTTAAACCATGGCTCGAACAACAATTTTAAAAGTGTCAAAACACAACCAAATATTTATTTTGTAAAAATCCAAGCGTGGGATCTACAGAATGATTTTCAAAAGAGATGATATTTTCAAAGTGTCGATATAGCTTTAGTCGCTATACAGACATTTCCATAAAACATTTTATATGTCATATATGCATCCAAACATCTCAAAGTCAACATAAATATAAAAATGAATTAACGTTAGCAAGAAACCTCTTAGGGTCTCTCTACAAAAGTCCCATGTAAACTACCTACGTATATATAATTTTCGAAGTGTTTCGCAGCGACCTATTTACTACGAAAGCACTTCGACTTAATTTCAAGTCCTCTGCAAATATCCTATGTGCTATCTGCTTTCAAGTGGAATATAACCAACCAATAATCATTGCAAATACTTAACAACACAAACATTTAACTAAGATTATTACAACCAATAGTAAAGTTTAAAACTTGGGTTCTTAAGGTGATCTCTACTCACTCAAACGAACATGACCTTCAACCAAACTTGTTAATGACACAAGGACGAAGCTTCCTTCTACAAAAACTCAACTTTAAGACCTAGATGGAGTCAATATGGTTCGGCAATGGGATATATGGGGTTCGGCCTTCGTTAAAAATAGGTGCTTTGGATATCGTTTTGGAAGAGAGGAGGCGTGTAACGACCCACTATTTTGGACCATTCAAATCGATAATAATCCACACATGTCTGACTTGAATAATTCAAAATAACAGATTGTAATAAAATTTGGAGCAAATAAAATCAAATACAGAATCACAGACACAGAAATATCAGAATAACTCGCAGCGGAAATTAAAATACCATAGTAGTTCATGAAGCTACTATAACAAACTCTCAAAACAAAATACATAATATCAGTCTGAAAACATATACAATAGAAATCTCAAATACATAGAAGTTTATAATACCAGAGCTGAAATAGAACAACTGAAACTGAAATGGATAGATAACTAGATAAGCAGAATCTCCAACGATTCCTAGCTCTAGAAAGAGATCCAAAACTAAGCTGTAAATAATCAGGCTGACCCGAGCGTAAAGCAAAATACAAAACACTCGAGTCAGGACAATATATACATATATAATGTAAACCAACTCAAGTGAACTGTAGCAGTAATGCGTAATAACTTAAAGGATGCTTGGGATCGCCCATCCTTTAAGGATCAGTTAAACCATAAATTAAATACATCCCGTGGTTAAAATCTCAAAATTGGTAATTTATATTTTGAAATCAAATATCATTTCAAAAATTCAATATCATTCAAAAATCCATTTCAAAATGTCACAATATCATATCTTTCATAACTACGTTCCTTTTATTTAAAATACCATTTCAACACACATTTCAAAATAGTTTATATTTCAAACAAATTACTTCATTTTAAATCATTAAAATGAAGTTATTATATTTTCAAAATTTAAATCTTTCAAAGTCCATTTATTTACTTAAACTTATCAAAGCAATGAAAATTCACCTTTCGCAGCATTTGGAAAATGCTACAGAAAGTTACTTTCAAAACAGTTCAATTTAACAAAAGAGAGCATTAAAAATACTGTAATAGGGTTACATTAGTTCAAATAAAATCTTAGTTAAATTCCACAATTATAGCACTTACAGAGTGCTATAATATCCCTTTATTAAAATTTAGCCATTTGGTTCATTTATATCAACTACAGCATTTACAATTGCTGTAATATCCTTTACCTTAAAAATAATAGCATTTTAGAAATGCTGGTAATTAAAATTCAGGGTTATCAATACGGTTTCACAAACAATTATATTTTGATATACATCATTTAACTTAAAAACCAAAATTTCTCACTTTAAAACAATCATTTAAAATGCCCGTATATTCATGATTTTATAAAGTAGAATTTCTATTCAAAAGTCAATATTTAATAATAATTTACGTATTAAATTCAAACATTAAATTTCAATTCTTTATAGTTAAATTTTAACTTAACACTTAAGTTTAAATCACCCATATAACTTATTTTCATTATATTTACTTACCTTCAAAATTTCACTTTTAAACAAAATTCGTAAATTACAATTTAAGTTATATTTCAAAATTCAACTTAAATATTCAAAATAACTTACATTTCAAATTTCCAACTTTACCATTTATTTATTTCACTTATAAATTCTCAGAAAATCAAAAATACTTTACAAAAATCATTCTTAATTAAGTTTAAATCAAAATATTGTAATATTTACATTTCTAAAATATTTTAAAAATTTTAGAAAACATATTTTAACCATGGGTCTGTATATCATTTTTTTAACCTAGGTAAATTTATACGGATACTGTATCATTTCAATCCGTAATCTACAATAAAATCCGGGTTTGATCATTTCAAACCCGCAATCCAAGTGAGAATGAAATGAAAACCGCTCGGGCCTATCATTTCAGCCTATAACGATTTTCCCTTATTCTAAACTCCGTTCGGGTATGTATCATTTCAACCCATAGTGATACTAGTCTATAGGGAACTTGCAATGGTGATAACTGATATAAATAACATAATAGTATAATATAACAATAACATGTGATATAACAGGTGCAATAACAGGTGTAAACATCATATGATCATAATATAGTAGTTATAACAGGATGAAATACATTTACAGATTCAAGTGGTGTCGGTTTATCAGTTATATAGGTACAGATTGTCTGGTGAGAATAACTCACCTATTCAGAGCTGGAGATAGCTACCAAAGCAAACAATACAGACACTACGAAGGCACGACAATACGGAAAAGACTTGAGAGCTGGAGATAACTCACCTATTTTGCTCTTAAACGAGCACAGAATATTCTTAAAGGTTTTTAAGAAACATGTTTATCATATAGAAGATGATTTTGTGATTGTTTTGCCCATTGAGTGCTTTAAGAATTCTGGTCGATGCGCTTGATCAACGTTATCGATAGGAATCTCCTAAACGCTTTGATGAAACAATTTGACACGATATATTGACTTGTAAAATGTAATTTTTTCTGAAAAGATTATTACATAAAGATAATTGTAATTTTGAAAGTTTTAGCTTTTCGGGAAAGAAGATTATTTAAAAGAACTCTTTTCCGATACTCTTATTCTTGTGATTCCCGAAGGGAACCAAGACTTTATTGTTTATACCGATGCCAGTCGTATTGGTTTGGGTGTCGTTCTCTTGCAAAAGAGAACGTGCTATCACTTGTGCTTCTAAATCATTAAAGCCGATCGAGACTAGGTATGCCACTCATGATCTAGTGCTCGCGGCTATTGTTTTCGCTTTTAGAGTTTGGCATCATCATTTTTGGGGGAGAAATTTGTTCTCCACCTCGATCATAAATCTTTGGAATATTTATTTTCTCATAAGGAACTTCATGTTGACTCGAGTTCCTGGCATCTTATGATCTTGATATTCTTTTTATTCCCATAAGGGAAATCATGTTGCCAATGCGCTTAGTCGTAAGCAACAAGTGGTTGATTCTTTGATGATGTCTGAATGGAACTATCTTTTTATCAAGTTCATCGGACGTTTTGATATACTTCGTTTTATTGAGCTTTATCTCATTTCTTTTATGTACTAGCGTCCGATGTTCTTTTATGGTGTTCGGTTCATTGGACGTACCGTTTTTGTACTACGTTGGTGTTCCGAAATTATTCGAGCTTTGGTTCATCTGGCGTACCGTTATTGTACTACGCCGTTGTTCCAAATTATTCGAGTTTCTCGTTTATCGGGCGTACCGTTTTTGTACTACGCCGTTGCACCGGCTCAATTTTCTGCTATTCTTGACGTTTTCCACGTCTTTTAACTATGGAAATGATTTTAGGTTTCCGATTTTTATTCTTGAGCCGGTGTTATAGTAGTGATTGAAGTTTCACCAGATTTGACTTTTGAGCAACATTCTATTCGCATCATTTCTTCCGGGGTTGAGTGCCTTCGAAATAAAGATGTTCTTTTTGTGAAAGTCCGATGGTTCTAAAATCCTAAGGATTTCTCTTGGGAATCCAGAGAATTCATCGAGCGAACACGTTCGGGCTAATTCTTTCGTGCTCTTTATGGTGAACTTCTTATTTCAAATTTTCTTTTGTGTTGATATGCTTTTATGGTTGTTACTTTTATTTTCCTCTTAATTATTGCGAGGACGCAATTTCTTTAAGGAGGGGAGTCTGTAACAACCCGCATATTTTACGATTGTATATTTAAATATTTTATTTAAATATAGCGTCGTTAGTCGGATTAAAGTCCGTAAAGCTACTTTCTGCAAACAGTTGAATTGGGACTCGAGACCACTCCCATTGAGTCCAAAATGACGTTTGCGACCTTTTTGAGTATAAACATTGATTTGTTTGGAGTTAGTGAAATTTTGATACTTTTTCACTTAGGGCTTTGGGTTTGGGTTCAACCCACTTGCCCAAATCTGGTTATATCATTACTCCACCCCCTCTCCTCTTCATTACTTCACTTTCATTTCCTAACACTCAAGCTTCATCAAAAATGGAGGAAGAGAAAAAGAATTAGGATATTCCTAAGCCCTAGTTCCATTGCAAATCCAAGTTCTAGCTCCGAATTCAAGAAGAAGCTTTGGTAAGCCTTCTCTTCTTCTTCTCCAACTCATTCTCTTATCAATTTCAGAAATTCCTAAACCTAACTTAGGAAATGTTCTTCTTTTAAGCTTTGATTCAAGCTTCTAGAGTTGAAGTGGTTGATTGGTTGATCTTCCTTTGCTTTCAAGCTTCTCATTCATTTGTTTTGGGTTTAAAGGTGAGATTTTTATCTCGCATCTATGTCTATACTGTCTTTGATTGTTAGGTATGAATTCCTAACATCTTTACATGTTCATTTGCTTTTGATTTGGATTGATTTGGTGAATATTCCAATTTTTGGTTTTTAAGTTCAATTGTGGGAAAATCCTTTTACGGATGTTTGAACATGTTTCCGGTGAAGCATCGATGAGCCTATAGGGCAGGGTTGCCGATTGGCGTAAACCCTTAGCGCCCGTTGCTCGTCCGATCGCCGTTTGTAGAATTTTTGCCCACTTAGGGGCTAGACTGAAAATGCTTCTGAAGCAGGTTCGGTCAACTGAACAAGGGGTTCAGTCGACTGAAATAGAAAATCAGAATTTCTCAGAAGCAGGTTCGGTCGACCGAACCAGTGGTTCAGTCGACCGAACCAGACCTAGGAAATTGCCTGGGTCTGTATCAGTCGACTGACCACCTGGTTCAGTCGACTGACCTGCTTGCTTCTTCTCCATTTGATTATTTTGCTCGAGATTCCAATGTTAATCGATTCGTGATTTATCCGATTTGTTGTTATCATTTATTATCGATTTTTGTGACTTCTACTTCGGGATTTTTGGTATATCCATTTTGATGGATTAGGCATCGATTTCTATGGATTTGATTCACGTCTTCGTATGTGAATTTTTGATGATTGATTGTTTCTACAATCATTTCTATGACTTGTCACTTTAAAAATACAAAGGTTTCTATACTAGTAGTAAATATTCAAACTCTTTCACAAAGATGATTTCAACTCTATTTTTAATACAAAGCTCGTTTATAAAATCGTTTTCCAATCTATTAGTATATACAAACCTTTACCTCATTCGTATGAGAAAATCTAATTAAACGGCTTAGCAAAACAAGTGGTATGAAACGCTTGCGTTTACTTCGCCGGTTAATTCTTTGACTTGTTCGTTTGAAACTCCTGTGACAATTTTCGAGTGGAAATTTACAATTTGTTCGTAAATATTTAAGTTAAGCTAGTGGTTATGGGACATGAAGCTAAACTCATATATTTACTAGCTTAGTGTAATTAACACTTCTTGATGATTGATGATGATCATTTTATGGTTTAGACTAGCAATGCGCGATGTCTCTTTGTTTTGGTTCATCGGACGTTTCGCTGTACGACGTCGATGTTCCGAATTATTTGTGCTTCTAGTTCATCGGACGTTTCGTTGTACTACGTTGTTGTTCCATATTATTGGATTTTTGGTTCATCGGACGTTACGTTGTACAACGTCGTTGGTCCGGTTTATTGTGTTTTGGTTCATCGGACATTACGCTGTACGACGTCGTTGTTCCGGAATATTGTGTTTTGGTTCATTGGACGTTACGTTGTACGACGTCTTTGATCCGGTTTATTGTGTTTTGGTTCATCGGACGTTTCGCTGTATGACGTCGATGTTCCGAATTATTTGTGCTTTTGGTTCATCGGACGTTACGTTGTACGACATCGTTGTTCCGATTTATTGTGATTCTGGAGCACCGGACGTTTCGATGTACGACGTCGTTGCTTCGAATTATTTGATTTCTGGATTTCTAATGGTTGATTTCTGGAATTTATGCTTCACCAACTTTTACAAATTGGCATTGAAATGTATGTCGTTATTTGTGGCTTGGTGAATTAAATTAAGAATATGACATTCTTTTTAATCTTTGAGAAGATTCTTGTGATATTGATTAATCTTTGGATTGATTTTCGATTAGATACTTATCATAGTATGGCATTTTTGGTTATCATACGTTTTTGTCATATCTCTTATTCTACATCACTTTATCTGATATTTATAGCTAGACTGATCCGTTTATTATTTTCTTCTTAAATAATACTCGGGTCAGACTGAGATTTTACAGGTGCTTCCTCATGACTTCTTATCTGGGACTATCATCCGACTTTTGGCTAACTACTTTAGCATTGTAGTTTTTGGTTGTATACATTCGATATATTGACTCATTGATGTATACATATTCTGTTGTCTAACACTTGTATCTTTTCTTTTTGTGATATTGTGGATCTTGTTTGACCACTACTCTGATGAACACTTTTATGTGTTATATTCATATCTGTTTCCGCCTTTGTGATATGAACTGTCTGTGACAGATTTACGTTATGCTTATTTCTATATTTTTTTCCAAAGTATATATACATAGCCACCGTGAAGTAGCTTTGAGTTTGTATCGGTATGTCGAATTTCCTCTTGAGATGAAAAGTTATATTTTTATCTGGCATATCGGTACTCGCACAAAGCAATTACACGGATGGTCGCTCCTCAAAAGCCTTATTCTTCGTTATAGTCGACGGCATTACCCCGTAGTGTCCTTGGCTAGCGCGGGTATAGAGGTGGGGCATCACAGCATGGTATCAGAGCCAAACTTTGGAACAATATAGAATAATCTAGTAAGGATCATTGTCCTAAGCCTTTCTTAGGAGTCGTGCCTTAGGATTTATCCGAGTCTTTGGACCCGTTTTATCCTATTTTCTTTTATGAATCCTTGTTTTATCAATCAAGTTTGATTGAAATTCATTCTGTTAATAACTTTTTCTTCTTCTTTCTTTCTTTCTTAAAGAAGGGAAATGGTTAGACCAGGCCGTCCCAGCACCGGTCAATATCGTGCTACTCCTCAGGATGGAGTATTTATGTCTGCTCGGCAACTTTTAGATCTTGTAAAGAATGCTCAAGCTGTCGGACCCATCCCAGAGCCTACTCATCCTAGATCTGGATTTGCACGTTTATGCAGAGACTATACCGATTTGGGTGGAAGGCCATTCAAGGGATCCGAAAGTGTTATAGAAATCCAAGCTTGGCTTAGATCATGCGATCGCATCTTTTCTCGCATGAATCTTGCTGATCTCCATCGAGCCCAAGTGGCTTCTAGCATGCTCGCATTAGATTGGTATGAGCTTTTAATTTCTGAAATCGTCGAAGCGGATCTCACTTAGGAGCAATTCCGAGAAAGATTCGAATTGAAGTTTGTGCCGGAGGCTGAAAAAGTAACTTTGGCCCGGCGTTTTATCGACCTTGTTCAAGGTGAATCTTCTGTGACGGATTACGTTGCATCTTTTGAATCTCTATCTAAATATGGGGTCGAGTATATTAATACCCCATTGAAGAAAAATCAGAGATTTGTCTATGGGTTGAATAAGAACCTTAAGAAGCCTTTACTTCTGAAACTAGAAGTTTCTTTCGATCAGCTTATTGATATCGCTCTTCGACTTGAAGAGGCCGATAATGAAAATGATGTTGAAGTTGTGCGTGCCAAACAGAACTTCAACAATACCATGAAGAGGCCTATTAAGTTCAAAGGCCCCAATCCCAACAAGAAAGGGAAGCAAGAATCTTCGGTAGCAAAGACTCCTACCTCTAGTCGTGGACGATGCTACAATTGTGGTCTTACGGACCACTATGCAAATGAGTGCCCGAAACCATTTTTTTGTCGTTATTGCAAAAATTCGGGCCATCTTATATCTACATGTCCCATACTCCAAAGTAGGAGAGAGGGAGAGCTAAATGTTGTTCAAGCCCCTAGTGACACTTCTCTTGGTCAAGGTAATTCTCCTTCTATCCTGGATGATATTTGTTTTGTGATTGTCTTATTCGAGTTCTTTTTGATTTGGGTACATCTCATTATTTTTATATCAAAAGAACTTGTGATTCTTTTTCTTTAAACATTTCTGGGCTTGATGACTTCTTTGAGGATTGTGAATCCGGATTTGGTGGATCCGCAACACTCAATTTGCTTTTTATTGATGTCGAAATTATTTTATGTGATTTTTCTTTCCGAGCCGATTTTTACTTATGCTTCGGAATTGACTTTTGTAAGGATTGGCTTAATTATTATGAAGCCATATCCTTTGTCCCGTGTGGACTATTCATCTTCGACATTTTCAATCTATTAAGCATATTTCTGTTTTTCCTTTGTGATTTTGATTCCAATTTGATGGCATCATTTTATTCTTTAAGCTCATATGATGAGGAAAGTGTTATTTCTCTCATTCATGTAGTTTGAGAATTTTCCGGTATTTTTTAGTTTGTCTTAGGATTATCACCTAAGCAATCTTTTGAGTGGTGTTAAGGTCTTTTTAGCTCGACCTTACCACCGATTTTCATTTGCTACGAGTTGCGGGAGTTAGCATTCCATTTACCGCATTCCGCACTCGTTATGAAACTTATGAATGACTTATTATGTCATTCAGTTTGTCCAGCTTATTTCATCCATTTTATGAATCGTGTATTCTACGAATATCTCGATGACTCCATTTTTGTATATATTGATTTTGGATGAAAACAGCAATTTAAAATTTTGAAAATCTTTTTCATAAGATTTATTTATAAGTACAATTTGATTTTGCTCTTAAACGAGCACAGAATATTCTTAAAGGTTTTTAAGAAACATGTTTATCATATAGAAGATGATTTTGTGATTGTTTTTCCCATTGAGTGCTTTAAGAATTCTGGTCGATGCGCTTGATCAACGTTATCGATAGGAATCTCCTAAACGCTTTGATGAGACAATTTGACACGATATATTGACTTGTAAAATTTAAATTTTTCTGAAAAGATTATTACATAAAGATAATTGTAATTTTGAAAGTTTTAGCTTTTCGGGAAAGAAGATTATTTAAAAGAACTCTTTTCCGATACTCTTATTCTTGTAATTCTCGAAAGGAACCAAGAATTTATTGTTTATACCGATGCAAGTCGTATTGGTTTGGGTGCCGTTCTCTTGCAAAAGAGAACGTGCTATCACTTGTGCTTCTAAATCATTAAAGCCGATCGAGACTAGGTATGCCACTCATGATCTAGTGCTCGCGGCTATTGTTTTCGCTTTTAGAGTTTGGCATCATCATTTTTGGGGGAGAAATTTGTTCTCCACCTCGATCATAAATCTTTGGAATATTTATTTTCTCATAAGGAACTTCATGTTGACTCGAGTTCCTGGCATCTTATGATCTTGATATTCTTTTTATTCCCATAAGGGAAATCGTGTTGCCAATGCGCTTAGTCATAAGCAACAAGTGGTTGATTCTTTGATGATGTCTGAATGGAACTATCTTTTTATCAAGTTCATCGGACGTTTTGATATACTTCGTTTTATTGAGCTTTATCTCATTTCTTTTATGGACTAGCGTCCGATGTTCTTTTATGGTGTTCGGTTCATTGGACGTACCGTTTTTGTACTACGTTGGTGTTCTGAAATTATTCGAGCTTTGGTTCATCTGGCGTACCGTTATTGTACTACGCCGTTGTTCCAAATTATTCGAGTTTCTCGTTTCTCGGGCGTATCGTTTTTGTACTACGCCGTTGCACCGGCTCAATTTTCTGCTAGTCTTGACGTTTACCACGTCTTTTAACTATGGAAATGATTTTAGGTTTCCAATTTTTATTCTTGAGCCTGGTGTTATAGTAGGGATTGAAGTTTCACCGGATTTGACTTTTGAGCAACATTCTATTCGCATCATTTCTTTGAGGGTTGAGTGCCTTCGAAATAAAGATGTTCTTTTTGTGAAAGTCCGATGGTTCTCAAATCCTAAGGATTTCTCTTGGGAATCCAGAGAATTCATCGAGCAAACACGTTCGGGCTAATTCTTTTGTGCTCTTTATGGTGAACTTCTTATTTCAAATTTTCTTTTGTGTTGATATGCTTTTATGGTTGTTACTTTTATTTTCCTCTTAATTATTGCGAGGACGCAATTTCTTTAAGGAGGGGAGTCTGTAACAACCCGCATATTTTACGATTGTATATTTAAATATTTTATTTAAATATAGCGTCGTTAGTCGGATTAAAGTCCGAAAAGCTACTTTCTGCAAACAGTCGAATTGGGACTCGAGACCACTCCCATTGAGTCCAAAATGACGTTTGCGACCTTTTTGAGTATAAACATTGATATGTTTGGAGTTAGTGAAATTTTGATACTTTTTCACTTAGGGCTTTGGGTTTGGGTTTGGGTTCAGCCCACTTGCCCAAATCCGGTAATATCATTACTCCACCCCCTCTCCTCTTCATTACTTCACTTTCATTTCCTAACACTCAAGCTTCATCAAAAATGGAGGAAGAGAAATAGAATTAGGAAATTCCTAAGCCCTAGTTCCATTGCAAATCCAAGTTCTAGCTCCGAATTCAAGAAGAAGCTTTGGTAAGCCTTCTCTTCTTCTTCTCCAACTCATTCTCTTATCAATTTCAGAAATTCCTAAACCTAACTTAGGAAATGTTCTTCTTTTAAGCTTTGATTCAAGCTTCTAGAGTTGAAGTGGTTGATTGGTTGATCTTCCTTTGCTTTCAAGCTTCTCATTCATTTGTTTTGGGTTTAAAGGTGAGATTTTTATCTCACATCTATGTCTATACTATCTTTGATTGTTAGGTATGAATTCCTAACATCTTTACATGTTCATTTGCTTTTGATTTGGATTGATTTGGTGAATATTCCAATTTTTGGTTTTTAAGTTCAATTGTGGGAAAATCCTTTTACGGATGTTTGAACATGTTTCCGGTGAAGCATCGATGAGCCTATAGGGCTGGGTTGCCGATTGGGGTAAACCCTTAGCACCCGTTGCTCGTCCGATCGCCGTTTGTAGAATTTTTGCCCCACTTAGGGGCTAGACTGAAAATGCTTCTGGAGCAGGTTCGGTCAACTGAACCAGGGGTTCAGTCTACTGAACCAGAAAATCAGAATTTCTCAGAAGCCATTTCGGTCGACCGAACCAGTGGTTCAGTCGACCGAACCAGACCCAGGAAATTGCCTGGGTCTGTATCAGTCGACTGACCACCTGGTTCAGTCGACTAACCTGCTTGCTTCTGCTCCATTTGATTATTTTGCTCGAGATTCCAATGTTAATCGATTCATGATTTATCCGATTTGTTGTTATCATTTATTATCGATTTTAGTGACTTCTATTTCGGGATTTTTGGTATATCCATTTTGATGGATTAGGCATCGATTTCTATGGATTTGATTCACGTCTTCGTATGTGAATTTTTGATGATTGATTGTTTCTACAATCATTTCTATGACTTGTCACTTTAAAAATACAAAGGTTTCTATACTAGTAGTAAATATTCAAACTCTTTCACAAAGATGATTTCAACTCTATTTTTAATACAAAGCTCGTTTATAAAATCGTTTTCCAATCTATTAGTATATACAAACCTTTACCTCATTCGTATGAGAAAATCTAATTAAACGGCTTAGCAATACAAGTGGTATGAAATGCTTGCGTTTACTTCGCCGGTTAATTCTTTGACTTGTTCGTTTGAAACTCTTGTGACAATTTTCGAGTGGAAATTTACAATTTGTTCGTAAATATTTAAGTTAAGCTAGTGGTTATGGGACATGAAGCTAAACTCATATATTTACTAGCTTAGTATAATTATCACTTCTTGATGATCGATGATGATCATTTTATGGTTTAGACTAGCAATCCGCGATGTCTCTTTGTTTTGGTTCATCAGACGTTTCGCTGTACGACGTCGATGTTCCGAATTATATGTGCTTCTGGTTCATCGGACGTTTCGTTGTACTACGTCTTGTTCCATATTATTGGATTTTTGGTTCATCGGATGTTACGTTGTACGACGTCGTTATTCCGGTTTATTGTGTTTTGGTTCATCGGACGTTACGTTGTACGACGTCGTTGTTCCGGTTTATTGTGTTTTGGTTCATCGGACGTTACGCTGTACGACGTCGTTGTTCCGGTTTATTATGTTTTGGTTCATCAGACGTTACGTTGTACGGCATCGTTGATCTGGTTTATTGTGTTTTGGTTCATCGGACGTTTCGCTGTATGACGTCGATGTTTCGAATTATTTGTGCTTTTGGTTCATCGGACGTTACGCTGTACGACGTCGTTGTTCCGATTTATTGTGATTCTGGAGCACCGGACGTTTCGCTGTACGACGTCGTTGCTTCGAATTATTTGATTTCTGGATTTCTAATGGTTGATTTCTGGAATTTATGCTTCACCAACTTTTACAAATTGGCATTGAAATGTATGTCGTTATTTGTGGCTTGGTGAATTAAATTAAGAATATGACATTCTTTTAATCTTTGAGAAGATTCTTGTGATATTGATTAATCTCTGGATTGATTTTCGATTATATACTTATCATAGCATGGCATTTTTGGTTATCATACGTTTTTGTCATATTCTTATTCTACATCACTTTATCTGATATTTATAGCTAGACTGATCCGTTTATTATTTTCTTCTTAAATAATACTCGGGTCAGACTGAGATTTTACAGGTGCTTCCTCATGACTTCTTATTTGGGACTATCATCTGACTTTTGGCTAACTACTTTAGCATTGTAGTTTTTGGTTGTATACATTCGATATATTAACTCATTGATGTATACATATTCTGTTGTCTAGCACTTGTATCTTTTCTTTTTTTGATATTGTGGATCTTGTTTGAACACTACTCTGATGAACACTTTTATGTGTTATATTCATATTTGTTTCCGTCTTTGTGATATGAACTGTCTGTGACTGATTTACTTTATGCTTATTTCTATATTTGTTTCTGAAGTATATATACATAGCCACCGTGAAGTAGCTTTGAGTTTGTATCGGTATGTCGGATTTCCTCTTAAGATGAAAAGTTATATTTTTATCTGGCATATCGGTACTCGCACAAAGCAATTACACGGATGGTCGCTCCTCAACAGCCTTATTCTTCGTTCTAGTCGACGGCATTACCCCGTAGTGTCCTTGGCTAGCATGGGTATCGAGGTGGGGCGTCACAAGTTCACTTTCGAACTAGTATTGTCCATTCGACTTCCCTAATGCGGATTTCGATATGGTTTCTCGACTAGAAACCATCAGTCTCCTTGCATAGCCATATACTATGATAGAGAATTCTATAATCAAGCCCAAAATCCATATCAAATATTCGCCATCAAGAATCAAATGAAAAATCCTAACACGAAATTGTGTAATTCTCCTCGAACTTGTGTACTCAAACTTGGATCAATCTAATTATGCGAATAAAACAGCATACGTACAACTTATGTATTTATTCCAACTTTTTAAATATATAGTTTCATAAAGATGTTACTAAGTTAAACATTTAAACTAAATTTTATTCAAAATATTTTGAAGACCAAATTCTTCTCAAAACATTTCAAATCTAAATTTCATATTAGGAAAAATTCAAAGTAGCCTTATTCATTTACTTAACAAAACAATTTCAACTTATTTAAATCATATTACTACATACATACCAAACTTATATACTTTATACTTTTCAAAATTACTTAGCTTTGAAAAGTTAGCCTTGATTTGGAAGTGCTCGAACCTTCAAAATAGTCGAAGAAATCATATTTCAATCCAAGAGCTGGGAATCACAATTTAAATCAGTAAATCAATTCCAAAAATAGGGTTATATCAAATCAAATCCAAACTCGAGGACTGAACACCGGCTCATTTCAAATTGTTCAAATATATATACATATATCTTTCGAATATCACATCACACTTCGGAATTTGAAATCAAAAACTGGTTTCACAAATCAATCGCATAGCAAAGCTACCGAAGTGGCCTCTCCCCCACTCTGAAACTCGAAAATCAATGTCGATGATGCATGCATTCATCACCGAAATTATTTTCCAGCGACATAAGTAGGTTCTGGACTTCTATTTTCTAAAACTTCTTTTGAAATTTCTTCGAAATCATTTGAAACTCATTAAAATCATTTGAAACATTTCTTATTCGGAAAATACTTTCAAATCGTATTATTTATTATTTCAAAATCTTAAAACAGTTCCAAAATGTCGGAGTTCAATCACTCAAATTCAGATTCAAAACCTTCAGTTATAAATTATTTATATGAAACCATTTCTTATATAACTTTCAAAATTTCAAATCCTTTCGAAACTTCAAATTCTCTTTTTTTTTAAAGGTATATAATCATTGTCGAAAACATTTTACCTTTACGTAAAAATATGGTCATCCTTATCAAAATAAAAACTACGATGAATACACAATTTTCAAAAGACAATCAACCACAAATTTTTCCAAGGGATGATTCAAGGATGGATTTCAAAACAAACCAGAGATTCAAATTTAGAGAAACTCCAATTAAATAGAATTCTGATTCGAAGATAAGCTCGAACGAAGATGAGAATATTAAATTACCAAATAGAAGATGGATAAGCTCATATAAATCGTGGGCGACCTTAATAGGGTCAACCGTGACTTCAGGAATATAATTAATGCGAAAATCTAAGGCAAATCGACCTTCGATCGCCAGAGATAGAACCTAAATATAGAAGAAGGTAGAAAACATCGTAAACCGAGGATACAAAAATCTCCGGTGAATCAATACCAATTATAAGGGAGTTTCACCCTTTTACAAATCATTCAAAGATTGGTGGAATCGCCACCTTTATAGAGGTAATTCAAAGTGGAGTTATGGAATGCTCCAAAAATCAAAAGAATACAATTAGGGGATACAGGAATGGATTTCAGAACAAGTGGGAGCGTTCCAAAATTTAAAGGAATCCTAATCGAAGAAATCCCAACCAAGATAGAAGTTCAGAATTTTAAGGAAATCCTAATCAAAGAAATTACTAACAAGGTGGATACGAAAGGGATAAAGTCCAGAAAATTTTCTTTCAAAACAAGAAAATTTTATATCAAAATAATCTTTAAAAATCCATTAAAAATCATTTGAAAATCGTTTTATACTACGAAAATACGTTCTCTCACAAAGGAATAATTCTGGGATTGATTTCACTCATTCTAGGGTATTTCTACCCTATCTCTAATGAGTTTTTGCTCCGTAGGCTAAGGTTTGCCTAAAACCAAAGCTCTGATACCAAATGTAACGACCCACTATTTTGGACCATTCAAATCGACAATAATCCACACATGTCTGACTTGAATAATTCAAAATAACAGATTGTAATAAAATTTGGAGCAAATAAAATCAAATACAGAATCACAAACACAGAAATATCAGAATAACTCGCAACGGAAATTAAAATACCACAGTAGTTCATGAAGCTACTATAACAAACTCTCAAAACAAAATACATAATATCAGTCTGAAAACATATACAATAGAAATCTCAAATACATAGAAGTTTATAATACCAGAGCTGAAATAGAACAACTGAAACTGAAATGGATAGATAACTAGATAAGCAGAATCTCCAACGATTCCTAGCTCCAGAAAGAGATCCAAAGCTAAGTTGTAAATACTCAGGCTGACCCGAGCGTAAAGCAAAATACAAAACACTCGAGTCAGGACAATATATACTTATATAATGTAAACCAACTCAAGTGAACTGTAGCAGTAATGCATAATAACTTAAAGGATGCTTGGGATTGCCCATCCTTTAAGGATCAGTTAAACCATAAATTAAATACATCCCGTGGTTAAAATCTCAAAATTGGTAATTTATATTTTGAAATCAAATATCATTTCAAAAATTCAATATCATTCAAAAATCCATTTCAAAATGTCACAATATCATATCTTTCAAAACTACATTCCTTTTATTTAAAATACCATTTCAACACATATTTCAAAATAGTTTATATTTCAAACAAATTACTTCATTTTAAATCATTAAAATGAAGTTATTATATTTTCAAAATTTAAATCTTTCAAAGTCCATTTATTTACTTAAACTTATCAAAGCAATGAAAATTCACCTTTCGCAGCATTTGGAAAATGCTACAGAAAGTTACTTTCAAAACAGTTCAATTAACAAAAGACAGCATTAAAAATACTGTAATAGGGTTACATTAGTTCAAATAAAATCTTAGTTAAATTCCACAATTATAGCACTTACAGAGTGCTATAATATCCCTTTATTAAAATTTAGCCATTTGGTTCATTTATATCAACTACAGCATTTACAATTGCTGTAATATCCTTTACCTTAAAAATAATAGCATTTTAGAAATGCTGGTAATTAAAATTCAGGGTTTTCAATACGGTTTCACAAACAATTATATTTTGATATACATCATTTTTAACTTAAAAATCAAAATTTCTCACTTTAAAACAATCATTTAAAATGCCCGTATATTCATGATTTTATAAAGTAGAATTTCTATTCAAAAGTCAATATTTAATAATAATTTACGTATTAAATTCAAACATTAAATTTCAATTCTTTATAGTTAAATTTTAACTTAACACTTAAGTTTAAATCTCCCATATAACTTATTTTCATTATATATACTTACCTTCAAAATTTCACTTTTAAACAAAATTCGTAAATTCCAATTTAAGTTATATTTCAAAATTCAACTTAAATATTCCTTCATTTCCCAATTTAACTTTATTCAAAATCATTAATATATTACAAAATCATTCTAAATTCATTTTAATCCAAAATATCATAAATTTATCATATTTCATATTTAATTTAAATTCCATTTCGTCACCAATTTAGAATTTCCAAAATAACTTACATTTCAAATTTCCAACTTTACCATTTATTTATTTCACTTATAAATTCTCAGAAAATAAAAAATACTTTACAAAAAACATTCTTTTAAGTTTAAATCAAAATATTGTAATATTTACATTTCTAAAATATTTTAAAAAATTTAGAAAACATATTTTAACCACGGGTCTGTATATCATTTTTTTAACCTAGGTAAAGTTATACGGATACTGTATCATTTCAATCCGTAATCTACAATAAAATCCGGGTTTGATCATTTCAAACCCGCAATCCCAAGTGAGAATGAAATGAAAACCGCTCAGGCCTATCATTTCAGCCTATAACGATTTTCCCTTATTCTAAAGTCCGTTCGGGTATGTATCTTTTCAACCCATAGTGATACTAGTCTACAGGGAACTTGCAATGGTGATAACTGGTATAAATAACATAATAGTATAATATAACAGTAACATGTGATATAACAGGTGCAATAACAGGTGTAAACATCATATGATCATAATATAGCAGTTATAACAGGATGAAATACATTTACAGATTCAAGTGGTGTCGGTTTATCAGTTATATAGGTATAGATTGTCTGGTGAGAATAACTCACCTATTCAGAGTTGGAGATAGATACCAAAGTAAACAATACAGACACTACGAAGGCACGACAATACGGAAAAGACTTGAGAGTGGAGAGCCAAAGCTATAGGCCTTGAATTCAATTACATAAAACAATATACATATATACATAAGTTACAACACACTTTAACATCAAATAACATTAGAAACAACACCCAAAACCATATCCATTTGAATTGCACTTGTTCTCAACCTCATGTACTTCAGTTAGTCAGTGATTAAGCTCAGCTAACACAGGGGATTGGGTCTGGTTTGGGTCCATATGGTTCGGCCTACATGTGCTTGAAGGTGGGTTCATGGATCTAGGTGTACAAGGCTAAAACAAGGCAAAATATCATCACATATTTGTCACAACTTGGCTCGGCCAGAGGCTATGGGCACGACCAGTGGGTCCAGGTGGTGGTGGGTGATGTGGCAGAGGTTGGAGGTCAGGTCAGAGGTTGTAACGACCCCGAATTTTAATCTATTTTAAATCGATAATTAAATTTATTTTTGAATGAAAATTTGTGAAATAGATGGTTAAATGGATGCGAGTATCCCCGAACTCAAGTAAATTCTATATGAATCATTTAAATTTAAGAATATCGTATATATATATATGTGTGTATGAGAATATATATATAATAATAAAGCATAAACTGTAAAGTCAAACAACGTGTTAATATGTTATGTAAAATATTAAGTGAATACATTAGAGAATTTTAATTACCTAATAATTATAGAAATTCATTTGAATTACAAAGTAAATAAATAAGCGAACGCTAAATAAACAAACAACATAATTGGATAACAAGTAAATTGATAAATTTGACTACAAACACACTAGATAAATAAATAACATATTAGTATCAATAGGGAAAGTAACAAAATTTAATAACAATCCTTTACATTTCATTATCAAACTAGAATGTGTATAGGCAAGTGAAATATTGGAAAATAACTTTCAAATCACAATTTAAATAGAAAACAAGAAAACATAGCACTAAGGAATGAAGACTTTCCAGCCTAATACAAAGCTTGCATAGTATAACATTGATGGTTCGAGGGTGATATACATGCAGACTAAAAAGGCAACAAAGAAGAAATCAAAGAAAAGTAAAATATAAATACATTTGTATCTAGTATTTGCTGGTAGCTTGTTATTGAAGCCAGGCAAGTGAAAATATGAGATAAGTATGAATAAACAAAACATAAAGTACACAACATTAAATGCCTTCAATCCTTGTAGCCAACAAATCTGTTCGAATTGGCATAAATTTCTTTTCAGCCTCCAAATTTTTAAAATATCTCTGACCTTAGAAATGAAATAAGAAAACATATAGACAAACACTGTAGGCTGTTTTATACATAGCCTGGAAAACAACCTTTTCCTTATCACTTTTTACTTCCAGTTCGAGTTAAGCAAATACAAAATGAAACTCCATTTTAAAATCTTAAACAAGCTTCGACAAAACAATACGACTAAACAATATCAAGAAGGAATAGGCAAGAAGTATCAAGTGGAGAGCAATTTCCAGTTTCAAAAAAATTCAAAAAACTGTCTTCATTTTTAAAGGTGCTCTGTTCTTTCCCATAGAGCTGGTGAGTAACCTTTTATAAACTTAAAATCTAAATATGGTTGCATGTTTTTAAGTTAAGTTAAATAAGTATTTCATGTATTTATGAGTAATATATGTGTGTATATGTCTGTTACTCCATTTGCCTGTTCTGTTCCTTTGATTTTCCCAGGCACAAACCTTCATTTTTACACTCATCATTTGACCAAGTATCTGATGGAATAAATTTATAAAAAAATGAAGTTGTAGGATATCTCCAGATAATATTTAAAGTTTCAAGAAGTTAAAATATGGGTTGTCATCGCTGGAAACATGAGATGTATCAGTGCATGTTAATTTTCGTCAAAATCTAAATATACTAATTTTGTAATTCAGTTTCATAAATTAAAAGCATCAACTAAAACTTGATTTTTAAATCAAGAATTGGAATTTTTAGGAGTAAGTGGAAGTTGCAGTTTGATATCGAACTAAAAATGAATTTCAAGCAAAATCTGGTGATCCCTGTAGTGTGGAGGTTCGGGTTTCTTCCTGGTGATGGAGTATTGATTGAAGTTTTAGGGAAAAATGGTAGTTGTTGGTTTAAAGCAATGAGGCAGTGGGAATGTGGAATTGAAGTATTTAAACCTAGTTTTGTCTGGGGTGATAATGTGAGTCGGTTCGACCACTTGAGTTGATCGAGCTTTGAGATATTTTGGGAAATTGAAGCTCAGAGGTAGTCGAAGTCGTGACCGGTTTGAGGAGTTCTGGTGGACAGGGTTGCGAAGACGAGACGATGACAGGTTGGTGGTTGGTCGCGAGCCTGTGTTTTCCAGGCTTCGATTTATTCGAATTCGAGTTCGAGAGGCACCGGAGGGGAGCTGATGGTTGGGATCGCAACTGGGAATGGTATTCGACTTACTCGTCGATGTGATGATGATCAGAGGCGTCGATCTATGGTGTGCACGTGCACCATGATTTTGGTCAGGCTGGCGAAACTTGGGTCTGGGAAACGTGGGAATTTACTCGGGAAAGCTTACGTTTTACTCGGGTGTTTTCGTATTTTTACTCGAAGTAGTATATAGGGATCTCGGGTAGGTTAGTTATCTTAATTTTTAACAGTACCCAGGCGACTCGAGTACGTACTCGAGAAAATGGCATTCTGGCTCGGGTAATCTTACAATTTTCTCGAAGCAAAACTAAAGAAACTCGGGTCATTCTTTTTTCCAGTTTTAACATCGACCAGTTTTATCGTTTTTTTTAAATTATTAAGTTTTAAAATTTTAAATCATGTTAGACTGAGATAATTTAAGTGTTAATTCCAGATTTTTGAAAAGGGATATAAATTTAAATAATTTAAATAAATAAATATTTAACTTAAGTGAAATTGTTTTTTTTAAAAATCTCTTTATAACTAAGTGTCGTTTTTAATTTGAAATTTTAAGTTTTTAAAGATAGTTTTATAAAATGAACAAAGTTTAAATTTGTGTTCGTTTTAAACTTGGAATTTAAAATGGAGTTTCAAAGGGAAAGATGGTATAAAAGTTTTAATATTTGGAAGTGGAATTTAATCAATTATGAAAATGAATTCTTCTTTAAGTAAACAAAAATTTAAGATTTAAATTTCTTTAACCATCAAGAAATTAGAGTGAAATAAATAATTTATTTTGATTAAATTTGTAATTACAAGTTTAAAATATTAATTTAGTTTAAATGAATTAAGAAATCACTTTGTAAATATGAGTTAAAAAAATATATATATAAATTCAAATAATGAATTAAGAAATTTATATGTTAGTAAAATCATAGATGAGACTTTCATAAATTAATTAAGATAAATTAATTAAGGAAAGTAATTAAAGTTAATTAATTAAGGACAATTATATTAAGATAATTAATTGCTTAAATTTAATTGAGAATAAGTGATTACTAAATTACTTAAGGGAAGTAATCAAATGATTAATAAATTTTAATTACGAATGTTTGGACTTGACTGAATAATTGAATTGTTTGATATCTCTGGATTGTCATGCTTTGTGATATATTACGATTATGTGTATGTTCTGTAATGTAGTTAATTATCTGTGATATAATTTATTACCTGTGATATATATCTATGATCTGTGCGATAACCATTATAGTTATATCGC
This sequence comes from Allium fistulosum, assembly GCA_030737815.1. Taxonomy (NCBI): domain Eukaryota; kingdom Viridiplantae; phylum Streptophyta; class Magnoliopsida; order Asparagales; family Amaryllidaceae; genus Allium; species Allium fistulosum. Next base: position 1,152,202,093 of record CM060905.1, read on the forward strand.
TTATCAACTATATCTCTGTATTTTGATATGTGATGATTCATTGTGTTGCACTACTGTGTGAAACCCCTGGACCACACTTTTACACACACAAATATGGATTTCACGTGGAAATCGGTTAAGTTACAGATGATTTAAAATTAATATTTTTGAAATTGAAATCTTAATTTCAATTGATTTTGAAATTAGAAATTTGGGTTTAAATGTGAAAAGATTTTGAAATAGAATTTCAAAGATAAAAGTTATTCTGAATAACTTAATCGAGTTTGAAAATTTAAATAATTTGATCTAAATTTGAATTCAAGTTTGAAATTGAATTCTATGATTTGAAACTAGGGATTGAAGATGCTGTATAAGTTATATATGGGTTGAACCATTTTAAAGATATTGATTTGGCAATTTGAATTTAAATTCAAGGGTTTTCACTCGTATAAATAAAATTGGATTTTTCTGAAAAGAAACTACTTGTTTTCAAATAGTAAAAGCTTTCGTATAAGAAATGAATTTCCAAATTGTATTGAAGGGTTTCAAGTTTGAAATAAAATTTGAAATGTTTTGAAAATTATGAAATGAGTCTTTGATTCAAAGACCGAATGAGTTAATCCAACTTGAAATAGAATTGTTTTGAAAGGCTATGAATGAATCTTTGGAAACGAGTTTTGAAAGTTATAAGTTAAATCTTGATTTAAAGATTTAACGAGTTAATCCGAGTGAAATGGAAATTGTCTTGAAATATATGAATGAATCTTTGTGAATGGGGTTAACTTTGTGAAATGAATCTTTTTGTTAAAGATTTAAAAATGGTAAATTGTTAAACCATTTGAAAAGGGAAGTTTGGGTAATAAGTTGTGACTTAATTGAAATCCCAAATATCCATATATTTTTTAAATATTGCGCTCACTATTCGGGTTAGCCGGGAAAAGACCTTTGGGTCGTATAACCCATTCTGAATATGTGATACGTCGTAATGGATAGCATTTGATGACCGGTGTTGAAGACCGGATATTTTTTTGAAAACGGAAGGATTACCGTCGAGTTACTCTGCATCGGCTGATCCCCGATATAGAGGTTTTATCACCCTTAGTGACGGGAAGTCCGGACGTGATTGGAAATTATCCGAATTTGCAAGGGCTTCGTGAGAAGTGCCTTCGGTTCTGTTCGATCCCGGAACAGACTTGTATGGATTGTATGTTTGACATTACACTTTGAGATATAAAGCCGATTTCTTTCAAATACATTTCTGTTGGTGGCGATGAATTTATTCTCTTAGCTTAACACCCTTCTCTGAGACGTACGAGCTCAGAGGTTATGTAGTTGAAATTTATCAGCGATATATTCCCAATTTGGTAATGTGACATGCTGAGTGTTGCTGTGTGATGATCAGTGTTTGATCATTTGCGATATGATCATTTGTTTGATCATTTATCTTTGTGATCATAGGTTGATCATCTGTTGACCCAAAGCGTAGCTTTGTGGATGAGACTTCGTCAGGACCTCACTACCCGGAAATGGTCGAAACAGGAAGGTTGCGGCAAGGTTATGAGGGTCGCGCCCTTTAGGGTATGTCATTTCCTTCTGGAAAGGGGTGGTATCATGGTATGGAGCCCAGATACTTACTCATGTGGATACACTTATTTATTATGTGTGATGTTGGTTATCGAGCGCTCGGATAAAGGTCCCAAAGGACCGGGAGGTGGCATATTCGTGAGTTACCTGTTATAGGGGTAACCCGGCCTTGTTTGGCAGAGAGCAGTTTGTCTCTCGGGACGTCCAGCCAGAGGCGATCCCATTCGGCGGGAGGAAAGGAAGTTCCTTAGCCTGACCATTTGTTGGAAATCCATTCTTCCAATACGAACTTTGTACGGTATTAGTTGTAGAACCTACCATTTACTTATGGTGGCGCCCCACTGTTTAGATGGTAGCTATAGTAGGCATAGTTCGGAATGTCTATGCTGGCTAAGATTAATATTATACTTTCGAAATGTTTTCTGCACTATGCACTAATAATAATAATCCAATGATTTTGCGTAGTAAGCATCTTTGACTATCATAAGGAGAAATCTCCTCTGATTCTGCGTTTGCATTGTGTGTGTGTGCGGGAGGCCTTATGGTAGTTTCATTTTCCAAAAGCATTGCGGATTTCAATGTTTAAAATTCCTTTGTAGTTTGTTAAAGATAAACTGTTTTTGTTGCTCACACCAGTCCCACGACTGACTCGGAGTTTATTGTTCCCTTCCTAAACTCTAGGTGCTCATAATTTTCCACACGAGCAGTCTAGAGTTGGGTTTCTTAGATATTCAGGTTGAGTAGATTATCTGGAGCTGGTCAGTCTATGGACGACTGACCTTGCTTTCCGCTAGCTATGGATTGGAGCATTCTATTGAAGATATTCTATCCGCTGCTGATGTTATCATTTTCTTTTCCGCTGCTATTTGTTGTATCATATCTCTGATGTATATTGATATTCATTGTATCACTCTGTTTTATCAGATATTGTATATCAATGTATTATTCATTTTCTTTTCCACTGTGTTATTTACTTAATGTTGTTATAAGCTCCGGCGACTCGGATTTGAACGGTCGAATCTACGGCATTTGAGTACGATGTAAAGTATGGATGTCGATTTTCGAGCGTGAAAAACCCGCAATCGTTACAGAGGTGGTGGTGGTGGAGGAAGTGGCGGCTAGAGGTGGTAGAAGGTGATGGAACAAGAGATAGCTTGGTTTATGTATAAAGTGATGGTTTAAGTGGATTTTGGTGTTGAAGCTTGCCTAGATGGGCTCGGCCTGGCCATGGTGGGGGACTAGAGGGGTGGTTGATCAAAGAAGGAGGTGGTGGAGGTCGGCCTAGGCCTGGAGGAGGAGGAGCCGAGCTATGAAGGTTGAGAACCAATGCAAAAATCAATAGAAATCATAGGAAAAACAAAGAAAGGAAGAAGATATTTACCAAAAATCTTTAACACCAATGGCCGTATGTTTTAGAGCTTGAGAAATGATATTTTGTTCGTGAAAAATAAAGTAAAATGTAGCTGAAAGGAAGGAGTAAAGGTACGGCCAAAACAATTAAGGTGGAGGTTGAGAAAATGAAAGGTCGGAATGTAAAAGGACTTTGGAATTTAAAGAGTTTAAAACTTTTCAAATTTCTTCTATTTTCTTTTTAATTTGTATATATATGAAAATGACAGAAAACAAAGATAAAAAATCTTAGAAAAAAAATAAATAAGAAAATAAATAAATAAAATTTAAATAATATCAATTAAATAAGGAAAAATGGCAATATATACATAACTAGGCTTTAAAATTTGAAATAAATTCAAGTATACTTTAGAAAAATTATATTATTATTTTAAAAACATAAAAAGGCATAAAATAACATATTAACACATATTAAACAAAACATGACAAAAAAATATAATTTATATGATTTAAAATAAATAATATTGCTAAATAACAGTTTATACACAAAAATGAAAATTACATAACTTCCACAATATAAGTCCGTTTTAAACGAAATGAAAAGCAGTATTCATGAAATTAAATCTATTTTCATAATAAAAGATAAAATTTAAGAATTTAAATATTTAGATTTAAAGTTCAAAAGTCAAAGTTTGACCAGTTTGACCACAAATTCACTTTTTAGGAAAATATATAATTTATACCAGTTTGAACTTATAATTCACATAATAATCAACATTTATATTTAAAAATGAAATGTTTGAAATAAAACAAGTTAAAAATAAATTCAAAATAAAATAAAGTCAAATTTAAAATATATGTAAAAATCTAGGGTTGTTACAAGGCGTAGAGAAGAGAGACAGAGGTTTTAGTGATTTTGTTTAAGGAAAAGGTAAAAAAGAAAGGATTTTATCAACTTAGAAATTTTGGTGAGGCCATGGAGATATAAGGGAAGCTTGAAAAAATAAAATGAGTGTTTGAAAATGAAAAATGAGAAATGAAAAAAAATAAAGAATCACTTTTATATAAACTGAATAGGTGAAATGTCTAAAATAACCTTGATAATTTTCAAAGTACTATCCCTCCGCATTTTGATGCCACGTCACCATATCTCCTTACCTGCTTGCATAGCAACACCTCACCACCCTTATTCCATCACTGCACTATTCCAAATGATAAGATGTTATCTTTTTACATTTTTTTTTTAATTATTAAAATAAAAGTCAACTTCACCTTATTTACTTAAGGTAAATATTTAACCTTATTTTAACTCTAACCATTTCTTAACTAAAACATAGGTTATTTAAAAATGTGTGTGTGTGTACTCTAGTGTACACAGCATGTTCCGATAACTTTTAGATGATGAACAGTCGAAAATCCGAAAAACGATTTTCAAGCACATTTTCGGTTTTTCTCCAAACTAATTATTGACCAAATTTTATAACAACTTTATCTTCATTAATTATTATTTAAAAGAGGTCTATTTGTGTTATAAAATCAATTATTTTAATATTTAAAAATATATTGAATAACAAATTCAAAGTGATTAAATTACATGTCGTTGAATCCTCCCATGCTCGGAGGAAATTTCATCCTAGAAATTAATCATATACAATAAAAAAATATCAAAAGAAACCCAATTGATATCATTCAACACATAGGTACAAAGAAAGTGACTCTGCAATAGTCTAGTGAGTACACCAAAAGGATACAACAAAAGACAAATAATTACAACAACAACTCGGGATAAGAATCCCGAATATAGTCCTCGGTTTCCTAAGTACAATCTCTATCGTCTCCACTCCATTGAACCTTAACAAGATTCACATCCTTCATCCCCAATCACTTTAGATCTCGAGCGATAATACAGATAGGCCGCTTAAGAATAGTTAGGCTAAACTTCCAAATCCACTTGTTGTGCCAGTTCCACTATTGTCAAAGGGTCGTGTATGTACTTACATAAATGAGATATGTGAAATATGTTGTGCACATCTGATAGTCTATCTGGTAACTTCACTTTATATGCAAGTCTACCGATCCGGTCTAATATGGGAAAAGGGTCAATATATTGAGGGGTTAGCTTCCTTGATTTCCAAAGTATTACATCACTTCTCAATGGAGAAACTTTCACAAACACCGAATCTCCAACTAAGAACTCAGATCCCTATGCCTCCGATCTGCATAACACTCCTACAGATCATGCGCCTCCTTCATCTTCCTTTTAATTTCAGCTGCTTTCTCACTAGCTTCTAAGATCATGTCGGGTCCAAAAATAATTCTATCACCAGACTCAACCCAACATAAAGGTGAATGACATGGACAACCATAAAGAGCTTCGAAAGAAGTCATACTAATGCTTGTCTGATAGCTGTTATTATAGGTGAATTCGACTAAGGATAAATGATCTTCCTAAGAATCTCCAAAGTCGAGAATGCATGCTTGCAATAAATCTTCCAAGATTCGGTTCACTCTCTATGTCTGCCCATCTTTCTGGGGATGGTAAGCTATGTTTAGACTTAGCTCAGTCCCTAAAGCAGTTTGCAGTCCCTCCTAGAACTACTAGTGAATATCAGGTCTTGGTCACTTATAATACTACAAGGAATACCATGGAGTATCACAATCTCCTTCACACACAAACTCACCAAAAATACCTAACAAATACAATTGAAAAATATTTCTAATCATATGTATAATTTTTTTCCATTGATTATCAAGCCTGGCCTTGGACATATTCTACCTATGTGGTGACTTAGGGCCCCAAATTTCTAGGGACCCAATTTAATTTCTTTCTACTTATACAATACGTTAACTATTATTTTTCAAAACTTAATATGCATTAGTGGTAAGGACTAGTGGGAAGTGCACTTGAAATTGAGTTCAATTTCCACGTTTGGCATTTTGCATAATTTTTAAAATTTTCCTACTACGTTGTCCTTTTCACCATTGGACCAAAATAACTTTTTGCCTAGGGCCTTAAGCTATGTAGGGTTGCCTTTACAGATATAAATAGTCAAAATGTAACTTTTTATAAAAAACCTTTTAATTGAATTTTGTTATTATTTTTCAACATTATATAATACAAACATTCACCACATATCATTAATTACTTTCTCATACTTCACAAAAATAAATTTTATTGATGACAAAGAACCACTTAACATGCCAGTTATGGAAAGAAAAATATTATATATATTTGTAATGATATATCAATTTTAGAAAGAAAATATTGTGTGGATATTTGCTTGTAATGAAATACCAACTTTAGAAAGGAAAGCTTTATGCATATGTTTCTTTATATTAAAAATACAAATTCTAAAAGAAAAGAAATTTTGTGAACTTGAGTTGAATGTAGAATAATGTAACAGCATATAATAAAATTTTGTATGTAATTGTAATTTTTTATCATAGGAACTTGAATGGAAAAACGTTTTACCATTTTTGTCTATAGAAATATGTTATACACATTAATTGTCATTTTTTATGATTTATTAGATCAATTAATAAATATTTGTTAATTGAATTTATTTAAAAAGTTTAAATTTAAGATCACTTAACAAATTCAAATATGTGACGCCCCACCTCTATACCCACGCTGACCAAGAACACTACGGTGTAGTGCTGTCAATTAGCACGGAGAATAAGGCTGTTGAGGAGCGACCATCCATGTAACTTCTTTGTGCGAGCACCGATATGTCAGATATAATAGAATGCATATCTTTTAAGGAGGAAATCCGACATACCGATACAAACACAAAGCTATCACACGGTGGCTATATATAATCTTCGGAAATAAATATAGAAATAAACATAACACAAATCAGTCACAGACAATTCATATCACAAAGGCGGAATAAGATATGAATATTACACATAAAAGTGTATATCAGAGTAGTGGTCAAACAAGATCCACAATAACACAAAAGAATAGATACAAGTGCTAACCAAAAGAATATGTATACATCAAGGAGTCTAATCTCAAATGTATACAAACAAAAACTACTAAACTAGAGTAGTTAGCCAAAAGTCAGATGATGGCTCCAGATAGGAAGTCATGAGGAAGCACCTGTAAAATCTCAGTCTGACCCGAGTATTATTTAAGAAGAAAATAATAAACGGATCAGTCTAGCTATAATTATCAGATAAAATGAGATAGAATATGAGATATGATAATAGAGCGTATGATAACAAAAAGGTGTCATACTATGATAAGTATACATTAGAAATCCCACAAAAGTCATACAATATCTCAATAATCTCAAAACAGAGAAAAGAATGTCATATTCTTAATTTCATTCACCAAGCCACAATAAAATGACATACTCATCAATGTCAATGGTAAAAGCTGGTGAAACATAAAATTCCAGAAATCAATAATTAGAAATCCAGAAAACACATAAAAGGGGGGAAGGCCTATGAGCCGAATGCTCCACGAATGGTCCGAAGACCTATGAGCCGAATGCTCCACGAATGGTCCGAAGACCGATGAGCCGAATGCTCCACGAATGGTCCGAAGACCGATGAGCCGAATGCTCCACGAATGGTCCGAAGACCGATGAGCCGAATGCTCCACGAATGGTCCGAAGACCGATGAGCCGAATGCTCCACGAATGGTCCGAAGACCGATGAGCCGAATGCTCCACGAATGGTCCGAAGACCGTAGGGTGCTACCCTAGAAATGTGATGGTGAAACATCACATGATCGGGGTATAGTCTCCCACGTAGACAAAGAGACATCGCTCAATCGCTAGTCTAAATCATAAAAATGATCGTCATGATCATAAGGAAGTGTCAATCACACCAAGCTAGTAAATATATGAGTTTAGCTTCATGTCCCATAACCACTTGCTTAACTTAAATATTTACGAACAAGCTGTAAATCTTCACTAGGAAATTGTCACAAAAAGGGTTCAATCGAACAAGTCCAAGAGCTAACCGACGAAGTGAACGCAAGCGTTTCATACCACCCGTTTTACTAAGTCGTTTAAGTCGATTTCTCATTCGAGTGAAGTAAAGGCTTGTATATACTAGTAGATTTGAAAATCGGTTTTATAAACGAGTTTGATATTGAAAATAGAGTTGAAATTGTTTTGATGAAAGAGTTTTGATATTTACTACTAGTATTGGAACCTTTATATTTTTAAAGTGACAAGGCATAGAAGTGATTGTAGAAACAATCAATTAGAAAAGTTCACATTCGAAGACGTGAATAAAATCCAAAGAAATCAATTCCCAAAACCATCAAAGTAAGAAATTCTGATGAATGTTTTTCAGATAAGATTTGCCTACGCAGAGTTGTACGGGGTATGACTTAGTGAAGGCAAGCGACCTAAGTTTAAAAAGGCGGGCGACTTAACAAAGTGGCCGATAATAAATGATAACAACAAAAAGGGAATCAACCCGATTTGATTAGAGTTGGATATTCAAGCTAAAAAAAACAACTAGGCAAAACACAGCAGATTCAGACGTCTGAGATCAAGAATTCAGACGTCTGAATCTGGAAAATAAACTATTTTCCAGAACAGAATTCAGACGTCTGAATCCTAGATTTCAGACGTCTGAAATAGGCACTTTTTAGCCTATTTCTTTTCTGGTCCAAAATGAACCAATTCAGACGTCTGAAATTTTGATTCAGACGTCTGAATGCTGGGAGAAGAAAATTCCCAGTATTCCATTCAGACGTCTGAACCATACGTTCAGACGGCTGAAACTGTTATTCAGGGCATTCCCTGAACCTAGGCCAAAAAATGGCCAAACGACATCGATAACGATCGGTCGAGCCACAACGACTCAGGAATTGAACAAGGATAAGTGTTAGGAATTCATACCTAACAATCGAAGATAATTATTGACTTAGATGTGAGATAAAAATCTCACCTTTGAACCCAAATCAATGAAGAAGAAGCTTGAAAGCAATGGCAATGGCAATCACTCTTCAATTCCAACTCAACAAGCTTGAATCGAAGCTTTAAAGAAGGACATTCCCAAAGTTAGGTTTAGGAATAAACTTAAATTGATAAGAGAATGAGTTGGAGAAGATGAAGAGGAGGCTTACCAATGGGTTCTCTTTGAATTTGGAGCAAGAACAAGAATTTGCAAGAGGAACTAGGGCATGGAGTTTTAATTTCCAATCTCTCCCACCATTATTGCTTTGAAACTGAAAAGAGGAGGAAGTGAGGATGAATGGGGAGGGATGGTTCAGTTTGGAGATTAAGTTGGCAAAAGGGGCTGAACCCAAAACCAAACCCAAAGTGCAAATGGTCAAATTTTTGACTAGCTCCAAACATATCAAAGTTTATACTCAAAAAGATCGCAAACGTAATTTTGGACTCAATGGGGGTGGTCTCGAGTCCCAATTCGACTGTTTGCAAAAAGTAGCTTTTCGGACTAAAATCCGACGAACGATGAAATATTTAAATAAAATATTTAAATATGAAATCGATAAATATGCGGGTTGTTACAAAATATATGGACTATAATGTAAAACAATGTAAGAAACCTTAGAAGAAAATGGTAAATAACCGTAATAGCTGTTAAATATTGGTATTTAAATGTAAAATGACAGAAAAGAAAATTAACAAAGCATCATAATAATTTGTATATAACCATGGAAATTTTAAACTATATGGACTTGAATGAAAATTCAATTTTACCGATTTTTGTCAATACGTTATGTTTTTCTAACAATTTATTAGATCAATTAATGAATATTTATTGATTGTATTTCTTTAACAAGTTTAAATTTAATATCATCTAATTAATTTTAATACATTGACTTAAATGTAAAATAATAGAAGAAAAGTTGAGAAATCAATAGATAAAATTGTAAAATTTATTAAATATTGTTATTTAAATATGAAATGAAATAAAAGAGCACGGGTAGATACATTTTAAAAATTATGGCTAATTCTATTTAGACACGTGATATTGCTTTGTAGCCTGCCTACATTTAAAAAAAATTCTACGATAAAATTGTCCTTTTGTCATTCACCCATCTTTTTACCTCGCATTATATTCTATTTCTTTAATTCCTTTTATCAAATAAACCATAATATTCAAACTCTAGGTAAATTCTCAAATCTTGTGCTTGTATGAATGGATAATGATAATACAAACTTAATTGAATCAGAATAGGCAAAACTTGACTATTTTTTATGCTTGATTTTTTTTTTAATTTGAAAATGCAGAGTTAAGAGAGTGATGAAGCTTGAATTTAATGTTGTATGATTTTATTGGAATGTTTTTTTCTATGGTAAAATTATTTTGCTGGTGCGATTTTTTTTAGGGTAAAATTCTTTTACGGGTTAATTTTACTAGAGAATGGTACAAAAAGGAAAATTTTAACAATAAGATGGGTATATTCAGCAAAAACAACAATTCCTTTACAACTTGCACAAACAAACAGTTGTAATAGGTGTTTTATAACAACTGTTTATTTTTAGCAGTTGTAAAAAATGCACTTTCAATAAAAAAATTGTAGCAGTTGCAATAAATGTTTGTAACAACTGTTTGCTTACGCCAGTTGTAATTATTTATCTATAACAACTCTTTTTGACGTTTATCTCCCTAAATTAGGTTTCCGAAACTGCAAAAAATCACGTTCCCTCCCTTATTTCATTCGCCCTGCTAAATGTTCCAAAATAAAATAAAGCAGCCCGCAAAATTTTCTAATTCTAAGCCCTAACTTAATCGTGCTTCTCTCTGCCATTGCCCTGTTCTCACGAATCTTGCAAACCCTAACCCGAAAGCTGCTCGTCTCCTTTGCTCGCGCCTTAGTTGCTACTTGTGTCACCTCCAGTCCTACTTGCGTTTGCTCGTTCTCGTAGTTGCTCGCCTCTTTTTCCGCTCGTCGATATTGTACGCGCCGCCGTTGCCTTGCCGTCGACGAAGTTGCAGGTATGTTGGAGTGTGCAAAATATTTTCTATTTGTCTTTGATTGTTAAATTTAGTTCTTCTTCCACATTGAGTGAATTTACCGTTCACATTTATCAATACTTGGGTAAATAACAAAGTGAACGTTAATGTTGCTTTAGCAGGCAGCAAATCCATCTCTTTTGCTTCTTCAGAAGTTTTTAGCTAATGTTTATATCTTCTAGTTTGCTGCAAATGTTTTTTATGCTGTGTGGTCTTGTAGATTTGTAGAGCGACATCTATTTATAGGTTCTATATCATCTATGTGTTAGATTATGATATGTGAGCTAGAAATAGCTAGGTCGGCTTATTTAGAGAGATTTTTCCTATTATTCATGCATGGTGTTGTTTGATATGTAGGATGTGGAGAAAGAAATGATTCTCCCGCTAGGTTTGGGTTAGCGGGTTAGTTTTGCAGTATAGGTTCATTTTCCACTTTGTTGCTCTAGTTAGACATAATGCATATATTGTGGAAGTTAGAAGTGCATCCATAGATGTTTAGACTTTTCTAGCAATCTAGTTAAAATTAAATTACCAGTCAAGGTTAATAAATAGTTCTCATAATGAACTTTTGCTTATAGGACAGAGCTTAAAGATCTATAGAACAAGTCTTAAGATGATACTTCTATTTATATGGTTTTTTCCTTTAGTATTGTTAATAAGAAAAAGCAAATAGAATTCAAGTAAGCAAGTGAAGTAATCTTCTGCTAAAAGCAATGTATAAATCTAGTTTTAAGTCAAATAGGATATGGTCAAATACAACATATAGGGGCAATGAAATAACCTGTCAACTTTGATGGCACAGCTCCAGACTTCGACAATGGTGGTGACTCGACTGCGATGACGATTAGGCGGTGTCGCGGTGACTCGAATCAGACGTAGCTTTAATTAGGCAGTCTGTGGCCGCAAAGACTCACAGACTTCGACCAATCAGACGATAATGGGCAATAGGTAACTCCAATGCGGAGAACTTCAGTATTGACTTGTTGCTAGCTTGTTGAACTTGACCAAAATGTACTTAATTTATGGAGGGCTTTTGACATTTTCAGTCCTGAACAAAATATAATTTTGTAGAAAAATTTGAGTAACATTGATCTGGGGAGTCATGTTTAAACATGCTCTTCACTGATGAAGTCTTCATCATACTAGTCATACAGCCATTAAACCATCACAACTACTTTTATTTATTTGAACTGTCTTACTTCCCTTTCTCCTTCACTGGTCTTGACACATGTTCAATTGTAATGTTTAGACTTTGATGGAATTTAAATTGAACATGAACTTAAGGTTACATTCTCTACCTGTTGTTACACTGAATGCTTATATATATGTAGGACGATTACATAGGTAGGAATTAGTGGATTTGCATTGCTTTCAGATTTTAATGCAGTAGTATTTATTTGATTTATTTTGGTAATGAGATAGCTGTTCCTTTTGATATTCTTCTGTTTAGTCATGTCAAACTTCTTATTATGAATGAGGTTTAGTGAATTAATGATGTGTGGTTAATGTCCTAAATTTTGTTTATTTAATGTTCAACTTGTTCGTTCTTGTAGTTACAGCAGATTGTTATGTAAATTTCTACACTTTCTGTTTTTGTTAGACTTTAGGGTTGTATTTATGTTTGATATTGGGGAATTGAATTTTAATGTTGTTGGGTATTCTCATTGCTTCTACATTGACCACTTTTATGCCCTTAACAGCTTTGGTTTCTTCACATATTACAACCCAACATTATTGTTGCTTTAATTTATATATCTAAATTAAAAATATTTGATTTTTTTGTATGGCATAAATAGCGTAGCAAAAGAACTTAAATTATGTATGATTGCTTACAGTTGTTAGCCCTTTAATTCTATTTGCATTTGTTAATACTTTTTGAAATTCAAGTGAAGTGTGCTACAAGAATATAGCTAGTTTTTAATTTAGTTGCGGGGTGCTGTTATCAGTTGCTTCAAGTATACATTGTACGTAATGAATGCTATTTGATTTTAATGTTCATTCAGTTCTGAACTTATTACATATTCTTCGCAAATGGTTGCTAATCTTTTAAATCTTATATGTATTTGGCATTTAACACATTGTTCAATGTAGTTGCATTTTTTCAGGATCATATCAATATTTTGAGAGTTCTAATATAACTTAGGCATGGTTTGTATGACACTCAATGTACAGGATTCATGCCTAATATTTGTTGGTTAGTATTTTTTTTGTTTATGCAATTTTATAGAAAGAATTTGTTAAATAATAAAATGCCTTTTTTTAACAAATTTCTTTCTATATTTTAGTTACATGTATATGGAATTCTAAATGAACAAAACGTAGGAACCATTGAATGGAACAATTGAAAATAGACACAACAAATACAAGATAATAAAACATGATTCATATGTAGAATTAGAAAGTTTAGTGAAATTTGATCTCAAAAGTGAAGTAAACTATTGAATTTTGCTGAAATCTTCAAGAGTTTCTACAATTTATATGCAAACATTCTCATGTATGTTGTTTTTCTCCCACGCAGGCTCTGTTACAATGAAATTTATCAGATTATAAAAAAAGCAGGCTATGAACCTCATATAAAATGCCCAAAGGTTCGTCTAATTCAAAGCTGAAGCCTTTTTTCCCTTATATACTCAAGATTCTTGTTACTTATTAACTGCATCATACAGACTAAAACCATACTCATATTCTAGATAATCCATCCATACAACATTTTCGGTGCTTGATGTGTTATGTTATAACGCCTTTTCTTTCTTTTATATATTTCCGTATTATCTGTAATATATTACCGAAGTTGAAATTTTACATGGTTTATTTGAATGTAGGAGTTGAACTACCTAATGCATCACTGTTTACTGCGACGATTATTTGCTAGAGACAACCGTTCGATGTCTACAACAGGTTATAGTAAGTGATAAGGATTCTATTAGCTGAACTGTTCCCATGGATTGAATTTGCCTTCTAAGATGTGGGGTAAAGTATGTTGATAAACATGGTCACCCCTTGTAACTTTGATACAGCTATCTATATAAACTAGGTATTGACAAAGAGGGCAATCCTTTTCTATGGTACTTCACCAAAATGATATTTGCAGGTGGAATTTGGCAAAAATTACATCCATTCACTGTCCGCAATTAATTATAAAGAATCAACACTGCAAAGCACATTACAAGGGAAGGTTTAGTCATCAGACTGAAGATTATCATTAAGGGAATATTAAGCATGTTTTGCATGGCCTTGGGGAAAGGAGTACACTAAAGTATTGGTTGCTAGCATTTTCACCATGCTTACTGTGCAAGCCTGCCATAACTCTACACGCTTCCCTTCTAGCTCTTTGCTTTTCTGAAGCTTTATAGTCAAATAGTTGAAGCTCGGGATCAGGTAATTCATCACCCATATTGTTGCTTTTGTTCAAACACAATTATCTTATTTGCACAACTATTCTCAAATGAATTCAGACCAAGATCATAGATATAAAATATTATATTAACATAATAAAATGCAAACATCCATGTAGAAATTAATTTAGAATGAAGGTCACTTGTCTACGAATATGTTTTTTCAATCTATGACCCCTATGCAATTTATTTTCTTGTCTAGAAATGTATAATTTGTTAAATGATGATTGTTACATCTGTAAAAATGCTCATCAATCACAAAACATAAAGTAGTCTTTCTTCTAGGTTTTATACTGTTCCATTTTCAACCTCGGCAAACATAACTTTTCTTTAGTTATTGCAAACCAAAACTCTAAGTGGTTATCATCGGCTTACCCACCTTACAAAACAATAATCTGTTGCTTATGTTGCCTGATTATATATGCAGATGATGTATTCATTCTTAGCGAAGAAGCCGTATCATATTAATAGGCTTAGCAATTACAAAATAAGCTTGAGAGACTCAAGTGCATTTCCCAAAATCAGAAATGAACATTTTTCCATGCAAATCGGAATGGATAGCTACATTAACACTATTGCCAGCACAGGAGAACAGGCTCAAATATTAATCGATCTCAAATATTATATTCTAGCCATGATCCACTTTTATTATCTATTATTAATAACAGAACCATTTTTGCACAAACAAATGATGAGAAGGAAGCTAGACGTTACTGGATCATCAGGCAGTGATTACAATTGCATGATATGACCAATTTATTAGTAGTTGGATCTAGATGATATATAGTAAACAATTTATTAGTAATTGAATTCTCATTTTGCATTTTGTCACAAGGTTTGTACAAGCGGGATCTATTGGAGTTACTCGACTTGAGAGACTTGGACCCGACCAGAGCAAAAAACCTCCAACAATGCTGATATCTGTTATTCTGGTAATCAATGCATTTACTTGTTTGGGCATTACAGTTTAAAATTAAATTATACCTACTTTGTTGTACCAAAAATATGTTGGCACATAGAGGTAAATGTAACCTAATCATTGGTATAAAAAGATCGGTATGTATGAGAGATTGAAAAAATTAATGTATCGTTTTGTTTTGCTCTGATTCAGTTATTTGGTTAGTTTGATATATTAGTTTTGTAGATAATAATAATATAATGGTTGAATTACTTATAGTGGATTGTTATTTTTATTCTATTATTCTACAACTGCCAGTAGCAGTTGTAAAAAAGTCTTTTACAACTGCCAGTAGCAGTTGTAAAAAATTCTTTTACAACTGCTTTAGGCAGTTGTAAATAGTCTTTTATAACTGCTTTAGGTAGTTGTAAATAATTATTTTACAACTGTCGAAAACGGTTGTAAAATAATAGGGCTCTATTATAACTCCGGATATAACAACGGAAGACTGCCCGTTGTAATAGACCTATTACAACTGTTTTTGGCAATTGCGAAAGACTGCTTTTGTTGTAGTGTTTGTATGTAATTGTTATTTTTTATCATAGGAACTTGAATGGAAAAAAGTTTTACCATTTTTGTCTATAGTAATGTGGTATACACATTGAATTGTCATTTTTTATGATTTATTGATCATAATAAATATTTGTTAATTGAATTTATTTAAAAAGTTTAAATTTAAGATCACTTAACAAATTCAAATATATGGACTATAATGTAAAATAATGTAAGAAACATTAAAAGAAAACGGCAAATAACCGTAAAAGCTGTTAAATATTGGTATTTAAATGTAAAATGACAGAAAAGAAAATTAATAGAGTATCATAATAATTTGTATATAACATGGAAATTTTAAACTATATGGACTTGAATGAAAAATCAGTTTTACTCAATTTTGTCAATATGAATGTGAAACACACATTGAATTGTGTTTTTTTAACAATTTATTAGATCAATTAATGAATATTTTTTGATTGTATTTATTTAAAAAGATTAAATTTAATATCATCTAATTAATTTTAATACATTGATTTAAATGTAAAATAATAGAAGAAAAGCTGAGAAATCAGTAAATAATTGTAAAATTTATTAAATATTTAAATATGAAATGATATAACAGGGCACGGGTAGACACATTTTAAAAATTAAGGCTTATTCTAATTAGACATGTCATATTGCTTTGTAGCCCGCCTACATTGAAAAAAAAACTATGATAAAATTGTCCTTTTGTTATTCACCCATCTTTTTACCTCGCATTATATTCTCTTTCTTCAATTCCTTTTATCAAATAAACCATAATAATCAAACTCTAGGTAAATTCTCAAATCTTGTGCTTGGATGAATGAATAATGATAATGATAATACAAACCAAATTGAATCAGAATAGGCAAAACTTGACTTTTCTTTTTATGCTTGATTTTTTTTAATTTTAAAATGCAGAGTTAAGAGAAGTGATGAAGGTTGAATTTTATGTTGTATGATTTTGTTGGAATGTTTTTTTCTATGGTAAAATTATTTTGCTGATGTGATTTTTTTTTCTAGGGTGAAATTCTTTTACGGTCTGATTTTTACTAGAGAATGGTACAAAAGGAAAATTTTAACAATTAGATCGGTATATTCAGCAAAAACATGAACTTTTGATTTTTAATTTTTATGGAGAGTTATTTAGCAACTTTTGAGGTTTAAATAGAATTAGCCAATAATTATAATAATGATAAATTGAAGTTATTTGAAATAAAATATCTACATAAAACAAAGGAAAGAGGAGGAAATCATAAAATCAATAAAAAAAATAACATTAAATTCATCTGTTTTTACTATTATTTAATAGATTAATAAATGAAATGTAGGGGTTTGATAATAAATAGTTGTGAAATGAATGCTATACCAGTCAATTCGTATATCCAGACAAATTCCTTATAACCAACACAAATAATGAAACGAGACCATGGTAAAGGTTCGTGTACAAACTCATCCATCAACTCAAATTCAAGCATTCAGGTAAATTAGAATGGACACTTTTTGCTACTACTTAAATCCCAGCTCCCACCTTTCATCAAACAACGTATATTCAAGATCGGGCCAAGAGGAAGGCCATCAAGTCAATGGGCTTGGGAAACCCGAGGCCCAAGCAAAGAATTGGAAATTCTATTAAAGAATAAGAATTTATGAAAAATAATGCAAAGTTAAATTGGCAACATAAATTTGTGAGCGTAAGTTTGAGTCATGCTTTGTGGTTTTTCTGAATATTCTATTGTGGTTAACCAATTTTGGGTAAGATAACCTATTTTATTGACCGGCCTGCATGTATGTACCATATTTTAATTATGTTGATCCACTATTATATACGTGTAAAAAAAAAGAAAAAAAAAGAAGGTGATAAACTGGAGTTTGACGTAGTTGTTGCCCACAACAAATTTGATCCAATATTTAGCTTCAATTTCTTTTTCTTTCTTTTTTTATTATGAACACAATGATATATTCTCCTTGGAATGAAATACAGTTGATATAGTTCTCATGCATAATCAGTTAACCTTTTGTATGATTGGTTAATTAGAGTATCTAAACAAAATAGTACTGGTTGATGCATGATTATTTAACGCATTCAAATGATTCACAAAATCGCATTTGCTTATTGAAATCCGTGAGACGTGCAATAACTTTATTTGAGAAAGTAGAAGCTAGTCTCCTACAGTTGAATCCGAGCTCGGCGCTCTATGCACCGTCTTTTTGCTTATTCTATTACCACCACGTTAGTTTTCATTAGCGGACCGAAGAATGTCGATACTTAATTCATCTTTAATTTGTTAATCCATTATCACATTCAATGCACTTTAATTAGGATATCTATGCTGGTATGGTTCTCAAACACGACAACATATGACCCTCGATTCTAAGCAAATTTCATGCCACCTGTATCAACAGAAGACCTTTGAAATTGTATGCTAATTTTTAGTTACATATATTTTTGGATAACAATAAAGAAAAAGCTTTTGCTTACTAATCTCTATAAACTGGTCATTTTTTTCCCCCTTATTTGTATAATTCGAAAATAAATTGCAGTATATTTCTACCCTTAAAATGACGAAAAAATGTCCATAGCTGCAAAAATAAATATGAGAAGCGAGGAAGAAAGAAAGAACAAAAGCAAAATTGCTTAAAAAACAGGTTATAGGCAGTACAATGACTCTTTTAAAGAATAAGACAAAAAAACTAAATGTAAAACCCCTGTTATTAATATTAGATTTCAAGAGTTTGCGTATTTAAATATAAATAATGATTATAAGTTAATTTATAATCCCATTCATTATTAAAGACTAAGCGTGTGTTCTTTGAACCGAAAGAGGCAAACGAAATGGGCACCGGAAAGGAAAAGGGAAAATGGTTGGTTCGCGAAGTGGAAATGTGTTCTTTTTTGCACACGAAAGAAGTATGGAGAAGGGGCACATGGTGTAAAATAGAGGAGAAAACAAACCGGGCAACGAACCGTTCGTGCGAACTGGGCTGGGGAGTGGAGGCCCGCGTCGACGCGTCGGACGCTTCGGACGGACGCAAACTTTAACTGCGCAGTCCACGAAAAGAACAGTACCTAAGGGTGCCAATAATAACTCCTAGATAAACAAGCACTATGCCCATATTTTTTGGCATGAGATAAATGTTTAGTTGGCATCCGAATTCTTCTCCCAGAAATTATACTTCGATCCTCTTCATAGTCGGGGGTGAGCATCCGGTCAGTTCTATCGGTTTTGAAATAAAAAAGGTCAAACCGAATTGAAACCGAAAAAAATCAAAACCAAACCAAAACGAACCAAATTAATTTCATTTAATTCGATCAGTAACCAATTAACCAAACTAATAAGATAAGTAAGAGAAATTACCATATCTTATTATTGAAATGATTGATTTACTCAAAGGAAAACATAAATTATTGCTTGTAAAAACTATTTTGAGTATTTATTTTAGCTTTATAAGAAAAATTGATCTAATTTCAACCGATAATTTTTTTTTCTAATTATTAAACCAATTATTAAAAGTATTACAATGTCATGAATTTGGATAATATAATAAAAGTTTGGTTAATTTGATTAACCCGATAACCGAAATAAAATTATTTTACAAATCCAATTCAAACCAATATAATTTCATTATCGAACCGACCGAAATGAACTGGTTTGGTCGGTTAATTCAGTTCTAACCGAATATTGCTCACCCTATTCATAGCACAAAAACACATTGTCATTTCGCTGAGACCATACAATGAACTTATTTCGCTTTTCTCTCTTCCCTTTGTACTGAACAAATTAGTTACGCGCTTAGATAACTCCAAAATGAACCACTAGACCAGTTTAAAATAATAACGTAGGATTTAAAATGGTGAAGCTTTCGTCTTTTTAATTAAAACGACGAAGACTTCACCGTTTTAATTAAAACAGCTTAAGCTTCGTCGTTTTAATTTATAAGTTGTTTATACTAGAATATGGCAGAAACACCCAAGAGAGTAAAGGAGAGAATTAAATGAAGAAAAATAAAGGAAAACGTGGAAAATCAGTACACACATCGTTTATAGTGGTTCAGTCAACTGATGCCTACGTCCACTTGGCTTTTCAATTGATTATATTGTTGTTTACAACTTCTGTTTTTATGGATCGATATACATTCTCGGGATTACAAGGGAACTGCAAGCAATTAGTAAACAACTCAAAAGGATCTCTTGAAATGATCCCCTCCACCTCTATTTATAATTGAAGGTCGTCGGGAATCCCTCCACCATGTTCTAAGTCACATTCTTCACGTCTAGCAGCAGTTGAGCACGAAAAGATTATGGCCATGTCAACATTTAATATGCATCGGTACCGATCCATAGGCATGGATCAGTACCAATCCATAAGATCTGCTTATGGATCTCTTCCATTGCCTTATGTAGATGCTACTTGTTGTTAGCTTCATGTTTTTGCCTTGGTTGCCTTACTAAAAGCTTGTTTCTGGGTCAATAAGTTGAATCGGTGGTGGAATAGAGTTCTTGACTTTAGGTGCTCGAGGTGCTCGATGATGAATTACATGCGAACGATATTTTGAGGTTCAGAAGGGGTTGCTATCACCTTGGTTTGGAAGTAGGTGAAGTTTGGAGTGTTTTGGATGGAAAAGGATGGGTTGGTAACAATCCATCACTTTGATGAATTGGGGTTGTTGAACTTCAAGATGGTTGTGCATTCAACTTGTGCTCTTGATCGCACTTGGTTTCTGGTCTTGTAAGCTATCTCTGGGACCTCTGTCTCGATAATTTTCAAGTTCGACTTATTAGGATCGTCCAAACACCGCCTAGCCAAAAAGTTGGATAACACTTACCCCCTAAAGTACATCTTGTTTCCAACATGATGTGTTTTGAATCGAGACAAGTCTGGATTGTCGTAACAGATTCCAATCCTTGCTTCGAATAATTGTCATCCTTCCTTCCGACCCATTCAATGAAGTGTAGTGTATTTGGTCGTTCATTGCGACGCTTCATTTGGTTTGTGTTTGTTGATGTTTGTTATTACAAAAACTGGAATGTGCTTTCATAGTTTGTCATTCCAAATTTAGGAACTTCCAATAAATATCCATTGATTTCACAAGTTTGGACTCATCGCTTTGTAATCTCAAATGCAAGTGTCGAGAATGCATGCGCATACGTATAAAGATTGTCTGGCATGTTTCAACTCCATGCATATGCATGTTTTTATGAAGAGACATGCACACATGCACATACATTTATGCACACATTTCTTTTTATTCTTTTTTTTTTATAAAAAAAGTTGCATGGTTTGGTACCAATCCATGGTTATGGATTGGTACCGATCCAATACTCATATTTAGGCTATTTTGTAGCCTACAAAAGTGGTTTCGGGGGTTATATGACCCGACCCAACACTTGTTCTTCTCACTTCCTTGCCATCGAGTATTCAAGCTCCAACCGCCATTAGATTTTCTTTCATGGCCAAAGAAGTTCACGCCATCGTCGCTTGCCCCCAGGCACCGCCGTCGTCGGTCATCTTTGCTTCCAACCTCCAACCACCGCTTAATTTACCGAAACGAACCCCGATTAGTCACTTGAATTGATTGCCATCTTCGAGGTTTGAAACTTTAGGTAGGCAGTGACATTGGCGGCAGGCTTAGATGAACTTCACATCATAGGCCACTGTTGGATTTGGGGAGGTAGTGAAAAAGATGAAAAATTCACTTCAAGGGTATTGATCAATATGGATCCAACCCTTAGTGAATTTTTGGCCATGAACTTGTTCGAGTAATTTGCAATAGTAACCAAAGTTCAATTTTTTCTCAAATGAAACCTTCCGAGTTTCAATGTGTTCTCAATGCACGATTAACGACGTGAAGTCCATTAGGATGGTCAACGATGACGGTCTCCTCGAGACACATCCTGACTTTCAAATGAACTGTTGCGCAATCATCGGATATTGACACTACATGCGACACTGCACAATACTATAATTTGCTTCACCCCACACTAGGTTTTTACTTTAGCACGGGGACATAGTTTTTAACTTTTCTTATATCACTTATATGTTGAGTTTTGATAGTTATGGGTCATAGACATTTCGAGCGTCTCTCCGCTCTAGCTGCAGGTCCATCTACTTCTAAATATGACGAATCAGATACCAAGTCAAGCTCAACCACGATTTCTTCTACAAGACATACCCCAGCACCATCTGTACACCAGCCTACAAATCAACAAGTCGAAAATCCTCTCGTAGAGGCTCCACTTGAGCCCGTAGAAGGTCCTGAAGTTCAGGCTCCTCCAGATACCCTCGACAATGCTGGAATATTGGACGATCCCACTGACTTAATTCTTCAAAAATCAAAGAGGAATCACTTAAAAGGATTTGTGAACAACATGGCATCCCATTCAAAGACGTGTTAGTTCCCATGCACCACCAACAAGCACATCACCCCTTCAGCTGGTTATGCTGTGTGTAACAGATATATGTGTTTGGCGGGGTGCGTCCCACCATTCAATCAATTCATTCGACAGATTCTGCATTTTATGAGGCTGGCTCCAGCTTAGCTACACCCCAACAGCTATACTGTTCTACATAGTGTATTCATTATCTTCGCTTGCCATTTAAATCGAGTTCCAAGTAAAGAAGAAATCCGGTACCTGTATAGCTTCAAACATCGCAAGGGGAACCTTTTCCTCAATTTTTTGGAATGTCCAGAGGGTGTAGAATAACGATTGGCACCTGGAATAAGCTAAGTTACTTCATAAATGGGTTTTTCTTTATACGTTGTCCGTCCAAATTCGCACAACAGTGGCTATCCCGACGTTAGTTCTGCTCTCATTCTTTCCATTTGAGATCACTTCGTAATTTTGTTTGCTCAGATCATTTTCCTTTATTCTTTCAGATGTGCCAAATAGGCCTAGCGGCTCGGCCCTAGTAGAGACTGTCAAGCTGCTTAATGAATTCCCAGATGCGGACAGGGAGGCGAGGATTGAGAACCTCTGGGCCTATGACTTGTTAGAAGTGGGCTATACCATTGGTCAAATCGTGGTGGTCTCAAATAGAGACGACGACTCCCCGTCCGGAGATGGTGACCAGGACCCATTGGTGCCCCTAGTCCCAAGTCCTACAGTTGGAGCTAAAGAGTGCATAAGCACATTAAAGAAGGGGAGGGTGGTGGAGCAGGCCACGGTGATGTTGACATGGGTCATGAGTCCCCTAATAATAATGACGACGACAACCGAGGTTTCCTTTTGAAGCAGCACCCTAAGATAAAGATCCTTTCCATATGGTAAATGACGCGAATTCCACGAGACATGGTGGCAGAAGAGACACTGTCCAGCCATCGAAGGACCCTTATGCAAATTTTGGGCCGACTCCAGATGATATCGATTCTTTCAACCTAGATAACATGAGCCTCGAGGGTCTTGACTCCCCTGTTCATCTACAGAGTGACTTTCCAACCACTCACGCAGGGAAGATCACTCCCGTTAGCAAAGTAACCTCTTCCTCAAGCGATCCTCGGTCGGCAACAGCCTCGGCGTTGGCCCTACGACGGTTGGCTTCTGTCACTTCTTTCACAGCCAACTGCCTGGCCCAAGCTGCATCTGCTCGAAGCACGATCTCTGACTCATGGTCCTTCTTGGCCACACCTTTGGCCGCAATAGCCTCCTCACGATCATCAGCGGCCAGCTTAGCTGTTACCCAGGCCGCTTCAACCTCCTCCCTCGCAGCTCCCAACTCTTCCTTCAATTGGGCAACTATGTCATCTCAACCCAACAAACTGCCTCTGACTGCTTCCAACTCCGTCACTCATTCGCTGCATGGACCCTATTCCTCTCCAACTCCTCCCTTAAGGGAGTCATCCTGTCGTGACCTCGCCCCAGTTTTTCCACAGTCCTTACCATCCGCTGAGGACCACCATGAGAAGACTTCCCCACTTCTTCTATGGCCTGTCACCTGGTAGCTCTCGCTTGCAAATTAACAAGCTCATCGCGGACCCGCACCGCACGCGCCCGCTTGAAAATAAGGTAGTCTGAGTTTTTGGCAAAAGAAGATGGAAGAAAATGAAAAGGTAAACAGGTCTTACCACAGCCAGTTCCTTGCACAAACTATCAATAACAGCCTTTAATCGGTGACCTGGCCATCCATAGCATGGCCGGTGGGAAATCTCTAAAGAATGAGCAGCAGCCACTTCGAAGGTTCGTAGGAGTTTGTCCAAGCCATCCTTGTCATATCTCGGACTGATCCGCATGGCAATTGTCCAAAATTTCTCTTCATCCTCTGCATTAGGCCCACGATACCCAGAAACATCAACATCATCTTCATAAGCTTTGCCACGAGCCACCCCATGTTTCATCCACCATGGGCTCCTCTCCTCCTATGCCCCCATCGGTCCCTCTTCCTCTGCCACTCCAGTCCTTTCTCGTTTACTACCTGGAGACTCCTCAGCGCTGGACTCTTCATCAACATGAATCATGGAGCAAGAAGTGTCGGCCGCCACTTCGAGGGGCAGCAAAGGAGAGACCATCACGGCTTTCCCTTTGGCATCTTGCCCTAGAAGATCCATGGGGGGATCGTTCGCGTCATCCAACTCCTTAAAATTGATCTGGCCCACCGAAACAAGGAAACATAACAAGTTAGAAAACAAAGAACCTGTCGCGTTAAAGATAAACATAATTAACTATCGGACGGAGCACCCCGATTCCGGCTCCTAATCAGAGGTGCACAAGGTTCAAAATCATCCCCTTCAGAGTTTGTAAGTCTTGCTCTTCCTACGCCCAACTGTCCAGCATCACAACCCCTATTTCCAGAAAGGCCATCACCTAAGAAAGACCAAGCCACACTTTCTCCAAAGGCTGGGGGTAGAGGTTGGCCAGAAGTTCCATCATATTTCGCCAGATCATACTCCTACCATTTCGATAGCATATCAGAAAGGGCATCTACATAAACTATGGGCCAGCGCTCGGCATCCATCAGGCCAGCGTAATCGTCCTTACCAAGGCAACTTTAGCCGGCCCCAGGCAAAACCGTGGATATGTGTAAAGGAGATAAAAAAAAGGCGAGTACCTGCGGGTTTCTTCGAAACTGTCTCCTTCTTCTTTCTCTTCCGGCTAGTTTCTACGCCTTTCCTTATTTTTATGGGGGCACGAATGGACTGGCCCTCCTATAGTAGCCCAACTTTTCGGAGCATCTCGTTAGTCACTAAGTTGTCAAAATCTCAAAGGGTATCGTCGCCCTCCCGAAGGCCCAACACTTGCCTCTCCACTGATGTCACCTTCACTTGGCTCAGCGTTAGGGACCCTACAATGGGAAAATTATAAGAACATCAAAAAGGAAAAACAAAGAGAGGGGATAAAAATCAGAAAGGCAGTCTCACCAAAAGGTCGAAACGAACCGGAAACGCAACCCCTCATTGCCCATGGGACAAAGAGATACTAAGATTTCCAATCAAAGACACTAAAACCCCAGTAAAGACCACTTCTCTTTTCTTCTTCATCTGAATGTGGTAGTAGGTCCCAAGGCGATGACCATGCTCTTTGTTAATATTGAAAAGGTGGGCGACAAGGCCCACAGAAGTTGTCCTTAACTCTAAGCGATGGAATGCTACGCAAAGGCCCACCAGATAATGATAGCTGTTTGGAGTAAGTTGACCCGCAGCGAGGCCGAGCCCATTCAAAAGGGACACGATGGTTGGATGCAGGGGCAATGCCACTTGGACTTTTAAATAACTCAAGGTGGATGTGTAGTAGTTTGGTAGGGCAGTGTCAGCTCGTTCGTGGGATTTCAAAAATTGGATCAAGCCAGGGGTATAACTAATTAGGTACAGCTCTCTAACCACGCTGTCTGATCGACCCATAAAGTCAGAAGTGACCATGGGAGCGAAACTTGAAGAACTATCAGAAGCAGCCATCCTGTGACGAGATTACAATAAACATTAGAAAGCAAGCATGACAGATGCCTTCCCCTCAGGGACTAACTAGCCTCAAAGCATGGTCAAATAAGGAGGGGCGCTGTCAAAAAGAGAAGAAAACCGTCGGAAGGGGCACCATAAAGGGGCACCCCATAGCGGAGAAATGAGTCATCAATGACCGGATGACAATGATAAACGACAATGGAAAAATGGACATACCTGTTAATGGAGATTTTCAAAAAATATTTACAACAATGACATAAGAAATGGAGAAATAGTAAAAGGAAAAGAAGAGGTAGTTGTGTCTCTTTATAGACCCTCACCAACCAAATCATGACCCTTCATCTCAAAAAGACAACCAAATTTGGACCGTGCAAAGAGATGTGACATTAGGGTCGATTCAGATCCTTTGGCTCAGAAGTTACAGGAAAATATAGACCGCCAAAGACCACCATAGAAAGACATGTGATAGCAACATTAATTACACTGTAGGCATCCATCAAATCATGTCATTTCATGTCTGCAAGCCCACCCCCGCCCGTGAGGGCATGCTTGGGGGTAAAATGTCATTCAAAATATTTGCAAAAGTTTAATAAGGCACGGCAGTGGCCCGTAGGGAGATAGACGCATCGGCCAAGCTAATCCGGGTTTCCTTGGGAATCGACCGACCTAAGGGCCGGTCGGTTTATACACCCAAGTTCCTCTCACATAAGGATGGAAAACCGACCAGAGTGGATTTAAGGAGATAGAACAGTCAGACCGGTAAAGAAAAGCATAACTACTAAAGTCTTGCCACCCTGGAAAAGCACTAATACAGCAGCCTTGCCACCAACTGCACCTATCCAAAGTGGAAAGCAGCAACAAACTCTGAGTTACACCGCCTGACATACTGCAAAAGAAACAACCAGAGTACGGAAAGGCAGCTTGTCACCATATATGCATGTATCGCTACCAATCCTCAAGTTGACAACCATCCCACGGTCCGATCTGCTGTATGGACCATAAATATCCTTAGGCAATCTCAACCGCGAATCAAAGGAGGCTTGCTCGTATAAATACCTCCAAGCATTTCACCAGGAAAGGGGCTGGACTCAAAAAACTTAAAAGGACAACACCTCCTTCCATAATCTTATCATCTTCAAGCATTCTCCATCATCTCTATTGTAATAATATAGATATATAGTGATAATATTATATACAGTGGACGTATGCATTCATTTTAGCCGAAGCACTCTAAAATCTATGTCTCTTTATTACTAGCATTCCATCTTTAATTCGCGATCATATACTGCAAAGCTAACAACATTATTAAAACCCCACTCTCCCACAATTTCCGAGGTTGATTAGTCATTCTGTCTCGCTGACGGAATTTTTAGTAAACAATCACATAACACACCTTCAAAAGACCAAGGAAGCAAGGGGAGAGGAAGGAGAAAAACCGATAACCCCAGTGGGGATTCCTTTGGAGATAAGAAGAAGAAGAAGAAAAAGAAGCGTGAGAAATGATTGTCTGCTTATCTTTTGTATATAGCCGTACGGTTATGCTTTCCACTTAGGTTGGCTTTTTGCCGGTTTGGCTCTCTCTTTTTTTTGGTTCAGTGTTAATAAAACTTGTATCTTTCTTCAAGCTTTATTTTGAAGTGAATAATAAAGACCTTTTGTTATGTTCAAGTCTTACGTGAATTTGCTAAATTTCCGAGGAATGTGCTTGCCATCATGTTCATGCGTTTGAGAACCATTTCTCGTTATCATTATTAGACTAAGTTATTAGTTCATCTTGTTGTTTATAGGCCTGATCCCACCTGATTAGAGATGAAAAACGACACTATCATCATTTTGGTGAGTGAAGAGCTATCATTAGGACATCTATTTTTTGAGTCCCTGTACACGACCATACCCGATTCTGAAACTCGGTCGAATCCCGATTACCTGGGAAGGTAGCATCAACATCCTTTCCGAGGATGTTTAGGTACTATGGTGCCTACTTTCGGGTATCAATCGAAGCGATTTATCTTAGATGTCAATTTAGACATCCATCTTTGGGATGCATATTCTGACTACGCTGAACTTTAGGCGTTGGTTGGAGTTAACTAATTTAGATAATGGTTTAGACATCCCTATCCAGGACGTTTACTCTCGACCATGCCTATCTCCGGCCATTGATCGGAATTCGTGTAAGTTCACGCCTATCTCCGGGCACTGATCTTTCATATTGTCATTCTCCAAGCAAGGTGTGGATGCTCTGCCAAACTCCGTGCATGAGCTATAGGGGCAAACTATCTCGTTCTGCCCTTGAATGTTTATAATCTTGCCCCTAAGTCAGGGGTCGAAGGAATTAGTTGACATCTATCTCCGAACACCAAGGATGGTTTACTTCAAGGAACTGATCATGGACCATAGAAGTTTGGTTGGTACCCAATTCTGGGTACATGTATACCTGCATTATGCATATGTAGATTCATTCATGTTTACTGTAGTTTGCAGTTTTATAGTTAGACAGAAACAGAATAAGAAATTCAGGAAGTCATTTCATTTTATATACATGGGAAATGACAAATTCTATCTAGTCATCAAACTTGAATGGATATTCACAAAGTCGGATCTTAAGTAAAATGGCATCGCAAGTGTTTGTTATTCCACACTCGAGGAAGTAAAACCCCATCTACAATCGTCAGCTTGAACGATCCATCTCCAAGATTATGTTCAATTGCATACAGACCTCCCAGCTTGACCCCATATTCTCAAGGCTTGGGAAGATTTGTTTGAGAACGAGATCGCCAATTTCAAAGGTCTGGCTCCTGACCTTGGTATTGTAATATCCGGTGACTCGTTTTCAATGTGTGGCTGCTCTTAGGTCAGCTTCATCATGCTTCCTATCAATCATGTCGAGAGACTCCAACAGGAGTTCCTCATTCGTTTGGGGGTTTTAATGAGTTACTTGATGAGAATGTACTCCGAGTTTGAATGGGATCGTAGCTTCTGATCCATAGGCTAGGGCAAATGGAGAATTATCGGTCGTGGACTTTTGGGTCATTCTGTAAACCCAAAGTGCAAGTGGTAGTTCGTCAATCCACTTCCCCTTGGCCTTCTCCGGTCGCTTTTTCAAAATGGACTTGATTATCCTATTTATGGCTTCTACTTGCCCAATCGCTTGCGGGTGTGCTATCACTGCAAATCTCTTCTCAATGTGATGCTTACGGCAGAAATCTTTGAACTCGACGCTATCAATTGGGTTCCGTTATCAGAGATAATTATTTGCGGGAGCCCAAAGCGACAGATGATATTTCTGACTATGAAGTTGATCACTTTCTTAGTTGTGATCGTGGCCAGCGGCTCTGCTTCATTCTATTTTGTAAAATAGTCGATAGCAACGATGACGTACTTCGCATCACCTTTAGACATTGGTAGCACACCAATAATATCTATTCTTCAAACTGCAAACGGCCAGGGACTGGCCATCTACATAATCTCCATTGGCAAGGCTCTAGGAATATTTGTGAACCTCTAGCACTTGTCACACTTTCTGGTGTAGTCAGCAACGTCTTGGTTGGCAGTTGGTCAGAAGTATCTGTAGAAAAGAAACTTCTTCACTAAAGTTTGCCCCCTAGTGTGATCACTGCAAGCCCCTCCTGTACTTCCCTAAGGACTCGCTTGGCTTCATCATTGGCGACACACCGATGCAGGAGGACTGAGAATCCCTTCTTGTATAGTACTCCTTCTTGAAATAATAAATCTTGAAGCATTGAAAGGAGTTGTCATCGCTTGTTCTTCCTGTCGGGAAGGATTCCCTTCTGCAAGTAATTCTTAATCGGAGTCATCCATGACTCCTATTCAGACTCAACCTCCAAGATCCAATTGATATCCATCCAGTCGATGCTCGAAGCTGATAATACTTCACCGGGACCAGTCCCATGAGTTGCAAATCTCCTGAGCTATCCAATTTAGCCAACGAATCAGGTTTTTCATTCTCCTGTCTGGGAATATGCATTATAGTGTAGTACCGATATCATTAAGCAACTCTATTGGCATCCTTGTTTCAAAACACAATGTCGTCAGCTATAGTCCTGAGTTGTTTCGTCGAAGCTCCGTCTTCGACGGCAAAACAACTCTAAGTATCAACATGCTTTAAAGCATTGGCATATCTCTCCATTTCATTCCAGCTCTTCTCCACTGGATTTGGTCCTCCATGAATGGTATTGATGATTAGTCCTTTCTCAAGCCCCTTGGGTTCATCATCACTAGGCCTAGCTTGCCGCTGTTGGAATGACTGTCCTTGGGGGTTAGAACTTCCTTGCCTGCCATTGTGTGGGGCTTTCACAAATTGTTGCAATTTCTTCTTTCTTACCAAGTCTTCGATCACATCACGTGTCTATATTCGTTTGGGCTGTGGCCGTGGGTTTCATAAAACCTACAGTACTTTCTAGATTTCTTCCCTTCTCGGTCGACTCCTTTAGAGCCGGCTTCTTATATTGTTTCGTACCTTGGGTAGCAAGGTATATGCTCTATAGTCTCGCTATCATTATTCCTCTAACCACCACATTTATTTTCAACGTTAACATCGGTGTTTCTGGAATTCCCTTCAGACAGCTTCATAGCAACATTACTTTGAATTACTTCCACCGACTGCCCGACGCCGACCTTCCTGGTGGTAGTACTTGTCTCTTCCAAGTGAAAGAACTGATTCGATATTCTATAAGACACATGCATCGTTGGTGGGGTTTTCATCTTCAGCCATCTCCCAAAATCAGTATCGGGATTAATCCCCCTTATCAATGCCATTAACATAATATCTTCTTGAGCATTACTAATTTCCATCACAGCCGTGTGGAGCCTATTCAAGAAATCCTTCAATGACTCTCTCATCTTCTAAAAGAGGTTTGACGGTGACATCACGTCTTAAGGATGGGTACTGTGCAGATGAAATTGCTCGATAAAATTTTATGCCAACTGATAAAAGGACGATATGGATCTCACCAGAATTCGAGTGAACCACATCGTCACAACGCTTTTGAGTAAAATGGGGAAACAACAACATCTAATAGCATTGGTCACTCTGGCAGAATCCATATGCCAGTCATACTTCATTATATGCTGCCTTGGATCTATCTTCCTATTATATAACGACATCTTTGGCATCATGAATCTCCTGGGATACTCTTCGCATAGTATCTCTTCGGTGAACGGGTTCTGACTAGGGGAAGAACCTCACTTCGATGCTGATTCTCGCTATTATCTTCTCACCATCTCAGCCAACTGCTCCATCTCTGTAGGATCTACTGAACGACGGTAATCGTGGTCCGCTCCGAGTGTTTGGGTTAGAAAATGCTCTCAATTAGGCTCACGATACATGGGTTCTCCTGACTCTGGGAGGGCCGTTCGTCTAGCAGTTCTATTAGTTCGATTTCTACACGGCGGATCGACAGCAGTCGCCTGATCTCCAGCATTTCGGTACTCTATGGCACGATCAATGGTAAGCCCAACGCCATCACCAACTTACTGACCCATCAAACCAGGGGTCATTGGTTCGGTAGCAATCCATGTGCGTGGTTGGTACCAATCCTTAAATCTTGGCCGTGACTTGCTTCCGTTCTTTGCGTCAAAGTTCCATCTTCTTTCCTGACCATCTTTTGCTTTCCTTCTCTATGTCTCTTTCCCAACGACGAAGAACCGTCAGACTCCAAATCGGAAGGCGTCAACTCCTTCCTTCTCCTTCTTCATCCACGTGTCAATTCATTCAGCATACTCAAGCTCTCCTACAACTGTCGATTCACCTCATCACGACTCTCCTACAGCTGGTCATTCATTTGCTTCATCATGTGATCCATCTCAACCCTCATTATCACATCCGATGGGTTTTGGGCTTTAGGAACGGTTGGCTGCACAACCTCTTCAACATGATGAGAACTTGCATTCTCAGTATCATCGCGGGTCTGGAAGTGGCAAAACAGGATCTTTGTCGGGCCATAGCTTAAACTAGCTTTCTTTAGATTTTGTTGAAATCTGGGTAGTTCAAAATGCAAATAATAGAAAAAATGGATCTATATCTCGGATTTAAGCAATCCAAATGATCGATCCAAATGTCCTCAAAATAACGCTCTCGGTGAAAGCACAAAAATGTTTATGCCAGAGTATGGCACAAACACTTAAGAGATTAAAGTAGAGAATTAAATGAAGAAAAATAAAGAAAAAGGTTAAAAATCAGCATGCACAACATTTATAGTGGTTCAGCCAACTGATGCCTATGTCCACTTGGCTTTTCAATTGATTATATTGTTGTTTACAACTTCTATTCTTATGGATCGGTATGGATACTTAGGATTACAAGGGAATTACAAGAAATCAGTAAACAAATCAAAAGGATCTCTTGAAATGACCCCTTCCACCTCTATTTAGACCTGAAGGTCACCGAGAATTCTTCCACCACGTTCTAGGCCACGTTCCTCACGTCTAGCAGCAATTTAGCATGAAAAAATCATGGCTATATCAACATTTACTATGGATCGGTACCGATCCATAAGCATGTATTAGTACCGATCCATAAGATCTGCTTATGGATCTCTTCCATTGCCTTATGTAGATGCTACATGTTGTTAGCTTTTTGCCTTGGTTTCCTTGCTAAAAGCTTGTTTCTAGATTAACAAGTTGGATCAGTGGTGGAATGGAGTTCTTGACTTTAGGTGCTCGAGGTGCTTGATGATGAATTACATGCGAACGATGTTTTGAGGTTTGAAAGGGGTCGCTATCACTTTGGTTTGGAAGTAGGTGAAGTTTGGAGTGTTTTAGGTGGAAAATTATGGATCGGTACCGATCCATAAGGATGGATATACCGATCCATCACTTTGATGAATTGGGGTTGTTGAACTTCAAGATGGTTGTGCATTCACCTCATGGTCTTGATCGCACTTAGTTTTTGGTCTTGTAAGCTATCTCTCTAGGCCCTTTGTCTTGACAATTATCCTATTTGACTTATTAGGTTCGTCCAAACATCGTCTGGCCAAAAAAGCTGGATAACATAAGCATAACCCAACCGCCACCCCTCTTTCTCCTTCCTCCTTCCCTCATTCTCATTTTTACTTCCGTCGAACCAAATTATTACCCCGTTTCGCCAATTATTTTACCTCAAACCCATAAATTAAAGAAAAAGCACACAAATTAAACCTTGTTTTTGTGATCGACACGTGTCGAAATGTCTAGCTTGCTCAAAAGTTTTACAAAAAAGTTCATGCATAGGAAAGTAGTAGCGGTGGTGGTGGGGGAGACAAGGTCGCCATGAAGAAGAGAATGTGATTGTGTCATATGGATACAAGCACGGAATAAAAGAGCTACTTGAAGCCGTCGAAAATGCGGGTGAGGAGGGCAAAGGCGGCCATGAAGGTCGATAGGGATGTGGAGGCTGCGGAGGTGGTTTTCAAATCAAAACCGATCTTCATAATGTCCTCACCATTCGGAGAGTTTATTCATCCTTCTTATTCTTAAAGCTATGTTTTTGAAGGCGATAATGATTAACAATAAGGTACTCGTCCAAGCTAGCATTCATCCAACCTATGGCAAAGCGATAAGGACTTCGACCTCTGCAACATTTACTGTCATTATACCAAAGACTCGATAGGATACTGACCAAAGAGGCTATAAGTTTTGGAAGAAAATAATGAATACCTTCAATATAAAGCATCCTGAAATCACACGTTCTTTGTCGGCGATTCAAGGTCAATTTCGAAAAATCAATCGCCAAACTCAATTTTATGAATTGCAAAGTTATAAAATAAAGAAAGTGAATCCTCGTGGAATGGGAGGCGAAGTGCATTTGGTATGTTTTTGGATTTATAAATTTGTTAGTATATAATCTTATTATTGATTAATACTTTTTGTTGGTTATCAAAAAAGAACGGCGAATAAGGGATTCATAAAGCTTTTTGCAAGGGAAAGCGGTGCTAAAAAACCACACTATTATCAATTCTCGAATTGTTATGAGTTGCTGATGAGAACAGTGCAGTGGAACTTTGATAATGAGAAGAGCCTCCGAGATGTTCAAACAAAGGGAAAGGAAAAGAACAAAGCATCAAAATCAACATACTCATCCAGTCCGGGTGATTCATTTGGTAGAGAAACCCCATTCGAATGAGAAAACGAGGTGGATGTGCTCATCTAGAAACCCGACGAAGGTTATAAACCAATGGGCATCAAAGCAACAAAGAGAAAGAATAAAGTTGAAGCCGCTTTGAATGCTAAAGTGAATGCCGCACATGAAATTCACAAAAGAAGACTTCAAGGTAGAAGCAAACAAGCAAGCGTAGGAGAAGATCGATATAATGCGTAAGTTTGTGGATATTAAGCAAAAAAAGTTGGATATTAAACAACAAAAACAAGAACAAATGATTATGGATAAAGATTTGACGGGTATGGATGAAGTTCAAACGCAATATTGGATGGAGTGCAAAAGATATATATATATATATATATATATATATATATAAATATTCCCTCAAATGTAGTTTACTTTAATCTTAGCACTTTTTAATTTGTATTATTTTTAGTGTACTATTTTTTATAAATCTATTGTAATTGGTTATTAATTAATGTTTTTTTTGTTTCCATCCATACAAAGTATGTACCAAAGCTAAATAACATTTTAAAGGAAATGCAATATAATTGATACGTTAACTAAAGTACGAATACAGCATAAATGCATACATACATGGTTAATTAGATGTAAAATTGAACTACCAATCTCCAAAGTAATTCCAAATAGGGTTCATAAGATTTTTTTTGTAGCCCAGTTGTGAAGTTGTGCGTCTTAGAATGAAAGTTGACGTTCCACGTGAATGTTGAAAGCTTCTTCGGTTATAAATATATCGTCTCGGAATATTTCTGATATTTGTGTTGCATCATCATATTCGTAGTGACGACGTTCTTCATCCATATCTCTTTCATCTTCAATAATCATATTATGTAGAATAATACATGCAAACATGATTGTGGACATCATTTCTCGAGATCACAATCGACAAGGATTACTAATCATTGCTAATCTGGATTGAAGAATGACAAAAGCTCTTTCTATATCTTTTATTTGTCCCTCTTGCATCACAACAAACTTTTCTTGCTTTGTTGTTATCGAATTTGGATAGGTTTTCACAATGGTGCTCCATTTTGGATAAATCCCGCCGCCTAGATAGCATCTGTGGTCATAATTATTTTTCCCAAGAGTAAATGTCATTGGAGTTACTTGACCAAGTACTAGAGAATTTAATAAGTGTGACCTCTTAATAACATTTAAGTCATTGGAAGACCTAGACATTTCGACGAAAGCATGCCAAATCCACAAATCGTACGAAGCAACGACTTCTAAAATAATAGTTGGTCTTCTTTCTTTACTGTTGTAAGCTCCATGGTATGATTTGGGGCTGTTCTTCCATTCTAGTGCATGAAGTCGAGACTTCCTAGCATGTCGGGTCATCCTCTGCTCTCGTGCATTTCTTTAATCCGCATAACATCATCCTAATTCGGAGATCTAAGGTACGCAATGTCGTAAATGTCTACCACATATTTGCATAATTTTTCAAGGGTTTCTAGTGCGGTATACTCTGCGATCCAGTATGCATCATCTAGTGCATATGCAGAGGTGTCATAAGCTAACATCCCCAATGCGGCAATCATTTGTTGTTCACCACTAACCCCTTGCGTTTTTGAAGAGTTTGGTTTTTGAATAAAATATCTATTGTTGTTTTGAATACTGTAACAACCCGTATATTTGGACCATTTAAATTGACAATAATCCACACATGTCAACTTAAATAATACGAAACACGAATCGATAATGGAGTATATGTATATAAATGAGAATCATCACAGAATCACAGAAAATATAACATAACAGAATAGTGCAGCGGAATTACAACAATGTCATAATAGTAGTTCATGAAGCTACTAAGAAAATACAACAATGTCTCAAATAAAAGAAATACAACAGCATAGATGTTCAAATAGTCCAAATGGAAAGAACAATACTGATAAAGATAAGATAGTCATCAAGTCTTCAGCTCCAAGTAAGCAGCAACATCAATCCTCAGTCTGATCTGAGCATATGCACAAACAAACACTCGAATTAGGACATATATTCTTATACAGATAATATGGTTAAAAATTTGAAATAACAATAACTCAAAGATGGTTGGAAGAAGCATCTTTTAGGATCCGATAAACTATCTATACATAGTAGTGTACGATTAATAGATAATGTCTAACAGTAAGGTAAAGATATCAAAATAGTGTTAAGTCATGGCCCATTCCACCCTTAACACATTTTTATTCCCAAAAGCATATACAAGACCGTAGTTTCCCCAAAACCGGAAGTCACCAGAGGGAAATCCATATACTAAAGGTACAAATCAAAATCGTAGTGGTCGCGCATAAATGGAATACAAGTATGACAAGGCACATGAGGCTATACCCAAGGTAGTGATACTACCGTTCGCCTGATCCGGACTGGTGAGAACGCAACGCCGCAGCGCCCGCAACACCGTGAAACAACACTCCCAAAATCAAGGGTGCGCATGTAACAACCGCGTTTTTGAATTACCGTCGAAATAAATATTTAAACAAAAAATTTTAAATTGAGTTTTGAAAAAAAAATGGTGCAAATTCATTTACAAGTCAGTACTTATCTTAGTAGTAGCATGTTGAAAATAACATGCATTTTTGGCCTTCGCGTGTGAATGGGTCTAAGTTGTTAAAGCTAGTTGGAAATAATTTTGCTTTGCTGCCACTCATCTTGTAAAGAAAATTAGAACAATTTGTTTCTTCAGCCATCATCAATTATATGCTAGCTAGTCCTTTTCTTCTTTTGAGCACGTCTAGCTTTAAATGCCTCTGTACAATTTCCAGCCCATACTTTATTTGACTTGTGCACAAATCAAAAAAAAAGAGCCGCATCATTCTCTCGTTCAAAATTTCAGTAGCTCAGCAAGCTTTAATGGCAGATCTAAAATCCAGCTTCAGATGGTTCCGGTTGCTTACAAATTTTAAAAGCAACATTTTGGTGAGTTCAAAACTCACACTTCTAGTTTATCTTTTGTGGCATTAGATTTCGCATTTTTTGTGCGTATATAGTGGTCCAGGCATTCTTCATTTTCTTTCCCCATTTTATTATATATGAGTATCATCAATATTCATATAATAGCACATACGCGAAAACCATGCCAGGCGAGTATGCATCTGTGTCAAGTTACTTTATAGTTTGTAATTCCTACACGTATGCATTAAATCCTTGAAAATTTGCTTGATCAAATATTTTACTTCATATATTACGTGCGTTTGAACGGTGCACAAAACCTTGTTGAAGTTGTATTACACCAGGTATAAGTCCTAGGCCATGTGTATCAAATTTTGTCAAATTCAAAACACTTTTTGTGTGCGCAAAAAAATAAATAAATAATATAATCCTGGTAGCATGCATACAAAGAAAGAAAGAAATATATATATATATATACACGTGTGCACGCGATAGTACAAAGTTAGAGATGCATGTGATCATTTTGTACAAAACGTTCAAAACTTCGTGTTCATAACAGTATGGGTAGTATGCGTGCGTCTTGTAGAGAGTGACTTGCATTGTAGTCCTTCAGTTGTGCACGTCACTGCTATTTATTCGATTTAAGTAGTGTGCATGCATAATACTATGGATTGCATTCACAAACAATGAGAAACTATTAGGTTCAGACCTTAGTGTATTATTAGTGGGTCTGCATAAAGTTGTAATGCAAAGTTTTTATTTCTGGTTTCATTCTATATGCATAAGTGTTGCGCACGTCATGATAATTATTTTCATGCGTACAAAGAAGAATAAGTTCCAAGTACAGGTAGAATTTTTGGTTCATATGTGATAAATGCGTTTTATTTCATGCGCAAGTAATTATACAAGATTTTGTTCAAAAAAAATAAAAAAAAAGAATTATCAATGCATGTCGTGCAAGGGGTTGGGGTATTTGAAACTATGCCCAGTATATTACTTGATTTCATACGTGCATTGCCTCTCTCTTTAGAGTGTTGCATGCGTGTGTGAAATACATTGCCAGGTCATTTTGTAAACTTGTCTATTTTGTTGTGTGAATGGAAATATACCCTACCCTGGTCATTTGCATTTGTAAATAAGGCCAGTTCACGTTATATAATAATTGCGTGCATAGTGAAGTGATACCCTGTTGCATTATTTTAAAGTCCATTGGTGTGTATTTATTTATACACGAAAGTGGGCAAATTCACCTTATTTTTACTTTGGTTTGGCGCATAGACTATGTCCAGATTGATGTAAATGTTACTTATTTCATTTCGAGCAAAAATGGTTTAAAATGTATAATAGCGTGCATGCATGTAGAAGCGTGTGTGCACGTAGATATTGAGGCAGTGCAATATTTTTGATGAAAATATAGTGGTGCAGCCCACTATTTAATTTACGTAGAACCGGTGTTACGTTTTAAAACGTATTTGGTTGCCGTTATTTTTATAACGGAATTTGTACGCCGGTAAAATATTGTTGAAGCGTGTTGTTTTGGTGACATTTTTGACAAATAAAAATTACTGTTGTTTTGACTTCAGTAATCGTCAATTTTAAAGCGGTTATTCCGCAACGCTGATTTGTAATCCGTTTTTACGGTGTTTTGTGAAGCGCAATTTCCTTTTCGAAATTGCTATAGATGCTACTATTTTAATCACGTGTTTTAAAAATGGTTTTAAATTGAAATTGTTTTCAAAAATTCTACAGTTTGCGCTTTCAAAAGAATGAGGAAGCGATTTAAACGCTTCAGCAAAACTGAGGACTATGAACCCTTACTTTTACTGATTCGCTTAATTCCGGACTTGTCCATTTGAGAACGTAAAATGTATTTTTATAAAATACACAATTTTGCACTTTCAAGGAAACGATGAAGAGATTTAAACGATTTAGCAAAAGTGCGGAGTATGGAACCACACTTTTACTATTTCGGTTAAATCCGGACTCGTTAATTGAAATATCTGTTGTTTGATGATTTTGATGATTTTGTGCGCTTTCGAGCCACTATGTTGGACCTTTGGGTCATATGTTGGACCTTCGGGTCAAATACCAGTACTAGACCTTCGGGTCATATGTTGGACCTTCGGGTCATATGTTGGGCGCCAAAAATTATGTTGACAGTACTTGGTAGGCTTCGGCCATATGTTGATGCACGTGCGGCGTAGCTAAAAACTCGTCATTTGTTGGGATCGATCCACTTTTATGTTGATTTTCTAGTTATCTATTATTGATTTCTAGATTTTGTGAATTGCTGTTTTGAATTCAATTGTGAATTTGAAAGTTGATTTTGATGGAGTTTGATGTGATTTCTTCATTTAACTATGTTGATTTCTTATGTTGAATAGTCTCATTCGAGATTATTATTATTTTACTTTGATGTTATTTATGATGCATTCACTTCTAAGAATAAATTAGACTGATCCGTTTATTATTTTCTTTTAAATAATACTCGGGTCAGACCGAGTTATTTCAAGGTAGTCTCTATCTCTGATTCAGCAGCAGCTTCAGCTTTTGGGATATCGCATCATCTTTTGTCTAGCCTTCGAGGAGTTCTTTTAGATTATTGACTATCGTCTTATGTAAGTTGATATATATGTATATGTACATTTGGCTCATGTGAACTATCGATTGTTGTATCATGTATTCCAGACTTGTCTTCCGCTATATATCTGATATTTCTGTTCTGGTGTGATTATACTATCAGTGTGTTGTTATTATGAGTTGTTCTGAATTTTCCTTTAGCCACTGTAGTTTCGTTTTAGATTTGGATTGAATTTATATCTTTGAGAGAAATTTTCACAACTCCTATTGATATAATCAATACTCGTCTAAGGCATAACTTACAGATGGTCGCTTCTAACAAGCCTTATTCTTCGCAATAGCAGACGTTATTCCTTATAATAACCTTTGTTATTGTGAGCATAGAGGTGGGGCGTCACAGCGCACCAATCAATCACAAAGTAAAAGAATAGTTTACGAAGAAGTGTGTCCACTTGAGGTAGCTAATCCTCCATTGGCCCAGCACAGCTCCTGTTTTAGTCATTTCCAATTTGACACAAGTGTCAAGGCTATCCATTATCGTTCACTTTCTTCAATCATCAACATTCGCCAATCCAACCACTTCATTCTAGATCATCACTTCGCGTATAGTTATTAAAGTGGTTTCCGGTTTAGACAGTGAGTATGTCCCAAACCGCCTCCGGTTCCTTTAATAACCTTCGTGATTATAACACCGATTGGTCGTTAATATATTTCAAAACCATTTCAATTTCAATTTGAATTTGTAAATCGACAATTCGTTAGTCTTTCGAAATCAATTTCCAAAATTACGTTTCAAACTTTCCAATTTCAATTTTCAACATTTCCATAATTCAATTTCAAAGTTTCAATTAAACAATTCGAATATTCATTGCATTTTGTATATAAGTTCATTCCAAAATCGTTTAACTAAATTTACGTTCAAAACGATTTAAATCAATTATCGCTTTCATTCGATATTCATTAAATTTATTTATCATTAAACAATTTCAATTAAATTCCCAATTCATTACGTTACGTCTTAAATTCGATTTCATTATCAAAGTTTACAACTTATTTACAATTACACTTATCAAATCCAATTCTTTAAATTACAAGTCTTTCATTTGTTTTGATAAAGCGCATTCAATTTCTTATCAAAGATATTCCTTTCAAATCTCAAACTTAGTTAAAACTTATTTTCACTTGTTCAAAAATTCAATTTCTCTTAATAAAGATATTCAATTCAATTTAATTATAATTCGATCTCATCAAATTTTCAATAATTTTAAATCTTAATTATTAATCATTTCAAACTCATTCGTTAATAATTCCAAACTTAATTGTTAATAAATTTAAAATTTATTAATCATTTCAAACTTCGTTATTAATAATTTCACACTTAACTATTAATAATTTCAAAAGTTAATTATTAATAATTTCAAAACTTAATTATTAATAATTTCTAAAATTTATTATCAAATAATTCTAAATTTAATTATTAAATAATTAAATTTTAAACAATATTCCTTTTTTGTCAATTACTACGTTAATATTTGTTTTCAAATTCAAATACTCACATTTACATTCATTCGAATTTAAATTCCAATTTATTCAAAACCTTGTTATTCGTCAAATAAAACTTTATTTTATTTAAATCAAAACATTGACCAATCGGGTTTTATTAAATTTTCTATCCTAAGTCAAAGTTATTTGGGTATTTATCATTTCAACCCGATTCCATTTCAATTCAAAAATCAAAGCATACAAAGGGAACTTGCAGTGTGATAGCTGGGATGGTGTCAAAGTAAATAAACAAGCAATAGCATCCATTCACAACAATTCAACAATTT
The DNA here is from genome assembly GCA_030737815.1 of Allium fistulosum. Lineage (NCBI taxonomy): Eukaryota > Viridiplantae > Streptophyta > Magnoliopsida > Asparagales > Amaryllidaceae > Allium > Allium fistulosum. Next base: position 1,152,243,133 of record CM060905.1, read on the forward strand.
CAAATAATCCTGAAATAATCGTATTAATTCGCGTTTGTTATTTACGCAAATTAATATAACTATTTCTAGAATCTACTCAATCATTTCAAGTAGATTAAAGATTATAACATTACTGTTTCACTTGTCGTTCAAATTTTCAACTACAACAGTTAATTCAATATACGTTCAAAGGTCCAAAGTGAAATTTATCAATTCTACGTGTCAAATAACTTACAAATTAAAAGGGTCAATTTAACTAATCGAATTTAACATATGAAGGGGTCAGGTTTAGCAAATCAACATTTAACATATATAATCCAAATCTAATTCGTTAACTATTTTATATCAAATTCACTTGCAAATTATTTCATTACTTAACAATACAATTAACATCCAATTCAACGTCACATAGCAATCATTTATCATCCAAACTTGTATAAGAATATAGTCGTGAAAATTAATTCACCTTTCGTGGATAAAGAAATTTGGCGGCGAAGCATGAAGAAGTAGAAAAGAGACGGTACAGCACAAACAACGGACACTGTAATATCGACAAAAGCAAACGATATTAATACAATGAACGTTTGCATATAATTTATAAATTTATATAAATGCGCTTACCGACGACGGAGAAAAGAACAAAAGCTGAAGATTGACGATGCTGCAAAAGACGCTCAAACGGGTGCTTATGCACACAACGAAGAGAAAAATCGGTTACTATATTGGCAACCAAAATAGATTTTTTTGCGTACAAATATCTAAAGCTATTTGCTAATCACTGTTTCGTTATTCTATTTTTTTTTTCTTCTTTCAGCTGAGACTTTCACAACCTCCCACAATAGTCCTCCCAGCTTCATATTCCATTTACATGCAGGCACCAACCAACACACTAACACACGCATCACAAACACCACTCACGAACACATGCACACATCCCACGCCACATACACGCACGCATACAACTCCCCTTTTGTTTCCTTTTCAACACAACACACACGACAGCCACCTATGCACACCCTTGCGAGGCCAAATGGGCAGAGGCGTGACACATGGCGCTGGATGAGGCGAACTGGCGGTTGGTGGGACGGAGAAGAGTGATGGTTGGCCGGGACGATAGGCGGAGCAGGCGGTCAGGGAGCGGCGACTGGCGTGGGGCGTTTGCTGGTGGAGACTGGAAGAGGTGGGCAGTGGTGGAGGCAGTGGGCTGTGGAGATGGGTTGACCGAAGTGACGTGGGCTGTAGGTGGGTCGGAGGTGTAGGTTCGTGGCACGGCGTGGAGATGGGGTGATGGGCAGCGAAGTGGGTTTTGGGAAGTACGCGGGTTGAGGGCAGTGGGAGGGTGATTGGTTTGATGGAGGCATGCCGTGGAGATGGGAACATTTACTTCGGCAGTGCACTTTATATTTTCCAAAACAAGTAAAGAAGAAAGAAAAATAAAATGGCAGAGGGAGAAATGAAGAAGAAGAAAGGAGGGGAGAAGTACCTGATGCGATGAAAACAAATGAACAGTGGGAGAATGAAGTGTTTCCCCTTTTCACTTTTAAGCTTTGTCCAGTAATAGATTTTTGGACTTCCCAACGTTCACATACGTTCCCAATTACCATTGAATTACCAAACGTTTCCCATTTCCCAAGCAACCCTTAGCTTCTACCTACCCCATTAAATACAAGGCTGACTTTATTTCAAACTTCCTTTTGCAAACGGGTTAAATATTTTGGGTTGCAATTGTGTGCCCGGACCGTACGGAGCGATTAAATTAACGCGACGGATGATGTCGGACTTCGATTCGCGCAAATAAATATACTGTTATGATCAGTGTGGCGATGCGCTTCCAACGGTACACAGATTATTGCGACACGACGATTTTATAAAATTTGCATTTACGCCGCTTAAATTGTACGATTTGCAAAACAATTTAAACGGAGCAGGCGACGACAGTTTTAGACGAAACGAATTACATAATCTTGATCAGAATAATTTTTTCAACATAACTGTGTAAAAATATTTGGATTTGGAAAATAAATTTTACGCAGCTTTATATGGACTGATATACAGTAAAACGCGAACGGATTTTACTATAATATTTTTCAACGAAACTTTTTCTATGACCATATCTAACTAGACGTATGTCATAAATAAAGTTTGGGCGTAAACTGAGATCGTTATAATTTCAAAAATTTTATTGAAACGATGAATTTAAAATTTTAAATTGGGTCGAAAATTAGGGTCGTTACAATCTCCCCCACTCAAAACTTTTCGTCCTCGAAAAGGAACGAGACGAGTGAATAAGTAGAAAAGTCAAGATAGATTTCGAGAAATTTGAATAATACCTGAAATTAATAGTTCGGGGTTTGAATCCCGAATACTATCATCAGTTTCCCATGTACAATCTCGCTCATCTGCACTCCACTGTACTTTGACGAGATTTACCGACTTCCTTCTGAGTTGCTTTGTCTCACGATCAACTATCCGAAGTGGCTTTCGCTCAATAGTCAAATCAGGCTCAATAACTATCTCTTCCAACTGGGCAGTAGGGATGGTCATGGATGGATCGTGTACAACTTTACGAAGATGTGAGACGTGGAACACGTTGTGCACACCGGCGAACTTCTCTGGTAATGCAACTCTATATGCTAATGTTCCGACTCTTTCTGTAATCTCAAACGGACCAACAAATCTAGGAGCTAGCTTCCCCTTTCTTCCAAACCGAACAATATTCTTCAAAGGCGACACTTTCAGAAAAACTTTGTCTCCTATACTGAATTCGAGATCTCTTCTCCTTTTGTCAGCATAGCTCTTCTGTCTGTCCTGTGCCGTCTTTATCTTCTCCCTGATTTCTTCGACTTTTTCAGAAGCTTCCATAATCATTTCTGGTCCAAGCACTAATCGATCTCCAGACTCAATCCAACAAGCTGGCGATTTGCACGGCCGTCCATATAAGGCTTCGAACGGTGCCATACCAATGCTTGCCTGGTTTATAAAGGATAATTAATTCAAATTCAAAATATACTTATTCAAATTTGAAATTCAAATTCTTTACCTGGTAACTATTATTATAAGTGAATTCTACCAAGTGAAGATGGTCTTCCCAAGATCCACCAAAGTCAATAATACAAGCTCGGAGAAGATCTTCCAAAATCTGATTCACCCTCTCAGTTTGGCCATCTGTCTGAGGATGATATGCTGTGCTCAGATTCAGTTTGGTGCCCAAAGTATCCTGAAATGCCTTCCAGAATTTACTGGTGAAAATAGGATCTCTATCGCATACAATACAAGATGGTACACCATGAAGTTTAACAACTTCTCTCATGTATATCTCGGCCAAACTCGAAGCTGTACGAGTGGTCTTGACTGGAATAAAGTGAGCGGACTTCGTCAGTCTGTCGACAATCACCCATATGCTTTCGTTACCCTTTCTAGTCCTTGGTAGCCCATCAATAAAGTCCATAGAAATTTGCTCCCATTTCCAACCTGGAATCTCTAGAGGTTGAAGCAATCCTGCTGTCTTCCTGTGATCAGCTTTAACTTGTTGACAAGTGGTGCACCTGCTAACATAGGTAGAAATATCGCGCTTCATCCCACTCCACCAATATAACTTCTTCATATTCTGGTACATTTTAGTGACACCGGGATGAAATGAAAGCGAAGACTTATGATTTTCTCACAGCACTTCCTGTCTAAGACCATCAACATTAGGAACACAAATTCGATTATCAATCCTCAAGATTCCATTACTATCAACATGTGCACCCACTTTATTATCAGCATTTTCAACTCTGCCAAGAACTTTCTCCTTGATGCGATAAAGCAAAGTTTCCTCGTATTGCTTGGCTATAATACGATCCATAAGAGCTGGGGAGACGAAAAGCTGGAATAACATTCCTTCAACAAGATTACAACATATCATAGCTTGGTTTCTGCTCAAAGCATCGGCTACGGCATTTGCTTTTCCCGGAGTGTAGTTAATATCAAGATCATATGCAGCTAGAAATTCGAGCCATCGGACTTGTCTCTGATTCAAATCCTTTTGCGAGAAGATATATCTCAATGACTTGTGGTCAGTGAATAACTCGAATTTTGTTCCCAATAGATAGTGCCTCCATAGCTTAAGGGCAAATACAACCGCAAGCAGCTCTAAATCGTGGGTTGCGTAGTTTGTTTCATGGGTCTTTAACTGACGACCCGCATAGGCAATAACTTTTCCTTTCTGCATTAAAACTGCTCCGAGTCCATCTCGACAAGCATCTGTATAGACGGTCAATCCTTCGCTACCATCAATAACTGTAAGAACCGGGGCAGAGGTCAACTTTCGCTTCATCTCATTGAAAGTTGCTTCGCACTTTTCGCTCCAAATAAATTTCACATTCTTTCTGGTCAGTGCGGTAAGTGGTGCGGAAATACGGGCAAAGTTTTCTATAAATCTGCGGTAATAGCCGGCCAAACCCAAGAAACTGCGGATGTCTGTAGGAGTTTTGGGAGTCTCCCAATCCTGTAAATTCCAAAGATTCGAATTAAGAAATTGATAAATTGTTTTTGATAGAATTGACAAGTAAGAATAGAACTTACATTGATTACGGCGATTTTAGCTGGATCGACCGAAATCCCATTCTCTGAAACAATATGGCCAAGGAATCGAACTTCATCCTTCCAAAAATGGCATTTTGAAAACTTGGCTTTAAGCTGACTGCGTAGAGTTTCAAGAACAAAAGCCAAATGTGACCTATGCTCTTCCTCATCCTTAGAGAAAACGAGAATGTCATCGATGAAAACAAGAACAAACTTGTTAAGAACATCCCGGAAAACTCTATTCATCAAGTCGACGAAATAAGCTGGAGCATTAGTAAGACCGAACGGCATAACCAGCCATTCAAAGAAACCAGTCTCAGTGCGGAATGCTGTCTTAGGAATACTCTCCTCGGCAATTCTGAGTTGGTGAAAGCCAGTAGCCAGATCGAGTTGAGAGAATACTTTAGCTCCATGGAGCTGGTCGAATAGATCGTTGATGCGGGGCATTGGGTATCTGTTCTTGTGTGTGAGCTTGTTCAGCTCTCTATAGTCCACACACATTCTGAGGGAACCATCTGATTTTATGATGAACACTACTGCAGCACCCCATTCTGAATGACTTCGCCGAATCAAGCCTTTAGAAAATAAGTCTTCAATTTGAGCATTCAGTTCAGCTTTTTCTTTAGGAGCCATTTCCGAGGAGGGAGAACTACTGGTCGGGCACCAGGAATAAGGTCAATGCGGAATTCGATTTCCCACGGTGGTGGTAGAGAATTGACTTCTCCAAACACATCAGAAAAGGATTGGACCACTGGAGTAGAGCTTAGTTCATTTGGATGGGAGTCAAGTGAAAATATAAAACTCCCAGCATATTCTTGAGGTGATTTGCCTTCTATAACCAAAGGCATGCTCTTGTCATCGATGAGAGAGACTGTTCGAGCTTTGCATGAGATATTGGCTTCGAACTTCCGTAGCCAATCAATGCCTAATAGTATATCGAATGCTTCGAATCCGAGGACATAGAAATCCCAAGTGAAGTGGTGAATACCATGCATAAGAGTGACATATTTACAAACCCTTTTAAGGTTAGCGGGCCCTCCAATAGGGTTTGATACACATAAGAAGGTAGATGAAAGAATGGGTTCCAAACCAAGTTTATTGCACAAATCAATAGATATGAAACTATGTGTTGCTCCGGTATCAAATAGAACTTTAACTGGTAAAGTATGCAACATAAAAATACCCTGTAATGTACCTTGGTTATCAGTAGGAGCAGGTGGGGTAGGTGGATCATGGGCGGAAGAAGTCATAGCAAATACTCCAGCCGTCTTTCCCTTTTTATACATAGGACAATCCCTCTTGAAATGGCCCGGCTGCAGACATACGTGATAGAGGTCGTTCCTAGTATTTTGAGGAGGTGGAACAGCGGCACCGGCAGATGTTGGACAGCTGTTGGCGTAGTGACCCCTCTGGTCGCACTTGAAACAAGTGATGGAGGACAAGTCAATAGGCTTCTTCTGAGAATAGCCAAGCCCGGATTTCTGCTGCCAATTCTTCTTCTGTTGCTCAAAATTTTGCTTCCTCTTTCCCGACTGATTAGCTGGTGTCTGAATAACTGGAGCTTTGGGGACAGATGTTCCCTTAGGTTTTCCCTCATATCGAAGAGCAAAATTCATCAACTCAGTGAAAGTCCCATGGACATGAGCGGTGAGGAGCTCGTAATACTCTGGGCGTGCACCATGTATGAACTTCTCGTTCTTCAGTAGAGGTGTGTCAATCAAGCCAGGTCCGAACTTGGAGAGTTCGTTAAACCTCCTTTCGTACTCAGTAAAAGTCATGTTGCCCTGCTTGAGATCCATGAAAGACTGATAGAGTTGGGCCTTCCCAGCAGTTGGCATCCACTGAGCCATGAAAGAATCCCTATTACAAATGATATGAAACGAATCAAAATTTTGACGAGATAAGAGAGAAATTTATTTAGTAGGAATTTAGATAGATCACTACCTAAACTGGGCCCAAGTGATAGTTTCCTCATCAGTTCGAGAAGTGACTGATTCCCACCAATCTTGTGTAGCATCCTGAAGCTGCCAAGCGGCCAACTTGCGCTTCTGAGCATCTGCGATCTCCAAGCCAGAAAAGATCCTTTCCAAACTCTTTAGCCATTGTTGTGCTTCGATAATACTCTCGGAGCCAGTGAATTTGACTCCTCCAAGCTGAGTATACTCCTTGCTAATAGTGGAGAATCAGACTACGGGAGCTGGAGCATGTGGACCAGGAGCATTTCCACCCCTGCCTCTAACGTTTCTTTTGGTAGCCATCCTGGAATACCAAAAGTGATTTAGAATCAAAGATAGAAATTTATAGAACTTAAGGAAATTCTATTCAACGAATTCAATAAGAAAGATGAATCAAAGGAGGTAGATTCTGAAATGATTCTCCTCATTCTAGGGTATGTTTACCCTATCTCTAATGAGCATTAAACTCCACAGGCTAAGGTTATCGGGAACCAAAGCTCCGATACCAACTGTAACAACCCGTATATTTGGACCATTTAAATTGACAATAATCCACACATGTCAACTTAAATAATACAAAACACGAATCGATAATGGAGTATATGTATATAAATGAGAATCATCACAGAATCACAGAAAATATAACATAACAGAATAGTGCAGCGGAATTACAACAATGTCATAATAGTAGTTCATGAAGCTACTAAGAAAATACAACAATGTCTCAAATAAAAGAAATACAACAGCATAGATGTTCAAATAGTCCAAATGGAAAGAACAATACTGATAAAGATAAGATAGTCTTCAAGTCTTCAGCTCCAAGTAAGCAGCAACAACAATCCTCAGTCTGATCCGAGCATATGCACAAACAAACACTCGAATCAGGACATATATTCTTATACAGATAATATGGTTAAAAATTTGAAATAACAATAACTCAAAGATGGTTGGAATAAGCATCTTTCAGGATCCGATAAACTATCTATACATAGTAGTGTACAATAAATAGATAATGTCTAACAGTAAGGTAAAGATATCAAAATAGTGTTAAGTCATGGCCCATTCCACCCTTAACACATTTTTATTCCCAAAAGCATATACATGACCTTAGTTTCCCCAAAACCGGAAGTCACCAGAGGGCAATCCATATACTAAAGGTACAAATCAAAATCGTAGTGGTCGTGCATAAATGGAATACAAGTATGACAAGGCACATGAGGCTATACCCAAGGTAGTGATACTACCGTTCGCCTGATCTGGACTGGTGAGAACGCAACGCCGCAGTGCCCGCAATACCATGAAACAACACTCCCAAAATCAAGGGTGCGCACCAATCAATCACAAAGTAAAAGAATAGTTTACGAAGAAGTGTGTCCACTTGAGGTAGCTAATCCTCCATTGGCCCGGCACAGCTCCTGTTTTAGTCATTTCCAATTTGACACAAGTGTCAAGGCAATCCATTATCGTTCACTTTCTTCAATCATCAACGTTCGCCAATCCAACCACTTCATTCTGGATCATCACTTCGCGTATAGTTATTAAAGTGGTTTCCGGTTTAGACAGTGAGTATGTCCCAAACCGACTCCGGTTCCTTTAATAACCTTCGTGATTATAACACCGATTGGTCGTTAATATATTTCAAAATCATTTCAATTTCAATTTGAATTCGTAAATCGACAATTCGTTAGTCTTTCGAAATCAATTTCCAAAATTACGTTTCAAACTTTCCAATTTCAATTTTCAACATTTCCATAATTCAATTTCAAAGTTTCAATTAAACAATTCGAATATTCATTGCATTTTGTATATAAGTTCATTCCAAAATCGTTTAACTAAATTCACGTTCAAAACGATTTAAATCAATTATCGCTTTCATTCGATATTCATTAAATTTATTTATCATTAAACAATTTCAATTAAATTCCCAATTCATTACGTTACGTCTTAAATTCGATTTCATTATCAAAGTTTACAACTTATTTACAATTACACTTATCAAATCCAATTCTTTAAATTACAAGTCTTTCATTTGTTTCGATAAAGCGCATTCAATTTCTTATCAAAGATATTCCTTTCAAATCTCAAACTTAGTTAAAACTTATTTTCACTTGTTCAAAAATTCAATTTCTCTTAATAAAGATATTCAATTCAATTTAATTATAATTCGATCTCATCAAATTTTCAATAATTTTATATCTTAATTATTAATCATTTCAAACTCATTCATTAATAATTCCAAACTTAATTGTTAATAAATTTAAAATTTATTAATCATTTCAAACTTCGTTATTAATAATTTCACACTTAACTATTAATAATTTCAAAAGTTAATTATTAATAATTTCAAAACTTAATTATTAATAATTTCAAAAATTTATTATCAAATAATTCTAAATTTAATTATTAAATAATTAAATTTTAAACAATATTCCTTTTTTGTCAATTACTACGTTAATATTTGTTTTCAAATTCAAATACTCACATTTACATTCATTCGAATTTAAATTCCAATTTATTCAAAACCTTGTTATTCGTCAAATAAAACTTTATTTTATTTAAATCAAAACATTGACCAATCGGGTTTTATTAAATTTTCTATCCTAAGTCAAAGTTATTTGGGTATTTATCATTTCAACCCGATTCCATTTCAATTTAAAAATCAAAGCATACAAAGGGAACTTGCAGTGTGATAGCTGGGATGGTGTCAAAGTAAATAAACAAGCAATAGCATCCATTCACAACAATTCAACAATTTCAAATAATCCCGAAATAATCGTATTAATTCGCGTTTGTTATTTACGCAAATTAATATAACTATTTCTAGAATCTACTCTATCATTTCAAGTAGATTAAAGATTATAACATTACGGTTTCACTTGTCGTTCAAATTTTCAACTACAACAGTTAATTCAATATACGTTCAAAGGTCCAAAGTGAAATTTATCAATTCTACGTGTCAAATAACTTACAAATTAAAAGGGTCAATTTAACTAATCGAATTTAACATATGAAGGGGTCAGGTTTAGCAAATCAACATTTAACATATATAATCCAAATCTAATTCGTTAACTATTTTATATCAAATTCACTTGCAAATTATTTCATCACTTAACAATACAATTAACATCCAATTCAACGTCACATAGCAATCATTTATCATCCAAACTTGTATAAGAATATAGTCGTGAAAATTAATTCACCTTTCGTGGATAAAGAAATTTGGCGGCGAAGCATGAAGAAGTAGAAAAGAGACGGTACAGCACAAACAACGGACACTGTAATATCGACAAAAGCAAACGATATTAATACAATGAACGTTTGCATATAATTTATAAATTTATATAAATGCGCTTACCGACGACGGAGAAAAGAACAAAAGCTGAAGATTGACGATGCTGCAAAAGACGCTCAAACGGGTGCTTCTGCACACAACGAAAAGAAAAATCGGTTACTATATTGGCAACCAAAATAGATTTTTTTGCGTACAAATATCTAAAGCTATTTGCTAATCACTGTTTCGTTATTCTATTTTTTTTCTTCTTTCAGTTGAGACTTTCACAACCTCCCACAATAGTCCTCCCAGCTTCATATTCCATTTACATGCAGACACCAACCAACACACTAACACACGCATCACAAACACCACTCACGAACACATGCACACAATGCACACATCCCACGCCACATACACACACGCATACAACTCCCCTTTTGTTTCCTTTTCAACACAACACACACGACAGCCACCTATGCACACCCTTGCGAGGCCAACTGGGCTGAGGCGTGACACACGGCGCTGGATGAGGCGAACTGGCGGTTGGTGGGACGGAGAAGAGTGATGGTTGGCCGGGACGATAGGCGGAGCAGGCGGTCAGGGAGCGGCGACTGGCGTGGGGCGTTTGCTGGTGGAGACTGTAAGAGGTGGGCAGTGGCGGAGGCAGTGGGCTGTGGAGATGGGTTGACCGAAGTGACGTGGGCTGTAGGTGGGTCAGAGGTGTAGGTTCGTGGCACGGCGTGAAGATGGGGTGATGGGCAGCGAAGTGGGTTCTGGGAAGTACGTGGGTTGAGGGCAGTGGGAGGGTGATTGGTTTGATGGAGGCGTGCCGTGGAGATGGGAACATTTACTTCGGCAGTGCACTTTATATTTTCCAAAACAAGTAAAGAAGAAAGAAAAATAAAATGGCAGAGGGAGAAATGAAGAAGAAGAAAGGAGGGGAGAAGTACCTGATGCGATGAAAACAAATGAACAGTGGGAGAATGAAGTGTTTCCCCTTTTCACTTTTAAGCTTTGTCCAGTAATAGATTTTTGGACTTCCCAACGTTCACATACGTTCCCAATTACCATTGAATTACCAAATGTTTCCCATTTCCCAAGCAACCCTTAGCTTCTACCTACCCCATTAAATACAAGGCTGACTTTATTTCAAACTTCCTTTTGCAAACGGGTTAAATATTTTGGGTAGCAATTGTGTACCCGGACCGTACGGAGCGATTAAATTAACGCGACGGATGATGTCGGACATCGATTCGCGCAAATAAATATACCGTTATGATCAGTGTGGCGATGCGCTTCCAACGGTACACAGATTATTGCGATACGACGATTTTATAAAATTTGCATTTACGCCGCTTAAATTGTACGATTTGCAAAACAATTTAAACGAAGCAGGCGACGACAGTTTTAGACGAAACGAATTACATAATCTTGATCAGAATAATTTTTACAACATAACTGTGTAAAAATATTTGGATTTAGAAAATAAATTTTATGCAGCTTTATATGGACTGATATACAGTAAAACACGAACGGATTTTACTGTAATATTTTTCAACGTAACTTTTTCTATGACCATATCTAACTAGACGTATGTCATAAATAAAGTTTGGGCATAAACTGAGATCGTTATAATTTCAAAATTTTTATTGAAACGATGAATTTAAAATTTTAAATTGGGTCGAAAATTAGGGTCGTTACAAATACCTATCAAAATTTTCAAAAATAGATCTCTTCTCATTCTATATCTTCTCCTAAACATATCTAGCCCATAATTGCAATTTGAATTGAAGTAGTCTTGCATTGGAGTTTTATGAAAAGCAAATTGATTACGGCTTACATATTTCCGACTGATGACCGATCCATCGCATTTTCTGAATGTGGAACCATAAGCTTCATGGCATAGGTCTACTATTTCTTGCATTTCCTTGGCTTTCTCTCGTATGATATCTTTCTCTTCGAAATCACTACCGAACGCCATAACCTATTTGAGGAAAGATGAAGTATCCATTGTAGAATTTAACTTTATGCTATAAGAGAAAGAATAAAGATTATAATGTGATATTTGGGATGGATGTTGAAGTCTTTATATAAGTGAATTGATATGTGCATAACAACAAGGAATGGTGGACAACATTATTTCAAACTGTGGTCATCTCAACTTTAACAAGTGGCAGACAAAGAATTCATAGTGTGGTCATCTCACATTTAACAAGTGGCAGACAAAGAAGTCAGAGTATGGTCATCTCAAATTTAACAAGTGGCAGATAAAGAATTCAGAGTGTGGACAAGAAGTATAGTTAAATGAAAGGATACATGATGCATTGGATTGTAGATATAAAAAACATTACATGATAGATTGTGTAAATACAAACAAACTAATAACTACGTCGAATAGTTAAGTTGGCTTTTTAGCAGAACAATTTCATTCCATAAGTTTGAGGCTAAGTGTTCATCTTTTCGAGGGAGCGGCAAGTCGAGCCAATAACGGACTCTACACCGACCTACGGGACATTTATTGTAATGACGTCCGATATTTGTATCAATTGTTGTCACTATGTCAATATTAGCCTCAAGACCACAGTTGTAGAAAAAGATGTTATTTAATATACTTACGTATTGGGACTAAAAAATAAACAATTGTTGGTGATTAATGTACGATAGACATAAAAACTAATTAATATTCTCAGTAAGTAACGATCTGTATAATAAACAACATTTCATGGTTAATATACGATTAACGGAACATTCATGTACTAAAAGTTATTTAATATTTAGAATTATACCTCGACCATATCCAAAGCTGTCCACATGTGATGCCTGTATCCTTAAGTAGATTGTGTAGAATCCATATGTCGCGAATCGTCGTTTCGGGGGTAGGAGCAATGTGATGTGGATCAGCTAACTCCCCCGTTTGTTATTGAAAGGTATGTCTTGCAATTTTGTTAACGCGATGCAGCATTTCGATGGTTTTTCTTAAATAAAAGTGAAAAGAAAGAGATATTATGGGGTATGGGCCTGGGTGTAGCTTTTATAAGCTCTCAACCATAGGCTAGGCGCCTAAAATTGGGTGTCTATTAAATATGCACCTTTTGTTGGCCCCCTCCCCCTCTCCGTCGAATATTAAATGTTGAATATTCAGCCTTTAATCGGTTGGAGATGCTCTTAGAGAAAGAAGTTTGTGTCTTTTGTATGTAAGAGAATGCTTTTATTATTGTTTGGTGAGAAATAGATTATAGATGTATTCTCAATATTATCATATGTGTTGTTGGGAAATTTGTGGTTCGAGTCGAATCCGACTAATACAATGCCGTATTTTTGACTTCAAGGATCTCTGGAATAGATTCTTTCAGACAATAGTTCAACCCAACAGGTACAAACGGGTTATCGAACTATCGACTTTCAGGATTCAATGAAACCTTGGAACAGCGTAACCAGATTCAAATTTTGTACGGTTTTGATCTGGTCAAGAACACTTTATTCTAATCTGAACTTATGCAAGATACGGAGGCAGAATAGAGCGAAGAAATGAAATGCAGTCTGCAACGTCGCACATGCGTGACAAATTTTACTGGATTTGCAACACCTTGCAGGCGTTACAAATCAGTTGATATGAGAGTGTTCTGTAACACTCTAATGGCATTGCAGATTTGCGTGGAAGAAGAAGGAGTATATTTTTTCCGTGTTGAATAACAGTTTTGGCTGACCTATATATAGAGATGAGGAGGTGTCTGTTCATCTAGGGTTGCGTCTGTTCGTTTAAGAACCGTTAACAACGGCGCCCTTTCCAACTTCCTGCTTTGTTTAAATTTTGGGTCCATAACGGGCTGAAATTCGGCCCATTTCTGTTTTCAAAAAATTATTATCATTTGGCCCGTACCCGGCCCGGTCGGACGGCGGCGGCGCGCGCGCGGTGGTTATGCATGACCTCCCTCCTCTCAACAAAGCACACATTTGGAAGCCCCAAGGCCCCAACTCCCTCATGAGAAATTCATACTTAAACAAGTAAGGTTCCTAATATCCCAAGATGTGAGATTTTGCTTTTCTTCTTTCTTCCTTCTTCCTTTCTTCTCTCTTCGTGAAAACAAAAATAAGTGAAATCTTGAAAATATGCAACATGTGTGTGTATTGGCTTTTCCTTCAAGTGTTTTCCGTGTGGAAAATTTGTTGTCTCTTCTTTATTGTATCTCTTAGTTTATTTTTTCCTTTTTGTAACCCTGATTCTTGTTATAATTTTCTTTTTTCCATTTCTTTGTCCCTAATCCCTAAATTCTAATTATTATTATTTTTTGTTCTAATTAAAGTAGAACCTGTCTCTGTCACGAATTAATTCTCAAAGTTAATATCCATTATTTTAATTTTAATATAAATCTCAAACAACACAAAATGATATGGATATTTTTTCTTCTATTCAAGATTTCAACAATATTTTGAAGTGTTTTTACGACTTTATGTCTTGACGGGGATTATTAAAAAAATGCAATCATCTTTTGGCTGTTAATTTTTTTGTATTTGTTCAAAAAAGAATAAAAAAACTATTATTTGTTGGATAAGACAATCGGTTGAGTATGGATTTTAAATAAAACGAAGATAGAGAATGAATTAAGTATTTGTGAAAACATGGTTCCTAAATTTGTGCAATAAATTAAGTATAGGATGATTATCTTTACTCTTATAACCTTTATAATTTTTATAGGGACTATTTTCACAAGCTAGGAAACAATTTAAGAAAAGACAAAGTATCGAAGTAGGTTGGTTTCAGCCACGTCAACAAACTTCAAAAGCCAATCTCGATCAGCATGAGTTGCGTTTTTACCAAAATTTCTTTTTTATAATCTGCAATTTTGTATTTTCATTCCCCTCAACTCGATCAATTTTCCTGAAACAACCGTCTAAACAGTAAACTTATATTTATAAAATAAGTCTACCTCAATGTTGTTCATTTTGTGAAGAAAAAAACAAAACAAAAAAAAACATAATTAACTAAACTGATAAGCAAAGTGAGGATGATATCAGCAAAGCATTTGACGAACATGGATCCAACAACAAATAAAATATGGAGGGCATGCCACTGCCTGTCTAGCATAAAAAGGACAAAACGCAACCTAACATAGAGAAAGGAATCTAGCTAGCAGCAAGACAAAAGCTCATGAGCAATAAAAACCCTTAAACAAGATGGCCCATCAAAGATTTGCATATATCGTGGACCATGTCATCCAGATGTACAGCATGCGTAACGTAGATGGAAACGTACCTGTTCTCTCCCTGTTTCCATTAAATGCCAATAAGTTTTTCTTTTTTTTCTATTTTGGTTGTGGAATAATCAGTTCAAGTTGAGATGATGATCAGGAGCTTATGGTGAAACCACAGCCAATTCGAACGTTTTTCTCACCTACCCCTGAACTGCCTCTCTTCTTTTGTACTACCAATCAATGAATGAGTGTTGAATCATTGATCATTTTATTGGTTGTTGAGGCCAGAGGAGCTTGTATTCCATTTGTTGCTGTTGGCTCTGGATTCTATTTAAACTATACCAAATCCAAACATGCTACTGCCGCATGTTTCAAACGCTATAATACAGATGATAAAACAGAAAAAGGATATCTCATCTAAATGGGTCTACTGTAATCTATATCTATATTTAAAGCCAAGCTTACATCAATATATATTCTATAAAATGGGGATCGACCTATGTTAATAAAATATTAATTTTCGGCCATGATTTAAAATCATATTTATACAATTTAAATCTCCATTCTAATTATTTAAAAATTAAACAACTATTTTAATTAACTAAAAAATATATACAACATTTATATTATTTAGTTAATCCATAACCCTCCAATGATATTAATTCCCTCAAATAAATTAATGTAAAATTAATATTAATTTTTATATTTAATTTAAAACATTTATAAATCGGTCACTTTTAGAAGTCGTTCAATAAATACAGTTGTGTGACTCTCTGTTGAGAACTTGATCAACAAATAATATCAAACAATTTGATATCAAAGTCCACACCAATTTTGACTTCATTCATACAAGTACTGTTGCTTGTAGATAGTCTAATGAAAACATATTTTAATCCAATAAAGCACATATCCATAAATGACGATATCTATGCATGTTTTCTTTTCGTCACCGATATATCACCTAGATATCTAGAGTTTGTTCAATAGTCAAAAACACTAATAATATATGTAGTTAATTGTGAAGACCAACTTCAAATCCTTGGTTTAGATGATAACAATTATACAGTAACCAAAAGTACCACGACCTTATTTAACTTGACTTCTAATTACGGTGATACTAATCTCCTGTATCGGAGGAGATGAATCCTCTATTTAACAGTGTTCCACTCTAAACAATTTGGCAAATAACCAGATGTAGTCGTAGCATGATCGTGATGCCATGAGTTAACTAAACTCAAAGAACAACCTCCACATTTAAGCTACACAATATTGTCAAGTCTAAAGACTATCGCACATAGTTATATTGAGACCCTATGTTTTGAGCTAGATATATTTAATCCACATAAGAATTCTGGCTCAATCTTTCTATGATCATTATGATCACAAGTGACTAGGAACCTTTAAAATTAAGTATTATTAGTAGTTGATACAATACTCATCATTACGACCGATTCACAACTGTAATAGATATAATATCCTATTGAGGGATTTTCTTTTTATATATATCTAATGCTCGTTATCATCACTTATCATATATATATATATATATATATATATATGTGTGTGTGTGTATGTGTGTGTACACACACACACACATATAACAAACAGACATGATAAAAAAAAACCAAAAAGCATATTTTGTTTAAGGCAAGATTTGTTTTACATTTAAGATTATATAATAAATTACATAATTGTCTATATGGCATAACCTTAGCTCTCTCAATTTCCTACTTGCACTTGGAGTCAATTATGATACTTCATTCCCATTCCTTCGACTAGTCATCCTAGAAAATACTAAGAAATAGCATTACTAGGTAGGTCTATAATATTATTATTTTGTATCTACTTTTTTTTATTATACTTCTCCAACACTGATAAACTGTTTTCTCACGTGGTAATTACGGAGAATATATCATGAACCTTTATTGATCTATCCATTCCATTTGTAATCTATATTGCATCATTGTTATCACATTATGTTTTTAGGTCCTAAATGATGGAAACCATTCCTAGCATTCTTATAAATTTGTGCACATATACTGCTTTCATTGTGGCATCACATTATAATTTTCGATATGATTCAGTCGCTTTCTTTCTGACAATTTTTTAGGCCTAAATCGAAGGTCAGGTTTTAGTATTCATTTGCCCGCCATAGTAGAAACTCAATAATTACCATTGTACTTTTTGTTGGAACTGGACCAGTTGGAAGTGGGTGAAATATATAGATTTTAATTTTTTTGGATCTATTGGCCTATGAAGTCTAAAAGAATATTATATCCAATAACTTAAAGTATTAAATAAAATCTTATTTTATTTAGTTTGGTTGAAAAGAAGTTTAATTCAAATTTAAATTCAAATACATATGTATCAAATACATTCGTTTGTATAAAGTGTAAGTGCAACATATAAGAAGTGCATAGTTAATGTGTACATATATAGATGCTGAGATTTTCATCGCAAAGAACACATTCTCCTTTTATATATGCCTTTATTGTTCATACTATTATTTTAAAAACATGTAAATAATAGTAATATACGTGTATACAAAGTTTACTTACACTTATACATAATATGGATAAAAAATATTTTCTAAAAGAAAAGGATAATTTATATTTATAACAAGACACTTAACTAATTAAAGTACACATTTATGAAGAAGAAAAGATAGGGGACTTTCCTCCTTTCTTTGCTCATTTGCAACGACCCATAAATTTTACGCTTTTAATATTAAAGTAATTAAAAATTAATTTTTAATAGAAATGAGTCCGAGCCGATCAATTTGATATATAATTTTGATATATCTAGAGTTACGGTTTCGAAGATATTTAGAGTCTAAAAGATTTGCACATATGAACAAAATTCCAATGTTCTAATTTTATAAATAGAAGTATGTTTAGTGTAATTGGTTAAGTGAGTATTTCTTCCTATATAAGGGGAAATAATATATATGTATTTGCTCCTATATGTATGTATGTATGTATGTAATAAATGTGATGTAAAAAAATACAAATTTAGTAAATATACACCAATTTAAATTGTATGAAATTATGGATATATAAATATACATATATTCAATGTGTCCATATATCCTAATTGTTTAATATATATATATATAATTGGTTGTATATTGATTTCCTATATTGCAAAGAATTAATTATGTAGATTAGCAATTAATTGCGCACTAATTAAAAATGTCATAATTGTAGAATATATATAGATACAAACACACACATACATATAATCGGCTGTGTATTAATTTCATATATTATGGGAGATTAATTGCGTAGTTTGGCAATTTATTACACATTAATTGACATATACCATAATTATTGAATTTATATATATAGTTTTTTGTGCACTGGTTTCAGTATTATGGGAAACCAACAAATAAGATAGTAGGCACCAGACTTTATATCTAGAGTTTCCACTTATGCGGCTTATGCGTGTGTGTTCATTGTAAGAATATATATATATAATATTCTATTTATCTTAATTATGAAATTTATTTAAAATTTGAAATTTGAATAACATTAATTTACTATATGAGCACTATGAGGAATTAATCGTTGCAGATATCAATCAATTGTACTACAACGATCTGCTTTTCTATACAATTTAAGCTGACAATAAACCACACATATCTAAATCGTACGAAAAGACGGATAGTTAAGGGAAAGAAAGAAGAAGAGAAGAAGAAAAGAACATAAACTAAAACAACATGGAATCTCACAATCGCAGCGGAACAATATATAATATAATATCAATGATCTTTACAAAAGAGAAAGTATGATATATATACATCCATCATAGTACAACAACAATCACAATCATCAGCCTGAATAGTTATAACATCATGTCCTCACAATTGTTGATAATTTCCATAATAAAGCAGTGGAAAATAAACATACACGTGAATACGACTTGAAAACTTCCAACTCGTCTCCTAAGCTCCAATGCATCCAAAGCAATCTATAATATGCTCGGTCTGACCCGAGCATTATAGTAAAATAACACATGGGTCAGTCTAAAAAACTAGCTAAAAAAACACACCCAACTATATTAAAAAGTTACAGGAAACTATTTGAAAATCAAGAGTATCTCGTAAGACTACGTACGCCGTACATAAACATGGACGGGTTTTACCTTATGATAACAAAACCATTTTGTGACGCCCCACCTCTATACTCACACTAGCCAAGAACACTACGGGGTAATGTCAATGACTAGCACGAAGAATAAGGCTGTTGAGGAGCGACCATCTATGTAATTGCTTTGTGCAAGTACCGATACGTCAGATAGTAGGTCATGCATTTCGTTTTAAGAGGAAATCTGACATATCAAATACAAACTCAAAGCTACTACACAGTGGCTATGTGGCCTTCAGAAAAAATATAAAATAAGCATAACACAAAATCAGTCACAGATATTCATATCACTAAGGAGGAAATAAATATAAATATAACACATAGAAGTGAACATCAAAGTAGTGGTTATACAAGATCCACTACATCAAAAAAGAATAGGTACAAGTGTTAGACAAAAGAATATGTATACAACAAGGAGTCTCTATCTCGAATGTATGAAAAAAAACGAAAAAAAAAACTACTAAGCTAAAGTAGTTAGCCAAAAGTCAGAAGATAGTCCCTGCTAAGAAGTCAAGTGGAAGCACCTGAAACACCTCGGTCTGACCCGAGTATTATTTAAGAAGAAAAATAATAAACAGATCAGTCTAGCTATAAATATCATGTAAGATGAGATAAGATAAGAGATATGACAAAAACATATGGTGACACTAACACCATGTTGTGACAAGTATATATTTGATAACAAATGAAAATCGTACTATATCTAAAATTTTCTCGAAACACCAAAAAGAATTATCATATTCTTTATCTTATTCACCAAACCTCAAATATTGACAAAACATATCAATGCAAATCACAAAAATTGGTGAAACACAATTTCTTAAAATCAATAATTAGAAAGCCAGAAAACACAAAGGGGGAGGCCTATCATAAACGGGAGCATGAAAACTCGCCAACACGTGTATCATCAACGAGACGCTATCCCATGGGTCGCTAACCCATAAAATGAGCTGAACATCAACGCACCTAAAAAGATACGCCCCATGCACCGACTCATTGAGCCGATTGCTCCACGAACGGTCAAAAGGCCATGGGTCGCAACACCAACAATTTGAGCCGAAGCTCCATAGAATAAGTGTAAATTACACCAAGCTAGTAAATAAATGAGTTTAGCTTCATGTCCCATAACCACTGGCTTAACTTAAATATTTACGAACAAATTGTAGATTTCCATTCGAAAATACAAAATGATCATCATTGATCAAAAAAGAAGTGTAAATTACACTAAGCTAGTAAATAAATGAGTTTAGCTTCATGTCCCATAACCACTAGCTTAACTTAAATATTTAAGAACAGATTGTAGATTTCCACTCGAAAATTGTCACGAGAGTTCAATTAAACAAGTCCAAGAATTAACCGACGAAGTAAACGCAAGCATTTCATACCACTTGTTTTGCCAAGTCGTTTAATTAAATTTCTCACACGAATGAGGTAAAGGTTTGTAAATACTAATAGTTTGGGAAACGATTTTAAAAATGAGCTTTGTGTTAAAAGAAATGTTGAAATCATTTTTGTGAAAGAGTTTGAGTATTTACTACTAGTATAGAAACCGTTGTATTTTAAAGTGACAAATCATAGCAACGGTTGTAAAAACAATCTATCACCAAAAATTCACATTCGACGACGTGAATTAAAACCATGAAAATCGATATCAAATCCATCAATTGGATATTCTCAAAAAACCCAGAAAAGAAGTCATCAAAGTCGATAATAAATGACAATAAATAACCGGATCAACAAAAATCGATAAAAATTGGAAATTTGCATAAAAACAGGAAAATTAGCTGAATTTAACAATGCCAGACGTCTGGTGGTTTTCCCAGACATCTGAGCTGAAGATCTGGAAATTTTTTTCCAGATTGCTCGGATGTCCGGGAATAACCTTAGACGTCTGAGCTGAAGGTCTGGAATTTTTATTCCTATCCCTCAGACGTCTGAGCGTTTTACCGGACGTTTGAGCTGAAGCTCAGGGCAAAATTTTCCTAGGCCAATGATGGCCAAATCAACTTGGAAGCGATCGAATGAGCAATGGTGGCTAGGGATTTATGCCAAGCGACAACCCAACCCTATAGGTTCTTCAATACACTCCAAACAACATGTCCAAACATCCATAGTAGGATTTTCATAGATTTTGGCTTCAAAATATCAAAATTGGAAAATTCACCAAACCAATTCAATTCAAAAGCAATTGAACATGAAGTAGATGTTAGGAATTCATACCTAATAAAAATGAAAGCTATAGACATAGATGTGAGTTCAATAACTCACCTTTAAACTCAAAAACAACAATTGAGAAGCTCTAAAACAAGGAAAGATCAATCTCTCTTTAACTTCACTTCAAGAACCTTCAATCTATGATCAAATGCAAAGTTTTTCCTAAGTTAGGTTATAGTAAAAATCAAGAATTGAAGAGGAATTGAGATAGAGAAGATGAAAATATGATTACCCAAGCTTCTTCTTGATTTTGGAACTTGAATTTGAATTTCCTAAGAACCTAGGGCTTAGGAATTTTGATTTCCCCTATTTTCCCCAATTTTTCCTTTTACTTTGAGTGTTAGGAAATTATGAGTGGAATGAATGAAGAGGAGAGGAGTTAGGAGTGTTTTGTAGAAGAGTTTGGGTTCTCTTATTGGGTTAGTGGGCTAGAACACAAACCAAAGCCCAAATGAAAATACCAAAATCCTAATCAACTCCAAACATATCGATATTTATACTCAAACAAGTTGTAAACATCGTTTTAAAATTAATGGAAGTGGTCTCGAGTCCAAATTCGACTGTTTACAAAAAGTCACATTTTGGAATTTAATCCAACTAACGATGCTATATTTAAATAAATTATTTAAATATATATAATCGTAAATTGCGGGTTGTTACACATTTCATATGAAATCCTATGATATTATAATAATGTCTAATCTACAACTACTTATTAATCATAGCCAAAATTGTTACATTAATTAAATTCCAGCATACTAGGTTCTACAATTAAAACTGTGAAGGCTCGTATTGGAGAATGGATTCCAACTATGAAAAGGTAAGGGTCTACCCATCGAATCTGTACACCTCTAGATCAAGTGTACGGGAGGCTATAACACGTTGCACCTCTGCTACTCAGGACCAGCACTACCCCCTTCTCGAGTAGCACCGAATATAATCACCCCTTGGTTGCAATCAACAACCATACAATGTGATCCCGAAGCATATATGAATATCGCTCTAGATTTGAGATGATCATACCCTAATTGGGTGCGAACCACTTAACCTTGCCGCATGTCCCTGCTTTATTCATTTTCCAGGTGTAAGGCTCGAATAGGCTATGTTCTTACTATTGATATAGCACTTCCTACTTGGAATGCTAACACTGCCCTCCAGGCAACAATGCAATATCAACATTCATCCATACAAGTTCGTTTTAGGACTGAACGAAACATTTGAGAGCTCCATCTCCAATTCCATCATCCTTAAGATGTCTTCAGTTCGAACGCTTAAGTTGGATCGAAGTGGTTTTCGGATAACATATCTGATCCCGGTCCCTTCAAAACAACATTCGACAGTTTCCGGTAAACTCAACCCTAGTTCTTTAAGAAATAAATGGTTAAAGATAAATCATAGATCACCTCATAACCTTTAGTGGACGGATTTTCTTATCATTTGTCCTAGAAGAACGAAACAGATTTACACATATAGTACTGTATCATCGGAGATGACTATGTCACATAACTCACGTGTTTCTCCTATATATTTCCAAAGTTACGTTTGGGGTCTAAATTCAATAGTCGGTTATTTAACCATCGAATAAACAAACATTCAATTGGGGGTTTAATTCCATCAAGAAAACCGACATTGACTAAGCACCAAGTAATACTAAGCCTTCTTAATTAATCATTTCATTAATTAAAGTCATCTCGTAAATATTTGTATCAAAACAATTTTACAAAGATATATCCATAACCCTTATATTTTTTATATTTAGAAAATATCCATATATTTATCTCAACGGTATAAGTATATTTATCAAACACTAAGGAAGATCTCCTTTTTATAAAATTCTAAAATCATTTATAAACTCCATTATAAATTTCTAAAACCCTTTATAAACCATTTATAAATATTTTCCCAAGTCATTTATAAACCCTTTATAAAACCATGCAATTATTTATAAAACTCTTTTTTTATAAATCTATAAATCCATTTCTAAAATTTGTTTATAAATATCCATCTATTTATAAACTTCTTTACCTTGTAAATAATCTTCCTTTAAATCTTCAAACCATTTTATAAGCTCCTCTAATAAAAATCCAAGTCCGTTTACAAAACTCTATTTATGAATCTCGAAAACACCATAAATAAGTCCTAATCATTTCCTTTAAGAACACTATTATTGTATCATAGTGTTTATTCATAATAAACATCATAAATAAATAATAATTATTAACATTTAACCTCTTATAATATAATAATTAATAATTCAAACATTACGAATAAAACAATCGTTAATCTTTACCATACAAATAATAATGATAAATTACCAAAATATTATTAGTAATCATTATTATTAATTTCAAGCCATATTAATAATCTCTACTATTAATAAAGAGAATTCAATGAATAGATTTTGATGGTGTCCTTTTGAAATTCCTAAAACACCCTTCATCCATCAACATAATCTTACCATCATTTGCAACCTCCACCACCACCCACTTTTCAACCACTAATCAACGGAATTCACTATGACTTTGCTTGAAATAAAAGTGACGTGACCACCAAAGTTTTTGCACTTATAGCACACATCCATACATAAATTTTTTATCAAATAAAAAGTAAATAATTTTAGCTATTAGTTGCACATACGTGCGATTTACATAATTTAAATAATTAACTTTTCAAAATTGTTTAAATATTTATAAACAACTTTAAGCAATATTAACCTGAATAACCAACTTTAAAACATAATATACTTCCTTGATAAAAATCCATTCTTAAATCCTCAAACCAATCATTTCCATATTTATAAAACTACATTTAAGAATCTCTTTCCATTTTATAAAAATTCCTTTCATAAAACCCATTTATTTATGAACTCCATTTATAACTCTATTTCCTTTATGAATCTCCCTTACTCATAAATCTCATTTAAATACATCAATCACCATTCGTTAAATCGTTACTTCCATATGGATAAATTCCTTTTATAAATCTCTTTCTATTTATAAAATATTATTTAACATTCCAAATTTACCCTCACCTTCAATTTCCGAAATAGAATCAACTATTTCTAACAGTCTGTATCTTATAATAAATCCACCATTTGATTTATTCTCCTATTTATTAAAAGATAATAGTTTCCTTTAATTTATAAACCCCATTTATAAATTTATACTTTTATTAACAATATAAGATTTTACAAATCCTTACTTCCTTTGTAAAAATATCACTCTTGTAAATTATCCCATTATAAATTTCACATTTTTGAGTAGAATATAATATATGTACCTATATACATATATATCACCTTGTACAAAGATGATTAATGAATATTATATCAAAATATTTCTATTTCCTTTTTAAAACCATATCCCTTCATTATAAAAGACTGACATATTCTCCAAGATTTAAAAAATCTTTATTCATAGTTCAAAATCTCCTTTTAAAATATTTTATAAAACTATTAAATTATAATATCCAATAGTCTTATCTTTGATTTATAATAAATTATTCCTTCAAATAATTCAGAACTAATTATTTAAAACATATATAATTTTCAAATCGCTTTGAAATATCCTTTTAAATAAATCACTATTTTATGGTATCTTAAAATACCAAAATATAAGGCCCAATGCTACTAAAGAACTAATAAGAAAAATCATGTTCATGTCATCCAATATAACATCCAACATACCATATATCGCAATATATATGAAAAATAAAATCAATAGTGTGAGGAATCCTGTTGGATCCTTCCAACCTACCCCCTGGCATCACATACAGTATATAATCATAAAAATATAAATCAACCACTTTGATGTAGGATTTGTATATGAAGAGTTATCCGCTCTTAAATGGGAACGTAATAGGGTCTCATCCACTCTAGGGGTGGAAATATATCCAAACCAATAATATAAACTAGTAATCCATCCAAATAGTTAATAACAATCAATAATAAAATATATGCATCCAATAAATAATTTCTATCGACTATATAAATTTTCTGATTAACCAAAATGGTGAGATTAACTCACTTTGATTTTTTTCGTCCAAATGTTCCGATTTGGACTAAAATCAAAAGACATTCGATTTTAGCATAAATTCCAATAAGCTCCAATCTCATTCAATCTGACTCCATAGCGTAGCCTTCGTCGATACGAATGCAATGCAACTTGTTGTGCTCAAAACCGACCTCGTACGAGAAAGTTACGGATTTATTAACATACGAGATAATTAAAATTATAATTAACTTAATAATTAAAGTTTTTAAAATATTAAACCTGCTCCCGTCTTCCCCCCTCATGCGTTTTCTCCTAGGCACGCAACTTTTCTTTTGTTTTGTTTTCCAAATCGCTCGATCGAAGTTCGCCAGAGCCCATGACCGCCGCAGACCACCCATGTCGCGCCACCACCTTGCCACGCCAGCCTCCATCTCCACGCTCGCCTAGCACTAGCCAACACGCACGCATACGCATCTCGAAGGTGACCCAAACTACTGTGAGCACGAGCAATTTGCCGCTGCCTCGGTCATCGATTCAACACTCCAACCGTAGACTAGCTTCGTATCATTGCTCTCCACGTTTTCCTATTTGAAGTCGAAGGCCAATTCGGCCACTAGTAGCTCTAATCGATGTTAGCCGTTGGATGGTGGAGTTTTAATGGCGGCCGAAAATTATTTTAGGGTTAGGGTTTGCTATTGAAGATAATTGATGACCTTTATATAGAAAATTTTCCAAAGTACTATTCATTTGTGAAAATTTCGAACTCTAAACGAAGCATGCCACCCGGCGTTCTATATTTTATACCGCTATTTCAAACACAATGGAATATATATTGGGAGCCACCCATCATATTCAGAAGATAGCTTTTCAAAATCGAATTATGTTAAATTAAATTCCTTTAGTTAAATTCTACGTGTTTCGAACTCGCACGACCAAATGATACGTCCAATCGCCACAAAATTCGATGGCACATAATAATTCACTATCACGGTTTCGATGAAACTGGTTTTGTCAAAATCCAGGACAGTGCCCCAGAAGGTTATTTTTACATGTTAACTAAAACGAGTAGTTTCAAAAATCTGTTTAATCACTTTTATATTCAATCTTAAAGTTTAGTATCTTTCTTCTTATTCAAATAGTATTTAAATCAACTTTCAAAATCATTTCCATTCATTTCAAATTCATGATTCAGTTATATAAAATATTTCCAAACATTAAATTCAATAATTTAATTTATCAAATAAATCACTATATTTCAAATTAAAGTTTTTTAACTTATAAATTTAACTTTTCAATATCTAAAATCAGTTATATATTCCAAATTTGAATGACTGAAATTCTGGATCGTTACATTCTCCCTCCATTAAAAAGAATTTTGTCCCCAAAATTTCCCAGGTAAGAGAAATGCCATAAACCCATTAACTCTTCAAAACAGTCAGTTGAAATGGATTACCAAATTCTTCTAATCCGTTTAACTTTCCAAAATCAAATAATTGTAACTTCTTATAAAAACTTTTCCATGTCTTCCAGTTCATTCATAATTATTAACTAATACTATTCCAAAAATTAACTAATATCATTTCAAGTTATAACTCAAAGTCAAAATTTTCCAAAATTCTCAAAAATTTTCTAACGCCTTAAATTTACGGAAAATTTCGCCAACGTCTCCTTTGCGTAGTTCGATCGTAAAAATTTACAATATATATATAATCACAAATATACATCTCATCTTCAAGGATGAGGCATCCCGTAGGGAAAAATATAAAAGTACAATATGTAATCTGAGATGTGTCCCTTATTTTAGTATTAGCAAGCATATACAATCAATATGGCATGAAAGCGAGCTCCAAATGCGAAGCATACGCCATCCACACCTATTAATCACTTAACAACCAATGAGAATATGTATATAGAAAGCAACATCAATATATAACATATAGAATATACAATAACTATATGCAAATGTAACAAATGCAACAGGAGAAACCAACCAACAAATAATATCCCACAAATTTATTTATAACCATATCAACTTACTTTTCTAATGTCAACATTAAATTTATTAAAGCCCATACGATGTACATATACCATCGTACGCAAAACTATACCTGATCGCTCACTCGATCACACTATTTCACTTCCTAATTAGTATCGTTCATAGACCACTCTAGTGCAAACTCAGATTCGGTTTCTTGATTGGAAACCGCCACTCTCCTTGCATAGCCATAAACTATGATAAAGAATATCAGAATCAATCAAAAATCCATATCCAGTGTCCTTCGTTGATCGAGTGAAAAATCTTAACTCAGATCGGTGTACATCACCTTGAAATCATATATTTGAATCTGGATCAAACAGTTATGCAAATAAAATAATATATGTACAACTTACTTATTCATTTCAATTTACTTCCATTCAATTTGATTTACAGTCAATCATTTACATTCACTTCATTTACACTCGATCAATTTACATTCATTTGTTCACATCCAACTATTCACATTATGTTTAACAACATTTCATTCCATATTTAATTTATTTATGGATCGTTTCATAAAATTATTTCGTTTTAACTTTTCCTAAGTTAAATCCTATTTAATTATCACTTAGTATTTTTCTTTCAATACTAATATCACGTAAGAACAATTCCATCAAATTTTTACTTAAGTTCATTATAAACATTTTTATATAGCACTTCTAATGTTTATTTTCACTTCATAACATAAGTTCATATTCAATTCCATTAAACAACTCAAATTCATATCCATTCCACAACCTAAGTTGTATTTTATTATACAACTCAAGTTCATATTTTATTAATTTGTTGCAAATCAAATTCAATTTCATTTAATCCATTCCGTTACCCCACTTGAGTTAAATTTCATTTCAAAAATCATCTCATTTAACTTAACTTAAGTTAAATTTTAATTTCATATCTCGATTCAAAATTTCTTTTCTTATATATACTATTTTCAAATTATATGCTTAGAACTTATTATCTTAGGTTTTCTCAAAACATTTGGATAAAATTTCAGGTTTTTAGCACCCGGTTTTATTTCAAATTATTTTCAAACCATATCTATACATAACTCCTTTATATATAAATTACACCTTTGGAATCTAAAACAAATTTGTTTTATCAAAACAAAACTTCAATGGTAGCAATTTCTCACTTACAAATACATAAATGAATATTGAGGATGCTGCAGTCATCACCAGAATTATTTTCCAGCGACTTAAGTTAGTTCAATGCTTTCTATTCCCTTTAAATCCTATTTCAAAATATTTCTAACTGAAATATTTTTGAAATAATACTACTATTATTTTTCTTAAACCTTTAGAATTTTTTTTTCCAAAATCAATGAGATTTACATTCTTAAACTTCTTATTTTATATGCAATTTTATTAACAAATCACATTTATAAATATACTTAGGAAATTCCATTTCCTTTCCATTCATAAATCACGTTTACAAATCATATTTATAAAATATCACTTCTTATGTAATTCATTTCACAAAAGTTGATTATTTTATTATAATCAATACTCTATAATTCATACTTATAAATTCACTTTCGTATATAACTCAACTACAGCTGTCTATCTTTGTTTAGATTATAACAACGACAACTTTTATTAGAACAACAACAAATGATAATAATCAAATATTATCATTCGCCAACAACCAAACACTCCATATATAACTATAATAATTTCGGAAAATTATTCATTTATATATAAAATATAATTTAGGGAAAATTATTTCATTTACCCAGTTTTCAAAACAATACTGTGTTGGTTTGCCTTGTTTAACCGTTCATAAACCCCTATCGATATCGTGGCGTCCCACATATCGACCAGAATTTATAAGCCACCTAACAAATAAATTAACACAATGTAAAACATTTTATATCACTAACAAATAAGCACTCATATGTTTACACTCAAACTCATCCTAGGGTCTTGCTTACCCTATCTCAAATGAGTAAATTCCCACCAAAGCTCTGATACCTGTTGGATCATAAGATTTTGAATGCTGACAAGATACGAAAGTTCACGAATCCACGACTATGACAACTCCGGACTCATCGACTCAATTATGTTTCGTATTAATATTGGTGTTAACTAGAGTAAATAAGTATATAGAGTCTAGTATAGTGATTTATTAATATATATCCTCAAGGTTCATCACTCACAAATTCGTTTACAAAATAGAATTTGTTTTATAAATTCTCATTCACACACAAAAGTTTAAATGCACCGAATAAGCAGTATTCAGTCGACTGAATACCCTATGTCAGTCGACTGATGCTGCATATATAATTTTTAAATAAGGCAACCAGTCGACTGAACTGCCTAGGTTAGTCGACTGATTCTGTGCAACTTTTTGGTGCACGTTTGAATTCAATCGACTGCCCAAGCAAGTTCAGTCGACTAAAAACTGCAACTGTCATATTTTCCAATAGACACTTCTCTTCATCAATAGATATGTTCTTCCTAGATGGTTATGGCTCTTGAATTCTGAGAGATACCTATTTCCAGAAGACATAAGTCATCACACACTATATATACACTCAAGATTTATAGATCAAAACACCTTAATTCTCTAATTTCTTTTATCTATAGCACTTAGCATTCTTGATTTCATTATCTACAAGCTTTCATACAATCATTGCTTTCATATCCACTTCCATATTCTTCAAAGCAATATTAGACTTCCTATTCTTCATACACACACAAATATACACATCTATCTTGAGGAAAAGATTATAGGAAGGGTGAACTACAAGTGACAAATCCGTGTTATTCAGAACACACAAAGTCAAGTTAAATCCAGTCTGTAAGAAAGTCCTGTTCGGTTTCTCAAGCAATCAAGTCCTGTTCTGTTGCTCAGGCGGTCAAAGTCCTGTTCGGTTGCTCGGGCGGTGTAATACCTAATCCTCCGGGTTCAGTGAGGGTTGCTAGCTATAATTCCAGAAGGAGTCTGGGACTGGACGTAGAATGGGAGTTCGAACCCGTATAAAAATCCCTGGTGTCATTTTACTGCTATTATTATTTTACAGTTATTTTCCACACTAGTTATTTATTATACTCCATATTACATGATCCTATAGCACAGCTGCTTTCATTTGCACTATATGGACTGTGGTGTGTGGCATACGCATTTTCCTTCCACTCCAACGCCTAGCATGAATTCTACAATGTCCACATGAAGGCGACGAGTTAGCGGAGATAACCGTTAACATGGACACTCAAAACCGTGTTAGCCATTTGTTTCTCTTCGATGACTTGACGGAGTTAAAGGCCATAGCTCTAAGGCCAAAAGCTTGCATAATGCATCGAGCCCTTACCCACACCATCAATCCTCGCACGGAAGCTATGAGAAGGTCTATCGAAGAGATTTTCAGTCCTTGTATGCCATTTGGGGAAATAGACGAGTGAATTGGGGCAAAGTAATCTTGGATGAATTCCAAACTTTTAACCAAAGTCGGATGCAAATGATCTACTATGGCGCTTACATTATGCACATTCTCAAGCATTTCAACATTCTGTTTATCGATTCCGAGTGCTCGACCATAGGCTCTTTGAATTCTAAGACTCTTAGCCTCATGAATTTACCAAAGCAATGCCTTGACCACACAATTATCACCTATGAACATTGGCTTGAAAACCAAGCCTCCGGTCAAGCACAACCTTCCGCTCGTCAACAAACTTCTCATATGCAAGCTTTGTCATCATCCCAACCTCCTCAACCCGAAAGGGAAGTCTACGAAATTCAAGAAGTGAATTCTCATGCTCGGTCCTAAGAAGCCGTATCCATTATATCTCATAACCAAAGACTTCTCGATCAACGAACATCTCGGGTGGAATCGTTTGTTTCTAGAGTTGACAAAAGCATCACAAAAGTCAACAAAAAGTTTAATCATATTAAGTCTTTTCTCAACAACATCTGGGAAGCAATCACATGTTCACAACCATTTTCAACCTCCGTTCAAGTGCCTACATCTCACGGGAAGCGTTCAGCGGAGCATTTCACTCGGTCAACCTCCAATGAAGAACAAAAGGAGGAAGAAGGTGAAGAAGTAGGCGATGAATCTGATGATGAAGAGACTGAAGGAAGCTCACATGGATGCAGCCAAGGTGATGAGTAAGAATCTCTTTTCAATTACTCTTGATATTTTAAAACTTCTGTGATGTTATTAAAACTTTTTCTTGCTTTCATACTATTTGGTATTTTGTTTGTTGTGGTTATGTGTAATTATTTAACTCTATATCTCTATGTATGTTGTGATGTACACTATCGTTCTACGATGATGTGATTGTTCTGTTTCTATGTTATATGCTACGTCTTTGTTTATATATATAAGTGTTCCTGTGTCATATTACTCGTATTTTAACTGTTCTATACTTTGAGTGCTCTCCTTTTTGACAATGACGAAGGGGGAGAAAAACATAAATTATTACCAGGAAATATAACATAGATTCAGGGGGAAAAAACAATATCAAAGTTGCAGGCACATACTTAGGGGGAGAGATAATACAAAGCTTGTCGAAGATTCGCTCATTACAAATGGAGTTGTCATCATCAAAAAGGGGGAGAATATTGGATCATAAGATTTTGAATGCTGACAAGATAAGGAAGTTCATGAATCCACGACAACGACAAATCCGGACTCATCGACTCAAATATGTTTCGTACTAATATTGGTGTTAACTAGAGTCAATAAGTATATAGAGTCTAGTATAGTGATTTGTTAAAATCAATAAGTATCAGTCGACTGATGCTGCATATATAATTTTTTAAATAAGGCAGCCAATCGACTGAACTGCTTAGGTCAGTCGACTGATTCTGTGCAACT
The DNA here is from genome assembly GCA_030737815.1 of Allium fistulosum. Classification (NCBI taxonomy): domain Eukaryota; kingdom Viridiplantae; phylum Streptophyta; class Magnoliopsida; order Asparagales; family Amaryllidaceae; genus Allium; species Allium fistulosum. Next base: position 1,152,275,310 of record CM060905.1, read on the forward strand.
TTATGGTGCACGTTTGAATTCAGTCGACTGCCCAAGTAAGTTCAGTCGACTAAAAACTGCAACTATCTTATTTTCCAATAGACACTTCTCTTCATCAATAGATATGTTCTTCCTGGATGGTTACAACTCTTGTATTATGAGATATACCTATTTCCAGAAGACCTATCTCATCACACACTATATATAAACTCAAGATTTATAGATCAAAACACCTTAATTCTCTAATTTCTTTGATCTATAGCACTTAGCATTCTCTATTTCATTATCTACAAGCTTTCATACAATCATTGCTTTCATATCCACTTCCATATTCTTCAAAGCAATATTGGACTTCCTATTCTTCATACACACACAAATATACACATCTATCTTGAGGAAAAGATTATAGGAAGGGTGAACTACAAGTGACAAATCCATGTTATTCAGAACACACAAATTCAAGTTAAATCCAGTCTGTAAGAAAGTCCTGTTCGGTTTCTCAGGCGGTCAAGTCCTGTTCTGTTGCTCAGGCGGTCAAAGTCCTGTTCGGTTGCTCAGGCGGTGTAATACCTATTCCTCCGGGTTAAGTGAGGGTTGCTAGCTATAATTCCAGAAGGAGTCTGGGACTAGACGTAGAACGGGAGTTCGAACCAGTATAAAAATCCCTAGTGTCATTTTACTGCTATTATTATTTTATAGTTATTTTCCACACTAGTTATTTATTATACTCCATATTACACGATCCTATAGCACAGTTATTTTCAATACCATGTGTGACGACCTACTTTTTCGTACAATTCAAGCTGACAATAAACCATACATGTCCAAACCAAATCAAATGGAAAGATGGATAGTTAAGGAAAAGAAAGAAGAAGAGAAGAAGAAGAGAAAAGAAGCTAAGACAACACGGAATCTCACAATCGCAACAAAACAATATATAATATAGTACCGATGATCTTTACAAAAGAGAAACTGTTATATTCATACATCCATCAAAGTACAACAATAATCACAATCATCAGCCTGGACAGTTATAACATCCTGTCCTCACATTCGTTGATAATTTCCATAACAAAGCAGCGGAAAATAAACATATACATGAATACGACTTGAAGACTTCCAACTCGTTTCCTGAACTCCAATGCATCCAAAGCAATATTTAAATATACTCGGTCTGACCCAAGCATTATAATGAAATAACACCCGAGTCAGTGTGGGAAACCAACATGAGAAAACACACCCAACTGGATTTAAAAGTTATAGGAAACCATTTGAAAATCAGGAGTATCTCGTAAGACCACGCCGCACATGCCTGTGTTTTTACCTTAAGATAACAAAACCATTTCATATGAAATCCTATGATATTATAATAATGTTTAATATACAAATACTTATGAATCATAGCCAAAATTGTTACATTAATTAAATTCCAGCATACTAGGTTCTACAATCAAAACCATGAAGGCTTGTATTAGAGAATGGATTCCAACTTTGAAAGGGTAACGGTCTACCCACTGAATCCATACACCTATAGATCAAGTGTACATGAGGCTATAACACGTTGCACCTATGCTACTCAAGATCAACACTATCCCCTTCTCGAGTAGCACCGAATATGATCACCCCTTGGTTGCAATCAACAACCACACAATGGGATTCCGAAACATACATGAATATCACTCTAGATTTGGGATAATCATACCCTACTTGGGTGCGACCCACTTAGCCCTACCGCATGTCCCTGCTTTATTCATTTCCTGGGTGTGACACTCGAAGAGGCCATGCTCTTTCCATTTATATAGCACTTCTCACATGGAATGCCAACACCGCCCTCCAAGAAACATTGCAATATCAGGACTCATCCATATATGTTCGTTCTAGGACTAAACGAAACGGTTGAGAGCTCCATCTCCAATTCCATCATCTTCAAGATGTCTTTACTTCGAACGCTTAAGTGTTTTTACTAGAAATATATTTTAAAAAACTTTTGAAAGAAATAAAGCATTAAACTCACTTTAGTCGCTGGGAAATAAATCTGGAGATGATTGCAGCATCGCTAGCATTCATTTTCGAGTTGTTGAGTGAGAATTGATACCAAAAGAAATTTATTTTCGATTAAAACAAGTTTTGATTGTGAAAAATTATTCTAAGTGTGATTTGATAAATATATGAAAATAGTTTTGAACTTATAAATTGAAATGATATGGAAGAAAAATAAGTTTATAATTTATGAATTTAAATTGGAAAATAAAATCGAATTTTAAAATGGTTGAACATTTGGTTAAACAAACAAAAGAAAATTTAAATTTAAGATATGAAATGAAATAATTAACCTGAGAAATGTTAAATATATATAGTTAATGAAATGAAAGAAATAAAATGAGGTTTAACTCAAGAAAGATTAAATAAAAGTGAATGGTATTTGAAATGAATTAAATAAAATAAGAAATGAAATTTTAAGTGAATCAAGTTGTATAACTTATAGATTTGAGAAATATTAAGATAAAAACAAACTTTAAATTTATTGAATGCGAATGATAAGAAAATTTAAAATAAAGTTAAATAAACCATGTAATGGATTAAAATGAAATGAAGTTTAACTTAATATTAAATAAATTGAATTGGATTTGAATGAAACTAGATAAATTAGTAAGTGAATTAATTCCAGTAAAGCTATAAAATGAACTAATAAAATGAATATGAACTTGAATTATAAAATGAAATGTAGTATAAGTTGTGAAAGAAATTGATTGAGAATAAATGAGTGTAAGAAAATTAATATGAATAATTGAATTTAATTTAGATTGGATGTAAATAAATTAAATGCAAATAGAACGGGTTTAAATAAATTGAATGATAACTAATTAAATATGAAATAATTTAATGAAATGAATTATAAAATGGATGTTATCTTAAGGAAGTTAAATGAAAGTGACTGTGATAAAAAGAAAAAATAAATTTATTTATTTGAGTTTGAGTTATAAAATAAAATTCACTTAAGTAAAATTAATGATATGAATTTGAATATGAACTAATGAAGTAAATCAGTGAGTTAATATGAACTTAAGTTATGAAAAATAAATAAATAAACATGAGTCGCACCTTATAAAATGGTTGTAATAAACTTAAACGATTTTATGAAATGGCTTAAAAACGATATTAGTACTAAATAGAATATACTAAGTGAAAATTAAATAAAATCTAACTTAAATGATTTATAAAATGATTCATAAATGAATTTATATGAGATATGTTAAAAAAAAGTGAAACAATTGGAATTTAACAAATTGAATTGAATAAATTGGATGTAAATGAAATAGGTTTGAATAAATCGAAAGTAAACCAATTGAATGTTAATAAAAATTAAATGTTAATGAGAAATGAAGTGTATAAATTTAATATGGACATTGGAAATGTAAATTGTGATAGTTTGGATTAATTAGATGAATATTAATAATTGTTGAATGGTTTCTTTGGTCATATATCATTGCTATTGCTGTTTTGGCTGCATATGATCGTTATGTTGTGAATTGGTGCTAATGCTTATAATTTGGATTCACATTTCATGTTACATGGTCTATTGAACTCATACATGTTTTATATCTTATAAGTAACTAATATTCTAAATTGAGTTGAGATAGGTACATACGAAGACTATTTGGATGTATACGCGCTTAATACGAGCGAACTCGCTCGTATTAATAATAATTAGGTACATATCTTGGATTACATACCGCACTATTATATTTTTCCCAACGGGATGCCTCATCATTGAGATGAGATTTATATTTGATATATATTTGGGTTATATATTGTATTGTACATTTTTTTCGATCGAGCCACACAAATGAGATTCTGCCGAAATTTTTCGTAAATCCAGGTGTTAGAAAAATTTTAAATTTTTAAAATTTTACAACTTGTTTTTATATATAAGTTGTAATTTCCGTAAAACCGATATTGGTGTGGCATAGCGAGAGTGTAGTAAAAGCTTTATAATAAGATTTTAATGTTTTATTAGTTGATTGTTTTGAATAAGATATATCTAATGTTAAATTCCTTATTTAGTCCCTTTTCGAGGATGAAAAGTTTTGAGTGGGGGAGAATGTAACGACCTGTATTTTTAACTATTTTAAATTATTAAATTTAATATAATTATTGAACAAAAATGGTTAGAAATAAATTTTTAATGATTATTAATGTAGTTATTTAAGATGAATTCGAATAAAATTTTGAAATAACTTGTTAACGGTAAAAAGTGAACGCTAACACCCGGTGTGTGTAATAGAATTGTGAAAGCACCACCCGTTGGTACGGGAACAGAATATAAGCTGAAAATAGCAGAAAAAGCAGTAAATGAACAACAGATTTATAGTGGTTCGGCCCGTAATTGAGCCTACGTCCACTTTATAGTCTTTTATTGCTGATTCGGTTACAATTTGATACAATATCCTTCAAAATACAATACAACTTGATCATGAAAGCACTCTTGACTACTAGCTCAATCTTTGATGATGAAACTCGACGAATCCGTGTAGGATGTTAGGAGCTCTTCTCGAAGATTGTTGTAGTGTCTCGAATGCTTGAGGATCTTTGATTGCTGAATGAGAGGAGGCTTCGACAGCGTAACGGCGCTTGGAGAAATGAATTGCCAAAAGTCCTTTTCATGTTGGAAGTGGTGGCCTATTTATAGGAGCAGATTTCTGAGCTCTCGGTTTGGCCAAGTCATGAGTCGTGACCGACTCATCATAAGTCGTAACTCGTATTCGACTTAAGATGTCTCGTGGGCGCCATATTTGGTCCATCTTGTGGCTTAGTTGGAAGACAAGTGCTAAGTCGCAGTCGACTCATCAGATCAAAGTAGCACATGCAAGGGCTTTGGATTCCAGCTTGATAGCCTGATGAGTCGTAAGACTGATGAGTCGTAAGACCTCATGAGTCGTAAATCTCCATGAGTCGTAAGCCTGATGAGTCGTAAGAATGATGAGTCGTAAGACCTCATGAGTCGTAAATCTTCTTGACTCGTTGAACCTGATGAGTCGTAAGACTGATGAGTCGTAAGACCTCATGAGTCGTAGAACCTCATGAGTCGTAGAGCCTTTAGCAGTTAGGCCGTTGATTCTTTTCAATCACTAAGTCGCCACATAACTTAAGTTGTTCACTTCTTATCTCGCAGGACTATGAGTCGTACACCTCTTATCTCGTAAGACCATGAGTCGTAAGAAGCTTGTCTTCGTTGAGTCATGAAGCTCTTAAGTTGCAGGCCACTTATAGCAAATCATGAGTCGTAGACGACTTATAGCAAAACATGAGTCGTAGACGACTTATAGCAACCATGAGTCGTAGACGACTTATAGCAAAACATGAGTCGTAGACGACTTATAGCAACCATGAGTCGGAGACGACTTATAGCAAACCATGAGTCGGAGACGACTTATAGCAAACCATGAGTCGTAAGAAGCTTGTCTTCGTTGAGTCATGAAGCTCTTAAGTTGCAGGCCACTTATAGCAAATCATGAGTCGTAGACGACTTAAGGCCTTCCAGATAGTTAGGTCGCTAGGCAAGTTAAGTCACTGAGTCTCTTAAGTCATAGAAGAGTTAACTTGATGAGTCGTAGCATGTTACGTCGAAACCTTCTTAAGTCGTAGAGACTTTAACTCGTTGAGTAGTTAAGTCGGAGACTCTTCTTAACTCGGAGCATTTCATAGCTCGGTATTGTTGGGTCGGAGCAGAGTTAACTTGCAATCTTAAGTCGACCACTTGTTAGGTCGGTTGGCTTCTAGGTCGGCATACATCTTAAGTAGTTAGGTCGCAAGCCCCTTTAGGTAGTTGGGTCGTAGACTCCCTTAGGTCGTAGCTCCCTAACCCGGTAGGTCGTGAGTCGTTCAAGCCGTGGATTCCTTTTCAGCAACTAAGTCGTGAGTCGTTGAGTACACAGGTTTTAGGCTTTTTAACTCGTAAGTCGTTGAGTACAAAGGACCACCGAAGGGGCACCTCGTTAATTGATTGCGATCGTTTGTACAAACAAACATCCAATCAAGCAACTTGCGCCTGTCCCGTGGACCCCTCCGACCATGAGAAAGTAACTTCCAGGCAATCACAAGCCCTCTTCGGAGGCACAAGCCCTCTTCGGAGGCACAAGCCATCTTCGGAGGCAAAAGCCCTTTTCGGAGGCACATTTCACCCGTGTAGAAGTGCAAAATGCTTCTCTTCAGAGACCCACTTCACCAGAGATGAAATACTACAAAGCCCTCTAACGAGGCACGCCAATAAATGGGAGTGCTTTACTCAATCAAAAAGATTGGTAGGACCACCGAAGGGGCACCTCGTTAATTGATTGCGATCGTTTGTACAAACAAACATCCAATCAAGCAACTTGCGCCTGTCCCGTGGACCCCTCCGACCATGAGAAAGTAACTTCCAGGCAATCACAAGCCCTCTTCGGAGGCACAAGCCCTCTTCGGAGGCACAAGCCATCTTCGGAGGCAAAAGCCCTTTTCGGAGGCACATTTCACCCGTGTAGAAGTGCAAACTGCTTCTCTTCGGAGACCAAAATTGCTTCTCTTCAGAGACCAAAAGACCTCTTCAAAGGCGTACTTCACCTTGCTTGAAGTACCAAAAATAAACCCTTTACTGGGGCATAAAATCAAAACCTTCTTCAGAAGCTCATTTCATTGTACAGGAAAATTCACTTTCAAACAAATAAAAGTGATCATTCCCAGAAGTCGAAATGTTCTTCAGGAAGAAAAAGAAAATAAAAATTTCTCTAAAGACAAGATATACTCTATTAAAAAGCAGAATAATTCTTCCCTGAAAAAGTGAAAAGTTATTCTCTAAAATAAGAGTATCGGTCTTGTGAGAGCAAGAATTATTACAATATACTTGTGGTATGGGGGCAGCATTATACAATTCAGTTACAGTAATAAAAGTAATATACAAGCGACATACCACAAGTTCATTGCAATATCACGTAATAAAGATGTGGAGTAAATGCGTTCTTGAAACACAGACAAAAAGTTTGTACAAATAGAAAGAATCGTTTACTCTACACTTCAAATGAAAAACAAATGTATTCCTACATACACAAGGATTTGTACAAGAAAAATATCTATTTATTTCAACACTGAGAAATTTTTTACATTGTACAGGTTACAAAAAGAAGCGGAGACCGGTATCCGCACAATCCCCGGTCAATACAAAAAGCAGAAAAGACAAAATCAAACTCATTTCCCCTTCTTCCCACCCTTGGAGCTTTTACCCGGCCTGGTAATTAGCTTCGTAGGCCGTATCGGAGAAGAAGGAGAAAGAGACTCAGCCGGATCAATCTCTGCTTCATCCCCAGCAGCAGAAGAACTCTTCTTTCCTTTCTTCGAAACCGCACGCTTTCCTTTCTTCTTGGAAGAAGACTCGCTCCCCGGAGCAAGAAATGTAGAAAGCTTTGTGTCATAGTCAAAAGACCGCTCCGGGGTCTTCTCGCTATCTTCCAGATCTTCTGCTTTCTGTTCCTCGGAAGCAAATGGTTCGTCCAAACCTTGAAGGGCTGCTATCGGTTCTTCCTGTGAACCTGGTTGAGAAGCTGGAAGAGGAGTAACTTGAGAAGGAGGAACGACAACTGAAGAAGGAAGAATTGGTGCAGTTTCCGGCACGACTGCTGCATAATAAAAGAAATCAAAATCAGTATTCTCCGAGAAAAAAGAAGACCGTGAATCGTCAAAGTTACCTGGAGAAGCCGGTTTGGCGAGATCAATCTCAAATTCCCGAGCCTGAAAGTCCTTCATTGCCTCTTCTTCTGTAGGAGTAGTCACAACTGGATGTGAAGGATGAGAGCTGGAATCCATAATGTTTGCATCAGCCGAAGTGGAAGTATGAACAGGGGCAGTTAAAAGAGCTTCCTCTTTTGAGAGCTCTTCTCCCAGTGATTCAGCCCGTGCTTTAACAAGCTGCTCCTTCCCTCTAACCAGAGCGGCGCGAGCCTCATCATCAAGATAGCGAGCCTCAAATTTTGCTTCCTCAAATTTTGCTTCATCATAGCCGGCACCTTTAAACATATCAAGTGCGGCCTCCCACACTTCCGCCAGAGTGATTTCATAATCTGGACCCAGAAAAGCAAGGCTCCCACGACCCAGAACGCAGTGTAAATAAAAGTCGAATAAGGTAGAACTGATGTTTGCTTTCGTTGCCTCGTGTGATTGTTCAGCCGCTTCTTTTTCGGCAATGGCAGCAACCCTACCAGTAATAGCCTCATCACGAGCTGCCTCAGCTTTAGCGAGTCGAGACTTTAATAACTCAATCTCCACGTTCTGGGAGGTGACTTTTTCCCACAGTTCGGCGTTTTCTGCGCGATACTTCTCATTAACATGCTGTTCGGCGGCAAGCTTCATTTCTACATCTCTTTGTGCTGCATGTGCATCCCGCACTTGCTTCTGAAAAACTTCTTCTTTTTGAGTATATGATGCAGAAGAAGAAGCGAGATTTTCCTTAAGCTGCTTAACTTCAGACGCAAGCCTTGCATTATCGTCTGCAATACTCGTCATCTCCGCATCATGCTGCTTACGCCATTTGTCCCACTCAGATTTATCATTCTCCATGGTCATCATCGCCTCAAGGTTCATATGGTTGACCCTTTGAAGTTCATCAACCAACTTCTTCCATCCAGACATTCTTTCAATATCAAGCTTGACAGCATCGACATTTCTCAGCATTGCCTGCTTATCAATAGGAATCAAATCTAAGTCGAAACGGACTCCTCTTAGACACCAATTCGGAAATCGGCTCTGAAGTGTTGGAGGGCCGTCTTTAACTTGATATTTTGGCCTGTTAATGATGGTTTGAATATCAGATCCCTTTAGAGGAGGAGAACCGGCCGGAATGTCAGAAGAAATGGGAGCGTTAGTCTTCTCAGAAATAGCAGGCGCGTCACTTGGCTTAGATCGTTTGCTCGATTCATCAGTAATTTGAGTCTTCCCTTTGTCGTCATAAGACTTTCGCTTATGAGAATCATGAGTTCTGTAAGAAGAATCATATCGATCAGCATCTCTTCTTCTCTACCGCTGCTCATAATCCCATTTTTCTTGAGCCTTCCTTTCGGCCCGTTCCTCATCTGTCTCTCTCTGGCCACCAAGATATTTCCCGAAGTCATAGGATCCACGTCCTCCATGACGCTGAAATGAGTCATAATATGAGCCGGAGCGTCCCATTGTAGAACCTGAAATTGGAAAAGAAAGGCAAGTCTTAGAAATTTTCAAATTAAAGGAGCTAAGTGCATATAAGTGCTAAAATCCTAAGTGTGTGTGGCGTGTGGGCTATGCGCGTCGGACTACAAACCACTTTTTTGTGTGGAAATGGCGACGGCTTGTATAGAAGGCGTTGTGGTTTGTTGCAAGGAAGAAGTTGCTTCGATAACAGGAGGGACCACTTTAGAAACATCATCTTTAAAGAGCTCCTGAGAGGTTATCATAATGTCGCTCAGACTGTCAAAAGTATCATCGCCATGGTGCATGGGAGAATTATCTTTTTCAACTTCCACCTCAGCCGTCTTTTCAAGAGTGTGAAGATTTTCCTCCTCTTCAACAACCGGGGCAAGTGCTAACTTACTGGACGATCCAGCAATGTCGGTAGAAGTAGAACACTTTACCAATGAAGTCTCAGCGGTAAGATCTTGCGGTAAAAATTCTTTAGCAGGAACAGGGGCATCTGATTCCTCAGCAGGAGAATCAGGGACTTCATGTGGCTGAGTGGAACGGGAAGGATGTAAGAGTCCAAATTCGTGGAGGAACTCATCTCTCAATAGGAATTGAACACTCCTCTCCTCAACCGGCACGACCATAAGCCTCTCAAAGGTAGTTTTGTGACGAGTTTCCCTAGAGGGGGGAGGGAGCGCTGAAACAGTAGAGAAAGAAGTTAACATTTGACAATTTGGACTTCAAAGAATTTTAGAAAACACAGGGAAAAGATAGATAGTCTTACTTCCCACTCTCCAAATGGCGTAAAATCCCGGGGGACAGCGAACAAAGAAAAACTGGCTTAGAAACCCAGGAACGCTTTCAGGAAGACCAATAATCAGTTTACGGTTCCTGGCACTCCTTACAACTGTGATAGAGGGATGGTCTTTGTTCTTTGTAAATGAGCACAGGAAGCAAATTTCTCCAAAACTGGGAAAACGGTCCAGCATTCTCCTAAAAAGCACACACAGTCCCAGCAGGATGGCGTAGCCATTAGGATGAAGTTGAAAAGGGGAGATGGATAATCGAAGGAGAAGTTCTCGAAGACAGTCATTAAACGGGGGAACCGCTCCACTCAAGCACATTTGGCGGTTCACTGCGACAAAGCCATGGGGCGGCCTATCAGCAGTGTCATTTACTCCAGGGAGCAAGGCGTCATATTCAGCAATGCCAAACTGGGTGCATAGTTGACGGAAGACTTTATGACTCAGAGTGGTAGGAGTCCTTTCCGGGGGATCATTCAACGGAGTAGCAATTGGAAAAGCTTCTCCACTTGGTTCCAAGTCTTCTTGATGAGATGCCATTCTACACAATCAGCTGAATGTTCAAAAGTGAAGGTGCACGTTTCCTAAAAGTGTGAAGTGCTGTGCAAAACTAATGAAAACAAGAAAAAACAAGTATAACTGGAATTAAACTAACTGACAATCAGGCGAATACGAGATTTCAGAACTTGTTAATACTCAAGTGTAGTGTTAATGCAGACAAATCAGTTTTAGTTTACCATTACGATTTTGCTTTAATACGTCACTTGAGTTGGTTATTGTGTAGCATTTCACTCATACAGTTCATTTAATTTAACTTTCTCTTTATCAACTAATCTGTCATTCGATGTGGGCAGTCAGTGGCAGTATATTCGTCCCAGTATTCTGTGAATGTTGTGTTAAGCAGGTTATTAGCATTAAAGTCAAGACAGTGTGAGAGGTAACACAACACAGTTCAAATTCAAGAGTTCAGCCAACTTCTGTGCAAAATCATCTAAGTCTTAAGTCGTTGAACGACCAATCATGAGTCGGGGCTTTTAGATTGTATTAGGCGAGTCAAGATGCTCAAGGCATGTTCTCTTAAGTCAGGTCATTCAAGTCCAAGAATTCGAAGTCATAGAGTTCAAGTTATTAAGTCGTTCGGATGGGTTCGCGAGTTACGAGTTAAGGGCTATCTCACCCACGACCTAGTCATTCAGATGTGCTTGCAAGATTAAACCTTAAGTGTTAACTCGTCCACGACCTAAGGGGCAAGCTATGAGTTAAATCAAGTCGTTAGTCCTTAAGTCACACTGCAAGGAAAAGTTTCAAATCTGAATGCAAAAATGCAATGTCCTAGGTCGTTACCGACCTACGACCTACTAAAGGTCGTCAAAAATTAAGTCGCGATTTCTGTTCAAAGGTGTTAAGACGTTCATTCTCCCCAGTACATCGATTCGCCGAACTCCTAACCCGTTAACCCATTAGCCTCTCCTTCAACCAAAACTCTCGTCCCCTCAACGCATTCAATCATCTCAAAATCACCATACACCTAGTGTAATGATATTCCATCACAAATCACAAATCGGTCAAACTGAATCGCCGCAATCCATCGCCTTGTTCACACAAAACTGTCCAAGGCTAAGACAAATCATCTAGAATCCATCAATGATCGATTGAAACAAGGATTGCAGAGAAGTACGGCATGAGAAAAGTGGGTCGATGGCGAAAATGGGATTCATAATTCAGTTATAGTCGGGGATTGAATAATCAAGTTCACTTACGCAATATAACGATGGGGATAACTGGCGATCGAGTATTTGAATTCGTCTTAAGAGAGCTCGAATGCTTGCAAATGGCAGAATAAGATGATAAGAACAAGTGAAGGAGGAAAAGGAACGACTGAAGCTATTTATGCCCTGGGACAGTGAAAGATGAATCGACACATCCGACTTACGATTTATACTAAGTCGTTCGCGACCTACGACTCATCTTAAGTCGATCGCGATCTAGCGCACTCATCAAGAAGCGAGCTAAGGAAATCGAAGCACACGACTTACGACTTAAGACGTATACTTCGAGGGGCAAATGTTAACTCCCTTTTAGCAACGACTTACGAGTTAAAAAGCCTAAAACCTGTGTACTCAACGACTCACGACTTAGTTGCTGAAAAGGAATCCACGGCTTGAACGACTCACGACCTACCGGGTTAGGGAGCTACGACCTAAGGGAGTCTACGACCCAACTACCTAAAGGGGCTTGCGACCTAACTACTTAAGATGTATGCCGACCTAGAAGCCAACCGACCTAACAAGTGGTCGACTTAAGATTGCAAGTTAACTCTGCTCCGACCCAACAATACCGAGCTATGAAATGCTCCGAGTTAAGAAGAGTCTCCGACTTAACTACTCAACGAGTTAAAGTCTCTACGACTTAAGAAGGTTTCGACGTAACATGCTACGACTCATCAAGTTAACTCTTCTATGACTTAAGAGACTCAGTGACTTAACTTGCCTAGCGACCTAACTATCTGGAAGGCCTTAAGTCGTCTACGACTCATGATTTGCTATAAGTGGCCTGCAACTTAAGAGCTTCATGACTCAACGAAGACAAGCTTCTTACGACTCATGGTTTGCTATAAGTCGTCTCCGACTCATGGTTTGCTATAAGTCGTCTCCGACTCATGGTTGCTATAAGTCGTCTACGACTCATGTTTTGCTATAAGTCGTCTACGACTCATGGTTGCTATAAGTCGTCTACGACTCATGTTTTGCTATAAGTCGTCTACGACTCATGATTTGCTATAAGTGGCCTGCAACTTAAGAGCTTCATGACTCAACGAAGACAAGCTTCTTACGACTCATGGTCTTACGAGATAAGAGGTGTACGACTCATAGTCCTGCGAGATAAGAAGTGAACAACTTAAGTTATGTGGCGACTTAGTGATTGAAAAGAATCAACGGCCTAACTGCTAAAGGCTCTACGACTCATGAGGTTCTACGACTCATGAGGTCTTACGACTCATCAGTCTTACGACTCATCAGGTTCAACGAGTCAAGAAGATTTACGACTCATGAGGTCTTACGACTCATCATTCTTACGACTCATCAGGCTTACGACTCATGGAGATTTACGACTCATGAGGTCTTATGACTCATCAGTCTTACGACTCATCAGGCTATCAAGCTGGAATCCAAAGCCCTTGCATGTGCTACTTTGATCTGATGAGTCGACTGCGACTTAGCACTTGTCTTCCAACTAAGCCACAAGATGGACCAAATATGGCGCCCACGAGACATCTTAAGTCGAATACGAGTTACGACTTATGATGAGTCGGTCACGACTCATGACTTGGCCAAACCGAGAGCTCAGAAATCTGCTCCTATAAATAGGCCACCACTTCCAACATGAAAAGGACTTTTGGCAATTCATTTCTCCAAGCGCCGTTACGCTGTCGAAGCCTCCTCTCATTCAGCAATCAAAGATCCTCAAGCATTCGAGACACTACAACAATCTTCGAGAAGAGCTCCTAACATCCTACACGGATTCGTCGAGTTTCATCATCAAAGATTGAGCTAGTAGTCAAGAGTGCTTTCATGATCAAGTTGTATTGTATTTTGAAGGATATTGTATCAAATTGTAACCGAATCAGCAATAAAAGACTATAAAGTGGACGTAGGCTCAATTACGGGCCGAACCACTATAAATCTGTTGTTCATTTACTGCTTTTTCTGCTATTTTCAGCTTATATTCTGTTCCCGTACCAACGGGTGGTGCTTTCACAATTCTATTACACACACCGGGTGTTAGCGTTCACTTTTTACCGTTAACAAGTTATTTCAAAATTTTATTCGAATTCATCTTAAATAACTACATTAATAATCATTAAAAATTTATTTCTAACCATTTTTGTTCAATAATTATATTAAATTTAATAATTTAAAATAGTTAAAAATACAGGTCGTTACATTCTCCCCCACTCAAAACTTTTCATCCTCGAAAAGGGACTAAATAAGGAATTTAACATTAGATATATCTTATTCAAAACAATCAACTAATAAAACATTAAAATCTTATTATAAAGCTTTTACTACACTCTCGCTATGCCACACCAATATCGGTTTTACGGAAATTACAACTTATATATAAAAACAAGTTGTAAAATTTTTCTAACACCTGGATTTACGAAAAATTTCGGCAGAATCTCATTTGCGCGGCTCGATCGAAAAAAATGTACAATACAATATATAACCCAAATATATATCAAATATAAATCTCATCTCAATGATGAGGCATCCCGTTGGGAAAAATATAATAGTGCGGTATGTAATCCAAGATATGTACCTAATTATTATTAATACGAGCGAGTTCGCTCGTATTAAGCGCGTATACATCCAAATAGTCTTCGTATGTACCTATCTCAACTCAATTTAGAATATTAGTTACTTATAAGATATAAAACATGTATGAGTTCAATAGACCATGTAACATGAAATGTGAATCCAAATTATAAGCATTAGCACCAATTCACAACATAACGATCATATGCAGCCAAAACAGCCATTTTGGAAATTACCTGTTTTAATTAATGAGTGAAAATAGCCATTTTGGCCACTGTCTTGGATTTCGATGAAACCAATTTCATCGAATCCATAATAGTGAATTATTGTGGGATTTCAAGTTTCGTAGTGATCGGACTTGTCGTTTGGCTGTGCGAGCTTGAAACGCGTAGAAATTTATTTAAGGAATTTGATTAAAATAAATTGATTTTTGAAAAGCTATCTTCTGCATACGATTGAATTAGTCCTCGAGACTAGTTCCACTGCGTTCAGAATGGGGGTAAAACATTAGGAATGCTGGATGGCATGCTTCGTTTGGAGTTCGGGATTTTACGAGTCAATCGGGCGAGATATTTTCGTATTAAATAATATTATTTCACTCCTTCCAACAAAACGTACACCACTCCGCATACATTCTATCAATTCCCCCGTACCCTCCTTTTTTTTCTCAATTCAAATCATAGCCGATTAAAGATTAAAAAAATGAACGGAAAGAAAAAAACAAATGGAGGCGCGCATGAGGCAGGGGAGCATCGGCGGCAGTCGCGGGAAAGTTGGCGTTCGTCGTTGGTTTTCTAGGGTTCGTTGCATTTTTGGTTTTCTCGTTTGAGCATGATGGGAGACTGGAGGTGGACTGGTGCGGTGTGGATCTGGGCATGGCGGCGACGGCGTTGACGTTGCGGCGGATGGCAGGTCGGCGATGGGGCGTTGTCGATCGTTCGTTTATATATAAAAAAAAGAGAGGAAGTAGGACTCGCGTTGCCTAGAGTTGGTCGAGCGCGATCTGTACATGTGAGAAGGAGGTTTAGCTTCTAAGCGTGATTAACAGGAGGTAATTAAATGCTAATTACTTTGCTAATTAATTAATTAATTATATCGAATGCTAATTATTGCGTAATTTCTCCATACGAGGTCCATTTCGAGCGAAACCAATTGCACTGGATTCGTATCGACGTCGTCTGCGATATGGGGTCGATTTGGAATTTATTTGATGCTAAAAAAATTTACAGTTTCAAATAAAAAAGGTGAGTGTTTTAACGCTCACGACGTACTATAATATTTTTATGTTAGTTAAATTGGAATCGTGAAGTTATCTAATTTTATTGACTGTTGTTTGAAATTGAAATTGACATATGAATTGACTGTAGGAATTAATTGATAGTTAAATTTGAAATTGGAATTTAATTGCCAGTAAAATATCTGATATTGATAACTATGTAATTGTTTTGAATTATTGCCTGATCTGGATGTTAATTGAAATTAAATGCTATTGGTTGATATTTTTGATGATTTGGATATTTATTTATTTTGATAAACCTTGTTGTCACCCTGTATATTATTTGACAGTATATAAAACCGTTAATCGAATTATTTCGAATAAATTAAGAAATAGGTTGAAATAATATATATCTATCCCTAAATTAAATTGAAATACTGATTCATTTGGCCATAGGATAGAAAATTATATACGAACACTGGATTTTGTTAAATTAAATGGCTTTAAAATTTTTGATTTGAAATTATTTAAATGATTTTGATTTAAAGAAACAAAAATCAAATTTATCGAAATCGAATTATTTTCGAACTTGAGCTCAAATGTGGAAATGTGTTAAACGAAATAAAATGAAATTTGAGATTTTGAAGTTATAATTGAAATATGATTTGAGTTTTGGAAATTGATTTGTTTTAAAGGATTTGGATTTTTATTCGAACTTCGAAATATTGCTAAGTAAACGTAATTTAAAATGGATATTTCAAATTGAACTTGAAATCGAATTATTCTAAAAGATTTGAACCTTAAATTGAATATTGAAGTTTAATTTGATTTAAGTGATTTAAATCTATATTCTGAAATTGAACTTGAATTTATATATATCGAAATGGTTTATTATTGAGAAATGAATGAAAATTAATTCAAATTGGAATCGTAATTGAAATTAACTGGAATTGAATTAATTTGAAATCGAAATAGAAATTGATTTGAACTGAAATTAGAATCGAAGTTAATTCGAATTGAAATCGGAATTGAATCGATTTAAATTGAAATGGAAATTGAAATTGATTTGAATTGGAAGGTTTGGAATTGAATCTGTTTGACTTTGAAACTATTTTCAAATAAATTATTTTAATATAAACTGTTTAAAGACTATCTTTTAAATATTCAAATTATTTTTATTTTCCAGACTATTTCCTATATAAACAATTTTCATAAACTATTTTATATCATACTATTTTAACTATTTAAACTATCTAAAATTATTCAAACTATTTTCTTAAAACTCAAACTAGTCAAGGCTAGAATGTCTATATTTAAGTCATTGATTTAAATATGAATTGGGTTAAAATGGAGTTATAACCTAAATTGAAATTCGAAAATTTTGGAAGCGAAATCGAGATATTGAGGCGAAAATGATTTTGAAGTGAAATAGTATATTTTGAATAAATATGATGATTTTGAAAAAAAAATTGATTTGAAGCGAATATGATATTTTAATATCAAGTACGAATTGTTTTCGAAATGTAAAAGTACGAACCTGTGTGTAAAACGACGTTTGGTTGTTAAAGAGATTGTGGCCTCTTATCGGTATACTCTCTGTCAATATTGGAACCATTTTAACAACTGTGTACGTGGAGGAGACTCTAGAACAAAGTGGTTGGATTTGGCGTCGTTTACTGGATTTGATGAAAGAGAACGATGATGGATAGACCCCGGCACTTGTGCCAAGTTGAAATGACTAAAACAGGACGGCTTGATAGTGCCAATTGGGCTAATTACCCCTAGCAGGCATTTATTCTTCGATTTTCTTGGACTCGGTCCATATTATTACTCTTGTTGTTGGTTTCGATTGGTGCACCTTGATTTGGGATAGCCTCCCTTTGACTCGATATGGGATGGATGGACGTGGTGGTAGGTCGTGGCTACGATGCGTTACCACCAGCCCTGCGACCCGAACTGGCAGTATCCTACCTTGGGCATTGCCTCACATGCCTTATCATACTTTTATCCCTATACGAGACTCCTACGATTTTGTTTTAGTGTTGTCGTATCACGGCGCATCCCTATCCCCCGACGTGCTACTGGGGCGTTATACGCAAACTGTACAATGCTTAAAAACGCTTAAGGGGGGTTAATGTAAAGCCTTAACGCTAAGAAAAATATTTATTTTACCGATTAGACATTATATATGTAGTGTATTCTACTATTATAAATATTTTGATGGATCCTTAAGAGATGGAAAATCCCGTAACATCTCTTGATTTATCGCACGCATGTTATACACTGGATAGGAGATGTGAAACCCCGTAAACATCTTTGACGCTATTACACTCATGTTATGTGATATCAATTTGACTCACATAAGGATATTTTAGTCTTGACTCTAGTGGTTTGTCTTTTCATTACGCTCAGGTCAGCCCTAAGTATTTCAGCGCGTTGAAGATCATTTTCTAGAGGACGAAGATGAAGATTTGGTATATTATTACTATTATTATTCCGACATCATGTTTTCTGATGCATTAATTTATTTATCCCTGTTGTATATATAACTCTGATAAATGTTGTATAAATTATAATCAAATGTATACTATAAACAGCTTCATGAACTATTTATTTGATTATTATATTTTGTCATTCCGCCATGAGATTCTGTGTTTGTTTTCTTCTTCTTTTCTTATTTTTCTTAATTAACCCAATGATTATCTATGCTCCAGATTGTTTAACTTGGACATGTGTGGATTATTGTCGATTAAAACCTTTCGAAATGTGGGACGTCACATCCACTAATTCATTATACATATATATAACAAATGATAAAACCTTATCAATTATTTTAAAATTAGGTTTCAATCAAATTATTTTTTAGTTAAACAATAATTTCCAAAACAAGAACAAAAGGAAAAATTAGGCACAAATAAATTCATCGTAAATTTTACATCCAAACTATAAGAACAATATGAATAACTAATTAAAAAAATGTAACATATGATAGCTCCAATGTTAACAAGATAAACATATAATCAAAAGGGGTATGACACGAAGTAAATCTAAATCAAGTTAACATTATGTACATATATTATTAAACAAGATGCGATAAAAAGGGATTTAGTTAAGTTAAATGATAAGCTTATATTTAGATGTAGTATGCAAATGATCTGAATCATATGAACAAGACGAATATAAGAATAAATAAAAATAGAATTTTACTTTAAGATATTGCCAAAAGGATGCACCCTGAATAATGAATAAAAATCTCTTAGAATCTTGAATCAACCCTCAGCCACGATTAGGAAGAGAGGGAGAGAAAGAAAAGCGAATGGGCTGTTGAGAAGATAGAAATGAATAAAAGATATTTTGTTTTAAAGGAAACATTAAAACCTTTCAATTCCCTCCTTTAAGTGTTTCCCTATTTAATTGCTCATCAAATATCATCAAATCCTCTCCCTTTTCATTATATATGCTCAATCATAAAAGGTATCACATGGCCTTAAAAAATTTCAAATAGCATTTAATCTATTTAAATCCAATTTAAATATTTTATCGATATCGTATATTAATATGCACATTTATAACTTTTACATACACGCTTTATTAAGTGGAAATTAGCCACAAGGGCCTTTTTAGCAAGTGGAATTAGTTTCTAGGACACACAACTGAAATAATTACTTTCAAGGACAAAACGTAAAATAATTAATTTCTAGGGCCTAAAAACCTATGAAATTATGTCATTGAAAGTAATTGGACTGCTGACTTTGTCCTTGAAAGTAATTATTCTGCTGATTTTGGCCTTGAAAGTAATTTCTTTGAAATTGTGTCCTAGAAACTAATTGGACTGCAAAGTTTGTCCTTCTGGTGAAATGCCCCCTTTATTAAATACTAATGTTATTAAAATAAATCAAATATAATTTAATAACTAATATTTGATGGATTTAATTAATTTAATTAATTTAAAATGACCATAAGTCGACTAAATTATGTGGTTTTTAAAGTACTCATCATTACGATTGTGCGATTCGAAGGTGTAAATTCAAATATGATTAATATCAAATAATTCAAATATTAACGTTCACGCATCAACTTTCCAAATGGTGTGATATTTTGGCTAAATTTATCGCTTACAAATCTTTATGATAAAATCTAATTTTACTTATTATAAGCGGTACCTAGCAGTAACTATTATTTATATCTATTCACTTCGTCAACACCATATCATATTAGGACTTATGGAATTTGGTTTTGGTAAACTTCCATCATCCCCCAAATAATAACAGTTATTATTAATCATACTGCACTGACCAGAGTCTTTGACTTTGAGTTGACTATAGTTGGCTGTAATATTAACCCCATAAAACCAAGGATATGAATTCTCTATTAAATAATGTTTCACTTCTAATGCTTTAACTTAGACCCAACTATAGTTGTTTCATGCCATGATTTAACTATAATCAAAGTGGAGTGTCAACATTGAAGTTCAACGGTATTCTCAAGCCAGGAAAACTGTGTAATATCATCACTTTGAAATTCTAGTTTGACCTTAGTTATATTAACCAATGGAAAACTCCAAAGCAAGTCATTCCATAATTAACCAATTATTATCAGAAATTAACTCTTCGGTACCCCTCAGCAACCATGTGTAATACACTGTCCAACATTTGAAGAGCGTTACACACTCTTGTCTTAATGGAAATATCGATATCCCATCTCTAAACATCTTGACTAGGAATATTTAAAATAATATGTTATTTTTAATATGACGAATTTCTTATGATTGCAACACATTGTAATTACTATCACATAACATATCATTGAAGGATTTTTTATTTAATATACTTTAAATTAATTACTTAATTAACTATATCATAATATAATATGTATATAATAGACAAAATGCACCTTTTATTTTGAACATGATTGATAATCGAGTTAGATATAAGTGATAAATTACATGATTGTCCTTAGGGAATATTCCTAGCTCTAACAGTCTTCTTCTTGCACTTGAGTCAATTATGGAATTTTATTCCAACTTCTTCGATCAGTTTTCTCAACAACTAATCAGGTTAATCCCTTGGTGAATAGGTATGCTGTTTTGTTTTAATTATCTACTCTACTAATCAACTCTCTTTGATGTTGATAAAATGCTTTTATCACGTCGAACCCTTGAAATTTGTTTTTCGACTTCTAATGAGCTTAAGGTTCCTTTAGGAACTATATCACAACATTGTTATCATATAATAATGTCATTAGATTCTCAACATTTTGGAATATCCTTTAGATCAGTTATAAATTTGTATATTTATTTATACTTCTTATATTGCATCTATTTAAGGTGATGTACTTAGCCTTTGGTTGCCACTACTTGTTGTTTATTACATTTCTAAAATTAAAGTTCTGAACTTAAGTTCGAACATGAATTTAGGATTGACATACTATACTCGATACCACTTATGAAGTTCGAATTCGGCGCTCCTTCATAAGAAGTTAGTTGTTTCTATAAACAATCCTATAGAATTCCATAAATACTCGAGAACACTCTAAAGTGTTATTTAATGATCTTACTTCGAATTTATTACTTTCTTTATGTATCAAATACATGAGTGAAGTGTGATAATGTAGACAATATAACATGTGTCATTATTCTTATTGCTAATGCATAAAGAACCCATCATACACTGTAACCACTCGGAATTTTACTACTTTAATAAATTTTATAATTAAAATAAAATTATTTTAGATGATAAATAATGATGGTGAAATTGTTTTTCAAATTTATTTACAAAAATATTTAGTTCGACGAAAAATCAAAAATGTGATCGGAATTCGTTTTTCGAGCTTTCGTCGTCTAAATGTTGTCGGAAATATTTTGAACAGTTTAGTATAAACAAAAAACATTCAAAATATAATAAGTTAGGGTTATATAACGTGTATATACTTATATATATATATATATATCTTTATGTGTGTGTACAGGTGATGCCACATTTACTATAAGTTTAAAATAAAATAAAAAGATGTCATTGGAAACATGTTTAGACATAAGTACAAGGGGTTATTAATGCATGTCGACTTAAGTAATCATTTATAGGGACAATAGGGAGGTTAGCCTTTACAAGAAGGGAGGGGGAGGACAACATGGATGATGTGGCAAAGATTTAAAGGAGGGTATGTACTTGAGGGTAGTTCGGTAATTTTGCAAATGCATTTTATATAAAAACCAATTCTTATATTTTTCCTCATTTTATCATTTTTATGCTTACTTCTACATCTACTCCAAGTATCTAAACGCTTCTTCCATGGCTTCTTAGGAAATTTTAAAGTTTAAAAATTTGAGCTTTATTCACTTCTAAATGTTTATACCTTGTTTAAACGCTCCTACTTCCATCCTTACATCTTCTCTTCCAAAAACAAGCCACCACACCCTTGCTCTCAACCATGGTCGAGCACACCCCTTCCTAGGTCGATACCTTTTTGTTTGCTTAAGCCTATAAAAACTTCATTTTTCCTAAGTCAAAGCATGGATCTAGGCTCGGGTCAAGTTTTAGTGAAGTTTGGTGGAGTTAGTAAGAGTTTGGATAGCTTAAAGTGAGTAAAGCTCACAACTTTTCAAAAAGTTTTCAATTAAATTTTTTATGCTTCTTGGTTCTAAGTTAGATGCTTATTTAGATGGATTTGATGATGGTTGTATGCGTATGCATGTGTTTGGATGTGATATGTGTAAACTTTAGAGTTAGTAAGAAAAGTTAGAAAGTTAAAGTTAGTAAGAAGTTTCAAATTAGGACCTTGCTTATATTATGATGGCACGTTCAATATTTGTGTTTGTAAACATATATACCAAGTTATAGGCTAAAGTTAAGTTGGCATTTGAGTTTATCGTATGTTGAAGCATTGAGATCCTTGGATTTAACTTGATTTCAGTTAGGTGTTTTATGAAAAGTTTATAAAGTTTGTAACTTTATGCCTTTGGTCTTCAAAAACTTTATTTAAAGTTATAAAAACAGGTTGAAAGTAAAAATATAGTGTCTTAGAAATGATTTGGAATAAATCAAGTTTTGTAATTTACGGGTCATATAGCGATAGTTGCTATAAGTGCAGTTCAAAAAACGAACTATTTTCGAAATCTAAGTGTATTTAACTTAACAATCTTTTGAAAAGCGTTTTCAAACTTATGTTAAGTATTTAACAAAATTATTTAATTATTTAATTATTTATCTAATGATTTATTAAGTAAAGTAATTAGTACTTAATCGTTAGTTGATAAAGGTAATTAGTACTTAAGTGTTAATCAATTAAGTTAGTTTCAATTAGTTGATTAATTAAAGTTAATTATTTTTTATTTAATTAGTGGTTAATTATTTAATTATTTATTAAAGATTAATTATTAATTAATTATTTATTTATAAAAGGGTTTAAATAATTAATTAATTAATAATTAAGTAAGATTAATTAAGATTTGATTAAGATTATTTTAATTATTAATGAAGGGTTAAATTATTATTCAATAATAACTTAGAGATTAATTATGGTTTAAATATTTATTAAAAGATTAAATACTATTTAATTATTTATATAAAGGATAATTATTATTTAATTATTATTGAGTTAAAAGTTAATTATGGTTTGATTATTAATTAAAGGTTTAACTATTACTAAATAAAGAGTTTAAATGTTATTTAATTTTTAAATAAATATTTTGAGGTTTTAAACCACTTTATTTCTGAAGATCGGTTTTGTTTAACATTAAGTTCCCTTTAAAGAATGTTTTTAAATCCAAGGGATTTCTTTGTCGATCACCTTCAATAACTTCGTTGAATATGAAACCCAATGACATTTGTTTAGCAGAATAAATCATCATTCTGCTAATTAAGTTATATTTGACATCTGTTAGGAGAACCAAACACCATTCTGCTATTATATTAACTTGGTTATGTGTTTAGCAAAACAAATCCACGTCTACGATTATAGTAACTTGGACATCTTACCTATATGTTGATTTGTTTGTTTTTGGCTAATTTCCTTTACATACTTGTTTGTTAAGTAAATACCCATGATATAACTTGGATAAGTTAAACTGAATTAAAATAAAAACTATTGTGATCACTAAGCCTTTTTCTAATTTTGTGAAGTCAAATGTTTTATTTTATCCTTTTTAAAAAATGGTTTAGAGATTTATTACCATTTTAAATAAGATATGTAAAGGATGATTAAATAGTATTTTTATTAAAGGCATTTTTAAGTAATTTAATACCTTTTTAAAGGTTTGTTAGAAAAGCATATTTTTGTTAATATGATCTCAAGGTAAATTTATTGAAGGATGCTTTAAATAATAACTTGTTTAAAAGTTGTTTTAAATAATTGATTTTAATAAATAACTTTATCGATTTAAGTTTATTAAAGAAGTTTTGTTTTAAAATAAGGAAAGTTTATAAAAGAAGTTTTATAAAGGGTTTTGAGTATATATATAAAGAAGTTTTATAAAGGATTTTGGAGATTTATAAAAGTTATAAATGATTTTTGATAATTATAAAATAGTTTTATAAATGGGTTTGAAATTCTAGTAAAGGAGATTTTCACAAATAAAGCAATTTATTAAAAGGATTTATTGAAGAAATTTATAAAAGAATTTGAGAATCTAAATTTTCTTTAACCAGCCTTTTTAATTTTGGTGGTATGGACATTCGCTCCACACACTTAAGACCGAAGGAATAATGTTTGAGTTTATCTTTATCTCCAATTTAAATAACATTTGTTAGATCCTTTTAACAAGATTTTGTAATAATAAATCTTTCACAAATGTTTTGTGAATATACTTACGTAACAACCCTGGTTTGGAGATTACCTATTAATATTAAATTACAACGGTAGTTATAATTTAATATTGTAATTAAAAATAAAATTGGAAATTTTAATTTTTTTATTTGGAATAAACAATAAATTTTGGAGATAAAATGAGAAAAATAAAGTTTGGAACTTTATTTTATTTATTTGGGATAATAATGATTGGTAAATGGTTTTATTGGGAGAAAATGCAATAATTGTATTAATTATTGCCAATTAATTCTTTTAATAATTTTTAAAAGAAGTATGGGATTATTAAAGGGTGTTTATTTAAATAAAATAAAATGGAGGAGATAAATTGGGTAAAAATTTGTATATTTTAAATAAACAATGCGTTTGAGAATAAATATTGGGCTTGAAATTTGATTGTTAGGAGATTTGGTTAAATAAGATGAAAATATTAGAATTTTGTTAATTTGAGTTAATAAATTAATCAAGAGATGTATTTCAACATTAAATTGTTGAAATAAATATAAATTGATGGAAATAAAGTTTTAAAACTTTATTTTGAGAATTTGGTGTGAAAATAATCAATTTATAATTTTATTTGGGTAAATGCAATAATATTGAAAATTAATGCCAATATTAACCATTTATTGATTTTAAAAAGGGGAAAAATGAAGTAAATTTGTATCTTATTAATATAAAAGATGAAATATGGTTTAAAAATAGTATTTGGATGATAAAATTAAATTGGAATGATTTATTGTAATTTATTTGACAAGAAAATAATTTTTTGTACAAGTTATTGCATTAAAAATGGTGTTTTACACTAAAATAGTGTAAATTGTGTAATATTGTAAAAAATAAGGTTTTATTGTTAAAAATGACTTTTTATAATTAAAATAAATTTTATTCTGTTACAATAACAATTTTATTTCATTACAAATAGATGTATGCATTTTATTTGGCTTTAAAATGAAGAATTATGTGCATTTAGTGTTAAAATAAGTTAAAATATGAACATAGCCTTACATTTTCTCTAAGTATTTTATTCTTGGGCTTATTTAGGTAAGAATTGGATCCATTAGCCCTAACCTAAAAGCTTTTGGTATGAGAGAAAATTACAGTACGTAGCTAATTTTCTCCTTCTTCTCAAAAACTAGAGTTTAGAGTAAAAAGAAAAAGAAAATCAATGGCTTCCTCAAAGTAAATCCAACTTCCACCGAAATTGCTGTTAAAAATGGAGAAAATTCTTCAAACTAAAGATTATACAAGGTAATCTCCGTCAATACTACAAAAGATTTCATCAAAATTTCATAGAACTTGATATAATTTTCTGTAACTAGTTTGTTTGTACTTCATGCTTCTTTTTCAGCAAATACAGGTGCCTAAAGCTCCATTTCTCCACCAAAGATCATTGCTTGCACCTAAATTCTTTGCTAAATCATCAGGTGAGTTTAAAGCTCACAAATTGCTAGCTGAAAAATGAATTTCCTATGAGAAATTTGGCTAAATCGTTCAATGTATAGGAAGTTTTCTCTGTTCATATTTCTCTGTTTATATCTTATTCTAGTTGCCACTTTGAATGGTTATATCTCTTTGTTTTTGCCCCGAAATGCTGCCGGATCTTTTTCAGGTTGTAGTTTGAATGTCACTCTATGTGCATGTCAATTTTCATTGCTTGAAAAAACCTATAGCTATGTCAAAATTTTGCTCAGAATCATGCTTGAGAAACGATCTGGAGCCAAAAGGAACAAATTCCCGTATGCATGGTCGACCTTGTGGTCGAACATAGCCTTCCCTAGGTCAACTTGAGGCTCTTCATGGTCGACCTGGCAGTTGACCTGAGGAATAGTGTGGTCGACCTTATGGTCGACCTGATATTAGCCTTTATGCCTTCTTTTTTATGACTTTACTTCGCGGCTTTTTCCTTTGAATTGCTATGGTTTTGTCACTTGTTTCGATTCAAATTTGAGATGATTTTCAAGAGCCCTAATCTATCAATAGATGAGCACAAGTTATGGTCAATCTGAGTCCCGGATTGATGAGTATTTGAGTTGTTTTCGAATGTTGAATTTCAGTGGTTTTTATCGATTTTTGTCGTTTCAAAAATAAGTTTTTCTAAAATAAATTTCTGAAATAATTTTACAAATCAAATGACTTTGAAGTAAATATTTTCCAATATTTATAAATTATTTTAAAGTATTTAAAATATATTTATTTCCTATAATAAGGAGAATTTTCAAATAAATGCTTTCAAAATGTTTTCGAAAAATTGTTTTAAAAATCCTGTTTTTTCAAGTAAATTATTTTATAAATAATATACACTATTTTTACATCTTTCGGACGTAAAGCATGTGGTATGGGACACGGGAGTTTACTTTTTCGGTTAATTCCAGACTTGTACGACCGAAACCATTCGAGTCTATTGTTTTGTGTTGATAATTGAGATTTGCCATTTTATGGCGTATTTTGAGATTTATAATTCCTATTCATAGGAATTATTTGAGTTAGCCAATATTTGGCGAGTTTAGTGGTTCCAGATTTCCTATTTTAGGAATTATAATTGATGAGAACCATATACATATATTGTTTCACTTGCCGATGAGATGAGGCGAGTCTTGAGTTGAGATTTCTCTATTTCAGGAATTATGGTTTATGAGAAACCATTATGAGATTTTATTGTACTTGCCGATGATATGAGGCAAGATATGAGATTTCTGAGATTTGTTATTTATTTTTATGATGTGGAATTAACTAGCAGTTAGTAAACCGTTTAGTGCGAGCGTGCGGTATGGGACGCACGTTAACACTTTCCAGGTTCCTATCCGAGAGTTTGTGACACATCCACGAGTATGCCAGTGCAATAGACCTTCGGGTCATTTAAGTTATGTGACTTCAGTCACCACGAGTTATGTGACTTCGGTTACCACGAGTATGACCTTCGGGTCCATGAGATAGGTACCTAATTTATAAATAGCACTGGACAAGAGTTTGGAACGTGCATCATTGCTTCGGCATTGCAATCGGGGATCTGACCAATCCGGGTTTTCTGAGTTTTCTGAGTTAATTACGATTTCACCATTTTTGGGATATCATTGTTACATCGATAGCCTAGAGCTAAATGAGATGTTATGTATATATGGTGATTTCATTTTTATGAGATTTGAACTCTTTTTAGAGTTACATGAGATTCTAGTTTGGAGATTTTGATGATTTTCTCATATGGCTTTTGTATGGTTACTTACATTTATATTGAATGTCCTTGAGTTTGAATTTCTTATAATGAACTAAATCTATTCATGCGACAACCCTTTGTGAATCTATACCATGGCATTGTAATTGAACCATACTTGTTCCATTCCTTTATAATTAAAGGGAGATTTCCCTTATGCACTTATATCCCTCTTATCTCTAGCTAATTTCATTTTCTAGTTAGCTTGACCCGTGTATTTATTACTCAGGTCAGACCGAGTTGCAAGTTAGGGATATTTGGACCTTTGCTAGCTTTACTTTTGGATTTCTCCTTCGACCTTTGATAGATGGCATAGTTTTTGTGTAGTAGTTGTTTTGTTGGGAACCTTGTGATGTATATATTCTTTTGTGGGGTTGTATGTATATATTGTGGTCATAATACCACTTGTGACATGTTGTATTACATTTGATGTAGATGTGTATGTATATCATCTGTGTTTGCTGTTCTGTGATTCATGATTGATATTGTTATTATGTTTTGTTTCTGAATCGATCCTGTAGCCACCATAGTAGTGTATTAGATAGGAATTAAGTATGTCGAATACCTGAGATGAAATAAAAAAATATGAGTACTAAATCGACATACTTAGCTCTTATCTAATGCAAGACTATGATGGTCGCCCTATTCTCCACATTAGCAGACAAAATTACTCAGTAATTCTCTTTGTTAATGTGGGTCTCGGGGTGGGGCATCACAACTTATATCGGTGAGATAAGTATATGAATGTTTTAATAAACATTTTGGAAAAATATTTAATAAAAGAAGATTTAATTTTGAGACTTAGTAGTTTCTATGTGTAATTAAATCATTAGATTTTTGTTTCTTTGTGCATTTGATAGTTAAATAACCGACTATCAAATCTTGGCCAGTTTTGAATTAGGAAGTATGACTGTATATGCGAGTTCCCTGATAAGGACTTGAATACTTGTTGTATACTTCCTAAAGAACTGGGAATGAGTCAATCAGAAATTATCGTTGTTGGTTTGGAGATACCGGGATTGAATATGTTTTTTGAAAACCACTCAGAACCAACGTATGGGTTTGCATGGAAGACATCTTGAAAATGATTGAAGACGATGCTCCTTAAAGAGCCTTTGGTTTCGTTCAAACCAAGAATGAACCTGTATGGATGAATGCTAGCATTGCAAAGTCTGCCTGGAGGGAAGTGTTAGCATTCCAAGATGGACTGCTAAATGTTAAGAGCATAGCCTCTCAAACATCACATCTCGGTAATGGTTAAAACAGGGTAGATGCAGTAGAGCTATGATGGTCGCACCTATTAGGGTATAATCGTCCCAAGATCTAGTGTCGATATCTCTATGTATGATTTGGAGCCTATTTTGGGTTGTTGATCACAGTTAAGGAGTGATCATATTCGATACTACCTAGTTCAGGGGTAGGCCGGTCCTATGCTGGCAGAGGTTGAAAGGTTTCGATCTCACTGTACATTTTATTTAGAGGTGTACATGTTTCTGAAAGGTAGTGCCTTACCTTTCCATTTGATGGAAATCCATTTTCCAATAAGTTCCTTCCATTTTTGATTGTATATATATTATTGCAGCTATGTACATGCATCACAGCTACTTGGTTATTAAATACTTTAAACCTTAGATATTATTATAATATCACTGGATTTTCTATAGAAAATGTTTCGGTTATCATAACGTAAAACCCATCCATGTTTATGTGCGGAGTGGTCTTATGAGATTCCTTTGATTTTAAAGGGGTTTACAAGGTAAATAAATTAAATTCCTTGTGATTTGAGTTTCTTACGCTGGTTTTACTAGACCGACCCGGGCTTTTTTCATATAATGCTCGGGTCGGCTCGAGCGTATTTTCATACTTTTGCTGGATCCTTTAGAGCTTTCAAGAGATGAGCTAGATTCTCCAAGACGTATTCACGTATCTTATATTATTCTGCAATTCAATTTCTCTTTATGTCTGTTTATTGTATTTATCGAATTGTAAAGAAGGCTATTATAACTGCCCAGTTGATAATAGGTTAATGTACTTTGATATTGTGTATAATAAAGATGACTTCTTTTTGTAAAGACTTGTTCATATTATGTAACGATCCAGAATTTTAGTCATCCAATTTTGAATATTTAATCGATTTTAAATATTCAAATGTTAATTTTATAAGTTGACACTACAAGAAAAACAGTCTTTTATAGCGGCATATAGCCGCTATTGAACACAACTATAACGGTTTGATAAACGCTGTATATCGACATGTTATAAAAAAATTGCACATTCATAACACAAAAAAAGCCATTATAAAAGAGCATGATTTCATAGCACAGTATAGCCGCTATAAAATAGTTATTCTATAGCGCCTATTTCGCGCTATACACCAACATGTTTATAGTATATTCTACATCCATTTACAACATATATATATCGCTATAAAATGTGTAGATATAATAACGCCTATTTGCTGCTATCCTTTGATAGTAACCTCATACATTGCATTATCTTTTTATAGCACTTATGTCATATAGTTATAACGCTTTTTAGGAGTTATGCTTTTATTTTACTATATATTTGATGCACCCCACTATTACATTTTAATAATAACAATCAAAATGAATCAAAGAACTTGCAATATACAGTTGTATAGCTCCAGAAGCCACTGAAAAAACTTCCAGACCAGTAGATTCATATTTACAAAGTAATATTACATTATGATACTCTCTTTAAGCCTAAGTGCTTTACTGCCGTTTTTGCTACAATATGAATGATGATGAAAATATATGTTGGCTTCAATACAAATAACTATTACAGGTTTCGTGTTTTACAACCCAAATTTTTTGGGTCTTAAATAGGTGGTAGATGACCCCTTTGCACCGGGCATCACAATTTGCTGTTGCTTATTTGCTTTCTGCTCTTTTTCTCTTGCCAGTCTTCTTTTCTCTTCTTCAATCTGTTCCTTTCTAAGACTCTCCATTTCCTCTTCCATGGCGCTCTTCTCTTCCTTCTGTCTTTTCTTATGCTCTAGCATTGAAGTGGTCCCAACTCTGCTAACCACTGTGGCTCAACAGCAGTTACACACTGCATGTATTCTTTGGTCGTTAAAATGAGCTCGTGATACACAACATAATCAGGCGTATAACCGAGCCCAAACAAAGCACTGCTTGGATGCAAATGGCAAGGCATCCCATTTCTAGAATTCACGTACTCTCCAACACCTTTCAATTTAGCAGCATTGTGGAAATACACAGAACAGACTGCTTTTCTAACTACATGTGAAACTATGCTCAATATGACACATATTAATGGTTAGCGGTAGTGAGGATTGATAATGCAAATAACAGAGAGAACATTTCTAAAGTGGTAGCTTTGAATCAAATAAAATGCATTAGAGAAGAAGTTGAATTGCAAATAAGTCGGTTCTATGTTTGCTAATATAATGCATGGCCAGGTATCAATACTGAATAGAGCATATGTTTACAATTTATTTTTGAGTTGCAAAAAATAAGACACAATAGCATGACATGATAATGGTTCAGTATGATGAGCAGAAAAGCAGTAGGTGTATCCAAGCTATCATGTCCATGTGTATGTTCAACATGTACTACACTGAATTACTAAGTACAAGTAGCATTAAGGCAAAACCAATAAGAAAAAAAAACATACCTTATTTTTCTTCTCCACTCCACCAATAACCTTAGCAATAGCGCTTCAGAAAATTTCATATCAATTTTATTGTCTTCATGTCTAGCTGTGATAAAAGCAGCCTCATTACATCCATTAGCAATATCAGCTACATCAAGTCCAAGAGTAAGTGTAGCTTAAAAATTATATAAGGGATAAAAATAACAGAGGATATTGCTTTCTAAACAAGACCAATGATAATGACACTAGTAAAAAATTATTTGATATTCCTTTGACATTTGACAGGAATTTTTCTTCATGTTAGATTTTTATAATGAAAATTTGACACTGGCAAAAAACAGTCAGAAAGTTTAGAAAAAACTTTATCTACTATGCTTAAACGTTATGGAATTGGTTTGAATGGATGTGACTTACAAAAAAAGCATCATTATTAGTTCATCTAATAATAAAATATGTATTAAATATCAAAAATAAAAGGTAAACTCACGCACTAAGTGTGCCACCTCCTTTTTCATGCCCATCCATTTTAGCCACAATCACAGCTCCTACTGGTATATTTTCTTTAAAAGCCCATGCTTAATCAAATGCAGCTTGACCAATGCTGTTATCCATGATAAATATAACAAGGTCTGGATTCAACAAAAGCAAGAGGAAGGCAATTAATGAATTTTGAATATGTATAAACCCTTAACTTTAAAAATTTTTGCAAAACTATCTTAGTGACCTTTTACCTCACAAATTGAAATGCCATAGTTAGAAAGGTAAAGTCAATTGTAGATACTAACGGCTCGGTCGGTTTGATTGGACTGGACAGTGGTTTCATAAGCCTCATCGTAAGGACAGTGATGATCTAAAACTCTATTCACAATAATTTGAATGGACTGGCATCCACTGGTAAATCAAGGTTAAATTGATTGCAAAGGTCTTTTTGATTGAAGATTCAAGGATTTCTTCAACGAATATATAAATTTGCAAACATTTCAGGAAAGTCAAAGAAGAATAGAAGTGTAACGATTTTATTCCATAGAGTTTCAGTTTTACAATAACAATAAGTGAAGTGGTAAAAGTTATTGTTTATTTAATTTTACAGTAACAACAATGCTAATTTTCCCAATTTACAATAACAATAAGCAAAGTGGTAAAAATTAAGGTTCATTTAATTTTAGGAACTAGTAAGGTTTAAATAGAATAATTGTGCAGTCTTTAGTCACAGAAGAAAAAATTACCAGAAAAGGATCAATGAGTTATTAGATGTGGATCAAAGAAGTTATATCCTTTTTCTTGTTTTACCATTCATATATTTCAGTTATATATTTCCGGATTTAGTCCTGACCATTTTCAGAATACCTTGTTAGTATAGTATTCTAAGAAGTGTTTTTAGCATTGACTTTGGTATCTTGAAATTTTAATTTCTTTGGAAAAACAGACCCTAGAAAATTCTATGGTTACCTTTGTTTGCAATGAAACTCTAACTATTCAATGTTGACTAGCTCCAAGCATTACTTATTCGCAACAAGAATATTACAGTTATTGAGTGTTTTTACAACCTAACAAGTACTAAGAAGTTCAACAAGTATATCAGTAATGGGGTAAGACGGATCCTGTTCAAATGAATTATTGTGCACTGGGCACACTTTTGAACGATCATAAAATAGTTTAGCTTAAAATACTATATCTATTTAATACTATTTTGAATTTAAGGTATATTGTGAAGAAAGTATTCAAAGACCCTTTGGATAACATGTGACAAAACTGCCCCAAACAATATTAGAATAATGAAATGAAATTAAAATAGTCTTCTAAGGCAACAAACAAAGATCAAACCTGCTGCATTGCTCGCAAAATCTCTGAATCAAACCAACAACCACAACTGCCGGAGCCTTCAGGTGTGATTCGCACGCCTTATGCCTTCGATGATACTTCGCGTCAAACAGTTTTGCATCCTGGTTCTTGGCATGACAGTAAATAAATACTGAAGCCACTCCTCCTCTCTTGAGAGACTTGTTTCCCAGCCTTCTTTTTATGGCATTCACTATAAAAATAGAATTTATTTCCCATTCATTATATATTAATTTATACAAAAATATTGAAACGATACTGTAGAATAAAAATTATAAACCAACAATCTGGATTTAATAAAAAATATAAAACTGCCATAAATGATAAGCACAAATCCAAAACAAATAAAAATTACATATAATAAATTAGAATAAATACATTTACCGTATTTTCATATTGTGGTCTATTCTAACATGATATAGAAGAGACTAATCAAATAGAAAGAAAAATCTTAAATTATATTTCTATTACAACTAATTATTATATATTTTAAAGGATTGACATCTTAACATGTTATACTCAAAATTGCAATATAAAGGATAATGGAAACAATAAACCACAGTAGATACAAGGAAAAAAATATCTCTACTGAATGGAAGAGAAAAACAAGTTTCCAATCCCTATAATTAGTAAGCAATATAAACATGTTCTTTGCTATTGTGTATCCCCAATATAATAAAAAGCTTCTAATCAACTTTCAATAGATTTATAACTTTTACATTCTACACATATTCATTGCATTTTAGTGTGCATAGAATCTAATAAATACTAAATATGCACCTATTATTCCAAACATGATTAGTAATTTATCAAAACTATGGATAACTTTGACAAATCTTAATACTTTATTCAAATAAAAAATGTTTAGTGCATTAATACATCACTTTCATTGTTATTGAAGGCAAGGCAAGGCATATACATCACTTTCATATGCATAGCAATACCGTTGGGAGTGCACTTAACTAAATCTGGTTAACACTGCTATTTTTTCATCTATAATTCGAACAGATTATCTCTATACTTGTATGACTTGTCTTGTACTATTATAAAGTATAAATAGACTAGTTTGTCTTACATGGCAAAGAGTATTACTTGATTAATTTTCATGCCAAGTTGATTCAATGATGCTGTAATATAGGATAGACTCAATTGCAGCTAAACAGTGAGCAAATATTTCCACTCTCCATATTATTAGAATGCGGTAGCTCATTATAATAATATGTTTCAAGTATCTGAAAACATATACTATTCAAGATAACAAATTTTAAGATGAAAAAAATATAAAGCACAAAATTAGTAACCTGTATATAGAAATGATTGTAATATTGAATACAACCTTGCAACATCATTTATTTATGAAAATTTGTAATGAAACAAAGACATGAAGAAAGCACATAAACCAAAGTATAAGAAGTCAATGTAATAAAATGACAAATAAGGAACCATGCTTCAAGAACATAGAAGTCATATATAAACAATCAAATCAAAAGATATACCGTCAAAGTCTGCAAGCGTATTGAGAAAGAATTACCATTAGAGAGATCTTTGAGCTTCTTGGTCGTATCTAAATACATATACAAACAATATGTGTTAACAAATCTAAAGAAGTCCTAGAAAAAGCATAATAAATATGAAAATTCGTCTTCTTTTCCTCAGAGTGAGATTTAACAATGAATGTTGGATCATAAAATTCCGGCTGCTTCTTTTCTATGTTTCTTTTTCTTAATCTTCCACTCCCTGTATCAGCCACGATGAATTTCAAAGAGGAAAATGCTGATGATAGAAGGGAAATGCTGACAATCGAAAACAATTTAACTATAATTACTAAATAATTAAAAATCAACCAAATCAAAAACAAAAAAGTAGAAGAACAGAATCGCATCAAAACGATTTAGGGTTTTAGATAATATGCACACGACAACCCGACTTCTTCGAATCAGCTTGCCGGAGAATTCAGAGATGTTGAAGATCGAGAGTTTAGTGTTTCGATTTTGGATTGTTGATTTCTTCATGGATTTTGATCTAGGGTTGAATAAGCAAAAATGTTAAAGTTTGAGGTCTGATTTGTTTGGAGGGAGACGAAAAATTTAAGAGCGGGGTTGTTTTGTTTTGGGGCCACTTTTGGTGAAGCGTTACGGACTACAAACAAAAGAAATAAAGGTAAAATGACAAACAATTAAGAATAAACAATAACGCTTTTGAATAATGTGTTATCTAATTGCGTTATTAATAACAAACTTTCTTGTAGTGTGAATTACTTATATTTCGAATATAGTGATTTATTTGATAATTAAATTGTTTAATTTAATATTTAAAATTGTTTAAATATTGAATCTGGAATTTAATACGAATGAAGATGATTTATAAAGTTGATTTAAATTCTATTTAAATTAGAATGGAGTTAGTAAACTTTTAAAATTGATTTAAAAGTGATTTAATTGAAATTGGAATTTACTTGATTTAATTAACGTGTAAAAATAGTCATTTTGGACACTGTCTCGGATTCCGACGAAACCAGTTTCATTGGATCCGTAATTGTGAATTATAGTATGTTGTCGAATTTTGTGGCGATTGGAAGTATCATCTGATCGTGTGAGTTCGAAACGCGTAGAAATTAATTAAAGGAATTTCTTTAAAATAATTTGATTTTGAAAAGCTATCTTCTGTATATGATGGAATTGACTCCCGATTTGTATTCCATTGTGTTTGGAATAGGGGTATAACATATAGAACGCCAGGCGGCAAGCTTCGTTTGGAGTTTGGAATTTTTACGGATGATTAGTGCCAAGCGAAATCTTTTGTAAATAGCCCTCACTTTCCCTCATTTGTAAACCTAACCCTAAATAACTCACAGCCGCCACTTTTAAACATTATCATCCGATGGATGACGATGATCGAAGCCACTAGAGGCAAAATTAGTCAATGACTTCAACTAGGAAAGCGTATATGGCAATGATACGAAGCTATCCTATAGTTGGATCGATGGATCATCGACCGAGGCGGCCAAAATATCTTCCCGTTCATCGTTGCAAAATGGGTTCGTCGGTTGGTTTTTTCATGCGGCACTGGAGCGCATTGGGTGGTCGCCTGCTGAGGTGGAGTGTGGCGTGCGGTTGAGGATTCAGTGGCTGGTGCGAGGTCGAACAGTAGCAGCGTGATTTTTGGACGAGTGCGAAAATAAAATAGTGTCGCATGAAGCCTGGGGGAGTAGCGCACGTGCAGTGGGAGAGAAACAAAATTTACAGAGAGATGGATTAAGGTTTAAAACATTATATTTATTTAGTTAATTATATTATTAATTGTCGAATGATTAAAAATACATAACTTGTTCGAACGAGGTTTGTTTCAAGCACAACAAATTGCATTGCATTCATATCATTGAGCAATATGCTATGAAGTTGGATTGGATGAATTTGGAGCTTGTAAGAATTTTGAGTTAAATAGAACGATCGTTCAATTTTAATACATTCCGAAGTGCTTTTGCGACTTCTGGCATTTTTGTGAGTAAAATCACCTCTCTGGCCTACTTATATTTTTATATAAGTGGGAATAAATTTATTTATGATGATTGATGCTTATTTGGATGATATATTATTTATAGGGGCATTTCACCAGAAGGACAAACTTTGCAGTCCAATTAGTTTCTAGGACACACATTCAAAGAAATTACTTTCAAGGCCAAAGTCAGAAGAATAATTAATTTCAAGGACAAAGTCAGTAGTCCAATTACTTTCAAGGACATAATTTCATAGGTTTTTAGGTCCTAGAAACTAATTATTTTGCGTTTTGTCCTTGAAAGTAATTATTTCAGTTATGTGTCCTAGAAACTAATTCCACTTGCTAAAGAGGCCCTTGTGGTTAATTTCCACTTATTTATATTGGTTGGTTTGGATATATTCCCACCTATTGGAGCAGATGAGACCCTATTACGTTCCTGTGTAAGAGCGGATGACCCTTTGTATACGAATCCTGCCTCGAAGCGGTTGATTTTATTTTTATGATTATATGCTCTATGTGATGCAGGAGGATATGTTGGAGGGATCCAACAGGATTCCCCACCATTGGTGATTTTATTTTCATATATATGCTGATATATGATGTTTTGGATATCATGATGATGTCTTTGATGTGATTTAACTTATTTGGTGCTATGGTAGCACTGGGCCTTATTTTTGGTATTTAGAAATATTAAAATGATGATTTTGGTTTAAAAAGGATTTCGAAGTAATTTCGAAGATATATATGTTTTAATAATTTTTAAATTATTAAAGGAATGGGTTTGTTTTTAAAGAAATAAAAGTTATGATTTTTGATGTTATAAAAATAAAGCTTTGAGAAATGGATTTGTTTTTAAAGAAATAAAAATATGATTTTTGATGTTATAAAAATATAGTTTTGAGAAATACTTTGAATAAAGATTTTTGAATAAGTTTATATAAAAGATTTATAAAGGTGATATTTTTTATACAAATTAAGGAATATATTTATAATTGAAATTTATATATGTTTAGAAAATGGTTTTGGAGTTGTTAGTAAACTAGTATTTTTAAAAGAATGGATTTATTAATATAATTTTGTGAATAAATGAATTTTAATAAATAGAAGTTTTAATAAAATCGAAAGAAGATTTATGAAAATAGTTTTATAAATATAGAAATCATTTAAGTTAAGATTTAAATATGGATTTTTATTTAAATGAATATTTGAAAGAAATATTTTGATGAAGTTAAATGTTTTAATTTTTTTTAATCTTTTGGAAGTAAAGGTATTGGAAGTAATAATTCCAAATGGAATTTAAATGGTTTTGATAAATGTTTTAAAATGTGATAAGTAACGGAAACATAGATTTCAATATTCATTGTTGTAATAGACGTTTTCGGAGAAGTATGGAAAGCATGGACTATAACACTGTTGTTATAGTAAATGATTTCCGAAATGAAATGTTTTATATAGTATACAGGATTTATATATACCTATATTAATTAATCGAATCCCTATACTAATGCTTTTGGGTCATCGTAATGATGTTTTACTTAACATTCATTTTGACCCAATATTATGTTTTGACCTTCCATCGTGAAATACACGAATCGATTCTTTTGGACGTACTAAAGGCTTAGTGGTGTAGGAGCATTGCTTCCTATAATTAACACACATTTGGAGGCGTAGGAACTATGGAGTTGTACGGTTATAGAAATTTATTTGGCGTGTCTCCAATTGGTAGTGTTATAGAATATGCTTATACTGTTGATATATGTATATGAAGATATTTTCTAAGTGTTGAGATGAAATGATTTGTGAATATGCTTGTATCGTTATTATAAGTATACAAAAATGTTTTCCAATAGAGGAAGATTTGAAATCGTTTTGAGAGTATATATTTTTAAAGTTAATTTGAAATAAATATTTGGGAGGTTATTTAACTAACGAAAGATTATTAAATGAGACTAGTGATTTATTGTGGTGCTGGATATTTGTTGTTGCTTTGATAGTTAAATAACCGACTATTAAATATTTTGGCCTCTTTATCGTTGTTGGTTCGGAGAGACCGGGGTCGGATTTATCCAAGAACCACTTCGGACCAACGTATAGGCATTCGAATGTGCAGATGTTGGAAGATATTGATATGCGGGATATTCATAATGAACAACTGCTTGTTGATCGTTTAGGGATAAACTCCCAATATACATATAGTAGTAGCAGTCTCTTCGTTATGAAATATCCAATGCAAGGACTTCTCGTTACTAATCCTAGGGGTAATTCCCGACAGGATGTGGTAGGAGAGTGCCTTCGGTTTGTCCTGTTCCTGGAAAATTTGTATGGATGGATGTCCGACATTGCATTGTTGAGATTACGTCGTTGACTTTTATAAACGTACATCTGTTTGGTGGTGGAGAGGGAAACTTCTCTTAGCTTAACATCCTTCTCTGAGACGTACGAGCTCAGAAGTTGTATATTTGTGGAAGTCAATAGTGATTGATGGAATGGCGGTGTGGCATTCAGAGATGATGTGCTATGTGAAAGGTAATCGTGACCTTTGGCCTCACACTCGGAAATGACCGAAATAGGGTAGATGCAGCAGGATTATATGGTTCGCAACCATTAGGATATGATCATCCCCTTTTAGATATATTTCTTCCCGCTATTACGTTTGGGATGTAAATTATCATGGATGTATGCTATGAGGGCCCTCGGATAGGTCGGTAATGACCGGGTTGATGACATATTCGGCACTATTTAGGAAGAGGTAGGCCGGTCTTGTGTTGGTAGAGGACCATCTGTTGGGCCTCGGTACATTCCTTTAGAGATGTACTATTAGAATGTAGTCCCACCTGGTCATTTGTATGGGAATCCATTCTCCATTACGTGCCTGCCATTTTGTTTGTAGAACTCGTGTTTGTGGCTAGTATGCTAGAATTTAATAATGTAACAATTTCGGTTATGATTAATATTATTGTATACTAGACACTAGTATAATATAACATGATTTGATACGAAATGTTTAGGTTATCATAAGGTAAAACACGTCCGTGTTTATGTGTAGGCGTGTTCTTACGAGATACCTTTGTTTTGATAAAGGAAAGTTTAATAACTTTAAAATAAATTCAGTTGAGATGTGTTTTCTCACGTTGGTTTATCAGACTAATCCGAGCGTTCTTCCCTTTCGATGCTCGGGTGAGACTAAGTATATTTATAGATTCAGATTCGGATGCTTTGGAGCTTCAGTAGACGAGTTGGAGGTCTTTTGGTCGTATTCTCATATATGTTTATTTTTACGCTGCTTTGTTGTTTAAATTATCAGCAATTGTAAGGACAGGTTATTATAACTGTCTAGGCCGATGATTGTGATTGATTGTTGCACTCTGATGTATGTATATTATATTACGGTTTCTATTTCGTAAAGGCCATTGATATGATATTATATGTTTTTCTGCTGCAATTGTGAGACTCTGTAATTGTTTTAGTTTCTTCTATTTCTCTTCTTCTTCTTCTTTCTAGTTTCTTTCTCTTTTCTTCTTCTCTTCTCTTCTTCTCTCTTTTCTTTCTTTCTCATCACTATCGGCTTTTCCAGCATTCGATTACTTGGCACACAATACAATGGACGTATTAGTGTCAATTTTAGAGGCTCGAAAATTTGGTTCGTCACATATTATATATTACTCGTCACGTTTTGTGAGATTACATTCTGTCTTTTCTTTCTTTACCTTAAATGATCTTTCTTTTGGACACTTAAATGATCGGCACACAAATAGCGATGATGTATTATGTAACAACCCGACTTTTTCTCCACAGAAAGTCGCATCGTTAATTAAGAAAGAAAGGGATAGAAGAAGAAAAGAAAGAAAAGAAGGAAGAACAACAACATCAGATACTCACAACGGAACGAATGAAATATAATATATCACATAAAATATTACATAGTATCATATACATCAGAGTTATACAACTTATACATCTCATATTAGACAGTTATAAACACCTGTCTATCATACATCTCAAACATCACAGAGATACAGACTCAATACAAACACAGCGGAAACACCATAATATATCTACACGCTGAAGCCACCTGCTCCAAATCTCCTCCAGAATTCGTCAAAGCTAACCTGAATCCCTCGACTACTCAATACAATATTGAGTACCCAAGAGTTTAATAAAACAGAAAATAAACACTTGGGTCAGACATGGGTCTGGTGTGAGTAAACGGTTAGATTGCTTAACTTTGAAAACTTTTGAAAACAAAAGTATCACGTAAGACTTCCCACAAATAAACATGGGTAAGTTTTTACCTTACGCTAACTAAAACATTTGATAGGAAATCCGATTGTATTATAATAGGGTCTAGGGTTTTCAAGTAAAATACAGAAATAGCTGAAATGCTTACATCTCACATTCCAACATAGTTGGGCACAACTAATACGTACGGCACTTATTGGAGTTTGGATTCCATACAATGGCAGGGCTACTGGGGTACCGCCCGTCACAGTACGTGGCCTAGATCACCGTACCGAGGAGTACGCCCGCTCCCCTGCAACACAAAGCCGGAACCATCCCTTACTGGATAATCCCGAACAAGATAATCCCGTAGTTGGCGCGACCAACCACACACTAAGCCGAATAAAAGAAAAGGGACCTCTAGACAGGGATCTATCTTGCTCTCAGTGGGTGCTACCCACGAAGCCTTGCTGCACCTCCCCTGTTTTAGCCATTCCCGGTTGATGAGGCTTGAGGCTACGATTACCTTTAATCAGAACATATCACTTAGAATGCTCATCGTCCGCCTGACGATGTGCTGAAAGCATTCAATCCATATAAGTTCGTTCCGGGTTCGAACGAAACCGAAGGCATTATCTCGTTACACTCGTTTTGGAATCACCCTCAGAGTTAACGACAATAACCCTTGCACTCTGAATCTTCATCTTCACTTGAGATTCACGACCTATCGTTAATTTGGATCGATGTGGTATTCGGGTCTCCAGACCTGGAATACCGGTATACGGAAACCCGATCCCGGTCTCATCGAAATCCAAAACGTATCTTTTAAGGCCAAGTTGTTTAAAGGTTTAAACAATTTAACTTATCTATATTCATTCAGATAGATAATTCACAAATCACAATTGATAATCACATTATCATTTAAACAGATGATTCATAACCAAATAGGTAATCCATATCAACATCTCAATAGTTAATCTATATTACCATCATAATGCAACCAAGCATTCATACCATACAACATTACTTATCTCATTTCTGAGATTACATCCATTCAAGACAATCAATGTCATCCATTCTTATATAAGCAATGATTTACTTAATCATAACATAATTAATTTAAAATGAATTAAATTAACTATCTCTATCTTTAATTAATTTAAAGTGAATTAAATTAATTACTTCATCTCTTAATTAATTTAAAATAAATTAAATTAATTACTTCATTATAAACCTTACTTATATAATCATTAATTAATTACAAATAAATTAATTAATCT
This sequence comes from Allium fistulosum, assembly GCA_030737815.1. Classification (NCBI taxonomy): domain Eukaryota; kingdom Viridiplantae; phylum Streptophyta; class Magnoliopsida; order Asparagales; family Amaryllidaceae; genus Allium; species Allium fistulosum. The sequence continues at coordinate 1,152,317,285 of CM060905.1, forward strand.
TTCTATAATTATCTATTTTAATTAATCACCTTTGATTAATTATACTTTAATTACATTTAAGTAATTATCTTAATTAATTTCATAAATTAATTATCCTTAACCAATACAGTAATTAACCTTTAATTACTTCATTAATTAATTAATTATAATCAATTACTTTAATCCTTAACTAATTACAATTAATCACTTATCATTTTATTAATTAATCTTAATTAATCAACTCTTAATTACATCATTAATTATAAACTAATGATCCTAATTACACCTTTAATTATTTATTAATTACATTAAGTAATTATTCTTAATTAATCCATAATTATTAATCATCTTTGATTAATATAATCCAGTAATTAACTTTATTTAATCATCTTCCTTAATTAATTGCTTTTAATTAATTGTCTTAACAATTAACTAATTACCTTATTAATTAACCTTAATCCTTTAATTAACCTTATTAAATAAATTATTTAATTAATAACACTAAGTAATTAACTCTTAATCACTTTTAATTATCTTCTAATTACTTTATTAAATAATCTACCTTTACTTAATTACATCCAGTAATTATTCCTTAATTACTTCATTAATTAATTATACTTAATTAATTTATAAATGATTTTCTTAATTAATCACAAATTAATTTATTATTAATTTATCTTAATCATTTAAATTTAATTAAATGATTCTTAACTTACTATATTAAAAGTTCTTAATCAAGAAACTATTATCTTAATTAAATCAATTATTTACCAATAACACTCGATAATTAAAATAATTTAATTATCTAAATTTCCTTTTCAAATTTAATTATCTTTATTTAAATCAACATTCTTAATACTTAAGAAAATTCTTATTTTAATTGATTACTAAATCTTAACCATTAAACCTTTCTTAAATTAGAAATCAATAAATCATTAGACACAGTTTAACTTAAACCTTTAAATCTTTAAAACTTTTCCCAAGTTATTAAATATAATTAAATACAAATTTATTTCAAAATCTACTTATTTTATTTTGAAACTTAATATTATAAAATATATAAACTTGTTTAAAATTTTGTTTTAAACTCAAGAAAATATTACAAAACAAAATTTCTTTTGTTTAAAACTTAAAAACATTTCCCTTTAAATTTTCTTAAATCTGCTCTCATCAAAACCCGAGTAAAACTTTGGAAAACTCGAAGCAAAACTCCAGAATTCACGAAGCGAACTCGAGACCAACCCACGTTTCATCCTGCTTCGAGAAAAATACGAGTATCCCCGAATGATAACCCGAGCAACCCTTCTTCTTTCCAAACACAACTCTTCCAGATACACGCAACATGTACGTGCACGTGCACGACTACGCTGGACGTCGACGAACTACGACCTGGTCTCCGACAACTCGACTTCCACCTCGGCAACACGTTCGACCACCCAGATACTCTCGATTCGATCGAGAATCGAATACGAGGTATTGAACCCATCGGCCTGTAACATACCTCATCAGAATTCGACCACCTTCGACGATCCTTGCCTCGAGAAGCTCCGCCACCTTCACCGTAGCTCCGCCTCACTTCCCCCTACCTCCAGCACCCTACGCGATCGCCTCCAGTTGCAAATTGACGCCGCGAAACCCATATGAACGTCACGAGAAAAACAGGGTCTTAAACCCTAACTTGATCAATTCTGATCAATCCCCTCATTAATAAATTCCAAAAGCATTTTTCCTATGATCTCCAGACTCCCTACCACCTACAACTTCAACCCCGAAACCTATAACCTCTCCGATCGCCAGAATTTGCCTAAAATAGCATTTCCGTTCATCTCAGAAGTACTCGACCAACTCTAAGCTAAAAAACGTGATATAGCCATTAAAATTCATAGTTTCCTATCACGATTTCAACCATATAATTAAATCTTAAAATTTAATTCATTAAGTTTTGACCCAATTTAAACTTTACTGTAAATTCGAAACTTTCGAGCTAATTACCTAAATTAAATACCTGTAATTATTTTAAAAAGTGATGTTAACTGATTTCAAACATCTTTCGTTTGTAAATCCTAAGTTATTAGAGATCAAGTGATGAGATATATATTTTAAAAAGAAAATCAAAACTGTCATCACTTTACAGAGACTAAGTTATCAACATACAAGCATTCAATTATAACTATACAGGCATTCAACACTCCTATACAACATGCATACAATTTCATCAACATTTCAGATAATAAAACATCACATGGTAAAAACTTAAATCTGTTTTTAAGATAAAATTTACTCACTTGTTATTTTAAACAGAGACAGTTTCCAGGCTTGTTCCAGATTTTAAACTTCTTGAATTTCTTTTGCTATTGAATATTATCTGAAATTGATCTTTGAATTTAGTTGCTTGTTGATTCATTAAATCCTCTGATTGCATGCCTTCAGATTCAATTGAAGATTTGAAGCTGCTTATTGAATTGCCTCCATCCTCTTTTGATTTGCATTTGATTTCCAGAGACCTTCTTCTTTTGCTTTGAGTTTTAGATTTCAGGTTTTCATTTTTATTTTTAGATTCGATTTGTATTAGTGGAGAAAGAAGAAGATAGTCTTAACTGAAAGTGAAACAGATTTTCTTCTTTCCTATATTATTTATTTATGACTTTAATTTCCAAAAAGATAAATTAAGCCACTTGTCCCTTTTAGTTTGCTTACACCTATGCTATTTAAATTACAAATTACTTATTTTCTTACAAATGTCTTCACACCACTCTAATATGCTAACAAGTGTACATCTTGTTTTTAATACATTTATTTAAGACATTTATATGTTTTTATGAAATATTTATAAGTATATAATGTATTTATCTCTTTTATAATAAGCTTTAAGATTCTATAAATATACAAATGTGAATTCAAGTAAACATTTATTTATAATAACTTATGCTTTGATCAAATAAATATAACATATTTTTATATGCTTGAGAAACTTATTTTAACTATATATATATATCCTTTTTACAAACCAATTTATCTTATGTTTGAATTTTTAAAAAGGAAAGAATATTAAAACAATTGAACTTCTAAATTTAATCTTATTTAAAAATTAAACTAAAATATATCTTTATAATAAATAAGAAATTATCCTTGTTATTTAAATCTCAAATATCATTTTCAAAAGTATTAAGTCAAATTACAATTTCCAAATTACAAATTATATATATATATATATATTAAAGTTTGAAAACATCTTAATTTAATTCAAATCATTACCTTTCCATTTCAATATATAAATATATACATTCTAAATGTGAAATATTTTTAACATAAATTTTGATAATTATCATATTGAATTTAATACATAACTCCAAATCACAATATATATATATATACATATATATTATAATTTGAAAACATAGTTTTAAAAGACTCCCTATTTATAATATATATACCTATATATATATATACATTATAAATATAAACATTTATATAAGTTTTGAAAGATAAATCTTACCAATTTTAAATTGTTAGAAAAGATATTAATAAATATTGCCAATTAAATATTATTAACCTTTAAAATGAATAAACTTGTCAATTTTATAAAATAAAATCAACAAATCAATTTAATTATTTATAAAGATTATTAAATTGATATTGCCAAAATTCCGGGATATCACATTCCTCCCCCCTTAAAATAATTTCGTCCCCGAAATTTAAAAGCAAAGATAATTTAATAACCCAGCAAAATTTTAATTTTAATTTCAAATAGCAACCATACATATCAATCATATTCTAATAATCATAGCAAACAATTTAATCAAACAAATTTAACTATCTAGACAAATTCTGGATAGAATTTCCTCGAGTTTCCCCAAGTATATATATATACCGGGATACTCGTTCTACAGGATCTCAACTAACCATCTACAATAATCTAGAACTCCTTCCCATCTAGATTATAAATCTGAACAAAATATCAGACTAAACTCAAAACCATCTCAACTACCCTTCTGAACTGCTGATTCCATCACTCGATGAATCATACAAATATTCCTCAGAGATATGTGAAATAAAATGAATTCCAGTTATCCGAACTGGCAACTCAATCCTGGGGATCAAAATCTAATCTCCAAAGAACACAGAAAAAATCTCATAATACTTCTGGAGCTTACTCTCCAGTCTTACCAAATCTTATATCTCCTTTGACGATCCTGAGTCACTTCATTCTTCCTGATCAGCTTAACCCTTGCTGATGCTTCTTGAAACAATCTAGACCAACATCAAACCAATTTCCGGATTCTACTCAACAAAATGGTTTCCCAAAAATCACCGAAATCCAGAACACAACTCTACTCCACAACCATTAGAGCACTTTGAACTACCTCTCCTATCTGAAATAGCCAAACAGTTGCACTTGACAACCTTACTTCCAGATCCTGAAAATTCTTTCACACTTAGAGTTATACTTGAATTTCTTATAGAAATCCTCTACTCGAAGAAAATTACAACTCTCGGTTGCTTCCACTCTAGAATAGCTGCTATCTTGCTTTCGCTGCACAATTCTGATCTTGAACAGATGAGAATGCCATCGGAGAAACTCGAGCACAAACTTGATCATCCACAGTTCACCATATCTATAAAATCTTAGCGAACCATTCTACTTGGTCAAAACACCTTAACAGAATCCTCACCAGAAAATTAGGTGTGGTCAATCCCTTTCCAAAGAATCCTAAGCTGCTTCACCAATTATTCTCTAGGAGACATCCTTCTACTAAGCTGAACTTCTGGTAACTCCATGAATCAAATCGATATAGAATCTCAATCTCCAATAACCCAAGAGAACACTCAAACAATCGCAAGTCACTTTTGCGATCAGTCCGGCCTAATTTCCAAAGATATCGTTCTCTTTTCACAAATCAGAACAGCTTATGCCTTACTAACCAATCCATCGAAGAAATGGATTCACTCAGCTGCTTCTGGACTCCAACTTCAGAAAAACTACTCAGCCAGAAACTTCCTGCTAACACACAGAACACTCCGAGTCGCACTGCTGCCACAAACCAAAGACTTTTTATCCGAAACTCCTCGAGAAACTCGGACCTCAAAGCAAATAGAACACCCCACTGGACTCAGCCACAACACCGAAACAGACTCACTTCTTCAAACTTGTTCCTAGAAGAAACATCTTCAGAAACGTCCATAGCCACCGTGTCTCATCACACCGCTACTACTTCCTGAGGTTACCAAAATATCATCACTCTCTTCAGCTCATCCAATAGATCTACTCTATTCATCCAACTTCAAAGATAAACTCTAAACCATAACTGGTTTCCTTCAGAGATCGGTGAAATCTTTACACCACAACAAAGTTTACTCGAGATGGTATTTGGTCTACAGTCTCGTCAGATATACTTCCAATCTCAACACTTAAATTCCAACCATTGATAGTCGTGTTACACACACTACCCCCTTATCTACCTTTATAACTCATATTGGAAAACCCGAACAGGTAACCCAACAAATAGGTAGAAATACATATATATATATATATATATATTTAAAATGATACTTTTTATATAGAAATTATTTCTGGGTAAAATTATTTCATTTACCTCTTTAAAACAATATTGTGTCCGTTGACCTGGTTCAAGTGTTTAGAGATCCCTATCAATAACGTTAGCTACTCGTATTGACCAGAATCCATATACCACTCAACCGATCAATTAACACAATATAAAATCATTTTTATATAACTAACAATTACGCGCTCTCAAGATAGACACCACTTCAGAGCCTAGGTATTCACTCAACCTACTGCTCTGATACCAACTGTAACAACCCGACTTTTTCTCCACAGAAAGTCGCATCGTTAATTAAGAAAGAAAGGGATAGAAGAAGAAAAGAAAGAAAAGAAGGAAGAACAACAACATCAGATACTCACAACGGAACGAATGAAATATAATATATCACATAAAATATTACATAGTATCATATACATCGGAGTTATACAACTTATACATCTCATATTAGACAGTTATAAACACCTGTCTATCATACATCTCAAACATCACAGAGATACAGACTCAATACAAACACAGCGGAAACACCATAATATATCTACACGCTGAAGCCACCTGCTCCAAATCTCCTCCAGAATTCGTCAAAGCTAACCTGAATCCCTCGACTACTCAATACAATATTGAGTACCCAAGAGTTTAATAAAACAGAAAATAAACACTTGGGTCAGACATGGGTCTGGTGTGAGTAAACGGTTAGATTGCTTAACTTTGAAAACTTTTGAAAACAAAAGTATCACGTAAGACTTCCCACAAATAAACATGGGTAAGTTTTTACCTTACGCTAACTAAAACATTTGATAGGAAATCCGATTGTATTATAATAGGGTCTAGGGTTTTCAAGTAAAATACAGAAATAGCTGAAATGCTTACATCTCACATTCCAACATAGTTGGGCACAACTAATACGTACGGCACTTATTGGAGTTTGGATTCCATACAATGGCAGGGCTACTGGGGTACCGCCCGTCACAGTACGTGGCCTAGATCACCGTACCGAGGAGTACGCCCGCTCCCCTGCAACACAAAGCCGGAACCATCCCTTACTGGATAATCCCGAACAAGATAATCCCGTAGTTGGCGCGACCAACCACACACTAAGCCGAATAAAAGAAAAGGGACCTCTAGACAGGGATCTATCTTGCTCTCAGTGGGTGCTTCCCACGAAGCCTTGCTGCACCTCCCCTGTTTTAGCCATTCCCGGTTGATGAGGCTTGAGGCTACGATTACCTTTAATCAGAACATATCACTTAGAATGCTCATCGTCCGCCTGACGATGTGCTGAAAGCATTCAATCCATATAAGTTCGTTCCGGGTTCGAACGAAACCAAAGGCATTATCTCGTTACACTCGTTTTGGAATCACCCTCAGAGTTAACGACAATAACCCTTGCACTCTGAATCTTCATCTTCACTTGAGATTCACGACCTATCGTTAATTTGGATCGATGTGGTATTCGGGTCTCCAGACCTGGAATACCGGTATACGGAAACCCGATCCCGGTCTCATCGAAATCCAAAACGTATCTTTTAAGGCCAAGTTGTTTAAAGGTTTAAACAATTTAACTTATCTATATTCATTCAGATAGATAATTCACAAATCACAATTGATAATCACATTATCATTTAAACAGATGATTCATAACCAAATAGGTAATCCATATCAACATCTCAATAGTTAATCTATATTACCATCATAATGCAACCAAGCATTCATACCATACAACATTACTTATCTCATTTCTGAGATTACATCCATTCAAGACAATCAATGTCATCCATTCTTATATAAGCAATGATTTACTTAATCATAACATAATTAATTTAAAATGAATTAAATTAACTATCTCTATCTTTAATTAATTTAAAGTGAATTAAATTAATTACTTCATCTCTTAATTAATTTAAAATAAATTAAATTAATTACTTCATTATAAACCTTACTTATATAATCATTAATTAATTACAAATAAATTAATTAATCTTTCTATAATTATCTATTTTAATTAATCACCTTTGATTAATTATACTTTAATTACATTTAAGTAATTATCTTAATTAATTTCATAAATTAATTATCCTTAACCAATACAGTAATTAACCTTTAATTACTTCATTAATTAATTAATTATAATCAATTACTTTAATCCTTAACTAATTACAATTAATCACTTATCATTTTATTAATTAATCTTAATTAATCAACTCTTAATTACATCATTAATTATAAACTAATGATCCTAATTACACCTTTAATTATTTATTAATTACATTAAGTAATTATTCTTAATTAATCCATAATTATTAATCATCTTTGATTAATATAATCCAGTAATTAACTTTATTTAATCATCTTCCTTAATTAATTGCTTTTAATTAATTGTCTTAACAATTAACTAATTACCTTATTAATTAACCTTAATCCTTTAATTAACCTTATTAAATAAATTATTTAATTAATAACACTAAGTAATTAACTCTTAATCACTTTTAATTATCTTCTAATTACTTTATTAAATAATCTACCTTTACTTAATTACATCCAGTAATTATTCCTTAATTACTTCATTAATTAATTATACTTAATTAATTTATAAATGATTTTCTTAATTAATCACAAATTAATTTATTATTAATTTATCTTAATCATTTAAATTTAATTAAATGATTCTTAACTTACTATATTAAAAGTTCTTAATCAAGAAACTATTATCTTAATTAAATCAATTATTTACCAATAACACTCGATAATTAAAATAATTTAATTATCTAAATTTCCTTTTCAAATTTAATTATCTTTATTTAAATCAACATTCTTAATACTTAAGAAAATTCTTATTTTAATTGATTACTAAATCTTAACCATTAAACCTTTCTTAAATTAGAAATCAATAAATCATTAGACACAGTTTAACTTAAACCTTTAAATCTTTAAAACTTTTCCCAAGTTATTAAATATAATTAAATACAAATTTATTTCAAAATCTACTTATTTTATTTTGAAACTTAATATTATAAAATATATAAACTTGTTTAAAATTTTGTTTTAAACTCAAGAAAATATTACAAAACAAAATTTCTTTTGTTTAAAACTTAAAAACATTTCCCTTTAAATTTTCTTAAATCTGCTCTCATCAAAACCCGAGTAAAACTTTGGAAAACTCGAAGCAAAACTCCAGAATTCGCGAAGCGAACTCGAGACCAACCCACGTTTCATCCTGCTTCGAGAAAAATACGAGTATCCCCGAATGATAACCCGAGCAACCCTTCTTCTTTCCAAACACAACTCTTCCAGATACACGCAACATGTACGTGCACGTGCACGACTACGCTGGACGTCGACGAACTACGACCTGGTCTCCGACAACTCGACTTCCACCTCGGCAACACGTTCGACCACCCAGATACTCTCGATTCGATCGAGAATCGAATACGAGGTATTGAACCCATCGGCCTGTAACATACCTCATCAGAATTCGACCACCTTCGACGATCCTTGCCTCGAGAAGCTCCGCCACCTTCACCGTAGCTCCGCCTCACTTCCCCCTACCTCCAGCACCCTACGCGATCGCCTCCAGTTGCAAATTGACGCCACGAAACCCATATGAACGTCACGAGAAAAACAGGGTCTTAAACCCTAACTTGATCAATTCTGATCAATCCCCTCATTAATAAATTCCAAAAGCATTTTTCCTATGATCTCCAGACTCCCTACCACCTACAACTTCAACCCCGAAACCTATAACCTCTCCGATCGCCAGAATTTGCCTAAAATAGCATTTCCGTTCATCTCAGAAGTACTCGACCAACTCTAAGCTAAAAAACGTGATATAGCCATTAAAATTCATAGTTTCCTATCACGATTTCAACCATATAATTAAATCTTAAAATTTAATTCATTAAGTTTTGACCCAATTTAAACTTTACTGTAAATTCGAAACTTTCGAGCTAATTACCTAAATTAAATACCTGTAATTATTTTAAAAAGTGATGTTAACTGATTTCAAACATCTTTCGTTTGTAAATCCTAAGTTATTAGAGATCAAGTGATGAGATATATATTTTAAAAAGAAAATCAAAACTGTCATCACTTTACAGAGACTAAGTTATCAACATACAAGCATTCAATTATAACTATACAGGCATTCAACACTCCTATACAACATGCATACAATTTCATCAACATTTCAGATAATAAAACATCACATGGTAAAAACTTAAATCTGTTTTTAAGATAAAATTTACTCACTTGTTATTTTAAACAGAGACAGTTTCCAGGCTTGTTCCAGATTTTAAACTTCTTGAATTTCTTTTGCTATTGAATATTATCTGAAATTGATCTTTGAATTTAGTTGCTTGTTGATTCATTAAATCCTCTGATTGCATGCCTTCAGATTCAATTGAAGATTTGAAGCTGCTTATTGAATTGCCTCCATCCTCTTTTGATTTGCATTTGATTTCCAGAGACCTTCTTCTTTTGCTTTGAGTTTTAGATTTCAGGTTTTCATTTTTATTTTTAGATTCGATTTGTATTAGTGGAGAAAGAAGAAGATAGTCTTAACTGAAAGTGAAACAGATTTTCTTCTTTCCTATATTATTTATTTATGACTTTAATTTCCAAAAAGATAAATTAAGCCACTTGTCCCTTTTAGTTTGCTTACACCTATGCTATTTAAATTACAAATTACTTATTTTCTTACAAATGTCTTCACACCACTCTAATATGCTAACAAGTGTACATCTTGTTTTTAATACATTTATTTAAGACATTTATATGTTTTTATGAAATATTTATAAGTATATAATGTATTTATCTCTTTTATAATAAGCTTTAAGATTCTATAAATATACAAATGTGAATTCAAGTAAACATTTATTTATAATAACTTATGCTTTGATCAAATAAATATAACATATTTTTATATGCTTGAGAAACTTATTTTAACTATATATATATATCCTTTTTACAAACCAATTTATCTTATGTTTGAATTTTTAAAAAGGAAAGAATATTAAAACAATTGAACTTCTAAATTTAATCTTATTTAAAAATTAAACTAAAATATATCTTTATAATAAATAAGAAATTATCCTTGTTATTTAAATCTCAAATATCATTTTCAAAAGTATTAAGTCAAATTACAATTTCCAAATTACAAATTATATATATATATATATTAAAGTTTGAAAACATCTTAATTTAATTCAAATCATTACCTTTCCATTTCAATATATAAATATATACATTCTAAATGTGAAATATTTTTAACATAAATTTTGATAATTATCATATTGAATTTAATACATAACTCCAAATCACAATATATATATATACATATATATTATAATTTGAAAACATAGTTTTAAAAGACTCCCTATTTATAATATATATACCTATATATATATACATTATAAATATAAACATTTATATAAGTTTTGAAAGATAAATCTTACCAATTTTAAATTGTTAGAAAAGATATTAATAAATATTGCCAATTAAATATTATTAACCTTTAAAATGAATAAACTTGTCAATTTTATAAAATAAAATCAACAAATCAATTTAATTATTTATAAAGATTATTAAATTGATATTGCCAAAATTCCGGGATATCACATATTAAGTGTCCTTTTTAGGTGTAAGAAAGGCAACACATACAGACTCTATGTTAAACATTAATATCGTGTCTATGTATAGGAGTACAACCCTAACATCCTTTTATACTGATTATAAAAGTTATCATTCTAAAATCCAATGTCAAGTATTAAATAACCAAACTAACATGAGTTTAACTTCAATGCATCGTTAGTAATCATAAATTTGTTATTTATTTATAGTTTGGTAATAGTCTAACACCTTTAATATTTTTTACTACAAACACACACTTCCTCTACATTTTAACTAAAAATCAAATTATTTGATTTCTTTTTTAAAATACTTGCTTAACTCTAATGCTTGTTCCATAATACTTCGTATCATTTCTTTGATCATGTGTATTAACCCACAAATTCAGAATAACTCCCATTGACTTTAAGACATGTTGGCTATTGAGCACAAATGGTATTTTCTAAATCATTATTTAGAATTTATGTTTCAACATACATATAACAAAACTCAAAATCATACCAAGAAATAATTTTGTGAGTAAAATCCAAATTAATTAAGTGTGTTGAATAACAAATCTGTTACGTTAATTTCAATAATTGAAATTTACGATATTATTCTATCAATGTTGCTTACCACATTCCAGCTGCAGTGTTCTTCTTCTCAGAGTCACTTTTGTGATCGATGGATCATATCCCTTCATGTACAACCATCAAAATCATATTTTAATGAGGTACTTGGAATCCATTTTGCGCATCATACCATTTAATAGAGTCAATACTCTTAATGGCTTATTGACAACTGAGGATATTCTATTCTCAACATCGATAAGAAATTCATAGTTTCTCTTTAATGTGCGAGAGTTTTTATTAGAAATTCTGATTAACCATGTCCCTTAAGGTTTCGTCAATTTCATTTCATCCTTTGAATCAGTTTTACCATTGAAATGTATCCAATTCTATTTTACTACCAATAATGCAACGAATGGGCTTTCGGCCCTCGAAAATCGACACTAATACGTTCACTATATTACATGCCAAGCAATCGAATGCCGGAAAACCCAATTGTTAAGGGAAAAGAAGAAGAAAGAAAGAAGAAAACTAAACACACAAAATCTCACAGTGGAACGAATAATCTATAATATACAACAAATCTTTACACAAAGAAAGAACGTGTCATACATATACCAACCAGAGTACACTAAAATATTTCAGACCAGATAGTTATAACAGCCTATCCTTACAATTGTTGATAAATACAACGAACAGACAACACAGCAGAACACAAAGAAATATGTTGATATGCCTTGGACCTCCAGCTTGTCTCCTGAACTCCAATGCATCCAAAGCAATCTATAAATATGCTCGGTCTGACTCGAGCATTGAAAGGGAAGAACGCCCGGATCAGTCTAGTAAACCAGCATGAGAAAAACACACCCAAATGGAATTTAATGTTGAACAAAAACCTTTCAAATAAAGGTATCTAGTAAGTCCAAGGTGCACATAAACATAGACAGGTTTTTACCTTACAATAACCAAAACATTTTCTATAGAAAATCCATTGATATTATATTAATGTCTAGGGGTCAAAGTAAAATATGAATATAGCCGAAATGCTTGCACCTTACATTTCAACAAAGTTGGGCACAACTAAGTCCGTACGACGCTTATTGTAGAATAGATTCCATAAATGACTAGGTTACAGGGTATCGCCCGTCATGGTGCATCTCTAGATAAAATAACACCGAGAACCTCACCGGGATCCCCTGCCAACACAGAACCGGCATACCCCTTACTGCACAGTACCAAATATGATCATCCCTTGGTTAATGGGCTCCGAAGCATACAAATGAGAGATAATATCGACTCGAGATAAGGATGATCATATCCTAATTGGAGTGACTCAACTAGCCCTGCCACATCTCCCTTGTTTTAGTCATTCCTAGTTGATGAGGCTTGAGGCCATGTTTTACCTTTCATATAACACTTCTTACTTGGAATGCTAACATTGCCCTCTAGGAAACAATGCAATGCCAGCATTCATCCATACAAGTTGTTCAGGGCATGAACAAAGCGAAGGCATTACTTCTACTACATCAATTTTCGAATCACCCTCAGGATTAGTAGCAAGCAGCACTTGCACTTCAAAGAGCTCCATCTTCAATCCCATCATCTTCAATATATCTTCACTAAGAAAAGCTTGAGTTGGATCGAAATGGTTTTCAGATAACATATCCAATCCCGGTCTCTTCGAAACAATATTCGATAATTTTCGGTAAACTCAACCCCGGTTCTTTTAGAAAAAATTAGACAATAGAGAGATCATCTGCTAACCGTTTGATGCAGGCCAGCATCATGATACTATAGGTCGCTCAAACGACCTACGACCTAACCATGATCACAAGCTAAGTCTAAGTCGCGCCCGACTTAATGTGAGGAAGAATGAACGAGTTAAGGAGATGAAAATGCAGGAAAACGAGTTGGCAAGTCATTCAGGCGCGTTACGACCTAGCTACATCATTCCAGCGACCTACCGGGATAAGATTCTAAAGCTATTGGCCAGTTTCTTTAGGTCGCGAACGACCTTCCATTCCTTAGGACGAAAACGACCTAACGACCTACAAGTTAACAGGATAACAGAAGCGACCTTGAGTCATTCCAGTCACATTAACAAGTTCCGACCTAATGTGCTCCGATCTAATGGAATACGACCTACTGATGACGAGTTACGACCTAATTTGTTGAAAGCTGAAGTTTTAAGTCGCTCACGACTTATGGAAGGATGTCTACGACCTAACGAGTTGGAAGGTAGAACGCTGGAACGACTCAACGAGTTAAAGGTACTACGAGCTAAAATGGAACGACCTAAGTTAGGTCACAAGGAGCTAGGTCGCAAGAAGTTAAGGCGTGAAGTCCTTAAGTCGCTACATGTTTTTTAGGTCGTTACCGACCTAAAGCTTAGGTCGCGAAGTTTCTGATGCGTATATTTTTAAGTCGCGGAAGCCTGAATGCCGTTGGATTTTCTGCCGAGTCAATCTCCACCATGGGTTTCTGTAAGTCGCCGCATGTTTTTAAGTCGCCGTAGCTGTTGCCGTTGTTTTCTCTGCCGAGTTAATCTGGGCCATTGATTTCCTTAAGTCGCGTGAAGATGCTTTGGTCTTAGGTCGCAAAGCTCTGGATAACGTTGATTCTTATGCCGCATGGATCTCTGCCGTTGATTCTTAAGTCGCTGAAGGAAGCAGATGTATTGAAGATAGGTCGCGTTTGTTTAAGTCGTAGGTCGTTCACGACCTAAGACTTGTTGTAATTTGTTAAGTCGAAAGCTATGTTTTCTTAAGTCCTATTTAGGTCGTCTGTTGTTAGGTCGAAGGTTATAGGTCGGAAACGACCTAAGTACTTGTAATATTTTTGAAGTTTTCTGTTGTGTTGAGTTGTAGCCTATAAATAGGCATGTATGGTCATTTTGTAAAGGTTGTTGATTATTGAATAAAATTCTCTTTTGATTGCTTTGTGCTTTCATTCAAATTGGTAGTTGAGTGTAATCTCCTATCTCCTCTTTCGGATAATCGAGTGCGCTCGATTCAATGATTGTAGAAGCCGATTCGCGGAATCAAGTGCGCTTGATCAATGCTTGAAGAATTGAAGATCTTTGAACCCGGTATCGTGCGCGATCAACGAGTTCGGGATAGCTAGAATTCGGTATCTTCGGATCAACGAATTTGGGCATTTCAGTATCTTCCAATCCACCGATTACTACTTTCATCGATCGAAGATCGTTTTGATATATCCGCTGCGTCAGTTTTGGTATCAGAGCTTGTTCTAGCCAATCATAGCTGGATCGAGACTTGGAGCCTAATCATTTTGAAGTTGAAGTTGTTTGGCCGAGAGGAAGAAGTGTTCGATTTTATATCGAAGATTGATTGATCGAATTTGTATTGGAAGCCGAAACTTTGTCCATCGTGTTCATCGCGATTTGCTACAAAGTGGAAGTTTTCGATCCATTTCATTTTGGATCTAAGTTCGAAAGGTGTTTGAAATTTGGAGTGGAGCCAAAAGTCAAAGTTTGAAGGCTTGATCATGCCTCCGAGATATGGTAACCGTCATCATAGTGTTGCAGATTTGTATGAGGGAGAATCTCCTGAACAGAAGAAGCAACGTAGTGATGAAAGATTCAATAAGGATTTCGAGAAAGCAGAGAGAATGAAGTTTGACATGAATCAAAATCAACGGAGAGTGTCGTCACGTTATGATTATGAGAAAAGAAGTAGAGAGGACGTGCATGGACATAGAAGAGTCGATGTTCAGAATCGACGACGAAGTTCAACTAATTTTGAAGAGGAAAGTTATGGTGATCGTGTTCATTTTCGATATTCTGGTCAAGGGCAAAATCGATACAATAATATTGAAGAGGATGGTTATACATGGAAATCAAGAAAGGATATGGAGATTCCAGAATTCCGAGGTGGACTACTAGCAGCAGAATTCTTGGACTGGTTATCCATGGTTGAAAATGTTTTTGAGCTCAACTACGTTCCCGAGGATCGTCAAGTGAAGTTAGTTGCTGCAAGTTTGAAAGGAAAAGCCATGGACTGGTGGCAACAAACTAAATCAACCAGAGAGAGGATGAAGAAGTCTAAAGTTGTCAAGTGGGATAAGATGAAAAGGATGATGAAGGCAAATTTCTTACCCTACAATTATCAAGCTCGTCTTGATCAACAATTGCAGAAGTTGAGTCAAGGGAGTCGAGGAAAGGGTGTGGTTCCAAACTCCAGCAATCAAAATCATGTTGTTCATTACAGTAGAAATGTTTTTAAGAGAGTCAATGAACCAGTTGTATATGGAATCACGAAGGCAAGTGTTGATGAACGAGTTAAGAAATATCATTGTCAGGAGTTTGGCCATCGAAGTTTTGAATGTACAAAGTCCCAGAAGAAACCCTTTGTTGTAGAAGAATGTGAAAGTGAGGATGTGGATGATACTACTGAAAGCAAGACAGAAAAGGAAGAGGAACCAACTAGTCCATTACCTTTCGGCGAAAGTGCTGAAGAATCGGAAGGTAGTGCTGAAACCTTGGTTAGGTATGAGGCAAGTGAAGAGCTTAAAACTTTCGAGGAGGTTAAACCAATGTTAGAAGAATTTGAAGTGGTCGGACTTACAGAATCATTCGCAACCTTACCACTAAAGTTTGACAACGAAGATGAAGAGGTCGAGTTGGAGAACGAAGAATGTAATTTGATTAATAAAGTTAACTTTTATCAACCACCACAATTTGATGACGATGAAGAATTTTTGCCAGGATTTGAGGAATCTTTATCAGGGAGAGTAGAAGTTTTGTCAATTGAGAAAGGAGGTAACTTGTTGAGGGGGACTGTTGAAATTGACTTTTATGAACCGTCGAAATTTGACGATGAAGAAGAAATTGAGTCAAAGTATGTGGAGGTAGAAGTTGATTACTCTTCATTGCCACAGTTTGATGTTGATAGTATGTAAGAAGAAGCTGTGTTCGGGATGGAGGAAATTCATTTGACAATGGAGGATTCTTATTTAGCACCTGAGCTTATGGATGAGAGTCAGCCATGTATAAATTCCTTAGTTTCCGAGGAGCATGAACAAAGTGAGAGTGAAATAAAAGAGAAGGCAGAATCAGATAGTTTGTTATTTTTGAAAGAGTTCATCAATAAAATGGAAGATGATGATGAGTTGTCGATGATGATTGAAACTGGAAAAGATTCTGATTTTGAGAATCCAGAAGAAGATGAAGTATTTGAAGAATGTGAAGATGAGATGTCTGAGGAACTACTTGAAGAATCTAGTCTTGTATGTCTGGAAGAGACTGACGAAAAGGTGGAAATTAGTAATGACTTGTTTGTATTGGCCCGGAAAGGAACGAGTGAAGATTTTGATGTATATGAGGAAGTTGGATCAGAATTCGACGAGTCTGAAGTCGAATACTTTGAGGAGTTTTCCGAAGAGTTACCATCTATACAGGACATCCAACCTCAAACTAAACTCGTACCAGATGCTATTTAACTGCTAGGATCGTATGATCTTATGAGTCTGAACGAACAAGAAGAGTTGATACAACAGGAGGAAGTGAATGATTGTCAGTTGAAGTTGTCAGATGATGTCCACGCTACTAACATTGACAATGTCGATTGCTTGGAACCGTATTATGAACATAAATATGTTGAAGTAGAAGCAAGTGAGAATTCATTTCAGTCAGGGGAATTTGATGCAACACATCAAGGGAAGGTTCAAGAGGATGACACATCTGAACGGGATAAGGAAAGACAAGAATCTGAGCATGAGTCATCACAATTTTTCGGTCGTGAGTTCCTAAGTCGTTCCATGATTTTAAACTTCCTTATAACGTCTCACACTTTCGACACGTTTTGGTTCTATATCACATCTTCCTATTGGCACAAGCAATATGGTATACGACACTATTCTTATGAAGTTCTATGCTATCTGAAGTGGATCTGGCATCTAGTGCTGAGTTTAGTCCGTACTTTTCCACATGCCATATCTCCCAGGTCACTTTCTTATGCCGCCTGCCTAATGCCACGTCTGTTCTATTCCATTTATTATTTAGCTCGAACCATAACATCCAAAGTACAAAGCAAGTTTAATCTCAAGAATGGTTATCACCAGGGCTGTGTCAAACCAGATAATGAATGGAAGACAGCATCTCGAAGAAGAAAGCTTTTAAATTCGAGGACGAATTTCTCCCAACCAGGGGAAGATGATGCAGGCCAGCATCATGATACTATAGGTCGCTCAAACGACCTACGACCTAACCATGATCACAAGCTAAGTCTAAGTCACGCCCGACTTAATGTGAGGAAGAATGAACGAGTTAAGGAGATGAAAATGCAGGAAAACGAGTTGGCAAGTCATTCAGGCGCGTTACGACCTAGTTACATCATTCCAGCGACCTACCGGGATAAGATTCTAAAGATATTGGCCAGTTTCTTTAGGTCGCGAACGACCTTCCATTCCTTAGGATGAAAACGACCTAACGACCTACAAGTTAACAGGATAATAGAAGCGACCTTGAGTCATTCCAGTCACATTAACAAGTTCCGACCTAATGTGCTCCGATCTAATGGAATACGACCTACTGATGACGAGTTACGACCTAATTTGTTGAAAGCTGAAGTTTTAAGTTGCTCACGACTTATGGAAGGATGTCTACGACCTAACGAGTTGGAAGGTAGAACGCTGGAACGACTCAACGAGTTAAAGATACTACGAGCTAAAATGGAACGACCTAAGTTAGGTCGCAAGGAGCTAGGTCGCAAGAAGTTAAGGCGTGAAGTCCTTAAGTCGCTACAAGTTTTTTAGGTCGTTACCGACCTAAATCTTAGGTCGCGAAGTTTCTGATGCGTATATTCTTAAGTCGCGGAAGCCTGAATGCCGTTGGATTTTCTGCTGAGTCAATCTCCACCAAGGGTTTCTTTAAGTCGCCGCATGTTTTTAAGTCGCCGTAGCTGTTGCCATTGTTTTCTCTAACGAGTTAATCTGGGCCATTGATTTCCTTAAGTCGCGTGAAGATGCTTTGGTCTTAGGTCGCAAAGCTCTGGATAACGTTGATTCTTATGCCGCATGGATCTCTGCCGTTGATTCTTAAGTCGCTGAAGGAAGTAGATGTATTGAAGATAGGTCGCGTTTGTTTAAGTCGTAGGTCGTTCACGACCTAAGACTTGTTGTAATTTGTTAAGTCGAAAGCTATGTTTTCTTAAGTCCTGTTTAGGTCGTCTGTTGTTAGGTCGAAGGTTATAGGTCGGAAACGACCTAAGTACTTGTAATATTTTTGAAGTTTTCTGTTGTGTTGAGTTGTAGCCTATAAATAGGCATGTATGGTCATTTTGTAAAGGTTGTTGATTATTGAATAAAATTCTCTTTTGATTGCTTTGTGCTTTCATTCAAATTGGTAGTTGAGTGTAATCTCCTATCTCCTCTTTCGGATAATCGAGTGCGCTCGATTCAACGATTGTAGAAGCCGATTCGTGGAATCAAGTGCGCTTGATCAACGCTTGAAGAATTGAAGATCTTTGAACCCGGTATCGTGCACGATCAACGAGTTCGGGATAGCTAGAATTCAGTATCTTCGGATCAACGAATTTGGGCATTTCAGTATCTTCAAATCCACCGATTACTACTTTCATCGATCGAAGATCGTTTTGATATATCCGCTGCGTCACCGTTAGTGGATGGATTTCCTTATCATTTGTCCTAAGAGAACGAAACATGATTTAAACAGAACAGTACAGCATCATCGAGGATGACTGTGCCATATAATTCACTCGTTTCTTCTAAATATTTCCATTTTGGTCCATATTTGATAGTCGGTTATTTAACTATCAACAAACACACATTCAAATAAGGGATATAATTCCATAGGGAAAAACCAATATTGTTAAGCACATAAACAACCAGTAACCTCCTTAATTAATCTTTTCATGAATTAAAATCACTTTGTAAATACTTGTATCAAATTTATTTTTACAATGATGTATCCACAAATCCCTATATTTTCAATACTTGGAAAAATATCCATATACTTATCTCCGCGTTAAGTATATTCAAAAAATGAAGGAAGATTTCCTTTTTACACAATTCTAGAACCATTTATAAATTTCTTTCAAATCTATAAAATCCTTTTATAACCCATTTCATTAATCTTTGAAATCATTTATAAAAGTCCCTTTAAACATTCAAAGTTGTTTTTGAGAAATAATAACAATATTAATGGCGATAGAAATTTCATCAATCCTGCAATCTTCTTCTTCAATCTTGCTTCTGTTTTGTTCTAAATTTCATCATTCTCATTCTTTTAATGATTGCGATCCTTCATATTATTGTTCATATGCTCGGATGGTTAAATAATCCAAGTATTATACTCCTTAAGCCTTCATTCAAAAACCGAAGTTCAAGAAATGGGTCGATTCTAGAAAAGGGAGGAAAATTTGTTATCGCTGCAGGGAATATTCACATATGGCTAAGGATTGTCACGATCCTATTTGGTGTTTTGGGTGCGTTTTCTTTAGGCACAAGAAGTTCGAATGTTCGATGAAATTCGATTCTTATGCAGACAAGCATAGTGACTCTCAAACCCAATCATGGTTCTCTTTTCGTCTTAAAATGTATAAAATGAAAGAAAATACTGTTAGGTCACTTATGGGTTCAGAGGATGGAAGCAATCGATTTCTCGGAGGAGTTATTCAATCATTTTGATGCGATCAACGCGGTTAATATAGGAAAAAACTATAGAAAGAAATTTGGTGATCCTAAAGAATATTTTGGGAAATATGCTTCTTCTTTGGTAGATAATGATTCAGCTATTGGTCTAGTGTCATATTCTAATGCGAATATTGGAGATTTGAATTTCTTTGAACGTGTTAAGGAAAGAGATTTTTCTGTTGTAGTTCAAAGAAATAAGTTTTATTTTTTTATACATTGCTATTTGATCCAACTGTTTTACATTGTAAATTGGATACTCATTCTCTAGGAAACATTGATACAACATATGATTGTAGAAATGCTATCTATTCAAAGAGGTATTTTGATTCTTCTTCTCATTTGCGTGATCTTAACAAAGATTTTTTTCATGTTCATAGCAAGAGATCCCGAGCTAAATCATGTGAAGTAGGGAGATTTGAGTTAGTCACTGTTAATCGATTTGAATGTCTTGAGTCAGTGGAGGATTCAAGAGAGAAATCTAAAATGGTTGATGGAACAACTGTGAACTCCCAATGTAAAGATGACAACATTATTGTTGTTCCCTCATCTTTTGAATCACTAGCTTATGAGGACAGTGTAGGGAGTATGGTTCTTGAATGTAATATTTCTTCTAGTAGTTTGTTGGAGGATATTGAGGATAGAGTTAACAAGGTGGATGACGAAGGAATTTCTAAAAGTTATTATAAGGAAGGCTTTAATCAATGCATTGTTTTACATATCTCTGATGACTGGAACGTTACAGATGAGTGTTTGGGAGATGATAATATTCATTATGACTCCAGTGTTTTATGTGGTGATGTGCTCAAGGATATTGAAGTGCACAAGGATATTGATGAAATGGTTGAAAAAGCAGTTGTAAATTCCCAATGTAAAGAAGTCAACACTGTTGTTGTTCCTTCTTCTTTCGATCCACTGGCTTATGTAAGCAGTGTGGGGAGTAGGGTTCTTGATTGCAATACTACTTCTGGCAGTTTGTTGGAGGATGTTGATGGTAGAGTTGTTAACACGGTGGATGATGAAGGTTTTTCTGAAAATAATTGTAAGGAAGGCTCTAACCAAAGCATTATTTTAAATGTCTCTGATAAATGGAGTATTTTAGCTGGTTGTTTGGGTGATGATCATTGTGTTTCCAATGTATTATGTGTGGATGTGCACAAGAATATTGATGTGTACGTGAGCATGCACATGTTTAATGATGTCTGTGCAAACAACTCGATTAGTTTTGGTGATAGATTTTGTGGTATGGCTAGGGTATTAGAGGGAGCAGAAGTGAATAGATTAACAGGTTTAGATGATCTGCTTGAAGGAGAGGCTCTATTAGAAGGAAATGTGGATGTTTTGTTTGATGGCGATGTTCTATTAGACGGGGATGGTGATTTGAGATGTGTTCATGTTGGTTATAAAGAAGGGGAAAGGGCTATTATGATGGGTAGAGAAAATCAGTCTAATGTAGTGGTCAAAGAAATTGAGTATATGAAATCCTTGCTCGCAGTGGACACACCATGTTATGCTATAGTAATAGGTAACGAGTGTTTTTTTGTTAGTAGTGCTTCAAATTTATCTTAAGAGAGATAGGCGTAGAAAATTAGTTGCTATAAATGCTGTTGTTTACCGTAGTGTCAAGGCCCGTAACAGTCGTTCTTCGTTTATGGGTGAATCACCTGATTCGAGTGCTATGAGTAGCACTACGAATTCCGGCTCAGGTATGGATTCTATTTTAGGCAGTACTTATTCGTCCGATGCTCTAGGTTGTTTATCTATCAGTGAGTTATGTCAGTTAGCTAGGGATACCGCTTTTGTATTTACTAATGATGAATTAGATGCTGCCTAGCTACATTAGGAGTAGAGAAATAGAGAGGGTTAGATCAACTGGATTATGAGGATTACTAGCTGAATTATTAAGGGTCTGCATGATTTAAATAACAATGATAAAATTATAGCTTTTTTAAAGACTACTTTATTGATATTTCTCTTTTACAGGAAACAAAAATAGATTATGATGATCTTCATTTTTATAAAAGATTAGGTGGTTATCATTTTAGACAGTGGGCATGTTTACCTTCAATTGGAACTTCGAGGGGTTGGTTTATAGGTTGGCTTGATAATTCTTCAAACTTCTTCAAACTATTATTAAGCAACACTCTTTGCATATAATTCTCATTAACTATAGCAAATTAAATATTTCTAACATTTATGGACCAAACTCGAAAATGGTCGTCGAGTTCTATGAAGCGAATGTTTAGAATTTAAATCATTCGCTCTTGGATCTTGGATTTTTTGTGTTGACTTCAATGTTACGCATTTTTTAGGAGAGCGATCACCCTGAGAAGGTGATTTCTCTTCTATGGAAGAATTTGATCAATTTATTACTGATAGTAATTTGATAGAATCACACTATCTAATAGAGCATTCACTTGGAGTAATATTAGGGAATCCCCTTCAATGGCTCTTCTAGATATTTTTTTTGTTAGTGACGAAATTGAAGATAAATTTTCTAGTTGTAGAGTTACTGGATTGCCGTATACATATACAGACCATTGCCCTATTATTCTTACATGTGATCATCATAAAATTGTTAATAAAACTTTTAAATTTGAAAAAAAATGTGGTTATTAGAATCTAAGTTTCCTAATCTAATTGAAAATAAATGGATATCGATGAATTATTATAATATTAAAAATACAGATAACTCTACAAAAAAATTTGTTCTAAAACTTAGAGTTCTTAAAATTTTATTAAAAATTGGAATAGAATATATTTGGCAGTATTAAAATTAAAAAAGAAAATTTACTTTCTGAAATGCTTAAAATTAATAGGATAGATGAAACTAGGCAATTAAATATTGGAGAGCGTAATGCACTCGCTAATTTGAAAAAAGAGCTTAATTCAATTTTAGAAAAAGAAGAGGTTATGTGGAAACAACGATATAGAATTCAATGGATTAATGAACGTGATAATAATATTTTTTTTCATAATATAGCTAATGGTAGAAAACGTAGCAACACAATAAATTCTATTTTTGTGAATAATGTTGAATTGGTTAAACAAAGGGATTTAAATAAGGCCTTTACAGATTACTATATGGATATTTTTGGTAATAAAAATAAGCATACAGTAGACGTTAAATGGAATGAACTATATCCTATTGAGTCTAGAATTAATCTTACTGACTTTGATAATCCTTTTTCTGAAGAGGAAATTTTGAAAGCTATTAACGACATGTCTAGTGATAAAGCCTCGGGTCCTAATGGTTTTCCTATTTTATTTTACAAAATATTTTGGGATGTTTTAAAATTTGATTTAATTAGCATGTTTAATGAATTTTATAATGGGAAACTACAATTAGGAAGATTTAATTTTGCAAACATCATTCTATTACATAAAAAAATCAGTGCTAATAATTTAAAAGATTTTAGACCAATTTCTTTAATTAATTGTTCTGTTAAAATTATTTCAATTTTTTTTAGCAAATAGACTTAGTACAAGAATGAATAATCTAATTGATTGTTCACAAACTGCTTTCATTAAGGGTAGAAATATCAAAGATGGAGTGGCTGCTCTTCAAGAGTACATTAATCACTGTTGTAAGAATAACATTACATGTGTGCTTCTAAAACAGGACTTTGCGAAAGCTTTTGACTCGGTAGATTGGGATTTTCTAATTCATATGTTAAGGACTAGAGGTAAATGGACTGGTTGGATTATGTCTTTGCTTAAAACTAGTAATTCTAGTATTATGGTTAATGAAATTTTAGGAAATAAAGTTCAATCAAAACGTCGCTTAAGATAAGGTGATCCTTTATCGCCTCTCCTGTTTAACTTAGCTATAGATATTTTTGCTATAATTATTAAAATAGTGGTTGGAAATGGATCTTTAGGGTGCGTTGGTAGCAAAATCTCGTGTTATGGTCTGTTTGTTCTTCAATTTGTGGATGATACCTTATTATTTACTTCTCATTTGCCTAATCACGTCATTACCCTTAAATTTATTTTATACAGCTTTGAACTTCTTTCAGGACTAAAAATTAATTTTGATAAAAATTCGGTTTTAGTATTAAATGATGTTGATAAGGTCGAAGGTTTAGTAGCTAATACGCTTAACTGTGAAACCATGAATTTCCCTATTGATTATCTTGAATTTTTGATTATACCATCTAAACTTAAGCAATATGACTGGCTAATTATAATAGATAAAATTAAAAATAGAATTTCTAATTGGAATGGGAGGTTTTTATCGAGAGCGGGTAGATTAGTTCTTATCAATTCCGTTTTACCTGCACTTCCAATTTATTGGATGTCTACACATCTTTTCCCAGATTGGTTGATCAGTAAAATTGATAAAATAAGAAGGGATTTCTTATGGAGCGTCGATAATCCTAACAGTAGTCTAAAATGCTTAGTTAACTAGGAAACGGTTTGTAAATCGAAAAAGGAAAGAGGATTAGTTTTATTAATTTACGTAACATGAATTTTCCTTTATTAGGGAAGTGGTTATGGAAATTTAAGGATATAAATGATAATTCTATTTGCAAAGAAATTATTTCTAAACATTATTATAATGGTAGTAATAATTTACACCAAATTACACCTTCAGTTAACAATAAATTTTCTAATTTTTGGAAATCAATTTTAAAATGTCATGAGGATATAACCTTGGTACTACGATTGTTCATCCAGGAAATAATACAACTTTTTGGCATGATCGTTGGAATATTTCATTCCTAAGGTAGAATTTAATGAACTTTTTGAAATTTGTAACTTTAAAAATTCTTTAATTAAAGCTGTTTTTCTCCAGATAATGATCCCCTTTGAAACTTTAGCTTTAATAGAATCTTAGAAGGTACAACTCTTGGACAATTTTCATTATTATGTGCTAGATTGAATTTATATAATATTGATAACGAAAATGATATTATTAATTGGGAATGGGATCAAAGCAAGAAATTCACTTCAAATTCTTTGTATAAATTTCTTGATTTATCGGGCGCTACTTATACCACTAGTAATCTTATTTGGAAAGCAAATGCACCACCAAAACCTAAGATTCATATGTGGTTAATCATTCATGGGAACCTAAATACTATTGAATTTTTAAAACGAAAGAATTTGCAAATTGATAATAAATGTTCTTTTTGTAAATTGTATTTTGAAGATATTAATCATATATGTTACAATTATATGGATACTTGCTACATTCTTAATAATACTCTTAGAACTAAAGTTATTGATTGTGATTTTTACTGAAATAACTTATGATTTAAGTTTAAAAAGGGAAATTGATTTTTACTAGATACATTATTCATTATAATATGCTGGTATATTTGGTTTGAGAGAAACCAGAGACTATTTAATAATATCAATTGTTATATTAATAGTTTGATATTTACAATAGCATCATTTTGTTTCAATTGGATATCAAATCCAAAATATAGATTGACTAAAAATAATCATTTTAAAGAATATCTTAATAAGGTTAGAAAAGACATTAAGTTATTTAAACAAAAAAACAATATTTTTAACATTAATAATTACAACATTAACATTTATTCCAATTCGAATGATGATTTTACTGATTATCATGATGTTCTTCTGATCAAAGGAGCATAATGTTTATATTTTTTATATTTTAAAAGTTTTATAAGTTTTTAAATACATATTTTGTTAATTTTTATGCCTTTTTGATTTCGTGTTCAATATTTCATAACATTGGAGTAAGTCATGA
This sequence comes from Allium fistulosum, assembly GCA_030737815.1. Lineage (NCBI taxonomy): Eukaryota > Viridiplantae > Streptophyta > Magnoliopsida > Asparagales > Amaryllidaceae > Allium > Allium fistulosum. The sequence continues at coordinate 1,152,343,390 of CM060905.1, forward strand.
TGTTGCATAATTAGTTTTGATCCTTTTATCAATCTATCTCTTATTTTAGTTTCTTTACTGTCTTATAATTTTAACTTTAATTTTATTTCTTTTATTTCATTAATATATACATGTATATAAATTTCATTTATATACATATATGTGTATTATTCTTATATTTTTGTATAGTTTCATCTGTAGATACAGGTTTAGGCCAAAAAAATGGTGCTAGAATGCTATTTGTATGGTTTCAGTTTTGCTGTCGCCAGAATTGCAGGATTGCTGGTCGTAGGATCATTGTTTAGAGAGATTTCATATTTTAGATCTGGATCATCTATGTTTGCAGTGAGGCATTCATTCTAGATCATCCGCGTTAGCAGTGAGGTGTTCACTCTCTAGGGGAGCTGCTTGTTGATCTTATTTGTGCACTTGGTTGCACCATGGATCATCCGTGTTTGATGTGAGGCATTCATTCTGGATCATCCGCATTTGCAGTGAGACTTTCATTCTGGATCATTTACATTTGCAGTGAGACGTTCATTATCTCGTGGAGCTGCTTGTTGATCTCAGTTGTGCACTTAGCTGCACCATGGATTATTTTGGGTACTTCTAACACCTCATTATTGGGCGGTGGCCTTGCCGGAGTTCGATATTGAGGTGTAATAGGCGGTGGCCTTACCGGAGCACATTTAAGGAATTTCTTGAGTTTGTTTTTCTTAGTTTTTTTTGTGTTATGATTTGTCACCTGCTAGGCATGTTGGTAGCTCCTTTGTTATTGGTGATACACACACACACGTGTGCTCTGCTCTCCGCTACTTTAGAGGATCACACATTTCTCTAATTTGTTTTTATAAAAGTCCCTTTTATACATTCCTACAATTATTTATAAACCCTTTATAATTCCATAAAATCACTTATAACTCCTTTTATAAATCTATAAACCTATTTCTAAAATTCTTTTATAAATATTTAAAATCGTTTGTAAAACTCTGTTTACCCTTTAACTAATCTTCCTTTAAGTTTCCAAACCATGTTATAAAATTCCTCTTATAAAACCCAAATCTGTTTATAAAACTCTATTTATAAATCTCAAAAACATTTATAAATATATTCTAATCATTTACTTTAAAACACTATTATATAATAATCAAAATTATAAATGAATAATTATTATTATCTTCAAAACGTCTTAAAAAATATAATTAATAATTTCAAAGACATTATTAATAAAAATCAAATAATTAATCTTCAACATTATTATAAATAATAATAATAATTAATTTCTAAATCAGTATTAATAATCATTATTATTAATTTCGAACGATACTAATTATTTAAAATAATTAACCTTTCAAGATATTAAAATTTTGATAAATAACATTTAGAACAATATTAAATATAAATAAATAATTTTAAAATGATATTAAATATAAATAAATAATATTTAAAATAATATTTCTAATGACTTAGAATAGACATATAATAAAATTGGAATAAAACAAAAATTAAACCCTTTTAGAATAAAATATTTTTGAAAATCCCACATTCAGATTTTAAATTATTCTCCATCTCAAAAACCAATTCCAACCCAACTAGTAATTTTATCATTTCAAATTTCTAATTTAAGGCCAAAAGCTACCAAACGCTTAACCAATACTGATATTGATTTCCTATCACTACAGAGTTTAAGTTGAACATTAAAAATGTCCTCAATAGAGCCAACAATCAGGTTTAATATCCAATAATTCATATGATACGAATATTATTGAAATTAAAATCAACAATGGTGAGGAATCCTGTTGGATCCCTCCAACCTGTCCCACCCCTGCATCACAACTCATATATATCAGCGCGCGCGCACACACACACACATATAATTCAACAGTGGTAGGAATCCTGTTGGATCCCTCCAACCAGTCCCGTTGTAATTGATTTCATATATGGACTGCTTTCAAAAGCGACTTCATCAAAACCAAACAATCATCAAATGATCATCCAAACATCTAATCAATAATTTGTGTCAACTGTATAACATTACTAGTTAACCAAAAAAGGCAAGTTTAACTCACCAAAATTCCCATTGTCGCTTATGCGTTCTGGTTTCGACTAGCGTTTGATTTTAGCTTGAAATTCTACAAGCTCCAATCTTTCTCAAATCAATTCCATCACATAGTCTACGTCAATACGATTCCTACGTGATTGACCACATCAAATTTGGATCCTTCCATTGAATTACCCTAATCCCGCCCTTCCTCTCTCTCATCTAGGAAACATGCGACTTCGTCGCCTCGTCAAACGTTTCCCCCATTGTTATACGACGCCAATCGATGTTGCTCCACTGTAGAAGGTAGCCTTACACCCGATGCATCCAAGGACCCCGCCCCTGCCGATCGCTGATGCCGCTAGTGCTAGGAAGAACCTAAAAACCACTACCACTTCAAACTCTGAATGCCACCACCACGCTCCACCAATCGACACCAAACTTCGGCCGCTGCTTGCCCCGACCTCCCTCCACCTTTCTCCTTTAGGGTCCCTCGCCTCTAGAGCCACCAACAAGGCGAACTAACCCAAATAAGTTTCTCCCTTCTTTGATGAATTACGGCCACCACACTTCGCCTACGCCAAGCTCCACTGTCCATTTCAGTCATCTTGATGTCGGCAACACTTCTTTAGTTGAAGACTTCACCTGAAATTGACCATAGTGGTCCAAATCATTGTGGCGCGTTGGATTGATGGGTTTGGTTTTTTTAGAACTAGAAAAATAAAAACGAAAGAGTTTATACAGGGAACGGGGTATGGTGTGGGATATGGGAAGTATAGTCTGATAGTGTGCACGGTATGGCTAGGGGTATGGGTGAATATTTGAGCGATGTGGTAACGACTATTCATATTACTATACTCAAAATCTCGAGTACCGTACCCTAGAAATCTCAAACTCCAACTGAGACGTGCCACCTAGTGTTCTATACCAAATACCCATATTCCGAAATCAAAGGAACTAGCATCAAGACCTAATTCGATCATATGCAGGAATTAGCTTTTAAAATCAAATTATATTAATTTAAATTTCTTTAATTAATTTCTACACGTTTCAAGCTCGCAAGACCAAATGATATGTCTGATCGCCATGAAATTCGTTAACACACAATCATTTACTATTACGGATGAAATGACACTGGTTTCATCAAAACCCAAGAAAGTGTCCCAACATGCTATTTTCACATGCTCATTAAAATGTATTATTATTAAAATCATTTTAATCACATTTAATTCTAAATTAAAAGCTTATTATTATCATCCTTACCCAAAAATAATTTAAATAAGATTTCCAAATCATTTTTGATTCATATTAAATCCACAACTCATCTATTCAAATAACCATTACTTTGGAAATTACGCTATTTAGCTCATAACTTAACATTTTAATATTTAAAATAAATTGAATATTTTAAAATCAAATGCTTAAAATTATGAGTCGTTACATTCTTCCCCTCTTAAAAGAATTCCGTCCCCAAAATTATCAAGGAAAGAAAAATCCCACTACCCCTTTAATTCTTCAAAAATCAATGTGTTGAAACTTAACAAATGCTTCTAAATTTTTAAATTTACGGAAAATTTCTATAGCATTTCCTTTGCATGGCTAGATCGGAAAAATTACAAACGTCCTTACGGACCCAATACTAACCAAAAGAAACAAAAGCCAAGTGGTTAATCATAAAATCGTAAAATTCAAACAACAACATAAACATGTATCTATTTGCCGGGCAACCAAACTCTATTCATGAATCCAAAGACATTCAGCTAGCATTTGCTTCTATATACCTACATCTATTTACACAAAATATCCAACCATATCATTTTGCATTTTCCAATGTCAACACTTAATTTTGATAAGGCCGTAAGATGTGCATAAACCAAGCAATGATCTAGAATTTTACCGCTATATTTGCGAATATTTAATAAATTTTAAATATTAAAATAATAGGTTTTATAATTAAAAACATAACTCTTTCAAATAATAACAAATGATGGCAAAATAGATTTGTAATGACCAAGGATTTTGCTACTTTGAAATAGGCTATTTAAATATATTTCATGTAATCAATACGTGGATTTTTATTAGCAAATAAACCTATTTTAATTATTTAATAATGATGATAAAATAGTTTTTAAATTTTTTTTACCAATATAGATAGTTCAACTAAAAATAGAAAATGTAAATGAAAAATGTTTTTTGAAATTTTGACTTTTCGACACCCAGAAGTCGTTGGGAATGTTGTGCACACTTGGTGCAACATGCACACATTGATATATGTTAGGATTGGTATTAATTAAGCATACTTATGTGTAACGACCCGTAAAATTTTCAATAATTAAAATTTTAAGTTATAAATTTTAACATAAAAAAATGTTGTATTAAGTTTAAGGCATTATTTACAGTGATTTGTATATACATATTTGTGTGCGACTTAAGATTTATAAGATGGACTTGTATGCAAAGTTATAACTATTTAATCTTAAACCCTTTTAATCTGGAGATTAGGTTCAAAATTGTTGTCTTTAATTTTAGGCTCATAAAATAGTGAAACTTAATTTTAACACATTTATATGTATAAGTCTAGTATATATATATATATACGTATACATATATGTTTTTAATAATAATACTATGACCAATAAAGATATATATGAAGGAAACATCATCTTTGTACACAATCTAGTATATTGCACTTACATAATTTACTGTAGAATACATTTGGACATAGTTACATTCCATGCCATGAATAAATAGCTTGTTAATGACATTTAATTAATCAATCAATTTGATTAGAGAAAGAATGGAAGGTTTCTCTCTCCATATACATAATTAAACTCTAAAATGCATATTTTGGTTATAAATTTACGTTCATCGGAATCTAAATCTTTTTCTAGTTTTCAAATCAGTTAGTTTAATCGAATAAATTCACAACAACCTTTATTTCACTTTTGTTCTTTAAAATAGATTTTATACCTTTTCAAAATAAAATAATTTTTACCGTTACTTATATACACTTTTGTAATAGATTTTGGGAAAATGATAAATGAATGAATAAAAACCCAGTGTAAACAAAACATATCTTAATAAGTAATAAATTTCAAGATTCATTGTAACAGCCCAAAAATTTTAACTGGCATTTTATTCATTTATTTAAAATTTGTGACGTTTGAATTCTTAAAAATATAATTTTGTAAATTTTCTTGTAATGATTGTTAATCAATTACCCAAAATTTTATTTATTTAAATTAAACGTTCTGTAATGTTGATTTGAATTAAAAGTGTAACTTTAATAGAAATTTTAAAATTTTTAATTTTATAATTCTAAACTGCCAAATTTTCATCTTGAACTGTATACAATTGTGTAACAATTGTTTCACTTTTGTTTTGGTCAGATTTGTTGTTTTGGTCAGATTTTGTTGCTCCAAACTCTATCTCTTGAGATCGAATGTAGATTTACCCTAGAAAAATCCACATTGATCTTATTCAGTCACGGTTGACCCGTTGAGGTTGCCCGCGATTTATTTAAGATTATCCATCTTCATATTTTGATAATTAATCATCTTGTTTTGTTTCCAAAATATCTCCAAACATTTTTGAATTTTTACTTGTAAATCTATGTTTCTTTTGTATATTGTGTTGTTTGAGTTGTTGATGTTGATTTGGGCTTCCGATCGATTCGTCTGATCAACGTTATCGATAGGATTTCTAAAACACTTTGACAGAACAAACTGACACAATATTATTTTAAAATTTGGTTAATGAAATAAATTTTGATGTAAGTAAATATTATGGAACTTAATAAATTGATTTAAATTGATTATTTGAAATGATAATATTTGATTTATCATTCTATAAATGAATTTATAAATAGTTGTTTATAAATTTGATTTGGGAACTCAAATGAATTTAAAACAAGAATTTGAGAATTTAAATTCCCATTATTTCGAACTTTGGTTTAAAGTTTTAAAAAGGGATATATTATTTAAATTATTTTTGAATAGAAATTTGTTTCCAAAGAACTTTTTAAAGTTTTAAAATTTTAGTGCTCTTCTCTTTGTCGCTGGAAAATAATTTCGGTGATGACCGCGGCATCATCGACTTTCATTTTCGAGTTTCAAGTGAAGAAACCATTCTGTAGTCTTGCTACAGCTTTGTTTTGGGAAATCTAATTGATTTGAATTTCTAAAAGATGATTTGATTTATAATATATATAGATATATGATTTAAAATTTGATTTGACAAATTTTGTGCATACATTTATTTATCTCTAAATGGTTTGAAAAGAATCGGAAATTTTATTCTTAAATTCTATCTTAAATAATAACTTCAAGTAAAAAAAGAAAATCAAAATTTTGAATAAATATTCAATCTTGAAATGATTGAATTAGAATGTTTATACTGTATATTAATTTTAGAAAGTTTTATTTGTATAAATCTCAATTGCATTCCAATATAACTTACCTTAATTTTAGAAGTTAACAATGTAATTGGATAATATACAATATAAAAAGATTTTTATACATAAAATTTGAGTGGTTATAATAAATATTATACACTTAAATTTTAGTTATAAAAAGATTAACAAAGATAAATAGACTAAAAGGTTAATTGAATAATTTACAATATAAATGATGTTAAGGGAATTAAAAATAAATTAAAATAGTTATAATAAATGTAATCTACTTAATATGTGTGATAAGATATATTAAGTAGAATATATTTAATAATAATCTAGAATAAAGAAGAATTAAATTTGTTGAATAAAAGATGATTATTATAAATGATTATACAAATTTATGATTTTAGAAATTGTTAATTTCAAAATAATTGGATAATAAGATAATCAATTTGGAAATAGTTAAGATTGATTTAACTTCAGTAAAAATCAAATGGATTAAATCGATTATTGAATATTAATTAATTTAAATTGAATTTATAATGGTTTAAATCAATGATTCTATTTTGAGTTTCAATTTAGTTTCTTTCAGGGTGTTTCTATTCTCCTACCTTCTTCCTTTTCGAGGACGAAAAATTTTGAGTGGGGGAGAGTGTAACGACCCGTAAAATTTTCAATAATTAAAATTTTAAGTTATAAATTTTAACATAAAAAAATGTTGTATTAAGTTTAAGACATTATTTACAGTGATTTGTATATACATATTTGTGTGCGACTTAAGATTTATAAGATGGACTTGTATGCAAAGTTATAACTTTTTAATCTTAAACCATTTTAATCTGGAGATTAGGTTCAAAATTGTTGTCTTTAATTTTAGGCTTATAAAATAGTGAAACTTAATTTTAACACATTTATATGTATAAGTCTAGTATATATATACGTATACGTATATGTTTTTAATAATAATACTATGACCAATAAAGATATATATGAAGGAAACATCATCTTTGTACACAATCTAGTATATTGCACTTACATAATTTACTGTAGAATACATTTGGACATAGTTACATTCCATGCCATGAATAAATAGCTTGTTAATGACATTTAATTAATCAATCAATTTGATTAGAGAAAGAATGGAAGGTTTCTCTCTCCATATACATAATTAAACTCTAAAATGCATATTTTGGTTATAAATTTACGTTCATCGGAATCTAAATCTTTTTCTAGTTTTCAAATCAGTTAGTTTAATTGAATAAATTCACAACAACCTTTATTTCACTTTTGTTCTTTAAAATAGATTTTATACCTTTTCAAAATAAAATAATTTTTACCGTTACTTATATACACTTTTGTAATAGATTTTGGGAAAATGATAAATGAATGAATAAAAACCCAGTGTAAACAAAACATATCTTAATAAGTAATAAATTTCAAGATTCATTGTAACAGCCCAAAAAATTTAACAGGCATTTTATTCATTTATTTAATAACTGTGACGTTTGAATTCTTAAAAATATAATTTTGTAAATTTTCTTGTAATGATTGCTAATCAATTACCCAAAATTTTATTTATTTAAATTAAATGTTCTGTAATGTTGATTTGAATTAAAAGTGTAACTTTAATAGAAATTTTAAAATTTTTAATTTTATAATTCTAAACTGCCAAATTTTCATCTTGAACTGTATACAATTGTGTAACAATTGTTTCACTTTTGTTTTGGTCAGATTTGTTGTATACCTTTAAAAGTTAGTAATAATTAGTGTGAAACGGAAAATTTAACTTTACATTTCTTTACGTATATTTACATCCGTTTCCTAGCTTTATATTAAACAATCAATTGGATGAAGCTAAATTCAATTTTATTAATTATGGCATAATAGCTATTAAATTTAGGTTTAAAGCGATGGGTTATTTTCCTAATTGAAACGTTATCATTTTTAAATTTATTTAATAAGAGAAACAAATAAATTTGTACGTTACTTTGGGCATATGTTCATTTGTTGTTCTTGCCTTTTCTTTGCCTATTTGATTATTTTTGCGTTAACAAGGCAAAGTTTCAGCCGTATATTCTCTTTTGAGAATTCAAAATCTTGCCCAAAATCTTGCCTTAAATCTTGCACGTGAAAGATTATTCCATCCTTTTTGCCTTCCATACGTTTCCATCTATTAATATAATTTAATGCCTTAATTTCCTTTAATGGCCTCTACCGTTCAAAACATTAAATTGCCTTCTCTCCATAAATCAGTGAATAGCTGTTAATATATACCACGTCCAAATTCCCAGACCACAATATTTCACTTTGCTTCTATCAAAATTTTCGTGAGCATCTCAAAGGTAAAGACAACATGCTTTCTTTTTCATTTTGTTTTGTTGTTTCCCCTACCTCATTTTTTGCTTTATCATGTTGTTGCTCCAACCCATGCTCCAACCCCATTCACCATGACCAGCCCAGTCACCACCACAAAACCCACGGCTCCAACTCCTCCAGACCGAACCCCTGCAACCACGTCCCCTTGCCGTTCCACTTTCCTCCACCATCAATCAAACCCCACGCCACCATGAACCCCATGCCACCATGAACCCCACGCCTGACCATAACCATGCTGAGCCTCTGTTTTGAAAAAAAGAAACGACTTTTGTCACCTTGTATTATTTCTACCGAGCCTTGTTTTGAAAAAAAATAAAAGTGCTTTTGTCACCTTGTATTTTGAAGTTATAGTTTTTCCACAGAGCCTTTGTTTTGAAGTTATAATCTATTCCCTCTGGCCTTTGTTTTAGAAAAAAGAAATGAACAAAATTTGTTTTGTCACCTTTGTTTTGAAGTTATAGTCTATTTTTAAAAGTGGTCGAGCTTTTGTAAATTTTGAAGTTATATGTCCACCGAGCCCTTGTTTTGAAAAAAAAAAAGAAATGAACAAAAAAATTGCCTTTTTTCACCTTTGTATTTTGAAGTCAGACTACAACCCCTCCGAGCCTTTAAAATCTTGAGTATGGTGAAGTGGTCGAGCTATTTCTTTTTAGTATTCAACTTGTTCTTTTCATTTTGTTTGCTTCATTTGAAAAAAATAGTTATTCGTTTGCATTCTTAGATTTGTTTTATTTATTATTTTTGACTTTAGATTTGAATCTAGTTGGCGCATCCTCTAACAACTGATCGTGCTTTCCATGTGCTTTTCGATAGATAGCGTATTTCCTTTTGAATCGAATCTCCAGCTCCGTAGAGGTGAGTAAATCTCACACGAATATTCATACTTATATGATTGTGAAACGACCGCAACTGAATGTGTAGAAAATAAATAAATAAATAAATAAAAATGATGTTATAATTACTTGTGATTATTTATATATGTTGTAAACTGGTTAAAATTACATAACATATCATCTGTTATATTTTGTTCTTATTTTACTCTTATTCTATTATGTTAAATCACACTTCAAGTTCCCTATAGAATAGAATCATTATGGGTTGAAATGATACATACCCGAACGGACTTTAGAATAAGGGAAGATCGTTATGGGCTGAAATGATAGGCCTGAGCGATTTTCGATTAAATTTTATTTACTTGGGATTGCGGGTTTGAAATGATAAAACCCGGATTTTTCTTTGTAAACTACGGATTGAAATGATATATTATCCGTATCACTTGACTTAGGCTAGAAAATATTATACAGACCCGTGGTTATTTTCTCTATTTTTCTGGATACCTTTAAATATTTTTAAATATTTGTAATAATATTAAATTGATTTAAATTGAATTTTTAAAATGATTTATTTAGAGTAGAAATGATTTTTCTATGTGATAAATGTAAATAAATGGATAAAAATATTGATTTTAAAGTGTAACTTAAATTTGAAAATTTGACTAAAAAGAAAAGATGGAAACTTAAATTAATTAAATTAAAATGAAAATTCAGTTTTAAAATGGTGAAAAATGGAGATTTAAGTTTAAGTGTTGAAATGAATTGTTTAAAAGAAAATGGGAATTTACACACTTGAATTTAATAAGTGAACTTTGTAAATTTTTGGTTTTTATTTGTAAAATTTCTCTTTAGAAAAATCATAAGTTAAAGGATTTAAATGAACATTTTAATGTGAAAATTTATGATTTTTATAAGTTTAAATGATTTAAATGGAAGTTTATTTATGGCTGGAATTGCACAAAACCCGGAAATTTGATTTATAGTACTTCAGAAATGCTACCATTTCTGGAAATGAAACAATTCTGAACTAAGTAGAATCTGCAGCACTTGTTAAGTGCTGTGGTTATATAAATGAACCAAAAGACTAAAATGAACTAAGGCTATGATAGCACTTGGTAAGTGCTGTTGTAGCAGGAACTAAAATTTGACCTGAAACTAATAAAGGGGCTAATGTAGCACTTGTTAAGAGATGCAGTAGGCTGAAATATGATTTTGTTTTAAAACTGAACTGCTATAGCAGTTTATAAATGATGTCTTTGCTGAATTAAATTGTTTTCAAATATAACTTACCGCAGCACTTTGTAAATGCTGTGAAAGCTGAAATTTTAACGTTTTATTGTTTTTAAGTGAATAAATGAAATCAGAAAAGGCTAAATTTTGGGAATTTAATATTGGATTTAAAAAATAATGACTTTGTTTTTAAAATGGTTTAAATTTGAAGTATTTTGATATAAATTGTTTTAAATTTATAACCACGGGTTATAATAACGCTTGGTTGTTAAAGAGACCGGGATCAGATATGGACATACTCTCTGTCGATACCGAAAACCACTTTGACAACTGTGTACGCGGTGGAGTTTCCAGAATGAAGTTGGATGGTGGCGACGATCCTAAGGTATATACGTGGACCCAACTCCCGTGAGTTGGCATAAGGTGGCTAAAACAGGAGCGATCTCGGACCAGTGAGGTAGCACCTCTTCTCGGACACATTTCTTCGATACCATTCTATTACTTTGTGATTTTTGGTGGCCACCCTTGATTTGGGAGTGTTGTTCGAGGTGAAACGGTAGTGGCTGCTATGCGTATCCATCAGTCCGTGTGCGTAATTGGTATATCTACCCTGGCAATGCCTTGTGTGCCGTGTCACCTACCATATCGAGCCCACTACGATTTTGGTTTTAAAGATCCGACCGCGTTAAGGTTCTCCATCCCCTTAACGCTATTTTATATATGATTATACTTTACTGATTAGACATTATTATAATAGCGAATATTACTACATAGTAGATAGTTTAACGGATCCTTAAAGAATGGGTGATCCCAAGCATTCTTTAAGTTACTTGTACCCTTATTAGAGTTCACTTGAGTTGGTTTACATTGTATAAGTATGTATGTCCTGACTCGAGTGTTTATGTTTTATTTTACGCTCGGGTCAGCCTGAGTTATTCACAGATTTGGGTTTCCACTCTCTTGGAGATTTGAATCGTTAGAGATTATCTGCTTGTCTTGTCCTATCTACTTCAGTTCCGTTGTCCTACTCAGCTTGTACTTGGTTATTTTATTGAGACTTCTGTTGTCCTCTATTTCTTTTGTTATATCTTATTTAACTCTGATATATTTATATAGTAGCCTCATGAACTACTATTTCTTTTACTTCCGCTGCATTATTTTACTCTGTGTCTGTGATCTATGATTATATTTATTTACTGTATATTCTGAGATTTTGTCAAATTTTATTTACAACGCGGTATTTTGAGCAATTCAAGTCCGACATGTGCGGATGCGAATGGTTGAAAATAACAGGTCGTTACATTATGTATATTAACTTATAAATATTTTATACCTAAGCATGGATGTGATAAATTATGTTTTAAAATGCTTATATAAACGTATAAACATACTTATATATACACAAACGCCATGTCGTACCTTCAGTACCCTCCAACATGGCCTGGGGGCAATGCGTACAAGAGGGAGAGGGGAGGTATGGGGGTGCATGCATGTGTATATATTTAATTATAACCACTTTATGTATTTTAAACAAAATTCCCAATCCTATATATACCCCTCTCATTCCTACATTCTCTTCTTTGTTTTGATTTACATTTTCATGTTAAAACCCTCTTCTTATCTTCATGTATTTCAATGGCTTCCATCACCAAATTCCTAAGAAAAAAAATAGAGAAAATAGTGTCAAAATATAACTAAGCACCTTCCATTCACTTCCAAACCTCTTCTCTTCATAAAGCAAACCCTATACCTCAAAACCACCTTAGGCTAAGCCTAATTGTTCCCTTCGCCGAGCCCATTTGGACCATAGAAGGTCATACTTTCAAGCTAAGGTGGTTTGCTAGTGTTGTAGCCAAGTTCGGTGGAAGTTTACTTTGATTTGGATAGGTTACGATGAGTAAAGTTCATGTTTTTTAAAAATCAAGTTACTAACTTTTATAAAGTTGCAAAATTTATGAGTTAAAATATTGCTTGTTATATGTTGTGTATGCATGCATATATGTTGATTTGGTGTTTATTGCTTGTGCCGAAGTTTGAGTAGGCAATAAAGATTATACCTTGAATATTGGAAAAGTTGGTTTGTATTTGAGAAGTAATATTCTTGCTTATGATTGTGCTATAATTTTATGATGTGGTATTGTGTTGGAATGTTGTATTTGTTGTATGTGGGCTCATGATACGAAGATAGCGATTCGCTAAACAAAAGCGGCGTAGAAATCTGCTTTTTGTCGAAAGTTTGATTTTTGTTTCAAAGTGAAAAGTTTTTCAAGTTTAAAACTTTGATTTGTTTTCCAAAATTTAATTTTTATGTTTCAAGGAGGATAAGAGTTAAAAAGGGTAGTTTAAAAGTTAGAAAAAGGAAATTTTAAGGTTTTGAAACTACGGGTCCGTATAGTGATAATCGATATATTTGCGATTTGAAAAATCTAACTATTTTTCCAATCTAAATTTGATTTAACTTAAAATCTTTTTTGGAAATGTTTTCTAACTTTAATTTAGTAATTAGAGAACAATTATTTAATTATTTAATGATTATTTAATTAAATGATTAATTAATAAAGGTAGTTAGTATTTAATCATTTGTTAATAATGGTTTTTAAACTTAAATATTAATCAATTAAGTTAATCATGATTTGTTACTTAGTTAAAGTTAATTATTATTTAATTTTAGTTAAGGATTAATTAATTATTATTTAAGTGTCTATTTAAGACATTTATTAATTAATTATTATTTTAAAAAGGGTTTTATTTAATTAATCTTTGATTAAAGTTAATTGTGAGGACCCGTTTCTTTGACTCTCAGAAATCGACATTAATACATCCTTGGTATTCACGTGCCACAAATCCAAGTGCCGGATGGTAAGAAAGAAAATAAAGACATAATAGAATCTCACATATATTATTTCATAATAATCTTTACAGCGGAAATTTAAAATACATATATCAAAGTTTTAAAAATAGACAATTATAAATTTCTTTGCCTACAAATGCGGAATAGTATAGCACAAGTGTAACGACCCGACTTTTTCTCCACAGAAAGTCGTATCATTAATAAGAAAGAAAGGGGTAGAAAATAGAAAAGAAGAGAAGAAAGAAAGAAACAACAACAATGATCTCACAGCGGAACGAATAAATTATATTAATAACATATACTATTACATAGTATACAACACTTTACAGAGTTACACAGCATATACATCACTTACTAAACAGTTATAACATCTGTCTAGACATTACAACTCAATACACTACAGAGATACAGACACAGCGGAACTACTATATATATCTACAACGCTGAAGCCTCCTGCTCCATTGCTCCTCCACAATTCGTCAAAGCTAAACCTGAATCCCTTGGCTACTCGTAAAAATTTGAGTACCCAAGAGTTTATAAAACAGAAATAAACAACTTAGGTCAGACATGGGTCTGGTGTGAGTAACAGGTTAAACTTGCTTAACTTCAAAACCTTTAGAAAGAAAAGGTATCACGTAAGACTTCCCACAAATAAACATGGGTAAGTTTTTACCTTACGCTAACCAAAACATTTGATAGGAAATCCAGTTATATTATAATAGGGTCTAGGGTTTTCAAATAAATATGAAATAGCTGAAATTGTTACATTATTAAATTCCAGCATACTAGCCACAAAGTGGGTTATACAATCAAAACCGTAAGGGCACGTAGGAAGAATGGGTTTCCATACAATGGCAGGGCTACTGGGGTACCGCCCGTCACAGTACGTGGCCTAGATCACCGTACCGAGGAGTACGCCCGCTCCCCTGCAACACAAAGCCGGAACCATCCCTTACTGGATAATTCCGAACAAGATAACCCCGTAGTTGGCGCGACCAACCACACACTAAGCCGAATAAAAAGAAAAGGGACCTCTAGACAGGGATCTATCTTGCTCTCAGTGGGTGCTACCCACGAAGCCTTGCTGCACCTCCCCTGTTTTAGCCATTCCCGGTTGATGAGGCTTGAGGTTACGATTACCTTTAATCAGAACATATCACTTAGAATGCTCATCGTCCGCCTGACGATGTGCTGAAAGCATTCAATCCATACAAGTTCGTTCCGGGTTCGAACGAAACCGAAGGCATTATCTCGTTACACTCGTTTTGGAATCACCCTCAAAGTTAACGACAATAACCCTTGCACTCTGAATCTTCATCTTCACTTGAGATTCACGACCTATCGTAAATTTGAATCGATGTGGTATTCGGGTCTCCAGACCTGGAATTCCGGTATACGGAAACCCGATCCCGGTCTCATCGAAATCCAAAACGTATCTTTTAAGGCCAAGTTGTTTTAAGGTTAAAACAATTCAATTCTTATCTATACTACACACAGATAGATAATTTACAATAGATAATCCATATTATCATCCAAACAGATAATTCCTATTATCATTTCAATCCAACCAAACATCTATATCATAGATCAACACATCTCTTATCAGAGATATCAACAATGCAAAGCATTCAATATCATTCATCCATTCTTAAGTAATGATTTATCATCTCTAATCAATTTAAAGTGAATTAAATTAATTACTTCATTCTATAAATCCTGCTTACTTAATTATTAATTAAACCAATTAATTAATCATTACTCTAAGTATCCATCTTAATTAATCATTCCTGATTAATTATCCTTTAATTACTTTAAGTAATTAATACTTAATTAATTTCACAAATTAATTATCTTAAACCATTCAGTAATTAATCTTTAATTACTTCATTAATTAATTAACTATATTTAATTACATTAATCCTTAATTAATTACAATTAATTAATTACTTTTTAATCACTTATTATTGATTAATTAATCTTAATTAATCAATCCTTAATTACAATATTAATTATATTAATTAATAATAATCTTTAATTACTCCTTTAATTTATTACTCCATTTAAATTATTTACATTTAATAATTAATCTTTAATTATTAATCACCTTTGATTAATCACATTTAGTAATTAACTACCCTTAATTACTCTTCCCTTAATTAATTACTTCTTAATTAATTATCCTTTAATTAATCCTTTGATTAATTATTCAAAGAAATTAAACTCAAATTACTTTTATTAAATCATCCTTAGTTAATTACATCCACTAATTAACTTTAATTACTTTCCTAAGTAATTTATACTTTCACTAATTACATCTAAGTAATTATCAAATCACCAAGTGATTATCTTAATTTAATTAAACAAATTAATTTAAACTTATCAAATTTATTTAATTAATTACCTTAAGTAATTAATTCATTTAATTATTTCCATTAAGTAAATTATACTTAACCAATTTATAAATGATTATCATTAGTTAATTAATCTAATTGATTTTCAAAATTAATCCCATTAATTAATTATTTAATAATTCCTAATTAATGAACCCTCATTAATTATTAACAATTTTTAAATCAATTTACCAAATTCTTTTTAAAACCAAATGTTAAGAAAGCACTTAATATTTAAAATATTTTTAAACCAATTTATTAAAATTCAAACCCTTTTTAAAATATACTTTAAATATTTACATTTGTTAAAACATTAAAATTTTATAAGCTTTATTCATTTCAAATCTAGAATATAATTTAACCTTGAATCCATGCCTTCAAATTTTATTAAAAACTGGATTTTTTTTTTAAATCTTGCTAAACATTTTAAAATTAAGTTTAAAATTAAAAACACTGTCCAGTTTTTAAACTATAACGCCACAACTTTCCCGAGCCAAAACTTCAAATTACCCGAGTAAAAACTGGAAACCCCGAGACCTACTTCGAGTTTTCCTCCCCTTCTTATTTAAAACTCTGTATGTTTAGAAATTTTAAAAACAGTTAAACTCACTCGAATCTCCCCTGTACGAACCCGAGTCATTTCTACATTTCCACGAGTACGACTTCGAGTCACTCACACTAAAACTTCGAACCAAACCCAGACTTCATCTTCCCCAAACTTTAAAATTCTTCCAGTTGTACGAGACGTACATGTGCACGTGCACAGATCATCCCAGCTTCTCCGATCACCTACGACTACTTCTTCAAGTCGACGATCCTCTTCACACTCCATTCCGACCATCAGAATATCGTTACCAGCTCGAAATCAAAATCGAGTATCCAAGCACAACTCTGGAATCAAACCCAATCAGAAACCCACTCGTCGCCGACGAACTATGCTTCGAGAAACCTCGCCAACCTCACCGAAGTATCGCCTCGACTCCAGCTCCAATTTCCCCCTATCGCGATCGAGTCTAGTGAACTGACCTTGTCGAGATTTCCTCGACATCCAACCTGACCAAAACTAGGGCTAAGAATAGAAATCAATCACCGCCTTCATCACAGTGCTCTGATCAACATTTCTACAATTTTCTCAACATCACTGATCCTTCCTCTAACTCCAGAAGAAACCCCGAGACAACAGATCTTCACGATCACCAGAAATTGGTAAAATTCCAATTTCCGTTCATCTCAATATATCTCGCCCAAACAAACTTAAAAATTGTAATTTTTCTTCAAAAAATCATAATTTGGTTTAAAGATTCAATTTAAAATCCTGGAATGCTAAATTATCATATTTGAATTTTATAGTATTCAAAGCTTTTACTGTATTTCTTCTATTCCAGATAAGTTTCAAACTTATATCACTAAATTTTATTTTATTAAACTTCATTCATGTTTAACAAACAACTCTCTTTTGAATTCCTAAACCTATCAGTGTTTTGAGAATGAGATATTGGGATTTTGATTAGAATTTTAAACTCTGTTAACTTCACAGAATTGATATCAGACATGCATACAAAATATCAACCTATATACAAATAATTCATAATTAAACAATCATGCAGGCATATTATATCATAGATTCATACATCAGATCATCACAAAATGTTTAAACTTGTAAATTTCTATGGTTTTGTTTTCTCGATAATAAGATGATGACAGAAACTAAATAACAGAGATGTTCTTATTTTTGAAACTGAAATCATTTATATAATCATGCACAGAGATGTACCTAAAATGCATTCACAAACCTACTTGAATTCAGAGGTAAAACTTACATCATAATTATATACTTAACATTTAGATAGTGAATGTTACTCACCATTTATAGAAGATGAACAGAGCACCATGGTTATTTGAAAACAGCTTTGAAACTTTAAAACTTTAATTCATAAACTTGAATTGCCTGTTACTGAATCTTGCATGCATGCCATTTATCTTGTTTGTTGATAGGTGCTTGCTCTAGATCAGGTTGCTTACTTTCAGATTCGAAAAGAAGAAATTGCAGTCTTGCTTAGATTCCAGATTGAAGAAAATGTGCAGGTTTGTTGTTCTCAGATTTACAAATGCAGGTTGAAGAAATGATTATAGATTGTATTTGAGAGGATAATTTATCTTCAGCTATTAACTTTACAGCTGAATGTTTTCTTAGTTTTGAAAAAGAAAATAAAAGGAAATGTAGATAAGAAGTAGATGCATATATAAGTGGAAATGATTTATTCAAAATAAAAGAAAAACAAAAATCTACAACTTGACATTTGTCACTTACATAGTATTATTAGTGTACACTTGTTATTTAGGTGACTTTATAGATTTACACATATTATTTTAAGTTTTAATATTTATTTTAAATGTAAATGAAAAGCCTTTACTTAATTTATTTAATACTTATCTATATATATATTAATTATAAAGAAACAAAACTAATTATTATGAATAAAGGTTTACATATATATTTATAAAATCCAAAACTATTTAAATATTACCTCTTTTTGAATTCAAAATTAAATCTAAATTCAAATTATATTTAAAATCCAATTTAAAGTCAATTTATATACATACATATATAACTACACATTCAATTTGAAAATAACAATCTTATTTTATTAAAGTCTATTTATATCTATAAATAAAACAATATACTATTAATATTGTATTTTAAACTTATCTATATATATATATACACTCTTAAATCTTATTTATTAAGCAATATTTCAAAAAGAAAATAAAATAATCCTTATTATTAATCTCATTTCAAAACCATATAGTTATTTTGTTTAAATAGCTTTGAAAAGCTTATATTTAAATAAATCATAATTTCCCAACTATCAAAATATATATTAGAAATTAAAAACAAGATTTTATTTATTATTTAAATTACAAACCCAAGCTTATCTATTTACAATATATACAATTATATATATATATTATAAATAGAAATTATTTTATTAGTAAAATTCACTAATTAAATATTCATTTAATCAGATTATTAAACCAATTCAAATTAAATTATCAAAGATTATCAAATCAATTTAATTATTTAAACAGATTATTAAATTGATATTGCCCCAAATTTCCGGGATATTACATTCCTTCCCCCTTAAAATAATTTCGTCCCCGAAATTTAAAACAAAGGTAATTTAATAATCTTTTTAAATCACAAGGATGTATTATCATCCATATGCTAACAATCATAGCAACCAATCATCCAAACAAACAATTCTAACTATCCAGCGAAAAAAAATTCTGAATAGAATTTCCTTGAGTTTTCCCCAAGTATATATATATCGGGATACTCGCTCTACAAACAATCCAAACAACCAATACTACTAAGCTATAGAGCTCCTACTCATCTAGATCTACAAAACTAAACAGAATATCAGACTACAGACGAGTCTGACTCAACAACCAAATCCTCCAGAACTGCTGGTTCCAAAACCAGAGATAGATCAAACACGTACTTCCTCGGAGATACGTAAAATACATTGAATTCCAGTTATCCAAACTGACAATTCAACCTTGTAGATCAAAGTACTTATCCAAGTTAGATCACAGAAAAGATCCAAAATAACTCGGAGCTAACTTCCCAGACTTACCCAATCTTATAGCTCCCTTTAATCAGAGAAAAACTTCACAACAATGAAGTCTCCAACTTCGAATTTCAAATTCCTTCGTCTCTTATCCACAAAATCTTCAGACGATCTCGGCTTCCTACAAATCTTTTCTGATCAGCTCAACCTTCGCCGATGCTTCTAGAAACAAACTAGACCAAAAATAACCCGACAAAATGATCCTCTCAAAATCTACCCATAATCCAAAACACAAATCTACACACAACATCAGAAGACCGAACTAACTTCTCCTATCTGGAAAAGACAAACAGATGCACTCGCCAAACTACTTCTGCTGCACCATTCTGATCTGGAGTAGAATGAAAATGCTGATGAAGAACACAAGCACAAACTGGACAACACATCCCAGAAAATCTCAGATAACTCAAGAGAATACTCAATCTATCGCAAGTCACTTTTGCAATCAACCCAGCCTAATTCCAAAGAAACTGTTCTCCCTTTAACCAATCAGAACAGCTCATACTTAACTATCCAATCTATCGAAGAAATGGATCCACTTTACTGCTTCTGAACTCTACCTTCAGAAAAACTGCTCAGCCAGAAAACTTCCTGCCAATGCACAGAATACTCCGAGCTGCACTGCTGCCACAAATGCCAAAGACTTCCTTTTCCAAAGCTCTTCGAGAAACTCGAACCCAAACCAAATAGAAACACCATGCTGAACTCAACCACAACACCGAAGCAGACACACTTCATTAACTTGTTCCAAAGAAAACATCTTCGGGAACATCCATAGTCACTGCATCTCATCACACAGCTACTATTACCTGAGATACCATCACTCGCTTCTGTTCTCCGACAGATGCAACTCTACTCATCCAACTCCTAAGATGAACTCCGAACCTTAACAGGTTTCCTTCAGAGATTGTGAAATCCTTACACAACTGTAAAGTTCACTCGAGACGGTATTAGGTTTACAGTCTCGACAGATACTCTTCCAACCTCAACACTCAGACTCCTAATCCTAGATGATAAATTATTATCATCCCAACCAATCATTTCAAATACCATATACATTTAAAATGATACTTTTTATATATAGAAAATATATCTGGGTAAAATTATTTCATCTACCTTTTTAAAACAATATTGTGTCCGTTGGCCTGGTCCAAGTGTTTAGAGATCCCTATCAATAACGTTAGCTACTCGTATTGACCAGAATCCATATACCACTTAACCGATCAATTAACACAATATAAAATCATTTTATATAACTAACAAATACGCGCTCTCATATATATATATACACTCAAACAGGTTGCTACAGATCCTATCTCTAATGAACAACCCTCCCGAACCTAGGTATTCACTCAACCTAGTGTTCTGATATTCACTTAACCAATAGCTTAGGTATTCGCTCAACCTATGCTCTGATACCACTGTAACGTCCTAGGCTTTTTCTCCACAGAAAGTCGTATCATTAATAAGAAAGAAAGGGGTAGAAAATAGAAAAGAAGAGAAGAAAGAAAGAAACAACAACAATGATCTCACAGCAGAACGAATAAATTATATTAATAACATATACTATTACATAGTATACAACACTTTACAGAGTTACACAGCATATACATCACTTACTAGACAGTTATAACATCTGTCTAGACATTACAACTCAATACACTACAGAGATACAGACACAGCGGAACTACTATATATATCTACAACGCTGAAGCCTCCTGCTCCATTGCTCCTCCACAATTCGTCAAAGCTAAACCTGAATCCCTTGGCTACTCGTAAAAATTTGAGTACCCAAGAGTTTATAAAACAGAAATAAACAACTTGGGTCAGACATGGGTCTGGTGTGAGTAACAGGTTAAACTTGCTTAACTTCAAAACCTTTAGAAAGAAAAGGTATCACGTAAGACTTCCCACAAATAAACATGGGTAAGTTTTTACCTTACGCTAACCAAAACATTTGATAGGAAATCCAGTTATATTATAATAGGGTCTAGGGTTTTCAAATAAATATGAAATAGCTGAAATTGTTACATTATTAAATTCCAGCATACTAGCCACAAAGTGGGTTATACAATCAAAACCGTAAGGGCACGTAGGAAGAATGGGTTTCCATACAATGGCAGGGCTACTGGGGTACCGCCCGTCACAGTACGTGGCCTAGATCACCGTACCGAGGAGTACGCCCGCTCCCCTGCAACACAAAGCCGGAACCATCCCTTACTGGATAATTCCGAACAAGATAACCCCGTAGTTGGCGCGACCAACCACACACTAAGCCGAATAAAAAGAAAAGGGACCTCTAGACAGGGATCTATCTTGCTCTCAGTGGGTGCTACCCACGAAGCCTTGCTGCACCTCCCCTGTTTTAGCCATTCCCGGTTGATGAGGCTTGAGGTTACGATTACCTTTAATCAGAACATATCACTTAGAATGCTCATCGTCCGCCTGACGATGTGCTGAAAGCATTCAATCCATACAAGTTCGTTCCGGGTTCGAACGAAACCGAAGGCATTATCTCGTTACACTCGTTTTGGAATCACCCTCAAAGTTAACGACAATAACCCTTGCACTCTGAATCTTCATCTTCACTTGAGATTCACGACCTATCGTAAATTTGAATCGATGTGGTATTCGGGTCTCCAGACCTGGAATTCCGGTATACGGAAACCCGATCCCGGTCTCATCGAAATCCAAAACGTATCTTTTAAGGCCAAGTTGTTTTAAGGTTAAAACAATTCAATTCTTATCTATACTACACACAGATAGATAATTTACAATAGATAATCCATATTATCATCCAAACAGATAATTCCTATTATCATTTCAATCCAACCAAACATCTATATCATAGATCAACACATCTCTTATCAGAGATATCAACAATGCAAAGCATTCAATATCATTCATCCATTCTTAAGTAATGATTTATCATCTCTAATCAATTTAAAGTGAATTAAATTAATTACTTCATTCTATAAATCCTGCTTACTTAATTATTAATTAAACCAATTAATTAATCATTACTCTAAGTATCCATCTTAATTAATCATTCCTGATTAATTATCCTTTAATTACTTTAAGTAATTAATACTTAATTAATTTCACAAATTAATTATCTTAAACCATTCAGTAATTAATCTTTAATTACTTCATTAATTAATTAACTATATTTAATTACATTAATCCTTAATTAATTACAATTAATTAATTACTTTTTAATCACTTATTATTGATTAATTAATCTTAATTAATCAATCCTTAATTACAATATTAATTATATTAATTAATAATAATCTTTAATTACTCCTTTAATTTATTACTCCATTTAAATTATTTACATTTAATAATTAATCTTTAATTATTAATCACCTTTGATTAATCACATTTAGTAATTAACTACCCTTAATTACTCTTCCCTTAATTAATTACTTCTTAATTAATTATCCTTTAATTAATCCTTTGATTAATTATTCAAAGAAATTAAACTCAAATTACTTTTATTAAATCATCCTTAGTTAATTACATCCACTAATTAACTTTAATTACTTTCCTAAGTAATTTATACTTTCACTAATTACATCTAAGTAATTATCAAATCACCAAGTGATTATCTTAATTTAATTAAACAAATTAATTTAAACTTATCAAATTTATTTAATTAATTACCTTAAGTAATTAATTCATTTAATTATTTCCATTAAGTAAATTATACTTAACCAATTTATAAATGATTATTATTCAAAATAAAAGAAAAACAAAAATCTACAACTTGACATTTGTCACTTACATAGTATTATAAGTGTACACTTGTTATTTAGGTGACTTTATAGATTTACACATATTATTTTAAGTTTTAATATTTATTTTAAATGTAAATGAAAAGCCTTTACTTAATTTATTTAATACTTATATATATATATTAATTATAAAGAAACAAAACTAATTATTATGAATAAAGGTTTACATATATATTTATAAAATCCAAAACTATTTAAATATTACCTCCTTTTGAATTCAAAATTAAATCTAAATTCAAATTATATTTAAAATCCAATTTAAAGTCAATTTATATACATACATATATAACTACACATTCAATTTGAAAATAACAATCTTATTTTATTAAAGTCTATTTATATCTATAAATAAAACAATATACTATTAATATTGTATTTTAAACTTATCTATATATATATATACTCTTAAATCTTATTTATTAAGCAATATTTCAAAAAGAAAATAAAATAATCCTTATTATTAATCTCATTTCAAAACCATATAGTTATTTTGTTTAAATAGCTTTGAAAAGCTTATATTTAAATAAATCATAATTTCCCAACTATCAAAATATATATTAGAAATTAAAAACAAGATTTTATTTATTATTTAAATTACAAACCCAAGCTTATCTATTTACAATATATACAATTATATATATATATTATAAATAGAAATTATTTTATTAGTAAAATTCACTAATTAAATATTCATTTAATCAGATTATTAAACCAATTCAAATTAAATTATCAAAGATTATCAAATCAATTTAATTATTTAAACAGATTATTAAATTGATATTGCCCCAAATTTCCGGGATATTACAACAAGAGTGTGGTGGAAATAGATAAAGATCTCCAGAAAAATCTTCTAACTCCATGCTTCGAGCTCCATCCAAATTTCCTCTAACCAATAAGATTACTACACTGCCTGAGAAAATTAGGGCACCGAGTGTTTAAGGAAAAGGGAAATAAACGCTAGGTCAGTCATGAGACTGGTGCGAGAACTCAAAATATACATTTTGAAAAAAAAGGCATCTCATACGACCACGGCGTAGATAAACACGGAACGGATTTTTACCTTATGATAACCAAATCCTTATTACATAAAAATAAGGGATATTATTTTTAATGACATTTCTTTGAAAACATTTGCAAGTAAATGTATTATTCTTAGCTGAAATTGTTATATTGATTAAATTCCAGCATACTAGCCACAAAGTGGGTTCTACAAACAAAATGGCAAGCACTTATTGGAGAATGGATTCCTACAAATGACCAGGTGTAGGGACTACCTTTCGACAATACATCTCTAGAGGAATGTACTGAGGCTACATAACATCTACCTTCTACCAACACAAGACTGGCCTACCTCTCCCTCTAAATAGTACCAAATATGTCATCACCCCGGTCGTTACCGACCTAGAGCCCTCATCCCATACATCCACAATAATTTAAAATCCGAACATCATAGAGGGAACAAATATATCTAGAAGGGGATGATCATATCCTAAGGGTTGCGAACCACATTGCTGCATCTACCCTTTTTCGGCCACTTTCTTGTGTGAGGCTTGATGTAACGATTACCTTTCACATTCCACTTTGAATGCCACACTTCCATTCCATGGTCATACAACTAATTTCTACAAATGTATAACTCCTGAGCTCGTACGTCTCAGGAAAGGGTGCTAAGCTAAGAGAAGTTGCCTTCTCCGCCACCAAATAGATGATACGTTCATAGATATTACTTATGTAACTAAATGCAACGTCAGACATTCTTTCATACAAGTTTTCCAGGAACAGGACAAACCAAAGGCACTCTCCTACCACATCCTATCGAGAGTTAACCCTATGATAAGTAGCGAGAAGTCCTTGCAACCCGAAGAGTTTCGGAAATAAAGGGACCACTGCTATTTTAGTATTTGGGAGCTAAGTAGAATTATCAACAAGCAATTCTTCACCCCGAAAATCTTCAGTCCTCATCCTTCATTTTCTTTATCAGGTCTTCATTTTTCGAACGCATGCATTAGTTCGAAGTGGTCTTCGCATAGTAATTACCCAAATTCGACACCGGATCCTTCGAACCAACCATCGACAAAAAGATGTTTAGTGGATAGGGAATCATTCTTTAATTGATTTAGTTCTTTTTACCAAAATCTCTTCTAGAGATATATATTTCTAAAACATTCTTTCCGATATATACGAAATTATTGAACCTCTCTGATCAAATCCTTGATTACTTAAAACCCTTTTTAAACTTGGAAAAATTCATAATCATTTTAGTTTTCGTTTAGGAACATATTTCCAAATGATTTCATTTAAATCTTAACAAAGGTTTCTTAGTTCAAAACTCACAATTTTGATCGAGTTAAAACCATGTTTTCTGGATGTTAATCCAAAATTAGTAAATATTAAATGAGCAGAATCTATGAAATCATCTAATTCTACTCAATATCGATTCCCGTATTCAATAAATACCATGGGCGGAACAACGGCAAATCACCTTTTAAATTCCACAATAGTATGAGTTCCCTCTTCGGGCTTTAACACAAAGTACAATAAGGTCATCTCTATAAAATCAAAGCTGTATTTAATTTAAATTTGGAAACTTTAATCTTTTTATACTTAACTCGTTTCCAAAATTTCGACCTTATCTACCCCTCGCCCAGGGAAGAGGCCTGGTGAGCCAGGGCACTATTTCTCTTGAACATCTCCTTAGTTTAAGAAACTCACATCTTGTAACGACCCTGACTTTTGAACAATTTGAATTGAAAATATTTAATTAATTTTAAATATTTGAACGATGATTTGACTTGAATTTCAAATTATCAGAAGGAATTGGCGATTTAATTTTTGAATTTAATCTATTGAAAGTTGAATAAAATTTGAATCTTAGATTTTAAGCCGGTTAAAAATAATTTAAAGGCTTAGAAAATTCATATTGATAATACTGAAGGTAATAGAAGTTTCAGAATTTAATTTGAAAGCGATTTGTTCAGTTTTGAAATTGTATCGTTTGAAATCGAATTTAAAAATAACCTTCCGAGGCACAGTCTCGGAATTTGACGAAACTAGTTTCATTGGGTCCGTAATATTGAATTATTACTGGATTTCAATTTTCGTATTTATCGGAATTGTTTTGTGAACATACGGCGTGTAAACGCGTAGAAAATTTAATTGAATTCAATTTGAATTTCTGTAATAACTGGGGTTTTTTGCATCGATTTGATATCATTGTTAAACGATTTCTCTGCTAGCTAGTTGCTTGTAGGAGTTTTGATTTGAATTGAAATTCGTTTAGAAAAATTTAACAATAAAAATTTGTTAAAGAAAATATCTACAAAATAAAGATAAAAAGAAAAAAAATTGTGAAGGGTTAAGTGGGCTTTGAGAAATATATACTGGCCCATACCCATACCCTTGTCTCGGTTAAAACACGAACCCCTCACTTTTCTCATTCATAACCCTAAACCTAAATCGAACGAAGAAAAAAAATGGCGGCCGTTCCCTCTTTAACGAACTAGGGTTTCGTTTTGATTTCGCTCGTCCTCGAGAGTGCCAACTTCAATTAGGTCAATCGAAGGCTCCTTCGATCATCGCGTGCTTCGCTTCGGCAAAGGTGAGTGATTCTTCACTCACATCTGTTCATTCTCGTTTAATTCGTGAATTCCATTGCTGGATTTTTGGATACCACTGTTTTAAATTCTTTGGCATTCGATTCGACTCTGTTTGGCCTTCGACCCTATTTTGAAACTCACTGTTTGATTAATTTGAAAACTTGGATTTCGAAGCAGTTTCTTATGACTTGGTTTAAACTTGTATGTTTTGCGGTTTCGACTTTCTGCAGTCGAATTTGGTTTTAACTCGGTTCGATTTCGTTGGGCATTAGGGTGTGATCGATTCCGATTTGATTCGTTCTGTGATTGGAATGATGATTTCATCTGACTTTGGCTTTGTTAAAACTGTTAACTTGGAATTGCGCTTCCTATATAGGTGTATACATATGCATATACATATGTATATATTTATGAGGTGATTGCATTGTTGTTTCTCTGATTTGTGTTCTGTTAATTTTCCTGCTCTTCACCACCAAATGTCGATGATGATTTGGGTCTCTTCATATAGGAGTCTGACTTGATAAACGTGTTCTACACGTTGCCGATTCTTTCCTGTTTTAAGTTTTGATATTTCTGGAAATTCCTTTATGCCCACGACTTTGATTTTTAAACGTTCGATCGCTTCTCTTGATTGATACAGCCAATACTTTCCTATTTTATAATTCTGACTTTAACTTTTTCTTAATTTGTTAACTCTTGAATTTTGAAATTTCTTCACGTCCCTGACCTATTCACTGTTGATCACGGCTTTGATATTTGTTCATTGTTGATCACGGCTTTGATATTTGTTTACTGTTGATCATGGCTTTGACATTCTGTACATATTTTCTAACATCACCTGACTTTGATCATTTTGGTGATGATATTCTGGGTGTTTACTGCACTGGTTCACTTGAACTTCGAGTCACATTCCACTCTGAATTTGACATGCTTTGTGTCATCACCTCACTTTGATCTTCATTCTGCTATTGATATGTATTGTGTTGTCTGGCTATTTGTGTTCTGACCATATTCATTTGCATTGTGTAGTTGACCATGTTGCACTGTACATTTCTGCACTTGACAGTGTAGTCTTCATATAGGTGCATGCTGTTGTGTTGCCATACTGATGTGCTTTGTTGACATTTGAACTTGTAGCTTGAGTCTGCACATTCCTATGCTCTGGTCTCCATAACCTTTGCCTGACCATGTTGCACTGTATTCCATTTCTATTTCATCTATGCTGCATGCTGTTTGTTGTACATATATGTGCTCAGTTGCCTGTAGTCTTTACTTGAATATGGTCTTGTACTTGTGAAATTTTGAACTGGTGCACTTGTGACCATTCACTGCTGCACTCAGGTCTGCGACAACCGTAACCTGTATATTCATGTTGGAGTTGTTCATTGAAGTTCATTCTTTGCCTTGTTGAGTCAGTTGCCATTGTATGTATATATGTGCTATTCATGTTGAAGCTTGCAGCTGGTTACATTGCTTGTGATCTTGGTTGAGTCTTGACATTTCAGTTGCTTTCACCTGTGTGTACTGCTATATCATGATTCCTTGTTCATTGGGTATTGTTTATGTGCTCACTCTTGTAGCACATTCAAATTCTTGTTTGGGTTCACTGCACTTCTAGTTGGATATGTTGAATCATCTTCCCTGTTGCTGTTGCATTGTTGCATTCCATTCCATTCAGTTGCACTTGGTTCACGTCAGACTTGAAGTCTACATTGGGCATTGCTTTGCCTTTGATATTAGTTGTGGTCTTTACTTTAGTTCACCGTCCTCTGAACTGTTGCCACTGTCTTCTTTCTTGTTGCAGTCCTACCCTTGTTGCTATGTGATGACTTTATATTCGGTGGTGGCGAGGCGGTGCACGCGTGCGTGCACTGCAGCCACCCAAATCGACAGTTTTGAATTGATATTTCTTTGCGTCGTGATGCATTGATCTTTTATGTCGTATTGGCGAGGCCGTGCACGCGTGCGTGTACGGCAGCCAATAACACTGTTTATCTCTGTTGATGATTTAAATCTGCTGATTTATTGTTTAACACTGTTTAGTGTTATATATTTTCGTTATCCGATTTCTTTGTTAAAAGAGTTGGATAGACGAGAATTATTGTGACTGTCGTCTATTTAAATTATTATTGCCTCTATGCACTAATAAACTGGTTTGAATTAGACTGACCTGTGTATTATTTTCTTTTGAATATAATACTCGGGTCAGACCGAGTATTTTTACAGCTTGAAGATTTTCGAGCAGCGAAGTTAGAGAGAGAGTAAAGAACCATTTTTAGTTTCAGAAGAAAATTGTATTTTAAGATATTCCGCTGTATCAGTATTAAATTGTATAAACTCTGATGTATCCAAAAAGATTTATAGTAATGAAATAAATTCTCATTTGTTTTAATTCAGTGTTATTATTCTGTGTTTCTGTGGCTGATTCTGTTTAAACCTTATAAACTAAATAACAATTCGTCTTTTTGAACGTTTCTAGTTGGTTTAATTACCGACTGGAGATGGTCAAAAGGGGGAATGTTACAGAGTGGTATCAGAGCTTTGGTTTACACAAAGCTTAGTTTATGATGTTTAATATGAATAGTTACTAGAAACACTTTAAAAGGAAACGTTTTTCAAATCCAAAGAAGTATAATATTGTTTTTGAAAATGAAGATCTTTAACTTAAGAAAAGTTAAATTGAATTGAATTAGTATTAATAAATATATGGATTTGAAATTTAACTAAGAGGAAAGTTAAATAAATTTAACTAAAGGAAGTTAAATAATTGAACTGGATTTGATAAATTATTGAGATGAAAATTTAAACATGAAAGAGAAGTGATTATATGATATGGATTGGAAAGTTTAAATTAATAAGTTGTTTAACTTATAAAATGAGAAAGTTTAAGTAAACCAGTTGTTAAATGGTTAAACAAGTTTTGTTAAGTGAAACAAAATCTGAATTTTGAGATGTGATATGAATTTGACTTCAGTAAGTTAAACAAAATAGAATTTCAAATAAATTTGAGACGAACTTAAGTTTTATGGTGAAAATAAATGCAAGTGAAGATAAAATGAAACATGGCTTAAGTAATATTGAATCAAGTTGAATTTGATATCAAAATGAATTAATAAAGTGAAGTAATGAATATGAATTTGAGTTATATAAAGGAAATTCGACTTTAATTGTAAAAGTGAATTAGTGAATATGGTGGGTATAAAAAGTCGATCAGAATTGGAATATAAACCAATTAAAATTAAGTGTGTTGAACCAAATTGAATGTAAGCAAAGTAAATAAATTTGGTTAAGTTGAATGTTAATTGGTTTTGCCAGTTGATCGTATAGAAATTCAGTAAGGGTTAATGAAATTGTATTAATGGAAATTGAAAGCTATGTAATTGAATTCAAATTGAAAGATAAGTAAATTTAAAGAGAATCAAATTTGATTTGAATTGAAAGCAATCTAACTTGAATATGAATTAGTGAATGTGAACTAATTGGATATGAATGAATGTTAGTAAAATCCAATGTGAATGAATCAAATGTGATTTAAGTGAAAATCAATTCGATGAATGATTTACTAAAGAACTAGTTGATTATCTTGGAAATGGAAAACTGATGAATTTATATAATAGTTTAAATTGGAAATTTTGAATTATTATAACCGGTTTATATTGAAGATTTGAAAAGGCTGATATTATATTGGAATTATAAAATGATTTGTATAAGTGTTAAAAATGAAATATTTAATGGATTTCATAAGTGAATGGAAGTTACAGAATTAAAAGTTTTATAATGTGAAGTTATAAAAATGGATCGAAGTTGCGAAATAAAAGAATTTATAAGTAATTCACTTATAAATTAAAAAAATTTCTGATATAAAACTGAGTTATAAAGAAATGGTTAATGAAGTAAATTTCTATAAATTGAAGTCTTTATAAATAGGAATGAGATTTATAAACGTTGTTTATAAATTCGAAACTGACTTATTTTGATAAGTAAATCTGTATAGTTTGTTAAGAGATGTATATTCACGATTTTGGACAGTGAATATATTATTGAATAAAATGGACATGTTTTGGGAAAGTGATATTTTAAAACGAAGTTAATTGTTTTAAAAAGATGTTTTCAAAGGCATTGAATATCGAAACCATAGATTTCAACATTCATTGTTGAAATAGACGTTTTCGAATATAAGGAAATGATGGACTATAACACTGTTGTTATAGTAAATGATTTCCGAAAGGAAATGTTTTGTATAGTATTGGGATTTATATATCTATCTAAATTTCGAATCCCTATACTAGTGATTTTGAGTTGTCGTAACGATGTTTTACGTAACATTCGTTTTAACTCAAATGAATATGTGAAAGAGAATGATTTCCTTAAAGATGAAATATATACTTAATTTTGATTTAAGTATATCGAATATTTTCAAATGTTGAAAATAAATGGATTTGTGAATTACTTATTTTTAAATAAGTATGGAAATGTTTTTCCAAATATGAAATGTTGTGAATATATTCCGTAAGGAATAAATGATTTGAAATTCATTTTTGAAGTCGAAGTTGAAAAGTTAAATGAGAATTTGAACAATTAGTTCAATTTGAAATTTTTCAAAAAAGATTTAATCGTTGAGTTAAAATTGAGTTTAACTTCGACATCAAAGACAATATAAGTTGAGCTTTGAATTTCAGATGATGATTTGGATTGTATGTCTAACATTGTGAATTGATGACATAGCAATTGATCTCTATCAAATATATATCTGTTGGTGGCGGAGAATTTATTCTCTTAGCTTAACACCCTTCTCTGAGACGTACGAGCTCAGAGGTTATATATCGATAGACATCAATTCTGTGTTGAGAATTTACGATGTAACGTGTAATTCAAATCGAATGTGAAAGTCGATAATGAATGGAATTATGAATATGAATTAGGTTTGAGATAACCTTAAATTTCCAAATCGACTTAGAGGAAAATTTTGAAATCCTCTATTTTGTTATGAATATGAATATGTAAGTTTTAGAACTTATATATATGAATACGGTAAATTTGAAACCGTTAGTTTAGAAAGACATTGTTATGGAAATCTTATGTAAGTTTACATGGATATGATATGTACGAAATGTGAAATGAAAGTACTACATATATATGATATTATGTTTTCTAAACTGAGGATGTGGAAAAGTACCTTCCATTTATTATTAAAGAAGGTATTGGAACTCGTGAAGAGTATCCATTTGAAATTCGTAGCTACGTAGAATTTTAGTCAGAGTGACTATTTGAATCGGAAATCCTTCGCGATAGTTCATCGCGATGAGATTAGATTTGATTGATGATGTTAGCGTAATTTGAGGGGCGAGATGCCCACAGTTACAAGCGATACCACTGGGATAGTGGCGTAACCGCCGAGTAAACTGCAATCTAATGCCAGGCGAAATTTGAGGGGCGTGATGCCTACAGACACGAGCGATTCTACTGGGATAGTAGCGTAACCGCCGTGTGTACTGCAATCTATGGCAACAACCATGGCGTAATTCAAGAAAGATGTGAAATCTACGGTTACAAGCGATTCTACTGAGATAGTAGCGTAACCGCCGGGTAAACTGTGATCCATGGGGGAACGTGCTTTCCATATCCATTTTTAAAAGAATTTTTTTAAAGTATTTTCACTGGGAATTGAAGCAAGTATGTTTAGTACTTGGAGATTTTTAGACCTGCGCCTGGCCAGCGTATGTCTAATGTCTGTGAGAACGAAGATGGACTTGTTAAATTTCGAGTTAGCAAGTATTTTCAAACTTTAAATAGCAAATCAATGATCTGAAATTAAAATTTCAAAATTCCTACTTAATGAACTAAAGAAGAGGATCTTTTGAAATGTTTTGAAAGTCCACAGCTTTGGAAGAGATATATTATATAAATCTCTAACGTGAAGAATTTTAAGTTTGAATCTGAGTATTGTAAATTAAAAATGTTAGTAAAAGACTTTTGTGTTTTGATTTTTTTTGAAAATCATTGAGCAAAAGTGAAGATAAATAAAACTAGTGAGATTAAACAAATGGAATGAATCTTATATTCATTTATTTGTATTGAGTTTTAAGTTAGTAAATTTTTTTTTACTAGAGTATAAATATCAATGAAATTTTAACAACTTTTCCTTTTCGTGGACGAAAAGTTTTTAAGGAGGGGAGTTTGTAACGACCCTGAATTTTGAACAATTTGAATTGAAAATATTTAATTAATTTTAAATATTTGAACGATGATTTGACTTGAATTTCAAATTATCAGAAGGAATTGGCGATTTAATTTTTGAATTTAATCTATTGAAAGTTGAATAAAATTTGAATCTTCGATTTTAAGCCGGTTAAAAATAATTTAAAGGCTTAGAAAATTCATATTGATAATACTGAAGGTAATAGAAGTTTCAGAATTTAATTTGAAAGCGATTTGTTCAGTTTTGAAATTGTATCGTTTGAAATCGAATTTAAAAATAACCTTCCGAGGCACAGTCTCGGAATTTGACGAAACCAGTTTCATTGGGTCCGTAATATTGAATTATTACTGGATTTCAATTTTCGTATTTATCGGAATTGTTTTGTGAACATACGGCGTGTAAACGCGTAGAAAATTTAATTGAATTCAATTTGAATTTCTGTAATAACCGGGGTTTTTTGCATCGATTTGATATCATTGTTAAACGATTTCTCTGCTAGCTAGTTGCTTGTAGGAGTTTTGATTTGAATTGAAATTCGTTTAGAAAAATTTAACAATAAAAATTTGTTAAAGAAAATATCTACAAAATAAAGATAAAAAGAAAAAAAATTGTGAAGGGTTAAGTGGGCTTTGAGAAATATATACTGGCCCATACCCATACCCTTGTCTCGGTTAAAACACGAACCCCTCACTTTTCTCATTCATAACCCTAAACCTAAATCGAACGAAGAAAAAAAATGGCGGCCGTTCCCTCTTTAACGAACTAGGGTTTCGTTTTGATTTCGCTCGTCCTCGAGAGTGCCAACTTCAATTAGGTCAATCGAAGGCTCCTTCGATCATCGCGTGCTTCGCTTCGGCAAAGGTGAGTGATTCTTCACTCACATCTGTTCATTCTCGTTTAATTCGTGAATTCCATTGCTGGATTTTTGGATACCACTGTTTTAAATTCTTTGGCATTCGATTCGACTCTGTTTGGCCTTCGAACCTATTTTGAAACTCACTGTTTGATTAATTTGAAAACTTGGATTTCGAAGCAGTTTCTTATGACTTGGTTTAAACTTGTATGTTTTGCGGTTTCGACTTTCTGCAGTCGAATTTGGTTTTAACTCGGTTCGATTTCGTTGGGCATTAGGGTGTGATCGATTCCGATTTGATTCGTTCTGTGATTGGAATGATGATTTCATCTGACTTTGGCTTTGTTAAAACTGTTAACTTGGAATTGCGCTTCCTATATAGGTGTATACATATGCATATACATATGTATATATTTATGAGGTGATTGCATTGTTGTTTCTCTGATTTGTGTTCTGTTAATTTTCCTGCTCTTCACCACCAAATGTCGATGATGATTTGGGTCTCTTCATATAGGAGTCTGACTTGATAAACGTGTTCTACACGTTGCCGATTCTTTCCTGTTTTAAGTTTTGATATTTCTGGAAATTCCTTTATGCCCACGACTTTGATTTTTAAACGTTCGATCGCTTCTCTTGATTGATACAGCCAATACTTTCCTATTTTATAATTCTGACTTTAACTTTTTCTTAATTTGTTAACTCTTGAATTTTGAAATTTCTTCACGTCCCTGACCTATTCACTGTTGATCACGGCTTTGATATTTGTTCACTGTTGATCACGGCATTGATATTTGTTTACTGTTGATCATGGCTTTGACATTCTGTACATATTTTCTAACATCACCTGACTTTGATCATTTTGGTGATGATATTCTGGGTGTTTACTGCACTGGTTCACTTGAACTTCGAGTCACATTCCACTCTGAATTTGACATGCTTTGTGTCATCACCTCACTTTGATCTTCATTCTGCTATTGATATGTATTGTGTTGTCTGGCTATTTGTGTTCTGACCATATTCATTTGCATTGTGTAGTTGACCATGTTGCACTGTACATTTCTGCACTTGACAGTGTAGTCTTCATATAGGTGCATGCTGTTGTGTTGCCATACTGATGTGCTTTGTTGACATTTGAACTTGTAGCTTGAGTCTGCACATTCCTATGCTCTGGTCTCCATAACCTTTGCCTGACCATGTTGCACTGTATTCCATTTCTATTTCATCTATGCTGCATGCTGTTTGTTGTACATATATGTGCTCAGTTGCCTGTAGTCTTTACTTGAATATGGTCTTGTACTTGTGAAATTTTGAACTGGTGCACTTGTGACCATTCACTGCTGCACTCAGGTCTGCGACAACCGTAACCTGTATATTCATGTTGGAGTTGTTCATTGAAGTTCATTCTTTGCCTTGTTGAGTCAGTTGCCATTGTATGTATATATGTGCTATTCATGTTGAAGCTTGCAGCTGGTTACATTGCTTGTGATCTTGGTTGAGTCTTGACATTTCAGTTGCTTTCACCTGTGTGTACTGCTATATCATGATTCCTTGTTCATTGGGTATTGTTTATGTGCTCACTCTTGTAGCACATTCAAATTCTTGTTTGGGTTCACTGCACTTCTAGTTGGATATGTTGAATCATCTTCCCTGTTGCTGTTGCATTGTTGCATTCCATTCCATTCAGTTGCACTTGGTTCACGTCAGACTTGAAGTCTACATTGGGCATTGCTTTGCCTTTGATATTAGTTGTGGTCTTTACTTTAGTTCACCGTCCTCTGAACTGTTGCCACTGTCTTCTTTCTTGTTGCAGTCCTACCCTTGTTGCTATGTGATGACTTTATATTCGGTGGTGGCGAGGCGGTGCACGCGTGCGTGCACTGCAGCCACCCAAATCGACAGTTTTGAATTGATATTTCTTTGCGTCGTGATGCATTGATCTTTTATGTCGTATTGGCGAGGCCGTGCACGCGTGCGTGTACGGCAGCCAATAACACTGTTTATCTCTGTTGATGATTTAAATCTGCTGATTTATTGTTTAACACTGTTTAGTGTTATATATTTTCGTTATCCGATTTCTTTGTTAAAAGAGTTGGATAGACGAGAATTATTGTGACTGTCGTCTATTTAAATTATTATTGCCTCTATGCACTAATAAACTGGTTTGAATTAGACTGACCTGTGTATTATTTTCTTTTGAATATAATACTCGGGTCAGACCGAGTATTTTTACAGCTTGAAGATTTTCGAGCAGCGAAGTTAGAGAGAGAGTAAAGAACCATTTTTAGTTTCAGAAGAAAATTGTATTTTAAGATATTCCGCTGTATCAGTATTAAATTGTATAAACTCTGATGTATCCAAAAAGATTTATAGTAATGAAATAAATTCTCATTTGTTTTAATTCAGTGTTATTATTCTGTGTTTCTGTGGCTGATTCTGTTTAAACCTTATAAACTAAATAACAATTCGTCTTTTTGAACGTTTCTAGTTGGTTTAATTACCGACTGGAGATGGTCAAAAGGGGGAATGTTACACATCTGGGTCTCACGAATAGAAAAATCCAGTCTACTCGTTGATTTTTGGGGCTAAGATTTAAATCACTTAATTTATAATAGCTTTTCTTCAAATCATTTATTTAAACTCTTTTAAATAAGCTATAAAAACCCTATATCATTATTAAAACACTTAATTATCCATTTGAATTTTTTTATAAAAGATTTGAAAAAGAATTGTTAAGTTTAAAGCTATATTTTAAAGGTTATAGAAAAGTGCTGCAGAAAAGTGATGCAAAAAGTGCTTTTAAGCTATACTGATCAAAACGACTTTTCTATCGTTTGGAAATTCATTTTTATAACTCAAATCACATTTAAAACATTTTAAAAGATTTCTATGATTTATTTCATATTTTTAAGCAATTTTAAAATATCATTTACAAAGAAATCCTTTTCTGGATTTCGAACTCCAAAACCGCGATTTTTCCAAAAACTTGTTTTACTCATATTTCAAAATCTACTTATCAAAATCTCAATTTTCTTTCTTTGTTGGAAAACTATGGATATAATAGTTCGAAAAATGCTTATCTCAAATAATTCTGAAATAAATTCCATTCTACAAACTCATTTGACTTTTATAGGGCGAAATCACGAACTGCCTTTACGCGACGCGCCTATTTTTGACTAAATTTTCAATTATCATTCAAACTTCACCAAAACACTTCCATATGTTTATAAAACATTTCAAATTGATTATTAGACTATTTTAAAGAGGTTTAACATTCCACATACACCAATTCATTAATATAAAGGAAAGTGATTTCCTTCGTGCTTATCGACGTGTATTTCCGTGACTTGCATATATATTCAACATTCATATTTAACAACCATCATCAACAATCATAATCAAAACTATATAACATCCAATAGCATATAAAACTATAGTTTAGGAGTTCTCACCTTCATTTTCCATTTGAGCTAATATAAAATTGGCTATAGCTCCGCTATCTCGAAATTTATGCACACGATCATTAGCGCAATCGACTTTAAATGGATAGCCTTAGGCTTTGGATACAAAGAGGAGCTCACGACCTTGCTAATGAAGGAGGAAGGGCTCGGCCTTGCTTTGGGAAGTGGTGGCCGTGTGTATAAAAGAATTAGAGGAGGGGTTTGTTTTCATTTAAAATGGAATTGATAATTTATATATCATACGATTTTAAATTCCTTTTGCCAAATATTTCGACATAATTTTGTTAAGTTTAGAAGTCATGAAAAGAAGCTTAAAGTGGAGAAGAAGATGATAAGAAGATGGTGAAAAATGTGTGAAAGTAGGTGGGTATTTATAGGCGAAAACCTAGAATAAAATATCTAAAGGCAAAATTACCAAAATGCCCTTAGCCCACACCTCTCCTACCTCCCTCTAGCGCACGGCTCCCCCTAGGACTTGTGATGGTGATGTAAGGTGATGGTGTGATGATGGTGTTGAAAAGTTGAGTTGAAGTTTGCTTTTTGGTTACTTAATTATTAAGTTTTAGGAATTATTTAATTATTTTGTAATATGCATATATTTAAGTGTTCAAGTACACATGTATATGTTATCACGTGCATGTGACATATATATGCATGTACATGTATGTGCATAACACTTCAAATGATTTTGAACAACTTTTGTTTGTTAAATTGTTAAAAACCAAGAAACTAATCATCTGTCACATTTTCATTTATTAATTAATGTACATATATTTGTAAACAAAATTTAAAAATAAATTTCTTATCATTTTAAATTAATTAAAATGATCATATTTGAATTATAAACTATATAAATTAATATTAAAAGTTATTTACAATAATTACTATTATACCAATAAAGTCATATCGATTTTTTCCTTATATTTTCAAATCAAATGTATATTTTTATAAAACTATTATAAATGTTTTACTATCACTTTGTAACCATTTAAAATGAATTATCAGTATTTAAAATAATTATTTATATAATTAAAATAATTATTAAATCATTAAATCTCAATTAAATTAAAATAAATAAATTATTATATTTAAGAGCATTAAAAAATGTCATAAATGCATTTAATTTCCAAAATATACAATAAATTACTTTATCACATATTCTTGTTCAATTATAAAAATAAGTGTATGGATCTAGCTCTGCATATTTAATGATTTTAGAGCTGTTTATCGATAAAATGGTTTTCGGCCATTTTATCGATTTAGATTTCAAGGAAAATATTTTGTAAGTATTTATTCAAAATAAGTTTACTATTACTTGTTATCACTCAAAATGATATTATTTGTATTATCAACCTTTTATTTGAATAATTTTAAAAATAAATGTTATTTATCAAAGTGATAAATTTGAGGGTCGTTACAGACTTCCCCCTTAATAGAATTTCGTCCCCGAGGTTACCCAAAATAAAAACCCAAAGGTTTTCCTACTATATATATATAATTTTTTTAATCTTACACCCGTATGATGTATATAGATCATCTGTACACAGTATCTGATTCGATCTTCTATTCGAATTCACAACTTTACCTCCGGACAAGCATTGATCCCCCGATCCTTTAGTGCGGACTCTGACCAGGCTTTTTGATCAGAACTTTAGTTCTTCCTTACATAGCCCTTAATTATGATAGAAAACTCAAGCATCTAACCATAAACCCTCATTAATGTTCGTCGTCAAGAATCGAGTGATAAATCCTTTTTCGGACAGGTGTAAACACCTTAAAGTTCCGTACTCGAACCTTTGATTAATTATGCGACGAAATAATCTATATACTTCATATGGATTTATTAATCTTTGAATTTTATTTTAAAGATTCATACTAATGTGAAGTTAGAACAACATCATATTATAAATTTTCATATACTCACATCGTTCAAATTTAAGCTTGGGTCGAAAAAGAAAAAACCTCCCTTCTTTATACTAATATGATACAAAATACTAAATCAAACAACATCCCACCCAACTTGTACATACATGCTAGAACTACTCTTAATTTCCCAATCACTTTTACTCCTTCGAGTCAGAAGATGATGGTGGACTCCACTTACCAAGGTCTATCATCACTTCTCCCTCTCCTTCTTCATCACTACCTAGCTCATCATCGGCCTCATTGCCGTCCTCTTCCAGTATCTCCCCCACTACCTAGGGTAGCCATGGTTGGTTGCATGGGACATGTTCCATGCCGACTGGTATTCCAAGAATAATCCTGCCCTCTTCTAGTTCTTCCAGGCCTTGTACGCTCTCCTCCCAAGGGTTTTCGAATCCTTCGAATCCTTTCTCTTCTTTTGTTGTTTCTTCGTCGTTACTTCCTATCTTATTCCAGTTTATGTATGAACTGGATGATCCTTCCTGCCACACAACATGCTCCCCCTCCATATCCCATACTACATTGCTACACTCGCTCGATATAATAACATCAGGGT
This sequence comes from Allium fistulosum, assembly GCA_030737815.1. Classification (NCBI taxonomy): domain Eukaryota; kingdom Viridiplantae; phylum Streptophyta; class Magnoliopsida; order Asparagales; family Amaryllidaceae; genus Allium; species Allium fistulosum. Next base: position 1,152,383,497 of record CM060905.1, read on the forward strand.
CTTCCATTGATTCTGATTCTTCCTCCATGGTTTCTATCTCTTCTTCCATGAGTTCCGACTCTTCTTTCATGGGTTCAATTTCTTCTATAGATTCCAATATGAAGCTAGTGGGATTTGCTATCCAATTTCTCTCTGAGGCCTACCTAGGTTCATCGTCACTAGAAATCATATAATTTTTGGAGCTTGGGGTGGTATAAGCATTCCGGCTATAGGATATCCGTCTTCACCCCTTTGAGTGTATAGGGGCTTACTCTTCCTCAATCGGGAACCCACCATTGCTAAGTGGATACTTCGGTTGCTCCTTTTCATCACTAGTAGAAGACTCCCCTTTCAAGTAATTTCCCCCATACGGTTTCAACAAGGTAAACAAATATTCTTTTAGACATAAGTAGTATGTAATTCTCTTACGCTAACTTATTCTTAGGTAGAGAGGTTTGGTCAGTACTCGAGATTCATTTCAAAAGATAGCTTTTAAAATTTTTTGTACAAAAAAGTTTTATTCTTTCAAAAATTCTTTGAAAATTTTACCAATTTTTTTTTTCAAATATACATACATACATATATAAATATATAGGTAAATAAAACCAAATTCATTTGTGTATAGTATTAACAAATACGCACTCATATATACTCAAACTCATTCTAGGGTGTTGCTACCCCTATCTCTAATGAGTTGCTCAACCTAGGGTATTACTAACCCTGTCTCTGATGAGACTTTACCCTTACAAAGCTAAGGTGTTTGCTTAACCTAAGCTCTGATACCACAATGCAAGGACCTTTTTTCTTTGACTCTTGGAAATCGACACTAATACATTCTCGGTGTTTACGTGCCGCAAATCCCAATGCTGGAGAAGCGGATTCTCAAGTGCAGGAAAGAAAATAAAGACAGAACATAATCTCACACATATTATCTCATCATAATCTCTACAGCGGAATTTTAAAATACATATAATAGAGTTTAAAAATGGACAGCTGTAAATTTTTGTCCTTACAAATGCGGAATATTATAGCACAAGAATGTGGTGGAAATAGATAAAAACCTTCAGAAAAATCTTCTAACTCCATGCTTCGAGCTTCACCAAAATTTCTTCTAAACAACCCGATTACTAGGCTACTCGGGAAAATTAGGGTACCCAGAGTTTATAAAAACGAAAATAAACTTCGGGTCAGTCATAGGACTGGTGTGAGAACTCCAAATACGCGTTTTGAAAACAAAAAGGCATCTTATAAGACCACGCCGCACATAAACACGGAACAGGTTTTTTCTTATGACAACATCCCTTATCAAATCCTTTGGTTACTTAAAATCCTATTTTAAACTTGGAAAAATTCGAAATCATTTCATTTTTCACTTAGGAAAACATTTCCAAATCATTTCATTTATAACATCCTACTATAGTTTAGGAGTTCTCACCTTCAATTTCCCTTTGAGCTAATATAAAATTGGCTATAGCTCCATTATCACAAAATCTACGCTCATGATCACTAGCACTATCGAATTTAAATGGCTCGCCCTAGGATTTGGATGCAAGGAGGAGCTCACGGCCTTGCTAGGGAAGGAGGAAGAGCTCGGCCTTGCTTTGGGAAGTGGTGGCCGTGGGAATAGAAGAGGTAGAGGAGGACTTTTGTTTTCGTTTGAAGTGGAATTGATAACTTATATATATCATATGGTTTTAAATTCCTTTTGCCAAATATTTTGCCATAATTTTGTTAAGCATAAAAGCCATGGAAAGAAGCTTGAGGTGGAGAACAAGATGATAAGAATGGTAAAAATTTGAGAAAGTGGATGGGTATTTATAGGAGAAAACTTGGGATAAAATATCCGAAGGCAAAATTATCAAAATGCCCTTAGCCCACACCCGTCCTACCTCCCTCTAGCGCACGGCTCGCCTCTAGGACTTGTGATGGTGATGTGAGGTGATGGCGTGATGATGGTGTTGAAAAGTTGAGTTGATGTTTGATTTTTGGTCACTTAAGTATTAAGTTTTAGGAATTATTTAATTATTTTGTAATATGTGTATATTTAAGTGTTCATGTACATTTATATGTTATCATGTGCATGTGACATATATATGCATGTACATGTATGTGCATAACGCTTCAAACGACTTCAAACAACTTTTGTTTGTTAAATTGTTGAAAACCGAGAAACTGATTATCGGTCACATTTTAACTTATTAATTACCGTACATTTATTTGTAAAAAAATTTAAAAATAAATTTCTTATCATTTTACATTAATAATAATGATCATATTTGAATTATAAAACTATATGATTAATATTAAAAAATATTTACAATAATTACTATTATATCGATAAAGCGATATCGATTTTTTCCTTATATTTCAAATCAAATATATATTTTTATAAAACTATTACAAATGTTTTACTATCACTTAATAACCATTTAAAATGAATTATCATTATTTAAAATAATTATTTGAATAATTAAATTAATTATTAAATCATTAAATCTCAATTAAACTAAAATAAATCAATTATTATATTTAAGGGCATTAAATAATTTCAAACTGCATTTAAGTTCCACAAAATACAGTAAATTATTTTATTATATATTCCTATTCAATTATAAAAATAAGTGTATGGATTTAGCTCTGTTTATGACGTTTAATGATTTTAGAGCTATTTACCGATAAAATGGTTTTCAGCCATTTTATCGATTTAGATTTCGAGGAAAATATTTTGTAAATATTTATTCAAAATAAGATTACTATTACTTATTACCACTCAAAACAATATTATGTATATTATCAACCTTTTATTTGAATAATATTAAAACTAAATAAAATTTATCAAAGTGAAAATTTTACGGTTCGTTACATTAATCATGTTTTAATAAGGTATAATTAAGGGTTAATTACTTTTAATTAAAGTTTAATTATTATTTAACAAGAATTTGATTCTCATTTACATGGGTTTTAATTTATTTTAAATCACTTTGAGTTTTAGTAATCATTTTTTTTAAATTATTTTCTTTTCAAGTTTTGTTTTAAATCTAGGGATTTCGGTGTCGCTTACCCTTAAGTATGATTATGAACAATAAATGACACCCATTAATGGAACAAAACACCATTCTGCTATTATAATTAACTTGGACATTTATATAAGTTGATTGATTGTAACGACCCGTAAATTTAACTGGTTTTAATAACGTTATTAATTGAAATTTTGCGAAATTTTAAAACGATAAAATTTTGAAATATAAATTTGATATTTGGAATGCGTCTAGTTAAACATAGCAACTGGTAAATTTTCGTCCGAAAATACGAAAGTTTCTTTCGCGCGTAAATTTACTTTAATTTAATCAGTTAAAAAGCGATGAAAATAAAATATTTTCGGAACCTAAATATTTTTACATAGAAAAATTCTAAATCGTCTTCTGACCAAGACACCATTTTTCGTTTTTCCAAATTCGGACTTCTTTAGCTCCGTCGATCTTATTTTTCTGCGTTTTTCTTGCATTTTCCGGTTGTAGAAAATTCGAAATTTTATAATTCAATCATACCACTAATATCTGTATACCGTTGTGATCGTCTCGTCATGCTGATCTCCATGGTATATTCATTTGTACGTTTCGGAGTTCGAGACACGACAAAAATTTGTGAACCGACCAATCGTATCGGCTCCACATTCGTACCTTTAGCTTCGAGTACCCTTTCGGTTTTCCACCGTGTATTGACTCAACAACCACTATCATTTATTTTCTGAAATGTAAGTTCTTGACTTTGTGAACCTATGGATTCTACACGTCAATTGATGGTCTAAATTCTACCTGCATTCAATGTGAACTTGTTTTGGAGTTTGAAATATAATGCATATGAACAGTGTCTCTTTCTCTCCCTACCTACTACTTTGGCCTTCCCATGAAACTCACGTGCTCTTCCAATCTCCATTTTCTTTGCTGAGAATATTTTAGCTTCCCTTCCTTCTCCTCCAAATTTAGCTCGGTCTTTTCTCTCCACATGAACAACTTCAGCCTCTCCCTCCTCCTCCGTACCGAGTTAACCTACACCGTGCCTAAGTGGCCTCTCCATGCTTCACACCTTGACCGGCCACCACTACCTGATAGCTCACTATCCACTTGCTTCACCTACAACGCATCGCCTCAGCCTATCACTGAACCACTCTCCGATCCTCCCTCCTCCATGTCGACCAGACCTCCTCCGACTCACATGCCGTGCTTCAATCTAGCGCAAGCATAGCAGCCCAGTTCGCCCACGAGCACCTACAACCGCCACTGACAGCCTCCCCACTCCTTGGCACCGAGCAATGTCGGCACCCCGGACCCCGCCACAACCCACCTCGGTCGTGTTTCTTCTGCCTCCTCACGTGCAGCTAGCCGAGCTCGCCTATACCTCCGAGCCACCATGTACCGAAGAACCCCTCACCTTTTTTTTTCATTCGACAGCAGCATATATATAAATATATGTGTTGAATATCTCAGCTGGTTTGAATTATATATATATTAATTTTATATTACAGTGGCTGTTTTAACATGTTAGCTTTGTATATTGTATATACAGACATATGACTGCGTATATATATGGATATGGCTGTTGTGAAGGAAAGTTTTGTTTGTTATTAATATTATTTTTGTGTTGTATCTATATGAAAATATATAAGGTTTATAAAGATATGTTTGAATCCACAATACAGTGTAAAGTTATATTAGTTTTTATATAAACATTGATTTTAAAAGATAGGTAAGTGTATGTAGTTATATAAGTAGAGTGAAATGTTACCTAGTAACCTGTTTACTTTATATTTTTATCTGTTGACCTGATATATTACTAAGTTGGTAATACATGTATTACATATTCTGTGCATATTAATTTCTAATTTATCTTATGTGTTCTATATATATATATAAAGTCATTTTGATTTAAGATGTACATAAGTTACATACTAGTATATATATACACTCTTTAAGATCTATTATATATATTAAGTTATATAAAACATATTGTATGTATGTAAGTTTAAATAATTTTATAGTATTATCTGTTCCTCTTTACCGTTTATATATTACCTGTTGAGTTTGTATATATAATAAGTTTATTGGTAGGGGTTGCTTATAAAGTAAGTATATAAGTTATATATACTATGTCCAGAATTTAGTAAGGAAATATTTTACAGTAAAGAATATATATGTTAGTATATATATATTGTAATAGTTTCATTTATAGTTTGCTGTTTATATAAATAGGTGTATTTATGATCAACGAGTTACAATATATTATAATGGGTTAAGTTATATTGATTTTGTAATTTTTGATTAAATAAGTATATAAGTTTATACATGCGTTTATATATTTGTCTACATATAAGTATTTATGAGTTGATTTCAAGTATATATGGAGATTTTCTTTTATGTGTTTGAAATAAAATTTTGATTTGAAATATATGCGTTGAAATTGGTTTTGGAACAAATATACATATTTTTCTGTATATATATCAAGTTGATTCTGATTTGTCTTCATCGATTCTTGTTATCAGCTTTGTCCGTTGTGCCTATTTTCTTCGTCGAATTGTGTCCATCTAGCGTTGCTTTGGAATTCGTAGCTCATTTCCTTGTCGAATCTCTCTAGCCTCGAAAGGTGAGCAATCACTCACGATTAATGTTCTTTTATTTATTTAAATTTGATTCCAATTGAAACGACAATTGAAATATGCTACAGTTAGTTATTTACACTGTTTTATATGCTATTACCTGTATCAGTTCACATATGACATCTGACACCATTTTCTGTTTATTATTTATGCGATGATAATACAGTTTGGCTGACAATTGATTGATTGTTGATGTTTATATTAGACGTTAAATTGTTAATGTTAAAGTGATAAATAATATGAAATTGAATTGATATAGGATAGTCCACAATTTAAATTGGATCTATATGTTGAATTTGATTTGTTAAATTTGCATAATATGACCCCTTTAAATGTTTAATCACTCGACACGTAGTAATATGGTTAACTTCACCTTGAACCATTGAATGTATGTTGTATAAAATTGATGTAGTATAAATCGAATAATGAATATCAAGTGAAGAACCGTATTAAATATTAATGTAATAATCTTTAATCTACATGAAATGATAGTGTAGATTCTAGAAATGATTATATTAATTTGCACAAACAACAATGTGAATTAATACGATTATTTCGGGATTATTTGAATTGATTATTGGATTGATATTGGTTGTTGTTATTGCTTGTTTATTTACTTTGACACCATCCCAGTTATCACACTACAAGTTCCCTTTGCTATGCTTTGATTTTGAATTGAATTGGAATCGGGTTGAAATGATAAATACCCAAATTTAACTTTGATCTAGGATAGAAAATTTAATAAAAATCGATTGGTCAATAATTTGATTTAAAAAATAAAATAAAGATTTTATTTGAATAAATGATAAGGTTTTGAAATGAAGTTGAAATTTGAACCTTGATAAAAGGAAAATGTTAATATTTAATAATCTGAATCAAAATATTAACATAGTAGTTGATGAAAGAATGTTGTTTTAAACTTGGAATTATTAATAATTAAGTTTGAAATTATTTAATAATTAAGTCGAAATTATTTAATAATTAAGTTTTGAAATTATTTAATAATTAAATAAGATTGAAGTTATTTAATAATTAAATAAATTGAATTCTTTAATAAGTGGAATTGAACTTCTTGAATAAGTGAAATTTAGTTTCTTTATTAATTGAGTTTTGAAATTGTAACTAAGTAAATTAATAAGTGAAATTGAATTTCTCTAATAAGAAATAAAATGTGTTTTATTGAAATTAATGTAAGACTTGAAATGTAAAAAATTTGATTTGATGAATCTGATTTAATTCAATTTGAAGTTTTGATATAATGAAGTTGAACTTAAGTAATTGATTTAATGAATTGGAAATTAAATAGAAAATTGTTTTGAATGACAAATTTACTTAATGAATATTGATTAAAATCAATCAATGAATTTAAATAGATTTGAATGTTAAACTAAACTAATTTAAATGATTTCAGAATGAAACTTATATACGAACTTGAATCAATATTTGATTTGTTTTAAATAAAAATTGAAATTGAATTATAAGATTTTGAAATGGCAATTTGGAAATTTTGAAACGTAAATTTATGGAAACTGTTTTAGAAAGACAAATGAAATGTTGATTTACAAATTTTAATGGAAATTGAATTTGATTTGCTTTGAAATATATATTAAACGACCAATCGGTGAAATAATGATGAAAGTTATTAAAGAGACCGGAATCGGTTAGGGACATACTCTCTGTCTAAACCGAAAACCACTTTAATAACTATACGCGGAGAGTGATCCAGAATGAAGTGGTTGGAATGATGTATGTGATGACTAAAGAAAGAGAACGATAATGGATAGCCTTGACACTTGTGTCAAATTGGAAATGACTAAAACATGAGCCGTGCCGGGCCAAATGGGGGCTAGCTACCTCGAGCGAACACACTTCTTCGAAAACTACTCATTACTTGTTGTCGATTGGTGCACCCTTGATTTTGGGAGTGTTGTTTCGCGGTGTTGCGATCGCTGCGGCGATGCGTTCTCACTAGTCCGGATCAGGCAAACGGTAGTTTCACTACCTTGGGTATTGCCTCATGTGCCTTGTCATACTTGGATCCCTATATACGCAATCACTACGATTTGTTTTGTGTTATACCTATGGAGTACTCCCTGATAGCCCACTAGTTTACGGTGGTGTTTACAGTGCTGTATAGACTATGACGCTTATATAAAATGTGTTAAGGGGGATAATGGTAACGCCTTAACACTATTTTGATACTTTATATTACTGATAGGCATTATCTACTTATCGTACACTACTACATAGTAGATAGTTTAATGGATCCTTAAAGGATGGTTATTCCAAACATCCTTTGAGTTACTTGTATTTCAATTGCTATTTCACTTGAGTTGGATTTATTGATATAAGAATGTTAATCCTGACTCGAGTGTTTTGTGTTTTGCTTTACGCTCGGGTCAGACTGAGTGTACCAGTATTCGAGACTCACCTTTGGAGTTGGAGCTTCGCTTGGAGATCCAGCTATCTATCCAGCTTTCAGATATCCAGTTGATTCCAGTGATTGTATTCTGATTCTTGTATTTGACTATTGTATTCGAGACACCTGTTGTACCTTATTTAACTCTGATATGTATATAGTAGCTTCATGAACTACTATCTTTTACTTCCGCTGCATTTATTACTTTGTGTCTGTGAACTGTGATTACTTTATTTACTGTATATGCTCAGTTTTGCCAAATTTAAATTAACAATTCGGTATTTTGAATTATTCAAGTCCGACATGTGCGGATGCGAATGGTTGAAAATACCAGGTCGTTACATTGATTGTTATGTGTTGATCCCTTATATACCTTTGTTATGTGATGCTATGTTAAACTGGATAAGTAAAATCAAATTAAAAGCACCATTGTGGTCACTGAGCCTCTGTTTGATTTTTGTAAAGATATATATTTCATTTTTTTTTGAAATGGTTTCAAAGTTATTGCATTTGAACAAGATATTTTTTAAAAATGATTTGACAAATGGTTTTACTAAGGATGTTGTTTAACTAATGGGAATTGTTTTCCATGTCATAAAAAGAAGTTTTATTAATAGTTTTATAAATGAATTTGAAAATTATAAGGTGTTTTAGGTAATTGGATTTGAGTTTTTAAGAAAGAAGATTTCATAAATAAGGGAGATTTATAAAATGGATTTTCTTATTAAAGAAAGCTAATTTGATTTAAGGTAATTTAAGAGGCTGTTTAAATAGGAAATGTTTATAAAGAGTTTTACAAGTGATTTTGGCGTATTTATAAAAGAAGTTTTAAAAAATGATTTGCATATTCATAAAGGGAGTTTAAAAAGGTTTGGGTATTTATATGGAATCTATATAAAAAATTTGGATATTTATAAAAGCAAGTTTTATAAATGATTTTGAATATTTATAAAAGAGTTCTATAAATGAATTTGAGTTTGGAAAGTATTTTGAAACAGACTTGGAATTCAAGTGAAAGAGATTTTATGAATTAAATAGATTTTTTTTAAAATGATTTATCGAAAAAAATATAAAGAGGATTTGAGATCTGGGTTTATCTAAACTGACTTTTTAAAAATGGTGGTATAGAACATTCGTTCCACACTTAACACCGAGTTGGGATAGCGTTTAGGGTTGTCCTTACCTCCAATTTAAACAACATTTTCTTAATCCTTTTTAACATGATTTGGAAGTAAGAGGTTATTCACAAATGTTTTCTGAATATACTTATGTCAGAGAGATAAGGATATGAATGTTTTAGACAAACGTCTTGAAAAGGGATTATTAAAAAATGATTTATTTTGAGGCTTAGTGGTTGCTATAGATAAACAAATCTCTAAAGGAATTGGTTGTTGTTTGTTTATTTGATATTTAAATAACTGACTATCTAATATGGACCCAAAACGTTACTTTAGAATTATCTAGGAGAAATACGTGAGTTATATGGCATGGTCTTTTCCGATGATGCTATACTGTAAGTATAATCGTTTTGTTCTTCTAGGACAAATGATAAGGAAATCCCCACTAATGGTTAGGAGGTGATCTCTACTCTTATCTTTGATTGTTTATTACCTAAAGAACCGGGGTTGAGTTTACCAAAAACTATCGAACGTTGTTTTAGAGCAACGGGATTGGATATGTTATTCGAAAACCACTTCGATCCAGCTCAAGCGTTTCGAAGTGAAGAAATCTTGACGATAATGGAATTGAAGACGAAGCTCTTTGATGTGCAAGGGCTGCTAGTTACTAATCCTGAGGGTGAGTCCAAAATGGATGTAGTAGAAGTAGTGCCTTTGGTTTCTTCAGCTCCTAAACAACTTGTATAGATGAATGCTGGCATTGCATTGTTTCCGGGAGGGCAGTGTTAGCATTCCAAGTGGGAATTTCTATATAAAAGGTAAAATGTAGCCTCAAACCTCATCAACCAGGGATGACTAAAATAGAGGAGATGCAGCTGGGCTAAGTGGGTCGCTCCCATTAGGGTATGATCATCCCTATCTAAATTCGATATTATCTCTTATTTGTATGCTTCGGGGCTGATTAACCAAGAGGTGATCTTATTTGGTACTACTAGTCAAGTGGTAGGCCGATTCTGTGTTGACAGGGGATCCCTACGAGGTCCTTAATATTATTTTATCTGGATATCAACCGGGATGGGCAGTACCCCAGTAGCCCAGTCATTGTATTTAATCCACTCTCCAATAAGCACTGTACAGACTTATTTGTGCCCAACTATGTTGAAATGTGAGATGCAAGCATTTCATCTATATTCATATTTTACTTTGACCCTTAGACAATGTTATATTATCACTGGATTTTATATACAAATGCTTTAGTTATCATAAAGTAAAAAACCCATTCGTGTTTATCTACGGCGTGGTCTTACGAGATGCCTTTGATTTAAAGGTTTTTATAAAGTTAAAGACTTATGCTTTACTCACACCAGCCCATGTCTGACCCGGAGTTTATTTTCCCTTTTCCTAAACCTTTGGGTGCTCAAATTTGAATGGGCAACCAAGTAGTTTAGGCTTTTCCCCAGATTCACCTTGGAGGAACTTGGAGCAGGTGGCTTTGTCGATAGCTAGTTATCACCTTGTTTTCCGCTGTGTTATATGTATATTGTATCAGTTAGGTAGGGACAAGCTGTTATGACTATCCTAGGGTAAAATTTGTATTAGCATGACTTTGATGTAATATGTTTGAAATAACTTTGTTATATATGTAACATCCCGATATTTTCAACCATTCGCATCCACACATGTTGGACTTGAGTACTATAATAATAAGCAGCGGAATAGATAAATAGTAGTTCATGAAGCTACTATATAACATCGGAGTTAGAAATAAAATACATCAGAATATCTCAAATACAATTGAACCTCTAATACAAACAGATGACATCTCTGAACAAATCAACTGGAAAAGCTGAAAGCTGAATCGATAGTTGGATTTCCAAGCAAAGCTCCAAACTCCAAAGGTGAGTCTCAATTGCTGTATCACTCAGTCTGACCCGAGCGTAAAGCAAAACACAAAACACTTGAGTCAGGATTAACATTCTTATATCAATAAATCCAACTCAAGTGAAATATCAACTGAAATACAAGCAACTTAAAGGATGTTTGGGATAACCATCCTCTAAGGATCCGTGGAACTATCTACAATGTAGAAATATACGCTATTAACAACCAAACGTCATTATAACACTGTGGTCATTTCAAATTAATTTATACTCCAAAACCAAAATATCATTTCCATTTCAAATATATATATTTCCAAATTATAGCACTTACAAAACTAAATTGAAAATTTCACATATATATTATTTAACTTCATTATTATTTAGTTTTGAAATATTCACTTAATAAATCCATTATCATCTAAATAACCTTAAATTACATTAAACTAAATATTTCCTTCGATTTATTTAAAACTTGAAATATCCATTTAATCACTTTAAATCAAATCAATATTTGTTAAACCATATATTTCTTTCCCAAATCTATAGAAATCATTTTCAACATATTTATATATATATATATATATATAGAGACCAATGGTGTCTGTATAAAATTTATGTCCTATGGTCAAGTGATACGGATATTTATCATTTCAATCCGTAAATTAAATATATACGGGTATATATCAGTTCAACCCGCAATCCCAAATTCAATTCAAATGAAAATCGCTTGGGTTTATCATTTCAACCCATAATGATTTTCTCATATTCTACAGATCGTTCGGGTATGTATCATTTCAACTCATAGTGAATTCTATACTAACAGGGAACTTGCAGTGTGATAACAGAAATGATAATAATATAACAACATGCATATATCATCAATATAAATAATAGATAATGGTGTTAGATGTCATAGGTGAACAGATACAGATAATAGCATATATATAGCAATGTAAATAACTGACAGCAGCATATTTCAATTGTCGTTTAAATTGAAATCAAATTTAATAAATATAAGAAAGTTAATCGTGAGTGATTGCTCACCTTTCGAGGCTAGAGAGATGAACGAGAATGAGAGGAGTTACAAATCCAACCACAAATCCAAAACAAAGCTAGATTGGCACGAATTCGATGAACAAATTTGATAAAATAGAAATCGATGAGAACAATCAAATTAGCTTGATATAAACAGGATTTATATATATATATATATTATTTTCATGAAAACAATATTTAATTTAAAACAAATATTAAAATAATATATAAAATTAAAATCATTGTTTTAAATTGAACACATATATTAAAAATATAATCCTTATATATTAACTAATATATATATATATATAAACTTATACATCAAAATCCAATCTATATATATTCCAAGATCATTGTTAAATTTAACACATACCTTTAATATATATATAATATATGATATTAACAGTACATGAAATTATTTAAAACTAATATCTTGTATATTATATTTAAAACTAACATCAACCCAGATACAAAATCCCAACATATATATATAACACATAGTCTTTGTACACATGTACAGGCAACATATTTCTTTTATAGTATATAAACTATATCATTTACATACAAACATCAAATAGTATATTATCTTGCAAACATACATATAATATAGGGTACTTTTGGCACATGTCCTTATTAAGGTTCAAAATACGCGAAAAGTCCTTCACTAAATTTTAGTGTAAATTAGGTTCCTATTTTTTATTCACGATTATTGCAGAGCATGATGCAACTTTTCATAAAAGTTGCTGACATTTCCGCAACTTTTCTGTACATTGTGAATATAGTGTATGAAAGTTGCTGAAATATCAGCACTTATTTATAAAAGTTGCTAACATTTCAGCAACATTTATGTACACCGTGAACACAGCGTATGAAAGTTGCTGAAATATAAACACTTATTTATAAAAGTTGCCGACATTTCAGCAATAATTTTTCTTTGTTTCTAGAAAATAGGGACCGGATTTATAATGAAACTTTGACAGGGAAAGTTGTTGAAATATCAGCACTTATTTATAAAAGTTGCTGACATTTCAACAATAATTTTTCTTTGTTTCTAGAAAATAGGGACCGGATTTACAATGAAACTTTGACAGGGACCCGCTTTACAATATGAAAGTATGATAGGGATGTCTCCCTAATTTCCACTATAATATATGCAAAATCTTATACTTATATACTTTATATGTACTTAAAATATGAACAACTGTTATATATATATATATATACTGTATAAAATAAAAATGTTGTAGGCTTATATATATACTGAAATCATATATACACCTGCTTTTTCTAAAATGCAATCGATACTGTAAACCCATATATAATATAAGATATACCTATATATATATTTAATCAATACATAGACTAACTTAACTTCTACATACCTGCGATAAAAATTTATAGAACAGAAAACGCAGAAAATTTATAATACATGTAGTTGTATATCTACAGACTAATTGTAAAATTTCTATCACTTTTATAACTGATGCATTGTAAACCACAAATCATATATACAATCTAATGCATATACAAAATAACATATTATAACTGACACATTAGATAATCTATAAAAACAACCTATTATATAATTCATATATACCGTCATACCTAAACTATATATACAAATATCATATATACAACGCGCACATATTCATATGCAAACAATATACTCTATATGATAAAATTGGAAATCCATGTTCTGTAAACATATTAAATAATATATATATATATATATATATATATATATCTCTTTAAAATAAAAGCTTGGCCATGAACAGAGATGCAACTTTTAAAACAAATATATATATATATATATATTTACATAGTTATAGGAATTGCAACTAAAAATATGTATATTCCTCTTATTATATGTACAGGATATAAAACAAAACTTATAATAATCATTTATATATAATGTATAAACAAAACTCATTTATCAAACATATATAAACTAACAAATTGTAGAATATATATACTGTAACATATATGTATGAGCAAACACATACTTGTATAAAGTTTCGATAGCAGGTAAATACAATACTAAGTTGACAAGGCTTTTGTACTATATACAGTAAATAGATCTACTAAGACCGAACATAAATATTATAACCTATATATGTATACCGAAACTAACTCATATAAATATACTTATATTTTAAAATGTATACCTATATTATATACAAATTTAGACAAAAGTTGCTGTATGCAATCCCTTAAAACATGCGTATAACGAGTTTACATATATCACCAGCTTCGAATATATATAAAAGATGATATAAAAACTTAATTAAGATAACATATATATATATAATGTTGTATATTCGAACTGCTACATATATATTTATATAAACTATTTAATTAGTAAAATATATATATACCTTATCTATGTACTGACCTCCTTAAATTTACATACTTAAATATATATATATATATGTTGTAACTTATAAACCAGTATACATATTATATATATATTACAGACAACCCAGTATTTAACAAATAATGCATATATATATACTATATAACTATCACAATAATATATACTATACGTATAATATTTGAAGACTAACAGCCTGGATCTGGGAACACAAAAGAAAAACAATATAAATAAAATAATAATTATATAAAACTTACGTGCTTAGATATACAACTTGAATATAGTATAATACTATATGAGAAGAGAAAGAGTAGGTTGATGAGAGGCCGATGGCTGCACGTGTGGTTATGCATGGGGAGGTTTGAGGAGGAAGATGACAGGTATGAGGAGGGAGAGAAAATATGAGGAGAAGGGGCGAACGCGATCAGGTGTTAGGGTGGGAAGAGGAACGACATAACTGGGTGAGCACGGCAAGGGTGTGGAAGTGTGTCCGTGTTTGGTGGGGAGAGATGGGAAAAGAAGGAAGAAGAATGATTAGGTTGGGAAAATAAGAAGGCCAAGCAGTATAAATAAATATTAAGTGAATACGAAACTACTAATATTATAATTTATATCTGGAATGAACGCACATAACCAAAAAGGTAACCGAAGAATGAATATGATCAAACCCGCAAAAATTCAGCTGACAAATTAAAGCAAATTATTATTATGGTCCAGGCTGTATGTTGCAAATTTTGAAAAGTGAAGGAAAGTTAACGGTCACAATTTTATGGTACCAATACGATGTACCGTTTCATCCGTTTCCGTCGCGTAACGGACCTCAAAACACATAATTGAATATGCCGTAGAGATCAGCATGATGAGACGATCAAAACGGTATACAAATACTGGTGGTACGATCATCCTATCAAAAGTCGATCATCGGTATCAGAAATGCTGCTAATATGTCAGAAATAAGATTAACGGAGCAATAGTAGTCAAATTTTGGAGAAACGAAATATGACGTCTCTCTCAAAAGATGATTACTAATTTTCTATATAAAAATATTCAGGTTTGAAAAACATTTTATTATCATCAATTATTAACTGATATAAATTTAAATAAAACTACACAAGAAAATAAACTTCCATATTATCTGATGGAAATTTACTAGTTGCTATGTTAAAATAGACGTATACCAAATATTAAATTTTCAATTCAAAATTTCATTATTTAAAAATTCACAAAAATTCAGTTAATTACGTTATTAAAACCATTAAAATTTATGGGTCGTTACAATATATTATGTTGAGTTATATATATTGCTCAGTTGCGTTATAAGATTCTGTGTTGTTTAGTTCTTCTCTTCTATCTTTTCTTTCTTTTTTAAACTATTAATGGCTCCTCTTTCAGGGTAAGAAAAGCGGACCCTTGTATTTGGTATCAGAGCTTAGCTCGAGTGAATACCTAGGTTTTGGTGGGGTAAACTCATTATAAAAAGGGTTAGCAGTGCCCTAGAATGAGTCTGAGTGTAATATATATATATATATATATATGAGTTCGTATTTGTTAGTGAATAAAAATATTTTTATACGTTGTTTGACATGTTGAGTGGCTTAAGAATTCTAGTTGATGTGCGTAACCAACGTTATCGATAGGGACTTCCTAAACACTTGAACAATTTAAATTGACATAATATTGTTTTAAATTTGGTAAGTGAAATAATTTTACCAAGGAATATATTTTCTGTATATAAAAGGGGATGATTTTCAAAATCTATGTAGTTATCAATGAGGAGAGTGGGTAAGGAGTTAATAATATTTAAATTATTAACATTTAGGGTTTAACTAGTCATGCTCGTCTAGTTTTGAGCATTGATATTCTCAGATTAAATAGTTGATTTACTTTTTCCATCATTGGTTGGGTAGATAGAATTTGTAGGAACATTGAATCGAACACCTTGTGGATTAGGTTTCACAATTTGACTATAAGGCGTTCGACAATATGTAGGGTTAAAAAAAATTAATTTTAATAATGTAGTTTGTTGAAAGAAAATCTTCAGATAGTTTTATTAAGATGAATTAAGAGAGATGATTTTACAAATCAGAACTATTTAATATGTTTAAAAAATGAAAAGGTTTTGAAAATGTTAAATGCTGATGGCTTTGATAAATTCCAAATGATATTGGGAAATAGTAGTAATCTTTCTTAAAGATATTTTAAGATATAGATATTTTAAAATAAAGCTTGAGAGTAAGGTTTTCTTTAGACAGTTCGGGAATAAGTCTTGATATGCTTTGTGATGATCAGAAGAATCTTCTAAGTCACAATCGAATGTTTGCTTAGGCAGATATGATAGTGCACTTAGTAAATTGTAATGATCCGTATTTTTAACTATTTTAAATTATTAAATTTAAAATAATTATTGAAAAAAATGGTTAGAAATAAAAATTTAATGATTTATTAATGTAGTTTATTGAATATTTACTTGAATAAAAATTTTGAAAGAACCGATTTCGAAGATTTAGGCAATAACAAGTATTGAAATGAAATTTTATGTATTCAAGGTGTTTATAATCAATAGTTGGAATTGAATAATAAATGTTGAATTACTGTAAAATGGAAGTGGTTGTTTTATTATTTGAATTCGTTTTAAAAGCAAATTTTATAAGTTAAATAACTTGTATTTCAAATATAGTGATTTATTGAATAATTAAAATTGTTTAAATTTAATATTGGAAATTATTTAAATAATTAAATTCTGAATTTAATATGAATGAAAATGATGTCGGAAGTTGATTGAAATTTTATATAAACAAGAACGAAAATTGTTAACCTTTAAAATTGAATTTAAAAGTGATTAAATTTATCTGGAAATTTCTTATTTTAATTAATGTGTAAAAATAGTCTTTTTGGGCACTGTCTCGACAAAACCAGTTTTATCGGATCAGTAATAGAGAATTATTATAGGATTTCAAGTTTCATAGCGATCAGACTTATCCTTTGGTCATGCGAGCTTGAAACAGATAGAAATAAATTAAAGGAATTTATTTAAAATAATTTTATTTTGAAAAGGTATCCTCTAAATATGATGGAATTGGCTCCTGAGACTAGTTCCATTATGTTTGGAATAGGCATATAACATATAGAACGCTAGACAGCACGCTTCGTTTGGAGTTCGAAATTTCCGCGAATAGATCGGGTCGGAAATTTATATAATAGGCCACGTTATATGTTCATTTTCGCAAACGAAACCCGAGCCCAAACTTCAGCCACTCTCGTTCGTTTTAATGGCTGAAATTGTCTTCCCTTCTCTCCACATTTCTCCTCGTCCTCTCAACTAAATTGAACGACACCAAAAAGGAAAAGTGTAGATCTCGACGAGCTCTACGTATCGAAGGGTCGGATCGAGGCAAAAGGCTTGTAATCGCCAGAATTTACCCATGTCAGTCGTGGCAGTTTGGGGATTTTGATGTTCGTTATATGGTGACACGCGTGTGCGCTACAGGCAGCGGCGTGCAGGGGTGAGGCATGCAACATGGCGGGCTTGGATCGGCGGATGGTGGTCTCTAGGGTGGCACTCAGCGAGGTCAGGTCGCGTTGGTTGAGTTCGTCGCGTGCGACCTGGGTTTTGAGCCTAGAGATCGAAAGGATGAAAGGTTAAGTGTTTGTTAATTATGTTGATTAAATTTTAATTATACCGTTTTGCTAATAAAATCGTAACTTTCTCGTACGAGGTCGGATTCGAGCGAAACTAGTCGTATCGACAAAGGCTACGACATGGAGTTGGATTGGAATTTATTCGAAGCTGAAATTTTTTTAGTTCAAATAAAGGTGAGTGATTAAACCCGCTCATGAATACTAAAGTATTTCTGATTTTAGTTAAATTGAAATTATGAAGTGATTTAATTTTATTGACTGTTGTTTGATAATTTAACTAACATTTAAAATTGCCATATGAATTGAATTATTAGGAATTTTAATCGACAGTTGAATTTGAAATTGAAATTAAATTGCTAGTTAAACATCCTATATTGATAACTAGTCAATTATTGTGATTTATTGGATGTTGATTGAATGCTATTGGTTGACATATTGGATGATTGGATGTTTATTTATTTTATATATCCCTTTTATCACCATGTATATTATGGATAGTGTATAAAACTATAAATTGATTTATTTTGAATAAATTAATAAATAGGTTGAAATGATATATACCCATGACATTTATTTTGGGTTTAAATGATATATATCCATCCTTGAAATTAAAAATCAAAATAACTGATCACTTGGCCAAAGGATAGAAAATTATATACGGACACAGGATTGGTTAAATTAAATGGTTTTAAATTCTTAAATTTGAATCTATTTAAATGATTTTGTTTTTAAGAAATAAAAATCAATTTTATAAAGATTGAATTAATTTCAAAATTGAGTCTTGAAATTTTGAAGTTGAAATTGATTAAAAAGAAATTGTTTAAAGAATCGAATTTGGAATTTTGAAGTTACAATTGCGAAATAATTTGAATGATGGAATTATTTTTTAAATAGTTGAACCTTTATTCAAACTTTGAAATTTATCTTCGTTGGTAATTTAAATTGATATTCCCTAATTTGGGCGCGGAATTGAAATATTCGAAATGGGATTAATATAAAGACTTTAATCGTAAATTGAACAATGAAGTTTACTTTGATTTAAGTGTTGTAAATCGGCAAATTGAAATTGTACTTGGGATTTTTATAAATTGAAATGGTTTAAAATAAAATTTGAATCGAAATTTATACCACCGAATTGAATTTGGAGTTAAAATAAACGTTTCAAAATTGAAGTTAATTCGAATTAAAATCGAAATTGAGTTGATTTGAATTTAAATCGAATTGAGTCGATTAAATTGAAAGATTTTAAATTAAATCTGTTTGATTTGAAATTTAGACATGGGTCCGGATTTGTTGAAATGGAAAGAAACAGTTTGATTTGAAACTATTTTCAAAATAAATTATTTTAATATGTCTGTTTAAAATATATGTTTTTAAGTATTCAAATTACTTTGACTTTCCAAACTATTTTACTATATAAACCCTTTCAATACTCAAACCATTTTATATCAAAATGTTATAAATCTCTAATCTATTTAAATATTTTAAACTATTCAAACTATTTTCTAAAAATTCAAACTGTGCAGAGTTGGAATGTTTATATTTAAATCATGTATTTAAATACGAATGTGATTAAAATGAAGTTATAACCTAAGTTTAAATTCAAAACGATTTTTGAAATAAATAAAATGATTTTGATATGAAATTGATTTCGAAGCGAATATGATGATTTTGAAATGAAATTGATTTTGAAGTGAATTTGATATATTCATATCAAATACGAATCATGTTCGAAATGTAAAGGAACCAACCGGTGTGTAAAACGACGTTTGGTTGTTAAGGAGACCAGGGCCTCTTATTGGCATACTCACTATCAATATTGGAACCACTTTAACAATTATGTACGCAGAGGAGACTCTAGAATGAAGTTGTTGGATTTGGTATACGTTTGCTGGATTTGAAGAAAGAGAACGATGATGGATAGCCCCGACACTTGTGTCAATCTGAAATGACTAAAACAGGAAAGCTTGATATGGTCAATGAGGGTAGCCACCTCTAGCGGACATTTGTTCTTCGATTTTCTTTTTCGACTAGGTCCATACTATTACCTTTGATGTCGGTTTCGATTAGTGCACCTTGATTTGGGATGACCTTCCCTTGACTCGATATGGGATGGATGGACACGAAGGGCGATCTTGACTACAATGCGTTACCACCAGCCCTGCGTCCCAAACTGGTAATCTACCCTGGGCATTACCTCACGTGCACTGTCATACTTTATCCTTATATGAGACCGCTACAAGTTTGGTTTAGTGTTATCGTATCACGACGCATCCCTATCCGCCGAAGTGCTACTAGGGTGTTATACGCAAATTGTACGACAATGCTTAAAAGCGCATTAAGCGGGATTGATGTAAAGCCTTAACGCTAAGAAAAATATTTATTTTATTGATTAGACATTACATATATATCGTATTCTACTATATATAGATATTTTAACGGATACTTCAGAGATGGAAAATCCCGTAACATCTATTGAGTTATTACACGCACGTTATACACTGGATAGGAGATGTAAAACCCCGTAAACATCTCTGACGCTATTACAATCATATCATACATGATATTGATTTGGCTCACATAAGAATATTTTAGTTCTGACTTGAATGTATTGTTTTACGTTATGCTCGGGTCAGCCTTGAGTATTTCAGTGCATTGAAGAACATTTATTCTGGAGGACGAAGATGAGGATTTGTTATATTATTACTAGTATTATTCTCATATCATGTTGTTCTACTGCAATATTCTATTATTCTGTTGTATTTATAACTCTGATAAATGTTGTATAAATTATAATCAAACGTATAGTACGAACAACTTCATAAACTGTTTATTTGATTATTATATTTTGTCATTCCACTGCGAGATTCTGTGTTTGTTTTTCCTTTTCTTATTTACCCCATTGATTATCTGTGTTCCGGATTGTTTTAAGTTGGACATGTGTCGTTTATTGTCAACTTAAACCTTTCGAAGTGTGGATCGTCACATAAATTATCCTCTTTGTCATTGTACAATTAGTATGAGTTCAAATTTGAATGAATCTAAAGCAAGTGGATGATTTTGTTACAAACTATTTGTCTATAAATAGTATTATTCCTAGAAGGAATTTGAAAAGAAGAGAAGAAATATTTGTATTAACTGGTCCGTGTATCTCAAAAATGACTAAAAATGGGCAAGAGATGTGTTCGAATGGAAAACACTTCTCTTGAGTATTGCCCTTCTTAGTAAAGGGGTATATGATACTATTTGGTAGCACCCAGTTCCTTGACATCGTTTTGGAGTTACTCGAGCATATGTATGTTTCAAAAGGTTTTTGAAATAAAACCCAGATATTGTTTTCTTTGATCCCTTAAAAAGAAAAGTTTTCAAAATAAAACGATATTTTAATTAAAAAGGTGGACAATAAATGAAGTTTTAATTAGGTCAAATTTAATAGGGAGAATTAATAAACTTTGTTTATTTAAAACTGTGTGTTTTAATTTTAACATATAGGATGTGAAGAATTGTTTGATGTTATTAGGTCAGCTAATAGACACTTTTACCTTAGTAGTGTTTAAGAAAAAGTAGAATCTAGGATGGAGTTTGGATACCAGCATCCTACTCTTCTTAGCTACTTACCATACTAATTAAGCTAAAGGGGTTGATTTGATCTACTTAGTTTCAAGACCCAAGTAATTTTTGGCCTGCATCTAATAGTTAGAGGTAAATAGAATTAAAAATAAGATTTTTGTATATACTCTTAGAATATAGAAGAGTATTATATAAGTTAATAAATTCAAAAATTGATTCTTATGAAGCATAGTCGGAGGATAGAAAGTAGTTAAATAGTAAGAATCATTAGATCAGTACGAAGGTCGTATGAAGAGCATTTCTCCTTTTCACATAGTTCTCGATTAAAGATTCAAGTATATGACTGGAGGTGTTTTACACCATTCCAAATAAGGATTTATCACTTGATTTTTGACGATGAGCGTTGGTGAGGGTTCTTATGTGGAACCAAAACTTGTCTATCATAGTTTATGGCTATGCAAGGAGAATAGGGGTTTCTAATTAAGAGGCGTGATCAAAATCTGCAACAGTAAGTCGGGTGAAAGATATTAGTTTGGAAGTAAAAGTATGTGTACGAGTGAATGATCAAATCACATTTTACATAGGAACGATCTATATACATCATAGGAACTGATGAATAGTTTAAGTATTTCTAGGAATTTGGGCAGGTACAATTTCAGGGACGAAATTGTTTTAGGGGGAAGAGTGTAAGGACTCGGAGTTTTACCGCCTTGATTTGTGAATATTTAATAAATTTTAAATATTAAAATAATAGGTTTATAAATAAAAATAAAAATCTTTTAAATAATAACAAATGATGGTAAAATAGATTTGTAACGACCCAGGATTTTGCCACTTTGAAATAGGCTATTTAAATATATTTTATATAATCAATAAGTGAATTTTTATTAGCAAAAAAATCTATTTTAATTATTTAATAAAGATGATAAATGTAACAACCATGTATTTTACAATTATTTTTAAATTGAATTTTCCAGATTTAAAAGCTTTATTTATGAAAAGAATAAATTTTGTTATTGTAAATATAAAAAACTTTGATTTTGTATGTGGATTTGAATTCCAAATATGACTAAATTTAATATTTCCAGAAAATGTGAATTTTGGTCAAATAGTCAAACTTTGACTTTTAAACTTAGAAATTTAAAAGTTTGAAATTATAAATTTTATCTTTTATTATAAAAATTGATGTAATAACTTGAACACTACTTTTCGTTTCGTTGAAAACGGGGTTAAAATGTAAAAGTTATGTACATTTCAATTTTTAGTATAATTTATTTAGGGGCATTTCACCAGAAGGACAAACTTTGCAGTCCAATTAGTTTTTAGGACACACATTCAAAGAAATTACTTTCAAAGCCAAAATCAGCAGAATAATTACTTTCAAGGACAAAGTCAGCAGTCCAATTACTTTCAAGGACATAATTTCATAGGTTTTTAGGTCCTAGAAACTAATTATTTTACATTTTGTCCTTAAAAGTAATTATTTCAGTTGTGTGTCCTAGAAACTAATTCCACTTGCTAAAGAGGCCCTTGTGGCTAATTTCCACATTTGTTTATTTGTGCAATTTTGCCTATTTTAAATTTTATAAATCATATTTTCTTTCTTATATTTTATTTTAATATGTGTCAATATGTTTATTTATGTATATTTCCATCTCTAAATATTTTAAAAATGATAATAGAACTTTTCCAAAATTTACTATGATGATTTACTATTTTTAAAGGCTGTTTTCCTATTTTCTGCTATTTTCTTCATTAGAAATTATATGTAAATTAAATTTTAAATGTTTATTTTGTGAATATATTTTTATTTCATGTTATTATTTATGTTTAAAAATATATTACAACCTCATATGAATTTTCTAAAAATTTATTCTATTCAATTCCAAATTTTCTAGACTAGTTTACTATTTTAGCTATTTTCTTAATTTTACTTTATATAATTGATAAATATTTATATAAATTATTATATTTTGATAAAATTTCGAAATTTTATCTGGGATTTTTTTTTCCTAGAAATATAAAGTTATAAAAAGGGAATTAAAGATATATGAAGAGTTAGATACCTTTTGTGTGCTTAGCCCTTTTGAATTCTACCGTTTCTTTTCAATCAATACATCTTTTATTTTATTTTTGCCGTTCTTTTCCTCATTCATTTTCAGCCGACTCCCTCATCTTATTCACGAATTTTCAAAGCTCCAAAACCCTAAAAAAAAATCATGGCCTCCATCTTGCAAAATTTTTTTGGTAATCTCCCTCTTTTCTTTCTACTTTTTTCTTACTTTTCTATGCAATTTTGCTTTGATCTCTTCACATGTTTGCTTGGCCTAGCCTCTACCACCTTCATCCCCATCATCACCTCCTCCATCTACTACAGCAAACACTCCCTTCCCTCTAACCAAGACAGGCCACGACCTTCCACTTGAAGCCATCACCACAAAACTCCACAAAACATTGCCTAGACCACACATATCATCACCTACCCTCCATATCTTGCTTTGGCCACCCCTTAGCCGCCGCCACCACTTGCTACATGACCTTTGGCTACTGCTACTCATCACCCAAACCTCTATCCAGACCTGTACCAGATGATGGCCGAGCCATTTGACCCATAGACCGAGCCAAAAGTTGAACCAAACTCCACTATGTTGCCTAGTCTCTTGATATTCTTGTGTTGTAACTTCCTCCACATGTTCTAGCCTTTATGCCATGCATTCCTATGATCAAACCTGAGCCAAAGTCATGTCAAACCTGACCTAAATAAACCCCTAGGCCATGCAAAGCATTGTAGAAAACAAGGCAAAAGATTTGACATTCAAATCTCTTTTCATTTCAAAGTTATTTCATTTTAAAGTCGTATTGAATTTTGTTGTTTTGATTGTTTGTTTTGGGTTGTGCACAAGAGTTGTAGCTTGGATTCGCTCTCCACTCAAGTCCGTAGTCTTGTCATCGTGCTTTTGTTTCCATTGTGTCATTGGTTTTGATATCTCCAGCACAAACATGTGAGTTATTCTCACCAGACAATATGTACCTATATAACTAGTAAATTGACACCCTGTGAATCTGTAGAAATATATTATCATGTTATATATGCCTATATTATTATCATATGATGTTCACACCTGTTATTACACCTGTTATATCATATGTTACTGTTATTTAATGTTATTCCGTTATTTATATCAGTTATCACCATTGCATGTTCCTTGTAGACTAGAATCACTATGGGTTGAAATGATATATACCCGAACGGACTTTAGAATAGGGAAAAATCGTTATTGGCTGAAATGATAGGCCTGAATGGTTTTTATTTAATTTATTTTAACTTGGGATTGCGGGTTTGAAATGATAGAACCCGGATTTTTCTTTTTAAACTACGGATTGAAATGATACATATCCGTATCACTTGACCTAGGCTAGAAAACTATATACAGGCCCGTGGTTATTTTATAAGGTGTTTTGGATATTTTTAAGTATTTTAAAAGTATAAATTTATGAAATTTGATTTAAACATATTTTGAAATATTTTTAATTAAAGAAATTATGATTTTTCTACGTGTTAAAAATGTAATAAATGAATGGTTTAACTAGATTTTTTGAAATATAACTCAAGTTTGGAAATTTGGAATTTTGGTTAAAAATGATATTTAAGTTATATAAATAAAATGGAAATTTAATTATATTTGGAAAATGGTAATTATGATAATTTGATTTAATTTGAATTTAAATGATTTATTAAAGTATTATTGATTTTTCTATGAATTTAAGTGGTTAAGTAAATGAATGTTTAAAAGTGATCTTTTAAAATACAACTTGACTTGGAAATGTGAAATTTAGTTTTAATTAAAGGTTTAAGTTAATTAAATAAAATTTGAAATTTAGTTAAATTTGTGAAAAGGTAATTAAACTCTGAATTTGATTTGACAGCATTTTTGAAATGTATGTAAAAGATATTACAGCATTTTGCAAATGCTGTAGTTGTTTAAATGAACTAAAAAAGTTAATTTGAAATAAAGGCTATTATAGCACTTTGTAAGAGCTGTATTGGTTAAACTTAACATTTAAGTTTAATTTAAATTTAATGGAAATATATTACAGCATTTAAGTGCTGTCGTTTTGTTAAATGAACTATTTTAAACTATAACTTTACGTAGCATTTTGTAAGTGCTACGGAAACTGTATTTTTGTTGTTTTAATAAATTTTAATGAAAAATAATCTTTGGAAAATGATATAATTTTGGAAATTAAGTGTTAAATTTCTAAAGATAATGAAGAGACATTTAAATGGTTTTAAATGGAAGAATTTGATTTTAATGTGAGTTTAAAATGGTATTTAAATTTAATAAAATGAATGGATTCAAATGGTATTTAAATGAAATATAAATGAATGATGCTTTGAATAATATTTTGATATTTTGAAATGTATATAAATGATTTTGAATTTATTAAATGTGGGATATTTAAGCTTTGAAATATACTAAAGATTGAATATTGTATTTTGTGAATTAAACCTATATTTGAAATTTTAAGATTTGAAATGGTTTGTTAGTAAACTGAATTTGAGTTGATAATGATGGTTTGAATTAAATTTAAATTTAAATTTGGAATTTGGGTTTAATTTAATAAATTTGTAAATATGTAGAATTAAAAGATGATTTCAAATATATGTTTTCGAAATGTTGTGATTTTCAAAGTATAATGATTTCAAATGTTTTAGTTTCAAAAGAATTATAACTTTGAAAGTATAGACTATTTGAAAGGTGAATATATGTTTGAAATGGAAATGATGTTGTTTTGAAATGAACATAGTTTTGAAATAAAAATGATTTTGATTTCGAAGTATAACTATCAAAGATATGATATTTTGATATATTAAAATGATTTGAAATGAAGTTTGTAAAGATATGATATTTTGATATATTGAAATGATTTGAAAAGAAGTTTGAAAGGATACGATATTTTGGAATATTGAAATGATTTGGAAATGATAAATCTTTATTTTGATAAAGACATGATTTTGAAATGATATCTTATTTTGAAGTAAAGTATTGTTTTTAAAAGTTATAACCACGGGTTATAATAACGATTGGTTGTTAAAGAGACCGGGATCGGATATGGACATACTCTCTGTCGATACCGAAAACCACTTTGACAACCGTGTACGCGGTGGAGATTCCAGAATGAAGTAGGATGGTGGAGACGTTCTTAAGGTATGTTACGTGGACCCAACTCCCGTGAGTTGGCATAAGGTGGCTAAAACAGGAGCGATCTCGGACCAGTGAGGTAGCACCTCTTCTCGGACACATTTCTTCGATATTATACTCTTACTTGTGATTTGATTAGATGGCCATCCTCCGATTTGGGAGTGTTGTTCGAGGTGGAATGGTAGTGGCTGCTATGCGTATCCATCAGTCCGTGTGCGTAATTGGTATATTTACCCTGGCATTGCCTTGTGTGCCGTGTCATCTACCATATCGAGCTTTACTACGATTATGATTTTAAGATCCGACCACGTTAAGGTTCTCCATCCCCTTAACGCTATTTTCTATATGATTATACTTTACTGATTAGACACTACTGTATATAGCGTATATTACTATATAGTAAATAGTTTAACGGACCCTTAGAGGATGGGCGGTCCCAAGCATCTTCTAAGTTACTTGTACCTTATTACAGTTCACTTGAGTTGGTTTATATTATATAAGTATATATTGTCCTGACTCGAGTGTTTTGTGTTTTGCTTTACGCTCGGGTCAGCCTGAGTTATTCACAGATTTGGATTTCCACTCTCTTGGAGATTTGAATCGCTGGAGATTATCTGCTTGTCATGTCATATCTATTTCAATTCCGTTGTCCTACTCAGCTTGTACTTGGTTATTTTATTGAGACTTTTGTTATACTCTATTTCTTCTGTTGTATCGTATGTAACTCTGACATATTTAGATAGTAGCTTCATGAACTACTATTTCTTTTACTTCCGCTGCATTATTTTACTCTGTGTCTGTGATCTGTGATTATATTTATTTACTGTATATTCTGAGATTTTGCCAAATTTTAATTACAACGTGGTATTTTGAGCAATTTAACTCCGACATGAGTGTCTACCTATACACTTATAATGGATGTGAATGGTTGAAAATATTGGGTCATTACAGTTGGTATCAGAGCTTTGGCTTTGAGGCAAAACTCAGCATATGGAGTAGATTTATTTACAGAATCACTTTCGTTCGAGTTTGAATCTTTTCCTCTTGATTCTAATTTCCTTTGAATTTTTTGAACGTTCCCTGCGGTTCCAAAATTCATTCTTGTCCCTCACTATTCATCTTCTTTTGATTTTGGAGTATCACATAACTCTACTTCGAATGATCTTTATAGTGAATTGGCTGTCTCACCAATATTCTAATTTTCTGGTAAAGGGGTGAAACTCCTTTACAATATCATCGATTCACCAAAGATTTTATATCCTCGGTTTAGATGCTAGTATCACTTACTATCCCAAACTCTGTCTCTTGAGGTCGAATGTAGATTTACCCTAGAAATCCACATCGATCTTATTCTTTAAGTCACGGTTGACCCGGTTAAGGTTGCCCGTGATTTATATAAGCTTATCCATCTTCCTATTCGGTTATTTAATCATCTCATCCTTGTTCCAACATATTTTCAAATCAGAATTTCATTTGATTTGAGTTAACCAAATTTGAATCTCTATCCTTCTTTGAAAATCAATTCCTGTATAGTGTATTTGTAAACTAATATTTAAAATTTAAATGTTTAAATATTGTGTTGTTTGAGTTGTTGATGTTGAATTGGGTTTCCGATCGATTCGTCTGATCAACGCTATCGATAGGATTTCTAAAACACTTTGACAGAACAAACTGACACAATATTATTTTAAAATATGGTTAATGAAATAAATTTGGATATATAATTTTATGGAACTTAATAAATTGATTTAAATTGATAATTTGAAATGATAATACTTGATTTATCATTTATTGTTCTACAAATGAATTTATAAATAGTTGTTTATAAATTTATTTGGGAACTGAAATGAATTTAAAACAAGAAATTTAAAGAATTTAATTTCCGATGGATTTCAAACCTTGTGTTTAAATTTTTTTAAAAGGATATTATTTAAAGTATTTTTGAATAAAAATTTGTCTCTAAAGGATTTTAAAGTTTAAAAATTAACTGCTCTTCTCTTTGTCGCTGGAAAATAATTTCGGTGATGACTGTAGCATCATCGACGTTCATTTTCGAGTTTTGAACTGAAGAGACCATTCTGTAGTCTTACTATAGCTTTGTTTTGAAAGATTTAATTTATTTGAATTTCTAAATATGATTTGATTTATAATATATATAGATATATGATTTAAATTGATTTGACATATTATGTACATATATTTATTTATCTCTAACTGGTTTGAAGGAAACCGAAAAATTAATTCTTAAATTTCATCTTAAAGAATAATTTCAGTTATAAAAAGAAAAATTAAAATTTTTGAATAAATGATTCAAACTTGAGATAATTGAATTGGAAAGTTTTATTTGTATAATACAATTGCATTCAAATATAACTTACCTTAAATTTTTTTAGAAGTTAACAATGTAATTGGATAGTATTTTATAAATAAAATTTGAGTGGTTATAATAAATTTTATACACTTAAATTTTAGTTATAAAAGATTAACAGAGGTAAATAATGAAAAAGGAATTTAAAGAGATTTTATTTAAATAACTTAATAATCAAATTTGATTTAATATGGAACCTTAAGTCTAACCTAGGAATTTTAATAAAGGTTATTTCCTAAAATGAGTATGTTGTATAATAAATAATGATCTTTGAATAGATAAAATAAAATACATTTGAATTAGACATTTTGTAATAAAGTTTATTTAACTTGAATTCATAGTTTAATTGATGTCTAAATGAATAAATGTGTAAAGAAATTTGATTGTTATATTTGCTATATAAATGTTTTATTTATGAAATAGATATGTCTTGAAAAATGAATAATTATGATTTAAATAGTTAAAATGTATTTTTACATCACTAAAATTTGATAATTGAAAATTTGGTTTCCAAATGGAATTTTAAGTGTAACTTATTAAAGGAATATCTATTTATGAAATGGGATATTCCATTCATAAAAGTATGTTTTAATAAGTCTTAAGTTAAAAGATATCCAAATGAATATTTCTGGAATAAAACTGATTTAAAATACTAATATATTTACTGTAGCATTTTATAAGTGCTGCCGTTTGAAAATACAATGTTTTGGAAATTTTATAATTGAATGAACTTAGAAATGATACAACTTTAAAATGAATATTTTTTGACCTTGAATTAAAATGGTTTAAATGAAGATTATTTTTAAAGGGTGTTATGATTTTCTATGTATTATGTTCTTTTTTTAAGAATAACATTTCCAAAGTGTTATGATTTTTAGTAGTATGATTTCCAAATGATAAACATCCCTAAATTGTTATGATTTCAAAGCGTTATTGTTTCAAATTTATTATCTTATTTTGTTTTTTCAAACTATCTTTTGGTTGTCCTTATTTCTCTTATCTTGTTATAGAATGGGAAGGCTATTGCTTATACCAGTCTGTTTAGAAATCTTTTTATAATCTTTGAAATCTTTGTTACTCATTTTGGAATCTTAACACTGTTTTCCATCCATGGACCATCGCTCAAGTGAAAAGGGCGATTCAGACTCTAGAGAATCCTTTTCGTGTTTGTGTTCTTGATTTGATCACCTCCATCTTGTTAAACTTGCCTATAACAATAGTTATCAGATGTAATTCCAATATTCTTATCATCTTGTCTTAATTCTATTCATTCTATCTTTTTAGGTGCTTTCCCGTACCTCGTTCCTTTTCGGGGATGAAAAGTTTTGAGTGGGGGAGAGTGTAACAACCATGTATTTTACAATTATTTTTAAATTGATTTTTTCAGATTTAAAAGCTTTATTTATGAAAAGAATAAATTTTGTTATTGTAAATATAAAAACCTTTGATTTTGTATGTGGATTTGAATTCCAAATATGACTAAATTTAATATTTCCAGAAAATGTGAATTTTGGTCAAATAGTCAAACTTTGACTTTTAAACTTAAAAATTTAAAAGTTTGAAATTATAAATTTTATCTTTTATTATAAAAATAGATGTAACAACTTGAACACTACTTTTCGTTTCGTTGAAAACGTAGTTAAAATGTAAAAGTTATGTACATTTCAATTTTTAGTATAATTTGTTTATTTGTGCAATTTTGCCTATTTTAAATTTTATAAATCATATTTTCTTTCTTATATTTTATTTTAATATGTGTCAATATGTTTATTTATGTATATTTCCATCTCTAAATATTTTAAAAATGATAATAGAACTTTTCCAAAATTTACTATGATGATTTACTATTTTTAAAGGCTGTTTTCCTATTTTCTGCTATTTTCTTCATTAGAAATTATATGTGAATTAAATTTTAAATGTTTATTTTGTGAATATATTTTTATTTCATATTATTATTTATGTTTAAAAATATATTAGAAGCTCATATGAATTTTCTAAAAATTTATTCTATTCAATTCCAAATTTTCTAGACTAGTTTACTATTTTAGCTATTTTCTTAATTTTACTTTATATAATTGATAAATATTTATATAAATTATTATATTTTGATAAAATTTCGAAATTTTATCTGGGATTTTTTTTTTCAGAAATATAAAGTTATAAAAAGGGAATTAAAGATATATGAAGAGTTTGATACCTTTTGTGTGCTTAGCCCTTTTGAATTCTACCGTTTCTTTTCAATCAATAAATCTTTTATTTTATTTTTGCTGTTCTTTTCCTCATTCATTTTCAGCCGACTCCCTCATCTTATTCACGAATTTTCAAAGCTCCAAAACCCTAAAAAAAATCATGGCCTCCATCTTGCAAATTTTTTTTGGTAATCTCCCTCTTTTCTTTCTACATTTTTCTTACTTTTCTATGCAATTTTGCTTTGATCTCTTCACATGTTTGCTTGGCCTAGCCTCTACCACCTTCATCCCCATCATCACCTCCTCCATCTACTACAGCAAACACTCCCTTCCCTCTGACCAAGACAGGCCATGACCTTCCACTTGAAGCCATCACCATAAAACTCCACAAAACATTGCCTAGACCACACATATCATCACCTACCCTCCATATCTTGCTTTGGCCACCCCTTAGCCACCACCACCACTTGCTACATGACCTTTGGCTGCTGCTACTCATCACCCAAACTTTTGTCCAGACCTGTACCAGATGATGGCCGAGCCATTTGACCCATAGACCGAGCCAAAAGTTGAACCAAACTCCACTATGTTGCCTAGTCTCTTGATATTCTTGTGTTGTAACTTCCTCCACATGTTCTAGCCTTTATGCCATGCATTCCTATGATCAAACCTGAGCCAAAGTCATGTCAAACCTGACCTAAATAAACCCCTAGGCCATGCAAAGCATTGTAGAAAACAAGGCAAAAGATTTGACATTCAAATCTCTTTTCATTTCAAAGTTATTTCATTTTAAAGTCGTATTGAATTTTGTTGTTTTGATTGTTTGTTTTGGGTTGTGCACAAGAGTTGTAGCTTGGATTTGCTCTCCACTCAAGTCTGTAGTCTTGTCATCGTGCTTTTGTTTCCATTGTGTCATTGGTTTTGATATCTCCAGCACAAACATGTGAGTTATTCTCACCAGACAATATGTACCTATATAACTAGTAAATTGACACCCTGTGAATCTGTAGAAATATATTATCATGTTATATATGCCTATATTATTATCATATGATGTTCACACCTGTTATTACACCTGTTATATCATATGTTACTGTTATTTAATGTTATTCTGTTATTTATATCAGTTATCACCATTGCATGTTCCTTGTAGACTAGAATCACTATGGGTTGAAATGATATATACCCGAACGGACTTTAGAATAGGGAAAAATCGTTATTGGCTGAAATGATAGGCCTGAATGGTTTTTATTTAATTTATTTTAACTTGGGATTGCGGGTTTGAAATGATAGAACCCGGATTTTTCTTTTTAAACTACGGATTGAAATGATACATATCCGTATCACTTGACCTAGGCTAGAAAACTATATACAGGCCCGTGGTTATTTTATAAGGTGTTTTGGATATTTTTAAGTATTTTAAAAGTATAAATTTATGAAATTTGATTTAAACATATTTTGAAATATTTTTAATTAAAGAAATTATGATTTTTCTACGTGTTAAAAATGTAATAAATGAATGGTTTAACTAGATTTTTTGAAATATAACTCAAGTTTGGAAATTTGGAATTTTGGTTAAAAATGATATTTAAGTTATATAAATAAAATGGAAATTATATTTGGAAAATGGTAATTATGATAATTTGACTTAATTTGAATTTAAATGATTTATTAAAGTATTATTGATTTTTCTATGAATTTAAGTGGTTAAGTAAATGAATGTTTAAAAGTGATCTTTTAAAATACAACTTGACTTGGAAATGTAAAATTTAGTTTTAATTAAAGGTTTAAGTTAATTAAATAAAATTTGAAATTTAGTTAAATTTGTGAAAAGGTAATTAAACTCTGAATTTGATTTGACAGCATTTTTGAAATGTATGTAAAAGATATTACAACATTTTGCAAATGCTGTAGTTGTTTAAATGAACTAAAAAAGTTAATTTGAAATAAAGGCTATTATAGCACTTTGTAAGAGCTGTAGTGGTTAAACTTAACATTTAAGTTTAATTTAAATTTAATGGAAATATATTACAGCATTTAAGTGCTGTCGTTTTGTTAAATGAACTATTTTAAACTATAACTTTACGTAGCATTTTGTAAGTGCTACGGAAACTGTATTTTTGTTGTTTTAATAAATTTTAATGAAAAATAATCTTTGGAAAATGATATAATTTTGGAAATTAAATGTTAAATTTCTAAAGATAATGAAGAGACATTTAAATGGTTTTAAATGGAAGAATTTGATTTTAATGTGAGTTTAAAATGGTATTTAAATTTAATAAAATGAATGGATTCAAATGGTATTTAAATGAAATATAAATGAATGATGCTTTGAATAATATTTTGATATTTTGAAATGTATATAAATGATTTTGAATTTATGAAATGTGGGATATTTAAGCTTTGAAATATACTAAAGATTGAATATTGTATTTTGTGAATTAAACCTATATTTGAAATTTTAAGATTTGAAATGGTTTGTTAGTAAACTGAATTTGAGTTGATAATGATGGTTTGAATTAAATTTAAATTAAAATTTGGAATTTGGGTTTAATTTAATAAATTTGTAAATATGTAGAATTAAAAGATGATTTCAAATATATGTTTTCGAAATGTTGTGATTTTCAAAGTATAATGATTTCAAATGTTTTAGTTTCAAAAGAATTATAACTTTGAAAGTATAGACTATTTGAAAGGTGAATATATGTTTGAAATGGAAATGATGTTGTTTTGAAATGAACATAGTTTTGAAATAAAAATGATTTTGATTTCGAAGTATAACTATCAAAGATATGATATTTTGATATATTAAAATGATTTGAAATGAAGTTTGTAAAGATATGATATTTTGATATATTGAAATGATTTGAAAAGAAGTTTGAAAGGATACGATATTTTGGAATATTGAAATGATTTGGAAATGATAAATCTTTATTTTGATAAAGACATGATTTTGAAATGATATCTTATTTTGAAGTAAAGTATGGTTTTTAAAAGTTATAACCACGGGTTATAATAACGATTAGTTGTTAAAGAGACCGGGATCGAATATGGACATACTCTCTGTCGATACCGAAAACCACTTTGACAACCGTGTACGCGGTGGAGATTCCAGAATGAAGTAGGATGGTGGCGACGTTCTTAAGGTATGTTACGTGGATCCAACTCCCGTGAGTTGGGATAAGGTGGCTAAAACAGGAGCGATCTCGGACCAGTGAGGTAGCACCTCTTCTCGGACACATTTCTTTGATATTATACTCTTACTTGTGATTTGATTAGATGGCCATCCTCCGATTTGGGAGTGTTGTTCGAGGTGGAACGGTAGTGGCTGCTATGCGTATCCATCAGTCCGTGTGCGTAATTGGTATATTTACCCTGGCATTGCCTTATGTGCCGTGTCATCTACCATATCGAGCTTTACTACGATTATGATTTTAAGATCCGACCACGTTAAGGTTCTCCATCCCCTTAACGCTATTTTCTATATGATTATACTTTACTGATTAGACACTACTGTATATAGCGTATATTACTATATAGTAAATAGTTTAACGGACCCTTAGAGGATGGGCGGTCCCAAGCATCTTCTAAGTTACTTGTACCTTATTACAGTTCACTTGAGTTGGTTTATATTATATAAGTATATATTGTCCTGACTCGAGTGTTTTGTGTTTTGCTTTACGCTCGGGTCAGCCTGAGTTATTCACAGATTTGGATTTCCACTCTCTTGGAGATTTGAATCGCTGGAGATTATCTGCTTGTCATGTCATATCTATTTCAATTCCGTTGTCCTACTCAGCTTGTACTTGGTTATTTTATTGAGACTTTTGTTGTACTCTATTTCTTCTGTTGTATCTTATGTAACTCTGACATATTTAGATAGTAGCTTCTTGAACTACTATTTCTTTTACTTCTGCTGCATTATTTTACTCTGTGTCTGTGATCTGTGATTATATTTATTTACTGTATATTCTGAGATTTTGCCAAATTTTAATTACAAAGCGGTATTTTGAGCAATTCAACTCCAGCATGAGTGTCTACCTATACACTTATAATGGATGCGAATGGTTGAAATTATCAGGTCGTTACAATAAATAGTTTTCAAAATTTGTTTACCGATATAGATAGTTCAAATAAAAATAGAAAATGTTACTGATGAACGTTTTCCGAAATTTCAACTTTTCAACACCCGAAATTCGTCGGGAATGTTGTGCACACTTGATGCAACATGCACACATTTATATATGTTAGTATTGGTATTAATTAAGCATACTTATATATATTAACTTATATATTTAATACTTAAGCATGGATGTGACAAATTATGTTATAAAAGGCACATTGTAACGACCCAGAATTTTGAACCATTCGCGTCCATTATAAGTGTATAGGTAGACACTCATGCCGGAGTTGAATTGCTCAAAATACCGCGTTGTTAATTTAAATTTGGCAAAACTGAACATATACAGTAAATAAAATATCACAGATCACAGACACAGAGTAATAATTGCAGCGGAAATAAAAGAGATAGTAGTTCATGAAGCTACTATATGAATATATAAAATACATCAGAGTTTACAACAGAAGAGTAATACGATACATCAGAGTTAAACCAGATACAACGGAAGAGTAATATGATACATCAGAATACATCACTGGAATCATCGAATATCTGAAAGCTGGATAGATAGCTGGATCTCCAAGCAAAGCTCCAACTCCAAAGGTGAGTCTCGAAAGCTGAACCACTCAGTCTGACCCGAGCGTAAAGCAAAACACAAGACACTCGAGTCAGGATTAACATTCTTATATTAATAAATCCAACTCAAGTGAAATAGCAATTGAAATACGAGTAACTCAAAGGATGTTTGGAATAACCATCCTTTAAGGATCCGTTAAACTATCTACTATGTAGTAGTGTACGATAAGTAGATAATGTCTATCAGTAATATAAAGATATCAAAATAGCGTTAAGTCATGGCCCATTCCACCCTTAACACATTTTTATTCCCACAAGCATATACAAGACCGTAGTTTCCCCAAAACCGGAAGTCACCAGAGGGCAATCCATATACTCAAGGTACAAAACAAATTCGTAGTGGTCGCGCATAAATGGAATACAAGTATGACAAGGCACATGAGGCTATACCCAAGGTAGTGATACTACCGTTCGCCTGATCCGGACTGGTGAGAACGCAACGCCGCAGCGCCCGCAACACCGTGAGACAACACTCCCAAAATCAAGGGTGCACCAATCGACAATAAGTATAAGTAGTTCGAAGAAGTGTGTCCACTTGAGGTATCAATCCTCCATTGGCCCGGCACAGCTCCTGTTTTAGTCATTTCCAATTTGACACAAGTGTCAAGGCTATCCATTATCGTTCTCTTTCTTCAGTCATCACGTACATCATTCCAACCACTTCATTCTGGATCATCACTCCGCGTATAGTTATTAAAGTGGTTTTCGGTTTAGATAGAGAGTATATCCATAACCGAATTCCGGTCTCTTTAATAACTTTCGTAATTATTACACCGATTGGTCGTTTATATATTTCAAAAACCAAATCAATTTCAATTTCAATTCGCAAATCAACATTTCATTTGTCTATCAAAACAGTTTCCATACTTTTACGTTTCAAAACTTCTCATTTTATCATTTCAAAATCTTATAATTCAATTTCAATCTTCTATTTAAAACCCTTCAAATATTGATTCAAGTTCGTATATACGTTTCATTCCAAATCATTTAAATAAATTTAATTTGACATTTAAATCAATTTAAATTCATTTATCGATTTCATTCAATATTCATTAAG
Organism: Allium fistulosum; assembly: GCA_030737815.1. Taxonomy (NCBI): domain Eukaryota; kingdom Viridiplantae; phylum Streptophyta; class Magnoliopsida; order Asparagales; family Amaryllidaceae; genus Allium; species Allium fistulosum. The sequence continues at coordinate 1,152,420,735 of CM060905.1, forward strand.
TAAACTTACCATTCAAAACAATTTCCATTAAATTTCCAATTCATTAAATCCATTATTCAAATTCAACTTCATTAAAACAAAACTTACAATTTTGAATTAAATCAAATTCGTCAAATCAATTCTTTCAATTACAAGTCTTACATTAATTCCAAAAATATCACATTTTCATTTCTTGTTAAAGAATTTCCATTTTACTTATTTACTTTCTTAAATAATTTTCCAAAAACTTACTTAATAAATGAAACTCAATTTCAATTATTTACGAAGTAAAATTCACTTATTCAAAAGTTCAATTTAATTTAATCATTAAAAAAAAATTCAATCTTATTTAATTATTAAATAATTCAAACTTAATTATTACATAATTTCAAAGTTTAATAATTTCAACTTAATTATAATTTTCAACTTAATTATTAAATCATTTCAAAGTTAATAATTTCAAACTTTTCTCAAATTAAACACATTCTTTCATTAATTACATTGCTAAATATTTTATTTCATATTTTTAAATATTAACATTTTCCTTTCGTTAAAATTCAAATTTCAACTTCATTTCAAAACCGTATATTTTATTCAAATAAAATCTTCATTTATTTTCAAATCAAATTATTGACCAATCGGGTTTTATTTAATTTTCTATCCTAGGTAAAAATTCAATTTGGGTATTTATCATTTCAACCCGATTCCAATTCAATTCAAAATCAAAACATATCAAAGGGAACTTGCAGTGTGATAACTGGGATGGTGTCAAAATAAATAAACAAGCAATAACAACAATCAATATCAATCCAATAATCAATTCAAATAATCCCGAAATAACCGTATAAATTCGCATTGTTATTTGTACGAATTAATATAATTATTTCTAGAATCTACACTATCATTTCATGTAGATTAAAGATTATTACATTACGGTTTTTCACTTGTCATCTATTTACAATTTCATACATCATCAATTTAACAACATACATTCAGTGATTCAAAATGTAATTAAACAAATCCTACGTGTCAATAAATTTAACAGTGAAAGGGGTCATATTATACAAGTGTCAGTTAATCAAATTTAACTTTTAATTACCCTATATCAAGTTCAATTGCATACTATTTATCATTTTAACATTAACAATTTAACGTCCAAGATAAACATCAACAATCAATCAATTATCAGCCAAACTGTATTATCATCGCATAAATAATTAACAGATAATGGTGTCAAATGTCACAGGTGAACTGATACAGGTAATAACAGTATAAATATCTAACAGCAGCATATTTCAATTGTCGTTTCAATTGAAATCAAATCTAATAAATAAAAGAACGTTAATCGTGAGTGAGTGCTCACCTTTCGAGGTTAGAGAAGAATAGACAATGAAGTTGAGTTACGGAATCCACGCATGAATCTCAAAACAAGGCAAGATGGATACGGACTCGACGGACAAGCTAATAGATAAGAAATTTGACGAGATCAAATCAAAATTGTATCGATGATGATAAACAGTATGAGCGAATTTATACGCATATAGCTATATATAACTATATACATATAAATCATATTTTAAATCCCAAACGCATATTAAATTAAATATATATATAATTTAAGATCCTTGTTTTTAGTGAACACATAGAATTAAACAAACATAACTTCATAATGAAATTTGAAATAAATCATTATATATAAAACTATCATATTATTTAAACTAGCCCACCTACAAAGCCCATAATATTAAACATCTTAATGACACCTTGAACATATTATAATAATACTATGTTTAAACTTACTTTACACATATATGAACACAGGTTAGTCAAGGCTTATATAACATATAAACTTAAAGATGCATTTAATATATATACACATACTTTGATTTCAAATATAACACTAAGTACAAATATATACAAACCTACATAAGCAATAAATAACATATTCGAAACAATATATCTGCAATTCGCACATACATAATTTTATATATATTAATATATTAAACAAACGGTAACGACAAAATCTATATATACTTAACCGCATTTTATGGAATTTGTATAGATATATGTAAAAGCAGACTGATTTTAGATATACGTACAAAACAAGTACAATTCAAATTCTATCTAGAAATTTTCTTTTAGAACTTGATATTCTCTAAACCATGCAAACCTGTAGCATTTACATACCCACTTACACATAACAAGTATACAGCTCATCTTTTAAATAACCGACCTATATATATGGACTTAGAAGGATATAGTATAACATAACACTACTATATGCAAGTTTCAAAAAAAAGAATAGATAATAGAAAAGTAATGTATTTATACTAACATTGTACAAAATCTGAAATATTTAAAAATATACATTTATAATATAGACTGGTATAACTTTATAATGTCTACAAGTAATACCTTATTAAAACACGCAAGTTGAAGGGTAGTTGACGAAGTCGAGCTCGGTTGATGAGGGCTGTTGCATCGGCCGGAGGTGGAGGCGACTTCGGTGGTGGCCGCATTTTTCGGTGGATGATCTCGGGAGGAGGCTGAGGTCGAGGTGGTTACAGGGGTTCTCGGCTCGGCGTGGCAAAGCAAGTGGTGGGTTCGGCGCCGGGGTGTCAGAGCGGTAGTGGTGGTTCGCGGAAGGAGGAGCGGGATGTGGTCGACGTGCCCGTGAGGCTGGTGGCTAGCATGGGTTTCGGGTTGGGCTGGAAACACGGCAGGCGCGCGTGTGGCAAGGAGGTGGGCGGTCGCTGGGATCAGAGGGGTGGAAGGCTGCATGCGTATGGGAAGGTGGTGGGCTTCACGTGATGGGAGTTGGTCGGTTTGCATGGAGAGGAACAACGCGGCTATGCTTGGTGGTTGTAGGTGGTGGGTTGTATGGCTGAGGCGGCTATCGGTTGTCTGGAGTGGAGAAGTGGGCTGTGGTGCTCGTTTATGGGCGGAGGCGGAGTGTGGCTGCTGCCATGGAGAAACTAGGCGGTGCAAGGGGAGGCTAAAGGTGGCTACGGATCTGATGGAAGGTCGGAGGCGAGGGTTGGTGGGTTGGCATCGGCGTTGGGAAGAAAGCATCTACTCGGATGAAGGCTGGAAGGTTTGTGGTGATGTACTATGTGGCGCGGTTGTTGCCATGGGTTGAAGGCGGAGGGCTTGTGTAACGTGTGATGGTGATTCACATGAGGAGCCATACTTGGTGTGGGTGAGGCTATTGCATGCTACAGGTAATATATTTTCAAAATATTTTTTTATATAAACAAAACATGGCCGAAACCAAAGAGAAGTTAAGGGGAAGGAGAAGAGTTGTAAAATGTAAAGAGGAAGGAGAGTGAAAGGCTTTGGGTAGCTTTCAGGAAGACGAATAGAAAAATTGAAACAATCTTTTTTTTATTTATTTGAAGAACGGAAGTATGTAAATGAAGAGGCAGCAACATTTAAAACCAAACAAGTGGAGAAGTGTAAAGGCCTGAATTAATTATTAATGGTAAATTAATATTGACTGTTGGTTTCTAAAGTGGGCAACGAATCAATACAAAATTCAAAAGTTTGAAAACGGATATCGATACGGTAAGCGTTACGTAAAGTGCAACGTACAATGGAACTCCGAATTTGACCATCGAATATACTGTAGAGATCGGTACGACGAGACGATCAAAACGGTATATAGAAATCAGTGGTACGATCATCCGATAAAAATCGATATCGGTACCAAAATACTGCTATTTTGCAGAAAATAAGAACGACGGAGCCAAAGATGTCCGAATTTGGAAAAACGACAAACTGAAATCTTGCTCAGAAGATGGTTTAGAATTTTTATATGTAAAAATATTTAGGTTTCGGAAACATTTTATTTTCATTACTTTTTAACTGATTAAATTGAAGTGAATTTACGCGCGAAATAAACTTTCGTAATTTCGGACGAAAATTTACCAGTTGCTATGTTAAACTAGACGTATTCCAAATATTAAATTTTTATTTCAAATTTTATCGTTTAAAAATTTTACAAAATTTCAACTAATTACGTTATTAAAACAGTTGAAATTTACGGGTCGTTACACTCTCCCCCACTCAAAACTTTTCGTCCTCGAAAAGGAACGAGGTAGGAGAATAGAAACAACCAAAAAGAAAAACAGATTTGAAATACAAAATACAATTAATTTAAACCATATAAATTCAAATTTAAATTAATTGATATTCAATAATTGATTTAAATCCATTTGATTTCACTAAAATCAATCACAACTATTTCTACATTTATTATCTTATCATCCAATTATCTTCAATTTACAATTTCTAAAACCATAAAATTTGAATAGTCTTTTATTACAATCATATTTTTCAGCAATTTTAAATTCTTCTTTATTCCAAACTATTGTTAAATTTATTCTTCTTGATATATCTAATCACATATATTTAATCCATATAAATTGATTTAAACCATAAAAGTTTCGATTTAAATTAAATTACACCTATTAATTTCTTTAAAATTCAAGGTATTTCATATGTTGATCAAATTTCAATTTATTAATTCTTTCAAAACAAAATTTTTATATTCATCTATTATTCAATTAACTTATTATTCTATTTATTTCAATTAACATTTTATATTAAAATTTAAGTGTATAACATTTGTTATGACCACTCAAATTTTATTTATAAATTCAATTTATATTATATATTATCCAATTACATATTCAACCTCTGAATGATTTAGGTAAGTTGTATTAGAATGCAGTTGAACAATATACAAATAAAATTTTCCCAATTCAATTATTCAAGTTTAAATATTTTCCCAAATTTTGGTTTTATTTAAAATTAAAATCATCATTTAACAAAATTTAAGAATTAGATTTCCGAATAACTTTAAACAATTTAGAGATATATATAATATATTTATATCAAACAAATTAAATTTTAAAATAAGATACCTATATATATAAATCAAATTATACTGAAGAAATTCAAATCAAAATATTTTTCAAAACAAAACCGTAGCAAAGCTACAGAATAGTATCTCCACTTCGAAACTCGAAAATGAACATCGATGATGCGGCCGCCATCACCGAAATTATTTTCCAGCGACAAAGAGAAGAGCATTGATTTCAACATTTTAAAATTCTTTGGAAACGGTTTATATTCGAAAATACTTCAATAATATATACTCTAAAATTTTTAAAACCAAAGTTCGAAATCACCGAAAACAAATAAATTCTCAAATTTCTGAATTAAATTCATTTCAAATTCCAAATCAATTTATAAACCGTATTTATAAATTTATTTAGAAAAATAAATGATAATCAAATATTATCATTTCAAACAAACAATTTAATTAACCTATTAAATTCCAGGAAATTTTACTTATATTTTTACAATATAATCCAACAAATTTATTTCATTTTCCAGATTTTGAAAATAATATTATGTTAGTTTGCTCTGTTCAAGTGTTTTGGAAATCCTATCGATAGCGTTGATCAGACGAATCGATCGGAAACCCAAATCAACATCAACAACTCAAACAACACAATATATAAAAACATTTTTAAAATTAATTTACAAATACACTTCCTCACTTACCGATACAATAATGGATTTTTAAGCAAGGATAGAGAAAATTTTTTTTTTTTTGATAGACTCAAATCAAGAGAATTTCGATTCGAAGATAGGTTTGAAACAAAGATATGGTGATTAAATAACAAAATAAGAAGATGAATAAGCTTATATAAATCGCAAACGACCTTAACCGGGTCGACCATGACTTCAAGAATAAGATTGATGTGGAATTCCGAGGTAGATCGACATTCGATCTCAAGAAATAGAATTCAGGTATAGCAGGGGATAGATAGCATCGTAAACCGAGGATACAGAAATCTCCGGTAAATCAATGCCAATTGTAAAGGAGTTTTGCTCCTTTACGAATCATTCGAAGATTGGCAAGATCGCCGATCTATTATAGATATCATTCAGAATGGAGTTATGGGGTACTCCAGGATTGAAAGAAGACGGATAGTGAAGGACACGAATGAATTTCGGAACCGAGGGGAACGTTCCAAAATTCAAAGAAATCGAGTCGAAAGGAAAAGATTGAAACTCGAATGAGAGTGATTCTGTAAATACATTTACCCTATATGTTGAGTTTGCCTAGAGCTACCAAAGCTCTGATACCAACTGTAACGGACCACGTCAGTGGGGTAACGCCCACCGTAGCATACAGCTGTACCTGTGTTCTGCCTTTACAGCCAGCCTCTCGACTGCACCAACCCCACAGGGACATGTAGGAGTAAGAGTCATCCGCTCGCTACCAAACCAAATGCGAGAACCCCCTATCATGCTGCACCCTCCAAGTGCATAGGCAGACACACATATATATTAACTTATATATTTAATACTTAAGCATGGATGTGACAAATTATGTTATAAAAGGCACATATATACATATAAACACACTTATATATATATACAAATGTCATTCCATACCTTAAGTACCCTACAACATGGCCTGGGGTGGGAGGGTAGGGAGGGGTAATGTGTACAAGAGGGAGAGGGGAGGTATAGGGGTGCATGCATGTGTTTGTATTTAATTATAACCACTTTATGTATTTTAAATTAAATTCCTAAGCCTGTATATACCCAGTCATTCCTACATCCTCTTCTTCGTTTTCATATACATTTTCACATCAAATCACTCTTCTTATCTTCATGTATTTCAATGGCTTCCATCTTTGAATTCCTAAGAAAAAATGGAGAAAATAGTAAAAATATAACCAAACACCTTCCATTCACTTCCAAACCTCTTCTCTTCACAAAGCGAAACCCTACACCTTAAAATCACCATGGGCCAAGCCTAGTTATGCCCTTGGCCGAGCCCATTTGCAACATAGAAGGTCACACTAAGTCATATTTTCAAGCTAAGGTGGTTTGGTAATGTTGTAGCTAAGTTCGGTGGAAGTTTATTTTGATTTAGATAAGTTACGGTGAGTAAAGTTCGTTTTAAAACTCAAGTTACTAAATTTTTTTAAAGTTTTAAAATTATGAGTTAAAATGTTGCTTAAGTATGTAGTGATGTTATTGCATATGTGTAACGACCCAATTTTTCGACGCCCGAAAATCGACATCAATACGTCCACTGTATCAAATGTCGAACAATCGAATGCCGGAAAACCGAACCATTAAAGAAGAAGGAGGTAGAAGAAGAGAAAACAAAACAATAACAGAACCTTACCATCGCAGCGGAAAAAAAATATAATAGATAATAATTGATCTTTACACAAAAGAAACTATATCTGTTTTATACATTACATCATCAGAGTACACCAATATCAAACAATTACTGGACAATTATATTAACTTGTCCTCACAAAAACTGACTATACAGCTTTCACTGCACAGCGGAATATTACGTGAATACGCCTCGTCATCCAACTCGTTTCCTGAGCTCCACAACAGTCCATCCAAAATCTGTACTCTATAATACTCGGCCTGACCCGAGCATTATAGTTAAAACAATACCCGAGTCAGTATGGAAAACCAGCGTGAGAAAACACACTCAATTGAATTATTTAAGTTTTCAAAACCCTTTTGAAAATCTAAGGTATCTCGTAAGACCACGCCACAAATAAACATGTCGGGTTTTTACCTTACGATAACCAAAACATTTCTTATCAAATCCTCTGATATTATAGTAGTGTCTATATAAAAATACTTATTCAAATAGCCGAAATTGTTACATTATTAAATTCCAGCAATACTAGGCTCTAAAATCAAAACCGTAAAAGCACGTAGGGAGAATGGATTTCCATCAATGGCAGGGCTACTGGGGTACTGCCCATCACAGTACGTGGTCTAGATCACCGTACCGAGGATCCCCTGCATCACAAGACCGGAGCTACCCCTTACTGGATAGTCCAAATAAGATCACCCCGCGGTTGGGATCAGCAACCAACCACTAAGCCGAATTAAAAGGAACATCTAGACAGGGATGACCGTACCCTAATTGGTTGCTAGCCACTTAGCCTTGCGGGCACCTCCCCTGTTTTAGCCATTCCAGGTTGATGAGGCTCGAGGCTATGCGTTACCTTTTTAGCACACACATTCACTTAGAATACTCATCGTCCTCCTGACAATGTTCTGAAAGCATTCATCCATACAAGTCCGTTCCTGGTTCGAACGGAACCGAAGGCACTACTTCTACTACATCCATTTTGGAATCACCCTCAGGATTAGTAGCGATTAGCCCTTGCACTTTACTGCTCCATCATCGACTCCAAGCTCTTATCTTCCTCATGAAATCGTTCTCGTTGGATCGAAGTGGATTTCGGATTACAAATCCGATCCCGGTCTCTTCGAAACAACTTTTGCTATTTCCTGGTAAACTCAACCCCGATTCTTTAGGAAATAAACAAACGAGAATAAGATCGGAGATCAACTCCTAACCATTAGTGGATGGATTTCCTTATAACGTCCTAGAAGAACGAACGAGTTTATACGTACAGCATAGCACCTCAAACGGTAACTGTACCATATAATTCCCGTATTCTTTCTATATATTTCCAAAGTCTTGTTGGGTCCAAATCTAATAGTCGGTTATTTAACTATCAAATAAAAAATCAATTCAGCCAATTATTTTATTCCCACTGAAAACGCCAAGTCTTATAAAAATTTGATTTTAATAGATTTAAATCACTTTACTCAAAATTATATACTTTATCATTTTAAAATAAAGCTACTTTAGATACTTCTAAATTTAAAACAATAGTTATGAAATTCTATACTAATTTTCCAAATAAAACTTAGGCCAAAAATACTTTTATTTTTAAAAACACAATTCCCATCTCCTTATAAATTCCCACCGTGAATTTATAATTCCAAATTTATCCACTGATAAATATTTCACTTTATTTATAAACCCAGTTTACAAATCCTCATTTCTCATTTCCTTTAAATCACAGTTTCCAAAAACACTTACTCGATTTCAAATCGATTTCCTAAGTTAAATTCCCTTTAAAATTCATTTCTCGATTTATCCAAAATCAATTCCAAAATCCATTAACACCAAATTCACCCTTTATTAAGATTTAAAATCCTTATTTAAATCTGAAACATCAATTTCAATCTTTATTTCAAAACTCCCATTTTATTTTCCTTTAAAAAAACCCTCATCCATATATTTGATATCTTAAAATACCCAAATATATTCAGCCAACCATAGCAATCAATAACATGAATTCCAATATAATCTATCACAGATTATCAAATAGAACATATCACCGAATATGAAAATAAATTCCAACATGTTGAGGAATCCAGTTGGATCCCTCCAACCTGTTTCCCTGCATCCACAGATGTTAGCACAATATAAATACCAATTCCACTTCGAGGTGGAATATCGCGGTACAAAGGGTCATCTGCTATTATGCGGGGCGCATTGGGTCTCATCCACTATATAATGCGGGAAATCAATCACTCCAATATTTATATATATACACTACTATATATAATATCACATCCAGTCAATTAAATCATTCAACCAATAATTTAAATTTATCTATTTAAATTTAAAGGGTAGTCCAAATGAGTGAGATTAACTCACCTTTGATTTTAATTTGCAGTCCGAATCATCTCGACTTGTTTCCCGATTTTGACCTCTCAAAATCTGGATATCACTGTACTGATGACAATCCCCACACTACACACTCGCTCGAACAGAACTCCACCCTTCTTGAATCGTCGCCGACGACTCTCCCAGATTGCTGAAGTCAATCTTCACTTAACCCACTGCAACCATTACCTCAGTACACGTGCGTCCCTTCGACATTTGCCATTGTGAACCTCAAACCGCGCAACCCCTCGAGTTCGAGCAGCTCCATCAGATCGAAATCCTAGCAGACGTCGCCTCCGTAGTCAAGCCTTGCCGAAAATAGCGTCGTGCTCATGTGCCATATGTCCCTTATCTCGCCTCGATTTAATCGAGTACTGAAACCCCTCTCTCTCTTTTTCAAGTTCGATTTCGATTTCAATTTGCTTGGCCGCCATTTTTTATTTTTAACGCGTTTGATTTCGAATTGAACAGAGGGACACGAGATTTAATTTGAGTGGGTATTTGTTTTCGACCATTATTTGTTTTATTTTTCAATTGAGATGCTCGGCTGGTTGATATCTAGAAAGGTGAAAAAAGGATACGTGTTTGATTGTTTATTTTAGAGGGGACACATGTTGTTAAGGAAGAAACGTGTTTAATTTGTTTATTGCATGTGAATATATAAAATTAATTTAAATTCAAATTCAAATCGTCTTGATAACACAGCTTAAAATCTTGACCTCCTATCGAGCTATGCCGCCAGGCATCTATAATGTTATACCCCTATTCCAAACGCAAAGGAAAAGGTTTCGAGTCCTAATTCGATCGTATGGAGAAGATAGCTTTTTTGACCTAGTTATTATATTGAATTTTCGATATAGATTTCAGCGCGTTTATATATCGTACGATCACACAACAACTCCAAATCCTATGAAAAGTTAAATCCGATAATAATACACTATTACGGATCCAATGGAACTGGTTTCATCGAATTCCGAGACTGTGCCTTGGAAGGCTATTTTTAAATATCAATTTATACGGTATATATTTTTAAAACTGAACAAACACTGTTAAATTCAATTTTGAAGGTTCTATTATCTTTAGTATTATTAATATATATTTTATAAGCCTCTGAAATATTTTTAATAAGCTTAAAACTCTAGATTTAATATTTTACCCAATTTCCAATTTTTAAATTCAATATTTTAATTACCAAATAAACAGTGATATTTGAAATTTAAGTTAAAATTAACCTTTTGAATATTTAAAATCAATTAAATATTCCAATTTCAAATACTCAAAAATTCCGGGTCGCCACTGTATGCATGCATATATGTTGATTTGGTGTTGATTGCTCATGCCTAAGTTTGAGTAGGCGATAAAGATTATACCTTGAATATTGGAAAAGCTGGTTTGTATTATTGAAGTAATATTCTTTCTTATGATTTTGCTATAATGTTATGATGTGATATTGTGTTGGAATGTTGTATTTTTTATATATGTTCTCATAACATGAAGTTAGCGATTCGCTAACCAAAAGCGGCGTAGAAATCCGCTTTTTATCGAAAGTTTGATTTTTGTTTCAAAGTGAAACGTTTTTCAAGTTTAAAACTTTGATTTGGCTTTCAAGTTTAGTTTCATGTTTCAAGGAGGATAAGAGTTTAAAAGGGAAGTTTAAAAAAGTTAGAAAAAGAAAATTTCAAGTTTCTTAAATTACGGGTTTGTATAGCAATAGTCGCTATACGCGCAGTTTGGAAAATCTAACTATTTTTCAATCCAAATTTGTTTTAACTTAAAGTCTTTTTGAAAAATGTTTTCTATATTAAGTTAATAATTATAGAACAATTATTTAATTATTTATCTATTTAATGATTATTTAGTTAATTGATTAATTAATAAAGGTAATTAGTACTTAATTATTTGTTAATAATGGTTTTTAAACTTAAGTGTTAATCAATTAAGCTAATCATGATTTGTTAGTTAATTAAAGTTAACTATTATTTAATTTTTAGTTCAGGATCAATTAATTATTATTTAAGTATTTATTTAAGATAATTATTAATAAATTTTTATTTTAGAAAGGGGTTATATTTAATTAATTAATCATGTTTTAATAAGGTTTAATTACTTTTAATTAGAGTTTAATCACTATTTAACCAGGATTTGATTCTCATTTAAAAGGGTTTAAATTTTATTTTAAATTGCTTTGAGTTTAAGTAATCAGTTTTGTTTTAAACTATTTTCTTTTCAAGTTTGCTTTTAAATCAAGGGATTTCTGTGTAGCTTACTCTTAAGTAACCCCATATGATTAGGAAGACTAAATGACACCCATTAGCGGAACAAAACACCATTTTGCTTTTATAGTTAACTTGGACATTTACTTAAGTTGATTCATTTTTATGTGCTTGATCCCGTATATACCTGTTGTTGTGTGATGCCATGTTAAACTAGATAAGTAAAATCAAATTAAAAGCACCATTGTGGTCACTAAGCCCCCGTTTGATTTTTGTAAAGATAAATATTTCATTTTATTTTGAAATGGATTCAAAGTTATTGCATTTGGACAAAATATTTAAAAAAAGATTTGGCAAACGGTTTTACCAAAGATGTTTTTTAACCAATGGAAATGATTTTCCATGTTATAAACAATTTTTTTTATTGAGAGTTGTATAAATGAATTTGGAAATTAATAGGTGTATTGGGTAAATGGATTTGAGTTTGTAAAAAAGAAGATTTCACGAATAAGCGAGATTTATAAAATGGATTTGCTTATTAAAGAAAGCTAATTTGATTTAAGGTTATCTAAGAAGTTGTTTAAACATGAAAGGTTTATAAAGAGTTTTATAAGTGATTTTGGAGTATTTATAAAAGAAATTTATGAAAATGATTTGGATATTCATAAAGGGATTTTATAAAAAGGTTTGGGTATTTATAGTGAATATTTATAAAAAGTTTGGATATTTATAAAAGCAAGTTTTATAAATGATTTTAAATATTTATAAAAGGGTTTTATAAATGAATTTGAGTTTGGAAAGTATTTTGAAATGGACTTGGACTTCAAGTAAAAGAGATTTCGTGAATGAAATAGATTTGTTTAAAAAGGATTTATCGAAAGAAATATAAATAGAATTTGAGATTTGGGTTTCTCTTAACTGGCCTTTTAAAAATGGAGGTATGGAACATCCGTTCCACACTTAACAGCAAGGGGATAGTGTTTAGGGTTGTCCTTACCTCCAATTTAAAAAACATTCGTTTAATCCTTTTTAACATGATTTTCACAAATGTTTTATGAATATACTTATGTCAGAGAGATAAGTATATGAATGTTTTAGACAATTTTTTTGAAAAGTGATTATTTAAAAAATGATTTGTTTTGAGGCTTAGTGGTTGCTATGGAAAAATATATTTCTAAACGAATTGGTTGTTGTTTGTTTGTTTGATAGTTAAATAACCGATTATCAAATATGGATCCAAAATTTTACTTCAGAAATATCTAGGAGAAACATGTGAGTTATATGGCACCGCCATCTTCGATGATGTACTATGTGCATAAATCTCGTTTCGTTCTCCTAGGACAAATGATAAATAAATCCATCCACGTATGGTTAGGAGGTGATCTTTGCTCTTATCTTTGACTGTTTATTTCCTAAAGAACCAAGGTTGAATTTAACGTAAACTATCTAATGTGGTTTCGAAGAGACCGGAATCAGATATGTTATCCGAAAACCACTTCGATCCAACTTAAGCATTTCGAAGTGAAGACATCATGAAGATGATGGAATTGAAAACAAAGCTTTTTGAAGTGCAAGGGCTGCTTGTTACTAATCTTGAGGGTGAGTCTAAGATGGATGTAGTAAAAATAGTGCCTTCGATTTGTTCGTGTCATGAACGACTTGTATGGATGAATGTCGGTACTGCATTGTTTCCTAGATGGCAGTGTTAGCATTCCAATCGAGAAGTGTTATATAAAAGATAAGCTTTAAGCCTCGGCAATGGGGGATGACTAAAACATGAGAGGTATAGCAGGGCTAAGTGGGTCGCTCCCATTAGGGTATGATCATCCCTATCTAGATTCGATATTATCTCTCATTTGTGTGCTTCGGGGTCCAGTAACAAAGGAGTAATCATACTCCGTACTACTAGTCAAGTGGTAGGCCAGTTCTATGTTGGCAGGGGATCCCAGCGATATTCTCGGTATAATTATATCTAGAGATGCACCGTGACGGGCGGTAACCCAGTAGTCAAGTCTTTGTATAGATTCCACTCTCCAATAAGCACCGTACGGACTTAGTCGTGCCCAACTACGTGTAAATGTGAGATGCAAGCATTTCATCTATATTTATATTTTATTTTGACCCCTATACATTATTATAATATCACTGCATTTTATATGCAAATGTTTTGGATATCATAAGGTAAAAACCTATTAGTGTTTATGTCGGCATGGTCTTACGAGATGCCTTTGATTTAAAAGTTTTTATAAAGTTAAAGACTTATGATTTACTCACACCAGACCCATATTTGACCCGGAGTTTATTTTCCCTTTCCTAACTCTTGCTTGCTCAAATTTGAATGGGCAGCGAAGTAGTTCAAGTTTTTTTCGCAAATTCATCTTGGAGGAGCTTGGAGCAGGTGGCTTCATTGATAGCTAATTATTACCTTGTTTTACATTGTATTATATGTATATTGTATCCGTTAGGTATGGACAGGCTGTTATAACTGTCCTAGGTTAAAATTTGTATTAGTATGACTCTGATGTAATATCTTCATAAAAATTTGTAATATATTATGTTGAGTAATATATATTGTTTCGTTGCGTTGTAAGATCCTATGTTGTTTAGTTCTTCTCTTCTTTCTTTTCTTTTCTTTTCTTTAACCCTTAATGGCTCGTCTTTCAAGATAATAAAGGCGGACCGTTACATACCATCCGTACACAATATCAATCTGATCGCTTATTTAATCACAAAGTTTCACTTTCGAACTAGTATTGTAACAACCAAGGTTCGGAGATTACCTTTTAATATTGAATTATAATGATAATTCTAATTTAAAGTTGTAAATTAAATTAAAATTGGAGAAATTAAATTGTTTACTTGGAATGAACAATGGATTTTGGAATTTAAAATAAGAAAATGAAATTCCAAGCTTTATTATATTTTGTTTGGAGTGATAATAAATGGTATATGGGCTTTAAATAATGAAAATGATTTCATTTTAGAGAAAATACAATAATTATAGTAATTATTGTCCATTTGCTTCTTTTAATAATTTTTAAAAGAAGTATGTAATTTTTAAAGGTAGTTTATTGAAATAAAAGGTGGAAATTGGCTTAAAAAAATAAGTTTTGGCTATAAATAATGTTTTGAAATGGTTTGAAATATTTTTCTAAGTGAGAAAATAAATTTTGTGGAATTTTAGAAGTTAAAAACAATGTTTTATTCATTTGTTTGAGTAAATGGTGTATTTTTGTTAAATAAAGGATTTTAATAATAAAAATGTTTTAAAAATATAAATTAATCTTTTTATATGGTAAGAAATGTTTTATTTTACAAGTATGCAAATTTTCATATTTTTCTTTTGTGTAAATAAGAAGAAAATGAATTTTCCTTTGTGTATATGTGATATATACACATTTCTTTGTTAAGTGTTGATTTTTAGCCTAAACCATATTATTTCTTTTTATATTAAAACCCATCTTAGCCCATTTAGAATTAGCCTAGTAAGAAGGAGGAAAAGAGTTGGCTATACGTTCATTTCTTATTACCTTCTTCTTCCTTCAGCTGAAACAAAAGAAAATAAACTCCTCTTTACCAATTTCTCAAAAATCAAGCAATTTCTTCATTTTAATTCAACAAATTCCAGGCTTTTTACAATCTAGTGATAAATAAAAGGTAAACAACTCAAAATCACTTAAATTTCATTACAAAATTCTTTTACAACGAATGATTTCTAATTTTATTGTAAATATTGTTTGCATGTTCTTCCTATCTCCTATACAGGTATTTAGAAGCTTCAATCTTGCAAAAAGGCTTCAACTTTGTTGCAAAATCCAAGCTTTTAACATCTATCAGCAAGGTGAGTTGTATAAGCTCACAATCTAGCCAAAACAAAAGTGCCAAAGCTTGAAAATTTTGAAAATGTGCTTCTGTTCGTTGTTTTCCTGTAGTTAAATTTTCTCTGTTATAATCTAGTTTATGTTGCTACTTTGAGACCTTGTATCTTGTCATTCGACACCAAAATGCTGCCAGATTTCTCGCATTTGGTAGCTTGCATGTTGATTTACATCTCTGTAAATTTTTGTTGAAAACTGAGCTCATTTGCTATGCTAAACTCAGGCTAGAAAAACAGTTCGCGAGCAGGAATGGTCTGGAACAAAAATGCGTAGACCAGGTCGACAGCCACCCTCCCTGGGTCGACATAGAGGTCGACCCCGAGGCTCCTAGGTCAACCATACGGTCGACCTAGGGACCAAGGAGGTCGACCCCGAGGCTCCTAGGTCAACCATACGGTCGACCTAGGGACCAAGGAGGTCGACCTGGTGGAAGGAAAAATCTTGCCTTGTTTTCTTCGTGTGTTCATCGTTTTCTTGCTTCTTTTGCCCCAGTTCTGGTTTGATCTTGTGATGTTTTTGTTCGTTTCTGAAGGCCATGATGTCTATCAATAGACTAGCCAAATTTTGGAGATTTAAAAATTCAAAATTTGAATTGTTTTGAATTTAAATTCGAATATCGGTTTGAGTGATTTTCCTTGTTTTTATTCGTTTTCGAGCACGGTTTTCTCTGAACCTTTTTGAAATGATTTTTAAAAATTAATGGGCATTTCAAAATAATTATTATATAATATTTTAAAGTATTTTCAAGCATAAAATCTATTTATTCTCTATAATAAGGGAACTTTCAAATATGGGTTTCAAATTGATTTTGGAAATCGGTTTTCTTTAGACTCGCTTGTATATCAGCGTAAAATCTATTTATTCTGCTAGTTCTTTTTGTTATAGCTTTTCGTGTAGTCCTTTTTGTTTGCTACTCTGATATGTATATTCTTTTGACTCGCTAGTATATTGTGGTTGCTATACCTCTTAACATGTATCATTTCGTATACTCTGTGATGTATCTGTATATGTATATATATGTGTGTGTGATGATCTACTACCATGTGATGTGTTTTGCATTTGAGTTGTTGTATTTTATTCTGATTGATCCTATAGCCGCCTATGGCTTTGTATTAAGTATTTACTGGATATGTCGATCCACCTGAGGTAGGAAAAAATATATTTCATCGTCGACGTATTCAATAGATATTTAAGACAAGGCTATAGATGGTCGCACCTAACTAGCCCTATTCTCCGCATTAGCAGACAATATTACCTAGTAATACTCTTTGTTAATGTGGGTCTCAAGGTGGGGCGTCACAAGTATCATCCAATTGACTTCTCTATTGCAGACTCTGATCCAGTTTCTTGATTAGCAATCGCCATTCTCCTTACGTACCCATATGTTATGATAGAGAACTCCAGAATCAATTAAAAAACCATATCAATTTTTCGCCGTCAAGAATCGAGTGGAAAGTCCTTGTTCAGATCGGTGTAATCACCTTGAATTCATGCACTCGAATGTGGATCAAACAATTATGTGAACAAAATGATCTACGTACAACCTACGTATTTATTCTAATTAGTTTCTAACTATACCAGTTTTCTATTATTCATATTCATTTCCACTTCTAATATATTTTCTTACATATTAAGATCACTTATGAATCACTTCATAAATCCTCACTATTTCTTTCAAATTTTATAGGTTTGCAAAACTTATTTTCTTATGTTTACTTAGCTTGATTTCTATATTCCATTTAGAAGTCCCTACTGTCCAAAATCATCGGAAATTCCATTTATTTTCAATAAGTGAAAATTTGCAAAATAACACATCATATAGATATTCAAATCCAATCTACTCTAATGCATAGAATACATGAATCTATATAATAACTTACTTGAAGATTTCAGAGTTAACCACCCGGTTTTTAATTTCAAAAACATTTGTAATAATATGTTCACATATTTCGTTTGTATAGTCAAATCATACTTTTCAATTTAAAGCAATCTTTATTTGCGAAAACAAAATTTTTATAGCCAATCACTATGGTAGCAATCTCTCATTTGGAAACTCGAAAATGAACAACGATGATGCTACAATCATCATCGAAATTATTTTCCAACGACTGATTTGAGTTCAGTGCTTTCTGTCTCTCTTTTAATATTCATTTGAAATATTTCTATTTCTTTCAAAATCCTTTTAAAATATATTCTTGTTCAAAAATACTTCAAAAAAATATTATTTTTATTTTTCCCAAAACCTTTGAAACACAGTTTCCAAACTTTGAAGATACATTTCAAAAAACATCGGGAGGTTTAGTTCTCAAATCCTCAACTTTAATGTTTTTAATTTAGAAACCTTGTTTATACATTCTATTTATATAATCACGTTCTTATATAAATTATTTCACACATTTTACTTTGTTGAGTTATAACAAACAACCTTTATCAAAAATCAAATTTTAACCGAACATTATCTTTGAACGCCTTGTCATCAAATTGTGAAACTGAATTAACAAGGTGTTTGTTTTTAATCTTCCTACAATCACTAATCTACCCAACCCATGTAGTAAATAGGATAGAACTGCTCCTAACCTAGCACAGTAGTTGTCACATCCCGAAATTTTCGACTTTCGAAAATTCAACATCGATACTCACTTTATCGACTGTCGAGCAATCGAGTGCCGAAAACTCCAATAGTGAGGGTTTTAGAAAGAAGAAATAGAAGAAAAAGAGAAGAAGAAGAGAAAGAAAGAACAACTGAACAACATCAGGCAGAAAACAATATCAGAATCTTACACATCGCAGCGGAACAATATATAATAGATAATTTAATAATCTTTAAAACAAAGCACTATATCATTTTATACATACATCAATCATCAGAGTCAATATACAACAATGGACAGTCATATAACTTGTCCTCATACAGAATACACAGCGGAATAAATACTATCAGATACAAATACTACGTCTCGAACTCCAGCTTATCTCCAAGCTCCAGAATATCCAGAATATCCTGATAACATAACTCTAGACTGCCCGTGTGGAAATTGGTGGGCACCCAGAGTTTAGAAGGGAACAATAAACTCCGAGTCAGTCATGGTGACTGGTGTGAGATCGTAAAACAGTTATATCTTTAAAACTAAACAGCAGAGAATTTTAAAGTCAATTCGCAATGCTTTTGGAAAATGAAACTACCATAAGACCTCCCGCCACACACACAATGCAAACGCAGAATTGGAGGAGATTTCTTCTTATGATAGTCAAAGATGCTTACTACGCAAAATCAAATTCTTTTTGATATTATTATTAGTGCATAGTGTAGAAAACATTTCGAAAGTATAATATTAATCTTAGCCAGCATAGACATTTCGAACTATGCCTACTATAGCTACCATCCAAACAGTGGGGCGCCACCATAAGTGAATGATAGGTTCTACAACTAAAACCGTACAAGGCTCGTATTGTTTCTTTGGATTTCCAACAAATGGTCAGGCTAAGGAACTTCCTTTTCCACGATGGGTACGTCCTTGGAATAGACGACCCGAGAACCTAACCGGATCTCTGCCAACACAAGGCCGGGTTACCTCTGCAAAAATAGGTAACTACTGACACGCGTATGCCATCCCCCGATCGTCACCGATCTTCCCGAGGATCCCCGATTTCCAACAAACCACAAAGTAATAATAACTGTGCAGCAACCACAGAGGTTAAGTATCTGGGCTCCATACCATGATACCACCTTTATCCAGAAGGAATGACATACACTAAGGGGCGCTACTCCCTAGAACCTTGCTGCATTCGTCCTGTTTCGACCATTTCCGGGGTGTGAGGCTCGATGAAGTCTCGTCCACAAAGCTACGCTTTCTACAAAAAGCCCTGCTTCGGGTCAAACAAAATGATCAACCTATGATCACAAAGATATAAGATCAAACAAATGATCATATCGCAAATGATCAAACACTGATCATTTCACAGCAACACTCAGTATGCCACGTTACCAAATTGGGATATATCGCTGATAAATTTCAACTACATAACCTCTGAGCTCGTACGTCTCAGAGAAGGGTGTTAAGCTAAGAGAATAAATTCTCCGCCACCAACAGAAATGTATTTGAAAGAAATCAGCTTTATATCTCAAATTGTAACGTCAGACACACAATCCATAAAAGTCTGTTCCGGGATCGAACAGAACCGAAGGCACTTCTCACGAAGCCCTTGCATATCTGGATAATTTTCAATCACGTCAGGACTTCCCGTCACTAAGGGTGATAAAACCTCTAAATCGAAGATCAGTCGATGTAGAGTAACTCGACGGTAATCCTTCCGTTTTCAAAAATATCCGGTCTTCAACACCGGTCTTCAAATGCAATTCATAACGACGTATCACATATTCGGAATGGGTTATACGACCCCATGGTCCTTTCCCGGCTAACCCGAATAGTGAGCGATTATTCAAAATAAGTGTGGCATTCAAATTCGTCCAATTCACAACAAATACCTACTCAAGGTAATTATTGATAGTCGGTTATTTAACTATCAATAAAGATGCGCAACATCATCAGGTTCCAAATAATTTTCCAAATTATTTCATCTTCAAAAATATCTTTACTAGATATAAAATTTCCACACTTCCAAAAATAAATCAACGTTTATTTTTAAAACGAATTCCCATTTCTTTATAAATTCCATATTGAATTTATATTTCAAAATATCTTCTGATATACGATTTTCAAATCGATTTTCAATATTCAATTCCAATTTATCTTTTAGAAAGATAAATTCTCAAAACGTTCATTTCATTGGAAAAGCATTTCCATACTTATTTAAAAATAAGTGTTTCACAAATCTATTCATTTTCAACACTTGAAAATATTCGATATACTTAAATCAAATTAAGTATATATTCATCCTTTAAGGAAAATATTCTTTTAACACATTTATTTGAGTCAAAACGAATGTTGCGTAAAACATCGTTACGACGACTCGAAATCACTAGTATAGGGATTCGGAATTTAGGTAGATATATAAATCCCAATACTATATAAAACATTTCCTTTCGGAAATCATTTACTATAACAACAGTGTTATAGTCCATCATCTCCTTATTTTCTCGAAAACGTCTATTTCAACAATAAATGTTGAAATCTATGATTTCGATATTTAACATGTTTTAAAACATCTTTTAAAACAATTACTTCATTTTTTATAATATCGTTTCTCCAGAACATATCCATTTTTCTTAAGAGTATATTCACTGTCCAAAATCGTGAATATAATTCACTTAACTAAATTTCAGCCATCTCTACACGTTTTATTTCAATAAAGATTCTCTATCCAAAATCGCGAATATATCTTCTTTAAAAATCTTCTATATTTAATTTATCAAACTCCATCGATTTTGAATTTATAAAACAACGTTTATAAATCCTATTTCTATATTTTTTTTAACAACTTTGATTTATAAATCTTCTTTATTAACGATCCGATCAATATTCCATTTAAAAGCAGAAATCCAATTTATAAGTAAATTTTCTTATAATCATTCATTCTACAACTTCATTCTTTATAAATCTATAAATTTCATATCTTTACAATTTATAATTATAACTTTCATATCTTCACATTTTATAATTATAAATTTCATATCTTCACATTTTATAATTATAAATTTCATATCTCTTATAAAAACTTATTTTAAAATTCTAATAACTTTAATTGATAAATATCAATTTGATACATCTTTTTATATACATTGGTTTAAGAATTCAAAAATCTCAACTTAAACCATTTCATAAATTTCTTAACTCTTTATTTCAAAAGAAATTACTTTTTTTGTTAAAATTCACAAAATCTCAACTTTTATAACTTAAAAGTTTTAACGTTTATCTTTTTAAAGTAAATCAATTCAACAATTTAAATAAACGTATATTTTCAAAGATCTCTTTTAAAATTGCACTTTAAAAATCAACATCGTTATTTTTAAATTTCAAAATTTGGATCCGATGATGCAACGCATCAATTAGTCAATCACAACAGTCAATATCATATCTCAACATATGACAACAGAATATATATCAACATCTGTAAATAAATAAATACAGTTGAGGAATCCAGTTGGATCCCTCCAACCTGTTTCCCTGCATCCAAAGATGTTAGCACAATACCAATTCCGCTCCAGTACGGAATTATCGCGGTATATAGGTTTTTATAAATCCGCTTACTAACGGCGCAATAGGGTCTCATCCGCTATACGAGGCGGGAAAAATCATCAATCCAATATATACATATGCCAATATGTATATACTGCTATATATAGATATATCCTAAAATATCTAATATCACAATCCAAACAGTCAAATAATCAATCAATAACTGCAAATCAAAATTTTCCTTCGAGTGAGAAAATCTCACCTTAGCTTTTTATTTTGCCATCCATTTTGAATCCAACTTATTTCTTCACCGTTTAACCTTGTATAAGAAATTATACAATTTTATTAATATTTGAACAAATCGAATAATAAATTTTTATTTGATAATTTCGATTCGCCGGTCATTTTATTTTGATACCAAATCAAAAAAAAAAAAACTTTATTTAACTCAAAATTTTATATCTAAAAATAAATCTCCTTTATATATATTTTCCTCTAGTAATCTAAATAGTTTTAGATAATCAATTGAACAATACATTTATACTTTACTTTTAAACTTATTTCTCCTAAACAAAATAATTTAACCCTTGATTTATTTCAAACTAATTATAAATTTCTCCTTAAATAATTTTATTTAACTAAATCGATTAAATTTAAAACCAAACTTCTTTTAATAAATTCAATCAACTAAAATTTCTTTTTAACTGATTTACCCTAACCCTTCATTCAAATCAATTAACTCCAGATTCAGAGATTTTAAACTAAAGAAATTTCAAAACAATACCTAACTGACTTCAGATCGAACGCGAGCTCCAGGCCATCGCCAGCATCCACGCCATCGAATTCGACCACCACCAGAAATTTTCCGTGCCCTAACTCGATCGCGACACCACTGCCTCCATCCTCACGCGCGTGCGCCACCTCACCAATCGTTGCTCCGCCTCGTGAGCTGCTTGTTGACCTCGTCGCGATCCCCAAAATCGATCGCCAGAGACAAACTCGTCGCCACCACCATCATCGAACGACACCCCTCCTCCAGTTCGTACGCGAGATCGAGCTCGCCAGTACCCCCCACGTCACGCCGTGACAAGACGTCGCGACCCACAATCTCTTCGAGCAGCTCGGCACTGAGAAACCCTAGATGAAGTTGTCGCTACCTAAACGAACCCGGCCGCCACAGCCCTTCGATCGAACGCGAGTTCGTTCGATTGGAAATTCGAGCAACTGATTCGCACTGTCTCCATTTTAAATTGGAAGTTACTGTGAACGAAGAGGTTGGAAATGAATTTGAGAGAAGCAGATTTGTATCTTGAATAGAGGAGCGACCATTCTAATATGAGAAGAAGACATGATTTTTATTTTTATTTTTCTCTCATTAGATTTTAACTGAACGGAGGGAGAGGGATATTTTAAACGTGAACGAAGTAGCCTCTACACGATCTTCTCCCCATGATTAACGGCACGAATTATGGAAGAGAACGTGTTTTGATATGACCATAAATTTAAATTTTAAAATTTAAATTAAACTCGATTTATTTTCAACGCGTTTAACTATCGTATGGTCACATATCAATTCCGAAAAATACGAAATTGGAAATCCGGTAATAATACAATATTACGGACCCAATGGAACTGGTTTCGTCGAATTCCGAGACTGTTTGAAAAATGACTATTTTATAAATATCGATTCGAACGATCTAATTTCAAACTGAACACTTTACTCCTAAATTCGATTCTGAAGCTTCTGTTATCTTCAGTAATATCAATACGAATTTTAAAAGCTTTCGAAATATTTTTCTTCAGCTTAAAATTGAAGATATAAATTTTTATTCAACATTCAACAGATTAAATTCTGTAATTAAATCGCCAAAATTGAATTTATATCGGGGATTCAAATTAAATTATCGTTCAAATATTTAAAATAAATTAAATATTCTCAATTAAATTCGTTCAAAATTCTGGGTCGTTACAAATTTCCCCCCTTAAAAGAATTTCGTCCTCGAAATTACAAGTTAGGAAAAAAAGTCCTTAACTCGTCTATTATTTTTCACAATCTAATAGTTTTATCACATTTATCAAAACAAATCTTTCTACTAAAGATTCGTTATTAATTCAACCAAATTTTCAACTTCAATTACCGATTTCAAACAACATTGTTTTCTTAACAATTCAATTTTAAGTTTAAATTCAAATTTAAACTTTCAAATTTTCTCAAAAATTTTCTAACGCCCTAAATTTTCGAAAAATTTCGCCAGCGTCTCCTTTGCGCGGCTAATACGGTACGACTACAAAACGTCCCTACGGACTCTCAGATTTCAAAAAGAAAAAGAAAAAGCCAAGCGGCTAGAGAGAAATCAGCAAAAACTCATATTATAATTCAAATACATACCTTTTTCGAGCAATTCAAATTATCTTTGAAATCAAAATTCCAATTCCTTTATACCTGTATATCCTACTAGCCATTATATCTAGTTACACATTCAAACATTTTGCAAATTTCACTACAAAAATTTTCAATATAAACTGCTTATACATTCTTTACTTCACTATTGAAGTTACACATATTCATTTATTCAATTTTACATTTCAAATTCATTTGAATTCAATTCACAATTCCAATCTAATTTGGATTCGGTTTATCTCCTGAATATTGAATTTTATCAGCATTTATCCATTCACAACTGCACTCTTTTAAATTAGTTCCAGTTACTAATTCATTTATTCACATTCGTTTTCAACATTCAGTTCTAATTCCAGTTTTATCTTCATTCAATCATCAACTTAGAATAATTTCAATATTCGAATTTTACTTAAGAATTTCGCTCTTCATTACTTAGGTTCAATATAAATATTCTTATTTTAAATTTACCACTTCGGTTAGATCTATTTACATTTAAACTGAATTTCCAATTCCCATACGAATTTCAATTCATCTTTCATTTTCAATTATTTAATTCAATTCATTTGCTTACGAATTCGAAATGAATTTCAACTTTCAATTTCATTTTCGTTTAATTGATTCACTTGTACTTATATTCATTTAACTTCATCCTTTAAGTTAAATTTATTCTATCAACCTTTCAAATTGTATAAGTTATCAACTTGATAATATTTCATGAACATGGTATCCCAGAGTCTTACCAACATTTCAAATTCATTTTGAAAACAAATCAAATTATCTTTTGAATTTCCAAAACAAAATCCAATTTTCCGAACAACTTCCATTTAAAACAATTTAGCAGCAATTCCTCTTCTGGAAACCCGAAAATGAACACCAATGATGCCGCGGTCATCATCGAAGTTATTTTCCAGCGACCGAAAAAGAGTTTAGAGCTTTTCATTCCTTCAGAACATTTTTCAAAACTTTTGAAATCCATTTTCAAATCAAAAGGGAATTTAAACTTTCCAAATCTCCAAAATTTTCAAATTCTTTTCAAAACATTTCCAAAAACTTCTCTGGAATTCCGTTTTAAATTATAAGTCACATTTATAATTTACATTCTTTAATTTCATTTGTATGTGAATTTATCTCTTTATCTTTCAATTCACATTTATAAATTTCATTCGTTAAATGAATTTATCTCCACATCCTTGGTTATTATTTTAATTTCTCATTCCATTTCATATAAAAATGACAACATTTCAATATTATTATTTTATAACAACCATGCATCCATATACTGTAATAATTTACAGAAAAACATTTCTTTTATATACAAAAATAGTTTTGGGTAAAATTATTTCATTCACCCTATTTAAAACAATACTGTGCCGTCTTGCCTCGTTTAAGTGTTTAGAAATCCCTATCGATAATATGGCATCCCACATACCGACCGAAATTCACAAACATCTCAACGGATAAGCAAACACAATATAAAACATTTTTATATTCACTAACAAATACGCGCTCGTATCTATTATTACACTCAACTCATTCTAGAGTACTGCTGACTCTATCTCTAATGAGTAACACCCAACAGAGCAGGGTTGTCGCTTAACCATATGCTCTGATACCACTTTGTCACATCCCGAAATTTTCGACTTTCGAAAATTCAACATCGATACTCACTTTATCGACTGTCGAGCAATCGAGTGCCGAAAACTCCAATAGTGAGGGTTTTAGAAAGAAGAAATAGAAGAAAAAGAGAAGAAGAAGAGAAAGAAAGAACAACTGAACAACATCAGACAGAAAACAATATCAGAATCTTACACATCGCAGCGGAACAATATATAATAGATAATTTAATAATCTTTAAAACAAAGCACTATATCATTTTATACATACATCAATCATCAGAGTCAATATACAACAATGGACAGTCATATAACTTGTCCTCATACAGAATACACAGCGGAATAAATACTATCAGATACAAATACTACGTCTCGAACTCCAGCTTATCTCCAAGCTCCAGAATATCCAGAATATCCTGATAACATAACTCTAGACTGCCCGTGTGGAAATTGGTGGGCACCCAGAGTTTAGAAGGGAACAATAAACTCCGAGTCAGTCATGGTGACTGGTGTGAGATCGTAAAACAGTTATATCTTTAAAACTAAACAGCAGAGAATTTTAAAGTCAATTCGCAATGCTTTTGGAAAATGAAACTACCATAAGACCTCCCGCCACACACACAATGCAAACGCAGAATTGGAGGAGATTTCTTCTTATGATAGTCAAAGATGCTTACTACGCAAAATCAAATTCTTTTTGATATTATTATTAGTGCATAGTGTAGAAAACATTTCAAAAGTATAATATTAATCTTAGCCAGCATAGACATTTCGAACTATGCCTACTATAGCTACCATCCAAACAGTGGGGCGCCACCATAAGTGAATGATAGGTTCTACAACTAAAACCGTACAAGGCTCGTATTGTTTCTTTGGATTTCCAACAAATGGTCAGGCTAAGGAACTTCCTTTTCCACGATGGGTACGTCCCTGGAATAGACGACCCGAGAACCTAACCGGATCTCTGCCAACACAAGGCCGGGTTACCTCTGCAAAAATAGGTAACTACTGACACGCGTATGCCATCCCCCGATCGTCACCGATCTTCCCGAGGATCCCCGATTTCCAACAAACCACAAAGTAATAATAACTGTGCAGCAACCACAGAGGTTAAGTATCTGGGCTCCATACCATGATACCACCTTTATCCAGAAGGAATGACATACACTAAGGGGCGCTACTCCCTAGAACCTTGCTGCATTCGTCCTGTTTCGACCATTTCCGGGGTGTGAGGCTCGATGAAGTCTCGTCCACAAAGCTACGCTTTCTACAAAAAGCCCTGCTTCGGGTCAAACAAAATGATCAACCTATGATCACAAAGATATAAGATCAAACAAATGATCATATCGCAAATGATCAAACACTGATCATTTCACAGCAACACTCAGTATGCCACGTTACCAAATTGGGATATATCGCTGATAAATTTCAACTACATAACCTCTGAGCTCGTACGTCTCAGAGAAGGGTGTTAAGCTAAGAGAATAAATTCTCCGCCACCAACAGAAATGTATTTGAAAGAAATCAGCTTTATATCTCAAATTGTAACGTCAGACACACAATCCATAAAAGTCTGTTCCGGGATCGAACAGAACCGAAGGCACTTCTCACGAAGCCCTTGCATATCCGGATAATTTTCAATCACGTCAGGACTTCCCGTCACTAAGGGTGATAAAACCTCTAAATCGAAGATCAGTCGATGTAGAGTAACTCGACGGTAATCCTTCCGTTTTCAAAAATATCCGGTCTTCAACACCGGTCTTCAAATGCAATTCATAACGACGTATCACATATTCGGAATGGGTTATACGACCCCATGGTCCTTTCCCGGCTAACCCGAATAGTGAGCGATTATTCAAAATAAGTGTGGCATTCAAATTCGTCCAATTCACAACAAATACCTACTCAAGGTAATTATTGATAGTCGGTTATTTAACTATCAATAAAGATGCGCAACATCATCAGGTTCCAAATAATTTTCCAAATTATTTCATCTTCAAAAATATCTTTACTAGATATAAAATTTCCACACTTCCAAAAATAAATCAACGTTTATTTTTAAAACGAATTCCCATTTCTTTATAAATTCCATATTGAATTTATATTTCAAAATATCTTCTGATATACGATTTTCAAATCGATTTTCAATATTCAATTCCAATTTATCTTTTAGAAAGATAAATTCTCAAAACGTTCATTTCATTGGAAAAGCATTTCCATACTTATTTAAAAATAAGTGTTTCACAAATCTATTCACTTTCAACACTTGAAAATATTCGATATACTTAAATCAAATTAAGTATATATTCATCCTTTAAGGAAAATATTCTTTTAACACATTTATTTGAGTCAAAACGAATGTTGCGTAAAACATCGTTACGACGACTCGAAATCACTAGTATAGGGATTCGGAATTTAGGTAGATATATAAATCCCAATACTATATAAAACATTTCCTTTCGGAAATCATTTACTATAACAACAGTGTTATAGTCCATCATCTCCTTATTTTCTCGAAAACGTCTATTTCAACAATAAATGTTGAAATCTATGATTTCGATATTTAACATGTTTTAAAACATCTTTTAAAACAATTACTTCATTTTTTATAATATCGTTTCTCCAGAACATATCCATTTTTCTTAAGAGTATATTCACTGTCCAAAATCGTGAATATAATTCACTTAACTAAATTTCAGCCATCTCTACACGTTTTATTTCAATAAAGATTCGCTATCCAAAATCGCGAATATATCTTCTTTAAAAATCTTCTATATTTAATTTATCAAACTCCATCGATTTTGAATTTATAAAACAACGTTTATAAATCCTATTTCTATATTTTTTTTAACAACTTTGATTTATAAATCTTCTTTATTAACGATCCGATCAATATTCCATTTAAAAGCAGAAATCCAATTTATAAGTAAATTTTCTTATAATCATTCATTCTACAACTTCATTCTTTATAAATCTATAAATTTCATATCTTTACAATTTATAATTATAACTTTCATATCTTCACATTTTATAATTATAAATTTCATATCTTCACATTTTATAATTATAAATTTCATATCTCTTATAAAAACTTATTTTAAAATTCTAATAACTTTAATTGATAAATATCAATTTGATACATCTTTTTATATACATTGGTTTAAGAATTCAAAAATCTCAACTTAAACCATTTCATAAATTTCTTAACTCTTTATTTCAAAAGAAATTACTTTTTTTGTTAAAATTCACAAAATCTCAACTTTTATAACTTAAAAGTTTTAACGTTTATCTTTTTAAAGTAAATCAATTCAACAATTTAAATAAACGTATATTTTCAAAGATCTCTTTTAAAATTGCACTTTAAAAATCAACATCGTTATTTTTAAATTTCAAAATTTGGATCCGATGATGCAACGCATCAATTAGTCAATCACAACAGTCAATATCATATCTCAACATATGACAACAGAATATATATCAACATCTGTAAATAAATAAATACAGTTGAGGAATCCAGTTGGATCCCTCCAACCTGTTTCCCTGCATCCAAAGATGTTAGCACAATACCAATTCCGCTCCAGTACGGAATTATCGCGGTATATAGGTTTTTATAAATCCGCTTTCTAACGGCGCAATAGGGTCTCATCTGCTATACGAGGCGGGAAAAATCATGAATCCAATATATACATATGCCAATATGTATATACTGCTATATATAGATATATCCTAAAATATCTAATATCACAATCCAAACAGTCAAATAATCAATCAATAACTGCAAATCAAAATTTTCCTTCGAGTGAGAAAATCTCACCTTAGCTTTTTATTTTGCCATCCATTTTGAATCCAACTTATTTCTTCACCGTTTAACCTTGTATAAGCAATTATACAATTTTATTAATATTTGAACAAATCGAATAATAAATTTTTATTTGATAATTTCGATTCGCCGGTCATTTTATTTTGATACCAAATCAAAAAAAAAAACTTTATTTAACTCAAAATTTTATATCTAAAAATAAATCTCCTTTATATATATTTTCCTCTAGTAATCTAAATAGTTTTAGATAATCAATTGAACAATACATTTATACTTTACTTTTAAACTTATTTCTCCTAAACAAAATAATTTAACCCTTGATTTATTTCAAACTAATTATAAATTTCTCCTTAAATAATTTTATTTAACTAAATCGATTAAATTTAAAACCAAACTTCTTTTAATAAATTCAATCAACTAAAATTTCTTTTTAACTGATTTACCCTAACCCTTCATTCAAATCAATTAACTCCAGATTCAGAGATTTTAAACTAAAGAAATTTCAAAACAATACCTAACTGACTTCAGATCGAACGCGAGCTCCAGGCCATCGCCAGCATCCACGCCATCGAATTCGACCACCACCAGAAATTTTCCGTGCCCTAACTCGATCGCGACACCACTGCCTCCATCCTTACGCGCGTGCGCCACCTCACCAATCGTTGCTCCGCCTCGTGAGCTGCTTGTTGACCTCGTCGCGATCCCCAAAATCGATCGCCAGAGACAAACTCGTCGCCACCACCATCATCGAACGACACCCCTCCTCCAGTTCGTACGCGAGATCGAGCTCGCCAGTACCCCCCACGTCACGCCGTGACAAGACGTCGTGACCCACAATCTCTTCGAGCAGCTCGGCACTGAGAAACCCTAGATGAAGTTGTCGCTACCTAAACGAACCCGGCCGCCACAGCCCTTCGATCGAACGCGAGTTCGTTCGATTGGGAATTCGAGCAACTGATTCGCACTGTCGCCATTTTAAATTGGAAGTTACTGTGAACGAAGAGGTTGGAAATGAATTTGAGAGAAGCAGATTTGTATCTTGAATAGAGGAGCGACCATTCTAATATGAGAAGAAGACATGATTTTTATTTTTATTTTTCTCTCATTAGATTTTAACTGAACGGAGGGAGAGGGATATTTTAAACGTGAACGAAGTAGCCTCTACACGATCTTCTCCCCATGATTAACGGCACGAATTATGGAAGAGAACGTGTTTTGATATGACCATAAATTTAAATTTTAAAATTTAAATTAAACTCGATTTATTTTCAACGCGTTTAACTATCGTATGGTCACATATCAATTCCGAAAAATACGAAATTGGAAATCCGGTAATAATACAATATTACGGACCCAATGGAACTGGTTTCGTCGAATTCCGAGACTGTTTGAAAAATGACTATTTTATAAATATCGATTCGAACGATCTAATTTCAAACTGAACACTTTACTCCTAAATTCGATTCTGAAGCTTCTGTTATCTTCAGTAATATCAATACGAATTTTAAAAGCTTTCGAAATATTTTTCTTCAGCTTAAAATTGAAGATATAAATTTTTATTCAACATTCAACAGATTAAATTCTGTAATTAAATCGCCAAAATTGAATTTATATCGGGGATTCAAATTAAATTATCGTTCAAATATTTAAAATAAATTAAATATTCTCAATTAAATTCGTTCAAAATTCTGGGTCGTTACAGTAGTCAATGCCCATAAACTGGTTAGGCACGACTACCCGATCATCAAAAATTAGTCAATGACTAATCAAATAATAAATGATAATAATTGAATATGACCATTTTCCTAACAACAAAGCATACAATATATAACTCGAATAATTTTTGAAAAATTATTCTTTTATGTATAAATATAATCTAGGTAAAATCATCTCATTTACCTAGTTTCAAAATAATATTTTGTTGATTGGCCTTGTTCAAGTGTTTAGGAATCCCTATCAATAAAGTTAGCTACTCGTATTGACCAGAACCTATAAGCCACTCAACTAATCGGTTAAGACAACATAAAACATTTTTCTATCACTAACTAATACATGCTCGTATTTATAATACACTCAAACTCATTCTAGAGTGCTACTAACCCTATCTCTGATAAGTAATCCCCACCAAAGCATAGGTGTTTGCTTAACCTAATCTCTAATACCAAGTGTAACGAACGGGGCCTTCGGCCTTCTATCAATGAATACATCCACCATGGTTTACATTGGTACCTCGAATCTGGTTTTACGATCGGCCACCCAACCCATAACTAACATTTCAAGGTCTTATACTACCTTTCAAGGACATGTAGGGGTAAGGGTCTCTTGCTCGCCACCAAACACAAAGCGAGAACAACCTATCATGTGTGAACCTCACCAATAGATCCGATCCCGATCTCTTCGAAATAACATTCGATAATTTCTAGTAAACTCAACCCCGGTTATTTTAGAAATAATCAAAAAATTAATAAGAGTGGAGATAATCTCTTAACCGTTAGTGGACGGATTTCCTTGTCATTTGTCCTAGGAGAACGAAGCGAGATTTATACACACAGTACAACATCATCGAGGGTGACTGTGCTATATAACTCACGTGTTTCTCTTGATATTTCCGAAGTTATGTTTGGTCCACATTTGATGGTCGGTTATTTAACTCTCAACAAACATACATTCAAATTAGGTATTTAATTCCATAGGGAAAACCTACATTGGTTAAGCACATAAGCAACCACTACCTCATTAATTAATCTTTTCATTAATTAAAATCACTTTGTAAATACTTGTATTAAATATAATTTTACAAAGATATATCCACAAATCCTTATATTTTCAATACTTGAAAAAATATCCATATACTTATCTCAATAGTATAAGTATATTCACAAAACGAAGGAAGATTTCCTTTATACACAATTCTAGAACCATTTATAAATTACTATATAAATCTCTAAATCCATTTATAACCCATTTCATTAATCTCCGAAATCATTTATAAAACTCCCTTTTATACATTCCTAAAATCATTTATAAACCCTTTATAAATCCATAAAACCATTTATAAAACTCCTTTTATAAATCTATAAATCAATTTTTAAAAATCTTTTATAAATATCTAAAACCATTTATAGAACTTTGTTTACCCTTTAACTAATTTTCCAAACCATGTTATAAAATTCCTCTTATGAAATCCAAATTTGTTTATAAAACTCTATTTTATAGTAATAAACATTATAAATAAATAATTATTATTATCTTCAAAACCTCTTTAAAAATTTAATTAATAATTTCAAAGACATTATTAATAAAACACTAATAATTAATCTTCAACATTATTATAAATAATAATAATTAATTTCCAAATCAGTATTAATAAATCATTGTTATTAATTTCAAATCATATTAATTATTTAAAATAATTAACCTTTTGAGTTATTAAAATATTGATAAATAACTTTAAAAAAATATTAAATATAAATAAATAACTTTAAAACGGTATTAAATATAAATAAATAACCTTAATAAAAATATTTCTAATGACTTAGAAAAGACAGATAATAAATTTGGAGTAAAATAGAAATTAAATCCTTTTAAAACAAAATATTTTCGAAAATCCCACATTCAGATTTTAAATCATTCTCTGTCTCAAAAACCAATTCCAACCCAGGTAGCAATTTATAGCATTTCAAATTTCTAATTTGAGGCCAAAAGCTACCAACGCTTAACCAATACTGATATTGATTTCCTATCAATACAGGGTTTAAGTTAAACATATAACAATGTCATAATCAATAGAGCCAATAATCAGGTTTAATATCTAATAATTCATATGATAGTAATATTGCTGAAATTAAAATCAATAATGGCTATGAATCATGTTGGATCCCTTCAACCTGTTCCCCTGATACACAACTCATATATATCAGCATACATGTAACGACCCGGATTTTCGAACCAGTCAAAATCACCGAAAAACCCATCCATCCTATAACTACTAAAGAAAACTACCAAGTTAATACATAATATTGGATACATATTCAATACTACTAAATGTATAGGATACAATTTCAACTATACAACTTATCACAGTAATTAATTAATTTATTCTACAAGGTGTGCATACCGAACTTAAACGCAATAAATCTACCGCTGCACACTTTGATGAGAGAGACAGCAATATCCTTACCTACGAACTCCATAAACAATGTAAATGTGGAATAAAATAGTGAGGGGGAAAGATACAACAACATAAGATAAACAACCAATAATAGATAAACAGAAAAATGGTTATATTATTTTAAGGGCTGCATCACTACCACTTGTGACTGCCTACGTACCCCTATCTAATTTTATTTAAATCATAAAATGTTATATATTTTATATTTAAAATCACTTTAAATAGTATATTTTAAAGTGGTCAAATTTTGGGTCGTTACAACACACAAACACACACACAGATATATATATATATATATATATAATATATATATATATATATGTAATTCAATAGTGGTGAGGAATACTTATGTCCCCGTCCTTATCTTCTTTTTCATTCATCCTTAAATAAAGTCCCAACCTTAAAAAATTTAAATCAAAAGAAACCATACAAAATTGAAAACGAAAAAGGAATTAAAAGAAACAAAACATTGCTCAACTTAACGACGTTAGAAAGAAGGGCGAAGGCTAGTAGCTTTAGGATGAGGGTGACATGGGGGAAGCTGCGTGGCCGAGGTGATGGTGTTTGGAAGAAGTCAGAACCGAATGTTGATGTAGATGAAGGTGATGGAACTCGTGATGGTGGTATCGTTCGATGCCGTGAGCGACAGATAGGGATGGTTAGGCATGGGCCCAGGTGACGAATGTGTGGGCAGTGAAGGAGGTCATGTGGTAGCTTTTGTTACTAATTTTCGGTACGAAGTGCGTATAACCCTGTTTTAATTTATAGAGAGTATTCTTCTTTCTTCTCTTCTTTTGTTTGAATCAATATTTACCTATCGATGCTTCTATCTCCTTATTATTTGCATCCATTCAGTAACCGGCAATGATTATAGCTTCAATATACTTAATTTTAGTTAATAAAACTACCTTATTTCGAATTTATTCAATTAAAATATGTCTTAAATACAAATTGATAAAATATGATTCAATTTGATTTAATTTAATTGCATATGTGATTGAAGATGGCTTGATTGCCTTGATTGTTATTAATATATGTTTGATCATTGATTGCTTGATCCATGATAATTTGAACTAAATTATATGTGGTTGACTAAATTACATTTTTGATTATTGGTTGGAAAAATACACAAAATTATATTATGATAATCGATTTAAAGAAATTGAAATCAAGATTGGAATATTTAAAGCTAGTATGGTGTTTTAAAAGAATTTTATTTTGAAATATATTTGAATTTACTTTGAAAGAAGTTTAAATTGATTTAGTAAAAATAAAGTTGATATATATATATAAATGGATTTTTTAAAATATGAATAATAGTGTATGAATTTATTTTGAATTATAAAGGAATTTTAATTGTTTTATATACATAAACTAATGTGTGTGTATGTACATATACTAATTTTGAAAGTAATAGAAGGTGCAAGTATTATTTGAAATGATTTTTCTTTGGTTTATATATTTGAGATAAATAAATTTTATGGGATTTTTATATCAAAGAAATTTCAGTTTGAATTATTTTCAAGTGGAAAATAATGGATTTCAATTAAAATTGAATATAAAATTATATATGAATATTTGTATTTAGATTTTGAAGTAGAAAAGCTTTTTATAAAATGAAGAGTGATTTATTTTAGAAATAGTTTGAATTTTAATTTAAACCACAAAGGTTGAATTGTTTATTTATACAATTTTTTCTATAAAAGGAGTTTTAAACAATTATTTGAAAGGTTGTTTTACATATTTTGTATAAAATAAATCAGAGGTATTTTGATGTATTTCTACTACTGATAATTTTCCAATTTGAAAGAAATAATGATTTTTTGTATTTTCCTATTTGGAAATGAGTTTAATGATTTTACCCTTTTAAAAGGAATTGCTAATTTTTTTATAATCCATTTGGATATTATTGCTTTTGATACTTATCAATGGTAATGCCTGAGCTTGGATCATCGCGGTTGGATTAAAATGTTCATTCCTTATGTGTCGATTACAGATAAGTAATGGTATGATTTGTTATGATCTTTATGATATATTGTGGCTAGCATTCAGCTTATGAGGATATTTATTTAAACTAGATTTGGTGTAAATGTATTATATTTTAATGTCCACTTTTGATGAAATTATTGAATATTTTGGAACCAGTTTCAGATAATGGAAAAGTGGCAAATTTTAAACAAAGAAAGAGGAAGTATTATTTTACATAATGTTTTAAAAAGGTATTTTATGATAAATCAGATTTGCAAATTGATTTGAGAAATATATTGCAATGATCGGTTGTATACAAATTAAGAAATATTTTGATAAATTATTCGTAGATAAAACTATATTTTGACATCGTTTGGAAAGTAGACCTCTGGTATATCATTTCAAAACATATGGAATTTCTATAAATAAAGTGATTTTATAAAAGTGGTTTGGAAATACGTTTTGGAGTGATTTCAAGAAAATGATTTGAAAGAAAAGGAATTTGAAATCTATCTCCAAATGGTTTTATGTACAGACCCTATTGGAAATTATATATGGGTGTTGACTATAGTGATAACTTTGTGTTTATAACCGAGTAGAGTTATATTTAAACCTATCACGCTTAGTATGTTATTATTTGAGCACTTTACATTCATAACTAGATTTCTAGTCCAACTTGTGGTTTTTTTTTGTTTTAACAACCTCACGTCAGACTGAGATTGTTTTAGAAGTTGATATTTTGACTGTATATGCTTTGTAGATTACGATATGGAGTTGGAGCAAATGACAATGATGAGTATTTATTGGGTTAATGCTGTATTGGATTAATGATGTGACGTGTTTGTGTGATATAAAATGATTTATCAAATTTTTAGATATGATATAAAATTCATCAATTTTATTCACTCTGATTCTGTTGCTTAGGAAATTTTTATTTATATCTCTAATACTGTTTTATGCAATTTTACAACTCATGTACATTGCCTTGTGTCAAGACGAGATACATATTATTTCAGATATATTCGGGTTTGAAATGTATTCATGTTGACCCAAAGTAGTGTATACAAGAGATCGCTCCTTCCGACCCATTGATCTGAGTTGTCGAACGGTAAAAATCTCTTTGGTATATTAGTCATTAGAATAGGGGCATTACAAACCTTATGTATTTACAATTAAGCACACGATCTAACAAAAAGAAGTTAAATCAACCTCACTCATCATTAATCGTTCTTTGTCCAATAAAATCTGATTACTTCTTATCGATACATTATTATGTCTGATCAGGAGGAGTGGCTTTCGAGATAAAATCTTATCCGTTTTTGGTACATTGTGAACTCTTTCCGATATACTCACTTAGTTGATAAAATTAAATTATTGTATTTCCTTTGGATGTTATGTTTTCTACTTCTGTCCTATATTCAATGAACTTATTATAAATAAGTTGCTTATGTATCAAATACATTTGTTCATCTTTATGATAATCATCTATGAATTAAACGAAGTAGGTATATCCATTTTGGTATCATTATACTTTTGACCACATACATCTTTATATATCATTCTGAAGAGTTCACCGACTCTTTTGTCGCTCCCATTTAATGGGTGCTTTTTCTCTTAATCTTGTGAGATATAATCCACTAGTACTATATGATTCATAATCATATGATTTAAAGAATTATTTTTTAAAAGAAATGAGTGATCCTCCTATGGAAGAGAGCACTTATAAAATTTTATTCCATGCTTAATAAAGGAGTTGTCAGCAATCCTGGTTGGTAGCAACACCACCCCTCCGGTACAATAATAGAACGAAAATACCCCTCCCCAACCTAAGACTAGTGTCCTAAGTGAAATAGAAGAGTCAAATCAGCTGTAGAAATAGGTAGAGTAAGACCTGTCATATCATGAGGTATCAAAATTGGTGCAATCCATGTATACCATCAAAACATTTAAACAAGAACAGTCATAGTGGAACAAAATAAGAAAATCAATAAAAGCATAATATTCCTAAGCGCCCTCATGTACAAAATCGTTAGGAGGCACATTACAAAAGCCCACTATCAATAATCCATCATAGTAAAAGTTATGGCATAAATAGGTCAGTCTATATATATTTGCATGAAAACATATATCTATATAGGGAGAACGGGTCGATGTAGTAACAAACATGAAATCAATGAATGGCGGTGAGGCAAGTTAAGGTAACCAATCGAAGTAAGTAAGCATCCTCGATTTGACAGCATAAGACATCTAAACCACTTCATCCACTGTAGCTAAAAGCTCAACTGCAATGTGAGCAACGCTCATATATATGTATATAATTTATGAGTTATATACAAATAAATGATTGAAAAGAAAAGAAGAATGCAAAGAAAAGCAGGATCAGTTATTAAGTAGGAGTAGTATGTTCGAAGAGTTATCTTCGCCGAAGGTTTTTACTAAGTGAGTGGTTAAGGCAGCGTTGTGTCTCCCTATGTTGCTAGCAATTTTAATCTTTAGTGTATCTATTCTTTTATATGAAAATCCCTAAAAAACATTTTTTGCTAATCTATAATTGGGATTTGCGACCTGGTTATAAATAAATAGTACGATTGCGTAAATTAGGTTATCTGAGGTAGTGTTAATGTAACGTGCTAGCTTTAGTGACTGAAATATCAAAGGGAGTTTACCGTCCGATTGCTTGGATCAATTGGTTCGACTAGAGCGGTCTCTCGTATGTACTACTTTGGGTCAACATAAATACGTTTCCATGCCCGAATACATCTGAAATATTAGTTATCTCATCACGATGCAAGGCAATGCACACGGGTTATAGAATTGAATAACTCACACATCAGAAACACATATAAGTAAATGATGACACATGTGTCAATATCACAATGGAAATGGTAACATATAAACATATCTCAAAATATGACTGATGCATGGACTAGTTAAAATACATTACTTAAACTTGGCAGGCTATGTACAATCCAAAACTACAAACTTAGATATCCATGTAACAAATCTTCTTGCAACTAATCTTCAAATATGTACACAAATACTTTAATAGACCAATCTCCTTCTTATGTCTGAATGAACTAAATGGTGCTGTAGATCTTGGCTTCTAGGAAATGGTTACTAAACTTAAACTTAGTGGCTCTCCAACATAATATACATTTCCAATAGATTACTCAATAAACAAAATAGTCTGACGTCAGTACGTAGCTATCCTGAAAACACACCCCTTAGTTTGACTTGAGGCATTGTGATATATATGTGTGTCTATATATATATATATATATATATATATATATATAACAAAACTCGAGTCACGCTAGAAATCTAGTTGAGTATAAAAATGCATAATAGTAACAAACAAGTGTAGTGTTGGGTATAAATACATGACATATTAATCAAACACATTGATGTCACTGCACCATATAATATGCCACTTATAGTTTATTATAACAAATCAGTGCTAACACACATGTCACGGTTCTATTCATTGTGTCTCAAAGCTGCAACTCTATTCAGCTAGGATATCACAATCTATCCATACTATATGAGTTGCTTGTTGTTGTATAAATTCAAATCCTCATTTCAAAAGAACCATTTTGTGAGGTTGGCATTTCTACTTATACTTATGAGAAGGCTGAATCATCTTCTCGAAATAATGAAAAGGCTAAATAATCTTCTCATTTGTGATCCCCAACAAAATGTCACGTCGATAAATCTCCTCAATGGATTTACCCTTTACATAAACTATCTGCCTCGGTAGGTCATCATGGTCTTTTTCACCTATATACTTCCAGTCAATTGTGGTTGCCCCCACACGATCTCTTTATTATCGTACCATACATTTATCTAGAGACATGATAAATCTTAGTTGTGTTATATTCCACTTCATCATCATATCTCCATCAGGCAGCGCTACTTCTCTTTTTTTGCACTATACCTCCGACAATTCCTTAATATCTTCAATAACTTCATATGTCCTGGAAAATGATCATTTGGACACTATGACGAGGGACAAGATCATCACAATCTGGGTTATGATCCTTGAATCTATCTGCTAGGATGGAAACTAGCGGCTAGAAGTCAACATCTCATACCGTTCTCGTCAAATGTTAAATTTCAACTTTAAAGACATTTAGCTTCCTAAAACATCCATTATTCCCAAAGATGATGTTATATCCTAAAAAATTGTTATTATATAGAATTCAATTATCAAGCAATAGTGTATTCAAACATTTCAGTTTAAACTGGGTAGTTCATCCATTTAAATCAATATAACTGGTATATAATAAACTTGCATCAGCATAGATCATAAGTGAACTAAAAAATATTAACTACTGTATCATCTCAACAAACCACACAATCACCACATGTAGATAGCACTTGAACCTTATAGGGATACCAAGCCTACAAAAATCAATATATATAACCAACTAAAGTAACTTGAATCGATATAGTAATTCCTTTAAATCAAAAGAACAATTAAATCATTGTAAAACAATTAAATTATACGTACATCCTAAACTTGAAATCTTTTGATTTTACGAAATAAATGGAAATTTTGGTTGCCTTGAAGATAAAGGTGATGTTTGGTTTCTTGCTTTAGTTTATGAATGAAGCAAAATGGGATGAGGACTTGGGTATTTATAAGGTTTGGGAGATGGAAGCTTAGGATTTAAGTAATAATATAAGTTAAAATAAAACTTAATGTGGTCCAATCAGAGAGTAGAAAAATTCAATTTTTCTTCTTATAAATTAAAGTATAATAATTATATGGATATGGATAAAAATGTGGTCTAATAAGAGATTAGAAAATTTGAAATTTTCTTCTTTTCTTAAATAAATCGGTACCTTAACCGCCTTATAACTCAAACCGTCTTTACATTAACATTTTACATCGGTTTGAAAATTTAGTCAAGATGTTTTATCCAAATTATATTTTATTCTTATAATGATTTTTCTTTTCAAAAAATATACTTTTTAATTTTTAACAATTATAAAATAATGATTTTTACTTCCAAAATAGTTTCAAAATGTGTTTTATTATTAATCGAAAAGCGGGATTGTAACGAACTGGTTTTTCGGCTGTCGAAAATCGACACTAACAGATCCACTGTATTGCGTGCCAAGCCTCCAAGTAGTAGAAAAACCGATCATTAGGGGTGAAAGAAAGAAAAGATATAAGAGAATAAACTAAACAACATAGAATCTCATAACACAACAGAACAATATATATTACTCAACATAATATATTACAAAGTCATTTCAAAAATGTTACATCAGAGTCATTCTAATACAAATTTTACCCTAGGATAGTTATAACAGCTTGTCCTAACCTAACAGATAACATACATATAATACAGTGGAAAACAAGGTAATAACTAGCTATCGATGAAGCAACCTGGTTCAAACTCCTCCAAAATGATTCTTCGGAAATTACCAGAACTACTTGGCTGCCCATTCAAATTTGAGCACCCAAGAATTTAGGTAAAAAAATAAACTCTGGGTCAGACATAGGTCTGGTGTGAGAAAAGCGTAAGTCTTTAACTTTATAAAAACCTTTAAATCAAAGGCATCTCGTAAGACCATGCTACACATAAACACGGACGGGTTTTGTAATGACCCAGATTTTCTGTCTTTTAATTTTGAATATTTAAATGATTTAAATATTCGATTTTGAATTATAATTTAGTTACTAAGATTTTAAAACAAAAATTTCAAGTGATTCCGCAACTTTTTAGAATCATCAATTTAATTGACGCGTTAAAATAGTGATCCGGGGCATAGTCTCGGAATTCGAAAAAACCGTTCCATTGGGTCCGTAATAGTGTATTATTATCGAATTCCAAATTTCATAGTGTTTGGAGTTATCGTTTGATCGTATGGGATATAAACGCGTTGAATTTAATATCGAAAATTCAATATAATAATTGTGTCCAAAAAGCTATCTTCTCCATATGATCGAATTAGGACTCGAAAACTTTTCCATTGTGTTCGGAATAGGGGTATAACATTATAAATGCCTAGCGGCATGACTCAATAGGGGTTCAAGATTTTGAGTTGCGTAAATCGAGATGTTTTTAAATTTAATAAATAAATTGTCTAGTCATTCACATCAGTTGTTTTTTTCTTTTTCAAATCACTGTACTATTACCTATTCAAACATGCTTCCCTCCCCACTTTTAAATCATGTCCATCTCTTCCTCTCAATTCAGAATTTATTCAAGCCGCCCTCCCTTGTTTAAAAACGCGAGCTTTCCTTCCTGTCTTCTTTAATTTAAAATTGGCATTATTCCTTCATTCCTCTTCCTTCATACGAAATTACTTCCTTCCTCTTAAATTTCACGGTTCGAAATTAAACGAAAACAGTTCAAATTCGTGTAAAGAAAGAAGAAAAATCTCGATCGTAATCGCAAGTGGAAGGCGGCGCTTAGGCAAGGCACGAGAGCGAGGGAGAGGAGTGCGATGGGGGTAGTCGCGTTCGACTGTTTAGGGCTTGCAGTTTTGGAGTCGTTCGCGGGTGATATGGCAGCGGTCGAGTGAGATGTATCGTGACTCGCGATGGGATGAAGCAACGGCTACTCAGGTTGGCGTTGAGGAAAGTCACGTGCGACCTGGCTGTGATGATTCACGATAATGGTAGGAGGGGAAAATCCGATGGGCGACAATCGATTGGGGTGAGGCCGAAGTTGAGTGATGAGGTTGGACGGTGGCGGTCGGTATTGGCTTGAGTCGTCGACGTCGATGGAGACAGCTGGGTAGCGTACGCGATTGTGAGAAAGGGTTTTGGAGTGGTTTGAAGTGGGGATGTCGCGACTTCGCTTGGGACATTGAGGAGCGCCGACCGTAGTTCGAAGTCAACTAGCGCTCTAGCGGGGCTGTGCGTACATGTAGTCAGGAAGTCACGGTCTTATGCAAGGTTAGATCTTTTAGTAATTGATATTTAGTAATCACTGAAATATATATCATTTGTAATCTGAAATTTAGCAAGTCACTGTAATATATCTAAAATTTTATATTTAGTAATCACAGTAATATATCGATAAATTTTTATTTATTTATTTACGTGGTCCAAAATCACGGAAATAAATTGTGTGGGATTCGTAGCTGCGGTATCTACGCAATAGGAGTAAAATTGGAATGGATTGAAATAAAAAAATCAAGGTGAGTAAATCTCACTCATTTGGATTACTAGAATTTATTTTAAATAGTTAAAATAAATTATTGAATGCTGGTTGAATTTTTAAATTATTATTTGTTGGATGATATATATATAGTAGTATATATATTAGTAGTTGGATTGATTGTTTCCGCATTTTTAGCGGATGAGACCCTATGCGCCCCACATAATAGCGGATGATTCTATATACCGTGATATCCCCCTTGAAGTGGGATTGGTATTTTATATTGTCCAACATCTGTGGATGCAGGGAAAACAGGTTGGAGGGATCCAATTGGATTCCTCAAATATATTTAGTGTTTTTCATGTATATAAAATATATGATGTAATTGAACAATCTGCTGGATTAATGTGTTGTAAATTTTTAAATATTATAATAGCATGGGAATTAACTTTGGTATATTAATACCATAAATATTATTTTGAATTTTTAAGAAACTAAAAGGAGATTTTTAATATTAAAATGTGTATATCGAAATTTGGATTATTTAAAAGAGATTGATTTAATTGGTTTTTGATCGTACTAAATAATGCTGGAAAAATATTTTAAATAGAGATTTTAAAATAAATTATATAAATGAACTTTTAAGACTGGATTTTAAAATGATATTCGGTAAATAATATGGAAAGAAGTTGAGATTGATATTTAAAAATAGATTGGCAAAAATAAATGGAATTTATAAGGAATTGAATTTATAAAATGGAATTTTATAAATGAGATTATTTTTAGTGAAACTCAAAGGAGTTAATTTTTTTTAAATAGATGATGTTTTTAGATAAAGGAAATCGATATCAGATGATAAATTAGGAAAATAAATTTACACGGAGAATTTATATTTAAATATGGAAATAGGGTGCGAGAAAAATAATGGATACTATTTTTGAAGTGAAAATGGTTAAGGAGACCGAATTGGAAGTGATGTGATTGAAATCAAGAGGGATTTATAAATTGAAATTTGGTTATTGAGATTTAAAAAATATATTTTTGTTATAAGTTAAGTTTTATTTTAAAAAGGAAAATTTTAT
This sequence comes from Allium fistulosum, assembly GCA_030737815.1. Taxonomy (NCBI): domain Eukaryota; kingdom Viridiplantae; phylum Streptophyta; class Magnoliopsida; order Asparagales; family Amaryllidaceae; genus Allium; species Allium fistulosum. The sequence continues at coordinate 1,152,464,707 of CM060905.1, forward strand.
TTATCAAACCATGTAATTTAAATTTAGTTAGTATTGAAATACTTCAGAAGTGAATTTTTCAAATATTGAATATTTATTTTAATAAATCCTAAATTTTTAAACCTACTTTAAAAAGTGATGTTATAAAAAGTGTTTCAGTATTTTAGATAATTATTTGAACATGTCTTAAAATAAATTATTATTACTATTCTTTTAAATACTTATTATATATATATATATAGAGTTTTGTAATGTTTTAAATTTATTTATAAATCTTCTTGGAAATCAGGAAATGGAGTTATTCAGTATATGAGATTTATAAGAGAATTCTCAAAAATGGAATTGGGAAACAAGTAAGAAAATTTTCGAAGCAATTAAATAAAAGTGAAGTTCGGAAAATGAAATAGAATTCATAAAGGAAATGAGATAAGGAACTTAATGATGAATTGTAAGGGATTCGAGCAAATAGGAAATAAATGAAATATTTTCAAAGTATTGGGAAAAAATAAAGGGTTTTGGGAAGTTATACTTAAGTATATTTCCTAAGTGTTGGACTGGATGGATTTGAAATATTTTAACTACGAGGTTATTATTATAGAAATAATTTCAAAGTATTGAATTATAAATGGAATTGGAAGAAAATATTTCTAAGTGTTGAGATGGTTTGAAATTATCCTGTTAGGGATATAAATATTTGAAATTATTTTCGAATATTGAAATATTGAAAGAGATGAATGTATATCTTTGTAAAGATATTTTGAAAATAAATTTGGAAAAATTTATAATAAGGCCTGATGACTGCTTATGGATGTTTATTGATAGTTAAATAACCGACTATCAATTTTGGCCAATTTCGTTAATCGTTTCGAAGAGACCGGGATCAGATTTAATTATTTGAAAACCACTTCGATCCGATTTGAACGTTACGAATGAATACCATGAAGATGATGAATACGGTGATTCGGTTTGTCCAGACCCAAGACAACTTGTATGGACGAATGCTATCAGAACATCGTCATTGGAGGACGATGAGCATTCTAAGTGAAAAATTGTTCTGAAAGGTAATCGTAGCCTCAAGCCTCATCAACCAAAATAACTGAAAATCAGGGGTTATGCAGCAAGGCTAAGTGAGTCATACCTAATTATGGTATGTTATCACCTTTATAGATACCCTCGGATATATTCTATTATGGATACGGTGGCGCATGCGAAAGAGCTCTCGATAAGGGTGGGAACACCCGGGGTGATAACATATTCGGTTCTATCCAGGTTAGGGATAGGGCCGGTCTTGTGTTGTAGGGGATCCCGGCGTGGTCCTCGGTACATTTTTCTAGACGGGTACCGTGATAGGTGGTACCCCAGTGCCTAGTCATTGTATGGAATCCAATCTCCAATAAGCGCCGTACGGTTTTGATTGTGCCCAACTATGCTGAAATGTGAGATGCAAGCATTTCAGCTATTTTCTATTTACTTGGTTTAGACACTATTATAATATCAAACAGATTTGATAAAAATGTTTTGGTTATTGTAAGGTAAAAACCCATCGTGTTTATGTGTGACGTGGTCTTACGAGATACCTTTGTTTTCAAAGGATTTGATAAAAGTTAATAATTCAAATTGAGTGTGTTTTCTCACGTTGGTTTTCCAGACTGACTTGGGTGTTATTTTATTATAATGCTCGGGTCAGACCGAGTATTATAGATTCAGGATACGATGCTATGGAGCTCAGAAGACAAGCTACATGACAGAGACGTATTTCCGTATTTAATTTGTATTTCCGCTGTGTATGTTATGTATGTGAGGACAAGTTATTAAACTATCCAGATTTATTGTTGTCTATTGTACTCTGATAATGGGATGTATATTAACAGTTCAGCTCTTATATTTAAAATCTATTATTATATATTATATTTTGTTCCGCTGCGATTATGAGACTCTATGTTGTTGTTTTCTATTTCTTCTTCTATCCTTTCTTCATCACCCCTAAAAACTTGTATTTCCGTTCAATTTGAGTTGAACAGATGTAAATTACGGTCGACTCAAAAGGGTACGGAGATACGGGCCTTTACAGGTTTTTATCTTATGATAACCAAAACATTTGTGTATAAAATTTAGTAATATTATAATAATGTCTATGGTTTCAAATAAGATATGAATATATCTGAAATGCTTGCATCTCATATTTCAACATAGTTGGGTACATTTAAAACCATAAAGGTATGTATTGGAGAATGGATTCCATACTATGGCAAGGTAAGGGACTACCTTACGATGGCATACCCCTAGAAAATGCACCGGGAATCTGACAAGAACTTCTTTATACCCCTGCTATATAGAGCCGGCTACCCCTTTAACATGGTGAACCGGATTACCCTATCCCTTTTTGACACCGAGGCCTTATACTACCATGTTGTTTGCACCCAAAACAACTCGAATATGGACAATCGAGAATGGGATAGTGGCTCCTAATGATAGTTGATCACATAGCTTTACTGCATACCCTGGTTTTGCCATTTTCTTAGTTGTGAGGCTTGAGGCTATGCTTTACCTTCTTTCATACTAGCAAACCATCTAGGAATTCTAACACTGTCCTCTTGGTAGAGATGCAATGCCAGCATTCATCCATGCAAGTTTTTCCAAGATCGAACAAATATTCCGTAATACTATCTTCCATTTTGGAATCATCGTAGAATAGTATAACTCCACAACATATTTCAATATGATTTACGAACGATATTAATTTGGAGTAGTTCGGATAAATCTGAGAACTGGTATCTCTAAAACTAAGCTTTAATTTCTAGCTAAATCAATTCCGGTTCTTTTGGAAAAATGCACTAAGAAATCAGGTCCTCACCAGGGAACTTGAATATACCCAACATACCTCCTGAGTCAAAACAGGTCCAGATTTGATAGTCGGTTGTTTAATAATCAAATAAACAAACAACAACAAATTCCATTTGAGATTTATTTATCCATAGCAACCACTAAGCCTAAAAAAAATCTTTATTTAATAAAATATTTGTCTAAAACATTCATTTACTTATCTCTTTTACATAAGTATATTTACAAAACATTTGTAAAAGATATCTCATTTCCAAATCATGTTAATGGATTAAACAAATGTTGCTTAAATTGGAGATAAGGACAGCCCTAAACACTATTCCCATGGTGTTATGTGGAACGAATGTTCCATATGAAATGACCCTATTTTATTCACCTAATTTTTAATAGGATTTTTTTTTCATTAATAAATTTCCTAGAGTCATTTAGCCTTTCTATTAAATTATTCAGGATCCTAATTTTCCTACTAATATATTTATATCAGTTCATTAATAAATATATTCACATACATGTGATGATGTATGTGACCCTCTTGCTTGGATCAGAGTGTTGGTAAGCAAGAGTGCATCCTGATTGAATTTGAGTTTTTAATCAACCAGTACATAGCTCATTTTCCATGATTTTGATATTTGAGTCAGGGTAATGAATCCCATAATCATATGTAATTTATACTTAGTAACTTTGACCATTTCTGTTGTGATTGTCTGTTAGTTTGACATATTAAAGTGGTCTCAGATTATATAGCAAGTCATTCTAATTTTAGTCTAATTGTTTGATAATCAAAACCAGAAAGAAAATGATATACACATTTATCATTTTCAACATGAACTATCTTTATCCCAACTTCTTTTATATTTAAGGCCCAAACAGTTTAGTGATTCTTTCACAATTACATTGTTATGTTTCCCTGAATCTAATCCATTCCCTAATCCCTGAGTTGCCTCAGTTTTGTACTAATTTAAGGGTTGCTTTACTGGATTTATGAAATCCAGAATTTTATGGTCATAAAGCATAGGTGATGTCTATGTGGTTTGTGTGTATATCAGATGTGTTGGGCTATCTGAACTAAGGATGCTACTCAACAATACAAGTGAATTGCTTAAATAATTGGTCTTGTCTTTATACATGCATTTGCAAAGAAAGGTTCAGATTTTACAATAGCATTTTCTTTCTTTTAGACCCAAAAACTCTGGTCATCTTGATCAACCCAGACCTCACTATTTTTGAAGTGGGTTAATCTTATGACTAGACCATTTAAACATTAGTGCCTGGCTATTGCAATGTGAATTCAGATACAAGATACTTGAAAAATCTCTTAGAACATATACACCTTTTTATACAGTGCACAAAAATACATAATTTCTTTTATCAAAATACTTCAGCATATAGACACAAAACTCTTTAAAGAATATTCTTAGCCAAACTCAGATTTTAACCTCAAAACTTAAAGCTTTTAAGTGACTTAAGATTGACTAATACAATATATATATATATATATATATCCATTTCTCAAATATAGGCATTTGTCATCTACAGATTTCTGCCATAATACTCAAATATATTTTCTTGCATAGATTCAACTAAGTCTTTGATTTTTCTTTTCCAACTTTAATACATTACCAGATTCAATTGGAAACAACTAAATAAAATCCAAACATTAAGATCATTACATATCTACTAAGGCAGATCTATAAAACTTCCAAGATTACATGCAAGTAGTACATTCTAAGCTCTTATTTCATTCTAATTTAGCATGCTTATCCAATCATTCATTAGCCATAGCATCTTCCTATTTAGAACCAGCATTCCCTGTAAGAGCATTAGAGGCTGCCCCATTTTAAATGAGACACCCCAGATGCCATAAGCAAACAAGGGTCAGATACAAGATCTGGTATGAGCAATATCAAAATTTCCGCGATATTAAGTAAATAAGTGAGACATAAACATTTTGTATAGGTTGGCATAGTTTCTTTGATCAATTTGCCTGACTTGTTTGTGATATATATTGCGCATATTTGATCAGTATTAAGACTAATTATGTACACACATTCAACTATGCAAACATACATTTCAAATAGAAATACTCAGGAACTATCATAGCTCCAGTCCAACCAACCTAGGAATATCACAAGTTCCTACTTCATCAATTTAAGGTTGCATTTGCCAAATTTCTTCCTAGCCTCATCTGCCATAAAGGAATCACGGGGACACATAGTTTTGTTGGTTGGTTAATTGGTCACATTTTATTCATGAAATGGGTTGGATTGGTATTATTCTGGATACGGCAAAATCATTTGATTCGATCTAATAAGTAAGAGGGATCTTGAACTAAGAAATAGGCCTAGAAGCTAAAAGAGGGTATCCTTGCAATAAAATAATTCACAATATTGCACAAAGATCTCAGGGCTTAAACAAGCCATGTGCCAACTTGCATACTTTAAATACAACAAGCATTCCAGCAGTCTTCTTGGCTCACAATCCTTAGTTTATTTACTAAGTGTTCATGTTTGATCCTATCATGAGATAGCTAGGTGACTGAATCATAGTGTACATGAAACATTACATAAAACTCACAAGCATAATTCAAAAACAAGCTAACATTCATATCCAGGGGAAATCATATTTTCAAATATTCTGGTTTAAAGAAAATACAAGAATATTTACAACTGTGAATAGAGACCAGGCATAAGGGTTACTATTGTTTCATAAGCAACCATGTTTGGACTAAATTCAAGATCTAGCTTAAACAAGATTTATGGCTCATGATTTTCTATTGGATCAAGGGTTTAGCTCTTTCGGATATTTCCATTGCAAACTTGAATCTTTCATTTGAGCCTCAGCACTTACACAAGTGTAATGCAACTCATATATATTTTGATTTCTATATTTTTCATGCCATATCTAAACCAGTTACAAGTATTCTCTATTTACTTTCATGATTTCATACTTTAACAATTCTGGGTATAACCAAACAGAGCAAAATACTCAACCATCAAAGCAATTAAAAGCATTCAGAAACACCCATTAAGGCATCCATTAAAACCATAGTAATAAAATCAAAAATAGGTAGAAAAATAACATAAACTGGGCTGCCTCATAACAGGACTTAATGCCATGGGTTTAGTGAGATTACTCACAGAAAATGCTTCTCTTGCTTAATCCAGAAAAGAAACCTTTTAAAACTTGCTTTACTGCTTGCAATTATTTTTCTTCCTTGTTTTCTTAAATGTCTCGGGTAGAAAATGATTTTTCTAGTTTATACTTGGATTTATAAGAGAGGTTTTCTAGGGTTTTACAAGTGTAAAATCTCATTCCTACCCTGGCCAATACTCATGCATTTTGCATTTCAGATTTGTTTATTTTCACCCTTAATACCCCGGCCATATGTGATACTTGCCTCCCATTTTTTTGCTTTTCCAGAATATATCATATTCTTATCAAGTCATGATAATTGTGTGACATTGTCACTTGTTTATTTTTCTAAAAATCCTCCTTTCTATTTTCTGCCTAAAGCAATTGTTTTGCTTGCAATTTGTCTTTTGCTATTTTAGTGTTACACTTTCCGTTGCTTATTTCTTTTTAATATTTTCAGTATTTACAGAAATGTACATATGCATACATATCTTATCTAGGCTTATTTAACTTCTCCTTAATTTCAGAAAGACATGCACATATATGTGTATACATGTTTCAAATCCTTATCTAATTTTTCCTGGGCTTAATATTAAGTAAAATCTTTTTACTGATTCAAGACAAAGCTTGCTTTTTCTTATTTTCTAGAATAATTCATATAATTCCAGAAATCAAATATCCATGTTTGGTTTAATAATTTTCATCACAAAATCATGTTTGTAATGCTTTTTAATTCTTGTTTTAATTTCAAGAAATTTGGAGTTCTTCCTTGTGCCATATCAGTGTGCACGTACACACATGCACACACACTTGCACACAATTAACTCCATATATTCCTATACAAATAAATTCATATATTTTTCAAAATTCAACCAAAATAAGATTCCATGAATTTCTGGGGCATTACAATCACCCCACCTTTTTAGGAATTGTGTCCTCACAATTTTCTCATTTTTGCTTTAAATATTTATGTTGGATATATTTCATCCGGTCTCCCCGAACCAAACAAGCCGGACCATCCAACATACTTCTCACCGAACCAGACCCTTCCCAATTCCCACCGAACCACCTCCTGCCGAACCAACTCCTCTTCCACACCTCCTGCCGAACCAACTCCTCTTCCACACCTCACCGGACCAACCTTCCTCCACAGAGCCACCGAACCAACTCCTCTTCCACACCTCCTGCCGAACCAACTCCTCTTCCACACCTCACCGGACCAACCTTCCTCCACAGAGCCACCGAACCAACACCTCTTCCACACCTCACCGGACCAACCTTCCTCCACAGAACCACCGAACCAACTCCACACCGGACCAACCTCACCATCCTACCACCGGTCCAAGCAAACTACCGGTCCATTCTACACTCCAACCACCTCCGAACCAAGCAATGACGAACCAAGACGTACCAGGCCAGATCACATCAGCCCAGGCCCATCAGCAACTATACACATCTTGGACCCCTACCCCTAGCCTCACTCTATAAATAGAGGGTCAGGGGTACAACAATGGGGACAAGTTTGAGAGCTCAAGCACGGAAGGGACTTTCAAACAACTTTCTTTTACTTGTATCAAAGCTTTGTACTTGTAATTAGAATAAGAGAAGAGAAATAACATATAAAGTGGACGTAGGCACATTCTGGCTGAACCACTATAAATCTGCGTGTCTTTTTACAGTTTAGCCCCTGTTTTTCATATATTTGCATAAATCGCTCAAATCACTAAGAATAACATAAGATCTACTAAATCACACAACTTCGAGGTGTTTGTCCATTTTTTGTGCAAACATTTTTGGTGCTTTCACTGAGAAATAGAAGCTCGAAGCTTCAGCTTCATCCGCTTAACAAGTTTTCCTAACAGCATCGTCCGCCACTTGGAAAACATGCCTCCCAAACAGAGAAAAGATGTTAACAAAGGAAAAAACATCGCATCCAGCAGTCTTCCAGATCCAGCTGTCACGGATCAAGTAAATCGTCCTCCTCCAGCAACAGTAACAAATGAAGAACAGGCTAACCCAACCACTCCTGCCACAGAACAGCCTGCAGCAATTACTAGAGCAGATCTGGACAGAGTTGTGGTTGAAGTAACTAACCGCTTCAGGTCCCAGCAGGAAGCCTTGGTGGACCATCCCATGTCACGCTTAAGGGACGCTGAAGAATCCAACCGCAACACTGAATCATGGGGCGAGTCCCAGTCTGGAGGATCTCAGAGGCAACAAAGATCTTCCTTCTTTGAAGGAGCTAACGGTAGAAGTAGCCATGGTAGGAGCCGAGACCGAGCACAGCCCGAAGTTAGGCCTGAGGAAACGTTTGGTACCGAACCCAACGGGGGAGGTACCGGGCGAAGGTCAACTGTAGCTGAGCCTGTCATGCTGCCTAACCACAGAAACGCCGGTGAACGGGGCCGAGCTAGAGTCCAGCCCGAAGTTGGACCCGAGGAAGTGCTTAGATCAGAACCCATCAGAGGGAGATCGAGGCAAGGGCCAACTGTAGCTGACCCGAGCATGCTCCCAGAAGATCAAAGGCAGCCATTGGAAAATATGAGGAATGATAGACGATACCATCCCTACAGGTCATCTGGACGGAATCAATCCCACAGAGTAGAACCAAACTCATTTCTATCTGCTCCAAGTTCTGATGAAAGGATGGCACGCTTATTCAGAGAGTGTGTCCAACGGGAGCAAAGAGATCGAGGGATAGGCGCTAGGGTAACCAGCCCTTTCGCCCGCAATATCGAAATTGCTATCACCCCCCGAGAATGGAAGATGCCAACAATGGAACCCTACAAAGGAACCTCCGACCCCATTGTACACTTACAGAGGTATACGCAGCATATGCTCATGAGTGGGGCGATAGAGGGAGTACTGTGCAAATGCTTTCCGCTCTTCTTAGCAGATCTTGCTACCTCCTGGTTCTGTCATCTACCCCAGGGATCCATCAGCTCGTGGGAGATGTTGAAAGAAAAATTTATCAGTCAGTTCCGCATTCATGTGGAGCAACCTAAGGACGCTTATTCCTTATCCAGCGTCAAACAGAAACCTGGAGAGAAGCTGCAGCAATACCTAACCAGATTCAACACTGCAGCAGCCGCAGTCCAAGATGCCGATGAGAAGCTTATCCTAATGGCCCTCTGTAGTGGTGTGCATCCGGACACTAAATTTGCTAGAAGGTTGACAAAAGAAAAACCAACTACTTTACCCGATTTCTTCCATGAAGCCGGGAAATACATGAGGCTTGAGGATGCTGCCGTTAAGGGGCAGCCATGACAGCAAAATAAGACAACCCATGGCAACGCCCCTGCTGTGGCAAGGGACGTTCGAAGAAATGATTCCAGAGACAATGCTGGGGGCAAGAAGGAAGAAAAGCGCCTATATCGGCCAGGACCAAGATTCGACACTTACACTCCTTTGAACGAGACCGTCGAAAATATCTTCCTTGCCACCCAAGGCGAAGTTAGATACAAACGCCCACCATACAAGAAGGAATCAGATAACGCACAGAAGTCTGGAAAGTTCTGCCGCTTCCACGAATCTCACGGGCATGATACCAACGAATGCCATCATCTCCGAGATCTGATTGAGGAACACATCAGAAGAAAGAAACTGGAACGTTATGTAAAAGGTCAGGACAGGACCCCAGCTCCTGCCAATGAAAACCCAGGGCTACCCTCACCGGGGGCCGACAGAGGTAACCGCAACGCTAGCAGCTCTAGTCAAGAAAAGATAGTGGTCCATACCATCTCAGGAGGGCCACACATCGCAGACAGAAGCTGGAAAGAGATGGAAAGATACTGAAAGTTGCTTAGAGACAATAAAGACTATGTCAATTCGGTTATAGAAGAGCGCCACCCGAAGCGGAAAGAAAGTGATGACATCACATTCGGTAAGCGTGACCTAGAAGGAAGGCAGTACCCTCACATGGATCCCATGGTCATCTCTGCCCGACTTGGTCCCGCCGAAGTTTACCGAATCCTGGTAGACACTGGAAGCTCAATAAACATCCTGTTCAAACACGCATTCGACAAAATGAAGCTATCAATGAAGGATGTATCTCCCTGCGATAAACCACTACACGGTTTCACTGGAGATGCGAAAATGCCCCTCGGGCAACTGGACCTCTTTATTGAGATTGGAAGCCATCCCCGCTCCGTTGTACGGAAACAGACGTTTGTGCTAATAGAAAACCATTCGGCCTACAACGCCTTCTTAGGAAGACCAGCCTTGTCCGACTTCCAAATTGTCCTTGCCCCATGGTGCCTGAAAATGAAATTTCCAACAGACAATGGAGTAGGGGAAGTGGAAGGAGACCAGGATATTGCACGAGACTGCTATGTAACTGAACTTCGCAACAACCACAGGAAGGATAAGGGGAAAGGTGTAGAGATTGCCCTCTGCACAAAAAGCCTTGAAGCATAGCAACTAAAGAAAGCCCCTCCTCTTCGATACACCAGCGACCCTTTCAATGAATTAGACCCTAGGGACAAAGAGGAGGAGGCCACCGCCGAGCCTGCAGAGGCTATGGAGTTTATATCTGTAGACAAGCACGACTCAAGTAGACTACTGAAAATTGGGTCCCAACTAAAAGCTGAATTGAAGGAACAACTCATCGATTTTCTCCGCCACAACTTGGATGTATTCGCATGGTCACACGCCGACATGACTGGAATCTCCCCCGACATAGCCTGCCACGTATTAAACATTGATCCTACCAAGGCGCCTGTAAAACAAAAAAAGAGAAGTATGGGGGCAGAGCGATCAGCAGCCCTCGATGAAGAAGTAAAGAATCTACTCGCCAATGACTTCATACGAGAAGCTGTTTACCCGGAATGGATCGCCAACCCGGTACTAGTAAAGAAGGCTAATGGGAAGTGGCGGACCTGCATCGACTTCTCCAACCTAAACGACGCCTGCCCAAAGGATTGCTTCCCACTTCCCAGAATCGACCAACTTGTAGACAGCACAGCCGGGCACGAGCTCCTATCTTTTATGGACGCATACTCAGGATATAACCAAATTCCTATGCATGCTCCCGACCAAGACTACACTAGTTTCATCACCGACCGAGGTTTGTACTGCTATAAGGTAATGCCTTTCGGACTTAAAAATGCAGGAGCCACCTACCAGCGCCTCGTCAACAAGATGTTTGCGGGGCTAATAGGACAAACTATGGAAGTATATGTGGACGACATGCTGGTGAAATCACGGAAAGTCAAAGATCACGTAAGCCACCTAGGCGAAATGTTCCAAGTACTTCGACAGTATGGAATGAAGTTGAATCCACTAAAGTGCTCCTTTGGAGTATCATCGGGAAAATTCTTAGGGTTCATCGTCCATGCCCGAGGGATTGAAGCAAACCCTGAACAAGTCCGAGCGCTAAGGGGTATCAAGATACCTTCCACCCGAAAGGAAATGCAAAGCCTAAATGGAAAAGTGGCCGCCCTAAGCCGATTCATCTCCAAGGCAACGGACAAGTGCGTCCCCTTTTTCGAAGCTCTAAAGAAAGATAAAGGAAAGTTCGAATGGACGGACGAATGCTTAATCGCTTTCCTTAACCTAATCGAACACCTCCAGAAACCACCGGTACTCTCGACTCCAAGCGAAGGCGAAGAATTATACCTATACCTTGCTGTGTCATCTCACGCTCTAAGCGCTGCCTTGGTAAGGGAAGACAACCGCACGCAACGACCAGTTTACTTCATCAGCAAAAGGTTTACTGGGGCAGAAGTCAGATATCCTAAACTTGAGAAGTTAGCATACTGTTTACTAATCACATCACGGAAATTGCGTCACTACTTCCAGTCCCATTCCATCAAAGTTCTGACCGATCAACCGCTGAGGCAGGTACTCCATCGTCCCGACACTTCTGGGCGATTACTTAAATGGTGCATCGAACTGAGTCAGTATGATATCACCTATCACCCTCGCACCGCCATCAAGGGACAGGCCATGGCTGATTTCATTGCAGAGTTCACTACCAACGAAGATCAGGAGCAATTGGAAATAACAGAAGATATCAAGTGGAATCTCTTTATGGATGGTGCATCAAACGAACAAGGCTCGGGGGAAGGTGTGCTAATAACCACTCCCAGGGGAAACAAACTGCACTATGCTATAAGATTGGAGTTCGCCGCCACCAATAACGACGCAGAATATGAAGCAGTGATAGCCGGACTAGAAATTGCCATAGAAATCGGAGCCAATTCTTTGTGTCTTCATAGTGATTCTAAACTTATTATTAATCAAATACTAGGAGAATTCCAAGCTCAAGAGGAACGACTCATAGCATATCTAAAGAAGACCAAGTTGCTTCTCAGCCGATTGGACCACTACTTAGTCAAACACATCCCTCGGGAAGAGAACCAAGAGGCCGACGAATTGGCAAAGCAAGCAAGTATGAGAGACATCGCCATCTTTGGGGCAGTAACCATCTCAAAGCAAACGGCCCCAAGTTTTGAGCAAGTGAATCTGATAGCTGCAACCGAAGAAGCAACTTGGATGACTCCCATCCGAGACTACCTACAAAATGGCACACTACCCAACGGGCGTAACGAAGTCAAGAAAATCTTGAGGAAATCGTCCCGCTACACAATACAAGAAGACATCCTCTATCGGCGCGGGTTCTCTAACCCATTATTAAGGTGTGTCGCCGGAAGGAAGCCAAGGAAATCTTATCCAACATTCACCAAGGAAGCTGCGGAGATCACACCGGAGGGCAAACGTTAGCAAAAAAGATACTCCGATACGGATATTTCTAGCCCACCTTAAGCAAGGACGCCTTAGATTTCGTCAAGAAGTGTGACAGATGCCAAAAATTTGCTAAGATTCCTCGGCTACCAACAACCGAGATTACTCAGATGACCAGCCCATGGCCCTTCGCAATATGGGGAATTGACTTAATCGGCGAGCTACCAATGGGCCGAGGCGGGGCCAAATATGCTATAGTGGCAGTTGATTATTTCACCAAATGGGTGGAAGTGGAACCTCTGAATAAAGTATCTTCAGCAAAAGTTATTAACTTCTTAATCAAAAATGTTCTATGCAGGTACGGAGTCCCACTCAAAATCATATCAGATAATGGACTTCAGTTTGACAGCGAGGAATTCGCCAACTGGTTCCAAGAACATGGAATTCATAAAAGCTTCTCATCCGTAGCATATCCCCAGGCAAACGGACAAGTCGAAGCAGTCAACAAAATTCTGAAAACTCTGATAAAAAAGAAGCTCGAAAAGTCAAAGGGCGCTTGGGTGGATGAACTCCCTACGGCACTGTGGGCCTACCGCACATCTTTCAGAACATCAACGGGGCACACTCCTTTCTCTTTGGCATACGGATCAGAGGCTATGCTCCCGGTTGAAACCATTGTGCCTTCCCACCGTAGGATCCACTATAACCCGGAAGAGAATGAAGAGCTCCTCCACATGTCTTTGGATCTAGTTGAGGAGAGAAGAAATGATGCAGTCCTTAAAACAACAGCCCACAAGCAGAAAGTGGCGGCACACTACAACTCCAAAGTCAAGCATCGTACCTTACAAGAAGGGGATCTTGTCCTCAAGCGTATCTTCCCTCGTCCCGGAGCACTAGACCCCATCTGGGATGGACCATATGTAATTCATAAAGATCTCCACAATGGAGCTTATATTTTGTCAACAGTGGACGGAGAGGTGTTCCAGAGGGCATGGAACATCCAGCACCTCCGTCGATACTTTTCTTAACTTGTACTGCCCATATGAAGTGAATTAACAAAGAGAATCAGTGGACGTAGGCCTTTTTCATGCCGAACCACTTTAAAAAAACTTTGTCTCTTTTTTAACTTGTTCCTTTATATCTTGGCTACTTGTTAACTTTATCCTTTTCTGTTGAACAAAATCCTATGCGTATAGCATTTCCACTCAAAGCACTCCACGGTGCAACTTCACCTGGGCAAAACCTAACAGGTACTATGCGAATCTATGCCCTCGCCAATGAGACACTTTTGCTCCAGCATCCCTCTGCTGCGGTTTAACTCATTGCTCGCGATGGCCCTTAAAGCCAACTGTAATGAGCCGATTATAAGCCACCGAGAAGGCCGACTATAGCCGAGGCAGCTCATTACGGCGTTAGGCTCGCCGGCAACTGTGAACCGACTATAAGCCCCAACATAAGGTGTGGCCAGCCAGGGGCAGTTCACAGTTGACGATCGGCACCCATGCTAGCCGGCCACAGTAAATCGAATAATACCCACGATTACGGGCCATAATGGCCCGGGTAGTTACTGTGCGCGATCTCGGCTCCGATGTGTCTTAAGTGCGGCTGTGGTAAAAAAGAATTAACTCCCCGCGGAGGCGTAAGATGGGTGACAAATGTCTCCAAGACCCACAGCTAGGGAAAGTGACTACAAAACCCGTTTGCCACGAACTTAAGCACATCTAAGGCCTTCCGTGATTGGAAGTTTTACTTTTTCTCATATTTCAATTTTATTTGAAAAACTTTTCTCCTATCCTCTATAACAACCCCTAAAGTACAGGACACGGAATAGGAGGCATTCGCTAATGGGAGTCGGAACCCATAACGGGACACCAGGCCGCATTTCATACTTAATCACACAAGACATTCAAAACCGCCATCTACAATTAGAACGTGAAAGGCGGTATTTTCTTCTTTTGTGTACAAATACATGACTATAATTTGTTCACACCACACGCTAATATTACAAGTCATGAAATTATGTTTTAAAACCAGAACCTGACATCAAACACAATTCAATTACAAGAATATACACAACTATATTTCTCATACGACATGTCAAAATAGCAATGAACATTCGAAAGACAACAAAATCAGCTTAAGTTAAAGAATTACACATCAAGAACAGAGCTATTTATTACAAGTAGCAAAAGAATTACAACTTAAAAGTTATTCTACTATTTTAAGACTAACATATACGGCCATGCCAAGTCTACAAAAAGAATTTTCCAGGTCCGATCAAGGGGCCGGCTGCATTGGAGTTTTTTCCTTGTCCTGTTGACCGCCTGTCCAGTCAGAGAAAGGATTCATTAGTGATAAGCAACCAAAGTTAATGGAGAGACTAAAAAGGAAGACTTACCAGCACCTGCTTCTTGACTATCCTGGTCGTCATCCTCAACTTGCACACCTGCCTCCTCAGCAGCAAGCAACCGCATACCCTCCTTCACCGCCATCTTCTCCTCCTTGCAAACTGGGCAGTGACCACATCCATGCTGAAAGCCACACCACCATATCTATCCGCATCAGCCTTAGCCTCCTCCAGAGCCCGAAGATAGATCTTGGCCATGACCCTAGGATAATCATCCATCCAGGATAGGTTGCCCTGCTTCTAGGTTCGGAAGTACATGTCCTGGAGCATTTCGTCCATCATCTCCTCATTCTCCTCAAACTCCCTCATCCAGGCCTCGGAAGCCGACAACCTTCCAACAGCAGCTTCTCTCTCCAAACGGTATCTCGAGCAGTCAGCCTGAAGGGATTTCCGCATCGCCTCCATCTCCTCCTTCAGCCTAACCTGAGCGAGCTCTGTGGCTTCAAGCTTCCCCGACACCTCCTCTACCCGCTCAAGATCCGCCCTCCGAACCTCATCCACTGTCGAGATGGCCATATTTATCTGTTCCTTGCAGGCGGCCTCCATCTTCCGTAGTTCCGCCTTACTAGCCTCCTCCATAGCCTTCCTCAACCACCCAGAGGCAGCCTCATGCTGAGAAATCTGAATGGCCTGGTCAGCGAGCTGTTTGGCCTGGTCCGAAACCATCAATCTTAGTCGGATGTTGGCACTCCCAATCTCCTCTCCAGCCTTAACCAGCCGAGCATGATGCCCCATCAGCTTCCTAGTCTCCTCCGCCACCCGATCAATACTAGCCTTGGCCTCGTCTCCCATGGTAACTATCCGAGTGGTAAGTAGATCAAGATCTAAGGACTTAGCCTCATCAAGCACCCGTACCATGGGATTGCGGGGAAGAAGGTGCTCACCAGTAACCTCGTCAAAGGTAATGTCGTGGGAACTTGGATCCAGATCAGGATGACCCGCAAATGGATTACGAGCCAAGTCAGGACGATCAATATGAGTAACGGAAGGGTTTCCGGATGGGTGCGAAGAGGGTGCAAACTCGCTGTCCTCCTCCGTGATATCATGAAGAGGCTGAGTCGGGAGCTGAGGACCGGGCGAAGCTTCGGATAAAGGATGACTCCTCTTTCTCTGTTGAATACCCTCTTCGATAACCCCGAGAAGAGGACGGTAGCCGACTACATCCCCGGAGCGGTGGGTCGAAGGCTTCGGCTTGACAGAAGTTTTGGAAAGCTTGTACTGTTCAAGCCTGTGCTGAAGATCTGAGGCCTTGGCCGTTTTACCTGCTCCTGATATGAAGAAAAAGTGTCACAAGCATATATTGATCTATAATTCGAGAAAACACGGCAAATTAAAAGATAATAAGAAAGGAAACACATCTGTGGTTGTACAAACCCTGGGGAGGAGTAGGATACTGCAATAAGTCGTGGATTTCATTCCAGGACGGGAGCGGGTCATAAAATATTCCTAAGTCCCTATCATAAATGGAGCCCGCAGGAATCAAAAGTTCACCTTGAGTCGTCGGAGCCACCTTGGCTGGAATAGTCTGAGGAGGCTCGCTTGCGCCAGTTCCAGCCTTGTCAGCTTTCCCAGTTTTCTCTACCAAAGCCGGATCTTCGTCCAGCTCCTCGAAAGCCTGGTGGAACGCATCATCCGTCCACTCCTGAATCTTACCCGCTTGCCCAGGAAGCAAGGCCCCGATACCATCGCCACCTTTATCACCTTCCCGACCATCTCCACCCTCACCTCTTTCCTCCTCTATGTCTTCCTCCTCCTGGGTAAGTGGACAATTGCTGGGGGAGGGACCGTCCGACTTCTTGAGTTTCTTACCTCCGACAGCTGGAGGTTTTGTGAAAGGTTTCCTCTTGCTACTCTCTACTGTAACACCTTCCTTAGTCTGAGCAGCCGCCCTCTCCTCCGCCGTTTCGCTCAGCTTGACTACCGACTGCTGTGGAAGGATTAAGTTATACTCCAGAAGGGTCGCATTTCTGATCAGGAAGGCAGATGATCTATATTTCCCGAGAATAGCTTCTATCTCAGCCGCCGTCTGAACCAGGCGGTCAGTCTCCACAACCGCAAAGCCACCTATCGCTAGCAAAAATGAGAAAGTATGAGAAGAAGCATCGCAATCGTAATGGAAATTATAAGTAAAAGCATCAACTTACATACAGAAGTAAAGCGCCGAATTGAAACGGAGTCGTCCCTGACAAAGAACCATTCCTTCTTGAACATGCTGAATTTGGAATACTGGTCCAAGACCGGCTTGAAGGTCACAGCTGACTCCAAGCTAATGTATGGGGACCCCTTCTTATAGCCCCTCAGATTATATAGATACCGGATCTCTCGGTTGGAAGGAGCACGACCATACTTCCTCTGGAAAATGACGAAGAGGCTCACCAGTATAGCATAGGAGTTGGGTTGAAGCTGGAACAGGGCCACCTTTAGATATGTGAGGAAGCTGGCTATCCAAGCGTTAAGAGGAGGAATGGCACCACACATGCAGTGGTATCTGCTGTAGGCGAAGTACCCTTCAGGAGGGTCATACGGCATAACGTCTCTCCCAGGCAATAGCAAGTGTGCCCTATCGATTCCAAAGGATCGGGAAATGACATCAAGCTGCTCCTCCTTGAGGGAGCTAGGAAAGCAATCGGGTGGGGAGTTCATAAGTTCCTGAGGGCCATACCCGTCCACTAGCGATCTCGGGGTTGGTCTGTGACGTTCTTGATTCGGCTGAGCTGGGGGCACGGCAGAGGAACCTCCTTCGCCCCCGGATTTCTTCTTGTCTGATCGAGTTTCCGCTTTACGAGACATTATCTGCAAACACAAAGAAGAAGGTCGTTAGACTAAAGGAAGTAAAGAAGCGAGTGTGTGCAGTCTAGAGTTTCACTCATAAATGCTCAAATTCCCATTGTCATTCGGTAAGGTGAAGGTTAAAAGTTCATTCGGCTTTCACGTCACTCGTGTTCATTCGGCATTCACATACGCGAGTTTATTCGGCATTCACGTCACTCGTGTTCATTCGGCATTAACATACGCGAGTTCATTCGGCATTCACATACACGAGTTTATTCGGCATTCACGTCACTCGTGTTCATTCGGCATTCACATACGCGAGTTCATTCGGCATTCACATACGCGAGTTCATTCGACATTCACGTCACTCGTGTTCATTCGGCATTTAAACATACCTGGATCGGTAATTAGGTTGGCTCAGTAATCAAGTTGGTTCGGCTGTCTCAAAACGATGAAGAATGATAGTAACCTAATGCCTCTATTTATAAGCAAAACAAGCCGGACCACCCAACATGCTTCCCACCGAACCAGATCCTTCCTAACACCCAAGACCGAACGAAGCCATCCCAGTCACAAGAAAATAAAGCGCGGCACCTATAAGCACGTACCCCACTTTGGGGGCCAAGTGTTGGATATATTTCATCCGGTCTCCCCGAACCAAACAAGCCGGACCATCCAACATACTTCTCACCGAACCAGACCCTTCCCAATTCCCACCGAACCAACTCCTCTTCCACACATCCTGCCGAACCAACTCCTCTTCCACACCTCACCGGACCAACCTTCCTCCACAGAGCCACCGAACCAACTCCTCTTCCACACCTCCTACCGAACCAACTCCTCTTCCACACCTCACCGGACCAACCTTCCTCCACAGAGCCACCGAACCAACACCTCTTCCACACCTCACCGGACCAACCTTCCTCCACAGAACCACCGAACCAACTCCACACCGGACCAACCTCACCATCCTACCACCGGTCCAAGCAAACTACTGGTCCATTCTACACTCCAACCACCTCCGAACCAAGCAATGACGAACCAAGACGTACCAGGCCAGATCACATCAGCCCAGGCCCATCAGCAACTATACACATCTTGGACCCCTACCCCTAGCCTCACTCTATAAATAGAGGGGCAGGGGTACAACAATGGGGACAAGTTTGAGAGCTCAAGCACGGAAGGGACTTTCAAACAACTTTCTTTTACTTGTATCAAAGCTTTGTACTTGTAATCAGAATAAGAGAAGAGAAATAACATATAAAGTGGACGTAGGCACATTCTGGCTGAACCACTATAAATCTGCGTGTCTTTTTACAGTTTAGCCCCTGTTTTTCATATATTTGCATAAATCGCTCAAATCACTAAGAATAACATAAGATCTACTAAATCACACAACTTCGAGGTGTTTGCCCATTTTTTGTGCAAACAATCTCCAAATTTTTCTAAAATCTATCAAACATTGCACAAGCAATCAATTCAGTCAAAACAACCATACTTATTAAACTTTTTTAGGAATTTAGAATTTACCTTCCCCTGCAAAAAGCTTAGGGTAATCCATCTTTATCTTATCCTCTAACTCCCATGTACAATCATTAGAGTCTAGGCTCCATTGAACCTTTACCAATTTCAGAGTTTTGCTCCTTAACTTCTTTTCCTCGTTAACTAAAATCTCCACTGGTTCTTTCTCATAGACCAAATCAGGATTTATTTGAACTTGAGTGGGTTTCTCTAGAATTTCCTCTTTATCATGCACCCATCTCCTAAGTTGTGATACATGAAATACATTGTGCATTGCACTCATCTCTTCTGGTAGCTCCAACTTATATGCTAATGAACCTATTCTTTCCAAAATCTTGTAAGGTCCAACATATCTTGGGGTAAGTTTTCCCTGCTTGCCAAACCTCAACACCTTCTTCATAGGTGAAACTTTGATGAAAACATACTCACCAACTTCATATTCTACCTGCTTCCTCCTTACATCTGCAAACTTCTTTTGCCTATCTTATGCTGCTGCCATTCTTCTCCTCACAAGTTCAATTTTCTCTGTAGTCTCTTTAACATACTCAGGCCCTAAGACAGCCTTTTCTCCTGCTTCAATCCAACATACTGGTGACAAACATGGTTTTCCATACTAGGCTTCAAATGGTGCCATGCCTATGGTGCTTTGATAAATATTGTTATATGTAAATTCAGCCAAATGGAGGTGATCTTCCCAATTACCTCCAAAGTCCAATGCACATGCCCTCAACAAATCCTCCAAAACTTTATTTATTACTTCAGTTTGACCATCTGATTGAGGGTGGTATGCAGTACTCAAGCATAATTCACTCCTCATGGCTTCTTGGAAGCTCTTCCAAAATCTGGATGTAAAGATTGTGTCCCTATCACTCACTATAGTTTTAGGAATTCCATGCAACCTTACTACTTCTTTCATGAATATTTGAGCTAGTTTAGGTGCATTTCTTTCTGCCTTCACTGGTATAAAGTGTGCCACTTTAGTCAATCTATCAACTACTACCCAAATGCTTGTATTTCCTCTCTTTGATCTAGGCAGACCATCTATGAAATCCATAGATATATCTTCCCACTTCCACTGTGGTATGCTTAGAGGTTGTAATAGGCCTGAGGGTCTTTGGGTTTCTGCCTTGACTTGTTGGCAAGTCATACACTTTGCAACATGTTTGGCCACATCTGTTTTCATCCCTCTCCACCAATAATCCCTCTTCAAGTTTTGGTACATCTTGGTGCTGCCTGGATGTATAGAATATTTGCTCCTATGATATTCATTAAGTATCTCTTCCTTCAATCCTATATCCTTTGGAACACATATCCTACCTTTATTCCTTAAGTAACCATTCTTATCAATGTGGTAGCTCACTACTTCTTCTCCTTTTTCTATTAGAGCTTTCTTTTCTAATAAATCTGGATCTTCCTCTTGCATTTTCCCCACTTTCAAAATTAAATCTGATCGCAAAGTTATCAAACTTAATTTTCCTTTACTCCCTTCTTCAATCATCTCCATGTTTACCTCATTGTTTTCCTCAATTTCCAAATCAGTAAGTAGAGATAAATTTCTAAACTCTTCTATCATTAACATAGCTACTTTTGCATGCTGCCTGCTCAAAGCATCTGCAACCTTATTAGCTTTCCATGGAGTATAAAGTATGTCTAAATCATATGCTGCTAGAAACTCAACCCATCTATGTTGCCTCATATTTAAATCTTTTTGTGAAAAGAGATATTTCAATGCCTTATGGTCAGTGTATAAAATAAACTTAGCACCTAGAAGATAATGTCTTCAGAGCTTTAGTGCATATACCACTGCTGCCAACTCAAGATCATGGGTTGCATACTTTGATTCATGTGGCTTCAATTGTCTTGATGCATAGGCTATAACTTGATCTTGCTGCATCAATACAGCTCCTAGCCCAGAACCACTTGCATCAGTATAAACAATTAAATCCTCATTTCCTTCTGGTACTTTCAATGCTGGTGCATTGACTAAGGCCTCTTTGATTCTACTAAAGGCTTGTTCACATTTCTCAGTCCATATAAAGGGTTGGTTCTTTCTAGTTAGGTTGGTAAGAGGTGATGACATCTTAGAAAAATCTTTTATAAATCTTCGATAATACCCTGCCATTCCCATAAATGACCTAACTTCTCCTACTGTGCTTGGCCTTTTCCATGCTTGGATTGCCACAATTTTATTAGGGTTCACTGAAATGCCTTTGGCAGATATAACATGCCCAAGGAAATGCACTTCTTCTTTCCAAAATGCACACTTAGAAATTTTGCTTTTAAATCTTTTTCTCTTAATCTAGACAAAACAAGGTGTAAGTGATTTTCATGTTCCTCTACTGTTTTAGAATAAATCAAAACATCATCAATAAAAATCAATACAAACTTGTCTAATTAATCCCTGAATATCCTATTCATCAAGTCTACAAAGTATGATGGGGCATTTGTCAACCCAAATGGCATGACAAGAAACTCATATAAACCATACCTAGTGTTAAAGGCTGTATACTTAACACTTGAGTTCTCAACCTTCATCTGATGAAACCCAGATGCCAGGTCTAACCTAGAAAATATTTTTGCTCCACTAAGTTGATCAAAAAGATCATCAATTCTAGGTAAGGGGTACTTGTTTTTGATAGTGACTTTGTTTAGCTCCCTGTAATCTATACATATCCTTAAAGTACCATCATGTTTCCTTACAAACACTACTAGAGCACTCCAGCATGAATTTCTTGGTCTTATAAATCCTTTGCTTTCCAATTCTTCTAACTGTTTCTTCAACTCCTTCAACTCACTTGGCCCCATCCTAGTAGGTTTCTTAATAATTGGACTTGCTCCTGGTATGAGACTAATATGAAATTCCACTGGTCTATGGTGTGGGATACCCTTAACTTCTCCAAACACATCCAAGTAGTTGCTAATTATGGGGATTTCTTCAATAGAAGGCTCACTGGAATCCTTATTTAAGTCAATCAAATGATATAATTTCCTTTCTTTAGCTATTTCACATAAAATTGTGATTCTTTGGCCTTAAGATTTTGTAATGATATGGTGGATGAGTCTAAATTAATAATGGCTTTGTATTGCCTTAACCAGTCTACACCCAATATAACACCTATATTTGGGTAATTTAAAACATATAAATTGGAAATAAAAACATTTCCTCCTATGTTTAATTCCACATCCACACAAATCATGTTTAAAACACTAGAACTTCCCAATTGGCTTTCCACTAACAAAGGGGTTTCAACCAGTATACAATTTAATTTAAGCAATGCAACTAATTCATGGGAAATCAGAGAATGTGTTGCCCCTGTATCATACAATACTGATATGGATAGGGTACAAATAAATAAGGTACCTTGCACTTGACCATGGTTTTCTGCAATAGCCTCTACTGTGGATTTTCTTTTGCTCTCCAAACTTGCTAGCTTCCCTTGCTGTTTATACTAAGGGAAATTTCTCTTGATATGTCCCTCTTTACCACATAGGTAGCACTTGAAAGCTCCTCCCTTCAATTCTGGACACCTTGGTTTGATATGTCCTTCTTTTCCACAATGATGACACACTATTTTCTTCTTTGTATCAGTGGTCTTAGTATCATTGGTTTTCTTGCTTTCTGTCTCCTCCTTCTTTTTGTCATAGGGGTGATACCTTCCCTTATTTTCCTTGTTGTTGTTGTTTTAAAACTCGTATACTTCTCCCTCTCCTTGTCATGTTGCTCAAACTTTAAGGCCAGATCAATGACTTGATCAAAAGTTTTATCTGCATATGGAAACATAGCCCTACTAAGCCCTGGGTTTAAACCCTTAATATACCTATCATTCTTTGATGCCTCATCAGCCACAAGCATGGCTCCATACTTAGACAAGCCCTCAAACCTATGAGTATACTCAGTTACATTAAAGGTTCCCTGCCTAAGTCTGATGAATTCTTCAAGCAATAGAGTTTTGGCTGATGCTGGAACAAATCTAGCCTTCAACATCTCCTTGAATTGATTCCAAGTGATTTCATTCTCAATTCTCCCAGCTATGACTACCTCCCACCAGCTTAAAGCCGCACCTTTCAGTTGTCTTGAGGCCACTTGCCTCTTCCTTTGATCATCCAATTGCATGTCATTGAAAATTCTGTCCAGTGTTCTCAACCATGCTTGAATTTCCATCACATTTTCAGTCCCTTCAAAGCTCTTGCCTCCCAGATTGGTATAAGTCTTTAATAGTTTTGAAAGCTCCTCATGTGGGTTCTCAAGTCTCTTCCCTACTCCATCCCTCAAAGCCCTCATAAAGTCTTGCATATCAAGCATTTGTGGTGTACTTGATCCTGCATTGTGATGGGATCCTCTTCCTACTATGATTGGATAACTAGAGTATGGGTAGATAGGGTTAGTTTATCATGAGTATTTTTTTCTTTTGCTATAACTTTCTATCTGTATTATTATTTTACTCAAACAAACAACCAGTACATACATATGGTTATAGTACTTCAATCAGTCAATACAATCATTCTTAGCTATGTATAGTTTTAACATAGCTCTGATACCAAATGAAATGACCCTATTTTATTCACCTAATTTTTACTAGGATTTTTTTTTCATTAATAAATTTCCTAGAGTCATTTAGCCTTTCTATTAAATTATTCAGGATCCTAATTTTCCTACTAATATATTTATATCAGTTCATTAATAAATATATTCACATACATGTGAGGTTGTATGTGACCCTCTTGCTTGGATCAGAGTGTTGGTAAGCAAAAGTGCATCCTGATTGAACATGAGTTTTTAATCAACTAGTACATAGCTTATTTTCCATGATTTTGATATTTGAGTCAGGGTAATGAATGCCATAATCATATGTAATTTATACTTAGTAACTTTGACCATTTCTATGGTGATTGTCTGTTAGTTTGACATAGTAAAGTGGTCTTAGATTATATAGCAAGTCATTCTAATTTTAGTCTAATTGTTTGATATTTGATCAAAACCAGAAAGAAAATGATATACACATTTATCATTTTCAACATGAACTATCTTTATCCCAACTTCTTTTATATTTAAGGCCCAAACAGTTTAGTGATTCTTTCACAATTACATTGTTATGTTTCCCTGAATCTAATCCATTCCCTAATCCCTGAGTTACCTCAGTTTTGTACTAATTTAAGGGTTGCTTTACTGGATTTATGAAATCCAGAATTTTATGGTCATAAAGCATAGGTGATGTATATGTGGTTTGTGTGTATATCAGATGTGTAGGGCTATCTGAACTAAGGATGCTACTCAACAATACAAGTGAATTTCTTAAATATTTGGTCTTGTCTTTATACATGCATTTGCAAAGAAAGCTTAAGATTTTACAATTGCATTTTCTTTCTTTTAGACCCAAAAACTCTGGTCATCTTGATCAACCCAGACCTCACTATTTTTGAAGTGGGTTAATCTTATGACTAGACCATTTAAACATTAGTGCCTGGCTATTGCAATGTGAATTCAGATACAAGATACTTGAAAAATCTCTTAGAACATATACACATTTTTATACAGTGCACAAAAATACATAATTTCTTTTATCAAAATACTTCAGCATATAGGCACAAAACTCTTTAAAGAATATTCTTAGCCAAACTCAGATTTTAACCTCAAAACTTAAAGCTTTTAAGTGACTTAAGATTGACTAATACAAAATATATATATATATATATATATATATCCATTTCTCAAATATAGGCATTTGTCATCTACAGATTTCTGCCATAATACTCAATTATATTTTCTTGCATAGATTCAACTAAGTCTTTGATTTTTCTTTTCCAACTTTAATACATTACCAGATTCAATTGGAAACAACTAAATAAAATCCAAAAATTAAGATCATTACATATCTACTAAGGCAGATCTATAAAACTTCCAAGATTACATGCAAGTAGTACATTCTAAGCTCTTATTTCATTCTAATTTAGCATGCTTATCCAATCATTCATTAGCCATTGCATCTTCCTATTTAGAACCAGCATTCCCTGTAAGAGCATTAGAGGCTGCCCCATTTTAAATGAGACACCCCAGATGCCATAAGCAAACAAGGGTCAGATACAAGATCTGGTATGAGCAATATCAAAATTTCCGTGATATTAAGTAAATAAGTGAGACATAAACATTTTGTATAGGTTGGCATAGTTTCTTTGATCAATTTGCCTGACTTGTTTGTGATATATATTGCGCATATTTGATCAGTATTAAGACTAATTATGTACACACATTCAACTATGCAAACATACATTTCAAATAGAAATACTCAGGAACTATCATAGCTCCAGTCCAACCAACCTAGAAATATCACAAGTTCCTACTTCATCAATTTAAGGTTGCATTTGCCAAATTTCTTCCTAGCCTCATCTGCCATAAAGGAATCACGGGGACACATTGCAATAAAATAATTCACAATATTGCACAAAGATCTCAGGGCTTAAACAAGCCATGTGCCAACTTGCATAATTTAAATACAACAAGCATTCCAGCAGTCTTCTTGGCTCACAATCCTTAGTTTATTTACTAAGTGTTCATGTTTGATCCTATCATGATATAGCTAGGTGACTGAATCACAGTGTACATGAAACATTACATAAAACTCACAAGCATAATTCAAAAACAAGCTAACATTCATATCCAGGGGAAATCATATTTTCAAATATTCTGGTTTAAAGAAAATACAAGAATATTTACAACTGTGAATAGAGACCAGGCATAAGGGTTACTATTGTTTCATAAGCAACCATGTTTGAACTAAATTCAAGATCTAGCTTAAACAAGATTTTTGGCTCATGATTTTCTATTGGATCAAGGGTTCAGCTCTTTCGGATATTTCCATTGCAACCTTGAATCTTTCATTTGAGCCTCAGCACTTACACAAGTATAATGCAACTCATATATATTTTGATTTCTATATTTTTCATGCCATATCTAAACCAGTTACAAGTATTCTCTATTTACTTTCATGATTTCATACTTTAACATTTCTGGGTGTATAACCAAACAGAGCAAAATACTCAACCATCAAAGCAATTAAAAGCATTCAGAAACACCCATTAAGGCATCCATTAAAACCATAGTAATAAAATCAAAAATAGGTAGAAAAATAACATAAACTGGGCTGCCTCATAACAGGACTTAATGCCATGGGTTTAGTGAGATTACTCACAGAAAATGCTTCTCTTGCTTAATCCAGAAAAGAAACCTTTTAAAATTTGCTTTTCTACTTGCAATTATTTTTCTTCCTTGTTTTCTTAAATGTCTCGGGTAGAAAATGATTTTTTTGGTTTATACTTGGATTTATAAGAGAGGTTTTCTAGGGTTTTACAAGTGTAAAATCTCATTCCTACCCTGGCCAATACTCATGCATTTTGCATTTCAGATTTGTTTATTTTCACCCTTAATACCCCGGCTATATGTGATACTTGCCTCCCCTTCATTTTGCTTTTCCAGAATATATCATATTCTTATCAAGTCATGATAATTGTGTGACATTGTCACTTGTTTATTTTTCTAAAAATCCTCCTTTCTATTTTCTGCCTAAAGCAATTGTTTTGCTTGCAATTTGTCTTTTGCTATTTTAGTGTTACACTTTCCCTTGCTTATTTCTTTTTAATATTTTCAGTATTTACAGAAATGTACATATGCATACATATCTTATCTAGGCTTATTTAACTTCTACTTAATTTCAGAAAGACATGCACATATATGTGTATACATGTTTCAAATCCTTATCTAATTTTTCTTGGGCTTAATATTAAGTAAAATCTATTTACTGATTCAAGACAAAGCTTGCTTTTACTTATTTTCTAGAATAATTCATATAATTCCAGAAATCAAATATCCATGTTTGGTTTAATAATTTTCATCACAAAATCATGTTTGTAATGCTTTTTAATTCTTGTTTTAGTTTCAGGAAATTTGGAGTTCTTCCTTGTGCCATATCAGTGTGCACGTGCACACTTGCACACAATTAACTCCATATATTCCTATACAAATAAATTCATATATTTTTCAAAATTCAACCAAAATAAGATTCCATCAATTTTTGGGGCATTACACCATACCACCATTTTTTAAAAGGTTAGTTTAGAGAAACCCAAATCTCAAATTCTTTTTATATTTCTTTCGGTAAATCCTTTTTAATCAAATCTATTTCATTCATTAAATATCTTTTACTTGAAATCCAAATCCATTTCAAAATACTTTCTATTTTTCCAAATTCATTATAAAACTCTTTATAAAACTTCTTCTTTTAACATTGAAAACCTTTCCCATTAGTTAAAAACATCACTAGTAAAACAATTTGCAAAATCATCCTTTAAATATTTTATTCAAAAATAAATAACTTTGAAACTGTTTCAAGTAAGAACTAAAATATTTATATTTACAAAATCAAATGGAGGCTTAATAACTATGATAGTTCTTTTAATTTGGTTTTACTTATCCAGTTTAATATGGGTATTACACAACAATAGATATGTAAGGGATTAACACATAATAATCAATCAACATAAGTAAATGTCCAAGATAATTGTAATAACAGAATGGTGTTGGTTGTGCTAATTAATGTCATTTAGTTTTCCTAATCATATGGGTTTACTTAAAGGTAGGCGACACAGAAATCGCTTGATTTAAAACAAACATGAAAAAAAAACAGTTTAAAACAAAACTGGTTGCTTAAACTTAAAGCGATTTTAAACAATTAAAATCTTATTAATTTGAATCAAATACTTGTTAAGTAGTACATAAACTCTAACTAAAATTAATTAAACCTTAATTAAATCTTATTAAAACATAATTAAACTTTAATCAAAGATTAATTAAATAAATCGCCTTTAAGATAATAATTAATTAATAATCATCTTAAATAAAAAATTAAATAAAAAATAATTAATCCTTAATTAACAATTAAATAATAATTTATTTTAATTAAGTATAAAATCATGATTAACTTAATTGATTAACATTTAAGTTTAAAAACCTTTATTAACTAATGATTAAGTACTAATTACCATTATTTATTAATTAATCAATTAAATAATCATTAAATAAACAAACAAATAAATAATTTTTCTCTAATTACTTAGTTAAAGTTAGAAAACATTTCCAAAAAGATTTCTAAGTGAAAAGAAGTTTGGATTAGAAAATTAGTTAAATTTTTCCGAAATACGCGTGTAGTGACTATCGCTATACGAACTGTAATTTCAAAACTAGAAATTTTCTTTTCTAACTTTCAAAACTTAAACCTTTTGAAAACTTATCCTTTCTAAAACTAAGCAATGTTTTGAAATCCAAAACAAAGATTTAATCTTGAAATACTTTAACTTTTTAAAAAAATATCCAAATTTCAAACTTTTAATAAGGGATTTTCATGTCGCTTTAAGTTAATAAGCGCTAACTTTCTTCAACATAAACTAACATGCACTAAACTTCATATCCACATTACAATTCATATCATATCACATAACCATAGCATTAGCTACATAATTTACAACCTTTACTAACTAACTTTCAAGTTCAAGTTAACTTATTCCACAAACCAATATACACATCTACAACCAATCATCATCACATCCAACATTATAATTATACCATATAAGCATCATTATTGACTACTAATTACACTTCAAATTTAAAGGCAATAACTTGGTTTAAAAAGGAGAACTTTATTCACCGAACTCAACTAAACTCTACTCGAATTTGCTCTAGCTTAAGATCTTTTGTTCCTAACTGGACGAAGTAGGTTTGTGGACCTTGGAAGGCTAAGGTGGCTTGACCTAATGGGGAAGTATAGCTCGGCCATGATTACGGTGGGGATGTTGGAGCTTGTTTTGAAGGGAATCGATTTTAGAGGTGAAGTAGGATAGTCTAACTTGATTTTAGAAGTGTTTAACTAGTCTTTCAACTTAGGAATTTAGCTAAGAAGCCATGAATGGATGAATAGAGATATAAAGAGGTATTAGGAAATAAAGAAGGAGGATGTAAGGTAGAAAATATGGGAAGAAGGTGGAGTATATATAGGCATAGAAAATAAGAAATTACCAAACTAACCTTGTATATATATAATAATATTTATTCATGTCATGAAAACATGGAAGCCCATGCTCCTTCCCACCCTAACTTTACATGTTATCCCCTTGATTCCCTCCTCCTCCATGCCTTAGGTACTATCCTAAGGTGCTAAGGTATGATATTATTAAATATAGGTTACTATTTAACATTATTTGCACCATGCTTGCTTTATTAAAGTCAAATCAGTATTAACTTAACCTAACAGCTACTTTATGGTAATAACACTTATTATTATCCTATGACATAAATATATACGTGTGCACATGTTACACCAATGTGCAAACGTTTTTCGACGATTTTCAATGCCGAAAAATCGTAGATACCAAAAATGATTTTCGGTCACATTTTCTATTTTTATTTGAACTAATTATTTTTGTAAACAAAATTGAAAATCTATTTTACCATCATTAGTTATTATTTAATAGAGTTATATTTTAATTATAAAACCTATTATTTTAATATTTAAAATTTATTAAATATTCGCAAATCAAGGTGGAAAATTCTGTAGTTGTTACAGGGATGTTACAGAATCCCTTCCTTAAATAAATTGCATCCTCGCAATTTATCGCACAGTAATATTACTTATTTTCTATAATATCAACTATATATATGCACACCTCCATCCGTATACACCATAATCAATCAAAACTGATTATCCAAGGTTCGATTAAAATCAAACAAATACATACCTAACGGTCAAAAACTAATCGGAGTATTTCAAGAAACACAATTAATCTTCTAACTTTATTATGCTCCAAATACAATCAAAATCCATTTTGTGTTCTCGGGATGCTTACCCAGCACAGAGTAATCAAGTTTGATGAAAACTTGAATCAATCCATTCTATGAACAATATCTTACACTTAGATATTGTTTTGTCAAAATATCTCCACCATTTAGATATCACTATCGATAAGCTGGCTAGTTGTATCAACCAGAATCCATAACCATTCAATGGATAAGTTAACACAATCAATTCCCATTACTATTCTTCCCTTATAAAATTTTCTAATCCCATTATGGTTTAACATGGTAAAAACTAGTTTCTACTTTATTCAGATAATCGGGTTCACAATCTTTCTAGTGATAACTCCTCTTTCGAAGTAGATAAAATAAACTTATGGAAACAAGATTACTAACATTTAATCATAACTACACAAATCCAAACAATTAATTATGCATGGATAGAGACAAATCTATTAGTTTCCACTATGCACTCTGCTTACTACTGAATCCTTCCCACTGAAATCCATCCCATAACATTTATCTCTGTAATGCACCCCTACTATAGGATTTTGATTAGGATCCTATTCGGTTTCATTAATCGAATTATTATCATTCATTTTTAAAGTTATTCCAAAAATATTATATCACTAATTTCAACAATCCAACATATCATAAAATTATATTCATAAGGAAACATACCTTCTAGGACCGATACATGCTTGCCTTTGTTCTGTTCAAATCATGGTTCCTCTATAGTGAACGCCTCACCTTCGAAACATTAAATTTTTTAACTCGTATATTACATACACGAGTTATTCTAAATCCTACTCAGGTTATACTGACTAAGTAATAACCTATGTCCGACTTTTCTATGGTCAAATATGTTTTGATTCATGATTTACTCAATTCTATCTCGACCTTCCTTTGATTCAATTATGTCATGCCTCAGATACAGTGACCACAATATCAAAGTGAGTTTACCGTCAATGTAACAACCCGGCACTACACCAGAAAAGACTTTTGGTAGTGTTGAAAAAACGCTACCATAATTGCAATAGCGTTTTAGAGAACGCTACGATACGACATGCAACTAAAAGTCTGAAACTTTTTGTTGCGTTGTAGTAAACGCTACAAAAAATCACCATATTGTTGCGTTTTTGAAATGCAACTATTGGTTTTTCTGTAGGGTTTAAAAACGCTACCAAAATGAACATTTTTTGGTTGCATTTTTGTTTGTATACTTTTTTTTGATTTTCTATCGCATTTTTAAAATGCAACTATATAATTTTTTATATTAGTTTACATTTGTTTTTCTAGCAGTTTTAAAACGCTACTAAAAGTTATTTGTTGTTTGGCAGCATATTTTAAATGCTGTTATTTACGGTGGATGGCTTGTACCATTTCCAGCAACCGCTTATATAATATTCATATTAAAACAAATGATCAATCACATGATTTTCATATTCAAACGAACAATTAAATCACATAATTAGCATATACAAACAAACAAACAATCAATCATATGATCATCATATTCAATAATTGAAAAAACACGCTAATCTCATAATCAAATATAATATCCATAATCAATTAGATTGTAGTTTTTCAACAAAATAAGTCACATACTGCAAGCATTCACAAACAAGTTTACACAAATAGTACTAACAAAATATGACAACATATATAACAATTAAAGTCATGTTCATTGCTTGGTTACCAATAATTCTTTGTTGCCGGCAGTCTTCACTTCAAAATAGCTAATTACCTGCAAACGAGTTTAACAATCAACAATAAGAATTACAAACAAAACTAAATGCTAAGTTACCGATTCAAAGACTAAAGCACGCTTATCAATTAATGGGAGTTGGAACATAATTTATTTAAACTGTATTTGAGTTCTAGTTTCAAATAATTTCCTTTTATCAGTGTATTTCCCGTCATAGATTTAAGTGGGGACAGAGGTAATGGTCACAAAATGAATTATAGTTTGAGTACATACCATCTGAGTCTAGCATCGTTTATTTACTTCAATTCCATTCTGTTTATAGTCTGTATATCAATTTTTTTAGTTACTGCAATACATAATTTGTCTAAGCTAACATTTGCTATGGAAGTTTGATATTATCTTATAAGTTTTTAGAACTCAAAGAATGGTCTTTTTATTTAAACATTCAGGTCTTTACTTTGGTTAGCAAATTATTTATTTCAATATTTGTTTATTTGATTATTAAAATTTTCCCATGCTCAATTTTGAAATAAAAATTCTGAAGCTGTTTGTATACGCTCAATTTCAAAATGTCTTGAAATAAAATTTGAGGAATTAACAATAATTTTTTTAAGTTTAGGTTAAACTATAAGTATCAAGAGAGAAAATAAAATACCATTTTGGCATAATAAATTTCAGGTTACATTTGAACTGTCGAAACCACTTTATTTACAACTATGTAAGTTCCTAAAATGCATCTTTACTTTTAAAGCTACTAGACTTATGGTTTAATGGTTATGAAATAAATGGTGTGCGCCTATTTTGATGTTGAAGGGGTACTACAGTAAAGAGAGAGGTACCCTCTTTTATGCTTTGGAAATTAACTTTGGATGATTGACCATAGATCTTCAAATTAAACCCTGTTTTAGTTGTTTGATAAAAGAGAAATGAACCCAAGTTTACTTAGGATGACGTAGATGGTAAATGGCGACTTTTCTACAGTGATATAATTTACTAATTAAACTGCAATCAATAACACAAAAATAGATTTGCAATTTGATGATAAAATGGAAACTATTGACATCGAAGCTTCTCAGCTATGGGTCATAACTTGCGCAAATTAGCACATACAAACAGAGCTCTTTGTTGAGTAAAATTGATGCTTGCATCATAGCAACTCCTATGCTTTCCAAGTTAGCATAAACTAATATAGCCCTTTGCAACTTCTACGATTTCCAAAGTAGCACAAACTAACAGCTTGCAAAACCACCAATCTTAGTCATTCTCTTTCAACTCCTCGACTATAGACTATATAATTGAGAAGGATTTCTTTCCATTAAAAACACTTTGGAAACATTTATAAATCTCTATATGATAGCTATAGACTCACCTTAAAAATAAAAGCATCTCCGACAACCATTAAAAATTTGTAATATTACAAAATTTTCCCAGTAGGAAGTGCCTAACACATGTAGCCGCCTGTTAAACACCTGTATAAATTGTTATTTTTTTTAATTCTTTGGATTTTCTCTTGATTTTTTTTATTAGTATGTTTCAAATTTTTTGAATTTTTTGTTTGGCTAATTCTTAGTTTGCAGTTTTTTTATTGTTAAATTAAAACAATGCAAATAAATTAACATTTTACTTTAAATATAATTATAGATAAAACGTTACTGAAAAAAAAGATACAAATTCTTCAAACAAACAATACTCGCACAATTGAAAATAGAAACATTTTTCAATCCTCTCCTTGCCTATCCCCATTTCTAAGCTCGATTTCTTCTACCTTAATAAGCCTCATTACTTCTTGTTTCCTTAGAGAGATCGTGAGTTTGTTTCATGATTCAGAGAGATCGTGGGTTTGATTGTCAATCCGGAGATATCTAGATTCAGCTACCTCAGTAAATTAGGATTTATTGACTAACAACTCAATGCAGAAAAAGGGGAGAATTTTAGTTATGTAGGATACCAAGGTATGGAGTATATCAATGATATCTCAATCAACCCAACATTTTACTTTTGATGCACTCAACATGGGAGGTTTTAATATGTGTTTTCCTTCTGGCATGATATCTCAATTAACACAACATTTTACTAATGCACTCAACTTAGTTAATTTAGTTAAATTTTTATAAAACTTGGTTAATTTTTATAGTAAAATTATTTAATTTTAAAAACTTATTAACTTATTTGAATTCTGTTTGAACTTAATTAATTTGTATAAATTTATTTAATTTTTATAAAACATAGTTAAATTATATAAAACTTCGTTAATTTTTAAAATTCTGGTTAATTCTTATAAAATTAGTTTAATTTTTATAAAAACAGGTTAACTTATTATCAAACTTAATTAATTTCATCAAACTTAGTTTATTACTATTACTTTTATTACTACTACTAGTATTATTATAAACCTGGAAATTTTTATTATACTTAGTTAATTATTATAAACATATTTATTTTTTATAAAACTTAGTTAATTTATTCAGACTATTGTTTATTATTATTACTATTATTAAACTTACAAATTATCTTAATTGCTAAAACTTAAAATGTCACAAATTATATATTATTTTTTTTTAGAAAAATGTGTGGTCCTCTACAGGAGAGGAGAGCACACATGTACATATATATAATAACAAAAGTAACAGTGCTGCCAACAAGCCTGACAGGTAGCTAGAGAACCCCCCATACAAAAGAAAAAACAAACCCATCCAAGCTCCTAAAAAACTACAAATCTACCCAAAAGAGACAACATCAACCCGAAGGTCCAATCAAGAGCGACACCAAGAGAGCAAAAACCAATAGAAAAACTTCCACAACTGCATCCGCAACCTCAACAACCAAGCTGAAACAAAACAATAAACAAAAACTACACAAACCAATATACCTCATTTAAACTTTACGATTTAAACGAGGACTTCTCCTAATATTACTAGTTGAAGAGCACTTACAATTTCTTCTCATTAATTTGGCTTCACGCATTAATTTGGCATCACGCATTAATTTGGTTTCACGAATTAATTCAATAGCATGAGCACGAGAACTAGGAAATCTACCAAGAGCCGTAAGAAAACAATACATGACAAATCTGATACCCCCGGTCCAATAATAGTCAGTTTGATCAGATTGCTGCAAATTAGAACACTCCAAATCTCCCCTCTCATTGCTAACAATAATAAAGTTCTCCACACCACTTGCATCATGAATAATAGAAACTACACTCACTGATTCTTTCACAATTCTAAACTTAATTGGCTCAATCACTTCTTTAACAACATCATTCAAATGATCTTTAACCTCCAACGAATATTCCAATCCATTGACCAATGATGAAAAACCAAACTTAAATCCAAAAAAATCCAAGGGAATAAAAAATAGAGGCACCAACATACTAGAAATATCAAAAATGAAGAACCCAGCAGTTTCGAGAAAACCGAAACCATCCTTGCACAAAACAGATTCCCTCTAGTATCCTTGCACAATAGAGTCGAAATAGGGAAAAACGGTCTCTGAATTTAGAAAAGGGTTGAAAATCAAAGGGCACGAAGATCTTTTGTGGCTTACCACTCCACATCCAAAACAACGAATTGGATTAGAGCAGTCTTTGACCTTGTGATTATTATCTCCACATCGATAGCAACGAAATCCCCTTTTCCAATTAGAATTGCGAGCTCGATGGAATTGAGTTTGAGAAAATCTATCTGTTCCATTAACCGAAGAAAAATAGGATCTAGAATTCTCTCGACTATGTGATGAAGCTGAATTTCTTAATTCTGGGTGAAAAGAAGATGAAAATCGCTCTCCATTTTCTTGAGCTCGCCATTTTCTTGAGCTCGCCATTTTCGTCACAAATTATTAATTAACTTAAGCTTATAAATTATCTCAAACTTAAATTTTATTAACTTAGTTAATTTTTATAAATTATCTCAAACTAATAATTTTTTCATAAACTTAGTTAATTTATTATTATTATTGTAAACTTAGTAATTTTTATATAAACTTAGTTAATTTTTATAAACTTATTTAATTTTTATGAAACTTAGTTAACTTAGTTAATTTTTATAAACTTAGTTTTTGTTATTATTGTTATTAGTTATAAAACATAGTTGACTTAGTTAATTTTTATCAAATTATACTTTATTATTATTATTATTATTATTATTATAAACTTAGTTAATTTTTTATCAAACTTAGTTTATTATTATTATTATTATAAACTTGTTAATTTTATAATACGTAGTTAACTTTTATAAACATATCTAATTTTTATAAAACTTAGTTAATTTATTCAAACTGTTTTATTATTATTATTATTAAACTTATAAATTATCTCAATTGCTAAATCTTAAAATGTCAAAACATATATTTTAGTTAAGTTAAACTTAAACATAAGAAGGGAGACAGTGTGTAATGATCAGCTCTTACCGTGATATTAATAATGGAAACCACTTTATCGCTTTATTTAAAACTAGTTACTCCAAGACCAATGCCACACTTGGAAGTGAAGATAGTGTAAGCACTATTATCTAGCAATATTTTAAGTAGACATAACATCGGTTAGCATTTATTGAAAGATACACGAGAGATGCATCAATGTGTGTCCACTGTTGAACAAATGCTATGTTTGACACCTGTAATTAAAGTGAACTAAAGAAAAACATGCAAGCATTAATTGGGCTAAAGGAAGAGCAGAAAAAGTCCATCCGTAGACATAATTCCATGCAAATACGATGGTGTGAAATTATATATCAAGTGTACCATGGTTCTTGATCCATATTGTAGTTACCTAAATGTTAGGGTGCAAGTAAACTTAGTTGATCTACAAAAAACAGAATCACTCTCCCTATCTCTTATTTTAGGAGTATTCTCCTTTCATAGTGTATTGTATCACAAGCTACAAGTAATACTTCTTGCACCTCTCTGTAGTAAATCAATATTATCTTGGTTAAATTTGTTAACCTAAAATAATGTAAAATGTCATATAAAAAATTAGTATATGAATAAACTAATATATCACATCAACAGTTTTTCATCTGCTTCCGAAAAATTGCCAGTTATTTCCATGAGATATACATTATACTTAGACCGCCTTATATTTCAGAACTCTGGCAAAAAATAAAATATTAAATGTTTAGTTCTATGAATGACCATGCTGGATCTTCCGAAAGAACAAAACCAGATCTATAAACAAAAATATCAACATAGTTTTTACAGTATGAGAGGAGAGATTTTTCTCACCGATTCCTTTTTGATTTGTTCAAATGACTATTTGTCCAGTTTGTCGATGCTTGAGCAAACTGTTCTAAATTTTTCAGCAGGGACACCACATATCTCAAGCATTGCATCCAACAACTTACGATGGTTTAGCTTTACCTGTTTGCATTTGTAAGTATAAGGTTAGTAATTGGTAGTACATATGTGCAAGTAATTTTCCGAAATGAAAATATTAACAATGAACCATCGACTAACAAAAAATATTGGAACAAGTCAGCAAGCATAAAATAGTGGCTGTGTATGTAATCTAGGGATCATGCAGGCTATTTATGTACATTAAGATTTTACTTGATAACATTGAAAAAGAAAATGTGTGTTTATATTAAGATGAATATAATTCACAATTGACATCCTTGATTTGAATGCCATGGAGAGCAAAACAGGTACCCAAGTGAATATAACATGTCTAGTGATGTATACGATGACATCGAGAATTGCCAACATAGAACAGAGCCAATCCAACTTGCAATAGTTTTATGCCATGAAATAGCTATAACATTTTTACTTTAATTCTAGCAATTGAATGCGAGTGGGGAACTATGAAGTAATCTGTGATCCGAAGAGGGGATTTTAAAGTAATGCTGCTAGCCAGCATTAGATTATGGATTAAAACATAGTACTGCAGAAAATAATTGAATGACGCAAGTGCAAATTGAATAAAGTGGAAATGTCTCAGAGGGTAAAATAGTCTTGTTGGACCTAGATAATAAATACCTGATAGTCACCAATCTGCAATTCATCGAGTAATTCAGTCAAGACTTTGACAACCTCAAAATCAGGTTCCATGGTTTCATATTGCCCAGCAATATCAAGGTCGCATTGATAGAATTCACGGTATTTCCCTTTAGATGGATTATCTCTTTTGTATACTTTAGCTATTTGATACCTCTTCAATAATCTAATATTATTCATTGCCAGGTACCGAGCAAATCGAACAGTTAAATCATACCTCAACGAACATAACTCGCCACCCTATAAGCAATTGATGGCAAATTTAATTAGAAATGTAACATTTGAGGTCATGATGCTTGACTATATCATTGCTCATAACACAACGATATGATAAACTACTTTTTATAGCATTATTCTACATGGGTAGAACTATAAATCGTATCAGTAAACGAAGTTTAAAAAATAATTAGTGGGTAATCATTTTTTCCTATTAATTGTACTTTATACCCCAAAAACAACTGAAGTCGGATCAAACAAATCTGCACTGCCAACAGCGGTCACATGACTTATCTTATACGTCAAAACACCTCTTTGTAATTGTACTAATTTCTCAAATTTAATTTGACTGATTTGAAAATCATCTATTATTTTCAGTTTATTTAATTTGAATTGTGTTATTGCTTGATTGTTTTAAATTCAAATTTAATTCTGTAAAAGCTTTAAATTCACTTAAAATAGTAATTCTGGCAAAATTTGTTGTTTCATTATGATTTTCTTAAAACTGGTTTTGTTTTGCAAAAGTATTTTTTTTAATTTTAGAATTGGTTGTTTGTTAGAGTTTTAATAAGCAATATTTTTACTTTTTTAATTGTTGTAAATATAATTCTTGATTTAAGAATAACCAACAAATTATAATGAAATATGCACACACAAAAGAAAAAAAAAATTGTAGAACATGCTGATAGCATGTAACTTGAGAAAAAATGGTGCATAAACTAATACTAAGGGCTTTAGTATGCCTGTAACGACCCGTATTTTTACGGATCGACAAGTTCGTCAAAATCTGGAATTTTCAGCATTTTAAGTCGTTTCAGATTTTTAGGCAGAATTTGCTAAGTCCTAAGTCGTGAACGACTTAGTGTAAGTCGTAAGTCGTATACGACTTAGGGGATAGGGGTGTCTCTGGGATTTGGCGAGTTAAGGGTTTGAAGATAGGTCGTTTGAGCAACCTAAGGGTTTTGGTGAGTTAAGTGTTAGGTCGGCAGGGCGGGTTAGCGACCTATAGAACCTGACCGAGTTAAGGGTTAGATCGTGGACAGTTTGGAGCGACCTAGTGGTTCCGAGTTAGCATTGTTAGGTCGGCAACGACCTAAGGAGTTTGGAGATAGCTGTGTAGCGACCTAGTTTCTTGGTATGACCTATAGGTTAGCGACTTAGGGAGGATACGACCTATGGTAGTTAAGTCGTACAAGTTAAGTCGTAAGTCGTAACATGTTTTAGGTCGCGTGAAGACTTAAGGTGTTAGGTCGCTGGGTTTCTGCCTGAGTGATAGGTCGTGAGCGACTTAGTAGCTGTTAAGTCGCGAGCGACTTAAGAGTTAATCTGTTTTAAGTCGTAGACAACTTAGTAGTTGAGTTGTAGCCCCAGTTATTTGTTAAGTCGTAGCCTACTTGTTAAGTCGCGAGTAAGTTAAGTCGCACGCTTGAGATTTCCTTAAGTCGTAGGTTGGCATAGCAGTTAAGTCGTAGGTCGTATGGGGTGCTAAGTCGTAGGTGGGAATTTCTGTTAAGTCGTAAGTCGCTATGGCTTAGGTTGTTAAGTCTTTAGGTCGGAGGGGTCTTAGGTCGTAAGTCGGAGACGACTTAGGAGATAGCCGAGTTACGACTCAGTGGATTTTCAGCTATAAATAGGAAGGGTTTTTCTCACTTTTTGGGATCCGGATTTCGAAGCGACGAAGTGCTGCAATTTTGAGAGCTCGACTTCTTCACTTCTTCACTTCTTTTCTCCACTCTAATCTAGTGCTTCCTTTCATCCAAATCGAAGATCAAGATTGAAGATCCAAGAGCTAAAGTTGAAGATCTTCATCCTTTGAAGTGAGATTTCTTCGTTTGAAGCAGATTCGTAAAGGATCAAGCTTGATCCTTCGCTGTCCAGATCTGAAGCGTGTTGATTTGAGGTTGTTTAGGTGATTTGGTGAGTGGTGATTATCTCTCACATGGATCCAAAGGAGTATATCGGATTGTTGGCTCGATTTGGTGTTAAAATAGTGATTTCCATGCATTTTCTTCATCCTAAGTATAGATCCATGTGGATCCATTGTTCATGATGATTTGACAACCATTTTATCACATGTTAACCTATGCAAGTTCATTCATCAAGTTTGTAGAGATATTGTTCATTTTTTCATGCTTGTTGGACTTTCAACTCTTTAATTACGAAAATGCCATTATTGTTATAATTGTCTACTTAGATCATATTTGAATGCTTGATTGCTTGGATTAATGTTTGACTTGATTGATTGCTATGAATTAGATGATTGATGATTTGATTTAGACCGAAGATGATTCAACAGCTAAGAGGAAGGCTCTTGAAATGGGAAAGCTGCTTGTGGCATATGTAGCGGATGGTGAAGCTCTTATGCATAGATTTGATGATGATGATGTTGGGATGAAGCTTTGCGAGGATGTGATGAAGCGAAGTATGATATGAGATAGTCTTGGTCTAATCCAGACGGGATCATTCCAAGCATGTTGGTAACTCGGCCATATGGTTCGAGTTAGTCTTGGTCTAATCCAGACGGGATCATTCCAAGCAGGTTGATAACTCGGTGATATGGTTCGAGTTTGAGGATAATGGATGCTCGAGAGGCGCTTAAGCTAGTATGGAAATAGTCGTCGAGGAGGATGACTAGAAGGCTGAGATCTCATCGTTGTTGAAGGTTCTAGCATGCTCTATGCAAGAGTACATAGGGACGCCCAAAAGACTAACTGTTGATGGTCGAGTACTCTGGGTAGTTGCGAAAATCCTTGGCACGGGCTGCGACGACGTGCGGGAGTTATGTTTAGAACTGGGGTTACCATTAGCCCTT
This sequence comes from Allium fistulosum, assembly GCA_030737815.1. Lineage (NCBI taxonomy): Eukaryota > Viridiplantae > Streptophyta > Magnoliopsida > Asparagales > Amaryllidaceae > Allium > Allium fistulosum. The sequence continues at coordinate 1,152,505,604 of CM060905.1, forward strand.
GACTGATGGATGAAAGAAGGAGCCGTTCATTCAACTAACGGTGATATCGAAGCAATGATAACAGTGATAGCCAGAGTCATGGATGTTTGGTTGTATCGTCATTCGGTCTCAAGAGCGGTATTTTCTGGGTGCTTATCTGATCTTGGTTTAGGCCTTGGGGGTTTGTACTTGGAAAACATCGCCCTTGACTCGAGTGACAATTTCTTTACTTTACATTGTATGCTCTGCTATGTTTGCTTCTGCTTAGTGTGTGTCTGGGGGCTATCACTGTAGAAAGAGGTTGGAGTGGGAGGGTTGTATTCCTATTCCTATTCCTTTTTCCTTTATGCTCTTTTGGTATGTTGTTAGTTAATCTACTGCTCACTAAGACTGTTGTCTGACTCAAGGCTTTATGTTTTAATTCTTATTGCCTTGGGCTGTTCGTCCATTTTGGGACGGGCAGACTAGGTAGCAGGTGACAGGTGCTGTTCTCTTCTCACGATGCTGATATCGAAGACGAGCTAGAGGGTTGCATATTATCTTCTTATATGTACTGGATGTTCCGCTGTTCGTATAATCTCTGAGTGTTATGTAGTGAGGCTTGATGTATTGACTATTTGAATGCTTGTATTCAACTATTATGGAGTTTTATATGATGGCATTTTATTCTGTAAAGCTTCACTATACGTATGTTCTATTGTATTTTGTCCATGCGCTGTGAGTAATACGATAGATCCTGTTATTTTGATCTACCCTGACAATCGTCCATGGTCGCCCGGCACACTTTACAGTGCACTATCTCTAGATTCGATGCAGGGGTCATGGGCGGTCGTCACATTTGGTATCAGAGCCAGGTTAATCGATTTTACCCAACGCTCGCTGAAGTAACTACGTATGAGAGACGTAATTGTATTTTGATGGATGATTACTATATATAATATAGTATCTTAGTAGAGTTTGAGTCCTTTATGCAGTTGTTTCTCTAGATGTTCTGATCATTCCTTTTTATAGATATTGAGAATGAGTCGAAGAGGGAGACCAGCTGCTAGGGAAGGTCGTGCTACTGAGGGGACTGCTGATTATGCAGCCATGTTCGAAGCTATGATGACTTCAATCATGAGAAGGATACCAGTTTCGGGGGCAGCAGTAGATGTTGGAGTTCAAGTCCAAACTCCAAAACCAGTGGATTTTGCTAAGTTGTGCAAGGATTATACTGCTCTTGGAGGGAAGGTTTTCTTGGGAACAGAATCAACTATCGAAGTCCAGAGATGGATAGATGCTTGTAGAAGGATCTTTGGTGATTAGGTAATTGATGATGCAACTAAGAGGAAGTTGGCATCAAGGCAGCTTCAAGGGAGAGCCTCTGATTGGTGGAACTCTATTACCATCAATACTCCAGAGGAAGAGATTACTTGGGAGCAATTCCAAGTCAGATTTGAAGCTAAGTTCATTTCTACAGCTCAGAAGTCTGTTCTGTTCAAGAAGTTTGTGGAGCTCAAGCAAGGTGGAAGACCAGTTCTTGAGTATGTTTCTGAGTTCGAAGCTTTGTCCAAGTATGCCCGGTCGTATATCGAATCTGCCTATCAGAAGAATGAGAAATTCGTGACAGGCTTGGATAGTTATCTTGGGAGACAGTTAGTGGATCATTTGGACGATTCGTTTGAGAAGCTTGTGGAGAAAGCTCTCAGGCATGAGAGTCTGTTTCCTAAGGAAGAATCTGTTGTTGCTGTGACCAGGGAAGAGTCTAAACCCCAGCAGGGTGGAAACAAGAAGAGGAAGCAGCAGTAGCAGAAGGGTAAGGATGGCCAGAAGAAGCAGAAGGGCGAAGTGACCTGCTACAACTGTCAGCATAAGGGCCATTTCTCTAAGGATTGCAAGAATCCGAAGGCGCCGGCGAAGTACCACAACAATGACAAGCCAGGGCATTTCAGGAAGAATTCTCCAGAACCGAGAAGGGACAAGCAGATTGTACAAGCTTATGTTTTGGGAGCTGTTCCGTCGTCTTCGAAAGCTCCTACCGCTGAAGAGAAGGGAAAGAGTGTGGTGGTTCAAGGTACTCATTTCCTATGTGGTGTTCCAGTTAGGGTTCTGTTTGATACTGGAGCGTCGCATTCGTTTGTTTGTAGTGAACTCGTAGGCCGGTTGGGTTTGGAACCGGATATTGTTGATAGGCCATTGGTCGTGACTTATCCAGTTGGGGGTTTGTCTTGTTTGTGTATGTTATGTCGTGGTCTAGTTGTATCGAGTCATGGTTGCTCTTTTGTTTGTGATTGTTTTGTTCTGAACTTTGCAGGGTTCGGAATTATTTTGGGTATGGACTGGCTTAGGAAGTATGCGGCTAAGGTTGATTGCAAGAGGTTGGAGGTGACAGTCGAGAATGTGGAGGGGCGAAAGGTTGTGATACGATGTAAGCACGAGGAAGGCGTCTTCATGAGCTTCATGTATTTGCTAGTTGTTCCACGGGATGGACTGTCATTAGTGCCAATCGCGAATGGATTCGAGGATGTCTTTGACGAAGTCAAAGGGTTGCCGCCGCATAGAGAGATCGAGTTTCGTATAGATCTAGTTGAAGGAGCCAGACCTGTTGTGATGCCTCTTAGGCGGATGGCGCCTAGGGAACAGCAGGAGTTGAGGGTGCAAGTTGATGATCTTTTGCAGAAAGGATTCATTCGGCGTAGTGTGTCCGAGTGGGGTGCACCAGTTGTGTTTGCAACCAAGGCAGATGGGTCGTTGAGATTGTGTGTGGATTACCGTGAGCTGAATAAGGTGACTAAGAAGAACAAGTATCCATTGCCGAGGATAGATGACTTGTTTGATCAGCTTCACGAAACTAAGGTGTTTTCTCAGATGGATTTGGCAACGGGATTTCACCAGTTGAGAGTGGCTAAGGATCGTGTGCCAAGGACTGCTTTTAGGACACCATCCGGTTTCTTTGAGTGGCTGGTAATGCCGTTTGGATTGACCAACGCGCCAGCAAATTTTGTGGAACTTATGAATAGAGTGTTCAGAGATCAGTTGAACAAGTTCATACTTGTGTTCGTGGATGATATTCTGATTTATTCCAGAACTGAAGAAGAGCACAAAACGCACTTGCGTATTGTTTTGGAAATCTTGCGGAAACATCAGCTGAAGGCTAAGTTTTCGAAGTGTCACTTCTGGAAGAGTGAAGTGAGGTTCTTAGGCCATGTTATTTCTGGAAATGGAATAGCGGTTGATCCCGCTAAGGTGGCAGCAATCCAGGATTGGGATAGACCTAAGAATGCATCTGATGTGAGAAGTTTTCTTGGATTAGCAGGATATTATCGACGGTTTATCAAAGACTTCTCCAAGGTAGCTGCACCGTTAACAGGATTGACAAAGAAGAACCTAGTGTTCAGATGGGATGATAAGTGTGAGCAAGCTTTCGGAATCCTGAAAGAACGATTGACGAGTGCTCCTGTTTTGACTATTCCTAGTGGGAATGATGAGATGGTGGTTTACACCGACGCATGTGGTACTGGACTTGGAGCAGTGCTGATGCAGAAGGATAAAGTTGTTGCGTATGCTAGTCGACAACTGAAGCCGCATGAAAGGAATTACCCGACTCATGATTTGGAGTTAGCGGCGATTGTATTTGCTCTGAAGATGTGGAGACATTATCTACTGGGAGTTCGATTCGAGTTGTTTACAGATCATAAGTCGTTGAAGTATCTTTTCTCCCAGAAGGATTTGAATCTTCGGCAGCAACGTTGGCTAGAGTTTTTGGCATCATATGATTTTGGTATAGCTTATACTCCGGGAAAAGGTAACGCAGTGGCAGATGCGTTAAGTCGAAGACATGCAGGATTGGGAGCCATGTTTTCAGAATGGAAGAGTCTCGAGTATTTAGCCGGATTTGACTTCAGGCCTAGATGTGAATTGGAACCTGAGATGTTGGCAAACTTATCGATAAAACCTTCTCTTGTGGAAAGGATTGGCAAGAGCCAAGAGTGAGACGATAAGCTTGTCAGGATTATCCGTGATTTGGAATCTGGATTGGATCCAGAAAAGGATAAAGGATTCGAGGTCGATCGAGAGGGTTGGCTTCGAAAGCAAGGACGACTAGTTGTTCCCGATATAGATGGATTGAGAGATGAAGTTCTGAAGGAAAGTCATCACTCGAAGTTGACAATTCATCCAGGTGGAAATAAGATGTATCGGGATATGAAGAGAACCTACTACTGGGAAGGCATGAAGAAGGATGTTGGAAATTTTATTTCCAAGTGTATGAACTGCCAGTTGGTAAAGGCTGAACAGAAGAAGCCAAGTGGATTACTTCAGCCGTTAGAAGTTCCTACATGGAAGTGGGAGCAGATATCGATGGATTTTATTGATGGGTACCTAGAACCAGAACGGGAAATGAAGTGATTTGGGTCATTGTGGATCGTCTGACCAAGAGTGCGAGATTCATTCCTGTTCGATCGACTAGGACTGCATCAAAGTTGGCTGAGTTGTATGTTAAGTGGATAGTTCGATTCCATGGTATTCCGAAGAGTATAGTGAGCGATCGAGACCCATTGTTCACTAGTAGATTTTGGAAGAGCTTCCTGGAAGTTTTGGGAACCGAGTTGTGTTTGAGTACAGCTTATCACCCTCAAACAGATGGTCAGACCGAGAGAGTCAACCGAGTTTTGGAAGATCTTCTTAGAGCTTGTGTTTTGGACTTCGGAGGATCATGGGAAGATCACCTTCATTTGGTGGAGTTTGCGTACAACAACAGTTACCAGTCAAGCATTGGTATGGCACCGTATGAGGCATTGTATGGAAGACCGTGTAACTCTCCTACATGTTGGTTGGAAATTGGAGAAAAGCTGATACTTGGGCCAGAGATGATTCGACAGACTTCGGATTGTATAGAGATCATTCGGCAACGAATGAAGGCAGCCCAAGACCGTCAGAAGAGTTATGCCGATAAACGTCGTAAGGATTTGGAATTCGACATTGGTGATATGGTTTTTGTGAAGATTTATCCACTGAAGAATGTTATCCAATTCGGAAAGAAAGGAAAATTGACTCCGAGATTTGTTGGACCATTCCCGATCATCGAGCGAATTGGAAAGCTCGCCTACAGATTGGAGTTACCAGAGAAGATGTCAAGTGTGCACAATGTTTTTCATGTATCATATCTACGGAAGTATGTGCACGACTCGAGTACAGTGGTTTCTGCTGATAGCTGTGAAGATTTCGAAGTTGATCCAGTCGATAGAAGACCTCGTAAGCCGCTTCGTGTTGTTGAAACTGACACGAAACAGCTTAGGAGGAAGGTAGTTAAGTTGCTCAAGATACAATGGAGTGATGATGATAACGACTGTACGTGGGAGGTGGAAGAGAGGATGAAGGCAGCTCATCCTGAACTCTTCAAGGTATGGCCCTAAGGTGTCGTGTCATCTCGCGATATTGTAACTTGTTCTAGTTTTAGAATTCTGTACGCTAAGCTATAATTGGATGCATGGTTTGTTGATTGCTATGGATGGTAGGCGTACAGAATAGTTTTTGATTGCTATGATTGCTTGGAATTTCGGGGGCGAAATTCCTAAGGGGGAGAGAATGTAACGACCCGTATTTTTACGGATCGACAAGTTCGTCAAAATCTGGAATTTTCAGCATTTTAAGTCGTTTCAGATTTTTAGGCAGAATTTGCTAAGTCCTAAGTTGTGAACGACTTAGTGTAAGTCGTAAGTCGTATACGACTTAGGGGATAGGGGTGTCTCTGGGATTTGGCGAGTTAAGGGTTTGAAGATAAGACGTTTGAGCGACCTAAGGGTTTTGGTGAGTTAAGTGTTAGGTCGGCAGGGCGGGTTAGCGACCTATAGAACCTGACCGAGTTAAGGGTTAGATCGTGGACAGTTTGGAGCGACCTAGTGGTTCCGAAATAGCATTGTTTGGTCGGCAACGACCTAAGGAGTTTGGAGATAGCTGTGTAGCGACCTAGTGTCTTGGTATGACCTATAGGTTAGCGACTTAGGGAGGATACGACCTATGGGAGTTAAGTCGTACAAGTTAAGTCGTAAGTCGTAACATGTTTTAGGTCGCGTGAAGACTTAAGGTGTTAGGTCGTTGGGTTTCTGCCTGAGTGATAGGTCGTGAGCGACTTAGTAGCTGTTAAGTCGCGAGCGACTTAAGAGTTAATCTGTTTTAAGTCGTAGACGACTTAGTAGTTGAGTCGTAGCCCCAGTTATTTGTTAAGTCGTAGCCTACTTGTTAAGTCGCGTGTAAGTTAAGTCGCATGCTTGAGATTTCCTTAAGTCGTAGGTTGGCATAGCAGTTAAGTCGTAGGTCGTATGGGGTGCTAAGTCGTAGGTGGGTATTTCTGTTAAGTCGTAAGTCGCTATGGCTTAGGTTGTTAAGTCTTTAGGTCGGAGGGGTCTTAGGTCGTAAGTCGGAGACGACTTAGGAGATAGCCGAGTTACGACTCAGTGGATTTTCAGCTATAAATAGGAAGGGTTTTTCTCACTTTTTGGGATCCGGATTTCGAAGCGACGAAGTGCTGCCATTTTGAGAGCTCGACTTCTTCACTTCTTCACTTCTTTTCTCCACTCTAATCTAGTGCTTCCTTTCATCCAAATCGAAGATCAAGATTGAAGATCCAAGAGCTAAAGTTGAAGATCTTCATCCTTTGAAGTGAGATTTCTTCGTTTGAAGCAGATTCGTAAAGGATCAAGCTTGATCCTTCACTGTCCAGATCTGAAGCGTGTTGATTTGAGGTTGTTTAGGTGATTTGGTGAGTGGTGATTATCTCTCACACGGATCCAAAGGAGTATATTGGATTGTTGGCTCGATTTGGTGTTAAAATAGTGATTTCCATGCATTTTCTTCATCCTAAGTATAAATCCATGTGGATCCATTGTTCATGATGATTTGACAACCATTTTATCACATGTTAACCTATGCAAGTTCATTCATCAAGTTTGTAGAGATATTGTTCATGTTTTCATGCTTGTTGGACTTTCAACTCTTTAATTACGAAAATGCCATTATTGTTATAATTGTCTACTTAGATCATATTTGAATGCTTGATTGCTTGGATTAATGTTTGACTTGATTGATTGCTATGAATTAGATGATTGGTGATTTGATTTAGACCGAAGATGATTCAACAGCTAAGAGGAAGGCTCTTGAAATGGGAAAGCTGCTTGTGGCATATGTAGCGGATGGTGAAGCTCTTATGCATAGATTTGATGATGATGATGTTGGGATGAAGCTTTGCGAGGATGTGATGAAGCGAAGTATGATATGAGATAGTCTTGGTCTAATCCAGATGGGATCATTCCAAGCAAGTTGGTAACTCGGCCATATGGTTCGAGTTAGTCTTGGTCTAATCCAGACGGGATCATTCCAAGCAGGTTGATAACTCGGTGATATGGTTCGAGTTTGAGGATAATGGATGCTCGAGAGGCGCTTGAGCTAGTATGGAAATAGTCGTCGAGGAGGATGACTAGAAGGCTGAGATCTCATCGTTGTTGAAGGTTCTAGCATGCTCTAAGCAAGAGTACATGGGGACGCCCAAAAGACTAACTGTTGATGGTCGAGTACTCTGGGTAGTTGCGAAAATCCTTGGCACGGGCTGCGACGACGTGCGGGAGTTATGTCTAGAACCGGGGTTACCATTAGCCCTTTACTGACGGATGAAAGAAGGAGCCGTTCATTCAACTAACGGTGATATCGAAGCAATGATAACAGTGATAGCCAGAGTCATGGATGTTTGGTTGTATCGTCATTCGGTCTCAAGAGCGGTATTTTCTGGGTGCTTATCTGATCTTGGTTTAGTCCTTGGGGGTTTGTACTTGGAAAACATCGCCCTTGACTCGAGTGACAATTTCTTTACTTTACATTATATTCTCTGCTATGTATGCTTCTGCTTAGTGTGTGTCTGGGGCTATCACTGTAGAAAGAGGTTGGAGTGGGAGGGTTGTATTCCTATTCCTTTTTCCTTTATGCTCTTTTGGTATGTTGTTAGTTAATCTACTGCTCACTAAGACTGTTGTCTGACTCAAGGCTTTATGTTTTAATTCTTATTGCCTTGGGCTGTTCGTCCATTTTGGGACGGGCAAACTAGGTAGCAGGTGACAGGTGCTGTTCTCTTCTCACGATGCTGATATCGAAGACGAGCTAGAGGGTTGCATATTATCTTCTTATATGTACTGGATGTTCCGCTGTTCGTATAATCTCTGAGTGTTATGTAGTGAGGCTTGATGTATTGACTATTTGGATGCTTGTATTCAACTATTATGGAGTTTTATATGATGGCATTTTATTCTGTAAAGCTTCACTATACATATGTTCTATTGTATTTTGTCCATGCGCTGTGAGTAATACTATAGATCCTGTTATTTAGATCTACCCTGACAATCGTCCATGGTCGCCCGGCACACTTTACAGTGCACTATCTCTAGATTCGATGCAGGGGTCATGGGCGGTCGTCACAATGCCCACGTTAGCATCAAGTAATTTTACATTTGGTGTGGATTGAAATGAGATCTTTGATAAAGTTTCATAAAGTTTGATAAATATGACATGAATATTTTCATCAGTAAATCAAGATGGCCAAACTACTTGGCAAGCGTAATAAGATTTCATTAATTTTGAAGGGAATATGGATCATAGTTTGAGGTTATGTCGCCCAGGATGGTATAAACGCACACATTTAGATGCATCTCACATGGTATACAACACATGAAACACTACATTTAAATGCATATGGTACATCACCAGAAGAAACAACAGTAACAACATTTATGACAAGAACAACAACATTCACTGTATGAAAATGAATCTTGAAACAAATCGAAGACAAAAGATATTAAAAGATAACGGTTCACTAAAGGACATGAATATAGTGTGATGAGCCACACGAATTTCTTAATGAGGAAAAAAGAACATGAATGATAATTTAAAGATTTACCTCAGGCTATGCTCACTTGCAAAGATATATCAAATAAACTATAAATGTGCATGGTCGATACAACAAGATGGGCCAATTTAATATATGAATAAAAGGTTTGATGTTACAATTACTTATAGATTGGAACCGATAGACTTGTAACTGAAATGAAGAATGTGGATAAAGGGTTGTAGAGCTTGTTGCTCGATATGGAATACCTAATTTTATCATGGGTGCTACTGCAGATAGGTAATGCAGACAAATATTAGAATCACATATTCTACATGAAGGTGTTTCTAGTAGACTTCAATAAAACTGAACTATCACAACCCTTTCAAAATAAAGAAGAAATAAATTAACGTAGATGCATTATGCATACATATGATTCAAGGAAATTGCAAAAATAAAGCCCTATGTAGTGAGTGGTACTCGAATAAAGCAATCGTGGAGGTGCATTCGATGCAAAGCAATAGCTTGCTCTGCATTTGGACATGTTTTGGAATGGTAATTTGAACTAATGACTAGCATATAAGAAAAAGTAACGACATAGAGCATACTTGATTTCTTGCACATGTAACATCCTCGTTTGAAACCCCATAACAACATACTTGCAAAATCATTTTGAATGCTTCAAAATCAAGTTTTACAGCGCTAAATGTTTGGCCCTCTAATAAAGTATGAATTTTACTACTAATATATACCTTAAACAAATTCAAAGGATCATGCAGCAAGCTAAACCTTGCATCCGGGTCTCTAATTTGCGAAACCTTCACATCCCTTAAACCTACAGTTAGAAATAGCCTATCAGATCAATCACTATAAAACTAAAACATAGATTGTGAAAAAGAAGCCAATGCTTTGTTCATGAAATCTGCAAGGAGAACTGTATTAGTTTGCATACAATGAGTAGAAATCATTTCTAGCACTTGCATTGCTTCAGTATGAGGTAAATAGTACATTATGCCTTCCGAAATCCACACCATTTTTCGGTTTTGTATAAAGCCCTGGTTCTTCAGTTTATCTAACCAGTGAGCTTCTCTTATGTCAACCTCTACTCTTATTAATGATTTTGCCTTCATCAATTTCTTCCTTGAATCTCCCATTGCTTCTTTTATGAGCTTGGGTTTTTTTCTAGTAATTCGGGGAAGTCCACTTTGAATACTGTTTAGTTCTTCAGGTAGTTTAGTCGGTATGATTTTGGTTCCATTCCTGTATCATTATAATAGATAATTATATATGCTATACATTACTAACTTATTATGCTTTCTAAATTTAACCATGAACTTGCACCAAGCAGAACAACCTGAGAAGCACCATCATAAAAGGATTAAATGTCATTTTCGAGTTTGGAATCGAACCACATAGTATGTACAACTAAAATAACACCAGAAACTTCTCTTGCATTTTCAATCAAATAGTTTTTCACCATCTAGTATAGACTTCTAAGAAAGCTTTTGCCTGCTAGAACCCTGCTTTCGGGTCGTGGATCACATGGTTCCATAAGGTAGGTCCTACAGCGGTCTGACATGTTGTCTCATGTATCGAACCCCGTTTCTGATCTATAGTTTCGTGTAATGATTTTGTAGTTTTTTATTTCATCATTTCTGGGAACTTGAGCTCTTCAAGCCATGCTAAACTACTTGTTTTTCCATTTTATGCAAATTGAATAGTAAATTTTAATTATGAAGGAGTGAATGAGAATAAACCGCCTTAGATTTTTAGCTTGGCTTACATCTCATTAGTCGACCACGATCAATATTCATGGGGAATTATTTTAGGGTACTTGCACTTGCTAATATTGCTAGTAGGTGAAGATAGTCGGTACTAGAATACTAAAAAATGGTTTTTGTTGTGTAATCGTGTGTTGGACATGTTTTGAAACTAATGCATTGTTTTGCTAAAAAAATATTGCAGAACCATTGAAATAATCATCCTTACAAATGCCAAATTATGAGTTCATTGACAACATCTTCATTTAACTTCATTAGCTCAACGAATTCACTGATTCCATTTGGATTCAATCTCTTCAATACCCAACCCAACACCCACAACTTCCAAAACAAAGCTCATAAATTTCTAGATGTAAGGAAGTTATTAATGTGACTATTCCCAAAACCTGATCATAACACATATATTGATTAATCATACCATTTACAAAGGTACGAAGTCCCATTTGATTAAATAGAAACTTAACATAATGTTAAATGACATAATTTAAGAATTTAGCTTACTTTTCAATTACCATCCTGTTATCGAAATGGTCATTAAGAATCAATATTTTAAATAAGCTTACTGAGAATGTATCCATTAGTGTGAACATTGATGGGTCGGGAAATGCAGCAAACATCTTATGTGCGTAAGGAAAATGTCAACTCATGCATAATGCTCTATGTAAATGACAATACTAAATATAAAGATCTTTTTTCACTTTTAACTTGATATTTTATTTTCCATTCAGGATACATAAAAGAAAGGTAAGAAAATAAGAAGAAATTTTTTTCCTAATATAATGCTCTGTATAGTTAAATGGAAAAGTAGAATATGAAAGTTTGAAAAAAATTATGAACGAGAACTAGAAATTTATGCTAAGACAAATATTTTCAATACTAATTTCTCACAAAACATTGTCTTCGGTTACAATACTTACATTATACTAGAATATTTATCATAAAACTAAAAATTCTAAAATATCATTTAGGTAAAAATGATCTACAACAAGGTGGATGTGTATACTAAAGATTCATTAATTTGATAGTTCTCTAATTCCAGCTAATAGTTCGGTCCAACCAGCAAACAGAAACTTTAATCATGAAGCAGCATTAATAAACCCAAATGGTTAGCAAATCAACCAATTATCGAGTATGTGAGAAATAATTAAGAAATGATATACTAATTTAACCAGTTTGAATTCCAACTCACCCATGGAGGCAGCCGGTTGAAGCATGGCAATAGGATGAGGCATTCTACCAGGTTGAGGCATGGTGGCAAGCTAAGTTGAAGGTCAAACCACCTTCTCTTCTTTGTACCTATCAGCAGTCTCATAAATTCACAAAACTCTGGTAGGGTTGTCAGTATAAATCTCATATCCAACTTTAAATATGTCAAGTCCACATATATCCAGTGTTTCCTTTTCCTTTCCATATCCTTTATTTTGTGGTTGATAAGATTCCTCTAAACGGAGAACGTGATGATGGAGGAAAGCTAAAACTGATTTAGGGTTTCGTGGGAGGATAAGTAAATGAAGAAATAGGATATGGAGGGAAACATAAATGCATTTATGGTTTTGCAGGAGAAGAAGTAAATGGAGAGACGCGATATGGAAGGAAATGAAAATAGATTTAGGGTTTTTCGGGAGGAGAAGTAAGTAGGGAAATGCGATAGGGAGGGAAATGAAAATTTATTTTAGGTTTTGTAGGTGGAGAAGTAAATGGAGAAATGTGATATGGAGGGAAATGAAAATAGATCGAAAAAATTGGAATTTTTCCCGCTGAGTACAGGCGAGAGGGGTACTAGTAGCATTTTAATCAAATAAAATGGTGAAAATAAAAAGAGCCAAATACCATTAGTTGCACTTAGCTCACAAACGCTACTAATATATGCCACTAAAAGTAGTTTTTCTTGTAGTGCGGATTGGTGGTAAATAATAAATATATGTTTATTTAATTAAAAATTGACCTTTTGGAATTCAATTAAATAATTTGAGTTTATTTTGGAATATCATGACTTTATAATAAGATAATTAGTGATGATTTTGTAAATAATACAGAATATTTTATGCCATAATAGTCTGCTAATTTATTTAATTGTTTTAGATTTAACTAGTAAAAGAATTAACTAAAATGGTGAGTTAAACTAATAAAATAGTTATAGAATGTAGGGCTTATATTGAATTCTTTACAAAAACAAAGTAAAAGAAAAGGATAGCAAATACACTAAAGCCCAACATATCAAATCGATTAGCTTATATCCTAAAACTAAATATCCCGATTCTTCCATTTCTAAAGAATTTGATCTCCAAACTCCTCCTCCCTCTCTATAAGTATTCCAATGATGGTAATATTAATTTGCTTCAGAAAATCGTAGGCTTACCCAAAACTTACTTCCTTACAAATTCAATCTAAATTCAAATATAAATTTATGAACTCTCAAATCCAAATATATGTTTCACTATACTAATATACACTCACGCCTAAAAGAGAAGGGAAATTTCATCAAGCTTTGGAAGATGGGGTACGCACGATCGAAGAGGGTGAAGAAACAGCGAGGAAGTAATGAACATGAGACTTGGGTGAGCATTCCACTCACGTAAATTATGTCTATTCATTGAGTGATCTATATATATATATATATATTGTATGAATCGAATGTTCCCTGACTGCAATTCCTTGAATTAGAATTGGTCGACAAGAGGAGGGAGAACCGCCTTAAAAAGGCGAATAGCTGACATTATTTGTCAGTGACCAATCGACCGTGGTGGTGACCGATCGACCGGTGGTGGCGGCCGGTCGACCGGTGGCCATGTTCACGTGACAGTTTATTTTTATGCCATATCTTAGTGCACAAGTCTGTAGCTATTTGTTGTTGCGTGCGTTCCATTATCAGTTAGTGCCAGTGAGTGAGTTATCCTTCCAGTATGTGTGCTTTTACCGGTTTCCCTTCCTTTCTTCTTGCATGTATCAGTGGCTGAGCATACTTAGGCCTTGCTCTGTCTTTTTATGTTTATACAATATTTAATTAAAGGGAGTTGTATACTAGTATACATATTTGAACTAGGATATAGTATATACTTACTATTTTAAATAGTTGTGGAGTTTTGTAATTGTAAATTATATTTAAACTTTTAATCCTGTTTTAATATCTTAATTATATTCTGGTTATAGCCCAACTTACGCATTCTATTCACTAGCCTGATTTAGATGACACCTCCAGTTTCATTATATAAACAAGTATTTTGCTTTGCAATGTCTTGTATGAACTAGTTAAATAAGTTTTTCCATTTTATTTACTTAACTGTTTGGAGGTATAACCTACAACCGTTACATATATAGAATTGTAGATATAAATTTAACAAATTAAGGAAGTGATTTTTAGTATGCTAATTAAATTGGCTACTAATGTATAATTTGTCTTTGAACTTGTTGCGTATCTTTTTATATGTTAGTTTTCATATATTTGTGCTTTATTTTTATTTTGAGCTTCCATTATCAATGATTACTTTTAAACACTTTATGCATGCACTTCTAGTTCCCCTTCCCTCTTCTTGCTTGCGTTTTATTACCTTAGGAATGTATTTTCCTTGCATTTTGACCTATGTAATTTAATGAATATATATAAATTTGAACTGATGTTTATTACTTGAGAATATGACCTGCTATTGGCCTATACTGAGGGCTTGTATCTATAAATTATATATTGGTATGTTGCTTTGTTTTAATAAATGTACTCTTCTTTACTGAGATGAAAGAAATTTCTTTCTTCATGAATACTACTTCGGTTTGCTTAATCTTGAAGCAGCTCGGTTTTTTTAATTGCATACTTGAATATTTACAAATGTATTTAATTTGTCCATCAATGTGTTCATATGCTATTGTATCTATATATATATAACTAAATATTGATGAGAATATCGCTTTAAGATCAATAACAAAAAATGAAGTCATTTACATATATTTTAAAAGTAAGATATGAATTAGGATGAATTGTTATTTTGTATTATATTTTCTAAAATTCAATATAAATATAATTTCAGTATGTAAAAGGTATTTATTAGATTTCATATAAATTGAATTAAATTGGATGTTTTAAAATTATTTAAAATAATATTTTGTCTTAGATATTTTAGATGTATCTAGGTATGGAAACTATCTATATTGACCCAAAGTTATGTATATGAGAGATCGCTTCTTCAGTGTCCATTGAACCGAGCTATCAGACTATGACACCCCACTTATATACCCATATTATCCGAGAGTATTATAGAGTAATACTGTCAGATAATACAGAGAATGAGGCTATATAGGGTACACACGTAAATATTCCCTGGACTAACACTGGTACGTATTAAAACATCAAAAATATAACTAATCCGTATGTACACAGTGTCAGTACAAAGCAATGGACATGTGTGTCTCTAGGATAGAACAATACATAATATATAGTACATGACAAAGAACACAGAGTCAATCACAGTGATAGATTATAATGTATATACAATAGTGTTATAAGAATACTATACAACTCAAATGTTAATTATACATATACAGTGAATCAACTTTTGTACGAGTACCATATAATCATCATAATATATGAATCCTCCAAGCCCAATGAAATACATGACGGTCAAATCATCTTGTACTTGAAAAGTCTCAGACTGACCCGAGTACTATAAAATAACACACGGGTCAGATTATGTGTAATCAAGGATTATAAGTAAGGATAATAATGTGTACAAGAAAAACAAATATGATTTCACAATTAAAGATAGTCAAATCGGCAACTAGCATGTCAAGTTAGGTAAATAAGTATAGAAATGTATGTATGAAGTACCTATATAATACAATAGATATTTATCATGGTATAACGCAGCACAACTAACTCGATTTCATATAGAACAATCGACACTAATATCAAAATATGTCATCACCCATATAGAAATATATCGAATCGAAAATCACAGAATCAATACAAATGGGTGAATCATAATATCTAGAGATCGTTATCTAATCCAAAATAATCAGCAATATACATCCTTAAGTGAAGTTAGGCAGTAATGAAGTAATGCCCACTATCTCTCTCATTCTCATGTAATAAAATACCATTATCAAATCAATAACATCAATAAGAAAGATTTGAGCTAGATCGTAACAATACCACAATGTGAAAAATCCAATCTCGACCCACAGCCCTCGGAAAGACAAAACTCTCGATTGAAAGGTCCTAAAAGATAGAAACAAAAAATAATTAATATGTAGGTCGTCTGCCTAAGAAGGATATGTGGTTGACAATTCTCTCGACACAATCCCAAGTACAATCACATCTATACATCTTATAAGTCTACCGACTACCAACATACATACACCCACAAAAGAACCAGATAGAAGACAGCACATTTTCTTGCTCCAGGAGCCACATGTGGTCCATATGGCATGACTCCTAGAGTCATCGGTTACCATTACTTCTCCCCTCTCGGTATCGTGACAATGATCCACCATAGGCTCGACAACGTGTCGCCTCTTCGACCACGACTACCGACATATTCCCATATATGGTAACTGACTGTTGGTCTATGCGACACAAGAGGCAACTAACTACCAATCTCATAATGCGCATCAAATATCAAATACAACGACGGTGTCACAGATCTGGGGCGCGACACCAAGATCAAACCACCAGGCTGGATACAGACCAATCCGGTTCGCTCCCGAAACATAAAGGGAGTTGGACGATGGTAGACAAACACATAATGTATCCAAACTATGTGGCTAACCAGTAACCTCCGTTCATGCCCACCGTAGTGAGTCACCCGCACCTCATTTCCCTCCTTATGAGTGTCATCCACAAGCAAAGAATAACTGAATAAATAACACAACAGTGTCCCATTCCACTGCATATTACTAGTCCGTTTATTCAGTGATCATACATCAAAATCGCCCTTCTATATTATATATAACGAGTGCAAAGAATAACCGAGAATGTGTTACTGAAAGTCCCATACCAAACAGTATCACTAAATCATTTATTCTAATTCCTCATCACACAAAATGATTAATAACGAATCAAATAGAAAGGATGTCATTAGCGTATCATCTTAAAACAGTAACCAGATCAATATCAACGGTGAATCATTCATATAAGCTTGTTCGATATAAAAGAGAAATTAGAGAAGTAATGTAAAATATGTTTGTCGAATATATATAGAACAATCAAATAAATAAACTATTCACAACATATAATTTCATATAACAAAGTAAATATTAAAAGTTAGGTAAATAATACATATCTCAAAATAGATTTAAAATGACATACTTCATTTAAAATTATATCATATATTCTAAATCAATATATGTTAAAGGATAAACAAGGTAACAAGAACATGGGAATTTAAATTAACTAATTAGAATTATAAATAACAAAATTGATTCTTAATAAAATTATTAGGACCATTTTACTCCATAATAGGAATAAATATTTATAAATGAACAAAAGATACATGTTCATGGATTAACAAGAAATAAACTTAATAGTAACATTATTATTTACAATACCAAAATTATTTAATTTCTCTAATTCTAACAAAAATTAATTAATGATTAAATGCTCACTAATAATATTAAATACTCATTTCAAGTCTACAATATAATTTATAAAACTAATGTTGGCCATAAAACTATTTCTTAAATTTACTATAACTCAAAATTAGTAGTTCTCTAACATAATATACATTTCCTATGGACTACTCCGTAAATGAAATAATTCGACATCTAATAGGTAGCTATCTCAAAAACATAACGCCTTAGTCTGACTCGAGGCATTGTCATATATAAAACAGACCTAGAGTCAGGCTAGGAATCTAGTAGTAAGTATAATTGTGCATAGTAATAACATAGTGTCAAGTATAAATACATGACACATTAATCAAACACATCAATGTCACTCACACCATACAATACCTCGCCCATGGTTTATCTTCACAAATCAGTGCTAACATACGTGTCATGGCTCTACTCATCGTGGGGCATAGCTACAACTCTATTCAGCTAGGATATCACAACCTGTCCATATTGCATGAGTTGCTTTTTGTTGTATAAATTCTATTTTTCATTTCAAAAGAATCATTTTATGAGGCCGAAATTTCTAGTTATAATTATATGAAGTCTAGATCATCTTCTCGAAATGTTGGGAAGGCTAAATCATCTTCTCGTTTGTGAATCTCAATAGGATATCACATTGATAATCTACATAATGGATTTACCCTCTATATAAACTATTTTCCTCGGCAAGTCATCATGGTCTTTTTCACTCGTATACTTCAGGTTAGTTTTGGTTGGGCCGCACATGATCGGTAAATCCTACTCGTGTTATAGTCCACTTCATCATCATTTCTCCATCGGGCGTGCTACTTTTGTAACAACCCTGGTTTGGAGATTACTTGTATATTTTAAACTATAACGAAGATTATAATTTAATATTGTAAATTAAAATATAATTGGAGATTTTAAATTGTTTATTTGGAATAACAATAAATCTTGCAATTAAAATGGGAAAAATAAAGTTTGGAACTTTATTTTGTTTAATTGGGAATAAAATATGGATTAGATAATTATTTAGTTAAATAAATTGAAATATTGGGTATTTATTAGTTTGGAGCTAATAAATTAATTAGGTGATGTATTTCAACGTTAAATTATTGGAATAAATCTAAAGTAATGGAAATAAGGTTTTAAAAACTTTATTTTGAGAATTTGGAGTGAAAATAATCAATTTGTAATTTTATTTTGGCAAATACAACAATATTGGAAAATATTGCCAATATTAATCTTTTATTGAATTTAAAATGAGAAATATGAAGGTAATATGCATTTTATTAAAATAAAAGATGAAATATTGTTTGAAGATAATATTTTGATGATTAAAAAGAGTTAAAATGATTTATTGTAATTTATTTGACAAGAAAACAATTTTTGTATAAATTGTTGTAGTAAAAATAGCATTTTATAATAAAATTGTGTAAATTGTGAAATATAAATAAAGATAAGGTTTTATTTATAAAAATAGCATTTTATTATTGAAATAAATTTTATTTTTTTTAATAACAATTTTATTTTCATACAATTGGTTGCATACATTTTTGTTCGGTTTTAAAATTTGAGAAACTAGTGTATATGTTGATAATATAGGTTATAAGTGTTCATATCTTAATATTTTCTCTAAGTATAAATGGAGTTGGGCTTTTTGGGTTAGGTTTGGATCCATTAACCTTTAATCTGGATACTTATGGTAAGAGGAAAACATACAGTACATTGTTTTCTTTCTTCCTTCTCAAAAACAAAACTTCACAGTATAAGAAAATATGAGAAAACAATGGCTTCCTCAAACTAAATCAAATTCTCACCCAAATTGCTGCAAATTCAAAGAGAGAATCAATTAAACCAAGATTATACAAGGTAATCCAAACCAATACTAAATTAATTTCATCAAAATCTTTGAGCTTGAGATGAAATTGTCCGTAACCAGTTTATTTCCTGTTGCATGTAATCTTTTCAGCTAATACAGGTCTTTGAAGCTCCATTCCTTCTCCAAAGTTTACAACTTGCTGTAATACTCTTGCTAAATCATTGAGGTGAGTACAACACTCAAAATTGCTAACTAAAACTAGTGCTATTGCTAAGAAATCTGCTCTGTAAAAGCTTCTGTATATGTTCATATTGCTTTTTCCTGTTTCTTGTTTCTGGTTGCCACTTTGCATGGCCATATCCCTTTGATTTTCAATCGAATTGCTGCTAGATCTTTTCTGGATTGTAGTTTAGTTGTCAAACTCTTTGCATGTGAATTTTCGCTGCAAAACTTGATAATTTGCTATGCTAATTTGCTGTTGGAAGTTGAGTTCGCAGCAGGAAAATTACCCAAGAAAAGGTCCGTAGTCTGGGTCGACCAGAAGGTCGACCGAGCAACCATGCGGTCGACCTGGCCATTGGACTGGGTCGACCCACTTTTTGGCACAATACGTGAAGTGGGGGCCTTCTGTTCTATTTCTTTCCGCAACTTTTAGTCTTCATTTGCTATGATTTTTGTGATCAATTCCTTTGCAATTTTGAGATGTTTTTGATGACTACTATGGGCTATGATATCCATCAATGGATTAGCCGAGATTTGGAGGAATTTGGAATTTATAATTTTGAATTTAAATTCGATTTAAATTCAAATATCGATTTGGAGTAATTTCTTCATTTTTCCTCGATTTCAAGCACTATTTCTTCCAAATAAGTTTTTGGAAAATTTATAAACAGTTTGGTTTTTGAAATCTTTATTATATAATATTTTCAAATTATTATTAAATTATTTTAAAGTATTCGACATGATTTTTTAATAAAATGCCTTCAAAATGATTTCAGAAAATTGTTTTAAAATCCTGCTTTCACAAGTAAATTATTTTATAAATAATATACAATATTTTTACACTTTTCGGACGTATTAGAAAGAGAATTAAATGTTTCGGTAAAACCCATGGTATGGGACACGTGAGTTTACTTTATCGGTTAATTCCGGACTTGTAAGATCGAAACTATTTGGGTTATTGATTCTGAGTTATTTGGCCAATTTATGGCGAGTTTTTGAGAATATAATTCCTATCTTTAGGAATTTTCTGGGAAGGCCAATATTTGGCGGGTTGTGGTTCGAGATTTACTATTCTAGGAGTATGATCTATGATAACCCGTTATACTTTTTACTTGCCAATGAGATAAGGCGAGTCTTTTTTTCCGAGTTTTGAGATTTTATAATGATTTCTGTTTTCTAATGTGGCAGTGACTAGCGGTTAGTAAACCGTTAAGTGCGAACGTGTGATATAGGACGCACATTAACACTTTTTGGGTTCCTATCTACGAGTTGTGAAACATTCTGGGATTGCCAGTACTATAGACCTTCGGGTCATCTGAGATTACGACTTTGGTCGTTTGAGATTTACGACTTCGGTCGTTTGGGAGAGGTACCTAATATATATAGTACTGGGGCGATGGCACGTGCATCATCGCTTCAGCATGCAAATGGGATTTGGCCAATCCGGGGAATTTTTATGAGTTTTTGATTTCGATTTCACCAATTTGAGATGATGAATTTACTTATAGCCTTAAGTTAGAGAAAGACTTATATATATATATATATGTTTTATGGTGATTTCGTTATTGGGATTATAAACTCTTATTGAGTTTCATGAGTTTTGATTTGGAGATTTTGATGATTTCACATATGGCTTGTATATTGATTATGTTCATTTACATTGTATAGCCTTGGAATGTAAAACATCTATGCCATGTTAACCTTATCATGTGATTAACTTTGAGCCATATGGAATACTTATTTTTAGTTGTATAAATAGACTTTCTTATATATCATTCCTTTATCTTTAAAGGAATGTTTCCCTTATGCACTTATATTCCTTTATCTTTTGCTATTATCAAGTTCTAGTTAGCCTGACCCGTGTATTTATTACTTTGGTCAGACCGAGTTGCAGGTTAGCTTTTGGACCTTTGCTAGCTTTACCTTTTTGGGCTTTTTCATCGACTTTGATTATGGCATAGTTTTTGTGTAGTAGTCTTTTGTTTGGGAACCTTATGATGTATCTATTCTTTTGTGGGGATGTATGTATATATTGTGGTTGAATACCACTTGTGGCATGTTGTATTACATTTGATGTAAGTGTATATGTATATTATCTGTGTTGCTGTTCTGTGACTCGAGATTGTATTGTTATTATATTTTGTTTTTGAATCAATCGTGTAGCCACCATAGTAGTGTATTAGAAAGGACTTAAGTATGTCGAATACTCAAGATAAAATGAAAAAAATAAGTGCCAAAACCGACATACTTAGCTCTTATCTAATGCAAGACTATGATGGTCGCCCTTAACCAACCCTATTCTCTGCATTAGCAAACAAAATTACTATGTAATTCTCTTTGTTAATATGGGTCTCAGGGTGGGGCGTCACAGCTTGGTATCAGAGCTGGATTCAGAACAAAATGTAATAAATGCAGAATAGTATACCCGATTACCATACATCAAGTATAATACAAGTGTAAACATCATCCCTAAATCGTAGTGAACCCAACCTTGTCCTTAGTCTTTTGAGTCTTTTGGGGGTAGATAGAAAGGAATATGTCTAGGAATGTAAATTGTAAATTCCGTAGTATTGCTTATTCAATGAATTCTGATTGCTAATATCTACCCCTATGTATAATCCTAGTTTATCTTCACTTTTAGCAAATGGCTGGAAGAGGTAAAGGTCGTGCTTCGGTGTCGGGACCATCCAGTAGTTCTCGTCCTGAAGGAGTTTATATGTCGACCGATCAGATTATTGAGCTTTTTAGGAGCACTCAGCCTCCTGCTCCTACTCATTCCTCTCCTACGCGCAAATCCACATTTGCGCGCATTTGCAGCGACTTCACCCATCTCGGAGGCAAGCCATTCAAAGGCTCTGAGATAGTTTTAGAAGTTCAAGCTTGGCTCCGAACATGCGATTGTATCTTCACTCGCATGGAGATTTCTGATCATCACCGTGTTCTTGTGACATCAAGAACGCTGCAAGAACGAGCTTTAGGCGGGTACGAGCTCCTTATAGCTGAGATAGATGAGTCTACTCTTACATGGCAGCATTTCCGAGATCGTTTTGAGCTTAAGTTCGTGCCAGAATCCGAGAAGGCTTTCCTTGCCCATCGCTTCCTCGAGTTGAAGTAGGGAAAATCCTCTGTGTCAGATTATGTATCCTCCTTCGAGTCTCTATCCAAGTATGGGCTCGAGTTCATTGGTAACCCATAAAAGAAGAATCTTAAGTTCGTATATGGACTTAAGAAATATTTGAAGAAGTCGCTCATGCTTCAGCTTAAGTACTTCCTCGAGGAGCTTGTAGATTTGGCACTTCACCTCAAAGTCATCGAAAAAGAAAGGGATAGTAGTGATGAGGCCGAGGTTCAAACGAACCCAAATAAGAAGAAATTTCCCATTCAGAAATCCCAATCATTTCCTCCTAAGAAGAAGAAGCAAGACAATTCTGGTTCTCATTCTGGTCCTGCACCTCCTTCAGCTAGAGTGTTGGCTTGCTTCAATTGTGGTTCTAGAGACCATCTAGTTAGAGAATGTCCTTAAACCCCAAGTGCCATGTTCGACGACGGATTTTCTATCGGATTAGAAAACCGTCGAATGAATTTAAATTAAAAATAACCGCAAGCGCACGGTGTACGAATGTAGCACGTGGCGAATACGGGTCGATCCGTAGGGAATTGATGATTTTAAAATTATATTCAATCAAATTAAACCAAAGTCGAGTGATTTTTAACTAACTAAAAGAAAGTAAAAACAAACTAAAACTAAGGAAAATAAAAAGATGAGATTAAAGAGCAATTTAGAGGCAAATCCCCTCTCATGATCATATAAATCAACATAATGACATTATGATCTCTTTTTGGTCATTTGTGAATTTAGTTGATGCATTTATCATAAGCATGGCCTAATTGTGCTATTAATTAACACACTTAAACCATCAAACTTTAATGCACCCTCTAACCCACTTACTAACTTCAATGAAAATGATATGAAATTAAAAGTAGAATCTATTTTAAGCATGGCTTATTAACTATTGAATTAGAAACATAAACCATCTAATTTTGATTCTAAATCCACTTCCATTACCATGATCATATGTAGACGAAGAGGTAATTAGTGATTCATATGCCTAAGCATAGCCTATTTGTTTTGAAAAACATAAGCTATCAAACTCAATATTAAACAAAAAATCACACAAACATCCAACTTTCCATTAAGCACAAAAGAGACATAAATGAGAAATTATGTTGCATCTACATGATTCCAGAGAGCATCATTACCCCTAAATTGTAGGGACTAGCCTCTCATTTGTGTTATTATGTCAACACTAGTAGAAAGCAACATGAAATAAACAAAAATAAAAAGAAGAGGAAAATGAAAGCTAATGTGAAATGACCCTCTCATTTATACCTTAATTTGTAAGGATTTCTTTTATTTACATATATATATATATATTATCATATATACTTATGTATATTTCTAAAGCCTAGATCCATTTTCTATCAAACAACATATATCCAGGATCAAAATCTTTAACCAATATAAATATATCAGTACATTCACAAAGACATGCACATACATGTGAAGATGTATATGCCTCTCTTGTTTGAATCAGAGTTCTGGAAAACAAGAGGATATTTGATTGATTAAGTTTAATCAATCCACACATAGTTCAGTTCAAATATATACAATAAAATTTCCATCCATGTATGTACCTATATATATATATATTTTTAAACTCCTGATTCTTTGCTAAATTCTCTATGGAGTATAAATCCTAGTAACCAGATAATTGTAATATGATTGTCTATAAATTAATGGTTTGGTTCTTGTGCTCTGGGAAAATGATATAAGTTCCTATCATTATCTATGTTTGATTTTCTTATAAAATCTGTCTAGAGTACAGGCTCTTTACTGGAATATTTTTAAGTGATATATCACATTCAAAAACTTAATTCTTTGATACTAGAATGCTAAGCTAAAACAAATACAAATATGAGTGGGTTTCCTGAGAACCAGAGTATCTGAAACATGGTTCAACCAGACTCCTTGTTCTGGTATAACCCATAAGATCAGTAGAATGCATTTTGATCAAAGCTTTAATAAAAAGGGATTCAGATCTATGTTAAAAATATAAAGATATCTGAACAAAATATATTTATATGTGTACATGTACAACTATCATGGTCATGGCTTTCACTCCAATATTACAGATTCTTCCTTTATCAAGAACAAGTTATAAAAACACTTGGGTAAAACAAGTTGAATTATGGAAACATTACAGATACATAATACATTCTCCCTATGCTTATCATTTCTTGTATACAAATATCATGGTAGAAAAAGAAAACCATTTCATTTTCCAAGTTTCAACTATCCAGATTTCCCAAAACTTAACCCTTTTCAAAGACACAAGATTGACTAATACATTTATAAAATGTAACCACCCTAATTATCATGGTGTTCTTACTCAATTCACTTACAGGATTTAGATTATCTACTTCAACATATCAGATAATATCCAGATTTATAGATTCCAGTTACAAGTCAATTTCTTAGCACAATACTTAGCAAAATATCCATCCAATATTCAATACTCAATACAAGTAGCAATTTAAATTATCAATACATGCAGATTTCATCATTTAGGCTCTTATCTAACTAAGTTTAGCATGCTATAATCTTCTTCTCAAAGCCTTGCTCCTACTCCTACTTAGTTGCTGCAGTCCCTGAAAATGCATTTGAAGCTGCCCCATATTAAATGAGACACCCCATATGCCATTAGCACACTAGGGTCAGACACATGTCTAGTATGAGAAAATCCACTAAAACAGTTGGCAAAATCAAGTTAAAGTTAAAACATGGATTTATGTATATAACTCTGCCTTTAGAAAACAAGTAATTCATGTGTGCATGTTCTGTGTCAGTGTGCAGGTGCACACTTAGGTCTGCCCTTCCAGAAACCTCAAAAAGATATGGTACATTCATGCATTCATACAATTCAATCATAAATCAAATAAACATCCATACAAAACAAGGAAATCACCTAAAATGAATTAAATCATTTATTCACTATCCAGATTTCATTCTAGGAAAACTCTAGTTCCTCTTTATATCAAATTCTTTTACATTGATATATTTATCTACCTTGGTCTCATCTGCAATTAATTGAATCAATGGACACACTGTAATGGACTAATTCACTCCATTACACAAAGATCTCAGGACTTAAACAAGCCATGTGTCAACTTGTATTACTCAAGAAAACAAGTCATTCCTGCAGTGCTCTTGACCCCCATTTCCTAATCAGGTTTAAGTTAATGATAACTCTTTTGTTTTTTCATGACTAAACCATTCAGTGATTCATTTCACTAACATAAACATCCATGTCATGGCATCTCATATTGTTCATAACCAAACAGAGACAAACAGGCAAGCAAACATTGGTGTCTATTTAAATAAGATTCTACATGTATATATCTTTTCTGGTATTTTAAAAGGGGTATAGGCAACTACATTGGCTTATGGCTTTTGAGAGAGAGAGTTTTTCCTTTTGCAACCATCTGTGCTTGAGTTAAACTCAGAATGACCAAGTTTCACTGAATCACAAAATTTATTTGCTATGTGTATGAATATTTATATATTTTCATTGAATCAGGAGCATCAGCACATAGGCAACCCTATTGCACCCCTAATTCCTTTTTGTCTCAAGCCTCAGCACTTATACATGAGTATATTGCAGCTCAACATGTTTGCATTTTTCTGGATTGAGCCAAAACCATTACTACTTGCCTATATTCAACATTTTATTTTCTGGGTATTTGTTTATGTTCCTAAACATTAACATATCAGAGAGATCTGGGTTTATAAATCATATATGTATACTGATAATACTTAATACTTTCATATAATAAAACAAGTAGAACAACCAAAAAGAATCAAAACACTTTCAGCTCTAAAATCACAGGTAAACAATCACATATGAAAATACATTTTCAAGAAAATTAACTTATAACTGGCTGCCTACATTAGGACTTATTGCCTTAGATTTTGAGTGAGTTTTCTCACCTAGCTCTCTTTCACTTCCTAGTTGATTGGTAAGCTTCTGCCTTCAACCCTTTTTCTTTACTTGTATTATATTTATATAATTTCTATATATTTTTCTTAAGAGCTATCCGGGAAGAAGAAGGTTTTTCATCTCACTGTCTATTTATGCAGGGTTTTTCTTAGGGTTTAAGGTGTTGGCTAAAGTCATTTTTGCCCATCAGAAATCATGCCATTTGCATTTAGTTTTTAAACCCAAAATCTCACCCTCCTCGGCTTGAGTTTGTGGAAAGAAAAGTGGTTATATTCTTTTGGTTATTTTCAGAGATTTTCTTTTCCAGAAATTAC
This sequence comes from Allium fistulosum, assembly GCA_030737815.1. Classification (NCBI taxonomy): domain Eukaryota; kingdom Viridiplantae; phylum Streptophyta; class Magnoliopsida; order Asparagales; family Amaryllidaceae; genus Allium; species Allium fistulosum. Next base: position 1,152,532,189 of record CM060905.1, read on the forward strand.
TTTTCCTTTTGTCTACTATCATGCTAAAAGTGTGACTTGATTTTATTATTTATCAAATACTCTTCCTAATTCTGCCTATACAAAACATTTCTCTGTTTTATCTTATTTTTTTCCATTTTTAGCTTTCATTTAAATAACATGTACTTCCTTTATTTATTTATAAGAGGTTTTCTCTTTTATTTCTTCATTATTTTTCTTTCTGCCTATAATTTAAAATATGTTTGTATATTTTATTTTGCTGATTTGAACTCTAGTATCTTTTTAACATATATATATATATGTATATAAGTCTTGCTGAAATAATTAGTACACCCATATACATATATTTATTATTTTGTACTGACACACATGCACATATACACTCAAAAATACTCAGTAGCATGCATATATATATATATATATATTTATTTATTTATGTATATAGCTTTTAAGGATTTAATCTATATATATATATAATATTTCCATACACATCAATCATGTGTTCATTCTTAGCATTCAGGAATTAAGCTTTAGTTCATGTGTATTTCCTGTGCACATATGTACACACATACTGATACACCATATCAAGCTATATCAATTCCTCTTTTAAAATTGGTTTAAAATTTATTTTAAACTTATTTATATTTTTCAAAATAAACTCCTAAAATCTTGGGTCATTACATACACCCCACCTTTTAGAAATTGTGTCCCACAATATTCCTAAGCTTAAATAAATTTTAAACTTAATGAGAAAAAATACATTCTCAACCAAATAGATTTTTAGTTCTATCATAATAACTAAAAATACATGCATCCAAAAGGAAATCAAATTAAAAATCAGAATTACCTTTAATATGAAAATAGCTTAGGGTAGTTCATCCTAACTTTGTCTTCTAATTCCCATGTGCAATCACTAGGATCAAGACTCCACTGTACCTTCACAAGTTTTAGAGATTTATTCCTCAACCTCTTCACATCTTTTGCCAAAATTCCCACTGGATCCTTTTCATAAATCAAATTAGTATTTATTTGCACTTGAGTTGGGGTCTCAAGAATTTCTGCCTTGTCATGGACCCATCTTCTCAATTGTGATACATGAAAAACATCATGCATCCCTTGCATGTTTTCTGGTAATTCCAACTTATATGCCAAGGAACCAATTCTTTCCAGAATTTTGTATGGCCCAATATATCTTGGGGTTAATTTGCCTTGTTTCCCAAATCTCAGTACATTTTTCATAGGTGATATTTTGATGAAAACAAAATTTCCTACTTCATATTCCACCTGCTTCCTTTTCATGTCTGTAAATTTCTTTTGCCTATCTTGAGCTGCTGCCATTCTTCTCCTTACCAACTCAATTTTCTCTTTAGTTTCTTGTATGTACTCAGGCCCTAAAATAGCTCTTTCCCCTGCTTCTACCCAACATACAGGTGACAAGCATGGCTTGCCATATAAGGCTTCAAATGGAGCCATTCCTATGGTGCTTTGATATCTGTTATTGTATGTAAATTCAGCTAAATTGAGATAGTCTTCCCAGTTACCTCCAAAATCCAATGCACATGCCCTTAACAAGTCCTCTAAAACCTTGTTCACCACCTCAGTCTGCCCATCTGATTGTGGATGGTAGGCAGTGCTTAAGCACAATTCACTTCCCATGGCTTCTTGAAAACTCCTCCAGAATCTTGAGGTGAAGATGGTATCCCTATCACTCACAATAGTTTTGGGAATGCCATGCAATCTTACCACTTCTTTCACAAATACTTGTGCTAACTTTGGTGGATTCCTTTCTGATTTGACTGGGATGAAATGTGCCACTTTAGTTAGCCTATCAACTATCACCCATATGCTTGTGTTTCCTTTTTTAGATCTAGGCAGTCCATCTATGAAATCCATAGATATATCTTCCCACTTCCACTGTGGTATGCTAAGAGGTTGCAATAACCCTGATGGTTTTTGTGTTTCAGCCTTGACTTGTTGGCAAGTCATACACTTTGCAATATATTTGGCTACATCAGATTTCATTCCCTTCCACCAGAAATCTCTTTTTAAGTTTTGATACATCTTTGTACTGCCTGGGTGTATGGAGTATTTACTTCTATGATATTCATTCAATATTTTCTCCTTCAACTCCATGTTTTCTGGCACACATATTCTATTCTGGTTTCTTAAATAACCATTTTTGTCAATATGGTAATTTGTCACCTCTTCCCCTTTTGATATGAGAATTTTCTTCTCAACTATAATAGGGTCTTGGTCTTGCATTTTATTTACCTTCAAAATTAATTCAGATTGAAGTGTTATCAAACTCAACTTCCCTCTATTTTCCTGTGCACCATGCACATGTACATCCATGTGCACACAACCATTCTCCCCAATTTCTAACTCAGCAAGCAAGGACAAGTCCTTAAATTCTTCTATGATCATCATTGCTAATTTAGCATGTTGTCTACTTAGAGCATCAGCAACTTTGTTTGCTTTTCCTGGTGTATAGAGTATGTCCATGTCATAAGCAGCTAAGAACTCCACCCATCTATGTTGCCTCATGTTCAAATCTTTTTGCGAAAATAAATACTTTAAAGATTTGTGGTCAGTGTAAAGTTCAAACATAGTTCCTAACAAATAATGTCTCCAAAGTTTCAAAGCATAGATCACAGCTGCTAATTCAAGGTCATGTGTGGCATACCTTACTTCATGGGGTTTAAGTTGTTTGGATGCATATGCAATGACTTGGCCTTGTTGCATCAACACTGCACCCAAGCCAAATCCACTAGCATCAGTATATACAACTAATTCTTCATTTCCCTAGGGCACTTTCAAGATTGGAGCATTCACCAAAGCTTCCTTCAACTGTTCAAAATACTTCTCACACTTCTCCGACCAAACAGAAGCTTGGTTCTTCCTGGTTAGGTTAGTAAGTGGTGTGGAAATTTTTGAAAAATCTTTTATAAATCTCCTATAATATCCTGCCATCCCCATAAATGATCTCACTTCACTCACTGTGCTAGGCCTCTTCCATGCTTGAATAGCCACTACTTTATTGGGGTTTACAGAAATTCCTTTGGCAGAAATGACATGGCCAAGGAAATGTACTTCCTCTTTCCAAAATACACATTTTGAAAAATTTTCCTTTAAATCTTTTTCCCTTAATCTAGACAAAACCAGGTGCAAATGATTTTTACGTTCTTCCACTGTTTTGGAATAAATTAAAATTTCATCTATAAAAATTAGCACAAACTTGTCTAAATATTCTCTAAAAGTTCTATTCATTAAATCCACAAAGTATGATGGTGCATTAGTCAAACCAAATGGCATAACCAGAAATTCATACAACCCATACCTAGTGTTAAAGGCAGTGTACTTAACACTTGACTCCTCCACCTTCATTTGATGAAAACCAGATGCTAAATCTAGTCTAGAGACTACTCTTGCCCCAGCTAATTGATCAAAAAGATCATCTATTCTTGGCAATGGGTATTTATTTTTAATAGTTACTTTGTTCAATTCTTTGTAATCTATACAAAGTCTTAAGGAACCATCTTGTTTCTTAACAAATACCACTGGTGCTCCCCAGCAAGAATTACTTGGTCTTATACAACCCTTTTCTTCCAATTCCTCTATCTGTTTCTTTAATTCTTTTAGTTCATTTGGCCCCATTCTAGTTGGATTTTTAATCACTGGGCTTGCTCCTCGAACTAGATTGATTTGAAACTCTACTGGTCTATGGTGTGGAACACCCTTAACCTCCCCAAACACATCCAAATATTTATTGGCTATGGGAATTTGTTCAATAGTAAGTTCACTGAAATCTTTTTCTGAGTCAACTAAATGATAAAATTTTCCTTCCTTAGCTACTTCACATAAAACTGTGATCCTCTGGCCCCTAAGATTTTGCAATGATATGGTGGATGAGTCTAAATTAATTATGGCTTTAAATTGCCTTAACCAGTCTACCCCCAATATAACACCTATATTTGGGTAATTCAAAACATATAAATTGGAAATAAAAATATTTCCTCCTATGTTTAATTCCACATCCACACAAATCATATTTAAAACACTAGAACTCCCCAGAGGACTTTGTATATGCAATGGGGTTTCAACCAATATGCAATTCAATTTTAGCATTTTAACTAGTTCATAAGAAATCAAAGAGTGAGTTGCCCCAGTATCATATACTACTGCTATGGGTATGGTACAAATAAGTAATGTACCTTCCACTTGGCTATGGTTTTCAGCATTAATCTCCACTGTGGATTTGCCTTTGCCTTCCAAATTTGCCAATTTTCCTTGCTATTTATACTCAGGACAATTCCTCTTCATATGCCCCTCTTTCCCACATAGATAGCACTTGAAAGCTCCTCCTTTCAATTCTGGACACCTTGGCTTGATATGTCCTTCCTTTCCACATTGATGACACACAATTTTCTTCTTGGTTTCCTTAGCTTTGACATCTCCAGTGCCTTTGTTACTGGCCTCTTACTTCTTCTTATCATAAGGGTGATATCACCTCTTACCCTTCTTAGTGTTATTGTTCTTAAAATTTCTGAACTTTTCCCTTTCTTTGTCATGCTGCTCTAACCTCAAAGCCAAGTCTATTACTTGATCAAATGTCCTGTAAGCATAAGGTAACATGGCTCTGCTAAGTCCTGGGTTCAAACCTTTAATGTATCTATCATTCTTGGATGCTTCATCTGCCACAAGCATTGCTCCATATGTGGAAAGCCCCTCAAACTTTTGAGTGTATTCAGTGACACTCAAAGTTCCTTGCCTAAGTCTAATAAATTCTTCTAGTAAGGTGGTCTTAGCTGATGCTGGTACAAATCTTGCTTCCAACATCTCCTTGAATTGATTCCAAGTGATTTCATTCTCATCTCTCCCTGTAATGATTACTTCCCACCAGCTTAAAGCTGCTCCTTTCAGCTGTCTTGAAGCCACTTGCCTCTTCCTTTGATCATCAAGCTGCATGTCATTGAAAATCCTATCCAATGTTCTCAACCATGCTTGAATTTCCATAATACTTTCTGTCCCTTCAAAGCTTTTGCCTCCTAAATGAGTATAAGTCTTGAGTAATTTGGAGAGCTCTTCATGGGGATTTTCTTGCCTTTGTCCTGCCCCATCCCTAAATGCTCTCACCAAATCTTGTAGATTGACCATTGGTGGTGCATTGGAGGATCCTGCTCCCTGATTTGGTGGCCTTCCTACCATAGTTTGCTATTAATAATTTACATAGCTGGTTAGTTTTATATTTTTTTTAACTCAAACTTGATCATCCAGTGATCAATCCCTACAAAATATTTTACTTATACTTTGTTTCTTAAGTTTTTTTTTTAATTTCATAGAAGGATTTGATTTTTAATTTTTTTTTTCAACTATGTTTTAGTAACATAGCTCTGATACCAAATGAAATGACCCTCTCATTTATACCTTAATTTGTAAGGATTTTTTTACTCATATATATATATATATATTTATTATCATATATACATATGTATATTTCTAAAGCCTAGAGCCATTTTCTATCAAACAACATATATCCAGGATCAAAATCTTTAACCAATATAAATATATCAGTACATTCACAAAGACATGCACATACATGTGAAGATGTATATGCCTCTCTTGTTTGAATCAGAGTTCTGGAAAACAAGAGGATATTTGATTGATTAAGTTTAATCAATCCACACATAGTTCAGTTCAAATATATACAATAAAATTTCCATCCATGTATGTACCTATATATATATATATTTTTAAACTCCTAATTCTTTGCTAAATTCTCTATGGAGTATAAATCCTAGTAACCAGATAATTGTAAAATGATTGTCTATAAATTAATGGTTTGGTGCTTGTGCTCTGGGAAAATGATATAAGTTCCTATCATTATCTATGTTTGATTTTCTTATAAAATCTGTCTAGAGTACAGGCTCTTTTCTGGAATATTTTTAAGTGATATATCACATTCAAAAACTTAATTCTTTGATACTAGAATGCTAAGCTAAAACAAATACAAATATGAGTGGGTTTCCTAAGAACCAGAGTATCTGAAACATGGTTCAACCAGACTCCTTGTTTTGGTATAACCCATAGGATCAGTAGAATGCATTTTGATCAAAACTTTAATAAAAAGGGATTCAGATCTATGTTAAAAATATAAGGATATCTGAACAAAATATATTTAGATGTGTACATGTACAACTATCATGGTCATGGCTTTCACTCCTATATTACAGATTCTTCCTTTATCAAGAACAAGGTATAAAAACACTTGGGTAAAACAAGTTGAATTATGGAAACATTACAGATACATAATACATTCTCCCTATGCTTATCATTTCTTGTATACAAATATCATGGTAGAAAAAGAAAACCATTTCATTTTCCGAGTTTCAACTATCCAGATTTCCCAAAACTTAACCCTTTTCAAAGACTCAAGATTGACTAATACATTTATAAAATGTAACCACCCTAATTATCATGGTGTTCTTGCTCAATTCACTTACAGGATTTAGATTAGCTACTTCAACATATCAGATAATATCCAGATTTATAGATTCCAGTTACAAGTCAATTTCTTAGCACAATACTTAGCAAAATATCCATCCAATATTCAATACTCAATACAAGTAGCAATTTAAATTGTCAATACATGCAGATTTCATCATTTAGGCTCTTATCTAACTAAGTTTAGCATGCTATAATCTTCTTCTCAAAGCCTTGCTCCTACTCCTACTTAGTTGCTGCAGTCCCTGAAAATGCATTTGAAGCTGCCCCATATTAAATGAGACACCCCATATGCCATTAGCACACTAGGGTCAGACACATGTCTGGTATGAGAAAATCCACTAAAACAGTTTGCAAAATCAAGTTAAAGTTAAAACATGGATTTATGTATATAACTCTGCCTTTAGAAAACAAGTAATTCATGTGTGCATGTTCTGTGTCAGTGTGCAGGTGCACACTTAGGTTTGCCCTTCCAGAAACCTCAAAAAGATATGGTACATTCATGCATTCATACAATTCAATCATAAATCAAATAAACATCCATACAAAACAAGGAAATCACCCAAAATGAATTAAATCATTTATTCACTATCCAGATTTCATTCCAGGAAAACTCTAGTTCCTCTTTATATCAAATTCTTTTACATTGATATATTTATCTACCTTGGTCTCATCTGCAATTAATTGAATCAATGGACACACTGTAATGGACTAATTCACTCCATTACACAAAGATCTCAGGACTTAAACAAGCCATGTGTCAACTTGTATTACTCAAGAAAACAAGTCATTCCTGCAGTGCTCTTGACCCCCATTTCCTAATCAGGTTTAAGTTAATGATAACTCTTTTGATTTTTCATGACTAAACCATTCAGTGATTCATTTCACTAACATAAACATCCATGTCATGGCATCTCATATTGTTCATAACCAAATAGAGACAAACAGGCATGCAAACATTGGTGTCTATTTAAATAAGATTCTACATGTATATATCTTTTTTGGTATTTTAAAAGGGGTATAGGCAACTAACATTGGCTTATGGCTTTTGAGAGAGAGAGTTTTTCCTTTTGCAACCATCTGTGCTTGAGTTAAACTCAGAATGACCAAGTTTCACTGAATCACAAAATTTATTTGCTATGTGTATGAATATTTATATATTTTCATTGAATCAGGAGCATCAGCACATAGGCAACCCTATTGCACCCCTAATTCCTTTTTGTCTCAAGCCTCTTCACTTATACATGGGTATATTGCAGCTCAACATGTTTGCATTTTTCTGGATTGAGCCAAAACCAATACTAGTTGCCTATATTCAACATTTTATTTTCTGGTTATTTGTTTATGTTCCTAAACATTAACATATCAGAGAGATCTGGGTTTATAAATCATATATGTATACTAATAATACTTAAAACTTTCATATAATAAAACAAGTAGAACAACCAAAAAGAATCAAAACACTTTCAACTCTAAAATCACAGGTAAACAATCACATATGAAAATACAGTTTCAAGAAAATTAACTTATAACTTGCTGCCTACATTAGGAATTATTGCCTTAGATTTTGAGTGAGTTTTCTCACCTAGCTCTCTTTCACTTCCTAGTTGATTGGTAAGCTTCTGCCTTCAACCCTTTTTCTTTACTTGTATTATATTTATATAATTTCTATATATTTTTCTTAAGAGCTATCCGGGAAGAAGAAGGTTTTTCATCTCACTGTCTATTTATGCAGGGTTTTTCTTAGGGTTTAAGGTGTTGGCTAAAGTCATTTTTGCCCATCAGAAATCATGCCATTTGCATTTAGTTTTTAAACCCAAAATCTCACCTTCCCCGGCTTGAGTTTGTGGAAAGAAAAGTGGTTCTATTCTTTTGGTTATTTTCAGAGATTTTCTTTTCCAGAAATTACTTTTCCTTTTGTCTACTATCATGCTAAAAGTGTGACTTGATTTTATTATTTATCAAATATTCTTCCTAATTCTGCCTATACAAAACATTTCTCTGTTTTATCTTATTTTTTTCCATTTTTAGCATTCATTTAAATAACATGTACTTCCTTTATTTATTTATAAGAGGTTTACTCTTTTTATATCTTCATTCTTTTTCTTTCTGCCTATAATTTAAAATATGTTTGTATATTTTATTTTGCTGATTTGAACTCTAGTATCTTATTAACATATATATATATATATATGTATATAAGTCTTGCTGAAATAATTAGTACACCCATATATATATTTATTATTTTGTACTGACACACATGCACATATACACTCAAAAATACTCAGTAGCATTCATATATATATATATTTATGCATATAGCTTTTAAGGATTTAATCTATATATATATATATAATATTTCCATACACATCAATCATGTGTTCATTCTTAGCATTCAGGAATTAAGCTTTAGTTGATGTGTATTTCCTGTGCACATATGTACACACATACTGATACACCATATCAAGCTATATCAATTCCTCTTTTAAAATTGGTTTAAAAATTATTTTAAACTTATTTATATTTTTCAAAATAAACTCCTAAAATCTTGGGTCATTACATAATGGAAAAGAGAACTAATCTCATTGCATAAAATAAAAGAGATCTACACTACAATATGTAAGGAAATAAACAAGAAAATGAAAAGAACATGTATTAAATTGCATAAAAAGTTACATGAAAAGAAGAAATGGCTAAGTAGCCATGAAAAGAAAAAGCGCTCTCGTTTTATTTTCCTAAGAGAAGAGGCTAAGAGAAGAGAGCCTAAAAGAGAGATTAAGGGAAGAGGGGTTACACAAAGATATGGGGTATTTATACAAGTGTTAAACCCTAATTCATATTTTTGGGGAATGCCCAAATTGCCCTTGAGGTAGTGTGGTGGCCAAGTAATCATTAACATCCACTAATCCCCCACTTAAATGTACATGAAGCTTTAATGTCCTTTTATCATGTGCTTAGCTCCTAATTTGAAAATCGAGGTAAGTGGGTGGGGTCCTCCATGATCTTCACTTTGAATTATTTCCATCTTCATTCCTTTGTGTTCTATTTGTGCATGCATATCTTCTTCATCAAACCACTTGTAATTGAAATCAAATTCCTACAAAATAGTATGGAAATTTATAATTAAATTTTCTCAAGTTAATTTATGCACAAAAATGTCTATTTTTCCCTTGGATGAAGAAGAATATGTGACAATTTGGAATTATTTGAATTTTGGTTTAAATATGTGACAAATATGTCTATTTTTCCTCGATTTCAAGCACTATTTCTTCCAAATAAGTTTTGCGAAAATTTCTAAATAGTTTGGTTTTTGAAATCTTTATTATATAATATTTTCAAATTATTATTAAATTATTTTAAAGTATTCAAGATGAATTTTTAATGAAATGCCTTCAAAATGATTTCAGAAAATTGTTTTAAAATCCTGTTTTCACAAGTAAATTATTTTACAAATAATATACAATATTTTTACACTTTTCGGATGTATGAGAAAGAGAATTAAATGGTTCAGTAAAACCCGTGGTATAGGACACATGAGTTTACTTTATTGGTTAATTCCGGACCTGTACGATCGAAACTATCTGGGTTATTGATTCTGAGTTATTTGGCCAATTTATGGCGAGTTTTTGATATTATAATTCCTATCTTTAGGAAATGTCTGGGAAGGCCAATATTTGGTGGGTTGTGGTTCGAGATCTACTATTCTAGGAGTATGATCTTTGAGAACCCGTTATAGTGTTTACTTGCCAATGAGATGAGGCAAGTCTGAGTTTTCGAGTTTTGAGATTTTATGATGGTTTCTGTTTTCTAATGTGGCAATGACTAGCGGTTAGTAAACCGTTAAGTGCGAACGTGTGGTATGGGACGCACATTAACACTTTTCGGGTTCCTATCTGTGAGTTATGAAACATCCATGGATTGCCAGTACTAAAGACCTTCGGGTCATCTGTGATTACGACTTCGGTCGTTTGAGATTTACGACTTCAGTCGTCTGGGAGAGGTACCTAATATATATAGTACTGAGGGGATGGCACGTGCAGCATCGCTTCGGCATGCAAATGGGATTTGGCCATTTTGGCGAATTTTTATGAGTTTTTTATTTCGATTTCACCAATTTCAGATTATGAATTTACTTATAGCCTTGATTTAGAGAAAGGCTTATATATATGTGTTTTATGGTGATTTCGATATTGGGATTATAAACTCTTATTGAGTTTCATGAGTTTTGATTTGGAGATTTTGATGATTTCACATATGGCTTGTATATTGATTATGTTCATTTACATTGTATAGCCTTGGAATGTAAAACATCTATGCTATGTTAACCTTATCAAGTGATTAACTTTGAGCCTTATGGAATACTTATTCTTAGTTGTATAAATAGACTTTCTTATAAATCATTCCTTTATCTTTAAAGGAATATTTCCCTTATGCACTTATATTCCTTTATCTTTTGCTAATATCAAGTTCTAGTTAGCCTGACCCGTGTATTTATTACTTGGGTCAGACCAAGTTGCAGGTTAGCTTTTGGACCTTTGCCAGCTTTACCTTTTTGGGCTTCTTCATCGACTTTGGTTATGGCATAGTTTTTGTTCAGTAGTCTTTTGTTTGGGAACCTTATGATGTATCTATTCTTTTGTATTGATGTATGTATATATTGTGGTTGAATACCACTTATGTCATGTTATATTACATTTGATGTAAGTGTATATGTATATTATCTATGTTGCTGTTCTGTGACTCGAGATTGTATTATTATCATATTTTTTTCTGATTTCCCATAAAGATGAAGATTATTTGGTTCTTACTTTTAGTTTGTTAATGAAGCAAAGTGAGATGAGGACTTAGGTAATTATAGGGTTTGGGAGAAGAAAGCTTAGGGTTCAAGTAATAATACAAGTTAAAATAAAATAATTATATGAATAAGTATAAAATTGTGGTATAATCAGAAAGAAGACAAATTCAAATTTTCTTCTTATAAGTTAAAGTATAATTACTATATGGATAATTGTAACAACCCATTGTCCATAAGCAATTAAATAATAATAATTAATGTATTAAATGTGATTAGGATTAATTAATATAAATTTTGGAAATGGTTTGGAAGTCAGATAAGAAATATTTTATTTAAATGGTAAGAATAGGACATGAAAATAATAACAATTTAAAAATCTATTTAATAATTTTGAAAATATGTAAATATAAATTAATTATTAGGAAAATAATTTTAAATTAAAATTTATAAGTCTGAAATTTATTTTTGATAAAAGGAAGACTTTTATTAATGAATTTTGGAAATTAATTAGTTAATGAATTTATATAAAAAATTTAATTAAATAAATAAAATATAAAAAATAATTTTGTAAAATAAATAAAGATATGATTTATAAGAAAGTAATTTAATGCGATATAATTAGTTTTGTAATGGGCTTGGATTTGAAATGTTTTAGGAATCAAACTAAAAGAAAGAAAGAAAATGGAAAAAAAATTTAATCAAAGCCCAACTTACTCAAGCTCGAACCTAAATCCTAAGTATCATGAAATCTCCATCTCCTGACTTCTCTTTTTCTGGATTCTTCACCGCCATCTATAAGTAAAACACTAATGTTTTCATTTTTCTGATTTTAGAAATCAAATTACCCCAAAACCTTACCTCTCCAAATTTCAAATAAAAACCCAAAATAAAATCTATAAATTTCAACAACTCAAATCGTAGCTTCTTGATAACTCTATACCACATAGCAAGCAAGGAATCAAGTTTTGTACATCATTTTGAAGAAGAGGTGATTTATAGTGAGAAGAAAAGGAGAAGCAGTGAAGGAGATAAGAGGAGAAAGAAGAAGCTTTGAGAGCCAATGTATTTATCCAATCAAGATGGGTGGTTTAACTCACTTCTATTTGTATTACAAGTATGAATTGATTTCTGGAGTGCTAAAATGCCTATGTAATTCAATTGGAGCCAAACATTGTTTCTTCATCTCCCTGATTTATTATATAGTACTGATAATGTGAAATTGATACTTGTTTAGGACTTGGTCGAATCATTGAATGACGGAGTTTGGTTATGTTAAACCAAACTATGATCTACCACCCTAGATGCTATTCATGATACGTTAACCCTTAATTGATTTGATCATGTATGAAGGGCCAATTTATCATTTGGGATCCAATGTATGATTAAATTGTCAAAGAGTGTATTCATGGCGTCATAGAATCCTTTATAGATCGACCTCCTTAAATTCATAGGACTTAATGGCCCTTTGTCCCTATAACCACATAGATGAAGGCTGAAGGGCACTCATGCGGATATAGATCACCTGAAGGCTCTAATAGCCAAACAGATTCTATGACAGAATATATGTTCATAGAGAGTTAAGGAGATAAGCATAAGTCTTGTGCAATGCACATTAGGCATGCAAATGGCCATGTAGATCATTCTTATGCTCAAAGTCAATATTCATACATTCATATATATATATATATATATATATATATATATATATATATGTAAATATATGTTCATCTATCCCCACTACATTCAAAGAAGCGCAAGTGAGGAGATCATAAATGATCAATCTCATATCCTTGATCGTATTAAGCGAAAAATGGTTACAAATTGGTAGGATTTCTCCCAAATCGATTTAGGGTTACAAGAGTATGAAATTAGAAAAGAAGAATGGAATGGAAAAACCCTCCCAAAACATGACCCCTAGGGTTTTATTTATAAATGTGGGTCTAGTCCCTTTCGCCTCCATCCTTCCATAATCGATGGAAGGAACGCCTTCATTACCCTTCGCCATTCTACTAGCTCTGCTTCCGTCATTGTCGGTGGCAATCCTTTCATTACGTTGATGTTGGTGCTGAAGTGTCATTATTCTTCTTATACAATGCTTCCACCACACTTAAGTGAGTGCTTTCGTCACTGTCAGAAGCAATGTCTTTAAGGATATTGACTAAGCATTCCTTCAATGCTGCTTTTATATGTGAGCTGGGTGCTTCCGACACCATCGAAAGGAAATCTTTTGAGAAGTGGAGGAGAACTGATGCGGCACTATGTTGCCGAAGGCACATTGAATTCCTTCGTTGTTGTTGAGCCATGGTGGCGCCACAGGTGGAGTATTCTTTGAAGAATTGAAGAGGGATTGTAAGGAGTGTGATGGAAGGACGATACTTGTTTGTGGAAGAATGATTGTTTCGAAGGTTTAATGATTGCGGCAGGGAGGACTTTGGGAACACTGGCGGAAGAAAATCTTTCAACACTTTCGAAAGGGGTGGCATCGGAATAAGAATTGACTCTTGTGAAAGCATCTCCTTTGACCTTGACAGAAGCTTTTCCTTTGATGCTTGCGGAGTCGCCTCTTCAACCCTAGCGGAAGTATCTCCTTCGATGCCTGCGGAAGGAACCAACTCTCAAACTATAGCTTCTTCTTTTATACTTTTACTCTTAAGAGGATTTTGTGGATAACATTTAGCCCCTTCTTGTATGAAAGAATCTTTTGTTCTTTAGGACAAAAACCCAAGAATTTCTTTGCTATTTTCCTGCAAAACGTAATGCAAATAATATTTCTTGTTATTAATTTTGGAATCTATATAAAAATGTGTTCAATATTATCATTAGAAGTTCATGATAATAGAAGTCCGAGAACCTAAAATCGAAAATAATTTAAGTCCAGAAATCCAAGCTGAGAATAATGGAAGTTTAGAGATCATAATTCTGAAAAATAGTAGATAACCTGTAATCCACAACTTGAAGTAATAACAGAAGACTGGAAATCCATATATGCTGATGGAAGCTCAGAAATCATCATCTAAATATAATAATAGAAAACTAGAGATCTGGATCAGGAGATAATAATAGAAATTCAGAAATCCATTTCCAGAGGTAATAATAGAATACTAGAAATCCCAAATAATAGAATACTAGAAATCCACATCTAGTAACTATAGAAGACCAGAAATCCATATCTACCGATAATAATTAAAGTCCAGAAAGCCATATCTGAATCATAGAAGATAGAATTCCATGTCCGATAGTAATAGAAGTAGTCTAGAGAACCATTTCTGAATAACAGAAGACTAGAAATCCATATCTGACAATCATAGAATAAGTCCAGAAAACCATATCTGAATAACAAAAGACTAGAAATCCATATCTGGTAATAATAGAAGAAGTCCAAAAAAACCCTGAATAATAGAAGATTAGAAATCCATATCTTGCAACAATAAAAGAAGTTCAGGAATCATCATCCAGAAATAATAAAATTCTAGAAGTTCTTATCTGGAATTAATAAAAGAAGACTGGAAATCCTTATCCAGTAATAATATAGGTCTATAAATCCTTTATCTAGATATAATAATAGAATACCAGAAATTCCCTTTTGGCAATAGCAAGAGAAGTCCAGGATCATTATCCAGAAATAATAAGAGAAGTCCAGGGACCATCATCTGGAAACAATAAGAGTAGAAATAATAAGAGAAGTCCAGAAATCATCATCTGGAAATAATAAGAGATCGTTTATCTTATGCCACCCTTCGGGCCTTTAGATGTTTGAGTTCTTGATTTTGCGCCACTCTCCGGGCTTTGAATGTCGGATGTCTTAATTTCCTGATTTGCGCCACCCTTTAGGCATTGGATGTCTTAATCCTTTATTTTGTGCCATTCTTTGGGCTTTGGATGTCTTAATCCTTTATTTTGTGCCACTCTTTGGGCTATGGATGTCTTAATCCTTTGATATGATCCTTTACCACCATCCAAGGTGATGCATAAGATAGTCCGGTGCATTTGGTTAGCTTCCATCAAGCATGACCAAGGACTTAACTGACATCCCTCTAGAAGGCACTTCAATTAGGCCTTATAGGTGGGAATGAAGGCTGGTTTGGTGCTTTAACCTGGCCATCTTTAGCAGGGACTGAAGGCTTACTCTAATCTCCCTCTAGAAGGTGCTTCAAACGTGCCTTATAGGCGGAAATGAGGGTTGATCGGTGCTTTGACTCGACCGTCTTAGGCGGAGACCAATGGCTTACTCCTTCCTCCCTCTAGGAGGTGCCTTGACCTGGCCACATAAGTGCGATCAATGGCTTGCAGATGCTTTAGCCTAGCCATTTCTAGCACGACTAAAGGCTTAGTCTAATCTCCCTCTAGGAGGCGCTTTGACCTGGCCATCTTGACATGGACAAAGGCTTTTTACCATCTTAGGTAGTTTCTAAATTTAAGGAGAATCTTACTCCTGACTATGTAGATACACTTAAAGATTGTCCTTTTATTCATCCACTATTGGGAAGTATGGTCACAAATGCTCTTCATTCCATGTTCTAGGGACCATGTTGCCATCAGGTCGGCATAGACGATAAGCTGCTTGAGGAATCACTTTTTGTACAATTAGGGGACCTTCCCAATTTGGTCCAAGTGGTCCATCTGCTGGATTCTTAGTATTTGCCATTACTCTTCGGAGGACTAGATCTCCTCTTGAAATGACCTTGTTTTTACTTTTGCTTTGTAATACTTTGACATCCTCTATTGATATTCAGCAGTTCAGATTGCTGCTTATCTCTTGGTTCATGTATTAAATCCAAAGTTTCTTTCCTCAATTCCTGATTCGGATCGAATGCATATGAAATTCTTCGATGTAAGGGTATCTCTACTTCAAGTGGCAACATTGCCTCATATCTATATTTAAGGAATAGGGAGTATGACCTGTTGTAGTGTTGGTGGATGTTTTGTATGCCCATAGCACAAGTGGTAACTCTTCCACCCAGTTTTCTTTAGCTTTGTTTAAGCACTTTTTGAGAATAGTTTCGATAGTCTTATTAACTGCTTCAATGGCTCTGTTGGCCCTTAGATATGCTAAAAAAGAGAAACTCTTAATAATTTCATTCTTGCTATAGAATCTGGCGAACTCTTCGCTCTCGAATTTCATTCCATTATCAAATATGATTTTATATAGAATTCCAAATCTTATGACAATGTTCTGATCAGGAATTTGAGTACCTTCCCTTAAGTGATATTCGAAAGTGGCTCCGCGTCCACCTACTTCTAATGGCTGTGGACTTGAAATTGTAGTTAATTGGCTTGATGGTAAACGAGGAATTTTGGCATACTTTTGGCATTTTCCATATCTGTTTACATAATCCATAATTTGATTAGTCATTTAAGGCCAATAGAAGCCTTGTCTCATGACCTTCATCGCCAAATTTATACCATTGGAGTAATCTCCACAGAACCCCTCATGTGCTTCCTTTAATAGTCTCAATCTGTTTTCGGGATTCACACATCTTAAGTAAGGAAGGGCATATCCTTTCTTATAAATTATTCCGTACATCATAGTGAAGGTTGGGGCTTGTTGTCTAATTTTTCTAGCCTCTGTCTTATTAGTTGGTAGTGTTCCATTAACAAGATATTACGCTATTGGTGTCAACCAATTATTTTTGTAGTGGTCATTTGCTTCTAAACCAGTGAGTTCTTTTTGAAGATTTTCATTCTCAGTTTCTTTCTCTTCTCCTTCATGCGTTAGAGCTTGAGATTTAGTTAACACTAGTAACTCTCTTCCTAGCTCAGATACCTTATCTTCAATACTGCGATTGGCTTGATAATCCATCGGTACAATCCAGATTTCAAGTGCTCCCCTTCAACTGGCCAGTTTTGCCAGTGAATCTGCTTGTAAATTCTTTTCTCTTAGGACTTGATGTATTGAGAAACTTCAAATTGAGTCAACATTTTTAGTACCTTCTTCGCGTACTGAACTAATTTGGCATCTTTATTATGATATGTCTTCTTTAGTTGGTTTACCATCAACCGAGAGTCACTGAAGATTTCAATCCTTTGAATTTTATGCTGTAAAGCGAAAGTGAGTCTTGCTACTATTGATTCATATTTTGCCACATTATTTTTAGCTGGAAACCTAGTTCCACAGCATAGTGCAAGTGGAGTTCGTCTGGTGTGACTATAACATATCTTGCTCTAGCACCTTGCTCATTTCATGCCCCGTCCATGAATAATTGCCATTTGAGCTTTTGGTCCTTTTCTTTCTTTGATTGGTCTTTGACAAAGCTTGTGCTTTCATTGATGAAATCAGCTAAAGCTTATCCTTTAATTGCCGCCCATTCAATGTCATATTAGCTGAGTTCTACTCCCCATTTCACTGATCTTCCCAAAGTTTTCGGCTTACCGAAGACTTGCTTAATTGGAATATTGGTTAATACCTTGATCGGATGTGCCTGAAAGTAGGCTCTCAGTTTTCGCACTATGAGTATCAAGCAATAAGCCAACTTTCTATGACTGGATATCTGACTTCAGCATCCTTCAATCTTCTGCTCACATAATAAGTGGGAAGTTGAATTCTGTTTTCCTCTCTGATTAGTACTGAGCTCATTGCATTCTCGGAAACTACCATATATAGGTACAAGTATTCCTCTTTTATAGGATTGGATAATATCGGTGGATTTTCGATATGGTCTTTAAGTTCTTTGAAGGCTTTTTGACAATCTTCTGCCTATTCAAAATTCTTTTTCTTCTTGATTACATCAAAGAATGGAATGCACTTATCAGTAGCTTTGAAGATAAACCTACTCAATGCTGCTACCTTCCATTTAAACTCCTTAAATCTTTACTAGTTTTAGGCTTGGCTATGTCCTATATAGTTTGAATTTGGTCATGGTTGGCTTCAATTGCTTGAGTGCTAACAATATGCCCCAAAAATATCCCAGACTGAACACCGAAAGAGCATTTTTTTGGATTCAGTATCATCTGATGTCTCCGTAGCACTTAAACATTTCGTCAAGATCCTTCAAATGACTGCATTCCTCTTGAGACTTTACTAACATGTCGTCCATATAAATTTCCATCTTCTGGCTGATCTACTCTTTAAACATTTTAGTCACTAGTCTTTGATAATGGTGCTAGCATTCTTCAACCCAAAGGGCATCACCTTGTAGCAATAGGTTCCCTAATCTATGATAAAGCTTGTATTGTCTTCGTCTGGCTTGAACATGGGAATTTGATTATATCCTAAATAAGCATCCATGAAAGACATAAGCTTGTGTTAGTTGGTTGCATCAACTAACTGATCTATTCGGGGCAATGGGTAATAATTTTTTAGACATGCTTTGTTTAAGTCAGTGTAGTCGATACAAGTCCTTCAACCCGAGACTCCCCTCTGGCCGATATTGGTACCATTACCTTTATTCTTTGTACCCGTATATATATAAAAACTTGTATACTAATGATGTTATACTTGTTCTTGTTGATAGTTGAAAGTATATATCAGTTTGTTAATGTCTGTAGCTCGTTGTCTAATTCTGGTGTAAGTATATTTGCTATAGTATATAACTGACGCAGCGGATTAATCAAAAACAATGTAGATCGGTGAAAGTAGCAGTCGATGGATTGATGAATGCTGAATTGCCCGAATTCGTTGATCCGAAGATACCGAACTCTAGCTATCTCGAACTCGTTGATCGCGCACGATACCGGGTTCAAAGATCTTCAATTCTTCAAGCGTTGATCAAGCGCACTTGATTCCGCGAATCGGCTTCTACAATCGTTGAATCGAGCGCACTCGATTATCCGAAAGAGGAGATAGGAGATTACACTCAACTACCAATTTGGAATGAAAGCACAAAGCAATCAAAAGAGAATTTTATTCAAAATCAACAACCTTTACAAATGAAACCACTCGCCTATTTATAGGCTACAACACGCAAAGCAGAAAAAAAATACAACTCCTAAGTCGGCAACCGACTTAACAACATCTCCGACTTAACATAAGTCGTATACTACTTACAACACATAGTTCAGAAAAACTTAAAAAAAAATATTACAAGTACTTAGGTCGGTTCCGACTTAACAACAGACGACCTATGAACCCAGACGACCTACAACTTATAACAGTTTACAACACAGCGACACAACTTAAGTCGGCAGCGACTTAGTACAGCATACAACGACTTACAAACCAACGACATAGATTAACTCGTAGAAGAATCAACGCACCAGGCTTCAACGACTTAAAAATAGGCGGCATCAACGACTTAAAGAAATCAACGGTCATCATATTTCAGCGACTTAAAGAATGGACGGCATCCGTAGTTTGCGACCTAAAACAAAGCGGCATCAGGAATCAAAGGCAGAGATTAACTCGGCAGACACATCAATGGTATCCAGGACTTCGCGACTTAAGATAAAAGCGGCATCAGACCTTCGCGACCTAAGCTTTATGCGACCTAACTTAGGTCGTTCCATTTTAGCTCGTAGCACCTTTAACTCGGTATGTCTTTCCAGCGTTCTACCTTCCAACTCGTTAGGTCGTAGGCATCCTTCCATAAGTCGTGAGCGACCTAAAAACCCCTTAGGTCGTGAGCGACTTAGAACTTCAGCTTTCAACAAATTAGGTCGTAGCGCTTTCCTTGGTGACACGGTAGGTCGTTCCCACGACTTATGCCTTAGTTCCTTAGGTCGTACGCATTCCTGAGCGTTGGTTCCGTTAGCTCGTAGCCCATCTTCAATAGGTCGTGAGCGACCTAAGAACCCATTAGGTCGTGAGCGACCTAAGACTTCAAATTTTAACAACTTAGCTCGTTCCAACGAGTTATCCCTCGGCTTCTTAGGTCGTACCCGAGTTAACTCGGTTGGTCGCTTGTATGCCTCAGACTTCCCCTCCTTAGGTCGTGAGCGACCTAAGACTTCTTCACTAGGTCGTGAACGACCTAAACCTTGTAAATTTATAACTCGCGCTGCATCATCCTCCCCAGGTTGAGAGAAATTCGACCTCGAATTTGTACATTCGTCCACATCAGCCCGTTCATCCCCATAACATGGTACGAGATGTTTAACATTGAACACATCTTCTGGCAGCTCCAACTTATAAGCATTTTCGTTAATTCGTTGTACGACCTTTACAGGACCAATTTTTCGGGCTTTCAACTTGTTATAAGTGCCCACTGGAAAACGATCCTTTGTCAACACTGCATAAACCATATCTCCTTCCTTAAACTCAACATTTCGTCGTTTCAAATCTGCAGATTGTTTATATTTCGCATTTGCCTTTTCTAATCATTCTTGAACGATTTTATGACACTCCGTCAGCCCTTCAACAAAATCAGCAGCTTTCTTAACTGTCTTCTTTGATTGTGGCACTACCGTTAAATCCAACGGTCCCTTCGGTAAGCTCGAATATACTATCTGAAATGGACTGAACCCAGTACTTCGATTCATAGCATGATTATGAGCAAATTCTGCCTGGCATAACTTCACATCCCAACTCTTCAGATTATCTTGAACAAGACACCTCAACAAGTTTCCCAATGATCTGTTGACCACCTCAGTCTGTCCATCCGTTTGCGGATGATAAGCACTACTAAATTTCAGCTTCGTTCCCACCATTTTCCACAAACTCAACCAAAAATGACTCAGAAATCGAGTATCTCTATCCGACACAATAGATTCTGGCAATCCATGAAGTCGATAGATCTCCTTGAAAAACAACTGAGCAACATGAACAGCATCTGCCGTCTTCTTACAAGCAATAAAATGTGCCATCTTCAAAAATCTGTCAACCACCACATAAATGGAATCATTACCACGCTGCGTTCTCGGCAACCCCAACACAAAGTCCATACTCACATCAACCCATGGTTTAGTTGGTACCGGTAACGGCATATACAAACCCGCATTAGTCGCAGTTCCTTTCGAAACTTGACAGATATGGCATCTCTCAACAAATCTTTCCACCTCTTTCCTCATTGATGGCCAAAAGTAGGACTGTGAAATCAATTGTAAGGTACGGTCTCTTCCAACATGTCCTTCTTCATGTAACTCCTTGATAATCTTCATTCTCAAACTACCCTCCGGAATGCACAACCGATTTCCTTTGAACAGAAAACCATCTACCATCACGAAGTCATTCGTCTCTCCCTCCTTGACTTTATCAACAAATTTTGCAAAGTAAGGATCATTAGTAAATAAGTCTGGCAATATTTCAAACCCCGTCACTTCAACCTTTAGTGTAGTCAACAAATGACTCCTCCTACTCAAAGCGTCAGCCACACGATTTGTCACCCCTGACTTGTGTTTAACAACAAAAGTAAACTGTTGCAGATATGCAATCCACGATGCATGTCTCGCTGAAATCTTATCTTGCCCTTGCAAATGCTTCAATGCTTCATGATCAGTATACAGAACAAACTCCTTCTGAAATAGATAGTGTCTCCAGTGTTTAATAGATTGTACAACAGCATAAAACTCCACATCATATGTACTGTATCGCATCTTCGCTCCTGACAACTTCTCACTGAAATATGCAATAGGACGCCCCTTCTGACTCAACACCCCTCCAATCCCAACCTTGGATGCATCAGTATGTAGTTCAAACACCAACTGAAAATCTGGTAATACTAGAATTGGTGCAGATGTCAGCAACTCCTTGATCTTGTCAAAAGCACTCCCTGCTTCCTCTGTCCATGAGAATTGTTTACCTTTCATGCAATCTGTAACAGGCGCCATCACACTACTAAAGTGTGGTATAAACCTTCGATAGAATGAAGCCAACCCATGAAAACTACGAACTTCTGTTATCGTCTTGGGCTGCGGCCAATCTCTGATCGCCTTAACTTTACTCTGGTCCACCTGTATACCTTCCTTCGACACAACATACCCCAGAAACAACACACTATGCGTCATGAACACGCATTTCTTCGTTGCAGCATAAAATTGTTCTTGTCGTAATACCATCAGCACTTCTCTAAGATGATTCAAATGTTCCTCTGGACTCCCACTGTAAATAAGAATATCATCGAAATACACCACCACGAATTTCCCAATGAACGGTCGAAAAATCTGATTCATCACCCTCATGAAAGTACTTGGTGCATTTGATAAGCCAAACGACATGACCAACCACTCGTATAGACCCTCCCTGGTTTTAAAAGCAGTCTTCCACTCATCTCCTGGTCTGATACGAATTTGATGATATCCACTCTTCAAATCAATCTTCGAAAAGATAGTAGCTCCACTTATTTGATCTAACAAGTCATCCAACCTCGGCATTGGAAATCTATATCTCACAGTGATCTTATTCAATGCTCGACTGTCAGTGCACATCCTCCACGTCCCATCCTTCTTGGGTACCAATAAAGCTGGTACAGCACAAGGACTCAGACTCTCCTGCACACGCCCCTGCTCAAGCAATTCCTCTACCTGCCTCCGCAATTCTTCATGTTCCTTCGGACTCATTCGATAATGTGGTCTGTGTGGCAATACAGCACCTGGAACAAGATCTATTTGATGTTGTATGTCTCTTAACGGTGGCAACTCCGTTGGTAATTCCTCTGGAAATACATCGTCAAATTCTTTCAAAACTGGTTTAACTTCTTCTGGAATCTCAACCTCTTCACTGCTCTCACGCCCAATCAACAAGAATACTTCCGGCTCTTCTTCAACTTCTTTAACAAACTCCTTTAAAGTCAATAAAGTTTTCAGCTCCTCAATTTCTTCTGACTTACTTTCTTCCTGTGATCTCTTCTTCGGAACTAAGATAATCTTCGTGCCTTTAAACATAAAACTGTAGCTATTGGTCCGACCGTCATGTAGTACTGCTCGATCATATTGCCATGGTCTTCCCAATAATAAGTGGTAAACATCCATCTCTACTACATCACACCATATTTCATCTTTGTATTTCTTCCCAATAGAGAATGGAACACGAACTCATCTATCCACTTTCACTTCTCCTCCTTTTCTCAACCATGCTAACTTGTATGGACTCGGATGTTTCTCTGTCTTCAATTTCAACTTTGTCACAGCTTCGGTTGAAATAATATTATCACAGCTTCCTGCGTCGATCACAAACTTACACACCTTCCCCATAATAGTACATGTTGACTGAAAGATATTACTCCTCAACCAACTAGCTTCTTCCTGCTTTGGTGTTAAACACGATCTCCTCAGCATTAGATTACAACCTTCGTCTCTTGACGCAATATCCTGCTCATCCTCCTCCGCTGGATTAGAACAATCTCCATCAACATCCTCATCGTCAACTTCCACAATCATGGTTCTCTTCTTTGGCTTTGGACACTCACTGCTTTTATGACCCAATTCCTGACAATTGTAACATTTGAAACCATTGTTAACT
The DNA here is from genome assembly GCA_030737815.1 of Allium fistulosum. NCBI lineage: Eukaryota > Viridiplantae > Streptophyta > Magnoliopsida > Asparagales > Amaryllidaceae > Allium > Allium fistulosum. Next base: position 1,152,555,795 of record CM060905.1, read on the forward strand.
CTTGTCTTCTCAACCTCCTTCACCACTGGTCTATGATAGGTTTAGAAACATTAGAACTTCCTCCAACACCCTTCGCTTGACTGTTAGAATTAGTAAACACACCACTTCCTCGTCTCCCTTGTTTTTCCCAAGCCAACGCTTTCTGATGTGCTTCTGCCACAGATCTTGGATCGAACATATTAACCATATCCTGAATCTGCATTCTCAATCCTCCAATGAACCTAGATGTCAGCTGCTCTTCTGTTTCCATAATATCATTCCTTGCAATGAGTTGATAGAATTCATCAGCATAGTCATTAACTGTCTTTGTGCCCTGCCTCAAGTTCTGCAAACGTTGATACATCAAAGATTGATAATTGTATGGTAAGAACGTTGCTTTCATCAATTTCTTCATCTTCTCCCAAGATTCAACTTTTGACTTCCCCATACGTTCACGTGTAAGCTTGGTTTGCTGCCACCATGCCAAAGCTCTACCCCTCAGCCTCGTAGCAACCAACTTCACTCTACGATGTTCTGGTACTTCTTTGAAGTCAAAAATCTCCTCAACATTAGCTACCCAATCTAGAAACTCCTCCGCTTGCATACCACCCTTGAATTCAGGAATTTCTGTCTTCATCCCCGACTCCCACTTGTGATCATACTCAGAGTAATTTGTTCCTTGACCTCTTCCTTGATTACTACCACCATCATACTCCTCTTCAAAATCAGATGCATAACGATGTAGATTCTGACCACCAACATCTCTGCTACCATTACGTCTTCCACCTTCATCCCTTCTATCAACGTTCCTCCGTTCACGATCATTCACGTTCCTCCCACGCCCTTGATCATTTTCAACACTTCTGTCTCGATTGGAATGTGGCGAGACTCTACTTCCCCCATGGTTAGATTCTGGTGAAACCCCTCTCCGGTTTTGATTCATCTCCGTCATAAGCTTCTCTAACCGGCCAATTCCTTCGTTAAGCTTTTCACTAAAATTCTCATTGATTCTTTGCTCCATCTCATCAGCTTCTTCTCTTCGATACAAAGCTTCTACGTTTTGGTGGCGATTAGCTCTTCTTGGCGGCATACTCGAAAACTTCACAAATTCTTCAACACTTCAAATTCAAACACTTTCCGGATTTTGATCCAAAATGAAACAGATCGAAAACTTCCACTTTGTAGCAAATCGCGATGAACATGATGGACAAAGTTTCGGCCTCCAATGCAAATCCGATCAAACAATCTTTGAATAATGATGACTCTTCTTCCTCTTACTCTCGGCCTCACTTGCTTACCACGGCCCAACTTCAAAATGATTAGGCTCCAAGTCTCGATCTAGCTATGATTGGCTAGAACAAGCTCTGATACCAAAAACTGACGCAGCGGATTAATCAAAAACAATGTAGATCGGTGAAAGTAGCAGTCGATGGATTGATGAATGCTGAATTGCCCGAATTCGTTGATCCGAAGATACCGAACTCTAGCTATCTCGAACTCGTTGATCGCGCACGATACCGGGTTCAAAGATCTTCAATTCTTCAAGCGTTGATCAAGCGCACTTGATTCCGCGAATCGGCTTCTACAATCGTTGAATCGAGCGCACTCGATTATCCGAAAGAGGAGATAGGAGATTACACTCAACTACCAATTTGGAATGAAAGCACAAAGCAATCAAAAGAGAATTTTATTCAAAATCAACAACCTTTACAAATGAAACCACTCGCCTATTTATAGGCTACAACACGCAAAGAAGAAAAAAAAATACAACTCCTAAGTCGGCAACCGACTTAACAACATCTCCGACTTAACATAAGTCGTATACTACTTACAACACATAGTTCAGAAAAACTTAAAAAAAATATTACAAGTACTTAGGTCGGTTCCGACTTAACAACAGACGACCTATGAACCCAGACGACCTACGACTTATAACAGTTTAAAACACAGCGACACAACTTAAGTCGGCAGCGACTTAGTACAGCATACAACGACTTACAAACCAACGACATAGATTAACTCGTAGAAGAATCAACGCACCAGGCTTCAACGACTTAAAAATAGGCGGCATCAACGACTTAAAGAAATCAACGGTCATCATATTTCAGCGACTTAAAGAATGGACGGCATCCGTAGTTTGCGACCTAAAACAAAGCGGCATCAGGAATCAAAGGCAGAGATTAACTCGGCAGACACATCAATGGTATCCAGGACTTCGCGACTTAAGATAAAAGCGGCATCAGACCTTCGCGACCTAAGCTTTATGAGACCTAACTTAGGTCGTTCCATTTTAGCTCGTAGCACCTTTAACTCGGTATGTCTTTCCAACGTTCTACCTTCCAACTCGTTAGGTCGTAGGCATCCTTCCATAAGTCGTGAGCGACCTAAAAACCCCTTAGGTCGTGAGCGACTTAGAACTTCAGCTTTCAACAAATTAGGTCGTAGCGCTTTCCTTGGTGACATGGTAGGTCGTTCCCACGACTTATGCCTTAGTTCCTTAGGTCGTACGCATTCCTGAGCGTTGGTTCCGTTAGCTCGTAGCCCATCTTCAATAGGTCGTGAGCGACCTAAGAACCCATTAGGTCGTGAGCGACCTAAGACTTCAAATTTTAACAACTTAGCTCGTTCCAACGAGTTATCCCTCGGCTTCTTAGGTCGTACCCGAGTTAACTCGGTTGGTCGCTTGTATGCCTCAGACTTCCCCTCCTTAGGTCGTGAGCGACCTAAGACTTCTTCACTAGGTCGTGAACGACCTAAACCTTGTAAATTTATAATTCGCGCTGCATCAATAACCTATTATATTTACAATCTTTTATAGTAGTTATATTATAATATAGTGTTATATACCTGTATATATGATTAAGTAAGTTTCGTATATTCTGTTAGTTTATAAAAGTTTAAAGGCATATGTTGTATGTTATATACATGTTTGCATTCAATTAGCCTGTACATATAATATAAAGTACATGTTTTATTCAATGTTTATATTAGTTTATATGTAAAGTTTTTAAAATCTAACTTGTTGCTCTGTTTGGATGTTGTAATAGGTTGAAAGTTGATATTGCATAAGTATTTTGTACTGTTTAAAGAATAATATGTGTTCGGGCTAGTACTATTTGGTGATAGACCCAGTAGGTACATATATGTATGAAAATTTGGTTTTTTTACCATTATCTGTTTCATATCTATATTTATATATTATGTAGATAGGTTGCACTGTACAGATATTATAAGATGTATGATGATGTGGTCTGCATTTGTTATATTTCCCGCATTTTTCATATATATGTTGACAGTCTGCATTTGTAGTTAGTGTGCATTTTGTAGTGTGTATATGCATTTGTTTTCATATTTATATTGTGCGCATGATAATGATAAGGTTGTGACAATATATTGGAACTGTTAGTATAGATATATTAGTTGTATAGAATATTATATTTTAAAGGACATCATATAGTTTCTATGCACTTTTAATTTTTAATCTTGATTTTTTTTAAGTTGGTTTCGAATATATGAGGCATTGAAAATAATATTTTATTTTTATTTTTTGATTTATATATGTGTTTTAAATGGATATTGATTCTTTTTTTTTTACACATTCGCTTATAACAATAATCTTCATCGATCCGGTTCTAATTTGATTCCATCGATTCCTGTTGTCAGCTTTGTCCGTAGCGCCTGTTTTCTCCATCAAATCGTACCCATCTAGCGTTGCTTTGGAATTCGTAGCTCGTTTCTTGTCAAATTTCTCTAACCTCGAAAGGTGAGCACTCACTCACGATTAACGTTCTTTTATTTATTAGATTTGATTTCAATTGAAACGACAATTGAAATATACTGCTGTTAGTTAATTACCCTGTTATATATGCTATTGCCTGTATCAGTTCACCTGTGACATCTGACACCATTATCTGTTAATTATTTATGCAATGATAATACAGTTTGGCTAATAATTGATTGATTGTTAATATTTATATTGGATGTTAAATTGTTAATGTTAAAATGATAAACAGTATGAAATTGAACTTGATATAGGATAATTAAGTGTTAAAATTGATTTACTGACATTTGTATAATATGACCCCTTTAACTGTTGAATTTATTGACACGTAGGATTTGTTTAATTACATTTTGAACCACTGAATGTATGTTGTTAAACTGATGATGTATGAAATTGTAATTGAATGACAAGTGAAAACCGTAATGTAATAATCTTTAATCTACATGAAATGATAGTGTAGATTCTAGAAATAATTATATTAATTCGTACAAATAACAATGCGAATTAATACGGTTATTTCGGGATTATTTGAATTGATTATTGGATTGTTATTGTTTGTTGTTATTGCTTGTTTATTTACTTTGACACCATCCCAGTTATCACACTGCAAGTTCCCTTTGTTATGCTTGATTTTTGAATTGAATTGGAATCGGGTTGAAATGATAAATACCCAAATTGAACTTTGACCTAGGATAGAAAATAAAATAAAACCCGATTGGTCAATTATTTGATTTAAAAATAAAATTAAGATTTTATTTGAATAAATAATATGGTTTTGAAATGAAGTTGAAATTTGAATTTTAATGAAAGGAAAATGTTAATATAAAAAAAAAATCTGAAACAAAATATTTACAATGTAACTGATGAAAAAATGTTGTTTAATTTGAGAAATGATTGAATTAACTTTGAAATGATTTAATAATTAAGTTTGAAATTATAATTAAGTTTGAAATTATTAAACTTTGAAATTATTTAATAATTAAGTTTTGAATTATTTAATAATTAAATAAAATTGAATGATTTAATGATCAAATTGAATTGAACTCTTTAATAAGTAAAACTGAACTTTGGAATAAGCGAATTTTACTTCGCAAATAATTGAAATTGGGTTTTCTTGATTAAGTAAGTTTTTGGGAAATTATTTAAGAAAGTAAATAAGTGAAATGGAATTTCTTTAACAAGAAATGAAAATGTGATATTTTTGGAATTAATGTAAGACTTGTGATTGGAAGAATTGATTTGACAAATTTAATTTAATTCAAAATTGTAAGGTTTGATTTAATGAAGTTGAACTTAAGAAATTGATTTAATGAATTGGAAATTTAATAGAATTGTTTGAATGATAAAATTTACTTAACGAATATTGAATGAAATCGATAAATGAATGTAAATTGATATGAATGTTAAAACTAAATTGATTCTAATGATTTAGAAATGAAACTTTGTGCGAATTTGAATCAATATTTGAATTGTTTTCAAAATAAAGATTGAAATTGAATTATAAGATTTTGAAATGATAATTTGGAAGTTTTGAAACGTAAATTATTGGAAATTGGTTTTGAAAGACAAATGAAATGTTGATTTACGAATTCTATTTGAAATTGAAATTGATTTGGTTTTGAAATAAATAAGCGACCAATCGGTGTACACTACGCCATAGATTGCATACTGCAACACCAAAGAAGTGATGCAGGAAGTGCCAAAAAATGTTGCTATAGGCTAAAAAAGGGCAAAGGCAACACTTTCTCGGTGTTGCATTTTGCCGCGTTGCCGCAGACCTCAAAGGCAACATTTTGACTATCTAAGGCAACATAAGAAATATTGTTGCAATAGAACCCTATTTGGGTCTATGGAAACATCCATAGGTGTCTGTACCAACATTTCAAAATGTTGCTATAGATATTAACTTTCTGAATTTGTGGGGCCCACAATGTAGAGCATATTTGATTTTTTAATAGAAATAAATATTTATTTAATAAAATGCTATTGCATAGAATTTGATATTCAAACAGTAATTTATTTAAATAAATATTTTATTTCAATATTTAAAATAGTACAAATTCCTGACTCCACTATTTTACAATTCAATGATATATAACACTGATATTCACATATACAGATATTCCTCACTACATCACTCAATTCACTCATTACATATGCAGTTTCAATTTATACAGACACCGACATTGACAATTATATGACGAGCCGAGCCGAAGGCGAGCCGAGTGCCGAGCCGAAGGCGAGCCGAGAAGCGGGTCCGGGCGCAGCGCCGGCGGGGGTCCGGGGCACCGCAGTCCCGGCGGGGATCCGATTCATCCGATTTCGGAAGATCGAGCCTTCTTTGAAATGACGTAAAATGATGCACAAATGAAGACTGAGCTTAATTCCTATCCTCCATCTCCTCGCCTAAATCTGCTTGAATCCCCTACGGCCAAACACCAAAACTCTACTGCAAACTCTTCAATTTCCAATCACCACATTAGCTTCTCTCCGTAACCAATACACAACAGCACTCTACCATTGTCAAACTCCAAACTCCGTCTACATCTCTCTGCCAACATTCAGGCATCACACTGCCAACTGAAACTCCTCTGCATCACCAACTTCCACCATCACTTCCATAACTTACCAAACCAACCAACCAACCTTCAACCAATACAACTACATCCAGATTCAATGGTGAACCAACCAACCAACCTTCTCTCACTCCCTGCAAATACTGCACTTCAGACCTACATTTCAAACGCACTCTATCACTTCCTTGTATGTTTCTTCCATATCGATAGCTTTGCACATTTCTTCTGACATATGCATCACTGAATATCTTCGCACTTCCTTGTACGTTTCCAGACCTATGCATTTATGACATACACCACCGAATAGTTCCTGCCTGTTCATTCAGAGCTTGCATCCATTACCGTTTCCTTTTGGTCGCTGGACTCAAAGCTTGCATCAATGAAACTTGGTCCTTCCAGTCTTGCCAACACACAAGCTCGACTGTCTATGAATCTGCCTGTGCAGCTCACACAATCCTTTCACTCAACAATTGTTCAACTAGCAGTGAATAAATTGATTCGTGTCTTTGCAAATAATTCCTCAGCTCACATAGCCGCAAGCTGCAACAACAGCCAGATTCTGAAACATTAACAAGTTCCAAAGGAGCATTAGCACAAACATATGGGGGGCATACTATCTTATTGAAATTACCAGTACCAAGTGAAGCAACCGCAATCATAGGGGAAAGTACGAAGAGATCAGCCTGGGATCTGCTCTGAACTTGCGATGGAAAGTACGAAGTGAACCAAAATCTCGAGGGCAGCAGTTCGGGTTTTGGGAGAAATTAAGGCACTAGAAGGGTTTTCAGGTGAAGTAGTCTAAAGGAGAAAGGTAGAGGGGTTGGTGGCGAGCAAGTCTTCTGTTGGAGGTGAGAGCTGATGGCGACGACAGTGGTGGCAAAAGGGGTTTGAACAGAAAACTTTGTTTGGCTTCGGGTTTTGGTGTCGTGACGGGGCTCTGGTTGGAGCTAGATGGTCGCGATGGGTCAGGGGGTAGCTGGGGGTGAGGGTGACAATTTGGTGGCGGAGGCGAATGAGGAAGCAGAAGAAGAGGAGGGTGATAATTTGGTGGCGGAGGCGAATGGGAGGAGGCGAATTGGAATGAAAACCAAAAGGGGATCTACTCTGAACTAGGCGGGAAAACGAAAATTTGGGGAAAATTGCAGTGGTGATCCATTTTAACAACCAGATTAAATGTAGACCGTTGGATCGTATTCACGCGGATTGCTAATTTTATTAATTTTTTAATTTGAATACATCTATAGCTACTGCAACATCTTGTTGATACCTATGCTAACACCTTGAAGCGAGTGTTGTAATAGACAAAAATCAGCATACCTATCGTTACATTATAGCTAGCAACACCTTGTAATTTCGTTGCAGTAGGCCATCTATGGCGTAGTGGTAATAATTACGGAAGTTATTAAAGAGACCGGAATTCGGTTATGGATATACTCTCTATCTAAACCGGAACCACTTTAATAACTATACGCGGAGTGATGATCCAGAATGAAGTGGTTGGAATGATGTACGTGATGATTGAAGAAAGAGAACGATGATGGATAGCCTTGACACTTGTGTCAAATTGGAAATGACTAAAACAGGAGCCGTGCCGGGCCAATGGAGGATTAGTTACCTCAAGTGGACACACTTCTTCGAACTACTTATTACTTGTTGTCGATTGGTGCACCCTTGATTTTGGGAGTGTTGTTTCACGGTGTTGCGGGCGCTGCGGCGTTGCGTTCTCACCAGTCCGGATCAGGCGAACGGTAGTATCACTACCTTGGGTATTGCCTCATGTGCCTTGTCATACTTGTATTCCATTTATGCGCGACCACTACGATTTTGATTTGTACCTTTAGTATATGGATTGCCCTCTGGTGACTTCCGGTTTTGGGGAAACTACGGTCTTGTATATGCTTTTGGGAATAAAAATGTGTTAAGGGTGGAATGGGCCATGACTTAACACTATTTTGATATCTTATTATTACTGATAGACATTATCTACTTATCGTACACTACTACATAGTAGATAGTTTAACGGATCCTTAAAGGATGGTTATTCCAAACATCCTTTGAGTTACTTGTATTTCAATTGCTATTTCACTTGAGTTGGATTTATTAATATAAGAATGTTAATCTTGACTCGAGTGTCTTGTGTTTTTGCTTTACGCTCGAGTCAGACTGAGTGTACCAGTATTCGAGACTCACCTTTGGATCTGGAGCTTTGCTTGAAGATCCAGCCATCTATTCTGCTTTCAGTATTCGATGATTCCAGTGATGTATTCTGATTTGTATCTGATGTATCGCGTTACTCTTTCGTTGTATCTGGTTTAACTCTGATGTATCTTATACATTTATATAGTAGCTTCATGAACTACTATTTCTTTTTATTTTCGCTGCACTTATTACTCTGTGTCTGTGATCTGTGATTATTTATTTACTGTATATGTTCAGTTTTGCCAAAAATTAACAACGCGGTATTTTGAGCAATTCAACTCCGGCATGAGTGTCTACCTATACACTTATAATGGATGCGAATGGTCCAAAATTCCGGGCCGTTACATTATAGGAATTGAGGAACATAGTTGCGTTGAAAATCTTTGTTTTTTTGTTAAAGTAAAAGGGCTTTCACTTTATTCTTTCAAATCTTTTTATAATTACTTTATGAAAAAGAGTACATATGCACGCCCAGGTAGGCCTGCATTTAATCACAATGTGCATGCATTTTTAGTTGTACCTGTGGAAGTAGATTTGATAGTGGCATCCCCATATTTGAACTCCGCCTAGGCGGAAGCCGCTATTTTTTTGTTCAGACTGCAATAACTTCTTCGTACTAACTCAGAATCATGCAAGACTTCGACCAATGGACTCCCATCTAAATTACATACAATTAGAAACACTCGGATACTTCATCTAGTGAACGTAAACCATAGTTCTTCTTGGTGACTAACAGTTGTACTTAAAAAATAATAGGCTATATCCCCATATTTGAACTCCGCCTAGGCAGAAGCCGCTATTTTTTTGTTTATACTGCAATAACTTTTTCATACTAACTCGGAATCGGGCAAAACTACGACCGATGGACTTCCACCTAAATTACGGACAATATAGAACACTCGGATACTTCATCTTATGAATGTATATCGTAGTTCTCCATGGTGATTAACAGTGGTACTTAGAAAATAACAGGCTATATCCTCACTTCAACGCTTACTATAGTTCTCCATGATGACTAATAGTTGTACTTAGAAAATAATAGGCTACATCCTCATATTTGAACTTCGTCTAGGCAGAAGCCGCTATTTATTTTGTTCAGACTGCAATAACTTCTTCATACTAACTCGGAATCGGGCGAAATTTCGACCGATGAACTCCCACCTAAATTACGGACAATATGGTACACTTGGATACTTCATCTTGTGAACGCATACCGTAGTTCTCCATGGGGACTGACAGTTTACTTAGAAAATAACATGCTACCACATCCCCATATTTGAACTTAGCCTAGTGCAGAAGCCGCTATTTTTTTGTTCAACCTGTAATAACTTCTTCATACTAATTCAGAATCCGGCGAGACTTCGACTGATTATCTACCACCTAAATTACAGACTATATGGAACACTCAGATACTTCATCTTGTGAACGCGCATTTTAGTTCTCCACGGGGACTGACAGTTGTACTTAGGAAATAATAGGCTACCACATCCTAATATTGAACTCCGCCTAGTGTAGAAGCCGCTAATTTTTTGTTTAGACTACAATAACTTCTTCATACTAACGCGGAATTAGGCGATACTTTGACCGATGAACTCCCACCTAAATTACGGACAATATGGTACACTCAGATACTTCATCTTGTGAACGCACACCGTAGTTCTCCATGCGGACTGACAATTTACTTAGAAAATAACATGCTACCACATCCCCATATTTGAACTTCTCCTAGTGCAGAAGCCGCTATTTTTTGTTCATACTCCAATAACTTCTTTATACTAACTCGGAATTGGGCAAAACTACGACCGATGGACTTCCACCTAAATTATGGACAATATAGAACACTCGGATACTTCAGCTTATGAACGTATATCGTAGTTCTCCATGGTGATTATCGGTTGCACATAGAAAATAACAGGCTATATCCTCACGTAAATTCTCACTGTAGTTCTCTATGGTGACTAATGGTTGTACTTAAAAAAAACAACAGGCTACATCCTCATATTTGAACTCCATCTAGGCATAATCTACTATTTTTTTTGTTCGGACTGCAATAACTTCTTCATACTAACTCGAAATCGGGCAAAATTTCAACCGATGAACTCCCACCTAAATTACGGACAAAATGTACACTCAGATACTTCTTCTTGTGAACGCACACCGTAGTTCTTCATGGGGACTGACAGTTTACTTAGAAAATAACATGTTACCACATCCCCATATTTGAACTTTGCCTAGTGTAGAAGCCGCTATTTTTTTTGTTCAGACTGCACTAACTTCTTCATACTAATTCAGAATCCGGCGAGACTTCAACTGATTAACTACCACCTAAATTACATACTATATGGAACACTCAGATACTTCATCTTGTGAACGCATATTGTAGTTCTCCATGGGGACTTACAGTTGTACTTAGAAAATAATAGCCTACCACATCCCAATATTGAACTCCGCCTAGTGCAAAAGCCGCTATTTTTTTGTTTAGACTACAATAACTTCTTCATACTAACGCGGAATTAGGCGATACTTCGACCGATGAAATCCCACCTAAATTACGGACAATATGGTACACTTGGATATTTCATCTTGTGAACGCACACCGTAGTTCTCCATGGGGACTGACAGTTTACTTAGAAAATAACATGCTACACATCCCCATATTTGAACTCCGCCTAGTGCAGAAGCCGCTATTTTTTTTGTTCAAACTACAATAACTTCTACACAATAACTCAGAATCAGGAAAAACTTCGACCGATGAGCTCCCACCTAAATTACAGACAATATGGAACACTCGGATACTTCATCTTGTGAACAGACACTATAGTTCTCCATGGTGACTAACTGTTGTACTTAGAAACTAACATGTTATATCCCCACTTCAACGCTCACTATTGTTTTCCTTGGTGACTAATAGTTGTACTTAGAAAATAACATGCTATATCCTCATAGTTGAACTCCCCCTACGCAGAAACCGCTATTTTTTTCTTCAGACTGCAATAACTTCTTCATACTAACTCGGAATTAGGAAAAACTTCGACCGACGAACTCCCATCTAAATTACGGACAATATGGTACACTCAGATACTTCATCTTGTGAACACACGCTGTAGTTCTCCATGAGGACTGACAGTTTACTTAGAAAATAACATGCTACCACATCTCTATATTTGAACATCGCCTAGTGCAGAAGCCGCTATTTTTTTTGTTCAGACTGCAATAACTTCTTCATACTAATTCGGAATCCGGCGAGACTTCGACCGATTAACTCCCACATAAAATACGAACAATATGGAACACTAAGATACTTCATCTTGTGGACGCACGCTGTAGTTCTCCATGAGGACTGACAGTTGTACTTAGAAAATAATAGGGTACCACATCCCAATATTGAACACCGCCTAGTGCACAAGCTGCTATTTTTTTGTTTAGACTGCAATAACTTCTTCATACTAACGCGGAATTAGGAGATACTTCAACCGATGAACTCCCACCTAAATTACGGACAATATGGTACACTCGGATACTTCATCTTGTGAATGCACATGGTAGTTCTCCATGTGGACTGACAGTTTACTTAGAAAATAACATGCTACCACATCCCCATATTTGAACTCCGCCTAGTGAAGAAGCCGCTATTTTTTTGTTCAAACTGCAATAACTTCTACACGGTAACTCGAAATCAGGCAAAACTTCGACCGATGAACTCCCACCTAAATTACAGACAATATGGTAAGCCCGGATACTTCATCTTGTGAATGGACATTGTAGTTCTCCATAGTGACTAACAGTTGAACTTAGAAACTAACATGCTATATCTCCACTTCAACGCTCACTGTTTTTTTCCATGGTGACTAATGGTTGTACTTAGAAAATAACATGCTATATCCTCATATTTGAACTCCGCCTACGCAGAAACCACTATTTTTTTCTTCAGACTGCAATAACTTCTTCATACTAACTCGGAATTAGGAAAAACTTCGACCGATGAACTCCCACCTAAATTACAGACAATATGGTACACTCAGATACTTCATCTTGTAAACACACGCTGTAGTTCTCCATGAGGACTGACAATTTACTTAGAAAATAACATGCTACCACATCCCTATATTTGAACTCCGCCTAGTGCAGAAGCCACTAATTTTTTTGTTCAGACTGCAATAACTTTTTCTTACTAAATCGGAATCTGGCGAGACTTCGACCGATTAACTCCCACCTAAAATACAGACAATATGGAACACTCGGATACTTCATCTTGACTACGCACGTTGTAGTTGTAACAACCCATAAATTTTAAACGGTTTGAATAACTTATTTAATTGAATTTGTAAGAAATTTTAAATAATAATATTTTGAAATAAAAATTTAATGTTTGGATTACGTAAAATTAAATATAAGTAGTTGAATTAGATTTTTATTTGATTTTAATACGAAATTAATATTTGTATTTGTTGAAATCTTTCCATTAAGGAAAGAGAATGTATTAAAATGAACATTTAATTTGGTAGTTAATATAATGATATTTTATGTATAAGTAAAGTATAAATTAATAGGTAGAGAATAAATAGGTAACGTATAAATTAATAGGTAGAGAATAAATAAGTAACATATAAATTAATAGGCATAGAATAAATAAGTAACATATAAATTTAGATACGTTACTTTTTGTATAAATTTAGCGTATATTGTACTAACTATATGAAAAATATATATGAACAACGCATTCAATATTGTTTAAAAATCTTATTTTAAAATCTAATCTTTATACATATTTATTTTAATTTATTTCCTATATTCACCGGCATTCAAACTTTATACATATTTTAATTTATTTCCTCTATCCATCCATGCCATTTCAAAAGTTGAAACGTATAAAATACTATATGTTATTTCGCATTCATTGATTTCTTTTATTTATATAAACTTTATATTCGTTGCACGTTACATTCATTTACTTGACCGGTCCTTTCCTTTGTTATTTCCGAATTTCGTGCGTTACTAACCAATGCTCCATATTTATTTGCCTTAATAATTCAGCTAAATTTAAGGATCACTGTTGCTTTTACATTTTGTTTATATCACCTTTCCCCTATTTTAGCCGGTTGCATTTGATATTACCTTGATTTAAGCTTTCTAACTTTTAAATTTCCACTACTCTATATTTATTTCTGTACGTTTATCTTTGCTTGAATTTCTCTGTCCATTCCTTTTTCCATTTTAATATCCTTCATTTCCAAACTCATTACGTGCTCTCCAAACAAACAAAAATTTATTTCTTTAAACGTATAGCTGTTACTTTTCCATCATCTCAGTTTATTTTCAAATTGATACGTTACCTCTGGTCTATCTGTCTATTCCTTTTAGCATTCCTCAATTTTAAGAAAATAATTTTCCCAATTCACGTTTGAAACGTTCCTATTCCTGGCTATTATTATAATTGAAATCAGTGTCTTTTGCTTAAATTATGGCATACGTTCAAAGCATAAATTATTCTCAGCTAAATTTTAGCCATTTCTATCTTTATTTCTTGCCACTTTAAACAAAATTTCTTTCCACTTTATCAATGTGGGGCTTCTCTTATAAATACAAACCACTAGTACATACCCTACTCCATATCAATAGACCTTCATCTCCTCTCTTGTGTGTGAAGCTTCTTCTGTAGGTAAATGGATGCACTAATTTTTTTTCTTCCTACTTCTTTTCTTTTTCTTCTTCTTTTTCATCATTTTCTTTTGTTTTCTTATTGTTTATATTGCTTTTCCTTTATTTTAAGCACAACATGTTTTTCTCTATATTTTTTTTACATGTTTTGATTTTCAATGTAACATAAAAGTTTATAATTTACACGTATATATATATATATATATTTAAAAAGGATCTCTTTTATATTAAGGTCACATGGTATTTGGAGAAGTATGTTTAAACTATTTTGTCACTTTTCTTTATATTTTACAGTCCCGGTCCTAGGAGCATTTGATTGTTGGCTATACATTTTGGGTCTAAGTATTTACATTTAAAAGATAATGTTTAAATTTATGTAAAGGAAGGCAAAATTTTGATGTATAAACTGGGATAGTTTAACATAAATAGGCAAGGCCATCATTAATTCATACTTTCTATTTTCATCAGTTTTGGTTTATGCATTTAGTAATGCTAACTAAGCTATATATATATTGAATAACAAGTGTTTATAGCTTTCTTTGTCGCAGTTAATATAAGTTATGTTGAAAATGGGTCTCAACATTGTTTTTCGTTAAACTTGCATGTGTTTATGTACATTTCAATATGAAAGTTACAATATTTATTTCATATTTTATTACATTTGATTTTTAATACAAAACAATGATTTTTCTTACATACGTATTTTGTTTTGATATTGGTCTTAAAAAGAAATATTAATTTAATAAGAAAATAATATATTTATTTTGATTTATATATATATATATGTGCTTTAAATGGATATTGTTTTCAAATTCTCTTATACCAATTTTCTTCATCAAACCCGGTTCTAATTTGATTCCGTCGATTCCTGTTATCAGCTTTATCCGTCGTGCCCGTTTTCTCCATCGAATCGTATCCATCTAGCGTCGCTTGGAATTCGTAGCTCGTTTCCTTGTCAAATATGTTTAGCCTCGAAAGGTGAGCAATCACTCACGATTAACATTCTTATATTTATTAAATTTGATTTCAATTGAAACGACAATTGAAATATGCTGATGTGGTTATTTAAATTGTTATATATGCTATTATCTATAACTGTTCACTTATGGGATATGACACCATATCCTATTCTTTATATTTATTTTTAATGATATATGTCTGTTGTTATTATTTTCATATCTGTTATCACTCTGCAAGTTCCCTGTTAGTATAAAAATCACTATGGGTTGAAATGATACATACTCGAACGGACTTTAGAATAGGAGAATTTCGTTATGGGTTGAAATGATAGACCCAGGCGATTTTCATTTAATTAAGTTGGGATTACGGGTTGAAATGATATCCACCCGTATATATTTAGTGTACGGATTGAAATGATAAATATCCGTAGCACTTGACTATATGATAGGAAAAATACATACAGACACCGATGGTCCATATATAAATATTTTGGAAATAATTTCTATGATTTTGGAAAGAAATATATGGGTTAATAAATTTTGATTCTTAAGATGTATAAAAATGGAAATTTTATATATAGATTTAGTAGTAATATTTGATAAAGTAGATTGATTTAATACATATAATGTGGTTAAGTATACAAGTAAATCTATGTTTCAAATAGATTTTCTTGTAATATATTGAAAAATTAAGATTGGGAGATAAATTTGGGTTTATTAAAAATGGTATTTAAATAAGGACCTATTTAATTAAATCAATTTGAAATTATTGAATGGGAAATTTAAAGGTATGATTGTATAACTGGATTTTTGATTTAAGTGATTTAATGAATATTTCACGTTTAAATAAATTAAAGTAATATTGAGTAAAATGTAATTTAAGGTTACTTAAATGATATTGAATCTAATGAGGGAGTATTTCAAGACTAATTAATAATGAGGTTAAATCGAGATCTATATGAAATATATTGAACATTTAAATATTTAAGCCTAGAACTATATTGGAATTTAAATGGTTTATTTTGAGATTCAGATCTGTATTTGAAATTAATATAGTTGAATTTGTTATTTAGAAACTAAATTGAATTAAAGTGAAAATTTAGGTTGAATTAAAACTTGAAATTGTTGTTTAGGAAACTAAATTGAATAAAATTTAGTTTGAAACGTTGAATACTTAAAGTTTTGAAATATATTGAAATATAATTGGGTATTTTGTGATTTCAAATCCGAATTTGAGATCGATAAAATTTAAGTGGTTAATTTAGGGATTGAGTTGAATTTAAATTGATAAATTGAGATTGAATGGGAAGGTCGGGTTGAAACGATTTGTTAAGTTGAGGAAATTGAAAATACTTTACTTTATAAATTATTTAATGTATAGAAATACTATTTTGGGAAATATAGAGATATTTGAAATGAAAATGATATTGGTTTTGAAGTATAAATGACCACGGTGTTATAGTGTATATTTCTACCTTGTAGATAGTTCTATGGACCCTTAGAGGATGGTTATCCCAACATCCTTTAAGTTATTTGTATTTCAGTTGATATTTCACTTGGGTTGGATTTATTTATATAAGAATGTTAATCCTGACTCGAGTGTTTTGTGTTTTGCTTTACGCTCGGGTCAGACTGAGTAATACAGCCTATTGAGACTCACCTTTGGAGTTTGGAGCTTCGTTTAGAGATCCAACTATCGATTCAGCTTTCAGCTTTTCCAGCCGATTGGTTTAGAGAAGTCATCTGCTTGTACTGAAGACTTCACTGTATTTGAGATATTCTTATGTATTTTATTTTCTAACTCTGATGTATATAGTAGCTTCATGAACTACTGTCCTTTTATCTATAACGCTGCATTATTCTACTCTATGTCTGTGATCTGCGATTGATTTATTTACTGTATATGCTATGCTTTGCCAAATTTTAAATTAACAATTCGGTATTTTGAATTATTCAAGTCAGATATATATGGTTTTATTATCGATTTGAATGGTCCAAAATAGCGGGTAATTACAGTTTGTATCAGAGCTTTGGCTCTAGGCGAAACTTAGCATATATTGTAAATTTATTTACAGAATCACTTTCGTTTGAGTTTAATCTATTCCTTTTGACTCGATTTCCTTTGAACTTTGGAACGTTCCTTACGGTTCCAAAATTCATTTTTGTCTCTCTCTATTGGTATTCTTTTGATTCTGGATTATCCCATAACTCCACTTCGAATAATCTCTATAAGAATAGGCGATCCCGCCGATCTTTGAATGTTTTGTAAAGGGGTGAAACTCCTTTACAATTGGCATTGATTCACCGAAGATTTATATATCACTCGGTTTAGATGCTGCTATCTCTTGTTATGCCGAATTCTATCTCTGGCGATCGAATGACGATTTGCCTCAGAATTCTATACCGATCTTATTTTGAAATCACGGTTGACTGATTAAGGTCACCCACGATTTATATAAGTATATCCATCTTCTGTTTTGAAATTTTATTTATCTCATCTTCGATCGAGCCTATCCTCGAATCAAAATTTTTGTTTGATTAGAGTTCTCTAATTTGAATCTCTATCCTTGTTTTGAAATCCATTCTTAAATCATCCTTTTAAAATCGGGCTTGTTTATACTTTAGAAATTGTTTTATATATCGAAAGTATTATCTTGATAAATATGATTTTATTCTATATATAAAAGTGAAATGTTTTCGATAAAGATTATATACCCTTTTTAAAATGAGAATTTGAGGTTTCGAAAGGATTTGTAATTTTGAAAAAAAAATTATATAAGAAATTTGATCTATCTAAAAATGATTTATAACTAAAGGATTTTAAATTTGAAATTCGAGAATTGAACTCCGGTATTTTGAAACTGGTTTTAAGATTTTGAAATATATAATAATAATATAATTTAAAAGTATTTTCCGAATTTGAAATGTTTCAAATGATTTTATTGAGTTTTGAATGATTTCGAAGAAATTTCAAAGAAGTTTTCAAGAAAACAGAAGTCCAGAACTCACTTATGTCGCTGGAAAATAATTTCGGTGATGAGTGCACGCATCATCGACATTGATTTTCGAGTTTCATAGTGGGGGAGAGGCCACTTTAGTAGCATTGCTACGCGAGTGATTTTGTGAAACCATTTTGATTTCAAATTCCGAAGTAAGATTTGATATTCTAAAGATATATGCATATATATATATTTGAAATGATTTGAAGTAAGCCGGTGTTCAGTCCTCGAGTTTCGAATTTGATATAAACCTATCTTTTGAAATTGATTTACTGATTTGTTGTTGATTTCCAACTCTTGAATTTGAAAATGATTTCTTCAACTATTTTGAAGGTTCGAGCACTTCCAAATCAAGGTTAACTTTTCAAAAGCTAAGAAATTTTGAAGTATAAAGTATATAAGTTTGGTATGTATGTTAAAGTATGAATAAGGCAATTTTAAAATTTTCTAATATTAAATTTAGATTTGAAATGTTTTGAAAAGAATTTGGTCTTCAAAATATTTTGAATAAATTTTAAACGTTTTAACTTAGTAAGATCTTTATGAAACTATATATTGTTAACGGTAAAAAGTGAACGCTAACACCCGGTGTGTGTAATAGAATTGTGAAAGCACCACCCGTTGGTACGGGAACAAAACACAAGCTGAAAATAGCAGAAAAGCAGTAAATGAACAACAGATTTATAGTGGTTCGGCCCGTAATTGAGCCTACTTCCACTTTATAGTCTTTTATTGCTGATTCGGTTACAATTTGATACAATATCCTTCTAAATACAATACAACTTGATCATGAAAACATTCTTGACTACTAGCTCGATCTTTGATGATAAAACTCGACGAATCCATGTTGGATGTAAGGAGCTCTTCTCGAAGATTGTTGTAGTGTCTCGAATGCTTGAAGATCTTTGATTGATGAATGAGAGGAGGCTTCGACAGCGTAACGGCGCTTGGAGAAATGAATTGCCCAAAAGTCCTTTTCATGTTGGAAGTGGTGGCCTATTTATAGGAGCAGATTTCTGAGCTCTCGGTTTGGCCAAGTCATGAGTCGTGACCGACTCATGGTAAGTCGTGACTCGTATTCGACTTAAGATGTCTCGTGGGCGCCATATTTGGTCCATCTTGTGGCTCAGTTGGAAGAGAAGTGCTAAGTCGTAGCCGACTCATCAGATCAAAGTAGCACAGGCAAGGGCCTTGGATTCCAGCATGATAGCCCTTAAGTCGTAAACCTCATGAGTCGTCAGTTCTCATGAGTCGCAGGTCCTCATGAGTCGTAAGAGTAATGAGTCGTAAGACCTCATGAGTCGTCAGTTCTTATGAGTCGCAGGAAGCTTGTCTTGTTGAGTCATGAAGCTCTTAAGTCGTAGGCCACTTATAGCAAATCATGAGTCGTAGACAACTTATAGCAAACCATGAGTCGTAGACGACTTATAGCAAACCATGAGTCGTAGACAACTTATAGCAAACCATAAGTCGTAGACGACTTAAGGCCTTCCAGATAGTTAGGTCGCTAGGCAAGTTAAGTCGCTGAGTCTCTTAAGTCGGAGGCCTGATGAGTCGTAGCATGTTAAGTCGAAACCTTCTTAAGTCGTATAGACTTTAACTCGTAGAGTAGTTAAGTCGGAGACTTCTTAACTTCTTAAGTCGTAGGTCGCTTAACTTGCTGAGTCGTCAACTTGTTAAGTCGTAAGCCGCTGTAGGTTGTAGTCCGCTAACTCGCGAACCTTTTAGGTCATAAGTTCTCTTCAGTTGCTAGGTCGTAAGTTCTCTTCAGTTGCTAGGTCGTAAGTCGTCAAGACCACAGGTTGTAGGCTTTTTAACTCGTCAGCTTCTTGAATCATGGCAATCTGAGTCATCCATTTCTTAACTCGTAGGTCGTTGCTAAAGAGGAGTTAACATTTACCCCTCGAAGTACACGTCTTAAGTCGTAAGTCGTGTGCTTCGATTTCCCTAGCTCGCTTCTTGATGAGTGTGCTAGATCTCGATCGACTTAAGATGAGTCGTAGGTCGTGAACGACTTAGTATAAGTCGTAAGCCGGATGTGTCGATTCACCTTTCACTGTCCTAGGGCATAAATAGCTTCAGTCGTTCCTTTTCCTCCTTCACTTGTTCTTATCATCTTATTCTGCCATTTGCAAGCATTCGAGCTCTCTTAAGACGAATTCAAATACTCGATCGCCAGTTATCCCCATCGTTATATTGCGTAAGTGAACTTGATTATTCAATTCCCGACTATAACTGAATTATGAATCCCATTTTCGCCATTGCCCCCCTTTCCTCACGCCGTACTTCTCTGCAATCCTTGTTTCAATCGATCATTGATGGATTCTAGATCATTTGTCTTAGCCTTGGACAGTTTTGTGTGAACAAGGCGATGGATTGCGGTGATTCAGTTTGACCGATTTGTGATTTGTGATGGAATATCATTACACTAGGTGTATGGCGATTTCGAGATGATTGAATGCGTTGAGGGGACGAGAGTTTTGGTTGAAGGAGAGACTAATGGGTTAACGGGTTAGGAGTTCGGCGAATCGATGTACTGGGGAGAATGAACTAACACCTTTGAACAGAAACCGCGACTTAATTTTCGACGACCTTAAGTAGGTCGTAGGTCGTAGGTCGGTAACGACCTAGGACATTGCATTTTTGCATTCAGACTTGAAACTTTTCTTTGCAGTGCGACTTAAGGACTGACGACTTGATTTAACTCGTAGCTTGCCCCTTAGGTCATGAACGAGTTAACACTTAAGGTTTAATCTTGCAAGCACATCTGAATGACTAGGTCGTGGATGAGATAGCCCTTAACTCGTAACTCGCGAACCCATCCGAACGACTTAATAACTTGAACTCTATGACTTTGAATTCTTGGACTTGAATGATCTGACTTAAGAGAACATGCCTTGAACATCTTGATTCGCCTAATATGACCTAAAAGCCCCGACTCATGATAGGTCGTTTAACGACTTAAGACTTAGATGACTTTGCACAGAAGTTGGCTGAACTCTTGAATTTGAACTGTGTTGTGTTACCTCTCACACTGTCTTGACTTTAATGCTAATAACCTGCTTAACACAACATTCACAGAATACTGGGACGAATATACTGCCACTGACTGCCCACATCGAATGACAGATTAGTTGATAAAGAGAAGATTAAATTAAATGAACTGTATGAGTGAAATGCTACACAATAACCAACTCAAGTGAAGTATTAAAGCAAAATCGTAATGGTTAACTAAAACTGATTTGTCTGCATTAACACTGCACTTGAGCATTAACAAGTTCTGAAATCTCGTAATCGACTGATTGTTAGTTAGTTTAATTCCAGTTATATTTGCTTTTTTCTTATTTTCATTAGTTTTGCACAGCACTTCACACTTTTAGGAAACGTGCACCTTCACTTTTGAACATTCGGCTGATTGTGTAGAATGGCATCTCATCAAGAAGACTTGGAATCAGCTGGAGAAGCTTTTCCAATTGCTACTCCGCTGAATGATCCCCCGGAAAGGATTCCTACCACTCTGAGTCATAAAGTCTTCCGTCAACTATGCACCCAGTTTGGCATCGCTGAATCTGACGCTTTGCTCCCTGGAGTAAATGACACTGCTGACAGGCCGCCCCACGGCTTTATTGCAGTGAACCGCCAAATGTGCTTGAGTGGAGCGATTCCCCCGTTTAATGACTGTCTCCGAGAACTTCTCCTTCGATTATCTATCTCCCCTTTTCAACTTCATCCTAATGGCTACGACATCCTGCTGGGACTGTGTGTGCTTTTTAGGAGAATGCTGGACCGTTTTCCCAGTTTTGGAGAAATTTGCTTTCTATGCTCATTCACAAAGACCAAAGACCATCCCTCTATCAAAGTTGTAAGGAGTGCCAGGAATCGTAAACTGATTATTGGTCTTCCCGAAAGTGTTCCTGGGTTTTTGAGCCAGTTTTTCTTTGTTCGTTGTCCCCCGGGATTTTACGCCATTTGGAGAGTGGGAAGTACGATTATCTATCTTTTCCCTGTGTTTTTCTAAATTCTTTGAAGTCCAAATTGTCGAGTGTTAACTTCTTTTTCTACTGTTTCAGCGCTTCCTTCCCCCTCTAGGGAACCTCGTCACAAGACTACCTTTGAGAGGCTTATGGCCGTGCCGGTTGAGGAGAGGAGTGTTCAATTTCTATTGAGAGATGAGTTCCTCCATGAATTTGGACTCTTACATCCTTCCCGTTCCACTCAGCCACATGAAGTCCCTGATTCTCCTGCTGAGGAGTCAGATGCCCCTGTTCCTGCTAAAGAACTTTTACCGCAAGATCTTACCGCTGAGACTTCATTGGTAAAGTGTTCTACTTCTACCGACATTGCTGGATCGTCCAGTAAGTTAGCACTTGCCCCGGTTGTTGAAGAGGAGGAAAATATTCACACTATTGAAAAGACGGCTGAGGTGGAAGTTGAAAAAGATAATTCTCCCATGCACCATGGCGATGATACTTTTGACAGTCTGAGCGACATCATGATAACCTCTCAGGAGCTCTTTAAAGATGATATTTCTAAAGTGGTCCCTCCTGTTGTCGAAGCAACTTCTTCTTTGCAACAAACCACAACGCCTTCCACACAACTTATTGCCATTTCTACACCCAAAAGTGGTTTGTAGTTTGACGCGCGCAGTTTGCACATTACACACACTTAGAATTTTGGCACTTATATGCACTTAGCTTCTTCAACTTGAGGATTTCTAAAACTGGTCTTTTTCTTCAATTTCAGGTTCTCTGATGGGGCGAAGCGGCTCTTACTACAACAAATTCCAGCATTACGGAAGCCGTGAGGCTTATGACTTTAGGAGTTATATCGGTGCTGTGAAGGAAACTGATGAGGAGAGGGCTGCCAGAAAGGCTCACGAGAGGCGAACTCATGAAGAGCGTCGCCGGAAAGAAGATGAGGAATACTATGGGAGTAGGGACGAGCGACATGACTCTTCCCGCAGAAGCGACGATCCTTACAAGAGGAAATCTTACGATGATAAGGGGAAGAGTCATACTTCCGATGATTCCAGCAAACGGATCAGACTTGGCGAGAAAGATACATCTAATATCTCGGAAAAGACTACCGCTTCTATTCCTCCTAATACATCTTCTGGTTCTCCTGCCCTTAAGGAGTCTGACATCCAGACAATCATTAATAGGCCACAATACCAAGCTGGAGATGGTCCTCCCACACTCCAGAGCCGATTTCCGAATTGGTGTCTGAAAGGAGTGCGTTTTGATTTGGATTTGGTCCCCATTGATAAGCAGGCGATGCTGAAAAATGTCGATGCTGTAAAGCTTGACATCGAAAGAATGTCTGGGTGGCAGAAGCTGGTTGATGAACTTCAAAGGGTCAACCATATGAATCTTGAGGCGATGATGACCATGGAGAATGATAAGTCCGAGTGGGACAAATGGCGTAAGCAGCATGACGCGGAGATGAAAAGCATTAGCGATGGTTATGGGAAGCTCGAAGCTGAAGTTGAAAGACTTAAAAAAAGAGCTTGCTACTTCTTCCACTTCTTATTCTCAGAAAGAAGAAATGCTTCAAAAACAAGTTCGAGACGCCCATGCTGCTCAGAGAGATATTGAGGTGAAACTCGAAGCAGAACAGCAGGTTACGAGTAAATACCGCGATGATGTTGTTCAGCTTCGAGAGAAAGTCAGCTCTCAAGATTTAGAAATTATAAGACTGCAATCTCAGCTACTGAAGGCTGAAAGAGAACGTGATAAAGTTCTTTCTGGTAAAGCTGCAGCCGAAGAATCCCATAAGGCGACCATAGCCACCGTTGACGCGACTCTGTTCGACTTTTATATGCATTGTGTCCTGGGGCGTGGGAGCCTTTCATTTTTGGGACCAGAATATGAAGTCACCTTAGCGGAAGTATGGGAGGCAATCATTGACTTATTTGGTGGTGCCGGATATTCTGAAACAGATCTTCAAGCTACCTACTTAAGTGAGAGCGATCGTGCTGCCCTTGCCAAAGGAAAAGAGCAGCTTATCCGAGTGCGGGCCGAGGCGACGGGAGAGAAGCTTCCTGAGAAAGAAACACCTCCTATTGCTCCAGCTTATACTTCGGCTTTAGCTCATGCGGATATTACTGGCTCTAGTTCTCATTCCACGCCTCCCGCTAAGGTTGACAAAGAAACTGTAACCACCCCTACAGAGGAAGAGGCAATGAAGGACTTCCAAGCTCGGGAATTTGAGATTGATCTCGCTAAACCGGCTTCTCCAGGTAACTTTGACGATTCACGGTCTTCTTTTTTCTCGGAGAATACTGATTTTGATTTCTTTTATTATGCAGCAGTCGTGCCGAAAACTGCACCAATTCTTCCTTCTTCAGCTGTCGTTCCTCCTCCTTCTCAAGTTATATCTCCTCCAGCTTCTCAACCAGGTTCACAGGAAGAACCAATAGCAGCCCTTCAAGGTTTAGACGAACCACCTGCTTCCGAAGAACAGAAGGCAGAAGGTCTGGAAGATAGCGAGAAGACCTCGGAGCGGTCTTTTGACTATGACACAAAGCTTTCTACATTTCTTGCTCCGGGGAGCGAGTTTTCTTCCAAGAAGAAGGGAAAGCGTACGGTTTCGAAGAAAGGAAAGAAGAGTTCTTCTGCTGCTGGGGATGAAGCAGAGATTGATCCGGCTGAGTCTCTTTCTCCTTCTTCTCCGATACGGCCTACGAAGCTAATTACCAGGCCGGGTAAAAGCTCCAAGGGTGGGAAGAAGGGGAAATGAGTTTGATTTTGTCTTTTCTGCTTTTTGTATTGACCGGGGATTGTGCAGATACCGGTCTCCGCTTCTTTTTGTAACCTGTACAATGTAAAAAAGAATTCTCATAGTGTTGAAATAAATAGATATTTTTCTTGTACAAATCTTTGTGTATGTAGGAATACATCTGTTTTTCATTTGAAGTGTAGAGTAAACGATTCTTTCTATTTGTACAAACTTTTTGTCTGTGTTTCAAGAACGCATTTACTCCACATCTTTATTACGTGATATCGCAATGAACTTGTGGTATGTCGCTTGTATATTACTTTTATTACTGTAACTGAATTGTATAATGCTGCCCCCATACCACAAGTATATTGTAATATTTCTTGCTTTCACAAGACCGATACTCTTATTTTAGAGAATAACTTTCCACTTTTTCAGGGAAGAATTATTCTGCTTTTTAATAGAGTATATCTTGTCTTTGGAAAAATTTTTATTTTCTTTTTCTTCCTGAAGAACATTTCGACTTCTGGGAATGATCACTTTTATTTGTTTGAAAGTGAATTTTCCTGTACAATGAAATGAGCTTCTGAAGAAGGTTTTGATTTTATGCCCCAGTAAAGGGTTTATTTTTGGTACTTCAAGCAAGGTGAAGTACGCCTCTGAAGAGGTCTTTTGGTCTCTGAAGAGAAGCAATTTTGGTCTCCGAAGAGAAGCAATTTTGGACTCCGAAAAGAAGCAATTTTGGACTTCTACACGGGTGAAATGTGCCTCCGAAAAGGGCTTTTGCCTCCGAAAAGGGCTTTTGCCTCCGAAGAGGGCTTGTGCCTCCGAAGAGGGCTTGTGCCTCCGAAGAGGGCTTGTGCCTTCGAAAAGGGCTTTTGCCTCCGAAGATGGCTTGTGCCTCCGAAGAGGGCTTGTGCCTCCGAAGAGGGCTTGTGCCTCCGAAGAGGGCTTGTGCCTCCGAAAAGGACTTTTGCCTTCGAAAAGGGCTTTTGCCTTCGAAAAGGGCTTTTGCCTCCGAAGATGGCTTGTGCCTCCGAAGAGGGCTTGTGCCTCCGAAGAGGGCTTGTGCCTCCGAAGAGGGCTTGTGATTGCCTGGAAGTTACTTTCTCATGGTCGGAGGGGTCCACGGGACAGGCGCAAGTTGCTTGATTGGATGTTTGTTTATACAAACGATCGCAATCAATTAACGAGGTGCCCCTTTGGTAGTCCCACCGATCTTTTTGATTGAGTAAAGCACTCCCATTTATTGGCGTGCCTCGTTGGAGGGCTTTGGTTGGTGTGCCAGGAAGGTTGCGTCTTAGGGGCAAGTAGATCCATGGGATGGACACAAGCTGCCTGATCGGATGCATCACAATCAGTTAGCGAGGGTCTTATTCCTTCTGCTTGGGAAGGTATCCCTTTAGTGGATCTACCTGCTTTCCTGTTGAGAGGCATACATCCCTTTGGCTGTTTCCACGTTTGCCCGCTCATGTTGTATCATCATCCGCCAATCTGCGATCCTTTATCATCGTTTCCAAGCGCGTCTTCCTTTCTTTTGCAAGTAAGTTGCTTTATCCGAAGAAGTAGACTTCACTGTTGAATGACTCCACAGAGTAAACGCAAGTTATTTGGTTGGATGCCTTTTTATATCAATGATCGCAACCAGTTAACGAGGGCTTGACACAGTGGAGCCGTCAACTTTTTATGTGAAGTTCCTCTTGTATGGGATTTGAGTTTAAAATTTTTGTTGCTTGAAATTTTCTTTAATAAATGATTTGTAAGGCTCGCTTAGCTTTGCGATGGGTGAGCTTTGCTTTAATGACCTGCAGTATTAGATTGACATTTTAGCAATACATTTAGAGTATTTACACATCAAAATATAACAGGCATTTTATAATAGAAAACACAGAATGCATAGTTTTTCATTATTGAGTCACGCTGATTTCTCAGCGGTTTACAATGCAGAAGTTACACATCCATTATTATTTTTACAAATTCAAGCAATGCTGTTAAGTAAAAATGAATGCTAGTTATTGTTGTTTCAGGATCTCCAAGCTGGATTTGCATTTGTGCTTGATTCATAGCTTTTGGATTTTTATGCCAGAGAAAGTGAGAGAAGCCCCAGCCGCAGTTTTGTGGGTAATTAGTAGTCATCCCAACTTCTGCTTGCTGGGTATGGTCCCCCTATGATAGCATTAATGAAAAGCTTTTCTGAATCTTCCACTGCAGTGTTGTTGTGAGAATCGGATTGATGGGTAGGGTGTTGTTGATCCCGAGTGGATGAGGTTGGATTGACTCCGTTTTTCTTAACGTATTGTTGGAGTTTACCTTGTTCCAGCAATTCTTCAATCACTTTCTTTAACTGGCGACATTGGTCAGTGTCATGGCCAGGTTGATTGTGAAATTGGCAGAATTTTCCATTACTCTTTGCACCTTTCGTCATCTCAGGTGGCTTAGGATACCGGACAACGTCTTTCGTTGCAAAAAAGATATTTCTTGGTGTATCAGTTAAAGGAGTATAATCCGAAGAATTAAAGCGGCGAGGTTTCTTTTCATTTCCCTGGTTCTTTCTTCCTTCATTCTCCCTTTTTTGACTTTCAAATTCTCTTTTCTTAGATGGGACACTGTTATTATTAGTTTGGGCAGCAACCACCTTCGACGTCGTAGAAAGGCTTTCAAGGCGAATGAACTCGTCGGCCTTTTTATAAAATTTATCAAGTGAGTTCGGTTCCTTCATCTTTAGCCATATTCCAAATTTACTCGATTTATCAATGGCTCGCATCAAATAAGTCAGGATCATTCGTGTTTCTGCATTTTCTACTTCGGCTAAAGCTATATTGAAATGGCTCAAGAAAGATTTGATCGATTCTCCGGGCGCTTGTTCCAGGTTAGACAGTGACATTATATCCTTAGCTTTTGAAGCATACAATATGAACTGTTCTTTAAATTTTTGTGTCAAGTCGGAGAACTTATCTACAGACCGAACTGGAAGCTTTGTGAACCAAAGTAAAGCCACACCTTCCAGATATACTGGGAAGTATCGACACTTGATCTCGTCTGATGCTCTTGCACCGGTCATATGCCAATCGTATTTGTATAGGAAATGATTAGGGTCAGTGGTTCCCCTATAGGCTTGGATAGTAGGAGGTGCAAATTTCCTTGGAAATTCCGCTCTCAGGATCCTTTCAGTAAATGGAGTTCTGCTTGGCGCGAATCCCCAGTCAGCCTCATCCTCTTCCCTTTGCATGCTCTCTTTCATGATGCGGCCAACCATTTCAGACAGGTACTCTTTATTGTTCAAAGACGCCTCCGGGCAAGCACCAGTTCTTCCCTCGGAAGTTTGCCCGGGCATATGTTCATGACAAGTTGGTTGCGGCATAGAACCATCAGCTTGGAAAGGTGGCATTTCAGGAAGGGTGGTTTGATGGTTTTCTGGTTGACGATTTGCCCCGAGCAGGGCAGTTATTCTATCCATCATCAAAGCATTTTGAGTTTCAATTTGTTGGTATAATCCAGAAAATGCGTCATCCAATTCAGCCCTGGTGACTCCAACGGTTGGAGTTGCTTGGTCTGTTGTTGGGGAAGCGGAAGTTCCTTCGTGAGCATTTCCGGATTTGATGGGTCTACCTCTTCTTCCAGGGGCCATTATTTTGGATCTGGTTTTTAAGAGAGGTTCTTTTTATGAATCTTTGCGAAGCAACGGTGGATGATCGCCTGAGTTGGGTTCTCAGTGAAAGCACCAAAATGTTAACGGTAAAAAGTGAACGCTAACACCCGGTGTGTGTAATAGAATTGTGAAATCACCACCCGTTGGTACGGGAACAAAACACAAGCTGAAAATAGCAGAAAAGCAGTAAATGAACAACAGATTTATAGTGGTTCGGCCCGTAATTGAGCCTACTTCCACTTTATAGTCTTTTATTGCTGATTCGGTTACAATTTGATACAATATCCTTCTAAATACAATACAACTTGATCATGAAAACATTCTTGACTACTAGCTCGATCTTTGATGATAAAACTCGACGAATCCGTGTTGGATGTAAGGAGCTCTTCTCAAAGATTGTTGTAGTGTCTCGAATGCTTGAAGATCTTTGATTGCTGAATGAGAGGAGGCTTCGACAGCGTAACGGCGCTTGGAGAAATGAATTGCCCAAAAGTCCTTTTCATGTTGGAAGTGGTGGCCTATTTATAGGAGCAGATTTCTGAGCTCTCGGTTTGGCCAAGTCATGAGTCGTGACCGACTCATGGTAAGTCGTGACTCGTATTCGACTTAAGATGTCTCGTGGGCGCCATATTTGGTCCATCTTGTGGCTCAGTTGGAAGAGAAGTGCTAAGTCGTAGCCGACTCATCAGATCAAAGTAGCACAGGCAAGGGCCTTGGATTCCAGCTTGATAGCCCTTAAGTCGTAAACCTCATGAGTCGTCAGTTCTCATGAGTCGCAGGTCCTCATGAGTCGTAAGAGTAATGAGTCGTAAGACCTCATGAGTCGTCAGTTCTTATGAGTCGCAGGAAGCTTGTCTTGTTGAGTCATGAAGCTCTTAAGTCGTAGGCCACTTATAGCAAATCATGAGTCGTAGACAACATATAGCAAACCATGAGTCGTAGACGACTTATAGCAAACCATGAGTCGTAGACAACTTATAGCAAACCATAAGTCGTAGACGACTTAAGGCCTTCCAGATAGTTAGGTCGCTAGGCAAGTTAAGTCGCTGAGTCTCTTAAGTCGGAGGCCTGATGAGTCGTAGCATGTTAAGTCGAAACCTTCTTAAGTCGTATAGACTTTAACTCGTAGAGTAGTTAAGTCGGAGACTTCTTAACTTCTTAAGTCGTAGGTCGCTTAACTTGCTGAGTCGTCAACTTGTTAAGTCGTAAGCCGCTGTAGGTTGTAGTCCGCTAACTCGCGAACCTTTTAGGTCGTAAGTTCTCTTCAGTTGCTAGGTCGTAAGTTCTCTTCAGTTGCTAGGTCGTAAGTCGTCAAGACCACAGGTTGTAGGCATTTTAACTCGTCAGCTTCTTGAATCATGGCAATCTGAGTCATCCATTTCTTAACTCGTAGGTCGTTGCTAAAGAGGAGTTAACATATATTTAACAAGTTGGAACAAATATATAAGTTGTACGTATGCTGTTTTATTCGCATAATTAAGTTGATCCAGGTTTGAGTACACAAGTTCGAGGTGAATCACACCATTTCGTGTTAGGATTTTTCATTCGATTCTTGATGGCGAATATTTGATATGGATTTTGGGCTTGATTCTAGAATTCTCTATCATAGTATATGGCTATGCAAGGAGACTGATGGCTTCTAGTCGAGAAACCAGATCGAAATCTGCATTAGGGAAGTCGAATGAACAATACTAGTTCGAAAGCGAACTTGTGTGATCGAGCGAGCGATCAAATGTGATTTTGCGAAATGATGACGTATGTACATCTTATATTCTAATACCATTGATATGTTTTGACGCTGAAATTGAAAGCTGTCATGTTAGAATATCTTTCTTACTAAAAGAAAATTTCCAATTTAAATTACAAAGATATATAACCCATAAAAGCAAAGATATTCAATCCCATATGGCTCTCCATACAGCGAAATTTATTTTGTAAAATTTGATCCTTATATAAGATGGACCTTATGTAGGTATAAAATTGATTTTGAAACCCATTGATTTTGGAAATGAATTGGTTGACTTAAATGATATTGATTTAGAAACTTGGATTATTTTCTAAATTTATTATGTTGGAAACTTTGAAACTAAAGATATTTAAATTGAGAAGAAATAATTTAGTGAGATTGTATATGATTTTGAATCTAAACTAATATTGAAACAAATTAAAATTTGAGAACCTTATTTTTTTCTAAATACCTGATTTGGGAGTTATCGAACTTATAAAAAAAAAATTGGTTTGTATAAGTATGAGGTTGATTCGAAAACTATAGATTTGAAAAGGTACTCAATTTGAAAAGTGAAATCTTATATAATTGAAGTCTAGATAAGTGTGATTTGATATACTATTGATTTTGGAAAGGTATTTGATTTGAAAATTTAATCTTATATATAATGGACTTTATATAAGTATGATATTTGAAATTAATTTGAAAGGTACTATATGATACATATTTCGAAGTAAAGATATGGAAAGTGCCTTCTGCTTGATATCCACTTTGTGGCAACATTGTGGATTCATTCTATCGATATTCTCTGATTTTTGGTTTTCCGGATATGATACTCGAGTGTCCATCGAATTCCATGGCATTACCCATGGTCTTACGAGCGCGACTGCATAGCGCAACTGCCTGGCTGAGTCTTGCCTAGGGGTATGGATTGTTTCCTGGGGGATCCATGCGTAACCATTGTGTATCCTGCAATCTTTGTAGGTCGCGAATAGTAGCGCAACTGCTTGGCTGAGTCTTGCCTAGGGGTATGGATTGTTTCCTGGGGGATCCAGGCGTAACCATTGTGTATCCTACACTCTACTAGTCATCATGGCGTAACTCGCAGGGCTGAGAAAGCTTACGGATATGGATTGTTTCCTGGGGGATCCAGGCGTAACCATTGTGTATCTGCGAACCATGGTTAGACAAAGGTTTTGTTTGTTTTCTTGTTTGGATTGTACTTTCCATATCTGTTTTTTAAAAAAAAGTTCCAGTATTTTCACTAGGTGTTAAAACAAGTCTACTAAGTACCTGGAGAATTCTAGTTTTGCGCCTGATCAACGCACTACCAGAGTCTACAGGAACAAGGATAAACTTGTTGAAACATCGAGTTATAAAAATATTTTATTATAAAAGTACTTTCAACAAAGGAATTCTGTATTAATATTTGAAATTGAAATTCTTATGGTTCTAAATTAATTATTCGTGCTCGATCCTATTCTTTTGAATCCACCTTATCTGCCCTGCTTTATTTATTCACCTATATTCTCTTTTTCGAATCTATCTTCTTTCCTTCTTTCCTTCTTTTGAATATATCCTTTAAAATATTGTTTATTTATATACTACATGGTATAATAGAAAATTTTTAGTGTTTCAGAAGTTATTAATTAATTATAACATATTTAAAGAGAATGATTATTAATTTATTATAATGTTGGAAGTATCTTGAGATAAATAAAAAAAGTTATTTTTTATTTTGGATTTAAAATTTTCAATAGCTTCTTTGTAAATATAAGTAATAATGTAAATAATTGTTTTCAAAGGAGTTTTGAAAGGTATTAAAGTATTAAAGAAAATTAAATTTCAAATGAAGTTTTAAATGAATATTTCAAGTAAAATTTGTATAGTTTTAAATTAATTGTTTATCTTGTACTTCAATCTACTTTTTCTTTCTGTTTGTTGCTATTCTCCTACCTCCTTTCTTTTCGGGGACGAAAAGCTTTGAGTGGGGGAGAGTGTAACAACCCATAAATTTTAAACGGTTTGAATAACTTATTTAATTGAATTTGTAAGAAATTTTAAATAATAATATTTTGAAATAAAAATTTAATGTTTGGATTACGTAAAATTAAATATAAGTAGTTGAA
Source organism: Allium fistulosum (assembly GCA_030737815.1). Classification (NCBI taxonomy): domain Eukaryota; kingdom Viridiplantae; phylum Streptophyta; class Magnoliopsida; order Asparagales; family Amaryllidaceae; genus Allium; species Allium fistulosum. The sequence goes on from CM060905.1 coordinate 1,152,588,167, forward strand.
TTAGATTTTTATTTGATTTTAATACGAAATTAATATTTGTATTTGTTGAAATCTTTCCATTAAGGAAAGAGAATTTGTTAAAATGAACATTTAATTTGGTAGTTAACATAATGATATTTTATTTATAAGTAAAGTATAAATTAATAGGTAGAGAATAAATAGGTAACGTATAAATTAATAGGTAGAGAATAAATAAGTAACATATAAATTAATAGGCATAGAATAAATAAGTAACGTATAAATTTAGATACGTTACTTTTTGTATAAATTTAGCGTATATTGTACTAACTATATGAAAAATATATATGAACAACGCATTCAATATTGTTTAAAAATCTTATTTTAAAATCTAATCTTTATACATATTTATTTTAATTTATTTCCTATATTCACCAGCATTCAAACTTTATACATATTTTAATTTATTTCCTCTATCCATCCATGCCATTTCAAAAGTTGAAACGTATAAAATACTATACGTTATTTTGCATTCATTGATTTCTTTTATTTATATAAACTTTATATTCGTTGCACGTTACATTCATTTATTTGACCGGTCCTTTCCTTTGTTATTTTCGAATTTTGTGCGTTACTAACCAATGCTCCATATTTATTTGCCTTAATAATTCAGCTAAATTTAAGGATCACCGTTGCTTTTACATTTTGTTTATATCACCTTTCCCCTATTTTAGCCGGTTGCATTTGATATTTCCTTGATTTAAGCTTTCTAACTTTTAAATTTCCACTACTCTATATTTATTTCTGTACGTTTATCTTTGCTTGAATTTCTCTGTCCATTCCTTTTTCCATTTTAATATCCTTCATTTCCAAACTCATTACGTGCTCTCCAAACAAACAAAAATTTATTTCTTTAAACGTATAGCTGTTACTTTTCCATCATCTCAGTTTATTTTCAAATTGATACGTTACCTCTGGTCTATTTGTCTATTCCTTTTAGCATTCCTCAATTTTAAGAAAATAATTTTCCCAATTCACGTTTGAAACGTTCCTATTCCTGGCTATTATTATAATTGAAATCAGTGTCTTTTGCTTAAATTATGGCATACGTTCAAAGCATAAATTATTCTCAGCTAAATTTGAGCCATTTCTATCTTTATTTCTTGCCACTTTAAACAAAATTTCTTTCCACTTTATCAATGTGGGGCTTCTCTTATAAATACAAATCACTCGTACATACCCTACTCCATATCAATAGACCTTCATCTCCTCTCTTGCGTGTGAAGCTTCTTCTGTAGGTAAATTGCTGCACTATTTTTTTTTCTTCTTACTTCTTTTCTTTTTCTTCTTCTTTTTCATCATTTTCTTTTGTTTTCTAATTGTTTATATTGCTTTTCCTTTATTTTAAGCACAACATGTTTTTCTCTATATTTTTTTTACATGTTTTGATTTTCAATGTAACATAAAAGTTTATAATTTACACGTATATATATATATATATATTTAAAAAGGATCTCTTTTATATTAAGGTCACATGGTATTTGGAGAAGTATGTTTAAACTATTTTGTCACTTTTCTTTATATTTTACAGTTCCGGTCCTAGGAGCATTTCATTGTTGGCGATACATTTTGGGTCTAAGTATTTACATTTAAAAGATAATGTTTAAATTTATGTAAAGGAAGGCAAAATTTTGATGTATAAACTGGGATAGTTTAACATAAATAGGCAAGGCCATCATTAATTCATACTTTCTATTTTCATCAGTTTTGGTTTATGCATTTAGTAATGCTAACTAAGCTATATATATATTGAATAACAAGTGTTTATAGCTTTCTTTGTCGCAGTTAATATAAGTTATGTTGAAAATGGGTCTCAACATTGTTTTTCGTTAAACTTGCATGTGTTTATGTACATTTCAATATGAAAGTTACAATATTTATTTCATATTTTATTACATTTGATTTTTAATACAAAACAATGATTTTTCTTACATACGTATTTTGTTTTGATATTGGTCTTAAAAAGAAATATTAATTTAATAAGAAAATAATATATTTATTTTGATTTATATATATATATGTGTGCTTTAAATGGATATTGTTTTCAAATTCTCTTATACCAATTTTCTTCATCAAACCCGGTTCTAATTTGATTCCGTCGATTCCTGTTATCAGCTTTATCCGTCGTGCCCGTTTTCTCCATCGAATCGTATCCATCTAGCGTCGCTTGGAATTCGTAGCTCGTTTCCTTGTCAAATATGTTTAGCCTCGAAAGGTGAGCAATCACTCACGATTAACGTTCTTATATTTATTAAATTTGATTTCAATTGAAACGACAATTGAAATATGCTGATGTAGTTATTTAAATTGTTATATATGCTATTATCTATAACTGTTCACTTATGGGATATGACACCATATCCTATTCTTTATATTTATTTTTAATGATATATGTCTGTTGTTATTATTTTCATATCTGTTATCACTCTGCAAGTTCCCTGTTAGTATAGAAATCACTATGGGTTGAAATGATACATACCCGAACGGACTTTAGAATAGGAGAATTTCGTTATGGGTTGAAATGATAGACCCAAGCGATTTTCATTTAATTAAGTTGGGATTACGGGTTGAAATGATATCCACCCGTATATATTTAGTGTACGGATTGAAATGATAAATATCCGTAGCACTTGACTATATAATAGGAAAAATACATACAGACACCGATGGTCCATATATAAATGTTTTGGAAATAATATCTATGATTTTGGAAAGAAATATATGGGTTAATAAATTTTGATTCTTAAGATGTATAAAAATGGAAATTTTATATATAGATTTAGTAGTAATATTTGATAAATTAGATTGATTTAATACATATAATGTGGTTAAGTATACAAGTAAATCTATGTTTCAAATAGATTTTCTTGTAATATATTGAAAAATTAAGATTGGGAGATAAATTTGGGTTTATTAAAAATAGTATTTAAATAAGGACCTATTTAATTAAATCAATTTGAAATTATTGAATGGGAAATTTAAAGGTATGATTGTATAACTGGATTTTTGATTTAAGTGATTTAATGAATATTTCACGTTTAAATAAATTAAAGTAATATTGAGTAAAATGTAATTTAAGGTTACTTAAATGATATTGAATCTAATGAGGGAGTATTTCAAGACTAATTAATAATGAGGTTAAATCAAGATCTATATGAAATATATTGAACATTTAAATATTTAAGCCTTGAACTATATTGGAATTTAAATGGTTTATTTTGAGATTCAGATCTGTATTTGAAATTAATATAGTTGAATTTGTTATTTAGAAACTAAATTGAATTAAAGTGAAAATTTAGGTTGAATTAAAACTTGAAATTGTTGTTTAGGAAACTAAATTGAATAAAATTTAGTTTGAAACGTTGAATACTTAAAGTTTTGAAATATATTGAAATATAAATGGGTATTTTGTGATTTCAAATCCGAATTTGGGATCGATAAAATTTAAGTGGTTAATTTAGGGATTGAGTTGAATTTAAATTGATAAATTGAGATTGAATGGGAAGGTCGGGTTGAAACGATTTGTTAAGTTGAGGAAATTGAAAATACTTTACTTTATAAATTATTTAATGTATAGAAATACTATTTTGGGAAATATAGAGATATTTGAAATGAAAATGATATTGGTTTTGAAGTACAAATGACCACGGTGTTACAGTGTATATTTCTACCTTGTAGATAGTTCTATGGACCCTTAGAGGATGGTTATCCCAACATCCTTTAAGTTATTTGTATTTCAGTTGATATTTCACTTGGGTTGGATTTATTTATATAAGAATGTTAATCCTGACTCGAGTGTTTTGTGTTTTGCTTTACGCTCGGGTCAGACTGAGTAATACAGCCTATTGAGACTCACCTTTGGAGTTTGGAGCTTCGTTTGGAGATCCAACTATCGATTCAGCTTTCAGCTTTTCCAGCCGATTGGTTTAGAGAAGTCATCTGCTTGTACTGAAGACTTCACTGTATTTGAGATATTCTTATGTATTTTATTTTCTAACTCTGATGTATATAGTAGCTTCATGAACTACTATCCTTTTATCTATTCCGCTGCATTATTCTACTCTATGTCTGTGATCTGCGATTGATTTATTTACTGTATATGCTATGCTTTGCCAAATTTTAAATTAACAATTCGGTATTTTGAATTATTCAAGTCAGATATGTATGGTTTTATTATCGATTTGAATGGTCCAAAATAGCGGGTCATTACAGTTGGTATCACAGCTTTGGCTCTAGGCGAAACTTAGCATATATTGTAAATTTATTTACAGAATCACTTTCATTTGAGTTTAATCTCTTCCTTTTGACTCGATTTCCTTTGAACTTTGGAACGTTCCCTATGGTTCCAAAATTCATTCTTGTCTCTCTCTATTGGTATTCTTTTGATTCTGGATTATCCCATAACTCCACTTCGAATAATCTCTATAAGAATAGGCGATCCCGCCGATCTTTGAATGCTTTGTAAAGGGGTGAAACTCCTTTACAATTGGCATTGATTCACCGAAGATTTATATATCACTCGGTTTAGATGCTGCTATCTCTTGTTATGCCGAATTCTATCTCTGGCGATCGAATGACGATTTGCCTCAGAATTCTACACCGATCTTATTTTGAAATCATGGTTGACTGATTAAGGTCACCCATGATTTATATAAGTATATCCATCTTCTGTTTTGAAATTTTATTTATCTCATCTTCGATCGAGCCTATCCTCGAATCAAATTTTTTGTTTGATTAGAGTTCTCTAATTTGAATCTCTATCCTTGTTTTGAAATCCATTCTTAAATCATCCTTTTAAAATCGGGCTTGTTTATACTTTAGAAATTGTTTTATATATCGAAAGTATTATCTTGATAAATATGATTTTATTCTATATATAAAAGTGAAATGTTTTCGATAAAGATTATATACCCTTTTTAAAATGAGAATTTGAGGTTTCGAAAGGATTTGTAATTTTGAAAAAAAAATTATATAAGAAATTTGATCTATCTAAAAATGATTTATAACTAAAGGATTTTAAATTTGAAATTCGAGAATTGAACTCCGGTATTTTGAAAATGGTTTTAAGATTTTGAAATATATAATAATAATATAATTTAAAAGTATTTTCCGAATTTGAAATGTTTCAAATGATTTTATTGAGTTTTGAATGATTTCGAAGAAATTTCAAAGAAGTTTTCAAGAAAATAGAAGTCTGGAACTCACTTATGTCGCTGGAAAATAATTTCGGTGATGAGTGCACGCATCATCGACATTGATTTTCGAGTTTCATAGTGGGGGAGAGGCCACTTTAGTAGCATTGCTACGCGAGTGATTTTGTGAAACCATTTTGATTTCAAATTCCGAAGTAAGATTTGATATTCTAAAGATATATGTATATATATATATATATTTGAAATGATTTGAAGTAAGCCGGTGTTCAGTCCTCGAGTTTTGAATTTGATATAAACCTATCTTTTGAAATTGATTTACTGATTTGTTGTTGATTTCCAACTCTTGAATTTGAAAATGATTTCTTCAACTATTTTGAAGGTTCGAGAACTTCCAAATCAAGGTTAACTTTTCAAAAGCTAAGAAATTTTGAAATATAAAGTATATAAGTTTTGTATGTATGTTAAAGTATGAATAAGGCAATTTAAAATTTTTCTAATATGAAATTTAGATTTGAAATGTTTTGAAAAGAATTTGGTCTTCAAACTATTTTGAATAAATTTTAAACGTTTTAACTTAGTAACATCTTTATGAAACTATATATTTAACAAGTTGGAACAAATATATAAGTTGTACGTATGCTGTTTTATTCGCATAATTAAGTTGATCCAGGTTTGAGTACACAAGTTCGAGGTGAATCACACCATTTCGTGTTAGGATTTTTCATTCGATTCTTGATGGCGAATATTTGATATGGATTTTGGGCTTGATTCTAGAATTCTCTATCATAGTATATGGCTATGCAAGGAGACTGATGGCTTCTAGTCGAGAAACCAGATCGAAATCTGCATTAGGGAAGTCGAATGAACAATACTAGTTCGAAAGCGAACTTGTGTGATCGAGCGAGCGATCAAATGTGATTTTGCGAAATGATGACGTATGTACATCTTATATTCTAATACCATTGATATGTTTTGACGCTGAAATTGAAAGCTGTCATGTTAGAATATTTTGCTTACTAAAAGAAAATTTCCAATTTAAATTACAAAGATATATAACCCATAAAAGCAAAGATATTCAATCCCATATGGCTCTCCATACAGCGAAATTTATTTTGTAAAATTTGATCCTTATATAAGATGGACCTTATGTAGGTATAAAATTGATTTTGAAACCCATTGATTTTGGAAATGAATTGGTTGACTTAAATGATATTGATTTAGAAACATGGATGATTTTATAAATTTATTATGTTGGAAACTTTGAAACTAAAGATATTTAAATTGAGAAGAAATAATTTAGTGAGATTGTATATGATTTTGAATCTAAACTAATATTGAAACAAATTAAAATTTGAGAACTTTATTTTTTTCTAAATACCTGATTTTGGAGTTACCGAACTTATAAAAAAAAAATTGGCCTGTATAAGTATGAGGTTGATTCGAAAACTATAGATTTGAAAAGGTACTCAATTTGAAAAGTGAAATCTTATATAATTGAAGTCTAAATAAGTGTGATTTGATATACTATTGATTTTGGAAAGGTATTTGATTTGAAAATTTAATCTTATATATAATGGACTTTATATAAGTATGATATTTGAAATTAATTTGAAAGGTACTATATGATACATATTTCGAAGTAAAGATATGGAAAGTGCCTTCTGCTTGATATCCACTTTGTGGCCACATTGTGGATTCATTCTATCGATATTCTCTGATTTTTGGTTTTCCGGATATGATACTCGAGTGTCCATCGAATTCCATGGCATTACCCATGGTCTTACGAGCGCGATTGCATAGCACAACTGCCTGGCTGAGTCTTGCCTAGGGGTATGGATTGTTTCCTGGGGGATCCATGCGTAACCATTGTGTATCCTGCAATCTTTGTAGGTCGCGAATAGTAGCGCAACTGCTTGGCTGAGTCTTGCCTAGGGGTACGGATTGTTTCCTGGGGGATCCAGGCGTAACCATTGTGTATCCTGCACTCTACTAGTCATCATGGCGTAACTCGCAGGGCTGAGAAAGCTTACGGATATGGATTGTTTCCTGGGGGATCCAGGCGTAACCATTGTGTATCTGCGAACCATGGTTAGACAAAGGTTTTGTTTGTTTTCTTGTTTGGATTGTACTTTCCATATCTGTTTTTTAAAAAAAAATTCCAGTATTTTCACTAGGTGTTAAAACAAGTCTACTAAGTACCTGGAGAATTCTAGTTTTGCGCCTGGTCAACGCACTACCAGAGTCTACAGGAACAAGGATAAACTTGTTGAAACATCGAGTTATAAAAATATTTTATTATAAAAGTACTTTCAACAAAGGAATTCTGTATTAATATTTGAAATTGAAATTCTTATGGTTCTAAATTAATTATTCGTGCTCGATCCTATTCTTTTGAATCCACCTTATCTGCCCTGCTTTATTTATTCACCTATATTCTCTTTTTCGAATCTATCTTCTTTCCTTCTTTTGAATATTTCCTTTAAAATATTGTTTATTTATATACTACATGGTATAATAGAAAATATTTAGTGTTTCAGAAGTTATTAATTAATTATAACATATTTAAAGAGAATGATTATTAATTTATTATAATGTTGGAAGTATCTTGAGATAAATAAAAAAAGTTTTTTTTTATTTTGGATTTAAAATTTTCAATAGCTTCTTTGTAAATATAAGTAATAATGTAAATAATTGTTTTCAAAGGAGTTTTGAAAGGTATTAAAGTATTAAAGAAAACTAAATTTCAAATGAAGTTTTAAATGAATATTTCAAGTAAAATTTGTAAAGTTTTAAATTAATTGTTTATCTTGTACTTCAATCTATTTTTTCATTCTGTTTGTTGCTATTCTCCTACCTCCTTTCTTTTCAGGGACGAAAAGCTTTGAGTGGGGGAGAGTGTAACAACCCATAAATTTTAAACGGTTTGAATAACTTATTTAATTGAATTTGTAAGAAATTTTAAATAATAATATTTTGAAATAAAAATTTAATGTTTGGATTACGTAAAATTAAATATAAGTAGTTGAATTAGATTTTTATTTGATTTTAATACGAAATTAATATTTGTATTTGTTGAAATCTTTCCATTAAGGAAAGAGAATGTATTAAAATGAACATTTAATTTGGTAGTTAACATAATGATATTTTATTTATAAGTAAAGTATAAATTAATAGGTAGAGAATAAATAGGTAACATATAAATTAATAGGTAGAGAATAAATAAGTAACATATAAATTAATAGGCATAGAATAAATAAGTAACATATAAATTTAGATACGTTACTTTTTGTATAAATTTAGCGTATATTGTACTAACTATTTGAAAAATATATATGAACAACGCATTCAATATTGTTTAAAAATCTTATTTTAAAATCTAATCTTTATACATATTTATTTTAATTTATTTCCTCTATTCACCAGCATTCAAACTTTATACATATTTTAATTTATTTCCTCTATCCATCCATGCCATTTCAAAAGTTGAAACGTATAAAATACTATATGTTATTTCGCATTCATTGATTTCTTTTATTTATATAAACTTTATATTCGTTGCACGTTACATTCATTTATTTGACCGGTCCTTTCCTTTGTTATTTCCGAATTTCGTGCGTTACTAACCAATGCTCCATATTTATTTGCCTTAATAATTCAGCTAAATTTAAGGATCACCATTGCTTTTACATTTTGTTTATATCACCTTTCCCCTATTTTAGCTGGTTGCATTTGATATTTCCTTGATTTAAGCTTTCTAACTTTTAAATTTCCACTACTCTATATTTATTTCTGTACGTTTATCTTTGCTTGAATTTCTCTGTCCATTCCTTTTTCCATTTTAATATCCTTCATTTCCAAACTCATTACGTGCTCTCCAAACAAACAAAAATTTATTTCTTTAAACGTATAGCTGTTACTTTTCCATCATCTCAGTTTATTTTCAAATTGATACATTACCTCTGGTCTATCTGTCTATTCCTTTTAGCATTCCTCAATTTTAAGAAAATAAATTTCCCAATTTACGTTCGAAACGTTCCTATTCTTGGCTATTATTATAATTGAAATCAGTGTCTTTTGCTTAAATTATGGCATACGTTCAAAGCATAAATTATTCTCAGCTAAATTTTAGCCATTTCTATCTTTATTTCTTGCCACTTTAAACAAAATTTCTTTCCACTTTATCAGTGTGGGGCTTCTCTTATAAATACAAATCACTCGTACATACCCTACTCCATATCAATAGACCTTCATCTCCTCTCTTGTGTGTGAAGCTTCTTCTGTAGGTAAATGGCTGCACTAATTTTTTTTCTTCTTACTTCTTTTCTTTTTCTTCTTCTTTTTCATCATTTTCTTTTGTTTTCTTATTGTTTATATTGCTTTTCCTTTATTTTAAGCACAACATGTTTTTCTCTATATTTTTTTTACATGTTTCGATTTTCAATGTAACATAAAAGTTTATAATTTACACGTATATATATATATTTAAAAAGGATCTCTTTATATTAAGGTCACATGGTATTTGGAGAAGTATGTTTAAACTATTTTGTCACTTTTCTTTATATTTTACAGTCCCGGTCCTAGGAGCATTTGATTGTTGGCTATACATTTTGGGTCTAAGTATTTACATTTAAAAGATAATGTTTAAATTTATGTAAAGGAAGGCAAAATTTTGATGTATAAACTGGGATAGTTTAACATAAATAGGCAAGGCCATCATTAATTCATACTTTCTATTTTCATCAGTTTTGGTTTATGCATTTAGTAATGCTAACTAAGCTATATATATTGAATAACAAGTGTTTATAGCTTTCTTTGTCGCAGTTAATATAAGTTATGTTGAAAATGGGTCTCAACATTGTTTTTCTTTAAACTTGCATGTGTTTATGTACATTTCAATATGAAAGTTACAATATTTATTTCATATTTTATTACATTTGATTTTTAATACAAAACAATGATTTTTCTTACATGCGTATTTTGTTTTGATATTGGTCTTAAAAAGAAATATTAATTTAATAAGAAAATAATATATTTATTTTGATTTATATATGTATATGTGCTTTAAATGGATATTGTTTTCAAATTCTCTTATACCAATTTTCTTCATCAAACCCGGTTCTAATTTGATTCCGTCGATTCCTGTTATCAGCTTTGTCCGTCGTGCCTGTTTTCTCCATCGAATCGTATCCATCTAGCTTCGCTTGGAATTCCTAGCTCATTTCCTTGTCAAATATGTTTAGCTTCGAAAGGTGAGCAATCACTCACGATTAACGTTCTTATATTTATTAAATTTGATTTCAATTGAAACGACAATTGAAATATGCTGATGTAGTTATTTAAATTGTTATATATGCTATTATCTATAACTGTTCACTTATGGGATATGACACCTTATCCTATTTTTTATATTTATTTTTAATGATATATGTCTGTTGTTATTATTTTCATATCTGTTATCACTCTACAAGTTCCCTGTTAGTATAGAAATCACTATGGGTTGAAATGATACATACCCGAACGGACTTTAGAATAGGAGAATTTCGTTATGGGTTGAAATGATAGACCCAAGCGATTTTCATTTAATTAAGTTAGGATTACGGGTTGAAATGATATCCACCCGTATATATTTATTGTACGGATTGAAATGAAAAATATCCGTAGCACTTGACTATATGATAGGAAAAATACATACAGACACCGATGGTCCATATATAAATATTTTGGAAATAATTTCTGTGATTTTGGAAAGAAATATATGGGTTAATAAATTTTGATTCTTAAGATGTATAAAAATGGAAATTTTATATATAGATTTAGTAGTAATATTTGATAAATTAGATTGATTTAATACATATAATGTGGTTAAGTATACAAGTAAATCTATGTTTCAAATAGATTTTCTTGTAATATATTGAAAAATTAAGACTGGGAGATAAATTTGGGTTTATTAAAAATGGTATTTAAATAAGGACCTATTTAATTAAATCAATTTGAAATTATTGAATGGGAAATTTAAAGGTATGATTGTATAACTGGATTTTTGATTTAAGTGATTTAATGAATATTTCACGTTTAAATAAATTAAAGTAATATTGAGTAAAATGTAATTTAAGGTTACTTAAATGATATTAAATCTAATGAGGGAGTATTTCAAGACTAATTAATAATGAGGTTAAATCGAAATCTATATGAAATATATTGAACATTTAAATATTTAAGCCTTGAACTATATTGGAATTTAAATGGTTTATTTTGAGATTCAGATCTGTATTTGAAATTAATATAGTTGAATTTGTTATTTAGAAACTAAATTGAATTAAAGTGAAAATTTAGGTTGAATTAAAACTTGAAATTGTTGTTTAGGAAACTAAATTGAATAAAATTTAGTTTGAAACGTTGAATACTTAAAGTTTTGAAATATATTGAAATATAAATGGGTATTTTGTGATTTCAAATCCGAATTTGAGATCGATAAAATTTAAGTGGTTAATTTAGGGATTGAGTTGAATTTAAATTGATAAATTGAGATTGAATGGGAAGGTCGGGTTGAAACGATTTGTTAAGTTGAGGAAATTGAAAATACTTTACTTTATAAATTATTTAATGTATAGAAATACTATTTTGGGAAATATAGAGATATTTGAAATGAAAATGATACTGGTTTTGAAGTATAAATGACCACGGTGTTATAGTGTATATTTCTACCTTGTAGATAGTTCTATGGACCCTTAGAGGATGGTTATCCCAACATCCTTTAAGTTATTTGTATTTCAGTTGATATTTCACTTGGGTTGGATTTATTTATATAAGAATGTTAATCCTGACTCGAGTGTTTTGTGTTTTGCTTTACGCTCGGGTCAGACTGAGTAATACAGCCTATTGAGACTCACCTTTGGAGTTTGGAGCTTCGTTTGGAGATCCAACTATCGATTCAGCTTTCAGCTTTTCCAGCCGATTGGTTTAGAGAAGTCATCTGCTTGTACTGAAGACTTCACTGTATTTGAGATATTCTTATGTATTTTATTTTCTAACTCTGATGTATATAGTAGCTTCATGAACTACTATCCTTTTATCTATTCCGCTGCATTATTCTACTCTGTGTCTGTGATCTGCGATTGATTTATTTACTGTATATGCTATGCTTTTCCAAATTTTAAATTAACAATTCGGTATTTTGAATTATTCAAGTCAGATATGTATGGTTTTATTATCGATTTGAATGGTCCAAAATAGTGGGTCGTTACAGTAGTTCTCTATGGGGACTGACAGTTGTACTTAGAAAATAAAAGGCTACCACATCCCCATATTTGAACTCCGCATAGTGTAGAAGCCTCTATTTTTTTTTCAGACTGCAATAACTTCTTCATACTAACTCAGAATTAGGCGATACTTTGACCGATATACTCCCACCTAAATTACGGAGAATGTGGTACCCTCGGATACTTCATCTTATGAACGCACACTGTAGTTCTCCATGGTGATTAACAGTTGTACTTAGAAAATAATAGGCTATATCCCCACTTCAATGCTCACTGTAGTTCTCTGTGGTGACTAATAGTTGTACTTATAAAATAACAATCTACATCCTCATATATGAACTCCGCCTAGGTAGAAACTGCTATTTTTTTTCTTCAGACTGCAATAGTTTCTTCATACTAACTCGGAACCAGGCAAAACTTTGACCGATGAACCCCCGCCTAAATTACGGACAATATGGTACACTGGGATACTTCATCTTGTGAACGCATACTGTAGTTCTCCATGGGGACTGTCAGTTTACTTAGAAAATAACATGCTACCACATCCCCATATTTGAACTCCGCCTAGTGCAGAAGCCGCTATTTTTTTGTTCAGACTGCAATAACTTCTTCATACTAATTGGGAATCCGACGAGACTTTGACTGATTAACTCCCACCAAAATTACGGACAATATGGAACACTCGGATACTTCATCTTGTGAACGCACACTGTAGTTCTCCTTGGGGACTGACAGTTGTACTCAGAAAATAACAGGCTATCACATCCCCATATATGAACTCCGCCTAGTGCAGAAGCCGATAATTTTTTTGTTCAAACTGCAATAACTTCTACACGGTAACTTGGGATCAGGAAAAACTTTGATCGATGAACTCCCATCTAAATGACGGACTATATGGTACACTCGGATACTTCATCTTGTGAACGGACACTGTAGTCCTCCACGGTGACTAACAGTTATACTTAGAAAATAACATGCTATGTCCCCACTTCAACGCTCACTGTTGTTTTTCATGGTGACTAATAGTTGTACTTAGAAAATAACATGTTATATCTTCATATTTGAACTCCGCCTAGGCAGAAGCCGCTATTTATTTTCTTCAGACTACAATAGTTTCTTCATACTAACTCGGAACCATGCAAAACTTCGACCGATGAACTCCTGCCTAAATTACGGACAATATTGTACACTGGGATACTTCATCTTGTGAACACATACTGTAGTTCTCCATGGGGACTGTCAGTTTACTTAGAAAATAACATGCTACCACATCCCCATGTTTGAACTCCGCCTAGTGTAGAAGCCGCTGTTTTTTGTGTTAAGACTACAATAACTTCTTCATACTAATTCGGAATCCGGCGAGACTTCGACCGATTAACTCCCACCTAAAATACGGACAATATGGAACACTCGAATACTTCATCTTTTGGACGCACACTGTAGTTTCCATAGGGACTGACAGTTATACTTAGAAAATAATAGGCTACCACATCCGCATATTTGAACTCCGCCTAGTGCAAAAGACGCTATTTTTTTGTTCAGACTGCAATAACTTCTTCATACTAACTCGGAATCATGCAAAACTTCGACCGATGAAATCCCACCTAAATTATGGACAATATGGTACACTCGGATACTTCATCTTGTGAATGCACACCGTTGTTCTCCATGGTGACTAACAGTTATACTTAGAAGATAACATGTTATATCCCCATCATTGAATACTATTTCTCTATGAGATGTAAAAGGGTATATTTGGAATTTCAAAACGACACCGAGTAAATCTATTCAATGAATTCTCTTTATTAGAAGTAAATTTAAAGATAAAAATATTTGAACTCCGCCTAGTGGAGAAGCCGCCATTTTTTTTTCAAACTGCAATAACTTCTACATAGCAATTGGAAATCCGAAGAGACATCGACCGATTAACTCCCACCTAAATTACTGACAATATGGAACACTCAGATACTTCATCTTGTAAACGCACACTATAGTTCTCCATGGGGACTGACAGCTATACTTAGAAAATAACAGGCTACCACATCCCCATACTTGAACTCCACCTAGTGTAGAAGCCGCTATTTTTTTGTTCAAATTGCAATAACTTCTTCATACTAACTCGGAATTAGGCGATACTTCGACCAATGAACTCCCACCTAAATTACGGAGAATGTGGTGCACTCGGATACTTCATCTTGTGAACGAACACTGTAGTTCTCCATGGTGACTAACAGTTGTACTTAGAAAATAATAGGCTATATCCCCACTTCAACGCTCACTGTAGTTCTCTATGGTGACTAATAGTTGTACTTATAAAATAACAAGCTACATCCTCATATATGAATTCCGCCTAGGCAGAAACCGCTATTTTTTTTCTCCAGACTCCAATAGTTTCTTCATACTAACTCGGAACCAGGCAAAACTTCGACCGATGAACTACCGCCTAAATTACGGACAATATGGTACACTGGGATACTTCATCTTGTGAACACATACTGTAGTTCTCCATGGGGACTGTCAGTTTACTTAGAAAATAACATGCTAGCACATCCCCATATTTGAACTCTGCCTAGTGCAGAAACCGCTATTTTTTTGTTCAGACTGCAATAACTTCTTCATACTAATTCGGAATCCGGCGAGACTTTGACCGATTAACTCCTACCAAAATTACGGACAATATGGAACACTCGGATACTTCATCTTGTGAACGCACACCGTAGTTCTCCATGAGGACTGACAGTTGTACGTAGAAAATAACAGGCTACCACATCCTCATATATGAACTCCGCCTAGTGCAGAAGCCGCAATTTTTTTTGTTCAAACTACACCAAAAAGATTCTTCCAATGTCTCATTTCTGGGTCCAATGGAATTAACTTCTACACGGTAACTCGGAATCAGGCAAAACTTCGACCGATGAACTCCCACCTAAATTACGAACAATATGGTACACTCAGATACTTCATCTTTTGAACGGACACTGTAGTTCTCCATGGTGGCTAACAGTTGTACTTAGAAAGTAACGGGCTATATCCCCACTTCAACGCTTACTGTTGTTTTCCATGGTGACTAATAGTTGTACTTAGAAAATAATATGCTATATCCTCATATTTGAACTCCGCCTAGGCAGAAGCCGCTATTTTTTTTCAAACAGCAATAACTTCTTCATACTAACTCAGAATTAGGCAAAACTTCAACCGATGAACTCCTACCTAAATTACGGACAATATGGTACATCAAATACTTCAACTTGTGAACGCACGCTGTAGTTATCCATGGGGACTGATGGTTTACTTAGAAAATAACATGCTACCACATCCCCATATTTGTACTCCGCTTAGTGTAGAAGCCGCTATTTTTTTGTTCAGACTGCAATAACTTCTTCATACTAATTCAGAATCCGGCGAGACTTCGACCGATTAACTTCCACCTAAAATACGCATGGTATGGAACACTCGGGTACTTCATCTTATGGACGCACGCTGTAGTTCTCCATAGGGACTAACAATTGTACTTAGAAAATAACAGGCTACCACATCCCCATATTTGAACTCCGCATAGTGCAGAAGCCGCTATTTTTTTTGTTCAGACTGCAATAACTTCTTCATACTAACTCGAAATCATGCAAAACTTCGACCGATGAAATCCCACCTAAATTACGAACAATATGGTACTCTCGGATACTTCATATTGTGAACGCATACTGTAGTTCTCCATGGTGACTAACAGTTGTACTTAGAAAATAACAGGCTACCACATTCCCATATTTCAACTCCGCCTAGTGCAGAAGTCGCTATTTTCTTTGTTCAGACTGCAATAACTTCTTCATACTAACTCGGAATCATGCAAAACTTCGACCGATGAAATCCCACCTAGATTACGGACAATATGTTACACTCAGATACTTCATCTTGTGAACGCACACTGTAGTTCTTCATGGTGACTAATAGTTGTACTTAAAAAATAACATGCTATATCCCCATAATTGAATACTGTTTCTCTATGAGATGTAAAAGGGTATATTTGGAATTTCAAAAAGACACCGAGTAAATTTATTCAATGAATTCTCTTTATTAGTAGCAAAGAAGTAAAGATTTATTAAAGTATTTTAATAAAGAAGTTTTGAAGTTTAAAAATACTTTATAATTATTTAGGGAAATTATAAAATAAAAGATCTTATATTATAAAACATTTTCTAAGGATTTTAAATAAATTATAAAATAAGTATTTTTAAGTAATATTTAATATAAATGTTTTAAATCATGAGACGATAATTTTTAGAGCATTTCTAAGTATATTATAGTTTTTAAAGTATTTCTAAGTATATAATAGTTTTTAAAGTATTTCTAAGCATGTAATAGTTTTTAAAGTATTTTTAAGTATATATAGTTATTTTAGAAGATTAGTTAAATATTTTATAAAAGTAAATAGAAGTTTATGTAATATAATATCCTTTGAATTATTCTTATTA
The DNA here is from genome assembly GCA_030737815.1 of Allium fistulosum. Taxonomy (NCBI): domain Eukaryota; kingdom Viridiplantae; phylum Streptophyta; class Magnoliopsida; order Asparagales; family Amaryllidaceae; genus Allium; species Allium fistulosum. The sequence goes on from CM060905.1 coordinate 1,152,605,066, forward strand.
TTAAATATATATTATACCTTATAAATAAGTTAGTATACATATATATATATATATATATATCTGTGTATGTATGTATGCGTTTGTGTGTGTTTATATATATATATATATCATTTTAAAGTGGTTTTAAAGATTTTAACATATTAGTAAGTATTTTAGAGGGAATTCTTGGATACATAATTTTTAAATATTAAGTTAAGTATTTTATAAATTTATTGAAGAAAGTTTGGGTTTAAGTTAAAATAAATGGTTTTGTGAAATTAACTGAAAGTGTATTATCTTAATTAGTAAGTGCGGACATGCTTTGATCTTTAAAATAAATGTTTTAAAGTTAGTAATGGATAAGTAAATGATTTTAGGTTGTAGTAAATATTGGTTTAGAAACACTTGTTTTTAAACTCTTAAATATACATATAGACACACACACATACAAATACACACACACACACATACATATTTCTACCTTTGGGGACTCATTTTTTTACCTTTGGGAATTTCGAGGATGAAGATCTTTTAAGGGGGAAGAATGTAATGCCATGGAATTTTGAATGTTTCATAATTAAATTTTGCAATTATTTAAATATTTAAATCTTGGATTTAATGTGATTAAAAATGATTTCAATAGCTTATTTAAATTCTGTTTAAATAAGAATGATAAAAGTAAGATCTTAATTGAGAATTAAAAATCGTTAATTTTTTTTAATAGTAACTCGTTTTAATTAACGTGAAAAATTATCATTTCAAGGCACTATCTCTGATATTGACGAACCAGTGCCATTGGATCTGGAATAATAAATTATTTTATGCCGACGAGTTTTGTGATGATTGGATGTACCATGTGGTCTTGCGAGCTCGAAACGCATAGTGATTAATTCCAGAAATTAAAATATAATATTATTTTGATCATAAAATCTAACTTCTATATATGATGGAATTAGGTGCCGAAACTAGTTCCATTGAGTTGGGAATAGGGATATATAGCTAGGAAGGCCAATGAGAACGTCTCGTTTGGAGTTCGTCATTTTGAAGGATGAATAGTGTAGGAGAAATTTTCTATATAAGGACCTCACTTTTCTTTTATTTCCTAAAACTAAAATGCTAACCCTAAACAAACACTCAATCCAACGGTTTAGGTTCATCGGCATCGCTAGAGGTCGCTTCAGGTGATCGCCTCAAATAGAGAAATGTGCGGGGTAGTGAGATGAGGTGGATGACCGGTTGGATTAAGTGGTGGAGCGGTGAGGTGGTGCAGACCTTGCGATGAACCCTGCGGGGAAATTGGGTTCGTCGGCGAGCTAGGGATGACGAGGGTGGGGGCTCAGGTAGGGTCGGAGTCGTAGCTAGCTTTGGTGAAGAAGCAACGATATTTAGAGTACTATGGCGGTGGTAGTGAGTAATCAAAGATGGTGGTCATGATTTCTTTGATCGCATAGGGTTAACGTGGGGAAGAGAAGGTGATTAACGTTAATACCTAATTTAATTAAGTTAATTATAAATTAATTATCTCAAGTGTTCTTAAATCCATATCTTGTTCATATGAGATCAGATTTGGATGTGGCCTTTTGCGTTGGACTCATATCGAAGTTGTCTATGCCATGGAGTTTGATTCGTCAAGTTTGGAGCTAGTGAAATTCTTAGCCAAAATCGAATGGCGTTCGATTTTGGACTATTTGGAAACACATAAGCGTTAGTTGGAACCTGGGTAAGTTTACTCATCGGTTTTTTGTGTATTATTGTGATGATTTGTTGTTGTGAAAAATTTAAATAAAATAGATAATAATGCAAATTATTATTTTTGAACCTGCCTTGTTTGTAAAACAAGTGACATCATTATTGTGTAGTATAATCTCCTTTATAGTCATCTATAACATGTATCATGGCGCAGACTATTTGTTTACATGTTTGATATTGCTATTTGATTCAGTTGGAAATTATATTGCGAATGTTTTAAAAGGTATAGTCGTTATAAACATGTATGGAAATCTCTGTTATGTGACATGTGTTAAATTGGATAAATTGTGATATATTGAGGAAATATGTACATACATACATACATACATACATACATACATACATACATACATACATACATACATACATACATACATACATACATATGCATATCTATACACGTACACACACACACACATATATATACACATATACATACATATATCTGTATATATATGGTTGTTTTACACATGTTTTGGTGCATTAGACATAAATGGATAAATTTGGAAAGTTATAGGAATTGGGGAATTCTTTGTTTTTTAGTAAAGTAAAAGGGCTTTCACTTTAAATATTCTTTCAAATCTTTTTATAATTGCTTTGTGAAAATTTATTAAAGTATTTTATTAAAGAAGTATTGAAGTTTAAAAATGCTTATAATTATTTATAAAAATTTTAAAATAAAGGATCATATATTATAAAACATTTTTAATGAATTTTAAATAAATTATAAAATAAGTATTTTTAAGTAATATTTAATATAAATGTTTTAAATCATGAGTTAATAGCTATTAAAGTATTTCTAAGTATATTATAGTTTTTAAAGTATTCCTAAGTATATAATAGTTTTTAAAGTATTTCTAAGCATATAATAGTTTTTAAAGTATTTTTAAATATATATAGTTTTTTTGAAAATTTGTTAAATATTTTATAGAAGTAAATAGAAGTTTATTTAGTATAATATCCTTTTGAATTATTCTTATTATTAAATATTATACCTTATAAATAAGTTAGTTTGTATACACACATACATATACATACACACATACATACATATATATATACATACATACATACATATATATATATATATATATATATATATGTTTGTATGTATGTATGCATGTATGTGTGTGTGTAACATTTTAAAGTGGTTTTAAAGAGTTTTAACATATTAGTAAGTATTTTAATGGGTAGTCCTATATATATAAGTTTTAAATGTTAAGTTAAGTATTTTATAAATTTAATGAATAAAGTTTGTTTTTAAGTTAAAATAAATGGTTTTGTGAAATTAACTAAAAGTGTATTATCTTATTAGTAAGTATGGACATGCTTTGATCTTTAAATTAAATGTTTTAAAGTTAGTAATGGATAATTAAATGGTTTTGGGTTGTAGCAAATATTTTAGTAACACTTGTTTCTAAACTCTTAAATTATGTTTTAAAGTGGTAAAATATTATAATTATAATTAGATCTTTAATAATGGATTTTTAAAGATAATAACAAGTAGTGAAATCTTTTATAGAAGATAGAAAAAGTGATGTGTTTAATTAATAAAGGAGAAGGGGTTAATAGTAACAGTGTTTTTGTAACATTTTTTTTCCTCTGTGATTATACTTTAAGAAGGGAAAACTTTGCTAAGTGATTTGTGAATATACTTTTACCATTGAGATAAATATACCTTTTAAGCATTGAAAAGACTATAAGTGAGTAGTGAATAGTAGAACATAAGTATATATCTTCTTTTAAAGAGAAATTAAATATATATGCAAGTATATAAAGTAAGTTTTATTTAATGAAAGAGGGTTTTTTAAATAAAAAGGTATTTTAGTAGTAAAAAAGGTTTTGATTAATAAAAGGTAAATTAATTAAAAAAGGATTAAAAGTCGTTTATGTGACTTGATCGTGCTTTAGATGAATTGATAGTGCTTGTATGTTTACTTGCTTATGGAGAATATATAGGACTTAGTTCCCTTATGCAATCATTTACATTATTGTTGAATAAGACCAAATTCATCGTTTCAATCTTGGAGAGACCGGGATCAGTATGTGTTCTACTTATCAAAAACAACTTCAAGACTGAGATACAGTTTATATGTTTTGGAAGTGGAATGATGGAATACTTGTATGGTTCTGAAATCTGTTAGGATGATGAAATTAGTGTGGGATTCATTATTTGTTCGAGTTTTAAAAACTCGTGTGAAGATGCCGAACGTAGCGTCGACGTCGAAAAATGAATAAACTTAGAATATGCCTCACAATCTAAGGGTTTAGCTAATCTAGAGGAGTACATCAACTCCACTATCTAGAGTGTGCTTATAGATATGTTATGTGCAGGGTGTTGTTGATACTCCGTTCCACGTGGTTCATGTTTACATGTTCGGGCCTGGGGTAGTTGTGTTTTCTTTATGGTATATTTTATCTAGAGATATATGGCGCTCTAAAAGCTAATCTTCTGATCCTTCTGATAGGAGATCTACTTTGGTTTTTAAGCTGGAGGTGTCTCCGTGGAAAATCCATATTTATATGAACATGCCTAAGTAGTTTTGTTTGTATACTAAATATGCTATTGAATGTAACAAATGTAAGCATTCCAGCTATGATTTATATTTATTTGAAAACCTAGACATCATTATAATATCATTGGATTGTCTAATAAAAATGATTTAATTTTGTAAGGTGAAGGCTCATCCATTTTTATTTGCGGCGTGGAGTTACGAGATACCTTTACTTGAAAAGGTTTTATAACATTAAATAATTCAAATGACTTGATTTTCTCACACTAGTTTACCAGAATGATCCGGGTGTTATTTTTCTTATAATGCTTGGGTAAGTCCGGTGTATATTTCTAGATTACATTGATGTTCATTGGAGCTCTTGGAGAGTAGTTGGATGATTACCTTCCATAGTTTTTCTTTTTCTATTTTTCTTATATTCATCATCAATTGTAAGGACAGGCAGTTATGACTGCCCAACCTGCCTAGGCCAAGGTAGAATAGTTTACTGTGATTGTTGAATGTATATTAGAATGTTCTTGGTATAAAGTTCTTCTAAGATATTATATGTTATCATTCCGCTATAAGATTCTGATGATTTTGTTCTCCTATTTATTTTTCCTTTCCTTTTCTTCCTTTTCTTTTACCCTAATGTTCTTTCTCTCTAGCACCTAGGTACTCGACATGTGAATACCATGAATGTATTAGTGTCAACTTTCGAGGGTCGAAATGGGCGATCGTTACATTTTGATACCAGAGCTGAAGATTAAGCGAGAACCTTGACTTTTTAAGGTATAACTCATTAAGAGATAGGGTAATAAAATGCCATATTATCAGTTGAGTGTGTTATATATATGAGAGCGCGTATTTTTTAGTTCTATACTAATGTTTTATATTGTGTTTATTGACCAATTGAGTGATTTATGAACTATGGTCGGTACATGGAATGCCATGGTGTCGATAGAAATTTCTATATAATTAAAAGGCAGTCTAACATAATATTATTTTTGAAATTGGTAAATAATTTTTTTCAAAGGATCATATTTTATATATAAAAGAATAATTTTCAATTAATTGATATAGTTATTTATGATCTGTTTGTTTGCTAGGAGACGATGATACTCGATTATTATCATTTACTGATTGGTTAGTTGTGCTCGACCAGTTTATGAGCATTGACTATTGTTTGTTGATTTTTGAATTTTGTTTAACCAGTTTATAAGTAATTTATCGTTTTACAACATAGGTTGGGTAGATAATAATTTATGCAAACATTGAAATGAACATCTTGTGAGTTAAATTTCACAATTAGACTATAAGACGTTCAGTGACAATGTTGGGTTAAATTTAATTTCACTAAAAGTTGTTTATTTTAGTCTTAATGAAAGGTAAGATATTTTAAAGATAAATGCTTTTGTAATAGTTTTATACAAGAAAGTGATTTATATAAATATGATTTATAAATATAGTTTATAAGTGAAAAGGATTTAAACTAAAAATTTGATGGCTTGAATCCCGATGTCTTAGAAATTGTTTTCTAAGATTTTGGAAAAATAAAACTAGTATTATTTGAAAGTAAATGTTTGGAGAATTGGTTTATGAAATTGATATCATGTACTTAGTAATATTTACGAAGTATGTGATACGATTTTAGGAATGATTTTGGTTAAGTAAGAAAAGCATGAGTTAGAAGTACTGAACTCACTTTTGTCGCTGGAAAATAATTTTGGTGATGACTACAACATCATCGGCATTTAGTTTCAAGTTTCAAAGTGGGGGAATGGTATTATAATAGCTATACTACAAAATTATTTTGGGTAAAATAGATTTTGAATTAAATTTTGAAAGTATGATTTCTTATACGAAGGTTATAAGTATATAATAGTTTGAAATAATTAGAGATGAATCCCGGTATTTGGTCCTTAAGTTTTTGGTTAAAACATATTATGGACGCATGAAACCTATGCAGTTGGGTAGTTTAGGTGTGCATCTTATTTGATCTATTGATTAGTAGTTTTTAGTTATTGAAATAAAACGGAATTTTCTGCAATTTTGGACATTCGAAAACTTTCGAATTAATATAAGAATTGGAACTAAGTAATTTTGTTAAAAATCATAAAAGATGAATTTTTATAACACTTAGTTTGAAAAGACAATATGTAAAACAATTTTAAAATTTGTTACATTCTTTTTAAGTAGAACATTCGATGTTATTGGGCCAATAATATACGTCTTTACCTTAGGGTTGTCTAAGGAAAGTAGATTCTAGTCATGAGTTTGGATAGTAGAGTCCGACTCTTCCTAGCTACTTACCTAACCTGATGGATGAAGAAGTCTAGAAGGTTGACTCAGCGATAAGATACAAATTTATCTTGGACCTTCATCGAAATCTTAGTAAGTTAAAGCAGGCTTTAAATTTGTTGAATATCTATGTAAATCAAATGAATAAGATTGTTTGTATACACTCTTAGGATGTACTATTGTATTATACAAGTATGAACTTAAGTCTTAAAATGTTTTAAATTGAAATTGTGTTTCAAGAAATGTTTATAAATAAATTTAAGTTGTTACAAGGAATGTTTATACACTTAGTTAATGTTTTATGAGATGTTTTATTAATACTTTAAGTAGTAAAAGAAAATACAAGTTAGGTAAACGAATATGAACTTAAGATAATGTACTATAAATAAAGTGTGGCTTTTTGGGATGATTATGAATTAAATAATATTATATAAGTATAGATAAGTCTTTATAGAATAATCATAACTTAAGAAATATTGTATGAAATATTTCACGAATGATTTTAATATTAAATGAAGAAAAATTTATGTAAGTAATTAAATATAAATTAATAAGAGATCATCGTTGTCTAAATAAATGTGAATTAAAAATAAGTAAAAAGTAATTGGTGTAGTTAAGAAACAAATTTGAATAAAAGTATATAAGTTGTACGTAGATCATTTTATTCACATAAGTACATGTTAACCCAAAAAATGGATCAACAACCTAAATTGAGTGTGAAAGCACCAGCCTTATTCTTACAGAGCAATAATATTGAGAATAAATGTAAAAATAGCAGAAATAGTAAAAAGACAAGAAGATTTTTGTAGTGGTTCGGCTGTTAATGATGCCTACTTCCACTTTATAACTTTCTGCTAACTGATAGCTGTTACAAGTTGAATCTGATTACAATATGTCTATTGTATGGGAGGAGAAGAGTGAAGGATAATCTCTGCAGAGTTCTCTAGGTCCGTTTTAAGTTAGCTTCTTTGGTCAAAAAGCGGGTAAACGGCTTTAATCAGAGGAGTCTTTACTTCTTGAACCACGCTACTTGGAATGCTATGAAACTTGGAAAGTATTTTTAGAAGAGGTAGTATATCATGATGCAAGAGGCTTTGACAACTCGTAATGCTTTCTTTTGGATCGCTAGTGATCCACGGATTATGGACCGCCAGCGATCCATCTACTTAGTGGATTTTTGGCTTGTTTCTCTTAAGTTCCACTGGCTTGTTCGTTTAGATGCCTTTTTCAAGTTTCAAGTCATTCTGGCTTAGTTTGGATGTTCTAACTCCTGTTGAATTCTACTGGGTTAAAAACCTAGTTAACATTTGCCCTACAGAGTATGCTTTCGTTGGAAAAAAGTGTGCTTTGGAATAAGACAAGTTTCAGATTACTATTCTATGAATTTCAGTGAATCATCGGAGTCCATCTCAAGATGTTGTTTTCAAGTGACTGACTTTTGATAGTTATTCATTTTTTAATTTTGATTTGAATTCCAATTCCTAGTATTGATGATGTAATCTTTGCTCCTATTTTACACAAGGGTTTAGGTCGATAAGTGCGTGCATGACATAGGTTTGGAGTCAACCTATATAGTTTTAACTCGACCGGTGGTGAAGCTAAGTTTTGTCTCGAACAATTGTACGCCATTTTGGAGCGATGTCTTGCTCTGTCTTTAACAGTTTCTTTTTGAGGACTTGGTTATGTTCCTGTCGCCATTTTGAATTCTAATGTGACGATTAATTCCAAAATCGAATATAGTGGATGATTCAATCGTATCGCTCTTCTTGTTTTTGTACTCCAGTAATCCTAAAATGAATAGCTTCCTGCTTCGCTTCAAACAGCGACTCCATTACCAATCATTGATCGATAACGGGTTAGTATGGAAAAGATAATTTCAAAGGACGATATTGATTTTTTTTCAAATGTAAGCAAGCAATTTACACTAGATTGTTCATTTGCAGTATTCAAGATACTGTACTCTTCTCATGTAGATAACACACTACATCTGCCTCGGTCAATGCTCAAGACCCGATTGGTCAACATATGCCGACTTCCCTTGGATTTTGAGCGTTGATTATACGAGGATATTATTTAAAGTAAAACATACCAGATAGGGACGAATGCCAAGTTTTATTGTTGAAAATGACTTTCCGGTCATCTAATCTTTAGGCTGGTGAAGGGACTTCCATTGCTCTATAAGCTGGGTCCTTTGCAAATTAGTCTTCGCTTATTATTCCTGTCATATTGGGATAATCCATTATAGTTAAATTACAAGGCACGGCTGCTCTTGTAGAGTTAAAGTTGGATCAGGCACAATTTTAATCTTTGGAAACTAGTACATGACTTGTTCGATTGCAATTATCCTTCCTTTGCGTATTTCGGAATTCAACATGCATACCAGTCTCTGTCTCCTAGGACTATTGGTTTAATTGCCCAATTCCAAGTATTGCTTTTTCTCGCTGTTGCACCTTTTGTGTTCATGTGCAACATACTCATTTACTGTAATTCTATACATGTAAGTAAAACTTCTATGGTCATTTCGGCATATTTTATTTCATAGCTTTGTTCAAAACTATGAGGTTGCTTGGTCTAGACAGTTCTGTAGCTAATCCCTACTTATGCTAAATTAAGTTCGTTTCAACAAAGTGTTGGTGTATCTTCCCTAGTCCATAGGGCTGATTTCTCTTAATACTAGGTCAATATGTTTTGGGAGACTAGGCCTCCTGGGCAATAGGTTTGATTACCCTAGTTTGATTGACACGATGACTCCTATCCCCAGAAACTAGGGACTTTGCTGCTTGATTCCAATCTCTCAATTTTTCAACGATGTTTGTTTCCTGACTATAATTGAACTCCTCTAAGTTGACATCGTCATCCAATGTCATTCTGGGTACATGTGCTACAAAGACGCGTTGCCGTCATCTTTTGCTGGAGTGAATTCTTCCAACTCTAGTGTTGAGACCCTGATCATGTATCAGTTTATATCTCTAGAAACTCGTGCATGGATGACTCAATTCTTTTGATTTTTCCTTGATGTTCTGAATCTTCAGATAACGTGAGATGCAAGAAGGTAAGGCTGAATATTCAAGCACACTCTTGCTTCTGTTTTTGAAAGTAGATGTATCGGTAGTTTCATTCTGGGGGTTTCTTCTTAGCATCACCAAACTTTGGCTAATGGCATATTCCTGGACGTTGGAACCAAATGATCTAGTTGGACCGTAAGTAGGCCATCGATCTTTTTTGTCATTGCAAGACTTTGAGCGATGGTTGATTTCTGAATGTTAATTCCTTCATTTCCGTTGTTGGCGATTTTGTTGCCAGAATGCTCCGTTTTACGATACAGACCGTTGTCTGATCAACCTCGTAGTTATTTGTGTTCGGGCTTTGCAACATTTCTTTCGATCAAGTATCTATACCTCTATCCCTGCTCGAGGGACTAGCTATTTCGAATGCCAATATTTGTGACAAATGATTTGATTGCCCCTGGTCTGGCTCTCAATCCTATTTTAGGATTGAGGAAGTCTGGTATTTTTAGTTTTGACCTTCCGTGATAGTCCCTACATTTCCTTAGCTATGCTTGCTTTGCTTGATTGCTTTCGTCACAGAAGTTATGTTCATATGCCAATTCCTTTCTTCGGGAATTGATAACCTAGCCCTTAGTTCCAAATAACACTTCCTCGAGGCTGCTTATCTTTTGGATGTATCTAAATTCTTTGTTAACTGAATTCAGGAAATTCGGTTGTGCACCAGCTTTCTTCCCTAGAAATCGGTAGACGAGCAATTCAATCCTAGAATTTCCTTTCAACGCTGCTTTTTTCCTATGCAGTGGCTGATTCCTGTGATGAAAGGTCGAACCATCCGGCTGACCTATGAAAGGTTATGTCTTCCTGCTGTTGCCTATTTTTAGGCAATGTTAGTTTCCTGAAGACAAGGGTAAATCTCAGTTGAGAACCAACTTCTATCTTCGGAAGATAATGGATTGATGATTCACTACAGTGAGTGTTTCTCGGCGAACCTTTAGATTAAAGTTTTCCCCACTTACCGAGCAAATACCGATATAGTGAATAGCAAATTTCTTGGCATTGTCAGGGCAATGTCGGTACTTAGGGAATAGAGGGTTTCCCATCGTTGCCAGGGAATACTACAACGACCCGTATTTTTGGGTCTTCAAATTTGGATATTTAATTTGTTTAAGTATTCAGATTAGAATTAAATTATAATAAAATCTATATTTTAAATTTAGATTTGATTTTTGGTGACATATTTTTTAATTTAATTTTTAGAATTTTTCCATAATTTTTAATTTGGAAAATAATTAAATTTTTATATGACGCTTTTTGCGGCAAATGTCGGTACTTTTGAAACTTCACAGAACAAGTTAACTCTTCTATTTTATTGCTGTTTTACGATCATCTCACATTGTTGAGCATGATCGTATTTTTATTTTTGTCGTTCGTGGATCTTACGTGAACGTCATATTGTGCGGCAAAGCACCCCAAAAATATTTCAAAAACACAATATTTAAACGCACGCACACAATTTTTTAGACCAAATCTCTTTAGTCATGTTTTCTTGTACTTGTTGTCGCATTTTTGGTTATTTAAAAATTAATGAATGGTCCTTGCTATTTTCCCTAGCTAGATATAACATGATCCAAGGAAAGGAGGAGCACATTTTCATGTTCGTTATTTTTTCTCTCTCTAAATTTTAACAACAGGGATTAGATGTATATTGAGCAAAATATTTGCTTCTTCTTCCAAAAACAATTCCTCTTTCTTGATTTTCTTCTTCTTTCTTTTTTTCTCCGCATACAACATACGTACACATTTTTATACTTCATTTTTCTCTTCACTGCAAAAGCAAGATAATATGTATATACGGTAATGTGTTTCTATGTGCCAAGTGAGAGAATGGGATAGGCTAAGGCGGCGAGTGGCGGATCTGGGTGGTGAGGGGTCGTGTACATGGGAAGGTGAAGTGCTGGAATAAATATTAGAAGAGAGGTGGATAGGTACATGCATATGGAGTGCAGGTGGCAATGGTGCGCGCGTTAGTGATGAAGGAGTGAATGCACGTTCGATGAGGAAGGGTTTAGTGGTGGAGCATTCAGGTGAGGTTCCGGTGATGGCAGTGGCTTAGTCTAATGGGGTGGAAGCGATAGCGAGGGACAGTAAATGAAGTGTAGGCATATTTGTAAAATGAAATTAATGTTACCGTTTATGTAACATAGCTTTGTAAAAAAGACCTTGTCAATGTGTTCAATTGCAAGAAATGAAAGGGAGAAGGCTGCTGTAGCGTTTGGGCTTTGGAGCTCGTGTTTGTGCTCACTGCCAACTGGAGGTGGCCAATGGTGATGGAGTCGGGTATGGAGGGGTGCACGGGGTCAGGCGGAGTTGGCAAGGCGGTTGGCGAGGTGGTTGGTGGTCTCAGGTAGATGTGCATGTGCACATTTGGGATGGAAGTAGGAATGCAGTTGGGGATTTGGTTGGGCTTGGCCCATTTGCTGTTTGGTGAGAAATCTATAATTTTTAATGTTTGAATCATTGTTAAACTTTGAAGTTCCGTAAAGTACTTGTTTTAAATCAGTTTTACCGCGGATTTTGCGTTGCACCCGTGTGGACGAGTACAACGTTATACTGTGACCTGTTGATAGCACTGGCCAAGTATAAATTTATGACATATTAATATAGACAGAATTTAAATTACGTTATTTTAAATAAATAACGTCGTTTGAATTTATATATACTTTAATAATTAATGTTTGTTTGGCCAAATGAAATACTGTTGAGTTAAATTGAATTGAATATGGTAATCGGATATCTGCTTAGTGGAATAAATCACCGTTCTACTAATTAAAATTAATTTGACATTTAATTAGCAGAATAAATCTCTGTTCTGCTATTCTATAGAGTTGGACATCTAATTATATATCGTAAATTAATATGCCACTTTTAATAAGTAATACGGTAACCAATGACGGTTAAATGTTAAATTATTCATATAATCGTTGATTATGTGAATATCAGTTATTAACTTGGAAAGTTAATTGAATAATATTGTAGCTTGTTTAAGTACCATGTTAATCGTTAAGCCTCTTTCGAATTTGAAAAGCTAATTATTTATTTGAAATTTATTTTATGGGTAATTTAATATAAGGTTTAAAGATAATTATTATTTAATAATAAGATTTAAAAAGGTAATAACTTATTAATAATAATAATATTTTAAAGATAATTTATAATTGTTTTAATAATGATTTAAATTTAATTATTTTATTAATATGATTCTTGAAAATATTTCTTAAAGTTATTTAAATATTGTTTTAAAAATATTTTGATTTAATTACTTATTCAAAATGATTTAACAATACTTTAATTTTTAATTAAAGTTAATTAATTATATTGATTTAAGTTATTTAATTATATTTAAAGGATAATTAATTTTTATATTAATATTAGTTTAAGGTTAATTAATTACTGTTTTAATAATGTTTAAAGTTAACTAATTATTTTATTAATATTGTTTCGAAGTTAACTTATTAATACATTAAAAGTGTTTAAAAATTTATTTAATATACTATTAATGAGATTTTAAAGATAGTATTTTAAATGAGGTTTAATTTGACAGAAATAGGTTTTAAATAACAACTTATTATGTAAAGTTATTTTAAATAATATATGGGTTATTAAGGGAACCTTACTGACTCAAGGAGTTTGTTAAATAAGTTTGTTTAAATATGGGAAGAGTTTTATAAATGGTTCTTGATATCTATAAAAGGATTATAAGTGAGTTTTAAAGATCCGAGAGGAGAAGTTTTATAAATGGTTTTGAGATTCGTAAAGAATATTTTATAAATAGATTTCAAAGTTTATTAAAGAGATATTTATTTATAAAATAAAAGATATTTATGGAAGGGATTGGTGTTTTGGGTTTTTCCGTTTTAAATGACGTTTGGGTTTGATCATTTAAATATGATTTCAAAATAGAAAATCTTTCTAAATTTTGGTGAATATACTTATATCATTGTATAAGTATATGGAAAAGTTTCCAAGGTTTGAAAGTGAAATGGTTAAATATACTTATACCATTGAGATAAGTATATGGTGTATTTTCTTAGTATCGAAATATAATGTTTTGTGAATATACTTATCCTGTTGAGATAAGTATATGAAAATGATCTCCAAGTATCTGAAATGTGAACTTAAATAAATAAAAGATTTATTTAAAGAGGCTTGGTAATTTCCATGGGAAAGGTAATTTTTGTTTGAATGCTTGTTCATTTGATAGTTAGATAACCGACTATCAAATCTTGGCTAAATATGTAACCCTTTTCAATTTTTGTGGTAGAGAAATATTCACTACTTAACACCGAAGGATTTTAACTTTGGAAATATCTTGGGGAAACACGGGGATTATATGGTACAGTTACCATTAGGGGTGCTATACTATACGTATAAACTCGTTTCATTTTTCTATGGGTATTGAGCATTCCAAAAATTGGCGATTGGTCTGAAGAGCACCCAAGAAGCGGAAGAGTGTACTCGTAAGAGATGACTCGCACCCGTGACCACTCCAAAAACCATATACGGTTCTATGGAGGAGATTCGTGATATATTGAGATGTTGGGATTCATTTGTGATTCCAAGAACCGTTGGGCTATGGTTATCTGGGTGTGATTCCAAGATCTAATTGCAATGTGGGAATCTATGTGTGATTCCAAGACCTGTTGGGGTATTGGAATCCATGTGGGATTTCGTGATCTATTTTGATGGCGGTGCGTGAGCCGGAATGTCAGATGTTGCCTGATCTACGGGAATGACTAATACCAGAGGTAGGAGGCATGGCTAGTAGGGTTGGCAAACCCATAAGGTGTAGTCGGCTCCTCCTAGATGTCGTTTACAGTTGTTATGCATGTATGGGGCGATGCACTCGGTCTTAGCGAGACCAGCCATGTTTTTCCTATGGTACATCACAAGGGATGTATGTTGCTTCGGAAGAATACCTTTGATCCTTTTGAGGAGGACCGTTCCTCAAAGTCTGAGGGCATCTCCATGGAAATCCTACACAATTAGCGAACGTGCCTTATCAATTTTCGATTATAGACCTAGCATTGTTGTGATGTACACTCATGAGCATACAACTACTTGATTATTATTATTTTCGCCCTTAAACATTATTATAATATCAGTGGATTTTCTATAAAAAGGTTTTGGTTACTGTATGGTAAAAACCCATCCGTGTCTATGTGTGGCATGGTTTTACAAATACCTTTGTTTTCAAAAGGTTATTTAAACTTTAAGAATCCATTTGATTATGTTTCTCATGTTGATTTTAACAAATTGACCCGGGCATTGTTTTCCTATAATGCTCAGGTCAGACAAAGCATATTTCCAAGTTTAGTTGGATATTTTTGGAGCTTTAGGAGATGAGCTATAGGCCTAGAGACTATTCATGTACATGGTTATTTTTCCGTTGCATTCATGGTTGTATTTATCAGCAATTGTAAGGACATGTTGTTATAACTGTCCAGGCTGAAATAGGTTAGTATACTCTGATTCATGTATGTACATACTTATATTACAGTTTTGTTTTTGTGTAAAGATTTTCTATATATTATAGATGATTCGTTCCGCTGTGAGATTCTGTGTTGTTATTATTTTTCTTGTCTTTTTTCTTCTTTATTTTCCCTAACTATTCGAGCATTGACTATTATCTGTTCATCTATCTAGAATCTTCTTTTTGAAATCTGAATTAGGTAGATAGGAATTTTGGGAATATTGAAACGAATACCTTGTGAATTAAGTTTCCCAATTTGAATATACGGCGTTCGTTGATAATATTGGGTTAAAATTGGATTTCTAAGAATTGTTTATTTAAAAGAAAATTTGAATATTTTGAAATGAATATTTTAGAAATAATATATAAAGGATTGATTTGATAAAAATTAAGTTTTAATAAACGTTGTTTTATTAAAAGGAAATTGGGTATATGTTTAAATAATATTTGGAAATGATTGAATATAAAAGTTGGTTGTATTAAATTAGGACTTTGTAAAAGAAGCTTTTTTAAATAAAACTTAAATATTGCTGAAGTAAATACTTGAAAAATGGTTTATATAAGAAAGTTAAAATATGTAACGCCCCACTCTGAGACCCACTGTAACAAAGAGTATTACGGGAGTAATACTGTCTGTTAAAGCGGAGAATAGAGTATAGTGGAAGCGACCATTTGTAATCAAGCTATAACTATCTATCGAATATGTCGAAAAGTGGAATCTATTTAAATTTTTCAAGTGGTTCGACATATCCAATAAATATTTATAACGAAATTACAATGGCTAAAGACCTATCAGAAACAAGCATAGTAATAAATGATAAAAACATCACAGAACAGAATCACATAACAGATATAAAATCCCAGAACAATACATCATCAATACAGATCCAAATATCATAAGTGGGTACAAAGCCACTGCTCACACATGTGAGTCAAAAATATGTACATATCAGAGTCTGAATAATAACATAAGCGGACACTAAGATAAGCTATCTCAAAAGCATAGCAGATAAGTCCAAAGCGGAAGCACAGAGCAGCTAAGTCCAGAGACCTAACCTGAAACAACTCGGTCTGACCCGAGCGAAAACACTCGGGTCAGGCTAGCTAAACAATCAGTAATAACTGAGATATATAATAATGCGGTACATAAATAAAACAGTACTTATCCATAGAGAAGTGTATTATGAACCACATGAATATAATGACGATCCCTAATCATAAATAAACAATGAAAATCTCCAAAGAGAAATCAACACCAAAGTGTAGAATAAATAAAATCACCTCATATCATCGGCGTAGCCAAAGCTATAAAAAGATGCCCATAGGCAATAACCCCAAGAGTGACCAGAGTCTGTAATCAATGCCCAAGCAAAGATCGATGCTCCAAAGAGCAATGGGGATATACTGAAAATTCAATGAAATCCAACAATGAAAAGTAGTGTCCAGAGACACTGTGAATCCACAAGGTAATCGCACTTACATCGTATGGTTCCATAGAATCAACACCGAATGGCGGTACTTGAGTGGATATAAAAATCATCAGATAATACAAATGTTGCACGTGCACCGACCAGAGTCGTTGTTGCCAAGTACTGTAAAGTTGTGATCGATCACTCGCACAGATGCGGAATGCGCGAAACGTCGAAATCCTTCCCAGAAGGATAAAGGCCCAGAGGCACACGCCGAAAAGTAAACTGCTCCATAGAGCAGGTGTCCAGAGACGGTTGCCCAGAGGCATGGTGACCCAGAGGTCCAGTACTGGCCGCCCAGAGGCAAATGTGTCACTAACTTCTTGGAGAGGAACCCGTAAAGTGTTAACAATGAGTCCCATACCCCACATTCGCACTAAACGGTTTTCTAACCAATAGCAAGCTCACACTCCAAACAATAAAAAGTCCACCTCGTATCATCGGTAAACTAGACCCAAAGGTCAAAACGATCAATCGAATAGGTCGGGGATTAACCGAAAAGAAAATACACACGGTTCCATAAGCCGAAGATTTCCTAACCGTTTAAGCACCTTTCCACTTCGCTCGACGTGCTAAAAAGTGAGTGTGAGATTTTTTTATTATAGAAAATAATGGTGCGAAACGGATTTATAATTGATTTTGAAATCACTTTAAAACGGCTTTTGAAAACTCTCCTATTATGGAGTAATTAATTTAATAATTAAAAATAATATTATATAATAATTTCAAAAGTCATTTAGGAGCGAAAAATCTTTTGAAAATGATTCATAAAACCCGTGTATGAAATCTAGAGACAAATCTCAAAGAAATCCACAAAACCAGAAAATCACAGAAAATATTAAGTGTTTGTAACCATTCAAAAACAGTTGTGAACCCAAGTTCGACAATTTATTTGGACCAGAAAACTGTGTCCAAATGTCATGAAAATTTGCAGGCATGTAGTCCAACATCCCTACTTTAAGATACAAAAAGAGTTTCTGAATTCCGAGTTGAGACGAAGTAGCAGCGACGTCTCAAAGTTGGACCCAGAACAAGATTTACACTGTTTACAAACAGCGACCAGAGTTCAACTTCGACATGAAATTAGAAGTACCAAACGAATACCGATGATGCCCAAATTTTACAGAGATGAAGTTCGAAACTCCACCTTTCCAACGAGACCAAAAACGTCAAATTCCGACTTCGGATGCGATCGTGGTGGCATCCCGAAGTGGAGCTCAAAAGCTGGAAAAATACAGAGGTGATTTTATTTTATTTTATTTTTCTCTCGGGCTGCACCATGGGTGCAGCCCTGGTCCAGCCCAGCCCGCCTGGGCTGGGGAGCAGACCCAGCCCGGGCGGGCTGGGTTCTTCAAGGCCCCAGCCCGGCGGGCTGGGTCAGACCCAGCCCGGGTGGGCTGGGTAAGGAAAGGCCCCAGCCCACCTGGGCTGGGGACCGGACCCAGCCCGGGCGGGCTGGGTGCTTGAAGGCCCCAGCCCGCCTGGGCTGGGGACCGGACCCAGCCCGGGCGGGCTGGGTAAAAGGGGGGGGGGTTTGTGTGTGC
This sequence comes from Allium fistulosum, assembly GCA_030737815.1. Lineage (NCBI taxonomy): Eukaryota > Viridiplantae > Streptophyta > Magnoliopsida > Asparagales > Amaryllidaceae > Allium > Allium fistulosum. The sequence goes on from CM060905.1 coordinate 1,152,623,138, forward strand.
CAGCCCTATAGGGCTGGCCTGCTCCTGGCTAGCCCAACTGGGCTAGCCTACCCTGTCTGTTTTTGGGCTCTCAGGTTAATTTTCAGCCCGTTTTCAGGCTGTGCAATTCCAGCCAGCAAGAAATGTTGATTTTAGTGATTTAGGGGTGTTTTTTTCAAGTTTTGACATCAAATTTTCATCAAAAATTAACTAGCAATAATCACTAATTATTAGTAATTCATAATCAATAGTAATTACCAATATTACAACTAGCATTAATTACTAATCAATAGTAATTACCTTAATGAGGCAAAAGAACAAATAGTATTTGTGCACAATCAAGCAAGCCAAAAGCCTCAACCTCCAAGCAAAGATCAAGAGACTTCAAGGACCCAAAATCAACAAAAAAATAAAACACTAATTACAACATGAAGGTTGAGATAAATATGGGTTAAGAAGGAGGATTAGATAATAGGAGAGATTGCATTACCTTTCTTTTTTTTTCTAGGATTAAACTAATTTATGAAGAGAAGGAGATGGAGCTTCTAAATGGAGGCCATTAATTTTGTTTAGATCTAGGTTTTGAAGTTATGAAGAGGAGGGTTAGGGTTTGGATGGGTTTGAGATATTATAAAGGAGTGGGTTAGGCTAATGGGTAATGGTAAGGGGTTTTAGAAACCCATTAGGACTTAGTTTATTTTCTAATGTTATCATGTGAACCAAAATCCTAAGAAGCATTCTATTTTTAATTAAAACCTTATAATTGTCTTATTTAGCCCATTAGCCTATAATCACTTTTTATTTAAAAATTCCTCATTTCAACCCAAAATATTTTAATTTGCAAACAAATTGTAAATTTAACTTCTCAAAAATTTGTTTAGCCCCTTTTTAACTTAAAAATCATAATTTTACTCCATCATTCGGTAATTGCAATCTCAGGGTTGTTACAGACTCCCCCCCTTAAGGAAATTGCGTCCTCGCAATTCCTTAAATATAGGAGTCGTCTATAACATCTAATCCACAAAAGGAATACAGAAGATAAAATATAGATGCTCACCCGTGCCGGAAGATGAAAGAAAACAAGGATAAGTACGCTCGATAAATTCTCTAGTCTCCCAAGTGCAGTCCTTAGGATTAGACGACCATTGAATCTTCACAAGCGGAACCTCTTTATTTCGAAGACGTCTGATCTCCGAATCAAGCACACGAAGAGGATGCTGCTCTATAGATAAATCGGGTGAGATTTCCAAATCAGGCACGATATGAGGCTCGATAATAGAATCAGGATCGCGCACACACTTGCGAAGCTGAGAGACATGGAACACATCATGTATTCCAGAGAAATGAGCAGGTAGAGCCACACGATAAGCAACGGGGCCGATGCGTTCCGTAATAGGAAATGGTCCGACATAACGAGGAGCCAACTTCCCTGTAGAGCTGAAACGCACAACCCCCTTCATGGGAGAAATCCGAATAAAGACATGATCACCAATGGAGAACTCAAGAGGCTTCCTACAGCTGTCTGCGTAGGATTTCTAACGGTTCTGCGCCTCTTTAATTCTCTGACGAATAAGAATAATCTTCTCAGAAGATTCCCGAACTGAATCTAGACCAAGAAGGTGCTTCTCCCCAGATTCTAACCAACAAGCAGGAGAGCGACACGGCCTTCCGTAAAGAGCCTCGAAAGGTGCCATGCCGATACTAGACTGAAAGCTGTTGTTGTAGGAGAACTTTACAAGCGGTAAGTGATCCTCCCAACTACCTCCGAAATCCAGAATACAACAGCGCAAAAGATCCTCTAAAACACGATTCACCCTCTCCGTCTGACCGTCGGTCTGAGGATGATAAGCAGTCGAGAGATTCAGCTTTGAGCCCAAAGCTGACTGTAGGCACTTCCAGAAGTGACTAGTAAAGATAGTGTCTCGATCACAGACGATAGAGCTAGGAATGCCATGAAGTCGAACGACTTCCTTCACATATAGCTTGGCAAGCTGTGGAGCAGTCCGAGTGGACTTAATAGGAATGAAATGAGCTGATTTGGTCAAGCGATCGACGATGACCCAAATAGAAGTATGGCCTGACCTCGATCGAGGCAGACCGTCAATAAAATCCATGGATATCTGATCCCATTTCCACAATGGAATCTCTAGCGGCTGAAGAAGACCAGATGGACGCTGATGCTCAGCTTTGATCTGTTGACAAGTCATGCAACGGCTTACATAACTTGCAACATCACTCTTCATGCCCTCCCAAAAAAATAGGCGACACATGTCGGCATACATCTTACTCGACCCAGGATGTATAGTGTACTTAGTGCGATGACACTCGTCTAGAATGTCACGCCTAAGTGATAAATCAGATGGTACCAAAATACGGTTCTTCCTGCGAAGACACCGATAAGAATCAATAGAATAATCCAACAAAGTCTCATCACTGGATCCCGACTCAAGGAGATGAATGTATCGCAACAAGTCTGGATCCTGCCGCTGAGCATGGGCAATGCGATCCAATAGAATAGGTCGAGCTTCCAAGCTGAATAACAAGATCTGAGGGTCAGAAGACGGAGCTCGATTTCGAATATCACACAAAGAAAGAGTCTCAAGAATATCCCACTCGGCTATCATCATAGAAACTACTGCCGAGTGTTTGCGACTGAGTGCATCAGCCACCCGATTACCCTTGCCAGGGGTATACTGAATGTCTAAGTCATATGAGGCGAGAAACTCAAGCCATCGCTGCTGCCTCATATTGAGATCTTTCTGACTGAATAAATACTTCAGCGACTTGTGATCGGTGTAGAGAATGAAACGTTCTCCCAATAGATAATGACGCCACGTCTTCAAAGCAAAGACGATAGCTGCTAACTCAAGATCATGAGTAGGATAGCAAACCTCATTCGGACGCAGTTGCCTGAATGCATAAGCAACTACCCGATCCTTCTGCATAAGAACAGCACCGAGCCCGCTACCACAAGCATCAGTGTAAACAACAAGATCCTGGTTACTCTCAGGAACCACAAGGATAGGAGCATGAGTGAGAAGTTCCTTCAATCGCTGGAAAGAAGCTTCACACTTATCAGACCAAATAAAGCGAACCCCCTTACGAGTCAGAGTCGTGAGGGGAAGTGCAACTCGAGAGAAATCCTTGATAAATCGACGGTAATAACCTGCCAGACCAAGGAAGCTGCGAATATCATGAACGTTCTCGGGCTGCTTCCAATTCCGAATAGCTTTGATCTTTGAAGGATCGACAGAAATACCCTCAGATGATACAATATGGCCCAAGAACTTGACCTTGCTCTCCCAAAAATGGCACTTGGAGAGCTTGGCCTTAAGCTGATGCTGACGAAGAGTATCCAAGACGATCCGCAAATGATGAGCATGGTCTGCCTCAGATCTAGAATAAATAAGAATATCGTTGATGAAGACCAGAACGAATCTATCGATGTATTCCCGGAATACTCGATTCATAAGATCGACAAAGAAAGCCGGAGCGTTCGTCAAGCCGAACGGCATGATCAACCACTCAAAAGAACCATAACGAGTGCGAAAAGCTGTAAGAGGAATGCTGTCTTCGGCGACTCGTAGTTGATGGAATCCGGTGGCAAGGTCGAGCTGAGAGAAGACCTTCGCACCGCTCAACTGATCAAACATATCATCTATCCGTGGCAATGGATAACGATTTCTGATGGTCAACTCATTAAGCTTGCGATAGTCAATGCAAAGCCTAAGAGAGCCATCGGGCTTCTTAACGAAGACCACAGCAGCACCCCATGGCGAAGAACTGGACCGAATGAACTGCTTCGCCTTAGGCTCTACTAACTGCTTCCTGAGTTCCTCATTCTCTTTAGTAGACATCCTCGTGGGAGGACGCCCAACTGGGTGGGAGCCTGGAATGAGATTGATGCGGAACTCAGTTGCCCGCTTTGGCGGCAGACCTGATACTGGCTCGAATACGTCGGGAAATCCCGAACAACAGGAATACGAGATAAGTTCAAATCCTCATCTCGTGAATCGAGAGAAAATAGGCAACATCAGAAAGCCTAACATCTTGAAGAACAATAGCTAACAGAGAGGACGAGTCAGGGTGATGAATGAATAATATCCGCTCCGAACAAATAATTTTGGCATCGTGCTGAACGAGCCAATCCATGCCAAGAATCATATCAAAGCCCAAATACTCCATAACGTGGAGATTTGCACGGAAAGAAAAGCCACCAAGATCAATATCTATATTCTCACAGAGCAAGCTAAGGGTCGTGGATCAACCAATGGGATTCACAATCCTTAGTGAAGAAACCAAACAAGTAACATCCAAAGATAAAGTATTAACTAGGTCCTTTGATACGAATGAGTGAGAGGCACCCGTATCAAAGAGAACTCTACAAGATCTACCATGAAATAAAATAGAGCCTTTAAGAACGGAAGGATGTGTACCTCGAGGTTGAGATGAAGATGCGAGTTAAGCACGATTCAAAGATAGATAATTAATTAAGGAATACTACGGAATATAACGGATTCCTTACATATTCCTAACTTATCTATCAATAACATAAGGAAGGGATTTGATTTAATTTGGATCTAATTAAGATGTATTGTACTAAGTGTATCTGTTTTGTGTTTATTATGCTTATTCCTGAAACCAGGCTTTGATACCAAGCTGTAACGCCCCACTCTGAGACCCATTGTAACAAAGAGTATTACGGGAGTAATACTGTCTGTTAAAGCGGAGAATAGAGTATAGTGGAAGCGACCATTTGTAATCAAGCTATAACTATCTATCGAATACGTCGAAAAGTGGAATCTATTTAAATTTTTCAAGTGGTTCGACATATCCAATAAATATTTATAACGAAATTACAATGGCTAAAGACCTATCAGAAAAAAGCATAGTAATAAATGATAAAAACATCACAGAACAGAATCACATAACAGATATAAAATCCTAGAACAATACATCATCAATACAGATCCAAATATCATAAGTGAGAACAAAGCCACTGCTCACACATGTGAGTCAAAAATATGTACATATCAGAGTCTGAATAATAACATAAGCGGACACTAAGATAAGCTATCTCAAAAGCATAGCAGATAAGTCCAAAGCGGAAGCACAGAGCAGCTAAGTCCAGAGACCTAACCTGAAACAACTCGGTCTGACCCGAGCGAAAACACTCGGGTCAGGCTAGCTAAACAATCAGTAATAACTGAGATATATAATAATGCGGTACATAAATAAAACAGTACTTATCCATAGAGAAGTGTATTATGAACCACATGAATATAATGACGATCCCTAATCATAAATAAACAATGAAAATCTCCAAAGAGAAATCAACACCAAAGTGTAGAATAAATAAAATCGCCTCATATCATCGGCGTAGCCAAAGCTATAAAAAGATGCCCATAGGCAATAACCCCAAGAGTGACCAGAGTCTGTAATCAATGCCCAAGCAAAGATCGATGCTCCAAAGAGCAATGGGGATATATTGAAAATTCAATGAAATCCAACAATGAAAAGTAGTGTCCAAAGACACTGTGAATCCACAAGGTAATCGCACTTACATCGTATGGTTCCATAGAATCAACACCGAATGGCGGTACTCGAGTGGATATAAAAATCATCAGATAATACAAATGTTGCACGTGCACCGACCAGAGTCGTTGTTGCCAAGTACTGTAAAGTTGTGATCGATCACTCGAACAGATGCGGAACGCGCGAAATGGCGAAATCCTTTCCAGAAGGATAAAGGCCCAGAGGCACACGCCGAAAAGTAAACTGCTCCATAGAGCAGGTGTCCAGAGACGGTTGCCCAGAGGCATGGTGACCCAGAGGTCCAGTACTGGCCGCCCAGAGGCAAATGTGTCACTAACTTCTTGGAGAGGAACCCGTAAAGTGTTAACAATGAGTCCCATACCCCACGTTCGCACTAAACGGTTTCCTAACCAATAGCAAGCTCACACTCCAAACAATAAAAAGTCCACCTCGTATCATCGGTAAACTAGACCCAAAGGTCAAAACGATCAATCGAATAGGTCGGGGATTAACCGGAAAGAAAATACACACGGTTCCATAAGCCGGAGATTTCCTAACCGTTTAAGCACCTTTCCACTTCGCTCGACGTGCTAAAAAGTGAGTGTGAGATTTTTTTATTATAGAAAATAATGGTGCGAAACGGATTTATAATTGATTTTGAAATCACTTTAAAACGGCTTTTGAAAACTCTCCTATTATGGAGTAATTAATTTAATAATTAAAAATAATATTATATAATAATTTCAAAAGTAATTTAGGAGTGAAAAATCTTTTGAAAATGATTCATAAAACCCGTGTATGAAATCTAGAGACAAATCTCAAAGAAATCCACAAAACCAGAAAATCACTGAAAATATTCTAAGTGTTTGTAACCATTCAAAAACAGCTGTGAACCCAAGTTCGACAATTTATTTGGACCAGAAAACTGTGTCCAAATGTCATGAAAATTTGCAGGCATGTAGTCCAACATCCCTACTTTAAGATGCAAAAAGAATTTCTGGATTCCGAGTTGAGACGAAGTAGCAGCGACGCCTCAAAGTTGAACCCAGAACAAGATTTACACTGTTTACAAACAGCGACCAGAGTTCAACTTCGACACGAAATTCGAAGTACCAAACGAATACCGATGTTGCCCAAATTTTACAGAGATAAAGTTCGAAACTCCACCTTTCCAACGAGACCAAAATCGTCAAATTCCGACTTCGGATGCGATCGTGGTGGCATCCCGAAGTGGAGCTCAAAAGCTGAAAAAATACAGAGGTGATTTTTTTTTTCTCTCGGGCTGCACCATGGGTGCAGCCCTGGTCCAGCCCAGCCCGCCTGGGCTGGGGAGCAGACCCAGCCCGGGCGGGCTGGGTTCTTCAAGGCCCCAGCCCGGGTGGGCTGGGTCAGACCCAGCCTGGGTGGGCTGGGTAAGGAAAGGCCCCAGCCCACCTGGGCTGGGGACCGGACCCAGCCCGGGCGGGCTGGTTAAAGGGGGGGGTTTGTGTGTGCCAGCCCTATAGGGCTGGCCTGCTCCTGGCTAGCCCAACTAGGCTAGCCTACCCTGTCTGTTTTTGGGCTTTCAGGTTAATTTTCAGCCCGTTTTCAGGCTGTGCAATTCCAGCCAGCAAGAAATGTTGATTTTAGTGATTTAGGGGTGTTTTTTTCAAGTTTTGACATCAAATTTTCATCAAAAATTAACTTGCAATAATCACTAATTATTAGTAATTACTAATCAATAGTAATTACCAATATTACAACTAGCATTAATTACTAATCAATAGTAATTACCTTAATGAGGCAAAAGAACAAATAGTATTTGTGCACAATCAAGCAAGCCAAAAGCCTCAACCTCCAAGCAAAGATCAAGAGACTTCAAGGACCCAAAATCAACAAAAAAATAAAACACTAATTACAACATGAAGGTTGAGATAAATATGGGTTAAGAAGGAGGATTAGATAATAGGAGAGATTGCATTACCTTTTTTTTCTAGGATTAAACTAATTTATGAAGAGAAGGAGATGGAGCTTCTAAATGGAGGCCATTAATTTTGTTTAGATCTAGGTTTTGAAGTTATGAAGAGGAGGGTTAGGGTTTGGATGGGTTTGAGATATTATAAAGGAGTGGGTTAGGCTAATGGGTAATGGTAAGGGGTTTTAGAAACCCATTAGGACTTAGTTTATTTTCTAATGTTATCATGTGAACCAAAATCCTAAGAAGCATTCTATTTTTAATTAAAACCTTATAATTGTCTTATTTAGCCCATTAGCCTATAATCACTTTTTATTTAAAAATTCCTCATTTCAACCCAAAATATTTTAATTTGCAAACAAATTGTAAATTTAACTTCTCAAAAATTTGTTTAGCCCCTTTTTAACTTAAAAATCATAATTTTACTCCATCATTCGGTAATTGCAATCTCAGGGTTGTTACAAAATATTTTTGAAATAAATATTTGAGGAATGAGTTCCTTTAAAAGGGAATATTTTATAAATTTGATTTTATAAAAATGCATGTATTAAATAAAAGGAATTCGAGAGTTTAAATTCCGGTGATTTTGGCAAAATGGCTTTCATGGTTTAGAGGTTAATAATGGTAATTGAAAATGTTGTTGGGATAAAAACATTTCTAAGTAGAGGATTGCTACCGTAAGGATCTCACTATAAAATTGTTTTGATAAAATAAATTTTTATTTGATTTGAAAAGTATGATTTGATTTACCATAGATTAAATATGTATAAAATCATTTTAAATGATTTCTGGAAAAGGAAATAATATTTTATTTGAGATAGTTTTAGAGTATAAATGTTTTTGGAAATGGCAATAATAGTTATTTAAAAATATATTTTAAGTATAATTCTTTTGAAAAGAGAATTTAAAAAGAAAGAGGTATATACCTTTGGCTTTGGTTTGGGGAATAAATCCTGATTTGTTTTGTGGTGATCAGAATAATTTTCTATGTGACGATCAGATGTTTGCTTAGGAAAACGGTATTGTGCACTCGGTAAATTATTCTCTTTTCCATTGTACGATTGGAACAAGTTCGAATCCGAAGCAAATTCGAATTGGATATTTTGTTGAAATATATTGCAGGAAATATATTTCTGATATTGTTTCAAAATGGGTGAACATCCCCTATCTAGAGGCCGAAAACTAAGCGCTACAGATGCTGCAGTCATCTATAGTATTAACTTCATGCGACTAAATACAGCTATGTTAATGGTATCTATAATATCAGAAGCACTTAAATATGAAACAAAACACATATTTCAAAACAACTTTTACTTCATTACATTTCAAAGCTAGACGTTTCACATTCACAATACATAACCCCAATACGTTCCAGGCATAGATAAAATATATTTATTACAAAATACACCAAGAGCGGTATATGAAGATACCCACTTGGATGATCAGAGTCATATAGTCATAATAGACTTAATACAATCACAGCGGAAATACAACAAAACATAAAACAATAACTACAACTCCTAAATTGCCATCCGTTTGCCTCCTGCATGCCTCCGGTAGCCTTATTTGTCATCCTAGTAAAATATAAAAAAGACCTTAACCCCTCAGCCTACTCAAATTAATTTTGAGCACTCGAGAGTTTAAGGAGAAACCATAAAATTCGAGTCAGACATAAAGCCCGGTGTGAACAATGCTATACATCCCGGTTTAATATGTTTAGTGAGACCACGCCGCTTAGCGGAACGGGTTTCCCCTCACTAACTTCCTTTTAAAACATATCCTTGCAAAACCTTTTTCCTACAACCCAACCTGATTAAACACTGTAAAGCATCATTATTTAAGCATACATAAATATCAGGTAATAATGAACTATCTGTTCAAACACATAAGTTTTGTTTGGCTAACTTTTAACCTTTGGCTGACTCGGGCCTACCGGACAATATAAAAAAAATTATCTAACACCTATTAGAAACTCCTCTTCTGGACGGTCTGTCCCTAACTATCTGTTAAATACTCCGCTTATGGATGGTCTGTCCATAGCTTAATCATCTCCCAAATCTTTCTGATCCTAATGGTTTTTCGGGCTCACCAATAACCTATCTGTATGCAAACATATATTCCCTTCGGTGTGTAATCATAATTTTAGTCTACTTGTAACCAAGCCCTACACATTGGAATTTTGGACAACAATTAGCTGGGGCTAATAGCTAATGTATAAGGCGCGACCCTTTACAAGTCCCATCTGGTATTCTAATATCCGAGTCATTTTCACTTAAAGATCCTCTCCCATAATTTTCCTTGAAAACATTTTCAAAATGATTTAAACCTTTTAAATCAAACTAATACAAGGAAATTATATAATCTTTATGCTTTACACAAAATCACATTGCCATGTTATATATATCTCCTTTACTCAAACTTTAGTTGATGAAAACATTTAAACATTTGAAAGTACCTCTTTCTAAACTTTTGAAAGCATCTTTTTCGAAACCAAGTAAAACCCTTTAATTATCTAGGCCAAGAGACCAAAATTTTACCTTTTGAAACCTTACTCCAAACCTGTTGAAACCATTGAACTCAAACCTTTCGATACCATTGAACTAAAACCTTTCGAAACCATTGAACTCAAACCTTTTGATACCATTGAACTAAATCCTTTCGAAATCATTGAACTCAAACCTTTCGATACCATTGAACTAAAACCTTTCGAAATCATTGAACTCAAACTTTTCAAAACCATTGAACTCAAACCTTTCGAAACTATTCAACCTTTTAAAACATAAACCTTACGAAGACTTACTGGGTTCAATTTAAAACATGTGGGAAATATTATTTTAAAAACCTTTCGACTTCATTGGAAGCTACCTTTCGAAAGCATTGAGAGAAGCGGCTGGTTTTAAAAACAAGTAAACCTTTCGACTTTGTCAAAAGTAGTGACTTTAGAAAAGCGGCAGTAACCTTTCGACTTTGTCGAAATGTTTAAAACTTCATCTTAAATATTTGACCTGGTCAAAAGCAGCCAAGTCGAAAGCTCTTATTCGAAAGCAAAGCGGGTGTAAGGTTTTGGTTTACATAAAACAAACATACCCCAACCTCTTTGGCAACCAACCTTTCGACTAAGTACCCTTCAACCCTGTCCAATTCATTACGTACCAAGAAACTTGATACCACAGGCATTGGTTTGACATTTTCAAAAGCTATAACCTTTCGACCTTGTCGAAAGGTCTGGGTTGGAAGGTTTAATGCCAAAATGGCTGAAACATGCTAAAAGTTTGTTTTTCTTGTTTTTAACTTAAAACGATAACTTTTCAACTAACCTGCCTTTGTTTATCAAATTCTCATTAGTTAACAAATAATTTTCAGAAAAGTGCTACCAATAATTTCAGAAATAAATAATGATTTTACTTTATAAAAAGCCCTTTCTCCTTAATTAAATTTATAAAACATTTAAGTCGCATACCTTAAATAAGTTTATATATTCATCAAAACAGTTAGCTAAAATCTGGAAAAATTCCAAAAAATTTATTTTAATATGTTTTCCAACATATAAAAATTTAGAATCCAAATAATTATTTATTTAGCCGTAAATAATTTATAACCCAATAAATCATTTTCTTCACTGGAAATTTAATATAAAATCAACATTAATTCAAAAAAATAGGAAAATTGAAACCCATCTCTAAAATATCATTTCCGACCTATATCTAAATTTTCAAGGCATTTAGATGTAATTTAATAGGGTTTTCATATCATAAAAACTAACGTGAACATATATAATTCACCAACAAGCATATATATAACTTTAACCGTAAAAAACATGGCATATACTTGCAAAATCATTTCGGATCTAATCTTAAAACCGAAAACCATAAAAAATGGGATGAAGTAATTATTCACCTTAGCTTTGAGATTAAAAGATGTGAGATTTGATGTTGAATATGTTGATTAACTTCTTCCTTTTGAATCCTAGCTTTATCTTCCTTAAGAATAAAAATGGTGGCCGGCCTTAGATGTTTTTAGTTTGCCAAATGAAATGAACGTAAGTTTCAGTTCCTAAGGGTTTAGGATATAAGCCTCTCCTATTTCCCATATTGCCCTTATTCATTTCCTAACGCATTAGTTTATGTTATCTCATTTTAATATGCACATTAACATGGTACGACTACCCTTAGTTTAATCAAATTTCAACCTATTAATCTTCACATTTTTTTATTTAATTTACCCAATTGAATATCCTAAATAATGTTATAAAAATATGGGGTTTTACAGACTCCCCACCTTAAAGAATTTCGTCCTCGAAATTACGATAAGGTACATAACAAAACAATCAAAGGTAAAATATACCATCAAAAAGATCATGATAAGAGTCTTTAATCCTACTCTCAGTCTCCCAAGTATAGTCTCTAACATCGTCACTCCATTGGATCTTTACTAACCTGACTGTCTTGTTCCTCAACTTCTTCTCATCTCTAGCCACAATCTGAATCGGCTTTCTAACTATAGTCATCCGGCTCTACTACTAAATCTTCTAAAACTGTAGGTGCTATAGTAGTCTTTGGGTCTCTAATACACTTTCTAAGATGAGAAATATGGAAAACATTATAGACTCCTACCAAACTATTCTGTAACTCCACTCTATAAGCAAGTTTCCCGATCCTCTCAACAATACGGAAAGGTCCAATGAATCTTGGTGCTAACATTCCTGATTTTCTAAATCTAATCACACCCTTCATCGGTGAAACCTTAATAAATACATAGTGTCCAACAGAGAATTCCAAGTCCTTCCTTCTTCTATCTACATAACTTTTCTGTCTAGACTGAGCTTCCTTCATCCTAGCTCGGATCAACTCAATCTTCTCTGTAGCTTCTTTTTCCAAATCTGAACCAAAAACCAACCTATCACCTATCTCTAACCAACATATGAGAGATTTTCATGGTCTGATAACTATTGTTATACGAGAACTCGACTAAATGAAGATGGCCTTCCTATGATCCCTCGAAATTTAATACACAAGCTCTTAAAAAATCATCCAAGACTTTGTTAACTCTTTCCGTTTGCCCATCGGTCTGTGGATGGTAAGCGGTACTCATGTTGAGCTTTGTTCCTAATGCTTCTTGTAGACTCTTCCAAAACTCACTGGTAAACAAAGAATCTCTATCACTGATGATACTACTAGGAATTCCATGCAGCCTAACCACATTCTTTATAAACAACTTTGCCAGACTAGGTGCCGTCCTATTTGACCTAACGAGAATGAAATGGGCGCTCTTGGTCAATCTATCCACTATGACCCATATACTTTCATTCCCTCTATTTGATCTTGGTAACCCATCAATAAAATCCATAGAGATAGAATCCCACTTCCACATCGGAACATCTAATGGTTGAAGCAATCCAATTGGCTTCTGGTGTTTAGCTATTGCCTGCTGGCAATTCAAGCACTGCTTAACACATAAACCAATGTCACGTTTCATACCTTCCCTGAAGAAACATCTCTTCATGTTATGATACATCTTCGTTCCTCCTAGATGGATAGTGAACTTCGAACGATGGCATTCATCCAAAAATTTTTTCCTCATGTCTCCTATATTTGGAACACACAACCTTCCTTTCTTTCTCAACCATCCTTTCCGGTCAAGACTGAAATTCTTTAAGTCATCGCTCTCTGTTCTTTCCCTTATCCTTTTGATCCGTTCAGCCAAAACTGAATCCACCTCCTGCTTAGACGCCATCTTCTCAATCATTACCGGTCGAACTTCCAAACAAGACAATACAACACTTCCTGCACTAGAACCTACTTCGGATCTAAACTGCACTCTACAAGCTGACAATACTTCCAAATCTTTCCACTCAGCAATCATAGCCAGTACCGCATTCTGATGTTTCCTACTAAGTGCATCTGCTACCTTATTTCCTTTCCTGGGTTTGTACTCAATTCCAAAATCATAAACAACAATAAACTCCAACCATCTCTACTGCTTCATGTTCAAATCCTTCTAAGAGAACAAGTACTTCAACGACTTATGATCTATATAAAACTCAAATTGCTCTCCAAAAAAGGTAGTGCCTCCACACCTTCAAAGCAAATATAACGGCAACTAACTCCAAATCATGCATTGGACACCTAACTTCATATAGTCTAAGCTGTCTAGAAGCATAAGCAATCACTTTACCTCTTTGCATCAACACAGCCCCCAATCCAGTTCCACGCACATCAATATAAACAACCAAACCTTGATTCCCCTCTGAAATCACTAACACCGATGCATGGGTCAATAAGTGTTTCAAGCTCTGGAATGATTCCTCACACTTATCAGTCTATACAAACTTTACATCTTTTCATGTAAGCTTAGTCATCAGTGCAACTATCCGCGAAAAATCCTTTATAAACCTCCGATAATATCCAGCCAATCCAAGAAAGCTCTTTATCTCAGTCACTGTCTCGGGTCTCTTCCAATTATTCACCGCCTCAATCTTAGTTGGATCTACAGACAACCGTTTCTCTAAGACTACATGGCCAAGGATCACTTTCTTCTTCCAAAAGTGACACTTTAGCCTTGAACTAATGCTCCCTCAACGTCTTAAGCACAACTCTAAGATCTACTTCATGTTCCTTCTCATCCTTAGAGTATATCAAAATGTCATCTATGAAGACCAACACAAATCTATCCAAGTGCTCTTGGAAAATTCGGTTCATCAAATTCACAAAGAATTCTGGCACATTAGTTAATACGAACGGCATAACTAACCATTCGTACGATCCATACCTTGTCCTAAGCGCCATCAAAGGAATACTGTCCTCTGCCACTCTAAGCTGATGAAATCCCATCGCTAAATCCAGTTGAGAAATTCCTTACCTCCACTTAACTGATCGAACAAATCATTAATTTTCGGCAATGGATATTGGTTCTTTATCGTCTTCTCATTTAACTTACAATAATCGATACATAGCCTTAACGATCTGTCTTGCTTCTTAGCAAACACTATGGCAGCTTCCCAAGGCAAACTACTTGGTCTAATAAAATTCTTGCCTTTCGAAATCCACAAACCGCACCTTCAACTCTTTCATCTCAGTGGGTGTCATCCTGCTTGGCAGCCTACTCACTGGTTCTGCTACAAGCACTAAATCAATTCAAAAATCGATGGCTCGTTTCAATGGAAATCCAGTTACTGGCTCAAATACATTAGCAAATTCTCTAACCATAAAAACTCGATGCAACTCATCCTCCAACTCCATGATACACAGTAAAGCATTTACTTCGCAACTAGGGTTCTCTACTGTATAAACTATTTGATCACTAAAATCCAGATGACTAAGTGATATTTTCCTATCATGGCAAAATATCCTAGCATCATATTTACTTAACCAACCCATCCCAAGGTTAATCCTAAATCCCACAAAAGAAAACACATGCAAACAAGAATCAAAAGTATGACTTAGCGAATCCAACTCTAAATGGTCACACCTCATCCCAAGTGTTGCATACCCTCATATCGAATTTGCAACCCTTAAGGAAGTAACTAAATATGAGGGTTCTAGGTAAGCTTATCTACCAAACAACGAGAGAAAAGAGAATGTGATGCACTAGTATCAAACAGAACGCTAACAGACATACCAGAAATCTGTAGCGAGCCTCCAAGAATAGCATTCCATTTCTCCTGCACCACTGGCCTTGAGGTTGCGGTAAAGTAGCACTTATCAACTCTGGCCTCAAGCCTCTTATAAACTTCTCATTCCTCTTGATCACCTTATCAACTAAGGCATACCCGTACCGGGCCAACTCTTCAAATCTTCTTGCATACTCTAGAATAGAATCTCCCCTTGTTCTAGTTCAGCAAACTTCCTAACTAATGACGACTGCGCCATCACCAACATAAACCTTTCTTGAAACCTTCTCTTAAACTCTGCCCAAGTCATGGTTTCTTTATCAACACCAGCTACAACAGTATTCCACCAAAATAGAGTAGCTCCTTGAAGCTGTCTTGAAGCTAATCTCCTCTTCTGCTCGTCATTTAACCTTAAGTCAGCAAAGATTCTCTCGCAATGCAGCAGCCAATTTTCTACCTCGATCGCATCTTCAGTTCCAATGAACGACTTCCCTCCAAGCCTGGTATAGTCTTTGCTAAGTGAGCATAATGGTAGACTATTGGAGCTTCCTGAACTCATCCTCAAGCAGCATTCCCTCTGAAAACTCCAGCTGTAATTCTGACTTGCATCATGTTTACGAAGAACTGATACATGGCTCCCTTATCAACTTGGGGAACCCCAGCACCAGCATTTTCAACTTAAGCCTAAACTGGACCTCTTCTAGCATTTGGTTGGGCATTTCCATTAGTGGTGGTGCTCTCTCCTCCAAGATTAACTCTGCCTCTTCTTCCTTCCATATCAGTATTCAAGCTTTGTGAGATACAAATGAATAGTCTGACTAAGATAGGGTCTAGAGATATAGCGCATACTTATATACAACAATTACAAGTACGCTACTATAGTGTTATCCCATACCTCGATCTTACCTCTAATTACTAAGGATTATGTTTTTCAAAATGTGACGATCCATAATATTTGAATATTTGAAATTGGAATATTTAATTGATTTTAAATATTCAAATGTGAATTTGTTACGTGAATTTCAAATATCACTATTTATTGGACAATTTAATTATTTAATTTAAATTACTGGGAATTGGGTAAAATGCTAAATCGGGAATTTTAAGCTTGTTAAAGATAGTTTGAAGGCTTATAAAATTTATATTGATAATAATAAAGATAATAAAAGTTTTAAAATTGAATTTGGAGGTGATATGTTCAGTTTTAAAAATATATCGTTTAAATTGAATTTAAAAATAGCCTTCCGGGGTACAGTCTCGGAATTCGATGAAACTAGTTCCATTGGATCCGTAATAGTGTATTATTATCGGATTTCAATTTTAATAGTGATTGGAGTTGTTGTGTGAGCATACGATATATAAACGTGCTAAAATCTTTATTAGAAATTCAATATAATAACTGGGTCCAAAAACTATCTTCTTCATACGTTCGAGTTAGGACTCGGAACCTCTTCCATTGCATTCGGAATAGGGGCATAACCTTATAAACGCCTGGCGGCACGCCTCGATAGGAAGTAAAGATTTTAAGCTATGGACTCGAGACGATTTAAAAGTTTAAATAATATATATAAATATTCGATGGGACATAATATTCACATCAGAACTTTTTCAATATTTCAGATCATTGTGCACTCACTCTTACACGCAAGGCTTAGTCCACACGCAAAGTATCTTTCCTTTCTTTGTAAATCACAACCGACCTTGTCCCTCTCTTCTTTTATAACCACGCAACCGAAAATTTAGAAAACAAGAGAAAAGAAAAAAAATGTCGAGTAGGCTATCCTCTCTTCATAATCAATTCAAACTCTCGGAGCCGAAGGGAAATCGATTCAGCATCTAATCGTGTCAGGCATAGGGGTATCGATGAGAGTCATCGCGAGTAGCTCGCGATGCTGGGCGAAGCAGAGATGAGTCGATTTTGGGCCGCGACGAGGCGTTCGTTCGCGCGGGACCTAGACTATCAGACTGGGGCTCGTGATTTGAAGATTCGAGCAAGGAAGGACTCGCGATGGTAGTGCTTTAGAGCTGGCGTCAGGGTGTTTCGATCGATGAGAGGATGTCGGCATGGCCGATGGCAGGAAGAAGCGCGCGACGTAGAGGGAGGTTTCGAGTTCGGTAAGGAGCTAGGCGTAGTCGAATCAATGAGGCGACTACAGTAATTTCCAGGATGGGTTAAGGCAAGGGTCGGCGACGGCGATCGCTGGTGGGGCTCGTTAGCTGAGAGGTATTTGAATTTTAATTCTCGGTTAAAATTTAATTTAACAATTTTATATATATACAGATTTGAAATGTATATAAATTTTAAAAGCAGAGAACTCCTTTTCTGTTAAGGAAATATATATAAATGTATATAGTTGAATTTAGGATTTTTGGAAATTGGTATATAAATACCGGCCTGTTTCAATTTAATTATATAAATAGGTAAACAAGGGAATTGTATACATATATAGAACCGATTTTGGGAAGGGTATGTAGGAGTTTTAAAATGTGAAGAGTTTATATAAAATTAAAAAAATTAAATCTATATAAATTAATTTTTTTTAAGTAGTTTCGGAAGAAAAATAAATATACATATTTACATTTTAAATTTACTTGTTTAATTTTAAATAGTATATTAGGTGATTAACTTAATTAATTTTGTAACTTAAAATTTATTTAGGGGAAATTAGTTTAAATAAAATTATGGGTTAATTAATTTATTAAATGGAAATAGATTGTTCGATTTGTTCAAATATTAATAAAACCATAAATTATTTATACAAGGTCTGAAATCGTGAAGAATCGTGAAGAAAACAAGTTGGTTTGGATTGGATTGCAAACAAAGATAAAGGTGAGTTAATCTCACTCATCTGGATTGTTATTTAAATTTAAATGGTTAAATTTAAATATTTGGTTGAATGATTGAATTGATTGGATGCGGTATATTATATATAGTATATATATATATATTGGAGTGATTGATTTCCCGCATTATATAGCGGATGAGACCCTATGCGCCGCATAATAGCGGATGATATTATATAAACCCATATACCGCGATATTCCACCTCGAAGTGGAATTGGTATTTTATATTGTTCTAACATCTGTGGATGCAGGGAAACAGGTTGGAGGGATCCAACTGGATTCCTCAAAATTTATTTAGAATGTTTAATATTCTCTGTTATGGTTATTTGTTATCCTATGATGAATTATATTGATGATTGGAATGTTGGATGCAACAGGTTGATTGAATATATTTGGGTGTCCTGGGTTACCAAAAATATATATATCAGATTTTTGAAAAAGGAAATATAAGAGAAAATTTTTAAGTAGATAATGATAGAGAATTTGAATAAATTCAGGAATGAATTGGAAAAGAATTGAAGAGATTTTTAAATTCTAGTAAATAAATTCCGAGTATGGAAAGGGAATTTTGAATTAACCGAGAAATAATGAATTTTAAAACTTAAGCATTATCATTTTAAAGAAATAAAGAATTTATTTTAAAATTCAAGGGTTAAATTTATTTAAAAGGATAAGAAAGGAATTTGGAAAAATCTGAATTGGTATTCTTAGTTAAAAGAGATTTTTAAATCATAATAAAGAAATAAAGTTTAAAGTTGAAATAAATGGGGTAAGTAAGGAAATTTATTTAAAAGTGAAGTAAATTGGAAATCAATTTGGGAATTGATTTAAGTGTTTAAACCGGGATTTTTAAAAGAGAAGTGAGACTTTGGATTTATAAACTGGGTTTATAAAAGTGAAGGAATATATCAGTGGATATTTGGAGGAATAAATTCACGGTGGGAATTTATTAAAGGAATGGGTAAATTTGTTTAAAAATAAGTGGTGATTTATTTTTTTTAAAGATGTGAAAGCGAAGCGTATTTCCCTGGATAGCCAAGTACGTTTCAAAAGCTAATTTTTGAATATAAGTTAAAAGTTTTTAATGTTGTTTTAAAAAAGCATGGTTTAGAAATTTATTATTTTTGAATGTTTAAATTCTAAAGTAAGGATTTTTCAAATCTATTATAGTAGTAAATATTAAAGGTGACTTATTATTTGTTTTTAAAGGATAAAACTTTAGTTTTATATTTTATTAAGAAGCTTTATTTTAAATATTCTTAAAGTATATTTTCGGCTGAGTATTGAAGTAGTTTCAATTTAAATGTTAAAGTATATTTTATAATAAAGTGTTTTTAAATTATTTTAAAAATCTAAAGTTTTTGTACTTGGTGTTTTCAGTGGAAATAAATATTTGGGAATTTATTCCATGAGAAGAGTGTGGTTTGAAAACTGTTTTCAAAAGGGGTTGAAAATAGAAATATATCTTGCGAAGATATTTGTGAGGTAAATAAATAATTTGGAAAATTATTTATTGTTGATGGTTGATTGTGAATGGAAAATTATTTATTGTTGATGGTTGATTGTGAATGTTATTTGATAGTTAAATAACCGACTATCAATATTGGCCAATGCGCTGATCGTTTCGAAGAGACCGGGATCGGGATTTATTTTCCGAAAACCACTTCGATCCGGTTTGTACGTTTTCATGGGGAAAACGAGTTTGGAGTCGAAGATGGAGCAGTGAAGTGCAAGGGCTAATCGCTACTAATCTTGAGGGTGATTCCAAAATGGATGTAGTAGGAGTAGTGCCTTCGGTTCCGTTCGAACCCGGGA
The DNA here is from genome assembly GCA_030737815.1 of Allium fistulosum. Classification (NCBI taxonomy): domain Eukaryota; kingdom Viridiplantae; phylum Streptophyta; class Magnoliopsida; order Asparagales; family Amaryllidaceae; genus Allium; species Allium fistulosum. Next base: position 1,152,642,875 of record CM060905.1, read on the forward strand.
CGGACTTGTATGGATGAATGCTTTCAGAACATCGTCAGGTGGACGGTGGACATTCTAAGAGATGTGTTCTAAAAAGGTAACGCTTAGCCTCAAGCCTCATCAGCCGGAATGACTGAAAATCAGGGGTTATGCAGCAAGGCTATGTGGGTAGCACCCATTAGGGTGAGGTCATCCCTATCTAGATGTCCCTTTTTTTATATTCGGCTTAGTGGTGCGGTTGCTGATCCCAACCGTGGGGTGATCTTACTCGGAATTATCCAGTAAGGGGTAGTTCCGGTCTTGTGTTGCAGGGGATCCGGCGTGGTCCTCGGTACACTGATCTAGACCAGGTACTATGACAGGTGGTACCCCAGTGCCTAGTCATTAGTTGGAAATCCATTCCCCCTACGTGCCTTTTACGGGTTTTGTTTGTATTACCTATTTGTGGCTAGTATGCTGGAATTTAATCATGTAACAATTTCAGCTATTTTAATAAGTATTTGTATATAGACACTATTAAAATATCAGACGGATTTGATAAAAAGTGTTTTGGCTATCGTAAGGTAAAAACCCGACATGTTTATTTATGGCGTGGTCATACAAGATGCTTTTGATTTCAAAGGGTTTGGAAAACTTTAATAATCCAATTGAGTGTGTTTTCTCACGGTGGTTTTCCAGACTGACTCGGGTGTTATTTTATTATAATCCTCGGGTCAGACCGAGTATTATAGTATACAGGATAAGATGCTGTGGAGCTCAGGAGACGAGCTGGACGGCGAGACATATCCCTCGTATATGATGTATATTCCGATGTGGTGTGTATGTTATGTAATCTGTAGGTGGGACAAGTTATTATAACTGTCCTGAATTGTGATGTTGATTTTATTGTACTCTGATGTTGTATTCTGATGATGTATGTATAAACATATATAGTTTCTTTCTGTAAAGATCAGTTATTATCTATTATATTTTATTCCACTGCAATGGTTAGATTCTGATGTTGTCTTCTATTTTCTTCTTCTATCTCTTCTTCTTTAACTCAAATGGTTTGTATTTCCGTTCTTCTTGAGTTAATTTGATGGAGATTAATGTCAATTCAAGGGGTATGGGTTTGTGGGCTGTTACAGTGTTATTAGAGCTGAAGGTTTAAGCGAGAACCTTGGCTCTGGTGGGATTATTCATTGAAATAGAGTCTCTAGTACTCTATAATGAGTTTGAGTGTATTAATAGATATGAGCACGTATTTGTTAGTGAATATAAAATGGTTTTATATTGTGTTGGTTGATTTATTGAGTGGCATATTAACCTTCGTCGACACAGTCTGGACAACTGTATCGAAGGGGTTTCTAAACACTTGAATAGGACAATTCGACACAATATTGTTTTCGAAAGCGGGTAAATGAAATAATTTTACCCAAAAATGTATTTTGATATAAAAGAAATATTTCCTTAAATTGTTATATAACTTGGATGTTTGGATGATAGTATTTTAAACAAATAAGATTATAAAATTGGAATGATTTGTATAACCAATGGGAATTTGTATAAGCATAAATTATACAAATGAATTATAGTTAAAATTTGATTTAATCAAATTGGTAAATTTAAAATCCCAGAGATTTTGGAAGTGTTTTGAAGATAAATAATAGCATTATTATTTTGGGAGGTATTTCTGAAAAGAAATTGTTTCAAATAAATTTTGGGAAGGGATATAGCATTGAGTTCACTTCAGTCGCTGGAAAATAACTTCGGTGATGACTGCAGCATCATCGATGTTCATTTTCAAGTTTCGAAGTGACGGATTGCTGCCAAATTGATTTGTTCAGAAGAATTAGTTTTGTTTTTGAAACTTCAAATGAAATTTGTCGGGAATAAAGCCAGGATTGGTTTAAAAATCTGAGAAGTGTGATTTTGAGATATTGGTGATTTCGAAATGATTTGAAACAATAGCCGGGTGTTTAAAAATCCTGAAATCCTTATTTAAATAATTTAAAGATCATCAGGGGATAAGTTATAAACTTATAAATGGTGAATGATTTTGATGAGGAATATTGGGATTGGATTTTGGAATTGAAATTATAGGTGAAAGTAAAAATGAGAGTTTAACTTGGATTAAGATTAAACTTTGAGATAAAATTGACGCTTGGAAGAAACAAATTGGTAAATTTTGAATGTGATTGGAATGGGAAAATAGAAACTAAATTTGGAATAAATTAGTTAATGAAATATGGAAATGGAACTCGAAATTGTAAATTTAAAGTTGAATTGTGAATAAATAATAGAGTTTGGAAATGAAGCTTGAGTTATAAATAGAAATTCAACTTGGAATTGTAAGTGAAGTAAATATGAATTGAAGTTGTATGGAATTGGACTAAAATAAAAATGATTTGAGATGAAAATAAATCCAATTCGAGTATGAATAAATTAAATATGGCTTTGGATATTATTTTAATGAATGTGAATTAAAATTTAAAATGGATTAAGTGAATGGCTAATTGAATTTATCGGGATTTGATTAAATGACAATCTAATTAAAATGAGAATGAACTTAAGTTATGAAATGGGAGTGAATTGAAGTAAATTGACATAAGTTTAAAGTTAATAGAAGCATGGGCTTATATAAATTTTGAAAATGGTTATTAATATATAAGCATGGGATGATGTCGAGCATAATAAAATGGTTTTTGAACAAAACCAATGTGAAATGAAATGGAATTTATATATATTGAGTTGGAATCAATTTAAATTGGTTATGAACGAAAGCAATGGTTTATTTGAATGAATAGTTTCAAATTGCGTGGGAAAATTGGTCGTTCGACTTAAACGGAAGTAAATAAAATTATATGAATCAATAGAAGTTTAATAAATTGATTTTGAAATCAATTGAATTGAATATGAGCTTGTTTGGATTAAAAATGAATTAAATGTAAGAAATTAAATTGTAAACCCTTAAAATTGAATGAAATGGCATATGAATTGATTGAAAGCAATTGAATTAGTATTGGAATCATAAATTGCTCATGGAAAGTGTTTGATGTATGTTGCTTATGAAATGCATGAGTTTAGCTATTAAAAGTAAGTGAAATGTTATTTAATTTCATATATTCAGTACTTACATATTTAAATTGAGTAAGTACAGGTTCAAGGAAGCTGTGTGACTGGATTCAGTCGCGCAAATTGCTAAAATAAATAAGCCGCTTGCTTAAAAATGCTAAATAAAGGTACGCCTACGCAATAAAAAGATAGGAAATATGAACTGTTGTTTGTTTTTTTGTTTTTCGACCGTGTGGGTGGATGTATATATATTTATATCTCTTGTCAAATTGCAAAAGCTCCTCCGTACAAAGGAGACTTTGCCAAAATTTTCCAAAATTTTGGAGTTAGAAACTTTTTACATTTTCACTAACGACAAATGATTTAAAATTGGTAAGCAAATAGAATTGTAACTGAATATTGAAATCTGATTTAAAATTGTGTATGTAAAGCAAGGTGAATAAAATTCAATATTCAGAGTTTAAAGATGAATTGAATTCAAGCAAAATTGAAAATGAAAATCTGAATGAAAATCGGGAGAAAGTATTTAGATTTGAAAATAATCAATGAATTGAAGCAAATTGAATTCATATGGAATTGGAGATCCAGTTTAAAAATAAGTGATATAAAGACTAAAGTGGTAGAGTAATAATATGAGTATATGAAATGCTTATATTAAAATTAAGTAATGAATGGTGGAATTCTTAAGTAAATTTGGTATTGGGAATACACTAAGTAAATTTGGACATTGTTGTTAAGTAAAGTATACAAGGATTATAAAGGCTATAGGAAAATGTAATTGGATTTTGATTTCGAAGATAAATTCGAATTTGCTCGACAATAAGGTATGTATTTAAAAATTTCAGTATGAAATTTGATGGGTTTCTGATTTTGCCACTTGGCATTTTGTTTTCTTTTGGGATTTGGCAGCCCGTAGAGGCATTTTGTAGTTGTACCAAGCTAGTTGCGCAAAGGAGACCCTGGCAAAATTTAGAGAAAATTTAGAGAGTTAGAAAAATTTTGAGAAAATTTTGATAATTCAAAATTTTGATTTCAAATTTAAATTTCAATTGTAAAGTAAGTAATATTGTTTGGGACTTATGGGTAAGTTTAGAAGGTTAGAAAGAGGGATAATGTGTTTTTATTAAAAAGATTGTTTTGGGAAGTGGTTAAAACTATTTGGGTTGAGGAAATAGTTAACGGGGATTGAATCATTCTTCCTAATTAGTAATTTCGGGGACGAAATTCTTTTAAGGGGGGAGGAATGTGACGACCCGTAATTTTTGAATATTTTAAATTGCAATATTTAATTGATTTTAAATATTCAAATGTGAATTTGTTACGTGAATTTCAAATATCACTATTTATTGGACAATTTAATTATTTAATTTGCTAGGAATTGGGTAAAATGCTAAATCGGGAAGTTTAAGCTTGTTAAAGATAGTTTGAAGGCTTATAAAATTTATATTGATAATAATAAAGATAATAAAAGTTTTAAAATTGAATTTGGAGGTGATCTGTTCAGTTTTAAAAATATATCGTTTAAATTAAATTTAAAAATAGCCTTCCGGGGCACACTCTCAGAATTCAACGAAACTAGTTCCATTGGATCCGTAATAGTGTATTATTATCGGATTTCAATTTTCATAGTGATTGGAGTGGTTGTGTGAGCATACGATATATAAACGTGCTAAAATCTTTATCGGAAATTCAATATAATAACTGGGTCCCAAAGCTATCTTCTTCATACGTTCGAGTTAGGACTCGGAACCTCTTCCATTGCGTTCAGAATAGGGGAATAACCTTATGAACGCCTGGCGGCATGCCTCGATAGGAAGTAAAGATTTTAAGCTACGGACTCGAGACGATTTAAAAGTTTAAATAATATATATAAATATTCGATGGGACATAATATTCACATCAGAACTTTTTCAATATTTCAGATCACTGTGCACTCACTCTTACACACAAGGCTTAGTCTACACGCAAAGTATCTTTCCTTCTTTGTAAATCTTAACCGACCTTGTCTCTCTCTTCTTTTATAACCACGCAACCGAAAATTTAGCAAACAAGAGAAAAGAAAAAAAATTGTCGAGTAGGCTATCCTCTCTTCATAATCAATTCAAACTCTCGGAGCCGAAGGGAAATCGATTTAGCATCTAATCGTGTAAGGCATAGGGGTATCGATCAGAATCATCGCGAGTAGCTCGCGATGTTGGGCGAAGCAGAGATGAGTCGATTTTGGGCCGCGACGAGGCGTTCGTTCGCGGTGGACCTAGACTATCAGACTGGGGCTCGTGATTTGAAGATTCGAGCAAGGAAGGACTCGCGATGGTAGTGCTTTAGATTTGGCGTCAGGGTGTTTCGATCGAGGAGAGGATGTCGGCATGGCCGATGGCAGGAAGAAGCGTGCGGCGTAGAGGGAGGTCGCAAGTTCGGTAAGGAGCTAGGCGTAGTCGAATCAATGAGGCGACTGTAGTAATTTCCAGGATGGGTTAAGGCGAGGGTCGGCGATGGCGATCGCTGGTGGGGCTTGTTAGCTGAGAGGTATTTGAATTTTAATTCTCGGTTAAAATTTGATTTAATAATTTTATATATATACAGATTTGAAATGTATATAAATTTTAAAAGCTGAGAACTCCTTTTCTGTTAGGGAAATATAAAGAAATGTATATAGTTGAATTTAGGATTTTTGGAAATTGGTATATAAATACCGATCTGTTTCAATTTAATTATATAAATAGGTAAATAGGGGAATTGTATACATATATAGAAACGATTTTGGGAAGGGTATGTAGGAGTTTTAAAATGTGAAGAGTTTATATAAAATTAAAAAAATTAAATCTATATAAATTAATTTTTTTTAAGAAGTTTCGGAAGAAAAATAAATATACATATTTACATTTTAAATTTACTTGTTTATTTTTAAATAGTATATTAGGTGATTAACTTAATTAATTTTGTAACTTAAAATTTATTTAGGGGAAATTATTTTAAATAAAATTATGGGTTAATTAATTAATAAATGGAAATAGATTGTTCGATTTGTTCAAATATTAATAAAACCATAAATTGTTTATACAAGGCCTGAAATCGTGAAGAATCGTGAAGAAAACAAGTTGGTTTGGATTGGATTGCAAACAAAGATAAAGGTGAGTTAATCTCAATCAACATGATTGTTATTTAAATTTAAATGGTTAAATTTAAAGATTTGGTTGAATGATTGAATTGATTGGATGTGATATATTATATATAGTATATATATATATATTAGAGTGATTGATTTCCCACATTATATAGCGGATGAGACCCTATGCGCCGCATAATAGCGGATGATATTATATAAACCCATATACCACGATATTCCACCACGAAGTGGAATTGGTATTTTATATTGTGCTAACATCTGTGGATGCAGGGAAACAAGTTAGAGGGATCCAACTGGATTCCTCAAAATTTATTTAGAATGTTTAATATTCTCTGTTATGGTTATTTGTTATCCTGTGATGAATTATATAGATGATTGGAATGTTGGATGCAACGGGTTGATTGAATATATTTGGGTATCCTGGGTTACCAAAAATATATATATCGGATTTGTGAAAAAGGAAATATAAGAGAAGATTTTTAAGTAGATAATGATAGAGAATTTGAATAAATTCAGGAATGAATTGGAAAAGAATAGAAGAGATTTTTAAATTCTAGTAAATAAATTCCGAGTATGGAAAGGGAATTTTGAATTAACCGAGAAATAATGAATTTTAAAACTCAAGCATTATCATTTTAAAGAAATAAATAATTTATTTTAAAATTCAAGGGTTAAATTTATTTAAAAGGATAAGAAAGGAATTTGGAAAAATATGAATTGGTATTCTCAGTTAAAAGAGATTTTTAAATCATAATAATGAAATGAAGTTTAAAGTTAATGGATTTTGAAATAAATGGGGTAAGTAAGGAAATTTATTTAAAAGTGAAGTAAATTGGAAATCAATTTGGGAATTGATTTAAGTGTTTAAACCGGGATTTTTAAAAGAGAAGTGAGACTTTGGATTTATAAACTGGGTTTATAAAAGTGAAGGAATATATCAGTGGATATTTGGAGGAATAAATTCACGGTGGGAATTTATTAAAGGAATGGGTAAATTTGTTTAAAAATTAGTGGTGATTTATTTTTTTAAAGATGTGAAAACGAAGCGTATTTCCCTGGATAGCCAAGTACGTTTCAAAAGCAAATTTTTGAATATAAGTTAAAAGTTTTTAATGTTGTTTTAAAAAAAGCATGTTTTAGAAATTTATTATTTCTGAATGTTTAAATTCTAAAGTAAGGATTTTTCAAATCTATTATAGTAGTAAATATTAAAGGTGACTTAGTATTTGTTTTTAAAGGATAAAAATTTTGTTTTATATTTTATTAAGAAGCTTTATTTTAAATATTCTTAAAGTATATTTTCGGCTGAGTATTGAAGTAGTTTCAATTTAAATGTCAAAGTATATTTTATAATAAAGTGTTTTTAAATTATTTTAAAAATCTAAAGTTTTAGTACTTGGTGTTTTCAGTGGAAATAAATATTTGGGAATTTATTCCATGAGAAGAGTGTGGTTTGAAAACTATTTTCAAAAGGGGTTGATAATGGAAATTTATCTTGCGAAGATTTTTGTGAGGTAAATAAATAATTTGGAAAATTATTTATTGTTGATGGTTGATTGTGAATGTTATTTGATAGTTAAATAACCGACTATCAATATTGGCCAATGCGCTGATCGTTTCGAAGAGACCGGGATCGGGATTTATTTTCCGAAAACCACTTCGATCCGGTTTGTACGTTTTTGTGGGGAAAACGAGTTTGGAGTCGAAGATGGAGCAGTGAAGTGCAAGGGCTAATCGCTACTAATCCTGAGGGTGATTCCAAAATGGATGTAGTAGGAGTAGTGCCTTCGGTTCCGTTCGAACCCGAGACGGACTTGTATGGATGAATGCTTTCGGAACATCATCAGGTGGACGGTGGGCATTCTAAGAGATGTGTTCTAAAAAGGTAACGCTTAGCCTCAAGCCTCATCAACCGGAATGACTGAAAATCAGGGGTTATGCAGCAAGGCTATGTGGGTAGCACCCATTAGGGTGAGGTCATCCCTGTCTAGATGTCCCTTTTTTTTATATTCGGCTTAGTTGTGCGATTGCTGATCCCAACTGTGGGGTGATCTTACTCGGAATTATACAGTAAGGGGTAGTTCCGGTCTTGTGTTGCAGGGGATCGGGCATGGTCCTCGGTACACTGATCTAGACCAGGTACTATGACAGGTGGTACCCCAGTGCCTAGTCATTAGATGGAAATACATTCTCCCTACGTGCCTTTTACGGGTTTTGTTTGTATTACCTACTTTGTGGCTAGTATGCTAGAATTTAATCATGTAACAATTTCAGCTATTTGGATAAATATTTGTATATAGACACTATTAAAATATCAGACGGATTTGATAAAAAGTGTTTTGGCTATCGTAAGGTAAAAACCCGACAAGTTTATTTGTGGCGTGGTCTTACGAGATGCTTTTGATTTCAAAGGGTTTGGAAAACTTTAATAATCCAATTGAGTGTGTTTTCTCACGTTGGTTTTCCAGACTGACTCGGGTGTTATTTTATTATAATGCTCGGGTCATACCGAGTATTATAGTATACATGATAAGATGCTGTGGAGCTCAGGAGACGAGCTGGACGGCGAGACGTATCCCTCGTATATGATGTATATTCCGATGTGGTGTGTATGTTGTGTCATCTGTAGGTGTGACAAGTTATTATAACTATCCTGAATTGTGATGTTGATTGTATTGTGCTCTGATATTGTATTCTGATGATGTATGTATAAACAGATATAGTTTCTTTCTGTAAAGATCAGTTATTATCTATTATATTTTATTCCGCTGCGATGGTTAGATTCTGATGTTGTCTTCTATTTTCTTCTTCTACCTCTTCTTCTTTAACTCAAATGGTTCGTATTCCGTTCTTCTTGAGTTGATTTGATGGAGATTAATGTCAATTCAAGGGGTACGGGTTTGCGGGCTGTTACAAAAAACAATTTTTTAGTTGAAGTATTTCATAACCCATGCTAAGATACCAAGCCGTAACATCCCCTATCTAGAACCCCAAAACTAAGCGCTACAGATGCTGTAGTCATCTACAATATTAGCTTTCGGTGACAAAATATGGCTATGCTAATGGTATCTATAATATCAGAAGTACTTGCATATGAAACAAAGCATAGATTTCAAAACAACTTTTACTTCATTACATTTCAAAACCAGATGTTTCACATTCACAATACATAACCCCAATTCATTCACAGGCACAGATAAAATATACTTATTACAAAATACGCCAACATCGGTACAAGAAGATACCCCATTGGATGATCAGAGTCATATAGTCATAATAGACTTAATACAATCACAGTGGAAATGCAACAAAACATAAAACAAGAACCGCAACTCCTAAATACTTATCTGTTTTCCATCTGCATGCCTCCCATAGCCTTATTCGTCGTCCTACTAAAACCTGAAAAGACCTTAACCCCTCAGCCTACTCAAATTAATTTTTAGCACCCAAGATTTTAAGGGGAAAACATGAATTTCGAGTCAGACATAAAGCATGGTGTGAATAATACTATACATCCCGATTTAATATGTTAAGTGAGACCATGCCGCTTAGCGGAACAGGTTTCCCCTCACTAACATCCTTTTAAAACATATTCTTGCAAAACCATTTTCCTACAACTAAAACTGATTAAATACTGTAAAGCATCATTATGTAAACATACATAAATATTTAGTAATAATGAACTATCTATTAAAACACATAAGTTTTGTTTGGTTAACTTTTAACCTTTGGCTGACTCGGGCCTACCAGACAATATAAACAAAATTTATCTAACACCTATTAGAAACTTGTCTTCTGGACGGTCTCTCCCAAACTATCTGTTAAATACTCCGCTTCTGGACGGTTTGTCCCTAGCTCAATCATCTCCTAGGTCTTCTTGATCCTAATGGTTTTTCGGGCTCACCAATAACCTATCTATATACAAACATATATTCTCTTCGGTGTGTAATCATAATTTTAGTCTACTTGTAACCAAGCCCTACACACTGGAATTTTGGACAACAAATAGCTGGGGCTAATAGTTAATGTATAAGGCACGACCTTATACTAGTCCCATTTGGTATTCTAATATCTGAGTAATTTTCACTTAAGGATCCTCTCTCATAATTTTCCTTGAAAACATTTTCAGAATGATTTAAACCTTTTAAATCAAACTACTACAAGGAAATTATGTAATCTTTATGCTTTACTCAAAATCACATTGCCATATTATATATATATATATATATATATATCTTTTACTCAAAATTTAGTTGATGGAAACATTTAAACATATGAAAGTATCTCTTTCTAAACTTTTGGAAGCATCTCTTTCGAAACCAAGTAAAACCCTTTAATTATCTAGGCCAAGAGGCCAAAACCTTACCTTTTGAAACCTTACTCCAAGCCTTTCAAAAACGTTGAACTCAAACCTTTCAAAACCATTGAACTAAAACCATTCGAAACCACTAAATTCAAACCTTTGGAAACCTTTGAACTAAAACCTTTCGAAACCATTGAACTCAAACCTTTCGAAACCGTTGAACTCAATCCTTTTGAAACTATTCAACCATTTAAAACATAAAACTTTCGAAGACTTACTGGTTTTAATTTAAAACATGTGGGAAATCTTCTTTTAAAAACATTTCAACTTCATTGGAAGCTACCTTTTGAAAGCATTGAGAGAAGCGGCTGTTTTGAAAACAAGTTAACCTTTCGACTTTGTCGAAAGCAGTGACTTTAAAAAAGCGGCAATAACCTTTCGAGTTTGTCGGAAGGTTTAAAACTTCATTTTAAATATTTGACCTGGTCGAAAGCAGCCAAGTTGAAAGCTCTTATTCGAAAGCAAAGCAGGTGAAAGTTTTTGGTTTATAGAAAACAAACATATCCCAACATCTTTGCTACCGAAGTTGCTTGCTTCCCTTTCTTGTTGGGATAAGGCTTGAACTTAAAAGACCTCTTATTGTTGATGTTGAAGTTCTATTTGGCACCCACAACTTCAACATCACTTTCTTTATCGGCCTCTTCGAGTCGAAGAGCTATATCAACAAGCCGATCGAAAGAAACTTCTAGTTTCAGAAGTAAAGGCTTTTCGAGGTTCTTATTCAACCCATAGACAAACCTCTGATTTTTCTTCAATGGGGTATTAATATACTCAACCCCATATTTAGAGTGGGATTCAAAAGATGCGACATAGTCAGTCACAAAAGACTCACCTTGAACAAGGTCGATAAAGCGTCGAGCTAAAGATACTTTTTCAGCTTCCAGCACAAACTTTAACTCGAACCTTTCCCGGAATTGCTCCCAAGTAAGACCCGCTTCAATAATTTCATAAATCAAAAGCTCATACCAATCTAATGCTCTCTCTTGGAGCATACTAGAAGCCACTTGGACTCGATATAGATCCACAAGATTCATGCGAGAAAAGATGCGGTCGCAAGTTCTAAGCCAAGCTTGGACTTCTATAACGCTTTCAGAATCCTTGATGGCCTTCCACCCAAATTGGTATAATCACAGCACAAGCGTGCAAACCCAGATTTAGGATGAGTAGGCTTTGGAATGGGACCGACAACTTAGGCATTCTTTACAAGATCTAAAAGCTGTTGGGCAGACATAAATACTCAATCCTGAGGAGTAGCACTGGATTGACCGGCGCTGGGACGGCCAGGTCTAACCATTTCTCTTCTTTAAGAAAGAAAGAAAGAAGAGGAAAAGGTTATTCTCAGAATGAATATAAAACAAACTTGATTGATAAAACAAGGCATCATAAAAGAAAATAGGATAGAACGGGTCCAATGACTCGAATTAAATCCTAAGGCACGACTCCTAAGAAAGAGTTAGGACAGTGATCCTTGCTAGATTATTCCATATTATTCCGAAGTTTGGCTCTGATACCAAGCTGTGACGCCCCACCTCTATACTCACACTAGCCAAGGACACTACGAGGTAATGCCGTCGACTAGCATGAAGAATAAGACTGTTGAGGAGCGACCATCTGTGTAATTGCTTTGTGCGAGTACCGATATGTCAGATAGAATGACTTGCATTTCATTTCAAAAGGAAATCTAACATATCAAATACAAACTCAAAGCTACTACACAGTGGCTATGTGGGCTTCGGAAACAAATATAGAAATAAGCATAATACAAATCAGTCACAGATGTTCATATCACAAAGGCGGAAACAGATATGAATATAACACATAAAGTGTACATCAAAATAGTGGTCATACAAAATCCACTTCATCACAAAAGAATAGGTACAAGTGCTAAGCAAAAGAATATGTATACATCAAGGAGTCTCTATCTCGAATGTATATAAACAAAAACTACTAAGATAAGTAGTTAGCCAAAAGTCAGATGACGGACCCTGATAAGAAGTCAAGCAGAAGCACCTGAAATACCTCGGTCTGACCTGAGTATTATTTAAGAAGAAAATAATAAACGGATCAGTCAAGCTATAAATATCATATGAAATGAGATAGGATAAGAGATATGACAAAAACGTATGATAACAATAATGCCATACTGTGATGAGTATACATCAGATAACAACAAAAATCATACAATATCTCAAATCTCATCAAATGTCCAAAAAGAATATCACATTCTTTAGCTTATTCATCGAACCCTAAATATTGACAAAACATATCAATGTCAATCGCAAAAATTGGTGAAACACAAATTCCAGAAATCAACAATTAGAAATCCAGAAAACACAAAGGGGGACGCCTATCACAAACGTGAGCATGAAAACTCACCAACACGTGTATCACAAATGGAACGCTATTCCATGGTCGCTAACCGTCAAGTTTGAGCCGAGGCTCCACAAACGGCCTAAAGGCCAAGGGTCGCTACCCCACCAATTTGAGCTAGAGCTCTACAAACGGTCAAAAGACCATGGGTCGTTGGCCCATAAAAATGAGACGAAGCTCCATAAAACGAGGTACAGTCCCCCACGTGGACAAAGAGACATCGCATATCGCTAGTCTAAACCATAAAATGATCACCATTGATCAATAAAAGGTGTAGATTACACTAAGCTAGTAAATAAATGAGTTTAGATTCATGTCCCATAACCACTAGCTTAACTTTAATATTTACGAACAAATTGTAGATTTCCACTCAAAAATTATCACAAGATTTCGTTCGAACTAAGTCGTTTAATTGGATTTCTCATACGAATGAGGTAAAGGTTTGTATATACTAATAGATTGGAAAACGGATTTAAAAACGAGTTTTGTATTAAAAATGGTATTGAAATCATCTTTGTGAAAGCGTTTGAATATTTACTACTAGTATAGAAACCTTTGTATTTTTAAAAGTGACAAGTCACAAAAATGATTGTAGAAACAATCAATCAACCAAAAATTCACATTCGACGATGTGAATTAAATCCATGCAAATCGATATCAAATCCATCAAATGGATATTCCCAAAAATCCAGAAAAGAAGTCGTCAAAGTCGATGGTAAATGACAATGACTAGCTGGATCAACCAAAAATCGATAAAAAGGAAATCCACTCAAAAAATAGGCAATTTGGCAGAAATTAACAGTTGCAGACGTCTGGTGGAGCTCCCAGACATCTGAACTGAAGGTCTGGAAATTTCATTCCAGATTGCCCAGACGTCTAGGAAATAAGCTCAGACGTCTGAGCTGTTAGTCTGGAATTTTTATTCCGACTACCCAGACGTCTGACCCTTATACCAGACGTCTGAGCTGAAGCTCAGAGCAAAAATCTGCCTCGGCCATTAATGGCCAAGTTGGTTCGGAAGCAATCGAACGAGCGTGGAGGCTAGGGATTTACGCCAAGCGACTACCCAGCCCTATAGGCTCACCAATACACTTCGAATAACATGTCCTAACATCCATATAAGGATTTTCATAGATTTTGACTTCAAAATACCAAAAAATGGAAAATTCACCAATCCAATTCAATTCAAAAGCAAATGAACATGAAATAGGTGTTAGGAATTCATACCTAACAACTATCAAAGGTATAGACATAGATGTGAGTTCAAAAACTGACCTTTAAACCCAAAAAAATTGAATGAGAAGCTTTAAAACAAGGCAAGATCAACCACTCTTCAACTTCAACTCAAGAAGCTCCAAATCTAAGATCATAAGAAAATATTCCTAAATTAGGTTATAAGGAATTTCTATAAATTAGAGAGGAATTGAGATGGAGAAGATGAAGAGGATGCTTACCTAAGCTTCTCCTTGATTTCCAGAGCTTGAATTGGAATTTCCTTAGAATCTATGGCTTAGGAATTTTGATTTCTTTTCCCCCATTATTTTCTTTTAGGGCTTGAGTATTAGGAAATTGGAAATGAAATGAATGAAGAGGAGTTGGAGGAGGAGTTAGGGTATTATGTTGGGTTAGTGGGCTGAAACCCAAACCCAAAGCCCAAAATAGAAAAATAGCAAAATTCTACCCAACTCCAAACATATCGATGTTTATACTCAAAAAAGTTGTAAATGTCGTTTTGAACTCAATGGAAGGGGTCTCGAGTCCTAATTCGACTGTTTACAAAAAGTAGCATTTCGGACTTTAATCCGACTGAGGATGCCATATTTAAATTTCAACATTTAAATATTCAATCGCAAAATATGCGGGTTGTTACAGACTCCCCTCCTTAAAGAAATTGCGTCCTCGCAATACTTAAGAATAAAATAAAAAGTAACAACCATACTAAGGCCTAACAACACAAAAGAAGAAATTTTGAAATGAGAAGTTCACCTTAAGGAGCACGAGAAAGTAAGTACAGATGTGTTCGCTCGATGAATTCTCTGGATTCCCAAGAGCAATCCTTAGGATTTGAGGACCATTGTACTTTCACAAGAGGAACATCTTTATTACAAAGGCTTTTAACCTCCGTAGCAATGATACGAATAGGATGTTGCTCATAAGTCAAATTAGGTGAAACTTCGATTTCTTCAATAACACCGGGCTCAAGAATAGAATCGGAATCCCTAAGGCATTTCCGTAGTTGAGAGAGCTGGAATATGTCATGAATAGCAGAAAATTGAGCCGGTAATAAAAGACGATAAGCCACAGAACCAATGCGTTCGGTGATGGGAAATGGGCCAATATATCGAGGTGCTAATTTTCCCGATCGACTGAAACGCACAACACCCTTCATAGGTGAAACACGAATGAATACCAAATCTCCCCCAGAAAATTCTAATTTCCTTCTTCGGTTATCGGCATAGGATTTTTGTCTACTTTGAGCTTCTTTCATCCTATGACGAATAAGGTCAATCTTTTATGTGGCATCACGAATAAAATCTGGACCTAAAACCAGCTTCTCATCGGCTTCAAGCCAACACGAAGGAGATCGGCATGGCCTTCCGTAGAGTGCCTCAAAAGGAGCCATACCAATACTAGATTGGAAGCTATTATTATAAGAAAACTCAACATGGGAAATATGATCTTCCCAACTTCCACCAAAATCAAGAACACATGCACGAAGATCTTCAAGAGTTTGATTCACACGCTTCGTTTGTCCATTGGATTGAGGATGATAAGCGATGCTAAAATTAAGCTTCGTTCCCAAAGCTTTTTGAAGACCCTTCCAAAATCCACTAGTAAATAATGGATCACGATCGCTAACAATAGAAGTAGGAACCCCATGCAATTTAACAATTTCTTTGACGTAGAGTTTAGCCAAAAGAGTTACGGTCTGATTGGACCGAACGGAAAGAAAATGGGCAGATTTTGCAAGTCTATCTACTATCACCTATAGGCTATCATGACCCGAAGGAGAACGGGGAAGACCGTCAATAAAGTCCATAGAGACTTGATCCAACTTCTAAACGGAATGTCTAAAGGTTGCAATAACCCACTGGGCCTTTGATGCTCGGCCTTTATGAGTTGGCAGGTCATGCAATGCTTAATAAAGTTAGCAATATCAGATTTCATTTCATCCCAATAATAAAGTTGCTTCATGTCCGCGTACATTTTACTACTACCGGGATGAATGATAAATTTAGGACGATGAGAATCTTCTAAAATGTCTTTATGAAGATCACAAATGTTTGGCACAATAAGTCTACCAAACTTCTGAATACCGCCACGAGCATCAATATCATAGTCTTTCAAACCTTCAATATTATTTTGATCCCTACAACTTTGGCTAAGAAGCGCCAATCTGAGATCTTGCTTTTGAGCTTCAAGGATGCGGTCTAAAAGAAAGGATGAGCCTCAAGGCTACATAAAACAAGAGATGAACGTGAATTGGATTCGCGATCTCGAATCTCACAAGTGGATAAAGTCTCGAGATCATTCCATTCGGATATCATCATTGAAACAAACGCTTGTTGCTTACGACTAAGGGCATCGACAACACGATTTCCCCTTCCGGGAGTATAAAGAATATCAAGATCATAAGAGGTAAGGAACTCGAGCCAACGCTGTTGACGCAAATTAAGTTCCTTTTGAGAAAATAAATACTTCAAAGATTTATGATCGGTGTAGAGAACAAATTTCTCTCCCAAAAGATAATGACGCCAAATTCTAAGGGGGAAAACAATAGCTGCGAGCTCTAAATCATGAGTGGCATATCTAGTCTCGGCAGGCTTTAATTGCCTTGAAGCATCAGCGATAATACGTTCCTTATGCATGAGAACGGCTCCCAAACCAACACGACTAGCATCGGTATAAACAATAAAGTCTTGGTTTCCTTCGGGAATCACAAGAATAGAAGCTTTGGAAAGGAGTTCTTTTAATTTTTGAAAAGCAACTTCAGATTTGTCTGACCAAATGTACTTAACTCCCTTCTTTGTCAAACTAGTAAGAGGTACGGAAATTTTAGAAAAGTCTTTTATGAACCGGCGGTAATAGCCCACCAATCCAAGAAAACTACGGATTTCTGTCACACTCTCCGGTCTCTTCCAATTTTAAATCGCTTCAATCTGGAAGGATCCACGGAAATTCCGGATTCAGAAATAATATGCCCCAAAATTTTTACACGAGATTGCCAAAAATGGCACTTGGAATTTTTTTCTTTCAATTGGTTGCTCCTAAGAGTTTCCAACACAATCCGAAGATGTTTTTCATGCTCTTCCTCGGTTTTAGAATAAACAAGAATATCATCTATAAAGATGAGAACAAATCGATCGAGGAACTCTTTGAAAACTCGATTCATAAGGTCAACGAAATAAGCTGGAGCATTCGTTAAACCAAATGGCATAACAAGCCATTCATAAGATCCATAACGAGTACAGAACCATGTCAAAGGAATGCTATCCTCTGCAATACGAAGTTGATGAAAACCGGTTGCTAAGTCTAACTGTGAAAAGACTCTAGCACCACTAAGTTGATCGAATAGATCATCAATCTGAGGTAAGGGATATTTATTATTGATGGTGAGATCATTAAGCTTGCGGTAGTCAATGCAAAGCCTAAGTGTACCATCATATTTCTTCACAAAAATAGCCGAAGCTCCCTATGGAGAGGAACTAGAATGAATAAACTATTTTCCTTCCAATTCGGATAATTAATACGCATCTCCTCATTTTCTTTATTGGACATACGATAAGGAGGACGAGTAATAGGTAGAGCTCCAGGGATTAGATTAATTTTGAACTCAATTGCTCGCTTAGGTGGTAATCCTAAAACGGGCTCAAATATGTCGGGAAATTTATGAACAACGTGGATGAGGGAAATGAAATCTTCCTTATCATCATTATCGCCATCATGAGGATTTAGAGAATACAAGGATGCTCCCGAATTGGAATCTGAATCTTTAAGAACAATAGAAATCTGCTTAATAGATTGAGGATGTCGAAGATGAATATTCCGCTCGGGACATACAATATGGGCTTCATAACGATTAAGCCAATCCATTCCCAAAATCATTCGGAAACCTAAGTAGCGCATAACATGCAATTCGGCTCAGAAAGAACAATCACATAAAATAATCTCGACATCTTTACAAAATAAACTGAGTGATGCAGATCCACTATCCGGATTCGCAATTCTCAATGAAGTCATCAAGCCCATAACATTTAAAGACAAAGCATCAACAAGTTCTTTTGATATAAAAGAGTGAGATGCACCCGTATAAAAAATAACTCGAATAGGATGATCACAAAACATAAAAATGCCATCAAGGATAGAATGAGAAATACCTTGACCAAGAGAAGTGTTACTAGGCGCTTGCACAACATTTAGCTTTCCTTCCTTCTTGCTTTGAAGTTTGGGACATGAAGATATAGTATGACCCGAACTTTTGCAATAGCGACAAGTAAGGGGCTTCGGACATTTGTTTGCATAATGGTCCTTAGAACCACAATTGTTACATTCTCCACGACTAGAGGTAGGAGTCATTGCTACTGAAGTTGCTTGCTTCACTTTCTTGTTGGGATAAGGCTTGAACTTAAAAATCCTCTTCTTGTTGATGTTGAAGTTCTGTTTGGCACCCACAACTTCAACGTCACTTTCTTTATCGGCCTCTTCGAGCCGAAGAGCGATATCAACAGGTTGATCGAAAGAAACTTCTAGGTTCAGAAGTGAAGCCCTTTTGAGGTTCTTATTCAACCCATAGACAAACCTCTGATTTTTCTTCAATGGGGTATTAATACACTCGACCGCATATTTAGAGAGGGAATCAAAAGATGCGACATAGTCGGTCACAGAAGACTCACTTTGAACAAGGTCGATAAAGCGTCGAGCTAAAGATACTTTTTCAGCTTCCGACACAAACTTTAACTCGAACCTTTCCCCGAATTACTCCCAAGTAAGATCCGCTTCAATAATTTCAGAAATCAAAAGCTCATACTAATCTAATGCTCTCTCTTGGAGCATACTAAAAGCCACTTGGATTCGATATAGATCCACAAGATTCATGCGAGAAAAGATGCGGTCGCATGTTCTAAGCCAAGCCTGGACTTCTATAACGCTTTCGGAACCCTTGAATGGCCTTCCACCCAAATGGGTATAATCACTACACAAGCATGTAAACCCAGACTTAGGATGAGTAGGCTCTAGAATGGGACCGTCAGCTTGTCCATTCTTCACAAGATCTAAAAGCTGTTGGGCAGACATAAATACTCCATCCTGAGGAGTAGCACTGGATTGACCGACGCTGGGATGGCTAGGTCTAACCATTTCTCTTCTTTAAGAAAGAAAGAAAGAGGAAAAAGGTTATTCTCAAAATGAATATAAAACAAACTTGATTGATAAAACAAGGCATCATAAAAGAAAATAGGATAGAACGGGTCCAATGACTCGAATTAAATCCTAAGGCATGACTCCTAAGAAAGAGTTAGGACAATGATCCTTGCTAGATTATTCCATATTGTTATGAAGTTTGGCTCTGATACCAAGCTGTGACGCCCCACCTCTATACTCACACTGGCCAAGGACACTACTGGGTAATGCCGTTGACTAGCACGAAGAATAAGGCTGTTGAGGAGCGACCATCTGTGTAATTGCTTTGTGCGAGTACCGATATGTCAGATAGAATGACTTGCATTTCATTTCAAGAGGAAATCTGACATATCAAATACATACTCAAAGCTACTACACAGTGGCTATGTGGGCTTCGGAAACAAATATAGAAATAAGCATAACACAAATCAGTCACAGATATTCATATCACAAAGACGGAAACGGATATGAATATAACACGTAAAAGTGTATATCACAATAGTGGTCATATAAGATCCACTTCATCACAAAAGAATTGGTACAAGTGCTAAGCAAAAGAATATGTATGCATCAAGGAGTCTCTATCTCGAATGTATAAAAACAAAAACTACTAAGCTAAGTAGTTAGCCAAAAGTCAGATGACGGACCTTGTTAAGAAGTCAAGCAGAAGCACCTGAAATACCTCGGTCTAACCCGAGTATTATTTAAGAAGAAAATAATAAAAGGATCAGTCTAGCTATAAATATCATATGAAATGAGATAGGATAAGAGATATGACAAAGACGTATGATAACAATAATGCCATATTGTGACGAGTATACATCAAATAACAACAAAAATCATATAATATCTCAAATCTCGTCAAATGTCCAAAAAGAATATCACATTCTTTAGCTTATTCACCAAACCCTATATATTGACAAAACATATCAATGTCAATCGCAAAAATTGATGAAACACAAATTCCAAAAATCAACAATTAGAAATCCAGAAAACACAAAGGGGGAGGCCTATCACAAACGTGAGCATGAAAACTCACCTACACGTGTATCACAAATGGAACGCTATTCCATGGTCGCTAACCATCAAGTTTGAGCCGAGGCTCCACAAACGGCCTGAAGGCCATGGGTCGCTACCCCACCAATTTGAGCCGGAGCTCCACAAACGGTCAAAAGACCATGGGTCGTTGGCCTATAAAAATGAGACGAAGCTCCATAAAACGAGGTACAGTCTCCCAAATGGACAAAGAGACATCGCATATCGCTAGTCTAAACCATAAAATGATCACCATTGATCAATAAAAAGTGTAGATTACACTAAGCTAGTAAATAAATGAGTTTAGCTTCATGTCCCATAACCACTAGCTTAACTTAAATATTTACGAACAAATTGTAGATTTCCACTCAAAATTTGTCACAAGATTTCAATCGAACAAGTCTAAGAATTAACCGACGAAGTAAACGCAAGTGTTTCATACCACTTGATTTGCTAAGTCATTTAATTGGATTTCTCGTACGAATGAGGTAAATGTTTGTATATACTAATAGATTGGATAACGGATTTAAAAACGAGTTTTGTATTAAAAATGGTATTGAAATCATCTTTGTGAATGCGTTTGAATATTTACTACTAGTATAGAAACCTTTGCATTTATAAAAGTGACAAGTCACAAAAATGATTATAGAAACAATCAATCAACCAAAAATTCACATTCGACGACGTGAATTATATCCATGCAAATCGATATCAAATCCATCAAATGGATATTCCCAAAAATCCAGAAAAGAAGTCGTCAAAGTCGATGGTAAATGACAATGACCAGCTGGATCAACCAAAAATCGATAAAACGGAAATCCACTCAAAAATAGGCAATTTGGCCGAAATTAACAGTGTCAGACGTCTGGTTGAGCTCCCAGACGTATGAACTGAAGGCCTGGAAATTTCATTCTAGATTGCCCAGACATTTGGGAAATAAACTCAGACGTTTGAGCTGTTAGTCTGGAATTTTTATTCCGACTACTCAGACGTCTGAGCTGAAGTTTAGAGCAAAAATCTGCCTAGGCCATTAATGGCCAAGTTGGTTCGGAAGCAATCAGACGAGCGTGGAGGCTAGGGAATTACGCCAAGCGACAACCCGGCCCTATAGGCTCACCAATACACTTCGAATAACATGTCCAAACATCTATATAAGGATTTTCATAGATTTTGACTTCAAAATACCAAAAATTGGAAAATTTACCAATCCAATTCAATTTAAAAGCAAATGAACATGAAATAGGTGTTAGGAATTCATACCTAACAACTATCAAAGGTATAGACATAGATGTGAGTTCAAAAACTCACCTTTAAACCCAAAAACAATGAATGAGAAGCTTTAAAACAAGGCAAGATCAACCACTCTTCAACTTCAACTCAAGAAACTCCAAATCTAAGATCATAAGAAAATATTCCTAAATTAGGTTATAGTAAATTTCTAAAAATTGGAGAGGAATTGAGATGGAGAAGATGAAGAGGATGCTTACCTAAGCTTCTCCTTGATTTCTAGAGCTTGAATTGGAATTTCCTAAGAATCTCGGGCTTAGGAATTTTGATTTCTTTTCTTTTCCCCCATTTTTTTTCTTTTAGGGCTTGAGTATATGGAAATTGGAAATGAAATGAATGAAGAGGAGTTGGAGGAGGAGTTAGGGTATTATGTTGGGTTAGTGGGCTGAAACTCAAACCCAAAGCCCAAAATAGAAAAATAACAAAATTCTACCCAACTACAAACATATCGATGTTTATACTAAAAAGAGTTGTAAACATCGTTTTGAACTCAATGGAAGAGGTCTCGAGTCCTAATTCGACTGTTTACAAAAGGTAGCATTTCAGACTTTAATCCGACTAACGATGCCATATTTAAATTTCAACATTTAAATATTCAATCGCAAAATATGCGGGTTGTTACAAAGTACCCTTCGACCTTGTTCAATTCATCATGTACCAAGCAACTTGATACCACATGCACTGGTTTGACCTTGTCGAAAGCTATAACCTTTCGACCTTGTCGATAGGTCTGGGTTGGAAGGTTTAATGCCAAAATGGCTAAAACATGTTAAAAGTGTGTTTTTCTTGTTATTAACTTAAAAAGATAACTTTTCAACTAACCAACCTTTATTTATCAAATTATCATTGGTTAACAAATACTTTTTAGAAAAGTGCTGCGAATAATTTTAGAAATAAATAATTATTTTATTTTATAAAAAGCCCCTTCTTCTTAATTAAATATACAAAACATTTAAGTCCCATACCTTAAATAATTCTATATATTCATCAAAACACTTAGGAAAAATCTTGAAAAATTCCAAACAATGTATTTTAATATTTTTTCCAACATATAAAAATTTCAAATCCAAAGGATTATTTATTTAGCCGTAAATAATTTATAACACAATAAATCATTTTCATCACTAGAAAATTAATATAAAATCCACATTAATTCAGAAAATTATTAAAATTGAAACCCATCTCTAAAATATCATTTCTGACATATATCTAAATTTTCAAGACATTTAGATTTCATTGAATAGGGTTTTCATGTCAAACATATCATAAAAACTAACATGAACATATATAATTCACCAGCAAGCATATATATAACTTTAATCATCAAAACCACGGCATATACTTGCAAAATCATTTTGAATCTAATCTTAAAACAAAAAAACCATAAAAAATTGGGATGAAGTAATTATTCACCTTAGCTTTGAGATTAAAAGATGTGAGATTTGATGTTGAATATGTCGATTAACTTCTTCCTCTTGAATCCTAGCTTTATCTTCCTTGAGAATAAAAATTATGGCCGGCCTTAGATGTTTTTAGTTTGTTAAAATGAAATGAATGTAAGTTTCATTTCCTAAGGGTTTACGGTATAAGCCTCTCCTATTTCTCATATTGTCCTTACTCATTTCCTAATGCATTAGGTTATATTATCTCATTTTAATTTGCACATTAACATGGCACGTCTACCATTAGTTTAATCAAATGTCAACCTATAAATCTTCACATTATTTTATTTAATTTACCCAACTGAATATCCTAAATAATTTTATAAAAATATGGGTTGTTACAATGGGTTTGAAAAAAAGAAGTTGTTTTAAGTTAACTAGTTCGAGTGGCTCGAAAATAATTAAAAATGGGTAAGAGATATGTTCGGATGGTAAACATTTCTCTTGTGTATTATCCTTTTTTGTAAGGAAATGTATGATACTATTTGGTAGTACCCAGTTCCTTGATATAATTTTGGGGTTACTCGGGCTATATATATGTATATATTTTTTATATATAGTCTCTGAATTAAAGTATATAGTGTCATTTCAGAAAGGTGTTTTGAATAAAAATCCGAGTGTTTAAAATTCTTAAGTAATTTCAAATTAAAGTTCTGAATCTAATAGTTGGGTATACCCTTAGGGTATGATAGGGAATTTTATAAGTTTTATAACTTAAGCTATGTTTGATGAAAATGTTTTCATAAAAAATTTAGTAGTAATAGAATTGATATTAGGAATAACCAATTAAAATAAGTACATATAATGGATGTAGATCATTTCACTCTCCATATAGATTTGATCTAATATTCAAGTACAAGGCTTTGAGGTGTTTCACACCTTTCCAAATAAGGATTTATTACTCGATTTTTTACGGCAAACACTTGATGAGGGTTTTTGGTATTGGAGCAAAGTTTTCTATCATAGCTACAACTATGTAAGGAAAGAAGAGGTTCCTAACATAGGAGCTTGATCAGGGTCCACACTAGTAAATCGGGTGAGCGATACTGGTTTGGAAGTGGATTCATGTGTTCGAGTAGTGATCAAAAATGAAGGAGTATATGAATGATCTATGAACATCCTACGTGCTTACGGGTAATACTGAGCGTTCTTGTGCTGAAATTTTGGGGACGAAATTCTTTTTAAGATGGGAGAATGTAACGAACCGTATTTTTGGGTCTTCGAATTTGGATATTTAATTTGTTTAAGTATTCAGATTTGAATTAAATTATAATAAAATCTACGTTTCAAATTTAGATTTGAGTTTTGATGATGTATTTTTAATTTAATTTTTAGAATTGTTCCATAATTTTTAATTTGGGAAATAATTAAATTTTTGATTGACGCTTTTTGCGGCAAACGTCCGTACTTTTGAAACTTTAGAGAACAAGTTAACTTGTCTATTTTATTACTATTTTATGATCATCTCACATTGTTGAGCATGATCATATTTTTATTTTTGTCGTTCGCGGCTCATACGTGAACGTCATATTGCGCGGCAAAGTACCCCAAAACTTTTTCAAAAACACAATATTTAAACGCAAGCACACAATTTTTTTAGACCAAATCTCTTTAGTCATATTTTCTTGTACTTATTGTCGCACTTTTGGTTGTTTAAAAATTAATGAATGGTCCTTACTATTTCCCCTAGCTAGATATAACATGATGCAAGGAAAGAAGGAATCATGTTCGTTATTTTTTTTATCTCAAAATATTAACAGCGGGGATATAAAGCATATCGAGCAAATATTTACTGCTTCTTCCAAAAACAATTCCTCTTTTTTGCCTTTTCTTCTTCTTACTTTTTTTCTCCGCATACAACACAGGTACACATTTTTATACTTCATTTTCTCTTCAATGCAAAAGTAAGATAAAATGTATATATAGCTATGTGTTTTTATGTGCCGAGTAAGAGAATGGAGTAAGCTAAGGCGGTGAGTGGTGGATCTAGGTGGTGAGGGGTCGTGTACATGGGAAGGTGATGTGCTAGCATAAATATTAGAAGAGAGGTGGATGGGTACAAGCGTATGGAGTGAAGGTGGCAGTGGTGCACGCGTTAGTGATGAAGGAATGAAGGGGCATTTGATGTTGAAGGACTCGATGGTGGAGCGTTCGGGTGAGGTTCCGGTGATGGCAGCGACTTAGTCTAATAGGGCGGAAGCGATAGCGAGGGGAAGTAAACGAAGTGCAGGCATATTTGTAAAAAGAATTTGATGTTACTGTTTATGTAACATAGCTTTGCAAAAACGACCTTGTCAATATGTTCAATTGCAAGAAATGAAGGGGAGAAGGCTGCTATAGCGTTTGGGCTTTTGGCCGCGTGTTTGTGCTCGCTGCCGGCTGGAGGTGGCCAATGGTGATGGAGTCGGGTATGGAGGGGTGCGCAGGGTCAGAGGGAGTTGTCAAGGCGGTTGGTGAGGCGGTTGGTGGTCTCAGGTAGATGTGCATGTGCATATTTGGGATGGAAGTAGGAATGCGGTTGGGGATTTGGTTGGGCTTAGCCCATTTGCTTTTTGGTGAGAAATCTTTAATTTTTAATGATTTAATCATCGTTAAACTTTGAAGTTTCGTAAAGTACTTATTTTAAATCCGTTTTACCTGCGGATTTTTGCATTGCACTCATATGGACAAGTACAACGCTATAGTGTGACATATTGATAGTATTGGCCAAGTATAAATTTATGATATATTAATACGGACATAATTTTAATCATGTTATTTTAAATAATAAGTTCATTTGAATTTATATATACTATAATAATTGATGTTTATTTGGCCTAATAAAATACTGTTGAATTAACTTGGATTGAATATAGTAATTGAATATCCATTTAGCGGAATAAATCACCGTTCCACTAATTAAAATTAATTTGACATATAATTAGTAGAATAAATCCCTGTTCTGCTATTCTATCGAGTTGGACATCTAATATATATCGTAAATTGATATGCCACTTTTAATAAGAGATATGGGAACCAATGACGGTTAAATGTTAAATTATTCATATAGTCGTTGATTATATGTATATCGATTATTAACTTGGAAAGTTAATTGAATAATATGGTAGCTTGTTTAAGTATCATGGTAATCGTTAAGCCTCTTTCGAATTCGAAAAGTTAATTATTAATTTGAAAGTTATTTTAAAGGTAATTTAATATAAGGTTTAAAGATAATTATTATTTAGTAATAAGATTTAAAAAGGTAATAACTTATTAATAATAATAATATTTTAAAGATAATTTATAATTGTTTTAATAATGATTTAAATTTAATTATTTTGTTAATATGATTCTTGACAATATTTCTTAAAGTTATATAAATATTATTTTTTAAATTTTTTATTTTAATTACTTATTTAAAATGATTTAACAATACAAAGTTAATTAATTATACTGATTTAAGTTATTTAATTATATTCAAAGGATAACTAATTTTTATATTAATATTAGTTTAAGGTTAATTAATTACTGTTTTTAATAATGTTTAAAGTTAATTAATTATCATAATAATATTGTTTTGAAGTTAACTTATTAATACGATAATAGTGTTTAAAAATTTGTTCAATATATTATTAATGAGATTTTAAAGATAGTATTTTAAATGAGGTCTAATTTGAAGGAAATAGAAGGATGTTTAAATAATAACTTATAATGTAAAGTTATTTAAAGTTATTTTAAGTAATATATGGGTTATTAAGGGAACCTTACTGACTCAAGGAGTTTATTAAATAAGTTTGTTTAAATATGGGAAGAGTTTTATAAATGGTTCTTGATATTTATAAAAGGATTATAAGTGAGTTTTAAAGATCTGAGTGGAGAAGTTTTATAAATGGATTTGAGATTCGTAAAGAATATTTTATAAATAGATTTGAAAATTTATAAAAGAGATATTTATTTATAAAATAAAAGAGATTTATGGAGGGGATTGGTGTTTTGGGTTTCTCCATTTTAAATGACATTTGGGTTTGATCATTTAAATATGATTTCAAAATAGAAAATCTTTCTAAGTGTTTGGTGAATATACTTATATCATTGTACAAGTATATGGAAAAGTTTCCAAGGTTTGAAAGTGAAATGGTTAAATATACTTATATCATTGAGATAAGTATATGGTTGTATTTTATAAGTATCAAAATATAATGTTTTGTGTTAACGTTAAAAAGTGAACGTTAACACCCGGTGTGTGTAATAGAATCGTGAAAGCACCACCCACGTGACGGGAACAGAATTTAAGCAGTAAACTGGCAGATAAGCAGTAAAAGACAGCAATTTATAGTGGTTCGGCTTGAGATTAAGCCTACGTCCACTTTGAATCTCTTTGTTACTGAATTCGGTTACAAATCGATACAAATCTCTCATCAAAACAGTACAACTTGATCTAAAGAAACAATCTTGACTACTAGCTCAATCTTCGTCGATGAAATTCGATGAATCCATGTCGGATGTAAGGAATTATCTCTTGAAGATTGTTGTAGCGTCTTGAATGTTTGAGGATCTTTGATTGCTGGATGAATGGAGACTTCGACAGAGTAACGGCGCTTGAGGAAATGATTTGGCCAAAGTCTTTTTCATGTTGGAAGTGGTGGGGTATTTATAGGAGCAGCTCTGAATTCTGGACAGAAAATTGGCTAAGGCATGAGTCGTGACCGACTTAAGGTAAGCAATAACTCATAGCCGACTTAAGATAACTCGTGGGCGCCATACTGGGTTCTTCTTGTGGCTCAGTTGAAGACAAGTGCTAACTCGTAGCCGACTTACCAGATAGAGGTAGCATAAGCATGGGCTTTAAGTCGTAAGGCCTCTTGAGTCGTAAGACCTCATGAGTCGTAGAACCTCATGAGTCGTAGAACCTTTAAGTCGTAAGATCTCATGAGTCGTAGAACCTCATGAGTCGTAGAGTCTTCAAGTCGTAAGACCTCATGAGTCGTAGAACCTCATGAGTCGTAGAACCCTTAAGTCGTAAGACATCATGGGTCGTAGAACCTCATGAGTCGTAGAACCCTTAAGTCGTAAGATCTCATGAGTCGTAGAACCTCATGAGTCGTAGAGTCTTCAAGTCGTAAGACCTCATGAGTCGTAGAACCTCATGAGTCGTAGAACCCTTAAGTCGTAAGACCCTATGAGTCGTAAGACCTCATGAGTCGTAAGACCTCATGAGTCGTAAGAAGCTTGTCTCGTTGAGTCATGAAGCTCTTAAGTCGTAGGCCTGCTAACTCGTAGGTCCCTTTAGCAATTAGGTCGTTGACTCTTTTAAATCACTAAGTCGTCACATAACTTAAGTCGTACACCTCTTATCTCGTAAGACTATGAGTCGTACACCTCTTATCTCGGAAGACTATGAGTCGTACACCCCTTATCTCAGAAGACTATGAGTCGTACACCCCTTATCTCGGAAGACTATGAGTCGTACATCTCTTGAGTCGAAGAAACTTAAGGGTTAACATTTGCCCCTCGAAGTACACGCCTAAGTCGTAGGTCGTGTGCTTCGACTCATCTTAACTCGTGTATGCCTTTTCGTGTTCCACTGCCCAAAGGTACAAAAAGCTTGAGTCGTTCCTTCTATCCATTACCTGTCTCTTGAGTCGTAGCCGCCATTAATATTCCTCTGAGCTTCCTCAAGGCATTTTCTTCCTTTTCTAACAATCAACCAATTCGATTTTCGATTCTCTATTACGTAAGTGTTTCTGCTCCCTCCTCGACCTTTAATCATTACTGGTTCGTGAGTTCTCCTCCCTATACTTAATCCATCCCCTCGTGCAATGTTTTGTTGCGAATTCCACCGTACCGGTAGTTTGTGAGCCTGATTTTGCTTGATTTCATCTTTAGATGAATGGGGCGATGGAGATGGAGGATTACCGTGTTTCAGATTTTTCATTGATTAGATTGGCGAGGCTTTGGCGATCTGAACTTTGGATGACTCCATGGTGTGGTGGAATGAGGATGAGGATCGTAGTTTGATTGAGAGGTTATCGGGTTTGGTGGATAACGGGTTAGGAGAAAAGTCAATGGGTTCCTACGAGTGAGATGCTAGCATGGCCGCGTTTTAGCAGCTTTGTACGACCCACAACTCGAACCTCCTACGACATAGTTCTTGAATCATAGACGACTTAGCCTCTTACGACATAGTTTTGAGTCGTGGACGACTTATGACTTGGAATTATACACCGCTTTGAACTGAAGCCCCCTTTTTTTCGCACGACCTAAGACATGAAGTACTGCTGACTTGCCTTGTAACCCTTAGGCCGTGGACGAGTTAATACATGAGTCGTTGGCGACTCATGACTTAGGCTTTGAATGAACTTTGAACTGCTGCATTTTGAACTAGGAACTGCTGAACTATGAACCGCTGCATTTTCCCACAGATCACTCTAACTTGCAAACTAATAACCTGTCTAATACAATATCCACAGAAAATTGGGACGAATATACTGTCACCGACTGCCCATATCAAATGACAGATTAGTTAATAACAGATAATCAACATAAATAGATTGTGTGAATGAAGTGCTCTAAATCAACAAGTTCAAGCAAAGTATTAAAGCAACATTGAAATAGTCAACTGAAAATGTCCGGTTTGCACTTAATACCGTACCTGAACTTTTAAATTAACAAGTCCTGAAATTTGATAATCGATCAGTTACCGACTAGCTTAATTCCAGTTTGTATTCATTTGTTATCTTTATTAGTTTTTCACAACACTTCACACTATTTAGGAAACGTGCACCTTCATATTTGAACATCCAGTTGCTTGTGTAGAATGGCTTCTCAACAAGGAGATGTAACAGTTCAGACCGGGGAGTCCATTCTCATTCCAGCTCCTTTAGTCAATCCCCCAGAGAGAGCCTCTTCCACTTTATTGTACAAAACTTTTCGGCAATTGTGTACTCAATTTGGCATTGCTGAGGATGACGCTATCCTTCCTGAGAAGAACAACACCGCTGATGTAGCACCTCCTGGCTTTGTGGCGGTCAACCGACAAATGTGCTCGAGCGGAGCCATTCCTCCTTTTAACAATTTTCTTCAACATCTTCTCCGCCAACTGGCAATCGCTCCATTCCAATTACACCCCAATGGTTATGCTGTTCTAATGGGGCTATGCGTACTATTCGGCAGAACGCTTGACCGTCTCCCCAGCGTTGACGAAATCTGTTATCTATGCTCTTTTGTCAGAATCAAAGATCATCCTTCGATCATTGTTATAAGAAGTGCTAGGAATCGCAAATTGGTTGTCAGCCTCCCTGATACTGCTCATGGGTTTTTGACTCAGTATTTTTACGTTCGCTGTCCCCCTGGGTTTTACGCCGTGTGGAGAGAAGGAAGTAAGAATGCCTATCCTTTCTTCCCCTTATTCTCTGAGTATTTTGCAGTCCGAATCACTAAGTGTTAACTTTGCTTTCTCATTTCAGCGCTCCTCTCTCCCTCTAGGGACCCTAGTCATAAGCAAATTCTGGAAAGACTCATGGATGTTCCAGTTGAAGAACGGGATGCGAAATTTCTATTGAAAGATGAGTTTCTTCACCAGTTTGGACTTTTACATCCTTCTAGATCAACCCAGATCCATGAAATCTCTAACTCTGATGCGGAAACGTTAGTTGCTTCGGACTCTCGAGCAGAGACCTCGAATGCCCCAGCTTCTGTAGAAGAAGTTGCATCGGAAGCACCCGTTATTGAAGTTGCTTTGATAAAATGTTCCGCATTCACCGATGTTGTAGGGTCAGTTAGCAAGTCGGCACTTGCCCTAATTATTGAGGAAGAAGAAAATCCTCGAGTTTCTGAAAAGTCAATTGATATGGAGGTTGAAAAGGAGAAGCCTGCTGAGCTCCAGGGTGATGACACTTTTGATGGCTTGAGCGATATCATGATAACTTCTCAAGAGCTTTTCGGGGATAATAATCCAAAAGTGACTTCTCCCGTTGTTGAAGCGACTTCCACCCTAAAACAAACCCTGACGCCTACTACGCCAGTCGTCTCTATCTCCACACTAAAACGTGGTTTGTAGTTTGACGCATGTAGCTCGCACGCCGCACACACTTAGGATTTTTCAGCACTTATAAGCATTTATCCTCTTTTTCTGGAAATTTCTAAACTTTACTTCTTTTCCGTTTTTCAGATTCTCCGATGGGACGTTCCGGCTCATACTACGACAACTTTCGGCGTTACGGAGGGCGTGATTCTTACGATTATGGACGTTATCTTCCCTCCCGCAAAGAATCTGACGAAGAGCGTGCAGCTAGAAAAGCTCAAGAAAGGCGTGCTTACGAAGAGCAGCAAAGAAGGAGAGACGATGACTCTCATAAAAGAAAATATCATGATGACAAAGGGAAGAAGCATGTTACCGATGACCCAAGTAAACGGGTTAAACTTGATGAGAAGGACGCATCTGAAATTTCTGAAAAAACTGACGCTCCTATCCCTTCTGATATTCCGGCCAGCTCTCCTCCTCTAAAGAAGTCTGATATTCAAACAATCATTAACAGGCCACAATATCAAGTTAAAGACGGCCCTCCAATGCTTCAGAGCCGATTCCCAAATTGGTGCCTAAAAGGAGTGCGCTTTGATTTGGTTTTGGTTTCGATTGATAAGCAAGACATGCTTAAAGGTCTTGACACGGTCAGGCTTAATATCGAGAGGATGTCGCAATGGCAGAAACTTGTCGACGAACTCCAAAGGGTTAATCACATTAATCTTGAGGCGATGATGACTATGGAGAATGATAAATCAGAATGGGACAAGTGGTGTAAGCAGCATGATGCGGAGATGACAAGCATTGCAGATGACAACGCAAAGCTTGCATCTGAAGTCAAGCGACTAAAGGAAGATCTGGCCTCATCTTCTGCATCGCACAGTCAAAAGGAAGAAGTCTTTCAGAAGCAAGTGCGGGATGCACATGCTGCGCAAAGGGACGCCGAAATGAAGCTTGCAGCTGAGCAGCACATTACTGAGAAATATCGCACAGAAAATACTGAGCTGTGGGGAACAATTGCGTCCAAAAATGCAGAAAATGAGATGCTGAAAGCTAAGCTTCTTAAAGTTGAGAAGGAGCGTGATGACGCGGTCGCTGGACAAGTTGCGGCCGAAGAGTCTCACGACGCCACTAAAGCTAGCATCGATTCTACTCTATTTGACTTCTATATGCACAGCGTTTTGGGCCGCGGCAGCCTTTCATTCTTGGGTCCCAAATATGATATTACACTTGCTGAAGTTTGGGAGACCATACTTGATACATTTGCCGGTTATGCGGAAGCAGACCTTGTAGCGCTTTATCTAGAC
This sequence comes from Allium fistulosum, assembly GCA_030737815.1. Lineage (NCBI taxonomy): Eukaryota > Viridiplantae > Streptophyta > Magnoliopsida > Asparagales > Amaryllidaceae > Allium > Allium fistulosum. The sequence continues at coordinate 1,152,675,240 of CM060905.1, forward strand.
GATGAAGCACGTGATGCGCTTATTAGAGGCAAAGAGCAACTTGCCGAAGCTAGAGCCGGGACAGTGGTAGAGGAACATCCAGAAAAGACAACATCATTACCTGCCCCTGTCCATACTTCAACTTTGACTGATGTTGATATCATCGGTTCTAGCTCTCAATCTCCACTTGCTGCAAAAGATGCTGAAGCCAAACTCGATACTTCCGAGACTCCTCTTTCTCAAATTGAAGAGAAAAGCCAGGAAGAAACTGAGGCTGATAAATATGAAATTGACCTTGCGAAGCCAACTCCTCCAGGTAACTTTGGTGAAGTCCCGGGTCTAATGAACCAGTTATTTGATTTAACCGAGTTTGATGACCTTCTTACTTGTTACTTGAACTTTGGTGAACCGATACCATTTTCGGAAGATGTTGATTTTAACTTCTTTTCTTCTACAGCGGAGGCACCAAACACTGCACAAGTTTCCACTCCTTCAGTTGCCGTCCCTCCATCTTTACAGGTTACTCCTCCTTCTGCTTCCCAGCCGGGATCACAGGCAGAGCAAATCGAAGCCCTTCAAGGCCTGGATGACCCGGCAGCTTCGCAGGAACAGAAGGCGGAGGACCTTGAAGACGTCGAGAAGACCCCGAAGCAGTCCCTTGATGATGACACGAAGCTTTCAACACTGCTTGCTACTTCGAGGAGCGAATCTTCTTCAAAGAGGAAGGGGAAGCGTGGCATAAGGAAGAAGAAGGGAAGTGATTCAACTGGGGACGAAGCAGAAGTTGATCCAGCCGCGCCTTTTCCTCCTTCTGCCCCGACCCGTCCACAACGGCTCCAAAAACTAATCATTAGGCCGGGGAAAGGCTCCAAAGGTGGCGAGAAGAAGGAATAACAAGCTAGATTTTCTACTCCTTACTTTTGCTTTTGGCATGTATCGACCGGGGATTGTGCGGGTACCGGTCCCTGCTTTTTTTTGAGATATCTTCACATGTAAAGAATTTTAATAGTACTAAATAAAACAATTATTTTACTTGTACAAACTCTTGTATATGTGAGAACGCATCTGTTTCTCTTTTTTAGTGTAGGATAAACGATTCCTTTTACTTGTACAAACTTTTTGTCTGTGTTTGGGAATGCATTTATTCCACATCTATTTTTCGTGATATTGCAACGAACTTGTGGCATGTTGCTTTTATTAATATAATTGAATTGTATAGTATTGCCCCCATGCCGTAAGTACATTGCAATATTCCTAGCTTTTTCAAGACTAATACTCTTATTTCAGAGGATAATTGTTCCGCTTTTAAGGGGAGAATTATTCTGCTTTTAATAGAGTATATCCAGTCTTTATAAGAATTTTCATTCTCTCTTTCTGAAGAACGCTTCCACTTTCGGGGATAATCACTTTTATTTATTAAGAAGTGAATTTCCCTATGAAGTGAAATGAACTTTTTTGAAAGAATTTTGTAGCATTTCAACTTTTTTTTAGGAGGAACTTCTTGAGAGGAACAAGTTAATCCTTCCTTTGATAGTTGAACTGTGCTTCTGGACAATGCTTTTTGTTCGAGTATTTTATTTTGGGACATGCCTCCGGAGAGGGCTCCTCTTAAAGAGTTGTGCCTCCGAAGAGGTCTTGTGCCTTCGAAAAGGGCTTGTGCCTCCGAAGAGGGCTTGTGCCTCCAAAGAGGGCTTGCGGTGCCTTGGGAAAGGGCTTTTGCCTCCGAAGAGGTCATGTGCCTCCGAAGAGGGCTTTTTGATTGCCTGGAAGTTACTTTCTCATGGTTGAGTGGATCCACGGGGCGGATGCAAGTTGCTTGATTGGATGCTCGTTTGCACAAACGATCGCAATTAAGTAACAAGGGCCCTGTTCCTTCAGCTTGGGAAGGTGCCCCTCCGGTGGTTCCACCAATCTTTTTTTTTTGATTGAGAGAAGTACTTTCATTCTTTGGCGTGCCTCGTCAGAGGGCTTTGTTGAACTTTGAGAAGGAGCGTTGGGTGGTCGGTGCGCCAGGAAGGTTGCGTCTCAGGGGCAAGTAGATCCACGGGACGGGGGCAAGCTGCCTGATTGGATGCATCACGATCTGTCAGCAAGGGCCCTGTTCCTTCTGCTTGGGAAGGTGTCCCTTCGGTGGTTCTTACTGGCCCTTTTATTGAGAAGCATACCTCCTTTTGGCTGCTCCTTTGTTTGCTTGGCAATGTTCTCTCATCATCTGCTCATTAGCGATCTTTTTTTATTGTTTCCAAGCGCATCTTCTTTCCTTACATTGCTATGTTTGAAGAAATGGACTTCACTGTTGAACGATTTCACGGGACAAACGCAAGTTATTTAGTTGGATGTTTGTTTGTATCGACAATCTCAACCAATTAACAAAGGTTTGTCACAGTGGAGTCGCCAACTTTTTATGTGAAGTTCACTTTGTATAGGATTTGTATTTGGAATTTCTTGTCGCTTGGTATTTGCATAACAGGTGATTTATAGAGGTCGCTTGATTTTGTGACGAGTAAGCATTGTTTTGATGTCCTGCAATTTTGAATCGACATTTTAGCAATACATTTAAAGTATTTACATATCGAAATAAAACAGACATTATGAAATAGTAAAGAACACAAGATTTATAGTGGTTCGGCCAAGAATCGGGCCTACATCCACTTTATAGCTTTCATTCATTCACACTGATTTACAATATTTTACAATGCAACTGATACATTCATCATTATTTCACAATTTTGAACAAAGCTTTTTCTTTCAAGTAAAATAAGGACGTAAGTGGTTGCTGTTCCAGGCTCTTGGAATTGGATCTCCTTCGACAGTTATCAGTTTGAAAGTGCCATCAAGAAGTTTACTGCCAATAGCATATGGTCCCTCCCAGTTTGGTCCAAACACACCAGTTGCCGTCATGATCCTTTTCAAAACTAAGTCCCCGACCTCAAAGCTGCGTTGGCGAACTTTAGAGTTGAAGTGCCTGGCTATCTTTTGTTGATAAGCTGAAACTCTGAGCCTAGCTTCTTCTCTTTTCTCATCAATAAAATCAAGTGCTTCAAGTTGCAACTTTTCATTTTCAGCTTCGTTGAAATGAACTCTTCTATGTGAAGGAACTTCTACTTCCACTGGAATCATTGCCTCTGATCCGTATGCCAGTGAAAATGGAGTGTGCCCAGTTGCAGTTTTGTGAGTAGTCCTGTATGCCCATAGTGCTAATGGAAGCTTATCAACCCAACCACCTTTTGCTCTTTCGAGTTGCTTTTTGATGGTTGACTTGATGATTTTATTCACTGCTTCCACTTGCCCGTTTGCCTGCGGATGAGCCACTGCTGAGAAGCTTTTCCGAATTCTGAATCGTTTGCAGAAATCCTGGAACTCTTCACTTTCAAACTGAGTACCGTTGTCTGTGATTATTTTTTGTGGCACACCATATCTGCAAATGATATTTTTCGTTACAAAATTTATCATCTTTTTAGAAGTAATGGTGGCCAAAGGTTCAGCCTCAGCCCACTTGGTGAAATAATCAACGGCTACGATAGCATATTTGATTCCTGATTTGGCAACTGGTAATGGTCCGATTAGATCTATACCCCAAATGGCGAATGGCCATGGGCTGACCATCTGTGAGAGTTCGGTGGAAGGTGCTCTTGGGATTTTCGCAAATCTATGGCACTTGTCGCACTTTCTAGAGTAGATAGCAGCATCTCGGTTAATGTCAGGCCAGAAATACCCATATCGGAGAACTTTCTTGGCTAAAGTTTGACCAGCTAAATGATCTCCACATTCTCCTCCGTGTACCTCGGCTAGAATTGTCTTGGCTTCTTCCTTAGTTACACATCGGTGCAGAGGCATTGAAAATCCCCGTCTGTATAATCGGCCATCTTGAATTATATATCTCGATGCTTTTCTCAATAATTTTCGACGTTCCTTAGAATTTTCTGGCAGGGAACCATTGAGTAAGTATTCTTTGATCGGAGTCATCCATGATTCATGCTCTTGAGACGTAGTCATAATCCAATCAACATCCATTTCATCAATGCTTGGAGCTGACAGAACTTCTACAGGAACTAATCCCAGTAATTGAGCTTCTCCAGAACTTGAGTACTTTGCTAGAGAATCTGATTTCATGTTCTCTACTCGAGGAATATGGCTTATCGTGTAGTGATTGAAATCTTCGAGTAATTGACATGCCTTTGACAAATATGCGGGCAGATTTCCACCTTTAGCCTGAAACTCTTTCTTTACCTGGCAAACGATGAGTTGAGAATCGCTGAAAATTTGCAACACTTTGATGTTTAGTTCTTTGGCAATTTTTAAACCGGCGATAAGTGCTTCATATTCTGCTTCATTGTTTGTTGAAGGAAATTCCAGTCTCAATGCATAACACAACGATCGTCCTTCGGGGGTTTCAAGCACAACCCCTGCCCCAGAACAGTAATCATTTCTTGATCCATCAACATACAACTTCCACTGGATTGGAATGCCGTTAGTTGTTTCGTTTTCACTATCGCCTTTGTCGGTAGATTCTGCGATGAAATCTGCTAAAGCTTGTCCGTTGATTGCTCTTCGGGGGTGATAAGTGATGTCATACTGGCTAAGTTCAATGTTCCATTTCAAAAGACGACCCGAAGTTTCAGGACGAAACAGGACTTGCTTTAGCGGTTGATCAGTAAGAACTTTGATAGGATGAGCTTGAAAATATGGCCTCAATTTCCTGGAAGCAATTAGCAAACAATAGGCGAGCTTTTCTATCTTCGAATAATTCATCTCTGCCCCAGTGAACCGTTTACTGATGTAATAGACTGGACGCTGTATTTTTATATCTTCCCGTACAAGTGCTGCGCTGAGGGCGTGAGATGAAATTGCTAAATAGATGAAAAGATCTTCAACGTCAGTGGGCTTGGAAAGAACCGGAGGTGTTTCCATGTGATGAATTAGTTCATCGAAAGCATTCTGGCATTCTGGAGTCCACTCAAAATTTTTCTTTCATTTCTTTAAAGCGTCAAAGAAGGGAATACATTTGTCTGTGGCCTTGGAAATGAAGCGACTCAGAGCAGCGACTTTTCCATTGAGACTTTGCATTTCTTTCTTTGTTTTAGGGGCTTTGACTTCCCTTAGAGCTGTGATTTGAGTAGGATTGGCTTCAATGCCCCTGGCGCTCACAATGAAACCCAAAAATTTCCCAGATTCTACTCCGAACGAACATTTCAATGGATTGAGCTTCATTCCGTACTTTCGAAGAATTGCGAACATTTCCTCCAAGTGCCCCATGTGATCTACAGCTTTCTTTGATTTTACCAACATATCGTCGACATAAACTTCCATGGTTCTACCAATCTGAGGCTTGAACATTGCATTGACGAGTCTTTGGTAGGTTGCCCCAGCATTTTTCAACCCGAAAGGCATAACTTTGTAGCAGTAGAGACCCACATCCGTAATAAAGCTTGTGTCTTCCTGATCCGGCTCATGCATCATAATCTGATTGTATACGGAGTAAGCATCCATAAACGATAACAACTCATGCCCAGCTGTTCCATCGACCAATTGGTCAATTCTGGGCAGCGGGAAGCAATCCTTGGGGCATGCTTTGTTCAGATCTGAGAAATCTATGCATACTCTCCACTTTCCATTTTCCTTCTTGACCAATACTGGATTTGAAACCCAATTTGGATAAGTGGAGTTTCTGATAAAGCCGTTCTCCATGAGCCGATCAACTTCTTCCTTTAGTGCCGTCGATCTTTCTGGGCCTTGAGTTCTTCTCTTCTGCTTCACTGGTGTGAATTTCGGATCTATGTTCAGAGTATGCACAGCAACTTCCGGGGAGATCCCACACATATCAGCGTGACACCAAGCGAACACATCTAGATTGGCTTTTAAGAATGATATCAGTGTGTTTTGAACTGTTATACTTAGCTTTGAACCCATATTGAGTACTTTGTTCGGGTCTCTCGAGTCTACAGATACTGGTACCGTTACCTCCACGGGTACCACTCTATTCTCCCCTGTACTGGCTTTCCTGGGATCCATTTCTTTTCTTGCATTGCTGTGTTCGCCAGTACAGGGGCCGCTCCGTAGTTGCTACAGGGTCGGTTCCTTGATGCGGAGCGGAGCTACCGCATCTTTCCCCATTTCTCTTCTCCTGGCCTCTCGGAGTTCTACAAGATAACATTCTCATCCTGCGTTCTGATCTCCTATAATAACAGCAATCCCATTATCAGTAGGAAATTTCATTGTTAAGCACCAAGGAGCAAGGACGGCCCTGAAAGCAGCAAGAGTAGGCCGGCCCAAGAAAGCGTTATAGGCGGAGAATCCATCAACAATTACAAAAGTTTGCTTCCGAACCAATTTCTTGTGTCCTTCGCCCATTTCAACAAACAGGTCCACCGTTCCAATCGGCTGCTTCAGCTCCCCTGTAAACCCGGCAATCTTGTGTGAAGAAGCTTGTACATCAGTCATCGGGATTTTCATTTGGTCAAATGTCCTTTTAAAGAGAATGTTGCATGAGGCACCACTATCTACCAACACTCTTCTGACAATAGTCGGCCCAATACCGACAGACACAACCAAAGGGTCCTTAGTAGGAGCTTCCACATTAATAGAATCCCTGGTACTGAACATAATATCATCATGAAAAGTCTTCTGCTGCTTTAGAGGTGAAGCATCTTCCAAGATTAAGACACTTTCTTCGGTTGGTGCATACTTCAAAGCTTTTGCATACCTTTCCATTTCACCCCAACTCCTGCCAGCCGGGTGAGGTCCCCCTGTGATCACATTGATAACAGGTCTTTCCTTTCCAGCAGGCCTCTCTCCTGAATCATATGAATTAGTTGGAGGTAACTGCCCTTGGCTGGATGAAGGTGGATCCTTTCTATTCCTCTTGACGTATTGCTGCAACTTATTCTCTCTTAGCAATTCTTCAATCAGGCTTTTCAAATGGCAGCACTCATTGGTATCATGCCCTGGTTGGTTGTGAAACTTGCAAAATCTTCCGCTTTGAACAGCATTCTTCCCAACTTTCACGGCCGGTGGTTTTGGAAATTCAACAGCATCCTTAGTGGCGATGAAAATATTCTTCGGGGTATCGGTCAGTGGAGTAAAGTCTGAAGGTTTAAGGAAGCGGGGCTTTTTGAAGTCTTTCTGCTTTTTCCCACCATTACTTTCCCTTTTCTGATATGCCGGTTCTTTCTTGCTTTGAACAGTAGCATTATTTTCCACCACCGTTGTCACAACTTTAGCTGGTGCGGAAAGATTCTCTAAGCGTATAAATTCGTCAGCCTTTTTGTAGAATTTCTCGAGCGAATTTGGCTCCTTCATCTTTAGCCATTTTCCAAATTCGCTCGATTTGTCGATAGCACGCATCAAATAGGTCAAGATCATTCGTGGCTCTGCATTATCGACTTCTGCCAGAGCTAAGTTGAAGCGGTTCAAGAATGACTTAATAGGCTCTCCCGGATTCTGTTCAAGACTGGACAGTGACATTATATCTTTTGCCTTTGAAGTGTATAGCCTGAATTGCTCTTTGAATTTTCGGGTCAAATCGGAAAACTGATCTACAGATCGGACAGGAAGCTTGGTAAACCAGAGAAGTGCCACTCCTTCTAAATAAACTGGGAAATATCGGCACTTTATTTCATCAGTTGCTCTTGCGCCGGTCATATGCCAGTCGTATTTATACAAGAACTGATTTGGATCACTTGTTCCCCGATAAGCAGGAATGGTGGGGGGAACAAATTTTCTAGGAAATTCAGCCTTCAGAATCTTCTCGGTAAACGGAGTTCTACTTGGTGCGAATCCCCATTCGCTTTCGTCTTCATCTCTTTGCATGCTCTCTTTCATTATTTGCTTGATCATACCAGAAAGATATTCCTCATTGTTCAGAGATTTCGCAGAATAGACCTCAGCCATCTTTTCAGGGGTTTGTCCAGGTAAATGCTCATGAAGAACTGGTGACGGCCTGGATCCTTCGGCCTGGAGGGGTGCCCCTTCGGCAGCACCTGATCCCCCGTGAGGAATATTTCTTCCCTCGGAATTGGGAGCAGCATTAGCAAAGTTTCCCTCATTATTTACTGGTCTTTGATTCGTACCAAATAGAGCATTCAGCTTTTCCATCATCAGGTTATTCTGAGTTTCAATCTGCTGGTACAGTCCGGATACAGTAGCATCTAACTCCTGGCGCGTAACACCGACGCTTGGAGCTGCCTGATTTGGAGAGAGAGAAGTGGCAGTATTATCACGGTCATCATCAGTTCTGACAGACTTTCATTTCCTTCCAGGAGCCATTATGTCTGATAAACTTCTGGTTTTGTAGGAAATTCTTTCAGCAAACTTCTGTGAAGCAATGGTGAGTAGTAGCCTGAGTTGGGTTCTCGGTGAAAGCACCAAAATGTTAACGTTAAAAAGTGAACGCTAACACCCGGTGTGTGTAATAGAATCGTGAAAGCACCACCCGCGTGACGGGAACAGAATTTAAGCAGTAAACTGGCAGATAAGCAGTAAAAGACAGCAATTTATAGTGGTTCGGCTTGAGATTAAGCCTACGTCCACTTTGAATCTCTTTATTACTGAATTCGGTTACAAATCGATACAAATCTCTCATCAAAACAGTACAACTTGATCTAAAGAAACAATCTTGACTACTAGCTCAATCTTCGTCGATGAAATTCGATGAATCCATGTCGGATGTAAGGAATTATCTCTTGAAGATTGTTGTAGCGTCTTGAATGTTTGAGGATCTTTGATTGCTGGATGAATGGAGACTTCGACAGAGTAACGGCGCTTGAGGAAATGATTTGGCCAAAGTCTTTTTCATGTTGGAAGTGGTGGGGTATTTATAGGAGCAGCTCTGAATTCTGGACAGAAAATTGGCTAAGGCATGAGTCGTGACCGACTTAAGGTAAGCAATAACTCGTAGCCGACTTAAGATAACTCGTGGGCGCCATACTGGGTTCTTCTTGTGGCTCAGTTGAAGACAAGTGCTAACTCGTAGCCGACTTACCAAATAGAGGTAGCATAAGCACGGGCTTTAAGTCATAAGGCCTCTTGAGTCGTAAGACCTCATGAGTCGTAGAACCTTTAAGTCGTAAGATCTCATGAGTCGTAGAACCTCATGAGTCGTAGAATCTTCAAGTCGTAAGACCTCATGAGTCGTAGAACCTCATGAGTCGTAGAACCCTTAAGTCGTAAGACCTCATGGGTCGTAGAACCTCATGAGTCGTAGAACCCTTAAGTTGTAAGATCTCATGAGTCGTAGAACCTCATGAGTCGTAGAGTCTTCAAGTCGTAAGACCTCATGAGTCGTAGAACCTCATGAGTCGTAGAACCCTTAAGTCTTAAGACCCTATGAGTCGTAAGACCTCATGAGTCGTAAGAAGCTTGTCTCGTTGAGTCATGAAGCTCTTAAGTCGTAGGCCTGCTAACTCGTAGGTCCATTTAGCAATTAGGTTGTTGACTCTTTTAAATCACTAAGTCGTCACATAACTTAAGTCGTACACCTCTTATCTCGTAAGACTATGAGTCGTACACCTCTTATCTCGGAAGACTATGAGTCGTACACCCCTTATCTCAGAAGACTATGAGTCGTACACCCCTTATCTCGAAAGACTATGAGTCGTACATCTCTTGAGTCGAAGAAACTTAAGGGTTAACATTTTGTGAATATACATACCCTGTTGAGATAAGTATATGGAAATGACTTTCAAATATCTAAAATGTGAATTTAAATAAAAAAAAGATTTATTTAAAGAGTCTTGGTAATTTCCATGGGAAAGGTAATCTTTGTTTAAATGCTTGTTCATTTGATAGTTAGATAACTGAATATCTAATCTTGGCCTAAATTTGTAATCCTTCTTAATTTGGTGGTAGGGAAATGTTCCCTACTTAACACCGAAGGATTTTAAATCTGGAAATATCTAGGGGGAAAGCGGGGATTATATGGTACAGTTACCATCAGGGGTGCTATATTGTACGTATAAACTCCTTTCATTCTTCTAGGACAAATGATAAGGAGATCCGTCCACTTAAACGATTAGAGGGTGATCCCCGCTCTTATGTATTGTTATGATATACACTCACGAGCATCACATCTACTTGATTATTATTATAATTTTCGCCCTTAGACATTATTATAATATCACTGGATTTTCTATAAAAAGGTTGTGGTTATTGTAAGGTAAAAATCCATTTGTTTTTATGTGCAACATGTTCTTATAAAATACCTTTATTTTTCAAAAGGTTATTTAAACTTTAAGAATCCATTTGATTGTGTTTCTCACGCTAGTCTTACCGGACTGACTGGGGCATTGTTTTCCTATAATGCTTGGTTCAGATAGAGCATATTTCTAGGTTTAGTTGGATATTTTTGAAGCTTTAGGAGATGAGCTAGAGGCCTAGAGACATATTCACGTACATGGTTATTTTTCCATTGCATTCATGGTTGTATTTATCAGCAATTGTAAGGATAGGTTGTTATAACTGTCAGGGCTGAAATAGGTTAGTATACTCTGATTGATGTCCGTACATACTTATATTACAGTTTTTTTTTGTGTAAAGATTTTCTATATATTATAGATCATTCATTCCGCTATGAGATTCTATGTTGTTATTTTTTCTTATCTTCTTTCTTCTTCCTTTTCCCTAACTATCCGCCTTTCCGTTCAAATTTGGATTTGACAATGTATGGTTTATTGCCATCTTGAACTGTATGGAAAAATGGGTGATTACAAATACCAGCATTTATGAAACAGAAAGTTTCTTGACGTTTTCAGGGCGACACTAGTACTTAGTAAGTGAGAAAAGGCCTTAGAGTTGCCAGGGCGACACCAACACTCAGGAGATCGGGATCGATTTTCCCTGCTGATCCGGCAATGCTTTAGATCCAGGTGGGCACTAGTTTCGATCTTCGAAAACTTGCACTTCGATGATTGGATTGTAGAAGTCTTTTCTTAGTGCTTCCTGTCTTTGGGCAATGTTTAAGTCATGTTGGTTAGGATTGAATCATTCATTTGATCCTGTATATTTGAGTAGATCCCTTTCAACACAATGTGGTTGTTTTTCTCAAGGTTGCTTAACTTTGGGATATGCCATGTTCTGGAAGGATAGGATTTCCAGTCGTTTCCATTGCCTAGCCTTATTTATCACCATCAATTGTTACCCTTGGAAATGCAAGGTTGTTTAACCAATTCCATGGTTATTCTTATTCATGAAAAATCGGATTTCCTCCAACCGGTTTTTGTTATGATCTGACTTCTATCTACGTAACCCTTCATTTCTAAGTGAAACCCTTCATTTCTAGGTGTCAAATTCCAGGTTCTTATTGAAAATTAAAAATTGTGGGGTGAGTCATCACATTTCCTCCGGTACGACCACGCTCATTCCTATCTTGATCACGGACCGGTAGAGTTCAATAGTGTTTGTCTTGAATCTGTAACACTTAACCTTTCTTATTTCAGGCCATATACGTTATGCTGGGATGATAGCATTATTGCAGATATCAACCTTATTCGTTGGTTCCAACCTTCGGGAATCAATGGTTTAGCTGCTCGATTTCGAGCGTGCTCTTCTTGCCGTTGTCTATCTTTGGATAATAGCTGGTTTTCATCAAGTTGGGTTTGAGACCTCAGTCGTGCACCTGCTTTTGTCTTTGGAAACTTATGCATTGATGATTTGATTCTAGAAACGCCTTCCGTTGTGTCTATCTCTGGACGTAAGTTCTTTCTTTTATTGCAAGTTAGAGCGATTTTCTATCTTGGCTAAGTGTTAATGCGTTATGTGCCCCTCAGTCCAAGGGCTGATTATTTTGAACAATTGATATGAGATTTGGTGTTTTGGGCAGCTCCCTAGATGCACCAGTCAAAGGTACATTACAGCTCCTATCTCTAAGAACTCATGACTTGGATGTTTTGAATTTAGACATTTTGTGCATTAACTTTGGTCAAAGATCAAAATTCTTTGTTGAATTATTGTTTTGTGAACTTTGTGGCACTACCTGAGAAATTTCGGTTTTTTGGGTAGCAGGAGTTGATCCCTGTTAATATTGCAATAGAAAAGTTTCCCGGTGTTGTCGGGACAACACCGGTACTTAGAAAATTTGAACAGTTTGCTGATGATGCCGGAGCAACATCAAGCAGCGCTTGCTCAGCTTATGAAATGCGTGGCTTTTAAGTGTGCGCAGCATACGAAGTGTGGCAGCTTATGAAATATGTGGCTTTTGAGAATGCACAGCTTACGAAATGCGCATAATGTTTTGGGCGTTCCCGATGCTGGAGGAGCGATACTGGTTCTTAGAAGGTAAGGATCGAGTTTTCCCATAAATCCGATGATTTGACTTCGCTGGAACGCAATTTCGTCTGTTCTAAGAGATAATTGGTTTTTGGATCGGGTAACCATGGCTTGGATCATCCTCCTATATTTCGAGAAGATGTGCATGGCCAAATAGATAAGGTTTACATGGTGGAGAGAACTACACCCGACCGCATGGGTATGGTTATGAAGAAAGAGCTTATGGGAGATCGGGGCAAGACTCTCAGTTTTTGGTCCAAGCTACCTTTAGAGAATTGGTTTTCAACAGGCATACAATCTAAGAGGAAAAGGAACTAATCACCAAGGGTGATAAAGGAGGAGTTGGGAAGAAGTAAGCAAGTATTGTGCTTCTATTTCATTTGTTGCGCTAGCTAGGTCGTTAAGTCCGTAGTTGTCAGAATGCCAGAATTTATGATCGAGCATAACAGAACTGTGGTATGATTAATCTCTGCCTTCCTTGTGGCTATTTAAGTGTTTGTGGTGCCCCCCATGCCACAGGGCTATTAGCGCACTTGAACTGTACCCAGGGTCTCTTCACAATTCGTCTGGTTGCCCCTAGGCCAGTGGGTGCGGTTCTCATGAGTTCTAAGTCTTGGCTTGATTTGAGTCAGACTCTGATTAACTATAAGGTCGGTTCAGTTTTAGCTTAGTTCCTTTGAGCGACTTTGAAGCTCTAGAGTTCAGCACTGTTTGTTTCGTCAGTCGTTGGAAATGATACGGTTAATTATGCGGAGTGACTGATATGATTGTTGATTTATGGCCTCGGAGCATCACTTCGTTGACTTCAGAGGGCTCTGGATCAGATGACTGTTGATATTCCAGTTTACCTTTGCGGATATCTGTCGTGCATAATTTCACTTATCTACCGCTTCGCCTTCACGACACTTTAGTTCGTGAAAGACCTTTATGTTCGTAAAGGGCTTTTTGGCTCAGATGACCGCTGAACTACCAGTTTTCCTTCATGACGCTTTAGTTCATGGACGACCTTCATGATGCTTTAGTTCATGGAGGAGTCTTTATGGTCAGATGTCCGGTGACCAGACCGCCTTGGAATGATTATTTATCGATTCCGAGAGGAATTTTGGTCGGATGTTCGATAACCAGACGGACATGGAGCGATAATTCATCAACTCCAAAAAAAGTTTTGGGTCATGCGTCTAATGGCCCAGTGGTCTTAAATCAATGATTCATCGACTTGAAGAGAAATTTTGGTCGGATGTCCAACAACCAGACGGCCTTGGAACAATAATTCATCGACTCCAAGAAGAGTTTTGGGTCATATGTCCAACTTCCCAACTGTATTAAAGCGATGATTCAATGACTTCAAGAGGGATTTTTGGGATTCAGCTATGGGTCCGAGAGATTAAGGGGTTGGATCTATTTTTTCGACGATCCTTTGGACAAGACTTTTTGATGCTAACGGAGCAATGCTGGTTCTCAAAAGGGAGATCAACATGACTCGTCGAGGGCATAGAAGAATTTCTTTCATCGTACCATCTACAATGCCCCAATGTCCTAGTACAACTCATTTGGAAAAGGAAAGTAGACATGGATGGATGAGAAGGTATAGCTTTAGGTTGCTGCCCCATTCCTTAGTTGCTAGCTAGCTAGAGTGTTATTTGATAATCATCCTTTCGTCTGATTTCATCGGTTAGCTAGGCATCTTTTCTAATGGGACTTAGTAGCCTTGCTTGGGCAGAAGGTCTCTGAGGTCCTATAGCTCCTTCACCGTTTGCTATGTTCTTTGGAAAATTGTCGGGTTTGCCTCCTGCCAATTGCTTTATCTATAGCCTTTAGAACTGGTTTTTCCTTACATAGAGTTCTTCCAGGGTAGTAGGTTATTTAATCCTTTAAGGATTTCTATGGGCCTTGCAGTAGACTGCATTATCGCATACGCTTCATCAGTATGCTAGTCATACTTGTAAAAAAGCACTCTTGAATCAGTTGTACAGTTATAGAATAGTTGGCATGATAAACTTCTTTGGATATTATGCATGTTGAACGGCTTCGGTGAATAGGTTTCGATTGGGGAAGATGCTCTAATCATTGTCATACCGGTCCATTTTCAAGTTACGGCAGTTTATAATGCTTGAGAATGACATATGCATGATTTTCCTATGCTTGATGATTGGGAATGCCAATTGAATGATAAATCACTTATGATTGGGTTATGGATCAGTAACAATCACCAAAAAATTTCAAACTAGGTGATATCGGTCTGAGGTGACAAAGAAGGCCCCATATGGTTGCTTCCCAAATTTCAAGGCATTTGAAGTTTGCATGTTCGAGTTGGGCAAAAGAAGATGGATCGGCATTAATGGATTGGTGGTATTTTACTTGGAGTCCGATTCGAGAAAATTTGACGTTTGCTTGGAGTCAGCACATGGTTCGCTTGGAGTCATAGAATTTGAAGTGTTGGGTTGGTGACTAACGTTGCTTGGAGCCGTTTGCATGTTTTCTTGGAGAAAATCTTGGTTTTACCTAAGTCTGATTTTGGGCTAGAATTTTCTAGGTTTACTTCGAGTCAAATGGGTGGTTACCCGAGTTCGACTTCGAGTCAGGACTTCTAGAATCTGCTTCGAGTCAAATAGGTGATTACATAAGTTCAACTTCGAGTCAACCCTAAAATGAGTTTTTCGTCGACCATTTTGACAATTTTTGATGATTTTCAATGACGACCATGTGAGGAATGCGGATTACGGATCTTAAGGCTAGGAATAACACTAGAGGGGGGGTGAATAGTGTTAATAAAAAATTACTAAATCTTTTTGAGATTATGTTAATTTGGACATAAATGTATGCAATATTCAGACACAGATATAATCACCGAAACAAACATAGATGCATAAATAAAGTAAATGCAGTAAAGGAAAGAACACACCTGATTTTATACTGGTTCGGAGTTACCCTACATCCAATCCCGCATAACTAAGTACGGATTTCCTTTCAAAAGCAATTCAACAATTACAACCCTCGATTTCAAGGCCACGAGGTACACCCTCCAGAATCACAATCCTCTGGGTAGAGATACTTGATTTCCGGGCAACAAGTTCACCCAATTGATTTCTCAAGGCTACAATCACACCTTTTCTCACTTGATTGATTTCCAAGGCTACAATCACACCTTTTACTCTATTGATTACAAAGAAAGCCTATAACTCTGAATAACACTGAGGATCTTGATGAGATAGTGACAGAGAATCAAACCAGAGATTATCTGGTTAGATTCAATGTTGATTTCGGTAGAGTAATGGTAAGAATATGTATAAAGAAATGTGGAAGAAGAAGAGAAGTGAAAAACCAGAAAATCTTTCTTCAAATTCATTGAAACTAACCTCTATTTATAGAAGAACAACAGCCATGTCAATTCGTGAAAGGTTATGGCGAATAGACACTTCTTTTGAAATTCAAATTTTTGAATCTAACTGTCACTATGTCGACATGGGATACTAGGGCATGTCGACATCCCAAAGCATTTTTTGAAGATTTGATTTTCTTTGAAAATAACCTTTATCTTATATTAAAAACTATTTAAACTTTATAAATATACTTGACTATAGATAAAATACATAGATAAATATAGAGAATAATATATATATATAATTTTACTATAATTTTATATTTAAATCTAAGTATAAATATATTATAATTAAAATATAGTTTAAAACAAACGAAGTTTAAAACAAGAGTTTATTAAAAACAAAAACAAAGAATATTTTAATGCTAAAACATCTTTTTGAAAATCATTTGAAAAGATAATTTTTAAGGCTAAAACATTTTGAAAAGCAGTTTTGAAAATCATTCTGAAGTAGTTTTGAAAATCATTTTGAAGTGGTTTTGCAAGCTTCTTCCTACAGAATATCTCATTATATCAGGACTCGAGAACTTGTACAAAACCAGGATGTTCGTGGGTTTGTAAGCCACTTGTCATAGGTTTGTAAGCTACTTGTCGTGGGTTTGCAAGCCACTAAAAATGTAGAAATGGGTTCCATCCCAAAGAAAAATGGAGTGAAGATTTCAGTGCTATTATGAAGTTTTAACATAATTCTAGACTCAATACTTATCTTGAAATCTTGAACTCTTGATAATCTTGATACTCATGAGTCTTCAATCTTGATATCTTGAATCTCTATACTGTACAGTCTTCATTCTTTGTACCTGCATGGTTAAATCCTGCATATACATATATATCTAAACTATAATGTTAGTATTTATATTTTATAATCTTATTCTAAGGTTGTTGTCATCAAAACCATCATCTCAAGGACTAACAATCTCCCCCTTTTTGGTGATGACAACCTTTGTTTATAAAATATTACTTCTATCCTAATAACTCCCCCTAAATCTAATAACTCCCCCTTAATCTATGCCTAACTACCCTATTTTATATTTCTCCCCCTTTGTCATCAACAAAAACAAACAAACTCTAAACTATATAACTCCCCCTCATTCTTGTACTCAAGTACCTACATTAATAAACTATATAATAGAGTATATTAAGAAATAACTACACTTATAGACATGATATTCAATCAACGATTATAAATATATCAATGTATATTTATACATTCATCAATCCACACCAAGTGTCAATCAAATCAATCAATACAAACAATTTCAATCAAAGCAATCAATTCAAACAAAGTAATCAAATGAAATAAAGCAATCAAATTAAACGTTACGAGGAACTTCCACCCATCCTTCTTCTCCGAAAATAGGGTCTGCTTCGATGGCATCCCAATTTTCATTGTCATTTGTGAGAGAGACAGGAGGATGTGCTTCGTTATCATCCTTGTGCAGGGAAGAAATCATCCATCGAATTGCCTTGAAATGCCTTTCTTGCTCCTTGATCATCTGCATTTGACTCAATTCTAAGTGTCGCTAGTTACGAAGAATGAACGAGAGAATATTCTTTAATGAATTAAGAGTTTCTTCAAGATTCTCGGATAAGTTATGAATTGGATTACCCATTTTTGAAATTGTGAGAAGAATGAGAGATAGAATAGATAAGAAATAATATTCAGTAATGAATTCTGTAAGAAATGGGTATATATAGGTGTAGAAATTCGTTTGAAATGAATAGACATATGGTAGTTTTCAAATTTCAAATTCAAAATGAAGTGTCATTTCTGACCAGTACATGTCGACATGGTCATAGAGGGTATGTCGACATGAGGCACTGAAATTTGATGGTAATTTTGATTTTGTGAATAATTGTGTGTGTATATATATATATATTTATATAATATACTAACATTTATTCAAGAGATAAGATAAGCTAGATAACAGAAAAGAAATTCAATTTCATTGCAGAGAAGAGTGATACAATGATTAATCATAAACAACTACATAAACGCTCAAATTAAAACAAACTTAAACTAATTCGACATGATATGAAAATATAGAACTAGTTAGAGGATGATGAAGATGAAGATAATCAAAGTATCTTGTTGACTTTTGAGAAAAACTTGTTCATCTTGGATGATATTTTGTCCAACTTTTTACTAACGGATCTTTTAAGAACCCGTTGATTCTCAACAATAATCTTTAGGTTTTTGAGAAGGGTTTTGTTCGTAGGATTGGAGGGATAATCAATACTTTCTAGGGATGTCTCACCTTCTTCTTGTTCTTTAATTTCCATTTCATCCCCTTCTTCTTCTTCCTCTTCCTCTTCCATTTCTTCATGAGCCAAACGCTCTTCTTTTTTGGCAAGACTCTCATAAGGTTGAAAAACATATGGGATTTTCATGAGAGAAATGTTTGAGATATTAAAAACTTTTCTTGAAATAAATTCTTCTCCTTTGAAATTTACACCAAAATAGTTGAAAATCCGAGTAAGGTAAATTCCATGATATAAAGTATTTTCTCCTATTTCAAAATTTTTAGGACGAAGTTCATCCAAAATAACTTGCGCCCAATTGATATCATAATTTCCGAAAATAGAAAAAAGAGCTTTGCAAACTTTTGAGGTAGGATTGTTAAAATTCCCGGATCTTGGGGTTAAAGTATGTTGTAAAAGAAGGTTAACAATTCTTGCTTTTGGACGAAAGTTTCGGTTTTTAAATTCAAAGTTTTCATCTCCTTCAAAAATATGATGAAATGTCTCACGATCATGTTCATCGATTTGAAAACTAGAAAGATCCATTCCCGTGCTTTTGCAATTGAGAATGGTACCCAAAAGATCACAATTCAAAACAATTTTAGTGCCTTTGACACTACTCCAAATTTCATTAACATTTCCTTCATAAAATTCTCGATTGAGATTTGCATAGAAAATTTTAACAAGATTTGGGTAACAAACAAAATCATTTTGAGAAGAATCAACAAGACTAAGAATTTGATTGTTTGCAAAAAGAGTATCAATTTCATAAGAAGCAAAATCTTGAAAAATACCAAATTTTCTGGGATGGACTTTTCCATAATTAGCATAATTGATGTATGCTTTTATGACCTCCGGATTATTGAGGAGTTGCTCTTTCAAGTTTCTGGAAATTCTCATGGTGGAGGGGTTGCTTGAAGAAGCCATTAAAGTAGAGAGTAGAGAGCTTGAAGTTTTGAAGAGAGAGTTTGAATTTGAAAATGAAAGTGAAAAGTTGTGATAAAAGACAGTGAATAAATAGATTTTTGAAAGACATGTTCTCTGGTCAAAAGATATCTTTTCAGAGTATTGAATGAAGTGAAAAGGTGGAGGGAAATTCAACCATTTGAATTCAAATTTTGAATTTCAAATTCTGGTACCTATGTCGACATCAGGGTTGGGACCATGTCGACATATGCCTGTGAATTTCTGTGATTTATTTTTCCTAAGTATTCTAATATATATACTTATTATTTTAATGTATATATATATATCTGGAATATTATTAGAATTATAGTATATTCCAGAAAATATTATTATATTATAAATAAAAAATAATAAATTAATAATAATAATAAAATAATAAAAATAAATTTAAAATTCAATCAACACACCAATTCAAAATCAATCAATCAGGCAATCAATCATCTAATTCTAAGCATGCAATTTCAATCAATTGTATTGTAAATGTGTACCTTTTTCTGAGTCCGTTTCCTTGAATTCGTTGAAGTCGTGAACTGCCGTGAAACA
Organism: Allium fistulosum; assembly: GCA_030737815.1. Lineage (NCBI taxonomy): Eukaryota > Viridiplantae > Streptophyta > Magnoliopsida > Asparagales > Amaryllidaceae > Allium > Allium fistulosum. The sequence goes on from CM060905.1 coordinate 1,152,694,609, forward strand.
CAAATTTGAATTATCTGTCTTCTGATCATCATCGCTTGAGGACGAGTCAGAGTCATCTAGAGTAGCAGTAAATGCACGCTTCCGTTTCTTTACTGAATCGTTGTTTATAGGAGGATTCTGCCTATTTGGATACGGACAGTCTCTTTTCATATGGCCTGGTTCATCACAGTGTAAACATTTGACATTGTTTGGCACTGCATTCTGATTTCCAGAATTCTTATAGTTGTTTCTCTTGAGATTATTCATCTTTCTAAATTTCAGGAATTTTCGAAAATTCATGGTCATAAATGCTATCTCTTCATCATTATCACTGTTTGAGTCTGATCCGTCGGTTAATGCATTGAATGCCATTGATTTCTTTTTAGATGCTTTGCTTTCTCTTCTCCCGATCATTTGGACTTCAAACGACATTAGATTTCCAATCAATTCTTCTATCTTTAAGGTACTGATGTCATTTGCCTCTTCAATTGCAAGTGTCTTTTGATCCCATTCTAGAGTGAGAGAATTTAAAAATTTTCTGACTTGATCTTCTTCCGAAAATTCATTTCCCAAGGATATTAAAGAATGCACAATATCCTGAAATCCACTATACATATCTGAAATAGACTCATTAGTATTCATTTTAAATAACTAAAACTGATTTGTGAGCATGGAAATTTTGGTCTGTTTAACTTTGCTTGTTCCTTCATGAGTAACTTGCAAAGTTTTCCAGATTTCATATGCAGACTTACAAACTGACACTTTATTGAATTCATTCCTATCAAGTGAACAAAACAGAATATTCATTACTTTAGAATTATTTTGTGCAACAGCCTTTTGCTCAGTGGTCCACTGTGCAAAGTCAGTTGTGGGTTCAGAATATTCATTCTGTGTGATATTCCAAGTGTCTAATCTTACAGATTGTAAATATATTTTCATCCTACATGCCCAATATGCATAGTTACTGCCATTAAAAAGTGGTGTTCTGACAGTAGACTAACCTTATACAAATGAACTAGTGTTAGAAACAGTACCAGTGTTGGTAGCCATTTAGAAAACTTTTCAAAATTAAGATAATGAAACTTTTGAAAACCTTGCTTTGATACCAAATGTGAGGAATGCGGATTACGGATCTTAAGGCTAGGAATAACACTAGAGGGGGGGTGAATAGTGTTTATAAGAAATTACTAAATCTTTTTGAGATTATGTAATTTGAACAAAAATGTATGCAATATTCAAACACAGATATAATCACAGAAACAAATACAGATGCAGAAATAAAGTAAATGCAGTAAAAGAAAGAGCACACCGGATTTTATACTGGTTCGGAGTTACCCTACATCCAGTCCCGCACAACTAAGTACGGATTTCCTTTCAAAATCAATTCAACAATTACAACCCTCGATTTCAAGGCCACGAGGTACACCCTCCAGAATCACAATCCTCTGGGTAGGGATACTTGATTTTCAGGCAACAAGTTCATCCAATTGATTTCTCAAGGCTACAATCACACCTTTTCTCACTTGATTGATTTCCAAGGCTACAATCACACCTTTTACTCTATTGATTACAAAGAAAGCCTATAACTCTGAATAACACTGAGGATCTTGATGAGATAGTGATAGAGAATCAAACCAGAGATTATCTAGTTAGATTCAATGTTGATTTCGGCAGAGTAATGTTAAGAATATGTATAAAGAAATGTGGAAGAAGAAGAGAAGTGAAAAACCATAAAATATATCTTCAAATTCGTTGAAACTAACCGCTATTTATAGAAGAACAACAGCCATGTCCATTCGTGAAAGATTATGGCGAATAGACACTTCTTTTGAAATTCAATTTTTTGAATCTAACTGTCACTATGTCGATATGGGGTACTATGGCATGTCGACATCCCAAAGCATTTTTTGAAGATTTGATTTTCTTTGAAAATAACCTTTATCTTATATTAAAAAATATTTAAACTTTATAAATATACTTGACTATAGATAAAATACATAGATACATATAGAGAATAATATATATATAATTTTACTATAATTTTATATTTAAATCTAAGTATAAATATATTATAATTAAAAGATAGTTTAAAACAAACGAAGTTTAAAACAAGAGTCTACTAAAAACAAAAACAAAGAATATTTTATGGCTAAAACATCTTTTTGAAAATCATTTGAAAAGTTAATTTTTAAGGCTAAAACATTTTGAAAAGCAGTTTTGAAAATCATTCTGAAGTAGTTTTGAAAATCATTTTGAAGTAGTTTTGCAAGCTTCTTCCTGCAGAATATCTCATCATATCAGGACTCGAGAACTTGTACAAAACCAGGATGTTTGTGGGTTTGTAAGCCACTTGTCGTAGGTTTGTAAGCTACTTGTCGTGGATTTGTAAGCCACTAAAAAGGTAGAAATGGGTTCCATCCCAAAAGAAAATTGGAGTGAAGATTTCAGTGCTATTATGAAGTTTTAACATAATTCTTGACTCAATACTTATCTTGAAATCTTGAACTCTTGATAATCTTGATACTCATGAGTCTTCAATCTTGATATCTTGAATCTCTATACTGTATAGTCTTCATTCTTTGTACCTGCATGGTTAAATCCTGCACATACATATATATCTAAACTATAATGTTAGTATTTATATTTTATAATCTTATTCTAAGGTTGTTGTCATCAAAACCATCATCTCAAGGACTAACAGACCATTCGTGATTTGACGATAGGAGATCCATGATGGGATTGGAAGCTGGTCAGTTCGGAGTGATCATAGTATACCGTGGGAGCTTTGCCTTGTAATCGATTTCGGTTTGTATCATATCTTCTTGGTTCTCCTTCCTTTAGGAGTACCCTTTGAGTAGCAGTTCCTCGTCCATTGCTTGTCACAATGCTGCAGTATGGGTTTTAGAGCTTCTTCTAGCTTTTTGCACGTTGGCATTTTCATCCAAATTGTCTTTCTTAAATTATCTATCATCTTTAGAGCCTGAGAGAGCCATCGTTATATCCTCCAGTGGGGTTTTCTCCCCTAGGTTCAGGTTTATAGCAGGTGCTTTCATCGTGGGTGGAGTGTTAACATTTTCTTCCATTGTGATTCTTGGAGCTCCACTCATTTCTTCCTTTTGCTTTTCCTTTTGTTTCTTCTGTTCAAGCCAGAAACGGAAGAATGCTACTGCTCCATAGCGGCCACGACTTTAGGCATCGTTCTGGAAGTAGTTAGTGATTGGAGCTCTAAGAGAGCATCTACCTTTCCCACAAGAGCCTTTTGAAGGTTTTCCATTTTATGGTTAATTTCATTAACCATCTTATTCAATTCTCCCTTAGTCACAACTTCATGCTATGTGGAGGATCCTTGTGACGACTCACATTTCGGGAGGTTTAAGTCGACAATAAACCACACATGTCCAACTCAAAAGAATCTAGAACATAGATAATCAATGGGGTTAATCAAGAAAATAAGAAAAGAGGAAAACAAACAAAGAATCTTGCAACAGAATGATAAAATATAATAATCAAATAAATAGTTCATAGTGATGCTTACACTATACCTTTGATTATGCTTTTACAACATCAATCAAAGTTATACAACATAGACAAAATAAACAATGCAGTAGAACAACATGATGCAAGGGAATAATACTAGTAATATAATATACCAAATCTTCGTCCTTATCCTCCAACATAATATGATCTTCAATACACTGAAAACTCAGGGCTGACCTGAACATAAAGTAAAACAATACACTCGAGTTAGAACTAAATTATCCTTATAAGTTAAATCAATATCACATATAACAGGAGTGTAATAGCTTCAGAGATGTTTACGGGGTTTTACATCTCCTATCCAGTGTATAACGTACATGCAATAACTCAAGAGATGTTACGGAATTTCCCATCTCTTAAGGATCCATCAAAATATCTATATATAGCAGAATACACTATATATGCAATGTCTAATAAAAAAAATTCCTAGCATTAAGGCTTTACATTAATCTCCCATAATGCATTTTTATACATTGGCGTACAGTTTGCATATAACACCCTAGTAGCATGTCGGGGATAGGGATGCGTCGTGATACGACAACACTAGACCAAACTGGTCTCGTTTAAGGATAAAAGTATGACATGGCATGTGAGGGAATGCTCAAGGTAGGATACTACTAGTTCAAGTCGCAGGGTTTGTGGTAACGTACCATAGCCACGACTACCCACCGCGTCCATCCATCCCATATCGAGCCAAAGGGAGGTCATCCCAAATCAAGGTGCACCAATCGAAACCAACATCAAAGGTAATAGTATGGACCGACTCCAGAAGAAAATTGAAGAACAGATGTCCTCTTGAGGTAACTACCCTTATTGGCCATGTCAAGCCGTCATGTTTCTCATTTCAAATTGACGTAAGTTTCGGGGCTATCAATCCTCGTTCGCTTTGTTCAAATCCAGCAATGTACACCAAATCCAACTACTTCATTCTGGAGTCTCCTCCACGTACACAACTATTAAAGTGGTTCCAACATTGGCAGAGATTATGCCAATAATCCGCCCCGATCTCTTCAACAACCAAACATCATTTTACACACCGGTTAGTTCTTTTACATTTCAAAAATGAATCATTACTCCATATCAAAATATCATATTCACTTTAAAATATCATATTTACTTCAATATGTCATATTCACTTCAAAATATCATGTTGTTCACCACGAACTCAATTTCACTTCAAAATCATTATATTCACTATGTAATCAATTTCATTTCAAAATCATAGTCACTTTGAAATTAATTTCATTTCAAAATCATTTCGAATTTCGACTTAGGTTATAAATTTATTTTAACCATATTCGTATTTAAATCAAGGATTTAAATATAAACAGTTACCAACTTTAACAGTTTGAATTTTTTTGATAATGGATCGAATAGTTATAATAGTTTAAATAGTCAAAATAGTTTAAAATAGTTTAGAAATTGAAAACAGTTTGATATTAAATAGTTTGAGTATTGAAAATGAGTTATATATTAAAATGCTTTGAAAATTTAAATAATTTGAAAATTTAAAAGATGAATTTTAAAATAGTTTATAGTAAAATAGTTAATAGTGAAAATAATTTCAAGTTCAACTGTTTCTTTTCATTTCCAATAAATTAGAACTCATGTTCAAATTTAAAATCTAACTGTTGGGTGCGTTTTCGCCCCTACCGAGCCAAAAGAAAGGAAGGCACAACCGGACCAACACACCTCTCCAAAACAATGCCGGACCAACACACCCTCCAAAGCCCTGCCGGTCCAACACCACCGAACCAAGTCCCATCCATTCACCACTGAACGAAGCTCTACCGAATCAACCTACCTCCATCCCCTGCCGAACCAAGCACCAACTCAACACCGGTCCAAGTACTGCCGGATCGAACCCAACACACCTCACCGAACCAACCACCAGACCAACCTCACCATCCCACCACCAGTCCAAGCACTACCGGTCCAAACTGCACTTCCAAGCAATACCGACCCAGCGTGATACCGGGCCAGCTCTGTCAGAACAGATCACATCAGCCCAGGCCCGCTAGCAGCTATATACATCCAAGACCCCTGTCCCCAGCCTCACTCTATAAATAGAGGGGCAGGGGTACAACAATGGGTGACAAGTTTGAGAGCTCAAGCACGGAGAGAACTTTCAAACAACTTTCTTTTACTTGTATCAAAGCTTTGTACTTGTATTCTAAACAAGAGAAGAGAAATAACATATAAAGTGGACGTAGGCACATTCTGGCTGATCCTCTATAAATCTGCGTGTCTTTTTACAGTTTAGCCCCTGCTTTTCATATATTTGCATAAATCACTCAAATCACTAAGAACAACATAAGATCTACCAAATCATACGACTTTGAGGTGTTTGTCCATTTTTTGTGCAAACATTTTTGGTGCTTTCATTGAGAGCTAGAATCTCGAAGCTTCAGCTTCATCCACTTAACATTTTTCCTAACAAGCTTTGTTCGCCACTTGGAAAACATGCCTCCCAAACCAAGAAAAGATGTTAACAAAGGAAAAAACATCGCATCCAGCAGTCTTCCAGATCCAGCTGTCACGAATCAAGTAAATCGTCTTCCTCCAGCATAAGTAACAAATGAAGGACAGGCTAATCCGACCCCTCCTGCCACAGAACAGCCCGCAGCAATTACTAGGGCAGATTTAGACAGGGTTGTGGTCGAAGTAACTAACCGCTTCACGTCCCAGCAGGAAGCCTTGGTGGACCATCTCATGTCACGCTTAAGGGATGCTGAAGAATCCAACCACAACACGGAATCATGGGGCGAGTCCCAGTCTGGAGGATCTCAGAGACAACAAAGGTCTTCCTTCTTCGAAGGAGCTAACGGCAAAAATAGCCATGGTAGGAGCCGAGATCGAGCACAGCTCGAAGTTAGGCCTGAGGAAACGTTTGGTGCCGAACCCAACAGAGGAGGTACCAGACGAAGGTCAACTGTAGCTGAGCCCGTCATACTGCCTAACCACGGAAACGCCAATGAACGGGGCCGAGCTAGAGTCCAGCCTGAAGTTGGAACCGAGGAAGTGCTTAGATCAGAACCTAGCAGGGGAAGATCGAGGCAAGGGCCAACTGTAGCTGACCCTAGCATGCTCCCAGAAGATCAAAGGCAGCCACTGGAAAATATGAGGAATGATAGACGATACCATCCCTACAGGTCATCTAGACGGAATCAATCCCACAGAACAGAACCAAACTCATTTCTATCTGCTCCAAATTCTGATGAAAGGATGGCACGCTTATTCAGAGAGTGCGTCCAACGGGAGCAAAGAGATCGAGGGATAGGCGCTAGGGTAACCAGCCCTTTCGCCCGCAATATCGAAATTGCTATCACTCCCCGAGAATGGAATATGCCAACAATGGAACCTTACAAAGGAACCTCCGACCCCGTTGTACACTTACAGAGGTACACACAACATATGCTCATGAGTGGAGCGACAGAGGGAGTACTGTGCAAATGCTTTCCGCTCTTCTTAGCAGATCTCGCTACCTCCTGGTTCTATCATCTACCCCAGGGATCCATCAGCTCGTGGGAAATGTTGAAAGAAAAGTTTATCAGTCAGTTCCGCATCCATGTGGAACAACCTAAGGACGCTTATTCCTTATCCAGCGTCAAACAGAAACCTGGAGAGAAACTGCAACAATACCTAACCCGATTCAATGCCGCAGCAGCCGCGGTCCAAGATGCCGATGCGAAGCTTATCCTAATGGCCCTCTGTAGTGGTGTGCATCTGGACACTAAATTTGCTAGAAGGTTGACGAAAGAAAAACCAGCTACTTTACCCGATTTCTTCCATGAAGCCGGGAAATATATAAGGCTTGAGGATGCTGCCGTTGAGGGGCATTCAGGACAGCAAAATAAGGCAACTCACAGCAACGCCCCTGCTGTAGCAAGGGACGTTCGAAGAAATGATTCCAGAGACAATGCTAGGGGCAAGAAGGGAGAAAAGCGCCTATATCGGCCTGGACCGAGATTCGACACTTACACTCCTTTGAACGAGACCGTCGAAAATATCTTCCTTGCCACCCAAGGTGAAGTTAGATACAAACGCCCACCATACAAGAAGGAATCAGATAACGCGCAGAAGTCTGGAAAGTTCTGCCGTTTCCACGAATCTCATGGGCATGATACCAATGAATGCCATCATCTCCGGGACTTGATTGAGGAACACATCAGAAAGAAGAAACTGGAACGTTATGTAAAAGGTCAGGACATGACTCCAGCTCCTGCCAATGAGAACCCAGGGCCATACTCACCGGAGATCGGCAGAGGAAACCGCAACACTAGCAGCTCTAGTCAAGAGAAGATAGTGGTCCATACTATCTCGGGAGGACCGCACATCGCAGACAAAAGCTGGAAAGAGATGGAAAGATATGGAAAGTTGCTTAGAGACAATAAAAACTGTGTCAATTCGGTCATAGAAGAGCGCCACCCAAAGCGGAAAGACAGTGATGACATCACATTCGGTAAGCGTGACCTAGAAGGAAGGCAATACCCTCACATGGATCCCATGGTTATCTCTGCCCGACTCGGTCCCGCCGAAGTTTACCGAATCCTAGTAGACACTGGAAGCTCAGTAAACATCCTGTTCAAACATGCATTCGACAAAATGAAATTATCAATGAAGGATGTGTCTCCCTGCGATAAACCACTACACGGTTTCACTGGAGATGCGAAGATGCCCCTCGGGCAACTGGACCTCTTTGTTGAGATTGGAAGCCATCCCCGCTCCGCTGTACGGAAACAAACGTTTGTGCTGATAGAGAACCATTCGGCCTACAACGCCTTCTTAGGAAGGCCATCCCAGTCTGACTTCCAAATTGTCCTAGCCCCATGGTGCCTAAAGATGAAATTTCCAACGGACAATGGAGTAGGGGAAGTAGAAGGAGACCAAGACGTTGCTCGAGACTGCTATGTGACTGAACTTCGCAACAACCACAAGAAGGATAAAGGGAAGGGTGTAGAGGTTGCCCTCTGCACGAAAAGTCTAGAAGCATAGCAACTAAAGAAAGCCCCTCCTCTTCGATATACCAGCGACCCTTTCAATGAATTAGACCCCAGGGACAGAGAGGAGGAGGCCACTGCCGAGCCTGCAGAGGCTATGGAGTTTATATCTATAGACAAGCACGACTCAAGTAGACTGTTGAAAATTGGGTCCCAACTAAAAGCAGAGTTGAAGGAACAACTCATCGATTTTCTCTGCCACAACTTGGATGTATTCGCATGGTCACACGCTGACATGACCCGAATCTCCCCCGACATAGCATGCCACGTATTAAACATTGATCCTATCAAGGTGCCCGTAAAACAAAAAAAGAGAAGTATGGGGGCAGAGCGGTCAACAGCCCTCGACGAAGAAGTAAAGAATCTACTCGCCAATGACTTCATACGAGAAGCCGTCTACCCGGAATGGATCGCAAACCCAGTACTGGTAAAGAAGGCTAATGGGAAGTGGCGAACGTGCATTGACTTATTGTTAATCAAATACTAGGAGAATTGCAAGCTCGAGAAGAACGACTCATAGCATATTTAAAGAAGACCAAGTTACTTCTCAGCCGATTGGACCACTACTTAATCAAACACATCCCTCGGGAAGAGAACCAAGAGGCCGACGAATTGGCAAAGCAAGCAAGCATGAGAGACATCGCCATCTTCGGAGCAGTAACCATCTCAAAGCAACTGACCCCAAGTTTTGAGCAAGTAAATCTGATAGCTGCAACCGAAGAAGCAACTTGGATGACTCCCATCCGAGACTACCTACAAAGTGGCACACTACCCAACGGGCGCAACGAAGTCAAGAAAATCCTGAGGAAAGCCTCCCGCTACACAATACAAGAAGACATCCTCTATCGGCTCGGATTCTCTAACCCGTTATTAAGGTGTGTCGCTGGGAGGGAAGCCAAGGAAATCTTATTCAACATTCATCAGGGAAGCTGCGGAGATCACACCGGAGGGCAAACATTAGCAAAAAAGATACTCCGGTATGGATATTTCTGGCCTACCTTAAGCAAGGACGCCTTAGATTTTGTCAAAAAGTGTGACAAATGCCAGAAGTTTGCTAAGATTCCGCGGCTACCAACAACTGAGATTACTCAAATGACCAGCCCTTGGCCCTTCGCAATATGGGGAATTGACTTAATCGGCGAGCTACCAATGGGCCGAGGCGGGGCCAAATATGCTATAGTGGCAGTCGACTATTTCACCAAATGGGTGGAAGCGGAACCTCTGAATAAAGTATCTTCAGCAAAAGTATTAACTTCTTGATCAAAAATGTTCTGTGCAGGTACGGAGTCCCACTCAAAATCATATCAGATAATGGGCTTCAGTTTGACAGCGAGGAATTCGCCAACTGGTGCTAAGAGCACGGAATTCACAAAAGCTTCTCATCCGTAGCGTATCCCCAGGAAAACGGACAAGTCGAAGCCGTCAACAAAATTCTGAAAACTCTAATAAAAAAGAAGCTCGAAAAGTCAAAGGGCGCTTGGGTGGATGAACTTCCTACGGCACTATGGGCCTATCGCACATCTTTCAGAACATCGACGGGGCACACTCCTTTCTCTTTGGCATACGGATCGGAGGCTATGCTCCCAGTTGAAACCATTGTGCCTTCCCACCGTAGGATCCACTATAACCCAGAAGAGAACGAAGAACTCCTTCACATGTCTTTGGATCTAGTTGAGGAGAGAAGAAATGATGCAATCCTTAAAGCAGCAGCCCACAAACAAAAAGTGGCGGCACAATACAACTCCAAAGTCAAGCATCGTACCTTACAAGAAGGGGATCTTGTCCTCAAGCGAATCTTCCCTCGCCCCGGAGTGCTAGACCCAATCTGGGATGGACCATATGTAATTCATAAAGATCTCCACAACGGAGCTTATATTTTGTCAACAGTGGACGGAGAGGTGTTCCAGAGGGCATGGAACATCCAACACCTTCGTCGATACTTTTCTTAACTTGTATTTCCCATATGAAGTGAATTAACAAAGAGAATCAGTGGATGTAGGCATTTTCGTGCCGAACCACTTTAAAAAACCTTGTCTCTTTTTTAATTTGTTCCTTTATATCTTGGCTGCTTGTTAACTTTATCCTTTTCTGTTGGACAAAATCCTGTGCATACAGCATTTCAATTCGAGGCACTCCACAGCACAACTTCATCTGGACAAGACCTAACAGGTACTATGCGAATCTATGCCCTCGCCAATGAGACACTTTCACTCCAGCATCCCTCTACTGCGGGTTAACTCATTGCTCGCGACGGCCCTTAAAGCCAACTGTAATGAGTCGATTATAAGCCACCGAGAAAGCCGATTATAGCCGAGGCAGCTCATTACGACGTTCGGCTCGCCGACAACTATGTTCCGACTACAAGCCCCAACATAAGGTGTGGCCAGCAAGGGGCAGTTCACGGTTGACGATCGGCACCCACGCTAGCCGGCCACAGTAAATCGAATAATACCCACGAATATAGGCCATAATGGCCCGGGTAGTTACTGTGCGCGATCTCGGCTCCGATGTGTCTTAAGTGCGGCTGTGGTAAAAAAGAATTAAATTCCCGCGGAGGCGTAAGATGGGTGACAAATGTCTCCAAGACTGTGATAACCCTGATTTTTGTGAGTAATTTCATGATTTAATTTAGTTTGTATTTGTTTGAAATTACATTGGAAAAAAAATAGGAATAGGAAATTGATTTGCAGATATAAAGTATAAAACATGTACATGTGCACAAGACAGTGTACAAATGCACACAGATTTCTGTGTAATAAAATTTGGCAGAAATTAATAGATAAAATAAAAATAACTGATTTAGAAATACATATGCATAAAGATAGAATTTTGTCTTTAAATAAAATATAGTACAAAGAAAATAAGAGCTAGGCTGAAATAAACTTAAAATTATTTAAAGAAAGAAAGAAAAATAAAAAGCTTAGGTATACATAGGTTATACATGTATACAGTCAACCAATTTCTGGAAGAAAACAGAAGTTGCATGAAAATGGCATGAGTCCCTAAACAAGCACTTTATCTATTCTCAGTAATTTCTTTTATTAAAAATAATAATAATAAGAAGTCATGCATATGACATGACCAGGGAAAATTAAAAGAGAGAAGCCGATTTATGAAAAGGAAGACAAGGACCACATACCCTTTTATTTTCTTGAATCAAACCAGAGGCAGGCTATGTTTGGGATGGGGTAGAACTGACATTGGGTAAATCCATAAACCCTAGTAACAGCCAAGATTTATATAAAAGGACTAGTATAGTAAGACCATACACATTTTGTTCTTCATTAACCTAGAAAAAATAAATATACAAGACATAAACCAGAAAAAAAATAGGAGAAGGCAGAAGACAAAAAGGGGGTTCATAAGGCATAGGAAGAAGAAGGATTAAGGTGAGTAATCTCACTGAAAACTTTGGCATTAAGACCTGAATAATGAGGCAGCCTGTTTGAACTAATTTTCTTTTACAAGTTATGTTTTATGATTGGATGACTTTGGTTTGTTAATGATTTGTTTAAGTGTAAAACATCTATCTGAGTTACCCAGAAAAATAAGAGTCATGGATTCATGATTTAAAATGTTTGTCTGTGATATGGGTTAGCTTTGAGATTGAGTGATTTCTTTTATAAGTTTTCTTTTTAAAGTTGTTTATAAAAATCCACGGATTCAAGTGGTGGGTATATGGTCTGAAGGTAGAAAGAAATATGGGGCTGTAACATTGTGTTGTTGCTTATGTCTCATGTTAATTAAAACAAAAGAAAATGTAGAAGTGCAATGTTGTACATGTGCTGAGCTTCTATGTTTTATGAAATACCCAAATCAAATATACTTGTAGTTTAGACAGATCATGAATCTGATTGAACCAGAGGTAAGGAAAAATATATATCTAGTAAATTACTCAGGACCATATGCTTACATCTTGATCCAGAAACCCATAGGCAAAATAATGTGCTAAGAAGTCACCTCCCTCTTTCATGATTAAATGTTTGCTTCTAAGAATATGACTTACCAAACTCTGAATGAATACATGTTGCTTGCATTATTTATATTTCTCTGATTAAGAAGTGAGATGCAGAAGGGATTAGCACTGCTATGATAAATAATAATAACACTTAGTAATTTAACTAAGGACTTGGGATCTTAGGGCTACCAAAGTATAGCTTGGCAAAGGGAATATTGCAAGTTCACACATGGTATGTTTATACCCAGGGGCCTGAGTGTGCTGGGTTAACAGAGAGATGTCCCAGGCAGTGTGTGTTTAAAAAGGAGAAAGTAGCTAAAGACCCTATTATATTTGATAATGAATTCTAGGAATAGATTCAGGAGAGGCCTGGGCAAAATCCCTGATGGCCAGTAAAGTTGAAAAGAGCATGATAACAGAATTGATGTTTGCATTTGGTTAGTCTTTGATGCTTTTTATTGATGAATCTTATGATTGTTTTCTATGAATCAAGTCATTGAAAATTTGTTTGACACTGATATGAATGCACATGCCTCACAAAAACATGCACACAGAAGATACTGAGTTTCTTATTCTTGCAAAGCACTGGAATACAAATAGAATTGAATAAGATCATGTTTTCAGTTAGATTATTCACACCAGACAAATAGTCTGACCCTTTTGTGTTTATGCACCATTGGGTGTCTCATATTCTTATGGGGCAGCTCATGGTGATTTTGCAGGAAAGTAGGAATTGTTTTGGTCAAGCTTTGGATGTTTAACTGCTTAAGATTTGGATGCTATGTTTTTAAAAGACTTTGCTGAAGTAAACCAAACCTTCATGATGAACTAGATTAAGACCTACTGTTTAAAGTTACTTTGAGAAACCAATGTATTGTTAATTGCTGTTTTGTAGTTGTTGAATTTATATGTATCAGCTGAAACCATGTGCTTTGTTTTGCAAAATGCTTTGCTAAGGAAAAATGAATTTTAAGCTTCAAGAACAGTTAGGCTATAATGGTAGTAAATTTGAGATTGAAAGAATTTATGGTTTGTAAGTATATCTAAAGAACTGACATAAGAAAACCCATGTTAAGTCAAAAATAAAATCTGATAGAAAGGGCTTGAGTTGCTTCAAAAAGAAAATGAAATAGCATGTATTTTGTTACAAAATAGTGCAAACCTGAATAGGGCTAACATAGCCATTTCTCTTAAGCATGGGTTAAGCCAGCAACCAAGGGTTTTGAATCAAGTGTTCAGAACTGTTTCATAACCCTAAGTATAAAATAGATTCAGACAATTTTGTTAACAAGGAAAAATAAGGCACTAAACTGCTCACTAACACACACATGCACAGAAACATGCACACACACATGCACAAGTAAAAGCACAGTTTACCCAGTAATAAAATCAGAAGAATTTATGTAAAATAAGGAGCCTTGAGACATAAAATCAATAGTAATGCATTAACCCAAGTCATTTGGAAAAATCTAGTTTTGAAAAACACTATTGCTATGAAGAGAGTATTTCTTTTAAGCAATACTCAAACAGATTTCTACCTTCAAAAATTTCTGTACTCTGATTTAGGTAGAAGATGACTTATTTATCTTCACATATATAAGTTCAAGATAAAATGAGTAAACAAATATTTTTTTATTGGCAGAAAGGTCCTGGATAGAAGAAAAATTGAATTAAATATTTTCTTGATTAAATGGCCACTGAATGTTTTAAAAAAAATTAAGTGGGTCATTTCATTTGGTATCAGAGCTATGTTGTTAAATAACATACCAAAATTTTGTGTGAACTTGTTTGTATTGGATGTATAGAAGTGTTTACTGCTTTGGTTGTTTTGTTTGTTAATGTTTACACTATTGATATCTATTATGACAGAATAAGTGATATATTAAAATGAATTAATCTATAGAGCATTAGGCAAAACAGACTAACCTAAGTATTATATCCATAGAGCTATGGTAGGACCCAGGCATCAAAATGTAGGAACAAGTGAACCACCCATGGTGAATGTGCAAGAATTCATGAGGGCCATAAGAGATGGAGTAGGCAACAGGCAGGAAAATCCACATGAGGAACTTTCCAAACTACTCAAGACTTTTACCAATCTTGGAGGCAAAACATTTGATGGCACAGAAGGAGTTATGGGGGTTCAAAATTGGCTTAGAATTTTGGAAAGAATCTTGGCAGACATGCAAGTTGAAGACCAAAGGAAGAGGCAAATTACATCCAGGCAATTGAGAGGAGCAGCTTTGGATTGGTGGGAGGTTATTATAGCTGGAAGACCTGAAGGAGAAGTAACATGGGATCAATTTAAAGCAATGTTGGAAGGCAGATTTATCCCTGCATCAGCTAAGGAGTCTTTACTGGAGGAATTCATCAAATTGAGGCAAGGGACTATGAGTGTCACTGAGTACACTCAGAAGTTTGAATCATTGGCAAAGTATGGTGCAGTGCTCATCACTACTGAGGAAGATAAGAATGGCAGATATATTCAAGGGTTGAACCCTAGCCTTAGTAGAGCCATGCTACCATACAAGGATAAAACTTTTGATCAAGTTTTGGATTTGACTCTGAGCATTGAACAACATGATAAAGCTAGAGAAAATTTCAGGGCATTCAAAAATAATCAAAACAAGAAGGGAAAGGGTAAATTTCACCCTTATGATAAAAAGAAAACAGACATAGCTTCCACCAAGAAACCAGAAGAAGCCAGAACTGCTGAAGTTAAGAAGAGGATCACTTGTTACAACTGTGGTCAAGAGGGGCACATGAAAAATAGGTGCACCAATCCTAGACCAGCATCCTTCAATTGTCACCATTGTGGGAAGGAAGGTCACATAAAGAGGAACTGCCCAGATTTTAAGCAAGGAAAATTAGGGGCTTTGGAAGGGAAAGGCAAGGCAGCTGAGGGATCAAGTGTTGAAAAGCATAGTCAAGTTGAAGGTACTTTGCTTATTCACTCAATACCTTTAACAGTAGTATATGATACTGGGGCTACACACTCATTGATCTCTCATGATATTGCACAACAATTAAAATTGAATTGTATGATTGTTGATAAACCACTGTTAATTAGAAGCCCTATAGGTAGTTCATGTGTTATGGGTATGATGTGCATGCATCTGGGATTAAATATAGGAGGACATGTGTTTGAGTCAAACCTATATGTGTTGCAATATCCAAACATAGGAATTATTTTAGGAGTTGATTGGTTGAGTAGATATAAGGCTATCATAAATATGGAGACGTCCACCATATCATTGAAGGTTTCTGATGGACAAAGAATAATTGCTCTTTGTGAGGCAAACAAAAATAGAAGTATAGCCAACCTTTTTACATTGTCAAATGAAAAACCCATGCCTGCATTAGAAGAGATCCCCATAGTTAATCAATATGTTGATGTGTTTGGGGAAGTAAGAGGAGTCCCTAACCACAGGCCAGTTGAATTTTCAATTAGAATAATTCCAGGAGCTAGCCCAGTGGTTAAAAGACCAACCAGAATGGGGCCTAAGGAGTTGATGGAGCTGAAAAAGCAATTGGTTGAACTAGAAGAAAAAGGCTTTATTAGACCCAGTAGCTCATCATGGGGAGCACCATTAGTCTTTGTTAAGAAACATGATGGATCCCTTAGATTATGTATTGACTATAGGGAATTAAATAAAGTCACAGTTAAAAATAAATACCCCTTACCAAGAATTGATGATCTCTTTGATCAATTGAGTGGTGCAAAAATATTTTCTAGACTTGATTTAGCTTCAGGCTTTCATCAGATGAAAGTAGTAGAGGAAAGTGTAAAGTATACAGCCTTTAACACCAGATATGGACTTTATGAATTTTTGGTGATGCCATTTGGCTTAACAAATGCTCCTTCCTATTTTGTTGATTTGATGAATAGGATTTTTAGAGAATACTTGGATAAGTTTGTATTAATATTTGTTGATGATATACTAATTTATTCTAAGTCAGTTAGAGAGCATGAAAACCATTTGCATATGGTATTTAAGAAATTGAGACAGGAAGACTTGAAAGCAAAGTTTTCAAAATGCACTTTTTGGCAAAATGAAGTGAATTTTCTAGGCCACATTATATCAGAGAAAGGAATAGCCGTAGATTCCAATAAAGTCATTGCAGTGCAAGCTTGGAAAAGGCCTACTAATGTCACTGAAGTCAGATCATTCATGGGAATGGCTGGTTACTATAGGAGATTTATAAAAGATTTTGCAAAAATTTCAATTCCATTAACCAGATTGACTAGGAAAAATCAAGTGTTCACTTGGACCGAGGAATGTGAAAAAGCCTTTGGGAAATTAAAAGAAGCACTGGTACAAGCTCCAATTCTTAAAGTACCTGAGGGAAATGAAAACTTGGTGGTGTATACTGATGCAAGTGGACAAGGGCTTAGGGCAGTGTTGATGCAACAACATCAGGTAATAGCTTATGCTTCTAGGCAGTTGAAATTAAGTGAGGTAAGGTATGCTACTCATGACCTTGAATTGGCCGCTATAGTGTATGCCCTTAAGCTATGGAGACACTACTTGTTAGGAGCAAAATTTGAAGTATATACAGACCATAAATCACTTAAATATTTGTTTTCACAAAAAGAATTAAATATGAGGCAGCAAAGATGGATTGAACTCTTAGCCTCATATGATTTTGAAATATTATACACACCAGGTAAGGCTAATAAAGTAGCAGATGCCCTAAGTAGACAACATGCTAAAGTGGCTAGATTAATGATAGAAGAGTTTAACACTTTATCATTATTAATTGATTCAGAGATAGAAAGTGATAACACAGAAAACATGAGCTTATGCAGTGGGAATGTAGAAATGGGAAAATTAAGTTTTATTACTCTGGGATCAGAATTGAAGAATAAAGTTGTAATGCTACAAAACCAAGATCCATTTTTATTTGGAAAGAAGACTCAAATATTAAATGGTGGGACAGTGGAAGGTTTTCAGTTGGATGATCAAGGCCATCTGAAGAAAGGAGAAAGAATATGTGTTCCAGCAGTTGATGAGTTGAAGCAAGAAATTTTGGATGCTTACCACAAAAGCAAATATATTATACACCCAGGAAGCACAAGAATGTATCACAACCTCAAGAGAGATTATTGGTGGAGTGGTATGAAGGGTGCAGTGGCAACCTATGTATCAAAATGTATGGTTTGCCAACAGGTGAAGGCTGAGTATCAAAAACCCTCAGGGATGCTTCAACCTTTACAAATACCACAGTGGAAATGGGAAGACATATCAATGGATTTCATTGATGGTTTGCCTAGAACTAGGAGGGGAAATGATAGTATTTGGGTAGTGGTTGATAGGCTAACCAAGTCAGCCCACTTTATACCAGTGAAATCAGAGAGAAATGCTAATACCCTAGCCCAGTTGTTTATTAAAGAAGTAGTCAGACTTCATGGTATACCAAAGACCATAGTAAGTGATAGAGATACCATCTTCACTTCAAGGTTTTGGCAGAGTTTCCACAAGGCAATGGGGACTGATTTATGCTTGAGTACAGCCTACCATCCTCAATCTGATGGCCAAACAGAAATTGTGAACAAATTGCTTGAAGACATGTTGAGAGCATGTGTATTGGATTGGGGAGGAAGCTGGGAGGATCATATATATCTAGCTGAATTTGCATACAATAATACCCATCATAGTAGCATAGGCATGGCCCCCTTTGAAGCTCTCTATGGAAGGCCATGTTTATCACCTTCAAGTTGGCATGAATCTGGAGAAAAAGTGGTCTTAGGACCAGAAAATATGAAGGAAACTTCTGAAAAGATAGCTTTGATCAGAAAAAGAATTGCTTCTGCCCAAGATAGGCAAAAGAAATATGAAGATCAAAGAAGGAAGGCAGTACAATATGATGTTGGGAATTATGTATTCATCAAGATATCACCCATGAAAAAGGTTCTAAGGTTTGGAAAACAAGGAAAGTTGATTCCTAGATATATAGGACCATATAAAATTCTAGAAAGAATAGGGACAGTAGCCTATAAATTAGAATTGCCAGAAGAAATGAGAGCAATGCATGATGTCTTTCATGTGTCTCAACTAAGAAGATGGGTTCATGATAAGGAAGCAATACTAGAATCCTCTAAGGATGTGTAGGTTGATCCTAGAATGATCTATGAAAAGGAACCAGTGGGCATAGTTTCTAGAGAAACCAAGAAATTGAGAAACAAAGAAATTAAATTAGTAAAAGTACAATGGAGTCTAGACCCAAATGATTGCACATGGGAAGTAGAGGATAAAATCAAAAATGATTATCCACAACTGTTTGATTGAAGAAAAGGTAAATTTATATATATATACTAATGAATGTGTTGGTTGAATATGCATTGTGATTTTTATCTTGTGTTGATATGCATAGTGCTTAATAGGTGGTTGGTGTGAAAATGGTTTTGAAATCAGAAAAATTCATTTTTCTGAAGAGATGATACTTAAGTTAAGTATGAAAGAATTGTGGGACACAATTCCTAAAAGGAGGGGTATATGTGATAACCCTGATTTTTGTGAGTAATTTCATGATTTAATTTAGTTTGTATTTGTTTGAAATTACATTGGAAAAAAAATAGGAATAGGAAATTGATTTGCAGATATAAAGTATAAAACATGTACATGTGCACAAGACAGTGTACACATGCACACAGATTTCTGTGTAACAAAATTTGGCAGAAATTAATAGATAAAATAAAAATAACTGATTTAGAAATACATATGCATAAAGATAGAATTTTGTCTTTAAATAAAATATAGTACAAAGAAAATAAGAGCTAGGCTGAAATAAACTTAAAATTATTTAAAGAAAGAAAGAAAAATAAAAAGCTTAGGTATACATAGGTTATACATGTATACAGTCAACCAATTTCTGGAAGAAAACAGAAGTTGCATGAAAATGGCATGAGTCCCTAAACAAGCACTTTATCTATTCTCAGTAATTTCTTTTATTAAAAAAATAATAATAAGAAGTCATGCATATGACATGACCAGGGAAAATTAAAAGAGAGAAGCTGATTTATGAAAAGGAAGACAAGGAACACATACCCTTTTATTTTCTTGAATCAAACCAGAGGCAGGCTATGTTTGGGATGGGGTAGAACTGACATTGGGTAAATCCATAAACCCTAGTAACAGCCAAGATTTATATAAAAGGACTAGTATAGTAAGACCATACACATTTTGTTCTTCATTAACCTAGAAAAAAAAAATATACAAGACATAAACCAGAAAAAATAATAGGAGAAGGCAGAAGACAAAAAGGGGGTTCATAAGGCATAGGAAGAAGAAGGATTAAGGTGAGTAATCTCACTGAAAACTTTGGCATTAAGACCTGAATAATGAGGCAGCTTGTTTGAACTAATTTTCTTTTACAAGTTATGTTTTATGATTGGATGACTTTGGTTTGTTAATGATTTGTTTAAGTGTAAAACCTCTATCTGAGTTACCCAGAAAAATAAGAGTCATGGATTCATGATTTAAAATGTTTGTCTCTGATATGGGTTAGCTTTGAGATTTAGTGATTTCTTTTATAAGTTTTCTTTATAAAGTTGTTTATAAAAATCCACGGATTCAAGTGGTGGGTATATGGTCTGAAGGTAGAAAGAAATATGGGGCTGTAACATTGTGTTGTTGCTTATGTCTCATGTTAATTAAAACAAAAGAAAATGTAGAAGTGCAATGTTGTACATGTGCTGAGCTTCTATGTTTTATGAAATACCCAAATCAAATATACTTGTAGTTTAGCCAGATCATGAATCTGATTGAACCAGAGGTAAGGAAAAATATATATCTAGTAAATTACTCAGGACCATATGCTTACATCTTGATCCAGTGAAACCCATAGGCAAAATAATGTGCTAAGAAGTCACCTCCCTCTTTCATGATTAAATGTTTGCTTCTGAGAATATGACTTACCAAACTCTGAATGAATACATGTTGCTTGCATTATTTATATTTCTCTGATTAAGAAGTGAGATGCAGAAGGGATTAGCACTGCTATGATAAATAATAATAACACTTAGTAATTTAACTAAGGACTTGGGATCTTAGGGCTACCAAAGTATAGCTTGGCAAAGGGAATATTGCAAGTTCACACATGGTATGTTTATACCCAGGGGCCTGAGTGTGCTGGGTTAACAGAGAGATGTCCCAGGCAGTGTGTGTTTAAAAAGGAGAAAGTAGCTAAAGACCCTATTATATTTGATAATGAATTCTAGGAATAGATTCAGGAGAGGCCTGGGCAAAATCCCTGATGGCCAGTAAAGTTGAAAAGAGCATGATAACAGAATTGATGTTTGCATTTGGTTAGTCTTTGATGCTTTTTATTGATGAATCTTATGATTGTTTTCTATGAATCAAGTCATTGAAAATTTGTTTGACACTGATATGAATGCACATGCCTCACAAAAACATGCACACAGAAGATACTGAGTTTCTTATTCTTGCAAAGCACTGGAATACAAATAGAATTGAATAATATCATGTTTTCAGTTAGATTATTCACACCAGACAAATAGTCTGACCCTTTTGTGTTTATGCACCATTGGGTGTCTCATATTCTTATGGGGCAGCTCATGGTGATTTTGCAGGAAAGTAGGAATTGCTTTGGTCAAGCTTTGGATGTTTAACTGCTTAAGATTTGGATGCTATGTTTTTAAAAGACTTTGCTGAAGTAAACCAAACCTTCATGATGAACTAGATTAAGACCTACTGTTTAAAGTTACTTTGAGAAACCAATGTATTGTTAATTGCTGTTTTGTAGTTGTTGAATTTATATGTATCAGCTGAAACCATGTGCTTTGTTTTGCAAAATGCTTTGCTAAGGAAAAATGAATTTTAAGCTTCAAGAACAGTTAGGCTATAATGGTAGTAAATTTGAGATTGAAAGAATTTATGGTTTGTAAGTATATCTAAAGAACTGACATAAGAAAACCCATGTTAAGTCAAAAATAAAATCTGATAGAAAGGGCTTGAGTTGCTTCAAAAAGAAAACGAAATAGCATGTATTTTGTTACAAAATAGTGCAAACCTGAATAGGGCTAACATAGCCATTTCTCTTAAGCATGGGTTAAGCCAACAACCAAGGGTTTTGAATCAAGTGTTCAGAACTGTTTCATAACCCTAAGTATAAAATAGATTCAGACAATTTTGTTAACAAGGAAAAATAAGGCACTAAACTGCTCACTAACACACACATGCACAGAAACATGCACACACACATGCACAAGTAAAAGAACAGTTTACCCAGTAATAAAATCAGAAGAATTTATGTAAAATAAGGAGCCTTGAGACATAAAATCAATAGTAATGCATTAACCCAAGTCATTTGGAAAAATCTAGTTTTGAAAAACACTATTGCTATGAAGAGAGTATTTCTTTTAAGCAATACTCAAACAGATTTCTACCTTCAAAAATTTCTGTACTCTGATTTAGGTAGAAGATGACTTATATATCTTCACATATATAAGTTCAAGATAAAATGAGTAAACCAATATTTTTATATTGGCAGAAAGGTCCTGGATAGAAGAAAAATTGAATTAAATATTTTCTTGATTAAATGGCCACTGAATGTTTTAAAAAAATTTAAGTGGGTCATTTCAAAGACCCATAGCTAGGGAAAGTGACTACAAAGCCCGTTTGCCACGAACTTAAGCACATGGAAGGCCTTCCATGATTGGAAGTTTTACTATTTCACATATTTCAATTTTACTTAAGAAACTTTTCTCCTATCCTCTGTAACAATCCCTGAAGTACAGGACACAGAACAAGAGACGCTCGCTAATAGAAGCAGATACTCACAACAAGATACTGGACCGCGTCCCTTACTCGGTCACACAGGATAGTCAAAGCTGCCATCTACAAGCAAAATATAAAGGGCGGTATTTCCTTCTTTCATATATGACTATAATTTATTCACACCTCATGCTAACATTGCAAGTCATGAAATTATGACATCAAACACAATTTAATTACAAGAATATGCATAGCTATATTTCTCATACGACATGTCAAAATAGCAAAAACATTCAAAAGACGACAAAATCAGCTTAAGTTAAAGAATTACACATCAAGAATAGAGCTATTTATTACAAGTAGCAAAAATTACAACCTAAGAGTTACTCTACTGTTTTAAGACTAACATATACAACCATGTCAAGTCCACAAAAAGAATTTTCCAAGTCCAATCAAGGAGCCGGCTGCGTCGGAGTATTGACCTTATCCTGTTGCCCACCTGTTCGGTCAGAGAATGGAATCATTAGTGATGAGCAAACAGAGTTAACAAAAGAAGAAACTAAAGAAGAAAAGGTTACCAGCAACTTCCCCTTGATCATCTTGGTCGTCATCCCCTATTTCCACGCCTGCCTCCTCAGCTGCAAACAACCGCATCCCCTCCTTCACCGTTATCTTCTCCTCCTTGGTGAACTGAGCGGTTACCGCATCCATCCTAAAGGCCGCTCCACCCTCCTTATCCGCCTCAGCCTTGGCCTCCTCTAAAGCCCTAAGGTAAATCCTAGCCATAACCCGGGGGTAGTCGTCCATCCAAGATAAGCTGCCCTGCTTCCAAATGCGAAAGTACATATCCTGCAGCATATCATCCATCATCCCCTCATTTTCCTCAAACTCTCTCATACGAGCCTCAGAAACCGATAGCCTTGCAATGGCAGCATCCCTCTTTAGTCGGTATCGCGAGCAGTCAGTCTGAAGGGACCTCCTCATCACTTCCATCTCCTCCTTTAGCCTGACCTGAGCAAGCTCTGCAGCTTCAAGCTTCAACGACAGCTCCTCTACCTGCTCGAGATCCGCCCTCCGAACCTCGTCCACTGTCGAGATTGCCATATTTATCTGCTCCTTGCTGGCATCCTCCATCTTCCACAATTCCACCTTACTAGCCTCCTCCATAGTCTTCCTCAACCGCCCGGAGGCAGCCTCATGCTGAGAAATCTGAATGGCCTGATCAGCAAGTTGTTTGGCCTGGTCCGAAACCATCAATCGTAGTCGAATGTTGGCACTCCCAATCTCCTCTCCAGCCTTAACCAGCCGGGCATGATGCCCCATCAGCTTCCTAGTCTCCTCCGTCACCCGATCAATGTTAGCCTTGGACTCCTCTCCCATGGTAACTATCCGAGTAGTAAGTAAATCGAGATCTAAGGACTTGGCCTCATCAAGCACCCGTACCATGGGATTGCGGGGAAGAAGGTGCTCACCGGTAACCTCGTCAAAGGTAATATCATGGGAACTTGGATCCAGATCAGGATGACCCGCAAATTGATTACGAGCCAAGCCAGGACGATCAATCTGAGTAACGGTAGGATTTTCAGACGGGTGCGGAGAGAGTGCGAACTCAGTATCCTCCTCCGTGATATCATGAAGAGGCTGAACTGGGGGCTGAGGACCAAGTGAAGGTTCGGATAAGGGATGATTCCTTTTTCTCTTTTGAATACCCTCTTTAATAACCCCGAGAAGAGGACGGTAGCCGACTACATCCCCGGAACGGTGGGTCGAAGGCTTTGGCTTGGAGGAAGCTTTGGAGAGCTTGTATTGTTCAAGCCTGTGCCGAAGATCTGAGGCCTTGGCCGTTTTACCTGCTCCTGATATGAGGAACAAGTGTCACAAGCTTACATTGATCCATAATTCGAGAAACGCGGTAAATTAAAAGTTAAAAGAAGAAAGGAAACACATTAGTTATACAAACCCTGGGGAGGAGTAGGATACTGCAATGAGTCCTGGATTTCATTCCAGGACGGGAGCGGATCATAAAATATTCCTAAGTCCCTATCATAAATGGAGCCTGCAGGAGTCAAAAGTTCACCTTGAGTCGTCGGAGCCACCTTGGCTGGAATAGTCTGAGAAGACTCGCTTGCACCGGTCCCGGCCTTGTCAGCTTTCCCGGATTTCTCTACCAAA
Source organism: Allium fistulosum (assembly GCA_030737815.1). Classification (NCBI taxonomy): domain Eukaryota; kingdom Viridiplantae; phylum Streptophyta; class Magnoliopsida; order Asparagales; family Amaryllidaceae; genus Allium; species Allium fistulosum. The sequence goes on from CM060905.1 coordinate 1,152,718,992, forward strand.
GCCGGTTCTCCGTCCAGCCCCTCGAAAGCTTGGTGGAATGCATCGTCCGTCCACTCCTGAATCTCGTATGCTTGCCCAGGAAGCAAGGCCCCGATGCCATCGCCACCATCACCACCTTCCCGGTCATCTCCACCCTCACCTCTCTCCTCCTCCACATCTTCCTTCCCCGGAGTAAGTGGACAAGTCCTGGGGGAAGGACCATCCGACTTCTTAAGCTTCTTACCTCCGACCACTGGAGATTTTGAGAAAGGTTTCCTCTTGCCACTCTCTACTTTGACACCTCCCTTAGCTTGAGCAGCCGCCCTCTCCTCCGCCGTTTCCCTCTGCTTGACTACTGACTGCTATGGAAGGATCAAATTATACTCCAGAAGAGTCGCATTTCTGATCAGGTAAGCAGCCGATCTATCTCTCCCGGGGATAGCTTCTATCTCAGCCGCCATCTGAACCAGGAGATCAGTCTCCACAACCGCAAAGCCACCTGTCGCTAGCAAGAAATGAAAACGTATGAGAAGAAGCATCGCAACCAGAATGGAAATTATAAATAAAGCATCGACTTACATCCAGAGGTGAAACGCCGAATAGAAACAGAGTCGTCCCTGACGAAGAACCATTCCTTCTTGAACATGCTGTACTTAGAATACAGATCCAAGACCGGCTTGAAGGTTACAGCTGACTCCAAGCTGATGTATGGGGACCCCTTCTTATAGCCCCGCAGATTATATAAGTACCGGATCTCCCGATTGGAAGGAGCATGCCCGTGCTTCCTCTGAAAGATGACGAAGAGGCTCACCAGTATAGTATAAGAATTAGGTTGAAGCTGGAATGGGGCCACCTTTAGATATGTAAGAAAGCTGAGTTCCCAAGCATTAAGAGGCGGGATGGCACCACACATACAGTGGTATCTGCTGTAGGAAAAGTACCCTTCGGGAGGGTCGTATGGCATAACTTCTCTCCCTGGCAACAACATGCGCGCCCTATCAATTCCGAAAGAACGGGAGATGACATCAAGCTGCTCTTCCTTAAGGGAGCTGGGAAAGCAATCGGGCGGGGAGTTCAGAAGTTCCTGAGGGCCGTACCCGTCCACTAATGATCTCGGGGTAGATCCGTGACGTTTCGGTACTGGCTGAGCAGGGGGCACTGTGGAAGATTCTCCTTCGCCCTGGGACTTCTTTTTATCTGATCGAGTTTCTGCTTTGCGAGACATTATCTACAACATCGGAAAAACATGTTGTTAAAACAGAGAATATAAACAAGCAATTACATGTAGTCTGGAATTTCGATCGTGATATAAAAAAAATGAAAAAACCCAGAGTACAAGTTCATTCGGCACCCAGAGTACACGTTCGTTTGGCATTCCAACTCGCGAACACATTCGGCAATCGTACTCTATCATTCATTCGGTGCTTAGAAACCCAAAGCTCATTCGGTAGTGCAGTATAAAAGTTCATCCGGCAGTAAAAGGGTCTCACCTGGTTCGGCTAACATAGCTGATTCGGCAAAGGGTAGAAATTTTGATTCGGCAATCAGTCGGTTCGGCTATCTCAGACGGTAAGGAAACAGCGGTGGCATAGCTCTGATATTTATAGGCAAGGAAGAGGCCACTGAACCAATCCATTCGGCACGCAGGACCGAACAAGGACGACCAGGCTTAAACAAAGTAAGCTATATGCTAGCATATACCTCACTTAGGGGGGCAAATGTTGGGTGCATTTTCGCCCCTACCGAGCCAAAAGAAAGGAAGGCACAACCGGACCAACACACCTCTCCAAAACAATGCCGGACCAACACACCCTCCAAAGCCCTGCCGGTCCAACACCACCGAACCAAGTCCCATCCATTCACCACCGAACGAAGCTCTACCGAATCAACCTACCTCCATCCCCTGCCGAACCAAGCACCAACTCAACACCGGTCCAAGTACTACCGGATCGAACCCAACACACCTCACCGAACCAACCACCAGACCAACCTCACCATCCCACCACCGGTCCAAGCACTACCGGTCCAAACTCCACTTCCAAGCAATACCGACCCAGAGTGATACCAGGCCAGCTCTATTAGAACAGATCACATCAGCCCAGGCCCGCCAGCAGCTATATACATCCAAGACCCTTGTCCCCAGCCTCACTCTATAAATAGAGGGGCAGGGGTACAACAATGGGGGACAAGTTTGAGAGCTCAAGCACGGAGAGAACTTTCAAACAACTTTCTTTTACTTGTATCAAAGCTTTGTACTTGTAATCTAAACAAGAGAAGAGAAATAACATATAAAGTGGACGTAGGCACATTCTGGCTGAACCACTATAAATTTGCATGTCTTTTTACAGTTTAGCCCTTGCTTTTCATATATTTGAATAAATCACTCAAATCACTAAGAACAACATAAGTTCTACCAAATCATACGACTTTGAGGTGTTTGTCCATTTTTTGGGCAAACACTAACGGATTCAATTTCAAATCTTTCAATTCAATTGACTCAATTTAGATTTCAATTCAAATAAACTTCGATTTCGATTTCAATGCAAATTAACTTCAATTTCGATTTCAATTCATTCAACCTCAAATTTGATTCAGTGGTTCGAATTTTAATTTAGTTCTTATTTTGAACCATTCCAATTTGCATAAATTTCAAGTCCAATTTCAATTTACCGATTTAAATCACTTAAAACAATTTAAACTTCAATGTTCAATTTATGGTTCAAATCTTTAAAGCAATACAATTCCGAGCCCAAATTTGAAATATCCTTTAATATCACTTTTACCTAGATAAATTCGAAGTTCAAGTAAAAGTTCAAACCTTTAAAGCAATTCAGTTTCCATAATTCAAGTCATATGTCGATTGTAACCTCACATTTCAAATTTAATTCTTTAAAACAATTTCTTTTAACCAATTTCGATTTAAACATTTCAAAGCTCGAATTAGAAATAATTAAATTCATATAATTAAGATTCCCTTATTTCTTTAAAAATGATATCATTTAAATAATTTCAAAACCAAGAATTTTAAAACAATTTAATTTAACCAATCCAGTATTCATATATAATTTTCTATCCTATGGCCAAGTGATCAGTTATTTCAACTTTTAATTGCAGGGCTAGATATATATCATTTCAATCCAAATCAAAGTGTCATGGTTAAGTATCGTTTCAACCTATTTCTTAATTTATTTGAATATAATTCAAAGAACAGTTTTATATACTATCAGCAACATCCAGGCTGATAATAGGATACATATAAATAAACAAACATCCAATCGTACAATATATCAACCAATAACATCCAATCTCAATCAACATCCAAATCAGCCAATAAATCACAACAGTTAACTAGTTATCAATATTGGGTGTTTAACTAGCAATTTAACTTCAATTTCAAATTTAACCCTCGATTACAAATTTCAAGCAGTTCAATTCATATGTAAATTTGAATGTTAGTGAAGTTACCAAACAACAATCAATAAAAATAAATCACTTCATTATTTCGATCTAACTAACATAAGAATATTTTAGTATTTCATAAACGGTTTAAAACACTCACCTTTATTTAAAACCAAATTTTTTTCAGAGTCAAACAAATTCGAATCCAACTTCATGTCATAGTATTCATTGATACGAACCAAATGGTACTTGTTTCACTCGAATCCGACCTCGTATGAAAAAGTTATGAATTTATAAACATTTGAATAAAATTAACAAAACTTAATTCACAAAAATTTAAAACCTTTCTTCCCTCAACCTCTCATGCACTTCCCTCTTCCTAGTCGGCCTTCGTTCATCAACTCTTTTTTTCCCTTGAATCGAACATCGCGACCTAGCCACCACGTCGCCCTGCTGCGCTCTAGCCCACACCTCCACGCCCATCACTCGCGCGCTCGCGAATGCGAACGAGACCCATAGCTACAGCTGCGAACGAAGGCAATTTCGGCTACCATGCGATGAACGATGACGATCCGAACATTTATTTGCTTCGTATCGCCGTGCTCTACGTTTCCCTAGTTGAAGTCAAAGGCTAATTCGGCCTCTCGAGGCTCTGATCGATGATGGCAATTGGATTTGGAGTTTTAATGGCGGCTGAAATTTCATTTTAGGGTTAAGTTTGCAAATGGATGATAGTTGAGGGTAATTTATAGAAAATTTCCATGGCACTATTCATCCATGAAAATTTCAAACTCTAAACGAAGCGTGCCGCTTGGCATTTTATATGTTAAACCCTTATTTCGAACACAATCGAATATATATTGGGAGCTAATTCCATCATATTCAGAAGATAGCTTTTCAAAATCAAATTATATTAATTCATGTTCTAAAAATAAATTCTACGCGTTTCAAGCTCGCACGACCAAAAGATAAGTCTGTCGCTACGAAACTTGAAATCCTATAATAATTCAGTACTACAGATTCGATGAAATTGGTTTCGTCGAAATCCAACACAATGCCCAAAAAGCTATTTTTATACGTTAATTAAAACGAATAATTTCCCAAATCAATTTAATCACTTTTAAATTCAAATTTTAAAAGCTTGTTATCTTCCTTCTTATTTAAATAGAATTTAAATCAACTTCTGCAATCATTTTCATTCACGGTAAATTCAAGATTCAATTATTTAAACAATTCTAAATATTAAATTTAACCATTCAATTATCAAATAAATCACTATTGAAATCCAAGTTATTTAATAAATTTTGCTTTTAAAACGAATTCAAATAATAAAACAACTACTTCCATTTTACAGTAATTCACATCTTTGTAATTATTGTATACTCATTTCTTACCAAATAAATGTTTTCTTATTTCTGAAATTTATACTTATCAAAAATACAATTTCATATAAATAAACTTATGATTTTACTTTAAATAAACATTCATTCAATTCTTTATTAACTTAACATTGATTATTTCCATTTCTGTCTGCAAAAATTACAATTCAATATCATTTAATTTACTTTCTAATATAAGTTATCATCTTTTATCTTATTGAATTTCTTTATCTAAATTTTTTATCTAAGTTCATATCAAATAAATTACATTAATAAATCATTAGATTTATATTTCTATCCATTTCTGTTCAATAACTAAATTAAATTTAATAATTTAAAATAGTTAAAAATATGGGTCGCTACAATCTCCCCCATACAGAACTTTTCATCCTCGAAAAGGAATTAAGTAAGGAATCTAACATTAGATATATTTACTCAAAATAGTCAACATTTGAAACATTAAAATCTTATTTGCAAAACCTTTAACACACTTCCAATATGCCCTTCTGATATCGGCTTATTTGTAAAACAAGTTATAAAATTTTAAAGTCTTAAAATTTTTCTAACACCCGAATTTGGGGAAAATTTCGGTAGCATCTCCTTTGCACGGCTCGATCGGAAAAAATTACAACACACACACATATATATATATCAAATATACATTACATCTCAGTGATGAGGCATCCGGTAGGGTAAAATATATAATTACAGTATGTATTCCGAGATATGTACCATATTATTGCCTTAATATTATTAATATGAGCGCGTTCACTCATATTAAAGTGAGCAAAAGCGTGTCGAATCGCATATACGTCCAAACGGCTTCATATCAACCTATATCAACTCAATTTGAATATAAGTTACATATAGAAAGGTATAGAAATAATGCATGAGTGTAATAGAACTATATAACATGTATTCTTAATCCGAATCATAAGCATAAGCGCTAATACACAACATAACCATCATATGTAACCAAAAACAGTTATCACAATGATTTGCAATAAAAGAAACCATTCAACAATTAATATTCATCTAATTAATCCAAACTTTGTCAATTTACAATATCCAATATGTGACTCCCCACCCCGAGACCCGCATTAACAAAGAGTATTATTGGGTAATACTGTCTGCTAATGCGGAGAATTGGGCTGGATAGGAGCGACCATCTATCGCTTTGTCTTAAACATCTACTAAATACATCGATCAATGCTCTAATTTTTTTTCCTTTCTCAAGTGGATCGGCATATCCAATAAATGCTTATACAAAACTATAGTGGCTAAAGGATCTATTAGAACAAAATACAACAACCAAATGCACAACACATCACAAAATAGCAGACAACAGATATATATACATATACACTGATACATCCCAGTACGATACAAAATGATACATCATAAGTGGTATAAGTACCACACTATATATAATGAGTCAAAACAATATACATATCAGAGTCAAACAGAAGGCTACAAACTACATAAAAAGGGATAAGCTGATATCCAAGCGGAAGCATCAAAGCAAAGTCCAAAAGCAGTTATCTAACCTGAAAGAACTCGGTTTGACGCGAGTATAAAATACACGGGTCAATCTAGCTAAAACAATCAGATTAGCAATAGATATATGAAGTATAAGGGTAAAGGTGAAGTATCTTCTCGAATGAGAAGAAATAGTATAAGTAAGCACATGTAATTACTTTAAATGAGGTAATTTCACTAAGTATAAGTCCTCGAAAGAGATAGACTCATCAAAAAATACTAAGTATAATAAACACCTCATATCATCGGTGAAATCCCAAAAGCAACCATAATGGTATAGAAAAACCATAAATCCTAAATAGGAGAAATCCCAAAACTCAAACTCGCCATAAATGGCAATCTCAAATATATTCTCAAAATAGAGAAATCCTAAATCTTGAAAATACGCCATAATGACAATCACATATATCTCCTAAAAAGGAGAGTCTAAATCTCAAATAAACGCCATAGAGTGGCAAACCCAAATCTCAAAATATAGAACTCGAAAAGGATTTCAAATTCCAAAGATGTAATCACCATATATAAAGTCTCGAACGGCTCAAATGGCCAATAATGTAAAAAGGCGATACACTTGGTGTGACACCCCACCTCTATGCTCACAATAACAAAGAGTATTAAAAGAAATACTGTCTGTTATTACGAAGAATAAGGCTGGATAGGAGCGGCCTTCCGTAGTTAGGGCTTACACTAGTATTTGTTACATCGATAGGAGTGGTATATATTTTTAATTTTTCATCTCTTATTTATTTACTCCCATCGACATACCCAATTTCAGTATAAAACGAACTATGATGGTTCATAATAGTTTAGGACAATATATATAATAACAACATAGATAAGCTAAATGCGGAACACAGATAATAAAAGTCTCATATATATATAACTAATGTCAGTTACAATACATTTGACACAATACATATGATACAACTTCAACTGTCGACTCTGGAAGTTATATAAACAAGTACATTATTATATAATATACATGAATACATATCAACCTAAATCAAGTACACTAACTACTACAAAATGACGAAGACTACTTCAAAAGATATGAAAAGACTTCAAAGCCCAAGAAGCAACCTAAAACAGGATATCTACAACCTGTAATAACTCGGTCTGACCCGAGTATTAAAATCAAAAGAAAATAATACACGGGTCAGTCTAATTCAAACTCAGTTATTAATGCACAGAAGTAATAATAATCAAATATCAAATAGACGACAGTCACAGAAATCTCGTATATCCAACTCCTCGATAAGAGAATCGGATAACGCCAGATATAACACTAAACAATGTTAAACAACAAATCAGCAAATCCAAATCATCAACAAGGATAAATAAAAAGATTATCGATGAAGATAATATGAAAACCCCAGAATTGCCTAAATAGCAATTAACAACAAAATCCAATTATTAAATAAATAATTAGAAACTCATAATCTAATTATCTATAGATAATTAGAAAATCGCAAAATTATCAAATCAAACCAAATCAGAATACAATTTCCAAATATTGAATTGAACACATAAAACAGTTCAAGTAATTGAAATATCTCAAAAATCAATACTGTGTGGCTGCAGTACACGCACGCGTGCACTACCTCGCCACAACAGCATATGAAGTCATCACAACACCAAATGCCAACAATACATCGAAACTACAGAGGTCAAGTCACGACTATCGTGACTCAACACAACTACAAACAAAATGAATCAGAAATTACACCCCAAAGGATAACAGTTCAAAGAACTGCATATAACCACGCAACGGTGAAATGAACTGCAACTGAATAGACAGTACACAACACAACATGTCCAACCATCAAGTTCAAGTATGAAGTACAAGGGAAATGCACATGCCAACAATCAAAGGCATGCACCAGTGAACCAAGCTACCACATAATGAAACAAGCTACTGTGCAACAGCCCTGATATGCAACTCACTAAAACATGGACAATGGAGTACCTAGCTACATGAAGTCCAACAGCAAATGAATATCAAAAATGCAAACTTGAACACACATGTGAACAATGTCCAGAGCAAGCTCGAATGAGCAGCTACACCAAATCAACACAATAAAGTGAATCAAGTCCAGACCACACACTTAAAGTCAAGCTACATGAAGATCAGACTTTAAGATCAACATGAATGAAGATAGTAGCAGTGGACACAGCAGACCCAAACAATACATGCATCCACAAACCAACAAAGGAAGTAACAATATAGGAAGTGCCAAATGAGCTTCAACTAAATACCAATGCAAACCCAGATGTATATGACTCGAGGACAATAGCATGTAGACATCAAGCAAATGGAACTAGACTCAAGTCAATCCATATATGAACTAGCATAAGTTAGTGAATGCAAGAGTCGACCAAACAACACAATGCCATCCTAATGAAACAACAACAATGAAATGGCTGTAAACAAAATATATGAAACTGCTTCAAAGGGGTGACAACACGTATGCTACAGATTTGAAACTCAAAGTAATCACAAATCTCGACTAAAGCTCCAAAGTACACATTCAAATTATCAAATGAAAACTCAAGTAAAGCAAAAGTCAGTGATGTACATCTGAATGCAACAGTGGACAATGCAAGTAGTGCAACTCGACTAACAGGTTCAGGTAGACAGTGAACAATGCATAGCAAGTATGCAGCTGTGAAATTGGATCGAGCAGGTGCAGACACAAGTTGTATAAGACTGAACCCAACATCAACAACAAGTGAAACACAATGCAAAAAACAAAAATGAAACAGAGTAAACTGCAGTAACTCGAAGCATCAATCCAATTGTCAAAGCCAATGCTATCAGAAGTCAAGGCCGAAGATAACACAAAGTCATGGAATCGCATAAACCAAGTCAAATAAATTCGAATGTACAAGTCAGAGTGACTTCAACAAAATACAAATCATAGCAGTAATTAACAATTTACAACTGCAGTTCAAAGTGACCGAAGTCAAAGTCACAAATCAAGAAGAAATATGCTGTTCAAAATCAAAGTCAGTGAGCAATAGACCAGAGGACAAAATCAACATTGTTCACCCGAAGAACAGTACCGTGATGGCCAAGTAATTCGAACAGTAAAACATTAAACCGTGGCAATCATGAAATCATTGAAAGCCAAGGAAACAACGAATATACAGAAATTGAAGAAGATAGTAATCATCTCAAACATCCAAACGAAGATCAAGTGGCCGAGATAAATCGATTGACAACTTCATACAAATTCATACGAGCAAATAAAGGGGATTCAAACCCTACACTTTAAGATTTGAACTAAATGTGAGTAATTAAAATTACTCGCCTTCTTTCCCATAGCACGAATCGAAGGAAACATCGATCGACAAAGCTAAATTCGCAACGCCCCTTCAATCGACTAAAACAAGCAGCGCCAGACTTCAATTTCTCGATGCCCTAATTTTGCAAAGAGAAACGAGCGGAGACAAGGCCGCCATTTCTAATATTCTTTCGTTCGTTTGCTTTTAGGGTTTTCAATGAAAATGAATAACAAAGGGGAACCGGTAGTGAATGACTATCACGGCAACTAAAATAAAACAAGGGCTAGGATCAATTTCAAAAGCCCATCAACATTTAACACAATTTAAACCCGATTACAAACTCCCGACAACAAATAGCTAACAACAATAATCGTCCAATGACGATAATTAATTATTATAAAACTCCGGGTTGTTACAGACTCCCCTCCTTATAAAAATTGGATCCCTGTAATTTTCATAATTAAAGGTGTCAATAACAATTATTTTTCTAACATAAACTGGTTAAGCTAGAAAAATAAAAGTCGGGAATACAAACGGCAAAGAAATCTTTTAATTCCATAAAAGAAATTCACTAATTCTCAACAAAATCTAACTATCAAATAGATAATCGGAAAACGACAAAACTGAATAAATGCAATTATCAGCAATATTCAATTATCAATTAGATAATTAGAATACCAAAATTTCAAAATAGCAATATATAATTATCGATACGATAATTAGAAAACAGCAAAATCTAATTACCACAAAGACAATTAGAAAACACAAATCACAAATCACAAAACCACAAATATCTAGTTATCCAGTAAATAACTAGAAAACACAAACTTCACAATCAGCAAACTCTAACTATCAACAGACATAGATAGAAAATAGCAATTCAATAAAATCAACATAATCTAGAATCAATTAGAGACTAGAAAATTTTATAATCAACAAATTCAGCAAACATCCAATTATCAAAACGATAGTCAGAAAACATCAAATATCTAATTATCAAAAACGATAATCAGAAATCACAAATCAACAAATATCTAATTATCTCAAACGATAATCAGAAACAACAAATATTTAATTATCAAAAACGAAAATCAGAAAACACAAATATCTAATTATCAAAAACGATAATCAGAAATCAACAAATATCTAATTATCAAAAACGATAATCAGAAACCTCAAATCAACAAATATCTAATTATCACAAATGATAATCAGAAACAACAAATATCCGATTATCAAAAACGATAATCAGAAACAACAAATATCCAATTATCAAAACGATAATCTGAAACAACAAATATCCGATTATCAAAAACGATAATCAGAAACCTCAAATCAACAAATATCTAATTATCACAAACGATAATCAGAAACAACAAATATTCGATTATCAAAAACGATAATCAGAAACAACAAATATCCAATTATCAAAACGATAAACAGAAACAAGAAATATCCGATTATCAAAAACGATAATCAGAAGCAACAAATATCCAATTACCTGCAGATAATTGGAAACAACAAATATCTAGAAATCAATTAAGATGACTAGAAAATCGACATAAAAGGTGGATCGATCCCATCGGATGGCGAGTTTTTAGCTACGCCGCACGTGCATCAACAAATGGCCGAAGCCTACCAAGTACTATAATTTTGGCGCCCAACAAATGACCCGAAGGTCCAACAAATGACCCGAAGGTCCAACATAGTGGCCCGAAAGCACACAAAATCATCAAAACATCAAATATTTCAATTAACGAGTCCGGAATTAACCGAAATAGCAAACGCACATATCCCATACCACGAGTTATACTAAATTGTTTGATTCTCTTCATCGTTTCCTTGAAAGTGCAAATTGTATATTTTGTAAAAATGACATTTTACATTCTTAAACGGACAAGTCTGGAATTAAGCGAATCAGTAAAAGAAAGGGTTCATAGTCCTCGATTTTGCTGAATCGTTTAAATCGCTTCCTCATTCTTTTGAATGCGCAAACCGTAAACTTTTGGATTTTAAATAATTAAAAATTTACGTTCTCAAACGGACAAGTCTGGAATTAAGCGAAACAGTAAAAGTGAGGGTTCATAGTCCTCAATTTTGCTGAAGCGTTTAAATCACTTCCTCATTCTTTTGAAAGCGCAAACTGTAAAAATTTTAAAACAATTTTCAGAACACGTGATTAAAACAGTAACATCTGTAACAATTTCGATAAGGAAATTGTACTTCTCAAAATACCGTAAAAACGGATCACAAAATCAGCATTGCGGGATAACCGCTTGAAAATCCACTTTAAAATTTGACGGTTACTGAAGTCAAAGCGACAATAATTTTTAAACGTCAAAATCTCATCAAAATAATTCGCATCAAAATATAATACCAGTGAATTTTCATTCATTAAATATGTCAACAAAACACCATGCTTCAAAAATTTAACACCAGTGTAAAAATCCCGTTATAAAAATAACGGCAACTAAATACGTTTAAAACCAAACACCGGTTCAACGTAAAATTAATGCAGTAACGTGCAACTCAAATTTGCATATACTACAAAATGAACAAAAAAATCATTCGAATGTATCTTCAAGGAAGATAATTCAAAACAGCAAAAATCTCAACAAAAATCTCATAACTACAATCGCTTCGAATCCTTAAATCGGATTCGAAATTTTCAAAGAAACAAATTAAACCCAGCTATGTAAACAACAAATGAAATTTATTTCAATTTCATATTTTGATTTTTAAATCAAAAAGGTTATCAGTTGTATTCAACGAAGACAGTGTCACTGCTTCCGCTGCGCACTCTGATAAACAGAACACAAATTACTCAATCATCAAAACACAGTTTCACTTTTATTTTTAAATAAAGATATTTAAAAATTTCATCATAATTTCAAAACTTTAGTTTTGACTCAAAGCATAAATAAAAACATCGACAAATAGTTGTAACACATGTTCCATCTAAGTTATGTTTTATATTATGTCCATAAACCCCAAGCTCTGATACCAACCGTGACGCCCCACCTCTATGCTCACAATAACAAAGAGTATTAAAAGAAATATTGTCTGTTATTACGAAGAATAAGGCTGGATAGGAGCGGCCTTCCGTAGTTAGGGCTTACACTAGTATTTGTTACATCGATAGGATTGGTATATATTTTTAATTTTTCATCTCTTATTTATTTACTCCCATCGACATACCCAATTCCAGTATAAAACGAACTACGATGGTTCATAATAGTTTAGGACAATATATATAATAACAACACAGATAAGCTAAATGCGGAACACAGATAATAAAAGTCTCATATATATATAACTGATGTCGGTTACAATACATTTAACACAATACATATGATACAACTTCAACTGTCGACTCTGGAAGTTATATAAACAAGTACATTATCGTATAATATACATGAATACATATCAACCTAAATCAAGTACACTGACTACTACAAAATGACGAAGACTACTTCAAAAGATATGAAAAGACTTCAAAGCTCAAGCAGCAACCCAAAGCAGGATATCTACAACCTGTAATAACTCGGTCTGACCCGAGTATTAAATTCAAAAGAAAATAATACACGGGTCAGTCTAATTCAAACTCAGTTATTAGTGCACAGAAGCAATAATAATCAAATATCAAATAGACGACAGTCATAGAAATCTCGTATATCCAACTCCTCGATAAGAGAATCGGATAACGGCAGATATAACACTAAACAGTGTTAAACAACAAATCAGCAAATCCAAATCATCAACAAGGATAAATAAAAAGATTATCGATGAAGATAATATGAAAAACCCAGAATTGCCTAAACAGCAATTAACAACAAAATCCAATTATTAAATAAATAATTTGAAACTCATAATCTAATTATCTATAGATAATTAGAAAATTGAAAAATGATCAAATCAAACCAAATCAGAATACAATTTCCAAATATTGAATTGAACACATAAAACAATTCAAGTAATTGAAATATCTCAAAAATCAATACTGTGTGGCTACAGTACACGCATGCGTGCACTGCCTTGCCACAACAGCATATGAAGTCATCACAACACCAAATGCCAACAATACATCGAAACTACAGAGGTCAAGTCACGACTATCGTGACTCAACACAACTACAAACAAAATGAATCAGAAATTACACCCCAAAGGATAACAGTTCAATGAACTGCATATAACCACGCAACGGTGAAATGAACTGCAACTGAATAAACAGTACACAACACAACAGGTCCAAACATCAAGTTCAAGTATGAAGTACAAAGGAAATGCACATGCCAACAGTCAAAGGCATGCACCAGTGAACCAAGCTACCACATAATGAAACAAGCTACTATGCAACAGCCCTGATATGCAACTCACTAAAACATGGACAATGGAGTACCTAGCTACATAAAGTCCAACAACAAATGAATATCAAAAATGAAAACTTGAACACACATGTGAACAGTGTCCAGAGCAAGCTCGAATGAGAAGCTACACCAAATCAACAAAATAAAGTGAATCAAGTCCAGACCACACACTTAAAGTCAAGCTACATGAAGATCAGACTTCAAGATCAACATGAATGCAGATAGTAGCAGTGGACACAGCAGACCCAAACAATACATGCATCCACAAACCAACAAAGGAAGTAACAATATAGGAAGTGCCAAATGAGCTTCAACTAAATACCAATGCAAACCCAGATGTATATGACTCGAGGACAATAGCATGTAGACATCAAGCAAATGGAACTAGACTCAAGTCAATCCATATATGAACTAGCATAAGTAAGTGAATGCAAGAGTCGACCAAACAACACAATGCCATCCCAATGAAACAACAACAATGAAATGGCTGTAAACAAAATATATGAAACTGCTTCAAAGGGGTGACAACACGTATGCTACAGATTTGAAACTCAAAGTAATCACAAATCTCGACTAAAGCTCCAAAGTACACATTCAAATTATCAAATGAAAACTCAAGTAAAGCAAAAGTAAGTGATGTACATCTGAATGCAACAGTGGACAATGCAAGTAGTGTAACTCGACTAACAAGTTCAGGTAGACAGTGAACAATGCATAGCAAGTATGCAGCTATGAAATTGGATCGAGCAGGTGCAGACACAAGTTGTATAATATTGAACCCAACATCAGCAACAAGTGAAACACAATGCACAAAACAAAAATGAAACAGAGTAAACTGCAGTAACTCGAAGCATCAATCCAATTGTCAAAGCCAATGCTATCAGAAGTCAAGGCCGAAGATAACACAAAGTCATGGAATCGCATAAACCAAGTCAAATAAATTCAAATGTACAAGTCAGAGTGACTTCAACAAAATACAAATCATAGCAGTAATTAACAATTTACAACTGCAGTTCAAAGTGACCGAAGTCAAAGTCACAAATCAAGAAGAAATATGCTGTTCAAAATCAAAGTCAGTGAGCAATAGACCAGAGGACAAAATCAATATTGTTCACCCGTAGAACACAACCGTGATGGCCAAGTAATTCGAACAGTAAAACATTAAACCGTGGCAATCATGAAATCATTGAAAGCCAAGGAAACAACGAATATACAGAAATTGAAGAAGACAGTAATCATCTCAAACATACAAACGAAGATCAAGTGGCCGAGATAAATCGATTGACAACTTCATACAAATTCATACGAGCGAAAATAAAGGGGATTCAAACCCTACACTTTAAGATTTGAACTAAATGTGAGTAATTAAAATTACTCACCTCCTTTCCCATAGCACGAATCGAAGGAAGCATCGATCGACAAAGCAAAATTCGCAATGCCCCTTCAATCGACTAAAACAAGCAGCGCCAGAATTCAATTTCTTGATGCCCTAATTTTGCAAAGAGGAACGAGCGGAGACAAGGCCGCCATTTCTAATATTCTTTCGTTCGTTTGCTTTTAGAGTTTTCAATGAAAATGAATAACAAAGAGGAACCGGTAGTGAATGACTATCACGGCAACTAAAATAAAACAAGGGCTAGGATCAATTTCAAAAGCCCATCAACATTTAACACAATTTAAACCCGATTACAAACTCCCGACAACAAATAGCTAACAACAATAATCGTCCAATGACGATAATTAATTGTTATAAAACTCCAGGTTGTTACAGACTCCCCTCCTTATTAAAATTTCGTCCCCGCAATTTTCATAATTAAAGGTGTCAATAACAATTATTTTTCTAACACAAACTGGTTAAGCTAGAAAAATAAAAGTCGGGAATACAAACGCCAAAGAAATCTTTTAATACCATAAAAGAAATTCACTAATTCTCAACAAAATCTAACTATCAAATAGATAATCAGAAAACGACAAAACTGAATAAATGCAATTATCAGCAATATTCAATTATCAATTAGATAATTAGAATACCGAAATTTCAAAATAGCAATATATAATTATCGATACGATAATTAGAAAACAACAAAATCTAATTACCACAAAGACGATTAGAAAACACAAATCACAAACCGCAAATATCTAGTTATCCAGCAAATAACTAGAAAACACAAACTTCACAATCAGCAAACTCTAACTATCAACAGAGATAGATAGAAAATAGCAATTCAATAAAATCAACATAATCTAGAATCAATTAGAGACTAGAAAATTTTATAATCAACCAAATCAGCAAACATCCAATTATCAAAATGATAGTCAGAAAACATCCCAAAGGACAACATCCCAAAGGACAACATCCCGAAGGACAAATACGTCTCAATGGACAAATACGTCACTTAGACAAACATCCCGGTCCAGTACTGGCAAATACACCTCTTAGACAAATGTGTCACAAACTCTCAGAAAGGAATCCGAAAAGTGTTAACTGTGTGTCCCATACCACACATTCTCACTAATCGGTTTACTAATCGCTAGCCAATGCCACAACAGAAAGGTGTAAAAATATTTGCCTTATCTCATTGGAAAATACGACCCGAAGGTCAAAACGATCAAACAGACAAGTCAGGAATTAACCGAAAAGATAAACGCACATGTCCCATACTACGTGTTCTACCCAATCGTTTAATTCTCCTTCTCATTCGCTCGAAAAGTGCAAAAACGTGTATTTTATATATAGAAAATAAGTTGTTGAGAAAACAAGATTTTAAAACAATTTTCAAAATCGATTTGGAAAAAAAACTTTGAAATTCCCTTATTATAGAGATTATAGAGTTTTTGTATCTTGAAAATAATTTAAAAATATTATAAAATAATTATTTCAAAAGCCAATTTATGTTTAAAAATTATTTCAAAATTATTTGGAAAAACCCATGCTCGAAATCAAAGGAAAACATCAAAAAATTCTCAAAACCGACACTCGAATTCATCTAAAAAACGGTTCATTTTGAATCCCAAATTCACCAAAATCTTGGCTCGCCTATTGATAGGATTCATGGCCATCAAACACATTCAGAAATATCACACATACATGGAGCAGAAAGTCAAAAAACAAGCTGGAACCAGGCAGAACAAAAAACAAAAGAAGGCAGAAAAAAATGCTTATTTGGTTGACATGGATGTCGACCTTTAGAACTCATAGGTCGACCCTAGTGTCAACCTATGATGTCTCTTGGTTGACCTATAGGTAGACCCAGGGAGTCTTGCTGTCGACCATTGCAATGCAATTTTTGAATAGGTTATTTTCTTCTACGAACTAATTTTCCAGCAACACTTTCAGATAGCAAATTAAGGTATTAAGCTATGATATTTTGCAAGCATAAACTACAGCATATGAACTATCAACATGAAAAATTTTGGCAGCATTATGTGATCGGAATTGAAAGATATTGACATGCAAAGTAGTAACCCAAAACAAAATTTTCATAGTAAATAACTACAATAAATAGTGACAGAAGCTAAATTTTTGCACAGATATTTTCTTTTGAAGCTTTGCTTTAGCTAGAAATTGTGAGTTACTAACTCACCTTGCAATTGAAGAGCAAAACCCAGATTTACAACTGAAAGATGGAATCTTTGAGCAAGAAATGGCTTCAAAGACCTGTAAGTTCTCAAAACATAAACATGCAAGCAAAGAAATAACAGTTACAGACAACCCATTCACAAAATAGAATTTTGATGAAATAATGTAGTTTTGGAAGTGATTACCTGTAGAATTGAGGCTTTAAGTTGATAAAACAGCAAATTGTTTGATTTAGTTTGGAGATTTGGCTTAGATTTGAAAATGGAGATAGTTTCTTTCTTTCTGATTTTTGTTTACTGAAGATGAAAGTATATGTACAGGAGAAGAGAAACCTTCTTTTCTCTTCTTAGGTTAAGTGATAATGGGCTTTGACCCAAAGGAAAAGATTTAATTTGCCTAAGAAGTTAATTTTATCACTAAAACACAAATATACTTATGTAATTATCAGAACAACCTATTTCAACAAAATTTCTTCACACTAAAATTATGTAAACATACTTTCATGTTAAATAGAATATTTTACAACTAATAAAAAGATAATTTAAGTTATAAAAATATTTGATTATAAAAAATCTTATTTTTAAATAAATATACAATTTATACCAATATTCACATAAATCACCATTTTCAACACCGAAAATTACACAAAAATAATTTTCTTGTGCAATAAAATATAACAAATCATTTTAACCTTAATTTATAACCAAAACTTATTTTTAACCAAAATTCCACCTTTTTATTTATAATATACAATATATTAAAGCAAGTATTTCTTTTAAAAATCAATAAAAGAAGCATTTGGCAATAATTATTAGAATTATTGCATTTTCTCAAATAAAAACCATATTTCATTCATTATTAACCCAAACAACCAAAATAAAGTTTCTAAAACATTATTTCCACATTATATATTTAAAATCCATTGTTTTTCCAAATAAATAATTTAAATCTCCAATTATTTTAATTTCTCAATATTAAATTATAACCACCATTATAGTTTAATATTTACAAGTAATCACAAAAAGCAGGATTGTTACAGACTCTCCCCTTATAAAAATTGCATCCTCGCAATTTCTAGAGAAGAGCTGTATTCAACACATCTATTTCATCAATAAAAAGAAATAGTCAAGCTTGAGTTTAAATATTCTCACCGTCACTATGAGGAGATAGAAAACTAGGGTAGGATCGCTCGATAAATACTTTGGTTTCCCAAGTGTAGTCCTTGGGATTTGCGGACCGTTGAACTTTCATGAGCGACACGTCCTTATTTTGAAGACGTCTCACCTCCGAAGCAAGAACACGAATAGGCTACTGCACAATGGATAAATCAAGTGAGCTCTCAAGCTCTTACAGATTAGGAGAATCAATAACAGAATCTGACTCTCAAAGATACTTCCTAAGCTGAGAGATGTGAAACATGTCATGAATGCCAGATAGATGAGCTGGAAGTGAAACTCTATAAGCTACAGGGCCAATACGTTCAGTAATTGGAAACGGTCCTATAAAGCGAGGAGCCAATTTCCCAGTCTTACTGAAATGCATAACCACCTTCAATGGAGATACACGGATATACACAAGGTCACCAATAGAGAACTCGAGAGGCTTCCTACGGTTGTCCACGTAGGATTTCTAACGGCTCTGTGCCTCTTTCATTCTCTGACGAATAAGAATAATCTTCTCTGAAGCTTCACTAATAGAATCAGGGCCTAAAATTAGTTTCTCCCCGGATTCAAACCAACAAGAAGGTAATCGACATGGCTTTCTGTATAGGGCTTCGAAAGGAGCCATACCGATACTAGACTGAAAGCTGTTGTTGTAGGAGAACTCTACAAGTGGTAAGTGGTCCTCCCAACTACCACCAAAATCAAGAATGCAAGCACGAAGAAGATCCTCAAGAATACGATTCACCCGTTCAGTCTATCCATCAGACTGCAGATGATATGTTGTGCTGAAATTAAGCTTTGTGACTCCGCCAAAAATGACTCGTGAAGGGTGGATCACGGTCATAAACAATAGAACTAGAAATACCTTGAAGTCTCACGATTTCCTTAATATAAAGCTTGGCTAGATGAGAAGCTGTCCTATTAGATTTAATAAGAATGAAATGAGCAGACTTAGTTAAGCGATCAACGATAACCCAAATACTGCTATGGCTCGATCTCGAACGAGGTAGGCCATCAATGAAATCCATAGAGATTTGATACCATTTCCACAACGGGACCTCAAGAGGCTAAAGAAGACCACTAGGGCGCTGATGCTCGACTTTGATGAGTTGACCAGTCATGCAATTACTCACATAACTTGCCACATCATGCTTCATGCCTTCCCAATAATAAAAGCGTCTCATGTCAGCATACATCTTGCTACTGTCAGGATGAATAGTATACTTAGAACGGTGACAATCTTCGAGAATGTCCCGCCTAAGATCAAAATCACAGGGCATGACCAATCGGTTCTTCTTACGAAGACAACCACGAGAATTAATGCTGAAATCCCTCAACTCATCGTTGTGGGATTCAGACTCACATATCTGAATGAGATGCACAAGGTCTGGATTTTGCTGTTGTGCATTGGCAATACAATCCAATAAGTGGGGTTGAGCTTCCAAACTGAATATTAAAATAGGAGAATCAGAAGCTGGAGCACGATCATGAATGTCACAAAAAGATAGAGTCTCTAAAACATCCCACTCGGCTAACATCAAGGAAACAACAGCCGAGTGTTTGCGACTTAGCGCATCAGCAACTCGGTTCCCTTTTCCAGGAGTGTACTAGGTATCGAATCATAAGATGCGAGGAACTAGAGCCAACGTTGTTGCCGCATATTAAGCTCCTTCTGGGTGAACATATACTTCAATGATTTGTGATCGGTATAGAGAATGAAGTGCTCGCCTAATAGATAATGACGCCAAATCTTCAAGGCAAAGACCATAGCGGCTAACTCTAGGTCGTGGGTGGCATAACGAACTTCATTTAGAAGCAGTTGCCTAGAAGCGTAGGCACCTAACCGATCTGTATGCATAAGCATGGCACCGAGGCCACAATCACTAGCATCGATGTAGACAATAAGATCATGATTCACTTCGGGAACCAGAAGGATAGGAGCATTAGTGAGAAGCTCCTTCAGCTAGTGAAAAGAAGCTTCACACATATCAGACCAAATAAATCGAATGCCTTTTCTAGTAAGGCTAGTCAGAGGAAGCACGATACAGGAGAAGTCTTTGATGAATCGACGGTAATAACCCGCCAATCCAAGGAAGCTGCAAATCTCAGAAACATTCTCAGGCCTCTTCCAATTTTGAATGGCTTCGATCTTAGATGGATCAACCGAAATGCCCTTAGAAGATAAAACGTGGCCTAAGAACTTCACCTTATTCTCCCAAAAGTAGCACTTGGAGAATTTGGCTTTGAGTTGATGTTGATGAAGGGTACTCAAAACGATCCTCAAATGATGAGCATGATCGGCTTCAGACTTAGAATAAACAAGGATGTCATCAATAAAAACAAGGACGAACTTATCGATATATTCCAGGAATACTCGATTCATAAGATCGACAAAGAAAGCAGGAGCATTCGTCAAACCGAATGGCATAACGAGCCAATCATAAGAACCATAACAAGTGCAGAATGTGGTGAGAAGAATGTCGTTCTCCGCAACTCGTAACTGATGAAAACCAGTGGCAAGGTCTAGTTGAGAAAAGACCTTTGCACCGCGCAATTGCTCGAACATATCGTCGGTCCTAGGCAACAGATACTTATTCTTTATGGTTACCTCGTTAAGCTTGCGATAGTCGATGCAAAGCCTAAGAGTACCATCAAACTTCTTCACAAAGACGACCGCAGCACCCCAAGGTGAAGAACTAGACTGGATCAACTGCTTAGCTTCAAGCTCCAACAACTACTTCTTGAGTTCCTCATTTTCCTTTGTAGATATCCTCGTGGGGGGACGACTAACTGGCTGTGCGCTTGGAATGAGATCAATGCCGAAATCAATCTCCCGCTTAGTTGGAAAACCCAAAATAGGCTCAAATACATTAGCGAAGTCACAAACAACAAGAATACGGGATATGTCATCATCATCTCGTGAGTCGAGAGAAAACAAAGATACTTTAGAATTATCATCAACATTCTAAAGAACAAGTGAGAGTTGAGCAGACGAATCTGGTGTCGAAGGTATAAAACTCTCTTAGAACAAATAATCCTGGCATCATATCGCACTAGCTAGTCCATACCCAAAATCATGTCAAAACCTAGAAAAGAAATAACATGCAGATTCACATGGAAAGAAAAGCCACACAAAACAATCTCAACATCCTCACAAAGCATGATAAGGGTTGTGGATCCCCCGATAGGATTCGCAATCCTCAATGAAGTAACAAGGCAAGAAACATCCAAAGGAATAGCATCAACGAGCTCCTTCAACACGAATGAATGCGACACACCCGTATCGAAGAGAACTCGAATACAACGATCATGAAACAAAATAGAGCCTTCAAGGATAGAAGGAGAAGTACCTCTGCGCTGAGAAGACCCTCCAGAAACATCCACCACATTTAGCTTGCCAGACTGGGTATTATTCAGAGCAATGGGACAAGTAGAAACCCGATGACCTTCCTTCTTGCAATAACGGCAAATCAGAGGCTTAGGACAGTCACGGATCAAATGATCGGAAGAGCCACAGTTGAAACACCCCTTCTGAGTAGGAGGTGCTCCACGAGGCTGAAAGCTAGAACCAACAGACTTCTTCTTGTTGTGAGGAAAGGACTTGGATTTATGGAAAGGAAACTTCTTCTTATTCGGGTTCTTACAAACCTCAGTCTCATCACTGATGTCCCTCTCTTTCTCGACGACTTCAAGGTGAAGCACCGAGTCAACTAACTCCTCAAAAGATAACTTGAGCTGGAGCATCAAAGACTTCTTCAGATACTTATTCAATCCAAAAACAAACTTCAAGTTCTTCTTATAAGAGGTGTTGATATATTCGAGACCATACTTGGATAAGGCCTCGAATGAAGATACATAATAAAAAACAGAAGATTTACCTTGCTTCAACTCGAGGAAGCGACGGGCTAATAAGGCTTTCTCTGATTCGGGAACAAACTTGAGCTCGAATCGTTCGGTAAACTAGACCCTAGTGAGAGTGGACTCATCAAGCTCGGCAATGAGAAGCTCGTACTAGTCAAGAGCACGCTCTTGCAGCATACTCGATGCTATAAGAACTCAACGGTGGTCAGAAAACCCATGCGGGAAAAGATGCGCTCGCATGTACGAAGCCAAGTCTACACCTCTAGAACAGAATCTCAGCCATTGAATGGCTTAACTCCAAGATGAGAGAAATCACTGCACATACGCGCAAAAGAAGACTTGTGCGAAGGAGATGAAGGAGTGGGAGCTGGAGGCTAAGTGCTCCTAAATAACTCCATAATTTGATCGGCAGACATATAAAAACCATCTGTATGCGAGCCACTAGACTGCCCCGCATCTGAGCGATGTCCTCTACCTCTTCCAGCCATTGGCTGAACGTTAAGATAAGATAAAGATTATTCATAGGGTAGATATCATTAATTCAATTACAGAATACTACGGAATTAAAATGCATTCTTAGACGTATTCTCAACTTATATCTACCCCAAAGGACACGAAAAGGTTAAGGACATGATGATTAAGGAATTTGTAACACTTATATTGCACTTGGATTTACCGTATTATATGTTCTGTTCTGTGTTTATCATATTTTGTTCTGAACTCAGCTCTGATATCAAGCTGTGACGCCCCACCCCGAGACCTACATTAACAAAGAGTATTACTAGGTAATACTGTCTGCTAATGCGGAGAATGGGCTGGTTAGGAGCGACCATCTATCACTTTGTCTAAAACATCCACTAAATACGTCGATTAATTGTCTAATTTTTTTTCCTTTCTCAAGTGGATCGACATATTTAATAAATGCTTAATACAAAACTATAGTGGCTAACGGATCTATTAGAACAAAATACAACAATCGAATGCACAATACATCACAGAACAGCAGACAACATATATATACACATATACATTGATACATCCTAGTATGATACAAAATGATACATCATAAGTGGTATAAGTACCAAACTATATACAACAAGTCAAAACAATATACATATCAGAGTCAAACAAAAGGCTACAAACTACATAAAAAGGGATAAGCTGATATCCAAGCGGAAGCATCAAAGCAAAGTCCAAAAGTAGGAATCTAACCTGAAACAACTCGGTTTGAACTGAGTATAAAATACACGGGTCAGTCTAGCTAAAACAATCAGATTAGCAATAAATATATGAATTATAATGGTAAAGGTGAAATATCTTCTCGAGTGAGAAGAAATAGCATAAGTAAGCACATGTCATTACTTCAAACGAGGTAATTTCACTAAGTGTAAGTCCTCGAAAGAGATAGACTCATCTATAAATACTAAGTATAATAAATGCATCATATCATCGGAGAAATCCCAAAAGCAACCATAATAGTTTAGAAAAACCATAACTCCTAAATAGGAGAAATCCCAAAACTCATATTCGCCATAAATTGCAATCTCAAGTATATTCTCAAAATAGAGAAATCCCAAATCTCAAAAATACGCCATAATGGCAATCACATATCTCCTAAAAAGGAGAGTATAAATCTCAAATAAATGCCATAGAGTGGCAAACCCAAACTCAAAATATAGAACTCGAAAAGGAGTTCAAATTTCAAAGATGCAATCTCCATATATAATATCTCGAACGGCGCAAATGGCCAATAATGTAAAAAGGCGATACACTTGGGAAATCACAAATCAATCAATGAAATCATCTCAAAAATATAGCACGTGCTTATGGCCGAAGCCCGCCAAGTACTATTCTCTCAAAATAAGGCGCCATGTCTCTTAAACAAACGTACTGAATGACAACATCCCGAAGGACAAATGAATACGTCTCTTAGACAAACATCCCGAAGGACAAATGAATACGTCTCTTAGACAAACATCCCGAAGGACAAATGATCCAAAGGTCCAGTACTGGCAAATACATCTCTTAGACGAATGTGTCACAAACTCTCAGATAGGAATTCGAAAAGTGTTAACAGTGTGTCCCATGCCACACGTTCTCACTAATCGGTTTACTAACCGCTAGCCAATGCCACACCAGAAAGCAGTAAAAATATTTGCCCCATCTCATCGGCAAATACGACCCAAAGGTCAAAACGATCAAACAGACAAGGCAAGAATTAACCGAAAAGAAAAACGCACGTGTCCCATACCACATGTTTTACCCAATCGTTTAATTCTCCTTCTCATTCGCTCGAAAAGTGCAAAAAGGTGTATTTTATATATAGAAAATAAGTTGTTGAGAAAACAAGCTTTTAAAACAATTTTCAAAATCGATTTTGGAAAACAAACTTCGAAATTCCCTTATTATAGAGATTATATAGTTTTTATATCTTGAAAATAATTTAAAAATATTATCTAATAATTATTTCAAAAGCCAATTAGTTTTAAAAATTATTTCAAAATTATTTGAAAATACCCGTGCTCGAAATCAAAGAATAACATCGAAAAATTCTCAAAACCGACACTCGAATTCATCTCAAAAACGATTCCTTTTGAATCCCGAATTCACCAAAATCTTGGCTTGCCTATTGATAGGCTTCATGGCCATCAAACACATTCTGAAATATCACACATACATGGAGCAGATAGTCGGAAAACAAGATGGAACCAGGCAGAACACAAAACAAAAGAAGGCAGGAAAAATATGCTCCCCAGGTCGACCTGGATGTCGACCTATGGAACTCATAGGTCGACCCTAGGGTCGACCTATGATGTCACTGGGTCAACATAAAGGTTGACCTAGGGAGTTTTGCTGTCGACCATTGCAAAGTAATTTTTGAACAGTGTTAACGCTAAAAAGTGAACGCTAACACCCGTTGTGTGTAATAGAATCGTGAAAGCACCACCCATGTGACGGGAACAGAATTTAAGCAGTACACTGGCAGAAAAGCAGTAAAAGACAGCAATTTATAGTGGTTCGGCTTGAAATTGAGCCTACGTCCACTTTGAATATCTTTATTACTGAATTTGGTTACAAATCGATACAAATCTCTTATCAAAACAATACAACTTGATCAAAAGAAACAATCTTGACTACTAGCTCAATCTTCGTCGATGAAATTCGATGAATCCATGTTGGATGTAAGGAATTATCTCTTGAAGATTGTTGTAGCGTCTTGAATGTTTGAGGATCTTTGATTGCTGGATGAATGGAGACTTTGACGGAGTAACGGCGCTTGAAGAAATGAATGGCAAAAAGTCCCTTTCATATTGGAAGTGGTGGGTTATTTATAGGAGCTGATTTGGACTCAGGAAATTTTCCTAAGTCTTTAGGTCGTGGCCGACTTATAGAAGTCTTAGGTCGTAAGTCGGCGACGAGATAAAGCACTTGTATCAGTTGGTACTTCCAGAACGGGTTGGTAAGTCGTGAGCGTCTTATTTTAAGTTGTAAGTCGGTAACGACCTAAAAGATGCAATACTGTTTTCGTTCCCTTAAGTCGGTGACAAGGTAAAGGCGTATAAGGTGTTCTGAGATTGTACACGACTTAGTATAAGTCGTAGGTCGGCGACGACTTAAGATCCTTATCCCGTAGACCCGTAAGTCGTAGTACTTCTTAACTCGGAGCATTTCATAACTCGGTGTTGTTAGGTCGGAGCGGAGTTAACCCATAGGTTGTTAAGCTGTTGAGTCGGAAGCCCTTGTTAACTCGCAATATGTTAAGTCGGTAGGCTCCTAGGTCGGCACACATATTAAGTCGGCAGCTCTTCTTAGTAGTTAGGTCGCAAGCTCCTTTAGGTCACAAGCTTCTACAGTAGTTAGGTCGCAAGCTCCTTTAGGTCGCAAGCTTCTTCAGTAGTTAGGTCGCAAGCTCCTTTAGGTCGCAAGCTTCTTCAGTAGTTAGGTCGCAAATTCTTGTGTATGTAGGAATATATCTGTTTTTCATTTGAAGTGTAGAGTAAACGATTCTTTTTACTTGTACAAACTTTTGTCTGTGTTTCAAGAACGCATTTATTCCACATCTTCTTTATGTGATATTGCAATGAACTTGTGGTGTGTCGCTTGTATATTACTTTTATTAATGTAACTAAATTGTATAATGTTGCCCCCATACCACAAGTGCATTGCAATATTTCTCGCTTTTACAAGACTGATACTCTTATATTTGAGAATAACTATTCCACTTTTGAGGAAGGAATCATTCCGCTTTTAATAGAGTATATCTCGTTTTTGGAGAAATTTTTACTTTCTCTTTCTGTCAGAAGAACACTTCGACTTTTGGGAATGATCACTTTTATTTGTTTAAAAATGAATTTTCCTGCAAAATGAAATGAGCTTCTGAAGAAGGTTTTGATTTTTGTGCCCCAGTAAAGGGTTTATTTTTGGTACTTCAAGCAAGGTGAAGTACGCCTCTGCAGAGGTCTTTTGGTCTCCGAAGAGAAGCAATTTTGGTCTCCGCAGAGAAGCAATTTTGGTCTCCGAAGAGAAGCAATTTTGGTCTCCGAAGAGAAGCAATTTTGGTCTCCGAAGAGAAGCAATTTTGGCATTTCAGCTCTGGTGAAGTGGGTCTCCGAAGAGAAGCATTTTGCACTTCTACACGGGTGAAATGTGCCTCCGAAAAGAGCTTTTTAGCATTTCATCACTGGTGAAGTGGGTCTCCGAGGAGAAGCATTTTGCACTTCTACACGGGTGAAATGTGCCTCCGAAAAGGGCTTTTTAGCATTTCATCACTGGTGAAGTGGGTCTCCGAGGAGAAGCATTTTGCACTTCTACACGGGTGAAATGTGCCTCCGAAGAGGGCTTTTGCCCCCGAAGAGGTCTTGAAATTGCCTGGAAGTTACTTTCTCATGGTTGAGTGGATCCACGGGGCGGACGCAAGTTGCTTGATTGGATGTTCGTTTGCACAAACGATCGCAATCAATTAACAAGGTCCCTGTTCCTTCAGCTTGGGAAGGTGCCCCTCCGGTGGTTCCACCAATCTTGTTATTGAGAGAAGCACTTTCATTTATTGGCGTGCCTCGTTAGAGGGCTTTGTTGATCTTTGGGAAGGAGCATCGGTTGGTTGGTGTTCCAGGAAGGTTGCTTCTCAGGGGCGAGTAGATCCACGGGACGGACGCAAGCTGCCTGATCGGATGCATCACGATCAGTTAGCAAGGGCCCTATTCCTTCTACTTGGGAAGGTGTCCCTTCGATGGTTCTACCGGCCCTTTTATTGAGGAGCAAAATTCCTTTTGGTTGCTTCCATGCTTGCTTGGCCATGTTCTCCCATCATCTGCCCATTAGCGATCTTTTATTATCATTTCCAAGCGTATCTTCGTTCCTTTTGTAAGTAAATTGCCTTATCCGAAGAAGTGGACTTCACTGTTGAATAACTTTACGGGACAAACGCGAGTTACCTAGCTGGATGTCTGTTCATATTGACAATCACAACCGGTTAACGAAGGCTTGCCCCAGTGAAGTTGCCAACTATGTGAAGTTCTTCTTGTATAGGATTTGAATATGGAATTTTTGTTGCTTGGTGTTTGCTTTAATAAATGATTTGTAAGGCTCGCTTAGCTTTGCGATGGGTGAGCTTTGCTTTAATGACCTGCAATATTAGATCGACATTTTAGCAATACATTTAGAGTATTTACACATCGAAATATAACAGGCATTTTATAATAGAAAACACAGAATGCATAGTTTTTCATTATTCAGTCACGCTGATTTCTCAGCGGTTTAAAATGCAGAAGTTATACATCTGTTATCATTTTTTTTACAAATTTAAGCAACGCTGTTAAGCAAAAAATGGATGCTAGTGATTGTTGTTTCTGAATCTCCAAGCTAGATTTCCATTTGTGCTTGATTCATAGCTTTTGGATTTTTACGCCAGAGAAAGTGAGAGATGCCCCAGCCGCAGTTTTGTGGGTAATTAGTAGTCGTGCCAACTTCTGCCTGCTGGGTATGGACCTCCTGTGACAACATTAATGACAAGCTTTTCTGAATCTTGCGCTGCAGTGTTGTGGTGAGAATCGGGTGGATGGGTAGGACATTGTGGTTGATCCCGAGTGGATGAGGTTGGATCGACTCCGCTTCTCTTAACGTATTGTTGGAGTTTACCCTGCTCCAGCAATTCTTCAATCACATTCTTTAACTGGCGACATTGGTCAGTGTCATGGCCAGGTTGATTGTGAAATTGGCAGAATTTTCCATTACGCTTTGCACCTCTCGTCATCTCAGGTGGCTTAGGATACCTGACAACGTCCTTTGTTGCAAAAAAGATATTTCTTGGTGTATCAGTTAAAGGAGTAAAATCTGAAGGATTAAAGCGGCGAGGTTTCTTTTCATTTCCCTGGCTCTTTCCTCCTTCATTCTCCCTTTTCTGACTTTCAGATTCTCTTTTATTAGATGGGACATTGTTATTATTAGTTTGGGCAGCAACCACTTTCGATGTCGTAGAAAGGCTTTCAAGACGAATGAACTCGTCGGCCTTTTTATAAAAAAATTCAAGTGAGTTTGGTTCCTTCATCTTTAGCCATATTCCAAATTTACTCGATTTATCAATGGCTCGCATCAAATAAGTCAGGATCATGCGTGGTTCCGCATTTCCTACTTCGGCTAAAGCTATATTGAAACGACTCAAGAAAGATTTGATCGATTCTCCAGGCGCTTGTTCCAGGATAGACAGTGACATTATATCCTTAGCTTTTGAAGCATACAATCTGAACTGTTCTTTGAACTTTTGCGTTAAGTCGGAGAACTTATCTACAGACCGTACTGGAAGCTTCGTGAACCAAAGTAAAGCCACACCTTCCAGGTATACTGGAAAGTATCGACACTTGATCTCGTCTGATGCTCTTGCACCGGTCATATGCCAATCGTATTTGTAGAGGAAATGATTAGGGTCACTGGTTCCCCTATAGGCTTGGATAGTAGGAGGTGCAAATTTCCTTGGAAACTCCGCTTTCAGGATCCTTTCAGTAAACAGAGTTCTGCTTGGCGCAAATCCCCAGTCGTTCTCATCCTCTTCCCTTTGCATGCTCTCTTTCATGATGCGGCTAACCATTTCGGACAGGTATTCTTTATTGTTCAAAGACACCTCCGGACAAGCATCAGTTCTTCCCTCG
Organism: Allium fistulosum; assembly: GCA_030737815.1. NCBI lineage: Eukaryota > Viridiplantae > Streptophyta > Magnoliopsida > Asparagales > Amaryllidaceae > Allium > Allium fistulosum. Next base: position 1,152,748,689 of record CM060905.1, read on the forward strand.
GAAGTCTGCCCGGGCATTTGTTCATGACAAGTTGGTTGCGGCATAGAACCATCAGCCTGGAAAGGTGGCATTTCAGGAAGAGTAGTTTGATGGTTTTCTGGTTGACGATTTGCCCCGAGCAGAGCAGTTAACCTATCCATCATCAAAGCGTTTTAGGTTTCAATCTGTTGGTATAATCCAGAAACTGCATCATCCAATTCAGCCCTGGTGACTCCAACGGTTGGAGTTGCTTGGTCTGTTGTTGGGGAAGCGGAAGTCCCTTCGTGAGCATTTCCGGATCTGATAGGTCTACCTCTTCTTCCAGGAGCCATTATTTCGGATCTGGTTTTTAAGAGAGGCTCTTTTTATGAATCTTTGCGAAGCAACGGTGGATGATCGCCTGAGTTGGGTTCTCAGTGAAAGCACCAAAATGTTAACGCTAAAAAGTGAACGCTAACACCCGGTGTGTGTAATAGAATCGTGAAAGCACCACCCGTGTGACGGGAACAGAATTTAAGCAGTATACTGGCAGAAAAGCAGTAAAAGACAGCAATTTATAGTGGTTCGGCTTGAAATTGAGCCTACGTCCACTTTGAATCTCTTTATTACTGAATTTGGTTACAAATCGATACAAATCTCTTATCAAAACAGTACAACTTGATCAAAAGAAACAATATTGACTACTAGCTCAATCTTCGTCGATGAAATTCGATGAATCCATGTTGGATGTAAGGAATTATCTCTTGAAGATTGTTGTAGCGTCTTGAATGTTTGAGGATCTTTGATTGCTGGATGAATGGAGACTTTGATGGAGTAACGGCGCTTGAAGAAATGAATGGCAAAAAGTCCCTTTCATATTGGAAGTGGTGGGTTATTTATAGGAGCTGATTTGGACTCAGGAAATTTTCCTAAGTCTTTAGGTCGTGGCCGACTTATAGAAGTCGTAGGTCGTAAGTCGGCGACGAGATAAAGCACTTGTATCAGTTGGTACTTCCAGAACGGGTTGGTAAGTCGTGAGCGACTTATTTTAAGTTGTAAGTCGGTAACGACCTAAAAGATGCAATACTGTTTTCGTTCCCTTAAGTCGGTGACAAGGTAAAGGCGTATAAGGTGTTCTGAGATTGTACACGACTTAGTATAAGTCGTAGGTCGGCGACGACTTAAGATCCTTATCCCGTAGACCCGTAAGTCGTAGTACTTCTTAACTCGGAGCATTTCATAACTCGGTGTTGTTAGGTCGGAGCGGAGTTAACCCATAGGTTGTTAAGCTGTTGAGTCGGAAGCCCTTGTTAACTCGCAATATGTTAAGTCGGTAAGCTCCTAGGTCGGCACACATATTAAGTCGGCAGCTCTTCTTAGTAGTTAGGTCGCAAGCTCGTTTAGGTCGCAAGCTTCTTCAGTAGTTAGGTCGCAAGCTCCTTTAGGTCGCAAGCTTCTTCAGTAGTTAGGTCGCAAGCTCCTTTAGGTCGCAAGCTTCTTCAGTAGTTAGGTCGCAAGCTCCTTTAGGTCGCAAGCTTCTTCAGTAGTTAGGTCGCAAGCTCCTTTAGGTCGTAGGTCGTCAACCTTTTAACTCGCAAACTGTTAAGTTGGAGCTCTTCTTAAGTCGTAGTCTCTAGGTTGCAACATTGCTAGGTCGCAATGTTCCCTGTAGTTTTAGGTCGCAACATTGCTAGGTCGCAATGTTCCCTAAGTCGTAGGTCGCTGGGCTACTTCAAGAGTTAGGTTGTGACATTTTTGTAGCTTAGGTTGTAGCTTCACTAAGTCGTGGAATTCCCTAAGTCGTGACTTCGTTAGGTCGCAAAGCTTCTCTTAGGTCGCGAAGTTTTAGGTCGCTTCAAGGAATTAACAAACAGGTTATTTTCTGCTTCGAATTGATTTTCTATCACCACTTTCAGATAGCAAATGAAGGTATTAAGCTATGAAATTTTGCAATCATAAACTACATCATATGAACTATCAACAGGAAAAATTCCGTTAGCATTTTATGACCAGAATTGAAAGATATTGACGTGCAAAGTAGTAACCCAAAACAGAATTTTCATAGTAAGAAAACAACTACAAGAAATAATTACAGAAGCTAAATTTTTGCACAGATCTTTACTTTTGAAGCTTTGCTTCAGCTAGAAATTGTGAGTTACTAACTCATCTTGCAATTGAAGAGCAAAACCTGAATTTACAGCAAAAAGATGGAAGCTTGGAGCAAGAAATGGCTTCAAAGACCCATAAGTTCTCAAAATAGAAACATGCAAGCAAAGAAATAACAGTTACAGACAACCCATTCACAAAATAGAATTTTGATGAAATAATGTTGTTTTGGAAGTGATTACCTGTAGAATTGAAGCTTTAATTTGATAAACAACAAATTGTTTGATTTAGTTTGGAGATTTGGCTTAAATTTGAAAAAGGAGATAGTTTCTTTCTTTCTTTCTTTCTGGTTTTTGTTTACTAAAGATGAAAGTATACGTACAAGAGAAGAGAAACCTTCTTTTATCTTTTCAGGTTATGTGATAATGGGCTTTGACCCAAAAGAAAATATTTAATTTGCCTAAGAAGTTAATTTTATCACTAAAACACAAATATACTTATGTAATTATCAGAACAACCTATTTCAACAAAATTTCTTCACACTAAAATTATGTAAACATACTTTCATGTTAAATAGAATATTTTACAACTAATAAAAAGATAATTTAAGTTATAAAAATATTTGATTATAAAAAATCTTATTTTTAAATAAATATACAATTTATACCAATATTCACATAAATCACCATTTTCAACACCGAAAATTACACAAAAATAATTTTCTTGTGTAATAAAATATAACAAACCATTTTAACCTCAATTTATAACCAAAACTTATTTTTAAACAAAATTCCATCTTTTATTTATAATATACAATATATTAAAACAAGTATTTCTTTTAAAAATCAATAAAAGAAGCATTTGGCAATAATTATTAGGATTATTGCATTTTCTCAAATCAAAATCATATTTCATTCATTATTAACTCAAACAACCAAAATAAAGTTTCCAAAACTTTATTTCCACATTTTACATTTGAAATCCATTGTTTATTCCAATAAACGATTTAAATCTCAAATTTATTTTTAATTCTCAATATTAAATTATAACCACCGTTATAATTTAATATTTACAGGTAATCACCAAAACCAGGGTTGTTACACAATGTCAATAGTTTATTTATACACTATCATCTCTTATTAACATCCATTCTTTATTAACATCCAATTGGTTTACTTCCAATTTATTCACATCTATTTCATTTGCATTCAACTTATTCAAATTTCAATTATTTCGCTTTATGTTTAACACATTTCATATTAAGTCATTCATGGACCTTTTTATAAAATCATTTATTAATTCATTTCATTTCAATAAGCGAAATTTTTTAGTTTACAAAGAACGTAAAAACTAAACACCAGGTTTCTTCCTAAATCATTTTGAAATAATATATATACTCGTATATTTTATATATATCAAATCAAATTTGGAAATTTTAAATCAAAATCTGTTTATTAAGTCAAATGCGCAGCAAAGCTACTAAGTGGCCTCCACCACTCTGAGACTCGAAAATGAATGTCGAGGATGCGTCTGTCATCACCGATATTATTTTTCAACGATAGAAGAGGGGAGTACAGGACTTACTTCCTTTCAAAATCCCTTTGAAACAACTTCCATTCATAAATATTTTTAGATAATACTGATATTATTTTCAAAATCATAGAAAACAATTTCAAAAGCACCGAGATTTAAGTTCTCAATTTCTCAGTTTGAATTCATTCTTTAACTTTAACTAAAGTTAGATTTTTATTCATAACTCACAACTTAAGCTTGTAAACATCCACAAACTCAAATTACTTAAATTAATATTTTCAAACTTAGTTTTATACCCTATTCACTTCAAATTCAATTGAATTTATAAATCCATTCATTTAATAATTAAAACCTAAAGTTTAAATCATTTCTTACCACTTTTACTTAAGTGAATAAACATTCCTTGATTCAAGTTCAAATTAATATAATACTCTCATATCCAAAAGAGTATATACCAATTCAGATTTCGGTTTACTTACCCAAATTATTAAACAAACTTCCCAACCTATTTATTCACTATTTTAATAGTTCAAAAATTATATAATTTACGAACTACCAAAACATGAGGGTTTATTTTTATTTATTTTCCAAACCTTTTATACACAAGTTCAAACACTTCTAAACTTTACCAAACAAGTTCAAATACCTTTAAAACTCACATGGATCATATTATGACCATACTTAGCTGAAAATCTCAAATATTAACACCAAAATTTACATTTCAAAACATTTTGAAATAATATCATACATATTTACTTTATTTATCAAATTATATCTTTAAAATATAAACAGCTTGTTTTAACAAGAAATAAATTCCTTTGGTAGCAATTCTCACTCAGACACTCGAAAATGGATACTAACGATGCTACAGTCATTCCCAGAATTATTTCCCAACGACTAAAGTGAGTTCAATGCTTTTATTTCTTTCAAAATTCTTTAAAATATAATTCTAGTCCAAGTCACTTCCAAAATAATATTTATTATTGTTTCTGAAAATTTTGAAAATAATTATGAAAATCAATGGGATTTAAATTCTAAATTTCTCAGCTTTTAAATCCTTTCTATTTATAAGCCATATTATAAATATGCTTATACAATTTCATTACCTTATTACGAAAACACTTCATGAATTTGCATCTTTATTATTGTAAATAATTCTGATTGTAATTAGATTTCAATTCAATCTAATTATCGAACGCTTTGTGAAATAGAGTTCACAAAGTATTTGTATTTAGTTTAATTTGACCAATAATCGATGATAACTATTTATCATCTCCTAACAACAAACATCCATAAATAAATCTGTATTTTCTTAAACCTATATGGTTATTTATGGAAGATTAATTCTTTTTATATATAAAATATAATTTAGGTAAAATTATTTCATTTACCCTATTTTAAAACAATATTATGTCGACTTGCCTCGTTTAAGTGTTTAGAAACCCTATCAATAACATGGCGCCTCATGTACCGACCAGAATTCATAAACAACTCAACAGATAAGTAAACACAATATAAAACATTTTATAACACTAACAAGTACGTGCTCTCATATATATATATATATATATATATCTGTATATATGTATATATATATATGTATATGTATGTATGCATACACACACACTCAAATAAACTTATTCAAGGGTATTACTACCTTATCTCTAATGAGTCCAACCCCACCAAAGCTAAGGCTATCGCTAAATCAAAGCTCTGATACCAACTGTGATGAGCCGCATTTCAGGAGGTTTAAGTAGACAATAACCACACATGTCCAACTCAAAACAATCTGGAACACATATAATCAATGAGGTTAATTAAGAAAAGAAGAAAGTGAACATAGAATCATGTGATATCCCAGAATTTCAAGGAATTTAAAATGTGATAATCTCTTAATTAAATTATTTAAAATTTGATAAAATTGTTATTTTCAGATATAAATAACCAATTAATTAATAATGTGATGTTTTAAATTATGATTATAGATTGATTTTAAATAAGAATAATTATTTAATTTGTGTTATTTTATAAATAGATTTTAAATAGACCTGTTATTTCTAATTTAATAAGTGTTATTTAAAGGTGTATATATATGTGTGTATTTTAGAAGAAAATTATGATTTGAGAATTTAAAATAAAAGTGTTCCAATATAATTACAATAAAATCTATCTTAAATTAAAGTAAAGCTCTACTTATTCACATTTGATCTAAATATATAATTATGATGTAATCTAGATAAAAATGTTTAAAATAAAATAAATCTTATCAATATTAAATATAAGTATAAAACAAATATATGGTTATAGACATATAAACATAAGAAACTATGATATTTAAACATAATTGAAAATAAATAAATAATGATAAATGAAGTGGTTGGTAGTTAAGTTTAGAATAGAAACAAATACATTAGTTATATTAAGTGATAAATAGAAATAAATATCTCAAATAAAATAATGGTTATGTAAAAATATGAAATGAACACATAAAGATAAGTCTAGTATTATATAGTCTATAGGAATACATATATGTGCAGGCAAGTAATATATTATTTATACTATAGCATTATGTAGATATGCAAGGCAAAAGAGGAGAATAAAATATTTACAAGATTGTACCTTCAAAATAAAAGAAATGGTATGTGTAAACATGATAAGGAACAAGGCATTTAATGCCATCATCTCTAGCACAAGGAAAAATCATCTCAGCCTCCACAAGAGAAGAAAAATCTCTGATCAAATCTTGTACCAGCTAGAAACAAAGATGATTTTTTGTACAAATGCAACTATCAGCCTGCACTTGTTTCTTATATGTCAAGCTTCTTTTCATTTTCGTTCATTAAAACAAATGCAAACAAGGAAATTCCTCAAACCAGAAAGCCAAAACCTAAAACCTTTTTCCTCAAAACATTCTCAAACATTCAACCAGAAACTGAAATCAATCTCTGTAGCCATTTTATTAAGCCGGGAATCAAGTCTAATTCAACTAAGTATTTCAGTTTCAAAGATCTAAGCTTTCAAGTTTCCAGTTCAAAGCATTTCCTTCAACAATGCACAAAGTTTTCAGTTTTCAATCCAGTTTCCCAAACTCTCTGTCTTTTGAATAAGATGAGTAAACATTTTAATTTAAAAGTTTAATTAGGTAAATGATTGTTGCTTGTGAAGTTTCTTTGATGATGATTGCTTTGCATATAAGTGATTCCAGTTTTTTTTCAAAACCCAGAGCATCACAGTTTTTAATCCTCTGATCATCACCTTATATTAAAAAAAATTAACAAGCTTAAATTATTGTTTGATTATCTGATGCATGTTGTAATTCTTGAATCTATGATGAGATATATGCTTGCATGTTTGTTTAAGTATGATTGAATATATTAAGTTGAATCTGTGAAAACATCAGTACATCTGCTTCTCTGTTCCTATTCCAGGCTCCTGTTTGATTTTAAAAATTCTTCATCTCCAATCCATATTAACCTTTGATTTTAAAATAAAAGTTGATTTTTACAGTATAATGTTAATTATAAAAATGGTTTCAGAAATTTATAGTTAGAAATAAATTCAAATTTGGAAAATCACAGTAGAAAATCAAATTGGGTCAAAAATCAATCATTTCAATTCTCTATTTTGATCATCCTGTCTGATTCGTGATGGTGGATAATGAATTTTAATGGCAATAGCTTGATTTTTAGTTTGATAATCAATTGGAATTTTCGAGTTGAACAATTTTGGGTATTTCATCAATCGTTGGCGATCGATGATGATTTGGAGTTCGGGGCTATTATCGAAGATGGCTTAGGGGATGTTGATCTATAGAAAAATGGTTGTTGATTTTATCAATGACTATGGTGATCTGACAATGATGATCTAGGGTTCGAAACCTAGTTTTGAACTGGGAGGTTGCGTGGCGTTTTCTGGTATCGATGGCGCATCAGAGTGGATCGCGTGAGGGGGGTTATGTCGTGTGGCCTATGACGCTACCTTGGTCAGAGTATGGGAAGCTCCGGTGGACGGCATTGACGTCGACGAGGTCAATTAGTTGATTAAGTTTTGGGTTGTTGTTTGATCGAGAAGCTCGATTTTGCTTTCGAGCTTGCTTTGGATTTTGGGTGGTTGAGATCGAGGGAGGAGATGGTCAGTGATTTGTCGGTGGTGGTCATGATGACCAGAGCGTTGCCGTGCGACTGTGCACGTGCACGTTATATCAGGAACGAATGGAGTTTGGGGAAACGATGATGTGCTCGGGAACAACTCGAAGTAGTTGGTGGATCGACTCGAAGATGAGAGAAGAGGAGGGAAGTTCGAAGTTAGCTCGGGGATTATGAGAAAAGACTCGGGTTTTCGTTGCATTGGCTCGAGTCATTTAGATTAAGATGCCAGATTTTAAATCTGAGTAGGAATCATAGTTCAGGGTTTAAAGTTTGATGACCAGGTTTTAAAAAGCTTTAAAAATAAGTTTTGAAATTTAAAATTTGAAATAGTTTAAAACTATCACTTGATAATGTTTAAAACACTTAAAGGTAAGTTATGATTTGGTAATCTTAATTTATCAAGTTAAATGGTTATTTTATTTAAACTTAATTAATGATTTAATTAAGTAAAGTTAATTAAAGATAAAATGGTTTAAATATGTTAATGGGAATTAAGGCATTAACAATATAATGTTTTATCTTAAGATAATTAAAGTTTTAATGTTTTAGATTAATTAAGTTAATTAAGAAATTTAAGTATAATTAATTAATTTAATTAATTAAGGATAAAGGATTAATTAAGTAATTAATTAAGAATAATTAATTAATTTAATTAACTAATGATTATGATTGATTAATTAATGATTTGAGATTAATTAATTTGTAATTAGAATATACTTAATTAAGTAATTAGAGGTTGATTAACTGATTAATTAAGAAGTAATTAATTTGTTATTAAGCTTTATAAATTGATAATTAAGATTTATTAATTAATAGTTAAAGGATAATTGATCTACAATTAAAAGATTAATTAATTTGTTTAAAGGGTAATTAAGGAATGAATTACCCAATTGTAATTAATCAAATGAATGTGATTAATTTAAAATAATTAATTGATTTATTAATTAAAGATAATATTGATGGTTGATTAAGTAAAATTATTTAATGAGATTGAATAGTATAATTACTTAGTGTAAGTAATTAATGTATAATTACTGGATGTAATTAATTAAAGGGAATTACTTAGGAGAAGTAATTTAAGATTTATTACTTAGTGTAATAAATCAAAGGATTTATATAATTAATTAAGAAGTTAATTAATTAAGATAAGTAATTACAGGATGATAATTACTCTTTATGATTAAGGTTGATTATTGAAAGTGATTAATTAAAGTTAATAAATTAATGTAATTAATTAAGAATTAATGTAATTAATTATAGTTGATTAATTTATGGAAGTAATTAATCAAGGATCATTAAGTAATGTGAAAAATGAAGTAATAAATGGTTAATTACTGTGAATGGTTAAGGATAATTAAATTGTGTAATTAATTAAAGGCTAATTACTTAAAGTAAATAAGAATAACTAATCAGGATGATTAATTAAGATGGATAATTAGAGGATGATCAATTAATTGACTTGTAATTAATTAATAATTAATTAAGCAAGATTTATGTGATGAAAGTAATTAATTTAATTTATTTTAAATCAATTAGAGATGGAAGTAATTAATTTAATTCACTTTAAATTAATTACAGATGGTGATTAATAAATCGTTGCTTATGGATGTTGAGTGATATTAATTTTCTTGAATGGTTTGAAATCTCAGATATGAGATAAGTGATGCTGTGTGATATGGATGTTTTGGTTGAATATGATGATAATGTGAATTATCTGTTTATGATGATAATGTGAATTATCTGTTTGTGATGATAATATGAATTATCTATTGTGATGATATGAATTATCTATCTCTGTGTATATAGATAATAGAATTGAATTGTTTTAACTTTAAACCAACTTGGACCTAAAAGATGGCGATTTGGATTTCGATGAGACCGGGATCGGGTTTCCAGATTTGGATATCCGAAAACCACATCGATCCAAATTAACGATAGGTCGTGAATCTCAAGTGAAGATGAAGATTCATAGTGCAAGGGTTATTGTCGTTAACTCTGAGGGTAATTCCAAAATGAGTGTAACGGGATAATCCCTTCGGTTTCGTTCGAACCCGGAACGAACTTGTATGGATTGAATGCTTTCAACACATCGTCAGGTGGACGATGAGCATTCTAAGTGATGTGTTCTGATAAGGTAAATCATAGCCTCAAGCCTCATCAACCGGGAATGGCTAAAACAGGGGAGGTGCAGCAAGGCTTCGTGGGTAGCACCCACTTGAGAGTGAGATATACCCCTGTCTAGATGTCCCTTTTTATTTCAGCTGTGTGGGCGGTTGCTAGATACAACCGCGGTGGTGTCTTGTTCGGGACTGTCCAGTAAGGGATGGTTCCGGCTTTGTGTTGCAGGGGGTCGAGAGTGATCCTCGGTACGGTGATCTAGGCCACGTACTGTGACGGGCGGTACCCAGTAGCCCTGCCATTGTATGGAATCCAATCTCCAATAAGCGCCGTACGATTTAGTTGTGCCCAACTATGTTGGAATGTAATATGTAAGCATTCCAGCTATTTCTGTATTTTACTTGAGAACCCTAGACAATATTATAATATAACTGGATTTCCTATCAAATGTTTGGTTAGCGTAAGGTAAAAACTTACCCATCTTTATGTGTGGGGAGTCTTACGTGATACCTTTGTTTTTAAAAGGTTTTTAAGATTAAGCAACTTTAACCGTTTACTCATACCAGACCCATGTCTGACCCGGAGTTTATTTCTATTTTTCTTAAACTCTCGGGTACTCAAATTTTTACGAGTAGCCAAGGGATTCAGGTTAGCTTTGACGAATTGTGGAGGAGCAATGGAGCAGGAGGCTTCAGCGTTATAGGTATGTATAGTGTTCCGTTGTGTTGGTATCTCTGTGTAGTTTCTCTATGTTGTATTTGAGTTGTAATAACTAGACAGGTGTTTATAACTGTCTAGTATGTGATGTATAATCTGTGTATCTCTCATTGATGTTGTATATTATGTAATACTATTATGATTAATATAATTTATTCGTTCCGCTGTGAGATTCTGTTGTTGTTTTGTTCTTTCTTCTCTATCTTTTCTCTTTTCTATCCCTTTCTTTCTTATTGATGATGCATCTTTCTGTGGATAGAAAGGCGGGTCGTCACAGTTGGTATCAGAGCATAGGTTGAGAGAATACCTAAGCTCTGGAGTGGTGTCTATCTTGAGAGAGCGTACTTGTAATTTTTATCTATATACATATATCTATATTTCTACCTATCTGTTGGGTTACATGTTCGGGTTTTCCCATATAAGTTATAAAGGTAGATAAGGTAGTGGTGTGTGTAACACGACTACCAATGATTGGAGTTTGAATGTTTGAGGTTGGAAGTGTATTTGTCGAGACTGTAGACCTAATACCGTCTCGAGTGAGATTTGCTTGATGTAAGGATTTTATTGATCTTTGAAGGAAACCTGTTAAGATTCGGAGTTCATCATTTAAGTGCAAGTTTGATCGCGCTCGTGTGAGCAGATTTTTGAGAGTTTGGATCTGTCGGTTAGGTAGAAACAAGTGATGGTATGTTGGCAACCTCAGGAAGTAGTAGTTGCGTGGTGAGACACAGTGACTATGGATGTTTCCGAAGAAGTTTTCTTTGGAACAAGTTTGAGGGAGTGTGTTTGCATCGATGTTGAGACCGAGTTTCAGCTGGATGTTGTGTTTGGTTTGAAGTCCGAGTTTCTCAGAGGAGTTTAAGATTTGTCCAGAAATTTTCAAGAAAGCCAGCAGTTTGTCTACATTAGGAAGTTTAATTTCCATTGACCTAGGTCTGGAAGATACCGGTGGTTCAGCTCAAAAGATTTGGTGGAGCATTTGTGTTTTCTCTTCTGTATCTAGTTTCGAGTTTCTTCCAGCTAAGGGTAGCTGAAGACAGTACCCTTGACTGAGGACTCATCTGTTTCTTTGAGCAGTTCGTTTCCGATTATGGTGGATCTGATGAACTGTGTATCCAGGAGGTGTTGGTTAAGATTTTGCTCGAATTCATCGACATGCTCATCTACTTCAGATCAGAGTTGTGCAGCGGAAGCAAGGTGGCAGCTGTTCTAGAGTGGAAGCAACCGGAAGTTGCAGTGTTTTTGGATTAGAGAATTTCTACAGGAAACTTTTCTGGATTTGAGGCCAGATTGGCAAGTGTTTTTGTTTTGTCTTTTCTGGATAGGGAAAGTAAGCTGTAATCTACTGATGATGGTGGAGTAGTGTTGTATTCTGGATTTTGGGTAAATCTTGAGAGGATCTTTTTGTTGAGTTATTCTGATCCAGTTTGTTTATTGAAGCATCAGCGAAGATTGAGCTGGTCAGGAAAGGATGTAGGTAGTCCAGGATCGTCAAAGGAGTTTTGTGGATAAGAAACGAAGGAATTTGGAATTTGAAGTTGAAGACTTCGTTGTTGTTGAGATTTTCTCCGGTAAAGGGAGCATTAAGATTGGGTAAGACTGTGAGGTTAGCTCCGGAGTATATTGGATCTTTCTATATTCTTGTAAGGATAAGTGTTTTGAATTGACAGTTTGGAAGACTGGGATTCAATGTATTTCACGTATCTCTAAGGGAGTACATGTTTGGTCCATCTCTGATTTTGGAACCAGTAGTTCAGAAGGGTTTGGTTGTTGATCAGGTCTTGAGTGTGGTCAGATCTCTTGTATAGATTGTAGATCTAGATGAGTAAGAGCTCAGTAGCTCAGTAGTATAGCTAGTTTGGATTTAATAAAGCGAGTATTCCAGTGTCTGTACCTGGGAAACTCGGGAAATTTTAGGAAGCTTATCCGGATCTGTGTCTGAATAGCTAGTGTTGTTTGTTTGGATGAAATTGCTTGTTTGATTGTGTATGGTTGATATGTATGCTGAATTGGTTGAAATAAAATAAAACTTTGGATTATCTTTTATTTTAAATTTCAAGGATGAAATTCTATTAAGGGGGAAGGAATGTGATATCCCGGAATTTCAAGGAATTTAAAATGTGATAATCTCTTAATTAAATTATTTAAAATTTGATAAAATTGTTATTTTCAGATATAAATAACCAATTAATTAATAATGTGATGTTTTAAATTATGATTATAGATTGATTTTAAATAAGAATAATTATTTAATTTGTGTTATTTTATAAATAGATTTTTTAAATAGACCTGTTATTTCTAATTTAATAAGTGTTATTTAAAGGTGTATATATATGTGTGTATTTTAGAAGAAAATTATGATTTGTGAATTTAAAATAAAAGTGTTCCAATATAATTACAATAAAATCTATCTTAAATTAAAGTAAAGCTCTACTTATTCACATTTGATCTAAATATATAATTATGATGTAATCTAGATAAAAATGTTTAAAATAAAATAAATCTTATCAATATTAAATATAAGTATAAAACAAATATATGGTTATAGACATATAAACATAAGAAACTATGATATTTAAACATAAGTGAAAATAAATAAATAATGATAAATGAAGTGTTTGGTAGTTAAGTTTAGAATAGAAACAAATACATTAGTTAAATATATTAAGTGATAAATAGAAATAAATATCTCAAATAAAATAATGGTTATGTAAAAATATGAAATGAACACATAAAGATAAGTCTAGTATTATATAGTCTATAGGAATACATATATGTGTAGGCAAGTAATATATTATTTATACTATAACAATATGTTGATATGCAAGGCAAAAGAGGAGAATAAAATATATACAAGATTGTACCTTCAAAATAAAAGAAATGGTATGTGTAAACATGATAAGGAACAAGGCATTTAATGCCATCATCTCTAGCACAAGGAAAAATCATCTCAGCCCCCACAAGAGAAGAAAAATCTCTGATCAAGTCTTGTACCAGCTAGAAACAAAGATTATTTTTTGTACAAATGCAACTATCGGCCTGCACTTGTTTCTTATATGTCAAGCTTCTTTTCATTTTCGTTTATTAAAAAAAATGCAAACAAGGAAATTCCTCAAACCAGAAAGCCAAAACTTGAAACCTTTTTCCTCAAAACATTCTCAAACCTTCAACCAAAAACTGAAATCAATCTCTGTAGCCATTTTATCAAGGCTGGAATCAAGTCTAGTTCAACTAAGTATTTCAGTTCCAAAGATCTAAGCTTTCAAGTTTCCAGTTCAAAGCATTTCCTTCAACAATGCACAAAGTTTTCAGTTTTCAATCCAGTTTCCCAAACTCTCTGTCTTTTGAATAAGGTGAGTAAACATTTTAATTTAAAAGTTTAAGTAGGTAAATGATTGTTGCTTGTGAAGTTTCTTTGATGATGATTGCTTTGCATATAAGTGATTCCAGTTTTTTTTCAAAACCCAGAGCATCACAGTCTTTAATCCTCTGATCATCACCTTATATTAAAAAAATTTAACAAGCTTAAATTATTGTTCGATGATGTGATGCATGTTGTAATTCTTGAATCTATGATGAGATATATGCTTGCATGTTTGTTTAAGTATGATTGAATATATTAAGTTGAATCTGTGAAAACATCAGTACATCTGCTTCTCTGTTCCTATTCCAGGCTCCTGTTTGATTTTAAAAATTCTTCATCTCCAATCCATATTAACCTTTGATTTTAAAATAAAAGTTGATTTTTACAGTATAATGTTAATTATAAAAATGGTTTCAGAAATTTATAGTTAGAAATAAATTCAAATTTGGAAAATCACTGTAGAAAATCAAATTGGGTCAAAAATCAATTATTTCAATTCTCTGTTTTGATCATCCTGTCTGATTCGTGATGGTGGATAATGAATTTTAATGGCAATAGCTTGATTTTTAGTTTGATAATCAATTGGAATTTTCGAGTTGAACAATTTTGGGTATTTCATCAATCGTTGGCGATCGATGATGATTTGGAGTTCAGGGCTATTATCGAAGATGGCTTAGGGGATGTTGATCTCTAGAAAAATGGTTGTTGATTTTATCAGTGACTATGGTGATCAGACAACGACGATCTAGGGTTCGAAACCTAGTTTTGAACTGGGAGGTTGCGTGGCGTTTTCTGGTATCGATGGCGCATCAGAGTGGATCGCGTGAGAGGGGTTATGTCGTGTGGCCTATGATGCTACCTTGGTCAGAGTATGGGAAGCTACGGTGGACGGCATTAACGTCGACGAGGTCAATTAGTTGATCAAGTTTTGGGTTGTTGTTTGATCGAGAAGCTCGATTTTGCTTTCGAGCTTGCTTTGGATTTTGGGTGGTTGAGATCGAGGGTGGAGATGGTCAGTGATTTGTCGGTGGTGGTCGTGATGACCGGAGCGTCGTCATGCGACTGTGCACATGCACGTTATATCAGGAACGAATGGAGTTTGGGGAAACGATGATGTGCTCGGGAACAACTCGAAGTAGTTGGTGGATCGACTCGAAGATGAGAGAAGAGGAGGGAAGCTCGAAGTTAGCTCGGGGATTATGAGAAAAGACTCGGGTTTTCGTTGCATTGGCTCGAGTCATTTAGATTGAGATGCTAGATTTTAAATCTGAGTAGGAATCATAGTTCAGGGTTTAAAGTTTGATGACCATGCTTTAAAAAGCTTTAAAAATAAGTTTTGAAATTTAAAATTTGAAATAGTTTAAAACTATCACTTGATAATGTTTAAAACACTTAAAGGTAAGTTATGATTTGGTAATCTTAATTTATCAAGTTAAATGGTTATTTTATTTAAACTTAGTTAATGCTTTAATTAAGTAAAGTTAATTAAAGATAAAATGGTTTAAATATGTTAATGGGAATTAAGGCATTAATAATATAATGTTTTATCTTAAGATAATTAAAGTTTTAATGTCTTAGATTAATTAAGTTAATTAAGAAATTTAAGTATAATTAATTAATTTAATTAATTAAGGATAAAGGATTAATTAAGTAATTAATTAAGAATAATTAATTAATTTAATTAACTAATGATTATGATTGATTAATTAATGATTTGAGATTAATTAATTTGTAATTAGAATATACTTAATTAAGTAATTAGAGGTTGATTAATTGATTAATTAAGAAGTAATTAATTTGTTATTAAGCTTTATAAATTGATAATTAAGATTTATTAATAAATAGTTAAAGGATAATTGATCTACAATTAAAAGATTAATTAATTTGTTTAAAGGGTAATTAAGGAATGAATTACCCAATTGTAATTAATCAAATGAATGTGATTAATTTAAGATAATTAATTGATTTATTAATTAATGATAATATTGATGGTTGATTAAGTAAAATTATTTAATGAGATTGAATAGTATAATTACTTAGTGTAAGTAATTAATGTATAATTACTGGATGTAATAAATTAAAGGGAATTACTTAGGAGAAGTAATTAAAGATTTTTTACTTAGTGTAATAAATCAAAGGATTTATATAATTAATTAAGATAAGTAATTACAGGATGATAATTACTCTTTATGATTAAGGTTGATTAATGAAAGTGATTAATTAAAGTTAATAAATTAATGTAATTAATTAAGAATTAATGTAATTAATTATAGTTGATTAATTTATAGAAGTAATTAATCAAGGATCATTAAGTAATGTGAAAAATGAAGTAATAAATGGTTAATTACTGTGAATGGTTAAGGATAATTAAATTGTGTAATTAATTAAAGGCTAATTACTTAAAGTAAATAAGAATAACTAATCAGGATGATTAATTAAGATGGATAATTAGAGGATGATCAATTAATTGACTTGTAATTAATTAATAATTAATTAAGCAAGATTTATGTGATGAAAGTAATTAATTTAATTTATTTTAAATCAATTAGAGATGGAAGTAATTAATTTAATTCACTTTAAATTAATTACAGATGGTGATTAATAAATCGTTGCTTATGGATGTTGAGTGATATTAATTTTCTTGAATGGTTTGAAATCTCAGATATGAGATAAGTGATGCTGTGTGATATGGATGTTTTGGTTGAATATGATGATAATGTGAATTATCTGTTTATGATGATAATGTGAATTATCTGTTTGTGATGATAATATGAATTATCTATTGTGATGATATGAATTATCTATCTCTGTGTATATAGATAATAAAAACAACTTGGACCTAAAAGATGGCGATTTGGATTTCGATGAGACTGGGATCGGGTTTCCAGATTTGGATATCCGAAAACCACATCGATCCAAATTAACGATATGTCGTGAATCTCAAGTAAAGATGTAGATTCAGAGTGCAAGGGTTATTGTCGTTAACTCTGAGGGTAATTCCAAAATGAGTGTAATGAGATAATGCCTTCGGTTCCGTTCGAACCCGGAACGAACTTGTACGGATTGAATGCTTTCAACACATCGTCAGGTGGACGATGAGCATTCTAAGTGATGTGTTCCGATAAGGTAAATTGTAGCCTCAAGCCTCATCAACCGGGAATGGCTAAAACAGGGGAGGTGCAACCAGGCTTCGTGGGTAGCACCCACTTGAGAGCGAGATATACCCTTGTCTAGATGTCCCTTTTTATTTCGGCTTTGTGGGCGGTTGCTAGCTACAATCGCGGGGTTGTCTTGTTCGGGACTGTCCAGTAAGAGATGGTTCTGGCTTTGTGTTGCAGGGGGTCGGGAGTGATCCTCGGTACGGTGATCTAGGCCACGTACTGTGACGGGCGATACCCCAGTAGCCCTGCCATTGTATGGAATCCAATCTCCAATAAGAGCCGTACGATTTAGTTGTGCCTAACTATGTTGGAATGTGAGATGTAAGCATTCCATCTATTTCTGTATTTTACTTGAGAACCCTAGACAATATTATAATATAACTGGATTTCCTATCAAATGTTTGGTTAGCGTAAGGTAAAAACTTACCCATGTTTATGTGTGGGGAGTCTTACGTGATACCTTTGTTTTTAAAAGGTTTTTAAGATTAAGCAACTTTAACCGTTTACTCATACCAGATCCATGTCTGACCCGGAGTTTAAATCTGTTTTTCTTAAACTCTCGGGTACTCAAATTTTTACGAGTAGCCAAGGGATTCAGGTTAGCTTTGACGAATTGTGGAGGAGCAATGGAGCAGGAGGCTTCAGCGTTATAGATATGTATAGTGTTCCGCTATGTTGGTATCTCTGTGTAGTTTCTCTATGTTGTATTTGAGTTGTAATAACTAGACAGGTGTTTATAAATGTCTAGTATGTGATGTATAATCTGTGTATCTCTCATTGATGTTGTATATTATGTAATACTATTATGATTAATATAATTTATTTGTTCCGCTGTGAGATTCTGTTGTTGTTTTGTTCTTTCTTCTCTATCTTTTCTCTTTTCTATCCCTTTCTTTCTTATTGATGATGCGTCTTTCTGTGGATAGAAAGGCGGGTCGTCACAAATCTTGTAGAAGAATGACAAAATATAATAATCAAATAAATAGTTCATGAAGCTGTTTACATTACACATTTGATTATACTTTTACAACATCAATAAGGGTTATACATACAACAGAGACAAAATAAACAATGCAGCAAAACCACATGATGCAGGGGAATAATACTAGTAATATAATATACCAAATCTTCGTCTTCTTCCTCCAACATAATATGATCTTCAATCCACTAAAAACTTAAGGTTGACCCGAGCATAATGTAAAACAACGTACTCGAGTCAGAACTAAAATATCCTTAAGTCAAATCAATATCACATATAATAAGAGTGTAATGGCATATGAGATGTTAAGGGGTTTTACATCTCCTATCCAGTGTATAATGTGCGTGCAATAACTCAAAAGACGTGACGGGATTTTCCATCTCCTAAGGATCCGTTAAAATATCTATATATTGTAGAATACGCTATATATGTAATGTCAAATCAATAAAACAAATAATTTTCCTAGCATTAAGGTTTTACATTAATCCCCCTTAACGCGTTTTTAAGCATTAGCTTATAGTTTGCATATAACACCAGTAGCACGTCGAAGGTTAGGGATGCTCCATGATACGACGACACTAAACCAAAGTCATAGTGATCTCATATAAGAATAAAAGTATGATAAGGCACGTGACGCAATGCCGAAGGTAAGATATTACCAGCTCGAGTTGCAGGGCTGGTGGTAACGCATCGTACTCACGACCGCCCGCCGCGTTAATCTATCCCATATCGAGTCAAAGGGAGGTCATCTCCAATCAAGGTGCACCAATTGGAACCAACATCAAGGGTAATAGTATGGACCAAGTCCAAAAGAAAATCAAGGAACAGATGTCCGTTAGAGGTAGCTACCCTCATTGGCCTTGTCAAGCCGTCTGGTTTTAGTCATTTCAAATTGACACAAGTGTCAGCGCTATCCATCGTCATTCTCTTTCTTCAAAGCTAGAAACATACACCAAATCCAACCACTTCATTCAGGAGTCTCCTCCATGTACATAGTTGTTAAAGTAGTTCCAACAATGACAGAGGGTGTGCCAATAATTGGCCCCGGTCTCTTTAACAACCAAACGTCATTTTACACACCGAATCATTACTTGATATCAAAATATCATATTCACTTCAAAATATCGCATTTACTTCAATATGTCATATTCACTTCAAAATATCATTTTATTCCCCACGAAATCAATTTCACTTCAAAATCATTATATTCACTTCTAATTAATTTCATTTCAGAATACGAAATCAATTTCATTTCAAAATCATTATATTTACTTCGAAATCAATTTCATTTAAAAATCATTTCAAATTTTGACTAAGGTTATAACTTCATTTTAACCACATTTGTATTTTAATCAACGATTTAAATATAAACAGTTCCCAACTTGAACCGTTTGAATTTTTTTGAAAATGGTTTGAATAGTTATAATAGTTTAGATAGTTTAAAATAGTTTAGAAATTGAAAAAAGTTTGATATAAAATAGTTTGAGTATTGAAAATGGTTTATATATTAAAATGGTTTGAAAATTTAAATAATTTTAAATTTTAAATTGATGAATTTTAATACTGTTTATAGTAAAATAGTTTATAGTGAAAATAGTTTCAAATTTGAACCATTTCTTTTCATTTCCAATAAATCTGAACTCATGTTCATATTTCAAATCCAACGGATGCAACTTTAAATCTTTCAATTCAATCTACACAATTCCGATTTCAATTCAAATCAACTTCGATTTCAATATTAATTAACTTCAATTTCGATTTTAATTCATTTAACCTTAAATTCAATTCAACGATTCGATTCAATGGTTCAAATTTCAATTTAGTTCTTATTTTAAACCATTTCAATTTATATAAATGTCAAGTCCAATTTCAATTTACCGATTTAAATCACTTAAATCAAATTAAACTTTAATGTTGAATTTAAGGTTCAAATCATTAAAATAATTAAATTTCGGGCCTAAATTTGAAATATCCATCAATATCACTTTTACTAGATAAATTCGAAGTTCAAGTAAATGTTCAAACCTTTAAAGCAATTCAATTTCCACAATTCAAGTCATATGTCGATTATAACATCACATTTCAAATTTAATTCTTTAAAACAATTACTTTTAACCAATTTCGATTTCAACATTTTTTGAGAGAAATGTGGGATCCTTAAAAAAGGAGAGCACACATATGCGTGTGTGTGTATCACTGCAAACAAAAGAGCTGCCAACATGCTTGGCAGGTAACAAATCATAATACAAAAATCAAAGAAAAAGAACTCAGGTACTTCAAGAATGAGCTTCGGCAAGGCCACCGCCCATTATACCTCATTATCGAGCTCCGACAAGGCCACCACCTGATATTGAGGTGTTAGAAGAACCCAAAAAATCCATGACAAAACCCAGGATGGATGAGATCGATAAGCAGCTCCAGCAGAGAAAGAATGCCTCACTGCAAATGTGGAAGATCTAGAATGAATTCCTCCCTGCAAATACGGATGATCCAGAATGAACGTCTCAAAAAAGCAAATGAACCATGATGCGACCAAGTGCACCTAGGAGATCAACTAGCAGCTCCACCGCTGAAAGAAAACCACACTACATACGCGGAAGAACCGGAAAGAACCCATCACTGCCAGCACAGAATGTCCAGAATGAACATCTCACTGTAATCATGTCGATAGCAACCCTGAAAACGTGCAAAATAGTAATCTAGCACCATTTCTGGCCTAAATCTATAGCTTTAAATGGATCTAAAGGAAAATATAAGAATAGTACATATATATGTATATAAATAAAATTTATATACATATATATCTATTGATGAAGTAAAATTAATAAAACTAAAGTTAAAATTATAAAACAGTAAAGAAACTATAATAAGTGAAAGACTAATAAAAGGATCAAAGTTCATTATGCAACATCTTAGCTAATTCTAAAGTTAAGAAATAGTGATTTCGAAAACTAAAAGACATAAAAAGAAATAAAATATGAACCTAAAAGCCTATAAACTATAAATCTAGAAAATTAACATTATGCTCCTTTGATCAAAACAACATTATGATAATCAGTAAAATCATCATTCAAATTCAAGAATTTATTAGTGCTATATTTATTATTATTAAAAATATTGTATTTTTGTTTAAATAACTTAATTCTATTTCTAACCTTATTAAGATATTCTTTAAAAAGATTATTTTTGCTAATCTATATTTAGGATTTGAGATCCAATTGAAACAAAATGATGCTATTGTAAATATCAATCTATTAATATGACTATAATTATTATTAAAAAGTCTATGGTTTCTCTCAAACCAAATATACCAACATATTATAATGAATAAAGTATCTAGTAAAAATCTATTTCCTTTTTTAAACTTGAATCTTAAATTATTCCAGTAGAAACCATAATTATATTGTTATAACACTGCATGTTCCCTTAGTTATTGTTAGAAATCCCTATGGGTTGAAATGATACATAACCAAATGATCTACAGATTAGGGAAAAATCGTTATGGGTTGAAATGATAAACTCGAGCGATTTTATGGATTTGAATTTATTTTGGGATTGCGGGTTGAAATGATATATATCCATATATATAAAATATTTGCGGACTGAAATGATAAATATTCGTACCACTTGACCATAAGGTAGAAAATTATATACGGACACCTGATTGATTAAATTAAATGATTTTAATCCTTAAAATTTGAATTCAGTTAAATGATATTTTGAAATAAATTTGATTTGTATAAACTGGATTATTTTTGAAATCCAAGCTTTAAATGTTGAAATTGGAGTTGGTTTAATGAATTGTTAAAAGAATAAAATGGAAATGTCAAAGTTGAATTTGAAATATAACTGAAATTTATCGAAATGGAGGTATTGGAAATGTTTAAAGATTTAAACTTTGAAATCTATGAAATTGAAGTGGTTTAAAATTGTAGTTCAACCATGGATTTATAATTAATATAAATTGAGATGGTTTAAAGAAAATTGAATTGAAAGTTTAAGTTCGAGATTAGTGATTTGAAATCTGGACATGGTCCAGATTTGTTGAAAGGGATAAAATAGTTTATTTTCACATTAATTTCAAACTTAATTATTTTAATATATACTATCCAAAGATTTATTATTCTAGAAGTCCTGATTTTTAAGATTTTCAAACTATAAAACTAATTTAATCTATTTTCAACTATTTTAAACTGTTTTGATCAATTTAAACTATTTTAGTTTATCTTAATCTATTTTAATCTATTTTAACCTATTTTAAACCAATTAACCCATTTTAATCTATTTCAGATTTATTTAATCTATTTTAAATCTATTTAATATATTCTAAATCTATTTCAACTTTTTTAAATCCTTTTAAACTATTTTGAAAACTATTTAAACTATCTTAAATCCACCTAAGCTATTTTAATCTATTTTTAAACTAGTTAGAGTATTTTAACTATTTGAAAATTTATTTTAAGGTATGCTAAACTATTTATAACTATCTAAACTATTTTCTAAATTTTAGACTGTGTAAAGAGGAAGTGTTTATATTTTAAATCCTTGATTTTTTTAAAGCAAATATGGTTAAATGATGTTATAACCTATGTTGGGATTTGAAATGATAGTTGCTAATGAAATGACATATTTGAGTAAATATGATGATTTTGAAATGAGGATTTAATTAACCCATCTTATCGATAATTTCAAAAGTGAATATGATTTCGAAAGTGAATATGATGTCGAAAGTGATATGGTTTGAATTGAATATGATATTTTGATATCAATTATGAAACAGTTAGAAATTTAAAAGAACCATCCGGTGTGAAATAATCGTTTAGTTGTTAAAGAGACCGGGATTGGATATTGTCATACTCTCTGCCAATACCAAAACCACTTTGACAACTGTGTAAGTGGTGGAGATTCTAAAATGAAGTAGGATGGTTTGATCAACGATTCTGTATGAGGTATTATCGTAGCTCTGACTCCCGTGAGTCAGCTTGATGTAACTAAAACAGGAGCCACGCCGGGCTAAGTGAGGTCGCTCCTCCTATCGGGCACATTTCTTCGATACCATATTATGACTTTGTGATTGATTTGGTGGCCACCCCTCGATTTGATTATGGGAGTGTGTTCCGAGGTGGGCGGTAGTAACTACTATGTGTTACCACCAGTCTAGATCCACAAAACGATAGTATCCTACCCTGGGTATTGCCTCGCGTGCCTTGTCACATGCCTTATCGCGCCCATTACGAGTTTTGTTTGTGTTGTACCTTTGGAGCTCTCCCATATAGCCCACCAGTTTACGGTGGAGTTTACAGTACTATATAGACTACGACATTATATAAAATGTGTTAGGGGCGATATGGGTAACGCCTTAACGCTATTTTAATACTTTACTTTACTGTAGACACTATTATAATAGCATATTGTACTATGTATGTAGATAGTTTAACAGATCCTTAGGAGATGGAATCCCGAACATCTCTTAAGTTATTGCACTCACGTTGGACACTGGATAGGAGATGTCAAACCCCATAAACATCTCTGATGCCTTTAAACTCATATTTATCTACTATTGATTTAACTTACATAAGATCTTTTAGTTCTGAATCGAGTATTTTGTTTTTCCAATTCGCTCGGGTCAGTCTGAGCTTCTCAATGTATCGAAGACTGCTTTTGGAGGACGAAGACGAAGATTTAGTTCTATGATTATTTATTACGTTATGCCCACTATATCTTGTTGTTCTGCTGCATTTATTTATTTATTCATGCTGTATGTAACTCTGATCTGTATTGTAAAAGTATAATCAAATGTTATTTGTAAATAGCTTCATGAACTGTTTATTTGATTATTATATTTTGTCATTCTGCTACGAGATTCTGTGTTTGTTTTTCTTTCTTTTTCTTCTTTTCCTTAATTACCACCATAACAATCCTCCTTTTTGAATGGTTTGAGTTTGACATGTGTTGTTTGTTATCGATTTAAACTTTCCAAAAGGGTGGGTCGTTACATTTGGTATCAGAGCTTTGATTCAGCGATAACCTTAGCTTTATGGGGTCTGACTCATTAGAATATAGGGTAGTAATAACCTAGAATGAGTCTGTCTGAGTGTATATATGAAAGAGAATACTTGTTAGTGTTATAAAATGTTTTTATATTGTGTTAATTTGTTCTATTTAGTATATATGAATCCTGGTCGGTACATGGGACGCTATGGCATCGATAGGGATTTCTAAACACTTAATAGGGCAGACCGACACAATATTGTTTTGAAATATAAATAAATGAAATAATTTTGCCTAGTATTATATTTTGTATATAAAAGAATAATCTTTATAAATATATATAATTGTATGTGATATGTTTGGTTGTTTGTTAGGAAGTGAAATTTATAAATATTAGTTGCAAAAATGAGATTGCAAATAAAATAAACATAAATTGGAAATTTAGAACTTAAGGGTTTTGAATTTGTCTTCAAAGGATTTTAGAGTATAATATTAGTATTACTTGGAAATATTTCAATATGATTTGAAAAAAATGTTTTAAAGGAATTTTGAAAGGAAATAAGTTCTGTACTCCCCTCCCTGTCGCTAGAAAATAATTTCTTTGATGAGTGCACGCATCATCGACATTCATTTTCGAGTTTCAAAGTAGGAAGACCGCTGTAGTAGTTTTACTACGCCTTTGTTTTGATAATGAATCTTAAATTTTTATTCCTAAATATGATTGGATAATTATAAGTTATGAGTATATATATATATATATATATCTATATATTATTTTAAATGATTTGGAATGTAACTCGGAGTTAGTTCTTAAACTTTCTGATAATTAATAGTTTTCAGTTATTGTGATAGAATGAAATCTTAACTATTTTAATAATTGGAAGCCTCTAAAATGGAAATAAGAAAGTAGATGCTAAGAAATTAATGAAATATACAAGAAATTAGAAGTTTGTAACTTGTAAATCAGAAGATGTGGAATATTGAACATTTTGTTAACTAAATAAATAAGATGAACTTGTGTAACATTCAATTACATTCTAAAAGACATATATATAACTTACCAAAATATTTAAAAGTTGAAATGTTAATAAGAATATGTAATAGAATATTATACAAGTACAACTTAGGAAATGAAAGTGTTCAATGGAATTATGTTTATAAATGAAGAATTAAGATGTATAAGAATGTTATAAACTTAAGTTAATAATTTGAAATGATGGTGATTATAATTAATAAAAAGGTGAATACTGTAAGTAAAGGATTATAAACTTAAGTGATGTTGAAGCCAATTATAATTAAAGTAAATAGTAAAAGTGAATACTATATATGAAAGAAATAAAAGTGAAAAGAAAAAAAGAATGAAAATCTAAGTATGAGTGCTTCGAAAATGAATATTGATGTAAAAAGGAAATCAAAGTAAATAATATATGTGAAGAAAACTAAAATAATGTATGTAATACTTAAATAATGAATTCAATGATTATTTTAATAATTGAATTGAAATAACTTATGTAAGCAAATGAATATAAATTAATGAAAATAAGCATTGTATGAATAAATGGGAATGAATTTTGTAAGTAAGGAATGTAAATTTAAGGGAATAATCATTGTATGAAAAAAATGAAGTGTAAATGATATGAAAGGAAATTAATAAGAATAAACGTAAATAATATGTGACGCCCGCCCTTCTTACTTCGAAAAACGAGTCTTAATGTAGAAAGAAATAGGTAGGAAAGAGAATAGATAGAAAGAAATAACTAAACAAATCACAACATCTCACGACGAAATGGATAATATATATTACAAAACATATATCATATAGTCACTTATACAATTTAACAGAGTCGTAATTATAATACATGCATCATATTCAGATAGTCGTAACGACATGTCCATTCATTACAAGCCAAAATATAGACATAGATACCAATACAGTGGAATATAGATATAGCTAGATATGTTGAAGCCACCTGCTCCAACTCCTCCTCCAAAATACGTCAAGAGAAAACCTAGAATCACTTGGCTACTCATAAAAATTTGAGTACCCAAGAGTTTAGGAAAAAACAAAAAATAAAATCTGGGTTAGACATGGGTCTGGTGTGAGTAAACGGTTAAATTATTTTAAATTTAAAAACATTTGAAAACAAGGGTATCACGTAAGACCATGCCGCGCATAAACACGAACGGGTTTTTCTCTTACGATAACCAAAACACTTGATAGGATATCCAGTGATATTATAATAAAGCCTAGGCTTTCCAAATAAATAGAACATAGCTGGAAAGCTTGCATCTCACGTTGCAACAAATTTGGGTACAATCAAAAAAGTATGGCACTTATTGGAAATTGGGTTCCATACAATGACTGGGCCATTGGGGGTACTGCCCTTAATAGTGCATCTCTAGAAAATAACACCGAGGACCACGCCGGGATCCCTTGCTACACAAGACCGCACTACCCCTAACCTGGATAGTCCGAATAAGATTACCCCACGGTTGGGATCATCAATTGCACCAAACATACTGAGTAAAAAAGGTACTCTAGATAGGGATAACGTTACCCTACTTGGGTGTGACCCACTTAGCCTTGCTACATCTCTCCCGTTTTAGTCATTCCCGGTTGATGAGGCTTGAGGCTACGATTACCTTTCAAGAACACATTCACTTGGAATGCTCATCGTCCTCCAATGACGATGTTCTGATAGCATTCGTCCATACAAGTCCGCTCGGGGTTTTAACGAAACCGAAGGCACCATTTCCACTACACTCATATTTGAATCACCCTTAGAGTTAATGACAAATAGCCCTTGCACTCCGAAATCTTCATTCCGGATCTTCCCTTGGAATCTTCCCGAATTAATCGTTTATTTTGGATCGATGTGGTTTTCGGATAATACTGATATCCGATCCCGGTCTCGTCGAATCCAAAGGACAGATTTTTCAAAAGCCAAGTTGTTTAAACAAACAAATCAAATTCAGATGCCACAACTACAAATGGAAATTTAATTACATATGTCTATTTCGAATAAAACGTGTCGACTTTTCATTTCAACCGCTCAATTCATTTGGCTACTTAGTGTTACAGGCAATGGAACAAATTTGAAATAAACATTCCAGAGTAATCAAGCCAAATCACATATCGTTAAACTATTATAACGATTTTATTGCAAATCTTTAAACGATTTACAAATCAGCATTTTGCTAAATTTAATTAACCGAATCTAGTTATCTTTATAACCAATTTTCTTATAATTTTATAAAAACTCATTTTCAAATTAAAATTAACAAACCATCTAATACTAACTTTATTAACTAACTTAAGGTTTAATCAATTTAGAATTTAATTACTCATTAACTTTAATTATTAAAATTAATTTAATTTTATATTGCCAAAATATACAAAAATTATTTTTGCTTAAATACTTGGTGGTAGGACCAAAATACAAAAAGGTTTCATGTTGATTAGAATTTAATAAAAGGAAGAAGTTGTTTTAGAGAGTAAGAGATTTTTAATAAAACCTTTGTTAAATTTTATTTTATTTTAAAAAAACCACCCGGCCTGTGCGGCCCAAACAAAATAAAAGGCTTCACCCACTTACTTTACTTCTTCTTTTATTTCCATTGTTCCTTCTTCTTCTTCCCTTTCCTTATCTTTTTCTGTTCCAACCTACACACGAGTATCACCGTGCACGTGTACACTTCAGCCGCCACCCTCCTCCTGCCGCCGAGACCTCGAACAAACCACCCACGTCCAACTCTACTCGACCACACACCTGGAAAGCCCGACCAATCCCTTGTTCGAAAACTCGAACTCCACCCAAAATAAACTGGAGCCTTCATCCTCCATCGTCCACCTCGCTTGACCACCTCCGACCACCGGCCATCGCCAAAATCCACCAGTAGCTTCGCCACCTTCTCCTCTTCCAACCCCCCCCCCCCCATACCGCACGCTTGAAAGCCCTTCACGTCCCCACCATTCCTCGAAAACCAAACATGACCAAACCCCACTCCCTAACCCTACTTCACCTCCGACCGACACCACTCCAGCAAATAAAATACCACACCATTTTTCGCTAACTCCCCGACCACCAAACCACTTCCGCGCCATATCTCGACCCACGACATTCGGTGGTTCGCCGAAATTTGACCAAAAATGAAAACCCGTTCATCCCCTTTTCCCTCTCGTATACTTGACAAAAAATGCCTAAACCTTTTCCAAAATTCATCGTTCTGAAAGGTGATCACGTTCATATAAGCAAATGAATGAAATATGATTTTCGAATTTCTTCCATTTTGGGTTACTTACTGTAAAACACGTTTTTCACCTTCCATACTTAATAAGGTTCAATGAAACCATTTAAAAAAATATATATTCAAAATTGAATAGTTTTTCTTTTTAAACACAACCTAAAACTAACCCGGGTGGGAGGTAGGGGTTTTAGATATTAAGCGTAACATTTGTTTTTCAATATACAGAGCAGAATAAAAAAGTGATGTATAGGCCTTTGAAGTTTAACCAGTTTATACAGCAAGAATATATACAAATATATAAGCATAGGCAACACTTTCATACGAACAACTGGACAATCAAAAGTTTCATCTCCATATCCAGGCATATAAGCATAGGTTATAGTACAAAGGAGTTAAGTTCACTCACAGTTTTTGTTGAAACAGAGACACTGCTTTTTCCCTTTTTTCCCTTTGTTTTGATTGCTTTCCTTAAGCTTGCACAGGAGTTTGAATAGTTAAACTCTGTTACGTTTAAAGTATATATTCTTTCCCTTTTTTCGAATGCAAGAATGTTCATGGTGAGTACTAAGGCAGTGGTATTTATAGATAGAGGATAAGGCTGAATCCCATCTTCATGTACAGTAAGTTCAACTGTAACATCCTGGTATTTTCAACCATTCGCATCCACACATGTCAGACTTGAATTGCTCAAAATATCAGATTGTTAATTTATATTTGGCCAAACTCAACATATACAGTAAATAAATAAATCACAGAATCACAGACACAGAGTATTATAATAATAAGCAGCGGAAACAAAAGAATAGTAGTTCATGAAGCTACTATATATATAACAGAGTTAAAACAAGATACAACAGAAGTCTCGAATATATAGAAGTCGCAATACAATGGTCAAATACAAGATCTGAATATATCACAGGAATCAACTGAATAACTGCAAGATGAATAAGTGGATGGATCTCCAAGCGAAGCTCCAACTCCAAAGGTGAGTCTCAAATGCTGTGACACTCAGTCTGACCCGAGCGTAAAGCAAAACACAAAACACTCGAGTCAGGATTAACATTCTTATATCAATAAATCCAACTCAAGTGAAATATCAACTGAAATACAAATAACTTATAGGATGGTAATCATATCCTATAATAGAAAGGTGGAATTTCTTATTCAAATGTTTTTCAGAGATTAAAATTTTAGACTTTTAAATCATAGCTTCCCGAATATATATATATATATATATATATATATATATATATATATATATATATATATATAAACACACACACACATACACATAGATATCTATAAAAATCAGAATTTATTATTTGACTGATAAAATAATATTCCAATATTTAAAATCAGTAAATTAGTCAAATAACAAGTGTCAAAATCCCCGGGTCATTACATTCCTCCCCCTTTAAAAGAATTTTCGTCCTCGAAATTTAAAAGCAAAGAAATAATTCAACTCGTAACAAAAAGTTGTATATTCATATTGCAAAGCACATACATCAGTCATATCCTAACAACCATAACAAATAGTTATTCACAAAACAAAACAACCCTAACTATCCTGACAAAAATTCCGAATAGGCTTCCTTCACATTATCCAGAGTTTCCAAGGTACAATCTCTTGAATCCTCGCTTCATTGGATCTTAACCAACTTCACCACCTTATTCCAGAGCTTCTTCTCATCCTGGTCAATAATCTGAACTGGATGCCTGACTATGGTCAAGTTTGGTTCAACCTCCAAATCTTCCTGGACTGATGGTTCTACAACCAATGATGGATCATGCATGTATTTCCTTAAAAGAGATACGTGGAATACATTATGAATTCTTGCCATCCTTTCTGGTAATTCAATTCTATACGCAAGAGTACCGATCCTTTCAAGAATACGGAAAGGTTTGATAGATCTTGGTGCCAATTTTCCAGTCTTGCCAAATCTAATCGCTCCTCTTATCGGAGACATCTTAACAAATACCAGGTCTCCAACTGCAAATTCTAGATCTCTCCGCCTTTTATTGGCGTAGCTCTTCTGATGATCCTGGGCTACCTTCATTCTCTTCTTGATCAGTTCTACTTTCTCAGATGCTTCCCGAATCATGTCCGGACCAAGGATTAAACAATCCCCTGACTCCACCCAACAAGCTGGTGATCCGCATGGCCTTCCGTAGAGAGCTTTGTAGGGTGCCATCTCTATGCTTGCCTGGAAACTATTATTGTAGGAAAATTCTACCA
Source organism: Allium fistulosum (assembly GCA_030737815.1). Taxonomy (NCBI): domain Eukaryota; kingdom Viridiplantae; phylum Streptophyta; class Magnoliopsida; order Asparagales; family Amaryllidaceae; genus Allium; species Allium fistulosum. The sequence goes on from CM060905.1 coordinate 1,152,779,248, forward strand.
GATGTAAATGATCTTCCAAAGACCCACCAAAATCTAAAATGCAGGCCCTTAACATAACTTCCAGAATACGGTTCAGCCTCGCAGTTTGCCCGTCCGTTTGAGGGTGATAAGCAGTGCTTAAACTTAACTTCGTACCAAGGGCTGTTTGCAAAGCTTCCCAAAATTTACTGGTAAAAATCGGGTCACGGTCACTTACTATGATTATGGGAACTCCGTGCAATCTCACGATTTCCCTCATGAAAATCTCTGCCAAGGAAGTTGCAGTTCTAGTTGATTTAACCGGAATAAAGTGAGCGCTCTTGGTTAGCCTATCTACAATAACCCACACTCCCTCATTCCCTTTTCTAGTTCTGGGCAACCAATCGATGAAATCCATCGATATCATCTCCCACTTCCATTTCAGGATCTCCAGAGGTTGTAACAGTTCCACTATCTTCTGCTGATCGCCTTTTATCTCTTGACATCTTGCACACTTACTAACAAAGGTAGAGATATCTTTCTTCATCCCCGGCCACCAAAAAACTCTTCTCATATCTTTGTACATCTTATTCACTCCTGGATGGATACTTAACCAAGATTTGTGGCCCTATAACAAAACTTCTTGCCTCATTACATTCACATCTGGAACGCACAACCGCCTATTTATCCTTAAAGCGCCTCGACCATCTACCTTAAAATCCGAATACCGACCCTCCTCAACTCCCTAAATTAACTCTTCTAGACTTTCATCTTCTTTTGATTGCTCACAATTCTTTCCTGAAGAGTTGGGGTAACCTCCAAAAGAGCCAAGACTGCATTCATACTCAAAGTGTTTGCCAACACATTCGCCTTTCCCGGTGTATAGAGAATATCCAAATCATAGGATGCTAGAAATTCCAACCACCTTTGTTGTCTCAGGTTCAGATCCTTCAGGGTGAAAAGATACTTCAAGGGTTTATGATCCGTGAAAAGCTCGAACTTTTCACCTAATATAAGAAAGAAGTTCACTCCTAAATCTCTAAGGGTTAACAAGAAACTAACAAGAGATAGAAGGATCCTTACCTAACAGGTAGTGCCTCCACATTTTTAGTGCAAATACAACAGCTAGCAACTCTAGGTCATGTGTAGCATAGTTCTTCTCATGAGGCTTCAACTGCCTGCTTGCATAAACAATCACCCTACCGCGCTGCATCAAAACAGCTCCTAGCCCCACTCCACAAGCATCCGTGTACACTGCGAATTCACTGTTCCCATCTGGAACAGCCAAAACAGGTGCACTGGTTAATCTCACCTTCAATTTTTGAAACGCTTGTTCACACTTTGGAGTCCATTCAAATTTCTCTCCCTTCTTTGTCAGCTTGGTCAAATGGGAGGAAATCGTAGAATAATCTTGAATAAATCTCTTGTAGTATCCTGCCAAACCAAGGAAACTACGAACCTCCATAGGAGTCCGTGGTTGCTTCCACTCCTGAACAGCCGCCACTTTTTCTGGGTCCATTGAAATACCATCTCCCGATACAATGTGCCCTAAAAACGTTACTTCCGATTGCCAAAAATGGCACTTTGAAAACTTTGCCTTTAGGACATGCCTTCTCAAGGTTTCCAATACCACCTCCAGATGATGTCTATGCTCCTCCACTGATTTAGAGTAGATAAGAATGTCGTCGATGAACACTAGCATGAACTTGTTCAGAACATCTCGGAAGAAACGGTTCATTAGGTCAACAGAATAAGCCTGTGCGTTGGTCAGCCCAAAAGGCATAACCAGCCACTCAAAGAAACAGTCAGGCCCTCTAAATGCAGTTAAGGGTATACTGTCTTCAACAACCCTTAGTTGGTGAAATTGTGAAACTAATTCCATTTGCGAGAATACAGTAGCCCCATGAAGCTGGTCAAAATGATCGTCGATGCGAGGTAAGGGATACTTATTCCTAATGGTCAGCTTATTCAACTCCCTATAGTCTACACATAATCTTAACGATCCATCCGACTTGGCTGCAAACACTACAGCAGACCCCCAGCTCGAACGACTAGGTTTAATCAATCCTCTCCTCAACAAATTCTATGTTTGACTCACCAACTCTTCCCTTTCCTTTGGAGCCATTCTCCTTTTTGGTTGGACTACAAATCTTGCCCCTGGAACTAAATTGATACGAAATTCGATCTCTCGATGCCGGGGTAAACCCTTAACTTCTTCAAAAACGTCAGGGAAGTTTTTAACAACTTCAATGGATCTTAATCCTTCTTGAGCTGCTTCAAGCACATGCAAGAGACTACACATATGAATTTCAGGGATATCACATTTTACCCTTGTAGTCCTCCCCAACTCGGTTTCCAAAGATATGGTTCTCTCCTCACAGTCGAGAACAGCTTTATACTTTGTTAACCAATCCATTCCAAGTATAAGGTCAAACCCTTTAAAATCTAATATATAGGGGTCACACGAAAAGCTATGAGAAAGATAAGTAATTCTCAAGCCTTCACAAATCATATTCAGTTGGGTCACTCCCCTTATGGAATTGGAGACGCAAATAGAATTGTCTACAGTACTAGGGATAAGGTGAAATTTCACTACCGTTTCCAAAGAGATAAAGCTAAGAGAAGCACCAGAATCAAATAATACTCTAACATAAATACCATTTAAAAGCAAAGTACCTTCGAGGACGTGTTTACCCTTCACATCCGTTGAAGCTGATGGTCCATTCTGGATGGCAAACACCTTGTTTAACTACGCCTTCTGTAGGAGTGGGCAGGCCTTCACCATGTGCCCGGGTTGATGGCAATTGAAACACAGAGTCTTCTGAACCATTTGAGAAATAGGTCCACTTTGCTGCTTCGGGGTTTCACGTCTCGGACATAAACTGGCAATATGACGTTTCTGTTTGCAATTATAACACTCACCGTTTGCATATTTACCTCCTTGTTTTCCTTTCCCTTGTTTCTTCCAATTCGGGTTAAACTTTCTCTTATTCAGATCTGTAGCACCGCCACTTTGTGTTGCAGCTGTTGCTGGGGGTTTCTTCTCCAAAAGTTCTTTATACCTCAAAGCCATATCCACAAGCTCCACAAACGATCCCTTAAGATAAGCGGTCATCTTCTCGTGGAATTTTGCCCTCATACCTAATACAAACATTTCATTTTTCTTAAGAGGGGTGTCTATGAGTCCATGGCCATAATGGGATAACTCATTGAACTTCGTTTTGTACTCAGCCACTGACATGTCTTCTTGCTTAACATCTAGGAAACTCCTATATAATCGGGTCCTACCCGCAGTCGACATGAACTACTCCTCGAACACCTCTTTGAATTTATTCCATGAAAATTCATCTTCGGGGATATCCGCTGTGACCGAGTCCCACCATGTGGCCGCCCTTTCTTGTAACTGCCATGATGCCAGGACTCATTTTTGTTCATCAGAAAGACCCAAACCCTTGAAATTTCTTTCACAAGAGTGTAAGCATGCTTGTACCTCGATAATAGATTCAGTACCCTTAAAGGGTCTTCCTCCAAGATTCGGAAAGTCTTTGCACAGAGTTGCAAAGTTTACTCGAGGCTGTACTAGAGCTACAGCCTCAACAGCTACTCCGCCATCTCTAACATTAGGGGTTCTTCCATTAGTGGTTATTGTGCTACTGGCTCCTCTACCTCGCCTTTCCCTTGTGCTCATTGTTTACTACTTGGACATAGTAAGAGGATACTTAGCACTAGGACGAAATACATTCCAAAGATGGCACTAATAATATTTTATCAAAGCTAAGCTAACTATCAGGAAGGTATATATACGTATTAATTTTTTTACAGATACACTCTCTCAAGATTGATATTAACCCAAAAGCCTAGGTGTTCACTCAACCTAGTGCTCTGATACCAAATGTGACAGCCCGCCCTTCTTACTTCAAAAGACGAGTCATAATATAGAACGAAAGAGGTAGGAAAGAGAATAGATAGAAAGAAAGAACTAAACAAATCACAACATCTCTCAGCGGAACGAATAATATATATTAGAAAACATATATCATATAGTCACTAATACAATTTAACAGAGTCATAATTATACATACATCATATTCAGACAGTCATAACGACCTGTCCATTCATTACAAGCCAAAATACAGACATAGATACCAATACAGCGGAATATAGATATAGCTAGATACGTTGAAGCCACATGCTCCAACTCCTCCACCAAAATACGTTGAGAGCAAACCTGGAATCACTTGGCTACTCATAAAAATTTGAGTACCCAAGAGTTTAGGAAAAACAGAAAATAAACTCTGGGTCAGACATGGGTCTGGTGTGAGTAAACGGTTAAATTATTTTAAATTTAAAACCATTTGAAAACAAGGGTATCACGTAAGACCACGCCGCACATAAACACGGACGGGTTTTTCCCTTATGATAACCAAAACACTTGATAGGAAATCCAGTGATATTATAATAATGCCTAGGGTTTTTCAAATAAATAGAACATAGCTGGAAAGCTTGCATCTCCCGTTCCAACATATTTGGGTACAATCAAAAACGTACGGCACTTATTGGAAATTGGGTTCCATACAAAGACTGGGCCACTTGGGTACCGTCCGTCACGGTGCATCCATAGAAAATAACACCAAGGACCACGCCGGGATCCCCTGCTATACAAGACCAAACTACCCTAACCTGGATAGTCCGAATAAGATTACCCCACGGTTGGGATCAGCAACCGCACCAAACATACCGAGTAAAAAGGGTCTCTAGATAGGGAAAACCTTACCCTACTTGGGTGCGACCCACTTAGCCTCGCTGCATCTCCCCTGTTTTAGTCATTCCCGGTTGATGAGGCTTGAGGCTACGATTACCTTTCAAGAACACATTCACTTGGAATGCTCATCGTCCTCCAATGATGATGATATAATAGCATTCGTCCATACAAGTCTGTTCGGGGTTTTAACGGAACCGAAGGCACCATTTCCACTACATTCATATTGGAATCACCCTCAAAGTTAATGACAAATATCCCTTGCAATCTGAAATCTTCATTCCAGATCTTCTCTTGGAATCTTCCCGAATTAATCGTTTATTTTGGATCGATGTGGTTTTCGGATAATACTGATATCTGATCCCGGTCTCGTCGAATCCAAAGGACAGATTTTTCAAAAGCCAAGTTGTTTTAACAAACAAATCAAATTCAGGTGCCACAACTACAAATGGAATTTTAATTACATATGTCTATTTCTAATAAAACGTGTCGACGTTTCATTTCAACCGCTCAATTCATTTGGCTACTTAGTGTTACAGGCAACAGAACAGTTTTGAAATAAAAATTCCAGAGTAATCAAGCCAAATCACATATCGTTAAACTATTATAACGATTTTATTGCAAATATTTAAACAATTTACAAATCAGCATTTTGCTAAATTTAATTAACCGAATCTAGTTATATTTATAACCAATTTTCTAATAATTTAAAATCAATTATAAAAACTCATTTTCAAATTAAAATTAACAAACAATCTATTACTAACTTTATTAACTAACTTAAGGATTAATCAATTTAGAATTTAATTACACATTAATTTTAATTATTAAAATTAATTTAATTTTATATTGCAAAAATGTACAAAATTGATTTTTGCTTAAATACTTGGTGGTAGGACCAAAATACAAAAATGGTTTCATGTTGGTTAGAATTTAATAAAAGGAAGAAGATGTTTTAGAGAGTAAGATATTTTTAATATAACCTTTGTTAAATTTTCTTTTTAAAAAAAACGACCCGGCATGTTCGGCCGAAACAAAAGAAAAGGCTCCACCCACTTACTTTACTTCTTCTTTTATTTCCACTGTTCCTTCTTCTTCTTCCCTTTCCTTATCTTCTTCTGTTCCAACCTGCACATGAGTATCACCATGCACATGTACACTTCAGCCACCACCCTCCTCCTGCCGCCGACACCTCGAACAAACCACCCACGTCCAACTCTACTCGACCACACACCTAGAAAGCCCGACCAACCCCTAGTTCGAAAACTTGAACTCCATCCAAAATAAACTGGAGCCTTCATCCTCAATTGTCCACCTCGCTTGACCACCTCCGACCATGGGCCATCACCAAAATCCACCAGTAGCTTCGTCACCTTCTCCTCTTCCAATCCCCCCATTCCGCACGCCTGAAAGCCCTTCACGTCGCCATCATTCCTCGAAAACCGAACATGACCAAAACCCACTCCCTAACCTTACTTCACCTCCGACCACCACAGCAGCAAATAAAATACCACACCATTTTTTGCTAACTCCCCGACCACCAAACCACCTCCATGCCAAATCTTGACCCACGACATTGGGTGGTTCGTCAGAATTTGACCAAAAATGAAAACCCTTTCATCCCCCTTTCCCTCTCGAAATACTTGACTAAAAATGCCCAAACCTTTTCCAAAAATCATCATTTTGAAAGGCGATCACGTTCATATAAGTAAATGAATGAAATATGATTTTCGAATTTCTTCCATTTTGGGTTACTAACTGTAAAACACGTTTTTCACCTTCCATACTTAATTAGGTTCAATGAAATCATTTTTAAAACAAACTATATTAAAAAATGAACAGTTTTACTTTTTAAATCACAACTGTAACGACCCAGAATTTTTGATAATTAAAATTCGAATATTTAATTAATTTTAAATATTAATAAGTGAAATTAATAAGTCGAATGATTTATTTTTCGAATATTGGATTTAATTTGATAATTAAATCGATAAATTAAATAGTGAAATTCCAGAGATAATTGAAAATCGAGTTTAATATGATTGAAATTGATTTGGAAAATTTTATTTAATCATACTGGAGTTATAGAAAGGTTATAGAACTTTTAAAATTGAATTTGGAGTTAATCTGTGAAAATTGAATATTTTAATATTTAATTATCGACTGTATAAATAGCCAATTTTCGAATAGTCTCAGATTTCGACGAAACCAGTTTCATCGGATCCGTAATGTGATATTATTGTAAGATTTCAAATTTCATAACTTTTGGATGTACCGTTTGTCCGGGGCAAGCCAAAACACATCGAAATCGATTTAAATCGGTTTAATTTAAATTGATCGTTTTTCTCCGTATCTCGCTCAGATGTCCGAATTAGCTCCCGAAACACGTTCCATTGCGTTCGGAACGCGGGGTAAACCATAGAAACGTCAGCCGGCACGCTCGATTTCGAGTTCGAAAAATCCGGATGAATAGTAAATTGGAAAATTTTCTATAAAAGACCCTCTCTATCTTCACTTTGCAAACGACTCACAAACCCTAGGGTTTCTATCAGCAGCCGCCATGTTTATTTTCGATGGCCAGAAAGCTTCGAATTTCTTCCATCAATTACTCCCAATCCACATGCTTTTAGCAAAAATTGTCAACTAGAGATTTGTAATGCTTCGCGAGATCTATCGATCTATATGGATATGATCATTTTTAAAGCTTCGTTGGAGGCGCAGCTGGCCAGGAAAGTCACCGCGTTTGGCTTCGTTGTGCGTGCGCTGGGGCTGGCCGAGCTGGCCATGGTGGTAGGCGGTGGTTCGTGAGGTGATGGCGGTTCCGGTGGTGGTAAGTTGATGGGGTGAAGATCAACGTAGTGGGGTGCGGCATCAAAAATCTCGAACGGGCTGATGGGTTATCACGAACGCGTGATGCCTGGGAGGGGGAGAAACAAAGGCAAAAGTCATGGCCCTGATTTCTCTTGTTCAAATTATACGGCAGTGATGGAAAGGTTGTAAAAATATTAAAAAGAAAATGAAATTATTCTATTTAAAATTGTATAAAGTTTGAATTACCATAACTTCGTCATATATTATCAGAATTCAACAAATTTGGTAGCGCCGGAATCGTAGAAACACATACTACGCAATGCAACTGGATTGGAGCCATTTGGAGCTAGTTTGAATTTCGGGTAAAATTAAACGCGCGTTTAATTTTATTCGAAATAAACGCTGGAACGGAACTTAAAATCAAGGTGAGATCTTCTCACTCAAAAATTGAAAAGTGGAATTTTCAGTTATTGATTTGATTGCTATTGGATGTGATATTAGATATAGTAGGATATATATCTATATATAGCAATATATACATATTGGCATATGTATATATTGGATTGATTGATTTCCCGCCTCGTATAGCGGATGAGACCCTATTGCGCCGTTAGTAAGCGGATTATTTTTATAAAACCCATATACCACGATATTCCACCTCGAAGTGGAATGGGTATTGTGCTAACATCTGTGGATGCAGGGAAACAGGTTGGAGGGATCCAACTGGATTCCTCACCAGTATTTATTTATTTACAGATATTGATGTATATTCTGTTATCATATGTTGATATATGATGTTTGTTGTTGTGATTGACTAATTGGTGCTGTTGCATCATCGGATTCAAGTTTTGAAGTTTAAAAATAACGACTTTTACTTTAAAAGGATTTTAAAGTGATCTTTGAAATTATACGTTTTATTGAATTTTTGAAGTGATTTATTTTAAATAAATAAACGTTCAAATTTTAAAGTTATAAAAGTTAAGATCTTTGTGAAATATAACCGAAAAGTGATTTTTGGAATAAATAGTTGATCGATTTATAAAATGTTTTAAATTGAGATTTTTAAAATATTATAAACGGTTTACTTAAAAGGTTTATAAAGTTGACATTTTATAAATTAAAATGTTGGTATTATAAAACGAGTTTTTATAAGTGTTAAAAAGAAGTATAAGTGAATGAAATAAAAAGATTTATAACGTGAAGTTATAAAGTGAATAGATATTGTAGAATGAAAGATTTATAAGTAATTTACTTATAAATTAGATTTTTGCACTTAGATGGGATATAAATAGAAATTGCTAAATGAAATGATTTCATAAGTTGAAATTGTTATAAAGTATAAAAGTGATTTTTAAACATTGTTTATAAATCCGAAAACACTTATTTTGATAAGTGAATTATAGAAGTTAATAAAAGGAGATTTATTAAATTGGAGTTGTTAGAAAATAGAATAGAATTTATAAACGTTGTTTTATAAATTCGAAATCAATTAAATTTGATAAATCAAATATAGGAAGTTATTAAAGAAGATATATTCGCGATTTGGATAGCGAATTTTTATTGAAATATAAAGGTGTAGAGATTATTGAAAATTGGTTAGTGAATTATATTCACGATTTTGGACAGTGAATATATTGTTAAGTAAAATGGATTTATTTTTGAAAAAGTGATATTAAAAATGAAGTTAAACATTTTAAAGATGTTTTAAAACGTGTGAACTATCGAAATCATAGATTTCAACATCTATTGTTGAAATAGACGTTTTCAAAAAATAAGGAAATGGTGGACTATAACACTGTTGTTATAGTAAATGATTTCCAAAAGGAAATCTTTTTATGTAGTATTGGGATTTATATATCTATTTTAATTTCGAATCCCTATACTAGTGATTTTGAGTCGTCGTAACGATGTTTTACGTAACATTCGTTTTGACTCAAATAGATGTTGTTAAAAAGAATGATTTCCTTAAAGAATGAATATGTACTTAATATTGATTTAAGTATATCGAATATTTTCAAGTGTTGAAAATAAAATAGATTTGTGAATTACTTATTATTAAATAAGTATGGAAATGCTTTTCCAATATGAAATGAAACGTTTGAGAATTTATCTTCTTAAAGATAAATTGAAATTGAATATTGAAATCGATTTGAAAATCGTATATCAATAGATATTTTGAAATATAAATTCACTATGGAATTTATAAAAGAAATGGAAATTCGTTTTAAAGATAAACGTCGATTTATTTTTGAAGTGTGGAAATTTTATATCTAGTAAAGATATTCTGGAAGATAAATAATTTGGAAAATTATTTGGAATCTGATGATGTTGCGCATCTTTATTGATAGTTAAATAACCGACTATCAATAATTACCTTGAATGGTATTTGTTGTGAATTGGATGAATTTGAATGCCACACTTATTTTTAAATAAGCGCTCACTATTCGGGTTAACCGGGAAAGGACCATGGGGTCATATAACCCATTCCGAATATGTGATACGTCGTTATGAATTGCATTTGAAGACCGGTGTTGAAGACCGAATATTTTTGAAAACCGAAGGATTACCGTCGAGTTACTCTACATCGGCTGATCTCTGATTTAGAGGTTTTATCACCCTTAGTGACGGGAAGTCCGGACGTGATTAGAAAATTATCCGGATATGCAAGGGCTTCGTGAGAAGTGCCTTCGGTTCTGTTCGATCCTGGAACAGACTTGTATGGATTGTATGTCTGACGTTACAATTTGAGATATAAAGCTGATTTCTTTCAAATACATTCCTGTTGGTGGCGGAGAATTTATTCTCTTAGCTTAACACCCTTCTCTGAGACGTACGAGCTCAGAGGTTATGTAGTTGAAATTTATCAGCGATATACTCCCAATTTGGTAACGTGGCATACTGAGTATTGCTGTGTGATGATCAGTCTTTGATCATTTGTGATATGATCATTTGTTTGATCTTATATCTTTGTGATCATAGGTTGATCATTTGTTTGACCCGAAGCAGGGCTTTGTAGAAAGCGTAGCTTTGTGGACGAGACTTCGTCGAGCCTCACACCTCGGAAATGGTCGAAACAGGAAGGATGCAGCAAGGTTCTAGGGAGTAGCGCCCCTTAGTGTATGTCATTCCTTCTGGATAGAGGTGGTATCATGGTATGGAGCCCAGATACTTAACCTATGTTGATACTGCTTATTATGTGGTTTGTTGCGAATCGGGGATCCTCGGGAAGATCGGTTACGATCGGGGGATGGCATACGCGTGTCAGTAGTTACCTATTTTTGCAGAGGTAACCCGGCCTTGTGTTGGCAGAGATCCGGTTAGGTTCTCGGGTCGTCTATTCCAGGGACGTACACATTGTGGAAAAGGAAGTATCTTAGCCTGACCATTTGTTGGAAATCCAAAGAAACAATATGAGCCTTGTACGGTATTAGTTGTAGAACCTATCATTCACTTATTGTGGCGCCCCACTGTTTGGATGGTAGCTATGGTAGGCATAGTTCGAAATGTCTATGCTGGCTAAGATTTATATTATACTTTCGAAATGTTTTCTACACTATGCACTAATAATAATATAAAAAAATAGATTTGATTTTGCGTAGTAAGCATCTTTGACTATCATAAGAAGAAATCTCCTCCAATTCTGCGTTTGCATTGTGTGTGTGGTGGGAGGTCTTATGGTAGTTTCATTTTCCAAAAGCATTGCGAATTTGTTTTATTTTCTTTGTGAAAAATAACTGTTTTACGATCTCACACCAGTCACCATGACTGACTCGGAGTTTATTGTTCCCTTCTAAACTCTGGGTGCCCACCAATTTCCACACGGGCAGTCTAGAGTTAGATTATCAGGATATTCTGGATATTCTGGAGCTTTGGAGATAAGCTGGATGACGAGACGTAGTATTTGTATCTGATAGTATTTATTCCGCTGTGTATTCTGTATGAGGACAAGTTTATATAACTGTCCATTGTTGTATCTAGTTGTATATTGACTCTGATTGATGTATGTATAAACTGATATAGTTCTTTGTTTTAAAAGACTAGTGTTTATCTATTATATATTGTTCCGCTGCGAATGTGAGATTCTGATATTGTTTTCTGTTCTGATGTTGTTCTGTTGTTCTTCTTTCTTCTTCTGCTTTCTTCTTCTTCTCTTTTTCTTCTACTTCTTCTTTCTAAAACCATCACTATTCGAGTTTCCGACGTTCGATTTCTCGGAAGTCGATAAAGTGAGTATCGATGTCGAATTTTCGAAAGTCGAAAATTTCGGTTCGTGACAAAGTGGTATCGGAGCATATGGTTAAGCGACAACCCTGCTCTGTTGGGTGTTACTCATTAGAGATAGAGTGAGTAGTACTCTAGAATGAGTTGAGGGTAATAATAGATACGAGTGCGTATTTCTTAGTGAATATAAAATTATTTTATATTGTGATGATTGGTTTGTTGAGTGGTATATGGATTCTGGTCGGTATTGTCCGTACAACTCTATCGATAGGGATCTCTAAACACTTATATAGAACAATTCGGCACAGTATTGTTTTAAATTGGGTAAATGAATTATTTTACCTCGATTATATTTTATATGTAAAGGAATAATTTTTCAGAATTATTAAAGTATATATATATATATATGAATTGGTTGTTTGGTTGTTAAAATGTATATATATATACAAGTTAATTAAAGTTGTTTGAATAAGTTAAATAAAACAACAATTGTGAAAGAGTAAATTGTATAAACCAATGAATTATAAAGATGAAGTTATAATTAATATGATTTACAATTGTGGAATAATCTTATATATATAAAGTGAAGTTGTATAAGTAAAAGATTTGTAATTGTGATTTATAATCTGAAATAAAATTCCAGAGAAGTTTTTTGAAAGGATTTGATATTTTGGAAAAATGTTTTAGAGTGATGAAAGCTCTAAACTCTTTTCAGGTCGCTGGAAAATAATCCTGATGATGATGGCCACATCATTAGAATTCATTTTCGGGTTTCCAAAAGAGGAATTGCTGCCAATTGTTTTAAATGGAAGTTGTTTGGAAAATTTGGATTTTGTTTTAGAAAATTCAAAGGATAGTTTGAATTGTTTTCAAAAATGATTTTTTTTGAAATGTTGGTAAGACTCTGGAATCCTATTAAAAATATTTATGGAATACTATTGAATTCATAACTTATACCATTCGAATTTTGATAGAATAAATCTAACTTAAAGATGGAGTTAAATTAAAGAAAGTATAAGTGAATAAATTTGAATAAATGAATATGAAAATGAAAGTTGAGATTCATTTTGAAGTTGTAAGCAATAGAATCGAATTGAATAATTATAAATGAAAGATGAATTAAAATTCATATGGAATTGGAACTCCAGTTTGAATGTAAGTAGATTTAACCGAAGTGGTAAATTGAAAATAAATATAATGTGTATAAGGAATATTTATATTGAACCTAAGAAATGAAGAGTGAAATTCTTAAGTGAAAATTTGATATTGAAATTATTCTAAGTTAATGATTGAATGAAGATAAAACTGGAATTAAAACTGAATGTTGAAAACAAATTTGAATAAAAAGAATTAGAATTTGTGATGAATTAGTAATTGAAACTAATTTGAAATAGTGCAGCTATGAATGAAAGATAATTGATAAATTCAATATTCAGAAGTTAAATAGAATTCAAATTGAATTGAAATTGTGAATTGAATTCAAATAAAATTTGAAATGTAAAATTGAATGATTATAGATATGTAACTTCGATAGTGAACTAAAAATGTGTAAGAAGTAAGTATCGAAATTTTGTAATAGAATTTGCAAAATAGTTTGAATATATGTAACTAGATATTATGGCTAGTAGGATATACAGGTGTATAAAGGAGTTGGAATTTTGTTTTCAAAGATAAATTGAATTGCTCGACAAAAAGGTATGTATTTTGAATTTCAATATGAGATTTGCTGATTTCTTGTCTAGCCGCTTGGCTTTTTCTTTTTCTTTTTGAAATATGAGAGTCCGTAGGGACGTTTTGTAGTAGTGCCGTATTAGCCGCGCAAAGGAGACGCTGGCTTAATTTTTCGAAAATTTAAGGCGTTAGAATATTTTTGAGAAAATTGGAAAAAGTTGAAAATTTTGAAAACTTAGTAAGATGTTTTGAAAGAAGTTTAACTATGGATTTTGGAAAAGTTAAACACTTAAGAAATTTGAAAATCTAATTTGAACAGTTTGTTTTGAGAAATTAACGAATTTTGTATCTTTTCCTTACTTGGTAATTTCGAGGACGAAATTCTTTTAAGGGGGGAAGTTTGTAACGACCCAGAATTTTTGATAATTAAAATTCGAATATTTAATTAATTTTAAATATTAATAAGTGAAATTAATAAGTCGAATGATTTATTTATCGAATATTGGATTTAATTTGATAATTAAATCGATAAATTAAATAGTGAAATTCCAGAGATAATTGAAAATCGAGTTTAATATGATTGAAATTGATTTGGAAAATTTTATTTAATCATACTGGAGTTATAGAAAGGTTATAGAACTTTTAAAATTGAATTTGGAGTTAATCTGTGAAAATTGAATATTTTAATATTTAATTATCGACTGTAGAAATAGCCAATTTTCGAATAGTCTCAGATTTCGACGAAACCAGTTTCATCGGATCCGTAATGTGATATTATTGTAAGATTTCAAATTTCATAATTTTTGGATGTACCGTTTGTCTGGGGCAAGCAAAAACGCATCGAAATCGATTTAAATCGGTTTAATTTAAATTGATCGTTTTTCTCCGTATCTCGCTCAGATGTCCGAATTAGCTCCCGAAACACGTTCCATTGCGTTCGGAACGCGGGGTAATCCTTAGAAACGTCAGCCGGCACGCTTGATTTCGAGTTCGAAAAATCCGGATGAATAGTAAATTGGAAAATTTTCTATAAAAGACCCTCTCTATCTTCACTTTGCAAACGACTCACAAACCGTAGGGTTTCTATCAGCAGCCGCCATGTTTATTTTCGATGGCCAGAAAGCTTCGAATTTCTTCCATCAATTACTCCCAATCCACATGCTTTTAGCAAAAAATGTCAACTAGAGATTTGTAGTGCTTCGCGAGATCTATCGATCTATATGGATATGATCATTTTTAAAGCTTCGTTGGAGGCGCAGCTGGCCAGGAAAGTCACCGCGTTTGGCTTCGTTGTGCGTTCGCTGGGGCTGGCCGAGCTGGCCATGGTGGTAGGCGGTGGTTCGTGAGGTGATGGCGGTTCCGGTGGTGGTAGGTTGATAGGGTGAAGATCAACGTAGTGGGGTGCGGCATCAAAAATCTCGAACTGGCTGATGGGTTATCACGAACGCGTGATGCCTGGGAGGGGGAGAAACAAAGGCAAAAGTCACGGCCCTGATTTCTCTTGTTCAAATTCTACGGCAGTGATGGAAAGGTTGTAAAAATATTAAAAAGAAAATGAAATTATTCTATTTAAAATTGTATAAAGTTTGAATTACCATAACTTCGTCATATATTATCAGAATTCAACAAATTTGGTAGCGTCGGAATCGTAGAAACACATACTACGCGATGCAACTGGATTGGAGCCATTTGGAGCTAGTTTGAATTTCGGGTAAAATTAAACGCGCGTTTAATTTTATTCGAAATAAACGCTGGAACGGAACTTAAAATCAAGGTGAGATCTTCTCACTCAAAAATTGAAAAGTGGAATTTTCAGTTATTGATTTGATTGCTATTGGATGTGATATTAGATATAGTAGGATATATATCTATATATAGCAATATATACATATTGGCATATGTATATATTGGATTGATTGATTTCCCGCCTCGTATAGCGGATGAGACCCTATTGCGCCGTTAGTAAGCGGATTATTTTTATAAAACCCATATACCGCGATATTCCACCTCGAAGTGGAATGGGTATTGTGCTAACATCTGTGGATGCAGGGAAACAGGTTGGAGGGATCCAACTGGATTCCTCACCAGTATTTATTTATTTACAAATATTGATGTATATTCTGTTATCATATGTTGATATATGATGTTTGTTGTTGTGATTGACTAATTGGTGCTGTTGCATCATCGGATTCAAGTTTTGAAGTTTAAAAATAACGACTTTTACTTTAAAAGGATTTTAAAGTGATCTTTGAAATTATACGTTTTATTGAATTTTTGAAGTGATTTATTTTAAATAAATAAACGTTCAAATTTTAAAGTTATAAAAGTTAAGATCTTTGTGAAATATAACCGAAATGTGATTTTTGGAATAAATAGTTGATTGATTTATAAAATGTTTTAAATTGAGATTTTTAAAATATTATAAACGGTTTACTTAAAAGGTTTATAAAGTTGACATTTTATAAATTAAAATGTTGGTATTAGAAAACGAGTTTTTATAAGTGTTAAAAAGAAGTATAAGTGAATGAAATAAATAGATTTATAACGTGAAGTTATAAAGTGAATAGATATTGTAGAATTAAAGATTTATAAGTAATTTACTTATAAATTAGATTTTTGCACTTAGATGGGATATAAATAGAAATTGCTAAATGAAATGATTTCATAAGTTGAAATTATTATAAAGTATAAAAGTGATTTTTAAACATTGTTTATAAATCCGAAAACACTTATTTTGATAAGTGAATTATAGAAGTTAATAAAAGGAGATTTATTAAATTGGAGTTGTTAGAAAATAGAATAGAATTTATAAACGTTGTTTTATAAATTCGAAATCAATTAAATTTGATAAATCAAATATAGGAAGTTATTAAAGAAGATATATTCGCGATTTGGATAGCGAATTTTTATTGAAATATAAAGGTGTAGAGATTATTGAAAATTGGTTAGTGAATTATATTCACGATTTTGGACAGTGAATATATTGTTAAGTAAAATGGATTTATTTTTGAAAAAGTGATATTAAAAATGAAGTTAAACATTTTAAAGATGTTTTAAAACGTGTGAACTATCGAAATCATAGATTTCAACATCTATTGTTGAAATAGACGTTTTCGAAAAATAAGGAAATGGTGGACTATAACACTGTTGTTATAGTAAATGATTTCCAAAAGGAAATCTTTTTATGTAGTATTGGGATTTATATATCTATTTTAATTTCGAATCCTATACTAGTGATTTTGAGTCGTCGTAACGATGTTTTACGTAACATTCGTTTTGACTCAAATAGATGTTGTTAAAAAGAATGATTTCCTTAAAGAATGAATATGTACTTAATATTGATTTAAGTATATCGAATATTTTCAAGTGTTGAAAATAAAATAGATTTGTGAATTACTTATTATTAAATAAGTATGGAAATGCTTTTCCAATATGAAATGAAACGTTTGAGAATTTATCTTCTTAAAGATAAATTGAAATTGAATATTGAAATCGATTTGAAAATCGTATATCAATAGATATTTTGAAATATAAATTCACTTTGGAATTTATAAAAGAAATGGAAATTCGTTTTAAAGATAAACGTCGATTTATTTTTGAAGTGTGGAAATTTTATATCTAGTAAAGATATTCTGGAAGATAAATAATTTGGAAAATTATTTGGAATCTGATGATGTTGCGCATCTTTATTGATAGTTAAATAACCGACTATCAATAATTACCTTTAATGGTATTTGTTGTGAATTGGATGAATTTGAATGCCACACTTATTGATAGTTAAATAACCGACTATCAATAAGACCGGTGTTGAAGACCGGATATTTTTGAAAACCGAAGGATTACCGTCGAGTTACTCTACATCGGCTGATCTCCGATTTAGAGGTTTTATCACCCTTAGTGACGGGAAGTCCGGACGTGATTAGAAAATTATCCGGATATGCAAGGGCTTCGTGAGAAGTGCCTTCGGTTCTGTTCGATTTCGGAACAGACTTGTATGGATTGTATGTCTGACGTTACAATTTGAGATATAAAGCTGATTTCTTTCAAATACATTCCTGTTGGTGGCGGAGAATTTATTCTCTTAGCTTAACACCCTTCTCTGAGACGTACGAGCTCAGAGGTTATGTAGTTGAAATTTATCAGCGATATACTCCCAATTTGGTAACGTGGCATACTGAGTATTGCTGTGTGATGATCAGTGTTTGATCATTTGTGATATGATCATTTGTTTGATCTTATATCTTTGTGATCATAGGTTGATCATTTGTTTGACCCGAAGCAGGGCTTTGTAGAAAGCGTAGCTTTGTGGACGAGACTTCGTCGAGCCTCACACCCCGGAAATGGTCGAAACAGGAAGGATGCAGCAAGGTTCTAGGGAGTAGCGCCCCTTAGTGTATGTCATTCCTTCTGGATAGAGGTGGTATCATGGTATGGAGCCCAGATACTTAACCTATGTTGATACTGCTTATTATGTGGTTTGTTGCGAATCGGGGATCCTCGGGAAGATCGGTTACGATCGGGGGATGGCATACGCATGTCAGTAGTTACCTATTTTTGCAGAGGTAACCTGGCCTTGTGTTGACAGAGATCCGGTTAGGTTCTCGGGTCGTCTATTCCAGGGACGTACCAATCGTGGAAAAGGAAGTTCCTTAGCCTGACCATTTGTTGGAAATCCAAAGAAACAATACGAGCCTTGTACGGTATTAGTTGTTGAACCTATCATTCACTTATGGTGGCGCCCCACTGTTTGGATGGTAGCTATAGTAGGCATAGTTCGAAATGTCTATGCGGGCTAAGATTTATATTATACTTTCGAAATGTTTTCTACACTATGCACTAATAATAATATAAAAAAATAGATTTGATTTTGCATAGTAAGCATCTTTGACTATCATAAGAAGAAATCTCCTCCAATTCTGCGTTTGCATTGTGTGTGTGGTGGGAGGTCTTATGGTAGTTTCATTTTCCAAAAGCATTGCGAATTTGTTTTATTTTCTTTGTGAAAAATAACTGTTTTACGATCTCACACCAGTCACCATGACTGACTCGGAGTTTATTGTTCCCTTCTAAACTCTGGGTGCCCACCAATTTCCACACGGGCAGTCTAGAGTTAGATTATCAGGATATTCTGGAGCTTTGGAGATAAGCTGGATGACGAGACGTAGTATTTGTATCTGATAGTATTTATTCCGCTGTGTATTCTGTATGAGGACAAGTTTATATAACTGTCCATTGTTGTATCGAGTTGTATATTGACTCTGATTGATGTATGTATAAACTGATATAGTTCTTTGTTTTAAAAGACTAGTGTTTATCTATTATATATTGTTCCGCTGCGAATGTGAGATTCTGATATTGTTTTCTGTTCTGATGTTGTTCTGTTGTTCTTCTTTCTTCTTCTGCTTTCTTCTTCTTCTCTTTTTCTTCTACTTCTTCTTTCTAAAACCATCACTATTTGAGTTTCCGGCGTTCGATTTCTCGGCAGTCGATAAAGTGAGTATCGATGTCGAATTTTCGAAAGTCGAAAATTTCGGTTCGTGACAACAACCTAAAACTAACCAGGGTGGGAGGTAGAGGTTTTAGAAGTTAAGCATAACGTTTTTTTTAATATATAGAGTAGAATAAAAAAGTGATGTACAGGCCTTTGAAGTTTAACCAGTTTATACAACAAGAATATATACAAATTTATAAGCATAGGTAACACTTGCATATGAACAACTAGACAATCAAAAGTTTCATCTCCATATCCAGGCATATAAACATAGGTTACAGTACAAAGGAGTTAAGTTCACTCATAGTTTTTGTTAAAACAGAGACACTGCTTTTTCCCTTTTTTCCCTTTGTTTTGATTGCTTTCCTTAAGATTGCACAAGAGTTTGAATAGTTAAACTCTGGTACGTTTAAAGTATATATTATTTCCCTTTTTTCGAATGTAAGAATGTTCAAGGTGAGTACTAAGGCAGTGGTATTTATAGATAGAGGATAAGGCTGAATCCCATCTTCATGTACAATAAGTTTTTATCTGATTTTATATTATTTTTTTCATTTTCTTTGATTTTGAAATCTGACCTGATTTGAAAACTTGGTGATTTGATTATTGAGAGGAGGATTTGATTTATTATATGCTTGAGTTGATATGCATTTATTACTATGTTCCCTTATATACATATATACTTCATATATATAAACATAGCTTTGTCTTGTATTACTTCTATAAATTTGTACATATACCCTATAACTAATATACAAATAAAATTTTGCCACTTACATGTATTTATCCTTATATATATATATAATCTTAATTTTTATATCAAAGTTATGTATATACCCACTCATATATATATATATATATATTCGTGTGTGTGTGTGTGGAATTTTTTATTAAACTGTTTTTCAGAGATTAAAATTTTAGACTTTTAAATCATAGCTTCTCGAATATATATATATATATTCATAGTATCTATAAAAATCAGAATTTATTATTTGACTGATAAAAATAATATTCCAATATTTAAAATCAGTAAATTATTCGAATAACAAGTGTCAAAACCCCCAAGTCATTACATAATATTTGGAATTATTATTTGTTTGGCTTATAAGATGATTGGGAAAGGATACTTCTAACTCTATAAAGATGAGTAAATAATCTATTATGTTTTATCTAGAACTTGAGGGATAAATCTCGGCCGTTCAACTGGAGGACGATCAACATCAGTGGATCGGCGATTGGAGGATATGGTTGCATGGAGATTGGCGAGTGGAGCGCATCAACATGGTTTTTTCGGCGATTGGACGGTCAGATTCGCCTCGATAATTGGATTTGGGTTTAAAACCCACGGGGGGGGGGGGGGGGGTAGAGCTTTTGACGCCGATCAGTGGCGACGTGGAGGTCGTGGTTGGCAAGGGAGGTCGCACAGGTGGAGGCGCCCTCGTAAGAAAGGTCGTGGCGTGTCAGAATTCGACGTGGTGGCATGCGTTTGAGGGTGAAAGGTGGTAGCGGCTGTTCGAACGAGGGCGCTAGCTTTTGCAGAGTGATAGAGACAATGACGTGTAAGTTATTTCTTTTATTATTTATTTTATTTTATTTTATATCGTATAACTTCTAATCGTTATAATTTTTATGTACGAGGTCTGATTTAACCGTTATTTGTTCCGCTGCGATCGTATCGAAATTTCGGACATTATGGAACTAGTTTGGATGAATTATGAGACTGTTCAAATTTGGGCCTTAATTTGGATTTCAAATCGATTTGAAATCAAAGGTGAGTATTTTAACCCACTCACAAGTACTAGATTATCTTATGTGTATGATGTGTGTTTATTGTTTGATGATAACAAAATATATATCGATTTTTAGATGTGTTTGCAGATTGTACACATATAGAAATAAATATTGAATATTAATATTATTGCACAGAATTTGACAAATTCAATCAGTATTTTTATTCAATATAATATTTTATATAATACAATGTTTTCAGTTCACACACTAATTTCCTACATTACATTGATCTCATACATATCACATTTACAGTTTGTCCTCACTACATCACTCATACACTCAGTCTTTTGCATCTGCATTGTCCAGCTCCAGTATTTGTCCTGTCTCCTGTGTACCTGTATAATTAACAACTACAGCAGTAATCTGAAAAGAAACAAATTTTAATTTGCAAAAATATAAAATTTGTTTTTAAAGCTGTCTCAGATATATGGGTTATCATCATCATCTTTGATTGTGTAATATCTGTGCATATCAGTATTCATATCAGGGACAGGAAATTACAAGTGGCTGTAGTACACACGTATGCACGTGTGCACTGCCTCGCCAACTTGAGTGCACAAGGTCAAATCAAAATCAGATTCAACACAAGTGCAAATGGCCTCGACCAAAATATCAATGATCACTGCAACAATGAAACTGTGCATGTACACAGGTCAAGAAAGTCAAAACAAAGAAATACAAACATGTATCAGTGAATCTGCATACATGAACATCAAAATTACTCAAGTCAGCAGTATCATCGAGCAAGTGCAACCAGACAAGTAAACAAGCAAACAATTCGAGCAGAATGAAGATCAAAGTAAGGTGATGACACAAAGCATGTCAAAGACAGGGTAAAATGTAACTCGAAGTTCAAGTGAACCAGTGCAGTAAACACCCAGAATATCATCACCGAACAGATGGTCAGAGACAAGATATAATAATCTGTAATACAAGGTAAAACAGATGTGAGTGCAGACATACAATGAAGACTACACATTCAGACTTTACCAAGACCACTGGTTCAAGTAATTCCAGAAGTCAAAACAGTTTCAAACACAAGTGCATCAAGTCAATCAAATGCAACATGATGTAGCTGATCAAGTTCATCAATGCAAAGTCAGGTATTAACATAGATGGTCAGAGAATTATAAACATGAATGCAGACTAAAGCTCACAGGCCAGAAGCATGTTGAAGACTCAATACATAAACAAGTCAGCAGTAAATACAAAGTCAGATGATCAGAGAAGAAGCTCCCATCAAAGACAACAGTAAACAAATCAAAACAGTGGTTAAGTCAAAGCCAGAGCTACCAAAAGATCAGGGATGAACACAAAAATGCTCAGAGCCGAAGTCAAGAAAATTCAAGTCAAAGTCGTATATGTTAATCACGTTTACAAGTTGAAAAAGTCAGAAGTATAAATTAGGAAAGATTCTGAGATATAAATCAAAGAACGAATCGAACATCACAAAATAAAAGTCGTGAGTACAACGTAATTACCCAAAATAACATAGCAATAAAAAGGGAAAGATTCAACAACGAAGGGATCACGAAAAATCAAATCAGACTCCTATATAAACCGAATCATCACTGACTGTAATATCATCGAATTCAAGTATCTATTCCAGAGAGAACAAAAGGCAGAAATCACAGACCGAAGTCATAAATCGAATTCGATCAACAAACAAGGAGCAGTCGAAGCCAAGCTACAAAGAGTCGTCGATTGACAAAGCAAACTCGATCATCTCAAAGCAACAAAGTCGACGGTAACAAAAGCCTCAATTCCAGAATTGCCAGCAAAAAGCCAGAGATCCAAAACCCTAATTCAGAAGCCATTATCAAAAAGGGGATCGGGCCAGAGATACAAGAAAGGGAAACGAGAAACCCTAATTTCTGAATTCTAAAAGAACGAACTAAGCTGCCATTTCTCAATTCCATCTGTAACGACCCGATATTTTCAACCATTCGCATCCATTATAAGTGTATAGGTAGACACTCATGTCGGAGTTGAATTGCTCAAAATACCGCGTTGTAATTAAAATTTGGCAAATCTTAGAATATACAGTAAATAAATATAATCACAGATCACAGACACAGAGTAAAATAATGCAGCGGAAGTAAAAGAAATAGTAGTTCATGAAGCTACTATGAAAATATATCAGAGTTACATAAGATACAACATAAGAAATAAAGTACACCAGAAGTCTCAATACAATAACCAAGTACAGGCTGAATAGAATAACAGAACCGAAGTTGATAGAACAAGACTAGCAAATAATCTCCAGCGATTCAAATCTCCAGAAGGTGGAAATCCAAATCTGTGAATACTCAGGCTGACCCGAGCGTAAAGCAAAACACAAAACACTCGAGTCAGGACAATATATACTTATATAATGTAAACCAACTCAAGTGAACTGTAATAAAGGTACAAGTAACTTAGAAGATGCTTGGGACCGCCCATCCTCTAAGGATCCGTTAAAATATCTACTATGTAGTAATATTCGCTATTATAATAATGTCTAATAAGTAAAGTATAATCATATAGAAAATAGCGTTAAGGGGATGGAGAACCTTAACGCGGTCGGATCTTAAAATCATAATCGTAGTAAAGCTCGATATGGTAGGTGACACGGCACAACTAGGCAATGCCAGGGTAGATATACCAATTACGCACACGGACTGATGGATACGCATAGCAGCCACTACCGTTCCACCTCGAACAACACTCCCAAATCGGAGGATGGCCATCTAATCAATCACAAGTAAGAGTATAATATCGAAGAAATGTGTCCGAGAAGAGGTGCTACCTCACTGGTCCGAGATCGCTCCTGTTTTAGCCACCTTATGCCAACTCACGGGAGTTGGGTCCACGTAACATACCTTAAGAACGTCGCCACCATCCTACTTCATTCTGGAATCTCCACCGCATACACGGTTGTCAAAGTGGTTTTCGGTATCGACAGAGAGTATGTCCATATCTGATCCCGGTCTCTTTGCTAACCAATCGTTATTATAACCCGTGGTTATAACTTTTAAAAATAGTTTATGTTTCAAATCAAAATACATCCTTTAAACCATTTCAAAATCATATCATTTATTTCAAACTAATACATACTTTCAAACCCAAAACATATCTATTCAAAACCAATTCAAAAATATATCATTTCCATTTCAAAACCAATTCAATAATATATCATTTCAATAAAACCCAAATTTCAAAATCACTGAATATTTCCTTTAATTTGTTAAACTTGAAATCTTCCTTTAAATTATCATAGCATTTTGGTAATGTAACCTTAAGGAATCATAGCATTTTTGGAATGTAATACTTCCCAATTTAACATTTTATATAATCAAAGTATTTATATACTTACAAATTTTTAACATGGTCATTTTATCATAGCCTTATAGTTAAATAAACTTTGTTACTGTAATATCCAATTTAATGCTAAAATTCTTATGTTAAGTTAAGAGTACCTTATTAACTTACATTATCATTACAATAAAGAAACTTTATTATTTTAGTCATTAAAATATGTCATTTACATTAATTAAAACTTACATATTAAATGTACTTTTTAACTTACATTCCTATTACAGTAAAGAGCATTTATCATTTAATCAATATTACACTAATTAAACTTACATTATCGAATGTACGTTTTAATTTACGTTTTATTACAAAAGGGGCATTTATTATTTTAAATCAATATTACACAAATTAAGACTTACATGTTTCTTTCATTAATTAAGACTTTACATGTTTCTTTCAGTAGGTAAAACTTTACATATTTCTTTCATTAATTAGAACTTTACACGTTTCTTTCATAAATTAAACTTTACATATTTCTTTCATTAATTAGAACTTTACACGTTTCTTTCACAATAAATTTCTTATAATTAAATCCAATTTTCAATAATTAACTTAATAAGTTTAAGTGTAAAAGTTCCAATTCTTCACATTTCAACAAATAGACTTAACACTTCAAATTTAAATTACCATTTCACAATTTAACAAAATTTCCAATTTATTTAATTAACTTAAACCTTTAATTAAAACCAAATTTCACATTTCCTAGTCAAGTTATATTTTAAAAGATCACTTTTAAACATTCATTTATTTAACCACTTAAATTCATAGAAAAATCAATAATACTTAATAATCACTTAAATTCAAATTTAATCAAATTATCATATTTACCATTTCCAAATAAAATTTAATATCCATTTTATTTATATAACTTAAATATCATTTTTAACCAAAATTCCAAATTTCCAACTTAAGTTATATTTCAAAAATCCAGTTAAACCATTCATTAATTACATTTTTAACACATAGAAAAATCATAATTTCTTTAATTCAAAATATTTCAAAATCTGTTTAAATCAAATTTCATAAATTTATATTTTTAAAATACTTAAAAATATTCAAAACACTTTATAAAATAACCACGGGCCTGTATATAATTTTCTAACCTAGGTCAAGTGATACGGATATGTATCATTTCAATCCGCAGTTAAAAAAGAAAAATCCAGGTTCTATCATTTCAAACCCGCAATCCCAAGTTAAAATAATTTAAATAAAAATCATTCAGGCCTATCATTTCAGCCCATAACGATTTTTCCCTATTCTAAAGTCCGTTCGGGTATGTATCATTTCAACCCATAGTGATTCTAATCTACAGGGAACTTGCAATGGTGATAACAGATATAAATAATAGAATAACATTAAATAATAGTAACATATGATATAATAAGTGTAATAACAGGTGTGAACATCATATGATAATAATATAAACATATATAACATGATGATATACATTACAGATTCAAATGGTGTCGGTTTATCAGTTATATAGGTACATATTGTCTGGTGAGAATAACTCACCTGTTTGTGCTGGAGATATCAAAACCAATGACACAATGGAACAAAAGCACGATGACAAGACTATGGACTTGAGTGGAGAGCAAGATCCAAAGCTACAACTCTTGTATTACAACCCAAAACATACATCAAAACAAACACAATTTCAACGCACTTGAAATGGAATAACTTTTAAACGAAAAGAGATTTGAATGTCAAATCTTTTGCCTTGCTTTCTCTATCCTTTTGCATGGCCTAGGGAATGTTTTGGTTCAGGTTTGGACATGGTTTGGGTCTGGTTTGGACCAAGGGATGCACGGCTACAAGCTAGAGATGATGGGGAAGTTACAACATAGGCATGTGAAGAGTTTTATGCAATATGGTGGAGTTTTGGTTCATCTTTTGGCTCGGTCTACAAGGTCCTAGGCTTGGCCATGACTTGCTACAGGTCTGGACAGGGGAGATGGTGATGTGTAGTGGTGGTAGCAAGGTGGTGGTGGCGGGTAGAGGTGGTGTCCAAGGTGGTGGGCGAAGGTATGTTGCAACTAGTGGTGGCTATGCATTGTTTTAAGGGATTTGTACAAGGTTTTGTGTGGTTTTTAGTCAAAAGGAGTGCATGGCCTGTCATGGTCAGAGGAGGAGGGGGTTTGTTCGTGGATGGTGTGGGGAAGGAAGTGGTGGAGGTCGGTGGAGGAGATGGTGGAGGTGTTAGGCCAAGCAAAGCAAGAGAAACATGGCAAAAATCATTGAAAATGAAGAGAAAAGAAGAAAAAGAAGGAGAGGCCATTACCTATTTTTGGATGAAGCCATGAGAAATGAGGAGCTGATTTGTTTTCACGTGAAAAGATGAGAAACAAAAAGTGGCGGCTACACTAGGGTTTTAGATGGCTAGGGCAAAATTTGAGGAGTTAAAGAAAATGAAGGGTTTGGACAAAAAAGGGCTTAAGTTTCAAAGTGTTTTACAACCTTTCATATTTCTTTTCTTTTTAATCTTTATATAAACAAAAATATTCAGAAAAATAATTTACAAACCGAAATCAATTATAAATATGAGAAAACAAATAATAAATTTTGGAAAAATATAAAAAGAATGAAGAAAATTACTTAAAAATACCAAACAATGTTCAAAAATTATAAATAAATCACTGTCAGTCTTGAAAAACTATACACTTCATTATAAAAATATTATGAAGTGAAAATTTGAATTAAAATAATTTATTTATCATTTTCAAAATAAAATAGATAATTAAATTGGAGAAAATAGAAAAGGATTAAAGAAAAATGTTTAAAATTTACAAACAGGGCATGGAAATTTGCAAGAAAAATACTACTAACTCTGGAAAAATTCCTACCTTACTTTAAAAATATTTAAAAGCCAAAATATATTTTATATAACATAAATGTACAAATTAGAATAAAATATATCAAATAAAAATGTCATTTATATAATTTTAAAATAAAGAATATTGCTGAATAACCCAATATACACACAATATTGAAAATAGTATAACTTTTGCAATTTAAATCCGTTTGCAACGAAACGAAAAGCAGTATTCAAGTTATTAAATCTATTTTTATAATAAAAGATAAAATTCATAAATTTCAAACTTTTAAATTTTCAAGTTAAAAGTCGAAGTTTGACTATTTGACCAAAATTCACATTTTCTGGAAATATTAAATTTAGTCATATTTGGAATTCAAATCCACATACAAAATCAAAGTTTTTTATATTTACAATAACAACATTTATTCTTTTCATAAATAAAGCTCTTAAATTTGGAAAAATCAAATTAAAATTAATTGTAAAATACAGGGTTGTTACACCATCAAGCTAAGCAACCGGGTCAACAAAAATGAGAAGCGGGTCGATACAAAATAAAGAAGGGGCCGGCCTTATAATTAACTAAGGCTTTGTTTTAATTTTGGCTAGGGTTTATTTTGTTTTAATTAGGGGCAAAAGTGTTTTAAAGGTTACAAATTAATTTTGCCCTTGTTTTTCTTTGGGTTTTCGTTTTAGTTTTGTACTTTTCAAATCAAAACAGGGTAAATCACCACCTAGGATTTAGGTAGTGTCAGATTGTCTAGTTAGGGTTAGTTCAGTGAGCAGGGTGTGCGAGTTTACGAAACTCTATAGGTGGAGCAAGGTGTGCGAGTCTGTTAGAGTGTTTGTAAGCGGGATACTGTTTAATCCTAATAGAAATCTGGGAATGCAGCAGTAGGCAGAGGTTGCCGAAGCTGGTTAAATTTTGTGTGTGATTTACTTTTCCGCATATTTATTTATCTGCAGTTTGATTTCGCGTTTAATTCGAGAAAATTTGCGATAACCCTATTCACCCCCCCTCTAGGGTTAATCTAGATCCTACATTATGTTGGTTAAATTTAATTTATGATTTGATTAGAAGTTGATTGACTGCTATTTGATATATGTAAATCGTCATTCCAGTTAAATCTGAATTTACTGAATAAAATTGCCATTTAATTTAATGTTAAATTTTAATTTTCCAGTTTATACTTGTTAATGATAATCAGTTATCTATTGATGTTTATTCGTTGATTTGAATGATGATTGTGATGGATGTTTGATTGTTGATATTAGATGACTGGATGTTATATTTTTTATTGTTATAACACTACAAGTTCCCTTAGTTATTGCTAGAAATCCTATGGGTTGAAATGATACATACCTGAACGATCTATAGATTAGGGAAAAATCGTTATGGGCTGAAATGATAAACCCAACCGATTTTATGGATTTTGAATTTATTTTGGGATTGTGGGTTGAAATGATATATATCCATAAATATAAAATATTTGCGGATTGAAATGATAAATATCCGTACCACTTGACCATAGGGTAGAAAATTATATACGGACGTCGGATTGGTTAAATTAAATGATTTAATTCTTAAAATTTGAATTTAGTTAAATGATATTTTGAAATAAAATTTGACTTGTATAAACTGAATTATTTTCAAAATCCAAGCTTTAAATTTGAAATTGGAGTTGGTTTAATGAATTGTTAAAAGAATAAAATGGAAATTTCAAAGTTGAATTTGAAATATAACTGAAATTTATCGAAATGGAGTTATTGGAAATGTTTAAAGATTTAAACTTTGAAACCTATGAAATTAAAGTGGTTTAAAATTGTAGTTCAACCATGGATTATAATTAATAAATTGAGATGGTTTAATGAAAAATTGAATTGAAAGTTTAAATTCGAGATTAGTGATTTGAAATCTGGATATGGTCCTGTTTTAAAGGGCAAAAATAGTTTATTTTGATATCAATTTCAAACTTAATTATTTTAATATATACTGTGCAAAGATTTATTATTCTAAAAGTCCTGATTTTTAAGATTTTCAAACTATTAAACTAATTTAATCTATTTTCAACTATTTTAAACTGTTTTAATCAATTTAAACTATTTTAATTTATCTTAATCTATTTTAACCTATTTTAAACTAATTAACCCATTTTAATCTATTTTAAATTTATTTAATCTATTTTAAATCTATTTAATCCATTTTAAATCTATTTAAACTATTTTAAATCTTTTTAAACTATTTTAAAAACTATTTAAACTTTCTTAAATCCGCCTAAACTATTTTAATCTATTTTTAAACTAGTTAGAGTATTTTAACTATTTGAAATTTATTTTAAAGTATGCTAAACTATTTAAACTATTTATAGCTATCTAAACTATTTTCTAAATTTCGGATTGTGTAAAGAGGAAGTGTTTATATTTTAAATCCTTGATTTTTTTAAAGCGATTATGGTTAAATGATGTTATAACCTAAGTTGGGATTTGAAATGATAGTTGCTAATGAAATGACATATTTGAGTAAATGCGATGATTTTGAAATGAGGATTTTATAAACCTATCTTATCGATAATTTCGAAAGTGAATATGATGTCGAAAGTGATATGGTTTGAATTGAATATAATATTTTGATATCAATTATGAAACGGTTGGAAATTTAAAAGAACCATCCGGTGTAAAATAAGCGTTTGGTTGCTAAAGAGACCGGGATTGGATATTGTCATACTCTTTGTCAAAACTGAAAACTAGTTTAACAACTGTGTACATGGTAAAGATTCCAGAATGAAGTATGATGGTTTGACGAACGATTCTGTATGAGGTATTATCGTAGCCCTGACTCCCATGAGTCAAGTTGATGTGAATAAAACAGGAGCCACGCTGGGCCAAGTGAGGTTGCTCCGCTTATCAGGCACATTTCTTCGATACCATATTATGACTCTGTGATTGATTTGGTGGCCACCCCCTCGATTTGATTATGGGAGTGTGTTCCGAGGTGGGTGGTAGTAGTTGTTATGCGTTACCACCAGTCTGGATCTGCAAAACGATAGTATCTACCCTGGGCATTGCCTCGCGTGCCTTGTCACATGCCTTATCGTGCCCATTATGAGTTTGGTTTGTGTCGTACCAATGGAGTGCTCCTTGATAGCCCACCAGTTTACAAAACCTTTTATAAAATACTAAAATCTTTTAAAAAATCAATTTATCTATTAAAGTTAATATAAAAGTCTACATTTATTATCTTAAATTAAATTTTTAAAAAAATCTTTTAAAACTATATTGAATATTTTATTAAATTAAATTTTAAAGTGTTTTTATTATATTACATTATTTAATTTATATATTTTAAAAATAATAAAATTATAAGTTAAAATCTTAAAATTTAGATTTTTAAAACTTATGTAAACTAAAATATAAATTTTAAATAAAAACTTTAAATTAATTTTTAAATCAAATCTATTAAATCAAAACATACTTTACAATTTAGAAAATAATTTAAAACCAACCAACGGTGTCCGTATATAATATTCTATCCTATGCCCAAGTGATCAGTTAATTTTAATTTTAGGGATGGATATATATCATTTCAATCCAAATCAGGTGTCAAAGGTATATATCATTTCAACCTATTTCTTAATTTATTTAATTTCAGATTTATTTGATGCCTGTAACATCCAGGGTGAATAACTGCAATGAATCAGCATAAACATCTAGGGTGAATAACGGGAATAAATCAGCATAAACATCTTGGGTGAATAACATGAATAAATCAGCATAAACAAACATCCAAAAATCTAACATATCAATCATTAGGCATCCATCACAATCAACATCCAAAATAGTCACATATCATAATAGATTACTAGTTATATATTCTTGGGTGTTTAACTAGCAAATTAAATTTCAATTTCAATTTAAATGTCAATTTCAATTTCAATTTAACTGTCAAATTAAATTACACTATCGATGCAATTCAATATAAATGTCAATTTTAAACCATCAAACAACAATCATTTAAATCACTTCATGATTTCAATTTAATAAACATCAAAATATTTTAGTATTTTATGAGTGGTTTGAATAGTAACGACCCACCTTTTTGGACGGTTTAAATCGACAATCAACCACACATGTCAACTCAAACCATTCAAAAGGGAGGATTGTTAATGGGGTAAATAAGAAAATAAGAGAAAAGAAGAGAAAAACAAAACACAGAATCTCACAGCGGAATGACAAAATATAATAATCAAATAAACAGTTCATTAAACTATTTTACAAATAACATTTGATTACACTTTTACAATACAATCAGAGTATACATACAACAGGTATAATAGGATAATGCAGCGGAACAACATGATATAGTGGAATAAATATAATAAATAGTATACAAATCTCCGTCTTCGTCCTCCAAAGTAAAATGGTCTTCAATATGCTGAAAAGCTCAGGCTGACCCGAGCATAATGAAAAGACAAAACACTCGAGTCAGAACTAAAAGATCTTATGTAGGTTAAATCAAAATAATATAAATATGAGTGTAACGGCTTCAGAGATGTTTACGGGATTTTACATCTCCTATCCAGTGTATAACGTGCGTGCAATAACTTAAGTGATGTACAGGATTACCATCTCCTAAGGATCCGTAAAAATATTTATTATGTAGTAATATACACTATATATATAGTGTCTATCAGTAAAGTATTATAATAGCATTAAGGCGTTACCCATATCCCCCTTAATGCATTTTATAAATGTCGTAGTCTATACAGTATCGTAATTCCTCCGTAAATTTGAGGACTATCAGAGGGCACTTCATAGTGTATGACACAAACCAAACTCGTAGTGCGCTCGATAACGCATATGTCAAGGCACACGATGCAATGCCTAGGGTAGGATACTACCGTTTTGCAAAACCGGGCTGATGGTAACGCATAGCAGCTACTACCGCCCACCTTGAGACACACTCCCATAATCAAATCAAAGGGTGGCCACCAAATCAAATCACAAAGCAATAGATATGGTTTCCAAGAAGCATGCTCGATCGGGGGAGTGACCCCACTTGGCCTGGGTATAGCTCCTGTTTTAGTCATACAAGCATACCCGATGGGGTCAGGGCTGCGTTCATACCTCATACAGTAGCATTCGCCAAACCATCCTACTTCGTTCTGGATTCTCCACCACGTCCACAGTTATTAAAGTGGTTTCGGTATTGGCAGAGAGTGACAATATCTGATCCCTGTCTCTTTAACAACCAAATGCTTATTTCACATCGGTTGGTTCTTTTACATTTCCAAAAACGATTCATAATTGTATCAAAATATCATATTCACTTCAAAATCATATCACTTTCAAAATCATATTCACTTTTGAAATCATTATTCACTTTAAATCATGTTCGTTTCAAAATCATAACCACAAAATAGGTTAAACCATCATATCAAAATATTCGCATTTAAATCAATTAAATGTAAATCATAACGGTTCCGACTTTAAACAGTTTGGATATTGGAAGTAGTTTATATATTGGAATGGTTATACATTAAAAATAGTTTATACATTAAAATATATATTAAAAGTTGTTTATAAATTTAAAATAATATATATATAATAGTTTATATATTAAAAATAGGTTATAGATTAAAATTGTATATATATTAAAAATAGTTTATATATTAAAATAGGTTATATATTAAAATAGTTTACATATTAAAATAGGTTATATATTAATATAGTTTATATGTTAAAATATGTTATAAATTAAAATAGTTTATATATTAAAAATAGTTTATATATTAAAATAGGTTATATATTAAAAATAGTTAATGTATTAAAAATTATTAATATATTAAAACCGTATATATGAGAAAAATAGTTTATATGTTAAAAGAGTTTGTATATTAAAAGTTTATATTGAAAATAGTTTTAAATTAGAATTGTTTCACCCAATTTCACAAATCAATTCAAATCAACTTTAGATCCAAAATTTCAATTTAAATCAATCTCAGTTCAACAATTTCACTTCAAAAGGCTAAAGGTTTCAATTCAAATTCTCATTAAAACCATTTCAATTTATAGCGATTTCAAATCCATATTTGGACTACAAACTTAAATAACTTCAAATTTAATAGGTTTCAGAAATTAAATATTCAAACGTTTACAATAACTCAACTTTTGATAAATTTCATTTATATTTCAAAATTCAACTTTAAGATTTCAATTTAAATTTTTTAAACAATTCATTTAAACCAATTTCCATTTCAACATTTTAAAGCTTGGATTTTGCAAATAATTCAATTCATATAAATTCAATTTTATTTCATAATATCATTTAACTGGATTCAAAATTTAAGGATTTAAAATCATTTAATTTAACAAATCCGGTGTCCATATATAATTTTCTACACTATGGTCAAGTGATACGGATATACATCATTTCAACCCGCAATAATTTAAATTTCTAGACATATATCCCGAATCATAATTTCAAAATCCATAAAATCGCTTGGGTATATCATTTCAACCCATAACGATTTTTCCCTAATCTATAAGATCATTCGAGTATGTATCAATTCAAGCCATAGTGATTTCCTAACAATAACTAAGGGAACTTGCAGTGGAATAATGACATATAAAATAAACATAACATCAAATTACCCAGAATGTCAACAAGTAAGCATCCATCATAATCATCATTCAAATCAACCAATAAATCACAAAAATTAACTCGTTATCATTATCAGGTATTTAACTAGTAATTCAATTCCAATATTAAATCAAATGGCAATTAAATTGAATGACAATTTAAATATACCAAACAGAAATCGATAAATTTCTAATCACATCATAAATTTAATTTAACCAACATAAAATGATTTAGTATTTGTGAGTGAGTTAAAACACTCACCTTTGATTTTTTAGTCGATTGAAAATCCAAATAAAGCCCAAAAATCAAACAGTCATAGAATTTAGCTAAACAAGTTCCATATTGTCTGGAATTTTGATACGATCGCAACGGAAGAAACCGCGCCCAAATTCGAGCTCTTATGAAAAAGTTATGCGTGTTAGAACGTTTAAATTTTAAATTTTAAATTAAAATTAAGCAAAAGGGCATTTTCGTAATATTACCTCTCTCTCAGAACCCTACCCACACGTGAACAGTCGCGTTCGAGCAACTTCACCAACCGCCGACCTTTATCGACCAACTGCGCCGCCTATGTGCCACATGACCCAGATCCACGCAACCCATAACCTCCGCCTCGTCTAACCGCTTCCACCGGTGGCACGCGACCCACCTTTGGCCCCTCAAAATCACAACCGCTGCCACCCCTTCAAATGCCAATTTTGGCAAATCTAATGAACTTTAGTGTGAATGACGAACATGGATGAACGCTGCTAATCATCCTCTACGTGCCTAAACACTCCGATCGACCCATCGACAAAGATCCACTGTTGAACTTGAAAACCTTATTTCAACGGCCATGGATAAATCGATCATTTCTGGCTTAAACGTGACTTGAATTGTAACAACTCGCATATTTTATGATTATATATTTAAATGTTTTATTTAAATATAGCATCGTTGATTTAATTTAATGTCCGAAATGTGACTTTTTGTAAACAGTCGAATTCGGACCCGAGACCGCTTTCGTTGAGTTCAAAATGATGTTTACAATTTTTCTGAATATAAACATTGATATGTTTGGAGTTGATTAGGATTTTGGTATTTTCATTTGGGCTTTGGGTTTGGAGCTAGCCCACTAACCCAATAAGAGAACCTAAACTTCTCTAACAAATACCCTAACTCCTCTACTCTTCATTCAATCAACTTTCTAAATTCTTAACACTCAAGCCCTAGAAAAATGGGGGAAAAGAAAAGAGATTAGAAATTCCTAAGCCCTAATTCTCCTAGGAAATTCAACTTCAAGTTATAAATCAAAGAGAAGCTTAGGTAAGCATCCTCTTCATCTTCTCCATCTCAATCTCTCTTCAATTTTCAGAAATTCCTATAACCTAACTTAGGAAAAACTTTGCCTTTGATAATAGATTAGAAATTCTAGAGGTGTAGTGAAGAGGAATTGATCTTGCTTTGTTTTAGAGCTTCTCATTACTTGTTTTTGAATTTAAAGGTGAATTCTTGAACTCACGTCTTTGTCTATAGCTTTCATTGTTGTTAGGTATAAATTTCTAACATCTATTTCATGTCCAATTGCTTTTGAATTGAATTGGTTTTGTGAATTTTCCAATTTTTGTATTTTGAAGTCAAAATCTATGAAAATCCTACTATAGATGTTTGGACATGTTGTTTGGAGTGTATTAAAGAGCCTATAGGGTAGGGTTATCATTTGGCACAAATCCCTAGCCACCATCGCTCAGTCGATCGCATCCGAGTTGATTTGGCCATCATTGGCCTAGGCAAATTTTGCCCTGAGCTTCAGCTCAAACATCTAGTAAAACACTCAGACGTCTGAGGTAAAGGAATAAACATTCCAGACCAATGGCTCAGACATCTGAGTGATCTAGAAAAATTCTAGACCTTCAGCTCAGACATCTGGGAGAACCACCAGACGTCCGGCGCTGTTAAAATCAGCCAATTTGCCTGTTTTATGCAAATTTCCGTTTTAATCGATTTTTGTTATCCGGTTGGTTGTTGTCATTTATTATCGACTTTGATGACTTATTTTCTGGATTTTTGGGAATATCCATTTGAAGGATTTGATATCGATTTCTATGGTTTTGATTAACGTCGTCGAATGTGAATTTTTGATGATAGATTGTTTTTACAATCGTTTCTATGATTGGTCACTTTAAAATACAAAGGTTTCTATACTAGTAGTAAATACTCAAACTCTTTCACAAAAACGATTTCAACACTACTTTTAAATACAAAGCTCGTTTTTAAAACCGTTTTCCAATCTATTTGTATATACAAACCTTTACCTCATTCGTACGAGAAATCCAATTAAACGACTTAGCAAAACAAGTAGTATGAAACGCTTGCGTTTACTTCGTCGGTTAATTCTTAGACTTGTTCGATTGAAAACTTGTGATAATTTTTGAGTGGAAGTCTACAATTTGTTCGTAAATATTTAAGTTAAGTCAGTGGTTATGGGACATGAAGCTAAACTCATTTATTTACTAGCTTGATGTGATTTACACTTATTGATCAATGGTGATCGTTTTGTGGTTTAGACTAGCGATATGCGACGTCTCATAGTCCGCAAAGGGGGACTATACCCTGTTAGGAGGAGCTTCGTCCATAGTCCACAAAGGGGGACTATACCCTGTTAGGAGGAGCTCTGGCTCATTTTATGGGTTAGTGACCCATAGGATAGCGTCCTGTTTGTGATACACGTGTTGGTGAGTTTTCATGCTCCTGTTTATGGTAGGCCTCCTCCCTTTTATGTTTTCTGGATTTTCAGTATGGATTTCTAGAATTTATGTTTCACCAATTTTTGCGATTTGCATTGATGTGTTTTGTCAATATTTGAGGTTTGGTGAATAAACTAAAGGATATGATATTCTTTTTTGGTGTTTGAGAAAATTTGAGATAATGTATGATTTTCATTGTTATCAAATATATACTTGTCACAATATGGTATTATTGATATCATATATTTTTGTCATATCTATTATACTATCTCATCTTACATGATATTTATAGCTAGACTGATCCGTTTATTATTATTTTCTTAAATAATACTCGGGTCGGACCGAGGTGTTTCAGGTGCTTCCACTTGACTTCTTAGGAGGGACTAGCTTCTGACTTTTGGCTAACTACTTTAGCTTAGTAGTTTTTGTTTTTATACATTCAAGATAGAGACTCCTTAATGTATACATATTCTTTTGTCTAGCACTTGTACCTATTCATTTGTGATGTAGTGGATCTTGTATGACCCCTACTTTGATGTTCACTTCTATGTGATTATATTCATATCTGTTTTCGCCTTAGTGATATGAATATATGTGACTTATTTATATTATGCTTATTTTATATTTGTTTCTGAAGGCCTCATAGCCACTGTGTAATAGCTTTAAGTCTGTATTTGATATGTCATATTTCCTCTTGAAATGAAATTCATGACATACTATCTGATATATCGGTACTCGCAAAAAGCAATTACACAGATGGTCGCTCCTCAACAGCCTTATTCTTCATACTATTATAAATTACACTTGGCCCACACATCCACAAACCGGTCCAAACTATTTACTTCCCCTCTCCAGTTCTCTCTTCTTCCAAAAAAAAGAAAACAAATGTTTTTCCTGGAACGAAAATGTGCACGCAAGTGCACGCATGCACCCTGCAACACCCACGACCCATCGCCATCAAACTTCACCGCCGACCAACCACGCGAGTCGCCAACAATCCACTAGCCTCAACCGCCCACATGAAAACCCACGCCCTTGCCCAGTTCGAAATTCGAACCTCCCACAAGATACTACAAGAAAACCATGGCCGTTCAAACCCCTCGTCTCACCAACCACCGCCACCATCACCCACCAGACTTCGGTCAGAGCTCCACCACTTCCTCGTCTTCCAAGTCCTCCCCTAGCGCACGCCCCTAGCTTCCTCGTCACGCCACATTTGCCAAAAAACCGGGACCAAATAGCGCATGCCTAAAACCCTAGTTCGACTACGTCCGGCTCAATCACAGATTGAAAAATCATCGCATTATTTTTCCCGAGTTCCCCATTCCCTACTCCTCCTCCACGGCCAACGGCTTGACCTAAAATCGCCTCCATCGCCGGAAATTAACAAAACACCCAATTTCGATCAACCTTAAAGCTTCCCACCATGCAACTCTAAAAATCCTCAAACTTCTCTCAAAAATCACATTTTTCGAAAGAAAACACAACTATGTAGCCCATTGATTAAAATATGACGGTTGAATTTTAGACCTTGTTGAACCACTCACTATTATGGATTGTTTCCTTCCTCTACGCTTGATAGAATTTGATGCAATAAATTTTAAATTGTTATACACTAAAAAATAAACAACTTTGGTTTTGAAGTCTTGATTTAAAGCTAAGTAAATGAGGAGATTTTGATTTTCAAAGTTTTCAATGTCTTAATTGTTTTGCCAAAATAAATAAACAGAGAAGGGAAGGGGAAGAGATACAGTGTAGTGGAACCGACCTTGTTGTTCACATTCAAACTTATACATATAATCATAACCACCACCTAAACATTTGACATGGATCAGAGATACATCTAAATACATAGTTATATATATGTATAAGTAATATACAGTAACATAGTAAAGTGTTTTTACTCACTGCTTTTGAAAATGACACACTGCTTCTTTTTGGTGGAGCTTTGAGCACTTTGTCTCTAAGGTTTTAAAAATTGCAGTTCTTCTTTTTGTTTGAATATTAGAATGTAGAATGTTAACGTGAATAGCATAGACAGGGTATATATATATGGAGAGGGACAAGTCAGACACAAGGCTGAAGCCTATTCACTTACAA
The DNA here is from genome assembly GCA_030737815.1 of Allium fistulosum. Taxonomy (NCBI): domain Eukaryota; kingdom Viridiplantae; phylum Streptophyta; class Magnoliopsida; order Asparagales; family Amaryllidaceae; genus Allium; species Allium fistulosum. The sequence continues at coordinate 1,152,817,582 of CM060905.1, forward strand.
CAATTTTTAATTTTTTTTTTGATTTGAAAATGGCTTGACTTGATTTGATAATAAGTAGACTTGATATCCAAGATGATATGATATTTGAGTGAAAGATTTGATTTAATTCATGCTTGACTAAATATATTTTAATTATGATGTCTCCTTATGCATATACATATTTCATATAAATATATACATAGATGGATTTTGTTTTGACCATATGTAAATGCTTTTGACTATATACTAACCAATTTTAACATGCTAAGGTTTGAACATAAACACTATATTGCATACAAACATAACTAACCGCTTACATGTATTTACTTTATTTTTATTTTTATTTTATATCACAAGTTTGCATATACAAACATATATATATATATATATATATATATATATATGTGTGTAATATTTACACACACACCATTTTTACCATGAATACCTTTATATATATAAGTATGCATACATATACAATGTACATATGTATTTTTTCATATTTACCCTTACACATATTTACATATATAAATTTTATTGCATGTACAATATTCATATAACACATATACACATATAAACTCATATATATATATATATTCTCCATATGCCCTATTTTTTTAAAAACATTTACTCATATATATAGTCATTTACTTATACGATGTCTTTAATAAACATAAATTCACATATATAACTTATATATATTTTTAAACATCATAAAACTTGTATATACTCATATATATATATATATACATATAAGGATATTCTATCTTAAATTTTTAAATGGTGGAGTTTATATACATATATCAATAAAATTTATCATATCCAAAAATTTATTTTTTTAAATTAAACATAGTTTCAATCAATATATATAGATTCAGATATTTTAAATATCAGAAAATTCATTTATTCGACTAATAAAAATTAATATTTCAAAATTAAAATTAGTTAATTGCCTAATATCCGATGGCGAAAAATCCGGATCGTTACATTCCTCCCCCTTAGAACTTTTCGTCCTCGAAAAGGAACGAAACGAGAATTAGAATGTTGAAGTTTATTACTTAAATCAATCATTCTTTAAACGTTTTAAACCACTTACACCTTTACTATACAATTTGAGATACAAACACTTTAAATCACATAATATTACCAAGCTAATTTTATATTAAAACATTTTTCATAACTCTATGTCTTAACAAGTCCATCCTTGTTCTTTACAGAAACTTAGTCGTACGTTGATCAGGCGTAGGACTGAAAATCTCTAACTACTTAGTAGACTCGTTTCAAAACCCAGTGAAAATACATGAAAAACCTTTCTTCAAAATGATATGGAAAGTATCACCCTCTATTTATTCTTACCACCACGGAGTGCAATTAACCCGATGATTGCGTCGCCATCCCAGCGAAATCATAAGAAAACTGTAGGCATCAACACCCCTCGACTTACGCCATGGGAACACAATAGTTCGCAGCTACACAAAGGTTGTGTTGCTATCACAACAAAATCGTAAGTAGTCTGTAGGCAATCTCTGCCCCTCAAATTACGCTATCAAACGAAACTAAACCACATAGATCGCAGCTACACAAAGGTTGCGTCACTATCCCAGTGAAACCAAACTTAGAATGTAGGCAATCCCTGCCTCTCGAATTATGCTATAGAACTACGATAGATCACAGTTACACAAAAGTTACGTTGCTATCACAGCAAAACCCAACGTAATTGTATGTATAATACCCCTCGATTTACGCTATCAAACAAATGATCACCAGGAACTCATGAGTTTTGTCCGGACGTCCTCTAGGATCCCAATTCTCATTGAACCCACCCTGTGAATTCCTAGGCAGAACCACCCAATGGATCTCCTACTCTAAGTTTCGACTTTCGTTGGGGTTCCTTTCCATACTTTTAGTCTCAAAACATATCATACTATATATAGTACCTTTCAAATCATATACTTCATGTTTGTACCAAAATTGGGCACAACACTCTTCGGATGTGTTTGAAGAGATAAAATGAAGAAAACATATATAAAATGAAGCAGATCTACCAAACACACCAATAAAAAGATAAGAAAATGCATAGAAACACACGGATTTAGAGTGGTTCGGCGAATTGCCTACGTCCACTATGAAATGATTGATGTTTATTAAAATTCACTCGTTGTTATACAAAAAATTACAACAGTACAACTGAAGTTTAATAATCATTTTGGCATAATATCGGCGTAGAGAAGCTAAAAAGTCCCTCTTCTGTAGGCCCTGGGGCTCTATTAATAGGCATAGGAGGAAAATATCTCGCTCAGATCTCGGGAGACTTCTTCTGGCACGTGAGTAGGCCCGCGCGACCAAGCCCGTGAAGTTTCGGCCCGATCCATGATTGATACGAATGGATTTCGTATCGATCAAGATTGCGTCCGATGGAGTCAAAATTTGGCGTGGTCATTCTTCATATTGTATGTAAGCTCCTGTGAAATTTCATAGCATTTGGATTTGTAGATCATGAGATATGATCGATGCAAGTTGGAGTTTTTCCATCCACGATCGATACAAACGAATTTCATATCGATCAAGACTTGCTCCGATCGAGTCGAAATTTGGCAGGAACATTCTTCATGTTGTACGAAAGCTGCTGTGAAAATTTCATATCATTTGGACTTGTAGATCATGAGATATGATCGATGCAAGTTGGAGTTTTTCCATCCGCGATCGATACGAACGGATTTCGTATCGATCAAGACTTGCTCCGATCAAGTCGAAATTTGGAAGGAACATTCTTCATGTTGTACGAAAGCTGCTGTGAAAATTTCATAGCATTTGGACTTGTAGATCTCGAGTTATGATCGATGCAAGTTTGGATTTCTCAATCGTGATCGATCAATATCTTGAGCATATGAACTCCGATTGACATGAAATTTGGAACGTTGGCTCTCATAGCTTTGCTTGTCATGTCATATCAATTTTAGCTCGATCCGGACTCAGAAAAAATTTGTCGATATCCATAGCGAGCATGCGTATAACCGATCTCTAAGACGAACTGTCATTGGTTTCTAGTCAAGTTCTTGGTGTCACGGCCTTGCCAAAAGGCGGGATAACATTTGCCCCCCAAAGTATATCTTGTGTGAACATGCCGTGCTTTGAAATACTGCATCCTTCATTCTGAAAAAGTTCTATCAGATTCGTTGAGTAGTTGCTATCTTTTCGTCAAAAGATGTAACCTTCGATTGATTTCGAGTAATTTAAATGTTGATTTGTCGACTGCCAATGATTATGTAGTGCATTGTTGTAATTGAGTGTCGAGTGCTAGCGATTTGTTGTTCACTGTTGTAATTGTCATCAGGTGAGCATTCAATTCCTGTAAATTTTGAAAATTGAATATTAGTTCGTCATACATGTACGTATGTTAACCTGACTCCCGTCAACGTTTGTATGTTCACGGGTCGTTGTCAAGTTTTTTTTATCGAGTTTCGTAACGATCCTCTCCTGGATCGATGTGAAATTCGAGTTGTAACAACGTTCGATGGTTGTTTTAAGTCCTTCATTTGTATCGATCCTCTCCTGGATCGATCTGAGATGTTGGAATGTATGCTTCGTATCGATGGATACATAATATTGGGTCTTGGATCGATGGCTGCAAAAGTAATGCTTTGTATCGATGGAGTCGAACGATTGAGACATAATCATGCAGTGATGCTTCATGGAGGATATGCCATTTCTCATTCCTTTATTCAATAAGTATCCCCGATTGTGGATAACCTTTGATAGAAGTCATCCATGACTCTTTTTCTAGATATGTCTCCAAGATCTAGTTGATCTTCATATGTCAATGCCTGGAATAATAAGCATTTCAACTGAGACAAAGTCTATTCGTCGCGCATCCCCGAAATGGGCTAGCTTGGTGAGTGATTCGGCCTTTTCGTTTAGTTCTCTGAGGATTTGTGTAGTGGTGTAATAGTCGAAGCCGGCTAGTAGCTTTTGGACCCAGTTGAGGTAAGGAGCAAGACGTTGCCCCCTAGTCAGATAATATTCCCTAACTTGGCGTACTACTAACCAGTAATCACATAAGACATGTAAAGTTTCCACTCGTAGTTTTCTTGCAAGTTTGAGCGCCAAGGCTTCATACTCAGCTTCGTTATTTGTTGCAGGGATGTTGAGTTTTAGGGCGTAGCAGATCGTTCGTTCCTCAGGAGTCATTAACGCAACTTCGATGTTAGAAAGCTGATTATTGGAAGTTCCATCGGTGTACGTTCTCCATCGGTTGGACGGTTCTCCACTGTTCTTCGGATAATCGTCCGATGTAGAGAATTCAGATATGAAGTATGCTAATGTTTGACCTTGGAGAGCTCTCCGAGGGAGATAAGTGATATCAAATTGGCTTAGCTTGATATTGTAATTGAGTAACCTTCCAAACATTTAAGGTTTCTATAAGACCTATCATAACGGCTGGTCGATATAGACATTAATGGGGTGAGATTGTCAATGGCCAGCCTTCATCATATACTGGTCTTTGGATTCGTATCTCTTCACATAGCATTGCGATGCTTACGGCGTGTGTTGACATGGTCCAATTGATATATAAATCTTCGTGATCCAAAGGTTTGGGTAAAATGGTAGGTCTCTTTAAGTGATCTATCAGAGCTGCTCGGTTGTCTTCGGTACATGTGTGTCTCTAATTGTCGGAATTTTTTGGAAATTAGCCTTGATTCCACGAGAATTGATGATGAAAACAAGGAATCTTTCTGATGTAATAGTGAAAGAGCATTTCAAAGGATCGAGTTTCATCCAGCATTTTTTGGAGAGCACTGAATATCTCTGCCAAGTCATCGATGTGGTCGTTTGATAGTCGTGATCTCACGAGCATATTAACCACATCTACTTTCATCGATCGGCCGATCTGATTTTTGAATGACCTGTCAATCGTCCTTTGGTAAGTAGCATAAGCATTCTCAAGTTTGAATCTAGGGATTTCAGCATAGCACTATAGGCCCAGGTCAATAATGAAACAGTTGCATTCCTGGTCTAGGACATGCTTCAGTACCGATTGTATCTGGAGTTTGCATCCATGGATGTTAGTAATTCATGTCTAATGGTCAGGTCCATCAGTTAGTTGATCATTGGAAGTGGAAAGCTGTGCTTTGTCATACCCCATGCAAATCTGAGTAGTTGATGTATGTCCTCCACTCTCTATTCGTTTTTCTTATATGTAAAGGATTGGATACTCACTTTGGTTGGAGGGCATCATGGATTAAGTCACTGGTTTTGAGCAGATTCGCCTCCTCTTTAAGTGCAACAGAACTCTCCGGATCCATGTCGCATCGTTTTTGTTCACCGAGACATGCCTCGGGTCAACATTTAATGCAGGGTTCTTCATGGCTGGCGAGAGTCCATATATATATATATATATGTGAGATCGAGTCTAAGCGAACACATCAAGATTCACCTGAAGTAAAACAGTTGGCTCTTTCTTCATTATTGCGCAGAGTTGTGATCTGATCTACAATACTCGTGATCGGTTGTAGGCGCCTCATGTGTTTATTTGCAATGGTAAATGATCAGGCTTATAAGGATGTTGAATCAAAGGATTAGTAGAGCTTAGCATTGTACTACATGCTGCTACATAGATGGCTCCAGCTTTGTAATTGAATTTACTTATGTTTTTGAATGATGCGCTTTTCATGCAATGTACCTGCGATCCAATGCTCATCGGAAAGGTCAGAATGATGATTAGTTTCCCATAAGTTCGGGTATTGATCCGATGATTCTATCTCTAGGCATCCTTTCAGTCATAACCTAGAGTTGTTATGAATACCAGGCATGGGTCATTGGTTCAAGTTGTCATAGTCAACTCTCGGATAATTACTCTTTTGCCCCCAGTCTCGGGTTGGCGGATGCATTACACGGACGGTCTAGTCTCATCCTAGCTGTGTCTATACTGTAGTTCAAGCTTTAAGAACCAAAGTTGACTGATGAATGGTTGAATCATATTAATCTTATCTTCTTGTTCGTGCCCCCAAGTCTGGGGAATATCTCGATAAGTGGCAGGGTAGATAATGTCCACTTCAATTTTGTATTCTATCCCATTGAATCATGGGATCGAGTTAACTAATGGAAGGCTTAGTCGTGCCTATCCTGCATTATGTTCTAGTTCTTTCCTCTTGGCGGAATACATTGTTACTTTGCCGAGATTCGGACATAAGCTAGATTCAGGACGGTCAATGACATTCACTTCGCTGCTTATGTCGCCATACTCTAGGCAAAAACTGAAGAGTGAATCGTTCAGTCAGATCCAATGCAGGATTCATGCTTCCCTTGTCAAATCCAAGGTAAGAATCAGTGTGCAGATGTTTAGGTTGCACTTGTTTTGAATTGCTTGTTTAGTCGGATCGTGGTAAGATTCAAAGAATTATTGGTCGCATTGCATTCTTTTGGAGTTGGGCGATCAACCACATCCATTTCAATTTACGTTCTCCCGTTAGATCTAGGGATAAAGTCAGCTCAAATTTAGTCATGTCATGCTCATTTAGTCTCATGCTCTTCCTGATGGATCGAAGGAAGGCGACAGAGGACGAATGGTCAAGTCACGTTCGGTTGTGGTTTATTCTTCTATTCATGCTCCGTTGGTCAAAGGTATTCGATGGACGTTTGGGTCACATCGATTTGTAGCCGAAGAGGATCAATATTGACCTTCGATTCAACGGCACGATGTAGAATGCTCGGACCTCATTTCCTGTCGATCCAATGGTATGATATGAAAGGTGCAGATCGATATTGCCCATCGATCCGGCGGTACGATATAATTGGTTGCCCAGAACTTCGGGCATCGTTCTGATTGGTTATCATTAGGGTCTCCTTGTAGTCGTTGCCTTAAGTTGTAAAGGACGCTAAGCTAGAGATGTAGCGAGCCACCTTTCTCTTCTTTCGGTGATTTGTAATTCTGCCCCCAGTCTTGGGTTAGCAGAGTTAGTTCGCGGATGATATAATTGCATCTGTAGTGAGTTTATACTCCTCATGTCGAGTTTAGGTCAGAGTTGGTGAATGAATGATCAAATCACATTCATTCGTTTGTCTATTCTTGTAGCCACACTGTGGGGATCAAAGTAAGTCGAAGGGCCATTCGTCACACCTATTTGATATTTATACCCCTGTCCACACTCTGGGGACTAAGAGTTTTAGTAGAAAATGGTCGGATCGCATTTTCCTCAATTAATCCTTCTAGCACTAGTCAATGGCGAAAGTCGAAGTGTGGTCGATCACATTACAACAACTTTAATTTGATGCTTCTCCCACTGAACTGTAGGAAGGAATCGATTAGCAGATGGTTAGGTCACATCCGTCCATGTTGCACGAACAGCCCATTGGATCATAGGCGAGAGTTAGAAGATGAACGGTAATGCCACGTTCATTTATGGTTGGATGGTAGTAATATCAATTCAGAATATGTCCGTCTTTCGAATCTACACCTCCCTGTCGAATGAAGGAAGAAATTTTGTCTTGTATGGTTGGAATGCATCCCTATAAATTTACGTTATGGGTCTTGTGCCGGGGACAAGAGTTGATGCATGGACGGTTGTGTCACGCCCGCTTAGTGCTGATGGTTGGATCACATCCAATTTTGTGTGTTAAGTGTGTCCCCATGTCAGGGGAAGATTGGAAAGCAGACGGTCGAACCACATCCGCTTTTTGTACTACAGAACTTGATGAGGAACCATAGCTGATAGATGGACAGTCGAATCACATCCCTTTCAGTATTCATATTCCAAACCATGCTTTGAGGACTGGAGTTGGTTGATGGGTTGTTAGTCACACCCATTTGGTGTTTATACTCTAGCATGCTCTCTCGGGACCGAAGTAAGTTGATTGGTGGTCATTCGCACCCAGTTGGTGTTTATACTCCAGTCCACACTCTGGGGACTTAGAGTTAGTTGATGTTTATACTCCAGTTCGCACTCTAGGAATCTGGAGTTAGTTGATGTTTATACATCAGTTCGCACTCAGGGAATCTGGAGTTAGTTGACGTTTATACATCAGTTCGCACTCAGGGAATCTGGAGTTAGTTGATGTTTATACTCCAGTTCGCACTCTGGGAATCTGGAGTTTGTTTGATGTTTATACTCCAGTTCACACTTTAGGAATCTGGAGTTTGGTGATGTTTATACTCCAGTTCGCACTTTGGGAACCTGGAGTTTGGTGATGTTTATACTCCAGTTCGCACTCTGGGAATCTAGAGTTTGGTGATGTTTATGCTCCGTTTCGCACTCTGGGAATCCGGAGTTTGGTGATGTTTATACTCCGTTTCACACTCTGGGAATCCGGAGTTGATGTTTATACTCTGTTTCGCACTCTAGGAATCCAGAGTTGATGTTTATACTTCGTTTCGCACTCTGGGAATCCGCAGTTGATGTTTATACTCCAATTCGCACTCTGGGAATTTGGAGTTGGTAAACAGACGGTCAGTCACATCTGTTGCTTGTTTTTGGATTTCGCTCGCACTCTGGGAGCGAAATGTGTGTCAAGATCGTGGATGGTCGGATCACATCCACCCCGAGTTAACAAGCGAGGTCGTTAGATGGACGGGTCCATCCTCCTCAAACTTGGTTTAGATACGGACGAGGTCGTTAGGTGGAAGGATCCACCCTCCTCGTATTTGTAAACTTATACTCCAGTTCGCACTCTGGGAATCTGGAGTTAAGTGAAGGATTGTCATGTATCAATACTTTTTTGACTTTGGTGTGATGGCTTGGCCCCGAGCTCGGGATTTCACTTTGCGAGTGCTCGGTGGAATCCCGATTACTTTCCATTTATCTGCCCTCAATGAAGGATGAGATTTAGTTTATGGACGGTTGGATCGCGTCCATGTTCATTTGGATTCCGCTTTTGCCAAGCCTAAGGAGTAAGATTAGTGTTCTGGCAAGCTTTGTGCTCGAGCATAGGAGAGGATGGTCTAACTACATCCACTTTGAGTTGTGTATTTTCCCTTAAGTCGGGTGCAAGGATTGGAGAGCAGATAGTCGAGTCACGTCCAATTTATACTTTGCATTCTTTCGATCGAGCTAAGGAAGAGAGTTGAAATAACAGCTCGTGATGGTTAGCGAGTAGGCAGTCAATCGTTGATGACTTTAAATTGAGGGTTGGACCCTGATGAAGTTGGTTTAAGGCATGACTGTTTTGTCGAATTACAGAAGCAAACTGGAGAGTGAACGGTCAAATAATATCCACTTTAAACATGTGTTCTCAAATAATCCCAAGTGTCTAATGTAGGATTGGATGCATGGATGGTGACATCACGTCCACCCTTGGTGTTATTCCGATTTTACTGGGCATCATAAGAAGCATAAGTATTTTGGCGAGCTTCAAGTACGAGATGGAGAGTACGTTGTTGGGACACATCACTCTAAGTCTTTCCCAGATCTCCAATTAAATTGCATAGGTGGATGAGTGGATGGTGGGTTGCATCCACTTTGTACTAGAGTCCTGACCTTGTCGGTCTCTTCCGCTTTGATGCCTTGCCCCCAATCAGGGGCATATAGTAGCCGATGAGTAGTTGAATCATGCTCGTCACGATGATACCTCAATGATTTGATCATAGTCCGCGGAGGTTATTGTGCACCCAATCTTAAGCACTCTGTTACTTGCATCATTTGCATTTAATTCAAGTAGGTCATATTCCGCAACGTAAACGAAATTGAAATAGAAATAATTCAAAAGAGATCGGATTAAATCTCATTGATAAGTGAAGCGGCATCGTATGCTTGCTATTGCACTTCGGTTCAGCCCTTCACAGTTGGATGTCTAACACAAATTGTTCAGTTTGATCAAAGTTCTTGATTGATATGGGTCGGGGGTTCCCGGCCCTTTGTTTTATGGGGCTTTTACATATTGTCGGAGTTATCCTTTCCGGAGCAGCCTTATGGCGTTGGCATCCACGGTAGCCATCTAAAGAAGAGGAGTTTTCCGATCTAGAGTATGGAGTAGGTTCCCTCCTTATCTCGCCAAGTTGATCCTTCATCTGATTCATCAACTCAATATTGGCATGGACATCTTGGCATAGTCGTCGGCGGCTATCCACCAGTTCCCTTATCAAAGTTTGGAAATAAGCGCTGGTGATGAATTCATTTGTGGGTATTGGCAGCAACTGGATGTGGGCTTTGGATAAATTCATTGGCTGCCAGCTTCTTTATTCCCTTCAGCAATATGAGAAGTAGAAATGGTATGTCTAACCATGAATGACAGTGTTCTTTGAGGAATGGGGGAAGACATCTGCATTTGATGGCATTCATCACTCTTGGTGGAGTCCACGTGCCATTCTCACTTCATGAGGTAGTTTCGGGGGTTGTATTTCCATAGTATACTGACATAGCCAACATATTGAATTTTCTCTGGAAATTTTGCAGGTAGGATGGTTTCAATGAATAGGTCTCCAGTGGGGAAGATTCTTCGATTGTCATTATGACTAGGTCCATTTTATGGCTACGGGGTCTTGTAATACTGGCGAATGATGCGTGCATGATTGTCCAATGTTTGAGTGGTTGGTAACGCCGATTGGACGGCGAGTTGGTTAAAATGGGCTAATAGATTGGTGTTTATCCCAAACTTTCATCCAGATAGGAGACCTATATAGGGTATTAAGGAAGTCCTCTTGAGGTTGTATGCCATGCTTTTAGTCATGTGGACATGGAATGATTAAGATGCGGGCATTTGAAGATGGTTTAGCGGTGACCGGCTATGTTTTGAGTTGGCAGAGTAGACAGTGTAGGGGAGTCGTCATATTAGCCATCGTACTATAGTTGTCAATTCAGGAGTTTAAAAACTGGTCAATTGGAGGAAGTTTCATTCCACCTTAAAAGCATGATATATTAATCCACTCCAGTTCTTGGCATATTAGCTAGGTTCTCCAGCCTTTGGGAGTACGGTTGAGTAGTATATCTTTACCCATTCCTTGATTGCAACTCAACAATTGCTACTATTATCCCCTATGTCCCGTCCAGTCATGGAATGATCAAAATGTTCCTTTATTAAGTTGAGTTTTGAATTAACTATGCGGGTACCCAAATTTTTTTTTTTTGAAATTACGTATCGTACCCGAAAAGTGGACAATTGGATCGATACGAAAGGCGTACAGCTGGACCGATATGAACTGGATGTGAGTATCGATACGAATTGGACGTAGATGGATCGATACGAACAGCGTGTGGGTATCGATACGAATTGGGCGCAGATGGATCGATACGAACAGCGTGTGAAAATCGATACGAACAGAGAATTTGCGATCGATACGAACAGAGCATTTGCGATCGATACGAACAGAGCAGTTGCGATTGATACGAACAACGTGTGAAAATCGATATGAATTGAGCAGTTGCGATCGATACGAATAGAGCATTTTCGATCGATACGAAAAGAGCAGCTGCGATCGATACGAACAGAGCATTTTCGATCGGTATGAACAGAGCATTTTCGATCGATATGAAAAGAGCAGTGAGTATCGATACGAATTGGACGCAGATGGATCGATACGAAGTGCGTGTGAGAATCGATACGAATTGGATGCAGATGGATCGATACAAACTGCGTGTGAGTATCGATACGAAAAGTGATCGATACGAAAAGTGATCGATACGAAAGCTGATCGATACGAAGTACGATCGATACGAATGTTGTCATATTTTCTGGATACGAAAACATGGATATGAAAATGATCATATTTTCTGAATATGAAATGATGGATACGGAAATGACCATATTTTCTGGATACGAAATGATGGATACGAAAATGATCATATTTTCTGGATACGAAATGATGGATACGAAAATGATCATATTTTCTAGACACGAAATGATGGATACGAAAATGATCCTATTTTCTGGATACGAAAACATGGATATGAAATTCATCACATTTTCATGGATACGAAAACATGGATACGAAATTCACCATATTTTCTGGATACAAAAATATGGATACGAAATTCATCATTTTTTCATGGATACGAAAATATGGATACAAAATTCACCATATTTTCATGGATACGAAAATCGCCATATTTTCATGGATACGAAAACATGGATACGAAAATGACCATATTTTCTGGATACGAAAACATGGATACGAAATTCATCACATTTTCATGGATACGAAAACATGGATACGAAATTCATTACATTTTCATGGATACGAAAACATGGATACGAAATTCACCATATTTTCTGGATACGAAAATATGGATACGAAATTCATTATATTTTCATGGATACAAAAATATGGATACGAAATTCACCATATTGTCATGGATACGAAAATCGTCATACTTTCATGCATACGGAAATATGGATACGAAAATCTTGATGAGTGTAGTTCCTCTTAGATATGGAGCAATCTGAATAGAATAAAAGGAACCACTTGACGACAGATCTGGATCTTCCCCTTGGATGTTTGAAATCCGGTATCGATAGTAGATCCAATGAGCAGAAGGAAAAAACTAGGTTTTTTTATCAGTGAAAACACCAAAGTGTTTGTACTAAAATTGGGCACAACACTCTTCGAATGTGTTTGAAGAGATAAAATGAAGAAAACATATATAAAATGAAGCAGATCTAACAAACACACCAATAAAAAGATAAAAAAATGCATAGAAACACATGGATTTAGAGTGGTTCGGCGAATTGCCTACGTCCACTATGAAATGATTGATGTTTATTGAAATTCACTCGCTGTTTTACAAAAGATTACAATAGTACAACTGAAGTTTGATAATCATTTCGGCATAATATCGGCGTAGAGAAGCCAAAAAGTCCCTCTTTTGTAGGCCCTGGGGCACTATTTATAGGTGTAGGAGGCAAATATCTCGCTCAGATCTCGGGAGACTTCTTCTGGCACGCGAGTAGGCCCGCGCGACCAAGCCCGTGAAGTTTCGGCCCGATCCGTGATCGATACGAATGGATTTCGTATCGATCAAGATTGTGTCCGATGGAGTTGAAATTTGGCGTGGACATTCTTCATGTTGTACGTAAGCTCCTGTGAAAATTTCATAGCATATGGATTTGTAGATCATGAGATATGATCGATGCAAGTTGGATTTTTTCCATCCGCGATCGATACGAACGAATTTCGTATCGATCAAGACTTGCTCCGATCGAGTCGAAATTTGGCAGGAACATTCTTCATGTTGTACGAAAGCTGCTGTGAAAATTTCATAGCATTTGGACTTGTAGATCATGAGATATGATCGATGCAAGTTGGAGTTTTTCCATCTGCGATCGATACGAACGGATTTCCAATCGATCAAGACTTGCTCCGATCGAGTCGAAAGTTGGCAGGAACATTCTTCATGTTGTACAAAAGCTGCTGTGAAAATTTCATAGCATTTGGACTTGTAAATCTCGAGTTATGATCGATGCAAGTTTGGATTTCTCAACCGTGATCGATCAATATCTTGAGCAAATGAACTCCGATTGACTTGAAATTTGGAACGTTGGCTCTCATAGCTTTGCTTGTCATGTCATATCAATTTTAGCTCGATCCGGACTCAGAAAAAATTCGTCGATATCCATAGTGAGCCTACGTATAACCGATCTCCAAGACAAACTGTCATTGGTTTCTAGTCAAGTTCTTGGTGTCACGGCCTTGCCAAAAGGCGGAATAACAGTTCATATGTATCACATATAAATTTTTATCTATATAAAATCGATATCTTTTCAATCGATAGTTTTTAAATTCGGTTTACCCAATTTCCAAAATCAACTATTTGCCAAAAACAAAGGTTTTTTAAAAAAAAAACCAATAGGTTCCAAAACTATCTCAATTTCATTCTTCAAAGTTATTGGTAATATTTCTTACTTCTTATAAAGTAAATTTCAGTTATAGTAACTATTTAACCTTCATTTTAAAATCATCATATTTACTCAAAATATACTATTTCACTTCAAAATCATTTTTACCTTAATATCTCGATTTCGGTTCCAAATCAAAATTGCTTCGAATTTCCATTTGGGTTATTCTTCAATTTAACCCAATTTATATTTAAATCTAAGATTTAAATATAATAGTTTCCACTCTGACTAGTTTGAATTTAGAAAATAGCTTGAATAGTTTTAAAATAGTTAAACGGTTAATATAAGATAGTTTGAGTTTTAAAAAAAATAGTTTTTATAGTAAAATAGCTTGGAAAATCAAAATAATTTGAATATTTAAGAAGATAGATTTTAAACATTTTATGTTAAAATAATTTATTTGAAAATAGTTTCAAAGTCAAACTAATTCAATTCCCAATCTTCCAATTCAAATCGATCTCAATTTCCACATTAGTAATTAAGTAATTATTAATTTACGTTCAAATCCATACAAAAAAGTGATTTTATATGAGATCGTATTTCAACCAATATTTCACAACATCGATAGACTACCACATTAGTAAGTTCAAATATTACATCCATTTACCCATATAAAAAGTCTTACAAAAGGTTATAAATCTTGACGCCTTAACTACTACCTATGGTTTAGAAAAGAACAGAGCCCTACTTATATTACAACGGACCGTACCCGCCATCTCTCACCACTCCGCACCCTTCAGAAAAACTTTCTTAAGGACTTCCTATCAACTCGCCAAAACTGTCCGTGCAATCGGTAACAGGGTGTCCCCACTTCTTGCATTTGGCACAAAAAAACTCTACACTTCCATCATTATGGATGACTTTCATGCCTCCCGCGGGGCGTTCCACAACTTTCTCTTTATTTCTGTCCCTTGGGACAATCCCTAGCGATGTGTACCATCATTTTACAATGGTAGCAAATGGTTGATCTGTCGACTGGTACCATGGGTTTATGTTTCATCTTCCTCACCTTAGGGTAATGGTTTAGAAAATTTCCTTTCTCACAACACTTAAAGCATAAAATCTCAGAGCGAAACCGCTTGACTTCCTCATTCTTTTCCTTTCTTGGTTTACTGCACTTAGCTGCGTAATGTCCTTTATTGCGACATCTATAACATATGACATTATCATAAGGACCTGGTCCAGCCATTTACCTAACCAGTTTCTCATGTTCCATCATTGCTTCTTCCCGTGCCTTATGTGAAGCTGCTCTCCGCTCTCTATGCCTTGCCTTCCATTCTTCTCCTTTTTCCATCTTTTACGACTTGACCTAGATTCTAGTAGGACTTCCTAACCTAAAATTAAAACCTTAATTAGTTGAATTTTTCATCTTTTATTCTTATTACTAAATATCTTTTTATTTGTTCTTGATCATTTTTATTTACTACAAATAAATTGTATTTCCTTCGACTTCCTTATTCACTTAGCATAAGTTAAATTTTCCATATTCAAGATTTAATTTTATAATTTAATCCACTAATTTGATAATTTAGTTCATCTCAAATTTATAGAATTCGAACCCCCTTTTATTTCAAAAATCGTTTTTGAAATCATTCATACATAACTCCTTCTTTTTTCAACTTTTTGTCAAATCTATACCTTTCTTTTACAATTTGATTTATTTAACTTCTATAAACTAAATTTCAATTTCACCTTGAGTAACAAACGGGGTTTTCGACCCTCGAAAATCGACATTAATACATCCACTGTATAGAATGCCGAGCAATCGAGTGCCGAAAAACACCAGTTCATTAGGGGTGAAGAAGAAAACTATAGAAGAAAAGATAGAAGAAAATAGAAACAACAACACAGAATCTCAAAATTGCAGCGGAACAAAATATAATATATAATAACAGATTTTAGACAAAAGAATTTGTAACTGTTTATTACTTACAATCATTAGAGTACAACAATCAATACATCGATCTAGACAGCTATAAACCTGCCCTAATATACATAGCGGAAATAACCAAGTACTTGATATACGTTTGAACTCCTCCTGCTCGTCTCCTGAGATCCATAGCATTCTAACCTGAATCTGTATTACTCGGTCTGACCCAAGCATTATAATAAAAGAACACCCGAGTCAATCTAGAAAACAAGCGTCGAAACCACACTCGATTTGGATTATTGCTGTTATCAAAATCCTTTGAAACAAAGGTATCTCGTAAGACCATGTCACACATAAACACGACAGGTTTTTACCTTACGATGACCAAAACATTTTTATCAAATCGTCTGATATTATAATAGTGTCTAAACCAAGTAAATAGAAAATAGCTAAAAATGGTTGCATCTCGCGTTTCAGCATAGTTGGGCACAGTCAAAACCGTACGGCGCTTATTGGATATTGGATCTCATACAATGACTAGGCACCGGGGTACCACCTATCACGGTACACGTCTAGAAAAATGTACCGAGGACCTCGCCGGGATCCCCTACAACACAAGACCGGCCCTATCCCTAACCTGGGTAGAACCGAATATGTTATCACCCCGGGTGTTCCCACCCTTATCGAGAGCTCTTTCGCATGCACTGTATCCATATAATATATCCGAGGTTATCTAGAAAGGTAATAACATACCCTAATTGGGTATGACCCACTTAGCCTTGCTGCATTCCCCCTGATTTTCATCCATTCCGGTTGGTGAGGCTAGAGGCTAGGATTACCTATCAAGAATAATTTCACTTAGAATGCTCATTGTTCTCCAATGACGATGTTCTGATAGCATTCATCCATACAAGTAGTCCTGGGTCTGGACAAACCGAATCACTGTCTTCATCATCTTCACGGTATTCATTCGTAACGTTCAAACCGGATCGAAGTGGTTTTCGGATAATTAAATCTGATCCCGACCTCTTCGAAACGATTAACGAAATTGGCCAAAATTGATAGTCGGTTGTTTAACTATCAATACACATCCAAAAGAAGACATCAGGCCTTATTTCAAACTTTTCCAAAATTTATTTCAAAATATCTTTATAAGATATTACTTCCAATACTTCAACATTTGAAAACAGTTTTCAAATCCTTATATTTTCAATGGAATATTTCCACCCCTTTCCAATACTTAGAATAATTTCCCCACTTCATTTTATATTCAACACTTAGGAAGTATTCCATTTATTTCCTATTTCTTTTCCTCAAAATCATTACAATTTATTTGTAAATTTCTTAACTCGTTTATAACGAATTTTATGAGTTCCAGAATTCTTTAATTAATTCCCTTCAATATTTCAAAAGTCAAATATACTTACTTATAACTCCAATTTCCCTTTCTACTTCTTTTATGAATTCTATTTCATTTTTTAAAGCTTACTTTTATTTAACTACTTCGGAAATTTTCTTGCTTTTTCCAAATTTCGTTTTGAGAATTCTCTTATCAGTCCCATCTACTAAATAACCCTTTCCCAACTCTTGAGAAGATTTATAAATAAATTTAAACCATTTGAAAACTCTCTATATATACATATGTAAATAGAAATAAGTATTTAAAAGAATAATAATAATAATTTATCTTTAAGACATGTTCAAATAATTATCTAAAATATTGAAACACTTTTTATAACATCACTTTTCAAAGCAGGTTTAAAAATTTAGGATTTATTAAAATAAATATGAAGTGTTAAAAAAATTCATTTCTGAAGTACTTCACTACTAACTAACTTTAAATTACATAGTTTAATAGATAAAATTTTCCCTTTTGAAATAAAACTTAACTTATCAAAATAAAATATATTTTAAATCTCAATAACCAAATTTCAATTTATAAATCCCTCTCGATTTCCCTCACATCACTTCCTTTTGGGTCTCCTTAACCATTTTCACTTCAAAAATAGTACCCACTATTTTTCTATCACCCTATTTCCATATATAAATTCTCCCTATAATTTATATTCCAAATTTATCATCTAATATCGGTTTCCTTTATTTATAAACATCATTTATAAATTTTTATAACTCCTTTGAGTTTCACTAAAAATAATCCCATTTATAAAATTCCATTTTATAAATTTAATTCCTTATAAATTCCATTTATTTTTTCCAATCTATTTTTTAATATCGATTTCAACTTCTCTCCATATTATTTCCCGAATTTCATTTTAAATCCAGTCTTAAAAATTCTTTTATATAAATTATTCTAAAATCTCTATTTAAAATATTTTTCCCGCATTATTTAATACGATCAAAAACCAATTATTGCTTATTCAAATCAATCTCTTTTAAATAATCCAAATTTCGATATACAGATTTTTATATTAAACATCTCCTTTAATTTCCTTAAAAAGTCAAAATAATATTTATGGTATTTAATATACCAAAGTTAATTTCCATGATATTATAACATTTAAAAATTTAAAACACGCAATAATCCAGTAGATTATTCAATCACATCATATATTTTATATATGTGAAAAAACTAAATATATTTGAGGAATCCAGTTGGATCCCTCCAACCTATTTCCCTGCATCCACAGATGTTAGACAATATAAAATACTAATCCCACTTCGAGGGGGATATTGCGGTATATATGGTCATCCGCTATTATGCGGGGCGCATACGGTCTCATCCGCTATAATATTCGGGAATATCAATCCCAACTACTAATATATATACTACTATATATATTTAACATATCATTCAACAGATAAAAATTTCTAAATTCAACCAAGCCACCAATAATTAATTTTAACTATTTAAAATTAAAACTGGCAATCCAATTGAGTGTGAATTTTCTCACCTTGATTTTTATTTTGCAATCCGACCCAAACCCGACTTGTTTCTTCACGATTTTAGACCTCGTATAAACATTATACAGTTTATTGACATTTTAAATAATTTTAAACTATCAATAACATACTAAATTTAAATTCTTAAATTAAATTAACAACTATCACCTGCTCCTCTGATCGAAGACTCCCATCACTGCGACAACACCAAACTCTATTCCCACCTGCATTCGACCCAGCCTATTTCAAAGTCGTGCACTTCCATCACCACTGCCTTCTGATGACCGCACATCCCCTGACTAACCCCGAACCACCAACCATGCTCACTTCCATCGCAATCAATTTTTTTTTTACACAATCGTCGTTGTCTACAGTTCCACCGCCGTCCACCATCGATGCCGAAACCACCATAGCCACAGAGGCTTCCGCGCCAATCTCTCCTTTGCATGCGCGCATGCCCGCGCGTATCTAGGCTTCGTCCAACCCACTGCCGCGTGCTCCTCCCCTTTGCAGTCGCCTTCGAGACTGCCTCCCTCCTGTCGCGCTCGTGCAATCGCGATTCACTCGCGAGTTATATTATTTTTTTCAACTGAACCATGTAACGACCTGTAATTTTTCGATAATTAAAAATAGTTAATTCAATAAGGTTTTGTGATTTAATGTTGGAAGAAATAAAAATTTGTGATCTAATAATAAGAATACAACTGGAATGAAATGTAATAATATTTATTTAAGATAATTGATAACTACTTTAAATGTAATTCCAATTAATTAAAATGATTAAAAAGTTATAATTGGTTATAGATGGTAAATTAATTGTAATAATGTGTGTATTATTTGATAATTGGATTAAAAGAGTAATTGATAATTTAAATGTTGTATTAATTAATGAAATAATGTGTAATAAATTGTAATTGGATAGAATTAGTATTGTGTAAGTTGTTATAACATTTATTTGTAAATAATAAACTTATAAATGTGATTAAAAGTTAATGGTGACAATTATTATATGTTACCTATTTATTTAGTCTGTTAATTAAATTGGAAATCAATTTCAATTAAATGTAATTAAATATTACGTTAATGGAAATTAAGATGAAATTGAAAAATATTAATGTAATAAGATATAACCAAATGTTAACTATGCCTATAGAGTAATGATTGTTGGAATTAAAAGATTGAAATCAAATTTAATCAATTTATTGAAATTAAATTATAATTAATTGGATTTAATTACAGTTGAAATTGAACACTGTAATTAGTGTAATATTTAACACTGGGTTGAGATGTAAATTTGTTTTAAATTATTGTAAATGTCTAAGTAATCAAAAATGACAAAATTGTTAGTTATTAAATTTGAAATCAAAAAGGTGATTTAATTAATTTAATAATAATTTATTTAATTAACGTGAAAATAGTCATTTTGGCCACTGTCTCGGATTTCGACGAAACTAGTTTCATCGGATCCGTAATGGTGACTTATTGTAGGATTTCAAGTTTCGTAGCGATCGGACTTGTCGTTTGATCGTACGGACTCGAAACGCGTGGAAATCAATTTAATTGAATCCAATTGGAAATAAGCTGATTTTAAAAGCTAACTTCTTCATACGATTGAATTAGGACTTGAAACCTGTTCCATTGAATTAAAAAATATCGAAAACATCTATTTTGGTATATAGGATGACCCACTTTCGTTTCGGAAACGGAACGGGCTTTTCGGGTCATTATTGTCGTTCGAAACAATTCGATATGTTGATTCTTTCTTATCGGGCCTAGTTTATATGAATAGATTTTTGTTCTCAAACCCTAGCAACCATTCAGTTATTCTGTATGTACAATTCTATCTACGTATCACTTTATTCCAATGGCAGAAACAAATTCAAATTCCAAACGCTACAATTCAATCTCCAAACCAATTTCAAAATCAAACTCCTCCAAACAATATCAAATTACATACTGTTTCGAAGCTCTCGACGAGCATAACCATGATCTTCAATTCGTTTTTTCCATCGAATCACTGTTTGTCCAGAAATCAAGGATGAACCGCAGCCGTCCATTCTAGGTTTTAACGATCCAACGGTGGATTTTCATCCGATCGTCGATCAGGAGGCGGCGTTAGAAAGAGGAGGTTGAGCAGGCCCTAGGGATGGTGTTCGTTTGGCGAGATGATCATCGAAGTTTGCCAGAAAATTCATTGATCATCAGCGGCGGCGCTGGCTATTTGTTGAGGCGGAGGTGATCGCGAACGTGCTGGAGGGGTCGGTAGGTCCAGGCGAGCGCGATGGTGAGCCTCGATCTGGTCGTTGTTGAACAGAGGGACGTACGTTCATCTAAGATGATGGCGGTTTGGTATGAGATGGTTGCGTATGAGTATGCGTTTAAGGTTTCTCGAGGTGAGCGAATTTACAACTTAGCCCTTGTATTTAAGTAATTTAAATTAAATATTTATAACTTCTAACGCACATAACTATTGCATACGAACTCGGATTTGCGCGCGGTTTTTTCCATTGGGATCATATCCAAATTTCAGACATTTTGGAACAGGTTTGAACAAATTCTGAGACTGTTGAATTTTTGGCCTTATTTTGGATTTTAAATCGATTTGAAATCAAAGGCGAGTGTTTTAACCCACTCACAACTACTAGATTATCTTATGTTAGTTAAATTAAATTTATGATGTGATTAGAAATTAATTGATTGATGTTAGTATGTTTAAATTGTCATTCTAGTTAAATTTGACTTTTAGTGCATTTAATCATCGTTTAATTTAATATTGAATTTAATTGTCGATTTAATACCTGTTAATGATAATCAGTTATCCATTAATATTTACTGGTTGATTTGGATGATGGTTCTGATGGATGTTTGATTGTTGATATTGCATGATTGTATGTTATATTTTTATATTGTTATAACACTGCAAGTTCCTTAAGGGTTAAAATGATACATACCCGAATGATCTGATAGATTAGGGAGAAATCGTTATGGGTTAAAATGATAGACTCAAACGATTTCATGTATTTGAAATTAAAATTTTGGGATTGGGGGTTTAAATGATATATACTTGTAAAATTTTAAATTGCGGATTGAAATGATAAATACCTGTATCACTTGACCATAGGGTAGAAAATTATATACGGACACCGGATTGGTTAAATTAAATGATTTTAACTCTTTAAATTTTGAATTCAGTTAATCGATATTTTGAAATAGAATTGGTTTATATAAACTGAACTATATTTTGAAAATCCAAGCCTTAATGCTGAAATTGGAATTGATTTAATGAATTGTTCAAAGGATTTAAATTGGAATTTCAAAGTTGAATTGTCAAAAATAAATGACTTTATCGAAATTGAGTTATTGAAAATGTTTGGATATTGTTAACCCGCCTTTTTGCAAGGCCGTGGATAGGTAGATTTAACCAAATCGACTGCTCATTTGGCGAGACTGGAATACGATTGGTTGGAGCCAGCTGAACGGATAAACCGTCAGTCAGGGATGGTTCAATATGCATGGCTCAGCCTAGGTAGGTCGGTAGATGTCGCTCGGCATCGTGGGTCGGTCGGCCTTGGTGATGTCGCTCGGCCTTAGTGATGTCGCTCGGCATCGTGGGTCGCTCGGCGTCGTGGGTCGCTCGGCGTCGTGGGTCGCTCGGCGTCGTGGGTCGCTCGGCGTCGTGGGTCGCTCGGCGTCGTGGGTCGCTCGGCGTCGTGGGTCGCTCGGCGTCGTGGGTCGCTCGACATCGTGGGTCGCTCGGCATTGTGGCTCGGCATGGTGGCTCGGCAGGGTCGCTCGGCATCGTCGCTCGGCATTGTGGCTCGGCATGGTGGCTCGGCAGGGTCGCTCAGCATCGTCGCTCGGCATTGTGTCTCGGCATGGTGGCTCGACAAGGTGGCTCGGCATCGTCGCTCGGCAATCTTGTGTCCAAGTAGTCGTTTCACCGGGTCGGCCACTTCGGATTACTTCGAGTTAAAAGGGGTTTTACTTCGAGTCGCCTAGGTAGATTTCCTAAGTCGGCAGCATTTGGGTGTATTGAAGGAAGGGGTTGAGTCTTGTTGGGTCCGAACTACTCAGGAAGCCCAACTACCTGGATTTGCCTATAAATACAGCATGTGGGGTTTCGGAAAAGGGATCTTCTCTTCTGCTCTCTGACTTTCTACTTTCTAAGGCTAAGGCTACTCTACCATTTTCGTAAATGTAATCGATTATTACAACAATAAAAAGAAAACTTCTGGAGTGGACGTAGGCTGGAGTTAGCCAAACCACTATGAAATCTGTTGTTCTCTACCGCTTTCATTTGAATTTTTATTGTTCTTCACATTATTACTCTCTACATATATCATATCTGTGAGTTGTGACTGTGATTTGGTGCTTTCATTTACATTTGGGTGTTAGTGACCAATTTTGGCGCTAACATTTTGGTGCTTTCATTGAGAGGGTTGAACTCAAGAACTTTGGAGCTAGGAACTTGGATTCTAGGAAGCAATGGCTAGGCCATCAACAAGGAAGCAAGTGACAGAAAGAAGTCAGCATGAAGGAAGTCAAGAGGCTTCCTCTGGTGCTAATCAGGTCTCAATCTATATCACTAGAGACGAGATGGAGACGATGTTGAAAAGGCAGGAGGACATGATATAGAACCTACTTTGACAGGTTGGACAAGTTGGAACACAAGTTCAAGGGAATGGACCAACCACGGCTGCTAGCAATGTAGAACCAGGAACCAGGGCCGTAGAAGTTTTTGAAGGTCAAAACCAGAACCAGACTGGAGAGGTTGGAGGAAATCAGCCAAGGCCTGGGGGCAGACCTCCAGGATAGGATACTGGGAGAGTGGTGAATGAAGCTCAGCAAGCAGGGACCAACGTGAACGTAAATGACCAGCATGAAGAGTACTACCCGGAGTACCCCCTAGGACATGGAGGGCAAGGTAGAGATGCAAACGGGGGACTACCCTCGGATGGAGACGAGCAGATGGCTAGATTAATAAGAAAGATTATGAGAGGAGGACTGCCGAGTAGAGGCTTGGAGGAGGTCAGTCGAAGTCCGTTCACTCCGGAAATCAGGAATGCAAGGAACCCTCTAGAATTCAAATTGCCAACACTAAAGGCCTATGATGGAAAATCAGATCCAACTATGCATGTAACCAGATACATCAGACATATGGAAGTGCCAGGAGCATTTGAGGAGGTAATGGCAAGATGTTTCCCTTTATACTTGACGGATTTCGCTGCGCTTTGGTTCAGGCAGCTGGAGAACAGATCGATCAGGACATGGGGCGAGCTAGTGGAATGCTTTATGAGACAGTTCAGGGTCCTTGTGACGCGACCCAAGAGTGTAATGACACTGGCATCGATGAAGCAGAGGTCAGGAGAGTCCGTGAGAGATTTTCTTATGCGATTTAATGCAACTATGGCCTCGGTAGATCGCTCGGATCCATCAATGATTTTGATGGTCGCGATAGCAGGGATTGCGGAAGGCACGGAACTCAAGGATTCATTAGCATGGGATCCACCCTAGGATCTTGGAGAATTCTATCGTGAGGCTGAGAGATTCATTCGGCTGGAAGATTCACGCCCCAAGAGGAAGGAAATAAATGCCGTGCAAGGCGAAGGAACCTCCAAGGAACGGTCTGGAATAGACAAAGGAAAGCGGAAGCAGGATGACAGATACGTTGGTCCTGACAAACGGAAGAAATTCCGAGAAACTAGATTCAAACAATATGCTGACTTGACAGCAAACCTAGAACTGATTTACACGGAGACTCGGGGGCAGCTCCCCTATCGGAAACCACCCAGGAGAGATCCCATGGAACGGGAACGTAGAAGTGGAAAGTACTGCCTATTCCATGAGCTGGAAGGGCATGCTACTGATGATTGCCTCCATTTGAAGGATGAGGTGGAAGAGCATGTTAGAAGTGGTAGATTGCCACAATACGTGAGAAATCGAACAGAGGCCGTAGGACCTGAGCAACTACCGCCTGTACCCAACAGAACTAATCCTGGATCGGTATCACGACTCGTCATCAATCGATCGTGATGGCACGGGCCAAGTTCAGGACTTGAACTTTGGTCGATTACCTAAAATTCTTAGGTTTGATTTCAAAATAAAACGGCTATTCCACTTAAACATGTAAGGGAACCGGAGAGATCCCCAGGCATGCTCTGAGATGGTAATAGACCGCTCTTCCCAGAGTGGCGGTATCTAGATTTTTCCTTTGTTTTTGATTGAACACTTGAAAGTTTAAATTAATAAATGAACTTGAATTTCATAAAATAAACCTTTCACCGGAGAGTTAAAGGATGAATATTGGAAGTCAATTTGAAATTAATCGCTTTCTGACCCTACCCGGAGAGACGGGGTCCGGAGTGTAAGAAGTGAGTTGCTTCGCCGGAGAGCGACAGGATCAACTCACTTAACGTCGTTCCCCATTCACTGGTGAGTGATTGGATCGGGGTTCGATAAGAGCCCGGAGTGGCTGTAATCGGCCTAGGATTTTGGCCATGACATTGCTTAATGTTCAGGGACACTGAACCGGAGTGCAGGGAGTGACGCTGCTTCGCCGGAGTGCGACAGGATCGGCTCACTCAATGTTGTTTCCCTTTCATCGGAGAGTGACAGGATGGGATCCAGTAAGAGCCCGGAGAGGCTGACATCGGTCCAGGAGGATCATGACATCGCTTAATGTTCAGGGACACTGAACCAGAGTGCAGGGAGTGACGTTGCTTCATAGGAGAGTTACAGGATCGGCTCACTCAACACTGTTTCCCCTTCACTGAAGAGTGACAGGATGGGATCCAGTAAGAGCCTGAAGAGGCTGACACTGGTCCAGGAGGATCAGGGCCTCGCCTAATATTCAGGGATGCTGAACCAGAGCGCAAGGGATAGGTTGCTTCGTCGAAGCGCGACATGATCCGCCTATTCAATCGTTAAGTTTGGATCGAGCTTAGCAAGGGTCCGGAGAGGCCGTCAACGGTCTGGAAAGATCGTAGGATTCGATTGCTGACTTCCAAGAGGCGAATTTGGAATTGGATAACGACTTGGAACAGTCGTGGAATAAACTATCATATTCGGATGGAATCATTTGATAACGAATGTAGCATGGACCTTGGATATCGGGATAGAGACTATTCAAAACACACCTTCTAATAGCAAGGCATGTTTTGGGGGGCAAAATGTTCACCCGCCTTTTTGCAAGGCCGTGAACAGGCGGATTTAACCAAATCGACCGCTCATTTGGCGAGACTGGAATACGATTGGTTGGAGCCAGCTGAACGGATAGACGGTCAGTTGGGGATGGTTCAATATGCATGGC
The DNA here is from genome assembly GCA_030737815.1 of Allium fistulosum. Classification (NCBI taxonomy): domain Eukaryota; kingdom Viridiplantae; phylum Streptophyta; class Magnoliopsida; order Asparagales; family Amaryllidaceae; genus Allium; species Allium fistulosum. The sequence continues at coordinate 1,152,843,459 of CM060905.1, forward strand.
TCGACCTAGGTAGGTCGGTAGATGTCGCTCGGCATCGTGGGTCGCTCGGCCTTGGTGATGGCGCTCGGCATCGTGGGTCGCTCGGCATCATGGGTCGCTCGGCATTGTGGCTGGGCATGGTGGCTCGGCAGGGTTACTCGACATCATCGCTCGGCATTGTGGCTCGGCATGGTGGCTCGGCAGGGTCGCTCGGCATCGTCGCTCGGCATTGTGGCTCGGCATGGTGGCTTGGCAGGGTCGCTCGGCATGGTGGCTTGGCAAGGTGGCTCGGCAAGGTGGCTCGGCATCGTCGCTCGGCAGTCTTGTGTCCAAGTAGTTGTTTCACCGGGTCGGCCACTTCGGATTATTTCGAGTTAAAAGGGGTTTTACTTCGAGTCGCCTAGGTAGATTTCCTAGGTCGGCAGCATTTGGGTGTATTGAAGGAAGGGGTTGAGTCTTGTTGGGCCCGGACTACTCAGGAAGCCCAACTACCTGGATTTGCCTATAAATACAGCATGTGGCGTTCCGGAAAAGGGATCTTCTCTTCTACTCTCTGACTTTCTACTTTCTAAGGCTAAGGCTACTCTACCATTTTTGTAACTGTAATCGATTATTACAGCAATAAAAAGAAAACTTCTGGAGTGGACGTAGGCCGGAGTTAGCCGAACCACTATGAAATCTGTTGTTCTCTACTGCTTTCATTTGAATTTTGACTGTTTTTCACATTATTACTCTCTACATATATCCTATCTGTGAGCTGTGACTGTGATTTGGTGCTTTCATTTACATTTGGGTGTTAGAGACCAATTTTGGCGCTAACAGATATAACTTTGAAATCTATTTTAAACTAATTTAAACTATTTTAATCAATTTAAACTATTTTTAATTTATTTAATCTATTATAATCTATTTAATCCAATTTAATCTATTTTACCTATTTTAAACTAATTAAATTTATTTAATCTATTTTAAATCTATTTAATCTATTTTAAATCTATTTAATCTATTTTAAATTTATTTAATCTATTTTAAATCTATTTAATATAATTTAAATCTATTTAATCTATTTTAAATCTATTTAAATCATTTTAAATCTAATATAAATCAATTTAAACTATTTTAATCTATTTTAAACTATTTTAAATCATTTAAAACTATTTTAGAGTTTTTTTTAACTATTTTAAACTATTTTTAATACTATTAAAAACTATTTATGACTATCTAAACAATTTTCTAAAATTTCAGACTGTGTAAAGTTGAAGTATTTATATTTATATCCTTGATGATGATACAACCTAAGTTAGGATTCGAAAATCGAGACCTTTTTGTGAAATGGCATATTTGAGTAAATATGGTGATTTTGGAACGAGGATTTAATTAACCTATCTTATCGATAATCTCAAACGTGAATATGATTTTGAAAGTGGATATGATTTTGAAAGTGGATATGATTTTGAAAGTGAATATGATTTCAAAAGTGATATGGTTTTGAGAATATGATATTTTGATATCAATTATGAATTTGGCTTTGGAAATGTAAAGGAACCATCCGGTGTGAAATAAGCGTTTGGTTGTTAAAGAGACCGGGATCGGATATTGTCATACTCTCTGCTAATACCGAAAACCACTTTGACAACTGTGTGCATGGTGGAGATTCCAGAAATGAAGTAGGATGGTTTGGCGAATGATTCTGTATGAGGTATTTACGTGACCCTGACTCTCGTGAGTCAGCTTAGATGTGACTAAAATAGGAGCCATGTTGGGCTAAGTGAGGTCATTCCTCCTATCGGACATGCTTCTTCGATACCATATTATGACTTTGTGTTGATTTGGTGGCCATCCCTTGATTTTGATTATGGGAGTGTGTTCCGAGTTGGGCGGTAGTAGCTGTTATGCGGTACCACCAGTCCGAATCCACAAACGGTATATCTACCCTAGCATTACCTCGTGTGTCGTGTTCACATGCTCTATCGTGCCTTCTACGAGTTTGTTTTGTACCATACCTATGGAGTGCCCTCTGGGTAAAACTCCAGTTTATGGAGGAGCGTACGGTACTGTATAGACTATGGGAATATATAAAATGTGTTAAGGGGGATATGGGTAATGCCTTAACGCTATTTTAATACTTTACTTTACTGTAGACACTATTATAATAGCGTATTGTACTATGTATGTAGATAGTTTAACGGATCCTTAGGAGATGGAAATCCCGAACATCTCTTAAGTTATTGCACTCACGGTTGACACTGGATAGTAGATGTCAAAACCCGTAAACATCTCTGATGTCGTGACACTCATATTTAGTTACTGTTGATTTAACTGACATAATATCGTTTAGTTCTGACTCGAGTGTTTTGTCTTTTCAATTCGCTCGAGTCAGTCTGAGCTTTTCAATGTATCGAAGACTACTTTTGGAGGACGAAGACGAAGACGAAGATTTAGTACTATTATTATTTATTTCATTTATTTCGCTGCATCATACTGTTCCGCTGCATTATTCTTTATTACTGTTGTATGTACTCTAATTTTGAAGTGTAAATGTGTAATCATATGTTATTTGTAAAACAGCTTCATGAACTGTTTTTATTATTATTATATTTTGTCATTCCGCTGTGAGATTCTGTGTTTGTATTATTTCTTTCTCTTCTTTTTCTTATTTACCCCATAACAATCTGCCCTTCTGAATGGTTTGAGTCTGACGTGTGTGATTTATCGTCGATTTAAACCGTCCATAAAGACAGGCCGTTACAAATCAATTTTCGATTTTGTCTGCCTTTTTTTTATTTAATTCAAGATGATTTCGATTTTAAGCGGGAATAGATGAAGAGGAGGCTCGCCATTCCTTTTGAATTGATTTCGTTTGTTTGTCGTTATTTTTTCCTCTTAGGATTCGATTTCGGTTGCCATTCTAAAAAGAGAAGGAGGGAAAGATAGAAGGGAAAGGTAGCGTGTGAGGATAAATGTACAGTGATTTGAAAAGGAAGAATAACAGCTGATGTGAATTAAAAAGGTCAAGTCAATTTTATATATATATATGTATATATATATATATGTATGTATATGTATATGTACATAAATTTTCAAATCGTCTCGTTTACGTAACTTTAAATCTCGAACTCCTATCGAGGCATGCCGCTAGGCGTTTATAATGTTATACCCCTATTCCGAATGCAATAGAAAAGGTTTCAAGACCTAATTCGATCGTATGGAGAATATAGCTTTTTTGACTTAATTATTATATTGAATTTTCGATATTAAATTTAACGCATTTATATCCCGTACGATCAAACAATAACTCCAAATGCTACGAAACTTGAAATCCGATAATAATACATTATTACGGATCCAATGGAACAGGTTTTGTCGAATTTCGAGACTGTGGCCCCAATCGCTATTTTAACGCGTCGATTAAATCGACGATTTCAAAAATTGACGAAATCACTTGAAATTTTTGTTTTAAAATCTTTCTAACTCAGTTATAATTCCAGATCCAATATTTAAACCATTTAAATATCCAAAATTAAATGACAGAAAAATCCGGGTCGTTGCATTCCTCCCCTCTTAAAAGAATTTCGTCCTCGAAATTGCTAGGATGGGAATAATTGTTCCAAACCCATTACTTATTCAAAACCCACATAGTTAACTTGCTATTTCACTCTTCTAATCCTTTAGCTTCAACTATAACAATTAGTTTCCATTACTAATTCAAGCCCTCTATTTCAATTTTAATTTAAAAATCAACTTTTTAGTTAACAAAAAAAAAGTTTCAAAATTTTCAAAAAAATTTCTAACTCTCTAAATTCTGGAATTTTTTTGGCAAAGTCTCCCTTGTACGAGGAGCCTTTTGCAATATGACAAGAGAGATAAAAATGTATACATCGACCCAAACAGTCGGAAAATAAAATATATATCAATATTTTATATTTTTGTTGTATCTAATCCGAAAACGTACCTTATTTTAGTGTTTTTAAGCAAGCGGCTTATTTAATATGCAATTACGCGACCCAACTCTAGCTCAATCGCCTCCGGGTACCTATACTTACTCAATTTAACCACATAAGTAACACAAACATGAACTTAACAACTTTACATTCATTTAAATAGTGGAAACACATAGATTTCATAACCAAACATGGTATCTCATGTATTTTAGAAGGTACATGCAATTTCAGGGTTCCAATATTTAGTCATTCACTACAAATTAAATTGATACGCCATTTCATTTAATTCGAATGATTTTTCAACTCAGTTTATTTTATTCAACTCACACTTATACCAAACAATTTCTTATCCCTTTCAAATTGATTAAAACTCAATTTATTCACCTTCTATTAATTCATAGAATTCTATTTGCTTCCGTTTACACCAAATGACAAATTTCCATGCAAATTTGGCGATAACCATTTTATAAAATACCTATTTCAGTTTACATCTATTTTAAATTGATTCCAAATCAATTTATATTTAATTCTATTCCATTTCAAATTCAATCCATTCATTTGCATTCCATTCATATCCACATTATTTTTAAATTCATTTTATTAACCTCGGAATCATCCCACGCTATTTACTTATGCATTACGATTTTATTTGAGCCAAGCTTCCATCCAAAATTATTTACTTAAGTTGATTTGTTTATCTCCATTCAATTCAATTCTATAACTTATGTTCATTACTCTTGCAACCAAATTCCATTTCAATTTTTGATTGATTCTTATTCAATCAAATTCCATTTCATTTACTAATTAATTTAATTAGTTCATACTTCAAATTTTAATTTCCATACTCAAATTCATTCTCGAATTCATTTAAAATAATATTCAATGCTATATTCAATTTATTTACACTCACATTGAATTTACCTATAACTCAAGCCATTTTATTTCAATCAAATTCCATTTTATTTGGTCACATTCAACATATATTTAATCAGCTTATATATAAGTCGAATTTTTATTTATTTAGTTCACTTCCATTTTACTACTCAATATCTGATTTTTATTTCGAAAGTCACTTCTCTTAATTTACTTGAGCTCAAACTCATCTTAATATTCAAGTTTGGATTATATATATATACATATATATATATATACTAGAACATCCAATTATTTTTATTTTGGTTTATCTATTCCTCTTTTCCTTTTTTTTACTAGAACACCCAATTATTTTTAGTTTGGTTTATCTATTCCTCTTTTCCCTTTTTTTTAAATTTGCACAATTTATTTTCTCACATTTCCATCAATTTTATACTTGAGCATATTCACATTTTATTTTTAACTCAAGATTTACATCACTTAGTAGCTTAAATATGTACTTATTCCATTAATTTCAAATTTTATAAGTTATTCAAATTTATTTATTCACAATCCCAAATTTTCACTCAAATTTTATTCCATTTAAATTTTTATAACTTATAGTTATTTAGTCACTTAACAATCCAAGTTTATATATTCCATTCAATATGGTTTCAAATCCAATCCAATTCAAATTAATTTCAATTTCAATTTCCTTTAACCAATATTTCCGAGCCATTTTCGAATTTATTTATACTTAAATTAATTTCATTCCAAGTAATTTTATTTTAAATTCATTCAATTTAATCAAGTAAGAATTTAATTCCAATTTCAAATTTTTCTAACCTTCCTTACTTATTTTTATTTATTCCATTTACTTACACATTCATATGCACTTTATACTTAGTTAATTCATTACATTCTATTCATTTCATCTTATTTATTATAACCACTTCATTTAATTTATTTTCTTTAACCTTTACTTAAGTTAAATTCCAATTCCTCCAAATTTTCTATTACGAATTCAATTTATTTAACTTACACAAGTTAAATTTTTAACATCATCTTGAAGTTCACTTTTTTTAAGTTTTATTTCAAATCCTATCCACTTTTGATTTCACTTCACATTTTATTTAGAAATTCCAGAATTCAACACCCGGTTTTTATTTCAATATTTTGAAATAATATATACACATACATATAAATATATAACTCTATTTTAACAAACCATTTCCGTGAACTTTTAAAAATCAGCTTGATTTTTTACCAAAACAATTTCCTCGTAATCTCTAAACAGCATTTGTTTTTTTCACAAAAATCTCCATATCAAATTACTACGGTAGCAATCCGTCACCTAGAAACTAGAAAATGAATACTGGTGATGCTGCAGTCATCACCAGAATTATTTTCCAGCGACTAAAGTGAGTTTAGTGCTATATCCCTTCCAAAATCCATTTTAAAACAATTTTCTTTCGAAAATATTCCCAAAAATAATTCTCTTATTATTATTTTTCCACACCAGTTTGAAAAATAAATTTCCAACTTCCCGGGATTTAAATTTCCAGATTCTGTTTTGAATCCAATTTTAATTATAATCCATTTGTATAACTTATACTTATACAAATTTTCATTTGGTTATATAAACCATGTAACGACCCGTAAATTTCGTTAATTAAATTTGTCATTTTAATAAGATTTTTGTAACTAAATTTAAAAAGAAATAAAAAATTTATAATTGATAATAAAGTAAATGTTAAGAATTAAGTGTAGCAATGGTTATTAAAACTAATTATTACAATTGAAGTGAAATTAATAATAATGAAATAGGGTAAATTGTTGCATTTGGGTATAAAATGGAATAAGTAATTAAAGGTAAGATTTGAATTAACTAATGAAATATTATATTGATTAATATAGACTTAATAAAAGAGTTGAATTGAATCAATCTATTTATTTGAAATAATAAATAGGTATGCAATTTATAATAAATGGGTTTATTGTGAGAAATTGAAATTTGATACTATAGTGTATTAGAATTAAGATGAAGGTGGGAATATTGAAGTATGTAAGGTCAAATTGATTGCATGTAATAAATTGGGGATTAAATTCATTAAAGGTAATAAATTATTATGTTAATGTAAACTAAGATAATATTTGAAATAAATGTTAATTCCATTCATATTTGTAAATAACTATTATAAATTGCATGTTGAATTTGTTGATTTAATTGAAATCAAAATTTAATTTTAATGAACAAATAAGGTTTACAATAACGGGAATTTAAGTAAAGCTAGTGGAATTATTGAATGAAATGAAATAGTATTGCTCAATAGTATCTGAACGTAAATTTAGGTAATAAGGTTAGAACAAGTTGATAAATAATAAATGTAGTGTAAATCCCAATTGATGTAAACAATTGTGAAGTTTTAATTGATTGAAAAGTAATAGATTTTAAATTATATCAATTGATACTATAATACGTAATAAATGGAAAACTTATACAATCAATGTTAGATAAATAAATCATAATGTTTATGTTGTTGATAAACGTTACTTTAATGATTGTTGAAATAATAACGAAAGTGTGAATGTAAATTAAATTGATAAAAAGGATTGGACTAAGGAAACTTTATTAATTAGTTTTAAAACCTAAATTAATATGTGTAATAGACAAATTCTGGAATATAGCCATTTAAACAAATCTAAGATGAATATAGGAATGTTGCGTAATAAATTTAATATAAGAGAAACCGATGCAATTATTGAATTGATTAGTAAAGCAACTAATAAATAGTAATTAATTCAAATTTTGTAAGTTGGGAATAATGTAGATGTATACTTAGTTATAAAATTTGGAATGTGAAAAGAAATGTAAACATTGGATTTTGGAAGGATGCTGGTGGGTCTGGAGATATCGCCATGGTTACAGAGGTAGGAATTTAGGAAGTTGAAGATGGAAATTGTGATTTATGGAAGAAGATCTGGTGTGTGTATGTGCACAGATATACTTTGCACAACTTAACAATGCAGTTTACTCAAATATGGAAGAAGAAATTAAAAACAAACTGAAGAACAAATGATGAATTTCAAAGAAAATCAAGATTTGACAGAAGCTAAGGCTGTTAGTGGTGCTGTCATACTATCAGAAAGATTTGATATGCAGAGGTTGTTGATCAGGCAAAAGCAATTTCAAGATTTAACCTGTTGGAGTTGTGACACAAAGAAGAAGTAGGAAATGACGGAATTTCCTCGGGAATTAGATAGGGTGCTTTGTTTAGTTGATGCAGAAGATTAGACAACATAACAAATCAGGAACAGATTCAAGAATTATCTATTTCTTATTGAAATTGAACCTAATAAACTTTGCAAAGGTTTTCAAGAGAATATTACAAATTTTAACAGAAATTTAATTCTAAAGATTTGATATCAAGAATAGCAAACTTAGCAACTACAGAATGCAGATAACTGATAATTCAAAAGATAGGTATTAACATCTGGAAACAAAAACTAATATGAATATTACGTGCAGATTCAAGAACTCTGATATAAATTTGCAAGAGACAAAGCTAAAGCAAGAACAAGGACAAAGAAACTGGAGATATACTGGCATATAAACTGGGTAGAAAAGAAAAAACAGTAGCTAACTAAGACAGGAATGATAACAAATGATTAAACTAAGTATCAAACTGAAAGGAAAGGATTGAATTGAAAAGGAAATACAAGCGGGGAAATAAGAAAAAGCAGTAGATCACAACACAGTAACAAAATGAAAATGAATTTATTGCTTATTTTTCTTCACATACAATTGCAAGACACTGACCAGTATTTATAGCCATTACATCAACGCATAGCCCAACTTTGGCCCAATTACAACTCAATACTAAAACAACAATCCATACAGAAAAGCACAAGACACAGTGAAAAGACAAAAGACACAGTGACATATGCACACTGATATGCTTCTTCATCACACTGCTCCAGCCTCATCACCTGTAATACTCATCTCTGACACCTTACTGGCATCTTCCAGTAACTTCTCCGGCGAAGCTGTGACCAACAAGGATGGACCTGACATTTCCTCCTTCAGTTTTGCATTTTCTACGAACTGCTGACAGTTTCCTTTCTCCAAAACCATGGAAACCCATTCATGGTCGTTACATCTCCCTTCCTCTTCAAAAACGACCTTGTCCTCAAGGTCGAGAGATAGCAAAGGAGGTGGCCATGGAGGTTTATACGGTTTATATGGGTTCACATTGAAAATGACAGCTTTAAATACAAAGAATGTTCCCTTGTCTTCCTCAATATAAATTGTGCTAGCGACCTCAATGAGAAAACAAAATTCACTTAAACCCGTAATGGAATCACTTGATTTCATCATAGTTATATCATCAATCTTAAGAATAGGCCTTGATAGAAACATACCACATGAATTACTTGGATGTGTATTCTTACCTACTTCCTTGGTTGTATTCAGTTTGAAAGATTCATCATTTTCAGAGATAAACAAAGCAACGTCTAATTGTTTTTCTTCATCCACACCTTTCAATTTATATTCAAAATTATCAATACTCTCCAAAATAGTTGCTTCTCCAAATACCATCTCAAGTGATTCTTTTGAATCTGAAACTATTTCTCCATGCTTGCATGAAGCTTGACATGAAGATGTGGCTTTAGTGTCTACTTTTGATTGACATGGAACACTAAATACTTCAGTTTTTTCTCCACTGTTTCAGGTTCAGATAGCACTAAACACTCTTGGGCTGTTTGAATAATAGCAGGTAGGCAAGAAGCAACAGAGGGCGAGTCATCCTTACCAATCTGATCTTCAGAAATTTGGGGAATTTGTGAATCATGTTCGCATAGGTTTGATGACAAGAATCCATTCATACTTTCAATCAACGGTTTGTGTACATCTAAAGAATCTAACCCTTGGTTATTATCACAAGAGAAATCAGCATGTGCACATTTAGTTGCAGTAATACAAGAATTCTTGAATAGTTCACCCAAGATCAAAGCGAAGAACCCAAATTCATTGATACATGAATCATAACCGGTAGGATATTGTTTTGTCAACTCGATGCAAATATCCCAAATTCTGTAAGAAAAACCAGTAATCCTTTTTTTCTCAAACTTTGAAAGAGATGTTGTTAATAGGCTGCTTTGAAGGAAAGTGACAGTATCACCAATCCTTTTGTTGATAGATTTGATCATCATGATTATGGTGCTTAACTCCATTGATTCCAGGATCTTGATTGAATGCTCCAATTCAAATATTACCCATGATGGTGATTCAAAATCTTGGGTTTGAGGGATGTTAAGGGTATTGTTAGCAGCAGTTTTTGGGCTTAAGAAATGGTTTCTTGAATTGATATGTGGGGCTGCTGGGATAGTAGTTGAAGAATTTACAGTATAAGGAGTAGGGAAGAGGAGTTCTTGATTTTGAACAGGAGGATTTTGATAGGTTCTTGAGGCAGTAGCATAGGTTGTTGCAGCTGGTTGGTGATCAATTGGGATAGGAATTGTTGTTTGTAGAGTGTGAGGGTTAGGCAGGAGTGGTTCTTGAAGGTGTACAGGAATTTTTGGTGCAGGATATGGTATTGGTTGAGAAAATATTGGCATTTGCATAGGATAGGGATTTGGTAGATGAGGATCTTGATATGGGTAGCCAACTTCATTTTTCCTTGTCCATTCTGGATCTTGATATGGGTAGCTGACTTCATTTTGCCTTGTCCATTCTGGATCTTGATATGGAGGGAAAATTTGGGAATATGTGCTGGCGAAGTTAGGATCTGACTGGTTGTCAGAGATTGCCTCAGTCAGTGGCTCTGATACCAATTGGAAGGATGCTGGTGGGTCTGGAGATATCGCCATGGTTACAGAGGTAGGAATTTAGGAAGTTGAAGATGGAAATTGTGATTTATGGAAGAAGATCTGGTGTGTGTATGTGCACAGATATACTTTGCACAACTTAACAATGCAGTTTACTCAAATATGGAAGAAGAAATTAAAAACAAACTGAAGAACAAATGATGAATTTCAAAGAAAAACAAGATTTGACAGAAGCTAAGGCTGTTAGTGGTGCTGTCATACTATCAGAAAGATTTGATATGCAGAGGTTGTTGATCAGGCAAAAGCAATTTCAAGATTTAACCTGTTGGAGTTGTGACACGAAGAAGAAGTAGGAAATGACGGAATTTCCTCGGGAATCAGATAGGGTGCTTTGTTTAGTTGATGCAGAAGATTAGACAACATAACAAATCAGGAACAGATTCAAGAATTATCTATTTCTGATTGAAATTGAACCTAATAAACTTTGCAAAGGTTTTCAAGAGAAAATTACAAATTTTAACAGAAATTTAATTCTAAAGATTTGATATCAAGAATAGCAAACTTAGCAACTACAGAATGCAGATAACTGATAATTCAAAAGATAGGTATTAACATCTGGAAACAGAAACTAATATGAATATTACGTGCAGATTCAAGAACTCTGATATAAATTTGCAAGAAACAAAGCTAAAGCAAGAACAAGGACAAAGAAACTGGAGATATACTGGCATATAAACTGGGTAGAAAAGAAAAAACAGTAGCTAACTAAGACAGGAATGATAACAAATGATTAAACTAAGTATCAAACTGAAAGGAAAGGATTGAATTGAAAAGGAAATACAAGCGGGGAAATAAGAAAAAGCAGTAGATCACAACACAGTAACAAAATGAAAATGAATTTATTGCTTATTTTTCTTCACATACAATTGCAAGACACTGACCAGTATTTATAGCCATTACATCAACGCATAGCCCAACTTTGGCCCAATTACAACTCAATACTAAAACAACAATCCATACAGAAAAGCACAAGACACAGTGAAAAGACAAAAGACACAGTGACATATGCACACTGATATGCTTCTTCATCACACTGCTCCAGCCTCATCACCTGTAATACTCATCTCTGACACCTTACTGGCATCTTCCAGTAACTTCTCCGGCGAAGCTGTGACCAACAAGGATGGACCTGACATTTCCTCCTTCAGTTTTGCATTTTCTACAAACTGCTGACAGTTTCCTTTCTCCAAAACCATGGCAACCCATTCATGGTCGTTACATCTGATTTAATTAAGGAAATTAAATTATAATAAATGGTCATTTAATAAAACCAATGTTCTGGGAGTAACTACAATAGTGGTTTGAAATATGTATAAACTTTGATTGGAAATCAATTGGATTTAAAATGGAATTGGGTATTACATTTATGAGTTTAAATGTTATTTTATTGTGTAAAGTAATAAATGGAGTAGTGAAGGTTTATACCAAGATATAAATTGAATATGAGAAATTAGAGGTAAGTATTGAATTGATTATGCCATAAAAACATGGTTAACGGTAATTGGATGTAAATTAAAGAAATACGTTATTTCAAGTTAATAAGTAATGAACGTGAATGAACATTTCCAATTTAATATAATGATTCAAATGTTATGACTTAGTTTAAGATGGAATATAGTATAAACCAATACAATCAGTGTATTTATGTGTGAAATATATATTGATTCATTGGTTACTGAATATAAATTAATGCAATTATGTTAATAAATAGTTTTTTTTTGCGCAATCCCAATTAATTGAAATAACTGTAAGGTCATAATTTGTTGTATCTAGTAAATTTAGAAATTTGATTTCAATAAATGCAATAAAGTATTAGAAATGTACATTGGTTCCCTAAGATAGTATAAAGGAATATAAGCTTGTGATCTATGTTTGAAATAATAACATAAATAAAGGAAATAGTGTTAATTATTGGTAAAGTTGTAACAAATTGGATATAGGAAATAAATGTAAGCATTAATAAATTAATGAATTTGGATTACAATAAATAAGAAGTCAATGTTCTATAAGTAATCATATTATTTGCTTGAAAGTAATAAACTTAAAGTTGATTAAATTTTTAATGGTTACAATTGTATAAGTTACCTATTTGTTTAGTTCAAAAATTTAATTCGAAAGCAACTGCAGTAATTGACTCAATTAGTGGTGATTAAATGAATTCAAAGTATATATAAACCAATGAAGTAATACAAAATAGATTGAATGTGATTACGAAATTGAAATTTTGTAAATGAGTAACTTGTGTCTGTAAACAATAAACTTATGAACACAGTTAAAAGTAAACGATGGCGATATTAATGTGTTGCCCGTTTATTCAGTCTATTAATTGAAATGAGAAATCAAATTTTAATAAAATTGGAAATAAATTAGAGTTAAAAGAACCTTAATGTTATATAAATAAGAATTTATGCAGTATCTAATGTAGTGCAATTAAATTTAGGGAACAAATGTTAAGAGCTTAACTGATGGTAATTAATAATTGGAGATAAAGTAAATTCCATTTATTCTATTTCAGCTTTCTCTATAAATACCCGTTATAAACCCTAGCCTTCCTCTATTTCTCATTTTTCTGTACGTAATCCAACTATCTCTCCTCCTCAATGGCAGACAAACAAATTTTAGATCCAAACACAAATCAAATTCAAATCTAAAATTTCAAACTCCTCAGAAAAATTATATATCGTATATCTCGACAATTCGAATCTGCGTCAAGTGTTTGTTTTCGGAATTGGTGCTCGAATCAATGGCGAGGAGGCGCGATCAAAGTTGGATGTTGGGTGCGTGTTTACTATAGTTGAACGCGTTAGAGAAGGAAGCTGCAGTGACGTGGCAATGTAATTGGTAATAGCCTGTTTTATTTAATTTTGATTTCAACTCATTCAAATCGCTGTAACTTTCTCATACGAACTCTAATTCACGCGCGGATTTTTGCATTAGGATCGTATTGAAATTCTGGACTTTTTGGCACTAGTTTGGACGAATTCTGAGACTGGGCAATTTTTGGGTTTAAATTGGATTTAAATTCAATTTAAATTCAAAAGGTGAGTGTTTTAACCCACTCACAACTTCTAAAAATTTCTTATGTTTGTTAAATTGATATATGATGTGATTTGAAATTTATGTATGACTGTTTGGCATATTTTTAATCATCATCTCAGTTAAATTGAATTTATTGAATTAAATTGTTATTTAATTTATTATTGCATATAAACTGCCAGTTAAATAGTTATTTAATTTGTTATTGAATATAAACTGCCAGTAAATGCTTGTTATTTATTATCTGTTATATTTTGATGTTATTGGTTTAATTGGATGATGATTGTGATAAATACTTGATGGTTGATATTGGATGAATGGATGTTGTATTTATATTGTTATAAACTGCAAGTTGTTATGCATTTTTATTTCATTCGGGATTGCGGTTTGAAATGATATATAACCGTATTTTTATTTTTAAATTGCAGATTGAAATGATAAATATCTGTATCACTTGACCATAGGATAGAAAATCATATACAGACACCGTCGGTCTATATATATATATTTGGAATGATTTCTATGGGTTTTGGAAAATAAGGGTTTATATATATACTAATTTTGATATTATATAAATATTATTTTATATATAGTTAAATTCTAAAATTTAAGCTATGTATAACTTGATGATGTTTTAAGTTTGATTTACGAATATTTCAAGTTTGAGCTTTATTTAAGGGATACTGAATTTATTAAATAAATATTTCTAAACTAAATAATAGTAAATTGAATTAAGGTATATATAAGATTATCAGATTAGGTTAGGAATTTTGGAATATTTAAAGACTTGAAATATATCAAAATTGAAATGTTTTATTTAAATTAAGGTATTATTGTTTTCAAAGTGTTGGTTTTCGAAATTGTTATAACTTTGAAAGTAATATGGTTTGAAAAATGAATTTATTTGAAATAGAATTTATTTAAGAATTATCTGTGAATATATTGATTGGAAACTTATTGAAATTGAAAATTTAGAATATGACTTCAAAATGTGGTTGGGTTTAAGATGATTTAAAAGAATATTTCAAGTTTATCTAAATTAAAGAAAGATTAGTGATTGGAAATTGGGTTTTATTTAAATAAGATATTATTGAATTCGGTTTCGAAATGGAAATAATACATTGATAATTTGGGTTTGAAATAACAATAATATTTTGGTTTTTGAAATATATACTATTTTGAAATAAATAATATGTTTTGAAAGGGCAATGATTGTGTTTTTAAAAGTATATATATTTTTAAATGACCACGGTGTTATAATAACGTTTGGTTGTTAAAGAGACCGAGATCGGATATGGACATACTCTCTGTCGATACCGAAAACCACTTTGACAACTGTGTACGCGATGGAGTTTCCAGAATGAAGTAGGATGGTGGCGACGATCCTAAGGTATATACGTGGACCCAACTCCCGTGAGCTGGCATAAGGTGGCTAAAACAGGAGTGATCTCGGACCAGTGAGGTAGCACCTCTTATCGGACGCACTTCTTTGATTCTATTCTATTACTTTGTGATTTTTGGTGGCCACCCTTCGATTTGGGAGTGTTGTTCGAGGTGGAGCGGTAGTGGCTGCTATGCTTTCCATCAGTCCGTGTGCGTAATTGGTATATCTACCCTGGCATTGCCTTGTGTGCCGTGTCACCTACCATATCGAGCTTTACTACGAGTTGTGATTTCTCCCGTAGCCTGTGGAGTATCGAGGGTAGCCCCCATTTTGGGAGTATGCTAATACTGGATAGACTACTGGGACTATTACGTGTTAAGGTGGAAAATGTAAAGCCTTAATGTATTTAAAAGTATGTTTATTTTATGATTTGACATTATTATAATAGCGAATATTACTACATAGTAAATAGTTTAACGGATCCTTAGGGGATGTGAATCCCGAGCATCTCTTAAGTTACTGCACTCATGTTAGACACTGGATAGGAGATGTCAAATCCCGTAAACATCTCTGACGCCGTTCCAATCATATATTTATCATTGATTTAACTTACATAAGATCTTTTAGTTCTGACTCGAGTGTTTTGTCTTTTCAATTCGCTCGGGTCGGCCTAAGCATTTCAGGATTTGAAGGCCTTAATTCTGGAGGACGAAGACGAAGAATTATTATTACTATTTGTTATATATTCCACTACACCATTGTATTCTGCTGCATTATTAATATTCTCGGGTATTTGTAACTCTGATATGTATTGTATAAGTATAATCAAATGTTTGTAAAACAGCTTCATGAACTGTTATTTGATTATTATATTTTATCGTTCCGCTGCAAGATTCTATTTTGTTTCTTTTATTTCTCCACTTTTTCTTATTTACCCCGTAACAATCCGCCCTTCTGTATGGTTTAAGTTGGCACGTGTGTCTGCTTAAGCGTACAAAAAGGTGGGACGTTACAGCTGGTATCAGAGCTTTGGTTTAGCAAAAAACCTTAGCTTTGTGGGGTCTGACTCTTTATTAATAGGGTAGTAATGTGCCCTATGGGAGTCACTGAGTGTATATATATGAGAGAGCATATTTGTTAGTGTTATAAAAGGTTTTAATATTGTGTTAATCTGTTCCTTTTTGTATTTATAAATTCTGGTTGGTGCATGGGACGCTATGACATCAATAGGGATTTCTAAACACTTAATAGGACAAACCGATATAATATTTGTTTTAATATAGGTGAATGAAATAATTTTGCCTATTATATTTTCTATATATAAAGTAAAATATTTTATAAAGATATATTTGGTTGCAATATATTGGTTGTTAGGTAATGAAATTTATAAATAATAGTTGAAATAAGATTTAAATAAAATAAATGAAATTGGAAACTTAGAATCTAAGTCCCAGGGTTTTCGGAAATTTCTTCTTAAATGATTTTGAAATATAGTAATAATATTATTAGAAGTATTTTTCTGATATAAATATTTCAATATAATTAGAATTGTTTTAAGGAAGATCTTTGGAAAAATAAGTTATGTACTTCCCTCTCTATCGCTGGAAAATAAATTCGGTGATGAGTGCACGCATCATCGACATTTATTTTCGAGTTTCGAAGTGGGAAGGCCACTGTAGTAGTTTTACTACAGATCTATTTTGATAAACAAATATAAATTTTAAACTGTTTTAAATATAATTGGATATATAAATTGCAAGCATTTCTTTTTCTGTTATTTTAAAATGATTTTGAATAAGGCCCAGTATTTAGCTCTTAAGTTTCCATGAACTAATAGTTTCAATTAGGGTAGTGAATTGGAACTTAACTAAAAAATTGAAACCTCTAAATGAAATAAGAATTGTAATGTTAAGTTATAAATAAAATTTAAAGAAGTTGGAATGTGTAATCTAAAAACCATAGATAAAATTTATTGAACAATGAATTAATTAAAGGAAATAGAATAAACTTGTATAACTTTAATTACATTCTTTAAAAGCATATATATAACTTTCTAAATATTAAAAGTTGAAATGTTTAATAAGAAAATGTAATGGAAATTGTACAAGTAAACTTATATAATGAAAATGTTCGGTAAATTTTCTTTTATAAATAAGAATTTGATGTTGAAATTGTTGTAAACTTAAGTTATAATTGAAATGTCACGGTAATAAATAAAATAGAAATGAAAGTAGTATAAATAAATGGTTATGCCAAGTAACTGACTTGAACATGAATATTATTAATAAATGGTTATGCCAAGTAACTGAATTGAACATGAATTTTATTAGTTCCAGAATTCTTTAATTAATTCCCTTCAATATTTCCAAAGTCAAATATACTTACTTATAACTTCAATTTCCCTTTCTACTTCTTTTATGAATTCTATTTCATTTTTCGAAGCTTACTTTTATTTAACTACTTTGGAAATTTTCTTACTTTTCCCAAATTTCATTTTAAGAATTCTCTTATAAGTCCCATTTACTATTTAACCCTTTCCCAACTCTCGAGAAGATTTATAATTAATTTAAACCATTTCAAAACTTTATATATATACATATGTAAATAAAAATAAGTATTTAAAAGAATAATAATAATAATTTATTTTTAAGACATGTTCAAATAATGATCTAAAATATTGAAACACTTTTTATATCACTTTTCAAAGCAGGTTTAAAAATTTAGGATTTATTAAAATAAATATTAAGTATTTGAAAAAAATTCACTTCTAAAATACTTCAATACTAACTAACTTTAAATAACATAGTTTAATAAATAAAATTTTCCCTTTTGAAATAAAACTTAACTTATCAAAATAAAATATATTTTAAATCTCAATAACCAAATTTCAAATTATAAATCCCTCTCGATTTCCCTCACATCACTTCCATTTCGGTCTCCTTAACCATTTTCACTTCAAAAATAGTATCCACTATTTTTCTCTCACCCTATTTCCATATATAAATTCTCCCTGTAAATTTATATTCCAAATTTATCATCTGATATCGATTTCCTTTATTTATAAACATCATTTATAAATTTTTATAACTCCTTTGAGTTTCACTAAAAATAATCCCATTCATAAAATTCCATTTTATAAATTCAATTCCTTATAAATTCCATTTATTTTTGCCAATCTATTTTTTAATATCGATTTCAACTTCTTTCCATATTATTTCTCGAATATCATTTTAAAATCCAGTCTTAAAAATTCCTTTATATAATTTATTCTAAAATCTCTATTTAAAATATTTTTCTTGCATTATTTACTATGATCAAAACCTATTATTGCTTATCAAATCAATCTCTTTTAAATAATCCAAATTTTGATATACATATTTTTATATTAAAAATCTCCTTTTAATTCCTTAAAATTCAAAATAATATTTATGGTATTTAATATACCAAAGTTAATTTCCATGCTATTATAAAATTTAAAATTTTACAACACATAATAATCCAACAGATTATTCAATCACATCATATATTTTATATATGTGAAAAACACTAAATATACTTGAGGAATCCAGTCGGATCCCTCCAACCTGTTTCTCTGCATCCACAGATGTTAGACAATATAAAATACCAATCCCACTTCGAATGGGATATCACGGTATATAGGGTCATCCGCTATTATGCGGGGCGCATAGGGTCTCATCCGCTATAATATGCGGGAATATCAATCCAACTACTAATATATATACTACTATATATATTTAACATATCATTCAACAGATAAAAATTTCTAAATTCAACCAAGCAACCAATAATTAATTTTAACTATTTAAAATTAAAACAAGCAATCCAATTGAGTGAGAATTTTCTCACCTTGATTTTTATTTTGCAATCCTACCCAAACCCAACTTGTTTCTTCACGATTTTAGACCTCGTATAAACGTCATACAATTTATTAACATTTTAAATAATTTTAAACTATCAATAACATACTAAATTTAAATTCTTAAATTAAATTAACAACTATCACCTGCTCATCTGATCAAAGACTCCCATCACAGCGACAACACCAAACTCTATTCCCACCTTCCTTCGACCCAGCCTATTTCAAAGTCATGCACTTCCATCGTCACTGCCTTCTGATGACCGCACCTCCCCTAACTAACCCCGAACCACCAACCATGCTCGCCCTCCTTCGCTCGTACGCCCCTCTATCAGGTGAAGGTCGCGATCGATTTCTTTTTTTTTACACAATCGCCGTCGCCTACATTTCCACCACCGGCCACCATCGACGCCGAAACCACCATAGCCACAGAGGCTGCCGCACCAATCTCCCATGTGCACGCGCACGTGCCCGCGCATATATAGGGTTCGTCCAACCCACTGCCGCATGCTCCTCCCCTTTATAGTCGCCTTTGAGAATGCCTCCCTGCTGTCGCGCTCGTGCAATCGCGATTCACTCGGGAGTTATGTTTTTTTTCAACTGAATCAATTTTCGATTTTGTCTACCATTTTTTTTATTTAATTCAAGATGATTTTGATTTTAAGCAGGAAGAGATGAAGAGGAGGCTCGCCATTCCTTTTGAATTGATTTTGTTTGTTTGTTGTTTTTTTTTCTTTGAGGATTCGATTTCGGTTGGCATTTTAAAAAGAGAAGGTGGGAAAAGATAGAAGGGACAGGTAGCATGTAAGGATAGATGTACAGTAATTTGAAAAGGAAGAATAACAGTTGATGTGAATTAAAAAGGTCAAGTTAATTATATATATATATATATTTAAATTTTCAAATCATCTCGTTTACGTAACTTAAAATCTCGAACACCTATCAACGTGCCGCTAGGCATTTATAATGTTATACCCCTATTCCGAACGCAATGGAAAAGATTTCAAGTCCTAATTTGATCGTATGGAGAAGATAGCTTTTTGGACCCAATTATTATATTGAATTTTCAATATTAAATTCAACGCTTTTATATCCCGTACGATCAAACGATAACTCCAAACGCTACGAAACTTAAAATCCGATAATAATACAGTATTACGGATCCGATGGAACTTGTTTTGCTGAATTCCGAAACTGTGCACCGGATCGCTATTTTAACGCGTCGATTAAATCGACGATTTCAAAAATTGGCGAAATCACATGAAATTTCTGTTTTAAAATCTTTCTAACTCAATTATAATTCCAGTTCCAATATTTAAACCATTTAAATATCCAAAATTAAACGATAGGTTACACCTTGAATTTCCAATTTCTGGTTATATGTTCAAAACTTTTTTAATTGGCTTGAGTTAATTTCCAATTTATTCAATCCATTTTAAAATTACTCAATTTAAATTTTTACCTTCCAAATTTAAATTTCCACACTTCTTTTATTATTAACATCATCTTCCACTTATAAGTTCAAAAAATTAATTTTCCTTTGGGTTATACATCTCATTATAATTGGAATCCCAGAATTCAAACACCAGTATTTATTTCAAATTACAGTTGAATATATATATATATATATATATATATATATATAAACATACACATACACATATATATCCCATTTACATATCAAATCACACTTTTAAATTTTAACCAACTTTGGGTTTTATCCAAAACAAATTCTTTAGAATCTCCAAAACAACCTTAGTTTTTAAAAAAAAATTCCCATATCAAAATATCCTAAATAATATTACCTCCCTCAAACACTTTGAAACCATTTCTAAATTTTCGGGACTTAGATTCAAAAATTCACAATTTAAATTCATTTTAATTTATAAGTCACATTTATAAATTATGCTTATAAAATTGCACTCCCTTAAAATATTCCAAATGTTTTATCATTGTTTATTTTGTAATAAACATCCTCGTTAATACACAACACCCAATTTATGATAATAATCAATATCACCATACCTGGATACCAAACATACCATATATTTCATAATAATTTCCTGGAAAATTATTTCTATATAAAATATAATCAGCGTAAACTCTTTTCATTTCAGAACACTTTGAAAAACACTTCCGAAATTTCTGGGATTTTTAAATTCTGGTTTGAGTCTATTTCTAGCTTAACTTATTTTCATAATTCATTCTTACCCAAATTTTTATTTGGTTATATATATACATACAACCACTTACATTTTATAATCTTATTTGATTATAATAACAACAACCAATCACCTTAATAGACAATAATAATTCAAAAAAATTATTTCTTTTTATATCAAAATATAATCTTACATAAAAATTATTTTAAAATCATTTTAAAATCATTATATAAGAAAATAACAAGTACTCCCTCATATATAATACACTCAACTCATTCTAGGGTACTACTGACCCTATCTCTAATGAGTAATCCCCACCAGGGCCAAGGTTCTCGCTTAACCTTCAGCTCTGATACCACGTGTAACGATCGGGAGATTTTCAACCTCGAAAATGGACACTAATACGTTCACTGTATAGAGTGTCGAGCAATATAGTGTTGGAAATACCAGGTTGTTTGGGTTTAAGAAGAAAAGAGATAAAAGAACAAACATAAATAACAACAACACAGAATCTCACATTCGCAGCGGAACAAATATAATATAATAACAGATTTTATATAAAGAACTGTAACTGTTAATATACATACAAATTATCAGGTACAATCATCAACATATAAATCTGGACAGTTATAATAACTTGTCCCTAAATGCTGAATATACAGCCTATAATAAACAGTGAAATATAATCAAATACGTGCAATACGTCTCTGCCATCCAGCTCGTCTCCTGAGCTCCAAAGCATCCTATCCTGAATCTTGAATACTCGGTTTGACCCGAGCATTACAATAAAGTAACACCCGAGTCAGGCTGGAAACCAGCGTGAGTAAAACACACTTAATTTGAACTACTAAAGTCATCAAATCCTTTGAAAAACAAAGGTAACTCGTAAGACCACGCCACATATAACACGACGGGTTTTTATCTTACGATAACCAAAAACTTTTTAAGAAAATCCGGTGATATTATAATAATTTCTAAGTACAATTACTTATTTAAAATGGTCAAATTTATTAAATTAATCCAATCCAAACATATAGGACTCTATAATCAAAATCGTAGGGGATCGTAGTGATTATTAAATCGAAATGGTTTCGGATAACACTGATATCCAATTCCAGTCTCATCGAATCCAGGCAATAAATTTTAAATGTCCAAGTCTGTTTAAATAAACAATTCATATTCAGGTGTCAACATTCACACATGGGAATTTATTACATATGTTTATTTTCAATAAAACGTGTAAACGTTTTATTCCAATTATTTAAATTCGTTTGTCTACTTAGTGGCACAGACAAGAATACTTGAAATAAATATTCAAGAGCAATAAAGCCAAACATATATTGTTAACTCGATTTAACGATAAATAATTAATATTAACTAATTCAAAATCAGGATTTAATCAACTTAAATTAAACTGGATCTACTTATATTTTTAATCCAAATTAATGATAAATTAGAGAAATTATAATACGATTTATTATTAGTTAATTAATAATTAAACTATCTATTTAATAACTAATTTATTAATTAACATAAGATTTAAGTCAAATAAGAATATAATTAGTTACTCATTTAAATTATATAATATAATCAAATTTTAAATTACGGAAAAAAACAATAACATTCATTTTTAATACTGAGTAATAGGATCAAAATGCAAAAATCTTCATGTTGAATTGTTTTAAATTAATTGATAAAACAATATTTAAATTTTAAAGATTATTAATATAAAAATAAATGTTAATTTACTAAACAACACTCGGCACACACATCCACAAACCCGGCCCAAACTATTTACTTCCCCTCTCCAGTTCTCTCTTCTTCCCAAAAAAAGAAAACAAATGTTTTTCCTGGGATGAAAACGTGCACGCAAGTGCACGCATGTACCATGTACCACCCACGACCCATCGGCCATCAAACTTCACCGCCGACCAAACACGCGAGTCGCCAACAATCCCCTCGTCTCAACCGCCCATATGAAACCCACGTCCTTACCCAGTTTGAAATTCGAACCTCCCATAAGATATTAGAACATAACCATGGCCATTCAAACCCCTCGTCTCGCCAACCACCACCACCATCACCCACCATACTTCAGTCAGAGCTCTGCCACTTCCTCGTCTTCCAAGTCCTCCCCTAGCGCACGCCCCTGGCTTCCTCGTCATGCCACATTTGCCAAGAAATCGAGACCAAACACGCGCACGCTATAACCCTAGTTCGACTATGTCCGGCTCAATCACACATCGAAAAACCTTCGCATTATTTTTCCCGAGTTTCGCATTCCCTACTCCTCCTCCACGGCCAACGGCTTGACCTAAAATCGCCTCCATCGTCGGAAATTTCCAAAACACCCAATTCCGATCAACCTTAAAGTTTCCCCACCACGCAGCTATAAAAATCCTCCAACTTCTCTCAAAAATCATGTTTTTCGAATGAAAACACAACTATGTAACCCATTGATTAAAATATGACAGTTGAATTTTAGACCTTGTTGAACAACTCACTGTTATGGATTATTTCCTTCCTCTACGCTTGATAGAATTTGATGCAATAAATTTTAAATTGTTATACACTAAAAAATAAACAACTTTGGTTTTGAAGTCATGATTTGAAACTGAGTAAATGAGGAGATTTTGATTTTCAAAGTTTTCAAGGTCTTAACTATTTTGCCAAAATGAATAAACAAAGGTGGGAAGGAGAAGAGATATAGTGTAGTGTAACCGACCTTGTTGTTCACATTCAAACTTATACATATAATCATAACCACCACCTAAACATTTGACATAGATCAGGTATACATCTAAATACATAGTTATATATATGTATAAGTAATATACAGTAACATAGTAAAGTGTTTTTACTCACTGCTTTTGAAAATGACACACTGCTTCTTTTTGGTGGAGCTTTGAGCACTTTGTCTCTAAGGTTTTAAAAATGGCAGTTCTTCTTTTTGTTTGAATATTAGAATGTAGAATGTTAACGTGAATAGCATAGACAGGGTATATATATATATATGGAGAGGGACAAGTCAAACACAAGGCTGAAGCCTATTCACTTACAGCAATTTTTAATTTTTTTTTTGATTTGAAAATGGCTTGACTTGATTTGATAATAAGTAGACTTGATATCCTAGATGTTATGAAATTTGAGTGAAAGATTTGATTTAATTCATGCTTGACTAGATATATTTTCATTATGATGTCTCCTTATGCATATACATATTTCATACAAATATATACATAGATGGATTTTGTTTTGACCATATGTAAATGCTTTTGACTATATACTAACCTATTTTAACATGCTATGGTTTGAACATAAACACTATATTACATACAAACATAACTAGCCACTTACATGTATTTACTTTATTTTTATTTTATATCACAAGTTTGCATATACAAACATATATATATATATATATATGTAATATTTACACACACACACACACCATTTTTATCATGAATACCTTTATATATATATATATATATATATATAAGTATGCATACATATACAATGTACATATGTATTTTGTCATATTTACCTTTACACATATTTACATATATAAATTTTATTGCATATACAATATTCATATAACACATATATACATATAAACTCATATATATATATATATATATTCCATATGCACTATTATTTTATAAACATTTACCCATATATATAGTCATTTACTTACACGATGTCTTTAATAAACATAAATACACATATATAACTTATATATATTTTTAAACATCATAAAACTTGTATATACTCATATCTATATATATACAAATAAGGATATTCTATCTTAGATTTTTAAATGGTGGAGTTTATATACATATATGATTAAAATTTATCATATCCAAAAATTTATATTTTAAAATTAAACATTGTTTCAATCAATATATATATATATATATTTAGATATTTTAAATATCAGAAAATTCATTTATTCGGCTAATAAAAATTAATATTTCAAAAATAAAATTAGTTAATTGCCCAATATCCGATGCTAAAAATCTGGGTCATTACGTAATTATTTCATTTACCTATATTTCAAAAACAATATTGTGTCGGTCTGCCCTATTAAGTGTTTAGAAATCCCCATCGATGCCATAACGTCCTATGTATCATCCAGAAGTCATAAATACTCAACTAAACAAATTAACACAATATAAAGACAATTTTATTGTTAGCACCAAAATTGGTCACTAACCTCGTTCAGAAAGATTGTGTAGAGATATAAGTGATGAAAGTAAATTAAACAGAGAAGACAATGCTAATTTAAATGCAGAAAGTAAGAACACCAAATTTGTAGTGGTTCAGCGTAATTGCCTACGTCCACTTTGTTCAACTTTATTGATTTCCTTTATGGTTGATTACAAATACAATTCGTGAATCAAATGCTTGAGTGAAGTTGTTAAGTAGAGAAGATGAGTCTTGAAAATGGCAGAGTCTCCCCGGTGTTTTCTCTCCAAAAAAGGATCCATTTCACTGTGACCCTGCCCCTCTATTTATAGGCAAATATGGGCTGGACTTCCCAAGTGGGCTGGATAGCCGAACGCTCAAGCCCTAGTGCAGTGGTCGTTGTATGCCGAACCAGGTGTGCCGAAAAACCCGAACGCCGAACAACCCCTTCTATGCCGAACGATGTGGTTGATGTTTGGGAAGTGCAGGAAGTTTGTCAGTCGAAGCCGAACGCTCTTCTAGATTCCGAGTACTCCTGTTGCCGAGTACTCCAGATGCTGCCGAGTTCTCCTTGATACCGAGCAGTCTTGATGCCGAGCACTCTCGTATGCCGAGGAGTCTTGATGTCGAGCATTGGTTGATGTTTGGGAAGTGCAGGAAGTTTGTCAGTCGAAGCCGAACGCTCTTCTAGATGCCGAGTACTCAGTTGATGTCGAGCGCTCTTGTATGCCGAGTACTCCTGGATGCCGAGCAGTCCTTCATGCCAAGTTCCAGCTGATGCCGAGTACTACACCGAGTACTCCTGGATGCCGATCAGTCCTTCGTGCCGAGTAGTGGCCAATGCCGAGCACTCAGTTGCCTGGTCAAATCTCCAGGAAACACTTGCCCCTCAAAGTGTATCGCGTGGCCGAACGTGATGCGCTTTGAACCGTGCAACCTTTTCGTCACGTCTTAAACCCTTGGCTAACCTCAAACGGAGACGCCCCTTTTGTGGGACCGATGTGTGCCGGACGTGTTCCAAATGCCGAACGAGACATTCGCGTTCGAACGGTGCTTCCATGCCGAGTGATGCTTCAGTGCCGAACCGTTATGCGCCAAGGCCGAACGCTATGACCTTGACCGGTTCTACCGATCATGGCCTTTTCGACTTCTACCTCCCTCTATATAACCAGGTGCCCTTCCACCATTTTCCCTTTACGCTTTCTCTTCTGTCATTCCCAGAGACTTGCAATTCTTGCCACCCTATCAGATATAAAGTCTAGTTGATCCTTCCTCAACTTCGATCGTCGAACTAGGTATCATTCCCTCCACGATTACATTACTTCAACTTTAGGTTCATCACATGGGAACGGGGTATTTCTATGGTTGTACAATGTGTGGCTAGTAGAAGTGGTTCGCACGTTCGGAGTCGCCGAACGGTGCATGGTAGTTAGACTTAGCCCCTTCGTGCTGATCAAGATTGGAAGAAAAAGGAAGATGGGGTGTCGAACGGCGTAATCTTTGCCGGGCGATCTGTCTCTGTCGTTCGGCGTAAATGGAGAAAGAGCAAGGCGGAGTTATGATCGAGGGCGGAGCGCTACTTTAGCCGAACGAACTAAGGCCGAACACTACCCTTATGCCGAATAGACATATATGCCGAATAGCATCTAGACCGAACGACATAATTGCCGAACAACTGTCATGCCGAACAGTTACATACCTGCCGAACAGAACTTTTAACTGGACGATGACTTAACCGAACGAGGCCTTTAGCCGAACATAGACTTAGCCGAACATTCCTTAGACCGAGCAAAACACAGCCGAACATTATACTTAGGCCGAACAAAACACAGCCGAACATTATACTTAGGCCGAACAATCTTGAATGCCGAACGGAATGCCTGCTGACCTATACTTAGGACGAACACTACAATTGCCGAACAATAACTTAGCCGAACAAAAACTCAAGCCGAACAACATTCAAATGCCGAACAAACATATACATGCCGAACAATTTCAATGCCGAACACTTGACAATGACTTAACCGAACCAAGATACATGCTGAACTCTTCTCAGGACGAACAATGCAACTGTCGAACGACATTTAAATGCCGAACGATATAAATGTCAAATTAGACTTAAGCCGGATACTTCATAAATTACATGTTTTCTAAACCTGGAACTGTAATCACCTCAAGGCGAGCTTTTTGAGACGGTCAGCGATGACGGTCTTCGAAGGCGATGATTCGAAGCTAATTATTATATCTTTAAAACCTTTACATTCTTATTGCCTGTACACAATTGCTTGCACTAGTTCACACACCACACGGGGGGAAAAATCGTGTTGCTAATTCTAACATTCAACGTTTTTTAAGTATAGCTTTCTCAAGCATTTAGCCAGGTTCATTATTTATTCGGGATGTCGAGAAAATCTAGCTCTGCCACCATATCTGACAGGCCTGGGCCGTCAGCAAGGCAAGGAGCCGCTGATACTTCTAACCCGTCAACTTCTCCTGCTCGTAACTTGGCGCCTGATGCTCTGGAGGCAACCATCTTACTAGACAATCCGACCGATTCTCAAGCCTCGAAGATCAACGAAGCTGCTCTGCGACGGATATGCTCTATTCACGGGATTCCTTTTGCCGACGTATTAGTCCCTTCGAGACACGATCGCCCTCATCTGCCCCCAGTCGGGTACACTACTTGCAACAAGTTCATGTGTTGGATGGGCAGCGTGCCTCCATTCAACTTATTTTTCTGGGATGTACTGCAGTACATAGACATAGCTCCGTCGCAGCTGCACCCGAACGGCCATGCGTTTCTATATGGGACTTACCTACTTTTCATGGCTGTCTTCTCCAGACCTCCAACCGCCGGTGATATCAGATATATTTACATGTTTAAGAGACGGAAAGACAGTCCTTCCTTTATGTTCCTCGAGCCATACCACAAATGCCAGATCTTGACAGGGGCATGTAGCAAATTCGCCCTGTACAAACAGGAATGGTTCTATGTGTGCTGCCCTTCTGGTTTCGCTAGGAGATGGGTTGAAGGCAGTAAGTCTCTCTGCTGAATCACTATTCGTATTTAATCGGAGTCGTGCTTTTCCTAACTCTTCATTTCATCTTTTCAGGTATCAACCCGCGTCCGGAAGGCCGAGGATATTCTGAGGCTGTTGAAGCCATTAGAGCTCTTCCTACTGAGGATCGAGACATCCGGACTATCATTTCAAATGAATCGCTGTCGGGGTTTGGCTTGCTAGCCCCTGGTCGTCGGATCAGCCTTCCAGAAGGTGTCACCATTCCCAAGCCTTCGTCCGGTAAAGGGAAAAAACAGGCCGGACCGTCGTCGCGCCGCACTCCCGATACGCACGGAGAAAGCGAGCGTAGAGAGGATGATGCTCCCGAGACTCAGGGCGAGAACGTGGGTCCCGCTTGGAATCCGGCAATCGAAGTTCAGGATATTGAGACATCATCCTCCCCTTCGAAGGGAAAGAAGAAGTTGAAATATACGGTTCAAAAGGAGAAAGTTGGTGGCACCTCAAAAGTTACGCCTATCCCTCCTGAGAAAGAGGCTTCTTCGCAACATCTGGAAAGTTCTCTGAGGGGTCTGTCCAACCTGTCCATCCCCGATGATTTACTTAATTACGGGTTCGATGATCCTGAAGCTCTCAAATTCTCTTCGCCCGCTAGAGGCAATGTAGGAGTCCAACTCCCGGCTCAAGGAGACAACACTCCGATTAGCAAAGATAAACGAACGGGTCCGTCGGGGGGAACACTAGGACACACACGCACATGCGCATTCCATAATATACTTCAAGTCTTTTTAGCTCGTGAATTCTCCTTAACTCGTTGTTATCTCCATTCTTTGCAGGTGATATGGGCCGCTCTCACGGACTTGATCGCCTTCAGGGGTCTTCTATATTCCATCACTCTGGACGGGATTCCGGTTCAGGCAGACGCAGGGACCGAGGTGATTATGAAGATAGGGACAATCGTCCTCGCGAGTCGTCTCACCGCAAGAAAGCACATTCTCAATCTTCCCAGTCCCGCGATCTTCCTCCTCCAACTGAGCCGGATAAAGAGAAGTCTTCGCAGAAGGGTTATCAGTCTGATGCTGCTCGAGAACAACACTCCAGTTCATCGAGTACGAGGCAAGTTCGAGAGCAACGTAAAAGAACGGAATTCTCAAAGCCTCCTCCTCCTACTCCTGCAGTGGACCCAACTGTTGCGGAAAAAATGGTCGACCTTAAGGCCAAGTTTCCGAAAATATGTTTTGACGGCTTGAAATTCCTCCCAGCCATCCATCACATTCCTGGGCACGTGAAGCAAAGTGCCATTGCCTGCAACAACGACGTCTATGTTCAACAT
The DNA here is from genome assembly GCA_030737815.1 of Allium fistulosum. Taxonomy (NCBI): domain Eukaryota; kingdom Viridiplantae; phylum Streptophyta; class Magnoliopsida; order Asparagales; family Amaryllidaceae; genus Allium; species Allium fistulosum. The sequence continues at coordinate 1,152,873,114 of CM060905.1, forward strand.
GACGCGTTCGTGCACTTGGTGGAGAAGATCTCGGAAGTGTCCGTCGAGCGTCAACACGAGATTGACCGTCTGAATCTGGAGGCTGACAGCGATAAGAAAATCATCAAACTCCAAGACGAAGAGCTCGCTTCGTATAAGTCAAAGCTAGAAGCCGCTGAACAAAGCGCAAACAATACTACCGAGGCAGTTACTCGTTTAGAGGCGGCTCACAAAAAAGAGCTTGACGAAGCAGTCCAGCGCAGCGGTGCCCTCGCCCTAGAAAAAGACTCTGTCCAAAAGGAAAGGGACACACTTGCTACTCAAGTCAAGTAGCTGAAGGAATTACTTTCCAAGGAGAAGGAAGACAAAGTAGCTTCTCAAGAAGAATCGCAGCGATACTGTGATGAGATTGTTGCTACCTGACTCCTGAAGACAAAGCTCGATGACGAACTCGCCGGGGTCGAGAAAATGAAGGACGAGGCCCGTGAGGAGGGCAAAAGAATGGTTGTGGAAGAGCTTGATTGTCGCCTCGAGGCGGCCGCAGAAGCCGGCAGGGAAGAGGTCAAAAGTATGTTTGACCCGTTGATCGCCGAGTATGGAGCCCGCATCCTTATGCACCGCGACTTAACATTTCTGGGTGACGGCTACCTCGAATCCCTGGCTGAGGCGTGGGAAACTCTGATAAGGATCAAGAAGGTCAAGTCGGGCTCCAACGAGGTCGATGAGGATGTCTTGGTAAAGGAGTTCCTAAGGGGGAATGAGCCATCGTACTTATCCGCCGCATTGGCACTTTATAGCAAAGGCTCTTCCCTTCCGAAAGAGAAGAATGACGAAGCTGGCCCGTCTGGGGCCGATGCTACTACTCCTCACATTGCCGCTCCTTACGCTGCTCAATCGGCCGGTCGGCCAACACTTGATCCATTCGAGCAGCATGCTAGTTATGATCCTGAAGATCCCGGGCTTGGTGTTCATGTGTTGTCACCTATCCTGGAGGGTGAAACCCCTCGTGCCACCGATAGCCAACCGGACCCTGGTAGGAAATTCTTCTTTCTCTAGAAATTGAAGAGATCCCGTCATTTTTCAGTAGTGGCTACTCGTTCTAATGCTCATTCCTTATGTTTTCGTGCAGGTTGCTCTGACGCCGAGCCAACTCCGAGGAGCGATGACGCCAAGGAGGAAGCAGAGAAAACAAGCGACGTTGCTCACACAGGAGTAACTCCCGGTCCAGACGCTCAAGTGATCGGGGCGCTAGATGATGACAAACTTGATACTTCGTCTCCTGCCGAAGGAAGCGATGAAATTGAAATCACTGGCGCCTCTGAGCATACTTCAGAGATGAGCATGAAGGACCGTCTTGCCGACGAGGAGAAGAAAAAAGTCAAAGTCAAAGTTGAGTCTGAAATACTGGAACTTACTGACCCGCGGAACAGACCTTTGAAAATCATTCTCCCGGGCAGGTCCAAACCACTAGATGTTCTGTCTCCTACTCCCGACTCTGTTTCTCTAGCAAGCAAAAAGTCCAAGAAAAAGCGTGAGGGAGAGGAGTCGTCGGAAACAACAAAGGAAGACAAAAAGAAGAAGTCGAAGAAATAATCGATACACTCGTTCAACGAGTTTTTTGCTTAAGTCTTGTAATTGCTTTTATCTTCCACAACTTGCAGTTTGTATAGAGAGGTCTGAATTTTGTAGGAGTGATCATGTATCCCTATTTTGGACTTATCGAATAAAATTTAGTTTCTTTTTGTTTGAATGATTCTCTTGTCTTTATTTGGTTTGCTGACACTGTGCTCCGGGGACTTGGAGACTTGAGACTGTTTATACTCTAGTCCGCGCTCCGGGGGCTTGGAGTACTCCGATCCGCGCTTTGGGGATTCGGAGATTTGAAATCGTTTATACTCTAGTCCACGCTCTGGGGACTTAGAGTACTCCGCTCCGCACTCTGGGGATTAGGAGATTCATATTCGTTTATACTCTAGTCCGCTCTCTGGGGACTTAGAGTACTCCGCTCCGCACTCTGGGGATTCGGAGATTTGAAGTCGTTTATACTCTAGTTCGCGCTCTGGGGACTTAGAGTACTCCGCTCCGCACTCTGGGGATTCGGAGATTTGGAATTCGTTTATACTCTAGTCCGCGCTCTGGGGACTTAGAGTACTCCGCTCCGCACTCTGGGGATTCGGAGATTTGAAGTCGTTTATACTCTAGTCCGCGCTCTGGGGACTCAGAGTACTCCGCTCCACACTCTGGGGATTCGGAGATTTGGAATCGTTTTATACTCTAGTCCGCACTCTGGGGACTTAGAGTACTTTGATCCGCCCTCTGGGGCTTCGGAGATTTGAAGTCGTTTATACTCTAGTCCGCGCTCTGGGGACTTAGAGTACTCCGCTCCGCAGTCTGGGGATTCGGAGATTTGGAATCGTTTTATACTCTAGTCCGCACTCTGGGGACTTAGAGTACTCCGATCCGCACTGTGGGGCTTCGGAGATTTGAAGTCGTTTATACTCTAGTCCGCGCTCTGGGGACTTAGAGTACTCCGCTCCGCACTCTGGGGATTCGGAGATTTGAAATCGTTTTATGCTCTAGTCCGCACTCTGGGGACTTAGAGTACTCCGCTCCGCACTCTGGGGATTCGGAGATTTGAAGTCGTTCGTACGAGTCTATATGTCGTGCAGGATAATGTAATTTATCATCCAATTAAGAGATATAGAAACTTCATAGAAAATATGGCTTCAAGCCTTTATTAATGAAAATCAACTAAATTGCTTGATTACAACTTTTAAAAGGAAACTAAGTCATTATTGAATGGAAACATGCAGGAAATAACAGTGCCTACAACAAGAAAGGAAAACATGCTAAATGTAATAGTGCCGCAAATGTTCACTGTTCCATGCTCAGGGGAGCGTCGCGCCATCAACGGTCGCTAGCTTGAATGTTCCTTCTCCAAGCTTCCGTTCAATGGCGTATAGACCTTCCCAGCTGGGATTCATGCGTGATGGTACCGGGAAGACTCGTTTCAGAACGAGATCACCCACATCAAAGATTCTTGGGCGGACTCTGCCGTCGTAGTAACGCTTGACTCGATGTCTGTGCGCCGCCGCCCTTAATTCAGCTTATTCACGCTTTTCGTCGATGCAGTCCAGTGATTCCAGCAAGATGTTTTGGTTCGTCTTGGGATCATAGTATGTCACTCGGTGCGATGGAACTTCAAGTTCCACAGGTATAACGGCTTCAGAGCCGTATGCCAAGGCGAACGGAGTGTGGCCGGTCGCGGACTTGTGGGTAGTTCTATACGCCCATAATGTTGTCGGGAGTTCATCTACCCACTTGCCTCCAATCATCTCCAGACGCTTCTTCAGTATGGACTTGATTATTTTGTTAACGGCCTCGACTTGTCCGTTAGCTTTTGGGTGTGCAACGGCGGCGAACTTTTTCTCGATGCCGTACTTTAAACAGAACCCTTTGAACTCTCTACTTTCGAATTGTGTTCCGTTGTCTGTAATGATGGTGCGTGGAAGGCCAAAGCGGCATATAATGTTTCGTACAACAAAGTTAATGACCTTCTTAGAGGTGATAGTGGCCAAAGGTTCTGCCTCAGCCCATTTCGTGAAATAGTCGACTACAACTATTGCGTATTTCGCACCACCTTTGGATAGAGGCAAAGAGCCGATTATGTCGATTCCCCAGATCGCAAATGGCCAGGGACTGATCATTTGTGTGAGTTCCGTTGATGGAGCCCTCGGGATTTTCGCATATCTTTGACACTTGTCGCATTTTCTTGCGTAGTACGCGGCATCCCGGTTTACGGTGGACCAGTAATATCCATAGCGGAGGATTTTCTTTGCTAGCGTTTGCCCCCCCAGTATGGTCGCCCCATTCCCATTCGTGAACCTCTCTCAAGACTCGCTTTGTTTCATCATGAGCGATGCATCGTAATAACGGGACTGAGAATCCTTTTCGATACATTGATCCATCCTGCATTATGTATCGCGCGGCCTTTCAAAGGACCTACCGTCTTTCGCTTCTTTTTTCGGGTAAAGCCCCGGTCGTCAGGTATAGTTTGAATAGGGTTATCCACGATTCCTTCTCGATTTTTGTTCCCAACACGCGATCGACTTTCATTTCGTCTATGCTCGGGGCATGCAAGACTTCGACGGGATACAATCCCATTTGTTGCGCATCGTCGGTACTGACGAACTTAGCCAATAAGTTGGCTTCTTTGTTCTGTTCGCGCGAGATATGTGAGATGTCATAATGCTCAAGATTTGATAGTAGTTCTTGGACCTGAATGAGGTACGGAGCAAGCTTTCGTCCCTTTGCTTGGTAGTCTCCCCGTACTTGGTAAACCACCAACTGCGAGTCACAAAAGATTTCGACTGATTCGATCCCGAGTTCCCTGATGAGCTTCAAGCCAGCGATCAGTGCTTCATATTCGGCTTCGTTATTTGTAGCCGGGAAATCGAGCTTCAGGGCATAACAGATCGATCGGTTTTCCGGAGTTACAAGAACTACGCCCGCGCCGGAGCAACGGTCGTTTGATGCACCGTCAGTGTATAATTTCCATCGGACGGGGGGAATGATGTCGTGATCGTCCGGTTTGATGGGTATGGTAAACTCAGCGATGAAGTCTGCTAATGCTTGCCCTCGGATGGCTCTCCGTGGTAAGTACGCGATATCGAATTGGCTCAACTCGATGTTCCATCTTAGCAATCTTCCAGAAGTTTCAGGCCGTTGGAGTACCTGCCTCAGGGGTTGATCGGAATAAACACCGATTGAATGTGCTTGAAAGTACAGGCGAAGCTTTCGTGATGCAATCACTAAGCAATAAGCCAATTTCTCTATTTTAGGGTAATTCCTCTCGGCCCCTGTTAAACGTTTGCTAACATAATACACCGGCTTTTGGACTCGATCCTCCTCTCGTACCAAAGCCGCACTTATCGCATCTGGGGACACAGCCAAGTATACGTACAACATCTCATGGTCAACTGGTTTTGATAGCATTGGTGGGCTCTCCAGATGCCTCACCAGATTCCGGAATGCTTCCTCACAGCTAGACGTCCATTCAAAATTTCTCTTTCCTTTCTTTATTATGTCAAAGAACGGGATGCACTTGTCAGTTTCCTTGGATATAAATCGACTCAGCGCAGCTACTTTTCCGTTCAAGCTATGTACCTGCTTTATAGTCCTGGGCGCTTGCACATCTCGAATAGCTTGGATCTTTTCTGGGTTGGCCTCGATTCCCCTAACGTTGACGATGAATCCCAAAAACTTCCCTGATGCAACGCCGAAAGAACACTTCAACGGGTTGATCTTCATGCCATAAAACCTGAGTATGTCGAACATTTCAGCCAAGTCTTGAATGTGGTCGTTTGACCGTCGTGACTTCACGAGCATGTCATCCACATAGACTTCCATGGTTTTACCCAGCTGGTCCTTGAACATTCGATTCACCAGACGTTGGTAAGTTGCTCCGGCATTCTTCAATCCAAAGGGCATCACTACATAGCAATACAGTCCGACATTTGTAACGAAGCTGGTGTGTTCTTGGTCCGGAATATGCATTGGGATTTGGTTGTATCCTGAGTACGCATCCATGAATGACAGTAACTCGTGTCCTGCGGTGGAATCGACCAACTGATCGATCCTAGGCAACGGGAAACTGTCCTTAGGGCATGCTTTGTTCAAGTCGGAATAATCTACGCAAGTCCTCCATTTCCCATTCGCCTTCTTTACTAGCACGGGGTTGGATACCCATTCAGGGTAGAGGGCGTCGCGGACGAACCCATTCGCTTTGAGTTTGTCCACCTCCTCTCCGAGAGCGGCGGATCTCTCCGGATCCATTCCTCTCCTTTTTTGCTTGACTGGGACGTATTTCGGGTCTATGTTCAACATATGACTCGTGATGGCGGGAGAAATCCCACACATATCAGAATGCGTCCAGGCAAAAACATCAAGGTTCGCCTGAAGGAAGTCGCTAAGGTCGCGGGGCCTAGCTGTGATCCGATCTTCAGTATTCGCGAAGGGTCGGCACAACTAACTGAAATGTCAATTGTTAATTCAGCCGGTGCCGGCTTCTCTTCCCTGGGTTTCTCATCGTCGTCTCTCGGATCTATATCTCCGTAGATCCAAGAACTATGCCCGAGCCAGGGCTCGGGCATTACTTGTCAATTATCCGCATTGAGGATGCGGACGGGATTGTCCGCAATCTTTCCCTTCTCCCTCCGGTGGGCCTCTCGGAGCTCGGCCACATAACAGGAACGACCAGCTGCTTGGTCGCCATGAACAACGCCTACTCCTTTGTCAGTCGGGAACTTCAAAGTTAAACACCACGGGGCTAACGCTGCCCTAAACTCTGCCAGGGCCGGCCGACCCAAGAAAACGTTATACGGAGAGTCCACATCCAAAACTACAAAGGGTAGAATTCGCACTCTCCGACGCTCGCCTTGTCCCAGTTCAACTGGTAACTCGACATATCCCACTGCATCAGTTGCAGCGCCGTTAAAGCCGTGAATACGAGCTTTGGATGGTTTCAAGTCGTTTGTTTCTAGCTTCATTTGATCGTAGGCCTTCTTGAAGATGATGTTGACAGAACTTCCAGAATCAATCAGAATTCTTTTTACATATGCTGGTCCGATCGTTGCAGATATGACCATGGGGTCGATGGTCGGAGCCTCTACCTGATCAGCGTCTCTGCTTCTGAACACAATATCGTCTGTCATTACGCGGTGCTGCTTAGCAGGGGCTCCATCCTCCATGTTCGAACAACACTCAAAATCTGCATGCTTCAAGGAACTTGCATATCTCTCCATCTCCTGCCAATTCTTGTCCGCGGGGTGAGGCCCGCCAATAATTGTATTTATGACCAGTCTACCAACGGTCCGGGCAGGCTCCTCGGGATGACATGGAGCTGGTGCACGACCTGGGTTGGACGTTCCATGTCCTCCTTCTTGTGGATCCTTCTCAAATTCTTGCATTTTCTTCTGCCTGATCAACTTCTCGATAGCGTCGTGCAAGTGTCTACATTCTTCCGTATTGTGTCCATAAGTCTCATGGAAGCGACAATATGTCCCGGTCCGCTTCTGTTCTTCTGTTGATTCTTTTGGACGTGGTTTTCTGCACTGAAAAGTATTGCAGGTGGATAGGTAAATGTTTTCAAGTGGGGCGTTTAGCGGAGTGTACTCGCTGTAGCTTGGAATTCTCGACTTCCACTTTCCTGCTTCTTTTCTTTTCCCTTGACTCCTTCCTCCGGACTCCTTGGGTTGCCCAGGGTTGTTCTGGACATTGACTTGGACCTTTCCCGAGCTGTCTCCAGATTGCTTCACAGCGATGTTGCTCTTTATTGACTCTTGGACAGGCCCTGGCGCCTTATCTCGTCGTACCCACCTAGCTTCCTCTCTTCTTATGAACTGGTGTGCCTTAGAGTAGAAACGCTCTAGCGTAGCTGGAGGTTTTCCTGCCAGCCAGTCTCCAAACTCAGAGTCTGGATCCACACCTCTCATTACAGCCATCAGAATTGCATGGTCATTGGGATTACTGACTTCAGTTGCTGCTACGTGGAATCTTTGCAAATATTCCTTCAACGATTCCCCAGGATTTTGGATTACACTTGACAGAGACATCACGTCCTTTGGGCGCGTAGTTTGTATCCTGAACTGCTCAATAAACTTCTTTGCCAACTCCTCGAAATTTGATACGGATTGCGGAGGAAGTCGGGTGAACCACATAGTAGCGATCCCAGATAGAGTAATCAGAAAGCACCTACACTTGGTGGCATCATTCGCTCTGGCTGAATCCATCATCCATTCGTACCTCATGACATGTTGTCTAGGGTCAGTCTTTCCTTCATATGCAGGAATAGTAGGCATACTAAACTTCCTGGGGTACGCCGCTTGCAACACAACATCCGTGAACGGAGTATGACTTCTTGACACTCCCCAGTCATCATTTGATAAGCCTTGATTCTCTTTCATCAGTTGCCTGATCATGGCTGTCAGATTGGGTGTCTGTATGGAAGGCCGAAGGTTGGAGTCTGTTCTACGCGCCTGTCCATGCTGATGCCTCCTCTCTTGGCGATCTGCCAATCGTGCGTCTTGAGGTTCGACATCTTTAGCATTTTGATGATCTGGGCCTCTATCTTCCATCTGTATCCCGGTCATGAAGCTTCCAGCTCTTGCTTGGTCGCGGTCTCCAGCTGTTCGAACAGCAGCATCTGCTCGCGCAGCATCAGTCTTACGGCGTCTGCGCCTGGGAGGTTCATCAGAGGAAGTAGAGCTGTCAGATGAGGAGTAAGCAGCGGGATTGCCCCCAGCATTCTGTTGCTGCTGTTGAGTAAGTTGTGCCATCAGGTTGGCATTGGCTTGCATCTGCTCTCCTAGTTGTCTCCTACTTTCCCTGAGCTCTCTCATCAAGTCGTTGAACTCTATTCTGGTGACAACTGGAGTTTGGTCCTGAGTGGCAACTCCTGTATTTGGAATTGCTGGTTGATTGCTAGGCCCTGCTTGTTGCACGCTAGCAGTCTCGTGGGCATCCACATTGTGAGAAGCTGACCTGGTACGTGGTCTTGCCATTGTAGAGTTATTGGTATGAAATCTGAGTAGAATCAACGGATGTCCTATCAGTGAGTCGGATCTTCTTTGGGGGATTTGTTCAATCCAGTAGCTTCAAAGCAGATCCTTGAGGTCTGAGAATTCAACTCTCAATGAAAGCACCAAAGTGTTAGCACCAAAATTGGTCACTAACCTCGTTCAGAAAGATTGTGTAGAGATATAAGTGATGAAAGTAAATTAAACAGAGAAGACAATGCTAATTTAAATGCAGAAAGTAAGAACACCAAATTTATAGTGGTTCAGCGTAATTGCCTACGTCCACTTTGTTCAACTTTATTGATTTCCTTTATGGTTGATTACAAATACAATTCATGAATCAAATGCTTGAGTGAAGTTGTTAAGTAGAGAAGATGAGTCTTGAAAATGGCAGAGTCTCCCCGGTGTTTTCTCTCCAAAAAAGGATCCATTTCACTGTGACCCTGCCCCTCTATTTATAGGCAAATATGGGCTGGACTTCCCAAGTGGGCTGGATAGCCGAACGCTCAAGCCCTAGTGCAGTGGTCGCTGTATGCCGAACCAGGTGTGCCGAACAACCCGAACGCCGAACAATCCCTTCTATGCCGAACGATGTGGTTGATGTTTGGGAAGTGTAGGAAGTTTGTCAGTCGAAGCCGAACGCTCTTCTAGATGCCGAGTACTCCTGTTGCCGAGTACTCCAGATGCTGCCGAGTTCTCCTTGATACCGAGCAGTCTTGATGCCGAGCACTCTCGTATGCCGAGCATTGGTTGATGTTTGGGAAGTGCAGGAAGTTTGTCAGTCGAAGCCGAACGCTCTTCTAGATGTCAAGTACTCAGTTGATGCCGAGCGCTCTTGTATGCCGAGTACTCCTGGATGCCGAGCAGTCCTTCATGCCGAGTTCCAACTGATGCCGAGTACTACACCGAGTACTCCTGGATGCTGATCAGTCCTTCGTGCCGAGTAGTGGCCAATGCCGAGCACTCAATTGCCTGGTCAAATCTCCAGGAAACATTTATAATACTAACAAATACACTCTCTCATATGTACGCTTAAAACAACTCATTCTAGGGTATTACTACCCTATCTCTAATAAGTCAAACCCCACTAAGCTAAGGTTATCGCTAAACCAAAGCTCTGATACTAAATGTAACGACCCACCTTTTTGGACGGTTTAAATCGACAATCAACCACACATGTCAACTCAAAGCATTCAAAAGGGAGGATTGTTAATAGGGTAAATAAGAAAATAAAAGAAAAGAATGGAAAACAAAACAAAGAATCTTACAACGTAATGACAAAATTTAATAATCAAATAAATAGTTCATGAAGTTGTTTTACAAATAACATTTGATTACACTTTTACAATATAATCAGAGTATACATACAACAGGTATAATAGGATAATGCAGCGGAACAACATGATATAGTGGAATAAATATAATAAATAATATACAAATCTCCGTCTTCGTCCTCCAAAGTAAAATGGTCTTCAATATGCTGAAAAGCTCAGGATGACCCGAGCGTAATGAAAAGACAAAACACTCGAGTTAGAACTAAAAGATCTTATGTAAGTGAAATCAAAATAAAATAAATATGAGTGTAATGACTTCAGAGATGTTTACAGGATTTTATATCTCCTATCCAATGTATAACGTGAGTGCAATAACTTAAGAGATGTTTAGGATTACCATCTCCTAAGGATCTGTTAAACTATTTACTATGTAATAATATACGCTATATATAGTGTCCATCAGTAAATTAAAGTATTAAAATAGCGTTAAGGCATTACCCATATCCCCCTTAACACATTTTATAAATGTCGTAGACTATATAGTACCGCAATTCCTCCGTAAACTGGAGGGCTATCAAAGGGCACTCCATAGTGTACGACACAATCCAAACTCGTAGTGGGCTCTATAAGGCATCTAACAAGACACACGAGGCAATTCCCAGGGTAGGATACTACCATTTTGCAGAACTGAGCTGGTGGTAACGCATAGTAGTTACTACCGCCCATCTCGAGACACACTTGTAACGACCCGGATTTTTCATCGTTCAATTTTGAATATTTAAATGGTTTTAAATATTTGATTGGAGTTATAATTTTGTTAGTAATATTTTAAAAATGGATTTTTAAGCGATTTCAAAATTTTTGAAAGTCGTCAATTAAATCGACGAGTAAAAAATAGCGATCTGAGGCACAGTCTCGGAATTCGACGAAACTAGTTCCATTGTATCTATAATATTGTATTATTATCATATTTCAAATTTCATGGTGTTTGGAGTTATCGTTTAATCGTATGGAGTAGAAACGCATTGAAAGTTATATCGAAATTCAATATAATAATTGGGTCCAAAAAGCTATCTTCTCCATACGATTGAATTAGGACTCAAAACTTTTTCCATTGTGTTTGGTATAAGGGTAAAACATTACAAACGCCTAGCGGCACACCTTGCTAGGAGATCAAAATTTTAAGTTGCTAAAACGAGATATTTTGAAATTAAATAAAATCAAAGTCAAATTAAATCAAATCAAGCCGCCTTCAGCACGTTTTGTTCCCTTATTAAACACGCAACATTCCCCCCTTTTCCCCTCAATCAGTTCAAAAGCCTATTCAAATAAACCCGACCTCATCCTTCTTCGTTCCAAAATCGATATTCTGAGATAAAAAAAAGGAAATCACGGCCTTGTCGTGAGGATGTTCTCGTGCACGGTGACTTCGAAGGCGGCAGTGAGGGGAAATCGTGTTAGGGAGAGTGGCGACATTTTTGACGAGATCGGGGGTAGGCGCTTGCGATCGAATATGGGTGAGGGCTCGACAGCCATGGCCGAAGGAGGAGCAGTTAGGGTTTTTAGGTGGCGCGTATAGGTGGTGGAGTGCGACTGTGTTAGAGTCGGAAGCGGCGGCCTGTGGTGTTCGAGCTTCGATGTGGGGTGAGTTGTTAGCGGAGGCGGGCACTAGAAGGGGTCACGGCAGTTTTGTGGGTCCGGTGTTGTGTCACGCGCGTAGATGTGGTGGTCAAGATATGAATGATCGGAAAGGCATATGGGTTTTGGGTTGGTAGATATTCTGGTCGAGGCAGGCGATGATTTGGGCAGCCTAGAACGTACACGAGGGATTTAGGTGTTGTAACGAGGTAGTCAATCCAATTTCTGCAATTAATGGAAAATGAATATTATTTTTATCATTAGTTCAAATGTTTAAAATTCGTAAATTAATTGTGCGAGGTCCAAAGATCATAAAACAAGCCGTATTTGGTTCATAGCTGTGGGATATACGCAGTGGAACAAAAAAATTCGAGGTTGGAACGGTTAACAACAAGGAAATCAAGGTGGGAAAATTATCACTCGATTAGATTGCCAATTTAAATTTTAAATAGTAAAATTAATTATTGGCTGCATGGTTGAAATTAGAAATTATTATCTATTGAATGATATATATATTCGTAGTTGGAGTGATATTCCCGCACATTATAGCGGATGAGACCTATGTGCCCCGCATAATAGCGGATGACCCTATATACCGCGATATCCCCCTCGAAGTGGGATTGGTATTTTTTGTTGTATTAACATATGTGATGCAGGGAAACAGGTTGGAGGGATCCAATTGGATTCCTCAAAATGTTGAATTTAATTTCATATATTGTGATATATAGTTGTGTTGAATAATCTAGTATAGATTATTGTAGTGATTGGAATTATTGGATGCTATTGTAGCACTGGCCTGAATTTTGATAATTTAAATACTATAAATATAATTTTAAAATGTATGGAATTGAAGGGAATTTGATATAAAAATATATATATTGGAATTGGAGTTATTTTAAAGAAATTGAATCAGAAAAATATATTTGATTTTGGGTATATTTAACTATTGTGAATTTTTTAAATGGAGATTTAAAAATGACTTATATAAAAGAATTTATATATGGTATCTGGGAACATGAAACGGAGTTAAAATCAATGTTAAAAATAGACTGGAAGTATAAATGGAATTTATAAAAAATAAGTTTATATAATGGAATTTTATAAATAAGATCTGTTTTATAAACAAGTAAAACTCAAGGGAGTTTATAAATTATAAATGATGTTTATAAATAATGAAAATGATGGTTAGTTGATAAATTTGGAATATAGATTTACGATGTGATTCTATATCGAGTTATGGAAATCGTTGGGAAAGAAATAGTGGAATCTATTTTTGAATATGAGAATGGTGATAAAACTGAGATATAATCCATGTGATACGAATCGAGAAGAATTTATAAACTGAATTTGGCAATATTGGATTTTTAAAATAGATTTTGTCGGGAAGTTAAAAGTTTGTAAAAATGGGATTTTTAATTACTATGCTATAAAATTTAAACTATTATTTAGATCAAAATATTCCGAAAGGTTAGTTATTATAATATTAAACATTTATTGAAATAAATTCTAATTTTTATTAATCAGCTTTGTATATTAATTAGTTATTTAAAAACGATTAGGAAATGTGTTATTGATATTATTTAAAGTGTTTTGATATTTTAAAATTTACTTAAGCATATTTTATAAATAAACTACTATTCCTTAAAAATACTTATTATATATATATATGGCTTTTAAAGATTGAATTTATTTATAAATCCTCACGGGATTGAAAACGAAGTTTATTAAACGGGTATGATTTTTGGAGGGAACCTTATAGGGAAATTTTGGGAACTTAAAGAAATTTCCAAGGTGTTAAAATACGAGAGCATCGGAGAATGAATTAGAGTTTTTAAAAGGAGTTAAAATTGGGCATTTGGAGATATAGGCAAGTGTATTCGACTTTGGAAATATTAAGAGATTTACAAATAATGTGTAAAGGATTTGAGAAATAGGAAAATAAATAGACTATTTCCCAAATATTAGATATAAAAAGATCTTAGGAAAATATACTTATAAATATTCCTACGTATTGATCGGGAAGGTTTTGTAATATTTAACTTCGAGATTTTATTATAGAAATGTTTTAAAAGGGATGAGATATAACTGGAAGCGAGAAAGAAATATTCAAAGTATTGAAAGGAAGACTTTGGAAATATTTTCAGTGGAAAAATGATTTGAAATATAAATATTTCCTAAGTGTTATAAAAATGGAAATTTGGAAATATTTCTAAGTGTTGAGATGTTTGGAAGTATCCCATTACGGATTTAAGTATTTAAAAATTTGTTTCCAAATGTTGGAGGGAATTGATATATCTTTTAAAGATATTTTGAAATAAATATTTTGGGAAAATTTATAATAAGGCCTAGTGAATGCTTATGGATGTTGTATTGGTAGTTAAATAACTGACTATCAATATTGGCCAATTTCGTTAATCGTTTCGAAGAGACCGGGATTGGATTTAATTATCCGAAAACCACTTCGATCTGGTTTGAACGTAATGAATGAATACCGTGAAGATGACGAAGACGGTGATTTGGTTGGTCCAAACCCAGGACAACTTGTATGGTTGAATGCTATCAGAACATCGTCATTGGAGGACGATGAGCATTCTAAGTAAAATTGTTCTTGAAAGGTAACGCTTAGCCTCGAACCTCATCAACCGGGAATGACTAAAATAGGGGGAGATGCAGCAAGGCTAAGTGGGTCGCACCCAAGTAGGGTATGTTATCACTTTTCTAGATGTCCTCGGAAACCTATTTATTTTAGATATGGGTATACATGAAAGAAGAAGCGCTCGATAGTAAGGGTGGGAACACCCGGGGTGATAACATATTCGGTCTATCCAGGTTAGGGGTAGGTCGGTCTTATGAGCAGGGGATCCCAGCGAGGTCCTCGGTACATTGTTCTAGAGGTGTACTGTGATGGGCGGTACCCAGTGGCCCAGTCATTCGTTGGAATCCATTCTCCAATAAGCGCCGTACAGTTTTGATTGTGCCCAACTATGCTGAAACATGAGATGCAAGCATTTCAGCTATTTCCTATTTACATGATTTAGACACTATGATAATATCAGGCGGATTTGATAAAAATGTTTTGGTTATCATAAGGTAAAAACCCGTCGTGTTTATGTGTGACATGGTCTTACGAGATATCTTTGTTTTCAAAGGATTTTGATAAAAGTTAATAGTTAAAATTGAGTCTGTTTTCCCACGCTGGTTTTCCAAACTGACTCAAGTGTTATTTTATTATAATGGTTGGGTCAGACCGAGTATTACTAATTCAGGTTTGAATGCTATGGAGCTCAGGAGACGAGCTGGATGATAGAGACGTATTTCCATACTTGGCTTATATTCCGCTGTGTAAGGACAAGTTATATAACTGTCCAGTTTGATGTATTGATTGTTGTACTCTGATGATTGTCAATATAAAACAGTTACAGATACTTCTTGTATAAAAATCTGTTATTATATATTATATTTTGTTCCGCTGGGACTGTGAGATTCTATGTTGTTGTTTCTATTTCTTCTTCTATCTTTTCTTCTTTACCCTAGTTATTCGCTCTTTCGTACAATTTGGGTTGAACGGGAGTGAATTTTTTATCAACTCAAAGGGTACGGAACTGCGGGTCGCTACAACACTCCCATAATCAAATCACAAAGCAATAGATATGGTTTTGAAGAAGCATGCTCGATCGGGGGAGCAACCCCACTTGTCCTAGGTATAGCTCATATTTAGTCATATCAAGCTGACCCGAGGGGGTCAGGGCTGCGTTCATACCTCATACAGTAGAGTTCGCCAAACCATCCTACTTCGTTCTGGATTCTCCACCACGTGCACTGTTGTTAAAGTGGTTTCAGTACTGGCAGAGAGTATGACAATATCTGATCTCGGTCTCTTTAACAACTAAACGCTTATTTCACACAGGTTGGTTCTTTTACATTTCCAAAACCGATTCATAATTGATATCAAAATATCATATTCACTTCCAAAATCATATCACTTTCAAAATCATATTCACTTTGAAATCATATTCACTTTATATCATGTTCGTTTCAAAATCATAACCACAAATTAGGTTAAACCATCATATCAAAATATTCGCATTTAAATCAATTAAATCTAAATCATAACAGTTCCAACTTTAAACAGTTTGGATATTGAAAGTAGTTTATATATTGGAATAATTATACATTAAAAACAGTTTAAACATAAAAAGATATATTAAAAGTTGTTTATAAATTTAAAATTATATATATATATATTAAAATAGTTTATATATTTAAAATAGGTTATAGATTAAAATAGTATATATATTAAAAATAGTTTATATATTAAAAATAGTTTATATATTAAAATAGGTTATATATTATAATAGTTTATATATTAAAATAGGTTATAGATTAAAATAGTTTATATATTAAAAATAGTTTATATATTAAAATAGGTTATATATTAAAAATAGTTAATGTATTAAAAATTATTAATATATTAAAATGGTTTATATGAGAAAAATAGTTTATATGTTAAAAGGGTTTGTATGTTAAAAGAGTTTATATCAAAAATAGTTTCAAATTAGAATTGTTTCTCCCAATTTCACAAATCAATTCAAATAAACTTTAGTTCCAAAAATTCAATTTAAATCAATCTTAGTTTAATAATTTCACTTCAAAAGGCTAAAGGTTTCAATTCAAATTCTCATTAAAACCATTTCAATTTACATAGATTTCAAATCCATATTTGAACTACAAATTTAAACCACTTCAAATTAAATAGGTTTCAAAGTTTAAATATTCAAACGTTTACAATAACTCAATTTTTGATAAATTTCATTTATATTTCAAAATTCAACTTTAAGATTTCAATTTGAATTCTTTAAAAAATTCATTTCAACTAATTTCCATTTCAACATTTTAAAGCTTGTATTTTGAAAATAATCCAGTTCATATAAATCTAATTTTATTTCATAATATCATTTAAATGGATTCAAAATTTAAGGTTTTAAAATAATTAAATTTAACAAATCCAGTGTCCGTATATAATTTTCTACCCTATGGTCAAGTGATATAGATATATATCATTTCAACCCGTAATAATTTAAATTTTCAGATATATATCATTTCAACCCATATCCCGTATCACAATTTCCAAATCCATAAAATCGCTCGGGTTTATCATTTCAACTCATAACGATTTTTCCCTAATCTATAAGATCGTTCGGGTATGTATAATTTCAACCCATAGTGATTTCCTAACAATAACTAAAGGAACTTGCAGTAGGATAACGACATATAAAATAAACATAACATCAAATCATCCAGAATCTCAACAATTAAGCATCCATCATAATCATCATTCAAATCAACCAATAAATCACAACAATTAACTGGTTATCATTATCAGGTATTTAACTAGTAATTCAATTCTAATATTAATTCAAATGACAGTTAAATTCGGTATAAAATTAAATTAAATTTGAATGACACTTTAAATATACCAAACAGAAATCAATAAATTTCTATTCATATCATAAATTTAATTTAACTAACATAAGACGATTTAGTATTTGTGAGTGGGTTAAAACACTCACCCTTGATTTTTTTAGTCGATTGAAAATCCAAATAAAGCCCAAAAATCTAACAATAACAGAATTCAGCGAAACAAGTTCCATACTATATGGAATTTCGATACGATTGCAGCGAAAGAAACCACGCCCATATCCGAGCTCTTATGAAAAAGTTATGCGTGTTAGTTTAAATTAAAATTTAGGAAAAGAGCATTTTATTAATATTACCTCTCTCTCAGAACCCTACAAACATGCGAACAGTCGCGTTCGAAAAACTTCACCGGCCGCCGACCTTCATCGACCAACTGCGCCTCATCCAGCCGCTTCCACCGGTGCCGCGCAACCCACCTCTGGCCCCTCAAAATCACAACCGTCGTCGTCCCTTCAAACACCAATTTTGGCGAATCTGATGACCTTTAGCAAGAAACCGACCAACATGGATGAACGCTGCTAATCATCCTCTACACACATCAACCCTCCAATCGACCCATCGACAAAGATCCACCGTTGAAATCGAAAACCTAATTTCAACGACTGAGGATAAATCGATGATTTCTGGCCAAACCGTGACTCGAATCGAAAAACGAACTACAGTAGAAGATTGTGCTCATCGAGAGCTTTCCAACCATATATAATTTGCTCTGTTTTGAGGAGTTTGAATTCTTGAAATTAGATTTGAAATTGAATTTGGGAATTAGGGTTTTTATATTCTGACGTTTGAGAAGGAGGAACAGATAGAAATAATAGTACGTACAAAAATAAGAAAAGGTTGCAAGGATTTCAGAAAAGAAATCTATTTATATGGACAAATATATATAAGAATGAATGGACAGATCGAATTGGGTCGAAATGATAACGATGACCCGAAAAGCCCGTTTCGTTTTCAAAACGAAAATGGGTCATCCAATATATCAAAATATATGTTTTTTGATATTTTTAAACTCAATGGAACTAGTTTCAAACCCCAATTCCACTGTATATAGAAGTTAGCTTTCAAAATCAGATTATATTCATTTAAATTCTTTTAACTGATTTCTATGCGTTTCGAGCTCGCACGATCAAACGATTAGTCTGATCGCTACGAAACTTGAAATCCTACAATAATTCACTGTTACGGATCCAATGAAACTGGTTTCATTGAAATTCAAGATGGTGGCCAAAATGGCTAATTTTTAGGTTAATTATATAAATTACTATTAAATTGATTAAATCACTTTTAAATTCAAATTTTCAAGTTAACCATTTTATCATTCTTGATTACAGAGAAATTTAATAATCTCTTAAAATAATTTTTCCTTATTAACCCCAAGATTTAAATATTTCATAAATTTCAGCGTTCAATTATAATGGTAATAAACCCAGTTAATTATATTTTTAATTTAAATAAGATTTCTTTATTTCGATTTACACTTTTATTATTGAATCACCATCGTCTTATGAATATAATTAACATAAATTTACATTTTAGTACATTCATATTCTACAATTTCATCTTAACTCATATTAACTGCAATATTCAATTATATTAATTCACATTGATTTCCAAATTAATTTCAATGGATTAAATAATGAAATGATAATTAAACAATTATTACACATTAATAACTCAAACACATTTTATGTTTATTGTTTACAAACAAAGCTAATAAATTCACATGCTAATTAATTGATTTCATATTCCTTAATTGTAACGACCCGTAATTTTCGATAATTAAAATTTGTTAATTTAATAAGGTTTTGTGATTTAATGTGGGAAGAAATAAAAAACTTGTGATTTAAATAATAAGAATATAATTGGAATAAAATGTAATAGTATTAATTTAAGGTAATTTATAATTGCTTTGAATGAAATTCCAATTAATTAAAAGGATTAAAAAAGTTATAATTGATATAGATTGTAAATAAATTTTAGTAATGTATACATTAATTAATAATTGGATTTAAAGAATAATTGATAATTTAAATGTAGATTAATTAATGAAATAATGTGTAATAAATTATAATTGAATAAAATTAGTGTTGTAGTAGTAATTATAACCCATGTTGTGGATAATAAACTTGTAAGGTGTGACCAAAAGTTAATGGTGACAATTATTATATGTTGCCTGTTTATTTAGCCTGTTAAATTAAATTTGAAATTAATTGCAATTAATTCACTTAATTAGTGCAGTTAATGTAGGTTAAATTAATAATTGTAGAATTAGTATAGTGTAAGTTATAACTTTTATTGTAAATAATAAACTTACAAATGTGATTAAATATAGAAATGGTGACAATTGTTATTTGTTACCAATTCATTTAATCAATTGCAATTGAATGTCATTAAATGTTACATTAATGTGAGTTAAGATAATAACTGTAAATTGTGAATGTAATAAAAGGAATAGAAATGTTAATTATATTCATAATGTAATGGTTGATTAATAAAAAAGCGAAATCAAGATAAATAAATTAATTTGGAATTTTAAATTATAATTAATGTGTGAAATTGACAAAAATTCAATATAATTGAAATATGGTAGTTAATACAAATAAAAAGATGAAAATTGTAGTATATTAGTGAAATAAGATATCAACAAATATTAACTATGCTATTAGAGTAATAATTGATTGAATATAAAGATTGAAATCAAATTAAATCAATTTATTGGGATTAAATTATAGTTAATTGGATTTAATTACAGTTGAAATTGAACACTGTAATTAGTGTAATAACCAGCACTGAATTTTTATATAAACTTTTATTAAGTCATTGTAAATGTCTAAGTGATAAAAAATGATGAAATTTGTTAACTATCAAATTTGAATGAAAAAGTGATTTAATTAATTAATTATTAATTTATTTAATTAACATGAAAATAGCCATTTTGGCCACTTTCTTGGATTTCGATGAAACCAATTTCATCGGATTCGTAATGGTGAATTATTGTCTAGTTTCAAGTTTCGTAGCGATCGGACTTGTCGTTTGATCGTACGGACTCGAAACGCGTAGAAATCAATTTGAAATAAGTTGATTTTAAGCTAACTTCTTCATACGATGGAATTAGGACTTGAAACTTGTTCCATTGAGTTTAAAATTATTGAAAACATCTATTTTGATATATGGGATGATCCAATTTCGTTTTGGGGTCAGAACGGGCTTTTTGGGTCGCGTAGTCGTTTCGATCCAACCCTACCTATATATAGGCCGTTATAAACCCTAGTTGTTTCTCATATTATTATTTTTGTACGTACATCTTCTTCCTCCTTCTCAAACCTAATTCCCAAATTTCAAAACCTAATTTCAAAAAAAAACCGAAAATTTTGCTCCAGGTTTACTTCGAGTTTCAGAGGAGAAAACCCTACAGCGACTTGGAGTCAAAGAGAGTTCGAGGCCAAACAAGGCGGATCTGGGTGCGCTTCGAATTCCAGAGGCGAAAACCCTGAGCGACTTTGGGTCGGGAGCCAAATGACTCGAATCTCGTGTCATTTTGGCAGAAACTCAGAGCAAGCACCGGGTAATTTAGGCGGCGACTCAAAGTAAGACCCGAAGTCGAAATTTTCCAATCTTCTAACGTTAATAAATTTTGCATACGAGCTCGGGTTCACACGCGGTTTTTTCCGTTGGGATCGTATTGGAATTCCATACATTATAGAGCTGGTTCGGTTGAATTCTGAGACTGTTGAATTTTGGGCCTTATTTTGGATGTCAAATCAATTTGAAATCAAAGGTGAGTGTTTTAACTCACTCACAATTACTAAACTATCTAATGTTAGTTAAATTTAATTTATGATGTGATTTGAAATTAATTGATTGATGTTTGGTATGTTTAAATTGTCATTCTAGTTAAATTTAACTTTTATTGCATTTAATTATCGTTTAATTTAATATTGAATTTTAAATTGTCAATTTAATACCTGTATTGATTACAAGTTATCTATTGATGTTTATTGGTTGATTTGGATGATGATTGTGATGAATGTTTGATTTTTGATATTGGATGACTGGATGTTGTATTTTATATTGTTTTAACACTGCAAGTTCCCTATGGGTTGAAATTATACATACTCGAACGGTCTGTAGATTAGGGAAAAATCGTTATGGGTTGAAATGATAGACTCGAGCGATTTTATAGATTTTTATTTGATTCGAGATTGCGGTTTGAAATGATATATAACCGCAAAATTTTAAATTGCGGATTGAATTGATAGATATCCGTATCACTTGACCCTAGGGTAGAAAATTATATACGGACACAGGATTGGTTAAATTAAATGATTTTTAATTCCTTAAAATTTGAATTCAGTTAACTGGCATTTTGAAATAGAAACTGATTTATATAAACTGAATTATTTTCGATAATCCAGGTGTTAATGTTGAAAGTGGAATTGATGTAATGATTTGTTCAAAGGATTTAAATTGGAAGTTCAAAGTTGAAGTGTCAAATATAAATGAATTTATAGAAATTGAATTACTAAAATGGTTTGGATATAACTTCGAAATTTATTTTAAACTAATTTAAACTATTTTAAATAAATTTAAACTATTTTAATCAATTTAAAACTATTTAATTTATTTTAATCTACTATAACCTATTTAATCAAATTTAATCTATTTTATCTATTTTAAACTAATTTAATTTATTTAATCTTTTTTAAATCTATTTAATATAACTTAAATCTATTAAATCTAATTTAAATTTATTTAATCTATTTAAAACTACTTAATATTTTGAATTTATTTAACCTATATTTAATCTATTTAAATCATTTTTAAATCTAATAAAATCTATTCAATCTATTAAAATCATAAAATCTAATTTAATCAAATTTAAATTTATTTAAACTATTTTACTATTTTAAAACTATTTAATCTATTTTAAATTATTTTCAACCTATTAAAACTATTATTACTACATAAACTATTTTCTAAAATTTCAGACTGTGTAAAGTTGAAGTATTTATATTTAAATCCTTGATGATGATACAACCTAAGTTGGAGTTTGGAATTGATACCCTTTGTAAAATGACCTATTTGAGTGAATAAGATGATTTTGAAATGAAGAATTAATTCGAATAACTTATCAATAATTTGAAAGTGAATATGATTGGAAGTGAATATGATTTTGAAAGTGAATATAGTTTGAAAATGAATATGATTTTGAAAGAGGTATGATTTGAAATTAAATATGATATTTTGATATAAATTGTGAATTGACCTTTTTGAAATGTAAAAGAACCATCCGGTGTGAAATAAGCGTTTGGTTGTTAAAGAGACCGGGATCGGATATTGTCATACTCTCTGCCAATACTGAAAACCACTTTAACAACTGTGTACGTGGTGGAGATTCCAGAAATGAAGTAGGATGGTTTGGCGAACGATTTCTGTATGAGGTATTGACGTGACCTTGACTCCCATGAGTCAGCTTAGATGTGACTAAAAGAGGAGCCATGCCAGGCCAAGTGAGGTCATTCCTCCGATCGGACACATTTCTTCGATACCATATTTTTGACTTTGTGATGATTTGGTGGCCACCCCTAGATTTTGATTTGGGAGTGTGTTTCGAGATGGGCGGTAGTAGCTGCTATGCGTTACCACCAGTCTGGATCCGCAATTGGTATATCTACCCTGGCATTGCCTCGAGTGTCGTGTTCACATGCCCTAGCGCGCCTTCTACGAGTTTGGTTTGTACCATACCTATGGAGTGCCCTCTGATAGCCATCCAGTTTACGGAGGAATTACGGTACTGTATAGACTATGGGAATATATAAAAATGTGTTAAGGGGGATATGGGTAACGCCTTAACGCTATTTTAATACTTTACTTTATTGTAGACACTATTATAATAGCGTATTGTACTACATAGTAGATAGTTTAATGGATCCTTAGGAGATGGAAATCCCAAACATCTCTTAAGTTATTGCACTCACGTTAGACACTGGATAGGAGATGTCAAACCTCGTAAACATTTCTGACGCCGTTCCACTCATATTTATTTACCCTTGATTTAACTTACATAAGATCTTTTAGTTCCGACTCGAGTGTTTTGTCTTTTCAATTCGCTCGGGTCAGGCTAAGAATTTCAGGGTTGAACACCTTATTTCTGGAGGACGAAGACGAAGATTTGTACTATTATTATTTATTATATTTATTATGCTGCATCATGTTGTTCCACTGCATTATTTATTTATTTACTCCTTTTTATGTCACTCTGATTTTTATGTTGTAAAAGAATAATCAAATGTATTTATAAAACAGCTTCATGAACTGTTATTTGATTATTATATTTTGCCATTCCGCTGCGAGATTTTGTATTTGTTTTATTTCTTCTCTTTTCTTATTTACCCCATAACAATTTGCCCTTTTGAATGGTTTGAGTCTAGCATGTGTGTCTGCTTAAAACGTCCAAAAAGGCAGGTCTTTACATTAATAAACCTATTCAAATTTATAACATCTAATTTCAATATTAAAACCAATATTTAATTTATTCCATATTTATAATTATAACCAAATTAACTTTACAATTATTTTTTGATTGAAATTATATTGAAATAGTTGTCAATATCATTCAAGCAACATTATTAAATCATATTCTACTCATTTTTCTCGTTAATAAATCGTAAATTTTAATTTCACACAATATTAAATTCAAAAATCTTATTTAATTTAATATTTTTAATTATCGAAAAATACGGGTCGTTACATGAACACTCACCTTTGATTTTTAGTCGAATTAAAATTCAAAAGAACGTCCAAATTTGAACAGTCTCAGAATCCAACCAAACCCATTCCATGTTGTCCATAATTTCGATACGACCGCAACGGAAGAAACCGCGTCCAAATTCGAGTTCGTATACAATAGTTATCGATGTTAGAAGATTGAAAATTTTAAATTTTAAATTAAAATAAAAATGAGGGCAAATTAGTAATTTGTATCACCTCAAACCCTAACGTACTCGAGAATAACCCAACCGCCACAATCAAATGCTTTGTTGACCATCGAATCGTCGTCGCTAGGAACCCATCGACCAGATCCATGCTCGCCGTTGAGCAACTCGGCCGAAGCCGCACCACCTATGCCGCCGCGACCACTCCGGTCTCACCGGAGCTCAACGCAGCTGCCACCGTTAACGGCCAAGTCACCGTAAAAATACCAGCACCTCCAATACGAACGAACCCATAGATCGACTTGCCTCAACGCCCTCTACTCTCCGGTGCCCTCCGATCGTCGATCGGATGAAGATCCACCGTTGATCATGAAACCCTAATTCCAACGACCGAGAATGTTTCATCAAATTCTGGCCAAACCAAAACTCGTTTGCAAAAATGAACTGCAGATGTACATTACGTTCATCGAGAGTTTCGTAATGATATAAAATTCGATAGGGATTGAGGAGTTTGAATTTTCGATTTGATTTGGAATTGAAGTTAGGGTTTTAAAATTTCTGGCATTGAGAAGGAGGAGCAGATGAGAAATAGAATTGTACGTACATGAAAAGAATAAAAGACTGCTAGGGTTTCAGTAAAAATCTATTTATATAGACAGAGATGGATAAGAATGGATAGAACAGATCGAATGGGTCGAAGCGCTAACACAGACCCGAAAGGCCCATTTCTTTCTCGAAACGAAAGTAGGTCATCCAATATATCGATATATAGGTTTTCGATATTTTTTAAATTCAATGAAACTAGTTTCAAACTCTAGTTCCATTATATATAGAAGCTAGCTTTTAAAATCAAATTCTATTCATTCAAATTCTATTAATTTATTTCTACGCATTTCGAGCTCGCACGATCAAACGATAAGTCTGATCGCTACTAAACTTGAAATCCTATAATAATTCACTATTACGGATCTGATGAAACTGGTTCCGTAAAATCCAAGACACTGCCTAAAAGGCTAATTTTCACGTTAATTAAATAAATTATTATTAAATGGATTTAATCACCTCTAAATTCAAATTTAAAAGTTAACCATTTTACCATCCTTGATTAAACAGGAATTACACAGAAATTAAAAATCTTTTGAAATTTAAATTTTCATGTTAATTCCAAGGTTTAAATATTACATTAATTTCAGCGTTCAATTACAACTGCAATAAATTCATTCATTATAATTTAAATTCCAAACAAATTCTTTTTAATTTGATTTAAATTCTTATTATTAATTCATCAAATACCTTATGAATTAATTAGACATAAATTTCCATTTCATTACATTCATTATTCTACAGTTAACATCTTTGACCATATTAATTGCAATATTTCAATTATATTACTTTTATTTCAAATGGATTAAATAATAAGGTAATAATTATAACAATTGTTTTACACTAATAATTCATATCTATTAACTTATTGTTTACACCCAAGGGTTATACATTGCTTACCAAATTGATTTCATATTCTATATTAACTAGTCTCAATTAAATACATATTATTTCACCATTAATACAGCATTTAATTCATTTCTTATTGACTTACGATTATTTCCAATTTAAGATCTACAATTACATTCCCAATCAACATTATTAACTTATATTCTAATAATCTTTTCCATTTATAAATCATAAATTTTAATTAATCCCAATGTTAAATTCCAAAAATCTTGTTTAATTGAATGTTTTTATTATCAAAAATGCGGGTCGTTACAACCTTGATCTCCTAGAGCTAAATAGCTCTTTATTCTTTTTATCTTTTTTATTTTGCACTTGTTCTCTTCTATTTTCTATGTAATCTAATTTATTATTGTAAGTTCTTTCTTACTTGTATAAATAAAATGGTAGGGGCTATTCAAGCCCACTTGGCTTGCTAAAAAATAAAAAATAAAAAAATTCCAAAAGTGAGTTTGGAGAATTTTTGGAGTAGGTTCCTTAATTTGATTAACGCATGAGAGAGTTTGTAGAATGATATAATTGTTTTATTTTATTCCAAAGTAAGGGTAGTTTGTAGTTTGTATGATGTGTGTTAAGTAAAAAATGATGTATATGATTCTGGTCAATTTTTTGATGTATGTATAGTAACTTACGGTGTATGAATAGAATTAGCCTTAAACAATATGTTTTATGCGTCGTTCATATTTAATTCCTATTAGCAGAAGAGAAACAAATATCGGATTTTGTTCAAAAAGTGGTTAATGAATTCTGATAATAAATATTGACATAACTTAGCATGTTTTGAATAAGAGAGATTATCTCATGAGTTAATAACTAATTTAATTGTTTTAAAAATGTATATATGAATTTTAGCGGTTTGACTTTAAATGTATATAAATCTGTATGAAACTAATTAGTGTAAGTAAAAAGAAACTTATGCAAAGAGATTGTTAAAAGGAGAATTTAATATGTGTAAATAAAAATGTCTTATTTTGTGTAAACACAATAAATTTAAAATGAAGGTTGCATAGAAGTCTGCAAATAATAGTAAAGGGATAAATTTAATTAATTGAGCTTAAAAATGTACTTAGTAGTGAAATTATGATAAAATTTGAAAATTAGCATTGAATGCATTAAATATCATAAATTCAAATGGGGAAATAAAATAAATTATTTGATTCCATATATATGCGAAGTCGGTAGTTATTTATAATAGAAGTCGCCCATCTTGAGTGGCTACCAGCGTTTGCGAATAATCCTTTATAACGTAAGATGTATCAATGGAACTAAGTCAAATAAATTAGATTATTCCATTTTAAAATAAAAAGAATTAATGAGAATTAATTGCAATTAATGCATAATTAATGTGAATTAATTCCATTTAAGTTATATGGACACACTCATGCAAATTAGTGCAAATAAAATAAATGTTCAAAAAGAAAGAGATTTAATGTTAATTAATAACATTAAAGTTATTAAATGTGAATTAATGATATCACTAGTGATATTAAATAATAGTTTAAATAAAAGGTAAACTTAATGTTAATTAATAACAGTTAAGCCAATATAAAAAATAAAGTTAAGGATAGACATAATGTTAATTAATAACATTCAAGTCTTGTACATTAATGCAATTATTGCACCTAATGCAGTGAGGTTCTGTCTTCCCTCTAGTTATGTTCAAGGCTATATATATATAGCAAGTAACTAAGTATGAAAGATTACCTAACATTATTTATAGAGTTTTGTTTAAAAAAGAAATGATTCAATAAGAAAGAGATGGAGAACTGATCAATGCATTTATTTTAATATGATTAACATAACCCTAATGCATAGGAGTTGTTTGCAAATAGTCACGGGAAGCTCTTTGGAGGCTTATTTTGTTTCTACTTCGCATACTCAAGGTGAGTGGAGTATGATACTTTTTTTATAATAAAATATGTTCATTTATCATGATTGGATGATAACTAAGGGCATGATGGATTCATGGGAGAAGTAAATTAATTAACTTAATCCATTAATAAATTAAATTTATAAGATACTCCATTTATTTATTTATTATTATGTTTATGCTTGTATGTCGTCTCGTTGTTGTTTCTTTTTAGTAATAAATAAATCGTTAAGGAATGTAGCTATATTCATGTATCGTGATGTAGTTATTATTGTTTAATAATTTATTTATGATTGTATGCTTTTTTATTAATGGTTGCCAATGATTACATGGTTGTTATGTAATGAATAATTGCCATAATTGTGTTAGCCCCTTTCATTAAACTAAATAAGGTTTCATCTTCAAATTTAACTTAAAATGAATTAAATAAGTACGAGACATAAACCATAATTAACATGATAATACTAAGTTTGGAGTCAACATAAATATGTAGAGGTTACTCGTCCAAACACCTATAGTATAAGGGTGTTAAAACAAGACAAGTTTCCTAAATAGCCAAGACAGCTTGATATTTCCCTTAAATGCCATCCCAAAGTACTGAGCTGAAGTATCCAGCCAATGGTAGTTAGTTGAGTTGTCTTTCTGAATTAATTAGTTATTTGGCCCTTTCCAAATGACTTTGCTTCTGTAGATCGATATTGTTAAACTATAAAGGTAAACATAAATCCCATTACGGCAATAACCAACCTAAAAAGTCTCGGTATGATTAAATATATGTTGTATTCCTTTGGGATTGCACTATATGTAATGATTATTCCAACCAAATGAATGATTTTTTACTTTTTACTAAGAACCATGTTTAACAAATCTTTTGGCCTTTGACTATAAAACTTCTATGAAATAAAACAAAATATTAAAATGGTGATCCAAATAAAGGAGAACATTTTTCAGAAATTATCATATTTGGGTCAAGAAACTATGTCGCATGCATAATTTCTTCCCATATTCTTTTAAACCAAACATGATTGGTAATTGAGGGTGTGTGTCTTAGACCATCTACTTATGTGGTACCTACTCTTTTATCAATCATCATGCATGTTGTTATATCATGTTAGTTTAGATTTAGATATAGATGCACTATGGGTAAATAAAGATTCGTGTTCCCATGGTTGGCGTTGTAGTTATTATGCTGATATATGGGACACGTTCATTCCTTTTGTCGATTAACCTTCCCGTGTTAATATCGATTGTTGCATACATCCACTTGTGTCATATATCTTCCTATTATTGTTCTAACTCATTCAATGCATTTGATCAGCACGAAGGTATGTATTACCTTACATTAAGGCAATTAGGATGCATTTACATATTCTATTATATATTATAAAGTTGACTCTATATCACTTAGGCTTTTGTCCATCTCCTCTCCTTTCCTTTACCCATAATAGGATTGTGAGAATTTATAGATGATATTTATGGAGGGAGTCACTGCGTATCTCTAGAGATTATTATTAATTAGCAGTATATTTCGGTCCATTCATTTATCATTCAGATCGCTTGTTCCATCTTATGTATTGTTGGCACATGTGTTGCCCATTTTAGATATTTTATCAGAATATATTTATTTCTGGTAAACGCTCTGGTACTTTATATTATATTTTATTCATTCCGTCGTGTGAGAAATGAAGATTACTCTATGACTTTTGTTTTATTTTGTAATCTTACCTCAACCGTTCTCCCTTAATAGTGCTTGTTGAAATCAGATGATGTTTCAGTTTTAGTATTGTGACGCCCCACCTCTATACTCACACTAACCAAGGACACTACTGGATAATGCCATCAATTAGTACGAAGAATAAGGCTGTTGAGGAGCGACCATATGTGTAATTGCATTGTGCGAGTATCGATATGTCATATAGTATGTTATGCATTTCATTTCAATAGGAAATTTGACATATAAAATACAAACTCAAAGCTACTACATAGTGGCTATGTCGCCTTCGGAAACAAACATAAAATAAGCATAACATAAATCAGTCATAGATATTCATATCACTAAGGCGGAAACGGATATGAATATAATCACATAGAAGTGTACATCGAAGTAGTGGTCATACATGATCCACTACATCACAAAAGAATAGGTACAAGTGCTAGAGAAAAGAATATGTATACATCAAGGAGTCCCTATCTCGAATGTATAAAAACAAAAACTACGAAGCTAAAGTAGTTAGCCAAAAGACAAAAGCTAGTACCTGCTAAAAAGTCAAGTGGAAGCACCTGAAACACCTCGGTCTGACCCGAGTATTATTTAAGAAGAAAAATAATAAACGGATCGGTCTAGCTATAATTATCATGTAAGATGAGATAGGATAAGAGATATGACAAATATATATGATAACAACAAAAATCATACAATATCTCAAGTTTTCACAAACACCAAAAAGAATGTCATATTCTTTAGCTTATTCACCAAATCTAAAATATTGATAGAGCTTATTAATGAAAATTACAAAAATTGGTGAAACACAAATTCTAGAAATCTATAACTAGAAATCTAGAAAACATAAAAAGGGGGAGGCCTATCATAAACGGGAGCATGAAAACTCACCAACACTTGTATCACAAACGGGACGCTATCCCATGGGTCGCTAACCCATAAAGTCGATGCAACGACGTAGTACAACGATACGCCCGAGGAACCTGAAACTCAAATAAGCCGGAACAACGACGTAGTACAACGATACGCCCGATGAACCGAACTCCATAAAACCCATAGGTCGCTAGCCTACAAAAAATGAGATGAAGCTCAACAGAACAGGTTACAATCCCCCACACGGACAATGAGACATCGCATATCGCTAGTCTCAACCTCAAAATGATCGTCATAGATCATTAAGTGTGAATTACATCAAGCTAGTAAGTAGATGAGTTTAGCTTCATGTCCCATAACCACTGGCTTAACTTAAATATTTACGAACAAATTGTAGATTTCCATACGAAAATTATCACAAGATTTCAATCGAACAAGTCTAAGAATTAACCGACGAAGTAAAAACAAGCGTTTCATACCACTTGTTTTGCTAAGTCGTTTAATTGGATTTCTCGTACGAATGAGGTAAAGGTTTGTATATACTAATAGATTGGAAAACGGTTTTAAAAATGAGCTTTGTATTAAAAGTAATGTTGAAATCATTTTTGTGAAAGAGTTAGAGTATTTACTACTAGTATAGAAACCTTTGTATTTTAAAGTGACAAATTATAGAAACGATTGCAAAAACAATCTATCACCAAAAATTCACATTTGACGACGTGAATCAAAACCATGAAAATAGATATCAAATCCATCAAATGGATTTTCCCAAAAATCCAGAAAAGAAGTCATGAAAGTCGATAATAAATGACAACAACTAACCGGATCAACAAAAATCGATAAAAATTGAAAATTTGCATAAAAACAGGCAAATTGGCTGAATTTGACAATGCCGGATGTCTGATGGTTCTCCCAGACGTCTGAGCTGAAGGTTTGGAAATTTCTTCCAGGTCGCTCAGATGTCTGGGAATAAGCTCAGATGTCTGAACCGTAGGTCTGGAATTTTTATTCCTTTGCCTCAGACGTCTGAGTGTTTTCCCAAACGTCTGAGCTGAAGCTCGGGGCAAAATTTTCCTAGACCAATGATGGCCAAATCAACTCGGAAGCGATCAAATGATTGACGGTGGCTAGGGATTTATGCCAAGTGACAACCCAGCCCTATAGGCTCTTCAATACACTCCAAACAACATGTCCAAACATCCATAGTAGGATTTTAATAGATTTTGACTTCAAAATACCAAAATTGGAAAATTCACCAAACCAATTCAATTCAAAAGCAATTGAACATGAAATAGATATTAGAAATTCATACCTAACAACAATGAAAACTATAGACATAGATGTGAGTTCAAGAACTCACCTTTAAATTCAAAAACAAGGAATGAGAAGCTCTAAAACAAAGCAAGATCAATCTCTCTTCAACTTCACTTCAAGAACCTTCAATCTATGATCAAATGCAAAGTTTTTCCTAAGTTAGGTTATAGGAAAATTCAAGAATTGAAGACGAATTGAGATGGAGAAGATGAAGAGCATGCTTACCCAAGCTTCTCCTTGATTTTGGTTTAATTTGAATTTCCTAAGAAAACTAGGGCCTAGGAATTTTAATTTCCTTTCTTTTTCCCTATTTTTCCTTTTTCTTGAGAGTGTTAGGTAATTATGAAAGGAATGAATGAAGAGGAGTGGAGTGGGAGGTATTTGGTAGAAGGTTTGGGTTCTCTTATTGGGTTAGTGGGCTAGAACACAACCCCAAAGTTTTTTTAACTTTTTCCCTCCCAATCCCTTTAATGGCTTCTTTTCCCTCCCAATCCCTTCAAACCGTACTCTCTACCATCCCTGCAACTATTCTGCCCATATCCATTCCAGTTCCACCAGTCCTTCAACCCCCTGACCTGCCACCATGTCTGCTACCTGATACCGCGCATGTCCTGCCGTCTCCCATCTATCCTCCCTCGTCTTCTCAACCTGTTCTTCCTGTCCCATCCTTATCTGTCCCTCCACATAACCTCCTTACTTCCCAGTCGCCCACAGATACCCAATGGAGCAATCTTTTCAAAGTCAAACCTCGAAATGCAGGTCAGCACTCCCCCATTTCAGTGCCTTTGGTTTATGATGGAGTTGCTCTGGTGCCGCCGGAAATGGTAATTAAAGCAGGCAATGAAGTTTGGGGTGACTACTTGGTAGGATTTTTTCTTGACAAACCTCTTTCGTATCTGACGGTTATAGCCCATCTTAAACGGGTTTGGAGATTAAAGGGATCGATTAAAGTTAAGTCTGATGGATTTCTATTCCTTTTTAATCTATCTTGTGAAGAGGATAGAAAGAGAATAATTGCAGCAGACCCAATTATAATGAGGAACAAATTATTCATAATTAAGCAATGGGATTCGAATGTTGGTAACAGCTGTAGTACGATAAGATCAGTACCTGTCTGGATTAAGATATCCAATATTCCATTATATGCCTGGTCTCATCTAGGGATAAATTGGCTTGCCTCTCGTATTGGTTCATTCATGTGTATGGATGAGCAAACGGAAAGGTTGGATAGGATTGGTTTTGCAAAATGTATGGTAGAAATATCTCCTTCAGATGAATTATTGGATGAATTTGCTGTGAGGCTCCTTGATGGAACTGTGCAGTATGTCAAAGTTGAATATCTATGGAAGCCAGACATTTGTATTTCCTGCAATGAATTTGGGCATACAACAGGAAAGTGCATGAAAATGAAAAGTAGTTATGAAGATAAGGAAGGAGCAAAGGAAGAGGCAAGCAAGGTAAGCAGAGTAAATGAAGTGGAAAAACAAACAGGTATAGCAGTATTGAAGAAAAGGCAGGAGTGGAGAAAGGTTGAGCATAGAGGAAAAAAAATGATAAGAAATAAGGTGAATAAGTTGCAAACTGAAAACACCAAGGAAAAAGTTGTTATTTCGGCCGTAGAGGAAACGAGTACAAGGATGCCTGAATCTGAAGCTTACTCCCAGGAAAAAATAAAGCATGCAAAAACAAATTTTGGAAACAATAAAGAAAGCAATAGATTTTATGTTTTGAGGGAGGATGATGTTACTAACCCATGCAAAGATACAAGCAATGTGATATGTGATATTGAAGAGGTAGTGGAGGAAGGAGAAATCTTAGCCAGCAAGCAGACAAACAGTATGGAAAATGATAAACATTGTGAACAACTGTCTATATTAGTAACAAAGCAAAATGGAACAAAGGAAAAAGAAAGAATTAATTTCAGAGGACCAGCATCAAATTGTAGCCCTCTTGCCCAGGACAAAGTTCACAGTAAAGACCATCCATCGGAACTGAACAGTAGTAGTGGAGGAATCTCAAAAACAGTATTTGATAACTTAGAAAGGAATAAAAATGGTACTAGCACATTACCAAGTACCTTGCATGAAGAATTTCAATTCAGAGAATCTCTGGAATCAGAAATTTTAAGCATATGCAACCCTGTTCATAATGAAAATGATGTGCACTATGCTAACTTCTATGCTTTCACTGGTGATCTGCCTGGATGGACCTCTCTACCATCATCACCAAGAAGCACACCATCAAATCATATTGATGAGAATAAGAGTGGAAAACGTAAAAGCATTAGAAAAGAAGATCTAGTTGACAAAATACATGGGCAAAGGAATTCTCCTTCAACAAGGAGCATGAAAAATGTTGTGCATCAATCATTGAAGTATACCAAATGATACAATCCTATGCAATATGGAATATCAGAGGAGCCCATTCCTTAATTAAGCAAGATCAAGTAAAGTACCTTATCAAACAGCATAAGCTAGTTCTCTGTGCTATTCTTGAAACTAAGCTGAATGAAGCGTTAACAATCAAAGCTGCTAGGCACATTAATCCTAACTGGACCTTAAACCACAATCTTCCTTATGCCCCCTATGGTCGTATCATGGTCATGCATGACCCCTCTGTGTTGACCCTAACCACTGTTCTGTGTACTGATCAATTGATGCACTTCCATGCCAAACTCCCTGGTTCCTCCAAATCCTTTTACCTTTCTCTTATTTATACTCACAACTCTTGCTCTTCTAGACACACTCTTCTTCAGCTTCTTCCTGCTTTCAGGCAAGATTCCCACCCCTGGCTAGTCTTTGGGGATTTTAACTGCTGTTATTCCCTGTTTGACAGGCAAGGAGGCTCCCCCCTCCTTCCAAAGGATATTATCCCTCTTAACAAGGCAATGGAAGACTCTAGTTTGCTTCCCATCCCCAGAACTGGTGCGAAATTCACTTGGAATAACCGTAGTCGTTCTGGAATTAAAACCTTTTCCAACATTGACCACTCTTTCGCTAACATCAAAGCATTTTCCTCTTGGCCAACTATGTCTTCCTTTATTCCACACCCTGACCTGTCTGATCACTCTCCAATCATCTTCTCCTCGGGAAAGAAGCTGTTAAAGGAAAATAAAAGTTTCAAATTTTATAACACTTGGGTCCATGAACCTGAGTATAATAATATTATAAATAAGGCTTGGTCTGGAACTGTTTATGGTAACCCTATGTTCATATTTTGCAGGAAACTTCGTGCTACTAAGAATGCTTTGAGAGAGTGGGCTAGGAGCAAGTTTGGTGATGGAACTTTGATATCTACTAAGATGAGAATGAAGCTTAAGGAAGCACAGGAATGTATGATGAACAATCCTACTAGCCTCGCTGCTGCTGATTTGGAGAGAAAGCTTACTGACGATTTAATTAAAGCCTTGCAAATTGAAAGTAACATGAAGAGACAACAACTGAGGCAAAAATGGGCTACGGAAGGGGACAATAATACTGCTTATTTCCATGCAGCCATAAAAGTCAAGCGTGCCTGGCATAATATCACCTCTATCTATGATGAGTTTGGGGTGTTGCATTCAGATCCAGCTGATGTTGATAATGCCCTTCTCAATTACTTTAGCAGCTTATTGGGTAACAGTAATGACTTTAATCCTCATCTTGATGATCTTTCTCATCTAAAGCTTCCAAAAATTCATCCTGAAGAAGCAAGCTCCCTTGTCATTAGGGTTACTGATAAGGAAATTAAGGATACTCTGTTTTCTATGAACAGGCATTCGAGTGGTGGGCCGGATGGATTCAACGTCCATTTCTTCATTAGCAGTTGGGATATCATTGAGAAGGATTTCTTAAGAGCTGTTCATAACTTTTTCACAAGCTTCAGATTGCTTAAAGAGGTGAACACCACTAACCTTGTTCTTATCCCAAAGGTGCATCCTCCATCTTCGGTAACATCTTTTAGGCCCATCTCGTGTTGCAATGTCATGTATAAGTGTATTTCCAAGATTCTTGCTTCTAGAATTGCTGCTGTGCTTAACAGAATCATTTCCAGAACTCAAACTGCATTCCTTCCCAAGCGAAATATACTGGACAACATCCTCTTAACTCATGATTTGCTTAAGGGATATGGTCGTGCTCATGCTACCCGGAATGCCATGCTAAAACTTGACTTAATGAAGGCTTATGATAGTATTCAGTGGACATCTATTGTGAGAATCATGGCTCTAATGGGTTTTCCTAAAGTTTATGTTGCCCGGATCTACAGCTGTATTTCTTCTCCCACTTTCTCAATAAAATATAATGGGTTCTCGTCTGGATTTTTCAAGAGCAAGCAAGGGATCAGGCAGGGGGATCCACTATCTTCTTATCTTTTTATCCTTGTTATGGAAGTGTTTTCCATTATGCTGAAATTGAAATATGAGCAGAAGCAGATATTGTTCCATTCTAAATGCAAGTCCCCTCAAATCACATCTCTCCTTTTTGCAGATGACATTATGATTTTTACCAAACCAGACCAATGCTATATTGTTCAAATTTTAGCTACTCTGCACAAGTTCTACCTTCTGACTGGTCTGAAATTGAATGCAACCAAATCTCATTTACTCACTTCTGGCATCTCCTTTGAAGAAACTCAACATTTGATTGACCTTTCTGGTATGCAAACAATGAATAATAGCATGAATTATCTGGGTCTTCCATTATGCACTTCTAGAATAACAACTGCAGACTGCCTGCCTTTATACACGAAAATATGTGGCACTATGAACTGTTGGGCTAATAGATTTATATCCCAAGCTAGTAGACTTGTGCTGATTAAGTCTGTCATATCTTCTATGATGGTTTATTGGTCAAGGGTTTTTATCCTACCCTATAAGCTTGTTAATATGGTTAGGAATGCTATGTTGCGATACTTCTGGACTGGGACAATTCATTCTAGGAAAATTATCCCTAGCTCTTTTGCCAGAATGGAGAAAGCAAAAATCAAAGGTGGCCTTGGTATTTATAACTTATTAACTTGGAATAAGGCTGCTTTCAGTGTTCATTTGAATGCCCTTCTATGCAATTCGGATTATCTATGGGTTGTTTGGACTAAAAAGTATAATCTACGTAATAAAAATTTCTGGAACATGACAGTGCCCCAAAACTCTAGCTGGACTTGGAGGAAGTTGCTTGGCCTACGTAAATTCTTCTTACCATACATAAGGTTCTCTCTTTCTCAGAACAGTGCTATCAAATTCTGGAATGAGCCATGGATGTCTGAAGGATTGGTGCTTGGAAAAATCTTTACCCCTTCTCAAATTGAACAGACTGGAATTAACAGGGATGCTTATGCCATGGAATATTTGGCTGATGGTTTGCTTGTGTTGCCGTACACCAGTAACCAAGAAATAAATGCAGTCTGGAATAAATACCTTGCAAGAAAGTATTCAACTTCCCCTGAGGACATTCTACTATGGAATGGAAAGATTCACACAATCAGGGTTGCTTACGATATTCTGGCTAAGGCTTCTGATAGCCCTCACTTTGTTTGGCATAAGGTTGTTTGGTCTAGATTCTCTCCGGCCAGAGAAAACTTACTGATGTGGAAGATTATAAATCATGCTCTTCTAACCAAAGATAAACTTTTGAGTTATGGAATGAATATTGACTCTCTCTGTGTATTCTGCAAGAATCATAACGAATCTTTAGATCATCTATTCTTCGAATGCACTGATCTTCTTGATTTGTGAAAAAGAGTGGTAGGAAGAATTAATTCAAATCATGATCATGGAATCTCTTCAGTGGAGTGGGATCTGATAAGTAAGTCAACTAAATGGAAGAAGCATGACAGAACTGTTTTCTTCTTCTACTTAAAAAAATACTTGAATATGATTTGGGAGGAAAGAAATTTTAGATGTTTTGAAAATAAGAGCAGGAGCATGAACCAATTATGGGAGTATTTCCAGCAAGTTGTCATACTGGGTATGAAGGAAAGTCAGTATGACTTTTTCGGTCAACCGATAGATCGTTAGCTTTGTTGTTTCTTTTGTGTCTCTCTAGTTTCTATGCTTGTCTTCCTGTGTGTATGTGTTTCCTTGTTTTTCTTTTGTGTGGTGTTTCTGTGTTTCTTTTTCTATTCTATGTTTGGGATAATGAGCTTGTTCATTATCTTTTCTTCTTCTTTTTTATCAATAAACTGGTAGGGGACCAGTCAACCCCGCTTGCCTTGCAAAAAAAAAATACCAAAATCCTAATCAACTCCAAACATATCAATGTTTATACTCAAAAAGTTATAAACGTTGTTTTGAACTCAATGGAAGTGGTCTCGAGTCCGGATTCGACTGTTTACAAAAAGTCACATTTCGGACTTTAAATTCAACAATCGATGCTATATTTAAATAAAACATTTAAATATATAATCATAAAATATGCGGGTTGTTACAGACTCCCCTCCTTAAAGAAATTGCGTCCTCGCAATACTTACGAAGAAAATAAAGAGGAACAACCACTCTAAGACATAACAACACAAAAGAATTTTTTTGAAGTGAGAAGTTCACCTTAAGGAGCACGAGAGAGTAAGTCCGGATGTGTTTGCTCGATGAATTCTCTGGATTCCCAAGAACAATCTTTAGGATTTGTGGACCATTGAACTTTCACAAGGGGAACATCTTTATTACGAAGGCGTTTAACCTCCGTAGCAATGATACGAATAGGATGTTGCTCATAAGTCAAATTAGGAGAAACTTCAATTTCTTCAATAACACCGGGCTCAAGAATAGAATCGGAATCTCTAAGACATTTCCGTAGTTGAGAAACGTGGAATACGTCATGAATAGTTGAAAATTGAGCCGGTAATAAAAGGTGATAAGCCACGGAACCAATGCATTCGGTGATGGGAAATGGGCCAATATATCGAGGTGCTAACTTTCCCGATCGACTGAAACGCACAACACCCTTCATAGGTGAAACACGAATAAATACCAAATCTCCCACAGGAAATTCCAAATTCCTTCTTCGGTTATCGGCATAGGATTTTTGTCTACTTTGAGCTTCTTTCATCCTATGATGAATAAGGTCAATCTTTTCTGTGGCATCACGAATAGAATTTGGACCTAAAACCAGCTTCTCACCGGCTTCAAGCCAACACGAAGGAGATCGGCATGGCCTTCCGTAGAGTGCCTCGAAAGGTGCCATACCAATACTAGATTGGAAGCTATTATTATAAGAAAACTCAACAAGAGGAATATGATCTTCCCAACTTCCACCAAAATCAAGAACACAAGCACGAAGGAGATCTTCAAGAGTTTGATTCACACGCTCCGTTTGTCCATCGGATTGAGGATGATAAGCGGTGCTAAAATTAAGCTACGTTCCCAAAGCTTTTTGAAGACCCTTCCAAAATCCACTAGTAAATAATGGATCACGATCGCTAACAATAGAAGTAGGAACTTCATGTAATTTAGCAATTTCTTTAACATAGAGTTTGGCCAAAAGAGGTATAGTCCGATTGGACCGAACGGGAATAAAATGGGCGGATTTCGTCAGCCTATCTACAATCACCCATAGACTGTCATGACCCGAACGAGAACGGGGAAGACCATCATAAAAGTCCATGGTAATTTGATCCCACTTCCAAACAGGAATGTCTAAAGGTTGCAATAACCCACCGGGCCTTTGATGCTCGGCCTTAACGAGTTGGCAAGTCATGCAATGCTTAATAAAGTTAGCAATATCAAATTTCATTCCATCCCAATAATAAAGTCGCTTCATGCCCACGTACATTTTACTACTACCGGGATATATGGTAAATTTGGAACAATGAGAATCTTCTAAAATGTCTTTACGAAGATCACCAATATTTGGCACAATAAGTCTAACAAATTTTTGAATGCCTCCGCGAGCATCAACATCAAAGTCTTTCAAACCACCAACCTTATTTTTATCCTTACAACTTTGGCTAAGAAGAGCCAATTCGAGATCTTACTTCTGAGCTTCAAGGATGCGGTCTAAAAGAGAAGGATGAGCCTCAAGGCTACATAAAACAAGAGATGAACATGAATTGGATTCATGATCTCGAATCTCACAAGTGGACAAAGTCTCGAGATCATTCCATTCGGATATCATCATGGAAACAACTGCTTGTTTCTTTCGACTAAGGGCATTGGCAACACGATTTCCCTTTCCGGGAGTATAGAGAATATTAAGATCATAAGATGTAAGGAATTCGAACCAACATTGTTGACGCAAATTAAGTTCCTTTTGAGAAAATAAATACTTCAAAGATTTATGATCGGTGTAGAGAACAAATTTCTCTCCCAAAAGATAATGACGCCAAATTCTAAGAGCGAAAACAATAGCCACGGGCTCTAAATCATGAGTGGCATATCTAGTCTCGGTAGGCTTCAATTGCCTAGAAGCATAAACAATAACACGTTCCCTTTGCATGAGAACGGCTCCCAAACCAACACGACTAGCATCGGTATAAATAATCAAGTCTTGGTTCCCTTCGGGAATCACAAGAATAGGAGCATCGGAAAGAAGTTCTTTTAATTTCTGAAAAGCAGCTTCACATTTGTCTGACCAAATGTACTTAACTCCCTTCTTTGTTAAACTAGTAAGAGGTACGGAAATTTTAGAAAAGTCTTTTATGAACCGACGGTAATAACCCGCCAATCCAAGAAAGCTACAAATTTCCGTCACACTCTCCGGTCTCTTCCAATTTTGAATCGCCTCAATCTTTGAAGGATCCATGGAAATTTCGGATTCATAAATAATATGTCCTAAAAACTTCACACGGGATTGCCAAAAGTGGCACTTAGAAAATTTTGCTTTCAATTGATTGCTCCTAAGGGTTTACAACAACAATTCGAAGATGTTTTTCATGCTCTTCCTCAATTTTAGAATAAACAAGAATATCATCAATATAGATGAGAACAAATCGATCGAGGAAGTCTTTGAAAATTCGGTTCATAAGGTCAACGAAATAAGCTGGAGCATACGTTAAGCCGAACGGCATAACAATCCATTCATAAGATCCATAATGAGTACGAAACGATGTCAAAGGAATGCTATCCTTTGCAATATGAAGCTGATGAAAACTGGTTGCTAAGTCTAACTGTGAAAAGACTCTAGCACCGCTAAGTTGATCGAATAGGTCATCAATCCGAGGTAAGAGCTATTTATTCTTGATGGTAAGATCATTAAGCTTGCGGTAGTCAACGCAAAGCCTAAGTGTACCATCAGATTTCTTCCCAAAGATAGCTGAAGCTCCCTAAGGAGAGGAACTAGAACGAATAAACTGTTTTGCTTCCAATTCGAATAATCGTTTACGCATCTCCTCATTTTCCTTATTGGACATACAACAAGGAGGACGAGTGATAGGTAGAGCTCCGAGGATTAGATTAATTCTGAACTCAACTACTCGCTTAGGTGGTAATCCTAAAACGGTCTCAAAGATGTCGGGAAATTCACAAATAACGTGAATGAGGGAAATTATATCTTCCTCATCATCATTATCGTCATCATGCGGATTTACAGAATATAAGGATGTTACCGAATTGGAATCTGAATCTTTAAGAACAATAGAAATCTACTTAACAGATTGGGGATGTCGAAGAAGGATAGTCCTCTCGGGACATAGGATGTGGGCTTCATAACGATTAAGCCAATACATTCCCAAAATCATTCCGAAACCTAAGTAACGCATAACATGAAAATCGGCATGGAAAGCATAATCACATAAAATAATTTCAACATCCTTACAAAATAAACTGAGTGGTGTGGATCCACCAACCATATTCGCAATTCTTAATGAAGTCATCAAGCCCATAACATTTAAAGACAAAATATCAACAAGTTCCTTTGATATAAAAGAGTGGGATGCACCCGTATCAAAAAGAATTCGAATAGGATGATCATGAAACATAATAATGCCATCAAGGACAGAATGAGAAATACCTTGACCAAGAGAAGTGTTACTAAGGGTTTGCACAACATTCAGCTTTCCCTCTTTCTTGCTTTGAAGTTGGGACATGAAGATATAAGATGACCCGAACTTTTGCAATAGCGACAATAAAGGGGTTTCAAACACCTATTTGCATAATGGTCCTTAGAACCACAATTGTAGCATTCTCCACGACTAAAGATAGGAGTCTTTGCTACCGAAGTTGCTTGCTTCCCTTTTTTGTTAGGATTAGGTTTGAACTTATTATCGAGATGCCTCTTCTTGTTGTTGAAGTTCTTCTTGGCACCCACAACTTCAACATCACTTTCTTTATCGACCTCTTCAAGTCGAAGAGCGATATCTACAAGCTGATCGAAAGGAACTTCTAGTTTTAGAAGTAAAGCCATTTTGAGATTCTTATTCAACCCATAGATAAACCTCTAATTTTTCTTCAATGGGGTATTAATATACTCGACCCCATATTTAGAGAGGGATTCAAATGATGCGACATAAACTATCATAGAAGATTCTCCTTGAACAAGGTCGATAAAGCGTCGAGCTAAAGTTAATTTTTCAGCTTCCGGCAAAAACTTCAACTCGAACCTTTCCTGGAATTGCTCCCAAGTAAGATCTGCTTCAACAGTCTTCGAAATTAAAATCCCATACCAATCTAATGCTCTCTCCTGGAGCATGCTAGAAGCCACTTGGACTCGATATAGATCCACAAGATTCATGCGAGAAAAGATGTGATCGCATGTTCTAAGCCAAGCTTGGACTTCTCTAACGCTTTCGGAACCCTTGAATGGCCTTCCACCCAAATTGGTATAATCTCTACACAAGCGTGCAAATCCGGATTTAGGATGAGTAGGCTCAGGAATGGGTCCGGTAGCTTAGGCATTCTTTACAAGATCCAAAAACTGTTGGGCAAACATGAATACTCCATTCTGAGGAGTAGCACTGGATTGACCGACGCTAGGACGGCCAGGTCTAACCATTTCTCTTCTTCAAGAAAGAAAGAAAGAAAGAAGAGGAAAAAGGTTATTCTCAGCATGAATATCAAACAAGCTTGATTGATAAAACAACGCATCATAAAAGAAAATAGGATAGAACGGGTCATAAGACTCGAATTAAATCCTAAGGTACGATTCCTAAGAGAGACTTAGGACAATGATCCTTGTCATAATATCCTATACTGTTCTGAAGTTTGGCTCGGATACCAAGCTGTGACGCCCTACCTCTATACTCACACTAACCAAGGACACTACTGGGTAATGCCGTCAATTAGTACGAAGAATAAGGCTGTTGAGGAGTGACCATCTGTGTAATTGCTTTGTTCGAGTACCGATATGTCAAAAAGTATGTTATGCATTTCATTTCAAAAGGAAATCTGACATATAAAATAAAAACTCAAAGCTACTACATAGTGGCTATGTGGCCTTCGGAAACAAATATAAAATAATCATAACATAAATCAGTCATAGATATTCATATCACTAAGGCGGAAACAGATATGAATATAATCACACAGAAGTGTACATCAAAGTAGTGGTCATACAAGATCCACTACATCACAAAAGAATAGGTACAAGTGCTAGACAAAAGAATATGTATACATAAAAGCAAAAACTACTAAGCTAAAGTAGTTAGCCAAAAGTAAAAAGCTAGTCCCTGCTAAGAAGTCAAGTGGAAGCACCTGAAACACCTCGGCCTGACCCGAGTATTATTTAAGAAGAAAAATAATAAACGGATCAGTCTAGCTATAATTATCATGTAAGATGAGATAGGATATGAGATATGACAAATATATATGATAACAACAAAAATCTTACAATATCTCAAGTTTTCTCAAACACCAAAAAGAATGTCATATTCTTTAGCTTATTCACCAAATCAAAAATATTGATAGAGCTTATCAATGCAAATCACAAAAATTGGTGAAACACAAATTCTAGAAATCAATAATTAGAAATCCAGAAAACATAAAAAGGGGGAGGCCTATCATAAACGGGAGCATGAAAACTCACCAGCACATGTATCACAAATAGGAATCTATTCCATGGGTCGCTAACCCATAAAGCCGGTGCAACGACGTAGTACAACAATACGCCCAAGGAACCTGAAACTCAAATAAGCCGGAACAACGACGTAGTACAACGATACGCCCGATGAACCGAACTCCATAAAACCCATAGGTCGCTAGCCTATAAAAAATGAAACGAAGCTCAACAGAACGGGTTACAGTCCCCCACGCGGACAATGAGACATCGCATATCGCTAGTCTAAACCTCAAAATGATCGTCATAGATCAATAAGTGTGAATTACATCAAGCTAGTAAATAGATGAGTTTAGCTTCATGTCCCATAACCACTGGCTTAACATAAATATTTACGAACAAATTGTAGATTTCCACTCGAAAATTATCACAAGATTTCAATCGAACAAGTCTAAGAATTAACCGTCG
The DNA here is from genome assembly GCA_030737815.1 of Allium fistulosum. Classification (NCBI taxonomy): domain Eukaryota; kingdom Viridiplantae; phylum Streptophyta; class Magnoliopsida; order Asparagales; family Amaryllidaceae; genus Allium; species Allium fistulosum. The sequence continues at coordinate 1,152,916,645 of CM060905.1, forward strand.
AAGTAAACGCAAGCGTTTCATACCACTTGTTTTGCTAAGTCGTTTAATTGGATTTCTCGTACGAATGAGGTAAAGGTTTGTATATACTAATAGATCGGAAAACGGTTTTAAAAATGAGCGTTGTATTAAAAGTAATGTTGAAATCATTTTTGTGAAAGAGTTTGAGTATTTACTACTAGTATAGAAACCTTTGTATTTTAAAGTGACAAATTATAGAAACGATTGTAAAAACAATCTATCACCTAAAATTCACATTCGACGACGTGAATCAAAACCATGAAAATCGATATCAAATCCATCAAATGGATATTCCCAAAAATCCAGAAAAGAAGTCATCAAAGTCGATAATAAATGACAACAACTAACCGGATCGACAAAAATCGATAAAAATTGGAAATTTGCATAAAAACTGGCAAATTGGCTGAATTTAACAGCGCCAGACGTCTGGTGGTTCTCCCAGACGTCTGAGCTGAAGGTCTAGAAATTTCTTCCAGGTCGCTCAGATGTTTGGGAATAACCTCAAATGTCTGAGCCGTAGGTCTGGAATTTTTATTCCTTTGCCTCAGACGTCTGAGTGTTTTCCCAGACGTTTGAGCTGAAGCTCAGGGCAAAATTTGCCTAGACCAATGATGGCCAAATCAACTCGGAAGCGATCGAATGAGCGACGGTGGCTAGGGATTTATGCCAAGCGACAACCCAGCCCTATAGGCTCTTCAATACACTCCAAACAACATGTCCAAACATCCATAGTAGGATTTTCATAGATTTTGACTTCAAAATACCAAAATTAGAAAATTCACCAAACCAATTCAATTCAAAAGCAACTGAACATGAAATAGATGTTAGGAATTCATACCTAACAACAATGAAAACTATAGACATAGATGTGAGTTTAAGAACTCACCTTTAAATTCAAAAACAAGGAATGAGAAGCTCTAAAACAAAGCAAGATCAATCTCTCTTCAACTTCACTTCAAAAACCTTCAATCTATGATCAAATGCAAAGTTTTTCCTAAGTTAGGTTATAGGAAAAATCAAGAACTGAAGAGGAATTGAGATGGAGAAGATGAAGAGCATGCTTACCTAAGCTTCTCCTTGATTTTGGAACTTGAATTTGAATTTCCTAAGAAAACTAGGGCTTAGGAATTTTAATTTCGTTTCCCCCATTTTTCCTTTTTCTTGAGAGTGTTAAGAAATTATGAAAGGAATGAATGAAGAGGAGTGGAGTGGGAGGTATTTGGTAGAAGGTTTGGTTCTCTTATTGGGTTATTGGGCTAGAACACAACCCAAAGCCCAAACAAAATACCAAAATCCTAATCAACTCTAAACATATCAATGTTTATACTCAGAAAAGTTGTAAACTTTGTTTTGAACTCAATGGAAGTGGTCTCGAGTCCGGATTCGACTGTTTACAAAAAGTCACATTTCAGACTTTAAATTCAACAAACGATGCTATATTTAAATAAAACATTTAAATATATAATCGTAAAATATGCGGGTTGTTACAGGTATCCCAAATACTCTTAGGGATAGGTTGTTACAACTTGTATCCAAGCTAGGTTATACACTATTGGACCATTATTTTGAATACTTTTCCTCATATATATATATACATATGATTTTAGAATGTGAGAGTGCACTTATATCTTGATATATAAAAGTATTTTTGAAAATCATCTTTCACTCATATTAATAGCTAAGGTACAATGACTCATATTCTAGTTAACTGAGTCCTATCCCTTGTCGTTGATTTAGCCTTGGCTAGTGGGAGAAGTCCTCATTCTACCCCAGCTGATGCTTAGACTGGAAATTTGGCTTCTAAGATGAATCTAAGATGGTTTAGTCATGTTCCTAACAATGATCCTCTTGCTTCACAGGGAAACAACCAAAACCCTATCCAATCGAATTAGGTTCATGTTAAGCCTACGACTACAATAGCTGCTCCAGGAGTTGTTGCATGATTAATGGCTAACGGTTTCCAGATTGCTTGTACAACCTAAAGAAAATTCAAAAAATGTTATCCCTCTTGCAACCTCTAATAATCCTCCTACTCCTACACCCACTAATCCTCTAATTTCCCAAGCCATAAACTTCACAAAACTCTATAGCCAATACAATACAATTGGCGGTGAAACTTATGAAGGCATAGAGAATTTTATTAAGATTGAAGATGGCTTCGAAATTGTGAGAGAGTCTTTTCTCTTATGGAGCTAGATACCACCAAAAGGTTACAGCTAACAGCTTGGAGCTTAAAAGGTGAAGCCCTATCTTAGTGGGAATTCATGCTAATTGGCACTGATGATTTAAGTATAATATAGGAAGACTTTAAGCTGAAATTTGAGAATAAGTTCATTTCTGCTACCAAAAGGCAAGCTCAACTACAGAAATTTATCAACCATAAGCAATGGATTATGTACCTAAAAGAATGCACCATCGAATTCAATAAACCAACAAAGTATTGCATGGATCTTGTTTCCTCTAAAGTTGCAAAGTCTACTAAATTCGTTAAAGGTCTAACTGACCGTATTTAGGAAATTATTGATGCACATGTTCCTATTGGACATTCTTTCGAGAAAATCATTGAAATCTCTATTATTTAAGAATTACTCGAAAGAACCAATAGGAGAAAAAATCAAAACCTAATAACAATAAGAAGAAGAACTTTGGCTAGAAGAAATACAAAAAGAAGTTCAAGAACAACAATGGCAACAACAAATCCAAACCTTCTTGTTTCTGATGTGGCTATACTGATCCTAAAATCAAAGATTGTAAACCAATTTCAAGGAGAAGAAATGTGAATCTTATGGCAAAATAGCGCATACTATTTTCATTTGTCCAGAGAATAAGAATAAACGGATTATCAAAGCTTATGCTCTTAATGCTTTTTCGACAGCTAGTGCGCCACCTCTACCTTAGCTTGATAAGGGAAAAATAGTAGTCATGGAAGGTCTGATTTCTATATCTAATTTACCTATATGTGTTTTATTTGATCAGGTACATCTTATTCATTTATTTCCAATCATCTCCTTGATTCATGATTACTTACTACACATATTGTTGATGATCCTTTGGTCATATCGAATCCTGTGGGTGGATCGACATACTTACCTATGATGTGTAGAGACATCCTACTCTCCTATAAAGATGTTTATTTCTATTATGATACTTTCGTTCTTGGTTTTTATGGTAATGGTACTATTCTTGGCATGGATTGGATGTTTGTGTATGGCATCATACTTGATCGTGAAAGGGGAATTTTCGTTCTTAGAATTGGCGAAACCCGCTTGGTTATCCCTTGCAATCTAAGACCAAAGCTATGATAAACTATCTTTATTCTCTTGATCTTGCTAAAGAGGAACTCACTCGAATTTCCATCATTTTTATTATCCTAATGTATTTGATGAAGTCAAAGGCCACTCTCCATTTAGGGAAATCAAATTTCGAATTGATCTTATTGAAGGTGTGAGGCCTTTTGTTTTGCATATCTGGCGAATGGCACCAAAAGAAAGTGGAGAGTTTGATTTCTTCAGTCTCCAATTTTGTTAGCAAATGTTTTATTCATCTTAGCACATCCTAATTGGGAGCTCCAGTTGTTTTCTTTCTACTAAGGTAGATGGTTCTTTTAGGTTATGTGTTGATTATCGGAACTAAATAAATTGGCTTGTGTAACACCCCTAAATTTAAATAACATTATTCAGGAGATTTAATTAGATAAATTAACTAGAATAATGTAAAGATTAGAGTGATAAGGAGATTGAGATTTGGAAACTAAAATAGAGGCCGTGCTTAATAAATAAATTTTTTAAAGAATGGGTTTATGGAAATGGTATTATAAGTTAACTAATAAAAGAATAAGGCGAGGGTATTATGGGAAATAGTCATCTACCATAACCCCATAACCCCTAAAACCTTATTCCCATTTTAATTCCATACATTCATAATTCAAAAACATACTAAAAGGAGAGCTCAAAGCCGGCCACAACCTAGGGAAAAAGGAGATTAAAATTTTACTAAATCTTAGGAACTAAGAAAAGGAGGATTAAGCAAGATCAAATCTCAAGTTCCTTATCCAGAGTAAGGTGTATAATAATCAAAACCATCTCATTTTCATTTTTAAAGAGCATTTGATTTTGGGTTTTAAGTTTAAAACCTTTATGATGATTTTAGTGACAATATGCTTGGATTACATGATATATTTGATTCAAACAAGTATGTTTGATAAATGTTTTATTCGATTTTCAAGCTAAAATTGTATTTATTGGGTTTCGAATGCCATGAGGATTTAAAATGTAAAAAATTATTTTGGAGATGGGTTTATATTTTCATAATTATCTAAGCTATGGATAATTTATTATGAATTTTTGAAGGAAGAAATAAATAATTAGGTTTAAAAATTTATTTCGGTAATTATATAAAGGATTTTAGGTCTGAAATTTTTATATGTTAGATAACATATTAAAAGTGAATATGATGATTTTTGGGAATTTTACCTAGGTGTTTTCTATGGAAATTAAATTAATTAAGTTGGACAACTAAAATGTCTTAATTGTTTTGTTAAAGAGAAGGCTACTTTGTTAATTATTTTTAATTAATTTTGGATGAATTTGGCAGCCTTTTAGAAAAGATTTTGGCAAAGTTTATGGCAACCAATCATATTTTTATAAGTAGGAAAGTTAGTTGAAAAGCATTTACTTAAAAAGGAAACAAAACAGTTCTGCACATATTTACTGCTTCGCCACTTCCGTTTGCTTCCTTTTGACCCTATGCATCCGCCCTCAACCAAGTCGAAACCAATACACATGGTATCAATGCTTTGGTATGTAGTGGATTAGAGAAAGGCCGAAGGTATAGAATCAAAACCATGCTTTCGAATGGGTCGAGGCCATTTTAAATAGATTTTAGAGGTTTTTGTTTTGCTTCCAAAAGAGATGTCGCTAGCCTTGCTTCTGGCCTTGCTTTTAATGGATGCTTTCGAAAGGGTTGAATTACTTTTATATAGTTTTCGAAATGGTTGCCGCCTTTTTGTTTAAAGGGTAACTTTCGAATGAGTTGCCATATATTATGTTTTAAAGAGAAGCTTTCGAAAGGGTAGTTTTGAACCAAGTCAAAACCTTGCCGCCATCTTCATACCTTTCGAATAGGTTGAAAGTTTTTAATGAGTTCAAAAGGCAAGGTTTTGTATTATAAATATAACTAGCCACTTCCCAATGCTTTCGAAAGGGCTCCAGTAGCCATTTAAACTAAAGGTTTTCGAAGCAATGGCTTCAAAAGGTGTTTCGAAGCTATCCTTCCAATTATTTTACTTAAAAGATTAAAGTTATCGAAAGGATGGTTAAGAAGCCATCTGTTTTCCCCAAACTCTTTTACTTAAAGGTAAATGGTTTCGAAAGGCGTACTTTTGCTTGTGTTCACTTTGACCCAATAGTTATATTTCAGATTATACCCAATGGTTTCGAAAGAGGTACTATCAAATGGTTTCGAAGCTATGCTTCTACAAGTTGGAAAGATATGCTTTAATACTTTCAAAAGGAATGTTTTGATGGTTTCAAAAGGAAGTCTTGATGCTTTTGAAAGAGATATTTTGAGTGTTTTGGAAGGCGTGTGTTTAAGTGTTTTGAAAACAAGGTTTGAATGCTTTCGAAGTATATATTCTAATGGTTTCGAAAGTAAAGGTCTAAGGTTTCGAAAGCCTTGATTTTCAAAACAAAGAACCCAATCTCGTTTTCAAAGGAAAACCCATGGCAATATAAAAGAGCTTTGAAATGGCTTTTAATTTTGGATTTTTGAAGAAGCATTCCTTGATCAAAATAAAGGTATTAACCATATTTCATGTAGAAATGATTTCAAGGATATTAAACCATAAATGTTGGTATATTTATGTTATTGTATTTGCTTCTTCTATAAACATATTCGCTATATAATGGACCCATAACTGTATTTTGGGGAGAAAGGGCAGAGTAACCAGCTAGGTTGACCCAGTAGTGAATATAAATTGAGTTAACTCCTGTATGAGTAGAGTTGCATCCAGGAGGTTAAGTAGACTAGAACATAGGATGCCCAAAGACTGATCAAAGAAGTTGTCAGTTTAGATAGGTTCATAGTAAATCCATGAAAACTATGTTTGAAAGAGCTATTGGCAGGGCCAATAGGTTCGTAGTGATCCCATGAAAACTATATCCAAATAAAATTATTGGCAAAATCAGTAGGTTCATTGTCAACCCATGAAAACTATGATATGAAAGAAGTTATTAGAAATACCAATAGATTTAGGGAGAACCCATGAAATAATTGAATGAAGTTATTGGCAGGGGCCAACAGATTCTTAGTGATCCCATGAAAACTATGAAACCGGAAAAATAGTCCATAGGAGTTTAGAAAGGTTATTAGTCATCTCATGAAAACTAAAAGGTTATTAGTGATCCCATGAAAACTATGAAACCGGACTGATGGTCCATAAGAGTTTAGAAAGGTTATTAGTCATCCCATGAAAACTAAAAGGTTCTTAGTGATCCCATGAAAATTATGTAACTGGACAGGTAGTCCATAAGCTTGGGATAGGTTATTAGTCAGCCCATGAAAACTAATAGGTTAATAGTGACCCTAGAAACTATAACTAGGACAGATAGTCAAATGAATGGGGATAGAAAATCCAGAATATACTGCTTGTTTGCATATCATCATGATATTTTAAATTGCAATATTTTAACCATTGTCGATGTAGGTGCACGGTATATGGTTATTACAAAATTTTAGGTAAGATACTAGTGAGGGGAAAACCTGTTCCGCTAAGCAATGTGGTCTCACTAGGCATCTAAATGGTTCAAGATGGTAGGTTATTATTCATACCAAGCTTTATGTCTGAATCGAAGTTTATGTTTTCCTCCTAAAGTCTTAGATGCACAATTAATTTTGAGTAGTTTGAGAGTTGAGGTTTTCGGCTACTCCTTTAGACGAATAAGCTTCCGAAGATGTGCAGGAGGAAGGCTAGCTATTAGGAGTTCTTTTCTATTTGATTCCACTGTGTTTTGGTTGTAAAGGCAAAGTTGTTTAATTTCCTATGTTTAGACGCTGATCATCCAAGGGGGCATCTTCATATGTCGGTCTTGGCGTATTTTGTAATAATTATTATTTTTTGAACGTGGTTCTCGAATTTGGGATTATATAATGAATTTGAAATTTGATTTGAAATGGAAAGAGAAATTTGTTTAATGGTTTAAAAAAAATTTATATCCATGTATTTTTGTCATATTGATGTATCTAACATTACCACATTTGGTCACCGAGATTTAATAACTATGGATGACTGAAGCATCCATAGCTGTTAGTTTTAGGCCTCTAAGTAGGGGATGTTACAAGTTGTTATCGCAGCGAGGTTTATGAAAACTTAAAAGAAATTTCAAACTTAAAATGATTTTTCGAAACATAATCCAATGAATTAGAAAATAAAATCGGGGTTTGGTTTAACACTATAGCAACGTACTTTTATTTGATATATATATATATAAGCACGTATTTCCCTCTCTCTTAGACCGTTCTTCTATATCTTACTAAGTCATGTATGTAGATTTACAAGAAAGGAAGATATGGAGGCAGGAAACGGAAGAGGAAATCTTGGTGGAGGAAGCATCACAACAAATGGAAATGCTCGACCCAACAGAAGAAACCAGGTTCGATAGGCAAATGCTAATCAAAATGCAGATGCCAATGTAGGTGCAAGGAATCCACCAGTAGATATGAGGATGATGTATCAATTCTTCGTTAATCTGATGCAAGCTGGAGCAGCTACTGGAGTAGTAGGGAATGTTGGAGGAGCTAATTCCATGGTTCCAGTTGGGAACAACTACGCTAAGTTGAGCAGGGATTATACTAGTCTTGGTGGAAAACCATTTTTGGGAACGAAAAATGCTATAGAAGTGGAAAACTGGCTTTTGCATTATGAAAGGAACTTTGCTGACTTGGGATTAAACGATGAGCAGAAAAGGAGGCTTGCTTCTAGACAGTTGCAGGGAGTAGCGCTTCATTGGTGGAATAGTGTTACTGCTGGAGTTCCCGAGGAAGAGTTAACTTGGGTAGAATTTCAAAAGGAGATTCGAAGATAGGTTTTTGTCTAAAGTTTCCAAGTTGGCATTTTTGAGGAAGTCCATGGATCTAGTGCAAGGCGAAATGTCGATGATTGAGTATGCTATGAAGTTTGATGAGTTATCCAAATATAGATATACTACTATTGGCACCGTCAGTAAGAGAAACGAGAAGTTTATTAAAGGGCTAAACCCGAGATTGCTAGGGCAACCTTGCCACATCTCCATGATCCTAGTAATGTTGTGGAGATGGCAATCTGAAATGAGGAAATTCTTGCTACTTATGGGAAGGAGAAGCAGATTGAAACCCAAGGTTCTCAGGGTAGAAAGAGGAAGTTATTTAAGAGGAAGGAACTAAGAAGGGAGAAGCTGCCAAGAAAGTGAAGGCTAATCTGGTTTACTTCAAGGGTGATAAGAAGGGTCATTATGCTCATGAATGCTGAACTGGCAAGGGGAAGAAGGCCGTAGACAAGAAGTGCGTAAAGTGCTTTAACTGCGACTTAGTTTTGCATTATAAGAATCAGTGTCCAGAACCAATTAAGGCGTACAGGGGAAAAGTCTTTGCTATTTGGCCATCATCTGCTAGGCCAACTGCTGCTGAGGAAGGAAAGACTGTGATGGAAGGTACGCTTTTGATTCAAAGTACACCAGTTAGGGTACTATTTGATACCGATGCATCGCATTCATTTTTATCTCAATGTTTGGTTGATAGTTTACCTTGTTACTTCCTTAAGGCTTGTGAATCTGATAAGAGGGTATGAAACTTTGGGAATGAGATTTGACCAGTTAGAACGTGATTTGTTAGGTCATAAGTTTGCATGCAGTCTGTATGATTTTTATTTCATGGATTTTCAGAATCAGTTTAGGTATGGATTGGTTGGGTAAATATAATGCTAGGATAATTTTCCAAGATAGGGAAATATCATTAAGACTCCCTAATGATCATAACCATTTATATTCTTAGTAGAGAATTCAGATTGGAGTGCTTATCCTTTATTGAGCACTATTGAAGTAGAAGAAGAGTTAAGTCAGGTTCGAGTAGCAAGAGAATTTGCAGATGTTTTTGAGCCGATTACAAAACTACCACCGAAACGAGCTATTGAGTTTCAGATAGATCTTATGCCAGAAGCAGAACCTATAAGTAGACCACCTAGTAGGATGACACTGATCGAGATGAAGAAATTGGAGGCGCAACTAGTGGATTTAGAAGGGAAATTTTTTTATTAGACCAAACGGTTCGCCTTGGGGTGAGGTCGTGGTGTTCGTGAAGAAACCAGATGGGTCGTTATGACTATCGTAAGTTGAACAAGAAGATGATTAAGAATAAGTATCCTTTTCCGAGAATGGACGATCTATTTGATCAGTTGTGTGGAGCCAGAGTATTTTCCAAATTGGGTTTGGCGATAGGGTTCCACCAGTTAAGTGTGGCAGAGGACAGTATTCCATTGATAGCATTTCGGACTAGGTAAGGTTCGTACAAATGGTTAGTGATGCCATTCTGGTTAACGAATGCACCAGCTTTCTTCGTAGATTTGATGAACCGAGTTTTCTGAGCGTACTTCGATAGGTTCGTGTTGGTATTCATAGATGACATTTTAGTATACTCCAGAGATGAAAGAGAGCACGAGGATCATCTCATTGTAGTGCTTGAGACACTGAGGAAGCATTGGTTGAAAGCAAAGTTTTCCAGGTGTCATTTTTGGAAGAAAGAGGTTAAGTTTCTTGGTCATGTGGTTGCAAAGAAGGGTTTTTCAGTCGCTCCATATAAGATCAAAGCTGTTAATAACTGGAAGAGACCAGAGATGGTGACTGAGATTAGAAGTTTTCTTGGACTTGCTAGCTATAACTAGAAATTCATTAAGGATTTCTCGCGTATACGGCACCTTTGACTAAGTTAACCATGAAGGACGTGAATTTTACTTGGTCCGACAAATGTGAGGAAGAATTCCTTAAGTTAAAGCATTTGTTGACCAACGCGCCTTTATTAGTAGTTCCAGATTGAAACCAATGGTTGGTGGTGTATACCGATGCATATGGAACTGGATTAGGGGCTGTGTTGATGCAGAAAGGTAAAGTCATTGCCTACGCTTCATGACAGCTTAGACCGGATGAAGTGAGATATCCTACTCATGATCTAGAGTTGGCAGCGGTGATCTTTGCACTGAAGTTATGGAGACATTATCTCTTAGGGGAGAGATTTGAGCTATACACAGATCATAAGTCCTTAAGGTATTTATTCTCCTAGAAGGAGTTAAATATGAGACAGCAAAGGTGGCTGGAGTTTTTAGCAGCTTATGATTTTGGTATAGAGTATACTACCAAAAAAGGAAATAGAGTAGCGGATGCTCTTAGCAGAAAATATCAGAGTGTGGTGTTAGCCATGTTGGCAAAATGGAAAGGTCTTGAAGCTTTGACTACTTGTAGTGTGCAGTTGATGCAGCCCAGCCTGAAGAAGTCTTAGGTCGCAAGCGACCTAAGGATCTGTTAAGTCGTATGCGACCTAATGGGGTGAAGCATGATGCGAGTTATGCTAGAAAGAGTAGTTCAGCGACCTATGATAAGTCGCCAAGCGAGCTAACGAACGACCTAAACGAACTACGACCATCAAGTTAGCACCAGCAAGTATGAAGCGAAGCAACAGGGAAACGCAACGACCTAAAAAGTTAATTCCTAGGTCGCGTGAAGAGTTAGGTCACTCAAACGAAACTCCACGACCTAACTATGAACGAGCTAACAAGATAGGTCGCTCCAAGATGTCACTTGACTTAGGTCGTAAACGATCTTCCGTCCTTAGGTCGCGAACGACCTTACGTAAGTTGCCTGAAGTTCTTAAGTCGCTTGAAGATAAAGCTCTTAGGTCGAGGAAGCTCTTATCCTTAGGTCGCCAACGACCTAGCAAGAAGCCACCTGATCTTAGGTCGCTACGAAACAGTGCGTTACGACCTAGAAGGTCGCGACCTAACATTACCAAGCTATATTTTAAGGTCGCTCCATGGTTAGGTCGCGTGATGGAGTTGGGTCGCTCCAGAAGATATGCCGCTCATACCTTATATCGTGAAGACGTGCTATTGCCGAGTTTCATTAGGTCGCTGCTGGATGCTAAAGCTTAAGTCGCTGGAAGAAAGGCCGCTAAGTCGCTCCCGGAGGATATGTTATGTCGTTTGAGTTCTTAGGTCGTTATGTTTGTAACTCGTATATGTTGTAAATATGTTAAGTCGTAAGTCGCTGTTTGCTTTAGGTCGTGATGGCCTTGTAATGAGTTGTGTTGTAATGTGTTGTAAAGTGTTTTCTTATGTCGCTTTGTATATAAGTCGTAGGTTGCGTCTGTTAGGTCGCCTGTGTTGTAATCTGTTAGGTCGTTCCCGACCTAAGTGTTGTCCAGAGTTAAGTAATGTTGAGTTGTAAGCCTATAAATAAGCGGGTGGTGTCATTTGTAAGAAGGGATTGATTTTGAATAAAACTTTGTTTGAGATCTTTGTGCCTCTTCTTAAACTGGTAGTTGAGTGTGATCTCCTATCTCCACTTTCGGTATTCGAGTGCGCTCGAATCAACGACTGCTGAAGCCAATTCACGGAATCTAGTGCGCTAGATCAACGTACGAAGAATCGTAGATCTTCCTTCACGGCATCGTGTGCGATCAACGTGATAAAGATAGCTAGAATCCGGCATCTTTGGATCAACGGATTTGGTCCTTTGGTATCTTTCAATCCACCGATTGCTACTTTCACCGCATCATACATTTTCATTTATCCGTTGCTGCATCATTTGGTATCAGAGCTAGACTTAGCCAATCATAGCTAAGCCGAGTCTTGGAGCCAATTCTTATAGAAGAGTTTGAGGAGTTAGTGAAGCCGAGCTATATCAAGCAAAGCCGAGCTAAGAGAAGTGTTTGAGCCGTGCATAGTTGTTCATTTATAAATCAAGACCGAGAGTTGAAGTTTGACAATGCCACCGAGAAGAGCTAATCGCCATCAGAATGTTGAAGCGTTGTATAGAAGAGAAGAAGCTGAGCAAATGGAACAACGCATCAATGAAAAGTTTGATGAAGGCATTGGGAAGTTAGAGAAACTGATGAATGACATGAATCAAGGACAAAGGAGGAGATCGCCAGTCTCGAACCATGGAGGAAACAAAGTTTCGCCATCGGTTATGGAAGCGAGGAGGGTGTCGCTGCAATCTTACCGAGAAAGAAGAGAATCTTCATTTTCATTGAGAAGAGAACATCATGAGTATAGAGATGAAGAGAGAAGAACTCCACGTGAGTTTGAACATGAACCATACCGTGATGATGACAGACAAAGTAGAAGAGATATGCGAGATCATAGAGATGTGGGTGGTCGAGATCGTTATCAAAGTACATCTGTTTTTTATGAAGATGGTGGTAGATGTAGTGTTCATTCGCGAGATCGAGACCAAGTACGAAATGCATATCGGGATGTTGAAGATGATCGACGATGGGAGTCGGGGATGAAAACTGAAATTCCAGAATTCAAGGGTGGAATGGTAACGGAGGAATTTTTGGATTGGTTGTCTAATGTGGAAGAAATTTTTGACTTTAAGGAGGTTCCCGACCATCGAAGAGTGAAGTTAGTTGCTACTCGTTTGAAAGGGAGAGCTATGGCATGGTGGCAGCAAACTAAACTTACACGAGAGAGAATGAGGAAGTCAAAGATTGAATCTTGGGAGAAGATGAGGAAATTGATGAAAGCTACTTTTTTACCTTACAATTATCAATCTCTTATGTATCAACGTTTATAGAACTTGAGGCAGGGAACAAAGTCAGTTAATGATTATGCCGATGAGTTCTATCAACTTATTGCCAGGAATGATATCATGGAGACAGAGGAGCAGTTGACAGCTAGATTTGTTGGAGGGTTGCGAACGCAGATTCAAGACATGGTGAATATGTTCAATCCAATGTCTGTGGCTGAAGCGCACCAGAAAGCGTTAGCGTGGGAGAAGCAAGGCAGAAGAGGATGTGGTGTGTTCACGAATTCCAACAACCAGAACAAGGTTGTTAGTAGCAGTGTGGATGTTTCCAAAGTCGTCAGTAAGTCGATTGTGAATGAAGCCAGCAAAGAAAAGGTCAATAGTAATCTCAAATGTTTTAATTGTCAAGAGTTGGGCCATAAAAGCAATGAATGTCCAAGGCCAAAGAAACGAACAATGATTGCGGAGATTGAGAATGAAAATGCAGAGGTAGAGTGTGTCAATTCAATACCAGTTGAAGAAGAAGAATTATTGTTTGGAGATGAGGGTTGTAGTTTGTTGGTGAGGAGATCGTGTTTGACACCAAAGCAAGAGGATGATTCCAGTTGGTTGAGGAGTAACATTTTTCAGTCAACGTGCACTATCTTGGGAAGGGTTTGTAAATTTGTCATCGATGCAGGAAGCTGTGATAATATCATTTCTTCAGAAGCTGTAAAAAAGTTATCATTGAAAACAGAGAAACATCCAAACCCCTACAAATTAGCTTGGTTGAGGAAAGGAGGGGAAGTGAAGGTTAATCAAAGAGCTTGTGTTAATTTTTCCATTGGGAAGAAATACAAAGATGAAATTTGGTGTGATGTGGTTGATATGGATGTTTGCCATCTGTTGTTGGGGAGACCATGGCAATACGATAGAGTTGTGCAACATGATGGTCGCACCAACAGCTACAGTTTTATGTTCGATGATACACGAATCATTTTGGTTCCTAAAAAGCGTCAACAGAGGGAAAACAAATTGGAGGAAATCGAGGAGCTAAAGACTTTGTTGTCTTTAAAAGAGTTTGTTGATGTGGAAGATGAAGTCGATTGTTGTCAATCACCAAAGTTTGATAAAGATGAAGTTGATGATTTTCATCCAACGAAATCATATGAACATGAGGTTGAAAATTCACAATCAGCAAAGTGGAACGAGTGTGAAGAAAGTAAGTCAGGAGATGAAGAGGGTAATTTGTTGATGAAGGAGGTGGATTCGACTTGTCTACAATCTACAAGAGAGTTTGTTGAAGAAATGGAGGATAGCACATAAGTATTCCTGTTGAATGAAAATGAAACCAGTTAAAGTGTTGAAATTATCAAAGAGGTTAAGCCAGTGGAGAATGAATGTGAAGATGTAGCTCCTACAGAGTTGCCCAAGGAATTACAGCCACTGAGGAACGTACATCATGTTAATCAAGTGTCAAGTGCTATTGTACCGTATATGCCACGTAATCATATGTGTCCGACAGAGAAGGTAGAGTTGAGAAGATTGGTTGATGGGTTTCTGTTCAAAGGAAGGCAATTGTATACTCCTGGTTACAGTTGGCGAATAAGGGTTAACAAAGACATACATGCAGAAAGACATGAGAACTATGATCGTACCATGCACTTGGTTGCAACAACTTGTTTTGGGCCGTTAATAAGGAAAGGGGTTGAAAGGTTTGTTCAGAAGAGTCAGAGTTATCAAATTTCAAAAGAGACCACGACGAAGTCAGGATTATGTATGTCATTACCTCTACATACTAGATCATGGGTGGACGTAAGTATGGACTCTGCATTGGATTTGATGAAGACACAAAGTGGCAACAAATCAATCTACTTGATGGTTGAACGATTTCTGGTTGGTACGTACAACAAGCTAGATGCCGGAGGAATGGGTCGTTTGAAAATTGTGAAGGAAATTTGTGAGAATGATTATAAGTTAAGTTTGCCGGATCATCTTCCTAGTACTAATGTTGACAATATCAAACATTTGGGTCTGTGTCACGAGGACGAGAATGTCGAAGACAAAGAATTTTTAAATTCGAGGATGAATTTTTTTCAACCGGAAGATGATGATGCAGCCCAGCCTGATGAAGTCTTAGGTCGCGAGCGACCTAAGGATCTGTTAAGTTGTATGCGACCTAACGGGGTGAAGCATGATGCGAGTTATGCTAGAAAGAGTAGTTCAGCGACCTATGATAAGTCGCCAAGCGAGCTAACGAACAACCTAAACGAACTACGACCTATCAAGTTAGCACCAGCAAGTATGAAGCAAAGCAACAGGGAAACGCAACGACCTAACAAGTTAATTCCTAGGTCGCGTGAAGAGTTAGGTCGCTCAAACGAAACTCCACGACCTAACTATGAACGAGCTAACAAGATAGGTCGCTCCAAGATGCCACTTGACTTAGGTCGCGAACGATCTTCCGTCCTTAGGTCGCGAACGACCTTACGTAAGTTGCCTGAAGTTCTTAAGTCGCTTGAAGATAAAGCTCTTAGGTCGAGGAAGCTCTTATCCTTAGGTCGCCAACGACCTAACAAGAAACCACCTGATCTTAGGTCGCTACGAAACAGTGCGTTACGACCTAGAAGGTCGCGACCTAACATTACCAAGCTATATTTTAAGGTCGCTCCATGGTTAGGTCGCGTGATGGAGTTGGGTCGCTCCAGAAGATATGTCGCTGATACCTTATATCGTGAAGACGTCTTATTGTCGAGTTTCATTAGGTCGCTGCTGGATGCTAAAGCTTAAGTCGCTGGAAGAAAGGCCGCTAAGTCGCTCCCGGAGGATATGTTATGTCGTTTGAGTTCTTAGGTCGTTATGTTTGTAACTCGTATATGTTGTAAATATGTTAAGTCGTAAGTCGCTGTTTGCTTTAGGTCGTGATGGCCTTGTAATGAGTTGTGTTGTAATGTGTTGTAAAGTGTTTTCTTATGTCGCTTTGTATATAAGTCGTAGGTCGCGTCTGTTAGGTCGCCTGTGTTGTAATCTGTTAGGTCGTTCCTGACCTAAGTGTTGTCCAGAGTTGAGTAGTGTTGAGTTGTAAGCCTATAAATAGGCGGGTGGTGTCATTTGTAAGAAGGGATTGATTTTGAATAAAACTTTGTTTGAGAGCTTTGTGCCTCTTCTTAAATTGGTAGTTGAGTGTGATCTCCTATCTCCACTTTCGGTATTCGAGTGCGCTCGAATCAACGACTGCTGAAGCCGATTCACGGAATCTAGTGTGCTAGATCAACGTACGAAGAATCGTAGATCTTCTTTCACGGCATCGTGCGCGATCAACGTGACGAAGATAGCTAGAATCCGGCATCTTTGGATCAACGGATTTGGGCCTTTGGTTTCTTTCAATCCACCAATTGCAACTTTCACCGCATCATACATTTTCATTTATCCGCTGCTGCATCAGCAGTTAAGATCGACTGCTAGTTCTAATCAAAGCAGCGCCATATTGTCCTATTTGGAAGTTCAACCAAATGTTGATTGAAAGGGTTTCTTTTAAGTAGAAAGAGGATCCATTATTAGCCGAGAAGATTAGAAGGCTTGAGGTTGGGTCAGAGATCGATGTTCTAAAGAATTTTAGTCTTGTCAAGATAGGATGGTTGAGAAAAAAGGGACGGTTGTGTATTCTGAATGTTGAGGACTTAAGTTAAGAAGTTCTGAGAAAATGTCATCGATCCAAATTTAAGATTCATCCTAGAGGAACCAAGATGTATCAAGATATAAAGAGGAGCTTCTACTGGGAAGGTATAAAGAAGGATGTTGGCTTGTGAGTTAGGCAGTGTGCAAACTGTCAACAAGTGAAGGCTGAACATCAAAAGCTGAGTGGACTGTTTCAACCTTTGGAGATACCAGTTTGGAAATGGGATTCGATATCCATGGATTTTATAGATGGGTTGCCAAGATTGAATAGTGGAAATGAAAGTATATGGGTTATAGTGGGCAGGATGACCAAAAGTGCCCATTTTATTCCAGTTAAGTCAACTAGGACGGCACCTGTTTGCGCCAAAAATGGTCACAAACCCCAAGTATTGTGAAAGCACCAGTATATGAATACAAATCAGTAATATTCAGACACAAATCTTAGATCTAATCTAGCAATAAACAACAATCCAGAAGTAAATCACAAGAACACGAGATTTATAGTGGTTCGGCTATCTCCGGCCTACGTCCACTTCAATGATTTTTATCTTTTATTGATGTTCTTTGCTGATTACAGATGATTACAGCAGATACAATGAATGAATTCGAGTATAACAGCAATGGAAAGAAGTAGAATTAAATCCGGTAGAGTCTGGACGTTGGGCAGCCAAAAAAATCCCTTTTCTACAGGCTTCAGGGGACTATTTATAGGCGTAGGAGGCTGAGATCGCGCCCAAACTTCGAGAGACTTCTTCTGGCACGCGAGGGGGCCCACGCGACCGACCCCACCAAGTTTTGACTCGATCTGTGATCGATACGAAACCATTTTGTATCCATCAAAAAATGATCTAATCGAGCTGAAACTTGGCAGGGACATTCTTTACCTTGCACGCAAGCTACTGTGAAAATTTCATTGCATTTGGATCAATGGTTCGTGAGATATGGTCGATACGAGATTGTATTTTCGTATGTGCTGTCTTGTTCGAATCCATGCTTCGCATGCATTCCTTCGTATCGATCAGAAGCACGTGCGCATGAGATAATGTGGCACGAGTTTCCTGGGTCGATCCAGTCTTTGCGGTGATTTGACCGAGTCATTTCGAAACTTTCGCCTTGCTTATACCAACACGTGCTCATTCTTTATTCATATCGATTTCGCACCAATAGCGTTCGTACCGTTTGTTCATAAGGTCTCGTTTGCATCGATCGATTGTGGCTGGGGATCGATACGAACTGAGTAGTTTCAGATGGACACGAACGTTATCGATGCGTTGACATGGATTCGAACATATGGAGTGCAAATGAGATTTCTGTGGAACGACACGAACTGAATGGATACGAGCTTCGTGACCACGGAGCAATTCGTGTCTAATTGATTCAAAGACGATCGATTCGAAGATGATCGATTCGAAGCCGCTAAGTCCCGATGGATTCGAACTTGACGATGACTCTCTGATGGATACGAATCTGATCGATTCGAATAGGTTGTCTTTGATGGATACGAACAGCACATTTTATCTAACTTGTATCGATCATATCTCGTTCATACGAACTTCGATTTACCTGAAACTTGGAGCACTGGCTTTCATGGCTTTGCTTGTCATATCTTGTCAATTGCAGCCCGATCCGGACTCGGACAAAATTCATCGGTATCCATGGTTATCCTGCAATGCATAGTTGACATTCATGGCTAGTTATTATTGATTTTCAGTCAGTTTTGGGTATCTCAGCTTTGCTAAAGTTGGGATAACACTTTGCCCCCCAAAACATGCCTTTTTGTAAAAGGTGTGTTTTGATCAGTCTCAAATTGAATGTAGTGAGTTCATGTTTTATTCAGAGCTTATAGCATTTTCAATCAAGTCCATGGCTGTTCGAAGCCGAATTGTTATCAATTTCTTCCAGTGGAAGTTAAGAATGAAATTCTACAGTCTCTCCATACTATCGGTGGTCACTCCGGACCCTTGCCAAGCCCATTCCAGACTTAGCAATCGAATAGAAAGATCCTATTGCACTCTGGCATTGCTTTTTATTCCTTGCACTCTGGCCTCAATTAGGGCGTAAAGCGATGTCTTGGTCGTTCTGGATCGATCATAGCCTCTCCGGGCTCATGCTGGATCCCCTCCTGTCACTCTCCGGTGAAGGGGAAACAACGTTAAGTGGGTCGATCCTGTCGCTCTCCGGCAAAGCGACCCACTTCTTGCACTCCGGTTCAGTGTATCTGAACATTAAGCGATGTCATGACCTGAATCATCGGCCGATCACAGCCTCTCCGGGCTCTTATCGAATCCCGATCCAATCACTCTCCGGTGAATAGGAAACGATGCTTAAGTGAGTCGATCCTGTCGCTCTCCAGCGAAGCAACTCACTTCTTGCACTCCGGACCCCGCCTCTCCGGGTAGGATCATAAAGCGATCATCTTTATATTGATATTTAATGTTTATCCTTTAACTCTCCGGTCAAAGGTTTGTTTCAATAAAGGTTTCTTTATTAAATTCAAATCCTAGATGTTCAATCTCAAACACCAGGAAAAACAAGACAATGCCTCTCCGGGCGGAGCGGTCTATTTCCATCTTAGAGCATGCCTAGGGATCTCTTCGGTTCCCGTACATGAGTAAGTGGGATAGCCGTTTTATTTTGGAAATCAAATCTAAGAAAACTAATCGACCAAAGTCCAAATCTTGAACTTGGCCCTTGCCATCACAATCAGTTGATGACGAGTCATGATCCCGATCCAGGATCATTCCTGTTAGGTGGAGGCGGTGGTTGTTCAGGTCTTACTGTCGCTGCCTGTTCTTTGGTATATTGTGGCAATCTACCACTCCTGGCATGTTCTTCCACCTCATCCCTTAGGTGGCGGCATTCATCGGTAGTGTGCCCATCCAGCTCATGGAATAGGCAGTATTTTCCAGTCCTGCGTTCCCGCTTCGTGGGATCTCTCCTGGGTGGTTTTCGATAGGGGAGTTACCCCCGAGTTTCAGTGTAAATCCTTTCTAGGCTTGCCGTCAAATCTGTGTATTGCCTGAATCTAGGCTCTCGGAATTTCTTCCGTTTATCAGGACCATCATGTGTGTCATCCTGCTTTCTCTTTCCTTTGTCTGCCCTGGATTGTTCCCTGGCGGTTCCTTCGCCTTGTGCAGCATTTACTTCCTGTCTCTCGGCTCGTGATTCTTCTAATCGAATGAATTTCTCAGCTTCATGGTAAAACTCTCCAAGATCTTGTGGTGGATCTCTTGTCAATGAATCTTTGAATTCGGTGCCTTCTCCAACCCCTGCCACCGCCGCCATCAAAATCATCGATGGATCTGGGCGATCTATCGAAGCCACCGTTGCATTGAATCGTAGCAGGAAACCTTTTATGGACTCTCCGGTCCTTTGCTTTATCGAAGCTAAAGTCATCACACTCTTGGGTCTTGTCACATGAACCCTAAATTGTTCCATGAAGCAATCTACAAGCTCGCCCCATGTCCTGATCGATCCAGTCTTTAATTGCCTGAACCAAAGTGCAGCCAAGTCTGACAAAAATAAAGGGAAACATCGTGCCATCACTTCCTCGGATGCTCCCAGTACTTCCATGTGTCTAATGTATCTGGTAATATGCATGGTCGGATTCGACTTCCCGTCATACGGATCCAGCGTTGGTAGTTTGAACTTTGGAGGGTTCCTTGCATTCTTGATATTCGGAGTGAACGGACTCCGACTGACTTCTTCCAACCCTCCGCTAGACAATCCTCCTCTCATGAGTCGTCACACTAATCCAGCCATCTTTTCATCTCCATCCTGGGGTTGCCCTCTTGGTCTTGAAGGGTATTCTGGTACGTACTCTTCGTGTGGCCCGTTAGCATCAGCGTTGGCTCCAGCTTGTTGAGCTCCATCTGTAGGCCTTCCAGCATCGGATCCTGAGGGTCTGCCCCCAAGTCCTTGTTGATTGTCTTCTGGATCTGCATTCTGACCTTCATTGGGTTCCACAATCCTAGCTCCTTGTTCCACATTCATAGCCGATGTAGCTGGTCCTAGGTTCTGTATCCCTGCAGCTCTCATCTGTTCAAAGAAATTCTGCAGCATCTCTTGTTGGCTCTTCATTATTCTTTCATGCATCAGATTGGTCATGGTCTCCTTTTCGTCTCTGGTGATGTAGATCGAAGTTGGTTCTTCTCCAGCACCAGAGGATGCCTCTTGACTTCCTCCTTGTTTGCTTCTCTTAGCTCTTTGTCTCGTTTGTCGAGTCATTTTCTCCCAAATCTGATCCCTTCAAGCTTTTAAATCTGAACTCTGAATCTGATGTAGCGGGTCCTGAGTTCAATTCTCAGTGAAAGCACCAAAGTGTTTGCGCCAAAAATGGTCACAAACCCCAAGTATTGTGAAAGCACCAGTATATGAATACAAATCAGTAATATTCAGAAACAAATCTCAGATCTAAGCTAGCAATAAACAACAATCTAGAAGTAAATCACAAGAACACGAGATTTATAGTGGTTCGGCTATCTCCGGCCTACGTCCACTTCAATGATTTTTATCTTTTATTGATGTTCTTTGCTGATTATAGATGATTACAGCATATACAATGAATGAATTCAAGTGTAACAGCAATGGAAAGAAGTAGAATTGAATCCGGCAGAGTCTGGACGTTGGGCAGCCAAAAAGATTCCTTTTCTACAGGCTTCAGGGGGCTATTTATAGGCGTAGGAGGCTGAGATCGCGCCCAAACTTCGGGAGACTTCTTCTGGCATGTGAGGGGGCCCACGCGACCGACCCCACCAAGTTTCGACTCGATCTGTGATCGATACGAAACCATTTCGTATCCATCAAAAAATGATCCAATCGAGCTGAAACTTGGCAGGGACATTCTTTACCTTGCACGCAAGCTACTATGAAAATTTCATTGCATTTGGATCAATGCTTTGTGAGATATGGTCGATACGAGATTGTATTTTCGTATGCGCTGTCTTGTTCGAATCCATGCTTCGCATGCATTCCTTCCTATCGATCAGAAGCACGTGCGCATGAGATAACGTGGCGCGAGTTTCCTGGGTCGATCCAGTCTTTGCGGCGATTTGACCGAGTCATTTCGAGACTTTCGCCTTGCTTATACCAACACGTGCTCATTCTTTATTCATATCGATTTCGCTCCAATAGCGTTCGTACCGTTTGTTCATAAGGTCTCGTTCGCATCGATCGATTGTGGTTGGGGATCGATACGAACTGAGTAGTTTTCAGATGGACATGAACGTTATCGATGCGTTGACATGGATTCGAACATATGGAGTGCAAATGAGATTTCTGTGGACCGACACGAACTGAATGGATACGAGCTTCGTGACCACGGAGCAATTCGTGTCTAATTGATTCAAAGACGATCGATTCGAAGATGATCGATTGGAAGCCGCTAAGTCCCGATGGATTCGAACTTGACGATGACTCTCTGATGGATACGAATCTGATCGATTCGAATAGGTTGTCTTTGATGGATACGAACAGCACATTTTATCTAACTTGTATCGATCATATCTCGTTCATACGAACTCCGATTTACCTGAAACTTGGAGCGCTGGCTTTCATGGCTTTGCTTGTCATATCTTGTCAATTGCAGCCTAATCCGGACTCGGACAAAATTCATCGGTATCCATGGTTATCCTGCAACGCATAGTTGACATTCATGGCTAGTTATTATTGATTTTCAGTCGGTTTTGGGTATCTCGGCTTTGCTAAAAGTTGGGATAACAGCATCTGTTTTAACTAAATTGTTTATGAAGAACATAGTTAGACTGCATGAAATTCCTAGTAGTATAATTAGTGATAGAGATGCTTTGTTTACTAGTGAATTCTGGAAGAGTCTATAGGAAATGTTAGGTACCGAGCTCAAGATGAGTACTGTGTATCACCCTCAGACGGATGGGCAGACAGAGAGAGTCGATAAGGTACTTGAGGATTTGTTAAGAGCTTGTGTATTAGACTTTGGTGGATCTTGGGAAGATCACCCACTTGGTTGATTTTTCCTATAATAAAAGTTATCAAGCTAGTATAGGAATAATGCCTTTTAAAGCCTTCTATGGAAGGCCATGCAAATCACCAACATGTTGATTGGAGATATGAGACAGGTTAGTCTTGGGTCCAAATCTAGTTAGAGAGGTGATAGGGAAGATTGAGTTGATCCGAGAAAGGATGAAGGAAGCTCAGTCCAGACAGAAGAGTTATGCAAATAAGAGGAAAGATCTAGAATTCTCGGTCGAAGATAGAGTTTTCCTTAAAGTATCACCGAGAAAGGGTGTGGTACAATTTGGAAAGTCAGGGAAACTGGCATCGAGATACGTTGGTCTGTTCTGTATTATAGAGAGGATCGAAAAGCTCACATATAGGGTAGAGTTGCCAAGCAGTATGGCAGGTGTCCATAATGTGTTTCATGTGTCCCATCTTCATAAGTATGTGCATGATCTAGAAACTACTATTCCTCCGATGGGGTTGGAAGATTTGATAGAAGAACCAAATTTGACTTATGTTAGACAACCAGTTCGGGTTGTAGCGAGAGATGAGAAGAGGTTAAGAAATAAGATAGTCAAGTTGGTGAAAGTTCAGTGGAGCGACAACGAGAAGGACTATACTTGGAATACAGAAGACAGGATTAGTGATAATTATCTTGATCTGCTATGAGGGAATGTTCTATATTTGTTTATATAGACTATTGCTAATCAGGTAGGCTAGTATGGTAGTTAGAAGTTGTTACAGATGATTGCTATGCTTAGTATTTAGTTCTCACTGAATTTTGAGGATGAAATTCTTTAAGGAGAGGAGCCTGTAACACCCCTAATTTTAAATAACATTATTCAGGAGATTTAATTAGGTAAATTAAATAGAATAATGTAAAGATTAGCTTGATAAGGAGATTGAGATTTGGAAATTAAAATAGTGGTCGTGCTTAATTAAATAAAAATTTAAAAGAATGGATTTATGGAAATGGTTTTATAAGTCAACTAATAAGAGAATAAGGCAAAGCTATTATGGGAAATAGCCACCCGCCATAACCCCATAACCCCTAAACCCTTATTCCCATTTTAATTCCATACGTTCATAATTCAAAAACACAAGAAAGGGGAGCTCAAAGCCGGCCACAACCTAGGGTAAAAGGATATTAAAATTTTACTAAAGATTAGGAATCAAGCAAAGGAGGATTAAGCGAGATCAAATATCAAGTTCCTTATCCAAAGCAAGGTGAATAATAATCAAAACCATCTCATTTTAGTTTTAAAAGAGCTGATTTTGGATTTTAAGTTTAAAACCCTTATGATGATTTTAATGATGATATCCTTGGATTAGATGATATGTTGGATTCAAAAAAGAATGTTTGATAAATGTTTTATTCGATTTTCAGGCTAAAATCGTATTTATTGAGTTTCGAATGTCATAAGGATTTAATATGTTATGTAAAACATTATTTTGGAGATGGGTTTAAATTTTTATAATTATCCAAGCTATGAATAATTTATTATGAATTTTTGAAGGAAGAAATAATAGTTGGGTCTAAAATTTTATTTCGACAATGATACAAAGGTGGTTTGAAATTTTATATATTAGATAACATATTAAAAGTGAATTTTGATGATTTTTGGGAATTTCTCCTAGGTGATTTACTTGGAAATTAAATTAATTAAGTGGGAGGACTAAAATGTCTTAATTGTTTTGTTAAAGGAAATGGCTACTTTGTTAATTATTTTTAATTAATTCTAGATGAATTCGGCAGTCTTTTAGAAAAGATTTTGGTAAAGTTTATGGCAAACAATTATATTTTTACAAATAGGCAAGTTAGTTGAAAAGCATTTACTTAAAAAGGCAACAAAACAGTTTTGCATAGATTTACTGCTTCGCCACTTCCGTTTGCTACCTTTTGACCCCATACCGCCACCCTTAACCAAGTCAAAACCAATACACATGATATCAATGCTTTGGTATGTAGTAGATTGGAGAAAGGCGAAAGGTATAGAGTCGAAACCATGCTTTCGAAGGGGTCGAGGCCATTTTAAATAGCTTTCGAAGGTCATTGTTTTGCTTTCAAAAGAGATGTCTTTGGCCTTGGTTTTAATGGATGCTTTCGATAGGGGGTTGAATTACTTTTATATAGCTTTCAAAAGGGTTGCCACCTTTTTATTTAAAGGGTAGCTTTCGAATGAGTTACCGTATATTATGTTTTAAAGAGAAGCTTTCAAAACGGTAGTTTTGAACCAAGTCGAAACCTTGCTGCCGTCTTCATACCTTTCGAATTGGTTGAATGTTTTCAATTAGTTCGAAAGGAAAGCTTTTGTTTTATAAATATAACTAGCCGCTTTCCAATGCTTTCGAAAGGGCTCCAATAGCCACTTAAACTAAAGGTTTTGAAGGTAATGGCTTTGAAAGGTGTTTCAAAGCTATCCTTCCAATTATTTTAAAGATTAAAGCTTTCGAAAGGATGGTTCTGAAGCCATCTGTTTTCCCCAAACTCTTTTACTTGAAGGTAAATGGTTTCGAAAGGCGTACTTTCGCTTATGTTCACGTTGACCCAAAATTTATATTTAAGATTAAAACCAATGGTTTCGAAAGAGGTACTTTCAAATAGTTTCGAAGCTATGCTTCTATAAGTTGGAAAGATATGCTTTAATATTTTTGAAAGGATTGTTTTGATGGTTTGGAAAGGAAGGTCTTGATGCTTTCGAAAGAGATATTTTGAGTGTTTCGAAAGGCATGTGTTTAAGTGTTTTTAAAAGAAGGTTTGAATGCTTTCGATTCAAAAGTAAAGGTCTAAGGTTTCGAAAGCCTTAGTTTTCAAAACAAAGAACCCAATCTCGTTTTTAATGCAAAACCCATAGCAATATAAAAGAGGTTTGAAATGGCTTTTAATTTTGGAGTTTTTGAAGAAGCATTCCTTGATGAAAATAAAGGGATTAACTATATTTCATGTGGAAATGATTTCAAGGATATTAAAAAATAAATGTGGGTATTGTTATGTTATTGTATTTGCTTCTTCTATAAACATATTTACTGTATAATGGACCCATAACTGTATTTTGGGGGAGAAAAGGCAGAATAACCAGCTAGGTTGACCCAGTAGAGAATATAAATTGAGTTAACTCCTATATGAGTAGAGTTGCATCCAAGAGGTCAGGTAGACCAGAACATAGAATGCCCAAAGACTGATCAAAGAATTTGTTAGTTCAGACAGGTTCATAGTCTACCCATGAAAACTATGTTTGGAAAGAGTTATTGGCATAGGCCAATAGGTTTGTAGTGATCCTATGAAAACTATATTCTGATAAAGTTATTGATAGAAATCAATAGATTCATTTTTATATCCATGTGTTTCTGTCATATCAATGTATCTAACAATAATGCATTTGGTCACCAAGAATTAATAACTATGGATGACTACAGCATCCATAGCCGATAGTTTTGGGCCTCCAAGTGGGGGATGTTATAGCTTGGCAAAATAAATATTCGTTATCTTGAATTGATGACCTCTTTGATCAGCTCGGTGGAATAAAGGTTTTCTCTTAGCTTGATCTGATGAGTTGAGTCTTCCAGAAACAGTTAAATAAATTCGTTGTGGTTTTCATTGATGATACTCTTATTTATTCCCATAGTGAAAAAAAATATAGAGTTCACCTTGGAATTATTTTAGATGTTCAGAGAAGCAACCGGTTAAAGGTAAAGTTTTCTAAATGCCACTTTTGGCTGAAGGAAGTGAAGTTTCTCAACCATGATGTTTCGGCTGAAGGTATATAGTAGGTCCTGGCAAAGTTATTACGATGCTAGATTGGAAGCTCCGACAACTATTACTGAAGTTCATAGTTTTCCTGGTTTAGCTAGGTATTATCAGAAGTTTATCAAAAAATTCTAAAGTTGCAGATCCAAAAACACAACTAAGTAAGAAGAATCAGCATTTTATTTGGCGTGCCAAGTGTGAAAGTGCTTTCATATGCATGAAGGAACTTTTAACTAGTGCTCCAGTTCTTTTCATTGTTGATGGAACCAAATCATTTACCTTTTACACTAGTCTTGATGCTGTCTTATTGTAAGAAATAAGGTTGTTGCTAGTTGGCATTGAAAACTCATGAAAGATATTACCCAACCCATGATCTTGAGTTGGTGGCTATTGTATCCACTTTGAAGATGTGGAGACACTATTTATTTAGTGGGAAGTTTGAATTATTCATAGATCCTAAGTTTCTGAAGTACCTATTCTTGTAGAAAGATTTCAACCAGCGACAGCAGCAGTGGATGGAATTTCTTGCCTCTTATGATTTCAACTTCATTTATATTCCGTGTAAAGGAAATGTCGTTGTAGATCTTGAAGTAGAAGGCATGTAGTTCTTGGGTTAATGTATGTTGAGTAGAAGAGCTTGAAGTTCCTTTTTAAGTTCAAGATTCATACTACTTGCGACATTGCTCTGATTTGGCTTCTACACTTGAAGTCTAACCTAACCTATTAAACTGCGTCAGAGGATGCCAAAAGTATGACAGAAATCTAGTAGAAGTTTTCACCCAACTTCAAAGAGACGAAAGGTCCAACCACTTGGACCAGCAATCTATTGATGATGAAAGATGGCTAAGAAGAAATAGGAGATTATGTGTGCTAAAAATTATTGAAATTATTGATGAAGTGTTACGAAAGTGCCATCACTCAAAGATGACTATTCATCCCATAGGCAATAAAATATATAAAGACATTAAGAAAACTTTATATTGGAAGGGAATGAAGAAATATGTGTCGAATTTTATTGAGAAGTGTCTCACCTGTTATAAAGTTAAGGCAATTCATAGATTATTACAATATTTAGAGATTTCGATGTAGAAGTGGAAAAATATTTCTATGGACTTTATAAATGTTCTACCAAAAAGTCAGGGGAAGAAAGAAAGTAGATGGGTGATTGTTGATAGGTTGTCAAAAAGTGCACACTTTATTCCAGTCGGAGCTACACGAACCGCTGAGTATTTGGCAAAATTGTACATGAAAGAAATTGTTAGGCTGCATGGTGTACCCTCAAGTATAGTTAGTGGTGGCTTGCAACTTGCACTTGGTGTCGAGTTGAATTTATGTATGCTTACCATCCACAAACTGATGGTCAAATAGAAAGAGTTGATTATGTTCTCAAGGATTTACTCCGTATGTACATATTAAATTTTGATGGTTTTCAAGAACATCATTAACCCTTTTGAATTCACATACAACAATAGTATCAAGCGAGTACTAGGATGGCTCCATACGAAGTGTTGTATGTAGACCTTGTAAGTCAGCTTCATGTTGGTGGGAAACTACTGACAAGGTTATTCTTGGGTTGGATTTGATTAGAGAAACCTTAGATAAAGTAGGGCTCATCTATAAACGAATGAAGACTGCTAAAGTTTGGCAAGAATCTTATGCTGATAAGAGACATTATGATCTCGAATTCATAGTGGGGGATATGGTATTCGCGGAAGTTTCTCCTCTAAAGAGAGTTATGTGATTTGTCATTCTAGGAAGCTTATTGCTTGATTTGTTGGTTCACTCCCTATCATTGCTTAAGTGGGCAAATTAGCTTATCTAGTAAATCTCACCAAAAAGATGGCTGATGTTCACATTGTGTTCCATGTATCTCATCCCTACAGGTGTGTGCATGATCCAAACACCATTATTCAACCAAGTCAACAAGATGAAGTGGATGTAGAAACAACTATTTTCTTAACAAAGAGGAAAGAAGTGTATTGTTGAATCCAAAAACCAGAAGCTTCAGAACATGACTGTCGAACTTGTTCGAGTTTAGTCAAGCAAAAATCCAAATGATACAACTTGGGAGTCCGAGGAGAGAGTCTGCACGGCTTATTCCAAGCTTTTCAATTGTACACTCATATTTACTTTTTAAGCTCTAAGGTACATAGATATCTCTATTCATATATATTACATATGTACTAGTCTCCCTATGCATGGATATGTACATCTATTCCTCACAGTTAACACATTGATTATTTGGTTATTGCACTTAGATATGTCCACACTTGTGATTCATTCACATTTTTGTTCGATACCTATGACATATTATTTTCTTTTAGTGAATGGTTTTTTATCATAAAATTTAAAATTAGTATAACTTGAATAAAAAAATTTGAGAAAAATGTGTGATCCTCTACGCATAGAGGAGAGCACACATGCGAATATATATATAACACGAATATAAGGAGCTTCCAACATGCCTGGCAGGTAACAAGAGCAAAAAATAAATAAAGATAGCTAATCTCAGGTACTCCTAAGATGAGTTCCAACAAGGCCACCACCCATCTCACCTCAATATCAAGTTCCGGCATGGCCACCACCCGATATTAAGATGTTAGAAGTACCAAAAAGGCTAAAACAAAAAGAAAGCTCCAAAAGGTCAGACCCAGAAGAAGTGAATGCTCTGAAGAGGATCTGCTAAAATTAGGAGACCACTCTGAATGCTCTGAAAAAGAAGAAGGAGTGCCAAACTGGAGAAATAGAACATCCTGAAAAAGTACTCCATAACGAAGATAGCAGAATCCTATATCTGAGGGAATATCAGCAAGAAGTCCTGGATGAAGAAACCCTGCTCTAGTAACCTCTCTACTATCTGATATCCAGCAAACTGAAGATGAGAGAAACCTACAAAATGAACCTAATACACAATCTCCCAAAATCTATATCTGAAACAAGACTAGGAAAAAAGTTAGAATGATACATATATATGTATATTTATATAGTAAATATACATATATGTGTATTTAAAAGGGATGAAATAAAAACCTAAATAAGACAAAAAGGACAAAAACTAAAGGAACAAAAAAGCTGTAAACATAAACGACGGATCAAACTGATATATCTTAAATCATAAGAAAACTATGATTTAAGGTGAGATTATCATAAGAATTAGGAAAAATATTAATAATATTATTATTAGTGTTATAAAATCTATTGTTAAGATTAAAAAAATTAATATTATAACTAACCTTGCTAAGATACCGTTTGAAATGGATATTTTTAGCTAATTTATATTTGGGATTAGAAATCCAATTAAGACAAAATGTAGATATTGAAAAAATCAATTTGTTGAGATGACATTATTATTATTAAAAATTCTTTGATTTCTCTCAAACCAAATAAACCAACTAATAATAATAAATAAAGTATCTAGTAAAAATCTAATATTTTTATTGAATTTGAATCTATAATTTTTCCAGTAGAATTCACAATCCGAAATTTTATTTATTATATTAAAGTTAAAAAAATTAAAAGTATTAGTAAGGATGTAATTAGAGTCCAAACAATCATAATATAAATGATTTATGTCCTCAAGATGCAGTTTGCAAAAATAACATTTATTATCATTATGAATGTTTTTTCTCTTTAAAAATTCTATTGTATTAAGTTTTCCATGAAGTATTAACCACATGTGAATTTTGGATTTAGGAGGAGCATTAGATTTCCACAAGTATTTAAAAGAGTTATTTAAAGTACCCGAAAAATTAATAAATCTATAAAAAGATTTTGGAGTATATTTCTTACTCTTATCCCATTCCCAACTAATAAAATCATTATTAGTATCAATGTTATAAAGCTCTAATCTAGCATAAAGCAAAGAAAGTTGTCTAAGGGTAGAACCTATTAAAATTCTGTTAAAACTGAAATTCCAAGGAGGATCATTTTCCGGAGAATACACATCCTTAATTAAAGCATACTTAAAGTTGCAAATATCATAGAATTCCTTAAATTCAAACTTGAGAGGCAATACCGAAATCCAACTATCATGCCAAAAGGAAGTACAATTTCCTGAATGCACAATAGTCTTAGTTCCTAAGTTAAAATTTTCAAAACACTTTAAAATATTTTTCCAAAAATTAGAAAAATAATGGGAAGAAGAAAAATCAAATTGATGTAAATTGAAATTACCGTTATAACAATATTTGGAAATGATCTCTTTCCAAATAGCATTATCATTTATATCTTTAAACTTCCAAAGCCATTTAACTAAGAGAGACAAATTCATGTTGCGCAAATTAATAACTCCTAAACCACCCTCCTTTTTAGTTTTACAAACAGTTTCCCAGTTTACTAGACATTTTATATTATTATTAATATTATCCCCACTCCATAAGAAATCTCTTCTAATTTTATCGATTTTATCAATAACCCAATCTGGAAACAGATGCATAGACATCCAATAGATCGGTAAAGCTGATAAAACCGAGTTTATTAAAACAAGCCTACCTGCTCTAGATAGAAATCTTCCATTCCAATTAGAAATCTTATTTTTAATTTTATCAATAATAATAAGCCAATCATCATGCTTGAGTTTTGAAGGTCTAATCACAAACCCTAGATATTCAAAAGGAAAATTCATACTTTTGCAATTTAGAGTATTAGAAACTAAGTTTTCTACTCTTTCAAAATCATTTAAAACAAGAACTGAACTTTTGTCAAAATTTATTTTTAAACCAGATAAAAGCTCAAAACTGTAAAGAATAAACTTGAGAGTAATAATGTGCCTAGGAAGATGAGAAGAAAAAAAGTAAGGTGTCATCCGCAAATTGCAGAACCGATATACCATTACGCGAAATGTCATTTCCAATACTTCCTAGAGATCCATTATCCACTGCTCTCTTAATAATTTTAGAAAAAACATCAGGGGCTAAGTTAAACAACAAAGGTGATAAGTGATCCCCTTGCCTTAAACCTCTCTTTGACTGTATTTTATTACCTAGAATACCATTAACCATAATACTAGAATTTCCAGTTTTAAGCAAAGTCAAAATCCAACTAATCCATCTATGACCAAAACCTCTAGCATGAAAAATATCTACAAGAAAATCCCAATCTACTGAATCAAAAGCTTTAGCAAAATCAATTTTTAAAATCGCACAAGTTATATTATTTTTACAACAGTAATTAATATATTCTTGAACAGCAGCCACACCATCAGTAATATTTCTCCCTTTAATAAAAGCCGATTGTGAACAATCAATTAAATCATTCATTTTTAAACTAAGTCTATTAGCAAGAACTTTAGAAATGATTTTTACTGAACAGTTGATCAAAGAAATGGGTCTAAAATCTTTTAAGTTGTTAGCTCCTACTTTTTTATGCAGCAAAATAACATTTGCGAAATTAAATCTCCCTAATTGCAAATTTCCATTATAAAAATCATTAAACAAATTAATTAAGTCAAATTTTAAAACATCCCAAAAAGTTTTGTAAGATAAAATAGGAAAACCATCAGGTCCAGGTGATTTATCACTTGGCATATCATTAATTGCTTTCCTAATTTCCTCTTCAGTAAAAGAATTATCTAACTATGATAAATCAACAATAGAATATGATGGATACAGATCTATCCATCTAACATTGATTCTATGTTTGCTTTTAGAACCAAAAATATCCTTATAATAGTTTGTAAAAGCCTTATTAAGATCTCTTTGGTCAACTAACTCTATATTATTAACAAATATGGAGTTAATTGTATTACTACATTTTCTACCATTAGCTATATTATGAAAAAATTTGGTATTATTATCACCTTCGTTGATCCATTTAATTCTGGATCGTTGTTTCCACATAACCTCCTCCTTTTCTAAAATAGAATTTAATTCATCTTTTAAATTAGTAAGAACATTACGTTCACCAATATTTAGAGATCTAGATTCTTCTATCTTATTAATTTTGAGCATTTCATTAAGAATATTGTCTTTTTTAATTTTAAGATTTCCAAAAACATTTTTGTTCCAGTTTTTAAGAAAAGACCTAAGCTCCCTAAGTTTAAAAACAAAAACTTTTGCAGAATTTTCCTTATTTCTAATATTATGAAAACTCAAAGAAACCCATTTACCTTTTACAATATTTACAAAGTTAGATTCCAAAAGCCACATCTTTTCAAATTTAAAATTGTTAAAAATAACTCTAAGATGCTCACAAATAAGGATAATTGGACAATGATCGGAGTACGTATACGGTAAACCAGTGACTCTACAGATTGGAAATTTATCTTCAATCTCATCACTGACAAAAAATCTATCAAGAAGAGCCATGGAAGGAGACTCTCTAGCGTTACTCCATGTAAACTCCCTATTTGAAAGGGGAATTTCAATCAAATTAGAATTGATAATAAAATGATCGAACTCCTCCATTGCAGAATAATCCCCTTCCCTGGGAGAACACTCGCCTATGAAACGCGTAACATTAAAATCACCCCCCAAAATCCAAGAACCCGGAGTTAAAGATCTAAATTCTAGGCACTCTTCCCATAAAATTCTCCGATCAATTTTTGAGTTAGGCCCATAAACATTAGAAATATTTAAAAGCGAATTATCAGAAAGATTAATAAAAATAATATAAAGAGAATGTTGTTTAGTAATACATTGAAGCATCTTAAAACAATTATCCCGCCACCCTATCATTACACCCCCTGAAGAACCCACAGAAGGTAGAAAAACCCATTTTCTAAAGTGATAACCTCCTAATCTTCTAAAGAAACGAAAATCTGGACAGTCAATTTTTGTTTCTTGAAGTAAAGCAATGTCAATAGAATAATCTTTAAAGAACGCTCTAACCTTATCACACTTATTCAAATCATTCAAACTTCTAATGTTCCAACTAATGATCCTCATAAGCTAACTAAACTAGCCCTCTCTAACTCCTTACGCCTAATATACTCTATATCAATCTCAATATCAGAAAAAATAAATGAAGTATCACAAGCAAGCTGTCTAAACTCGGAAGATGATAAGCTGCCTAAAGCGTAGGTGGAGTATGTACTACCCATAAAATAACTCATACCTGAAAATTTTTAAGAATGAATCCTTCTAAGGGGGCGAGAATATGACAACCCCAATTTTCACAAAAAGCGAAGATAAAAATTTTGGTACAAAATTAAAAAGTTTCAAAAAAGGTTAAAATGGAATTTGATGACGAGATTTATATTACTATGTTTGTCTCATTGAGTTGATCAATTTTTATTTTTGGTTCATCTCAATCCGAGTCCGTATGAAAAAGTTATCAGTGAAATAAGAAATTTAAATGAAAATAATTCGTTAGCCTACATATTATAAAATAACGTGTTTTTAAATAATTGAATAGGATCCTACATGGCAAATTAAGTCCTAAAGGTGTGCAATTACACCTATCG
Source organism: Allium fistulosum (assembly GCA_030737815.1). Classification (NCBI taxonomy): domain Eukaryota; kingdom Viridiplantae; phylum Streptophyta; class Magnoliopsida; order Asparagales; family Amaryllidaceae; genus Allium; species Allium fistulosum. Next base: position 1,152,950,216 of record CM060905.1, read on the forward strand.
GTCGACTGATCCTGGTACCACCAGTCGGTTGGTCTTGCATGATTTGTGCACATGAACCTGATTCAGACTCTCTTTGGCATAAATACACCCCTTAACATCCCGTTTCCTATATATGTGAATTCTTACCCTAGAAAGTGCCATTTCTTCATCTTCTTCTCCTCTAAATATATTTTCTTAAAAATACAGATTATATATACGTACATACATATATATGTAATTCGGGTGTGATTCTTTAAGGCTTAAAGGCTTAGGTAATTCCAATCTTTTTCTTATATATATATATATATATATATATATATACATATTAGCTTCTCCATAACATTAGGTATGAATCATATTCATTTTATTTTTATTTTGAAATTATTAAATTATACGAATCTAAGTTTAGGTGTATTTGAGCCAGAAAATGGTATAACAACTAAAAACGAATTAAAAAACAAGAGACCTACTAAGAACAATAAAAAAGAAGAGAGAACACTAAAGTCTTTACAGTGGTTCGGCAAATTCAAGGCTTATGTGTACTCTATTCTTATTGATTATGGATTGTATTCATGAGTACAAGGTGTGTTGAGTTCTAACAGCCTAGAACAACAAATAGAAACTGCCTCTGTGACTAGAGAATAGTTAAAATAGAAGATGATGCAAGAAAGTGCCTAAAATACCTTTTCCCAATGCTATAGGTGTTGTATATGTAGGGAAATTGCTTAGTAGAATCACTGGATATTAATATACCAAATCTAACTTCAGATCCAAAAAAGTAGAAGAGGAAGATTGGGTCAACAAAAATTCATCTTGATACCGATCACTTTTGATCGGTACCGACCAGATTATTCGATGCAAAGTTGTCCCATCATACTTAGGTCTTTTATCTTCGATCCGTTGAGCTCCAAGCACTTTTCCTTTAAAGTTGTCTTGTTTTCGAGAAGTTCTGATATCTCCAATACTTGTCTTCTTTCCTTTAGTACTTCCTTGGAGTTGCTCACTTATTCCTTTAGAAATACACCACGAGATGATCATTCATACCAACAATCCACGTTCAATAGCTCCAAAGATCCATAGGGGACATAAAAAGCAATTAGTACCGACCAGAAAGTGGTCGGTACCGAGTTCCTTCCATAGCTCCAAATTCTTAAGTCTATTCCTATTGTCCTTCTAAGCATGTTCTCAAGTTCGTTAATTGTTTTGTCTTTATCCCGACATCCAGATTCCTTTAAAAACCTTGCTTGGTTAAAAAGCCGAATGATGCTTGCCCTAGAATATGCTTTTATTGAAACCAAAGCGTGCTATGGAATAAGACAAGCGTATACCACCATTCTTATACTTCGGTTAACTATCCAAAAGTTGCTTTAAATCGTTGTCTCTATTTCCTGGATATTCGTTCGATTTCTTTATATAGTAGAAATTTCATTCTCTGTGCTAAGAACAAGACAAAATTCTGGAGAACGTTACACATTTTAGTCCGGTACGTGCTATCATTATGTTTCCTTTCTTCTCTTTCTCTTTCTTATTTGGGTCCTAAATTCATCTTGGTACCGATTAGTTCAGATCAATACCGAATTGTTTTCTTATTCAATTCGGTGGCACTATATATGTCAATAATTTGAATTTTTTGCTCTTCACACCTTCATTTTCTTGCTTATTCATTCTATGTTTGCTTTGTACCAACCAAGTGCGACTTCACTCCAACACCTCAAACTGACCACCGTCAATTGTTCTAAGTTGTCATCGTCTTCCTATAGCCACCGCTACCACCAGAGATTCAATTCGATAACTACCAGATTGCTCAGAGAACTCGTCCCCAATCTAAACAAACCATAGACTCGAGTTTGTAATTCAAAGGTTGGTTGTCATGGCTTTGTGATGGTAGAGTGCATCTTTCAGTCATGGTTCATGTTCATCTACGACCGATGATGGATATGGGATGGAATTTCTTGGTCGAGCTATGCCTTGATTTCCACTATTATAGATACGAAAATGTCGTAGGATTACCTTGGGTTTGACCCGAACCTAGCACTGCATCTCCTTGGGTTTCTTCGACCCATTGCATTTCCAATGTTGGCTTTGAGTTTTTAACACTTTGCATTGGGTTTATCTCATCCATAATAGTTTTGTGTGTCTAGCTCGTCTTAAATGCAAGTGCATACTCCCAAAAGAGCATATTCGACCACAAATTGCCGTTTCTGAACCCAGTGTGACGGTTCTTGTCTAGAGAACGGTTGCATCAAATGTGCTCCGGCATTTGAACAATTCCATTACATAACATTTTTTATTATCGCACAGTCCAGTATTCCTGTAAAAGAAACACTTTAGCATCGCTCTGGACATCGGTTCTGCTATCAATTATCCAATGATAACGAATAAAATCCAACATACGGTTCCTTCATATGATATTGCTCGTTGTTCAACATGAGCGAGTTATCTACATAAGTTGGCTCATTCGTCAAGTATAAGATTCAGGACTCATGCTGCATAAATTAACATTTTCACTTGTCTTGGCCGACATTTTGATTGGTCGACACATGTCGACATCCGTTGGATTCTGGGGATCGGTCTCACAGGTTCACATTTAAAATAAATTCTAAAATAAAAATAGTTGTCCATGTTGAATGTCAAGTTTTTCTGTATGGAATGATTTGCCATTCTCCCAGGTTTAATATTGGCATTGGGTCATTAACTCCTTCTGAAGCTGGGTCTACCATTGCTCAGGCTTCAACTTCCATGTCGTTTGGGCCTAACCGTTCAAATACCATCGAGTTATAAAGGATGATCATAGTAGAGGAACCAATCCATGATCAGCTACTCCTTTGAAAAAACATATTAGCTTAAAAGTTCTGGATGATCCACCTTAACAAATGCCAACAATTCTAACTGTGAGGATGCTCCAAACCATATGTCAGAAATATGAGATTCCTGAGGATGACATCCTACTTCCAATGCAAATTCATCGGAAGCACGATCCTCAATAGGCTATACGATGTGCAATAGATATACATGCTTAGGCTCCGCTGTACCTCCTTTCAATCCTTTCCTACGTTCATTCCTCCAGAGCTTGGGCTTGCTCCAATGCAAGTCCATCCCAACGGATATGCGTTGCTAAGCTCCTTAGACATCTTGTTTATGAACCAATTCTAGCAACCTAATTAGAGAGCTAGCACATATCTTAAGCTTCAAACAACAGAGTGAATCGTCGTCTTATATGATCATCGAAGCCTAGTGCCATTATAAGGTCATCTAAGCACTTCATAATAAACGTGTGTACTTCAAGAATGAATACTGCTTCATGCAATGTCCATATGGATTTATCGGACTCTAGCTTTCTAGAAGTAAGATTCTTTCCTTTCCATTCTTCTCCATGCTTCGACTTTCATCCCTTGTGTATCTAACTTGTTATTCCTTTCCTCTAAGATATTCCTACTCGAGACAAGAGAGAGGAGCAAACTAAAAATTTAAAAGCTCTCAGAGACTCCTCATTCGACACTGATCTACTACCTACCTCCTGACGAATGAGAACCTTTATCAGTGACACTTTTTACCCCCAATCACTCTGTTAATCTTGCCGAAACTCCACTAAGTAGCTTTGGGGCGCCAAATAGATCTTCGGCCTTAGTTCATAGTTCCAGCAACAATCTCCAAGGGGAAGTTTATGGTCCATTTGGCGCGACGAACATTGATGAACCTATTGATAGAGTAGTAGAAAACCTCATTGCTGGTGAAATTCGAGAAGAAGGATATGAGAAGGTGGAAATGCAAACAATTCACGAAGAGAAGGATAGGGGGTAAAGAGAAAGAGGAAAAAAAGAGGTAAAAGTGATGAAGGAAATGACGACGACGATGAATCTGACCAGGGAGGAGACGAGTCATATAGAGAAATGTCTCCTAAAAACACTGAACTCCTAAACTCACCATGGTCAATGTGCATTGTCATCAAAAAGTTAAAGCAAACCATAGAACCGAACATGATGCCATTAGCCGAGGCCACTCCTCTAGCTGGTTCTTCAAATGACATTTTTGGCTCATTGTGCGATTTTGACATTCCAATCACTGATCTTCTTAACAAGTGTTCTCCAAGCTTCAGCTTCCCTTCTGAGCGTATCCTTGCCAAAGGAGGTGAGACTACATCCTTGCTTCCTTTTGAACATGGTCAGTAGAATACTTAGGCTGACACTGATAATCTACACAGTCCTAAGGTCATGAACACACATCCCTTGCATTCTTTTACATTCCAATGTTGTGAAACTAACATACTCCTTTCTTTCATTTCAAGTACCATGGGCAGAGATGGATTCGGTAACCTCCAGTATGGTATTTTCGAGGAGAGGAAGTGCACTCCCGATCCATACCAGCCTCATTCCAGCTATCATAGAGAGCAAAAGACTGAGGAAGAAAGAGCCCATAGAAAAGAACATAAGGCAGAAAACGATAGAAGGAAGAGTCAGCCAATGAAAGACTCCCTTGCGATCATAGGAAAAGCCATAAGATTCCTGAGATCGCCACAGTTCATTTTTCAATATTCCTCCGCCTTGACCTCTGCTTCCTCTATAGAAACAAACTTCTACTTCAATTTCACTTGCTACTACCATTCCTCTTTGATCAAAAGGAATCACTACTTCTCCAACTCCTCCTCTAGTCTTGTCCAGTGCATGCAGACCATATTCCATGATCTCTGCTTAACTGGTGTCATGTTTGACCATAAAAAACATTCCTAAAGAAGAAGTAGATCGCAAGGGTGAATGGTTTTAGGAGTTTCTTGACGAAGACTATGAATGGAAGAAGCTTTGCTATACCCTCTCTAATGTCAACCGAATCAACTAAACGAATATCCAGTCGTTTGAACTGGAAAAGAGAACTTAATATATCCTTATAGAGGGGTATAGAAGGGATTTGGAGATGGAAAATGAGAGAGATGTGTTTTGAATGTGGAGAAAAAGGCCAAAGACCTAATAGTGAAAATAAAGAGAGCACATAACCAAGCCAAAATCGCGACAAAGGATCTGTTAAAGATCGGTCCTGAAGACAATGTTGCTTTAAAAACATAGATTGGTGAACAAGGGCTTGGCCCTCCATGCAAAGGATGAAACGATCTTGGCAAAGGATAAAACTATTGAGGACTAGGCAATTAAAATCCAGAAGCACCACGCTGAGAAACTTGAGTCTCAATTGCTGCTATCGAAAACCAAGATGCTGGAGTCTCCAGTCGACTATACCGCATATGTGCATGATCTAAGTGAGCTGAAAGAGCAGAAGGCCAAGGAAAGAGAAGAAATGAATACCACCCATCTGCTGTTCTTTGCTAATATCATTTGATATAAGAACCTGAAGTGGTTAGGGAGTACATACGTCGCTACCTTCGTCGATGCTTGGAAGGAGGTTTTACGTTGTGCAGAGGCATCTGATGAAGGCCTCACTGAAGATGAGCTGAAAGCCTAGTACCTCGATGTTGAAGATACTACTACTAAAGCTTTTGTTGAAGCTCCTGTACTCCCAAGCGCATCGGGTTAGGCAGAATCATCAACTCCTAAATCCTAAGAGCTTACAATGGATATTTGTACTACTGAGGGGGCCAGCTCTGAGACCACCCTAGTTATCCCAGATTCTGTAGCGATTACTTATGTTGAACCCTACGTTCCCCCTTTATTGATCCACCAACTTAGCATTCACTTGAACATGGAGAATCTCTAAGTCCCTTGTCTAGCAATCGAATATAGGCGAAGTTATATCCCTTGTCTCTCCAATATTCCAAAAACTTTAGTTCTCATCGAAATCCAACACTAATCATTACCAGTCTGTCCGTAACTTTGTCGGTCATCCTTCTCTTCCGCCTCCTCCACCGCCAATCACTCAACGCATAGGCATTATTGTTATCACCACCGAGTCAACTCCCAAGGCCATTAAACTAGTCTTTTCGAGTCTTCCCTCTAGCTCTATTCTAATTCCTGATTCAGAGAAGATCACAAGTTCAAAGAGGATAACTTTTATATTGAAGATTCATAATCTTTAATATATTTAATTGAGTGATATTGACTTGTGGAATAATTTATTTCTTTTGAAATACCCATGTGATTCAAGTGTCAAACAAATCTGAAATCACGGTATATATATGTATTTATTCTGCAAATCTAGTTAGGGTTTCTTATTGTTCCACCTTTTATTATACATTTGTATTATATAAGTTTAATTATTGTATAGCGTTTTGTAATTTAATTAACTTATGTAATAATCTTATGTATAATCTTGTATTAATTTTATTAATTCAATCTTATTTGATTAATTCAGTCAATTAATTAATTAACATTTGAATTAATTTTTATTTTGTTCATTTAAATTTTTTAATTGAATATGCATATGCATTTTATAACATTTGTAGTTGTGCACATAAATCTTAATTAGTATATATGTATTATATTACCTATTTTTTAACATTTAATACATTTATTTAATTAGACAATTTTAATTAATTATAATTTATTTTGAAAATTATATACACGTACATCACTCTAAACACTTTGAGATAATGTAACATATATATATATACTATTTAATATAATTGATTATTTAATTTATTAATCTAATTAACGTTTAAATAATTTTTGAAATTTAGTTAATAAATTTTTAAAACAATTTTAAAAATTGTTTATAATATTTATAATATATTTACTTATTTTAAATTTCACCTTTTTAAATTTAAATATTTTATTTTAGTTTCAAAACTGATTTTGAAAATAAGCCCAAGGCACCATTCATACTAGGAATAACCTTTAGGCTTACTTCACCTTTCGGTTGGGTCGGCAGCCAAGTATGGCAGGGTACTTGATTACCCAAACTCGGTCTAGACACTACTTTTCTAAACACCCTACTAAATAGGTAAGCTTAATTAATTAAAACTAATGTTGCTAATCTATATCTTATAAAATTTGGGCTCTGATACCATTATTGAATCTAGGCCACATGCAATGGGTTAAGTAAGTGAATTTCAAATTTTTTACCATTTTGGATCTTACTATGCCTATGAAGTCTAAATTTATTTAGATCTAACCAAAAGAAATTTAAAATAAAATCATTAATTTATTTACTTGATTAATATAAATATTTTATTAATAAATATATAATGTGTACATGCGTATCATATGCACATATATGCATGCATCTACGTGCGACATACAATGTGTACATGGTTTAATATACCCATATATAAATGTTGTAATTTACACTGCAACGAACACATTAGCCCTTATGTATGTGTGTTTGCTGTCTATAATTGTTATATATATTAATTTAGTCATATAAATATTTATAAATGCACATATATATAATAATACACAACATTTATAATTCAAATTTTTACTATGTTGACTATGTTCAAATTTAAAATATCTTAGACAATCTTAAATCTAAATCAGATTTAGATTTAAAAGTCAATTCTAAATTCAAATGTCAAATTTATAATAATAACTCAAAATATAAATGTGTATACAAATTTTTTTCATTAACATTCAAAATACATACATACATATATATATATATATATGTATGTATGTATATTATATATATAATATTACATAATTTCAATTATAAAATAATTCTAATAATGGATATGGTCAGACTTAAACTCTTAAGGGAGTAGAATTCATCCAAGATATAGAGAAGATCACATTCTATTAGGATGCCCTGACTGATAAAAATATGGCTGATGGATATTTTAAAACCATATTTTTAGGTAGAGACTGAAGTAGGGTCACATCCTATCCTCCAACCATTAAGCCCTCGGTTGGTTAGGTCGCATTCCAATGCGTAGAGCTCTGTCGATATTAAAGGTAAAATTTTAGAGTTGTTCATAGAAAGGAACTTGTAGTAGAGATGCTTACCATTGTTTTTCTTCTATTGGACAAATGAAGAGCTTATTTTCTTTTGTTGGATAAGGGATTTTGGACTATCTAGTTATATTTTTTGCCTTAATCGGCCTGATAGATTTTTATTTAGTATGAGAAAACTATTATAGGTTCAAAGTCAGCCTAGAAAAACTATGATATTGACTATTTATGGGAATTGGGCAATTACAGGAAAGTATGACCTTTTGACCCTAGTGAATAATAGACTATTCACGATTTCCTATCTATGCATGATATTGATATTTATGTTATGACTGTGTTATAATCATATTAGTTGCAGGTATATGTTATGATTGTCATATTGATTATAAAGATACTGAAGAAGGGAAAACCCGTACCACTCTACGTTATGGTCTCACAAAGTATCTATATTTTGGTTTGAGATAGACTAATATTATTCATACTAGACTCTTTGTCTGACTGAAGTTTTTTATTTCCACCTAAACTTTCGAGTACTTAATTGAATTAGGTAGGCTGAGAATAAGGTTTCTATATTAGACGAATAAACTTCTAGTGAAGTGCAGGAGGCAAGCTATTATTTAAGAGTATTATCTCTACTGTGCAATTTAACTGCTTTTATTTATTATTGAATATATGCAATGAACGGTACTGTAATCGTCTATTATTTAAGCCTTTGATCATCCAAGGAGCATCTTCACATATCACTCGCGGAGTTATATTTGTAGTTATTATATTATATCAGAACGATGGAACCATGGGGTTATGTAATGAAATGTTAGGAATATTCAAATTGATGTACAATATTGTTTTGTTAAAGTTGGTAGATTCTTGTGCTCTTGATATTAATGATACAATAATTGATCTCATATTTTCGTCGTTAAATAATGCAAAGGATAATTGCAGCATCATAATATCTAAATTCAAGCTTCAAAATGGGGGATGTTACAAATTGGTATCAAAGCATAGGTTTACATAAAACTTAATAAAAAATTTGAAAGAACATAACCAAATAAATTAGAAGAATAAAGATTGGGGAATGAGATAATGTTATAATAGTGTACTTTTTATTTTATGTATACATATAAGTCTACATATTTATCTATACTCTCCCTTCTTTCTTGGACCATCCTATAGTACTTATAAAGACACTGTAACATCCATATCTAGCGGTTATCTATAGTATTAGCTTCCGACAACTAAATACGGCTATGTTAATGGTATCTATAATATCAGAAGCTCTTGAATATGAAACAAATCACAGATTTCAAAACAACTTTTTCTTCATTAAATTTCAAACAGATGTTCCATATTCTCAATACATAATCCTAATACGCTCCCAGGCTCAGATAAAATATACTTATTATAAAATATGCCAAGAGCGGTATATAAAGATACCCCCTTGGATGATCAGATTCATATAGTCATAATTGACTTAATACAAACACAGCGGAAATACAACAAAGCATAAAACTGCAATTCCTAAATAGCTATCTGTTTGCCTATTGCTTGCCTCCGGTAGCCTAATTCATCATCCTATAAAAACTTGAAAAATACCTTAACCCCTCAACCTACTCAAATCAATTTTGAGCACCCGAGAGTTTAAGGTGAAAACATAAACTTCGAGTCAACATAAAGCCTGGTATGAATATTACTGTACATCTCGGTTTAATATGTTAAGTAAGACCATGCCGCTTAGCAGAACGGGTTTCCCCTCACTAAGATCCTTTTAAAACATATCTTTGCAAAAACTTTTTCCTGTAATCAAAACTGGTTAGATACTATAAAGCATCATTATGTAAACATATATAAATCTCAGGTGATAAATGAACTATCTGTTCAAACACATATGTTTGTTTGGCTAACTTTTAACCTTTGGCCGAGTCAGGCCTACAAGACAATATAAACAAATTTAATCTGACTTCTGTTGGATACTCCTCTTCTGGATGGTCTGTCCTTAACTATCTGTTAAATACTTCTCTTCTGGACAGTCTGTTCCTAACTTAATCATCTCCCAGATCTTCCTAATCCAAATGGTTTTTTTGGGCTCGTCAATAACCTAACTGTATACAAACATATATTCCTTTCGGTGTGTAATTATGATTTTAGTCTACATGTGACCAAGACCCACACTGGAATTTTGAACAACAATTAGCTGGGGCCAATAGCTAATGTATAGGGCACGACCCTATACTAGTCTCATCTGGTATTCTAATATCTCAGTCATTTTCACTTAGGGATTTCTTCTCATAATTTTCCTTGAAAATCACTTTAAAATGATGTAAAACCGTTAAATCAATTTTATACAAGGAAAATATGTATATAATCTTATGCTTTACTCAAAATCACCTTGCCATGTTATATATACATAGACTTTACTCAATCTTTAGTTGATGAAAACATTTGAATATTTGAAAATACCCCTTCCGATTCCATTGAAAGTACCCATATCTAAACTTTTGAAAGCATCACTTTTGAAACCATGTAAAACCCTTTATTTATCTAGGTCAAAAGGTCAAAACCTTTCCTTTTGAAACCATACTTCAAAACTCTTTCGAAACCATTCAAAAATCTTCCATTCGAAAACATTAAAACCTTAGACATCCTATCTTAAAACACTTTAAAACATCGCCTTAGAAAACCTTCCATTTCAACGCTTTCGAAACCATTCCGAAAATACGACCTTTCGACTAAGACCTCTCGACTAAGGACTGTCGACTAAGACCTTTCGAAACCATTAAACCTTTCGACTAAGACCTTTTGAAACCATTAAGAAAATAAGACCTTTCGACTAAGACCTTTCGACAAAGACCTGTTGACTCCTTCGAAACCAAACTAACTACCTTTCGAAAGCATTAGACCTTTAAAACATAAATCTTTCAAAGGCACTTTGGGTTTAATTTAAAACATGTGGAAAACCCTCTTTTAAAACCTTTTGACTCCTTCAAAAGCTTAGCTTTCAACCTCTTCGAAAGCTTTTCTTCCAACCCTTTCGAAAGCATCGCTTTCGACCCCTTCGAAAGCATAAAACATACATTTCTAAAATAATAGGCCCCAGCCTTTTTAATACTTTAAAACACCTCTTTTGAAACCTTTTCCTAAACAAAAAGCAATGGTGTCGAAACCATCCCTTCGAAAGCATGGGAGAAGCGGCTGATTTTAAAAGACAATTTTACCTTTCGACCTAGTCGAAAGGAAATGACTTCGAAAGGTAGAAAGGCGGATCTAGGTGTTTCGACCCCTTCGAAAGCTTTAAACCTTTATTTTAAATATTTGACCGAGTCAAAAGCAACCAAGTCGAAAGCTTCTTTTCGAAAGTAAAGCATGCGTTGCTTTTGGATAATAAAACAAACATCCCCAACCTGTTCGGAAACTATGGTTTCGACCAAGTGCCCCTTTGACCTTGTCCAATATGTTACATACCAAGTTGCTTGATACCATACGCATTGGTTTCGAAAGCAATGATGTCGAAAGGTCTGGGTCGAAACCCTTAATGCCGAAAGTGGCTGAACATGCTAAAAGAATGATTTACTTGTTTTTAACTTAAAAGAGAAACATTTCAACTAACTTGCCTTTATTTATCAAATTCTTATTGGTTACTAAATACTTTTCAGAAAAGTGCTGCCAATAATTTCAGAAATAAACAATGATTTTATTTTATAAAATGCCCCTTCTCCTTAATAAAATATATAAAACATTTAAGTCTCATACCTTAAATAATTTTATATATATTCATCAAAACACTTAGGAAAAATATGGAAAAATTCCAGAAAATCTATTTTAATATGTTTTCCAACAAATAAAAATTTCAAACCCAAGTAATTATTTCTTTAACCGTAAATAATTTATAACCAAATAAATCATTTTCTTCACTAGAAAATTTATATAAAATCCACATTAATTCAGGAAATTATGAAAATTGAAAATCATCTCTAAAATATCATTTCTGATCTATATTTAAATTTTCAAGGCATTTGGATGTCATTTAATAGGGGTTTCATATCAAACATATCAAAGAAACTAATATGAACATGTATAATTCATCAACAAGCATATATATAACTTTAACCATTCAAAACATGGCATAAACTTGCAAAAACATTTCGGATCTAACTTGAAACCGAAAACTATAAGAAAATGGGATGTAGTAATCATTCACCTTAGCTTTGAGATTAAAAGATGTGAGATTTGATGTTGAGTAAGTTGATTAACTTCTTTCTCTTGAAATCCTAGCTTTATCTTCCCTTGAGAATGAAAATGGTGGCCGACCTTGATGTATTTTAGTTTGATAGAATGAAAATGAACGTGTGTTTCATTATCTAAGGGTTTAGGGTATAAGTCTCTTTTATTTTCCATTATGCCCTTACCTATTTCCTAACAAATTAATTCATGTTGTTTCATTTTGATTTACATTTGACATGGCATGGCTACCCTTAGTTAAATCAAATCTCAACCTTTTAATCGTCACATTATTTTATTTAATTTAACTAATTAAATATCCTAAATAATTTTATTAAAATATGGGGTGTTACAGACACGTATATTGATTATGAGAAATAGGTATTAGAAGTAGAAAAATAAACTTGGGAGGTGGGAGCACCATAACCAATGGAAACGTTCGATGTAATGCTTGGAATGCTAATCAAACTACCAATGCAAACGCAAATGCTAATGTTAATGTGGGTGCTAGACCTGCACCAGTTGATATGGGGATAATATACTTGTTTTTATTAATATGACACAAGCCAAAACAATGACTGGACTGATTAGAGGTAACGTTGGTAACGTAGGAGCTGCTGCACAAGAAGTGGCTGCATGTAACAACTATGCCACATTAAGTTGGATTACGCTAGCTTGGGAGGAAAACCATTCTTGGGGACGGAGAATGCAATTGAGGTGGAGGATTGGCTTCTTTGGTATTAAAGGATCTTTGCTGATCTGGGGTTAAATGGTGATCAGAAGAGGAGATTGGCTCAAGGAAATTGCAAGGGGCTACTTTGTATTGGTGGAACAGTGTCACTATGGGAGTACCAGAAGAGGAACTTAGTCTGACTTTAAAGAAAGGTTCGAGGAGAAGTTTCTGTCCAAAGCAGTGTAAATTAACTTTGTTTAGAAATTTTATGGAATTGGAACAAGGTTAATTTACTATTTTAGAGTATGATATGAAGTTTGATAAATTGTCAAGGCATAGACAAGCCATCATTAATACTCTGCTTAATAAGAATGAGAAGTTCATTTATGGATTAAAGCTGAAGACTAATAGGGCAATGATGCTACATCTTAGAGATTTGTTTAATGTCATGGTAGACATGGCTCTAAGAAATAAGGATTTTCTTTCATCTATTGGGAAACATAAGTCTGTGGACACTTCGAGTTTCCAAGGCAAGAAGGGAGCTTTGAACAGTGGAGCTTCTAAGAAGTGAAAGTCTGAAGTACTTTGCTATAAGTGCGATAAGAAATTTCACTTTGAAAACAAGTGTCACTTAGGAGATAGCAAGAAATTTGTTGATAAGAAGGGAGTGAAATGCTTTAATTGCAATAAGATGGGGCATTTCAAGAGTGTGTGTCTTGAGCCGGTCAAAGCTGAAAGAGGAAAGGTTTTAGCTTTGGAACCTACAGCTTTTGGACCAACTACAAAGGAGGAAGGAAAGGCTATGTTAGGAGATACGCTTCTTAGTCATAACATTCTTGTTAATATGTTGTTCGAACTTTTGATAGACAAGTTAGATCTAAAAGTGATATATCATATTACTTATGTACGGTGCAACTCTTGGAATGAGATGCAACTATTTAAAATTTGAATTGTTAGGTCACATGTTTGCCTAAAGATTACATGGGTTTGACTTTATAGATTTTAGGATAACCTTAGGTATGAATTAGTCAAGCTAATATGATGCTTGGATATTTTTTCGAGATAGAGTAATATCCTGAAGACACCCTAACTGCCATGATCAAACTGTATGCTCATTAGAAGAATCGAGTTTTGATGTATGTGCAATGTCGGAAGTAATAGAAGCAATAGAGAAGAAACTAATCGAGTTTTGGTAGTAACTGGGTACGTTGATATTTTTGAGCATGTTATGGGACTACCCTTGAAACGTGCCATAGAATTTCGAATAGATCAGTTGAAATTTTAAGTAGACCACCTAACAAAATGACACCTACGTGATGAAGGAGTTAAACGTGTGGGTAGTGGATTTGGAAGGGAAGATTTCTATTAGACCAAGCAATTTTCCTTTGGGAGCTATAGCAGTGTTCATGAAGAAATTGGATGGGACATTGAGGTTATGTAGAGATTACAGAAAGTTAAATAAGAAGACAAAAAGGAATCAATATCTTTTCCTAGAATAGATGATTTGTTCGATCAATTGGATGGAGCTGAGGTATTCCCACAATTAGACTTAGCAATTGATTTCCATCAATTGGGAGTGGCAGAAGAAAGTATACCATTGACGGTGCTTCTAAATGATATGGTTCGTATGAATGGTTTATCATACCCATCGGGCTGACCAAAGTGCCTTCTTTCTTTGTAAACTTGATGGGTCGATTCTACCTAGAGAATTTTGATAGAATCATGTTGGTGAATATTGACGACATTTTGATTTTTCTAGAATGAATAAGAGCATGAAGTTCATATTAGAATAGTGCTAGACACTTAAGGCAAAACCAGCTAAAAGAAAAGTTTTCAAAATGTCTTTTTTGGAAAAAAGAAGTGAAGTTTCTGGACACGTAGTTTCAAAGAATGGGTTTTCTATGGATTCATCGAAGATCGAAGCTATTAACAATTGGAAAAGACCTGAGATTGTAATTGAGAGTAGAAGTTTCTTAGGGTTAGCTAGCTACTATTGGAGACTTATTAAAGATTTCTCTCGTATAGTAGCACCGATGACTAAGCTGACAAGGAAGGTGTAAAGTTTGCTTGGACTGATAAATGTGAAGAAGTGATTCAGAAGCTAAAGCTTTTATTGACTAATGCACTAGTATTAGTCATTCCATATGTCAATAAAGATTTAGTTATATATACTAATGCATGTGGAACTAGGTTGGATGCTTTATTGATGTAGAAAGGTAGAGTCATTGCCTTTACCTCTCGACAGCTTCAACCACATGAAGTTAAATACTCTACTCATGATTTGGAGTTAGTGACAATGATCTTTGCATTGAAGATATGGAGACACTATCTTTTGGAAAAACGATTTTAATTGTTTATGGATCATGCATCCTTAAAATATTTATTCTTTCGAAAGGAGTTGAATATGAGGCAGCAAAGATGGTTGGAGTTTTTAGCAGCGTATAACTTTGAGATTGAGTATATGCCAGGAAAAGGAAATTTTTTTGCTTATGTGCTTTGTTGAAAACATCAAAATATGGTGTTGGCGATATTTTCTGAATGGAATGACTTAGAGGCATTTGCTTCTTATGGAGTTAGAATGAGGTCAACGCCAGTTCTAATTAAAGTATCGCAATGATCTTTTATTTAGAAGTTCGATATATTGATCGAAAGAATTGCAGCAAGGAAAAAAGATGATCCAATATTAGCTGATCGGATAAAGAGACTATAAGTGGGAAGTGAGATTGATGATTTGAAAGACTTTGTACTTGACCAAGGGAATGGTTGGGAAAGAAGGAACAGTTGTGTGTTCCGAATGTGGATAATCTGGGAAATAAAGTTCTTAGAGAATGTCATCAATCAAATTTTACTATTAACATTGAAGGTATAAAGATGTACAAGGATATGAAGAGGAGTTTCCTTTGAGATGGAATGAAGGGGGATATAGGCTAATAGGTAAAGCGATGTATGAATTTCTAACAGGTAAAAGCCAAACATCAAAAGCCAAGTGGATTGCTTCAACTATTAGAAGTACCCCTTTGGAAATGTGATTCTATATCGAAGGATTATATTGATGGGTTGCCAAGGTCGAATAGGGGAAATGAAAGTATTGGGTCACGGTTGAAATACTGACCAAGAGTGCACACTTTATCGTTGTTAGGTCGACAACGATGACACCTAGTTTGGTGAAGTTATTCATGAAGAACATTGTGAGATTTCATGGAATATCGAATAGCATTATGAGCGATAGAGATTCTTTGTTTACTAGTGAGTTCTAGAAGAGTATACAAGGGATATTAGGTACCAAGTTGAAGATAAATATCTCTTATTATCCACAAACTGATGGGCAAACAGAAAGAGTTAATAAGGTACTCGAAGTAAGAGCTTGTGTAATAGACTTCGGAGGGTCATAAGAAGAACATTTGCACTTCGTTAAGTTTTCCTATTATAATAGCTATCAAAATAGTACAGGAATCACACCTTCCGAAGCACTTTATGAAAGGCCATGCAAATCACCTACATGTTGGTTGGAGAAAGGTGATAGACTAACACTTGTTCGAATTTGGTGAAAGAAGCGATTGAAAAGATTGAGTTAATTCATGAAAGGATGAAGGAACCTCAATTGAGGAAGAAAAGTTATGCAGATGGAAGACGTAAAGGCTTGGAAATCTCAATTAAAGATTTTTTGTTTTCATAAAAGATCACTAATGAAGGGTGTTAAATTATTTGGGAAGTTGGCACCTGGATATGTTGGGCCATTTCCTGTTATAGAGAACATATACAGCAGAATTTGTTGTTTTCATAAATGTATCATAAAATGAAGAGGGTATTTTGTTGGCTAAGAATGAAGACATATACAGTAGAATTTGTTTCTAAGTGTATGACTTATCAAAGAGTAAAGACAAAGTAGAAGAAACCCAATGGATTATTACAGCCTTTGGATATTTCGCAGTGGAAATGAGGAGTGGGTTGTTACAGTAAGTCCTAATGTGATACAGTTTTGATGAGGAGAAATGGTGTAAATAATTATCACTACCAAGGACTGCTTAAAATAGTAAAATTGTATGTTACCAAAATTGTATTAGCGATAAATTCGATCAAATTATCACACAAATAGATAAGATGGTGTATGAATGTTATTAGTTGAATTTTTCAATATTAATTGTCGATTAAGTTTAAACCTATGAGTCGCACAACCGAAATATTGAATGCTCCAAAATATCATAGAATTTAGTTAGATTATAATTGAAATACTTTAATTAAGTTAATTAATATTTGTGAAATATTAATTATTAAATTTTATTTAAATTAGTATTTAACAAAGTACATAATAAAAGTTATATATTTACGCACTGATGTACGATATCTATAAATGTTTAAATTAGATTTAAACTAAATTATACTAATACTAATTGGGTTTGAAAGTTTAAAGGGCCCATCTAGACCTACGATCTGGCCGACTATATGGTAGCAAATGAGGGGTGTTTTTAAATGAAAATGTGATTTTGGATTAGGCTAGAAGAAGTAAACTAGGAGATTTAGATCTCCTACTTTCCATCTCCACTTTTCCCTCTTCATTATTGCCTAGTTAATCATAACCTACCCCTCATTTGATCTGATCTTTTGGAGCCTCTTCTATAATTATTCCAGCCAAAAATTGTATGTGTGGTCTTCCTTATTTTACCAAATAAATTAAATCAAATAAATATAGCGTAAGCTATGGTGATTACTTTAAGTCTATTACATATTCTGCAAGCACTTAGAATGTATCTATACATGGAGTTTGATTTAAGATTCAAGGTGCATCATCATGGCATCTATTGGTAGCATTTAATTATTTATTCATTTATGTGTGAATTTTTATCCTTGTATGTAGATAGATTAGAATTACAATACCATGAGTTTATATTCTATTATATATATATATATATTCTTGATGTTAAATCGATGTGTGTATATATTTGTATGTGCTTAAAAACATAATTTTGCACCTCTATTATTTTTTATTATGATGAAAAAAAATCAATTATATAAAAGATGATATTTTAAAATAATTTTAATCTTGTTTTAAATTCAAATTAGTTTTATATTCATCATAAATATATGTATAATTTATTTAACATATTTTGTAACGACCCGTATTTTTACGGATCGACATGTTCGTCAAAATCTGGAATTTTAGCACTTTCATGTCATTTCAGATTTTTAGGCAGATTTGTCTAAGTCCTAGGTCGTACGCGACCTAAGGGTTGTTGGCAACTTAGAGAAGGTCTGCGACTTAAGAAAAATGTTGTGAGCGACCTAAGTTTTGTTAAGTGTTAGGTCGGCTGGGAGAGTTAGCGACCTAGTAGTTGCCGAGTTAGCGACCTAGTAGTTGCCGAGTTAGCGACCTAGTAGTTGCCGAGTTAGCGACCTAGTGGTTCTGAGTTAGCGACCTAGTGGTTCTGAGTTAGCGACCTAGTGGTTCCGTGTTGGCGACCTAAGGAGTTAACAAGTTGGCGACCTAAGGAGTTAACAAGTTGGCGACCTAAGGAGTTAACAAGTTGGCGACCTAAGGAGTTAACAAGTTGGCGACCTAAGGAGTTAACAAGTTGGCGACCTTAGGAGTTAGGCTAAGTGTTAGGTCGTGTGTTGTTTTAGGTCGACTTGTGTTAGGTCGCAACCCAACTGAGTCTTAGGTAGTTAGGTCGTTAGGTTGTTAGGTCGCTGGGTTTCCTAAGTGTTAGGTCGCAAAGGAGTTAAGTCGTACATCTGTTAGGTCGCGTAGATTGCTAAGTTGTTAGGTCGCTAGGATAGTTTGTGTTAGGTCGCGTAGATCTATCTGTTAGGTCGGAGAAGCTTAGGTCGGAGAGTCTTAGGTCGGAAACGACCTAGGGAGATAGCCGTGTTGAGCGACTTAAGGAAATTTCTGCTATAAATAGGAGGGGTTGTTCTCACTTTTTGGGATCCGGATTTTGAAGCGACGAAGTGCTGCCATTTTGAGAGCTCGACTTCTACACTTCTTCACTTCTTTTCTCCACTCTAATCTAGTGCTTCCATCCATCCAAATCGAAGATCAAGATTGAAGATTCAAGAGCTTAGATTGAAGATCTTC
This sequence comes from Allium fistulosum, assembly GCA_030737815.1. Lineage (NCBI taxonomy): Eukaryota > Viridiplantae > Streptophyta > Magnoliopsida > Asparagales > Amaryllidaceae > Allium > Allium fistulosum. The sequence continues at coordinate 1,152,968,985 of CM060905.1, forward strand.
ATCTTTTCAAGAGAGATTTCATCGTTTGAAGTGAGATCTCGTCGGATCTAGCTTAGTTCTTCGCTGTCCAGATCTGAAGTTGATATCTTTTGGATTGTTTAGGTGATTTGGTGAGTGGTGATTATCTCTCACACGGATCCAAAGGAGTATATCGGATTGTTGGCTCGTTTTGGTGTTAAAATAGAGATTTCCATGCATTTTCTTCATCCTATGTGTAGATCCTTGTAGATCCATTGTTCATGATGATGTTGCATCCATTTTATCATATGTTAACCTATGCAAGTTCATTCATCAAGTTTGTAGAGATATAATCCATGTTTTCATGCTTAATGGACTTTCAACTCTTTAATTACGAAAATGCCATTATTGTTATAATTGTCTACTTAGATCATATTTGAATGCTTGATTGCTTGGATTGATGTTTGATTTGATTGCTTATTATGAACTAGATGATTGATGATTAGATTTAGATCGAAGATGATTCAAAAGCTAAGGGAAAGGCTCTTGAATTGGAAAAGTTGCTCGTGGCATATGTAGCGGGATGATGAAGCTCTTATGCATAGATTCGATGATGCGATGATGAGATGAGGCTTTGCGAGGATGTAATGAAGCGAGGCATCATATGATGAAGACTTGGTCTAATCCAGACGGGATCATTCCAAGCATGTTGATAACTCGGTGATATGATTCGAGTTGAAGATAATGAATGGATATGAGAATAGTCGTCGAGGAGGATGACTAGGAGGCTTGGATAACATCGTTGTTGAAGGTTCTAGCATGCTCTAAGCAAGGGTACGTTTGGGCAGATTCGATAGTCCCAACGGCCAACTGTTGATGGTCGAGTACTCTGGGCAGATTCGATAGTCCTAGGCACGGGCTGCGACGACGTGCGGGAGTTATGTCTAGAACCGGGGTTTCCATTAGCCCTTGACGGACGGCTGAAAGAATGTGCCGGTCATTCAATTAACGGTGATATTGAAGCAATGATAACAGTGATAGCCAGAGTCATGGATGTTTGGTTGTATCGTCATTCGGACTCAAGAGCGGTATTTTCTGGGTGCTTATCTGATTTAGGCCTTGGTACTTGGAAAACATCGCCCTTGACTCGAGTGATAGTAGCTTTACTTTAAATTGTATGCTCTGCTATGTTTGCTTCTGCTTAGTGTGTGTCTGGGGGCTATCACTGTAGAATGAGGTTGGAGTGGGAGGGTTGTATTCCTATTCCTTTTCCTTTATGCTCTTTTGGTATGTTGTTAGTTAATTTACTGCTCACTAAGACTGTTGTCTGACTCAAGGCTTTATGTTTTAATTCTTATTGCCTTGGGCTGTTCGTCCATTTTGGGACGGGCAGACTAGGTAGCAGGTGACAGGTGCTGTTCTCTTCTCACGATGCTGATATCGAAGACGAGCTAGAGGGTTGCATATTATCTTCTTATATGTACTGGATTTTTCCGCTGTTTTGTATTCTCTGAGAGTTATGTAGTGAGGCTGGATGTATTGACTATGTGGATGCTTGTATTCAACTATTATGGAGTTTTATATGATGTCATTTTGTTCTGTAAAGCTTCACTATACATATGTTCTATTGTATTTTGTCCATGCGCTGTGAGTAATACGATAGATTCTTTTGTTTTAAATCTTACCTTGACAATCGTCCATGGTCGCCTGGCACACTTTACAGCGCTATATCTCTAGATTCTATGCAGGGGTCATGGGCGGTCGTCACATTTGGTATCAGAGCATTGGTTGATCGATTTTACCCAACGCTCGCTGTCGTAACTACGTATGAGAGACGTAATTGTATTTTGATGGATGATTACTATATATAATATAGTAGCTTAGAAGAGTTTGAGTCCTTTATGCAGTTGTTTCTCTAGATGTTTTAATCATTCCTTTTTATAGATATTGAGAATGAGTCGAAGAGGGAGACCAGCTGCTAGGGAAGGCCGTGCTACTGAAGAGACTGCTGATTATGCAGCCATGTTCGAAGCTATGATGACTTCGATCATGAGAAGGATACCAGTTCCGGGGGCGGCAGTTGATGTTGGAGTTCAAGTCCAAACTCCGAAACCAGTGGATTTTGCTAAGCTGTGCAAGGATTATACTGCTCTTGGAGGGAAGGTTTTCTTGGGAACAGAATCAACTATTGAGGTCCAGAGGTGGATAGATGCTTGTAGAAGGATCTTTGGTGATTTGGGAATTGATGATGCAACTAAGAGGAAGTTGGCATCAAGGCAGCTTCAAGGGAGAGCCTCTGATTGGTGGAACTCTATTACCATCGATACTGCGGAGGAAGAGATTACTTGGGAGCAATTCCAAGCTAGATTTGAAGCTAAGTTCATTTCTACAGCTCAGAAGTCTGTTCTGTTCAAGAGGTTTGTGGAGCTCAAGCAAGGTGGAAGATCAGTTCTTGAGTATGTTTCTGAGTTCGAAGCTTTGTCCAAGTATGCCCGGTCGTATATTGAATCTGCTTATCAGAAGAATGAGAAGTTTGTGACCGGCTTGGATAGTTATCTTGGGAGACAGTTGGTGGATCATTTGGACGATTCATTTGAGAAGCTTGTGGAGAAAGCTCTTAGGCATGAGAGTCTGTTTCCTAAGGAAGGACCTGTTGTTGCTGTTACCAAGGGAGAATCTAAACCACAGCAGGGTGGAAACCAGAAGAGGAAGCAGCAGCAGCAGAAGGGTAAGGATGGCCAGAAGAAGCCGAAAGGCGAGGTAACTTGCTACAATTGTCAGCAGAAGGGCCATTTCTCTAAGGATTGTAAGAATCCGAAGGCACCGATGAAGTGTCACAACTGTGACAAGCCGGGGCATTTCAGGAAGAATTGTCCAGAACCAAGGAAGGACAGGCAGATTGTGCAAGCCTATGCTTTGGGGGCTGTTCCGTCGTCTTCGAAAGCTCCTACTGCTGAAGAGAAGGGAAAGAGTGTGGTTGTTCAAGGTACTCTTTCCCTATGTGGTGTTCCAGTTAGAGTTCTATTTGATACTGGAGCGTCGCATTCATTTGTTTGTAATGAACTAGTAGGCCGGTTAGGTTTGAAGCCGGATATTGTTGATAGGCCATTGGTTGTGACTAATCCAGTTGGGGGTTCGTCTTGTTTGTGTATGTTATGCCGTGGTCTAGTTGTGTCGAGTCATGGTTGCTCTTTTGTTTGTGATTGCTTTGTTCTGAACTTTGCGGGGTTCGGAATTATTTTGGGTATGGACTGGCTTAGGAAGTATGCGGCTAAGGTTGATTGTGAGAGGCTAGAGGTGACAGTCGAGAATGTGGAAGGGCGAAAGATTGTGATACGATGTAAGCATGAGGAAGGCGTCTTCATGAGCTTCATGTATTCGCTAGTTGTTCCACGGGATGGACTGTCTTTAGTGCCAATCGCAAATGGATTCGAGGATGTCTTTGACGAAGTCAAAGGGTTGCCGCCGCATAGAGAGATCGAGTTTCGTATAGATCTAGTTGAAGGAGCCAGACCTGTTGTGATGCCTCTTAGGCGGATGGCGCCTAGGGAACAGCAAGAGTTGAGGGTGCAAGTTGATGATCTTTTGCAGAAAGGATTCATTCGGCGTAGTGTGTCCGAGTGGGGTGCACCAGTTGTGTTTGCAACCAAGGCAGATGGATCGTTGAGATTGTGTGTGGATTATCGTGAGCTGAATAAGGTGACTAAGAAGAACAAGTATCCATTGCCGAGAATAGATGACTTGTTTGATCAGCTTCACGAAGCTAAGGTGTTTTCTCAGATGGATTTGGCAACGGGATTTCACCAGTTGAGAGTGGCTAAGGATAGTGTGCCGAAGACTGCTTTTAGGACACCATCCGGTTTCTTTGAGTGGCTGGTAATGCCGTTTGGATTGACTAACGCGCCAGCATATTTTGTGGATCTTATGAATAGAGTGTTCAGAGATCAGTTGAACAAGTTCGTACTTGTGTTCGTGGATGATATTCTGATTTATTCCAGAACTGAAGAAGAGCACAAGACGCACTTGCGTATTGTTTTGGAAATCTTACGGAAACATCAGCTGAAGGCTAAGTTTTCGAAGTGTCACTTCTGGAAGAGTGAAGTGAGATTCTTAGGCCATGTGATTTCTGGAAATGGAATAGCGGTTGATCCCGCTAAGGTGGCAGCAATCCAGGATTGGGTTAGACCTAAGAATGCGTCTGATGTGAGAAGTTTTCTTGGATTAGCAGGATATTATCGACGGTTTATCAAAGACTTCTCCAAGATAGCTGCACCGTTAACAGGATTGACGAAGAAGAACCAAGTGTTCTGTTGGGATGCTAAGTGTGAGCAAGCTTTCGGAATCCTGAAAGAGCGATTGACGAGTGCTCCTGTTTTGACTATTCCAAGTGGGAATGATGAGATGGTGGTTTACACCGACGCATGTGGTACTGGACTTGGAGCAGTGCTGATGCAGAAGGATAAAGTTGTTGCGTATGCCAGTCGACAACTGAAGCCGCATGAAAGGAATTACCCAACTCATGATTTGGAATTAGCGGCGATTGTATTTGCTCTGAAGATGTGGAGGCATTATCTGTTGGGAGTTCGATTCGAGTTGTTTACGGATCATAAGTCGTTGAAGTATCTTTTCTCCCAGAAGGATTTGAATCTTCGGCAGCAACGTTGGCTAGAATTTTTGGCATCATATGATTTTGGAATAGCTTATACTCCGGGAAAAGGTAACGCAGTGGCAGATGCGTTAAGTCGAAGACATGCAGGATTGGGAGCCATGTTTTCTGAATGGAAGAGTCTCGAGTATTTAGCTGGATTTGACTTCAGGCCTAGATGTGAATTGGAACCTGAGATGTTGGCAAACTTATCAATAAGACCCACTCTTGTGGAAAGGATTGGCGAGGGCCAAAAGCGAGATGATAAGCTTGTCAAGATTATCCGTGGATTGGAATCTGGATTGGATCCAGAAAAGGATAAAGGATTCGAGGTCGATAGAGAAGGTTGGCTTCGAAAGCAAGGACGACTAGTTGTTCCCGATATAGATGAATTGAGGAGTGAAGTTCTGAAGGAAAGTCATCACTCGAAGCTGACAATTCATCCAGGAGGAAACAAGATGTATCGGGATATGAAGAGAACCTACTACTGGGAAGGCATGAAGAAGGATGTTGGAGATTTCATTTCCAAGTGTATGAATTGCCAGTTGGTTAAAGCCGAACAGAAGAAGCCAAGTGGATTGCTTCAGCCCTTAGAAGTTCCTACATGGAAGTGGGAACAAGTGTCGATGGATTTTATTGATGGATTGCCTAGAACCAGAACGGGGAATGAAGGGATTTGGGTCATTGTGGATCGTCTGACTAAGAGTGCACGATTCATTCCTGTTCGATCGACTAGGACTGCATCAAAGTTGGCTGAGTTGTATGTGAAGTGGATAGTTCGATTCCATGGTATTCCGAAGAGTATAGTGAGCGATCGAGATCCATTGTTCACTAGTGGATTTTGGAAGAGCTTCCAGGAAGTCTTGGGAACCGAGTTGTGTTTGAGTACAGCTTATCACCCTCAGACAGATGGCCAGACTGAGAGAGTCAACCGAGTTTTGGAAGATCTCCTCAGAGCCTGTGTTTTAGATTTCGGAGGATCATGGGAAGATCACCTTCATTTGGTGGAGTTTGCGTACAACAACAGTTACCAGTCAAGTATTGGTATGGCACCGTATGAGGCGTTGTATGGAAGACCGTGTAACTCTCCGACATGTTGGTTGGAAACTGGAGAAAAGCTGATGCTTGGGCCAGAGATGATTCGGCAGACTTCAGATTGTATAGAGATCATTCGGCAACGAATGAAAGCAGCCCAAGATCGTCAGAAGAGTTATGCCGATAAGCGTCGAAAGGATTTGGAATTCGATGTAGGAGATATGGTTTTTGTGAAAATTTCTCCACTGAAGAATGTTATTAGATTCGGGAAGAAAGGAAAATTGACTCCGAGATTTGTTGGACCATTCCCGATCATCGAGCGAATTGGAAAGCTCGCTTATAGATTGGAGTTACCGGAGAAGATGTCAGGTGTGCACAATGTTTTTCACGTATCGTATCTACGGAAGTATGTGCATGACTCGAATGCAGTGGTTTCTGCTGATAGCTATGAAGATTTTGAAGTTGATCCAGTCGATAGAAGACCTCGTAAGCCGCTTCGTGTTGTTGAAACCGACACGAAACAGCTTAGGAGAAAGGTAGTTAAGTTGCTCAAGATACAATGGAGTGAAGATGATAACGACTGTACGTGGGAGGTGGAAGGGAGGATGAAGGCAGCTCATCCTGAACTCTTCAAGGTATGGCCCTAAAGTGTCGTCTCATCTCACGATATTGTAACTTGTTCTAAGTCTTAGAATTCTGTACGCTAAGCTAGAATTGGATGCATGGTTTGTTGATTGCTATGAATGGTAGGCGTACAGAATAGTCTTTGATTGCTTTGTTTGCTTGGAATTTCGGGGGCGAAATTTCTAAGGGGGAGAGAATGTAACGACCCGTATTTTTACGGATCGACATGTTCGTCAAAATCTGGAATTTTAGCACTTTCATGTCATTTCAGATTTTTAGGCAGATTTGTCTAAGTCCTAGGTCGTACGCGACCTAAGGGTTGTTGGCAACTTAGAGAAGGTCTGCGACTTAAGAAAAATGTTGTGAGCGACCTAAGTTTTGTTAAGTGTTAGGTCGGCTGGGAGAGTTAGCGACCTAGTAGTTGCCGAGTTAGCGACCTAGTAGTTGCCGAGTTAGCGACCTAGTAGTTGCCGAGTTAGCGACCTAGTGGTTCTGAGTTAGCGACCTAGTGGTTCTGAGTTAGCGACCTAGTGGTTCCGTGTTGGCGACCTAAGGAGTTAACAAGTTGGCGACCTAAGGAGTTAACAAGTTGGCGACCTAAGGAGTTAACAAGTTGGCGACCTAAGGAGTTAACAAGTTGGCGACCTAAGGAGTTAACAAGTTGGCGACCTTAGGAGTTAGGCTAAGTGTTAGGTCGTGTGTTGTTTTAGGTCGACTTGTGTTAGGTCGCAACCCAACTGAGTCTTAGGTAGTTAGGTCGTTAGGTTGTTAGGTCGCTGGGTTTCCTAAGTGTTAGGTCGCAAAGGAGTTAAGTCGTACATCTGTTAGGTCGCGTAGATTGCTAAGTTGTTAGGTCGCTAGGATAGTTTGTGTTAGGTCGCGTAGATCTATCTGTTAGGTCGGAGAAGCTTAGGTCGGAGAGTCTTAGGTCGGAAACGACCTAGGGAGATAGCCGTGTTGAGCGACTTAAGGAAATTTCTGCTATAAATAGGAGGGGTTGTTCTCACTTTTTGGGATCCGGATTTTGAAGCGACGAAGTGCTGCCATTTTGAGAGCTCGACTTCTACACTTCTTCACTTCTTTTCTCCACTCTAATCTAGTGCTTCCATCCATCCAAATCGAAGATCAAGATTGAAGATTCAAGAGCTTAGATTGAAGATCTTCATCTTTTCAAGAGAGATTTCATCGTTTGAAGTGAGATCTCGTCGGATCTAGCTTAGTTCTTCGCTGTCCAGATCTGAAGTTGATATCTTTTGGATTGTTTAGGTGATTTGGTGAGTGGTGATTATCTCTCACACGGATCCAAAGGAGTATATCGGATTGTTGGCTCGTTTTGGTGTTAAAATAGAGATTTCCATGCATTTTCTTCATCCTATGTGTAGATCCTTGTAGATCCATTGTTCATGATGATGTTGCATCCATTTTATCATATGTTAACCTATGCAAGTTCATTCATCAAGTTTGTAGAGATATAATCCATGTTTTCATGCTTAATGGACTTTCAACTCTTTAATTACGAAAATGCCATTATTGTTATAATTGTCTACTTAGATCATATTTGAATGCTTGATTGCTTGGATTGATGTTTGATTTGATTGCTTATTATGAACTAGATGATTGATGATTAGATTTAGATCGAAGATGATTCAAAAGCTAAGGGAAAGGCTCTTGAATTGGAAAAGTTGCTCGTGGCATATGTAGCGGGATGATGAAGCTCTTATGCATAGATTCGATGATGCGATGATGAGATGAGGCTTTGCGAGGATGTAATGAAGCGAGGCATCATATGATGAAGACTTGGTCTAATCCAGACGGGATCATTCCAAGCATGTTGATAACTCGGTGATATGATTCGAGTTGAAGATAATGAATGGATATGAGAATAGTCGTCGAGGAGGATGACTAGGAGGCTTGGATAACATCGTTGTTGAAGGTTCTAGCATGCTCTAAGCAAGGGTACGTTTGGGCAGATTCGATAGTCCCAACGGCCAACTGTTGATGGTCGAGTACTCTGGGCAGATTCGATAGTCCTAGGCACGGGCTGCGACGACGTGCGGGAGTTATGTCTAGAACCGGGGTTTCCATTAGCCCTTGACGGACGGCTGAAAGAATGTGCCGGTCATTCAATTAACGGTGATATTGAAGCAATGATAACAGTGATAGCCAGAGTCATGGATGTTTGGTTGTATCGTCATTCGGACTCAAGAGCGGTATTTTCTGGGTGCTTATCTGATTTAGGCCTTGGTACTTGGAAAACATCGCCCTTGACTCGAGTGATAGTAGCTTTACTTTAAATTGTATGCTCTGCTATGTTTGCTTCTGCTTAGTGTGTGTCTGGGGGCTATCACTGTAGAATGAGGTTGGAGTGGGAGGGTTGTATTCCTATTCCTTTTCCTTTATGCTCTTTTGGTATGTTGTTAGTTAATTTACTGCTCACTAAGACTGTTGTCTGACTCAAGGCTTTATGTTTTAATTCTTATTGCCTTGGGCTGTTCGTCCATTTTGGGACGGGCAGACTAGGTAGCAGGTGACAGGTGCTGTTCTCTTCTCACGATGCTGATATCGAAGACGAGCTAGAGGGTTGCATATTATCTTCTTATATGTACTGGATTTTTCCGCTGTTTTGTATTCTCTGAGAGTTATGTAGTGAGGCTGGATGTATTGACTATGTGGATGCTTGTATTCAACTATTATGGAGTTTTATATGATGTCATTTTGTTCTGTAAAGCTTCACTATACATATGTTCTATTGTATTTTGTCCATGCGCTGTGAGTAATACGATAGATTCTTTTGTTTTAAATCTTACCTTGACAATCGTCCATGGTCGCCTGGCACACTTTACAGCGCTATATCTCTAGATTCTATGCAGGGGTCATGGGCGGTCGTCACATATTTTCTTATACAAGTGTTTTTGAAAATTTAAAAAATAACTATACATATAAATTAAAACTGAATATATATACATTTAATATATAAATAATTTACATATCTAGGTTTTAATTATATATTTGTATACATTAATCTACAAAAATAAACATATTAGTATATATATTTTATATACGATATAACAACTTCCAAAAATAATTTTTTTCATTTCCACAAAGAAATTAATTTAAAATAAATTAAAACTGTACCAATTTATTAAAAAGGAAAAAAACTTTTGATTTTGTCAAAACATTTTAGGCCAAAAAAAAAACTAAAAAAATTAAATTCTGTTCTTTTTTAATAATTTTATATTTATAAAGAGGGAATTAGGGAAAAGGACAAACTTTGAAAAAAATTTAGGCTGAAGGACAAATGCTAGTTATAAGTAGCATTATATTCAACTTTTACACTATACAAAATGCTAGTTATATCAAGCATTATATTTAGTTTTACACTATACAAAATGCTAGCTATAACAAGCATTGTCCTTCAGCCTAAAAAACAAACATGTTGTCCTTCGGCCTAATTTTTTTTAAATTTGTCCTCGTGCCTATTTTCTTGATTTATAAATTAGTATTTTATAAAAATTAAATAAATATATATATGTATGTTATATGCATTTTTGAAAGAAAAAAATGTTTAATTCGCGTGCGTGTGTGTGTATATATATGTATTTAAATTAAATTTTATGAGATATAATTTTGAATCTAGGAATGATTTTAAATTTGGATAGTTCTTTAACTAATTTTAATATTGAATTTTGAATTGGTGTTATATTTAAAATATATACATATAATTATTTTAGTGCATATATGTGCATGTGTGTTCATTTGTATGTATATATTAAATCTATATATGTGAATTTATTTTAAATTATCTTGTTTTCAAAAAAAAATTGACAACAAACGTGTATATAAAGGGCTAATGTGTCTATTATGGTGTAAATCCCAGCACTTAGATACAAACATATTAATCATGTACAATTATATGTTGCACGTGCACGTACACATATATGTGTGTTTGATACACATGTGCACGTTATATATAACTTATATATATAATTTAATCATACATTAGAAAGATATATATATATATATATATATATATATATATATATATATCATTAATGATGACTGCCTACAAGCCCTTTTTTCTTTCCATTATCGTCACTTACATCTAAAATAATTTCCCCTAACGCTTCGCCTTCCCCACAATCAACCTGCTTTGACCCCGTCTCCTCAATTCCTAAGAAGAAGAAAGCCTTGCATCAATACTCTAACTCTATAGATCCAAATCCACTTTTCTTGGACTCTTCTCTGAAGCCTTTGGTTGTCGATACTCATCAACGGTACTTGTCTCTATTGATGTTGCTTTCGATCCGCATTCAAATCCCTTGCTACCACATGCCTTTGTTGTTGCATGCTTCCATCATTTTTAATGAATCTATCTGTTTCCCCGACAGTAACTTCCAACGTCGCTCATTTGTCTAATGCACACATGATCGTTCATGTAGATTGTATCGTTGGTAATTCTTCTCTTACTCTTGTGGTACCTGTCATTAATAGTCCAAACATAACTGTAGTCCTCGTTGGGACGTTTCACATGAGCATATATCTCGCAAGCAATCACCATTTAGTGCAGTTGCATGTGGTTTTTGTGGAGAATTGGTTGTGAGTGTTGTTGGAAAGCAATGTTGTGCTAACTATAATAGTATGGATCACTCTCCTGAATGCACTTATCATGTTTGTAATAATGCACATGCCAATTTCCGAGCATTATCATTGCACCCCAATATACTCAACTCCCACAGACTGCTACATTAGGATGAATTTAATGTTCGCCCTGTGACTGTTAATACATTGAATCCTATTACACAACTAAATGCTCTTATAGTGGTTTAAAATGGACTTCTCTCTTTAAATCCTTACCTCGAAGTGCCAGTGTGTACTCACCCAAAACATTTGAAACACTTTAGATAGACGAAGTCGTGGTTCTTCCTATAAAAGTGGTACAGGAGGGTTTAGGTTTTTGGTTGGATTATTTAGCTGGGTTTTTCTTTGATGGAAATCCCCCTTACAACTCGGATAGAGACCGTTGTCGCCAAGTATGGAAACATAAGGTTATATTGCAAGTACACTCCAATGACTCAGTGTTTTACTTCAAAATCCCTAATTTGGATGAGCATCAACGCATTCTTGAAGCGGAATAATCTTTGTAGAAGAAAATTCTTTCATCATAACTACTTGGAACCCTCCGTGGATGACTCTAAGGAATAAATCCTATATATTCCTATATGGGAACATTTCTCTCACATTCCCTCTATCTTGCAACTGATGATCGCCCTAGATTAGCTAGCTAGCCTAGTCTTAAGTGTTTTGACACTAACACTATAGCTGGGAAGCAGTTGGTGCATGCGAAGGCACTGATTGAAATTACAATGGATAAACCTCTACCTTCGAAAGTCAAGGTAAACTTACAGAGAGACATGTGGAAATTGTAGATGCTAGGTATAGTTGGGCTCTTGATATATACTCTACCTTCCACTTCATTGGACACACTGTCAACACCTACAAATGAGACACACATGAAACCCCTATTTCATCCTTCGACATAATTCCACTTCCTATGCCTTCGATCAGAAGATGGGTCCCCAAGACTTTACCTCCTTCCCTTGAAGTTGATCCTATTGCTAACACTACTCCTCATACTCTCCATCGGTTGCCATAGGTTTTGTTCTGACCAAGGTTGGTCCTTCTTTTGACCATATTTCTTGGCATTCTAGTGAACTCATTTAGCACCATGACAGGACTCTTATGAGATTTGACCTAAAGTTTGGTGGATTCTATAAGTACATTAGTGAAGCTGGGGAAAACATATATCCTTATTACATTGCTATTAGAGATAGACTCACTCTTGCTGATAAGGGCGACATTGGGGAACGGAACTGGAGCATTTTAGCTGATGACATATGAGACATGCAATATGTCTTCCGCAGTGAAACAACGGTCCTCAATCTACGCATTTTCTTTGGGTATATAAATGTTTTTGGGCCAGTTTCTTCATTTGATTTAGTGGTACCTCCGCTTCTAAGGAGGATTAGATTTGTTTTCATTTGTAGTTGTGACACCTATTGTCTTGCTATGTGCTATTATGTTAAATGTAGTTGTTGAGGCGCATGTGCCTCGTAACTGAGTATACCTTGTACAAGTGGTACAACCATTATACTTCGGTTTGTATATGCAGAATAATATTATTTTGCCCATCCGTATATCTCACTTGTATAAACATATAAAATCTTTATATTAATAAATTAAATAAAATATTGATTTTATTTAAAATTTATTTAGATTAGATCTAAATTAATTTGGATTTCATAGGCCTAGTAAGATCAAAAATGGAAAAAAATGAAATTCACCTATTTAACCCGCTGCGTGCTGGTCTAGGTTCGACCATGGTATCAAAGTCCAATAGCCTATATGATCTAAATTAGCAGTATTATGGCCAACTTATTAAGCTTATCCATTTAGTATGGTGTCTAGAAAAGTAATGTTTGGGCTGGGTTTGGATAATTAAGTACCTTACCTTACCTGGCTACCGACCTGACCCGAAAGGTGAAGTAAACCCAAAGGTTATCCCTATTATAAAGGCCTAAATTAATATGGAGCTTGGACTAATCTTTCATAAACGGTTTTGAAATCAAAATAAAATTTTAAATTTAAAAGGTAAAAACTAAAAAAAGTAATAATTTTATAAATGTTATATAATAATAAAATAAAGTGATTATTTTTGAAAATTATTTATAATTAATTTGACAAATAAATTAGATAATTAATCAAAAAGTTAATTAATTATTAAACAATATATATATATATATATTGCATTATCTTAAAACATTTAAGGTAGTATGACTATATATAATTAATTATAATTAAAATTGTCTAAATAAAGAAATTAGTTAAATGTTAATTAATAAATAATGTAAAACACACACATACAGTTATATATTTATATGTATATGTATATGTATATGTATATTAAGATATATATGTATAACTATAAATGTTACAGTACATATTCAATTTAAAATATTTAAATGAATAAAATTAATTAAATTAAATTGTTAATTAATCAATCGATTAAATTAATTAAGCAGGATTTAATTAATAAAATTAATATAAGATTATACTAAGATTATTATTTAAATTTATTAAATTATAAAATGTTATAGCAAAATTAAACCTATATAATATGAATGTATAATGAAAGGTGGAACGATAAGAAATCCAAAATCAACTTAACGGAATAAATACATATGTATACTAGTATACCGTGATTTTAGATGTGTCCGACACTTGATTCATGATGCTATTTCATAGGAAGTAGATTATTCCATAAGGCGATATTACTCAATTAAATGTATTAAAGATTATGAATCTTTAATATAATTTTCATCCTCTAACATTTATATTAGATTACTTGCATACTCCTTAGTTATTGGGCTTTCCTCAAGCTAAGGATGTTGTGTGTACTACTATTAGTACATAAAATAGACGAGGTAAGATAAATGCACATATTTGTTGTGCTTTCCTTAAGGTATGTGCATTATACTTAAGTCGTCGCAAAATGGTAGGTTTAAGTGAACAATCTCTCTTTATTTGTTTTGTTTTCCTCAAGGTGAAGATGAGATTAAAAGACCACAATGTTGGGAGTTATATGTGATTCGACCAGTAAAGCGTTATCCATCGTATGCACGTCCATGATTTGTCGAGCTTCTTCAAGGTCAGAATCCCAAGGCATAAAAGTCCTGCACTCAGTAGAGAAGATGAAAGACTTCTATGTTTCATTTTAGAGTTTTAAGAAATATGTAATGACCCCACTGCGATGCCCAGTTTAGAAAAGAACATTACAAGTAATGTCGTCTGCTAATCTAGAGAATACGGCTTGTTAGGGGAGATCGAATGTGAATATATCATTCTACTAACACCGACACGTTATTTATACCTTTTTCACTTAATATCTGAACTGAATTTGACGTGTACAGTATTACTACAAAGTAATAGACACAGCGATTTCTCAGAATCAGAACAATATGTCATATAAATAACAGTCACAGATCACAGCGAAATAAATCTCAACTTATACATATACAAACTATTTAGTTTACAAAATGAAATACTAAACTCAATTGTTATACAAGTTTAACAATTCTCTAATCTCAATTTTATATCTTATAAACATATTCACAAATTTCCTAAATGAGATAAACTAAAAAAATCAAAAGTGTTTATCTCCTTGCTAGCCCAAATATCCAATGGTCAACTTATCCTGTAACCTGAAAAGTCTCGTCCTGACCCGAGCAAAATAACACCCGGGTCAGACTATCTCTAAATATCCAATATGGTGAGAACATAATATAACACTATTGGATTAGAAATTTGCCGAAAAATTTCTAATTAAATTTAACCGCAAGCGCACGGCGTACAAAAGTTAGTACGTGGCGAGTACGGGTCGGTCCGCAGGGAATTGTTAAGATTTTAAAATTTTCAATTCAATCAAATTAGACCAAAGTGAGATGAAGTTGTTAACTACAAAAAAGAAGCTAAAGCTAGAATTAAAATGTGATTTAAAAACTATTAGACTAGAGAACAATTTAGAGGCAAATCCACTCTCATATTTTTGTAAATCAACAAACAAATAATTTATGATCTCTAACTTTGATATTAAGTGAAATAATCATTGCATTTATCATAAGTATGGTATGTTTATGTTATTAATTAACATAACTCAAGCCATCAAACTATAATACAACAATTATACCACTTAAATTCTCACGATAATGAAGCCAAAGCAAAAGCTATTTTAAGTATGATCTATTTACTATTGTAACTAGTAATATAGATCATCAAATTTCATTTTTACTTTCATTTCAAAAATGGATTAGTAAATGATGATGTAAATTGTGTTTATGTTGAATAAGAATAGCTCATTTGAATAAGCAATATAAGCTATCAAACCCACTTATATAAACTTACATCAAAATTCACTTTCATGAAGCATAGACAAAGAGATCATAAATCATAAAAATGTTGAAATTACATAAAGTTAGAGAGATTTATTACCCCTAAATTGAAGGGGTTTAGCTACTCATTTGTGTTATCAAATCAACACTTGTAAATTTCAACATTAAAAAGCAAAGAAATTAAAACTAAGAAAAGGAAGAAAGAGAGATTAACTACTAACTATTTGCATAAAAATTAAAGCTACACTACTTGCATAAATGTAAATCTAAGCTATGAACATTAAAAGAAAGAGAGCATAGAAATAAACATTAACGATAAAATAAAGAAAAGCATGTAGAAAAGAGAGAAGAAAGAGGCTTGGAAGCCATTTTTATTTCATGTAATATTGCCATTACAACTTGCTCTTTTTAATTTCCTAAGTAATGTGAAAGAGTAGATGATATGTTCATGTACGTAAAAGGTATATTTATACATGCATAAAACCCTAATTCTATTTTTAGGGTGCTTCCTAAAATTCCCTTTAGGAAGTGTGGCCACTAATTAACCATTAGCCACTAATCAATCCATCATTAAAAGTGCATGAAGCTTTAACCTCTACTTAGTTGTTCATTAGCTTCTAATTGTAGCTTTAGGCAAGCGGGTGGGGTCCTCCATGTTCATGGTCTTGAATTATTTCCTCTTCATTCCTTTGTATTTCCTTGTGCATGCATATATCATCATGAATCCATCTTCCATATGCATCAAAATATCCTATAAAAATCATAAAATTGTCCAAGTAAAAATTCTCAAATTGACACATGCACAAAAATGACAATTTTGCCCCTGGATGAAGATGAAAATATGATGATTTGAAAATAATTGAATTTTTGGTTTTAACATGGAAAAATGCCCAAATATGATGTTTATTTAAATAAAAGAGATAAAATATGGATGTAAATATATGCACATTTACGTGCACATCAAATACCCCCACACTTATCGTTTTATTCGTCCTCGAATAAAGGAAAACTAAGATAAATCCATTTTCGTAGGGAGCACGATTGCATTGAGCATATGCAACAAGCCGTTAAACCTCTGGGTATCCCCAGTAGGACGAGTGTTGTCTCGTGAGGGTTTTCAGTGGATACTACCCACAAAATCCAAATGCAAAGTGAAAATATTTACAAAGTGCAAGATTTATTTACAATAGGATGAATGCAAGTTTTTGAAAATATTTACAAATGGAGGATTCACTTTCAAATCGACACTCATAAGTTAAATATAGGTTTTGGTCGTAATCTTGAAAATTTAAGTCATTTACTTGTCAAAATTTCCAACAAAAATTAAGTTATCATAGCAAATCGACAATAGTTTAACTCGTTGTTTCGGTCGATAATATAGTGTAACTATGAAATAGATCCTTAGTTGATTATCAAAGTTTATCAGAGTGGTATTTTCATATCTTTCCAATAACAAGTCAAATCAAACAAGTTAAAGTGGTATTTTCTTTTCGATTTTTGTTAACAGTTTTTCCAAGATTTATTTATTTGTCGATTTGAAACTTCAACTTGGCCATAAGTCTGAGGATGATACGGAGTGGATAACTTGTGGGTTATCGAGTATTTTTTCATTAAAGTTTCAAAAGAACGGTTACAAAAATGGGTTCCGTTATCACTGATTATTGTGCGAGGTGTGCCAAACCTCAAAAAGATGTTTTCTTTGAGAAATTTCACAACAATTCTATGGTCATTGGTTTTGCAAGGAACGGTTTCGACCCATTTTGAGACGTAATAGACAGCGAGAAGGATATACAAGTTTCTAAAAGAATTGGGAAAAGGTCTCATAAAGTCGATACCCCAAACATCAAAGATTTCAATCGTAAGAATGGGGTTTAGAGGCATCATATCTCATCGAGAAATTCGTCCAAGCATTTGACATCGATCGCAAGTTTTACAAAATTCAAACGAGTCTTTGAAAAGAGAAGGCCAATAGAAACCACACTGAAGCACCTTTTCCGCAGTTTTTCGAGGGCCGAAATGTCCACCGCACGCTTGATCGTGGCAGAACGAAAGAACACTCCTGATCTCATTATCCAGAATGCAACGTCGGATGATTTGGTCGGGACAATATTTGAACAAGTATGGATCGTCCCAATAGAAATATTTCACTTAGGACATGAATTTGTATTTATCCTGTTTGGACCAAGATGAGGGAGTTTCTTTAGTGACTAAGTAGTTCACTATATTAGCGTAATATGGATCGATCGAAATTGAAAGAAGTTGTTCATCGGGGAAGTTTTCATTGATTGGCAAAGAAGATGGTGCGTACGGAATACGAGACAAGTGATCGGCTATGACGTTATCGGATCCTTTTTGTTTTTAATTGTAAGGTCAAATTCTTAAAGTAAAAGTGTAATGACCCTAAAAGAAAAAAAAATGGAAGTCACATTTATCTTAAGAATTTCTGAAATTATAAAATATATAATGCATTAAAACAGAAAAAAAAACTTGTTAATAAATAAAATGTGCATAGGAGCTTCTGTTTGATAAAATGCAAGGAGTTAAGGTGATTAAAAATTGGGATTCAAATCAAATGTAGTTCCATGTCCAAAGAATTATATAAATACATATATTTAATATATGGGATATTTTCTGTTTTATTTAAAGACAGAATAAAATGAAGTATAATATATGGTTTAAACGTCTTATATATATATATATATATGCTAGAAATAATTAGCATGACATATGTGATTTTTTTTTAACACATAAAGGTGTATAAGGAGTTGATGTTTTAACTAAAGGCAGAAAAAAAATATACAGGATCAAATATGAATTTTATATTTATTTCAAGCAAATAACATAGTGTGAATGATTTCTACATCACATGATAATGTATGATAGTATGCATGATTGAATGGAAATGGTAGTTAGGTAGAAAGCACAAGGGGGTTTGCAGTTTCCTTAAACTTAGAAGAAATAAAAATAAACAAGGGGTCACATGCATATGGCATGAGTAAAATAGAGTCATGAAAATGGCATGAAGTGTTCAAAATGCTTGATTCCCGAAATAACTAATTGAGGTAACCAAAAGTGTGCATTCCCAATTAAGGACCAAACAGGGAAATAATTTGTGCATGAATATCTAAGGGCATCAAGGAAATTACCCATTTTTCTTAAACCCTAGAATGGTTTTATAAATACTTACACATAACCATATCCACCATTCTCTCGGGATCAAAACAAAAATAAAATAAAATAGGAGAAATATTAGCTTGAAACTTTGGAGGATTTGCTGTTCAGGGGATCAAGGCAGTAAAAGGAGAACACTATGTGAGTATTTATCCCTTTGTATGCAATGGCATTAAGTCCTCTTGTAGGCAGCCTAAAATGTTATAAATCATTTAAAATCTCTGAAATGATTTGTTATGGGTGAGATGGATGTTTGTTTGTGCATTCTTGTTTGGGGTTTTAATCTGTATGTGGGTTTTCAAAGTTAAAATGGTTTGAGCATTTTTGTTCTACTTTATTATGAAGTATGGATCTAAATTATTTAGGAAATAGGTAGCAAGACAGTGATCTAGCTCATGTTTATTTCTTGGATAATGAAGCATGAAACTAAATATTCATATCATAAGTCAGAGGAGAATTTCTGGGTTTTTGAGGGATTTCCTAAATAAAACCGTTATCCATATATTCACAAAAATATAGAATAAAGATAGTAGGATCATAATGCTCAAACTATTTTTAGGAAAAACCCTAGGTAGGCTGGGGTATTTTCTGTAATAAGGAAAATAAAAGAATCAGCACGAATCGGATTTTTTGAGGAATGGGGAACATGGGGTTGAACCAGAAAGTATTAAAGAAGATAAGCCTTTCTGAAACATGAGTGAATCGAGAGTTTTTATGATTGAATTCCTAAATATAAGCTTAATAAAATAAGCAGAAACTGGAGGGGGATTTATTAAAGAAAATTAAATTGGTCATTTGGGAGTTAGTCAAGGATCTGCTTGCTTCAAGTGGGAGTAAGTATATGCATGGTGCAACTGCACCCTGAGGCCTTTGTGTGTTGGAATATATTACATAACCTGGGAGTTTCCTTCACAATGCATACATGGTGTTCATTTGACAAGGAGTTAAAGACCATAAAATAAATGGGGAATGGGGTTTAAAAATCTGGATTATAAATATCCAGATATGGAGTTAAATCAATCAAGTTTAAACATTGTGCTTTGATTAATTGCTGGGTGAAATTGGGAGTATAAAATCTGAGTTTACTTATTCAGAAATGGAGAAAAATGAATTAAGAATTATATATATTTATTTATTTTGATTGTTTGCTGGGTATTGTTTGAATGAATGAATGTGTCCTTGTATCACTTGGTATTAACCAATAATATGCTAAGTATGAAATCTGCTAAATTAGGAAGACATTGCAAGTACACCAAAAATTATGAAAATGTGTATAAATTTGATAAATGCTCATACCAGTGAAAACTGACCCTTTTGGTTGCCCTTGCAATCATCTGGGTGTCTCATTAAAATTGGGCAGCTCAGTGAATTGCTTGTAGGAAATTGAAGTTGGCTTGATGGATGAAGAAGGCATTAGCTGCTAGTATAAATAAAAGAAGCTAGTTTTAAATTTGTAGTTGTTTTGTAATGAATTTATTAGTCAGGTTTTATGTTGTAGTTGAAGTTAACTGGTAGGGAGTTTTCTAAGTGTTTGGATTAAAATATTGCCTGAACTTTATTGCCTGAACTTATATTATGATTTATGAAAATTAATGAGCTAAGGTGGTTGAAAAAAAAATGAGCTCACAAGATTTGAGTAGGGGTATTCAAGAGAAATGAATTTGTGCATGGCAAGTAAGTGATACAGGCTTATGCATGAATTCTGGAGTAAGAATCAATTAACATGCATTTGTGTGTTTGATTACTAAAAGGAAAAAAAATGTATGAAAGAAGTAAACCTGGAAGTAATTGTGTTTTTGGTTAATGGATTAAATGTATATGGATGCATTTCCAGGAATTTAAATTAGGCAGAAACATGCTTGTGTTAGGAATAGATCCTTGTAGAAGTTGGTTAATATGAGGGATATTGGTTTGCAAGTGGTAAAAGAGGGACTATGGTCGGCCTAGATGGCCATGGGTCAAACTCTTGTAGCCTGGAAACGTTTTATTTCAACTCATGAAGTGTAAATGTTTCCAACTCCAAGCAACACTCAAATGACACCAAGAATTTTCAATAAAACACCAAGTACTCAAGTCTGCACCATGTTAAACTTAAAAATGCAGCATGGCTTTAATTGTTCAACCTGAATTGGTAAATAGGAATTAGTTCCAATGTCCATGCCTGCAAATATAATTTTTGAAGTAAATTTCATACCAGTACTTGATAAATGTCATAAGAACAATTAAATGCCATTTCAGTGCTAATAGAATTATTTAGGCAGAAAGTTTAGAAACCATAAAAAAAATGCACTATGAATATTATACATATAAGTATTGTAATTGCTAAAAATCTACCTCTTGCAGTAGAACAAAATTAGGGATGAGATAAATGGTTATGTTGACAACATATATGGTACTTTGTTGCCTGTTGTTCTCTTTGCAAAATTTGTTAGCTCTAAAAGGCAAAGAGAAACAATTATATATCATCAAATATGTAATTGTCTTAATATGTTTTGTGCACTGATATGATTATATTGGTAAATCCAGGGTTTTGGGGAAAATATTTGGAAATTATTCAAATATTCAAATATAGAAGAAATGGGGTTTAGTGGTGAATTCCTTTTGTATGCTTTAAAAAAAAATCTATGTGTTTTAGAGTGAGGGTCACCACAGTTGGTATCAGAGCTATGTTTTAAATAACATAGTAAATATTATTGTATGCATATGGATGTTTAAATGCATTATTTGAATTATTGGTGTTGGATGCTGTTGTTTTATGTTTGGAAAAAAAATGTGTGCATGTGA
This sequence comes from Allium fistulosum, assembly GCA_030737815.1. Taxonomy (NCBI): domain Eukaryota; kingdom Viridiplantae; phylum Streptophyta; class Magnoliopsida; order Asparagales; family Amaryllidaceae; genus Allium; species Allium fistulosum. Next base: position 1,152,990,147 of record CM060905.1, read on the forward strand.
TACATGCACAGTGTGCACAGAAATAAAATAAACAAAGTAAAGACACCAAGAATGATGGGGGTAAACAAACTAACATAGAAATCATATTTATAGCAATATGGTAGGATCAAGACATCACACAGGTGCAGGACCATCACATGAGCCACCTGTGATAAATATGGAGGATTTTGTGAGAGCTTTGAGAGATGGAATAGCACCAAGGCATGACAACCCTCATGAGGAGCTCTCCAAACTGCTCAAGACATGCACCAATTTGGGAGGAAAGGATTTTGAAGGCACTGAAGGAGCTATGGGTGTTCAAACTTGGATAAGAACTATGGAGAGGGTCTTTGCAGATATGCAAGTCAATGACCAAAGGAAGAGACAGATAGCTTCAAGGAGGTTGAAGGGGGTTGCACTGGATTGGTGGGAAGTTGTGATAGCAGGAAGACCAAAGAATGACATCACTTGGGATGAATTCAAGGTCATGCTTGAGGCTAGGTTTGTCCCAGCATCTGCTAAGGCCACACTGCTAGAAGACTTTATTAGATTAAGGCAAGGAGGCATGAGTGTGAATGAGTACACTTAGAAATTTGAAGGATTGTCTAAGTATGGAACGGTGTTAATAGGGAATGAAGAAGCAAAGAATGCAAGGTACATTCAAGGCTTGAACCCTAGTCTGTCAAGGGCAATGTTGCCATATAAGGATAAAACCTTTGATCAAGTAATTGATCTAACTCTCTCATTTGAGCAACATGATGCCACTAGAGAGAAATTCAGGAACATAAAGTTCAACAAGAAGAAGGGAGGTCAGAACAAGGTGCAACCCTATGACAAGAGCAAGGCAAACAAAGGAGTTAAGAAGGGGAAGGAGCAGTAGCACCTAAAAGCAAGAAACTCACTCATTGTTTTAATTGTGGAAAAGCTGGACATTATAGTAACCAATGCCCTGACCCTAAAATACCTAGAGGAGGCTGCTATAATTGTGGAAAGATGGGTCATCTAAAGAAGGATTGCCCAGAGACTAATAGAAGAACAGCAAGGATAGGAGCTTTGGCAGCAAACAACACTGGAAATGTTGGGCAACTTGAAGGTATAATTTTTATTCATACCCAACCAATATCAGTAATATATGACACTGGTGCCTCACATTCACTAATATCTCTGGAAATTACAAAGAAATTAGCACTTGCTTGTGTTTCTGTTGATCAACCCTTAACCGTACACAGCCCCATAGGGAGTTATTGTATGTTAGGGATGAAGTGTATGGGTCTGAAATTAATTATAGGGGGTTATGAATTTAATTCAGATCTATATACTTTAAATTATCCTGGTATTGGGGTAATTTTGGAGGTGGATTGGTTAATGAAAAACAAAGCAATTTTAAATTTAGAAATCTTACTATTTCTTTGGATACAAATGAAGGCAAAAGAATTACAATTCTAAGTGAAATAGTAAAGAATACATGTTTTAATAAAATCTGGAGTATTAATGAAGTTCAAAAGGAATTGAAAATAGAGGAAATCCCAGTAGTCAATGAATATATAGATGTGTTTGGAGAAGTGAGGGGAATTCCTCAAAACAGGCCAGTTGAATTTAAAATAAAATTAATGCCAGGAACTAGCCCAATCATTAAGAAGCCTTATAGAATAGGTCCAAAAGAGTTAGTGGAATTAAAACACCAACTAGAAGAGTTAGAAGAGAAGGGGTTCATAAGATCAAGCAGTTCTAGTTGGGGTTCCCCAGTGCTCTTTGTCAAGAAGCATGATGGAACAATGAGGATGTGTGTGGATTATAGGGATTTAAATAAGGTGACCATCAAGAATAAGTATCCACTGCCTAGAATAGATGATCTATTTGATCAATTGCATGAAGCTAAAATATTTTCAAGGCTAGACTTAGCCTCTGGATTTCACTAAATGAAGGTTGCAGAGGAAAGCATTGAGTACACAGCCTTTAACACAAGATATGGCCATTATGAATTTCTAGTAATGCCAGTTGGTTTAACCAATGCTCCCTCCTATTTTGTAGATTTAATGAATATAATTTTTAGAGACTTTTTGGATAAATTTGTTTTGGTATTTATAGATGACATATTAATTTATTCAAAGTCAGAAAATGATCATGCTATGCATCTACATTTAGTATTATCCAGGCTTAGAGAACATGAATTAAAAGCCAAGTATTCAAAGTGTATATTTTGGCAACATGAAGTGAAATTCTTAGGACACATAGTGTCACAGCAAGGGGTGAGTGTGGATCCAAGCAAGGTCATTGCAGTTCAATCATGAAGTAGACCCAAAACAGTGACTGAGGTGAGATCATTCTTAGGTTTGCCAGGGTACTATAGGAGGTTCATCAAGGATTTTTCAAGAATAGCCGCGCCAATGACCAAGCTAACAAAGAAGAACCAACCATATGTGTGGACTAAGCAGTGTGATCAAGCCTTTGAAAAATTGAAGCAATCATTGGTGAAGGCTACTGTCTTGCAAATCCCAGAGATAAATGAAGGAATGGTTGTATACACTAATGCTAGTGGGTCTGGGTTAGGTGCAGTGCTCATGCAACATGGCAAGGTGGTGGCATATGCATCAAGACAGCTTAAACCCATTGAGACCAAATATGCAACTCATGATTTAGAATTAGCTGCAATAGTGTTTGCATTAAAACTTTGGAGGCATTATTTGCTTGGGGCAAAATTTGAATTATTCACGGATCATCAAGCATTGAAGTATTTATTTTCTCAAAAAGATTTGAATATGAGGCAAGCAAGGTGGTTGGAGTTTCTAGCTGCATATGATCTAGATATTTTGTACACCCCTGGAAAAGCTAATATAGTGGCAGATGCTTTGAGTAGAAATCATATTAGATTAGCAAGTTTGATGATTGATGAATAAAGACCTTGCAGTGCTTGGGGAGGCAGATATATATAGCAAGGATGGAGTGAATTTTAAAGAGCATGGTGACATGGTGGAGTATGGTACACTTGGATTAATCACTGTGAAATCTAACCTGGTGGAGAAAATTGGTGGCATGCAAGATCAAGATCAAAATTTAAAGGAGAAGAAAGAAATGTTATTAAATATTATTGAGTCAGAGAATTTTAAAATAGATCCCAATGGATATTTGAGGAAAAATGAAAAGCTTTGTGTACCAGACTTTGCAGAATTAAAGGAAGAAATCATGAATGAGCATCACAAAACCAAGTACACCATACACCTTGGTGGCACTAAAATGTATCATGATTTGAAAAGGAGCTACTGGTGGCCAGGAATGAAACAAGCAGTGGCAAAATATGTGGCAAAGTGTTTAACCTGTCAGCAAATCAAGGCAGACTATCAAAAGCCCTCTGGCATGTTGCAACCTTTGGAGGTACCTCAGTGGAAATGGGAAAGTATTTCCATGGATTTTGTGGATGGTTTGCCTAGAACCAAGAAAGGTAATGATAGTATATGGGTAATTGTCGATAGACTCACCAAGTCTGCTCACTTTGTCCCTGTCAGGTCAGACAGAAATGCACATAGGCTTGCACAATTATTTATTAAGGAAGTGGTGAGATTGCATGGCATACCAAAAACCATTGTAAGTGATAGAGACACTTTGTTCACCTCAAGATTTTGGGAGAGCTTCCAAGAAGCAATGGGAACTCAACTTTGTTTAAGCACTGCCTACCATCCTCAAAGTGATGGGCAAACAGAGATAGTGAATAAAATATTGGAAGATTTACTTAGAGCATGTGTGCTTGATTTTGGGGGTAATTGGGAGGATTATATCCACTTGGAAGAATTCACTTACAACAACAGCTATCAGTCAACAATAGGAATGGCTCCCTTTGAAGCCTTGTATGGGAGACCCTGCATGTCTCCTGCCTGTTGGTTGGATGTGGGAGAGGGTGTAATATTGGGGTCAGATCATGTTAAAGAAACTTCCAACATGATTGAGTTAGTTAGGCATAGGATGAAGGCAGCACAATCAAGACAAAAGTCTTATGCAGATAGAAAGAGAAAGCCAATGGAGTTTGAGGTAGGAGAGTATGTTTTTCTGAAGGTATCACCAATGAAGAAGGTGTTCAGGTTTGGGAAATCTGGTAAGCTCTCACCAAGATTTGTAGGACCATATGAAGTCATACAGAAAATTGGTGCCATGGCCTATAATCTTAAGTTACCAGAAGAATTGAGTGGTGTACATCCAGTATTTCATGTTTCTCAATTGAGGAAGTGGGTACATGATGAAGGAGCAATTTTAGAGTCACCTACTCAAATTCAAATTCATAGGAACTTGGTCTATGCAAATGAGCCAGTGGGGATTGTTGCTAAGGAAGAAAAGAGGCTAAGAAACAAGGTGATTAAATTGGTGAAAATTCAATGGAGCTTGGACCCCAATGATTGTACATGGGAGGTTGAAGACAAAATGAGGGCTAAATACCCCAATTTGTTTTCTGATGGAGAGGTATGTTTAAGTAGCATTATGATAGCTTTCTGAATATATATTTTATATATATATATTGCTTACTTTCATAAAATGTGAGTATGGGGTTAAGGAGTTAAAACAGACTATGGATTAGTGCTATTATTTGGAGAATTAGAGGGAATTATGGGGACATAATTCCTTTAAGGGGGAGGGTATGTAATGACCCTAAAAGAAAAAAAAGAAAAAAATGGAAGTCACATTTATCTTAAGAATTTCTGAAATTATAAAATATATAGTGCATTAAAACAGAAAAAAAACTTGTTAATAAACAAAATGTGCATAGGAGCTTCTGTTTGATAAAATGCAAGGAGTTAAGGTGATTAAAAATTGGGATTCAAATCAAATGTAGTTCCATGTCCAAAGAATTATATAAATACATATATTTAATATATGGGGTGTTTTCTGTTTTATTTAAAGACAGAATAAAATGAAGTATAATATATGGTTTAAATGTCTTATATATATATATATATATATATATATATTTATGCTAGAAATAATTAGCATGACATATGTGATTTTTTTTTAACACATAAAGGTGTATAAGGAGTTGTTATTTTAACTAAAGGCAGAAGAAAAAAAATATACAGGATCAAATATGAATTTTATATTTATTTCAAGCAAATAACATAGTGTGAATGATTTCTACATCACATGATAATGTATGATAGTATGCATGATTGAATGGAAATGGTAGTTAGGTAGAAAGCACAAGGGGGTTTGCAGTTTCCTTAAACTTAGAAGAAATAAAAATAAACAAGGGGTCACATGCATATGGCATGAGTAAAATAGAGTCATGAAAATGGCATGAAGTGTTCAAAATGCTTGATTCCCGAAATAACTAATTGAGGTAACCAAAAGTGTGCATTCCCAATTAAGGACCACACAGGGAAATGATTTGTGCATGAATATCTAAGGGCATCAAGGAAATTACCCATTTTTCTTAAACCCTAGAATGGTTTTATAAATACTTGCACATAACCATATCCACCATTCTCTCGGGATCAAAACAAAAATAAAATAAAATAGGAGAAATATTAGCTTGAAACTTTGGAGGATTTGCTGTTCAGGGGATCAAGGCAGTAAAAGGAGAACACTATGTGAGTATATATACCTTTGTATGCAATGGCATTAAGTCCTCTTGTAGGCAGCCTAAAATGTTATAAATCATTTAAAATCTCTGAAATGATTTGTTATGGGTGAGATGGATGTTTGTTTGTGCATTCTTGTTTGGGGTTTTAATCTGTATGTGGGTTTTCAAAGTTAAAATGGTTTGAGCATTTTTGTTCTACTTTATTATGAAGTATGGATCTAAATTATTTAGGAAATAGGCAGCAAGACAGTGATCTAGCTCATGTTTATTTCTTGGATAATGAAGCATGAAACTAAATATTCATATCATAAGTCAGAGGAGAATTTCTGGGTTTTTGAGGGATTTCCTAAATAAAACCCTTATCCATATATTCACAATAATATAGAAGAAAGATAGTAGGATCATGATGCTCAAACTATTTTTAGGAAAAACCCTAGGTAGGCTGGGGTATTTTCTGTAATAAGGAAAATAAATGGGGAACATGGGGTTGAACCAGAAAGTATTAAAGAAGATAAGCCTTTCTGAAACATGAGTGAATTGGGAGTTTTTATGATTGAATTCCTAAATAGAAGCTTAATAAAATAAGCAGAAACTGGAGGGGGATTTATTAAAGAATATTAAATTGGTCATTTGGGAGTTAGTCAAGGATCTGCTTGCTTCAGGTGGGAGTAAGTATATGCATGGTGCAACTGCACCCTGAGGCCTTTGTGTGTTGGAATAAATTAAATAACCTGGGAGTTTCCTTCACAATGCATACATGGTGTTTATTTGACAAGGAGTTAAAGACCATAAAATAAATGGGGAATGGAGTTTAAAAATCTGGATTATAAATATCCAGATATGGAGTTAAATCAATCAAGTTTAAACATTGTGCTTTGATTAATTGCTGGGTGAAATTGGGAGTATAAAATCTGAGTTTACTTATTCAGAAATGGAGAAAAATGAATTAAGAATTATATATATTTATTTATTTTGATTGTTTGCTGGGTATTGTTTGAATGAATGAATGTGTCCTTGTATCACTTGGTATTAACCAATAATATGCTAAGTATGAAATCTGCTAAATTAGGAAGACATTGCAAGTACACCAAAAATTATGAAAATGTGTATAAATTTGATAAATGCTCATACCAGTGAAAACTGACCCTTTTGGTTGCCCTTGCAATCATCTGGGTGTCTCATTAAAATTGGGCAGCTCAGTGAATTGCTTGCAGGAAATTGAAGTTGGCTTGATGGATGAAGAAGGCATTAGCTGCTAGTATAAATAAAAGAAGCTAGTTTTAAATTTGTAGTTGTTTTGTAATGAATTTATTAGTCAGGTTTTATGTTGTAGTTGAAGTTAACTGGTAGGGAGTTTTCTAAGTGTTTGGATTAAAATATTGCCTGAACTTTATTGCCTGAACTTATATTATGATTTATGAAAATTAATGAGCTAAGGTGGTTGAAAAAAAAATGAGCTCACAAGATTTGAGTAGGGGTATTCAAGAGAAATGAATTTGTGCATGGCAAGTAAGTGATACAGGCTTATGCATGAATTCTGGAGTAAGAATCAATTAACATGCATTTGTGTGTTTGATTACTAAAAGGAAAAAAAATGTATGAAAGAAGTAAACCTGGAAGTAATTGTGTTTTTGGTTAATGGATTAAATGTATATGGATGCATTTCCAGGAATTTAAATTAGGCAGAAACATGCTTGTGTTAGGAATAGATCCTTGTAGAAGTTGGTTAATATGAGGGATATTGGTTTGCAAGTGGTAAAAGAGGGACTATGGTCGGCCTAGATGGCCATGGGTCAAACTCTTGTAGCCTGGAAACGTTTTATTTCAACTCATGAAGTGTAAATGTTTCCAACTCCAAGCAACACTCAAATGACACCAAGAATTTTCAATAAAACACCAAGTACTCAAGTCTGCACCATGTTAAACTTAAAAATGCAGCATGGCTTTAATTGTTCAACCTGAATTGGTAAATAGGAATTAGTTCCAATGTCCATGCCTGCAAATATAATTTTTGAAGTAAATTTCATACCAGTACTTGATAAATGTCATAAGAACAATTAAATGCCATTTCAGTGCTAATAGAATTATTTAGGCAGAAAGTTTAGAAACCATAAAAAAATGCACTATGAATATTATACATATAAGTATTGTAATTGCTAAAAATCTACCTCTTGCAGTAGAACAAAATTAGGGATGAGATAAATGGTTATGTTGACAACATATATGGTACTTTGTTGCCTGTTGTTCTCTTTGCAAAATTTGTTAGCTCTAAAAGGCAAAGAGAAACAATTATATATCATCAAATATGTAATTGTCTTAATATGTTTTGTGCACTGATATGATTATATTGGTAAATCCAGGGTCTTGGGAAAAATATTTGGAAATTATTCAAATATAGAAGAAATGGGGTTTAGTGGTGAATTCCTTTTGTATGCTTTTAAAAAAATTCTATGTGTTTTAGAGTGAGGGTCACAACAAAAAGGATCAACGAATCCAACGGGATTTAGCATCCCTTGAAGCGAAGAGATAACGAAGCGCAGAGTGGTCCGTGTACACAGTAATGTGTGACCCGATCAAGTAAGGTCAAAACTTTTCGAGCGCAAAAACGACAGCTAGAAACTCTTTTTCGGTTGTTGTGTAGTTGATTTGAGCGTCGTTCAAAGTCATACTCGCGTTGTAAATGACGTGAAGGATCTTGTTGATGTGTTGTCCTAAGACAGCACCAAAGGCAAAGTTTGAAGCATCACACATTATTTCGAATGGAAGATCCCAATTGGGTGCGCAAATGATTGTAGCAGAAATGAGTTCGTTCTTAAGACGTTCAAAAGAAGAGATACAATCAGAGTTAAAATCAAAAGGAACGTCTTTTCCAAGAAGAGTCGTCAAAGGACGAGCGATTTTGCTAAAGTCTTTCACAAAGCGTCGGTAATAGCCAACGTGTCCTAGAAACGATCGAATGTCCTTAATAGATTTGGGAATGGGTAGATTTGCAATTACGTTGATTTTTGCTTTATCTACCTCAATGCCTTTATTTAAGATGATATGTCCAAGGACTATGCCTTGTTTGACCATAAAGTGGCATTGTTCCCAATTCAAAGTCAAATGTTTTTCTTTACATCGATTAAGAACCCGCTCGAGGTGATTTAAACATTGGGAAGAAGAATCGCCAAAGATAGAGAAATCGTCCATAAAAACTTCTAGAAAGCGTTCAATCATGTCGGAAAAGATTCCAACCATGCATCGATGGAAAGTCGCAGGAGCGTTACAAGTCCAAATGGTATACATCGATAAGCAAAGGTATGGAATGGACACGTGAAAGTCGTTTTCTCTTGATCTTCAGGAGCGATGGGAATTTGGTTATAGCCGGAATAACCATCAAGGAAGCAGTAAAATTCATGGCCGGCTAACATGCGAGCATGTGGTCAACGAAAGGAAGAGGGAAGTGATCTTTTCGTGTTGCGGCATTTAGTTTTTGATAGTCAATGCAAACACACCAACCCGTTTGAGTATGAGTTGGAATAAGTTCGTTTGAATCGTTCTTGACAACGGTTAGCCCAGACTTTTTCGGTACAACGTGAATTGGGCTGACCCATGAACTATCGAAGATTGGGTAAATGATTACGTTGTCGAGAAGTTTAAGAATTTCATCACGCACCGCATCTTTCATTTTTGGATTAAGCCTTCGTTGCGCGTCACAAACAGGCTTGGCATCGTCGATCAAATGGACGCGATGGTGAACAGTAGCAGGGCTAATTCCTTTTATATCGAAGATCGACCTTCCAATCGCTTCCTTGTTTTTCGAAAGAATAGAGAGAAGCGAAGCTTCTTGGTCAAGAGAAAGAGTTGCGGAAACTATTATGGGCAATGTTTCGTTATCACCTAAGTATGCGTACTTAAGGTGATCGGGAAGTGGTTTGAGGTCCAACTTCGTGAGTTTCTCGATCGAAGAATTAGGTTGAGATTCGGACTCAACTGGAAGCGATTCATAAGAAAGAGTGTATTCAATCTCGTTAGGAATTCATGAAACAATTATTCGTACTCGGCCTCGCGTTCATTGTTAAGATCAAGTGTCTCATTTTCGAAGTTTTCGTGAATGGCACCACCAATGTTTGGTCACAAGGTTCATTCGATTGGTTTTCAAGATTGAAAATGTTGAGATCCAAAGTCATGTTTCCAAAAGAGATTTTCATCGAACCGTTACGACAATTGATTAAGGCATTTGAGGTGGCTAAGAATGGTCGGCCTAAAATTAATGGAATTTGACTCAAGGGATTTGTCACGAGTTGTGTTTTGAGAACGATAAAATCAACGGGGAATATGAATTTCCCTACTCGAATGAGTACGTCCTTGATTTCTCCCACAGGCTTCTTAATGGAACGATCGGCGAATTAAAGCATAACTTTTGACGGTTTGAGATCACCTAAGCCTGATTGTTCGTACACGGAGTATGGAATCAAGTTGACACTTGCGCCTAAGTCTATCAAACATTTGTGAATCATCTTGTCACCAATTATACACGAAATCGTAGGGCAGCCAGGATCTTTGTATTTGACGGGCATGGATAGGGACAAGACTTCGCTCAAACTGGCGGCAAGGAAGACTTTTTTGGGCACTTGAGTGTATCGCTTTTGGGTGCACAAGTCCTTAAGAAATTTCGCATAAGTGGGGACTTGTTTAACAATGTCAAGAAGCGGAATGTTAACTTTGACTTTTTTAAAAATTTCCAACACCTTGTCCATTTGGTCCGAGTGTTTCTTTGGTCGAAGACGATGTGGAAATGGGACACGATACACGGTAGGCGGGTCTACTCGAGTAGAAGAAGAAGAGTTTTGATTGGCATTCGATTCAACATTTGGCTCCACGTTCTGTTCAGATTCGTTCGTTGTTTTAGAAGTATCCAGAGAGGTTTTCGGTAAATCGTTTGGATTAACGACTTGATTCTCGATTGGTTTACCAGAACGTAGAGTTCTGATAGCATTCAATTGGGTGATCTTGCTATGTTGGACAACATGGACTTGATTTGAATTTGCGTTTTGATTTCTGGGATTTGAAATGGGTTGGCTTGGGAATGTTCCTCGTTCATGTTCGCTCACAGACGTGGCTAATTGACTCATTTGCATTTCGTGTTTTGCAATTGATTGGTTCATGTTTTGCATATATGAAGTCAATAAATTTTGCAAATTGTTGTTTGATTGAAGGCTTTGAGTAGTTGCCTTAGCCAATGTTTCAAGAGTTTTCTCAAGCGAAGTTAAACGTTTATCGTCTTGGGGAGGATGAGCAGAATTTGGTTGAAAATTTGATTGTTGCGGTTGATTATGGGAAGGACCCGCAAAGTTTGATTGAAATTTGTTGGGCTGAAAGGGAGGATTCAATGCATTATTCGGGAATGCTTGAAAATTGGGACAAATCGTATTCGTGTTGGGATTGTTTTGGTTCCACGCAAAATTCGGATGAATTCTCCAACTAGGGTTGTACGTTGGAGAAAACGGGTCATTTTTGGCTTTATTGAAAGCATTGATTTGTTCGATAGAATTGGGACACTGATCGGCTATATGATTAGGATCGTTGCATTTATAACACATCGGTTGGGAAGCTTGGTTCATTTGATCCGATGAGAAAACTTTATCGAATTTTTTAATCATTGCATCGATCTTAGCTTCCAAAGCAAAAGAAGATCCTATCGAGTGTGCACTTGATCGTGAGTAAATTGATTTTTCATTCGAACGTTCCCATTGGGATGATTTTTCGGCGAGGTTTTCAAGAAATTTCCAAGCATCGTCACGATTTTGAGCAAGAAAATTGCCTTTGCACATTGATTCGAGCATGGTTCGTGACATATTTTCGAGTCCATCATATAAGATTTGGCAAATCATCCATTTTTCATACTTATGGTGTGGACATTTTATCAAAAGCTCTTTGAATCTTTCAAAATATTTTCCAAATGGTTCTCCCTTGAATTGATGAAAATTTACAATTTTGTTTCGAATTCTACTCGTTTTTTCCAAGGGGTAGAACTTTTTTAAGAAAGCTTTTACGAATTCTTCCCACGTTTTAATTGAATTCGATGGTAAGCTGTACAACCATTTTTCAGTGTAGTCCGTAAGAGCGAATGGGATTAATCGAAGTTTGATTCCGTCATCGGAAAGTTGTTGGAGTCTAATTGTTGCACAAACTTGTTCGAATTTAGTCAAAAAGATGTATGGGTCATCGTGCTCGAAATTGCCAAATTTCGGAAGTGTGGCAATATGGTTCGAGTGAATTCGAAATGGTTACCCATAGGGGTGGGTAACATGATACAAGATGGAATCGAAACTCGATCGAGAAAGATTCTATCCATAAGAGTTAAAGGGGCGTTCTCGTTCACCATTTTGGGAGGATCGTCTGTTCTGGTTGAATGATTTGTAGAAGGGTTGTGAATCCAAATATTCGTTGTTGTGTCACGAGTCCAAGTAATCATGCACAAGTGAAAGTCGAGAAGAGAAAGAAGTTAGAATCGAGTTTAGAGAATGAAAGAAGATTTGAAAAACAAAGTGAAAATTTTGTTTTTTTTAAAAGGAAGAAAACTACTTACCAAGTGAAATTTATTTTCAAAAGAGAAGTTTGATTTTTGTTTTGTTTCTGGTTTTTCAAATTTTTATATGTTTTTTTTTGTAATTTTTTTTTAATTTTCAAATATTTACCAAAAGGATTTTTCAAAAAAAAATTCTTTTTAGAAAATGGAAATTTGGTTTTTGTTTTTGTTTTTGAATTTTCAAAAAAAAAATAAAGTTTTTTTTTATTTTTGTTTTTGATTGAAAATTTCAAAGGAAAGGAAAAAAAGGATTTTTTTTTGGATTAAAAACTAAGTTGAGTAAAATTTACAATTTTTTTTTTGGATTTTTGATTTTTTTTGTTTTTTTCTTTTAAATATGCATGAACTAATGCAACTAAATGAAGCAAAGGACTTAATTACAGTTTTCTGTCCTTAGTAGCTCCTAACCCAAAATTGTATAATACAAAAATATTTCTCAGCCAGGTAACGGACAGGGGTTATCGGTGCACCACGAATCACCGTAGCAATGCAACCGAAGGTTTAAGTACTTTCAGAGGAACAACCACTATAATATTTACGAATCACCGTAATATTTATAAATGGGTATTACTCTACCATAACCTAGACACCAAGAAATAAAATTGTTCAAAAAAACAATTGTGAAGATACAATTAAGCCCTAAGTGAGCTCGTGACACCCTTAAGTCCAACGTCTAACCTTTATTATTAGTCAAATTCTACGATGAATGCTTTTGTGGGCTAAGGAAAGGGTGATGAAATCCCTCACCTTATGTGAATTGGGGTATTGCCCTTAGAAAATAAAACAAGATGAGATGAATGCAAAACAAAAATTAAACGTGAATTTACAATGCAACTACAAATGAATTTTTTTTTGTTTTTCAATTTTGAAATTTATATATATATATATATATATAAATGCAAATGCAAACAACCAACAATGCAATTCAAATAAAAACTAGAGATGAAAGCACAATACCAAAGCGTGTAGATTATTTAGCAATTTTTTTTAAGCGGCAATTTTTTTTAGTAAGCAAAGCAAAGCAATTATTAGTAAGCACTTATTCTTTTTATTTGCTTTGGCAACCTGAAATAAAAACAAAGATATATATACGTTTTTTTTAATATATAAGGATGGAACTTAAAACAAATTGAAACAAAACAAATTAAAATTAAAACAAAACAAATAAAAAAAGAAAAATACCCTTTTTTGGATAAACGAAGGTTAAAAGAAAGCAAAGGCAAACAAAACAATTTATATATATATATATATATATATATATATTGTTGGAATTTTTTTTATATCAAAGAAGAAACTTAAAACCAATTAAACTAAAACAAATTTAGAAGAGACTAAATCAAATGAAAAACAACACAATTGAAAACACTTTGCTCTTTTTTATTAGAAAAAAAAACTCTTTTTTTTGTTTTTTTTTATTAAACTAAAAACAAATTAGACAAGGAGAAATTCCTAACTAAAAGAAACAAACCAACTATAAACAAATTAAACTAAAAGACAAATGAACTTAAAAAAATTAAGAAAGCTAAACAAAACTTAAAAAAATATTTACACTTGGCTCGAACAAGCCCAGTACCCTATTTAAAACTATCCTCTATCCCACTTCAAATTAGACTTCCACTTTTATCAAAAATAACGAAAATAACAAATCGCGTTCAGAAAATTGAAACTAAAATCGGAGTAAGGCAACTTGATTTTGTGGTTCGGTTTAGATTCAGGTGATGGTACGAGGTGGCAACAGAACCAGGCTTACTGATGGGTTCGCGATTAATTTGGAGGAGAAGTGCGGGGTTCAGAGTTAGAGGAAGAAGGGGGTTTCGTGAATTGCGATGCGGCGGTGGGATTCGTGTTTGTTGGAGAATTGTTGTTCGATTGCTGGTGGTTGTTGTTGACAGCGAGGAGATGTCGATTTGAGGTAGGGGTAAATTGGAAGTCGCGAGCAATGTCTAGTTGTAGGCGAAAACTTGTTCGTCGATTGGTAGTTGGAGGAGGCGATTTGTGTCTGAAGTGGTGCACTACAGGGGTCGATGAAGTGTGGTTTTGGGGATGGATGGTTTGGGATCGAAGTTTGGTGGTGTTGCGGATGTTTACAGAGTTGCCGAAAAGGGGTAATGAAGTGTGACAGAGGAAGGCAGTTCGCGAGAGTGGTTATTGTCTGTGAATGGCAGAACTGGAGTGATGAGGGGAAGTATTGATGGTTGGATAGATGATGGTTGTATGCAGGTAGAAGAACAGTGCAGGGGACATATTACGGTAGTGATGTTGATGATGTTTGGCAGAGTTTTGTATGTAATATGACGGTGAGGAAGACCAAAGTACTGATGGGTTGTAGAAGTGGATTGTCTGAATGGTGGTTCAGGCAGTTAGTATGTTGTATGAATGGTGGAGGATTTTGTTTATATGGTGTTGTAAGAAGGTGGACTGCACTGTTGTAATAAGGTAATGGTTGAGTTGGTTTGTGATGTAGGCCAAGCTATAATTGCCCAAGGCATAAGTCGTGACCGACTTATCAATGCTAAGGACATAAGTCGAGTAAGTAGTGAGGAAGGTGAAGGCATAGATCGTAAACGACTTAAGGAAGGAGGTATAAGTCGTGACCGACTTAAGGAAAGAGCTACGAGCTATCAACGACTCAAGGGACGTGCTGGGTTACGACCTAAGACCACGGGAAGAACATCACCAATTGGAAAATGCGAAGGTTTAAGTCGCTGCCGAGTTAACAACTTAGTTTTGGTGAGTGTACGACTTAACAAGGCAGGGAATAAGTCGTTGCCGAGTTACGACTTAGTTAAGTCTCGTGAACGACCTAATGAATCAGGAGTTAAGTCGCTAAAGATTGAAACGTGGGATCTTCCTCCGAGTTAATCTCTACCGTTGTTCTTTAGGTCGCTGATATGAGATGCGCATGTTTTAGGTCGCGAAGCACGGAATACCGTTGATATGTCTGCCGAGTTAACCTCTGCCTTTGATTTCTTTAAGTCATTGATGCCGCCTGTTTTTAAGTCGCGTGAAGCCTGGTGCGTTGATTCTGCTGCGAGATAATCTCTGCCGTTGTTTGTTAAGTCGTTAAGGTCTTATGTCGTAAGTCGTTCTGTACATATGTCTTGAGTCGTATGTTTTGTAAGTCGTATGTCAACTGTTTTAAGTCGTATGCATTGTGTTGTACTGGTAATGTTGCTAAGTCGCTATGTTGTAACTATTTGGGCTTAAGTCGTCACCGAGATAGGCTAAGTCGTAAGTCGTAAGTCGGTTCCGACTTAGCAGTTGTATTTTCTTTTCTGTTGCGAGTTGTAGCCTATAAATAGGCAAGTTGCTTCATTTGTAAAGGTTGATGAATATTGAATAAAATTCTCTTTTGTTAGCTTTGTGCTTTCAATTTAAATTGGTAGTTGAGTGTAATCTCCTATCTCCTCTTTCGGATAATCGAGTGCGCTCGATTCAACGATTGTAGAAGCCGATTCGCGGAATCAAGTGCGCTTGATCAACGCTTGAAGAATTGAAGATCTTTGAACCTGGTATCGTGCGCGATCAACGAGTTCGAGATAGCTAGAGTTCGGTATCTTCGGATCAACGAATTCGGGCATTCCAGTATTCTTCAATCCATCTATTGCTACATTCAACGATCTACATTGTTTTTGTAATATCCGATGCGTCATTTGGTATCAGAGCTTGTTCTAACCAATCATAGTTAGATCGAATCTTGGAGCCGAGAATTTGAAGTTTGAAGTGATAGCCGAGAGCTTGAGGAGTTGAGCCGTAAGCTAGTTGAAGTTGTTCGCATTTGTTTGAAGTTGGAAGATCGGATTTGTATTGGAGGCCGAAACTTTGTCCATCGTGTTCATCGCGATTTGCTACAAAGTGGAAGTTTTCGATCCGTTTCATTTTGGATCAAAGTCCGAAAAGTGTTTGAATTTTGAAGTGTTGAAGTGTTTGTGAAAATTTCAAGTATGCCGCCAAGGAGAGCTAATCGCCACCAAAACGTAGAAGCTTTGTATCGAAGAGAAGAAGCTGATGAGATGGAGCAAAGAATCAATGAAAATTTTAGTGAAAAGCTTAACGAAGGAATTGGCCGATTAGAGAAGCTTATGACGGAGATGAATCAAAATCAGAGAAGGGTTTCACCAGAATCTAACCATGGGGGTAGTAGAGTCTCGCCACATTCCAATCGAGACAGAAGTGTTGATGATGATCAAAGGCGTGGGAGGAACGTGAATGATCGTGAACGGAGGAATGTAGATAGAAGGAATGATGGTGGTAGGCGTGAAGGTAGTAGAGATGTGGGTGGACGAGATAGACAACGTTATGCATCTGATTTTGAAGAGGAGTATGATGGTGGTAGTATTCAAGGAAGAGGTCAAGGAAGAAACTATTCTGAGTATGATCACAAATGGGAGTCGGGGATGAAGACAGAAATTCCTGAATTCAAGGGTGGTATGCAAGCGGAGGAGTTTCTAGATTGGGTAACTAATGTTGAGGAGATTTTTGACTTCAAAGAAGTTCCAGAACATCGTAGAGTGAAGTTGGTTGCTACAAGGTTGAGGGGTAGAGCTTTGGCATGGTGGCAGCAAACCAAGCTTACACGTGAACGAATGGGAAAGTCAAAAGTTGAATCTTGGGAGAAGATGAAGAGATTGATGAAAGCAACGTTCTTACCATACAATTATCAATCTTTGATGTATCAATGTTTGCAGAACTTGAGGCAGGGCACGAAGACAGTTAATGACTATGCTGATGAATTTTACCAACTGATTGCTCGAAATGATATTATGGAGAAGGAAGAACAGTTAACAGCCATATTTGTTGGAGGATTGCGAATGCAGATTCAGGATATGGTTAACATGTTTGATCCCAGATCTGTAGCAGAATCACATCAAAAAGCGTTGGCTTGGGAGAAACAGGGACGACGGGGAAGTGGTGTGTTTACTAATTCTAACAATCAAGTGAAGGGTGTTGGTGGAAGTTCAAATGTTTCTAAACCTATCAGTAGACCAGTAGTGAAGGAGGCTGAGAAGACAAAGGTTAACAACGGTTTCAAATGTTACAATTGTCAGGAATTGGGTCACAAAAGTAATGAATGTCCAAAGCCGAAGAAGAGAGCTATGATAGCTGAGGTTGAGAATGAGGATGAAGAAGCTGAATACTCTAATTCTTTACCAGTTGAGGAGGAAGACTTGCTGTCAGGAGATGACGGGTACGCATTGATGATGAGGAGAAGTTGTTTAACATCGAAGCAAGAGGAGGAAAGTAGTTGGTTGAGGAACAATATCTTTCAATCTACATGCACTATTCTGGGAAGAGTTTGTAAATTTGTTATTGATGCTGGGAGTTGTGATAATATTATCTCTACAGAAGCGGTGAAGAAGTTGGAGTTGAAAACCGAGAAACATCCTAAACCGTACAAGTTAGCTTGGTTGAGGAAGGGTGGTGAAGTGAAAGTTGGGCGTATAGCTTGTGTGAAGTTTTCAATTGGGAAGAAATACAAAGATGAAATCTGGTGTGATGTCGTAGATATGGATGTTTGTCATTTGTTGCTAGGGAGACCGTGGCAGTATGATCGAGCTGTGCAGCATGACGGACGGACCAACAGTTACAGTTTCATGTTTGAAGGCACAAAGATTACTCTAGTTCCAAAGAAGCGACAACAGGAGGAAAACAAGCTGGAGGAGATTGAAGAGCTCAAAACTTTGTTATCTTTGAAGGAGTTTGTTAATGAAGTTGAGGAAGAGCCGGAAGTATTCTTGTTGATTGGGCGAGAAATCAGTGAAGAGGTTGAAATACCAGAAGAAGTTAAACCAGTTTTGAAAGAATTTGACGATGTATTTCCAGAGGAGTTACCAACGGAATTGCCACCGTTGAGGGATATACAACATCAGATAGATCTTGTCCCAGGTGCTGTGTTGCCACACAGACCACATTATCGAATGAGCCCGAAGGAACATGAAGAGTTGCGGAGGCAGGTAGAGGAATTGCTTGAGCAGGGGCATGTACAGGAGAGTTTAAGTCCTTGTGCTGTACCAGCTTTATTGGTACCCAAAAAGGATGGAACATGGAGGATGTGCACTGACAGTCGAGCATTGAATAAGATTACTGTGAGATATAGATTTCCAATGCCGAGGTTGGATGACTTGTTAGATCAAATAAGCGGAGCTACTATATTTTCGAAGATTGATTTGAAGAGCGGATATCATCAAATTCGTATCAGACCAGGAGATGAGTGGAAAACTGCTTTTAAAACCAGGGAGGGTCTATACGAATGGTTGGTCATGCCATTTGGTTTATCCAATGCACCAAGTACTTTTATGAGGGTGATGAATCAGATTTTTCGACCGTTCATTGGGAAATTTGTGGTGGTGTATTTTGATGATATTCTGATTTACAGTGGGAGTCTAGAGGAACATTTGAATCATCTTAGAGAAGTGCTGATGGTATTGCGACAAGAACAATTCTATGCTGCAACAAAGAAATGCGTGTTCATGACGCATAGTGTTTTATTTCTGGGATATGTTGTATCGGAAAAAGAAATACAGGTTGACCAAAGTAAAGTTGAAGCAATTAGAGATTGGCCACAGCCCAAAACGATAACGGAAGTTCGTAGTTTTCATGGGTTGGCTTCATTTTATCGAAGGTTCATTCCACACTTTAGTAGTGTGATGGCACCTGTTACTGATTGCATGAAGGGTAAACAATTTGCATGGACGGAGGAAGCCGGGGTTGCTTTTGAGCAAATCAAAGAACTTTTGACGTCTGCACCAATTCTAATATTACCAGATTTTCAGTTAGTGTTTGAACTACATACTGATGCATCCAAGGTTGGAATTGGAGGAGTGTTGAGTCAGAAGGGACGTCCAATTGCATATTTCAGTGAGAAGTTGTCAGGAGCGAAGATGAGGTACAGTACGTATGATGTGGAATTCTATGCTGTTGTACAATCCATTAAACACTGGAGACACTATCTATTTCAGAAGGAGTTTGTTCTGTATACTGATCATGAGGCATTGAAACATTTGCAAGGGCAAGACAAGATTTCAGCGAGACATGCATCGTGGATTGCATATCTGCAACAATTTACATTCGTTGTGAAACACAAGTCGGGAGTGACGAATCGTGTTGCGGATGCGTTGAGTAGAAGAAATCACTTGTTAACTACATTGAAGGTTGAAGTGACGGGGTTTGAAATATTGCCAGAATTATTTACCGATGATCCTTACTTTGCAAAGTTTGTTGATAAAGTCAAGGATGGAGAGACGGATGAGTTCGTGATGGTAGATGGTTTTCTTTTTAAGGGAAATCGATTGTGCATACCGGAGGGTAGTCTGAGGATGAAGATTATCAAGGAGTTACATGAAGAGGGACATGTTGGGAGAGACCGTACCTTACAGTTGATTTCACAGTCCTACTTTTGGCCATCAATGAGGAAAGAGGTGGAAAGGTTTGTGGAGCGTTGTCATATTTGTCAGGTTTCGAAAGGAACTGCGACTAATGCTGGTTTATATATGCCATTACATATACCAATTAAACCATGGGTTGATGTAAGTATGGACTTCGTGTTGGGATTACCGAGGACACAGCGTGGTAACGATTCCATATATGTGGTGGTGGATAGATTTTCGAAGATGGCACATTTTATTGCTTGTAAGAAGACGGCAGATGCTGTTCATGTTGCTCAGTTGTTTTTCAAGGAGATCTATCGACTTCATGGATTGCTAGAATCTATTGTGTCGGATAGAGATACCCGATTTCTGAGTCATTTTTGGTTGAGTTTGTGGAAAATGGTGGGAACAAAGCTGAAATTTAGTAGTGCTTATCATCCACAAACTGATGGACAAACGGAGGTGGTTAATCGATCTTTGGGAAACTTGTTGAGGTGTCTTGTACAAGATAATCTGAAGAGTTGGGATGTGAAGTTATGCCAGGCAGAATTTGCTCATAATCATGCTGTGAATCGAAGTACTGGGTTCAGTCCATTTCAGATAGTATATTCAAGCTTACCCGAGGGACCGTTGGATCTAACGGTAGTGCCACAATCAAAGAAGACAGTTAAGAAAGCTGCTGATTTTGTTGAAGGGTTGTCGGAATGTCATAAAATCGTTCAGGAACGATTGGAGAACGCAAATGAGAAGTATAAACAATCTGCAGATTTAAAACGAAGAAATGTTGAATTTCATGAAGGTGATTTGGTTTATGCAGTGTTAACAAAATATCGTTTTCCGGTGGGAACGTACAATAAATTGAAAGCACGAAAAATTGGCCCGGTGGAAGTTGTGAAACGAATCAATGAAAATGCTTATAAACTGAAGCTGCCAGATGATGTGTATACGTCTGACGTGTTCAATGTTAAACATCTCGTACCATATCTCGAGGATGAACGAACTGATGTTGAGGAAGATGCAAATTCGAGGACGAATTTCTTTCAACCTGGGGAGGATGATGTAGGCCAAGCTATAATTGCCCAAGGCATAAGTCGTGACCGACTTATCAATGCCAAGGACATAAGTCGAGTAAGTAGTGAGGAAGGTGAAGGCATAGGTCGTAAACGACTTAAGGAAGGAGGTATAAGTCGTGACCGACTTAAGGAAAGAGCTACGAGCTATCAACGACTCAAGGGACGTGCTGGGTTACGACCTAAGACCACGGGAAGAACATCACCAATTGGAAAATGCGAAGGTTTAAGTCGCTGCCGAGTTAACAACTTAGTTTTGGTGAGTGTACGACTTAATAAGGCAGGGAATATGTCGTTGCCGAGTTACGACTTAGTTCAGTCTCGTGAACGACCTAATGAATCAGGAGTTAAGTCGCTAAAGATTGAAACGTGGGATCTTCCTCCGAGTTAATCTCTACCGTTGTTCTTTAGGTCGCTGATATGAGATGCGCATGTTTTAGGTCGCGAAGCACGGAATACCGTTGATATGTCTGCCGAGTTAACCTCTGCCTTTGATTTCTTTAAGTCATTGATGCCGCCTGTTTTTAAGTCGCGTGAAGCCTGGTGCGTTGATTCTGCTGCGAGATAATCTCTGCCGTTGTTTGTTAAGTCGTTAAGGTCTTATGTCGTAAGTCGTTCTGTACATATGTCTTGAGTCGTATGTTTTGTAAGTCGTATGTCAACTGTTTTAAGTCGTATGCATTGTGTTGTACGGGTAATGTTGCTAAGTCGCTATGTTGTAACTGTTTGGGCTTAAGTCGTCACCGAGATAGGCTAAGTCGTAAGTCGTAAGTCGGTTCCGACTTAGCAGTTGTATTTTCTTTTCTGTTGCGAGTTGTAGCCTATAAATAGGCAAGTTGCTTCATTTGTAAAGGTTGATGAATATTGAATAAAATTCTCTTTTGTTAGCTTTGTGCTTTCAATTTAAATTGGTAGTTGAGTGTAATCTCCTATCTCCTCTTTCGGATAATCGAGTGCGCTCGATTCAATGATTGTAGAAGCCGATTCGCGGAATCAAGTGCGCTTGATCAACGCTTGAAGAATTGAAGATCTTTGAACCCGGTATCGTGCGCGATCAACGAGTTCGAGATAGCTAGAGTTCGGTATCTTCGGATCAACGAATTCGGGCATTCCAGTATTCTTCAATCCATCTATTGCTACATTCAACGATCTACATTGTTTTTGTAATATCCGCTGCGTCAGTTTGTCAATGTAAGTGGTGAAGGCTATAGCAGTAAGAAGGAAGCAAAGTGAAGAACAATTCAGTAGATATGGTGGCTTGAATGTTTCAGGCTATGTATGGCAGCAGAAGAAGTGCAGTGGAAGGTGGTTCGATGTTTGTGTGAATTGTTTGTGGTAGTGAATGAGTGATCAAGGTAGATATGTTTGATGTTTGTTCAGTGAAGTTGCAGCAACAGTATTTGAGAAGTGCCAAGGCGGGAATGCCTTCTTGATTGACAGTTTAAGGTGGAAGAAGAAAGTGTATGTGGTTTATGGAACTGATGATGTAAGAAGTTGTATAGCAGAGGATGTATGAATGAATCGGTGATGAAAATGAGTAGTTGAAGTGCACAGTAAGGGGAAGTGCACTGTGCACAGTCTATGTAGAAATTTGTATATGAAAATTTGTAAAAAAAATGAAATGTAAAACAAAAATGTAGAATGTAAATGAAAAGTGAATTTTTTTTAAATTGTGTATGCTTTTTTCTTTAAATAATGAAATGCAAATGAAAAAGGAAAACTAGAAAACAACACACACAAAACCAAAATGCTATCAAAAATCACACGAACACACAAACAAACACACAAAAATTAACAAAAAAATAATTCGAAGAATAGAAAATAAAAATCAAAACAAATCCCCGGCAATGGCGCCAAAAAACTTGTTAATCGACAAAATTTCTATCGGATTAGAAATTTGCCGAAAAAATTCTAATTAAATTTAACCACAAGCGCACGGCGTACAAAAGTTAGTACGTGGTGAGTACGGGTCGATCCGTAGGGAATTGTTAAGATTTTAAAATTTTCAATTCAATCAAATTAGACCAAAGTGAGATGAAGTTCTTAACTACAAAAAAGAAGCTAAAGCTAGAATTAAAATATGATTTAAAAACTATTAGACTAGAGAACAATTTAGAAGCAAATCCACTCTCATATTTTTGTAAATCAACAAACAAATAATTTATGATCTCTAACTTTGATATTAAGTGAAATAATCATTGCATTTATCATAAGTATGGTTTGTTTATGTTATTAATTAACATAACTCAAACCATCAAACTATAATACAGCAATTATACCACTTATAATTCTCATGAAAATGAAGCCAAAGCAAAAGCTATTTTAATTTTGATCTATTTACTATTGTAACTAGTAATATAGATCATCAAATTTCATTTTTACTTTCATTTCAAAATCAAAAATGGATTAGCAAATGATGATGTAAATTGTGTTTATGTTGAATAAGAATAACTCATTTGCATAAGCAATATAAGCTATCAAACCCACTTGTATAAACTTACATCAAAATTCACTTTCATGAAGCATAGACAAAGAGATCATAAATCATAAAAATGTTGAAATTACATAAAGTTAGAGAGCTTCATTACCCCTAAATTGAAGAGGTTTAGCTACTCATTTGTGTTATCAAATCAACACTTGTAAATTTCAACATTAAAAAGGAAAGAAATTAAAACTAAGCAAAGACAGAAAGAGAGATTGACTACTAACTATTTGCATAAAAATTAAAGCTACACTACTTTCATAAATGTAAATCTAAGTTATGAACATTAAAAGAAAGAGAGCATAGAAATAAACATTAACAATAAAACAAAGAAAAGCATGTAGAAAAGAGAGAAGAAAGAGGCTTAGAAGCCATTTCTATTTCATGTAATATTGCTATTACAACTTGCTCTTTTTAATTTCCTAACTAATGTGAAAGAGTAGAAGATATGTTCATGTACATAAGAGGGCTAATTATACATGCATAAAATCTTAATTCTATTTTTAGGGTGCTTCCTAAAATTCCCTTTAGGAAGTGTGGCCACCAAGTAACCATTAGCCACTAATTAATCCATCATTAAAAGTGCATGAAGCTTTAACCTCCATTTAGTTGTTCATTAGCTTCTAATTGTAGCTTTAGGCAAGTGGATGGGGTCCTCCATGTTCATGGTCTTGAATTATTTCCTCTTCATTCCTTTGTATTCTTTGTGCATGCATATATCATCATGAATCCCTCTTCCATATGCATCAAAATATCCTATAAAAATCATAAAAATTGTCCAAGTAAAAATTCTCAAATTGACACATGCACAAAAATGATAATTTTGCCCCTGAATGAAGATGTAAATATGATGGTTTGAAAATAATTGAATTTTTGGTTTTAACATGTAAAAATACCCAAATATGATGTTTATTTAAATAAAAAGAAATAAAATATGGATGTAAATATATGCACATTTAACGAGTTAGGGGATTATTTTAACTCAGAACAGGGTTATAAGTTCAAGTCACAAATACGAACTAGTCACTAAACCCAGAATAATAGAATTAACTTAATTTGGCATCCATCACAAGACACAAGAATATATATTTATTTCACAAACACAAGACACTAGAATATTTATTTATTTCACAGACATAGAATAGTCACAAAATCAAAATATCCAAAATACAAGAGATCGTACTCAAAATGATCGTAATGATCGTACACATAACCGTAGAAAACAAACAAACAATTTGGTATCAT
The DNA here is from genome assembly GCA_030737815.1 of Allium fistulosum. NCBI lineage: Eukaryota > Viridiplantae > Streptophyta > Magnoliopsida > Asparagales > Amaryllidaceae > Allium > Allium fistulosum. Next base: position 1,153,014,424 of record CM060905.1, read on the forward strand.
ACGAACCGATCCGATATCGGTGATCGTACACGGGACGAGAATCACAGGATCACAGGACGATCTCAAGGAAGCAGCCATGAACGAATCTTTTAGATTTATTTTAGAATATTACACTTGACAAGAAATCCAGGAGTAACTTCTTAAGGATGTAGCAGCCACTTACCGCACACCAAAAGAGAGTAAACTCTAAAGTGCCAAATACTATCGCCTTCAGTAATTACAACGATTTAACCAAATACGTCCCATACCGTATAGTGAAATCCAAGTATTTACTAAAAGCTAGTAAATATCAGTTATTACGGATACCACTGGAAAACCTAAACTACATTCTCTTAAGGATCTAGCAACCACTTATCGCACACCAAAAGAGAATACAACTCTAAAGTGTTAGATACTTTCCCAATTCGATCACAAGAACTTAACCCAAGCATCCCATACTACCCGGTGAAATTCATGTATTCACTAATGAGTTAGTAAATTTCACTCAAACATTCTATTCAATGAGTTATACCATAATCAATAAAGTGTTATTCGAAAGCATTAAACCAATCGATAACACTATATCGATTATTAGTACTCCCCACATTATAGAACTAAGGTTATCAAAACATTTATTTAATTTGTCACTTATCAAAATATTCCATTATTCCATATTGTTCCAAAAGTATTTATTTTACAAAACAAAATTTTTCATATTCCAAAATCACATTGATCCTTAAATTCCATAAGGATATAAGGTTATACACCATATTCCAAAAGCTACTTATAAAGTATTCATTTATTCGTGAATCCATAAATCCATTTTCAAAACCAATTTAGTATTATAATTAATTAGTTAAAAACCTCTTACATTGGTATTTCCCAAAAACCAAAATTCCAAATCCATAAAATCATCTCTATTATTTAATTACTAGAATATACTACATTTATATAAAACAACTTAAGTTTATGCTTCCAAATCCCATATTAAATAAGTCCACCATGATAAAACCACTTTATTAATAATACTTAATATTCATATAAAAATTTGTTAAAATCATTTATAAAAGGAGTAATATTGTTTGGAAAACAAGTTGGAATCCATATTATTTTAATACACTAACTTTATATAATTTTTATTTAAAACCATACATATATTAATATCATACCAAAACTCAATTGAAATTAAATCCATAGACTTAATGAATTTAAACTCAGGAATTACACTTGAAAGATCAACCGGAAGCCAACAAAACCAAGCACTAAAATCTCCGAACAAACAACAAAACACTTTTTCACAAAACAACTCAATTCAGATTTTCAGTTTTTAAGTGCAATTTAGACCCATTTAACCTCAGAATTTTCAAAAACTTAAAACACAAAAGTTGTTCCTTAAAGTCTCAGCTTTCCAGCACAAAAAGGTTTGGTCAATTTGGATTTATGGTTAAAAAGTTATGGCTACTTTAATTTCGGATTTTAACACAGCAAATACAAAAGACAGAGCGACACTACCTGATTCTAACTCAGTTTAGACCATTTAAACTACAGAATTACAATAAGTGATTAAAACTGAACTTGTAGCTAACTGAATAACCTTTCTACACAAAAAATTTGAGTCTTTTTGAATTGATTTTCACCATGATATTGATGTTTTACTGCGGCAATTTTTACACTAAATTTTCAGCAAACAACAAAACAACAATCACCCCAGTTTTCGACCAAATTGTAAACCATTCAATCCAAACAGCAAATAATAATTGTACTGATTGTAACGACCCATAATTTTAACTATTTTAAATTATTAAATTTAATATAATTTTTGAATAAAAATGGTTAAAAATAAAATTTAATGATTTATTAATGTAATTTATTGGATAAGAACTTAGATAAAATTTTAAATAACAAAATTAGATATGAAAAAAATGATTAACTAATTTTAAATACCGAAGTATTAATTTTATAAGTCGAATAGATAAATTTTCTTATATTTAAAATATCTAAATATATTGTTTAAACTATATTTAATTTTAAATGTAACTTTCTGGATATGATAAATTTTATAGATATATGTTTACAAACTCCACCATTAAAATTTAAGATAGAGTATCCATATATGTATATATATAAATATATACAAGCTTTATGATGTTTAAATATATATATATATATATATATATAAATATAAGTTTATATGTGTATACATGTTTATAAAAATATTGTATATGTAGATAAATATATATACATGAATGTATAACTTCATAATGACAAGATTTCAAACTTATGACTATGTATATGTATATATGTTTATAAAAATAGTATACATGAAAATCTATATATGAAAATATGTATAAATGTAAATATATATATAGTCATAAGTTTGAAATCTTGTCAAGCATATAAAAGTGCTTTGATTTATATATAAGTTTATATGTGTATACATGTATATACATATAATTAAAATTGCAGGTCATTACAGTGATAGTAGTATGAGCATTCAACTCACATTTATTTATAGAATTGAAGATTAAAACATGAATTCACCTAAGCCAAGACCTTTCAGCAATAACCTAGGTTTAATTTTAGAAATTTGAAAAAAGAATTATTATAATCTCTAATCAAAAACTGAAATAAATCATCAAATTAAACACAGTAGAGGGTAAGGAAGATTATCTTCTAATGATTCCTACAAAAAATTGCTAAAAGCCCTTTGATTTTGAACTCGAAATTGGAGATTTAAGAACTAGTGTTAGAGGACGCTTTGAGTTTTTGCTCGCGGCAAAAAACAGAAAATGAGAAAGAGAGTCCTATACGTATTTTTCATCTCATTCATTATTCTTATTTTCTTAGGCTAAGTGTGTTTAGGTATGAACCCAATAACAAGTGTTACTAATTTTCTATTCTAAAAGAAGTGTTGTAATTATTTTATTTTGTTTTATTACTTAGTACATATCCAATTACACTAAACAAGGTTTAATAAGTTACCAATTTTATTACACAAAATTTGACAATTACTAATATGTTAGAACTATCATTTTAAATCAATAATAAAATGTTTTATATAAATTTAATCCAACTTTGTCAATTGCAAAATACTATCATTTTAACAAAATGGATTAATATTTCCAAAAAAATCTCATTTTTATCAATAATTTCAATATTAACAATTTTCTTAAATGCTAAATTTAAATAATTGGTTTAATCATATTTCAAATTTAAATTGAAATTCTTATTAAGAAATGAAACTCATTTCCTAATTAAATTAAATCAATTACTCACAAAAAATAGATTTAACTTCATAATTTAATTTCACAAATTATAATTTAGAATTAATTATCGATAACTAGATTTAATTAATTGGGTAACTAAAAACAGGGTTGTTACAAAATATAAAAGTCTAGTGAGAGCTTATTAGTAAAATGAAATAAAATTATTTAACCCCATTTATAATATAATAACTTTCACTATGTATAAATTAAACTAATCTACATCGATAAATTTGTGTATCTAATATAATCGATAAAATGTTTATCAATTAAAATATACTAATGAACTAAATTAAGATTGACGAATATAAATATATAATATACATACCAATAAATTTTGCCTGTTGTCAATTCAAGCCACATACAAGAGCCTAATTATACAACTAGTAAATATATTCGTAATCTGATCACTTACATTTTTATTTTTCTTAGACTATGTATTGCCTTCTATGAGTTTAAAAATCTAAAATAATACAAGTATATGGATATTTGATACATATCAGTCACATATAAATATTATATGGTGAACGGTTGCAAATTGTAATATACGAAACCTTGGTGAAATTAGTTCATTTGAAGTGAGCAAATAAACAATAGTGTTGCATCATGTATTCAATATGATTAACTACTATAAGGATCTTTTTGTATTAAATATAACACTAGACCAAGAGCTACAAGATGGATTTAAAAATTCAATCACTAAAAAGTTGATTTGATAGTTTATGTAAAGTGCAACTTATTCGATATCCTTAAATGTTAAGATGACTGAATGCATTTTTGTAAAGAGTTCATTATGATCTTGTAGTAGGGATTTCCTTTTTAATGGTTTGACCATTTGGAAAGAAAGCAAATTTCCGAGAGTAGATGTGAATCAAGGCATGATTGGGATTGTTTGCGCCAAAAATGGTCACAAACCCCAAATGTCGTGAAAGCACCGGTGCATGAACACAAATCAGCAATATGTAATCTCAGATCTCAGATTTAAGTATTGTAGAGGATGAAAATGAAGAATAATAAACTTAAAACAGAAAGAAATAGATAGAGACACAAGATTTATAGTGGTTCGGCGATCTTTCCTACATCCACTTTGAAGTTGATGACTTTATTGATGTTCATTTGCCGATTACAAGTGATTACAATGAATTGCAATGAGTTATAGTTCTGAAACTCGAGTACAACAGCAGTGGAATTCGTTTACAACAGCAATGGAGTTCGGATCTGGATCCGGTAGAGTCTGGGTGTTGTAGATCTCAAAGAGGAAGAAGAAGAACCCCTTTTCTGTTGGCTTTGGGGGTGTATTTATAGGTGTAGGAGGCTGATATTTCGCTCAGATCTCGGGAGACCCTCTCTGGCACGTGACCAGGTCCGTACGCCAAAGCCCATGAAGTTTCGGTCTGATCCATGATCGACACGGACAGATTTCGACTCGCTCAAGATTTCATCCAATGGAGTCGAAATTTGGCGTGGACATTCTTTAGCATGCCCGTAGTCCTCTGTGAAAATCTCATAGCATTTGGACTTGTAGATTAGGAGATATGATCGATACGAAATGAGATCCTCCATTGGTTGTTCTGTTCGTATCGCTTTGCTCGACTCGCTTTCGTTCGACTCGGTGACTGGAGTCGAACTAGACCGAGTCGAACAATGGTTCTTGTGAAGGCTATGGAGCGAGTCGAAGTAGACTTTTTGGTGGATGTGGAGTGTAGCGAGTCAAAGTAGACTCTTTGATGGAGGTGGAGTGGAGCGAGTCGATGCAGGCTCGAGGCAGAGCGAGTCGAAGTGTGGCTCTCTGATGGAGTCGAAGTAAGGTTCTGAGATGGAGTCGATGCGGAGCGAGTCGAAGTAAGTAGACGGAGCGGGTCGAAGAAAGCAGATGGAGCGAGTCGAAGCAAGTAGACGGAGCGAGTCGAAGTTGTCATCTCTGTCTGTCGCGAAGCGAGTCAAAGCTGTTGCTCCTGATGGATTGTGAAGCGAGTCGAAATGTGCACTCCCTATGGATTCGAACTGGAGCGAGTCGACGGAGGCTGTTCTTGACCAATTTTGCATCGATCATAACTTGAGCATACAACCTCGGATTGACTTAAAATTTGGAACGATGGCTCTCCTAACTTCGCTTGTCATGTCATATCAATTCTGGCTCGGCCAAAATTCATCGATATCCATAGCGAGCCTGCGTATAACCGATTTTATAGACGAACTGTCTTTGATCTCTAGTCAAGTCCTTGGTGTCACGGCCTTGCCAAAAGGCGGGATAACACTTGCCCTCCAAAACATGCCTTCTGATAAGAAGGTGTGTTTTGAATAGTTCAGAATCCGATACCCAAAGTCCATAGCCATATCATCCAAGTGCATCGTTCTTGACTACTCCGTGTCGACGTTTGATCCCAGACCCAATAACCAAAGCCTTAGCCAATTCTGTATCCATCCATACCTGATATCCGAGTCCTAATCCATCCTCATTCAATAACCAATAACCGAATCCAGGACCTCTCCGGGTCGATATCCAAATCCGTAACCTCTCCGGGTTCTTGCCAAGCGCAATCCACACTTGACGACCGTGGCCCAGTGTCCCTGGGCATTAAATAATTACCATGGCTTAAGTCCTAAGCCGAATTCTGGTCGCTCTGGACCCTTGTCGAGCATAGTCCATACTCGACGACCTGAATAAGCCAATTCACCACGTTCGGACGAAGAGACTTATCCCTTGCCAGGTATAATCCATACCCGACGACCGTTTTCCAAAAACCAGATAAAACCCAATCAAAATCCAATCCAAAATTCAAATCAAATCGGAAAACCAAAAACCCATATCAAAAATCCAAATCAATATCTAAAACATAAAGCAATCATCCAAATGAAAGTTCAAACCAAAAAACAAGCAAAGCCAGGAGTTCAATCAAGAAAACAAAACCAGGAGTTCAAACCAAACTCCAAAACCGAACCAGAAAAAGAAAATGTCCAAACCAAAAGAGAAAGCAGATTTCACAAACCATAGCTTCCCGGTTTATCATCATTCAGAGCATGCCTAGGGGCCATCTCCATCCCCTTACATGAGTAGATGACTTGGCCGTTCGTCAGTAGTTTGCTACTTATTTCATATCATCCCGGTCAATTGATAACCAATCGACCATCATTCCTGGGTCTCGCACCATTGTGGTTTGAGGTAGATGGCGGTTGCTCTTGCTCCATCGCCGCATTCTGAGCCCCGACATATTGTTGTAATTGCCCACTCCTTACATACTCCTCAATAATATCCTTCAGATGCCTGCAACTGTTGGTATCATGTCCGTCTAAATCGTGAAAAAGACAGTGCCTTCCTGATGCCCTTTCACGTTCTGAGGGCTCTCTCCTAGCCGGCCTTCGATAGGGAAGGCGATTCCGAGTTTCCATGAATATCCATTCTAATGTGTCGTTTAATCCTGTGTAAGTGGAAAACTTTGGTTCCTTCCATCGCTTCCTAGCTCTTCCTGATTCATCATCCAGTTTCCTTTTCGCCTTATCTTTATCCGAGCCTCCGTTGGATGGCCCACCATCCTCAGCTGTGTTCACCTCTTCTAACTTCATATTCGAGCATGCATCTTCCTGCCGAAGGAATCTCTCAGCTTCGAGAAAGAATTCTCCGAGATCCATTGGTGGGTCCCGTATTAGAGATATTTTGAAATCTAAATCCTCTTTGACTCCTGATACTGCCGCCATCAAAACCATCGATGGATCTGGCCGATCCACCGAAGCAACCGCTGCATTGAACCGAGTTAAGAAAGCTCTGAGTGATTCATCCGCCCTTTGCTTTACTGACGTTAGCGTCATCACGTTCTTCGGCCTTTTGATATGAACCCGAAATTGTTTCAGAAACTTGTCCACCAATTCCATCCATGTCCTGATAGACCCTTCTTCCAGCTGTCTAAACCACATGGCAGCTATATCTGTCAAGTACAAAGGGAAACATCGGGCCATCACCTCCTCCGATGCCCCCAGCACTTCCATATGTCTTATGTATCTCATCAAGTGATCAGTAGGATCAGCCTTACCATTGTACATGTCCAAAGTAGGTAGCTTGAACTCTGGTGGATTTCGAGCAATTCTGATGTCATGAGTGAATGGACTCATATTTACCCCTTCCAAATCCCTGTTTGTCAAACCTCCGCGCATAGTTCGTCTGATAATCTCAGCTAATCCAGCGTCGTCCGTCAAGGGTTGCCCCCCGAATCTCTGAGGGAATTCTGGTACATACTCCTCATCTTGCGCTCCTACATTCCTTCCAGGATCTTGTTGTGTGGTTCCACCTGGAATTCCTCCATGGATTGGTCCATTGCTGCCGGGCAGTGTGCCCCCATGTCTGGATCCAGCCAGGTTAGCGTTTGTGTGCTGATTAGGGGTTATGCCTTGTTGAGCTGCTCCATTCGATTGCCTGTTTGGTTCTTCTGTTCCAGCTCCGTGGATCTGAACTCCTGAAGCTCCGGCTGTTCCTGCTTGTCCAAACTGTCTGAGGAGGTTCTACATCATTTCTTGTTGACTCTTCAACAATCTTTCATGAATCGAATCTGTCATTGCCTCCATCTCATCCCTGGTGATGTAGATCGAGGCTTGACCTGCTCCAGCTCCAGAAGAGGCCACTTGGCTTCCCTCTTGCTAGCTCCTTTCTCCTCTCTGTTTTCTTGTTGATTGCCTTGTCATAGCTCTTAGTCTGAATCCTTAAGCCTTCAGATCTGAACTTCAGATCTGGTATAGCGGGTGCTAGTTCTTCTCAGTGAAAGCACCAAAGTGTTTGCGCAAAAATGGTCACAAACCCCAAATGTCGTGAAAGCACCGGTGTATGAACACAAATCAGCAATATGTAATCACAGATCTCAGATTTAAGTATTGTAGAGGATGAAATTGAAGAATAATAAACTTAAAACAGAAAGAAATAGATAGAGACACATGATTTATAGTGGTTCGGCGATCTTGCCTACATCCACTTTGAAGTTGATGACTTTATTGATGTTCATTTACCGATTACAAGTGATTACAATGAATTGCAATGAGTTATAGTTCTGAAACTCGAGTACAACAGTAGTGGAATTCGTTTACAACAGCAATGGAGTTCAGATCTGGATCCGGCAGAGTCTGGGTGTTGTAGATCTCAAAGAGGAAGAAGAAGAACCCCTTTTCTGTTGGCTTTGGGGGTCTATTTATAGGTGTAGAAGGCTGATATTTTGCTTAGATCTCGGAAGACCCTCTCTGGCACGTGACCAGGCTCGTACGCCCAAGCCCGTGAAGTTTTGGTTCGATCCGTAATCGACACGGACAGATTTCGACTCGCTCAAGATTTCATCCAATGGAGTCGAAATTTGGCGTGGACATTCTTTAGCATGCCGGTAGTCCTTTGTGAAAATCTCATAGCATTTGGACTTGTAGATTAGGAGATATGATCGATACGAAATGAGATCTTCCATTGGCTGTTCTGTTCGTATCGCTTTGCTCGACTCGCTTTCGTTCGACTCGGTGACTGGAGTAGAACTAGACCGAGTCGAATAGTGGTTCTTGTGAAGGCTATGGAGCGAGTCGAAGTAGACTTTTTGATGGATGTGGAGCGGAGCGAGTCAAAGTAGACTCTTTGATGGAGGTGGAGTGGAGCAAGTCGATGCAGGCTCGAGGCAGAGCGAGTCGAAGTGTGGCTCTCTGATGGAGTCGAAGTAAGGTTCTGAGATGGAGTCGATGCGGAGCGAGTCGAAGTAAGTAGACAGAGCGGGTTGAAGCAAGCAGATGGAGCGAGTCGAAGCAAGCAGACGGAGCGAGTCGAAGTTGTCATCTCTATCTGTTGCGAAGCGAGTCGAAGCTGTTGCTCCTGATGGATTGTGAAGCGAGTCGAAATGCGCACTCCCTATGGATTCGAACTGGAGCGAGTCGAAGGAGGCTGTTCTTGACCAATTTTTCATCGATCATAACTTGAGCATACTACCTCGGATTGACTTGAAATTTGGAACGATGGCTCTCCTAGCTTCGTTTGTCATGTCATATCAATTCTGGCTCGATCCGGACTCGGCCAAAATTCATCGATATCCATAGCGAGCCTGCGTATAACCGATTTTATAGACGAACTGTCTTTGATCTCTAGTCAAGTCCTTGGTGTCACGGCCTTGCCAAAAGGCGGGATAATAGGGATGAAGAGAGTGGATGATCATCTCTACTTCATGAAGAGACATTGGAATCGAGAATTGTATAAAAAATAATAGATACTTAACAAGTAATAAGAAATATGAATTCTATTCTAAAATGTAATTTCGTATAGAAAATTGCTTTTTAGTGGGATTTATTTCTTTGGGTGTAAGATATTTGACCAGAAACACTCGATTGTAAACTAGTTATGGTTTATGAAATAAAATTCTGTAATAAGTGGTTGAATGGAACTTCATATTTTATACGTTATTATAGTAATGATGGAAATAGTGGAAGCATACCTTATAACACTTTTAGTGGATGCATTAGGTTACGAAAATTTGGTTTTGTAAATATACCAAATATTATTAATGAAATAATTGCTATTTGAGGTATTGACTGAAAAAATACATGATCTTATTTCAACATGAATATTATGAATATTCATTATAAAATAAAACTATAATAGTGGTATTTGTTTTTATAACAAAAGTGATGCATTAGAGGATACAGAAGTGTCTGAAATTTTTGCAATTATTTTGGAATTATGGACTAAGTCACGGTTTTGAGAAATAATACTTTAATCGTATGATTATGAATCATATGGTACTAATAAATTATATCTCAAACGATAAAGGGCAAAGCACTCAGTCGATGGAAGCGCATAAGAGTTGGTTAACTCTTGGGATTGATACATATTGATGTATGCAATAGTAAGTCATGGTTTCTCTTACATTATTATATTCATCGATGAATTATCAAAGACATAAACATGTACATTAGATATACATGTAGTATGCATATGGTACGCTCATAGAATATAAAATGAAAGTAAATAACATAACATGCAAAGGAAAATAAAATGATTTGATTTGATGGAATAGGAAAGTATATTGGAAAGAGTTCCAAATGTATCTAAAATGAACAAAGATTCAATCTCAAAAGTCATTCCTCCCTATGATATATATAAAGATGTATCGATAAGTAGTAATCGGACTTTGTTGAATTGAGTACAATTGATAATAAATGAAGTTGAGTTAACTTCTTTCTATAAGAACGTGTACGTAAGAGTAGTACATAAGGTAAAAATTAATTTTATCTAAAAGAATAGTTTACAAAATCATACAAGATAATGGTTTATAAGAAACCCCAACATATCGTAAGGTCAAGGAGTTGGCAGGTTGTGCGAGTCGAATGATTGCACATAATAATTGTTTATGAGAGAACTTGTGTGAACCATCTCAAAGAGTTTGGGATGGATCAATATTGATTGACCAATTTATCTTTAGAACATATGTTTTGTACACTAAAATCAAATTAGTTTTTTATGTGTGTAAGGCAATTCATAAAATGTTTATGAATACATATTCTATTGAAATAAGAAACAAATTGTTATTTCAAGAAATAACAACTTCATGGCAAAAAATTTCTTTAGTAATTATTAGCAGTAAAATGGTGTTAGATACGATCCAAAGATAAAAACAGATTATGAGACATGAAACAAAATTAACCGAACTTATTCGGACACAATCATAAGAATGTCTGATAATTTTCCTCACACATTGAAAAGAAACTATGAGTTTCTTCTCAATGTCAAAAATAGATAATCCTCGATTTTCAGTAAAACCATTAAGAGTATCGACTTTGCTATATGGTATGATGCACAAATCCGAAATGGATTCTAAGCACATTATCAAAATATGATTTTGATAGTTGTACCCAAAGGTATATGGTCCATCGGCCACATTTGTGTCTTCAGGAAGATGACCAATGAAATTGGAATATAGTAAACAACATTAATAAGAACAATATCATAAATTTCAAATATTGAAATCAGCATAACAGATTCATTATTTTAATAGAGTTAGGGTACGCCTTCGGGGCAATTTTGTAATTTTTTACATATATCTAACTCGATAATCAATCTTGTTCAAAATAAAAGGTGTTTTTTTTCCATTATATACTTGATATAATGTGTTATATTAATTAATTAATTTAACTAAAAGTGTATTTAATTAAAAAAACCATAAATGGTATATTTTGTGATAGTAGTTACAAAGTGTTATAATTATGAGTAATTTATCACAATGAAAATAAACATACCATTTTAAATATTCCTAGTCAAGATAAATCAAGATCGGACATTGATGAATCTGTTGATACTAGAGTACGTAATGCTTTTCAAATGTTGGGAAGTGTATTACTCATGACTGCTAAGAGTATCAAGGGATTATGTACAGATAGTTATTCGATAATCATGGAATGACTCATTCGATAGTTTTATGCTGGTTATTATAACTAAGTTCAAACAAAAAGTATCGAAGTGACTAAATTACACTGTTCTCTTAACTTAAGAATACTGTTGATCTTCAATATGAAAGCTTTTCTTTGATTATAGTTAAATCATAGCATGGTGTCCATCGAACGACTATAGTTCGGTTGAGTGAAAGTATTGGAAGCGAAACATTATTTAAGAAAGGATTCGTCTCCTTATTTATATGGGATTTAAACTCAAAGTCAAAATCTCTAGCCGAAGTAGTTCGGTTAATAATAGTTGTTATTGAATCAAGGACTTTGTGTTTGGACTATAAAGTTGAATATGGATGATATTGGAATTTTAACCGTTACCGAATTCCATAATTTCAAAGTGATACGATTTTAATGAAGAGAATTTGTGTAAATAATCATCACTACTAGGTAAACGCTTAACAAAGTAAAATTGGATTTTATCAAAACCAAAATATGATACAAAATAACATAAAGTAAAACTTTATTTATAAAGTTAAATAAAATATTTATTTTATTTAAAAGAAACTTAGAGAACTTCTAAATGAATTTAGATTTCATATGCCCATTAAAGATTAAATAAATGAATTTTTTTGAAATTTATTTAACTCCATTGTGGGATGACCCAGTTCTAATACATTCGACGTGCTTAAGTCAATTCTTACTTTACTTACAAAATTATCGTCGGATATAACTTTGTGCTTTGGTGCATATGTAGTGAAACAGAAAATCCTAAATAATGATTTAGAATAGACTGTTTGCATGTAACAACCAAAGTATCTCAAAGTGTGTGGGAGCAATATCGAGTTTGTGGATATGATCCAAGGATGGATGCGAAATTATCATTCGACAAGCATTAGAGTTGAACAAGTATATTGATAGAAATATCAAATAATTTGATTTTCAGTCAAAATACAAAGGAATTGTATGCCTATAAGAAATAACATTAAAAGGGTACATAGATATCTTTAAACTATAAGTAAACAACATGCTGCTAATTCTTAATGATGTGCCTATAATACAGTTTAGTTGTTTAATGCTCTATATAGGATTTGAAAAACAACTTTTATAATCAACATAAAAGGATGTTGCGAATGTACTTGATGATATGCATAGACACCATATTAAAACATTTAATATGGAGCATGTAAGATGGGTGTCTTATGCATTGGCAATAAGAATTATCATAAATGTTGTATTGTCTATAGTATCGTATTTAGGTAATATGTTTAATACATGAAGAAAATATCAAATTTAAATTAAGATTGCTAAATGGCAGTTTATAGTGTTTTCGTGTATTTACAAAATACTATAAAATTGTTTATTGAAACAACGAACTCCTTGTGTAGGAGTATTCAGACTCGAACTTCAGAAGTGATATAAAGCATAATATGTAAATATTAAATTTATATTTGAATCTTAGTTAAGAATCCTTAAGTTGAAAATGTTTCAAATAAAAAGGTTGTGGCTGATTCAACAAAAAAAAAATGTACATCGCCTTAAGTAGCAGTACAATGAAAGCAATGTATATATATAAATGCACAAATTTATAACTAAGTTAGGGATGATTCTAAGTATTGAGATTACTATGTCAACTTTATATGATAACAATGTAATAATAAGAGCTCACTAGAAGTCGAAATACATATTCCAAATAGTTCCACATAATAAAGATAGTTTATCACCATCGGAGAGAGTTGATTGACAGAGTAGAAAATTAAAACAACATAACAGATCCATTCATGAAGGGACTGGCTAAATGGGTTCTCATCAAATTGATCAAAGGGATGGGATAGAGATTTCATAATTTTCTCTAAGTGCAGGTGGAAGATTGATAGAGTTAGGGATATGACCTATGAGTAATTCTGTAATTTACTGTAAATTACCAACTTTATAATAAAATCTTAATCGAAATAAAAGGTGTATTATTTCTATTATATACTTGATATAATATGTTATATTAGCTATTAACTTAATTTAAGTATATTTTATAGAAAATCCATAAATGATATGTGTTGTGATAGTAATTACAATATGTTGTAATCATGAGAAAATTTATCATAATGAAAATAAGCATGCTATCTTAAATATTTCTAGCTAAGACATTTGTTGAGACTAGAGTACGTAATGCTCTCTAAATGTAGGATAGCATATTACTCATGGCTACTAGGGGAACCAAGGGGTTATGTACTGATAATTATTGGATAACTACGGAATTACTCACTCTATAGTTTTCTGTTGGTTAATGTAATCAAGGTCAAACAAAAAATATCAAAGTGACAATATTACACAGTTCTCTCGAATTGAGAATACCATTAAACTTCATTGTGGACCTCCACTTTGATTATAGTTATCTTGGTACAACATCTATTAAACGACTATAGTTGGGTCTGAGTTGATGCATTGGAAGTGAAACACTATTTAATAGAAAATTCGTCTTCTCGGTTATATGAGGTTAGTATCATAGTCAACTTTAGTCAACTCAAAGTCAAAGTCTCTGGCCAGAGCAATTTGGTTAATAATAATTGTTATTACTGAACCAAGGATTTTTTGTTTGGACTATATAGGTTGAATATGGATGATATTGGAATTTCAACGTATACCGAATTCCATAACTCCTAATGAGATAATTTGGACGAAGAGAATTGGTGTAAAAATTATCACTATCGGGGACCGCTTAAAATAGTAAAATTGGATTTTACCCAAATTGTGTAAGCAATAAATTCAGCCAAACTATCACACTAGCTAAGGTAACATGTGAATGTTAATATTTGAATTGTTCGATATTAATCGTTGACCGAATTTACACACATGAGTCGCACAATCGAAATTTTGAATGCTCTGAAATACCACATAGTCTAATTAAGTTATAAAATTAATTAATATTTATGAAATATTAATTATAATTTTTTTAAATTATTTAAATTATCATTTAATGAAGTAAGTAAATAAAAGTTATATATATATACATTGATGTACAATATCGATAAATATTTAAATTAGATTCAAACTATATTAATACTAATTGGGTTTGAAAGTTTTAGGGGCCCATCTAGGCTTATGATTTGATTAGCCAATGGTAGCAAGGGAAGGGGTTTTTTAAATGCAAAATGTGATTTTGAATTAGGCTAGAGAAAGAGGTAAGCTAGGAGATTTAGATCTCTGGTTTCCCCTCCTCTCCATTGCCTATTTAAACATCACCTAACCCACATTTGATTTGATCTTTTGGAGCCACCTCTACCATTATTCCAAGTAAAAATTTGAGGAGTATTCGCCTTCATCTTCCAAACAAATTAAATCAAATAAATCTAGCTTAAGGTATAGTGATTACTTCTAGTCTGGTGCATATTTTAGACCCACTTAGATCAGATCTATACGAGAAGTTTGATTCAACATTCAAGATGCATCATCAAGGTAGCAATTAGGTAACATTTAGTTATTTATTTATTCACTTATATGCGAATTTATATCATTGTATGTTGGTAGATTAGAATCTACAATATAATGAATATATATAGTTGTTTGCTGCCAAATCAATGTATATATATTTGTATGTTCCATGATTTTACACATCTTTTATTTTCGGCCATGATGAAAAAAATAATTTTTTTGAAGTTAAAATATTTTAAAATAATTTTAAACTTGATTTAAATTTAAATTAATTTTATATTCATCACAAATATATGTATATTTATGTAACATATTTTCTTATGAAAGGGTTTTCGAAAATTAAAAAATTATATATACACATATAAATTAAAACTGAAAACAATATGTGTGTGTATAATATAAATATATTTATATATCTATGTTTTAATCATATATATATTAATCTACATAAATAAATATATGGATATATATTTTTTGTACAGGATATAACAACTTCTAAAAAATATTTTTTTTGCATTTTCGTATAGAAATGAATTTTAAAAAAAAGTTTATTAAACTTGCACAGAATTATACAAAAATTTACTTTGTCAAACATTTTAGGTCGAAAAAAATTACAAATTGAATTTTATCTTTTATTAAAATATATAATTTTATATTTATAAAGTAGTATTTTGTAATATTATATATGTATATGTATATATGCTATCTGTATTTTCGAAACTAAAAAGTTATTTTAGTCCGTGTGCGTGCGTGCGTATCTTCGAATGTATAAATATTCAAATTCGAAATTCTAATGAGATTTTATTTTGAATCTAGAAATGATTTTAAGTTTTGGATATTTATTTAACTAACACCACACCAACTGGGTAAATTTGAAACAGGTGATAGATTTTGTTTGAAACACTTATGTGTTGTTACTAGCTTTGCAACAATACTGATGTGTTTCGAAATTTGTCTAGCATAATCGAAATTTGCAACCACTCTCAAGTGTTGCGAAGTTATGATTCACAACACCCAGCGAATGTAGCAGATCCTAAATCTGCAATGCTACTTAGGTGTAGCGGATCGTAATTTGCAACACTACTCGAGTGTCGCAAATTCTAAATTTGCAACATCCAGTGGATATTGCGGGTCCCGAATTCGCAACATCAGATGTATGTTGCGAATCCCAAATTTGCAACACCGTAGGAGCGTTGCTGATTTAACTTGCAACATTTTATAAATATTTCAAGAAACATCAGCATACTAATCTGAAACACTTGGAAAGCATTTCTAAAATTTAGTTAAACATCTTCCCAATGTTTCAAAATAATGTTTTTGGTGTAGTGTAATTTTAATATTGAAGTTTGAATTTGTATTATATTTTAAATATATTTATATGTAATTATCTTAGTATATATATGCGTGTGCGCATGCGAGCACGTGCGCGCGTGCGTTCATTCGTCTGTATATATATTAAATATATATATGAAAGTATAGTTTATATTTGATTTAAAAAATATATTATATAGCAAGTACATATATAAATGGGCTACGACGCCTTTTGTAGTATAAATCACAACACTTAGATACGAGCATATTAAACCATGTGATTATGTGTTTCACATGCACGTACACATATACATGTATTTGATACATGTGTACACATTATATATCGCTTATTTTAATAAATATTATTTCCATCATGTCTTTTTGAAATTCCTAAAATACTATTATCTATCAAATGGGTCCCACTTTCGGTTTACAACCTCCATCACATCCCCTTTCCAACCACCCATCAACGGAACTCTACTATTAATTTGCAACTGACGCTACCAATAAAACTACTGGAAATAAAAGTGTTGTGACCACCAAATTTTTTTCACTTATAACATACATCTATCCATTAATTTTGGTTAAATAATAAATAAATATCTATAGCTATTAAATGCACGTACGTGTGATTTATACAAGTATAAACAAATAAAATCTTTATCTTAATCAATTAAACAAAATAATGATTTTGTTTAATTTTATTTAGATTAGATCTAAATAAATTTATGTTTCATAGACCCAATAAGATCCAAAATGAATTTTTTTTGTAATTCACACATTTAACCCACTGCGTACTGGCCCAGATCCAACAATATAAACATGTAGTTAGGATGCATGTCAGCAGTTGTTCCGTACTAGGGGCATACTTTGTGCTGAGAAAGGTGGAACGGTACAGGAGTGTTGTGCTATTGTCAGACATTCCGTGGTAATTGGTGTACTAGGTTATACTTTTTGTTATGTTCACGCTTTTCTAGTAGCAAGATGCAAGAGAAGCTTCTCATGCACAGTTGTGATCGGTTGCTTGTTGCCGAAGATTGCTGATAAAAAAGCTGAATATTGCTAGGTAAAAAGCTATAGGGGATGAGCTGAGCCGCTACGTGATGATGAGAAGTCTGAATGAGACTGGTCGTAGGCGGGTTGGGATAGAACCGGACCAAGTACTGGTCGCTTTTGAGGCAGGTTTAATTAAATGAGTTGGTTACATGTCGTCTTGATATGAGCCAAGCGATTGTAGCTTAGAAATGAGGGACGGTTCGTTGAGCTTAGAAGCGTTGGCCGGCTCAAATTGGCTTGGGTTTTAGATGTGCTAACAAACTAATATTTTACTCGCAAAAAATTGAGCAACGGTATCTTTCATAGTGCTACTTAGCCTTTAATTTATGTTTGTTTTTACCATGCTTCAACTTCAAACACAAAACTTATATGTTCAAAATATACCATGTTAACTGTTACACTATAATTTCCACAAAGTACAACTCACGAATATTTGAAAAGTAAGTTTTCGGCTTGTAATTCTGAGACCCATTATTTAGTTTTCGACGAGAGCTTAAGCTCTGAACTCGATGGCCAAGAGCATGTAATCCGAATGCAATGGTTTAAATGTCAGCCAAGATCAAGACCATTGTCCAGCTAAGATAAAAGGTTAATCAATGGCAATGGTTGCCGAGCCAAAAGCCGTTCAACAAGTTTCGACAATCAACGGCTTAGATAACCCCAGACCGAGATCAACGGTCGGGATAGATTAAAGGAATCGGAGAAGCTAAATATAAAAGCGTTATGTCAGCAATCCATGTCAAAGCACTTTCAACCATATGATGACAAGTGTTTGAATCAAAGCCGCTTATAACAAGTTAGGTCTACAATTCAAGGAGAAGGCTCCCCGCCAATGGCACCACGGCATATTGGCTATAAATAGGCAACAATCTAGGAGAACGATATAAGATATGAAGATAACATTGAACTTTCAATTTTAAAGTGCTCTTAGACTCATAGACAACACGTTCTTCGAAACTTTTAACTTATATCAACATTTAATACCTAGCTATTTTTTAAATTTAACATGCATGTTTGAATATTAATGTTTCATACATTTTTAGAAAACTCATGTACGTAATACGGGTTCAACATCCTCATTGAATATTTTTTTATTGTCTAATTGGTCATTGCATAATCATCAAATCCATGGTTCATAGTTTCAGAACCCATAAAGAATCGAAGCACAACATAATTGTTTAGAAGGTTTTATTATCATGTGTCCTTAGGCACATGTTAGCAATTATTGTTTCAGGTTAAAAGACAAAAAAAAACTAAATTAAATACATATTTTATCCTCACACAAAAGTGATATGTGGAATTCAACGGGACTACTTGAGTAAAGTTAAAATCTTAACATATACCCTAAGTGGACATGACAACGTTTTTCTTGTTTAAAAGTATGAGTAGGGATTCATTGTGAACTCATCTAAATTGGAATTTGTGAGTAAAAAGAGAATGTTACACTTCTATCGTTAATTATCACGTTAATTAACCCGCCGTTCGTAGCTCGGTTGGTTTGGGAGCTGGGAGATGGGAACCAAAGGACTGCGTCCGGACAGGTTCGAATCCCAACGCCAAACCATCAGTGGGAGTTTCAACGTTACGCATCCGTGTGCGACGACTAAATAAAAGCGGGGTAGACACACGGCGTGGGGTTTACTTAAGTGAGTATCAATGAATACCATGATCTTAAGGTTCCCCATGATCTCAAAAAAAAAAATTTATCACGTTAATTATTTACAGTGGAAGTATAACTCGGTAGAAAGTTAACCACCAGCCACAATATTAGAACTATTTTTGTTCTTAATTGGTATTGAAAATTAGATTATACAACTGTTATTACTTATCGTATCAGCCATGCCAGCACAATGGCCGTTACCTGCGCATCGTGCGCCTTCGCTTTCGCCCATGTTCCATCCATACACCGTTTCACCCCAAGGTCCCCGTGGTTCAACAATCCAACCGTCCATGTTTTGCACTTTCCCCAATCAACGTACATCATTGATCCCGCTTATAAATCCTATGCGGGAATCCGTACCAACGTACAAAAAACCTTCGATTCCTGGTCCGACCACGATCCGCCCTACCTGCCAACGGTCTCGTTGCAGCAATTACAGAAACACCCTTATAACAATATAGAATTTGCAGAAGTGCCCGTACAATCGAAACCGTCCATTTATAGCCTGATCGATTCAACGGCGCAGATCATAACTCCACCATAAATGCAAAATGGACCCCACAGCCCAGCTAAGCACGTGCTAACAGTACCTGGCACGGGGCCCCACAGCGTACAGCAACAACAACCTCTCAGACTTTCCAATTTGCAGGGGCCCACCAAAGTAAACCATAGTTGTACCGATCCGACGGCTGACATTACTTTCTAAAGCGAGGGCTCGATCGTCCGTTCCAATTTTTGGCTGATTTAAAAGCTTGTTTCATTTAATAAAAAGCTTATGTCATTTTTATACGAGAGATCGGATACCAACAAAAACACCAAACATTTTGAATTATTATAAACGTCTTTTAAATCAAATTTGAATTTGGTTTTGCGAATCCTAGATGGCGGAGCTGCAATGAGAGCTTCGAATTGATAAGAGGAACCATTTCATTGATTGTAGTCGGAAATCGTGAAAAATGGGGGCGAAGGGTAATATGGAGAAACTGAAGAGATCATTGAGGACTTTGTTCTTCATGGTGACTATGATGGCGTCGCTGCTAACGCTTTCGCTGCCGATGCTGGTGGCTTTCGGTGACGTGACGGTGTCGTTGGGGTTGGCGTCGAGATTTGCGTGTGGCACGTGTTATGGGCTGAAGGAGCACGTCAGTCGATATGCGTTTCGGAAGAGCTTGATTGATATTCCTCTTGTTTCCGTTGTTAGATCGATTTTTATTACTTGTAAGTGTTTTTTTCAGTATTTGGTGTTATTTTTGTAAACTATGAAGTCTTAAACTAATAGTTTCTAAATTTAGCTTTTGGAATGCCGAATAATCCCTAAGTAAGATAAACCATCGCATTTTCATTGTTCACTTGCTTAAAAATATTTTGTAGATTTCTATTAGAATTAAGCTGATACTATAATTATCTGCATTATATTGCTAGTGCTTTTAGCAGCAACTGTTTCTTTTTTCTTCTAGCTAATATAATTTCTTTTTAAACATTTTTTTGTTGGATATTGTCACTTCTATAAATATTTATTCCCTTAAAGGTAATAGCTAGTAAATTTGCAAATTAGTTCTGATTCTGATCACTAAACAACTGCAAGGTCGGTAGGTATGATTGAAAAATTCCTTGTAGTGCTTGTCCTTTTCCGTTGTATTTTCCTTGTTCTATTTTTATAAAATAGATACGTTGAAAATGCTTGTTTACTAAAAGGAATATAAATTTAAAATACTAAATACTTTTTGTGGAAGATTTCTCTGCTCATAGAGTTTGATGTTTTTGGGATGATATTTAATTCGTATCTTACTTTCTATCTTGATTATGAGCTGTAGAAGCGTCAATATTTTAAGCATCCATCACAATCCATGCCATTTGAAGGCATATGCACATTTTCGTGACCAATGTAAATGCACAATGAATTACATATTGTAGAAATTGTTCACACTTGATTAAGTTATGTCTCCTTTTCTACTTTATTTGAAATATGCAGGACATTTCATTGAAAACTCCTAGTCGCACTATCGTATAGAACCTGTAGTGAAATAATGATGTTCACTGTTATATGTATTTGTTTCAGGTGTATATTCAATTTGTCATGGTCCAGGTCTTTCTCAAGGACCGTATCTTGGAACAGTAACTATTTGCGCCATTGTTTCGATTGCTATTCTTGGAGTGAAAGCTTGTCTGTTCACACCTACAATGTATACTGAATCAGAAACATCACCCTATTTAGAAAAACTGCATGTGAAAAAATCATGGGGAATGTCAGTCCTTTTCTTATCGTCTATGGTTTTTGCCTTTGGTCACATTGTCGTGGCATATAGAACCAGTTGTAGAGCACGGAGAAAGCTCATGTTTCATCATGCAGACCCTGAATCAGTATGACCTCTTACCCTAATTTTTAATTGATATAAACGCTCAATTCTATGTTAGCACGCAACTGTAATTTATGACTAGCATGACCATGCTTGTTGTGATTCTTAGATGAATAAAGGTGTATTAGTTCTGGACAGCATTTTTTCCTTTTATCCTTTTTTTTGTTTGTGCATAGTCTATTTTGCTATGCTGTTAATATCGAAAAATATCAGTGATACATCGCATAATGGACTTTAAATGATGCCGTTTTTTCTAAAATATCGGTCAACGACATATTTGAAATATAACGATGGTATTTGCTGATGTATTGTGATATACCGGACCAACGTCGGTGAAAATTGTCATATGTCACCCTTTTATAAAACAGCACTTAAATCTCACATTTCAGTTGAGGTGTAGCCAAATTGAGTGGTAGCCGATCCTTGCTCCCACACACACACATACATATTATTTTCAACTCAAACTGATATTATTTTTTAAAGTGTAAAAAGCAGAAAATGTGTACATCTTTTGTCATCAACTCTCATTCCGATATTTTCAAATGTATATTGGTCCTTGACTACATAGTCTAAGAATATTATATTAACCGCTTTGGTATTTTAATTTGAACTATTCGTCTATTTTATGCGAGAACCGTGGAATTGGAGATAGAAGATAAAAGTGCACAACTTTTTTCTATTTCTTTTTTTCTTCTGGGAAATAAGGTACCATACTAATGTAGTTAGCTTGAATACTATATAGGTTTTGTCATGCAAGATTGCATATTCTGGATTCCAAAAGATTCCTCGTTCTCCTACACCTTGTTCAGGAAAAAATGCTAAAAGTGACAACGAAATCAGGCGAAAAACTTTTATTAAAGATGAACAAGATATTCCAGTCAGTTTACTCGCTGATGCTGACAGCATGTTTGTTAATTGTCAAGGCTCAACTGTCCACTACAAACTAAGTCTAGCAGACTCAACCTCTTGTACTTTAGCCTCTTCATCATTTCATCAACCCAATATATCAAGGCACAGACTAGAGAGGCCATTAACTCTACAACCCAAATCACACTATCACCATATTCGGAGTCTTAGCTACCAATTCCAGAATTCATCACTGTGTGCGCCATTGCTTCCAAATTCTCCAACTCAGACCACATTCTTTACAGATGAAATCCCTGCACTAAAATTAGATGAAAGTGGAAGTAATGGATGTTCATACGATAGTGTCAACTCAAATACTGATATGATGGAAATGGGAAAATTTGCTGTTGTTCTGGTACATGGGTTTGGTGGTGGTGTATTCTCATGGAGACATGTGATCAGTGCATTGGCTCGACAAATTGGGTGCACAGTAGTTGCATTTGATCGACCCGGATGGGGTTTGACTTCTCGACCAAGAAGAAGCGATTGGGAAGATATAATTCCAAACCCTTATAAGCTAGAATCACAGGTGAATATTATTTATCGTCTGAAAGTTAAAACACACTTGATTTCAACAATTGTTAAGTCATATTCCTACAGATGATCATATACTGTTTTGTTCTATCATTAATTCTAGGCTGTTAGTGTTTCTTCTTCTTTTGTTTTCTTCCTTTTTTGTGGGTTTTCCTGAAAGGATATTAATTTCTTTAGCTGAGAGTCTGAGACACTTTTCAAGTTCAATTTCTTCTTCTTCTTCTGTAGACATAACAGTAACTGTTCCTATATCTATGATTTTTATGTGCATCCAACTATTTGATACTGAGGCTCATTCATATACACAGGTTGATCTTCTTATTTCTTTCTGCTCGACTATGGGCTTTTCATCTGTAGTTTTTGTTGGTCATGATGATGGAGGGCTACTTGTTCTAAAGGCCGCTGAGAAATTACGTGCCTCTACAGATCCCGATATGGTAACTAATTTTAATGGTTAGAGTCTTTACATGCTTCTGCTAGAACTCTTGCATGTATGTTCCAGAATTTTGGTACTGTTCCCAAAAAAAATTGCAGTTAATAACATTAATATAATGTTTTCCGCAGTTATATATGTTAGTTCGTATCAAAGTCACTCAAAACTTAAATTTAGGAACAAATCATGATGGTATGCAAAACAAAGCTCTTCCAATCTTTGTCCACTGATGAACACTAATATACCTTTTACAAAAGAGAAGTTTGACCTTTTGCTTCTCAATATCATTTTTAAGCCTTTACAGTATAGTGATCACTTTTTAACGCGAGTCACTGATATGCTAAAATATTTAAATCGTCCTAGTCTCAACCATTATTATATTGAAGCTATTCTCTCATTTTCTGTAATGTATATCATGCCTTACCATTGGTCAAATATCCTTGTTTTCTTCTAGTGCTGTCAAACATTCCACTCTAAATTTGTCCTGTGAAGTTCAAGTTGATTTCATGTTATTTTGTGATGGTTTAATACTTAACACCATACAACAAATATAGGTATCATGTAATATTTAACCTTTTTATTGTAGAATGCACCTTTGTACCTGTGGTCAACTATCCTTGTTTTCTTTTCTGTAATGTATATCAAATCGTCCTAGTCTCAACCATTATATTGAAGCTATTCTCTCATTTTCTGTAATGTATATCATGCCTTACCTTTGGTCAAATATCCTTGTTTTCTTCTAGTGCTGTCAAACATTCCACTCTAAATTTGTCCTGTGAAGTTCAAGTTGATTTCATGTTATTTTGTGATGGTTTAATACTTAACACCATACAACAAATATAGGTATCATGTAATATTTAACCTTTTATTGTAGAATGCACCTTTGTACCTGTGGTCAACTATCCTTGTTTTCTTCTAGTGCTGTCACACATCCCACTCGAGATTTACTGTGAAGTTCAAGTCGATACCATGCTATTTCGTGATGGTTTAGTACTTAGCAACATACAACAAATATAAGTCTTATCATTGTCATGTAATATTTAACCTTTTATTGTAGAATGCACCTTTGTACCTTTTGCTCTTTATTTTATCCAACTTGCCTAAGTTTTGTGTGCAGCATCTCCATCAACCTCTACATCTTTGAAGATATTTAACATACATGGAATCTAAAACTCCTACTTGCAAGTATTATTTTTTTGAAAAAAAAAAACCATCGCATCAATTCCATTTGAATTTTGAACTGTGTATGTCATGATGCATTTTGCATGATAGTCTGAAGAAATCTAAATACGAAACTATGTATGTTCGTGCTATTTTAATCTTAGGTTGAAGTAAAGGGAGTTGTGCTTCTTAACACCATATTATCAAGAGAAGTGGTTCCAGCCTTTGCTCGTATCTTGCTACATACATCACTTGGAAAGAAGCACATGGTTCGCCCTTTACTGCGTACTGAAATTACACAAGTCATCAATAGGCGTGCATGGTATGATTCCTCCAAGTTATCAGAAGATGTTCTCAATCTCTACAAGGTACAAACATATACACATCTTAAGATAAGATTTTAATATTTTTAGCTGAGCTAACAAACTAACATATTAAATTTTGCTGATTTCAGGCACCATTATATGTTGAGGGCTGGGATGAAGCCCTTCATGAGATCGGACGACTATCAAATTCAACTGTTCTTTCACCACAGAATGCAGCTTCACTATTGCAATCGGTTGAAGATATTCCTGTTTTAGTGGTAGCAGGTGCTGAAGATGCGTTAGTTCCATTGAAATCTATCCAAGCAATGTCCTCAAAACTTGTAAATTCCGTAAGTCTTTTTATATTGTTATCACTGTTTTTTATCTTCTCTTTTTGTGATTTTGTGCATAATAAATGATTTTTCTTCTTGCAATGATGTGCAGAGGTTAGTAGCGATATCAGGGTGCGGCCACCTTCCACACGAAGAGTGTCCGAAAGCTCTTCTCTCAGCTCTATCGCCATTCATATCAAGATTGGTTCCATCAGCAGACGCATTGCAAAATCGATAGTGCTATAATTTAAAATAAAAATAAAAATAAAAGGGATTAAATTGCAGGGTTTAGGTATCCGGTTGAGAAGCAGTAGGAAATAACCTACGTTTTGTTTCAAGTTTTAGAGCCAGACCCATGCCTCAGGGTTATTAGAGCTCCTGTATTTTTGTTGGTGTTATTATTGAAGATGATGTAATGTTATCTGTATATTGGGAGTATCATGATTTATGTGGAAACAAAGAAATTGCTTAGCTATGTAATTTGTACAGTCGACTAAGGGTAAATGCGGTATGTTTTCCAATTTTATCATGTTTGATCATTATTTGCACACTACACTGTTTTTGAAAGTCTATACCTGCCCTTGTGCGATATTCAGAAAAATGGAATGTATAACTCATTGGGGGACATGATACGCATACAATGTTAAAACTAAACATCTCAAGCTTCTACAGAAACCAACAACAAAACATAGGCTGAAACGTACGTTCATGCCTGAATGAAAGAGGGAAATTTAAAAAGATAAGCTACTCAACTACTTTAGTTACTTAAACATTACGTAGCATACGGAAAATGAACATAATATTAATAGTAATAAATGAAAATCAGTTTATTATAATTGTACAAAGAATGTCAATAATAGTATACATATATGATAACTTTGTCCATATACCGAATCTAACACAAGGTAACATTGTCAAAACAAAATCATCTTAATTCTAATATTGTATCTTCACTGTTTCCCAACTGTGATTGTGAACAGATAGAGCTTCAAGAGGACAGCTAAACCCAACTGCAACAAAAATATACCAGCCACAATAAAAAACCATCTCTCCCCAGCAGATACGATATGAGTACGAAGATTCAAAGCGACGAAGGAAGCGGACATGAATCCAGCTAAACCTGCAATCACCCATCTAAATATTTCGAATGGAACGACCGATAGGCACTGTTTCAATTGTGAAGATTCATATCAGATGAAAAAAGTAAGGCCAAATTGGAGAAAATGAAGGGAAAAAAATTGATTTTATAAAATGTTACCGAAGCAGGAATGAAGACGAAGAGGGAGTAGCCATAGAGACACCAAAGCTGAACGAGGCCAGCAGGCGCTGAGAAGTATTTGAGAATAATGTACAAGGCTAATGGTACAACTGTGACATAACCATAGAACAAACCGGCTGACCATGTGACCAGATTGATATCGTAGTCCCATTCTTTGTGCTGCAGCTTGTGCGCTAGGTACGTGACGAATGTGCCGATGGCTGCTGCCACGAAGATTAATGTAGTGCATATCCAGAAAGGTCCGTACCTGGAAGAAGCTCATCGTGTTAAATGAGTTGTTAGTTAAATGTGAAAAAGGATGATGTTACAGATCTACTAGTTGGAAAAAGGATGATCTTACAAATTTGAAAAGATAAAATCTCATATTCATTTAGAAGTGGGAGAGAATAGCTTGTTCATTAGTCATATCGAGAATTCATGTTTTGAAACATATGTTTTCAACTGAGATGCAAATTCCAACCTTAATTGGTAACCATATGTTTACCGACTTGGTAGCAATAATCTTTACAGCCAATTGCATTACCGTTTAATTTAAACTAAGCAAACAAGGCATGCAAATTTTGTATTAGTTTTTTTTTTCAGAACAGAGCAGTGGTATGAAAAAAATTGATCAGACCTGTCAAGTTTTAAGCCAGTGAATGGAAAATAATAATCTAACTTTACACTTCCACGACTATTTTTTGGCATAAATAGGTATATACATTATCAACTGAGTTTCATGCAAAAATAATGAAGTACAAGTGGTGATTTGAAAATATCATGTTTCCATTTTACAAGATTTCATTAAAATCGAAGTCCAAAAGATTCAACCATTTTTCTCCCATGAATAGACTGGATTATAAGTTTAAAATATAAACCTTAATCTATTGCATGTTCTAAGATAATAATTTAGTCAAAAAGAATTAAATCCAACAGAACTAGATCAAACTTGTCATATTAACTACTCCCACTCATCCTTGTATTTTCTCTCTTTTTTTGGTTTAAAATTATGTGTGATGTGATATCTCTTGGGCCAATTCCTTATTTTCCGACACTTGCCTGATAGTCCTGTATCTCTTGCAACAGAACAGTATACGCTATTCATTTGCTTATATCTTACCTTATATTAATACTTTTATAAACAATGGCTCCCTGCATCACATGGAAATTTTGTGGACTGGTATTTTTTGCACCAACCACAACAATTTTCTACCCTGCTCTGAAATTGAAATTCAAATAAAAAACTTTACTAATGAGACGGTGAAATGACTGAATGTTTGTCTGATGGCATATGTTGAACTAAATATATCACATTAAAGTTGACAAAGCTATTCAACCTTCCCAAATATGAAATACAAAAAGGTTTCTGAACATCTAAGTTATGTTGTATTTTTAATTTTATGTTGGATATTAATATATGATTTTTTTTAGTACAAAAAACATGTCATTTATATTATTAAAGTACGAAGATTAATTGGTTGAAATCTCATCCCCACTGATTGAAAATTCTGGAAACGAGCGTTACGGCACGCGTTTCGCGCATGAATTGTTTTTCTACAAATTGTATATGTTTAATCGTATTTTTACGTTGAAATAATGTGTAGTTAGCATTATTTTTTATTTCTAAGTTGCAACATCTAATTTTTTGTTTGTTTCAATTTTTATTTCAATTATTAATTAATAAAGAATCTCTAAATCCTATTTTTAAGTGACATGATTTGATTTGGTTGTATTTATAGAGGGGCGTTTTGAATTGGTGAAGAAAATTTATTAGTTAGATCATATTTTTAAGTGAAACTACGATTTGGTAATATTTGTAGATGGACGTTTTGAATTGGTAAAGTAAGTTTATTTATTAGATCCTATTTTCAAGTAATAGTGAGATTTTAATAATATCCGTAGAGGATAATTTTTGGAAGTTCATGTTGACACCAAAAAATAGTGACACCAAACGTATTATTAAAGATGTCACCGATCGCGCATAATAGTTTGTAAATAATTATTCAATGTTGTAATTTAACAAAATGGAGCACATAACCCAGCACAACAGACTCCAAGAACAAAAGGTCCATACTTCACAAATCAAAATACCAAGTCACTAACAACCATAATAGATCATTAAAAAGATAGCAAGCTCCTTTAAGCATGTGAAAACAGCACACAAACACAACACAAGTTCAAGCAAAAGCGATTTTTCTGATGCAGAAAAATCGTAGGCAAACGTAGAAACTCGTAGCAAAGCGAATTTGTAACAGTAATGTACATAAACAAAGGTTGAATCGCCTATCGTAAAAAGGATTTTGACTGCTGCAGAAGTAAACACCAAACATGTGTGAGCCAATGCAATATAAAGTTGGGTTGCTCGTATGGCTGAAAGATTTTTCAGAAAACTATTTTTTTTTCCACCCAGTGCTTCATCATTCAAGAATTAAGAAAAGTCAGCAGCAGTGCAATTCATGTCAGATATTCTCAGCAACACCAACACTATGTTAGCTGGTAATGTATGCGGTTTGATTCGGTACACGCAGAACAAAAACTGGAACTGAACACGTTAATACTACGGAATGCAATATGTTATGGGGGTAGGCTTAATCGGAACACTTTACTGGAGCACAATACGCTTAGCCGGATCACGGACCGTTTTTGAAACGCTCCTTTTTACTTCTAAATATGTATAATTTTGTCATCCACTACATATGGATGGAAACAAAGTAAAAACAACTCGGTATAAATAAACATACCATTAACGCTAATATCCAATCGGTTATAAGTTATAACTAGTAGCAATTGAAGCCAATTTTTATTTTTTAACAATGTGTTCAAATATTGTAGCATAATTCCTAACATTGTATTTCAATTTTTTTGCTAGAGAGTCTATTCTATAATTTAAGTAGTTGAAAATTAAAACAAAGTTACATTATATATATATTCCCTTTATCGATTCTAGATGATGACCCTCCTTCGTATTGCTGGCTCTACACACAAAAAACATTTGCAAGTTTAGGAAGGGTTATAATGGAAGTTTAACCATTGATTATTTTTAAACCATATGCAGTACTCACGGTCCTGTTTGGATTCATTACCCTTTCATCTTGTCATATATTCTCTGTTAATGTCATTTTTCTTGTCTTCTTGGTCTAATGAGTTCCACTGAATTTTTCTAATCTCACATGAGAATCATTAATCATGATGTCATGTTGATTAATGTCCCATTTTTTAAAAAGTTCATCCTTATAGTTCTCCTAAAATTTTGACAATGATCAAAGAGTTGGGTGTATAAATACTTGTTGAAAGCTGAAATAAAGTATAAAAATGAATTTTAGTCTTCTCGAGCCAGATTTGAAATCATTCTTTGTTATTTGCTTATATTTTCCATATAAATAATTATTGCTTGGTGCCAATTAATGTACTACACTTAAAATCGTTAATATTTTGAAATGATGGAATCAACATTTTAACACGTGAGATTAAACGTTTCGGAACGTTGGATCCAGCATTTCGAAAGATTAAAATCATCGTACCATGTAATGTGCGCACAGTGTTTCGAAACGTTAGTGTATTGCATTTCGGAACACTCCTATCAAATGGAATACGATAGTCAAAGTGTGAATTGCCGTAACATTGCACCAACAACTGGTGCTGAAGATTAGCATCAAGTGGTTAATATGGTGTACTTGGAATTGCAGAAAGTAACGGAAACCTAGTGTGAAACTTTTGACATAATAGGAATTGAATCCAGCATCCACTGCTGAGATACATTATCAAAAGTAAGCTTATCAGTTAAAAAGTGAGCTATAAAATATGATATAATCTAACAAATTCTAGAAGTTGACAGATGAGATTGCCGGGGAACCAAATATAATGTACGGTATGGTCACGCGTTCATAATAAACACATGAGAGATCCCAGATCTGCACTCTATAACTTCAGCAACCCATTACACTGTTGTAATTTTATACAACTAACAGTCAACTCCTAACTTTACTTCAGAAAACTCTTTGATGTAACATGAATCAAAGCACAACGTAACATGATCAAGAAAATGTGACTTACAAATCAGGATTATCCTGCGTCTTCTCTTTAAAAGTAGCCTTAAAGGGAAACAACGATTCCCTAATCCTTTCCAAAACATCTGAAGTATCCACATCAAAATATGGCTTATATGCCCCAACCGTAAAGGCTCTCATCCATCCACCCCCTTCGCTCTCCCCTGCATTTTGAGTCTGATTCCCTGGCTTCGAAAAAGTATCTACCACAAAAATATACAAAACAAGCAAATTACCATTCAGCTTCCAAGCGTTCTCAATTTTGTAAATGGTGAATACGAACTCAAATTAAACAATTTCCCTATTGCAATAGCCTACTAGCACATTAACGGTAATTCAAAACTACTTGCTTCAAAATAAACGTCATTGCATCTAGGTTTAATTCTAAAGTAAATTAAGAAAAGCAAAAAGGTGTATATGCAAAATAACAAGACTTGTAGGGATCTGCGTGAAATGTTACCATCAGCATCGGAAGGGGGTTTGAAGATGGGAGTCATCTTGCCGCGGGCATCGGGAGGAGGAAAAGTCTGCAAATTCGATTCTGCAAATAACAAAACAAAATCGTCACTTTCAAGGAATATAAGGGGTAGATCTACAACAATAAACAAATAATCAGCGCATGACCAGTGAATTTGACGGCGACATGATCTGAGGTGGGAACGGCCTGTAAAGACAGAGAGACAGAATGTCAGATCTGAAAAGAGAAACAGATAAATGAGTTGAGGAAGAAATCAATACGCACCGGAACGGAACCTGATACGTTCTGATTGTCGATGGAGGTGTAACCACTGCTTTTCATCATTCTGTCCTAATTATGTTTCGGAAGAGCTCAAGCTCCTTTTCTTTTCCCTCTTATGAAGAAAAAGAGCAGCTCATTGAATTGAATATGTTTGTCATTTTTCGCGCATGAGACAGGAAGCTTTATTACGATAAGGTCATTCTTACGGTTACACCGATCGCTTCATTCCCCGTGACCAACTTCTTTACTCTTTAAATCAAATCAATAATCACTAAAGACATCAAAGGTGATATTCCAAACGAAAAAACAAAAAAAAAACAAAGTTAATTCTTACTGAAAAAAAGCATTCGTAATGCAGATTTTGTTCAACAAAATAATCGATAAAATCCTTTTCTAAATTTTTAGAATTTGAAAAATAGGCATAAGGACAAACTTTAAAAAAAAAAATAGACTGAAGGTCAATAAGTTTTATTTTTGAACTGAATGACAATGCTAGTTATAACTAGTATTATATTCAGTTATAACAGTCTAATTTTTTTTCAAAGTTTGTACTTCTCCCTAATTCTCTCGACTAGATTTTTGTAGGTAGGGTTTAAAGTGGATAAAAATGTATATCAGATATTTAAAATAAAAATGGGAAGGAGATGACCGAAATAAATAAATTAATTCGACTGTCCTACCGTTTAACTTTTTTTATTTCCCCAGCCTATTGTCGGTTTTATGGTTTTAGTCCGGCATATACCATAGAATTTCATTTTTTTTAATTAAAATTTCATTTAAATTCGGTTTTTCCTTAAAATATTTGGTTCTCATTATTTTTGTTTGTTCGTATAAAACCAAAGAGGTAAAAAGTGTTACTTTGGATGTTTACTTTTTACTGTAAAGTTTTGAAGTTTTAACCACGGGCAAAAGAGGAAAAGATGCTAACTTTAATTAAGACTTGCGTACCCCTCATATCAATTTTATTAAACATGGAGTGCTCATATAATTTGGTCCGCTCATATTCAAAATTGGAGTGTCAGTAAAAATGTTCATTTAGAATACCAAGGATGACCAATAGGGTGCATATGCATAATGAGGAAATATTTTAGGATTGACGCGGATCAAAATCTCCAGTCCGAACAACTATGTATATACCAATTATTGTAAATTAATGTAATATATGCACATAACCTTTGATGTAAATATAATATTTTTACTGTAAATGTATACGGGGTTATAGGTGTCAAGAGTTGAAGTGGACATGCACAACTTAATTTTCTTCAGGAGTTTACCGGTCCCTTGGGTTCTTCTGAGTATATTCAAAAAAAAATTACTGTAAATATAGTACCAATTTAATTTAGCATTTCCACAGATAATGTTACATTAATATATCATTTTGTTCTTTTAGATTAAGCTTTTGAGGCACTATCATGATTCATAAATTTTTCCCAACTTTGTCATTTTAACCAATTCATTCATGCATAATCCAATCCACTCAAACAAAAAGATTAAAAAAGGTTTTATTTCAAACCAAGCCAACCATATACTTAGATAAAATCAGATTTAAATTTTAGAAATTCAAGGTTGATATATTAAATGCAAACTTTTACAGTTGAAACCAATAATAGTTGATCCAACAAATTTTAGTTTATAATTATTTTTCAACTAGAATTTCTCATTTAATTTTGAGTTATATTTTATTATTATTTTAATTATATAATGATTACAAAACATTATATGATTAATTAGTGAAAAAATAAACATTTTGTAAATATTATCGAGTGCCACTAGTTAGTAAAAACAAGACCTATATAAAAAGTGATTTTCATACAAATGGTAGCAAAGCATGTCGGTTTGAAAAAATAAACTTTGAATCATGACCAACGGTATAACGACCTTGACTGTAGAGAATTTTATTTCAATCTATGTTTACTAAAATATATTATACGCGGATTATTTAAGTAATAATTTCAAATGTTAATTCACAATCTTCGATTTGATATCTCACCATCGAGGATTTATACAAGTTATGGAGAGTTGTCAAATAGTAGCTCGTATAACTTGTTGTTATGTCCTATGCTTATATTTTGTTTCGGACATTCAATTCAAGAGCCATCAGATACAACAAAAGTATTTTCAGATAAAGTGCAACGCGGATTATTTTTGTAAATAATAAATTAATTTGAGAATGACTTATGTGTTAAAATGAAATATTTTTATAACATGATAAAATGAGGGATTTTATAAAAAATAGCTTTGTAATTTTTTTAAAAGAAAGGGTGTTAATTGCGAAATTTATAGGAAATTATCTTAAGTTGTTTCCTTGTTTTTCAAATGAAATAAAAAAATCATTTTGTTAAGTCATCTTTTTCTTCTTCTTACTGTCTTGAAACTAGAGAGATGAAGGTTTTAACTCTTTGGTTACTAATTTGACGCTCACACTATGCTCACGGATCCGCTTTTGCAATTTTGGTGGAGAAGCTTAGGGCCCTCTAGAAATTTCTTAGATTTTGGTCTAGATCTATTTGGGGAGTTATTAGATCTCGCAAATCTAACCTATAGAACATGAACCTTAACCTCAAATTCCTAGAAGAAAGCAGACCTTTATTAAATGTAGAAATATAGCAACTTTACGACCTCGAGGCTCAGTTTGAAAGATTGATTATACAAGAATTAATTACTTAGAGACAAAGATTTAGAGTTACTTGGCTTTAAGAGGGAGATAGTAACACCACCCATTTTCACAGGATTGCCAACGGCCACAGGCGGTCAAATACCATTCACGAAATTGTTAATAAAGGTTCCACCCTCACCGACCAACATGGACTCAACTCAGTTTTCACCTCTTACTACAGACAGCTTCTTGGTACATCTCACCCTTTTGGTTCCTCCATCCTCTGGCATGACCTACATCCTAACCTATCATCGATATCCACTGACTATGCCTTCGTCGAAGATGAGATCTTGGTTACCCTTAACAGGATAGACGATGATAAGGCTCCTGGGCCAAATGGCTTTGGACCCTATTTTTATAAGCGGTTCTAGGCAATTATCAAAAAAGATGTCCTTGATATGTTTAACGAGTTCCCAAATCTCATTGCCAGAACTAACTATGCTAACATCATCATGATCCCCAAGAAACCTGGAGCAAACTTCATTGCTGACTTTAGATCTATTAGTCTCCTCAATACTTCATTCAAACTAATTACCATAGTCCTCGATAATAGGCTAAAACCCTTCCTCGGTTCCTTCATTAGCCATGAACAGTCAAGTTTCATTCACGATAGATCCGTCCATGACTATGTTGTTGCCGCTCAAGAAGTCATTTTCCACTACCATTACACCAAAACACCATGTGTCTTAATCAAATTTTACTTCTCCAAAGCCTTCGGCTCGATTATCCAGGACTTTATCATTGACACCCTTACTCGTCGTGGCTTCCTAGTAATATGGATCGCTTGGATTTAGAACATTCTCCACACTAGTATGTCTTATATCCTTGTCAACGGAGTCGGTAGTAGGCTTATTAAATCAAGATGAGGTCTATGTTAAGGCGATCCCCTTTCCCCTTTCTTCTTTGTCATTGGCACTAACGTCTTCACAAAGATGAACAAACTTTCTATATATCACAACCTTCTATTTGGGATTGCAGCTGAACTCATTGATATGGGCATCACGACTATTCAGTATGCCAATGATATTATATTATTCTCTCTCTTGCTCCTTTCCACATTCAAAATCTTATACTCCTCCTTTATCTTTCAAACTCATCCGCGACCTTACTAACTATTTTAACAGGAGTTCTGTTTACGTGGTAGGGGTTGATGACCAAGTCGGAATCAATACCGCCAACACCTTGAACTGTAGACTTGACCATCTCCCTATGCATTACCTTGGCATTACCCTTCGCCCCACAAATCTTCATAGGGATGATTGGTACCCTCTGGTTTCTAAGATCTCGAGCCATATATCATCCTAGATATCCTTGTCCTATCTAGAGCCGGCAAGTTAGCCCTTCTCAACTCGGTCCCTTCTTCCCTTCCCACCCACTAGACATCCTTCTACAAATTTCCCAATTGGGTCATTATGAAGACCTGATTAATCAGAAGGAAATTCTTTTGGCATTGACATGCTAGTAGCTCTCCAATTAACTGTTTGGTTGCTTGAGATTTTTTTTTACAAATTTATATCTCAAGGTGGTCTGGGAGTCATTAACTTTTATCAATTCAATTCTTCCCTTATCATTAGATGGATCTTGAGATGCCTTTTGGATGGGACCCTATTTGGAAACATGGGTTTAAGGAAATACTATGGGAATCTATCCTCGATCAGACTCCATGAATGCTCCCCTAACTGCAAGTTATCAAATTTCTGGACTAGAGTTATTTCCTCTTTGGATTAGGTTAATGTTTGTCTTATATTACACGTTAGCAATGGGGAATGAAGCTTGTTCTGGACTGATGCCCAGATCTTCCCAATCTCTTATAAATGCCTCATGTTTGACCTTTTCAGCATTGCCTCCAACAAGAAGATTACAGTTCATAATTCTTTCTACTCAGGTCTCCATAATCTACAATTCAATCATGCTGTCATAAGCAATGCTCTCAATCAGCTCCATGTCCTCCTTTCATAGCTCAATGGTTGTTCCCTATCTCTCAACCCAAACTACTTTTTTAAGGATCTAAGAATAATGACATCTTCACAGTCGGATCACTGTACATAGGACTCAATGACTCAGGCATACACCTCGCTTTTAGTAGACCGTGGAAATGTAAATAACCCCCTAGAGTTAAATTGCTCATATGGTTGCTTGTTCAAAACAAACTAAACACCAAAAATAAACTTATTTTCAAAGGCATCCAAACCTCTCTGCTCTGCCTTATGTTTAATAGAAAGGAGGTGTAAAGACCCGCCTTTTCGACCCTCGGAAGTCGGCACTTCATACACTCACGGTATTCAAATGCTGAGCATCCAAGGGCCTGAAAGGCCGATTGTTAGGGTAAAATGAAAAGAATAGGGAAAACATAATTTAACAGCGGAACGATAATATATAATATAATAAAGACAGTAAGAACTATCGCTTTAAAACACAAGGTATATCAGAGTTAAAAACAAACCTTATCAGCTTGGACAATTATAACTTCCCGACCTTACAGTTTATTATGGGTATACATAATAATACAACAGAAAATAAAAATACTACGGTAGGTGAACATCCAACTCTACTCCATGAGCTCCATATCTCACCAATGACACCTTGGAAAAATTCGGTCTAACCCAAGCATTATGATAAAATAACACCTGGATCAGTCTAGAAAACCAACGTGAGAAAACTTAAGAAATATGGTAAACATATAATAATCGGTGAGACCAATAAATACATAACAAGTTTTACCTCACAAGAATAACAACCATACATGAAGGAATGGAAACAAATTAGAACAAAACCAAAACTTGAATGAATGGGCATAAACAAAATCAAAATCCAAACTTAAAAAATGGATACAAATAATTAAACATCGAAAAGAACTCCAAGCACTTCTTGATGCAATTATGAAAATAATTCAAAGGTTTGAATCAAAAACATGAAAAGGGAAATTTTCCAACAATGACTAGGAACGTGTATCCCTTTACCGAAAGTATACATATAGACAATATACTTGAGAACTATGATGGCACTTGGAAAATGTACATGTCGGACCCCGCCAACCTTACCGAGTATCCGAGTATTTGACATCTCCATGCACGTACCACCGAATCCAACCTAGAGTAGATGTGAAGATACCCTAATGGGAGCATCCCCACATAGCTTGAAGTCCACTCCCATTTTGGTTTTAATCATTCTCGACAAAGAATATCAACGCTCAAATGAGCAACACATCATCTTAGATTGACGATACACAAAGAAGATAGCAGAATCGATAGTCAATAAATCAACTATCGAGAATGAAAAAATAATCTTATATGAAAATTAAATCTCTTAAAATAATGGACACGCACTTTTGCTTGATTATCACATCACAAATATTTGTAGAAACACTTTAAAAGGGCATCCTTTAAAATATTCTTTCTAAAGAGCAAATTATATTTCTAAGTGTATTAAAAAGAAGGGTAAAAAAACAAATGTCATTAAAACATTGTTTACTATAAACCAAAAATAATTTATACTTAGCTTTAATTTTAAACATTCCTTTTATAAAGATTTTCTTATTTATAAACTATCTTTATAACTTTAAAACAACATTTATTATCCCGAAAGATAATAAGTCAATTTAAAATACTTTTATAAATTCAAAGCAATGTTAATCATCCCAAAAGAAAATTGATATAACTCTTTTATAAATTTAAAACTGCATTAATTATCCTGAAAGAAATTAATCAAATTTACGATCTTTTTATATATTTAAAACAACATTAATTATCTTGAAAGATTCGAGTGGGTGTTTATTATTGAGGCAATAGTGCCTCCAGCAGAAGTGGTTCAAGTGGGTGTTGATTATTAGGCTGACTACTTAGTTGGTTTCTTCCTTGATTCCAACCCTCCATATAATGTTGTTAAAGAGCATTGTTCCAATGTCTGGAAGCTTCGAGGAAGACTGCAAGTGCGTTTTGACAACTCTATGCTCTACTTCAAGTTCTCTAAGCTTAAGGAGAGATTTCGTGTCCTTAAAGCGGATCCTACCTTCATTAGGCGTAAGCCTTTTATTGTTACTACGTGGAGTCCAACTGTGGACAATGCTAGGGAGCAGGTATTATATATTCCTATTTGGGCTCATTTCTCTCATATTCCTTCTGTTTTGCAACCTTTGATTGGATTAGTTGGTTAGCTAGTACTATTGGAAAATTGAATTATTTTGATACTAATACCGTTGCAAGGGAAAGACTCATTTATGCTAAAACTTTTATTAAAATTACTCCGATAGGCTGCTTTCGAATAAGATCAGAATCCAGACTGATGTGGGTCACTTTATGGATGTAGTTTTTCATTACAGTTAGGCTATGGATATATGCCCATCATTCAAATCTTCTAGTTACACATTGGAATTTTGTAAGCATGGCAATCCTATTGTTTCTCTGCCTCCAGCGGTTGCTCTGCTTCCTATTCATGAGAAAGTTCCGCTTCCTTATCCCCTTGTTAGAAAATGAGTTTCGAAGCCTCAACATGCTCCTCATCCCATGGCACGGGTTGTTATTGGTGCCCCTGCTGACCTTCCTGCTGACATTTTTATTTCCCCTGCTTTCACTTCTGACCTTCCCGCTTAAAATATTGATGTTGGTGAAGTTCCTTGCCATTTTTTGGAATTCGAGCGAGCAAGCTTGGAAAAACGAAGATTTTTATATGAGGTACAATTCGAAGTATGCAACTTTTCATAAGCATGCGGGTTAAGATGGTGAGAGGATACATCTCTACTATCAGGTGGTGGACGTAGACCTTACTCATTTTGTTCTTAGTGGGCTTGGAGAAAGGAATAGGACTGGTTTGGTGGATGGCTCATGTGATAGGAAATATCTTTACTGCTCTGCTTCAGATGACTATGTTCCTTCCTTAGTGTCGATGTTCGTAGGTTATTTTCATATTATAGAGGCTGATTCTTCAGATGATGGTAGTGGATCCTCTTCCTCGGAGGGGGACTAGTTTTTATATTATCATGTTAGTAGTATTGGTGTTTTGCCAATCTCCTATGCATTTTTGGTTTCCTTTAGCTGTTTTGGCGCAGGTGCCGAACATCTGTTAAAAATTCATTAATTGAAGTGGATGGCACACTTAAAAACTGGCTAGCCTTGCTAAAAAAAATTACCCCAAAGGAAAATTAATAAAATTTATAATCATTTTATAAACCTAAAACAACATCAGTTATCCTAAAAGATAATTAATCAAATTTATAATCTTTTATAAATTTAAAACAACATTAATTATCCTAAAAGATAATTAATCAAATTTATAATCTTTTTATTAATTTAAAACAATATTAATTATCCCGAAAGATAATTAATCAAATTTATAATCTTTTTATAAACCTAAAACAACATCAATTATCCCGAGAGATAATTAATCAAATTTATAATCTTTTATAAATTTAAAACAACATCAATTATCCCGAAAGATAATTAATCAAATTTATAACTCCATTTATAAATTTTAAACAACATTTATCATTTATTTCAAAATTCTCAAAAATACTTGAAAATATAGTTTAAACAGCTTTCAAAGCGCAAAAACACGACCAAACATTTATCTTGTAAAAATACAATCACAAGTTCAACACACACACACACAAAGGTTTACGGAGATGATATTTCATGAGTGACGGTATAGCAAAAATCACTATAACGACATGTAACAACTCACCCCGGAACATGCCTAAATTTCGATCTAGAAAAGGCCCATCGAAACATAGATCCATTCTAAGGAAGGCTGTTGGTTGGAAAATGAAATAACAATACAGAGCCATAACTAATCTTTCAGTGCTTACGGCGAATGGAATAAAATATAATAGCAAAGTTGATGCAGCGCGATCTGCCAATTTAGGTCGCTCACGACCTAGTGGAACTTTAGGTCGCTCACGACCTATGGAAGGTTGCTCACGAGTTAACAGAATCAGTGTGAAGACATGTGAACAAGCTAACGAGTTAAAGGAAAAGGCGCTCAAACGACCTAACGAATTACTCAGTTCTTTAGGTCGCTCCGATCTTGCGAGTACCAGTTTTTACAAGCTACGACCTATGCTAGGTCGCGGGGAAGAGTTACGACCCATGTTAGGTCGCAGAAGCGAGATACGACCTATGATAGGTTGCTGAGTTAGATGCCGCTTTATTTTAGGTCGCTGCCTTATGTTGTTAGGTCGCTCACTACTACATTTCGTTAAGTCGCTCATGTGGTAGGTCACATGAAGATTTCCAGAAGCTATTTCTTAAGTCGCATAAAGTGTTAGGTCATTAACGACCTATACTAGGTCGCTGATAGAGGCTGATGTATTGAAGTTAGGTCACGTGAGTTGTATTTTAGGTCGAGACCGATCTATGTGTTGTAAATATGTGATATCATGTGTTGTAATGTGCTATATTTCGTACTGTATTGCTGTGTTGTTTCTTTAGGTCATTGATGACCTTAGTTAGGTCGTAAGTCGTAAGTGTTAGGTCGGTGCCGACCTAGGTGTTGTAATATGTTGAGTCGTGTTGAGTTGTAATCTCTATAAATAGCGGGGTGGTGTCATTTGTAAAAGTTTAGTTGATTTTGAATAAAAACTTGTTTGTGTGCTTTGTGCCACTTCTCCAATTGGTAGTTGAGTGTGATCTCCTATCTCCACTTTGGGTAATCGAGTGCGCTCAATTCAACGACTGCTGAAGCCGATTCACGGTATCTAGTGCGCTAGATCAACGTACGAAGAATCGTAGATCTTTAAACACGGTATCATGCGCGATCAACGTGTTTGAGATAGCTAGAATCCGGTATCTTTGGATCAACGGATTTGGGCCATTCGGTATCTTCTACTACATCGATTCCTACTTTCACAGATTTATCCATTTCAGTTATCCGCTGATGCAACATTTGGTATCAGAGCTAGACTTAGCCAATCATAGCTAAGCCGAGTCTTGGAGCCAATTCTTATTCAAGAGTTCAAGCCGTGCATCACTTTGTTGTTCAAAAACGAGAGTTTGAAGTTAGAGCCGAGCCGAGTGAAAGTGTTAAAGTTCAAATTTGAAGTTAAAGGCCGTGCATCATTTGGTATATCTTTGTGGATCAAAGGTTTGAGAAGTGTTTGAAATTAGCGCGGGAAAGATTTGCGTGCCAAGGAGTTTGAATTGTTGAAGTGGTTGTGCGAGTTAGTGCAAGCCGAGCCGAGCCAAGGAACGTGCGAGCTAAGTTAGGTCGCTTGACCTTGATTCGAGCTAATTGGGTTGGAGTTTTGGAAGATTACATTTAAATTTGTTGAAGTGTTTATGAAAATCGATCATGCCTCCGAGAAGAGCTAATCGCCATCATAATGTTGAAGCTTTGTATAGAAGAGAAGAAGCTGATGAGATGGAGCAAAGAATAAACGAAAACTTTTGTGAGAAGCTTAATGAAGGGATTGGTCGATTAGAGAAGATGATGTTGGAGATGAATCAAAATTGGAGAAGGGTTTCACCTGAA
The DNA here is from genome assembly GCA_030737815.1 of Allium fistulosum. Taxonomy (NCBI): domain Eukaryota; kingdom Viridiplantae; phylum Streptophyta; class Magnoliopsida; order Asparagales; family Amaryllidaceae; genus Allium; species Allium fistulosum. Next base: position 1,153,055,695 of record CM060905.1, read on the forward strand.
TCTAACCATGGGGGAAGTAGAATTTCACCACATTCCAATCGGGAGAGAAGTGTTGATAATGATCATAGAAGTGTGAGTCGAGATTGTTATAGAAATGATGATGATCGAAGTCGTGATAGGAATGTGAACGATTGTGATCGGAGGAATGTAGATAGAAGGGATGTTGGTGGAAGACACGATGGTAGTAGAGATGTTGGTGGTCAGGATCGACATCGATATACATCAGATTTCGAGGAGGAGTTTAATGGAGGTAGTGTTCATGGACGAGGACAAGGAAGGAATCAGTCGGAGTATGATCACAAGTGGGAGTCTGGGATGAAAACTGAAATACCAGAATTCAAGGGAGGTATGCAGGCCGAGGAATTTCTTGATTGGTTAGCTTATGTTGAGGAAATATTTGACTTCAAGGAGGTTCCGGAAGATCGTAAAGTGAAGTTGGTTGCTACTAGGTTGAGGGGGAGAGCTATGGCATGGTGGCAGCAAACCAAACTTACTAGAGAGCGGATAGGGAAGTCAAGGATTGTAGCTTGGGAAAAGATAAAGAAATTGATGAAGGCTACTTTCTTACCTTACAATTACCAATCACTAATGTATCAGAGACTACAAAACCTGAGGCAAGGGACGAAAACTGTTACTGATTATGCAGATGAGTTCTACCAGTTGATTGCTCGAAATGACATTATGGAGACAGAAGAACAATTGACCGCTAGGTTTGTTGGTGGACTTAGAACACAGATCCAGGATATGGTGAACATGTTCGACCCTAGATCTGTGGCAGAAGCACATCAAAAGGCGTTGGCGTGGGAGAAACAAGGTAGACGTGGAGGAGGTGTGTTTCCAAGTTTTACAGGGCAAAACAAAGGAGCGGGTAGTAGTTCTAATGTTCCTAAAACATCAAGTAAACCGGTTGTTGCTGAAGTTGCAAAGTTCAAAGTTAATAGTAGTATTAAATGTTTCAATTGTCAGGAGATTGGTCACAAAAGCAATGAATGTCCAAAGCCAAAGAAGCGAACGATGATTGCTGAGGCAGAGGATGAGGATGTAGAGGCTGAATGTTCTAATTCACCACATGATGAGGAGGAAGAAAATGTATCGGGAGATGAAGGGTATTCATTGATGATGAAGAGGTCGTGCTTAACACCAAAGCAAGAGGAGGAAACTAGCTGGTTGAGGAGTAACATCTTTCAATCAACGTGCACTATCTTGGGAAGGGTTTGCAAGTTTGTCATCGATGTGGGAAGCTGTGATAATATAATCTCTACAGAGGCTGTGAAGAAGTTGGCATTGAAGACAGAGAAGCATCCTAAACCTTACAAGTTAGCTTGGTTGAGGAAAGGTGGAGAGGTGAAAGTTGGACGAAGGGCTTGTGTGAATTTTTCAATTGGGAAGAAATACAAAGACGAAATTTGGTGTGATGTTGTAGACATGGATGTATGCCATCTGTTGTTGGGGAGACCATGGCAGTATGATAGGGCTATGCAACATGATGGACGTGCTAACAGTTACAGTTTCATGTTTGAGGGTACAAAGATTACCTTAATTCCTAAGAAGCGACAACACGAAGAAAGCAAGTTGGAGGAGATTGAAGAGTTGAAAACCTTGTTATCATTGAAGGAGTTTGTTAAGGAGGTAGAAGAGGAGCCTGAAGTATTCTTGTTGATTGGACGTGAGAGTCATGAAGTGCTTGAGATCCCTGAAAAAGTGAAACCAGCAACGGAGTTACCGCCGTTGAGAGACATTCAACATCAAATTGATCTTGTTCCAGGAGCTGTGTTACCTCATAGACCACACTACAGAATGAGTCCAAAAGAACATGAGGAGTTGAGAAGGCAAGTGGAAGAATTGCTTGAACAGGGGCGTGTGCAGGAAAGTTTAAGTCCATGTGCCATGCCAGCTTTGTTAGTACCGAAGAAGGATGGAACATGGAGGATGTGCACTGATAGTCGAGCACTGAATAAGATTACAGTGAGATATAGATTCCCTATGCCTAGATTGGATGATTTGTTGGATCAACTTAGTGGAGCTACTATCTTTTCGAAAATTGATTTGAAAATTGGTTATCATCAAATTCGAATTAGACCAGGGGACGAATGGAAGGCAACATTCAAGACAAGAGAAGGGTTGTACGAATGGCTGGTTATGCCGTTTGGTCTTTCGAATGCACCTAGTACATTCATGCGGGTGATGAATTAGATTTTTAGACCATTTATTGGGAAGTTTGTGGTGGTGTATTTTGATGATATTCTGATATATAGTGGAAGTCCAGAAGAACACTTGCAACATCTGAGGGAAGTGTTGATGATACTGCGACAAGAACAATTTTATGCTGCAACGAAGAAATGCGTGTTCATGACGCAGAGTGTTTTATTTTTGGGGTATGTTATCTCGGGAGAAGGTATACAGGTGGATCGGAATAAAGTTGAAGCAATCAGAAATTGGCCACAACCCAGGACGATAACTGAAGTTAGAAGTTTTCATGGTTTAGCATCATTCTACCGAAGGTTCATTCCACACTTCAGTAGCATAATGGCTCCAGTTACCGATTGTATGAAAGGGAAGCAATTTTCATGGTCAGAGGAAGCAGGGTTTGCTTTTGAGCGAATCAAAGAACGTTTGACGACAGCACCAATTCTAGTATTACCAGATTTTCAGTTGTTGTTTGAGTTACATACTGATGCATCTAAGGTTGGAATTGGATGGGTGTTGAGTCAGAAAGGACGTCCTATTGCATATTTCAGTGAGAAGTTATCGGGAGCAAAGATGAGATATAATACTTATGATGTGGAATTTTATGCTATCGTGCAAGCTGTGAAACACTGGAGACATTATTTGTTTCATAAAGAATTTGTTTTATACACTGATCATGAAGCGTTGAAGCATATGCAGGGACAGGACAAGATTGCAGCTAGGCATGCTTCGTGGATTGCATACTTACAACAATTTACATTTGTGGTGAAGCATAAATCGAGAATTACGAATAGAGTGGCGGATGCATTGAGTCGAAGGAATCATTTGCTGACTACAATGAAGGTAGAGGTGACAGGGTTTGACGTGTTGCCAGATTTGTTTGTTGATGATCCTTACTTTGCTAAGATCATGGATGAAGTCAATGAAGGAAAGACTGATGAGTATGTGTTAGTGGATGGTTTTCTATTCAAAGGTAACAGATTGTGTATACCAGAGGGCAGTTTACGAATGAAGATTGTGAAAGAGTTACATGAGGAAGGTCATGTGGGGAGAGACCGTACATTACAGTTGATTTCGCAATCATATTTTTGGCCTACTATAAGAAAGGAAGTTGAACGATTTGTGGAGAGATGTCATATTTGTCAAGTGTCTAAAGGGACAGCGACGAATGCGGGATTGTATATGCCATTACCTGTGCCTATTAAACTGTGGGTTGATATCAACATGGATTTTGTTTTGGGTTTGCCTAGAACTCAAAGGGGAAATGATTCTATATTCGTTGTGGACCTGTGGTAGATAGATTTTCCAAAATGGCACATTTTATTGCTTGTAAGAAGACAGCTGATGCCGTCCGTGTCGCTCAGTTATTCTTTAAAGAGGTGTATCGATTACATGGGCTACCTGAATCTATTGTTTCTGATCGGGATACTAGATTTCTAAGCCATTTCTGGTTAAGTTTGTGGAAAATGGTTGGAACGAAGCTGAATTTTAGTAGCGCTTATCATCCGCAAACAGATGGGCAAACAGAAGTGGTAAACAGATCATTGGGAAATTTGTTGCGATGTCTTGTGCAGGATAACTTGAAGAGTTAGGATATGAAATTATGTCAGACAGAGTTTGCACATAATCACGCTGTTAACCGTAGTACGGGTTTCAGTCCGTTTCAAGTTGTATACTCAGCAAGTCCAAAGGGTCCATTGGATCTGACGACAGTGCCGTATCCAAAAGGAGTTGTTAAGCGTGCTTGTGATTTTGTGACTGAGTTGCAGGAGTGCCATAGAACTGTTCATGAACGATTGCTTACATCAAACGAGAAGTATAAACAACTGGCGGATAAGAAGCGAAGGAATGTGAATTTCAGAGAAGGTGATTTGGTTTACGCCGTGTTGACAAAAGATCGTTTTTCAGTGGGAACGTACAATAAGTTGAAAGCTCGAAAAATCGGTCCAGTGGAAATTTTAAAGAAAATCAATGAGAATGCATATTAGTTGAGATTGCCGGATGATGTTCGTACTTCTGATGTTTTCAATGTCAAATATTTGATTCCGTATCATGGAGATGAGATTGTTGTGGAAGAGGAAGGTGCAAATTCGAGGTCGAATTTTTGCCAATCGGGGGAGGATGATGCAGCGCGATCTGCCAATTTAGGTCGCTCACGACCTAGTGGAACTTTAGGTCGCTCACGACCTATGGAAGGTTGCTCACGAGTTAACAGAATCAGTGTGAAGACATGTGAACAAGCTAACGAGTTAAAGGAAAAGGCGCTCAAACGACCTAACGAATTACTCAGTTCTTTAGGTCGCTTCGATCTTGCGAGTACCAGTTTTTACGAGCTACGACCTATGCTAGGTCGCGGGGAAGAGTTACGACCCATGTTAGGTCGCGGAAGCAAGATACGACCTATGATAGGTCGCTGAGTTGGATGCCGCTTTATTTTAGGTTGCTGCCTTCTGTTGTTAGGTCGCTCACTACTACATTTCGTTAAGTCGCTCATGGGGTAGGTCGCATAAAGATTTCCAAAAGCTATTTCTTAAGTCGCATAAAGTGTTAGGTCGTTAACGACCTATACTAGGTCGCTGATGGAGGCTGATGTATTGAAGTTAGGTTGCGTGAGTTGTATTTTAGGTCGAGACCGATCTATGTGTTGTAAATATGTGATATCATGTGTTGTAATGTGCTATATTTCGTACTGTATTGCTGTGTTGTTTCTTTAGGTCGCTGACGACCTTAGTTAGGTCGTAAGTCGTAAGTGTTAGGTCGGTGCCGACCTAGGTGTTGTAATATGTTGAGTCATGTTGAGTTGTAACCTCTATAAATAGCGGGGTGGTGTCATTTGTAAAAGTTTAGTTGATTTTGAATAAAAACTTGTTTGTGTGCTTTGTGCCACTTCTCCAATTGGTAGTTGAGTGTGATCTCCTATCTCCACTTTCGGTAATCGAGTGCGCTCGATTCAACGACTGCTGAAGCCAATTCACGGTATCTAGTGCGCTAGATCAACGTACGAAGAATCGTAGATCTTTAAACACGGTATCGTGTGCGATCAACGTGTTTGAGATAGCTAGAATCCGGTATCTTTGGATCAACGGATTTGGGCCATTCGGTATCTTCTACTACATCGATTCCTACTTTCACAGATTTATCCATTTCAGTTATCCGCTGCTGCTTCAAAAGTGGACCCATTTATTTCAAAAGCATAAAATGTCATAATACAAAATACCATCAAATCGTATTATAAATCCGTTACAACAATTTTCTAAATACATTGATGCACATAAAAGTAAGTAATAATGATAAATACTGCCCCAAGCCAAGCTTCTCCATCTATAAGCATCGCCGCCACCATTACTCCGTCCTTAGCCTATGTTGTAATGAGAAGGGAGTTAGAACAATAAGCATTCGGTGAATAAAACCCTCGAGTTTTACATTTTCAATACTTGGGCAGTATATTTCAAAATAAGAATATGTCTACGAACATAAAACCATTAAAACCATTTAATATTTCTTACAAGGAAAGGAGGCGGATCCTCAACCAACCACTTAATACCTTCCATTTCAGAAGTAGGTTTCTAAAATCGCACAACCCAAATCCCTCATAAATAACTAGCAATCCAAGAGATAGTACCCAAGCCACTTAATACCTTTTATTGAAAAATATGCAGGCTATGGTCATTCAATACCTTAATTAAAGCAGACCCCATCATTTAATACCTACTTCCAAGGCGTGCTCCTCAACGGTAACTATCTAACTAGCATCATATAGAATCTCTCAAGTCACTTAATACTTCTTTATTTGGAAGGCAGACCCTCAACTAGCCACTTAATACCTTATCCAGAAGCGGACCCCTATAGAGATACCATCTAACGTGTCCTCTAGGTCATTTAATACTTCATTTGGGGAAAAGAGGTAAGGCCTAAACAACCACTTAATACCTTAAGACCCCGAAGCAGATCCCTTGTATTATGGTCCATACTCATAATGACGTCTCACATTAGTTCGACTATTTGTAGGAACTGGTAGTCAGATTAGCTGGGCAGATTTCCCCTACAGAATTTAGGACTAACCTCGCATCATTATAAATAAGGATGTCTCACATCAGTAGGAAGTGTACACAATTGTTGGTAGCCTCAAAGTGAAGGGAAAACTTCTATCATGTAACTTTATTGACCTCGCATCCTTATGACTTAGCTATAAATTAAATACACTCCATATATATAATAATACTCATCCCACCATTTCATAAATAAGGCCCTATAAGGAATCTTCCTTATTATGTTTTAGAATAATAATTAGGCTAAATAAGAGTTTCCTCTTATTTTCACCTAATAGTCAATTATATTCTTAATGGGGAAAATAAATAAAATAAATACCTAATTAACTATGCCACATATACAATAATTATATACTAATTACACTAATAGAGATAAATAAATATTTGTGCCTAATAAATTCTAAATGCACGGATTTTACACACTAAACTAGCGTTAAATCTCAATTCCCTACCCAAATACTATTACAAGTTCTTTTTCTTCAAATTCCTAAGATTTTAACACACCAAAAAAAGAGATTCTAATATCCAAAACAGGGAATAGATATTCATAACTAAAACTGCAATAACAGACTTGTAAATAAAATTGAAACTCAATTTATTACACCAATTCAATGGAATATCCTAAACAATAGGAATTGCAATCTAAACTCCATATTCTACCCAACTCCTCTTTTACAAAGAAACAGATAAGAAGGAAATTTGTGTGGAATAAGTGGTGTAAACTATAAATAAAATCCGTAATCTAAACCCCTTATTTCATTGAAGAATCACAGACTGAACCAAAGAAGAAGGAGAAGTGGAATAGACTATGAAATTATCAAAAACTGTACAAACAAAACAAATTCCATCAAATTAATGTAAATAATTGAGAATCTCAATATAGAAATGATATTTCGAAATAAAAAGGAATTTTGAGGGATTTTATCTATCGTATTTTCGCAATCCCAAATCCCTAAGGCATATTCAAATCCATAGAGATACACTAAACAATTACTGAAAAAGAAATACTAAATTTTTCACTCACATAACAGCCTTAGCATCGCTTTCCTTGGATTTGCACTTCTTTCAGTCTCCTCCAGAATCTCTCTCTTTTGATAAATACACAATAGGAAAGATGTATATATTTTTATTAGATTCAGAGCGGTTGGAGAATGAACAAAATAAGAATATGTTGTAGGTAGAAGAAATAATTAGAGAATGAATTGAATTCTTACCTGAATTCTCAACGAAATTTCTAAATCTAATTTGAAGAGATAAAATGACAGAGTTTCATTGAATTCACCAAAATAATATAAATAAAAAGTGGAGAGGGTAGGGTTCTATTTATAAAGGTTAAAATGCACCAAAACCGCAGGATGGAAGTAGGTAAGAAATAGATATATCTGGAGCATACAACTCAATATAACATAGCTTCAAACCTTGGCCGCTACTGGCAACATTCATTGCCAAGTAGTTGACCAACTATGTGCGATCGATCGACTGCTACGGTCGATCGGTTGACCTATATAGGTCAACCGCTCCTCAATTCCGGGAAACGTTTAGTTTGTTTCATTGCACAATTTATTTTATTCCCTAATTAACCTTTTTAACGTTGAACGTTAACTAAACATTTGCTTAGCCCTCAAACTAATTTTTGAAATTTAAACCTTAAAATTTCTCATTTGAATTTGAATTCAAACTAAATTAATTTAAATCTGAAAACTTCAAATGATCGTAACTTCTTTGCTTGAGTTCCGTTTTTAGAATATTATATATAAAACACATCAAAATTTCGTTACGAACGCAACGGAATAAATTTCTTGGTCAAATTCTAACTTTTATAGAATTTACGTATTCTATCTTATCATATTTAATTCAATTTAATCCACTTAATTATGGTTTATTTTACGGGGTGTTACATGACACTTACACAAATCAAACAGCATGTCACAAATATTTTAACTAGACATCAATATAAGTAACATAAGAATATTAGTAAATCAATGTTGGCGAGAAACCCCTTAGGGTCTCTTTACAAAAGTTCCCTATGCATATGTATGTGTATTTCGAAATGTTCCATAGCGATCTATTCATTACGTATATACTTCAACTTCCTCTTGCTTTTGTTCCCTGCAACACAATGATTATTTATGCCATCCGCTTCCAAGCGGGAATCAAATCCAAACAAAACAATCAAACAACATATAAACTTTCATCCAAGCATTCACCAATAATTTATAGCAACACAGATATAATATAGTTTATTTAGAGGTGAGTTAACTCGTCAAAATTCCAGTTGACGCTTTCACGTTCCAGTTTGATCTAAAATATATTTTAGCTTAAAATTCTGCTAGCTTCAAATTTAATAAATCCAACTCCAATGTGTAGATAACATTGATACGAGTCCAATACAAAAGACTACGTCCAAAACTGACTTCGTATGGAGAAGATATCGATTTTATAAGTTTTGAGATAAATCAAATTATTAATTATTTTACTAAACACTAATTACCATCCAAAACCCTTCTTCCCCAAAACTAAAACTTCTCCTACCTATCTCCTGTACATGCACGCTTGTGCATCCATTCCCACTGTGCATGCATCACCCAAACTCCATTAATACTCCATGAATCAGACGAAACCACCTCCGACGACTCTCTCTTAGCACGTGCTTTGCGATGGACACAATGACTTCAAGCTTAATGGCCTAGAGGAAAATGCGACCTGAAGGACCCCAAACAACCTAGCAAATATCGTAATTCACATAGAGGAGCCAGACGCCTCCAATCTTTCATCCTCGAAGCTCCTTCGAGCGAGAAGCACTATCGTACTCTCAAAATCACCTAACTCTGCCTCCATCATCGGCAAGCTCTAACCCTAGTTTGATCCACTTATGCCTAAAACTGTCGATCTCCCCAAAACATCATTACACACAACCAAACTTATATGGATTCGAAGATCTCATCACCACGAACTCGAAGAACCCAACTTTATAATTTTTCATTGAGTATATAATTTGATTTTGATTTTTGAAGTTTAGGCTTTGTTTATCTTTTAATGTAAATGGTGAATGAGAAAAGAGAGAGGAAAAGTAACAGCGTGTTAAATAATCTAAGTTGATGTTTGTGTTTATTTACATATTTCATGCACTTCGCTACACAAGATTTCATTCGCGTACGAACGGCGAATGATAAAAACAAAAATATGATCGCGTACAAAAATATAACATGATTTTAAAACAACAATAAAATACACTGATTATGCAACAACTCGTAATTTTATCACTTTCAATTGGAATATTTAATTAACTTTAAATATTCAAATATAGAATTTTCAAACTTAAATAATCATGTTTTATGTAATAAATAAAAATGATAAACTTACTTTTAGAATTTGATTACAAAATCAAAAAGTTTGATTTTCATCGTAAAAGCGACAAAACCAGTTTTCGATAAAATTGGAAAAACGTCCAATTTTTACATTAATATGATAAATAATTCTTTTTTTTAAATTATTACATAATGGAAATAATCGGTTGACAAAAGCTTTATAATTATATATATATATATATATATATATATATAGCGATTGACAAATTTCGTCGCACGTTGATAAATCAAAGTCGTATTTTAAAAAATGAATTTTAATATTATTATGGTTTTATAAGTCAAATACACTTGTTTTAATTATTTAAGGAGGATAAGAAATCAATTTTGAAGTTTTGTTTATATAAATAAATAGTTTAACAAAAAGTCAAAATGTGACCGTAAAACGTTTTGTCGAAAATTAACGTTTTGTTCAATATAAGTTGTTGCATCTTTGTTAACATGTTTTAATACACATATATATACATTTTACAAATAATTAAGTTTACTTTTACTAAGTATTATTAGAAAATTCTAGAATATCATTAGTAAAACGAAGTAAGATAATTTAAAAAGTTAAAAAACAAACATCAAATCAAATCTCACCAAAACCAAGGCAAATCTTCACTTTAATCCACTTTTCCATCCAAATACATTCCTTAAGTATTAGGTAAAAATGACATAAAGCAATGAAGTGATGGATGATGCCAAGTGTTGAAAAAAAGTAAGCTTACTTTAAAGTTAAGGAAGAGTATTTTGGTAATTTGGTAAGGGGTTAATTTGGTAACTTACCACTTCTTTCTTTTCCTATAAACACACAAGTTTTCCTCTCATTTTATCACACACATTTCTCTTCTTCTACTTCCTTTAAGCTATTTTAATGGCTTCTTCGTGTCTTCTTTTTCTTTACCAACTTTCTTAAAATCATACTAAATCAACTCCAAACTCCACCAAACTTTGCCAAAGACTTTAGGATATCATTAGAACATGGTTTACCATCTAAAAATTTGAAGAATGACGAAAGAAATGGTAGAACATGGTGAGGCCGAACCTATTTAGGAGGAAGGAGCAAGTTTGGAAAAACTCCGGTGCAAGAAAAAGAGAAGGAAGTACCATCGATTTCATTCCAAAGAAATAGGAGAAAGTTTGAAGTACTACGGAAGCTCTATTGGATTTCTGGAGCTTGGAAAGGAGGGAACAATTGTGATTGTGAGTACTCGCATTTAAATTTACTAGTTAATTACTAAATAATTCCAAGTTTAATGATATGAAAATATAATATATATTGGATGATTAAGTGTGTGATTACTTGGTTGATTACGTGTTTGAACATATGGATGTTAATATGGATGCTTACTTGGTTTGATAGATGATAAGAATAATGGTTAGTAATTAACCATAGTTAATTAAATGAGAACTAAATCCATATAAAGATGTATATGGAAATTATTTAGTCACTTAATGATTTTAAATATCTAAAAAGGTTTAAAATGAATATTATAATATGAAATGAAATGAAATATGAGTTTGAAATATGATTATTTTGTTTAAAATGATTTAGAAATGTTTTATAAACATTTAAAAGTATGTCCATGAAATTTGAAAATTGAAAAATAACTCAAAACTAGACGCGTCGTGTAACGGCAATTCGCGATTTCGCATCGAAGAATTCAAATAAGTATTTGAAATAGAATGTAGCTTGGAATTCTTCGAGATAAGAATTTTCTAGACTACTGTATCCATAGTTTTTAAATAAAGGAAGAAAATCAAGATTCATTAAGCAGACTTTAAAATATGAGCAAATCAAGTTTTTGATAAAATTGCGCTTTGGTAGTTCGGTGGCCAAAGCAGCAAATGTTCTAATTTTTTTTTAAATGTTTAAAAATATGAAATCTTATAAATTATTTAAAGTGTTTTAAAAGTAGTTTGAGTTGGAAAAATGAACATATGTGAAGTAAAAATATTGTTTTGGCAACGAGTAGGGGAAATGGAAGTTTGGGCTCTAGAAGGATTTGGTGTTGCTCATATTTTACAAGAGATGCTTACTTATAAATCTGATCATATTAGAGCTCGTCAAGAATTACTTGGGATCAAAAAAGCTTTAATACACTGTTTGTAGCACTTTTTTGCAGCACTTTTCGACAGCAGTTTTATAACTATATGATTTTAAAATTTAACCATTCTTTTTCATATATTTTATAAATGAGTTTTTAAAAGAATAATTAAGTGTTTTAAATAATGATTTGGAAGTTTTATAAATCATTTCTAAAAATGAAAGGAGTATGTGGAAACGACTAGTACATGTGTTTCGTCTGTGAGATCCGAGAAGACTTGGGCGAGGGATGGAACATGTCGAAGGGAAAGTCTGGATACTCTAAAATAATGTTTTCCAATATGAAATGTAAATAAATGATTTGGAATTATTTTAATTCCTATACTCAAAGTTAGTTGATTTGGGTTTATAGTAAATGATGTCTTAAATAACATCGGTTTGACCCATTTAAAAGTTATGATTTGAAATGGAAAATCTTTGTTAAGGAATTAAATAAATGATTTAGAAATATTTTTCTAAATAAAAGGCGAAATGATTTGGAATTATTCCAAGATTTAAATAGGGTTTTAATAACCAAAGTATTTGATAAAATGAGGCTTAATGATTCCATATACTTTGGAAAAGATAAAGGAATAATTTAATGAATATATCTCTAAGAGATATTTATGAATGAATAAAAAGATGAATTAAATTGAATGATGATTGATAGTCACATATTTAATCAATGATTGGTGCGGAGAAACCGGGGTCAGATTTGGGTAATTCCTATCCAAAAACCACTTCGAACCAATGTATACGTTTGAAAGTGAAGACATGTTGAAGATGATTATTGAAGACCGGGGATCTTCAGAATGTAGAGATTGATGTCACAAGTCCCAAGGATTTACCCCCAAATTATATTTATATGGCAGTGGTGTCTGCATTCTGAAAATCTTCATTGTATTAAAGACCGAAGATCTTTGTAGTGTAAGGATTGCTTGTTGACATTCTCTGGGTCGCTCCCAATATAAAGATATTTATTGTAGCAGTGGTCCTGTCATATTTTGAAATCTTCGTGATGCAAGGACTGCTCGCTACTGATCCTAGGGGTGATTACCAAGATGTTGTAGGAGGAGTGCCTTCGGTTTCGTTCAGTCCCAAAACGAACTTGTATGGACGAATGTCTAACATTGCATTTCTGAGATCATAACGTTGACTTTTACAAACATACATCTATTTGGTTGCGGAGAAGGCAACTTCTCTTAGCTTAACACCCTTTTCTAAGACGTATGAGCTTAAAGGTTGTATGTTCGTGAGAGTCAATAATGATCGAAGGAATGGAAATGTGGCATTCAAAGTGGAACCTGATATGATTAAAGCGTGGCTTTGTATAAAATAAAGCGTGGCTTTGTAGAAGTTAAGCATAGCCTTACGAGCCTCATATCCCAGAGATGATACAAGTAATTATGTGGTCTGTAGAACATATATTTTAGGCTATCGGTTGTATGAGTATGGAGCAGTCCACTGGAATTCGGATCCTCCAGGCATTTATTTTAATATAGTAGCTAGCTTGTTAAAAGTGATAAGGCTACCAGATATTGGTAGCATAGCAAGTATAGTTCCAAGTGGCTTGCTTGAGAAAAGCGATAAGGCTTCCGAGGGAACTATGTCTGCTATGCATGGATCGAAGGAAAAGGCCACTAGTTCCCTATCATGTTGAAAATCCAGTCCCAATACGAACTTTATGGTTTTGAGTGTAGTCCCCAAATAGCTGTAATGCTTTGCAAACATTTCAGCTACCCCTTTGGTATCATATATTCCGTTGACCTAGTCCGGATATATTACCATAGACTTAGTCCGGGTATTGATACTTATTTGATATATATTTACTTGAAAAATGTTTTCAAAACTGATGTCATTAAAGATAATATGAAAGTGTTTTCAGTATAAAGTATTTTGGTTAATATAAGGTAAAAACTCGTCTGTATTTATGTATGGGCGTGGTCTTATGAGATACCCTTCTTTTCAAAGGTTTTGATTGACATCAGCATGATCTATACATTTAAAATTTCGAGTATCTCACGTTGGTTTATCAAGCCTGATCTGGGTATTTTCAATACTCGGGTCAGATCCGAGTAGTTTCAAGTTTAGTTGAAGATGCTTGAAGTTTCCAGAGGAGAGTTGGAGATCTTCGTCTACGTATGGACATATTCTATTATCTGCTGCATCTATTGCATTTATTTTTACATTTATAAGGATAGAGGGTTTATAACTGTTCAGGCTAAATCCAGGTTTACTCTGATATTGTATTCAAAATTTTGCGCTATAAAGCTTATATACTGAAATAATATATGTTATTCCATTCATGTGAGATTTTGTTCTATCCTTATTTTCTTTTTCCCCTAATAATCGGGCTTTCCGACACTTGGATTTGCAGCATGAGGATGTATTAGTGTCAATTTTTTAGGGTCAAAAATCCTCGGTCGTTACATTTGGTATCAGAGCTTAGGTTGAGCGAACACCTAGGCTTTGTTGGGATAAAAATCATTATAGATAGGTTTAGTAATACCCTATAATGAGTAACTCATTAGAGAAAGGGTTAGTGATACCCTATAATGTGTTTGAAAGTATTATATATATGAGCGCGTACTTGTTATTTGATATAAAAATGTTTTGTAGTGATTAATCTGTTAAGTGGTTTATGAATTCTGGTCGATGCATGAAGAGCTCCATGTAATCGATAGGGATTCCTAAATACTTAAACATGGCGAATTGATACACCGTTTTAAAAGGAGTATATTTTATATATTCAAAAGTATAAATATTTGTGTGATATGGAAAATTTATAAGATGTTATCCCTTTGGAAAGTTCCAAGAATAAGGTCTTGATCTGTTTGGTGATGGTGGGAATAATATTCTAAGTATCGATCATATGTTGGCTAGGGCGAATGGTATCGAATACTTGCTAAGTTATTCTTCTTATCATTGTACAATCAAGGGAAGTTCAAAGCCGAACAAGGTAAATCAAGTTATTTGGATAAGAGGAGGTCAAATGGTACGAAACTTTTGATCATATCTTGGAATATCACTTAGAGGCAGGATGTCGTATTATATGCCGGGTGATGAGTTATGGGCTAATCCAAAGCAAGCACATAGAGTACATGCATAGAAATAAGCTGAAGAAAAAGCAAAACCAGGACCCTATGCTAACATCGACTGTTACTATTGCGATAAGAAAGGGCATTATGCAGTTATGTGTGAAATTAAGCAATGGAAGAAGTAGAGGAGGGAATTTTTTTTTCTGATCGGGATGATATAGTCTGTTTTAAGTGTAAAGAGAGAGGAAATTTTCTACATAAATGTCCTATAACGAAGAAGAAACTGTGGATTAAAAAGAAGACAATAGGCTGCTACTGATGCAAGAACCTAAGACATGAAGTCAAAGATTGTCTTAAACGAACTTGCATTTAGTGCTTCCAGGGGAAACACATAACGAAGGACCGTCCAAAAATTGAAGAGGTTAACTTAGACCTCCAAGATAAAACACCGTCTACCTCAAAAGGAACCCAAAAATAGCATAAATGGCAGTTCAAGTATCTATATAATGGTAATGTGTGATCAGTTGTATTCCTTAGGGAGTTATATCTGAAAGTTTGTAACACGGGCTAAGGTTTGTAATGAATGTATAAATATAACGTTAATTAATAAATCTCTTTTGATCATTCTCTCTGTGCATTTCTTGTATCTTCAATCAAATCAATTTAATAAGATATTTAGAAATAAAAAGTTTAAAGGAATATTAGAAATGGCTTTTAAAGAAGTATTAAAATTAAGAAATTATTTAAGAATATATTTTATAAAATAAAGTGTAATTAGCAAAAATAAAACAATGTTTGAGAAAGATGGATTTGAGAATTCATATCCTACTGATTGAAAAAGTATAAATGGGAAAGTTATATAAAATAAGTTTCGAATTAATTATAATGAGATGTATTAACAAAGAGATTTCAAATAAGAAAGAAACTCTTAAATGGTAACTAGTTTGAGTGGCTCAAAATAACTAAAAATGGGCAAGAGATATGTTCGAATGGTAAACACTTCTCTCAAGTATTACCCTTCTTGTTAAGGGATATATAATACTATTGGTAGTACCCAGTTTCTTAGTATTATTTTGGAGTTCCTCAATCTATATGATTTTCCTTAAGTTAAAAGGATAATTTTGAATTATTATATGATAAATTAATATCAGGTTGGTTAAAAAGGAATATATTATAATGGGAGAAATTGATTGTAATTTTGGAAAATAAATGGTAAATTATATATCTTTTAAAATTGAAATGATTCCTTTAGGATGAAATGTTTACCTTTAAGAAAAATATTTGGAAATAAATATTTAAAGTGATTATATATAAATAAGCATTTTTAAAAGATAAAAGTTTTATGAAAACTTTTCATAAATAATTTTCAATGTTAATGAGTACATATGAGGAATATAGATAATCTCGTCACACGATTTTGATCTAAGATTCGAGTACAGAACTTTAAGGAGTTCTCACCAGTCCAAAATAGGATTTATCACTCGATTCTTGACAATGAACATTGATGAGGGTTTATGATTAGGTACTTGAGTTTTCTATCATAGTTGAGAGCTATGTAAGGGAAACAAAGGTTTCTGATCAAAGAGCCTGATCAGAGTCCGCACTAGAGGATCCGGGGATCAGTACTAGTTCGGAAGTAAAGTTATGGATTCGAATAAAAATTGCATCAGATATCACGTATGGATGATCTGTGTATATCATACCAAATTGATTTTAAATAATTTTTTGAGCAAGTATTATCGGGTTTTGGTTTAAATTTGGGGGACGAAATTCTTTTAAGGAGGGAAGTATGTAACGACCCATAATTTTATCACTTTTAAATGGAATATTTAATTAACTTTAAAATTTTAAATATATAATTTTCAAACTTAAATAATCATTTTTTATGCAATAAATAAAAATGATAAAGTTATTTTTAGAATTTGATTATAAAATCAAGAAGTTTGGATTTTCATCTTAAAAGTGACAAAAACCAGTTTTCGATAAAATTGGATAAATGTCCAATATTTGCATTAATATGATAAATAGTTATTTTTTTAAAATTGTTACATAATAAAAATAATTAGTTGATAAAAGTTTTATAACTATATGTATATTTATTTTATAATTATTAACAAATTTTGTCGCACGTTGACAAATCGACGTCGTATTTTAACAATTGAATTTTAATATTATTAAATATGTTTTTATAAGTCAGATACGCTTGTTATAATTATTTAAGGAGGATAATAAATCAATTTACAATTTTTGTTTACATAAATAAATATTTTAACAAAAATGTCAAAATGTGACCGTAAAACGTTTTGTCGAAAATCAACGTTTTGTTTAACATAAGTTGTCGCAACGTTGTTGCACATTTGTTAACATGTTTTAACACACACACACACACACACACATATATATATATATACATTTTACAAATAATCAAGTTTACTTTTACTAAGTATCATTAGAAAATTCTATAATATCATAAGTAAAAGTAAGGTAATTTAAAAAGTTAAAAGCAAACATCAAATCAAATCTTACCAAAACCAAGGCAAATCTTCACTTTAATCCAATTTTCCATCCAAATACATTCTTTAAGTATTAAGTAAAAATGACATAAAAATGAAGTGATGGATGATGGTAAGCGTTGAAAAAAGTAAGTTTACTTTAACGTTAAGGAAGGGTATTTTGGTAATTTGGTAATGGGTTAATTCGGTAACTTACCACTTATTTCTTTCCTTATAAATATACAAGTTTTCTTCTCATTTTATCACATACAATTCTCTTCTTATTTTTCTTCTTCCTTTAAGTTATTTTAATGACTTCTTCTTCTCTTCTTTTCCTTAGTAACTTTTTTAAAATCATATCAAACCAACTCCAAACTCCATCAAACTTTGCCAAAGAACCTAGAATACCATTAGAACATGGTTTAGCATCTAAAGAGTCAAAGAATGATGAAGGAAAAGGTAGAGCATGATGAGGCCGAACTATTTAGGAGGAAGGAGCAAGTTTGGAAAGCTCCGGTGCAAGAAAAAGAGAAGGAAGTGCCGTCGGTTTCATTCCAAGGAAATAGGAGAAAGTTTGAAGTACTGCGGAAACTCTACCGGATTTTCTGGAGCTTGGGATGGAGGGAGAAATTGTTATTGTGAGTACTCACATTTAAATTTACTAATTAATATCTAAATAATTTCAAGTTTAATGATATGAAAATATAATATATATTGGATGATTAAGTATGTGATTACTTTGTTGATTACGTGTTTGAATATATGGATGATTATTTAGTTCGATAGATGATAAGAGCAATGGTTAGTAATTAACCATAGTTAATTAAATGAAAATTAAATCCATATGAAGATGTGTATGGAAATTATTTAGCCTCTTAATGATTTTAAATATCTAAAATGGTATAAAATGAATATTATAATAATATAATATTATGATATGAAATGAAATGAAACATGAGTTTGAAATATGATTATATTGTTTAAAATGATTTAGAAATGTTTAAATGTATTTCCATGAAGTTTGAAAGGAAATTGAAAAACAAGTCAAAACTAGGCACGTTGCATAACGGTAGTTCGCGATTTCGCGGCGAAGAATTCAAATAAGTATACAAAATAGAATATAACTCGGAATTATTCAAGATAATAATTTTTTGGACTATTGTATCCATAGTTATTAAATAAATGAAGAAAATCAAGGTTTCATTTAGTAGACTTTAAAATATGAGCAAATCAAGTTTTCGATAAAATCGTGCTTTGGCAGTTCGGTGGCCAAAGTAGCAAATGTTCTAAATATATATTTTTAAAATGTTTAAAAATACAGAATGAATCTTATAAATCATTTAAAGTGTTTTAAAAGTGGTCTGAGTTGGAAAAATGAACATATGTGAAGTAAAAATGTTTTTTCGATCAAAGAAACGTTAATACACTGTTTGCGGTAATTTTTCACAGCAGTTTTATAACTTGTGAAATATGATTTTAAAAAATAACCATTCTTTTTCATATCTTTTATAAAAGGTTTTTCAAAAGAATAATTAAGTGTTTAGATAATGATTTGGAAGTTTTATAAATCATTTCTAAAAATGGAAGGAGTATGCGAAAACGACTAGTACATGTGTTTTGTTTATGAGATCCAATGAGACTTGGATGAGGGACAGAACATGTCGAAGGGAAGCCCAGATACTCCAAATTAATGTTTTCTAATATGAGATGTAACGACCTAGAATTTCAAACACTTCGTATTTAAATATCTTAATTATTTAAATATTTGTGTCCAAGATTTAATATGATTAAATATGATTTTATAACCTTATTAAACACTTTTTAATTAATAACTAATGTTAGAAAAATTATTTTTGAAATGTGATTACAAAAATGTATACTTTGGATAAATACTGACCAAAAAATGTTTTGTTAAAAATCAATTTTTATTCAATACAGGTTGTGTAAATTTTTTGCAACTTGTATAGTTATCGTATACACATATAAACATGTATTTAAACATCTCTTTTCCTAATCAAACTAATTAAAGTAAGCATGTATAATTAAGGGAACATTTAGTACAAAATGACCCCTAAATCAATGCTTGATTTAAGGAAGTTTGGTTGTGTAAGAGGTATGAATGTGTAAGGGTATGGTGTGCATGTTCTCATGCATGGAAGAGGAGGGGGTTTTGTAATCTTTTCCACAAAGTTCCTAACTCTATAAATACACACACATTCACTTCATATCTTCACAAATTCACCCATAAACTAATGTCTTCACTTTCTTATTTCCTCTCTAACTTTCTAAAAAACAATGCAAATCATATCCAAACATCACCAAACTTTGCCATAGTTATTATATCATCATTAGAACGTGGTTTAGCCTCTAAAAAGTAGAAGAATGATGAGCAAAGGGGAAGTAAGGCCCATGGTCGTGAGCATGATGAGGAGGGAGGAAGATGATGGCCGTGTGCATAAGGTAGGAGGAAGATGCCATGGACGTGAGTTTTGGTGGAAGTAGGAAGTGTTAAGATGATTGAATGTTGGTTGAAAGTGTATGGGTAGAATAAAAGTGAGTTAATCTCACTTAGTTTGAAGTTAATAATCCTGCTAATTGCTAGTAAAAATTTCTTGTTGAATTGTTTGCTATTATCTATGATAATATTCCCTAACTACTTAAATTATGACCATAATTCTATGCTTCTAAAAGTGTGTGATTTGGAGAAATATTACCTCTTAAATAATTAAGATGGTAGTTTAAAATTAAGTGCACTCGACTGTTTAAAGTGGATATGTAAACTAGTACATATGTTAATACATGTTTAGTAGTGATATAGTTTGAATTTAGAATCATATGTGTGTATAAAAGAGAATGACACAAGATATTGAATTGAATATGGAACTGTCCGTATAGCGATAGTCGCAATAAGCGCACTTTGAATCCCTTGAACTATATCTTATGAAAATGGAGATTTAATGACATATCCTAATAATAACTTATTTGGTTATTATTTATACTTCTATAAGTGTTTAGAAAAGCAAAGAATATGTTTTGGAAAGTTATAAAAGAAGTAAATTAAAGTAACAAAATATTGAAGTAAAAAGGTCGCTATAATGGCACTTTTTATTTAGCGAAATAACGATATTTTTCTACAAACGTCTTTGGAGGTTTCTTTCAATATTTAAGGATTAAATAATATATTATTCTTGTTGGAAATTTTTTGAAGCCTAATTCATTTGATAGCTAGTTGAATGAAATGCAAAAAGTTATAGCGAAATAGTCGCTATAAGTACAGTTCGGTAAAATACCCTGTTTTCGGGAAATTCTCTAAAATAATTAGAATTAATTCTTTAGGAATTTTCTTCATGGTTTTCAAGTACCCAAAGTATACTACTACTGTAAAATGAATGGATTAAAAATCATTTATTAAGACGTCGAAATCTAGGCGCAAAGTTGTAGCAAATTCACCTTAAACGACAGTGCAGGACTTTTGGCAGCACTTCCGTAGTGCTATCTTTTCTTCTAATACACTTCTTCCCTTTTGCGAATTGTTTTGTAGCATTTTTGGAAATGCTATCTTTTCTATTTGAAACTGTAATTTGTTTTAAAATGATATTTAAATATGTATTTTTCTCTAATATTTTTAGGGTTGTTTTCTAACTTATATTAGAGTGTTTTAAAATTGGTTTCATGTTTAAATATATTTTTAATAATTGTATAAGCTTTGAAAAAAGATAATTAACTTTGCTTAACGCTAAAATCCAACAAGTAGACTTATCTATTTGTGAGATTCAAGAATGAAGTGTCTAGGGAAAGCTTTGATGGAACCAATGCTCTAACTTACTTGGCTTCACACTTGGACGAGGAATAATATAAGTTGAAATATCGCAAACAAATTAAGTATACTTTATTAATGACATCTATTTAGTAGAATAAATCCCCATTCTACTATTATGTAAATTTGGACATTTATTTACATGTACCAGTTAATTCTGATTAATGTGTTATTTTTTAGTTTGTTGGATTGTTGATAATAATGTGTTATTATTGTTTATTTGACTGTTTGAATTGTGTTCCTCCAGTTTATGAGCAATTAAAATCTATATGCATGGGTTGGGTAGATACGAACACCATGTGATTAGAATTTCCTAGTTTGACTATAATGTGTTCGAGGAAAATATTTAATTAAGTAATTGTTATAATAAAAGATGTTTATTATAATTTTTAAGATGTTTATCTTTTAAATGAAATGGTTTCTTTAAAAAGAAATAGAAATATTTTGAAGTAAATACTTTGAAGTTGTTTTATATAAAGTTGTTTATATAATATTTAGAAATCAATATTGTAGAAGTGATTTTATATTAAATTGATTTATATATAAAGATATTTATAAAATGTGTTTTATACATAAAGAGTATTTGGAGAACTTAAATCCCGATGGTTTGAAATTGATTTCGAAAAGATTTCGAGGAAATAAACAATACTATGTTTGAAAGTATTTATGATTATTAGTGCAAAATTATTTGTCACTTCGGGGAACAAAGTGATTTGTTATGTTACCGATGATTCGGGTATCGCGTAACTAAAAAGTGGGTAAAAGGGAGATTTAACAATTGGTATAGTCTATTCTTTGTATAGAGGGATATACTTTGTTTATTTATCTTGTAAAGGCTGGGACCTAGTTGCCTTTTTATGGGAGAAACCTCTCGGTCTGGTTGCATATATTTTGATATGCTTTTATAGTAGAGTGTTTTTTGATTTTCAAATAAATATATCAAATACACCACTGTATTATTATATAGAGTAATTGATACCGGTTTTGAAAAGGTTTTGACTTAAATCCCGATGGAAAGTGTGATTTGATATAAAAGGTATATATTATTATTTCAAAAGGATTTGAAATGAAACTGGGAATTTAGTTCAAAGAGATTGTTTTCGAATAATTATTTTCAAAAGAGGTTATTTTTAAAAATAATAAAGTTAATTTCATAAATCTAAATGCGAAGATTAAGCCTAAGTTGTTAGTTTGGGAATTGGATAATTGTTTGTTGCATCATAGGCTCCTTGAGTCCTATTTGTGAATAGGAGAACTATGTTGGCTTGATCCTATATCTAATTGGGTACCCAGTTAGAAAGGTGTATGTAGGCAGTCATAAGTGGTAGTGATGCAGCCCCAGTAATAATATATCTTTTTCCTGTTATTGTTTGCTATATATATCATGTATTGATGTATTTTTTCTACTTATTATTTTATTCCGCATTTGACATGCTTATTGAGTTTGCAAGAATGACTATTGCTTTCTCTCTCATCAGAGTTGTGCAGTGGTAGATTTATTTGTATTTGTATTTGGTATGTATTAAAGTACACCTAGTTGATTGAATTGATCACTCTGATAACTTGTACACTTGAAATTGTATCATATACATTTAATAGTGTTGAATATTTATCAAATATTGTGTATTATGTTGGTAGTTTTCATTCGTAGTTTTAGAACGGACGGATTTTTCGATGATTTTGACTGGTCCGAAATCCGAGTTGCCACATGAGATGTAAATAAATGATTTGGAATTATTTTAATTCCAATACTTAAATTTGGTTGATTTGGGTTTATAGTAAATGATGTCTTAAATAACATCGATTTGACCCATTTAAAAGTTATGATTTGAAATGGAAAATCTTTGTTAAAGAATTAAATAAATGATTTGGAATATTTTTCTAAAAAAAGGTGAAATAATTTGGAATTATTCCGAGATTTAAGAAGGGTTTTAATTGACCAAAATATTTGATAAAATAAGGCTTAATGGTTCCATATACTCTGAAAAAGATAAAGGAATAATTTAATGAATATATCTATAAGAGATATTTATGAATGAATTAAAAGATAAATTAAATTGAATGATGATTGATAGTCACATATAAACTTAATATCTTTTTAGTCGATGATTGGTGCGGAGAAACCGGGGTCAGATTTAGGTAATTCCTATCCGAAAACCACTTCGAACCAATATATACGTTTGGAAGTGAAGACATGTTGAAGATGATGTTATTGAAGATCGGGGATCTTCAGAATGTAGGGATTGCTGTCACGAGCCCCGAGGGTTTAACCCACATTATATTTATATGGCAGTGGTGTCTGCATTCTGAAAATCTTCGTTGTATTAAAGACCAAAGATCTTCATATCGGAAGGACTGCTTGTTGACATTCTCTGGGTCGCTCCCAATGTAGGGATATTTATTATAGCATTGGTCCTATTATATTTTGAAATCTTCGTAATGCAAGGACTACTTGCTACTGATCCTAGGGGTGATTCCTAGAATTTGGTAAGAGTGCCTTCGGTTTTGTTCAGTCCCAGAACGAACTTGTATGAACGATTGTCTGACATTGCATTTCTGAGATCCTAACGTTGACTTCTACAAACCTACATCTGTCTGGTGGTGGAGAAGGCAACTTTTCTTAGCTTAACACCCTTCTCTGAGACGTATGAGTTCAGAGATTATATGTTCGTGAGAGTCAATAATGATCGAACGAATGGCAATGTAGCATTCAAAGTGGAGCCTGATATGATCAAAGCATGGCTTTATGGGAAATAAAGCGTGGCTTTGCAGAAGTTAAGTGTAGCCTCACGAGCCTCACATCCCGGAGATGATATGGGTAATATGTGGTCTATAAGACATATATTTCAGGCTATCGGTTGTATGAGTATGGAGGAGTCCAGTGGAATCTGGATCCTCAAGGCATTTATTTTAATATACTAGCTAGCTTGTGAAAAGCGATATGGCTATCGGATATTGATAGTGTAGAAAGTACAGTTCCAAGTGGCTTGCTTGAGAAAAGCGATAAGGTGTAACATCCCCTATCTTGAGGCCCAAAGTAAAGCGCTATAGATGCTGCAGTATTCGTAGTATTAACTTTTGATGACCAAATACGGTAATGTTAATGGTATCTATAATATCAGAAGCACTTGAATATGATATATAAACATCACAGATTAAAAAAAATTTCTGGTTACATTTTAAAACAACATTTCATATTCTAAGTTACATAATACAAAACGTTTTCCAGGTTCAAATCAAATATAATTATTACAAAATACGCCAAGAGCGACATATGAAGATGCCCCATTGGATGACCAAAGTACTAAATAGTCATAACAAACTTAACACAACACAACAGAAATAAAACAAAACTACAACTCCTAAATATAGCTAACATTAGCCTCTTGCTCGTCTCTGGAAGCTTTATTCGTCCACCTACTAAAACCTGAAAAGCCCAAACTCTCAATCTACTCAAATCAAATTTTGAGCACCTGAGAGTTTAGGGGGAAAAACATAAACTTCGAGTCAGACATAAAGCCTGGTGTGAATAATATTATACATCTCAGTTATTTGATATTAGGTGAGACCACGCCGCATAGTGGAACAGGTTTCTCTTCACTAATATCCTTTTAAAACATATCTTTTGCAAATCTTAACCCTGCAACCAAAGCTGGTTAAAACAATAAAGCAATATCATGTATGTATACAAATCAAGTAACAAATGAACTATCTGTCCAAACAATATAGTTTTGTTTGGCTAACTACTAACATTTGGCTGACTCGGGCCTACCAGACAAAATAAACAAATAATATAACTTATGTTAGATACTCCTCTTCTGGATGATCTGTCCCTAACTTACTACTCCCAGGGTCAACTGATCCCAATGGTTTTGCGGGCTCACCAATAACCTATCCTCACTCTGTATATTCCTTTCTGTGTGTAACATCATTTTAGTCTTACCTATGACAAAGCCCTACATGTTGGAATTTTGGACTAAATTAGCTGGGGGCTAATAGCTAATCTATAGGGTGCGACCCTATACTAGTCTCATCTGGTATTCAAATATCTAAGTCATTATTTTTAGGGTCATCTACCCAAAATTTTCCTTGAAAACCTTTTCTTTTCAAAATGGTTTAATCCTTTTAAATCATACTTAAACAAGGAAACTATTCTATGCTTTAATCAAATCAGTTTGCCATGATATATATACTTTACCCAAACTTTTGTTGATGAAAACATTTAAACCTTTGAAAATACATCTTTCGAAAACATTGAAAGTACTTTTTTCGAAACCAGGTAAAACCTTAGGCCGAAAAGCCAAAACATTTTTCGAAACCATTCTTAATATACCACATTTAAAACCTTCTTTTGAAAGATTTAAAACCTTAGACATCCTCTTATCAAAACACTATAAACATTGCCTTTGGAAAACATGTGAACCTTCCATTTAAAACCTTTCGAAACCATTGGGGAACCACCCCTTCGAAACCTTTATCTTAAACCTTTTGAAAGCATTTGGCTTCAAGTAAAACATGTGGAATAACCTTTTGAAACCATTTAAAACCATTCCTTTCGAAACCAGTTGGGTTTCACTTTCAATAGCACAAAGGGTCATAAAATAAATAAGTCGAAAGCACTCTTCTGAAAGCTATTTCCTAAGTAAGGAAGTGGATGGTGTCGAAACCTATCCCTTCAAAAGCATTGGGGAAGCGGTTTTAATTTAAAAACAGGGGACCCTTTCGAAGGCACTGCTTCGAAAGGAAAAAGGCGGTAGTTAGGGGTTTCGACCCCTTCGAAAATAATTACTTTAAACAAAAGGCGCAATCTCTTTTGAAACTATTCCTTAAACCATTTAACCAAATCGAAAGCTATCTAAGTCGAAAGCAAAGTAGGCGCATTTTCTTTTAAAAGCAAAACAAAGCTATATATCTATGTTTGTTATGCGTGGATCGAAGGAATAAGCCCGTAATAAAAGAGCAACAAAAAGGAACGGCTGAAGAAAGAACTCGAACGAAAAATAAAAAGGGAGACAGTCTTTAATTTCTCTGGGCCGGTCTTTTTATTTGGGCTTAATTTCAAATATAGGGTTTTGTTTAGCTTGTTATTTTTATTTTGTAATTCTCTATTTTAAAATTGTGTAACTTTCTAGTTGTGTAATTAGGTACAAACTACGGGGCGTAGTTTGAGAATTCGCAACTCAGTAGCTGAGTTGTGGTAGGGTTTTGAGCTTAGAGTTAGGTTAATCAAGTTAGCGGGTATCGCAAGTTTACGTGTGTTTGTAAGTGTCTGGTTACTTAATTTCTAGTAGAAACCTTGGGGGCAGCACGTAGGCAGGTTTTTGCCGAAGCTGGATATATCTGTGTGTCTCTACTGCATTACTTTCTGTTTTTATTTCCGCATTAATTTTTATTAGTAGACCCTATGCACCCCCCTCTAGGGTGAAAACGATCCTACATAAACATATTAATAGATGCGAATGGCCCACTATGAATACCGGCTAGCTTTGCTATAAAAAATATTATTTTCCGTTTTAACATTATAATATATATATATATTATAAAAATTACTTAAAAATAATTTTATCATTTAATTAACTTCATACACACACACATATATTTGTATATATGTATATGTTATAAATTCTTTAAATAAATTATTTACTATTACTATTTCAAAGTGTGTGTGTGTATAGTTAAATTTTATATAATATTACTTGCATAATAATTTGATGCATACACACACATACATATTTAGATAGTACAATTGTATACATGAGGAGCTAAAATGTCTGTTGCGGTGTGAATCCCAACATCTAACACGGGCATGTCAAACCATGTACACATTATCCCATTGCATGTGCATATACACATATATGTGTATATGATACACACACACATATATAATACAAATTATTATAAAATAAAAATTTATTTATAAATTTAAATAAAATATTTATTTTATTTAAAAGAAAATTTAGAAAATTCTAAAGGGATTTAGACTACATAAGCCTAATAAAGATCCCAAAGATATGTTTTTTTGAAATTGATCTAATTACACTACTGCAGGCTGGCCCAGTTCCAACAATGGTATAAGAGCCCAATAGTCTATGCGGTCTAAATTAGTCATGTTATGGCTAACTAATTAAGCTCACAACCCAAGTAGTAGGGTGTCTAGAAAGATAGTGTCAAAAGATTTAGTTCGGGTAATCAAGTACTTTGCCCTACCTGGCTACCCATCTGATCCGAACAGATATGTAAGCTCAGAGGTTGCCCCTCATAGAAGAGGCCCAATTTGATTTGGGCCTTAGGATAGTTTTCAATTTTTTTTTGAAAATTAAAACATAGATTTTTAATTTAAAAGTACACATATATTATAAAAGTTATAACATAAAGAAAATTTTCAAAGTGTTTGAAAATAAATATAAGTTAATTTTAAAATTAATTTTATTAATAAGATTAATAAAAGAAATAAATTAATCAAATAAGTTAATCAAATTATATATATATATATATATGCATGTATATTATATAATGATATATATTATGTTGTCTAGAAATATTTAAGACAATATAAGTATAAATTTATGTATGCAAAATAATTTCAAAATTAATAAATATTAATTGAAATTGTTTAATTAAATAAATTAATTAATATTTAATTAATAAATTAAATACACACAAACATATGTGTATGTATGTTTGTGTTACTATACAAGTCATACTATATAAATATTTAATATAACATGTTAAAATTGAATAATATACAATTAATTAAGGGGCATTTCACTAGAAGGACAAACTTTGCAGTCCAATTAGTTTCTAGGACACACATCCACATAAATTAATTTCAAGGCCAAAGTCAGCAGAATAATTATTTTGAAGGACAAAGTCAGCAGTCCAATTACTTTAAAGGACATTATTTCATAGGTTTTTAGGCCTTAGAAACTAATTATTTTGCATTTTGTCCTTAAAGTAATTATTTCAGTTGTGTGTCCTAGAAAATAATTGCACTTGCTAAAGAGGCTCTTGTGGCTAATTTCCATATTAATTAAAGTGTTAATTAGTTAAAGTTAACTAAATATGATTTAACTAATATAATATTATATAAGCTAATTAAAATATAAAAGTTATATAACATGAAACTTATGTAATGTGAATGTATAAGCTAAAGGTGGAACATTAAAGAAATCCTAAATAGACTTAAGGAATACATACATACATAAATGTACATATACCGTGATTCCTGATGTGTCCGACACTTGAATCATAAGGGTATTTCATAAAAAATACATTATTCCATAAGTCGGTATCACTTTCTCAATATAATATATTAAAGATTATGGATTTTTAATATAATGTTGTCCTCTACCACACATATATATATATAGTAATAAATTACTTGCATACTCCTTAGTTGCTGAGCAAACTCAAGCTAGGGATGTTATGTATAGTATTATTAATATATTAAATATACAAGGTAAGATAACTATATGTATTTATTGAGCAAACTCAAGGTACATATACTATACTTAGGCCATAATGATATGGTAGGTACTGGTGAATAATTTCATATCGACTTGTTGAGCAAACTCTAGGTCGAAGTGAAATTAGAATAAGGTACCACGGGTTAGGAGTTGTATATGATACAACCTATAAGGAATTATCCATTGTCTATGGAGTTATGACTTGTTGAGTAAACTCAAGATCAGAATTCCAAAACAGACGAGTCCCAACACCTACTAGTAAAATTGAAAGACTTCTATGTTTCGACTTTGTGTTTGGCAAAACATAAAAAACTAGTGGGAAATTATTTGTAAAATGAAACATAAGGTTTAACGTTATTAGTATTATATGAACATCTACCGTGATATTGTCCTAATAATCTACCAATAAAACTTGCAGAATATGTCAACTCCAAGATTGTTTAGTGAAAACAGACTAACTACACCAAATAACTATGTTAATTGGCTAAGAGCTATAAAGATAGTGTCGGCATACGAGTGTCTTTGGTCATCTGTTACTTGTACTCCTATGACCAGACCCACTAAAAATGCTGACCCTGAACTGCATGTTGCTTATAACAAGTGGGCCACTGACATGTAACTCGCCTAGGTTTTCGTGTTGTCTACTTTAGACAAGCTATTACAAAGGCAGCATGAAACCATGTCTGTTTATTAGATATTCGATGGTTTGAAAACACTTTTTGACTAAAAATCTTATTTCGTAAGGTATGAGATTAATAAGAAATTATTCAACACCAAAATGCAAAAAGGGAGAAAAGGGGGACGATTATGTCATAATGATGAAAGACTATATTGATAGGCTTTCATAATTGGACATGATGATAAGCAACAAGTTGCAGGTAGACTTGATTCCTTATTCACTTACCCCTCAATATGAACCATTCATACTGAAATATAATATAAACCAACTAAATGTGAATCTCATGGAGCTCGTCGGTCATGTCATAATTGAAGGATCAATGGGTCGTGCTTGATGTTAAGGGTGGGATGTCATCTTCGAAAAGTTTGAAAAAGCGAAAGAGAGAAGGTAAGAAGAATAAGATTAGTAAGAAGACCGATGACATGGGTGAATGTCACAATTGCTATAAGAAAGGCCACTGAAAAAGGAACTGCCTCGAGTACTAAAGATTGTTAAAGAAAAAAACTAGATGGTTCTACAGCTCCATTAGGTACATTTATTATTCGAAATTATTTTGCAATCAATAAAATGTCTAGGCTTTTAGATACTGGATCTGAAACTCATATATATAATTGATTACAACGGCTTAGGAGCTGGCACCGTTTGGAAAAAGGAGAGATGAGGCTCCAGGTTGCTGATGGATCTATCGTAGACGCAATAGCAGTATGAGATTATCATTTACATTTCCAGTGGTGTTGTATTGATATTAAATAATTGTTATTTTCTAAAAGACTTTATTTGTGGAATTGTGTCTATTTCTATAGTTTATAAGACTGGATATGTATTGTAACGACCCAAAATTTGACCACTTTAAAATATACTATTTAAAGTGATTTAAAATATGAATTAAGTAAGGTTATATGATTCAAACAAAATTAGATAGGGTTTGGGAAGAGAAGTATACACAAAAATAGTAACATTTACCTATATCGACAAAAGTGACAAAATGCTGATTTTAGAAAAGTAAGTTTCAATGGTTAAATAAATTACTTTAATTAATTTATGAGTGTTTATATTTTTAAATAACATTATATATTATTTTAAAATTTGGTTTACATAAATAAATGGTTTAACCAAAACGTCAAAATGTGACCGTGAAACATTTTGTCAAAAATCAACGTTTTGTCGATTAAAAGTTGTCACAACGTCGTCGCACCTTTATTTTGTTATATAGGAACATATATTCAAATAATGTAAGTATTAATTAATTCACTAATCAAGTTTACTTTTACTAATCATACTTAGAAAATTCTAGAATATAAGTAATAAAAAGTAAACATAAAAAGACAAAAAAGTACAAAAGTCAAAAAGTAAAACATCAAATCAAAGAAACATAATTATTACTTTTTTACTTAATATCTAAGTGAAAATGACATAAAGTAATGATTTGAAATGTGATGTTAAGTGTTGAAAAATATTAATATTAATTTATAAGTAAGTAAGAGTATTTTGGTCTTTTTACAAAATATTATTTTAATCCAAAACTTTTTTATAAATAAGACCACCATTCTTCCACTTTGTTTTACACAGTTCTACATTTTCTTCTTCTTCCTTTCTCAAGCTTTCTAAAAGCTTCTCTAATGGCTTCTTCTCTTTCATTTCCTTACTAACTTTTTCAAAACCATATCAAACAAGATCAAAACACCACCAAACTTTGCCAAAGACCTTATAATACAATTAAAACATGGTTTAGCATCTAAAAAGTGAAGAAATGATGGAGGAAGGGATGGAATAGGGTGAGACCGAACTATCAAGAAGGAGGAGCAAGTTTGTGAAGCTCCAGAGCAAGAAAAAGAGAAGGAAGTACCGCCGATTTCATTCCAAGGAGCTTGGAGCAAATTCAAGGTGCTGCAGAAGCTCTGCCAGATTTTCGGGAGTTTGGAAGAAGAGGTCGATAGCATAAAGCAAAAGAAATGGAGTAGAAGTTGATTAGTCGAAGTAGTTAGTGAAGTGTTGTTAGTAAGAATGTTGGTAGGAAGTTAATCGGTTTGGTTAAAGGTGAGTACTCACATTTTAAAGTTACTAATTTCTAAAAATATTTCAAGTTAATTACATGAAAAGTTTAGTATATGTTGGATGATTTATTGGATGATAACTTGGTTGATATTATGGTTGATTATATGTTTGTGATATGGATGATAACTTGGTTTGATAAATGATAAGAGAAATGATTAGTAATTAAACATAGTTAATTAAATGAGAATTAAATCCATACAAATATGTGTATGGAAGTTATTTAGCCTCTTAATGGGTTTAAATGAGTTAAAATAGTTTAAATATGGTTTAAAACAAATTTGAAGTGTTTCAGACAAGTTTCGAAGCAATTCACAAAATTGGTCAAAACCGAGCTCGTTGCATAGCGGTAGTTCGTAAATTTCGACCCGTAATTTCAAATTAACGTAGAGAATGATTTATAAGTCGAATTTCTTCAAAATAAAAATTCTTTGGTCCACAATGATAATAGTTTTCCAACAAAGAAAGAAAATCAAGATTTCATCAAGTAGATTTTGAAATATGTCCAAAACAATTTTCTAAAAACATCGCGGTTTTGCAGTTCGGAATCCAAAAAGGGATTTCTTTATAAATGTTATTTTTAAATGTTTTAAAAATATGAAATAAATTTGATAAATCTATTAAAATGGTTTAAAAGAGATTTGGATTGGAAAATATGAATTATCGAATGTTTAAAAGTTGATTTAATCAAATAAGCTTATATAGCACTTTCCGTAGCACTTTTATGCTACGAATGGTATAACTTTTTGAAAATAAGTTTAAATGTAACGATTTTTCCCTGAATCAATTGTGAATGTTTTAAAAGGAAAATTAAGTGTTTAAACGATAATTTGGAATCTTTATAATCAATTCCAAAATAAAGTTGATAACTGAGTATGCGGAAACGACTAGTACATTTGTCCCACCTGTGAGATATGAGAAGATAAAACAAGGTGTTTAACTAAGGTTAAGGATGGAGCAACCAGTGCCCTGAACTTTCCTGGCCTCTATTTTCTTTTCTTAGGCGAGGGGTGGAATAGATCGAAAGGAAAGCCCGGATGCTCCAAAATAAATATCAAACCGTTTTAACCCAAGTTAAAATAAAGTGTTATAAATATTTGATAGAATGAAGCATTGATTTATCATTTATTGTTGTGTTTATTTTGTTAATTGATTGTTTGGTTGTTTGGATTGCGCTCGACTAGTTTATAAGCACTGATTATTATTTTTTAATTGTTGACTTTTCTCAACCAGTTTATGAGAAATTAATTATCCATATGCATGGGCTGGGTAGAAAATAATTGTAGGATAACACCTTGTGATTTATTTCACGATTTGACTATAAGGTGTTTATCGGTAATATTTGGTTCACTTCAATTTAATGAATTGTTTTGAAAATTGGTTTTCAAATGGAAATATTATGAAATGTTTTCCCTTTAAAAGAAATAGAAATGTTTGGTAATGAATGTTTTGAAGTCATATTATATAAAAGTGATTTATATAAGAATGGTTTTATAAAAATGTTTTATAAAACGGAAAGAATTTAGAGGACTAAACCCGATGGTTTTAAGATGATTATTGAAGAGATTTGGGAAATGAAAATTATTATAGATTTGAAAGTACTTGTGAATATTAGTGTGAAATGATTTATCGCTTCGGGATATAAAATGATTTGTTATGTTACCGATGACTCGGGTAACTCATAACTAAAAAGTGGGCATGGGAGGTGCAGATATTCTGTAGCCTCAGTATAGTCCGCTCCCTTTGTAAAGGGTTATACATATCTATATTTATTTTCGAAAGGTTGGGACCCAGTTGCCTTGTTATGGCTATAAACCTCCCGATCAGGGACATATAGTTTTGTATGGTATCATTTCAAAAAGATGATTTTTTTCCAGATCCCGAAATAAAGGACTAGTTTGAATATGAAGGATATGTGTATATATATATATATTACAAAAGTTTTGAAATAAGAATTCAGGAATAAAGTCCAAAGAAATAATTTTCGTAAAGGGTATTTAGATTTGAAAATCTAAATTTGAAGATTAAGCATAAGTGGTTAGTTTTGGGAATTGCATATTGTTTGTTGCATCATAGGCTCCATGAGTTCTATTTGTGGTAGAAGAACTACGTTGGCTTGATCCTGTATCTAATTGGGTACCCAATTAGATAGGGATACGTAGGCAGTCACATGTGGTAGTGATGCAGCCTCTAAAATAATATAACCCTTTCATGTTTATCTGTTATTGGTTGTTATTTATCTTGTGTTATTATATCTTTCCTACTTACTATTTTATTCCGCATTTACATTGTTTATTGAGTTCTCAAGTAAGGATAGTGTTGTCTCTCTCATCAGAGTTGTGCAGTGGTAAATTTATAGTCATTGTATTTGGTATGTATTAAAGCACACTTTGTAGGATTAATAAATAAATTAATTACTCTTATAAGTTGTATAATTGAAATTGTATCATATACATTTAATAGTGTTGAATATTCATCAAATATTGTGTATTAAGTTGGTAGTTTCCATTAGTAGCTTTAGAACGGATAGATTTTTGGCAATTTTAACCGGTCCGAAAATCCGGATCGTCACACGTTGGTATCAGAGCTTAGGTTAGGTGCCTAAGTAAAATTCATGTAGGGTTAGTATATAAACCTAGGAATTTTAAAAATGAAACTACCTTAATTCGATAAATAAAATGGATAGGATATGACACCGTACCTCCGACCGGGGTTATCGGTGATATTACTATTTTGGTGTGCTTAACTTTCGTTAATTGTTGTTTTTTCGTCCTTTTAATTTCGAGGACGAAATTCTTTTAAGTAGGGGAGAATGTAACGATCCACAATTTGAACACTTTAAAATATACTATTTAAAGTGATTTAAAATATGAATTAAGTAAGGTTATACGATTCAAACAAAATTAGATAGGGTTTGGGAAGAGAAATATACACAAAAATAGTAACATTTGCCTATATCGACAAAAGTGACAAAATGCTGATTTTAGAAAAGTAAGTTTCAATGGTTAAATAAATTATTTTAATTAATTTATGAGTGTTTATATTTTTAAATAACATTATACAAATTTATTTTTAAATTTGGTTTACATAAATAAATGGTTTAACCAAAACGTCAAAATGTGACCGTAAAATATTTTGTAAAAAATCAACGTTTTGTCGATTAAAAGTTGTCGCAACATCGTTGCACCTTTATTTTGTTATATATGAACATATATTCAAATAGTGTAAGTATTAATTAACTCGCTAATCAAGTTTACTTTTACTAAACATGCTTAGACAATTCTAGAATATAATTAACAAAAAGTAAGCATAAAAAGATAAAAAAGTACAAAAGTCAAAAAGTAAAACATCAAATCAAAGAAATATAATTATTACTTTTTTACTTAATATCTAAGTGAAAATGACATAAAGTAATGATTTGAAATGTGATGTTAAGTGTTGAAAAATAATAATATTACTTTATAAGTAAGTAAGGATATTTTGGTCTTTTTACAAAATATTATTTTAATCCAAAACTTTTCTATAAATAAGACCACCATTCTACCACTTTTTTTTTACACATTTCTACATATTCTTCTTCTTCCTTTCTCAAGCTTTCTAAAAGCTTCCCTAATGGCTTCTTCTATTCCATTTTCTTACTAACTTTTTCAAAATCATATCAAACAAGATCAAAACACCACCAAACTTTGCCAAATACCTTAGAATACAATTAAAACATGGTTTAGCATCTAAGAGGTGAAGAAATGATGGAGGAAGGGATGGAATAGGGTGAGACCGAACTATCAAGAAGGAGGAGCAAGTTTGTGAAGCTCCGGAGTAAGAAAAAGAGAAGGAAGTGCCGCCGATTTCATTCCAAGGAGCTTGGAGCAAATTCAAGGTGCTGCGGAAGCTCTGCCGGATTTTCGGGAGTTTGGAAGAATAGGTCGATAGCATAAAGCAAAAGAAATGGAGTAGAAGTTGATTAGTTGAAGTAGTTAGCGAAGTGTTGTTAGTAAGAATGTTGGTAGGAAGTTAATCGGTTTGGTTAAAGGTGAGTACCCACATTTTAAAGTTATTAATTTCTAAAAATATTTCAAGTTAATTACATGAAAAGTTTAGTATATGTTGGATGATTTATTGGATGATAACTTGGTTGATATTATGGTTGATTATATATTTGTGATATTGATGATAACTTGGTTTGATAAATGATAAGAGAAATGATTAGTAATTAACCATAGTTAATTAAATGAGAATTAAATCCACACATATATGTGTATGGAAGTTATTTAGCCTA
Organism: Allium fistulosum; assembly: GCA_030737815.1. Taxonomy (NCBI): domain Eukaryota; kingdom Viridiplantae; phylum Streptophyta; class Magnoliopsida; order Asparagales; family Amaryllidaceae; genus Allium; species Allium fistulosum. The sequence continues at coordinate 1,153,091,187 of CM060905.1, forward strand.
TTAATGGTTTTAAATGAGTTAAAATAGTTTAAATGTGGTTTAAAACAAATTTGAAGTGTTTCGGACAAGTTCCGAAGCAATTCACAAAATTGGTCAAAACCGAGCTCGTCGCATAGCGGTAGTTCGTAAATTTTGACCCGTAATTTCAAATTAACGTAGAGAATGATTTATAAGTCGAATTTCTTCGAAATAAAAATTCTTTGGTCCACAATGATAATAGTTTTCCAACAAAGAAAGAAAATCAAGATTTCATCAAGTAGAATTTGAAATATGCCCAAAATTTTTTTCTAAAAACATCGCGTTTTGCAGTTCGGAATCCAGAAAGGGATTTCTTTATAAATGATATTTTTAAATGTTTTAAAAATATGAAATAAATTTGATAAATCTATTAAAATGGTTTAAAAGAGATTTGGATTGGAAAATATGAATTATAGAATGTTTAAAAGTTGATTTAATCAAATAAGCTTATATAGCACTTTCCATAACACTTTTATGCTGCGAATGGTATAACTTTTTGAAAATAAGTTTAAATGTAACGATTTTTCCCTGAATCAATTGTGAATGTTTTAAAAGGAAAATTAAGTGTTTAAACCATAATTTGGAATCTATATAATCAATTCCAAAATAAAGTTGATAACTGAGTATGCGTAAACGACTAGTACATTTGTCCCTCCTGTGAGATATGGGAAGATAAAACAAGGTGTTTAACTAAGGTTAGGGATGGAGCAACCAGTGCCCTGAACTTTCCTGGCCTCTATTTTCTTTTCTTAGGCGAGGGGTGGAACAGATCGAAAGGAAAGCCCGGATGCTCCAAAATAAATATCAAACCGTTTTAACCCAAGTTAAAATAAAGTGTTATAAATATTTGATAGAATGAAGCATTGATTTATCATTTATTGTTGTGTTTATTTTGTTAATTGATTGTTTGGTTGTTTGGATTGCGCTCGACTAGTTTATAAGCACTGATTATTATTTTTTAATTGTTGACTTTTCTCAACCAGTTTATGAGAAATTAATTATCCATATGCATGGGCTGGGTTGAAAATAATTGTAGGATAACACCTTGTGATTTATTTCACGATTTGACTATAAGGTGTTTATCGATAATATTTGATTCACTTCAATTTAATGAATTGTTTTGAAAATTGGTTTTCAAATGGAAATATTATGAAATGTTTTCCCTTTAAAAGAAATAGAAATGTTTGGTAATGAATGTTTTGAAGTCATATTATATAAAAGCAATTTATATAAGAATGGTTTTATAAAAATGTTTTATAAAACGGAAAGAATTTAGAGGACTAAACCCGATGGTTTTAAGATGATTTTTGAAGAGATTTGGGAAATGAAAATTATTATAGATTTGAAAGTACTTGTGAATATTAGTGTGAAATGATTTATCGCTTCGGGATATAAAATGATTTGTTATGTTACCGATGACTCTTTTAACCCATAGCTAAAAAGTGGGCATGAGAGGTGTAGATGTTCTGTAGCCTTAGTATAGTCTGCTCCCGTTGTAGAGGGATATACATATCTATATTTATTTTCGAAAGGCTGGGACCCAGTTGCCTTGTTATGGCTAGAAACCTCCCGATCAGGGACATATAGTTTTGTATGGTATCGTTTCAAAAAGATGATTTTTTTTCAGATCCCGAAGTAAAGGACTAGTTTGAATATGAAGGATATATATATATTACAAAAGTTTTGAAATAAGAATTCGGGAATAAAGTCCAAAGGAATAATTTCCGTAAAGGGTATTTAGATTTGAAAATCTAAATTTTAAGATTAAGCATAAGTGGTTAGTTTTGGGAATTGCATATTGTTTGTTGCATCGTAGGCTCCGTGAGTCCTATTTGTGGTAAAAGAACTACGTTGGCTTGATCCTGTATCTAATTGGGTACCCAATTAGATAGGGGTACGTAGGCAGTCACACGTGGTAGTGATGCAGCCCCTAAAATAATATAACCCTTTCATGTTTATCTGTTATTGGTTGTTGTTTATCTTGTGTTATTATATCTTTCCTGCTTACTATTTTATTCCGCATTTACATTGTTTATTGAGTTCTCAGGTAAGGATAGTGTTGTCTCTCTCATCAGAGTTGTGCAGTGGTAAATTTATAGTCATTGTATTTGGTACGTATTAAAGCACACTTTGTATGATTAATAAATAAATTAATTACTCTGATAAGTTGTATAATTTAAATTATATCCTATACATTTAATAGTGTTGAATATTCATCAAATTGTGTATTAAGTTGGTAGTTTCCATTAGTAGCTTTAGAACGGACAGATTTTTGGCAATTTTAACTGGTCCGAAAATCTGGGTCGTCACATGTATTTCATTGTGTAAATAATGTTTTGAACATTAGTTTAAATGGAAATAAAGTCTGCGATGGTGTTCTTGACAATGGAATTTATGTTATCAATATAAATTATGTGTGTTTTGTGAGTAGTTCTTCTAACAATATAAGTGATAGTTATCATTGGTATTATAGGTTATGTCATATTAGTGAGGAAGGACCACACGAACTAAAAATTGAATGTGTTCTTGCGTCACTTGATTCCAAATCATTTGACAATTGTGAGTCATTTTTCAAAGGTCAAATGGCCAAGCACCCCATAAGTGGAAGCAATAAAAGAGTTGATCAAATCTTATGGTTAGTACATAGTGATGACCCGATGCCTGCAATCACGAAAGATAATAGTTATTACTTTGCTACCTTCACTGATGATTTCTCGAGACTAGAATATATCTTATGAAGAACAAATCCGATGTCTATAAGAAATTTGTTGAGTATAAGAATGTAGTTGAAAATCAAACGAACTGAATGATAAAAAAATCTTTGATCCAATCTAGGAAGTGAGTACGTTGGACAGGAACTCCAACAGTACTTAAAAGGTAATATGATTGTCTCTTAGGTTACTCCTCCCTATACTTTGCAACACAACGGTGTATCAGAGTGAAGGAACTGAACCCTACTAGATATTGTTCGTTCTATGATGAGTAAGGCTGAGTTACCTCTGTCCTATTAGGGATATGCATTGGAAACCACAACGTATATGTTGAATTTGTTGCCCGCTAAATCTGTATCTAACACACCAAATGAGATGTGGTGTGGTAAGAAACCCCAACTTAAGTATTTTAAGGTTTGGGGTCATTCGGCCAATGTTAAGAACACCGGACCAAATAAACTAGAGGCAATATCGGTACCACATAAATTTATATGATATCCTTAAAACTAAGTATGATATATATTCTACAATACCGAAGAACAAAAGATTATTGTTTGTCGGCATGCTGTCATTTTGAAAAGGAATTTCTGTCAAAGGAAATTTACAACGAGGTTGTAGACTTTGATGAGATCCAAGACATTAACACTAAGGCCGAACCAGTGGGAGAACCGAGTTCACCCGTATATGAAAACACGCAACTTATTAGGTCTAGTAGGGAATCTCATGCACCAGAGAGATACTATAAATTTCTCGTGGATGGAGAAAAAGAGGACCATGTCTTAGATTACGACACTCCTCTGTCTTTCCAACAAGCAGTGTAGAGTAAAGAATCTACACGCTGGCTTGAAGCAATGAAATCTGAGATGGATTCCATGTAAAAAAACAAAGTATGGACTTTAACGGACTTACCCAAAGGGATAAAACCCATTGACTGCAAGTGGATTTTTAAGAAAAAACTAAATACATATGGGGAAGTAGAGACTTATAATTCTAGGCTAGTTGTGAAACGATTTCATCAAATTCAACGCGTTGATTATGACAAAACTTTTTCGGTCATAGCCACGCCCAAGTCCATTTAGATTATCATGGCATTGCTGCATTCAATGGCTATGAAATATGACAAATGGATGTAAAGATGGCATTTCTAAATGGTGATAAGAAGAGACCATCTATACATCATAGCCCGAGGATTTTTAGTCAATAGGTGTGAGGGCAAGCCTTGTAAGTTGTAAAAGTCCATTTATGGACTCAAACAAGCTTCAAGGAGTTAAAATAAGTACTTTTCAAATAATTTGGTTTTTATCAGAATAAGGAGGAAGCATGCGTATATAGAAAGGAATAGGGCTATTATATTCTTAATGCTATATATCGATGATCTTCTATTGATTGGCAATGACACTTCATTATTGCAATCAGTGAAAGCTTAGCTTTCTAAGAACTTCTTCATGAAGGATTTGGGAGAATCGACTTATATATTAGGAATAAAGATCTACACAGATAGATCAAAGAGGCTATTGGGATTGTCCCAATCCCTGTACATAGACACCATGCCAAAAGTTTCGGTATGGAGAATTCCAACCGTGGAAATATCCCAACACAATCTGGAATTGTCCTTTCAAAGAATGACGCTCCTTATATGATGAGGAGAAAGAGTGTATAAAGAGGACCCCCTATGCTTCATCCAATGGATCCATAATGTACGCTATGCTATGTACTAGACCGGATGTGACATGCGTACTAGGATGCGTAAGCCGATACCATATAATCTTGGAGAAAGCATTGGACGACTATAAAATGTATATTGAAGTATTGAAAAATACTCGGGACTTACTCCTTATATGTAGGAATGGAGACCTCCTTATGAAGGGGTATACTGACTCTAGCTTTTGGAGTGATGTTGATGATAGTAAATCAGTGCCTGGTTACATTTTTAAGCTTAATGGTGGGGCCATTAGCTGGAAAAGTTCCAACCAAGAAGGCTCTCTTGATGCACAAGTTTATAAGTGAGCTCGGAGTGATTTTCGATACTGAGAATCCAATGGCATTATTCTATGACAACAGCGTGGCAATACATATCGCAAAAGAGCCCAGATCACACAAGAAATCATGAAATATTCGCAAGTTCCACCTCATCACAATATACGTTAAGAAGAAAGAAGTCGTGAGACAAAAGATGGATACTAAGAACAACGTAGCAGATCTTTTCACTAAGGGTCTAAGTTGGTCATTGCTCAAGAAGCTGATCGAAGGCATGAGACTGAGATTCCATAATTGACCATCAGTGCAAGTGGAAGATTGATAGTTTAGGGGTATGCCCTATGGGAAATTCTGTAATTTATTGTAAATTATTACCATGGCAATCAGTTCTCATTCATAATAAAAGGCATTTTCTTTCTATTATATATTTGTTATAATGTGTTATAATAATTTGATGTTTAACTAAAATATATTTAACGTAAAATCCATAAGTGTTGTGTTCGTTATAGTAATTACAAATAGTTGAAATCATGAGTATTATATCATAACATAATAAACACATTGTTTTAAATATTCTTAGTCAAGATGTATCAAAACTAGATATCGATGCATCCGTTTAGACTAGAGTATATAACGCTCTCCAAATGTTGAGCAGTGTATTATTCATGACCGCAGGGGGCGCCAAGAGGTTACGTACAAATATTTATTGGATAACCATGTAATTAATCACTCGATAGTTTTCTGTTGGTTAGTATAACTAAGGTCAAATAGAAAATATCAACGCTACTAATTTACACAGTTCTCTTGACTTGAAAATACCGTTGATCTTAAATATGAAAGCTTTGCTTTGAATATAATTAAATCATGGCATGGCGTCTGTCGAACGACTATAGTTGGGTCGAGTGGAATTATTGGAAGTGAAACACTATTCAAGAGTGGATTCGTCTCCTCAGTTATAAGGTTAGTATCGCGGTTGACCAAAGTTTACTCAAAGTAAAAAATCTGGGCAGAGTAGTTTAGTTAATAATAATTGTTATTATTTAACCAAGGACTTTGTTTATGGACTGTAGAGTTGAATATGGACGATATTGAAATTTTGACCATACCAAATTTCTTAAGTCCAAAGTGATATAGTTTTGACAACGAGAATTGGTGTAAATAATTATCACTACCAGGTGATGTTTAATAAAGTAAAATTGGATTTTACTGATACTAAGCGTTAAATTTTTCCATAATGTCAGACCATCTTCTAAGTGAAGTGTGAACGCTAATATTAGAATCGTTCGATATTAATCGCTGACCAAATTTGCACCTAAGAGTCACACAACCAAAACGCTGAATACTCCTATTACCACTCGATTTAATTAAGTTATAACCGTTATAACTTAATTAAATTAATTAATATTTATGAAATATTAATTATGAAATTTTATTTGATGTGCATTGGACAATATTAAATAGTGTCCATATAATAGTTATACACACACTAATAAATATACAATATCGATACGCATTTAAATTGGATTTAAATGTAAAAAATATTGTTTGGGCTTGAAGTGGATTTGAGGCCCATGAGGGACATGTTGGTTTTGGCTGGGATAAGCATGGGTAGAATAGCCATTTTGATGGCTAAAGAGGGGTTGGAATTTAAATTAAAAGAGAAGAAAATTGGTGTGAGAAAAATAATTTTTGGAGCCTCTATCCCTTGCATTTGCTGATTGAATTCACCCCTCCCTCTCCTTAAATTTTCAAGCATTTTAAATACAAATTAAATCAAATACAATCGTCGGTGGAAAAGACAATACAAGAGCTTGCAACTTCAGAATTGAAATCGAATTCAAGGTGCCTATTTCTTTGTTTGAACATGCGAACTTTAGGCTTTGATGAAAGGTAATTTGCAATTCTACTATTATATACTAATTTTTACATGGTCATTATTGATGACAATATGTAATTCACGTTTTTTTTTCTCTATCATTCAAGCAACATCAGTTAGATCTTTAAATAGACATTACACAGCCAAAACATAACAGACTATTAACTTCTCTACCATCGTTTGGCTTTTCACTTACAAAGACTCTTGACCTTTCATTGTTTTCATTTCCCACTAATATAGCATTTAATGTTTATTCAACAGAACTCCCCTGTAAACTTAAATGCTTCTTCCATCCGTCATGCCAATCATTTTCTTGCATCTGTTGAGAAGTACTTTCGGTAGTGGTTTTGTAAAGATATCCGCAGCTTGATCCTGACTTGTCACATGCACCAATTCCACACTTCCTTCCTTCACATGATCTCGGATAAAGTGAAAACGAGCATCAATGTGTTTGCTTCTTTCATGGTTTACAGGATTCTTTGCCAACTCAATTGCTGATTTGTTGTCAATATGAATCACGGTTGCACCAAGTTGCTTTAGCTCCATCTTGCTCAACAAATTTCTAAGCCATATTGCATGACATACACACCAAGATGCTGCCACATATTCAGCTTCACACGTCGAGAGCGTTACGATCGGTTGCTTCTTTGAAAGCCAAGTAAATGCAGTACCTCCCATAAAGAACACATATCCCGAAGTACTTTTCCGATCGTCTATGTCTCCGCACCAATCGCTGTCGGAATAGCCAACCAACTTGTAATCTTCTGCTTTTGAGTAGAACAGCCCCAGTGACAACGTTCCTTGGATATACCGTAGGATTCACTTCAGCGCTTTCCAATGTGAATGAGCCGGCTCCTCCATGAACCGACTTACAAGACCACCACTAAAAGAAAGATCCGGCCTTATGCATGTGAGATAGCGAAGGCTTCCTATCAAACTCCGGTATTGTCACGACCCGGCTTTCTACCACCAGAAAGACGTATCATGAATTAAGAAAGAAAGGGATAGAAGAAGAAAAGATATAAAAGAAGAAAGAACAACACATCAGAATCTCATAGCGGAACGAATAAAATATAATATATCACATAAAATATTACATAGTATCATATTACATCAGAGTTACACAACTTATACATCACAGAATAGACAGTTATAAACTTCTGTCTATTATACAACACAAGTACATCAGTACAATACAGACTAATACAAACACAGCGGAAACTCTATATATCTACTCGCTGAAGCCTCCTGCTCCTCAGCTCCTCCAGTATTCGTCAAGACTAACCTGAATCCCTCGACTACTCAATACAATATTGAGTACCCAAGAGTTTAATAAACAGAAAATAAACACTTGGGTCAGACATGGGTCTGGTGTGAGTAAACGGTTTAAATTGCTTAACTTTGAAAACCTTTGAAAACAAAAGTATCACGTAAGACTCCCCACACATAAACATGGGTAAGTTTTTACCTTACGCTAACTAAAACATTTGATAGGAAATCCAGTTATATTATAATAGGGTCTAGGGTTTCCAAGTAAAATACAGAAATAGCTGAAATGCTTACATCTCACATTCCAACATAGTTGGGCACAACTAATACGTACGGCACTTATTGGAGTTTGGATTCCATACAATGTCAGGGCTACTGGGGTACCGCCCGTCACAGTACGTGGCCTAGATCACCGTACCGAGGAGTACGCCCGCTCCTCTGCAACACAAAGCCGGAACCATCCCTTACTAGATAATTCCGAACAAGATAATCCCGTAGTTGGCGCGACCAACCACACACTAAGCCGAATAAAAGAAAAGGGACCTCTAGACAGGGATCTATCTTGCTCTCAGTGGGTGCTACCCACGAAGCCTTGTTGCACCTCCCCTGTTTTAGCCATTCCCGGTTGATGAGGCTTGAGGTTACGATTACCTTTAATCAGAACATATCACTTAGAATGCTCATCGTCCGCCTGACGATGTGCTGAAAGCATTCAATCCATACAAGTTCGTTCCGGGTTCGAACGAAACCGAAGGCATTATCTCGTTACACTCGTTTTGGAATCACCCTCAGAGTTAACGACAATAACCCTTGCACTCTGAATCTTCATCTTCACTTGAGATTCACGACCTATCGTTAATTTGGATCGATGTGGTATTCGGGTCTCCAGACCTGGAATACCGGTATACGGAAACCCGATCCCGGTCTCATCGAAATCCAAAACGTATCTTTTAAGGCCAAGTTGTTTAAAGGTTTAAACATTTAAACTTATTCAGGATGATATAAACAGATAGATAAATCATATTATCACAATTGATAATTCATATCAACATTCATCTCACAAAGCAGCATATATCATATATATATCAGAGACATACAAATCATCCAATATCAACCAATCACCCAATATCAAACATCCAGTATTAATCAATTATCTAAACAGAATTGATTTACTCTAATCAATTTAATTAACCTTTAATTAAATTAATTACTATCCTTTAATTACTTGGATTATCTTAATCCTGCTTACTATCATTAATTAATTACAAATTAATTAATTAAACATCTAAATGATCTTCCTTAATTAATCTCCTTTGATTAATTATCTTTAATTACATCAAGTAATTATCCTTAACCATATACAGTAATTAACTTTTAATTACTATCATTAATTACAATAATTAATGAACCTTCATAAATTAATTAACTATAATTAATTATATTAATCCTCAATTAACTACAATTAATTAATTATACTTAAATTAATTACTTTTATTAATCAACCTTGATTAATTCATTAATTAAATAATCCTTACTAATTAATTAACCTTTTAATTAATTAATTAATTTTAATCAACCACTTCATTATTTAGTCTTAATTAATCATAAACAGTAATTAACAATTTGTAATTACTTATCTTAATTAATTATATTAATCCCTGATTAACTCAGCAAGTAATTATTCATCAATTTAACTAATAAATAATCCTTAATTAACTACTTTATTAATTAATTACATTTTAATTAATTACACTTAGTAATTAATCTTAAATTAATCACATTTCATTAATTAATTTATCACATTAATTACTTAACTAAAATTAATTAAGTAATTAACTCTTTACTTCTTACATAAGTAATTATCTTCTAATTACTTCATTTAATAAGTTTTAATTACTTTCTTAATTAATTGCTTAACAAATAATTAATTCCATCATTAAACAATTCTTAATTCTTTAACGAATTACTCCATAATTAATTAACTTCAAAACAATTTAATTAATTAATTCCTTAATTGATAACATTAAGTGATTACCCATTAATCACCTCAACTAATTACTCCCATGAGTAATTCCCATTAATTACTTCCATAAGTAATTACATTTAATAATTAACCAATAAGTATTTTATTAAGTAATTACACTTAATTAATTCATAATTAAGCGATTATTTAAAATTAAATAAATAATAAATTAACTAACTTCTTATACTTCAAAAATCTTTAATTAAGAAAAACATTAATCTTAATTAAACTCTTACTTATTAACAAATCATATAATCAAGTATTCTTATATCAAATAAATTTTACCTTATTTATCTTCTTAAATAAATTATTTTGAAATTAAATCAATTTTAAAACTTAAACAACTTTAATTATCTAATTCAAAATAAAATTTGAAAACTTAGTTATTAAAACATTACTTTAAACTTTGATTAAATAATTAAATTCAAAACATTCTTTAAATTAAAACTCAAAATTTAATTAAGATAATTATTTTCAAAAGAAATCATCTTAAAACAATTTAAATTTGAAATATAAATTCAATTAGCAATTTAAAAAGTTTGGTTAACTTTTACCTCCAAAGAACAATTTTACTTTGGATGTTTTCTTTTATAGAACTTGTTTATAAACTTAAAAACTTACCTCTATTTATTCAAATACAAGTTAAATTTGTAACCTATATTTCATTAACAGGTTTAAATTAGCAACTACCATTACAGAACAACCAGAAACCCACGACCCAAACATTCGAGACAACCCAGCTACCCCCACTTCGAGTCGAACACGATGGGAACGCGAACCTTACTCTGCTGAAACCTTTCTTCCCCAACAAACTCCCCTGTGCACACGAACGTGCACACGTGCACCTACCCAAACGCCTCTGGCCAACCAAGGTCGTCGCGACCATCGACGACGATACCAATATCACTTGCGAGCAAGAATACGAACCCAGAAACCAAAATTCCACTGCGAATCGAAATCGAGTCGATCTCGACCCAAAACTGAAAACCATTGCCGGAAATTCGCCTCTCCTCATCGCCTCCGACCTCGAGATCGCCAGACCTCTTCACTGTAGCCTCGTCACACCTTCCAGCAACCATCCCCACTATCGCGATCCCCTCCGGTCCTTCACCCATGTCGAAATCGCTTTGACAACCAAGACAAGCAAAACTACTGCCTAAACCCTATCTTGATCGAATTCGAACAATTCAAACATTGGAAAAATTCGATTGTATTTTTCCCATGATCAAAATCAATCAACCCTCCTCCATACCAGAAATCGTTCAACTCCAACATGCGGATCACCACTAATCACCGATCAACCCAAATTCGAACAAACCCAAATTACGTTCGAATTTCCAAACTAAAATTTTTGATATGCATGCCTAAATTCATGGTTTTCCAGTATGATTTCATATATATAACTCAATTTAGAATTTAGAGCAATTGATTTTTAACTTATATTTTAATTTCACTGTATTTTCTTCAATTCGAGGGAAATTTCAAATTATAAAAGCCTAGAATTATTTTTAGATGATAATTTACATGATTACAAACAACCTTCATTTACAAATCAAAGTCCAGTTCGTATTCAAAATCAAGATATTGAAATTTTTCTCAGATTTGAAAACTGTTTATAAACACAGTAACAATCCTTTACTCTACAGGAAATTCAAAGCATTCAATTCAACATGCATTCAATTTAAAACAAATATTGCATATAACATTGTTATATCATCACAAAATCACGAAGAAATCTAAGATCAACTGTTTTTAAAATAATTTACTCACCAATTATAAGCAGAGAACAAACAGAGTAGGTTTCCCAGGCTCTGAACAATTTGCAGATCAAATTTTTGCTTTGCTGTTGAAAATTGAATCCATGCATGCATACAAGTTTTTTGATTTAAAGAGTTGTTGAAACAGCTGAGTTGCTCATCCATTTGCATTGCCATTCATTTGAAGTTGCAGATTTGATTTGCAGGTTGAATTTCATTAGCTTTTAGTTTCAAAATCTCAGGTTTCAGATTTTGATTTTCTTTTAAATTTGATTTCAGATTTTTAGAAGAAGAAAGAAAGACTGAGAAAAATGTTTTGAACAGAAAAACTTTTGAACTGGAAACAATTTACACGTTTTCTTCTTTAAAACATTATATTTGTAATATAAGAGAATTAGGCCACTTGTAATTTTATAAATTAGACAAATGTCTATGCAAATTCATTTAGCTTACAAGTGTTAAAACCCTTGCATAATTATGTTTAAACCCTTATTATAAAAGTATTTATGATTTTCTTTGTATTTATGTAATATGAATTTGTATTTATATTTATATATATATTAAAATTTTGAAACACTTTTATAAATTTTCAAACCAAAATTCCAATATATACAAATATACATATATATTTAAATAGAAAATATTTTTAACATTAATTTGAGAATTATTATATTAAATTTCAATACAACTTCAAATCATAACATATACATACATATATATTACAATTTGAAAACTCATCTTTTATTTAAAACAAAAGATCTCATATTCACAATATATATAGCAAAATATATATTATAAATAGAATAAAATTTTATTAGCTTTGAAAATAAATATTATCAATTTTAAATTGTTAGAAAAAGATATGAACCAATATTGCCAGATTAAATATTTATTATCCTTTAAAAGATTAAATTACCAATTTTAAATTAAAATTATAAAGGAAAATTATCAATCCAATTAAATTATTAATAAAGATTATTAAATTTATATTGCCCAAAATCCCGGGATATCACATTCCTCCCCCCTTAAAATAATTTCGTCCCCGAAATTAAAAGCAAAGTTAATTTAATAACCCAGCAAATATTTTAAATTTTAAACACAAACCTATCATCCAATTCCTATCAATCAAAGCAACCAATCAAACAATCTAATCTAACTAACTATTCTGACATAAATCAGAATAGACTTCATAATACTATCTCGAGTTTTCCCGAGTAAAAATCACCGGGAGACTCGCTCTACAGAAGCTAAATAAACTACACACCATAATCCAGAGCTCCTCACTTCTCTAGATCCACTAATCTGAACAAGATATCAGATCATACCCAAGTCCAACTCAACTTCCAAATCCATCTGAACTGCAGATTCTACAATCAGTAATAGATCATACACGTACTCCCTCAGAGATACGTGAAATACAATGAATTCCAGCTATCCAAACTGGCCATTCAATCCTGTAGATCAAAGAACTACTTCTCTCGAGAACACAGGAAAATCCAAAATACTTCAGTGCTAACTTCCAGACTTACTAAATCTTATAGCTCTTTAATTGGAGAAAAACTTAAACAATTTCCAATCTCCAACTCCGAATTCCAAACTCCTTGTCTCATATCTGCATAACTCACTAGACGATTCCTGGGCTACCTCATCTCTTCCTGATCAGCTTAACCTTCGCTGATGCTTCTTGAAACAAATCTGAACCAAGAACAAAATGATCTTCAAATCTGCTGAAATCCATAAACTCTACTCCACAAGAAATAGAAGACTGAACTTCCTTCTCCCAGATTCCAGAAAATTCTATACACACTTAGAAATTCACATAAACTTCTTGTAGAAATCTGAGGTTACTTCCTTTCTTGCACAGCTACTACCTTTGCTTTCGCTGCACAACTCTGATTTTGAAATAGATGAGAATGTCGATGAACTCGAGCACAAACTAGATCCACAAACAAGCGGAAACATTGGTTATCTTAAAGACATAACCAACTTCTCAAAGAATAGACGAGTCCTCGGTCAAGGGTACTGTCTTCAGCTATCCTTGGCTAGAGGAAACTCGAAACTAGAAGTAGAAGAGAAAACACAGATACTCCATAAAATTCTAAGATACTTCACCAAATCCTTCTCTAGGAACCAAATCGATATAAACTAAATCTTTGACCTCTTCGATAACTTTTACTTCCTCTTGAGATGTCTCAATTTCATACAAAAGATTACTCAAGATGAACTCTCAAAATAATCGCAATTCACTTTTGCTATCCTACCTAGTTCGGATTCCAAAGAAACTGTTCTCTCTTTACTAATTAAAACAGCCTTAAACTTTTCCGAACAAGGTTAACCCTTCAAGAAAACATTCACCATCTTCCCGGACTGCTGATAGAAGAATCACAAAGATTCCAGAACCATCGAAGAAACGAACCACACTGCTGCTTCCAAACTCTATCTCTAGAACACTGCTAAGCCAAAGACCTCCTCGTCAGCACACCGAACGCTTCGAGTTGCACTGCTAACACAGCTAACCAAAAACTTCTGATCCAAAGGCTTCTCAAACTAAGACCATCAACAAACCTCACAACGAATCTCCGAGATGGCGACATCCAAAAGAAACTCGGGCTCCAAACCAATCGCAATAACTTACTCTTCTTAAGGGAACAATGAGACCATGTCCGAAGAACAACTAATCGACCTTAGTCCCATACTTCCAAACAGATAAAACTCTCTTACTCGATATCAAAGAATTCCTATACAGCCGAGTCTTTCCTATGGTAGACATCAACTGTTCCTCCAATACCTTCTTAATCTTGCTCCAAAAAGAACACCTCCTTCGGGAACATCCATAGATACTGTGTCTTATCACACAGCTACTCCTTCCTGAAGTCGCCAAGCTACCATCACTTACTTCTGCACAACTGATAGATTCAACTCTAGAAAATCTGCTCACCCGAGCTCAACCAATCTTACATTCCAATAATGGACTCCGAATCTTGAAAAGGATTTTCTTCAGAGATCCGAGACATCCTTACTCCATACTGCCAACTTACTCGAGACGATATTGGGTTTACAGTCTCGATATATACTTCCAACCTCAAACATTCAAACTCCAACTATTGGTAATTGTGTTACACACACTACCACCTTATCTACCTTTATAACTTATATTGGAAAACCCGAACAGGTAACCCAATAAATAGGTAGAAATACATAAATATATATATATATTTAAAATGATATTTTTTTTTATAGAAATTATTTCTGGGTAGAATTATTTCATCTACCTCTTTAAAACAATATTGTGTCCGTTGGCCTGGTTCAAGTGTTTAGAGATCCCTATCAATAACGTTAGCTACTCGTATTGACCAGAATCCATATACCACTCAACCGATCAATTAACACAATATAAAACCATTTTTATATAACTAACAATTACGCGCTCTCAAGATAGACACCACTTCAGAGCCTAGGTATTCACTCAACCTAATGCTCTGATACCAACTGTCACGACCCGGCTTTCTACCACCAGAAAGACGTATCATGAATTAAGAAAGAAAGGGATAGAAGAAGAAAAGATAGAAAAGAAGAAAGAACAACACATCAGAATCTCACAGCGGAACGAATAAAATATAATATATCACATAAAATATTACATAGTATCATATTACATCAGAGTTACACAACTTATACATCACAGAATAGACAGTTATAAACTTTTGTCTATTATACAACACAAGTACATCAGTACAATACAGACTAATACAAACACAGCGGAAACTCTATATATCTACTCGCTGAAGCCTCCTGCTCCTCAGCTCCTCCAGTATTCGTCAAGACTAACCTGAATCCCTCGACTACTCAATACAATATTGAGTACCCAAGAGTTTAATAAAACAGAAAATAAACACTTGGGTCAGACATGGGTCTGGTGTGAGTAAACTGTAACAACCCTGAATTTTAAACAATTTAAATTGAAAATATTTAATTAATTTTAAATATTTGAACGATGATTTGACTTGAATTTCAAATTTTCAGAAGGAATTGGCGATTAAATTTTTGAATTTAATCTATTGAAAGTTGAATAAAATTTGAATCTTCGATTTTAAGCCGGTTAAAAATAATTTAAAGGCTTAGAAAATTCATATTGATAATACTGAAGATAATAGAAGCTTCAGAATTGAATTTGAAAGCGATTTGTTCAATTTTGAAATTGTATCGTTTAAATTGAATTTAAAAATAGTCTTCCGAGGCACAGTCTCGGAATTTGACGAAACAAGTTTCATTGGGTCCGTAATATTGAATTATTACTGGATTTCAAATTTCGTATTTATCGGAATTGTTTTGTGAACATACGGCGTATAAACGCGTATAAAATTTAATTAAATTCAATTTGAATTTCTGTAACAACTGGGGTTTTGCCCAAAATTTTAATCATCAGTAAATGATTTAAGTTGACAGTTAAATTTCTTTTTGTTATTGGAATTTCTATAACGATAAAATCTTCGTCAAATTGGCGATATTAATTTCTGTTAAATTTTATTGGAATTTGTAAATCGATTGGAATTCTTTTATTTAAAATTTTATTTGTACGAAATGAATAAATACCACCTAGTAAAATTTTAACAACAAGTTTAAACAAAATAAATTAAAGAAATTATCTAGACAAAACAAATTAGATTTAAAAAGAATTTTTTTTTTAAATAAATATAATATCAGCCCATACTACCCCATACCGGCCCATACCCCTTATTCTCTGTTAAACCCACGTCGCCCCTCTCCTTTATCTCATTCATTCGTGAACCCTAAATACTAAAGCAAACGAGAAAAAAATGGCGGCCTACAAAAAATCGTTCCTCCTTCGATCTGCAAAGACTAGGGCTTCGGCGTTGATTCAATTCGCTGGCGAATCTGTTCGTTCGTCTTCTTCTTGCTCGCGCGCGACCTCTTCACTCTAAGGTGAGAAAGCTCTATTTCTCACATCTAAATTCAAATCGCAGGGTTTTCATGACTTGTCTGATTTCATGAGTTTGCTTTGTTTTGGGTTGATAATATTAAACTTCGGCCTTGATTTTGTCTTAACGATTTACTGTGGCATTTGTTTGTCCAATTGGGTTTCAGTGTTGCCTATACTAGATGCCCTCAGTTTTGATTTTGTGGCTATTATGACTTCGAGGTCTGTTGAACATTGGTTTCAACTTGATTTTTGTGAAAACTATTTTGGGAAATTGCTGGCTTCGGCTTTGGCTGAGATTTCGTTTAACTGTACTTCGGCACTCGATTTTAATTCGAGAATGATGTTTTCTCTTAATTAACAGAATTTGGAAAAAAAAAATTATACTCGATGCTCTCGGTTTTAATTTTAAGCTGGTTTATATCCTTGGCTATCACAGTATTTACTTTCTGTGACTTCGGCATTGAATTTGACCTATAGTTGTCTTCGACTACAAACATGTTTTTTTGTGATGTTGCATCACTTGATGTTGCCCTGTTGCCTAAAATTTTTCTTCTTTTTTCGTTGATGCCTCAGTTACATTAAGCTGCACATGTTCACTGGCCCATAGGTTTTCATTTATAGCGACCTTGTCCTTTGGATTTTCGGGCATATATCTATATATATATATATACATTCTTGTATGTATATATATGGGTTATCAACTTATCTGTAGTCACTTGTTCAAGTTGGCACTAGTTCATTTCTAAGTAGTTTCATTGGTGCATTTCCTTTTTGAGGTGCACTGATTTGAGTCTTCGTATACATGATATATGCACTGTGATGCCTCATTTTTACTTGTTGCTTTTGAATCTTGATGGAGCTGGCTTCCTTATGTCTCGGCCTTGAGTTGAGATTCTATGTGCATAACTGGTTCGCATAATTGATATGCAGTGACCTATAGCACTTGACTTCGGCATCCCTTAATTACATTGCAGTTATTCATGGGTGTAAATGCAGTTTCATTGTGGTTTTGATATTTGTTCGATTACTGTATTGACCTTGGATTTGTTCTAACTTGATACATTTGGATTTGAGCATACTTGAGTCTAGTTGTCACGAGCACACTCATGTCTACACTTCAGTTCACTGTCCTGTACATGTCTGTAGCTTGATGTTTAGCATTGTGTTTGTAGCTTGGTTCATTTGGTATAATTGTGTGGTTGCTTGAGTCACTTTGTTGTACTGCATGCTTGTAGTTATGTGCCAGTTGAGTTTTGAGCAGGTTTCTAGGCTAGTTCATTCATGTTGTATTTGGTATCTTCACTTGAGTATTTAAAATGTAGGTTGTTGAACTGTTAGCTTCAACTTTGAACTTGATCATTAGTAGCTAGTCTGCATTTACATACGTCACGGTGGTATTGCCACTGCCTATTTTAAACTGCATTTCAATGTTCTCATGACATCTGTTTTGTTTTGAACTCAAACCCACTGTGCATTATTGTTATACTTGAACCTTAGTGTAGTTGTTGCTTTTGGTTCATTATTGCATCACTGGTCTTTGATGTTTGGACAGACCTGGACTTTGATATTGTTATAGTTTAGTTGTTAGTCGAGTTGCCTGCATGTGCTCTTGTAGTCGAGTCTGCACATGTGTATTTTGTAGCTTGGGTCTGGATGATGCATTCTCGGCCATGTTTTCATCTGTGTAACCTGAAGTTGTACCCCAGGTCTGCATATGTATGATTGTCTTCACTTTGCAATTTCATTTCACTGTGACCTTGTTCATTTCAGTTGTTGTAGTTTTGGTCTTTTGTTTCTTGATGACACCGTGCATTCATGTTGAAACTGGACCATTTATTTGAGTTGTTCTTTCTAGTTGATGCTGTTGCACTAGTTATCTGGTTCATTACTGGTCCATGTATATTTATGCTTGTTCACCTGCATGCTTCACATTGCACAGTGTTCTTGACTGTACACTGCTATACTTGATTCCTGTAATTGCTTCTGATTGTCCTCACTTCTTGAATTCGAATTGTTGTCCAGTTTGTACCTGTCTTGTTGCAGTTACACTTTGAATTTTGATCGAGTCAATTTGCACTTGTGTTGAATCTGTTTTAGATTTGACCTTGTGCACTCGAGTTGGCGGGGCAGTGCACACGTGTACGAATGCACACGTGTGTACGGCAGCCAATAACACTGTTTATCTCTGTTGATGATTTAAATCTGCTGATTTATTGTTTAACACTGTTAAGTGTTATATTTTCGTTATCCGATTTCTTTGTTGAAAGAATTGGATAGACGAGAATTATTGTGACCGTCGTCTATTTAAATTATTATTGCCTCTATGCACTAATAAACTGGTTTGAATTAGACTGACCTGTGTATTATTTTCTTTTGAATATAATACTCGGGTCAGACCGAGTATTTCTACAGCTTGAAGATTTTCGAGCAGCGAAGTTAGAGAGAGAGTAAAGAATCATTTATTTCAGAAGAAAATTGTATTTTAAATATTCCGCTGTATCAGTATCAAAATTGTATAAACTCTGATGTATATAAAAAGATTTATAGTAATGAAATAAAGATTCATTTGTTTTAAATTCATTGTTATTATCTGTGTTTCTGTGGCTGATTCTGTTTAAACCTTATAAACTAAATAACAATTCGTCTTTTTGAACGTTTCTAGTTGGTTTAATCACCGACTGGAGGTGGTCAAAAGGGGGAATGTTACAGAGTGGTATCAGAGCTTTGGTTTACACAAAGCTTAGTTTATGATGTTTAATATGAATAGTTACTAGAAACACTTTAAAAAGAAATGTTTTCAAATCCAAAGAAGTATAAAATTGTTTTTGAAAATGAAGATTTTTAACTTAAGAAAAGTTAAATTGAATTGAATTAGTATCAATAAATATATGATTTGAAATTTAACTAAAGAGAGTTAAATAAATTGAAATTGATTTGATAAATTATTGAGATGAAAAGTTTAAACTTGAAAGATAAGTGATTATATGATATGAATTGGGAAGTTTAAATTTAATAAGTTGTTCAACTTATAAAATGAGAAGTTTAAATAAAACCAGTTGTTAAATGGTTAAACAGTTTTGTTAAGTAAAACAAAATCTGAATTTTGAAATGTGATATGAATTTGACTTTAGTGAAGTTAAATAAAATAGAATTTCAAATAGATGTGAGACGAACTTAAGCTGTATAGTGAAAATAAATGCAAGTGAAGATAAAATGAAACATAGCTTAAGTAATATTGAATCAAATTGAATTTGATATCAAAATGAATTAATAAAGTGAAGAATGAATATGAATTTGAGTTATATAAAGGAAATTCAACTTTAATTGTAAAAGTGAATTTGTGAATATGGTGAGTATAAAAAAATTTAATCTGAATTAGAATATAAACCAATTGAAATTAAGTATGTTGAACCAAATTGAATATAAGCAAAGTAAATAAATTTGGTTAAGTTGAATGTGCATTGGTTGCTAGTTGATCGTATGGAAATTCATTAAGTGTTAATGAAATTGAATTGATGGAAATTGAAAGCTATGTAAATTGAATTCAAATTGAAGGATAAGTAAATTTAAAGAGAATCGAATTTGATTTGAATTGAAAGCAAACTAACTTGAATATGAATTAGTGAATGTGAACTAATTGGATATGAATGAATGTTAGAAAAATTCAATGTGAATAAATCAAATGTGATTTAAATTGGAAATCAAGTCGATGAATGATTTACTAAAGAACTAGTAGATTATATTGGAAATGGAAAACTGATAAATTTGTATAATAGTTTAAATTGGAAATTTTGAATTATTATAAACGGCTTAAATTGAAGATTTGAAAAGTGTTGATATAATATTGGAATTGTATAAGTGTTAAAAGTGAAATATTTAATGGATTTCATAAGTGAATGGAAATTACAGAATTAAGATTGTGAAGTTATAAAAATGAATCGAAGTTGCGAAATAAAAGAATTTATAAGTAATTTACTTTTAAATTAAAATTCGATATAAAATTGAGTTATAAAGGAGTTGATTAATGAAGCAATTTTTATAAATTGAAGTCTTTATGAATAGGAATAGAATTTATAAACGTTGTTTATAAATTTGAAACTGACTTATTTTGATAAGTAAATTCGTATAGCTTGTTAAAAGATATATATTCACAATTTTGGACCGTGAATATATTATTGAATAAAATGGACATGTTTTGGGAAAGTGATATTTTAAAACGAAGTTAATTGTTTTAAAAAGATGTTTTCAAAGGCATTGAATATCGAAACCATAGATTTCAACATTCATTGTTGAAATAGACGTTTTCGAATATAAGGAAATGATGGACTATAACACTGTTGTTATAGTAAATGATTTCCGAAAGGAAATGTTTTGTATAGTATTGGGATTTATTCATCTATATAAATTTCGAATCCCTATACTAGTGATTTTGAGTTGTCGTAACGATGTTTTACGTAACATTCGTTTTAACTCAAATAAATATGTGAAAAAGAATGATTTCCTTAAAGATGAAATATATACTTAATTTTGATTTAAGTATATGGAATATTTTCAAATGTTGAAAATAAAATGGATTTGTGAATTAGTTATTTTTAAATAAGTATGGAAATGTTTTTTCCAAATGTGAAATGTTGTGAATATATTCCGTAAGGAATAAATGATTTGAAATTCATTTTTTGAAGTCGAAGTTGAAAAGTTAAATGAGAATTTGAACAATTTGTTCAATTTGAAAATTTTCAAAAAGATTGAATCGTTGAGTTAAAATTGAGTTTAACTTCGACATCAAAGACAATATGAGTTGAGCTTTGAATTTCAGATGATGATTTGGATTGTATGTCTCACATTGTGAATTGATGACATAGCAATTGATCTCTATTAAATATATATCTGTTGGTGGCGGAGAATTTATTCTCTTAGCTTAACACCCTTCTCTGAGACGTACGAGCTCAGAGGTTATATATCGATAGACATCAATTCTGTGTTGAGAATTGACGATGTAAACGTGAAATCCAAATCGAATGTGAAAGTCGATAATAAATGGAATTTTGAATATGAATTAGGTTTGAGATAACCTTAAATTTCCAAATCGACTTAGAGGAAAATTTTGAAATCCTCTATTTTGTTATGAATATGAGATATGTAAGTTTTTAGAACTTATATATATATGAATACGGTAAATTTGAAACCGTTAGTTTAGAAAGACATTGTTATGGAAATCTTATGTATGTTTACATAGATGTTATATGTACGAAATGTGAAATGAAAGTACTACATATATGATATTATGTTTTCTAAACTGAGGATGTGGAAAAGTACCTTCCATTTATTATTAAAGAAGGTATTGGAACTCGTGAAGAGTATCCATTTGAAATTCGTAGCTACGTAGAATTTTAGTCAGAGTGACTATTTGAATCGGAAATCCTTCGCGATAGTTCATCGCGATGAGATTAGATTTGATTGATGATGTTAGCGTAATTTGAGGGGCGAGATGCCCACAGTTACGAGCGATTCCACTGGGATAGTGGCGTAACCGCCGAGTAAACTGCAATCTAATGCCAGGCGAAATTTGAGGGGCGTGATGCCTACAGACATGAGCGATTCTACTGGGATAGTAGCGTAACCGCCGTGTGTACTGCAATCTATGGCGACAACCATGGCGAAATTTAAGAGATGAGAAATCTACAGCCACAAGCGACTCTACTGGGATAGTAGCGTAACCGCCGGGTGGAACTGTAATCCATGGGGGAACGTGCTTTCCATATCCATTTTTAAAAGAATTTTTAAAGTATTTTCACTGGGAATTGAAGCAAGTATGTTTAGTACTTGGAGATTTTTAGACCTGCGCCTGGCCAGCGTATGTCTAATGTCTGTGAGAACGAAGATGGACTTGTTAAATTTCGAGTTAGCAAGTATTTTCAAACTGTAAATAGCAAATCAATGATTTGAAAGTAAAATTTCGAAATTTCTACCTAATGAACTAAGGAAGAGGATTTTTGAAATGTTTTGAAAGTCCACAGCTTTGGAAGAGATATATTATATAAATCTCTAACGTGAAGAATTTTAAGTTTGAATCTGAGTTGTAAATTAAAAATGTTAGTAAAAGACTTTTGTGTTTTGATTTTAGAAAATCAATGAACAAAAGAGAAAATAAGCAAAACTAATGAGATTAAACAAATGGAATGAATCCTATATTCATTTATTTGTAATGAGTTTTAAGTTAGTAAAATTTTTTACTAGAGTATAAATATCGATGAAATTTTAACAACCTTTCCTTTTCGTGGACGAAAAGTTTTTAAGGAGGGGAGTTTGTAACGACCCTGAATTTTAAACAATTTAAATTGAAAATATTTAATTAATTTTAAATATTTGAACGATGATTTGACTTGAATTTCAAATTTTCAGAAGGAATTGGCGATTAAATTTTTGAATTTAATCTATTGAAAGTTGAATAAAATTTGAATCTTCGATTTTAAGCCGGTTAAAAATAATTTAAAGGCTTAGAAAATTCATATTGATAATACTGAAGATAATAGAAGCTTCAGAATTGAATTTGAAAGCGATTTGTTCAATTTTGAAATTGTATCGTTTAAATTGAATTTAAAAATAGTCTTCTGAGGCACAGTCTCGGAATTTGACGAAACAAGTTTCATTGGGTCCGTAATATTGAATTATTACTGGATTTCAAATTTCGTATTTATCGGAATTGTTTTGTGAACATACGGCGTATAAACGCGTATAAAATTTAATTAAATTCAATTTGAATTTCTGTAACAACTGGGGTTTTGCCCAAAATTTTAATCATCAGTAAATGATTTAAGTTGACAGTTAAATTTCTTTTTGTTATTGGAATTTCTATAACGATAAAATCTTCGTCAAATTGGCGATATTAATTTCTGTTAAATTTTATTGGAATTTGTAAATCGATTGGAATTCTTTTATTTAAAATTTTATTTGTACGAAATGAATAAATACCACCTAGTAAAATTTTAACAACAAGTTTAAACAAAATAAATTAAAGAAATTATCTAGACAAAACAAATTAGATTTAAAAAGAAATTTTTTTTTAAATAAATATAATATCAGCCCATACTACCCCATACCGGCCCATACCCCTTATTCTCTGTTAAACCCACGTCGCCCCTCTCCTTTATCTCATTCATTCGTGAACCCTAAATACTAAAGCAAACGAGAAAAAAATGGCGGCCTACAAAAAATCGTTCCTCCTTCGATCTGCAAAGACTAGGGCTTCGGCGTTGATTCAATTCGCTGGCGAATCTGTTCGTTCGTCTTCTTCTTGCTCGCGCGCGACCTCTTCACTCTAAGGTGAGAAAGCTCTATTTCTCACATCTAAATTCAAATCGCAGGGTTTTCATGACTTGTCTGATTTCATGAGTTTGCTTTGTTTTGGGTTGATAATATTAAACTTCGGCCTTGATTTTGTCTTAACGATTTACTGTGGCATTTGTTTGTCCAATTGGGTTTCAGTGTTGCCTATACTAGATGCCCTCAGTTTTGATTTTGTGGCTATTATGACTTCGAGGTCTGTTGAACATTGGTTTCAACTTGATTTTTGTGAAAACTATTTTGGGAAATTGCTGGCTTCGGCTTTGGCTGAGATTTCGTTTAACTGTACTTCGGCACTCGATTTTAATTCGAGAATGATGTTTTCTCTTAATTAACAGAATTTGGAAAAAAAAAATTATACTCGATGCTCTCGGTTTTAATTTTAAGCTGGTTTATATCCTTGGCTATCACAGTATTTACTTTCTGTGACTTCGGCATTGAATTTGACCTATAGTTGTCTTCGACTACAAACATGTTTTTTTGTGATGTTGCATCACTTGATGTTGCCCTGTTGCCTAAAATTTTTCTTCTTTTTTCGTTGATGCCTCAGTTACATTAAGCTGCACATGTTCACTGGCCCATAGGTTTTCATTTATAGCGACCTTGTTCTTTGGATTTTCGGGCATATATCTATATATATATATATATACATTCTTGTATGTATATATATATGGGTTATCAACTTATATGTAGTCACTTGTTCAAGTTGGCACTAGTTCATTTCTAAGTAGTTTCACTGGTGCATTTCCTTTTTGAGGTGCACTGATTTGAGTCTTCGTATACATGATATATGCACTGTGATGCCTCATTTTTACTTGTTGCTTTTGAATCTTGATGGAGCTGGCTTCCTTATGTCTCGGCCTTGAGTTGAGATTCTATGTGCATAACTGGTTCGCATAATTGATATGCAGTGACCTATAGCACTTGACTTCGGCATCCCTTAATTACATTGCAGTTATTCATGGGTGTAAATGCAGTTTCATTGTGGTTTTGATATTTGTTCGATTACTGTATTGACCTTGGATTTGTTCTAACTTGATACATTTGGATTTGAGCATACTTGAGTCTAGTTGTCACGAGCACACTCATGTCTACACTTCAGTTCACTGTCCTGTACATGTCTGTAGCTTGATGTTTAGCATTGTGTTTGTAGCTTGGTTCATTTGGTATAATTGTGTGGTTGCTTGAGTCACTTTGTTGTACTGCATGCTTGTAGTTATGTGCCAGTTGAGTTTTGAGCAGGTTTCTAGGCTAGTTCATTCATGTTGTATTTGGTATCTTCACTTGAGTATTTAAAATGTAGGTTGTTGAACTGTTAGCTTCAACTTTGAACTTGATCATTAGTAGCTAGTCTGCATTTACATACGTCACGGTGGTATTGCCACTGCCTATTTTAAACTGCATTTCAATGTTCTCATGACATCTGTTTTGTTTTGAACTCAAACCCACTGTGCATTATTGTTATACTTGAACCTTAGTGTAGTTGTTGCTTTTGGTTCATTATTGCATCACTGGTCTTTGATGTTTGGACAGACCTGGACTTTGATATTGTTATAGTTTAGTTGTTAGTCGAGTTGCCTGCATGTGCTCTTGTAGTCGAGTCTGCACATGTGTATTTTGTAGCTTGGGTCTGGATGATGCATTCTCGGCCATGTTTTCATCTGTGTAACCTGAAGTTGTACCCCAGGTCTGCATATGTATGATTGTCTTCACTTTGCAATTTCATTTCACTGTGACCTTGTTCATTTCAGTTGTTGTAGTTTTGGTCTTTTGTTTCTTGATGACACCGTGCATTCATGTTGAAACTGGACCATTTATTTGAGTTGTTCTTTCTAGTTGATGCTGTTGCACTAGTTATCTGGTTCATTACTGGTCCATGTATATTTATGCTTGTTCACCTGCATGCTTCACATTGCACAGTGTTCTTGACTGTACACTGCTATACTTGATTCCTGTAATTGCTTCTGATTGTCCTCACTTCTTGAATTCGAATTGTTGTCCAGTTTGTACCTGTCTTGTTGCAGTTACACTTTGAATTTTGATCGAGTCAATTTGCACTTGTGTTGAATCTGTTTTAGATTTGACCTTGTGCACTCGAGTTGGCGGGGCAGTGCACACGTGTACGAATGCACACGTGTGTACGGTAGCCAATAACACTGTTTATCTCTGTTGATGATTTAAATCTGCTGATTTATTGTTTAACACTGTTAAGTGTTATATTTTCGTTATCCGATTTCTTTGTTGAAAGAATTGGATAGACGAGAATTATTGTGACCGTCGTCTATTTAAATTATTATTGCCTCTATGCACTAATAAACTGGTTTGAATTAGACTGACCTGTGTATTATTTTCTTTTGAATATAATACTCGGGTCAGACCGAGTATTTCTACAGCTTGAAGATTTTCGAGCAGCGAAGTTAGAGAGAGAGTAAAGAATCATTTATTTCAGAAGAAAATTGTATTTTAAATATTCCGCTGTATCAGTATCAAAATTGTATAAACTCTGATGTATATAAAAAGATTTATAGTAATGAAATAAAGATTCATTTGTTTTAAATTCATTGTTATTACTTGTGTTTCTGTGGCTGATTCTGTTTAAACCTTATAAACTAAATAACAATTCGTCTTTTTGAACGTTTCTAGTTGGTTTAATCACCGACTGGAGGTGGTCAAAAGGGGGAATGTTACATAAACGGTTTAAATTGCTTAACTTTGAAAACCTTTGAAAACAAAAGTATCACATAAGACTCCCCACACATAAACATGGGTAAGTTTTTACCTTACGCTAACTAAAACATTTGATAGGAAATCCAGTTATATTATAATAGGGTCTAGGGTTTCCAAGTAAAATACAGAAATAGCTGAAATGCTTACATCTCACATTCCAACATAGTTGGGCACAACTAATACGTACGGCACTTATTGGAGTTTGGATTCCATACAATGGCAGGGCTACTGGGGTACCGCCCGTCACAGTACGTGGCCTAGATCACCGTACCGAGGAGTACACCCGCTCCTCTGCAACACAAAGCCGGAACCATCCCTTACTGGATAATTCCGAACAAGATAATCCCGTAGTTGGCGCGACCAACCACACACTAAGCCGAATAAAAGAAAAGGGACCTCTAGACAGGGATCTATCTTGCTCTCAGTGGGTGCTACCCACGAAGCCTTGCTGCACCTCCCCTGTTTTAGCCATTCCCGGTTGATGAGGCTTGAGGTTACGATTACCTTTAATCAGAACATATCACTTAGAATGCTCATCGTCCGCCTGACGATGTGCTGAAAGCATTCAATCCATACAAGTTCGTTCCGGGTTCGAACGAAACCGAAGGCATTATCTCGTTACACTCGTTTTGGAATCACCCTCAGAGTTAACGACAATAACCCTTGCACTCTGAATCTTCATCTTCACTTGAGATTCACGACCTATCGTTAATTTGGATCGATGTGGTATTCGGGTCTCCAGACCTGGAATACCGGTATACGGAAACCCGATCCCGGTCTCATCGAAATCCAAAACGTATCTTTTAAGGCCAAGTTGTTTAAAGGTTTAAACATTTAAACTTATTCAGGATGATATAAACAGATAGATAAATCATATTATCACAATTGATAATTCATATCAACATTCATCTCACAAAGCAGCATATATCATATATATATCAGAGACATACAAATCATCCAATATCAACCAATCACCCAATATCAAACATCCAGTATTAATCAATTATCTAAACAGAATTGATTTACTCTAATCAATTTAATTAACCTTTAATTAAATTAATTACTATCCTTTAATTACTTGGATTATCTTAATCCTGCTTACTATCATTAATTAATTACAAATTAATTAATTAAACATCTAAATGATCTTCCTTAATTAATCTCCTTTGATTAATTATCTTTAATTACATCAAGTAATTATCCTTAACCATATACAGTAATTAACTTTTAATTACTATCATTAATTACAATAATTAATGAACCTTCATAAATTAATTAACTATAATTAATTATATTAATCCTCAATTAACTACAATTAATTAATTATACTTAAATTAATTACTTTTATTAATCAACCTTGATTAATTCATTAATTAAATAATCCTTACTAATTAATTAACCTTTTAATTAATTAATTAATTTTAATCAACCACTTCATTATTTAGTCTTAATTAATCATAAACAGTAATTAACAATTTGTAATTACTTATCTTAATTAATTATATTAATCCCTGATTAACTCAGCAAGTAATTATTCATCAATTTAACTAATAAATAATCCTTAATTAACTACTTTATTAATTAATTACATTTTAATTAATTACACTTAGTAATTAATCTTAAATTAATCACATTTCATTAATTAATTTATCACATTAATTACTTAACTAAAATTAATTAAGTAATTAACTCTTTACTTCTTACATAAGTAATTATCTTCTAATTACTTCATTTAATAAGTTTTAATTACTTTCTTAATTAATTGCTTAACAAATAATTAATTCCATCATTAAACAATTCTTAATTCTTTAATGAATTACTCCATAATTAATTAACTTCAAAACAATTTAATTAATTAATTCCTTAATTGATAACATTAAGTGATTACCCATTAATCACCTCAACTAATTACTCCCATGAGTAATTCCCATTAATTACTTCCATAAGTAATTACATTTAATAATTAACCAATAAGTATTTTATTAAGTAATTACACTTAATTAATTCATAATTAAGCGATTATTTAAAATTAAATAAATAATAAATTAACTAACTTCTTATACTTCAAAAATCTTTAATTAAGAAAAACATTAATCTTAATTAAACTCTTACTTATTAACAAATCATATAATCAAGTATTCTTATATCAAATAAATTTTACCTTATTTATCTTCTTAAATAAATTATTTTGAAATTAAATCAATTTTAAAACTTAAACAACTTTAATTATCTAATTCAAAATAAAATTTGAAAACTTAGTTATTAAAACATTACTTTAAACTTTGATTAAATAATTAAATTCAAAACATTCTTTAAATTAAAACTCAAAATTTAATTAAGATAATTATTTTCAAAAGAAATCATCTTAAAACAATTTGAATTTGAAATATAAATTCAATTAGCAATTTAAAAAGTTTGGTTGACTTTTACCTCCAAAGAACAATTTTACTTTGGATGTTTTCTTTTATAGAACTTGTTTATAAACTTAAAAACTTACCTCTATTTATTCAAATACAAGTTAAATTTGTAACCTATATTTCATTAACAGGTTTAAATTAGCAACTACCATTACAGAACAACCAGAAACCCACGACCCAAACATTCGAGACAACCCAGCTACCCCCACTTCGAGTCGAACACGATGGGAACGCGAACCTTACTCTGCTGAAACCTTTCTTCCCCAACAAACTCCCCTGTGCACACGAACGTGCACACGTGCACCTACCCAAACGCCTCCAGCCAACCAAGGTCGTCGCGACCATCGACGACGATACCAATATCACTTGCGAGCAAGAATACGAACCCAGAAACCAAAATTCCACTGCGAATCGAAATCGAGTCGATCTCGACCCAAAACTGAAAACCATTGCCGGAAATTCGCCTCTCCTCATCGCCTCCGACCTCGAGATCGCCAGACCTCTTCACTGTAGCCTCGTCACACCTTCCAGCAACCATCCCCACTATCGCGATCCCCTCCGGTCCTTCACCCATGTCGAAATCGCTTTGACAACCAAGACAAGCAAAACTACTGCCTAAACCCTATCTTGATCGAATTCGAACAATTCAAACATTGGAAAAATTTGATTGTATTTTTCCCATGATCAAAATCAATCAACCCTCCTCCATACCAGAAATCGTTCAACTCCAACATGCGGATCACCACTAATCACCGATCAACCCAAATTCGAACAAACCCAAATTACGTTCGAATTTCCAAACTAAAATTTTTGATATGCATGCCTAAATTCATGGTTTTCCAGTATGATTTCATATATATAACTCAATTTAGAATTTAGAGCAATTGATTTTTAACTTATATTTTAATTTCACTGTATTTTCTTCAATTCGAGGGAAATTTCAAATTATAAAAGCCTAGAATTATTTTTAGATGATAATTTACATGATTACAAACAACCTTCATTTACAAATCAAAGTCCAGTTCGTATTCAAAATCAAGATATTGAAATTTTTCTCAGATTTGAAAACTGTTTATAAACACAGTAACAATCCTTTACTCTACAGGAAATTCAAAGCATTCAATTCAACATGCATTCAATTTAAAACAAATATTGCATATAACATTGTTATATCATCACAAAATCACGAAGAAATCTAAGATCAACTGTTTTTAAAATAATTTACTCACCAATTATAAGCAGAGAACAAACAGAGTAGGTTTCCCAGGCTCTGAACAATTTGCAGATCAAATTTTTGCTTTGCTGTTGAAAATTGAATCCATGCATGCATACAAGTTTTTTGATTTAAAGAGTTGTTGAAACAGCTGAGTTGCTCATCCATTTGCATTGCCATTCATTTGAAGTTGCAGATTTGATTTGCAGGTTGAATTTCATTAGCTTTTAGTTTCAAAATCTCAGGTTTCAGATTTTGATTTTCTTTTAAATTTGATTTCAGATTTTTAGAAGAAGAAAGAAAGACTGAGAAAAATGTTTTGAACAGAAAAACTTTTGAACTGGAAACAATTTACACGTTTTCTTCTTTAAAACATTATATTTGTAATATAAGAGAATTAGGCCACTTGAAATTTTATAAATTAGACAAATGTCTATGCAAATTCATTTAGCTTACAAGTGTTAAAACCCTTGCATAATTATGTTTAAACCCTTATTATAAAAGTATTTATGATTTTCTTTGTATTTATGTAATATGAATTTGTATTTATATTTATATATATATTAAAATTTTGAAACACTTTTATAAATTTTCAAACCAAAATTCCAATATATACAAATATACATATATATTTAAATAGAAAATATTTTTAACATTAATTTGAGAATTATTATATTAAATTTCAATACAACTTCAAATCATAACATATACATACATATATATTACAATTTGAAAACTCATCTTTTATTTAAAACAAAAGATCTCATATTCACAATATATATAGCAAAATATATATTATAAATAGAATAAAATTTTATTAGCTTTGAAAATAAATCTTATCAATTTTAAATTGTTAGAAAAAGATATGAACCAATATTGCCAGATTAAATATTTATTATCCTTTAAAAGATTAAATTACCAATTTTAAATTAAAATTATAAAGGAAAATTATCAATCCAATTAAATTATTAATAAAGATTATTAAATTTATATTGCCCAAAATCCCGGGATATCACAGGTATCTATTCGCATCAACACGTTCTCCTCCACCGAACTTTGAAAGTTTTGCACCTGGTTCCATTGGTGTTGATACAGAGGTGCAAGTTTCCATATCGAACTTCTTCAAAATCTCTCTTGCATATGCCTCCTGTGATATGAAAATTCCCGTCTCTACTTGTCTAACCTCCAAACCCAGGAAAAACTTCATCAAGCCCAAATCTGTCATCTCAAATTCCCGTGTCATTGTGCCCTTAAACTCTTCTATCATCTCATTATTGTTACCCATAAAGATGAGATCATCGACATAAAGAGCAACAAATAATACGTTACCTCCATTCTTCTTTACATAAAGGGCATGCTCATAAGGACATTGCTTGAACCCGTTCTCCTTGAAATATGAATCGATACGTGTATTCCATGCCCGCGGTGCTTGCTTCAATCCATAAAGTGCCTTCTTCAATTTTAGCACCTTCTTCTCTTCTCCGACTTTTATGTACCCGGGTGGTTGTTCGATGTAGACATCTTCTTCGAGCACACCATTCAAGAATGCCGACTTGACATCCATTTGAAATATCGGCCATTTGAATTGAGCAGCTTGTGTAATGAGTAATCGGATTGTCTCCATTCTTGCAACAGGAGCAAATATCTCGTCATAGTCGATTCCTTCCTTTTGCTTGTATCCCTTCACAACAAGTCGTGCCTTGTATCGTTCTATCTCGCCTTGAGCATTCATCTTTTTCTTGAACACCCATTTCACACCAATGGGCTGACTTCCTTTCGGCAATTCTGTTAGCTCCCATGTGTTGTTGCGATCAATTGCCTTAATCTCCTCGTTCATGGAAGTTTGCCACTTCTTGTCTCGAACCGCCTCTTCAAAACTGATATTTTCAGCATCTGATAGAAGACATACAAGGTGTACCTCATTTGTCGAATCATACAAATCTTGCAGACTTCGTATTTTGGGTTGTAGTGGTTCATCTTCATTATCAACAGCTTCAGGGTTTGTTGGTATACTTGCTGGTGCAATGGCTGATGATTCTCCAACTTCTATGATAGCCTCTGTCGAATTATTCCAGTCCCACTCGCTTGCTTCGTTTACTCGCACATCACGACTCACCATTACCTTCTTGCTTATCGGGTCGAGTAGCTTGTACCCTTTTGTCTTCTCATCATACCCAGTAAAAATATATCTTTTGCTTTTGTCTTCAAGCTTCGTTCTTTGCTGATCTGGTACATGTTCATAAGCCACACTACCGAACACTTTGAGATGAGAAACTGTCGACTTTTGTCCGCTCCATGCCTCTTATGGTGTTTGATCATTTAACTTCATATGTGGACATCGATTTTGTACGTAGATGGCACATTGTACAGCTTCTGCCCAGAATTCCTTCGGCATCTTCTTGCTTTTGAGCATTGATCGAACCATGTCGAGAATAGTCCGGTTCTTCCTCTCGGCCACACCGTTTTGTTGAGGAGAGTATGATGTGGTTAGAAATCTCCTTATGCCTTGCTCCATGCAATACTCCATAAATGCCGTCGAAGTATACTCGCCACCTCTATCGGATCGTATGGCTTTGATGTGTCTACCAGTTGCCTTCTCCACCATAACTTTGAACTTTTTGAACACCTCGAATGCTTCAGATTTTTCTTTCAAAAAATAACCCCAAGTTTTCCGTGAGAAGTCATCGATAAAAGAAATGAAGTACCTTTTACCGCTGAAAGATTCGAGGGTAATCGGTCCACATATGTCGGTATGAATCAACTCGAGAATATGTTTAGCTCGATATTCTGCATTCTTTTGAAACGAGGTTCTTGTTTGTTTGCCAAGCACACATTCTTCACAAAATTTGCCCTCATAGTCCATGTCTGGCAGTCCGTGCACCATATTCTTCTTTGCTAACTTCTTTAGACCACCATGATATAGGTGACCAAAGCGGAGATGCCACAGCGATGCCTTGTCTTCTATATTGACTCGCAAACATTTTTCCTGTACGCTTCTCAATTTCAGTTTGTACATCCGATTTCTTCCCATCTCGACTCGAGCAACTAAACGCCCCTCATTATCTTTCAATTGCAGTGCTCGGTTTTTCATGAATACTGAGTATCCCTTCTCCATGAGTTGCCCAATGCTCAAAATGTTGCTCTTAAGATCAGGTACAAAATAAAAATTCTCAATTGATCCTTCTGTACCATCTTTTTGTGAATAATAAACTGTACCTTGGCCTTTTACTTGGATCCTTGACGCGTCTCCAAACGAAACGTGTCTATCTTCAACCTCTCGCATCCCCCTGAACAGGTGCTTGTGCCCGCACATATGGTTACTAGCGCCGGTATCGAGATACCACTCCGTGTCGTTATCGGAAACGGTATTTTTGTAAGACATCATGAGAACACCATCTTCTCTTGTCTCCTCTTCCGCGACTAAATTTGCGTTTTCTTCTACCTTTTTCTCGGAATAGCACTCCTTTGCATAGTGTCCATATTTACCACAATTATAGCAATCGATGTTTGATTTGCACTCTTTTGCGTAGTGTCCATGCTTGCCGTAGTTGTGGCATTCGATATTTGAATAATTTGACCGGCCACCTCTACCACGACTATGTCCTCTACCTCGACTATTTTATTGGCTTGACTGCCCCTTTTTCCCATAATATTCAACCTGTCCGCGGCCTACACCACCGTGACCATTGTCGCGACCTCCACGGCCACGTCCTCTACCACGAAAATTTTGTGCATGGGGTACCTTTTCGTCTTTGATTGACACCATGGTTTGAAGTTCCTGCTCAAGTGTCTCCTCCTTCTTTTTCTTCTTACGTTGTTCGTGTGCCTCGAGAGAACCGGCAATTTCGTCGACTGTGAGCGTCGCAAGGTCCTTTGATTCTTCTATCGCGCACACAACATTCTCAAAATTGTCAGTCAATGATCTCAAAATCTTTTCCACAACACGCGCATCAGTTAGCGCTTCGCCATTACGATTGAGTTGGTTCACCACAGCCTGTACACGTGTGATGTAGTCAGATACAGTTTCTGACTCCTTCATCTTAATCCTCTCCAACTCACCACGAAGAGTTTGGAGACGCACTTGCTTAACTCGGTCGGCTCCTTTAAACACTTTTTCTAAAGTGTCCCATGCTTCTTTTGAAGTAGTTGCACCAGCAATCTTCTCAAAGCCCGACTCGTCGACGGCTCGGAACAACATGTATAGTGCCGCCTTATCCTTCGATCGTAACTCTTTCAGCGCCTTGTTTTGAGCTGCCGTATATCCCGTGGTATTTGTTGGTTCTTCAAAATCTTCTTTGACCACCTCCCATGCATCTTGAGATCCGAGGAGAGCTTTCATTTGAATGCTCTAGTTCTCATAATTCGCCTTCGTTAGTCGTGGTAGCGGCATTTGGCTCATCATACTCTCCATTGGCTCTGATACCAATTTGATGACAATATGTAATTCACGTTTTGTTTTTTTTCTCTGTCATTCAAGCAACATCAGTCAGATCTTTAAATAGACATTACACAGCCAAAACATAACAGACTATTAACTTCTCTACCATCGTTTGGCTTTTCACTTACAAAGACTCTTGACCTTTCATTGTTTTCATTTCCTACTAATATAGCATTTAATGTTTATTCAACAATTGTTGCATATGTTGCTTAGCTAGAAATATAACGAATTCGTATATTGATGGATTGTCATATTCTGATGGTTGTGTATATGAGTACATACATACATACATACATACATATATATATATATGTATATGTATATATATGTGTGTATGTATATATATGTGTATGTTTGTGTGTGTATTAAAAAAATTTATGTATGCTTGCTTGCATTATGCTCTCAGCCTAATAAAAAAAATTATATTTGAAATTAAAATAATAATTTTAAATGGTTTTTATTACTAAATCTAATTTAAAATGTTTAACATAATATAATGTATGTTTTAAATCTTTACCAAATTTATTTATATTAAATAGGCTTACTGCAATAAACAAATCATTTTGTTTTCGAATACATATTAAATATATATATAAATAAAATTATTTAATTTAAAATTGTTTATGTAAATGAAATTTATGCGTATATATACATATTTATGAATACTAATTTTTTTAGAGATTTAAAAACTGAATAATGGCGGAACAAGGCCACATTGAGACAGTTACATCCAACAAGATACCGCCAAAACCGCTTGATCCAACTAGAAATAATGCACCGACTATGGCGTAGGCAGGAACTACAGTAGGCGTGAGTAATCTGAAGTAACCAGAACCAGTTTTGGGTTGCACCACTGAGAAATCTTACAGGACATGGGCGAAGTCTTGGGCAGAAATAGTAAGAGAATATGCAGATGACAGGGAAGATGAAGTTACAGATCTAAAATTTTATGAGCTTGTGGTTACTGGAGACGAGACAAGACAAGGGGACAGTTGTCTAAATTAGTTATTAATCATGTAGAGGAAAAGTGGCGTAACACGTTGGTAGTATATATTATGGGCAGAAGACCACTATATGATAATTTAAAGGGCTATATTGACAAGAGAGAATTAGTGAAAATGACAAACTTTGAAAAAAATTTAGGTTGAAGGACGTGAAGTTTTATTTTTAGACTGAAGGACAAATGCTAGTTATATTTAGCATTATATTCAACTTTTACACTATACAAAATGCTAGTTGTAACTAGCATTATATTCATTTTTACACTATACAAAATGCTAGTTATAACTAGCATTGTCCTTCAACCAAAAAAATAAACTTGCTGTCCTTTAGCTTAAATTTTTTTCTAAGTTTGTCCTTGTGTGTATTTTCCTGTATTGAAAAAGTATGGCAACCGTGTGGAGACTGTGATCTGTACCACAAAGGGAATGGTTTTATTTTCATCAAATTTTACAATGTCGATGACTGCTCAAAGGTAATTAAATCGGGGCCTTATACAATTGGTTCAAGAATTCTAATTATAAAAAAGTGGAAACCTAGTATGAGTTTGAAAAAAGAAGTTTTTTTCACTATTCCAATTTGGGTTAGGCTGAAGTATCATAAATTAGAACATTGGAATAATGAAGGGATAAGTCAGATTGCCAGTGTCATGGGTTTCCCTATTTAAATGGATATGCCTACCACAAAAGAAACCCCATAAACTATGTTAGAGTATTAATCGAGGTGGACGTTAATTTTACTTATCCCATAGAAATTATGATGGAATTATGAAATGGTGAAATTGAGAAAGTACAGACGGAGTATGAACAAAAAACGAAACCTTGTTCACACTGTAATGCATTTGGACATAACGAAAGTACATGCAATGTTACGGTTTCCAAAACATGGCAACTTAAGAATACAAGTACATAAAATCATGCTACTGTTAATACATCTACATCACAGTCAAATAAGGAGGCCGCAGCTCCACTTAGACGTATGAACTCACTACAAAGAGGACAACAATCTCGTGTTAACACTCATAATCCCTTTTTGGTCTTGGATTCTGTAGATGATGAAGGTGAGCCTACCAATGCATCTGTAAGCAAAAAAGACAGTGTCGGTAATGTGCATCCAAATTCAGATGATAAGAGTAAACACAAAGCATCAGATTAGGGTACACCGTTAAGATATGCAAATAACTGGTATCATATGGAGGGTTACAACCAATGCATAATGGAGGGCCTGAATGCACAGACTTGGGGAGCGGCAACTTATAAATTTATGCATAAGTTAAATATAATCAAAGGAAATTTGAAGACATGGAATAGATTAACAATCTTATTGACATATTGCCCTTTTACTGAAATTAAATAGAAAATCTAAAAGAAATTTAAAATTTTGCTGCCCACCTCTGATGTGTTGCCCCTAGGCGGCCACCTTGGCTACCTTGACCTGGGACCGGGCCTGTGACGATCCATAAAAGGAGGATTTATTTTACTACATGTACCATATCAGCACATAGTTAAGTGAACAATCAAAATGGTAGCAGGAATTTTTGCCACAGCAAAACAAAATTCTTTGGCTACAACAAGGTGATCAAAACTAAAAAAAAATGCAAAAATGTTTATAAGGAGACACAATAATAGAATTTATGTCTTATTAGATACTCATGGAAACCATATACATGATGGCAAACAAATTAAAGAAGATGCAATTGCTTATTATAGTTTTCTTTCTAATGGTGATCAATGTTACGGTTTTTCTCCTATATATACTAGGCTGATTTTAAATGAAAGTGGGATGAAATAATTATCTTCAATGATCTCTCTAGATGAAGTACTGTTTTCGATAGATGATTCTAAAAGCCTGGGGTCGGACGGTTTCTCCTCAAAAGTTTTATAAGCTTCATTGGGAATTGCTGCAAAATGAAATTATGGAAGTTATATCAGAAAATTTTCAAACCAGAAAATTGCCAAAGGGTTTAAATCACAATTTTATAACATTGATTCCAAAGAAAGATAAGCCACAATCAATCTATGACTATAGACCTATATCTTGCTCTAATGTGTTATATAAAATTGTTGCAAAAAATTTATGTAACAGAATGAAGAATTTTCTGCCTTTTCTAATTGCACATTGTTAGATTTTGAGAAAGAAAAGTAAAAGATAATTGAAGCAGTTTGAGAAAGAAGCAAATTGTATTAATCTCATTGTATTGAGTTCTGTACAATACTGTATTTATACACAAATAACTGAGAGATGGGCTTTGGGCTTTTATTACCCGCAACCGCTTATTACACAATATTACTTTACTTATACTCTTTACAACAGCGAATACTTCATTACTCCCCCGCAAACCCTAGCTAGGGTTTGAAGCAAAAAGAGAAAGTCGGCGATCTAAGGATTGCCTCTGAAATCGAGAGAGAAATTTGAGGGAAATACTGCTAGAGTGATGCTGGCATCGTCCTTATGCAGTGGAAGTCATTAGGAATCACAGATCTCTTACAAAGGCTCGATCTTTCATTAGGCATCAGTAGTGAGTAAGTCAGACTGCTATAATGGCGCTGGCATCATCCTTTGCAGTAGAATTCATGAGGAATCAACTGGTCTTTTACAAAGACTCGACCTTTCATATGTCATTGGTAGTAGGTAAGTCAGGTATGACTTTTATTGATGCTACTGTCATTCACTTGTAGTTGCTCTCTGAATCTAGTAAAATTTGATTTGGAGAGTGGTTTAGTGAGTATGTCGGCTATTTGATATGTAGATGGTAAATGATTGACAGTTAGCTTTCCACGATTGACTTGATCACGAACAAAGTATAAATCCAATTCCATATGTTTGGTACGAGAGTGTAGAATAGGGTTTGCAGATAGATGCACTGTACTCAAGTTGTCACACCATACAGTTGGTTTGTTTTCTGGTTTAACTTGTAGTTCAGATAACAGTGATTCAATCCATATAATCTCTGACACAGCATTGGCTACACTCCTGTACTCAGCCTCGCTACTAGACCTAGCAACAATAGTTTATTTTTTTGAACACCAGGAAACATGATTTTTTCCAAGAAATATACAGTAACCACTTGTAGACCTTCTGTCATCTGGGTCGTTAGCCCAATCTGAGTCAGCATAACCAGTTATGTTCAGTGTTTTACTTGCTTGCATAGTTAGTCCAAAGTTTATTGTACCCTTCAGGTATCTCAGTATTCTTTTGAACAGTTTCCAATGATCAGTGGTAGGGTTTTGCATGAATTGACTTGCTTTGTTGACACTGAATGTTATTTCTGGTCTTGTGATTGTTGCATACTGTAGTGAGCCAACTATACTTCTATATTGTTTTTCATTGAATATTGCTTCTCCTTGATGTTTAGATATTTGGACATTGCTGATCATGGGAGTTGATATTGAGTTTGGTATATCCATTTTTGCTCTGTATAGAATTTCAATGATATATTTCTTTTGACTTAATTGAATGGAATTGTCTGGAAGCCTTTTAACTTCTATACCCAGAAAGTAGTTTAGATAGCCAAGGTCTTTGATAGAGAACTCTTGACCTAATTGCTCAATTAACTTGTTGACTTCAGTCTCACTATTTCCTGTAACAATGAAATCATCAACATAAATCAGTACATATATTGTGATATTGTGATTGAATTTAGTAAATAGTGATATGTCAGATTTTGTTGAGTTGTATCCCAGTTTGATGAGTGTAGCTTTTAGCTTTTCAAACCACACTCTTGGTGCTTGTTTCAGGCCATATAGTGCTTTATTTAATCTGCACACAAGTCCTTTGTTTTCTTCTTTAATAAAACCATGTGGTTGTTCCATGAAAACTTCTTCCTACAAAATGCCATTTAGAAAAGCATTAGTAACATCAAGTTGCTTGATGGTCCAATTCTTGCATAAGGCAGTAGTAATGACTACTCTAATAGTTGTAGGTTTCACAACAGGTGAAAATGTCTCTTTAAAATCAAATCCTCCTTGTTGTGAATAGCCCTTTGCAACTAATCTTGCCTTATACTTAGAAATTGTACCATCTGCATTCTTTTTTAATCTAAAAGTCCATTTGCACCCAACAACATTTTTGTCTTTGGGTGCTGGAACTAATTTCCATGTATTATTCTTGATTAATGCATCATATTCATCTGCCATGGCAGATTTCTAGTTTTCATTTTCTAAAGCCTGAAGATAGTTGCATGGTTCTTCAGTATTTAAGTTAGCACTGTAGACTTTTGGTTTGAAAATTACACTTTTTGATCTTGTCACCATGTGGTGTCTTGTAGCAATATTGTCCTGCTGTTGGTTCATAGTTTCATCATGTTGTTGTTTGCTTTGACTTTCTGATCTTTGAGATGATTCATCATATTACATGCTAACTCTTTGCTGAGATGGATGATCAGGTGTACAAATTGTGCCATCCTGTTCTTGACCTAGTCTGGTACTGGATTGACTGGTGCCAGGCATAGTGAGTTGAGGACCAGTGTTGTCATTGTTGGCTTGATCTGTATTGGACTTGGCAGGTTGTTCTGATATAACTGGCACAGCAGGTATAGAATCTTTTGGATTGTATATCTTTGTAGTTGTTTTGACCACTGCTTCTTTAAATGGAAATATTTTTTCATTGAAAACAACATGCCTTGATATGAAGATTCTTCCATTTTTGTCTAGGCATTTGTACCCCTTTTGATTTATAGCATATCCCATAAATGTACATGGGGATGATCTATAGTTCAATTTGTGCTTATTGTAAGGTCTAAGATAGGGAAAACATAAACAGCCAAAGACTTTTAGATGTAGATAGTCTGGCTTGACATTGAACAGTGTTTCCAGAGGACTTTTCATTTTCAGTACTTTAGTGGGTAGTCTATTTATTAGAAATACTGAAATTGAAAAAGAATCTGGCCAAAAATTTTGTGGCATTGATGATTGAGCTAATAAAGTCAAGCCAGTTTCTACAATTTGTTTGTGCCTTCTTTCAATTATCCCATTTTGTTCAGAAGTGTATGGACATGTGATTCTGTGTACTATCCTTTTATTTTTAAAATAATTTTTTAGTGGTAGAACTTCTGTTCCACCATCAGACTAAAACACTTTAACAGTATGATTTGTTTGCTTTTCAGCAGTATTTATAAATTGTATAACAGCATTATATGTTTCAGACTTGGCTTTCAAAAAGTATATCCACACATATTTAGAATAAGCATCAATAAAGGATATATAATACTTGTAACCATAGTCTATACATATTGGTGCTGGTCCCCACAAGTCAGTGGCAACCATTTCCAGTGGACTATTATATATAGTTTTAGAGTCTGAAAAAGGTAGTTTGTGGCTTTTACCCATTTGACAGTATGTACAGATGTATGGTAAAGTACAGTTAACAGAAGAGATAGCATTGTTATTCAGCACATGTTTCACAATTTTTACATTGGGATGACCAAGCTTGCTATGCCACAAGTCAAATGTATTACAGTTTTCAGTCTGTCTGTTTTCAACACTATTACACCACATTCTTTCATTTTCACAATATCTGGACTTAGCCAAACATAATTTGTATAGCCCTTTATGATTTTTACCCTGCAGAAGATTTTCTTTGGTTAGAATATCTTTGACAACACAGTGTTCAGGATAAAATTCAAAATACACTTTATTGTCCTTAGCAAATTGTGACACACTTAGCAAATTTCTTTTAATTAAAGGAGCTCTAAGTAGGTTGTTCAAATATAATTTTCTTTTTCCTGGTATAACAGACCTACCAGTGTGTGTAATAGAAATAGGGTTACCATTACCCATGTGAATAGAGTTTGTACCTTTGTATTCCTTCCCACCAAGATTTAGATTATTCAGATTGTTTGTGATGTGATTGGTTGCTCCTGAGTCTGGGTACCAGCTGTCTTCACTTGCAGATTCAGTATTTCCTAATTCATTGTTGTTTATTGTTTGGTTGTCTGAATCTTGTTGAATCTGAGCCATATTTGCACTTGAGTTTTAATTCCTTTGATTGCTAGAACCTTGACCTGGTACATAGTTTAAGTTCAATCTGAAGTAACATTTGACAGCAGTGTGACCAATTCTTTCACAAATTTGACATTTCGGCTTGTAGTTATTGTTGAATTTTCCTCTGCCTCTTCCTCTGTTAGAGGTTCCACCTCTTTGTGTGTTATGACCACCTCTGTTATTACTTTGACCTCTGCCTCTGTAATTAGCAGCATAGTTTGCAGTGATATCTAATTCTGGTGATTTCTTTATGTCTAATCTTGTTTCATGAGATAATAGGATAGAATGAATATCTTCAATGGATGGTAAATCCTTCTGTGATGTGAGAACAGCAACCACAGCTTCATATTCTTCATTTAAACCATTAAGAATTGTCATAACATGCTCAGAGATAGACACCATGTGGTTAGCTGCTTCCAAGCAGTCACATATTGACTTGATCTTGAATAGGTATTCTCTCATGGTCATGTTGTCCTTTTTTATCAAATGTAACTACCTTTTATATGATAAAATCTTGGCAGCAGATTGAGAGTTGAAGACTCTTTCAACAGTTGACCAAATTTCAAATGCACTTTTACACCCTGTAATGTGAGATAATAGCTTGGCGGTAATAGAGGAAATTAGCCATGAGCAAATTAGTCTATCTTGTCTATGGTATCTTGTATATTCATCATTACTTATGACTTTTCCTTCTTGATTTGTGATGCAAATAGGTGGAATTTGAATGGTGCCAAGAATATATCCTTCGAGGCCATACCCTTCCAAGGCAGTTTCAACTTGTAGTTTCCATAGTAGATAGTTATCTTCAGCGAGATGAATGTTAACTAATTGACTTTGTAGGCTAATTCCAGTTTTGAGAATATTTTCAGCAGCAGTAATGGCATGCTGAGAGTTGATGGCACTGGTGGCAGTGGCTGAAGTGTCTTCTTCAGTCATGATGGTAAGAATGAAAAAGAACAGGGAGGGAAAATCACGAAAGAAAAGCTTTCAAGAAATGAGAAGTCTTACTGAAAATTTGATTTGCTACACTTTTCAGGTGATGTGCAACCAGGAATGCTTATATGATGAGCTTTCTCTGATAAGCTTTCTTTGGATGGCAGTTTCTTGAGATTTGATTGTGCACTTTTTGAATTTCTTGATGAGATTTCAATGATTTGATGCTTTTCTTTACTGCTTGAATATGAAATTGAGAAGTTGCAGCCGAACTG
Organism: Allium fistulosum; assembly: GCA_030737815.1. Taxonomy (NCBI): domain Eukaryota; kingdom Viridiplantae; phylum Streptophyta; class Magnoliopsida; order Asparagales; family Amaryllidaceae; genus Allium; species Allium fistulosum. The sequence continues at coordinate 1,153,134,087 of CM060905.1, forward strand.
AAGTTCTTGGCAAGGCACTCTCAATTTGATTCAGGTATTATCCTTAAATGAGAAGAACTTTTGTTCTTGGATAAGGATTTAAACCCAAATGATGAAATTTCTCTGATGGGTTTACTTATTTTTCAAAAAATCTTTGCTGTGAGGCAGTATGGCTCTCATACCATGTTAGATTTTGAGAAAGAAGAGTAAAAGATAATTGAAGCAGTTTGAGAAAGAAGCAAATTGTATTAATCTCATTGTATTGAGTTCTGTACAATACTGTATTTATACACAAATAACTGAGAGATGGGCTTTGGGCTTTTATTACCCGCAACCGCTTATTACACAATATTACTTTACTTATACTCTTTACAACAGCGAATACTTCATTACACATAATCAGTCTTCATTCATTCCTACAAGAAATATTGGCAAAAACATCTTGCAGGCACACGAATTAGTTCGTGACTTCGCTAAAAGAGGAAAAAGGAAGACGTGCATTAAGATAGACTTACAAAAGGTGTATGATATGGTCAACCGGGAATTTGTATGTCATATGTTGAATTCTATGTGTTTTCCTACGTTAACTATTGATATGATTTATGAATGCATATCAACTCCTACTTTTTAGGTGATGGTGGATGGATGGCCACAATGTTTCTGGAATCTAATAGAGGACTACGATAGGGGGACCCCCTATCTCCCTATCTTTTTTGTATAGCATTGGAATATTTTTCATTGCTAATGGAAGAGGGGTGGAAGAAGGCAAGCTTAAACCAGTTTCTACCCTACAACCTAGCATAACACACCTCCTATATGTGGATGATGTAATGATATTTCTAGCAGCTACTATGGAGGATGCAACATATATGAATGACATTTTTTATAAGCTAGAAGAAATGGTGGGACTTAGAATTAATCAAACTAAATCCAAAATTTACTTCAGAAAAGAGGCAACTCAGAAAACAAAAATATTTACTATTCTACATATTCATGAAGAGGACTCGCCTATCAAATATCTTTGTGTGCCACTTACTTCAGATTATATTCATGCAACACACTGTACACCCCTGATAAACGGAATTAGTAATACATTAGAAGGATGGGATAGCAGGTTATTGTCTACTGCAGGAAGAGCAGAGCTGATTCAAAGCACTATTACACCAATTGTAATGTATCAGATGCTAATATATCATATTCCAATAGCAGTGTTAAAGAAAGTAGACAAAATGTGCTCAAATTTCTTTTGGAGTGGAATACTTCATCAAATTTCATGGGACACTCTTTGTAAACCAAAATTTGAGGGGGGTATGGGGCTGCGGAAAATCTCAGACCTGAATAGTATTGCCAAGATTAAATTTTTATGGAATTTAATTACTAAAGATAATCTATGGTCCAGATGGAGGAAGGCAAAGTATCTATCAAACAACAATTTTTGGGTTATGCCTGTTAATAATAATTTCTCTGGTACTATGAAGAACATCCTAAAACAGAGAGAAACTGCATCTAAGCTGATAAATAAAGTCATTATTAATGGAGAGCAAACATCACTGTGGTTTGATCCTTGGATCAACCACAAATCATTAGTGGATTTGATAGGATGGAGTAGAATACACGTTTCTAACAGTGCTCATTACAAAGTCAGCCATCACTACACCACAAAAGGCTTTTAACAGCGTTTGATAAACGCTGTAATATGATACAACAGCGTTATTACAAACGCTGTATAACGACATGCTGTCGTATATACATAACTTACAACAGCTTTTCTATAAACGCTGTTGAAACATCTCTGTGACAGCGTTTATTACGAGCTGTCAATAATATTTTTACAGCGTTTTCAGACATGCTGTATTATGTTTCAACAGCGTTTATAATTTAGTTGTCGAAGATGTTCAAATTCTACTTTAACTGTTTACAACAGCTTTTTCTAAACGCTGTTACTGAATCATCAACAATTTCGATAGCATGTTAAAAACGCTGTGATTGAATCATCAACTATTTCGACAGCATGTAATAAACGCTGTTATTGACAATTTCAAGATAATTACAGCACGAATTAAACGCTGTTGTTTCTTCATTGACAGCATTAATCAAACGTTGTCTTCTATTTATATAACAGCTTTAATATTCCACTCTATTTTTGAATATTCCAAAACTATATTTTAAGCATATTCAAGCAACTAGTATATATAACAGGTTCTAATAACTATTAATTGGTTACATAAACTAGTTAAGAGAATATTAATAAACAAAAGACATCCATAAACCAAGTTTCAATAATATCCATAAACAAAAATAACAAAGTAAACCAAGTTGCCACAAATTCTGTTAAACAAAGACACGTTATATGTTAAGTAAAAGTATAATATCAATACAGTAAGTCCACACCAAATGCCAACAACAAAACGTGCATCTAAAAAGTTTCATATGCTTGCTACTTGCTACTTGCTACGGAAGAAGAATGTGTCATCGCCATCTTTAATTACCTGCAATGAAGAAATTTGAAATGATCAGTGAGTAAACGCCATCTAAAAATTTGAAGTTTCATATGCTAAAATGCTTAACTGCGCCAAAAAATCACTATATGGATCTAAAAATTTGAAGTGATCAGTGAGTAAATGCTTAACCACCGTACAGTGTGAATTTTGATTGTATTTTGATTGTTTGTTTGTTTTCTAGTTTTAATTGCATTTGCATTCCTTCATAACTGCCTTGCTTGCCATCAACGTATTTCTGCGTCAATCAGTGAACACCTTCTACCACTGCCAGTCAGCACTTCATATACCTGTGAACACTGCCTCTCAACCAAAACTGCAACATTCACATACTAGTGAACACCTTCTACAAACAACACTCTCTGTCATCCCAAACACACCTCTTCACTGCCTTGCCATTCCCCACATCCTCAACTTGTTTTTACGTTCTCAACTGTACATTTACATTATCAACTATGCATACATATAACTTGCAGTGCTACTGCTCCTCAAACCCCCTCAACCATCTCCTTCATAAACTGTCAACATCTCACCACCAAACTTTTCTGACCACCATCAACAAACAACCCACTGCTGCACATCCCCTTCAACCCCTTACTGCCTTGCTCTCAAATCTCTCATATACCACCACAAATCACTTCAATAAACCACAAAAAACTTCACTCCCCCATCAGCAAACCTCTCTGTTCAACCTCCAACTGCACATATAATCTCTATCTCGATCACAACCATCCCTCACATACAGCCTTCATACCAACCCTCCCTCTCATACAAACAAGCTGCCTGCCAAATACCCACCAGTATACTGGCACATTAACAAACATTTACAATTTCAAAATAGTTGCATTTTCTCTGTACATTTCATATATTTCCTGTTTTTCCTTGTTACAACTGCCATACTTCATTGCTGCCTGCACATCATAGTGCATACCCTTGCACAATTCTGTCAACAAAACCATCTCCTCAACGCCAACTTCTACATAACTGCTAACATACCCAAATTCGTCCACCCGATCATATCACCACCCTCAAACAAGTACTCACTACTTCACAAAAAATCAATATCCACCACTGCCCAAATACTTCAACCACTTCACGTATAAACATCATCATTTCTGCCTTACCAAACTACTGCACAGACCATACTTCTCCAACTATATATAGTGCACATCCTTTCACCACTGCATTGCCTTGCTTCGACCAACTCTCCCCTGAGCACCCATCATTCTACAGCAAACTTCAACAACCACTCTGCCAACATTTCCTGACAACACATTCTTCAACCATTATCCACTTCTACATAACCTTTACAACCATTAACTTGCTGCTCATTCACTTCCAATCACCAGAGTACACTGTCTTTCAACCTCACTCTTCACCAGTGCACATCGGTGCTACAACCTGCTTCATACGACAACTAACCCATTTCAACCACCGCAACCAAACCTCCTCAAACCACTTCTGTCACCATCTTACTGCAATAGTTCCACCTCCACAGCATCAATAACATACAACCCATATCTTCATCATCAACAACTATACTTCACTACCCTACTTTACAGCAGCCACAACCAAATTCATACAACAGTCACCATTTCTTAACAAACAACCAAATCCCCAATATTTAACCTCCAACTGACATACCCATATCCATTTCTATGCACACAACAATGCAAACTCTCAACCCACCTGAATACTCTCACAACCATCAGAACCACAGCAATTCGTGCAGTATATTGCCACTCCTCTTCATTATCCATACTTCACATCATAAAATCCAACCTATCCGTATCAAACTGTAACACTATCAAACTCATCCTCTGTCCAAAATAGTCACTTACAAAATATCACATACATCTCCTTCAAACTACCTCTTTCTATCTACAGATCCTCCTCTGCCCAAACTCATTGCTGTCCACCACCAATTCCTATTGCACAGTCATAAGCAACTCCATTTCATCCATTCACTTCCCATACCACCAATTCCATCATCTCCCTCCCTGCTACAAAGCCACAGAACTGCCAGCCAATACCTGCACATTCCACTTTCTACTTCAAACAACACTGCATTTCTTTGAAAAATCTACTCCGTGCATAAATCCATCTCCTCAACACCACCATAAAACCATTCAATCACGCATTTTAACCACCGGTGCATTGCAAATGCACTGACATTCCAAACCACCCTCTCCTCTGCATACTGCTACACCTAAACACCACTTTGTTACCTCTCTTCTTTTGCTACTGCCAAACAGTCACCAACATCCCTACCATACTTCACTAAATGTCCACCATAATCAACATTCCTCTATATATAATTCTCTCATCTTCCTGCATCGACCCCTCTAATCACTGAAACAACCACCACAACACCCACTACTTACAAAATACCCTATGACCACACCATACTTCCCCTACCACCAGCATACAACACATCAACCTTTAGAAAACTTCATTTGCCTTCCCTCAACTTCACTATCACCATTTCCAAACTTCCCCCATCAAACTTTCCCACATAACTCCTCCACCAAACATCATAACCAACGTACTTCACTGCCGTTACACCATCTCATTTCGACAGCTTCCCCTACATCAAAACTGCACACAGTCATCACCAGCCTACATACTGTTGCATCACCAAACAACTACACCACTGTCATATAAAACTGAAATCAGTTCACACTTCCATCAAATACAATAAATACCCCAACTTCAACACTTCATTATCACTTCACATCCTCACCTTCCTTTGCCAAGCTCCTCCTCTTGCTACTGCCTATAACACTCCTTTGTTATACAACCATTCAACTCCAAAACAAATACCAGAACTACATAAAAACTTCACTTCACTCCCAAAAAAACAATGGACATTTTTTCCCAAAATCAGGAGAGTTAACAATGGATTTGAATTTATGAGGTTTAATAAAACCGCTCACAGCCAATCAATGCTCATTTACACTAGCATATTTAATCAAATGAAACTATAGTAGTTTTTTATCTTGTCTATTGCATATAAACAAGATGTGAAACTTACATGGAAGTTGAGCCAAGTCTAACATTCGCAACAGGCCATGCTACAGTCGAGCCAATAGCATCTGATAAGCATTCCATGAAGGATGTAGGCCGCCATATAGGTGCATTTGGGACTTTTACAACATCCACCCAAACTCTTATCGCATTTGGTCCCAGTGGAACAGAATGTACCAAAGCATTTGGATCTGTTGAAGACACGGTTCCTTCTGCTACTATTTTTCCCGTACCCTCTAAATCAATCAACTTACATTTGGTATTTGCAGAAAAATTTGCACTCTATCACATAACAAAAAAAATGGTAATACGATATCAACAATTCTTTGAGAGGAATATTAGCAATATGAACATGTTACCGTAAGAGATGTTGGAGCATTGATCATAGGAGCAGGACATGTGCTAGCATTAACCGTTTCAACAACCACTGTTGATTCTAGCCATGCTATTTTCTTACCAATAGCTTCTCCAATACATGTCATGCCAACTATAGGCCTCCACAAAAATGCATCTTCTTTTTTCGGATTGTCCACCCAAACTATCTTGGCATCTGGTCCAAGAGGAATACCATTAATTATCTGATTTGGATCACTCGAGTACACTCGTCCTTCAGCAACCAGTTCTTTGCTCCCACCCCAATCATACAGCTTGCAATTGGTTTCCATGCTATTAGTTTTACTCTATTAAAAAAATACATTTGTTTAAGTTGAACATAGAAATATACAAAAACATTGCACAAATTTCAGTAACACATCTTTAAAGCATTGTAGCAATAGAAATAAAAAAAATGCTAAACCATACTACCATACTACCATAAAATGCTAAATTTATGGATAGAGATTATTATCCACGATGGCCCTACATATTAAAAAAAATGCTAATTAGTGTTAAACTTACCTTGTTTTGTTTTCTAGAGTCCTCACTTTTGTGTATAACAACTTTATCAGCTAGCCATGCTACTATCTCATCCTTGGCATCTCTTATATATACCAAACCAGGAGAAGGTCTCCATAAGAAAACATCTAATTTTCTTGGATGGACAATCAAAATTTTTTTGGCATTTGGACCTAAAGGGACTTCATTACACACTTCTTTCGGATCGCTTGACACAATTTTTCCTTCGGGGACAACCTCGTCATCATCTCCATGCCAAGGCAGTAAACTACAATTATCACCTGTTTGACTATACTTACTCTGCAATTAACCAAAACTATATTATATTGATTATTGATTTAGATATCAAATTATGTATGATGTTGCAACCGTTGGATTTTTACCACTACAGATGTGTTCTCTTCTCCCCAACTTCCTTTATCCTGCCAAATCAATAATATTGCAAATTAATGGTAAAAATAAATAGACGTTCATTTAACCAAAGAATAAATTGTCGAAATAATCACAGAAAAATAATCACAGAAACTTATAATAAAGCTTTTAATCTTTGACAGTATAAAATATTTTCAGAAAAGAACAAAGAAAAAAATACTGAACATCCAGTGAGTTATAACTGTACTTTCGCAGCTTTGGTATGCCTGATGCAGTGTTCTTCACATTTTATATATATATTTTTATTGCAACCAACTGATGTAGTTAGCTATTCGGTACTGAAAATAATAATATAAGCTTACAATAGGAAAGGAAGTTGACAGTTTTGTTGGTGGAGATGTTGTTTAAATGATGTAGAGGATGTTGGTATGTGGACAGAGGAGAGGTGCACACTGTTGTTAGGCAGTGAGCAAATTGAGGCCGAGAGCAGTAGAATGTAAATGGTTATGTACAGAATGTAATTTAAGGCAGGGTTTAACAAGGCAGGGGATGTATGTGAAGGTGAGAATGTTGACAGCAGTTAGGTTGTGGAATCAGTGAAGAGAGAAGTGGATGTGGTCGGGAAGAATGTGCTGCGCTGTTATGGGAGAGTTTGACAGTGGAGTATGCAGGGGGTTTGTAAATGTAACAGGCAGAGAGTAGTTTTGTAACACTGAGTGAAATGTAAAACAAAAAAACAATGTAAAAAAATTGAAAGGAGAGGAAGAAGAAAAATGTAAACCAATGAAAATGAAATGACCTTTTTTTGGGTTTTGAATTGTAATGTGTCTTACTAAATGCAGTTATCGTCCATAATAAAATAGCTCTCATATTAAAAAGTGTCTTACTAAATGCATCGTACGTCTCAACTCCACTACTCCACAAGTAATGCAAATCCTCTACTAATGGCGCCATATATACATCAATATCATTCCCCGGTTGCTTTGGACCGGGAATTAGAAGTGTTAGCATAATATTTTCCTTCTTCATGCACAACATAGGCGACAAATTATATGTCACAAGCATTACTGGCCAACAACTATATTTGGAACTCAACATGGAAAATGGATTAAACCCATCTGTAGCAAGACCAAGTCTGAGACTACGTGGATCGGCTGAAAATGATTCCCAATTTTCATCAATTGTGCTCCATGTTACAGAATCTACGGGATGTCGCATCTTTCCATCACTGCTTTTATTATTGAAATGCCACCTTAATGCTTCTGCCATCTTTTCAGATCTGAACATTCTTCTGAATCTTGGAATTATTGGAAAATATCTCAACACCTTAACCGGGATACCCTGCATAATCTCATTTGTATCCTGATTCATTTTCCATCTTGAGGAACCACATTTCAGACAGTCATTCAAATTTTTATACTCTTTACGAAAAAGACAACAATCATTCTCACATGCATGAATCTTTTCAAACCCCATATCAAATAGTTTGAGGAATTTCTTTACTTCATATAAAGTCTTAGGAAGTACATTATTCTTTGGCAAAAACAGTTGTTGCACATTAAGAAGCTTATCAAAACCAGAATCGGATAATCCAGTTTCGCATTTAAGGTTATACAAAATAGTGATGGCAGATAACTTTGTACGATCTATGCAACCAGGATATAATGGGGTTTCTACATCTTCCAAGTTCTTAAGTAAATCATCGTGTCGTCTCTGTGCATCATCCTTATCTTTATCATCATCAAAAAAATTATGATTAAAGTAGTCTTCATCTTCATAGTGAATTGCTTTGAGTAAGTCGTACGCCTCACTCTTTTTATTATTATTTTCAACATCTACTTGCTCGCCATGATTATACCACCTACCATCTTTGTACTTAGGATCCATTCCCTTTATAATGAAATGCTCAATGACGGTTTCACCATAATGATGACTAAGATTTCGACAATCTAAACAAGGACAGAAAATTTTCTCTACATCCCCTAACTTTTTCTTCGCAACACGTACAAAATTTTGAGCTCCTTTTCCATACTCTTTACTGGTTCTATGTTTAAAATTGAAAGCAACAAGAATGTTAGCTTTCATTTTCAAAACATGTTAAGTCTAAAGTTATGTGTAAATTTACTTGTATATGATTACCTGTGTAGACGCAACCAGTCTTTCTCCATCATCATATATAATATGGAAGCAATCAAGTATCTAAAATTCAAAATAGTAATTGGAAATTAGACTATTTAAACAAGTAATGAATGCTAGAAGAGTTTCTGGGCCTTTTAGTTAGCTTGTTTAAATGTGAATACTCATTATGAGTTTCTTCTTGAGACGTATATAAAATAATATACACATCAAGAAATACTTCATTAATATACACATCAAAAAATGGGGAGAAGAAGATGAAAAAAAGGATAGAAACCTAGGTTCTTCAAGTCGTCATGAGCTTCAAATATATGTTGTAAAATATCGGCTTATCATTTTAACATTTTTTATAAATACAATCAACCGACGATGCAAGGATAAACACAAGAGCTCAGAGTACTAAAGTGTGTAGAATTTGTTTATTTGATCTAATTTAAGTAAAGCAAAGTAATCAAAATTCGAGGATGCAATCTAATGTAGCAATTATTTGATACTATGTAACCAAAAATAAAGAACAAAAACTGAAAAAAGAAGTAATTAACTTTAATTGATTACCTTTAAACATCATAAATGAACAATTAATTAACTTTAAACCATCGTTAAAGTAATTAAATATCTTTACACAAGTCATTAATAAAATAATTAATTAACTAATTTCAACCATAACTAAAACGATTGATTTTTTTGGCAAGGCCAGCCGTTTTTTATTGTGGACCGTCCACTTTTATCACAACAAAAGTAATAAATACGTATTAAAAACAGGAGTTAGGTCGATTGTCTGAATGACTAAACTTACTCAAGCACCACGTATGGTGCAACATACAAACCAGGTTGCAAAAGAAAACGCATATAAGCTCCACGCTGGAAGCAACTCGTAGAAACAAACGTATCTAACAAACTTAGATACGATAGGACACTACTGTCTATGAAAATTGACCCAAACCAACTACAAATTTCCAACACAGCTAGCTAAAAAATATAGCCTAAGCTAGCATTCAGAAGACAACCAGATTGCCAACAAGCAACAGAACATATTTCATAGAGATGCAAATTTCAAAGATGGCCAGGGAAGACCATAACCAAATGCAGCAACAAAAAATTTGCAAAACAAAAGATTAAACCATAATCATCACCTAGATCAAGTAGAGATTACCGATACCAAATCTAGTAAAAAAATGCATAAATTTCCAAAGCAGGCATCACCAACAAACGAGTGTAACACTGCGACATGACAATAGGAACATGAAGCCAGAAACATAAAACATACAAGTAACCAACAGAGGCATGACACAACTAAAATGCATATACAACGATTCAAAATGCATTGGTTAACGCGTTACCTTCTGACATTTAGTTGTTATGTATAAACATTGCAAAGCTACACTGGGAAACATCCACATGAATTTAGGCCACAAACCAAAAGGAATTATGTAAGCCAAACTGTTTCCAAAAAATTTGTCATTACAATGGCGCTATTTTGTAGCACCGGAGTAATGTCTATGCATTACCCCTCTCCTGATACTTGGCTTGCGCCATTAACAATAAATTTGGTTCCTGATACTTGATGTCAGTAAAGAGTCTGATCATTTGCTTCCATTTACATAATTCTTCATTAATGAACCCTTTGGTTGAACATCATCAAAAACTTTAAGCAAGTACTTTTTTTCTAAAAATCCAAAATATACGTATTGCCACTATCACACGATGGCAAACCTACAATAATACATAAATCAATATCAAACATTATGTCAGATCATCCAAAAGAACGTCATGCATCCAAATGAATTCAACATCAGGTTATAGCAGGTCAACAGTTGCCTCCTTGAGCAACTCTCGACTGTTCTTTACCTTCTGCTGATGTATAGAAAATCACCCTACAGTTGCTGCTGTTACATCAGGCAATTCACTTGCTTGGAATGTTTGCCCTTGTACCTTCAGCCATCCTCTCATAGTCTAATGGCTTACTATTTGCCTGAACCTTCCCACATCCCCATTCCAGATGGCAGCATCATCTCTGATGCTTGTAACTGCCGCCAGGCTCTTTCTAGCAAGTAGCATCACTTTATTGCACTCTTACGCTACCTGAATCGCCGCTACACTATTCCTTCCAGCCAATTTAATGATCCATTGGCTCATTGTTTCAGCACCTGATCCATTGCACTCTAGTTCATTTTCAACAACCTGCTAACAGCCTGGCCCTATAAGTAGAGGCATCATCACACAAATATTCTCCTTGATAGTTACTCATGCATATCTAAGGCATTAGCTCTTTCATCAATCTCTCACAGCCCCTTTCAGTAGTTTTCCATTATAAATAATTGTAAATATATTTATGCTTTGCTCTTCCAGTCTTGTTTGTTGATCATCGCAATTATGATCCTGTATATTGATTTTTGTTGTACCCATCGGACACTTGAACAAATTTCAGGTTATTAATTAATAAAATTATTCATGCTCTCCTCGTAAGAGGACCACTCTTTCACCAAAAAAAAAGTTGCATCGATGTTACGTTTCATAAGGTACATGAAGTGGCGACATCGCTATCTATAGGTTTAAATAGACAACCTCTTTAATGAGTCGGTCAATGGCTTGTAGTAAAGCCATTGAGTTGAATTCATGTATGCATTCGCATGGCATGTATCTAATGGTAAGGTAACGGTCATAATATATTTTTCTAGAAAATTGATGTGTTGCAAATTGCATATAACGAACTTAAATATACAAATAGAGTGTTGTAAATTCAGTATAATGGGAACTACATATATACAAAGAGTGGTTTTTGCATTTCCCCAGCTAGACTTAGTAAGGATTTGTTAGACTTAATTGAAATACATTCTAGATCATTTAATATAAATGACTACATATTAGGCTCAATATATCATACCATGTATCATACAACACATGTTAAGTAGTCCTAAATTTTGATAGACAAAATGGTCACTTTATAAATGAAAAGGAGACAATTATACAAATCTATAACCTATTTTATGATTTTTAAAAAATCTGATGCTCTATCATGAATGAAGAATTTAATTTTTTTTTAACATATACCAATCTTCAACACTTTTCATAAGTGCTTTCTACAACCGTTTTGATTCACCGTTGGATATAATGGATTATTGTGTACTAATAAAATAGGCAATTATGTGTTTGTCATACATCTCATTTCATGAGCTTAGATGAAATGATCAGGTTCATTTTATGCCAAATGATTTCAAATGAGCATGAACTTGCAATTGATATTGGCTTATATAAAACCATCATACATGCAAAATAAATGGTAGAGAAAAACTGAAAACCATATATTATTAGATACAAATCATGAAAACCAATAATAAATATTTAAAATTTGTGAGATTACCTTGTAAGAGGAATTAATCATAGAATAAAACTTCTATGCATCTTGTTTCTTTTCTTTTTATTCATTTTCATTACACTTTACAATTTTGTTAACCATTTACATTTTGTTTTTCATTTTCCCTAGCCTCAATTCACCCTGTTTTATATTCAATGCTCCTTCTCTTTTACAAAACTGTCATCCTCACAACACTGTTGCACTGCCACTACAATTTTCCTTCAACCATTACCCACACCAGCTCCTCGCTGCCTTACTGCCAGTACAAGCATAGCCTTACCTGAAACATCGATCCCATAACATCTCACTAACCACCACTCTGCATACTAGTGCCTCCGCTACAAACTACTGCAACAGACCACATTCACATCCCCTACAATTTTCATCCCAGTGCACATTCACATCCCCGGCAATATTGACCCTGAACCACCCATCAGCAATACCATCTCACTGCGCCAATACTCCAGCAAGCATTCTAACACACTACTACTGCCACAATTCCTACTATACACATTCAAACCTTCAATAGCCATTGTACAACTCCTACTGTACATCAATTACGGCTACTGACCATCAGACTTCACCACTTCATCCACTTCGTTCACCAATTCACATCTTCCAATCTCTGTTCAAACTGTCACATAACCACTGTCTACATGACTCTGCACTTCCACCATCAGTCTTGCATCAGACCACATCCACATATTCACTTCATTAACTTCCCACATAACCACTGTCTACATATCAACAACTCTAAATCTATATTAAACAACTCTAAATCAACATCAGACCGTCGAGATTTGACCGTATATAAACAACTCTAAATCTATATTTTTGATGTTATAAGAAAAATTCAAGCTGATTTGCGTTTTCTAATTTAAAAAATTTAGAATCTGAATTATATATTTATTTCTATAGGGATTTTTTTTGTAATAACATTAGAGATAAAAATCTGATGTACAAAGCCCCATTTCACAATTTTAATTTTAATTATTCTTTGAAGCAATTGTCTTACAAATGCCATTTTTATTTTATTTTTCCTTCTACAAATTTAAAGATAGAAATAAAACTTTTCGTTCCATTTTAACACAAGTCCTCACATACTTTTATCCACTTTTTCGAAGTTATTTATAATTTTTATTCTTATTAGTGAGTTGATAGCTATCATTTATATCCAAAAGTTATTTGTAGGCATCAACAAACACTTTTTACTTTGTATAACTTTTTATATTATTTTTGAATTATTGAAAATTACCAAAAGTGAGTAAAATCAACACCAAATAATAAAAGTTTAGCTCGACCTAGAAAAACTTGAGTAGAAATGAAAATTACTATTGAGTTTGAAATATTAGAACAGTTTGAATAATATTTACACAATTGAAAGAGAAAAAAAAATTAAATCATGCATAAAAAATGTATTATTGACAAACTGTTTCAATAAGCAATCAGCATTCCCAAAAAGCAAAAATTTATTGCTTATTCGTTATGCTGAATAGGAGGTAACCAGCATCACTTTTTTAAAACAAACAGTCAAATAACCCTTTTTCGCTTATTCTATTAAGTGTTCAGCTGTTATTTTAGCAAAACAAACAGAGCCTTACTTTTTTTATGGACCACTAACTTCATCCACGTTCATCTTTAGTTAATTTTTTTCCTTCTCGATCTAATAACCGAAATCGTTTGAAACTTTAAACTTGATCAGATAAGCAAGATATGATACTTTGCAATGTTTCAAACTTAACTAAAAACTAGGGTTAAGAAAAAATGCTCACCAGTTCCACCAAGTTTAGGGCAATCAATTCCAAATCGATGCTGATAGAAGAGCCGGCGACAGAGACGCTCAATCAAAATCGACACGGAAGATGAACGATGCTGCAATCTGGTGGTAGGAGAATTGAAATCGAAATGGACAGTTGGAAAAATGAAAAACGATGGAGAGGGAAATGAATTATTAAGAGACGAGGGAAAATGAATTTTCTCTGGAAGTAAACACGTGAGTTGGCGGCAAACAAAAATAAACACAGCGACACTATTTTCAGCGTTTATCCTCACGAATAACTCTCTCAGAAACATTTACTACAGCATTCAATGTTTAAACGCTGATAATAAATGCTGTCAAAACAAACTTTTGTTGTAGTGCATATTGTTCGCAACAGAGAACTACATCCTGAAATTTTACAAGAAACAAGAGAAGTAGCAAGTGAAATACAGCAAGTTAAAGTAGCAACTGACAATTCTCACGACTATTGCTAGATTATGAAAAACAGAAAGTTCGTTTTTCATCCGTGTGGGATGGTGTAAGGAAACGATCTAACTGCAATAACTATTTTAAAGTAGTGTGGCACAATACTATTGCAAGGAAAACATCATTTACGACATACTAAGCATGTCTACGACGATTATCTACTATGGACCATCTCACAGCATGGGGATTATCATATAATAATACATGTGAATTGTGTGCTAATAATTATAAATACCATGAACATTTATTTAGTCAATGCAGCTATAGCACTTATCTTTGAAATTCTATGACGACGAAGCTGGAAACTGATGCATCCGTAGTTTATATATCAAGGCCCAAACGTCATGTGCAAGCACCAGCAAGATATAGGGACTAAGCCTCTGAATATGCACCGGGAACTAAAGGAAAAAAGTTGTTATTTCCATTTCTTTCTTTTATTAATTTCTGTTATAATATTGTTACAAAGTGGGTGGCTAAGAATGGCCTAAAAACTTTAGTGGTACAGTTGTCAAAGTTAGTTACATATTACAGCTATAAATATAATGAACATGAAAGAGAATATATGCTGAAATATTATATTGCATCTTCTTCATTTATATTCTCTCTCCTTCTTCTTCTTCATTTCTTTCCTTCACTGTAAAATTTCACTGTCGCAGAAAGTTGAGCATAGGTCATATCAATTGGTGCTTTCACTCCTCAACTCATCTCCTTGCCTCCCCCCTTAACCATCATAACCCATATAGATGACCTTGTTTCCCAACTCAACCACCAACAAAACTCCATTGATACAATCAACACCACACTTTCCACCCAACAAACATCTCTCCCCAAATAAGAAACAGCCCTCTCGTCTCAACATGCCGACATAGCCGACATCAAAAACACTCTCATCACTCAACAACAGTCCATTCACCAACTTATTCAAGCCATAACCGACTTGACCTCTAAAATAACTTCAACAACCACACCACCTCACCTCGAACCACTGATTCGCCCACCACCACCTCCTCCACTACTTACAACACCTCTCCATGCTCCTCATCTTCCAAACCCAATTCATATCTGAACTCCTAAATGTGAACTAACCCATTTCGATGGATCTAATCCATTGGATTGGATATTCCAAGCGGAGAGATTTTTTGCATACCATTCCACCCCCGACGAACAACGAATCAATCTTGCAAGCTTTTATATGGCTGGTCAAGCCTTGACATGGTACCAATGGATGTTTCAAAACAATCAGCTCACCTCATGGCAAAGCCTCACAAAAGCAATTGAACAACGATTTGGTCCATCCTCTTTCATTAACCCGCAATCCACCTTATTCAAACTCCGCCAAACAACAACCATCGACCACTACCAATCTCAATTCGAAACCCTTTGCAACCATGTAACAGACCTCACTCCCGATGCTATCCTTAATTGTTTCATCTCCAGCCTAAAACCCAACATCAAAAATGAGCTACAACCATTCAAATCCACCTCCTTATCCGATGCCATCGACCTTGCCAAGCTCATTGAAAGCAAAATCAATGAAAACAAACAATTCTAGAGCCGACTTCCTTTCACACGTCCTCAACAACCACCCATATCATCTCTACCTCCAATTTCATTCCCAAACCAACCTGCAAATTCCAATTATCCAATAAAAAATTAAACCCAACTGAATTCCAAGTCCGCTAGTTGAAAGGCCTATGTTTCAAATGCGACGAAAAATATTATCCCGGCCATAAATGCAATAGTAAACAAATATTATTACTCTTACCGGAAGAAGATGATGCCGAACCAGATCCAGGTCTGCCTACTGCAACAGACCAGCAAAATAGCATAGACCCAGCAATCTCCTATCATGCAATGATTGGCTCCTCCTACCCTTGCTCTCTACGTCTGGCAACACAAATTAGCAACAAACCCGTCTCCGTACTTATTGACTCCGGAAGCACTCATAATTACATCCATTCCAAGGCGGCAAGATTCCTCGAATTGCGAACCAAAAAGCATCAGGGCTTCTTAGTTACAGTGGGCAATGGAGAAAAATTGCATTGCCAGGAAGCGTGCCGCCGCGTGCTAGTAAGAATTTAGGGTTTGATTTTTTTGTTGATTTCTATATTCCACCAATTTCAGGTGCAGACTTTGTTTTTGGAGTTCAGTGGCTTCATGCTCTTGGGCCTGTCGCAATTGATTACCAGAATATGACAATTTCCATTTTCTATAAACAAAAGCCCATTGTGTTATCAGGTCAGGAGAAGATAGCTAGGCCTTCAAAAATTTCCTACCAGCAATTAAAATGTCTTCACAACACCACATCAATAACCTCTTATTTTCATTCAACTACCGAACCAAACAATAACCCAGACTCATTCTCTCCTGCAGTGGAAATGGAAACTACGCAACCTGATATAACAACATTATTGTCCCATTATCCCACTCTCTTCGACAAACCCCATGGCCTTCCACCATACCGCACCCTCGACCACCACATCAACCTTCATACCAACGCACAGCCCGTTAATGTCCGCCCATAACGTTATCCATATTTTCAAAAAAATGAAATAGAATCACAAGTACGAGAAATGCTCCAAACCCAAATTATTCAACCATCCACAAGTCCATTTTCCTCCCCTATACTTCTTGTCAAAAAGAAAGATGGTACTTGGCGTTTTTGTGTCGACTACCGCGCCTTAAACGCTATTAGCATCAAAGATCGATTTCCTATTCCAACCGTTGATGAACTATTGGATGAACTATTTGGATCCATATATTTCTCCAAATTGGATCTACATAGCGGATATTTTCAAATTCGAGTTCACCCTTTCGATATTCCAAAAACGGCATTCCGTACACACGAAGGACATTACGAATTCCTCGTCATGCCCTTCAGCCTCACCAATGCTCCTTCGACATTTCAAGCTACAATGAACAACATCTTTCGACCTCACCTTCGAAAATTTATATTAGTATTTTTCGACGACATCCTAGTCTATAGCAAATCATGGGATCAACACCTCCTCCATTTTCAAACCACCCTCGACATATTACAAGAACACAAATTCTATGCAAATTTGTCCAAATGTGTTTTTGGACTTACCGAATTATACTATTTAGGCCATATCATTTCTAAAGAAGGAGTACGTGTCGACCCATCAAAAGTAGAAGCTATACTTAATTGGCCACCTCCCACCAACATCACAGCTGTTAGAGTATTCCTTGGGCTTACGGGCTATTACCGTCGTTTCATTCGCCACTATGCTCATATTGTTAACCCATTAACAGAATTACTCAGAAAAGGGGAATTATTTTGCTGGACTTCAAAAGCCCATGAGGCATTTACCACTCTGAAATAGGCTATCACATCTGCTCCAATTCTCACCCTTCCAGATTTCTCCCAACCATTCGAATTACATGCCGACGCCTCCAACCTTGCTTGCGGTGCTGTCCCATCACAAGGCTATCACCCAATCGCCTTCCACAGTCAAAAACTTCCACCATGCCTACAACGAGCATCAACATATGTAAGGGAGATGTTCGCCATAACCACCGCCGTCCAAAAATGGTGCCACTACCTCCTCGGACGTAAATTCTCCATCACTACTAACAACCAAAGCCTTCGCCGACTTTTAACTCAGACCATCCAAACACCAGACCAACAAAAGTGGCTCTCCAAGCTTATGGGATTCGATTTTGTCATCAAATACAAACCCGGTGCTGAAAATAAAGTGGCGGATGGACTGTCGTGTTGGACAAATGAGGTACTAATGATGGCACTCTCCTCCCCCACCTTTGATTTCCTCACCGACATCAGAGCCGCACTTTCTAGTGATGTAACAGCACAACACCTTATTGTTGAGTTCCAATCTGATACTATTACTCCTACAAAGTTTTCATTTCATGATGGTTTATTGTTTATGGGGAAAAGAATATATATTCCAAATGACCCAATATTGCAGCACAATATTATTTGTGCCTATCATGCCTCTAGAACAGAAGGTCATTCCGGATTAGAAATACTGTAGCTCGAATTTCCAGCAATTTCTTTTGGCCATCTCTCCATAAAACAGTTTGTAACGTGAATGTGAGATTTGTCTTCAAACTAAACCAGAAAATTCTGCACCAAATGGCCTCTTGCAGCCTCTACCTACTCCCAACCAGATATTTGAAGAGATATCCATGGACTTTATTACTCACTTGCCTCTCTCATTGGGTAAAACTTGTGTTTGGGTTATAGTCGATCGTTTATCCAAATATGCACATTTCATAGCTTTACCCACCTCATTCACCACAGTCCAACTAGCTTCCTATTTCATCCAAGAGTATGTATGGTTGCATGGTTTTCCTCGCACCATAGTTTTCGATCGTGACCGTGTTTTTATGAGCAAATTTTGGAAGGAAAATTTTCGCCTCCATGACACTCAACTCCACATGAGCTGCGCCTATCACCCCCAAAGTGATGGGCAAACGGAAGTTGTAAATCGTTGCTTGGAAAATTATTTACGAGCTATATGTGGTGATTTACCATCAAAGTGGGTCAAATGTTTGTCGTGGGCGGAATGGTGGTACAACACTTGCACACACTCTTTCATTGGAATGTCTCCATTCCAAGCCGTATATGGCCATGCTCCTCCGATCATAGCTAATTACATCCAAGGACACACATAAGTTCAAGAACTCGAATACTTGGCATCAACTAGGGACCTCTTATTGAAAACTATCAAATAAAATCTTCAGCGTGCACAAGCCCGTATGAAACATCAAGCAAATCTACATCGTCGCGACCAAGAGTTTCCCATTGGCTCTTTCATCTATGTCAAATTTCACCCTTATCGTCAACACTCTCTTCGACCGACACAACACAAACTCTGTAAGAAATATTTTGGGCCCTTCAAAATTATCGAAAATATTGGAGCCGTAGCCTATAAACTCCTCTTACCACCTGACGCACACATCCATCCAATTTTTCACATTTCCCTCCTCAAACTATGCCCCAATCCACATAACTTTACCCCCACTCCTCTACCACCACCATTCATGACATCACCCAACCTTGAGGACAAGGTCGAGCTTGTAGGGGAAGGCACTGATGCATCCATAGGTGATATATCAAGGCCCAAATGTCATGTGCAAGCACCAGCAAGATACAGGGACTAAGCCTCTGAATATGCACCAGGAACTAAAGGACAAATGTGGTTATTTCCATTTTTTCTTTTATTAATTTATGTTATAATATTATTACAAAGTGGGTGGATGAGAATGGCCTAAAAACTTTAGTGGTACAACTGTCAAAGTTAGTTACATATTTCAGCTATAAATGTAATGAACATGAAAGAGAATATAGGCTGAAATATTATATTGCATCTTCTTCATTTATGCTCTCTCTTCTTCTTCTTCTTTATTTCTTTCCTCCACTATAAAACTTCACTGTCGCAGAAAGTTGAGCATAGGTTGTATCAGAAACTCCATCGGTCGCGTCTCTAGATTTACTGCAGAAAGTCGAATCTATCACCAATACCTTCCACTCGAAGGAATTATGCGGGATCTTGCCTACATAGCAACATCGACCTTAATCCTTCATATTTGGATGGAAAGAAATAGGAGGAAGTTTGACCATAAGTCCTGCTCTATATCACAACGCTTCAAACTGTTCGAGTTAGATGTTCGATTGCAAATTCGACGAGAAGGAAGAAGATTTCAGGGTTCAGAAATAAAAAAACGAGCTACTGAAGAAATGGGGCATTTAATTAAATGATGGAGGATGATTGAGGCGAGGGTTGAAGTAGGGTTTCATTTTGTTTTGGGCCGGTTCAGTAGTTGTAGGCAAGAAGCGGTGTGTTATTTTGGTGGGCTGTAGTTTGTCGGGCTGCGTTTTTTAAGTTCTATTTTATACGGTGTTTTCATTTTGGCATGTATATTGTTGATATATGTACATTGTAAATAGGGAACGTCGTTCTCATTTTCCATACTACACTGATAAGGTTTTTTTAAGGAGGTGAGTTCTTCTATTGGTTCTTCACGTCAATAATAAAGAACCCATTTAGAAAAAATGAATAATAAAAAGTTCCATATAAAATTATATACAATATATTTTAGTTAATATGTTTTCAAAAATAAATTTTTGTTTATTTTATTATTAATTTTCTACATGATTTTATAATTAAAAAATGTGTAAATAATAAAAAATATACAAAACCAAAAAAACAATAAAACATGGGCCCTGAGCTTTACAGAAATATATGTTAATTTATAATTTTTAGTATTATTATTTATATTCATATATACATATTTATTTAAACAACTAATTATATATTTATATATATATTTCTTATATAAATTTAAAAAAAATTCTATTTGGTTTTCATATTATAATATATATATATATATATATATATATATGAAGTTAATTATTCGTAAAATAATTTTAAAATAATATTTAATATAATTATAATATAATTCTTATATATGAATGAAGTTAATTAAAATATAAAATTATATTAAATAATTTTACGAATAATTAACTTCACACACATATATATTATAAATAGTTTAAACAAATTGTTTATAATTACTATTTCAAAGTGTGTGTGTGTATCTATATAATTATATTTAAGCTAATATTACTTACATAATAATTTCATGCACACTATATATATATATATATATTCACGCACATTTAGATAGTATATTTGTATATAATACGGGCTAACATGTCCATTGCGGTATAAATCCTAGCACCTATACGTGGGCATGTCAAATCATGTACACATTGTCCCGTTGCACGTGCACGTACACACATATGTGTATAAGATACACACATATATAATATAAATTATGTAAAATAAAACATTTTTTTTATAAATTTAAATAAAATATCGATTTTATTTAAAAGAAAATGTAGAAAAATTCTAAATGGATTTAGACTATATAGACTCAACAAAGATCCAAAAGATTAAAAAAATTGAAATTTACTAAACTACACCGCTGCGGGCTAGCCCAATTCCAACACCATGTACATGCCATATGGGAGTCCATGGATACTTGTCCCACTGGCACAACCTCGGTCGTGTTGATTAGCCCCTCTACATCATAAATATATAACTTCTTGGAATATGGGACAAATACCTCAGGGAGCCCGGACCCGCCACCATCAGGCCTTTTTCCTTTCTAATGTCAGTGTTAAGAATTGGTATTTTCTTGGGGTTGGATCGTAGGTCAATGATTTACCTACTTATGTCGATTTTCTTTTTCTCGGGAGTTGGAACAATATTGGTTGTAGAATCAAATGCATAAAAGTTGAGCTCGTCAAACACTGAATAAGATGACAAGCATTGGTACTTCAAATGCAAGAAAAAGATGGAAAGCAAAAGTAAATTAACTACGATTTAGAACCGCCTAGCCCTGCCTTTTGACAAAGGGTGGGAATGATGGGACCGAACTGCATATGTTAGATTGATCAGCCCCAGGATAGCAATGCTCATGGACACAACATCGTAATCATGATATAGAGGATCATAAACGGGATGGGGATCGGAAGAGGGACTCGTGTTTCTACCAATGCCCGGTTCCTATAGCTCTACCCCTATATTACCTTCCTAAGAACTCTACTCGGTATCCGATATGGCTAGCAACCCACAATGTTGGACTGGATGTCAACCAGTTGTTATGGATCAAAGCTTTCCAACTAAGGCTCTGGTACAACATCACTTAGCTTGTCATAACCAAATTGTTGCTACTCCTTTAGTCATTCATCCTTACTTATGTTATCATAGGTCCAGTTCTTCTCGGTAATCGGCCTGGACTCAAAATCTAAGAACTTGATCTCTGAATAATCATGTTTCTTCTTGAGTGGCATTTTTGACAGAATGCCCATCTCTTCCTTTATAGTTTGACACTCCCTCAGAAGCCCCACGCAACGAAGATTAGCATCAGTCACCATGGTTTTCAAGTTCTTGACGGCGTTGGAGGATGTCTTTATCAGGTCCTAGTATTCACTAAGCACCCCGAGATTGGTGCTGGTGAAATCTAGAGAGGTTCTTGTCACAAGAAAGATAAGTAGAGGAAGAAAAGAAAGACGATTGCAAAAGGGCGGCAATAATGATTTGCTTAGAACCCGACTCGATGTTCCATAGTTTGGGATTGATCCCATGAAGAACAAAGAAGTACTTCCCATCTAGCACAACGAAGCTTTGTTAAGAATGTCGGTGAAGAGAAAAGGCTTGGTGTTAATCTACAGATGATAGTAGGTGCTGGTCGGGTAACTTGATAGAGTTAGGGATATGCCTTAGGAGCAATTATGCAATTCGTTACATATTTCTAATTTGATAATCGGTCTTTTTAAAGATAAAAGGTGTTTTCTTTTTATTTTATGCTTGTTATATTGTGATATAATGAATTAAGTGAATAATTTAAAGTATATTAAATATAAAATCCTTAAATGATATGTTATGTGATAGTAATTACGATGTAATGTAATCATGACACATTAAAAATAATATATTATTTTAAACATTCTTAGTCAAGATCTTTCGAGATGGGATATCGATACATCCTTTGAGACTAGAGAGCATAAAACTCTCTAAATGTTAGGCAATGTATTACTTATGGTTGTTGGAGGGCACCAAGAGGTTACATATTGATAGTTATTGGATAACTATGGAATGACTCACTCGAGAGTTTTCTATTGGTTAATATAACTAAGGTAAAACATAGGATCTCAAAATGACTTTATTACATAGTTCCCTCAACTTGAGAGTACCATTGAACTTCAGTGTGAACACACAACTTTAATTATACTTAAAATCATAGCATAGCGTCCATCAAACGATTATAGTTGTGTCTAATTTGAACCATTGGAATTTAAACACTATTCAGTAGAGAACTAGTGTCCTTAGTAATGTAGGGTTAGTATCATAGCCAACTATAGTCAATCCAAAGCCAAATTCTCTAGCCAGAGTAGTGTAGTTACTAATAACTATTATTGCTGAACCAAGTATTTTATGTTTGGACTCATCAAGTTGAATGTGGACGACGTTGGAATTTTGACCGAAACCAAATTCCATAAGTCCTAATGTGATATAGTGTCGACGAAGAAAATTCGTGTAAAATCATTACTACCAGGTATCGCTTATAAAAAGTAAAATTAGATTTCACCGAAAAGATATATAAGCAATAAATTTAACCAAAGTGTCACACCACTAGCTATGGTGATGTGTGAAAATTAATATTTGAATTATTCGATATTAATCACTGACTGATTTACACCTTTCCGTCGTACAACCGTGACGATAAATACTCTAAAAACCACACAACTTAATTAATTTATAATCATTGTAAATTGATTAATATTTATGAAATATTTACTGTTAAATTTTATTTTATTTGTTTGAATATCATTAGTATTTAATAAAGTGCATATATAAAAGTTACAAACGTGCGTACCGATATACGATATCGATAGAATATTTAAATTGGCTTTAAATAGATTAAATGCTAAGTGATTTTAATTTTTTTTTAAGAGCCATGTGTCTTATATGGCCGGCCATACAAAGAAAAGAGAGAGGGTTTGATGAGATTTGGTAATCAATTAAATGGGGAAAGTTTTAAAGAAGGGAATACAAAGGTTTTAATATTTCATTTATAATAAATTCTCTTTTATTCATTTATTTTTCTCAACAGACCATTCACTTTTCTTTCACTCCTGTCTCGTTCTTATCATGGCCAAAATTCATGGCCTCCATGGCTTATAAAAATTCAAAAAAGTCAAAAAAAATCAAATAATAAAGGTGGTTGATACCTCTTGATCTTTGCAAAATCCGGAGGTTGATTCAAGTTCTAAGAGCTTTTTTTTCATTATTCAATATGCCTTTTTTTGGAAACATCTTAAGATAAAATTCTAGTTTTATTTATTCTTATATTCAAATTGTTCATATGATTTAGATATTTTGCAAACCACATCTGAATATATGTTTATCTATTTAACTTGAACTTAATCCCTTTTTGTCACATCCCTTTAACAATATAAATCATAATGTTACTTTGATTTAGATCTGTTTTGTACTATACCCTTTTCTGATTGCACATTTATCTTGTTAACATTAAAGTGATCCCATGTTAAATGTTATTTAATTAGTTGTTTATTTTGCTCTCATAGTTTAGATCTGAAATTTTACAATGAATTTATATGTGCCTAAGTTGTCCTTTTGTTTTTGTTTTGGGAATTATTGTTTAATAAAAAAAACAACTTCGATTGAAACCTAATTTTAAAATAATTGATATGATTTTATTCTTTGTTATACATATATATAAATTTGAGTAAACTTCATGCGTTGTCTATTCGAAATAATTTGGAAATCAGATATAAATTTTATATGATTATTGTTTGAATATAATTCTTTTAATTATTGTATCCTTTTGCTTTTTTGATAACAATAGTGATACTTTATTCAAGCAAAGTACTCATTATGATGTCTCATGGGCTCGAAACCATGACCTATGGAACCTTACCTCTAACTACTTGTGCAACGCCCCACTCCGAGACCCACATTAGCAAAGAGTATTACTAAGTAACACCGTCTGCTAATACGGAAAATAGAGCTGGATAGGAGCGACCATCTATAACCTTGTCTTAATTATCTATTGAATACGCTGACAATTGCCACTTCTTACTCAAGTGGATCGACATCTCCAATAAATTCTTAATATAAAGCCATAGGTGGCTGAAGGATCTATCAGAATAAAATATAACAACTCAAATGTAATACACATCACAGAACAGTAGATCATCACATACATTTACACATATACAGATACATTACAGAGTTTACAAAATGATACATGTCATGTGGTAAGCAAGCCACAATATACAGGCGAGTCAAAAGAATACATATCAGAGTTACAGCCAAAAAGGACTACACAAAAAGCTATAACAAAATGGAGCTAGCGGAATAGTCCATGCGGAAGCAAAATAGGCTAAGTCCAATGTACCTAACCTGAAACAACTCGGTCTGACCCGAGTATAAAATACACCGGTCAGTCTGGCTAAACAAATTAGTTAGATATACTAATGATAATGAACATACAAAATCATAAAGTACCACAAATATCTCCAAAAGAGATAACCAAATCATCTAACATAAGATGAATCAAAACAAGCCTCATAACATCGGCAACTCAAATAAACCAAGGATATCATATCCCAAACAAGCCAAAGGCAATTAACAAATACCAATAAAGGTAACATAAGTTTCCATAAGGTAATCGCTATATCTCGTGTGGTTCAAAGAACCTACACCGAAGGGCGATACTCTAGGGAAATATAATTGTCAAAGAAACAAAAGATGCTCGAGCTCAGTACTGTATAACAAGGATCCACACGCCCGAAGGCAAAAACCATAGTGGAGGTACTGGAC
Organism: Allium fistulosum; assembly: GCA_030737815.1. Lineage (NCBI taxonomy): Eukaryota > Viridiplantae > Streptophyta > Magnoliopsida > Asparagales > Amaryllidaceae > Allium > Allium fistulosum. The sequence goes on from CM060905.1 coordinate 1,153,159,992, forward strand.
ACCACTGTCCGGTGGAATGTGTCACAACTCTCAGAAAGGAACCCGGAAAATGTTAACGTGAGTCCCATACCGCACGTTCGCACTAAATGGTTTACTAACCGTTAGTCAATTTCACACTCAAAACAGTACAAAGTTCACCTCATCTCATCGGTAAACCAGACCCAGAGGTCAAAACAATCGAACGAATAGATTAGGAATTAACTGAAAAGATGAACACACGTGTTCATAGCACGTGTTTTATCTAATCATTTAGTTCTCCTCCCTCTTCGCTCGGAGTGCAAAATTGTGTGTGTGTTTTATATAGAAATTATAAATTGGAGAAACAGACTTTTAATATAATTTAAAAAGATCATTTTATAAAAACCCATGTACGAATAAAAAAGGAATCATCAAAGTCAACTAAAGTGAAACAACTAATTGGAGAAAGAAGAATCGATCAAAAATTGGAATCCCACACAAAATAGGCAAATTGGGCCGAGACAAGCAGATTCAGACGTCTGAATTGTATATTTCAGACGTCTGAAACTAGTGCTTAGGCAATACTTTGCCTAGGCCGAAGATGGCCAAATCATATCGGAAGCAATCAGATGAGTGATGATAGCTAGGGGTTTATGCCAAACGACTACCCAACCTTAGAGATACATCAATACATTCCGACCAATATGCCCAAACAACCATATAAGGATTTTCATAGATTTTTACTTCAAACGCCAAAAATTGGAATATTCATCAAACCAATTCAATTCAAAGATAAATGGGCAAGGGTGATATGTTAGGGATTGCTACCTAACACTATCAAAGATATAGATGTAAATGTGAGTTCAAAAAAAAACTCACCTTTTAAACCCAAACACAAATGATAAGCTTTAGAACAAGCAATAGGTTAATCTCTCTTCAACAATATCTCAAGAACTTCAATCTATAATCAAAGATGAAGTTTTCCCTAAGTTAAGATATTAGGAATTTCTGAGAATTTGAAGAGGGATTAAGATGGAGAAGATGAATAGAATGCTTACCTAAGCTTCTCTTGGATTTTGGACTTGAATTTGAGTTTGCAAATGAATCTAGGGCTTAGGAATTTCCATTTCCCATTCTTTCCCCTATTTTTTCTGAAGCTTGAATGTTAGGAAAATAAGAATGAAGTGAAGAGGAGAGGTGGACAGAGCCAGGGTGTTAAGATGGGTTAGTGGGTTGAAACCCAAACCCAAAGCCCCAGTAGAAAAATAGCAAATTCTACTCAACTCCAAACATATCGATGCTTATACTCAAAAAGTCGCAAACACCATTTTGAACTCAATGGAAGTGGTCTCAAGTTCAAATTGTTGATTCTCAACTTCATTCCTGATTCAAACGTCTGAAATTTCCAAACTAGACGTCTGAATCTGGAAAAATATGAGTTCTCAAACTCCATTCAGACGTCTGAAGTGAACGATTCAGACGTCTGAATCCGGAAAAATAGATGTTGTCCAGAAAAATATTCAGACGTCTGAATCATCCATTTCAGACGTCTGAAAATGGCAATTTTGGCCTACATCCTTTCTGGTTTGATTCGAACAATTTTATACGTCTGAATGCTTCATTTCAGACTTCTGGTACCCTGTATGACAGTTTTCCATCAAATAGGCACCTCCGAATTGATCCATAAAGACTTTTGACTAATTCGACTGTTCTATTTCGAAACAGTGACATTTTCGGACTTAAATCCGACTTACGATGCTATACTTAAACAAAATATTTAAATATAAAATCGTAAAATATGCGGGTTGTTACAGATCTCCCCTTCTTAACAAAATTGCGTCCACGCAATTCCTAGAGAAGAATTTGTAACAACTACATACTTACATCACTCAAAAAGAAAAGAAAATAAGCTTGAGATAAAAAGATATTCTCACCATTGCTAAGCAAAGATAGAAAACCCGGATAGGATCGCTCGATAAACTCTATGGTTTCCCAAGTACAGTCATTGAGATTAGCGGACCATTGAACTTTAATAAGCGGCACGTCCTTGTTTCATAGGTGTCTCACCTCCGAGGCAAGTACGCGAATAGGCTGCTGTACAATAGATAAGTCTGGTGAGATCTCAAGCCCTTGCAAATCAGGAGAGTTGATAACAGAATCCAGTTCTCGAAGACACTTCCCGAGCTGAGAGACGTGAAACATGTTGTGAACTCCGGATAGATGAGCTGGAAGTGAAACTCTATAAGCCACAGGGCCAATACGTTCAATAATAGGAAATGGTCCTACAAAGCGAGGAGCCAATTTCCCTGTCGTACTGAAGCGCATAACCCCTTTCAAAGGAGAAACACGAATAAAGACGAGATCATTAACCGAGAACTCGAGAGGCTTCCTACGGTTATCCACATAGGATTTCTGGCGGCTCTGTGCCTCTTTCATTCTCTGACGAATAAGATCAATCTTCTCAGAAGAATCATGAACAACATCTGGGCCAAGAATAAGCTTCTCCCCAGATTTCAACCAACAAGAAGGTGATCGACATGGCCTTCCGTATAAGGCTTCGAAAGGAGCCATACCGATACTGGACTGAAAACTATTGTTGTAGGAACTCTACAAGGGGTAGATGATCCTCCCAACTACCTCCAAAATCAAGAATACAAATACGGAGGAGATCCTCTAAGATACGATTCACCCGTTCAGTCTGTCCATCAGACTGTGGATGATAAGCTGTGCTGAAATTAAGCTTTGTTCCCAAAGCTTGCTGAAGACTCTGCCAGAAATGACTGGTGAATAAAGGATCACGGTCACTCACAATCGAACTAGGAACACCGTGAAGTCTCACAATTTCCTTGATAAATAACTTAGCCAAAAGAGAAGCAGTCCTATTAGATTTAATAGGAACGAAATGAGCTGACTTGGTGAGGCGATCAACAATAACCCAAATGCTAGAATGGCCCGATCTCGTATGAGGTAGGCAATCAATGAAATCCATCGAAATCTAATCCCATTTCCACAATGGAATCTCTAGAGGCTGAAGGAGACCAGAAGGGCGCTGATGTTCGGCTTTAATACGTTGACAAGTCATGCAATTACTCACATAACTCGCCACATCGCGCTTCATGCCTTCCCAATAATAAAGGCGATGCATATCGGCATACATCTTACTATTGCCAGGATGAATGGTATACTTCGAACGATGGCAGTCATCAAGAATGTCATGCCTAAGTGCCGAATCAAAAGGCAAAACTAGACGGTCCTTCTTGCGAAGACACCCATGAAAATCAATGCTGAAATCCCGCAACGCCTCATCACGGGATTCAGTCTCACAAAGCTGAATAAGATGCACAAGATCAGGATCACGCCGCTGAGCTTCGGCAATACGATCCAATAGAGAGGGTCGAGCTTCCAAACTGAATAATACTATCAGAGATTCAGGGGATGGAGCTCGATCACGAATATCACAAAAAGATAGAGTCTCAAGAATATCCCATTCGACAAGCATCATAGAAACGATAGCCGAATGTCTACGACTAAGCGCATTAGCAACACGATTACCCTTACTAGGGGTATATTGGATATCAAAGTCATAGGAGGAAAGAAACTCGAGCCAACGCTGTTGCCTCATATTGAGTTCCTTCTGAGTGAACAAATACTTCAAGGATTTATGATCAGTATAGAGAATGAAGCGCTCGCCTAATAAATAGTGTCGCCAAATCTTCAAGGCGAAGACCATGGCGGCAAACTCAAGATCATGTGTGGCATAGCGAACTTCATTCGGACGCAGTTGCCTAGAAGCATAAGCAACTACCCGATCCTTCTACATAAGCACGACACCGAGACCACTACCACAAGCATTGGTGTAGACAACAAGATCATGATTCCCCTCGGGAACCACAAGAATAGGAGCATTAGTGAGAAGTTCCTTTAATGTCTAAAAGGAAGCTTTACACTTATCGGACCAAATATAACGAATGCCTTTCCGAGTAAGGCTGGTGAGAGGAAGCACAACATGGGAAAAATCCTTAATCAACCGACGGTAATAACCTGCCAATCCAAGGAAACTACGAATCTCATGAACATTCTTAGGCCTCTTCTAATTCTGGATAGCTTCGATCTTTGAGGGATCGACCGAAATGCAGTCGGAAGATACATGGCCTAAGAACTTAACCGTATTCTCCCAAAAATGACACTTGGAGAATTTGGCTTTAAGCTGATGGTGACGAAGAGTACTCAAGACAATTCTCAAGTGATTAGCATGCTCGACTTTAGACTTAGAATAAACTAAAATGTCGTCAATGAACACAAGGACGAACTTATCGAGATGTTCCCGGAATACTCGATTCATAAGATCAACAAAGAAAGCAGGAGCATTCGTCAAACCGAACGGCATAACAAGCCACTCGAAGGAACCATATCGAGTGTGGAAAGCTGTAAGGGGTATGTTATCTTCCGCGACTCGGAGCTGATGAAAACCAATGGCAAGGTTGAGCTGAGAGAAGACCTTAGCGCCACTCAACAGATCGAACATATCATCCATCCTAGGCAACAGATACATATTCCTGATGGTCAACTCGTTAAGCTTGCGATAGTCGATGCAGAGCCTAAGAGTTCCATCGGACTTCTTCACGAAGATGACCGCGACACCCCACGGTGAAAAACTGGACTGAATCAACTGTTTGGGCTCAAGCTCTAAAAGTTGCTTCTTGAGTTCCTCATTTTCTTTTGTAGACATCCTCGTGGGAGGACGGCCAACTGGCTGCGTGCTTGGAATGAGGTCAATGCGGAACTCGATCGCCCGCTTGGGTGGCAAACCCGAAACCGGCTCAAAAACATCAGAGAAGTCACAAATAATAGGAATACGAGATATATCATCATCATCTCATGAGTCAAGAGAATATAAGGCCATTTCAGAATTATCCACATTCCAAAGAACAAGTGACAACTGACTGGACGAATCTAGGTGTCGAAGATATAAAATTCATTCAGAACAAATAATCCTGGCATCGTATCTCACTAGCCAGTCCATACCCAAAATCATATCAAATTCTAGATAAGAAATAACGTGCAGATTCGCACGAAAAGAAAAGCCACACAAAACAATCTCAACATCATCACAAAGCATGCTAAGGGTTGCGGATCCCCCAATAGGATTCGCAATCCTTAACGAAGTAATCATACAAGAAACATCCAAAGACAAATCATCGACGAGCTTTTTCTATACGAAAGAATGCGAAGCACCCGTATCGAAAAGAACTCGAATACTACGGTCATGAAATAAAATAGAACCTTCCAAAATAGATGGAGATATACCTCCGGGCTGAGAAGAACCTCCAGAAGCTTTAGCAACATAAAGCTTGCCTGACCTGGCACTAGCAGGAGCAGTAGGGCAGGTGGAAAGACGGTGACCTTCCTTCTTGCAATAATGGCAGAAGAGAGGCTTAGGACAAGGTCGAATCATATGATCAGGAGAACCACAATTGAAACACTTCCGAATGGAAGGTGTTCCAGCAGATTGAGAGTTAGAACCAGATTCATTAGGCTTTTTGTGACGACCCTGAATTTTTGACATTGGAAATCAGAATATTTAATTGATTTTAAATATCTGGAAGTTAGTTTAATTTGAAATTCGAATATCAGAATGAATTTGGCAATTAAAGTTATTGGATTTAATTATTAAAAGTTGGGTAGAAATTTGAATCTTCACTTTTAAGCTGATTAAAAATATTTTCAAGGCTTAGAAAATTTGTATTGATAATACTGAAGGTAATAGAACTTTCGGAATTGAATTTGAAACTGTTTTGTTCAGTTTTGAAATTTTATCGTTTAAATTGATATTTAAAAATAGTCTTCCGAGGCACAGTCTCGGAATTTGACGAAACCAGTTTCATTGGGTCCGTAATATTGTATTATTATCGGATTTCAATTTTCGTAATGTTTGGAGTGATCGTTTGGCTGTACGGTAAGCAAATGCGCTAAATTTTTTATCGAAATTTAATAACTGGGTTTAAAAAATCTATCTTCTCCATACGATCGAATTTGGACTCGGAACCTTTTCCATTGTGTTCGGGATAGGCGTATAACATTATAAACGCCTAGCGGCATGCCTTGATAGGAAGTCGAAATTTTTGACTTCGTTTTCGAGCCGATTCGAATTTGAATTTAAATTAATAATATATATTGGTCACCAGTCAAAATAAAATCACATCAGAACTTTCTCGTTCCTTCTCCAACATGCCTCCCTTCACTTTATATCTTTTCTAAACTTTTCCCTGGTTCAAATCAAAGCAAAAAAAAAACAAGTCGAGAAATCAAAAACTATCTTCGTTCCTTTCTTCCCAGCTACTAAGTCATGGCCGAACAAAATCTAAAAGGAAATCGCGGCCTTCCCACTTCAAATTTTTCTCCTCCTCCCTTTCTAATTAGCAGCCAAAAACATTCAAAGAAAAAAAAAATTAATCGCAGTTTAAATCAATGGCCGAAGAAAACGAAGTCGATTCGTTCGAGCAAATTAGAGCAGCGATTTCGCTTGAGAAAAATTATAGGCTCGGTTAAAGGGCATCGCGATGGAAGCTCGGCGATGGAATCGCGCGAGGCTACGGCAGCAGGCGATCTAAGTTTGGGGCTGTGGTCGGTCACGCGACGTGGTCGCGGTTGTCGGCAGCGATGAGGCGACGACGTCGGGACATCACGACTGAGGTAGGGTTAGACGAAGTCAAGGCTGCGAGGCCGAGGGCTTCTCTGGTGAAGTCGCACTCGCGTGCGTGAGCATCTGGGTGGTGATGTTGAAGCCGCAGTCGTGATTTAGGGCAGAGGAGATCGCGTCGTCGACTGCCACGACGAAGTGATAGCGGCAATCAAAATCGAGGTCGGCGACAACAGCGGCGAAGCGAGACAGTGAAGGTATAATGTTTTATCTTTAGTTCAATTTAATAAATGCATATATGAATTTATACAGTAAAATAGAAATAAAAGAAAAAAATATAATAGTAATATATATTGTAGGAAAATATAAATGAGGATATATGCATAAAATCTGTTTTACTGTAAGTATAAATACATATATACACAGTTGTAAATTTTCTAGTTTATTTTGAAACAAGGTATTTGATAATTCGCCTTTAATTAACATTTGTATAGGTTAGGAAAAAAAAATATTTTAACAGTGAGGAAAAAAATAAATATACTTATTTAATTGGTAATTTAAAATTATTTTGATACTAGAAGATTTTGAAAAGGAAATTTGTTTAAATTAAATAATTAGCCGATTAAAGTGGTTTAAATGATAATTGATCATTCGATTAGTTCAATATTAATAAAATCATATAATTGTTATACAAGGTTTAAGAATCATGAAAACAAGCTGGATTGGAAATGGATTGCAAAATGAAAGCAAAGGTGAGATCTTCTCACTCAAATTGAAATTTATAGAATTTGAATCTATTGATTGATTGTTTGGATGTGATAGTATATATGATAGTGTGTGTATATATATATATATAAATATATATTTGGTGATTGATTTCCCGCATTATATAGCGGATAAGACCCTATGCGCCGCATAATAGCGGATGATATTTTATAAATCCCATATACTGCGATATTCCACCTCGAAGTGGAATTGGTATTTACTTGTTGTGCTAACATCTGTGGATGCAGGGAAACAGGTTGGAGGGATCCAACTGGATTCCTCAAATAGTATGAATTTGTTTCATATGTTATGTGATATGATTTATTGATAATCTGTGAATGATTTTATTGATAATTGAAATTGTTGAAGGCTATAATTTAGCCGAATGTATTTTTGGTATCGTTGGATACCAGAAATAAATAAAATTGGATTTTTGAATTTAAAGTTGGAAATTTTAAGTAAATTTCTTTTGAAAGAATTGGGTGAATTTTTAAAGAAGGAATTTAAAAGCCTAAAGTTGATTTTTAAAATCTTATCGAATTATTTCCAAAATATGGGAAAAGATATTAATAAATGGGTTTTGAATAGTAGTGTTCGAAAGTTGAAGAATTTATTGAAAATGGAATTTTAAATAATTTGGAAAGAAAAAAGGGATTTATTTTAAAATGGAAATAAATTTCTAGAAATCAATTTGATAATTGATTTGGTATTTGAAATAAATGGAAGAATCAATTTGAAATTTGATTTGGGGTTGAAATAAACTTAGAAATCAATTTGGAATTTGATTTGGTGTTTGAAATGAATATTTGAAAAATCGTATATAAGTGGATATTTGAAAATTTAATTTCATAGTGGAAATAAATGATATCGGGAATTTTATTCCGCGAGTGAAAAATGATTTGAATTGTTTTCAAAGTGATGAAGTATGAAAAGTGACTTGAAATTTGTTTTCAAAATGTTGAAGTGTGGAAAAATATATATCTTGTGAAGATAGTTTGAAAATAAATAATTTGGGAAAGTTATTTAAATCTGATGATTGTTGTGAATGTTGTTTGATAGTTAAATAACCGACTATCAATGTTTGCCTTTGAAATAGCACTTGAATTTGTTTTTAAAAACAAGCGGTCGTTATTCGGTTTAGCCGGGAGAGGACTTTGTGTCATATAACCCATCCCGAATAATGATACGACGTTATGAATTGCAATTGAAGACCGGATTTGCAAGGGCTTCTTTGGAAGTGCCTTCGTTCTGTTCGAACCCGGAACAGACTTGTATGGTTGTATGTCTGACATTACACTTTGAGATATAAAGCTGATTTCTTTCAAATACATTTCTGTTTGGTGGCGGTGAATTTATTCTCTTAGCTTAACACCCTTCTCTGAGACGTACGAGCTCAGAGGTTATGTAGTTGAAGGTTATCAGTGATGTACTCCCAATTTGGTATTGTGGCATGCTGAGTGTTGCTGTGTGTTGATGATCATTCGTTGATCATTTGTGATCAAAGCATGGCTTTCGTGTAAAGCGTAGCTTTGTGGACGAGACCTCATCGGACCTCACACCTCGGAAATGGTCAAAACAGGAAAATGCGGCAAGGTTATGAGGGTCGCTCCCTTTAGGGTATGTCATTTCCTTTTGGAAAAAGGTGGTATCATGGTATGGAGCCTAGATGCTTTACCTGTGTTATGGAATCAATCTTATTTACTGTGTGATTGTTGCTTTGTGATCGAGGGCCCTCGAATAAAGGTCGCAAACGACCGGGGGTGGCATACTAGTGTGTGGAGTTATCTAGTTACAACTTCATTGCACCAAGAAGCATGAGATAACTCGGCCTTGTGTTGGCAGAGAGCTAGTTAGTTCTCGGGTCTTCCCTCTAGAGGCGTACCCATGTGGCAGTAGGAAGTTCCTTAGCCTGACCATTTGTTGGAAATTCCAAAGAAACAATACGAACCTTGTACGGTTTTAGTAGTATAACCTGCTATGGAATGTGGCGGTAACCTGCTATTGAACATAGTAGTTATAGTAGGCATACAATAATGGTTGTATGTTGGCTAAGATTAATATTATACTTTTGAAATGTTTTCCACACTACGCACTAATGATAATATTAAAAAGATTTTGCGTATCAAGCATGTTTGACTATCATAAGGAGAAATCTCCTCCAATTCTGCGTTTGCATTGTGTGTGGCGGGAGGCCTTATGGTAGTTTCATTTTCCAAAAGCATTGCGAATTTCTTTTATTTTCTTTGTGAAAATAACTGTTTTTAAGATCTCACACCAGTCCCACGACTGACCTGGAGTTTATTGTTCCCTTTCTAAACTCTGGGTGCCCACAATTTTCCACACAGGCAGCCTAGAGTCAGTTATCAGGTCATTCTGGAATTTAGAAGTTACTGTGGAGATCTGGAGGCGAGCTAGATGGCGAGACGTATCACTTATATTATTATTCCGCTGTGTATTGTGTTATGTGGACAAGTTTATATAACTGTCCAGTGATGCGTGTTGTTGTTGTAAACTCTGATGATGTATTGTATAAACTGATATAGTTTTTGTTTAAAGATTATTCATTTATCTATTATATATTGTTCCGCTGCAAATGTGAGATTCTGTTGTTGTTTCTATTTCTTTTCTTCTGTCTTCTTCTACCTCTTCTTTTTAACCTGAAGACTCGTACTTTTGTTCCACTTTGAGCTGAATTGTTGTGGAATTTTGTCAGCTCAAAGGGGTACGGATTTGCGAGCCTTTACACTTTTTCTTCTTAGAATGGAGAAATCCCTGCTTATGAAATGGAAACCTCTTCTTATTGGGGTTCTTGCGAACCTCAACATCATCACCACTATCACACTCCTTCTCGATGACCTCAAGATGAAGTGCCGAATCAACTAACTCCTCAAAAGAAAGCTTAAGCTGGAGCATTAAGGACTTCTTAAGATATTTCTTAAGACCAGAGACAACCTTCATATTCTTCTTATAAGAAGTGCTAATGAATTCAAGACCATACTTAGATAAGGCCTCGAATGATGCAACATATTCAAAGACGGAGGACTTCCCTTGCTTCAACTCAAGGAAGCAACGGGCCAATAAAATTTCTCAGATTCAAGAACGAATTTGAGTTCGAATCGTTCCCGAAACTGAGTCCAAGAAAGAACAGACTCATCAAGTTCGGCTATAAGAAGCTCGTACTAATCAAGGGCATGCTCTTGCAATAAGCTAGAAGTTACAAGAACTTGATCATGGTCAGAAAGATCCATACGAGAAAAGATACGCTCGCATGTGCGAATCCAAGCTTGGACCTCAAGAACGGACTCGGAGCCTTTGAATGGCTTTCCACCAAGATGAGAAAAATTACTGCACAGGCGTGCAAATGCAGATTTGCGTGGAGGAGATGCACGAATAGGAGCTAGAGGCTGAGTGCTCCTAAATAACTCCAAAAACTGATCGGCAGACATATAAACGTCGTCCGGATGCGAGCCACTGGATTGCCCAGCATCCGAGCGTCATCCTCTGCCTCTTCCGGCCATTAGCTGAAAGATAAGATAAGATAAAGATTATTCACAAGGTAGATATCATTAATTCAAATATGGGATACTATGGAAAAATGCATTCCTAGACGTATTCCCAAAATTCTATCTACCCCACAGGCACGGAAAGAATAAAGGCACAATGATTCAAAGATTTGTAACATTCGTACTACCCTTTAATGTACCATAATATGTGTCTCTATTCTATGTTTATCATATTTTGTTTTGAACTCAGCTCTGATACCAAGCTGTAACGCCCCACTTCGAGACCCACATTAGCAAAGAGTATTACTAAGTAACACCATCTGCTAATACAGAGAATAGAGCTGGATAAGAGCGACCATCTATAACCTTGTCTTAATTATCTATTGAATACGCCGACAATGCCACTTCTTACTCAAGTGGATCGACATCTCCAATAAATACTTAATACAAAGCCATAGGTGGCTGAAGGATCTATCAGAATAAAATATAATAACTCAAATGTAATACACATCACAGAACAGTAGATCATCACATACATTTACACATATACAGATACATTACAGAGTTTACAAAATGATACATGTCATGTGGTAAGCAAGCCACAATATACAGGCGAGTCAAAAGAATACATATCAGAGTTACAAGCAAAAAGGACTACATAAAAAGCTATAACAAAAATGACGCGGCGGATATTACAAAAACAATGTAGATCGTTGATTGTAGCAATCGGTGGATTGGAAGATACTGAAATGCCCAAATTCGTTGATCCGAAGATACCGAATTCTAGCTATCCCGAACTCGTTGATCGCGCACGATACCGGGTTCAAAGATCTTCAATTCTTCAAGCATTGATCAAGCGCACTTGATTCCGCGAATCGGCTTCTACAATCGTTGAATCGAGCACACTCGATTATCCGAAAGAGGAGATTACACTCAACTACCAATTTAAATTGAAAGCACAAAGCTAACAAAAGAGAATTTTATTCAATATTCAACAACCTTTACAAATGACCATACATGCCTATTTATAGGCTACAACTCAACACAACAGAAAACTTCAAAAATATTACAAGTACTTAGGTCGGAAACGACCTATAGACGACTTACGACCTATCTAAGGTCGGCGACCTAAGACAAACAACACAATACAAGCCTTGTCGACTTACAAACATACAGGTTACGACCTAAAAAAGATACAAACGACTCAAAGACAAACGGCTCACGACTTAAGAAAAATTACAACACATTACAACGACTCTCATAGGTCGTACACGACCTAAAGTACACAGCAGCTTCCCATCAACGACTTACAAACAGAACGACTTAAGACTTCCACGGTTCAGATTAAGTCGGCAATAGAATCCAACGGCAACAGCTACAGTGACTTAAAAACATGCGGCGACTCAAAGACCCCAATGGTGGAGATTAACTCGGCAGAAAATCCAACGACATTCAGGCTTCCGCGACTTAAGAACATGCGCATCAGAAACTTCGCGACCTAAGCTTTAGGTCGGTAACGACCTAAAAAACATGTAGCGACTTAAGGACTTCACGCCTTAACTTCTTGCGACCTGGCTCCTTGCGACCTAACTTAGGTCGTTCCATTTTAGCTCGTAGTACCTTTAACTCGTTGAGTCGTTCAAGCGTTCTACCTTCCAACTCGTTAGGTCATAGACATCCTTCCATAAGTCGTGAGCGACCTAAAAACCCATTAGGTCGTGAGCGACTTAAAACTTCAGCTTTCAACAAATTAGGTCGTAACTCGTCTTCAGTAGGTCGTATTCCATTAGATCGGAGCTCATTAGGTCGGAACTTGTTAATGTGACTGGAATGACGTAAGGTAGCTTCTGTTATCTTGTTAACTCGTAGGTCGTTAGGTCGTTTTCGACCTAAGGAATGGAAGGTCGTTCGCGACCTAAAGAAACTGGCCAATAGCATTAGAATCTTATCCCGGTAGGTCACTGGAATGATGTAGCTAGGTCGTAACGCGCCTGAATGACTTGCCAACTCGTTTTCCTGCATTTTCATCTCCTTAACTCGTTCATTCTTCCTCATATTAAGTCGGGCGTGACTTAGACTTAGCTTGTGATCATGGTTAGGTCGTAGGTCGTTTGAGCGACCTATAGTATCATGATGCTGGCCTGCATCATCTTCCCCTGGTTGGGAGAAATTCGTCCTTGAATTTAAAAGCTTTCTTCTTCGAGACGCTGTCTTCCATTCATTATATAGTTTGACACGGCCCTGGCGATAACCATTCTTGAGATTAAACTTGATTTTTACTTTGGATGTTATGGTTCGAGCTAAATAATACATGGAATTGAACAGACGTGGCATTAGGCAGGCAACATAAGAAAGTGATCTGAGGGAGATGGCATATGAAAAATTGCGGAATAAACTAAGCACTAGATGCCAGATCCACTTCAGGTAGCACAGAACTTCATAAGAATAGGGTCGTATACCATATTGCTTGTGCCAATAGGAAGATGTGATATCGAACCAAAACGTGTCGAAAATGTGAGACGTTATAAGGAAGTTTAAAATCATGGAACGACTTGGGAAATCACGACCGAAAAATTGTGATGACTCATGCTCAGATTCTTGTCTTTCTTTATCCCGTTCAGATGTGTCATCCTCTTGAATCTTCCCTTGATGTGTTGCATCAAACTCCCCTGACTGAAATGAACTCCCACTTGCTTCTACTTCAACATATTTATGTTTATAATTCGGTTCCAAGCAATCGACATTGGCAATGTTAGCAGCGTGGACATCATCCGACAACTTCAACTGACAATCATTCACTTCCTCCTGTTGTATCAACTCTTCTTGTTCTTTCAGACACATAAGATCATATGATCCTGGCAGTAAAATAGCATCTGGTACGAGTTCAGTTTGAGGTTGGATGTCCTGTAGAGATGGTAACTCTTCGGAAAACTCCTCAGAGTATTCGACTTCAGACTCATCGAATTCTGATCCAACTTCCTCATAAACATCAAAATCTTCACTCGTTCCTTGCCCGGATAATACAAACAAGTTAGTACTAATTTCTACCTTTTCGTCAGGCTCTTCCAAGCATACAAGACTAGATTCTTCAAGCGGTTCCTCAGACATCACATCCTCACATTCTTCAAATACTTCATCTTCTTCTGGATTCTCAAAATCAGAATCTTTTCCAGGTTCAATCATCATTGATAACTCATCATCATCTTCTATTTCAATGATGAAGTCTTTCAAAAATAACAAACTATCTGATTCTGCCTTCTCTTCTGTTTCACTCTCGCTTTGTTCATGCTCCTTGGAAACTAAGGAATTTATACTCGGCTGACTCTCATCCATAAGCTCAGGTGTCAAATAATAATCCTCCATTGTCAAATGAATTTTCTCCACTCCGAACACAGCTTCTTCTTCTATACTATCAACATCAAACTTTGGTAATGAAAAGTAGTCAACTTCTACCTCCACATACTTTGACTCAATTTCTTCTTCAACATCAAATTTCGGCGGTTGATAAAAATCAATTTCAACAGTCCTTCTCAACAAATTACATTCTTCGTTCTCCAACTCAACCTCTTCATTTTCGCTGTCAAACTTTAGTGGTAAGGCTGCGAATGATTTTGTAGGACCAACCTCTTCAAGCTCTTCAAACATTGGCTTAACCTTCTCGAGATTTTTAGACTCTTCACTTGCCTCATACCTAACCAATGTTTCAGCACTACCTTCCGATTCTTCAGCACTTTCGTCGAAAGATACTGGACTAGTTGGTTCCTCTTCCTCTTCTGTCTCGCTTTTAGAAGAATCATCCACATCCTCGCTTTCATATTCCTCTATAACAAAGGGTTTTCTCTGGGACTTTGTACATTCAAAACTTCGATGGCCAAATTCCTGACAATGATATTGCTTAACTCGTTCATCAACACTTGACTTCGTGATTCCATATACAACTGGTTCATTGACTCTCTTAAAAACATTTCTACTGTAATGAACAACATGATTTTGATTGCTGGAGTTTGGAACCACAACCTTTCCTCGACTCCCTTGACTCAACTTCTGCAATTGTTGATCAATACGAGCTTGATAATTGTAGGGTAAGAAATTTGCCTTCATCATCCTTTTCATCTTATCCCACTTGACAATTTTAGACTTCTTCATCCTCTCTCTGGTTGACTTAGTTTGTTGCCACCAGTCCATGGCTTTTCCTTTCAAACTTGCAGCAACTAGCTTCACTTGACGATCCTCAGGAACGTAGTTGAGCTCAAAAACATTTTCAACCGTGGATAACCAGTCCAAGAATTCCTCTGCTTGTAGTCCACCTCGGAATTCTGGAATCTCCGTATCCTTTCTTGATTTCCATGTATAACCATTCTCTTTAATATTCTTGTATCGATTTTGCCCTTGACCAGAATATCGAAAATGAACACGATCACCATAACTTTCCTCTTCAAAATTAGTTGAACTTCGTCGTCGATTCTGAACATCGACTCTTCTATGCCCATGCACGTCCTCTCTACTTCTTTTCTCATAATCATAACGTGGCGACACTCTCCGTTGATTTCGATTCATGTCCAACTTCATTCTCTCTACTTTCTCGAAATCCTTATCGAATCTTTCATCACTACGTTGCTTCTTCTGTTCAGGATCTTCTCTCTCATATAAATCTGCAACACTATGATGACGGTTAACATATCTCGAAGGCATGATCAAGCCTTCAAACTTTGACTTTCGGCTCCACTCCAAATTTCAAACACCTTTCGAACTTAGATCCAAAATGAAATGGATCGAAAACTCCCACTTTGTAGCAAATCGCGATGAACACGATGGACAAAGTTTCGGCCTCCAATTCAATTTCGATCAATCAATCTTCGAATAATGATGAACTCTTCACTCTCGATCACGGCTTAACACTCCAAGCTCGGCTATTCACTTTCAAACTTTAAATTCTCGGCTCCAAGACTCGATCTAACTATGATTGGTTAGAACAAGCTCTGATACCAAACTGACGCAGCGGATATTACAAAAACAATGTAGATCGTTGATTGTAGCAATCGGTGGATTGGAAGATACTGAAATGCCCAAATTCGTTGATCCGAAGATACCGAATTCTAGCTATCCCGAACTCGTTGATCGCGCACGATACCGGGTTCAAAGATCTTCAATTCTTCAAGCGTTGATCAAGCGCACTTGATTCCGTGAATCGGCTTCTACAATCGTTGAATCGAGCGCACTCGATTATCCGAAAGAGGAGATAGGAGATTACACTCAACTACCAATTTAAATTGAAAGCACAAAGCTAACAAAAGAGAATTTTATTCAATATTCAACAACCTTTACAAATGACCATACATGCCTATTTATAGGCTACAACTCAACACAACAGAAAACTTCAAAAATATTACAAGTACTTAGGTCGGAAACGACCTATAGACGACTTACGACCTATCTAAGGTCGGCGACCTAAGACAAACAACAGAATACAAGCCTTGCCGACTTACAAACATACAGGTTACGACCTAAAAAGATACAAACGACTCAAAGACAAACGGCTCACGACTTAAGAAAAATTACAACACATTACAACGACTCTCATAGGTCGTACACGACCTAAAGTACACAGCAGCTTCCCATCAACGACTTACAAACATAACGACTTAAGACTTCCACGGTTCAGATTAAGTCGGCAATAGAATCCAACGGCAACAACTACAGTGACTTAAAACATGCGGCGACTCAAAGACCCCAATGGTGGAGATTAACTCGGCAGAAAATCCAACGACATTCAGGCTTCCGCGACTTAAGAACATGCGCATCAGAAACTTCGCGACCTAAGCTTTAGGTCGGTAACAACCTAAAAAACATGTAGCGACTTAAGGACTTCACGCCTTAACTTCTTGCGACCTGGCTCCTTGCGACCTAACTTAGGTCGTTCCATTTTAGCTCGTAGTACCTTTAACTCGTTGAGTCGTTCGAGCATTCTACCTTCCAACTCGTTAGGTCGTAGACATCCTTCCATAAGTCGTGAGCGACCTAAAAACCCATTAGGTCGTGAGTGACTTAAAACTTCAGCTTTCAACAAATTAGGTCGTAACTCATCTTCAGTAGGTCGTATTCCATTAGATCGGAGCTCATTAGGTCGGAACTTGTTAATGTGACTGGAATGACTTAAGGTAGCTTCTGTTATCTTGTTAACTCGTAGGTCGTTAGGTCGTTTTCGACCTAAGGAATGGAAGGTCGTTCGCGACCTAAAGAAACTGGCCAATAGCATTAGAATCTTATCCCGGTAGGTCGCTGGAATGATGTAGCTAGGTCGTAACGCGCCTGAATGACTTGCCAACTCGTTTTCCTGCATTTTCATCTCCTTAACTCGTTCATTCTTCCTCATATTAAGTCGGGCGCGACTTAGACTTAGCTTGTGATCATGGTTAGGTCGTAGGTCGTTTGAGCGACCTATAGTATCATGATGCTGGCCTGCATCAAAAAAGGAGCTAGCGGAATAGTCCATGCGGAAGCAAAATAGGCTAAGTCCAATGTACCTAACCTGAAACAACTTGGTCTGGCCTGAGTATAAAATACACGGGTCAGTCTGGCTAAACAAATCAATTAGATATACTAATGATAATGAACATACAAAATCATAAAGTACCACAAATATCTCCAAAAGAGATAACCAAATCATCTAACATAAGATGAATCAAAACAAGCCTCATAACATCGGCAACTCAAATAAACCAAGGATATCATATCCCAAAACAAGCCAAAAGGCAATTAACAAATACCAATAAAGGTAACACAAGTTTCCACTAGGTAATCGCTATATCTCGTGTGGTTCAAAGAACCTACACCGAAGGGCGATACTCTAGGGAAATATAATTGTCAAAGAAACAAAAGATACTTGAGCTCAGTACTGTATAACAACGATCCATATGCCCGAAGGCAACGCGCGAAGGCAACAAACCATAGTGGCGGTACTGGACACCACTGTCCGGCGGAATGTGTCACAACTCTCAGAAAGGAACCCGAAAAATGTTAACGTGAGTCCCATACCACACGTTCGCACTAAACGGTTTACTAACCGTTAGTCCACACTCAAAGAAGTACAAAGTTCATCTCATCTCATCGGTAAACCAGACCCAGAGGTCAAAACGATCAAACGAATAGATTAGGAATTAACTGAAAAGATGAACACACGTGTTCATAGCACATGTTTTCTCTAATCATTTAATTCTCCTCCCTCTTCGCTCGGAGTGCAAAATTGTGTGTGTTTTATATAAAAATTATAAATTGGAGAAACGGACTTTTAATATAATTTAAAAGGACCATTTTATAAAAACCCGTGTACGAATCCAAAAGGAATCATCAAAGTCAACTAAAGTGGAACAACTAATTGGAGAAAGAAGAATCGATCAAAAATTGGAATCCCACACAAAATAGGCAAATTGGGCTGAGACAAGCAGATTCAGACGTCTGAATTGTATATTTCAGACGTCTGAAACTGGTGCTCAGGCAATACTTTGCCTAGGCCGAAGATGGCCAAATCATATCGAAAGCAATCAGATGAGTGATGATAGCTAGGGGCTTACGCCAAACGACTACCCAACCTTAGAGACTCATCAATACATTCCAACCAATATGCCCAAACAAACATATAAGGATTTTCATAGATTTTGACTTCAAACGCCAAAAATTGGAATATTCATCAAACCAATTCAATTCAAAGATAAATGGACAAGGGTGATATGTTAGGGATTGCTACCTAACACTATCAAAGATATAGATGTAAATGTGTGTTCAAAAAAAAACTCACCTTTTAAACCCAAACACAAATGATAAGCTCTGGAACAAGCAATATGTAATTTCTCTTCAACAATACCTCAAGAACTTCAATCTATAATCAAAGATGAAGTTTTCCCTAAGTTAAGATATTAGGAATTTATTAGAATTTGAAGAGGGATTGAGATGGAGAAGATGAATAGAAGGCTTACCTAAGCTTCTCCTGGATTTTGGACTTGAATTTGAGTTTGCAAATGAATCTAATGCTTAGGAATTTCCATTTCCCATTCTTTCCCCCATTTTTGCTGAAGCTTGAATGTTAGGAAAATAAGTATGAAGTGAAGAGGAGAGGTGGACAGAGCTAGGGTGTTAAGATGGGTTAGTGGGCTGAAACCCAAACCCAAAGCCCTAGTAGAAAAATAGCAAATTCTATTCAACTCCAAACATATCGATGGTTATACTCAAAAAAGTCGCAAACACCATTTTGAATTCAATGGAAGTGGTCTCAAGTTCAAATTGTTGATTCTCAACTTCATTCCTGATTCAGACGTCTGAAATTTCCAAACCAGACGTCTGAATCTGGAAAAATATGAGTTCTCAAACTCCATTCAGACGTCTAAAGTGAACGATTCAGACGTCTGAATCTGGAAAAACAGATGTTGTCCAGAACAATATTCAGACGTCTGAATCATCCATTTTAGACGTCTGAAAATGGCAATTTTGGCCTACATCCTTTCTGGTTTGATTCGAACAATTTTATACGTCTGAATGCTTCATTTCAGACGTCTGAATCCCTGTATGAAAGTTTCCATCAAATAGGCACCTCCGAATCGATCCACAAAGACTTTTCACTAATTCGACTGTTCTATTTCGAAATAGTGACATTTTCGGACTTAAATCCGACTAACGATGCTATACTTAAACAAAATATTTAAATATAAAATCGTAAAATATGCGGGTTGTTACAACTTGAGCTAAACGTCCTTGACATTTTATACTTTATTTTGAAAGTTGTTATTAAAAAATGGTGGAATTTTGTGTGAAATGTCATGAACTTTTGAATCCTTCATGATTTAATGTTTGCCTTTTAATTTTCAACTTTAAATCTTAACAAATATTAAATTGCAAATTTTATACATACATATGTTTTTTTAATTTTAAAACACAGTTTGCAATTAAATATATATGTGTGTATATATGTGTGTATGTTTATAAAATGGACTTTTGTATAAAATAACAAATTTTACTTTAAAATTCTTCCTATGCTAAAAATTGATTCATACTTGTTAATTATATATTTCAAAATATGAAATATGGTCAAAATTAATGTTAATATGCATATATGTTTAAAAGTTTAATTATTATTTGGAAATGGCATTAAATGAATGAGTAAAGAAAGGAGGAAAGTCCACCATCTTTTCATTTTCATAAATGCCTACTTTAATTCATTAATTGTCTTGTTATAGATATAAATTATCTTTTATCTATTAGTAAATATTTTTTAACCTATTATATGTAAGTAAACTTTGTACACACATATATTACTATTATTCACAAGTTTTTAACATGATAGTATAGACAACAAAGGAATATATAAAGAGCAAATGTGTTCGTTGTGGTGTAAATCTCAACACCTATATACGTACACATTACCTATGTACACTGCTTATATATTGCAGTTACACCATACAAATATGAATGTATTTGATACATCATTATTATATATTTGAATTGAAATAGAAATGAGACTTCCTTTTAACCAAATTAAATGAAATAAGATTTTATTTCAAACTTTATTAGACTGAAAATAATAATCTTTTCGACTTCATAGGCCCAATAAATACAAAAATAGGAAAAAAATACTTGAAATCTACTTATTTCACCCGCTTTGGACTAGCCCGGTTTCAGCAAAAAGTACATTGGTACTTACTGAGTTTCTACTACGATAGAAAAATACATACTAAAAACTTACCTTCAACTTAGGCAAAAAATTTGTGAGAAAGAAAGCGATTGAATCACATCAAAAATTATATTGCGTTGCCACAATGAAAGCAGTATATGTGCACAAAGCTATAACACTAGGAATGGTTCCCATCATTGAGAACCCAAAAACACATTGCAATAATAATAATGCCATATAGATTAAAAATGGAATCAATAGATTAATAAAAGGTCAAGATATGTTCTTCATAATTACCATGTGATAGAACAGTTTATTAGTGATGTAACGACCTGGAATTTTAAACACCTCGTATTTAAATATTTGAATTATTTAAATATTCGAGTTTTTTATTTAATGTGAATAAATGTGATTTTATAACCTTGTTAACTCCTATTTTATTTATAACTAATGAAGGAAAATATGTTTTAGAAATTTGTCTATAAAAATAAATAATTTGAAGAAATATCAATATGGCCGAAAATCATTTTATAGATAAAACAACTTTTGCTCAATAAAAGTTGTTCGAACCCTTTGTAACTTGTATAGCAACATATGAAGACATTTACAACAATTGAAATAACCTAACTTCTTAAGCAAAGATTAATATAAACCAAGAATTAATTAAAGGGAAATAAGGCCTTGATTTAAGGCATGGAAGGTGGAGTGATTTAAGGAAAGCATGGTGTGCATGTGCCAAAGCATGGAGAAGAGGGGAGACTTTCTTGGCGCCAAAGTGGGGCTCATATTTCAATTGCTAAAGCCTTGCCTTTGTATCTCATTCTTCTCATAATCTTATTTCGAAAAATTTTCAAAAAAAATAAAAAGAATTATAACACTTCTTTGTCCTTCTTAACTTTTCAAAACATATTCAAATCTTTTCCTATCCTCCTCAAACTTAACCAAAGTTCATAAATCACATAGAATACATGTTATAACATCTTAGAAGTGAAGAAATGAAGAGAATTTGGGGCACCACCTAAAGGCTGTGAGCTCCATAAGGAAAATATTGCCTTGGGCCGTAAGCTAGTAAAGGTAGGAGGTGGTTTGTTTAGTTGTTTGGTTGAGATAGGAAGATGGAAGCTTGGTGGTGGCTTAAGCTTGGTTGCATGCTTGTGTAAGGGTGAGTTTACTCACCATATAAATGAATATGAAGTGTTTATATTGTTGGTTGAAACTATAATATGTTACTTTACTTTATATTATGATGTTTGATTTTGATATTTGCTTTGGAAAGCAAATGACATATGTAACTGATGGATATGGACTTGTATGACTTGTTTCATAGCCTTGAAATAAATCACATAGGGTTTGGTTGGACTTTGATTTGAATCAGACTTGAATTGAAATGGTTCTATAGTGACTAGTCACTATAGAAGCACTTAGGAATTTCTTTTGTTCGGTAATTTCTCGAGACTTTTGTAGCAAGATTCTTAAACGTTTCTTGCCATATTTGTGTTGAATTATGAGTATAGTGTTCTCTATTAAAAAAATAGACTCTAAAAAGTTCAATAGCCCATCTAAAATCGATAAACATGAAAGTGCGTAAAACTACCTATTTTAGAGCCTATTATAACACCCAAAGATAGCACTTTTTAGCTACTGTCCTTAACTTCGAATACTTCAAAATCAATTCAAACTTAGGTATTTTTTTCCAATATTTTTGCAAGTATTTTATAACATATATTAGAGTATTTTGAAAGTGGTTTGGAATTTTTATATATTTTTAATAATTTACCGTGAATTATTAAATGTTTTAAACAATATTGTTAGTATTTTAAAGTACTTTTAAGTATATATAGTTGTTAGAAAATTTAGTTAAATATTTTATTAAAATAAATAGAAACTTATGTAATATAATATCTTTTTAAATTGTGATTTTCTATTATTTAATATTTTATCTTATAAATAATTTGTATATATGTATATGTATAATTCTTAAAAGGTTTTTGAACAAAAATAAATGTTTACAAAGTGGTTTAAGAGTGCTTAGTGGCTTATGCATGTTTGTTTGTTTAACTTGTTTATGAAAAGTTAATAATACTATACTTCAACACTAAAGCCGACGAAGTAGACTTATTTATTTATGAGAGTTGAAATTGATATTCGAATGGGTATAGAAGTAATAGTGCTCTAACTTACTAGCTTTACCCTTGACCAAGGAAAAGTTAAGTTGGAAAGGTCGGAAACGTGTTAAGTATACGAACCTTGATTTCTATAAGCAGACGTTTTTTGAACTAGATAGTCGATTAGTGAACTATCAAACTTGATCAAATAAAAATAACTAAATGGATTTGGGTTGTAGTAAACATTGTTTAAATAACATTTGTTTTTAACCCTTATTAATTGTACTTAGGAATATAATTAGGACTTTAATAAGAAATACTTTAAGGATAATTATAAATGAAATGTTTTTGGTTTTTTGTGATAATGTTTAAGTAACACTTGTCTTAAGCTCTTATAAATGTAATTTGATCTTTAAAAGAGATGTTTAAAGATAATGATTAAGTGTGAAGTATTTTGGATTTGTAGTAAACAAAGTTTTAGTAACATTTATTATTAAACCCTTGAGTTATATTTTAAAGTGGAAAAAATATATTATGAATATATTTAGATCTTTAATAATGGAATTTTAATGATTGTAATGAGTACTGAATCTTTTAGAATAAAGATAGAAAAAGCATATGTTTAAAATATAAAGAGAGAAGGGTTTTATAGTAACAATATTTAGGTAACATTAGTTTTTAACCTTTTTGATTATAGTTTGAAGCAAGTAAATTTTGTTAAATCATTTGTGAATATGCTTATACCGTGAAGATAAGTATATGAATACTTTTTGAAGTATTGAAAAGAGTATAAATGAATAGTGATGTAGTGGAATACAAGTATATAACTTTTATAAGAGAAATTAAATATATATACAAGTATATAAAGGAAGTTTGATTAAGGGTTTATTAATTAATAAATGAAGTTTTAATTAGTTAGGAGTATTAATTAATAAAGGAAGTTTTAATCAGTTAGGAGTTTTAAATAATAAAGGAAGTTAAAGGAGTATTAATTAATAAAGCAAATTTTAATTAGTTAGGAGTATTAATTAATAAAGGAAGTTTTAATTAGTTAGGATTATTAATTAAAAAAGGAAGTTTTAACTAATTAGGAGTTTAATTAGTTAGGAATATTAATTAATAAAGGCAAATTTTTTAGGAGTTTAGTTAATTAGGAGTTTAAATCAATTAGGAGTTTAACTAGTTAGCAGATTTAATCAAATAAGAGAAGTATTAATTAATAAAGGAAGTTTAATTAAATAAGGGAAGTATTAATTAATGAAAGAAGTTTTATTTGATAAAAAAAAGTTTTACTAATAAAAGCAGTTTTAAGTAATAAAGGATTAATTAATTAAAAGGGGGATTGGATGTCTTTATGTGACTTAGTTATGCTTTGTGTGAATTAATCGTGCTTTGTGTGTTATGGAATATATTTAGTCATGTACTTAGAACTAAAAGCTGATAAAGTAGACTTGTTCTATATGTGAGAAGTAGGATTGATGATTCGAGTTGGGTATAGAAACAATTATGCTCTAACCTACCGAGCTTCACACTTGACCAAAGGATAGCAGAAGTTGAGAATATCGAAAACGTAATAAGTATACTAGACTTAGTTTTCATATGCAAATGTTCTCATTGTTGTTGAATTTGACCAGAATTATCTTAGGAAATATCTAGAAGGAGCACAGGAATTATACGGTATGGTTATTGACTTGGTGATGATATAATATATGTATAAACTCGTTTTGCTCTTCTAGGATAAATGATAAGGAAGTCCGTTTGGATTGGAGATGATCTCCACCCTTATGTATTGTCCATTTATTTCTAAAAGAACCGAAATTGAGTTTATCAAAAATTTATTGAATGGTTTTGCAGCGTCCTGTAAGCGGGAGAGTGTACTTATATGAGATGACTTGAAACTGTAACCACTTCAAAACCATATAAGTGATCAATGTTCGGGAAGCGGTTATGAAGCGAAATGTTATAGAGCTGCACTCTCTATCTTGAGGGTTATTCCAAGAGAGAGGACAGCGTTAGCATTCGTCAGTGGACTTATGCTGGAATCTATGTGGAGATTCAAGATCTGATCGAAATGTTTCAATCCATGTAGAGATTCGTGATCTATTCAGGATGTAGGAATCCATGTGTGGTTCCGAGATCTAATGAGATGCTAGAATTCATTTGTGGTTCCGGGATCTGTTCGTGTTGTGGGTCATGTGTTAGAATGCTGAACGTGACTTCACCATCAGAAATGACATAAACCAGAGATAGATTGCATAGCCATGAGGTTTAGCTAACCCAAGTGTGCAGGCAACTCCATTCTAGTGTTGCTTACGGATATGCATGCGAGAGTGATGTCACTAGGCCCACGTATACATGGGCCAACTATGTTTTTCTTATGGTATATTCCCTAGAGATATACGCTGCTCGAATGGATATATCTGATCCTTGTGCAAGAGGACCATTCTTGATGTACTGAGGGCACCTCTTTAGAAATCCTAAACAATTATACGAATGCGCCTTAGTGGTTTTGATCGTGTACCTAATATTTTTGTGGTGTATATGCAGCATAGCTATATCTTATTTATATTCTACACCTTGGACATTATCTAGTGTATCATAATATGTACTTATTACATGGTTAGCTCTTTTGAAGGGAAAACCAATTCGGTGATTTGGTTGGTCTCAAAAGACGCTATTATATATCACCTATATTTCTTGATTTTCTCACACTAGACTTTTATCTGACCCTTGGTTTTATTTTGCCCTTATTTCCGTGGGTGCTCTTTCGAGTAGTCTGAGAAAACCAGATTTTCTTTGATAATTCATTGGAGCTCTCGGAGAGGAGCTGGATGTTTACTTACTGCATTATTTATTTCTGCTGCACTACTTTATGTTTATGTGTATGTGCGTGTGTATCAGCAATAGTAAAAACAGATTGTTATAACTGTATAGGTTGATAATTGTACTTAGATTAGTAACTCTGAAATATTAGGTATATTAGAGTAGCTGTAATAGCCGGAGATTTTAAACCCTCGAAAATCGACACCAATACGTCCATTGTATTCTGTCCCAAGCAATCAAATGCCGGAAAAACTGATTGTTAGGGGAAAAGAAAGAAGAAAGAAAAAGAAAAGAGAATAAGAAGAGAAAAGAAACTAAAAACAACATAGAATCTCACAATCGCAGTGGAACAATATATAATATAATATTAATGATCTTTAGAAAAGAGAAACTGTTATATACATATATCAATCAAAGTACAACAACAAATTACAATCATCAGCCCGTCCTCACAAATGCTGATGATTTCAATAATAAAGCAGCGGAAAATGAACATAAACGTGAATACGAGTTGGAGACCTCCAACTCGTCTCCTGAGCTCCAATGCATCTAAAGCAATCTGTAAATACGCTCGGTCTGACCCGAGCATTATAATAAAGTAACACTCGAGTTAGTCTGAAAAACCAATGTGAGAAAACACATCCAACTGGATTTTAAAGTTATAAATACCATTTGAAATAAAAGTATCTCGTAAGACCATGTTGCACATAAACACGGACGAGTTTTTACCTTACGATAGCTAAAATATTTTACAGAATATCCTCTGATATTATAATAATGTCTAGAATACAAATACTTGTTAATCATAGCCGAAATTGTTACATTAATTAAATTCCAGCATAATAGGTACACAACTAAAACCGTAAAGGCTCGTACTAGAGAATGGATTCCATACAATAACTGGACTACTGGGGTACCGTCCGTCATGGTGCATCTCTAGATAAAAGAACACCGAGGACCTCGCATGGATCCTCTGCCAACACAGAACCAACCTACCCCTTCCTAGATAGTACCGAATATGATCACCCTTCCGTTAGTTGACCCCGAAGAAAATAGATGAGCGATAATATCGACTCTAAATAGGGATGATCATACCCTACTTGGGAGCGACCCACTTAGCCCTGCTGCATCTCCCATGTTTTAGTCATTCCCGGTTGATGAGGCTTGAGGCCACGTTTCACATTTATATAGCACTTTCCACTTGGAATGCTAACACTACCCTCCAGACAAACAATGCAATGCCATCATTCATCCATACAAGTTTGTTCTGGGACTGAACGAAATGCTTCAGAGTTCCATCTTCAATTCCATCATCTTCAAGATGACTTCACTTCAAAACGCTTGTGTTGGATCGAAGTGCTTTTCAGATAACGTATCTAATCTCGGTCTCTTCGAAACAACATTTGATAATTTCCGGTAAACTCAACCCCAATTCTTTAGGAAAGAAATAGTCAAAGATAAGAGCGGAGATCACCTCATAACCGTTAGTGGATGGATTTCCTTATCATTTGTCCTAGGAGAACATAATGAGATCCATACGCATAATATAACATCATCGGAGAAGACTTTTCCATATAACTCACATGTTTCTCCTAGATATTTCCAAATTTACGTTTTGGGTCCAAATACGATAGTCAGTTATTTAACTAATGAATAAACGAACATTCAAATCAGGGATTCAAATTCCATAAGGAAAACCAAGAATGATTAAGCACATAAGCAACCACTAACTTCCTTTTAATCAATCTTTTATTAAATAAATCCACTTTGTAAATATTTGAATCAAAATCCTTTTTACAAAGATACACATATATACATACATATATACATACATACATATATACATATATACATATATACATATATATCCACAAATCCCTGTTTCTCAATACTTGGAAAGATATCCATATACTTATCTCAACGGTGTAAGTATATTCACCAAACATTGAGGAAGATTTCCTTTTTATACAATTCTGAAATCATTTATAAACTCCATTATACATCCACAAAACAATTTATAAAACTCCTTTTATAAATCTATAAACCCATTTATAAAATTCCTTTTTCTAACATTTTATAAGGTTCCTTTTATAAAAGCCACATCTGTTTATAAAACTCCATTTATTAATCTAAAAAATAATTATAAATAAATTCTAATCGTTTACTTTTAACACTACTGTATACTAATAACATTATAAATCAATAAATATGAACTTTAAAAATTTTAAAATAATAATTAATAAATTCAAAAAAATTCTTAAATAAACGATATTAATTTATCTTCGACATTATTATAAATAATAATAATAAATTTCCAAAAGTTTATTGATAAATAATTATGGTTAATTTCAAACCATAATAATAATTTAAACAATTAACTTTTCAAAATATTAAAATACTTATAAACAACTTTAAAACAATTTTACTGTAAATACACAACCTTTAAAACATAAATATACTTCTTTAATAAAAATCCCTACTTACATTTCAACATAATCATTTCCATATTTATAAAACTATGTTTATAAATCTCCTTCTATTTTATAAAACTTCCTTTTTACAAAATCCCTTTTATTTATAAAGCCCCATTTATAACTCTATCCTTTTATAAATCTCACTTTTAACTTTCAAAATAGAATCAACTATTTTTCTAAAACAACATTCCACATATTACTATAAATCCACAATTGTGATTTATTTTCCAAATTTACCCAGTGATAAAGTTTCCCATTATTTATAAACACCATTATTTATAAACCCCGTTTATAAATCTATCCTTTTATAAATAAATACGATTTTACAAATCTTCACTTTGTTTGTAAAATGTCACCTTTTTTCCACATTTATAAATAAATCTTGATATATGTATATATACACGCATCATTTTATATAAAACGGTTAATAAATAATTATACTGAATTATTTCTATCTTCTTTTAAAACCAAATTCCTTTATAAAAAACGCACTTATTTAAGATTTTTAGGAATCTTTATCCACACTTCAAAAATCTCTATTAAAAATATTCCATAAAACTATTAATTTATGATCTCTAAAAATCATACTTTAATTTTACAATAAAATTTCTTCTTTAAATAATTCAAGAAAAATTATTAAAAACATATATATTTTCCAAAATTACTTTGAAATCCCTTTTTAAATCAAATCATATTTTTTTATAGTATTTCAAAATACCAAAGATAAGGCCTAGTGCTACTAAAGCATTAAATAAGCAAAATCATATCCATGACATCGATTTTGGCATCCAACATACCATATGCCAAATTATATGAAAAATAAAATTAATAATGTGTGGAATCCTATTGGATCCCTCCAACCTGTCCCCCTACATCACATACAACATATAATCGAATAATGTAAATCAACTGTTTCGAGGCGGGATCGTATACAAAGGGTCATCCGCACTTACATAGGAACGTAATAGGTTCTCATCCGCTCCAGGGGCGGGAATATATCCAAACCAACAGTATAAAATAGTAAATCATCCAAACAGTCAATAACAATCAACAATAAAATATCTACACATCCAATAAATATTTTTTATTGACTATATAATATTTCTGATAAACCAAAAAGGTGAGATTAACTCACATTGATTCCAGAAGTCGCTAAAGCGCTCTGGTTCGAATTGAAATAGAATGGACGTTCAGTTTTAACCCAAATTTCTACGATCTTCAAATCTATCCAATCCAACTCCATAGCGTAGTATTCATCAATAAGATTGCAACGCAACCTATCACATTTGATTTGGACCTCGTAGAAAAAAGTTATAGCATTTATAAATTTATATTTTTTTAATTACCAATTAAATATGTTAATTATATAATTAATACATATCCACGTTTAAACATTCTTCCCTCTTTCATGCTTCCATTTCTAGGTCGCGCTTCCATTTTTTTTTCGTTTAATCGCGACCTTCCTAACCACCGCCCCCGTCGCCTGCCGCCGCAGCTCCGCCTAAGTTCACGCCCGCACCACCCACGCGCATAATCCAATTGTCGAGAAAACAAAACCATGCTACCAGGAATGCACCCCCTAGCGCCGCCTCAGGCGATCGCATGTCAATCCATCCGGGCATCGAGTCGAGCTCCACGATGCGAACGCTTCTTCAGTTGAAGACGTTGGCCAATTCGACCTCTAGAGGCTTCGATGAACTATGGACATTGGATGGCCTTGAGTTAATGGGGGCTGCAATTCCATTTTAGGGTTTTAAGTTTGAAAATGAATGTTTTGATGGCCTTATATAGAAAATTTTCAACACATTATTCACCCGTTAAAATTTTGAACTCCAAACGAGGCGTGCCGCTTGGCGTTCTATATATAATACCCCTATTCCGAACAAAATGAAACTAGTCTCGAGACCTAATTCGATCATATACAAAAGATTGCTTTTCAAACACAGTTATATTATATAAATTCTTGAAATTAATTTCTAAGCATTTCGATCTCGCACGTCCAAATGATATGTCCAATCGCCACGAAATTCAACGGCATACTATAGTATATTATTGCGGATCCAATGAAACTAGTTTCGTCCAATTTCGAGACAGTGTCCCGAAAGGCTTATTAGAAAGCCCAAATTAGTCACCTTTATATCTAGATTAAAAGTTTACTATCTTCATTTTTATTTAAATAGAATTTCAATCAATTTTCGAAATCATTTTCATTTACACAAAATTCAAGATTTAATTATTTAGATAGTTCCTAATATTAATTTAAATACTTTAATTATTACATAAATCGTTATATTTGAAATTCAAGTTATTTAACTTATAAATTAACTTGTCAGTATTTAAAAATAATTCAATATTCCAAATTCAATGACTAAAATTTTGGGTCGTTACATTCTTCCCCTTTAAAAGAATTTCGTCTCCGAAATTTGTAAGGTAAGAAAATACCTCCAAACCCATCAACTTTTCAAAACTAATTAGTTGAAAAACATTATAAAATTTCTAAATCTTTAAATTCATTTATAGATTCCAACTAATATCATCCATTCATTCATTCCAAGTTATAACATAACATCAAATTTTAGTTATCAAAAACTTTTTCCAAAATTCTGAAAAAATTTCTAACTCTTAATTTTACAAAATATTCCGCCAGCGTCTCCTTTACGCGGCTCGATCGGAAAAATTTCCAGTATATATATATATACACAATCACAAATATACATCTCATCTTCGAGGATGAGGCATCCTATTGGAATAAAATATAAAACTACGATATGTAATACGAGATGTGTACCTTATTTTTGTATTTCAAGCATATACAACCAATATAATGCGAAAGCGAGCACCAAATGCGAAGCATATGCCATCCGCACCTATTAGTCACTCAACACTCAATGAGAACATGTATAGGGAAAGTAATATTAATATATAACATAGACTATGTGATATCATATGCAAATGTAACAAATGCAACAAGAGAAGCCATCCAATAAATAATATTCATCCAACTAATTCATAAACATATCAATTTTCATTTTCTCCGATGTCAACATTTAATTCATTATGCCCGTACGATGTACATATACCATTCATATGCAAAACCATGCCCGATTGCTCACTCGATCACACAATTTCACTTCCAAACTAGTATCGTTCACACGACCACTCTAGTGGACTCGGATCCGGTTCCTTGATTAGAAACCGCTGTTCTCTTTGTATAGCCATATACTATGATTGAGAATATCAGAATCAATTAAAAATCCATATCCAGTGTTTGCCATTGAGAATCGAGTGAAAAATCCTAACTCGGACCGATGTAAATCATCTCGAAATCATATACTCGAATCTGGATCAAACAGTTATGCGAATAAATAATATACGTACAACTTACGTATTTATTTCAATTAGTTTCTTAGCTATACCAAATTCTTTTTATTCACATTCATTCCATTCTCATTCATTTTATTCTCATTCAATTCATTTACATTCAATTATTTACATTCAGTTGATTTACATTCAATCATTTACATTCAATTGATTTACATTCAATTAATTACATTCAATTATTCACATTCAATTGTTCACATTCAGTTAATTTACATTCAATTGTTCACATTCAATTATTACTTAGTATATTTCTTTCAATACTAATATCACTTAAAAACATTCCATCAAATTTTTACTTATGTTCATTATAAACATTTTATACAACACTTCTTATGTTTATTTTCACTTCATAACTTAAGTTCATATTCAATTCTATCAAACAACATTTCAAAACATATTCAATTCACTAATTTATTTCATTAATTCATTTCATTTAACTCATTTTGCAACCTAAGTTGAATTTCATTTTACAACTTAAGTTCATATCCATTTCATTAATTCATTTCCAATCAAATTCTATTTCACTTAGCTTTGCTTAAGTTAAATTCCATTTCAAAATTCATTTTATCTAACTTAACTTAAGTTAAATTTCATTTCATAGTTCAGTTTAAAATTTACTTTTCTTAACATTTATATTCAAAAATTTAAAAAAATTTAATGTAACAATTCTCAAAATTTATATGTTATAAAACTTATTTTCTCATATTTTCACAAAACACTTAATTTAAAATTTCCATAGTTTAAACACCCCGTTTTATTTATTTCAAATCATTTTGAAATCATATATATACATAATCCATTTGTATATCAAATCATTCTTTTGAATTTTAAAATCAAAACTAGTTTCACCAAAACAAAACTCCAATGGTACCAATCCATCACTTAGAAACTCGAAAATGAACGCCGACGATGCTGCAGTCATCATCAGAATTATTTTCCAACGACTGAAGTGAGTTCAGTGCATCCTTAACACTTTTAAATTCCTTTTAAAAATATTTCTAATCAAAATACTTTCAAAATAATACTATTATTATTCTTCTAAAACCTTTGAAAAATAATTCTCTAAAATCAATGCGATTTAACACATTTCTTGTTTTAAATCCATGTTTATTTGAAAATCGTATTTATAAATATACTTATACAATTTCATTTCCTTATATATAATTTAACTTTGGTTATCAAAAACCATTTCTTAATTATTTACCTTTGTTTACATTATAATAATAACAAATTTTATTAGAACACAAACAACAAACAACAAATGATAATAATCAAATATTATCATTCGCTAATTACCAAACACACCTTATAATACTATAATAATTTCTGTAAGATTATCTCTTTATATATAAAAATATATTTTAGGTAAATTTATTTCATTTACCCAATTTCAAAACAATACTGTGTTGGTTTGCCTTGTTTAAGCGTTTAGAAACCCATATCGATATCGTGGCATCCCATGTACCAACCAGAATTCATAAACCACTCAATAGATAAATTAACACAATATAAAACATTTTTATAATCACTAATAAATACGCGCTCACACACACACACACTCAAACTCATAATAAGGCATTCCATTGCCTTATCTCTTAATGAGTTGCCCTACCAAAGTCAAGGTTAACGCTTAACCTTGCACTCTGATACCAAGCTGTAACAACCGAAGATTTTCGACCCTCAAAAATCAACATCAATACGTCCACTGTATTGTGCGCCGAGCAACCGAATGCCAAAAAATCTGATTATTAGGGGGAAAGAAAGAAGAAAGAAGAAGAGAAGAAGAGAAAAGACACTAAAAACAACACAGAATCTCACACCGTAGTGGAACAATAAATCATATAATATCAACGATCTTTACAAAAGAGAAACTGTTATATATATACATCAATTAGAGTACAACAACAAATTACAACCATCAGCCTGGACAGTTATAACCACCTGTCCTCACAAATGCTGATGATTTCAACAACAAAGCAGCAGAAAATGAACATATACGAGAATACGACTTGAAGACCTCTAACTCGTCTCCTGAGCTCCAATGCATCCAAAGCAATCTATAAATATCCTCGGTCTGGGCCGAGCATTATAATAAAATAACAGAGTCATTCTGGAAAACCAATCTGAGTAAACACACCCAACTAGATTTTAAAGTTATAAAAACCCTTTGAAATTAAAAGTATCTTGTAAGACCATGCCGCATATAAACACGAACGGGTTTTTACCTTATGATAAACAAACCATTTTTATGGAAAATCCTCTTGAAACACCCCACACCCCTTAGTATACCCAAAAAAGGCACACTAGAGAATGTGGTGCATTATAGGTATAGCTAAAACATCATAGAGACTAAGATTCACAAGACAAATAAATAAAAACAGCGGAAACATTTAAATAATAACTAGACATTTAAAATTAAACTTCATTTCAAAACAGAATATGTCTTAAAAACCAAATACACATGTCTCGTGAAAATACAATCTCAGTCACATCATCAGAGTACAATAAAAATAATCATCCCTCTCATAAGTACCAGTACATCAAAAGCCAAATGAAAAGAAAACTGAAAAGAAGAAGAATACAAGAAGAATGAGAAATCTCTGCAAATGGGTCTCCAAGAAATCTGAATCAACTATCCTTGCCTTTGTTGGCCTATGGTGGGGGAGGGGGGGCAAGGGAAATAGAGGAGTGGGTCAGACTAAAAGTCTGGTGAGTGAAAGTAACTACCGGCATTTTTAAGCAAGATAAAGATAACAGTCTTAGCAAGAGTTCTAGTATAAAAGGAAATAAAGGAAAGATAAAACCGAGATAAAATACTGTTTAACTGTTTGCTTTGATTGTGATTGTTTGCACTTGTCTTAGATTGCTATGATTAGGCTGAAATCCTAATCCTATTTTAATTAGGCTGAATCCTAATTCTACCCATTGATCGACCTTCTATCTCTGTTGTGCTGCTGTAAGCTAGTCCCATCCTGTGGGTCCCACAACCAAAGACACCTATTTAGCGCTTGGAACGCAGTAGCGACTTATCTACCCTAATCAATGCCGCATGCTCGGTCATCGCCGGTACTCGCTAACTGTCGCTCCCTCTTGTGACCTCTTATTTACCATAATCAGCATAAGCGTGCCCAGCCTCACCTAATCTATTGTGAGGCCATCAGTCCTAGTCTGAAAGGGTCCTGCCCAGCCTCACTTAAGTGTTTTGGAGACCATCAGTCCTAGTCTTAAAGGGAATGCTGCCGGTACTGGTCCTAACAAACAAAATCTAGTTGCGCCCCTTGCCCAAATCACCCGATTTGAGCTTCTATCTATTGGCCCCTTATTTACCATAGTTAGCATAAGCGTGTCCCAGCCTCACTTAACTATTGTGAGACCATCAGTCCTAGTCTGAAAGGTTCCTGCCCAGCCTCACCTAACTATTGTGAGACCATCAGTCCTAGTATGAAAGGGAATGCTGTTGGTACGGACCCTGTTTCTATCTTTGCTTATTAACTTAGTGTAAGTTTTAAAATAAGTTTCTGTTGTTATTTCTGTTCTATTTGCTTATTAACTTAATCTAAGTCTTTAAAATAAGCTTTTTCTGTTATCTCTACTATATTTGCTTATTAACTTAATTATAAGTCTTTAAAATAAGCCTTTTTATGTTCTTTCTGTTTAATTATAACCAATGTTATAATTGCTTTTCTATTCTGTCTTTTTAGTTATATCTACTAGCTATAAACTTGCTTGCAAATGTCTCAAATTTGCCTATTTCAATCTATCTTCTTTTTATTACAGTTCTTCTTATTTTACATCTAATATCTGTAAATTTAATGTTTTCCATTTTAATCCATATTTGCGAATTATTCTCTTTTTATTATGTAACTACCCGATATTTTCAACCATTCGCATCCGCACATGTCGGACTTGAATTTATCAAAATATCAGATTGTTAATTTAAAATTTGGCAAAACTTAGCATACACAGTAAATAAATCAATCACAGAATCACAAACACAGAGTAATATAATAATAATGTAGTGGAATAGATAAATAGTAGTTCATGAAGCCACTATATAAACAACATAGTTTGAAATAGAATACAACAGAATATCTCAAATACAGTGAAGTCTCCAGTACAAACAGATGACCTCTCTGAACAAATCAACTGGAAAAGCTGAAAGCTGAATCGATAGTTTGATCTCCAAGCGAAGCTCCAAACTCCAAAGGTGAGCCTCAATTGCTGTACAACTCAGTCAGACCCGAGCGTAAAGCAAAACACAAAACACTCGAGTTAGGATTAACATTCTTATATCAATAGATCCAACTCAAGTGAAATATCAACTGAAATACAAGTAACTTAAAGGATGTTTGGGATAACCATCCTCCAAGGATCCGAGGAACTATCTACTATGTAGAAATATACATTATTAACATCCAAACGTCATTATAACACCGTGGTCATTTCAAAATAATTTATACTTCAAAACCCAAAATATCATTTCCATTTCAAATATATATATATATATATATATTTCCAAATTATAGCACTTTCAAAACTAAATTGATAATTTCATATATATCTTATTTTAACTTCATTATTATTTAGTTTTGAAATATTCACTTAATAAAATCCATCATCATCATCTAAATAACCTTAAATTACGTTAAACTGAATATTTCGTTTGATTTATTTAAAACTTGAAGTATCCATTAAATCACTTTAAATTAAAATCAAGTTATAAAATCATATCTTAAAACCCTCAATTCAATAAGTTTCAAATCAATTTAATTAAACAAAATTCTTAATTAAATACAGTTTCAAATCGATTTCAAATCTATCTTCTCCACCTTAATTTATTAAAATTATTATAAACTCTATATTAAAATATAATTTAAATAAATACTTCACCATATTATCTTTTAATAAAAAAATAAACTTTAGTATTAACTTATTTTATTTTAAAACAAATTTATACATAGCTAAAAATCAAGAATTTAACTATATATAAAATAACATTTATATAATATCTAAAATAAATATTTATATAAAACCGTATATTTCTTTCCAAAAACCATAGAAATCATTTCAAAATATTTAAATATAGACCAACAATGTCTGTATAAATTTTTCTATCCTATGATCAAGTGATACAGATATTTATCATTTCAATCCGTAATTTGAATATATACGGGTATATATCATTTCAACCCTCCATCCCAAATTCAATTCAAATGGAAATTGCTTGGGTCTATCATTTCAACCGATAATGATTTTCCCCTATTCTACAGATCGTTCGGGTATGTATCATTTCAACCCATAGTGAATTCTATACTAACGGGGAACTTGCAGAGTGATAACAGGTATGATAATAATATAACAGGCATATATCATCAATAACTATATAATATAAACAACAAGATATGGTGTCATATCCCACAGGTGAACGATTACATATAGAGGCATAACATATATAACAATTTAAATAATTAACAGTTCAATTTAGCAGTATATTTCAATTATCGTTTCAATTGAAATAAAATTTAATAAATATAAGAACGTTAATTGTGAGTGATTGCTCACCTTTCGAGGCTAGAGAGGATTTGACGATAAAAATGGGCTATGAATCCAAGCATGAATTTCAAAGCAAAGCACGATTGAATACAAATCTAAGGAGCAGAACTGATAGCTCGGAACTGACGAAATCAAATCAAACTGGAGAGATGAAGATCAAAGGTATAAGTGAACTCATATATATAAAATATACATATATAGCTATTTATACGTATATAAAATCATATTCTAAATTCTAACACATATTAAATTAAATTTATATGCACTTTTAAAATCATTGTTTATACTTAAGGTCAATATGGTTTTACATATACACATATTATATAATATTTTTGGGAACTATCCTTATGTATGCCGATTTGGAAAAACTAATAAGCAAACATATACACTTCTCTACATACTGAAATTTAAAATCTCTATTTATTATAAAAATAAATAGAAATTTACTATATTATAACATACGTAAGCTAACATACTATAAAACTAACGTATAATATATAAAGCAAGCTACACAGAGACCTATATACATAACTAAATATATATATATATACTAGTATTAATATGTGCAGACAATACCTATAAGTACAATTGAACACGAAATATATATATAATGGGCGTATACTGCACGAAATCCCTTCCGAGGCCAATATTTAAAATCAAAGATATATATATATATATATATATATATATATATATAATCAATACTAAAGTTAAGCAGCCTCCTAGCTATGGAAACAACCAATATGATGATAAAAATGTTTTCATATAGACATAAAACTATATATTTTGAAAAATCTAATATCAATATATCTGTATATATATATATATATAATAGAACCAATAACAAGGGTCAACATATAAATGTATAGCATGCGGAAAATATGCAGACACAGTTAAAATAGTTTATATATATATATATTTATTTATATAAGTCTCAATATAAACATAACTTGTACACAGAATAACATATGTACGAGAACTGTCATAACATATAAATGTATATATAACTTCATTTATAAAAATAATATATAGAAAACACTTATATAGAACAACCTATAGTAAAATAATTATATTCCTTAAACACATATACATGTAGACCAAAATTTGTACGAAGGCTAAATATATATATGCATATGCAAGCTGATCAAATACATGTATGTCGACTCTAATATATATATGCATGACTTATAATATACTTTGTAACCATATTACTCTGTCTTTCAAAGTTTTATATAAAATGGGTATAGAAAAATATACTTGAACCTATTATAACACACATATATATATATAAAACTAATATATATGAACTTACGTAAATTCTTAGAGATCCAAATATATGTACTAATGCAAGATATAGATAAGCTTTTGAAAAAGTTCCTCTTTCTTCCTTTCTTTATAAACAAGCAAGTATAAATATATATAAACCAATATGACATCTAACAGAACAATAGACTAAACTAACATATATATAATCTATATATTTTTAAAACCAGTACCTATATATGTAGCAGAAGATTTTAAAACTGTAAGGGAGGGATGATCATGAGCGACCATTGCACGAGGCCTGGGTCTGGAGTGCGGCGCTCGGCCTAGGTGGCTATTGCGTGGATGGCAAGGTGGTTTAGGCGATGGCTGGAAAAAAACAGGCGGAGGCGATGCGGCTGTGGGTTTGGGAGGAAAGGAGAGGCCGACGCGAGGCCATGGATCTGGGAAGGAGGCGCTGACAAGGCTCGGTGGAGGTGAAGATGATGGAGATGAGTGAGAGAGCGAGGGGTAGAAGAGAGAGGGGAAGAGCGAACGGCTGCTTGAGCCATGGGAAAATAAGGAGACGCATGGGAAACTCCTGGAAAAAAAATGAGATCAACCCTTTTATATATATATAAATATACGTTACTGTATATATATTGTTTTCTCAAGTGAAAAGAAGGGGAAGAGATAGTGGCCGCGTGTACAAACCGAAAAGAATATTGGAACCAGTAATGATATTGAATAGTAGGAGCCGATGGTTTAGAAAATATAAAAGGGGAAGCAAGTTTTAAGGCAACAATAAATATAAAAGAGTAATAGTGGAAAGAAAAAAAAGTGCAGAGCAAACGTACCAAAGTAAATATAAACTGAAATGATGGGAATGGTAACGTCTGTCCATTGATTCAGCGAAAGTCATTACAACAATTAATGTGTTGATTGGACAGTATGTTTCAAATTTTGAAACCAAAGGAAGAAATAAGTCACAATTTATGGTACCGTTACAACGAACAGTTTATTGTTTCCATCGTGTACCAGACCTCAAAATACAAAAATGACTATACCGCATAGATCAGCACGATGAGACGATCAAAACGGTATACAAATATTAGTGGTACGATCATTCTATCAAAAGTCGATACGGACACTGATATACGTTGCTATTCCGTATGGAAAAATCCAAACGGAGCTAGAAACGTCCGAAATTTGCGAAACGAATTATGCAGTCTTATTCAGAGTGTTCTAAATAAATTTTCTCATGTTGACATATTTAGGTTTCAGAATACTTTCAAATTCAATTGTTATTAACTGATTTAAATTGAAATAAAATTACACAATAAAATAAACTCCAATATTTTCTGATGAAAATTTACCAATTACCATTTTAAAATAGACGTATTCCAAATAATCAATTTTTATTTTCAAATTTCACAAAATTTCAATTAATTCAATAAATAAAATCACTAAAAGTTTTGGGTCGTTACACTCTCCCCCACTCAAAACTTTTCGTCCCCGAAAAGGAAGGAGGTAGGAGAATAGAACAACCAGAAATAAAAGTAGATTGAAAGTCAAGATTAAACAATTAATTTGAAACTATATAAATTTTTTACTTGAAATATTCATTTGAAAACTTTATTTGCAATTCAATTATCTTTAATACTTTAAAAATTTTCAAAACTTATTTGTAAAATTTCTTGCTTCCTTAATAAGTACCATTTATATGTTTAAATAACACCTTTTTAAATATATGTAAACTATTTGGAAACAATTATTTACACCATTACTTATTTTTACAAAGAAGCTATTGAAAACATTAAATTCGTAATTCATAAATTTATAAATTTTATCTCAAGATACTTTTCAAATAAAACATATTTAAAGTAAATGATTATTGATTTATTAATAACTTATAAAATATTTATAACACTAATACATTTACTATTAAACCATGTAGTATATAAATAAACAATATTTTAAAAGGATATATTCAAAAAAAGGAAAAGAAGGTAGATTCGGAAAAACAGAATATAGGTGAATAAATAAAGCTGAGCAGATAAGGTAGATTCAAAAGAATAGTATCGGGCACGAATAATTAATTTAGAACCATAAGAATTCCTATATCAAATGTTAAAATAGAATTCCTTTGTTGAAAAATACTTTTGTAATATCCTTTATATCGAAACAAATTTTCATTTCGAAAATACTTTTATAACTCGATGTCTCAACAAGTTTATCCTCGTTCCTGCCGACTCTGGCCATGCGTTGATCAGGCGCAAAGCTAGAATTCTCCAGGTACTTAGTAAACTTGTTTCGACACCCAGTGAAAATACTGGAAAAACCTTTAAAACAGATATGGAAAGTACAATCCAAACAAATCAACCAAATCATGTCGAATCATGGATCGCAGATACACAATGGTTACGCCTGGATCCCCCAGGAAACATCCGTACCTGTAGGCCATCTCGGCCTTGCGAATTACGCTATGGAGTCGAGTTCGTAAGACCATGGAGATCGCCATGGAATTCGATGGACACTTGAGTATCATATCCGGAAAACCCAAATCAGAGAGAATAATATTGATAGAATGAATCCACAATGTGGCCACAAAGCGGATATCAAGTAGAAGGCACTTTCCATATCTTTACTTCGAAAATATGTATCATATAGTACCTTTCAAATCAATTTCAAATATCATACTTATATAAAGTCCATTATATATAAGATTTCATTTTCAAGTCGAATACTTCCCAAAACCAAAAGTATATCAAATCACACTTATATAGACTTCGATTATATAAGATTTCACTTTTCAAATTGAGTACCTTTCCAAATCAATAGTTTCGAATCAACTTAATACTTATACAAATCAATTTTATATAAGTTCGATAACTCCCCAATCAAGTATTTAGTAACATAAGGTTCTCAATTCTAATTCGTTTCAATATCAGTTCAGTTTCAAAATCATATACGATTCCACCAATTTATTTTTTCCAAATTAAATATCTTCAGTTTCAAAGTTTCCAAAATAATAGGTTTAGAAAATAATCCTAGTTTCCAAATCAACATAATTTAGGTCAAACAAATTCATTTCCAAAATCATCATATAAATACTGGGTTTTAAATTCCAATCTATTTTCGAAACCAAATATTTAACTCAAAATCAATTATACCCAAAATGATTACCAAGTTTATACCATCCCTTTAAAACCTTTAAACTATTTATTTCTATTTGAAAGATCTAATTTACCTTTTGAAAATTATTATTATTATTATTATTATATATATAGTTTATAGAAGATGTTACTAAGTTAAAAACATTTAAAACTAAATTTTATTCAAAACATTTCAAAACTAAATTTCATATTAGTATAATTCAAAATAGTCTTATTTATTTACTTAACAAAACAGTTTCAAATTTATTTAAATTATATTACTTCATACTTTAAACATACAAAACTAAACTTATATACTTTATCAAATAATTTATACCTTTCTAAATTACTTAGCATTGAAAATTAAACCTCGATTTGGAAGTGTTCGAACCTTCAAAATAGTCGGAGAAATCAAATTCCAAATCCAAGAGTTGGAAATCAGCAACACATCAGTAAAACAATTTCAAAAGATAGGGTTATACCAAATCAAATCCGAAACTCGAGGACTGAACACCGGCTCACTTCAAATTGTTTCAAATATATATACATATATCTTTCGAATATCAAATCATACTTCGGAATTTGAAATCAAAATTGGTTTCACAAAATCACTCGCATAGCAAAGCTACTAAAGTGGCCTATCCCCACTCTGAAACTGGAAAATCAATATCGATGATGCGTGCACTCATCACCGAAATTATTCTCCAGTGACATAAGTGAGTTCTGGACTTCTATCTTCTTGAAAACTTCTTTGAAATTTCTTCGAAATCATTGGAACTCATTTAAAGTCATTTGAAACATTTCTTATTCGGAAAATACTTTCAAATCGTATTATTATATATTTTCAAAATCTTAAAACCAATTTCAAAATGCCGGAGTCCAATCTCTCAAATTTCAAATTCAAAATCCTTCAGTTATAAATCATTTTTATATAAATCAATTTCTTATATAACTTTCAAAATTTCAAATCCTTTCAAAACTTAAAATCCTCATTTTTAAAAGGTATATAATCCTTATTGAAAACATTTTTCACATTTATATATAGAATAAAATCATACTTATCAAATAATAATTTCGATATACAAACAATTTCTAAAATACAAACAAGACCGATTTTTCAATGGTTTTCAAAACAAAGATCGAGATTCCAATTAGAGGAACTCAAATCAAATAGAATTCTGAATTGAAGATAGGCTCAAACGAAGATGAGGTAATTAAATTACAAAATAGATGATGGATATACTTATATAAATCGCGGGTGACCTTAATCGGGTCAACCGTGACTTCAGGAATATGATCGATGCAAAATTCTAAGGCAAATCGACATTCAATCACCAAAGATAGACTTCGGCATAACAAGAGATAGCAGCATCTTAACCGATGATACAGAAATCTTCGGTGAATCGATGCCCGTTGTAAAGGAGTTTTCCTCCTTTACAAATCATTCTAAGATTGGCGGAATTGCCGATTTTTATAGAGATCATTCGAAGTGGAGTTATGGAATGCTCCAGATACAAATATGGGAGACAAGAATGGATTTCAGAACAAGTGGGAGTGTTCCAAAATTCAAAGGAAACCGAATAAAAGAGGAAGAGATTCAAGCACGAACGAAAGTTATTCTATGATTAAATCTACAACATATGCTAAGTTTTGCCTAAAACCTGGCTCTGATACCAACTGTAACGGGACATCACCAGTGGGGTAACGCCCACCGTAGCATACAGCTGTACCTGTGTTCTGCCTTTATGGCCAGCCTCTCGACTGCACCAACCCTGCAGGGACATACAAGAGTAAGAGTAATCCGCTCGCTACCAAACCTAAATGCGAGAACCCCCTATCATGCTGCACCCGCCAAGTGCATAGGTAGACACACATGTCGGACTTGAATTGCTCAAAATATCAGATTGTTAATATAAAATTTGGCAAAACTCAACATACACAGTAAATAAATCAATCACAAAATCACAGACACAGAGTAATATAATAATAATGCAGCGGAGTAGATAAATAGTAGTTCATGAAGCCACAATATAAACAACAGAGTTTGAAATAGAATACAACAGAATATCTCAAATACAGTGAAGTCTCCAGTACAAACAGATGACCTCTCTGAACAAATCAACTGAAAAAGCTGAAAGCTGAATCGATAGTTGGATCTCCAAGCGAAGCTCCAAACTCCAAAGGTGAATCTCAATTGCTGTACAACTCGGTCTGACCCGAGCGTAAAGCAAAACACAAAACACTCGAGTCAGGATTAACATTCTTATATCAATAGATCCAACTCAAGTGAAATATCAACTGAAATACAAGTAACTTAAAGAATGTTTGGGATAACCATCCTCCAAGGATCCGAGGAACTATCTACTATGTAGAAATATACGTTATTAACATCCAAACGTCATTATAACACCATGGTCATTTTAAATAATTTATACTTCAAAACCCAAAATATCATTTCCATTTCAAATATATATATATATATATATATATATATATATTTCCAAATTATAGCACTTTCAAAACTAAATTGATAATTTCATATATATCTTATTTTAACTTCATTATTATTTAGTTTTGAAATATTCACTTAATAAAATCCATCATCATCTAAATAACCTTAAATTACGTTAAACTGAATATTTCGTTTGATTTATTTAAAACTTAAAGTATCCATTAAATCACTTTAAATTAAAATCAAGTTATAAAATCATATCTTAAAACCCTCAATTCAATAAGTTTCAAATCAATTTAATTAAACAAAATTCTTAATTAAATACAGTTTCAAATCGATTTCAAATCTATCTTCTCCACCTTAATTTATTAAAATCATTATAAACTCTATATTAAAATATAATTTAAATAAATACTTAACCATATTATCTTTTAATAAAAAAATAAACTTTAGTATTAACTTATTTTATATTAAAACAAATTTATACATAGCTAAAAATCAAGAATTTAACTATATATAAAATAACATTTATATAATATCTAAAATAAATATTTATATAAAACCGTATATTTCTTTCCAAAAACCATAGAAATCATTTCAAAATATTTTTATATAGACCAACAGTGTCTGTATAAATTTTTCTATCCTATGATCAAGTGATACGGATATTTATCATTTCAATCCGTAATTTAAATATATACGGGTATATATCATTTCAACCCTCCATCCCAAATTCAATTCAAATGGAAATCGCTTGGGTCTATCATTTCAACCCATAACGATTTTCCCCTATTCTACAGATCGTTCGGGTATGTATCTGTAACATTCCCCCTTCTGACCGCCTCCAGTCGGTAATTAAACCAACTAGAAACGTTCAAAAAGACGAATTGTTATTTAGTTTATAAGGTTTAAACAGAATCAGCCACAGAAACACAGAATAATAACAATGAATTTAAAACAAATGAATCTTTATTTTATTACTATGAATCTTTTTGAATACATCAGAGTTTATACAATTTAATACTGAT
Organism: Allium fistulosum; assembly: GCA_030737815.1. Taxonomy (NCBI): domain Eukaryota; kingdom Viridiplantae; phylum Streptophyta; class Magnoliopsida; order Asparagales; family Amaryllidaceae; genus Allium; species Allium fistulosum. Next base: position 1,153,204,732 of record CM060905.1, read on the forward strand.
ACAGCGGAATATCTTAAAATACATTTTTCTTCTGAAAACTAAAGTGATTCTTTACTCTCTCTCTAACTTCGCTGCTCGAAAATCTTCAAGCTGTAAAATACTCGGTCTGACCCGAGTATTATATTCAAAAGAAAATAATACACAGGTCAGTCTAATTCAAACCAGTTATTAGTGCATAGAAGCAATAATAATTTAAGTAGACGACAGTAACAATAATTCTCGTCTATCCGACTCTTTTAACAAAGAAATCGGATAACGAAAATATAACACTTAACAGTGTTTAACAATAAATCAGCAGATTTAAATCATCAACAGAGATAAATAAACAATTTATCAAATCGACTAAATCAATTCAAAACAATTGAAATTGTCACTTTAAAAACCATCGAAAATTCAATTGGCTGCAGTACACAGGTACATGAAAAAGAAGCTGTTTCAAGCTCAAGTAGCAACAAAGTCAAGCTCGACTATCAGAACCTAAGCCATGACATACAAAGGTCAAAGAGTTCACAAAGTTAGCTATACAACTGGACAGTGCAAGCTTCAAAATGTATATACATGAAGATTTCACTGCAATAGGTCGAGAAACAAAATGTCCAGAACTAATGTAATGAACAGATTACAACATCAATGGATCAAAGTATGCAGAGAGCAGCATGAATGCTACTGATATGAAGGACTCAAGTGACTCAATGCAGACTATATGATAAGTGATCTGAACATGAATGAATGGTCAATAAAACATGCAGGTGAACAAGGTCAATCCCAAATATACAGACAATACAACATTTAATGCCAAGGGAACACAAAGCAACCCAATAATTACATATGCACAAATGAACCAATATGGAAATGATCAAAAGCAAATGCAATGCTACCAAATCAGAACAGCCCTACATGATGGTTAACTGCACAAGACTACACAAGTTTCAGATATCACCCTGGATGCAGACCCACAAAGAAGAACAACAGAGACTAGAAATCACAATCAGATGCAAGCATGACACAGATGCATCAGTGAAACAAGTTCTAGTGGGGAGGCAACAAGTTTAAATATCACAATGAACTACATGACTCAAACCATACTTATACATGAATGCAGACTGAACAACAAATTTGTTCAAGTACCAAAGAAATCAATAACTAAAACTCCAAATGTAACAGCAACTCGAGATCCAGATTTTATACAAAATGTATCAAGACTCTGTGCAACAAATTTAAGGTATGAACCAAACTCGAGTGTTAGTGATGTACACATGACTGGTACAAATGCCACTGCGATCTCGACAAACCAAAGATAAGATGATATGCACAGCTAACCAAAGCAACAGAGGTGCAAACAGTAGGTCGAAAAATCATCAAAGCAATACACCATCGCAATACAACAATCGAAGACGAATCACATAAATGCCAGGGCCGATATTTTTTTTAAACAAGTCAGTGCCCAAAATCGAACCAAATCAACTTCAATAAAAATTGAGTCGAAGCCGAAACAATGATGAAATTATACGAATAAAAACAGAAGAAATTCACAAGAGACAGTGACCCAATATGTAAATCCAGATTCGAAGATACAGGGTATAATGATGCAGTGAACTACAATTTCGCAATTGATAACTAAGTCATGGTTTCCAATTTATCAAGTCATTCAATGCCGAAGACAAAATGTATCCAGAAAGTAAAGATAATCAAGTGCGTACCTGTGAATTTTGAAAAAAAATCAAAAATCAAGAAAGGAGGAAAGGATCAGAAAACAAAAGGATCGAACGTGCATAATCGAAGCCGTGAATCAAAAGTCTTTCCAAAAATACCAAAGCTTAAAACAGGAAAGTATCGGCAACGTGAAGAAGCCACAAAAATCAACATCAACAAGGAAGTCAAATCGAAGCCAAAGACCACGAAAACAAACAAGCAAACGAATTCGAACTGTTCGAATAAGATGTGAGTAAATATGAATTACTCACCTTCGCTATCAGATTGGGGCTAGAATCGAACAAAGTTAGAGGTAATATTTTCAAAAATCAACAGAGAAGATAAAGCAACTATCGATGATCGAATACATAGAACAGAAGATCCATCGAACAAGGACGAAAGTCGAACAAATCAATATCGTTACACCCACATCCAAAATCATCAATACAGTGGATAAACAAAAATCGAACCATGTCAAAAAGCCAACACGAAACAAAATCGAACTACCTCAGTACGAAACGAGGAAAGAATTAGATGTGAGTGAGGGGGGTCACTCACCTTCGTTCGAGAAGCTGAAGCCCTAATTCGCGAACGCCAGAGAATCGATCGCCGAAAGCCCTAGTTCCAGTCGAGGCAAGTGTTGAAGAAGCCGAAGCTCAAGCACAGATCGAAATCTAAAGCAAAGCCGCCTCTCTATTTCAGATTGAAGGAACGAGCAAAGAAACGTGGCCGCCATTTATTTTCTTTTCGTTTCTAGGGTTTTGAATGAATGGGTAAAAGGAAATAGGTTTGGATTTATCACGGTATCAAAGAAAATAAGGGCAGCATATTATTTTTCAAAGCCCACCAACACTTCACAAATTTTTTTTCTTTTTTTTTCCCAAAAGAATTTTAACCGATTCAAAAATTCCAACAACAATTTTTATTAAACGAATTCCAATTCGAATCGAAACTCCTATAAGCAATTAGGTAGCAGAGAAATCGTTTAACGATGATATCAAATCGATGCAAAAACCCCGGTTGTTACCGAAATTTAAATTGAATCCGAATAGATTTTCTACGCGTTTATACGTCGTATATTCATAAAACAACTCTGATAAATACGAAATTTGAAATCCGGTAATAATTTAATATTACGGACCCAATGGAACTGGTTTCGTTGAATTCCGAGAATGTGCCTCGGAAGGTTATTTTTAAATTCAATTTAAACGATACAATTTCAAAACTAAACAAATCACTTTCAAATTCAATTCTGAAACTTATATTATCTTCAGTATTATCAATATGAATTTTCTAAGCCTTTAAATTATTTTTAACCGGCTTAAAATTGAAGATTCAAATTTTATTCAGTTTTCAATGGATTAAATTCAAAAATTTAATCGCCAATTTATTCTGATAATTTGAAATTTGAGTCAATTCATCTTTCAAATATTTAAAATTCATTAAATATTTTCAATTTAAATTGTTCAAAATTCAGGGTCGTTACAATCTCCCCTCCTTAAAACTTTTCGTCCACGAAATGGAAAGGTTGTTAAAATTTCATTAATATTTATACCCTACACAATTTTTTACAAAGCTCAATATTATTAAAAATAAATAAATATAGAGTGAACTCTATATTCATGATTTGTTCACACTAGCTTTGTTCATTGATTTCTACAATCAAAACGCAAAAAGTCTTTTACCAAAATTCTCGATTTATAAACTCAGATTCGAACTATAAAATCCTTCACGTTAGAGATTTGCATAATATATATCTTCCAAAGCTGTGGACTTTCAAAACAGTTCAAAGATCCTCTTCCTTAATTTATTAAGTTAGAATTATGAAATTTTAAATTTCAGGCTATTGATTTGCTATTTAAATTTGAAAATACTTGCTAACTCGAAATTTAACAAGTCCATCTTCGTTCTCACAGACATTAGACATACGCTGGCCAGGCGCAGGTCTAAAAATCTCCAAGTACTAAATATACTTGCTTCAACTCCCAGTGAAAATACTTTAAAAATTCTTTTAAAAAATGGATATGGAAAGCACGTTCCCCCATGGATCACAGTTTACCCGACGGTTACGCTACTATCCCAGTAGAATCGCTTGTAACCGTAGATTTCACATCTCTCTTGAATTTCGCCATGGTTGTTGCCATAGATCGCGGTCCACATGGCAGTTACGCTACTATCCCAGTAGAATCGCTTGTAACCGTAGGCATCTCGCCCCTCAAATTTCGCTTGGCATTTAGATTGCAGTTTACTCGGCGGTTGCGCCATTATCCCAATGGAATCGCTTGTAACTGTAGGCATCTCGCCCCTCAAATTACGCTAACATACATCATAATCAACATGATCCCATCACGAGGGATTCTAGTCCAAATGGACATTCCAACTTATGGAAAATTCTACGTAGCTACGAATTTCAAATGGACACTCTTCACGAGTTCCAATACCTTCTCCAATAATAAATGGAAGGTACTTTTCCATATCCTCAGTTTGGAAAACATAATATCATATATATGTAGTACTACATTTCATATTTCGTACATATCATATCCATGTAAGCTTACATAAGATTTCCATAACAATGACTTTCCAAACTAACGGTTTCAAATTTACCGCATTCATATATATAAGTTCTGAAAACTTACATATTCCATATTCATAACAAAATAGATGATTTCAAAATTTTCCTCTAAGTCGATTTAGAAATTTAAGGTTATGTGACGCCCCACCTCTATGCTCACAATAACAACGGTTATTATAAGAAATAACGTCTGCTATTGCGAAGAATAAGGCTTGTTAGAAGCGACCATCCGTAAGTTATGCCTTAGACGAGTATTGATTACATCGATAGGAGCTGTATAAATTATTCCCAAAGATATATATTCAATCCAAATCTAAAACGAAACTATGGTGGCTTAAGAAAAATCCAGAACAACTCATAATAACAATAACACAAATAGTATAATCACATCAGAACAGAAATATCAAATATAGAGCGGAAGATTAGTCTGGAATACATGCTACAACAATCGATAGTTCACATGAACCGATACATATAAATATCCATCAATACATACATAATATGAGGACTAATAAACCAAAAGAACTCCTCGAAGGCTAGACAAAAGATGATGCGAAATCCCAAAAGCTGAAGCTGCTACTAAATCAGAGATGAAGACTATCCTGAAATAACTCGGTCTGACCCGAGTATTATTTAAAAGAAAATAATAAACGGATCAGTCTAATTTATTCTCAGAAATAAGTGAATGATAAATGTCACTTAAACAAATAATTATAGTCTCGAATGAGACTATACAGCATAAATAATCAGCATAGTTTAATTGAAGAAATCTCAATTTAAACTCCATCAAAATCAGTATTCAAATTCACAATTGAATTTAAAACAGCAATACGCAAATTTATAACCTCAGATGAGATTATACTCAAACTCAACTTCCAAATTCACAATTGAATTCAAAGCAGCAATTCACAAAATCTAGAGATCAAAATAGATAACTAGAAAATCAGTAGTCGCAAAAATCTAGAAATCAAAAATAAGATAACTAGAAAAATCAGCATAAAAGTGGATCGATCCCAGCAGATGGCGAGTTTTAGCTACGCCGCACGTGCATCTCAGATGGCCGAAGCCTACCAAGTACTATAAATTTTGGCGCCCATCAGATGACCCGAAGGTCCGCAGAGTGACCCGAAGGTCTAGTACTGGTAATTGACCCGAAGATCCATCAGATGACCCGAAGGTCCAGCAGAGTGGCTTGAAAGCCCAACAAAATCATCAGAATCATCAAACAGCAGATGTTTCAATTAACGAGTCCGGAATTAACCGAAATAGTAAAAGTGTGGTTTCATACTCCGCCCTTTTGCTAAATCGTTTAAATCTCTTCATCGTTTCCTTGAAAGTGCAAAATTGTGTATTTTAAATAAATAACATTTTACATTCTCAAACCGACAAGTCCGGAATTAAGCGAATCAGTAAAAGTGAGGGTTCATAGTCCTCAATTTTGCTGAAGCGTTTAAATCGCTTCCTCATTCTTTTGAAAGCGCAAAATGTAAAATTTTTGGAAACACTTTTATTTTAAAACGATTTTTAAAATACATGATTAAAACGACAACATCTGTAGCAATTTCGGCAAGGAAATTGCGCTTAACAAAACACCGTAAAAATGGATACCAAATCAGCGTTGCGGGATAACCGCTTTAAAAGTCACTTTTAAATTAACGGTTACGTTAAACTAACAGTGAATTTTCATTCATCGAAAATGTCACCAAAACACTGCGTCTCAAAAATATAACGCCGGTGTAGAAATTCCGTTATAAAAATAACGGCAACAAATTACGTTAAAAACCAAACATCGGTTCAACATAAATTAACCGAACTCACGAATATAATGAAAGTGGGAAATTATTGGTGTAGCATATAATTAAATTTGTAAACACTGGTTCACGAAAATGTAATATTCTGTGTACACGAAAAACGTGTATCAAACCATGCATGCGTTCACTAAAAGGTAATTCAATAGAGGGTTTGTTACTTTGCACATAACAAAATAACAGAGAGGTTTCCAACTTTCAACTTAACAAATCAATATTGGACAGAAGCTATATGTGGAAAACATGAATTCTAACAAGTATAATAACAACTTGAACATTTCAATAATACAACACGTTGCTCACGCATGCAACTTACTCAATACAACAAAAATAATGTGGAGTTATCGATATTAAAATACACGTGACTGGATGAGGTGTAACTTGGCTTCACTACAAACTCCTACACACGCATATAACAAAAGTAGGACATTACAACCTAAAACCAAAACAAAGCTCATTCTCAACTAAAATGGTATGCATGCATGATACTGAGTATATTTTTGACCTGGGTAAAACGTAGTTTGTATATTTAACTTATATGCATGAAAACATAGCTTGGGCTGAAAATGACACTCATAACTATACTTGGTAAATTTTTAATTTTCATGCATGGACAATGCAAAATATAAGGAACTGGGTAGTCCTACTTTTATAACAATAAGTTTGCATGCAGTAAATTTGCACGCATGAGCTATATTTTCGCAACTATAAGATTGCACAGATGTTCACTATAAAACAAACGTACTAAACTTTCCTACAAGTGAAGAAAATTGCTAGTACTTGGATTTCATGAGTTTCGAATTATAAGAAAAAAAAAACACATGAAACGAAAAAAACAGGTATGAACATAAATTTTTTCGTGTATATGAAATACACCTAAATGATTTTCAACTTTTGTTAAAACTTGGTCTATGAACTCGCATTCACAAAAAGCACACGGAAAAATCTAAGTATATTCGTTGTTCAATAAATTAGCATCGTGAGTATTTAAACTCTCCTAAATTTGCTTCAATCAGTTAGCACCAAAACAATCCAAAAGAGAGCTACAACTAACTGCCATTAATGTGTTTTTCTCTGCAACTGAAGCTTTCAAAACCAAGTGTAAATAAAGTTGCAGCTGTTTTCTTTTCTCAAAAATATGTATAAGTTAAATAAAATATGAAATCTGGCACTCGGGGTACAATTGCATTAACTGGAAAACGTGCTAGCCTACTAGCATTTAATGAAACGTGCTTGAGTAAATAAAAAAAGAAAAGAAAAGGACGTGCAGAAGAATGATGGTAGCACTGTGAACGAAAGTGATAGCAATGCAAAAGTTTTCCCCATTTGGTTCACTCTTGTACATCCTCTCTGTTGATTTATTACAAGAATGCCTTAGCAATAAAAAGGTGATTACATACTTGGTTCAAAGACGTGTGGTGACAGTAAGTTCCTACACTTGCTTTTGAAAAATGGTGACCAGCAATGCTAAATGTAAAATGAAAAATGTGTTGAAGTTTCACTTTGCATTTTAGACCATTGTTGTAATAGAAAATTGCTGTTTTATAAAATTGTCAACACCTTGGCTTACGGCAAGTAGAAATTTATTTTAACATTTTTCTTTCCAAATTTAAACGAAAAATTTCTATTTAATATATTCACTCCGACAGTAATTCAAAAATTACGGTCGTTACAGATTTTAAAAATATTTATTACGACGGTAATAAAATCACGGTCGTTACAGACTCCCCCCCTTATAAAAATTGCGTCCCCGCAATTTTCATACTAGAAGCAGTCAATAATGCAAATCATTAATCACAACAAAGATTTCAAATAGAAAAGATAGATAAGAATGCTCACCACCACCCGAAGAGGAGAGAAACCCGGATAAAAACGCTCGATGAATTCTCTGGTTTCCCAAGTGCAATCTTTGGGGTTTGCGGACCATTGAATTTTCACAAGTGGGACTTCTTTGTTTCGAAGGCATTTAACCTCCGAAGCTAGCACACGAATAGGATTTTGCACAATAGACAAGTCGGGTGAGATCTCAAGATCTTGCAACATAGAAGGATCAATAATAGAATCTGAATCTCGAAGGCATTGACGAAGCTGGGACACATGAAATACGTCATGAATTCCCGAAAACTGAGTAGGTAGCGATACACGATAAGCAACTGGGCCAATGCGTTCCGTAATAGGAAACGGTCCAACATATCGAGGAGCCAATTTCCCGGAGTGACTAAAACGCACTACACCCTTCATCGGGGAAACACGAATGAATACGAGATCGCCAACAGAAAATTTCAAAGGCTTCCTACGATGATCGGCATAAGATTTCTGCCTATTCTGAACCTCTTTCATTCTCTGTCGTATAATATCAATCCTCTCCGAAGAATCGCGAATATAATCGGGGCCGAGAACTAACTTTTCCCCCGATTCCAACCAACAAGATGGTGATCGACACGGCCTTCCGTAAAGTGCTTCGAAAGGAGCCATACCGATACTGGATTGAAAACTGTTGTTGTAAGAAAACTCAACAAGAGATAAGTGGTCTAACCAACTATCACCAAAATCAAGAATGCAAGCACGAAGGAGATCCTCTAAAACTTGATTCACCCTTACCAGGGGTATACTGAATATCGAAATCATATGAAGCAAGAAATTCGAGCCAATGTTGTTGTCTCAAATTAAGTTCTTTCTGAATAAATAGATACTTAAGAGATTTGTGATCAGAGTGGAGAACACCACTCCTTTCCCAAAATAATAATGTCAAACTCTAAAAGCGAAACAATAGTCACGAGCACTAGATTATGAGTAGCATACCTAGTCTCGATCGGCTTTAATTGTAAAGAAGCATAGGCGACTACTCCATCTTTTTGCACGAGAACAACATTGAAACCAATACGGCTAGCATTGGTACAAATAATGAAGTCTTGGTTCCCTTCGGGAACTAAAGGATAAGAGTATCAGAAAGGAGTTCTTTCAAATAGTCTTCTTTCCTGGAAAGATAAAACTTCCAAAAATCTTAATTGTCTTTACGAAATCATTTTCTAGAAAATTTTCTTTTTATAAATTTATTGTGTCAAATTGTCTCATCAAAGCGTTTAGGAGATTCCTATCGATAGCGTTGATCAAGCGCATCGACCAGAACTCTTAAAGCACTCAATGGGCAATATAATCACAAAATTATTTGCTATGATAACCCAAATCCAATTATACTTGTGAAATTTTAAATTGTTGCTTTCATTCAAAATCAATAAATACACAAAATGGAGTCGTCGAGATATTCGTAGAATAATCGATTCACAAAATGGATGAAATAATCTAGGCAAACTGAATGACGTAATAAGTCATTCATAAGAATCATAATGAGTGCGGAATGCGGTAAGTGGAATGCTAACTTCCGCAACTCATAGCCAAATGAAAATCGGTAGCAAGATCGAGTTGGGAGAAGAGCTAGAACGAGTAAATCGTTGGCTTCCAACTAAGATAATTAATGCTTGAGTTTCTCATTTTCTTTAACAGACATCCTCATGGGAGGACGACTGATAGGATGAGCACCAGAGGTAAGATCAATACGGAATTCAATTGCCCTATTCGGCGACAAACTCGAAATAAACTCAAAGACAATAGAAAAATCACAAACAACTAGAACATTTAGCTATAATAGCCTCCAATTTGAAGGAAGAAACGAAAGCATTCAAAGGATGGTTCATACTTCGAAATATAATAGATAACTGCTCGATAGCATCAGGATGCTTGAGATATAAAATTCTTTCGGGATACAGGATTGAACTTCGTAACGGACGAGCCAATCCATTCCCAAAATCATATCAAAATCAAAGTGATCCATAACACGCAGATTCGCATGTAAGGAGAAACCACATAGAATAATCTCAACATCAACACATAACAAACCAAGAGTAACGGATCCACTAATAGGATTTGCAATCCCCAAAGGGTCGCGAAGAGTAATAACATCCAAAGGAATAATATCAACAAGCTCCTTTGACACGAATGAATGCAATGCACCCGTATCAAAAGGAATTCTAATAGAACAGCCATGAAATAAAATAAAACCTTCCAAAACAGAAGAAGTAATACCTTTGGACTGAGAAGAAACACCAGGAGCTTTAGCAACATTAAGCTTCCCTGATTTGAGACCCCTAGAAGCAGTAGGGCAATCAGAAATCCAATGACCCTCTTTCTTGCAATAGCGGCAAATGCGAGGCTTAGGACAATTACGGTGAAGATGATCCAAAGAACCACAATTATAGCACGCCCTCTTAACAGAAGGTGCACTACTAGGCTGAGAACTAGAGGTAGCTTGCTTCTTCTTCTTCTGATTAGAAGAATTAGGCTTATGAAAAGGAAACCTCTTCTTGTTGGGGTTCTTAGAAACCTCAACATCATCACAACTATCGCGTTCCTTTTCAACAGCTTCAAGACAAAGAGCCGAATCAACCAGCTCCTCAAATGAGAGCTTAAGCTGAAGCAAAAGAACCTTCTTCAAATACTTCTTCAATCCGTCAACAAAACGAAGATTCTTCTTATGCGGAGTGTTAATGAACTCAACTCCATATTTGGACAAGGCCTCGAAAGATGCAACATAATCAAAAACAGAGGATTCTCCTTGCTTCAACTCAAGGAAACAACGAGCAAGATTAGCCTTTTCCGATTCAGGAACGAACTTAAGTTCGAATCGTTCCTTAAACTGAACCCAAGAGAGAGAGGACTCATCAACTTCCGAAATAAAGAGCTCATACCAGTCAAGAGCACGCTCTTGCAACATGCTAGATGCCACGAGAACGCGATGATGATCCGAAAGATCCATCCGAGAAAATATGCGCTCACAAGTGCGCAACCAAGTCTGAACTTCCATAACACTTTCCGATCCCTTGAAAGGCTGACCTCCAAGGTGGGAATAGTCACTACACATGCGGGCGAAGGCAGACTTGTTATTAGGAGCTGCGGGAGTAGCAACAGGAGGCTGAGTACCTCGAAATAGCTCCATAAACTGATCAGCTGATATATAGACTCCGTCCGGATGAGAACCACTAGACGGGCCTGCAGAAGAATGCTTCCCTCTACCTCTTCCAGCCATAGGCTGAGAGACAAGAGAAGAAAAGGATTAGTTAAAACAATACACGATGATACGAAATTTAACAATTGGAATACTACGGAATATTAGATTTATTCCTAGACATACTCCAACATGTTAAAGAGGAAAGAATAGATTAGAAAGGCACGGATAAAACCCTCGAATAGTTGTAACACATGTTCCATTCTACTTCTGTTCTGTGTTTATTATAATTTGTTCTGAACTTCTGCTCTGATACCAACTGTGACGCCCCACCTCTATGCTCACAATAACAAAGGTTATTATAAGAAATAACGTCTGCTATTGCGAAGAATAAGGCTTGTTAGAAGCGACCATCCGTAAGTTATGCCTTAGACGAGTATTGATTACATCGATAGGAGCTGTATAAATTATTCCCAAAGATATATATTCAATCCAAATCTAAAACGAAACTACGGTGGCTTAAGAAAAATCCAGAACAACTCATAATAACAATAACATAAATAGTATAATCACATCAGAACAGAAATATCAAATATAGAGCGGAAGATTAGTCTGGAATACATGCTACAACAATCGATAGTTCACATGAACCGATACATATAAATATCCATCAATACATACATAATATGAGGACTAATAAACCAAAAGAACTCCTCGAAGGCTAGACAAAAGATGATGCGAAATCCCAAAAGCTGAAGCTGCTACTAAATCAGAGATGAAGACTATCCTGAAATAACTCGGTCTGACCCGAGTATTATTTAAAAGAAAATAATAAACGGATCAGTCTAATTTATTCTCAGAAATAAGTGAATGATAAATGTCACTTAAACAAATAATTATAGTCTCGAATGAGACTATACAGCATAAATAATCAGCATAGTTTAATTGAAGAAATCTCAATTTAAACTCCATCAAAATCAGTATTCAAATTCACAATTGAATTTAAAACAGCAATACGCAAATTTATAACCTCAGATGAGATTATACTCAAACTCAACTTCCAAATTCACAATTGAATTCAAAGCAGCAATTCACAAAATCTAGAGATCAAAATAGATAACTAGAAAATCAGTAGTCGCAAAAATCTAGAAATCAAAAATAAGATAACTAGAAAAATCAGCATAAAAGTGGATCGATCCCAGCAGATGGCGAGTTTTAGCTATGCCGCACGTGCATCTCAAGTGGCCGAAGCCTACCAAGTACTATAAATTTTGGCGCCCATCAGATGACCCGAAGGTCCGCAGAGTGACCCGAAGGTCTAGTACTGGTAATTGACCCGAAGATCCATCAGATGACCCGAAGGTCCAGCAGAGTGGCTCGAAAGCCCAACAAAATCATCAGAATCATCAAACAGCAGATGTTTCAATTAACGAGTCCGGAATTAACCGAAATAGTAAAAGTGTGGTTTCATACTCCGCCCTTTTGCTAAATCGTTTAAATCTCTTCATCGTTTCCTTGAAAGTGCAAAATTGTGTATTTTAAATAAATAACATTTTACATTCTCAAACCGACAAGTCCGGAATTAAGCGAATCAGTAAAAGTGAGGGTTCATAGTCCTCAATTTTGCTGAAGCGTTTAAATCGCTTCCTCATTCTTTTGAAAGCGCAAAATGTAAAATTTTTGGAAACACTTTTATTTTAAAACGATTTTTAAAATACGTGATTAAAACGACAACATCTGTAGCAATTTCGGCAAGGAAATTGCGCTTCACAAAACACCGTAAAAATGGATACCAAATCAGCGTTGCGGGATAACCGCTTTAAAAGTCACTTTTAAATTAACGGTTACGTTAAACTAACAGTGAATTTTCATTCATCGAAAATGTCACCAAAACACTGCGTCTCAAAAATATAACGCCGGTGTAGAAATTCCGTTATAAAAATAACGGCAACAAATTACGTTAAAAACCAAACATCGGTTCAACATAAATTAACCGAACTCACGAATATAATGAAAGTGGGAAATTATTGGTGTAGCATATAATTAAATTTGTAAACACTGGTTCACGAAAATGTAATATTCTGTGTACACGAAAAACGTGTATCAAACCATGCATGCGTTCACTAAAAGGTAATTCAACAGAGGGTTTGTTACTTTGCACATAACAAAATAACAGAGAGGGTTCCAACTTTCAACTTAACAAATCAATATTGGACAGAAGCTATATGTGGAAAACATGAATTCTAACAAGTATAATAACAACTTGAACATTTCAATAATACAACACGTTGCTCACGCATGCAACTTACTCAATACAACAAAAATAATGTGGAGTTATCAATATTAAAATACACGTGACTGGATGAGGTGTAACTTGGCTTCACTACAAACTCCTACACACGCATATAACAAAAGTAGGACATTACAACCTAAAACCAAAACAAAGCTCATTCTCAACTAAAATGGTATGCATGCATGATACTGAGTATATTTTTGTCCTGGGTAAAACGTAGTTTGTATATTTAACTTATATGCATGAAAACATAGCTTGGGCTGAAAATGACACTCATAACTATACTTGGTAAATTTTTAATTTTCATGCATGGACAATGCAAAATATAAGGAACTGGGTAGTCCTACTTTTACAACAATAAGTTTGCATGCAGTAAATTTGCACGCATGAGCTATATTTTCGCAACTATAAGATTGCACAGATGTTCACTATAAAACAAACGTACTAAACTTTCCTACAAGTGAAGAAAATTGCTAGTACTTGGATTTCATGAGTTTCGAATTATAAGAAAAAAAAACACATGAAACGAAAAAAACAGGTATGAACAAAATTTTTTTCGTGTATATGAAATACACCTAAATGATTTTCAAATTTTGTTAAAACTTGGTCTATGAACTCGCATTCACAAAAAGCACACGGAAAAATCTAAGTATATTCGTTGTTCAATAAATTAACATCGTGAGTATTTAAACTCACCTAAATTTGCTTCAATCAGTTAGCACCAAAACAATCCAAAAGAGAGCTACAACTAACTGCCATTAATGTGTTTTTCTCTGCAACTGAAGCTTTCAAAACCAAGTGTAAATAAAGTTGCAGCTGTTTTCTTTTCTCAAAAATATGTATAAGTTAAATAAAATATGAAATCTGGCACTCGGGGTACAATTGCATTAACTGGAAAACGTGCTAGCCTACTAGCATTTAATGAAACGTGCTTGAGTAAATAAAAAAAGAAAAGAAAAGGACGTGCAGAAGAATGATGGTAGCACTGTGAACGAAAGTGATAGCAATGCAAAAGTTTTCCCCATTTGGTTCACTCTTGTACATCCTCTCTGTTGATTTATTACAAGAATGCCTTAGCAATAAAAAGGTGATTTCATACTTGGTTCAAAGACGTGTGGTGACAGTAAGTTCCTACACTTGCTTTTGAAAAATGGTGACCAGCAATGCTAAATGTAAAATGAAAAATGTGTTGAAGTTTCACTTTGCATTTTAGACCATTGTTGTAATAGAAAATTGCTGTTTTATAAAATTGTCAACACCTTGGCTTACGGCAAGTAGAAATTTATTTTAACATTTTTCTTTCCAAATTTAAACGAAAAATTTCTATTTAATATATTCACTCCGACAGTAATTCAAAAATTACGGTCGTTACAGATTTTAAAAATATTTATTACGACGGTAATAAAATCACGGTCGTTACAGGTTATCTCAAACCTAATTCATATTCATAATTCCATTTATTATCGACTTTCACATTCGATTTGGATTTCACGCTACATCGTCAATTCTCAACACAGAATTGATGTCTATCGATATATAACCTCTGAGCTCGTACGTCTCAGAGAAGGGTGTTAAGCTAAGAGAATAAATTCTCCGCCACCAACAGATATATATTTAATAGAGATCAATTGCTATGTCATCAATTCACAATGTTAGACATACAATCCAAATCATCATCTGAAATTCAAAGCTCAACTTATATTGTCTTTGATGTCGAAGTTAAACTCAATTTAACTTAACGATTCAATCTTTTTGAAAAATTTCAAATTGAACAAATTGTTCAAATTCTCTCATTTAACTTTTCAACTTCGACTTCAAAAATGAATTTCAAATCATTTATTCCTTACGGAATATATTCACAACATTTCATATTTGGAAAAACATTTCCATACTTATTTAAAAATAAGTAATTCACAAATCTAATTACTTTCAACATTTGAAAATATTCGATATACTTAAATCAAAATTAAGCATATATATATTTCATCATTGAAGGAAATCATTCTCTTTCACACATTTATTTGAGTTAAAACGAATGTTACGTAAAACATCGTTACGACAACTCAAAATCACTAGTATAGGGATTCGAAATTTAGATAGATGTATAAATCCCAATACTACACAAAACATTTCCTTTCGGAAATAATTTACTATAACAACAGTGTTATAGTCCACTATTTCCTTTTATTCGAAAACGTCTATTTCAACAATGAATGTTGAAATCTATGGTTTTGATATTCAATGCCTTTTAAAACATCTTTTAAAACCATTAACTTCGTTTTAAAATATCACTTTCCCAAAACATGTCCATTTTATTCAATGATATATTCACGGTCCAAAATTGTGAATATACATCTTTTAACAAGCTATAAGAATTTACTTATCAAAAATAAGTCAGTTTCGGATTTATAAACAACGTTTATAAATTCCATTCCTATTTATAAAGACTTCAATTTATAAAAATTTACTTTATTAACATTCCTTCTATAACTCAGTTTTATATCAGAAATTTAATTTATAAGTAAATTACTTATAATTCTTTTTATTTTACAACATCGATTCATTTTATAACTTCACTTATGAAATACATTTATATTTCATTTTTTTACACTTATACCAATTCATTTTATAATTCCAATATAATATCAACCTTTTCAAATCTTCCATTTAACGGTTTATAATATTTCAAAGAAAATTCCAATTTAAACTATTATACAAATTTATCAATTTTCTATTTCCAAAATAATCAACTAGTTTCTTTAGTAAATCATTCATTGAATTGATTTCCAATTTAATCACATTTGATTTATTCACATTTGATTCTTTCACATTGGATTTTTTTTTTACTAACATTCATACATATTCAATTAGTTCACTTCCACTAATTTACATTCAAGTTAGTTTGCTTTCAATTCAAATCAAATTTGATTCTATTTAAATTTACTTATCATTCAATTTGAATTCAATTACTTAGCTTCCAATTTCCATTAATTCAATTTCATTAACACTTAATGAATTTCCATACGATCAACTAGCAATACCAATTTTATTTACTTTGCTTACATTCAATTTGGTTTAACACACTTAATTTCAATTGGTTTATATTCAAATTCAGACTGAATTCTAATACTCACCATATTCACTTTTACAATTAAAGTTGAATTTCCTTTTTATAACTCAAATTCATATTCATTACTTCACTTTATTAATTCATTTTGATATCAAATTCAACCTCATTCACATCATTACTTAAGCTATGTTTCATTTTATCTTCACTTGCATTTATTTAACTTTTACTAAAGTCAAATTCATATCACTATTCAGAATTCAGATTTTGTTTTACTTAACAAAACTGTTTAACCATTTTAACACTGGTTTTACTTAAATTTTCTCATTTTATAAGTTATACAACTTATAATTTAAACTTCCAAATTCATATTATATAATCACCTATCTTTTATGTTTAAATTTCCATCTCAATAATTTATCTAATCCAGTTCAATTTATTTAACTTTCCTTTAGTTAAATTCCAAATCATATATTTATTAATACTAATTCAATTCAATTTAACTTTTCTTAAGTTAAAAATCTTTATTTTCAAAAACAATTTTATACTTCTTTGGATTTGAAAAACATTTACTTTTAAAGTGTTTCTAGTAACTATTCATATTAAATGCCATAAACTAAGCTTTGTGTAAACCAAAGCTCTGATACCACTCTGTAACATTCCCCCTTCTGACCGCCTCCAGTCGGTAATTAAACCAACTAGAAACGTTCAAAAAGACGAATTGTTATTTAGTTTATAAGGTTTAAACAGAATCAGCCACAGAAACACAGAATAATAACAATGAATTTAAAACAAATGAATCTTTATTTTATTACTATGAATCTTTTTGAATACATCAGAGTTTATACAATTTAATACTGATATAGCGGAATATCTTAAAATACAATTTTCTTTTGAAAACTAAAGTGATTCTTTACTCTCTCTCGAACTTCGCTGCTCGAAAATCTTCAAGCTGTAAAATACTCCGTCTGACCCGAGTATTATATTCAAAAGAAAATAATACACAGGTCAGTCTAATTCAAACCAGTTATTAGTGCATAGAAGCAATAATAATTTAAGTAGACGACAGTCACAATAATTCTCGTCTATCCGACTCTTTTAACAAAGAAATCGGATAACGAAAATATAACACTTAACAGTGTTTAACAATAAATCAGTAGATTTAAATCATCAACAGAGATAAATAAACAATTTATCAAATCGACTAAATCAATTCAAAACAATTGAAATTGTCACTTTAAAAACCATCGAAAAT
The DNA here is from genome assembly GCA_030737815.1 of Allium fistulosum. NCBI lineage: Eukaryota > Viridiplantae > Streptophyta > Magnoliopsida > Asparagales > Amaryllidaceae > Allium > Allium fistulosum. The sequence goes on from CM060905.1 coordinate 1,153,222,424, forward strand.
TCAATTGGCTGCAGTACACAGGTACATGAAAAAGAAGCAGTTTCAAGATCAAGTAGCAACAAAGTCAAGCTCGACTATCAGAACCTAAGCCATGACATACAAAGGTCAAAGAGTTCACAAAGTTAGCTATACAACTGGACAGTGCAAGCTTCAAAATGTATATACATGAAGATTTCACTGCAATAGGTCGAGAAACAAAATGTCCAGAACTAATGTAATGAACAGATTACAACATCAATGGATCAAAGTATGCAGAGAGCAGCATGAATGCTACTGATATGAAGGACTCAAGTGACTCAATGCAGACTATATAATAAGTGATCTGAACATGAATGAATGGTCAATAAAACATGCAGGTGAACAAGGTCAATCCCAAATATACAGACAGTACAACATTTAATGCCAAGGGAACACAAAGCAACCCAATAATTACATATGCACAAATGAACCAATATGGAAATGATCAAAAGCAAATGCAATGCTACCAAATCAGAACAGCCCTACATGATGGTTAACTGCACAAGACTACACAAGTTTCAGATATCACCCTGGATGCAGACCCACAAAGAAGAACAACAGAGACTAGAAATCACAATCAGATGCAAGCATGACACAGATGCATCAGTGAAACAAGTTCTAGTGGGGAGGCAACAAGTTTAAATATCACAATGAACTACATGACTCAAACCATACTTATACATGAATGCAGACTGAACAACAAATTTGTTCAAGTACCAAAGAAATCAATAACTAAAACTCCAAATGTAACAGCAACTCGAGATCCAGATTTTATACAAAATGTATCAAGACTCTGTGCAACAAATTCAAGGTATGAACCAAACTCGAGTGTTAGTGATGTACACATGACTGGAACAAATGCCACTGCGATCTCGACAAACCAAAGATAAGATGATATGCACAGCTAACCAAAGCAACAGAGGTGCAAACAGTAGGTCGAAAAATCATCAAAGCAATACACCATCGCAATACAACAGTCGAAGACGAATCACATAAATGCCAGGGCCGATATTTTTTTTAAACAAGTCAGTGCCCAAAATCGAACCAAATCAACTTCAATAAAAATCGAGTCGAAGCCGTAACAATGATGAAATTATACGAATAAAAACAGAAGAAATTCACAAGAGACAGTGACCCAATATGTAAATCCAGATTCGAAGATACAGGGTATAATGATGCAGTGAACTACAATTTCGCAATTGATAACTAAGTCATGGTTTCCAATTTATCAAGTCATTCAATGCCGAAGACAAAATGTATCCAGAAAGTAAAGATAATCAAGTGCGTACCTGTGAATTTTGAAAAATAATCAAAAATCAAGAAAGGAGGAAAGGATCAGAAAACAAAAGGATCGAACGTGCATAATCGAAGCCGTGAATCAAAAGTCTTTCCAAAAATACCAAAGCTTAAAACAGGAAAGTATCGGCAACGTGAAGAAGCCACAAAAATCAACATCAACAAGGAAGTCAAATCGAAGCCAAAGACCACGAAAACAAACAAGCAAACTAATTCGAACTGTTCGAATAAGATGTGAGTAAATATGAATTACTCACCTTCGATATCGGATTGGGGCTAGAATCGAACAAAGTTAGAGGTAATATTTTCAAAAATCAACAGAGAAGATAAAGCAACTATCGATGATCGAATACATAGAACAGAAGATCCATTGAACAAGGACGAAAGTCGAACAAATCAATATCGTTACACCCACATCCAAAATCATCAATACAGTGGATAAACAAAAATTAAACCATGTCAAAAAGCCAACACGAAACAAAATCGAACTACCTCAGTACAAAACGAGGAAAGAATTAGATGTGAGTGAGGGGGGTCACTCACCTTCGTTCGAGAAGCTGAAGCCCTAATTCGCGAACGCCAAAGAATCGATCGCCGAAAGCCCTAGTTCCAGTTGAGGCAAGTGTTGAAGAAGCCGAAGCTCAAGCACAGATCGAAATCTCAAGCAAAGCCGCCTCTCTATTTCAGATCGAAGGAACGAGCAAAGAAACGTGGCCGCCATTTATTTTCTTTTCGTTTCTAGGGTTTTGAATGAATGGGTAAAAGGAAACAGGTTTGGATTTATCACGGTATCAAAGAAAATAAGGGCAGCATATTATGTTTCAAAGCCCACCAACACTTCACAAATTTTTTTTCCCAAAAGAATTTTAACCGATTCAAAAATTCCAACAACAATTTTTATTAAACGAATTCCAATTCGAATCGAAACTCCTATAAGCAATTAGCTAGCAGAGAAATCATTTAACGATGATATCAAATCGATGCAAAAACCCCGGTTGTTACCGAAATTTAAATTGAATCCGAATAGATTTTCTACGCGTTTATACGTCGTATATTCACAAAACAACTCTGGTAAATACGAAATTTGAAATCTGGTAATAATTTAATATTACGGACCCAATGGAACTGGTTTCGTCGAATTCCGAGACTGAGCCTCGGAAGGTTATTTTTAAATTCAATTTAAACGATACAATTTCAAAACTGAACAAATCGCTTTCAAATTCAATTCTGAAACTTCTATTATCTTCAGTATTATCAATATGAATTTTCTAAGCCTTTAAATTATTTTTAACCGGCTTAAAATTGAAGATTCAAATTTTATTCAATTTTCAATGGATTAAATTCAAAAATTTAATCGCCAATTTATTCTGATAATTTGAAATTCGAGTCAATTCATCTTTCAAATATTTAAAATTCATTAAATATTTTCAATTTAAATTGTTCAAAATTCAGGGTCGTTACAGTATCATTTCAACCCATAGTGAATTCTATACTAACGGGGAACTTGCAGAGTGATAATAGGTATGATAATAATATAACAGGCATATATCATCAATAACTATATAATATAAACAACGAGATATGGTGTCATATCCCATAGGTGAACGATTACATATAGAGGCATAACATATATAACAATTTAAATAATTAACAGTTCAATTTAGCAGTATATTTCAATTATCGTTTCAATTGAAATAAAATTTAATAAATATAACACGTTAATCTTGAGTGATTTCTCACCTTTCGAGGCTAGAGAGGATTTGACGATAAAAATGGGCTATGAATCCAGGCACGAATTTCAAAGCAAAGAACGATTGAACACAAATCTAAGGAGCAGAACTGATAGCTCGGAACTGACGAAATCGAATCAAACTAGAGTGATGAAGATCAAAGGTATAAGTGAACTCATATATATAAAATATACATATATAGCTATTTATATGTATATAAAATCATATTCTAAATTCTAACACATATTAAATTAAATTTATATGCACTTTTAAAATCATTGTTTATACTTAAGGTCAATATGGTTTTAAATATACACATATCATACAATATTTTTGGGAACTATCCTCATGTATACACATATCTTATTTCGAAAAAATTTCAAAAAGAATAAAAAGAATTATAACACTTCTTTGTCCTCCTTAACTTTTCAAAACATATTCAAATATTTTCCTATCCTCCTCAAACTTAACCAAAGTTCATAAATCACAAAGAATACATGTTATAACATCTTAGAAGTGAAGAAATGAAGAAAATTTGGGGCACCAACTAAAGGCTGTGAGCTTCATAAGGAAAATATTGCCTTGGGCCGTAAGCTACTAAAGGTAGGAGGTGGTTTGTTTAGTTGTTTGGTTGAGGTAGGAAGATGGAAGCTTGGTGGTGGCTTAAGCTTGGTTGCATGCTTGTGTAAGGGTGAGTTTACTCACCATATAAATGAATATGAAGTGTTTATATTGTTGGTTGAAACTATAATATGTTACTTTACTTTATATTATGATGTTTGATTTTGATATTTGCTTTGGAAAGCAAATGACATATGTAACTGATAGATATGGACTTGTATGACTTTGTATGACTTGTTTCATAGCCTTGAAACAAATCACATAGGGTTTGGTTGGACTTTGATTTGAATCGGACTTGAATTGAAATGGTTCTATAGTGACTAGTCACTATAGAAGCACTTAGGAATTTCTTTTGTTCGGTAATTTCTCGAGACTTTTGTAGCAAGATTCTTAAATGTTTCTTGCCATATTTGTGTTGAATTATGAGTATAGTGTTCTCTATTAAAAAAATAGACTCTAAAAAGTTCAATAGCCCATCTAAAATGGATAAACATGAAAGTGCGTAAAACTACCTATTTTAGAGCCTATTATAACACCCAAAGACAGCACTTTTTAGCTACTGTCCTTAACTTCGAATACTTCAAAATCAATTCAAACTTAGGTATTTTTTTCCAATATTTTTGCAAGTATTTTATAACATATATTAGAGTATTTTGAAAGTGGTTTGGAATTTTTATATATTTTTAATAATTTACCGTGAATTATTAAATGTTTTAAACAATATTATTAGTATTTTAAAGTACTTTTAAGTATATATAGTTGTTAGAAAATTTAGTTAAATATTTTATTAAAATAAATAGAAACTTATGTAATATAATATGTTTTTAAATTGTGATTTTCAATTATTTAATATTTTATTTATAAATAATTTGTATATATGTATATGTATAATTCTTAAAAGGTTTTTGAACTATAAACAAATGTTTACAAAGTGGTTTAAGAGTGCTTAGTGGCTTATGCATGTTTGTTTGTTTAACTTGTTTATGAAAAGTTAATAATACTATACTTCAATACTAAAGCCGACGAAGTAGACTTATTTATTTATGAGAGTTGAAATTGATATTCGAATGGGTATAGAAGCAATAGTGCTCTAACCTACTAGCTTTACCCTTGACCAAGGAAAAGTTAAGTTGGAAAGGTCGGAAACGTGTTAAGTATACGAACCTTGATTTCTATAAGCAGTCGTTTTTTGAACTAGATAGTCGATTAGTGAACTATCAAACTTGATCAAATAAAAATAAGTAAATGGATTTGGGTTGTAGTAAACATTGTTTAAATAACATTTGTTTTTAACCCTTATTAATTGTACTTAGGAATAATTATGACTTTAATAAGAAATACTTTAAGGATAATTATAAATGAAATGTTTTTGGTTTTTTGTGATAATGTTTAAGTAACACTTGTCTTAAGATCATATAAATGTAATTTGATCTTTAAAAGAGATGTTTAAAGATAATGATTAAGTGTGAAGTATTTTGGATTTGTAGTAAACAAAGTTTTAGTAACATTTATTATTAAACCCTTGAGTTATATTTTAAAGTGGAAAAAATATATTAAGAATATATTTAGATCTTTAATAATGGAATTTTAATGATAGTAATGAGTATTGAATATTTTAGAATAAAGATAGAAAAAGCATATGTTTAAAATATAAAGAGAGAAGCGTTTTATAGTAACAATATTTAGGTAACATTTGTTTTTAACCTTTTTGATTATAGTTTGAAGCAAGTAAATTTTGTTAAATCATTTGTGAATATGCTTATACCATAAAGATAAGTATATGAATACTTTTTGAAGTATTGAAAAGAGTATAAATGAATAGTGAAGTAATAGAATACAAGTATATAACTTTTATAAGATAAATTAAATATATATACAAGTATATAAAGGAAGTTTGATTAAGGGTTTATTAATTAATAAAGCAAGTTTTAATTAGTTAAGAGTACTAATTAATAAAGGAAGTTTTAATCAGTTAGGAGTTTTAAATAATAAAGGAAGTTAAAGGAGTATTAATTAATAAAGCAAATTTTAATTAGTTAGGAGTATTAATTAATAAAGGAAGTTTTAATTAGTTAGGATTATTAATTAACAAAGGAAGTTTTAATATAACGACCCTAGATTTTAATTAAATTTAAATTGGTAATTAATTAATTTTTGAATAAAATTTTGCGAAATTAATTGGTAAATTGATCAAAAATAGAAATTCACCTATATTACAAAGTGATAAAACAAACAAAAGAAAAAGAAAATTCAAACAAAGTAAACATATGTATGAAATATGACAAACAAATATCTACAACTAAGTACATATAAGCAAGCTAGGCAAGTAAAGGAATAAACAAGGTAATAAATACAAAGAATAAAATAGAATATCTGCCATACCTCTAATACATCTCAGCCATAATGCAAGCATCTATCAGCCGAGTTAAAGAAGTAAGAACATAAAGTACAAACAAGATATTACCCCTAGCACAAAAGCAAGATTCAGTAGCCATGCCTAATTGTACTAAATAATATAATACCCTGTACAACACAAAATAACACCCTGTAAACACTTCTTCTTTTCTATATATCAACCTCATACATATCAGCCTTCCATTCATTCAGTTCGTTCCTCTCAAACTAAAAAAAAAAGCAGCATCATCATTGAGTAATATCACCTTCAATATAAACTACAATAACATCAACCTGTAGATTTGCTTTCTTTTATACATCAAGCTTTCCATCATCTTCATTTCAAGTTCGTCTATTCTAAGCTTCAGTTTAAAGAAAATTAAAAACAACTTGAACAAATCAAAACCAGAGATCAAAGAGAAAGATTTCAACTTTGCAAATTTTCAAGCCTGTTTCATATTAAAGCAAGCTCTGTTCTTTTCTTTCCTGGAATCTAAGGTGAGCAAACTCACCCATCTATATGTTTTGATATCTGAGTTCATGCTTGAAGTTATTGTGGAACGTGATTGTTTGATTAATAATTCTGTCCGCATGTTTGTATATATATCTGTGCATCTGGTATCTTAACAGGATTAAGAACAACAGATTGAAAAAATGTATATCTTCCTTTTTAAACAAAATTAAGCGTTGATCTCTAAAAGGGAAATTGTTAGAAACATTTTAAATTCATTTTTAAAAATAATTCCTAGTAGAAATTATTCAAGAATATTTATAAATTTGGGTATTACAGTAAAGATTTACATATGCCAAAAATAAATTTTATTAACTTCAATTTTTGACTACACAACTAGATTTGTATTGCAAATATATGATTTTTAGTAATTGTTTCAAGAATTTTAAGCATGAAATTAACGAGAAATCCTAGGTTGAACGGAAACTGTAGTTTTTCCAAAATCCGTCGAACGACAAGTTTATACGAGTCATGATCATGATGGAAGAAGCCCTGGGTATTGTATGTCACGTCCCGAAATTTTCGACTTTCGAAAATTCGACATCGATACTCACTTTATCGACTGCCGAGCAATCGAGTGCCGGAAACTCCAATAGTGAGGGTTTTAAGAAAAAGAAAAAGTCAGAAGAAGAAGAAAGTAGAAGAAAGAGAGAAGAACAACAGAACAACATCAGAACAGAAACAGAAAACAATATCAAAATCTCACATATCGCAGCGGAACAATATATAATAGATAAATGAATAATCTTTAAAACAAAGAACTATATCATTTTATACATACATCAATCATCAGAGTCAATATACAACTCAGTACAACAATGGACAGTTTTATACTTGTCCTCATACAGAATACACAGCGGAATAAATAATATCAGATACAAATACTACGTCTCGTCATCCATCTTATCTCCAAGCTCCAGAATATCCTGATAACATAACTCTAGGCTGCCCGTGTGGAAATTTATGGGCACCCAGAGTTTAGAAGGGAACAATAAACTCCGAGTCAGTCATGGCGACTGGTGTGAGATCGTAAAACAGTTATTCTTTAAAATAAACAAAGGAATATTTTTAAAGTCAATTCGAAATGCTTTTGGAAAATGAAACTACCATAAGACCTCCCGCCACACACACAATGCAAACGCAGAATTGGAGGAGATTTCTTCTTATGATAATCAAAGATGCTTACTACGCAAAAATCAAATCATTTTTGATATTATTATTAGTGCATAGTGTAGAAAATATTTCGAAAGTATAATATTAATCTTAGCCGACATACGACCAGTATCGTATGCCTACTATAGCTACCATCCAAACAGTGGGGCGCCACCATAAGTGAATGGCAGGTTCTACAACTAATACCATACAAGGCTCGTATTGTTTCTTTGGATTTCCAACAAATGGTCAGGCTAAGGAACTTCCTATCCACGATGGGTACGTCCCTGGAATAGACGACCCGAGAACCTAACCGGATCTCTGCTAACACAAGGCCGGGTTACCTCTGCAAAAATAGGTAACTACTGACACGCGTATGCCATCCCCCGATCGTCACCGATCTTCCCGAGGATCCCCGATTCGCAACAAACCACATAGATAATAATAATGCAGTAACCACAGAGGTTAAGTATCTGGGCTCCATACCATGATACCACCTTTATCCAGAAGGAATGACATACACTAAGGGGCGCTACTCCCTAGAACCTTGCCGCATTCTTCCTGTTTCGACCATTTCCGGGGTGTGAGGCTCGACGAAGTCTCGTCCACAAAGCTACGCTTTCTCAAAAAGCCCTGCTTCGGGTCAAACAAAATGATCAACCTATGATCACAAAGATATAAGATCAAACAAATGATCATATCACAAATGATCAAACACTGATCATTTCACAGCAACACTCGGTATGCCACGTTACCAAATTGGGATATATCGCTGATAAATTTCAACTACATAACCTCTGAGCTCGTACGTCTCAGAGAAGGGTGTTAAGCTAAGAGAATAAATTCTCCGCCCCCAACAGAAATATATTTGAAAGAAATCAGCTTTATATCTCAAATTGTAACGTCAGACACACAATCCATACAAGTCTGTTCCGGGATCGAACAGAACCGAAGGCACTTCTCACGAAGCCCTTGCACATCCGGATATTTTCAATCACGTCAGGACTTTCCGTCACTAAGGGTGATAAAACCTCTAAATCGAAGATCAGTCGATGTAGAGTAACTCGACGGTAATCCTTCCATTTTCAAAAATATCCGGTCTTCAACACCGGTCTTCGATTGCGATTCATAACGACGTATCACATATTCGGAATGGGTTATACGACCCCATGGTCCTTTCCCGGCTAACCCGAATAGTGAGCGCTTATTTAAAAATAAGTGTGGCATTCAAATTCATCCAATCACAACAAATACCTATCTATAGGTAATTATTGATAGTCGGTTATTTAACTATCAATAAAGATGCGCAACATCATCAGATTCCAAATAATTTTCCAAATTATTTCATCTTCAAAAATCTCTTTTACTGGATATAAAATTTCCACACTTTGAAAATAAATCAACGTTTATTTTTCTAAACAGTTTCCCTTTCCTTTATAAATTCCATATTGAATTTATATTTCAAAATATCTATTGATATACGATTCTCAAATCGATTTCAAATATTCCATTTCAATTTATCTTTAAGAAGATAAATCTCAAAATAGTTCATTTCACATTGGAAAAACATTTCCCTACTTATTTAATAATAAGTATTTCACAAATCATTTATTTTCAACATTTGAAAATGTTCGATATACTTAAATCAATATTAAGTATATATACCTTCTTTAAGGAAATCATAAATTTTAACATCTATTTGAGTCAAAACGAATGTTGCGTAAAACATCGTTACGACGACTCAAAATCACTAGTATAGGGATTCGAAATTAAAATAGATATATAAATCCCAATACTACATAAAACATTTCCTTTCGGAAATCGTTTACTATAACAACAGTGTGTTATAATCCACCATTTCCTTATATTTCTCGAAAACGTCTATTTCAACAATAAATGTTGAAATCTATGATTTCGATAGTTCACACGTTTTAAAACATCTTTTAAAACAATTAACTTCATTTCAAATATCACTTTCCCAAAACCATATCCATTTTACTTAACCATATATCCACTGTCCAAAATCGTGAATATACTTCACTAATTACATTTCACTATTTTCTACACGTTTTATTTCCAATAATAATTCGCTATCCAAAATCGCGAATATATCTTCTTTGATAATCTCCTATATTTAATTTATCAAATTCAATCGATTTTGAATTTATAAAACAACGTTTATAAATTCTATTCCCATTTTAATAACAAATTCGACTTATACATCTTCTTTTATATTAACTTCGATCAATATTCCATTTAAAGGCAAAAGCTCAATTTATAAGTAAATTTCTTATAATCTTTTATTTTACAATTCCATTCATTCATTTTATAACTTCATACTTCATAAATCTAAAACTTCAACTTTATAAATCTATAAACTTCAAATCTTCACAATTTATAATCCTATAGATTTCCTATCTTCACAACTTATAAAAACTCGTTTTAAATTCCAATAATCTTAATTGATAAATATCAATTTTATGCATCTTGTACATACATCGCTTTTTTTTAATAATTCAAAAATCCAATTTAAACCATTTTATAGATTAGTTAACTTTTTATTTCAAAATCATCCTTTAGTTATATTTCACAAACATTATAATTTCCATAACTTTAAATCTATAACATTTATTTATTTAAGATAAATAATTCCAAAAACTTAATAAATCGTATACTTACCAATAATCACTTTAAAAATCTCTTTTAAAGTTAAAATTGTTATTTTTAAACTTCAAAATTTTGAATCCAATGATGCAACGCATCAATTAGTCCATCACAACAGTCAATATCATATATCAATATGATAACAGATCTATATCAATATATTTGTAAATAAATAAATACTGGTGAGGAATCCAGTTGGATCCCTCCAACCTGTTTCCCTGCATCCACAGACGTTAGCACAATACCAATTCCGCTCCAGTACGGAATTATCGCGGTATATGGGTTTTTATAAATCCGCTTACTAACGGCGCAATAGGGTCTCATCCGCTATACGAGGCGGGAAATCATCAATCCAATATATACATATGCCAATATGTATATATTGCTATATATATATATATCCTACTATATCTAATATCACATTCAAACAAATCAATCAATAACTGCAATACAAATATTAAATCTGAGTGAGGAGATCTCACCTTAGCTTTTAATTTGCTATCCATTCCAAACCCAGATTTATTTTTCTTCGTTGTATTCGACCTTGTATAAACAATTATACAACTTTATTAATATTCGAATAAATTGACAATAAATTATCGTCTGTTAATTTTCTTTAAACCAATTCTTTAATTTTTATCAAATGATTTATTTTAAACAAATTCTCTATTAACTATTTAAATTGACGGAACAATTCATTACTATTTCCTTTTAATAAATTGATTTCATAAGAAAATCAAATTCAAAATTAATTCTCTTTTAACAAAATTTATTCTAACAAAATATTTTCTTCCAACCAATTTTCCTTTTACCCAAATAAATTTAAATTCAAACTAAATTTCTATAAATTTTAAACAAATTACTCCTAACAATTTTATCTAAGTAGAATTAAATTTTAAAACTAAATTTACTTTAAAATAAATTTTCCTACAACACCTTAGCCTACTGTAAAAATTTAAATACTAGGTTTACATTTTTTTCTATATACAAATATGTATGAAAAAAAATCAAGAAAATACCTTACTGTAAACTTAACAACCCAGGCTCGACCACTCTGCCTTGCGATCGACACCCACGCGATCCTCCCCCTCGTTCGCGACATCATCCCAAATCGCCAGCAACCCACCAACGCAGCCACGAAAACCTAAATTGAACGCCGCAGTCGCCTTTGGTCGCTGCCTCACCACTGCGCCGAGACTTCCCTTCGCGTGCTCGAGTCTGAGCTCGAGAATCCCCAGCCACGAAGCCCTAGGTGCCATCGCGAACGCCTCCACGCATTGATCGCTGCCATCCCCTACTCGAGTGACGAACTGCTCCTACGCGAGTTGCCTCGACGCGAAACCCCACGCCTGCCGCCTGTCTTCGCGATTGCCATCGAGTCGCCTGCCGCCGTGCCCTAGACCTCCAGACTCACGAGATTAGTCGCGACCCCCTCCTACGTCTCTCGCGCGCCTTCGAACGCCCCCAGGTGGTCGTGAGTTGTTGAAAATGCGGTGGCCATTAATCTGATTTCGTGAATTTGTTTTTGGTAGGAGGATTGAATGAGTCGACTCCGGCCATTATTATTTCGAACGTGAATTTGTTTTTAATCTGGGAAGGGAGAAGAGTATTTGAAAATGAAAGGAGATGGTTGGCACGATCCTTTTCGCGATTGCAGGCGCGATTTCAGGGAGGAGAACGTGGTGATGATTTTGACCATAACTTTAAAATTTAAATTTAAATCTCGATAAAAACTTCAATGCGTTTTCGTGTCGTATTTTCACATACGAACTCCGAAAAATACGAAAGTTGAAATCCGGCAATAATACAACATTCCGGACCCAATGGAACTGGTTTCGTTCAATTCTGAGACTGTTTGAAAAATGACTGTTTTTAAATATCGATTCAAACGATTCAATTTTCAAAACTGAACAAATCGATTTCAAATTCGATTCTGAAGTTTTAATTATCTTCAGTATAATCAATATAAATTTCCTAAGCCTTTGAAATATTTTTAGTCGGCTTAAAATTGAAGATTTAAATTTTTATTCAACTCAATAGATTAAACTTTTATAATTTAATCGCCAAATTCAAATTTATATCGGGGATTCAAATTAAATCATCGTTCAAATATTTAAAATTAATTAAATATTTCCAATTTAATTCGTTCGAAATTCTGGGTCGTTACAAACTTCCCCCCTTAAAAGAATTTCGTCCTCGAAATTACAAGTTAGGGAAAAAGGTCCTTAACTCGTCTACTATTTTTCACAATCTAATAGTGTTATCAATTTATCAAAACAAATCTTTCTATTAAAGATTCGTTATCATTCAACTAAATTTTCCAACTTCTATTTTAAGTTTCAAACAACATTGTTTTCTTAACAATTCAAATTTAAACTCAAATTCAAATTTAAACTTTCAATATTTTCTCAAAAATTTTCTAACACTCGGAATTTTCGAAAAATTTCGCCAGCGTCTCCTTTGCGCGGCTAATACGGCACTACTACAAAACGTCCCTACGGACTCTCAGATTTCAAAAAGAAAAAGAAAAAACCAAGTGGCTAGAGAGAAATCATCAAAAACTCATATTAAAACTCAAATACGTACCTTTTTCGAGCAATTCAAATTCATCTTTGAAGATCAAATCCAATTTATAACACCTGTATATCTACTAGCCATTATATCTAGTTACAGCATTCAATCCAATTCGCAAATTCTATTACAAAATTTTCAATATATACTTCCTATACCATTTCTAGTTTTTCTATTGAAGTTATATATATTCATTTTCATTCAGTTTATTCTATTAACCAAACAACTTTCATTCATAATTGCTCTTTTAGCTTAGTTTCAATTACTAACTCATTACAAATTCCAATTCACTTACAATTTCAAATTTGTCTTCAATTTCATTTACAATTGCAAATTATTCATTCATTTTCAATTTGAATCTCATTTTTATCAAATTACCAAATATTCTATAAGTTATTAACTTATTTACATTCCATTATGAATTTTATCTTTATTCATCTTTCATTTATAATTATTCAATTCATTTCATTTCTTACAAATTTGAAACGAATTTCAATTTTCAATCTCATTTTATTTAATTGATTCACTTGCAAATTTATTCGTTCATTCACAATTTTCATTTATTTTCATAATTCAGTACTCAATTCCAGAGTCTTTTCAACCTTTTCAAAACCATTTTGAAAACAATTCAAATTATCCTTTTGAATTTCCAAACAAAACCCAAATTTCAAACAACTTTCCATTTAAAATAATTTGGCAGCAATTTCTCTTTTGGAAACCCGAAAATGAACACCGATGATGCCGCGGTCATCATCGAAGTTATTTCCCAGCGACCTAAAAGAGTTTAGAGCTTTCCTCTTTCCAAAATACTTTTCAAACCTCCGAAATTCATTTTCAACTCCAAAAAGAATTTAAACTTTCCAAATCTCCAAAATTTTCAAATTCTTTTCAAAACATTTCCAAAACCTTCTCTGGAATCCCGTTTTAAATTATAATTCACATCTATAATTTACATTTACAAATTTCGTTCGTATGTGAATTAATTCCTTAACTTTGGAGTTACGATTTTTAATTTCTTATTCAATTTCAATGATAATAGATTAATATTATCACTTCTAACAACCATGCAACCATATACTATAGTAATTCATAGAAAATCATTTCTTTTCTATACAAAAATAGTTTTGGGTAAAATTATTTCATTTACCCGTTTTAAAATCAATACTGTGCCGAATTGTTCTATTCGAGCGTTTAGAGATCCCTATCAATGATCGTTAATTACTCGTATTGACCAGAATCCATATACCACTCAATAAACCAATCATCACAACATAAAACAATTTTATATTCAAATAACAAATACGCGCTCATATCTATTATTACACTCAACTCATTCTAGAGTACTACTGACTCTATCTCTAATGAGTAACACCCAACAGAGCAGGGTTGTCGCTTAACCATATGCTCTGATACCACTTTGTCACGTCCCGAAATTTTCGACTTTCGAAAATTCGACATCGATACTCACTTTATCGACTGCCGAGCAATCGAGTGCCGGAAACTCCAATAGTGAGGGTTTTAAGAAAAAGAAAAAGTCAGAAGAAGAAGAAAGTAGAAGAAAGAGAGAAGAACAACAGAACAACATCAGAACAGAAACAGAAAACAATATCAGAATCTCACATATCGCAGCGGAACAATATATAATAGATAAATGAATAATCTTTAAAACAAAGAACTATATCATTTTATACATACATCAATCATCAGAGTCAATATACAACTCAGTACAACAATGGACAGTTTTATACTTGTCCTCATACAGAATACACAGCGGAATAAATAATATCAGATACAAATACTACGTCTCGTCATCCATCTTATCTCCAAGCTCCAGAATATCCTGATAACATAACTCTAGGCTGCCCGTGTGGAAATTTATGGGCACCCAGAGTTTAGAAGGGAACAATAAACTCCGAGTCAGTCATGGCGACTGGTGTGAGATCGTAAAACAGTTATTCTTTAAAATAAACAAAGGAATATTTTTAAAGTCAATTCGAAATGCTTTTGGAAAATGAAACTACCATAAGACCTCCCGCCACACACACAATGCCAACGCAGAATTGGAGGAGATTTCTTCTTATGATAATCAAAGATGCTTACTACGCAAAAATCAAATCATTTTTGATATTATTATTAGTGCATAGTGTAGAAAATATTTCGAAAGTATAATATTAATCTTAGCCGACATACGACCAGTATCGTATGCCTACTATAGCTACCATCCAAACAGTGGGGCGCCACCATAAGTGAATGGCAGGTTCTACAACTAATACCGTACAAGGCTCGTATTGTTTCTTTGGATTTCCAACAAATGGTCAGGCTAAGAAACTTCCTATCCACGATGGGTACGTCCCTGGAATAGACGACCCGAGAACCTAACCGGATCTCTGCCAACACAAGGCCGGGTTACCTCTGCAAAAATAGGTAACTACTGACACGCGTATGCCATCCCCCGATCGTCACCGATCTTCCCGAGGATCCCCGATTCGCAACAAACCACATAGATAATAATAATGCAGTAACCACAGAGGTTAAGTATCTGGGCTCCATACCATGATACCACCTTTATCCAGAAGGAATGACATACACTAAGGGGCGCTACTCCCTAGAACCTTGCCGCATTCTTCCTGTTTCGACCATTTCCGGGGTGTGAGGCTCGACGAAGTCTCGTCCACAAAGCTACGCTTTCTCAAAAAGCCCTGCTTCGGGTCAAACAAAATGATCAACCTATGATCACAAAGATATAAGATCAAACAAATGATCATATCACAAATGATCAAACACTGATCATTTCACAACAACACTCAGTATGCCACGTTACCAAATTGGGATATATCGCTGATAAATTTCAACTACATAACCTCTGAGCTCGTACGTCTCAGAGAAGGGTGTTAAGCTAAGAGAATAAATTCTCCGCCACCAACAGAAATATATTTGAAAGAAATCAGCTTTATATCTCAAATTGTAACGTCAGACACACAATCCATACAAGTCTGTTCCGGGATCGAACAGAACCGAAGGCACTTCTCACGAAGCCCTTGCACATCCGGATATTTTCAATCACGTCAGGACTTTCCGTCACTAAGGGTGATAAAACCTCTAAATCGAAGATCAGTCGATGTAGAGTAACTCGACGGTAATCCTTCCGTTTTCAAAAATATCCAGTCTTCAACACCGGTCTTCGATTGCGATTCATAACGACGTATCACATATTCGGAATGGGTTATACGACCCCATGGTCCTTTCCCGGCTAACCCGAATAGTGAGCGCTTATTTAAAAATAAGTGTGGCATTCAAATTCATCCAATCACAACAAATACCTATCTATAGGTAATTATTGATAGTCGGTTATTTAACTATCAATAAAGATGCGCAACATCATCAGATTCCAAATAATTTTCCAAATTATTTCATCTTCAAAAATCTCTTTTACTGGATATAAAATTTCCACACTTTGAAAATAAATCAACGTTTATTTTTCTAAACAGTTTCCCTTTCCTTTATAAATTCCATATTGAATTTATATTTCAAAATATCTATTGATATACGATTCTCAAATCGATTTCAAATATTCCATTTCAATTTATCTTTAAGAAGATAAATCTCAAAACAGTTCATTTCACATTGGAAAAACATTTCCCTACTTATTTAATAATAAGTATTTCACAAATCATTTATTTTCAACATTTGAAAATGTTCGATATACTTAAATCAATATTAAGTATATATACCTTCTTTAAGGAAATCATAAATTTTAACATCTATTTGAGTCAAAACGAATGTTGCGTAAAACATCGTTACGACGACTCAAAATCACTAGTATAGGGATTCGAAATTAAAATAGATATATAAATCCCAATACTACATAAAACATTTCCTTTCGGAAATCGTTTACTATAACAACAGTGTGTTATAATCCACCATTTCCATATATTTCTCGAAAACGTCTATTTCAACAATAAATGTTGAAATCTATGATTTCGATAGTTCACACGTTTTAAAACATCTTTTAAAACAATTAACTTCATTTCAAATATCACTTTCCCAAAACCATATCCATTTTACTTAACCATATATCCACTGTCCAAAATCGTGAATATACTTCACTAATTACATTTCACTATTTTCTACACGTTTTATTTCCAATAATAATTCGCTATCCAAAATCGCGAATATATCTTCTTTGATAATCTCCTATATTTAATTTATCAAATTCAATCGATTTCGAATTTATAAAACAACGTTTATAAATTCTATTCCCATTTTAATAACAAATTCGACTTATACATCTTCTTTTATATTAACTTCGATCAATATTCCATTTAAAGGCAAAAGCCCAATTTATAAGTAAATTTCTTATAATCTTTTATTTTACAATTCCATTCATTCATTTTATAACTTCATACTTCATAAATCTAAAACTTCAACTTTATAAATCTATAAACTTCAAATCTTCACAATTTATAATCCTATAGATTTCCTATCTTCACAACTTATAAAAACTCGTTTTAAATTCCAATAATCTTAATTGATAAATATCAATTTTATGCATCTTGTACATACATCGCTTTTTTTTAATAATTCAAAAATCCAATTTAAACCATTTTATAGATTAGTTAACTTTTTATTTCAAAATCATCCTTTAGTTATATTTCACAAACATTATAATTTCCATAACTTTAAATCTATAACATTTATTTATTTAAGATAAATAATTCCAAAAACTTAATAAATCGTATACTTACCAATAATCACTTTAAAAATCTCTTTTAAAGTTAAAATTGTTATTTTTAAACTTCAAAATTTTGAATCCAATGATGCAACGCATCAATTAGTCCATCACAACAGTCAATATCATATATCAATATGATAACAGATCTATATCAATATATCTGTAAATAAATAAATACTGGTGAGGAATCCAGTTGGATCCCTCCAACCTGTTTCCCTGCATCCACAGACGTTAACACAATACCAATTCCGCTCCAGTACGGAATTATCGCGGTATATGGGTTTTTATAAATCCGCTTACTAACGGCGCAATAGGGTCTCATCCGCTATACGAGGCGGGAAATCATCAATCCAATATATACATATGCCAATATGTATATATTGCTATATATATATATCCTACTATATCTAATATCACATTCAAACAAATCAATCAATAACTGCAATACAAATATTAAATCTGAGTGAGGAGATCTCACCTTAGCTTTTAATTTGCTATCCATTCCAAACCCAGATTTATTTTTCTTCGTTGTATTCGACCTTGTATAAACAATTATACAACTTTATTAATATTCGAATAAATTGACAATAAATTATCGTCTGTTAATTTTCTTTAAACCAATTCTTTAATTTTTATCAAATGATTTATTTTAAACAAATTCTCTATTAACTATTTAAATTGACGGAACAATTCATTACTATTTCCTTTTAATAAATTGATTTCATAAGAAAATCAAATTCAAAATTAATTCTCTTTTAACAAAATTTATTCTAACAAAATATTTTCTTCCAACCAATTTTCCTTTTACCCAAATAAATTTAAATTCAAACTAAATTTCTATAAATTTTAAACAGATTACTCCTAACAATTTTATCTAAGTAGAATTAAATTTTAAAACTAAATTTACTTTAAAATAAATTTTCCTACAACACCTTAGCCTACTGTAAAAATTTAAATACTAGGTTTACATTTTTTTCTATATACAAATATGTATGAAAAAAAATCAAGAAAATACCTTACTGTAAACTTAACAACCCAGGCTCGACCACTCTGCCTTGCGATCGACACCCACGCGATCCTCCCCCTCGTTCGCGACATCATCCCAAATCGCCAGCAACCCACCAACGCAGCCACGAAAACCTAAATTGAACGCCGCAGTCGCCTTTGGTCGCTGCCTCACCACTGCGCCGAGACTTCCCTTCGCGTGCTCGAGTCTGAGCTCGAGAATCCCCAGCCACGAAGCCCTAGGTGCCATCGCGAACGCCTCCACGCGTTGATCGCTGCCATCCCCTACTCGAGCGACGAACTGCTCCTACGCGAGTTGCCTCGACGCGAAACACCACGCCTGCCGCCTGTCTTCGCGATTGCCATCGAGTCGCCTGCCGCCGCGCTCTAGACCTCCAGACTCACGAGATTAGTCGCGACCCCCTCCTACGTCTCTCGCGCG
Source organism: Allium fistulosum (assembly GCA_030737815.1). Lineage (NCBI taxonomy): Eukaryota > Viridiplantae > Streptophyta > Magnoliopsida > Asparagales > Amaryllidaceae > Allium > Allium fistulosum. Next base: position 1,153,241,560 of record CM060905.1, read on the forward strand.
CCTTCGAACGCCCCCAGGTGGTCGCGAGTTGTTGAAAATGCGGTGGCCATTAATCTGATTTCGTGAATTTGTTTTTGGTAGGAGGATTGAATGAGTCGACTCCGGCCATTATTATTTCGAACGTGAATTTGTTTTTAATCTGGGAAGGGAGAAGAATATTTGAAAATGAAAGGAGATGGTTGGCACGATCCTTTTCGCGATTGCAGGCGCGATTTCAGGGAGGAGAACGTGGTGATGATTTTGACCATAACTTTAAAATTTAAATTTAAATCTCGATAAAAACTTCAATGCGTTTTCGTGTCGTATTTTCACATACGAACTCCGAAAAATACGAAAGTTGAAATCCGGCAATAATACAACATTCCGGACCCAATGGAACTGGTTTCGTTCAATTCTGAGACTGTTTGAAAAATGACTGTTTTTAAATATCGATTCAAACGATTCAATTTTCAAAACTGAACAAATCGATTTCAAATTCGATTCTGAAGTTTTAATTATCTTCAGTATAATCAATATAAATTTCCTAAGCCTTTGAAATATTTTTAGTCGGCTTAAAATTGAAGATTTAAATTTTTATTCAACTCAATAGATTAAACTTTTTTAATTTAATCGCCAAATTCAAATTTATATCGGGGATTCAAATTAAATCATCGTTCAAATATTTAAAATTAATTAAATATTTCCAATTTAATTCGTTCGAAATTCTGGGTCGTTACATTGTAGGTCAGGAAAAAAATGGGATCGTATTTTTTTAGTCACCATCGTTGACGATCTTGCGGGGAATAGGGTTTTGGGGGTGTTTTGTTCGTCGAGATTTGCAGGCAAAGTTCATCATCGATAGTGGATTAAAAGAGATCGGACCAGGGGGAGAGGTTTCGTTGATCATCTGAGCAACTGTAGCCAGAGTCGCGTGGATTCTAGTGCCATCACGCGACGGGACGAAGCGATTTTTGGTGATCTAGTTACAGCCTGTTGGGATCGAATATGTTCTATTTTGTTCTTCGGGGTGGATCGGGATTCTGGGTGGTCGATTAGGTCAGGGTTGTCGTCGACGACTTATTGAGGGTCACAGTGATGATTGGAGTGGCGGCAAGGTGATGTGCACGTGCACGATCATGTTCTTGTGTCTGATGGGATTCAAGCTTGGGGAAGACGAAGTAATTCTTGGGTACGACTCGAAGAATTCACGCAATGACTCGGGGAAATAAATGATGTACGAGAACTCGAGGTTGGTCTCGGGATAATTGATGTTTGGCTCGGGTTATTTGAAGTACAGCTGTAACGTCCCGAAAATTTTCGACTTTCGAAAATTCAACATCGATACTCACTTTATCGACTGCTGAGCCATCGAATGCCGGAAACCCGAAAAGTTATGGTTTTAAGAAAAAGAAAAGTAGGAGGAAGAGAAGATAGAAGAAAAAGAGAAGAAGAACAACAAAACAACACAGATACAGAACAGAGACAATATCAGAATCTTACACTTCGCAGCGGAAAAATATACAATAGATAATTACTAGTCTTTTAAAACAAAAGAAATTTATCTGTTATTACATTACATCACATCATATCATCAGAGTCAATAAACAACAATGGACAGTTATATAAACTTGCCCTCATACAGAATACACAGCGGAATAAATACTATCAGATACAAATACTACGTCTCGTCCTTCAGCTTATCTCCAAAGCTCCAGAATATCCAGATAACCTAATAATCTAACTCTAGACTGCCCGTGTGGAAATTGGTGGGCACCCAGAGTTTAGAAGGGAAACAATAAACTCCGAGTCAGTCATGGTGACTGGTGTGAGATCGTAAAACAGTTATTCTTTAAAAATAAACAACAGGAAAACTTTTAAAGTCAATTCGCAATGCTTTTGGAAAATGAAACTACCATAAGACCTCCCACCACACACACAATGCAAACGCAGACTTGGAGGAGATTTCTTCTTATGATAGTCAAAGATGCTTACTACGCAAAAATCAAAACCTTTTTGATATTATTATTAGTGCATAGTGGAAAACATTTCGAAAGTAGAATATAAATCTTAGCCAGCATAGGTACCATTATATTATGCCTGCTATAGCTGCCTCCTGAGGAGACAGGTTATACAATTGAAATCGTAAAGGCTCGTATTGTTTCTTTGGATTTCCACCAAATGGTCAGGCTAAGGAACTTCCTATCCACGATGGGTACGTCCCTGGAATAGACGACCCGAGAAATAACCTAACATTACGGTTAGATCTCTGCCAACACAAGGCCGGGTTACCTCTGCAAAAGTAGGTAACTACTGACACGCGTATGCCATCCCCCGATCGTCACCGATCTTCCCGAGGATCCCCGATTTCCAACAAACCACAAAGTAATAATAACTGTGCAGCAACCACAAAGGTTAAGTATCTGGGCTCCATACCATGATACCACCTTTATCCAGAAGGAATGACATACACTAAGGGGCGCTACTCCCTAGAACCTTGCCGCATTCGTCCTGTTTCGACCATTTCCGGGGTGTGAGGCTCGACGAAGTCTCGTCCACAAAGCTACGCTTTCTCAAAAAGCCCTGCTTCGGGTCAACAAAATGATCAACCTATGATCACAAAGATATAAGATCAAACAAATGATCATATCGCAAATGATCAAACACTGATCATTTCACAGCAACACTCAGTATGCCACGTTACCAAATTGGGATATATCGCTGATAAATTTCAACTACATAACCTCTGAGCTCGTACGTCTCAGAGAAGGGTGTTAAGCTAAGAGAATAAATTCTCCGCCACCAACAGAAATGTATTTGAAAGAAATCAGCTTTATATCTCAAATTGTAACGTCAGACACACAATCCATACAAGTCTGTTCCGGGATCGAACAGAACCGAAGGCACTTCTCACGAAGCCCTTGCAATTCCGGATAATTTTCAATCACGTCAGGACTTCCCGTCACTAAGGGTGATAAAACCTCTAAACCGAAGATCAGTCGGTGTAGAGTAACTCGACGGTAATCCTTCCGTTTTCAAAAATATCCGGTCTTCAACACCGGTCTTCGAATGCAATTCATAACGACGTATCACATATTCGGAATGGGTTATACGACCCCATGGTCCTTTCCCGGTTAACCCGAATAGTGAGCGATTATTCAAAAATAAGTGTGGCATTCAAATTCATCCAATTCACAACAAATACCTATCTAAAGGTAATTATTGATAGTCGGTTATTTAACTATCAATAAAGATGCGCAACATCATCAGATTCCAAATAATTTTCCCAAATTATTTATTCTTCAAAAATATCTTTACTAGATATAGAATTTTCCACACTTAACCATTTGAAAACAATTTCAAATCAATTTCCACTCTTCAAAAATAAATCAATATTTATTTTTAAACACCTTCGCTTTCTTTTATAAATTCCGTATCGAATTTATACTTTCGAATATCTACTGATATTCGATTTTCAAATCGTTTTCAATATCAAATTTCAATTTATCTTTACAAGGATAAATTCTCAAAACGTTCATTTCATATTGGAAAAGCAATTCCATACTTATTTAAAAATAAGTATTTTACAAATCATTTATTTTCAACACTTGAAAAATATTCGATATACTTAAATCAAATTAAGTATATATTTCATTCTTTAAGGAAATCTATTTTCTATAACAACATCTGTAATATCCCAGAAATTTTGGACAATATCAATTTAATAATCTGTTTAAAAATAATTAAATTGATTTGTTAATCTTTGATAATAAATATTTGAATTGATTTAATAATCTAATTAAATGAATATTTAATTAGTAAATTTATCCTTTAAAAATTTATAAGATGATTTCTATTTATAATGTATATACAATTGTATATATTGTATTTGGATAAGCTTGTGTTTGATATTTAATAAATAAATGAAATCTTGTTTTTAAATTTCTAATATACATTTTGATAGTTTGGAAATTATGATTTATTTAATATTAAGTTTTTCAAAGCTATTTAAACAAAATAACTATATGGTTTTAAATAAGATTAATAATAAAGTTTATTTTATTTTCTTTTTGAAATATTGCTTAATAAATAAGATTTAAGAGGGTATATATATATAAGTTTAAAATACAATATTAATAGTGTATTGTTTTATATATATAGATATAAATAGACTTTAGTAAAATAAGATTTGTTATTTCAAATTGAATATGTTCTTATAAATTGACTTTAAATTGGATTTTAAAAATATAATTTGAATTTGAATTTAGATTTAATTTTGAAATTCAAAAGAGGTAATATTTAAATAGTTTGGATTTTAAAATATATGTATAAGATCTTATTTTTATATATATATTTGGTTTATTTTCTTTAAAAGTATATATATACATAGATAAGTAATAAGTGTTTAATAAATAAAGAAAAGGTTTTTACATTTAAAATAAATATAAATTAAATATAAAGACATGTGTAAACATATGAAGGCTTGTTTAAAACAAGTGTAAACAAATTAACACATATGAAGACAAGTGTCATTTTTATTTTTATTTTTCTTTTATTTTTATTAAATCACAAATAAACCTATATTTTCATTTACTCCTCATTCTCATTCCTTTTCTATTTCTTTTCAAGTCATAAAAGAATTCAGCCTATTCTCTAAGCAAAATCTGAAGTATACTCAAACCAAAATTCTCAAAAACTAAACCTATAACAAATTCTTCAATCTGAACATTCTTCTTCAAATCAGTAATCAACATTCCTTAAACCATATTCTCAAAACAAAGATCTGTAACCATTTCTTCAATCTGAAAATCAAAAGCCTGGAAGTGTTAAACCTGAAACCATTTTCAAATCAAAGCCCGATAGCCTGCATTTTTCTTTAATCTGGAATGAATTTAAAAAGCTTGCATCATTTTTAAAAGATTCAAAAGCCTGTTTTTCTCTTCAAATCTGGAAGCCTGCATACTTTCTGTAATCTGGAAGCAAGCAATCTGATTTAGAGAAACATCTCAATAATCAAAGCATGCATGCAAGTTTCTTCAGAAACATTCAAGTTAAAAGTTTTTAAAGATCAAATAGCAACTCAGTTTGAATCAAAGCAAGTATTCCAGTTCATGTTTCCAGGATTTATTATGCTCTGTTCATTCTCAAAAAGTGAGTAACAATCTTTCTAAATTTTAGTATAAGAATTTGATTGCATGCTTACTTCTGAAATTAAGTTTGTATGTGAGTATATTTTTAAATAAGTATCTGAGCATGTATGTATATGAGTATGTTGGTTTATATTGTCTGTTGCTTATGATATCTCTGTTCCCAGTTACAAACTCAAATTTATGATCAAAATTCCTTTTCTTTTGATCTAATCTCTGTTAGAACTTGGGTTTTAAAACAAAGTTGTTTATGTAGTTATTAAGTTAGGTTTAGAATTTAATTAAGATAAAATATATTTGAATTGGCTCTGGAAACTCAAAATAAAGAGGCAAGCTTGAGTATGTTGGAAATGTAAGTACCTTAATTTATTAAAACAGGATTGTAAACTGAAAACTTAACTAAAATATTGATTTTTAAAAATGAAATCAAAAATTTTAACATTCAATTGAAGGAGCAGTTTGGGGTTGAACAGTTTTCACGTTTTGGGTAGTTTTTGATAACCTAAGTGTTCGGGGAGGTTGTGGTTTCTACTGATGATAGAATGATGATAGGAGAATTCGAGAAAAATGTCTGATAATGTTGAAAAACACTGTGGCGAAGGGATTTGATTGGGAAAGTCTGGAACCCTAGTTTAACTAGGTCTGTTATTTTTGTTCGACATTTCTTCTAGAGTTGATCGAGTTCATTGAAGCTCTGGGGGAAGGTAGTTATGGTGTAGATGAAGACGTGGCTGAAGTTTTAGAGGCGATGATGGTCGGAGGAGGGGATGCATGGCGTTGACAGGTTTTGGTTGAATGGTGCTGTCTGTTCCAGTTTCGTTCCAGGTTGGGTGCTGAGCTACTCGATTTTTGTTTTCGAGTTGTTCTTAGGGCTACGATGATCGGGATCGTGAGGTTGGATGGTCATTGACATGTGGGAGTGATCGTAGATGATCGGAGATGGATGGTTGCTTTGTGCATATGCACGACTTTGATCTGGTATCAGTTCTAGTCTGAGTTTGGTTCGAATTTTAGTATGAGAGACTCGAAGTCATGCCGTGATTTTTGGGATCTGGCTCGAGTTGTTTCCAGGGGAGATTCGAGTGAGTTTAAACAGTTTTTAAAAATTTTAACATAACAAAGTAAAAAAAAAAAATAAAGAGGGAAGGAACTCGAAGGGTACTCGGGGAAATGGGGTTTTGTCTCGGGAAATTTTGAGATGGGCTCGGGTAGGCTATTGGTTTCAGTTTAAAAGGCTGACAGGGTTTAAACTTTAAATTGAAGTTTAAAAAGGTTAAGCAGGATTTAAAGCAAGGTTTAAATCAAAAATTTTAAAGTATGGTTTCAAATTAAACTTGAAGCCCAGTTGTAAAAATAAATAAGTTTTTATTTTAAATATTTAAACATCTTTAAATGTTAAAAGTATAGTTTAAAAGAATTTTTAAATTAAATAAATTGGTTTAAAAATCTTGTAAATTCTTTTATAAATGTTAAGTGTTCTTAACATTTGATTTAAAAAGATTTTGTATATTTGATTTAAACATTGGTTAAGGTTAAAGTGTAATCTATTCTAAATCTTTTAATTTAAAAATGAATTTAAAGAAAGATTTTAAAGTAAAAGGTTTTAAAGACTTTTATTTATAATAACTAAAGTAGTTAAAGGTTAATACTTTAGTTCAGAAAATAATTAAGATTTAATTATATAGGAGTAATTAAATTAATAAGGTAATTAAAGAAAAATTGATAATTTAATTAATTAATTGGTAATTAAGAGTTTATCAAGTTGATTAAAGATTAATTACCTAAAGAAGTAATTAAAGAATTGTTAAATAATTAATGAGGGATCATTAATTAGGGATAAATAAATAATTAATTAATGAGATTAATTTTGATAATCAAATTGATTAATAAATTAATAATAATCATTTATGGAAATTGGTTAAGTATAATTACTTAATGGAAGTAATTAAGAAATTAATTACTTAAGGTAATTAACTAAATAAATTTGATAAGTTAAATTAATTTAATTAATTTAAGATAATCACTTGGTGATTTGAATAAGTATAATTACTTAGATGTAATTAGTGAAGTGTAATTACTTAGGAAAGTAATTAAAGTTAATTACTGGATGTAATTAAATGAAGATAATGGAAGTATTTTAAGTTTAATTACTTTGAATAATTAATCAAGGGATTAATTAAAAGATAATTAATTAATGAGTAATTAATTTATGGAAGAGTAATTAAGGGTAGTTAATTACTAGATAAGATTAATCAAAGGTGATTAATAAATGTGACTAATTAATTATTAGATGTAATTAATTTAAATAAGATAATTAATTAAGAGTAATTAAGGATCATTAATTAATATAATGATGTAATTAAGAATTGATTAATTAAGATTAATTAATAAATAATAAGTGATTAAAGTAATTAATTAATTATAATTAATTGAGGATTAATGTAATTAAGTATAGTTAATTAATAGATGAAGTAATTAAGGATTAATTACTGAAATGGTTTAAGATAATTAATTTGTGAGATTAATTAAGTATTAATTACTTAAAGTAATTAAAGGGTAATTAATCAGGAATGATTAATTAAGATAGATACTTAGAGTAATGATTAATTAATTGGTTTAATTAATGATTAAGTAAGAAGGATTTATAAAATGAGGTAATTAATTTAATTCACTTTAAATTAATTAGAGATGATATAAATTATTACTTAGGGATAGATGAATGATATAGAATGCTTTGCATTGTTGTTATCTCTGATAAGAGATGTGCTGATCTGTGATATGGATGCTTTGGTTAAATTGAAATGATAATATGAATTATCTGTTTGTGATAATGTAGATTATCTGTTGTGAATTATCTATCCGTGTAGTATAGATAAGAAATGAATTGTTTTAACCTTAAAACAACTTGCCCTTAAAAGATACGTTTTGGATTTCGATGAGACCGGGATCGGGTTTCCGTATACCGGAATTCCAGGTCTGGAGACCCGAATACCACATCGATCCAAATTAACGATAGGTCGTGAATCTCAAGTGAAGATGAAGATTCAGAGTGCAAGGGTTATTGTCGTTAACTCTGAGGGTGATTCCAATACGAGTGTAACGAGATAATGCCTTCGGTTTCGTTCGAACCCGGAACGAACTTGTATGGATTGAATGCTTTCAACACATCGTCAGGAGGGCGATGAGCATTCTAAGTGATGTGTTCTGATTTAAAGGTAAATCGTAGCCTCAAGCCTCATCAACCGGGAATGGCTAAAACAGGGGAGGTGCAGCAAGGCTTCGTGGGTAGCACCCACTGAGAGTAAGGTCATCCCTGTCTAGAGAGTTCCTTCTTTTATTTCGGCTTAGTGGTGCAGTTGGCGACGGCCATCTGTGGGGTGATTTTATTCGGAATTATCCAGTAAGGGATGGTTCCGGCTTTGTGTTGCAGGGGATTGGGAGTGATCCTCGGTACGGTGATCTAGGCCCCGTACTGTGATGAGCGGTACCCCGGTAGCTCTGCCATTGTATGGAAATCCAAATTCCAATAAGTGATAACGGACTTGATTGTATACTTATGTATGCTGGAATTTAATAATGTAACAATTTCGGCTATTTCATATTTATTTGAAAACCCTAGACCCTATTATAATACAATCGAATTTCCTATCAAATGTTTTGGTTATTGTAAGGTAAAAACTTTTCCGTGTTTATGTGCGGGAAGTCTTACGAGATACCTTTTCTTTCCAAATGGTTTTCAAAGTTAAACAAGTTTAACCTGTTACTCACACCAGACCCATGTCTGACCCAAGTTGTTTATTCCTGTTTTATAAACTCTTGGGTACTCAAATTTTTACGAGTAGCCAAGGGGTTCAGGTTTAGCTTTGACGAATTGTGGAGGAGCAATGGAGCAGGAGGCTTCGGCGTTCGTAGATATAGTATTCCGCTGTGTTGATATCTGTGTTAGAGTCTTGTATTTGAGTTGTAATATCTAGACAGATGTTTATAACTGTCTAGTATGTGTTGTATAGTTGTGTAAACTCTGATAAGTGTTTTATACTATGTAATAGTTTCTTTATGTTATTAATATAATTTATTCTTTCCGCTGTGAGATAGTTGTTGTTGTTTCTTTCTTTCTTCTCTTCTTTTCTATTTTCTACCCCTTTCTTTCTTATTAATGATGCGTCATTCTGTGGAATGAGTGGCGGGTCGTTACATGTGGTATCAGAGCCAGGTTGAGCGAATGCCTAAGCTTTTGGTTAAGTGAATATCAGAACACTAGGTTGAGTGAATACCTAGGTTCAGAAGGATTGTTCATTAGAGATAGGATCTGTAGCAACCTGTTGAGTTTGAGTATATATATACGAGAGTGCGTATTTGTTAGTTATATAAAATGGTTTTATATTGTGTTAATTGATCGGTTAAGTGGTATATGGATTCTGGTCAATACGAGTAGCTACCGTTATTGATAGGGATCTCTAAACACTTGGACCAGGCCAATGGACACAATATTGTTTTAAAAAGGGAAGGTGAAATAATTTTACCCAGATATATTTTCTATATATAAAAAGTATCATTTTAAAAGTATATGGTATTTATAATGATTGGTTGAGATGATAATAATTTATCATCTAAGATTAGGAGTCTGAGTGTTGAGGTTGGAAGTATATTTGTCGAGACTGTAAACCTAATACCGTCTCGAGTAAACTTTACTGTGGTAAAGAATTTCATCGATCTCCGAAGGAAACTGTTATGGTTCGGAGTTTATCTTTGTAGTTTGGATGAGTAAAGTTGGAGCTGTCGGTTGGACAGAAGCGAGTGATGGTATCTTGATACTTCTGGAAGAAGTAGCTGCGTGATGAGATGCAGTGACTATGGATGTTCCCGAAGATGTTTTCTTTGGAACAAGTTAATGAAGTGTGTCTGCTTCGGAGTTGTGGCTGAGTTCAGCAAGATGTTTTTGTTCTGTTTGAAGTCCGAGTTTCTCGAAGAGCTTTGGATTGAGAAGTCTTTGGTATCTGTGGCAGTAGTGCAGCTCGGAGTGTTCTGTTTTCGGCAGAAGTTTTTCTGGCTGAGCAGTTTTTTTCTGAAGGTGAAGTTCAGAAGCAGCAGAGAGGATCCATTTCTTCGATGGATAGGATAGTCAAGTGTGAGCTGTTCTGATTGGTAAAGAAAGAACAGTTTTATTTGGATTTTGGCTGGGTGGATCGCAAAAGTGACTTGCAATAGTTTGAGTATTCTTTTGAGTTATCCGATATTTTCTGGAATGTGTTGTCCAGTCTGTGCTTGTGTTCATCATCAGCATTTTCATTCTACTCCAGATCAGAGTGGTGCAGCAGGAACAGTTTTGGCGAGTGCTCCTGTTCTTCTTTTCCAGATAGGAGAAGTTAGTTTGGAATCTTCTGATGTTTGAGAAGTAGAGTTTTGTTTTGAATTATGGGTGGATCGTGAAAGGATCATTCTGTTGAGTTATTCTTGGTCTAGTTTGTTTCTAGAAGTATCGGCGAAAGTTGAACTGATCAGGAATGATTTGTAGGAAGTCCAAGATCGTTTGAAGGATTTTGTGGATAAAAGATGGAGGAATTTGGAATTCGAAGTTAGAGACTTCGTTGTTGTTGAAGTTTCCTCTTGTGAAAGGGAGCTATAAGATTGGGTAAGTCTGGGAAGTTAGCTCCGAGTTATTCTGGATCTTTTCTGTGATCTAATTTGGATAAGTACTTTGATCTACAAGGTTGAATTGTCAGTTTGGATAACTGGAATTCAATGAATTTTACGTATCTCTGAGGGAGTACGTGTTTGATCTATCTCTGGTTTTGGAACCAGCAGTTCTTGAGGATTTGGTTGTTGAGTCAGATTCGTCTGTAGTCTGATATTCTGTTTAGTATTGTAGATCTAGATGAGTAGGAGCTCTATAGCTTAGTAGTATTGGTTGTTTGGATTGTTGTAGAGCGAGTATCCCGGTATATATATACTTGGGGAAACTCGAGGAAATTCTATTCAGAATTTTTCGCTGGATAGTTAAAATTGTTTGTTTGGATGATTGTTTGCTATGGTTGTTAGCATATGGATGATAATATTTGTTTGTGATTTAAATAGATTATTAAATTATCTTTGTTTTAAATTTCGGGGACGAAATTATTTTAAGGGGGAAGGAATGTAATATCCCGGAAATTTTGGACAATATCAATTTAATAATCTGTTTAAAAATAATTAAATTGATTTGTTAATCTTTGATAATAAATATTTGAATTGATTTAATAATCTAATTAAATGAATATTTAATTAGTAAATTTATCCTTTAAAAATTTATAAGATGATTTCTATTTATAATGTATATACAATTGTATATATTGTATTTGGATAAGCTTGTGTTTGATATTTAATAAATAAATGAAATCTTGTTTTTAAATTTCTAATATACATTTTGATAGTTTGGAAATTATGATTTATTTAATATTAAGTTTTTCAAAGCTATTTAAACAAAATAACTATATGGTTTTAAATAAGATTAATAATAAAGTTTATTTTATTTTCTTTTTGAAATATTGCTTAATAAATAAGATTTAAGAGGGTATATATATATAAGTTTAAAATACAATATTAATAGTGTATTGTTTTATATATATAGATATAAATAGACTTTAGTAAAATAAGATTTGTTATTTCAAATTGAATATGTTCTTATAAATTGACTTTAAATTGGATTTTAAAAATATAATTTGAATTTGAATTTAGATTTAATTTTGAAATTCAAAAGAGGTAATATTTAAATAGTTTGGATTTTAAAATATATGTATAAGATCTTATTTTTATATATATATTTGGTTTATTTTCTTTAAAAGTATATATATACATAGATAAGTAATAAGTGTTTAATAAATAAAGAAAAGGTTTTTACATTTAAAATAAATATAAATTAAATATAAAGACATGTGTAAACATATGAAGGCTTGTTTAAAACAAGTGTAAACAAATTAACACATATGAAGACAAGTGTCATTTTTATTTTTATTTTTCTTTTATTTTTATTAAATCACAAATAAACCTATATTTTCATTTACTCCTCATTCTCATTCCTTTTCTATTTCTTTTCAAGTCATAAAAGAATTCAGCCTATTCTCTAAGCAAAATCTGAAGTATACTCAAACCAAAATTCTCAAAAACTAAACCTATAACAAATTCTTCAATCTGAACATTCTTCTTCAAATCAGTAATCAACATTCCTTAAACCATATTCTCAAAACAAAGATCTGTAACCATTTCTTCAATCTGAAAATCAAAAGCCTGGAAGTGTTAAACCTGAAACCATTTTCAAATCAAAGCCCGATAGCCTGCATTTTTCTTTAATCTGGAATGAATTTAAAAAGCTTGCATCATTTTTAAAAGATTCAAAAGCCTGTTTTTCTCTTCAAATCTGGAAGCCTGCATACTTTCTGTAATCTGGAAGCAAGCAATCTGATTTAGAGAAACATCTCAATAATCAAAGCATGCATGCAAGTTTCTTCAGAAACATTCAAGTTAAAAGTTTTTAAAGATCAAATAGCAACTCAGTTTGAATCAAAGCAAGTATTCCAGTTCATGTTTCCAGGATTTATTATGCTCTGTTCATTCTCAAAAAGTGAGTAACAATCTTTCTAAATTTTAGTATAAGAATTTGATTGCATGCTTACTTCTGAAATTAAGTTTGTATGTGAGTATATTTTTAAATAAGTATCTGAGCATGTATGTATATGAGTATGTTGGTTTATATTGTCTGTTGCTTATGATATCTCTGTTCCCAGTTACAAACTCAAATTTATGATCAAAATTCCTTTTCTTTTGATCTAATCTCTGTTAGAACTTGGGTTTTAAAACAAAGTTGTTTATGTAGTTATTAAGTTAGGTTTAGAATTTAATTAAGATAAAATATATTTGAATTGGCTCTGGAAACTCAAAATAAAGAGGCAAGCTTGAGTATGTTGGAAATGTAAGTACCTTAATTTATTAAAACAGGATTGTAAACTGAAAACTTAACTAAAATATTGATTTTTAAAAATGAAATCAAAAATTTTAACATTCAATTGAAGGAGCAGTTTGGGGTTGAACAGTTTTCACGTTTTGGGTAGTTTTTGATAACCTAAGTGTTCGGGGAGGTTGTGGTTTCTACTGATGATAGAATGATGATAGGAGAATTCGAGAAAAATGTCTGATAATGTTGAAAAACACTGTGGCGAAGGGATTTGATTGGGAAAGTCTGGAACCCTAGTTTAACTAGGTCTGTTATTTTTGTTCGACATTTCTTCTAGAGTTGATCGAGTTCATTGAAGCTCTGGGGGAAGGTAGTTATGGTGTAGATGAAGACGTGGCTGAAGTTTTAGAGGCGATGATGGTCGGAGGAGGGGATGCATGGCGTTGACAGGTTTTGGTTGAATGGTGCTGTCTGTTCCAGTTTCGTTCCAGGTTGGGTGCTGAGCTACTCGATTTTTGTTTTCGAGTTGTTCTTAGGGCTACGATGATCGGGATCGTGAGGTTGGATGGTCATTGACATGTGGGAGTGATCGTAGATGATCGGAGATGGATGGTTGCTTTGTGCATATGCACGACTTTGATCTGGTATCAGTTCTAGTCTGAGTTTGGTTCGAATTTTAGTATGAGAGACTCGAAGTTATGCCGTGATTTTTGGGATCTGGCTCGAGTTGTTTCCAGGGGAGATTCGAGTGAGTTTAAACAGTTTTTAAAAATTTTAACATAACAAAGTAAAAAAAAAAAAAATAAAGAGGGAAGGAACTCGAAGGGTACTCGGGGAAATGGGGTTTTGTCTCGGGAAATTTTGAGATGGGCTCGGGTAGGCTATTGGTTTCAGTTTAAAAGGCTGACAGGGTTTAAACTTTAAATTGAAGTTTAAAAAGGTTAAGCAGGATTTAAAGCAAGGTTTAAATCAAAAATTTTAAAGTATGGTTTCAAATTAAACTTGAAGCCCAGTTGTAAAAATAAATAAGTTTTTATTTTAAATATTTAAACATCTTTAAATGTTAAAAGTATAGTTTAAAAGAATTTTTAAATTAAATAAATTGGTTTAAAAATCTTGTAAATTCTTTTATAAATGTTAAGTGTTCTTAACATTTGATTTAAAAAGATTTTGTATATTTGATTTAAACATTGGTTAAGGTTAAAGTGTAATCTATTCTAAATCTTTTAATTTAAAAATGAATTTAAAGAAAGATTTTAAAGTAAAAGGTTTTAAAGACTTTTATTTATAATAACTAAAGTAGTTAAAGGTTAATACTTTAGTTCAGAAAATAATTAAGATTTAATTATATAGGAGTAATTAAATTAATAAGGTAATTAAAGAAAAATTGATAATTTAATTAATTAATTGGTAATTAAGAGTTTATCAAGTTGATTAAAGATTAATTACCTAAAGAAGTAATTAAAGAATTGTTAAATAATTAATGAGGGATCATTAATTAGGGATAAATAAATAATTAATTAATGAGATTAATTTTGATAATCAAATTGATTAATAAATTAATAATAATCATTTATGGAAATTGGTTAAGTATAATTACTTAATGGAAGTAATTAAGAAATTAATTACTTAAGGTAATTAACTAAATAAATTTGATAAGTTAAATTAATTTAATTAATTTAAGATAATCACTTGGTGATTTGAATAAGTATAATTACTTAGATGTAATTAGTGAAGTGTAATTACTTAGGAAAGTAATTAAAGTTAATTACTGGATGTAATTAAATGAAGATAATGGAAGTATTTTAAGTTTAATTACTTTGAATAATTAATCAAGGGATTAATTAAAAGATAATTAATTAATGAGTAATTAATTTATGGAAGAGTAATTAAGGGTAGTTAATTACTAGATAAGAATAATCAAAGGTGATTAATAAATGTGACTAATTAATTATTAGATGTAATTAATTTAAATAAGATAATTAATTAAGAGTAATTAAGGATCATTAATTAATATAATGATGTAATTAAGAATTGATTAATTAAGATTAATTAATAAATAATAAGTGATTAAAGTAATTAATTAATTATAATTAATTGAGGATTAATGTAATTAAGTATAGTTAATTAATAGATGAAGTAATTAAGGATTAATTACTGAAATGGTTTAAGATAATTAATTTGTGAGATTAATTAAGTATTAATTACTTAAAGTAATTAAAGGGTAATTAATCAGGAATGATTAATTAAGATAGATACTTAGAGTAATGATTAATTAATTGGTTTAATTAATGATTAAGTAAGAAGGATTTATAAAATGAGGTAATTAATTTAATTCACTTTAAATTAATTAGAGATGATATAAATTATTACTTAGGGATAGATGAATGATATAGAATGCTTTGCATTGTTGTTATCTCTGATAAGAGATGTGCTGATCTATGATATGGATGCTTTGGTTAAATTGAAATGATAATATGAATTATCTGTTTGTGATAATGTAGATTATCTGTTGTGAATTATCTATCCGTGTAGTATAGATAAGAAATGAATTGTTTTAACCTTAAAACAACTTGCCCTTAAAAGATACGTTTTGGATTTCGATGAGACCGGGATCGGGTTTCCGTATACCGGAATTCCAGGTCTGGAGACCCGAATACCACATCGATCCAAATTAACGATAGGTCGTGAATCTCAAGTGAAGATGAAGATTCAGAGTGCAAGGGTTATTGTCGTTAACTCTGAGGGTGATTCCAATACGAGTGTAACGAGATAATGCCTTCGGTTTCGTTCGAACCCGGAACGAACTTGTATGGATTGAATGCTTTCAACACATCGTCAGGAGGGCGATGAGCATTCTAAGTGATGTGTTCTGATTTAAAGGTAAATCGTAGCCTCAAGCCTCATCAACCGGGAATGGCTAAAACAGGGGAGGTGCAGCAAGGCTTCGTGGGTAGCACCCACTGAGAGTAAGGTCATCCCTGTCTAGAGAGTTCCTTCTTTTATTTCGGCTTAGTGGTGCAGTTGGCGACGGCCATCTGTGGGGTGATTTTATTCGGAATTATCCAGTAAGGGATGGTTCCGGCTTTGTGTTGCAGGGGATTGGGAGTGATCCTCGGTACGGTGATCTAGGCCCCGTACTGTGATGAGCGGTACCCCGGTAGCTCTGCCATTGTATGGAAATCCAAATTCCAATAAGTGATAACGGACTTGATTGTATACTTATGTATGCTGGAATTTAATAATGTAACAATTTCGGCTATTTCATATTTATTTGAAAACCCTAGACCCTATTATAATACAATCGAATTTCCTATCAAATGTTTTGGTTATTGTAAGGTAAAAACTTTTCCGTGTTTATGTGCGGGAAGTCTTACGAGATACCTTTTCTTTCCAAATGGTTTTCAAAGTTAAACAAGTTTAACCTGTTACTCACACCAGACCCATGTCTGACCCAAGTTGTTTATTCCTGTTTTATAAACTCTTGGGTACTCAAATTTTTACGAGTAGCCAAGGGGTTCAGGTTTAGCTTTGACGAATTGTGGAGGAGCAATGGAGCAGGAGGCTTCGGCGTTCGTAGATATAGTATTCCGCTGTGTTGATATCTGTGTTAGAGTCTTGTATTTGAGTTGTAATATCTAGACAGATGTTTATAACTGTCTAGTATGTGTTGTATAGTTGTGTAAACTCTGATAAGTGTTTTATACTATGTAATAGTTTCTTTATGTTATTAATATAATTTATTCTTTCCGCTGTGAGATAGTTGTTGTTGTTTCTTTCTTTCTTCTCTTCTTTTCTATTTTCTACCCCTTTCTTTCTTATTAATGATGCGTCATTCTGTGGAATGAGTGGCGGGTCGTTACAACATCAATTTGAGTCAAAACGAATGTTACGTAAAACATCGTTACGACGACTCAAAAATCACTAGTATAGGGATTCGAAATTAAAATAGATATGTAAATCCCAATACTAGATAAAAACATTTCCTTTCGGAAATCATTTACTATAACAACAGTGTTATAGTTCACCATTTCCTTATTTCTCGAAAACGTCTATTTCAACAATAAATGTTGAAATCTATGATTTCGATATTTAACACGTTTTAAACATCTTTTAAAACAATTAACTTCATTTATAATATCGCTTTCCCAAACATAACCATTTTTACTAAAAAAATATATTCACTGTCCAAAATCGTGAATATACTTCATTTAACCCAATTCCAATCATTTCTACACATTTTCATTTCAATAGGAATTCGCTATCCAAAATCGCGAATATATCTACTCTGATAATCTTCTGTATTTAATTCATCGAATTCCATCGCTTTCGAATTTATAAACACGGTTATAAATTCTACTTCTATTTTAATAACACTTCGACTTATAAATCTTCTTTTTATCAACTTCTATATTCTACTTATCAAAATAAGTGATTTCGAATTTATAACCAACTTTTATAAATTCCAATTCCATTTATTAAAACTTCAATACCAAATCAATTTCAATATTGATTTCTAAATTTATTTTCAACTTTAAATAAAAGATTCCATACTGATTTCTCAAAGTTCTTCTCCAAATACTAAATCAATTACAGATTGATTTCTAATTTTATTCATCACTACTAAATAAATTCCTTATTTTTCTCAAATTACTCAATATCCTGTTTTTAAATGGATTCTTTAAATTGAAATCATTTTACATTGATTTCCCAAATCGTTTCAACTTACCAACTAAATTTCTAATTGGATTTCCAACTTATCTCTTTTTAAATAAATTCCTTTCAAAGAAAATATATTTCAATTGTTTTTTTCAGTCTATTTAAAAATCCAAACTCTTAAATTAAATTCTTCAATTTATAATTACTATTTTACGAAATCCATTTATTTAACATTTTCACTTGATTCTGGAATTAATTCGATAAGATTATAAAAATTAACTTTTTATACTTTAAAATTTTCTTTCTTCAAAATTTATTCAATTTCAAAAATTGATTCACTCAGAAATTTCTACTTTGATTTCAAAAATTCAATTTCGTTTATTTTTGGAATCCAATGATGTCAAAACATCCATTCAGCTAAATTTTAGCTTTTCAAACAATTTCCAGATATCAATTCAACAACAACAATAATCATTCACAGATTATCACATCACAGTAGAAATAAATTCAATCAATGTGAGGGGTCCTGTAACGACCCCGAATTTTAATCTATTTTAAATCGATAATTAAATTTATTTTTGAATGAAAATTTGTGAAATAGATGGTTAAATGAACGCGAGTTTCCCCGATATCCAAGTATATTTTGTATAAATCGTTTAAAAATTTAAATAAATGATTGAGATAGAAATACATATAAAAGTTAAATTATGATAACATATAAAATAACACATTAGCCAATTTAAAACAACATAACAACTATAAAATGTTTAAGTTAGAAATAGGGATTTATATATGTAAGATAAATTTAAAATATAAAGTAACTAACAATTTGACAACATCATAAAATTAGAACTTCACTAGATTTCAAAGTAATAGGGCCAAAACAAATAAAAATATACTCAAGTAAATAAAACAAAACAAAGCATATCATATCAGCCGAAAAAACTAAACAAATACAAAGGCAAGTAGGCAAATATAATAAGTAGCCTGTAAGAAGTAATGCAGGCAAAACAAAGAAAATACAAATGTTAGCACACAAATCATTCTCATCAGCCACCAAATATCATCATATTGTACATGGCCAATTTAATGCAGCCTCCCAGAAAAACAAAAGCAAAGAAAAATATCACTGCCTATAGTACACATATTTGTACTAGAAAGAAAAGAAAAATACATTACCATGTACAAAACTTATCAGCCTGTACAAACACCTTTCTCTCCACATATACACATCTATATGGCTCCAGTTCGTTCAAGAAAACAAAATTTAGCAAGCAAAGGAAAATAAAAATCAATGCAAACTTAAATGTCATTCAAAATCAAAAGCAAGGGAAGATTTACAGGAAACTCAAAAAAAAAAACCTGCAGCTCTTCAACACAACATTTATTCCCTGTTTCAACATGGCAAACTTTGTTCCTCTCTGCTCTTCCATTCACAGTGAGTAACCTTTCTTTTTAAACCAGATTTCCTTGTTTGTTTCTTTACCTGTGAGTAACTTTAATTTTAAAGCTTTAAGTTGAAAAAAAATGATTCTAGATTTATTAAAAATATAGTTTGCATATGTTATTGTTTGAAGTTATCACTGTGATGCTCTGTGCTTCTATGTTGATTGTTACAGTTTTTCTTTTTTTCAAACTTAAATGTATGCTTATCAAATTTTTGTAAACTTTCAAAAGCAAATAAGTTTGTTTAAGTATCAATTATTGCTTAAAAACAGTTCAAGTAAATTTATAAACATCCAGGTTGGAAAAGAACTTGGTTTTACAGAACAAACTTAAATCCTTGATAATTTCGAATGGTATAAAACATCGACTAAATTATATAACTTGAAACTGCATTCGAAAAGAGGATTTTTAAAATAAAAATCGGAATTTTTAATCAAGTATGCTTCGAACAGTATGTAAATGAACCGGAAATGCTTTTTATCCAAATTCCAGCGATCAAACGAAAATTGTATGTTGTGATCTTGCTTGAAGCTAGCTTAATGGTTTACGAAGTCGGGAAAAATGTTAGAAAAAATTTCTATTGCGTGAATTTGGGGGACGAACTAAATATAGGGTTTGGGTTCCAGTTTCTTTCGTGCTCTGTCTGAATTTGTTTTCGTCGCCGTGACGTGATCGAGTGCGATAGGGCTTTGGGAAATGGAAGTAGGCGTGTTGACGAGTAGTTGGCGAAAGTTTCGAATTTTCCGGTGGTCGGTGACGAGAGTTATGGTGGGTTTTCTGAAGGGTTTGGTTCCAGCTTTTGGTTCGAGGTACTCGATTTTCATTCTAGATAAATTCGATCGAATTGAATAATCGTTTGGGCAGGAGCGATCATCGTTGACATGTCAGAGGCTACGGCAATGATCAGAGTGATGAAATTCAGGTGTACACGTACACCGTGCACGTGTGTCTGGGTTTGGGATGTCGTGGAAGAAGAAGCAAGTTTGGGGAAGATCACTCGAGTTTGAACTCGAGTAATGCCGAGTGACTTTCAATCCTGTAACAGTTTCTTTGTTTACAGGTTTTATGATTTAAAATTTTAACTAAAAACTTAAACTAAGTTTTGAAATAGATGAAGAGAAGAAGAGGAACTCGGGTGTTTCTCAGGTGTTGATCGGGTTTGACTCGAAGCAGCTAAAGTTGCAGCGAGGCCCGAAGTTTTACTCGGGGAAAATTTGAATTAGCTCGGGTCTGGGAAAAAAAATGGATATGGAAACAGTTTTTACTGTGAACGTTTTCAGTTTTTAAACACTTGTAAACCATGGTCTCAAATGACGATTTGATCAAAGTTCTAAATTAAATTCATATGTTAAAAATTATGGTTTATCTTAAATTTATTTAAGGATAATTTATAAATGATTAAAGATCGATAAATCAAATGATTTAAGGAAAATTTATTAAAGGGGAAAGTAATGTATGTGATAAATTAATTAAGGTAATTAATTTGAGGATAATTAATTAATTGAAGGTAAATTAATTTATGAAAGTTATTAAGAGATGATTTATTAATTAAGGGTTAATTAATTAACATAAGTAATTAGAAATAATAAATTTTTGATTAAAAGATAATTAATTAAAATGGTTTACAATTAATTATGATTAATTAACCAAGATTTGTAGTTTATTCATAAGAAATTAATCTGGTATAAATTAATTTTAAATCAGATATTAATTGATTCTACTTATGGATGTTTGGATTTCGTTGAATGATTGAATTGTTTGATATCCCTGATATGTGATGCTTTGTGATACATACTGATTTGTGTTGTGTTCTAAAATTTATTTATCTGTGATATATATATCTATGATTTCTGTGATATATTACTATGTGAATATGAAAACCCTTGATCTCTAAACGACACTTGAATTTCGATGCGACAGGGAGTCGGATTCCAGTTGGTTATCCGAAACCCACATCGAATTGTAATGATGAATCTTTGTGACTGATAAATTTATTTTATCTATGAATTTGTGAATGAAGATAAGCGTTATGGATTATATCGCTTATCGATATATCTGTGATGATTTTTGTTGTGCACTATTGTGTGAAACCCCTGGACTACACCATACACACACAAATATGGATTTCACGTGGAAATCGGTTAAATCACAGATAAATTAAATTTGATGTTTTTGAAATGGAAATTTTTATTTCAATTTGATTTTGAAATTAGGAATTTGGGTTTAAAGTGAAAAGCTTTTGAAATGGGATTTCAAAGATAAAAGTTATTTCGAATAACTTAATCGAGTTTTGAAAATTTAAATAATTTGATTTAAATTTGAATTCAAGTTTGAAATTGAATTCTATGATTTGAAACTAAGGATTAAAGATGCTGTACAAGTTATATATGGGTTAAACCATTTTAAAGGTATTGATTTGGGAATTTGAATTTAATTCAAGGGTTTTAACTCGTGTAAATATAACTGGATTTTTATGAAACGAAAACTACTTGCTTTCAAAAAAATAATAGCTTTCATTTTAAGAAAGGATTTCCAAATTATGTTGAACGGTTTCAAGTTTGAAATAGAATTGAAATGTTTTGAAAACTATGAAATGAGTCTTTGATTTCAAAGACCGAACGAGTTAATCTAACTTGAAATGGAATTGTTTTGAAAGGCTATGAATGAATCTTTGGAAATGAGTTTTGAAAGCTATAAGTTAAATCTTGATTTAAAGATTTAACGAGTTAATCAAATTGAAATGGAAATCGATTTGAAAATCTATGAATGAATCTTTGTGAATGGGGTTAACTTTGTTAATTGAATCTTTTTGTTAAAAGATTAAAAGTGTGGAAATTGTTTAAACCATTGAAGGTTTTCGAAATGAATCTTTTTGTTTAAAAGATTGGAAATGGTAAATTATTTTACCATTCGAATGGAAAGTTTTGACTTTAAGCTGTGATTTAACTGAGATCCCAAGTATCCATATGATTTTTTAATTGCGCTCGTTATTCGGTTTAGCCGGGAGAGGACCTTTGTGTCATATAACCCATTCCGAATAGTGATACGACGATATGGATAGCATTTGAAGACCGGTGGTGAAGACCGGGTATTTGCGAGAGCGATAGGATGACCTGTCGATTGTCTCTGCACTGAGTAGCTACGGTATAGAGATTCCCTAAGTGATGGGAAGTCCGATCGAGATTGTGAATACCCGGATTTGCAAGGGCTTCTTTGGAAGTGCCTTCGGTTCTGTTCGAACCCGGAACAGACTTGTATGGATGTGTGTCTGACATTACACTTTGAGATGTAAAGCTGGTTTCTATCAAATACATTTCTGTTGGTGGCGGAGAATTTATTCTCTTAGCTTAACACCCTTCTCTGAGACGTACGAGCTCAGAGGTTATGTAGTTGATGGTTACTAGTGATACATTCCCAATTTGGTAATGTGGCATACGAAGTGCTGCTGATCAATTGTTGATCAAAGCGTTGCTTTGTGAAAAGCGTGGCTTTGTGAAAAGCGTGGCTTTGTGAAAAAGCGTGGCTTTGTGAAAAAGCGTAGCTTTATGGACGAGACTTCGTCGAGCCTCACAACCCGGTAATGGTCGAAACAGGAATGTGCGGCAAAGGTTTGTAGGGGTAGCGCCCCTAGGGTATGTCATTTCCTTCTGGATAAAGGGTGGTATCATGGTATGGAGCCCAGATACTTACTCATGTGGACACACTGTATTTATTACTGTGCGATGTTGCTTTATGATCGGGACGTCTCGGATAAAGGTCGGTAACGACCGGGGAATGACATGACTCGTGTGTTAGTTACCTAGTTACAGCTGTACAGCGTGAGGTAGCGTCGGCCTTTTGTTTGCAGAGATCCGGTTAGGTTCTCGGGGCGTCTTTCCAGAGGCGTTTCTATTTCGGTAAGGAAGTTCCTTAGCCTGATCATTTGTTGGAAATCCAAAGAAACAATACGAACCCAGTACGGTTTTAGTTGTATTACCTGCTATGGAATGTGGCGGTAACCTGCTATTGAACGTGGTAGCTATAGTAGGCATGCGATGAAATGTTGTATGCTGGCTAAGATTAATATTATACTTTCGAAATGTTTTTCTACACTATGCACTAGAAATAATATCAAAAGAGTTTTGATTTTGCGTAGTAAGCATTTTTGACTATCATAAGGAGAAATCTCCTCCAATTCTGCGATTGCATTGTGTGTGTGGCGGGAGGCCTTATGGTAGTTTCATTTTCGAAAAGCATTGCGGGTTTTAATGTTTAAAAGCCTTTTGTGTTTGTTTAAAGATAAACTGTTTTTGTTGCTCACACCAGTCCCATGACTGATCCGGAGTTTATTGTTCCCTTCCTAAACTCTGGGTGCCCACTATTTTCCACACGGGCAGTCTAGAGTTGGGTTTTCTCAGATATTCAGGTTGAGTAGATTATCTGGAGCTAGTTCAGTTCTTGGAGTTCATGGACTGACGTTGCTTATCTTGGAGCATTCTATTAGAGACATTCTATCCGCTGCTGGTGTTATCTATTTTCTTTCCGCTGATATTTCTTGTATCATATCTCTGATGTATATTGGTATCTGTTGTATCATTCTGTTGTATCATACTGTATCGGATTTTGTATCTGTCATTGTATCAATGTTATATATATTGATATATTCTTTTTCTTCCGCTGTGTTGTTTACTTAACTGTGTTATAGCTCCGGCGAATCGGATTTGAATGGTCGAATCTGCGGCATTCTAGTACAATGTGAAGTACGGATGTTGATTTTCGAGCGCGAAAAATCCGAGTCGTTACATGTGGTATCAGAGCTAAGGTTGAACTTTAGCTCAGGAGTATAACACGTTAAGTAGCTCATTAGAGATAGAGTGAAGTAAACTCTAGAATGAGTATTCCTCAGATATCTGTTCGAAAGCCTCAGTAAATTCTTTTACTATCCACTGATAGTGAGTATGAGTGCGAGAAGAGGATGAGATAGGGGATAGGGGAATACGACTGTAAATGGTCAATACCCTGTAACAACAAGAAAACGATCTTTTCTCTATCAATCTCTTTGTTCGTCATCTTTTTCTCAATTCTTCGATGATTTCTGGTAGATCCAGGAAGAAGATTTGATATATTAATATGGGACATAAACTCCGAATGAGCCAAAATTGTTGGTTGGATGAATTGGTTGCTTTGTTTGCTATGGCTGATAGGTATACTCTCGTTCTAAACTAAAAGTTTTGAAATTGTATCTATATATCTATCTATTCTTTGGATCCCAATATGTTCTACGAATGGTTAGTTATCCTTTTGAACTAACCGATGCCACTCCATATTTCGTAGATCTGGATAACCCGAGTATCTTGTGAAGTGTCAGACAGATTCGTTCTTGTATCTGTTATTGATATTCTGATTTGGTAAGCCAAATGCAGAACAGATGTTCAGTTGATGAAATATTCTTCATCTATCTTTTTGTCTCCTTGGTAATTTCGAGGACGAAATTCTTTTAAGGGGGGAAATCTGTAACGACCCCGAATTTTAATCTATTTTAAATCGATAATTAAATTTATTTTTGAATGAAAATTTGTGAAATAGATGGTTAAATGAACGCGAGTTTCCCCGATATCCAAGTATATTTTGTATAAATCGTTTAAAAATTTAAATAAATGATTGAGATAGAAATACATATAAAAGTTAAATTATGATAACATATAAAATAACACATTAGCCAATTTAAAACAACATAACAACTATAAAATGTTTAAGTTAGAAATAGGGATTTATATATGTAAGATAAATTTAAAATATAAAGTAACTAACAATTTGACAACATCATAAAATTAGAACTTCACTAGATTTCAAAGTAATAGGGCCAAAACAAATAAAAATATACTCAAGTAAATAAAACAAAACAAAGCATATCATATCAGCCGAAAAAACTAAACAAATACAAAGGCAAGTAGGCAAATATAATAAGTAGCCTGTAAGAAGTAATGCAGGCAAAACAAAGAAAATACAAATGTTAGCACACAAATCATTCTCATCAGCCACCAAATATCATCATATTGTACATGGCCAATTTAATGCAGCCTCCCAGAAAAACAAAAGCAAAGAAAAATATCACTGCCTATAGTACACATATTTGTACTAGAAAGAAAAGAAAAATACATTACCATGTACAAAACTTATCAGCCTGTACAAACACCTTTCTCTCCACATATACACATCTATATGGCTCCAGTTCGTTCAAGAAAACAAAATTTAGCAAGCAAAGGAAAATAAAAATCAATGCAAACTTAAATGTCATTCAAAATCAAAAGCAAGGGAAGATTTACAGGAAACTCAAAAAAAAAACTGCAGCTCTTCAACACAACATTTATTCCCTGTTTCAACATGGCAAACTTTGTTCCTCTCTGCTCTTCCATTCACAGTGAGTAACCTTTCTTTTTAAACCAGATTTCCTTGTTTGTTTCTTTACCTGTGAGTAACTTTAATTTTAAAGCTTTAAGTTGAAAAAAAATGATTCTAGATTTATTAAAAATATAGTTTGCATATGTTATTGTTTGAAGTTATCACTGTGATGCTCTGTGCTTCTATGTTGATTGTTACAGTTTTTCTTTTTTTCAAACTTAAATGTATGCTTATCAAATTTTTGTAAACTTTCAAAAGCAAATAAGTTTGTTTAAGTATCAATTATTGCTTAAAAACAGTTCAAGTAAATTTATAAACATCCAGGTTGGAAAAGAACTTGGTTTTACAGAACAAACTTAAATCCTTGATAATTTCGAATGGTATAAAACATCGACTAAATTATATAACTTGAAACTGCATTCGAAAAGAGGATTTTTAAAATAAAAATCAGAATTTTTAATCAAGTATGCTTCGAACAGTATGTAAATGAACCGGAAATGCTTTTTATCCAAATTCCAGCGATCAAACGAAAATTGTATGTTGTGATCTTGCTTGAAGCTAGCTTAATGGTTTACGAAGTCGGGAAAAATGTTAGAAAAAATTTCTATTGCGTGAATTTGGGGGACGAAGTAAATATAGGGTTTGGGTTCCAGTTTCTTTCGTGCTCTGTCTGAATTTGTTTTCGTCGCCGTGACGTGATCGAGTGCGATAGGGCTTTGGGAAATGGAAGTAGGCGTGTTGACGAGTAGTTGGCGAAAGTTTTGAATTTTCCGGTGGTCGGTGACGAGAGTTATGGTGGGTTTTCTGAAGGGTTTGGTTCCAGCTTTTGGTTCGAGGTACTCGATTTTCATTCTAGATAAATTCGATCGAATTGAATAATCGTTTGGGCAGGAGCGATCATCGTTGACATGTCAGAGGCTACGGCAATGATCAGAGTGATGAAATTCAGGTGTACACGTACACCGTGCACGTGTGTCTGGGTTTGGGATGTCGTGGAAGAAGAAGCAAGTTTGGGGAAGATCACTCGAGTTTGAACTCGAGTAATGCCGAGTGACTTTCAATCCTGTAACAGTTTCTTTGTTTACAGGTTTTATGATTTAAAATTTTAACTAAAAACTTAAACTAAGTTTTGAAATAGATGAAGAGAAGAAGAGGAACTCGGGTGTTTCTCAGGTGTTGATCGGGTTTGACTCGAAGCAGCTAAAGTTGCAGCGAGGCCCGAAGTTTTACTCGGGGAAAATTTGAATTAGCTCGGGTCTGGGAAAAAAAATGGATATGGAAACAGTTTTTACTGTGAACGTTTTCAGTTTTTAAACACTTGTAAACCATGGTCTCAAATGACGATTTGATCAAAGTTCTAAATTAAATTCATATGTTAAAAATTATGGTTTATCTTAAATTTATTTAAGGATAATTTATAAATGATTAAAGATCGATAAATCAAATGATTTAAGGAAAATTTATTAAAGGGGAAAGTAATGTATGTGATAAATTAATTAAGGTAATTAATTTGAGGATAATTAATTAATTGAAGGTAAATTAATTTATGAAAGTTATTAAGAGATGATTTATTAATTAAGGGTTAATTAATTAACATAAGTAATTAGAAATAATAAATTTTTGATTAAAAGATAATTAATTAAAATGGTTTACAATTAATTATGATTAATTAACCAAGATTTGTAGTTTATTCATAAGAAATTAATCTGGTATAAATTAATTTTAAATCAGATATTAATTGATTCTACTTATGGATGTTTGGATTTCGTTGAATGATTGAATTGTTTGATATCCCTGATATGTGATGCTTTGTGATACATACTGATTTGTGTTGTGTTCTAAAATTTATTTATCTGTGATATATATATCTATGATTTCTGTGATATATTACTATGTGAATATGAAAACCCTTGATCTCTAAACGACACTTGAATTTCGATGCGACAGGGAGTCGGATTCCAGTTGGTTATCCGAAACCCACATCGAATTGTAATGATGAATCTTTGTGACTGATAAATTTATTTTATCTATGAATTTGTGAATGAAGATAAGCGTTATGGATTATATCGCTTATCGATATATCTGTGATGATTTTTGTTGTGCACTATTGTGTGAAACCCCTGGACTACACCATACACACACAAATATGGATTTCACGTGGAAATCGGTTAAATCACAGATAAATTAAATTTGATGTTTTTGAAATGGAAATTTTTATTTCAATTTGATTTTGAAATTAGGAATTTGGGTTTAAAGTGAAAAGCTTTTGAAATGGGATTTCAAAGATAAAAGTTATTTCGAATAACTTAATCGAGTTTTGAAAATTTAAATAATTTGATTTAAATTTGAATTCAAGTTTGAAATTGAATTCTATGATTTGAAACTAAGGATTAAAGATGCTGTACAAGTTATATATGGGTTAAACCATTTTAAAGGTATTGATTTGGGAATTTGAATTTAATTCAAGGGTTTTAACTCGTGTAAATATAACTGGATTTTTATGAAACGAAAACTACTTGCTTTCAAAAAAATAATAGCTTTCATTTTAAGAAAGGATTTCCAAATTATGTTGAACGGTTTTAAGTTTGAAATAGAATTGAAATGTTTTGAAAACTATGAAATGAGTCTTTGATTTCAAAGACCGAACGAGTTAATCTAACTTGAAATGGAATTGTTTTGAAAGGCTATGAATGAATCTTTGGAAATGAGTTTTGAAAGCTATAAGTTAAATCTTGATTTAAAGATTTAACGAGTTAATCAAATTGAAATGGAAATCGATTTGAAAATCTATGAATGAATCTTTGTGAATGGGGTTAACTTTGTTAATTGAATCTTTTTGTTAAAAGATTAAAAGTGTGGAAATTGTTTAAACCATTGAAGGTTTTCGAAATGAATCTTTTTGTTTAAAAGATTGGAAATGGTAAATTATTTTACCATTCGAATGGAAAGTTTTGACTTTAAGCTGTGATTTAACTGAGATCCCAAGTATCCATATGATTTTTTAATTGCGCTCGTTATTCGGTTTAGCCGGGAGAGGACCTTTGTGTCATATAACCCATTCCGAATAGTGATACGACGATATGGATAGCATTTGAAGACCGGTGGTGAAGACCGGGTATTTGCGAGAGCGATAGGATGACCTGTCGATTGTCTCTGCACTGAGTAGCTACGGTATAGAGATTCCCTAAGTGATGGGAAGTCCGATCGAGATTGTGAATACCCGGATTTGCAAGGGCTTCTTTGGAAGTGCCTTCGGTTCTGTTCGAACCCGGAACAGACTTGTATGGATGTGTGTCTGACATTACACTTTGAGATGTAAAGCTGGTTTCTATCAAATACATTTCTGTTGGTGGCGGAGAATTTATTCTCTTAGCTTAACACCCTTCTCTGAGACGTACGAGCTCAGAGGTTATGTAGTTGATGGTTACTAGTGATACATTCCCAATTTGGTAATGTGGCATACGAAGTGCTGCTGATCAATTGTTGATCAAAGCGTTGCTTTGTGAAAAGCGTGGCTTTGTGAAAAGCGTGGCTTTGTGAAAAAGCGTGGCTTTGTGAAAAAGCGTAGCTTTATGGACGAGACTTCGTCGAGCCTCACAACCCGGTAATGGTCGAAACAGGAATGTGCGGCAAAGGTTTGTAGGGGTAGCGCCCCTAGGGTATGTCATTTCCTTCTGGATAAAGGGTGGTATCATGGTATGGAGCCCAGATACTTACTCATGTGGACACACTGTATTTATTACTGTGCGATGTTGCTTTATGATCGGGACGTCTCGGATAAAGGTCGGTAACGACCGGGGAATGACATGACTCGTGTGTTAGTTACCTAGTTACAGCTGTACAGCATGAGGTAGCGTCGGCCTTTTGTTTGCAGAGATCCGGTTAGGTTCTCGGGGCGTCTTTCCAGAGGCGTTTCTATTTCGGTAAGGAAGTTCCTTAGCCTGATCATTTGTTGGAAATCCAAAGAAACAATACGAACCCAGTACGGTTTTAGTTGTATTACCTGCTATGGAATGTGGCGGTAACCTGCTATTGAACGTGGTAGCTATAGTAGGCATGCGATGAAATGTTGTATGCTGGCTAAGATTAATATTATACTTTCGAAATGTTTTTCTACACTATGCACTAGAAATAATATCAAAAGAGTTTTGATTTTGCGTAGTAAGCATTTTTGACTATCATAAGGAGAAATCTCCTCCAATTCTGCGATTGCATTGTGTGTGTGGCGGGAGGCCTTATGGTAGTTTCATTTTCGAAAAGCATTGCGGGTTTTAATGTTTAAAAGCCTTTTGTGTTTGTTTAAAGATAAACTGTTTTTGTTGCTCACACCAGTCCCATGACTGATCCGGAGTTTATTGTTCCCTTCCTAAACTCTGGGTGCCCACTATTTTCCACACGGGCAGTCTAGAGTTGGGTTTTCTCAGATATTCAGGTTGAGTAGATTATCTGGAGCTAGTTCAGTTCTTGGAGTTCATGGACTGACGTTGCTTATCTTGGAGCATTCTATTAGAGACATTCTATCCGCTGCTGGTGTTATCTATTTTCTTTCCGCTGATATTTCTTGTATCATATCTCTGATGTATATTGGTATCTGTTGTATCATTCTGTTGTATCATACTGTATCGGATTTTGTATCTGTCATTGTATCAATGTTATATATATTGATATATTCTTTTTCTTCCGCTGTGTTGTTTACTTAACTGTGTTATAGCTCCGGCGAATCGGATTTGAATGGTCGAATCTGCGGCATTCTAGTACAATGTGAAGTATGGATGTTGATTTTCGAGCGCGAAAAATCCGAGTCGTTACAGGTCCAGTTGGATCCCTCCAACCTGTTTCCCTGCATCCACAGATGTTAGCACAATACCATTTCCGCTCCAGTACGGAATTATCGCGGTATATGGGTTTTTATAAATCCGCTTACTAACGGCGCAATAGGGTCTCATCCGCTATACGAGGCGGGAAATCATCAATCCAATATATACATATGCCAATATGTATATACTGCTATATATATAGATATATCCTATCATATCTAATAGCACATTCAATAGCAATCAAAACAAATCAATAAATAACTGAAAATTCCACTTCATTTTTGAGTGAGAAAAATCTCACCTTAGCTTTTATTTTGCCATCCCGTTTTCCAAATTGAATTGTTCTCTTGGTTTATACCTTGTATAACAATTATATAAAATAATCAATATTCAAACCAATCAAATAACTAATTTTCATTTTTGATTGTTTAATTAACTAACTTCTCTTCCAAAAATTTTATTAAATTTCAATTTAAGGTTTAAAACTAAGTTTCCTTTATAAATTATTTTTTATGGCAATACTTAAATAAACCATTTATCCTTTGGAATTATATATATATATAGTCTTATAAAATAAATTACAGATTTCAAAATCTATTCCCACACAAATTCTAAAACATTTAAAATTCCTCACCGTATATTTCTTGAATGTACAATTTACTTTAAAATTAGAAAATACCTTTCTGAAAAATATCTTTCTCTGTTTCTTTTTATTTTATCTAACTTATATATATATATAGACATACATCCATATATGCTTTCTTTTAACAGTATATATCTATTTAATTTTTTTTTTTTCTCAGTATAAACATCTATAAATTAGATTTGAAATATAAAATTTCACCTGCTACTCTGGCTCGACTTCGAGCTCCCTACAGATGAACGCGACCGCTTTGCTTTGCTCGAACGACCCCTCTCCAGGCCGAGCTTGAGTCCATCATGACAACTCGAGTTCGACATTCCCAAAGACCTTCAATTTAGAAGCTGTCGCCGAACTCAGATGATCGCCGATTGAAATCGCGGCAGCAACTTCCCTTTCTAGACGCCAACCAACTGCCACGCGAGCCCTTCGACTCTGCTTCCTCGTGACCTCGAATCGCCACTCTCCCCCTACGCGGATGCGTACGCGAGTAGACACCACCACACCAAGCTTCCATCACCCATTTGCCAACGCGACCAACACCCCTTCATCGCGACACTGGCCATGCCTTCCAGTCGCTTTCGAAACCCATCCCTCAAGTCGCGATGCCTTCATCCGAGCCTTGCTTGTCGCCATCACCTCAATCGCGCGCCGCCTCCCCTGGTTGCGAACTCCGCCAGCCACGCGACCTTCCCTCGATCCACAAATTCGAGAACTTCCCCCAAAAACCCACGCACACGCCACCGCGATTACACAGTGCCTAGCCATCGAACTCCCCTTGATGTCGCGAAGGGAATCGAATAGCAATGTCGATTTCAATTTGATAAATACTCTGATGATTTTACCGTTCAATTTGGTCATACGGGTTTCGTTTGTTTCCACGTCGATTGAAATAAAACTCAATTGAAGGGGAACGATTTGTTTTTCAAGGGAAAGAGGCTGGTGATTTTTATTTTATTTTTTTGAACGAGGATGAATTTAAACTTGAATAGAGAGAGACCGATATCCTTATTTCTTTCATTTGAACGAGGGGATTGGGGATGATTTCGTTTATATTTTATATATCTCGAACGAACAGCTTCGGCCATGCTTGCACGATCTCTTTCGTGGCTGTAGGCGTGATTCACGCGCGTGATTAAAGGAGGAAAAAGTAGCTGACGTTGACCAATTAAAACATTAAATTTAAACTGAATTCAATTTAAATTGCAATGCGTTTAACCGCCGTACTGTCACAAAACAACTCCGAAAAATATGAAAATTGAAATCCGGTAATAACTCGATATTACGGACCCAATGGAACTGGTTTCGTCAAATTCCGAGACTGTTTGAAAAATGACTATTCTATAAATATCGGTTCGAACGATTTAGTCAAAACTGATCAAATCGATTTCAAATTCGATTCTGAAGTTTTAATTATCTCCAGTATAATCAATATAAATTTTAGAAGCTTTTGAAATATTTTTCTTCAGCTTAAAACTGAAGATACAAATTTTTATTCAACTATCAATAGATTAAATTCTGTAATTTAACCGCAAATTTCAAAGTTTTATTCGGGATTCAAATTAAATTATCGTTCAAATATTTAAAATAAATTAAACATTTCCAATTTAATTCGTTCAAAATTCTGGGTCGTTACAAACTTCCCTCCTTAAAAGAATTTCGTCCTCGAAATTACAAGTTAGGAAAAATGATCTTTAACTCGTCTACTATTTTTCACAATTCAATAGTTTTATCAATTTATCAAAACAAATCTTTCTATTAAAGATTCGTTATCTATTCAACTAACTTTCTAACTTCAATTTTAAGTTTCAAACAACATTGTTTAACTTCAAAATTCAAATTCGAGTTTAAATTCAAATTTTAACTTTCAAAATTTCTCAAAAATTTTCTAACGCCCTAAATTTTCGAAAAATTTCGCTAGCGTCTCCTTTGCGCGGCTAATACGGTACGACTACAAAACGTCCCTACGGACTCTCAGATTTCAAAAAGAAAAAGAAAAAGCCAAGCGGCTAGAGAGAAATCATCAAAAACTCATATTATAATTCAAATACTTACCTTTTGTTGAGCAATTCAAATTCTCTTCAAAATTAAAATCCCAATTCCTTTACACCTGTATATCTACTAGCCATTATATCTAGTTACAGCATTCCATCCAATTTGCAAATTCTATTACAAAATTTTCAATATATGCTTTACGGTTGAAGTTACATTCGTTTTTAAACAAAATGAATTCATATCCATTCTAGTTTATAACCAATTCAAATCGATACAAATTCAATTTATTTTAATTCGACTTCATTTGCAATTGATTCCATTCAATTTAATTTGCATTTCATATTTTCATTCGGTTTATTCTATTAACCAAACAACTTTCATTCATAATTGCTCTTTTAGCTTAGTTTCAATTACTAACTCATTACAAATTCCAATTCACTTACAATTTCAAATTTGTCTTCAATTTCATTTACAATTGCAAATTATTCATTCATTCTCAATTTGAATCTCATTTCTATCAAATTACCAAATATTCTATAAGTTATTAACTTATTTACATTCCATTATGAATTTTATCTTTTATTCATCTTTCATTTATAATTATTCAATTCAATTCATTTCTTACAAATTTGAAACGAATTTCAATTTTCAATCTCATTTTATTTAATTGATTCACTTGCAAATTTATTTGTTCATTCACAATTTTCATTTATTTTCATAATTCAGTACTCAATTCCAGAGTCTTTTCAACCTTTTCAAAACCATTTTGAAAACAATTCAAATTATCCTTTTGAATTTCCAAAACAAAATCCAATTTTCCGAACAACTTCCATTTAAAACAATTTGGCAGCAATTTCTCTTTTGGAAACCCGAAAATGAACATCGATAATGCTGCAGTCATTACCGAAGTTATTTTCCAGCGACCGAAAAGAGTTTAGAGCTTTTCATTCCTTCAAAACATTTTTCAAAACCTTCGAAATTCATTTTCAAATCAAAAAGATTTAAACTTTTCGAATCTCCAAAATTTACAAATTCCTTTCAAAAATTTCCAAAAACTTCTCTGGAATCTCATTTTAAATTACAAATTACATTTATAATTTACATTCTCAAATTTCATTTGCATGTGAATGTATTTCTTTAACTTTGGAGTTACGATTTCAATTCAGTTTCAATAGTAATGATAACATTTCAATATCATCACTTTCCTAACAACCAAACATCCATATATTATGATAATTAATAGAAAATCATTTCTTTTCTATACAAAATAGTTTTGGGCAAAATTATTTCATTTACCCAATTTAAAACAATACTGTGCCGAATTGTTCTATTCGAGTGTTTAGAGATCCCTATCAATGATCGTTAATTACTCGTATTGACCAGAATCCATATACCACTCAATAAATCAATCATCACAATATAAAACAATTTTTATATATTCACTAACAAATACGCGCTCATATCTATTATTACACTCAACTCATTCTAGAGTACTGCTGACTCTATCTCTAATGAGTAACACCCAACAGAGCAGGGTTGTCGCTTAACCATATGCTCTGATACCAAATGTAACATCCCGAAAATTTTCGACTTTCGAAAATTCAACATCGATACTCACTTTATCGACTGCTGAGCCATCGAATGCCGGAAACCCGAAAAGTTATGGTTTTAAGAAAAAGAAAAGTAGGAGGAAGAGAAGATAGAAGAAAAAGAGAAGAAGAACAACAAAACAACACAGATACAGAACAGAGACAATATCAGAATCTTACACTTCGCAGCGGAAAAATATACAATAGATAATTACTAGTCTTTTAAAACAAAAGAAATTTATCTGTTATTACATTACATCACATCATATCATCAGAGTCAATAAACAACAATGGACAGTTATATAAACTTGCCCTCATACAGAATACACAGCGGAATAAATACTATCAGATACAAATACTACGTCTCGTCCTTCAGCTTATCTCCAAAGCTCCAGAATATCCAGATAACCTAATAATCTAACTCTAGACTGCCCGTGTGGAAATTGGTGGGCACCCAGAGTTTAGAAGGGAAACAATAAACTCCGAGTCAGTCATGGTGACTGGTGTGAGATCGTAAAACAGTTATTCTTTAAAAATAAACAACAGGAAAACTTTTAAAGTCAATTCGCAATGCTTTTGGAAAATGAAACTACCATAAGACCTCCCACCACACACACAATGCAAACGCAGACTTGGAGGAGATTTCTTCTTATGATAGTCAAAGATGCTTACTACGCAAAAATCAAAACCTTTTTGATATTATTATTAGTGCATAGTGGAAAACATTTCGAAAGTAGAATATAAATCTTAGCCAGCATAGGTACCATTATATTATGCCTGCTATAGCTGCCTCCTGAGGAGACAGGTTATACAATTGAAATCGTAAAGGCTCGTATTGTTTCTTTGGATTTCCACCAAATGGTCAGGCTAAGGAACTTCCTATCCACGATGGGTACGTCCCTGGAATAGACGACCCGAGAAATAACCTAACATTACGGTTAGATCTCTGCCAACACAAGGCCGGCTTACCTCTGCAAAAGTAGGTAACTACTGACACGCGTATGCCATCCCCCGATCGTCACCGATCTTCCCGAGGATCCCCGATTTCCAACAAACCACAAAGTAATAATAACTGTGCAGCAACCACAGAGGTTAAGTATCTGGGCTCCATACCATGATACCACCTTTATCCAGAAGGAATGACATACACTAAGGGGCGCTACTCCCTAGAACCTTGCCGCATTCGTCCTGTTTCGACCATTTCCGGGGTGTGAGGCTCGACGAAGTCTCGTCCACAAAGCTACGCTTTCTCAAAAAGCCCTGCTTCGGGTCAACAAAATGATCAACCTATGATCACAAAGATATAAGATCAAACAAATGATCATATCGCAAATGATCAAACACTGATCATTTCACAGCAACACTCAGTATGCCACGTTACCAAATTGGGATATATCGCTGATAAATTTCAACTACATAACCTCTGAGCTCGTACGTCTCAGAGAAGGGTGTTAAGCTAAGAGAATAAATTCTCCGCCACCAACAGAAATGTATTTGAAAGAAATCAGCTTTATATCTCAAATTGTAACGTCAGACACACAATCCATACAAGTCTGTTCCGGGATCGAACAGAACCGAAGGCACTTCTCACGAAGCCCTTGCAATTCCGGATAATTTTCAATCACGTCAGGACTTCCCGTCACTAAGGGTGATAAAACCTCTAAACCGAAGATCAGTCGGTGTAGAGTAACTCGACGGTAATCCTTCCGTTTTCAAAAATATCCGGTCTTCAACACCGGTCTTCGAATGCAATTCATAACGACGTATCACATATTCGGAATGGGTTATACGACCCCATGGTCCTTTCCCGGTTAACCCGAATAGTGAGCGATTATTCAAAAATAAGTGTGGCATTCAAATTCATCCAATTCACAACAAATACCTATCTAAAGGTAATTATTGATAGTCGGTTATTTAACTATCAATAAAGATGCGCAACATCATCAGATTCCAAATAATTTTCCCAAATTATTTATTCTTCAAAAATATCTTTACTAGATATAGAATTTTCCACACTTAACCATTTGAAAACAATTTCAAATCAATTTCCACTCTTCAAAAATAAATCAATATTTATTTTTAAACACCTTCGCTTTCTTTTATAAATTCCGTATCGAATTTATACTTTCGAATATCTACTGATATTCGATTTTCAAATCGTTTTCAATATCAAATTTCAATTTATCTTTACAAGGATAAATTCTCAAAACGTTCATTTCATATTGGAAAAGCAATTCCATACTTATTTAAAAATAAGTATTTTACAAATCATTTATTTTCAACACTTGAAAAATATTCGATATACTTAAATCAAATTAAGTATATATTTCATTCTTTAAGGAAATCTATTTTCTATAACAACATCAATTTGAGTCAAAACGAATGTTACGTAAAACATCGTTACGACGACTCAAAAATCACTAGTATAGGGATTCGAAATTAAAATAGATATGTAAATCCCAATACTAGATAAAAACATTTCCTTTCGGAAATCATTTACTATAACAACAGTGTTATAGTTCACCATTTCCTTATTTCTCGAAAACGTCTATTTCAACAATAAATGTTGAAATCTATGATTTCGATATTTAACACGTTTTAAACATCTTTTAAAACAATTAACTTCATTTATAATATCGCTTTCCCAAACATAACCATTTTTACTAAAAAAATATATTCACTGTCCAAAATCGTGAATATACTTCATTTAACCCAATTCCAATCATTTCTACACATTTTCATTTCAATAGGAATTCGCTATCCAAAATCGCGAATATATCTACTCTGATAATCTTTTGTATTTAATTCATCGAATTCCATCGCTTTCGAATTTATAAACACGGTTATAAATTCTACTTCTATTTTAATAACACTTCGACTTATAAATCTTCTTTTTATCAACTTCTATATTCTACTTATCAAAATAAGTGATTTCGAATTTATAACCAACTTTTATAAATTCCAATTCCATTTATTAAAACTTCAATACCAAATCAATTTCAATATTGATTTCTAAATTTATTTTCAACTTTAAATAAAAGATTCCATACTGATTTCTCAAAGTTCTTCTCCAAATACTAAATCAATTACAGATTGATTTCTAATTTTATTCATCACTACTAAATAAATTCCTTATTTTTCTCAAATTACTCAATATCCTGTTTTTAAATGGATTCTTTAAATTGAAATCATTTTACATTGATTTCCCAAATCGTTTCAACTTACCAACTAAATTTCTAATTGGATTTCCAACTTATCTCTTTTTAAATAAATTCCTTTCAAAGAAAATATATTTCAATTGTTTTTTTCAGTCTATTTAAAAATCCAAACTCTTAAATTAAATTCTTCAATTTATAATTACTATTTTACGAAATCCATTTATTTAACATTTTCACTTGATTCTGGAATTAATTCGATAAGATTATAAAAATTAACTTTTTATACTTTAAAATTTTCTTTCTTCAAAATTTATTCAATTTCAAAAATTGATTCACTCAGAAATTTCTACTTTGATTTCAAAAATTCAATTTCGTTTATTTTTGGAATCCAATGATGTCAAAACATCCATTCAGCTAAATTTTAGCTTTTCAAACAATTTCCAGATATCAATTCAACAACAACAATAATCATTCACAGATTATCACATCACAGTAGAAATAAATTCAATCAATGTGAGGGGTCCAGTTGGATCCCTCCAACCTGTTTCCCTGCATCCACAGATGTTAGCACAATACCAATTCCGCTCCAGTACGGAATTATCGCGGTATATGGGTTTTTATAAATCCGCTTACTAACGGCGCAATAGGGTCTCATCCGCTATACGAGGCGGGAAATCATCAATCCAATATATACATATGCCAATATGTATATACTGCTATATATATAGATATATCCTATCATATCTAATAGCACATTCAATAGCAATCAAAACAAATCAATAAATAACTGAAAATTCCACTTCATTTTTGAGTGAGAAAAATCTCACCTTAGCTTTTATTTTGCCATCCCGTTTTCCAAATTGAATTGTTCTCTTGGTTTATACCTTGTATAACAATTATATAAAATAATCAATATTCAAACCAATCAAATAACTAATTTTCATTTTTGATTGTTTAATTAACTAACTTCTCTTCCAAAAATTTTATTAAATTTCAATTTAAGGTTTAAAACTAAGTTTCCTTTATAAATTATTTTTTATGGCAATACTTAAATAAACCATTTATCCTTTGGAATTATATATATATATAGTCTTATAAAATAAATTACAGATTTCAAAATCTATTCCCACACAAATTCTAAAACATTTAAAATTCCTCACCGTATATTTCTTGAATGTACAATTTACTTTAAAATTAGAAAATACCTTTCTGAAAAATATCTTTCTCTGTTTCTTTTTATTTTATCTAACTTATATATATATAGACATACATCCATATATGCTTTCTTTTAACAGTATATATCTATTTAATTTTTTTTTTCTCAGTATAAACATCTATAAATTAGATTTGAAATATAAAATTTCACCTGCTACTCTGGCTCGACTTCGAGCTCCCTACAGATGAACGCGACCGCTTTGCTTTGCTCGAACGACCCCTCTCCAGGCCGAGCTTGAGTCCATCATGACAACTCGAGTTCGACATTCCCAAAGACCTTCAATTTAGAAGCTGTCGCCGAACTCAGATGATCGCCAATTGAAATCGCGGCAGCAACTTCCCTTTCTAGACGCCAACCAACTGCCACGCGAGCCCTTCGACTCTGCTTCCTCGTGACCTCGAATCGCCACTCTCCCCCTACGCGGATGCGTACGCGAGTAGACACCACCACACCGAGCTTCCATCACCCATTTGCCAACGCGACCAACACCCCTTCATCGCGACACTGGCCATGCCTTCCAGTCGCTTTCGAAACCCATCCCTCAAGTCGCGATGCCTTCATCCGAGCCTTGCTTGTCGCCATCACCTCAATCGCGCGCCGCCTCCCCTGGTTGCGAACTCCGCCAGCCACGCGACCTTCCCTCGATCCACAAATTCGAGAACTTCCCCCAAAAACCCACGCGCACGCCACCGCGATTACACAGTGCCTAGCCATCGAACTCCCCTTGATGTCGCGAAGGGAATCGAATAGCAATGTCGATTTCAATTTGATAAATACTCTGATGATTTTACCGTTCAATTTGGTCATACGGGTTTCGTTTGTTTCCACGTCGATTGAAATAAAACTCAATTGAAGGGGAACGATTTGTTTTTCAAGGGAAAGAGGCTGGTGATTTTTATTTTATTTTTTTGAACGAGGATGAATTTAAACTTGAATAGAGAGAGACCGATATCCTTATTTCTTTCATTTGAACGAGGGGATTGGGGATGATTTCGTTTATATTTTATATATCTCGAACGAACAGCTTCGGCCATGCTTGCACGATCTCTTTCGTGGCTGTAGGCGTGATTCACGCGCGTGATTAAAGGAGGAAAAAGTAGCTGACGTTGACCAATTAAAACATTAAATTTAAACTGAATTCAATTTAAATTGAAATGCGTTTAACCGCCGTACTGTCACAAAACAACTCCGAAAAATATGAAAATTGAAATCCGGTAATAACTCGATATTACGGACCCAATGGAACTGGTTTCGTCAAATTCCGAGACTGTTTGAAAAATGACTATTCTATAAATATCGGTTCGAACGATTTAGTCAAAACTGATCAAATCGATTTCAAATTCGATTCTGAAGTTTTAATTATCTCCAGTATAATCAATATAAATTTTAGAAGCTTTTGAAATATTTTTCTTCAGCTTAAAACTGAAGATACAAATTTTTATTCAACTATCAATAGATTAAATTCTGTAATTTAACCGCAAATTTCAAAGTTTTATTCGGGATTCAAATTAAATTATCGTTCAAATATTTAAAATAAATTAAACATTTCCAATTTAATTCGTTCAAAATTCTGGGTCGTTACAACAGCAGGTTTCAGAAATTTAAAATAAATAATAACAAAGTTTAAAAGCAATGGAAATTTAAATCAAGATTTCAAGATATATTAACTATGTTTTAGAAGCCAAATTTAATTATAAACAAGTTTTAAGTCAAGTTTTCAAAGATCTGATTTTCAAATTAAAAAATATGTTTAAAATAGTTTTGGGTTTTGAATAATTTTATTGGACTATTTATTTAAAAATTCTTAAGTGTTTTCAAATAGAAATTGATGATGTGATTAAATAAGTGATTAAGAAAAATGGGTTATCTTAAGATTAAAAGATCATTAATTTGAAATTTATTGATAATTACTTAATTAAAAGTTAATTAAGTATTAATTAAGGATTGATTAATTTGTTGAGAGTTAATTAATTAATGATGAGTAATTTAAGGATAATTACTTAATGATAGTGATTAAAGAATAATTAATAAATTTCTTAATTGATGATTAAAGGGTAATTAATTACTTAAAGATAATTATTTGATTAAGAGTAATTAATTAATAAATGAAGGTGGTTAAGGAATGATAATTAATTGAGGAATAATTAATTAAAGTAATTAATTAAAGATAATTAATTAAATGGTGAATTAAATAATTAAAGGTTAATTATTTAATAATTAAAGGTTGATAATAATAATTAAAGGTTAATTAATTTATTATTAATGGTTAATTAATAAATGATTAAAGAATAATTAATCAAAATGATTTGTAAATTATTGATGTTAATTAACCAGGATTAGAAATTCATAAGTAATTAATCTGGTATAAATTAATTATAATCAAATATAAATTAACCTTACTTATGAATGTTTGGATTCTATTGAATGTGAATTGTTTGATATCCCTGAATTGTGATGCTTTGTGATACATCCTGATTTATGTTGTGATCTGTAATTTACTTATCTGTGATATATATCTGTGATCTGTGAATGAACGATAAGCGTGATAGTTAATACCGCTTATCAACTATATTTCTGTATTCTGATATGTGATGATTGAATGATATTGCACTACCGTTTGAAACCCCTTGACTACACCTTTACACACACAAATATGGATTTCATGTGGAAATCGGTTAAGTCACAGATAATTTAAATTTGATGTTTTTGAAATTGAAATTTTAATTTCAATTGTTTTTGAAGTTGGAAATTTGGGTTTAAAGTGAAAAGCTTTTGAAATAGAATTTCAAAGATAAGACTTATTTTCGAATAACTTGATTAAGTTTTGAAATTTAAATAATTTGACTTAAATTTGAATTCAAAATTTGAAATTGAACTCTGTGATTTGAAACTAGGGATTAAAGATGTTATACTAGTTATATATGGGTTAAACCATTTTAAAAGCATGGTTTCGAGAATTTAAATTTAACCCAAGGATTTTAATTCGTCTAAATGAATCAGATTTTCCGAAATGACTATTTGTTTTCAAATGATAAAAGCTTTCATATAAGAGATGAAATTCCAATTTAGTTAAAGGAATTTCAAGTTTGAATTGAAAAATGATTTTCCCAAGTTATGAGTGAATTGTTTTGAAAGGCTATGAATTGAATCTGTTATTTTAACGGATTTAAAATGGTGACTTGTTTAAACCATTCGAAATGAAATTGTTTTGAAAGCTATAAGTTAAATCTTTAATTTAAAGATTTTAAACGAGTTAATCCAACTTGAAATAGAATTGTTTTGAAAGGATATGAATGAATCTTTGGAAACTAGATTTGAAAACTATGAGACAAATCTTTGATTTAAAGATTTAATGAATTAATCCAATTGAAATGGAATTGTTTTGAAATACATGAATGAATCTTTGAGAAACTGGGTGAACTTTGAGAAATAAATCTTTTTGTTTAAAAGATTTGAAAATGGTAATTTGTTTAAACTATTTGAAAGAAAGTTTTAAATTATTAAGTTGTGACTTAATTGAAATCCCATATCCATACGTTTTAAATATTTCGCTCACTATTCGGGTTAGCCGGGAAAGGACCTTTGGGTCGTATAACCCATTCCGAATATGTGATACGTCGTAATGGATCGCATTTGCTATATTACATCATGATAGGGGGTTCTCGCTTCGTGGTTTTGTGGCGAACGGGAGACTCTTACCCCTACATGTCCCTGAGTGGGATGGGTTGGTTGTGACAGTCGAGAGGCTGGCCGTAAAAGTAAATGCGAGGTGCCAGTGTACGCCACGGTGGGTCTGGGATGGTTGCAAAGCCTACCGGTCGTCGCTACCGATGGTTGAAAAGCCTAAGTCGTTACATTTGGTATCAGAGCTAAGGGTTAAACTTTAGCTCAGGAGTATAACACATTAAGTAACTCATTAGAGATAGGGTGAAGTATCCCTAGAATGAG
Source organism: Allium fistulosum (assembly GCA_030737815.1). Classification (NCBI taxonomy): domain Eukaryota; kingdom Viridiplantae; phylum Streptophyta; class Magnoliopsida; order Asparagales; family Amaryllidaceae; genus Allium; species Allium fistulosum. The sequence continues at coordinate 1,153,284,459 of CM060905.1, forward strand.
TATATCCCTAAGATATCTGTTTAAATGTCTCAGTAAATTCTCTTACTATCTACTGGTAGTGAGTATGAGTGCAAGAAGAGGACGAGATAGGGGACAGGGGAATACGAATATAAATGGTCAATACCCTTCAACAGTGGAAATAGCTTTCTTATCAATCTTCTTTGATTCGTTTCCAAAATTCTTTTGGTTGCTTCATACCAGCTACAAGAAGAAGTTTCAGTGTGATGGTGGCCATACGAATCGTTGTAGAAAATCCTTACTTAGTATCTTCATCGTTTTCCTATCAGCTTTTTGTTTTTAAACTTTAATGAATTTGGAATTGGAAATTTGAAATAGGAAATTCTAAATAAATTGAAAATTTTAAATTGTTGATATTCTGCTTTGATGAGCCAAATACAAAATGGATATACAGTTTGATCTGGAAAGATATTTCTCTATCTTTGATCTATCTGTGTTATTTTTCGTGCCTGTAAATTTCGAGGACGAAATTCTTTTAAGGGGGGAAGTTTGTAACGACCCTAGATTTTAATTAAATTTAAATTGATAATTAATTAATTTTTGAATAAAATTTTGCGAAATTAATTGGTAAATTGATCAAAAATAGAAATTCACCTATATTACAAAGTGATAAAACAAACAAAGGAAAACGAAAATTCAAACAAAGTAAACATATGTATGAAATATGACAAAACAAATATCTACAACTAAGTACATATAAGCAAGCTAGGCAAGTAAAGGAATAAACAAGGTAATAAATACAAAGAATAAAATAGAATATCTGCCATACCTCTAATACATCTCAGCCATAATGCAAGCATCTATCAGCCGAGTTAAAGAAGTAAGAACATAAAGTACAAACAAGATATTACCCCTAGCACAAAAGTAAGATTCAGTAGCCATGCCTAATTGTATTAAATAATATAATACCCTGTACAACACAAAATAACACCCTGTAAACACTTCTTCTTTTCTATATATCAACCTCATACATATCAGCCTTCCATTCATTCAGTTCGTTCCTCTCAAACTAAAAAAAAAATTAAAGCAGCATCATCACCGAGTAATATCACCTTCAATATAATCTACAATAACATCAACCTGTAGATTTGCTTTCTTTTATACATCAAGCTTTCCATCATCTTCATTTCAAGTTCGTCTATTCTAAGCTTCAGTTTAAAGAAAATTAAAAACAACTTGAACAAATCAAAACCAGAGATCAAAGAGAAAGATTTCAGCTTTGCAAATTTTCAAGCCTGTTTCATATTAAAGCAAGCTCTGTTCTTTTCTTTCCTGGAATCTAAGGTGAGCAAACTCACCCATCTATATGTTTTGATATCTGAGTTCATGCTTGAAGTTATTGTGGAACGTGATTGTTTGATTGATAATTCTGTCTCCATGTTTGTATATATATATTTGTGCATCTGGTATCTTAACAGGATTAAGAACAACAGATTGAAAAAATGTATATCTTCCTTTTTAAACAAAATTAAGCTTTGATCTCTAAAAGGGAAATTGTTAGAAACATTTTAAATTCATTTTTAAAAATATCCCAGTAGAAATTATTCAAGAATATTTATAAATTTGGGTATTATAGTAAAGATCTACATATGCCAAAAATAAATTTTATTAACTTCACTTTTTGACTACACAACTAGATTTGTATTGCAAATATATGATTTTTAGTAATTGTTTCAAGAATTTTAAGCATGAAATTAACGAGAAATCCTAGGTTGAACGGAAACTGTAGTTTTGCCAAAATCCGTCAAACGGCAAGTTTATAGGCGTCGTGATCATGATGGAAGAAGGCCTGGGTGTTGTAGGTCAGGAAAAAAATGGGATCGTATTTTTTTAGTCACCATCGTTGACGATCTTGCTGGGAATAGGGTTTTGGGGGTGTTTTGTTCGTCGAGATTTGCAGGCAAAGTTCGTCATCGATAGTGGATTAAAAGAGATCGGACCAGGGGGAGAGGTTTCGTTGATCATCTGAGCAACTGTAGCCAGAGTCGCGTGGATTCTAGTGCCATCACGCGACGGGACGAAGCGATTTTTGGTGATCTAGTTACAGCCTGTTGGGATCAAATATGTTCTATTTTGTTCTTCAGGGTGGATCGGGATTCTGTGTGGTCGATTAGGTCGGGGTTGTCGTCGACGACTTATTGAGGGTCACGGTGATGATTGGAGTGGCGGCAAGGTGATGTGCACGTGCACGATCATGTTCTTGTGTCTGATGGGATTCAAGCTTGGGGAAGACGAAGTAATTCTTGGGTACGACTCGAAGAATTCACGCAATGACTCGGGGAAATAAATGATGTACGAGAACTCGAGGTTGGTCTCGGGATAATTGATGTTTGGCTCGGGTTATTTGAAGTACAGCAGGTTTCAGAAATTTAAAATAAATAATAACAAAGTTTAAAAGCAATGGAAATTTAAATCAAGATTTCAAGATATATTAACTATGTTTTAGAAGCCAAATTTAATTATAAACAAGTTTTAAGTCAAGTTTTCAAAGATCTGATTTTCAAATTAAAAAATATGTTTAAAATAGTTTTGGGTTTTGAATAATTTTATTGGACTATTTATTTAAAAATTCTTAAGTGTTTTCAAATAGAATTTGATGATGTAATTAAATAAGTGATTAAGAAAAATGGGTTATCTTAAGATTAAAAGATCATTAATTTGAAATTTATTGATAATTACTTAATTAAAAGTTAATTAAGTATTAATTAAGGATTGATTAATTTGTTGAGAGTTAATTAATTAATGATGAGTAATTTAAGGATAATTACTTAATGATAGTGATTAAAGAATAATTAATCAATTTCTTAATTGATGATTAAAGGGTAATTAATTACTTAAAGATAATTATTTGATTAAGAGTAATTAATTAATAAATGAAGGTGATTAAGGAATGATAATTAATTGAGGAATAATTAATTAAAGTAATTAATTAAAGATAATTAATTAAATGGTGAATTAAATAATTAAAGGTTAATTATTTAATAATTAAAGGTTGATAATAATAATTAAAGGTTAATTAATTTATTATTAATGGTTAATTAATAAATGATTAAAGAATAATTAATCAAAATGATTTGTAAATTATTGATGTTAATTAACCAGGATTAGAAATTCATAAGTAATTAATCTGGTATAAATTAATTATAATCAAATATAAATTGACCTTACTTATGAATGTTTGGATTCTATTGAATGTGAATTGTTTGATATCCCTGATTTGTGATGCTTTGTGATACATCCTGATTTATGTTGTGATCTGTAATTTACTTATCTATGATATATATCTGTGATCTGTGAATGAACGATAAGCGTGATAGTTAATACCGCTTATCAACTATATTTCTGTATTCTGATATGTGATGATTGAATGATATTGCACTACTGTGTGAAACCCCTTGACTACACCTTTACATACACAAATATGGATTTCACGTGGAAATCGGTTAAGTCACAGATAATTTAAATTTGATGTTTTTGAAATTGAAATTTTAATTTCAATTGTTTTTGAAATTGGAAATTTGGGTTTAAAGTGAAAAGCTTTTGAAATAGAATTTCAAAGATAAGACTTATTTTCGAATAACTTGATTAAGTTTTGAAATTTAAATAATTTGACTTAAATTTGAATTCAAAATTTGAAATTGAACTCTGTGATTTGAAACTAGGGATTAAAGATGTTATACTAGTTATATATGGGTTAAACCATTTTAAAAGCATGGTTTCGAGAATTTAAATTTAACCCAAGGATTTTAATTCGTCTAAATGAATCAGATTTTCTGAAATGACTATTTGTTTTCAAATGATAAAAGTTTTCATATAAGAGATGAAATTCCAATTTAGTTAAAGGAATTTCAAGTTTGAATTGAAAAATGTTTTTCCCAAGTTATGAGTGAATTGTTTTGAAAGGCTATGAATTGAATCTGTTATTTTAACGGATTTAAAATGGTGACTTGTTTAAACCATTCGAAATGAAATTGTTTTGAAAGCTATAAGTTAAATCTTTAATTTAAAGATTTTAAACGAGTTAATCCAACTTGAAATAGAATTGTTTTGAAAGGCTATGAATGAATCTTTGGAAACTAGATTTGAAAACTATGAGACAAATCTTTGATTTAAAGATTTAATGAATTAATCCAATTGAAATGGAATTGTTTTGAAATACATGAATGAATCTTTGAGAAACTGGGTGAACTTTATGAAATAAATCTTTTTGTTTAAAAGATTTGAAAATGGTAATTTGTTTAAACTATTTGAAAGAAAGTTTTAAATTATTAAGTTGTGACTTAATTGAAATCCCATATCCATATGTTTTAAATATTTCGCTCACTATTCGGGTTAGCCGGGAAAGGACCTTTGGGTCGTATAACCCATTCCAAATATGTGATACGTCGTAATGGATTGCATTTGATGACCGGTGTTGAAGACCAGATATTTTTGAAAACGGAAGGATTACCGTCGAGTTACTCTACATCGGCTGATCTCCGATATAGAGGTTTTATCACCCTTAGTGACGGAAAGTCCAGACGTGATTAGAAAATTATCCGGATTTGCAAGGGCTTCGTAAGAAGTGCCTTCGGTTCTGTTCGAACCCGGAACAGACTTGTATGGTTACATGTCTGACATTACATTTTGAGATATAAAGCCGATTTCTTTCAAATACATTTCTGTTTGGTGGCGGAGAATTTATTCTCTTAGCTTAACACCATTCTTTGAGACGTACGAGCTCAGAGGTTATGTAGTTGAAGGTTATCAGCGATATACTCCCAATTTGGTAATGTGACATGCTGAGTGTTGCTGTATGATGATCATTATTTGATCATTTGTGATATGACCATTTGTTTGATCATTTATCTTTGTGATCATTACTTTGATCATCTGTTGACCCAAAGCATGGCTTTGTGAAAAGCGTAGCTTTGTGGACGAGACTTCGTCGAAACTCACACCCCGGAATGGTCGAAACAGGAAAGATGCAGCAAGGTTATTGGGGGTAGCGCCCCTTAGGGTATGTACATCTCCTTCTGGATAGAAGTGGTATCATGGTATGGAGCCCAGATACTTAACTTATGTGGATATCGCAAACATATTTATATCTTACTTTGTGATTATTGTTGGGGCCCCGGTTAAAGGTTGGTTACAACCGGGAGATGGCATACTCATGTCAGTAGTTACCCAGTTAGGGGTAACCCGGCCTTGTGTTGGCAGAGATCCGGTTAGGTTCTCGGGTCGTCTTTCCAGAGGCGTACCTATGTGGCAATGGGAAGTTCCTTGGCCTGACCATTGTTGGAAATCCAATTCCCAATACGAAACCCTGTACGGTTTTAGTTGTAGAACCTGCCATTTACTTATGGTGGCGCCCCACTGTTTAGATGGTAGCTATAATAGGCATAGTTCGAAATTCCTATGCTGTCTAAGATTAATATTCTATTTTCGAAATGTTTTCTACACTATGCACTAGTAATAATATCATAGAAATTTCCTCGTACCAAGCATATTTAACTATCATAAGAAGAAATCTCCTCCAATTCTGCGTTTGCATTGTGTGTGTGGTGGGAGGTCTTATGGTGGTTCCATTTTTAAAAGCATACCGGAAAATTATTTTATAAATCTTGTTTTATTTAAATGCAACTGATTTCGTTTACACATACCAGTCCCATGACTGATCCGGAGTTTATTGTTTCTTTCCTAAACTCTGGGTGCTCAAAATTTTTCTACACGGGCAGTCTAGAGTTGGGTTTTTCAGATAGTCAAAATTAGTAGATTTTCTGGAGCTAGTTCAGTCTTTGGATCGGACTGCACTTGCTTATCTTGGTGTATCGTTATTGGGAGTTCGAGCTATTTCTGGATGGGTGCTTTGGAGATGGAGATTATCCGCTACTGGTGTTATCTATTTTCTTTCCGCTGCTATTTCTTGTATCATATCTCTGATGTATACTGATATTCATTGTATCACTCTGTTGTATCAGATATTGTATATCAATGTATTATTCTTTTTTCCGCTGTGTTGTTTACTTAATTGTGTTATAAGCTCCGGCGACTCGGATTTGAACGGTCGAATCTATGGCATTCGAGTACGATGTAAAGTATGGATGTCGATTTTCGAGCGCGAAAAATTCGTTATCGTTACATTTAACTAATTAGGGGTTTAATTAGTTGGAATATTAATTAATAAAGGCAAATTTTTTAGGAGTTTAGTTAATTAGGAGTTTAAATCAATTAGTATTTTAACCAGTTAGCAGATTTAATCAAATAAGAGAAGTATTAATTAAGAAAGGAAGTTTAATTAAATAAGGGAAGTATTAATTAATGAAAGAAGTTTTATTTGATAAAAAAAAGTTTTACTAATAAAAGCAGTTTTAAGTAATAAAGGATTAATTAATTAAAAGGGGGATTGGATGTCTTTATGTGACTTAATTATGCGTTGTGTGAATTAATCATTCTTTGTGTGTTATGGAATATATTTAGTCATGTACTTAGAACTAAAAGCTGATAAAGTAGACTTGTTCTATATGTGAGAAGTAGGATTGATGATTCGAGTTGGGTATAGAATAAATTATGCTCTAACCTACCGAGCTTCACACTTGACCAAAGGATAGCAGAAGTTGAGAATATCGGAAACGTAATAAGTATACTAGACTTAGTTTTCATATGCAAATGTTCTCATTGTTGTTGAATTTGACCAGAATTAACTTAGGAAATATCTAGAAGGAGCACAGGAATTATACGGTATGGTTATTGACTTGGTGATGATATAATATATGTATAAACTCGTTTTGCTCTTCTAGGACAAATGATAAGGAAGTCCGTTTGGATTGGAGATGATCTCCACCCTTATGTATTGTCCATTTATTTCTAAAAGAACTGAAATTGAGTTTATCAAAAATTTATTGAATGGTTTTGGAGCGTCCTGTAAGCGGGAGAGTGTACTTATATGAGATGACTTGAAACTGTAACCACTTCAAAACCATATAAGTGATCAATGTTCGGGAAGCGGTTATGAAGCGAAATGTTATAGAGCTGCGCTGTTTATCTTGAGGGTGATTCCAAGAGAGAGGACAGCGTTAGCATTCGTCAGTGGACTTATGCTGGAATCTATGTGGAGATTCAAGATCTGATCGAAATGCTTCAATCCATGTAGAGATTCGTGATCTATTCAGGATGTAGGAATCCATGTGTGGTTCCGAGATCTAATGAGATTCTAGAATTCATGTGTGGTTTCGGGATCTGTTTGTGTTGTGGGTCATGTGTTAGAATGCTGAACGTGACTTCACCATCGGAAATGACATAAACCAGAGATAGGTTGCATAGCCTTGAGGTTTAGCTAACCCAAGTGTGCAGGCAACTCCATTCTAGTGTTGCATACAGATATGCATGCGAGAGTGATGTCACTAGGCCCACGTATACATGGGCCAACTATGTTTTTCTTATGGTATATTCCCTAGAGATATACGCTGCTCGAATGGATATCTCTGATCCTTGTGCAAGAGAACCATTCTTGATGTACTGAGGGCACCTCTTTAGAAATCCTAAACAATTATACGAATGCGCCTTAGTGGTTTTGATCGTGTACCTAATATTTTTGTGGTGTACACGCAGCATAGCTATATCTTATTTATATTCTACACCTTGGACATTATCTAGTGTATCATAATATGTACTTATTACATGGTTGGCTCTTTTGAAGGGAAAACCAATTCGGTGATTTGGTTGGTCTCAAAAGACGGTATTATATATCATATATATTTCTTGATTTTCTCACACTAGACTTTTATCTGACCCTTGGTTTTATTTTGCCCTTATTTCCATGGGTGCTCTTTCGAGTAGTCTGAGAAAACCAGATTTTCTTTGATAATTCATTGGAGCTCTCGGAGAGGAGCTGGATGTTTACTTACCGCATTATTTATTTCTGCTGCACTACTTTATGTGTATGTGTTGTGTGTGCGTGTGTATCAGCAATAGTAAAAACAGATTGTTATAACTGTCTAGGTTGATAATTGTACTTAGATTAGTAACTCTAAAATATTAGGTATATTAGAGTAGCTGTAATAGCCGGAGATTTTCAACCCTCGAAAATCGACACTAATACGTCCACTATATTGTGTCCCGAGCAATCGAATGCCGGAAAAACCGATTGCTAGGGGAAAAGAAAGAAGAAAGAAAAAGAAAAGAGAATAAGAAGAGAAAAGAAACTAAAAACAACATAGAATCTCACAATCGCAGTGGAACAATATATAATATAATATTAATGATCTTTAGAAAAGAGAAACTGTTATATACATATATCAATCAAAGTACAACAACAAATTACAATCATCAGCCCGTCCTCACAAATGCTGATGATTTCAATAATAAAGCAGTGGAAAATGAACATAAACGTGAATACGAGTTGGAGACCTCCAACTCGTCTCCTGAGCTCCAATGCATCCAAAGCAATCTGTAAATACGCTCGGTTTGACCCGAGCATTATAATAAAGTAACACCCGAGTTAGTCTGAAAAACCAATGTGAGGAAACACATCCAACTGGAATTTAAAGTTATAAATACCATTTGAAATAAAAGTATCTCGTAAGACCACGTTGCACATAAACACGGACGAGTTTTTACCTTACGATAGCTAAAATATTTTACAGAATATCCTCTGATATTATAATAATGTCTAGAATATAAATACTTGTTAATCATAGCCGAAATTGTTACATTAATTAAATTCCAGCATAATAGGTATACAACTAAAACCGTAAAGGCTCGTACTAGAGAATGGATTCCATACAATAACTGGACTACTGGGATACTGTCCGTCATGGTGCATCTCTAGATAAAAGAACACCGAGGACCTCGCATGGATCCTCTGCCAACACAGAACCAACCTACCCCTTCCTAGATAGTACCGAATATGATCACCTTCCGTTAGTTGACTCCGAAGAAAATAGATGAGCGATAATATCGACTCTAAATAGGGATGATCATACCCTACTTGGGAGCGACCCACTTAGCCCTGCTGCATCTCCCATGTTTTAGTCATTCCCGGTTGATGAGGCTTGAGGCTACGTTTCACATTTATATAGCACTTCCCACTTGGAATGCTAACACTACCCTCCAGACAAACAATGCAATGCCAGCATTCATCCATACAAGTTTGTTCTGGGACTGAACGAAATGCTTCAGAGTTCCATCTTCAATTCCATCATCTTCAAGATGACTTCACTTCAAAACGCTTGAGTTGGATCGAAGTGCTTTTCAGATAACGTATCTAATCTCGGTCTCTTCAAAACAACATTTGATAATTTCCGGTAAACTCAACCCCAATTCTTTAGAAAAGAAATAGTCAAAGATAAGAGCGGAGATCACCTCATAACCGTTAGTGGATGGATTTCTTTATCATTTGTTCTAGGAGAACATAATGAGATCCATACGCATAATGTGACGACCCGACTTCCATAGCCCAGAAAGTCGCATTGTTTTGAAGAAAGAAAGGGATAGAAAGAGGAAAGAAGAGAAGAGAAAAGAAACAACAACAAAATCTCACACAACGGAATGAATAAATTATATTAATAACATAAACTATTACATAGTATACAACATTTATCAGAGTTACACAGATACACATCACATACTAGACAGTTATAAACATCTGTCTAGTTATTACAACTCAATACAATACACACACTATCATAGAGATTTACACAGCGGAATACTATATCTACGAACGCTGAAGCCTCTTGCTCCATTTCTCCTCAACAATTCGTCAAAGCTAAACCTGAATCCCTTGGCTACTCGTAAAAATTTGAGTACCCAAGAATTTATAAAACAGAAATAAACACTTGGGTCAGACATGGGTCTGGTGTGAGTAACAGGTTAAAGTTGCTTAACTTTGAAAACCTTTTAAAAGAAAAAGTATCACGTAAGACTCCCCACAAATAAACATGGGTAAGTTTTTACCTTACGCTAACCAAAACATTTGATAGGAAATCCATTTATATTATAATAGGGTCTAGGGTTTTCAAATAAATATTCACATAGCCGAAATTGTTACATTCATTAAATTCCAACATACATAGGTATACAATCAAGTCCGTTATCACTTATTGGAAGTTGGGTTTCCATACAATGGCAGAGCTACTGGGGTACCGCTCATCACAGTACGGGGCCTAGATCACCGTACCGAGGATTACTCCCAATCCTCTGCAACACAAAGCCGGAACCATCCCTTACTGGATAATCCCGAATAAAATCACCCCACAGATGGTCGTCGCCAACTGCACCACTAAGCCGAAATAAAAGGAGGAACTCTCTAGACAGGGATGACCTTACTCTCAGTGGGTGCTACCCACGAAGCCTTGCTGCACCTCCCCTGTTTTAGCCATTCCCGGTTGATGAGGCTTGAGGCTACGATTACCTTTAATCAGAACACATCACTTAGAATACTCATCGTCCACCTGACGATGTTCTGAAAGTATTCAATCCATACAAGTTCGTTTCGGGTTCGAACGAAACCGAAGGCATTATCTCGTTACACTCGTGTTGGAATCACCCTCAGAGTTAACGACAATAACCCTTGCACTCTGAATCTTCATCTTCACTTGAGATTCACGACCTATCGTTAATTTGGATCGATGTGGTATTCGGGTCTCCAGACCTGGAATTCCGGTATACGGAAACCCGATCCCGGTCTCATCGAAATCCAAAACGTATCTTTTAAGGGCCAAGTTGTTTTAAGGTTAAAACAATTCAATTCTTATCTATACTACACACAGATAGATAATTCAATAGATAATCTACATTATCATCACAGCTGATAATTCATATTATCATTTCAATTCAACCAAACATCCATATCATATATCAATCATATCTCATCAGAGATATCAAACAATGAAATACATTCAATCTCATTCATCCATCCTTAAGCAATGATTTATATCATCTAATTAATTTAAAGTGAATTAAACTAATTACTTCATTCTATAAATCCTGCTTACTTAATTATTAATTAAACCAATTAATTAATCATTACTCTAAGTATCCATCTTAATTAAACATTCCTGATTAATAATCCTTTAATTACTTTAAGTAATTAATACTTAATTAATTTCACAAATTAATTATCTTAAACCATTCAGTAATTAATCTTTAATTACTTCATTAATTAATTAACTATATTTAATTACATTAATCCTTAATTAATTACAATTAATTAATTACTTTAATCACTTATTATTTATTAATTAATCTTAATTAATCAATTCTTAATTACATCATTAATTATATTAATTAATGATCCTTAATTATTCTTAATTAATTATCTTATTTAAATTAATAATTAATTAGTCACATTTATTAATCACCCTTGATTAATCTCATTTAGTAATTAACTACCTTTAATTACTCTTTCATAAATTAATTACTCATTAATTAATTATCTTTTAATTAATCCCTGATTAATTATTCAAAGTAAATAAACTCAAATCATCTTTAGTTAATTACATCCACTAATTAACTTTAATTACTTTCCTAAGTAATTACATTTCACTAATTACATTTAAGTAATTATCAAATCACCAAATCATTATCTTAAATTAATTTAACTAATTAATTTAACTTAATCAAATAAATTTAATTAATTATCTTAAGTAATTAATTTCTTTAATTACTTCCATTAAATAAATTATACTTAACCGATTTATAAATGATTATCATTAATTAATTAATTTAATTGATTATCAAAATTAATCATATTAATTAATCATCCTTAATTAATGATTCCTCATTAATTATTAACAATTCTTTTAATTACTTTCTTTAAATAATTAATCTTTAATAAACTATTTATTAATTTCAACTTAATAAATTCTTAATCACCAATTAATTAATTAATAATTACTAAATTAATTTCCTAATTAACCTTTAATCACTTGATTAATAAATTTCTAATCATTTATTAAAATCTATACTTATCTAAATAAATGATTTTTAATCCCAAATTAATTAACCTTAATTAATTAACTTATAATCCTATTTATTTAATTAATTAACATTAACTCATTAATTAATTATTAAATTATTCTTTAATTACCTTATTAATTTAATGAACCAAAATCATTAAACCTTAATTACTTTCTAAATTAAAGTATTAACCTTTATAATTACTTTAATTATTAACAAAGGCTTTGAAATATTTTACTTTAAAATCTTCCCTTTAATTTATTTCAAAATAAAGTTTTAAAATAAATTATAAATTTAACTTTAACCAAATTTAAATCAAATTTACAAAATCTTATTAAATTCAATGTTACGAAACACTTAACCTTATAAAAGAATTTTATAAGATTTTTAAACCAATTTATTTATTCAAACCTTTTAAATTATACTTTTAAACATTTAAAGATGTTTAAACATTTTAATAAAAATTTATTTATTCTGGAATACAATTTAAACTTGAATCCATACCTTCAAATTTGATTTAAAACTGGATTTAAATCTTGCTTTCAAATTTTATAATAAGTTTTAAAATTTAAAACAAACAGATTTTTTAAAAACCTGTAACAGGTTAATGACCCAAGCCCAACACTTCAAATACCCGAGCAAAATAACAGAAAACCCGAGACTAACTTCGAGTTTCTTTCCTTTCCTTTTTAAACTTGTTATATTTAAATTTTTAAAAACTGTTAAACCCACGCAAGTTTCCCCAAGAACTAACTCGAACCAGAACCCTATCTCCTCGAGCCTTACTTCGAGTTAACTCATCATCTACCTCGAGAACATCTGCTTCCTCAAACTCTAAAAACTACTGATGCACGCAAATGTCACCGTGCACGTGCACGATGCTCTGGACGTTGCTGCCACCTCGACGACGACGCTCTCAAGTCGACGATCGACCACCAACCCGAATACGACCATCAGAAATTCAACATCAACTCGATTTCGAAATCGAGTAACCCATCACCATTTCGAACCAGGAACCCAAAGCCTGGAAAACGCTCGAACACAATTCTCCGACCATCATCGTCGTTGAAACTTCGGTGAAGACCTTGTCAACCCACCATCTTCCAGTGCCCAAAACCCTAGCCAACTCGATCACTAGAGGAAGTCGAACTCACGCAAAAATGGTAACCCAGTAAAACTAGGTTTAGAAATTAAATCCAACAACCACCATCGCCATGGTGAATTATACGGCCATCCACTATTTTTCTGAAACTTCCCGATCATCCCTCTATCTTCAGTGACAACCACAACCTCGTCAGACAACTAGATCACCAGAGGCGACTTAAAACTCCAATTTCGATCAACCTTGAACTGCTCTCTTAATTCAATATTAAAAATTGTGATTTCTTCTTTAAAATTCATGATTTTAGTAGATGATTCAGTTTACATGCCTGAATCAGTGAATTTAGAAGTTTGAATTTTTAACAAACTTAAGCTTTCCTGTTCCACTCTAAATTCCAGAGCAAATTCCAATTTTGATTCATTTAAATAAAGTTTAACCCTTAAGTTATGATTAAACAATTAATTGTAGTTTGAATTATAAGTCCTAACAAACAGTAGATCAAGAGATATTAATTTTTGAATTAAAATTTTGAGCCTGGAAAGTAAAACAGCTAAACATCCAAATACATAGCAGATGTACACATCCAAATATTCATATCCATACATGCATACAAAATATCACCATGTACACACAATTCATACTTAAACAACATGCAGGCATATTACATCATAGATTCCAGAATTTATAGCATGCAAACAGATATACTTAAGTTTTTAAAAATGTAAGTTACTCACCATTTGAGAACAGAGAAACTTTCCAGGTTTTAATTTGAAAAGCTTTTGAATTTTTAAGATCTGAATGTCTTTGCTTATTAAAACTTGAATGCTTGCTGGAAAACTTGCATGCATGCTTTGATTATTGAGATGTTGCTCTAAATCAGGTTGCTTGCTTCCAGATTTGAAAAGATGCAGGCTACAGACTTGATTCCAGATTAAAGAATTTGCAGGCTTTGATTTAGATTTTTGCAAATGAATTACAGGCAGACTAAAAGACTTTGATTTGGAAAATGCATTACAGATCTTTGTTTGAGGAATTTGGTTTTGAGGAATGTTGATTACAGATTTTCTTTGGAGACTTTGGTTACAGGTTTTGTTTTTGAGAATTTATTTTCTGGTTTGCTTGTAAAAGTGGAAAACTGAATTTCAGTTTAGAAAGTGGAGATTAGAAAAAAAAGAAGAGATGTGAAAACATGTTTTTATAAGTAAAATGATTTATTTTTAAAATAAAAACAAAAAAAACAAAAATGACACTTGTCTTTCTCATGCCTTAATCTTATAACACATATTATATTAAAGCCTTAGGAACTAACACATGTCCTATTAATTAATTAGTTTTATTTATTTTAAATATAAAAAAAACTTTTTCTTAACTTATTAAATACATATCTATATATATTAATTATAAAGAAACAAAACTAATTATTATAAATAAAAGTTTACATATATTTTGAAATCCAAACTATTTGAATATTACCTCTTTTGAATTCAAAATTAAATCTAAATTCAAATTCAAATTATATTTAAAATCCAATTTAAAGTCAAGTTATATACATACATATATAACTACACATTAAATTTGAAATAACCATTCTATTAAAATCTATTTATTTCTATATATAACAATATATCAAAAATATTGTTTAAGATAATAATTTATCTATTTTAAAATAATTTATAAAAGAGATTATAGATTACTACTATTATTAAATGAATTAACATATCATATGTAATTTGTACTTTAAATATATATATATACTCTTAAATCATATTTATTAAGCAATATTCAAAAATAAAATAAATCTTATTATTAATCTTATTTAAAACCATATAATTATTTTGTTTAAATAGCTTTGTAAAGCTAATATTAAATAAATCATAATTTCCAAACTATAAGAATATACATTAGAAATTTAAAACAAGATTTCATTTATTATTTAAATTTCAAATCCAAGCTTATCTATTTACAATATATACATATATATATAAATTATAAATAGAAATCATTTTATTAGTTTTTTTAAAGGATAAAATTCACTAATTAAATATTCATTTAATTAGATTTTTAAACCAATTCAAATATTTTTATCAAAGATTAACAAATCAATTTAATTATTTAAACAGATTATTAAATTGATATTGCCCCAAATTTCCGGGATATTACACATAATATAACATCATCGGAGAAGACTTTGCCATATAACTCACATGTTTCTCCTAGATATTTCCAAATTTACATTTTGGGTCCAAATACGATAGTCAGTTATTTACTTATCGAATAAACGAACATTCAAATCAGGGATTCAAATTCCATAAGGAAAACCAAGAATGATTAAGCACACAAGCAACCACTAACTTCCTTTTAATCAATCTTTTATTAAATAAATCCACTTTGTAAATATTTGAATCAAAATCCTTTTTACAAAGATACACATATATACATACATATATACATACATACATATATATATATCCACAAATCCCTGTTTCTCAATACTTGGAAAGATATCCATATACTTATCTCAACGGTGTAAGTATATTCACCAAACCTTGAGGAAGATTTCCTTTTTATACAATTCTGAAATCATTTATAAACTCCATTATACATCCACAAAACCATTTATAAAACTCCTTTTATAAATCTATAAACCCATTTCTAAAATTCCTTTTTAAATACCTAAACCCATTCATAAAAATCTTTTATCTTTTTAACCAATCTTCCTTTATGTTTTCTAAAACATTTTATAAGATTCCTCTTATAAAAACCACATCTATTTATAAAACTCCATCTATTAATCTAAAAAACAATTATAAACAAATTCTAATCGTTTACTTTTAACACTACTGTATACTAATAACATTATAAATCAATAAATATGAACTTTAAACATATTTAAATAATAATGAATAAATTCAAAAAAATTCTTAAATAAACGATAATAATTTATCTTCGACATTATTATAAATAATAATAATAAATTTCCAAAAGTTTATTGATAAATAATTATGGTTAATTTCAAACCATAATAATAATTTAAACAATTAACTTTTCAAAATATTAAAATACTTATAAACAACTTTAAAACAATTTTACTATAAATACACAACCTTTAAAACATAAATATACTTCTTTAATAAAAATCCCTACTTACATTTCAACATAATCATTTCCATATTTATAAAACTATGTTTATAAATCTCCTTCTATTTTATAAAACTTCCTTTTTACAAAATCCCTTTTATTTATAAAGCCCCATTTATAACTCTATCCTTTTATAAATCTCACTTTTAACTTTCAAAATAGAATCAACTATTATTCTAAAACAACATTCCACATATTACTATAAATCCATAATTGTGATTTATTTTCCAAATTTACCCAGTGATAAAGTTTCCCATTATTTATAAACACCATTATTTATAAACACCGTTTATAAATCTATCCTTTTGTAAATAAATACGATTTTACAAATCTTCACTTTGTTTGTAAAATGTCACCTTTTTCCACATTTATAAATAAATCTTGATATATGTATATATACACACATCATTTTATATAAAACGGTTAATAAATAATTATACTGAATTATTTCTATCTTCTTTTAAAACCAAATTCCTTTATAAAAAACGCACTTATTTAAGATTTTTAGGAATCTTTATCCACACTTCAAAAATCTCTATTAAAAATATTCCATAAAACTATTAATTTATAATCTCTAAAAATCATACTTTTATTTTACAATAAAATTTCTTCTTTAAATAATTCAAGAAAAATTATTAAAAATATATATATTTTCCAAAATCACTTTGAAATCCCTTTTTAAATCAAACCATATTTTATTTTATAGTATTTCAAAATACCAAAGATAAGGCCTAGTGCTACAAAAGCATTAAATAAGCAAAATCATATCCATGACATCGATTTTGGCATCCAACATATCATATGCCAAATTATATGAAAAATAAAATCAATAATGTGTGGAATCCTGTTGGATCCCTCCAACCTGTCTTCCTACATCACATACAACATATAATCGAATAATGTAAATCAACCGTTTCGAGGCGAGATCGTATACAAAGGGTCATCCACACTTACATAGGAACGTAATAGGTTCTCATCCGCTCCAGGGGCGGGAATATATCCAAACCAATAGTATAAAATAGTAAATCATCCAAACAGTCAATAACAATCAACAATAAAATATCTACACATCCAATAAATATTTTTTATTGACTATATAATATTTCTGATAAACCAAAATGGTGAGATTAACTCACATTGATTCCAGAAGTCGCTAAAGCGCTCTGGTTCGAATTGAAATAGAATGGACGTTCAGTTTTAACCCAAATTTCTACGATCTTCAAATCTATCCAATCCAACTCCATAGCGTAGTATTCATCGATAAAATTGCAACGCAACCTATCACATTCGATTTGGACCTCGTAGAAAAAAGTTATAGCATTTATAAATTTAAAATTTTTTAATTACCAATTAAATATGTTAATTATATAATTAATACATATCCACGTTTAAACATTCTTCCCTCTTTCATGCTTCCATTTCTAGGTCGCGCTTCCATTTTTTTTTTCGTTTAATCGCGACCTTCCTAACCACCGTCCCCGTCGCCTGCCGCCGCCGCTCCGCCTAAGTTCACGCTCGCACCACCCACGCGCATAATCCAATTGTCGAGAAAACAAAACCATGCTACCAATTAGTCACCTTTATATCTAGATTAAAAGTTTACTATCTTCATTTTTATTTAAATAGAATTTCAATCTATTTTCGAAATCATTTTCATTTACACAAAATTCAAGATTTAATTATTTAGATAGTTCCTAATATTAATTTCAATACTTTAATTATTATATAAATCGCTATATTTGAAATTCAAGTTATTTAACTTATAAATTAACTTGTCAGTATTTAAAAATAATTCAATATTCCAAATTCAATGACTGAAATTTTGGGTCGTTACATTCTTCCCCTTTAAAAGAATTTCGTCTCCGAAATTAGTAAGGTAAGAAAATACCTCCAAACCCATCAACTTTTCAAAACTAATTAGTTGAAAAACATTATAAAATTTCTAAATCTTTAAATTCATTTATAGATTCCAACTAATATCATCCATTCATTCATTCCAAGTTATAACATAACATCAAATTTTAGTTATCAAAAACTTTTTTCCAAAATTCTCAAAAAATTTCTAACTCTTAATTTTACAGAAAATTCCGCCAGCGTCTCCTTTACGCGGCTCGATCGGAAAAATTTACAATATATATATATATATATAATCACAAATATACATCTCATCTTCGAGGATGAGGCATCCCATTGGAATAAAATATAAAACTACGATATGTAATACGAGATGTGTACCTTATTTTTGTATTTGCAAGCATATACAACCAATATAATGCGAAAGCGAGCACCAAATGCGAAGCATATGCCATCCGCACCTATTAGTCACTCAACACTCAATGAGAACATGCATAGGGAAAGTAATATCAATATATAACATAGACTATGCGATATCATATGCAAATGTAACAAATGCAACAAGAGAAGCCATCCAATAAATAATATTCATCCAACTAATTCATAAACATATCAATTTTCATTTTCTCCGATGTCAACATTTAATTCATTATGCCCGTACAATGTACATATACCATTCATATGCAAAACCATGCCCGATTGCTCGCTCGATCACACAATTTCACTTCCGAACTAGTATCGTTCACACGACCACTCTAGTGGACTCGGATCCGGTTCCTTGATTAGAAACCGCCGTTCTCTTTGCATAGCCATATACTATGATTGAGAATATCAGAATCAATTAAAAATCCATATCCAGTGTTTGCCGTTGAGAATCGAGTGAAAAATCCTAACTCGGACCGATGTAAATCATCTCGAAATCATATACTCGAATCTGGATCAAACAGTTATGCGAATAAATAATATACGTACAACTTACGTATTTATTTCAATTGGTTTCTTAGCTATACCAAATTCTTTTTATTCACATTCATTCCATTCTCATTCATTTTATTCTCATTCAATTCATTTACATTCAATTATTTACATTCAGTTGATTTACATTCAATCATTCACATTCAATTGATTTACATTCAATTAATTACATTCAATTATTCACATTCAATTGTTCACATTCAGTTAATTTACATTCAATTGTTCACATTCAATTATTACTTAGTATATTTCTTTCAATACTAATATCACTTAAAAACATTCCATCAAATTTTTACTTATGTTCATTATAAACATTTTATACAACACTTCTTATGTTTATTTTCACTTCATAACTTAAGTTCATATTCAATTCTATCAAACAACATTTCAAAACATATTCAATTCACTAATTTATTTCATTAATTCATTTCATTTAACTCAGTTTGCAACCTAAGTTGAATTTCATTTTACAACTCAAGTTCATATCCATTTCATTAATTCATTTCCAATCAAATTCTATTTCACTTAGCTTTGCTTATGTTAAATTCCATTTCAAAATTCATTTTATCTAACTTAACTTAAGTTAAATTTCATTTCATAGTTCAGTTTAAAATTTACTTTTCTTAACATTTATATTCAACAAATTAAAAAAAAAAATAATGTAACAATTCTCAAAATTTATATGTTATAATACTTATTTTCTCATATTTTCACAAAACACTTAAATGAAAATTTCCATAGTTTAAACACCCCGTTTTGTTTATTTCAAATCATTTTGAAATCATATATATACATAATCCATTTGTATATCAAATCATTCTTTTGAATTTTAAAATCAAAACTAGTTTCACCAAAACAAAACTCCAATGGTACCAATCCATCACTTAGAAACTCGAAAATGAACCCCGACGATGCTGCAGTCATCATCAGAATTATTTTCCAACGACTGAAGTGAGTTCAGTGCATCCTTAACACTTTTAAATTCCTTTTAAAAATATTTCTAATCAAAATACTTTCAAAATAATACTATTATTATTCTTATAAAACCTTTGAAAAATAATTTTCAAAATCAATGCGATTTAACACATTTCTTGTTTTAAATTCATGTTTATTTGAAAATCGTATTTATAAATATACTTATACAATTTCATTTCCTTATATATAATTTAACTTTGGTTATATAAAACCATTTCTTAATTGTTTACCTTTGTTTACATTATAATAATAACAAATTTTATTAGAACACAAAAAACAAACAACAAATGATAATAATCAAATATTATCATTCACTAATTACCAAACACACCTTATAATACTATAATAATTTCTGTAAGATTATCTCTTTATATATAAAAATATTTTTTAGGTAAATTTATTTCATTTACCCAATTTCAAAACAATACTGTGTTGGTTTGCCTTGTTTAAGCGTTTAGAAACCCATATCGATATCGTGGCATCCCACGTACCAACCAGAATTCATAAACCACTCAATAGATAAATTAACACAATATAAAACATTTTTATAATTACTAATAAATATGCGCTCACACACACACACTCAAACTCATAATAAGGCATTCCATTGCCTTATCTCTTAATGAGTTGCCCTACCAAAGTCAAGGTTAACGCTTAACCTTGCACTCTGATACCAAGCTGTAACAACCGAAGATTTTCGACCCTCAAAAATCAACACCAATACGTCCACTGTATTGTGCGCCGAGCAACCGAATGCCGAAAAATCCGATTGTTAGGGGGAAAGAAAGAAGAAAGAAGAAGAGAAGAAGAGAAGAAGAGAAAAGTCACTAAAAACAACACAGAATCTCACACCGCAGTGGAACAATATATCATATAATATCAATGATCTTTACAAAAGAGAAACTGTTATATATACATCAATTAGAGTACAACAACAAATTACAACCATCAGCCTGGACAGTTATAACCACCTGTCCTCACAAATGCTGATGATTTCAACAACAAAGCAGCAGAAAATGAACATATACGAGAATATGACTTGAAGACCTCTAACTCGTCTCCTGAGCTCCAATGCATCCAAAGCAATCTGTAAATATGCTCGATCTGGGCCGAGCATTATAATAAAATGACAGAGTCAGTCTGGAAAACCAATCTGAGTAAACACACCCAACTGGATTTTAAAGTTATAAAAACCCTTTGAAATTAAAAGTATCTCGTAAGACCATGCCGCATATAAACACGAACGGGTTTTTACCTTATGATAAACAAACCATTTTTATGGAAAATCCTCTTGAAACACCCCATACCCCTTAGTATACCCAAAAAAGGCACACTAGAGAATGTGGTGCATTATAGGTATAGCTAAAACATCACAGAGACTAAGATTCACATGACAAATAAATAAAAACAGTGGAAACATTTAAATAATAACTAGACATTTAAAATTAAACTTCATTTCAAAATAGAATATGTCTTAAAAACCAAATACACATGTCTCGTGAAAAATACAATCTCAGTCACATCATCAGAGTACAATAAAAATAATCATCCCTCTCATAAGTACCAGTACATCAAAAGCCAAATGAAAAGAAAATTGAAAAGAAGAAGAATACATGAAGAATGAGAAAGCTCTACAAATGGGTCTCCAAGAAATCTGAATCAACTATCCTTGCCTCTGTTGGCCTATGGTGGGGGGGGGGCAGGGGAAATAGAGGAGTGGGTCAGACTAAAAGTCTGGTGAGTGAAAGTAACTACCAGCATTTTTAAGCAAGATAAAGATAACAGTCTTATCAACGGTTCTAGTATAAAAGGAAATACAGGAAAGATAAAACTGGGATAAAATACTGTTTAACTATTTGCTTTGATTATGATTGTTTGCACTTGTCTTAGATTGCTATGATTAGGCTGAAATCCTAATCCTATTTTAATTAGGCTGAATCCTAATTCTACCCGTTGACCGTCCTTATATCTCTATTGTGCTACTGTGAGCTAGTCCCATCCCGTGGGTCCCTGTAACAACCCGCATATCTATCGATTTTATATTTAAATATTTTATCGTTAGTCGGATGTTAGTCCGAAAAGCTACTTTTTGCATACGGTCAAATTAGGACTCGAGACCACCCCCATTGAGTTCAAAATGACGTTTGCGATCTTTTTGAGTGTAAACTTCGATATGTTTGGAGATAGTGAAATTTTCGACACTTTTTCCCGCCTTTGACTTTGGTTTGGACTGCACCCCTTTAGTTCAGACCAACCCTCTTCCTCACTCTATCAAAACACTTTAAGCTTTTTCAAAAATGGTGGTGGGAAGTGGAAATTAAAACTCCAAACACAAATTCTATTCCAAATCCGAGATTCAACATCAAATTCACGTGAAGAACATTGATTCAAGCTTGTTGGTGTTCTTGCTTTGCTCTCAAATCTCCATCTTCATCAAATTCCGTGAAAAGGTGAGATTTTTAATCTCACATCTTGCCTATATTGTCATTGGGTTGTTGGGAATGATTCCCCATCGATTTAGCATGCATATTTGCTTTTGGTTTGGATTGAATTGGCGAGAAACCCATTTTTTCAGCATTTTTGGCAAAATCTGGACTATAGGTCGTACTGTCTCAAAGCCTCTGTGTAACGACCGTGATTTTATTACCGTCGTAATAAATGTTTTTAAAATCGGTAACGACCGTAATTTTTAAATTACTGTCGGAGCGAATATTTTAAATAGAAATTTTAAATCTAAATTTAAAAATAAAATAAAATAAAATATTGATGCAATTCAAATTGCAAAGTCGGTTGAATTGCGTTACATTTTATTCACTCTACCTAGCTGTCATCTAATTCAAATAGTATGACTTGTTCACATTCTTTTTATAAATGCAGAGGGTTCAAAAATGCATTACTGTAAGAAAAAGAATATAGTGTATGCTTTACATTATATTTTTACGTTTGCATTGCTAACAGTCAAGAGTTAACCAAGTGTGTAGGTATATTGAGAGTACTGTCACTTCAGTTTGATTTTATCAAATATATATACACATTTGCATTTCATAAAGCAAGTGTGAAAATTGTTTTCTTTGTCTCCATCTAGTGTTCAGCCGAGTACATTATAATTGCACGTTACATTAAATGCGATTGTACTAAAAATGCTTTTCAATACACCTCCACATTGACTTGGTCTCGGTATTGAAGAAAGTATTATATCACTGCAACTTTTCTGCACTCATTATGCAAAGCTCTGAGAAAACATTAATGGCTACCTTCTTCATTCTTACTTCCTTGCAACTTTGAAGCTAGCTGTATTTGAAACAAGTTAAGGTGAGTAATACTCACACCTCTAATTTATACACATCAAGCCTCTGACATTGGTTTGAAAACATGGTTTTCTTTGATTTCGAATTCTACTTTTGTTGTGATTTTTGTATCTGATCTGCATCCGGTGTTGTGCACTGCTTTTTCCACTGGTGATTTCGAGTTAATACTTTCGTGCTTTCCTCGATCTTTGACTTTATTTGTATAACTTGCTTTTTTCTTGAATCAAGAAGTGGTCACCTGCTTTTGTCTAATACCTTGGCCTTGTCGTTCAGTGAAATTTATAAGCATTGCGAAATTTCGAAGGGTGGTAAAATATTGCCAGTTTTGTTTTTTTAAACAATTAGTGTTTTAGAAAAATAAACATGTTACCAGAGATTCAATGCATTTGTACATCCCCTATAACAGACGTCAATTAGCATGTGCACGTTTCTGCATGTTTTCGCATGCCAGGGTATAAACGTTCATGAGACACGTACGGTAGCTAAACGTGTATATATGTACACGTTTCTGTTTTGAGACATTAACACGTACCCTTGCGTGAAAATATTTCATGCGTGTAATGTGGTGTTGATTTTGCCTAGTATAGTTTTCCTTCAGGTTGGCAATTGTTTTATTTTGGAAGTGTGATGTTGTTTGACTTTTATTTAAGTCCACATGCATGTACATTTTAGCTTAGAAATCATCCAGCTGCATGCGCACGTAGTCTACAAATTAACTCCAGAGACCAGCTTTGTCACTTAAGAATGTAGTATGTAGTGTTGCATGAAGGCATATATGATGTACTGCATTTTCACTTTTGATTCTTACGTGTCCAAGTAGTGTTCATATATTTGCAATTGATTTTACCCAAACCAAGTCTCTGTAGCTTTATTTTATAAAGTTGTTTATGCATGAATATGGTGGTAGATTAATTATGTTCCTAGTTTAGTTTTAAAACATTTTTGTTCAAAGGTTATAGTTACATTGATTTAGTTTACGTGTGTGTCATAGCATCATTTAAAATGTAATTGACAAGCTATCAATTATTTCAATTAATTTATAGCAATAGTACAAACTGATGAAAGCTTTGCTTGGAACCGGCGTACGGTTTAAAACGTATTTTTGCTCCGTTATTTTTATAACGAAATTTTTACACCGGTGCTATATTTTTGAAGCGCGGTGTTTTGGTGACATTTTCGGTGATGAAAATTTACTGTTATTTTAACGTCAGTAACCGTTAATTAAAAGTGACTTTTTAAGCGGTTATTCCGCAACGCGGATTTGATAACCGTTTTTACAGTGTTTTGTGAAGCGCAATTTCCTTTTCGAAATTGCTATAGATGCTACTATTTTAATCACGTGTTTTAAAAATGGTTTTAAATTGAAATTGTTTTCAAAAATTCTACAGTTTGCGCTTTCAAAAGAATGAGGAAGCGATTTAAACGATTCAGCAAATTGAGGACTATGAACCCTTACTTTTACTGATTCGCTTAATTCCGGACTTGTCCATTTGAGAACGTAAAATGTATTTTTATAAAATTTGCACTTTCAAGGAAACGATGAAGAGATTTAAACGATTTAGCAAAAGTGCGGAGTATGGAACCACACTTTTACTATTTCGGTTAAATCCGGACTCGTTAATTGAAATATTTGTTGTTTGATGATTTTGATGATTTTGTGCGCTTTCGAGCGACTATGATGGACCTTCGGGTCATATGATGGACCTTCGGGTCAAATACCAGTACTAGACCTTCGGGTCATATGTTGGACCTTCGGGTCATATGTTGGGCGCCAAAATTATGATGACAGTACTTGGTAGGCTTCGGCCATATGTTGATGCACGTGCGGCGTAGCTAAAACTCGCCATTTGTTGGGATCGATCCACTTTTATGTTGATTTTCTAGTTATCTATTTTTGATTTCTAGATTTTGTGAATTGTTGTTTTGAATTCAATTGTGAATTTGAAAGTTGATTTTGATGGAGTTTGATGTGATTTCTTCATTTAACTATGTTGATTTCTTATGTTGAATAGTCTCATTCGAGATTATTATTATTTTACTTTGATGTTATTTATGATGCACTCACATATAAGAATAAATTAGACTGATCCGTTTATTATTTCTTTTTGAATAATACTCGGGTCAGACCGAGTTATTTCAGGGTAGTCTCTATCTCTGATTCTGTAGCAGCTTCAGCTTTTGGGATATCGCATCATCTTTTGTCTAGCCTTCGAGGAGTTCTTTTGGTTATTCGACTCTCATCTTATGTATGTTGATGTATATGTATATGTACATTTGGTTCTTGTGAACCATCGACTGTTGTAGCATGTATTCCAGACTTGTCTTCCGCTATATATCTGATATTTCTGTTCTGATGTGATTATACTATCTGTGTTGTTGTTATTATGAGTTGTTCTGGATTTTTCTTTAGCCACTGTAGTTTCGTTTTAGATTTGGATTGAAAATATATCTTTGGGAGTAACTTACACAACTCCTATCGATGTAATCAATACTCGTCTAAGGCATAACTTACGGATGGTCGCTTCTCACAAGCCTTATTCTTCGCAATAACAGACGTTATTCCTTATAATAACCTTTGTTATTGTGAGCATAGAGGTGGGGCGTCACAGCTTGGTATCAGAGCTGAGATTCAGAACAAATTATAATAAACACAGAACAGAAACAGAATGGAACATATGTTACAACTATTCGAGGGTTTTGTTCGTGCCTTTCTAATCTATTCCTTCGTTATTCTTAAACTTTTATCCTCTCTAACAAGTTGGAATATGCCTAGGAATATATTTCATATTTCCGTAGTATTCCAATTGTTAAATTCCTTTTCAATCTTAGTTTTGAAAGTAGGACATCGGGTTTCTGATTGTCTTACTGCTCCTAGGGGTTTCAAATCTGGGAAGCTTAATGTTGCTTAAGCTTCTAGTGATTCTTTCAGCCTAATGGTATTACTCCTTCTACTTTGAAAGGTTATATTTTATTTCGTAGTCGTTCTATTAGAGTTCTTTCGATACAGGTGCATCGTATTTATTCGTATCGAAGGAGCTTATAGATGATTATTCCTTTGGGTGTTGTTGTCTTTGCAACCCTTTGAGGATCGTAAATCCTATTGGTGGATCTGCTACTCTTGGTTTGTTGTGTGTTGATGTTGAGATTATTCTTTGTGGTTTCTCCTTCCATGCGAATCTGCATGTTATGGATCATCTCGGTTTTGATATGATATTGGGTATGGATTGGCTCGTCCGTTATGAAGTTAAAATCCTATGTCCCGAAAGAACTTTATATCTCAAGCATCCCGATGCTAGTGAGCAGTTATCTATTATATTTCAAAGCATGGAGCATACTTCGAATGCTTTCATTTCTTCCCTCGAGTCGGAGGATGTCATTGCTAATATTCCAGTTGTTTGTGATTTTTCTGATATTTTCGAGCTTGTTTCTTGTTTGCCGCCGAAAAGGGCAATTGAGTTCCGTATTGATCTTATCTCTGGTGCACATCCTGTCAGTCGTCCTCCCACAAGGATGTCTGCCAAGGAAAATGAGGAACTCAAGCAACAACTATCTGAGTTGGAAGCCAAACGATTTATTCGTTCTAGCCCTTCTTCTTGGGGCGCCGCCGTTGTCTTCGCTAAGAAGCCAGATGATACCCTTAGGCTTTGCATTGATTTTAGCAAGCTTAACGAGTTCACTATCAAATAGGTACCCATTACCTAGGATCGATGGCATGTTCGATCAAGTAAGTGGTGCTAAACTGTTCTCCCAATTCAACCTTACCATCGGTTTTCACTTGGCTTCGAGTTGCGGAAGTTAGCATTCCACTTACCGCATTCTGCACTCGTTATGATTCTTACGAATGACTTATTATGTCATTCAGTTGCCCAGCCTATTTCATCTATTTTATGAATCGAGTATTCTACGAATATCTCGATGACTCCATTGGTGTATTTATTGATTTTGGATGAAAACAGCAATTTAAAATTTTGCAAATCCTTTTCATAAGATTTATTTACAAGTATAATTGGATTTGTGTTTATCATATAAAAGATGATTTTGTGATTGTATTGCCCATTGAGTGCTTTAAGAATTCTGGTCGATGCGCTTGATCAACGTTATCGATAGGAATCTCCTAAACGCTTTGATGAGACAATTTGACACAATAAATTGACCTATAAAAAGTAAATTTTTCTAGAAAATGATTTCGTAAAGATGATTGAAATTTTTGGAAGTCTTATCTTTTCAGAAAAGAAGATTATTTGAAAGAACTTCTTTCCGATACTTTTATCCTTGTGTTCCCGAAGGGAACCAAGACTTAATTATTTGTATCAATACTAGCCGTATTGATTTCGGTGCAGTTCTCATGCATAAGGATGGAGTAGTTGTCTATGCTTCTAGACAACTAAAGCCTAACGAGATTAGTTACGCTACCCATGATTTGGAGTTAGCCGCTATAGTCTTTGCTCTAAAGGTTTGGCGACATTATTTCTTGGGCGAGCGTTTTGTTCTCTTCACTGATCACAGATTTCTGAAGCATCTATTCACTCAGGAAGAACTTAATTTGAGGCAACAGCGTTGACTCGAATTTCTTGCTTCATATGATTTCGATATTCAGTTTACCCCCGGTAAGGGTAATCGAGTTGCTGATGCGCTCAGTCGCAAGCAGCAAGTTCTTGTTTCCTTGATGCTAGTATAGTGGAATATATTGGAAGCTTTATCTCTTTGTGATATTAGAGATCGTCTTTCAGTTCTGATTCTCCCGTGCTTTTATTTAGCATGGAAGCTCGTCCTAGTTTGTTGGATCGTGTTACCGATGCCCAGAAACAAGATCTAGATCTCTCTTATCTTTTTCAGAGTTGTAAATCGGAATCCCGAAGTGATGATCTAAAGGATTTCGATATTGATATTCATGGTTGTATTCGGAAGAAGGGTAGATTGATCGTGCCTGATATTTCTAATCTTAGAAATGACATTCTTGAGGACTGTCATCGTTCTAAGTATACTATCCATCCGGATAGTAGTATGATGTATGCTGTTATGAAATGCTACTTTAGGAGGGTATGAAGAGTGATGTTGCAAGTTATGTGAGTCGTTACATAACTTGTCAACTTATTAAAGCAGAACACCATCGTCCTAGTGGTCTTTTGCAGCCTCTTGAGATTCCATTATAGAAATGGGATCAAATTTCCATGGACTTCATTGATGGTCTACCTCGTTCGAGGTCGGGCCATACTAGCATTTGGGTGATTGTTGACCGATTGACTAAATCAGCCCATTTTATTCCTATCAAGTCCAATCGGACTGCTCCTTTGTTGGCTAAGCTGTTTATTAAAGAAGTCGTTCGACTTTATGGTGTGCCTAGTTCTATTGTTAGTGACAGAGATCCGCTTTTTACTAGTGGTTTCTGGTAGAGCCTTCAGAAAGCTTTGGGCACTAAGCTCAATCTCAGTACAGCTTATCATCCACAGTCTGACGGTCAGACTAAAAGGGTGAATCAGGTTTTAGAGGATCTCCTTCGAGCTTGCATTCTTGATTTTGGTGGTAGTAGGGAAGACCACTTATCTCTTGTTGAGTTCTCTTACAACAACAGTTTTCAATCCAGTATCGGTATGGCTTCTTTCGAGGCTCTTTATGGAAGGCCGTGTCGATCATCATCTTGTTGGTTGGAATCGGGGGAAAAGTTAGTTCTCGGCCCCGATTATATTCATGATTCTTCTGAGAGGATTGATATTATCTGACAGAGAATGAAGAAGGCTCAGAATAGGCAGAAATCTTATGTCGATCATCGTAGGAAGCCTTTGGAATTTTCTATTGGCGATCTTGTATTCATTCGTGTTTCCCCAATGAAGGGTGTGGTGCGTTTTAGTCACTCCGGGAAATTGGCTCCTCGATATGTTGGATTGTTTCCTATTACGGAACGCATTGGCCCAGTTGCTTATCGTGTATTGCTACCTGCTCAGTTTTCGGGAATACATGGCGTATTTCATGTGTCTCAACTTCGTTGATGCCTTCGAGATTCAGATTCTATTATTGATCCTCCTATGTTGCAAGATCTTGAGATCTCGCTCGACTTGTCTATTGTGCAAAATCCTATTCGTGTGTTAGCTTCGAAGGTTAAACGCCTTCGGAATAAAGAAGTCCCGCTTGTGAAAATTCAATAGTCTGCAAACCCTAAAGATTGTACTTGGGAAACCAGAGAATTCATCGAGCGTTCTTATCCCGGTTTTCTCTCCTCTTCGGGTGAAGGTGAGCATTCGTATCTATCTTTTCTTTTTAATCTTTGATTTGATAAATTGTTGTGCAATTGACTACTTCTACTATGAAAATTGCGGGGACGCAATTTTTATAAGGAGGGGAGTCTGTAACGACCGTGATTTTATTACCGTCGTAATAAATGTTTTTAAAATCGGTAACGACCGTAATTTTTAAATTACTGTCGGAGCGAATATTTTAAATAGAAATTTTAAATCTAAATTTAAAAATAAAATAAAATAAAATATTGATGCAATTCAAATTGCAAAGTCGGTTGAATTGCGTTACATTTTATTCACTCTACCTAGCTGTCATCTAATTCAAATAGTATGACTTGTTCACATTCTTTTTATAAATGCAGAGGGTTCAAAAATGCATTACTGTAAGAAAAAGAATATAGTGTATGCTTTACATTATATTTTTACGTTTGCATTGCTAACAGTCAAGAGTTAACCAAGTGTGTAGGTATATTGAGAGTACTGTCACTTCAGTTTGATTTTATCAAATATATATACACATTTGCATTTCATAAAGCAAGTGTGAAAATTGTTTTCTTTGTCTCCATCTAGTGTTCAGCCGAGTACATTATAATTGCACGTTACATTAAATGCGATTGTACTAAAAATGCTTTTCAATACACCTCCACATTGACTTGGTCTCGGTATTGAAGAAAGTATTATATCACTGCAACTTTTCTGCACTCATTATGCAAAGCTCTGAGAAAACATTAATGGCTACCTTCTTCATTCTTACTTCCTTGCAACTTTGAAGCTAGCTGTATTTGAAACAAGTTAAGGTGAGTAATACTCACACCTCTAATTTATACACATCAAGCCTCTGACATTGGTTTGAAAACATGGTTTTCTTTGATTTCGAATTCTACTTTTGTTGTGATTTTTGTATCTGATCTGCATCCGGTGTTGTGCACTGCTTTTTCCACTGGTGATTTCGAGTTAATACTTTCGTGCTTTCCTCGATCTTTGACTTTATTTGTATAACTTGCTTTTTTCTTGAATCAAGAAGTGGTCACCTGCTTTTGTCTAATACCTTGGCCTTGTCGTTCAGTGAAATTTATAAGCATTGCGAAATTTCGAAGGGTGGTAAAATATTGCCAGTTTTGTTTTTTTAAACAATTAGTGTTTTAGAAAAATAAACATGTTACCAGAGATTCAATGCATTTGTACATCCCCTATAACAGACGTCAATTAGCATGTGCACGTTTCTGCATGTTTTCGCATGCCAGGGTATAAACGTTCATGAGACACGTACGGTAGCTAAACGTGTATATATGTACACGTTTCTGTTTTGAGACATTAACACGTACCCTTGCGTGAAAATATTTCATGCGTGTAATGTGGTGTTGATTTTGCCTAGTATAGTTTTCCTTCAGGTTGGCAATTGTTTTATTTTGGAAGTGTGATGTTGTTTGACTTTTATTTAAGTCCACATGCATGTACATTTTAGCTTAGAAATCATCCAGCTGCATGCGCACGTAGTCTACAAATTAACTCCAGAGACCAGCTTTGTCACTTAAGAATGTAGTATGTAGTGTTGCATGAAGGCATATATGATGTACTGCATTTTCACTTTTGATTCTTACGTGTCCAAGTAGTGTTCATATATTTGCAATTGATTTTACCCAAACCAAGTCTCTGTAGCTTTATTTTATAAAGTTGTTTATGCATGAATATGGTGGTAGATTAATTATGTTCCTAGTTTAGTTTTAAAACATTTTTGTTCAAAGGTTATAGTTACATTGATTTAGTTTACGTGTGTGTCATAGCATCATTTAAAATGTAATTGACAAGCTATCAATTATTTCAATTAATTTATAGCAATAGTACAAACTGATGAAAGCTTTGCTTGGAACCGGCGTACGGTTTAAAACGTATTTTTGCTCCGTTATTTTTATAACGAAATTTTTACACCGGTGCTATATTTTTGAAGCGCGGTGTTTTGGTGACATTTTCGGTGATGAAAATTTACTGTTATTTTAACGTCAGTAACCGTTAATTAAAAGTGACTTTTTAAGCGGTTATTCCGCAACGCGGATTTGATAACCGTTTTTACAGTGTTTTGTGAAGCGCAATTTCCTTTTCGAAATTGCTATAGATGCTACTATTTTAATCACGTGTTTTAAAAATGGTTTTAAATTGAAATTGTTTTCAAAAATTCTACAGTTTGCGCTTTCAAAAGAATGAGGAAGCGATTTAAACGATTCAGCAAAATTGAGGACTATGAACCCTTACTTTTACTGATTCGCTTAATTCCGGACTTGTCCATTTGAGAACGTAAAATGTATTTTTATAAAATTTGCACTTTCAAGGAAACGATGAAGAGATTTAAACGATTTAGCAAAAGTGCGGAGTATGGAACCACACTTTTACTATTTCGGTTAAATCCGGACTCGTTAATTGAAATATTTGTTGTTTGATGATTTTGATGATTTTGTGCGCTTTCGAGCGACTATGATGGACCTTCGGGTCATATGATGGACCTTCGGGTCAAATACCAGTACTAGACCTTCGGGTCATATGTTGGACCTTCGGGTCATATGTTGGGCGCCAAAATTATGATGACAGTACTTGGTAGGCTTCGGCCATATGTTGATGCACGTGCGGCGTAGCTAAAACTCGCCATTTGTTGGGATCGATCCACTTTTATGTTGATTTTCTAGTTATCTATTTTTGATTTCTAGATTTTGTGAATTGTTGTTTTGAATTCAATTGTGAATTTGAAAGTTGATTTTGATGGAGTTTGATGTGATTTCTTCATTTAACTATGTTGATTTCTTATGTTGAATAGTCTCATTCGAGATTATTATTATTTTACTTTGATGTTATTTATGATGCACTCACATATAAGAATAAATTAGACTGATCCGTTTATTATTTCTTTTTGAATAATACTCGGGTCAGACCGAGTTATTTCAGGGTAGTCTCTATCTCTGATTCTGTAGCAGCTTCAGCTTTTGGGATATCGCATCATCTTTTGTCTAGCCTTCGAGGAGTTCTTTTGGTTATTCGACTCTCATCTTATGTATGTTGATGTATATGTATATGTACATTTGGTTCTTGTGAACCATCGACTGTTGTAGCATGTATTCCAGACTTGTCTTCCGCTATATATCTGATATTTCTGTTCTGATGTGATTATACTATCTGTGTTGTTGTTATTATGAGTTGTTCTGGATTTTTCTTTAGCCACTGTAGTTTCGTTTTAGATTTGGATTGAAAATATATCTTTGGGAGTAACTTACACAACTCCTATCGATGTAATCAATACTCGTCTAAGGCATAACTTACGGATGGTCGCTTCTCACAAGCCTTATTCTTCGCAATAACAGACGTTATTCCTTATAATAACCTTTGTTATTGTGAGCATAGAGGTGGGGCGTCACACTCTGTCTGCAGATTTTCGTTCTGGTGCTAGGTCGCTCGCGAGTTAAGTGTTAGTTTGCTCACGAGTTAAAGACTTAGGTCGCTCACGAGCTAAAGGCTTAGGTCGCTCACGAGTTAAAGGCTTAGGTCGTTCGTGAGTTAAAGAGTTAGGTCGTTCGCAAGTTAACTCGTTAGGTCGTATTCGACCTTAGGTCGTTAGGTCGTATAAGCCTTAGGTCGCACCATCCTTAGGTCACGAACCAGTTAGGTCGCGCACCATCCTTAGGTCGCGAACCAGTTAGGTCGCGCACCATCCTTAGGTCGCGCACCATCCTTAGGTCGCGAACCAGTTAGGTCACGCACCCTCCTTAGGTCGCGTCTTAACTTAGCTCGTCCACTATTTTAGGTCGCGTACCCAGTTAGGTCGTGCATTCTTCTGTTAGGTCGCTGGACCTTTGACCCGTTAGGTCGCGAACCCTCTTAGGTCGTGAACCCTATAGGTCGCGCACCCTGTTCCTTCATTAGGTCTTTGGGTCGCGTGGCCATTCCACTTAGGTCGCTCGATCCCACTAAGTCGTAGGTCGCCCCCGACCTTACCCTTAGGTCGTATGACCTGTCATCCACTAGGTCGCGCCTCTTAGGTCGTATCCCTTCGGTCGCGAACTCTTTAGGTCGTTAGACCTCATTTTTCCTTAGGTCGCTTGACCAGCTTGCCTTCACTAGGTCGAACCCCGTATTACTCTGCGTAGGCAATCTTATCTGAAAAGCATTCATCAGAACTTCCACTTTGATGCATTTTGAGCTGATTTCCTTGGATTTTATTCACGTCTCCGAATGTGAATTTCCTTGGATTTTAGCCCCGTCACGGTACGACTTAGTGAAGACAAGCGACCTATGTTTAAAAAGGCGGACGACTTAACAAAGTGGCCGATAATAAATGATAACAACAAAAAGGGAATCAACACGAATTGATTAGAGTTGGAAATTCAAGCACAATAGGGAAGTAGGCAAAAGACTGCAGATTCAGACGTCTGGAATAATTGGTTCAGACGTCTGAACCTGGAAAAATTAAATATTTTCCAGAACACAGATTCAGACGTCTGAACGAAATATTTCAGACGTCTGAAATAGGCAATTTAAGCCTATTTTCTTTCTGTATGAAATCGAGCCAATTCAGACGTCTGGGGCCAAAGATTCAGACGTCTGAATCTGGGAATAAAAATCTTCCCAATATAGTATTCAGACGTCTGAATCTAACGTTCAGACGTCTGAAACTGGGGTTCAGGGCATTCCCTGAACCTAGACCAAAAATGGCCAAATGAATACCGGAAGCGATCGATCGAGCGACAACGACTAAGGATTTACGCCAAGCGACAACCCAGCCTTAACGGCTCTTCGACACGCCTCAAATACCAATGTCCAAATATCCATAAAAGGATTTTCATAGATTTTGATTTCAAAAGACCAAAAATTAGAATATACACCAAATCAATCCAAACCAAAATCAATTGCACAAGAATAAGTGTTAGGAATTCATACCTAACAATCGAAGATAATTAAAGACTTAGATGTGAGATAAAAATCTCACCTTTGAACCCAAATCAATGAAGAAGAAGCTTGAAAGCAATGGCAATGGCAATCACTCTTCAATTCCAACTCAACAAGCTTGAATCGAAGCTTTAAAGAAGGACATTCCCAAAGTTAGGTTTAGGAATAAAATGAAATTGATAAGAGAATGAGTTGGAGAAGATGAAGAGGAGGCTTACCAATGGGTTCTCTTTGAATTTGGAGCAAGAACAAGAATTTGCAAGAGGAACTAGGGCATGGAGTTTTAATTTCCAATCTCTCCCACCATTTTTTCTTTGAAACTGAAAAGAGGAGGAAGTGAGGATGAATGGGGAGGGATGGTTCAGTTTGGAGATTAAGTTGGCAAAAGGGGCTGAACCCAAAACCAAACCCAAAGTGCAAATGGTCAAATTTTTGACTAGCTCCAAACATATCAAAGTTTATACTCAAAAAGGTCGCAAACGACATTTTGGACTCAATGGAAGTGGTCTCGAGTCCCAATTCGACTGTTTGCAAAAAGTAGCTTTTCGGACCAAAATCCGACGAACGATGAAATATTTAAATAAAATATTTAAATATAAAATCGATAAATATGCGGGTTGTTACACTGTTTCTATCTTTGCTTATTAACTTAGTGTAAGTTTTAAAATAAGTTTCTGTTGTTATTTCTGTTCTATTTGCTTATTAACTTAATCTAAGTCTTTAAAATAAGCCTTTTCTGTTATCTCTACTATATTTGCTTATTAACTTAATTATAAGTCTTTAAAATAAGCCTTTTTATGTTCTTTCTGTTTAATTATAACCAATGTTATAATTGCTCTTCTATTCTGTCTTTTTAGTTATAACTACTAGCTATAAACTTGCTTGCAAATGTCTCAAATTTGCCAATTTCAGTCTATCTTCTTTTTATTACAGTTCTTCTTATTTTACATATAATATCTGTAAATTTAATGTTTTCCATTTTAATCCATATTTGCGAATTATTCTCTTTTTATTATGTAACTACCCGATATTTTCAACCATTCGCATCCGCACATGTTGGACTTGAATTGCTCAAAATATCAGATTGTTAATTTAAAATTTGGCAAAACTTAGCATACACAGTAAATAAATCAATCACATAATCATAGACACAGAGTAATATAATAATAATGTACCGGAATAGATAAATAGTAGTTCATGAAGCTACTATATAAACAACAGAGTTTGAAATAGAATACAACAGAATATCTCAAATATAGTGAAGGCTCCAGTACAAACAGATGACCTCTCCGAACAAATCAATTGGAAAAGCTGAAAGCTGAATCGATAGTTGGATCTCCAAGCGATGCTCCAAACTCCAAAGGTGAGTCTCAATTGCTGTACCACACAGTCTGACCCGAGCGTAAAGCAAAACACAAAACACACGAGTCAGGATTAACATTCTTATATCAATAAATCCAACTCAAGTGAAATATCAACTGAAATACAAGTAACTTAAAGGATGTTTGGGATAACCATCCTCCAAGGATCCGAGGAACTATCTACTATGTAGAAATATACGTTATTAACATCCAAACGTCATTATAACACCGTGGTCATTTCAAAATAATTTATACTTCAAAACCCAAAATATCATTTCCATTTCATATATATATATATATATATATATTTCCAAATTATAGCACTTTCAAAACTAAATTGACAATTTCATATATATCTTATTTTAACTTTATTATTATTTAGTTTTGAAATATTCACTTAATAAAATCCATCATCATCTAAATAACCTTAAATTACATTAAACTGAATATTTCCTTTGATTTATTTAAAACTTGAAGTATCCATTAAATCACTTTAAATCAAAATCAAGTTATAAAATCATATCTTAAAACCCTCAATTCAATAAGTTTCAAATCAATTTAATTAAACAAAATTCTTAATTAAATACAATTTCAAATCGATTTCAAATCTATCTTCTCCACCTTAATTTATTAAAATCATTATAAACACTATATTAAAATATAATTTAAATAAATACTTAACCATTTTATATTTTAATAAAAAAATAAACTTTAGTATTAACTTATTTTATATTAAAACAAATTTATACATAGCTAAAAATCAAGAATTTAACTATATATAAAATAACATTTATATAATATCTAAAATAAATATTTATATAAAACCATATATTTCTTTCCAAAAACCATAGAAATCATTTCAAAATATTTATATATAGACCAACGGTGTCTGTATAAATTTTTCTATCCTATGATCAAGTGATACGGATATTGATCATTTCAATCCGTAATTTAAATATATACGGGTATATATCATTTCAACCCGCCATCCCAAATTCAATTCAAATGGAAATCGCTTGGGTCTATCATTTCAACCCATAACGATTTCCCCCTATTCTACAAATTGTTCGGGTATGTATCATTTCAACCCATAGTGAATTCTATACTAACGGGGAACTTGCAGAGTGATAACAGATATGATAATAATATAACAGGCATATATCATCAATAATAATATAATATAAACAATGGGATATGGTGTCATATTCCACAGGTGAACAATTACATATAGAGGCATAACATATATAACAATTTAAATAATTAATAGTTCAATTTAGTAGTATATTTCAATTGTCGTTCCAATTGAAATAAAATTTAATAAATATAAGAACGTTAATCGTGAGTGATTTCTCACCTTTCGAGGCTAGAGAGGATTTGACGATAAAAATGGGCTATGAATCCAGGCACGAATTTCAAAGCAAAGCACGATTGAACACAAATCTAAGGAGCACAACTGATAGCTCGGAACTGACGAAATCGAATCAAACTGGAGAGATGAAGATCAAAGGTATAAGTGAACTCATATATATAAAATATACATATATAGCTATTTATATGTATATAAAATGATATTCTAAATTCTAACACATATTAAATTAAATTTATATGCACTTTTAAAATCATTGTTTATACTTAAGGTCAATATGGTTTTACATATACACATATCATATAATATTTTTGGGAACTATCCTCATGTATGCCGATCTGGAAAAACTAATAAGCAAACATATACACTTCTCTACATACTGAAATTTAAAATCTCTATTTATTATAAGAATAAATAGAAATTTACTATATTATAACATATGTAAGCTAACATATTATAAAACTAACGTATAATATATAAAGCAAGCTACACACAGACCTATATACATAACTAAATATATATATAGACTAGTATGAATATGTGCAGACAATACCTATAAGTACAATTGAACACGATATATATATATATATAATAGGCGTATACTGCACGAAATCCCTTCCGAGGCCAATATTTAAAATCAAAGATATATATATATAGTCAATACTAAAGTTAAGCAGCCTCCTAGCTATGGAAACAACCAATATGATGATAAAAATGTTTTCATATAGACATAAAACTATATATATTTTGAAAAATCTAATATCAATATATATATATATATAAATATAATAGAACCAATAACAAGGGTCAACATATAAATGTATAGCATGCGGAAAATATGCAGACACAATTAAAATAGTTTATATATATATATAAGTCTCAATATAAACATAACTTGTACACATAATAACATATATACGAGAACTGTCATAACATATAAATGTATATATAACTTCATTTATAAAAATAATATATAGAAAACACTTATATAGAACAACCTATAGTAAAATAATTATATGCCTTAAACACATATACATGTAGACCAATATTTGTACGAAGGCTAAATATATATATGCATATGCAAGCGGATCAACAACATATATGCCGACTCTAATATATATATGCATGACTTATAATATACTTTGTAACCATATTACTCTGTCTTTCAAAGTTTTATAAAAAATGGGTACAGAAAAATATACTTGAACCTATTATAACACACACACACACATATATATATATATATAAACTTAATATATATGAACTTACGTAAATTCTTAGAGATCCAAATATATGTACTAATGCAAGATATATATAAGCTTTTGAAAAAGTTCCTCTTTCTTCCTTTCTTTATAAACAAGCAAGTATAAATATATATAAACCGATATGCTATCTAACAGAACAACAGACTAAACTAACATATATATAATCTATATATTTTTAAAACCAGTACCTATATATGTAGCAGAAGATTTTAAAACTGTAAGGGAGGGATGATCATGAGCGACCTTTGCACGAAGCCTGGGTCTGGAGTGCGGCGCTCGGCCTAGGTGGCTATTGCGTGGATGGCAAGGTGGTTCAGGCGATGGCTGGAAAAAATAGGCCGAGGCGATGCGGCTGTGGGTTTGGGAGGAAAGGAGAGGCCGACGCGAGGCCATGGATCTGGGAAGGAGACGCTGACAAGGCTCGGTGGAGGGGAAGATGATGGAGATGAGAGGGAGAGCGAGGGGTAGAAGAGAGAGGGGAAGAGCGAACGGCTGCTTGAGCCATGGGAAAATAAGGAGACGCATGGGAAACTCTTGAAAACAAAACAAACAAAAAAATGAGATCGACCCTTTTATATATATATACACATTACTGTATATATATTGTTTTCTCAAATGAAAAGAAGGGGAAGAAATAGTGGTCGCGTGTACAAACCGGAAAGAATATTGGAACCAGTAATGATATTGAATAGTAGGAGCCGATGGTTTAGAAAATATAAAAGGGGAAGCAAGTTTTAAGGCAACAATAAATATAAAAGAGTAACAGTGGAAAGAAAAAAAGTGCAGAGCAAACGTACCAAAGTAAATATAAACTGAAATGATGGGAATGGTAACGTCTGTCCATTGATTCAGCGAAAGTCATTACAACAATTAATGTGTTGATTGGACAGTATGTTTCAAATTTTGAAACCAAAGGAAGAAATAAGTCACAATTTATGGTACCATTACAACGAATAGTTTATTGTTTCCATCGTGTACCGGACCTCAAAATACAGAAATGACTATACCGCAGAGATCAGCACGATGAGACGATCAAAACGGTATACAAATATTAGTGGTATGATCATTCTATCAAAAGTCGATACGGACACTGATATACGTTGCAATTCCGTACGGAAAAATCCAAACGGAGCTAGAAACGTCCGAAATTTGTGAAACGAATTATGCAGTCTTATTCAGAGTGTTCTAAATAAATTTTCACATGTTGACATATTTAGGTTTCAAAATACTTTCAAATTCAATTGTTATTAACTGATTTAAATTGAAATAAAATTACACAATAAAATAAACTCCAATATTTTCTGATGAAAATTTACCAATTGCCATTTTAAAATAGACGTATTCCAAATAATAAATTTTTATTTTCAAATTTTATTGTTTAAAATTTCACAAAATTTCAATTAATTTAATAAATAAAATCACTAAAAGTTTTGGGTCGTTACACTCTCCCCCACTCAAAACTTTTCATCCCCGAAAAGGAAGGAGGTAGGTGAATAGAACAACCAGAAATAAAAGTAGATTGAAAGGCAAGATTAAACAATTAATTTGAAACTATATAAATTTTTTACTTGAAATATTCATTTGAAAACTTCATTTGCAATTCAATTATCTTTAATACTTTAAAAATTTTGAAAACTTATTTGTAAAATTTCTTGCTTCCTTAATAAGTACCATTTATATGTTTAAATAACACCTTTTTAAATATATGTAAACTATTTGGAAACAATTATTTACACCATTACTTATTTTTACAAAGAAGCTATTGAAAACATTAAATCCATAATTCATAAATTTATAAATTTTATCTCAAGATACTTTTCAAATAAAACATATTTAAAGTAAATGATTATTGATTTTTTAGTAACTTCTAAAATATTTATAACACTAATACATTTACAATTAAACCATGTAGTATATAAATAAACAATATTTTAAAAGGATATATTCAAAAAAAGGAAAAGAAGGTAGATTCGGAAAAACATAATATAGGTGAATAAATAAAGCTGAGTAGATAAGGTAGATTCAAAAGAATAGTATCGGGCACGAATAATTAATTTAAAACCATAAGAATTCCTATTTCAAATGTTAATATAGAATTCCTTTGTTGAAAAATACTTTTGTAATATCCTTTATATTGAAACAAATTTTCATTTCGAAAATACTTTTATAACTCGATGTCTCAACAAGTTTATCCTCGTTCCTGCCGACTCTGGCCATGCGTTGATCAGGCGTAAAGCTAGAATTCTCCAGGTACTTAGTAAACTTGTTTCGACACCCAGTGAAAATTGTAACAACCCTGGTTTTAGCGATTACCTGAGAGTATTAAATTATAACGGTGGTTATAATTTAATAGTGTAAATTAATAGTAAATGAAGAATTTTAATTGTTTATTGGGAATAAACAATGTATTTGAGAATAAAATGAGAAAAATAAAGTTTTGGAAAGTTTATTAAGATGATTTGAGTTAATAGATTAAGGAATTGTATTTTACTTAGAGTTAATGCAATAATTTTGTAAATTATTGCTATTTACTTCTTTTAATGATTTTTAAAAGGAGTAATTAATTTTAAAATGAGATATATTGAATATAATAATGGAATTGAGTTTAAAAATATAATTTGAATATAAAATTATATTTGAAATAGGTTATAGAATTTTATTACACAAAAATGTGATTTTTGTAATTTATAATGTTAATTACAATGAGATTTGTAATTAAAGATGTAAATTTGTTATTTACTTTAAAATAGAGAAATATGTTAATAAAATGTTTTAAAAATATAAATAATCTTTTAGTTTGAGTGTAAAACATTTTATTATCATGAATATAAAGTTTTATAATTTTTAGAGATGAAATGTAGCTTTAATTCATTATTTGATTTGTGAGCAAACATTGTTAATACGTAATTAGTGCTAAATTATGAAGTTAAGCTAATTTTCTTTTAATTTGGACCTTAACCCATTACCTAAACCTAACTTAGCCTGCTAACCTAAGAGTAGAGAATGAGAAAATAAACCTGTACGTACATTTTTCACTTTCTTCCTCGAGTTTTCAAAAATCAGAATAATGGTCGAAACATTTTCCTTTTCAAATCTTATGAAAAATCCATCAAATTAAAAGAAAAATTGATGATTTAAAATGAGATTCTAAACTCCAAACTCAGGTAATCGATTTCTAAAACTCCTCTTCATATCAAAATCTAATTTACAGTGATAATTGTTAATTTTTTGCTCCTTTTTTGTTTGCATGTTTCCTTCTAAATTCTGTCAGGTTTCTATGGTCTATTCTTGGTGAAAAGCTTCAAACTTTCTGCCAAAATCCGAGCTTTTGCAACGAATCAGCAAGGTGAGTGTAAAACTCACAAACTCTAGCTGAATTATTTTGCTCTTTGTTATTATCTTGTTTCAGTTTTCAAGTGTCCTATTTGAATTGCCATAACTTTTGACTCGTGTATCAGAATTAGGTGATACCTTTTTTGAATTCTAGCTATGGCAATGCTCTACAACTTTCGTGTATTGAGTTTTCTGTAATTTTGAGTTTTACTCTGTCAAAATTTGATTTTTCTACTGTTAACCCGAGAGCAAAATCTATATTTGCTCTGTGCTTGAAGCTGAAACAAAATAAGACGTAACTTTCTCGTTTTTGATCAGATTTTGATAATTTTGGATGTTCTGGAAAGTATAAATCCTATACTGCAACTTTATGTTTTATGTTTTCTGTAATTTTGAGGTGAGCTGTGTCAAAATTTGATTTTTCTACTGCTAACCCGAGAGCAAATCAAATATTTTCTCTGTGTTTGAAACTGAACACAGTTAGTAAATTGGGCATATCTTCCTTGTTTCTTGTCAGATTTCGATGATTTTTAATGTTCTGGAAAGCTTATTTTGTGTGTGACAACTATTATGTTGAACACATTTGCATATTTTGAGCATAGTTTGAATAAAATCATGTTGCAAACTCTCAGCTCAGTGATTTTGATAATTACGTTATCCAAACTGAACACAGTTAGTAAATTGGCCATATCTTCCTTGTTTGTTGTAAGATTTCGATGATTTTTAAAGTTCTGGAAAGCGTATTTTGTGCGTGACAACTTTCATGTTGAACATATTTGCATATTTTGAGCATAGTTTGATTAAAATCATGTTGCAAACTCTCAGCTCTGTGATTTTGATAATTACTTTATCCAAACTGAACACAGTTAGTAAATTGGACATATCTTCCTTGTTACATGTCGGATTTCAATGATTTTTAAAGTTCTGGAAAGCTTATTTTGGGTGTGATAACGTTTATGTTGAACACATTAGCATATTTTGAGCATAGGTTGATCAAAATCCTATTGCAAACTCTCAGCTCTGTCACTTTGATAATTACGTTATCCAAATTAAACATGGTTAGTAACTTAGACGTATCTTTCTCGTTTCTTGTCGGTTTTATATAATTATTGAAGTTTTAGAAAATTTAGATTATTTTATAAACCTTTCTTATTTTGAGTTTTGCAAAATTATGAGGTTAAGATAGTCGAAACCTTATTGCTTTGCTGTTGCCCCGAGAATAAACGACATCAATAAATCATTGACTTGGAAATTGTACTAGCTTATTTTTGCTCTTATTCTTGTTCGGTTTTGATGTTGTTTTAAAATGTTTTGAGAGCTATGATTTCTATCAATAAGCTTGCTATATTTGGAGAATTTGAAATTCAAATTTAAATAGAATTTGAATTGATTTTGGGTAAAATTTGAATTGAATTCAAGTTATTGGTCTTGAGTTATCTTTCTTGTTTTTCATTGTTTTCGAGCACGGTTTTCACTAAACCATTTTGAAGTGATTTTTGAGATAAATGGAAATTTCAAATTATTATTATATAGTATTTTAAATTATTTTTCTAATATAAAATCTATTTATTTCCTATAATAAACGAATTTCAAATATTGGTTTTATTAAACTTTTTGGATAAAAAAGTTTTAGAAGATTCTTTTCTCTAGTAAACTGTAATAAATAAAACATACATTCTTACACTATTCGAACGTATGAGAAAGAGAATTAAACGATTTAGTAAAACACGTGGTATGAGACATGTGCGTTTACTATCTCGGTTAATTCCGGACTTGTATGATCGAAGCTATTTGACATTATTGATTCTGAGATGTTTTGCCATTTTATGGCGTATTTTGAGTTTTATAATTCCGATTTATTGGGAGTATTTAAGATGGCCAATATTTGACAAGTATTATGGTTTGAGATCTCCTATGTAGGAGTATGGTCGATGAGAACCATCATGATGTTTTATTTACTTGCCAATGATATAAGGCAAGTCTTGAATATATGATTTCATATTTTGAGGTTTATGGTTTATGAGGAACCATCACGATGTTTTCACTAGTCGAGGAGATGAGACAAATTATGATGCCATTTAATACTTGTAGATGAGATGAGTCGAGTATGGTTTCTTTTTATCACTTGCCAATGAGACGAGGCGAGATATGATTTTTCTGAGTTTTATGATGTTCCTAGTGTGGCATCGACTAGCGGCTAGTAAACCGCTAAGTGCGAACGTGTGGTATGGGACACACGTTAATACTTTTCGAGTTCCTATCCATGAGTTTGTGACACATTCACGATGTTTACCTAGCAGAACTGCTTTGAGAGGTGTTAGCGACCTTGTCATGAGGACGAACTGCT
Organism: Allium fistulosum; assembly: GCA_030737815.1. NCBI lineage: Eukaryota > Viridiplantae > Streptophyta > Magnoliopsida > Asparagales > Amaryllidaceae > Allium > Allium fistulosum. Next base: position 1,153,328,600 of record CM060905.1, read on the forward strand.
TTGGGAGGTGTTAGCGACCTTGTTAGGGCTGACAAAATGGCTTGGAAAGTTGTTAGCGACCTTGTCATGAGGACGAACTGCTTTGGAAAGTGTTAGCGACCTTGTCTAAGGCTTCGGCCATCTGATTTTAGCACGTGCAGCACTGCTTCGGCATTGCAATTGGGGATCTGGCCAATCCGGGGTTTCTAAGTTTTGAGTTTGCCGTTTTTGGCGCATTAGAGTTAAGATTTCCTAAGTTTTAAACTCACATCGAATTCTTTATTGAGTTTGAGATTTTATGAGTTTGAATTCGTATCGAGTTCCATGAGCCACTACTGAAAATAAAAGCATTAAAGACATTTACTGATGCCCTCTTGTTCTAAATAGAGGCAAAAAAATTCCTTAAATTGCCCTCATTATTATGAGAGGCAAAATAGCTTCTGCCCCAAAAAATGCCGTCCCTAAAGAAATATAAGGGTAGATATTTCATTTAATTTGCCTCTAGTACATTATGTGCCACACAAGCAAGAAATAAACTGCAACCCTATTAGAGGCAAATATAAGCGCCTCTAAAACTTACGGTACAACAAACATGCAAATGCCTCTCTTGCATCATTAAAGCTCCAAATGTGTACGCAAACATTGGCAATAATAGGTATCTCTAATGAGCATTATAATCAAATAACAATATCAAACAAAGATTATAATAAAATCATATGAACTTCCATACTGCAAACAAACCATGCTACAACATATTATTATGCATATTATTCAACAAAATGAACATATTGTAGCATTAATGAACAGAATAATGTAAAATGACAACACTGGCTAAGTATAACTAGCATTAGAAAAAATGTTATACATTTTCATCTAGAAAAGCATAAAAGAAAAATTGCATTTCCATTGGTACATGACATAACACTAGAAGCACAATAAAATTTTCTCCTTACAGAGATATGCTTCAACTTCACTAGAATCAAAACCTTTGAAGAAGACCAAATTGATATGTTTCACATATGATGCAGCCAGTTACTTATCCGATGTCGGGGCACACCTTGTTGTTGAAAATCAATATCATTGAAACTCAATATAATATTTTAGATTAGGTAGGATTGTGGTGCTTATAAGCCAAACAATTTAAATGGTGGCTAACAAAAAAAAAGTTTAACATGCATAAAATGAGGTTAGTGCTACTTAAAATAATGTGTTGTGTATTTTGTTATGTATGGTGGTATGTAATGGATAAACTAAATAGATATTCTATATATGTAGATATGCTACTGCATATGGTTTTAGTAGTTTTAGCAGTGTATCATACAGATAAGTAGGGAACTTATTGTATTTCTAATATCAAATAACTTCAATAGAACACATAAACTATATGTAAGTTTTAGTATTAGGGAATTGTTCATATTTATAATAATATTAATTAATGCAATAACATAAACTATTGAATACTTTGCATTACATATATATGCATATGTATATAGTATTATAATATGTAAAAGAACTAATATCCTATAAAATTTACAAAATACATGCATCACAAAGAATAAAAGTATGATAATCTTACCAATAATACAGTTAATATTACTTTTATATAGCTTCAATAGTAATTATTTTAGCATAGCAGACATTAGATAGAATTTAACATGAAAATTTATATATTTTAACTATGAGTATAGGAGAAAGAGAGTTTCTTAGCAACATAAATAAAATATCTTATAAAGAATTATATAATAGTGGCCAAAGAGATATCGAACTTACAATGTTTATGCCGACACAATATTAAACCAACTTCAATGTTACATTTTTCTCATAAAAAATGATATGTTAACCTCACATACCTTGTGTTCATGACTATATCCATTACAAAACTCTTTTATAATGATTATAACCATTGCAAATAATCAACTATGTTGTGGTGATGTTTAAACAATAGGGCGACATTGTACAATCGCACAATATGATGTTACACGACAATAAATCACCATCCACTAGAAAATTTCAGTTCTGCTTAAAATTTGGTAGCCATTGGTATTAAATACAAAAGTGGATTTTGATGGTAGGTTCCCTTAGCAGCAGAAGAGTGAATATACTGTTCACAATTTAGGTTCTTGCTACTACAATTATAATACTGTTAATGAATCTACAGACAAAAATTCATTTTGTGTGATATAAGATCGCATTCCATGCACGAGTTGACTTCAAATTAATCAGATACCCTGGTGTCAAACTAATCAAAATGAAGAGGAAAATAAAACAAAATAATAAACATACCTAATATGTACAGAAATTGATAAACAAGAGGTGCAATAGTCAAATCTAGACATCATTCATATTCCCTTGACCTCCCGACCACACAAACCTATCACGCTGCAAGAGTTTCCATAAAAATTTGTTAAACCCTAATTTTGGCTTCAAAAGGGAAAAAGAACTGAACTGGGAAAGTTTAAACAACAAAGTTAGAAATAAGGAGAAATTAAGGGTAGAAGAAAATTTACTCTTAATCCACTACAGCGATTTAGATTAAGAGCAAGCTGAATTAATCCTATCATCTCCACTTTGTTATTTTTTGAAAGAAAATATAGAAAATAAATGATGTGACTTGGACAGGTGGAAAAGGAAAGTTAAAAAAAAGGGAATTGTGCGCCACTAATAGGAAACGCAAAATAACGCAGTAATTTTCCCTCATGAGCAAATTGTGAGGACAAACTAGTAGACCCAAAGCACACTGGAAGATGATACTTATATTTAATATAAACTGCAATTATTTGGACATTAAATTTTGTGGTTATATTTTACCGAGTATGAGGACAAACTAGTATGCAGAAAATAGGGTAGAGAAGTTTGTTTTGCTAGTCAAATTTACTTGAGAGAATTAGTAGCGATATTGTAAGAGAAGGAGATGCAAATAGTAATATTACATTAAAGCACTTAACTGTTGTATACATGCATATAAAAGGGATTGATTAAAATATTTGTAGTAAAATTAGGCAGAGCAACAGTAACAGGTCTGAAGATTCCATAATTTGACTCGGGAAATAAAAAAGCATGAAGTAGGCCAATGCATGCACATTTCAATAGTTTTGAACATGCAATAGCAAAAATAGTTTGTTTGCTATGTAAACAACATTTTGTACAGAAACAAAGAGTAAAACTGGAAACATGATCAGCACAGCCTTTTTCTAATTAGAAATAAGTATGTTACAAATTACTAGTTAAGATAGCACATGTTAATGTACAAATATAAAAAGAAAAAAGATTTAGAAAAAAACAAACTTGTTATTGCAGTAGAAAAGCGGTAAAGTTGTCCCTTAACTTATGCCAGCACCGTATGAAAACAAACCATAATCTACCTGATACCGAAATGCCAGCACCGTACAAAATAGTCCCTTGACTCCCCTAAGTCGATGAAAAGCCATGAAACCAACTCCAATCTAACATTTTCCACATAAAAAATAATCAAGAAATTTGATTAACTATATATGATATGACTGTTGTTTGAATGCACGAAGAAATCTTAATAAGAGTGAAATTTGATATTACATTACCTCCAGAAATTGGAAAAACGACTAAAACTTTCGAAAGTGGAAAATTTTCGAATTACTAATTGATTTATTCCTTAGATAAATAAAAGAAATTAAAAGAAGACGGAGATTATATTGAATTTGGAATGATCTAAGAGGTGCAGGAGGTAATGGGGTCTAGGTAGATGTGGTCTAATGGTGGAAAGTACAAAAGTACTTTTCGATTTAATTGCACACTATCAAGTATGCATTTTAAAAAGATCCAAACTGAGGTTTTCTCATTCGTTAAATTCAAGACCACATTACAATGGAGCTTAAAATTTGATAGAAAAGTTGTTTAAAATAATTATATAATGTAAATGATTATTATGAATGAATATTACATACCTGTCGATAGAATTGTCGGTGGTGATTTGACATTCTGGCCAATAATAGACTCTATCTTTTTCCCGAGCATCTGATTTACAAAAAGTAAAAGATAGGGCTTTATTGTGCAGAACTCCTTAGCTTCATGAAGGTAGCATGATGATATACTATACATGTAATCAGCAATGTGAATGGGTTAAAATAACTTACATTGCTCAATGCATGTCAAACGAGTGTCGAAACCAAGAAAGGTTTCGAATGGACTTATCTAACGGTTTGCTTTACATAGATCATCCATTAGATGCGCGACATTAGTTTCAGCTTTCTTTATCACCTCAGAGCTTTCTCTATTTGCACTATTACTTTGAACTGTAAGTTCTGAACAAGTTGGACTTTCTAAACTGGCAGTTTTAAAGATAGTGTGGTATATCAGTAATGTGAATATTAAATTACAAAGAAATATGATCATTTATGATTGGTTAATATTTTTTAACCAAAGGCCCGCTATTCTAAGGTTAAACTCGCGTAAAATCTATAAGGTTGCATGATCATAGACATTTTATTAGGTAGTTAGTTATTTGAATAAGTTAGTTATTTAAGTTTAGTGACTGCCTACCCTCCCAATTTATACGAGGTTAACCTCATATTAGCATTTGCCTAGTAACAATAGCTTCTAAAGACTATAAGGGCATAACTTTGCTAGAACCACTTAAAAGTTGTTTTAATTTATAATTTAAATTAGCTCTAAATAAATAGAAAAAATAAATTAAATATCTCTTTTTATTTATTATTCTTAGATGGAATCACTACCATGAAGAGTCTCGACGGGAGCAGTCTTCTCATAAATAATTAAAAATAATGCTAATGTAACGACCCGACTTTCCAGTCTCGGAAAATCGAACCATTTTAGTTAAGAAGAAGAGGTAGAAGAAGAAAATAAAAGAAAAACAACATCAGAATCTAACCATCGCAGCGGAATAAAATATAATATATATCAACAGATCTTTACACAAATCAAAACTATATCTGTTTATATAATATAGCATCAGAGTATACACCAGAGAACACATAACATACAACTGGACAATAACCATATCATGTCCTCAATACAACAGAGTACCACAATCAACACAGCGGAATATATATATATAACAAGTACGGGAGATACGTCTCGCCATCCAGCTCATCTCCTGAGATCCACAGCATCATATCCTGTAACCTATAATACTCGGTCTGACCCGAGCATCATATAAAACAATACCCGAGTCAGTCTGGAAAACCAGCGTGAGAAAATCACACTCAATTGATTATTAAAGTTTCAAAAATCCTTTTGAAAATAAAAGCATCTCGTAAGACCACGCCACAAATAAACATGTCGGGTTTTTACCTTACGATAGCTAAAACACTTTTTATCAAAATCCTCTGATATTATAATAGTGTCTATTCACAAATACTTATTAAAATAGCTGAAATTGTTACATGATTAAATTCCAGCATACTAGCCACAACGTGGGTAATACAAACCAAACTCGTACAAGGCACGTAGGGAGAATGGATTTCCAACGAATGACTAGGCACTGGGGTACCACCTGTCACAGTACGTGGCCTAGATCACTGTACCGAGGAGTACGCCCGCTCCCCTGCAACACAAGGCCGGAATCATCCCTTACTGGATAATTCCAAATAAAATCACCCCACGGTTGGGATCAGCAACCGCACCACTAAGCCGAATTAAAAGGGACATCTAGACAGGGATGACCTTACTCTCAAGTGGGTGCTACCCACGAAGCCTTGCTGCATAACCCCTGATTTTCAGTCATTCCCGGTTGATGAGGCTTGAGGCTAAACGATACCTTTATAGCACATATCCCTTAGAATGCCCATCGTCCACCTGACGATGTCACGAAAGCATTCGTCCATACAAGTCCGTCCCGGGTTCGAACGGAACCGAAGGCACTATTCCTACTACATCCATTTTGGAAATATCCTCAGGATTAGTAGCGACTAGCCCTTGCACTTCACTGCTCCATCTTTGACTCCGAACACGTTACTCGAAAACGTATAAATCGGATCGAAGTGGTATTCGAGTCTCCAGACCTAGAATCCCGGTATACGGAAACTCGATCCCGGTCTCTTCGAAACGATCAGCGCATTTGGCCAATATTGATAGTCGGTTATTTAACTATCAATTAACATCCACAAGCAACCATCACACAATAAATAATTTCCCACATTATTTATTTGCCCAAATATCTTTCCAAGATATATTTCTAATTTTCAAAACTCATTTGAAAACCATTTCAAACAGTTTCCGCTTACGGAATACATTTCCCAAATAATTATTTCCACTGAATCACCAAGTACAAAATACTTTTAATTTTAAAATAATTTAAAAACACTTTATTTTAAATATATCTTATAACATTGAAATCAAACTACTTTAATACTTTATTAAAAATATATACTTTAAAATAAACCACTTTATAATATAAACTAAATTTCTCCTTAAAACATAATACCAAATCTCTTTTATATACTTACTACAATAATAGATTTTTGAAAATACTACTTTAGGCTTTAACATTTAGAAATAATCAATTTTCTAAAATATGCTTTTTAAAACATATTAAAACTTTGAACTTATATTTAAAATTGCCTTGGAAAAACGTACTTGGCTATCTAGAGAAATACACTTCTCATTTCCATCTTTTAAAAATAAATCAACATTTATTTTTAAACCAATTCATATCCCTTTATAAATTCCCACCTTGAATTTATATTCTCAAATATCCACTGATATTCCATTTCACTTTATAAACCCAGTTTATATCTTCAAAATCTCATTTCTCTTTAAAGTTTCAAATCCCAAAGTATTTAAATCAATTTACAATTGATTCTCCAATTTATTTTACTTTGAAATAAATTCCCTTACTTAATCCATTTATTTCCAAATTCATTAACTTCCAGATTTTATTTCTCATTATGATTTACAATCTTTAAACTGAACACAAGTCTCAGATTTTACCAAATTCTTTCTCTTCTTTTAATTTCATTTAAACATTGAATTAAAATAAATTATTTATTCTTTTAAATAATATCACATAAGTTTTCTAAATTCAATATTCCTCTTTTCCATGTTTATTAGAATTTTGGGAATCACTTTTATTCTTAATCAGATTTATTCTCAAATTTATTCCAAACTCTTTATAATTATTTTACTTAAAAGTTTCCTCTTTTATTTCTTTTCAAAAATTCCATTCTAGAGATTTTGGTAACTCAGCACATCCAAATCGATCCAACCAAACCATAACATCCAATTATCCATATAATTCATCACAGGATATCAAAAATCATATCACAGAATATTTAACAAAATTAAATATTTTGAGGAATCCAGTTGGATCCCTCCAACCTGTTTCCCTGCATCCACAGACGTTAGCACAATATAAAATACCAATTCCACTTCAAGGTGGAATATCGCGGTATATGGGATTTATATAAAATCATCCGCTATTATGCGGCGCATAGGGTCTCATCCGCTATATAATGCGGGAATATCAACAACTCAAATATATACATATGCCAATATGTATATATTGGTATATACTACTATATATATCACATCAAATCAAATCAATCATCCAATAAATTATTTAAATTTAACCATTTAAATTTAAATTTAACTGAGTGAGATTAACTCACCTTTGATTTTTGTTTGCAATCCATTCCAAACGGCTTGTTTCCTTGATTTTAAACCTTGTATAACAATTCACGATTTATTATTATTTGAATTAATCAAAAATTAATTTCTGTCTAGTTATCTAATTCTAAACTAATAATTTCCTATAAAAATCCTTTAGTAACTAAGATAATCAAATAAATTAATCACCTTAAATAATAATAATAATTATTATTATTTACATATCCTAGTAAACTGTATTTTATTTTTCTTCGTTTTCAAACTGCATATATAAATAATATATATAGGTTTAAAAATCCAATCTTTTTCTTTTCTTTTCCTTCGAAACCCATACACTAATAAAATTAAATTATATAGATTTAAAATCTAATTTTATATAGACTCTTCAATATTTAAAATCCCAGTATTCAAATTTATTTCAAACTTAAATTGAATTAAGTAATTCGTAAATACCTTACTACCGAACGCAGCCCAGGCTACCATCGACTTGACCTTCCAGAGCTTCGACGTCGCGATCCCAGAACCAAAATCACCTAGAGCTCGAAGGCCACCAGAGCCACAGTTGCTCCTCATGTCTACTCGAGCATGGCGCTGTGCACGCAACCCAACGCGCTGCCTTTGGAAGATCGAACTCGAACGCCTGCCTGTTGCCTCGTCACTGCACCACACTCACCACGATGCTGAAACGACACGAGTCGCCGTCCCAAAATCGAACCACTTCCTCTCTCTCCAACGCGCGCGGCTACATCATGGCACGAACGACCAAGCACCTCACGCGTGCCCTAAATCTCGATCGTCGAAGTATTTTGAAATAAAAACTCGGCTTGAAAAGGAACCAGAGGGGAGATAGGCTCGAGAATCAAATGTCGAACGAGATCCCTGAACTCGGCCATTACTTAGTGTTTTTTTTTCTTTTAAGCCTGGGTTTCTATTTCGATTTAGAGAGAGGTGGGTTCGGCTTTTCTTTTTGAATCCAGAACGAAGTATAGTTTTCGTTGAATAAATATCTCCTTTAAATATTTGTTTTGATCTTAGCTTCTGAGGGAAGAGAAGGACATGTGATGGATGCGTGTTAGAGAAGGTAAGGTCAGGTACACATCACAAAAAGAGACTGATTTGATGAAATTTCGACTGAGGTGGAGTGTTCGAATTTTTTCATTATATATAAATTTAGATATCCCGATTTAAACGATCGCTTTTGGGATCCAATTACAATATTAAATTTTCAATATAAAATTTCAGCGCGTTAACCTATCGTACGCTCACACAACAAATCCAAACGCTACGAAATTTAAATTCCGATAATAATACAATATTACGGATCCAATGGAACTGGTTTCGTCGAGATCCGAGAATGTGCCTCGGAAGGCTATTTTTAAATTAAATTTAAACAGTATATTTTTAAAACCGAACAAATCATCTTTAAATTCGATTTCAACACTTCTATTATTTCCAGTATCATTTATATGAATTTTATGAGCTTTCAAAATATTTTTAATTAGCTTAGAATACCAGATTTACTATTTTATCCAACTTCAAATAAATTTAATTTAATTATTAAATTACTCAATAAACAGCGATATTTGAAATTTAAGTTTATAATTAACCTCTGAATATTTAAAATTAATTAAATATTCCAATTTCAAATATACAAAAATTACGGGTCGTCACATTCCTCCCCCCTTAAAAGAATTTCGTCCCCGAAATTACTAGTTAGGAAGAATGCTTCAATCCCCGTTAACTATTTCCCAAATTCAAACCGTTTTAACCATACCCAAACAATCTTTTGTTAATGATACACTAATCATCTTTTAACTTCCCAAACTTATTCATAAGCCCCAATCTATATCACTTACTTAACAATTCAAATTTAAATTTGAATTCGATTTTGAATTATCAAAATTTTCCAAAATTTTTCTAACTCCCTAAATTTCCGAAAAATTTCGCCAGCGTCTCCTTTGCGCGGCTAGCTCGGTACTACTACAAAATGGCTCTACGGCCTCCCAATCTCAAAAAGAAAACAAAAAGCCAAGTGGCTGGATCAAAAACCCAATCAAATTTCATATAGAAATTCAAATACATACCTTTTTGTCGGGCCATTAAATTTTATCCTCTAAAATCAAAATCCCAATTATCCATTGCTTTTATACACCTGTATATCCTATTAAGCAATAATATCCACTCACAATTCCAAAGTCATTTTATCGACTTCTTTACAAATTTCCAATATTTGTTTTACTTAAGTCCGTACGATGCACATATATCATCCGTACGCAATATCACATTCGATCGCTCAATCGATCACACAATTTCACTTCCGAACTAGTATTGTCCACTCGACTTCCTAGTGCGGACTCAGATCTGGTTTCTTGATCAGAAACCGTCATTCTCCTTGCATAGCCGTAAACTATGATAGAGAATATCCAGAACCAATCAACAATCCATATCCAGGTTCGCCGTCGAAAATCGAGTGAAAAATTCCAACTCGGATCGATATATTTATCTCGAAATTCTGTGTTCGACATCTGGACCAAATAGCTATGCGAATAAAATAATATACGTACATCTTACGTATAAATTCCAATTGATTTTTAGTTATATCAATTCTCTTTTATTCACATTCCTTTTTTTTTATTGTTATCCCCTTTATTCACAACTATCCCATTTCACAACTTCAGTTTTAGTCTTCATTCAACTATTCACTTAGTATATATTTTTTTTCCCAAAATTACTAAGCATATTCCCAATACCAATTTCCTTAAGAATTTCATTCTTCAATTCTTAAGTTCAATATAAATTTTTCTTATATTTATTTACTACTTCACCACTGAAGTGTATATATTCAAATCGAATTCCAATTTCATATGAATTTCAATTTACTTCAATTTACCACTTCATTTCAAATATAAATACTTATTCCACATTTTCATTCAGATTTTCATTTCTAATAATTTTCTTAAATTCAATTCATCTCCAACTTCTGAATATTGAATTTTATTTAGCTCGAAAACAATCCAAGTTAACTCATTCAATAACTATTTCTCAACTTATTTAAACCACTCCTCTGTTTGAGTTCAGTTTCCATTCAACATTTACTTAAGTCAATAACTTAAGTTTATTTTCCATTTAACCAACCCTTTAAAGTTTTATTTCCATCTTTCATTTGATTCTTATTTAATCAAATTCCATCCATTTATTTATTTAATATAAGTGGTCCATTCACTCAATCATTATGAATTTTATTTCCCATACTCAATTCATCTGGAATTATTTATTAATAACCAGGCCATTTCCAATTTATTTTCACTTATTTGGATTTCATTCGCAATTCAAACCATCACTATTTTAATCCAATTTCATTAACTCACAATTCAATTTCATTAACTAATTTATCATCTAATTAGTTCCTCCACTGGTTAAAATTAAATACTTGCTTTTTAATTCCAAATATCACTTCACTTAATTATCTTAAGTTCAATTTATTTTATAATTCAAGTTTGGATTTACTTAAAAATTAAGATTGCTCATCTTAGTCGTTTCCGTTTGATAATTACAATTTCAAATTATAACTCTTAATGGTTCAAAGAAATGAATTCTCATTTATGACTTACAATTTCATTTCTATTCATAAGTTTAACTTACTTGCTGAAGACCTGGGACTATTCATTTAAGTCCATTTTCATCTTTACAATCAAATTTTCAAATTATTTCACTTAAGAACTTAAGAATATGAATTTTTTTACACAATTATAAGCATTTTACATTACCTTTATATCCAATTCAATTCGACTTCAACTTACTTACATTTAATTCAATTCCAATTCTCAATTTTTATTTAACTTATCTTAAGTCAAATTCAAATATATTTTATTCACCTTCATATACTCGAATTAAATTTTAATTCCAAGATACAATTTTATACAAGTTTTACAATCCATTCACCTTCAAGTTCTCTAACTCTTTTATCTACCAACTTATATTACTCATTGAGTTATTTTCATCTCATAATTATAATCCAAGAATTAACCTTCCATTCCCTTCTTATTTCAATCAACTTCATTCTATACTTTATATTGTTGATTCATTTGAATTTCCACATTTATATTTTAAATAGAATTCCTAGAATCCAATTGCCCGGTTTTATTTCAAAACCATTTTGAATCCATAAATAACTCATACACATCTGGTATATCACATCAAATCCCAATTTCCAAAATAATCTGCTTTTACCAAACAATATTCCCTTTGAATTTCAAAACCAACCCAGTTCACAATCACTTCCAATTTAAAACAGTTTGGTAGCAATTTCTCTTTGGAAACTCGAAAATAGACATCGATGATGCTGCAGTCATTACCGAAATTATTTTCCAGCGACCGAAAGAGAATTTAATGCTTTTATCACTTTGAAACATTTCAAACATTTTTAAATCCCAAATCCCACCAGATTTCAAATCATTTTCAAAAATATTCATGAAATAATATCACCATTATTTCCCCAAAACCTTTAAAGACTATTTTTAAATCCAAAGGAATTTAAACCTTTCCCAAAACTTCAAAATCCATTCAATTTTATATCCAAACATTACTCTGGAATTCTATCATATTTTATTTCAAGTTATAAGTCACATTTACAGTTTACATTTACAAATTTCATTTGTTTATGAATTTATCTCATTTGATTATAAATCACATTTGTAATTCACATTTGTATATAAAGTTTACTTCAATTTATAAATTTCATTTAGTCTATATTTCAAATTCCATTTGTTATATAAATTTATTCTTCAACTTAGGTTATAAGTTTTCAATTTCTACTCAATAATGAGACTAACTCATTATTGTCATTTTCTAACAACCAAGCATCCAAATATATAACTATAATAAATTTCAAATAATTATTTCTTTTATATACAAAATAATTTGGGCAAAATTATTTCATTCACCCTATTTAAAACAATATTGTGTCGAACTGTTCTATTCAAGTGTTTAGAAACCCCTTCGATACAGTTGTCCAGACTGTGCCGACGAAGGTTCATATGCCACTCAATAAATCAACCAACACAATATAAAACCATTTTATATTCACTAACAAATACGCGCTCATATCTATTAGTACTCTCAAAATTCCCACCAGAGCCAAGGTTATCGCCAACCTTCGCTCTGATACCACTGTAACGACCCGACTTTCCAGTCCCGGAAAATCAAACCATTTTAGTTAAGAAGAAGAGGTAGAAGAAGAAAATAAAAGAAAAACAACATCAGAATCTAACCATCGCAGCGGAATAAAATATAATATATATCAACAGATCTTTACACAAATCAAAACTATATTTGTTTATATAATATAGCATCAGAGTATACACCAGAGAACACATGTAACGACTCGGATTTTTCGCGTTCGAAAAATCAACATCCGTACTTCACATTGTACTCGAATGCCGCAGATTCGACCGTTCAAATCCGGTTCGCCGGAGCTATAACAACATTAAGTAAACAACACAGCGGAAGAAGAATATATCAATTACATAACATTGATACAATGACAGATACAAAATCTGATACAATATGATACAACAGAATGATACAACAGATATCAATATACATCAGAGATATGATACAAGAAATAGCAGCGGAAAAGAAAATAGATAACACCAGCAGCGGATAGAATATCTCCAATAGAGTGCTCCAAGATAAGCAACGTCAATCCATGAACTCCAAGAACTGACTAGCTCCAGATAATCTACCAAACCTGAATATCTGAGAAAACCCAACTCTAGACTGCTCGTGTGGAAAATTATGAGCACCCAGAGTTTAGGAAAGGAACAATAAACTCCGGATCAGTCATGGGACTGGTGTGAGCAACAAAAATAGTTTATCTTTAAAACAAACACGAAAGGCTTTTAACATTGAAATCCGCAATGCTTTTCGAAAATGAAACTACCATAAGGCCTCCCGCCACACACACAATGCAATCGCAGAATTGGAGGAGATTTCTCCTTATGATAGTCAAAAATGCTTACTACGCAAAATCATTCGATATTATTATCATTAGTGCATAGTGTCGAAAACCATTTCGAAAATATAATATTAATCTTAGCCAGCATACAACCATTGTTGTATGCCTACTATAGCTACTACGTTCAATAGCAGGTTACCGCCACATTCCATAGCAGGTAATACAACTAAAACCGTACAGGGTTCGTATTGTTTCTTTGGATTTCCAACAAATGATCAGGCTAAGGAACTTCCTTACCGAAATAGAAACGCCTCTGGAAAGACGCCCCGGATCCTAACCGGATCTCCGCAAACAAAAGGCCGACGCTACCTCACGCTCTAACCGAGCTGTAACTAGGTAACTAACACACGAGTCATGTCATCCCCCGGTCGTTACCGACCTTTATCCGAGGGCCCTCGATCATAAAGCAACAACCACAAAGTATAATAACTGTGCAGCATCCACATAGGTAAAATATCTGGGCTCCATACCATGATATCACCTTTTATCCAGAAGGAAATGACATACCCTAGGGGCGCTACCCCTACAAACCTTTGTCGCAACATTCCTGTTTCGACCATTACCGGGTTGTGAGGCTCGACGAAGTCTCGTCCACAAAACTACGCTTTTTCACAAAGCCACGCTTCGATCAAAAATTGATCAGCAGCACTTCGTATGCCACATTACCAAATTGGGAATGTATCACTAGTAACCATCAACTACATAACCTCTGAGCTCGTACGTCTCAGAGAAGGGTGTTAAGCTAAGAGAATAAATTCTCCGCCACCAACAGAAATGTATTTGATAGAAACCAGCTTTACATCTCAAAGTGTAACGTCAGACACACATCCATACAAGTCTGTTCCGGGTTCGAACAGAACCGAAGGCACTTCCAAAGAAGCCCTTGCAAATCCGGGTATTCACAATCCCGATCGGATTTCCCATCACTTAGGAAATCTCTATACCGGCGCGACTCAGTGCAGAGACAATCGATAGGTCATCCTATCGTTCTCGCAAATACCCGGTCTTCACCACCGTTCTTCAAATGCCATCCATATACGACGTATCACTATTCGGAATGGGTTATACGACACAAAGGTCCTCTCCCGGCTAAACCGAATAACGAGCGCAATTAAAAATCATATGGATACTGGGGTCTCAGTTAAATCACAGCTTAAAGTTAAAAACTTTTCATTCGAATGGTAAAACAAATTACCATTTCCAATCTTTTAAACAAAAAGATTCATTTCAAAAACCTTCAATGGTTTAAACAATTTCCACTTTTAATCTTTTAAACAAAAAGATTCAATTCACAAAGTTCACCCCGTTCACAAAGATTCATTCATATATTTTCAAATCGATTTCCATTTCAATTTGATTAACTCGTTAAATCTTTAAATCAAGATTTAACTTATAGCTTTCAAAACTCGTTTCCAAGATTCATTCATAGTCTTCCAAAACAATTCCATTTCAAGTTAGATTAACTCATCCGGTCTTTGAAATCAAAGACTCATTTCATAGTTTTCAAAAACATTTCAATTCTATTTCAAGCTTGAAACCGTTCAACACAATTTGGAAATCCTTTCTTAAAATGAAAGCTATTATTATTTGAAAACAAGTAGTTTCCGTTTCGGAAAAATCCAGTTATATTTACACGAGTTAAAACCCTTAAATTAAATTCAATTTCCCAAATCAATACCTTTAAAATGGTTTAACCCATATATAACTTTTACAACATCTTTAATCCCTAGTTTCAAATCATAGAATTCAATTTCAAACTTGAATTCAAATTTCAATCAAATTATTTAAATTTCAAAACTCGATTCAGTTATTCAAAATAACTTTTATCTTTGAAATTCCATTTCAAAAGCTTTTCATATTAAACTCCAAATTTCCAATTTCAAAATCAATTGAAATTAAAATTTCAATTTCAAAAACATCAAATTTAAATTATCTGTGACTTAACCGATTTCCACGTGAAATCCATATTTGTGTGTGTATGGTGTAGTCCAGGGGTTTTACACACAATAGTGCAACATCAACCATCACAGATATATCGATAAGCGGTAAAATCGATAACGCTTATCTTCATTCACAGATTCATGGATAAAATAAATTTATCAGTCACAAAGATTCATCATTACAATTCGATGTGGGTTTCGGATAACCAACTGGAATCCGACTCCCTGTCGCATCGAAATTCAAGTGTCGTTCTATGGGTCAAGGGTTTCATATTCATATAACAGTATATTCATCACAGATATAATAGCGCAATACCAAGCAATTTATATCACAAAGCATTCGATAATAATCAATCATCTACAATTAAGATGAATTAATTGTGTAATTATAACTAATTAATCACATTAATAAATTAACCCTTTAATTAATTTCATTAAGTAATTGACTTGGATTTAAGAATTCATTTTAACCCTTTAATTATAAATTACAATTATAAAACAATCTTAGTTATAAGTGCTTTTAATCAAACCACCTTAATTTCAAATATTTAAATTTATTAAAAAGTATTTAAAATTTAAACTTTTCTTTTATTTCAAAAAATCGGAATTTAAACACTTAAATCAAACTCAGTCGATATTGGTTTAAATTTAAAACCACAAAATTTAAAACTGGGAAAAACTAAACACTGTTCACTGTAAACAAGTTTCCCGAGTTTTCCCCCCATACCTGCTTCGAGAAAAACTTGTTTTTCCCCCGGGCCAGAACGAAAAGTTACTCGAGTAAATCTCGAGTTTGCCTGGCACTGTTCATTTGAGAAAAAAAAAACTATCTACCGAGACAACCTAAATTCACTTCGAGTAATTTATTGAATCACCCGAGCTAACCGCCGAGTTACTCGAGAGATTCTCGAGTCCATTCCCTGTCCAACCAAAGATGTACACATCCATCCCCTCTCGACTGTGCACATGCACAATTCCGTTCATCACCTCCGATCGACTACGTCCATCACCACACATCGGCGATCCACTCGGCACCTTATTCCGGCCCTCCGTTCAGCATCTCAGGCATTAAATCGAAATCGAGTTCGAATGAACACCTGGAACCCAAAACTAGAAAACAATCTCCACCTATAAACTTCGCCGCTGCTCCTACCTCCGATCACCAGAGACTCTATAGCTTCGACCAAGCCTTCGTCAGCAACAAAGCTTCCATCACCCAAGGTCTCACGGCACTCGATCAACCAACGATGTCGAACAAAGCACATTTGCTCAGCCTCGACAAAACTAGGGCTACAGACTTCAAGTGCCTGCCGTCGCCACCACCGTCGTCTCCGCCACCTCCGGTCATTTTTCCTGCCACCACCGTAGCTTCCTCTATCACCACAAGCAACCCCGATTCCCCCAGTACAACACGTCATCGGAGATTGGTAAAATTCCACTTTTTAAACAAAGCCCAACTGCTGCTAACTCCCATCACTAAAAATCATCAACCCATACTTAAAAATTATAACTTTTATTAAGGATTTAGGCTATACACTTGAATCAATATTTCCGGAACTTCGAAATTTCCAGAGAGCAAAGTTTTTACTGTAAAACCTTGATTTTTTTCCATCCTATATACATTTTTATTTCATAAACTATTTTTTAAGTTATACTTCATACTTAAATACAACTGTTTTGGTTTGTAACCATGCCTGATATTAATTAGAAAACAAGTAATTGGATTTTCCTTGGTTGTTCTACACTCTGATACTAATTAGAGAAGTTAAATTTTTTTTCTCTAATGCCTGCATACTTCAAACTTCAGAAATTTGCAAACACATATCACAAACAATACGGAAAAATTTATACAAACTAATGTATACTTAAAGTTGGAGTCACTCACAGGCATTTCAATTAACATAGAAAACTAGGTTAAATTACTCACAGGAATTTCAAAAATAACAGAGGAAGCCAGGTTGTAATACTCACAAGAATCAAGATATCAAAACAGGTTAAGCTTCAAAAAAAAGGAGTTTGCTCACCATTTTTTTTCCAGGAAAGAACAGAGATGCATTTTTTGTTGAACAGGTTTTGAATTTACAGGCTGAAGATCTTTTCCTTTGATATATAGCTTGAGTTGATTTGTATTGTTAAAGTTGGATCTTTTTGCTTTAGTTTGTAGATGATGCTTACTTCATTCTTCTTTAGCCAAGAATGAACGAATTTAAAATGAGAAGTGGAAGTTTGATATAAAAAAAAAATTACTGGGTATAGAATATTGTTTGTACACTTGAGAGCAGAGATATTTTTCCTTTGCTTGCTGATAATTTCTGGTTTTGGTGGCTAAAGATGCAAGCATTAATTAGCTTTGTACAAATATAGGCAGATATAATTTTTTCTTGGTGGCTGATACATTTCGAACTGACCATTTGTTTATGCTAGAGATGAAAGCATTCAATGCATGTGTACCATATGTCTTCTTTGCTTATCTTAGTTGTACAAAAGATGTTTTATTTTTATCTTTTCTTTTTATATTGCCTGACCTTGCTTTGTTTCGGCTCTTCATTTTGTTCTCTTTTCTCTAGTCTTGTTACTTTGTATTGTTTTCCAGGTGTATATATTTTTGTTTCATTCTTTTACAAGTGTTTGTATTTGCTAAGTCTAATTGTTTTATAATGTAAATGAACTCCTATCTTTTTTTTATTTTATCTTTTATGATTTTTATTTGTTTTATTACTTGTCTCAAATTCAAGTATATATTTAATTTATTTATCATCTCTATTTATAACTCAAATATTTATTCCTCTTCTATTTTTAGTTTAAATATTTATCATAAATTTTACTTTAATAATTATCGTCTTATATCTCTCCATATACACATATATTCACATTTATACAATATTTACAATATTTAACGTTTAAATGATTTATACCAAATTTATTTTGATTCGGGGAAAACTCGCATCACTTTATCGATTTATTTCACAAATTTTATTCAAAAACCAATTTAATTATCAATTTAGATATATTTAAAATTCGGGGTCGTTACAGACTTCCCCCCTTAAAAGAATTTCGTCCTCGAAATTACCAAGGAGACACAAAGATAGATGAAGAATGTTTCATTAAATCAAACTGAATATTATTCTGCATTTGGCTTACCAAATCAGGATATCAATAATAGATACAAGAACGAATCTGTTTAATTTTTCACAGGATACTGGGGTTATCCAGATCTACGAAACATACAATGACATCGGTTAGTTCAAAAGGATAACTAACCATTCGTAGAATATATCCGAACCCAAAGAATAGATAGATATATGAATACGATTTCAAAATTTTTAGTTTAGAACTAAAGTATACCTATCAACCATAGTAATCAAAGCAATCAATTCATCCAAACAAACAGTTCTGGTCTTTTTGGAGTTTACGTCCCATATTCATATATCGAATTTCCTTTCTGGATCGACCAGAAATTATCGAAGAATTGAGAAGAGATGACGAACGAAAGAGATTGATAGAGAAAAGATTATTTCCTTGTTGTTACAGAGTATCGACCATTTATAGTCGTATTCCCCTGTCCCCTATCTCATCCTCTTCTTACACTCATACTCACTATCAGTGGATAGCAAGAGAATTTACTGAGGCATACGGACGGATATCTGAGGAATACTCATTCTAAGGTATACTTCACCCTATCTCTAATGAGCTACTTAATGTGTTATACTCCTAAGCTAAAGTTCAACCTTAGCTCTGATACCACTTGTAACGACTCGGATTTTTCGCGTTCGAAAATCAACATCCGTACTTCACATTGTACTCGAATGCCGCAGATTCGACCGTTCAAATCCGGTTCGCCGGAGCTATAACAACATTAAGTAAACAACACAGCGGAAGAAGAATATATCAATTACATAACATTGATACAATGACAGATACAAAATCTGATACAATATGATACAACAGAATGATACAACAGATATCAATATACATCAGAGATATGATACAAGAAATAGCAGCGGAAAAGAAAATAGATAACACCAGCAGCGGATAGAATATCTCCAATAGAGTGCTCCAAGATAAGCAACGTCAATCCATGAACTCCAAGAACTGACTAGCTCCAGATAATCTACCAAACCTGAATATCTGAGAAAACCCAACTCTAGACTGCTCGTGTGGAAAATTATGAGCACCCAGAGTTTAGGAAAGGAACAATAAACTCCGGATCAGTCATGGGACTGGTGTGAGCAACAAAAACAGTTTATCTTTAAAACAAACACGAAAGGCTTTTAACATTGAAATCCGCAATGCTTTTCGAAAATGAAACTACCATAAGGCCTCCCGCCACACACACAATGCAATCGCAGAATTGGAGGAGATTTCTCCTTATGATAGTCAAAAATGCTTACTACGCAAAATCATTCGATATTATTATCATTAGTGCATAGTGTCGAAAACCATTTCGAAAATATAATATTAATCTTAGCCAGCATACAACCATTGTTGTATGCCTACTATAGCTACTACGTTCAATAGCAGGTTACCGCCACATTCCATAGCAGGTAATACAACTAAAACCGTACAGGGTTCGTATTGTTTCTTTGGATTTCCAACAAATGATCAGGCTAAGGAACTTCCTTACCGAAATAGAAACGCCTCTGGAAAGACGCCCCGGATCCTAACCGGATCTCCGCAAACAAAAGGCCGACGCTACCTCACGCTCTAACCGAGCTGTAACTAGGTAACTAACACACGAGTCATGTCATCCCCCGGTCGTTACCGACCTTTATCCGAGGGCCCTCGATCATAAAGCAACAACCACAAAGTATAATAACTGTGCAGCATCCACATAGGTAAAATATCTGGGCTCCATACCATGATATCACCTTTTATCCAGAAGGAAATGACATACCCTAGGGGCGCTACCCCTACAAACCTTTGTCGCAACATTCCTGTTTCGACCATTACCGGGTTGTGAGGCTCGACGAAGTCTCGTCCACAAAACTACGCTTTTTCACAAAGCCACGCTTCGATCAAAAATTGATCAGCAGCACTTCGTATGCCACATTACCAAATTGGGAATGTATCACTAGTAACCATCAACTACATAACCTCTGAGCTCGTACGTCTCAGAGAAGGGTGTTAAGCTAAGAGAATAAATTCTCCGCCACCAACAGAAATGTATTTGATAGAAACCAGCTTTACATCTCAAAGTGTAACGTCAGACACACATCCATACAAGTCTGTTCCGGGTTCGAACAGAACCGAAGGCACTTCCAAAGAAGCCCTTGCAAATCCGGGTATTCACAATCCCGATCGGATTTCCCATCACTTAGGAAATCTCTATACCGGCGCGACTCAGTGCAGAGACAATCGATAGGTCATCCTATCGTTCTCGCAAATACCCGGTCTTCACCACCGTTCTTCAAATGCCATCCATATACGACGTATCACTATTCGGAATGGGTTATACGACACAAAGGTCCTCTCCCGGCTAAACCGAATAACGAGCGCAATTAAAAATCATATGGATACTGGGGTCTCAGTTAAATCACATCTTAAAGCTAAAAACTTTTCATTCGAATGGTAAAACAAATTACCATTTCCAATCTTTTAAACAAAAAGATTCATTTCAAAAACCTTCAATGGTTTAAACAATTTCCACTTTTAATCTTTTAAACAAAAAGATTCAATTCACAAAGTTCACCCCGTTCACAAAGATTCATTCATATATTTTCAAATCGATTTCCATTTCAATTTGATTAACTCGTTAAATCTTTAAATCAAGATTTAACTTATAGCTTTCAAAACTCGTTTCCAAGATTCATTCATAGTCTTCCAAAACAATTCCATTTCAAGTTAGATTAACTCATCCGGTCTTTGAAATCAAAGACTCATTTCATAGTTTTCAAAAACATTTCAATTCTATTTCAAGCTTGAAACCGTTCAACACAATTTGGAAATCCTTTCTTAAAATGAAAGCTATTATTATTTGAAAACAAGTAGTTTCCGTTTCGGAAAAATCCAGTTATATTTACACGAGTTAAAACCCTTAAATTAAATTCAATTTCCCAAATCAATACCTTTAAAATGGTTTAACCCATATATAACTTTTACAACATCTTTAATCCCTAGTTTCAAATCATAGAATTCAATTTCAAACTTGAATTCAAATTTCAATCAAATTATTTAAATTTCAAAACTCGATTCAGTTATTCAAAATAACTTTTATCTTTGAAATTCCATTTCAAAAGCTTTTCATATTAAACTCCAAATTTCCAATTTCAAAATCAATTGAAATTAAAATTTCAATTTCAAAAACATCAAATTTAAATTATCTGTGACTTAACCGATTTCCACGTGAAATCCATATTTGTGTGTGTATGGTGTAGTCCAGGGGTTTTACACACAATAGTGCAACATCAACCATCACAGATATATCGATAAGCGGTAAAATCGATAACGCTTATCTTCATTCACAGATTCATGGATAAAATAAATTTATCAGTCACAAAGATTCATCATTACAATTCGATGTGGGTTTCGGATAACCAACTGGAATCCGACTCCCTGTCGCATCGAAATTCAAGTGTCGTTCTATGGGTCAAGGGTTTCATATTCATATAACAGTATATTCATCACAGATATAATAGCGCAATACCAAGCAATTTATATCACAAAGCATTCGATAATAATCAATCATCTACAATTAAGATGAATTAATTGTGTAATTATAACTAATTAATCACATTAATAAATTAACCCTTTAATTAATTTCATTAAGTAATTGACTTGGATTTAAGAATTCATTTTAACCCTTTAATTATAAATTACAATTATAAAACAATCTTAGTTATAAGTGCTTTTAATCAAACCACCTTAATTTCAAATATTTAAATTTATTAAAAAGTATTTAAAATTTAAACTTTTCTTTTATTTCAAAAAATCGGAATTTAAACACTTAAATCAAACTCAGTCGATATTGGTTTAAATTTAAAACCACAAAATTTAAAACTGGGAAAAACTAAACACTGTTCACTGTAAACAAGTTTCCCGAGTTTTCCCCCCATACCTGCTTCGAGAAAAACTTGTTTTTCCCCCGGGCCAGAACGAAAAGTTACTCGAGTAAATCTCGAGTTTGCCTGGCACTGTTCATTTGAGAAAAAAAAAACTATCTACCGAGACAACCTAAATTCACTTTGAGTAATTTATTGAATCACCCGAGCTAACCGCCGAGTTACTCGAGAGATTCTCGAGTCCATTCCCTGTCCAACCAAAGATGTACACATCCATCCCCTCTCGACTGTGCACATGCACAGTTCCGTTCATCACCTCCGATCGACTACGTCCATCACCACACATCGGCGATCCACTCGGCACCTTATTCCGGCCCTCCGTTCAGCATCTCAGGCATTAAATCGAAATCGAGTTCGAATGAACACCTGGAACCCAAAACTAGAAAACAATCTCCACCTATAAACTTCGCCGCTGCTCCTACCTCCGATCACCAGAGACTCTATAGCTTCGACCAAGCCTTCGTCAGCAACAAAGCTTCCATCACCCAAGGTCTCACGGCACTCGATCAACCAACGATGTCGAACAAAGCACATTTGCTCAGCCTCGACAAAACTAGGGCTACAGACTTCAAGTGCCTGCCGTCGCCACCACCGTCGTCTCCGCCACCTCCGGTCATTTTTCCTGCCACCACCGTAGCTTCCTCTATCACCACAAGCAACCCCGATTCCCCCAGTACAACACGTCATCGGAGATTGGTAAAATTCCACTTTTTAAACAAAGCCCAACTGCTGCTAACTCCCATCACTAAAAATCATCAACCCATACTTAAAAATCATAACTTTTATTAAGGATTTAGGCTATACACTTGAATCAATATTTCCGGAACTTCGAAATTTCCAGAGAGCAAAGTTTTTACTGTAAAACCTTGATTTTTTTCCATCCTATATACATTTTTATTTCATAAACTATTTTTTAAGTTATACTTCATACTTAAATACAACTGTTTTGGTTTGTAACCATGCCTGATATTAATTAGAAAACAAGTAATTGGATTTTCCTTGGTTGTTCTACACTCTGATACTAATTAGAGAAGTTAAATTTTTTTTTTCTCTAATGCCTGCATACTTCAAACTTCAGAAATTTGCAAACACATATCACAAACAATACGGAAAAATTTATACAAACTAATGTATACTTAAAGTTGGAGTCACTCACAGGCATTTCAATTAACATAGAAAACTAGGTTAAATTACTCACAGGAATTTCAAAAATAACAGAGGAAGCCAGGTTGTAATACTCACAAGAATCAAGATATCAAAACAGGTTAAGCTTCAAAAAAAAGGAGTTTGCTCACCATTTTTTTTCCAGGAAAGAACAGAGATGCATTTTTTGTTGAACAGGTTTTGAATTTACAGGCTGAAGATCTTTTCCTTTGATATATAGCTTGAGTTGATTTGTATTGTTAAAGTTGGATCTTTTTGCTTTAGTTTGTAGATGATGCTTACTTCATTCTTCTTTAGCCAAGAATGAACGAATTTAAAATGAGAAGTGGAAGTTTGATATAAAAAAAAAATTACTGGGTATAGAATATTGTTTGTACACTTGAGAGCAGAGATATTTTTCCTTTGCTTGCTGATAATTTCTGGTTTTGGTGGCTAAAGATGCAAGCATTAATTAGCTTTGTACAAATATAGGCAGATATAATTTTTTCTTGGTGGCTGATACATTTCGAACTGACCATTTGTTTATGCTAGAGATGAAAGCATTCAATGCATGTGTACCATATGTCTTCTTTGCTTATCTTAGTTGTACAAAAGATGTTTTATTTTTATCTTTTCTTTTTATATTGCCTGACCTTGCTTTGTTTCGGCTCTTCATTTTGTTCTCTTTTCTCTAGTCTTGTTACTTTGTATTGTTTTCCAGGTGTATATATTTTTGTTTCATTCTTTTACAAGTGTTTGTATTTGCTAAGTCTAATTGTTTTATAATGTAAATGAACTCCTATCTTTTTTTTATTTTATCTTTTATGATTTTTATTTGTTTTATTACTTGTCTCAAATTCAAGTATATATTTAATTTATTTATCATCTCTATTTATAACTCAAATATTTATTCCTCTTCTATTTTTAGTTTAAATATTTATCATAAATTTTACTTTAATAATTATCGTCTTATATCTCTCCATATACACATATATTCACATTTATACAATATTTACAATATTTAACGTTTAAATGATTTATACCAAATTTATTTTGATTCGGGGAAAACTCGCATCACTTTATCGATTTATTTCACAAATTTTATTCAAAAACCAATTTAATTATCAATTTAGATATATTTAAAATTCGGGGTCGTTACAACACATAACATACAACTGGACAATAACCATATCATGTCCTCAATACAACAGAGTACCACAATCAACACAGCGGAATATATATATATAACAAGTACGGGAGATACGTCTCGCCATCCAGCTCATCTCCTGAGATCCACAGCATCATATCCTGTAACCTATAATACTCGGTCTGACCCGAGCATCTTATAAAACAATACCCGAGTCAGTCTGGAAAACCAGCGTGAGAAAATCACACTCAATTGATTATTAAAGTTTCAAAAATCCTTTTGAAAATAAAAGCATCTCGTAAGACCACGCCACAAATAAACATGTCGGGTTTTTACCTTACGATAGCTAAAACACTTTTTATCAAAATCCTCTGATATTATAATAGTGTCTATTCACAAATACTTATTAAAATAGCTGAAATTGTTACATGATTAAATTCCAGCATACTAGCCACAACGTGGGTAATACAACCCAAACTCGTACAAGGCACGTAGGGAGAATGGATTTCCAACGAATGACTAGGCACTGGGGTACCACCTGTCACAGTACGTGGCCTAGATCACAGTACCGAGGAGTACGCCCGCTCCCCTGCAACACAAGGCCGGAATCATCCCTTACTGGATAATTCCAAATAAAATCACCCCACGGTTGGGATCAGCAACCGCACCACTAAGCCGAAATAAAAGGGACATCTAGACAGGGATGACCTTACTCTCAAGTGGGTGCTACCCACGAAGCCTTGCTGCATAACCCCTGATTTTCAGTCATTCCCGGTTGATGAGGCTTGAGGCTAAACGATACCTTTATAGCACATATCCCTTAGAATGCCCATCGTCCACCTGACGATGTCACGAAAGCATTCGTCCATACAAGTCCGTCCCGGGTTCGAACGGAACCGAAGGCACTATTCCTACTACATCCATTTTGGAAATATCCTCAGGATTAGTAGCGACTAGCCCTTGCACTTCACTGCTCCATCTTTGACTCCGAACACGTTACTCGAAAACGTATAAACCAGATCGAAGTGGTATTCGAGTCTCCAGACCTAGAATCCCGGTATACGGAAACTCGATCCCGGTCTCTTCGAAACGATCAGCGCATTTGGCCAATATTGATAGTCGGTTATTTAACTATCAATTAACATCCACAAGCAACCATCACACAATAAATAATTTCCCACATTATTTATTTGCCCAAATATCTTTCCAAGATATATTTCTAATTTTCAAAACTCATTTGAAAACCATTTCAAACAGTTTCCGCTTACAGAATACATTTCCCAAATAATTATTTCCACTGAATCACCAAGTACAAAATACTTTTAATTTTAAAATAATTTAAAAACACTTTATTTTAAATATATCTTATAACATTGAAATCAAACTACTTTAATACTTTATTAAAAATATATACTTTAAAATAAACCACTTTATAATATAAACTAAATTTCTCCTTAAAACATAATACCAAATCTCTTTTATATACTTACTACAATAATAGATTTTTGAAAATACTACTTTAGGCTTTAACATTTAGAAATAATCAATTTTCTAAAATATGCTTTTTAAAACATATTAAAACTTTGAACTTATATTTAAAATTGCCTTGGAAAAACGTACTTGGCTATCCAGAGAAATACACTTCTCATTTCCATCTTTTAAAAATAAATCAACATTTATTTTTAAACCAATTCATATCCCTTTATAAATTCCCACCTTGAATTTATATTCTCAAATATCCACTGATATTCCATTTCACTTTATAAACCCAGTTTATATCTTCAAAATCTCATTTCTCTTTAAAGTTTCAAATCCCAAAGTATTTAAATCAATTTACAATTGATTCTCCAATTTATTTTACTTTGAAATAAATTCCCTTACTTAATCCATTTATTTCCAAATTCATTAACTTCCAGATTTTATTTCTCATTATGATTTACAATCTTTAAACTGAACACAAGTCTCAGATTTTACCAAATTCTTTCTCTTCTTTTAATTTCATTTAAACATTGAATTAAAATAAATTATTTATTCTTTTAAATAATATCACATAAGTTTTCTAAATTCAATATTTCTCGGTTTATTCAAAATTCCTCTTTTCCATGTTTATTAGAATTTTGGGAATCACTTTTATTCTTAATCAGATTTATTCTCAAATTTATTCCAAACTCTTTATAATTATTTTACTTAAAAGTTTCCTCTTTTATTTCTTTTCAAAATTTCCATTCTAGAGATTTTGGTAACTCAGCACATCCAAATCGATCCAACCAAACCATAACATCCAATTATCCATATAATTCATCACAGGATATCAAAAATCATATCACAGAATATTTAACAAAATTAAATATTTTGAGGAATCCAGTTGGATCCCTCCAACCTGTTTCTCTGCATCCACAGACGTTAGCACAATATAAAATACCAATTCCACTTCAAGGTGGAATATCGCGGTATATGGGATTTATATAAAATCATCCGCTATTATGCGGCGCATAGGGTCTCATCCGCTATATAATGCGGGAATATCAACAACTCAAATATATACATATGCCAATATGTATATATTGGTATATACTACTATATATATCACATCAAATCAAATCAATCATCCAATAAATTATTTAAATTTAACCATTTAAATTTAAATTTAACTGAGTGAGATTAACTCACCTTTGATTTTTGTTTGCAATCCATTCCAAACGGCTTGTTTCCTTGATTTTAAACCTTGTATAACAATTCACGATTTATTATTATTTGAATTAATCAAAAATTAATTTCTGTCTAGTTATCTAATTCTAAACTAATAATTTCCTATAAAAATCCTTTAGTAACTAAGATAATCAAATAAATTAATCACCTTAAATAATAATAGTAATTATTATTATTTACATATCCTAGTAAACTGTATTTTATTTTTCTTCGTTTTCAAACTGCATATATAAATAATATATATAGGTTTAAAAATCCAATCTTTTTCTTTTCTTTTCCTTCGAAACCCATACACTAATAAAATTAAATTATATAGATTTAAAATCTAATTTTATATAGACTCTTCAATATTTAAAATCCCAGTATTCAAATTTATTTCAAACTTAAATTGAATTAAGTAATTCGTAAATACCTTACTACCGAACGCAGCCCAGGCTACCATCGACTTGACCTTCCAGAGCTTCGACGTCGCGATCCCAGAACCAAAATCACCTAGAGCTCGAAGGCCACCAGAGCCACAGTTGCTCCTCATGTCTACTCGAGCATGGCGCTGTGCACGCAACCCAACGCGCTGCCTTTGGAAGATCGAACTCGAACGCCTGCCTGTTGCCTCGTCACTGCACCACACTCACCACGATGCTGAAACGACACGAGTCGCCGTCCCAAAATCGAACCACTTCCTCTCTCTCCAACGCGCGCGGCTACATCATGGCACGAACGACCAAGCACCTCACGCGTGCCCTAAATCTCGATCGTCGAAGTATTTTGAAATAAAAACTCGGCTTGAAAAGGAACCAGAGGGGAGATAGGCTCGAGAATCAAATGTCGAACGAGATCCCTGAACTCGGCCATTACTTAGTGTTTTTTTTTTCTTTTAAGCCTGGGTTTCTATTTCGATTTAGAGAGAGGTGGGTTCGGCTTTTCTTTTTGAATCCAGAACGAAGTATAGTTTTCGTTGAATAAATATCTCCTTTAAATATTTGTTTTGATCTTAGCTTCTGAGGGAAGAGAAGGACATGTGATGGATGCGTGTTAGAGAAGGTAAGGTCAGGTACACATCACAAAAAGAGACTGATTTGATGAAATTTCGACTGAAGTGGAGTGTTCGAATTTTTTCATTATATATAAATTTAGATATCCCGATTTAAACGATCGCTTTTGGGATCCAATTACAATATTAAATTTTCAATATAAAATTTCAGCGCGTTTACCTATCGTACGCTCACACAACAAATCCAAACGCTACGAAATTTAAATTCCGATAATAATACAATATTACGGATCCAATGGAACTGGTTTCGTCGAGATCCGAGAATGTGCCTCGGAAGGCTATTTTTAAATTAAATTTAAACAGTATATTTTTAAAACCGAACAAATCATCTTCAAATTCGATTTCAACACTTCTATTATTTCCAGTATCATTTATATGAATTTTACGAGCTTTCAAAATATTTTTAATTAGCTTAGAATACCAGATTTACTATTTTATCCAACTTCAAATAAATTTAATTTAATTATTAAATTACTCAATAAACAGCGATATTTGAAATTTAAGTTTATAATTAACCTCTGAATATTTAAAATTAATTAAATATTCCAATTTCAAATATACAAAAATTACGGGTCGTCACAGCTAAGCTGCAACGTTTTATTAGTTTCAAGTCAGTACTCAAGTGTGCTGATAGTTTAAGTTGAAACTTTGGTTAAATTTTGTCATTAAAGGTGCAAAAGAGCACACGTAACAGATTTATACTTATAAATTTAACAACTTAATAGATCAATTTAAGCTGTTAACGAACAATTTAAGTAACATAACTTGAGTTATTTTCCATACTCCTGGGTGATGAAAAACATCCATAAAGTTCTTTCCCCTTTGTCTCTACTATATCATTTGCATGTAGCAGCTTTACCTATATTTAAATTATCATTTCACTTAGTTGTGAGATTCTGAGAATTTTCTATCATAATAGAGACTGAAGTATATTAACTTTTATGTTGTTAACTTTTATGAGTATAGGTTCCAAGTGATATCGCTAAATTTATTTGTTACTTCATATTATATAATAGATTTCTATATAAAATAAATCGTCTACCCTCTTGAATTATATGTGCGCATTCTGTTATGTGCAGTTTACCCATTTTGTTCAGCAATAGCTTGTTATGAGATTCTGATACCTACAGACATGTATCATTTTAATATTCATTAATATTATAGTAGATTTTATACTATTGCTACAATTCCTTTCATAAGACCTAATGAAAAAATATCATTGGCAACAAACACAGAGCATGGGATAAGAAAAATCTAAATTTAGCATCCAGTATGAAATAAGGAATAATCAGTTTTCTATAAACAACTTCGATTGTGAAGAAATAGGTAACAATATGATCCAAACTAAATACGCAAATCGCGGTACAGATCTTAGTTTAACCTTAGATCTACACATAAGAATGGAGTGAAAGAAATCTAATCTGAATAGATTAAAGTATAAATTAAGGCGAGGATAATCAATTACCTGGATCGAAAAAACTAAAGGACGGAAGAAGAGAGAAAAAGAAGCAGCGGCTGTGTTCATTCATTACCGTGGAGATTTAAAACAGTGAATAGTGAATTTCATCAAACGGTTGCGGAGAATAAGCAAAATCAATGGAGGTGAGAAGCAGTGGTTAGGGTTTTTATTCGAAAAGAAATTTCATGTTAGTTGGTTGACTAATTTGGGGATGGTGATAAGGAGCGAAAAGAAAAGTGGGAGAGGAACGTAATTTGTTTATTTTGAAATGTTGGAAACCAGGATGGCACGTTGGCTATGTGTTGTTCTGAACAAGTAATAGATAGGGGCATTTATAATTGCCGACCTTCTTAATAGTAGGGACCAAAAATTTATTTGCCTCTAATGAATGATTATAGGGGCACAATTCTTAATTAGCCCCTAATTTGCTGCCTCTAATACTTGCAATTTTGGTAGTGAGCTTTTAAGATTGAGATGCATGTGTGAGATTTAGCCGTCTTGGCTTACCTATGAGTTGAGATCTCACATTCTTATAGAGCTATCTTGTGTTGCTTTCATGGCTTTTATTCGTGATTGTAATGAGTTTTATCCTTTTTGGAGTAATGGTTCATTGAACCATTTGGGTTTTACTTGAGCTTTATATGAGTTGATTTGAGTTCATTATGGGTTATCGCCGATGATATGAGGCACTTCTATTTTATTTGAGTATTGAGTTACCTCTTTTGTGGAATTTAGTCACTTAGGTAGCGTTTGTTACTTAAATATTGAGCTATGAGTTTTCTAATCCTTCTCCTCATTCGAGAAGAAGTATCACTATATCTATTCTTCTTTCATATTATCGATATTGACTGATTTGTATAGCTAGACTGACCCGTGTATTTATACTCGGGTCAGACCGAGTTGTTTCAGGTATCATCTATTGGGCTTAGCTTGAAGTTGATGTTGGACATTAGCTTATCTATTTCTTGAGTAGTTGATTTCTTTCGCATACTCTGGTGTATTTACATTTGATTCGATGTATGTAATGTGGTTGAGTACCACCTTTATTGTATTCATATTGTATTGTACTAAACATGTAACGACCCAGAATTTTGAACAAATTAAATTGAGAATATTTAATTTATTTTAAATATTTGAACGATAATTTAATTTGAATCCCCGATATAATTTTGAAATCTGCGATTAAACTTTAAAATTTAATCGATTGAAAGTTGAATAAGAATTTAAATCTTCAATTTACAGTTGAAGAAAAATATTTCGAAAGTTTCTAAAATTCGTAATTATAATACTGAAGATAACAGGAGCTTCAGAATTGAATTTTATACTGTTCTGTTCAGTTTTGAAATTTAATCGTTTAAATCAAATTTAAAAATAGCCGTCCGAGGCGCAGTCTCGGAATTCGATGAAACCAGTTCCATTGGGTCCGTAATATGGTATTATTACTGGATTTCCAATTTCGTATTTTTCGGTGTTAATACGTGAGCACACGATAGATAAACGTGTTGAAATTAAATTGAATTCAATTTAAAATTTAAATTTTAAATTGGGTCAATGTCAGCACATTTTCTTCCATTAAACACGCAGAGAATCACGCCCCGTTGTTCACGCCGAGAATCACGAACGAAAAATCGTGCCAACCATTCTTCTTCCAGTTTTAAAATAATTCGTCCCCTTCATTTCATTACGAACGAAATCGAATTCGTTCAAATTTATAATGGCCATCTCGTTCCCCCCTTTTCCAAAACCTTATCCACGAAATCGTTCAAATCAAATCGTTCAAACATCTTCGTTCAAAATAAAATGGCTGAAGCCTGTGAGACTTGAAAACGAGCCCTCCTCCATAAAATCGAATTTGAAATCACCGCACGCCTCGAAGGAATCGAGCTAGGGTTCGAGCATCTCTGGCAGCGATGTTGGTCGCGACGCTTGGTACGACGAGGCTGAGAAGGTCTCGAGCAATATATGGTTTGGGTTCGTCATCTGGAGGGGAGGCGCGCGCGTTCGAGAGGGTTTGACTAGCAGCGACGAGCACGGGGTCGCGATATTAGGTGCGCGTTTGGGATGCGTACGCGCGTGGCAGTGGCGACTTGGTGGAATCTAGGCACGGAAAAATTCGCGAGCACGAGGGAGGCAGCATCGTGGTGATCTCGAGCAGGTGGTCGTCTCGTAGGAAATGGATTTGGTGGATCGATTTGAGGGTCGCGACGATGCTGGTTAGGGGGTTCGTTTGATGGCAGCAATGGCTCGTCGGCAAGGAGGTATCCTTGATTTTATCTTTTCTCAATTTAGCCTAATTTATAAATATGTATATAAAAATCAAAAGAAAAAGAAAGAAAATATATGCACAGTAAAACAGAAAATTTAATGTGAGGAGTTTAAAATCTATATAGGCTATGTTACAGTAAAGAAATGCATATCCAGTAATTTTATAATATCGTATAGTTTATATATGAGAAAATAGAATTTTAAACTGACATAGATTATTTAATAAGAGAAAAATTGGTTTAAGGATTAATTGTTTGAAATTAAAAATTTATTTGTCAAAATAAAATCACCGGTGAACTTATAAATTGTAAAATAAAAATTTAATAGTTCGATTAATTCAAATATTAATGAAAATTGTATAATTGTTTATACAAGGTCGAATACAATGAAGAAATGATCAAAATCGAAAATGGGATGGCAAATAAAAAGCTAAGGTGAGATTTTCTCACTCAAATTGAATGTGGAATTTTTGCAGTTATTGATTGCTATTGGATGTGCTATTAGATATAATAGGATATATCTATATATATAGCAATATATACATATTGGCATATGTATATATTGGATTGATGATTTCCCGCCTCGTATAGCGGATGAGACCCTATTGCGCCGTTAGTAAGCGGATTATTTTATAAAACCCATATACCGCGATATTCCACCTCGAAGTGGAATTGGTATTGTGCTAACATCTTTGGATGCAGGGAAACAGGTTGGAGGGATCCAACTGGATTCCTCACCAGTATTTAATTATTTGCAGATATTTGTTGTATGTGCTGTTATCATATCGATATATGATATTGAATGTTGTGATGGACTAATTGATGCTGTTGCATCATCGGATTCAAGTTTTGAACTTTAAAAATGACGACTTTTAATTTAAGAGAATTTTTAAAGTGATTATTTGAAAATATACGTTTTATTTAAATTGTTGAATTGATTTATTTTAAATAAGTAAACGTTAAAACTTTAAAGTTATAAAAGTTAAGATTTGTGAATTATAACCAAAAAGTAATTTCTTTTGAAATAAAGAGTTGAGTGATTTATAAAATGGTTTTAATTGGAATTTTTGAATTATTATAAACGTTTATATAGAAGATTTGAAGAAAATTGATGTTATAATTGGAAGTATAAAAAATGGTTGTATAAGTGTTAAAAATGAAATGTAAATGTATTTCATAAGTGAAGTTATAAATTGAATCGATGTGGTAAAATAAAAGAATTTATAAGTAATTCACTTATAAATTAAATTTCTGATATAAAATTGAGTTATAAAGGGAATGGTTAACGAAGTAATTTTTTATGAATTGAAGTCTTTATAAATAGGAATAGAATTTATAAACGTTGTTTATAAATCCGAAACCGACTTATTTTGATAAGTAAATTTTTATAACTTGTTAAATGAAGTATATTCACAATTTTGGACCGTGAATATATATTGAATAAAATGGACATGTTTTGGGAAAGTGATATTTTAAAACAAAGTTAATTGTTTTAAAAGGTGTTTTAACACGTGTGAACTATCGAAATCATAGATTTCAACATTTATTGTTGAAATAGACGTTTTCGAGAAATAAGGAAATGGTGGACTATAACACTGTTGTTATAGTAAATGATTTCCGAAAGGAAATATTTTTATCTAGTATTGGGATTTATATATCTATCTTAATTTCGAATCCCTATACTAGTGATTTTGAGTCGTCGTAACGATGTTTTACGTAACATTCGTTTTGACTCAAATAAATATTGTCATATTAAGTGATTTCCTTAAAGAATGAAATTATACTTAATTTTGATTTAAGTATATCGAATATTTTCAAATGTTGAAAATAAATAGACTTGTGAATTTCTTATTATTAATAAGAATGGAAATGCTTTTCCAAAATGAAATGAAACGTTTTGAGATTTTATCTTCTTAAAGATAAATTGAAAATGAATATTGGAATCGATTTGAAAATCGTATATCAGTAGATATTTGAAATATAAATTCACTATGGGATTTATAAAAGAAAGGGAAGTTGTTTAAAAATAAATATTGATTTATTTTTGAAGTGTGGAAAATTTTATATCTTGTAAAGATATTTTTGAAGAATAAATAATTTGGAAAATTATTTGGAATCTGATGATGTTGCGCATCTTTATTGATAGTTAAATAACCGACTATCAATAATTACCTTAAATAGGTATTTGTTGTGAATTGGATGAATTTGAATGCCACACTTATTTTTAAATAAGCGCTCACTATTCGAGTTAGCCGGGAAAGGACCATGGGGTCGTATAACCCATTCCGAATATGTAATACGTCGTTATGAATTGCATTCGAAGACCGGTGTTGAAGACCGGATATTTTTGAAAACGGAAGGATTACCGTCGAGTTACTCTACATCGGCTGATCTCCGGTTTAGAGGTTTTATCACCCTTAGTGACGGGAAGTCCGGACGTGATTAGAAATTTATCCGGATATGCAAGGGCTTCGTGAGAAGTGCCTTCGGTTCTGTTCGATCCCGGAACAGACTTGTATGGATTGTGTGTCTGACGTTACAATTTGAGATATAGAGCTGATTTCTTTCAAATACATATCTGTTGGTGGCGGAGAATTTATTCTCTTAGCTTAACACCCTTCTTTGAGACGTACGAGCTCAGAGGTTATGTAGTTGAAATTTATCAGTGATATATTCCTAATTTGGTAATGTGGCATACTGAGTGTTGCTGTGAAATGATCAGTGTTTGATCATTTGCGATATGATCATTTGTTTGATCTTATATCTTTGTGATCATAGGTTGATCATTTGTTTGACCCGAAGCATGGCTTTGTAGAAAGCGTAGCTTTGTGGACGAGACTTCGTCGAGCCTCACACCACGGAAATGGTCAAAACAGGAAGGATGCAGCAAGGTTCTAGGGAGTAGCGCCCCTTAGTGTATGTCATTCCTTCTGGATAGAGGTGGTATCATGGTATGGAGCCCAGATACTTAACTTATGTGGTTGCTGCATTTTTACTATGTGGTTTGTTGGAAATCGGGGATCCTCGGGAAGATCGGTTACGATCGGGGGATGGCATACGCGTGTCAGTAGTTACCTATTTTTGCAGAGGTAACCCGGCCTTGTGTTGGCAGAGATCCGGTTAGGTTCTCGGGTCGTCTATTCCAGGGACGTACCCATCGTGGATAGGAAGTTCCTTAGCCTGACCATTTGTTGGAAATCCAAAGAAACAATACGAGCCTTGTACGGTATTAGTTGTAGAACCTATCATTCACTTATGGTGGCGCCCCACTGTTTGGATGGTAGCTATAGTAGGCATACGATACTGGTCGTATGTTGGCTAAGATTAATATTATACTTTCGAACTGTTTTCTACACTATGCACTAATAATAATATCAAAAAGGATTTGATTTTGCGTAGTAAGCATCTTTGACTATCATAAGAAGAAATCTCCTCCAATTCTGCGTTTGCATTGTGTGTGTGGTGGGAGGTCTTATGGTAGTTTCATTTTCCAAAAGCATTTCGAATTGACTTTAAAAATTATTTTGTTGTTATAAAGAATAACTGTTTTACGATCTCACACCAGTCACCATGACTGACTCGGAGTTTATTGTTCCCTTCTAAACTCTAGGTGCCCACCAATTTTCCACACGGGCAGTCTAGAGTTAGATTATCAGGATATTCTGCATATTCTGGAGCTTTGGAGATAAGCTGGAGGACGAGACGTAGTATTTGTATCTGATAGCATTTATTCCGCTGTGTATTCTGTATGAGGACAAGTTATATAACTGTCCATTGTTGTATTGAGTTGTATATTGACTCTGATGATTGATATATGTATAAACTGATATAGTTCTTTGTTTTAAAAGACTAGTGTTTATCTATTATATATTGTTCCGCTGCGATATGTGAGATTCTGATATTGTTTTCTGTTTCTATTGTTGTTCTGTGTTCTTCTTTCTTCTTCTTCTGCCTTTTTCTTCTTCTTAAACCATCATAGTTCGTATTCCCGTTCATTTTGAGTTAATCAATGGAGATTAGTGGTAAATCAAGAGGTACGGATTTGCGGGCCATGACATTTGGTATCAGAGCATATGGTTAAGCGACAACCCTGCTCTGTTGGGTGTTACTCATTAGAGATAGAGTCAGTAGTACTCTAGAATGAGTTGAGTGCAATAATAGATACGAGTGCGTATTTGTTAGTGAATATAAAAATATTTTATATTGTGTTTGCTTATCCGTTGAGATGTTTGTGAATTTCGGTCGGTGTGTGGGACGCCATATTATCGATAGGGATTTCTAAACACTTAAACGAGGCAAGACGACATAGTATTGTTTTAAAATAGGGTGAATGAAATAATTTTACCCAAAACTATTTTTGTATATAAAAGAAATGATTTTCTGTAATATATGGTTGCATGGTTGTTAGGAAAGTAATAACATTGGATTATTATTATTATTATCATTGAAATTAAATAGGAAATTGAAATCATAACTCCAAAGTTAAGAAATAAATTCACATACGAATGAAATTAAAGAATGTAAATTATAAATGTGAATTGTGATTTAAAACGGAATTCCAGAGGAGTTTTTGGAAATGTTTTGAAAGAACTTGAAAATTTTAGAGATTTGGAAAGTTTAAATCTTTTTGATTTGAAAATGAATTTCAAAGGTTTTGAAAAGTATTTTGAAGAGAATGGAAAGCTCTAAACTCTTTTCGGTCGCTGGAAAATAATTCCGATGATGATCGCGACATCACCGGTGTTCATTTTCGGGTTTCCAAAAGAGGAATTGCTACCAAATTGTTTTAAATGGAAATTGTTTGGAAAAATTTGGGTTTTGTTTTGGAAATTCAAAAGGATAATTTGAATTGTTTTCAAAATGGCTTTGAAAGGTTGAAAAGACTCTAGAATACTATATAAAAATATTTATGAAATATTATGAAGTTGATAACTTGTAAAGTTTAAATAAAAATCCATTTAACGAATGAAATTTATAAATGTGAATTGAAATATAAAGAGATGAATTCATATATGAATAAAATGGTGAATATAAATTGTAAATGAATTTATAAATGAAAATAGAATTCCAAGAAAATAATTGAAAATAAAATTCCTTAATGAAATGGAATTGTGAATGTGAATGTATAAATAATTGTATAAATCAAGATGTAAATAAGTTGATAACTTATAGAATATTTGAAATCTGATTGGAATGAAATTCAAATTGAAGACGAATGAGTTAGTAAATGAAACTAATTTAAAATAGTGCGGTTATGATTGAAAGATAATTGATAAATTCAATATTCAGAAGTTAAATAACATCCAAATTAAATTGGAATTGTGAATTGAATTCAAATGAATTTGAAATGTAAAATTGAATGATAATGAATATGTAACTTCAATAGTGCAGTAAAAATGATATAACAAGCATATATTGAAAATTTTGTAATAGAATTTGCAAAATGGTTTGAATGTGTAACTAGATATTATGGCTAGTAGGACATACAAGTGTTATAAAAGGAATTGGAATTTTGATTTCGAAGATAATTTGAATTGCTCGAAAAAGGTATGTATTTAAATTTGAATAAGAGATTTGATGATTTTCTTGTCTAGCCGCTTGGCTTTTTCTTTTTCTTTTTGAAATCTGAGAGTCCGTAGGGACGTTTTGTAGTCGTACCGTATTAGCCACGCAAAGGAGACGCTGGCGAAATTTTTCGAAAATTTCGAGTGTTAGAAAATTTTTGATAAATTTTTGAAAGTTTAGAAGTTGAACTGAAATTTAAATCTGAATTTTGAAGTAAACAATATCGTTTGAAAATTATGAAAATGTTTAGAAAGCTAGTTGAATTGATAACAAATCTTTAATAGAAAGATTTGTTTTGAAAAATTTGATAAAAACTATTGGATGTTGAAAAATAGTAGACGAGTTAAGGACATTTTTTCTTGACTTGTAATTTCGGGACGAAATTCTTTTGAGGAGGGAAGTCTGTAACGACCCAGAATTTTGAACAAATTAAATTGAGAATATTTAATTTATTTTAAATATTTGAACGATAATTTAATTTGAATCCCCGATATAATTTTGAAATCTGCGATTAAACTTTAAAATTTAATCGATTGAAAGTTGAATAAGAATTTAAATCTTCAATTTACAGTTGAAGAAAAATATTTCGAAAGTTTCTAAAATTCGTAATTATAATACTGAAGATAACAGGAGCTTCAGAATTGAATTTTAAACTGTTCTGTTCAGTTTTGAAATTTAATCGTTTAAATCAAATTTAAAAATAGCCGTCCGAGGCACAGTCTCGGAATTCGATGAAACCAGTTCCATTGGGTCCGTAATATGGTATTATTACTGGATTTCCAATTTCGTATTTTTCGGTGTTAATATGTGAGCACACGATAGATAAACGTGTTGAAATTAAATTGAATTCAATTTAAAATTTAAATTTTAAATTGGGTCAATGTCAGCACATTTTCTTCCATTAAACACGCAGAGAATCACGCCCCGTTGTTCACGCCGAGAATCACGAACGAAAAATCGTGCCAACCATTCTTCTTCCAGTTTTAAAATATTTCGTCCCCTTCATTTCATTACGAACGAAATCGAATTCGTTCAAATTTATAATGGCCATCTCGTTCCCCCCTTTTCCAAAACCTTATCCACGAAATCGTTCAAACATCTTCGTTCAAAATAAAATGGCTGAAGCCTGTGAGACTTGAAAACGAGCCCTCCTCCTTAAAATCGAATTTGAAATCACCGCACGCCTCGAAGGAATCAAGCTAGGGTTCGAGCATCTCTGGCAGCGATGTTGGTCGCGACGCTTGGTACGACGAGGCTGAGAAGGTCTCGAGCAATATATGGTTTGGGTTCGTCATCTGGAGGGGAGGCGCGCGCGTTCGAGAGGGTTTGACTAGCAGCGACGAACACGGGGTCGCGATATTAGGTGCGCGCTTGGGGATGCGTACGCGCGTGGCAGCGGCGACTTGGTGGAATCTGGGCACGGCAAAATTCGCGAGCACGAGGGAGGCAGCATCGTGGTGATCTCGAGCAGGTGGTCGTCTCGTAGGAAATGGATTTGGTCGATCGATTTGAGGGTCGCGACGATGCCGGTTAGGGGGTTCGTTTGATGGCAGCAATGGCTCGTCGGCAAGGAGGTATCTTTGATGTAATAACCCGAGTTTTTCATACACGAAAAACCGGACCATTTTAGTTAAGAAGAAGAGGTAGAAGAAGAAGAAAAAAAATAGAAAACAACAACAGAATCTCTCATACGCAGCGGAATAAACTATAATAGGTAATAACAGATCTTTACACAAAAAGAAATCTATATCTGTTTATATATACATCATCCCAATACATCATCAGAGTACATCACATCAATATCATACAACTGGACAGTAATCATAACTTGTCCTCACAATCTGAATACACAGCGGAATATATAACTCAAATACGAAAGTACGTATCGCCATCCAGCTCCACAGCATCATTTCCTGTAATTTATAATACTCGGTCTGACCCGAGCATCATATAAAACAATACCCGAGTCAGTCTGGAAAACCAGCGTGAGAAAATCACACTCAATTGATTATTAAAGTTTCAAAATCCTTTGAAAACAAAAGCATCTCGTAAGACCACGCCACAAATAAACATGTCGGGTTTTTACCTTACGATAGCTAAAACACTTTTTATCAAATTCCTTTGATATTATAATAGTGTCTATATACAATTACTTATTAAAATAGCTGAAATTGTTACATTATTAAATTCCAGCATACTAGCCACAAAAGTGGGTAATACAAACAAATACCGTACAAGGCACGTAGGAAGAATGGATTTCCAACGAATGACTAGGCACTGGGGTACTACCTATCACAGTACGTGGCCTAGATCACCGTACCGAGGAGTACGCCCGCTCCCCTGCAACACAAGGCCGGAACCATCCCTTACTGGATGATCCCGAATAAAATCACCCCACGGTTGGGATCAGCAACCGCACCACTAAGCCGAAATAAAAAGGGACATCTAGACAGGGATGACCTTACCCTCCAGTGGGAGCTACCCACGAAGCCTTGCTGCATAACCCCTGATTTTCAGTCATTCCCGGTTGATGAGGTTCGAGGCTAAACGATACCTTTTAGAGAACATATCCCTTAGAATGCCCATCGTCCGCTGACGATGTTTCGCAAGCATTCGTCCATACAAGTCCGTCCTGGGTTTGAACGGAACCGAAGGCACTACTCCTACTACATCCATTTTGGAAATATCCTCAGGATTAGTAGCGACTAGCCCTTGCACTTCACTGCTCCATCTTCGACTCCGAAATCGTTACACGAAACGTACAAACCGGATCGAAGTGGTATTCGAGTCTCCAGACCTAGAATCCCGGTATACG
Organism: Allium fistulosum; assembly: GCA_030737815.1. Lineage (NCBI taxonomy): Eukaryota > Viridiplantae > Streptophyta > Magnoliopsida > Asparagales > Amaryllidaceae > Allium > Allium fistulosum. The sequence goes on from CM060905.1 coordinate 1,153,369,345, forward strand.
GAAACTCGATCCCGGTCTCTTCGAAACGATCAGCGCATTGGCCAATATTGATAGTCGGTTATTTAACTATCAATTCACATCCATAGCAACCATCACACAATAAATAATTTCTCACATTATTTATTTGCCCAAATATCTTTCCAAGATATATTTCTATTTTCAAACTCCTTTTGAAAACAATTTCAAACAGTTTCCGCTTACGGAATACATTTCCCAAATAATTATTTCTCTGAAACACCAAGTACAAAACACTTAGATTTTAAAATAATCTTAAAACACTTTACTATAAATATACTTAATAATATTGAAATTAAAAAAAACTACTTTAATACCTTAACAAAATACATACTTAAGAAATATTTAAAATGAAACCACTTTACAAATATAAACTAAATTTCTCTTTTTAAAATATAATACCAAATCACTTTTATATAATTACTACAATAATAGATCTTTGAAAAATACTTACTTTAAAGTTTAAATATTTAAAAAGAATAGGTTTCCTAAAACATACTTACTTAGGAAATTAACATTTAGAAATAATAAATTTTCTAAAATATGCTTTTAAAAATACAATTAGAACTTTTAACTTATATTAAAATTGCTTTGAAAACGTACTTGGCTATACAGAGAAATACCCTTCTCACTCCCATCTTTTAAAAATAAAATAACATTTATTTTTAAACCAAACCATATCCTTTTATAAATTCCCACTTTGAAATTATATTTTCAAATATTCTTTGATATTTTATTTTACTTTACAAACCCAGTTTATCTCTCTCCCAAATCTCATTTCTCTTTAAAATTCAAATTCCAAAGTATTTAAATCAATTTATAATTGATTTCCCAATTTATTTTACTTTGAAATAATTTTCTTACTTAATCCATTTATTTCCAAATTCATTAACTTCCAGATTTTATTTCTCATTATGATTTAAAATCTTTAAACCGAAACACAAGTTTCAGATTTCCCAAATTCCTTCTCTTTTTAATTACATTTAAACATTGAATTAAAATAAATTTTTATCCCTTTAAATAACATCACATAAGTCTTCTTTAAATTCAACATTTCTCTATTTATTCAAAATTCCTCTTTTCCATATTTAATTTATTCGAATTCACTAGAATTACTTAACTTAATTTTACTCTTTTATATTTTTCCAAAAATCCAATTCAATTGCTTTTGATAACTCATTATACTGGGAAATTCAATCCAACCAGATTATCCAATATAAATTATCATAGGATAACAACAATCATATCACAGAATATTTAAACAAAAATTAAATATTTTGAGGAATCCAGTTGGATCCCTCCAACCTGTTTCCCTGCATCCACAGACGTTGGCACAATACCAATTCCACTTCGAGGTGGAATATCGCGGTATATGGGTTTTATAAAATATCATCCGCTATTATGCGGCGCATAGGGTCTCATCCGCTATATAAATGCGGGAATATCAACTCCAATATATACATATGCCAATATATATATATTGCTATATACTACTATATATATATAGCACATCAATCAATGCAATCATCCAATCAATTATTTAAATTTAACCATTTAAATTTAAATTCAACTGAGTGAGATTAACTCACCTTTTGCCTCTTCTATTTTGCAATTCAACCCAAATCAATAGTCCTCTTCACGATGCCAGACCTTGAATACATATTTATATGATTTTATTAATATTCGAATAAACCGAATATTCATTTATATAAATTTAATTAACTAACACTTAAGTTCAAACTAATTTTCCATTAACCATTTCTAGAATGATTAAATAAGTTAAGTAAACAAATTCATTACTTAAATAAGGTCTTTATTATTTTCTTTTTCTATGTTTCCCAAATCTATAATACTTCTGCTTATCCTTTTATAAATCAATAGATTTAATAAATTAATTAACATTTCAAAAATGGGTTGTAACCCTAGCATTCCAAAACAATAAAATTTATTCAAAATCTTTTACCCTGCTGTAAATTTGAATTAATACTAATTATCACCAGATTACAAGTGTAGATATAATTAAGCATTTAGATTAATTTAAATTAAAGAATCAGAAAATCAAATACCTCAATACGGATCGGGGACGAAAACAGCGAGCTTCACACGATACCAAGCTCAGAATGAAACCAGCCGCGACCTTCCACCGAGGCTTCACTCCAGGCCACCCGTCTGCCACCTCGACTAGATAACCCTTGCGCGTCACTAACCACATCACGCCCACGAATCGACAAAACTCGAAGTCGCTGCCTCCACTTACACGCGCGAGAGTTCCAGATCCAATGAATTGATCGCCCTCCTTCGACTTCCAGCTTCGTAACGCCTACCCGACCTCATCGGTGCCAACCATCGCGGGCCCAAAGCCCTGGCCGAGCCACCCAGAACTGCGATTCCATCCCTCATCTGATCACCTTCCCCTTTTGATTTCCGCGCCTGAAATCGCGAGCTTTGAAACTGGGTCGATCGAGTCGCACTCGACTCTAATTCGAGATCGAGTCGAACTCGATTTCGTACCCTCAGATCTGCGTGCCAACTTCGATCGCGACGAACTCAACCTTGATTTACTGAGAGGTTAAGGTGGAGGGGTAGTGAATTTCGGTTTGGAGAGGAATGGTTTATGCGACCATTTATTGATTTAAACTATCGGCTAGGCTTTATTTTGGAAAAGAGGAAAGTTGCCATTGAATTTTAAAGAAGAAGGGCTATCGAATTAAACGGGAACGGGATTTCGAATTCGAGTTCTGTTCTTGAATTGTGATTTTTAACAACACGGGTTTATATTTTACTTTCGAGGAGAAAGCTTCAAGCATTATCTTTTGTTATTTAGAGAAGACGCGTGTTTATTAGGTAAGACACGTGTTATACCAAGAGAAACATGTGTTTTGAACTGCCTTGCGGGTCTGCATAGGCTTGCTACAGGTGTTGAGAAATGAAAGCAAAAAGCACTGATGGGAGATATATTGACCAGTTATAATATTAAATTTTCAATTTAATTTCAACGCGTTTACATTCCATACGATCACACGGCAACTCAAAACACTACGAAAATTAAAATCTAATAATAATACAATATTACGGATCCAATAGAACTGGTTTCGTCGCATTCCGAGACTGTGCCTCGGACGGCTATTTTTAAATTCAATTTCAACGATATAATTTCAAAACTGAATAAAACAGTTTGAAATTACATTCTGAAGCTTCTATTGTCTTTAGTATTAACAATATAAATTTTCTGAACCTTTGAACTATTTTTAACAGGCTTAAAATCAAGATTCAATATTTTACCCAATCCCGATAATTAAATTTAATAATTAATTATCCAAATAAATACTGTATATTTGAAATTAAAGTTAAAATTTAACCTTCGGATATTTAAAATAAATTAAATATTCACATTTCAAATATACAAAAATTCCGGGCCGTCACATTCCTCCCCCCTTAAAAGAATTTCGTCCCCGAAATTATCAGTTAGGAAGAATGATCCAATACCCATTACTATTTCCCAAGTTCAAACAGTTTTAACAATACCCAAACAATCTTTTATTAATGATACTCTAATCATCTTTTAACTTCCCAAACTTATTCATAAGTTCAACCCATACCACCTACTTATCCATTCAAATTTTAAATTTGAATTCAAATTTTAACTTATCAAAATTTTCCAAAATTTTTCTAACTCCCTAAATTTCCGAAAAATTTCGCCAGCGTCTCCTTTGCGCGGCTAGCTCGGTACTACTACAAAATGGCTCTACGGCCTCCCAATCTCAAAAAGAAAACAAAAAGCCAAGTGGCTGGATCCAAAACCCAATCAAATTTCATATAGAAATTCAAATACATACCTTTTGTCGGGCCATTAAATTTTATCTTCTAAAATCAAAAATCCCAATTTATCCATTGCTTTTATACACCTGTATATCCTACTAAGCAATAATATTCAATTACAATCCCAAAGTCATTTTATACTTTTCTTTACAAATTTTCAATATTTGCTTTACTTAAGCCCGTACGATGCACATATATCATCCGTATGCAATATCACATTCGATCGCTCAATCGATCACACAATCTCACTTCCGAACTAGTATCGTCCACCCGACTTCCTAGTGCGGACTCAGATCTGGTTTCTCGATCAGAAACCGTCATTCTCCTTGAATAGTCACAAACTATGATAGAGAATTTCCAGAATCAATCAACAATCCATATCCAGGTTCGCCGTTGAAAATCGAGTGAAAAATTCTGATTCGGATCGATAAAACTATCTCGAAATTCTGTGTTCGACATCTGGACCAAATAGCTATGCGAATAAAATAATATACGTACATCTTACGTATAAATTCCAATTGATTACCAATTTTATCAATTTTCTTTTATTCACATTCATTTTGATTGTTATCCCCTTATTCACAACTATCCCATTTCACAACTTCAGTTTTAGTCTTCATTCAACTATTCACTTAGTTTATATATATTTTTTTCCAAAATTACTAAGTATATTTCCAATACAAATTTTCTTAAGAATTTCATTCTTCAATTCTTAAGTTCATATAAATTTTCTTATATTTATTTACTACTTCACCACTGAAGTGTATATATTCAAATTGAACTCCCATTTCATATGAATTCCAACTTACTTCAATTTACCACTTCATTTCCAATTTTTTTCCTTAAATTCAATTCCATCTCCAACTTCTGAATATTGAATTTTATTTAGCTCGAAAACAATCCAAGTTAATTCATTCAATAACTATTTCTCAACTTATTTAAACCACTCCTCTGTTTGAGTTCAGTTTCCATTCCACATTTACTTAAGTCAATAACTTAAGTTTATTTTCCATTTAACCAACCCTTTAAAATTTTATTTCCATCTTTTCATTTGATTCTTATTTAATCAAATTCCATCCATTTATTTATTAAATCTAATTGGTTCATTCACTCAATCATTATGAATTTTATTTTCCATACTCAATTCATCTGGAATTATTTTATTAATAACCAGGACATTTCCAATTTATTTTCACTTATTTGGATTCATTTGCAATTTAAACCATCACTATGCTAATCCAATTTCATTAACTAATTTATTATCTCATTAGTTCCTTCGCTGGTTAAAATTAAATACTTGCTTTTTAATTCCAAATATCACTTCACTTAATTTTCTTAAGTTCAATATATTTTATAATTCAAGTTTGGATTTATTTAAAAATTAAGATTGCTCATCTTAGTCGTTTCCATTTGATAATTACAATTTCATTTCTATTCATAAGTTTTAACTTACTTACTTAGGATCTGGGACTATTCATTTAAGTCCATTTCCATCTTTATATCAAATTTCAAATTATTACACTTAAGAACTTAAGAATATGAATTTCTTTACACAATTATAAGCATTTTACATTACCTTTATATCCAATTCAATTCGACTTCAACTTATTTACATTTAATTCAATTCCAATTCTCAATTTTATTTAACTTATCTTAAGTTAAATTCAAATACATTTTATTCACCTTCATATACTCGAATTAAATTTTAATTCTAGGATACAATTTTATACAAGTTTTACTATTCATTCACCTTCAAGTTCTCTAACTCTTTTATCTACCAGCTTATATTACTCATTGAGTTATTTTCATCTCATAATTATAATCCAGAATTTAACTTTCATTCCTTTCTTATTTCAATCAACTTCATTCTATACTTTATATTGTTGATTCATTTAAATTTCCACATTTAAATTTTAAATAGAATTTCCAGAATCCAATTGCTCGATTTTATTCCAAAACCATTTTGAATCCATAAATAACTCATAAACATCTGGTAAATCACATCAAATCCCAATTTCCAAAATAATCTGCTTTTTTCCCAAACAATTTTCCCTTTGAATTTCAAAACCAACCTAGTTCACAATCATTTCCAATTTAAAACAGTTTGGTAGCAATTTCTCTTTGGAAACTCGAAAATAGACATCGATGATGCTGCAGTCATCACCGAAATTATTTTCCAGCGACCAAAAGAGAATTTAATGCTTTTATCACTTTAAAACATTTCAAACATTTTTAAATCCCAAATCCCACCAGATTTCAATTCAATTTCAAAAATATTCATGAAATAATATCACTATTATTTCCCAAAACCTTTAAAAACTATTTTTAAATCCAAAGGAATTTAAACCTTTCCCAAAACTTCAAATTCAAAGTCCATTCAATTTTATATCCAAACATTTCTCTGGAATTCTATCACGTTTTATTTCAAGTTATAAGTCACATTTACAATTTACATTTACAAATTTCATTTGTATATGGAGTTTGTTTCCATTTATAAACTACATTCTCAAATTCCACTTATTATATAAATTATTTCTCAACTTTGGTTATAATTCAATTACTTGTTCAATTTCTACACAATAGTGGTAATAATTTAATATTATCACTTCCTAACAACCAAGCAACCAAATACTATAATAATTTACAAAGTTATTCCTTTATATACAAAAATAATTTGGGCAAAATTATTTCATTCACCCTATTTAAAACAATACTGTGTCGAACTGTTCTATTCAAGTGTTTAGAAACCCCTTCGATACAGTTGTCCAGACTGTGCCGACGAAGGTTCATATGCCACTCAATAAACCAACCAACACAATATAAAACCATTTTATATCCACTAACAAATACGCGCTCATATCTATTAGTACTCTCAAAATTCCCACCAGAGCCAAGGTTATCGCTAGCCTAAGCTCTGATACCACTGTAATAACCCGAGTTTTTCATACACGAAAAACCGGACCATTTTAGTTAAGAAGAAGAGGTAGAAGAAGAAGAAAAAAAATAGAAAACAACAACAGAATCTCTCATACGCAGTGGAATAAACTATAATAGGTAATAACAGATCTTTACACAAAAAGAAATCTATATCTGTTTATATATACATCATCCCAATACATCATCAGAGTACATCACATCAATATCATACAACTGGACAGTAATCATAACTTGTCCTCACAATCTGAATACACAGCGGAATATATAACTCAAATACGAAAGTACGTATCGCCATCCAGCTCCACAGCATCATTTCCTGTAATTTATAATACTCGGTCTGACCCGAGCATCATATAAAACAATACCCGAGTCAGTCTGGAAAACCAGCGTGAGAAAATCACACTCAATTGATTATTAAAGTTTCAAAATCCTTTGAAAACAAAAGCATCTCGTAAGACCACGCCACAAATAAACATGTCGGGTTTTTACCTTACGATAGCTAAAACACTTTTTATCAAATTCCTTTGATATTATAATAGTGTCTATATACAATTACTTATTAAAATAGCTGAAATTGTTACATTATTAAATTCCAGCATACTAGCCACAAAAGTGGGTAATACAAACAAATACCGTACAAGGCACGTAGGAAGAATGGATTTCCAACGAATGACTAGGCACTGGGGTACCACCTATCACAGTACGTGGCCTAGATCACCGTACCGAGGAGTACGCCCGCTCCCCTGCAACACAAGGCCGGAACCATCCCTTACTGGATGATCCCGAATAAAATCACCCCACGGTTGGGATCAGCAACCGCACCACTAAGCCGAAATAAAAAGGGACATCTAGACAGGGATGACCTTACCCTCCAGTGGGAGCTACCCACGAAGCCTTGCTGCATAACCCCTGATTTTCAGTCATTCCCGGTTGATGAGGTTCGAGGCTAAACGATACCTTTTACAGAACATATCCCTTAGAATGCCCATCGTCCGCTGACGATGTTTCGCAAGCATTCGTCCATACAAGTCCGTCCTGGGTTTGAACGGAACCGAAGGCACTACTCCTACTACATCCATTTTGGAAATATCCTCAGGATTAGTAGCGACTAGCCCTTGCACTTCACTGCTCCATCTTCGACTCCGAAATCGTTACACGAAACGTACAAACCGGATCGAAGTGGTATTCGAGTCTCCAGACCTAGAATCCCGGTATACGGAAACTCGATCCCGGTCTCTTCGAAACGATCAGCGCATTGGCCAATATTGATAGTCGGTTATTTAACTATCAATTCACATCCATAGCAACCATCACACAATAAATAATTTCCCACATTATTTATTTGCCCAAATATCTTTCCAAGATATATTTCTATTTTCAAACTCCTTTTGAAAACAATTTCAAACAGTTTCCGCTTACGGAATACATTTCCCAAATAATTATTTCTCTGAAACACCAAGTACAAAACACTTAGATTTTAAAATAATCTTAAAACACTTTACTATAAATATACTTAATAATATTGAACTTAAAAAAACTACTTTAATACCTTAACAAAATACATACTTAAGAAATATTTAAAATGAAACCACTTTACAAATATAAACTAAATTTCTCTTTTTAAAATATAATACCAAATCACTTTTATATAATTACTACAATAATAGATCTTTGAAAAATACTTACTTTAAAGTTTAAATATTTAAAAAGAATAGGTTTCCTAAAACATACTTACTTAGGAAATTAACATTTAGAAATAATAAATTTTCTAAAATATGCTTTTAAAAATACAATTAGAACTTTTAACTTATATTAAAATTGCTTTGAAAACGTACTTGGCTATACAGAGAAATACCCTTCTCACTCCCATCTTTTAAAAATAAAATAACATTTATTTTTAAACCAAACCATATCCTTTTATAAATTCCCACTTTGAAATTATATTTTCAAATATTCTTTGATATTTTATTTTACTTTACAAACCCAGTTTATCTCTCTCCCAAATCTCATTTCTCTTTAAAATTCAAATTCCAAAGTATTTAAATCAATTTATAATTGATTTCCCAATTTATTTTACTTTGAAATAATTTTCTTACTTAATCCATTTATTTCCAAATTCATTAACTTCCGGATTTTATTTCTCATTATGATTTAAAATCTTTAAACCGAAACACAAGTTTCAGATTTCCCAAATTCCTTCTCTTTTTAATTACATTTAAACATTGAATTAAAATAAATTTTTATCCCTTTAAATAACATCACATAAGTCTTCTTTAAATTCAACATTTCTCTATTTATTCAAAATTCCTCTTTTCCATATTTAATTTATTCGAATTCACTAGAATTACTTAACTTAATTTTACTCTTTTATATTTTTCCAAAAATCCAATTCAATTGCTTTTGATAAATCATTATATTGGGAAATTCAATCCAACCAGATTATCCAATATAAATTATCACAGGATAACAACAATCATATCACAGAATATTTAAACAAAAATTAAATATTTTGAGGAATCCAGTTGGATCCCTCCAACCTGTTTCCCTGCATCCACAGACGTTAGCACAATACCAATTCCACTTCGAGGTGGAATATCGCGGTATATGGGTTTTATAAAATATCATCCGCTATTATGCGGCGCATAGGGTCTCATCCGCTATATAAATGCGGGAATATCAACTCCAATATATACATATGCCAATATATATATATTGCTATATACTACTATATATATATAGCACATCAATCAATGCAATCATCCAATCAATTATTTAAATTTAACCATTTAAATTTAAATTCAACTGAGTGAGATTAACTCACCTTTTGCCTCTTCTATTTTGCAATTCAACCCAAATCAATAGTCCTCTTCACGATGCCAGACCTTGAATACATATTTATATGATTTTATTAATATTCGAATAAACCGAATATTCATTTATATAAATTTAATTAACTAACACTTAAGTTCAAACTAATTTTCCATTAACCATTTCTAGAATGATTAAATAAGTTAAGTAAACAAATTCATTACTTAAATAAGGTCTTTATTATTTTCTTTTTCTATGTTTCCCAAATCTATAATACTTCTGCTTATCCTTTTATAAATCAATAGATTTAATAAATTAATTAACATTTCAAAAATGGGTTGTAACCCTAGCATTCCAAAACAATAAAATTTATTCAAAATCTTTTACCCTGCTGTAAATTTGAATTAATACTAATTATCACCAGATTACAAGTGTAGATATAATTAAGCATTTAGATTAATTTAAATTAAAGAATCAGAAAATCAAATACCTCAATACGGATCGGGGACGAAAACAGCGAGCTTCACACGATACCAAGCTCAGAATGAAACCAGCCGCGACCTTCCACCGAGGCTTCACTCCAGGCCACCCGTCTGCCACCTCGACTAGATAACCCTTGCGCGTCACTAACCACATCACGCCCACGAATCGACAAAACTCGAAGTCGCTGCCTCCACTTACACGCGCGAGAGTTCCAGATCCAATGAATTGATCGCCCTCCTTCGACTTCCAGCTTCGTAACGCCTACCCGACCTCATCGGTGCCAACCATCGCGGGCCCAAAGCCCTGGCCGAGCCACCCAGAACTGCGATTCCATCCCTCATCTGATCACCTTCCCCTTCTGATTTCCGCGCCTGAAATCGCGAGCTTCGAAACTGGGTTGATCGAGTCGCACTCGACTCTAATTCGAGATCGAGTCGAACTCGATTTCGTACCCTCAGATCTGCGTGCCAACTTCGATCGCGATGAACTCAACCTTGATTTACTGAGAGGTTAAGGTGGAGGGGTAGTGAATTTCGGTTTGGAGAGGAATGGTTTATGCGACCATTTATTGATTTAAACTATCGGCTAGGCTTTATTTTGGAAAAGAGGAAAGTTGCCATTGAATTTTAAAGAAGAAGGGCTATCGAATTAAACGGGAACGAGATTTCGAATTCGAGTTCTGTTCTTGAATTGTGATTTTTAACAACACGGGTTTATATTTTACTTTCGAGGAGAAAGCTTCAGGCATTATCTTTTGTTATTTAGAGAAGACGCGTGTTTATTAGGTAAGACACGTGTTATACCAAGAGAAACATGTGTTTTGAACTGCCTTGCGGGTCTGCATAGGCTTGCTACAGGTGTTGAGAAATGAAAGTAAAAAGCACTGATGGGAGATATATTGACCAGTTATAATATTAAATTTTCAATTTAATTTCAACGCGTTTACATTCCATACGATCACACGACAACTCAGAACACTACGAAAATTGAAATCTAATAATAATACAATATTACGGATCCAATAGAACTGGTTTCGTCGCATTCCGAGACTGTGCCTCGGACGGCTATTTTTAAATTCAATTTCAACGATATAATTTCAAAACTGAATAAAACAGTTTGAAATTACATTCTGAAGCTTCTATTATCTTTAGTATTAACAATATAAATTTTCTGAACCTTTGAACTATTTTTAACAGGCTTAAAATCAAGATTTAATATTTTACCCAATCCCGATAATTAAATTTAATAATTAATTATCCAAATAAATACTGTATATTTGAAATTAAAGTTAAAATTTAACCTTCGGATATTTAAAATAAATTAAATATTCACATTTCAAATATACAAAAATTCCGGGTCGTCACACTTGATTTTATCTTTTCTCAATTTAGCCTAATTTATAAATATGTATATAAAAATCAAAAGAAAAAGAAAGAAAATATATGCACAGTAAAACAGAAAATTTAATGTGAGGAGTTTAAAATCTATATAGGCTATGTTACAGTAAAGAAATGCATATCCAGTAATTTTATAATATCGTATAGTTTATATATAAGAAAATAGAATTTTAAACTGACATAGATTATTTAATAAGAGAAAAATTGGTTTAAGGATTAATTGTTTGAAATTAAAAATTTATTTGTCAAAATAAAATCACCGGTGAACTTATAAATTGTAAAATAAAAATTTAATAGTTCGATTAATTCAAATATTAATGAAAATTGTATAATTGTTTATACAAGGTCGAATACAATGAAGAAATGATCAAAATGGAAAATGGGATGGCAAATAAAAAGCTAAGGTGAGATTTTCTCACTCAAATTGAATGTGGAATTTTTGCAGTTATTGATTGCTATTGGATGTGCTATTAGATATAATAGGATATATCTATATATATAGCAATATATACATATTGGCATATGTATATATTGGATTGATGATTTCCCGCCTCGTATAGCGGATGAGACCCTATTGCGCCGTTAGTAAGCGGATTATTTTATAAAACCCATATACCGCGATATTCCACCTCGAAGTGGAATTGGTATTGTGCTAACATCTTTGGATGCAGGGAAACAGGTTGGAGGGATCCAACTGGATTCCTCACCAGTATTTAATTATTTGCAGATATTTGTTGTATGTGCTGTTATCATATCGATATATGATATTGAATGTTGTGATGGACTAATTGATGCTGTTGCATCATCGGATTCAAGTTTTGAACTTTAAAAATGACAACTTTTAATTTAAGAGAATTTTTAAAGTGATTATTTGAAAATATACGTTTTATTTAAATTGTTGAATTGATTTATTTTAAATAAGTAAACGTTAAAACTTTAAAGTTATAAAAGTTAAGATTTGTGAATTATAACCAAAAAGTAATTTCTTTTGAAATAAAGAGTTGAGTGATTTATAAAATGGTTTTAATTGGAATTTTTGAATTATTATAAACGTTTATATAGAAGATTTGAAGAAAATTGATGTTATAATTGGAAGTATAAAAAAGGGTTGTATAAGTGTTAAAAATGAAATGTAAATGTATTTCATAAGTGAAGTTATAAATTGAATCGATGTGGTAAAATAAAAGAATTTATAAGTAATTCACTTATAAATTAAATTTCTGATATAAAATTGAGTTATAAAGGGAATGGTTAACGAAGTAATTTTTTATGAATTGAAGTCTTTATAAATAGGAATAGAATTTATAAACGTTGTTTATAAATCCGAAACCGACTTATTTTGATAAGTAAATTTTTATAACTTGTTAAATGAAGTATATTCACAATTTTGGACCGTGAATATATATTGAATAAAATGGACATGTTTTGGGAAAGTGATATTTTAAAACGAAGTTAATTGTTTTAAAAGGTGTTTTAAAACGTGTGAACTATCGAAATCATAGATTTCAACATTTATTGTTGAAATAGACGTTTTCGAGAAATAAGGAAATGGTGGACTATAACACTGTTGTTATAGTAAATGATTTCCGAAAGGAAATATTTTTATCTAGTATTGGGATTTATATATCTATCTTAATTTCGAATCCCTATACTAGTGATTTTGAGTCGTCGTAACGATGTTTTACGTAACATTCGTTTTGACTCAAATAAATATTGTCATAGTAAGTGATTTCCTTAAAGAATGAAATTATACTTAATTTTGATTTAAGTATATCGAATATTTTCAAATGTTGAAAATAAATAGACTTGTGAATTTCTTATTATTAATAAGAATGGAAATGCTTTTCCAAAATGAAATGAAACGTTTTGAGATTTTATCTTCTTAAAGATAAATTGAAAATGAATATTGGAATCGATTTGAAAATCGTATATCAGTAGATATTTGAAATATAAATTCACTATGGGATTTATAAAAGAAAGGGAAGTTGTTTAAAAATAAATATTGATTTATTTTTGAAGTGTGGAAAATTTTATATCTTGTAAAGATATTTTTGAAGAATAAATAATTTGGAAAATTATTTGGAATCTGATGATGTTGCGCATCTTTATTGATAGTTAAATAACCGACTATCAATAATTACCTTAAATAGGTATTTGTTGTGAATTGGATGAATTTGAATGCCACACTTATTTTTAAATAAGCGCTCACTATTCGAGTTAGCCGGGAAAGGACCATGGGGTCGTATAACCCATTCCGAATATGTAATACGTCGTTATGAATTGCATTCGAAGACCGGTGTTGAAGACCGGATATTTTTGAAAACGGAAGGATTACCGTCGAGTTACTCTACATCGGCTGATCTCCGGTTTAGAGGTTTTATCACCCTTAGTGACGGGAAGTCCGGACGTGATTAGAAATTTATCCGGATATGCAAGGGCTTCGTGAGAAGTGCCTTCGGTTCTGTTCGATCCCGGAACAGACTTGTATGGATTGTGTGTTTGACGTTACAATTTGAGATATAGAGCTGATTTCTTTCAAATACATATCTGTTGGTGGCGGAGAATTTATTCTCTTAGCTTAACACCCTTCTCTGAGACGTACGAGCTCAGAGGTTATGTAGTTGAAATTTATCAGTGATATATTCCTAATTTGGTAACGTGGCATACTGAGTGTTGCTGTGAAATGATCAGTGTTTGATCATTTGCGATATGATCATTTGTTTGATCTTATATCTTTGTGATCATAGGTTGATCATTTGTTTGACCCGAAGCATGGCTTTGTAGAAAGCGTAGCTTTGTGGACGAGACTTCGTCGAGCCTCACACCCTGGAAATGGTCAAAACAGGAAGGATGCAGCAAGGTTCTAGGGAGTAGCGCCCCTTAGTGTATGTCATTCCTTCTGGATAGAGGTGGTATCATGGTATGGAGCCCAGATACTTAACCTATGTGGTTGCTGCATTTTTACTATGTGGTTTGTTGGAAATCGGGGATCCTCGGGAAGATCGGTTACGATCGGGGGATGGCATACGCGTGTCAGTAGTTACCTATTTTTGCAGAGGTAACCCGGCCTTGTGTTGGCAGAGATCCGGTTAGGTTCTCGGGTCGTCTATTCCAGGGACGTACCCATCGTGGATAGGAAGTTCCTTAGCCTGACCATTTGTTGGAAATCCAAAGAAACAATACGAGCCTTGTACAGTATTAGTTGTAGAACCTATCATTCACTTATGGTGGCGCCCCACTGTTTGGATGGTAGCTATAGTAGGCATACGATACTGGTCGTATGTTGGCTAAGATTAATATTATACTTTCGAACTGTTTTCTACACTATGCACTAATAATAATATCAAAAAGGATTTGATTTTGCGTAGTAAGCATCTTTGACTATCATAAGAAGAAATCTCCTCCAATTCTGCGTTTGCATTGTGTGTGTGGTGGGAGGTCTTATGGTAGTTTCATTTTCCAAAAGCATTTCGAATTGACTTTAAAAATTATTTTGTTGTTATAAAGAATAACTGTTTTACGATCTCACACCAGTCACCATGACTGACTCGGAGTTTATTGTTCCCTTCTAAACTCTGGGTGCCCACCAATTTTCCACACGGGCAGTCTAGAGTTAGATTATCAGGATATTCTGCATATTCTGGAGCTTTGGAGATAAGCTGGAGGACGAGACGTAGTATTTGTATCTGATAGCATTTATTCCGCTGTGTATTCTGTATGAGGACAAGTTATATAACTGTCCATTGTTGTATTGAGTTGTATATTGACTCTGATGATTGATATATGTATAAACTGATATAGTTCTTTGTTTTAAAAGACTAGTGTTTATCTATTATATATTGTTCCGCTGCGATATGTGAGATTCTGATATTGTTTTCTGTTTCTATTGTTGTTCTGTGTTCTTCTTTCTTCTTCTTCTGCCTTTTTCTTCTTCTTAAACCATCATAGTTCGTATTCCCGTTCATTTTGAGTTAATCAATGGAGATTAGTGGTAAATCAAGAGGTACGGATTTGCGGGCCATGACAAAACATGTATCAGTATATATGTATATATATATGATGTTAATTACTGTTCTGTGATGTGCTTTACATTCAGTTATTGTATTTTGTTCTGATAGATCCGTTAGCCACCTATAGTTTTGGATTAAGCATTTACTTGGTATGTCGATCCATTTGAGTTGAAAAAAAATTATATTGCATTTATCGACGTATTCAATAGGTGTTTAAGACAAAATTATAGATGGTCGCCCTTAACCAGCCCTATTTTCTACTTTAGTAGACATAATTACTTGTTAATTCTCTTTGCTAAGGTGGGTCTCGGGGTGGGGCGTCACAGTTTGGTATCAGAGCTGTGGTCAGAACAAAGTAGAATAAACACAAAACAGTATGTATATCGTGATACATCGAAGTACAATACGAGTGAATCATTGTCCTTTATTCGAGCTTGTTTTCGAATCGAGCCTTGATTTTTTTGAGTTTTGGGATTTTTGAGATGGAATATGTCTAGGAATATATATATATATATATATATATTGTATTCTGTAGTATTACATAATTGAGTTTGATGTTATCTTAACTTATGGATAATCTTATTTGGGATTATTCTATTCTTATTTTTGTCGATGCGAGTGAGCTCGTATCGATGAAGCTTATTGATTCCTTTGAGCATTCTTGTTGCATTCCTTTGAGAGTTGTGAATCCTACTTAAGGGATCCATTATAATTGGCTTGTTGTGAGCATTCAGAGATTTCTATTTGATGTTGCTTTTGTGAGCATCTGTTTGTTACTCACAATGTTGAGATGCATTTGATTTGAGATGGATTGACTTATTTGATATTAAGTCCAATCCTTTGTTTTATAGGATCCTATTGTATATTTAGGTTTCCTATTTTGATTGGTTTATTATCTCTATCACTTTGGAATGTTAATGATGATTTCGAAGTTTCTGTATTCACTATTGAGTATCGAGATGTTGATGATCTATCTCGAATTCCAGTCAAGCCGACTTTGTTGAGTTTTGTGAGTCCGTTTGGATTTGACATCCAATCGGGCAATCAAGTGTTGAGGTAACCTTATTCCTGGCTTTTAGCTCTTCGGTTATCCTTCCACAAGGATATCCACTAAGGAATGAGGTGAGTTTCTAGATTGTTCTAGTTTGATTGAGTTTATCATTCAGCTTCGTTTGAGTGTTCTTTTTAGATACTCAATCAATGTTATCCTTTGTAGAATTACTTTGTTTGAAGTAATGATTTGTTGTTTGTGAGCTTCTTCTCCTTCGAGAAGAATGTCTGGCTTATCTTGTGTCTTGTTGATTTTCGAGAGTGGCTCGTCATCTTGTAGGAGTTGACGAACACTCCATCTCCTTCTGTTGATTTTGAGAATCGAGTATTTTGGAAATATCTCGATGCATTCTCTTAATGTTCTTTGGTTTGAGTTTTGAAGCTATATAAATATGAGGTTTAAAGAGAAATTTGAGCTTTGAAAAAAAAAATCAAATCAAAGAATATGTTGAGAATATATTTACATGAGTAGTATTTCTTTTATAGAAATAATTTAAGAGTGTTGGGTTGTCCATCGAGTAGTTAAGAGTTCTGGTCAATACGCCTGATCAACGTTATCGATAGGAATCTCCTAAATGCTATGACGAGGCAATCAGACACGATGGTTTGTGTTTTAAAAATTATGATTTTGAAAATAATATTTTGAGATTATATATTAAATTTATTTCTGAATGGTAATTGCAGCCCTTGATTTTAGAGATGAGTAACAGAGTGGCGAGGCAGTTTTGATCGTTCGATCGACTCTGCAGCCAATGGATATATCTATTTATTAGAGATTCAATGGCAAGGCAATGCCATTTATTTATTTATTTATTTTGAAATTATAAAGATGAGAATATAAATGAGATTATTTTTGAGCTGTGCTTTATTGAAAGTATATTTTGAGATTTTAGAATTTATATTATATACATTGGATGTTTTAAGGGAAGAGTATAGTAAGAGAATATGAAGACTATTTTTAAAACTATTTAAGTGGTTTAATAGAAGAGTACAGAGAATTTAAACCCTTAATTTATTTTGAGGAATATTATTATGGATTTACAAAATTCTTTGGAAATTAATTTTGAAGTAAGAAAAGTTTGAATTTTAACTTTGAATTTTAAATTACTTACTAAGTAATATAGTAAAGAGTTTGAGAAATTTTCAAATGTTGAAAATTAAGATTTAAAAATTTAAAAGATGTTGAGATTTAAAATTCTAAATATCTTGAATTAAAAGATAATTCGAGCTTATATCCTTGTTCTTAAGTATATTCTATCCTTGATCTATTGTCAACGACGTGCATTTTTGCGGTCGTTCGAGTTTGGTGGCTTCTTGAGAAGCCATCTCGTGATTTATCTATCTTGCTCATTGTGTATACCTTGTTTTGAAGTAGTATTTTCTGTACTATCAAGCGGAAAATCATGTTGTTGATCGTTTTTGTTGCTTAGAGTTCGGGTTTAAGTGAGTTTGATCCCGACTCTATTCGTAGAGCCTTGAGAAATCTATCTCATTTGATAGATTATTTGTTGGATATCTTGTTGAGTTTGATTCGAAGGCGGGATATCTTCGAAATTCTTTCGAGTTACTTGGAAAATTCGATGGTTTGCAAATTACTATATTAGCATTTGATGGGCCATTGGATTAACATGTGAGATTTTCCTTATTTCTCTCTACTATTCTATGTTGAGAGTATGAATGGCTTGAGTTTCGTGCTTGTCTATCTTCTTCAATGATTGAATCTTTTTGTGTTGTTTACGGCTCTTTTTCTAGAAAATTGCGGGGATGCAATTTTTGTAGGGGGGGAGTCTGTAACCACCCTGGTTTTAGCGATTACCTGAGAGTATTAAATTATAACGGTGGTTATAATTTAATAGTGTAAGTTAATAATAAGTGAAGAATTTTAATTGTTTATTGGGAATAAACAATGTATTTGAGAATAAAATGAGAAAAATAAAGTTTTGGAAAGTTTATTAAGATGATTTGAGTTAATAGATTGAGGAATTGTGTTTTACTTAGAGTTAATGCAATAATTTTGTAAATTATTGCTATTTACTTCTTTTAATGATTTTTAAAAGGAGTAATTAATTTTAAAATGAGATATATTGAATATAATAATGGAATTGAGTTTAAAAATATAATTTGAGTATAAAATTATATTTGAAATAGGTTATAGAATTTTATTACACAAAAATGTGATTTTTGTAATTTATAATGTTAATTACAATGAGATTTGTAATTGAAGATGTAAATTTGTTATTGACTTTAAAATAGAGAAATATGTTAATAAAATGTTTTAAAAATATAAATAATCTTTTAGTTTGAGTGTAAAACATTTTATTATCATGAATATAAAGTTTTATAATTTTTAGAGATGAAATGTAGCTTTAATTCATAATTTGATTTGTGAGCAAACATTGTTAATACGTAATTAGTGGCTAAATTATGAAGTTAAGCTAATTTTCTTTTAATTTGGACCTTAGCCCATTACCTAAACCTAACTTAGCCTGCTAACTTAAGAGTAGAGAATGATAAAATAAACCTGTACGTACATTTTTCACTTTCTTATTCAAGTTTTCAGAAATCAGAATAATGGCTGAAACATTTTCCTCTTCAAATCTTATGAAAAATCCATCAAATTAAAAGAAAAATTGATGATTTAAAATGAGATTCTAAACTCCAAACTCAGGTAATCGATTTCTGAAACCCCTCTTCATATCAAAATCTGATTTACAGTGATAATTGTTAATTTTCTACTTCTTTTTGGTTTGCATGTTTCCTTCTAAATTCTGTCAGGTTTCTATGGTCTATTCTTGGTGAAAAGCTTTAAAATTTCTGCCAAAATCCGAGCTTTTGCAACGAATCAGCAAGGTTAGTGTAAAACTCACAAACTCTAGCTGAATTATTTTGCTCTTTGTTATTATCTTGTTTCAGTATTCAAGTGTCCTGTTTGAATTGCCATAACTTTTGACTCGTGTATCAGAATTAGGTGATACCTTTTTTTAATTCTAGCTATGGCAATGCTCTACAACTTTCGTGTATTGAGTTTTCTGTAATTTTGAGTTTTACTCTGTCAAAATTTGATTTTTCTACTGTTAACCCGAGAGCAAAATCTATATTTGCTCTGTGCTTGAAGCTAAACCAAAATAAGACGTAACTTTCTCGTTTTTGATCGGATTTTGATAATTTTGGATGTTCCGGAAAGCATAAATCCTATACTGCAACTTTTATGTTTTATGTTTTCTGTAATTTTGAGGTTAGCTATGTCAAAATTTGATTTTTCTACCGCTAATCCGAGAGCAAATCAAATATTTGCTCTGTGTTTGAAACTGAACACAGTTAGTAAATTGGGCATATCTTCCTTGTTTCTTGTCGGATTTCGATGATTTTTAATGTTTTGGAAAGAATATTTTGTGTGTGACAACTTTCATGTTGAACACTTTTGAATATTTTGAGCATAGTTTGATTAAAATCATGTTGCAAACTCTCAGCTCTGTGATTTTGATAATTACGTTATCCAAACTGAACACAGTTAGTAAATTGGCCATATCTTCCTTGTTTCTTGTCGGATTTTGATGATTTTTAAAGTTCTGGAAAGCTTATTTTGCGTGTGACAACTTTCATGTTGAACATATTTGCATATTTTGTAATGACCCAAGATTTTAGGAATTTATCCTGAAAAATATAAATGAATTTAAAATAATTTTTAAATAAATTTTAAAGGAGGAATTGATATAGCTTGATAGTGTATCAGTGTGTGTACATGAGTGCACAGGAAATGCACATGAATATAAGCTAAAACCCTGAACTCCAAGAATACATACATATTGATGTGTATGGAAATATATATATATATATATATATATATATATGTAGATTAAATTCTTAAAAGTAGTATGCATAAGTAAATGTATATATGAGTGCTACTGAATAATTTGAGTGTACATGTGCATATGTGTGTGTGTCAGTATAGAATGATGTAGGGATATATAGGTGGGAATACTAATTATTTCAGAAAGACTTATATACAAATATATATGTGTTAATAAAATACTAGAGTTTAAACTAGTGAAATAAAATATACAAACACATTTTAATATAAGCAGAAATGAAAAGAATGGAGATATAAAAAGGAATAATTCTCTTATAAATAAATGAAGGAAGTACATACCATTTGCATGAAAGCTAAAAATAGAAAAAGAGTATTTAATAAATAACAAAACCAAGTCACATTTTTAGCATGATTGTAGACAAGGGGGAAAAGCATTTTCTGAAAAGCAAATTTCTGAAAAAAAAATGTGTAACCACTTTTCTCTTCACCCAAATTAAGCCGGGAAGGGGTAAAACTTTGGGTTTAAAATGCAGATAACATGATTTTTCTGGTGGGCAAAAATGGACTTAGCCAATACCCAAAACCCTAAGAGAGACCCTGTATATATATACATGTATATGCAGCAGCCTCCTCTTCTCCTCAGAAAAGAATTTTGAAAAAAAAAAGAAGAAAAACAATACCACAGAAATCATAAGAAAAGGGAAGAAAGAGAGCTTGAGGATAAGAGAAGGAGTTCATCAGTTAATTAAGGAAACAAAGGAGAGAGCTAGGTGAGAAAACTCACTCAAAAATCTAAGGCAATAAGTCCTAATGTAGGCAGCCAGTTAAAAGTATTTTCTTAAAAGAGTATTTTCATATATGAATGTTTATCTGTGAATTTAAATCTGAAAATGTTTTGATTTTCTTTGATTGATTACTTGTTTTATTATAACAAAGTTTCATGTGTTGTTGGTATACATATCTGGTTTATACACTCAGATCTCTGATATGTTAATGTTTAGGGATATAAATAAATATACCCAGAAAATAAAATGTTGAGAATAGGCAAGTAGTATTGGTTTTGGCTCAACCCAGAAAGATGTAAATAATGTTGAGCTGCAATATACTCATGTATAAGTGCTGAGGCTTGAAATAGAAAGGAATTAGGGGTGCAATAGGGTTGCCTATGTGCTGATGCTCCTGATTCAATAAAATGCATAGCAAACAAAATTTTGTGATTCAGTAAAACCAGATTATTCTGAGTTTAACTCAAGCACAAATGGTTGCAAAAAGAAAAACTCCCCCCAGAAGCCATAAACCAATGTTAGCTGCCTAAACTCCTTTAAAGAAAAATATACCAGGATGAATATCTATATATATATATATACAGAACCTTATTTTGTAGTCACCAATGGTTGTTTGCTTGTTGTTTCTGTATGGTCATGAATAATATGAGATACCATGATATAGATGTTTTCAGTTAATGGATCACTGAATGGTTTTGTCATGAACAATCAAAAGGGGTTATTATTAACTAAAACCTGATTAGGAAATTGGGGTCAAGAACACTGCAGGAATGACTTGTGTGCTTGAGTAACATAAGTTGACACATGGCTTGTTTAAGTCCTGAGATCTTTGTGTAATGGAGTGAATTAGTTCATTATAGTGTGTCCATTGATTCATAAATATTGCAGATGAGACCAAGGATAGATAAATATACCAAGGAAATAATACTTGAGCAGATGAGAAAACTAGAGTTTTTCCCAGATTTGAAATATGAGAATTGAATAAGTGATTTAACTCATATTAGTTATTTTCCTGTTTGGTATGAATGATTGTTTGTCTATGATTGAGTTGTATGCTTGAATGTATGTGCCATATTCATATGTGTAGTCTCTGGAAAGAAAGTTAAAGTGTGCACATGCACAATGACAAAGAGCATGCACACAAGTATTTACCTGATTCCAAAGGACAGAACCTTATGTATTTGTACTTAACTTGATTTTAACCAAATTAACAAATTGCTTTTGTGAATTTTCTCATACCAGACATGTGTCTGACCCTAGTGTGCTAATGGCATCTGGGGTGTCTCATTTAAAATGAGGCAGTTTCAAATGCTTTTTCAGGGATTGCAGCAACTAAATAGGAGTAGGAGCAAGGCTTTGAGAAGAAGATATAGCATGCTAAACTTAGTTAGATAAGAGCCTAAATGTTGAAATCTGCATGTATTGACAATTTAAATTGCTACTTGTATTAAGTGTTGAATATTGGATGGATATTTTGTTAGGCATTTTGTTAAGAGATTGATTTGTATCTGGAAGCTATGAATTAAGTGGAATATCTGTTATGTTTAAAAAGAATTTTAATCAAATCTTGTAAGTAGATTTAGCAAGAACACCATGTTAAAATTGAATGATTACATTTTATAAATGCATTAGTCAATCATGAATCTTTGGAAAGGATTTAAGTTTTGGAAAATCTGGAGAGTTGATTCTCAGAAAATTTAAATGGTTTTATTTTCTAATATAGCATATGTATGCAAAAGAAATAGGCATAGGTTAAATGTCTTACATGGCTGCAAGGTTTCTATAGTTAAACTTGTTTCATATAAATGTCTCATGTACTATATTCTTTTAGAAAGGATTTGTAATAAGGGAAGAGTAAGATAGATCCAAATAGTTGCAGATATATATGCACATAAACATGTTTAAGTGCAAATTTTACCACACCTATTCCTTTGTATTTGTGATAAGAATCTGAATTTCACTCAGATTCTAACCAAATGCATTTTAAATGCCAGACAGATCTTATAAGAAGTAATACAAACCTGAATAATGATAAACACTTCTATCATCCTCAAAACCCAAGAACCAGACTCTTAACTCATATCAATCCTGAAGCCTTCCAGGTTATAGGGATGGGTTTCAAAAATAATTAAGCAAGAATTATTATTTTGTATGATGGAATATAGGCAAAAATAAAGTATATATGTATATGTGTAGATATAGGTAGATAATAGATTGCAAACTGTACAGGAGAAAAAAAAAAGAAAAAAACCAAAAATTGTGTTTGAACCGACCAGCATAGCACTCGAACTCGTGACCTTTCATGTATAAGTTAGGCGCGTTTCCATTACGCCTAGATGTTGCTTGTGTTCCCTTAGGATCCACTTTCTTTTATACTGAATTTGTCACTATTCAGAACTTAACACAAACATCTATATTAAAAGCTTGATTACTATTGATTATTACTTGATCACTTCTTAGTTAGTATAAACAGACTAATGTGTATGTTTCCAGTGGATTGTTTGGTCAAAAAAAAAATAAAAATAAATTAGCAATCCAACATCCTCTTGTTTTCCAGAACTCTGATTCAAACAAGAGAGGCATATACATCCTCACATGTATGTGCTTATCGTTGTGAATGTACTGATATATTTATATTGGTTGATTATTGTGATCCTGGATATATTTTGGTTTATTGGAGAAAGATATTGACCCTGAGAATTATATTTGCAATGGATGATATATCTATATATTTATATATCCTCTTTACCTTAAAAAAAAATTTCCTTATGAAATTAGAGTAGAAATATTGGGGTCATTTCAGTTGGTATCAGAGCTATGTTATTTAACATAGAAGAAGTAAGGATCAAGTTCTTAGATAGAAATAAAATTAAAAGGAACTAAATATATATATAACAATGTGCTCAGTGTGAAAAAAAAAACCACTGAAATAATAAAATTACTAATCAAACTAACCAGCTATGTAAATTATTATTAGCAAACTATGGTAGGGAGACCACCAAATCAGGGAGTAGGATCTTCCCATGCACCACCAATGGTCAATCTGCAAGACTTGGTGAGAGCATTTAGGGATGGGGCAGGACAAAGGCAAGAAAATCCCTATGAAGAACTCTCAAAATTACTTAAAACATATACTCATTTAGGAGGCAAAAGCTTTGAAGGGACAGAGAGTGTCATGGAAATTCAAACATGGTTGAGAACATTGGAAAGAATTTTCAATGACATGAAACTTGATGATCAAAGAAAGAGGCAAGTGGCTTCAAGACAGCTAAAAGGAGTAGCTTTAGGCTGGTGGGAAGTAATCATTGCAGGAAGGAATGAGAATGAAATCACTTGGAATCAATTCAAAGAGATGTTGGAAGCAAGGTTTGTACCAGCATCAGCAAAGACTACCTTGCTAGAAGAATTCATTAGACTTAGACAAGGAACCATGACAGTCACAGAATACACTCAAAAGTTTGAGGGGCTTTCCACATATGGAGCAATGCTTGTGGCAGATGAGGCATCTAAAAATGATAGGTACATAAAAGGGCTGAACCCAGGACTTAGCAGAGCCATGTTACCCTATGCAGACAAGACTTTTGATCATGTGATAGACTTAGCTTTGAGGTTGGAACAGCATGACAAGGAAAGGGAGAAGTTCAGAAATTTTAAGAGCAATAATAACAAGAAAGGTAAGGGGAGGTATCACCCTTATGATAAGAAGAAAGAAGAGGCTAGTAACAAAAGCACTGGAGATGACAAAGATAAGGAAAACAAGAAGAAAATTGTGTGCTATCAGTGTGGAAAGGAAGGGCATATCAAACCAAGATGTCCAGAATTGAAAGGAGGAGCTTTCAAATGCTATCTATGTGGGAAAGAGGGGCACATGAAGAGGAATTGTCCTGAGTATAAACAGCAAGGCAAATTGGCAAATTTGGAAGGGAAAGGCAAAGCCACAGTGGAAAGTAACACTGTAAACCATAGCCAAGTGGAAGGTACATTACTTATTTGTACCATACCCATAGCAGTAGTATATGATACTGGGGCAACTCACTCTTTAATTTCTTATGAATTGGTTAAAATGCTAAAACTGAATTGCATATTGGTTGAAACCCCATTGCATATACACAGTCCATTGGGGAGTTCTAGTGTCTTAAATATGATTTGTGTGGATGTGGAGTTAAACATAGGGGGAAATATTTTTATTTCCAATTTATATGTTTTGAATTACCCAAATATAGGTGTTATATTGGGGTAGACTGGTTAAGGCAATTTAAAGCCATAATTAATTTAGACTCATCCACCATATCATTGCAAAATTCTAGAGGCCAGAGAATCACAGTTTTATATGAGGTAGCTAAGGAAGGAAAACTATATCATTTAGTTGACTCAGAGAAAGATTTCAGTGAACTAACCATTGAAGAAATTCCCATAGTCAATGAATATTTGGATGTGTTTGGTGAGGTCAAGGGTATTCCACACCATAGACCAGTAGAATTCCAGATCAATTTAGTTCCAGGAGCAAGCCCAGTGATTAAAAAGCCAACTAGAATGGGGCCAAATGAACTAAAGGAATTAAAGAAACAGTTAGAAGAATTGGAAGAAAAGGGTTTTATAAGACCAAGTAATTCTTGCTGGGGAGCACCAGTGGTATTTGTTAAGAAGCAAGATGGCTCCTTAAGACTCTGCATAGATTATAGAGAATTAAACAAAGTAACTATTAAAAATAAATACCCATTGCCAAGAATAGATGATCTTTTTGATCAATTAGCAGGGGCAAAAGTATTTTCTAGGCTAGACTTAGCATCTGGTTTTCATCAAATGAAGGTGGAAGAATCAAGCATCAAGTACACTGCCTTTAACACTAGGTATGGGTTGTATGAATTTTTGGTTATGCCATTTGGCTTGACCAATGCACCATCTTACTTTGTAGATTTAATGAACAGAACCTTTAGAGATTGTTTAGACAAGTTTGTGCTTATTTTCATAGATGACATTTTGATTTATTCCAAGACAGTGGAAGAACATAAGCATCATTTGCACCTGGTTTTGTCTAGGCTAAGGGAAAAAGATTTAAAGGCAAAGTTTTCAAAATGTGTGTTTTGGAAGGAGGAAGTACATTTTCTTGGCCATGTTATATCTGCCAAAGGAATTTCTGTGAACCCCAATAAAGTAGTGGCTATTCAAGCATGGAAGAGGCCAAGCACTGTGAGTGAAGTGAGGTCATTTATGGGGATGGCAGGGTATTATAGAAGGTTTATAAAAGATTTTTCAAAAATTTCTACACCACTCACTAACCTAACCAGGAAGAACCAAGCTTTTGTTTGGTCAGAAAAATGTGAAAAGTCTTTTGAACAATTGAAGGAGGCATTGGTGAATGTTCCAATTCTAAAGGTACCACATGGAAATGAAGAATTAGTGGTATACACTGATGCTAGTGGATTTGGCTTGGGTGCAGTGTTGATGCAACAAGGCCAAGTCATTGCATATGCATCCAGACAACTTAAACCCCATGAAGTAAGGTATGCCACACATGATCTCGAATTAGCAGCTGTGATATATGCTTTAAAACTTTGGAGACATTATTTGTTAGGCACAAAGTTTGAACTCTACACTGACCACAAGTCTCTAAAATATTTGTTTTCACAAAAAGATTTGAACATGAGGCAACATAGATGGGTGGAGTTCTTAGCTGCCTATGATTTTGACATACTCTATACACCAGGCAAAGCAAACAAAGTTGCAGATGCTCTAAGTAGACAGCATGCTAAATTGGCAATGATGATGATAGCAGAATTTAAAGATTTGTCTTTGCTAACTGAGTCAGAGATTGAGGAGAATGGTTGTGTGCTGATGCATGGTGCACAAGAAGATAAAGGGAAGTTAAGCTTAATGACACTTCAACCAGATTTAATTCTGAAGGTAGGAAAAATGCAAGAACGAGATGCTCACTTATTAGAGAAGAGAATGCTCCTCTCAAGAGGGGAGGAAGTAATGAAACACCACATTGATAAAGATGGTTATGTGAGATACCAGAATAGGATGTGTGTACCAGAGGACATAGAATTGAAGAGGGAGATATTGAATGAATATCACAGAAGTAAATACTCCATACACCCAGGTAACACAAAAATGTACCAAAATTTGAAAAGAGACTTCTGGTGGAAGGGGATGAAATCTGATATAGCCAAGTACATTGCCAAATGTATGACTTGCCAACAAGTCAAGGCTGAAACTCAAAGACCATCAGGGTTGATGCAACCTCTTAGTGTACCACAGTGGAAGTGGGAAGACATATCTATGGACTTCATAGATGGACTGCCTAGATCTAAGAGAGGTAATACAAGTATTTGGGTGATAGTTGATAGGCTAACTAAGGTAGCACACTTCATCCCAGTCAAGTCAGAAAGAACTGCACCAAAACTAGCTCAAATTTTTATAAAAGAAGTGGTAAGGTTACATGGCATTCCCAAAACCATTGTGAGTGATAGGGATACCATCTTCACTTCAAAATTCTGGAGAAGCTTTCAAGAAGCAATGGGAAGTGAACTATGTTTAAGTACTGCCTACCATCCTCAATCAGATGGGCAGACTGAGGTGGTAAACAAAGTTTTGGAGGACATGTTAAGGGCATGTATACTGGATTTTGGGGGCAACTGGGAAGATTATCTTCATCTAGTTGAATTTACATACAACAACAGCTACCAAAGCACCATAGGAATGGCTCCATTTGAAGCCTTATATGGTAAACCCTGCTTGTCACCTGTTTTCTGGGTAGAAGCAGGAGAAAGGTCTATTTTAGGACCTGAGTACATACAAGAAACCAAGGAGAAAATTGAGTTGATAAGAAGAAGAATGACAGCAGCTCAAGATAGACAAAAGAAATTTGTAGACATGAGAAGGAGGCAGGTAGAATATGAAGTGGGAAATTTTGTTTTCATCGAAATCTCACCCATGAAAAATGTGCTGAGGTTTGGAAAACAAGGCAAATTAACCCCAAGATATATTGGACCATACAAAATTCTGGAGAGAATTGGTCCCTTGGCATATAGGTTGGAATTACCAGAAAACATGCAAGGCATACATGATGTTTTTCATGTATCACAATTGAGAAGGTGGGTCCATGACAAGGCAGAAATTCTTGAAACCCCAACCCAAGTGCAGATAAATCCTAATTTGATTTATGAAAAGGATCCAGTGGGAATTTTGGCAAAAGATGTGAAGAAGTTGAGGAATAAATCTCTAAAACTTGTGAAGGTACAGTGGAGTCTAGATCCTAGTGATTGCACATGGGAATTAGAAGACAAGGTTAGGATGAATTATCCTAAGCTATTTTCAGATTAAGGTAATTCTGATCTTTGATTGTTTTCTTTATTTTGGATGAATATATTTTTAGTTAGTATAGAACTAAGAATCTATTTAGTAGAGAATATACTTGTTCTCTGAATTAAGTTTAAAATTTATTTTAAGCTTAGGAAAATTGTGGGACACAATTTCTAAAAGGAGGGGTGTATGTAATGACCCAAGATTTTAGGAATTTATCCTGAAAAATATAAATGAATTTAAAATAATTTTTAAATAAATTTTAAAGGAGGAATTGATATAGCTTGATAGTGTATCAGTGTGTGTACATGAGTGCACAGGAAATGCACATGAATATAAGCTAAAACCCTGAACTCCAAGAATACATACATATTGATGTGTATGGAAATATATATATATATATATATATATGTAGATTAAATTCTTAAAAGTAGTATGCATAAGTAAATGTATATATGAGTGCTACTGAATAATTTGAGTGTACATGTGCATATGTGTGTGTGTCAGTATAGAATGATGTAGGGATATATAGGTGGGAATACTAATTATTTCAGAAAGACTTATATACAAATATATATGTGTTAATAAAATACTAGAGTTTAAACTAGTGAAATAAAATATACAAACACATTTTAATATAAGCAGAAATGAAAAGAATGGAGATATAAAAAGGAATAATTCTCTTATAAATAAATGAAGGAAGTACATACCATTTGCATGAAAGCTAAAAATAGAAAAAGAGTATTTAATAAATAACAAAACCAAGTCACATTTTTAGCATGATTGTAGACAAGGGGGAAAAGCATTTTCTGAAAAGCAAATTTCTGAAAAAAAAATGTGTAACCACTTTTCTCTTCACCCAAATTAAGCCGGGAAGGGGTAAAACTTTGGGTTTAAAATGCAGATAACATGATTTTTCTGGTGGGCAAAAATGGACTTAGCCAATACCCAAAACCCTAAGAGAGACCCTGTATATATATACATGTATATGCAGCAGCCTCCTCTTCTCCTCAGAAAAGAATTTTGAAAAAAAAAAGAAGAAAAACAATACCACAGAAATCATAAGAAAAGGGAAGAAAGAGAGCTTGAGGATAAGAGAAGGAGTTCATCAGTTAATTAAGGAAACAAAGGAGAGAGCTAGGTGAGAAAACTCACTCAAAAATCTAAGGCAATAAGTCCTAATGTAGGCAGCCAGTTAAAAGTATTTTCTTAAAAGAGTATTTTCATATATGAATGTTTATCTGTGAATTTAAATCTGAAAATGTTTTGATTTTCTTTGATTGATTACTTGTTTTATTATAACAAAGTTTCATGTGTTGTTGGTATACATATCTGGTTTATACACTCAGATCTCTGATATGTTAATGTTTAGGGATATAAATAAATATACCCAGAAAATAAAATGTTGAGAATAGGCAAGTAGTATTGGTTTTGGCTCAACCCAGAAAGATGTAAATAATGTTGAGCTGCAATATACTCATGTATAAGTGCTGAGGCTTGAAATAGAAAGGAATTAGGGGTGCAATAGGGTTGCCTATGTGCTGATGCTCCTGATTCAATAAAATGCATAGCAAACAAAATTTTGTGATTCAGTAAAACCAGATTATTCTGAGTTTAACTCAAGCACAAATGGTTGCAAAAAGAAAAACTCCCCCCAGAAGCCATAAACCAATGTTAGCTGCCTAAACTCCTTTAAAGAAAAATATACCAGGATGAATATCTATATATATATATACAGAACCTTATTTTGTAGTCACCAATGGTTGTTTGCTTGTTGTTTCTGTATGGTCATGAATAATATGAGATACCATGATATAGATGTTTTCAGTTAATGGATCACTGAATGGTTTTGTCATGAACAATCAAAAGGGGTTATTATTAACTAAAACCTGATTAGGAAATTGGGGTCAAGAACACTGCAGGAATGACTTGTGTGCTTGAGTAACATAAGTTGACACATGGCTTGTTTAAGTCCTGAGATCTTTGTGTAATGGAGTGAATTAGTTCATTACAGTGTGTCCATTGATTCATAAATATTGCAGATGAGACCAAGGATAGATAAATATACCAAGGAAATAATACTTGAGCAGATGAGAAAACTAGAGTTTTTCCCAGATTTGAAATATGAGAATTGAATAAGTGATTTAACTCATATTAGTTATTTTCCTGTTTGGTATGAATGATTGTTTGTCTATGATTGAGTTGTATGCTTGAATGTATGTGCCATATTCATATGTGTAGTCTCTGGAAAGAAAGTTAAAGTGTGCACATGCACAATGACACAGAGCATGCACACAAGTATTTACCTGATTCCAAAGGACAACACCTTATGTATTTGTACTTAACTTGATTTTAACCAAATTAACAAATTGCTTTTGTGAATTTTCTCATACCAGACATGTGTCTGACCCTAGTGTGCTAATGGCATCTGGGGTGTCTCATTTAAAATGAGGCAGTTTCAAATGCTTTTTCAGGGATTGCAGCAACTAAATAGGAGTAGGAGCAAGGCTTTGAGAAGAAGATATAGCATGCTAAACTTAGTTAGATAAGAGCCTAAATGTTGAAATCTGCATGTATTGACAATTTAAATTGCTACTTGTATTAAGTGTTGAATATTGGATGGATATTTTGTTAGGCATTTTGTTAAGAGATTGATTTGTATCTGGAAGCTATGAATTAAGTGGAATATCTGTTATGTTTAAAAAGAATTTTAATCAAATCTTGTAAGTAGATTTAGCAAGAACACCATGTTAAAATTGAATGATTACATTTTATAAATGCATTAGTCAATCATGAATCTTTGGAAAGGATTTAAGTTTTGGAAAATCTGGAGAGTTGATTCTCAGAAAATTTAAATGGTTTTATTTTCTAATATAGCATATGTATGCAAAAGAAATAGGCATAGGTTAAATGTCTTACATGGCTGCAAGGTTTCTATAGTTAAACTTGTTTCATATAAATGTCTCATGTACTATATTCTTTTAGAAAGGATTTGTAATAAGGGAAGAGTAAGATAGATCCAAATAGTTGCAGATATATATGCACATAAACATGTTTAAGTGCAAATTTTACCACACCTATTCCTTTGTATTTGTGATAAGAATCTGAATTTCACTCAGATTCTAACCAAATGCATTTTAAATGCCAGACAGATCTTATAAGAAGTAATACAAACCTGAATAATGATAAACACTTCTATCATCCTCAAAACCCAAGAACCAGACTCTTAACTCATATCAATCCTGAAGCCTTCCAGGTTATAGGGATGGGTTTCAAAAATAATTAAGCAAGAATTATTGTTTTGTATGATGGAATATAGGCAAAAATAAAGTATATATGTATATGTGTAGATATAGGTAGATAATAGATTGCAAACTGTACAGGAGAAAAAAAAAAGAAAAAAACCAAAAATTGTGTTTGAACCGACCATCATAGCACTCGAACTCGTGACCTTTCATGTATAAGTTAGGCGCGTTTCCATTACGCCTAGATGTTGCTTGTGTTCCCTTAGGATCCACTTTCTTTTATACTGAATTTGTCACTATTCAGAACTTAACACAAACATCTATATTAAAAGCTTGATTACTATTGATTATTACTTGATCACTTCTTAGTTAGTATAAACAGACTAATGTGTATGTTTCCAGTGGATTGTTTGGTCAAAAAAAAAAATAGCAATCCAACATCCTCTTGTTTTCCAGAACTCTGATTCAAACAAGAGAGGCATATACATCCTCACATGTATGTGCTTATCTTTGTGAATGTACTGATATATTTATATTGGTTGATTATTGTGATCCTGGATATATTTTGGTTTATTGGAGAAAGATATTGACCCTGAGAATTATATTTGCAATGGATGATATATCTATATATTTATATATCCTCTTTACCTTAAAAAAAAAATTTCCTTATGAAATTAGAGTAGTAATATTGGGGTCATTTCATATTTTGAGCATAGTTTGATTAAAATCATGTTGCAAACTCTCAGCTCTGTGATTCTGATAATTACGTTATCCAAACTGAGCACAGTTAGTAAATTGGACATATCTTCCTTGTTACTTATCGGATTTTAATGATTTTTAAAGTTCTGGAAAGCTTATTTTGGGTGTGATAACTTTTAAGTTGAAAACATTAGCATATTTTGAGCATAGGTTGATCAAAATCCTATTGCAAACTCTCAGCTCTGTCACTTTGATAATTACGTTATCCAAATTAAACACGAATAGTAACTTAGACGTATCTTTCTCGTTTCTTGTCGGTTTTATATAATTATTGAAGTTTTAGAAAAGTTAGATTATTTTATAAACCTTTCTCATTTTGAGTTTTGCAAAATTATGAGGTTAAGATAGTTGAAACCTTATTGCTTTGCTGTTGCCCTGAGAATAAACGACATCAATAAATCATTGACTTGGAAATTGTACTAGCTTATTTTTGCTCTTATTCTTGTTCGGTTTTGATGTTGTTTTGAAATGTTTTGAGAGCTATGATTTCTATCAATTAGCTAGCTATATTTGGAGAATTTGAAATTCAAATTTAAATAGAATTTGAATTGATTTTGGGTTAAATTTGAATTGAATTCAAGTTATTGGTCTTGAGTTATCTTTCTTGTTTTTCATTGTTTTCGAGCACGGGTTTTCACTAAACCATTTTTGAAGTGATTTTTGAGATAAATGGAAATTTCAAATTATTATTATATAGTATTTTAAAATTATTTTTCTAATATAAAATCTATTTATTTCCTATAATAAACGAATTTCTAATATTGGTTTTATTAATCTTTTTGGATAAAAAAGATTTAGAAGATTCTTTTCTCTAGTAAACTGTAATATATAAAACATACATTTTTACACTATTCGAACGTATGAGAAAGAGAATTAAACGATTTAGTAAAACACGTGGTATGGGACATGTGCGTTTACTATCTCGGTTAATTCTGGACTTGTATGATCGAAGCTATTTGACATTATTGATTCTGAGATGTTTTGCCATTTTATGGCGTATTTTGAGTTTTATAATTCCGATTTATTGGGAGTATTTAAGATGGCCAATATTTGACAAGTATTATGGTTTGAGATCTCCTATGTAGGAGTATGGTTGATGAGAACCATCATGATGTTTTATTTACTTGCCAATGATATAAGGCAAGTCTTGAATATATGATTTCATATTTTGAGGTTTATGGTTTATGAGGAACCATCACGATGTTTTCACTAGTCGAGGAGATGAGACAAATTATGAT
Organism: Allium fistulosum; assembly: GCA_030737815.1. Classification (NCBI taxonomy): domain Eukaryota; kingdom Viridiplantae; phylum Streptophyta; class Magnoliopsida; order Asparagales; family Amaryllidaceae; genus Allium; species Allium fistulosum. Next base: position 1,153,403,007 of record CM060905.1, read on the forward strand.
GCCATTTAATACTTGTAGATGAGATGAGTCGAGTATGGTGTCTTTTTATCACTTGCCAATGAGACGAGGCGAGATATGATTTTTCTGAGTTTTATGATGTTCCTAGTGTGGCATCGACTAGCGGCTAGTAAACCGCTAAGTGTGAACGTGTGGTATGGGACACACGTTAATACTTTTCTGGTTCCTATCCATGAGTTTGTGACACATTCACGATGTTTACCTAGCAGAACTGCTTTGAGAGGTGTTAGCGACCTTGTCATGAGGACGAACTGCTTTAGGAGGTGTTAGCGACCTTGTTAGGGCTGACAAAATGGCTTGGAAAGGTGTCAGCGACCTTGTCACGAGGACGAACTGCTTTGGAAGGTGTTAGCGACCTTGTCTAAGGCTTCGGCCATCTGATTTTAGCACGTGCAGCACTGCTTCGGCATTGCAATTGGGGATCTGGCCAATCCGGGTTTTCTATGTTTTGAGTTCGCCGTTGTTGGCGCATTAGAGTTAAGATTTCCTAAGTTTTGAACTCGCATCGAATTCTTTATTGAGTTTGAGATTTTATGAGTTTGAATTCGTATCGAGTTCCATGAGCTTTTTAGATTGAGATGCATGTGTGAGATTTAGCCGTCTTGGCTTACTTATGAGTTGAGATCTCACATTGTTATGAAGCTATCTTGTGTTGCTTTCATGGCTTTTATTCGTGATTGTAATGAGTTTTCTCCTTTTTGGAGTAATGGTTCATTGAACCATTTGGGTTTTACTTGAGCTTTATATGAGTTGATTTGAGTTCATTATGGGTTATCGCCGATGATATGAGGCACTTCTATTTTATTTGAGTATTGAGTTACCTCTTTTGTGGAATTTAGTCACTTAGGTAGCATTTGTTACTTAAGTATTGAGCTATGATTTTTCTAATCCTTCTCCTCATTCGAGAAGAAGTATCACTATATCTATTCTTCTTTCATATTATCGATATTGACTGATTTGTATAGCTAGACTGACCCGTGTATTTATACTCGGGTCAGACCGAGTTGTTTCAGGTATCATCTATTAGGCTTAGCTTGAAGTTGATGTTGGACATTAGCTTATCTATTTCTTGAGTAGTTGATTTCTTTCGCATACTCTGGTGTATTTACATTTGATTCGATGTATATAGTGTGGTTGAGTACCACCTTTATTGTATTCATATTGTATTGTACTAAACGTGTATCAGTATATATGTATATATATATATATATATGATGTTGATTATTGTTCTGTGATGTGCTTTACATTCAGTTATTGTATTTTGTTCTGATAGATCCGTTAGCCACCTATAGTTTTGTATTAAGCATTTACTAGGTATGTCGATCCACTTGAGTTGAAAAAAAATTATATTGCATTTATCGACGTATTCAATAGATGTTTAAGACAAAATTATAGATGGTCGCCCTTAACCAGCCATATTCTCTACTTTAGTAGACAAAATTACTTGTTAATTCTCTTTGCTAAGGTGGGTCTCGGGGTGGGGCGTCACAAAAATACTGGAAAAACCTTTAAAATAGATAGGGAAAGTACAATCCAAACAAATCAACCAAATCATGTCGAATCATGGATCGCAGATACACAATGGTTACGCCTGGATCCCCCAGCAAACATCTGTACCCGTAGGCCATCTCGGCCTTGCGAATTACGCTATAGAGTCGAGTTCGTAAGACCATGGAGATCGCCATGGAATTCGATAGACACTCGAGTATCATATCCGGAAAACCCAAATCAATTTCAAATATCATACTTATATAAAGTCCATTATATATAAGATTTCATTTTCAAGTTGAATACTTCCCAAAACCAAAAGTATATCAAATCACACTTATATAGACTTCGATTATATAAGATTTCACTTTTCAAATTGAGTACCTTTCCAAATCAATAGTTTTCGAATTAACTTAATACTTATACAAATCAATTTTATATAAGTTCGATAACTCCCAAATCAAGTATTTAGTAACACAAGGTTCTCAATTTTAATTCGTTTCAATATCAGTTCAGTTTCAAAATCATATACGATTCCACCAATTTATTTTTGCCAAATTAAATATCTTTTGTTTCGAAGTTTCCAAAATAATAGGTTTAGAAAATAATCCTAGTTTCCAAATCAACATAATTTAGGTCAAACAAATTCATTTCCAAAATCATCATATAAATACTGGGTTTTAAATTCCAATCTATTTTCGAAACCAAATATTTATCTCAAAATCAATTATACCCAAAATGATTACCAAGTTTATACCATCCCTTTAAAACCTTTAAACTATTTATTTCTATTTGAAAGATCTAATTTACCTTCTGAAAATTATTATTATTATTATTATTATTATTATTATATATATATATATAGTTTTATAGAAGATGTTACTAAGTTAAAAACATTTAAAACTAAATTTTATTCAAAACATTTCAAAACTAAATTTCATATTAGTATAATTCAAAATAGTCTTATTTATTTACTTAACAAAACAGTTTCAAGTTTATTTAAATTATATTACTTCATACTTTAAACATACAAAACTAAACTTATATACTTTATCAAATAATTTATACCTTTCGAAATTACTTAGCTTTGAAAATTAAACCTCGATTTGGAAGTGTTCGAACCTTCAAAATAGTCAGAGAAATCAAATTACAAATCCAAGAGTTGGAAATCAGCAACAAATCAGTAAAACAATTTCAAAAGATAGGGTTATACCAAATCAAATCCGAAACTCGAGGACTGAACACCGGCTCACTTCAAATTGTTTCAAATATATATACATATATCTTTCGAATATCAAATCATACTTCGGAATTTGAAATCAAAATTGGTTTCACAAAATCACTCGCATAGCAAAGCTACTAAAGTGACCTATCCCTCACTCTGAAACTCGAAAATCAATGTCGATGATGCGTGCACTCATCACCGAAATTATTCTCCAGTGACATAAGTGAGTTCTAGACTTCTATCTTCTTGAAAACTTCTTTGAAATTTCTTCGAAATCATTGGAACTCATTTAAAGTCATTTGAAACATTTCTTATTCGGAAAATACTTTCAAATCGTATTATTATATATTTTCAAAATCTTAAAACTAATTTCAAAATGCCGGAGTCCAATCTCTCAAATTTCAAATTCAAAACCCTTCATTTATAAATCATTTTTATATAAATCAATTTCTTATATAACTTTCAAAATTTCAAATCCTTTCAAAACTTCAAATCCTCATTTTTAAAAGGTATATGATCCTTATAGAAAACATTTTTCACTTTATATATAGAATAAAATCATACTTGTCAAATAATAATTTCGATATACAAACAATTTCTAAAATACAAACAAGCCCGATTTTTCAATGGTTTTCAAAACAAAGATCAAGATTCCAATTAGAGTAACTCAAATCAAATAGAATTCTGATTTGAAGATAGGCTCAAACGAAGATGAGGTAATTAAATTACGAAATAGATGATGGATATACTTATATAAATCGCGGGTGACCTTAACCGGGTCAACCGTGACTTCAGGAATATGATCGATGCAAAATTCTAAGGCAAATCGACATTCAATCACCAAAGATAGACTTCGGCATAACAAGAGATAGCAGCATCTTAACCGATACAGAAATCTTCGGTGAATCGATGCCCATTGTAAAGGAGTTTCACTCCTTTACAAATCATTCTAAGGTTGGCGGAATTGCCAATTTTTATAGAGATCATTCGAAGTGGAGTTATGGAATGCTCCAGAATCAAAAGAATACAAATAGGGGAGACAAGAATGGATTTCAGAACAAGTGGAGGCGTTCCAAAATTCAAAGGAAACCGAATAAAAGAGGAAGAGATTCAAGCACGAACGAAAGTTATTCTATGATTAAATCTACTACATATGCTAAGTTTTGCCTAAAACCTGGCTCTGATACCAACTATAACGGGACGTCGCCAGTGGGTTAATGCCCACCGTAGCATACAGCTGTACCTGTATTCTGCCTTTATGGCCAGCCTCTCGACTGCACCAACCCTGCAGGGACATATAGGAGTAAGAGTCATCCGCTCGCTACCAAACCCAAATGCGAGAACCCCCTATCATGCTGCACCCACCAAGTGCATAGGTAGACACACATGTCAGACTTGAATTGCTCAAAATATCAAATTGTTAATTAAAATTTGGCAAAACTCAGCATACACAGTAAATAAATAAATCACAGAATCACAGACACAGAGTAATATAATAATAATGCAGTGGAATAGATAAATAGTAGTTCATAAAGCCACTATATAAACAACAGAGTTTGAAATAGAATACAATAGAATATCTCAAATACAGTGAAGTCTCCAGTACAAACAGATGACCTCTCTGAACAAATCAACTGGAAAAGCTGAAAGCTGAATCGATAGTTGGATCTCCAAGCGAAGCTCCAAACTCCAAAGGTGAGTCTCAATTGCTGTACAACTCAGTCTGACCCGAGCGTAAAGCAAAACACAAAACACTCGAGTCAGGATTAACATTCTTATATCAATAAATCCAACTAGAGTGAAATATCAACTGAAATACAAGTAACTTAAACGATGTTTGGGATAACCATCCTCCAAGGATCCGAGGAACTATCTACTATGTAGAAATATACGTTATTAACATCCAAACGTCATTATAACACCGTGGTCATTTCAAAATAATTTATACTTCAAAACCCAAAATATCATTTCCATTTCAAATATATATATATTTCCAAATTATAGCACTTTCAAAACTTAATTGATAATTTCATATATATCTTATTTTAACTTCATTATTATTTAGTTTTGAAATATTCACTTAATAAAATCCAACATCATCTAAATAACCTTAAATTACGTTAAACAGAATATTTCCTTTGATTTATTTAAAACTTGAAGTATCCATTAAATCACTTTAAATCAAAATCAAGTTATAAAATCATATCTTAAAACCCTTAATTCAATAAGTTTCAAATCAATTTAATTAAACAAAATTCTTAATTAAATACAATTTCAAATCGATTTCAAATCTATCTTCTCCACCTTAATTTATTAAAATCATTATAAACTCTATATTAAAATATAATTTAAATAAATACTTAACCATTTTATATTTTAATAAAAAAATAAACTTTATTATTAACTTATTTTATATTAAAACAAATTTATACATAGCTAAAAATCAAGAATTTAACTATATATAAAATAACATTTATATAATATCTAAAATAAATATTTATATAAAACCGTATATTTCTTTCCAAAAACCATAGAAATCATTTAAAAATATTTATATATAGACCAACAGTGTCTGTATAAATTTTTCTATCCTGTGATCAAGTGATACGGATATTTATCATTTCAATTCGTAATTTAAATATATACGGGTATATATCATTTCAACCCGTCATCCCAAATTCAATTCAAATGGAAATCGCTTGGGTCTATCATTTCAACCCATAAAGATTTTCCCCTATTCTACAGATCGTTCGGGTATGTATCAATTCAACCCATAGTGTGTAACAACCCTGTATTTTACAATTATTTTTAAATTGATTTCCAGATTTAAAAGCTTTATTTATGAAAAGAATAAATTTTGTTATTGTAAATATAAAAACTTTGATTTTGTATGTGGATTAGAATTCCAAATATGACTAAATTTAATATTTCCAGAAAAGTGAATTTTGGTTAAAATAGTAAAACTTTGACTTTTAAATTTAAATTTTAAATATTTGAAATTATAAATTTTATCTTTTATTATGAAAATAGATTTAATAACATGAATACTGCTTTTCGTTTCGTTGAAAACGGAGTTAAAATGTAAAAGTTATGTACATTTCAATTTTTAGTATAATTTGTTTTATTGTGCAATTTTGCCTATTTTAAATTTTATAAATCATATTTTCTTTCTTATATTTTATTTTAATATGTGCCAATATGTTTATATATGTATATTTCCATCTCTAAATATTTTAAAAATGATAATAGAATTTTTCCAAAATTTACTATGATGATTTCCTATTTTTAAAGGCTGTTTTCCTATTTTCTGCTATTTTCTTCATTAGAAATTATATGTAAATTAAATTTTAAATGTTTATTTTGTGAATATATTTTTATTTCATGTTATTATTTATGTTTAAAAATATATTACAAGCTCATATGAATTTTCTAAAAATTTATTCTATTCAATTCCAAATTTTCTAGACTAGTTTACTATTTTAGCTATTTTCTTAATTTAACTTTATATAATTGATAAATATTTATATAAATTATTATATTTTGATAAAATTTCGAAATTTTATCTGGGATTTTTTTTTTCAGAAATATAAAGTTATAAAAAGGGAATTAAAGATATATGAAGAGTTTGATATCTTTTGTGTGCTTAGCCCTTTTGAATTCTACCGTTTCTTTTCAATCAATACATCTTTTATTTTATTTTTTGCCGTTCTTTTCCTCATTCATTTTCAGCCGACTCCCTCATCTTATTCATGAATTTTCAAAGCTCCAAAACCCTAAAAAAAATCATGGCCTCCATCTTGCAAAAAAATTTGGTAATCTCCCTCTTTTCTTTCTACTTTTTTTCTTACTTTTCTATGCAATTTTGCCTTGATCTCTTCACATGTTTGCTTGGCCTAGTCTCTACCACCTTCATCCCCATCATCACCTCCTCCATCTACTACAGCAAACACTCCCTTCCCTCTAACCAAGACAGGCCATGACCTTCCACTTGAAGCCATCACCACAAAACTCCACAAAACATTGCCTAGAACACACATATCATCACCTACCCTCCATATCTTGCTTTGGCCACCCCCTTAGCCACCGCCACCACCACCACTTGCTACATGACCTTTGGCTGCTGCTACTCATCACCCAAACCTCTGTCCAGACATGTACCAGATGATGGCCGAGCCATTTGACCCATAGACCGAGCCAAAAGTTGAACCAAACTCCACTATGTTGCCTAGTCTCTTGATATTCTTGTGTTGTAACTTCCTCCACATGTTCTAGCCTTTATGCCATGCATTCCTATGATCAAACCTGAGCCAAATTCATGTCAAACCTGACCTAAATAAACCCCTAGGCCATGCAAAGCATTGTAGAAAATAAGGCAAAAGATTTGACATTCAAATCTCTTTTCATTTTAAAGTTATTTCATTTTAAAGAGGTATTGAATTTTGTTGTTTTGATTGGTTGTTTTGGGTTGTGCACAAGAGTTGTAGCTTGGATTCGCTCTCCACTCAAGTCCGTAGTCTTGTCATCGTGCTTTTGTTTCCATTGTGTCATTGGTTTTGATATCTCCAGCACAAACAGGTGAGTTATTCTCACCAGACAATATGTACCTATATAACTAGTAAATTGACACCCTGTGAATCTGTAGAAATATATTATCATGTTATACTTGACTATATTATGACCATATGATGTTTATACACCTGTTATATCATATGTTACTGTTATTTAATGTTATTCTGTTATTTATATCAGTTATCACCATTGCAAGTTCCCTGTAGACTAGAATCACTATGAGTTGAAATGATATATACCCGAACGGACTTTAGAATAGGAAAAAATTGTTATGGGCTGAAATGATAGGCCTGAACGATTTTTATTTAATTTATTTTAACTTGGGATTGCGGGTTTGAAATGATAGAACCCGGATTTTTCTTTTTTTAACTGCGGATTGAAATGATACATATCCGTATCACTTGACCTAGGTTAGAAAATTATATACAGGCCCGTGGTTATTTTATAAAGTGTTTTGGATATTTTTAAGTATTTTAAAAAATTATAAATTTATGAAATTTGATTTAAATAGATTTTGAAATGTTTTAAAATAAAGAAATTATGATTTTTTTTCCATGTGTTAAAAATGTAATTAATGAATGGTTTAACTGGATTTTTTAAATATAACTTAAGTTGGAAATTTGGAATTTTGGTTAAAAATGATATTTAAGTTATATAAATAAAATGGATATTAAATTTTATTTGGAAATGGTAAACATGATAATTTGATTAAATTTGAATTTAAGTGATTTATTAAAGTATTATTGATTTTTCTATGAATTTAAGTGGTTAAATAAGTGAATGTTTAAAAGTGATCTTTTAAAATATAACTTGACTAGGAAATGTGAAATTTGGTTTTAATTAAAGGGTTAAGTTAATTAAATAAAATTGGAAATTTAGTTAAATTTGTGAAATGGTAATTTAAATTTGAAGTGTTAAGTTATTTGTTGAAATGTGAAGAATTGGAAACTTTTACACTTAAATTTATTAAGTAAATTGTTGAAAATTGGATTTTATTATAAGAAATTTATTATGAAAAGATATATGTTAAACGATATGCAAATGAACATTTTAAATGTTAAAATATGATTTTTAAAATGTTTATGTGTTTTAAATTAAAGTTATTTAATTGCTGGAAATACACTAACACCTGAAATTTACTTTTAATAGCATTCAGAAATGCTATAGATTCTGTTTTGAACTAAAATTGTGTAAAAAGAACTATTACAGATTTCTGAAATGCTGTAGTTGCTGTAATTGAACTTACAGGCTAATATTGAACTCAGGTCTATTATAGCATTCTCTGGAAATGCTATAATGGTCTACAGTCTTTGCTGAAACCAAATTTAACCCTTGTTTTGAAATCTGAACTACCGCAGCACTTCTGATATGCTGTCTTTTCTGTTTTGAACTATAATTCAACTAAAACTGAGTTTTAACAGCAGTTTTAAGTGCTGTCTTTGCTGAATTAAAAATGTTTTCAAATATAACTTATAGCAGTTGTTTTTAAATGCTGTGAAATGCTGAAATCTTAATAATTAGGGTTTTTGACTTAGTAAACGAACTCAGAATGGTTTGAAACTTTGGAAATTGAATACTTGATTTGAAAATATAATAATTACACTTTTAAAAGGTTTAAATGAATTATTTGATTGGAATATAAACTATTTAAAAGGTTACTTGAAATGATAATAAATGAAGTATACCTTTAAATTTAAAAGGTATTTAAAGTTGAATATTTAGATTTGAACTCAAATGAAATTTGGAATATTAAAATGATTTGTAATGAAGTTTTGAAATGATATGATATTTTAAAAATATGGAAATGGTTTGGAATTGATTTAATCTTTATTTTGATAAAGATTTAGATTTGAAATGATATTCTATTTTGGAGTATAAACTGTTTTTAAACTTATAACCACGGGTTATAATAACGTTGGGTTGTTAAAGAGACCGGGATCGGATATGGACATACTCTCTGTCTTACCGAAAACCACTTTGGCAACTGTGTACGCGGTGGAGATTCCAGAATGAAGTAGGATGGTGGCGACGTTCTTAAGGTATGTTACGTGGACCCAACTCCCGTGAGTGGTCATAAGGTGGCTAAAACAGGAGCGATCTCGGACCAGTGAGGTAGCACCTCTTCTCGGACACATTTCTTCGATATTATACTCTTACTTATGATTGATTAGATGGCCATCCTCCGATTTGGAAGTGTTGTTCGAGGTGGAACGGTAGTGGATGCTATGCGTATCCATCAGTCCGTGTGCATAATTGGTATATCTACCCTGGCATTGCCTAGTTGTGCCGTGTCACCTACCATATCGAGCTTTACTACGATTATGATTTTAAGATCCGACCGCGTTAAGGTTCTCCATCCCCTTAACGCTATTTTCTATATGATTATACTTTACTTATTTAGACACTATTATAATAGCGAATATTACTACATAGTAGATATTTTAACGGATCCTTAGAGGATGGGCGGTCCCAAGCATCTTCTAAGTTACTTGTACCCTTATTACAGTTCGCTTGAGTTGGTTTACATTATATAAGTATATATTGTCCTGACTCGAGTGTTTTGTGTTTTGCTTTACGCTCGGGTCAGCCTGAGTTATTCACAGATTTGGATTTCCACTCGCTTGGAGATTTGAATCGCTGGAGATTATCTGCTTGTCTTGTCCTATCTATTTCAGTTCCGTTGTTCTACTTAGCTTGTACTTGGTTATTTTGTTGAGACTTTTGTTGTACTCTATTTCTTCTGTTGTATCTTATGTAACTCTGACATATTTAGATAGTAGCTTCATGAACTACTATTTCTTTTACTTCCGCTGCATTATTTTACTCTGTGTTTGTGATCTGTGATTATATTTATTTACTGTATATTCTGAGATTTGCCAAATTTTAATTACAACGCGGTATTTTGAGCAATTCAACTCCGACATGAGTGTCTACCTATACACTTATAATGGATGCGAATGGTTGAAAATATCGGGTCATTACAGTTGGTATCAGAGCTTTGGCTTTGAGGCAAAACTTAGAATGTATGGTAAATTTATTTACAGAATCACTTTCGTTCGAGTTTGAATCTTTTCCTCTTGATTCGAATTTCCTTTGAATTTTTGGAACGTTCCCTGCGGTTCCAAAATTCATTCTTGTCCCTCACTATTCATCTTCTTTTGACTTTGGAGTATCACATAACTCCACTTCGAATGATCTTTATAGTGAATTGGCTGTCTCGCCAATATTCTAATTTTCTGGTAAAGGGGGAAACTCCTTTACAAATTTGCATCGATTCACCAGAGATTTATATCTATCCTTGATTTAGATGCTAATATCTTTTGTTATTCCAAACTCTATCTCTTAAGATTGGATGTAGATTTACCCCAGAAAATCCACATTTGATCTTATTCATTAAGTCACGGTTGACCCGGTTAAGGTTGTCCGCGATTTATCTAAGCTTACCCATCTCTCTACTCTGTTTAACCATCTTGTCTTTTGTTTCTAAACTATCTCCAAACATTTTAAATTGTACTTGTAAATCTATGTTTTGTTTTATAGATTGTGTTGTTTGAGTTGTTGATGTTGATTTGGGTTTCCGATCGATTCGTCTGATCAACGCTATCGATAGGATTTCTGAAACACTTTGACAGAACAGACTGACACAATATTATTTTAAAATTGTTAATGAAATAAATTTTGATATATAGGTAAATTTATGGAACTTAATAAATTGATTTAAATTGATAATTTGAAGTGATAATACTTGATTTATCATTTGTTGTTCTACAAATGAATTTATAAATAGTTGTTTATAAATTTATTTAGGAACTGAAATGAATTTAGAACAAGAAATTTAAAGAATTTAATTTCCGATGGTTTCAAACCTTGTGTTTAAAATTTTTAAAAGGGTATTATTTAAAGTATTTTGATTAAAAATTTGTCCCTAAAGGATTTTAAAGTTTATAAATTTAGTTCTCTTCTCTTTGTCGCTGGAAAATAATTTCGGTGATGACTGCAGCATCATCGACATTCATTTTCGAGTTTTGAACTGAAGAGACTGTTCTATAGTCTTACTACAGCTTTGTTTTGAAAGATTTAATTTATTTGAATTTCTAAATATGATTTGATTTATAATATATATAGATATATGATTTAAATTGATTTGACATATTATGTACATATATTTATTTATCTCTAACTGGTTTGAAGGAAACCGAAAAATTAATTATTAAATTTCATCTTAAAGAATAATTTCAGTTATAAAAAGAAAAATTAAAATTTTTGAATAAATGATTCAAACTTGAGATAATTGAATTGGAAAGTTTTATTTGTATAATACAATTGCATTCAAATATAACTTACCTTAAATTTTTTTAGAAGTTAACAATGTAATTGGATAATATACAATATAAAAAGGATTTTATAAATAAAATTTAAGTGGTTATAATAAATTTTATACACTTAAATTTTAGTTATAAAAGATTAACAGAGGTAAATAGTGAAAAAGGAATTTAAAGAGATTTTATTTAAATAACTTAATAATCAAATTTGATTTAATATGGAACCTTAAGTCTAACCTAGGAATTTTAATAATGGTTATTTCCTGAAATGAATATGTTGTATAATAAATAATGTATCTTTGAATAGATAAAATAAAATACATTGGAATTGGACATTTTGTAATAAAGTTTATTTAACTCAAATTCATAGTTTAATTGATGTCTAAATGAATAAATGTGTAAAGAAATTTGATTGTTATATTTGCTATGATAAATATTTTATGTATGAAATTGATATGTCTTGAAAAATGAATAATTATGATGGTTAAAATGTATTTTAACATCACTAAATTTGATAATTGAGAATTTGGTTTTCAAATGGAAATTTTAAGTGTAACTTATTGAAAGAATATCTATTTATGAAATGGGCATTTTAAATAAAGTGTTAGGTTATTTGTTAAATGAAGAGCTAAGTAAAATAATGAACTTTTGACTTAATAAATGTAGTATAGTTTATTTGGATATTCCATTCATAAAAGTATGTTTTAATAAGTCTTAAGTTAAAAGATATCCAAATGAATATTTCTGGAATAAAACTGATTTGAAATGCTAATATATCTACTGTAGCATTTTATAAGTGCTGCTGTTTTGAAAATACAATGTTTTGGAAATTTTTATAATTGAATGAACTTAGAAATGTTACAACTTTTAAATGAATTAAAATATTTTAAATGAAGATTATTTTAAAAGGTGTTATGATTTTCTACGTATTATGTTTTTTTAGAATAACATTTCCAAGTGTTATGATCTTAGTAGTATGATTTCCAAATGATAAACATCCCTAAATTGTTATGATTTCAAAGCATTATGGTTTCAAATTATTATCTTATTTTGTTTTTCAAACCATCTTTTGGTTGTCCTTATTTTCCCTCATCTTGCTACAGGCTGGTATAAGCATCTTTCTATAAACTTTCTGTTTAGAAATCTTTCTGTAATCTTTGATAATCTTTGTTACTCATCCGGATTTGAACACTGTTTTCCATTCATAGACCATCGGTCAAGTGAAAAGGGAGATTCAGACTCTAGAGGATTTTTTCGTGCTTATATTCTTGATTTGATCACCTCCATCTTGTTAAACTTACCTATAACAATAGTTATCAGGTGTAATTCCAATTTTCTTATCATCTTGTCTTAATTCTATTCATTCTATCTTTTTCTGTGCTTTCTCTTACCTCGTTCCTTTTCGGGGACGAAAAGTTTTGAGTGGGGGAGGGTGTAACAACCTTGTATTTTACAATTATTTTTAAATTGATTTCCAGATTTAAAAGCTTTATTTATGAAAATAATAAATTTTGTTATTGTAAATATCAAAACTTTGATTTTGTATGTGGATTAGAATTCCAAATATGACTAAATTTAATATTTCCATAAAAGTGAATTTTGGTTAAAATAGTAAAACTTTGACTTCTAAATTTAAAATTTAAATATTTGAAATTATATTTTTTATCTTTTATTATGAAAATAGATTTAATAAAATGAATACTGCTTTTCGTTTCGTTGAAAACGGAGTTAAAATGTAAAAGTTATGTACATTTCAATTTTTAGTATAATTTGTTTTATTGTGCAATTTTGCCTATTTTAAATTTTATAAATCATATTTTCTTTCTTATATTTTATTTTAATATGTGTCAATATGTTTATTTATGTATATTTCCATCTCTAAATATTTTAAAAATGATAATAGAATTTTTCCAAAATTTACTATGATGATTTCCTATTTTTAAAGGCTGTTTTCCTATTTTCTGCTATTTTCTTCATTAGAAATTATATGTAAATTAAATTTTAAATGTTTATTTTGTAAATATATTTTTATTTCATGTTATTATTTATGTTTAAAAATATATTACAAGCTCATATGAATTTTCTAAAAATTTATTCTATTCAATTCCAAATTTTCTAGACTAGTTTACTATTTTAGCTATTTTCTTAATTTAACTTTATATAATTGATAAATATTTCTATAAATTATTATATTTTGATAAAATTTCGAAATTTTATCTGGGATTTTTTTTTCTTCAGAAATATAAAGTTATAAAAAGGGAATTAAAGATATATGAAGAGTTTGATACCTTTTGTGTGCTTAGCCCTTTTGAATTCTACCGTTTCTTTTCAATCAATACATCTTTTATTTTATTTTTTTGCCGTTCTTTTCCTCATTCATTTTCAGCCGACTCCCTCATCTTATTCACAAATTTTCAAAGCTCCAAAACCCTAAAAAAAATCATGGCATCCATCTTGCAAAAAAAATTGGTAATCTCCCTCTTTTCTTTCTACTTTTTTTCTTACTTTTCTATGCAATTTTGCCTTGATCTCTTCACATGTTTGCTTGGCCTAGCCTCTACCACCTTCATCCCCATCATCACCTCCTCCATCTACTACAGCAAACATTCCCTTCCCTCTGACCAAGACAGGACATGACCTTCCACTTGAAGCCATCACCACAAAACTCCACAAAACATTGCCTAGAACACACATATCATCACCTACCCTCCATATCTTGCTTTGGCCACCTCCTTAGCCACCACCACCACTTGCTACATGACCTTTGGTTGCTGCTACTCATCACCCAAACCTCTATCCAGACCTGTACCAGATGATGGCCGAGCCATTTGACCCATAGACCGAGCCAAAAGTTGAACCAAACTCCACTATGTTGCCTAGTCTCTTGATATTCATGTGTTGTAACTTCCTCCACATGTTCTAGCCTTTATGCCATGCATTCCTATGATCAAACCTAAGCCAAAGTCATGTCAAACCTGACCTAAATAAACCCCTAGGCCATGCAAAGCATTGTAGAAAACAAGGCAAAAAATTTGACATTCAAATCTCTTTTCATTTCAAAGTTATTTCATTTTAAAGTTGTATTGAATTTTGTTGTTTTGATTGGTTGTTTTGGGTTGTGCACAAGAGTTGTAGCTTGGATTCGCTCTCCACTCAAGTCCGTAGTCTTGTCATCGTGCTTTTGTTTCCATTGTGTCATTGGTTTTGATATCTCCAGCACAAACACGTGAGTTATTCTCACCAGACAATATGTACCTATATAAATAGTAAATTGACACCCTGTGAATCTGTAGAAATATATTATCATGTTATACTTGACTATATTATGATCATATGATGTTTATACACCTGTTATATCATATGTTACTGTTATTTAATGTTATTCTGTTATTTATATCAGTTATCACCATTGCAAGTTCCCTGTAGACTAGAATCACTATGGGTTGAAATGATACATATCCGAACGGACTTTAGAATAGGAAAAAATTGTTATGGGCTGAAATGATAGGCCTGAACGATTTTTGTTTAATTTATTTTAACTTGGGATTGCAGGTTTGAAATGATAGAACCCGGATTTTTCTTTTTTTAACTGCGGATTGAAATGATACATATCCGTATCACTTGACCTAGGTTAGAAAATTATATACAGGCCCGTGGTTATTTTATAAAGTGTTTTGGATATTTTTAAGTATTTTAAAAAATTATAAATTTATGAAATTTGATTTAAATAGATTTTGAAATGTTTTAAAATAAAGAAATTATGATTTTTTTCCATGTGTTAAAAATGTAATTAATGAATGGTTTAACTGGATTTTTGAAATATAACTTAAGTTGGAAATTTGGAATTTTGGTTAAAAATGATATTTAAGTTATATAAATAAAATGGATATTAAATTTTATTTGGAAATGGTAACTATGATAATTTGATTAAATTTGAATTTAAGTGATTTATTAAAGTATTATTGATTTTTCTATGAATTTAAGCGGTAAAATAAGTGAATGTTTAAAAGTGATCTTTTAAAATATAACTTGACTAGGAAATGTGAAATTTGGTTTTAATTAAAGGGTTTAGTTAATTAAATAAAATTGGAAATTTAGTTAAATTTGTGAAATGGTAATTTAAATTTGAAGTGTTAAGTTATTTGTTGAAATGTGAAGAATTGGAAACTTTTACACTTAAATTTATTAAGTAAATTGTTGAAAATTGGATTTTATTATAAGAAATTTATTATGAAAAGATATATGTTAAACGATATGTAAATGAACATTTTAAATGTTAAAATATGATTTTTAAAATGTTTATGTGTTTTAAATTAAAGTTATTTAATTGTTGGAAATACACTAACACCTGAAATTTACTTTTAATAGCATTCAGAAATGCTATAGATTCTGTTTTGAACTAAAATTGTGTAAAAAGAACTATTACAGATTTCTGAAATGCTGTAGTTGCTGTAATTGAACTTACAGGCTAATATTGAACTCAGGTCTATTATAGCATTCTCTGGAAATGCTATAATGGTCTACAGTCTTTGTTGAAACCAAATTTAACCCTTGTTTTGAAATCTGAACTACCGCAGCACTTCTGATATGCTGTCTTTTCTGTTTTGAACTATAATTCAACTAAAACTGAGTTTTAACAGCAGTTTTAAGTGCTGTCTTTGCTGAATTAAAAATGTTTTCAAATATAACCTATAGCAGTTGTTTTTAAATGCTGTGAAATGCTGAAATTTTAATAATTAGGGTTTTTGACTTAGTAAACGAACTCAGAATGGTTTGAAACTTTGGAAATTGAATACTTGATTTGAAAATATAATAATTACACTTTTAAAAGGTTTAAATGAATTATTTGATTGGAATATAAACTATTTAAAAGGTGACTTGAAATGATAATAAATGAAGTATACCTTTAAATTTAAAAGGTATTTAAAGTTGAATATTTAGATTTGAACTCAAATGATATTTGGTATTTAAAAATGATTTGAAATGAAGTTTTGAAATGATATGATATTTTAAAAATATGGAAATGGTTTGGAATTGATTTAATCTTTATTTTGATAAAGATTTGGATTTGAAATGATATTCTATTTTGAAGTATAAAATGTTTTTAAACTTATAACCACGGGTTATAATAACATTGGGTTGTTAAAGAGACCGGGATCGGATATGGACATACTCTCTGTCTTACCGAAAACCACTTTGGCAACTGTGTACGTGGTGGAGATTCCAGAATAAAGTAGGATGGTGGCGACGTTCTTAAGGTATGTTACGTGGACCCAACTCCCGTGAGTTGGCATAAGGTGGCTAAAACAGGAGCGATCTCGGACCAGTGAGGTAGCACCTCTTCTCGGACACATTTCTTCGATATTATACTCTTACTTGTGATTGATTAAATGGCCATCCTACTATTTGGGAGTGTTGTTCGAGGTCGAATGGTAGTGGCTGCTATGCGTATCCATCTGTCCGTGTGCGTAATTGGTATATCTACCCTGGCATTGCCTAGTTGTGCCGTGTCACCTACCATATCGAGCTTTACTACGATTACGATTTTAAGATCTGACCGCGTTAAGGTTCTCCATCCCCTTAACGCTATTTTCTATATGATTATACTTTACTTATTTAGACACTATTATAATAGCGAATATTACTACATAGTAGATATTTTAACGGATCCTTAGAGGATGGGCGGTCCCAAGCATCTTCTAAGTTACTTGTACCCTTATTACAGTTCGCTTGAGTTGGTTTACATTATATAAGTATATATTGTCCTGACTCGAGTGTTTTTTATTTTGCTTTACGCTCGGGTCAGCTTGAGTTATTCACAGATTTGGATTTCCACTCGCTTGGAGATTTGAATCGCTGGAGATTATCTACTTGTCTTGTCCTATCTATTTCAGTTCCGTTGTTCTACTCAGCTTGTACTTGGTTATTTTATTGAGACTTTTGTTGTACTCTATTTCTTCTGTTGTATCTTATGTAACTCTGACATATTTAGATAGTAGCTTCATGAGCTACTATTTCTTTTACTTCCGCTGCATTATTTTACTCTGTGTCTATGATCTGTGATTATATTTATTTACTGTATATTCTGAGATTTGCCAAATTTTAATTACAACGCGGTATTTTGAGCAATTCAACTCCGGCATGAGTGTCTACCTATACGCTTATAATGGACGCGAATGGTTGAAAATATCGGGTCGTTACATAGTGAATTCTATACTAACGGGGAACTTACAAAGTGATAACAGATATGATAATAATATAACAGGCATATATCATCAATAACTATATAATATAAACAGTAGGATATGGTGTCATATCCCACAGGTGAACGATTACATATAGAGGCATAACATATATAACAATTTAAATAATCAACAGTTCAATTTAGTAGTATATTTGAATTGTCGTTTCAATTGAAATCAAATTTAATAAATATAAGAACGTTAATCGTGAGTGATTGCTCACCTTTCGAGGCTAGAGAGGATTTGACGATAAAAATGGGCTATGAATCCAGGCACGAATTTAAAAGCAAAGCACGATTGAACACAAATCTAAGGAGCAGAACTAATAGCTCAGAATTGACGAAATCGAATCAAACTGGAGTGATGAAGATCAAAGGTATAAGTGAACTCATATATATAAAATATACATATATAGCTATTTATATGTATATAAAATCATATTCTAAATTCTAACACATATTAAATTAAATTTATTTGCACTTTTAAAATCATTGTTTATACTTAAGGTCAATATGGTTTTACATATACACATATCATATAATATTTTTGGGAAGTATCCTCATGTATGCCGATCTGGAAAAACTAATAAGCAAACATATACACTTCTCTACATACTGAAATTTAAAATCTCTATTTATTATAAGAATAAATAGAAATTTACTATATTATAACATATGTAAGCTAACATATTATAAAACTAACGTATAATATATAAAGCAAGCTACACACAGACCTATATACATAACTAAATAATATAGACTAGTATGAATATGTGCAGACAATACCTATAAGTATAATTGAACACGAAATATATATATAATAGGTGTATGCTGCACGAAATCCCTTCTGAGGCCAATATTTAAAATCAAAGATATATATATATATAATCAATACTAAAGTTAAGCAGCCTCCTAGCTATGGAAACAACCAATATGATGATAAAAATGTTTTCATATAGACATAAAACTATATATATTTTGAAAAATCTAATATCAATATATCTGTAAATATATATATATATATAATAGAACCAATAACAAGGGTCAACATATAAATGTATAGCATGCGGAAAATATGCAGACACGGTTAAAATGTTTTTATATATATATTTATATAAGTCTCAATATAAACAGAACTTGTACACAGAATAACATATATACGAGAACTGTCATAACATATAAATGTATATATAACTTCATTTATAAAAATAATATATAGAAAACACTTATATAGAACAACCTATAGTAAAATAATTATATGCCTTAAACACATATACATGAAGACCAATATTTGTACGAAGGCTAAATATATATATGCATATGCAAGCTGATCAACAACATATATGCCGACTCTAATATATATATATATATATATGCATGACTTATAATATACTTTGTAACCATATTACTCCATCTTTCAAAGTTTTATAAAAATGGGTACAGACAAATATACTTGAACCTATTATTACACACACATATATAAAACTAATATATATGAACTTACGTAAATTCTTAGAGATCCAAATATATGTACTAATGCAAGATATATATAAGCTTTTGAAAAAGTTCCTCTTTCTTCCTTTCTTTTTAAACAAGCAAGTATAAATATATATAAACCAATATGACATCTAACAGAACAACAGACTAAACTAACAAATATATAATCTATATATTTTTAAAACCAGTACCTATATATGTAACATCAGATTTTAAAACTGTAAGGGAGGGATGATCATGAGCGACCATTGCACGAGGCCTGGGTCTGAAATGCGACGCTCAACCTAGGTGGCTGTTGCGTTGATAGCGAGGTGGTTCAGGCGATGGCTGGAAAAAAACAGGCGGAGGCGATGCGGTTGTGGGTTTGGGAGGAAAGGAGAGGCCGACGCAAGGCCATGGATCTGGGAAGGAGGAGCTGACAAGGCTCGGTGGAGGGGAAGATGATGGAGATGAGAGGGAGAGCGAGGGGTAGAAGAGAGAGGGGAAGAGCGAACGGCTGCTTGAGCCATGGGAAAATAAGGAGACGCATGGGAAACTCCTGAAAAAAACGAACAAAAAAAATGAGATCAACCCTTTTATATATATATATATATACGTTATTGTATATATATTGTTTTCTCAAATGAAAAGAAGGGGAAGAGATAGTGGCCGCGTGTACAAACTGGAAAGAATATTGGAACCAGTAATGATATTGAATAGTAGGAGCCGATGGTTTAGAAAATATAAAAGGGGAAGCAAGTTTCAAGGCAATAATAAATATAAAAGAGTAACAGTGGAAAGAAAAAAAAGTGCAGAGCAAACGTACCAAAGTAAATATAAACTAAAATGATGGGAATGGTAACATCTGTCCATTGATTCAGCGAAAGTCATTACAACAATTAATGGGTTGATTGGACAGTACGTTTCAAATTTTGAAACCGAAGGAAGAAATAAGTCACAATTTATGGTACCGTTACAACGAACAGTTTATTGTTTCCATCGTATACCAGGCCTCAAAATACAGAAATGAATATACCGCAAGGATCAGCATGACGAGACGATCAAAACGGTATACAGATATTAGTGGTACGATCATTCTATCAAAAGTCGATACGGACACTGATATACATTGCTATTCCGTATGGAAAAATCAAAACGGAGCTAGAAACGTCCGAAATTTGTGAAACGAATTATGCAGTCTTATTCAGAGTGTTCTAAATAAATTTTCTCATGTTGACATATTTAGGTTTCGGAATACTTTCAAATTCAATTGTTATTAACTGATTTAAACTGAAATAAAATTACACAATAAAATAAACTCTAATATTTTTCTGATGAAAGTTTACCCATTGCCATCTTAAAATAGACGTATTCCAAATAATAATTTTTTATTTTCAAATTTTATTGTTTAAAATTTAACAAAATTTCAATTAATTTAATAAATAAAATCGCTAAAAGTTTTGGGTCGTTACATATTATTTTATTCGCGTAAAAAGGAATAAAATGAAATTAACATTTACAGGCTAAATTATAACGTAAATAGATGCAAATAAATGTGAATAACCGTAAATAACTGTAATTAACTGAATAAAATAGCTAAATAAAAATAGCTGAATAAAATTGACTAAAAAGAACTTTAAAAATTAACTGTAAATAACTTATATAAAAATTGTCTCAAAATTGCAGAAAAGCTACAACTATTGAGAACCGTATTATTTTAAATTACTTAAAAATCTAAAATAATTACTAAACACTCAACTATGGTCCTTAGCTCTATTCCTTGGTTTTCCTTGATCCACTTCTAAAGTGTAGAATATTTTTATCAAAAAGATCTTCTCTTTAGAAACATATTCTATTTAGGGTCCAGCCTTAGGCAATGAACCCAGATAGGAGAAAATGTGAATGAGAAAATAGCTAGGCCTAGGGTCATATTTATAGTGTAGTTTAGGGATCTCAGACCGTTGGATTTGATGATTAAATCTGGTGCAACCGCGCCATAGGCTCACTGGGAACCGTTAGATGAAAGCACGAACACACAGGATTGGAGAAAAATTGGAAAAACAAGTCACGTTCGAACCTGGACAAATTCACGTTCAAATACAAAGGCGGGTCGAACTGGGTGTCGACCCATACATGTGGTAGGTCGACCTATGCACATTAGGGGTCGACCCTAAGGTCAACCTTACCTATATATATATTCTTCTTTTTGTTCATTTCTTGTTTAATTCGTATCTTCTTTGTTTTAGTTCGGATTTTGATAAACTATATATGGAAATTGACCAGAAAATTACCATGGACATAATGGTGCAACTCCCGTGGCTCAATTCTAAAAATTTCACAAACTTATTTTATTATTTAATTAATTCGTTAATTAATTATTATAGCGTAAATTTTGGGTTGTTACACCTCTAATATTATAATAATGTCTAGAATACAAATACTTATTAATTATAGCCGAAATTGTTAAATTAATTGAATTCCAGCATAATAGGTATAAAACAAAAACCATAAAGGCTCGTATTGGAGAATGGATTCCATATAATAACTGAGCTACTTGGGTACCGCCCATCACGGTGCATCTCTAGATAAAATAACACCGAGGACCTTGCTTGGGTCCTCTGCCAACACAGAACCGACCTACCCCTTACTAGATAGTACCGAATATGACCACCCCTCATTTGGTTCCAAAGCATACAAATGCGAGATAATTTCGACTCTAAACAGGGATGATCATACCCAACTTTGGAGCGACCTACTTAGCCCTGCTACATCTCCCCTGTTTTAGTCATTCCAGGTTGATGAGGCTTGAGGCTATGTTTTACCTTTATATAGCACTTCCCACTTGGAATGCTAACACTACCCTCCAGGCAAACAATGCAATGCCAGTATTAATCCATACAAGTTCATTTTGGGACCGAACGAAATGCTTGAGAGCTCCGTCTTCAATTCCATCGTCTTCAAGTTGTCTTCACTTCAAAACCCTGGAGTTGTATCGAAGTGGTTTTCGGATAACATATCCAATCCACGTCTCTTCGAAACAACGTTCGATAATTTTTGGTAAACTCAACCTCGGTTCTTTTGGAAATAAACAGTCAAAGATAAGAGCGAAGAACACCTCCTAACCGTTAGTGGACAGATTTTCTTATCATTGTCCTAGGAGAAGGTAATGAGATCTATATGCACAGTACTGCATCATTGGAGATGACTGTGCCATATGACTCACGTGTTTCTCCTAGATATTTCCAAAGTTACGTTTTGGATCCAAATACGGTAGTCGGTTATTTAACTAACGAACAAACAAACATTCAAATCAGGAATTTAAATTCCACAAGGAACAATGATTAAGCACATAAGCAACCACTAACTTCCTTTTAATTAATCTTTTATTAATTAAATTCACTTTGTAAATACTTGAATCAAAATCCTTTTTAGAAACAGGGATTTATATATCCATAAATCCTTGTTTCTCAATACTTGCAAAAATATCCATATACTTATCTCAACGGTGTAAGTATATTCTCCAAACATTGGGGAAGAT
The DNA here is from genome assembly GCA_030737815.1 of Allium fistulosum. NCBI lineage: Eukaryota > Viridiplantae > Streptophyta > Magnoliopsida > Asparagales > Amaryllidaceae > Allium > Allium fistulosum. The sequence continues at coordinate 1,153,425,884 of CM060905.1, forward strand.
TTCCTTTTTATACAATTCTAAAATCATTTATAAACTCCATTATACATCCACAAAACCATTTATAAAACTCCTTTTATAAATCTATAAAAATCTTTTATCTTTTTAACCAATCTTCCTTTATGTTGTCTAAAACATCTTATAAGATTCCTCTTATAAAAACCACATCTGTTTATAAAACTCCATTTATAAATCTCGAAAACAATTATAAATAAATTCTAATCATTTACTTTTAACACTACTATATACTAATAACATTATAAATCAATAAATATTAACTTTAAACATCTTAAAATGATAATTAATAAATTCCAAAACATCCTTAAATAAACGATAATAATTTATCTTCGACATTATTATAAATAATAATAATAAATTTCCAAAAATTTATTGATAAATAATTATGATTAATTTAAAACCATAATAATAATTTAAACAATTAACTTTTCAAAATATTATAATATTGATAAACAAATTTAAAACAATTTTACTATAAATTCACAATCTTTAAAGCATGAATATACTTCTTTGATAAAAATCCCTTCTTACATTTCAACATAATCATTTCCATATTTATAAAACTATGTTTTATAAATCTCCTTCTATTTTATAAAACTTCCTTTTTACAAAATCCCTTTTATTTATAAAGCCCCATTTATAACTCTATCCTCTTATAAATCTCACTTTCAAAATGGAATCAACTATTTTTCTAAAACAACATTCCATATATTACTATAAATCCACAATTGTGATTTTTTTTCCAAATTTATCCAGTGATAAAGTTTACCTTTATTTATAAACACTGTTTATAAATCTATCCTTTTATAAATAAATACGATAATCTTCACTTTGTTTTAAAAGGCTACCTTTATACATTTTCCCATTTATGAACTTCCACATTTATAAATAAATCTTGATATATTTTTGTGTATACACACATCATTTTGTATAAAATGGTTAATAAATAATTATACTAAATTAGTTCTATCTGCTTTCAAAACTAAATTTCTTTATGAAAATAACGGACTTATATAAGATTTTTAAGAATCTTTATCCACACTTCAAAAATCTTTATTTAAAATATTCCATAAAACTATTAATTTATAATCTCTAATTTATTTTTAAAATAAATTTTCTACTTTAAATAATTCAAGAAAAATTGTTAAAAACATATATAATTTCCAAAATCACTTTGAAATCCCTTTTTAAATTAAATCATATTTTCTTATAGTATTTTAAAATGCCAAAGATAAGGCCCAGTTCTACTAAAGCACTAAATAAGCAAAATCATATCCATGACATCAATTTTGGCATCCAACATATCATATATCAAATTATACGAAAAATAAAATCAACAGTGGATCCCTCTTACCTGTCCCTCTGCATCACATACATATATAATCAAATAATATAAATTAACCGCTTCGAGGTAGGATTGTAAACAAAGGGTCATCCGCTCTTACACATGAATGTAGTAGGGCCTCATCCGCTCCAGGGGCGGGAATATATCCAAACCAACAATATAAAATAGTAAATCATCCAAACAGTCAATAACAATCAATAATAAAATATCCACACATCCGATAAATAATTTTTTTTGACTATATAATATTTTTGATTAACCAAAAAGGTGAGATTAACTCACATTGATTCCAGAAGTCGCCAAAGCGCTCTAGTTCGAACTAAAATAGAACGGACGTTCAATTTTAACCCAAATTTCTATGATCTCCAAGTCTATCCAATTCAATTCCATAGCGTACTATTCGTCGATATGATCGCAATGCAATCTATCGCATTCGATTTGGACCTCGTAGGAAAAAGTTATATCATATATAAGTTTAACAATTTTTATTTACCAATTAAATATGTTAATTATATAATTAATACATACCCATGTCTAAACCTTTTTCCCTCTTTCATGCTTCCATTTCTAGGTCGTGCTTCCTCTTTTTTTTCTCGTTCGATCACGACCTTCCTGGCCACCACCGCCATCGCCTGCGCCTACCGCCAACGCTCTGCCTCAGCCTACGCTCGCACCGCCCACGCGCGTGACCTAATTGCTGAAAAAATGAACCCATGCTGCCACGAACGCACCCCCTTAGCCCCCGCCTCTTGCGATCGCACGACAATCCATCTGGTCATCGAGTCGAGCTCCCCATGCGCACGTTCCTTCAGTTGAAGACGTTGGCCAATTCAGCCTCTAGAGGCTCCGATGAACCATGGCCCTTGGATGGCCTTGAGTTAAAGGCGGATGCAATTCAATTTTAGGGTTTAAAGTTTGCAAATGAAAGTTTTAATGGCCTTATATAGGAAATTTCCAATACACTATTCACCCGTTAACTTTTCAAACTCAAAATGAGGCGTGCCGCCTGGCGTTCTATATGTAATACCTTTATTCCAAACACAATGGAACTAGTCTCGAGACCTAATTTGATCATATATAGAAGATAACTTTTCAAACCCAGTTATAATATTAAAATTACTAAAATTAATTTCTAAGCATTTCGATCTCGCATGCCGAAACGATACGTCAGATCACTACAAAATTCGACAGCATACTATAATTTATTATTGCAGGTCCAATGAAACTGATTTTGTCCAATTCCGAGATAGTGCTTCGAAAGGCTATTTTACACGTTAATTAAAACGAATTATTATAAAGCCCAAATTAATCACCTTTTGTAACGATCGGGATTTTCGACCCTAAAAAATCGACACTAATACGTCCACTGTATTTCATGCCAAGCAATCGAATGCCGTAAAAACCGATTGTTAGGGAAAAAGAAAGAAGGAAAAAGATAAGAAGAAAACTAAACAACACAGAATCACACAGTGGAACGAATAATCTATAATTTACAACAAATCTTTACACAAAAGTCGAACTGTAATATATGTATATATACAGAAATCAATCAGAGTATACTAACCTATTCAGCCAAGACAGTTGTAACAGTCTTCCCTTACAATTGCTGATAGATACAATAATGAACACATCGGAAAAATAGACCATCAACGTGAATACGTCTCTAGGCCTCCATCTCGTTTCCTGAAGCTCCAAACATCCAATATAAAACTATAATATGCTCGGTCTGACCCAAGCATTATAATAAAATAACACCCGAGTCAGTCTGGAAAACCAGCGTGAGATAACATACCCAATTGGATTTTAAAGTTATAGAAAAACCTTTGAAAATCAAGAGTATCTCGTAAGACCACACCGCACATAAACACAGACGGGTTTTTACCTTACGATAACCAAAACATTTCATATAAAATTCTCTGATATTATATAATGTCTAAGATACAAATACTTATTAATCTTAGCCGAAATTGTTACATTAATTAAATTCCAGCATAATAGGTATACAACTAAAACCATAAAGGCTCGTACTGGAAAATGTATTTCATATAATGACCGGGCTACCGGGGTACCACCCGTCACAGTGCATCTCTAGATAAAACAACACTGAGGTCGAACCTATCGACCCCTACCAACACATAACTGGCCTACCCCTTACTGGATAGTACCAAATATGATCACCCTTCCATTAATGGTCCCCGAAGCATACAAATGAGAGATAATAGCGACTCTAGATAGGGATGATCATACCCTACTTGGGAGCGACCCACTTAGCCCTGCTGTATCTCCCCTGTTTTAGTCATCCAGGTTGATGAAGCTTGAGGCTACATTTTACCTTTTATATAGCACTTCCCACTTGGAATGCTAATACTGCCTTCCAGGCAACAATGTAATACCAGCATTCATCTATACAAGTCCATTCTGGGACTGAATGAAACACTTGAGAGCTCCATCTCCAATTCCATCATCTTCAAGATGTCTTCACTCGAAACGCATTCGTTGGATATAAGTGGTTTTCGGATAACATACCCGATCCCGGTCTCTTCGAAACAACATTCGATAATTTCCGGTAAATTCAACCCCGTTTCTTTAGGAAATAAACAGTGAAAGATAAGATCGGAGATCACCTCCTAACCGTTAGTGGATGGATTTCTTTACCATTGTCCTAGGAGAACGAAACGAGATTTTTACGCACATTACAGCATTATCAGAGATGACTGTGCCATATAACTCACGTGTTTCTCCAAGTGATTTCCAAAGTTATGTTTGGGTCTAATTTTGATAGTTGGTTATCTTACTATCGAATAACAAACATTCAATCAGGGATTTATTTCATAGGGAAAACCAACATTAGTTAGGCATATAAGCAATCACTAGCCTTTTTTATTATAAAATTCTTTTATACATTTCAATCGCTCATAAATTCTTTTTATACATTTCTAAAATCATTTATAAAGCATTTATAAATCCATAAAACCATTTATAAAACTCCTTTATAAATCTATAAACCCAATTCTAAAATTCGTTTATAAAAATCTAACCATTTATAAACTCTTTCACCTTGTAAATAACCTTCCCTTAAATCTTCAAACCATTTTATAAACTCCTTTATAAAATCCAAGTCTTTCAACCCTATTCATGGGTCTCGGAAAGATTTATAAATAATTAAAAATCTTTTACTTCTAAACATCATTATATAGTAATAATTATTAACAAAAAACATTATAAGCAAATGAAAATTATTAACTTTAAAACAGCTTAAAAATAATAATTAATAATTTTCAAAATATTATTTAAGAACCAATAATAATTAATCTTTACCATTTTTACAAATAATAATAATGTATCTTCAAAACCTTATTAATAATCCTTATCATTAATTCCAAACCATAATTATTCTTGAAATAATCAACCTTTCCAAAATAATAACATGTTGATAAATTCTTTAAAACCGTATTAACTATAAACAAATAATTTTAAAACAATACTAATATAATTATATAAACTTAGATTATATTAATATAATTAAATACTTTTAAAACAATAGTAATATAATTAAATACTTTAAAACAATATTACTATAATTAAATACTTTAAAAAAATATTAATGTAATTAAAAAAATTTAAAACAATATTAATATAATTAAATACTTTAAAACAATATTAATATAATTAAATATTTTAAAAAAATCAATATAATTAAATAACTTTAAAACAATTTTAATATAATTAAATCCTTTAAAACAATATTAATATAATTAAATAACTTTAAAATAATAATAATATAATTAAATACTTTAAAACAATATTAACGTAATTTAATACTTTAAAAAAATATTAATATAATTAAATAACTTTAAAACAATGTTAGTATAATTAAATCCTTTAAGACAATACTAATATAATTAAATAACTTTAAAACAATATTAATATAATTAAATAACTTTAAAACAATATTAATATAATTAAATAACTTTCAAATAATATTAATTGTAAATAAATCATCCTTTTTTGAAAAAAAACAATATATTTCTGAAACCCATTTTCGGATTTAAAATCATTTCCTGTCTTAAGCCCAATTTCAGTTCAATTGACAATTTATGGTACTTCAAAATACTGATTCCAGGCAAATAGCCGCCAAACGCTCAACCAACATTGATATTGATTTTCTATAATCATTAGGTTTTTGTTTTTAAATATAGAACAATGTTATAACCATAGTATTCACAATCAGGTTCATTGTGCAATAATCCATATAGAAGGAATATTATCGAAACAATTCAACAAAATCAAGGAATCCCGTTGGATCCCTCCAACCTATTTCCCCCTGCATCACAAACATTATATTATCATAAAATATAAATCAATTGCTTCGAGACGAGATTCATATACAAAGGGTCATCCATTTTTACACGGGAACTTAATAGGATCTCATCCGCTCCAGGGGCGGGAATATATCCAAAACAACTAATAAATATAGTAATTCATTCAAACAATCATTCAACAATTTTTATATATCATACTAGTTAACCGAAAAGGTAAGATTAACTCACTGAAATTTCAGTTGTCGCTGGCGCGCTCTGGCTCCGTTTGAATTCTAACGATGTTCGAATTCATCGTAAAATTCCATTAGCCCTAATCTCCACCAAACCAATTCCATATTGTTGTTCACGTCAATACGGTCCTAAATCAAAAATCCGTGGGTTAAACGGACTCCGTATGAGGGAGTTAAACTTTTTTTTTTAAAAGTTTAGACTTTTTAAACTAAACTAATTTAAATAAACTAAATTATTACTTAACTTAAATAAACTCTCACCCATTCCTTGGCCCAAGGCCCAAACACTGTGCAAAACCCGCAGGCATTTTCTTGCTCACGTTTCCATGCTTGAACACATTCCACATCCATGCACATATGTCGATTCCCTCTCACGACCACGTCTCCATCTCCGCTCAACTATTTAATGAACCGTCTTCGTCGGTGCATCACACGTTGTCTAGTCTCCTCATCTGACTCCAACATCCCAAGCTCGGCATCCCTTTGGAAACACAGTCCCGCTTTTCTCTCGTCAGCAAGTCCCGGCCACCACGACCTCCACACATCACCGTTTCAAGTGTAACAAAAACAAAAAAGCGTAGCTTGCTTTGTCTTCTACAACTTCTGTATAGAATATTTTGGCTAATTGTGAGTGTTTGAAGAGTTATTGGAATGATTAAAATAAAAAGGAATGTGGCTCTATGTCTACATATTTCATGCAAAAATGAAAAGGTTGAAAAAAAGAATGTATCCAACTCCTCTTCTTGTGTGTGTTTCTTTTTCTATCTCTTCCCTCTTTTCATGCTTGTTCCTCATTTGTATTTGCAATGAAAAATTAAAATGAAGCACGTGCCTCATTTCCTCCCCTTTATTCATGCGTCCCCATGTTCTCCATGCAACTCCTTCCCTCCATGCACAAGCACCTACCGTCATTCGCCCACTCTTCTTTACCCGCACACACATGAACACCTCTACCATGCACAGTACACACACCTTACATGTTTTCACTCATCCACATGTAACACACACAGTTGAACACACATGCATGTACAAGAAAAGGAAAAGGAAAGGGAGCGGAAAGGAAAATGAAAGAAAGAAAACAAAATGGAATGTAAAGTGCGTCTCTCTTTCTTATTGTGTCCATTTTGTATATAGATGAAAATGTGAAAGTGCCTCTTTCCCCTTGCGTGCATTTTCATTCTAAAAGAAAAAGGAAAAAAAATTTAAAGTGCTTGTGTGTGTCTATCTCCTTTCTTTCCCTCATGCATGCTGCGCTCATCCATGCATAAAAAAACGTAAATGTGTGTGTATATATAGGTAGCAAATACTTTATATCTAAAAGCATCTCCAATAGTTGCAATTCAGGACTGAATATTACAAAAATCACCTCTAGTCGTTCGTTCAACACTGAATATTAAGCTTAACATTCAGTTTTCAATTCAGAAAACTGAATTGGGTTTGGGTGCCCATTTATTGGGCACCCAAGCCCTGGCGCCCATTTAATGAGCGCCAGGGCTTGGGCGCCCAATAAATGGGCACCCAAGCCCTCTCCCCTGCCAACTGGTCTATGGGGAAGGGGGTTGGCGCCCAATTAATGTGCTCCTGAGGCCAGGCGCCCATTTAATGGGCTCCTGGCCCTTGGGGAACTCAGCCCAGTTAAGGACTGAATATTTAGTCTCCTGAATATTCAGTCCTTAATGGACTGGAGATGCCCTAAGTAATCCAAATCAATCCAAGTCATGTTCAAGTACAAGTAAAGATATGGCAAAGTTATGGGTGAAGAGAAGTGAGTGAACTGAGAGAGTATGGTGTATGTATGTGTACTGTGTGTATTTTTTGTTTTAGAAAAGTTGATTTTAAAAAGTAGGATTCCGCGGTACCCCGCCACACAATAACACGTTCGCGTACGAGCTGCGAACAACAAAATAAAATACGATCGCGCAAAACAATGCTTTACGATCACAAAACAATAATAAAATAGACAATTTAACTTATTATGTAAAGTTTCAAAAATACATCATCAAAAATTAGGTCTTAATTTGAAATACATATTTTACTATAATTTAATTCAAATCTGAATATTTAAATAATTTAAATATTCAATTCGATGACCCAAAAATACGGGTCGTTACATCTTTAAATCTAAATTAAAAGTTTACTACCTTCATTTTTATTTAAATAGAATTTCAACCAACTTTCGAAATCATTTTCATTTACATAAAATTCAAGGTTTAATTATTTAGACAATTTCCAATACTAATTTTAATACTTTAATTATCTCATAAATTGCTATATGTGAATTCAAGTTATTTAACTTATAACTTAACTTGTCAATATTTAAAATCAATTAAATATTTCAAATGGAATGACTGAAATTCCGGGTCGTTACAGTAACATTGTGTATAGTCTTTTAATATTATATGTTATCATTCCATTGTGAGATTCTGATGTTTCTGTTCTCCTCTTTCTTATTCCTTTTCTTTTCTTCATTTTCTTTTATCCTAACAGTCGATCTTTCTGGCACTTAGGTGTTCGGCACATGAATACCGTGGATATATTAATGTCAACATTTGGGCGCTAAAAATGGCGGTCGTTGCCGTTGGTATTAGAGCTAAAGATTAAGCGAGAAACTTGGCTTTGGTTGGGTGTAACTCACTAAGAGGTAGGGTAATGGAATGCCCTATTATGATTTGAGTGTATTATATATATGAGAACGCGTATATATTTGATCTATATTAGTAATATATAAGTATAGGTTGATAGTCTAGTCAAATTTATGTAGTGATTAATGATGTTCATTATCATCCCTTATTTACTGGCTTAGTCACGCTCGGCTAGTTTATGAGTATTTATTATTGTTTGTTGATTTATAAGTAGTTTACCTTTCTGCTACATGGGTTGGGTAGATAGTAATTATTGGAACATAAAAACAAACACATTGTGAAATAAGTTTTACAGTTTGACTATAAGGTATTAAGTGATAATGTTTGGTTAAAAAGTTAACTTTAAGAAGATGTTTATTATAATCAAAAGGAAAGGTGAGATATTTTGGAATAAATATTTGTGAAAAGGTTTTAAATAAGAAAGTGACCTTATATAAATATGGTTCATAAGGTATTCTTTATAAATAAAAAAGGATTTAAACCGAGAATTTGAGAACTTAAATCCCGGTGTTTTGAAAATTATTTCCAAAGTTTTTAGAGAAAATAGTAATAGTATTATTTAAAAGTATTTATGAATAGAAATATTTTAAAAGGGGTTTTAAATAAAACAGGAAGTACTAAACTCACTTCTATCGCTAGAAAATAATTCAAGTGACGACTGTAGTATCATCGACGTTCATTTTCAACTTTTATACTAAAGGATGCTACAAAGTAGTTTTGGTAAAACAAATTTTGATTTAAATCTCAAAAGTATTTTTTAATGTACAAATGCTTTAAGTATATATTATTATTTCAAAATGATTTGAAATAAAATCCGGTGTTTATTTCTAAATTTTCTTATTAAGTTATTTTGTGAACGTATGTATCCTTTGCATTAGGACAATTTGGGTTGTGCATTATGTTATGATATGTTGTTTGGTAGTTTTCGTTTTTTGAAATAAAACAGAATTATCCGCCATTTTGGACAGTCGGAAATTTTCGAATTGGTATAGAAATTTAAAGCTAAGTAATTTTGTAAAAATATAAAAATGAGTTTTTGTAAGTCTTAAATTGAGAAGATTGTAAAAATTTAACAATTGTAAAAATTTATTGAACATCCTTATTAAGTAAAATATATAGGATGTTTTGTATATACTCTTAGGATGTAGTGGAGTATTATATGAATATGAACTTAAGTTATGGAATGGTTTTTTAAACAAGGATATGTCTTTTTAAAATGTTTAAAAAACTTAAGTAATGTTTTATGAAATGATTCATAAATGATTAGTATTGAAGGAGATTGCTATTTGTGTAAAATGAATGTGATTTAAAATATAAAGTAATTGGTGTCGTTAAGAAACCAATGGAATAAAGTACGTAAATTATACATAGATCATTTTATGCCTATGACAATTCTTGATCTAGATTCGAGTACCTGGTTTTTTGGTGGTTTACATCGGTTCGAATAAAGATTTTTCATTCGATTCTTGATGCCGAACACTTAATACAGATTCTTGATATGACCCCGAAGTCTTCTATCATAGTATACGGTAATATAAGAAAACATAGGTTTCTAATCAAGGAACCTGATCGGAGTTCGTATTAGGGAGATCAAGTGATCTGTACTAGTTTGGAAGTGAAATTTATATGATCGGGCAACTGATCGGATTTGATATTGCATACGGATGGACCATGTACACCGTACGAGCTTTAGATATTTGTATATTGTGTTGTTGGCTTATGATGAGTTTGGGGAACGACTCTTCAAATTGTTTAATGTGGCATGAATAATTGACTTGGTAATTGTTGGAGTCAAAATAGACCACCAACACCCAATTATACGTGAAAGCACCAATATCTAATCACAGATCACCGATAGTATATGATGTAGAGAATATAATATTAAGAATAATCAAATTAAAATAAAAGAAAGTAAAAGAGACAAGTTTTATAGTGGTTCCGCTAACTCTGGCCTATGTCCACTCCAGAACAATCCTTTTTATTATACTGAAATTTGATTGCAGTTACAATCCAAAATTCCAGAAAAATTCCAGAATAAAAATGGCAGTGTCCCCTAGGTAGAAGATAAAGAGAAGCAGAGTAAAGGTCCCCTTTTTGAAGCCAAGCCTGCTGTATTTATAGGTGAAACTTCAACTACAGGTCTTCTCACCTACATAGGCCAACCATAACGATCGGCAAGCCTAATTCGTCAATAAATAATGACCAGCATAGTCATACCGATCGTTATCCCTCCATCCAAATCAATGTCGATCGTACCCTTTCCACCTTGTTACACCGTCCCATCTTCCTCCACTATTCTATACTGATCCATCTTTCACGAAGCATGCCGACATATCTCCTCCATGGAGACATGCCGATCCATCCCTCCACATGAAGATATGATAAACCTTCCTCCCTCTTGAGTATGTCGATCCTTCACCCCTCACGAGTATGCCGATACTTCCATATGTAGCCTGGAAGGTATGCCGATCCCTCTAAGGCATGCCGATCCATGGCACTTAAGTTATTATGCTGATCCCTAATGCTTTAGGGTATTACGCCGATCCAACCACTTCCACTGTATTCCATACCGATCCATATCACAAAACTCCAATATGCCGATCCCTTATACTACTATCAGAGCCGATCCATCCATTATGAACAATGCCGATCCATACTTTGCCGAATCTTCCTATGGCGATCCTTACTATGCCCCTCAGAACTATGCCGATCCATGCTATGCTAATCCAATCTATACAGATCCATAGTACACCGATCCCTTTTATTTGCTAGACCACTTAAGTATACCGATCCATTGCTTGTGCAAACATACCAATCCCTCAGCTTTTACCTGTACTGAACCCTTTCTTCATGAATTATGCCTATACCGATCACTTCTTATTAAAACATGTTGAACCCTTCAGCATAACTTCCCAAACCAATAAAACATGCCGATCCAATCTTTGTCCCATATTTCTAGTATCCTGCATTGTTTTCTACCAACTCTATCCAATTCTGGCTTTGTGTTATTATCTGTTGTTGATTATCCATCCATCCATTTAAGCCAAACCCGTGATATCCCAGCCTTGATAACCACGAAGTCTATTGTGTTAAATCCTCCTGCATACGGTTATGCCAAAAGGCGGGTTAACACTGCTCCCCAAAACATGCCTTCCGATAGGAAAGCGTGTTTTGTATTGTCATAAATCCAAAATCCGAAGTCCGTAATCCATTGATTGTCATATTTTCCAATCCTGAATCCAATCCATTGCCGATCTAATTCCTTGATCTCTTCGGATCAGTAGCGGAATCAATGACTGTTCTGAGTCGATATCAAATTCCGAATCCATTAACCAAATCAACGATCCCTCTGGATTATTTTAACCAAATCCGGGACCACTCCGGGTCCATATCCAAATACTTAGACCTCTCTGGGTCATTTAATCCAAATCCCGGACCGCTCTAGGTCCATATCCAAATCCTTAGACCTCTTCGGGTCATTTAATCCAAATCCGGGATCCCTCCGGGTCCATATCCAAATCCTTAGACATTTTCGGGTCATTTAATCCAAATCTGGGACCACTTCGGGTCCATGCCCAAATCCTTAGACCTCTCCGAGTCATTTAATCCAAATCCGGGACCGCTCCGGGTCCATGCCGAGCACAATCCATACTCGATGACCTAAGTAAGTCGATCCTATTGCTCAACGATGAAGCGACCTACCCCTTTCTAGACATAGTCCATACCCGACGATCTGTTGGGTTCTTGTGAAGACCCAAAATTTTTTGAGATAAAAATAATTTTGAAATGAAAAAGAAATTAAATTGGTTAATAGAAAATAAATGAAGAATAAAATAATTTGAAAATGTATATCAAAAGGGGAATAATTATTTCAATAAATAATAATGAGAAGAAAAATAGCTAAAGTATGAATGAGTTTTAAATACACATATCTTATGAATACTATAAATTTAAGTGGCCAGAAAAATGTAGGGTAATAAAATAACTTCTCTTGATAATTAAAATGCATAAAAAACTAGTCAAGTAATATTTATGAGTGTGAATGCATTTTTGAAATAAATCAAGATAGATGATAAAAAATATGTTAGCTAAAAATCAAGCTTACAAAAGAAATAAGGAAAAATATATATAAGGCTGAGCCACATAAAAATAATGTGCAGAAAAATCATGCAAATGGCATGTGCACAGAAAAGCAATGAGGCAACTGATTTACTAGAAGTAGAAACCAAAAGAAAATGGCACTTTTAGCCATAAATTATACACATATGATTCTCTGAATAAGGTAAGGACAAAATGGGTTTTTCCTTCAATAAAACCCTAGCAAAATGATTTAAATCAAGGAAGGGGCAACAGTTGTTTCTGGGGAGAAAACAGAGGAAACAAAAATAAAAAAAAAGAATAAAAATAAGCTCACATTGTCTTCAGGACTGAGTATTCTCGGGGACGAGCACACTCACTTATGAGATTTGAGGCACTAAGACCCATGCTAAGGGCAGCCAAGTTATTTTCATATATAAATTCTATTATAATTTTCTGTTTGATTTTATTCTCTGAATAAATGCATGTTAATCATGGGTGATATTTTGATTGAACTTTTGATTGAAGTTTTGATTTGTCTTGGTTTGATAAGATTGTTTCAGTCTTTTGTTTTAAAATACAAGTAATCAAACATGTATTCAGATCATAGAAGTGGATTTTATGATCCAGTTTTATGTGAGAAATAAACTGAATGTTTTACTGAGAAATGGGATATCAAAGAAAAATGAGCAGGCAGTGTGAATAATGAGATTTATGCTTATGCCTAGTTTATATTAAATGGTATGAACAATGCAGTATCATGTATAGGTGCTGAGTTGTTCCTATTATAAGTTAATAAGTTTTTATGGGTTTTTCTCAAAGAAAAATCATGTCCTGTGTTCTCAGTAAAATAAGTAAATAGGATATATATATATATATAGCTTCATCAGATTTATGTGAGATATAGGAATACTTCTGTAAATAAATATGTATGTAAGTTTCAGAAAATATGATTAGAATAAATTAACCTTGGGATGGGATTTAGTATTTTGCATGGAAGCTTGATATGTCTGATTAGAACCCCTGGTAGAGTTTCATAAATGTTGATTCATGAGAGGAGGGAGAGAATACAAAGCATTTCAAGTGATAATAAAATTCTCAAAAGATAAATAAACATGGTCTCTAAATTATAAGAATAATTTAGGAATGGTGCCTTGATCTGCTCATCATCAGGAGGATGATGGGTATGTGCATGACTTGCTAAAGTCCTGTAGGCCTCTGTGTAAAGGGATAACATAACTGAGCCCCTTTACAATGCACACATGGTGTTCAAAGGCAAGGAGTTAGACCAAACCAAAAATGTAAAAAGAAATGAGATGAGATTGATCAATAAAGCTATGGGAATTGGAAATAAATCCATGGGAGTATGTACATGAAAATCTGGATGAAGTGAATGCATGGTTGTTTGGGTGTATGATTGATAGATAAGCTTACCAATGCTCAGATTTTAGTATGAATTAGTTTCTCATTAAACTGATATGTTATCTATGTGGCTTTAAGAATTTACAAAATGCTTAATATGTGATTTCACTCATACCAGAAATTTATTTCTGACCCTATTTGTTGCTTTGTAACATTTGGGGTGTCTCATTTTTATTGAGGCAGCTCTAGATGTTGCTGCAGGAAAGGAAGCATGAGAAACTTGCTTGCATGGATATTTTAAGATTTACTTGCATTTAGAATGCTTAAGAAATTTGGCAGAAATATTGTAATAATTAGGCCAGGCAAAACTTCATTATGTTTTAAGTATTTTCTAGACTGATATGTGCTTATTTTTATGAGTAAAGGATATGTAAAAACTTTAGTATTATATATATGTGTGTTTGTGGGTTTCTGTTTTAAGTAACTGATCTGGATAATCTCTGGTGAAGTATGATATAGGGGATCATGCCATATAATTTGATATGTGATCATGTCTCCCTTGGCAATGTTTAATGAGCCTTTAAGATGGTAAAGTAGAAATAATTATAGAAAGAAAGGACAATAGAATATTCAATGAATCTTTTAAAGATTGAGTTGAACCTAAACTGGGCTAACCAGAAAAGCATGATCATGACTTACAATTGATATAAGTATATGTCAAGCTTGAAAATGAAACTTGTAATTCTTAGTCTAGGCATTTGAATTGCAGTAGAAGTTTGCATTGCTTTGTGTAGTAGATCCATATGCATTTTGTAAAACTAGTAGGTCTCACAGCACTATGCTTAACACACCTTACTATTTAGATACATGACTCAAGTCTGAATGCATCTGGTCATGACCAACCTGAAGCTATTAAAATAACTTGTAGTCCTATTTGTAATATGCAAGACCATCACTTCACAACACTTTAGACACCACCACTTATTGTTTAAGAGAACATCAGCCGTCTACCCAATAGGTTCACATGAGAATTTTGTATTAATTTGGCTTGTAACATAGCTTTGATTATTTTGTCTTCAAATATATGCTAAGTCCTAGATTAGTATGTGAGTTTGCATTTGTACTCTGCCTAAATATATATTTATTTCTCTGCTTGGTCTTCAATCCAGTTTAACACTTGATTATTCATATGATCCTTGCATAATATATAAATCAAAATATGAATATCCTTACCTGACACAAAATTGTTTGAATTTGAATTATGAACCCCGGGCTAATCTTCAATGAATGAGTTAGTTTAAACACCCTTTTATTTAGCATAGAACAAATAGTGGTAAATTGTAAAATCCCAGAATCCAAATATATGGCTTGAAAATCCAGGAACCAAATAATTTGAGAAGTAAAGCAAGAAAATAAGTAAAATGGTATTATTTGATCTTATAATCAAGCTTGAGTTTTAATTAAAAAAAAATAAAGGAAGAATGAACAGAAAGGGCTATGTGACACTAAATCTCTTGAGTATGAGAAATAAGGTGTGATTAAATTTCTTTGCAAATTTAAATTACTCTGATAGGCAAAGAGTCATTTATATATCTTCATATATATAAATGATATGATTTAGTTATACACTGATATGTTTATATTGGTAAGATTTTGGATCTTGGGGAAATAGATTAAGAGAAGTGATTTATTGTATTGAAAAAAAAATCACTGCGAACAAGTGATCAGAAAAGAGGGTCACTTCAGTTGGTATCAGAGCTATGTTATTAAACATAGTAGAAATAAAGATCAAATTCTCTTATCAGACTAAAATCTTATGAGACTAAATACATAACACTATTTTCAGTATAAATAAAACTACTGAAATAATTAAATTACAAATTAAACTAACTATTTATGTAAAAATTGTATAGCAAATCATGGTAGGAAGACCACCAAGTCATGGAGCAGGACCCTCCAATACAACACCAATGGTTAATTTGCAAGATTTGGTGAGGGTATTTAGAGAAGGAGCAGTGCACAGGGAAGAGAATCCTCATGAGGAATTAGCTAAACTATTGAAGACATTTTCAAACTTAGGAGGCAAGGATTTTGAAGGCACTGAAGGGGTTATGGGTGTGCAGACATGGTTGAGAACTTTAGAAAGAATATTTGCAGACATTCAAATTAATGATCAAAGGAAGAGGCAGATAGCTTCAAGAAGGCTCAAAGGAGCAGCACTAGATTGGTGGGAGGTGATCATCACAGGAAGGCCAGAAAATGAGATAACATGGGATCAATTCAAGGAGATGCTTGAGGCAAGATTTGTCCCAGCAACAGCTAAGGCAACACTGCTGGAGGAATTTATAAGGCTGAGGCAAGGACCAATGAGTGTGACTGAATACACTCAAAAATTTGAGAGTTTGTCTAAGTATGGAACTATGCTCATAGGGAATGAAGAATCAAAGAATTCAAGGTTCATTCAGGGACTCAATGCTAGTTTGAGTAAAGCAATGCTACCATATAAAGACAGAACATTTGATCAAGTAATAGATCTTACTCTTTCTTTTGAACAACATGACAATGCAAGGGAAAAATTCAGGAACATGAGAACTAACAATCAAAAGAAAGGGAAGAATAGAGCACATCCTTATGACAAGAAGAATGTAGACAAGAAAGTTGAAGGAGCAGCCACTGGGGAAATTAAGAAGAAGGTTACCTACTACAATTGTGGCAAGGAAGGACACATGAGCAATAAGTGTCAAGCAGCTAAGAAAGCACCATTCAGCTGCTATAACTGTGGGAAAAAAGGTCTTATTAAGAGGAACTGCCTAGAGTTCAAGAAAGGAGCAAGGGTAGGAGCACTGGAAGCCAAGGCAAAGGAAAATGCAGTGGGAAACTTTGGACAATTGGAAGGTATACTTCTAATTAAAAATTACCCAATCACAGTTATATATGACACAGGAGCCACACATTCTCTAATCTCACAAGATATATTGGATAAATTAGCTCTCACATACAATACAATTGAAAAACCCTTGTTTATTCAAAGCCCACTAGGTAGCTCTTGTCTGCTAGGATTAAAATGTTTGGGAGTAGAATTAAACATAGGAGGAAACATGTTTAAATCTGACTTGTTTGTGTTAAAATATCGTGGAATAGGAATTATTCTAGGAGTAGATTGGTTGAGTAAATTCAAAGCAATTTTGAATTTGGAAAATTTTACAATTTCTTTAAAAACAGAAAATGGTAAAAATATCATAGTCATGAGTGAAGTAGCCAAGATAAATTGCCTTAATCAACTATGGAGTATGACTGAAAAGGAATTGACTTTAGAGGACATAAAAGTAGTAAATGAATATCCAAATGTTTTTGGGGAAGTCGTAGGAGTTCCAGAAAATAGACCAGTGGAATTTCAAATAAGGCTAATTCCAGGATCAAGTCCTATCATCAAAAAGCCTACCAGAATGGGTCCAAAAGAATTAGTAGAATTAAAGCAACAGTTGGAAGAATTAGAGCAAAAAGGCTTCATAAGGCCTAGTAGTTCAAACTGGGGTTCTCCAGTTGTATTTGTGAAGAAGCATGATGGTACACTAAGAATGTGTATTGATTACAGAGAATTAAATAAAGTGACCATCAAAAACAAATACCCACTCCCCAGAATTGATGATCTATTTGATCAATTAAATGGAGCAAGAATTTTCTCAAGGCTAGACTTAGCCTCTGGATTTCACCAAATGAAGGTTGAAGAGGAGAGTATTAAATACACTGCTTTCAACACAAGGTATGGCTTATATGAATTCTTAGTAATGCCTGACAAATGCACCATCCTATTTTGTAGATTTAATGAATAGGACATTTAGAGATTTTCTGGATAAATTTGTAGTTGTCTTTATTGATGATATATTAGTGTATTCAAGATCAGAAGAGGAGCATACAAGGCATTTGCATCTGATTTTGTCAAGACTAAGAGCACACAATTTAAAGGCAAAATTTACCAAGTGCACATTTTGGCAAGATGAAGTAAAGTTTTTGGGGCACATTGTATCACAACAAGGAGTTAGTGTAGACCCAACTAAGGTGATAGCAGTGCAATCTTGGAGTAGGCCAAAATCAGTGACTGAGGTGAGATCATTTTTGGGAATGGCAGGCTACTATAGAAGGTTTATAAAAGACTTTGCAAGAATAGCCATCCCATTGACCAAGTTAACTAAAAAGGAGCAACCATATGTGTGGACAAAGAAGTGTGAACAAGCTTTTTCATCACTAAAGAAGGCACTAGAGGAAGCTCCAGTTTTGCAAGTGCCAGAGGGTAATGAAGGGTTAGTGGTTTACACAGATGCTAGTGGATCTGAATTAGGGGCAGTGCTCATGCAACATGGTAAAGTCATAGCATATGCATCAAGGCAACTCAAGCCAAATGAAACTAGGTATGCTACACATGACTTAGAACTAGCTGCTGTAGTATATGCATTGAAGCTATGGAGACACTACTTATTAGGTGCTAAGTTTGAATTATTTACAGATCACAAGTCACTTAAATATTTGTTTTCCCAAAAAGACTTGAACATGAGGCAACATAGGTGGGTAGAATTTCTAGCTGCCTATGATCTTGATATATTGTATACCCCTGGAAAAGCTAACAAAGTGGCAGATGTGTTGAGTAGGCATCAAGCAAAATTGGCAAGCTTAATGATGACTGAATTCAAGGATTTGACAATCCTCAGTGAAGTGGAAATAAAAGAAGAAGTTGGAGTATCAGATAAGGCACATAGTGATATGATTGAATATGGAAAACTAAGCCTCATTTCTTTAAGGTCAACTCTGGTTGATAAAATAGGACAAATGCAGGGTCAAGACACAAATTTGAAGGAGAAGAAGGACATGATGTCACAAGGCATGACAGTGGAAAATTATGAAGTAGATGAAAAAGGTTACTTAAGGAAAAAGGGGAAACTCTGCATACCAAATATAGAGGAACTGAAGCAAGAAGTTATGGATGAACATCACAAAACAAAATATACAATACACCCAGGTGGTACAAAAATGTACCATGATCTCAAGAGGAATTACTGGTGGCCAGGGATTAAAGGAGCAGTGGCAAAATATGTGGCAAATTGTTTAACATGCCAACAAGTTAAGGCAGATTATCAAAGACCCTCAGGTTTACTTCAACCTTTGGAAGTGCCCACCTGGAAGTGGGAAAGCATTTCAATGGATTTTGTAGATGGTTTGCCAAGAACAAGAAGAGGCAATGATAGTATTTGGGTAGTGGTTGATAGGCTCACAAAAACAGCACACTTCATCCCAATAAGTTCAAACAGAAATGCTCATAAGCTAGCTCAATTATTTGTGAAGGAGATAGTGAGATTGCATGGTATCCCCAAGACTATAATTAGTGATAGAGACACCTTGTTTACCTCAAGATTTTGGAGCAGCTTTCAAGAGGCCATGAGGACAGAACTAAGCCTAAGCACAGCCTACCACCCCCAAACTGATGGGCAAACTGAGATTGTTAATAAGGTTTTGGAAGATTTGCTTAGAGCATGCATACTTGATTTTGGTGGCAACTGGGAAGACCATCTCTACTTAGCCGAATTTGCTTATAATAATAACTACCAGTCCACCATAGGTATAGCTCCATTTGAGGCCTTGTATGGAAATCCTTGCTTATATCCTGCCTGTTGGATGGAGGTAGGTGAAAGAGTGTTGCTTGGACCAGAACATGTTAAGGAAACCTCTGCAAGAATTGAATTAGTGAGGCAAAGAATGAGAGTGGCACAAGAAAGACAGAAAGCATATGTAGATAAAAGGAGGAGGCCAGTAGAGTTTGAAGTGGGGGATCATGTATTTCTCAAAGTTTCACCCATGAGGAAAATACTGAGATTTGGCAAAGAAGGAAAGTTATCACCAAGGTATATAGGCCCATATGAAATTGTTCAGAGAATAGGAACTTTGGCTTATAGATTGAAGTTGCCAGAGGAATTGAGCAACATACATGATGTATTTCATGTATCTCAATTAAGAAAGTGGGTGCATGATAAGAAAACCATTCTTGAATCCCCTACACATGTTGAAATTCAAGAAAACCTGGTTTATAAAAAGGAACCAGTGGGTATAGTGGCTAGAGAAGAGAAGAAATTAAGAAACAAAATAATTAAATTGGTTAAAATTCAGTGGAGTTTAGATGGAAATGATTGCACTTGGGAGGCTGAAGATAGGATGAAGGATACATATCCTAATCTATTTTCTGCATAAAGGTATGCCTGAAATTATAGTAAATTTAAATACTATTTGATTAGTTCTGGATGCATATGTTTTTAAATTGCTGAGATAGAGATTAAACTTTTGCACAGTGGAAAGAAAAAAAATATATATTTATCTATAATTGTGGGACACAATTCCTTTTAGGAGAAGAGTATGTGAAGACCCAAAAAATTTTGAGATAAAAATAAATTTGAAATGAAAAGGAAATTAAATTGGTTAATAGAAAATAAATGAAGAATAAAATAATTTGAAAATGTATATCAAAAGGGGAATAATTATTTCAATAAATAATAATGAGAAGAAAAATAGCTAAAGTATGAATGAGTTTTAAATACACATATCTTATGAATACTATAAATTTAAGTGGCCAGAAAAATGTAGGGTAATAAAATAACTTCTCTTGATAATTAAAATGCATAAAAAACTAGTCAAGTAATATATATGAGTGTGAATGCATTTTTGAAATAAATCAAGATAGATGGTAAAAAATATGTTAGCTAAAAATCAAGCTTACAAAAGAAATAAGGAAAAATATATATAAGGCTGAGCCACATAAAAATAATGTGCAGGAAAATCATGCAAATGGCATGTGCACAGAAAAGCAATGAGGCAACCGATTTACTAGAAGTAGAAACCAAAAGAAAATGGCACTTTTAGCCATAAATTATACACATATGATTCTCTGAATAAGGTAAGGACAGAATGGGTTTTTCCTACATTAAAACCCTAGCAAAATGATTTAAATCAAGTAAGGGGCAACAGTTGTTTCTGGGGAGAAAACAGAGGAAACAAAAACTAAAAAAAAGAATAAAAATAAGCTCACATTGTCTTCGGGACCGAGTATTATCGGGGAGGAGCACACTCACTTATGTGATTTGAGGCACTAAGACCCATGCTAAGGGCAGCCAAGTTATTTTCATATATAAATTCTATTATAATTTTCTGTTTGATTTTGTTCTCTGAATAAATGCATGTTAATCATGGGTGATATTTTGATTGAAGTTTTGATTTGTCTTGGTTTGATAAGATTGTTTCAGTCTTTTTTTTAAAATACAAGTAATCAAACATGTATTCAGATCATAAAAGTGGATTTTATGATCCAGTTTTATGTGAGAAATAAACTGAATGTTTTACTGAGAAATGGGATATCAAAGAAAAATGAGCAGGCAGTGTGAATAATGAGATTTATGCTTATGCCTAGTTTATATTAAATGGTATGAACAATGCAGTATCATGTATAGGTGTTGAGTTGTTCCTATTATAAGTTAATAAGTTTTTATGGGTTTTTCTCAAAGAAAAATCATGTCCTGTGTTCTCAGTAAAATAAGTAAATAGGATATATATATATAGCTTCATCGGATTTATGTGAGATATAGGAATATTTCTATAAATAAATATGTATGTAAGTTTTAGAAAATATGATTAGAATAAATTAACCTTGGGATGGGATTTAGTATTTTGCATGGAAGCTTCATATGTCTGATTAGAACCCCTGGTAGAGTTTCATAAATGTTGATTCATGAGAGGAGGGAGAGAATACAAAGCATTTCAAGTGATAATAAAATTCTCAGAAGATAAATAAACATGGTCTCTAAATTATAAGAATAATTTAGGAATGGTGCCTTGATCTGCTCATCATTAGGAGGATGATGGGTATGTGCATGACTTGCTAAAGTCCTGTAGGCCTCTGTGTAAAGGGATAACAGAACTGAGCCCCTTTACAATGCACACATGGTGTTCAAAGGCAAGGAGTTAGACCAAACCAAAAATGTAAAAAGAAATGAGATGAGATTGATCAATCAAGCTATGGGAATTGGAAATAAATCCATGGGAGTATGTACATGAAAATCTGGATGAAGTGAATGCATGGTTGTTTGGGTGTATGATTGATAGATAAGCTTACCAATGCTCAGATTTTAGTATGAATTAGTTTCTCATTAAACTGATATGTTATCTATGTGTCTTTAAGAATTTACAAAATGCTTAATATGTGATTTCACTCATACCAGAAATTTATTTCAGACCCTATTTCTTGCTTTGTAACATTTGGTGTGTCTCATTTTTATTGAGGAAGCTCTAGATGTTGCTGCAGGAAAGGAAGCATGAGAAACTTGCTTGCATGGATATTTGAAGATTTACTTGCATTTAGAATGCTTAAGAAATTTGGCAGAAATATTGTAATAATTAGGCCAGGCAAAACTTCATTATGTTTTAAGTATTTTCTGGACTGATATGTGCTTATTTTTCTGAGTAAAGGATATGTAAAAACTTTAGTATTATATATATGTGTGTTTGTGGGTTTCTGTTTTAAGTAACTGATCTGGATAATCTCTGGTGAAGTATGATATAAGGGATCATGCCATATAATTTGATATGTGATCATGTCTCCCTTGGCAATGTCTGATGAGCCTTTAAGATTGTAAAGTAGAAATAATTATAGAAAGAAAGGAACATAGAACATTCAATGAATCTTTTAAAGATTGATTTGAACCTATACTGGGCTAACCAGAAAAGCATGATCATGACTTATAATTGATATAAGTATATGTCAAGCATGAAAATGAAACTTGTAATTCTTAGTCTAGGCATTTAAATTACAGTAGAAGTTTGCATTGCTTTGTGTAGTAGATCCATATGCATTTTGTAAAACTAGTAGGTCTCACAGCACTATGCTTAACACACCTTACTATCTAGATACATGACTCAAGTCTGAATGCATCTGGTCATGACCAACCTGAGGCTATTAAAATAACTTGTAGTCCTGTTTGTAATATGCAAGACCATCACTTCACAACACCTTAGACACCACCACTTATTGTTTAAGAGAACATCAGCCGTCTACCCAATAGGTTCACTTGAGAATTTTGTATTAATTTGGCTTGTAACATAGCTTTGATTATTTTGTCTTCAAATATATGCTAAGTCCTAGATTAGTATGTGAGTTTGCATTTGTACTCTGCCTAAATATATATTGATTTCTCTGCTTGGTCTTCAATCCAGTTTAACACTTGATTATTCATATAATCCTTGCATAATATATAAATCAAAATATGAATATCCTTACCTGACACAAAATTGTTTGAATATGAATTATGAACCCCGGGCTAATCTGCAATGAATGAGTTAGTTTAAACACCCTTTTATTTAGCATAGAACAAATAGTGGTAAATTACAAAATCCCAGAATCCAAATATATGGCTTGAAAATCCAAGAACCAAATAATTTGAGAAGTAAAGCAAGAAAATAAGAAAAATGGTATTATTTGATCTTATAATCAAGCTTGAGTTTTAATTAAAAAAAATTAAAGGAAGAATGAACAAAAAGGGCTATGTGACACTAAATCTCTGGAGTATGAGAAATAAGGTGTGATTAAATTTCTTTGCCAATTTAAATTACTCTGATAGGCAAAGAGTCATTTATATATCTTCATATATATAAATGATATGATTTAGTTATACACTGATATGTTGATATTGGTAAGATTTTGGATCTTGGGGAAATAGATTAAGAGAAGTGATTTATTATATTGAAAAAAAAATCACCGCAAACAAGTGATCAGAAAAGAGGGTCACTTCAGTTCTATTCTCTGGCCTTGACTTTCCAATCGAGGACTTAATAGGTGGGGTATCCTACTCCGGCCTTGATCCCTAGTCGAGGACTTAATTTGTGTTCAAGTCCATCCTGTTACTCTTCGATGAAGGGACTCGTAACTCGCGGTTATTACACCGTCTCTCCGGTCGGGACCATAACCATGACCTGTGTTGTTTATTACGTTAATCCAGATTTAATCATTCCTTAGTCCACTCGATAAAATGTAAAACAAAAGTTCGTACAACCAAGAAACTAAATAGCCATAGTATCAAAAAAACCATAGTCCGTAGTAAATGGGGAAAAAAATTTCACAGACCCGAGCACTACGGTTCCTCGTCATCTCAGAGCATGCCTAAGGACCGTCCTCGATCCTGTACATGTGTAAGTGACTTAGCCATATTACTGCGGGGTTTATTACTTATTCGATGCCATAAATCCAATCAATTAATAATATGTTGACAATGATGCCTTGATCCAGTGCCATCTTCATTCGAGGTGGGCGGTGGCTGCTCCTGTTCCACCGCCACATCCCGAGTCCTTATATATTGTTGTAACTGACCATTCCTCATGTGTTCCTCGATGATATCCTTCAAATGCCTACATTCATTTGTATTGTGCCCATCCAGCTCATGGAATAGGCAATGCTTTCCTGATGCCGCTCATATTCGGAGGGTAACCTTTTCGTCGGCCTTCGATACTAAAGGAGTCCTCGAGTGTCCAAATAAATCCTTCGATCAATTTTGTCCACGTGCCAATAGAGCCGCTTTCCAACTGTTTTAACCATAGTGCTACTATATATGTCAAATACAAAGGGAAGCACCATGCCATGACCTCCTCCGCTGCCTCCGATACTTCCATGTGCCTCATGTACCTCGTCAGATGAATAGCGGGGTCCGGTCTTCCATCATATGTCTCCAGAATTGGTAGTTTAAATTCCAGTAGATTCCTAGCTTGCCTAATCCTAGGAACGAAGGGGCTCCTATTTACATCTTCCAAATCTCTATTTTACCAATGCTCCCCTCATGGCCCGCCTGATCATTTCCTCCAACCTATCGTTGTCATCAAGTGGCGGTCTTCATCCATTGTCTCCAATCTGCCCCCTGAGTCCACGAGGGAATCCTAAAATTTGCTCTTCTAGATGAGCATCCATATCCTGATCAATGCCAAACTATACAGCACTACCCGGTATCCTTCCTGGAGTGGAGCCAATATGGCCCGAGGGCATGCCCCCGAGTGTGGAACGATCGGTACCAATCGTTCTATAACGATCGACTATGGTATGACTGATCGTTCCTGGTTGGTCAGGGGCTGCTCCCGGTGGCTCCACTCTATCCTGCATCTTGTTTGCTTTATTTCCTTGGTTCTGATTCTGGACTTCCTCAACACCTGCTTCTCCAACTCCATGATCCACATTTCCAGTGTTTCTTACTACTCCATTCCCTTGGCCTTGCACTCTAGATTGTCCAATCTGTCGGAGTAGGTTCTGCATAATTTCCTCTTGTCACTTCAACATCCTTTCCTGCATAGCATCCATCATTGTTTTCATCTCATCTCTGGTAATAAAGTTTGAGGTCTGATTAGCTCTTAAGGAAGCCTCCCGACTTCCTTCACGATGACTCCTCTCTGTTCTCTGTCTCCTTGTTGATTGCCTAGCCATTGCTTCCTAAATCCAAGTTCCCAAACTTTCAAATCCAAAATCCTAACTTCCAAATCCCTGAGTGCAAGCTTTCTCAGTGAAAGCACCAAAATGTTGGCGATGAAAATTAACCAGCAACATCTAATTATACGTGAAAGCACCAATATCCAGTCACAGATCACCGATAGTATATGATGTAGAGAATATAATATAAAGAATAATCAAATTAAAATAAAAGCAAGTAAAAGAGACAAGATTTATAGTGGTTCGGCTAACTCCGGCCTATGTCCACTCAAGAATACTCCTTCTAATTATACTGAAATTTAATTACAGTTACAATCCAAAATTCCAAAATAAAAATGGCATAGTATCCCTTAGGTAGAAGATGAAGAGAAGCAGAGTGAAGGTCCCCTTTCTGAAGCCAAGCCTGCTGTATTTATAGGTGAAACTTCGGCTATAGGGTCTTCTCACCTACATGGTCCCACCATAACGATCGTCAAGCTCAATTCGTCCGTAAATGACGATCGGCAAAGTCATACCGATCGTTATCCCTCCATCCAAATCAATGCCAATCATTCCCTTTCCACGTTGCTACGCTGACCCATCTTCCACCACTATACTTACCGATCCTTCTTTCACAAAGCATGTTGACCCATCTCCTCCATGGAATGCCGATCCATCCCTCCACATGAAGATAGGGCCGAACCTTCATCCCTCATTAGTATGTCGATCTTTTCCCCTCACGAGTATGCCGATCCTTCCTTATGTAGCCTTGAAGGTATGCCGATCCCTCCAAGGCATGCCGATCCATGGCACTTAGGTTACTATGCCGATCCCTAACGCTTTAGGGTATTACGCCGATCCAACCCCTTCCAGTGTATGCCATACCGATCCATATCACAAAACTCCAATATGCCGACCCCTTAGATTACTATCAGGGCCGATCCATCCATTGTGAACAATGCCAGTCCATGTTTTGCCAAACCTTCCCATGCCGATCCTTACTATGCCCCTCAAAACTATGGCGATCCTTTCCTATGCCAATCCATGCTATGCTAATCTAATCTATGCCGATCCATAGTACACCGATCGCTTTTATTTGCTAGACCACTTAATTATACCGATCCATTGCTTGTGCAAACATACCGATCCCTCAGCTTTTACCTATACCGAACCCTTTCTTCATGAAGTATGCCTATACCGATCCCTTCTTATTGAAACATGCCTAACCCTTTAACATAACTTCCCAAACCAATAAAACATGCCGGTCCAATCTATGTCCTGTATTTCTAGTATCCTGCATCGTTTTCTACCAACTCTATCCAATTCTGGCTTCGTGTTATTATCTATAGTTGATTATCCATCCATCCATTTGAGCCAAACCTATGTTATCCCTACCTTGATAACCGTGAAGTCTATTGGGTTAAATCCGCCTGTATATGGCCTTGTTAAAAGGCGGGTTAACAGTAATAACCTGAGAGTGTTGAGCGAAATGTACGCTTAGTTGTTTATTTATCATTATTTTGTGATGAGATGGTTTTTTGACTTGGGTAACCCATGAGCTATGTTTTCTTGTGATTATGAATGCTGTTAAATATTGTCATGTGGCTGTTTCTTTGTTTTCTCATGTTGTAATTTTGAGGACGAAATATTCTAAGTTGGGGAGAATGTAACAACCTAGAATTTCGAACACTTCGTATTCAAATATCTGAATTATTTAAATATTTGTGTCTTGGATTTAAAGTGAATAAATGTGATTTTATAACCCTATTAACCTCTTTTTATTAATAACTAATATATGAAAACTTGTTTCTAAAATTTGTTTACAAAAAATAAATAGTTCGAAGAAATATCGATAATGTGATCAAAAATCGTTTTATCGATAAATGACTTTTTCTCAATAAAAGTTGTTCGAACTCTTTGGCACTTGTATAGGAACATAATAAAACATTAACAATAATTTAAATCACGTAACTTCTTAAGCAAAATTAATATAAACTTAGAATTAATTAAGGGGACATAAGGCTTGATTTAAGGCATGAAAATTCGAGTGATTTATGGAAAGAATGGTGTGCATGTGCCAAAGTATGGAGAAGGGGGAGACTTTCTTGGCAAGACAAAAGGGGTTTATTTTTCAATATCTAAAGCCTTCCCTTTATATCTCATTCATCCCGTAACTTTATTTGAAAATGTTTTGAAAAAGAGAAAAGAATTAAAAACACTTATTTCTCCTCTTTAACTCTGCATTACATATTCAAATCTTCTCCTATCCTCCTCGAACTTCACCAAAGTTATTAAATCACCTAGAAGACTTAGTATAGCTACTTGGAAGTGAAGAAATAAAGAAATTTTGGGGCACTACCAAGAGGCCGTGAGCTCCATAAGGTGAATATTGCCTTGGGCAATGAGAAAGTGAAGGCAGTAGGTTGTATTGTAGTTGTTTGGTTGAGGTAGGAAGATGGAAGCTTGGTTGTGGCTTAATCTTGGTTGCATTCTTGTGTAAGGGTGAGTTTAGCCACCATATAAATGAATATGAAGTGCTTATATTGTTGGTTGAAACTATAATATGTTGTTTTACTTTATATTGTGATGTTTGATTTTGATACTTGCTTTAGAAAGTCAATGACATATGTAATTGATGGATATGGACTTGTATGACTTGTTGCATAGCCTTGAAACAAAGCAACTTGGGTTTGGTTGGACTTTGCTTTGAATCAGGCTTGAATTGAAAATGGGTTTATAGCAACTAGTCGCGATAGAAGCACTTAGAAATTGCTTTGTGTTCTGCAACTTCTCTAGAATTTTGTAGAGAGATCCTTAGGGGAATCTCATTATATTTGTATTGTATCATGAGTATAGTGTTCAATGTAAATAATTAGACTATAAAAAGTTAAATAGCTTGTCGAAAATCGATAAAACTTGAAAATGTGTAAAACTGCATATTCCATAGCATATTATAGCACTTAAAGATGGCACTTTTTAAAAGGCTGTAGTTTCCGTCCTTGACTTTAAATGTTTCAAAATGACTTCAACTTTAAGTATTCTTCTCCAATATTTTTACAAATCGTTTCTAACATATATTAGAGTATTTAAAAGTGGTTTGGAATTTTTATATATTTATAACAATTTATTATGAATTGTTAAAGCAAGAGGTTTATTTTTATATAAAAGAAAACGTCCTTTTGAAGTTTTAAAATGAATTATAAAACAAATATATTTATGCAATTTTTAAATAATGTTTTAAACAATATTATAAGTATCTTAAAGTATTTTAACTATATATAGTTTTTAGAAAATTTAGGTAAATATTTTATTAAAATAAATAGAAGCTTATGTAATATAATATCTTTTTAAATTGTGTTTTATTATTATTGAATATTTTATCTTATAAATAATTTGTATATATGTATATATCATTCTTAAAAGGTTTTTGAACAATAAACAAATGTTTTACAAAGTGGTTTAAGAGTGCTTAGTGGATTAAGCGTGTTTGTCGGTTTAACCATTTTATGGAAAGCCATTGTGACGACCCACCTCCTCGACCCTCAGAAATCGCACTATTACATCCTCAGTGTTCACGTGCTGTAAATCTAAGTGCCGGAGAGGCAGATTATCATGTGGTAAAGAAAAAAAGATAGAAGACAAAACAAAATAGAATCTCACTTCGCATTCAATATTTAATTATACATATGAGTAGAACATACAGTTACTCCAAATTGCTCCATCAGAGTTCTAGTAAATGATAATCTAGCAGTAACTGTATGTTCTACTAGAATGGTAATAAACCAATTTTGAGGATAGACAGTTAATGATAATAAACCAATTTACTCAATACAGTTCTAGTAATGATAATAAACAAATATTTAACTGCCTATCCTCATAAGCGCTGGTAGATACATCATACAAAATATAGCGGAATTAATAGATAACTTCTACAAAGGACCCAAAATTCTCCATGCTCTAACCAAAATGCTCCATGTTACCTAACTACTTGGCTGCTCGGAAAAATACGGCACCTAGAGTTTAAGGGAAAAGAAAATAAACTCCGGGTCAATCGTGGGACTAGTATGAGAAACTCAAAAATGACTATTTGAAAACAAAAGGTATCTCATAAGACCACACCGCACATAAAAACGAAATGGGTTTTTACCTTATGATAACCAAAATCTTTACTATGCAAAAACTGGTAATATTAATTTTAATGACATTCTATTGAAAACACTTTTCAAGTAAACTTATATAATCTTATCCGAAATTGTTACATTGATTAAATTCCAGCATAATAGGTTCTACTAGAATGATGTATCTACCAACACTTATGAGGATTTGAAGTTAAATATTTGTTTGTTATCATTACTAGAACCCTTCATTCCATTTATTATCATTCCCTGCCTTCACTTCGAATATGTAAATTGGTTCGAAGTGGGTTTCAGATAAAAATTCCTCAAATCTTATCCCGGTTCCTTTGAACCAACTATCGATAAAAATATGTTAAGCTTGAGGGTGATTACCATTTCATTTATTAATATCTTTTATCAAATAAAATATCTCTTTTAGAGATATAAATCTTTAAACCATATTCTTTTCCATTATATACGGAATCATTAAACCTCTCTTTAACTTTGGAAATACCAAATCAAAATCATTTCTCAAAAATCACATTGCAAAACCTTATTGAGTAAAAAGGGTCGATAGAAATTATACTAATTCTACTCAATGTCAACTTCCGTATTCAACCTTTACTATATGTCGAATAACGGTGAAACCACCTTTTAAATTCACATGGAGAGTACGGGTTCCCTCCTAGAATTTAATACCAAGTATAAGAAGATTATTTCTATACAATCTAAGTTGTATTAAATTTGAAAGATTAAATCCTTTATACTTGCCTCCTTTCCGACATTTCGACCTTACCATATCCTTGCCCAAGAAAGAGGCTAGGTAGGCCAGGGCACTGGTTGCTCCTGAACATCCCCTTAGTTTAAGCACCTCACATCCAGACCTTACCATAACAACTTTTCTTTAAATCATTTATTTAAACAATTTAAAATAAATTATAAAACTTTCAAATCATCATTAAAATACTTAATTATTTATTTAAAATCATCTATAAAAGATTTAGGAAAGAATACTTAAGTTTAAAGCCATATTTCAAAGTGATTAAAAGTGCTGCAAAAAGTGCTGCGAATAGTGCTTTAGGGCTTATTTGATCAAAGCAACTTTTCAATCATTTAGAAATTTATTTTTATAACTCAAATCTCTTTTAAAACATTTTAAAATATTCATAGAATTTATTCCATATTTTAAAAGGATTAAAACTATCATTTATAAAGAATTTATCGCTTTGGTTTCCGAACTGCCAAACCGTGACTATTTTGGAAACATGATTTGCTCATATTTCAAATATACTCAACGAAATCTCAATCTTTTTCTTTAGTTTGAAAACTATGTGTTAGCGCCAAAATTGGTCACTAACACCCAAATCTAGATGAAAGCACCAACCAACGACCACGGATCACAGATAGAATGTATGTAGAGAGTAACAATGTGAAGAACAGTAAAAATTAAAAAGAAAGCAGTAAGAACAGAAGATTGGTTCGGCTGACTCCGGCCTACGTCCACTCCAGAAATTTCCTTTTTTATTGATGTTAGAATCAATTACAGTTACAATTCTGAGTTTTTAAAACAATAATGGCAGTGCAGCCTTAGTGTAGAAGATGAAGGGAGATATAATGAAGATCCCTTTTCTACAGCCCCACATGCTGTATTTATAGGCAAAGCCAGGTAACCGGGCTTTCTGAGTGACCCAGGGCCCGTTATGTAACAGCCCGAGATTTTGTAAATGTAAGTTATCGTCATTAGACGATTAAAATTTCTATCAAATTGCTATGGGAATTTTAATCGTGTTGAATTTCTTTTGTAAATTCATTAATTGTAGGCGGGCTTTAAAACTTAAAGTTGGGCCACACTTTCCTTTCTATAATTTTGCCGTGATAATTATCTAAGGCAACAAGGGTTTCTCAAGCATTCATTTTATTTTTCACAACCCTCAATCGAATGAAAGGAAAGAAATGGCGGCCGCTTTTATTTTCGTTCGTCTCCCAAAAACTAGGGCTTCGTGAAATCGAAGGCGCCAACTTCAACTGCTCGATCGAACGATACTTCGCTCACGGCTCCTTCGATTACGTCCAAAGGTGAGTAAATCTATACTCACATCTAATTCAATTCTTCATTTCATGTTTTGGGTTTGAATCCCCTGGTTTTTCGTTCGTATATATTTGAGATGTTTGGGTTTTGAATTGATATTGCCGATGATGTTGATTGCAATTTATATGAGTCGAATTCCTAAATTTTCGTTCGTCTGAAATAGTTTGAATTTGTCAACTAAATTATTTCGGCCACCTGATAATTCATAAACGATTGTGATGATCATGGTGGTGAATTAGAATCGTTAGATTCTGTTCATCTCTGCCTTGGTCATCACGGTTCTTGATTTGAACTTGACTTTGTGCATTTCTTTGTTGACATCGGCCTTGACTTGTGAACTGATTTCTACTGTGACTTTGGCATTGCTTTTAATTTGGCTTCAAGAATTAACTTCGGTCATTTTGATTCTACTATGTGAATTTCTGGCTTGATCGATCACCTTGTTTACTGTTTACGGTTTAGTCTCACTTGTATATCATGACTCCCATACTGTTGTGTTTTCACTGGATATATCCATGTTATATCTCGCAGTTGTATTCACTTGAGTACGT
The DNA here is from genome assembly GCA_030737815.1 of Allium fistulosum. NCBI lineage: Eukaryota > Viridiplantae > Streptophyta > Magnoliopsida > Asparagales > Amaryllidaceae > Allium > Allium fistulosum. The sequence continues at coordinate 1,153,458,108 of CM060905.1, forward strand.
TCTAGTCTTCACTGTGTATTGACCTAAACCCTGTTGTCTACATTGCTTGATTCGAAGTCTGGTCTGGTATACATTTTAGTCTATTGATCATGGTCACTTGGAATAATTTTGTTCATCCTGTCATTGCCACCATGGTTCTGACTTGGTGTTGTAGTTGTCGTAATGTTGTAGTTCTTCTTAGTCGAGTATGTTGTAGTTGCAGTATCTGTTTGAAGTTGCTTAGACTCTGTTCACTGGGTACATTGTAGTGATGTACTCGGATGTGGTCTCATTGTTCAGTTGTTCGATTCCGATTTGATTTCGTTCTTTGACTGGAACGATTATTTCTTTTTGACTTTGGCTTTGAAAAAAAAACTATTAATTTGAAATTGCTTGACAAATTCTATGTGACTTCATATATGTGCATATATACGATTGTATGTGTGTATGCATGTATCGTTGAGTCTACACTTGCAATTACAGTTCCTTGTATACATCACTATTTCATTTGAAGTCTGACACTTCACCATTGACAGTTTCATTGTACATTTAGAAATTGAGTCTAACTCTTGAGTTCATTTGAAACTGGGTAACTTGTCACTGTATTTGTTTCATGATGTATCTTTGCATTGTTTTCAAAACTGTTGAAGTTTTGTGCTGTTTCAAGTTGGTTTGAATAGTAGAATTGCTCTATCACCTGTTTATTCGAGTCTGCGTATATGTGCATACATACACTTGTATGTGTGTATGCATATATTATTGGACTGGGACTGAGTGTGAGTTATTTTAAGTGTGGCCTTGTGCCTTTGTGCCCTTGTGATATTTGCAGTTTGATTATTTCACTTGTATATGATCTAGAGTATTCGGTGGACTTTGGTCATTTGGTTTTTGGTGAATTTGTTGGTTTCTTGATTTTGGTTGCCTTTAAATTCTGTTTTCACTTGAAGTTTTGACAATTGCATTCGAGTGTGTACTGGGTCTTTGAGTTGGTGACATTTGATCCAGATTACTTCTGCTTTTTAGTCTGCATCTCTAATGTGTTCACTGACTTGAAGTCTGATAGCACTCGAATCTTGTTCTAGTTTGCATCTGTACCATTCTGTTTTCACTTGAATATGTACCTGGTTTTAATACAGGTGCACGACTTGATTGTATACATCACTGTATTTGTAAGTCTGATCACATGGAATTGCAGTTTTATATACAAGTGCTCGTGCATGCTTTAAGTCTTATCATTGTTGCTCCTTTGAGTTGCAGTCTTAACATAAATTGATTTTTTTTGTCGAGCACATATGTGTATATAATATTGGTTTCACTGGTGACATTGTTTTCATAAACAACATTGCAGTTTTCATTTTGATGTTCATTTGCTGTTGGACTTCATGTATCTATGTACTCCATTGTCCATGTTTTAGTGATACTGTAATTTGGGTTTGGTCCCATTTGCTTGTTGCCTTCATGCTATACATATGTTGTTGAGTTTGTGGTCATCCTGCTTTGCCTGGATTGTGTACATCTGTGCACTTGTTTGCTCAATAACATACGATGACATTTGGTCCAAACTCGAGTTCCCTGTGTACTACTGCTTCACTGTTTGTTCGCTTTGGTTCTGCTGTTTTATGCAGTTGTGATGAGTCATGCTAGTCATGACTTGACCTTTGCAGTTTTGACTTACTGTGTGGCAAGGCAGTGCATGCGTGCGTGTACGGCAGCCACACAGAATTTGGTTTGATTAGATCATTTTGAGATTGTGTAATTATCTATTTGATAATTAGATTATGAATTTCTATTTATTTATTTAATAATTGGATTTTTGTTATTAATTGCTGTTTAGGCAATTCTGGGGTTTTCATATTATCTTCATTGATGATCTTTTTATTTATCTTTGTTGATGATTTGAATTTGTTGATTTACTGTTTAACACTGTTTAGTGTTATATCTGTTGTTATCCGATTCTCTTATCGAGGAGTTGGATATATGAGATTTTTGTGACTGTCGTCTATTTGTTCTTTATTATTATTGCTCCTGTGCATTAATAACTGAGTTTGAATTAGACTGACCCATGTATTATTTTCTTTTGAATTTAATACTCGGGTCAGACCCGAGTTATTTCAGGTTGTAGATATATTGCTTTGGGTTGCTATTTGGGCTATGAAGACTTTTCATATCTTTTGGAGTAGTCGTGTTATAGTATAGGTTGATATGTATTCATGTATATTAGTCGATAATATACTTGTATATATAACTTCCAGAGTTGACAGTTGTAGTTGTATCATATGTATCGTGTCAAATGTATTGTAACTGACATCAGTTATATATATATATATATATATATATATGAGACTTTTGTTATCTGTGTTCCGCATTTTATTATCTGTGTTATTATTATATATATTGTCCTAAAATATTATGAACCATCGTAGTTCGTTTTATACTGGAATTGGGTATGTCAATGGGAGTAAATAAATAAGTGATGAAAAATAAAAATATATACCACTCCTATCGAGGTAACCAATACTAGTGTAAGGCCCAACTACGGATGGCCGCTCCTATCCAGCCTTATTCTTCGTAATAACAGACAGTGTTTCTTTTAATACTCTTTGTTATTGTGAGCATAGAGGTGGGGCGTCACACGTTAGATCCATAGTCGATCCAGAATTCATAGCCTTGACCAACTCCTTATACAAATGTCGTCGACCGAGGAAAACCACCAAGGTGACTCAAAGTAACGATGCTTCTGACTCGAAGCAAGGCCTTGTCGACCCACACTCCTGTTGCCGATCCAGAACCCACGAAGCCGACCCGGAGAAATGCCTTCAGGGACTCGAAGTCGATCGCCTCTACATAGCTGACCCACATTCCAACTACGCCGAGCCACATCCTACGAAGTTGACTCGAAGCAACAACTACTTGGACACGAGGCTGCCGAGCGATGTCCAATGCCGACCCACTTTATATACCATTGAGCTACCGAGCGACAACCCGAAGCGAAGGACCTTAGGACTCGAAGCAAACCACACATTAACACGAAGTAGCTCATCCTCTTGCCTATACCGATCCATCCCAACTTCCCAACAGTGTCGACCCGAAGTTCATGCATTGCCAACTCGAAGTCTTCCTCAATGCCGAGCCGAGCTCCATCCAATGTCGAACCGAGTCCCATCCAATGCCGATCCCATCGCTTTGCCAATCCACTCCAATACGCCGGTCCACGCCATCCTGACCGAACGACACCTCCCAGAAAGAACCACCTTGGTTGAACGGCCGAGCCATATGGCCGAACCACCAATGACTGAACTATGCTTGACCTCTTCTCCTCGACCGAACGACACCTCCCGATCCACCTTGGTTCTGACCGAACTACACCACTAACTCGAAATAAGGAGCCTGGAGACTCGAATCACCGAACCACCTTCAAATGCCGAACCACCAACACGGGCGAGCCACCTATGCCAAACCACTTCCTATGCCGAACCACCAACATCGCCGAGCCACTTATGCCGAACCACCTTCCATGCCTATCGAACGACCTCGACTCGAAGTATTCCTCCACAAGACTTGAAGCTCAACTCCATACGACTTGAAGCGAGTCCAGGGCGAGTCGAGACTCGTCGAAACCTAAGCTGCAAGTATTCAATAGCCTTCGCCCATCGACTATGCTGAATCCCGGCTGCATAATCATGATTACCATCCATGATTGGTTGTTGACGCAGCGGCGGAATACAAAAATTGATGATACGATGAACGTAGCAATCAGTGGATTGATGGATGCTGAAAAACCCAAATTCGTTGATCCGAAGATGTCGAATTCTAGCTATCTCTGACACGTTGATCGCGCATGATACCGTGAAGAGTGATCTACAATTCTTCGAGCGTTGATCAAGCGCACTTGATTCCGCAAATTGGCTTCAACGATCGAAGATTCGAGCGCACTCGAATGTCGAAGGTGGAGATAGGAGATACACTCAACTACCGATTTTTATTGAAAGCACAAAGCTAACAAAGGAAATTTTATTCAAAATCAACAACCACTTATAATGACATTACATCCCTATTTATAGGGTTTACAACATCACAAATGACTTAAGAAAGTTATAACCAAAAACAACACATTACAATTCACGACTTATTAAAGTATACGACTTAAGCTAAGTCGTTAATGACCTAAGAAATAAAGTTTGCGACCTAAAAATAAACGCACACGACTTAAACAAAGATCGGCAGCGACATAATTCTTTCGCGACTTAAGGCATATCGCGTAGCCCGATTGAACGACCTAAGGGAAATCGCGTAGCTTCCTTCTTCGTCTCAAGATAGCTTTTAGGTTGGGAATCGTTAGGTCGTGGGGAGGGAAATTAGGTCACTGGAGCGATTTAAGGAAGTGGAGTTAAGTCGCGGTGGAGTTAGGTCGTTGAAACGACTTAGGGAAGTGGGGTCTGGTAGGTCGAGGTATTGATAGGTCGGAGATTGTTTTTAGGTCGTGGAAAGGAGTTAGAGTTAGGTTGCGTGGAATGTTAGATCGTGGAATTGGATCGATGTGGAGTTTAGGTCGAAGTGGAGTTGGGTCGGTGATGTTAGGTCGTGGAGAATTAGGTCGTGGAGGCGAGGATAAGTCGCGATTTCTGGTTAGGTCGGAGGATAAAATTGAGTCGTGGGGATTGGTAGGTCGTGAGGAGCTAGGTCGGACGCGACTTAGTGTTAGGTCGTTGAAGCTGAAGTTATGTCGTTGCCGAGCAGCTTCATTAGGTCGTTCGACTTCATCCACCAAGGTATGCACTACATCATCCTCCCCCGGTTGAGAAAAGTTCGTCCTCGAATTTAAAAGTTCCTCTCCATTGGATTGTTCATCTCCATAATAAGGTATAAGATGTTTAACATTAAACACATCAGAACTGTAAACATCCTCTGGCAGCTTCTACTTATAAGCATTTTCGTTGATCCGTTTTATAATTTCTACTGGACCAATCTTTCGGGCTTTCAACTTGTTATAAGCACCCACTGGAAAACGATCCTTTGTTAACACAGCATACACCCAATCACCCTCGTTGAACTCCACACTTCTTCTCTTCTTATCTGCATCTCGTTTATACTTCTCATTTGTCTTCTCCAAACGTTCCTGAACGATTTTATGGCATTCTGTCAACCCATTAACAAAATCAGCAGCTCGTTTAACTGTCCCCTTCGGTTGTGGTACTATCGTTAAATCCAACGGCCCCTTTGGCAAGCTTGAATATACAACTTGAAATGGACTGAAACCAGTGCTTCGGTTAACAGCATGATTAGTGCAAATTCCGCTTGACACAACTTCATATCCCAACTTTTCAAATTATCCTGTACAAGACATCTCAACAGATTTCCCAATGATCTATTCACAACTTCAGTTTGCCCATCCGTCTGAGGATGATATGCACTACTAAACTTCAGCTTTGTTCCCACAATTTTCCACAAACTCAACCAAAAGTGACTCAGAAATCGAGTATCTCGATCGGAAACAATAGATTTAGGTAATCCATGTAAACGATATATTTCTTTAAAGAATAACTGAGCAACATGAACAGCATCCGCCGTCTTCTTACAAGCAATAAAGTGTGCCATTTTCGAAAATCGGTCAACCACCACATAAATGGAATTGTTTCCCCTTTGAGTTCGAGGCAAACCTAAAACAAAGTCCATACTCACATCAACCCAAGGCTTAGTTGGTATAGGTAATGGCATATATAATCCAGCATTGGTCACAGTTCCTTTCGAAACCTGACAGATATGACATCGCTCCACAAACCTTTCAACCTCTTTCCTCATCGATGGCCAAAAGTAAGATTGAGAAATCAGCTTTAGTGTACGGTCTCTACCCACATGACCTTCTTCGTGCAATTCTTTCACAATCTTCAACCGTAAACTGCAATCTGGTATACATAATCGAGTTCCCTTGAACAGAAAACCATCTACCATCACAAACTCGTCAGTACTTCCGTCTTTAACTTTCTCAACAAGCTTTGCAAAATAAGGATCTTCTTCAAACAATTCTGGCAATAATTCAAACCCTGTCACTTCAACTTTTAGTGTAGTCAACAAATGACTCCTCCTACTCAAAGCATCAGCTAATCGATTCGTCACCCCTGACTTGTGTTTAACAACAAAAGTAAACTGTTGCAGATATGAGATCCACGATGCATGTCTCGCTGAAATCTTGTCTTGCCCTTGTAAATGTTTCAACGCCTCATGGTCAGTGTAAAGGACAAACTCTTTCTGAAATAGTTAGTGTCTCCAGTGTTTAATAGCTTGCACAACAGCATAAAATTCCACATCATATGTACTATATCTCATCTTCGATCCTGATAACTTCTCACTGAAATATGCAATCGGACGTCCCCTCTGACTCAACACTCCTCCAATCCCAACCTTTGACGCATCAGTGTGTAGCTCAAACAACAACTGAAAATCTGGTAATACTAGAATTGGTGCAGACGTCAGCAACTCCTTGATCTTTCCAAAAGCATCTCCTGCTTCTTCTGACCATGAAAACTGCTTACCCTTCATACAATCTGTAACAGGCGCCATCACACTACTAAAGTGTGGAATAAATCTTCTATAAAATGAAGCCAACCCATGAAAACTCCGAACCTCTGTTATCGTCTTGGGCTGTGGCCAATCTCTAATCGCTTCTACTTTACTCCGATCCACCTGTATCCCTTCCTCTGATACAACATACCCCAGAAATAAAACACTATGCATCATGAACACGCATTTCTTCGTTGCAGCATAAAATTGTTCTTGTCGCAGTACCATCAGCACTTCTCTCAGATGATTCAAATGTTCCTCTGGACTTCCACTATATATCAGAATATCATCGAAATACACCACCAAAAACTTCCCAATGAATGGTTTAAAAATCTGATTCATCACCCGCATAAATGTACTTGGTGCATTTGATAGGCCAAATGGCATTACCAACCATTCGTATAGACCCTCCCTGGTTTTAAAAGATGTCTTCCACTCATCACCTGGTCTAATACGAATTTGATGATATCCGCTCTTCAAATCAATCTTCGAAAAGATAGTAGCTCCGCTCAATTGATCTAGCCAGTCATCCAACCTTGGCATCGGAAATCCATATCTCACAGTAATCTTATTCAATGCTCTACTATCGGTGCACATCCTCCACGTTCCATCCTTTTTGGGTACCAATAAAGCTGGTACAGCACAAGGACTTAAACTCTCATGCACACGCCCCTGTTCAAGCAATTCTTCTACCTGCCTTCGCAATTCCTCATGTTCCTTCGGACTCATTCGATAATGTGGTCTATGTGGCAGCATTGCTCCCGGAACAAGATCAATTTGATGTTGAATGTCTTTTAGTGGCGGTAACTCCTTCGGTAACTCTTCTGGAAATACATCCTCAAATTCTTTCAAAACTGGCTTCGCTTCTTCTGGAATTTCAACCTCTTCGCTGCTCTCTCGCCCAATCAACAAATATACTTCCGGCTCTTCCTCAACCTCCTTAACAAACTCCTTCAAAGATAATAAAGTTTTCAGCTCTTCAATCTCCTCCAGTTTGTTTTCTTCGTGTTGTCGCTTCTTAGGAACCAAAGTGATTTTAGTACCTTCAAACATGAAACTATAACTGTTGTTTCGCCCATCATGTTGCACCGCTCTATCATATTGCCACGGTCTCCCCAGCAACAAATGACAGACATCCATATCTACAACATCGCACCAAATTTCATCTTTGTATTTCTTCCCAATTGAAAATTTAACACAAGCCCTTCGTCCAACTTTCACCTCACCACCCTTCCTCAACCATTCTAACTTGTACGGTTTAGGATGTTTCTCAGTTTTTAATTCTAACTTCTTCACCGCTTCTGTAGAGATAATATTGTCACAACTTCCAGCATCAATAACAAACTTGCAAACTCTTCCTAGAATAGTGCATGTAGACTGAAAAATGTTATTCCTCAACCAACTACTTTCCTCCTCTTGCTTTGGGGTCAAACAACTTCTCCTCATCATCAATGAATACCCTTCATCTCCCGACAACAAGTCTTCCTCCTCCACCGGTAATGAATTAGAACATTCAGCTTCTTCCTCCTCATCGTCAGCTTCCGCAACCATCACTCGCTTCTTAGGCTTTGGACACTCATTGCTTTTATGACCCATCTCCTGGCAATTGTAACATTTGAAACCGTTGTTAACCTTTGCCTTCTCAGCCTCCTTCACCACTGGTTTACTAATAGGTTTAGAAACATTAGAACTTCCACTAACACCCTTCACTTGATTGTTGGAATTAGTAAACACACCACCTCCTCGTCGTCCCTGCTTCTCCCAAGCCAACGCTTTCTGATGTGCTTCCGCCACAGATCTTGGATCGAACATATTTACCATATCCTGGATCTGCATTCTCAATCCCCCAATGAATCTAGATGTCAGTTGTTCTTCCGTTTCCATAATATCATTCCTTGCAATAAGCTGATAAAACTCATCTGCGTAATCATTAACAGTCTTTGTGCCCTGCCTCAAGTTTTGCAAACGTTGATACATCAGAGTTTGATAATTGTAAGGTAAGAACGTTGCCTTCATCAATTTCTTCATCTTCTCCCAAGATTCAACTTTTGACTTCCCCATTCTTTCACGTGTAAGTTTGGTTTGCTGCCACCATGCCAAAGCTCTACCCCTCAACCTTGTAGCAACCAATTTTACTCTACGATGTTCGGGAACTTCTTTGACATCAAAAATTTCTTCAACATTAGCCACCCAATCCAAAAACTCCTCTGCTTGCATACCACCTTTGAATTCTGGAATTTCAGTCTTCATCCCAGATTCCCACTTGTGATCGTACTCCGACTGATTTCTTCCTTGTCCACGTCCTCGTCCATGAACACTACCACCATCATACTCTTCGTCACAATCCAATGTATATCGATGTTGGTCCTGACCACCAACATCTCTACCACCACCATTTCTTCCACCAACATTCCTACGATCTACATTCCTCCGATCTCGATCAGTCACATTTCTATCCCGACTTCGATCATCAACATTTCTATCACAATCTCGATCCACGCTTCTATGATCACTATCAACACTTCTCTCTCGATTTGAATGTGGTGAAGCTCTACTTCTCCCATGGCTCGATTCAGGTGATACTCTTCTCTGATTTTGACTCATCTCCAACATTATCCTCTCTAATCGACCAATCCCTTCATTAATCTTCTCATTAAAATTGTCGTTAATTCTTTGCTCCATCTCATCGACCTCTTCTCTCCCATACAAAGCATCAATGTTGCGATAACGGTTAGCTCTTCTCGGAGGCATGATCACTCTTCAAAAAATTCCAACAAAAACTTCACTTCGATCTAAAAATCTTCAAATCAAAACTACCCACTTGTTGAAAACTTCAAAAATCTCCAAACGAACAAATCTCGATAACCCACTTCTCCAAATGATGTAAATCTCGCACAACTCCAAAAATCTACGCAAACTCCTTGTGTTCTAGCTCTGATACCAAATGACGCAGCGGCGGAATACAAAAATTGATGATACGATGAACGTAGCAATCGGTGGATTGATGGATGCTGAAAAACCCAAATTCGTTGATCCGAAGATGCCAAATTCTAGCTATCTCTGACACGTTGATCGCGCACGATACCGTGAAGAGAGATCTACAATTCTTCGAGCATTGATCAAGCGCACTTGATTCCGCGAATTGGCTTCAACGATCGAAGATTCGAGCGCACTCGAATGTCGAAGGTGGAGATAAGAGATACACTCAACTACCGATTTTAATTGAAAGCACAAAGCTAACAAAGGAAATTTTATTCAAAATCAACAACCACTTATAATGACATTACATCCCTATTTATAGGGTTTACAAATCACAAATGACTTAAGAAAGTTACAACCAAAAACAACACATTACAATTCACGACGTATTAAAGTATACGACTTAAGCTAAGTCGTTAATGACCTAAGAAATAAAGTTTGCGACCTAAAAATAAACGCACACGACTTAAACAAAGATCAGCAGCGACATAATTCTTTCGCGACTTAAGGCATATCGCGTAGCCCGATTGAACGACCTAAGGGAAATCGCATAGCTTCCTTCTTCGTCTCAAGATAGCTTTTAGGTTGGGAATCGTTAGGTCGTGGGGAGGGAAATTAGGTCACTGGAGCGATTTAGGGAAGTGGAGTTAAGTCGCGGTGGAGTTAGGTCGTTGAAACGACTTAGGGAAGTGGGGTCTAGTAGGTCGAGGTATTGATAGGTCGGAGATTGTTTTTAGGTCGTGGAAAGGAGTTAGAGTTAGGTCGCGTGGAATGTTAGATCGTGGAATTGGATCGATGTGGAGTTTAGGTCGAAGTGGAGTTGGGTCGGTGATGTTAGGTCGTGGAGAATTAGGTCGTTGAGGCGAGGATAAGTCGCGATTTCTGGTTAGGTCGGAGGATAAAAAGTCGTGGGGATTGGTAGGTCGTGAGGAGCTAGGTCGGACGCGACTTAGTGTTAGGTCGTTGAAGCTGAAGTTATGTCGTTGCCGAGTAGCTTCGTTAGGTCGTTCGACTTCATCCACCAAGGTATGCACTGCATCAGTTGTCTATCCATCCAATTGACTAAAACCCATCGTATTCCAGTATCGACAACCGAGCAACTGGTTTAGTTAAATCCGCATGTCTACGGCCTTGCCAAAAGGCGGGTTAACACTATGATTATAAGATTTTGGAAAATTCTTATTTGAAATAATTCTGACTCAGAATCCATTGTATAAATGGATTTAACTTTTATGACGCGAAATCGCGAACTGCCGTTACACGACGCATCTATCTTTGACAACTTTCATAACTTGCCCAAACTTCATCAAATTGGGTTTTAGTGTTATAGAGTATTTGTAAACCATTTCAAATCATTTTAAAGGGGTTAAACAATCTCATATACACCATTTCATTTATTAAAGGAAAGTGATTTCCATTGTGATATTCGACGTGTATTAAACGTGAATTGTTTACACATCAAAATAAACATATAATCAACATCCAAACTTGATGATCAAACATAGTAAACAACAATAGTAATCATATCACATTATCATATTTATAAAATAAATTTGGAAGAGTTTCTCACTTGAATTCGTTTCTAACTTTGCGAAAATTTTCTATAGCTTCGCTATGATCACACTTGAGTCTATGGAATTGAGCCTTGGACCTTTAGGAAGGCTCAACTTATGCTTGCTAACGGATGTGGGCTCGGCCTTGGGTGGTGAATGGTGCAGCCGTAGGTTGTAGAGGCGGAAAGGAGTGGAATTGCTTTGGTTTTGAAGTGTTTTGATAATATATACTTATTATATAATTTTAATTTCTGTTTGCCATAATTTTTGACATAACTTTCTTTAGGCAAGAAGCCATTGATGTAGAGTCTAAGAAGTGAAGAAGCTTAGGAATTTTATGAAGAAGAAGCGTGAATGAAGTGAAGAGAAGTGTGAATGAAGTGAAGAGAAGTCGGTGTTATTCATAGACAAAAATGTGAATAAAAATATCATGATATTTCCATACAAACACATCACCATTTCATCACCACAACACTCCCCTCCTACCTCATCCATTTTGACCCCTCATGTGTGTACCCATGCGCTTGTACTTAGTGGGTAAGAGTTTGACTTTGGATTTACTTCAGGGTTAAGTTTTAGGAAAGTACCTTAGAATTTTGTACTCTATATATATATATATATATGTATATGTATAAGCGTACTTGTATGTATATATGTGTGCATGTGCATGTGAATGTGTTTATGTATATGTACATGTATGTGTGCATATGTAACGACCCTGAATTTTTGACATTTGAAATCAGGATATTTAATTGATTTTAAGTATCTGGAAGTTGGTTTAATTTGAATTTCAAATATCAGAGTTTGTTTGGCAATTAAATTAGAGAATTTAATTGTTAAAATTGAGTAAAATTTTGAATTTGGAGTTTTAAGCTGATTAAAAATAATATGAAGGCTTAGGAAATTCATATTGATTATACTGAAGATAATAGAAGCTTTAGAATTGAATTTGAAACTGTTTTGTTCAGTTTTGAAAATTTATCGTTTAAATCGATATTTAATAATAGCGTTCTGAGGCACAGTCTCGGAATTCGACGAAACCAGTTCCATTGGATCCGTAATATTGTATTTTTATCGGATTTCAATTTTCGTAGCATTTGGAGATGTTGTGTGAGCATACGATAAGCAAACGCGCTGAAATTAAATCGAAAATTCAATATTATAACTGGTCCAAAAAGCTATCTTCTCCATACGATCGAGTTAGGACTCGAAATCTTTTCCATTGTGTTCGGAATATGCGTATAACATTACGAATGCCTGGCGGCACGCCTCGATAGGAAGTCAAAATTTTTAGTTGACTTTATCGAAACGATTCGAATTTAAATTTAAATTGAATATTTATATTAGTCAACCCCGGTTGAAATTATCTCACATCAGCCCTTTTCTAGTCTTTCCCAAATCACTGTGACAATTCCTTCTTTTACACGCCACTTTCTATTCAATATCAATTCATTCTCGTTCAAACGAAAACATTTTCATCTCGTTCAAATAATCAATGGCCGATGTATTTCCCCTCCTTCCTTTTTAAAACTCGCGAGCCTATCCTTTTCATTTAAAATAAAAATTGAGAGCTCTCTTCGATTTCAAAAAAATCGGAAACCCTCACTGAAATAATTTTTTTTTTAATAAATGGCAGATCAATTCGAAGAAATAAATGGCCGTGAAAAATCAAAATCTCTCGTTCCAGTTCCACGAAATCAAAACCAAATAAATGGCCGCAGTTGGTCGCGTGCTCCAGCAATATCGCGATTTCCAGGGGGTAATCGAATCAAGGCGATGTGGTGGCTCGCGTACGTGAGTCTAGTCGCGATGGCATCGAGTATCTGGAGGGTCGCGTGAGACAAGGGAAGTGGCGAATCTCGTTCACGATGTAGTGGTGGTTCGCCGCCGCCTATGGCGCTCGCGAGCAAGGGAGCTAGGGCTTCGAGATGTTAGTGGCGAGCAGTTGTCGTTCGTGGCCAGGTTATGGTAGTAAGGTATTAATCAATTCTGCGGTGAGTATTCGATCTCTATTTATAATTTGTTAAGCTAATTCTATTTTAAATTCTCGAATAATGAAAATGATAATAGCAGTAAGGTTTATGTTCAATATAAATTTGAAAAAAAAAATTAAATAAACATTGTACAGTAAGATATATAAGTAATTTTGTTTTCATTTAATATACGGGTTTGAAATTTTTATTAAAATTTAATATATATATATATATACGTATAAGATTTTGGAAAACATATGGAAGTTTTAAAAGGTTAAAGAGTTTATATAAAATTTAGATTTTGAATCTATATAAATTTATTTTTATAAGTGTATGGGTTCCAAAGAAAAAAATAAAATAAAAGTATAAGTATATCTATATAAAATTTTATTTACGTATTTTCACTTACTGGTCTATTTTAAATAAGGGATTAAGGTGATTCACTTGTTTAAAATTAACTTATTTAACTATTTTAGTTACTAAGAAATTATTCGATGGAAAATTAGTTAAAAAAATTAAATAAATAAATGGGAATGAATTGTTCGATCATCTCGAATATTAATAAATTGTATAATTGCTTATACAACGTCAAAACCGTGAAAACAAACTGGATTGGAAATGGGATTGCAAATAAAAGCTAAGGTGAGATCTTATCACTCAACCAAAGGGTTTTGTAAAATTTTAAATAGTTATATTTAAAATTATTGATTGTGTTGATTGTGTGCTTGAATGATAGTATATATAGTAATATATATAGCAATATATATATATATATATTGGAATATGATTATATTGGAGTTGTTGATATTTCCCGCATTATATAGCGGATGAGACCCTATGCGCCGCATAATAGCGGATGATATTTTATAAATCCCATATACCGCGATATTCCACCTCGAAGTGGAATTGGAATTGTGCTAACGTCTGTAGATGCAGGGAAACAGGTTGGAGGGATCCAACATGATTCTTCAAAACATTTGAATTTGTTTCATATGTTGTGTGATGATTTATTTATAATCTGTGGATGATTATATCTGTGATTGAATTTGTTGAAGGCTATAATTTAGCCGAATGTGTTTTTGGTATCGTTGGATACCAGAAATAAATAAATTGGATTTTTGAAATTAAAGTTGGAAATTTTTAGTAAATTCCTTTTGAAAGAATTGGGTGAGTTTAAAAGAAGGAATTTAAAAGCGTAAAGTTGATTTCTGTAATGTTATCGAATTATTTCCAAGATATGGGAAAAGATTTTTATAAATGGATTTTGAATAGTATAATTCGAAAGTTGGAAAATTTATTTAAATGGAATTTTAAATGGTTTGGAAGAGATGAAGGAATTTATTTTAAAAAGTGATAAATTTGTTTGAAATCCAATTAATAATTGATTTGGTATTTGAAAATAGATCTTTGGGAAATCGATATGAAAATTGATTCGGTGTTGAATAAAAATGGATTTTGTGTTGAAATAAATTTGGAAATCGATTTGTAAAATGATTTGATAATTGGAAATAAATTTAGAAATCGATTTGAAAATAATTTGGAAATTGGAAATAAACTTAGAAATCAATTTGTAATTGATTTGGTGTTGAAATAAATCTGGAAATCCATTTGAAAGTTGATTTGGAGTTGAAGGTGAATATTTGAGAAATCGATTTGAAAACCATATAAAAAGTGAATATTTGGGAATGTAAATTCGAAATGGAATTTATAAAGGAAAGGGAAATTTGTTTTAAAATAAACACTGATTTATTTTTAAATGTGTAGAAATAAATTTACAAATTGGAATGTAAATTTGAAATAAATCGATAAGGATTTATTTAATTGGTTTAAATGGACCATTTTGAGATGAAGCGTGAAATATGTTTTGAAATTGGTTTTTAAATGATTAAGGGTGGAAAATATATATCTTGTGAAGATATGTTGAAATTTAATAATTTGGGAAAATTATTTAAATTGGTTGATTGTTGTGAATGTTGTTTGATAGTTAAATAACCGACTATCAATATTTGCCTTTGAAATGGCACTTGATTTGTTTTTAAAACAAACCATCATTATTCGGTTAAGCCGGGAGAGGACCTTGTGTCTTATAACCCATTCCGAATAGTGATACGTCATGAATGGACATTATTTTAAAACCGGTGTGAAGACCAGGTATTTTCGAAAATGAAAGGACAACCTATCGAATGTCTCTGCACCGAGTTGCCCCGGTATAGAGATTTATATCACTCTTCTTGTGATGGGAAGTCCGGATGTGATTAGTGAATACCCGGATTGCAAGGGCTTCTTTGGAAGTGCCTTTGATTCCGTTCGATCCCGGAACGGACTTGTATGGATGTGTGTTTGACGATACACTTTGAGATGTAAAGCTGGTTTCTATCAAATACATTTCTGTTGGTGGTCGAGAATTTATTCTCTTAGCTTAACACCCTTCTTTGAGACGTACGAGCTCAGAGGTTATGTAGTTGATGGTTACTAGTGATACATTCCCAATTTGGTAATGTGGCATACGAAGTACTGTTGATCATTTGTTGATCAAAGCGTGGCTTTGTGAAAAAGCGTGGCTTTGTGAAAATGCGTGGCTTTGTGAAAAAAGCGTAGCTTTGTGGAAGATACTTCGTCAAGCCTCACAACCCGGTAATGGTCGAAACAGGAATGTTGCGGCAAGGTTTTTAGGGGTCGCACCCCTAGAGTATGTCATTTCCTTCTGGATAAAAGGTGATATCATGGTATGGAGCCCAGAAGTTTTACCTATGTTGATGCTGCAAATTTATTATACTTTGTGGTTGTTGCTTTATGGTTGAGGATCCTCGGATAAAGGCCGGTAACGACCGAGGAATGGCATAGCTTGTGTGTTAGCTACCTAGTTACAACTGTACTGACGCAGGGGATATTACAAAAACAATGTAGATCGTTGATTGTAGCAATCGGTGGATTGGAAGATACTGAAATGCCCAAATTCGTTGATCCGAAGATACCGAATTCTAGCTATCCCGAACTCGTTGATCGCGCACGATACCGGGTTCAAAGATCTTCAATTCTTCAAGCTTTGATCAAGCGCACTTGATTCCGCGAATCGGCTTCTACAATCGTTGAATCGAACGCACTCGATTATCCGAAAGAGGAGATAGGAGATTACACTCAACTACCAATTTAAATTGAAAGCACAAAGCTAACAAAAGAGAATTTTATTCAATATTCAACAACCTTTTACAAATGAGACTCATGGCCTATTTATAGGCGTTTTACAACTCACACGAAATTACAACAAAAATTTACATCTCCTAAGTCGGTTCCGAGTTATAGCTTCCGACCTACGACCTATCATAACTCGGTGACGACTTAAGACAACACAGTTACAACACTTGCCTTCAGTGACTTAACAAACAGAACGACTTATGAAAAAGACGACATACGACTTACAAAACATACGACTTAAAAACAGGTACGACTCAACCAGTAGCGCCACCAAAGCAGACGACCTAAACATGCGAGTTACGACATAAGAACCAGACGACTTATCTTTCTACGGTCCAGATTAAAGCGGCATAGACATCTAAGGCCTCAGTCTTCAGCGACTTAACTTAGGTCGGTAACGACCTAAAAACAAACAAGTAACGACTTAAGAAATCAACAGCTGAGATTAAGTCGGCAAACAAGATCTACGGCAACAAGTCTTCAGCGACTCAAAGAAATCAAAGGTAGAGATTAACTCGGCAGATGAATCAATGGCATCCAGAGCTTTGCGACTTACAGATAACATAACTCCGCGACCTAAGCTTGTACGACTTAAAACCTCGCGACCTAAGTTCTTGCGACCTAACTTAGGTCGAGACATTTTCCTGCGACTTAGTATAGGTCGTTTCATTTTAACCCGGAGCACTTTTAACTCGGTAAGTTGTACTAGCGACCTATCTTCCAATTCATTAGGTCGTACACGACCTAAAAACGTGTTAGGTCGTCTAAGCACTTTTCCACTAGGTCGTTGATCTTCACTAAGTCGTTGGAGCGACTTATAGGCTTCGTTAGGTTGGTCGCGACCTATGACTTCAACTTTCCACCTTTCTTCACGAAATATTGACTCCTTAGTTTTAGGTCGGATTCGACCCATCAACATGTTATGACCTACGAGTTTGCTAGGTCGGTCACGACCTAGTACTTGGCCTGCATCATCCTCCCCAGGTTGAGAGAAATTCGTCCTCGAATTTGTAAATTCTACCACCTCAGCTCGTTCATCTTCGTGATATGGTACGAGATGTTTAACATTGAACACGTCAGACGTATACACATCATTTGGCTGCTTCAATTTATAAGCATTTTCATTGATTCTCTTTAAAATTTCCACTGGACCAATCTTTCGTGCTTTCAATTTATTGTACGCACCTACTGGAAAACGATCTTTTGTTAACACTGCATAAACCATATCTCCTTCGTTAAACTCAACATTCCTTCGCTTCAAGTCTGCAGATCGTTTATATTTCTCATTTGCTTTCTCCAATCGTTCTTGAACGATTTTATGACATTCCGCTAACCCCTCAACAAAATCAGCAGCTTTCTTAACTGCCTTCTTTGATTGTGGCACTACCGTTAGATCCAACGGTCCCTTCGGTAAACTTGAATATACTATCTGAAATGGACTGAACCCTGTACTACGATTCACTGCATGATTATGAGCAAATTCTGCCTGACATAACTTCACATCCCAACTCTTCAGATTGTCCTGCACAAGACATCTCAACAAGTTCCCCAACGATCTATTAACCACCTCCGTTTGTCCATCAGTTTGCGGATGATAGGCACTACTAAACTTCAACTTCGTTCCGACCATCTTCCACAAACTTAGCCAAAAGTGACTCAGAAATCGAGTATCTCTATCCGACATAATAGATTCTGGCAATCCATGAAGTCGATAGATCTCCTTGAAAAACAACTGAGCAACATGAACAGCATCCGCCGTCTTCTTACAAGCAATAAAATGTGCCATTTTCGAAAATCTGTCAACCACCACATAAATGGAATCATTACCACGCTGCGTTCTCGGCAACCCCAACACAAAGTCCATACTGATATCCACCCATGGTTTTACAGGCACGGGTAACGGCATATATAAACTAGCATTAGTCGCAGTTCCTTTCGAAACTTGACAGATGTGACATCTCTCAACAAACCTCTCCACTTCTTTCCTCATCGATGGCCAAAAGTAGGATTGTGAAATTAACTGTAAGGTATGGTCTCTTCCAACATGTCCTTCTTCATGTAACTCCTTGATAATCTTCATTCTCAAACTACCCTCCGGTATGCACAATCGACTTCCTTTAAAAAGAAAACCATCTACCATCACGAACTCATCCGTCTCTCCCTCCTTGACTTTATCAACAAACTTTGCAAAGTAAGGATCATCGGTAAATAATTCTGGCACTATTTCAAACCCCGTCACTTCCACCTTCAATGTAGTTAACAAGTGATTTCTTCTACTCAACGCATCCGCAACACGATTCGTCACTCCCGACTTGTGTTTCACAACAAATGTAAATTGTTGCAGATATGCAATCCATGATGTATGTCTCTCTGAGATCTTGTCTTGCCCTTGCAAATGCTTCAATGCTTCATGATCAGTATACAGAACAAATTCCTTCTGAAATAGATAGTGTCTCCAGTGTTTAATAGATTGTACAACATCATAGAATTCCACATCATACGTACTGTACCTCATCTTCGCTCCTGACAACTTCTCACTGAAATATGCAATTGGACGTCCCCTCTAACTCAACACTCCTCCAATTCCAACCTTCGACGCATCAGTGTGTAGCTCAAACAACAACTGAAAATCAGGTAATACAAGAATTGGTGCAGATGTCAGCAACTCCTTGATCTTCCCAAAAGCATTCCCTGCTTCCTCTGTCCATGCAAACTGTTTACCCTTCATACAATCAGTCACAGGTGCCATCACACTACTAAAGTGTGGAATGAACCTTCGATAAAATGAAGCCAACCCATGAAAACTACGAACTTCCGTTATCGTCTTGGGCTGTGGCCAATCTCTAATTGCTTCGACTTTACTTTGGTCAACCTGTATTCCTTCTTCCGATACAACATATCCCAGAAATAAAACACTATGCGTCATGAACACGCATTTCTTCGTTGCAGCATAGAATTGTTCTTGTCACAATACCATCAGCACTTCTCTAAGATGATTCAAATGTTCCTCTGGACTCCCACTATAAATCAGAATATCATCAAAATACACCACCACAAATTTCCCAATGAACGGTCTGAAAATTTGATTCATCACCCTCATAAATGTACTTGGTGCATTCGATAGACCAAACGGCATTACCAGCCATTCATACAAGCCTTCCCTCCTCTTGAATGCTGTCTTCCTGTAACAACCCGAGTTTTTCTAACACGAAAAACTGGACCATTTGGTTAAGAAGAAGAGGTAGAAGAAGAAGAAAAATAGAAAACAACAACAGAATCTCACATACGCAGCGGAATAAAATATAATATATATCAGCAGATCTTTACACAAAAAGAGATCTATATCTGTTTACACAATACATCAGAATACATCATCAGAGTACATCAACATCCATAACATACAACTGAATACACAGCGGAAAAATAATAACAAGTACGGGAGTACGTATCGACATCCAGCTCGTCTCCTGAGCTCCACATCATCATATCCTGTAACCTATAATACTCGGTCTGACCCGAGCATCATATAAAACAATACCCGAGTCAGTCTGGAATACCAGCGTGAGAAAATCACACTCAATTGATTATTAAAGTTTCAAATATCCTTTAAAAATAAAAAGCATCTCGTAAGACCACGCCACAAATAAACATGTCGGGTTTTTACCTTACGATAGCTAAAACACTTTTTATAAAATCCTCTGATATTATAATAGTGTCTATTCACAAATACTTATTACAATAGCTGAAATTGTTACATTATTAAATTCCAGCATACTAGCCACAAAAGTGGGTAATACAAACAAATACCGTACAAGGCACGTAGGAAAAATGGATTTCCAACGAATGACTAGGCACTGGGGTACCACCTATCACAGTACGTGGCCTAGATCACCGTACCGAGGAGTACGCCCGCTCCTCTGCAACACAAGGCCGGAACCATCCCTTACTGGATGATCCCGAATAAAATCACCCCACGGTTGGGATCAGCAACCGCACCACTAAGCCGAAATAAAAAGGGACATCTAGACAGGGATGACCTTACCCTCCAGTGGGAGCTACCCACGAAGCCTTGCTGCATAACCCCTGATTTTTAGTCATTCCCGGTTGATGAGGTTCGAGGCTAAACGATACCTTTTCAGAACATATCCCTTAGAATGCCCATCGTCCGCTGACGATGTTTCGCAAGCATTCGTCCATACCAGTCCGTCCTGGGTTTGAACAGAACCGAAGGCACTACTCCTACTACATCCATTTTGGAAATATCCTCAGGATTAGTAGCGACTAGCCCTTGCACTTCACAGCTCCATCTTCGACTCTGAACACGTTACACGAAACGTACAAACCGAATCGAAGTGGTATTCGAGTCTCTAGACCTAGAATCCCGGTATACGGAAACTCGATCCCGGTCTCTTCGAAACGATCAGCGCATTGGCCAATATTGATAGTCGGTTATTTAACTATCAATTAACATCCACAAGCAACCATCACACAATAAATAGTTTCCCACATTTATTTGCCCAAATATCTTTCCAAGATATATTTCCAAATTTTCAAACTCCTTTTGAAAACAATTTCAAACAATTTCCGCTTACGGAATACATTTCCAAATATTTATTTCTCTGAAACACCAAGTACAAAACACTTTTAGATTTTAAAATAATTTAAAAACACTTTATTTTAAAATATATTTTATAACATTGAAATCAAACTACTTTAATACTTTATTAAAAATATATACTTTAAATTAAACTACTAAATTTCTCTTTTTAAAACAGAATAGCAAATCACTTTTATATAATTACTACAATAATAGATTTTTAAAATATACCTACTTTGAAAATTAACATTTAGAAATAATCAATTTTCTAAAACATGCTTTTTAAAACATACTTAAAACTTTTAACTTATATTTAAAATTGCTTTGAAAACGTACTTGGCTATCCAGAGAAATATACTTCTCATTTCCATCTTTTTAAAAATAAATCAACATTTATTTTTAAACCAAACCATATCTTTTTATAAATTCCCACCTTGAATTTATATTCAAATATCCACTATATTTTATTTCACTTTATAAACCCAGTTTATATCTCCAAAATCTCACTTCTCTTTTAAAATTCCAATTTTAAATAACTAAATCAATTTCCAATTGATTTTCCAATTTACTTTACTTTACTTTGAAATAAATTTCCTTTACTACTTCATTTATTTCAAAATACATTAACTTTTAGATTTATTCCTTTATTTGAGTTAAAACCCTTTTTTACTGAAAATACCAATTTTAAACTTCCAAAATTCCTTCTTTAGCCTTTAATTAAATTTAATCCTTACATTCAAAATAAATCCTTTATTCTTTAAATTTAATATCACTTTAGTTTAAAGTTAATATTTTCCTTGTTATTTCGAAATTCCCTTATTCCAATTCACTTGAATTATTTACTTAAATTTTACTCTTTTTTTTCTTTCAAGATCCAATTCAATATATTTTGATAACTCCTTTTATTGAAATATTCAATCCAACCATATCATCCAATATTTCAATCATCAATAAAATCATCACAGGATATCAATATTCATAGAACAGAATATCAAATAATCTAAATAATTTTGAGGAATCCAGTTGGATCCCTCCAACCTGTTTCCCTACATCCACAAACGTTAGCACAATACCAATTCCACTTCAAAGTGGAATATCGCGGTATATGGGATTTGTATAAATCATCCGCTATTATGCGGCGCATAGGGTCTCATCCGCTATATAAATGCGGGAATATCAACAACTCAAATATATACATATGCCAATATGTATATATTGCTATATACTACTATATATAGTATAGCACATCAATCAATGCAATCATCCAATCAATTATTTAAATTTAGCCATTTAAATTTAAATCTAACTGAGTGAGATTAACTCACCTTTTATTTTGTCCTGCCAAACCGACATAAACCCGTTTGTTTCCTTTACGAATCCAGACCTTAAATAAGCATTAGATGATTTTATTAATAATGGAATTACCCACATAATTGATTTTCATTTATTAATAAAATTTGTAAACAAATTTTCCTTTACTAAACAATCCCTACCAACTAAAATAATCTAATAAGTAAATAAAACGAGTAAATTACTATAGTACATCTTCTAAAATAAATTAGGATATATGTATAAGAAATTTTTATCTTTGGAACTACATATGAACTAAATGACCAATATACAATATAAAATCAATCTTAATGAGTCCTATGATTATTATTATTTTTCTTTTTATTTACCCTATACTGTAAAAATATTTTGTAACCTTATATGTAAATTTTCTAACACAAATAACCTTACATATTAATTTGGAAAATAAAATAAATAAATAAACTGCTTACCACCTCGAATCGACGACCGGCCACCAGAACTCGTCATCGCAGCGAGTCTAGCCTGCCCACAAGTTGCCTCGTGCTCGTCTGAACAGATCCAGGTCACGAACCCTCGTCGACAGGCCCATCGCTCGAACCTTCACTCTATCACCTCACCAGACGCGCGCGAGTATCCCATCACCTCAGACTTCCTACTTGGCCCGCTCGCGTCGCTCGCGACTCTTTCCCATCGCGATCCCACGATTGATCTACAGCCTCGACGGTAGAAAATATCGCGTAGGAGGCAAGGACGAGCAACGATGGCTGATGGAATAGTCGAGTATGTATCGATGAATATTTAGAAGGCGTTGATTTTCGAAACCCTAGTCTCTCTCTCGGGTTCACGTATCGCGGCCATGGAGATTGCTATTAGCCGTAACTTGAAGTAAAGCAGATTTTTATTTTTATTTTTATTGAGAACGATTTGATATTAAGAAGAGGAAGGAAGCTCGGTTGTTTTAACTGAGAAGAACGAAAGGAACATCCCTATTTTGAAAAGAATCGTGGCTTCTTGGGTACGAGTGGAGAAATATCTCTGACAGATGTTTACAGTGATTTGAAACAAAACGGCTGATGTGAAATATTTGTCTATGCAATAATTATATTAAATTTTCAATTCGAATTCCAGTGTTTACCTACCGTACGATCAAACGATCTCTCCGAAAGCTATGAAAATTGAAATCCAATAACAATACGGTATTACGGACCCAATGGAACTGGTTTCGTCGAATTCCGAGACCGTAACTCGAAAGGCTATTTTTAAATTCAAATTAAACGATAAAATTTTAAAACTGAACAAAACGCTTTTAAATTCAATTTTAAAAGTTCCATTATTCTCGGTATTATTTATACAAATTTTACAAGCCCTTAAAATTATTATTTTTACGAGCTTAAAACTCCCGGTTCAATAATTTACCAAATTCCGATAATTAAATCTAACAATTAATTATCTAATAATTATTGATATTTGGAATTCGAGTTAAAATTTACTCGCTTAAATATTTAAAATCAATTAAATATCCAAATTTAAATTGTCCAAATTTCCGGGTCGTCACATTCCTTCCCCCTTAAAAGAATTTCGTCCCCGAAATTACCAGTTAAGAGGAATGGTCCAATTCCTGTTAATCATTTCCTTAAAGAAAACAGTTCTATCAATTGATCATCCCAAATCTTTTATTACAGATTTTCACTTCAACTAACTGTCCACATTTAACCATAGTTTCCAAATAACTCAATTTTACTTCACAATTCAAATTCAAATTTGAATTCAAATTTAAATTATTCAAAATTTCTCAAAAATTTTCTAACTCTCTAAATTTCCGAAAAATTTTGCCAGCGTCTCCTTTGCGCGGCTAGCTCGGTACTACTACAAAAATGGCTCTACGGCCTCCCAATCTCAAAAAGAAAACAAAAAGCCAAGTGGCTGTATCAAAAACCCAATCAAATTTCATATAGAAATTTAAATACATACCTTTTTGTCGGGCCATTAAATTTTATCTTCTAAAATCAAAAATCCCAATTATCCATTGCTTTTATACACCTGTATATCCTACTAAGCAATAATATTCAATCACAATTCCAAAGTCATTTTATACTTTCCTTTACAAATTTCCAACATTTGTTTTACTTAAGCCCGTACGATGCACATATATCATCCGTACGCAATGTCAAATTCGATCGCTTACTCGATCACACAATTTCACTTCCGAACTAGTATTATCCACCCGACTTTCTAGTACGGACTCAGATCTGGTTTCTTGATCAGAAACCGTCATTCTCCTTGCATAGCCACCAACTATGATAGAGAATATCCAGAATCAATCAACAATCCATATCCAGGTTCGCCGTCGAAAATCGAGTGAAAAATTCCAACTCGGATCGATATATCTATCTCGAAATTCTGTGTTCGACATCTGGACCAAATAGCTATGCGAATAAAATAATATACGTACATCCTACGTATTAATTTCAATTGATTATCAATTATATCAATTTTCTTTTTATTCACATTCAATTTGACTACATTCACTTATCCCCAATTTTCTCATTTCACAACTTCAAATTTTAATCGTCATTCAATTTTTCATCTAGAATAACTTTCCTCAATACCAAATTACTGAAGAATCTCACCATATTCCTTAAGTTCAATATAAATATTTTACATACTGCTTATACTTATTTTCACTTCATTATTGAAGTTCATATCCATTTCTATTTACTTTTGTCTTTACAATTCCATTTGATTTCAATTTGGCTTCCGCTCGAATATTTAATTAGTTGCACTTACTAATTTAATTTAAATTTCGATTAACAGTTTATTCGCAAACTTCACTTCTTTAGTTCCTTCGATTTCACTTCACCTTACATTCACATTTGAATTAGATTTCAATATCCAGTTTTAATTTCATTTGCTTAACAAATTTAAATCATTTATCGTTAATGAAAATTTTCAAAATTTTCAAAAATTTTCTAACTCCCTAAATTTACGGAAAATTTTGGCAGAGTCCCCTTTGTACGGAGGGACTTCTGCGATATCGCAGGATACACAAATATATATATATACATCGGCCTCAGGCCGGAAATCACAATATATCAATATAAACAGTTCATATTTCCTATTTTGAATTCTTTTGCGTAAGCGTACCTCATTTTTAGCATTTTAAAGCAAGCGGCTTATTATTTAGCAATTAGTGCAACCCAAAATCAGCTATACGGCTTCCCCAAACCTGTACTTACTTAAAAGATGTAAGTGCCAAAATCATGCAACTTAACAACATTTTTCATATTTAACTAGCAACATAAGCGTTTTAATAAGCAATGCAAGTTAAACAACACTTATAAGCAATTTATAGGGTTCCACCATTAATTTAAATTGTTTACAACTCAATTCTCACATTCGATTCATTTTAGCAAAACAAACTCATATTTAATTCAGTTGATCTCAAAATCAATCTATTTAACTTCTATCAACTTATAGAATTTTAACTTCCTTGTTTACGTCAAACGACGCTTTATTTAATGCAGCCTCGTCCACATCCATATGAATAAATGATTATTTGGGTTTTACAACCAATTTGAATTGATTCCAATTCAATTTATTTTAATTCCATTACACTTATAATTTAATTGGTAAATTCACTGAATCCAATATAAATTCTAATCCGCATTTGATAATTTATTTCTGAATTGTATTTTATTACTAACAAGTCTACTTCAATCCATTTCTACTTACTTGCCATTATTTACAATTCAAATTATCACTATTATACTTCAACTCCATTATTCATTCCTAAAATACCAAACAAATTTATTTACTTAGCTATAACTTCCCATTCAAGCCACCGTTAATTTAATTTTCCAATAAATTTAATTCCTTTACCATTATCCAAGCTAAATTTAATTTAACCCAAATCTCTATTCCAAACTGCACATCTCTTATTCATCTTACTCTTACTTGTTAATGTAAGGATTTTAATTTCACTCAATATTATTTATAATTCAACTGAATTTCATTACAATTTAATTTTATTTAACTTAACTTCAGTCAAATCATATTATTCTCTTAATATCATTTCCATCACAATTTATTTCAATTCGATTCCAACAATCCAAATACAACTGGATTTATTTTCTCAGTTTGCTTCAAATCCAACTCAAAATTAAACTTAGTTTAAGCTCATTTGTCTCAACTTAATTTTATTTCTCCATCTGATTCAAATAAAGATTTAGAATTCTTATGTACCCGGCTTTTAGTTTCAAATCATTTTGAAATCTCCACTTATTCCATTGGTTAAGTAAATCATTCCGATTTTACAATCTTACCATATTTTTTCAATTTTAATTTGTCAGAATATTTTCATCCAAACATCCAAATATATAATAATTTAAAGAAATATTTCTTTTATATCAAAATACATTTTTCGGGTAAAATTATTTCATCCACCCGTTTCAAAACAATATTGTGTCGAATTGTTCTATTCGAGTGTTTAGAAACCCCTTCGATACAGTTGCGCAGACTGTGCCGACGAAGGTTCATATGCCACTCAATAAATCAACCAACACAATATAAAACCATTTTATATTCACTAACAAATACGCGCTCATATCTATTAATACTCTCAAAATTCCCACCAGAGCCAAGGTTATCGCCAGCCTAAGCTCTGATACCACTGTAACAACCCGAGTTTTTCTAACACGAAAAACCGGACCATTTGGTTAAGAAGAAGAGGTAGAAGAAGAAGAAAAATAGAAAACAACAACAGAATCTCACATACACAGCGGAATAAAATATAATATATATCAGCAGATCTTTACACAAAAAGAGATCTATATCTGTTTACACAATACATCAGAATACATCATCAGAGTACATCAACATCCATAACATACAACTGAATACACAGCGGAAAAATAATAACAAGTACGGGAGTACGTATCGACATCCAGCTCGTCTCCTGAGCTCCACATCATCATATCTTGTAACCTATAATACTCGGTCTGACCCGAGCATCATATAAAACAATACCCGAGTCAGTCTGGAATACCAGCGTGAGAAAATCACACTCAATTGATTATTAAAGTTTCAAATATCCTTTAAAAATAAAAAGCATCTCGTAAGACCACGCCACAAATAAACATGTCGGGTTTTTACCTTACGATAGCTAAAACACTTTTTATAAAATCCTCTGATATTATAATAGTGTCTATTCACAAATACTTATTACAATAGCTGAAATTGTTACATTATTAAATTCCAGCATACTAGCCACAAAAGTGGGTAATACAAACAAATACCGTACAAGGCACGTAGGAAAAATGGATTTCCAACGAATGACTAGGCACTGGGGTACCACCTATCACAGTACGTGGCCTAGATCACCGTACCGAGGAGTACGCCCGCTCCTCTGCAACACAAGGCCGGAACCATCCCTTACTGGATGATCCCGAATAAAATCACCCCACGGTTGGGATCAGCAACCGCACCACTAAGCCGAAATAAAAAGGGACATCTAGACAGGGATGACCTTACCCTCCAGTGGGAGCTACCCACGAAGCCTTGCTGCATAACCCCTGATTTTCAGTCATTCCCGGTTGATGAGGTTCGAGGCTAAACGATACCTTTTCAGAACATATCCCTTAGAATGCCCATCGTCCGCTGACGATGTTTCGCAAGCATTCGTCCATACCAGTCCGTCCTGGGTTTGAACAGAACCGAAGGCACTACTCCTACTACATCCATTTTGGAAATATCCTCAGGATTAGTAGCGACTAGCCCTTGCACTTCACAGCTCCATCTTCGACTCTGAACACGTTACACGAAACGTACAAACCGAATCGAAGTGGTATTCGAGTCTCCAGACCTAGAATCCCGGTATACGGAAACTCGATCCCGGTCTCTTCGAAACGATCAGCGCATTGGCCAATATTGATAGTCGGTTATTTAACTATCAATTAACATCCACAAGCAACCATCACACAATAAATAGTTTCCCACATTTATTTGCCCAAATATCTTTCCAAGATATATTTCCAAATTTTCAAACTCCTTTTGAAAACAATTTCAAACAATTTCCGCTTACGGAATACATTTCCAAATATTTATTTCTCTGAAACACCAAGTACAAAACACTTTTAGATTTTAAAATAATTTAAAAACACTTTATTTTAAAATATATTTTATAACATTGAAATCAAACTACTTTAATACTTTATTAAAAATATATACTTTAAATTAAACTACTAAATTTCTCTTTTTAAAACAGAATAGCAAATCACTTTTATATAATTACTACAATAATAGATTTTTAAAATATACCTACTTTGAAAATTAACATTTAGAAATAATCAATTTTCTAAAACATGCTTTTTAAAACATACTTAAAACTTTTAACTTATATTTAAAATTGCTTTGAAAACGTACTTGGCTATCCAGAGAAATATACTTCTCATTTCCATCTTTTTAAAAATAAATCAACATTTATTTTTAAACCAAACCATATCTTTTTATAAATTCCCACCTTGAATTTATATTCAAATATCCACTATATTTTATTTCACTTTATAAACCCAGTTTATATCTCCAAAATCTCACTTCTCTTTTAAAATTCCAATTTTAAATAACTAAATCAATTTCCAATTGATTTTCAAATTTACTTTACTTTACTTTGAAATAAATTTCCTTTACTACTTCATTTATTTCAAAATACATTAACTTTTAGATTTATTCCTTTATTTGAGTTAAAACCCTTTTTTACTGAAAATACCAATTTTAAACTTCCAAAATTCCTTCTTTAGCCTTTAATTAAATTTAATCCTTACATTCAAAATAAATCCTTTATTCTTTAAATTTAATATCACTTTAGTTTAAAGTTAATATTTTCCTTGTTATTTCGAAATTCCCTTATTCCAATTCACTTGAATTATTTACTTAAATTTTACTCTTTTTTTTCTTTCAAGATCCAATTCAATATATTTTGATAACTCCTTTTATTGAAATATTCAATCCAACCATATCATCCAATATTTCAATCATCAATAAAATCATCACAGGATATCAATATTCATAGAACAGAATATCAAATAATCTAAATAATTTTGAGGAATCCAGTTGGATCCCTCCAACCTGTTTCCCTGCATCCACAAACGTTAGCACAATACCAATTCCACTTCAAAGTGGAATATCGCGGTATATGGGATTTGTATAAATCATCCGCTATTATGCGGCGCATAGGGTCTCATCCGCTATATAAATGCGGGAATATCAACAACTCAAATATATACATATGCCAATATGTATATATTGCTATATACTACTATATATAGTATAGCACATCAATCAATGCAATCATCCAATCAATTATTTAAATTTAGCCATTTAAATTTAAATCTAACTGAGTGAGATTAACTCACCTTTTATTTTGTCCTGCCAAACCGACATAAACCCGTTTGTTTCCTTTACGAATCCAGACCTTAAATAAGCATTAGATGATTTTATTAATAATGGAATTACCCACATAATTGATTTTCATTTATTAATAAAATTTGTAAACAAATTTTCCTTTACTAAACAATCCCTACCAACTAAAATAATCTAATAAGTAAATAAAACGAGTAAATTACTATAGTACATCTTCTAAAATAAATTAGGATATATGTATAAGAAATTTTTATCTTTGGAACTACATATGAACTAAATGACCAATATACATTATAAAATCAATCTTAATGAGTCCTATGATTATTATTATTTTTCTTTTTATTTACCCTATACTGTAAAAATATTTTGTAACCTTATATGTAAATTTTCTAACACAAATAACCTTACATATTAATTTGGAAAATAAAATAAATAAATAAACTGCTTACCACCTCGAATCGACGACCGGCCACCAGAACTCGTCATCGCAGCGAGTCTAGCCTGCCCACAAGTTGCCTCGTGCTCGTCTGAACAGATCCAGGTCACGAACCCTCGTCGACAGGCCCATCGCTCGAACCTTCACTCTATCACCTCACCAGACGCGCGCGAGTATCCCATCACCTCAGACTTCCTACTTGGCCCGCTCGCGTCGCTCGCGACTCTTTCCCATCGCGATCCCACGATTGATCTACAGCCTCGACGGTAGAAAATATCGCGTAGGAGGCAAGGACGAGCAACGATGGCTGATGGAATAGTCGAGTATGTATCGATGAATATTTAGAAGGCGTTGATTTTCGAAACCCTAGTCTCTCTCTCGGGTTCACGTATCGCGGCCATGGAGATTGCTATTAGCCGTAACTTGAAGTAAAGCAGATTTTTATTTTTATTTTTATTGAGAACGATTTGATATTAAGAAGAGGAAGGAAGCTCGGTTGTTTTAACTGAGAAGAACGAAAGGAACATCCCTATTTTGAAAAGAATCGTGGCTTCTTGGGTACGAGTGGAGAAATATCTCTGACAGATGTTTACAGTGATTTGAAACAAAACGGCTGATGTGAAATATTTGTCTATGCAATAATTATATTAAATTTTCAATTCGAATTCCAGTGTTTACCTACCGTACGATCAAACGATCTCTCCGAAAGCTATGAAAATTGAAATCCAATAACAATACGGTATTACGGACCCAATGGAACTGGTTTCGTCGAATTCCGAGACCGTAACTCGAAAGGCTATTTTTAAATTCAAATTAAACGATAAAATTTTAAAACTGAACAAAACGCTTTTAAATTCAATTTTAAAAGTTCCATTATTCTCGGTATTATTTATACAAATTTTACAAGCCCTTAAAATTATTATTTTTACGAGCTTAAAACTCCCGGTTCAATAATTTACCAAATTCCGATAATTAAATCTAACAATTAATTATCTAATAATTATTGATATTTGGAATTCGAGTTAAAATTTACTCGCTTAAATATTTAAAATCAATTAAATATCCAAATTTAAATTGTCCAAATTTCCGGGTCGTCACACTTCCATTCGTCCCCCGGTCTAATGCGAATCTGATGATAACCGCTCTTCAAGTCAATCTTAGAAAAGATAGTAGCTCTGCTTATTTGATCTAACAAATCATCCAACCTTTGCATTGGAAATCTATATCTCACAGTAATCTTATTCAATGCTCGACTGTCAGTGCACATCCTCCACGTTCCATCCTTTTTGGGTACCAATAAAGCTGGTACATCACAAGGACTTAAACTCTCCTGTACACGCCCCTTTTCAAGCAATTCTTCCACTTGCCTCCGCAACTCTTCATGTTCTTTTGGACTCATTCGATAATGTGGTCTGTGTGGCAACACAGCACCTGGAACAAGATCTATCTGATGTTGTATATCCCTCAACGGTGGCAACTCCGTTGGTAACTCTTCTGGAAATACATCGTCAAATTCTTTCAAAACTGGTTTAACTTCTTCTGGAATCTCAACCTCTTCCTGACTCTCCCGTCCGATCAAAAAAAACACTTCAGGTTCCTCCTCTATTTCCTTCACGAACTCCTTCAAAGATAACAAAGTTTTGAGCTCTTCAATCTCCTCCAATTTGTTTTCCTCCTGTTGTCGCTTCTTTGGAACTAGAGTGATCTTTGTGCCTTCAAACATGAAACTGTAACTGTTGGTGCACCCATCATGTTGTACTACTCTATCATACTGCCATGGTCTTTCCAGCAACAAATGACAAACGTCCATATCTACCACATCGCACCAGATTTCATCTTTGTATTTCTTTCCAATTGAAAAATTCACACGAGCCCTTCGTCCAACCTTCACCTCCGCGCCTTTCCTCAACCAAGCTAGCTTGTATGGCTTCGGATGTTTCTCAGTCTTCAATGCCAACTTCCTCACAGCCTCCGAAGAAATTATATTGTCACAGCTTCCAGCATCAATAACAAATTTGCAAACTTTCCCCAGAATAGTACATGTCGACTGAAAAATATTGCTCCTCAACCAACTACAATCCTCCTCTTGCTTTGGAGTTAAACAGGACCTCTTCATCATGAGATTATAACCTTCGTCTCCCGACACTTCTTCTTCCTCCTCATCAGGTGGTGAATTGGAACATTCAGCTTCTTCATCCTCATCCTCAACCTCCGCTATCATCGCTCTCTTCTTCGGCTTTGGACATTCATTACTTTTGTGGCCCAACTCTTGGCAATTGTAACATTTGAAACCATTATTGACCTTCGCCTTCCCAACCTCATTCACAACTGGTTTGGCAACAGCTTTTGAAACATGAGAACTCCCACTAACTCCCTTCACTGGATTGTTGGAATTTGTAAACACACCTCCTCCTCGTCTACCCTGTTTCTCCCAAGCCAATGCTTTCTGATGTGCTTCCGCTACAGATCTTGGATCGAACATATTAACCATATCCTGGATCTGCATTCTCAATCCCTCAATGAACCTAGACGTATGCTGCTCTTCTGTTTCCATAATATCATTCCTTGCAATAAGTTGATAGAATTCATCAGCATAGTCATTCACAGATTTCGTCCCTTGTCTCAAATTTTGCAAACGTTGATACATCAAAGATTGATAATTGTAAGGTAAGAACGTTGCTTTCATCAACTTCTTCATCTTCTCCCAAGATTCAACCTTTGACTTCCCCATTCGTTCTCGTGTAAGCTTGGTTTGTTGCCACCATGCTAAAGCTCTACCCCTCAACCTTGTAGCAACCAACTTTACTCTACGATGTTCTGGAACTTCTTTGAAATCAAAAATTTCTTCAACGTTAGCCACCCAATCTAGAAACTCCTCCGCTTGCATACCACCCTTGAATTCAGGAATTTCTGTCTTCATCCCCGACTCCCATTTGTGATCATACTCAGAATAGTTTCTTCCTTGACCTCTTCCTTGAATACTACCACCATCATACTCCTCTTCAAAATCAGATGCATAACGATGTCGATTCTGACCACCAACATCTCTACTCCCTTCACGTCTACCACCATCCCTTCTATCTACATTCCTCCGTTCACGATCATTCACGTTCCTCCCACGTCCTTGATCATTTTCAACACTTCTGTCTCGATTGGAATGTGGCAAGACTCTACTTCCCCCATGGTTAGATTCAGGTGAAACCCTTCTCCGATTTTGATTCATCTCCGTCATAAGCTTCTCTAACCGGCCAATTCCTTCGTTAAGCTTTTCACTAAAATTATCATTGATTCTTTGCTCCATCTCATCAGCCTCTTCTCTTCGATACAAAGCTTCTACATTTTGGTGACGATTAGCTCTCCTTGGCGACATACTTGAAAACTTTACAAACTCTTCAACACTTCAAAATCCAAACACAATTCGGACTTTGATCCAAAATGAAACGGATCGAAAACTTCCACTTTGTAGCAAATCGCGATGAACACGATGGACAAAGTTTCGGCCTCCAATTCAATTTCGATCAATCAATCTTCGAACAATGATGAACTCTTCTTCCTCTCGGCCACGGCTTAACAGTTCAAGCTCTCGGCTTCTCTTCAAACTTCAAATTCTTCAAAATGATTAGGCTCCAAGTCTCGATCTCGCTATGATTAACTAGAACAGGCTCTGATACCAAATGACGTAGTGGATATTACAAAAACAATGTAGATCGTTGATTGTAGCAATCGGTGGATTGGAAGATACTGAAATGCCCAAATTCGTTGATCCGAAGATACTGAATTCTAGCTATCCCGAACTCGTTGATCGCGCACGATACCGGGTTCAAAGATCTTCAATTTCTCAAGCGTTGATCAAGCGCACTTGATTCCGCGAATCGGCTTCTACAATCGTTGAATCGAGCGCACTCGATTATCCGAAAGAGGAGATAGGAGATTACACTCAACTACCAATTTAAATTGAAAGCACAAAGCTAACAAAAGAGAATTTTATTCAATATTCAACAACCTTTTACAAATGAGACTCACGGCCTATTTATAGGCATTTTACAACTCACACGAAATTACAACAAAAATTTACATCTCCTAAGTCGGTTCCGAGTTATAGCTTCCGACCTACGACCTATCATAACTCGGTGACGACTTAAGACAACACAGTTACAACACTTGCCTTCAGCGACTTAACAAACAGAACGACTTATGAAAAAGACGACATACGACTTACAAAACATACGACTTAAAAACAGGTACAACTCAACCAGTAGCGCCTCCAAAGCAGACGACCTAAACATGCGAGTTACGACATAAGAACCAGACGACTTATCTTTCTACGGTCCAGATTAAAGCGGCATAGACATCTAAGGCCTCAGTCTTCAGCGACTTAACTTAGGTCGGTAACGACCTAAAAACAAACAAGTAACGACTTAAGAAATCAACAGCTGAGATTAAGTCGGCAAACAAGATCTACGGCAACAAGTCTTCAGCGACTCAAAGAAATCAAAGGTAGAGATTAACTCGGCAGATGAATCAATGGCATCCAGAGCTTTGCGACTTACATATAACATAACTCCGCGACCTAAGCTTGTACGACTTAAAACCTCACGACCTAAGTTCTTGCGACCTAACTTAGGTCGAGACATTTTCCTGCGACTTAGTATAGGTCGTTTCATTTTAACCCGGAGCACTTTTAACTCGGTAAGTCGTACTAGCGACCTATCTTCCAATTCGTTAGGTCGTACACGACCTAAAAACGTGTTAGGTCGTCGGAGCGCTTTTCCACTAGGTCGTTGATCTTCACTAAGTCGTTGGAGCGACTTATAGGCTTCGTTAGGTCGGTCGCGACCTATGACTTCAACTTTCCACCTTTCTTCACGAAATATTGACTCCTTAGTTTTAGGTCGGATTCGACCCATCAACATGTTACGACCTACGAGTTTGCTAGGTTGGTCACGACCTAGTACTTGGCCTGCATCATGTACAGCGTGAGGTAGCGTCGGCCTTGTGTTTGCAGAGAGCAGGTTGACTCTCGGGGCGTCTTTCCAGAGGCGTTTCCATTTCGGTGTAAGGAAGTTCCTTTGCCTGACCATTTGTAGGAAATCCAAAGAAACAATACGCGCCCTGTACGGTTTTATTTGTAGAACCTGCCATTTACTTTTGGTGGTCACCACTGTTTAGATGGTAGCTATAGTAGGCATACAATAATGGTTGTATGCTGGCTAAGATTAATATTATACTTTCGAAATGTTTTCGACACTATGCACTAGTAATAATATCCAATGATTTTGCGTAGTAAGCATGTTTGACTATCATAAGAAGAAATCTCCTCCAATTCTGCGTTTGCATTGTGTGTAAGGCGGGAGGTCTTATGGTAGTTTCATTTTCCAAAAGCATTGCGAATCTGTTTTATTTTCTTTGTGAAAATAACTTTTTTACGATCTCACACCAGTCACCATGACTGACTCGTAGTTTATTGTTCCCTTTCTAAACTCTGGGTGCCCATAATTTTCCACTCAGGCAGCCTAGAGTTATGTTATCAGGATATTCTGGATATTCTGGAGCTTTGGAGATGAGCTGGATGGTGAGGCGTACTACCGTACTTGTTTATTTATTCCGCTGTGTATTCTATGTGAGGAAAAGTTTATATAACTGTCCATTGTTGTATTGAGTTGTATATTGACTCTGATTGATGTATGTATAAACTGATATAGTCTTTTGTTTTAAAGATTATTCATTCATCTATTGTATATTGTTCCGCTGCGAATGTGAGATTCTGATATTGTTTCTGTTTCTATTTTTCTGTTCTTTCTTTCTTCTTCTACTTCAACCTCTTCTTTTTAACCCTAATGGTTCAGTTTTTCGGCATTCGATTGTGCGGCATTTGATACAGTGGACGTATTAATGTCGTCTTTCGAGCATCGAAAGATCGTGATCGTTACATGTGGTATCAGAGTTGTTGGTTAAGCGATAACCTTGGCTTTGTTGGGTGGTACTCATTAGAGATAGAGTCAGTAGTACTCTAGAATGAGTGTGAGTTTAATAATAGATATGAGCGCGTATTTGTTAGTGAATATAAAAAATTGTTTTGTATTGCGTTGACTTATCGGTTGATTGTTTATACATTCTGGTCGGTGCAGTCTGGCCAACTGTAATCGATAGGGATTTCTAAACTCTTAAACAAGATAATCTGACACAGTATTGTTTTAAAATAGGGTAAATGAAGTAATTTTACCCAAAACTATTTTTGTATAGAAAAGAAATCATTTTCTATGAATTATTATTGTATATGGATGCTTGGTTGTTAGAAAGAGATAATATTAAATTATTATCACTGTTATATGGAATTGAATAAGAAATAATGGTATAACCAAAAATTTGGAGATGAATTCATTTAACAAATGAAATTTATAAATGTGAATTGAAAATATAAGGAAATGAATTCATATACGAATGAGATTTGTAAAATGTATATTGTAAATGAGATTTATAATTTGAAATAGAATTTCAGAGAAGTATTTGAAATAAAATTCATTAATGGAATGTAAATAAGTTGATAACTTATTAAATATTTGAAATTTGATTGGAATGAGATTCAAATTGAAAAGAAATGAATTTGTGAATGAACAAATGAAGCTACATTTGTAAATAAATTGGAATTGAAAAAAAAAACGGAATGAGATTTGATTTGAATCAAGTTGAATAAAAATCCAAACTTAGAAAAAATAATAATATAAAATGGATTGAATTCAAGTAAACTAACTTGATAATTTATTAATTCACGAAATAATGAATTAGAAGTTGAATTTGTTAAATTGAATTGTGAGTTGAATAAAAATGGTTTGAATTTGCATATTAATTCAAGTAAGTAGTGGAAAAATAAATTGAAATTTCCTTGTTATTGATAAAGTAAATTCAGGATGAATTGAATATGGAAATTTGAAGTTTAAAAAGGATAAGTGAATATACTAATTGAATTAAATTAGTAGATGGAATAGATTTGATAAATGAAAATCAAATCAAAGATTTAAATTAGAAATTGTTTACAAGGAAAATGAATTTGAGTTTTGAGTTGAAATGGTTGTTGTCGACTTTTATTAAATGGTTTCAAATGAAATAAATCGAATGTGAATATGAAATGCAAATTGAATTGAAAGAAAGTGGGTTGTAAATCACTTGAATTAAATGGAAATGGTATGTGAATTAGTTGTAAGCAATTTAAGTTGAATTAAAACCATATAAATTGCTAATGGAAATTATTTTGAGTGTTTTGCTTATGGAAACTATATGTTTACTGTTGAGAATAAATGAAATGTTAATAGATTTCCTATATATGTCACCTATGTGTTTAAACTGAGTAAGTACAGGTTTTTGGAAGCCGTTTAGCTGCATTTGGTTGCGCAAATGCTAATAAATAACCGCTTTGCTTAAAATGCTAATAAAGGTACGCCTACGCAATACAAAATAGGAAATATGAACTGTTTTCTGCTTTTCCGACCGTGTGGGTCG
The DNA here is from genome assembly GCA_030737815.1 of Allium fistulosum. Lineage (NCBI taxonomy): Eukaryota > Viridiplantae > Streptophyta > Magnoliopsida > Asparagales > Amaryllidaceae > Allium > Allium fistulosum. The sequence continues at coordinate 1,153,495,602 of CM060905.1, forward strand.
ATGTATATATATTTATATCTTTTGTCAAATTGCAAAAGCTCCTCCGTACAAAGGAGACTCCGCCAAAATTTTCTGAAAATTTTGGGAGTTAGAAAAAAATTTTGAAAAAAAATTGGAAAAATTTGTTAACGGAAAATTGATTTTCAAATTGTAATGGAAACGTAGGAATTGAACTAGAAAATGAAAATCATTGTTTTGGTCGAAGGTAAAAGTCTTGGAAAAAAGTGAACATCGAGTTTTCACTAAAATGAATTTTAGTTTTTGAAGATAAAATGAATTAAAATAGAATTGAAATTGTAAATTGAATTCATATGGAATTGAAAATGCAAAGTTGAATGGATATGAACATACAACTTTGTTAGTGTGACGACCCGCCCTTCTCGACCCTCGAAAATCGACACAAAATACTCAACAGTATAATATGCCGACGATCGAACGCCGGAAAAGACAGATTGTAGAAGAATAAGAAAGTAGATAGAAGAAGAAAGAACTGAACAAAATCAGAACCTCACAGTCGCAGCGGATAAAATATAATATATAGAACAGATCTTTATACAAAATGGAACTATATCTGTTTATATACAATACATCATCATCAGAGTCTATCAATACAATCATCAATATCCAGTCAATCAGTCAATACAACAATCACAGCAGCGGAATAATACAAGTACGAGAAATACGTCTCGAACTCCAACTCCTCTCCTGAGCTCCATAGCAACCTATCCTGTAAAATACTCGGTCTGACCCGAGCATTATAATAAAATAACACCCGAGTCAGTCTGGAATACCAGCGCATCATAAATACATCCAAACTGATTATTAAAGTTCAAAAATCCTTTGAAAACAAAAGCATCTCGTAAGACCACGCCACAAATAAACATGTCGGGTTTTTACCTTACGATAGCTAAAACACTTTTTATAAAAATCCTCTGATATTATAATAGTGTCTATTTACAAATACTTATTAAAATAGCTGAAATTGTTACATGATTAAATTCCAGCATACTAGGTATACAAACAAATACCGTACAAGGCACGTAGGGAAAATGGATTTCCAACGAATGACTAGGCACTGGGGTACCACCTGTCACAGTACGTGGCCTAGATCACAGTACCGAGGAGTACGCCCGCTCCCCTGCAACACAAGGCCGGAACCATCCCTTACTGGATGATCCCGAATAAAATCACCCCACGGTTGGGATCAGCAACCGCACCACTAAGCCGAAATAAAAAGGGACATCTAGACAGGGATGACCTTACCCTCCAGTGGGAGCTACCCACGAAGCCTTGCTGCATAACCCCTGATTTTCAGTCATTCCCGGTTGATGAGGTTCGAGGCTAAACGATACCTTTTAGAGAACATATCCCTTAGAATGCCCATCGTCCACCTGACGATGTCACGAAAGCATTCGTCCATATAAGTCCGTCCCGGGTCCGAACGGAACCGAAGGCACTACCCCTACTACATCCATTTTGGAAATATCCTCAGGATTAGTAGCGACTAGCCCTTGCACTTCACTGCTCCATCTTCGACTCCGAAATCGTTTTCGCGAAACGTACAAACCGGATCGAAGTGGTATTCGAGTCTCCAGACCTAGAATCCCGGTATACGGAAACTCGATCCCGGTCTCTTCGAAACGATCAGCGCATTGTCCAATATTGATAGTCGGTGATTTAACTATCAATTAATGTTCACAAACATCCATACACATCCATCACACAATAAATAATATCACACATTATTTATTCTTTCTCTTTAATATCTTGAAAAGATATATTTTCACATTTCAAAACTCATTTTGGAACGAATTCCCAAATATTTCTCCTTAACACGGTAAATCCCATTACCCTTTTATTCCCGCTGGAAATAACCAAGTATAAAACATTTTGCATTTAAAAACAGTTGGAATACTTTATACAGAAATATACTTTAAAATATGTAAATTACTTCTATCTATTTACTCAAAATATAAATTTCAAAACTATTTTAAATACTATTATTTAATATAAGATATAAATTCAATTTAAATAAAGGTTTAGTTTACTAAATTTAAAAGTGGAGTTTAAAAGAATAATACTAGCCTTTACCAATAACTTAATCATATAACTTTAAAACAACTTGAAATTTCTTCTTCCAAAGTAATACTTTTCTTAAAATACTCTTTAACAATTTAAAACTTTAACTTTTAATTAAATAAAACCTTTAAAACTTTAACTTGGTTTTCCCAGGGAAACACTATCCCGATCAAACATTCCAAAGTATCCTTCATATAAATCCAAACGATTTATTTCAAATTCAATTTATGTTTACAACATAAATTCCCAATTCCCTACTTATCTATAACTTCACCCGAAGTTCAAACTCAATTTTCTATTCTGGAAATTCATTTTAAAATATAGTTTAAACATTTTTAATAAAACATTTTGGTGAATTCTTCAATGAAAGCCAGATTTCCAATTTACTTAAATAAAATTCCAATAGGGAAAACGGTATTTTAAAAATATTCTATTAACACTTAAAATTGTGCATTTAAATTCGAAAGCTTCATTTTAACATATTTTACTTTTCCGGATATCACTAATCATCATTAAAATAAACCACTGTTATTTTACTCAATTTATAATTTCATAGAATTCATTTCCAGAAAATCTATACTTTCCATTTAACGATTGATAAATTTTCCCCAATATTTAAAATCCCAATTTTACCAATTTACAGTTTCCATTCCAAAACAGAATCCAATTTTTATATTCCTTTAAATTCCTTATTTAACAATTTCTTTAACTTCTTTAAAATCCCCAATCTATTCATTTATAATTTAATTCTGGAATTATAATTTATACACAATTTCACAGAACAATTTAAAATTCCAGATTTATCAATCACAACATATAAATAGGTATTCACTAACAATTATAAAATAATTGCTACAATTGTGAGGAATCCAGTTGGATCCCTCCAACCTGTTTCTCCCTGCATCCACAAATATTAGCACATCACAATATAAATATCAATCCAGACAGATAAACACAAATATAGACAATCAACCACAGATATTTAAATATCAATTATTTATAATGTCTAGCATCCAGATGTGAGTGAGAATAACTCACTTTGAGTTTCGGCGAGCGTTCGAAATTTAAATTAAACCGGACGGTGTCCGATTTAACCCAAATTTCTACTTGCCCGGAATGACTCCGGATCTGCACCATCACGTAGCATGCGTTCCTGCGATTCCAACGCATCCAAAATCGTCCGAATCTGAGATCGTATGAATTCGATATGATTTTACAAAGTTTTGAAATTAATTTAAAAACAAATTCCTTTTTATTATTAAATAATATTATTCCAAACAACAACAACCGTACCCAGAGAAAAGAAAACGAGGCCGCTCCTGCTCGTTCTTCTTCATCATCACGTACAGGTTCGAATGAAACCCAATACGCATGCCACTAGGGTTTCAAACCGCACCCTCATCGCTCACCGATAGGTTGATCCAAAGCCACCACCTCGAACCCCATCGCCAACTCGACCTCCCCTCAGAACGCGCGTGAGCTCGGCCCTCAACTCCACTCAGAAATTGGACTCGAACGTGGCCCAAACGTGGCAAGATTCCCATCAATCCACACAACGATTTTCGATCACTACCGCCCACAACGTAGATCTCTCCGAGCTCTATAATTTTCCAGTTGGTGATTTTTGCAGAAGGTCGATGAATCTTGAGATATTGGAGGGGAACGATGGTGTTTTCTCGACCATTGAATTATTAAGAACGGCGGCTCCAAAGTTAGGGCTAGGGTTTCATTTGTGAGTGCGTATATATATATACGTATAACCCATTTATTTAATATTAAATCCAATTATAACAAGTATTTACAAACGAACTCCAAATCACACATGCCGACTGGCGTTCCTAGGGTTTTACCCGCATTCCGGACACAATGGAGTAGGTTTCATAAGCTAATTTGATCGTATGCGCGAGATACGGAATTAAACGATCAATTTAAAATTAAATCGGTTAAATCGATTTCGATGCGTTTCGAACTGCCACGGTCAAACGACAACTCCGATTGCTACGAAAATTGAAATCCAATAATAATTAACTATTACGGATCCAATGAAACTGGTTTCGTCGAATTCCGAGACTGCGCCCCGGAAGGCTATTTTAACTCGTCTATTAAATCAGGCGATTTTCAAAATTGACGAAAATGCTTTAAAATTTCACTTTTAAAATTTTAATAACTTAACAATAAATCAGATAAAATTTATAAACACGTTAAAAATCATTCTGGCTCATCCTAGACCAAAATCTGATTAAATTGCAATTTAATAATATTAAATTCATTATTAAATTAATATAAACCCCAAATATTAATTTATCAACTTAAAAATTCCTCTAAAAGTCCAACAACATTATTTATGTCCAAATAGACTTTAAAACAAATTTTAAAACCATTTTATAGCTATTTACACCCAGATTCACCTTTTTATCCTAATCCCGAATATTTAATTATTATTTTTCCATTAATCAAATTCAACCAAATTAAAAATCATAGCTTGTTTTATTAATTGAAACCGAATCCATTTATTTCAAAAATCAATTTAGAACTCACATTAACATTTAAAACGAATTAAATGTTCACAAATCAAGCAGCTAAAATCTGGGATGTTACATTCCTTCCCCCTTATAAAAATTTCGTCCCCGAAATTTGCTAAGGTAGAAAATACTCTCCAACCCATTTATTTCCCAATTTGCTTAGTTAAAAGCTTATATTCACTTTCCAAAAAGGTTTCAGCTCCATTTCAAAACCATTTGCTTTATTTACTCTAAAGCCTTTATCTTAACACTCGTTTTCAAAATAACTTTACTAGTTATTAAAAATTTTCCCAAAACCCCAAAAAAAAATTTCTAACTCCCAAAATTTTTGGAAAATTTTGGCGGAGTCTCCTTTGTACGGAGGAGCTTCTGCGATATCGCAGGATACACAAATATATATACATCGGCTCACACGGCCGGAAACCAAAATATATCACAATATATATATCATTTTCCCAATTATATTTGCGTAGGCATACCTTTTAAGCAAATTTAAATAGCGAGCGGCTAATATAACGCATATACGCGCTCCAACACTCTCGAACGCCTCTCGTACCTGTACTTACTCAAGCAAACTCATCAGTTTTCAAAGATATGAGCATTTTCATAATATTTCCAATATAAATGCAAGCCAAACATATCCATTTCATAACCAAACCAAGAAAACTTTATCATTAAAAATGTCAACCATATTTTATCAACAATTCAAAGATTTCAATCACTTTTCAAATTTCTTATTCAAGTCTCTTCATTTTATTTCACTTGAATGCCTTAAATTCAAGTTTTCAATCACCTTTCAAGTTACTTATTCAAGTCCAACTATTTTATTTCATTTGAATGATTTACATTCAAGTTTACTATATACCATTCATATTTATTTCACCCAATTCATTTCCACTTCAGTATGATTACATATGCCTTTCTTACCTTTTAATTTTACTTACATTCCAAATTTGATTTACAATCAAATTTCATTTTAAACTTGAAACATTTGCATTTCTTTTATAATCCATTTTCATTCATATGCAAACATTACTTATTAAAATGCAACCCATTCTGATTGATTCAAAACTAATTCCATTCTCTCTTTAAATCAATTCACTTGCATTTATATACAAACTTTTGAATTAGATTCCAATCCATATCAATTTATTCAAAGGTCAACTTCAATTGCTTTTTAAACAACTCAATTCTGAATACATGCAAATTTTCACGCCATTCAAGCAAAAATTATTGTCACTTAAGCTTATCACCATTCAAAATTAATTCTAATTTAGATTCATATCCATTTTATTCCATTTCGCATGGTTCATAATCCAAGCATGCTTATTCAATCGCTATCCTTAATTCAATTTCTTATTCTCACTTCAAGATTATCATTTTAGTTCAAATTATAACATCTCAATAATTAATTAATACAATTACCCAAACATTTCCAATCTGATTTACCAACCAATTCTTAATTTCAATTTGAAGCATTTGTTTTTCTTCCTAGTTACTTAAGTTCTTACACAAAATTTCCATCATCTTCTTATATCAATTTTATTTTATTTCCATTTGATTCTCATCCAATCAAATTTCAATTCATTTACAACCTTAATGCTCTTTGTTTATTTATCCAATCCATTTACAAATTTATTTTATTAACAAAGAGACCTTTTAAATTATTTCTCTCATTTGAATTTACTTACAATTCAAACCATAACTATTATAATCTAATTCCCTTATTCATTCATACTCTCGGCTTTTATGGCCACAATCAAATCCCATACCAACTGGGTTTTTATTTTACCTTTCAAAATTTTAACCAAACTATCAAAATTTTATTCATTACCAATACAAATTTCATTTAATTTAGCTTACACAAAATTCATTTCCAAACAATCATTTTGGATTTAGTTGAGTAAACATTTACTTCATTCATCATCACCTCAACTAAATTAAATTTCCATTAAACTAAATTCTTATCCCATTTTAATTCAAGGTTAACTAAATTATATATATTTTCAATTTAATTCTTTTCCAGAATTAATTCAAGTTCATCTAGGTTTTATTTAGCCAACCTGAATTTAAACCATTTCCTTTACTACTTTAAATAAGAATTTAATTACATTCATTCTTATTCATAACACAACAGAAATTTTAATATTCAGCTTACTTCTATTTTAGACGAAGTTAAACCCAATTCAATTTAATCTTAATTCTCCATATCCAAGTTCAACTTATTTACTAACTTCAGTACACTTACCTCTTTTATATTTTATCATTGCTTCACCTTACCTTGCATTCCATTTAAAATTAAGTTCGAATTCACCATTCCATTTATTATTTCCATTTGTGATTATAATTCCATTTTACTTGAGTTAAAATCAAATCTTCCATTCTCAAGTTCTCCAACTTATTTACTTGTAAGTTTATATTGCTCATTTCAAACCAATCCACATTTTTATAATCACAATGTCAAATTTTTAACACTTAATAACTTAAGAATATGAATTCATTTGCACAATCATAAGCATTTACATTTCACCGTTATCTCAACTTCCATTTAATTCCAATTCATTTAGATTTAATTCAATTTCAAATTCTTAATTTTAATTAACTTATCATAAGTTAAATCCAGATATATTCCATTCACCTTCATTTATTCAAAGTAAATTTACATTCCATATATACTCAATTCTTCTTTAAATCAACTTCCCTTTATAAGTTATATAGTTGAATCATTTCAACTTTCACATTTTTATTTTAAAATAGAATTCCCAGAATTCAATTTACCCGGATTTATTTCAAAACCAATTTGAAATAAAAATCAACACATTTCTCTTTTGATATTCAAATCAAATACCAAATTCCAAAACAAACTGCTTTTACCAAACAATTTTCCTTTGAAAATTCCAAAATCACTTGTTTCCCAGACAAGTCCAAACAATGTCATAACCAACTATTTTGGTAGCAATCCATCACTTTAGAAACTCGAAAATGAATTCTAATGATGTGGCCAGCATCATCAGGATTATTTTCCAGCGACTGAAGTGAGTTCAATGCTTTCCACTTCCAAAATCCACCTCAAAACAATTTCTATTCAAAAATATTCCCCAAAATATACTCCATTCTTACAATTGCTTTTGAAAGCATTTCTAACATTTCCACAAAGTCAAACTCCCAAAACTTTGTTTAATTCCATTTGAAATCCCTTTCAAAATTTCCAGGGTCAAAATTCTAGTTTAAATCAAATTTTAATTTTTACTTTTCTTATTTAAAACATATCCAGACAATTCCATTTGGTTATAAACCATTTTAATATTTTAACTTCTTATTGGCTTATAAATCATTTCGAATTTTAGCTCATATTTTAATTTCTTATTTGATTATAGAAGAAACAACCAAACAAACATCCAATATATATAATTTAGAAAATTATTTCCTTTTATATCAAAATATAATTTTGGGTAAAATTATTTCATTTACCCACTTTAAAACAATACTATGTCGGTTTACCTTGTTTAAGAGTTTAGAAACCCCTATCGATACGGTTGTACTTCCCGCACCGACCAGAATTCATAAACACTCAACCGATAAGTCAACACAGTATAAAAACAATTTTATATTCACTAACAAGTACGCTCTCATAGCTATTATTACACTCAACTCATTATAGAGTACTTCCGACTCTATTTAAAATGAGTAATTTTCCCACCAAAGCCTAGGTTGTCGCCAATCTAAGCTCTGATACCAAGTGTGACGACCCGCCCTTCTCGACCCTCGAAAATCGACACAAAATACTCAACAGTATAATATGCCGACGATCGAACGCCGGAAAAGACAGATTGTAGAAGAATAAGAAAGTAGATAGAAGAAGAAAGAACTGAACAAAATCAGAACCTCACAGTCGCAGCGGATAAAATATAATATATAGAACAGATCTTTATACAAAATGGAACTATATCTGTTTATATACAATACATCATCATCAGAGTCTATCAATACAATCATCAATATCCAGTCAATCAGTCAATACAACAATCACAGCAGCGGAATAATACAAGTACGAGAAATACGTCTCGAACTCCAACTCCTCTCCTGAGCTCCATAGCAACCTATCCTGTAAAATACTCGGTCTGACCCGAGCATTATAATAAAATAACACCCGAGTCAGTCTGGAATACCAGCGCATCATAAATACATCCAAACTGATTATTAAAGTTCAAAAATCCTTTGAAAACAAAAGCATCTCGTAAGACCACGCCACAAATAAACATGTCGGGTTTTTACCTTACGATAGCTAAAACACTTTTTATAAAAATCCTCTGATATTATAATAGTGTCTATTTACAAATACTTATTAAAATAGCTGAAATTGTTACATGATTAAATTCCAGCATACTAGGTATACAAACAAATACCGTACAAGGCACGTAGGGAAAATGGATTTCCAACGAATGACTAGGCACTGGGGTACCACCTGTCACAGTACGTGGCCTAGATCACAGTACCGAGGAGTACGCCCGCTCCCCTGCAACACAAGGCCGGAACCATCCCTTACTGGATGATCCCGAATAAAATCACCCCACGGTTGGGATCAGCAACCGCACCACTAAGCCGAAATAAAAAGGGACATCTAGACAGGGATGACCTTACCCTCCAGTGGGAGCTACCCACGAAGCCTTGCTGCATAACCCCTGATTTTCAGTCATTCCCGGTTGATGAGGTTCGAGGCTAAACGATACCTTTTAGAGAACATATCCCTTAGAATGCCCATCGTCCACCTGACGATGTCACGAAAGCATTCGTCCATATAAGTCCGTCCCGGGTCCGAACGGAACCGAAGGCACTACCCCTACTACATCCATTTTGGAAATATCCTCAGGATTAGTAGCGACTAGCCCTTGCACTTCACTGCTCCATCTTCGACTCCGAAATCGTTTTCGCGAAACGTACAAACCGGATCGAAGTGGTATTCGAGTCTCCAGACCTAGAATCCCGGTATACGGAAACTCGATCCCGGTCTCTTCGAAACGATCAGCGCATTGTCCAATATTGATAGTCGGTGATTTAACTATCAATTAATGTTCACAAACATCCATACACATCCATCACACAATAAATAATATCACACATTATTTATTCTTTCTCTTTAATATCTTGAAAAGATATATTTTCACATTTCAAAACTCATTTTGGAACGAATTCCCAAATATTTCTCCTTAACACGGTAAATCCCATTACCCTTTTATTCCCGCTGGAAATAACCAAGTATAAAACATTTTGCATTTAAAAACAGTTGGAATACTTTATACAGAAATATACTTTAAAATATGTAAATTACTTCTATCTATTTACTCAAAATATAAATTTCAAAACTATTTTAAATACTATTATTTAATATAAGATATAAATTCAATTTAAATAAAGGTTTAGTTTACTAAATTTAAAAGTGGAGTTTAAAAGAATAATACTAGCCTTTACCAATAACTTAATCATATAACTTTAAAACAACTTGAAATTTCTTCTTCCAAAGTAATACTTTTCTTAAAATACTCTTTAACAATTTAAAACTTTAACTTTTAATTAAATAAAACCTTTAAAACTTTAACTTGGTTTTCCCAGGGAAACACTATCCCGATCAAACATTCCAAAGTATCCTTCATATAAATCCAAACGATTTATTTCAAATTCAATTTATGTTTACAACATAAATTCCCAATTCCCTACTTATCTATAACTTCACCCGAAGTTCAAACTCAATTTTCTATTCTGGAAATTCATTTTAAAATATAGTTTAAACATTTTTAATAAAACATTTTGGTGAATTCTTCAATGAAAGCCAGATTTCCAATTTACTTAAATAAAATTCCAATAGGGAAAACGGTATTTTAAAAATATTCTATTAACACTTAAAATTGTGCATTTAAATTCGAAAGCTTCATTTTAACATATTTTACTTTTCCGGATATCACTAATCATCATTAAAATAAACCACTGTTATTTTACTCAATTTATAATTTCATAGAATTCATTTCCAGAAAATCTATACTTTCCATTTAACGATTGATAAATTTTCCCCAATATTTAAAATCCCAATTTTACCAATTTACAGTTTCCATTCCAAAACAGAATCCAATTTTTATATTCCTTTAAATTCCTTATTTAACAATTTCTTTAACTTCTTTAAAATCCCCAATCTATTCATTTATAATTTAATTTTGGAATTATAATTTATACACAATTTCACAGAACAATTTAAAATTCCAGATTTATCAATCACAACATATAAATAGGTATTCACTAACAATTATAAAATAATTGCTACAATTGTGAGGAAACCAGTTGGATCCCTCCAACCTGTTTCTCCCTGCATCCACAAATATTAGCACATCACAATATAAATATCAATCCAGACAGATAAACACAAATATAGACAATCAACCACAGATATTTAAATATCAATTATTTATAATGTCTAGCATCCAGATGTGAGTGAGAATAACTCACTTTGAGTTTCGGCGAGCGTTCGAAATTTAAATTAAACCGGACGGTGTCCGATTTAACCCAAATTTCTACTTGCCCGGAATGACTCCGGATCTGCACCATCACGTAGCATGCGTTCCTGCGATTCCAACGCATCCAAAATCGTCCGAATCTGAGATCGTATGAATTCGATATGATTTTACAAAGTTTTGAAATTAATTTAAAAACAAATTCCTTTTTATTATTAAATAATATTATTCCAAACAACAACAACCGTACCCAGAGAAAAGAAAACGAGGCCGCTCCTGCTCGTTCTTCTTCATCATCACGTACAGGTTCGAATGAAACCCAATACGCATGCCACTAGGGTTTCAAACCGCACCCTCATCGCTCACCGATAGGTTGATCCAAAGCCACCACCTCGAACCCCATCGCCAACTCGACCTCCCCTCAGAACGCGCGTGAGCTCGGCCCTCAACTCCACTCAGAAATTGGACTCGAACGTGGCCCAAACGTGGCAAGATTCCCATCAATCCACACAACGATTTTCGATCACTACCGCCCACAACGTAGATCTCTCCGAGCTCTATAATTTTCCAGTTGGTGATTTTTGCAGAAGGTCGATGAATCTTGAGATATTGGAGGGGAACGATGGTGTTTTCTCGACCATTGAATTATTAAGAACGGCGGCTCCAAAGTTAGGGCTAGGGTTTCATTTGTGAGTGCGTATATATATATACGTATAACCCATTTATTTAATATTAAATCCAATTATAACAAGTATTTACAAACGAACTCCAAATCACACATGCCGACTGGCGTTCCTAGGGTTTTACCCGCATTCCGGACACAATGGAGTAGGTTTCATAAGCTAATTTGATCGTATGCGCGAGATACGGAATTAAACGATCAATTTAAAATTAAATCGGTTAAATCGATTTCGATGCGTTTCGAACTGCCACGGTCAAACGACAACTCCGATTGCTACGAAAATTGAAATCCAATAATAATTAACTATTACGGATCCAATGAAACTGGTTTCGTCGAATTCCGAGACTGCGCCCCGGAAGGCTATTTTAACTCGTCTATTAAATCAGGCGATTTTCAAAATTGACGAAAATGCTTTAAAATTTCACTTTTAAAATTTTAATAACTTAACAATAAATCAGATAAAATTTATAAACACGTTAAAAATCATTCTGGCTCATCCTAGACCAAAATCTGATTAAATTGCAATTTAATAATATTAAATTCATTATTAAATTAATATAAACCCTAAATATTAATTTATCAACTTAAAAATTCCTCTAAAAGTCCAACAACATTATTTATGTCCAAATAGACTTTAAAACAAATTTTAAAACCATTTTATAGCTATTTACACCCAGATTCACCTTTTTATCCTAATCCCGAATATTTAATTATTATTTTTCCATTAATCAAATTCAACCAAATTAAAAATCATAGCTTGTTTTATTAATTGAAACCGAATCCATTTATTTCAAAAATCAATTTAGAACTCACATTAACATTTAAAACGAATTAAATGTTCACAAATCAAGCAGCTAAAATCTGGGATGTTACAGTTAGTGAAGTGAAAATGAATATAAGAAGTATGTAAATACTTATATTGAACTTAAGAAATGGAGAAAAGTCTTAAGTAAAATGGGTATTTTGAATCCAATAAGTAAATTTGAACATTATTGTGAAGTAAAGTATACGAGGATTATAAAGGCTAAGGAAAATGAAATTGGATTTTGATTTCGAAGATGAATTTGAATTTCTCAACAAAATGTATGTGTTTGAATTTCAGTTTGAAATTTGATTGGGTTTTTGTCTAGCCGCTTGGCATTTTGTTTTCTATTGGGATTTGAGAGTCTGTAGGAACATTTTGTAGTTGTACTGAGTTAGCCGCGCAAAGGAGACGCTGGCGAAATTTTTTGAAAATTTCGAGAGTTCGAAAATTTTTGAGAAAATTTTGTATTCAAAATTTTGAATTTGAATTTAAATTTGAATTGTTAAGAAAACCATATTATTTGGAACTTATGGTTGGTTGTGAAAAGTTAATTAAAGTGATAACGAATCTTTAATAAAAAGATTGGTTTGAGAATTTGATAAAACTGTTTGGTTTTGGTAAAATGATAAACGGGCATTGGAGCATTCTTCTTAACTTGTAATTTCGGGACGAAATTCTTTTAAGGGGGAAAGATTGTAACGACCCTGAATTTTTGACATTTGAAATCAGGATATTTAATTGATTTTAAGTATCTGGAAGTTGGTTTAATTTGAATTTCAAATATCAGAGTTTGTTTGGCAATTAAATTAGCGAATTTAATTGTTAAAATTGAGTAAAATTTTGAATTCGGAGTTTTAAGCTGATTAAAAATAATATGAAAGCTTAGGAAATTCATATTGATTATACTGAAGATAATAGAAGCTTCAGAATTGAATTTGAAACTGTTTTGTTCAGTTTTGAAAATTTATCGTTTAAATCGATATTTAAAAATAGCGTTCCGGGGCACAGTCTCGGAATTCGACGAAACCAGTTCCATTGGACCCGTAATATTGTATTGTTATCGGATTTCAATTTTCGTAGCATTTGGAGATGTTGTGTGAGCGTACGATAAGCAAACGTGCTGAAATTAAATCGAAAATTCAATATTATAACTGGTCCAAAAAGCTATCTTCTCCATACGATCGAGTTAGGACTCGAAACCTTTTCCATTGTGTTCGAAATAGGCGTATAACATTACGAACGCCTGGTGGCACGCCTCGATAGGAAGTCAAAATTTTTAGTTGACTTTATCGGAATGATTCGAATTTAAATTTAAATTGAATATTTATATTAGTCAACCTCAGTTGAAATTATCTCACATCAGCTGTGACGACCCGGAATTTCGAGCAATAACTATTTAATAATTTATATTAAATATTGAATTGTTTTGATATATCTTTGATTTATAAGGCTTGAATAAATACTTTTCTTTTAATAAATATCGTATTTGTGAATTTCATCTTTTAAAACTAATAAATTATTCACTATTTAAAATGGATATATATTGATATATATATTGTAGATAGGAAGCTTTGTTTTAAATTTAACTAATTAATTATGTTTTCAAATTTCTTTTAGTGATTTGGGAATTTTGATTTATTTAATATTAATCCTTTCAAAAACTAGCTAATAAATAAATATGTGGGTTTTAAATATATAAGATAAATGTTTAAATAGTTTTAAAACTTGTTCTAGCTTTAGTTTAAATTTAAATTTAATTAACAAAAAGATTTGTTTTATTTTCTTTGTAAGTTTAGCTTGATAAATATAGTTTAAAAATGTATATGAGTTTTAAATTCAATTTTGGTCAAATGATACTTTAGTATATGTTATAAAAGAAGTAGTTTATAGTAAGAAATGGTTTCTTTTATAAATCATTTCAATTTGTTAAATGTGTTATTTATTTTAAAATAATAAATAAGAATGTACATATGAGATAAATAGATGAAAGAAAAATATAGGACTTCACTTATATTTTAAAGCAACTTGACTAAAAATAACAAGAAAATATAAAGCAAGTAACAAAGTAAATGTATCAAACAAGGAAATATAAAATATACATAAGTTAAATTTTAATGTTTGTAAAGTTGTAAAACAAATACACTAAATAATCAAACAACACATTAGAATAACATTTCATTTATACAACATCATCAAACAAGAAATCTGCTTAGGGAAGTGAGCAAAGGAAATTAACAATCACTTACATTCCTTATCAAACTAGTAGCATATGTTGCATAGCACATAAGAAGATTGGCCAGCTTCAAATAAAAATCTGCTAAGTCAAAAGTAAAAGTAACTTGTTAGAAAAGCTTGTTAAGATAAGTATGGAGACAAGTGGTTCGAATATATAGATTTGCAGTCTTAGGTACAACTAAATCAAAGAATTTGTAAACTGGTAAGAAGAAAATGTGCTAAGATAAAAATTAAAAGCAAAGTAAAAATATAATATGCCTGTAGCTTGTAAAATAAGACTTAGGCAGGTATAAAAAAATATATAGATAAGTATAAAATAAAATCATCAAGGACAATGCCATTAAATGCTTGCTAAGACAATATCTTTTCTAGCACATAAAAATGTGATCTCGGCCACCAAAATATGAAAAAAAATCTCTGTAAATTGTACAAACTTGTACACTGTTGCATAAGAAAATTATACCCTGTTGCTTGTATAAACATCTACCTGTAAGCTACTCTCCCCCATATCATCTTTCATTTCTTTCGAGCTAAGTAAAAACTGAGATGAAACTTCAATTAAAATCCTAAAACAAACACTCTATAACAACCATCAAACAACCCAATACAACAGAGAAGCAAGAAGAAGACTTCAGCTTGAAATGTTAAAGCCTGTTTCAAGTAGAGGCTCTGTTCTTCTTTTTGAATCGAGGTGAGTAACATTTTGTTTAAAAATATAACTTAAGTTAATGTAGTGTTTGTTTCTCTGTGATAATGTGAATTTTGGTATAAATGTTTGTGCAAATCTATGTATATCTGTTACCTTTGATACTCTGTTATCTGATGATATCTCTTTGAGTAGATTAGTAAACAAATCCCTCACCACTTGATCTACTAATTGTTTGAATGTAGGAAGTAAACAAAAGTTGTTTGTTTGGCTATAATCTAGTTGTTAAAAATCTAGTAAAGATGAATCAACCTATAAATTACCCTGGGAACCAAGAAAGCAAAATACAACTTTATATATGTTTAAATCAAAACTCTGATTTTAAGGATTCAGGAGTATAAAACGATTCTACATACAAAAATAGGATTTTTAAAACAAGATTTAAAATTTTTAAGGCAAGGGGTGAAGAGCAGTTTTGGCTCGACTGTTTTAAGTGTTTTGAGTTGCCGTGGATGATCAAGTCCACTGGTGATGTCGAGTTCAGGTCAGAAGGTAGAGGAATGACCAGGGATTTGGCGAAAATTGTCGTGATGGTCGACAGAGCAACGTGGAGGCGATGGCGATGATTTCTCGTGAGGAAACCTAGTTTTTAGTGTGCTGTTAAGTTTCGTTCGCACGAGGCCATCAGGCGATCGAGTGTCACGTGCGTTGGTGGTTGGGTAGAGGAGAGGTAGACGAGGCTGTGGCCAGGGGTGGTGGACTTCTGGTGGTCGGAAATTGGCGAGGTCGGCGAAGTTTCCAGGCTTGGGTGTTGTTTCCCTGTTCGTTTCCAGGTCTGGTTATGAGCCTCGAATTCGATTTTTCGATGGATGAACGAAGTGCAGGGGTTGGGAATCGATTAGAAGGTGGTGGTCGACATGCTTGTGGCCGAGGCGACGAATGGTGATGAGCGGCGGCTCCGTGCACGTGCACGGAGCAATTTCCTGATGATGGTTGTCTGTGTGTTCTTTTGGGAATGGAGCGGGTTTTCTTGGGTTTGACTCGAGTGCGTACTCGAGGAGAATTCGATTTGGACCGAGAATAGCGTAGGGGGGAAACTCGGGTAAATTTTGTTTCTCAGCTTTTACCCTGTTTTCTGTTTAACAGTTTAAATGATGGGTTTTAAAATTTAAATCAAGGTTTAACTTAGGGTAAATAAATGTTTAAACTTCCAGATTTTGAAGTAAATAAAGTTTATAAATTTAAATAATTAAAGTAAGTTTGAGTATTTTGAAATTTAAGGAAATTTGATTTAAATCCCTTCCTAGCAAAATATTGTTTTGAGTTATAAATTTAAAGTTTTTAAAAGTTAGTTTAAAGTGATTTAAAGTTAAGTTAGTGTTAGTTTTAAACTTGGAGTTTAAAAATGAAGCTCAAAGAAATAATGAAATAAATGTTTCCAAACTTATGGAAGTAAAATTTAAATAAATAAATGAGAAATGAGTTTTCTTTAAGTAATAAAGATTTAAGTTTTAAATTCATTAACTATTAGAATAATTAGAATGATAATCGATAATTTGTATTGATTAAATTAGTAATTATAAGTGGAAATGTATTAATTAAAGTAAATAATGAGTTAAGTAATTAATATGTAATGGAGAATCATAGATTCGACTTTAATTAATAAATGAAGGGTTAATGGAACTTATAATTACTAATTGAGGAAATCGTAAGTTATTATTTAGAAAAGAAATTAAATAAATAATAATGAAGGTCATTAACCAGATTAATTAATATAATTGATTTTTAGTAGTTAATTAGATTAATTAATTTAATAATCAACATTGTAAATGTTTAAGTGTAATTACGTAATGGAAATTAAGTAAGGAATTAATTACTCACTTTAGTTAATTGGGTAATTTGATTTATCTGAGTTAATTAATTTAGTTTAATTAATTTGGATTAATCAATTGATAATTAGGAGATATAATTACTCAGGAAAGTAATTGATGAATAATTACAGGATGTAATTAATTGGATAATGTTTTGTTAATAAAAGTAATTTGGATATAATTACTTGAAATTAATCAAGGGATTAATTAAATCTGTTTATTGGGAGTAATTAATTAAGGATAATTAATTACTGTATGTTATTAATCAAGGTGATTAATATATGTGATTTGGAGATTAGTTTTCTTAATAAAATAACTAATTAAAAGTTAATTACTTGATGTAATAGAATTAAATAGTAAATGTAATTAGAGATCATTTATTATAAATGCTGAAATCTTAAAATGAATTTATTTGGAATTAATTAATAAATGAAGAGATTTATTAATAAAATAAATTAAGTCATGTAATTAATTTAGGTTAATTAATAAATGAAGTAAGGTAAAGGTTAATTCCTATATTTGGTTAAAGATAATTAATGTGTAAAGATAATTAAAGGATAATTTACTTTAAATGTAATTAAAGATAATTAATCAAGGATGATTAATTAAAATGAATAATTGGATGATGATTAATTAATTGATTGATAATTAATTAATAGTAGTATAAGCAAGTTTAATAATGGTGGAGTAATTAATTTAATTTACTTTAAATTAATTAAAGATTTGTAATTAGTTTAATTCATTTTAAATTAATTATAAAATGAGGTGATTATTAATCTTTGTTTATAGATGATGGATGATATTGATTTCCATGATCGATTGTGATCTCAGATATATATCTATTGAGTTATGGATGCTTGGTTAAGTATGATGATATTGATTATCTGTTGAGTAGATAATATGGATTATCTGTTTATGATGATGATGTTGTTCTCCATTGTTATATTGTGTTTTATCTATCTGTGTTGATATAGGTAATAAATTGAATTGTTTTAACTTTAAAACAACTTGGCCTTAAAAGATACGGTTTGGATTTTCGATGAGACCGGGATCGGGTTTCCGTATACCGGGATTCTAGGTCTGGAGACCCGAATACCACATCGATCCAAAATAACGTTAGGTCGTGAAATCCAAATGGAGCAAGTGAAGACTCGAGGTATAAGAACTATTCGTCAGTATAACTCTGTGGGTGATTCCGTAATGAGTTTGACGGAGATAGTACTTATAGATTCGAGATGGTGGTTCAAATTGCAAGGGTTATTGTCGTTAACTCTGAGGGTGATTCCAATACGAGTGTAACGAGATAATGCCTTCGGTTTCGTTCGAACCCGGAACGAACTTATATGGATCGAATGCTTTCAGAACATCGTCAGGCGGGCGATGAGCATTCTAAGAGATGTGTTCTCTAAAGGTAATCGTGACCTCAAGCCTCATCAACCGGGAATGGCTAAAACAGGGGAGGTGCAGCAAGGCTTCGTGGGTAGCACCCACTTGAGAGCGAGATATACCCCTGTCTAGAGTCCCTTTTATTTCGGCTGTGTGGGCGGTTTAGTAGCTACAACCGTCGGGGTTGTCTTGTTTGGAACTGTCCAGTAAGGGATGGTTCCGGTCTTGTGTTGCAGGGGACTTAGGGTGGGTCCTCGGTACGGTGATCTAGGCCACGTACTGTGACGGGCGGTACCCCAGTAGCCCTGCCATTGTTGGAAACCCATTTTCCCTACGTGACCTTACGGTTTTGATTGTATACCTAGTATGCTGGAATTTAATGAATGTAACAATTTCGGCTATTTCATATTTACTTGAAAACCCTAGACACTATTATAATATAACTGGATTTCCTATCAAATGTTTTGGTTAGCGTAAGGTAAAAACTTTTCCATGTTTATGTGTGGGAAGTCTTACGTGATACCTTTTGTTTCAAAGGTTTTTCAAAGTTAAACAACTTTAACCTGTTACTCATACCAGACCCATGTCTGACCCGGAGTTTATTTCTGTTTTTCCTAAACTCTCGGGTACCCAAATTTTTACGGGTAGCCAAGGGATTCAGGTTAGCTTTGACGTATTCTGGAGGAGCAATGGAGCAGGAGGCTTCAGCGTATAGATATATAGTGATTCCGGTGTGTTAGTGTTTATCTGTATTTCCACTGTGATTGTATCTCTGTATTGTATTGAGATGTATCGAGTTGTATTAACTAGACAGGTGTTTATAACTGTCTAGTATGTGTTGTATTATCTGTGTAACTCTGATATATATATGATATTATGTAATCTTTTATGTGATATATTATATTTCATTCGTTCCGCTGTTGAGATTCTGTTGTTGTTTTCTTCTTTCTTCTCTTTCTTTTCTATTTCTCACCTCTTTCTTTTCTTAAAATCGATACGACTTTCTGGGCGTAGGAAGTCGGGTCGCTACAGTTGGTATCAGAGCGCTAGGTTGAGCGAATACCTAGGCTCTTAAGTAATTTCTTTCTTGAGAGAGCGTATTTGTATTTTTGATATATATATATATTTATTTATATATTCTACCTATTTGTTGGGTTACCTGTCCGGGTTTTCCAATATAATTTATAAAGGTAGATAAGGTAGTGGTGTGTAACACGACTACCGATGGTTGGATTTGTTGAGGTTGGAAGTGTTTGACGAGACTGTAGACCTAATACCGTCTCGAGTGAATTTGTGGTGAAAGGATTTCACCAAGTCTCTGAAGGTAATCTGTTAAGATTTGGAGATCATTTTTTTTTTTTGAAGGGTATAGTTTGGATGAG
This sequence comes from Allium fistulosum, assembly GCA_030737815.1. NCBI lineage: Eukaryota > Viridiplantae > Streptophyta > Magnoliopsida > Asparagales > Amaryllidaceae > Allium > Allium fistulosum. The sequence continues at coordinate 1,153,515,710 of CM060905.1, forward strand.
TATAGTTTGGATCTGTCGGTTGGACAGAAGCGAGTTATGATATCTGGGTTCCTCAAGATGTTGTAGCTGTGTGATGAGACACAGTGACTATGGATGTCTCCGAAGATGTTTTCTTTGGAACGAGTTAAGGAAGTGAGTCTACTTCGGTGTTGTGGCTGTGTTCAGCAGGATGTTTCTGGTTGGTTTGAGGTCCGAGTTTCTCGAAGAGCTTTCGATTGGGAATTCTTTGGCATTGGTGTCAGCAGTGCAGCTCGGAGTGTTCTGTGTATTGGCAAGAAGCTTTCTAGCTTAGCAGTAGAGATTCAGAAGCAGCAGAGTGGTTTCGTTCTTTCGTTGGATGGGCCAGTTAAGCGTAAGCTGTTCTGTTTGGTAAAGAGAGAACAGTTTTTCTTTGGAATCAGGCTGGATTAATCGCAAAAGTGACTTGCGATAGTTGGAGCGTTCTCTTGTGTTTCAGATATTTTTCTGGATGACTTCAGGAAGTTAGAGTTTTGTTAGCATCTGGAGGTTGCGTTTGGTATCGACTGGATTCCAGAAGTGGTACTGATGGTTCAGCTTAGTAGTAGAATTATTTTTGGAGGAAGTTTTTAGTGAAGCAGCTCAGGTTTTGGAGGAACTTTTGAGTTTTATTTTTGGAATTTGTTGTTTCGTGTTTGCTTGTGTTCGTCATCAGCATTGTTATCTACTCAGATCAGAGTTGTGCAGCGGAAGCAGTTGGGAGTGCATCTGCTTTTCTTTCCTGGAAAAGAGAAGTTGTTTTCTACGGATGATAGTAAAGGTTGTGTTCTTGATTTTAGTGGGTTTGAGAAGATCATTCTACTGGATTGTTGTGGATTCAGATTGTTCTGAAAGGCATTAGCGGAGATTTAGCTGATCAGTAGGGATGGAGGCAGCTTTGGATCGTCCGAAGAGTTTGGTGGATAAGAGACGGAGGAATTTGGATTTCAGAGTTGGAGATTTGATTTTGGATGAATTTTCTCTGATTCAAAGAAGCTCTATAATTTAGTAAGTCCGGAAGTTAGCTTCGAGGTGTTCTGGAGTTTCTCTGTGTTCTGGAGAGGTAGGTGTTTGGTCTTCAGATTTGGATTGCTAGTTTGGATAGCTAGGATTCGTTGTATTTCACGTATCTCTGAGGGAGTACGTGTAAGATTCTATCTCTGGTGTTGGAACCAGCAGTTCAGGGAGTTTTGGTTGTAGAGTCAGACTCGTCTGTAGTCTGATATCCTGTCTAGTTGTGTAGATCTAGTTGAGTAGGAGTTCTGTAGTTTAGTTGTATAGATTGTTTGGATTCTGTAGGGCGAGTATCTCGGTAGTTATACTCGGGAAACTCGAGAGAACTCTATCCAGAATTTTGTTTGGATAGTTAGATTTGCTTGTTTGGATGATTGGTTGATATGGTTGTTAGTATATAGTTGATAAATGGTTGTGTTTTAAAAATTAAAATTTTAAATAGATTATTAAATTACCTTTGTTTTAAATTTCGGGGACGAAATTCTTTTAAGGTGGGAGGAATGTGACGACCCGGAATTTCGAGCAATAACTATTTAATAATTTATATTAAATATTGAATTGTTTTGATATATCTTTGATTTATAAGGCTTGAATAAATACTTTTCTTTTAATAAATATCGTATTTGTGAATTTCATCTTTTAAAACTAATAAATTATTCACTATTTAAAATGGATATATATTGATATATATATTGTAGATAGGAAGCTTTGTTTTAAATTTAACTAATTAATTATGTTTTCAAATTTCTTTTAGTGATTTGGGAATTTTGATTTATTTAATATTAATCCTTTCAAAAACTAGCTAATAAATAAATATGTGGGTTTTAAATATATAAGATAAATGTTTAAATAGTTTTAAAACTTGTTCTAGCTTTAGTTTAAATTTAAATTTAATTAACAAAAAGATTTGTTTTATTTTCTTTGTAAGTTTAGCTTGATAAATATAGTTTAAAAATGTATATGAGTTTTAAATTCAATTTTGGTCAAATGATACTTTAGTATATGTTATAAAAGAAGTAGTTTATAGTAAGAAATGGTTTCTTTTATAAATCATTTCAATTTGTTAAATGTGTTATTTATTTTAAAATAATAAATAAGAATGTACATATGAGATAAATAGATGAAAGAAAAATATAGGACTTCACTTATATTTTAAAGCAACTTGACTAAAAATAACAAGAAAATATAAAGCAAGTAACAAAGTAAATGTATCAAACAAGGAAATATAAAATATACATAAGTTAAATTTTAATGTTTGTAAAGTTGTAAAACAAATACACTAAATAATCAAACAACACATTAGAATAACATTTCATTTATACAACATCATCAAACAAGAAATCTGCTTAGGGAAGTGAGCAAAGGAAATTAACAATCACTTACATTCCTTATCAAACTAGTAGCATATGTTGCATAGCACATAAGAAGATTGGCCAGCTTCAAATAAAAATCTGCTAAGTCAAAAGTAAAAGTAACTTGTTAGAAAAGCTTGTTAAGATAAGTATGGAGACAAGTGGTTCGAATATATAGATTTGCAGTCTTAGGTACAACTAAATCAAAGAATTTGTAAACTGGTAAGAAGAAAATGTGCTAAGATAAAAATTAAAAGCAAAGTAAAAATATAATATGCCTGTAGCTTGTAAAATAAGACTTAGGCAGGTATAAAAAAATATATAGATAAGTATAAAATAAAATCATCAAGGACAATGCCATTAAATGCTTGCTAAGACAATATCTTTTCTAGCACATAAAAATGTGATCTCGGCCACCAAAATATGAAAAAAAATCTCTGTAAATTGTACAAACTTGTACACTGTTGCATAAGAAAATTATACCCTGTTGCTTGTATAAACATCTACCTGTAAGCTACTCTCCCCCATATCATCTTTCATTTCTTTCGAGCTAAGTAAAAACTGAGATGAAACTTCAATTAAAATCCTAAAACAAACACTCTATAACAACCATCAAACAACCCAATACAACAGAGAAGCAAGAAGAAGACTTCAGCTTGAAATGTTAAAGCCTGTTTCAAGTAGAGGCTCTGTTCTTCTTTTTGAATCGAGGTGAGTAACATTTTGTTTAAAAATATAACTTAAGTTAATGTAGTGTTTGTTTCTCTGTGATAATGTGAATTTTGGTATAAATGTTTGTGCAAATCTATGTATATCTGTTACCTTTGATACTCTGTTATCTGATGATATCTCTTTGAGTAGATTAGTAAACAAATCCCTCACCACTTGATCTACTAATTGTTTGAATGTAGGAAGTAAACAAAAGTTGTTTGTTTGGCTATAATCTAGTTGTTAAAAATCTAGTAAAGATGAATCAACCTATAAATTACCCTGGGAACCAAGAAAGCAAAATACAACTTTATATATGTTTAAATCAAAACTCTGATTTTAAGGATTCAGGAGTATAAAACGATTCTACATACAAAAATAGGATTTTTAAAACAAGATTTAAAATTTTTAAGGCAAGGGGTGAAGAGCAGTTTTGGCTCGACTGTTTTAAGTGTTTTGAGTTGCCGTGGATGATCAAGTCCACTGGTGATGTCGAGTTCAGGTCAGAAGGTAGAGGAATGACCAGGGATTTGGCGAAAATTGTCGTGATGGTCGACAGAGCAACGTGGAGGCGATGGCGATGATTTCTCGTGAGGAAACCTAGTTTTTAGTGTGCTGTTAAGTTTCGTTCGCACGAGGCCATCAGGCGATCGAGTGTCACGTGCGTTGGTGGTTGGGTAGAGGAGAGGTAGACGAGGCTGTGGCCAGGGGTGGTGGACTTCTGGTGGTCGGAAATTGGCGAGGTCGGCGAAGTTTCCAGGCTTGGGTGTTGTTTCCCTGTTCGTTTCCAGGTCTGGTTATGAGCCTCGAATTCGATTTTTCGATGGATGAACGAAGTGCAGGGGTTGGGAATCGATTAGAAGGTGGTGGTCGACATGCTTGTGGCCGAGGCGACGAATGGTGATGAGCGGCGGCTCCGTGCACGTGCATGGAGCAATTTCCTGATGATGGTTGTCTGTGTGTTCTTTTGGGAATGGAGCGGGTTTTCTTGGGTTTGACTCGAGTGCGTACTCGAGGAGAATTCGATTTGGACCGAGAATAGCGTAGGGGGGAAACTCGGGTAAATTTTGTTTCTCAGCTTTTACCCTGTTTTCTGTTTAACAGTTTAAATGATGGGTTTTAAAATTTAAATCAAGGTTTAACTTAGGGTAAATAAATGTTTAAACTTCCAGATTTTGAAGTAAATAAAGTTTATAAATTTAAATAATTAAAGTAAGTTTGAGTATTTTGAAATTTAAGGAAATTTGATTTAAATCCCTTCCTAGCAAAATATTGTTTTGAGTTATAAATTTAAAGTTTTTAAAAGTTAGTTTAAAGTGATTTAAAGTTAAGTTAGTGTTAGTTTTAAACTTGGAGTTTAAAAATGAAGCTCAAAGAAATAATGAAATAAATGTTTCCAAACTTATGGAAGTAAAATTTAAATAAATAAATGAGAAATGAGTTTTCTTTAAGTAATAAAGATTTAAGTTTTAAATTCATTAACTATTAGAATAATTAGAATGATAATCGATAATTTGTATTGATTAAATTAGTAATTATAAGTGGAAATGTATTAATTAAAGTAAATAATGAGTTAAGTAATTAATATGTAATGGAGAATCATAGATTCGACTTTAATTAATAAATGAAGGGTTAATGGAACTTATAATTACTAATTGAGGAAATCGTAAGTTATTATTTAGAAAAGAAATTAAATAAATAATAATGAAGGTCATTAACCAGATTAATTAATATAATTGATTTTTAGTAGTTAATTAGATTAATTAATTTAATAATCAACATTGTAAATGTTTAAGTGTAATTACGTAATGGAAATTAAGTAAGGAATTAATTACTCACTTTAGTTAATTGGGTAATTTGATTTATCTGAGTTAATTAATTTAGTTTAATTAATTTGGATTAATCAATTGATAATTAGGAGATATAATTACTCAGGAAAGTAATTGATGAATAATTACAGGATGTAATTAATTGGATAATGTTTTGTTAATAAAAGTAATTTGGATATAATTACTTGAAATTAATCAAGGGATTAATTAAATCTGTTTATTGGGAGTAATTAATTAAGGATAATTAATTACTGTATGTTATTAATCAAGGTGATTAATATATGTGATTTGGAGATTAGTTTTCTTAATAAAATAACTAATTAAAAGTTAATTACTTGATGTAATAGAATTAAATAGTAAATGTAATTAGAGATCATTTATTATAAATGCTGAAATCTTAAAATGAATTTATTTGGAATTAATTAATAAATGAAGAGATTTATTAATAAAATAAATTAAGTCATGTAATTAATTTAGGTTAATTAATAAATGAAGTAAGGTAAAGGTTAATTCCTATATTTGGTTAAAGATAATTAATGTGTAAAGATAATTAAAGGATAATTTACTTTAAATGTAATTAAAGATAATTAATCAAGGATGATTAATTAAAATGAATAATTGGATGATGATTAATTAATTGATTGATAATTAATTAATAGTAGTATAAGCAAGTTTAATAATGGTGGAGTAATTAATTTAATTTACTTTAAATTAATTAAAGATTTGTAATTAGTTTAATTCATTTTAAATTAATTATAAAATGAGGTGATTATTAATCTTTGTTTATAGATGATGGATGATATTGATTTCCATGATCGATTGTGATCTCAGATATATATCTATTGAGTTATGGATGCTTGGTTAAGTATGATGATATTGATTATCTGTTGAGTAGATAATATGGATTATCTGTTTATGATGATGATGTTGTTCTCCATTGTTATATTGTGTTTTATCTATCTGTGTTGATATAGGTAATAAATTGAATTGTTTTAACTTTAAAACAACTTGGCCTTAAAAGATACGGTTTGGATTTTCGATGAGACCGGGATTGGGTTTCCGTATACCGGGATTCTAGGTCTGGAGACCCGAATACCACATCGATCCAAAATAACGTTAGGTCGTGAAATCCAAATGGAGCAAGTGAAGACTCGAGGTATAAGAACTATTCGTCAGTATAACTCTGTGGGTGATTCCGTAATGAGTTTGACGGAGATAGTACTTATAGATTCGAGATGGTGTTTCAAATTGCAAGGGTTATTGTCGTTAACTCTGAGGGTGATTCCAATACGAGTGTAACGAGATAATGCCTTCGGTTTCGTTCGAACCCGGAACGAACTTATATGGATCGAATGCTTTCAGAACATCGTCAGGCGGGCGATGAGCATTCTAAGAGATGTGTTCTCTAAAGGTAATCGTGACCTCAAGCCTCATCAACCGGGAATGGCTAAAACAGGGGAGGTGCAGCAAGGCTTCGTGGGTAGCACCCACTTGAGAGCGAGATATACCCCTGTCTAGAGTCCCTTTTATTTCGGCTGTGTGGGCGGTTTAGTAGCTACAACCGTCGGGGTTGTCTTGTTTGGAACTGTCCAGTAAGGGATGGTTCCGGTCTTGTGTTGCAGGGGACTTAGGGTGGGTCCTCGGTACGGTGATCTAGGCCACGTACTGTGACGGGCGGTACCCCAGTAGCCCTGCCATTGTTGGAAACCCATTTTCCCTACGTGACCTTACGGTTTTGATTGTATACCTAGTATGCTGGAATTTAATGAATGTAACAATTTCGGCTATTTCATATTTACTTGAAAACCCTAGACACTATTATAATATAACTGGATTTCCTATCAAATGTTTTGGTTAGCGTAAGGTAAAAACTTTTCCATGTTTATGTGTGGGAAGTCTTACGTGATACCTTTTGTTTCAAAGGTTTTTCAAAGTTAAACAACTTTAACCTGTTACTCATACCAGACCCATGTCTGACCCGGAGTTTATTTCTGTTTTTCCTAAACTCTCGGGTACCCAAATTTTTACGGGTAGCCAAGGGATTCAGGTTAGCTTTGACGTATTCTGGAGGAGCAATGGAGCAGGAGGCTTCAGCGTATAGATATATAGTGATTCCGGTGTGTTAGTGTTTATCTGTATTTCCGCTGTGATTGTATCTCTGTATTGTATTGAGATGTATCGAGTTGTATTAACTAGACAGGTGTTTATAACTGTCTAGTATGTGTTGTATTATCTGTGTAACTCTGATATATATATGATATTATGTAATCTTTTATGTGATATATTATATTTCATTCGTTCCGCTGTTGAGATTCTGTTGTTGTTTTCTTCTTTCTTCTCTTTCTTTTCTATTTCTCACCTCTTTCTTTTCTTAAAATCGATACGACTTTCTGGGCGTAGGAAGTCGGGTCGTTACATCAGCCTTTTTCCAGTCTTTTCCAAATCACTGTGACAATTCCTTCTTTTACCCGCCACTTTCTATTCAATATCAATTCGTTCTCGTTCAAATGAAAACATTTTCATCTCGTTCATATAATCAATGGCTGATGTATTTCCCCTCCTTCCGTTTTAAAACTCGCGAGCCTATCCTTTTCATTTAAAATCAAAATCGAGAGCTCTCTTCGATTTCAAAAAAATCGGAAACCCTCACTGAAAGAAATTTTTTTTTAATAAATGGTAGATCAATTCGAAGAAATAAATGGCCGTGAAAAATCGAAATCTCTCGTTCCAGTTCCACGAAATCAAAACCAAATCAATGGCCGCAGTTGGTCGCGTGCTCCAGCAAATCGCGATTTCAAGGGGGTGATCGAATCGAGGCGATGTGGTGGCTCGCGTACGTGAGTCGAGTCGCGATGGCGTCGAGTATCTGGAGGGTCGCGCGAGACAAGGGAAGTGGCGAATCTCGTTCACGATGTAGTGGTGGTTCGCCGCCGCCCGTGGCGCTCGCGAGCAAGAGAGCAAGGGCTTCGAGATGTCAGTGGCGAGCAGTTGTCGTTCGTGGCCAGGTTATGGTAGTAAGGTATTAATCAATTCTACAGTGGGTATTCGATTTCTATTTATAATTTTTTAAGCTAATTCTATTTTAAATTCTCGAATAATGAAAATGATAATAACAGTAAGGTTTATGTTCAATTTAAATTTGAAAAAATAAATAAATAAAATAAACATTGTATAGTAAGATATATAAGTAATTTTGTTTTCATTTAATATACGGGTTCGAAATTTTTTTTAAAATTTAATATATATACGTATAAGATTTTTGAAAATATATGGAAGTTTTAAAAGGTTGAAGAGTTTATATAAAATTTAGATTTTGAATCTATATAAATTTATTTTTATAAGTGTATGGGTTCTGAAGAAAAAAATAAAATAAAAGTATAAGTATATCTATATAAAATTTTATTTACGTATTTTCACTTACTGGTCTATTTTAAATAAGGGATTAAGGTGATTCACTTGTTTAAAATTAACTTATTTAACTATTTTAGTTACTAAGAAATTATTCGATGGAAAATTAGTTAAAAAAATTAAATAAATAAATGGGAATGAATTGTTCGATCATCTCGAATATTAATAAATTGTATAATTGCTTATACAAGGTCAAAACCGTGAAAACAAACTGGATTGGAAATGGGATTGCAAATAAAAGCTAAGGTGAGATCTTCTCACTCAACCAAGAGGTTTTGTTAAATTTTAAATAGTTATATTTAAATTATTGATTGTGTTGATTGTGTGCTTGAATGATAGTATATATAGTAATATATATATAGCAATATATATATATATATTGGAATATGTATATATTAGAGTTGTTGATATTTCCCGCATTATATAGTGGATGAGACCCTATGCGCCGTATAATAGCAGATGATATTTTATAAATCCCATATACCGCGATATTCCACCTTGAAGTGGAATTGGTATTGTGCTAACGTCTGTGGATGCAGGGAAACAGGTTTGAGGGATCCAACATGATTCTTCAAAACATTTGAATTTGTTTCATATGTTGTGTGATGATTTATTTATAATCTGTGGATGATTATATCTGTGATTGAATTTGTTGAAGGCTATAATTTAGACGAATGTGTTTTTGGTATCGTTGGATACCAGAAATAAATAAATTGGATTTTTGAAATTAAAGTTGGAAATTTTTAGTAAATTCCTTTTGAAAGAATTGGGTGTGTTTAAAAGAAGGAATTTAAAAGCGTAAAGTTGATTTCTGTAATGTTATCGAATTATTTCCAAAATATGGGAAAAGATTTTTATAAATGGATTTTGAATAGTATAATTCAAAAGTTGGAAAATTTATTTAAATGGAATTTTAAATGGTTTGGAAGAGATGAAGGAATTTATTTTAAAAAGTGATAAATTTGTTTGAAATCCAATTAATAATTGATTTGGTATTTGAAAATAGATCTTTCGGAAATCGATATGAAAATTGATTTGGTGTTGAATAAAAATGGATTTTGTGTTGAAATAAATTTGGAAATCGATTTGTAAAATGATTTGATAATTGGAAATAAATTTAGAAATCGATTTGCAAATAATTTGAAAATTGGAAATAAACTTAGAAATCAATTTGTAATTGATTTGGTGTTGAAATAAATCTGGAAATCCATTTGAAAGTTGATTTGGAGTTGAAGGTGAATATTTGATAAATCGATTTGAAAACCGTATAAAAAGTGAATATTTGGGAATGTAAATTCAAAATGGAATTTATAAAGGAAAGGGAAATTTGATTTAAAATAAACACTGATTTATTTTTAACAGTGTAGAAATAAATTAACAAATTGGAATGTAAATTTGAAATAAATCGATAAGGATTTATTTAATTGGTTTAAATGGACCATTTTGAGATGAAGTGTGAAATATGTTTTGAAATTGGTTTTCAAATAATGAAGTGTGGAAAATATATATCTTGTGAAGATATTTTGAAATTTAATAATTTGGGAAAATTATTTAAATTGGTTGATTGTTGTGAATGTTGTTTGATAGTTAAATAACCGACTATCAATATTTGCCTTTGAAATAGCACTTGATTTGTTTTTAAAACAAACGCTCATTATTCGGTTAAGCCGGGAGATGACCTTGTGTCATATAACCCATTCCGAATAGTGATACGTCGTGAATGGACATTATTTGAAGACTAGTGTGAAGACCGGGTATTTTCGAAAATGAAAGGACAACCTGTCGAATGTCTCTACACCGAGTTGCTCCGGTATAGAGATTTATATCACTCTTCTTGTGATGGGAAGTCCGAACGTGATTAGTAAATACCCGGATTTCAAGGGCTTCTTTGGAAGTTCCTTCGGTTCCGTTCGATCCCGGAACAGACTTGTATGGATGTGTGTCTGTAACGACCCGGTATTTTTAACCATTCGCATCCATTATAAGTGTATAGGTAGACACTCATGCCGGAATTGAATTGCTCAAAATACCGCATTGTAAATAAAATTTGGCAAAACTTAGCATATACAGTAAATAAAAAAATTACAGATCACAGACACAGAGTAATATAACAATAATGCAGTGGAAACAAAAGGATAATAGTTCATGAAGCTACTATATATATATAACAGAGTTAGACAAGATACAATAGAAGTCTCGAATACAATAGATGTCTCAATACAATAATCAAATACAAGATCTGAATACATCACTGGAATCAACTGAATAACTAGAAGCAGGATCGATAGATAGCTGGATCTCCAAGCGAAGCTCCAACTCCAAAAGGTGAGTCTCAAATGCTGTATCACTCAGTCTGACCCGAGCGTAAAGCAAAACACAAAAAACTCGAGTCAGGATTAACATTCTTATATCAATAAATCCAACTCAAGTGAAATATCAACTGAAATACAAGTAACTTAAAGGATGTTTGGGATAACCATCCCCTAAGGATCCGTTAAACTATCTACTATGTAGTAATATACGCTGTAACGACCACGACTTTCTCTCCACAGAAAGTCGCATCGTTAATAAGAAAGAAAGGGGTAGAAAATAGAAAAGAAGAGAAGAAAGAAAGAAACAACAACAACGATCTCACAGCGGAACGAATAAATTATATTAATAACATAAACTATTACAAAGTATACAACACTTATCAGAGTTTACACAACTATACAACACATACTAGACAGTTATAAACATCTGTCTAGATATTACAACTCAAATACAATACAAGACTCTAACACAGATATCAACACAGCGGAATACTATATCTACGAACGCCGAAGCCTCCTGCTCCATTGCTCCTCCACAATTCGTCAAAGCTAAACCTGAATCCCTTGGCTACTCGTAAAAATTTGAGTACCCAAGAGTTTATAAAACAGAAATAAACAACTTGGGTCAGACATGGGTCTGGTGTGAGTAACAGGTTAAACTTGTTTAACTTTGAAAACCATTTGGAAAGAAAAGGTATCTCGTAAGACTTCCCGCACATAAACACGGAAAAGTTTTTACCTTACGATAACCAAAACATTTGATAGGAAATTCGATTGTATTATAATAGGGTCTAGGGTTTTCAAATAAATACGAAATAGCCGAAATTGTTACATTATTAAATTCCAGCATACATAAGTATACAATCAAGTCCGTTATCACTTATTGGAATTTGGATTTCCATACAATGGCAGAGCTACCGGGGTACCGCTCATCACAGTACGGGGCCTAGATCACCGTACCGAGGATCACTCCCAATCCCCTGCAACACAAAGCCGGAACCATCCCTTACTGGATAATTCCGAATAAAATCACCCCACAGATGGCCGTCGCCAACTGCACCACTAAGCCGAAATAAAAGAAGGAACTCTCTAGACAGGGATGACCTTACTCTTAGTGGGTGCTACCCACGAAGCCTTACTGCACCTCCCCTGTTTTAGCCATTCCCGGTTGATGAGGCTTGAGGCTACGATTTACCTTTAAATCAGAACACATCACTTAGAATGCTCATCGCCCTCCTGACGATGTGTTGAAAGCATTCAATCCATACAAGTTCGTTCCGGGTTCGAACGAAACCGAAGGCATTATCTCGTTACACTCGTATTGGAATCACCCTCAGAGTTAACGACAATAACCCTTGCACTCTGAATCTTCATCTTCACTTGAGATTCACGACCTATCGTTAATTTGGATCGATGTGGTATTCGGGTCTCCAGACCTGGAATTCCGGTATACGGAAACCCGATCCCGGTCTCATCGAAATCCAAAACGTATCTTTTAAGGGCCAAGTTGTTTTAAGGTTAAAACAATTCAATTCTTATCTATATACACAAAGATAGATAATTCAACAGATAATCTACATTATCATCACAACAGATAATTCATATTATCATTAATTCAACCAAACATCTATATCACAGATTAATCATATCTCATCAGAGATATCAAACCATGCAAAGCATTCAATATCATTCATCATCCTTAAGTAATGATTTATATCATCTCTAGTCAATTTAAAGTGAATTAAATTAATTACTTCATCTTATAAATCCTGCTTACTTAATTATTAATTAAACCAATTAATTAATCATACTCTAAGTATCTATTTAATTAATCATTCCTGATTAATTACCCTTTAATTACTTCAAGTAATTAATCCTTAATTAATTCCACAAATTAATTATCTTAATCCATTACAGTAATTAATCCTTAATTACTTCATTAATTAATTAACTATATTTAATTACATTAATCCTTAATTACATCATTAAAATTCTTAATTACATCATTAATTATATTAATTAATGATCCTTAATTATTCTTAATTAATTATCTTATTTAAATTAATAATTAATTAGTCACATTTATTAATCACCTTTGATTAATCTCATTTAGTAATTAACTACTCTTAATTACTATACTTCATAAATTAATTACTCCTTAATTAATTATCCTTTAATTAATCCCTTGATTAATTATTAAAAGTACTAAACTCAAATTACTTTTATTAAACCACCTTTAGTTAATTATATCCACTAATTAACTTTAATTACTTTTCTAAGTAGTTTATACTTTCACTAATTACCTTTAAGTAATTATCTAATCACCCAGTGATTTTCTTAAATTAATTAAATAAATTAATTTAAACTTATCAAATTTATTTAATTAATTACCTTAAGTAATTTATTTCTTTAATTACTTTTATTAAGTAATTTATACTTAACCAATTTTACAAATGATTATCATTTGTTAATAATCTACACTTATCTAATTAAATTTCTTAATTTCAAATTAATTAACTCTCAACAAATTAACTTAAAATCTTAATTAATTAATTAATTAACATTAAACCATTAATTAATTAAATTACCAAATTACTCCTTAATTACCTTATTAATTTAATGACTCCTATATCATTAAATCTCTAAATTAAAGTATAAACATTAATAACTACTTTAATTATCATTTACAAAAAGGCTTTGAAATTCTTTTACTTTTAAATCTTCCTTTTATTCATTTCAAATTAAGGATTTAAAATAATTTCAAATTTAACTTAACCAAATTTAAATCAAATTATAACCCAATGTTAAAGAACCACTTAACATTAAAGATTTTAAACTAATTTATTTAAATTCAATTTTGATTTAAAATTATACTTCCAATATTTAACTTTGTCTAAACATTATAAATTTTATAAACTTTATTTATTTCAAACTATAATTCAAATTAGATTTGAAACCATACTTTAAATTTGATTTAAAACTTTGTTTAAATCTTGTTTCAAACTTTTTAAACTCATTTTAAATTTTAAAACTCCTGTCAGATTTTAAAACTGCAACATCACAGATTACCCGAGCCAAACATCATATTACCCGAGAAAATTTACAGAAATCACGAGACCAGCTTCGAGTTTTCTCTTCCCTTTTCTTTTATACTTTATTTTATTAAAAATTTAAAACTGTTAAACCCACGCGAGTCTCCCCTGAAAACAACTCGAGCCAGAGCCTTAATTTCTCGAGTATGACTTCGAGTCAAATTCCATTTCCTCCAGTACGTCTTCTTCTTCCTCTAATCCAACTTCTTCCAGATGTACGAAATGTACATGTGCACGTGCACAGGTGAAACACTCGCCTCAGGCCATCGGTACCATCACCATCATGTCGACTTCGACCATCATCCACGATTGCGACCTCCAGAACCTCGAACAACCACCTCCATCGAATTCGAGCAATTCTCGACCAAATCCTGGAACCAAACTGAAACCATTTTTCCATAACCTGAAATCACTTCGATCTCACACCTCCGACCATCAAAGACTTGGAAACTTCGTCCAACCCTCCTTCAACATCCAAGCTACTACCTCCTTGAATATCAGAGAACTCGATCACTCATAGGTACGATGTCGATCAAATTGCCAGAGCACACCTAAAACTAGGTTTACGAACTACAAAATCATGCCGCCTTCGCCTCGATGATCGAGATCATCTCCGTCCATTTTTCCCTGCATTCTCGTAAGCCCCTCCACCTCTACGCGAAACCACAAAACTTCTCTACCCTTAGATCGCCAGAGATTGCCACAAATACATTCTCCAGTCTAACCCAAAATACAACCTCAAAGCATTATTAAAAATTTAGATTTTAGTTTTAAAAATCTTAATTTTCTAATTAGATTCAAGTTATAACTATGAGACAACGAATTAAAACATTTGATTTAATCATGATGTTTGAATGGTTACTGTATTTCTTGATTTTTCAGAGGATTTCCAATCATAAGATACTTGAACTATTTTTAATACCTAGATTATGATTAACTAATCTATTTTGTTTTGAATCCAAGTCCTAATAGTGATTTTATAAAAATCTTAAATTTCTAAATTGTCACTTAACTCTGGAACAAAGAACAGAGAAACACTTATATGAACAAATGAATCACATATGTACTCAGGTTTTAAATCATTCACATATTCATATATTCAGATTAAAACAACATGCATACATATCTCCAAACATACCTCATGAGTTTACTTCAAACACTTAGCATATGCATCAAATTTAAAGATGTTTTATGCTCACAGTTTAAAAGGGCATAGGTCTAAACTTAAGAACAGAAATGATAAAATCAACTAAAATACTCACAGGCTTACATATATATAGATATGCAAAGAAATCATCACATGGTAATTCACACGAAACATATATTTGTTACTTAAGTTTTTAATCTAAAAGTTTACTCATCTAATTTGATAAACAGAGAATAAAGTTATTTTAGAAAAATGTTACTCACCAGATAAAATGAAGGACAGAGCATCTCTTTTGAAACTGCCTTTGAAACTTTTTAAAACTGGAATTGTTGTTAATAAATCTTGCATGCATGTTAACTTGTTTGTTTTGATGTGTTGCTTTAGACTCCAGGTTTGATTTTTCTTTGATCTTGCTTTAAAACAGGTTTACTTGTTTCCAGATTGAAGAAATGCAGGCTTTCAGATTTGAAGAGGAAACAGACTTTGCCTTTGATTTTTGAATAATGGATTACAGGGTTTACACTTGCAGGCTTTGTTTTGAGATTGAAGAAATGCATTACAGGGATTGAAGAAGAAGTTTTACAGGGATTGAAGAAGAAGCTTTTTAGAGGATTGATTACATGTTGTTTTTGGGATTAAGGAATTTGATTACAGATATATTTTGAGAGATTGTTTGTTTCAGATTTTGGTTTTAGAAAATAGGCTGAAGTCTTTTGTCTTTTGAATTGAAGAAGATAGAAAAGAAAAAATGAGTATAAGAGATAGATGTATTTATAAGTAAAAATGATTTATTTTAAAATAAAAAGAAAAATTAAAAACAACAATGACACTTGTCTTTCTCATATTCTAATTTTACAACACATGTTAAAATGGTTACTTAATAATTTAACACTTGTCTTTTTATTTAGTTTTATTTAATTTAAATGTAAATAAATCTTTTTCTTTATTTATAAAACACTTATTACTTATCTATTTATATATATAATACTTTTAAAGAAATAAAACTAGTTATATAAATATATATAAAGCTTATACATATATTTATAAAATCAAAAACTATTTAAAACCTTACCTCTTTTGAATTTCAAAATTAAATCTAAATTCAAATTCAAATTATATTTTTAAAATCCAATTTAAAGTAAATTTAAAACAACATATTGAATATAACAATCCTATTTTATTAAAGTTTATTTATATCTATATATATAAAACAATATATTAATAATATTGTTTAACATAATAATTTATTAATATTAAAACAATTTATAAAAGAGATTACCTTATTATTAATCTTATTTAAAACCATATAGATATTAATTTTAAATAACTTTGAAAAGCTAATATTAAATAAATCCAAATCTCCAAACTATAAATATATATATATATTAGAAATTTAAAACAAGATTTCATTTATTATTTAAATTTCAAATCCAAGCTTATCTATTTACAATATATACATATATATATACATTATAAATAGAAATCATTTTATTAGTTTTTAAAGGATAGAATTCACTAATTAAATATTCATTTAATTAGATTTTTAAACCAATTCAAATATTTTTATCAAAGATTAACAAATCAATTTAATTATTTAAACATATTATTAAATTGATATTGCCCAAAATTTCCGGGATATTACATTCCTCCCCCCTTAAAATAATTTCGTCCCCGAAATTTAAAACAAAGGTAATTTAATAATCCATTTAAATCACAAGCATATATTATCATCCATATGCTAACAACCATAGCAAACAATTCATCCAAACAAACAATTTTAATTATCCAGACAAAATTCTGAATAAAATTTCCTCGAGTTTCCCCAAGTATATATATACCGGGATACTCGCTCTACAGAATCCAAACAATCAATACTACTAAGCTATAGAGCTTCTACTCATCTAGATCTACAGAACTAAACAAGATATCAGACTACAGACGAGTCTGACTCAACAACCAAATCCTCCAGAACTGCTGGTTCCAAAACCCGAGATAGATCAAACACGTACTCCCTCAGAGATACGTAAAACACAATGAATTCCAGTTATCCAAACTGACAATTCAATCCAGTAGATCAAAGCACTTATCCAAATTAGATCACAGAAAAGATCCAAAACAATTCGGAGCTGACTTTCCAGACTTACCAAATCTTATTGCTCCCTTTAACCAGAGAAAAACTTCACAACCACGAAGTCTCCAATTTCGAATTTCAAATTCTATCGTCTCTTATCCACAAAATCCTTCAGACGATCCTGAGCTGTCTACAGATCTTTCCTGATCAACTCAACCTTCGCTGATGCTTCTAGCAATAACTGGACCAGAAATAACCCAATCAACAATGATCCTCTCAAGATCTACCAATAATCCAAAACACAACTCTACTTCACCATATCAGTAGACGAACTAACTTCTCCTATCTGGAAAAGATAAACAGGAGCACTTGCCAAACTGCTCCCGCTGCACCACTCTGATCTGGAGTAGAAATGAAAATGCTGATGATGAACACAAGCACAGACTGGACAACACATTCCAGAAAATATCGGATAACTCAAAAGAATATTCAAACTATCGCAAGTCACTTTTGCGGTCCACCCAGCCAAATAAAACTGTTCTCTCTTTACCAATCAGAACAGTTCACACTTGACTATCCAATCCATCGAAGAAATGGTTTCTCTCTGCTGTTTTTGAACTTCACCTTCAGAAAAACTTCTGCCGAAAACAGAACACTCCGAGCTGCACTACTGCCACAGATGCCACAGACTTCTCAATCCAAAGTTCTTCGAGAAATTCGGACTTCAAACAGAACAAAAACATCTTGCTGAACTCAGCCTCGACACCGAAGCAGACACACTTCATTAACTTGTTCCAAAGAAAACATCTTCGGGAACATCCATAGTCACTGCATCTCATCACGCAGCTACTTCTTCCAGAAGTATCAAGATACCATCACTCGCTTCTGTCCAACCGACAGCTCCAACTTTACTCATCCAAACTACAAAGATAAACTCCGAACCATAACAGTTTCCTTCGGAGATCGATGAAATTCTTTACCACAGTAAAGTTTACTCGAGACGGTATTAGGTTTACAGTCTCGACAAATATACTTCCAACCTCAACACTCAGACTCCTAATCTTAGATGATAAATTATTATCATCTCAACCAATCATTATAAATACCATATACTTTTAAAATGATACTTTTTATATATAGAAAATATATCTGGGTAAAATTATTTCACCTTTCCTTTTTAAAACAATATTGTGTTCGTTGGCCTGGTCCAAGTGTTTAGAGATCCCTATCAATAACGGTAGCTACTCGTATTGACCAGAATCCATATACCACTTAACCGATCAATTAACACAATATAAAACCATTTTATATAACTAACAAATACGCACTCTCGTATATATATACACTCGGACTCAAACAGGTTGCTACAGATCCTAATTGAACAACCCTTCCGAACCTAGGTATTCACTCAACCTAGTGTTCTGATATTCACTTAACTAATAGCTTAGGTATTCGCTCAACCTAAGCTCTGATACCACTGTAACGACCACGACTTTCTCTCCACAGAAAGTCGCATCGTTAATAAGAAAGAAAGGGGTAG
The DNA here is from genome assembly GCA_030737815.1 of Allium fistulosum. Classification (NCBI taxonomy): domain Eukaryota; kingdom Viridiplantae; phylum Streptophyta; class Magnoliopsida; order Asparagales; family Amaryllidaceae; genus Allium; species Allium fistulosum. The sequence goes on from CM060905.1 coordinate 1,153,534,180, forward strand.
AAAATAGAAAAGAAGAGAAGAAAGAAAGAAACAACAACAACGATCTCACAGCGGAACGAATAAATTATATTAATAACATAAACTATTACAAAGTATACAACACTTATCAGAGTTTACACAACTATACAACACATACTAGACAGTTATAAACATCTGTCTAGATATTACAACTCAAATACAATACAAGACTCTAACACAGATATCAACACAGCGGAATACTATATCTACGAACGCCGAAGCCTCCTGCTCCATTGCTCCTCCACAATTCGTCAAAGCTAAACCTGAATCCCTTGGCTACTCGTAAAAATTTGAGTACCCAAGAGTTTATAAAACAGAAATAAACAACTTGGGTCAGACATGGGTCTGGTGTGAGTAACAGGTTAAACTTGTTTAACTTTGAAAACCATTTGGAAAGAAAAGGTATCTCGTAAGACTTCCCGCACATAAACACGGAAAAGTTTTTACCTTACGATAACCAAAACATTTGATAGAAAATTCGATTGTATTATAATAGGGTCTAGGGTTTTCAAATAAATACGAAATAGCCGAAATTGTTACATTATTAAATTCCAGCATACATAAGTATACAATCAAGTCCGTTATCACTTATTGGAATTTGGATTTCCATACAATGGCAGAGCTACCGGGGTACCGCTCATCACAGTACGGGGCCTAGATCACCGTACCGAGGATCACTCCCAATCCCCTGCAACACAAAGCCGGAACCATCCCTTACTGGATAATTCCGAATAAAATCACCCCACAGATGGCCGTCGCCAACTGCACCACTAAGCCGAAATAAAAGAAGGAACTCTCTAGACAGGGATGACCTTACTCTCAGTGGGTGCTACCCACGAAGCCTTACTGCACCTCCCCTGTTTTAGCCATTCCCGGTTGATGAGGCTTGAGGCTACGATTTACCTTTAAATCAGAACACATCACTTAGAATGCTCATCGCCCTCCTGACGATGTGTTGAAAGCATTCAATCCATACAAGTTCGTTCCGGGTTCGAACGAAACCGAAGGCATTATCTCGTTACACTCGTATTGGAATCACCCTCAGAGTTAACGACAATAACCCTTGCACTCTGAATCTTCATCTTCACTTGAGATTCACGACCTATCGTTAATTTGGATCGATGTGGTATTCGGGTCTCCAGACCTGGAATTCCGGTATACGGAAACCCGATCCCGGTCTCATCGAAATCCAAAACGTATCTTTTAAGGGCCAAGTTGTTTTAAGGTTAAAACAATTCAATTCTTATCTATATACACAAAGATAGATAATTCAACAGATAATCTACATTATCATCACAACAGATAATTCATATTATCATTAATTCAACCAAACATCTATATCACAGATTAATCATATCTCATCAGAGATATCAAACCATGCAAAGCATTCAATATCATTCATCATCCTTAAGTAATGATTTATATCATCTCTATTCAATTTAAAGTGAATTAAATTAATTACTTCATCTTATAAATCCTGCTTACTTAATTATTAATTAAACCAATTAATTAATCATACTCTAAGTATCTATTTAATTAATCATTCCTGATTAATTACCCTTTAATTACTTCAAGTAATTAATCCTTAATTAATTCCACAAATTAATTATCTTAATCCATTACAGTAATTAATCCTTAATTACTTCATTAATTAATTAACTATATTTAATTACATTAATCCTTAATTACATCATTAAAATTCTTAATTACATCATTAATTATATTAATTAATGATCCTTAATTATTCTTAATTAATTATCTTATTTAAATTAATAATTAATTAGTCACATTTATTAATCACCTTTGATTAATCTCATTTAGTAATTAACTACTCTTAATTACTATACTTCATAAATTAATTACTCCTTAATTAATTATCCTTTAATTAATCCCTTGATTAATTATTAAAAGTACTAAACTCAAATTACTTTTTTTAAACCACCTTTAGTTAATTATATCCACTAATTAACTTTAATTACTTTTCTAAGTAGTTTATACTTTCACTAATTACCTTTAAGTAATTATCTAATCACCCAGTGATTTTCTTAAATTAATTAAATAAATTAATTTAAACTTATCAAATTTATTTAATTAATTACCTTAAGTAATTTATTTCTTTAATTACTTTTATTAAGTAATTTATACTTAACCAATTTTACAAATGATTATCATTTGTTAATAATCTACACTTATCTAATTAAATTTCTTAATTTCAAATTAATTAACTCTCAACAAATTAACTTAAAATCTTAATTAATTAATTAATTAACATTAAACCATTAATTAATTAAATTACCAAATTACTCCTTAATTACCTTATTAATTTAATGACTCCTATATCATTAAATCTCTAAATTAAAGTATAAACATTAATAACTACTTTAATTATCATTTACAAAAAGGCTTTGAAATTCTTTTACTTTTAAATCTTCCTTTTATTCATTTCAAATTAAGGATTTAAAATAATTTCAAATTTAACTTAACCAAATTTAAATCAAATTATAACCCAATGTTAAAGAACCACTTAACATTAAAGATTTTAAACTAATTTATTTAAATTCAATTTTGATTTAAAATTATACTTCCAATATTTAACTTTGTCTAAACATTATAAATTTTATAAACTTTATTTATTTCAAACTATAATTCAAATTAGATTTGAAACCATACTTTAAATTTGATTTAAAACTTTGTTTAAATCTTGTTTCAAACTTTTTAAACTCATTTTAAATTTTAAAACTCCTGTCAGATTTTAAAACTGCAACATCACAGATTACCCGAGCCAAACATCATATTACCCGAGAAAATTTACAGAAATCACGAGACCAGCTTCGAGTTTTCTCTTCCCTTTTCTTTTATACTTTATTTTATTAAAAATTTAAAACTGTTAAACCCACGCGAGTCTCCCCTGAAAACAACTCGAGCCAGAGCCTTAATTTCTCGAGTATGACTTCGAGTCAAATTCCATTTCCTCCAGTACGTCTTCTTCTTCCTCTAATCCAACTTCTTCCAGATGTACGAAATGTACATGTGCACGTGCACAGGTGAAACACTCGCCTCAGGCCATCGGTACCATCACCATCATGTCGACTTCGACCATCATCCACGATTGCGACCTCCAGAACCTCGAACAACCACCTCCATCGAATTCGAGCAATTCTCGACCAAATCCTGGAACCAAACTGAAACCATTTTTCCATAACCTGAAATCACTTCGATCTCACACCTCCGACCATCAAAGACTTGGAAACTTCGTCCAACCCTCCTTCAACATCCAAGCTACTACCTCCTTGAATATCAGAGAACTCGATCACTCATAGGTACGATGTCGATCAAATTGCCAGAGCACACCTAAAACTAGGTTTACGAACTACAAAATCATGCCGCCTTCGCCTCGATGATCGAGATCATCTCCGTCCATTTTTCCCTGCATTCTCGTAAGCCCCTCCACCTCTACGCGAAACCACAAAACTTCTCTACCCTTAGATCGCCAGAGATTGCCACAAATACATTCTCCAGTCTAACCCAAAATACAACCTCAAAGCATTATTAAAAATTTAGATTTTAGTTTTAAAAATCTTAATTTTCTAATTAGATTCAAGTTATAACTATGAGACAACGAATTAAAACATTTGATTTAATCATGATGTTTGAATGGTTACTGTATTTCTTGATTTTTCAGAGGATTTCCAATCATAAGATACTTGAACTATTTTTAATACCTAGATTATGATTAACTAATCTATTTTGTTTTGAATCCAAGTCCTAATAGTGATTTTATAAAAATCTTAAATTTCTAAATTGTCACTTAACTCTGGAACAAAGAACAGAGAAACACTTATATGAACAAATGAATCACATATGTACTCAGGTTTTAAATCATTCACATATTCATATATTCAGATTAAAACAACATGCATACATATCTCCAAACATACCTCATGAGTTTACTTCAAACACTTAGCATATGCATCAAATTTAAAGATGTTTTATGCTCACAGTTTAAAAGGGCATAGGTCTAAACTTAAGAACAGAAATGATAAAATCAACTAAAATACTCACAGGCTTACATATATATAGATATGCAAAGAAATCATCACATGGTAATTCACACGAAACATATATTTGTTACTTAAGTTTTTAATCTAAAAGTTTACTCATCTAATTTGATAAACAGAGAATAAAGTTATTTTAGAAAAATGTTACTCACCAGATAAAATGAAGGACAGAGCATCTCTTTTGAAACTGCCTTTGAAACTTTTTAAAACTGGAATTGTTGTTAATAAATCTTGCATGCATGTTAACTTGTTTGTTTTGATGTGTTGCTTTAGACTCCAGGTTTGATTTTTCTTTGATCTTGCTTTAAAACAGGTTTACTTGTTTCCAGATTGAAGAAATGCAGGCTTTCAGATTTGAAGAGGAAACAGACTTTGCCTTTGATTTTTGAATAATGGATTACAGGGTTTACACTTGCAGGCTTTGTTTTGAGATTGAAGAAATGCATTACAGGGATTGAAGAAGAAGTTTTACAGGGATTGAAGAAGAAGCTTTTTAGAGGATTGATTACATGTTGTTTTTGGGATTAAGGAATTTGATTACAGATATATTTTGAGAGATTGTTTGTTTCAGATTTTGGTTTTAGAAAATAGGCTGAAGTCTTTTGTCTTTTGAATTGAAGAAGATAGAAAAGAAAAAATGAGTATAAGAGATAGATGTATTTATAAGTAAAAATGATTTATTTTAAAATAAAAAGAAAAATTAAAAACAACAATGACACTTGTCTTTCTCATATTCTAATTTTACAACACATGTTAAAATGGTTACTTAATAATTTAACACTTGTCTTTTTATTTAGTTTTATTTAATTTAAATGTAAATAAATCTTTTTCTTTATTTATAAAACACTTATTACTTATCTATTTATATATATAATACTTTTAAAGAAATAAAACTAGTTATATAAATATATATAAAGCTTATACATATATTTATAAAATCAAAAACTATTTAAAACCTTACCTCTTTTGAATTTCAAAATTAAATCTAAATTCAAATTCAAATTATATTTTTAAAATCCAATTTAAAGTAAATTTAAAACAACATATTGAATATAACAATCCTATTTTATTAAAGTTTATTTATATCTATATATATAAAACAATATATTAATAATATTGTTTAACATAATAATTTATTAATATTAAAACAATTTATAAAAGAGATTACCTTATTATTAATCTTATTTAAAACCATATAGATATTAATTTTAAATAACTTTGAAAAGCTAATATTAAATAAATCCAAATCTCCAAACTATAAATATATATATATATTAGAAATTTAAAACAAGATTTCATTTATTATTTAAATTTCAAATCCAAGCTTATCTATTTACAATATATACATATATATATACATTATAAATAGAAATCATTTTATTAGTTTTTAAAGGATAGAATTCACTAATTAAATATTCATTTAATTAGATTTTTAAACCAATTCAAATATTTTTATCAAAGATTAACAAATCAATTTAATTATTTAAACATATTATTAAATTGATATTGCCCTAAATTTCCGGGATATTACATACGCTATATATAGTAGTGTCTAATCAGTAAAGTATAATCATATAGAAAATAGCGTTAAGGGGATGGAGAACCTTAACGCGGTCGGATCTTAAAATCATAATCATAGTAAAGCTCGATATGGTAGGTGACACGGCACACAAGGCAATGCCAGGGTAGATTTACCAATTACGCACACGGATTGATGGATACGCATAGCAGCCACTACCGTTCCACCTCGAACAACACTGCCAAATCGGAGGATGGCCATCTAATCAATCACAAGTAAGAGAATGGAATCGAAGAAGTGCGTCCGATAAGAGGTGCTACCTCACTGGTCCGAGATCGCTCCTGTTTTAGCCACCTTATGCCAACTCACGGGAGTTGGGTCCACGTATATATCTTAGGATCGTCGCCACCATCCTACTTCATTCTGGAAACTCCACCGCGTGCACAATTGTCAAAGTGGTTTTCGGTATCGACAGAGAGTATGTCCATATTCGATCCCGGTCTCTTTAACAACCAATCGTTATTATAACACCGTGGTCATTTCAAAATAGTTTATACTTCAAAACCAAAATATCATTATCATTTCAAAACCCAGTTTAATACGATATCATTTTCACTTCAATTATATCCATTTTCAAAATCATATCACTTTCCAAAGTTATAATGCTTTCGAAATCATAGTCTTTTTTTTTAAAAAAATCAAAACACATTGGAAATCACAGCTTTGAAATCATAGCATTTTGGAAATCATAACACTTTCCTTTTAAACGGTTTAGATATTAAAATTAGTATATATAATAAAATAGTTTATAAATAAAATAGTTTATATAAATAGTTATAAGTTAAAATAGTTTAAAATAAAATAATTTATATTAAAAATGATTTATATTAAAATAGTTTATATAAAGTAAAGTATCAATAGTTTTAAATATAATTTAAAATTTCTTTATAAAATAAAATAGTTTCCCTCAAATTTCACAAATCGATTCAAATTAACTCAAATTCCAAAAATTTAATTTAATCAAATCTCAAATCATCAATTTCAACTCGATTCAGCTTCTATATAAACCATTTCAAATTATCGATTTCAAATACCTATCTGAACCATAAAATAAGCCATTTCAATTTTAATATATTTCAAAGCTTTAAATATTCAACATTTCAAAACTAAATTCGATAAATTTATATACATATCAAATTCACTTTACAATTATTTAGTTTTGAAATATTAACTTAACATTTCCATAACATTTGAATATAATTTCAATTTAAAATTTAAATAAACAAAATATCCCATTTAAATATTTATAAGTTGAAATATCCATTTAAGTCACCTTTTCAAATTTCAAGTTGTAAAACACTTCTTTAAATTTCAAATTCAATACATTTCAAATCAAACTTATTTAAGTATAATTCTTAAATAAATATAATTTCAATCAATTTCAAATCATTATAAATTCTATATTTGAAAATATAGATATTAAATAATACTTAAACATATTATTTATCCACTTTATTAAATCAACTTTATTAAATCTTTAAAATCAATATTTATCAAAACCATATATTTCTTTTCAAAACCATAGAAATCATTTTCAAAACATTTATATATAGACCAACGGTGTCTGTATATAATTTTCTATCCTATGGTCAAGTGATACGGATATTTATCATTTCAATCTGCAATTTAAAATATATATATACGGGTATATATCTTTTCAACCCGCAATCCCAAATTCAATTCAATGAAAATCGCTTGGGTTTATCATTTCAACCCATAACGATTTTCTCCTATTCTATAGATCGTTCGGGTATGTATCATTTCAATCCATAGTGATTCTATACTAATAGGGAACTTGCAGAGTGATGACAGATATGATAATAAAATAACAACAGCAACAGGCATATAACAACAATATAAATAACAGATAATGGTGTCAGATGTTACAGGTGAATAGATACAGACAATGACATATATATAACAATGTAAATAACTAACAGCAGCATATTTCAATTGACATTTCAATTGAAATCAAATTTAATAAATATAAGAACATTAATCGTGAGTGATTGCTCACCTTCCGAGGCTAGAGGTGACGGAGAATGATAAGAGTTACAGATCCAAGCACGAATTTCAAAGCAAAGCAAGACTGGTACGAAATTAGACGGATAAAGCTGATAACAGAAATAGACGAATCAAATCAGAACTGGATCGATGATGATAAATGGTATAAGTGAATTCATATATAACTATATATAACTATATATATAAAATCATATTCCAAATTCAGACACATATAAAAATCTTTATACTATATATAAAAGAAACGATATTAAATTTAAACATATATACACATATCCAAATAAAAATCTATATGTATTAAAAATCAAGGTACAACTACTATGTGAAATACTATGGAACATATGCATATGACTTTACATATTATTATTATTATAACATATACATATTACCAGCAAAAATCAAAAATAAGTATAGGTTTTATAAACTTACATGAACATAAATATACTACTCGACAGAACATAATATACCTATATACAAACAACAGACATAAATAAAACTTGCTTAACACATATATAAGCAGACTTAATTTATTTATTAACATATCTATAAATATATACGGCTAACCTATATACTTGAAACTAACTCATGTATACTTTATGTATAAACTAATATATAGGTCATGTACGTTGTTTTTAAATGTAAACATATCTATAGGGTCCAGCCTATACTTACATAACTTATAATATATACTTATACTCCATACTTTAAAATATGTACATTGAAAAACCAGAATAGATGGAAATAGCAGGGGAAAAGCTAGACAATTAAATATATATGTACGACTAAACTCACCAATATATATATATATAACAATTTAGAATCACCATTTAATTTCATAAATATATTACCTTTTAAAACAAATACCAAAATGAAAATCTTAAACACATATATATAAAACTGAAACCTAATCATAATATGTATATAAATACCTTTAACACACATTTATATAACTTTAAAGAAGAACAAATAAAATATATATGTACACTGTTAAACATAAACCGCAGAGAAAAATATAAGCCTATATATAACAGTACAAAACTAAACTCATATACAAATATACAGACTATATATATGTATTCATATATTCATATAATGCAAACAACTATGCAACTTACATGCAAAATTCACAACAGAACATTCATATGCAGGCTATATATATATAAACTATAATATACCTTTAAATATCAAAACTAATATATATATATATATGTATAATCAGTTAAATAACTAATAACTAATAACTTATATATATAAAACTAATATGAACCAATATATATAATATAAACATATATATACCTTTACAACTTCTGTTGAACTACAGAACTCAACAAAGAGGAAGGTGCAGAGATTTTGGAGCAAAGGCGGAGGTGGAGATGGAGGTGATGAGGAACGCAACTGCTTGGTGGAGGCCGAGACAGGCTATGGGGTGGTAGAGACGTGGTGAGGCGGAACTGCGTGAAAATGGAGGTGGTGGTAGAGCAAATGTAGGCTGGCTGTTGGTTGATGACTGGGTGGTCAGTCATGGCGATGGGCGGATCCAGGTAGGTGCAAAGGCTTGGGGTTCGGTTGTAGAGCTAGGCGGGAGGGGAGAGCTCGGCGTTCAAGGTGGAGGCGGTGTTGCCGATTGGAAGGTGGAAAGAAATGTTGGAATGAATTATGAAGAAGAAGGTAGTCCTATGGTTCCCTTTCAAACGAAACAGAGCAAATGAACCGGTTTGGAATTATTCAATATATTTTATTTATTATGAAGAAGATAGAACGAATCAGTGAAATTGATGAAACGTTGGAATAGAAAAGATCAAAGGGTGAAAAATAATAATTGTTGATGGCGTTTGATTACACAGTGGATGGTTAAACGGTCAAAAGGGAACAAAAGACAAATTCTTGAATACCGATACAGATAGTCGTTCCATGAGTTTCACCATTAACTGGACTTCAAAACTTATCAACGAACATACTGTTGAGACCAGCACGATGAGACGATCAAAACGGTATACAGATATCAGTGATATGACCATCCGATCAAAAGTCGATATCGGTACCAAAATGCTGCTATTTTGCCGAAAATAAGATAAACGGAGCAATAACAGTCAAAATTTGGAGGAACGAAATATGACGTCTCACTCAGAAGATGATTTACAAATTTCCTATGTAAAAATATTTAGGTTTGGAAAACATTTTATTACCTTCAATTTTCACTGATATAAATTGGAATAAAATTACACTAGAAAATAAACTACCAAATCATCTGATGAAAATTTACTAGTTGCTATGTCTAATTAGACGTATTTCAAATATTAAATTTTTATTTCAAAATTTTATTGTTTAAAATTTCACACAAATTCAATTAATTAAATAAATAAAACCACTAAAATTTACGGGTCGTTACACTCTCCGCCACTCAAAACTTTTCGTCCCCGAAAAGGAAGGAGGTAGGAGAATAGAAATAACCAGAAAGAAAAATAGCTTTGAATCAAAATAAACAACAAAATTTTAAAAACTATATAAAATTCAAATTAAACTAATTAATATCCAACATTTTGGTTAAATCCCTTAGAGTTCACCTAAGTTATATCAATCTATTTATTTCTAAATTCATTATCTTATTATCTAGTCATCCTCAATTAAAAATTTAAATCAATCAATTTGTATAATCATTTATTATTCTCATATTTTATTCAACAAATTTAATTCTTTTATCCCAAATTATTATTAAGTTTATTCCACTTAATATATCTTATTACATATATTTAAACCATATAAATTAATTTAAACCATATAAATTTCAATTTAAATTAATTTATATTCAATAATTGATTTTAAATTCAAGGTATTTCCATAAGTTGATCTAATTTCAATTTATTAATTCCCTTAAAATAAATTTATTTGTCTCTTCTATTATTCAATTTACTTATTATCCTATTTATCTCTATTAACATCTTTATAATAAAATTTAAGTGTATAACATTTATTATAATACTCAAATCTTTCCTTATAAAGTCATTTTATATTGTATATTATCCAATTACACTTTCAACTTCTGAATAATTTAGGTAAGTTATATTGAAATGAAACTGAGTATTATACGAATAAAATTTTAAAAATTCAGTTATTTCAAGTTAAATATTTATCCAAAACCTTGACTTTAGTTTAAAATTGAATTCATCTTTAAGTCATAAATTTAAGGATTTGAATTCCCGATTAACTTCAAACAATTTTAGAGATAAATATATATACATATGCTATATATATCAAATCAGATTAACAACCATATACCTATATATTATAAATCAAGCCATACTTTAAATTTTTTGAATCAAATTCAATTTCCAAAACAAAAGTGTAGCAAAGCTACTGAATGGCCTCTCCACTTCGAAACTCGAAAATGAAGGTCGATGATGCGGCCGCCATCACCGAAATTATTTTCCAGCGACAAAGAGAAGAACACTGATTTCAACATTTTAAAATTCTTTGAAAACGATTTCTATTCGAAAATACTTTCAATAATATATACTTTAAAAATTTAAAACCAAAATTCGAAATCACCGGAAACTAAATTCTCAAATTTCTGAATTAAATTCATTTCAAATTCCAAATCAATTTATAAACCATATTTATAAATTCATTTAGAACAATAAATGATAATCAAATATTATCATTTCAAACAACCATTTTAATTAACTTATTAAATTCCAGAAAATTTTACTTATATTCTTATAATATAATCATACAAATTTATTTCATCTATCAAATTTGAAAGTTATATTGTGTCAGTTTGCTCTGTTCAAGTGTTTTGGGATTCCTATCGATAGCGTTGATCAGACGAATCGATCGAACATCCAAACCAACATCAACAACTCAAACAATACACTATAAACATAAACTATTTTATATTAATTACAAATACACTCCCTCACACGATGATTCCAGAATTTGATTCCAACAAAAGGATATAGATCCAAATATTGAGGGACTCTAATCAAAAAGAATTCTAATCTAAAATAGATAGGCTCGAAACGAAGGTTAGATGATTGCATTTCAAACAGGAAGATGGATAAAGTTGAATAAATCGCGGGCAATCTTAACCGGGTCAACCGTGACTTCATAGATAAGATCGATGTAGAATTCTGAAGCAAATCGACATTCGATTACCAGAGGTAGAATTCGGGTATAGCATAAGATAACAGCATCGTAAACCGAGGATACAGAAACCTCCGGTGAATCAATACCGATTGTAAAGGAGTTTCACCCCAGTACAAATTATTCGAAGATTGGCGAGACCGCCGATTTATTATAGAGATCATTCGAAGTGGAGCTATGGGATACTCCAAAATCAGAAAAACACGAATAGGGGAGACACGAATGGACTTTGTAACCGAAGTGAATGTTCCAAAATTCAAAGGAACCGAGACAAAGAAGAAGGAATTCAAGCTCGAACGAAAGTGATTCTGTAATTGAATTTACTACATATGCTGAGTTTTGCCTAAAACCAGAGCTCTGATACCAACTGTAATGACCCGGTATTTTTAACCATTCGCATCCATTATAAGTGTATAGGTAGACACTCATGCCGGAATTGAATTGCTCAAAATACCGCGTTGTAAATAAAATTTGGCAAAACTTAGCATATACAGTAAATAAAAAAATTACAGATCACAGACACAGAGTAATATAACAATAATGCAGCGGAAACAAAAGGATAGTAGTTCATGAAGCTACTATATATATATAACAGAGTTAGACAAGATACAACAGAAGTCTCGAATACAATAGATGTCTCAATACAATAATCAAATACAAGATCTGAATACATCACTGGAATCAACTGAATAACTAGAAGCAGGATCGATAGATAGCTGGATCTCCAAGCGAAGCTCCAACTCCAAAAGGTGAGTCTCAAATGCTGTATCACTCAGTCTGACCCGAGCGTAAAGCAAAACACAAAAAACTCGAGCCAGGATTAACATTCTTATATTAATAAATCCAACTCAAGTGAAATATCAACTGAAATACAAGTAACTTAAAGGATGTTTGGGATAACTGTAACGACCCAGAATTTTGAACAAATTAAATTGAAAATATTTAATTAATTTTAAATATTTGAACGATGATTTAATTTGAATCCCCAATATATCTTTGAATTTGGCGATTAAATTTTAAAATTTAATCTAGTGAATGTTGAATAAAAATTTGAATCTTCAATTTTAAGCTGAAGAAAAATATTTCAAAAGCTTTTAAAATTCGTATTGATAATACTGAAGATAATTGAAGCTTCGGAAATTGATTTGGAAACAATCTGTTCAGTTTTGAAATTTATATCGTTTCAATCGATATTTAAAAATAGCGTTTCGGGGCGCAGTCTCGGAATTCGACGAAACCAGTTCCATTGGGTCCGTAATATTGTATTATTACCGGATTTCAAATTTCGTATTGATCGGAGTTGTTATGTAACCGTACGGAGAGTAAACGCATTGAAATTAAATCAAATTCAATTTAAATTTAAAATTTGTCAACGCAGCAGAGATTCCTGGCTCCATTTCACTTCAATGCCGACCTTTCTCTGTTAAATCACGTACTCCTTGTCTCCCCATCCCTTTACAATTCTCACGCAAACATCATTTCCTCACAGAACATTTCGAAAAGAAAAATCTCTTTCAAATTAGATAATGGCCGTCCCTTTCTTTTTTTTTACGAATTCATTCATAGGCCACGAAAATTCTTCGTTCAGTAATGGCAACATCCTTCTAAATCTCGAAATCGAAAAAAAAATACACGAATGAATTCGCGAGTGGAAGTAGGGCCGCCTCTTCGTTTTCAAATTGCTAAAGCCGAGTTCGAAATTCAAGGCGGGGAGGAAGGCTATCGCGGTCGATCAGGCAATCGGGGAGGCGCTATACTCGAGCAAGGGCGTGCGTATAGGGGTTGCGATTTGGGGTGGATCGCGATGGATGGGGGCGGCGCGCGATGTCGCGCGTGATAGCGACGAGATGTCTCGAAGGCGGCAGTGGCTCGAGGCGAGCTCGGTCAGGTCAAGTCGAGAAGGGGCGCCTCGTGAGCACTGGGTAGGGCATAGGTCGGCGTTCGAAATGGGGATCGCATGGGCGCTGGATTTGGATGTCGCGATCGAGGGTTTGGCAGCGAGGTACACTTTTTATATTTTGTTTTATTAAATTATATACATATATTATATACAGAGAAGGATATGAAGATAAATATATATACACAGATTGAAAAATATATGTAAAGTTTAAAACAGTAAAGTTTAAAAAATAGTGCAACGACCCCGAATTTTAATCTATTTTAAATCGATAATTAAATTTATTTTTGAATAAAAATAGTAAAATAAATCGATAAAATGGAGCGAGTTTCCCCGGATTCAAGTATATTCTATATGAATCATTTCAATTTAAAATATTGTAAGTATATATAGATATATATTTGACTTGAGTTTAAAGTGTAAATAAATAATTGATAATAATATTTAACTATTAGAATTGATGGTTAATGATAATTTGAAATTATAAATTAAATATAAGATAATGAGTATATTAACTACAATCTAACATGGTAGAATAAAAATAGAAATTGTTTATAGTATAAAGTAGAGTTTTAAATTCAATAAAGAAAAGAAATTCAAATAAATAAACAAAGGACAAACATGTTCAAGTATGCAAATAAAAGAAGAAAACAAACAAATTGTACTTACAGAATAAAGTATAAAAATATATATAAGTTTTTAAATACAATTTTTTCAAATGATACTTTAATATATATATTATAAAGTAAGTATGTGACCTGGAAACAAATACACAAGTATGCAAAGTATAAGTTAAACATAAAAGGTAAGTAGGAAGGCAAGGCAAAGGAAAACACAAAGACAACATTATATATTTGCAAGTTGAACAGATATACAAGGACGAGTATGATAGAGCAAACAAGACAAGAAACAAATAAATCAGAAGAAAAAAATATAGGCATGAAGACATAAAGTACCTTGGCATTAAATGCTAGCAAAATTTAAGTCAATTCGAATTGTATAAAATCCTCTCAGCCACCAAAGATCAAGATGTATATCAACTGCAAACACGAAATATCTTTGCCTATAGTACAAATATTTGTACTAGAAAGAAGAAAAAAAATACATTACTTTGTACAAAACAAATTATATCACTATGTAACACTTCATGTCAGCTTAAACAAGATATCATCACCCAGTACTAAGGCAAATAAGCACACCCTGTAACTTCATTTCTTTCCATCATCTTCATTTCATTTCGTCCATTTTAAGTTAAAAAAGAAACTGAAATGAATATCAACTTAAACAAGAACTAAAGCGTTCGAACCTGGAGATGAAGATCAAATCAATATCAAGCAAAGTTTTCAGATTTAAAAACTGAGCAAGCCTGAAAGAAAAGAAGAGCAAACATCACCAATTTTACTAAGCTAAAATCTGGAATCAAGTAGCTACAGCTACAGGCAATTTAAAACAATCCAGAGGTCAAGAAGATTCAAAACTGTTCCCCTCTGTTTTCTTTCAAATTGAGGTGAGCAACTTCAAGTTTTTTTTTCTCTAAAACCAGTTTTTTTTTCCTTTGTTTTCATTGCCTGTGAATCTGTGAGCAAACCCACTTTCATTCGCCTATACTCTTTGATACCGTATTGATGATGCTCTGGAATGGTTGTTAATATGCTTGCATGTGTTTAAGTGTGGATTGTATGTATATATGTGGATTGAACGTCTGATATCAACCCTATGTAGTTACAGAGCTTGAAAAATCAGATCAAAATCCATATATCTCATCTTCAAATTTCTGATAGACTTAGGAATTCAAAAGAGATTTAATTAAATGTAAATGAGTCTAAAAACATATAAAATTAAGTAATAAAGGGTTGAAGTTTATCTGGGGTATAAGAAATACAGGAAAAACCTTGTAACTTGAAAGATTCAAATATCATAATTGTCTGGTTCTCTGATATAGTTCGAATCCCCATCGCAAAACATGATTTTTAAATTTAAAATGGGAATTTTTAATTAAGAAATGAACATGGAAATCAGGGTTGAACGAAATCGCTTCTTTCACGAAATTCCGGCGATCGGCTATACCTGGGGACTCGAGATTTGAATCGTAGCTTGCTGGCCGGTAGAGGAGTATCAGAAAATTGTTCGTAGAATTTATAGGTCGGTGTGGGAGGGAAATCTGGTTGATATAGGGTTTGACTGCTGCTTTTGATCAACGTTGAAAACGAGACAATGGGGTGGCCATCGACGAACTGGAAGCGATCGCACCCCAGGGGATCAACGCATAGGGGTGTGACGGAGGTTTGGACGGAAGGGCGTTGTCTTCAATGATGTCACGCGGTGGGACGAGGCGAAGTTGGGCGATAAAATGGGTTCAGGAAGAAAATAATGACCTTAAATTTGCTCGATTGTGATCCAGTGATGATTTTGTAATTTGAATTGCTCGAATCGTATAGGATGGTAGTGGTTGACCTGAGGGCAATCATGAGGTTGGTCGGAGGTGAACTGGCTGCTTGTACACGTGTACGCGTGTATGCGTGAAGGTTGGATGTCCTGGCTGTTGAGGAAGATAGGGATTTGTTCGTGAAGATTTTAGTTCGACACGAAGCTGAGTGGTTGACGCGATTACTCGAGAGCGTCTCGAGATTTTTGATGGTTTACTCGGGTCGAATGTGGGTTTACAGGTTTCAATATTTAAACCTGTTCTGTTTTTGAATCTAAACAATGATTTTTGAATTGTTAAGCAAAGTTTAAACCATGTTTTTAAAGCTAAGTTTAGAACAGTTTTACTTTGAAAATTTTCAGATTTTAAACACTTGTAAACAATGTTTTCAAAGGTGATTTAAAAGACTTAAGGTAATAAAGAATTAATGATTTAATGTAATAAAGGATGGTCAATTAATTTGTGTAATCGATTTAAAGAATTGATTTATTAATGTGAATCATAAATTAAGGTAATTAATTAAAGATGATAAATTTATTAAAGGTGATTAATTAATGATAATTACTTAGTAAAAGTAATCAAATAGGGATAATTACTTGTTATGATCAATTAAGGGAAATTAATCAAAGGGGGATTTATTAAGGATTAATAAATGAGATTTGTTAAGATTAACTTATTTTGTAATTAATTTAAAATAAGAAATTTGAGGTTTAAATTAATTTAATAATTAGAGATTAATTAATGGGTAATTACTGGTTATAATTAATTAATGATTAATTAACCAAGATTTGTAGTTTATTCATCAGTAATTAATCTGATTTGAATTAATCAGATAATTAACTGACCTTACTTATGAATATTTGGATTTGATTGGATGATTTGAATTGTTTGATATTTCCTGATCTATGATGCTTTGTGATATATTCTGATTTGTGTGTAATCTTTACTGTAGTTTATTTATCTGAAATTTATATATATCTGTGATCTGTGAGTAAAAGATAAGCGATATAGTTTATATCGTTTATCAACTATATCTCTGTATTCTGATATGTGATGATTGATGTTGCACTATTGTGTTGAACCCCTGTACCACACCTTTACACACACAAATATGGATTTCACGTGGAAATCGGTTAAGTCACAGATCATTTAAATTTGATGTTTTTGAAATGGAAATTTTAATTTCAATTGATTTTGAAATTGGAAATTTGGGTTTAAAGTGAAAAGCTTTTGAAATAGAATTTCAAAGATAAAAGTTATGTTGAACAACTTAATCGAGTTTTGGAAATTTAAATAATTTGATTTAAATTTGAATTCAAGTTTGGAATTGAATCCTATGATTTGAAACTAGGGATTGAAAATGTTATAAATGTGTTTATCTGAATTTAAACCATTTAAAAAAATGTAATTTTGAGAATTTGAACTTAACCAAAGGATTTCAACTCGTATGGATGAATCAGATTTTCCGAAATAAAAACTGTTGTTTTAAAAGAATAAAAGCTTTCAGATAAGAAATGAAATTCCAGTTTAATTAAAGGAATTTCAATATTGAATTGAAGATGGTTTTCCAAGTTATGAATAAATTGTTTGAAAAGCTATGAATTGAATCTGTTTATTTTTAACAGATTTAAAATAATGATTGGTTTAAATCATTTGAAATGGGATTGTTTTGAAAGCTATAAGTTAAATCTTGTTTTAAAGATTTAACGAGTTAATCAAATTGAAATGGAAATTAATTTGGAAAATCTGTGAATGAATCTTTTGTTTAAAAAGATTTAAATGTGGAAATTGTTTAAACCGTTGAAGGTTGTTTAAAATAAATCTTTTTGTTGAAAAGATTTGAAATGGTAATCGATGGAAACCATTTAAAAAGAAGTTGAATTAATAAGTTGTGACTTAATTGAAATCCCAATATCCATATGTTTTTAAATATCTCGCTCACTATTCGGTTTAGCCGGGAGAGGACCTTTGGGTCGTATAACCCATTCTGAATATGTGATATGTCGTATATGGATAGCATTTGAAGACCGGTGTTGAAGACCGGATATTTTTGAAAACGGAAGGATTACCGTCGAGTTACTCTGCATCGGCTGATCCCCGATATAGAGGTTTTATCACCCTTAGTGACGGGAAGTCCGGACGTGATTGGAAATTATCCGGATTTGCAAGGGCTTCGTGAGAAGTGCCTTCGGTTCTGTTCGAACCCGGAACAGACTTGTATGGATACATGTCTGACATTACACTTTGAGATATAAAGCCGATTTCTTTCAAATACATTTCTGTTGGTGGCGGAGAATTTATTCTCTTAGCTTAACACCCTTCTCTGAGACGTATGAGCTCAGAGGTTATGTAGTTGAATTTTATCAGCGATATATCCCAATTTGGTAATGTGACATGCTGAGTGTTGCTGTGTGATGATCAGTGTTTGATCATTTGTGATATGATCATTTGTTTGATCATTTATCTTTGTGATCATAGGTTGATCATCTGTTGACCCAAAGCATGGCTTTGTGACAAAGCGTAGCTTTGTGGACGAGACTTCATCAGGGCCTCACAACCCGGAAATGGTCGAAACAGGAATGTTGCGGCAAGGTTATGAGGGTCGCGCCCTTTAGGGTATGTCATTTCCTTCTGGAAAAGGGTGGTGTCATGGTATGGAGCCCAGATACTTACTCATGTGGACACACTTTATTTATGACGTGTGATGTTGGATTAGAGGTACCTCGGATAAAGGTCCCAAAGGACCGGGGGGTGGCATATTCGTGAGTTACCTGTTACAGGGGTAACCCGGCCTTGTTTGGCAGAGAGCAGTTTGTCTCTCGGGACGTCCCGCCAGAGGCGATCCCATGCGGCGGAAGGAAGTTCCTTAGCCTGACCATTTGTTGGAAATCCATTTCTCCAATACGGAACTTGTACGGTTTTAGTTGTAGAACCTGCCATTCACTTATGGTGGCGCCCCACTGTTTGGATGGTAGCTATAGTAGGCATAGTTCGAAATGTCTATGCTGGCTAAGATTAATATTATACTTTCGAAATGTTTTCTGCACTATGCACTAATAATAATATCCAATTGATTTTGCGTAGTAAGCATGTTTGACTATCATAAGAAGAAATCTCCTCCAATTCTACGTTTGCATTGTGTGTGTGGCGGGAGGTCTTATGGTAGTTTCATTTTCCAAAAGCATTGCGGATTTCTATGTTTAAAATCCTTTTGTTATTGTTTAAGGATAAACTGTTTTTGTTGCTCACACCAGTCCCATGACTGATCCGGAGTTTATTGTTCCCTTCCTAAACTCTGGGTGCCCACTATTTTCCACACGGGCAGTCTAGAGTTGGGTTCTTTTCAGATATTCAGGTTTAGTAGATTATCTGGAGCTAGTTCATTCATCGGAGTTGCTTATCTTGGAGTTGTGGATTCATTCTTGTCTGAAGATCATTTTGGAGTTATCACTTCTATTGATATTGTTCCACTGCTGTTGTTATCTTTTCTTTTCCGCTACTATTTCTTGTATCATATCTCTGATGTATATTGATATTCATTGTATCACTCTGTTGTATCAGATATTGTATATTAATGTATTATTCTTTTTATTCCGCTGTGTTATTTACTTAATTGTGTTATAGCTCCGGCGAATCGGATTTGAACGGTCGAATCTGCGGCATTCTAGTACAATGTGAAGTACGGATGTTGATTTTCGAGCGGGCAAAACCCGATACGTTACAAATAGGATTTTTAAGTAATCAAAAGAAATATGCAGATTTTTATATAGACAGGGAATATATTACAGTAAATGTATATATAAATATATAGATTTGAAAAAAAAATGAATGAATGAAATTGAAAATAACGGTAAAAGGAATGTCTGTTTTGTATTTACAATAAGAAAATTTAGTTTTAAAACTAAATAAATTAGTTAAACCAATTTACTAAAGGGAAATGGGTTTAAGGAATTTAAATTATTAGTTTAGGAGTAAATAAATCCATTTAACGGAAATTAATTGTTCAATTGACTCGAATATTGACAGATTGTGTAAATTATTTATACAAGGTTAAAAATGGAAGAAAACAAATTTGGATGGAAAATGGATTGTAAATAAAAACTAAGGTGAGATTTTTCTCACTAAAAATAAATTTTGTATTGCAGTTATTTATTGACTGATTGATTGCTATTTGAATTTGTGATATTAGATATAGTAGGATATATCTATATATATATAGCAATATATACATATTGGCATATGTATATATTGGATTGATTGATTTCCCGCCTCGTATAGCGGATGAGACCCTATTGCGCCGTTAGTAAGCGGATGATTTTTATAAAACCCATATACCGCGATATTCCACCTCGAAGTGGAATTGGTATTGTGTTAACATCTGTGGATGCAGGGAAACAGGTTGGAGCGATCTAACTGGATTCCTCACCAGTATTTATTTATTTACAGATATTGATGTATATTCTGTTATCATATTGATATATGATGTTTATTGTCGTGATTGACTAATTGGTGCTGTTGCATCATCGGATTCAAGTTTTGAGGTTTAAAAATAACGACTTTTACTTTAAAAAGGATTTTTAAAGTGATTTTTGAAAATATACGTTTTATGGAATTTTTGAATTGATTTATAAACGTTAAGATTTTAAAGTTATAAAAGTTAAGATTTGTGAATTATAACCAAAAGGTAATTTCTTTTGAAATAAATAGTTAAGAAATTTATAAAATGGTTTTAAATAGGAATTTTTGAATTATTAAAACGATGTATGTAAAAGATGTACAAGATTGATATTTATAACTCTAAAATGTTGGTATTATAAAACGAGTTTTTATAAGCGTTAAAATGAATTTTTAAGAATTTATAAATAAATGAAATTTATAAATTGTGAACTTATAAATGGAAATGATTTTGTAAAATAAAGGAATTATACGTATTTAACTTATAATTATGGATTGTTGGTATAAGATTTGAGTTATGAATCGAATTGTTAATAAAGGAGATTTATTAAATTGAAGTTGTTAGAAAATAGAAATAGAATTTATAAACGTTGTTTTATAAATTCAAAATCAATTGGATTTGATAAATTAAATATAGAAGGTTGTTAAAGGAGATATATTCGCGATTTTGGATAGCGAATTATTATTGAAATAAATTGTGTAGAAAATAGTGAAATGTAATTAGTGAAGTATATTCACGATTTTGGATAGTGAACATATCGTTAAGTAAAATGGATAGTTTTGGAAAAAATGACATTGAAAATGAAGTTAAACATTTTAAAGATGTTTTTAAAATGTATTATGATATCGAATACATAGATTTCAAAATTTTTTGTTGAAATAGACGTTTTCGAAAAATAAGGAAATGGTGGACTATAACACTGTTGTTATAGTAAATGATTTCCGAAAGGAAATGTTTTTATCTAGTATTGTGATTTAAATATCTATCTTAATTTTGAATCCCTATACTAGTGATTTTGAGTCGTCGTAACGATGTTTTACGTAACATTCGTTTTGACTCAAATAAATGTTGTTAAAATAAATGATTTCCTTAAAGAGTGAAATATATACTTAATATTGATTTAAGTATATCGAATATTTTCAAGTGTTGAAAATAAAATAGATTTGTGAACTACTTATTATTAAATAAGTATGGAAATGCTTTTCCAATATGAAATGAAACGTTTTGAGAATTTATCTTCTTAAAGATAAATTGAAAGTGAATGTTTGAAATCGATTGAAAATCGTATATCGGTAGATAATTTGAAATATAAATTCACTATGGAATTTATAAAGGAAATGGAAACTGTTTAGAAAAAATAAATATTGATTTATTTTTGAAGTGTGGAAATTTTATATCTAGTAAAGATATTTTGAAGAATAAATAACTTGGAAAATTATTTGGAATCTGATGATGTTGCGCATCTTTATTGATAGTTAAATAACCGACTATCAATAATTACCTTGAATGGGTATTTGTTGTGAATTGGATGTATTTGAATGCCACACTTATTTTTGAATAAGCGCTCACTATTCGGGTTAGCCGGGAAAGGACCATGGGGTTGTATAACCCATTCCGAATATATGATACGTCGTTATGAATCGCATTTGCTGACCGGTGTTGAAGACCGGATATTTTTGAAAACGGAAGGTTTACCGTCAAGTTACTCTACATCGGCTGATCTCCGATTTAGAGGTTTTATCACCCTTAGTGACTGGAAGTCCGGACGTGATTAGAAAATTATCCGGATGTGCAAGGGCTTCGTGAGAAGTGCCTTCGGTTCTGTTCGATCCCGAAACAGACTTGTATGGATTTTATGTCTGACGTTACAGATTGAGATATAAAGCTGATTTCTTTGAAATACATTTCTGTTGGTGGCGGAGAATTTATTCTCTTAGCTTAACACCCTTCTCTGAGACGTACGAGATCAGAGGTTATGTAGTTGAAATTTATCAGCAATATACTCCCAATTTGGTAACGTGGCATACTGAGTGTTGATGTAAAATGATCAGTGTTTGATCATTTGCGATATGATCATTTGTTTGATCTTATATCTTTGTGATCATAGGTTGATCATTTGTTTGACCCGAAGAATGTCTTTGTAGAAAGCGTAGCTTTGTGGACGAGACTTCGTCGAGCCTCACACCCCGGAAATGGTCAAAACAGGAAGGATGCAGCAAGGCTCAAGGGAGTAGCGCCCCTTAGTGTATGTCATTCCTTCTGGATAGAGGTGGTATCATGGTATGGAGCCCAGATACTTAACCTATGTTGATACTACTTATTATGTGGTTTGTTGTGAATCGGGTATCCTGGGGAAGATCGGTTACGATCGGGGGATGGCATACGCGCGTCAGTAGTTACCTATTTTTGTTGACGTAACCCGGCCTTGTGTTGGCAGAGATCCGGTTAGGTTCTCGGGACGTCATTCCAGAGGCGTTCCTTCGTGGCATAGGAAGTTCCTTAGCCTGACCATTTGTTGGATTTCCAAAGAAACAATACGAGACTTGTACGGTTTTAGTTGTAGAACCTATCATTCACTTATGGTGGTCACCACTGTTTGGATGGTAGCTATAGTAGGCATAAGTGCGGAATGCCTATGCTGGCTAAGATTTATATTATACTTTCGAAATGTTTTCTACACTATGCACTAATAATAATATCAAAATGATTTGATTTTGCATATCAAGCATCTTTGACTATCATAAGGAGAAATCTCCTCCGATTCTGCATTTGCATTGTGTGTGTGTGCGGGAGGCCTTATGGTAGTCTCATTTTCCAAAAAGCATTATGAAATTGACTTTAAAATTATCTTGTTGTTGTTTTAAAGATAAACTATTTTACGATCTCACACCAGTCACCATGACTGACTCGGAGTTTATTGTTTCCCTTCTAAACTCTGGGTGCCCACCAAATTTCCACACGGGCAGCCTAGAGTTATGTTATCAGGATATTCTGGATATTCTAGAGCTTTGGAAGCAAGCTGGATGGCATAACGTATCACCTATACTTTGTATTTATTCCGCTGTGTATTCTGTATAAGGACAAGTTATATAACTGTCCATTTTGGTATTGAGTTGTATATTGACTCTGATGATTGATGTATGTATAAACTGATATAGTTCTTTGTTTTAAAAGACTAGTGATTATCTATTATATATTATTCCGCTGCGAAATGTGAGATTCTGATGTTGTTCTGTTGTTCTTCTCTTCTCTTTTCTTCTATCTTTTCTTCTCTTTTTCTTTTTTTTAAAACCCTCATGCTTCGTATTTCCGTGCATCTTGAGTTAATCAATGGAGATTAGTGTTTAATCAAGAAGTACAGATTTGCTGGTCGTGACAGCGTGGTATTAGAGCATATGGTTAAGCGACAACCCTGCTCTGTTGGGTGTTACTCATTAGAGATAGAGTCAGTAGTACTCCAAAATGAGTGTGAGTGTAATAATAGATACGAGGGCGTATTTGTTAGTTAATATAAAAAATTGTTTTATATCGTGATGATTGATTTATTGAGTGGCATATGAACCTTCGTCGGCACAGTCTACGCAACTGGATCGAAGGGGTTTCTAAACACTCGAATAGAACAATTCGACACAATATGTTTTGAATAGGGTAAATGAGATAATTTTGCCCAAAACTATTTTTGTATAGAAAAGAAAGGATTTTCTATGAATTATCATAGTATATGGATGATTGGTTGTTAGGAAGTGATAACATTGAATTATTATCATTTTTATATGAAATGGAATGAGAAATTAAAATAATAACCAAAGATTTGGAGATAAATTCAATTAACAAATGAAATTTGAGAATATTAATTATAAATGTGACTTATAATTGGAAACGGAATTCCAGAGAAGTATTTGGAAATGTTTTGAAAAGAATTTGAAAATTTTGGAGATTTGGAAAGTTTAAATCCTTTTTGGAGATGAAAATGAAATTCAAAAGATTTTGGAAAAATGTTTTTAATGAATGAAAAGCTCTAAACTCTTTTCGGTCGCTGGAAAATAACTTCGATGATGACCGCGGCATTATTGGTGTTCATTTTCGGGTTTCCAAAAGAGGAATTGCTGCTAAATTGTTTTTAAATGGAAAGTGTTTGGAAAATTTGGGTTTTTGTTTTGGAAATTCAAAGGATAATTTGAATTGTTTTCAAAATGGCTTTGAAATGTTGGTAAACTCTGGAATGCTATATAAAGATATTTATGGAATATTATTGAATTGATAACTTATACAATTTGAATTTTGATAGAATAAATTTAACTTAAAGAATGAAGTTAAATCAAAGTAAGTATAAGTGAATCAATTAAATAAAGTGAAAAGATTACTTAAAGAAAATTTATTAAGTTGAAAATAAATTTGGAGTAGCAGCAAATAAATGGAATTGAAACTGAATGTTGAAAAACAAATTTGAATTTGTAAGTGGATTAAAAAAAATTGTAATGAATTAGTAATTGGAACTAATTTAAAATAAAGCTATGAATCAGTTGTGAATGAAAAAAATAGTTGATAAATTCAATATTCAGAAGTTGAATTGAATCAAAATTAGATTGGAATTGTGAATTGTATTCAAATGAAATTTGAAATGTAAAATTGAATGATGTAACTTCAATAGTGAATTTAAAAATGATATAAGAAGTAAGTATCGAAATTTTGTAATAGAATTTGCAAAATAGTTTGAATATATGTAACTAGATATTATGGCTAGTAGGATATACAGGTGTATAAAGGAATTGGATTTGAGATTTTTCAAAGATAAATTTGAATTGCTCGACAAAAGGAAAGTATTTGAATTTCGATATGAGATTTACTGGTTTCTTGTCTAGCCGCTTGGCTTTTTCTTTTCTTTTTGAAATCTGAGAGTCTGTAGGGACGTTTTGTAGTCGTGCCGTATTAGCCGCGCAAAGGAGACGCTGGCGAAATTTTTCGAAAATTTTGAGTGTTTGGAAAATTTTGAGAAAATTTTGTAAGTTTAAAATTTGAATTTAAACTCGAATTTGAACCTTGGAGTAAAACAATATTGTTTGAAAACTATGAAAGGTTTGGAAAATTAGTTGAATTAATAACGAATCTTTAGTAGGAAGATTTGTTTTGATAAATTGATAAAACTATTGAATTGTGAAAAATAGTAGACGAGTTAGGGATCATTTTTCTTGACTTGTAATTTCGGGATGAAATTCTTTTAAGGAGGGAAGTTTGTAACGACCCAGAATTTTAAACAAATTAAATTGAAAATATTTAATTAATTTTAAATATTTGAACGATGATTTAATTTGAATCCCCAATATATCTTTGAATTTGGCGATTAAATTTTAAAATTTAATCTAGTGAATGTTGAATAAAAATTTGAATCTTCAATTTTAAGCTGAAGAAAAATATTTCAAAAGCTTTTAAAATTCGTATTGATAATACTGAACATAATTGAAGCTTCAGAAATTGATTTGGAAACAATCTGTTCAGTTTTGAAATTTATATCGTTTCAATCGATATTTAAAAATAGCGTTCCGGGGCGCAGTCTCGGAATTCGACGAAACCAGTTCCATTGGGTCCGTAATATTGTATTATTACCGGATTTCAAATTTCGTATTGATCGGAGTTGTTATGTAACCGTACGGAGAGTAAATGCATTGAAATTAAATCAAATTCAATTTAAATTTAAAATTTAAAATTTGTTAACGCAGCAGAGATTCCTGGCTCCATTTCACTTCAATGCCGACCTTTCTCTGTTAAATCGCGTACTCCTTGTCTCCCCATCCCTTTACAATTCTCACGCAAACATCATTTCCTCACAGAACATTTCAAAAAGAAATATCTTGTTCAAATTAGATAATGGCCGCCCCTTTCTTTTTTTCTGCGAATTCATTCATAGGCCACGAAAATTCTTCATTCAGTAATGGCAACATCCTTCTAAATCTCGAAATCGAAAAAAAAAAATACGCGAATGAATTCGCGAGTGGAAGTAGGGCCGCCTCTTCGTTTTCAAATTGCTAAAGCCGATTTCGAAATTCAAGGCGGGGAGGAAGGCTATCGCGGTCGATCAGGCAATCGGGGAGGCGCTGTACTCGAGCAAGGGCGTGCGTATGGGGGTTGCGATTTGGGGTGGATCGCGATGGATGGGGGCGGCGCGCGATGTTGCGCGTGATAGCGACGAGATGTCTCGAAGGCGGCAGTGGCTCGAGGCGAGCTCGGTCAGGTCAAGTCGAGAAGGGGCGCCTCGTGAGCACTGGGTAGGGCAGAGGTCGGCGTTCGAAATGGGGATCGCGTGGGCGCTGGATTTGGATGTCGCGATCGAGGGTTTGGCAGCGAGGTACACTTTTTATATTTTGTTTTATTAAATTATATACATATATTATATACAGAGAAGGATATGAAGATAAATATATATACACAGATTGAAAAATATATGTAAAGTTTAAAACAGTAAAGTTTAAAAAAATAGGATTTTTAAGTAATCAAAAGAAATATGCAGATTTTTATATAGACAGGGAATATATTACAGTAAATGTATATATAAATATATAGATTTGAAAAAAAAATGAATGAATGAAATTGAAAATAACGGTAAAAGGAATGTCTGTTTTGTATTTACAATAAGAAAATTTAGTTTTAAAACTAAATAAATTAGTTAAACCAATTTACTAAAGGGAAATGGGTTTAAGGAATTTAAATTATCAGTTTAGGAGTAAATAAATCCATTTAACGGAAATTAATTGTTTAATTGACTCGAATATTGACAGATTGGGTAAATTATTTATACAAGGTTAAAAATGGAAGAAAACAAATTTGGATGGAAAATGGATTGCAAATAAAAGCTAAGGTGAGATTTTTCTCACTCAAAATAAATTTTGTATTGCAGTTATTTATTGAATGATTGATTGCTATTTGAATTTGTGATATTAGATATAGTAGGATATCTCTATATATATAGCAATATATACATATTGGCATATGTATATATTGGATTGATTGATTTCCCGCCTCGTATAGCGGATGAGACCCTATTGCGCCGTTAGTAAGTGGATGATTTTTATAAAACCCATATACCGCGATATTCCACCTCGAAGTGGAATTGGTATTGTGTTAACATCTGTGGATGCAGGGAAACAGGTTGGAGCGATCTAACTGGATTCCTCACCAGTATTTATTTATTTACAGATATTGATGTATATTCTGTTATCATATTGATATATGATGTTTATTGTCGTGATTGACTAATTGGTGCTGTTGCATCATCGGATTCAAGTTTTGAGGTTTAAAAATAACGACTTTTACTTTAAAAAGGATTTTTAAAGTGATTTTTGAAAATATACGTTTTATGGAATTTTTGAATTGATTTATAAACGTTAAGATTTTAAAGTTATAAAAGTTAAGATTTGTGAATTATAACCAAAAGGTAATTTCTTTTGAAATAAATAGTTAAGAAATTTATAAAATGGTTTTAAATAGGAATTTTTGAATTATTAAAACGATGTATGTAAAAGATGTACAAGATTGATATTTATAACTCTAAAATGTTGGTATTATAAAACGAGTTTTTATAAGCGTTAAAATGAATTTTTAAGAATTTATAAATAAATGAAATTTATAAATTGTGAACTTATAAATGGAAATGATTTTGTAAAATAAAGGAATTATACGTATTTAACTTATAATTATGGATTGTTGGTATAAGATTTGAGTTATGAATCGAATTGTTAATAAAGGAGATTTATTAAATTGAAGTTGTTAGAAAATAGAAATAGAATTTATAAACGTTGTTTTATAAATTCAAAATCAATTGGATTTGATAAATTAAATATAGAAGGTTGTTAAAGGAGATATATTCGCGATTTTGGATAGCGAATTATTATTGAAATAAATTGTGTAGAAAATAGTGAAATGTAATTAGTGAAGTATATTCACGATTTTGGATAGTGAACATATCGTTAAGTAAAATGGATAGTTTTGGAAAAAATGACATTGAAAATGAAGTTAAACATTTTAAAGATGTTTTTAAAATGTATTATGATATCGAATACATAGATTTCAAAATTTTTTGTTGAAATAGACGTTTTCGAAAAATAAGGAAATGGTGGACTATAACACTGTTGTTATAGTAAATGATTTCCGAAAGGAAATGTTTTTATCTAGTATTGTGATTTAAATATCTATCTTAATTTTGAATCCCTATACTAGTGATTTTGAGTCGTCGTAACGATGTTTTACGTAACATTCGTTTTGACTCAAATAAATGTTGTTAAAATAAATGATTTCCTTAAAGAGTGAAATATATACTTAATATTGATTTAAGTATATCGAATATTTTCAAGTGTTGAAAATAAAATAGATTTGTGAACTACTTATTATTAAATAAGTATGGAAATGCTTTTCCAATATGAAATGAAACGTTTTGAGAATTTATCTTCTTAAAGATAAATTGAAAGTGAATGTTTGAAATCGATTGAAAATCGTATATCGGTAGATAATTTGAAATATAAATTCACTATGGAATTTATAAAGGAAATGGAAACTGTTTAGAAAAAATAAATATTGATTTATTTTTGAAGTGTGGAAATTTTATATCTAGTAAAGATATTTTGAAGAATAAATAACTTGGAAAATTATTTGGAATCTGATGATGTTGCGCATCTTTATTGATAGTTAAATAACCGACTATCAATAATTACCTTGAATGGGTATTTGTTGTGAATTGGATGTATTTGAATGCCACACTTATTTTTGAATAAGCGCTCACTATTCGGGTTAGCCGGGAAAGGACCATGGGGTTGTATAACCCATTCCGAATATATGATACGTCGTTATGAATCGCATTTGCTGACCGGTGTTGAAGACCGGATATTTTTGAAAACGGAAGGTTTACCGTCAAGTTACTCTACATCGGCTGATCTCCGATTTAGAGGTTTTATCACCCTTAGTGACTGGAAGTCCGGACGTGATTAGAAAATTATCCGGATGTGCAAGGGCTTCGTGAGAAGTGCCTTCGGTTCTGTTCGATCCCGAAACAGACTTGTATGGATTTTATGTCTGACGTTACAGATTGAGATATAAAGCTGATTTCTTTCAAATACATTTCTGTTGGTGGCGGAGAATTTATTCTCTTAGCTTAACACCCTTCTCTGAGACGTACGAGATCAGAGGTTATGTAGTTGAAATTTATCAGCAATATACTCCCAATTTGGTAACGTGGCATACTGAGTGTTGATGTAAAATGATCAGTGTTTGATCATTTGCGATATGATCATTTGTTTGATCTTATATCTTTGTGATCATAGGTTGATCATTTGTTTGACCCGAAGAATGTCTTTGTAGAAAGCGTAGCTTTGTGGACGAGACTTCGTCGAGCCTCACACCCCGGAAATGGTCAAAACAGGAAGGATGCAGCAAGGCTCAAGGGAGTAGCGCCCCTTAGTGTATGTCATTCCTTCTGGATAGAGGTGGTATCATGGTATGGAGCCCAGATACTTAACCTATGTTGATACTACTTATTATGTGGTTTGTTGTGAATCGGGTATCCTGGGGAAGATCGGTTACGATCGGGGGATGGCATACGCGCGTCAGTAGTTACCTATTTTTGTTGACGTAACCCGGCCTTGTGTTGGCAGAGATCCGGTTAGGTTCTCGGGACGTCATTCCAGAGGCGTTCCTTCGTGGCATAGGAAGTTCCTTAGCCTGACCATTTGTTGGATTTCCAAAGAAACAATACGAGACTTGTACGGTTTTAGTTGTAGAACCTATCATTCACTTATGGTGGTCACCACTGTTTGGATGGTAGCTATAGTAGGCATAAGTGCGGAATGCCTATGCTGGCTAAGATTTATATTATACTTTCGAAATGTTTTCTACACTATGCACTAATAATAATATCAAAATGATTTGATTTTGCATATCAAGCATCTTTGACTATCATAAGGAGAAATCTCCTCCGATTCTGCATTTGCATTGTGTGTGTGTGCGGGAGGCCTTATGGTAGTCTCATTTTCCAAAAAGCATTATGAAATTGACTTTAAAATTATCTTGTTGTTGTTTTAAAGATAAACTATTTTACGATCTCACACCAGTCACCATGACTGACTCGGAGTTTATTGTTTCCCTTCTAAACTCTGGGTGCCCACCAAATTTCCACACGGGCAGCCTAGAGTTATGTTATCAGGATATTCTGGATATTCTAGAGCTTTGGAAGCAAGCTGGATGGCATAACGTATCACCTATACTTTGTATTTATTCCGCTGTGTATTCTGTATAAGGACAAGTTATATAACTGTCCATTTTGGTATTGAGTTGTATATTGACTCTGATGATTGATGTATGTATAAACTGATATAGTTCTTTGTTTTAAAAGACTAGTGATTATCTATTATATATTATTCCGCTGCGAAATGTGAGATTCTGATGTTGTTCTGTTGTTCTTCTCTTCTCTTTTCTTCTATCTTTTCTTCTCTTTTTCTTTTTTTTAAAACCCTCATGCTTCGTATTTCCGTGCATCTTGAGTTAATCAATGGAGATTAGTGTTTAATCAAGAAGTACAGATTTGCTGGTCGTGACAGCGTGGTATTAGAGCATATGGTTAAGCGACAACCCTGCTCTGTTGGGTGTTACTCATTAGAGATAGAGTCAGTAGTACTCCAAAATGAGTGTGAGTGTAATAATAGATACGAGGGCGTATTTGTTAGTTAATATAAAAAATTGTTTTATATCGTGATGATTGATTTATTGAGTGGCATATGAACCTTCGTCGGCACAGTCTACGCAACTGGATCGAAGGGGTTTCTAAACACTCGAATAGAACAATTCGACACAATATGTTTTGAATAGGGTAAATGAGATAATTTTGCCCAAAACTATTTTTGTATAGAAAAGAAAGGATTTTCTATGAATTATCATAGTATATGGATGATTGGTTGTTAGGAAGTGATAACATTGAATTATTATCATTTTTATATGAAATGGAATGAGAAATTAAAATAATAACCAAAGATTTGGAGATAAATTCAATTAACAAATGAAATTTGAGAATATTAATTATAAATGTGACTTATAATTGGAAACGGAATTCCAGAGAAGTATTTGGAAATGTTTTGAAAAGAATTTGAAAATTTTGGAGATTTGGAAAGTTTAAATCCTTTTTGGAGATGAAAATGAAATTCAAAAGATTTTGGAAAAATGTTTTTAATGAATGAAAAGCTCTAAACTCTTTTCGGTCGCTGGAAAATAACTTCGATGATGACCGCGGCATTATTGGTGTTCATTTTCGGGTTTCCAAAAGAGGAATTGCTGCTAAATTGTTTTTAAATGGAAAGTGTTTGGAAAATTTGGGTTTTTGTTTTGGAAATTCAAAGGATAATTTGAATTGTTTTCAAAATGGCTTTGAAATGTTGGTAAACTCTGGAATGCTATATAAAGATATTTATGGAATATTATTGAATTGATAACTTATACAATTTGAATTTTGATAGAATAAATTTAACTTAAAGAATGAAGTTAAATCAAAGTAAGTATAAGTGAATCAATTAAATAAAGTGAAAAGATTACTTAAAGAAAATTTATTAAGTTGAAAATAAATTTGGAGTAGCAGCAAATAAATGGAATTGAAACTGAATGTTGAAAAACAAATTTGAATTTGTAAGTGGATTAAAAAAAATTGTAATGAATTAGTAATTGGAACTAATTTAAAATAAAGCTATGAATCAGTTGTGAATGAAAAAAATAGTTGATAAATTCAATATTCAGAAGTTGAATTGAATCAAAATTAGATTGGAATTGTGAATTGTATTCAAATGAAATTTGAAATGTAAAATTGAATGATGTAACTTCAATAGTGAATTTAAAAATGATATAAGAAGTAAGTATCGAAATTTTGTAATAGAATTTGCAAAATAGTTTGAATATATGTAACTAGATATTATGGCTAGTAGGATATACAGGTGTATAAAGGAATTGGATTTGAGATTTTTCAAAGATAAATTTGAATTGCTCGACAAAAGGAAAGTATTTGAATTTCGATATGAGATTTACTGGTTTCTTGTCTAGCCGCTTGGCTTTTTCTTTTCTTTTTGAAATCTGAGAGTCTGTAGGGACGTTTTGTAGTCGTGCCGTATTAGCCGCGCAAAGGAGACGCTGGCGAAATTTTTCGAAAATTTTGAGTGTTTGGAAAATTTTGAGAAAATTTTGTAAGTTTAAAATTTGAATTTAAACTCGAATTTGAACCTTGGAGTAAAACAATATTGTTTGAAAACTATGAAAGGTTTGGAAAATTAGTTGAATTAATAACGAATCTTTAGTAGGAAGATTTGTTTTGATAAATTGATAAAACTATTGAATTGTGAAAAATAGTAGACGAGTTAGGGATCATTTTTCTTGACTTGTAATTTCGGGATGAAATTCTTTTAAGGAGGGAAGTTTGTAACGACCCAGAATTTTGAACAAATTAAATTGAAAATATTTAATTAATTTTAAATATTTGAACGATGATTTAATTTGAATCCCCAATATATCTTTGAATTTGGCGATTAAATTTTAAAATTTAATCTAGTGAATGTTGAATAAAAATTTGAATCTTCAATTTTAAGCTGAAGAAAAATATTTCAAAAGCTTTTAAAATTCGTATTGATAATACTGAACATAATTGAAGCTTCAGAAATTGATTTGGAAACAATCTGTTCAGTTTTGAAATTTATATCGTTTCAATCGATATTTAAAAATAGCGTTCCGGGGCGCAGTCTCGGAATTCGACGAAACCAGTTCCATTGGGTCCGTAATATTGTATTATTACCGGATTTCAAATTTCGTATTGATCGGAGTTGTTATGTAACCGTACGGAGAGTAAATGCATTGAAATTAAATCAAATTCAATTTAAATTTAAAATTTAAAATTTGTTAACGCAGCAGAGATTCCTGGCTCCATTTCACTTCAATGCCGACCTTTCTCTGTTAAATCGCGTACTCCTTGTCTCCCCATCCCTTTACAATTCTCACGCAAACATCATTTCCTCACAGAACATTTCAAAAAGAAATATCTTGTTCAAATTAGATAATGGCCGCCCCTTTCTTTTTTTCTGCGAATTCATTCATAGGCCACGAAAATTCTTCATTCAGTAATGGCAACATCCTTCTAAATCTCGAAATCGAAAAAAAAAAATACGCGAATGAATTCGCGAGTGGAAGTAGGGCCGCCTCTTCGTTTTCAAATTGCTAAAGCCGATTTCGAAATTCAAGGCGGGGAGGAAGGCTATCGCGGTCGATCAGGCAATCGGGGAGGCGCTGTACTCGAGCAAGGGCGTGCGTATGGGGGTTGCGATTTGGGGTGGATCGCGATGGATGGGGGCGGCGCGCGATGTTGCGCGTGATAGCGACGAGATGTCTCGAAGGCGGCAGTGGCTCGAGGCGAGCTCGGTCAGGTCAAGTCGAGAAGGGGCGCCTCGTGAGCACTGGGTAGGGCAGAGGTCGGCGTTCGAAATGGGGATCGCGTGGGCGCTGGATTTGGATGTCGCGATCGAGGGTTTGGCAGCGAGGTACACTTTTTATATTTTGTTTTATTAAATTATATACATATATTATATACAGAGAAGGATATGAAGATAAATATATATACACAGATTGAAAAATATATGTAAAGTTTAAAACAGTAAAGTTTAAAAAAATAGGATTTTTAAGTAATCAAAAGAAATATGCAGATTTTTATATAGACAGGGAATATATTACAGTAAATGTATATATAAATATATAGATTTGAAAAAAAAATGAATGAATGAAATTGAAAATAACGGTAAAAGGAATGTCTGTTTTGTATTTACAATAAGAAAATTTAGTTTTAAAACTAAATAAATTAGTTAAACCAATTTACTAAAGGGAAATGGGTTTAAGGAATTTAAATTATCAGTTTAGGAGTAAATAAATCCATTTAACGGAAATTAATTGTTTAATTGACTCGAATATTGACAGATTGGGTAAATTATTTATACAAGTTTAAAAATGGAAGAAAACAAATTTGGATGGAAAATGGATTGCAAATAAAAGCTAAGGTGAGATTTTTCTCACTCAAAATAAATTTTGTATTGCAGTTATTTATTGAATGATTGATTGCTATTTGAATTTGTGATATTAGATATAGTAGGATATCTCTATATATATAGCAATATATACATATTGGCATATGTATATATTGGATTGATTGATTTCCCGCCTCGTATAGCGGATGAGACCCTATTGCGCCGTTAGTAAGTGGATGATTTTTATAAAACCCATATACCGCGATATTCCACCTCGAAGTGGAATTGGTATTGTGTTAACATCTGTGGATGCAGGGAAACAGGTTGGAAGGATCCAACTGGATTCCTCACCAGTATTTATTTATTTACAGATATTGATGTATATTCTGTTATCATATTGATATATGATGTTTATTGTCGTGACTAATTGGTGTTGTTGCATCATCGGATTCAAGTTTTGAGGTTTAAAAATAACGACTTTTACTTTAAAAAGGATTTTTAAAGTGATTTTTGAAAATATACGTTTTATGGAATTTTTGAATTGATTTATAAACGTTAAGATTTTAAAGTTATAAAAGTTAAGATTTGTGAATTATAACCAAAAGGTAATTTCTTTTGAAATAAATAGTTAAGAAATTTATAAAATGATTTTAAATGGGAATTTTTGAATTATTAAAATGATGTATGTAAAAGATGTACAAGATTGATATTTATAACTCTAAAATGTTGGTATTATAAAACGAGTTTTTATAAGCGTTAAAATGAATTTTTAAGAATTTATAAATAAATGAAATTTATAAATTGTGAACTTATAAATGGAAATGATTTTGTAAAATAAAGGAATTATACGTATTTAACTTATAATTATGGATTGTTGGTATAAGTTTGAGTTATGAATCGAATTATTAATAAAGGAGATTTATTAAATTGAAGTTGTTAGAAAATAGAAATAGAATTTATAAACGTTGTTTTATAAATTCGAAATCAATTGGATTTGATAAATTAAATATAGAAGGTTGTTAAAGGAGATATATTCACGATTTTGGATAGCGAATTATTATTGAAATAAAATGTGTAGAAAATAGTGAAATGTAATTAGTGAAGTATATTCACGATTTTGGATAGTGAATATATCGTTAAGTAAAATGGATAGTTTTGGAAAAAATGACATTGAAAATGAAGTTAAACATTTTAAAGATGTTTTTAAACTGTATTATGATATCGAATACATAGATTTCAACATTTTTTGTTGAAATAGACGTTTTCGAAAAATAAGGAAATAGTGGACTATAACACTGTTGTTATAGTAAATGATTTCCGAAAGGAAATGT
Source organism: Allium fistulosum (assembly GCA_030737815.1). Taxonomy (NCBI): domain Eukaryota; kingdom Viridiplantae; phylum Streptophyta; class Magnoliopsida; order Asparagales; family Amaryllidaceae; genus Allium; species Allium fistulosum. Next base: position 1,153,570,127 of record CM060905.1, read on the forward strand.
TTTTATCTAGTATTGTGATTTAAATATCTATCTTAATTTTCGAATCCCCATACTAGTGATTTTGAGTCGTCGTAACGATGTTTTACGTAACATTCGTTTTGACTCAAATAAATGTTGTTAAAATAAATGATTTCCTTAAAGAATGAAATATATACTTAATATTGATTTAAGTATATCGAATATTTTCAAGTGTTGAAAATAAAATAGATTTGTGAACTACTTATTATTAAATAAGTATGGAAATGCTTTTCCAATATGAAATGAAACGTTTTGAGAATTTATCTTCTTAAAGATAAATTGAAAGTGAATGTTTGAAATCGATTGAAAATCGTATATCAGTAGATATTTTGAAATATAAATTCACTATGGAATTTATAAAGGAAATGGAAACTGTTTAGAAAAAATAAATATTGATTTATTTTTGAAGTGTGGAAATTTTATATCTAGTAAAGATATTTTGAAAAATAAATAATTTGGAAAATTATTTGGAATCTGATGATGTTGCGCATCTTTATTGATAGTTAAATAACCGACTATCAATAATTACCTTGAATGGGTATTTGTTGTGAATTGGATGAATTTGAATGCCACTTATTTTTGAATAAGCGCTCACTATTCGGGTTAGCCGGGAAAGGACCATGGGGTTGTATAACCCATTCCGAATATGTGATACGTCATTATGAATCGCATTTGCTGACCGGTGTTGAAGACCAGATATTTTTGAAAACGAAAGGATTACCGTCGAGTTACTCTACAACGGCTGATCTCCGATTTAGAGGTTTTATCACCCTTAGTGACGGGAAGTCCGGACGTGATTAGAAAATTATCCGGATGTGCAAGGGCTTCGTGAGAAGTGCCTTCGGTTCTGTTCGATCCCGGAACAGACTTGTATGGATTGTATGTCTGACGTTACAGATTGAGATATAAAGCTGATTTCTTTCAAATACATTTCTGTTGGTGGCGGAGAATTTATTCTCTTAGGTTAACACCCTTCTCTGAGACGTACGAGCTCAGAGGTTATGTAGTTGAAATTTATCAGCAATATACTCCCAATTTGGTAACGTGGCATACTGAGTGTTGCTGTAAAATGATCAGTGTTTGATCATTTGCGATATGATCATTTGCTTGATCTTATATCTTTGTGATCATAGGTTGATCATTTGTTTGACCCGAAGCATGGCTTTGTAGAAAGCGTAGCTTTGTGGACGAGACTTCGTCGAGCCTCACACCTCGGAAATGGTCAAAACAGGAAGGATGCAGCAAGGTTCTAGGGAGTAGCGCCCCTTAGCTCTGATACCAACTGTAACAGCCCGGAATTTTGGACCATTCGCATCCATTATAAGTGTATAGGTAGACACTCATGCCGGAGTTGGAGCTTCGCTTGGAGATCCAGCTATCTATCCAGCTTTCAGATATTCGATGATTCCAGTGATGTATTCTGATTTGTATCTGATGTATCGTATTACTCTTCTGTTGTAAACTCTGATGTATTTTATATATTTATATATAGTAGCTTCATGAACTACTATCTCTTTTATTTCCGCTGCACTTATTGCTCTGTGTCTGTGATCTGTGATTATTTATTTGCTGTATATGTTCAGTTTTGCCAAATTTAAATTAACAACGCGGTATTTTGAGCAATTCAACTCCGGCATGAGTGTCTACCTATACACTTATAATGGATGCGAATGGTCCAAAATTCCGGGCTGTTACAGTTGGTATCAGAGCTTTGGTAGCTCTAGGCAAAACTTAGCATATAGGGTAAATGTATTTACAAAATCACTCTCATTCGAGTTTCAATCTCTTCCTTTTGACTCGATTTCTTTGAATTTTGGAACGTTCCCTACGGTTCCAAATTTCATTCATGTCCCTCACTATTCGTCTCCTTTCAATTCTGGAGCATCACATAACTCCACTTCGAATGACCCTTATAGTGAATCGGCGGTCTCGCCAAACTTCGAATGATTTGTAAAGGGGTGAAACTCCTTTACAATAAGCATTGATTTACCGGAGATTTCTGTATCCTCGGTTTACGATGCTATCTATCTCCTGCTATACCTGAATTCTATTTCTTGAGATCGAATGTCGATTTACCTTAAAACTCTGCATCGATCTAATTCTTGAAGTCACGGTTGACCCGGTTAAGGTTGCCCGCGACTTACATAAATTTATCCATCGCCTTATTTTGTTATTTAATTATCTCGTCTTGGTTTCAAATCTATCTTCGAATCAAATTTCTCTTTGATTTAAGTCCATCAAATTTGAATCCCTATCCTTATTTTGAAAATCCATTCCTGTATCGTCGAGCAAAGAAATGTATTTCTAAATTTATATTAAAAATGTTGTTTTCAAATTTGATAAACAAAATAGTTTGAATGATTACCTTATATATAAATATAAGTTTTCTAAAATTAAATTGTTAATGGATTTGTTGTTTGAAAAATAATATTTGATTTTCATTTATTGCTTTGTAAACCATTGACTATTGCATAATATAAATAAATGAATTTATAAACTTGGTTATAAATTGATTGGTATTTGAAATGAATTTAATTCAGAAATTTGAGAATTTATTAGTTTCCGGTGATTTCGAACTTTGGTTTTAAAATTTTAAAGTATATATTATTGAAAGTATTTTCGAATAGAAACTATTTTCAAAGAATTTTAAAATGTTGAAATCAGTGCTCTTCTCTTTGTCGCTGGAAAATAATTTCGGTGATGGCGGCCGCATCATCGACATTCATGTTCGAGTTTCGAAGTGGAGAAACCATTCTGTAGCTTTGCTACGGTTTTGTTTTGAGAAAAAAATATATTTTGATTTGAATTTCTTCAGTATATTTTGATTTATATATATATATATATATATATATATGTATCTTATTTTAAAATTTAATTTGATTTGATATAAATATATTATATATATCTCTAAATTGTTTAAAGTTAATCGGAAATATAATTCTTAAATTTTGTTAAAGGATGATTTTAATTATAAATAAGACAAAAAATTTGGAATAAATATTTAAACTTGAATAATTGAATTGGGAAAATTTTATTTGTATATTGTTCAACTGCATTCTAATATAACTTACCTAAATCATTCAGAAGTTGAATATGTAATTGGATAATATATAAGATAAATTGAATTTATAAATAAAATTTGGGTGTTTATAATAAATGTTATACATTAAATTTTGATTATTAAGATGTTAATAGAGTTAGATAGGATAATAAGTAAAACTCAGTTAATAATTAATAAACTTGTTTTGAAAGAATTAATGAATTGAATTTTGATCAACATATGAAAATACCTTGAATTTAAAGAAATTAGTAAATATAAATTAATCTAGATCGAAACTTTCATGGTTTAAATTAATTTATATGGGTTAAATATATGTGATTAGATATATTAAGTAGAATAAATTTAACAATAATTTGGAATAAAAGAAGAATTTAAATTGCTGAAAAAATATGATTATAATAAAAGACTATTCAAATTCATGGTTTTAGAAATTGTAAATTGAAGATAATTGGATAATAAGATAATGAATGTAGAAATAGTTGAGATTGATTTTAGTGAATCAAATGGATTAAATCAATTATTGAATATCAATTAATTTAAATTTGAATTTATATGGTTTAAATTAATTGTTATTTTGTATTTCAAATCTGTTTTCTTCCTGGTTGTTTCTATTCTCCTACCTCGTTCCTTTTCGGGGACGAAAAGTTTTGAGTGGGGGAGAGTGTAACGACCCATAAATTTCAACTGTTTAATAACGTAATTAGTTGAAATTTTGTGAAATTTTAAACGATAAAATTTTGAAATATAAATTTGATATTTGGAATGCGTCTACTTAGACATAGCAACTGGTAAATTTTCGTCCGAAAATATGAAAATTTATTTCGTGCGTAAATTCACTTCAATTTAATCAGTCAAAAAGAAATGAAAATAAAATGTTTCCGAAACCTAAATATTTTTACATAGAAAAATTCTAAACCATCTTCTGAGCAAGATTTCAGTTTGTCGTTATTCCAAATTCGGACATCTTTGGCTCCGTCGATCTTATTTTTCAGCAGTTTTCTTGCACTTTCCGCTAATAGAAAATTCGAATTTTTATAATTCAGTCATACCACTGATATTTGTATACCATTTTGATCGTCTCATCGTGCTGATCTTCATAGAATATTCTATTGTCAAATTCTGATGTTCGGTGCACGGCGGAATCTGTAAACAATTTAAGTTGTACCGGTATCCGTTTTGTGTCTTTTGGTTTCGGTGTGTCTTTCCAATGCCACGTGAATTGATGAGCTTAATAAATTCAGCCATCTGCCTTTTCTATTCCCAAGTAACTTCTAACCTTTACCCTTCTTACCTGTTCATCATTATTTGTTGCTTGTATCTTTTCATTTTATTGGTCGTAAACAAAGTAAAAGTAACATTCTGCTAGAAGACAACACGCCATTCCTTTTTCTCTCATCCCTTGCCTGCACGTTCTCTTCCCTTCCACCATGCCGAGTCCTTGGCTCAGCTGCCCCCTGCAGCCGTGAATGCAACTGCTTTCTTTCACGCGCGCCGCCGAGTCACAACACCCTACATTCGGCATGTTACCGCGACCCACAAACCCATCAGCTTCTCTCCACTTTTCACATGCCGCGAACCACCCAAACTCCTCTCCACCTCCATCAGCCTCCGCCCGATTCCTCCACATCGCCAGATCCTTCCCCGGCGTAAGCCTCTTTCGTCCTCAGCCTTGTCTCGGCCTTGTATTCTTTTAAAGGTGATGTATTTTTTTTTATTTAAACCGATGAGATTTGCGTGTGTTATATATATATTTTATAGCTATTTTATATGTATGTGCTGCAGTTATAAAGTTGTCCATATTCTAAGTATAGGTATAAAGTATGTATATGTTACAATGTAAAAATGTTAGTCGTATATATATCAGTTGTCCATATTCTAAGTATAGGTATAAAGTATGTATATGTTACAATGTTAAAATGTTAGTCGATAACAGCACATATTTTGTTTGAATCTTAGTTAACAGCTTTTGTTATATGTAGAGAGAAATGAGTTTTAAATTACATGTCAATATTAAAGTAGTATAATATGCTATTTTATAAGTAGGTGCATATAGATTTTACTTGTATAGTTTGCATGGCTGGAACGTCAGTTCACATGTATGTAGTTATAAGAGTTTGCTTATCTTGTGTTGTGTAGATTTTTTTTTAACAGCCTATATATTTTGTATGCAATTATCTATATTTTGTTCGTCCTCTAGTGCGTATATGTATTAATATACATATGTCGTATGTAATATGGGTTAGTTGTATAATATGTAAGTTTGTGTGTGCTATAGACCATCTATATTATATTTATTTTAATATGCGTACATTTTTTTTTATATATGTACTTGTATAAAATCATAGTCTGCTGGTAAGTGTTGGTATAACAGTCTGTTTTTTTAAGCTATATGCTCTGTTACATATAACGTAAGTTATAAGTTGGAATTTTTTTTAGCTTAAAAGGTTATTAAGTTTATAAATTTCAGTTTATTTTTATATATGTTATATAAGTTATATTATTCTTAGGTAAAGGGCTACTATATTTTTATGTATGTATGCATATATCGTTAAGTATCTAGAGTCTGCATATTTGTTTGGGTTAGCTTATACATAAATAGCTATGGGTTTGATCTTGGTTTTATGTTTTTCACTTACAGTTTTAATATATGTATTAACATATATGTAAAAAAAAGCTTTGGAAATAGTTTAGCAAGAAATATAATTTTGATCAAGTATATTATAAGTATGATACTGTGTTAAATATAGAATATTGACAGCTTTTAGATTTTATAATATAATATGTAATTTAAATTGAATATTGGTTTAAGAAAATAATAATATAATATATTTTGTTTCGATTTTATCTGCATCGATCCAATTTTGATTTGATTTCGTTCATTTCTTGTCCATCAGCTCGTCCGTCGAATTCGTGCCCATCTCACCTTGCTTTGGCTTCATAACTCATCTCTAGCCTCGAAAGGTGAGCAATCACTCACGATTAACGTTCTTTTATTTATTAGATTTGATTTCAATTGAAACGACAATTGAAATATACTGCTGTTAGTTAATTACACTGTTATATATGCTATTACCTGTATCAGTTTACCTGTGACACCTGACACCATTATCTGTTAATTATTTATGCGATGATAATACAGTTTGGCTGATAATTGATTGATTGCTGATGTTTATATTAGACGTTAAATCGTTAATGTTAAAAATGATAAATAGTATGAAATTGAACTTGATATAGGATAGTTAAATGTTAAATTTGATTAACTGACATTTGTATAATATGACCCCTTTAAACTGTTAAATTTATTGACACGTAGGATTGTTTAACTACACCTTGAACCATCAAATGTATGTTGTTAAATTGATGATGTATGAAATTGTAAATTGAATGACAAGTGAAAACCGTAATGTAATAATCTTTAATCTACATGAAGTGATAGTGTAGATTCTAGAAATAATTATATTAATTCGTACAAATAACAATGCGAATTAATACGGTTATTTCGGGATTATTTAAATTGATTTTGGATTGTTATTGATTGTTGTTATTGCTTGTTTATTTACTTTGACACCATCCCAGTTATCACACTGCAAGTTCCCTTTATGATGTTTTGATTTTTGAATTGAATTGGAATCGGGTTGAAATGATAAATACCCAAATACTTTGACCTAGGATAGAAAATTAAATAAAACCCGATTGGTCAATAATTTGATTTAAAAATAAACGAAGATTTTATTTGAATAAAGAATATGGTTTTGAAATGAAGTTGAAATTTGAATTTTAATGAAAGGAAAAAAATGTTAATATTTAATAATATGAAACAAAATATTAACAATGTAATTTATGAAAGAATGTTGTTTAATTTGAGAAATGATTGAATTAAGTTTGAAATTATTAAAGTTTAAAATGATTTAATAATTAAGTTTGAAATGATTTAATAATTAAGTTTGGAATTATTAAACTTTGAAATTATTTAATAATTAAGTTTTGAATTATTTAATAATTAAATAAGGTTGAATTATTTAATGATTAAATTGAATTGAATTCTTTAATAAGTAAAATTGAACTTTTGAATAAGTAAATTTTTACTTCGTAAATAATTGAAATTGAGTTTCTTTATTAATTAAGTTGTGGAAAATTATTTAAGTAAGTAAATAAGTGAAATTGAATTTCTTTAACAAGAAATAAAATGTGATTTATTGAAATTAATGTAAGACTTGGAATTTAAAAAATTTGACTTGACGAATTTAATTTAATTCAAAATTGTAAGTTTTGTTTTAATGAAGTTGAACTTAAAAAGGTAGTGTAATGGATTTGAAATTTAATAGAAATTGTTTTGAATGATAAAGTACCTTAACGGATATTAAATGAAATCGATAAATGAATTTAAATTGATTTGAATGTTGAATTAAATTAATTTAAATGATTTCGGAATGAAACTTAATTCGAACTTGAATCAATATTTGAATTGTTTAAATTGAAATTGAAATTGAATTATAAGATTTTGAAATTTTGATTTGGAAGTTTTGAAACATAAATTTGGAAATTGATTTAGAAAGACAAATGAAATGTTGATTTATAAATTTTAATTAAGATTGTAATTGATTTGGTTTTGAAATAAATAAACGACCAATCGGTGAAATAATTTCGAAGTTATTAAAGAGACCGGAATCGGTTATGGATATACTCTCTATCTAAACCGAAAACCACTTTAATAACTATACGCGGAGTGATGATCCAGAATGAAGTGGTTGGAATGATGTACGTGTTGACTGAAGAAAGAGAACGATAATGGATAGCCTTGACACTTGTGTCAAATTGGAAATGACTAAAACAGGAGCTGTGCCGGGCCAATGGAGGATTAGCTACCTCAAGTGGACACACTTCTTCGTAAACTATTCTTTTACTTGTTGTCGATTAGTGCACCCTTGATTTTGGGAGTGTTGTTTCACGGTGTTGCGGGCGCTGCGGCGTTGCGTTCTCACCAGTCCGGATCAGGCGAACGGTAGTATCACTACCTTGGGTATTGCCTCATGTGCCTTGTCATACTTGTATTCCATTTATGCGCGACCACTACGATTTTGATTTGTACCTTTAGTATATGGATTGCCCTCTGGTGACTTCCGGTTTTGGGGAAACTACGGTCTTGTATATGCTTTTGGGAATAAAAAATGTGTTAAGGGTGGAATGGGCCATGACTTAACGCTATTTTGATATCTTCTTATATTTATAGACATTATCTACTTATCGTACATAACTACATAGTAGATAGTTTGACGGATCCTTAAAGGATGGTTATTCCAAACATCCTTTGAGTTACTTGTATTTCAATTGCTATATCACTTGAGTTGGATTTATTAATATAAGAATGTTAATCCTGACTCGAGTGTTTTGTCTTTTCCTTACGCTCGGGTCAGACTGAGTAGTTCAGCTTTCGAGACTCACCTTTGGAGTTGGAGCTTCGCTTGGAGATCCAGCTATCTATCCAGCTTTCAGATATTCGATGATTCCAGTGATGTATTCTGATTTGTATCTGATGTATCGTATTACTCTTCTGTTGTAAACTCTGATGTATTTTATATATTTATATATAGTAGCTTCATGAACTACTATCTCTTTTATTTCCGCTGCACTTATTGCTCTGTGTCTGTGATCTGTGATTATTTATTTGCTGTATATGTTCAGTTTTGCCAAATTTAAATTAACAACGCGGTATTTTGAGCAATTCAACTCCGGCATGAGTGTCTACCTATACACTTATAATGGATGCGAATGGTCCAAAATTCCGGGCTGTTACAGTATCATGGTATGGAGCCCAGATACTTAACCTATGTTGATACTGCTTATTATGTGGTTTGTTGCGAATCGGGGATCCTCGGGAAGATCGGTTACGATCGGGGGATGGCATACGCGCGTCAGTAGTTACCTAGTTTTGTAGAGGTAACCCGGCCTTGTGTTGGCAGAGATCCGGTTAGGTTCTCGGGACGTCATTCCAGAGGCGTTCCTTCGTGGCATAGGAAGTTCCTTAGCCTGACCATTTGTTGGAAATCCAAAGAAACAATACGAGACTTGTACGGTTTTAGTTGTAGAACCTATCATTCACTTATGGTGGTCACCACTGTTTGGATGATAGCTATAGTAGGCATAAGTGCGGAATGCCTATTGTAACATCCCGGAATTTTGAAATAATTTAATTCGTCAAATTGTTTGAATTTTTGGATTTAAATTTGAGGATTCCGAAAGCAATGAAGATATTGTTAAGATTTATATTATAAAAAAATTATATGAGTTATAAAATAAAATATGAATAAATTTAACCTCTTTAGTTAAAACTTTTAAATAGAACTAAAACAAATTTTGTGATAAAAATTTACCTAGTTATAAAAAGTTAAGGACTATAATTAAAACCACTTTTCTTTTAGCAAAGAAATTAAAACAAGTTGTAAGAGAAAAATACATACCAGGCCTATACAAATGATCACATAAATAAGAAACTAAGGCAAAACCTTTTCATTTAGCAAAACAACAAGATAACAAAAGTGTTCAAACTTAAAGAAATTTGCTGAAACAAAATAAACTAAGGGGATAAAGTAACCAAATAAAAAGTAAGTACATATATATAAGAAGGAACAAAACAGCAAATAGCAAGGAAGGAAGAAAAGATTATATACGAAATGTACTTGCAAGAAGAAATAATTTATATGTAAACATAAGAAGAGACCAAGGCATTTAATGCCATTGCCTTTAGTACATCAAGCAAGATTTTCAGCCTCCAAATTTCAAAATCCTCTGACCAAATAAAAGAAATTTTTGTACTCCCTGTACACAACCTTCCCCATATATACATACACATTCATAAAGCTTTGGTTTATTTTCGTTCAAAACAACTCAACAAAGAAAAAGAAAAAAAAACTAAGTACACTAATATTATCAGCAAGCAAGGAGGTCAAGGTATTGTCATCTCCTAAGCAAAACAAAGACAGACTTCAAACTGCAGGCTTTCAAAAGAAATAACAAGCAACTCTCTGTTTCCAGATCTACAGGTGAGTAAACATGATTTGGTAAAGAATTTCATATTTAAAACAGTTTGAACTTTAATTATAAACTACTTATTCATGTTTCAGTGTGATAATATCCCAGTAATGCTCTGTGTTCCCTGTAAACATTTATACAGGAATTATAATTGTTTCAAAACTAAAGTCTATTTGCTTTAATCACTGACAAGTTTGGGTTTTTCAAATAAATCAAGTTGTTTTAATCCTCAAACAAGATTTTGTAAGGTTAATTAAACATACAGTAAGTTGTCATCACTGTAAACTTCAAATTTACTGTAAAAAGAAATTTTTATGAGAAACTCGAATACTTTAATTTGTTGAATAGATTGTATAACTTGAATAAACATAAAGAAATAAGATTTTTGAAATAAAGATAGTGATTTTTAGTTGAGTATTCACAGAGTATTTGGTTTTTGAACAAAAATAACACTTTTTCGAATTACCACTAATTTAGTTAATGATAAATGTTGAAATTTGAATTGAAGCTAGTTTGAACCTCAATAATGATGAGAAAAATAATAAAAGATTTTTCGTATGGATGAAATTGCCGTTCGAACCCAAAGTAGGGTTTAAAATGGAGTTTTGCAGTGGGTCGAAAGTGAGGTGATTTCATCACCTAGGAGTGATCGAGTGTCACGGGTCTCAGGTGGAAGATTTCTGGGTGGGTTGACGTGGTATGGCCGGAGTCTCGGCATCGTTGGTGGTCGAGGGTGAGTGGTCGAGGCGATTTCCTATTGACGCGTTCGAATTGCTGTTCATTCGAACGAACGTATTTTGATTTCGAGCAAATAAATTTAAATTGATGGTCGATTTCGTGTTTCTGTGGAATGTCTGACATGCCGATGGTAGTGATGATCATCGGAGGGGAGGCGCGAGGACGTGCACGTGCACGTGCACGATGTGGATTCGCGTATCAGTAAATTTGGGTTGGGTGAAGAACTCGAAGAAACGTTCGAGTAGATGATGGGAGTACTCGGGCTCTCCTGTGCTCGAGTAGTGTGTTTCAGAGTTTTTTTTTAGTTTAAAAATCAAAACTGGAAAAAGAAAAAGAAAGGAGGAATAGCAGGCACGAAGAAGAAAGGGGTACAGGGAGACTCGCGAAAATGCTGGGAGAACGCGAGTTTAACTCGAGTAAACTGGAATTTTACTCGGGGTGACATTACAGTGCTTAGCATAATTTAAACTTGAAGTTAACTATCTTAACAAATTTCATGCGTTAATGATTTGGTTAGTATTAGACAAATTTAAGTTACAAATTCATCATAAGTTTCAATGATTCAAGTTAGCACTTAAGAAAGTTTAAATCAAAATTAATACCTTAATTTAGCAGTTAACTTAAAGACGAGTATTAAAGGGGAATTAATATTAAAACAATTTATAACTATAATAAATTGTTTTCCAAAGTATAAAGAAGATTTTCAAATAATAATTAAGGTGAATAATTTTTATTAATTAATTATTTGAAAAGAAAGTAAGAATAACGTACAATTTTGTAATTAAGATTGATTAATGAACAATTAAGTTAATAAATTTAAGTTGGAAGTTAATTAAAATAACTAATTTAATAAATCGAGTTAATTAAGATTTAATTTATTTTATCCAAGTTTATCATTGATCTTGAAATAGTTAATAAGAATAATTACATGGGTAATTTATTAAATCACATTCACTCTGATTTGTTAAATAACTAACTATTGTTATGCACTACCTTGATGTCTGTTCTGTTTATGATACTATGTGATGTAAATTGTCAAGTACTGCACTGTGATTGTGATTTGTTCTGTATTGATGTGAAAAACCCTGTTTGCCGTAAATCGGCATTTAAACCTCGATGCGACAGGGGATCGGATTTCAGTTTGTTATCCGAAACCCACATCGAATCTATGAATTGTTGTGAACAACATATCCACATGTTTTTGAAATTAACGCTCACTATTCGGGTTACCCATTCCGAATAGTGATACGTCGTATATGGACGGCATTTGAAGACCGGTGTTGAAGACCGGATATTTTCAAAAATGAAAGGACAACCTGTCGAATGTCTCTGCACCGAGTTGCTCCGGTATAGAGATTTATATCACTCTTTTGTGACGGGAAGTCCGGACGTGATTAGAAAATTATCCGGATTGCAAGGACTTCTTTGGAAGTGCCTTCGGTTCTGTTCGAACCCGGAACAGACTTGTATGGATACATGTCCGACATTACCCTTTGAGATATAAAGCCGATTTCTTTCAAATACATTTCTGTTGGTGGCGGAGAATTTATTCTCTTAGCTTAACACCCTTCTCTGAGACGTACGAGCTCAGAGGTTATGTAGTTGAAATTTATCAGCGATATATCCCAATTTGGTAATGTGACATGCTGAGTGTTGCTGTGTGATGATCAGTGTTTGATCATTTGTGATATGATCATTTGTTTGATCATTTATCTTTGTGATCATAGGTTGATCATCTGTTGACCCAAAGCATGGCTTTGTGACAAAGCGTAGCTTTGTGGACGAGACTTCGTCGAGCCTCACACCCCGGAATGGTCAAAACAGGAAAAATGCAGCAAGGTTATAGGGAGTAGCGCCCCTTAGTGTATGTTCATCTCCTTCTGGATAGAAGTGGTATCATGGTATGGAGCCCAGATACTTTACTTATGTGGATATCGCAGATATACATTTATTATCTTTGTGATTTGTTGCTCGGGGCCCCGGTTAAAGGTTGGTTACAACCGGGAGATGGCATACTCGTGTCAGTAGTTACCTATTTTTGCAGAGGTAACCCGGCCTTGTGTTGGCAGAGATCCGGTTAGGTTCTCGGGACGTCCTTCCAGAGGCGTTTCCATGTGGCAATGGGAAGTTCCTTGGCCTGACCATTTGTTGGAAATCCAATTCCCAATACGAAACCCTGTACGACTTTAGTTGTAGAACCTGCCATTTACTTATGGTGGCGCCCCACTGTTTAGATGGTAGCTATAGTAGGCATAGTTCGAAATGTCTATGCTGGCTAAGATTTATATTCTACTTTCGAAATGTTTTTTTTCATACTATGCACTAATAATAATATCAAAAAGGATTTGATTTTGCGTAGTAAGCATTTTTGACTATCATAAGAAGAAATCTCCTCCAAGTCTGCGTTTGCATTGTGTGTGTGGCGGGAGGTCTTATGGTAGTTTCATTTTCCAAAAGCATTGCGAATTGACTTTAAATTCTTTTGTTCGTTTTTAAAAGATAAACTGTTTTGTTTACTCACACCAGTCCCATGACTGATCCGGAGTTTATTGTTTTCTTTTCTAAACTCTGGGTGCCCATTATTTCCACACGGGCAGCCTAGTAGCAGGTTTTCCGTATTTTGGAGTTAGCTGTATTTTGGAGCTCTTATCTTGGAGATATTCTTAGGAGCTTTTTGGAGATATCAGGTGTTTAGCTTTTGGGAGTCCGTTATCACTTCTTTCATCTGGAGACTTTTGGATATATGATTACTGTTGTATTATCATGATGTTGTATTTGGAGTTGTAGTATATGTATTAAATACTCTGATGAAGTATGGATTATGTCGATGTTGTATCTGTGATGATATTTATGATATTGATTCTGTTCCGCTGTTTTATATTCATCTAATTGTTGTTATAAGCTCCATCCGAACTAAAATTTGACGTTTGAAATTTGGCAGTCGAATACAAGTGAAGTATTTGATGTCTATTTTCGAACGATGAATTTTGGGTCGTGACAATTTGGTATCAGAGCTTTTGGTTGAGTAAGAACTTAAGCTACGGAGTATAACACATTAGATGGCTCATTAGAGATAGGGTGAAGTATATCCTAGAATGAGTATAACCAAGACTGTAACTCAAAAATATGTTAGTCTATTTCTTTTACTGCTGATATTCCTTAAGATATTCGTCCGTATATCTAAATCAATTTTCTTACTAATTTCAGATAAGTAAGAATGAGCGGACGCAGAGGAAGACCAAGGGGTCAAGTAAATGCCCCAGCACAAAACCAAGGTCCTCCAGCAGTAGTCGCAGCAATGGATAACCAGCAGCAGCCGGATCTGGCTGATTTGAATAAGAAATTCGAAAGGCTTGGTGGCAAACCATTCACTGGCAAAGAGTCAATTATTGAGGCTCAAGCTTGGGTCAGATTATGTGAGAAAATTTTTAAAGGGCTTAAGCTGCAAGACGAGCAGAAGAGACTTATAGCTTCTTGGCAACTCCAAGAGGAAGCTTCAGCCTGGTGGGAAACAGTCATTGTTGATGAATCCGAGGAAGAGTTTTCTTGGGATCGTTTTAAGGAGGTGTTCGAAAAGCGTTATATGCCTTCGGCGGGAATTTCCAGAATGTATCAAGAATTTTTGGATTTAAAGCAAGGAAGCCTGACATTTGAAGAATACTTAAACAAGTTCAACGAACTATCCCGTTTTGGTCCAGAATTGTTAAGCACACCTCTTAAGAAGAATGAAAGGTTTATCCGGGGAATGAACCAGAAGTATCACGAAAGGATGACAGCTCACGTCAAGGAATCTTTTTCGGATCTTATTGATATGGGATACAGGTATGCCACATTGGATATGCAGGAGATTCCAAAGGAAGGAGGAAATTCAAATAATCAGAACTGGAAGAAAAGAAAGTTTGGGGGCAAGAAGCCACAGCAAGGCAATGATAAAAAGAGCAATCAAGGAAATTCGGCTAGCAACATAACTTGTTACAATTGCAATGAGAAGGGCCATTATTCAAACAGCTGCACAAAACCAAAGAAGCAAGTTAACAAGGAACAACCGGTGAAGAATGAGCAATATAAGCCCAGGAAATGTTACGCCTGTCAGGGAGAGGGGCATGTTATCAAAAACTGCCCAATGATGAAGCAAGCACATGTGGCAAATGTTTACGCGATAAAGAAAGATCCTTCCACTTCGAAAGCTGATAAAGGAAAAGGTGTTCTGGAAGGTAACCTTACTATTAATGGTAGAACTGTTAGAGTTTTATTTGACTCGGGAGCTTCACATAGTTTTATCTCCCAACAAACCGTAAAAGAATTAGGACTTAAAGCTAGATTTTCTGTCGATTCTATTTGCGTGAAAAATCCGGTTGGAGGTCCCGCAAATCTTTGTTTATATTGTAAGAAAGTTCCTATTTCATATGATAGTTATCGATTTCCTATCAACCTTTATATCCTCGAATTTAATGAATTTGAAATCATACTCGGAATGAATTGGTTATCGAAATACGAAGCTATATTGGAGTGTAATGATCGGACCGCTTTGGTCAAAACGAACCTTGGAAATTTTATTGAAATCTCTTGTGAGAATCCGAGTCCAAGAAGAGATGGATTGATGTATACTTTGGGATATCCTGAACCCACTTTGCTGTCTATACCTGTTGTTCGGGAATTTTCCGACGTATTTGAAGAAGTAAATTCCTTACCTCCGCACAGAGAAATAGCATTCCGAATTGACTTAATACCCAATGCTCGTCCTGTTGTTCACGCAAGTCGCAGGATGGCACCTAAGGAGAAAATTGAATTAGTCAATCAAACTCGAGATCTGCTGAAGAAAGGATTGATTCGCCCTAGTGTTTCCGAATGGGGTTCAGCCGTCGTATTTGTAGCTAAATCAGACGGATCTTTGAGATTGTGTGTAGATTACCGTGATCTCAATAAACAAACTCTCAAGAACAAATTCCCTTTACCTAGAATTGACGATCTATTTGATCAACTTCATGGCGCTCGATTCTTTTCTAAGATGGATCTAGCTCAAGGATTCCATCAACTGCGAATAGCTGAGGATTGTGTTCATTTTACTGCTTTTAGGGGTCCAGACATGTTCTACGAGTGGTTAGTTATGCCTTTCGGACTGACCAACGCTCCTGCGTACTTCGTGGATTTAATGACCCGAGTATTTCGAGAAGTGTTAAACAAATTCGTCCTTGTATTTATTGATGATATTTTGATTTTCTCCAAAACTGAAGAGGAGCATTCTAAACATCTCAGAATTGTTTTGGAAATATTGAGGACGAATGTCTTATTCGCTAAATTTTCTAAGTGTCACTTTTGGGTCAAAGAAGTCAAATTTCTCGGTCATATTATTAATGAAGAAGGGATTTCTGTTGATCCAAGTAAGATTTCTGCAATTATGGACTGGAAGCAACCCACTACTCCTAGAGAAGTTCGAAGTTTTCTCGGTTTAGCGGGATATTATAGAAAGTTTGTACAGGATTTTTCTAAGTTGGCTAGCCCATTGACTAATCTGACAATGAAGAATGCTAAATTTGATTGGACTTCAAGATGTGATGAAGTTTTCCAGGAATTGAAAAAGAGATTGACTACTGCTCCTGTTCTCGTTATTATTAATGGGAACCAAGGCTTATCTGTCTATACTGATGCGTGTGGTGACGGGGTAGGTGCAGTATTAATGCAAAATGGAAAGGTAGTTGCCTACGCGAGTAGACAATTACGTCCGCATGAGAAGAACTACCCAACACATGATTTGGAGCTTTTGGCTGTTGTTTTCGCTTTAAAAATCTGGCGACACTATCTTCTGGGTAAGAATCTTTTCAGCTTCTTAACAATTTACGAAATTAACTAAATAAATATACTTAATAAACTCTTCTTGTTTTAGGTGAAAAATTCGAATTATTCACCGACCATAAATCTTTGAAATATCTCTTTACCCAGAAGGATCTAAATTTGCGACAACAACGATGGTTGGAATTTCTGGCATCCTATGACTTGGATATTCTATACACTCCGGGAAAAGCCAATGTAGTTGCCGATGCTTTGAGCAGAAGACATGCTGTTCTCGCATATCTTGTTATCACTCCTACTCTTCTTAAGAAGATCGCGAGCAGGCAAAATGAAGATGAGTTTCTTCGAGGAATCCATACAAGGATATGCCAGGGTGAGGATACTAGTTTTGAAATAGATAATAGAGGAGTTATAAGGATGAAAGGCAGAATTTGTGTTCCGGACATTCCAGAATTAAAGCGTGAAGTATTGGACGAATGCCACAAGTCCAAATTCAGTATCCATCCAGGAATCAACAAAATGTATCGAGATATTAAAAGAACATTCTGGTGGAAGACGATGAAGAGAGACATATCGATATATGTGAGTCACTGTGCTACTTGTCAGCAAATCAAAAGCGATCAAAGGAAAGTGGCCGGTTTACTTCAACCTTTGGAAGTACCGAAATGGAAGTGGGATCAGGTATCGATGGATTTCATCGACGGATTGCCACGAACCAAGAAGGGAAATGAAGCGATTTGGGTTATAGTGGATCGTTTAACCAAAACTGCTCACTTTATTCCAGTAAAATCCACTCGAACTGCAGAAAGCTTAGCAAGTATATACGTAAAAGAAATCGTTCGCCTTCATGGTATTCCCAGTAGTATAGTGAGTGATCGTGACCCGATCTTCACTAGCAGATTTTGGGAGGCATTTCAGGACGCTTTGGGAACGAAATTAAATTTCAGTACTGCTTATCACCCGCAAACAGATGGACAGACTGAAAGGGTTAATCGAATTCTAGAGGACCTATTGCGTTCTTGTGTTCATGATTTTGGTGGTTCATGGGAGGACCATTTGCATCTGGTTGAATTCTCATATAATAACAGCTATCAGGCCAGTCTGGAAATGGCTCCTTTCGAAGTTTTATATGGCCGTCCATGTCGATCACCTATATGCTGGATAGAATCAGGTGACAGACTTGTCTTAGGACCGGATATGATCAAAGAAGCCACTGAGAAGGTTGACTTTATTCGCAAGAAGTTATTAACTGCCCAAAGCCGTCATAAGAGTTATTATGACCGCCGAAGAAGATTTTTGGAATTTCAAGTTGGAGATTCTGTATTTCTGAAAGTATCTCCGATGAGGGGTGTATTAAGATTCGGGAAAACTGGAAAGCTAGCACCGCGGTATATTGGTCCTTTTCCTATTCTGGAAAGGATTGGTCCTCTAGCATATCGAGTCCAGCTACCCAACTGGTTGTCTGACGTGCATAATGTGTTTCACATTTCTAGTCTTCGGAAGTATGTGCACGACCCAGATGATATTATTGAAGAAGCTGCTCAGCAGGATCTAGAAATCACTCCTAATTTGGCAGTAAGGAGGGAACCGATAAAAATTGTTGATCGTGAGGAAAAGCGATTGCGAAACAAAGTTGTGAAGCTAGTCAAAGTTCAATGGAGTGGCAATCCAAAGGACTGTACTTGGGAGACTGAAGATAATATGAAGAAATCATATCCCAACTGCAGAATTGACATCTCGGCTTAAACTGTAAGTCATTTCCTTGTTTCTGAATTCGCGTATTCTTTGTTGCATTCTCTCTCTTTCAATTTCGAGGACGAAATTTTCTTAAGGAGGGGATATTGTAACATCCCGGAATTTTGAAATAATTTAATTCGTCAAATTGTTTGAATTTTTGGATTTAAATTTGAGGATTCCGAAAGCAATGAAGATATTGTTAAGATTTATATTATAAAAAAATTATATGAGTTATAAAATAAAATATGAATAAATTTAACCTCTTTAGTTAAAACTTTTAAATAGAACTAAAACAAATTTTGTGATAAAAATTTACCTAGTTATAAAAAGTTAAGGACTATAATTAAAACCACTTTTCTTTTAGCAAAGAAATTAAAACAAGTTGTAAGAGAAAAATACATACCAGGCCTATACAAATGATCACATAAATAAGAAACTAAGGCAAAACCTTTTCATTTAGCAAAACAACAAGATAACAAAAGTGTTCAAACTTAAAGAAATTTGCTGAAACAAAATAAACTAAGGGGATAAAGTAACCAAATAAAAAGTAAGTACATATATATAAGAAGGAACAAAACAGCAAATAGCAAGGAAGGAAGAAAAGATTATATACGAAATGTACTTGCAAGAAGAAATAATTTATATGTAAACATAAGAAGAGACCAAGGCATTTAATGCCATTGCCTTTAGTACATCAAGCAAGATTTTCAGCCTCCAAATTTCAAAATCCTCTGACCAAATAAAAGAAATTTTTGTACTCCCTGTACACAACCTTCCCCATATATACATACACATTCATAAAGCTTTGGTTTATTTTCGTTCAAAACAACTCAACAAAGAAAAAGAAAAAAAAACTAAGTACACTAATATTATCAGCAAGCAAGGAGGTCAAGGTATTGTCATCTCCTAAGCAAAACAAAGACAGACTTCAAACTGCAGGCTTTCAAAAGAAATAACAAGCAACTCTCTGTTTCCAGATCTACAGGTGAGTAAACATGATTTGGTAAAGAATTTCATATTTAAAACAGTTTGAACTTTAATTATAAACTACTTATTCATGTTTCAGTGTGATAATATCCCAGTAATGCTCTGTGTTCCCTGTAAACATTTATACAGGAATTATAATTGTTTCAAAACTAAAGTCTATTTGCTTTAATCACTGACAAGTTTGGGTTTTTCAAATAAATCAAGTTGTTTTAATCCTCAAACAAGATTTTGTAAGGTTAATTAAACATACAGTAAGTTGTCATCACTGTAAACTTCAAATTTACTGTAAAAAGAAATTTTTATGAGAAACTCGAATACTTTAATTTGTTGAATAGATTGTATAACTTGAATAAACATAAAGAAATAAGATTTTTGAAATAAAGATAGTGATTTTTAGTTGAGTATTCACAGAGTATTTGGTTTTTGAACAAAAATAACACTTTTTTGAATTACCACTAATTTAGTTAATGATAAATGTTGAAATTTGAATTGAAGCTAGTTTGAACCTCAATAATGATGAGAAAAATAATAAAAGATTTTTCGTATGGATGAAATTGCCGTTCGAACCCAAAGTAGGGTTTAAAATGGAGTTTTGCAGTGGGTCGAAAGTGAGGTGATTTCATCACCTAGGAGTGATCGAGTGTCACGGGTCTCAGGTGGAAGATTTCTGGGTGGGTTGACGTGGTATGGCCGGAGTCTCGGCATCGTTGGTGGTCGAGGGTGAGTGGTCGAGGCGATTTCCTATTGACGCGTTCGAATTGCTGTTCATTCGAACGAACGTATTTTGATTTCGAGCAAATAAATTTAAATTGATGGTCGATTTCGTGTTTCTGTGGAATGTCTGACATGCCGATGGTAGTGATGATCATCGGAGGGGAGGCGCGAGGACGTGCACGTGCACGTGCACGATGTGGATTCGCGTATCAGTAAATTTGGGTTGGGTGAAGAACTCGAAGAAACGTTCGAGTAGATGATGGGAGTACTCGGGCTCTCCTGTGCTCGAGTAGTGTGTTTCAGAGTTTTTTTTTAGTTTAAAAATCAAAACTGGAAAAAGAAAAAGAAAGGAGGAATAGCAGGCACGAAGAAGAAAGGGGTACAGGGAGACTCGCGAAAATGCTGGGAGAACGCGAGTTTAACTCGAGTAAACTGGAATTTTACTCGGGGTGACATTACAGTGCTTAGCATAATTTAAACTTGAAGTTAACTATCTTAACAAATTTCATGCGTTAATGATTTGGTTAGTATTAGACAAATTTAAGTTACAAATTCATCATAAGTTTCAATGATTCAAGTTAGCACTTAAGAAAGTTTAAATCAAAATTAATACCTTAATTTAGCAGTTAACTTAAAGACGAGTATTAAAGGGGAATTAATATTAAAACAATTTATAACTATAATAAATTGTTTTCCAAAGTATAAAGAAGATTTTCAAATAATAATTAAGGTGAATAATTTTTATTAATTAATTATTTGAAAAGAAAGTAAGAATAACGTACAATTTTGTAATTAAGATTGATTAATGAACAATTAAGTTAATAAATTTAAGTTGGAAGTTAATTAAAATAACTAATTTAATAAATCGAGTTAATTAAGATTTAATTTATTTTATCCAAGTTTATCATTGATCTTGAAATAGTTAATAAGAATAATTACATGGGTAATTTATTAAATCACATTCACTCTGATTTGTTAAATAACTAACTATTGTTATGCACTACCTTGATGTCTGTTCTGTTTATGATACTATGTGATGTAAATTGTCAAGTACTGCACTGTGATTGTGATTTGTTCTGTATTGATGTGAAAAACCCTGTTTGCCATAAATCGGCATTTAAACCTCGATGCGACAGGGGATCGGATTTCAGTTTGTTATCCGAAACCCACATCGAATCTATGAATTGTTGTGAACAACATATCCACATGTTTTTGAAATTAACGCTCACTATTCGGGTTACCCATTCCGAATAGTGATACGTCGTATATGGACGGCATTTGAAGACCGGTGTTGAAGACCGGATATTTTCAAAAATGAAAGGACAACCTGTCGAATGTCTCTGCACCGAGTTGCTCCGGTATAGAGATTTATATCACTCTTTTGTGACGGGAAGTCCGGACGTGATTAGAAAATTATCCGGATTGCAAGGACTTCTTTGGAAGTGCCTTCGGTTCTGTTCGAACCCGGAACAGACTTTTATGGATACATGTCCGACATTACCCTTTGAGATATAAAGCCGATTTCTTTCAAATACATTTCTGTTGGTGGCGGAGAATTTATTCTCTTAGCTTAACACCCTTCTCTGAGACGTACGAGCTCAGAGGTTATGTAGTTGAAATTTATCAGCGATATATCCCAATTTGGTAATGTGACATGCTGAGTGTTGCTGTGTGATGATCAGTGTTTGATCATTTGTGATATGATCATTTGTTTGATCATTTATCTTTGTGATCATAGGTTGATCATCTGTTGACCCAAAGCATGGCTTTGTGACAAAGCGTAGCTTTGTGGACGAGACTTCGTCGAGCCTCACACCCCGGAATGGTCAAAACAGGAAAGATGCAGCAAGGTTATAGGGAGTAGCGCCCCTTAGTGTATGTTCATCTCCTTCTGGATAGAAGTGGTATCATGGTATGGAGCCCAGATACTTTACTTATGTGGATATCGCAGATATACATTTATTATCTTTGTGATTTGTTGCTCGGGGCCCCGGTTAAAGGTTGGTTACAACCGGGAGATGGCATACTCGTGTCAGTAGTTACCTATTTTTGCAGAGGTAACCCGGCCTTGTGTTGGCAGAGGTCCGGTTAGGTTCTCGGGACGTCCTTCCAGAGGCGTTTCCATGTGGCAATGGAAAGTTCCTTGGCCTGACCATTTGTTGGAAATCCAATTCCCAATACGAAACCCTGTACGACTTTAGTTGTAGAACCTGCCATTTACTTATGGTGGCGCCCCACTGTTTAGATGGTAGCTATAGTAGGCATAGTTCGAAATGTCTATGCTGGCTAAGATTTATATTCTACTTTCGAAATGTTTTTTTTCATACTATGCACTAATAATAATATCAAAAAGGATTTGATTTTGCGTAGTAAGCATTTTTGACTATCATAAGAAGAAATCTCCTCCAAGTCTGCGTTTGCATTGTGTGTGTGGCGGGAGGTCTTATGGTAGTTTCATTTTCCAAAAGCATTGCGAATTGACTTTAAATTCTTTTGTTCGTTTTTAAAAGATAAACTGTTTTGTTTACTCACACCAGTCCCATGACTGATCCGGAGTTTATTGTTTTCTTTTCTAAACTCTGGGTGCCCATTATTTCCACACGGGCAGCCTAGTAGCAGGTTTTCCGTATTTTGGAGTTAGCTGTATTTTGGAGCTCTTATCTTGGAGATATTCTTAGGAGCTTTTTGGAGATATCAGGTGTTTAGCTTTTGGGAGTCCGTTATCACTTCTTTCATCTGGAGACTTTTGGATATATGATTACTGTTGTATTATCATGATGTTGTATTTGGAGTTGTAGTATATGTATTAAATACTCTGATGAAGTATGGATTATGTCGATGTTGTATCTGTGATGATATTTATGATATTGATTCTGTTCCGCTGTTTTATATTCATCTAATTGTTGTTATAAGCTCCATCCGAACTAAAATTTGACGTTTGAAATTTGGCAGTCGAATACAAGTGAAGTATTTGATGTCTATTTTCGAACGATGAATTTTGGGTCGTGACACCTATGCTGGCTAAGATTTATATTATACTTTCGAAATGTTTTCTACACTATGCACTAATAATAATATCAAAATGATTTGATTTTGCGTATCAAGCATCTTTGACTATCATAAGGAGAAATCTCCTCCGATTTTGCGTTTGCATTGTGTGTGTGTGCGGGAGGCCTTATGGTAGTCTCATTTTCCAAAAAGCATTGCGAAATTGACTTTAAAATTATTTTGTTGTTGTTTTAAAGATAAACTGTTTTACGATCTCACACCAGTCACCATGACTGACTCGGAGTTTATTGTTTCCCTTCTAAACTCTGGGTGCCCACCAAATTTCCACACGGGCAGCCTAGAGTTATGTTATCAGGATATTCTGGATATTCTGGAGCTTTGGAAGCAAGTTGGATGGCGTAACGTATCACCTATACTTTGTATTTATTCCGCTGTGTATTCTGTATGAGGACAAGTTATATAACTGTCCATTTTGGTATTGAGTTGTATATTGACTCTGATGATTGATGTATGTATAAACTGATATAGTTCTTTGTTTTAAAAGACTAGTGATTATCTATTATATATTGTTCAGCTGTGAAATGTGATATTCTAATGTTGTTCTGTTGTTCTTCTCTTCTCTTTTCTTCTATCTTTTCTTCTTTTTTTCTTTTTTTTAAAACCCTCATGCTTCGTATTTCTGTGCATCTTGAGTTAATCAATGGAGATTAATGTTTAATCAAGAAGTACGGATTTGCAGGTCGTGACAATAACCATCCCCTAAGGATCCGTTAAACTATCTACTATGTAGTAATATACGCTATATACAGTAGTGTCTAATCAGTAAAGCATAATCATATAGAAAATAGCGTTAAGGGGATGGAGAACCTTAACGCGGTCGGATCTTAAAATCATAATCGTAGTAAAGCTCGATATGGTAGGTGACACGACACATAAGGCAATGCCAGGGTAGATATACCAATTACGCACACGGATTGATGGATACGCATAGCAGCCATGTAATGACCCTAAAATAAAATAAAATGATATATATTTATATTAGAAAATTCTGAGATATATATATATATAAGTATATATATTGCATTTAAAACAGAAAAGAATTTGGCAATAAATAAAATTGCATGGGAGCTTCTGTTTGATAAAATGCAAGGAATTAAGGTAATTAAGAAAGGAATTGGAACTCAAAAATAAGTATAGCTTTATGTCCAAAGAATTATGTAAATATATACAAATGGGGTGTTTTCTGTTTTATATAAAGGTAGAATAAAAATTAAATTAATAAAAAGGTTTATAAGTCTTATAGTTGTGCTAAAAATAATTAGCATAATATATGTGATTTTTATTTTTATATAGAAGGAGTTACTGATCTGACAAAGAGGCAGAAATATACATATGTATACATACAAAATCAAATAAAAATTTCCATATCTTATTTATTTCAAGCAAATAATATGAGTGAATGATTTTAATAAGGTATGTTAGTATGCATGATTGAATGGAGGTAATAGATAGGTAGAAAATACAAAGGAGATTTTCAGATTTCTTAAACTTATAAAAAGAAATGAATAAAGGATCACATGCATATGGCATGAACAAAATAGAAACATGAAAATAGCATGCAGTGTTTAAAATGTTCAACTCCCAAAATAACCAATTAAAGTAACCTGATGTGTGCATTTCCCATTTAAGACCACACAGGAATGAGATGTATGCATGAACAACTAAGGGTATTAGGAGAATTACCCATTTTCTTAAACCCTGGAATGGAATTATAAATAACTGCACATAGCCAAAACCATCACTCTCTCGAGATCAAAACGAAGATAAAATAAACTAGGAGAAACACTAGCTTGGGGCTTTGGGGGATTTGTTGTTCAAAGGATTAAAGCAGTGAAAGGAAAAACATTAGGTGAGTATTTATCCTTTGTATGCAATGGCATTAAGTCCTATTGCAGGCAGCCTAGAATATTATGAGACATTTAAATCTCTGAATTAATTTTGTTATGGGTGATATGGATGTTTGTTTGTGCATTTTTTTTGTTTGTTTGGAGTATTAATCTGTAAGTGGGCTTTTGGTGTTAACATGATTGGAGCATTCTTGTTCTATCTTAGTATCATTAAACATGGATATAGATTAAACAGGGGAACATGGGGTTGAATCAGAAAAATATACAAGCAGTTATATCTTTCTGAAATATGAATGAAAGAAAAACTAAATTGGTCACTTGGGAGTTAGTCAATGATTTGCTTACTTCAGGTGGAAGCAAGTATATGCATGGTGCAACTGCACCTTGAGGCCTTTGTGTGTTGGAATAATTTAAACAACCTGGGAGTTTCCTTCACAATGCATACATAGTATTCATTTGACAAGGAGTTAAAGACCATAAAATAAATGGGGACAGGGGTTTAAAAATCTGGGTTATAAATATCCAGATATGGTGTTAATTTAATCAAGTTAAACTTGTTCATTGATTAGTTGTGAAATGACCCTCCTATTTCTACCCTAATTTCATAAGGATTTTTTTTTCCATCAAAGGGAATTTAAATCAAATAGAAATCAAAATGCCATACAAGCTATTGACATAGCCACTTATTTCTTTTCTAAATAGGTAAATTAGGCAAAATCAGCAGTTCAGACGTCTAAATTATTATGACAGGCGTCTAAACTTAATTACAGACGTCTATCTAATTATGACAGACGGCTCAGAGATCAAAAATTGAAACAGAGAGAAAAAGACATTTTGAACTGAATTCAGACATCTAATTATTTTGTGACAGACGTCTACATTCAACCTTAGACGTCTAAATTATTTAGACTGTCGTCTAAGTTTAATCT
The DNA here is from genome assembly GCA_030737815.1 of Allium fistulosum. NCBI lineage: Eukaryota > Viridiplantae > Streptophyta > Magnoliopsida > Asparagales > Amaryllidaceae > Allium > Allium fistulosum. The sequence goes on from CM060905.1 coordinate 1,153,596,046, forward strand.
CAGACGTCTAAATTATTAAGACTGACGTCTAAATTCGATTTCTATGTACATGCATAAGCACATTCAATTTATATGTGTCTGGATGTTCCACTTACATTCATTTACACTTTTAAGTTCGATTTAAACTTCCTTAGAACTATCAAAGATGATATATAGATTGATCATTTATTACAATTATATTTTCCAGGGTCATTTTCTTTTCCAAATAAACCAAAATATATCCAGGATCAAAACAATTAACCAATATAAATATATCAGTACTTTCACAAAGATAAGCACATACATGTGAGGATGTATATGCCTCTCTTGTTTAAATCAGAGTTCTGGAAAACAAGAGGAGATTGGATTGATTGGATTTGATCAATCCACACATAGTACAGTGTTATATGCAATAAAAATTCCATTCATGTTTGATTTTCTTCTTATAAAATCTGTCTGGAATTTAAAATGCATTTGGTTAAAATCAGAATGAAAATTCAGATTCCTATTACAGATACAAAGGAAAAGGTGTGTTAATATTTGCACAAAACATGTTTATGTGCATATATAACTGCAACTATTTAGATCTGGCTTCCAATTCTCTTATTACAGATCCTTCCTTTATTTAAAAATAAGACATGAAACATTTGTATGAAACAAGTTAGATTATGGGAACCTTGCAGTCATATAAAAACATTCAACCTATGCCTATTATCTTTTGTATACACTTACCATGTTTGAAAGACAAAACCATTTAATTTTTCTGAGGATCAACTATCCAGATTTCCCAAAACTTAAATCCTTTCTAAAGACTCAAAATTGACTAATACATTTATAAAATGTAATCATTCAGTTTTCAACATGGTGTTCTTACTAAATCCACTTACAATATTTTGATTAACTTCTTTAATATCAGATATTAACTAGATTCATAAATTCCAGATATAAGTCAATCTCTTAATAAAATACTTAACAAAATATCCATCCCATATTCAACACTTAATACAAGTAACAATTTAAATCTTTAATACATGCGGATTTTATCATTTTGGCTCTTATCTAACTAAGTTTAGCATGCTATAATCCTCTTCTCAAAGCCTTGCTCCTACTCCTACTTAGTTGCTGCAATCCCTGAAAAAGCATTTGAAGCTGCCTCATTTTAAATGAGACACCCCAGATGCCATTAGCACACTAGGGTCAGACACATGTCTGGTACGAGAAAATTCACCAAAGCAATTAGTTAATCAGGTTAAAATTAAATTAAATACATATACATAAAGTTCTACCCTTTGGAATCAGGTTATACTTGTATGCATGCTCTGTGTCATTGTGCAGGTGCACACTTTAATTTTTCTTTCCAGAGACTACATATATAAATATGGCACATACATTCAAGCATACAATTCAATCATAATCAAACAATCATTCATACCAAACAGGAAAATAACCAATATGAGTTAAATCATTTATTCAATCCTCATATTCCAATTCTGGGAAAAACTCTAGTTTTCTCATCATCTCAAATATTATTCCCTTGGTATAATTATCTATCCTGGTCTCATCTGCAATATTTATGAATCAATGGACACACTGTAATGAACTAATTCACTCCATTACACAAAGATCTCAGGACTTAAACAAGCCATGTGTCAACTTGTGCTACTCAAGAACACAAGTCATTCCTGTAGTGTTCTTGACCCCAATTTCCTAATCAGGTTTAAGTTAATAATAACTCTTTTGATTTTTCATGACTAAACCATTCAGTGATCCATTTCACTAACTAAAACATCCATATCATGGCATCTCATATTATTCATAACCATACAGAGACAAATAAGCAAACAACCATTGGTGACTACAAAATAAGGTTCTGTATATATATATACATTCGGGTAATTTTAAAAGGGGTTTAGGCAACTAACATTGGCTTATGGCTTCTGAGAGAGTTTTTCTTTTTGCAAACATTTGTGCTTGAGTTAAACTCAGAATGACCTGGTTTCACTGAATCACAAAATTTTGTTTGCTATGCATATGAACATATATATATTTTCATTGGATCAGGAGCATCAGCACATAGGCAACCCTATTGCACCCCTAATTCCTTTTTGTCTCAAGCCTCAGCACTTATACATGAGTATATTGCAGCTCAACATTATTTACATCTTTCTGGGTTGAGCCAAAACCAATACTACTTGCCTATTTTCAACATTTTATTTTCTGGGTATTTGTTTATGTTCCTAAACATTAACATATCAGAGATCTGGATTTATATATATGTATACTAACTACACATAAAACTTTCTTATAAATAAACAAGTGAAACAACCAAAGAGGATCAAAACATTTTCAGATTTAAATTCACAGATAAGCATTCATATAAGAAAATACTCTTTTAAGAAAATTACTTATAACTGGCTGCCTACATTAGGACTTATTGCCTTAGATTTTGAGTGAGTTTTCTCACCTAGCTCTCTTCTTTGCTTCCTTAATTAATTGATGAACTTCTGCCTTTAGCCTCAAGCTCTCTTCCTTCCCTTGTCTTATGATTTCTATGGTGTTGTTTTCTTTTTTTTTTCAAAATTCTTTTTTTGAGAAGGAGAGGAGGCTGCTGCATATACATGTATATATACAGGGTCTTCCTTAGGGTTTTGGGTATTGGCTAAAGCCATTTTTGCCCACCAGAAAAATCATGTTATCTGCATTTTATTAAACCCAAAGTTCTACCCTTCCCGGCTTAATTTAGGTGAAGAGAAAAGTGGTTACATTCTTTTCAGAATTTTGCTTTTCAGAAAATACTTTTTCCTTTGTCTACAATCATGCCAAAAATGTGACTTGATTTTATTATTTATCAAATACTCTTCCTAATTTTGCCTATAGCAAACATTTCCCTGTTTTGTCTTATTTTTTCCTATTTTTAGCTTTCATGTAAATGGTATGTACCTTCTTTATTTATTTACAAGAGGACTACCCCTTTTTATATCTTTAGTTTTTCTTTCTTTCTTCCTATATACTAAAATATGTCTGTATATTTTATCTTACTAATTTGAACTCTAGTATTTTATTAACACATATATATATTTATATAAGTCTTTCTGAAATAATTAGTACACCTATATATATATATATATATCTCATTCTGTATTGACACACTCATGCACATGTACACTCAAAAATATTCAGTAGCATCCATATATGTATATTTACTTATGCATTCAGCTTTTAAGGATTTAATCTATATATATATATATACTTCCATACATATCAATATGTATTTATTCTTAGAGTTCAGGGATTTTAGCTTTTGTTCATGTGCATTTCCTGTGCACACATGTACACACCTACTGATACACTATCAAGCTATATCACTCCCCTTTCAAAATTAATTCAAAAATTATTTTGAATTCATTTATATTTTTCAGAATAGATTCCTAAAATCTTGGGTCATTACATACACCCCTCCTTTTAGAAATTGTGTCCCACAATTTTCCTAAGCTTAAAATAAATTTTAAACTTAATTCAGAGAACAAATACATTCTCAACCAAATAAATTTTTAGTTCTATGATAACTAAAAACATATGCATCTAACAAAAGAAAACAATCAAAAATCAGAATTACCTTTAATCTGAAAATAGCTTAGGATAATTCATCCTAACTTTGTCTTCTAATTCCCATGTGCAATCACTAGGATCAAGACTCTACTGTACCTTCACAAGTTTTAGAGATTTATTTCTCAACTTCTTCACATCTTTTGCCAAAATTCCCACTGGATCCTTTTCATAAATCAAATTAGGATTTATCTGCACTTGGGTTGGGGTCTCAAGAATTTCTGCCTTGTCATGGACCCACCTTCTCAATTGTGATACATGAAAAACATCATGTATACCTTGCATGTTTTCTGGTAATTCCAACTTATATGCCAAGGGACCAATTCTTTCCAGAATTTTGTATGGTCCAATATATCTCGGGGTTAACTTGCCTTGTTTTCCAAACCTCAGCACATTTTTCATAGGTGAGATTTTGATGAAAACAAAATTTCCCACTTCATATTCTACCTGCCTTCTTCTCATGTCTGCAAATTTCTTTTGCCTATCCTGAGCTGCTGCCATTCTTCTTCTTATCAACTCAATTTTCTCCTTAGTTTCTTGTATGTACTCAGGTCCTAAAATAGACCTTTCTCCTGCTTCTACCCAACAAACAGGTGACAAACAGGGTTTACCATATAAGGCTTCAAATGGAGCCATTCCTATGGTGCTTTGGTAGCTGTTGTTGTATGTAAATTCAACTAGATGAAGATAATCTTCCCAGTTGCCCCCAAAATCCAGTATACATGCCCTCAACATGTCCTCCAAAACTTTGTTTACTACCTCAGTGTGCCCATCTGATTGAGGATGGTAGGCAATACTTAAACATAGTTCACTTCCCATTGCTTCTTGAAAGCTTCTCCAGAATTTTGAAGTGAAGATGGTATCCCTATCACTCACAATGGTTTTGGGAATGCCATGTAACTTTACCACTTCCTTTATAAAAATTTGAGCTAATTTTGGTGCTGTTCTTTCTGACTTGACTGGGATGAAGTGTGCTACCTTGGTTAGCCTATCAACTATCACCCATATACTTGTATTACCTCTCTTAGATCTAGGCAGTCCATCTATGAAGTCCATAGATATGTCTTCCCACTTCCACTGTGGTACACTAAGAGACTGCATCAACCCTGATGGCCTTTGGGTTTCAGCCTTGACTTGTTGGCAAGTCATACATTTGGCAATGTATTTAGCTACATCAGATTTCATCCCCTTCCACCAGAAGTCTCTTTTCAAATTTTGGTACATTTTTGTGTTGCCTGGGTGTATGGAGTATTTACTTCTGTGATATTCATTCAATATCTCTTTCTTCAATTCTGTGCCCTCTGGTACACACATCCTATTTTGGTATCTCATATAACCATTTTTATTAATATGGTGATTCATCACTTCCTCCCCTCTTGAGAGGAGCACTTTCTTCTCTAATAAGTTGGCATCCTGTTCTTGCATTTTTCCTACCTTCAGAATTAAATCTGGTTGAAGTGTCATTAAGCTTAACTTCCCTTTATCTTCTTGTGCACCATGCATCTGCTCATCCATGTGCACACACCCATTCTCCCCAATTTCTAACTCAGTTAGCAAAGACAAGTCTTTAAATTCTTCTATCATCATCATAGCCAATTTAGCATGCTGTCTACTTAGAGTATCTGCAACTTTGTTTGCTTTGCCTGGTGTATAGAGTATGTCAAAGTCATAGGCAGCTAAGAACTCCACCCATCTATGTTGCCTCATGTTCAAATCTTTTTGTGAAAATAAATATTTCAGAGACTTGTGGTCAGTGTAAAGTTCAAACTTTGTGCCTAACAAATAATGTCTCCAAAGTTTTAAAGCATAGATCACAGCTGCTAATTCGAGATCATGTGTGGCATACCTTACTTTATGGGGTTTAAGTTGTCTGGATGCATATGCAATGACTTGGCCTTGTTGCATCAACACTGCACCCAAGCCAAATCCACTAGCATCTGTGTATACCACTAGTTCTTCATTTCCATATGGTACCTTTAAAATTGGAGCATTCACCAATGCCTCCTTCAACTGTTCAAAAGACTTCTCACATTTTTCTGACCAAACAAAAGCTTGGTTCTTCCTGGTTAGGTTAGTGAGTGGTGTAGAGATTTTTGAAAAATCTTTTATAAACCTCCTATAATACCCTGCCATCCCCATAAATGACCTCACTTCACTCACAGTGCTTGGCCTCTTCCATGCTTGAATAGCCACTACTTTATTGGGGTTCACAGAAATTCCTTGAGCAGATATAACATGGCCAAGGAAATGTACTTCCTCTTTCCAAAATACACATTTTGAAAATTTTGCCTTTAAATCTTTTTCCCTGAACCTAGACAAAACCAGGTGCAAATGATGCTTATGTTCTTCCACTGTTTTGGAATAAATCAAAATGTCATCAATAAAAATAAGCACAAACTTGTCTAAATAATCTCTAAAGGTTCTGTTCATTAAATCCACAAAGTATGATGGTGCATTGGTCAAACCAAATGGCATAACAAAAAATTCATACAACCCATACCTAGTGTTAAAGGCAGTGTACTTGATGCTTGATTCTTCAACCTTCATTTGATGAAAACAAGATGCTAAGTCTAGTCTAGAAAACACTTTTGCCCCTGATAATTGATCAAAAAGATCATCTATTCTTGGCAATGGGTATTTATTTTTAATAGTTACCTTGTTTAATTCTCTATAATCTATACAGAGTCTTAAGGAGCCATCTTGTTTCTTAACAAATACCACTGGTGCTCCCCAGCAAGAATTATTTGGTCTTATAAAACCCTTTTCTTCCAGTTCTTCTAACTGTTTCTTTAATTCCTTTAGTTCATTTGGCCCCATTCTAGTTGGCTTTTTAATCACTGGGCTTGCTCCTGGAACTAGATTGATCTGGAACTCTACTGGTCTATGGTGTGGAACACCCTTGACCTCACCAAACACATCCAAATATTCATTGACTATGGGAATTTCTTCAATGGTTAGTTCACTCGAATCTTTTTTTGAGTCAACTAAATGATATAGTTTTCCTTCCTTAGCTACTTCACATAAAACTGTGATTCTCTGACCTCTAGAATTTTGCAATGATATGGTGGATGAGTCTAATTAATTATGGCTTTAAATTGCCTTAACCAGTCTACCCCCAATATAACACCTATATTTGGGTAATTCAAAACATACAAATTGGAAATAAAAATATTTCCTCCTATGTTTAATTCCACATCCACACAAACCATATTTAAAACACTAGAACTCCCCAGTGGACTTTGTATATGCAATGGGGTTTCAACCAATATGCAATTTAGTTTTAGCATTTTAACTAGTTCATAAGAAATTAAAGAGTGAGTTGCCCCAGTATCATATACTACTGCTATGGGTATGGTACAAATAAGTAATGTACCTTCCACTTGGCTATGGTTTTCTGTGTTACTCTCCACTGTGGCTTTGCCTTTTCCTTCCAAATTTGCCAATTTTCCTTGCTGTTTGTACTCAGGACAATTCCTCTTCATATGCCCCTCTTTCCCACATAGATAGCACTTGAAGGCTCCTCCCTTCAATTCTGGACACCTAGGCTTGATATGCCCCTCCTTTCCACACTGATGGCACACAATTTTCTTCTTGGTTTCCTTAGCTTTGACATCTCCAGTACCTTTGTTACTGGCCTCTTCCTTCTTCTTATCATAAGGGTGATACCTCCCCTTACTCTTCTTGGTATTATTGTTCTTAAAATTTCTGAACTTCTCCCTTTCCTTGTCATGCTGCTCCAACCTCAAAGCTAAGTCTATCACATGGTCAAAAGTCTTGTCTGCATAGGGTAACATGGCTCTGCTAAGTCCTGGGTTCAACCCTTTTATGTACCTATCATTTTTGGATGCCTCATCTGCCACAAGCATTGCTCCATATATGGAAAGCCCCTCAAACCTTTGAGTGTATTCTGTGACAGTCATGGTTCCTTGTCTAAGTCTAATAAATTCTTCTAGCAAGGTAGTCTTTGCTGATGCTGGTACAAACCTTGCTTCCAACATCTCTTTGAATTGAATCCAAGTGATTTCATTCTCATTTCTTCCTGCAATGATTACTTCCCACCAGCCTAAAGCTACTCCTTTTAGCTGTCTTGAAGCCACTTGCCTCTTTCTTTGATCATCAAGTTGCATGTCATTGAAAATTCTTTCCAATGTTCTCAACCATGTTTGAATTTCCATGATACTCTCTGTCCCTTCAAAGCTTTTGCCTCCTAAATGAGTATATGTCTTAAGTAATTTTGAGAGTTCTTCATAGGGATTTTCTTGCCTTTGTCCTGCCCCATCCCTAAATGCTCTCACCAAGTCTTGCAGATTGACCATTGGTGGTGCATGGGAAGATCCTGCTCCCTGATTTGGTGGTCTCCCTACCATAGTTTGCTAATAATAATTTACATAGCTGGTTAGTTTGATTGGTAATTTTATTATTTCAGTGGTTTTTTTTTCACACTGAAAACATTGATATATATATTTAGTTCCTTTAAATTTTATTTCTATCTAAGAACTTGATCATTACTCCTACTATGTTGAATAACATAGCTCTGATACCAACTGAAATGACCCTCCTATTTCTACCCTAATTTCATAAGGATTTTTTTTCCATCAAAGGGAATTTAAATCAAATAGAAATCAAAATGCCATACAAGCTATTGACATAGCCACTTATTTCTTTTCTAAATAGGTAAATTAGGCAAAATCAGCATTTCAGACGTCTAAATTATTATGACAGGCGTCTAAACTTAATTACAGACGTCTATCTAATTATGACAGACGGCTCAGAGATCAAAAATTGAAACAGAGAGAAAAAGACATTTTGAACTGAATTCAGACATCTAATTATTTTGTGACAGACGTCTACATTCAACCTTAGACGTCTAAATTATTTAGACTGTCGTCTAAGTTTAATCTCAGACGTCTAAATTATTAAGACTGACGTCTAAATTCGATTTCTATGTACATGCATAAGCACATTCAATTTATATGTGTCTGGATGTTCCACCTACATTCATTTACACTTTTAAGTTCGATTTAAACTTCCTTAGAACTATCAGAGATGATATATAGATTGATCATTTATTACAATTATATTTTCCAGGGTCATTTTCTTTTCCCAATAAACCAAAATATATCCAGGATCAAAACAATTAACCAATATAAATATATCAGTACTTTCACAAAGATAAGCACATACATGTGAGGATGTATATGCCTCTCTTGTTTAAATCAGAGTTCTGGAAAACAAGAGGAGATTGGATTGATTGGATTTGATCAATCCACACATAGTACAGTGTTATATGCAATAAAAATTCCATTCATGTTTGATTTTCTTCTTATAAAATCTGTCTGGAATTTAAAATGCATTTGGTTAAAATCTGAATGAAAATTCAGATTCCTATTACAGATACAAAGGAAAAGGTGTGTTAATATTTGCACAAAACATGTTTATGTGCATATATAACTGCAACTATTTAGATCTGGCTTCCAATTCTCTTATTACAGATCCTTCCTTTATTTAAAAATAAGACATGAAACATTTGTATGAAACAAGTTAGATTATGGGAACCTTGCAGTCATATAAAAACATTCAACCTATGCCTATTATCTTTTGTATACACTTACCATGTTTGAAAGACAAAACCATTTAATTTTTCTGAGGATCAACTATCTAGATTTCCCAAAACTTAAATCCTTTCTAAAGACTCAAAATTGACTAATACATTTATAAAATGTAATCATTCAGTTTTCAACATGGTGTTCTTACTAAATCCACTTACAATATTTTGATTAACTTCTTTAATATCAGATATTAACTAGATTCATAAATTCCAGATATAAGTCAATCTCTTAATAAAATACTTAACAAAATATCCATCCCATATTCAACACTTAATACAAGTAACAATTTAAATCTTTAATACATGCGGATTTTATCATTTTGGCTCTTATCTAACTAAGTTTAGCATGCTATAATCGTCTTCTCAAAGCCTTGCTCCTACTCCTACTTAGTTGCTGCAATCCCTGAAAAAGCATTTGAAGCTGCCTCATTTTAAATGAGACACCCCAGATGCCATTAGCACACTAGGGTCAGACACATGTCTGGTATGAGAAAATTCACCAAAGCAATTAGTTAATCAGGTTAAAATTAAATTAAATACATATACATAAAGTTCTACCCTTTGGAATCAGGTTATACTTGTGTGCATGCTCTGTGTCATTGTGCAGGTGCACACTTTAATTTTTCTTTCCAGAGACTACATATATAAATATGGCACATACATTCAAGCATACAATTCAATCATAATCAAACAATCATTCATACCAAACAGGAAAATAACCAATATGAGTTAAATCATTTATTCAATCCTCATATTCCAATTCTGGGAAAAACTCTAGTTTTCTCATCATCTCAAATATTATTCCCTTGGTATAATTATCTATCCTGGTCTCATCTGCAATATTTATGAATCAATGGACACACTGTAATGAACTAATTCACTCCATTACACAAAGATCTCAGGACTTAAACAAGCCATGTGTCAACTTGTGCTACTCAAGAACACAAGTCATTCCTGTAGTGTTCTTGACCCCAATTTCCTAATCAGGTTTAAGTTAATAATAACTCTTTTGATTTTTCATGACTAAACCATTCAGTGATCCATTTCACTAACTAAAACATCCATATCATGGCATCTCATATTATTCATAACCATACAGAGACAAACAAGCAAACAACCATTGGTGACTACAAAATAAGGTTCTGTATATATATATATATACATTCTGGTAATTTTAAAAGGGGTTTAGGCAACTAACATTGGCTTATGGCTTCTGAGAGAGTTTTTCTTTTTGCAAACATTTGTGCTTGAGTTAAACTCAGAATGACCTGGTTTCACTGAATCACAAAATTTTGTTTGCTATGCATATGAACATATATATATATTCATTGGATCAGGAGCATCAGCATATAGGCAACCCTATTGCACCCCTAATTCCTTTTTGTCTCAAGCCTCAGCACTTATACATGAGTATATTGCAGCTCAACATTATTTACATCTTTCTGGGTTGAGCCAAAACCAATACTACTTGCCTATTTTCAACATTTTATTTTCTGGGTATTTGTTTATGTTCCTAAACATTAACATATCAGAGATCTGGATTTATATATATGTATACTAACTACACATAAAACTTTCTTATAAATAAACAAGTAAAACAACCAAAGAGGATCAAAACATTTTCAGATTTAAATTCACAGATAAGCATTCATATAAGAAAATACTCTTTTAAGAAAATTACTTATAACTGGCTGCCTAAATTAGGACTTATTGCCTTAGATTTTTGAGTGAGTTTTCTCACCTAGCTCTCTTCTTTGCTTCCTTAATTAATTGATGAACTTCTGCTTTTAGCCTCAAGCTCTCTTCCTTCCCTTGTCTTATGATTTCTATGGTGTTGTTTTCTTTTTTTTTTTCAAAATTCTTTTTCTGAGAAGGAGAGGAGGCTGCTGCATATACATGTATATATACAGGGTCTTCCTTAGGGTTTTGGGTATTGGCTAAAGCCATTTTTGCCCACCAGAAAAATCATGTTATCTGCATTTTATTAAACCCAAAGTTCTACCCTTCCCGGCTTAATTTAGGTGAAGAGAAAAGTGGTTACATTCTTTTCAGAATTTTGCTTTTCAAAAAATACTTTTTCCTTTGTCTACAATCATGCCAAAAATGTGACTTGATTTTATTATTTATCAAATACTCTTCCTAATTTTGCCTATAGCAAACATTTCCCTGTTTTGTCTTATTTTTTCCTATTTTTAGCTTTCATGTAAATGGTATATGTACCTTCTTTATTTATTTACAAGAGGACTACCCCTTTTTATATCTTCAGTTTTTCTTTCTTTCTTCCTATATATTAAAATATGTCTGTATATTTTATCTTACTAATTTGAACTCTAGTATTTTATTAACACATATATATATTTATATAAGTCTTTCTGAAATAATTAGTACACCTATATATATATATATATATCTCATTCTGTATTGACACACTCATGCACATGTACACTCAAAAATATTCAGTAGCATCCATATATGTATATTTACTTATGCATTCAGCTTTTAAGGATTTAATCTATATATATATATATTTCCATACATATCAATATGTATTTATTCTTAGAGTTCAGGGATTTTAGCTTTTTTTCATGTGCATTTCCTGTGCACACATGTACACACCTACTGATACACTATCAAGCTATATCACTCCCCTTTCAAAATTAATTCAAAAATTATTTTGAATTCATTTATATTTTTCAGAATAGATTCCTAAAATCTTGGGTCATTACAAGTTGCTGGGTGAAAATTTGGAGTATAAAACCTGTGATTATTTATCTAGATTTGGGGAGAATAAATCAAGAATTATACATATGTTTATCTTTACTGTTTGCTGTGTATTTGTTTGAATAGATGAATGTGTTTTTTTTTGTATTACCTTGTATGAACCAAAACATGCTAAGTATAAACATCTGTTAAACTAGGAAGGCACTGCAAGATTATGTTTTAAAATTATGAATATGTATACAAAATTGATAAATGCTCATACCAGTGAAAACTGACCCTTTTGGTTGCCCTTGCAATCATCTGGGTGTCTCAAAAATTCTTTGGGGCAGCTAAATGATTTGCTTGAAGGAAATTGAAGTTGGCTTGACGAGTAGAGAAGGCATTGGCTGCTAGAATAAATAAGAGAGACTTGTTTTTAAAATTTGCAGATGCATTGTAATGAAATTACTAGACACATTTTATTTTCTGTAATTGAAGTTACTTTTAGGAAACTTTTTAAGTATTTTGAGTTGAAGATATGTACTTAATCAAAACCTGTTATGAGTGATCATGGATGATGGTTGGTTAACTACAAATTTATTTTATAAATGTCTGATTTGGAGAAAATAAGGAGTTAGACATGTCATATGCATATGATATGGATATATATATATTTGAACTCTGATTTTTATTGCTTATGTTTTGCCTTATGGGAATTAAAAAAGCTAGGGGGATTGATTTTTAATGAACACTCAAGATTTTAGTAGAATATTCAAGTGAGATGAATTTGTGCATGGCAGGTAAGTGATACTTGCATATGCACGAACTCTGGAAATTTGTAAGTAATTGAGTAATTAAGTTTAACCTCTGAGAAAACTCGTCAACAATTTTAGACGTCTAAGATCAAATTAGACGTCTGTCATAAAAATTTAGACATCTGAGATCGAATTTAGACGTCTATCAATAAAAAATTAGAGGTCTGAATTTAGTTCAAAATGTTTTCTACTCTCTGTTTAAAATTTAGACACTCTGAGACGTCTGTCATAAAAATTTAGACGTCTGAGATCGAATTTAGACGTCTGTCAACAAAAATTTAGATGTCTGAATTTAGTTCAAAATGTTTTCTACTCTCTGTTTAAAATTTAGACACTCTGAGACGTCTGTCATAAAAATTTAGACGTCTGACATCGAATCTAGACGTCTGTCATAAAAATTTAGACGTCTGAACTGCTGATTTTGCCTAATTTGCCTATTTTCGAGTAAATTTCCAAGGTTTATCGATTTTTGTCAATCCAACTTGTTGTTATTAATTATTGTCAACTTTGATAACTATCATGAGATCAAGTAAATACTATTTTAGAGTTAAATAGAATTATCTAGGAAAGATAAATATGTATAAGTGTTAGAATTTGTCAAAGTGCACCTATGGCAGTAGAACAAGACTTAGAAAGGAAATAAGTGGCTATGTCAATAGCTTGTATGGTATTTTGATTTCTATTTGATTTAAATTCCCTCTGATGAAAAAAAATATAATAATAATAAAGAAACAATTATATATCATCAAATATACAATTGACTTAGTTTGTTTGTACACTGATATGATTATATTGGTAAAACCAGGGTCTTGGGAAAAATATTTGGAAATTATATAAATATTCAAATATAAAAGAATTGGGGTTTAGTGGTGAATGCCTCTTGTATAAAAAAAAAACTATGTGTTATAGAGTGAGGGTCACCACATTTTGGTATCAGAGCTATGTTTTAAATAACATAGTAAATGTTGTTGTATGCATATGGATGTTTGAATGCATTGTTTGAATTATTGATGTTGAATGCTTTTGTTTTATGACTGAATAAAATATATATATATATATATATATATAAATGTGTACATGTGATACATGCACAGTGTGCACAGAAATGAAAATGAACCAAGTAAAGACACCAAAAATGATAGGGTTAAATAAACTAATGTAAAAATCATATTTATAGCATTATGGTAGGACCAAGGCACCATACAGGTGCAGGATCATCACGAGAGCCACCTGTGATGAGCATGGAGGATTTTGTGAGAGCTTTAAGGGATGGAATGGCACCAAGGCAAGACAATCCTCATAAAGAACTCTCTAAACTGCTAAAGACATGTACCACTTTGGGAGGAAAGGATTTTGAAGGTACTGAAGGAGCTATAGGTGTTCAAACTTGGATAAGGACTATGGAGAGGGTCTTCACAGATATGCAAATCAATGACCAGAGGAAGAGACAGATAGCTTCAAGGAAATTGAAGGGGGTTGCACTGGATTGGTGGGAAGTTGTGACAGCAGGAAGACAAGAGGATACTATCACTTGGAATGATTTCAAGGACATGCTTGAGGCCAGATTTGTCCCAGCATCTGCCAAGGCCACACTGCTTGAAGACTTTATCAGATTAAGGCAAGGAAGCATGAGTGTGAATGAATACACTCAGAAGTTTGAAGCATTATCCAAGTATGGACTGGTGTTAATAGGGAATGCAGAAGCAAAGAATGCAAGGTACATTCAAGGCTTGAACCCTAGTCTGTCAAGGGCAATGTTGCCATACAAAGACAAAACCTTTGATCAAGTAATTGATCTAACTCTCTCATTTGAGCAACATGACACTGCAAGAGAAAAGTTCAGGAATATGAAGCTCAATAAGAAGAAGGGTGGTCAGAACAAAGTGCAACCTTATGACAAGAGAAATGTAAGTAAAGGAGTTAAGAAAGGGGAAGGAGCAATAGCACCTGAAAGCAAGAGATTCACTCATTGTTTTAATTGTGGAAAAGCTGGACATTATAGTAACCAATGCCCTGACCCTAAAATACCTAGAGGAGGCTGTTATAATTGTGGAAAGATGGGTCATCTCAAGAAGGATTGCCCAGAAACCAATAGAGGAACAGCAAGGGTAGGAGCTTTGGCAGCAAATAACACTGGGAATGTTGGGCAACTTGAAGGTATAATTTTTATTCATACCCAACCAATATCAGTAATATATGACACTGGTGCCTCACATTCACTAATATCTTTGGAAATTTTAAAGAAGTTAACACTTGCTTGTGTTTCTATTGATCAGCCCTTAATTGTACACAGTCCCATAGGGAGTCATTGCATGTTAGGGATGAAGTGCATGGGTCTGAAATTAATTATAGGGGGTTATGAATTTAATTCAGATCTATATACCTTAAATTATCCTGGTATTGGGATTATTTTGGGGGTAGATTGGTTAATGAGAAATAAAGCAATTTTAAATTTAGAAAACCTTACTATTTCTTTGGAAACTAATGAAGGCAAAAGAATTACCATCTTAAGTGAAATAGCAAAGAATGCATGTTTTAATAAAATTTGGAGTATTAATGAAGTTCAAAAGGAATTAAAAGTAGAGGAAATCCCAGTAGTAAATGGATATATAGATGTGTTTGGAGAAGTAAAGGGAGTTCCTCAAAATAGACCAGTTGAATTTAAAATAAAATTAATGCCAGGAACAAATCCAATCATTAAGAGGCCTTATAGAATGGGTCCAAAAGAGTTGGTAGAATTAAAACATCAACTAGAAGAATTAGAAGAGAAAGGATTCATAAGATCAAGTAGTTCCAGTTGGGGTTCCCCAGTGCTTTTTGTTAAGAAACATGATGGAACAATGAGGTTGTGTGTGGACTATAGGGATTTAAACAAGGTAACTATCAAAAATAAGTACCCACTGCCTAGAATAGATGATCTATTTGATCAATTTCATGGGGCTAGAATATTTTCAAGGCTAGACTTAGCCTCTGGATTTCATCAGATGAAAGTTGCAGAGGAAAGCATTGAGTACACAGCCTTTAATACAAGGTATGGCCTTTATGAATTTCTAGTAATGCCATTTGGCTTGACCAATGCTCCCTCCTATTTTGTAGACTTGATGAATAGAATTTTTAGAGACTTTTTGGATAAGTTTGTCTTGGTATTTATAGATGACATATTAATTTATTCAAAGACAGAAAATGATCATGCCATGCACCTACATTTAGTATTATCCAGACTTAGAGAACATGAATTAAAAGCCAAGTATTCAAAGTGTATATTTTGGCAACATGAAGTAAAATTCTTAGGACACATAGTGTCACAGCAGGGAGTAAGTGTAGATCCAAGCAAGGTCATTGCAGTTCAATCATGGAGTAGACCCAAAACAGTGACTGAGGTGAGGTCATTCTTAGGTTTGGCAGGGTATTATAGGAGGTTCATCAAGGATTTTTCAAGAATAGCCGCACCAATGACCAAACTAACCAAGAAGAAACAACCATATGTGTGGACTGAGCAATGTGAACAAGCTTTTGAGAAATTGAAGCAAGCATTGGTGGAAGCTCCTATCCTACAAATCCCAGAAGCAAATGAAGGAATGGTTGTATACACTGATGCTAGTGGATCTGGGTTAGGTGCAGTGCTTATGCAACATGGCAAGGTAGTGGCATATGCATCAAGACAGCTTAAACCTAATGAGACCAAATATGCAACTCATGATCTAGAATTAGCTGCAATAGTGTTTGCACTAAAACTATGGAGGCATTATTTGCTTGGGGCAAAATTTGAATTATTCACAGATCATCAAGCATTGAAATATTTATTTTCTCAAAAAGATTTAAATATGAGGCAAGCAAGGTGGTTGGAGTTTCTAGCTGCATATGATTTAGATATATTGTACACTCCTGGAAAAGCTAATAGAGTAGCAGATGCTTTGAGCAGAAATCATGTTAGATTAGCCAGTTTGATGATTGATGAGTTTAAAAATCTTGCAGTGCTTGGGGAGGCAGATATATACAGCAAGGATGCAGTGAATTTTAAAGAACATGGTGATATGGTGGAGTATGGTACACTGGGAATAATCACAGTGAAGTCTAATCTGGTGGAGAAAGTTGGTAGCATGCAAGATCAAGATCAAAGTCTAAAGGAGAAGAAAGAAATGTTATTAAATAACATTGAGTCAGAGAATTTTAAAATAGATTCCCAAGGTTATTTGAGGAAAAATGATAAGCTCTGTGTACCAAACATTGCAGAGTTGAAGGAAGAAATCATGAATGAGCATCACAAGACCAGGTACACCATACACCCTGGTGGTACTAAAATGTATCATGATTTAAAAAGAGGCTACTGGTGGCCAGGAATGAAGCAAGCAGTGGCAAGATATGTGGCAAAGTGTTCCACATGCCAACAAATTAAAGCAGACCACCAAAAGCCCTCTGGCATGTTGCAACCTTTGGAGGTACCTCAGTGGAAATGGGAAAGTATTTCCATGGATTTTGTGGATGGTTTGCCTAGAACTAAGAAAGGCAATGATAGTATATGGGTAATTATTGATAGACTAACCAAATCAGCTCACTTTGTCCCTGTCAGGTCAGATAGAAATGCATCTAAGCTTGCACAATTGTTCATTAAAGAAGTGGTGAGGTTACATGGTATACCCAAGACTATTGTAAGTGATAGAGACACTTTGTTCACCTCAAGATTTTGGGAAAGTTTCCAAGAAGCAATGGGAACACAACTTTGTTTAAGCACTGCCTACCATCCTCAAAGTGATGGGCAAACAGAGATAGTGAATAAAATATTGGAAGATTTACTTAGAGCATGTGTGCTTGATTTTGGGGGTAATTGGGAGGATCATATCCACTTGGCAGAATTCACTTACAACAATAGCTATCAATCAACCATAGGAATGGCTCCCTTTGAAGCCTTGTATGGGAGACCTTGCATGTCTCCTGCCTGTTGGTTGGAAGCAGGAGAGGGTGTAATGTTGGGGCCAGACCATGTTAAAGAAACTTCCAACATGATTGAATTGATTAGGAATAGAATGAAGGCAGCACAATCAAGACAAAAGTCTTATGCGGATAGAAAAAGGAAGCCAATGGAGTTTGAAGTAGGAGAGCATGTTTTTCTGAAAGTATCACCAATGAAGAAAATGTTCAGGTTTGGAAAATCTGGTAAACTATCACCAAGATTTGTAGGACCATATGAAATTATGCAGAGAATTGGTGCTATGGCCGACAGACTTAAGTTACCTGAGGAGTTGAGTGGTGTGCATCCTGTATTTCATGTTTCTCAATTGAGAAAATGGGTGCATGATGAAGGAGCAATTCTGGAGTCACCTACTCAAGTTCAAGTCTAGAAGAATTTGGTTTATACAAATGAACCAGTAGGGATAGTTGCCAAGGAAGAGAAAAAGTTGAGGAACAAGGTGATCAAACTGGTGAAAATCCAATGGAGCTTGGACACTAATGATTGTACATGGGAGGTTGAAGACAAAATGAGGGCTAAATACCCCAATTTGTTTACTGGTGGAGAGGTATGTTTAAGCAGCCTAAGATAATTTTTCTAAATGTATTTATATATTGTTTGTTTCCATAAAATAGGAGTATGGGGTTATGGAGTTAAAACAGGATATGGATTAGTGCTTTTAATTGGAGAAAATAGGTGAAATTATGGGGACATAATTCCTTTAAGGGGGAGGGTATGTAATGCCCCTAAAATAAAATAAAATAAAATGATATATATTTATATTAGAAAATTCTGAGATATATATATATAAGTATATATATTGCATTTAAATCAGAAAAGAATTTGGCAATAAATAAAATTGCATGGGAGCTTCTGTTTGATAAAATGCAAGGAATTAAGGTAATTAAGAAAGGAATTGGAACTCAAAAATAAGTATAGCTTTATGTCCAAAGAATTATGTAAATATATACAAATGGGGTGTTTTCTGTTTTATATAAAGGTAGAATAAAAATTAAATTAATAAAAAGGTTTATAAGTCTTATAGTTGTGCTAAAAATAATTAGCATAATATATGTGATTTTTATTTTTATATAGGAGTTACTGATTTGACAAAGAGGCAGAAATATACATATGTATACATATAAAATCAAATAAAAATTTCCATATCTTATTTATTTCAAGCAAATAATATGAGTGAATGATTTTAATAAGGTATGTTAGTATGCATGATTGAATGGAGGTAATAGATAGGTAGAAAATACAAAGGAGATTTTCAGATTTCTTAAACTTATAAAAAGAAATGAATAAAGGATCACATGCATATGGCATGAACAAAATAGAAACATGAAAATAGCATGCAGTGTTTAAAATGTTCAACTCCCGAAATAACCAATTAAAGTAACCTGATGTGTGCATTTCCCATTTAGGACCACACAGGAATGAGATGTATGCATGAACAGCTAAGGGTATTAGGAGAATTACCCATTTTCTTAAACCCTAGAATGGAATTATAAATAACTGCACATAGCCAAAACCATCACTCTCTCGAGATCAAAACAAAGATAAAATAAACTAGGAGAAACACTAGCTTGGGGCTTTGGGGGATTTGCTGTTCAAAAGATTAAAGCAGTGAAAGGAAAAACATTAGGTGAGTATTTATCCTTTGTATGCAATGGCATTAAGTCCTATTGCAGGCAGCCTAGAATATTATGAGACATTTAAATCTCTGAATTAATTTTGTTATGGGTGATATGGATGTTTGTTTGTGCATTTTTGTTTGTTTGTTTGGAGTATTAATCTGTAAGTGGGCTTTTGGTGTTAACATGATTGGAGCATTCTTGTTCTATCTTAGTATCATTAAACATGGATATAGATTAAACAGGGGAACATGGGGTTGAATCAGAAAAATATACAAGCAGTTATATCTTTCTGAAATATGAATGAAAGAAAAACTAAATTGGTCACTTGGGAGTTAGTCAATGATTTGCTTACTTCAGGTGGAAGCAAGTATATGCATGGTGCAACTGCACCCTGAGGCCTTTGTGTGTTGGAATAATTTAAACAACCTGGGAGTTTCCTTCACAATGCATACATAGTATTCATTTGACAAGGAGTTAAAGACCATAAAATAAATGGGGACAGGGGTTTAAAAATCTGGGTTATAAATATCCAGATATGGTGTTAATTTAATCAAGTTAAACTTGTTCATTGATTAGTTGCTGGGTGAAAATTTGGAGTATAAAACCTGAGATTATTTATCTAGATTTGGGGAGAATAAATCAAGAATTATACATATGTTTATCTTTACTGTTTGCTGTGTATTTGTTTGAATAGATGAATGTGTTTTTTTTTGTATTACCTTGTATGAACCAAAACATGCTAAGTATAAAGATCTGTTAAACTAGGAAGGCACTGCAAGATTATGTTTTAAAATTATGAATATGTATACAAAATTGATAAATGCTCATACCAGTGAAAACTGACCCTTTTGGTTGCACTTGCAATCATCTGGGTGTCTAAAAAATTCTTTGGGGCAGCTAAATGATTTGCTTGCAGGAAATTGAAGTTGGCTTGACGAGTAGAGAAGGCATTGGCTGCTAGAATAAATAAGAGAGACTTGTTTTTAAAATTTGCAGATGCATTGTAATGAAATTACTAGACACATTTTATTTTCTGTAATTGAAGTTACTTTTAGGAAACTTTTTAAGTATTTTGAGTTGAAGATATGTACTTAATCAAAACCTGTTACGAGTGATCATGGATGATGGTTGGTTAACTACAAATTTATTTTATGAATGTCTGATTTGGAGAAAATAAGGAGTTAGACATGTCATATGCATATGATATGGATATATATATATTTGAACTCTGATTTTTATTGCTTATGTTTTGCCTTATGGGAATTAAAAAAGCTAGGGGGATTGATTTTTAATGAACACTCAAGATTTTAGTAGAATATTCAAGTGAGATGAATTTGTGCATGGCAGGTAAGTGATACTTGCATATGCACGAACTCTGGAAATTTGTAAGTAATTGAGTAATTAAGTTTAACCTCTGAGAAAACTTGTCAACAATTTTAGACGTCTAAGATCAAATTAGACGTCTGTCATAAAAATTTAGACGTCTGAGATCGAATTTAGACGTCTGTCAATAAAAATTTAGAGGTCTGAATTTAGTTCAAAATGTTTTCTACTCTCTGTTTAAAATTTAGACACTCTGAGACGTCTGTCATAAAAATTTAGACGTCTGAGATCGAATTTAGACGTCTGTCAACAAAAATTTAGATGTCTGAATTTAGTTCAAAATGTTTTCTTCTCTCTGTTTAAAATTTAGACACTCTGAGACGTCTGTCATAAAAATTTAGACGTCTGACATCGAATCTAGACGTCTGTCATAAAAATTTAGACGTCTGAACTGCTGATTTTGCCTAATTTGCCTATTTTCGAGTAAATTTCCAAGGTTTATCGATTTTTGTCAATCCAACTTATTGTTATTAATTATTGTCAACTTTGATAACTATCATGAGATCAAGTAAATACTATTTTAGAGTTAAATAGAATTATCTTGGCAAGATAAATATGTATAAGTGTTAGAATTTGTCAAAGTGCACCTATGGCAGTAGAACAAGACTTAGAAAAGAAATAAGTAGCTATGTCAATAGCTTGTATGGTATTTTGATTTCTATTTGATTTAAATTCCCTCTGATAAAAAAATATATAATAATAATAAAGAAACAATTGTATATCATCAAATATACAATTGACTTAGTTTGTTTGTACACTGATATGATTATATTGGTAAAACCAGGGTCTTGGGAAAAATATTTGGAAATTATATAAATATTCAAATATAAAAGAATTGGGGTTTAGTGGTGAATGCCTCTTGTATAAAAAAAAACTATGTGTTATAGAGTGAGGGTCACAACAAGCCACTACCGTTCCACCTCGAACAACACTCCCAAATCGGAGGATGGCCATCTAATCAATCACAAGTAAGAGAATGGAATCGAAGATGTAACGACCCGCTATTTTGGACCATTCGCGTCCATTATAAGTGTATAGGTAGACACTCATGCCGGAGTTGAATTGTTCAAAATACCGCGTTGTTAATTTAAATTTGGCAAAACTGAACATATACAGTAAATAAATAATCACAGATCACAGACACAGAGTAATAAGTGCAGCGGAAATAAAAGAGATAGTAGTTCATGAAGCTACTATATAAATATATAAAATACATCAGAGTTTTACAACAGAAGCGTAATACGATACATCAGATACAATCAGAATACATCACTGGAATCATCGAATACTGAAAGCAGAATAGATGGCTGGATCTTCAAGCAAAGCTCCAACTTCAAAGGTGAACTCGAATACTGGTACACTCCGTCTGACCCGAGCGTAAAACAAAAACACAAGACACTCGAGTCAGGATTAACATTCTTATATTAATAAATCCAACTCAAGTGAAATAGCAATTGAAATACAAGTAACTCAAAGGATGTTTGGAATAACCATCCTTTAAGGATCCGTTAAACTATCTACTAGGTAGTAATGTACGCTAAGTAGATAATGTCTATCAGTAATAATAAAGATATCAAAATAGCTTTAAGTCATGGCCCATTCCATCCTTAACACATTTTTATTCCCAAAAGCATATACAAGACCGTAGTTTCCCCAAAACCGGAAGTCACCAGAGGGCAATCCATATACTAAAGGTACAAATCAAAATCGTAGTGGTCGCGAATAAATGGAATACAAGTATGACAAGGCACATGAGGCAATACCCAAGGTAGTGATACTACCGTTCGCCTGATCCGGACTGGTGAGAATGCAACGCCGCAGCGCCCGCAACACCGTGAAACAACACTCCCAAAATCAAGGGTGCACCAATCGACAACAAGTAATAAGTAGTTCGAAGAAGTGTGTCCACTTGAGGTAGCTAATCCTCCATTGGCCCGGCACAGCTCCTGTTTTAGTCATTTCCAATTTGACACAAGTGTCAAGGCTATCCATCATCGTTCTCTTTCTTCAGTCAACACGATCACCATTCCAACCGCTTCATTCTGGATCATCACTCCGCGTATAGTTATTAAAGTGGTTTCGGTTCAGATAGAGAGTATATCCATTACCGATCCCGGTCTCTTTAATAACTTTCGTGATTAATACACCGATTGGTCGTTTAATTATTCCAAAACCAAATCAATTTCAATTTCAATTCGTAAATCAATATTTCGTTTGTCTTTCAAAACCAATTTCCAATAATTTACGTTTCAAAACTTCCAAATTATCATTTCAAAATCTTATAATTCAATTTCAATCTTTATATTGAAAACAATTCAAATATTGATTCAAATTCGCACAAAGTTTCATTCCGAAAATCTTTTAAATAAATTTTACTTAACTTTCAAATCAATTTAAACTCATTTATCGATTTCATTCAATATTTGTTAAGTTACGTAATCATTCAAAACAATCTCTATTAAATTTCTCATTCATTAGATCAATTTCTTAAGTTCAACTTCATTAAATCAAAACTTACAAATTTGAATTAAATTAATTTCATCAAATCAAATTCTTTAAATTTTCAAGTCTTACATTAATTCCAAAATATCACATTTTCATTTCTTGTTAAAGAAATTCAATTTCTCTTATTTACTTCTTAAATAATTTTCCAAAACTTACTTAATAAAGAAACTCAATTTCAATTATTTACGAAGTAAAATTCACTTATTCAAAAGTTCAAATCTTCTTATTAAAGAATTCAATTCAATTTAATCATTAAATAATTCAATCTTATTAATTATTAAATAATTCAAAACTTAATTATTAAATCATTTCAAAGTTTAATAATTTCAAACTTAATTATAATCTCAAACTTGATTATTAAATCATTTCAAAGTTTAATAATTTCAAACTTAATTATAATTTCAAACTTGATTATTAAATCATTTCAAAATTTAATTCAATCATTTCTCAAATTAAACAACATTCTTTCATCAATTACATTATTAATAATTTGTTTCAGATTATTAAATATTAACATTTTCCTTTCGTCAAAAATTCAAATTTCAACTTCATTTAAAACCGTATTATTTATTCAAATAAAATCTTCGTTTTATTTTTAAATCAAATTATTGACCAATCGGGTTTTTGTTTAATTTTCTATATCCAAGGTCAAAGTTCAATTTGGGTATTTATCATTTCAACCCGATTCCAATTTAATTCAAAATCAAAACATTCAAAGGGAACTTGCAGTGTGAGAACTGGGATGGTGTCAAAGTAAATAAACAAGCAATAACAACAACCAATATCAATCCAAAATCAATTCAAATAATCCCGAAATAACCGTATTAATTCGCATTGTTGTTTGTGCGAATTAATATAATCATTTCTAGAATCTACACTATTATTTCATGTAGATTAAGGATTATTACATTACGGTTTCCACTTGTCATTCAATTTACAATTTCATACATCATCATTTTAACAATATACATTCAGTGGTTCAAAATGTAATTAAACAAATCCTACGTGTCAATAAATTCACAATTAAAGGGGTCATATTATACAAATGTCAGTTAATCAAATTTAACATTTAATCATCCTATATCAAGTTCAATTTCATACTATTTATCATTTTAACATTAACAATTTAACGTCCAATACAAATATCAACAATCAATCAATTTCAGCCAAACTGTATTATCATCACATAAATAATTAACAGATAATGGTGTCAGATGTCACAGGTGAACTGATACAGGCAATAGCATATATAACAGTGTACTTAACTAACAGCAGCATATTTCAATTGTCGTTTCAATTGAAATCAAATTTAATAAATAAAAGAACGTTAATCGTGAGTGAGTGCTCACCTTTCGAGGCTAGAGAAGTTTTATACACAATAAGCTATGAATTGGATCACGATTTAGAAAATCGAACAATCCAACCAACAATCTCAAGCGAAGTAAGCTGAAAGTGGATTTGACGGCAAAGCTGAACGATAGGGGTCGATGCAAACGAATCATAATCATCTAGACAGAAATAGAATATATAAATTATTATTATTGTCATTCCCATGAAATCAATTTTTTTATTTAAAACAAATATTATTATATATAAATATAATTAAAATCATTGTTTTAATTAAACACATAAAATCAACATATATACATCATATATATTTTTAAATTACACACATATAAACAACATTTATCTTTTTCAAATCTATTGTAAAATAATCGAACATATTGTATACACATATAATATGTAACTTATAGAGCTGAGACCTATACAAAAACTTACATGCTGACAAATCCAGTAAATATATACAGACCATATCTATGAACCAATGCCTACATGCCACATTAAATAAAATATACATAGACATGTTTCTACAAAATAAAATGTGATAAAGTAAATATTATATGGTTTAAGCCACCTATACTATATATAAAATCATTCGAATGCAATCCATTGAACAACAATTTTCAAAATGTATGCAGACTTCAAAATCCTACAACCTTTACAATGTTAAAAAAATATAATATTATAAAACACACACACCCATACTGTAACTTCTCAAGAGTGATATAACATGCATATGCTTGAATAAATACTATGTACCATACAAATTTTTTTGAAACCCAATTTACTACAGTAAAACCGAAACACACACACGTTTTTTATTTATAAACATACAATAGCATATATTTTAAACCTTTAAATACACAACGGAAAACCCAACAGTTTAAAACTATTATATATAAACACTGTATGATATATTTAAACAATACTACAACACCTTTAAAACTACACCAGTTAACAAGGCTACTAGGAAATAGTTCACTATCATGCATATTTGTGCAAACAGCATGTGAAAATATGCTTTATAACATTATATATATGTTGTACAAACAGACTCAATTTATTATGTAAACACTCATACGTTAAACTGTATGAATTTTATAACTATATAATTACAATAGATCATGGCTTAAGTACACTATACATATATGCTTCACATAAAAAAAATCAAAACAGAACAATCTATAAATATATATGTGCCTACAATTCTACAGCAAGCACCCGTACAAATAAATAATATATGATACATGTATTTTATATCTCTTTAAAATCAATGTTAAAAAAATATTACTTGTATAATATATCTAGACATAGCATCATAACTGAAACCAGCCAACAAAATATACACATACAAACAATAAAATAATATTTATATCTAAATATACTCATAAACGCAAAGTACCATATATATATATACAACTACTCTGTACGTACTAGCTGTAATCCATATTTCCAAATCCCATCTATATAAACAAAATATAATCTATATATAAAGTATAAACATATGTAGAGCATATTTTACCTCGGTTGCAAAGAAGAGTAGAACAAAAAAAAGAAACGAGGCTAGGACCGATAGGTATGGTGAAGGCTAGAGAGGATTTCGAGCAGGGTGGTCTCGACGTGACAGCGGTGAGGCAGGTGATTGCTGAGCTTGGTCGGTGCGTGGGTTGCTCGGCAAGAACGGCGGCTCGGGTATTGCTCGACTAGAGGGGAGGAGCTAAACTGAGGCTATGCGAGATGGAAGCTAGGGGGTTTCGGAGGGAGAGGGAGTAGATGGGTTCGAGTTTTGGAGTTGGAGCTGCTCACGGCCAGTGTGTGGTGGGGTCCAGGCATGTGCGGTGGTGAGGGGATTGAGGTCGGAGTTGGGAGGAAGGTCGATGGCGGTGGCTAAGAAGAGATGCAGCTCGGTGTGGAAGTGGGGAAGACGTGTCCGATGGTGGAGGAGGGTGATGAGAACAGGAGGAAGCCTCAGATTAATACGTGCAGGAACGAAAATGAACATATTTTTTTTTTTGTTAGCTTAAAGAAGATGAATGAATAGAATTGTGATATCCCGGAATTTTGGCAATATCAATTTAATAATCTTTATAAATAATTAAATTGATTTGTTGATTTATTTTATAAATTGACAAGTTTATTCATTTTAAAAGGTTAATAACATTTTAATTGGCAAGTTTATTTCTTTTGAAAAACTAATATCATTTTAATTTGGGAATATCTTTTCTAACAATTTTAAATTGGGAAGATTTATCTTTCTAAAACCTATATAAATGTTTTATATTTATAATGTATATATATATTGATATATATAGGGAGTCTTTAATTTAATAAAACTATGTTTTCAAATTATAATATATATGTATATATATATATTGTTATTTGAAGTTATGTATTAAAATGCAATATGATGATTATCAAAACTAATGTTAAAATTGTTTTCCACTTAGGATAATATTTATATATATTGAAATGAAAAAGTATTGATTTGAATTTAATAAGTATTTTCAAACTTTAATATATATAATTTGTAATTTGAAAGGTAAATTTGATTTAATACTTTTGGAAATGATATTTAAGATTTAAATCTAAGGTTCATTTGTTTTAATATTCTTTCATTTTATAAATTGTTATAAATTTTTATATAAAGAGTTAAAATAAATTTCTCAAATTTATAAACATATGATTTGATCAAAAATATAAGTTAGTGTTCATATGAATTTGCTTTTGTATTTATTAAAATCTAAAACTTGTTTACTAAAAGATAAGTATACACATTTTATATTTATATGAATATTTCATAAATATATGTATATAACTTAAATAAGTTTTAAATAGGAAAATAACATTTGTAAATATTAATAAAACATTAGAGAATAAATTTTGTAGATATGAACTAAACATAAAAACACTTGTAAACATTATATTGTGTGTTAAAGACAAATGTAAATTAAATAGCATATGTGTAAGCAAATTAGAGCATTAAAGTGACAAGTGTTATTCCCTTGATAATTAAATTTAAAATTTAATTGAAAAATTAGAACGTGAGTTTTAATCTTCAGCTAAATATTTTCTTCATTTTCAACCCAAACACAAAATGAATACAAATGCAAAACAAAGAATAAAAGAAGTGAAAAATGGAACCTGGAATTCAATCTGAAACAAGAAGAAATAAGCTGGATATTCAAATACAATCAAGAGGAATTAATCAACATGCTACTGGATCCAAACAACAACAACAGGATGTAAAACATCAACATGCAATTCAGATTCATCAAGCAAACAATTCAGTAATTAACATGTAGTGAAATTCAAAAGCTTATGAACTAGCCTGGAAACAGTTTCCACCCTCTGCATATATTGGTGAGTAAATAGAATTTTAAAAACAGTTTTAAATTCTGGATTTCAACTGTTCTTATGAATGAATAACATGATGTTATCTGCAATATTTGAATTATATGGAATGCATGTTTGAATGATAAATACTTGTGTTGTTAGAACTTATACTCTGTGTGATAATAACAGGATTCATTTCATAATAAAATCAATAACTCAAAGTTGAATGTGAATTGGCTAATGATTTATAAATATAAGTTGTTTGTAATCAAGTAATCTATCACCTAAAAATAATTACAGGTTTTAAAAGTGAATAATTGGCTCTGAATTTTTGAGTTTACAGTAAATTTTCAATTTGGGTCGAAAATTTATCAAAACAATTTTAAGTTTTGATTACATAATTGAATTCGTAATGTTAAATCATGAATTTTAATGGTTGAAATATAATTTTTAGATTAATATTTGGAGTGGATTCTTGGGTTGACTTTTTTGGGTAAATTGATCAATTCACGGCGAACAACGGCGAAGTTGGGGACGTGTTTGAGCTCGAAGGTGGAGGGGGCAATGGAGATCATAGGAAAAATAAATTGGGAATTTATTAAGATTCGAGTTGGCCGATAATTGATGGATTAGGGTTTAACACCCTGTGTTTTGTCGTTGATGTTCATTTGATCTTCGCGGCGATGAGGGGCTATCGGAGTCCATCGCGAGTGGTTCTGGAGGTGCGGGAGGTTGCGACGTGGCCTAGGGAAGGATCGCGTGGCATCTCGTGGCAAGGATCAGCGGCGGCAACAAATTTTCTGATGATATTAGGTTCAGGCAGTTGGGTTCGAGGGTCAAAAATCGATGCTCGATCGTATCGAATTTTCTGGGTTGAGCGTTGAGTTGTAGGAGTCGAGTGCGACTTGGTGGAGGCCGGAGAAGAGTTCGCCATCGACCATCGGTGATGTGCACGTTTACGTGCACGATTTCGTGCTCTACAGTGGGTTTTGGGGAGAACGAAGGTTGGGCTCGAGTATTCCTCTGGGTATTTGTTGAATTGGCTCGGAGCTGGTATAGGGTTGGGGTAACTCGGGGTAAACGCGGGTTTTAACAGGGTTTTGCTCGGGTTTTAGGTGAACAGGTTTTAGCATTTAACAGTATGTTTTTTTTTAGTTTGAAACAAAGAAAATTTTATTTTGTAAAGGATTAAAGTTTTAAAACGAAAGTTAAACAAGTTTTTACTTATAAACTAAATTTGTTTCAAGTTAAGTTTCAAACAAGTTTTTATATTTTAAAATATGAAAGTTTTAAAATAGAATAAGTTTTAAAGATTTAAAGGTTTAATTTAAAATGTGTTTAATTATTAATTGATTTTTTTTAAATGTTATATTTTACTGTAATTAAGGTTTATTAATTAATAATTAAAGAATAATTTATCAATGATTAATTAATTTGTTTAAAGGGTAATTAAGGATGAGTTACTCAGTTATGATTTAAGAAATGAATGTGATTTATTTAAGTTAATTAATTTGTTAATTAATTAAGGATAGTCACTTGGTAATTGATTAAGTGTAGTTACTTAATAAGATTGGTTAAGTATAATTACTTAGTGTAAGTAATTAATAAATGAATTACTATATGTAATTGGTGAATTTAATCAAAAAGGATTTATAAAAGAAATTAAAGTAATTAAGAATAGTTAATTACTGTTAATGATTATTTAAGGTTGATTAATGGAAGTAATTAATTAATGCATGATTAATTAATGTAATTAATTAAGGAATAATATAATTAATTATAGTTAATTAATTAATTAATGTAATTAATTAAAGATCATTAATTATTGTAGTTAATGAGAGTAATTAAAGGTTAATTACTATAAATGATTAAGAATAATTAATTTGTTAAATTAATTAAAGGATAATTACTTTATGTAATTAATGGATAATTTAATCAAGAGTGATTAATGGTTAATTAATTAAATGGTTGTAATTAATTAATGGTTGATTAAGCAAGGTTAGGAATTAATTCTTAAGTAATTAATTTAATTTAAGTTGATTAAATTAATTAAAATAGAGATTAATAAATGGTTGCTTATGAATGATGGTTGAGTAGAATGTCTGATTTGGTTGATATCTATTGGATGATATACTATGATATATCTGTGATAAATGTGTGATATTTATCTATGTTAATGCTATGTGAATTCAAGTATTAAATTGAATTGAATTGTTTAAACCTTTAAACAACTTGGCCTTAAAAGATACGTTTTGGATTTCGATGAGACCGGGATCGGGTTTGCTACATTACAGCGTGATAGGGGGTTCTCGCTTTGCGTTAGGTGGCGAACGGGAGACTCTTACCCCTACATGTCCCCGGGGGTAGTATAAGGCCTTTTGGGGTTGGTTGCGACTCGAGAGGGTGGCCGTAAAAGCAAACCCGAGGTATCACTGTGAGCCACAGCGGGGCTGGGATGGTTGAAAAGCCTACCGGTCCTGAACCGTTGCTGAAGGTTGAAAAGCCTAGGACATTACAGTTGGTATCAGAGCAGTAGGTTGAGTGAATACCTAGGCTCTGAAGTGGTGTCTATCTTGAGAGCGCGTAATTGTTAGTTATATAAAAATGGTTTTATATTGTGTTAATTGATCGGTTGAGTGGTATATGGATTCTGGTCAATACGAGTAGCTAACGTTATTGATAGGGATCTCTAAACACTTAGACCAGGCCAACGGACACAATATTGTTTTAAAGAGGTAAATGAAATAATTTTACCCAGAAATAATTTCTATATAAAAAGTATCATTTTAAATATATATATATATTTCTACCTATTTGTTGGGTTACCTGTTCGGGTTTTCCAATATAAGTTATAAAGGTAGATAAGGTGGTAGTGTGAGTAACACGACTACCAATAGTTAGAATTTGAGTGTTGAGGTTGGAAGTATATCTGACGAGACTGTAGACCTAATACTGTCTCGAGTGAACTTTGTTGTGGTGTAAAGATTTCACCGATCTCTGAAGGAAACCAGTTATGGTTTAGAGTTTATCTTTGAAGTTTGATGAATAGAGTAGATCTATTGGATGAGCTGAAGAGAGTGATGGTATTTTGGTAACCTCAGGAAGTAGTAGCTGTGTGATGAGACACGGTGACTATGGACGTTTCTGAAGATGTTTCTTCTGAAGCAAGTTTAAAGAAGTAGGTCTGCTTCGGTGTTGTGGCTGAGTCCAGCGGGGTGTTTCTGTTTGCTTTGAGGTCCGAGTTTCTCGAAGAGCTTTGGATTGAGAAGTCTTTAGTATCTGTGTTAGCAGTGCGGCTCGGAGTGTTCTGTGTGTTAGCAGGAAGTTTCTGGCTGAGTAGTTTTTCTGAAGTTGGAGTCCAGAAGCAGCTGAGTGAATCCATTTCTTCGATGAATTGGATAGTTAAGTATGAGCTGTTCTAATTTGTGAAGAGAGAACAGTTATCTTTGGAATTAGGCCGAGCTGATCGCAAAAGTGACTTGCGATTGTTTAAGTATTCTCTTGGGATTATTGGAGATTGAAATTCCGTATCGACTTGATTCGTGGAGTTACCAGAAGTTCAGCTTAGTAGAAGGATGTCTCCTAGAGAATAATTTGGTGAAGCAGCTAAGGATTCTTTGGAGAGGGATTGACCACACCTAATTTTCTGGTGAGGATTCTGTTAAGGTGTTTTGACCAAGTAGAATGGTTCACTAAGATTTTATAGATATGGTGAACTGTGGATGATCAAGTTTGTGCTCGAGTTTCTCCGATGGCATTCTCATCTGTTCAAGATCAGAATTGTGCAGCGAAAGCAAGATAGCAACTATTCTAGAATGGGAGCAATCCGGGAGTTGTAATTTTCTTGGAGTAGAGGATTTCTATAGGAAATTCAAGTGTATCTCTAAGTATGAAGAATTTTTCAGGATTTGGAGGTAAGGTTGTCAAGTGCAACTGTTTGACTATTTCAGATAGGAGAGGTAGTGCGAAGTTCTCTAATGTTTGTAGAGTAGAGTTGTGTTTTGGATTTCGGCATATTTTTGAGAAACCATTTTGTTGAGTAGGATCCGGAAATTGGTTTGATGTTGGTCTAATCTGTTTCAAGAAGCATCAGCAAGGGTTAAGCTGATCAGGAAGAATGAAGTGACTCAGGATCGTCAAAGGAGTTATGCAGTTAAGAATTGATGGAATTTGGAAATTGATGTTGAAATTGGATATTGTTTAAGTTTTTTTCCGATCAAAGGAGATATAAGATTTGGTAAGACTGGAGAGTAAGCTCCGGAAGTATTATGAGATTTTTCTATGTTCTTTGGATATTAGATTTTGATCCCCAGGATTGAGTTGCCAGTTCGGATAACTGGAATTCATTTTATTTCACATATCTCTGAGGAATATGTGTATGATTCATCGAGTGATGGAATCAGCAGTTCAGAAGGATTTGGTAGTTGGGATGATTTTTAGTTTAGTCTGATATTTTGTTCAAATTTGTGATCTAGATGGGAAGAAGTTCTAGATTTTTTGTAGATAGTTAGTTAAGATCCTGTAGAACGAGTATCCCGATATATATATATACTTGGGGAAACTCGAGGAAATTCTATCCAAAATTTTGTCTGGATAGTTAAATTTGTTTGATTAAATTGTTTGCTATGATTGTTAGAATATGATTGATATGTATGGTTGCTGTTTGAAATTAAAATTAAAATTTTGCTGGGTTATTAAATTATCTTTGCTTTTAAATTTCGGGGACGAAATTATTTTAAGGGGGAAGGAATGTGATATCCCGGAATTTTGGCAATATCAATTTAATAATCTTTATAAATAATTAAATTGATTTGTTGATTTATTTTATAAATTGACAAGTTTATTCATTTTAAAAGGTTAATAACATTTTAATTGGCAAGTTTATTTCTTTTGAAAAACTAATATCATTTTAATTTGGGAATATCTTTTCTAACAATTTTAAATTGGGAAGATTTATCTTTCTAAAACCTATATAAATGTTTTATATTTATAATGTATATATATATTGATATATATAGGGAGTCTTTAATTTAATAAAACTATGTTTTCAAATTATAATATATATGTATATATATATATATATTGTTATTTGAAGTTATGTATTAAAATGCAATATGATGATTATCAAAACTAATGTTAAAATTGTTTTCCACTTAGGATAATATTTATATATATTGAAATGAAAAAGTATTGATTTGAATTTAATAAGTATTTTCAAACTTTAATATATATAATTTGTAATTTGAAAGGTAAATTTGATTTAATACTTTTGGAAATGATATTTAAGATTTAAATCTAAGGTTCATTTGTTTTAATATTCTTTCATTTTATAAATTGTTCTAAATTTTTATATAAAGAGTTAAAATAAATTTCTCAAATTTATAAACATATGATTTGATCAAAAATATAAGTTAGTGTTCATATGAATTTGCTTTTGTATTTATTAAAATCTAAAACTTGTTTACTAAAAGATAAGTATACACATTTTATATTTATATGAATATTTCATAAATATATGTATATAACTTAAATAAGTTTTAAATAGGAAAATAACATTTGTAAATATTAATAAAACATTAGAGAATAAATTTTGTAGATATGAACTAAACATAAAAACACTTGTAAACATTATATTGTGTGTTAAAGACAAATGTAAATTAAATAGCATATGTGTAAGCAAATTAGAGCATTAAAGTGACAAGTGTTATTCCCTTGATAATTAAATTTAAAATTTAATTGAAAAATTAGAACGTGAGTTTTAATCTTCAGCTAAATATTTTCTTCATTTTCAACCCAAACACAAAATGAATACAAATGCAAAACAAAGAATAAAAGAAGTGAAAAATGGAACCTGGAATTCAATCTGAAACAAGAAGAAATAAGCTGGATATTCAAATACAATCAAGAGGAATTAATCAACATGCTACTGGATCCAAACAACAATAACAGGATGTAAAACATCAACATGCAATTCAGATTCATCAAGCAAACAATTCAGTAATTAACATGCAGTGAAATTCAAAAGCTTATGAACTAGCCTGGAAACAGTTTCCACCCTCTGCATATATTGGTGAGTAAATAGAATTTTAAAAACAGTTTTAAATTCTGGATTTCAACTGTTCTTATGAATGAATAACATGATGTTATCTGCAATATTTGAATTATATGGAATGCATGTTTGAATGATAAATACTTGTGTTGTTAGAACTTATACTCTGTGTGATAATAACAGGATTCATTTCATAATAAAATCAATAACTCAAAGTTGAATGTGAATTGGCTAATGATTTATAAATATAAGTTGTTTGTAATCAAGTAATCTATCACCTAAAAATAATTACAGGTTTTAAAAGTGAATAATTGGCTTTGAATTTTTGAGTTTACAGTAAATTTTCAATTTGGGTCGAAAATTTAACAAAACAATTTTAAGTTTTGATTACATAATTGAATTCGTAATGTTAAATCATGAATTTTAATGGTTGAAATATAATTTTTAGATTAATATTTGGAGTGGATTCTTGGGTTGACTTTTTTGGGTAAATTGATCAATTCACGGCGAACAACGGCGAAGTTGGGGACGTGTTTGAGCTCAAAGGTGGAGGGGGCAATGGAGATCATAGGAAAAATAAATTGGGAATTTATTAAGATTCGAGTTGGCCGATAATTGATGGATTAGGGTTTAACACCCTGTGTTTTGTCGTTGATGTTCATTTGATCTTCGCGGCGATGAGGGGCTATCGGAGTCCATCGCGAGTGGTTCTGGAGGTGCGGGAGGTTGCGACGTGGCCTAGGGAAGGATCGCGTGGCATCTCGTGGCAAGGGTCAGCGGCGGCAACAAATTTTCTGATGATATTAGGTTCAGGCAGTTGGGTTCGAGGGTCAAAAATTGATGCTCGATCGTATCGAATTTTCTGGGTTGAGCGTTGAGTTGTAGGAGTCGAGTGCGACTTGGTGGAGGCCGGAGAAGAGTTCGCCATCGACCATCGGTGATGTGCACGTTTACGTGCACGATTTCGTGCTCTGCAGTGGGTTTTGGGGAGAACGAAGGTTGGGCTCGAGTATTCCTCCGGGTATTTGTTGAATTGGCTCGGAGCTGGTATAGGGTTGGGGTAACTCGGGGTAAACGCGGGTTTTAACAGGGTTTTGCTCGGGTTTTAGGTGAACAGGTTTTAGCATTTAACAGTATGTTTTTTTTTAGTTTGAAACAAAGAAAATTTTATTTTGTAAAGGATTAAAGTTTTAAAACGAAAGTTAAACAAGTTTTTACTTATAAACTAAATTTGTTTCAAGTTAAGTTTCAAACAAGTTTTTATATTTTAAAATATGAAAGTTTTAAAATAGAATAAGTTTTAAAGATTTAAAGGTTTAATTTAAAATGTGTTTAATTATTAATTGATTTTTTTTAAATGTTATATTTTACTGTAATTAAGGTTTATTAATTAATAATTAAAGAATAATTTATCAAGGATTAATTAATTTGTTTAAAGGGTAATTAAGGATGAGTTACTCAGTTATGATTTAAGAAATGAATGTGATTTATTTAAGTTAATTAATTTGTTAATTAATTAAGGATAGTCACTTGGTAATTGATTAAGTGTAGTTACTTAATAAGATTGGTTAAGTATAATTACTTAGTGTAAGTAATTAATAAATGAATTACTATATGTAATTGGTGAATTTAATCAAAAAGGATTTATAAAAGAAATTAAAGTAATTAAGAATAGTTAATTACTGTTAATGATTATTTAAGGTTGATTAATGGAAGTAATTAATTAATGCATGATTAATTAATGTAATTAATTAAGGAATAATATAATTAATTATAGTTAATTAATTAATTAATGTAATTAATTAAAGATCATTAATTATTGTAGTTAATGAGAGTAATTAAAGGTTAATTACTATAAATGATTAAGAATAATTAATTTGTTAAATTAATTAAAGGATAATTACTTTATGTAATTAATGGATAATTTAATCAAGAGTGATTAATGGTTAATTAATTAAATGGTTGTAATTAATTAATGGTTGATTAAGCAAGGTTAGGAATTAATTCTTAAGTAATTAATTTAATTTAAGTTGATTAAATTAATTAAAATAGAGATTAATAAATGGTTGCTTATGAATGATGCTTGAGTAGAATGTCTGATTTGGTTGATATCTATTGGATGATATACTATGATATATCTGTGATAAATGTGTGATATTTATCTATGTTAATGCTATGTGAATTCAAGTATTAAATTGAATTGAATTGTTTAAACCTTTAAACAACTTGGCCTTAAAAGATACGTTTTGGATTTCGATGAGACCGGGATCGGGTTTCCGTATACCGGTATTCCAGGTCTGGAGACCCGAATACCACATCGATCCAAATTAACGATAGGTCGTGAATCTCAAGTGAAGATGAAGATTCAGAGTGCAAGGGTTATTGTCGTTAACTCTGAGGGTGATTCCAAAACGAGTGTAACGAGATAATGCCTTCGGTTTCGTTCGAACCCGGAACGAACTTGTATGGATTGAATGCTTTCAGCACATCGTCAGGCGGACGATGAGCATTCTAAGTGATATGTTCTGATTAAAGGTAATCGTAACCTCAAGCCTCATCAACCGGGAATGGCTAAAACAGGGGAGGTGCAGCAAGGCTTCGTGGGTAGCACCCACTGAGAGCAAGATAGATCTCTGTCTAGAGGTCCCTTTTCTTTTCGGCTTAGTGTGTGGTTGGTCGCGCCAACTACGGGGTTATCTTGTTCGGGATTATCCAGTAAGGGATGGTTCCGGCTTTGTGTTGCAGGGGAGCGGGCGTACTCCTCGGTACGGTGATCTAGGCCACGTACTGTGACGGGCGGTACCCCAGTAGCCCTGCCATTGTATGGAATCCAAACTCCAATAAGTGCCGTACGTATTAGTTGTGCCCAACTATGTTGGAATGTGAGATGTAAGCATTTCAGCTATTTCTGTATTTTACTTGAAAACCCTAGACCCTATTATAATACAATCAGATTTCCTATCAAACGTTTTAGTTAGCGTAAGGTAAAAACTTACCCATGTTTATTTGTGGGGAGTCTTACGTGATACTTTTGTTTTCAAAAGTTTTCAAAGTTAAGCAATCTAACCGTTTACTCACACCAGACCCATGTCTGACCCAAGTGTTTATTTTCTGTTTTATTAAACTCTTGGGTACTCAATATTGTATTGAGTAGTCGAGGGATTCAGATTAGCTTTGACGAATTCTGGAGGAGATTTGGAGCAGGAGGCTTCACCGTGTAGATATATGATGATTCCGCTGTGTATATGTTGTGTCTGTATCTGTGATACTTGAGTTGTATGAATTAGACAGATGTTTATAACTGTCTAATATGTGTTGTATAAGTTGTGTAACTCTGATGTATATGATACTATGTAATATTTTATATGATATATTATATTTCATTCGTTCCGCTGTGAGTTTCTGATGTTGTTGTTCTTTCTTCTTTTCTTTCTTTTCTTCTTCTATCCCTTTCTTTCTTTATGATGATACGACTTTTTGTGGAGAAAAAGTCGGGTTGTCACAAGAATTGACAGACAAGTGAACCAGCTGGTAATACATTAAGACTAGAGAATTGAAACGTCCAATTATTAAATTTTCTAGGAATATTAAAAGGCTACTAGTGGCTATACAGTTTACACGGCTGAGGAGTTTAAAAGACAAAGGAAAATAAAAAGGCACGAAAATGGATACCGATACAGAAATTGTTTTACTGATTTTACGGCGTACCAGACCCCGAAATATATAAATGAGTATACTACGGAGATCAGCACGACGAGACGATCAAAATGGCATACATATATCAGTGGTACGTCCATCCTATCAAAAGTCGATATCGATAAGAAAATGCTGCTATTTTGTCGAAAATAAGATCGACGAAGCAATAGAAGTCAAAATTTGGAAAAACGACAAACTGACATTTTGCTCAGAAGATGGTTTAGAATTTTTCTATGTAAAAATATTTGGGTTTTGAAACATTTTATTTTCATCACTTTTTAACTGATTAAATTGAAGTAAATTTACGCGCGAAATAAACTTCCAAATTTTTGGACGAAAATTTACCAGTTGCTATGTTTAATTAGACGTATTTCAAATATCAAATTTTTATTTCAAAATTTTATCATTTTAAATTTCACAAAATTTCAACTAACTACGTTATTAAAACAGTTGAAATTTACGGGTCGTTACACTCTCCCCCACTCAAAACTTTTCGTCCCCGAAAAGGAACGAGGTAGGAGAATAGAAACAACCAGAAAGAAAAACAGATTTGAAATACAAAATAACAATTAATTTAAACCATATAAATTCAAATTTAAATTAATTGGTATTCAATAACTGATTTAATCCATTTGATTTCACTAAAACCAATTTCAACTATTTCTAAATTCATTATCTTATTATCCAATTATCTTCAATTTACAATTTCTAAAATCATAAATTTAAATAGTCTTTTATTATAATCATATTTTCTTCAACTATTTAAATTTTTCTTTATTCCAAATTACTGTTAAATTTATTCTACTTAATATATCTACTCACATATATTTAACCCGTATAAATTAATTTAAAACATAAAAGTTTCGATTTAAATTAGTTTACATCTATTAATTTCTTTTAAATTCAAGGTATTTTCATATGTTGATCAAATTTCAATTTATTAATTCTTTCTAAATAAATTTATTTCATTATTAACTGAGTTTACTTATTATCCTATCTAACTCTATTAACATCTTTATAATCAAAATTTAGTGTATAACATTTATTATAAACACTCAAATTTTATTTATAAATTCAATTTATATTATATATTATCCAATTACATATTCAACTTCTGAATGATTTAGGTAAGTTGTATTAGAATGCAGTTGAACAATTATACAAATAAAATTTTCCAAATTCAATTATTCAAATTTAAATATTTATTCCAAATTTTGGTCTTATTTATAATTAAAATCATCCTTTAACAAAATTTAAGAATTAGGTTTCCGATTAACTTTAAACAATTTAGAGATATATATAATATATTTATATCAAATCAAATTAAATTTTAAAATAAGATACCTATATATATGTAAATCAAAATATACTGAAGAAATTCAAATCAAAATATTTTTCAAAACAACCATAGCAAAACTACAGAATAGTATCTCCACTTCGAAACTCGAAAATGAATGTCGATGATGCGGCCGTCATCACCGAAATTATTTTCCAGCGACAAAGAGAAGAGCACTTGATTAAACATCTAAAATTTATATGAAATGATTTTATTCGAAAATACTTTCAATAATATATACTTTAAAATTTTAAAACAAAGTTCCAAATCACCGGAAACTAAATTCTCAAATTTCTGAATTAAATTCATTTCAAATTCCAAATCAATTTATAAACCGTATTTATAAATTTATTTAGAACAATAAATGATAATCAAATATTATTATTTCAAACAAACAATTTAATTAACTTATTAATTTCCAGAAAATTTTACTTATATTTTTACAATATAATCAACAAATTTATTTCATTTACCAATTTGAAAATAATATTGTGTCAGTTTGCTCTGTTCAAGTGTTTTGGAAATCCTATCGATAGCGTTGATCAGACGAATCGATCGAAAACCCAAATCAACATCAACAACTCAAACAACACAATATATTTTAAAACATTTTTATATATTAGTTTACAAATACATTTCTTTGCTCGACGATACAGGAATGAATTTTCAAAATAAGGATAGGGTTTCAAATTTGATGGACTCAAATTAAAGAGAATTCTGATTTGAATACAAGTTCGAAAGGAAAGATAAGATGATTCAATTAACAGAATCGGAAGATGGATAAGCTTATTTAATTTTACGGGCAACCATAACCGGGTCGACCGTGACTTCAAGAATAAGATCGATGCAGAATTTCGAGGTAAATCGACATTCGATCTCAAGAAAAAAATTCAGGTATAGCAGGAGATAGATAGCATCGTAAACCGAGGATACAGAAATCTCCGGTAAATCAATGCCTATTGTAAAGGAGTTTTGCTCCTTTACGAATCATACGAAGATTGGCGAGACCGCCGATCTATTATAGATATCATTCAAAATGGAGTTATAGGGTGCTCCAGAATTGAAAGAAGATTAATAGTGAAGGACACGAATGAATTTCGGAACCGAGGAGAACGTTCTAAAATTTCAAAGGAATTGAGTCAAAGGAAAAGATTGAAACTCGAATGAGAGTGATTCTGTAAATACATTTACCCTATATGTTAAGTTTTGCCTAGAGCTACCAAAGCTCTGATACCAACTGTAACGACCCGCTATTTTGGACCATTCGCGTCCATTATAAGTGTATAGGTAGACACTCATGCCGGAGTTGAATTGTTCAAAATACCGCGTTGTTAATTTAAATTTGGCAAAACTGAACATATAAAGTAAATAAATAATCACAGATCACAGACACAGAGTAATAAGTGCAGCGGAAATAAAAGAGATAGTAGTTCATGAAACTACTATATAAATATATAAAATACATCAGAGTTTTACAACAGAAGAGTAATACGATACATCAGATACAATCAGAATACATCACTGGAATCATCGAATACTGAAAGCAGAATAGATGGCTGGATCTTCAAGCAAAGCTCCAACTTCAAAGGTGAGTCTCGAATACTGGTACACTCCGTCTGACCCAAGCGTAAAAAAAAAACACAAGACACTCGAGTCAGGATTAACATTCTTATATTAATAAATCCAACTCAAGTGAAATAGCAATTGAAATACAAGTAACTCAAAGGTTGTTTGGAATAACCATCCTTTAAGGATCCGTTAAACTATCTACTAGGTAGTAATGTACGCTAAGTAGATAATGTCTATCAGTAATAATAAAGATATCAAAATAGCGTTAATGTGACGACCCGACTTTCCACTCCCGGAAAATCGCATCGACAGAAAGAAAGAAAGGGGTGAGAAATAGGAAAGAGAAGAAGAGAAAAGAAACAACAACAGATACTCACAGCGGAAACGAAACGAAATATAATATATCACATAAATATTACATAGTATCATATACATCATCTATCAGAGTTACACAGATTACACATCACATACTAGACAGTTATAAACATCTGTCTAGTTATTACATCTCAACACAATACAGATCAATACAAAGATCAACACAGCGGAAAACTACTATCTATATCTACAACGCCGAAGCCTCCTGCTCCATTGCTCCTCCAGATTACTCGTCAAAGCTAAACCTGAATCCCTTGGCTACTCGAAAAAATTTGAGTACCCAAGAGTTTATAAAACAGAAATAAACAACTTGGGTCAGACATGGGTCTGGTGTGAGTAACAGGTTAAACTTGTTTAACTTCAAAACCTTTTGAAAGAAAAGGTATCACGTAAGACTCCCCACCAATAAATATGGGTAAGTTTTTACCTTACGCTAACCAAAACATTTAATAGGAAATTCGATTGTATTATAATAGGTCTAGGGTTTTCAAATAAATATGAAATAGCTGGAATGCTTACATCTCACGTTCCAACATAGTTGGGCACAACTAAAATGTACGGCACTTATTGGAGTTTGGATTCCATCAATGGCAGGGCTACCGGGGTACCGCCCGTCACAGTACGTGGCCTAGATCACCGTACCGAGGATCACTCCCAATCCCCTGCAACACAAGGTCGGAACATCCCTTACTGGATAATTCCCGCACAAGATACCCAACGGTTGTCATGATTCAACCGCACACACTAAGTCGAAAATAGAAAGGGACATCTAGATAGAGGTAATCTTGTCCTACTTGGGTGCTACCCACTAACCTTGCTGCACCTCCCCTGTTTTAGCCATTCCCGGTTTGTGAGGCTTGAGGTCACGATTACCTTAGAAAAGAACACATCACTTAGAATGCTCATCGTCCACCTGACGATGTTCTGAAAGCATTCAGTCCATACAAG
Organism: Allium fistulosum; assembly: GCA_030737815.1. NCBI lineage: Eukaryota > Viridiplantae > Streptophyta > Magnoliopsida > Asparagales > Amaryllidaceae > Allium > Allium fistulosum. Next base: position 1,153,637,877 of record CM060905.1, read on the forward strand.
TTCGTTCCGGGTTCGAACGAAACCGAAGGCATTATCTCGTTACACTCGTTTTGGAATCACCCTCAGAGTTAACGACAATAACCCTTGCACTCTGAATCTTCATCTTCACTTGATTCACGACCTATCGTTAATTTGGATCGATGTGGTATTCGGGTCTCCAGACCTGGAAATCCGGTATACGGAAACCCGATCCCGGTCTCATCGAAATCCAAAACGTATCTTTTAAGGCCAAGTTGTTTTAAAGGTTAAAACAATTCAATTCAATTATCTTTATACACTTAGAAAGATAATTCACAATAGATAATCAACATTATCAATATCATCAGATAATCCATATTATCACAATTCAATTAAACATCCATATCACATATCAGTATATATCTCATCAGAGATATCAAACAATGCAAAGCATTCAATATCATTTATCTATCTATAAGTAATGATTTATACTATCTCTAATTAATTTAAAGTGAATTAAATTAATTACTTCTTTCTATAAATCCTGATTACTTAACCATTAATTAATTTCAAATAAATTAATCATCCCCTAATTACCCTTTAATTGTACTTAGTTAATTTATCCTTTAATTAATTACTCAAATTAATTATCCTTAACCACTTATAGTAATTAACCTTTAATTACTTCATTAATTAATTAACTATAATTAATTAAATTAATCACTATAATTAATTATATTAAACCTTAATTAATTACAAATTAATCACTTCATTTATTAATTATTTCTTAATTAATCAATCTTAATTACATCATTAATTATATTAATTAATGATCCTTAATTACAACTTAATTATTAATTACTTTAATTAAATTAATTACATTAAGTAATTAACTTTAAATTAAACAACATTTATTAATCACCTTGATTAATCTTCAATCAGTAATTAACTACCCTTAATTACTTTCATTTACTAAATTAATTCTCCTTAATTAATTTCTTAATTAATCCCTTGATTAATTATTCAAAGTAATTAGACTTAAATTACTTTCCTTAATACATAACCATCAATTAATTACTTCAAGTAATTATCTTATTATTTACTTCCTAAATAATCATACCTTAATAATTACATTAAGTAATTATTTATCAAATCATCCATTGATTAATTTAAATTAATTAAACTTAATTAATTAACTTAAACTAAATCAAATTAACTTAATTAATTACAATAAGTAATTAATTTCATAATTACTTCCATTTAGTAATTATATTTAAACAATTTCATAAATGATTATCCTTAATTAATTAATCAAATTAATTATCAAAATTAATCACATTAATTAATTATTAAATAATCTCAAATTAATGACCTTCATTAACAATTATTTAATTACTTTTCTTAAGTAATTAACTTAGATTAACCATTATTAATTTCAAATTAATAAATCTTAATAACCAAATAATTAATCTCTAATTATTTAATTAATTAAGTGTTAACCATAACTTAATTAATATTTAATTACTTTATTAATTAATTCTTAATCATTAATTAATATTCTAATTATAAAATCCTTAATTACAAATTAATTAATCTTAATCACTAATTAATTAGTTTAAACCATTAATTACCTATTTAATTAATCCAAATGATTAATTAATCAATTAAATTAATTATCCATTAAATTTCCTTATAAATTTAATGAACACAAAACTCTAATTTACTTAAAAATAAAACTTTGTTCTTATTGATAATCAAGTTATCATTTACAAAGTATTTTAAATTCTTGATTATAAATTTATTAATCAAATCATTAATTAATTAAATTAATTAAACCATTTTAATTACCTTAAAGATTTAATGATTTAAACTTATTTATATTCAATCTAAAATTTAAACTAACCGGAATCTATATTAAAACTTTGATGTAAATTTTCTGTTTAAATATTGCTCTACAAATTTACATTCAATTTCAAAATTTAAGCAAACAGGTTTTTGTAAAAGCCTGGAAACACTAATAGTACTCGAGAACACCATAGATTACTTCGAGTCACCTCTCCAAAATCTTCGAGCATCACTCGATCAAAATTCAAGAAAAACTCGAGCCATACTTCTCTGTTAAAACCAACTTCACCCAGATATTCGATCGCGTGCACGTGCACACCCCATTGCCAGAGCTCCGATCATCGATGACGACCCCAACACATCGGCGATCGACCACAAACTCGATTACGACCATCACCTCTTCTATCTATACTCGAAATCGAGATCGAGTATTTCGAGCCCCAACTGGAATACATACTTCCTCCAAAACCTGGCAACAATCCCTTGTTTTCGAAATCACGATCACCAGAATGCTAGCGACTTCGGCGACGAGTTCGTCCATGTCATAACTTCAATTTCCCAGAGATCTATTGAACTCGATCGACCAGAGACGTCGGGGAAGACCAATTTCCGATTACTACAAAAATTAGGGCTAAAACCCAATTCTGATCACCGCCGCCTCCAAAATGTTTAGAACACCTTCCAGATAATTTTCCTCTGATCTTCGATCCTTCCTCCATCAACACTGAAGGTCCCAGCCTCTACGATCAAACAGATCACCAGGAAAGCCCCAAAATACAAATCCTGAACAAACTCGAACTGCTCGTTCGATTCAATTCTAAAAATTATGATTTTAGTTTTAAAAATCATGTTTTTGTTTAGGGTTTGAGTTTATATACCTGAACTAAGTAATTATGAATTTTGAGTTTTGCCAAAACTTAAGCTTGTACTGTTCTTGTTATTTTTCCAGAGCAGATTTAATTTGTTTAGCTTTCATAAAATTTTAAAGTTTAATCTATGCTTAAACAAACAAATTTTATTTGAATTCTAAGAGTTAACAGAATTTATTTAAAGAGATAATGGATTCTTTGAAACAGAACTTGGTTTTGAAACTGGAAAAATGTTACAGGTATTTCACAACATGCACTCATCTAACATCCAAATATTTACAGAAATTTCATATATGTATACTAACATTCTCACTTCAGAGATTTACAGGTAACCACATTTATACTTAAGCATTTTAGAATAGATGCTACTCCCCTAAAACAAATGTTGAACGGAGCACTTAAACAGCATGCATAAAATATCAACATTCACTTATGCAGTATACACTTATACTCAACCATACTAGCATTCAACCCAATTGTATTTTAAATTTTTAAAAAGTTACTCACCTGAAATAAAATGAAACAGAGCCTTATAATTTGAAAATCTTGAAACTGTTTTTGACTTAAGACTGGAATGCCTCTTTGAATCTTTAAACTTGCATGCCTCACTTGATTTAAGAACTTGAGTTGTTGAAGCTTAAATTGCTTTAATCTAAATGCATGCTTGTTTTCCAGGTTGAAGAAATGAATGGAGACTGATTTTTGAAGATGATGCAGAGCATCTCCTTTTTGCTTTGAACATGATTCCAGAGATGAAAGAATTTCAGCAGGCTTTGATTTCAGATTTTAATTTAGAGAATTTGTTTGAGTTTTGGTTACTGATCTGATTTTCAGATTTGTATTTAGAAAAAAATCTGAGTTTACCTTGTTTTGAGAAGAAAAATAGAAAAAATGAAATAAGGGAATGCATATGTATATATGTAAGTGAATTTATGATTTTATAAAAATAAAAGAAAATGAAAAATAAATAAGACACTTGTCATAAACATTGATTACTTACATTACACATGTTAAAACAAGTCATTAGATAAAGACACATGTCTTTTAAGTATTTATCTTATTTCTATTTATTTTAAAGTAATTAAAAAGCCTTTTTCTTATTTATTAAACACTTATCTATATATATAAATCATTTTAAAGAAACAAAACCAATTATATTTATAATTAAAAGTTATACAAATATTATAATATCCAAACAATTTAAATATTTATTCTCTTGAATTTCAAAGCTTAAATTCAAATTCAATTAAATTAAATCCTAAGATTCAATTCAAAAAGTCAAGTTATATATATATATATACATATATAACTATTTATTCAATTAAATAACAATTTCATATTCTTTAAAATCCATTCATATTAATAAAAATAATACATTATACTTATTATATGAAATTAACATATTTGATATTTAAATAATTTATATAAGAGATTATATTATCAAGTGATATTTTAAAAAGAAACAAAACAAGCCTTTTTGTTAACTCTTATATAATTTTAAACTTAAGTAAAAATATCTTAAGCAATTAAAGTATTTTAAAACTATAAATTTACTAATTTAAATAACTTTGAAAAGTCATATTAAATTAAATCTAAATTCCCAATTTACCCAAAGCTTCTATTTACAATATATATAAATAAATATATATATTCAAATAGAAAATATCTTATTAACTTGTAAAAGATAAAATCACCAATTAATACTAATTTAATCAGATTATTAAATTAAATTCAAATCTTATTATCAAAGATCATCAATATCAATTTAATTATTTAACAGATTATTAAATTGATATTGTTAAAATTTCCGGGATATTACATTCCTTCCCCCTTAAAATAATTTCGTCCCCGAAATTTAAACAAAGGTAATTTAATAATCTAATTAAAGATTTTAATTCAAAACACAAGCATATACTATCAACCATATGCTAACAACCATAGCAACCAATTCATCCAATCAATCAAATCTAACTATCCAGACAAAATTCTAGATAGAATTCCTCGAGTTTCCCCAAGTATATATATACCGGGATACTCGCTCTACAACAATCTAAACTACTAAGCTATAGATCTCCTACTCATCTAGATCTACAGAACTAAACAGAATATCAGACTGCAGACGAGTCTGACTCAACAACTAAACCTTCCAGAACTGCTGATTCTAAAACCAGAGATAGATCTTACACGTACCCCTCAGAGATACATAAAACTCAATGAATTCCAATTGTCCAAACTGACAATTCAATCCTGAAGACCCAATACTTATCCAAATCAGAACACAGAAGAGATCCAAACATAACTTTACTTCACAACATCAGTAGATTCCAAACTTACTTCTCCTATCCAGAGAAATACTCCAAACTGCTTTCGCTGCTCAATTCTGATCTGAGGTAGAACACAAGCACAGACTGGACAACTCATTCCAGAAATAAGGTTCACTGATCCATAAATAAAACTCAGATACTTCATCAAAACTTGAGTTGCTGCACCAACTCCATCTCTAGGAAACATCCTTCAACTAGACTGAACTACCGGTACTACTCCTGGAATCCAGTCGATAAGAAAACTCAACCTTCAGATGCGGACAACTCCTGACTTCTCTGAAGACACTCAGAAAAACTCTGATAACCCAAGAGAACCCTCAAACTATCGCAAGTCACTTTTGCGATCAACCCAGCCTATTTCCAAAGAAAACTGTTCCTCTTAACAAATCAGAACAGCCCATACTTAACTATCCAATCCATCTAAGAAATGGATGCACCCTGCTGCTTCTGAATTTCACTCTAGAAAAACTACTCAGCCAGAAAACTTCCTGCCAACACAGAATACTCCGAGCTGCACTGCTGACACTGATGCCAAGGACTTTCTATCCAAAGATCTTTGAGAAACTCGAACTCCAAACCAAACAGAAATACCATGCTGAACTCAGCCATAACACTGAAACAGACACACTTCCTTAAACTCGTTCCAAAGAAAACATCTTCGGGAACATCCATCGTCACTGCATCTCATCACACAGCTACTATTACCTGAGGTATCAAGATACCATCACTTGCTTCTGTTCAACCGATAGATCCAAACTCTACTCATCCAACTTTACAGATAAACTCCGAACCTTAACAGGTTTCCTTCAGAGATTCGATGAAATCCTTCATCACAGCAAAACTTACTCGAGACAGTATTGGGTCTACAGTCTCGATAAATACACTTCCAACCTTAATTCCAACCATTGGTAGTCGTGTTTCACACACCACTACCTTATCTACCTTTAAATCTTATATTGGAGAACCTGTACGGGTAACCCAACAATATAGGTAGAATATATATATAGTTATATAAAAATTACAAATACGCTCTCTCACGATAGATACCACTCCAGAGCTAGGTATTCACTCAACCAATAGCTCTGATATTCACTTAACCAAAAGCTTAGGCATTCGCTCAACCTAAGCTCTGATACCACGTGTGACGACCCGAGGTAGTGGCCACCGGTAGTGTAACGACCCGCCATTTTGGACCATTCGCATCCATTATAAGTGTATAGGTAGACACTCATGCCGGAGTTGAATTGCTCAAAATAACGCGTTGTTAATTTAAATTTGGCAAAACTGAATATATATACAGTAAATAAATAATCACAGATCACAGACACAGAGTAGTAAGTGCAGCGGAAATAAAAGAGATAGTAGTTCATGAAGCTACTATATGAATATATAAAATACATCAGAGTTTACAACAGAAGAATAATACAATACATCAGATACAAATCAAATACAACGGAAGAGTAACACGATACATCAGATACAAATCAGAATGCATCACTGGAATCATCGAATACTGAAAGCCGGATAGATAGCTGGATCTCCAAGCGAAGCTCCACTCCAAAGGTGAGTCTCGAAAGCTGAACCACTCAGTCTGACCCGAGCGTAAAGCAAACACAAGACACTCGAGTCAGGATTAACATTCTTATATTAATAAATCCAACTCAAGTGAAATAGCAATTGAAATACAAGTAACTCAAAGGATGTTTGGAATGACCATCCTTTAAGGATCCGTTAAACTATCTACTATGTAGTAGTGTACGATAAGTAGATAATGTCTATCAGTAATATAAAGATATCAAAATAGCGTTAAGTCATGGCCCATTCCACCCTTAACACATTTTTATTCCCACAAGCATATACAAGACCGTAGTTTCCCCAAAACCGGAAGTCACCAGAGGGCAATACATATACTCAAGGTACAAAACAAATTCGTAGTGGTCGCGCATAAATGGAATACAAGTATGACAAGGCACATGAGACTATACCCAAGATAGTGATACTACCGTTCGCCTGATCCGGGCTGGTGAGAACGCAACGCCGCAACGCCCGCAACACCGTGAGACAACACTCCAAAAATCAAGGGTGCACCAATCGACAACAAGTATAAGTAGTTCGAAGAAGTGTGTCCACTTGAGGTATCAATCCTCCATTGGCCCGGCACAGCTCCTGTTTTAGTCATTTCCAATTTGACACAAGTGTCAAGGTTATCCATTATCGTTCTCTTTCTTCCGTCAACACGAACACCATTCCAACCACTTCATTCTGGATCATCACTCCGCGTATAGTTATTAAAGTGGTTTTCGGTTTAGATAGAGAGTATATCCATAACCGAATTCCGGTCTCTTTAATAACTTCCGTAATTATTACACCGATTGGTCGTTTATATATTTCAAAAAACCAAATCAATTTCAATTTCAATTTGAATTCGAAAACCAACATTTCATTTGTCTTTTAGAACCAATTTCCATACTTTACGTTTCAAAACTTCTAAATTTACCATTTCAAAATCTTATAATTCAACTTCAAATTTCTGTTTAAAAGCAATTCAAATATTGATTCAAGTTCATATATAAGTTTCATTTCGAAATCATTTAAATCAATTTAGTTTTAACATCCAAATCAATTTTCATTCATTTGTCGATTTCATTCAATATCGTTAATTTATCATTCAAAACAATTTCTATTAAACTTCTCATTCATTAAATCAATTACTAAAGTTCAACTTCATTAAATCGAAACTTACAATTTTGAATTAAATTCAAATCGTCAAATCAATTCTTTAATTTACAAGTTTTACACTAATTTCAGTAAATCACAATTTATTTCTTGTTAAAGAAATTCCACTTCACTTATTTACTTACTTAAATAATTTTCCAAAACTTAATTAATAAAGAAACTCAATTTCAATTATTTACGAAGTAAATTCACTTATTCAAAAGTTCAATTTTCGTAATAAAAAAATTCAATTCAATTTAATCATTAAATAATTCAATCTTATTTAATTATTAAATAATTCAAAACTTAATTATTATATAATTTCAAAGTTTAATAATTTCAAACTTAATTATTAAATCATTTCAAAGTTTAATTCAATCATTTCTCCAATTAAACATTGTTCTTTCATCAATTTCATTTTTAATATTCTGTTTCAGATTTTTAAATATTAACATTTTTCTTTCATTAAAAATTCAATTTCCAACTTCATTTCGAAACCATATTATTTATTCAAATAAAATCTTCATTTTATTTTTAAATCAAATTATTGACCAATCGGGTTTTTATTTAATTTCCTTTCCTAGGTCAAAGTTCAATTTTTGGGTATTTATCATTTCAACCCGATTCCAATTCAATTCAAAATCAAAATATAACAAAGGGAACTTGCAGTGTGATAACTGGGATGATGTCAAAGTAAATAAACAAGCAATAACAACAATCAATAACAATCCAATAATCAATTCAAATAATCCCGAAATAATCGTACTAATTCGCATTGTTATTTGTACGAATTAATATAATTATTTCTAGAATCTACACTATCATTTCATGTAGATTAAAGATTATTACATTACGATTTTCACTTGTCATCTATTTACAATTTCATACATCATCAATTTAACAACCTACATTCAAATGGTTCAAGGTGTAATTCCATATTTCTACGAGTCAATAAATTCAACAGTTAAAGGGGTCATATTATACAAATGTCAGTTAATCAATTTTAACATTTAACTGTCCTATATCAAGTTCAATTTCATACTATTTATCAATTTAACATTAACAATTTAACGTCCAATATAAACATCAACAATCAATCAATTATCAGCCAAACTGTATTATCATCGCACAAATAATTAACAGATAAAGGTGTCAGATGTCACAGGTGAACTGATACAGGTAATAGCATATAAAACAGTGTAATTAACTAACAGCAGCCTATTTCAATTGTCGTTTCAATTGAAATCAAATCTAATAAATAAAAGAACGTTAATCGTGAGTGAGTGCTCACCTTTCGAGGCTAGAGAGATTCGACGATAGACGGAGTTACGATTTCAAGCACGAATTCCAAATCAAAGCAAGATTGGGCGAATTCGACGATCATGGCTGATAATAAGATAGTCGAATCAAATTAGGACTGGATTGATGAAGATAACCGATATATATGAAATCAAATATACAACTATAAATATAACTATATAAAATGAAATATACTTATTTCTCTTCAAATCAATAATTTAACTTTAGTGATAAAATAAAATAAAATCTATATCATTTATGGTAGATTTGGAAGAATCATACATTAACAAAATTTAAATCTAAATCATTTCACTAGTCAATAAGCTACTAGCTAATATAATGAAATCTTATCCATACTAATATTATAAACTAGCATGTATATATTTTAAGAGAATCTAACAGTAAAACAAAATAAACTTTATAACATAAACCAAATGTATATATAAATATGATTCCAAAAATTAGTCAAAAAAAACAAACATCTAAAATCAAAGGTATATATACATTATTATTTAAAACCAATACTTATATATAGATACTTTAAAAGTGGGATCCAAGTAAATTTTATTTTATATTTAAAATATCTATACATATACTTTAAAATTAAATTTCCTTTACATCAAATCTGGAATATACATAGTATAAAATCACAGTATCTACAAATAGCAAACCCATACATATCATATAAACAAATATACTTACACAAAATCAACACTCAGATAGGTACACTTATTAGAAAATGCAAGACACTTAATATATATTATATATAATATTCACTGCAAAACCCAATCATAACATTATACATAAATCTTGCTTTCTGTGATATACATACTGTCGTATAAATGTAACTTTATTTAAAATATAACCATTGTAAGCACTTAGGTAATGCACAAATAACATATATATATAAATCGAATTTTTAATACCTTACAGTAACAGTTTACTAAAACATATATATTTATGCGACTTATATATACCCAGCACGTATACATATTATAACAGCAGATCAACCTATATTTCATACTTAATACGTAACAACAACTTATATTATATTTCAAACAAACAACTTTTATAAATTCATAACTTTATAACTTGTAACTGTATAAACAACATAACTTAACTTAGATACTGCAACTATTTGAAAAGAAAACCTTTAACATAAAATGTGTATAACTGCATAAACTTTATAGCTTATATAAACAACAACCAGGCTATAGAACTTAAATAAAATAAGATGTAAACTGACGTATAACTTTATAGTATATGCATCACCTTTCAAAACAAAAGTTACAAACCCGTTTAGTATAAAACTATATATATAATAACAACATATAACATCATACCATAAACCAACATAACATATATATTAACCTATAACAAGTTTACAAAACTTATAAAATCAACATACAATATGGTAAAAAAAAAAATAAGAAAATATATATATATATCACAACTTACTGCAATACCTTTATATATATAGGATGCCTTCAAAGATCTCAACGAAGCAAAGGAACATGGTGGCCGAGATCTGAGGCGGAGGTGGCTGCTGGGTGGTGGACGGCGTGAGCAGGTGTTGGAGGCAACTGGGTTGGTGGGACGCGAGGTTGGCTCGGGGTTGTTGGAGTGAAGGGGAAGAGGCGTGGGGTTGCGTGCTTGCATGGGGGGTGGCGGTCAGGCATGGAAAGACGACGAAGATAAGGCGAGGGGTCGGTTCAAGGCAGGCGGAAGTGGAGGGTGGGCATGGAGGTGCTGACGTGGATTCTGGGTGGCCGATGATGCAAGGCGGGCGTACGGCGGAGGAAGCAGGTCGGAGGGAAGGAAGAGGAGCTACATCGACAGAGGGTGATGAAGATGGTGGTGGGGAGCAGTCTACATGCCGTGGGTTGCTGCTGTTCGGCGGTAGGGGTTTGGTTGGGCTGGCTCACGTGGGTGACATGAGGGTGAGGCCATGGTGCTTGGTCAAGTGGAGGAGAGAGCACGTGCGAAGGAGGAGGCAGAGGCTGTTCCGATGGGGTGGGTTGGCAAATGGTGTTAGGGCGGCGGATCGAAGGTAGGTGATGGTTTCTGGCTATGGAGCGGAAGCATGCAGGGAGGGAATGGATTTGGCCACCTTGGTTGGAGAGTAGGAAATGAACAGGTAAGGGATGAGAGAAAGAATGTGAAGAGGAGAATGAAGAAGCTACAGAAACACAAAAGAATGCAAAGATATGAAGTGAGGCTTGGATTATGCAAACGTAAAGAAAGATTATAGTGTATAAATGTTTCTCTGGAATGAAAGGTCACAATGAAATTGATAACATGGGAAACTAAAAAAATTATTAAATTTTCTAGGAATATTAAAAGACTGTACAATTCCCGATAGATAAACCAATGGTCACAAGCAAACCAAAAGGCATGGAACCGGTATCGATACGGTAGGCGTTACGCATAGTGCAACGTACACCGGAACACCGAATTTGACAATCGAATATACCGTAGAGATCGGCACGACGAGACGATCAAAACGGTATATAGAAATCAGTGGTACGACCATCCGATAAAAATCGATATCGGTACCAAAATGCTGCATTTTGCAGAAAATAAGAACGACGGAGCAATAGGTGTCCGAATTTGGAAAAATGACGAACTGACATCTTGCTCAGAAGATGGTTTAGAATTTTTCTATGTAAAAATATTTTGGTTTTGAAAACGTTTTATTTACAACGCTTTTTAACTGATTAAATTGAAGTGAATTTACGCGCGAAATAAACTTTCGTATTTTCGGACGAAAATTTACCAGCTGCTATGTTAAACTAGACGTATTCCAAATATTAAATTTTCATTTCAAAATTTTATTGTTTAAAATTTCACAAAATTTCAACTAATTACGTTATTAAAAAGTTGAAATTTTACGGGTCGTTACATTCTCCCCCACTCAAAACTTTTCGTCCCCGAAAAGGAACGAGGTAGGAGAATAGAAACAACCAGAAAGAAGAACAGATTTGAAATAAAAAAAATAACAATTAATTTAAACCATATAAATTTAAATTTAAATTAATTGATATTCAATAATTGATTTATTCCATTTAATTTCACTAAAATTACTCCCAACTATTTCTAAATTCATTATCTTTTATCCAATTATCCTAAATTTAAAATTTCTAAAACCATAAATTTGAATAATCTTTTATTATAATCATATTTTCTCCATCAATTTTAAATTCTTCTCTATTCCAAATTACTGTTAAATTTATTCCACTTAACATATCTAATCACATATATTTAAACCATATAAATTAATTTAACCCATAAAAGTTCCAATTTAAATAAATTTATATTCACTAACTGCCTTTAAATTCAAGGTATTTTCATAAGTTGATCTAAATTCAATTTATTAATTAACCCTAACAAAATTTATTTTTCAATTATCTAATTATTCTATTTATCTCTATTAACATTTTATAATTAAAATTTAAGTGTACAACATTTATTATAACCACTCAAATTTTATTTATAAATTCAATTTATATTATATATTATCCAATTACATATTCAACTTCTGAATGATTTAGGTAAGTTATATTAGAATGCAGTTGAACAATATACAAATAAAATTTTCCCAATTCAATTATTCAAGTTTAAATATTTATTCCAAATTTTGGTTTTGTTTATAATTGAAAACATCCTTTATCAAAATTTAAGAATTAGATTTCCGATTAACTTTAAACAATTTAGAGATATATATAATATATTTATATCAAATCAAATTAAATTTTAAAATAAGATACCCATATATATATAAATCAAATTATACTAAAGAAATTTAAATCAAAAATATTTTTCAAAACAAACCGTAGCAAAGCTACAGAATAGTATCTCCACTTCGAAACTCGAAAATGGATGTCGATGATGCGGCCGCCATCACCGAAATTATTTTCCAGCGACAAAGAGAAGATCACTGATTTCAATATTTAAAAGTTCTTTGAAAACGATTTCTATTCGAAAATACTTTCAAAATTTTAAAAACCAAAGTTCGAAATCACCGGAAACTAATTTCTCAAGCTTCTGAATTAAATTCATTTCAAATTCCAAATCAATTTATAAACCGTATTTATAAATTTATTAAGAACAATAAATGATAATCAAATATTATCATTTCAAATAACCAATTTAATTAACCTATTTGATTCCAGAAAATTTAACTTATATTTTTACAATATAATCAACAAATTTATTTCATTTTCCAAATTTGAAAATAATATTGTGTCAGTTTGCTCTGTTCAAGTGTTTTGGAAATCCTATCGATAGCGTTGATCAGACGAATCGATCGGAAACCCAAATCAACATCAACAACTCAAACAACACAGTATATATTAAAACATTTTAAAATTAATTTACAAATACACTTCTTTGCTTGACGATACAGGAATGGATTTCAAAGCAAGGATAGGGATTCAAATTTGATTAATTCAATCAAAGAAAATTTTGATTTGAGAATAAGTTGGAACGAAAGATAAGGTAATTCGATTATCAGAATCAGAAGATGGATAAGCTTATAAAATTCACGGGCAACCTTAACCGGGTCGTCCGTAACTTCAAGAATAAGATCGATGCTGGATTCCGAGGTAAATCAACACTCGATCTAAAGAGATGGAATTCAGGTATAGCAGGGAATAGATAGCATCGCAAACCGAGGATACATAAATCTCCGGTAAATCAATGCCTATTATAAAGGAGTTTCACCACTTTTCAAATCATTCGAAGTTTGGCGAGACCGCCAAGTTATTATAGAGATCATTCAAAGTGGAGTTATTGGATACTCCAGAATTCAGACGAATGTGAATAGTGAGGGACAAGAATGAATTTCGAAACCGAGGGAACATTCCAAAATTCAAGGAATCGAGTCAAAAGGAAGAGATTGAAACTCGAATGAGAGTGATTCTGTAAATACATTTACCCCATATGTTAAGTTTTGCCTAGAGCTACCAAAGCTCTGATACCAACTGTAACGACCCGCCATTTTGGACCATTCACATCCATTATAAGTGTATAGGTAGACACTCATGCCGGAGTTGAATTGCTCAAAATAACGCGTTGTTAATTTAAATTTGGCAAAACTGAATATATATACAGTAAATAAATAATCACAGATCACAGACACAGAGTAGTAAGTGCAGCGGAAATAAAAGAGATAGTAGTTCATGAAGCTACTATATGAATATATAAAATACATCAGAGTTTACAACAGAAGAATAATACAATACATCAGATACAAATCAGATACAACGGAAGAGTAACACGATACATCAGATACAAATCAGAATGCATCACTGGAATCATCGAATACTGAAAGCCGGATAGATAGCTGGATCTCCAAGCGAAGCTCCACTCCAAAGGTGAGTCTCGAAAGCTGAACCACTCAGTCTGACCCGAGCGTAAAGCAAACACAAGACACTCGAGTCAGGATTAACATTCTTATATTAATAAATCCAACTCAAGTGAAATAGCAATTGAAATACAAGTAACTCAAAGGATGTTTGGAATGACCATCCTTTAAGGATCCGTTAAACTATCTACTATGTAGTAGTGTACGATAAGTAGATAATGTCTATCAGTAATATAAAGATATCAAAATAGCGTTAAGTCATGGCCCATTCCACCCTTAACACATTTTTATTCCCACAGGCATATACAAGACCGTAGTTTCCCCAAAACCGGAAGTCACCAGAGGGCAATACATATACTCAAGATACAAAACAAATTCGTAGTGGTCGCGCATAAATGGAATACAAGTATGACAAGGCTCATGAGGCTATACCCAAGATAGTGATACTACCGTTCGCCTGATCCGGGCTGGTGAGAACGCAACGCCGCAGCGCCCGCAACACCGTGAGACAACACTCCAAAAATCAAGGGTGCACCAATCGACAACAAGTATAAGTAGTTCGAAGAAGTGTGTCCACTTGAGGTATCAATCCTCCATTGGCCCGGCACAGCTCCTGTTTTAGTCATTTCCAATTTGACACAAGTGTCAAGGTTATCCATTATCGTTCTCTTTCTTCCGTCAACACGAACACCATTCCAACCACTTCATTCTGGATCATCACTCCGCGTATAGTTATTAAAGTGGTTTTCGGTTTAGATAGAGAGTATATCCATAACCGAATTCCGGTCTCTTTAATAACTTCCGTAATTATTACACCGATTGGTCGTTTATATATTTCAAAAAACCAAATCAATTTCAATTTCAATTTGAATTCGAAAACCAACATTTCATTTGTCTTTTAGAACCAATTTCCATACTTTACGTTTCAAAACTTCTAAATTTACCATTTCAAAATCTTATAATTCAACTTCAAATTTCTGTTTAAAAGCAATTCAAATATTGATTCAAGTTCATATATAAGTTTCATTTCCAAATCATTTAAATCAATTTAGTTTTAACATCCAAATCAATTTTCATTCATTTGTCGATTTCATTCAATATCGTTAATTTATCATTCAAAACAATTTCTATTAAACTTCTCATTCATTAAATCAATTACTAAAGTTCAACTTCATTAAATCGAAACTTACAATTTTGAATTAAATTCAAATCGTCAAATCAATTCTTTAATTTACAAGTTTTACACTAATTTCAGTAAATCACAATTTATTTCTTGTTAAAGAAATTCCACTTCACTTATTTACTTACTTAAATAATTTTCCAAAACTTAATTAATAAAGAAACTCAATTTCAATTATTTACGAAGTAAATTCACTTATTCAAAAGTTCAATTTTCGTAATAAAAAAATTCAATTCAATTTAATCATTAAATAATTCAATCTTATTTAATTATTAAATAATTCAAAACTTAATTATTAAATAATTTCAAAGTTTAATAATTTCAAACTTAATTATTAAATCATTTCAAAGTTTAATTCAATCATTTCTCCAATTAAACATTGTTCTTTCATCAATTTCATTTTTAATATTCTGTTTCAGATTTTTAAATATTAACATTTTTCTTTCATTAAAAATTCAATTTCCAACTTCATTTCGAAACCATATTATTTATTCAAATAAAATCTTCATTTTATTTTTAAATCAAATTATTGACCAATCGGGTTTTTATTTAATTTCCTTTCCTAGGTCAAAGTTCAATTTTTGGGTATTTATCATTTCAACCCGATTCCAATTCAATTCAAAATCAAAATATAACAAAGGGAACTTGCAGTGTGATAACTGGGATGATGTCAAAGTAAATAAACAAGCAATAACAACAATCAATAACAATCCAATAATCAATTCAAATAATCCCGAAATAATCGTACTAATTCGCATTGTTATTTGTACGAATTAATATAATTATTTCTAGAATCTACACTATCATTTCATGTAGATTAAAGATTATTACATTACGATTTTCACTTGTCATCTATTTACAATTTCATACATCATCAATTTAACAACCTACATTCAAATGGTTCAAGGTGTAATTCCATATTTCTACGAGTCAATAAATTCAACAGTTAAAGGGGTCATATTATACAAATGTCAGTTAATCAATTTTAACATTTAACTGTCCTATATCAAGTTCAATTTCATACTATTTATCAATTTAACATTAACAATTTAACGTCCAATATAAACATCAACAATCAATCAATTATCAGCCAAACTGTATTATCATCGCACAAATAATTAACAGATAAAGGTGTCAGATGTCACAGGTGAACTGATACAGGTAATAGCATATAAAACAGTGTAATTAACTAACAGCAGCCTATTTCAATTGTCGTTTCAATTGAAATCAAATCTAATAAATAAAAGAACGTTAATCGTGAGTGAGTGCTCACCTTTCGAGGCTAGAGAGATTCGACGATAGACGGAGTTACGATTTCAAGCACGAATTCCAAATCAAAGCAAGATTGGGCGAATTCGACGATCATGGCTGATAACAAGATAGTCGAATCAAATTAGGACTGGATTGATGAAGATAACCGATATATATGAAATCAAATATACAACTATAAATATAACTATATAAAATGAAATATACTTATTTCTCTTCAAATCAATAATTTAACTTTAGTGATAAAATAAAATAAAATCTATATCATTTATGGTAGATTTGGAAGAATCATACATTAACAAAATTTAAATCTAAATCATTTCACTAGTCAATAAGCTACTAGCTAATATAATGAAATCTTATCCATACTAATATTATAAACTAGCATGTATATATTTTAAGAGAATCTAACAGTAAAACAAAATAAACTTTATAACATAAACCAAATGTATATATAAATATGATTCCAAAAATTAGTCAAAAAAAACAAACATCTAAAATCAAAGGTATATATACATTATTATTTAAAACCAATACTTATATATAGATACTTTAAAAGTGGGATCCAAGTAAATTTTATTTTATATTTAAAATATCTATACATATACTTTAAAATTAAATTTCCTTTACATCAAATCTGGAATATACATAGTATAAAATCATAGTATCTACAAATAGCAAACCCATACATATCATATAAACAAATATACTTACACAAAATCAACACTCAGATAGGTACACTTATTAGAAAATGCAAGACACTTAATATATATTATATATAATATTCACTGCAAAACCCAATCATAATATTATACATAAATCTTGCTTTCTGTGATATACATACTGTCGTATAAATGTAACTTTATTTAAAATATAACCATTGTAAGCACTTAGGTAATGCACAAATAACATATATATATAAATCGAATTTTTAATACCTTACAGTAACAGTTTACTAAAACATATATATTTATGCGACTTATATATACCCAGCACGTATACATATTATAACAGCAGATCAACCTATATTTCATACTTAATACGTAACAACAACTTATATTATATTTCAAACAAACAACTTTTATAAATTCATAACTTTATAACTTGTAACTGTATAAACAACATAACTTAACTTAGATACTGCAACTATTTGAAAAGAAAACCTTTAACATAAAATGTGTATAACTGCATAAACTTTATAGCTTATATAAACAACAACCAGGCTATAGAACTTAAATAAAATAAGATGTAAACTGACGTATAACTTTATAGTATATGCATCACCTTTCAAAACAAAAGTTACAAACCCGTTTAGTATAAAACTATATATATAATAACAACATATAACATCATACCATAAACCAACATAACATATATATTAACCTATAACAAGTTTACAAAACTTATAAAATCAACATACAATATGGTAAAAAAAAAATAAGAAAATATATATATATATCACAACTTACTGCAATACCTTTATATATATAGGATGCCTTCAAAGATCTCAACGAAGCAAAGGAACATGGTGGCCGAGATCTGAGGCGGAGGTGGCTGCTGGGTGGTGGACGGCGTGAGCAGGTGTTGGAGGCAACTGGGTTGGTGGGACGCGAGGTTGGCTCGGGGTTGTTGGAGTGAAGGGGAAGAGGCGTGGGGTTGCGTGCTTGCATGGGGGGTGGCGGTCAGGCATGGAAAGACGACGAAGATAAGGCGAGGGGTCGGTTCAAGGCAGGCGGAAGTGGAGGGTGGGCATGGAGGTGCTGACGTGGATTCTGGGTGGCCGATGATGCAAGGCGGGCGTACGGCGGAGGAAGCAGGTCGGAGGGAAGGAAGAGGAGCTACATCGACAGAGGGTGATGAAGATGGTGGTGGGGAGCAGTCTGCATGCCGTGGGTTGCTGCTGTTCGGCGGTAGGGGTTTGGTTGGGCTGGCTCACGTGGGTGACATGAGGGTGAGGCCATGGTGCTTGGTCAAGTGGAGGAGAGAGCACGTGCGAAGGAGGAGGCAGAGGCTGTTCCGATGGGGTGGGTTGGCAAATGGTGTTAGGGCGGCGGATCAGCCGATGCAGAGTAACTCGACGGTAATCCTTCCGTTTTCAAAAATATCCGGTCTTCAACACCGGTCTTCAAATGCTATCCATATACGTCGTATCACATATTCGGAATGGGTTATACGACCCAAAGGTCCTTTCCCGGCTAAACCGAATAGTGAGCGTAATATTTAAAAACATGTGGATATGGGATTTCAATTAAGTCACAACTTAAATCCAAACATCCTTTTCAAATGGTTTCAACAAATTACCATTTACATCTTTTTAAACAAAAAGATTCAACCTTTACGGTTTAAACAGTTTCCACACTTTAATCTTTTAAACAAAAGATTCATTCACAAATTTTCCAAATTAATTTCCATTTCAATTTAACTCGTTAAATCTTTAAATCAAAGATTTAACTTATAGCTTTCAAAACAATCCCATTTCAAATGATTTAAACCAATCATTATTTTAAATCTGTTAAAGATAACAGATTCAAATCATAGCTTTCAAAAACAATTCATTCATAACTTGGAAAACCATTTTCACTTCAATATTGAAATTCCTTTAAATTAAACTGGAATTTCATTTCTTATCTGAAAGCTTTTATTCTTTTTAAAACAACAGTTTTTATTTCGGAAAATCTGATTCATCCATACGAGTGGAAATCCTTGGGTTAAGTTCAAATTCTCAAAATTATACTTTGAAATGGTTTAAATTCAGATAAACACATTTATAACAATTTCAATCCCTAGTTTCAAATCATAGGATTCAATTTCAAACTTGAATTCAAATCAAATCAAATCATTTAAATTTTCAAAACTCGATTAAGTTATTCAAAATAACTTTTATCTTTGAAATTCCATTTCAAAAGCTTTTCACTTTAAACCCGAATTTCCAATTTCAAAATAAATTGAAATTAAAATTTCAATTTCAAAAATATCAAATTTAAATTATCTGTGACTTAACCGATTTTCACGTGAAATCCATATTTGTGTGTGTATGGTGTAGTCCAGGGTTTTACACAATAGTGCACAACATCAATCATCACAGATATATCGATAAGCGGTAAAATCGATAACGCTTATCTTCATTTACAATTTCATAGATAAAATAAATTTATCAATCACGAAGGTTCATCATTACAATTCGATGTGGGTTTCGGATATCCAACTGGAATCCGACTCCCTGTCGCATCGAAGTTCAAATGTCGTTCTATGGGTCAAGGTTTGCATATTCATATAACAATATGTACATCACAGATAAGTAAATTACAGATCACAACATAGATCAAAGTATATCACAAAACATCACATATCAGGAATATCAAACAATTCATATCATCCAACAGAACCCAAACATTCATAGGTAAGGTCAGTTAATTGTCTGATTGTTTTAAATCAGATTTAAATTCTATGAATAAATTACTAATTCTGGTTAATTAACATTAATAAATTACGAACCATTTTAATTAATTATCCTTCAATCATTTATTTATTAATCTCTAATTAATTTCAATAAGTAATTATTCTTTAATTACTTCCATAAATGAAATCTTAATTTAATGACCTTTATTACTATTAACAGTCCTGAATTTCTTTTCTTAAGAAATTTAACTTAGATAAACCCTTATCAATTTCAAATTAATTAATCCTTAACCAAATATTACTTAACCACTAATTATTTAATCAATTCAAGTTTTTAACCGTAACTTAATTAACCCTTAATTTCTTGATTAATTAACATTTAACTATTAGTTTAAAAATCTAATTTATTCAAATTAATGATCTTAACTCCAATTTAATTATTTCTAATTAATTTACTTAAAACTTAATTAACGAGTTTAAAACTCATAATTACTTAATTAATCCAGTTATTAATTAAATTATCAATCTATTTAATTTACTTAATAATTTAATGAATCCAATCACTAAATTCCACTTACAGATTTTAAACTAAATTTCTTTTAAAATTTTCAAATTATTAAAGTATACTTTACTTTTAAACTTATTTACATCATTTAAAATTATATATTTATTTATTTTCAAAACCTAAGATTCAAACTCAGTTTAAATTCAGATTTAAAATTCAAATCAAACTTGGTTTAAATTCTATTTCAAATTTTATTTTAAATTCAAAAATCCAGACTGCCAGGCTTTATTTTTCTCAAAAGCCTGGAACCATCATACTCGAACGAACAAAACTGCTTCGAGACTTCTCCTACCCTTCTTCGAGTCATGTACTCGAACGACACGAGTAAAACCCCAGGAAACATCTTCGTCCTCCCAAAGAAAACAGAGTAGGGAAAACGTGCTCGTGCACGTGCACGTGTACTTCGCCGGCGTTCATCTCCGGCCTACCCCACGTCGTCGAACAAGTCGACCATGCCGCGCCTACCAACTTCAGATCGACAATCCACTCGATCACGTCGCCATTCGAAATCGAACGAGAAAACCCAAAAATGAAAACCTGGAAACATGAAAACAGCCTCCCCACGAACCCTGGCAACACCACGTTCACGCAGCCCCGTGCACCTGAATTCGCGAAATTTCGGCCATGAACTCGACTACCACCCAGCTTCCATCGCTCCAAACCCCGAAGCACTCGATCGCTTCTCGACGACGAACGAGACCAAATACCGTACCATGTTAAAACTAGGTTTATAAATTTAAAATGTCCACCGCCTTCACCACCGTCACCGATGGTACCTCCACCTATTTTTTCCATCACCACTATAGGCTCCTCCACCTCCAGACCAAGCCCTGACCTCTCCCATCATCGCGATCGCCGGAAATATCCCAAAAACCACTTTCCGTTCAACTTCGAACTGCACCCCACTCCTTCCACTAAAAATCACGAATCTCGTTTTAAAAATCATATTTTTCAATAGGAATTCAAGTTATATACCTGAATTCGTAAATCATGAAGTTCGAAATTTGGCTTATTTAAAGTTAACTCTAACTTCTTGATTTTCCAGAGAAGATTAAAAGTTGTTTTTAACTTATATAAATTTTAAAACTTAGCTTATATTTTAACAACCAAAGTTTGTTTAAACACTTAAGCCTAACAGAGATCAGAGAGAGAGAGAGAGAAGTCGAAATTCTTAAACTAAGTTTTAAGATCTGGAATGAATGAACAAAAGCAAGCTTTGTTCTGTTTCCAGACATGCAGAGGAAAATATTCATTTTTGTATAAATACAACCATATTTCACAGCTTCACTTCAACATAAATCACTACATCCATTTTATGGATCAGATCAAAGAAGTTGCTCACCTGTCATATGGAGAACAGAGCACCTTATTGTTGAAGTAGTTTGAATTTAGAAAACTGGAAAGTGTTTTTAACCTTGATCTTCAAATCATCTTGCTCCACTGTTATATTGACTTGTTTGATGATGTTGAATGCTTGTTTATATTTTAAATGAAAGCTTCATCTCAGTTTTACTTAGCTTCGAATGAATGAGACTGAGATGAAAAGGCTTGATAAAAGAATAAGTTTACAAGTGATAAAGCTTGTACAGGTAATCATATTTTGTTGTACAAAGTTTATATTATTTTTTTTCCTTCCTCTGGTACAATTATACGCAGAGATTTTCTTGCTTGTAGGCTGATGATAATTTGTTGTGTGTACTTAGAGAGGTAAACATTTAATGTTAATGTACCTTGTGTTTTGCATTTGCAATACTTCGGCTGATATGAAAACCTTTTGGTGGCTGAGATGATTTGTCTTGTGTACTAAAGATGAAAACATTTATTATCTTGTACCATTTACCTTATTTTATTCGTATATACTAATATGATTTCCTGCCTTGTTTACAGCCTACATACTTTTATTTCATTTTGTTTTTCGGCTGAGAAGGTATGTTGTATTTCCTTTTTACTTTGTTTTGTTATTTTATCATGTATGTACTTTAGAGATGTTTTTGTTTGTACTTCATTAGATTGTTTCATACCTGCATGTTTATTTTCTTATGGCTTAAAAATAAAAATAGATTTCTATTTTAATTATGTTGTTCTAATTTTAACTAAGTGTTGTTTCTTTCTTACTTGTATTTGTTTTATTATCTTGCATTTCTTTATATATTTATTTTAAAATCCATTTACTTGAAATTTAAATTCAAATCAATATATACTTATATATAAAATTTCAAGTTTACTCATATATCATATATACATCTATATTCACCTATATGCAATATTTATAATACATTTAAATAAAAAGGATTTATACAGAATATATTTGATCCGGGGAAACTCGCTCTCAATTTATCAATTAAATTTACAAATTTTTATCCAAAACTTTATTTAATACTAAATTCAACTCAAAAATTCAATAAATTATTATTTTAAAAAAATTTTAAATCTGGGGTCGTTACAAACTTCCCCCCTTAAAAGAATTTCGTCCTCGAAATTCACAGGCACGAAAACAAAGACAGATGAAGAATCTAATCAAACTGGATATTTATTCTACATTTGGCTTACCAAATCAGAATATCAAAAATAGATACAAGAACGAATCTGTTGAATTCTTCACAAGATACTCGGGTTATCCAGATCTACGAAATATACAGGGGCATCGGTTAGTTCAAAGGGATAACTAACCATTCATAGAACATATCCGGACCCAAGGAATAGATAGATAGATGGATACGATTTCAAAACTTTTTAGTTTAAAACTAAAATATACCTATCAACCATAGCAACCAATGCAAACAATTCATCCATACAAACAAGTCTGGCCTATCTGGAGTTTACGTCCCATTTTAATACATATCGAATCTTCTTCCTGGATCTACCAGAAATCATCGAAGAATTGAGAAAAGATGCTGAACAAAAGAGATTGATAGAAAAAAGATTACTTCCTTGTTTTTACAGAGTATTGACCATTTATAGTCGCATTTCCCTGTCCCCTATCTCATCCTCTTCTTGCACTCATACTCACTATCACTGGATAGTACGAGAATTTACTGAGACATTCAGACGGATATCTGAGAGATTACTCATTCTAGAGTTTACTTCACTCTATCTCTAATGAGCTACTTAATGTGTTATACTCCTGAGCTAAAGTTCAACCTTAGCTCTGATACCAAATGTAACGACTCGGGTTTTGCCCGTTCGAAAATCAACATCCGTACTTCACATTGTACTAGAATGCCGCAGATTCGACCGTTCAAATCCGATTCGCCGGAGCTATAACACAATTAAGTAAATAACACAGCGGAATAAATGAATAATACATTGATATACAATATCTGATACAACAGAATGATACAATGAATATCAATATACATCAGAGATAGGATACAACAAATAGCAGCGGAAAAGAAAAGATAACAACAGCAGCGGAACAATATCTCCAATAGAATGCTCCAAAGTGATCTTCAGACAAGAATGAATCCACGACTCCAAGATAAACAACTCCGATGAATGAACTAGCTCCAGATAATCTACTAAACCTGAATATCTGAAACGAAACCCAACTCTAGACTGCCCGTGTGGAAAATAGTGGGCACCCAGAGTTTAGGAAGGGAACAATAAACTCCGGATCAGTCATGGGACTGGTGTGAGCAACAAAAACAGTTTATCTTTAAATAACACAAAAGAATTTTAAACATTGAAAACCGCAATGCTTTTGGAAAATGAAACTACCATAAGACCTCCCACCACACACACAATGCAAACGCAGACTTGGAGGAGAT
The DNA here is from genome assembly GCA_030737815.1 of Allium fistulosum. NCBI lineage: Eukaryota > Viridiplantae > Streptophyta > Magnoliopsida > Asparagales > Amaryllidaceae > Allium > Allium fistulosum. The sequence goes on from CM060905.1 coordinate 1,153,662,432, forward strand.
TTCTTCTTATGTTAGTCAAAGATGCTTACTACGCAAAATCAAATTCTTTTTGATATTATTATTAGTGCATAGTGTATAGAAAACATTCGAAAGTATAATATTAATCTTAGCCAGCATAGGCATTCCGCACTTATGCCTACTATAGCTACTATGTTCAATAGCAGGTTACCGCCACATTCCATAGCAGGTAATACAACTAAAACCGTACAAGATCGTATTGTTTCTTTGGATTTCCAACAAATGGTCAGGCTAAGGAACTTCCTATCCACGATGGGTACGTCCCTGGAATAGACGACCCGAGAACCTAACCGGATCTCTGCCAACACAAGGCCGGGTTAGCTCTGCAAAAATAGGTAACTACTGACACGCGTATGCCATCCCCCGATCGTCACCGATCTTCCCGAGGATCCCCGATTTCCAACAAACCACAAAGTAATAATAACTGTGCAGCAACCACAGAGGTTAAGTATCTGGCTCCATACCATGATACCACCTTTATCCAGAAGGAATGACATACACTAAGGGGCGCTACTCCCTAGAACCTTGCCGCATTCTTCCTGTTTCGACCATTTCCGGGGTGTGAGGCTCGACGAAGTCTCGTCCACAAAGCTACGCTTTCTTAAAAAGCCCTGCTTCGGGTCAAACAAAATGATCAACCTATGATCACAAAGATATAAGATCAAACAAATGATCATATCACAAATGATCAAACACTGATCATTTCACAGCAACACTCAGTATGCCACGTTACCAAATTGGGATATATCGCTGATAAATTTCAACTACATAACCTCTGAGCTCGTACGTCTCAGAGAAGGGTGTTAAGCTAAGAGAATAAATTCTCCGCCACCAACAGAAATGTATTTGAAAGAAATCAGCTTTATATCTCAAATTGTAACGTCAGACACACAATCCATACAAGTCTGTTCCGGGATCGAACAGAACCGAAGGCACTTCTCACGAAGCCCTTGCAATTCCGGATAATTTCCAATCACGTCCGGACTTCCCGTCACTAAGGGTGATAAAACCTCTATATCAGGGATCAGCCGATGCAGAGTAACTCGACGGTAATCCTTCCGTTTTCAAAAATATCCGGTCTTCAACACCGGTCTTCAAATGCTATCCATATACGTCGTATCACATATTCGGAATGGGTTATACGACCCAAAGGTCCTTTCCCGGCTAAACCGAATAGTGAGCGTAATATTTAAAAACATGTGGATATGGGATTTCAATTAAGTCACAACTTAAATCCAAACTTCCTTTTCAAATGGTTTCAACAAATTACCATTTACATCTTTTTAAACAAAAAGATTCAACCTTTACGGTTTAAACAGTTTCCACACTTTAATCTTTTAAACAAAAGATTCATTCACAAATTTTCCAAATTAATTTCCATTTCAATTTAACTCGTTAAATCTTTAAATCAAAGATTTAACTTATAGCTTTCAAAACAATCCCATTTCAAATGATTTAAACCAATCATTATTTTAAATCTGTTAAAGATAACAGATTCAAATCATAGCTTTCAAAAACAATTCATTCATAACTTGGAAAACCATTTTCACTTCAATATTGAAATTCCTTTAATTAAACTGGAATTTCATTTCTTATCTGAAAGCTTTTATTCTTTTTAAAACAACAGTTTTTATTTCGGAAAGTCTGATTCATCCATACGAGTGGAAATCCTTGGGTTAAGTTCAATTTCTCAAAATTATACTTTGAAATGGTTTAAATTCAGATAAACACATTTATAACAATTTCAATCCCTAGTTTCAAATCATAGGATTCAATTTCAAACTTGAATTCAAATCAAATCAAATCATTTAAATTTTCAAAACTCGATTAAGTTATTCAAAATAACTTTTATCTTTGAAATTCCATTTCAAAAGCTTTTCACTTTAAACCCGAATTTCCAATTTCAAAATAAATTAAAATTTCAATTTCAAAAATATCAAATTTAAATTATCTATGACTTAACCGATTTCCACGTGAAATCCATATTTGTGTGTGTATGGTGTAGTCCAGGGTTTTACACAATAGTGCACAACATCAATCATCACAGATATATCGATAAGCGGTAAAATCGATAACGCTTATCTTCATTTACAATTTCATAGATAAAATAAATTTATCAATCACGAAGGTTCATCATTACAATTCGATGTGGGTTTCGGATATCCAACTGGAATCCGACTCCCTGTCGCATCGAAGTTCAAATGTCGTTCTATGGGTCAAGGTTTGCATATTCATATAACAATATGTACATCACAGATAAGTAAATTACAGATCACAACATAGATCAAAGTATATCACAAAACATCACATATCAGGAATATCAAACAATTCATATCATCCAACAGAACCCAAACATTCATAGGTAAGGTCAGTTAATTGTCTGATTGTTTTAAATCAGATTTAAATTCTATGAATAAATTACTAATTCTGGTTAATTAACATTAATAAATTACGAACCATTTTAATTAATTATCCTTCAATCATTTATTTATTAATCTCTAATTAATTTCAATAAGTAATTATTCTTTAATTACTTCCATAAATGAAATCTTAATTTAATGACCTTTATTACTATTAACAGTCCTGAATTTCTTTTCTTAAGAAATTTAACTTAGATAAACCCTTATCAATTTCAAATTAATTAATCCTTAACCAAATATTACTTAACCACTAATTATTTAATCAATTCAAGTTTTTAACCGTAACTTAATTAACCCTTAATTTCTTGATTAATTAACATTTAACTATTAGTTTAAAAATCTAGTTTATTCAAATTAATGATCTTAACTCCAATTTAATTATTTCTAATTAATTTACTTAAAACTTAATTAACGAGTTTAAAACTCATAATTACTTAATTAATCCAGTTATTAATTAAATTATCAATCTATTTAATTTACTTAATAATTTAATGAATCCAATCACTAAATTCCACTTACAGATTTTAAACTAAATTTCTTTTAAAATTTTCAAATTATTAAAGTATACTTTACTTTTAAACTTATTTACATCATTTAAAATTATATATTTATTTATTTTCAAAACCTAAGATTCAAACTCAGTTTAATTTCAGATTTAAAATTCAAATCAAACTTGGTTTAAATTCTATTTCAAATTTTATTTTAAATTCAAAAATCCAGACTGCCAGGCTTTATTTTTCTCAAAAGCCTGGAACCATCATACTCGAACGAACAAAACTGCTTCGAGACTTCTCCTACCCTTCTTCGAGTCATGTACTCGAACGACACGAGTAAAACCCCAGGAAACATCTTCGTCCTCCCAAAGAAAACAGAGTAGGGAAAACGTGCTCGTGCACGTGCACGTGTACTTCGCCGGCGTTCATCTCCGGCCTACCCCACGTCGTCGAACAAGTCGACCATGCCGCGCCTACCAACTTCAGATCGACAATCCACTCGATCACGTCGCCATTCGAAATCGAACGAGAAAACCCAAAAATGAAAACCTGGAAACATGAAAACAGCCTCCCCACGAACCCTGGCAACACCACGTTCACGCAGCCCCGTGCACCTGAATTCGCGAAATTTCGGCCATGAACTCGACTACCACCCAGCTTCCATCGCTCCAAACCCCGAAGCACTCGATCGCTTCTCGACGACGAACGAGACCAAATACCGTACCATGTTAAAACTAGGTTTATAAATTTAAAATGTCCACCGCCTTCACCACCGTCACCGATGGTACCTCCACCTATTTTTTCCATCACCACTATAGGCTCCTCCACCTCCAGACCAAGCCCTGACCTCTCCCATCATCGCGATCGCCGGAAATATCCCAAAAACCACTTTCCGTTCAACTTCGAACTGCACCCCACTCCTTCCACTAAAAATCACGAATCTCGTTTTAAAAATCATATTTTTCAATAGGAATTCAAGTTATATACCTGAATTCGTAAATCATGAAGTTCGAAATTTGGCTTATTTAAAGTTAACTCTAACTTCTTGATTTTCCAGAGAAGATTAAAAGTTGTTTTTAACTTATATAAATTTTAAAACTTAGCTTATATTTTAACAACCAAAGTTTGTTTAAACACTTAAGCCTAACAGAGATCAGAGAGAGAGAAGTCGAAATTCTTAAACTAAGTTTTAAGATCTGGAATGAATGAACAAAAGCAAGCTTTGTTCTGTTTCCAGACATGCAGAGGAAAATATTCATTTTTGTATAAATACAACCATATTTCACAGCTTCACTTCAACATAAATCACTACATCCATTTTATGGATCAGATCAAAGAAGTTGCTCACCTGTCATATGGAGAACAGAGCACCTTATTGTTGAAGTAGTTTGAATTTAGAAAACTGGAAAGTGTTTTTAACCTTGATCTTCAAATCATCTTGCTCCACTGTTATATTGACTTGTTTGATGATGTTGAATGCTTGTTTATATTTTAAATGAAAGCTTCATCTCAGTTTTACTTAGCTTCGAATGAATGAGACTGAGATGAAAAGGCTTGATAAAAGAATAAGTTTACAAGTGATAAAGCTTGTACATGTAATCATATTTTGTTGTACAAAGTTTATATTATTTTTTTTCCTTCCTCTGGTACAATTATACGCAGAGATTTTCTTGCTTGTAGGCTGATGATAATTTGTTGTGTGTACTTAGAGAGGTAAACATTTAATGTTAATGTACCTTGTGTTTTGCATTTGCAATACTTCGGCTGATATGAAAACCTTTTGGTGGCTGAGATGATTTGTCTTGTGTACTAAAGATGAAAACATTTATTATCTTGTACCATTTACCTTATTTTATTCGTATATACTAATATGATTTCCTGCCTTGTTTACAGCCTACATACTTTTATTTCATTTTGTTTTTCGGCTGAGAAGGTATGTTGTATTTCCTTTTTACTTTGTTTTGTTATTTTATCATGTATGTACTTTAGAGATGTTTTTGTTTGTACTTCATTAGATTGTTTCATACCTGCATGTTTATTTTCTTATGGCTTAAAAATAAAAATAGATTTCTATTTTAATTATGTTGTTCTAATTTTAACTAAGTGTTGTTTCTTTCTTACTTGTATTTGTTTTATTATCTTGCATTTCTTTATATATTTATTTTAAAATCCATTTACTTGAAATTTTGTGAAGACCCAAATTATTGAGATAAAAATAATTTTAAAATGAGAATATTTAAGAAAAGAAAATATGGTCTGACAATAATAATATTAGGAGTAAGTGAAATGAATAAATAAGAGGATAGAGATTCTTTTTTTTTCAATATATATATGTATTAGATATGAGTAGCCAAAGAAGTATAAAATGATAAAGCTCTTTTGATAACCAAATTGCATGAGAACCAGTTTAGTATTATTGTGCATAAACACCTTCTCAAAAATAAATCAGGAAATAAATGGTTTGAAATAATATAAGAGGACCATTCAGGCCTAACAAGGTATACAATGTTTCTGAGTCACACAAAGATGATGTGTAGATGGATCATGCAAATAGCATGTGCACAGAAAAGCAGAGAAGCAACTGCTTTTACTAGAAATAGAAATCAAGAGAAAATGGCACATTTAGCCATAACAACACACACATAATTCTCTGAGTAATGTGAGGATAAAATGGGTTTTTCCTTTAGTAAAACCCTAGCAAAATGATTTAAATCAAGAGGGAAGCAGAGGTTTTCTCTGGGGGAAAACAGAAACACACTAAAAAAAAATAGAAAGGAGAGCTCACCCTGTTTTCAAGCTTAGACATTCTCGGGGAAGAGAGGAGGAAGGTGAGTGATTAATCACTTATGATCTGTAAGGCATTAAGACCCATGTTAAGGGAAGCCAAGTTATTTTATATAAACATTACATTATGTTTTTCCTATTTGATTTTATTTTCTGGATGAAAATATGTTGATCATGGATGGTATTCTGGTTGAGTTTTTGGATGAGGTTTTAATCTGTTTTGACTTGTTGTGATGGTTTCAGTTTTTGTTTTAAAATATAGATAATCAAACAAATACACTAATCACAGGAATAGATTTTATGTATGCTAGTTTTGATATGAAAAATGAATCAAATATTTTACTGTGGAATAGGGTATCAATGAAAGAAAAGAATTAGGCAGTGTGAATATTGAGATTTATGCTTATGTCTAGTCTATATTAAAAATGATATGAACAATGCAATATTACAAATATGTGCTGATTTGTTCAGATCATAAACCAATAAGTTTTTATGGGTTTTTCTCAAAAACCATTCCCTATGTTCACAGTAAAAGAATAAATATAGTTTTGCAAATGACTTCTTCATATTTGTGTAAGAAATGGAAATTTCTAGAAATAAAAATATAAGTCGGTTTTAGAAAAATGTGATTAAAGCAAAAATGACTTTGAAATAAGGTGTGCAATTTTACATGAATGCTTTGTATGTCTGGATATGATCTTTGGGTGATTTTAATAATTCTTGACCTATATAAAGGAAGGAAAGAGTACGAGTACCTCTGGAATCAAAAGAAAAATTCCCCAGAAAGAAATAAATAAGCATGGTCTCTAAATTATAAAATAATTTAGGAGTAGTGCCTTGATCTACTCATCAGCAGGTGGTTGATGGGTATGTGCATGACTTGTTTAAGTCCCGTAGGCCTCTGTGTAAAGGGTTAACAGAACTGAGCCCCTTTGCAATGCACACATGGTGTTCAATGGCAAGAGTTCAGACCAAACAAAATGAAAAGATGAGAAGGAGAAATTATGCTATGGAATTCAGGGAGTTAATCCATAGGAGTTTTGTACTTGTACAACCGAATGAAGTGAATGGATGAATGCTTGGATGTATGTTTATAGATAGACTTAAATATACACATTCTCAGATTTTAATTGGGATTTGAATAGCATTTAATAGAAAAGTTCTCTATACAGCCTTAAGAATTTACAAGATATTTTGCATACTTGATTTCACTCACACCAGAATTTATTTCTGACCCTATTTGTTGCCTTTGCAATACTTGGGGTGTCTCATTTTATTGAGGCAGTTCAAAGTTTTGCTGCAGGGAAAGATGCATGAATTGCTTGCTTGCTTGCATGGATATTTGGAGATCTTGAGGAATTTAAAGTGTTTAAGAGAAGTAGCAGTGTCTTTGTAATAATTAAGTTAGGAAAACTCTAATATGTTCTAAGTATTTTAATGAGTGTCTTTTACTTTGATATCTGGAAAACAGTATGTAAGAAGAAAAAGAAACTTAAATGTTATATGTGTTTGTGAGCTGTGGACTTAAGTAACAAGTTCTGAAATAGTTTTAGTAGATAATGCTGAAGGAGAAGATGCCATTTAATCTGATATTTGAACATGTTTTTCTAGACAGTCTTGAGGCACTTCAGTTATGATACTATAAAACTGATACTAATTAGGAGAGATCTGATACTATAGAACTGATAAAACTGATACTAAGTAGGAGAGATCTGATACTATAAAACTGATACTAAGTAGGAGAAATCTGATACTATAAAACTGATACTAGGTAGGAAATTTCTGATACTATAACTACTGATCTAATACTAGGTTGGGAAAATCTGATACTATAGCTTCAAAACTGATACTAAGTGGTAAGACACCGGATTCAACACTTTTCTAGCTCCAGATATAAGAAGTTGTGTGATTTATAAAGTAGCTCACAACACCATCACTCATGTGATGACTATCTGCTCAGTTAACCAGGAAATATGTATTTTGTCTGTCATGATTGGTTTGTGCTTGTTGTGTCTAAACCCTGATCACATGTGTTGTTTTTCTCTGCTTAGACTTCAACCTAGTTTATCACCTCATAATTCATATGATAAGTACCAAATCACAAAAGAATTCCGGAATTTAAATGTATGGCTTGTAAACCAAGAAACCAATTAATTTGAGAGGTAAGCAAGAAAATTATAAGTGGCAATATTCGAATTTATTATTAATCAAGCTTGAGATCAAAAAAGAGGAATGTAAAAATAGAAATGGCTATGTGACACCAATTCTCTGAAAAATGAGAAATATTGTGTGATTGAATTTTCCTTGTTAATTTTTAATACTCTGATAAGCAAGGAAACATTTATATATCTTCATATATATAAATGACTTGAATTGACTTATATACTAATATTTTTATATTGGTAAGAATTTGGATCTTGGGGAAAAATGAAATTAAAGAAGTGATCACTTGGTTTGGAAAAAAAAAATCTCAACAGTAAATCACTGAAAAATAACAATCCAAAAGAAGTGGGTCACTTCAGTTGGTATCAGAGCTATGTTATTAAAACATAGCATAAATATATTATCCAATTTTCTTGTAAGGATAAAATTCTAAAAAAAAAATATAGTAATGATAGAAATAAACATCCACAGTAGAAATAAATTTCAGAAAAATAATTAAATTAGAAATATGACTGACTAGCTATGCAATTGAATAGTGAATCATGGTAGGAAGACCACCAAGTCATGGAGCAGGACCCTCCAATACAACACCAATGGTTAACTTGCAAGATTTGGTGAGGGCATTTAGAGAAGGAGCAGTGCAGAGGGAAGAGAATCCTCATGAGGAATTAGCTAAGTTATTGAAGACATTTTCAAATTTGGGAGGCAAGGATTTTGAAGGCACTGAGGGAGTTATGGGAGTGCAGACATGGTTGAGAACTTTGGAAAGGATATTTGCAGATATGCAAATTAATGACCAAAGAAAGAGGCAGATAGCTTCAAGGAGACTCAAAGGAGCAGCCTTAGATTGGTGGGAGGTGATCATCACAGGAAGGCCAGAAAATGAGATAACATGGGATCAATTCAAGGAAATGCTTGAAGCAAGGTTTGCTCCAGTTACAGCTAAGGCAACATTGCTAGAAGAATTCATAAGGCTGAGGCAAGGACCAATGAGTGTGACTGAATACACTCAAAAATTTGAGAGTTTGTCCAAGTATGGAACTATGCTCATAGGAGATGAAGAATCAAAGAATTCAAGATTTATCCAAGGATTAAATGCAGGTCTGAGTAGAGCAATGTTACCATACAAGGATAAAACATTTGATCAAGTCATAGACCTTGCTCTTTCTTTTGAACAACATGACAATGCAAGGGAAAAATTTAGGAGCATGAGGGCTACCAATCAAAAGAAGGGGAAAAATAGAGCACATCCCTATGACAAAAAGAATATGGATAAGAAAATGGAGGGAGCAGCCACTGGGGAAGCTAAGAAGAAGGTTACTTGTTTTAATTGTGGCAAAGAAGGACACATGAGTAATAGGTGTCAAGCAGCCAAGAAGGCATTGTTTAGCTGCTATAACTGTGGGAAGGAAGGCCATATTAAAAGAAACTGCCCAGAGTTCAAAAGGGGGGCAAAGGTAGGAGCACTTGAGGGCAAAGCAAAAGCAACTGCAGTGGGAAGTCCTGGACAATTGGAAGGTATACTTCTAATTAAAGATCACCCCATCTCAGTTATATATGACACTGGAGCAACACATTCACTAATATCCCAAGACATAGTGAATAAATTAACTCTCACATGCTATTTAGTTGATAATCCCTTGTTTATTCAGAGCCCACTAGGTAATTCTTGCATGCTAGGGATTAAATGTTTGGGAGTAGAGTTAAACATAGGTGGAAATATGTTTAGTTCTGATTTGTTTGTGCTAAAATATCCTGGAATAGGAATTATTCTAGGAATTGATTGGCTAAGAAAATACAAAGCAATTTTAAACTTAGAAAATCTTACTATTTCTCTGAAAACAGAAAATGGTAAAAATATTATAGTTATGAGTGAAATTGCTAAAATCAATTACTGTAACCACATATGTAGCATGACTGAGAAAGAATTAACACTGGAGGACATAAAAATTATAAATGAATACCCAGATGTCTTTGGTGAAGTCATAGGTGTTCCAGAAAATAGGCAAGTAGAATTTCAAATAAGGCTAATCCCAGGAGCCAGCCCAATCATCAAGAAGCCAACTAGAATAGGTCCTAAAGAACTTGTGGAATTGAAACATCAGTTGGAAGAACTGGAGCAGAAAGGCTTCATAAGGCCTAGTAGTTCAAACTGGGGTTCTCCAATTGTATTTGTGAAGAAGCAGGATGGTACTTTGAGAATGTGCATTGATTATAGGGAATTAAACAAAGTCACCATTAAAAACAAATATCCACTTCCTAGAATTGATGATCTATTCGATCAATTAAATGGAGCAAGGGTCTTTTCAAGGCTAGATTTAGCCTCTGGGTTTCATCAGATGAAGGTGGAGGAAGAGAGCATTAAGTATACTGCCTTCAACACAAGGTATGGATTATATGAATTTTTGGTGATGCCTTTTGGATTGACAAATGCACCATCATATTTTGTAGATTTGATGAATAGAACATTTAGAGATTTTCTAGACAAATTTGTGGTTGTTTTTATTGATGACATTTTAGTATATTCAAAATCAGAAGAAGATCATGCAAAGCACTTGCATCTGGTTTTGTCTAGACTGAGGGCACATGATTTAAAAGCCAAATTCTCTAAATGTACATTTTGGCAGAAGGAAGTAAAATTTTTGGGGCACATTGTATCACAACAAGGGGTTAGTGTAGACCCAAATAAGGTGATGGCAGTGCAATCTTGGAGTAGACCCAAATCAGTAACTGAGGTGAGGTCATTTTTGGGAATGGCAGGCTATTACAGGAGATTTATAAAAGATTTTGCAAGGATAGCTATCCCATTGACCAAGTTAACTAAAAAGGAGCAACCATATGTGTGGACAGAGAAGTGTGAACAAGCTTTCATATCACTAAAGAAGGCACTGGTAGAAGCTCCAGTTTTACAAGTGCCAGAGGGTAATGAAGAATTAGTAGTTTACACAGATGCTAGTGGATCTGGATTGGGGGCAGTGCTTATGCAACATGGTAGAGTCATAGCTTATGCATCAAGGCAACTCAAGCCAAATGAAACTAGGTATGCTACACATGACTTAGAACTAGCTGCTGTGGTGTATGCATTGAAACTATGGAGACATTATTTATTGGGTGCTAAGTTTGAATTGTTTACTGATCATAAGTCACTTAAATATTTGTTTTCCCAAAAAGACTTGAACATGAGGCAACATAGGTGGGTAGAATTTCTAGCTTCCTATGATCTTGATATATTGTATACCCCTGGAAAAGCTAATAAAGTAGCAGATGCATTAAGTAGACATCAAGCTAAATTGGCAAGCTTAATGATGGCAGAATTCAAGGATTTGATAATTCTTAGTGAGGTGGAAGTGAAAGAAGAAGCTAGTGTATCAGATAAGACACACAGTAAGATGATTGAATATGGTAAATTAAGCCTCTTATCCTTAAAATCAACACTGGTTGATAAAACAGGACAAATGCAGAATCAAGATATAAATTTGAAGGAGAAAAAGAACATGATATCCCAAGGCATGACAGTGGAAAACTATGAGGTAGATGGTAAAGGATACTTAAGGAAAAAGGGGAAACTCTGCATACCAAATGTAGGGGAACTAAAGCAAGAAGTTATGGATGAGCATCACAAAACAAAGTATACTATCCATCCAGGTGGTACAAAAATGTACCATGATCTCAAGAGAAATTATTGGTGGCCAGGAATGAAAGGAGCAGTAGTAAAATATGTGGCAAATTGCTTGACATGCCAACAAGTAAAGGCAGACTATCAAAGGCCCTCAGGCCTATTGCAACCTTTGGAAGTGCCTACTTGGAAATGGGAGAGTATATCAATGGATTTTGTGGATGGTTTGCCAAGAACAAGGAAGGGAAATGATAGTATTTGGGTAGTGGTTGATAGACTCACAAAAACAGCACACTTTATCCCAATAAGTTCAAACAGAAATGCTCACAAGCTAGCTCAATTATTTGTGAAGGAAATAGTGAGGTTGCATGGCATCCCCAAGACTATCATTAGTGATAGAGATACTTTGTTTACTTCAAGGTTTTGGAGTAGCTTTCAAGAAGCTATGGGGACAGAACTAAGCCTAAGCACAGCCTACCACCCACAAACAGATGGGCAAACTGAGATTGTTAATAAAGTTTTAGAGGATTTGCTGAGAGCATGCATACTTGATTTTGGAGGCAACTGGGAGGATCATATTTATTTAGCTGAGTTTGCTTATAATAATAGCTACCAATCCACTATAGGAATGGCTCCATTTGAGGCTTTGTATGGGAAGCCTTGTTTATCTCCTGCATGTTGGATGGAGGCTGGTGAAAGGGTGTTGCTTGGACCAGACCATGTAAAAGAAACTTCTGCAAGAATTGAATTAGTGAGGCAAAGAATGAGAGTAGCTCAAGAGAGACAGAAAGCTTATGCAGATAAAAAGAGAAGGCCAGTAGAATTTGAGGTGGGAGACTATGTGTTTCTCAAAGTTTCACCAATGAGGAAAATATTGAGATTTGGAAAAGCAGGGAAACTGTCACCAAGGTATGTAGGACCATATGAAATTGTTCAAAGAATAGGGACTTTAGCTTATAGGTTGAAGTTACCAGAGGAATTGAGCAAAATACATGATGTATTTCATGTATCCCAATTGAGAAAATGGGTGCATGATAAAGAGTCCATTCTTGAATCTCCTACACATGTTGAAATTCAAGAAAATCTGGTTTATAAAAAGGAACCAGTGGGCATTGTGGCTAGAGAAGAAAAGAAGCTGAGAAATAAAATAATTAAACTAGTTAAAATCCAATGGAGTTTGGATGGGAATGATTGCACTTGGGAGGCTGAAGAGAGGATAAAGGATAAATATCCTAATCTGTTTTCTACTTAAAGGTATGTTTAAAAATTATGATGGGACCTTAAAATTATTTATTTATATTTGATTGATTTGGAATGAATGAGTTTCTAAAATTTCATTCAATTGAAATTATGCTTTGTATACATTTGGATGGAAATGTATGAGAGAATAATTGTGGGACACAATTCCTTTTAGGAGGAGAGTATGTGAAGACCCAAATTATTGAGATAAAAATAATTTTAAAATGAGAATATTTAAGAAAAGAAAATATAGTCTGACAATAATAATATTAGGAGTAAGTGAAATGAATAAATAAGAGGATAGAGATTCTTTTTTTTTCAATATATATATGTATTAGATATGAGTAGCCAAAGAAGTATAAAATGATAAAGCTCTTTTGATAACCAAATTGCATGAGAACCAGTTTAGTATTATTGTGCATAAACACCTTCTCAAAAATAAATCAGGAAATAAATGGTTTGAAATAATATAAGAGGACCATTCAGGCCTAACAAGGTATACAATGTTTCTGAGTCACACAAAGATGATGTGTAGATGGATCATGCAAATAGCATGTGCACAGAAAAGCAGAGAAGCAACTGCTTTTACTAGAAATAGAAATCAAGAGAAAATGGCACATTTAGCCATAACAACACACACATAATTCTCTGAGTAATGTGAGGATAAAATGGGTTTTTCCTTTAGTAAAACCCTAGCAAAATGATTTAAATCAAGAGGGAAGCAGAGGTTTTCTCTGGGGGAAAACAGAAACACACTAAAAAAAATAGAAAGGAGAGCTCACCCTGTTTTCAAGCTTAGACATTCTCGGGGAAGAGAGGAGGAAGGTGAGTGATTAATCACTTATGATCTGTAAGGCATTAAGACCCATGTTAAGGGCAGCCAAGTTATTTTATATAAACATTACATTATGTTTTTCCTATTTGATTTTATTTTCTGGATGAAAATATGTTGATCATGGATGGTATTCTGGTTGAGTTTTTGGATGAGGTTTTAATTTGTTTTGACTTGTTGTGATGGTTTCAGTTTTTGTTTTAAAATATAGATAATCAAACAAATACACTAATCACAGGAATAGATTTTATGTATGCTAGTTTTGATATGAAAAATGAATCAAATATTTTACTGTGGAATAGGGTATCAATGAAAGAAAAGAATTAGGCAGTGTGAATATTGAGATTTATGCTTATGTCTAGTCTATATTAAAAATGATATGAACAATGCAATATTACAAATATGTGCTGATTTGTTCAGATCATAAACCAATAAGTTTTTATGGGTTTTTCTCAAAAACCATTCCCTATGTTCACAGTAAAAGAATAAATATAGTTTTGCAAATGACTTCTTCATATTTGTGTAAGAAATGGAAATTTCTAGAAATAAAAATATAAGTCGGTTTTAGAAAAATGTGATTAAAGCAAAAATGACTTTGAAATAAGGTGTGCAATTTTACATGAATGCTTTGTATGTCTGGATATGATCTTTGGGTGATTTTAATAATTCTTGACCTATATAAAGGAAGGAAAGAGTACGAGTACCTCTGGAATCAAAAGAAAAATTCCCCAGAAAGAAATAAATAAGCATGGTCTCTAAATTATAAAATAATTTAGGAGTAGTGCCTTGATCTACTCATCAGCAGGTGGTTGATGGGTATGTGCATGACTTGTTTAAGTCCCGTAGGCCTCTGTGTAAAGGGTTAACAGAACTGAGCCCCTTTGCAATGCACACATGGTGTTCAATGGCAAGAGTTCAGACCAAACAAAATGAAAAGATGAGAAGGAGAAATTATGCTATGGAATTCAGGGAGTTAATCCATAGGAGTTTTGTACTTGTACAACCGAATGAAGTGAATGGATGAATGCTTGGATGTATGTTTATAGATAGACTTAAATATACACATTCTCAGATTTTAATTGGGATTTGAATAGCATTTAATAGAAAAGTTCTCTATACAGCCTTAAGAATTTACAAGATATTTTGCATACTTGATTTCACTCACACCAGAATTTATTTCTGACCCTATTTGTTGCCTTTGCAATACTTGGGGTGTCTCATTTTATTGAGGCAGTTCAAAGTTTTGCTGCAGGGAAAGATGCATGAATTGCTTGCTTGCTTGCATGGATATTTGGAGATCTTGAGGAATTTAAAGTGTTTAAGAGAAGTAGCAGTGTCTTTGTAATAATTAAGTTAGGAAAACTCTAATATGTTCTAAGTATTTTAATGAGTGTCTTTTACTTTGATATCTGGAAAACAGTATGTAAGAAGAAAAAGAAACTTAAATGTTATATGTGTTTGTGAGCTGTGGACTTAAGTAACAAGTTCTGAAATAGTTTTAGTAGATAATGCTGAAGGAGAAGATGCCATTTAATCTGATATGTGAACATGTTTTTCTAGACAGTCTTGAGGCACTTCAGTTATGATACTATAAAACTGATACTAATTAGGAGAGATCTGATACTATAGAACTGATAAAACTGATACTAAGTAGGAGAGATCTGATACTATAAAACTGATACTAAGTAGGAGAAATCTGATACTATAAAACTGATACTAGGTAGGAAATTTCTGATACTATAACTACTGATCTAATACTAGGTTGGGAAAATCTGATACTATAGCTTCAAAACTGATACTAAGTGGTAAGACACCGGATTCAACACTTTTCTAGCTCCAGATATAAGAAGTTGTGTGATTTATAAAGTAGCTCACAACACCATCACTCATGTGATGACTATCTGCTCAGTTAACCAGGAAATATGTATTTTGTCTGTCATGATTGGTTTGTGCTTGTTGTGTCTAAACCCTGATCACATGTGTTGTTTTTCTCTGCTTAGACTTCAACCTAGTTTATCACCTCATAATTCATATGATAAGTACCAAATCACAAAAGAATTCCGGAATTTAAATGTATGGCTTGTAAACCAAGAAACCAATTAATTTGAGAGGTAAGCAAGAAAATTATAAGTGGCAATATTCGAATTTATTATTAATCAAGCTTGAGATCAAAAAAGAGGAATGTAAAAATAGAAATGGCTATGTGACACCAATTCTCTGAAAAATGAGAAATATTGTGTGATTGAATTTTCCTTGTTAATTTTTAATACTCTGATAAGCAAGGAAACATTTATATATCTTCATATATATAAATGACTTGAATTGACTTATATACTAATATTTTTATATTGGTAAGAATTTGGATCTTGGGGAAAAATGAAATTAAAGAAGTGATCACTTGGTTTGGAAAAAAAAAATCTCAACAGTAAATCACTGAAAAATAACAATCCAAAAGAAGTGGGTCACTTCAGTTGGTATCAGAGCTATGTTATTAAAACATAGCATAAATATATTATCCAATTTTCTTGTAAGGATAAAATTCTAAAAAAAAAATATAGTAATGATAGAAATAAACATCCACAGTAGAAATAAATTTCAGAAAAATAATTAAATTAGAAATATGACTGACTAGCTATGCAATTGAATAGTGAATCATGGTAGGAAGACCACCAAGTCATGGAGCAGGACCCTCCAATACAACACCAATGGTTAACTTGCAAGATTTGGTGAGGGCATTTAGAGAAGGAGCAGTGCAGAGGGAAGAGAATCCTCATGAGGAATTAGCTAAGTTATTGAAGACATTTTCAAATTTGGGAGGCAAGGATTTTGAAGGCACTGAGGGAGTTATGGGAGTGCAGACATGGTTGAGAACTTTGGAAAGGATATTTGCAGATATGCAAATTAATGACCAAAGAAAGAGGCAGATAGCTTCAAGGAGACTCAAAGGAGCAGCCTTAGATTGGTGGGAGGTGATCATCACAGGAAGGCCAGAAAATGAGATAACATGGGATCAATTCAAGGAAATGCTTGAAGCAAGGTTTGCTCCAGTTACAGCTAAGGCAACATTGCTAGAAGAATTCATAAGGCTGAGGCAAGGACCAATGAGTGTGACTGAATACACTCAAAAATTTGAGAGTTTGTCCAAGTATGGAACTATGCTCATAGGAGATGAAGAATCAAAGAATTCAAGATTTATCCAAGGATTAAATGCAGGTCTGAGTAGAGCAATGTTACCATACAAGGATAAAACATTTGATCAAGTCATAGACCTTGCTCTTTCTTTTGAACAACATGACAATGCAAGGGAAAAATTTAGGAGCATGAGGGCTACCAATCAAAAGAAGGGGAAAAATAGAGCACATCCCTATGACAAAAAGAATATGGATAAGAAAATGGAGGGAGCAGCCACTGGGGAAGCTAAGAAGAAGGTTACTTGTTTTAATTGTGGCAAAGAAGGACACATGAGTAATAGGTGTCAAGCAGCCAAGAAGGCATTGTTTAGCTGCTATAACTGTGGGAAGGAAGGCCATATTAAAAGAAACTGCCCAGAGTTCAAAAGGGGGGCAAAGGTAGGAGCACTTGAGGGCAAAGCAAAAGCAACTGCAGTGGGAAGTCCTGGACAATTGGAAGGTATACTTCTAATTAAAGATCACCCCATCTCAGTTATATATGACACTGGAGCAACACATTCACTAATATCCCAAGACATAGTGAATAAATTAACTCTCACATGCTATTTAGTTGATAATCCCTTGTTTATTCAGAGCCCACTAGGTAATTCTTGCATGCTAGGGATTAAATGTTTGGGAGTAGAGTTAAACATAGGTGGAAATATGTTTAGTTCTGATTTGTTTGTGCTAAAATATCCTGGAATAGGAATTATTCTAGGAATTGATTGGCTAAGAAAATACAAAGCAATTTTAAACTTAGAAAATCTTACTATTTCTCTGAAAACAGAAAATGGTAAAAATATTATAGTTATGAGTGAAATTGCTAAAATCAATTACTGTAACCACATATGTAGCATGACTGAGAAAGAATTAACACTGGAGGACATAAAAATTATAAATGAATACCCAGATGTCTTTGGTGAAGTCATAGGTGTTCCAGAAAATAGGCAAGTAGAATTTCAAATAAGGCTAATCCCAGGAGCCAGCCCAATCATCAAGAAGCCAACTAGAATAGGTCCTAAAGAACTTGTGGAATTGAAACATCAGTTGGAAGAACTGGAGCAGAAAGGCTTCATAAGGCCTAGTAGTTCAAACTGGGGTTCTCCAATTGTATTTGTGAAGAAGCAGGATGGTACTTTGAGAATGTGCATTGATTATAGGGAATTAAACAAAGTCACCATTAAAAACAAATATCCACTTCCTAGAATTGATGATCTATTCGATCAATTAAATGGAGCAAGGGTCTTTTCAAGGCTAGATTTAGCCTCTGGGTTTCATCAGATGAAGGTGGAGGAAGAGAGCATTAAGTATACTGCCTTCAACACAAGGTATGGATTATATGAATTTTTGGTGATGCCTTTTGGATTGACAAATGCACCATCATATTTTGTAGATTTGATGAATAGAACATTTAGAGATTTTCTAGACAAATTTGTGGTTGTTTTTATTGATGACATTTTAGTATATTCAAAATCAGAAGAAGATCATGCAAAGCACTTGCATCTGGTTTTGTCTAGACTGAGGGCACATGATTTAAAAGCCAAATTCTCTAAATGTACATTTTGGCAGAAGGAAGTAAAATTTTTGGGGCACATTGTATCACAACAAGGGGTTAGTGTAGACCCAAATAAGGTGATGGCAGTGCAATCTTGGAGTAGACCCAAATCAGTAACTGAGGTGAGGTCATTTTTGGGAATGGCAGGCTATTACAGGAGATTTATAAAAGATTTTGCAAGGATAGCTATCCCATTGACCAAGTTAACTAAAAAGGAGCAACCATATGTGTGGACAGAGAAGTGTGAACAAGCTTTCATATCACTAAAGAAGGCACTGGTAGAAGCTCCAGTTTTACAAGTGCCAGAGGGTAATGAAGAATTAGTAGTTTACACAGATGCTAGTGGATCTGGATTGGGGGCAGTGCTTATGCAACATGGTAGAGTCATAGCTTATGCATCAAGGCAACTCAAGCCAAATGAAACTAGGTATGCTACACATGACTTAGAACTAGCTGCTGTGGTGTATGCATTGAAACTATGGAGACATTATTTATTGGGTGCTAAGTTTGAATTGTTTACTGATCATAAGTCACTTAAATATTTGTTTTCCCAAAAAGACTTGAACATGAGGCAACATAGGTGGGTAGAATTTCTAGCTTCCTATGATCTTGATATATTGTATACCCCTGGAAAAGCTAATAAAGTAGCAGATGCATTAAGTAGACATCAAGCTAAATTGGCAAGCTTAATGATGGCAGAATTCAAGGATTTGATAATTCTTAGTGAGGTGGAAGTGAAAGAAGAAGCTAGTGTATCAGATAAGACACACAGTAAGATGATTGAATATGGTAAATTAAGCCTCTTATCCTTAAAATCAACACTGGTTGATAAAACAGGACAAATGCAGAATCAAGATATAAATTTGAAGGAGAAAAAGAACATGATATCCCAAGGCATGACAGTGGAAAACTATGAGGTAGATGGTAAAGGATACTTAAGGAAAAAGGGGAAACTCTGCATACCAAATGTAGGGGAACTAAAGCAAGAAGTTATGGATGAGCATCACAAAACAAAGTATACTATCCATCCAGGTGGTACAAAAATGTACCATGATCTCAAGAGAAATTATTGGTGGCCAGGAATGAAAGGAGCAGTAGTAAAATATGTGGCAAATTGCTTGACATGCCAACAAGTAAAGGCAGACTATCAAAGGCCCTCAGGCCTATTGCAACCTTTGGAAGTGCCTACTTGGAAATGGGAGAGTATATCAATGGATTTTGTGGATGGTTTGCCAAGAACAAGGAAGGGAAATGATAGTATTTGGGTAGTGGTTGATAGACTCACAAAAACAGCACACTTTATCCCAATAAGTTCAAACAGAAATGCTCACAAGCTAGCTCAATTATTTGTGAAGGAAATAGTGAGGTTGCATGGCATCCCCAAGACTATCATTAGTGATAGAGATACTTTGTTTACTTCAAGGTTTTGGAGTAGCTTTCAAGAAGCTATGGGGACAGAACTAAGCCTAAGCACAGCCTACCACCCACAAACAGATGGGCAAACTGAGATTGTTAATAAAGTTTTAGAGGATTTGCTGAGAGCATGCATACTTGATTTTGGAGGCAACTGGGAGGATCATATTTATTTAGCTGAGTTTGCTTATAATAATAGCTACCAATCCACTATAGGAATGGCTCCATTTGAGGCTTTGTATGGGAAGCCTTGTTTATCTCCTGCATGTTGGATGGAGGCTGGTGAAAGGGTGTTGCTTGGACCAGACCATGTAAAAGAAACTTCTGCAAGAATTGAATTAGTGAGGCAAAGAATGAGAGTAGCTCAAGAGAGACAGAAAGCTTATGCAGATAAAAAGAGAAGGCCAGTAGAATTTGAGGTGGGAGACTATGTGTTTCTCAAAGTTTCACCAATGAGGAAAATATTGAGATTTGGAAAAGCAGGGAAACTGTCACCAAGGTATGTAGGACCATATGAAATTGTTCAAAGAATAGGGACTTTAGCTTATAGGTTGAAGTTACCAGAGGAATTGAGCAAAATACATGATGTATTTCATGTATCCCAATTGAGAAAATGGGTGCATGATAAAGAGTCCATTCTTGAATCTCCTACACATGTTGAAATTCAAGAAAATCTGGTTTATAAAAAGGAACTAGTGGGCATTGTGGCTAGAGAAGAAAAGAAGCTGAGAAATAAAATAATTAAACTAGTTAAAATCCAATGGAGTTTGGATGGGAATGATTGCACTTGGGAGGCTGAAGAGAGGATAAAGGATAAATATCCTAATCTGTTTTCTACTTAAAGGTATGTTTAAAAATTATGATGGGACCTTAAAATTATTTATTTATATTTGATTGATTTGGAATGAATGAGTTTCTAAAATTTCATTCAATTGAAATTATGCTTTGTATACATTTGGATGGAAATGTATGAGAGAATAATTGTGGGACACAATTCCTTTTAGGAGGAGAGTATGTGAAGACCCAAATTATTGAGATAAAAATAATTTTAAAATGAGAATATTTAAGAAAAGAAAATATAGTCTGACAATAATAATATTAGGAGTAAGTGAAATGAATAAATAAGAGGATAGAGATTCTTTTTTTTTCAATATATATATGTATTAGATATGAGTAGCCAAAGAAGTATAAAATGATAAAGCTCTTTTGATAACCAAATTGCATGAGAACCAGTTTAGTATTATTGTGCATAAACACCTTCTCAAAAATAAATCAGGAAATAAATGGTTTGAAATAATATAAGAGGACCATTCAGGCCTAACAAGGTATACAATGTTTCTGAGTCACACAAAGATGATGTGTAGATGGATCATGCAAATAGCATGTGCACAGAAAAGCAGAGAAGCAACTGCTTTTACTAGAAATAGAAATCAAGAGAAAATGGCACATTTAGCCATAACAACACACACATAATTCTCTGAGTAATGTGAGGATAAAATGGGTTTTTCCTTTAGTAAAACCCTAGCAAAATGATTTAAATCAAGAGGGAAGCAGAGGTTTTCTCTGGGGGAAAACAGAAACACACTAAAAAAAATAGAAAGGAGAGCTCACCCTGTTTTCAAGCTTAGACATTCTCGGGGAAGAGAGGAGGAAGGTGAGTGATTAATCACTTATGATCTGTAAGGCATTAAGACCCATGTTAAGGGCAGCCAAGTTATTTTATATAAACATTACATTATGTTTTTCCTATTTGATTTTATTTTCTGGATGAAAATATGTTGATCATGGATGGTATTCTGGTTGAGTTTTTGGATGAGGTTTTAATTTGTTTTGACTTGTTGTGATGGTTTCAGTTTTTGTTTTAAAATATAGATAATCAAACAAATACACTAATCACAGGAATAGATTTTATGTATGCTAGTTTTGATATGAAAAATGAATCAAATATTTTACTGTGGAATAGGGTATCAATGAAAGAAAAGAATTAGGCAGTGTGAATATTGAGATTTATGCTTATGTCTAGTCTATATTAAAAATGATATGAACAATGCAATATTACAAATATGTGCTGATTTGTTCAGATCATAAACCAATAAGTTTTTATGGGTTTTTCTCAAAAACCATTCCCTATGTTCACAGTAAAAGAATAAATATAGTTTTGCAAATGACTTCTTCATATTTGTGTAAGAAATGGAAATTTCTAGAAATAAAAATATAAGTCGGTTTTAGAAAAATGTGATTAAAGCAAAAATGACTTTGAAATAAGGTGTGCAATTTTACATGAATGCTTTGTATGTCTGGATATGATCTTTGGGTGATTTTAATAATTCTTGACCTATATAAAGGAAGGAAAGAGTACGAGTACCTCTGGAATCAAAAGAAAAATTCCCCAGAAAGAAATAAATAAGCATGGTCTCTAAATTATAAAATAATTTAGGAGTAGTGCCTTGATCTACTCATCAGCAGGTGGTTGATGGGTATGTGCATGACTTGTTTAAGTCCCGTAGGCCTCTGTGTAAAGGGTTAACAGAACTGAGCCCCTTTGCAATGCACACATGGTGTTCAATGGCAAGAGTTCAGACCAAACAAAATGAAAAGATGAGAAGGAGAAATTATGCTATGGAATTCAGGGAGTTAATCCATAGGAGTTTTGTACTTGTACAACCGAATGAAGTGAATGGATGAATGCTTGGATGTATGTTTATAGATAGACTTAAATATACACATTCTCAGATTTTAATTGGGATTTGAATAGCATTTAATAGAAAAGTTCTCTATACAGCCTTAAGAATTTACAAGATATTTTGCATACTTGATTTCACTCACACCAGAATTTATTTCTGACCCTATTTGTTGCCTTTGCAATACTTGGGGTGTCTCATTTTATTGAGGCAGTTCAAAGTTTTGCTGCAGGGAAAGATGCATGAATTGCTTGCTTGCTTGCATGGATATTTGGAGATCTTGAGGAATTTAAAGTGTTTAAGAGAAGTAGCAGTGTCTTTGTAATAATTAAGTTAGGAAAACTCTAATATGTTCTAAGTATTTTAATGAGTGTCTTTTACTTTGATATCTGGAAAACAGTATGTAAGAAGAAAAAGAAACTTAAATGTTATATGTGTTTGTGAGCTGTGGACTTAAGTAACAAGTTCTGAAATAGTTTTAGTAGATAATGCTGAAGGAGAAGATGCCATTTAATCTGATATGTGAACATGTTTTTCTAGACAGTCTTGAGGCACTTCAGTTATGATACTATAAAACTGATACTAATTAGGAGAGATCTGATACTATAGAACTGATAAA
Source organism: Allium fistulosum (assembly GCA_030737815.1). Taxonomy (NCBI): domain Eukaryota; kingdom Viridiplantae; phylum Streptophyta; class Magnoliopsida; order Asparagales; family Amaryllidaceae; genus Allium; species Allium fistulosum. The sequence goes on from CM060905.1 coordinate 1,153,685,436, forward strand.
ACTGATACTAAGTAGGAGAGATCTGATACTATAAAACTGATACTAAGTAGGAGAAATCTGATACTATAAAACTGATACTAGGTAGGAAATTTCTGATACTATAACTACTGATCTAATACTAGGTTGGGAAAATCTGATACTATAGCTTCAAAACTGATACTAAGTGGTAAGACACCGGATTCAACACTTTTCTAGCTCCAGATATAAGAAGTTGTGTGATTTATAAAGTAGCTCACAACACCATCACTCATGTGATGACTATCTGCTCAGTTAACCAGGAAATATGTATTTTGTCTGTCATGATTGGTTTGTGCTTGTTGTGTCTAAACCCTGATCACATGTGTTGTTTTTCTCTGCTTAGACTTCAACCTAGTTTATCACCTCATAATTCATATGATAAGTACCAAATCACAAAAGAATTCCGGAATTTAAATGTATGGCTTGTAAACCAAGAAACCAATTAATTTGAGAGGTAAGCAAGAAAATTATAAGTGGCAATATTCGAATTTATTATTAATCAAGCTTGAGATCAAAAAAGAGGAATGTAAAAATAGAAATGGCTATGTGACACCAATTCTCTGAAAAATGAGAAATATTGTGTGATTGAATTTTCCTTGTTAATTTTTAATACTCTGATAAGCAAGGAAACATTTATATATCTTCATATACATAAATGACTTGAATTGACTTATATACTAATATTTTTATATTGGTAAGAATTTGGATCTTGGGGAAAAATGAAATTAAAGAAGTGATCACTTGGTTTGGAAAAAAAAAATCTCAACAGTAAATCACTGAAAAATAACAATCCAAAAGAAGTGGGTCACTTCAAATTTAAATTCAAATCAATATATACTTATATATAAAATTTCAAGTTTACTCATATATCATATATACATCTATATTCACCTATATGCAATATTTATAATACATTTAAATAAAAAGGATTTATACAGAATATATTTGATCCGGGGAAACTCGCTCTCAATTTATCAATTAAATTTACAAATTTTTATCCAAAACTTTATTTAATACTAAATTCAACTCAAAAATTCAATAAATTATTATTTTAAAAAAATTTTAAATCTGGGGTCGTTACAGCGTGGGTTCGTGGAGTCGAAGAGGAGCATCGCGACGATCATCTGTGGTCGGAGACGTTGGTGCAAGTGCACCACGTGCACGTGTACACGTTTGGGTGTACTAGAGTTCGAAAGTTTGGGGAAGAAGAGTGAAGCTCGAGACGGTCTCGTGATTTTCGCGTGAAAACTCGAAGTGGATGATGTTGCCAAGGGACTCGGGAAAGACTCGGGGTTTTTAGGGGTTTACTCGGGTTGTTTTGATTCCAGTAGCCTGGGTTTGAGATTTTAAAAGAAAATCATATTTGGGTTTAAAAATTTAAAGAATAAACAAGTTTTCAAGTATTTGGTAAATTTGGAAATAATTTATAAATGCTTTATCTCTAAGTAAGATTATTATTATGATTTGTAAATAATTTGCTTTGAATAATAAGATTTAAAATAATTCAAATAATTTATTTATAAGGATAATAAGGTTAAATTAGTATTAATATGAATTTAAGAATACTTAATTTAAATAGAATTTAAGTAAAGTTTAATTAAGAATAATGGTTTCATAATTAATTAAGGATTTTTAAATATAGAATGTTAATTAATTAATTGTTTAATTAATTTTAAATAATTAGTTAATTATTTATTTAATTTTAAATAATCACTTAATTATGGATTAATTAAGTGTAATTACTTAATAAAGTAATTATTGGTTAATTATTGAATGAAATTACTTATGGAAGTAATTAATAGGATAATTACTCATGGGGTAATTAATTAAAGTGATAAAAGGGTAATCACTTGATGTTATTAATCTAAGAAGTTGATTTATATAATTGTTGAGATTAATTAATTATGGAGTAGTTAATTAAATAAATGAATTAAGGATTATTTAGTAATGGAATTACTTATTTGTTAAGTAATTAATTAAGAAAGTAATCAAGATTATTAATGGAAGTAATTAAAAGATAATTACTTATGTAAGTAATTAAGAGTTAATTATTTAATTATTTAGTTAATAAATTAATGTGATTAATTAAATGTGTTTAATTTAAGATTAATTACTAAGGGTAATTAATTAAAAAGGTAAATTAATTAATAAAGTAATTAATTAAGGATTATTTGTTAATGTAATTAATTAATAATTACTTAATGAAGTAATTAAAGATTAATTAATTAGATTAATTAATCAAGGTTAATATAATTAATTAAGAAGTAATTAATTAAGATAAGTGATTACAAATTGTTAATTACTAATTATGATTTATTAAGACTAATTAATGAAGTGGTTGATTAAAATTAATTATTTAATTAATTAAAAGGTAAATTAATTAATAAGGATTATTTAATTAATGAATTAATCAAGGTTGATTAATAAAAGTAATTAATTTAAGTATGATTAATTAATTGTAATTAATTGAGGATTAATATAATTAATTATAGTTAATTAATTTATAAAGGTTCATTAATTATTGTAATTAATGATAGTAATTAAAAGTTAATTACTGAATATGGTTAAGGATAATTACTTGAATGTAATTAAAGTATAATTAATCAAAGGAGATTAATTAAGGAAGATCATTAAGAGATGATTAATTAATTAATTTGAAATTAATTAATAGGAAGCAGGATTAAGATAATCCAAGTGATTAAAGGATAGTAATTAATTTAATTAAAGATTAATTAAATTGATTTGGAGATAATCAAACCTGCTTATGGATGATTGATTGATATTGGTAATTGGTTGATATTGGATGATTTGGATATCTCTGATATATGTGATATGCTGCTTTGTGAGATGAATGTTTGATATAAAGTATCTGTGATAATGTGATTTATCTATCTGTTTATATCATCCTGAATATAAGTTTAAATGTTTAAACCTTTAAACAACTTGGCCTTAAAAGATACGTTTTGGATTTCGATGAGACCGGGATCGGGTTTGCTACATTACAGCGTGATAGGGGGTTCTCGCTTCGCGGTTTGGTGGCGAACGGGAGACTCTTACCCCTACATGTCCCATTGAAGGGTTGGTTGCGAGTCGAGAGGCTGGCCGTAAAAGCAAATTCGAGGTATCACTGTTTGCCACGGTGGGTCTGGGATGGTTGCAAAGCCTACCAGTCGCCACTGGCTCGGCCCGTGACAGTTGGTATCGGAGCAGTAGGTTGAGTGAATACCTAGCTCTGGAGTGGTGTCTATCTTGAGAGAGCGTATTTGTAATTTTTATATAACTATATATATATATATACCTATTCTACCTAGGTGTTGGATTATGTAACATCCCGAAAATTTTCGACTTTCGAAAATTCAACATCGATACTCACTTTATCGACTGCTGAGCCATCGAATGCCGGAAACCCGAAAAGTTATGGTTTTTAAGAAAGAAGAAAAAGGTAGAAGAAGAAGATAGAAGAAAAAGAAGAAGAAAAACAACAAAACAACAACAGATACAGAACAGAGACAATATCAGAATCTCACATATCGCAGCGGAACAATATATAATAGATAAATGAATACCATTTAAAACAAAAGAATTATATCTGTTATTACATTACATCACATCATATCATCAGAGTCAATAAACAACAATGGACAGTTATATAACTTGTCCTCATACAGAATACACAGCGGAATAAATACTATCAGATACAAATACTACGTCTCGTCATCCAGCTTATTTCCAAGCTCCAGAATATCCAGAATATCCTGATAATCTAACTCTAGACTGCCCGTGTGGAAATTGGTGGGCACCCAGAGTTTAGAAGGGAAACAATAAACTCCGAGTCAGTCATGGTGACTGGTGTGAGATCGTAAAACAGTTATTCTTTAAAAAAAATAAACAGCAGAGAATTTTAAAGTCAATTCGCAATGCTTTTGGAAAATGAAACTACCATAAGACCTCCCACCACACACACAATGCAAACGCAGACTTGGAGGAGATTTCTTCTTATGTTAGTCAAAGATGCTTACTACGCAAAAATCAAATTCTTTTTGATATTATTATTAGTGCATAGTGTAGAAAACATTTCGAAAGTATAATATAAATCTTAGCCAGCATAGGTACCATTATATTATGCCTGCTATAGCTGCCTCCTGAGGAGACAGGTTATACAATTGAAATCGTAAAGGCTCGTATTGTTTCTTTGGATTTCCAACAAATGGTCAGGCTAAGGAACTTCCTATCCACGATGGGTACGTCCCTGGAATAGACGACCCGAGAATCTAACGTTACGGTTAGATCTCTGCCAACACAAGGCCGGGTTACCTCTGCAAAAATAGGTAACTACTGACACGCGTATGCCATCCCCCGATCGTCACCGATCTTCCCGAGGATCCCCGATTTCCAACAAACCACATAGATAATAATAATGCAGTAACCACAGAGGTTAAGTATCTGGGCTCCATACCATGATACCACCTTTATCCAGAAGGAATGACATACACTAAGGGGCGCTACTCCCTAGAACCTTGCTGCATCCTTCCTGTTTCGACCATTTCCGGGGTGTGAGGCTCGACGAAGTCTCGTCCACAAAGCTACGCTTTCTACAAAAAGCCCTGCTTCGGGTCAAACAAAATGATCAACCTATGATCACAAAGACATAAGATCAAACAAATGATCATATCACAAATGATCAAACACTGATCATTTCACAGCAACACTCAGTATGCCACGTTACCAAATTGGGATATATCGCTGATAAATTTCAACTACATAACCTCTGAGCTCGTACGTCTCAGAGAAGGGTGTTAAGCTAAGAGGATAAATTCTCCGCCACCAACAGAAATGTATTTGAAAGAAATCAGCTTTATATCTCAAATTGTAACGTCAGACACACAATCCATACAAGTCTGTTCCGGGATCGAACAGAACCGAAGGCACTTCTCACGAAGCCCTTGCAATTCCGGATAATTTTCAATCACGTCAGGACTTCCCGTCACTAAGGGTGATAAAACCTCTAAATCGAAGATCAGTCGATGTAGAGTAACTCGACGGTAATCCTTTCGTTTTCAAAAATATCCGGTCTTCAACACCGGTCTTCAATTGCGATTCATAACGACGTATCACATATTCGGAATGGGTTATACGACCCCATGGTCCTTTCCCGGTTAACCCGAATAGTGAGCGTAAATTCAAAAATAAGTGTGGCATTCAAATTCATCCAATTCACAACAAATACCTACCTAAAGGTAATTATTGATAGTCGGTTATTTAACTATCAATAAAGATGCGCAACATCATCAGATTCCAAATAATTTTTCCAAATTATTTTATCTTCAAAAATATCTTTACAAGATATAAAATTTCCACACTTAACCGTTTGAAAACAAATTCAAATCAATTTCCACCTTTCATTTTATCTTTGAAGATAAAATCTCAAAACAGTTCATTTCATATTGGAAAAGCATTTCCATACTTATTTAATAATAAGTATTTCACAAATCATTTATTTTCAACACTTAGAAAATATTCGATATACTTAAATCAATATTAAGTATATATTCATTCTTTAAGGAAATCATTCTCTTTAAACACATTTATTTGAGTCAAAACGAATGTTACGTAAAACATCGTTACGACGACTCAAAATCACTAGTATAGGGATTCGGATTTAGATAGATATATAAATCCCAATACTATATAAAACATTTCCTTTCGGAAATCATTTACTATAACAACAGTGTTATAGTCCACCATTTCCTTAAATTTCTCGAAAACGTCTACTTCAACAAGAACTGTTGAAATCTATGATTTCGATATTTCTCACGTTTTAAAACATCTTTTAAAACAATCACTTCATTTCAAATATCGCTTTCCCAAAACATATCCATTTTATTTAATAATATATTCACTGTCCAAAATCGTGAATATGCTTCAATAATTATATTTCAATCTTTTCTACACGTTTTATTTTGATAATAATTCGCTATTCAAAATCACGAATATATCTCCTTTGATAATCTTCTATATTTAATTTATCAAATTCAATCGATTTGTTTCCGAATTTATAAAACAACGTTGATAAATTCCATTTTCTATTTTCTATAACAACTCCGGTTTATAATCTCATTTTATTAATCTTCAAAAATTCACTTATAAGAATAAGTGATTTCGGATTTATAAAACAACGTTTATAAATCACATTTGTACTTTATAACGATTTCAACTTACAAAATCATTTCATTTTGCAATTTCTATTTATATCCCATCTAAGTGCAAAAGTCAAATTTATAAGTAAATTACTTATAAATCGTTTATTCTACAACATCTATTCACTTTCTAACTTCACGTTATAAATCTATTAATTTCATTCACTTATGAAATTCATTTATACTTCTTTCTAACACTTATAAAAATTCGTTTTATAAGTCCAATATTTTGATTTACAAAAATATCAATTTTACAAATCTTTTTATACAAATCGTTTATAGTTATTCAAAAATCCCAACTTAAACCATTTTATAAATAAATCGATTTTTATTTCAAAAACGACACATCGGTTATATTTCACTAAAAATTATAACTTTTATAACTTTAAAATTTTACGTTTATAAGTCGATTAAAAAATTCCATAAAACGTATATTTTCAAAAATCACTTTAAAAACCTTTTTAAAATAACAGTCGTTATTTTTACATTTTCAAAACTGAATCCGATGATGCAACAACACCAATCAGTCCATCACAACAGTCAAATATCATATATCATCATATGATAACAGAATATATCAAAATATCTGTAAATAATCAATACGGTGAGGAATCCAGTTGGATCCCTCCAACCTGTTTCCCTGCATCCAAAGACGTCAGCACAATACCAATTCCGCTCCAGTACGGAATTATCGCGGTATATAGGTTTTTATAAATCCGCTTACTAACGGCGCAATAGGGTCTCATCCGCTATACGAGGCGGGAAATCAATCAATCCAATATATACATATGCCAATATGTATATACTGCTATATATATAGATATATCCTATCATATCTAATATCACATCCAAACAGTCAATCATCAATCAATAACTGTAAATAATTCCACATTCAATTGAGTGAGAAGATCTCACCGAGATTTTAATTCTGATTTTCAGCGTTTATTTCGAATGAAACTAAACGGTCGTTTAATTTCACTCAAAATTTTCATTGACTCCAATCGACTCCAAATCAGTTTCATAGCGAAGTACGCGTCGAGACGATTCCAACGCAATTTGTTTCGTCATTTTCTGATAATGTATGAAAGAGATACATCATTTTAAAGTTACACGAATTATAAATAAATAAATTACAATTTCCTTTTATAATTTTTATTTCTTTTTACCCCAACCAATCACTGCCGCTCGTTTTCCATCTTGAGAATCTGGCCCGCACGCGATTGCTTTCTTCTTCCCAGGTTTCGCGTTCGAGAAACCCAACTTAGCCGCCTCCAAACCCTACATCACGCGACCCCTATAGACGACCGGAAGTTGATCGAAGGCAGTCTCCTCGAAGCCCTTGCCGAGCATAACCTACGGCTACAGCAGCTTGATGCTCGGTCGACTCCTCCACCCTAGAAACGTGCACGAACGCAGCACGTTCGAGTGAGATTTGACGATGATTCCTTCCACTAAAATCGATCATACCCGTATAGATTTGTTCGTCTCGTCGAGATCTTCAAGTTTGTAGTTGAAACTATTTGTTAAAAGCTGGTGGATCAAGAGAGATTGAGGGAAAAAGGAACGAAAATATCGGCCATTCATTTCAAAAGTGGCGGCTGAACGTATGGAATTAGGGTTTCTCTTGAATGAAGGGGATGGGTTGCCTTTATAGAGAACCGACGAACACTATTCATCCCGGTTTTTCGAACTCCGATTTACGTGCGGTGACTAGCGTTTCTGGGGTTTACCCCGCGTTCCGAACGCAATGGAACAGGTTTCGAAAGCTAATTCGATCGTCTGTGTGAGATATGACAAGAAACGATCAATTTAAATTAAACCGATTTAAATCGATTTCGAGGCGTTTTAATTTGTACCGGACAAATGGTAAATCCAAAAATTACGAAATTTGAAATCTTACAATAATATCACATTACGGATCCGATGAAACTGGTTTCGTCGAAATCCGACACTGTTTGAAAAATGACTATTTTTAACCCGACGATTTAAAATTAAAATGATATCGATGCGTTTCGAGTTGCCACGGTCAAACGATAACTTCGATTGCTATGAAAATTGAGATCCGATAATAACTAACCATTACGGATCCAATGGAACTGGTCTCGTTCAATTCTGAGACTGTTCGAAAATTGGCTATTTTTACAGTCGATAATTAAATATTAAAATAATCGATTTTCACAGATTAACTCCAAATTCGCTTCTGAAAGTTCTATAACCTTTCTATAACTCCAGTATGATTAAATAAAATTTTCCTAATCAATTTCAATCATTTTGAACTCGATTTTCAATTATCTCTGGAATTTCACTATTTAATTATTGATTTAATTATCAAATAAAACCCGATATTCGAAGAATAAATCGTTCGACTTCTAAATTCCATTTATTAATATTTAAAATCAATTAAATATTCGAATTTTAATTATCAAAAATTCTGGGTCGTTACAAACTTCCCCCCTTAAAAGAATTTCGTCCTCGAAATTACAAGTCAGGAAGAAAGGTCCTTAACTCGTCTACTGTTTTTCACAATCTAATAGTTTTATCAATTTATCAAAACAAATCTTTCTACTAAAGATTCGTTATCATTCATACTAGCTTTCCAACTTAAATTTTAAGTTTCAAACAACATTGTTTAACTTCAAAATTCAAATTCGAGTTTAAATTCAAATTTTAAACTTCCAAAATTTTCTCAAAATTTTTCTAACACCCTAAATTTTCGAAAAATTTCGCCAGCGTCTCCTTTGCGCGGTTAACATGGCACGACTACAAAACGTCCCTACGGACTCTCAGATTTCAAAAAGAAAAAGAAAAAGCCAAACGGCTAGACCAGAAATCATCAAAAACTCATATTATAATTCAAATACGTACCTTTTCCGAGCAATTCAAATTTATCTTCAAATTTAAAATCCCAATTCATAACACCCGTATATCCTACTAGCCATAATATCTAGTTACATATCCAAATCATTTTGTACATTCAATTACAAATTTTCAATATAACTGCTTATATCATTTTTAAATTAGTTTTAATTACTAATTCATTTCAAATTCTAATCTACTAACAAATTCAGATTTGCTTCCAACATTCAATTTCAATTCCAGTTTCATTCACTTTTGTTCATTTCCAAAATTTGATTTCAATTTACCCTTTGGTTAAATCTACTGTCATTTAAACTGGATTTCCAATTCGAATTCATTTTACTTTTCTTCAAATTTTATCAATTCAACTTCATTAACACTTAATGAATTTATATACAATCAACTAACAATCATCAAACAATCAATGCATATTCAACATTACCATTATTATTTGATTTCCATTCAATTTAGTTCAACACCTTTAATTTCAATTGACTTACATTCAATTTATTCAGTTTCTTCAATGAATTAACATTTACACTCAATTGATTCATTAGTTCAATAGCTAATCCATTTCACATTTCATGTTGAAGTTTATTTATATAACTCAAGTTCATATTCATTTAATTCATTTTGATTATTTACTTCGACACCAAAATCAATTCCAATCAACACTTAAGTTATATCCCATTAAACATCGTTTGTTTAACTTAACTTACATTTCCACTTATAAATCCAAAATTCAAATTTCAATCCTATTTAACTTTTACCAAGGTCAAATTTCTTCACTTATTCAAAATTCATATTAAATCCAGATTTCATATTCCACAATCTCAACTTAGATTTGATTGATTCACTTATACTTACTTAAATTTAACTTCATCCTTTAAGTTGAATTTATTCTATCAATTCAAATTGTATAAGTTATCAACTTAATAATATTTCATAAATATGGTATCCCAGAGTCTTACCAATATTTCAAAGCCATTTTGAAAACAATTCAAATTCCATTTGAATTTCCAAAACAAAACCCAAATTTCCAAAACAACTTCCATTTAAAATGATTTGGCAGCAATTCCTCTTTTGGAAACCCGAAAATGAACACCAATGATGCCGCGGTCATCATCGAAGTTATTTTCCAGCGACCGAAAAGAGTTTAGAGCTTTTCGTTCCTTCAAAACATTTTTCAAAATCCTTTGAATATCATTTTCAAACCAAAAAGATTTTAAACTTTCCAAATCTCTAAAATTTTCAAATTCTTTTCAAAACATTTCCAAATACTTCTCTGAAATCCCGTTTTAAATTACAATTCACATTTATAATTTACATTCTCAAATTTCATTTATATATGGATTTATTTTCTTATCTTTCAATTCACAATTATAAATTTCACTTGTTAAATGAATTTATCTTCAATCTTTGGTTATTACTTTAATTCAATTTCAATATAACAACCATGCAACCATATACTATGATAATTCATAGAAAAACCTTTATTTTCTATATAAAATAGTTTTGGGCAAAATTATTTCATTTACCCTATTTAAAACGATACTGTGCCGAATTGTTCTATTCAAGTGTTTAGAGATCCCTATCGATAGAGTTGTACGGACAATACCGACCAGAATCCATATACCACTCAACAAACCAATCATCACAATATAAAACAATTTTATATTCACTAACAAATACGCACTCATATCTATTATTACACTCAACTCATTCTAGAGTACTACTGACTCTATCTCTAATGAGTAACACCCAACAGAGCAGGGTTGTCGCTTAACCATATGCTCTGATACCAAATGTAACATCCCGAAAATTTTCGACTTTCGAAAATTCAACATCGATACTCACTTTATCGACTGCTGAGCCATCGAATGCCGGAAACCCGAAAAGTTATGGTTTTTAAGAAAGAAGAAAAAGGTAGAAGAAGAAGATAGAAGAAAAAGAAGAAGAAAAACAACAAAACAACAACAGATACAGAACAGAGACAATATCAGAATCTCACATATCGCAGCGGAACAATATATAATAGATAAATGAATACCATTTAAAACAAAAGAATTATATCTGTTATTACATTACATCACATCATATCATCAGAGTCAATAAACAACAATGGACAGTTATATAACTTGTCCTCATACAGAATACACAGCGGAATAAATACTATCAGATACAAATACTACGTCTCGTCATCCAGCTTATTTCCAAGCTCCAGAATATCCAGAATATCCTGATAATCTAACTCTAGACTGCCCGTGTGGAAATTGGTGGGCACCCAGAGTTTAGAAGGGAAACAATAAACTCCGAGTCAGTCATGGTGACTGGTGTGAGATCGTAAAACAGTTATTCTTTAAAAAAAATAAACAGCAGAGAATTTTAAAGTCAATTCGCAATGCTTTTGGAAAATGAAACTACCATAAGACCTCCCACCACACACACAATGCAAACGCAGACTTGGAGGAGATTTCTTCTTATGTTAGTCAAAGATGCTTACTACGCAAAAATCAAATTCTTTTTGATATTATTATTAGTGCATAGTGTAGAAAACATTTCGAAAGTATAATATAAATCTTAGCCAGCATAGGTACCATTATATTATGCCTGCTATAGCTGCCTCCTGAGGAGACAGGTTATACAATTGAAATCGTAAAGGCTCGTATTGTTTCTTTGGATTTCCAACAAATGGTCAGGCTAAGGAACTTCCTATCCACGATGGGTACGTCCCTGGAATAGACGACCCGAGAATCTAACGTTACGGTTAGATCTCTGCCAACACAAGGCCGGGTTACCTCTGCAAAAATAGGTAACTACTGACACGCGTATGCCATCCCCCGATCGTCACCGATCTTCCCGAGGATCCCCGATTTCCAACAAACCACATAGATAATAATAATGCAGTAACCACAGAGGTTAAGTATCTGGGCTCCATACCATGATACCACCTTTATCCAGAAGGAATGACATACACTAAGGGGCGCTACTCCCTAGAACCTTGCTGCATCCTTCCTGTTTCGACCATTTCCAGGGTGTGAGGCTGGACGAAGTCTCGTCCACAAAGCTACGCTTTCTACAAAAAGCCCTGCTTCGGGTCAAACAAAATGATCAACCTATGATCACAAAGACATAAGATCAAACAAATGATCATATCACAAATGATCAAACACTGATCATTTCACAGCAACACTCAGTATGCCACGTTACCAAATTGGGATATATCGCTGATAAATTTCAACTACATAACCTCTGAGCTCGTACGTCTCAGAGAAGGGTGTTAAGCTAAGAGGATAAATTCTCCGCCACCAACAGAAATGTATTTGAAAGAAATCAGCTTTATATCTCAAATTGTAACGTCAGACACACAATCCATACAAGTCTGTTCCGGGATCGAACAGAACCGAAGGCACTTCTCACGAAGCCCTTGCAATTCCGGATAATTTTCAATCACGTCAGGACTTCCCGTCACTAAGGGTGATAAAACCTCTAAATCGAAGATCAGTCGATGTAGAGTAACTCGACGGTAATCCTTTCGTTTTCAAAAATATCCGGTCTTCAACACCGGTCTTCAATTGCGATTCATAACGACGTATCACATATTCGGAATGGGTTATACGACCCCATGGTCCTTTCCCGGTTAACCCGAATAGTGAGCGTAAATTCAAAAATAAGTGTGGCATTCAAATTCATCCAATTCACAACAAATACCTACCTAAAGGTAATTATTGATAGTCGGTTATTTAACTATCAATAAAGATGCGCAACATCATCAGATTCCAAATAATTTTTCCAAATTATTTTATCTTCAAAAATATCTTTACAAGATATAAAATTTCCACACTTAACCGTTTGAAAACAAATTCAAATCAATTTCCACCTTTCATTTTATCTTTGAAGATAAAATCTCAAAACAGTTCATTTCATATTGGAAAAGCATTTCCATACTTATTTAATAATAAGTATTTCACAAATCATTTATTTTCAACACTTAGAAAATATTCGATATACTTAAATCAATATTAAGTATATATTCATTCTTTAAGGAAATCATTCTCTTTAAACACATTTATTTGAGTCAAAACGAATGTTACGTAAAACATCGTTACGACGACTCAAAATCACTAGTATAGGGATTCGGATTTAGATAGATATATAAATCCCAATACTATATAAAACATTTCCTTTCGGAAATCATTTACTATAACAACAGTGTTATAGTCCACCATTTCCTTAAATTTCTCGAAAACGACTACTTCAACAAGAACTGTTGAAATCTATGATTTCGATATTTCTCACGTTTTAAAACATCTTTTAAAACAATCACTTCATTTCAAATATCGCTTTCCCAAAACATATCCATTTTATTTAATAATATATTCACTGTCCAAAATCGTGAATATGCTTCAATAATTATATTTCAATCTTTTCTACACGTTTTATTTTGATAATAATTCGCTATTCAAAATCACGAATATATCTCCTTTGATAATCTTCTATATTTAATTTATCAAATTCAATCGATTTGTTTCCGAATTTATAAAACAACGTTGATAAATTCCATTTTCTATTTTCTATAACAACTCCGGTTTATAATCTCATTTTATTAATCTTCAAAAATTCACTTATAAGAATAAGTGATTTCGGATTTATAAAACAACGTTTATAAATCACATTTGTACTTTATAACGATTTCAACTTACAAAATCATTTCATTTTGCAATTTCTATTTATATCCCATCTAAGTGCAAAAGTCAAATTTATAAGTAAATTACTTATAAATCGTTTATTCTACAACATCTATTCACTTTCTAACTTCACGTTATAAATCTATTAATTTCATTCACTTATGAAATTCATTTATACTTCTTTCTAACACTTATAAAAATTCGTTTTATAAGTCCAATATTTTGATTTACAAAAATATCAATTTTACAAATCTTTTTATACAAATCGTTTATAGTTATTCAAAAATCCCAACTTAAACCATTTTATAAATAAATCGATTTTTATTTCAAAAACGACACATCGGTTATATTTCACTAAAAATTATAACTTTTATAACTTTAAAATTTTACGTTTATAAGTCGATTAAAAAATTCCATAAAACGTATATTTTCAAAAATCACTTTAAAAACCTTTTTAAAATAACAGTCGTTATTTTTACATTTTCAAAACTGAATCCGATGATGCAACAACACCAATCAGTCCATCACAACAGTCAAATATCATATATCATCATATGATAACAGAATATATCAAAATATCTGTAAATAATCAATACGGTGAGGAATCCAGTTGGATCCCTCCAACCTGTTTCCCTGCATCCAAAGACGTCAGCACAATACCAATTCCGCTCCAGTACGGAATTATCGCGGTATATAGGTTTTTATAAATCCGCTTACTAACGGCGCAATAGGGTCTCATCCGCTATACGAGGCGGGAAATCAATCAATCCAATATATACATATGCCAATATGTATATACTGCTATATATATAGATATATCCTATCATATCTAATATCACATCCAAACAGTCAATCATCAATCAATAACTGTAAATAATTCCACATTCAATTGAGTGAGAAGATCTCACCGAGATTTTAATTCTGATTTTCAGCGTTTATTTCGAATGAAACTAAACGGTCGTTTAATTTCACTCAAAATTTTCATTGACTCCAATCGACTCCAAATCAGTTTCATAGCGAAGTACGCGTCGAGACGATTCCAACGCAATTTGTTTCGTCATTTTCTGATAATGTATGAAAGAGATACATCATTTTAAAGTTACACGAATTATAAATAAATAAATTACAATTTCCTTTTATAATTTTTATTTCTTTTTACCCCAACCAATCACTGCCGCTCGTTTTCCATCTTGAGAATCTGGCCCGCACGCGATTGCTTTCTTCTTCCCAGGTTTCGCGTTCGAGAAACCCAACTTAGCCGCCTCCAAACCCTACATCACGCGACCCCTATAGACGACCGGAAGTTGATCGAAGGCAGTCTCCTCGAAGCCCTTGCCGAGCATAACCTACGGCTACAGCAGCTTGATGCTCGGTCGACTCCTCCACCCTAGAAACGTGCACGAACGCAGCACGTTCGAGTGAGATTTGACGATGATTCCTTCCACTAAAATCGATCATACCCGTATAGATTTGTTCGTCTCGTCGAGATCTTCAAGTTTGTAGTTGAAACTATTTGTTAAAAGCTGGTGGATCAAGAGAGATTGAGGGAAAAAGGAACGAAAATATCGGCCATTCATTTCAAAAGTGGCGGCTGAACGTATGGAATTAGGGTTTCTCTTGAATGAAGGGGATGGGTTGCCTTTATAGAGAACCGACGAACACTATTCATCCCGGTTTTTCGAACTCCGATTTACGTGCGGTGACTAGCGTTTCTGGGGTTTACCCCGCGTTCCGAACGCAATGGAACAGGTTTCGAAAGCTAATTCGATCGTCTGTGTGAGATATGACAAGAAACGATCAATTTAAATTAAACCGATTTAAATCGATTTCGAGGCGTTTTAATTTGTACCGGACAAATGGTAAATCCAAAAATTACGAAATTTGAAATCTTACAATAATATCACATTACGGATCCGATGAAACTGGTTTCGTCGAAATCCGACACTGTTTGAAAAATGACTATTTTTAACCCGACGATTTAAAATTAAAATGATATCGATGCGTTTCGAGTTGCCACGGTCAAACGATAACTTCGATTGCTATGAAAATTGAGATCCGATAATAACTAACCATTACGGATCCAATGGAACTGGTCTCGTTCAATTCTGAGACTGTTCGAAAATTGGCTATTTTTACAGTCGATAATTAAATATTAAAATAATCGATTTTCACAGATTAACTCCAAATTCGCTTCTGAAAGTTCTATAACCTTTCTATAACTCCAGTATGATTAAATAAAATTTTCCTAATCAATTTCAATCATTTTGAACTCGATTTTCAATTATCTCTGGAATTTCACTATTTAATTATTGATTTAATTATCAAATAAAACCCGATATTCGAAGAATAAATCGTTCGACTTCTAAATTCCATTTATTAATATTTAAAATCAATTAAATATTCGAATTTTAATTATCAAAAATTCTGGGTCGTTACAGATTACCTGTTCAGGTTTTCCAATATGAGTTATAAAGGTAGATAGGGTGGTGGTGTCTGTAACACGACTACCATTGGTTAAAGTCTGAATGTTGAGGTTGGAAGAGTATCTGTCGAGACTGTAAACCTAATACCGTCTCGAGTAAGTTGGGCAATATGGAGTAAGAATTTCTCGGATCTCTGAAGGAAATCTTTTTAAAGATTCGGAGTCCATTATTGGAGTGTAAGTTGGTTGAGCTCGGGTGAGCAGATTTTCTAGAATTTGGATCTGTCGGAAGTACAGAAGAAAGTGATGGTATCTTGGCAACTTCAGGAAGGAGGAGCTGTGTGATGAAACGCAGTATCTATGGATGTTCCCGAAGGAGATTTTCTTTTTGGAACAAGATTAAGAAGGTATTGGAGGAACAGTTGATGCCTACCGTAGGAAAGACTCGGCTGTATAGGAATTCTCTAATATCGAGTAAGAGAGTTTTATCTATTTTGAAGTATGGACTAAGGTCGATTAGTTGTTCTTCGGACATGGTCCCATATTCTCTTAAGAAGAGTAAGATATTGGCGTTTGGTTCGGAGCCGAGTTTCTTGAGAGATGTCTGTCGTCTCGGAGGTTTGTTGTGAGGTTAGTTGATGGTTTTTACTTTGAGAAGCCTATGGATTAGAAGTTTTTGGTTAGCTGTGGTAGTAGTGCAACTCGAAATGTTCGGTGTGCTGACGAGGAGGTCTTTGGCTTAGTAGTATCATCGAGATAGAGTTTGGAAGCAGCAGTGTGGCCGTTTCTTAGATGGTTCAGGAATCTTTGTGGTTCTTCTATCAGCAGTCCGGGCAGATGGTGAAGGCTTTCTTGAAGGGTTAACCTTGTTTGGAAAAGCTTAAGGCTGTTTTAATTGGTAAAGAGAGAACAATTTCTTTGGAATCCGAACTAGGTAGTAACGCAAAAGTGACTTGTGATTAGTTTGGGAATTTATCTTGGGTAATCTTTTGTTTGAGATTGAGGTTTCTCATATGGAAGTAGGAGCTACTGAAGTAGTCAGAATTTTTCCGGATGTCTTCAAAGAAGTAGAAGTTTGTCTTCATCTGGAGTTGAGTTCCGTATCGACTTGATTCCAGAAGCGATACCGATGGTTAGTCTGGTAGTAGGATGGTTCTTAGAGAAAGAAGAATTGGTGTAGCAGCTCAGGAATTTTTGGAAATGGATTGGTCAGATCTAGTTTTCAAGTTTGGATTTCAACGGATTTTGGAAAGTTCATATTGTTGAATAGGATCTAGAGATCATTTTGTTCTTGGTTCGAATTTATTTCAAGAAGCATCAGCGAAGGTTAAGCTGATCAGGAAGAGATGGGGTAGTCCAAGATTGTTTAGTGAGTTATGCAGATATGAGACAAGGAGTTTGGAATTCGGAGTTGGAGATTGGAAATTGTTTAAGTTTTTCTCCGATTATAAAGCTATAAGATTGGTAAGTCTGGAAGCTAGCACTGAAGTATTTTGGATTTTCCTGTGTTCTCGAGAGAAGTAGTTCTTTGATCTACAGGATTGAATGGCCAGTTTGGATAGCTGGAATTCATTGTATTTCACGTATCTCTGAGGGAGTACGTGTATGATTCATCGCTGGTTATAGGATCTGCAGTTCAGATGGATTTGGAAGTTTGAGCTGGACTTGGGTGTGATCTGATATTCTGTTCAGATTAGTGGATCTAGAGATAAGGGAAGCTCTGGATTATGGGGTGTAGTTTGTTTAGATTCTGTAGAGCGGGTCTCTCGGTGATTTATATCCGGGGAAACTCTAGATAGTGTTAGTAAGATTTATTCTGATTTGTATAAGGATAATTAGTTAGGTTTAATTGTTTGATTGGTTGCTTTGGTTGTTAGTAATTGGATGATAGGTATGCTTTGCTGTTAGAGATTGAAATCTTTGCTGGATTATTAAATTAACTTTGTTTTTAATTTCGGGGACGAAATTATTTTAAGGGGGGAGGAATGTGATATCCTGGGTTTTTGGGCAATTTAAATTTAATAATCAGTATTGATAATTTAATTGGATTGATAATTTTCTTTATAATTTTAATTTAAATTGGTTAATTTAATATTTTAAAGGTTAATAAATTATAATCTGGCATTATTGATAAGATTTGTTTGTTAAAGCTAATAAAATTTTATTCTATTTATAATATATATATTTGATATATATTGTGAATGGAAATATCTTTTGTTTTAAATTAAAGATGAATTTTCAAATTGTAATATATAAATATGTATATATGATAATTTGATATTGTTTGAAATTCATTTTAATCTATTGATAATTTATATATGTATGAATTATGATCTAAAGCTTTGTTTTAAAATTAATATTTTTCAAAGGTTAGTTTAGATTTAATTCAATTGTTTTCAAAATATAAGATAATTATTATTTCTAAAAATATGATAGTTTAAATAAGATTTAATAAAAGATTTATTTTTATCTGGTTTTCTTTTAATAAGTATAAAATGGTTATACGTGTGTATATATGGTTTTAAATAAACTTTCCTTTTTAAAATATCTCTTAAACTAAAATAGTTTGTAAATAAGTAAATGAATTTATATAAATCCATATTTACATAATTAATAAAATATAAATACTTTTTCAAGGGTATTTGGTTTTATAATATTTTCTCTAAAAATAGTTTATATATATACATATACTAAGATAAATGTTAGTAATTAATAAAGTAAGTATGAAAAGCTTTATATTAACATTTAAATTAATTAAAAATTTATTTAATGTATTAAAGGACATGTGTTAATATCTTAACACATGGTAATAACATTTGTAAGAAAACTAAACATGCATGGACATTTGTCTAACTTATAAAAATTACAAGTGGCCTTCATTTAATAATTATTTGAAAATTTAGAAAACTAAATTATCTTAAATGACATATGTATAGAGAAGCCTGGCATTTTTCTTTCAGTTCAAAACATTTTTCTCAGTTCAAAACATTTCCAAAACTCTTTCTCCTCTTTTCTAATAAACTAAAAACTGAAAACAAAGGAAAGTAAAATAGCCTGATTTCATCTTCAACCTGAGATCAAGCATGCAAAGTATCACAACAACAATCAAGCTTCCAGATTTCAACTATTAACAAACATGCAAGGGATTTCAACAGCAAGCAAAATTCAAATCAAAAGTATTGCCAGAAACAAAATCAAATACAAGTTCAAGAATTCAAATTGAAAACAAAAGCCTGGAAACACTACTCTGTTTTATTCTCTGAAAAAAAGGTGAGTAAACAGATTTTAAAAACAGCTTAAATCTTGTTCTTCTCTTTGATATATGTATGAAAATCAAGATGTCTTCCTGGATTATTAAATTGAATTGGATGCATGTTGTATTATGTGTGATTGAATGCCTGTGAAGTAAAACAAACATGGAATATGCTCTCTGTTCTATGCTTATAAATTGGTGAGTAAACCATATTTTGAAAACAGTTTTTAGTCTGACCCTATAATTCATATCAGTAGTAATGGTAGTCTAGTTTAAGATGTTAATTGAATGTTGAATGTGAATGCTGCATATATAAAGATAGTCTGTGAAAATAGTATGTAAATGTTTCTCTGTCTTTGTCTCGAACTCCTGTTTTACCTTTACAAATTTCATATCTTTCCATATATATAATGGTAGGTTAGGATTTGTAAATAGAAATTGATTGTAAGTATATAAGCTAAATTTTAAAAATAGTTTCAGAGATATATACCAAGAATTCATCTCAAAATTTATAGTTTACTGGGCTAATCGAAAAATGGGTAGAATCAATTATACTAATTTAAATCAGTGATTATAGAATATGATTTGTATTTACAAATGATGAATTTTAATGTGAATATCATAATTTTTAGAATAGTATTCGTCAAGATATGTGGAGTTGGTCAGTTTCGTCATTTTTGTCGAATTGAGTTGATCGGCGTGATGAGCGAAAGCGAAACTTTGGTCGGAGCTTGCTTATATGAGGAGGATGATGGGAAAATACTATCGATTTTTTTTATTTGCTGAATTGATCGAATTCGAACGAAGTAGGGTTTTAGCTTGAAATGTTGCTCGGCTCGATTGTCGTGACATTGAGACTGGAATATCTGATCGGAGGCGATCGCGAGTGGAAGAATGGTGAAGTAGTGATGCTACGGTGCTCTGGAAGGAATACTGGAGCTTCCAGTCAACTTGATCGACGGCGGCGAAGCGATTTCTTCGACACTGGAGTTGGGTTCCAGTTTTAACTCGTGCTCGAGAGGCTCGTTTTTGGTTCGTAGAGATTCTCGTCGATCTGGGTATGGAGTAGTGATCGCGTGGGTTCGTGGAGTCGAAGAGGAGCATCGCGACGATCATTTGTGGTCGGAGACGTTGGTGCAAGTGCACCACGTGCACGTGTACACGTTTGGGTGTACTGGAGTTCGAAAGTTTGGGGAAGAAGAGTGAAGCTCGAGACGGTCTCGTGATTTTCGCGTGAAAACTCGAAGTGGATGATGTTGCCAAGGGACTCGGGAAAGACTCGGGGTTTTTAGGGGTTTACTCGGGTTGTTTTGATTCCAGTAGCCTGGGTTTGAGATTTTAAAAGAAAATCATATTTGGGTTTTAAAATTTAAAGAATAAACAAGTTTTCAAGTATTTGGTAAATTTGGAAATAATTTATAAATGCTTTATCTCTAAGTAAGATTATTATTATGATTTGTAAATAATTTGCTTTGAATAATAAGATTTAAAATAATTCAAATAATTTATTTATAAGGATAATAAGGTTAAATTAGTATTAATATGAATTTAAGAATACTTAATTTAAATAGAATTTAAGTAAAGTTTAATTAAGAATAATGGTTTCATAATTAATTAAGGATTTTTAAATATAGAATGTTAATTAATTAATTGTTTAATTAATTTTAAATAATTAGTTAATTATTTATTTAATTTTAAATAATCACTTAATTATGGATTAATTAAGTGTAATTACTTAATAAAGTAATTATTGGTTAATTATTGAATGAAATTACTTATGGAAGTAATTAATAGGATAATTACTCATGGGGTAATTAATTAAAGTGATAAAAGGGTAATCACTTGATGTTATTAATCTAAGAAGTTGATTTATATAATTGTTGAGATTAATTAATTATGGAGTAGTTAATTAAATAAATGAATTAAGGATTATTTAGTAATGGAATTACTTATTTGTTAAGTAATTAATTAAGAAAGTAATCAAGATTATTAATGGAAGTAATTAAAAGATAATTACTTATGTAAGTAATTAAGAGTTAATTATTTAATTATTTAGTTAATAAATTAATGTGATTAATTAAATGTGTTTAATTTAAGATTAATTACTAAGGGTAATTAATTAAAAAGGTAAATTAATTAATAAAGTAATTAATTAAGGATTATTTGTTAATGTAATTAATTAATAATTACTTAATGAAGTAATTAAAGATTAATTAATTAGATTAATTAATCAAGGTTAATATAATTAATTAAGAAGTAATTAATTAAGATAAGTGATTACAAATTGTTAATTACTAATTATGATTTATTAAGACTAATTAATGAAGTGGTTGATTAAAATTAATTATTTAATTAATTAAAAGGTAAATTAATTAATAAGGATTATTTAATTAATGAATTAATCAAGGTTGATTAATAAAAGTAATTAATTTAAGTATGATTAATTAATTGTAATTAATTGAGGATTAATATAATTAATTATAGTTAATTAATTTATAAAGGTTCATTAATTATTGTAATTAATGATAGTAATTAAAAGTTAATTACTGAATATGGTTAAGGATAATTACTTGAATGTAATTAAAGTATAATTAATCAAAGGAGATTAATTAAGGAAGATCATTAAGAGATGATTAATTAATTAATTTGAAATTAATTAATAGGAAGCAGGATTAAGATAATCCAAGTGATTAAAGGATAGTAATTAATTTAATTAAAGATTAATTAAATTGATTTGGAGATAATCAAACCTGCTTATGGATGATTGATTGATATTGGTAATTGGTTGATATTGGATGATTTGGATATCTCTGATATATGTGATATGCTGCTTTGTGAGATGAATGTTTGATATAAAGTATCTGTGATAATGTGATTTATCTATCTGTTTATATCATCCTGAATATAAGTTTAAATGTTTAAACCTTTAAACAACTTGGCCTTAAAAGATACGTTTTGGATTTCGATGAGACCGGGATCGGGTTTCCAGATTTGGATATCCGAATACCACATCGATCCAAATTAACGATAGGTCGTGAATCAAGTGAAGATGAAGATTCAGAGTGCAAGGGTTATTGTCGTTAACTCTAAGGGTGATTCCAAAACGAGTGTAACGAGATAATGCCTTCGGTTTCGTTCGAACCCGGAACGAACTTGTATGGATTGAATGCTTTCAGCACATCGTCAGGTGGACGATGAGCATTCTAAGTGATGTGTTCTGATTAAAGGTAATCGTGACCTCAAGCCTCATCAACTGGGAATGGCTAAAACAGGGGAGGTGCAGCAAGGTTAGTGGGTAGCACCCAAGTAGTATAAGATTCCTCTGTCTAGAGTCCCTTTTATTTCGGCTTTGTGGGCGGTTGCTAGCTACAACCGCGGGGTTTCTTATGCGGGAATTATCCAGTAAGGGATGTTCTGACCTTGTGTTGCAGGGGAGCGGGCGTACTCCTCGGTACGGTGATCTAGGCCACGTACTGTGACGGGCGGTACCCCAGTAGCCCTGCCATTGTATGGAATCCAAAATCCAATAAGTGCCGTACATTTTAGTTGTGCCCAACTATGTTGGAACGTGAGATGTAAGCATTCCAGCTATTTCTGTATTTTACTTGAAAACCCTAGGCCCTATTATAATAAAATCGGATTTCCTATCAAATGTTTTGGTTATCGTAAGGTAAAAACATTTCCGTGTTTATGTGCGGGAAGTCTTACGAGATACCTTTTCTTTCAAAGGTTTTTCAAAGTTAAACAAGTTTAAACCGTTTACTCACACCAGACCCATGTCTGACCCAAGTGTTTATTTTCTGTTTTATTAAACTCTTGGGTACTCAATATTGTATTGAGTAGTCGAGGGATTCAGGTTAGCTTTGACGAATGCTGAAGGAGATTTGGAGCAGGTGGCTTCAACGTGTAGATATTATGGTTTCCGCTGTGTTAGAGTTGTGTCTGTATTGTATTGATATATAGAGATGTATGATAGACAGATGTTTATAACTGTCTAATATGAGATGTATAGTTGTGTAACTCTGTTGTATATGATACTATGTAATATTTTATGTGATATATTATATTTCATTCGTTCCGCTGTGAGTATCTGATGTTGTTGTTCTTTCTTCTTTCTTTTCTTTTCTTCTTCTATCCCTTTCTTTCTTAATTCATGATACGTCTTTCTGTGGCTAGAAAGCCGGGTCGTGACAATTTTAATCACATAGTTTTTAATCTCAACATTTGCTTAGCTTTGTAGTTTTCAATGCAATCTCCACTTTTGGTTCAATTTGATTGATTAGAAAATTTTAAAATCTAACAATTCCCTGCGGATCAACCCGTACTTGCCACGTACTAACTTTTGTACGTCGTGCGCTTGCGGTTAAAATTAATTCAAAATTTATCGGCATTTTTCTAACTCAATAGAAAATCTGTCGTTAAACAAGTTTTTGGCGCCGTTGCCGAGGAATAGTTTTGATTTTATTTTCTATTCTTCGAATTATTTTCGTTTGATTTTTATTGTGTGTGTGTTGCATTTTAAAAAAAAATTGTGTGTGTTTGTGTTTGATTTTTGTGACATTTTGTTTGTGTTCATATTGTTCTAATTTTCTATTTGCATTTCTATATATTTAAAAAAAATACACAATTTCATTTAAAAAAAATTCCGTTTAAGTTCGCATTACATTTGCAATTTTCTTGTTACAACTTTGTGATACATATACAATTTCATTTGCTCATCACACTGCCAAACACTATTCTCTGTCAACTTGCTCACCAGTGCATATCACAACTACCCTCCACAATCAATTCATCAGAAGCACCGCCCTGTTGCCTTCATTTCAGTGCCATTTCATCTACATCAGTTCACTTTTGTGCAAAAAAAATCTTCCCTTCACCATTCTGCTTCCTGCATTCCCATCCTCTCCCATTACAGTCTGCCTGAACAGTGCAACCCATAACTGCATCAAACCAAAACCACCCATACATCAAACAGTACATCAAAACCATACATCGAACCATACATCAAATTCCTCTGTGCACTCACTCACTAACCACTAACTGAACCATCTTGGTTTGCATTTACAAACATACAAGCATTAACTATGACGATCCGTAAATTTCGATAATTTAAATTAGTAAATTTAATAAGATTTTGATAATTAAATTTGAAAGAAATAAAAATTGGAGATTTAGTAATGTAATAAATACTAAAATGAAATGTAACAATGGTAATTAAAGATAATTATTGATAAATGTAATGGAATTACAATAAATGAAATAGTGTAAAATGTTATACTTGGCTATAGATTGAATATAAGAAAACAAACATAAATATTGAATCAATTAATGAATTAATATATAATAAGTGGTAATTGAATAAAAATCAATGTTTTGTGAGTAATTATAATATTTGTTGGAAATGATAAACTTATAAAAGTGTGATTAAGAGTGAATGGCAACAATTATTATAAGTTACCTATATATTTAATCCATTAAATTTAATTTGAAATCAACTGCAATAGATGTAATGTAAATATTATGTTAATGTAACTTAAGTTAATATTTGGAAATAATGTTAATTTTATTCATAATATGACAGTTGGTTGAATAAAAATAATCGAAATCAAGATTTATTAATTTATTGGAATTCAAATTATAATAATTGGATTAATTGCAAATAAATGAAATTAAATATTTAAATATTACGTTAATTGAAATTAAGATGAAATTGGGAAACTTTAATGTGCTAAGAGATAAACCAATGTTAGTTATACCCTTATTGTAATGAAAGATTTGAATAACAATGATTAAAAATTTAATAAATGGATTTTGGAATTTTAATTTATAATTTCTAAAATTAATAAAATTGAAATTAAACACTGGAATTGATGGATTAATCAACTTTAAATTTACATCTAAATTTGTTTAAATTATTTTAAATGGTTAAGAAATCAAAAATGATAGAAGTTGTAAATTTTTAAATTTAAACTGAAAAAGTGGCTTAATTAATTTAATATTAATTTATTTAATTAATTTAAATATTGCCATTTTGGCCACTGACTTGGATTTTGACAAAACCAGTTTCATCGGATCCGAAACAGTAAATTATTATAAGATTTCAAGTCTCATAGCGATCGGACTTGTCGTTTGATCGTATGGACTCGAAACGCCCAGAAATCAATTTAATTAAAATCAATTTGAAATAAGCTGATTTTGGCATAACTTCTTCATACGATGGAATTAGGACTTGAAACCTATTCCATTGAATTTAAAATATTTGAAAGCGTCTATTTTGATATATGGGTTGACCCATTTTCGTGCCGGAGTCGAAATAGGCTTTTCGGGCCATTTATCGTTCAACGTTATAATCAAATATTGTCCATTCATCTCAATTCCGACCTACCTATAAATAACCTATTATAAACCCTAGTATTCCTCAACTCAGTTTGTCTATATGTACAATTTCATTTGTTCCTCTCTTTCCAATGGCAGACAAACCCTAATTCCTAATTGCAATGTAACGACCCTAGATTTTAATTTAATTTAAATTGATAATTTAATGAATTTTTGAATAAAATAGTAAATAAATTGATAAAGTAAGCGAGTTTCCCCGGATCCAAATTAAAATTTGTTAAATCTTCAAATTAAAATATTGTATATATAGGTGATTTGAATCTTAGATAGATGTTTAAAATACAAATAATAATAATAAATAATTTTGAATTTATGGTTTAATAAATATTTGGGTTAATAAAATATATATAGTAATACAAAAAATAAAATAACAAATACAACTTGAACAAAAGTAAAATAAATAATTTAAGTTAAAATAAAAGAGGAATAAAAATGAGACAATAAAACAAAAGAAATACAAGATAATAAATATACTACAAAAATAATACAAAACAAAGTAAGATAGAAATTCAATTTTAATTATAAAATAATAAAAAGAACTATGTAAATTCAAGTATAAACAAATGAAGCTTGTAAAAGAAAACATAAAAAAATACAAGCAAGATATAAGTATATAGAAGAAATGTCTACCAGCACACAAGAAGTAGATAGGAATAAACAAGTAGCAAAAGTATGAAACAAAATCTTCTCAATGTAATGATCAACCGAGTTAAAGCAAGAGTAGGCAAGAAGAAAAGAAAAATAAATATCATAAGGGAACAACAAGTACTCAGGCATTTAATGCCTTCACCTTAGTACACAATATAATATGCATATCAGCCGTGAAATGACCCTCCTATTTCCACCCTAATTTCATAAGGATTTTTTTTTTTTGCTATGAGATGATATATAGATATATCATTCATTACAAATATTATTTCCCAGGGTCATTTTCTTTCTCCAATAAACAAAATATATCCAGGATCAAAATAACTTACCAATATAAATATATCAGTGTATAACTAATAACAAACACATACATATGAAGATGTATATGTTCCTCTTGATTAAATTCAGAGTATATACTTTATTTTTTTTTTGTACAAGAACAATCTGTTTGATCTTGATTTTTAGCAATTCAGATTAATTATTGTATTCAGATTTATGGCCATAAAATCCACTAGAAACATGTACTTTAGTCTGTCATTATACTTAAGAAATGATCAAGTAATAATCAGTAGTAAACAAGCTTTTAATATAGATGGTTGTGTTAAAGTTTGGATAGTATCAAATTCAGTATAAAAGAAAGCGGATCCTAAGTGAACACAAGCAACATCTAGGCGTAATGGAAACGCGCCTAACTTATACATGAAAGGTCACGAGTTCGAGTGCTATGCTGGTCGGTTCAAACACAATTTTTGGTTTTCTTCTCTTTTTTTTTTTGAAAGGTTAGAAATCTGATACCTACCTATAATTGTACATATATGTTTAATTTTTGCCTATAACCCAACATACAAAACAATCCTTCTTACTTACTATTTTTAATACCCATTCTTACAACTGTTTTAAGAATTTATAATCATATTTTTGCTCAAATATCAACATGTACACAGATATACATGTACATGTCAATATCTCTGCTCATTTTCCAGAAAACTGGGTGTAACTTTAAAATGCATTTTTATTTTCAGAATACAATCTATCATGATCAACCAATACTTCATTTATTTGAAGCTGGATAACTCATGAATCCTGTATCTGCCACGCTAGTTCAAAGCAATGGAGATATCTTTCATTGCATTCTGTCTAAAACTTTAGGAAAACATTTTACTCTTCTCAATACAATTCAGAAATGAATTCAAACTTATTTACAAAGCATTTCAGTTAAAGATAATAAAATCCCTTTAAGTTTACTTCTTGCTAAATCCAGATTTTGTTCTAAAACTCAGTGCTCTGTTATATCTCAAGATTAACTATTACATAATATAAACTTTACAAAACAACAGCTCAACTACATATGCATATTTCTCTTCCAAACATCCATTTCAGTAATTAAAATCATTTCCTTGTTTCCCACTCAGATTTTTCCTTTGAGATTTTAAACCTTAGTGCATAACAATATATTTAACATGATACAACTAGTTCATCTAACCATAATAGAATTCATTACATAACTGGAAATCTTAGAACATAAAATTTTTCCTGAATACATGCAGATATAATCGATTTAAACTCTTATTGAAACTAGCTAGCATGTTCATTCACTCCTCCATAAAAGTCATAACTTCATTTTTACTTAGTGCCTGGGTTACCTGAAAGAACATAAGTGGCTGCCTCATTTTAAAATGAGACACCCCATATGCCATGAGCAAACAAGGGTCAGATCTATGATCTGGTATGAGTAACATCAATTCATTCATGATATTAAGCAATAGAGAATATAAGGGTACTAACTTGTTATTTAAGCAAATTTCTGCAATCAATTACTTTAACTTAGTATAATTAAGTTGATTCAGGTATGATATATTCATTTATCATTCTTACACTTGCATACATAATCATGCAAACATAATTATCTGTTTGCAACAATTTCATTCACTGGAACCATCTTGGTTCCATACCATTCAACCTAAGAAATATCCATATTCCTATTTCTTCATTTACAGGTTGTATTATTCAATTTAAATCCCTGCCTCATCTGCTATTAAGGAATCACTGGGACACATTGCAATGAACTAATTCACATCATTGCACAAAGATCTCAGGGCTTAAACAAACCATGTGCCAACTTGCATACTTCAAATATGACAAGCATTCCAGCAGCTTTCTTGGCCTTCCCTTCCCTAGTTTATTTACTAGTGTATTGTCTTAAATCCTATCATCAAATATGCTAAGTGAACATATCACTGCAAACATGGAAACATCCATAATTTCTTCTAGCATAATTCTCCTCAGAAATAATCAGACAGTTATTTCCTAAATGGGGTCAATATGTCTTGATCTTAGTAAAATATAAGAACATTTTCAACTGTAAAAGAGGCATGGCATGTTATATTGATCTGCAAGCCTTTATGATTGATTCAGATTCAAGATCTGGTTCAATCATAATTTTAGCTTGTGGGTTTCTTCTTTTTGATTTGATTAAGGGCTCAGCACTTAGAAAATTTCCATTGCACCCTTAACATTCTTCTTTTCAAGCCTCAGCACTTATACCAAGTATAA
Source organism: Allium fistulosum (assembly GCA_030737815.1). Taxonomy (NCBI): domain Eukaryota; kingdom Viridiplantae; phylum Streptophyta; class Magnoliopsida; order Asparagales; family Amaryllidaceae; genus Allium; species Allium fistulosum. Next base: position 1,153,714,467 of record CM060905.1, read on the forward strand.
TGCAGCTCCATTCATTTTTTATAAAGTTTCCATGCCATAGATCTATAACAGTTGAGAGTATTCTCTATATAATTTTTAAGATCCTAAACTTTAACATTTATGAGTATAACTAAAACAGTATAATACTCATCCAAAGACAAATGTCTCAGCCAATCAAAGATCATCCAAAATCATCCATATTAAATCATATCAGATTTAAAATAAGACATCCAAAAAGCATTGATGAAATCATATACATCAAAACCAGAAATACATAAATAACAATATATAAAGTGGCTGCCTCAACTCAGGTCTTATTGCCATGAACTCAGTGAGATTACTCACCTAAATGTTTAATCCAGAAAATTCTTGTTTGAGTGTTCTCTCCTTTCTTCCAATATTTTCCTTCTTTTCTTATTTTTGTGCAGCTCGGGGTAAAAATGATTCTACTGGCTAAACTGCCTATTTATAAGCATTTTTCCTCTAGGGTTTTGTTGAAACAGAATTCCATTTCTGTCCTGGCTAGCATCATGCATTTTTCATTCATAATACCCCGGCCATATTAACCAATTTAAAGGCTGCATTTTCTTTCTTTTACTTTTCAGAAAATGGCCACTCTCCTAGTCATGTTAAAAGTGTGACTATCCTATTTTTATTTTAATTATTTCTGAAAATCCCCTTTTGCTATTTTTGCCTATACAAGCTCATTAACTTGTATCACATTTCATGTCATTTTAATGTCATAGTTTTACTTGCTTATATATATATATATATACTTTTCAGTGTTTAAAAATATATATATTTGTACACATATCTTATCTAAGCTTATTTTAATTTCTCTTTAATTTCAGAAGCATATGCACCTATATGTATACAGGTTAATATACATAATTTTCTCTTCTGGGTTTTAAATAAAATTTGTTTACTGATTTAAAGTAAAGCCTACTTTTTCTTACTTTCTAAGATGATCCATATAATTTCAGAAATCAAACAACCATGTTGCCAAATCATGTTTGTATTGCCCTTTAATTCTTGTTTTAAATCCAAGAAATCTGGAGTTCTTCCTTGTGCCATTTCAGTGTGCACGTGCACACATATACCTGCACACTATTTATTCCTGAGACTTCACCATATTTAAATCTAAATATTTCAAAATTAAATCATTTTTCAAAAATGATTTTTCACAAAATTTTGGGGTATTACATTCACCCCTCCTTTTAGGAATTGTGTCCTCACAATTTTTCTAACATTTATAGTGAGCATCTTTTTCTTTTCTGAAAACTTATCAAACATATGCATAAGCAAACAATTTCAACCATATCAACCATGCATAACAAATAATTTTTCCAGAAAGAAAAAAAAAAATTAATTACCTTTTAATTTGCAAAAAGCTTAGGATAATCCATTCTAATCTTATCCTCTAACTCCCATGTGCAGTCATTAGGATCACTACTCCACTGGATCTTAACTAGTTTCAAGGTTTTGCTCCTTAATTTCTTTTCTTCCTTGGCTACAATCCCCACTGGTTCTTTTTCATAAACCAAGTCAGGATTTATTTGAATTTTGGTAGGCTCTTCCAAAATGTCTTCTTTATTATGTACCCATCTTCTAAGTTGGGATACATGAAAAACATTATGCATTGCTTTCATTTCCTCTGGTAGTTCTAATTTGTAAGCCAATGAACCAATTCTTTCCAGAATTTTATAGGGTCCAACATACCTTGGTGTAAGCTTACCTTGCTTGCCAAATCTCATGACTTTCTTCATAGGTGAAATCTTGATGAAAACAAAGTCTCCCACTTCATATTCCACTTGCTTTCTCTTCCTATCTGCAAATTTCTTTTGCCTATCTTGAGCTGCTGCTATTCTTTTTCTTATTAACCCAATTCTCTCTGTAGTTTCTTTAACATATTCAGGTCCAAGAACAGCCCTTTCTCCAGCCTCTACCCAGCATATAGGTGATAAACATGGCTTGCCATATAAGGCTTCAAATGGTGCCATCCCTATGGTGCTTTGGTAACTGTTATTATAGGTGAATTCAGCTAGATGGAGGTGGTCTTCCCAGTTGCCTCCAAAGTCCAGTGTACATGTTCTCAACAAATCCTCTAAGACTTTGTTCACTACCTCAGTTTGACCATCTGATTGTGGATGGTAGGCAGTGCTTAAGCACAATTCACTCCCCATAGCCTCTTGAAAACTTTTCCAAAACCTTGAGGTGAAGATGGTATCCCTATCACTCACAATGGTCTTAGGTATGCCATGCAACCTTACTACCTCTTTCATGAATATTTGAGCCAATTTTGGAGCATTTCTTTCTGCTCTAACTGGGATAAAATGTGCTACCTTGGTTAGCCTATCCACTATCACCCATATACCTGTGTTTCCCTTCTTAGATCTAGGCAGACCATCTATGAAATCCATAGATATATCCTCCCACTTCCACTGTGGTATGCTAAGGGGTTGCAATAGTCCTGATGGCCTTTGTGTCTCTGCCTTGACTTGTTGGCAAGTCATGCACCTTGCAACATATCTGGCCACATCTGACTTCATCCCCTTCCACCAAAGATTTCTTTTCAAATTTTGATACATCTTGGTGCTACCTGGGTGTATGGAGTACTTACTCCTATGGTACTCATTTAATATTTCCTCTTTCAATTCTATATTTTCTGGAACACATATCCTGTTTTTATTCCTCAAATACCCATTTTTATCAATTTGATAATTTATTACTTCCTCCCCTTTTGATATGAGCATTTTCTTTTCCACCATGTTTAGGTCTTGTTCCTGCATTTGCCCAATCTTAAGAAGTAAATCCGATTGCAGAGATATCATACTTAATTTTCCTTTACCTTCACCTTCTTCAATAGGCATCATTTGTTCCTCACTGTTTTCCTCAATTTCCAAATCAGTAAGTATAGACAAATCCCTAAACTCTTCCATCATCAACATGGCTACTTTGGCATGTTGTCTACTCAAGGCATCTGCAACTTTATTTGCCTTGCCTGGTGTATACAGTATGTCTAGATCATAGGCAGCTAGGAACTCTACCCATCTATGTTGCCTCATGTTCAAATCTTTTTGTGAGAATAAATATTTCAGTGCCTTATGATCAGTGTACAAAATGAATTTGGCACCTAACAAATAATGTCTCCAAAGTTTCAAAGCATACACAACTGCTGCTAGTTCAAGATCATGGGTTGCATACCTGGTTTCATGTGGCTTTAATTGCCTAGATGCATAGGCTACCACCTGGTCTTGCTGCATCAACACAGCCCCTAACCCAGAGCCACTTGCATCAGTGTACACAACCAAATTTTCATTTCCTTCTGGCACTCTCAACACTGGTGCATTAATCAGAGCTTCCTTTATTTTGATAAAAGCTTGCTCACATTTTTCTGTCCATACAAAGGCTTGGTTCTTTCTGGTTAAATTGGTAAGTGGTGATGATATTTTTGAGAAATCTTTTATAAATCTCCTATAATATCCTGCCATCCCCATAAATGATCTAATCTCACTGATGGTGCTAGGCCTTTTCCATGCTTGGATTGCCACTACCTTGTTAGGGTTTACTGATATTCCTTTGGCAGAGATGACATGCCCAAGGAAATGCACTTCTTCTTTCCAAAAGGCACATTTTGAAAATTTTGCCTTTAAATCATTTTCCCTTAGTCTTGACAAAACTAAATGCAAATGATTTTTATGCTCTTCCACTGTCTTGGAATAAATCAAAATGTCATCAATAAAAATCAGTACAAATTTGTCTAGATAATCTCTAAATATTCTATTCATCAAATCAACAAAATATGAAGGAGCATTTGTCAAACCAAATGGCATAACCAAAAATTCATATAAGCCATATCTTGTGTTAAATGCAGTGTACTTAACACTTGAGTCTTCAACCTTCATTTGATGGAATCCTGATGCTAAGTCTAGCCTAGAAAATATTTTAGCTTCACTGAGTTGGTCAAAGAGATCATCTATTCTAGGCAATGGGTATTTATACTTGATGGTTACTTTATTTAGCTCCCTGTAATCTATGCACATTCTCAAGGTACCATCATGTTTTCTTACAAACACTACTGGAGAACCCCAGCAGGAATTGCTTGGCCTTATAAATCCCTTGCCTTCTAATTCTTCCAACTGATTTTTCAATTCTTTCAGTTCACTTGGCCCCATTCTATAAGGTTTCTTAATTATTGGACTTGCTCCTGGAATGAGATTAATTTGGAACTCAACTGGTCTGTGGTGTGGAACACCCTTAACTTCCCCAAACACATCCAAGTATTCATTAACTATGGGAATTTCTTCAATAGTTAGTTCACTCAGATCTTTTTCTAAGTCAACTAAATGATACAATTTCCCTTCCTTAGCTATTTCACATAGAACTGTGATTCTCTGGCCTCTAGAATTTTGCAATGATATGGTGGATGAGTCTAAATTAATTATGGCTTTAAATTGCCTTAACCAATCTACCCCCAATATAACTCCTATATTTGGGTAATTTAAAACATATAAATTGGAAATAAAAATATTTCCTCCTATGTTTAACTCCACATCCACACAATTCATGTTCAAAACACTAGAACTCCCTAGGGGACTTTGTACAAGCAATGGGGTTTCAACCAATATGCAGTTTAATTTTAACACTTTAACTAATTCATAGGAAATCAAAGAGTGTGTTGCTCCAGTATCATATACTACTGGTATGGGTATGGCACAAACGAATAATGTACCTTCCACTTGGCCATGATTTTCAGCATCAATTTTCACTGCAGATTTGCCTTTTCCTTCCAAAGTTGCCAATTTCCCTTGCTGTTTATTCTCAGGACAGTTCCTCTTCATATGCCCCTCTTTCCCACATAGGTAGCATTTGAAGGCTCCTCCTTTCAACTCTGGGCACCTTGGTTTGATGTGTCCTTCTTTTCCACAATGATGGCAAACCAATTTCTTCTTAGTATCATTAGCTTTTGTATCTTTACTCTTCCTGTTGTCTGCCTCCTCCTTCTTTTTATCATAAGGGTGATATCTTCCCTTATCCTTCTTGTTGTTGCTCTTAAAATTCCTATATTTCTCTCTTTCTTTGTCATGTTGTTCCAGTTTCAAGGCCAGATCAATTACTTGATCAAATGTTCTATCTGCATATGGTAGCATAGCTCTGCTAAGTCCTGGGTTTAGTCCTTTTATATACCTATCATTCTTGGATGCTTCATCTGCCACTAGCATTGCTCCATAGTTGGATAGCCCCTCAAACTTTTGAGTGTATTCAGTGACATTCAAAGTTCCCTGCCTAAGTTTGATAAATTCTTCAAGCAAAATGGTCTTGGCTGATGCTGGTACAAATCTTGCCTCCAACATCTCCTTGAACTGATTCCAAGTGATTTCATTTTCATTCCTTCCAGCTATGATCACCTCCCACCAGCTTAAAGCTACCCCTTTCAGTTGTCTAGAAGCTACTTGCCTCTTCCTTTGGTCATCCAACTGCATGTCATTGAAAATCCTATCAAGTGTTCTCAACCATGCTTGAATTTCCATCACACTCTCAGTCCCTTCAAAACTCTTGCCTCCCAAATTGGAATAAGTCTTCAGTAGTTTTGAAAGCTCTTCATGTGGGTTCTCAGGCCTATGCCCAATTCCATCTCTTAAAACCCTCACAAATTCTTGCATATCAAGCATTTGAGGTGCACTGGGTCCTGCATTGTGATGAGATCCTCTTCCTACCATGGTCTGCTAACTAAATTCTGGGTAAATGGTATTAGTATATTATGAGTACTTCTATAATTTCTAATTTCTTATTTAAATTATTTCATCCAAAACAAACAGACATTATACATTTCTATAATACTTATCAATCAATGCAACCAAGTGCTCTGATACCAACTGAAATGACCCTCCTATTTCCACCCTAATTTCATAAGGATTTTTTTTTTTGCTATGAGATGATATATAGATATATCATTCATTACAAATATTATTTCCCAGGGTCATTTTCTTTCTCCAATAAACAAAATATATCCAGGATCAAAATAACTTACCAATATAAATATATCAGTGTATAACTAATAACAAACACATACATATGAAGATGTATATGTTCCTCTTGATTAAATTCAGAGTATATACTTTATTTTTTTTTTGTACAAGAACAATCTGTTTGATCTTGATTTTTAGCAATTCAGATTAATTATTGTATTCAGATTTATGGCCATAAAATCCACTAGAAACATGTACTTTAGTCTGTCATTATACTTAAGAAATGATCAAGTAATAATCAGTAGTAAACAAGCTTGTAATATAGATGGTTGTGTTAAAGTTTGGATAGTATCAAATTCAGTATAAAAGAAAGCGGATCCTAAGTGAACACAAGCAACATCTAGGCGTAATGGAAACGCGCCTAACTTATACATGAAAGGTCACGAGTTCGAGTGCTATGCTGGTCGGTTCAAACACAATTTTTGGTTTTCTTCTCTTTTTTTTTGAAAGGTTAGAAATCTGATACCTACCTATAATTGTACATATATGTTTAATTTTTGCCTATAACCCAACATACAAAACAATCCTTCTTACTTACTATTTTTAATACCCATTCTTACAACTGTTTTAAGAATTTATAATCATATTTTTGCTCAAATATCAACATGTACACAGATATACATGTACATGTCAATATCTCTGCTCATTTTCCAGAAAACTGGGTGTAACTTTAAAATGCATTTTTATTTTCAGAATACAATCTATCATGATCAACCAATACTTCATTTATTTGAAGCTGGATAACTCATGAATCCTGTATCTGCCACGCTAGTTCAAAGCAATGGAGATATCTTTCATTGCATTCTGTCTAAAACTTTAGGAAAACATTTTACTCTTCTCAATACAATTCAGAAATGAATTCAAACTTATTTACAAAGCATTTCAGTTAAAGATAATAAAATCCCTTTAAGTTTACTTCTTGCTAAATCCAGATTTTGTTCTAAAACTCAGTGCTCTGTTATATCTCAAGATTAACTATTACATAATATAAACTTTACAAAACAACAGCTCAACTACATATGCATATTTCTCTTCCAAACATCCATTTCAGTAATTAAAATCATTTCCTTGTTTCCCACTCAGATTTTTCCTTTGAGATTTTAAACCTTAGTGCATAACAATATATTTAACATGATACAACTAGTTCATCTAACCATAATAGAATTCATTACATAACTGGAAATCTTAGAACATAAAATTCTTCCTGAATACATGCAGATATAATCGATTTAAACTCTTATTGAAACTAGCTAGCATGTTCATTCACTCCTCCATAAAAGCCATAACTTCATTTTTACTTAGTGCCTGGGTTACCTGAAAGAACATAAGTGGCTGCCTCATTTTAAAATGAGACACCCCATATGCCATGAGCAAACAAGGGTCAGATCTATGATCTGGTATGAGTAACATCAATTCATTCATGATATTAAGCAATAGAGAATATAAGGGTACTAACTTGTTATTTAAGCAAATTTCTGCAATCAATTACTTTAACTTAGTATAATTAAGTTGATTCAGGTATGATATATTCATTTATCATTCTTACACTTGCATACATAATCATGCAAACATAATTATCTGTTTGCAACAATTTCATTCACTGGAACCATCTTGGTTCCATACCATTCAACCTAAGAAATATCCATATTCCTATTTCTTCATTTACAGGTTGTATTATTCAATTTAAATCCCTGCCTCATCTGCTATTAAGGAATCACTGGGACACATTGCAATGAACTAATTCACATCATTGCACAAAGATCTCAGGGCTTAAACAAACCATGTGCCAACTTGCATACTTCAAATATGACAAGCATTCCAGCAGCTTTCTTGGCCTTCCCTTCCCTAGTTTATTTACTAGTGTATTGTCTTAAATCCTATCATCAAATATGCTAAGTGAACATATCACTGCAAACATGGAAACATCCATAATTTCTTCTAGCATAATTCTCCTCAGAAATAATCAGACAGTTATTTCCTAAATGGGGTCAATATGTCTTGATCTTAGTAAAATATAAGAACATTTTCAACTGTAAAAGAGGCATGGCATGTTATATTGATCTGCAAGCCTTTATGATTGATTCAGATTCAAGATCTGGTTCAATCATAATTTTAGCTTGTGGGTTTCTTCTTTTTGATTTGATTAAGGGCTCAGCACTTAGAAAATTTCCATTGCACCCTTAACATTCTTCTTTTCAAGCCTCAGCACTTATACCAAGTATAATGCAGCTCCATTCATTTTTTATAAAGTTTCCATGCCATAGATCTATAACAGTTGAGAGTATTCTCTATATAATTTTTAAGATCCTAAACTTTAACATTTATGAGTATAACTAAAACAGTATAATACTCATCCAAAGACAAATGTCTCAGCCAATCAAAGATCATCCAAAATCATCCATATTAAATCATATCAGATTTAAAATAAGACATCCAAAAAGCATTGATGAAATCATATACATCAAAACCAGAAATACATAAATAACAATATATAAAGTGGCTGCCTCAACTCAGGTCTTATTGCCATGAACTCAGTGAGATTACTCACCTAAATGTTTAATCCAGAAAATTCTTGTTTGAGTGTTCTCTCCTTTCTTCCAATATTTTCCTTCTTTTCTTATTTTTGTGCAGCTCGGGGTAAAAATGATTCTACTGGCTAAACTGCCTATTTATAAGCATTTTTCCTCTAGGGTTTTGTTGAAACAGAATTCCATTTCTGTCCTGGCTAGCATCATGCATTTTTCATTCATAATACCCCGGCCATATTAACCAATTTAAAGGCTGCATTTTCTTTCTTTTACTTTTCAGAAAATGGCCACTCTCCTAGTCATGTTAAAAGTGTGACTATCCTATTTTTATTTTAATTATTTCTGAAAATCCCCTTTTGCTATTTTTGCCTATACAAGCTCATTAACTTGTATCACATTTCATGTCATTTTAATGTCATAGTTTTACTTGCTTATATATATATATATATATACTTTTCAGTGTTTAAAAATATATATATTTGTACACATATCTTATCTAAGCTTATTTTAATTTCTCTTTAATTTCAGAAGCATATGCACCTATATGTATACAGGTTAATATACATAATTTTCTCTTCTGGGTTTTAAATAAAATTTGTTTACTGATTTAAAGTAAAGCCTACTTTTTCTTACTTTCTAAGATGATCCATATAATTTCAGAAATCAAACAACCATGTTGCCAAATCATGTTTGTATTGCCCTTTAATTCTTGTTTTAAATCCAAGAAATCTGGAGTTCTTCCTTGTGCCATTTCAGTGTGCACATGCACACATATACCTGCACACTATTTATTCCTGAGACTTCACCATATTTAAATCTAAATATTTCAAAATTAAATCATTTTTCAAAAATGATTTTTCACAAAATTTTGGGGTATTACAAGCCGAAGTAAGTATGGCAAAAGAACAACAAAGGAAAAAAAGTATCAAAGCATTTAATGCAAGTGTCTTCAGCATGCTTTTTGTACAAAAAAAATACACTGCATACTTCTTTTTATATATATCCACAAACCTCACTTTCATTCGTTCATGAACATTAAAGCTAAGTCAGGAAGGAAAGAAAACATAAGTATCATCATTCAACTAAGCTACCATTCAGTTCAACTAAAAGAAAAAAAAAGAAAAGAAATCAAGCATGCAAATTTTCAAAGCTTCCCAGTTCTTTTTCAAATAAGCTCTGTCTTCATTCCAGGAAACAGGTGAGCAACTATGTTTTTCTAGACTTCTTTGTTTTGACCAAGTGAGTAAACAACTTAATAAATTTACGAATATTTGATTGTTGCTTGTTATATCTGAGTTTCAGAATTTCTTATTCATGCATATACAAGTATATATCCTCCTTGTGTATAGATATTGGAAGAATACAGATCTGTTTTGTGGAAAACTCCTCTGTTCTTTAGTTTAGAGTATTTAGTTCGAAAAGAAGAAAAAAATCAATATCTACTTACTTGATCTTTGTTAGGCCTTGGGTTCAAAAGAAAAAGTGCGTGTGTTAGTGTCAGTTATGTAACGACCCGTAAATTTCAACTGTTTTAATAACGTAATTAGTTGAAATTTTGCGAAATTTTAAACGATAAAATTTTGAAATAAAAATTTAATATTTGAAATACGTCTAGTTAAACATAGCGACTGGTAAATTTTCGTCCGAAATTATGAAAATTTATTTCGCGCGTAAATTTACTTCAATTTAATCAGTTAAAAAGCGATGAAAATAAAATGTTTCCGAAACCTAAATATTTTTACATAGAAAAATTCTAAACCATCTTCTGAGCAAGATGTCAGTTTGTCGTTTTTCCAAATTCGGACATCTTTGGCTCCGTCGATCTTATTCTTCAGCGTTTTTCTTGCATTTTTCGTAGTAGAAAAATTCGAATTTTTATAATTCAACCATACCACTAATATCTGTATACCATTTTGATCGTATCGTCGTGCTGATTCCCATGGTATATTCAGTTCTATATTTTGAGGCCGGTACGTGACGGAAATGGATATACTGTACGTCGTACCGTAACGAAATTTAGTGGCTTTTCACTTCCTTTTGCTTTTCAAATCTAAACGTGCATCCAAAGCATTATAATTAATTGCTTAAATAACGTTTGCAGAATTCAAGGGAGAGCCACCATTTCAATTTATTTTAAAATAGTCCGTTTCTCTTCTACCCAGAAAACTTGTCAGACAAACATATTTCTTCAGCTTCAAAGATAAACGTTTCACTTGCATCTCTTTTTCCAAACCCATTTACTTATTCTCTCCTTCCTTCTCCATTAGCTGATTCATTTTAAAACTTTAGCAATAAAAGACATATTGTACGAAGTGCATCTGTGCTCGAGATTGCTGTTTTCTTCCTGTCCGTGTTACCAAAACATCATCCTCCCACGACGTAGAAGCCATGCTCCCCTCTGCCACCGTCACATAGCCGAGGCTCACAACCAAACCACCACCTTCCCTTCCCTCTCTCCTCCACGTTGACCTAATCTCCTCCACCTCCGCACCCTTACAACCACCGCACGCCTCATGTCGCCCCACCTCCCCGACAACCGCTTCCATGCTCACCGACAACGTCAGCCATCCCAAAATCCCACTGCTCCGCCTTCTTCCATCATCCATGGAAAGCAAATCACCTCCACCAGCAACCACCGCGTGGACCACCCAAGCCTACCCCGACTGCCGTTACCCAGTCCATCCCTTCACTACAAATGAGCAGCCCAGTCACCACCGCCGAACTCCATGCGAGCAGACCCACCCGATCTCTCCGCCTCATGCCTGACACTACCGTCCTCCTCCCTGTCATTGATCCTTCACCCCTTCTTTTCAATGGTAGGTATTTGTATAATGTTAACGGTGAATATACATAATAATATAAGTTAGCATTATACTAGTACGAGTTTATACCGTTGGAACAAGCTGTTGTGTTGTATGCGACCTTATAAGATCCATGTTGAAGTGATAGGACTGTTTAGGCTTGAGGCCCTGTTTGTTAGTTTTCTTGAATTCTAAAATATATTAAGTACATGGGTTTACATATAGTAATATTTATATATCTGTGTATATTGGTTTCGTACATATCTTAGTTTATAAGTGTAATCTGCACAGAATGTTGGTTGTAGTTTACACACGTTTAAATGATCTGTTGGGGCTATATATGGAGTATGTCTGCATGTATATAATGGCTCTTCATATATTATAATGAGTCTGCATATATTTTGTTTGCTGTAAGCATACCACTCTACATTATATTATAAGTATTAATTTATTAAATAATATGATGGTCTGCATATACGCTTAATTAAATGGACAACGCTTATGTTAGCAACTTTCATATTGTAAACTTTCTATTTATGCTTCGGCAGTATACATATTATGTGTATAAGTTAGGCAAATTATTTTAGATATACAAGTTGTTTGTATTTATTTATATATAGAGACTTGTTATGTATTTGAATTTGAGTATTAATTTTAAAAGATATGTTGAATCGATTATTTAATACATATACAACTACTATAAATGAGATACATTATTACGTAAGCGTATTGCATTTTATTGGTATTTATTGCAAACTATATATATATAATTTAATGTACTTTTGAAATCTGAAATATAATTTTATATAAGTAGTTATATATAATTATATATTAAGTGCTCTTATACTGTTCATCATCACCGATACAGCTTTGATTTGATTTCGTCAATTCTCATCTATCAGCTGTCCGTCGAGTCTGTATCCATCTGGCTTTGATTCGTGCTTGGACTCGTAACTCATCTCATTCTCGTTCATCTCTAGCCTCGAAAGGTGAGCACTCACTCACGATTAACGTTCTTTTACTTATTAAATCTGATTTCAATTGAAACGACAATTGAAATATTGCTGCTGTTTGACATTACACTGTTATTACCTGTATCAGTTCACCTGTGACATCTGACACCATTATCTGTTATATATGCAATGATAATCCAGTTTGGTTGTTAATTGATTGATTGTTGATGTTTGTATTGGACGTTAAATTATTAATGTTAAAATGATAAATAGTATGCAATTGAACTTGATATAGGATAATTAAATGTTAAATTTGATTAACTGACATTTGTATAATATGACCCCTTTAACTGTTAAATCCATTGACACGTATGATTTGCTTAATTACATTTTGAATCACTGAATGTATGTTGTTAAATTGATGATGTATGAAATTGTAAATAGATGACAAGTGAAAAACCGTAATGTAATAATCTTTAATCTACATGAAATGATAGTGTAGATTCTAGAAATAATTATATTAATTCGTACAAATAACAATGCGAATTAATACGGTTATTTCGGGATTATTTGAATTGATTATTGGATTGATATTGGTTGTTGTTATTGCTTGTTTATTTACTTTGACACCATCCCAGTTATCACACTGCAAGTTCCCTTTGATATGTTTTGATTTTGAATTGAATTGGAATCGGGTTGAAATGATAAATACCCAAATTGAACTTTGACTTAGGATAGAAAATTAAATAAAAACCCGATTGGTCAATAATTTGATTTGAAAATAAACGAAGATTTTATTTGAATAAAGAATATGGTTTTGAAATGAAGTTGAAATTTGAATTTTTGATGAAAGGAAAATGGTAATATTTAATAATCTGAAACAAAAGATTAACAATGTAATCAATGAAAGAATGTTGTTTAAATTTGAGAAATGATTGAATTAAGTTTGAAATGATTTAATAATTAAGTTTGAAATTATAATTAAGTTTGAAATTATTAAACTTTGAAATTATTTAATAATTAAGTTTTGAACTATTTAATAATGAATTATTAAATGATTAAATTGAATTGAAATTCTTTAATAAGAAAAATTGAACTTTTGAATAAGTGAATTTTACTTCGTAAAGAATTGAAATTGAGTTTCTTTATTAATTAAGTTTTGGAAAAATTATTTAAGAAAGTAAATAAGTGAAATTGAATTTCTTTAACAAGAAATGAAAACGTCATATTTTTGGAATTAACGTAAGACTTGTAATTGAAAGAATTGATTTGATGAATTGAATTTAATTCAAAAGTGTAAGTGATTTAATGAAGTTGAACTTAAGAATTGATTAAATGAATTGGAAATTTAATAGAAATTGTTTTGAATGATAAAGTAACTTAATGAATATTGAATGAAATCGATCAATGAGTTTAAATTGATTTGAATGTTAAATAGAATTTATTTAAATGATTTCGGAATGAAACTTATATACGAACTTGAGTCAATATTTGAATTGTTTTAAATAGAAATTGAAATTAAATTATAAGATTTTGAAACAGAAAATTTGAAAGTTTTGAAACGAAAATTTGGAAATTGTTTTAGAAAGACAAATGAAATGTTGATTTACGAATTCTATTTGAAATTGAAATTGATTTGGGTTTTGAAATATATAAACGACCAATCGGTGTAATAATTACGAAAGTTATTAAATAGACCGGAATTCGGTTATGGATATACTCTCTATCTAAACCGAAAACCACTTTAATAACTATACGCGGAGTGATGATCCAGAACGAAGTGGATGGTTTTTGATGAACGCATTGACTGAAGAAAGAGAACGATTTTGGATGACCCCTGACATGACTAAAACAGGAGCCGCGCCGGGCCATTGAGGTTCGCTACCTCTAGCGGACACACTTCTTCGATACCATATCTATTACTTTTGTGATTCGATTTGGGTGCACCCCTCGATTATGGGAGTGTTGTTTCGCGGTGTTGGGGTAGTAGCTGCTATGCCCAACATCAGTCCGGATCACGCAACTGTGAAGACCAAAAATTATTGAGATAAGAATAATTTAAATAAAGTCAGAAAAAGGAGAATTTTCAAGGAAGAAAGAAATAATACAGCCTGAAAATAAATAGTGAGAATAAGTTAAAAATATAATGAAGGGAATAGTTGTTTTCAGTAAAACAAAAATGAAAATGGTAATTAAATATATGAATACATTTGTACATCAAGAGAAAATAAATAGCTTGAAGCATTAACAAGGAATCAATTCATAAAAGGATATACATGTATACATTACAGTTTAGCATAAAGAAAATAAACAATGCAAGAAAGTCACATGAGAATAAGGTGTGTGTATGAAACATGCAAATAGCATGCAAATCAGAAAAGAAAAGAAAAGTTAAAGCAACTGAAAATACCCGAATTGGAAATCAGAAAGAAAATGGCATTTCTAGCCATGACATCATATGTAAAATTCTCTCAAATGTATGGGGATAAGATGGGTTTTTCACTCTACTAAAACCCTAAACAATGTTTTAAAAATTAAAGGGGAAGCAGCAGTCTCACTGCAGAAAAACAGAAAATATTAAGAAAAGAAAGGAGAGCAATCCAAAGCCATTGTTCAAGTTAAAGAATTCTCAGGGAAAAGAGGCAGGAAGGTGAGTGATTAATCAATCTATGAGGCTTAAGGCATTAAGACCCAAGTTAAGGGCAGCCATATTATTTTATAAAAACCATATCATGTTTGTGCTTGATCTATTTTTCAGTATAAATGAATGCTGAAAATGGTAGGTGTTTTGATAAATCTTTGGTTGATGCTTTGGTTTGCTTTGTTTGATTGTTTGATAAGAAAAAATACCATGATCACTGATATAGATCCAGCACCTTAAAACACCAGTTTATAAATATGGTTAGTAAGATAAATACATTTTTATTGTGAAGTAGGGTATTACTGAAAAATGAACTAGGCAGTGTGAATAAAGGAGGTTCATGCTCATGTCTGGATTGTTTTAAACTTAAGGTGAACAATGCAATAAATCATTTATGTGCTGATTTGTTCAGATCTTAAGCTAAAATGTTTTATGGGTTTTTCTCAAAAACCTTACCCTATGTTCACAGTAGAATCGAGTATAAGAATTTCTATATGATTTTACAGGATTTGTTTAAGTGATCATGATATTCCTGAATATAGAAGATATGCAGTGTTAAAACAAATTTTGAATAAAACAACTGGAAAATGAGATGTGGTATTCTTTTCATGAATGTTTACTATGGTTAGCTGAAATTCCTGAGTGAGTTAACCCTCTCTGATTTAAAAAAAAAGAAGAAAAGAATATAGCAGCATTTCAAGAGTTAATAAATTTTTCTGAAAGAAAATGAGAATGGTCTCTAGATTATAAAAACTAATCTAGGAGTAAAGCCTTGATCTATCCATCATAAGGGGGATGATGGGTATGTGCATGACTTGTTTAAGTCCTATAGGCCTTTGTGCAAGGGTTAACAGAATTGAGTCCCTTGCAATGCACACATGGTGTTCAATGGCAAAGAGTTAAGACCAAATTAAATTTTTAAATTGAGATTGAGAGCTGAGCTATGGAAATTAAAATGAGTTAATTCCATAGAAGTATGTGTACATGTATACTGTATTGGATGGATGAATGGATGCTTGTGTGCATATGAGTTAGTAGGGGCTTATACATGTTCATATACCCAGTTTACATTATGAATCCAAATAAGCATCAAGCACATAAATTCTCTGCACAATAATTTAAATGTCAAGTTATTATATTTTGATTTCACTCATACCAGAATTTTATTCTGACCCTATTTGTTGCCTTGCAATAATTGGGGTGTCTCATTTTTATGGAGGCAGTCCAAAATATTGCTGCAGGAAAAGATGTATAAGTGGCTTGCTTGCATGGATATTTGAAGATCTTCATGAATTAAGGAAAAATAAATGCTTAAGGAAGTAGCAGTATAATCTGTAATAGATAATCTAGGCAAACTTCCTTTTATTTTATGTATTCTCAGCAATGATGCTTATTTTGTTCACTTGAAAAGAACATGTAAAAACTTAAGTATTCTGTGGGGTTTGTGAGTTACTGATTTAAGCAACTTATTTATATGATTTCTGGTGGAAAAGTGATGAAGGAAGTATGCCATATAATATGATATGTGGACATACATCCCTTGGCAAGGTTTAAGTGATTTTAAATTATAAAGATAAGGCTGTTATTGAAAAGTATGCTATGAATTTTGTTAAGTGGATAGGTTGAATCTGGTCCTGGCTAACCAGTAAGGCTTGACCATGACTTATAATTGATATAGGTCCATGCAAAGGCTGGAAGGCATAGCCTGTAATCTGGTTTTGGGCATTTGATTTTTCCCCAGCAAAAACTTGTATTGCTTGGTGTAATAAGCTCATATGTATGCTAGATACTTGTAGGCATCACTGCAAATTAGACTTATCTAATTCTTGTTATCTGGATACTTAATTCAAATCTGGTAATATTGAGTCATAGTCAAAACCAGTAGTAATTTGTAGAGGCATGTGGTCTTGTTTGTAATGAGCATCTCCACCATTCAATAGAATAATGACCACTAACATTTGTTATCTTTCCTAGAAAATCATCAGTTGTTTTCATTATAAGTTCACCGGGAAGTCTTGCATTTTGTCAGGTCATTTTGCCTTTAGACACACTGTCTGCACACATGTTCTTAGTCTCCATTTAGCATGATAGTTTGAGTTAGCACTCTAGTCTGACTGTATTGTTTTCCTCTGCTTAGCCTTTAAATCAGTTTGTAATTTCAATGTTCACCTGATTATTGCAACTTAATAAATTAAAGCATGGGTATTTCATCTGATATAAAAATTGTTTGAAGTTGAAATGAGTAACACAAGCTAAACTAATAAGCATGGGTTAGGTTGAACACTTTTTACTTAATATAGAACAATAAGTATCATATTACAAAATCCCAGGATTAAATTGTATGGCTTATAGATTCAGGGATCAATTAATAGGTGAGATAGGATAAGAAAATAAGAGAACTAGTGGTATCTAATCCTAAGGTTAATCAGGCTTGAGTTCTAAAAAAAAATGAAAAACAAAAATTGTGTTTGAACCGACCAGCATAGCACTCGAACTCGTGACCTTGTATGTATAAGTTAGGCGCGTTTCCATTACGCCTAGATGTTGCTTGTGTTTCCTTAGGATCCACTTTATTTTATACTGATTTTGACACTATTCAGAACTTAACATAAACATCTATATTAAAAGCTTGTTTACTACTGATTATTTCTTGATCACTTCTTAGTTAGTATAAACAGACTAATGTGTTTGTTCCCAGTGGATTGTTTGAAAAAAAATAATAATAATATAATATATAGGAATGGCTATGTGACACCAAATCTCTTAAATATGAGAAATAAGGTAGGAATGAGTTGCTTTGCTATTTTAATCACTCTGATAAGCAAAGAACCATCTATATATCTTCACATATATAAATGATAGGATTTATTTTAAATACTGATATATTTATATTAGTAAAATTCAGGATCTTGGGAAGAATTAAATTAAGGATAGTGATCCATTGACATGTATATATATGTATATACAGTGTGAAAAAAAAAACTCAACAGAAAATTCACTAAAAATAAATCAAGAAGAAGTGGGTCACTTCAGTTGGTATCAGAGCTATGTTGTTAAAACATAGCATAAATATATAGTAATGATAGAAATAAATATTCCCAGTAGAAATAAATTGCAGAAAATAATTGAATTAGAAATATGACTAATTAGCTATGCAATTGAATAGTGAATCATGGTAGGAAGACCACCAAGTCATGGAGCAGGACCCTCCAATACAACACCAATGGTCAATTTGCAAGATTTGGTGAGGGCATTTAGAGAAGGAGCAGTGCATAGAGAAGAAAATCCTCATGAGGAATTATCTAAGCTATTGAAGACATTTTCAAATTTAGGAGGCAAGGATTTTGAAGGCACTGAGGGAGTTATGGGAGTGCAGACATGGTTGAGAACTTTGGATAGGATATTTGCAGATATGCAAATAAATGATCAAAGGAAGAGGCAAATTTCTTCCAGAAGACTCAAGGGAGCAGCACTTGATTGGTGGGAGGTCATTATCACAGGGAGGCCAGAAAATGAGATAACATGGGATCAATTCAAGGAGATGCTTGAGGCAAGATTTGTCCCAGCAACAGCCAAGGCAACACTGCTGGAGGAATTTATAAGGCTGAGGCAAGGGCCAATGAGTGTAACTGAATACACACAAAAATTTGAGAGCTTATCCAAGTATGGAACCATGCTCATAGGGAATGAAGAATTAAAGAATTCTAGATTTATTCAAGGACTTAATGCTAATTTAAGTAGAGCAATGCTACCCTACAAAGACAAAACCTTTGATCAAGTCATAGATCTTACTCTCTCTTTTGAACAACATGATAATGCCAGAGAAAAATTCAGGAGCATGAGGGCTAACAACAACAATAAAAAAGGGAAAAATAGAACTCACCCTTATGATAAGAGAAATTCAAATCAGAAGGTTGAAGGAGCAACCAGTGGAGAAGTCAAGAAGAAGATTATTTGCTACAATTGTGGTAAAGAAGGACACATGAGTAATAGGTGTCAGGCAGCTAAGAAAACCCCATTCAGTTGCTACAACTGTGGGAAAGAGGGTCATATTAAAAAGAATTGCCCAGAATTCAAAAAGGGAGCAAAGGTAGGAGCACTTGAGGGAAAAGCAACTGCAGTGGGAAGTTCTGGACAATTGGAAGGTATACTTCTAATTAAAGATCACCCCATCTCAGTTATATATGACACTGGAGCAACACATTCACTAATATCCCAAGACATAGTGAATAAATTAACTCTCACATGCTATTTAGTTGATAATCCCTTGTCTATTCAAAGTCCCCTGGGTAGCTCTTGTTTGCTAGGATTGAAATGTTTGGGAGTAGAATTAAACATAGGAGGAAATGTGTTTAAATCTGATTTGTTTGTATTAAAATACCCTGGAATAGGAATTATTTTAGGGGTAGATTGGTTGAGCAAATTCAAAGCAATTTTGAATTTGGAAAATTTTACTATTTCTCTGAAAACAGAAAATGGTAAAAATATTATAGTCATGAGTGAAATTGCTAAAATCAATTACCTTAACCAAATATGTAGCATGACTGAGAAAGAATTAACACTTGAAGACATAAAAATTATAAATGAATACCCAGATGTCTTTGGTGAAGTCATAGGTGTTCCAGAAAATAGGCAAGTAGAATTTCAAATAAGGCTAATCCCAGGAGCAAGCCCAATCATCAAGAAGCCTACTAGGATGGGTCCTAAAGAATTAGTGGAATTGAAACATCAGTTGGAAGAACTGGAGCAGAAAGGCTTCATAAGGCCTAGTAGTTCAAACTGGGGTTCTCCAGTTGTATTTGTGAAAAAGCATGATGGTACTTTGAGAATGTGCATAGATTATAGGGAATTAAACAAAGTCACCATTAAAAATAAATATCCACTTCCCAGAATTGATGATTTGTTTGATCAATTAAATGGAGCAAGGATTTTCTCAAGGCTAGACTTAGCCTCTGGATTTCACCAAATGAAGGTTGAAGAGGAAAGTATTAAATACACAGCATTCAACACAAGGTATGGGCTATATGAATATTTAGTAATGCCTTTTGGATTGACAAATGCACCATCATATTTTGTAGATTTAATGAATAGAACATTTAGAGATTTTCTAGATAAATTTGTGGTTGTCTTTATTGATGACATATTAGTGTATTCAAAATCAGAAGAAGAACATGCAAAACACTTGCATCTGGTTTTGTCTAGACTGAGGGCACATGATTTAAAAGCCAAATTCTCTAAGTGCACATTTTGGCAGAAGGAAGTAAAATTTTTGGGGCACATAGTATCACAACAAGGGGTTAGTGTAGACCCAAATAAGGTGATGGCAGTGCAATCTTGGAGCAGACCCAAATCAGTAACTGAGGTGAGGTCATTTTTGGGAATGGCAGGCTATTATAGGAGATTTATAAAAGATTTTGCAAGGATAGCTATCCCATTGACCAAGCTAACTAAAAAGGAGCAACCCTATGTGTGGACAGAGAAGTGTGAACAAGCTTTCATATCACTAAAGAAGGCACTGGTAGAAGCTCTAGTTTTACAAGTGCCAGAAGGCAATGAAGAATTAGTAGTTTACACAGATGCTAGTGGATCTGGATTGGGGGCAGTGCTTATGCAACATGGTAGAGTCATAGCTTATGCATCAAGGCAACTCAAGCCAAATGAAACTAGGTATGCTACACATGACTTAGAACTAGCTGCTGTGGTGTATGCATTGAAACTATGGAGACATTATTTATTGGGTGCTAAGTTTGAATTGTTTACTGATCACAAGTCACTTAAATATTTGTTTTCCCAAAAAGACTTGAACATGAGGCAACATAGGTGGGTAGAATTTCTAGCTGCCTATGATCTTGATATATTGTATACCCCTGGAAAAGCTAATAAAGTAGCAGATGCATTAAGTAGACATCAAGCTAAATTGGCAAGCTTAATGATGGCAGAGTTCAAGGATTTGACAATTCTTAGTGAGGTGGAAGTGAAAGAAGAAACTAGTGTATCAGATAAGACACACAGTAAGATGATTGAATATGGTAAATTAAGCCTCATATCCTTAAATTCAACACTGGTTGATAAAATAGGACAAATGCAGAATCAAGATATAAATTTGAAGGAGAAAAAGAACATGATATCCCAAGGCATGACAGTGGAAAACTATGAGGTAGATGGTAAAGGATACTTAAGGAAAAAGGGGAAACTCTGCATACCAAATGTAGAGGAACTAAAGCAAGAAGTTATGGATGAGCATCACAAAACAAAGTATACTATCCATCCTGGTGGTACAAAAATGTACCATGATCTCAAGAGAAATTATTGGTGGCCAGGAATGAAAGGGGCAGTAGCAAAATATGTGGCAAATTGCTGAACATGCCAACAAGTAAAGGCAGACTATCAAAGACCCTCAGGCCTATTGCAACCTTTGGAAGTGCCTACCTGGAAATGGGAGAGTATATCAATGGATTTTGTGGATGGTTTGCCAAGAACAAGAAGGGGAAATGATAGTATTTGGGTAGTGGTTGATAGACTCACAAAAACAGCACACTTCATCCCAATAAGTTCAAACAGAAATGCTCACAAGCTAGCTCAATTGTTTGTAAAGGAGATAGTAAGATTGCATGGCATCCCCAAGACTATCATTAGTGATAGAGATACTTTGTTTACTTCAAGGTTTTGGAGTAGCTTTCAAGAAGCTATGGGGACAGAATTAAGCTTAAGCACATCCTACCATCCACAAACTGATGGGCAAACTGAGATTGTTAATAAAGTTTTAGAGGATTTGTTGAGAGCATGCATACTTGATTTTGGAGGCAACTGGGAAGATCATATTTATTTAGCTGAGTTTGCTTATAATAATAGCTACCAGTCCACTATAGGAATGGCTCCATTTGAGGCTTTATATGGGAAGCCTTGTTTATCTCCTGCATGTTGGATGGAGGCTGGTGAAAGGGTGTTGCTTGGACCAGACCAGGTAAAAGAAACTTCTGCAAGAATTGAATTAGTGAGGCAAAGAATGAGAGTGGCTCAAGAGAGACAGAAAGCTTATGCAGATAAAAAGAGAAGGCCAGTAGAGTTTGAGGTGGGAGACTATGTGTTTCTCAAAGTTTCACCAATGAGGAAAATATTGAGATTTGGAAAAGCAGGGAAACTGTCACCAAGGTATGTAGGACCATATGAAATTGTTCAAAGAATAGGGACTTTAGCTTATAGGTTGAAGTTACCAGAGGAATTGAGCAAAATACATGATGTATTTCATGTATCTCAATTAAGAAAGTGGGTGCATGATAAGAAAACTATTCTTGAATCCCCTACACATGTTGAAATTCAAGAAAACCTGGTTTATACAAAGGAACCAGTGGGCATAGTGGCTAGAGAAGAGAGGAAATTAAGAAACAAAATAATTAAATTGGTAAAAATTCAGCGGAGTCTGGATGAGAATGATTGTACATGGGAGGCTGAAGATAGAATGAGGGATAAATATCCTAATCTATTTTCTGCTTAAAAGGTATGTTTAAAACTATGATGAAACCTTAAAAAAAATTTTTTATGTGTGTTTGATTGATTTAAAATGAATGAGTTTCTGAAAATTCATTCAATTGAAATTATGCTTTGTATACATTTGGATGGAAATGTATGAGAGAATAATTGTGGGACACAATTCCTTTTAGGAGGAGAGTATGTGAAGACCCAAAATTATTGAGATAAGAATAATTTAAATAAAGTCAGAAAAAGGAGAATTTTCAAGGAAGAAAGAAATAATACAGCCTGAAAATAAATAGTGAGAATAAGTTAAAAATATAATGAAGGGAATAGTTGTTTTCAGTAAAACAAAAATGAAAATGGTAATTAAATATATGAATACATTTGTACATCAAGAGAAAATAAATAGCTTGAAGCATTAACAAGGAATCAATTCATAAAAGGATATACATGTATACATTACAGTTTAGCATAAAGAAAATAAACAATGCAAGAAAGTCACATGAGAATAAGGTGTGTGTATGAAACATGCAAATAGCATGCAAATCAGAAAAGAAAAGAAAAGTTAAAGCAACTGAAAATACCCGAATTGGAAATCAGAAAGAAAATGGCATTTCTATCCATGACATCATATGTAAAATTCTCTCAACTGTATGGGGATAAGATGGGTTTTTCACTCTACTAAAACCCTAAACAATGTTTTAAAAATTAAAGGGGAAGCAGCAGTCTCACTGCAGAAAAACAGAAAATATTAAGAAAAGAAAGGAGAGCAATCCAAAGCCATTGTTCAAGTTAAAGAATTCTCAGGGAAAAGAGGCAGGAAGGTGAGTGATTAATCAATCTATGAGGCTTAAGGCATTAAGACCCAAGTTAAGGGCAGCCATATTATTTTATAAAAACCATATCATGTTTGTGCTTGATCTATTTTTCAGTATAAATGAATGCTGAAAATGGTAGGTGTTTTGATAAATCTTTGGTTGATGCTTTGGTTTGCTTTGTTTGATTGTTTGATAAGAAAAAATACCATGATCACTGATATAGATCCAGCACCTTAAAACACCAGTTTATAAATATGGTTAGTAAGATAAATACATTTTTATTGTGAAGTAGGGTATTACTGAAAAATGAACTAGGCAGTGTGAATAAAGGAGGTTCATGCTCATGTCTGGATTGTTTTAAACTTAAGGTGAACAATGCAATAAATCATTTATGTGCTGATTTGTTCAGATCTTAAGCTAAAATGTTTTATGGGTTTTTCTCAAAAACCTTACCCTATGTTCACAGTAGAATCGAGTATAAGAATTTCTATATGATTTTACAGGATTTGTTTAAGTGATCATGATATTCCTGAATATAGAAGATATGCAGTGTTAAAACAAATTTTGAATAAAACAACTGGAAAATGAGATGTGGTATTCTTTTCATGAATGTTTACTATGGTTAGCTGAAATTCCTGAGTGAGTTAACCCTCTCTGATTTAAAAAAGAAGAAGAAAAGAATATAGCAGCATTTCAAGAGTTAATAAATTTTTTTGAAAGAAAATGAGAATGGTCTCTAGATTATAAAAACTAATCTAGGAGTAAAGCCTTGATCTATCCATCATAAGGGGGATGATGGGTATGTGCATGACTTGTTTAAGTCCTATAGGCCTTTGTGCAAGGGTTAACAGAATTGAGTCCCTTGCAATGCACACATGGTGTTCAATGGCAAAGAGTTAAGACCAAATTAAATTTTTAAATTGAGATTGAGAGCTGAGCTATGGAAATTAAAATGAGTTAATTCCATAGAAGTATGTGTACATGTATACTGTATTGGATGGATGAATGGATGCTTGTGTGCATATGAGTTAGTAGGGGCTTATACATGTTCATATACCCAGTTTACATTATGAATCCAAATAAGCATCAAGCACATAAATTCTCTGCACAATAATTTAAATGTCAAGTTATTATATTTTGATTTTACTCATACCAGAATTTTATTCTGACCCTATTTGTTGCCTTGCAATAATTGGGGTGTCTCATTTTTATGGAGGCAGTCCAAAATATTGCTGCAGGAAAAGATGTATAAGTGGCTTGCTTGCATGGATATTTGAAGATCTTCATGAATTAAGGAAAAATAAATGCTTAAGGAAGTAGCAGTATAATCTGTAATAGATAATCTAGGAAAACTTCCTTTTATTTTGTGTATTCTCAGCAATGATGCTTATTTTGTTCACTTGAAAAGAACATGTAAAAACTTAAGTATTCTGTGGGGTTTGTGAGTTACTGATTTAAGCAACTTATTTATATGATTTCTGGTGGAAAAGTGATGAAGGAAGTATGCCATATAATATGATATGTGGACATACATCCCTTGGCAAGGTTTAAGTGATTTTAAATTATAAAGATAAGGCTGTTATTGAAAAGTATGCTATGAATTTTGTTAAGTGGATAGGTTGAATCTGGTCCTGGCTAACCAGTAAGGCTTGACCATGACTTATAATTGATATAGGTCCATGCAAAGGCTGGAAGGCATAGCCTGTAATCTGGTTTTGGGCATTTGATTTTTCCCCAGCAAAAACTTGTATTGCTTGGTGTAATAAGCTCATATGTATGCTAGATACTTGTAGGCATCACTGCAAATTAGACTTATCTAATTCTTGTTATCTGGATACTTAATTCAAATCTGGTAATATTGAGTCATAGTCAAAACCAGTAGTAATTTGTAGAGGCATGTGGTCTTGTTTGTAATGAGCATCTCCACCATTCAATAGAATAATGACCACTAACATTTGTTATCTTTCCTAGAAAATCATCAGTTGTTTTCATTATAAGTTCACCGGGAAGTCTTGCATTTTGTCAGGTCATTTTGCCTTTAGACACACTGTCTGCACACATGTTCTTAGTCTCCATTTAGCATGATAGTTTGAGTTAGCACTCTAGTCTGACTGTATTGTTTTCCTCTGCTTAGCCTTTAAATCAGTTTGTAATTTCAATGTTCACCTGATTATTGCAACTTAATAAATTAAAGCATGGGTATTTCATCTGATATAAAAATTGTTTGAAGTTGAAATGAGTAACACAAGCTAAACTAATAAGCATGGGTTAGGTTGAACACTTTTTACTTAATATAGAACAATAAGTATCATATTACAAAATCCCAGGATTAAATTGTATGGCTTATAGATTCAGGGATCAATTAATAGGTGAGATAGGATAAGAAAATAAGAGAACTAGTGGTATCTAATCCTAAGGTTAATCAGGCTTGAGTTCTAAAAAAAAAAATGAAAAACAAAAATTGTGTTTGAACCGACCAGCATAGCACTCGAACTCGTGACCTTGTATGTATAAGTTAGGCGCGTTTCCATTACGCCTAGATGTTGCTTGTGTTTCCTTAGGATCCACTTTATTTTATACTGATTTTGACACTATTCAGAACTTAACACAAACATCTATATTAAAAGCTTGTTTACTACTGATTATTTCTTTATCACTTCTTAGTTAGTATAAACAGACTAATGTGTTTGTTCCCAGTGGATTGTTTGAAAAAAAAAAAAAAATAATATAATATATAGGAATGGCTATGTGACACCAAATCTCTTAAATATGAGAAATAAGGTAGGAATGAGTTGCTTTGCTATTTTAATCACTCTGATAAGCAAAGAACCATTTATATATCTTCACATATATAAATGATAGGATTTATTTTAAATACTGATATATTTATATTAGTAAAATTCAGGATCTTGGGAAGAATTAAATTAAGGATAGTGATCCATTGACATGTATATATATGTATATACAGTGTGAAAAAAAAACTCAACAGAAAATTCACTAAAAATAAATCAAGAAGAAGTGGGTCACTTCAGCAACTACTAGTATCCTAGTTGGTATCGCCTCATGTACCTTGTCATACTGATTATCCTATTCGCGACAACTACGATTTTGTTTTGTACCTTTAGTATATGGATTGCCTCTGGTGACTTCCGGTTTTGGGGAAACTACGGTCTTGTATATGCTTTTGGGAATAAAAATGTGTTAAGGGTGGAATGGGCCATGACTTAACGCTATTTTGATATCTTTTTATATTACTGATAGACATTATCTACTTAGCGTACATTACTACATAGTAGATAGTTTAACGGATCCTTAAAGGATAGTTATTCCAAACATCCTTTTGAGTTACTTGTATTTCAATTGCTATTTCACTTGAGTTGGATTTATTAATATAAGAATGTTAATCCTGACTCGAGTGTCTTGTGTTTTTGCTTTACGCTCGGGTCAGACTGAGTGGTTCAGCTTTCGAGACTCACCTTTGGAGTTGGAGCTTCGCTTGGAGATCCAGCTATCTATCCAGCTTTCAGATATTCGATGATTCCAGTGATGTATTCTGATTTGTATCTGATGTATCGTGTTACTCTTCCGTTGTATCTGGTTTAACTCTGATGTATTGTATTATTCTTCTGTTGTAAACTCTGATGTATTTTATATATTCATATAGTAGCTTCATGAACTACTATCTCTTTTATTTCCGCTGCACTTATTACTCTGTGATCCGTGATTATTTATTTACTGTATATGTTCTGTTTTGCCAAATTTAAATTAACAATGCGGTATTTTGAGCAATTCAACTCAGGCATGAGTGTCTACCTATACACTTATAATGGATGCGAATGGTCCAAAATATCGGGTCGTTACAGTTGGTATCAGAGCTTTGGTAGCTCTAGGCAAAACTTAACATATAGGGTAAATGTATTTACGGAATCACTCTCATTCGAGTTCAATCTCTTCCTTTGACTCAATTCCTTTGAATTTTGGAACGTTCCCCTCGGTTTCGAAATTCATTCGTGTCCTTCACTATTCGTCTTCTTTCTATTCTGGAGCATCACATAACTCCACTTCAAATGATATCTATAATAGATCAGCGGTCTCGCCAATCTTCGAATGATTCGTAAAGGATTAAACTCCTTTATAATAGGCATTGTTTTACCGGAGATTTCGGTATCCTCGGTTTATGATGCTATCTATTACCTGCTATACCTGAATTCATTTCTTGAGATCGAGTGTTGATTTACCTCGGAATTCAGCATCGATCCTATTCTTGAAGTTACGGACAACCGGTTAAGGTTGCCCGTAAATTAAATAAACTCCTCCATCTCCCGATTGTGAAAATCAGATTATCTTATCTTCTGTTTCAAACTTATTTTTCGAATAAAAATTCTCTTTGATTTGAGTCCATCAAATTTGAATCTCTATCTTTGCTTTGAAATCTATTCTTATATAGTCGAGCGAGGAAGTGTATTTGTAAATTTATATTTAAAATGTTTAAAATATATTGTGTTGTTTGAGTTGTTGATATTGATTTGGGTTTCCGATCGATTCGTCTGATCAACGTTATCGATAGGATTTCCAAAACACTTGAGCAGAACAAACCGACACAATATTATTTTCAAAATTTGGTAAATAAAATAATCTTGTAAATTATATTATATAAGTATAAATTTTCTGAAATTGAATTGTTAACTGAATTGGTTGTCAAAAAGGTAATATTTGACTTTCACTTTTTGTTTTGTAAATCATTGATTATTCCAACATAAAAATAAATGGAATTATAAAAGTTGGTTTATAGATTTATTAGAAATTTAAATGAATTTAAAGTAAGAATTTGTGAATTTAAATTCCTAAAATTTCAAGCTTTGGTTTTTAAATTTTTAAAATGTATTTAAATCAAGAATTTGAGAATTTAAATTTTTGGGTGATTTCAATTTGGATTTTTAAGTTTTAAGTGTATTGTATTTAAAATATTTTCAAATAGAAATCATTTTCAAAGAATTTTAAAATGTTGAAATCAGTGCTCTTCTCTTTGTCGCTGGAAAATAATTTCGGTGATGGCGGCCGCATCATCGACATTCATTTTCGAGTTTTGAAGTGGAGAAACCATTCTGTAGCTTTGCTACGGTTCTATTTTGAAAAATATTTCGATTTGAATTTCTTCAGTATAATTTGATTTATATATATGTATAAGTACCTTATTTTAAAAATTTTAATTTAATTTGATATAAATATATATATATCTCTAAATTGTTTAAAGTTAATCGGAAATTTAATTCTTAAATTTTGTTAAAGGATGATTTTAATTATAAATAAAACCAAATTTGGAATAAATAATTAAACTTGAATAGTTGAATTGGGAAAATTTTTATTTGTATATTGTTCAACTGCATTCTAATACAACTTACCTAAATCATTCAGAAGTTGAATATGTAATTGGATAATATATAATATAAATTGAATTTATAAATAAAATTTGAGTGGTTATAATAAATGTTGTACACTTAAATTTTAATTATAAAATGTTAATAGAGATAAATAGAATAATAAGATAATTGAAAAATAAATTTTGTTAGGGTTAATTAATAAATTGAAATTAGATCAACTTATGAAGATACCTTGAATTTAAAGGCAGTTAGTGAATATAAATTTATTTAAATTGGAACTTTTATGGGTTAAATTAATTTATATGGACTAAATATATGTGATAAGATATATTAAGTAGAATAAATTTAACAATAATTTGGAATAAAGAAGAATTTAAATTGCTGAAATAAAATATGATTGTAATAAATGACTATTCAAATTTATGATTTGAAACTGTTAATTAAAGATGATTGGATAATAAGAAAATCAATCTAGAAATAGTTGAGAATGATTTCAGTGAAATCAAATGGATTAAATCAATTATTGAATATCAATTAATTTAAATTTGAATTTATATGGTTTAAATTAATTGTTATTTTGTATTTCAAATCTATTTTCTTTCTGGTTGTTTCTATTCTCCTACCTCGTTCCTTTTCGGGGACGAAAAGTTTTGAGTGGGGGAGAGTGTAACGACCCGTAAATTTCAACTGTTTTAATAATGTAATTAGTTGAAATTTTGCGAAATTTTAAACGATAAAATTTTGAAATAAAAATTTAATATTTGAAATACGTCTAGTTAAACATAGCGACCGGTAAATTTTCGTCCGAAATTATGAAAATTTATTTCGCGCGTAAATTTACTTCAATTTAATCAGTTAAAAAGCGATGAAAATAAAATGTTTCCGAAACCTAAATATTTTTACATAGAAAAATTCTAAACCATCTTCTGAGCAAGATGTCAGTTTGTCGTTTTTCCAAATTCGGACATCTTTGGCTCCGTCGATCTTATTCTTCAGCGTTTTTCTTGCATTTTTCGTAGTAGAAAAATTCGAATTTTTATAATTCAACCATACCACTAATATCTGTATACCATTTTGATCGTATCGTCGTGCTGATTCCCATGGTATATTCAGTTCTATATTTTGAGGCCGGTACGTGACGGAAATGGATATACTGTACGTCGTACCGTAACGAAATTTAGTGGCTTTTCACTTCCTTTTGCTTTTCAAATCTAAACGTGCATCCAAAGCATTATAATTAATTGCTTAAATAACGTTTGCAGAATTCAAGGGAGAGCCACCATTTCAATTTATTTTAAAATAGTCTGTTTCTCTTCTACCCAGAAAACTTGTCAGACAAACATATTTCTTCAGCTTCAAAGATAAACGTTTCACTTGCATCTCTTTTTCCAAACCCATTTACTTATTCTCTCCTTCCTTCTCCATTAGCTGATTCATTTTAAAACTTTAGCAATAAAAGACATATTGTACGAAGTGCATCTGTGCTCGAGATTGCTGTTTTCTTCCTGTCCGTGTTACCAAAACATCATCCTCCCACGACGTAGAAGCCATGCTCCCCTCTGCCACCGTCACATAGCCGAGGCTCACAACCAAACCACCACCTTCCCTTCCCTCTCTCCTCCACGTTGACCTAATCTCCTCCACCTCCGCACCCTTACAACCACCGCACGCCTCATGTCGCCCCACCTCCCCGACAACCGCTTCCATGCTCACCGACAACGTCAGCCATCCCAAAATCCCACTGCTCCGCCTTCTTCCATCATCCATGGAAAGCAAATCACCTCCACCAGCAACCACCGCGTGGACCACCCAAGCCTACCCCGACTGCCGTTACCCAGTCCATCTGTGACGACCGCCCATGACCCCTGCACCGAATCTAGAGATAGAGCGCTGTAAAGTGTGCCAGGCGACCATGGACGATTGTCAAGGTAAGATTTAAAACAACAGAATCTATCGTATTACTCACAGCGCATGGACAAAATACAATAGAACATATGTATAGTGAAGCTTTACAGAACAAAATGACATCATATAAAACTCCATAATAGTTGAATACAAGCATCCACATAGTCAATACATCCAGCCTCACTACATATCTCTCAGAGAATACAAAACAGCGGAATATCTAGTACATATAATAAGAAGATAATATGCAACCCTCCAGCTCGTCTTCGATATCAGCATCGTGAGAAGAGAACAGCACCTGTCACCTGCTACCTAGTCTGCCCGTCCCAAAATGGACGAATAGCCCAAGGCAATAAGAATTAAAACATAAAGCCTTGAGTCAGACAACAGTCTTAGTGAGCAGTAAATTAACTAACAACATACCAAAAGAGCATAAAGGAAAAAGGAATAGGAATACAACCCTCCCACTCCAACCTCATTCTACAGTGATAGCCCCCAGACACACACTAAGCAGAAGCAAACATAGCAGAGCATACAATTTTAAAGTAAAGCTACTATCACTCGAGTCAAGGGCGATGTTTTCCAAGTACCAAGGCCTAAATCAGATAAGCACCCAGAAAATACCGCTCTTGAGTCCGAATGATGATACAACCAAACATCCATGACTCTGGCTATCACTGTTATCATTGCTTCGATATCACCATTAATTGAATGACCGGCACATTCTTTCAGCCGTCCGTCAAGGGCTAATGAAAACCCCGGTTCTAGACATAACTCCCGCACGTCGTCGCAGCCCGTGCCTAGGACTATCGAATCTGCCCAGAGTACTCGACCATCAACAGTTGGCCGTTGGGACTATCGAATCTGCCCAAACGTACTCTTGCTTAGAGCATGCTAGAACCTTCAACAACGATGCTATCCAAGCCTCCTAGTCATCCTCCTCGACGACTATTCTCATATCCATTCATTATCCTCAACTCGAATCATATCACCGAGTTATCAACATGCTTGGAATGATCCCGTCTGGATTAGACCAAGTCTTCATCACATGATTGCCTCGCTTCATTACATCCTCGCAAAGCCTCATCTCATCATCACATCATCAAATCTATGCATAAGAGCTTCATCATCCCGCTACATATGCCACGAGCAGCTTTCCCAATTCAAGAGCCTTTCCCTTAGCTTTTGAATCATCTTCGATCTAAATCTAATCATCAATCATCTAGTTCATAACAAGCAATCAAATCAAACATCAATCCAAGCAATCAAGCATTCAAATATGATCTAAGTAGACAATTATAACAATAATGGCATTTTCGTAATTAAAGAGTTGAAAGTCCAATAAGCATGAAAACATGGATTATATCTCTACAAACTTGATGAATGAACTTGCATAGGTTAACATATGATAAAATGGATGTAACATCATCATGAACAATGGATCTATATGGATCTACACATAGGATGAAGAAAATGCATGGAAATCACTATTTTAACACCAAATCGAGCCAACAATCCGATATACTCCTTTGGATCCGTGTGAGAGGTAATCACCACTCACCAAATCACCTAAACAATCCAAAAGATAACAACTTCAGATCTGGACAGCGAAGAACTAAGCTAGATCCGACAAGATCTCACTTCAAACGAAGAAATCTCTTGAAAAGATGAAGATCTTCAATCTAAGCTCTTGAATCTTCAATCTTGATCTTCGATTTGGATGGATGGAAGCACTAGATTAGGGTGGAGAAAAGAAGTGAAGAAGTGTAGAAGGTGAGCTCTCAAAATGGCAGCACTTCGTCGCTTCAAAATCCGGATCCCAAAAATGAAGCCAACCCCCTCCTATTTATAGCAGAAATCCTTAACTCGGCTGCCTTCTTAAGTCGCTGCCGACTTAACACCATGCCGACCTACGACCTAAAGCTTTGCCGACCTATCAAAGTCTCAGACTCATCACACAGCCTCAAAACCCAAGTCCTAACGACCTACAACAATGCGCATTTGCGACTTAACACATAGGCGCGACTTAACTTAGGTCGTTGCCGACTTAAGTGCCTTGCCGACCTATGACATACGAAGGAATACAACTACGACTTAACACAGGAGGCGACCTACCGACTCAATTACTCTGCCGACCTATCCTTAACTCGCTTATAAGTCGGTACTCCTATAGGTCGGTCATCCCACTAACTCGCTTACCCCGGTAAACCGCTAACTACAATAAGTCGGAGAAACTCTTAGGTCGTCTAAGTCTTAAGTCGGTCAATTCCTATGAGTCGTTAACTCGGTACAACCCTTAAGTCGCCCCAAACTGTCAACCGACCTAAACCACTCCCCTGTCTACCTTAGGTCGTCACCGACCTACACCTTAGTCATTAACTCGTCCAAAACTCCTAAGTCGGCTACGACTTAGGACTTAAGCAAAATTCTGCCAAAACCTGAAATGACTTAACAACACTACAACCAAGGGTCAATCATTTTAGAATGTTTTGATCCGTAAAAATACGGGTCGTTACATTCTCTCCCCCTTAGGAATTTCGCCCCCGAAATTCCAAACAAACAAGGCAATCAAAGCTATTCTGTACGCCTATCATCCATAACAATCAATAAACCATGCATCCAATTCTAGCTTAGCGTACAGAATTCTAAGACTTAGAACAAGTTACAATTTCGTTAGATGACACGACACCTTAGGGCCATACCTCGAAGAGTTCAGGATGAGCTGCTTTCATCCTCTCTTCTACCTCCCACGTACAGTCGTTATCATCATCACTCCATTGTATCTTGAGCAACTTAACTATCTTCCTCCTAAGCTGTTTCGTGTCAGTTTCAACAACACGAAGCGGTTTACGAGTTCTTCTATCAACTGGAACAACTTCGAAGTCTTCACAGCTATCAGCAGAAACCACTGTATTCGAGTCGTGCACATACTTCCGTAGATATGATACGTGAAAAACATTGTGCACACCCGACATCTTCTCTGGTAATTCCAATCTATAAGCGAGCTTTCCAATTCGCTCGATGATCGGGAATGGTCCAACAAATCTCGGAGTCAATTTTCCTTTCTTCCCGAATCGAATAACATTCTTCAGTGGAGAAATCTTCACAAAAACCATATCTCCTGCGTCGAATTCCAAATTCTTTCGACGCTTATCGGCATAACTCTTCTGACGATCTTGGGCTGCCTTCATTCGTTGCCGAATGATTTCTATACAATCTGAAGTCTGTCGAATCATCTCTGGCCCAAGTATCAGCTTTTCTCCAGTTTCCAACCAACATGTCGGAGAGTTACACGGTCTTCCATACAATGCCTCATATGGTGCCATACCAATGCTTGACTGGTAACTGTTGTTGTACGCAAACTCTACCAAATGAAGGTGATCTTCCCATGATCCTCCGAAATCCAAAACACAAGCTCTGAGGAGATCTTCCAAAACTCGGTTGACTCTCTCAGTCTGGCCATCTGTCTGAGGGTGATAAGCTGTACTCAAACACAACTCGGTTCCCAAAACTTCCTGGAAGCTCTTCCAAAATCCACTAGTGAACAATGGGTCTCGATCGCTCACTATACTCTTCGGAATACCATGGAAACGAACTATCCACTTAACATACAACTCAGCCAACTTTGATGCAGTCCTAGTCGATCGAACAGGAATGAATCGTGCACTCTTAGTCAGACGATCTACAATGACCCAAATCCCTTCATTTCCCGTTCTGGTTCTAGGCAATCCATCAATAAAATCCATCGACACTTGTTCCCACTTCCATGTAGGAACTTCTAAGGGCTGAAGCAATCCACTAGGCTTCTTCTGTTCAGCCTTTACCAACTGGCAGTTCATACACTTGGAAATGAAATCTCCAACATCCTTCTTCATGCCTTCCCAGTAGTAGGTTCTCTTCATATCCTGATACATCTTGTTTCCACCTGGATGAATTGTCAACTTTGAGTGATGACTTTCCTTCAGAACTTCACTCCTCAATTCATCTATATCGGGAACAACTAGTCGTCCTTGCTTCCGAAGCCAACCCTCTCGATCGACCTCGAATCCTTTATCCTTTTCTGGATCCAATCTAGATTCCAATTCACGGATAATCTTGACAAGCTTATCATCCCGCTTTTGGCTCTCACCAATCCTTTCCACAAGAGTGGGTCTTATTGATAAGTTTGCCAACATCTCAGGTTCCAATTCACATCTAGGCCTGAAGTCAAATCCAGCTAAATACTCGAGACTCTTCCATTCTGAAAACATGGCTCCCAATCCTGCATGTCTCCGACTTAACGCATCTGCCACTGCGTTACCTTTTCCCGGAGTATAAGCTATACCAAAATCATATGATGCTAAAAACTCTAGCCAACGTTGCTGCCGAAGATTCAAATCCTTTTGGGAGAAAAGATACTTCAACGACTTGTGATCCGTAAACAACTCGAATCGAACTCCCAACAGATAATGTCTCCACATCTTCAGAGCAAATACAATCGCCGCTAACTCCAAATCATGAGTTGGGTAATTCCTTTCATGCGGCTTCAGTTGTCGACTGGCATACGCAACAACTTTATCCTTCTGCATCAGCACTGCTCCAAGTCCCGTACCACATGCGTCGGTGTAAACCACCATCTCATCATTCCCACTAGGAATAGTCAAAACAGGAGCACTTGTCAATCTCTCTTTCAGGATTCTGAAAGCTTGCTCACACTTAGCATCCCAACTGAACACTTGGTTCTTTTTCGTCAATCCTGTTAATGGTACAACTATCTTGGAGAAGTCTTTGATAAACCGTCGATAATATCCTGCTAATCCAAGAAAACTTCTCACATCAGATGCATTCTTAGGTCTAACCCAATCCTGGATCGCTGCCACTTTAGCGGGATCAACCGCTATTCCACTTCCAGAAATCACATGGCCTAAGAACCTCACTTCACTCTTCCAGAAGTGACACTTCGAAAACTTAGCCTTCAGCTGATGTTTCCGCAAAATTTCCAAAACAATACGCAAGTGCGTCTTGTGCTCTTCTTCAGTTCTGGAATAAATCAGAATATCATCCACGAACACAAGTACGAACTTGTTCAACTGATCTCTGAACACTCTATTCATAAGATCCACAAAATATGCTGGCGCGTTAGTCAATCCAAACGGCATTACCAGCCACTCAAAGAAACCGGATGGTGTCCTATAAGCAGTCTTCGGCACACTATCCTTAGCCACTCTCAACTGGTGAAATCCCGTTGCCAAATCCATCTGAGAAAACACCTTAGCCTCGTGAAGCTGATCAAACAAGTCATCTATTCTCGGCAATGGATATTTGTTCTTCTTTGTCACCTTATTCAGCTCACGATAATCCACACACAATCTCAATGACCCATCTGCCTTGGTTGCAAACACAACTGGTGCACCCCACTCGGACACACTACGCCGAATGAATCCTTTCTGTAAAAGGTCATCAACTTGCACCCTCAACTCCTGCTGTTCCCTAGGCGCCATCCGCCTAAGAGGCATCACAACAGGTCTGGCTCCTTCAACTAGATCTATACGAAACTCGATCTCTCTATGCGGCGGCAACCCTTTGACTTCGTCAAAGACATCCTCGAATCCATTTGCGATTGGCACTAAAGACAGTCCATCCCGTGGAACAACTAGCGAATACATGAAGCTCATGAAGACGCCTTCCTCATGCTTACATCGTATCACAATCTTTCGCCCTTCCACATTCTCGACTGTCACCTCCAGCCTCTCACAATCAACCTTAGCCGCATACTTCCTAAGCCAGTCCATACCCAAAATAATTCCAAACCCCGCAAAGTTCAGAACAAAACAATCACAAACAAAAGAGCAACCATGACTCGATACAACTAGACCACGGCATAACATACACAAACAAGACGAACCCCCAACTGGATTAGTCACAACCAATGGCCTATCAACAATATCCGGTTCCAAACCTAACCGGCCTACGAGTTCACTACAAACAAATGAATGCGACGCTCCAGTATCAAATAGAACTCTAACTGGAACACCACATAGGAAAAGAGTACCTTGAACAACCACACTCTTTCCCTTCTCTTCAGCAGTAGGAGCTTTCGAAGACGACGGAACAGCTCCTAAAGCATAGGCTTGCACAATCTGCTTGTCCTTCCTCGGTTCTGGACAATTCTTCCTGAAATGCCCCGGCTTGTCACAGTTGTGACACTTCATCGGTGCCTTCAGATTCTTACAATCCTTAGAGAAATGGCCCTTCTGCTGACAATTGTAGCAAGTCACCTCGCCTTTCGGCTTCTTCTGGCCATCCTTACCCTTCTGCTGCTGCTGCTTCCTCTTCTGGTTTCCACCCTGCTGTGGTTTAGATTCTCCCTTGGTAACAGCAACAACAGGTCCTTCCTTAGGAAACAGACTCTCATGCCTGAGAGCTTTCTCCACAAGCTTCTCAAATGAATCGTCCAAATGATCCACCAACTGTCTCCCAAGATAACTATCCAAGCCGGTCACAAACTTCTCATTCTTCTGATAAGCAGATTCAATATATGACCGAGCTTATTTGGACAAAGCTTCAAACTCAGAAACATACTCAAGAACGGATCTTCCACCCTGCTTGAGCTCTACAAACTTCTTGAACAGAACAGACTTCTGAGCTGTAGAAATAAACTTAGCTTCAAATCTAGCTTGGAATTGCTCCCAAGTAATCTCTTCCTCCGCAGTATTGATGGTAATAGAGTTCCACCAATCAGAGGCTCTCCCTTGAAGCTGCCTCGATGCCAACTTCCTCTTAGTTGCATCGTCAATTCCCAAATCACCAAAGATCCTTCTACAAGCATCTATCCATCTCTGGACTTCGATAGTTGATTCTGTTCCCAAGAAAACCTTTCCTCCAAGAGCAGTATAATCCTTGCACAGCTTAGCAAAATCCACTGGTTTCGGAGTTTGGAATTGAACTCCAACATCAACTGCTGCCCCCGGAACTGGTATCCTTCTCATGATCGAAGTCATCATAGCTTCGAACATGGCTGCATAATCAGCAGTCTCTTCAGTAGCACGACCTTCCCTAGCAGCTGGTCTCCCTCTTCGACTCATTCTCAATATCTATAAAAAAAAGAATGATTAGAACATCTAGAGAAACAACTGCATAAAGGACTCAAACCCTACTAAGCTACTATATTATATATAGTATTCATCCATCAAAATACAATTACGTCTCTCATACGTAGTTACGACGACGAGCGTTGGGTAAAATCGATTAACCAATGCTCTGATACCAAATGTGACGACCGCCCATGACCCCTGCACCGAATCTAGAGATAGAGCGCTGTAAAGTGTGCCAGGCGACCATGGACGATTGTCAAGGTAAGATTTAAAACAATAGAATCTATCGTATTACTCACAGCGCATGGACAAAATACAATAGAACATATGTATAGTGAAGCTTTACAGAACAAAATGACATCATATAAAACTCCATAATAGTTGAATACAAGCATCCACATAGTCAATACATCCAGCCTCACTACATATCTCTCAGAGAATACAAAACAGCGGAATATCTAGTACATATAATAAGAAGATAATATGCAACCCTCCAGCTCGTCTTCGATATCAGCATCGTGAGAAGAGAACAGCACCTGTCACCTGCTACCTAGTCTGCCCGTCCCAAAATGGACGAACAGCCCAAGGCAATAAGAATTAAAACATAAAGCCTTGAGTCAGACAACAGTCTTAATGAGCAGTAAATTAACTAACAACATACCAAAAGAGCATAAAGGAAAAAGGAATAGGAATACAACCCTCCCACTCCAACCTCATTCTACAGTGATAGCCCCCAGACACACACTAAGCAGAAGAAAACATAGCAGAGCATACAATTTTAAAGTAAAGCTACTATCACTCGAGTCAAGGGCGATGTTTTCCAAGTACCAAGGCCTAAATCAGATAAGCACCCAGAAAATACCGCTCTTGAGTCCGAATGATGATACAACCAAACATCCATGACTCTGGCTATCACTGTTATCATTGCTTCGATATCACCGTTAATTGAATGACCGGCACATTCTTTCAGCCGTCCGTCAAGGGCTAATGAAAACCCCGGTTCTAGACATAACTCCCGCACGTCGTCGCAGCCCGTGCCTAGGACTATCGAATCTGCCCAGAGTACTCGACCATCAACAGTTGGCCGTTGGGACTATCGAATTTGCCCAAACGTACTCTTGCTTAGAGCATGCTAGAACCTTCAACAACGATGCTATCCAAGCCTCCTAGTCATCCTCCTCGACGACTATTCTCATATCCATTCATTATCCTCAACTCGAATCATATCACCGAGTTATCAACATGCTTGGAATGATCCCGTCTGGATTAGACCAAGTCTTCATCACATGATTGCCTCGCTTCATTACATCCTCGCAAAGCCTCATCTCATCATCACATCATCAAATCTATGCATAAGAGCTTCATCATCCCGCTACATATGCCACGAGCAGCTTTCCCAATTCAAGAGCCTTTCCCTTAGCTTTTGAATCATCTTCGATCTAAATCTAATCATCAATCATCTAGTTCATAACAAGCAATCAAATCAAACATCAATCCAAGCAATCAAGCATTCAAATATGATCTAAGTAGACAATTATAACAATAATGGCATTTTCGTAATTAAAGAGTTGAAAGTCCAATAAGCATGAAAACATGGATTATATCTCTACAAACTTGATGAATGAACTTGCATAGGTTAACATATGATAAAATGGATGTAACATCATCATGAACAATGGATCTATATGGATCTACACATAGGATGAAGAAAATGCATGGAAATCACTATTTTAACACCAAATCGAGCCAACAATCCGATATACTCCTTTGGATCCGTGTGAGAGGTAATCACCACTCACCAAATCACCTAAACAATCCAAAAGATAACAACTTCAGATCTGGACAGCGAAGAACTAAGCTAGATCCGACAAGATCTCACTTCAAACGAAGAAATCTCTTGAAAAGATGAAGATCTTCAATCTAAGCTCTTGAATCTTCAATCTTGATCTTCGATTTGGATGGATGGAAGCACTAGATTAGGGTGGAGAAAAGAAGTGAAGAAGTGTAGAAGTCGAGCTCTCAAAATGGCAGCACTTCGTCGCTTCAAAATCCGGATCCCAAAAATGAAGCCAACCCCCTCCTATTTATAGCAGAAATCCTTAACTCGGCTGCCTTCTTAAGTCGCTGCCGACTTAACACCATGCCGACCTACGACCTAAAGCTTTGCCGACCTATCAAAGTCTCAGACTCATCACACAGCCTCAAAACCCAAGTCCTAACGACCTACAACAATGCGCATTTGCGACTTAACACATAGGCGCGACTTAACTTAGGTCGTTGCCGACTTAAGTGCCTTGCCGACCTATGACATACGAAGGAATACAACTACGACTTAACACAGGAGGCGACCTACCGACTCAATTACTCTGCCGACCTATCCTTAACTCGCTTATAAGTCGGTACTCCTATAGGTCGGTCATCCCACTAACTCGCTTACCCCGGTAAACCGCTAACTACAATAAGTCGGAGAAACTCTTAGGTCGTCTAAGTCTTAAGTCGGTCAATTCCTATGAGTTGTTAACTCGGTACAACCCTTAAGTCGCCCCAAACTGTCAACCGACCTAAACCACTCCCCTGTCTACCTTAGGTCGTCACCGACCTACACCTTAGTCATTAACTCGCCCAGACTTGTTGCTTAACTCGTCCAAAACTCCTAAGTCGGCTACGACTTAGGACTTCAGCAAAATTCTGCCAAAACCTGAAATGACTTAACAACACTACAACCAAGGGTCAATCATTTTAGAATGTTTTGATCCGTAAAAATACGGGTCGTTACACCATCCCTTCACTACAAATGAGCAGCCCAGTCACCACCGCCGAACTCCATGCGAGCAGACCCACCCGATCTCTCCGCCTCATGCCTGACACTACCGTCCTCCTCCCTGTCATTGATCCTTCACCCCTTCTTTTCAATGGTAGGTATTTGTATAATGTTTACGGTGAATATACATAATAATATAAGTTAGCATTATACTAGTACGAGTTTATACCGTTGGAACAAGCTGTTGTGTTGTATGCGACCTTATAAGATCCATGTTGAAGTGATAGGACTGTTTAGGCTTGAGGCCCTGTTTGTTAGTTTACTTGAATTCTAAAATATATTAAGTACATGGGTTTACATATAGTAATATTTATATATTTGTGTATATTGGTTTCGTACATATCTTAGTTTATAAGTGTAATCTGCACAGAATGTTGGTTGTAGTTTACACACGTTTAAATGATCTGTTGGGGCTATATATGGAGTATGTCTGCATGTATATAATGGCTCTTCATATATTATAATGAGTCTGCATATATTTTGTTTGCTGTAAGCATACCACTCTACATTATATTATAAGTATTAATTTATTAAATAATATGATGGTCTGCATATACGCTTAATTAAATGGACAACGCTTATGTTAGCAACTTTCATATTGTAAACTTTCTATTTATGCTTCGGCAGTATACATATTATGTGTATAAGTTAGGCAAATTATTTTAGATATACAAGTTGTTTGTATTTATTTATATATAGTGACTTGTTATGTATTTGAATTTGAGTATTAATTTTAAAAGATATGTTGAATCGATTATTTAATACATATACAACTACTATAAATGAGATACATTATTACGTAAGCGTATTGCATTTTATTGGTATTTATTGCAAACTATATATATATAATTTAATGTACTTTTGAAATCTGAAATATAATTTTATATAAGTAGTTATATATAATTATATATTAAGTGCTCTTATACTGTTCATCATCACCGATACAGCTTTGATTTGATTTCGTCAATTCTCATCTATCAGCTGTCCGTCGAGTCTGTATCCATCTGGCTTTGATTCGTGCTTGGACTCGTAACTCATCTCATTCTCGTTCATCTCTAGACTCGAAAGGTGAGCACTCACTCACGATTAACGTTCTTTTACTTATTAAATCTGATTTCAAGTGAAACCACAATTGAAATATTGCTGCTGTTTGACATTACACTGTTATTACCTGTATCAGTTCACCTGTGACATCTGACACCATTATCTGTTATATATGCAATGATAATCCAGTTTGGTTGTTAATTGATTGATTGTTTGTAACAACCCGAGTTTTTCTAACACGAAAAACCGGACCATTTGAGTTAAGAAGAAGAGGTAGAAGAAGAAGAAAAATAGAAAACAACAACAGAATCTCTCATACGCAGCGGAATAAACTATAATAGGTAATAATAGATCTTTACACAAAAAGAAATCTATATCTGTTTATATATACATCATCCCAATACATCATCAGAGTACATCACATCAATATCATACAACTGGACAGTAATCATAATTTGTCCTCACAATCTGAATACACAACGGAATATATAACTCAAATACGAAAGTACGTATCGCCATCCAGCTCCACAGCATCATTTCCTGTAATTTATAATACTCGGTCTGACCCGAGCATCATATAAAACAATACCCGAGTCAGTCTGGAATACCAGCGTGAGAAAATCACACTCAATTGATTATTAAAGTTTCAAAAATCCTTTCGAAAATAAAACCATCTCGTAAGACCACGCCAC
Organism: Allium fistulosum; assembly: GCA_030737815.1. Taxonomy (NCBI): domain Eukaryota; kingdom Viridiplantae; phylum Streptophyta; class Magnoliopsida; order Asparagales; family Amaryllidaceae; genus Allium; species Allium fistulosum. The sequence continues at coordinate 1,153,756,605 of CM060905.1, forward strand.
AAATAAACATGTCGGGTTTTTACCTTACGATAGCTAAAACACTTTATATCAAAATCCTCTGATATTATAATAGTGTCTACAGAAAGTAAAATAGAATCTAGCTGAAATGCTTGCATCTCACATTTCAACAATAGTTGGGCACAATCAAAACCGTACAGGCACGTAGGGAGAATGGATTTCCAACGAATGACTAGGCACTGGGGTACCACCTATCACAGTACGTGGCCTAGATCACCGTACCGAGGAGTACGCCCGCTCCCCTGCAACACAAGGCCGGAACCATCCCTTACTGGATGATCCCGAATAAAATCACCCCACGGTTGGGATCAGCAACCGCACCACTAAGCCGAAATAAAAAGGGACATCTAGACAGGGATGACCTTACCCTCCAGTGGGAGCTACCCACGAAGCCTTGCTGCATAACCCCTGATTTTCAGTCATTCCCGGTTGATGAGGTTCGAGGCTAAACGATACCTTTTCAGAACATATACCTTAGAATGCCCATCGTCCGCTGACGATGTTTCGCAAGCATTCGTCCATACAAGTCCGTCCCGGGTCCGAACGGAACCGAAGGCACTATTCCTACTACATCCATTTTGGAAATATCCTCAGGATTAGTAGCGACTAGCCCTTGCACTTCACTGCTCCATCTTCGACTCTGAACACGTTACACGAAACGTACAAACCGAATCGAAGTGGTATTCGAGTCTCCAGACCTAGAATCCCGGTATACGGAAACCCGATCCCGGTCTCTTCGAAACGATCAACGCATTGGCCAATATTGATAGTCGGTTCTTTAACTATCAATTAACATTCACAATCATCCATCAAACAATAAATAATTTCCCAATTATTTATTTATCTCAAATATCTTCGCTAGATATATTTCCAAATTTTCAAAACTCATTTGAAATAATTTCAAAAAGTTTTCGCTTACGGAATACATTTCCCAAATGTTTATTTTCTCTGAAACACCAAGTACAAAATACTTTTAGATTTAAAAATAATTTAAAACACTTTATTATAAAATATACTTTAAAACATTTAAATTTAAAACTATTTTAATACTTTATTCAAAAATTTATACTTAAGAATATTCAAAATGAAGCTACTTAATAAAATATAAAACTAGATTTTTATCATTTAAAACATAATACCAAACCATCTTTAAACAATTACTATTAAAATAAATTTGAAAGATACTCGCTTTAAAGTTTAACATTTATAAATAATAGATTTTCCAAAAAAAAAACATATTTTAAATCAACTTTAAACCTCTAGCTTATACTTAGAAGTTTATTTTGAAAACATACTTGGCTATTCAGGGAGATACACTTTTCTTTCACATTCTTCAAAATAAATCACTATTTATTTTTAAACCAATTCATATCCCTTTATAAATTCCCACCTTGAATTTATCTTTTCAAATATCCACTGATATTTTATTTTACTTTATAAACCCAGTTTATAAATTCCAAAATCTCACTTCTCTTTTAAAAATCCCGTTTTAACGCTTAAATCAAATCCCAAATTGATTTCTGATTTACTTTACTTTGAAATAAATTCCTTGCTCATTTCATTTATTTCAAAATACTTTTAACTTAAGATTTATTTCTTTCCAAAAATCCAATTCAATACATTTTGATAATTTCTTTTTCTGAAATATTCAATCCAACCATATTATTCAATATTTCAATTACCAATAAAATCATCACAGGATATCAATATCATAACACAGAATATTTAAACAAATTAAATATTTGAGGAATCCAGTTGGATCCCTCCAACCTGTTTCCCTGCATCCACAGACGTTAGCACAATACCAATTCCACTTCGAAGTGGAATATCGTGGTATATGGGTTTTATAAAATATCATCCGCTATTATGCGGCGCATAGGGTCTCATCCACTATATAATGTGGGAATATCAACAACTCCAATATATACATATGCCAATATATATATATTGGTATATACTACTATATACCATATCAATCAAATCAATCAATTCAATCATTCATCCATATTTAAATTTAACCAATTAAATTTAAATAAAATTAAACTGAGTGAGATTAACTCACCTTTTATTTTGCCATCCAAACCCCATCTCGACTTGATTCTTGTGATTATTGACCTTGAATAAACAATTACATAGATTTTATTAATATTCGAATTACTCGATCAATTTATTTCCCATACTATGGCTTTTAATTATAAATTTCATTATAAATAAATTTTCCTTTTCAACTAAAATAAGTTTCCAATTTTCCTATCAAATTATCATATAGCTTTTCCAGTAAAAATTTAAATTCAGAAATTAAACAAATTATCTCTCTGAGTATTTTAAATTAAATATCGCAGTTAGAAGTTAACGATTATATCAACAAAACATCTACATCCATACATCAAAACTCGATAATTACCTTCACTACCTTCGGTCCTGCACTTCGACCACCAAATCGCAACCCTAAATCGATGCTTCTCGCTCAGAATTAGCTGTCTTCACTCGAGCCCTGCCCAAAACACACTACAATCGATTCCCAGGCAATCGCCTACTGCCCTAGTTCGCGTGTTCGCGAGCCTCCAACGCTGTCGACTACACTAGGACGCTGCATTCTTCCAGTCGAACTCGAAATCCTAATCGCGAGCCATAGCTTCGCTGCTGTGCTCCCTTGAACGAGAATCATCTCGCAATCCATCCCAACTCGAACACGTCGAGCTCAGACAATCGAACGAGTTTCTACTATCGCGCCTATCAATCTTGAGACTTTGACCTATTCGAACGACTCGCTCCGAGCCCTTCATCGCTCGAACCCGCCTCGTGACTACACTCCAGATTCATCATCCCTGGCGCTCGTACTCACCACAGTCATGAGCATCTGGCGAATTCAATTGCTCGCGAGACTCCTCAACCCAAACCTAACTCGAACGGAACGAAGTAACTCGCCATCCAGTCGAACTTAATCGATTCTCCTATATATTATATTTTTCTTAATCGAACGAATTCAGTTTGGAGAAGGAGGATTTGGTGCGGCCATCCCTCTTTTGTTTTTAGAAACGAATGGATTTTTATTTTATATAAACTGTCGTAGAAGATTTGGGCAAAGGAGATTAGGGGTGGTAAGATAAAAAGGGTTTCAGGCTTCTGTCAGAAGATTCGAGTAAAGAGAGTTCCAGAACCCAGTTATAATATTAAATCTCCGATTAAATTTAACGCGTTTCCTTACCGTACACTCATACAGAAACCCCGATTATTACGAAATCTGAAATCCGATAATAAAACAATATTACGGATCCAATGGAACTGGTTTCGTCGAATTCCGAGACTGTGCCTCGGAAGGCTATTTTTAAATTCAATTTAAACAAGTAAAATTTTCAAAGCTGAACGAATCATCGTTAAATTCAATTCGAACTCTTATATTATTTTCAGTATTGTCTATATAAATTTTATAAGTCTTCAAATTATTTTTAACAGGCTTAAAGCTCCAGATTCAATAATTTACCAATTTCAATAATTTAAATTCAACAATTACTTGTCTAATCAATAATGATATTTGAAATTAAAGTTAATATTTATCTTTTGAATATTTAAAATTAATTAAATATTCCTATTTCAAATGCTCAAAAATTTCGGGTCGTCACATTCCTCCCCCCTTAAAAGAATTTCGTCCCCGAAATTACTAGTTAGGAAGAATGATTCAATCCCCGTTAACTATTTCCCAAATTCAAACAGTTTTAACAATACCCAAACAATCTTTTATTAATGATACACTAATCATCTTTTAACTTTCAAACTTATTCATAAGTTCAACCCATACCACCTACTTATCCATTCAAATTTAAATTTGAATTCAAATTTTGAACTATCAAAATTGTCTCAAAAATTTTCTAACTTTCTAAATTTTCGAAGAATTTCGCCAGCGTCTCCTTTGCGCGGCTAGCTCGGTACTACTACAAAATGGCTCTACGGCCTCCCAATCTCAAAAAGAAAACAAAAAGCCAAGTGGCTGGATCAAAAACCCAATCAAATTTCATATAGAAATTCAAATACATACCTTTTGTCGGGCCATTAAATTTTATCTTCTAAAATCAAAAATCCCAATTTATCCATTGCTTTTATACACCTGTATATCCTACTAAGCAATAATATTCAATCACAATTCCAAAGTCATTTTATACTTTTCTTTACAAATTTCCAATATTTGCTTTACTTAAGCTCGTACGATGCACATATATTATCCGTACGCAATATCACATTCGATCGCTCAATCGATCACACAATTTCACTTCCGAACTAGTATCGTCCACCCGACTTCCTAGTGCGGACTCAGATTTGGTTTCTTGATCAGAAACCGTCATTCGCCTTGCATAGCCACAAACTATGATAGAGAATATCCAGAATCAATCAACAATCCATATCCAGGCTCGCCGTCGAAAATCGAGTGAAAAATTCCAACTCGGATCGATATATCTATCTCGAAATTCTGTGTTCGACATCTGGACCAAATAGCTATGCGAATAAAATAATATACGTACATCTTACGTATAAATTCCAATTGATTGTCAGTTATATCAATTCTCTTTTATTCACCTTCCTTTTTGATTGTTATCCCCTTATTCACAACTATCCCATTTCACAACTTCAGTTTCACCTTAATTCAATTATTCACTTAGCATACTTTCAGTACCACACTTTCTTAAGAATTCACTATTCATTTCTTAAGTTTAAGATAAACATTTTACATACTACTTATACATATTTTCACTTCACTATTGAAGTTCCTATCCATTTCTATCCACTTTTGCGTTTACATTTCCACTTGAATTCAATTTATCTTCCACTTTGAATATTGAATTAGTTGCACTTACTAATTAATTTAAATCTCAATTAAAAGTTTACTTGCAAGCTTACTTTCCTTAGTTCTTTCGATTTCACTTACTTTACATTCATATTTAAACTAGATTCAATTATTCGGTTCCAATTCCATTTGCTTAGCAAATTTAGATTATTTATCGTTAATGAAAATTTTGAAAATTTTCTAACTCCCAAAATTTACGGAAAATTTTTGCGAAGTCTCCCTTGTACGGAGGGACTTCTGCGATATCGCAGGATGCACAAATATACATATACATCGGCCTCAGGCCGGAAATCACGATATATATCAATATATGCAGTTCATATCTCCTATTTTGAATTTTTGCGTAAGCTTACCTTATTTTAGCATTTTAAAGCAAGCGGCTTACTAAATAGCATATTGCACAAGCAAATACAGCCTAGCGGCTTCCAAACACCTGTACTTACTCAACTTAAACAGGTAAGTGACCAATACACAAAGTTTATTAATATTTTACTTAATTACAATAACTAAACACAGTAAGATAGGTAGAGGTACATGAATAACTAGTAAAATCTTAGTAGTAATTCCTGCTTCCCATTATATATATAGTCTAACTTTATAAAATAGTACACATGGATTCGAATTTTCAAGCTTCTATACATAGCCTATCATTTATATTTAATATCAGGTTACTCTTTCCAAAACAAAAGGCATCCGAAAAAATAAAAACGCATGCAACTATATGACAAGGATTTGTGAAATAAAATAATTTCCAATGTGTGCTTAAACTTTGTTAAACTAGACAGCAAACATAGCATGGCCATTTATATTCAAATGCATGTCAGGTTATTACTATTGACATTTAAGCCTATCACTAACTTTTACTATATAGCCTATCTTAGTGCAAATGCAGCCTGACACTTTTTATTACTATTTTCACAAGCATGGCCATTATATCTGACACTTATTTTCTCTTTGAATGCAATTATTTAGTGAACATAAGGTTGTAGGATTATAAACTTGTTCAGTATTGTACCAAATTGATAACAACACTGGAAAATACAAAACAAAATACATATACAGGTCCTATTGTCATAGTAACTAAAACAACAGGGCGAAAGCATTTACTACCTGGGCATATTGTTGAACTAGTTTGAAGCAAGGCTCACTTTTTGAATTCAAAACATCAGAGAAAAAATGTACACCCAGGCAAAATGTGTCAGGTCCTTTAATATAAGCATGTAAATTTTGAAACCAATATATGCCATAATCTAATTAGTGATATGTATAGAAAACCATTTTATCACACAACAAGGTCCTGGAATATGCAATTATATTGGCTATTAACTGGATTAGAACTTCAAATCTAAAATGTGTATGACCCTATATGAACTTAGGCGTAAACATATAAAACCAACATCACTTAGTTTATGTATTTAAAAATAATCGGCTGCTAAGTAAAACTTTTAATAAGTCAATACAATCCATATGTGTTATTATACCATTTAAGAGATGTCAGATTGCTAGTTTAAACAAATGCCTAACTTTCAAAAGATGAAAGTATTTTAGTTATCAACTAATTAGCATTTCAATTTCATAATACTTTCATTTCTTCTTATATCAATGTTATTTTATTTTAATTTGATTCCGATTTCAAATTTAATTTAAATTTCTAATTCCAGGATTAAAATTTCAATTTCCTTTCTTATTAATATCGACTTCTCTATATAAGTTCAATAGTGGATTTATCTTAACTTGGTTTAGTTACTTCTAATTTAATTTTTACAATACTTCACTTATTTTGATTCATTATCGATCCAAATCGAATTCCATTTATAATTCAAGTTTATTTCAATTTTCATTATTAACTTCACAATTCAACTTCCATTTAACCAATTCAATTTCATTTTCATATTTCATTAACTAATTAATCACCTATTAGTGTATTTCCAAATTTTATACCCAATATCCGATTTTTATTACAAAAATCACTCTTAACCATTTTACTTGAGTTCAATCTATTTTATAATTCAAGTTCTGGATTTTAATCATTTCCCAAATACAAACAATTTTTTATTTGTTTTTCTATATACAATTAAAATAAGATTCCAGAGTTTTTAACAATTTCCCAAAATTCCAAACTTAAAATCCATTCCGATTTATTTTCCACATTTCTCTGGAATTCTATTTTAAAGTACAAATCTCATTTGTATATGAAGTTTATTTCAATTTTATAAATTACATTTGTTGTAACGACCCTGGATTTTATATATATTTAAATTAATAATTAATTGTATTTTTGAATAAAAATAGTAAAATAAATTGATCAAAGTGATGCGAGTTCCCCCGAACCCAAATAAAAATGTATTAAATCATTTTAAATTTAGAAATTGTATATATATGTGAATCTATATAGTTGGGCCTATATGAATAGATTTGAAATAATAAATATTGATAATTGAATTTAAATCTTAATATAAATGGGTTAAAGATAAATATAAAAAAATATAGATATATATATATGAATAAAATATATACAAGAATTAGCTTACAAAAGAAAACTAACAACACATCAAAATAGAGATGTATTCATATTATCAAGTAACAAGACTAAAGAAACAACACTTAAATATGAAACAAAGTGTAAATAAATATGCAAAATAAAATATAGTAAAAGTTGCAAAGGAAGATAAGTATGTACACCTGAAGATAGAACAAGCCACCAAACATCTTCATATACTTTTGTACAGCCGAAATAAAAAAAATGTATATGGTACAAACCAATTAATACCCCATCTTCTCAAGCAAACATGTTATCACCTCAGCCCCCATTCGTTTGAAATATCCCTGTATTGTGTTGTACAAAACGAATACAAATATCACTTACATTGTACCAATATTGTCATCACCCTGTACAAATATTATTACCAGTAAACTCCATTTCCATCCATCTCAGTTTTATTCATTCGAGCTGAGAAAATAAAAAGCAAACATCATTTTGAAAACTAAAAGACGATCAACAATTTCAAACTTTAACTTTAAACAACACAAATTGATCAAGACAAGCCAGAGAGTAAGGAGGCAAGTTTTAGCTAGAAAATCAAAGCCTGGTTCAACAGAAAAGTTCTGTTCTTCTTCCTAAACATCAAGGTGAGCAACCTTTTGTTTTAACCTCGAATTTGTTTATATGACTTGATGCTGGTGAGTAACTTCAATTTAAACTTAAATTTAGTTGTATAGAAAAATCTGATACTTTGTTGATTGAATGAGATATACCTATATACATATATGATGGATAACTGGTACATATATACAGAGTCTCAGAATAAATATGATACAGGAAGTAAAGATTAGTTTGTTCTCTGACACTTTGGAAATCAAATTTTGATTTCAAAAATCAATTCTTCCCAAACCATTTGATATTTTGACTGGGAATCAAAAGAGTTATTGCTTGTTTAACTTTGAATTAAATTTTAAAAATAAATTCGAATTGAAATCATTTAATATTATCTCTGGAAAATAATAATTTCAAGTACAACTTGATATTTGACAAAATTCGAATCTCGCCATCTTCGAATTCAAATACATAACATGAATGTGGGTAGAAAATGATGATTTTAGCAATAAGTATCGTGATTTTTAGTGATCTGATTTGATAGCAGTTCGTGGTTTTCTACTTTGGAGTTTTTGGGTCGCCGTGGTTGATCGAGGCGGCTGGAAGGCTCGGCGTTGTGTGAGGCGGTAGAAGAGCCTATGGGGGTGCTGGGAAAAATGGAGGGTGGTGCCAGTGATGACGATGGCGGCGATGGCCGTGGTTTAAAGTTTTTAAACCTAGTTTGGATGTGGGGACTTGTTTCGATTCGTTCGATCCTTTATGGTCGACCGAGTGCAACCGGTCGTTGGTGGTTGGAAGTGGGGTGTCAGATGAGGTCGTGGCCGGAATTTCGTGGCCACCGGTGGTCGAGGCGACGTGGTTGGAGCGATGCCAGGTTTGAGGAGATGATGGGCTGCGTTTCCAGGTGCGAGTTTTTCGAACTCGATTTTGATTCGAGCTAGAGTGAAGTTTTCTGGGGGTCGTGATCATCTCTGATGATGATGTGCGATATGAAGCAAATGGAGGTGGTGGCCGGAGTTGATCGAAGTCACGGTGCACGTGCACCGTGCACTTTTGTCTGGTGAAAGGTATTGGAAACGGGGATGACAAATTCTCATGTGTTTGCTCGAGGAATTCGAGTGTTTACTCGAAGTCAGGCACAGGGGAGACTCGAAGCAAAAAGATAAGGGTAGAAGAAGAAGTTGCGTGAAGACCAGTGGAGGGTCTCGGGTAAATACGTGTAGAAATCGAAGTACCACTCGAGTTAAATTTAAGGGAGCCTCAGGGTTTTGTTTAACTGCAGCAGTATTTTAAAATTTAATAACTTGTTTTCTATAAGTTTTAAATACTGTCACTTAACAAAGATTTAAATTGTTAAGTCAAGAATTTAATACAAGTCTAAATTATTGTTGTTAATACTTTGACGATGTTTAAACACTTAATTATTATTCTAATTAAGCAATTAATTTTAGTATAAAAATTCAATTAACAGTAAAATTGTAGTTCATGATAATTTGATTTTCAAAAGTTCAAAGAGGAGCTTAAAGATGTTAATTAAATGGAACAGTAATTAATTGATTATTTTGGAAATAAATTAAAAATCATTACATTGTAATTGAAATAAGAGTTTAAATAAATAAATACAAGTAATTCCTTTAGAAAAATAATTAAGGAATGATTGATTTAATTTATGAATAAATAATTTAGATTTAATTTATAAGTAGGAGTGAGTACTAATGAATTAATCTAAGAAATTTCTTAAGAAAAGTGATTAAGGAATGATTATTAGTTAATGAAGATAGTTAACTAAGGATCATTAAGTATTAATTAAAGTGATTAATTTGAAGAATAATTAATCAAAGGGTAATTAATTAGGTGATTAACTAATTATGAAAAATTTATCAAAATGGTTTGAAATTTATGATTTATTAACCAGGATTATAAATGATTCATAAGTAATTTATCTGATTTGAATTAATTCGACAATTAATTGACTTTACCTATGGATGTTTAGATTCTATGGAATGATTAAATTGTTTGATATCCCTGATATATGATGCTCTGTGATATACCCTGATTTATGTTGTGATCTGTAATTTATTTATCTGTGATATGTATATCTGTGATCTTTGATGAAAAATAAGCGTTATACTTTATATCGCTTGTCGGATGTATTGTCGTATTTGATCTGTGATGATTCATCGTGTTGCACTATTGTGTTAAACCCCTGGACCACACTTTTACACACACAAATATGGATTTCACGTGGAAATCGGTTAAGTCACAGATAATTTAAATTTGATGTTTTTGAAATTGAAATTTTAATTTCAATTGATTTTGAAATTAGAAATTTGGGTTTAAAATGAAAAGCTTTTGAAATGGAATTTCAAATATAAAAGTTATTTTGAATAACTTAATCGAGTTTTGAAAATTTAAATAATTTGATTTAAATTTGAATTCAAGTTTGAAATTGTATTCTATGATTTGAAACTAGGGATAAAAGATGATATAAATGTGTTTGTATGAATTAAACCATTTTAGAGTATTAATTTGGGAATTTGAATTTAACCCAAGGATTTCAACTCGTATGAATGAATCAGATTTCCAAAATGAAACCTGTTGTTTTCAAAGGAATAAAAGCTTTCAGATAAGAAATGAAATTCCAGTTAAATTAAAGGAATTTCAAGTGAATTGAAAAATGGATTTTCCAAGTTATGAATGAATTCTTTTTGAAAGCTATGAATTAAATCTGTCTATTTTTAACAGATTTAAAATGATGATTTGTTTAATCCATTTGAAATGGAATTGTTTTGAAAGCTATTAGTTAAATCTTTGATTTAAAGATTTAACGAGTTAAATTGAAATGGAAAATTGTTTTGGAAAATCTATGAATGAATCTTTGTGAAATTAAGTGAACTTTGTGAATTGAATCTTTTTGTTTAAAGGATTAAAATGGTAACTTGATAAACCATTTGTAAAGAAAGTTTGGGTTTAAGTTGTGACTTAATTGAAATCCCAATATCCGTATGTTTTTAAATATTTCGCTCACTATTCGGGTTAGCCGGGAAAGGACATTTGGGTCGTATAACTCATTCCGAATAGTGATACGTCGTATATGGATAGCATTTGAAGACCGGTGTTGAAGACCGGATATTTTTCGAAAATGAAAGGACAACCTGTCGAATGTCTCTGCACTGAGTCGCGCCGGTATAGAGATTTATATCACTCTTTTGTGACGGGAAGTCCGGACGTGATTGGAAATTATCCGGAATTGCAAGGGCTTCGTGAGAAGTGCCTTCGGTTCTGTTCGAACCCGGAACAGACTTGTATGGATACATGTCTGACATTACACTTTGAGATATAAAGCCGATTTCTTTCAAATACATTTCTGTTTGGTGGCGGAGAATTTATTCTCTTAGTTTAACACCCTTCTCTGAGACGTACGAGCTCAGAGGTTATGTAGTTGAAATTTATCAGCGATATATCCCAATTTGGTAATGTGGCATGCTGAGTGTTGCTGTGTGATGATCAGTGTTTGATCATTTGTGATATGATCATTTATTTGATCTTATATCTTTGTGATCATAGGTTGATCATTTGTTTGACCCGAAGCATGGCTTTGTGAACAAAGCGTAGCTTTGTGGACGAGACTTCGTCGAGCCTCACACACCGGAAATGGTCGAAACAGGAAGGATGCGGCAAGGTTCTAGGGAGTAGCGCCCCTTAGTGTATGTCATTCCTTCTGGATAAAGGTGGTATCATGGTATGGAGCCCAGATACTTAACCTCTGTGGTTACTGCATTATTATTATTATGTGGTTGTTGGAAATCGGGGATCCTCGGGAAGATCGGTGACGATCGGGGGATGACATGCGCGTGTCAGTAGTTACCTATTTTTGCAGAGGTAACCCGGCCTTGTGTTGGCAGAGATCCGGTTAGGTTCTCGGGTCGTCTATTCCAGGGACGTACCCATCGTGGATAGGAAGTTCCTTAGCCTGATCATTTGTTGGAAATCCAAAGAAACAATACGAGCCTTGTACGGTAGTAGTTGTAGAACCTGCCATTCACTTATGGTGGCGCCCCACTGTTTGGATGGTAGCTATAGTAGGCATAGTTCGAAATGTCTATGCTGGCTAAGATTTATATTATACTTTCGAAATGTTTTCTACACTATGCACTAATAATAATATCAAAAATGATTTGTTTTGCGTAGTAAGCATCTTTGACTATTATAAGAAGAAATCTCCTCCAATTCTGCGTTTGCATTGTGTGTGTGGTGGGAGGTCTTATGGTAGTTTCATTTTCCAAAAGCATTGCGGTTTTCAATGTTTAAATTCTTTTGTGTTGTTTAAAGATAAACTGTTTTTGTTGCTCACACCAGTCCCATGACTGATCCGGAGTTTATTGTTCATTTCCTAAACTCTGGATGCTCAAAATTTTCCTACACGAGCAGTCTAGAGTTGGGTTTTTCAGATATTCAGGTTTAGTAGATTATTTGGAGCTAGTTCAGTTCTTGGAGTTCATGGACTGACGTTGCTTATCTTGGAGCATTCTATTGGAGACATTCTATTCCGCTGCTGGTGTTATTGTTTTCTATTCCGCTGCTATTTGTTGTATCATATCTCTGATGTATATTGATATTCATTGTATCACTCTGTTGTATCAGATATTGTATATCAATGTATTATTCATTTATTCCGCTGTGTTATTTACTTAACTGTGTTATAAGCTCCGGCGACTCGGATTTGAACGCTCGAATCTACGACATTCGATACGATGTAAAGTATGGATGTCGATTTTCGAACGCGAAAATCCGGGACGTTACATTTGGTATCAGAGCTAAGGTTGAACTTTAGCTCAGGAGTATAACACGTTAAGTAGCTCATTAGAGATAGAGTGAAGTAAACTCTAGAATGAGTGTATTCTCAGATATCCGTCTGAACGTCTCAGTAAATTCTCTTGCTATCCACTGATAGTGAGTATGAGTGCAAGAAGAGGATGAGATAGGGGACAGAGAAATACGACTATAAATGGTCAATACTCTGTAACAACAAGGAAACAATCTTTTCTCTATCAATCTCTCTTGTTCAACATCTTTTCTCAATTCTTTGATTATTTCTGGTAGATCCAGGAAGAAATTCGATATATTAAAATGGGACATAAACTCGAGATAGGCCAGACTTGTTTGTTTGGATGAATTGTTTGCTTTGATTGCTATGGTTGATAGGTATATTTTAGTTTTAAACTAAAAAGTTTTGAAATCGTATCCATCTATCTATCTATTCCTTGGGATCGGATATGTTCTACGAATGGTTAGTTATCCCTTTGAACTAACCGATGCCCTTGTATATTTCGTAGATCTGGATGACCCGAGTATCTTGTGAAGTTTTAAACAGATTCGTTCGTGTATCTGTTATTGATATTCTGATTTGGTAAGCCGAATGCAGAATAGCTGTTCAGTTTGATTTGATGAAATATTCTTCATCTATCTTTTTGTCTCCTTGGTAATTTCGAGGACGAAATTCTTTTAAGGGGGGAAGTCTGTAACGACCCTGGATTTTATATATATTTAAATTAATAATTAATTGTATTTTTGAATAAAAATAGTAAAATAAATTGATCAAAGTGATGCGAGTTCCCCCGAACCCAAATAAAAATGTATTAAATCATTTTAAATTTAGAAATTGTATATATATGTGAATCTATATAGTTGGGCCTATATGAATAGATTTGAAATAATAAATATTGATAATTGAATTTAAATCTTAATATAAATGGGTTAAAGATAAATATAAAAAAATATAGATATATATATATATATGAATAAAATATATACATGAATTAGCTTACAAAAGAAAACTAACAACACATCAAAATAGAGATGTATTCATATTATCAAGTAACAAGACTAAAGAAACAACACTTAAATATGAAACAAAGTGTAAATAAATATGCAAAATAAAATATAGTAAAAGTTGCAAAGGAAGATAAGTATGTACACCTGAAGATAGAACAAGCCACCAAACATCTTCATATACTTTTGTACAGCCGAAATAAAAAAAATGTATATGGTACAAACCAATTAATACCCCATCTTCTCAAGCAAACATGTTATCACCTCAGCCCCCATTCGTTTGAAATATCCCTGTATTGTGTTGTACAAAACGAATACAAATATCACTTACATTGTACCAATATTGTCATCACCCTGTACAAATATTATTACCAGTAAACTCCATTTCCATCCATCTCAGTTTTATTCATTCGAGCTGAGAAAATAAAAAGCAAACATCATTTTGAAAACTAAAAGACGATCAACAATTTCAAACTTTAACTTTAAACAACACAAATTGATCAAGACAAGCCAGAGAGTAAGGAGGCAAGTTTTAGCTAGAAAATCAAAGCCTGGTTCAACAGAAAAGTTCTGTTCTTCTTCCTAAACATCAAGGTGAGCAACCTTTTGTTTTAACCTCGAATTTGTTTATATGACTTGATGCTGGTGAGTAACTTCAATTTAAACTTAAATTTAGTTGTATAGAAAAATCTGATACTTTGTTGATTGAATGAGATATACCTATATACATATATGATGGATAACTGGTACATATATACAGAGTCTCAGAATAAATATGATACAGGAAGTAAAGATTAGTTTGTTCTCTGACACTTTGGAAATCAAATTTTGATTTCAAAAATCAATTCTTCCCAAACCATTTGATATTTTGACTGGGAATCAAAAGAGTTATTGCTTGTTTAACTTTGAATTAAATTTTAAAAATAAATTCGAATTGAAATCATTTAATATTATCTCTGGAAAATAATAATTTCAAGTACAACTTGATATTTGACAAAATTCGAATCTCGCCATCTTCGAATTCAAATACATAACATGAATGTGGGTAGAAAATGATGATTTTAGCAATAAGTATCGTGATTTTTAGTGATCTGATTTGATAGCAGTTCGTGGTTTTCTACTTTGGAGTTTTTGGGTCGCCGTGGTTGATCGAGGCGGCTGGAAGGCTCGGCGTTGTGTGAGGCGGTAGAAGAGCCTATGGGGGTGCTGGGAAAAATGGAGGGTGGTGCCAGTGATGACGATGGCGGCGATGGCCGTGGTTTAAAGTTTTTAAACCTAGTTTGGACGTGGGGACTTGTTTCGATTCGTTCGATCCTTTATGGTCGACCGAGTGCAACCGGTCGTTGGTGGTTGGAAGTGGGGTGTCAGATGAGGTCGTGGCCGGAATTTCGTGGCCACCGGTGGTCGAGGCGACGTGGTTGGAGCGATGCCAGGTTTGAGGAGATGATGGGCTGCGTTTCCAGGTGCGAGTTTTTCGAACTCGATTTTGATTCGAGCTAGAGTGAAGTTTTCTGGGGGTCGTGATCATCTCTGATGATGATGTGCGATATGAAGCAAATGGAGGTGGTGGCCGGAGTTGATCGAAGTCACGGTGCACGTGCACCGTGCACTTTTGTCTGGTGAAAGGTATTGGAAACGGGGATGACAAATTCTCATGTGTTTGCTCGAGGAATTCGAGTGTTTACTCGAAGTCAGGCACAGGGGAGACTCGAAGCAAAAAGATAAGGGTAGAAGAAGAAGTTGCGTGAAGACCAGTGGAGGGTCTCGGGTAAATACGTGTAGAAATCGAAGTACCACTCGAGTTAAATTTAAGGGAGCCTCAGGGTTTTGTTTAACTGCAGCAGTATTTTAAAATTTAATAACTTGTTTTCTATAAGTTTTAAATACTGTCACTTAACAAAGATTTAAATTGTTAAGTCAAGAATTTAATACAAGCTAAATTATTGTTGTTAATACTTTGACGATGTTTAAACACTTAATTATTATTCTAATTAAGCAATTAATTTTAGTATAAAAATTCAATTAACAGTAAAATTGTAGTTCATGATAATTTGATTTTCAAAAGTTCAAAGAGGAGCTTAAATATGTTAATTAAATGGAACAGTAATTAATTGATTATTTTGGAAATAAATTAAAAATCATTACATTGTAATTGAAATAAGAGTTTAAATAAATAAATACAAGTAATTCCTTTAGAAAAATAATTAAGGAATGATTGATTTAATTTATGAATAAATAATTTAGATTTAATTTATAAGTAGGAGTGAGTACTAATGAATTAATCTAAGAAATTTCTTAAGAAAAGTGATTAAGGAATGATTATTAGTTAATGAAGATAGTTAACTAAGGATCATTAAGTATTAATTAAAGTGATTAATTTGAAGAATAATTAATCAAAGGGTAATTAATTAGGTGATTAACTAATTATGAAAAATTTATCAAAATGGTTTGAAATTTATGATTTATTAACCAGGATTATAAATGATTCATAAGTAATTTATCTGATTTGAATTAATTCGACAATTAATTGACTTTACCTATGGATGTTTAGATTCTATGGAATGATTAAATTGTTTGATATCCCTGATATATGATGCTCTGTGATATACCCTGATTTATGTTGTGATCTGTAATTTATTTATCTGTGATATGTATATCTGTGATCTTTGATGAAAAATAAGCGTTATACTTTATATCGCTTGTCGGATGTATTGTCGTATTTGATCTGTGATGATTCATCGTGTTGCACTATTGTGTTAAACCCCTGGACCACACTTTTACACACACAAATATGGATTTCACGTGGAAATCGGTTAAGTCACAGATAATTTAAATTTGATGTTTTTGAAATTGAAATTTTAATTTCAATTGATTTTGAAATTAGAAATTTGGGTTTAAAATGAAAAGCTTTTGAAATGGAATTTCAAATATAAAAGTTATTTTGAATAACTTAATCGAGTTTTGAAAATTTAAATAATTTGATTTAAATTTGAATTCAAGTTTGAAATTGTATTCTATGATTTGAAACTAGGGATAAAAGATGATATAAATGTGTTTGTATGAATTAAACCATTTTAGAGTATTAATTTGGGAATTTGAATTTAACCCAAGGATTTCAACTCGTATGAATGAATCAGATTTCCAAAATGAAACCTGTTGTTTTCAAAGGAATAAAAGCTTTCAGATAAGAAATGAAATTCCAGTTAAATTAAAGGAATTTCAAGTGAATTGAAAAATGGATTTTCCAAGTTATGAATGAATTCTTTTTGAAAGCTATGAATTAAATCTGTCTATTTTTAACAGATTTAAAATGATGATTTGTTTAATCCATTTGAAATGGAATTGTTTTGAAAGCTATTAGTTAAATCTTTGATTTAAAGATTTAACGAGTTAAATTGAAATGGAAAATTGTTTTGGAAAATCTATGAATGAATCTTTGTGAAATTAAGTGAACTTTGTGAATTGAATCTTTTTGTTTAAAGGATTAAAATGGTAACTTGATAAACCATTTGTAAAGAAAGTTTGGGTTTAAGTTGTGACTTAATTGAAATCCCAATATCCGTATGTTTTTAAATATTTCGCTCACTATTCGGGTTAGCCGGGAAAGGACCTTTGGGTCGTATAACTCATTCCGAATAGTGATACGTCGTATATGGATAGCATTTGAAGACCGGTGTTGAAGACCGGATATTTTTCGAAAATGAAAGGACAACCTGTCGAATGTCTCTGCACTGAGTCGCGCCGGTATAGAGATTTATATCACTCTTTTGTGACGGGAAGTCCGGACGTGATTGGAAATTATCCGGAATTGCAAGGGCTTCGTGAGAAGTGCCTTCGGTTCTGTTCGAACCCGGAACAGACTTGTATGGATACATGTCTGACATTACACTTTGAGATATAAAGCCGATTTCTTTCAAATACATTTCTATTTGGTGGCGGAGAATTTATTCTCTTAGTTTAACACCCTTCTCTGAGACGTACGAGCTCAGAGGTTATGTAGTTGAAATTTATCAGCGATATATCCCAATTTGGTAATGTGGCATGCTGAGTGTTGCTGTGTGATGATCAGTGTTTGATCATTTGTGATATGATCATTTATTTGATCTTATATCTTTGTGATCATAGGTTGATCATTTGTTTGACCCGAAGCATGGCTTTGTGAACAAAGCGTAGCTTTGTGGACGAGACTTCGTCGAGCCTCACACCCCGGAAATGGTCGAAACAGGAAGGATGCAGCAAGGTTCTAGGGAGTAGCGCCCCTTAGTGTATGTCATTCCTTCTGGATAAAGGTGGTATCATGGTATGGAGCCCAGATACTTAACCTCTGTGGTTACTGCATTATTATTATTATGTGGTTGTTGGAAATCGGGGATCCTCGGGAAGATCGGTGACGATCGGGGGATGACATGCGCGTGTCAGTAGTTACCTATTTTTGCAGAGGTAACCCGGCCTTGTGTTGGCAGAGATCCGGTTAGGTTCTCGGGTCGTCTATTCTAGGGACGTACCCATCGTGGATAGGAAGTTCCTTAGCCTGATCATTTGTTGGAAATCCAAAGAAACAATACGAGCCTTGTACGGTATTAGTTGTAGAACCTGCCATTCACTTATGGTGGCGCCCCACTGTTTGGATGGTAGCTATAGTAGGCATAGTTCGAAATGTCTATGCTGGCTAAGATTTATATTATACTTTCGAAATGTTTTCTACACTATGCACTAATAATAATATCAAAAATGATTTGATTTGCGTAGTAAGCATCTTTGACTATTATAAGAAGAAATCTCCTCCAATTCTGCGTTTGCATTGTGTGTGTGGTGGGAGGTCTTATGGTAGTTTCATTTTCCAAAAGCATTGCGGTTTTCAATGTTTAAATTCTTTTGTGTTGTTTAAAGATAAACTGTTTTTGTTGCTCACACCAGTCCCATGACTGATCCGGAGTTTATTGTTCATTTCCTAAACTCTGGATGCTCAAAATTTTCCTACACGAGCAGTCTAGAGTTGGGTTTTTCAGATATTCAGGTTTAGTAGATTATTTGGAGCTAGTTCAGTTCTTGGAGTTCATGGACTGACGTTGCTTATCTTGGAGCATTCTATTGGAGACATTTTATTCCGCTGCTGGTGTTATTGTTTTCTATTCCGCTGCTATTTGTTGTATCATATCTCTGATGTATATTGATATTCATTGTATCACTCTGTTGTATCAGATATTGTATATCAATGTATTATTCATTTATTCCGCTGTGTTATTTACTTAACTGTGTTATAAGCTCTGGCGACTCGGATTTGAACGCTCGAATCTACGACATTCGAGTACGATGTAAAGTATGGATGTCGATTTTCGAACGCGAAAATTTGGGACGTTACATTTGTAATCTATATCTCAAATTTTATTTTATTATAAAATTTTATTCTTTGCTTTGGTTATAAATTTCAATTTCTAGTTAAGTTTCCATATATTAATGATAATAATTCCATATTATCACTTCTAACATCCAAACAACCATATATATTAACTAGAATAGTTTACAAAACGTTTCTTTTTATACAAAAATAATTTGGGTAAAATTATTTCATTTACCCTACTTTAAAACAATACTGTGTCGAATTGTTCTATACAAGTGTTTAGAGATCCCTATCAATGTTGTGGCGTCCCACACATCGACCAGAATCCATAAACTACTCAATAAACCAATCAACACAATATAAAACAATTTTATATTCACTAACAAATACGCGCTCATATCTATTAATACTCTCAAAATCCCCACCAGAGCCAAGGTTGTCGCCAGCCTAAGCTCTGATACCACTGTAACAACCCGAGTTTTTCTAACACGAAAAACCGGACCATTTGAGTTAAGAAGAAGAGGTAGAAGAAGAAGAAAAATAGAAAACAACAACAGAATCTCTCATACGCAGCGGAATAAACTATAATAGGTAATAATAGATCTTTACACAAAAAGAAATCTATATCTGTTTATATATACATCATCCCAATACATCATCAGAGTACATCACATCAATATCATACAACTGGACAGTAATCATAATTTGTCCTCACAATCTGAATACACAGCGGAATATATAACTCAAATACGAAAGTACGTATCGCCATCCAGCTCCACAGCATCATTTCCTGTAATTTATAATACTCGGTCTGACCCGAGCATCATATAAAACAATACCCGAGTCAGTCTGGAATACCAGCGTGAGAAAATCACACTCAATTGATTATTAAAGTTTCAAAAATCCTTTCGAAAATAAAACCATCTCGTAAGACCACGCCACAAATAAACATGTCGGGTTTTTACCTTACGATAGCTAAAACACTTTATATCAAAATCCTCTGATATTATAATAGTGTCTACAGAAAGTAAAATAGAATCTAGCTGAAATGCTTGCATCTCACATTTCAACAATAGTTGGGCACAATCAAAACCGTACAGGCACGTAGGGAGAATGGATTTCCAACGAATGACTAGGCACTGGGGTACCACCTATCACAGTACGTGGCCTAGATCACCGTACCGAGGAGTACGCCCGCTCCCCTGCAACACAAGGCCGGAACCATCCCTTACTGGATGATCCCGAATAAAATCACCCCACGGTTGGGATCAGCAACCGCACCACTAAGCCGAAATAAAAAGGGACATCTAGACAGGGATGACCTTACCCTCCAGTGGGAGCTACCCACGAAGCCTTGCTGCATAACCCCTGATTTTCAGTCATTCCCGGTTGATGAGGTTCGAGGCTAAACGATACCTTTTCAGAACATATCCCTTAGAATGCCCATCGTCCGCTGACGATGTTTCGCAAGCATTCGTCCATACAAGTCCGTCCCGGGTCCGAACGGAACCGAAGGCACTATTCCTACTACATCCATTTTGGAAATATCCTCAGGATTAGTAGCGACTAGCCCTTGCACTTCACTGCTCCATCTTCGACTCTGAACACGTTACACGAAACGTACAAACCGAATCGAAGTGGTATTCGAGTCTCCAGACCTAGAATCCCGGTATACGGAAACCCGATCCCGGTCTCTTCGAAACGATCAACGCATTGGCCAATATTGATAGTCGGTTCTTTAACTATCAATTAACATTCACAATCATCCATCAAACAATAAATAATTTCCCAATTATTTATTTATCTCAAATATCTTCGCTAGATATATTTCCAAATTTTCAAAACTCATTTGAAATAATTTCAAAAAGTTTTCGCTTACGGAATACATTTCCCAAATGTTTATTTTCTCTGAAACACCAAGTACAAAATACTTTTAGATTTAAAAATAATTTAAAACACTTTATTATAAAATATACTTTAAAACATTTAAATTTAAAACTATTTTAATACTTTATTCAAAAATTTATACTTTAAGAATATTCAAAATGAAGCTACTTAATAAAATATAAAACTAGATTTTTATCATTTAAAACATAATACCAAACCATCTTTAAACAATTACTATTAAAATAAATTTGAAAGATACTCGCTTTAAAGTTTAACATTTATAAATAATAGATTTTCCAAAAAAAAAAACATATTTTAAATCAACTTTAAACCTCTAGCTTATACTTAGAAGTTTATTTTGAAAACATACTTGGCTATTCAGGGAGATACACTTTTCTTTCACATTCTTCAAAATAAATCACTATTTATTTTTAAACCAATTCATATCCCTTTATAAATTCCCACCTTGAATTTATCTTTTCAAATATCCACTGATATTTTATTTTACTTTATAAACCCAGTTTATAAATTCCAAAATCTCACTTCTCTTTTAAAAATCCCGTTTTAACGCTTAAATCAAATCCCAAATTGATTTCTGATTTACTTTACTTTGAAATAAATTCCTTGCTCATTTCATTTATTTCAAAATACTTTTAACTTAAGATTTATTTCTTTCCAAAAATCCAATTCAATACATTTTGATAATTTCTTTTTCTGAAATATTCAATCCAACCATATTATTCAATATTTCAATTACCAATAAAATCATCACAGGATATCAATATCATAACACAGAATATTTAAACAAATTAAATATTTGAGGAATCCAGTTGGATCCCTCCAACCTGTTTCCCTGCATCCACAGACGTTAGCACAATACCAATTCCACTTCGAAGTGGAATATCGCGGTATATGGGTTTTATAAAATATCATCCGCTATTATGCGGCGCATAGGGTCTCATCCACTATATAATGTGGGAATATCAACAACTCCAATATATACATATGCCAATATATATATATATATTGGTATATACTACTATATACCATATCAATCAAATCAATCAATTCAATCATTCATCCATATTTAAATTTAACCAATTAAATTTAAATAAAATTAAACTGAGTGAGATTAACTCACCTTTTATTTTGCCATCCAAACCCCATCTCGACTTGATTCTTGTGATTATTGACCTTGAATAAACAATTACATAGATTTTATTAATATTCGAATTACTCGATCAATTTATTTCCCATACTATGGCTTTTAATTATAAATTTCATTATAAATAAATTTTCCTTTTCAACTAAAATAAGTTTCCAATTTTCCTATCAAATTATCATATAGCTTTTCCAGTAAAAATTTAAATTCAGAAATTAAACAAATTATCTCCCTGAGTATTTTAAATTAAATATCGCAGTTAGAAGTTAACGATTATATCAACAAAACATCTACATCCATACATCAAAACTCGATAATTACCTTCACTACCTTCGGTCCTGCACTTCGACCACCAAATCGCAACCCTAAATCGATGCTTCTCGCTCAGAATTAGCTGTCTTCACTCGAGCCCTGCCCAAAACACACTACAATCGATTCCCAGGCAATCGCCTACTGCCCTAGTTCGCGTGTTCGCGAGCCTCCAACGCTGTCGACTACACTAGGACGCTGCATTCTTCCAGTCGAACTCGAAATCCTAATCGCGAGCCATAGCTTCGCTGCTGTGCTCCCTTGAACGAGAATCATCTCGCAATCCATCCCAACTCGAACACGTCGAGCTCAGACAATCGAACGAGTTTCTACTGTCGCGCCTATCAATCTTGAGACTTTGACCTATTCGAACGACTCGCTCCGAGCCCTTCATCGCTCGAACCCGCCTCGTGACTACACTCCAGATTCATCATCCCTGGCGCTAGTACTCACCACAGTCATGAGCATCTGGCGAATTCAATTGCTCGCGAGACTCCTCAACCCAAACCTAACTCGAACGGAACGAAGTAACTCGCCATCCAGTCGAACTTAATCGATTCTCCTATATATTATATTTTTCTTAATCGAACGAATTCAGTTTGGAGAAGGAGGATTTGGTGCGGCCATCCCTCTTTTGTTTTTAGAAACGAATGGATTTTTATTTTATATAAACTGTCGTAGAAGATTTGGGCAAAGGAGATTAGGGGTGGTAAGATAAAAAGGGTTTCAGGCTTCTGTCAGAAGATTCGAGTAAAGAGAGTTCCAGAACCCAGTTATAATATTAAATCTCCGATTAAATTTAACGCGTTTCCTTACCGTACACTCATACAGAAACCCCGATTATTACGAAATCTGAAATCCGATAATAAAACAATATTACGGATCCAATGGAACTGGTTTCGTCGAATTCCGAGACTGTGCCTCGGAAGGCTATTTTTAAATTCAATTTAAACAAGTAAAATTTTCAAAGCTGAACGAATCATCGTTAAATTCAATTCGAACTCTTATATTATTTTCAGTATTGTCTATATAAATTTTAAAAGTCTTCAAATTATTTTTAACAGGCTTAAAGCTCCAGATTCAATAATTTACCAATTTCAATAATTTAAATTCAACAATTACTTGTCTAATCAATAATGATATTTGAAATTAAAGTTAATATTTATCTTTTGAATATTTAAAATTAATTAAATATTCCTATTTCAAATGCTCAAAAATTTCGGGTCGTCACATTGTTGATGTTTGTATTGGACGTTAAATTATTAATGTTAAAATGATAAATAGTATGCAATTGAACTTGATATAGGATAATTAAATGTTAAATTTGATTAACTGACATTTGTATAATATGTCCCCTTTAACTGTTAAATCCATTGACACGTATGATTTGCTTAATTACATTTTGAATCACTGAATGTATGTTGTTAAATTGATGATGTATGAAATTTTAAATAGATGACAAGTGAAAAACCGTAATGTAATAATCTTTAATCTACATGAAATGATAGTGTAGATTCTAGAAATAATTATATTAATTCGTACAAATAACAATGCGAATTAATACGGTTATTTCGGGATTATTTGAATTGATTATTGGATTGATATTGGTTGTTGTTATTGCTTGTTTATTTACTTTGACACCATCCCAGTTATCACACTGCAAGTTCCCTTTGATATGTTTTGATTTTGAATTGAATTGGAATCAGGTTGAAATGATAAATACCCAAATTGAACTTTGACTTAGGATAGAAAATTAAATAAAAACCTGATTGGTCAATAATTTGATTTGAAAATAAACGAAGATTTTATTTGAATAAAGAATATGGTTTTGAAATGAAGTTGAAATTTGAATTTTTGATGAAAGGAAAATGGTAATATTTAATAATCTGAAACAAAAGATTAACAATGTAATCAATGAAAGAATGTTGTTTAAATTTGAGAAATGATTGAATTAAGTTTGAAATGATTTAATAATTAAGTTTGAAATTATAATTAAGTTTGAAATTATTAAACTTTGAAATTATTTAATAATTAAGTTTTGAACTATTTAATAATGAATTATTAAATGATTAAATTGAATTGAAATTCTTTAATAAGAAAAATTGAACTTTTGAATAAGTGAATTTTACTTCGTAAAGAATTGAAATTGAGTTTCTTTATTAATTAAGTTTTGGAAAAATTATTTAAGAAAGTAAATAAGTGAAATTGAATTTCTTTAACAAGAAATGAAAACGTCATATTTTTGGAATTAACGTAAGACTTGTAATTGAAAGAATTGATTTGATGAATTGAATTTAATTCAAAAGTGTAAGTGATTTAATGAAGTTGAACTTAAGAATTGATTAAATGAATTGGAAATTTAATAGAAATTGTTTTGAATGATAAAGTAACTTAATGAATATTGAATGAAATCGATCAATGAGTTTAAATTGATTTGAATGTTAAATAGAATTTATTTAAATGATTTCGGAATGAAACTTATATACGAACTTGAATCAATATTTGAATTGTTTTAAATAGAAATTGAAATTAAATTATAAGATTTTGAAACAGAAAATTTGAAAGTTTTGAAACGAAAATTTGGAAATTGTTTTAGAAAGACAAATGAAATGTTGATTTACGAATTCTATTTGAAATTGAAATTGATTTGGGTTTTGAAATATATAAACGACCAATCGGTGTAATAATTACGAAAGTTATTAAATAGACCGGAATTCGGTTATGGATATACTCTCTATCTAAACCGAAACCACTTTAATAACTATACGCGGAGTGATGATCCAGAACGAAGTGGATGGTTTTTGATGAACGCATTGACTGAAGAAAGAGAACGATTTTGGATGACCCCTGACATGACTAAAACAGGAGCCGCGCCGGGCCATTGAGGTTCGCTACCTCTAGCGGACACACTTCTTCGATACCATATCTATTACTTTTGTGATTCGATTTGGGTGCACCCCTCGATTATGGGAGTGTTGTTTCGCGGTGTTGGGGTAGTAGCTGCTATGCCCAACATCAGTCCGGATCACGCAACTACTAGTATCCTAGTTGGTATCGCCTCATGTACCTTGTCATACTGATTATCCTATTCGCGACAACTACGATTTTGTTTTGTACCTTTAGTATATGGATTGCCTCTAGTGACTTCCGGTTTTGGGGAAACTACGGTCTTGTATATTGTAACGACCCGTAAATTTTAATAATTTTTATAACGTAATTAATTGAATTTTGTGAAATTTTAAATGATAAAATTTTGAAATAAAAATATAATATTTGGGATACGTATTTAAAAACATAGCAAACGGTAAATTTTCACCTGATAATATTGAAGTAATTTATGGTATAATTTTATTTAAAACTCAAATCAGTTAATAATTGACGGTAATAAAATATTTTCCAAACTTGAATATTTTATATAGTAAATTTCTAAATTATCTTCTGAGCAAGACGTCATATTTCGTTTCATCAAATTCGGACTGTTATTGCTCCGTTTATCTTATTTTCAGCAAATTCAGCATTTTCGGTACCGATTATCGACTTTTGATCGGATGATCGTACCACAGATATCCATATACCGTTTGATCGTCTCGTCATGCTGATCTCCACGGTATATTTATTTCTGTATTTTGAGCTCCGGTACGTGACGAAAACAATAAAGTGTCCGTTGTAACAGTACCTTTAATTGTAACTTTTAGCTTCCCAATCCTTTCAAATCTTTACGGTACAGCTCAAGCAAGTAATCAATTGCATTGAATAGCCTCTCAGCTGAAATCAAAGAAGTTGACTGTTACAATTAATTTTTTTTTTCTTTTCCTGTCCATTCAAATTTTCCTTCAGTTGCGAAACCAATCAATAGCTTGCCTTTATTACTCGCTGGATTCACGTGCTGCCCAAGACAAATGTTAATCTCTTTAATGTTTCGACCGTTGAAATTTTTATCTGCTATTTAATATTATATACAAGGCAATCAGTGTACGCGTTTTTCACTTCCATTTTTTTGTTTTGTTTTCAACTTTTCCTCTATCATTACAGCAAGGCTTACATGCTCCTTTCTAGATCTAATTCATGGCCAAATTCCCATATAGCTTGAACCCATCCAAACACCTTCAACCACTGCCGCATTTCTTCCTTCACCGACCTTCATCCATTTATCTCCACGCAAGCTTCTCCGCACCATGGCAACAACAGCCGCTTCGACTTTTCCTCTCCACCCAGATATCGGCCTTCAGGCTTCCTCTCCCCGTGCTCCGTTCACCTACCTGTTCTTCTCCGCGTCCAGGCGACCATGGCGCTCCACCCAGGATCGCGCCTTGCTCCTCCAACCACAGAACCCGGCGTAGCCGTGAATCCATGCGCTTCCTCACCCTTGCCGAGATTTCCCCTCGTTTGCCTCTTTGATGATATATAAAGTAAGTATATGCGCATGATTCTGAGTACTTTGTATATATGGGTTTACAAATATAACACTTTATAAAAATAAGTTAGTAAGTTATATGGATATTATATAATGAATATACATTTCGTATATTATGGTTTTAAAATGGTGTGTATTGCAGTATGCTACAGTATAACAGATTTTAAAGTTAGTATATATATGTATGTTCTTTTATATTATAGTTATTATATAAGCTTTGTAGTGTATATATGTATATACATTTTCCAATCGGTAGGCTAAATTGTTTGGTTGTCTTATATTTTACAGTTCATGCATATATTCTATTTTGTGTATATACATAGGCTGTAAGGAAGGTTTATATTGATTTTCGTAACAACTGATTTTAAAATAAATATGTATATATGTCAGTCTGCATGTATATTGGTGGATGTAAAGTATAAGTCATTTGGCAATACATGTTATAAGTATAAATGAGTTAGTTTTATATATATAGTTTATAAAGTATATTAATTCGCATATAGTCTGTGTTTATGTTTTGTTATATGTACATGCGAAGGATTTGCATGCGAGTATATGCTATAATATATACATGTTTGCCTATATATGTGTTTTGCTATATATATTATATATAGTGATAGTCGATTTTTTTATGCATAGAGTTTAAGTTAAAATATTATGAATTCGTACACTGTTTAGATAATATGTAGGATTGGTCTGCATATGTGTATTTTGGTTATAAGATGTATATTATCTGGTTATCTATATATAAGCCTGAATGATATTTAGATCGTTCACTGCTACATTTATATGTGGGTCGTAGGTTGATTGGGCTTTACACGTTAGTCATATTTTGTCTGCATATATTTTATAATAGTATCTATATTAAGACCAGTATGCGTGCAAAGTGAATTTAAGGATCTGCATATAGGTTATAGATATATTCTAAAATTTAATATGTGTTAGTTATATAGAGGATTTTCATCTGGGTACATTTATACCTAATATATGTTAGAAAAATATTGTATGTAGTTATCTATATTGATTTTATGAAGTATTGAGTTTTTTTTAGCAAAGTAACTATTTCATACTTTCATTTGTATGAATATACTACAGTAAAGTAAGTTATACGCTTGTGTTTTAAAATTTTACTTTGATTTTGAGAAATATATATAGAACTATATAACATTCATTTCATTTCAGTATATCAAAACTGATTTGGTCTGTTTCATCGATTTCTGTTTATCAGCTTTGTCCATCGAATTCGTGTCCATCGTGTTCTGCTTTGAATTTCGTGCTTGGATTTGTAACTCTTCTCAATTTTGTTCGTCTCTAGCCTCGAAAGGTGAGCAATCACTCACGATTAACATTCTTGTATTTATTAAATTTGATTTCAATTGAAATGACAATTGAAATATGATGCTGTAGTTATTTAAATTGTTATATATGCTATTATCTGTATATGTTCACCTGTGACATCTGACACCAGTATCTAGTATTTATATGCCTGTTATTACTATTATCTGTATATGTTCACCTATGACATCTGACACCAGTATCTGTTATTTATTGATGATATATGCCTGTTGTTATATTTTATATTATCTGTTATCACTCTGCAAGTTCCCTGTTAGTATAGAATTCACTATGGGTTGAAATGATACATACCCGAACGGACTTTAGAATAGGAGAAAATCGTTATGGGTTGAAATGATAAACCCAAGCGATTTTCATTTGAATTGAATTGGGATTACGGGTCGAAATGATATCTACCCGTATATATTTAAATTTCGGATTGAAATGATAAATATCCGTATCACTTAACCATATGAGAAATATATATATAAACACCGTCAGTCCATATATATATAAATATTTTGAAATTGAATTATATGGTTTTGGAAAGAAATATATGGTTTTAACAAATGTTGATTCTTAAATTATTATATATAAATAGTAATAATATATATATAGATTTAATTATAATATTAAATTTGATTAAGATTGATTTAATATATAATGTGGATAAGTATTTGAAACATATATTTCAAAATAGATTTGGTAATAATTTGAATAAGTTAAGATTGGGAAGGTAATTTGAATTTAGTTGAAATTGTATTCAATAAAGAATTTTATTTAATTAAACCGATTTGAAACTCATTGAAATTGAGATGTAAGATATGATTTATAACTTGAGTTTGATTTATAAGTAATCTAATGAATATTTTGTTGTTTAAATAAAGTTTAAGGAAATATTTAGAAAAAATGTAATTGAAGGCTAGTTAAATGATATTGAATTTATTAAGTGAATATTCCCTGATTAAATAATAATGAAGTTAAATCAAGAGCTATATGAAACTGTTAAATTTAACTTTGAAAATGTTGAATATTAAAGCTTTGAAATATATTGAAAATTTAAATGATCTGTTTAGAAATGAAAAATTGATGAATTGAGCTTTGAATAAATTTGAATTTGGAATTTGAAGTTGATTTGAATCGATTTGCTAGACTTGAGGAAATTAAATACTTTACTTTTCAAATCATTGAATATATATATACTATTTTGGAAAAATAGATATATTTGAAATGAAATGATATTTTGGTTTTGAGGTATAAATTTAATTGAAATGACCACGGTGTTAAAATGTATATTTCCACCTTGTAGATAGTTCTGAAGATCCTTAGAGGATGGTTATCCCAAACATCCTTTAAGTTACTTGTATTTCAGTTGATATTTCACTTGAGTTGGATTTATTTATATAAGAATGTTAATCCTGACTCGAGTGTTTTGTGTTTTGCTTTACGCTCGGGTCAGACCGAGTGATACAGCATTTGAGACTCATCCTTGGAGTTTGGAGCTTCCTTTGGAGATCCAACTATTGCCTCAGCTTTCAGCTCTTCTAGTTGATTTGTCCAGAGAAGTCATCTGTTGTACTGGAGACTTCACTACATTTGAGATATTCTGTTGTATTTTATTTCTAACTCTGATGTTTATATAGTAGCTTCATGAACTACTATTTTATCTATTCCGCTGCGCATTATTGTATTACTCTATGTCTGTGATCTGTGATTGATTTATTTACTACATATGCTGAGTTTTGCCAAATTTAAATTAACAACGCGGTATTTTGAATTATTCAAGTCAGACATGTGTGGATTTATTGTCGATTTGAATGGTCCAAAATACCGGGTCGTTACAGTTGGTATCAGAGCTTTGGCTCTAGGCGAAACTTAGCATATATAGTAAATTCATTTACAGAATCGCTTTCGTTCGAGTTTGAATCTCTCCCGGTTGACTCGATTTCCTTTGAACTTTGGAACGTTTCTTGCGGTTCCAAAATTCATTTTTGTCTCTCTCTATTGGTATTCTTTTGATTCAGGAGTATCCCATAACTCCACTTCGAATGATCTCTATAAGAATAGGCGATCCCGCCAATCTTTGAATGATTTGTAAAGGGGTGGAACTCCTTTACAATTGGCATTGATTCACCGGAGATTTCTATATCTTTGGTTTAGAGGCCGCTATCTCTTGCGATCGAATGTTGATTTTTCTTGGAATTTTGCATTGATCATATTCCTGAAGTCATGGTTGACCCGGTTAAGGTCGCCCGCGACTTGTATAAGTATATCCATCTTCTATTTTGTAAGTTAATTATCTCATCTTCGTTCGAGCTTATCTTCGAATCAGAATCCTATTTGATTAGGGTCCCTCTAAATTGAATCTCTATCTTCGTTTTGAAATCCGTCTGTGAATCGTCCTTTGAAAATCGGGTTTGTTTATATTTTAGAAATTGTTTTCTAAACCGAAATTATTATTTTGATAAATATGATTATATTCTATATATAAAAGTGAAATGTTTTCGATAAAGAATACCCTTTCTAAAATGAGAATTTGAGGTTTCGAAAAGATTTGTAATTTTGAAAATTTTTATAACAAATTTGATTTATCTAAAAAAATGATTTATGACTAAAGAATTTTAAATTTGAAATTCGAGAATTGAACCCCGGTGTTTTGAAATTAGTTTTAAGATTTTTTGAAATATATAATAATAATATGATTTAAAAGTATTTTTCCAAATAAGAAATGTTTCAAATAATTTTAATGAGTTTCGAATGATTTCGAAGAAATTTCGAAAGAAGTTTGAGAAAATGGAAGTCCAGAACTCACTTATGTCGCTGGAAAATAATTTCGGTGATGAGTGCACGCATCATCGACATTGATTTTCGAGTTTTAGAGTGAGGGAAAGGCCACTTTAGTAGCATTGCTACGCGAGTGATTTTTTTTGCGAAACCAATTTTGATTTCAAATTCCGAAGTAAGATTTGATATTCGAAAGATATATGTGTATATATATTTGAAATGATTTGAAGTAAGCCGGTGTTCAGTCCTCGAGTTTCGGATTTGATATAACCCTATCTATTAAAATTGATTTACTGATTTGTTGCTGATTTCCAACTCTTGAATTTGAAAATGATTTCTTCAACTATTTTGAAGGTTCGAGCACTTCCAAATCAAGGTTAACTTTTCAAAGCTAATTTTTTTTTTTGAAAGTATGAATTATTTGATAAAGTATATAAATTTGTTTTGAATGTTTAAGTATGAAGTAATATGATTTAAATAAGTTGAAACTGTTTTGTTAAGTAAATGAATAAGGCTATTTTAAATTCTCTAATATGAAATTTAGTGTGACGACCGCCCATGACCCCTGCACCGAATCTAGAGAATAAGCGCTGTAAAGTGTGCCAGGCGACCATGGACGATTGTCAAGGTAAGATTTAAAACAACAGAATCTATCGTATTACTCACAGCGCATGGACAAAATACAATAGAACATATGTATAGTGAAGCTTTACAGAACAAAATGACATCATATAAAACTCCATAATAGTTGAATACAAGCATCCACATAGTCAATACATCCAGCCTCACTACATATCTCTCAGAGAATACAAAACAGCGGAATATCCAGTACATGTAAGAAGATAATATGCAACCCTCTAGCTCGTCTTCGATATCAGCATCGTGAGAAGAGAACAGCACCTGTCACCTGCTACCTAGTCTGCCCGTCCCAAAATGGACGAACAGCCCAAGGCAATAAGAATTAAAAACATAAAGCCTTGAGTCAGACAACAGTCTTAGTGAGCAGTAAATTAACTAACAACATACCAAAAGAGCATAAAGGAAAAGGAATAGGAATACAACCCTCCCACTCCAACCTCATTCTACAGTGATAGCCCCCAGACACACACTAAGCAGAAGCAACATAGCAGAGTATACAATTTAAAGTAAAACTACTATCACTCGAGTCAAGGGCGATGTTTTCCAAGTACCAAGGCCTAAATCAGATAAGCACCCAGAAAATACCGCTCTTGAGTCCGAATGACGATACAACCAAACATCCATGACTCTGGCTATCACTGTTATCATTGCTTCGATATCACCGTTAATTGAATGACCGGCACATTCTTTCAGCCGTCCGTCAAGGGCTAATGAAAACCCCGGTTCTAGACATAACTCCCGCACGTCGTCGCAGCCCGTGCCTAGGACTATCGAATCTGCCCAGAGTACTCGACCATCAACAGTTGGCCGTTGGGACTATCGAATCTGCCCAAACGTACCCTTGCTTAGAGCATGCTAGAACCTTCAACAACGATGCTATCCAAGCCTCCTAGTCATCCTCCTCGACGACTATTTTCATATCCATTCATTATCCTCAACTCGAATCATATCACCGAGTTATCAACATGCTTGGAATGATCCCGTCTGGATTAGACCAAGTCTTCATCACATGATTGCCTCGCTTCATTACATCCTTGCAAAGCCTCATCTCATCATTACATCATCAAATCTATGCATAAGAGCTTCATCATCCCGCTACATATGCCACGAGCAGCTTTCCCAATTCAAGAGCCTTTCCCTTAGCTTTTGAATCGTCTTCGGTCTAAATCTAATCATCAATCATCTAGTTCATAACAATCAATCAAATCAAACATCAATCCAAGCAATCAAGCATTCAAATATGATCTAAGTAGACAATTATAACAATAATGGCATTTTCGTAATTAAAGAGTTGAAAGTCCAATAAGCATGAAAACATGGATTATATCTCTACAAACTTGATGAATGAACTTGCATAGGTTAACATATGATAAAATGGATGCAACATCATCATGAACAATGGATCTATACGGATCTACACATAGGATGAAGAAAATGCATGGAAATCTCTATTTTAACACCAAAACGAGCCAACAATCCGATATACTCCTTTGGATCCGTGTGAGAGATAATCACCACTCACCAAATCACCTAAACAATCCAAAAGATATCAACTTCAGATCTGGACAGCGAAGAACTAAGCTAGATCCGACAAGATCTCACTTCAAACGAAGAAATCTCTCTTGAAAAGTTGAAGATCTTCAATCTAAGCTCTTGAATCTTCAATCTTGATCTTCGATTTGGATGGAAGGAAGCACTAGATTAGAGTGGAGAAAAGAAGTGAAGAAGTGTAGAAGTCGAGCTCTCAAAATGGCAGCACTTCGTCGCTTCAAAAATCCGGATCCCCAAAAAGTGAGAACAACCCCTCCTATTTATAGCAGAAATCTGTCCTTAAGTCGAAACCTGGCTATCTCCCTAGGTCGTTTCCGACCTAAGCCTCTCCGACCTAAGACTCTCCGACCTAACAGATGCACGACAAAACTCCTCAGCGACCTAACACTAGACGACCTAAAGCAATGCGCTTTCCTTCGCCCTACGACCTTGTTGGGTTGCGACCTAACAACTTAGACTTCTACGCGACCTAACACAACATACGACCTAACAGTTAGATCTACGCGACCTAACACTTATGCTATCCTAGCGACCTAACAACTTAGCAACCTACGCGACCTAACAGTGCTACGACCTAACACTTAGCCTAACTCCTAAGGTCGCCAACTTGTTAACTCCTTAGGTCGCCAACTTGTTAACTCCTTAGGTCGCCAACTTGTTAACTCCTTAGGTCGCCAACACGGAACCACTAGGTCGCTAACTCGGAACCACTAGGTCGCTAACTCGGAACCACTAGGTCGCTAACAAGCTAACCCCTTAGGTCGCTAACACGGCAACTCCTAGGTCGCTCATCCCTAGGTCGTTAACTACTGGGTTTACTTAGGTCGCTACCAACCTATCTCTTAGGTCGCTAACACCTTAACTCGCCAGAAACTCTAAAGTCTCCTTCCTTTTAGGTCGTCTACGACCTAAACCCTTACCATCCATCACACGACCTAACTCCAAACCTTAAGGTCACCACTCCCCAACATTCTTAGGTACGACTTATCTCCTAAGTTGCCAACAATACTTAACTAACCTCTAGGTCGCGTACGACCTAGGACTTAGGCAAATTTCAACCAAGATCTGGAACAACTAGAAAATGCTGAAAATCCCAGATTTTGACAAACTTTTCGATCCGTAAAATATGGGTCGTTACATTCTCTCCCCCTTAGGAATTTCGCCCCCGAAATTCCAAGCAAACAAAGCAATCAAAGGCTATTCTGTACGCCTACCATCCATAGCAATCAACAAACCATGCATCCAATTCTAGCTTAGCGTACAGAATTCTAAGACTTAGAACAAGTTACAATATCGCGAGATGAGACGACACCTTAGGGCCATACCTTGAAGAGTTCAGGATGAGCTGCCTTCATCCTCTCTTCCACCTCCCACGTACAGTCGTTATCATCATCACTCCATTGTATCTTGAGCAACTTAACTACCTTCCTCCTGAGCTGTTTCGTGTCGGTTTCAATGACACGAAGCGGCTTACGAGGTCTTCTATCGACTGGATCAACTTCTAAGTCTTCACAGCTATCAGCAGAAACCACTGTATTCGAGTCGTGCACATACTTCCGTAGATAAGATACATGAAAAACATTGTGCACACCCGACATCTTTTCAGGTAACTCCAACCTATAGGCGAGCTTTCCAATTCGCTCGATAATCGGGAATGGTCCAACAAATCTCGGAGTCAATTTACCTTTCTTCCCGAATCGGATAACATTCTTCAGTGGAGAAATCTTCACAAAAACCATATCTCCTACGTCGAATTCCAAATCCTTCCGACGCTTATCAGCATAACCCTTCTGACGGTCTTGGGCTGCCTTCATTCGTTGCCGAATGATCTCTATGCAATCTGAAGTCTGACGAATCATCTCTGGCCCAAGCATCAGCTTTTCTCCAGTTTCCAACCAACATGTTGGAGAGTTACACGGTCTTCCATATAATGCCTCATACGGTGCCATACCAATACTTGACTGGTAACTGTTGTTGTAGGCAAACTCCACCAAATGAAGGTGATCTTCCCATGATCCTCCGAAATCCAAAACACAAGCTCTGAGGAGATCTTCCAAAACTCGGTTGACTCTCTCAGTCTGACCATCTGTTTGGGGATGATAAGCTGTACTCAAACACAACTCGGTTCCCAAGACTTCCTGGAAGCTCTTCCAAAATCCACTAGTGAACAATGGATCTCGATCGCTCACTATACTCTTCGGAATACCATGGAATCGAACTATCCACTTAACATACAACTCAGCCAACTTTGATGCAGTCCTAGTCGATCGAACAGGAATGAATTGTGCACTCTTAGTCAGACGATCCACAATGACCCAAATCCCTTCATTTCCCGTCCTGGTTCTAGGCAATCCATCAATAAAATCCATCGACACTTGTTCCCACTTCCATGTAGGAACTTCTAAGGGTTGAAGCAATCCACTTGGCTTCTTCTGTTCAGCCTTTACCAACTGACAGTTCATACATTTGGAAATAAAATTCCCAACATCCTTCTTCATACCTTCCCAGTAGTAGGTTCTCTTCATATCCCGATACATCTTATTTCCACCTGGATGAATTGTCAACTTCGAGTGATGACTTTCCTTCAGAACTTCACTCCTCAATTCATCTATATCGGGAACCACTAGTCGTCCTTGCTTTCGAAGCCAACCTTCTCTATCGACCTCGAATCCTTTATCCTTTTCTGGCTCCAATCCAGATTCCAATTCACGGATAATCTTGACAAGCTTATCATCTCGCTTTTGACTCTCACCAATCCTTTCCACAAGAGTCGGTCTTATCGATAAGTTTGCCAACATTTCAGGTTCCAATTCACATCTAGGCCTGAAGTCAAATCCAGCTAAATACTCGAGACTCTTCCATTCTGAAAACATGGTTCCCAATCCTGCATGTCTTCGACTTAACGCATCTGCCACTGCGTTACCTTTTCCTGGAGTATAAGCTATACCAAAATCATATGATGCTAAAAACTCTAGCCAACGTTGCTGCCGAAGATTCAAATCCTTCTGGGAGAAAAGATACTTCAACGACTTGTGATCCGTAAACAACTCGAATCGAACTCCCAACAAATAATGTCTCCACATCTTTAGAGCAAATACAATCGCTGCTAACTCCAAATCATGAGTCGGGTAATTCCTTTCATGCGGCTTTAGTTGTCGACTGGAATACGCAACAACTTTATCCTTCTGCATCAGCACTGCTCCAAGTCCAGTACCACATGCGTCGGTGTAAACTACCATCTCATCATTCCCACTTGGAATAGTCAAAACAGGAGCACTCGTCAATCTCTCTTTCAGGATTCCGAAAGCTTGCTCACACTTAGCATCCCAACTGAATACTTGGTTCTTTTTCGTCAATCCTGTTAACGGTGCAGCTACCTTAGAGAAGTCTTTGATAAACCGTCGATAATATCCTGCTAATCCAAGAAAACTTCTCACATCAGATGCATTCTTAGGTCTAACCCAATCCTGGATTGCTGCCACCTTAGCGGGATCAACCGCTATTCCATTTCCAGAAATCACATGGCCTAAGAACCTCACTTCACTCTTCCAGAAGTGACACTTCGAAAACTTAGCCTTCAGCTGATGTTTCCGTAAGATCTCCAAAACAATACGCAAGTGCGTCTTGTGCTCTTCCTCCGTTCTGGAATAAATCAGAATATCATCCACGAACACAAGTACGAACTTGTTCAACTGATCTCTGAACACTCTATTCATAAGATCCACAAAATATGCTGGCGCGTTAGTCAATCCAAACGGCATTACCAGCCACTCAAAGAAACCGGATGGTGTCCTAAAAGCAGTCTTCGGCACACTATCCTTAGCCACTCTCAACTGGTGAAATCCCGTTGCCAAATCCATCTGAGAAAACACCTTAGCTTCGTGAAGCTGATCAAACAAGTCATCTATTCTCGGCAATGGATACTTGTTTTTCTTAGTCACCTTATTCAGCTCACGATAATCGACGCACAATCTCAACGACCCATCTGCCTTGGTTGCAAACACAACTGGTGCACCCCACTCGGACACACTACGCCGAATGAATCCTTTCTGCAAAAGATCATCAACTTGCACCCTCAACTCTTGCTGTTCCCTAGGCGCCATCCGCCTAAGAGGCATCACAACAGGTCTGGCTCCTTCAACTAGATCTATACGAAACTCGATCTCTCTATGCGGCGGCAACCCTTTGACTTCGTCAAAGACATCCTCGAATCCATTTGCGATTGGCACTAAAGACAGTCCATCCCGTGGAACAACTAGCGAATACATGAAGCTCATGAAGACGCCTTCCTCATGCTTACATCGTATCACAATCTTTCGCCCTTCCACATTCTCGACTGTCACCTCTAGCCTCTCACAATCAACCTTAGCCGCATACTTCCTAAGCCAGTCCATACCCAAAATAATTCCGAACCCCGCAAAGTTCAGAACAAAGCAATCACAAACAAAAGAGCAACCATGACTCGACACAACTAGACCACGGCATAACATACACAAACAAGACGAACCCCCAACTGGATTAGTCACAACCAATGGCCTATCAACAATATCCGGTGTCAACCCTAACCGGTCAACGAGTTCATTACAAACAAACGAATGCGACGCTCCAGTATCAAACAGAACTCTAACTGGAACACCACATAGGAAAAGAGTACCTTGAACAACCACACTCTTTCCCTTCTCTTCAGCAGTAGGAGCTTTCGAAGACGACGGAACAGCCCCCAAAGCATAGGCTTGCACAATCTGCCTGTCCTTCCTTGGTTCTGGACAATTCTTCCTGAAATGCCCCGGCTTGTCACAGTTGTGACACTTCATCGGTGCCTTCGGATTCTTACAATCCTTAGAGAAATGGCCCTTCTGCTGACAATTGTAGCAAGTCACCTCGCCTTTCGGCTTCTTCTGGCCATCCTTACCCTTCTGCTGCTGCTGCTTCCTCTTCTGGTTTCCACCCTGCTGTGGTTTAGATTCTCCCTTGGTAACAGCAACAACAGGTCCTTCCTTAGGAAACAGACTCTCATGCCTAAGAGCTTTTTCCACAAGCTTCTCAAATGAATCGTCCAAATGATCCACCAACTGTCTCCCAAGATAACTATCCAAGCCGGTCACAAACTTCTCGTTCTTCTGATAAGCAGACTCAATATATGACCGGGCATACTTGGACAAAGCTTCAAACTCAGAAACATACTCAAGAACAGATCTTCCACCCTGCTTGAGCTCTACAAACTTCTTGAACAGAACAGACTTCTGAGCTGTAGAAATGAACTTAGCTTCAAATCTGACTTGAAATTGCTCCCAAGTAATCTCTTCTTCCGGAGTAGTGATGGTAATAGAGTTCCACCAATCAGAAGCTCTCCCTTGAAGCTGCCTCGATGCCAACTTCCTCTTAGTTGCATCATCAATTCCCAAATCACCAAAGATCCTTCTACAAGCATCTATCCATCTCTGGACTTCGATAGTTGATTCTGTTCCCAAGAAAACCTTCCCTCCAAGAGCAGTATAATCCTTGCACAACTTAGCAAAATCCACTGGTTTCGGAGTTTGGACTTGAACTCCAACATCAACTGCCGCCCCCGGAACTGGTATCCTTCTCATGATCGAAGTCATCATAGCTTCGAACATGGCTGCATAATCAGCAGTCTCTTCAGTAGCCCGACCTCCCCTAGCAGCTGGTCTCCCTCTTTGACTCATTCTCAATATCTATAAAAAGGAATGATTAGAACATCTAGAGAAACAACTGCATAAAGGACTCAAACTCTACTAAGCTACTATATTATATATAGTAATCATCCATCAAAATACAATTACGTCTCTCATACGTAGTTACGACAGCGAGCGTTGGGTAAAATTGATTAACCAATGCTCTGATACCAAATGTGACGACCGCCCATGACCCCTGCACCGAATCTAGAGAATAAGCGCTGTAAAGTGTGCCAGGCGACCATGGACGATTGTCAAGGTAAGATTTAAAACAACAGAATCTATCGTATTACTCACAGCGCATGGACAAAATACAATAGAACATATGTATAGTGAAGCTTTACAGAACAAAATGACATCATATAAAACTCCATAATAGTTGAATACAAGCATCCACATAGTCAATACATCCAGCCTCACTACATATCTCTCAGAGAATACAAAACAGCGGAATATCCAGTACATGTAAGAAGATAATATGCAACCCTCTAGCTCGTCTTCGATATCAGCATCGTGAGAAGAGAACAGCACCTGTCACCTGCTACCTAGTCTGCCCGTCCCAAAATGGACGAACAGCCCAAGGCAATAAGAATTAAAAACATAAAGCCTTGAGTCAGACAACAGTCTTAGTGAGCAGTAAATTAACTAACAACATACCAAAAGAGCATAAAGGAAAAGGAATAGGAATACAACCCTCCCACTCCAACCTCATTCTACAGTGATAGCCCCCAGACACACACTAAGCAGAAGCAACATAGCAGAGTATACAATTTAAAGTAAAACTACTATCACTCGAGTCAAGGGCGATGTTTTCCAAGTACCAAGGCCTAAATCAGATAAGCACCCAGAAAATACCGCTCTTGAGTCCGAATGACGATACAACCAAACATCCATGACTCTGGCTATCACTGTTATCATTGCTTCGATATCACCGTTAATTGAATGACCGGCACATTCTTTCAGCCGTCCGTCAAGGGCTAATGAAAACCCCGGTTCTAGACATAACTCCCGCACGTCGTCGCAGCCCGTGCCTAGGACTATCGAATCTGCCCAGAGTACTCGACCATCAACAGTTGGCCGTTGGGACTATCGAATCTGCCCAAACGTACCCTTGCTTAGAGCATGCTAGAACCTTCAACAACGATGCTATCCAAGCCTCCTAGTCATCCTCCTCGACGACTATTTTCATATCCATTCATTATCCTCAACTCGAATCATATCACCGAGTTATCAACATGCTTGGAATGATCCCGTCTGGATTAGACCAAGTCTTCATCACATGATTGCCTCGCTTCATTACATCCTTGCAAAGCCTCATCTCATCATTACATCATCAAATCTATGCATAAGAGCTTCATCATCCCGCTACATATGCCACGAGCAGCTTTCCCAATTCAAGAGCCTTTCCCTTAGCTTTTGAATCGTCTTCGGTCTAAATCTAATCATCAATCATCTAGTTCATAACAATCAATCAAATCAAACATCAATCCAAGCAATCAAGCATTCAAATATGATCTAAGTAGACAATTATAACAATAATGGCATTTTCGTAATTAAAGAGTTGAAAGTCCAATAAGCATGAAAACATGGATTATATCTCTACAAACTTGATGAATGAACTTGCATAGGTTAACATATGATAAAATGGATGCAACATCATCATGAACAATGGATCTATACGGATCTACACATAGGATGAAGAAAATGCATGGAAATCTCTATTTTAACACCAAAACGAGCCAACAATCCGATATACTCCTTTGGATCCGTGTGAGAGATAATCACCACTCACCAAATCACCTAAACAATCCAAAAGATATCAACTTCAGATCTGGACAGCGAAGAACTAAGCTAGATCCGACAAGATCTCACTTCAAACGAAGAAATCTCTCTTGAAAAGTTGAAGATCTTCAATCTAAGCTCTTGAATCTTCAATCTTGATCTTCGATTTGGATGGAAGGAAGCACTAGATTAGAGTG
This sequence comes from Allium fistulosum, assembly GCA_030737815.1. Classification (NCBI taxonomy): domain Eukaryota; kingdom Viridiplantae; phylum Streptophyta; class Magnoliopsida; order Asparagales; family Amaryllidaceae; genus Allium; species Allium fistulosum. The sequence continues at coordinate 1,153,797,486 of CM060905.1, forward strand.
GAGAAAAGAAGTGAAGAAGTGTAGAAGTCGAGCTCTCAAAATGGCAGCACTTCGTCGCTTCAAAAATCCGGATCCCCAAAAAGTGAGAACAACCCCTCCTATTTATAGCAGAAATCTGTCCTTAAGTCGAAACCTGGCTATCTCCCTAGGTCGTTTCCGACCTAAGCCTCTCCGACCTAAGACTCTCCGACCTAACAGATGCACGACAAAACTCCTCAGCGACCTAACACTAGACGACCTAAAGCAATGCGCTTTCCTTCGCCCTACGACCTTGTTGGGTTGCGACCTAACAACTTAGACTTCTACGCGACCTAACACAACATACGACCTAACAGTTAGATCTACGCGACCTAACACTTATGCTATCCTAGCGACCTAACAACTTAGCAACCTACGCGACCTAACAGTGCTACGACCTAACACTTAGCCTAACTCCTAAGGTCGCCAACTTGTTAACTCCTTAGGTCGCCAACTTGTTAACTCCTTAGGTCGCCAACTTGTTAACTCCTTAGGTCGCCAACACGGAACCACTAGGTCGCTAACTCGGAACCACTAGGTCGCTAACTCGGAACCACTAGGTCGCTAACAAGCTAACCCCTTAGGTCGCTAACACGGCAACTCCTAGGTCGCTCATCCCTAGGTCGTTAACTACTGGGTTTACTTAGGTCGCTACCAACCTATCTCTTAGGTCGCTAACACCTTAACTCGCCAGAAACTCTAAAGTCTCCTTCCTTTTAGGTCGTCTACGACCTAAACCCTTACCATCCATCACACGACCTAACTCCAAACCTTAAGGTCACCACTCCCCAACATTCTTAGGTACGACTTATCTCCTAAGTTGCCAACAATACTTAACTAACCTCTAGGTCGCGTACGACCTAGGACTTAGGCAAATTTCAACCAAGATCTGGAACAACTAGAAAATGCTGAAAATCCCAGATTTTGACAAACTTTTCGATCCGTAAAATATGGGTCGTTACATTTAGATTTTGAAATGTCTTGAGAAGAATTTGGTCTTCAAAATATTTTGAATAAAATTCAGTTTAAATGTTTTAACTTAGTAACATCTTTATGAAACTATATATTTAACAAGTTGGAATAAATATATAAGTTGTACGTATGCTGTTTACTCGCATAATTAATTTGATCCAGGTTTGAGTACACAAGTTTGAGGTGAATTACACCATTTCGTGTTAGGATTTTTCATTCGATTCTTGATGGCGAATATTTGATAAGGATTTTGGGCTCGATTCTAAAATTCTCTATCATAGTATATGGCTATGCAAGGAGACTGATGGCTTCTAGTCGAGAAACCATATCGAAGTCCGCATTAGGGAAGTCGAATGGACAATACTAGTTCGAAAGCGAACTTGTGTGATCGAGCGAGCGATCAAATGTGATTCTGCGAAATGATGATGTATGTACATCTTATATTCTAATATCATTGATATATTTTGATGCTGAAATTGAAAGCTGTCATGTAGAATATCTTTGCTTACTAAAAGAAAATTTCCAATCTAAAAATTACAAAGATATATAACCCATAAAAGCAAAGATATTCAAATCCCATATGGCTCTTCATACAGCGAAATTTATTTTGAAAAATTTGATCCTTATATAAGATGGACCTTACGTAAGTATAAGATGATTTTGAAAACATTTGATTTTGGAAATGAATTGGTTGACTTAAATTATATTGATTGGAAATTTGGATTTATTTTCTAAATCTATTATTTTGGATACTTTGAAACTAAAGATATTTAATTTGAGAAGAAATAATTTGGTGAAATTGTATATGATTTTGAAAGTGAACTGATATTGAAACAAATTGAAATTTGAGAACCTTGTGTTACTAAATACTTGATTTGGGAGTTGTCGAACTTATATAAAATTGATTTGTATGAGTATGAAATTGATTCGAAAACTATAAGATTTGAAAAGGGTACTCAATTTGAAAGTGAAATCTTATATAATTGAAGTCTATATAAGTATGATTTGATATACTATTGATTTTGGAAAGTATTTGATTTGAGAATTAAATCTTATATATAATGGATTTTATATAAGTACGGTATTTGAAAGTGATTTGAAAAGGTACTATATGATACATATTTTCGAAGTAAAGATATGGAAAGTGCCTTCTGCTTGATATCCGATTTGTGGCCACATCTTGGATTCATTCTATCGATATTATTCTCTCTGATTTTTGGTTTTCCGGATATGATACTCGAGTGTCCTTCGAATTCCATGGCGTTACCCATGGTCTTACGAACTCGACTGCATAGCGTAATTCGTAAGGCAGTGATTGCTTAAAAGGTACGGATGTTTCCTGGGGGATCCAGGCGTAACCATTGTGTATCTGCGATCTATGGTCGTGTTAGTGGCGTAATCCGCAAGGCAGAGATTGCTTACGGGGTATGGATGTTTCCTGGGGGATCCAGGCGTAACCATTTTTATGTATCCTGCGGTCCACCGTTTTGTTGCATGGCGAAATTCGCAAGGCAGTGAATGCTTAAAAGGTACGGATGTTTCCTGGGGGACCCAGGCGTAACCATTGTGTATCTGCGATCCATGATTTGTTCGTTTTTGTTTGGATTGTACTTTCCATATCTGTTTTTAAAGGTTTTTCGAGTATTTTCACTGGGTGTTGAAACAGGTCTACTAAGTACCTGGAGAATTCTAGTTTTGCGCCTGATCAACGCACTACCAGAGTCTACAGGAACAAGGATAAACTTGTTGAAACATCGAGTTATAAAAGTATTTTCGAAAGGAAATTTGTTTCGACTATAAAGGTATTTTATTATAAAGGTATTTCCAACAAAGAAATTTTGAATTAATATTTGAAATTGAAATCCTAATGGTTTGAATAAATTATTCGTGCCCGATGCTATTCTTTTGAATCCACCTTATCTGCTCAGCTTTATTTATTCACCTATATTCTGTTTCCAAATCCTCCTTCTTTTCCTGTTGACTATATTCTTTTAAGTATTGTTTAATTATAGACTACATGGTTTAATAGAAATTTTAGTGTTATAAATATGTTGAGGTTATTAATTAAATAAAACATATCTAAAGTAAATGATTATTGATTTATTAATAATATTTGAAAAGTAATTTTGATAGAATTAATAAATTTATGAATTATGGATTTAATGTTTTCAAATAGCTTCTTTGTAAATATACGTAATAATGTAAATAATTGTTTTCAAATAGTTTTCATATAATTATAAAGGTGTCATTTAAACATATAAATGGTATTTATAAAGGAAGAAAGAAATTTTACAAATAGGTTTTGAAAAGTATTAAATTATTAAAAATAATTGATTGCAAATGAAGTTTTCAAATGAATATTTCAAGTAAAATTTATATAGTTTTAAATTAATTTTTTTTTATCTTAACCTTCAATCTATTTTTCTTTCTGGTTGGTTCTATTCTTCTACCTCCTTTCTTTTCGGGGACGAAAAGTTTTGAGTGGGGGAGAGTGTAACGACCCGTAAATTTTAATAATTTTTATAACGTAATTAATTGAATTTTGTGAAATTTTAAATGATAAAATTTTGAAATAAAAATATAATATTTGGGATACGTATTTAAAAACATAGCAAATGGTAAATTTTCACCTGATAATATTGAAGTAATTTATGGTATAATTTTATTTAAAACTCAAATCAGTTAATAATTGACGGTAATAAAATATTTTCCAAACTTGAATATTTTATATAGTAAATTTCTAAATTATCTTTTGAGCAAGACGTCATATTTCGTTTCATCAAATTCGGACTGTTATTGCTCTGTTTATCTTATTTTCAGCAAATTCAGCATTTTCGGTACCGATTATCGACTTTTGATCGGATGATCGTACCACAGATATCCATATACCGTTTGATCGTCTCGTCATGCTGATCTCCACGGTATATTTATTTCTGTATTTTGAGATCCGGTACGTGACGAAAACAATAAAGTGTCCGTTGTAACGGTACCTTTAATTGTAACTTTTAGCTTCCCAATCCTTTCAAATCTTTACGGTACAGCTCAAGCAAGTAATCAATTGCATTGAATAGCCTCTTAGCTGAAATCAAAGAAGTTGACTGTTACAATTAATTTTTTTTTTCTTTTCCTGTCCATTCAAATTTTCCTTCAGTTGCGAAACCAATCAATAGCTTGCCTTTATTACTCGCTGGATTCACGTGCTGCCCAAGACAAATGTTAATCTCTTTAATGTTTCGACCGTTGAAATTTTTATCTGCTATATAATATTATATACAAGGCAATCAGTGTACGCGTTTTTCACTTCCATTTTTTTGTTTTGTTTTCAACTTTTCCTCTGTCATTACAGCAAGGCTTACATGCTCCTTTCTAGATCTAATTCATGGCCAAATTCCCATATAGCTTGAACCCATCCAAACACCTTCAACCACTGCCGCATTTCTTCCTTCACCGACCTTCATCCATTTATCTCCACGTAAGCTTCTCCGCACCATGGCAACAACAGCCGCTTCGACTTTTCCTCTCCACCCAGATATCGGCCTTCAGGCTTCCTGTAACGACCCAGAATTTTGAACGAATTAAATTGGAAATGTTTAATTTATTTTAAATATTTGAACGATAATTTAATTTGAATCCCGAATAAAACTTTGAAATTTGCGGTTAAATTACAGAATTTAATCTATTGATAGTTGAATAAAAATTTGTATCTTCAGTTTTAAGCTGAAGAAAAATATTTCAAAAGCTTCTAAAATTTATATTGATTATACTGGAGATAATTAAAACTTCAGAATCGAATTTGAAATCGATTTGATCAGTTTTGACTAAATCGTTCGAACCGATATTTATAGAATAGTCATTTTTCAAACAGTCTCGGAATTTGACGAAACCAGTTCCATTGGGTCCGTAATATCGAGTTATTACCGGATTTCAATTTTCATATTTTTCGGAGTTGTTTTGTGACAGTACGGCGGTTAAACGCATTGCAATTTAAATTGAATTCAGTTTAAATTTAATGTTTTAATTGGTCAACGTCAGCTACTTTTTCCTCCTTTAATCACGCGCGTGAATCACGCCTACAGCCACGAAAGAGATCGTGCAAGCATGGCCGAAGCTGTTCGTTCGAGATATATAAAATATAAACGAAATCATCCCCAATCCCCTCGTTCAAATGAAAGAAATAAGGATATCGGTCTCTCTCTATTCAAGTTTAAATTCATCCTCGTTCAAAAAAAATAAAATAAAAATCACCAGCCTCTTTCCCTTGAAAAACAAATCGTTCCCCTTCAATTGAGTTTTGTTTCAATCGACGTGGAAACAAACGAAACCCGTATGACCAAATTGAACGGTAAAATCATCAGAGTATTTATCAAATTGAAATCGACATTGCTATTCGATTCCCTTCGCGACATCAAGGGGAGTTCGATGGCTAGGCACTATGTAATCGCGGTGGCGTGCGCGTGGGTTTTTGGGGGAAGTTCTCGAATTTGTGGATCGAGGGAAGGTCGCGTGGCTGGCGGAGTTCGCAACCAGGGGAGGCGGCGCGCGATTGAGGTGATGGCGACAAGCAAGGCTCGGATGAAGGCATCGCGACTTGAGGGATGGGTTTCGAAAGCGACTGGAAGGCATGGCCAGTGTCGCGATGAAGGGGTGTTGGTCGCGTTGGCAAATGGGTGATGGAAGCTCGGTGTGGTGGTGTCTACTCGCGTACGCATCCGCGTAGGGGGAGAGTGGCGATTCGAGGTCACGAGGAAGCAGAGTCGAAGGGCTCGCGTGGCAGTTGGTTGGCGTCTAGAAAGGGAAGTTGCTGCCGCGATTTCAATCGGCGATCATCTGAGTTCGGCGACAGCTTCTAAATTGAAGGTCTTTGGGAATGTCGAACTCGAGTTGTCATGGTGGACTCAAGCTCGGCCTGGAGAGGGGTCGTTCGAGCAAAGCAAAGCGGTCGCGTTCATCTGTAGGGAGCTCGAAGTCGAGCCAGAGTAGCAGGTGAAATTTTATATTTCAAATCTAATTTATAGATGTTTATACTGAGAAAAAAAAAAAATTAAATCAGATATACCCATATATATATATACAAGGTTGGAAATATAGGAATTTTGAATTTATGGAAGTTCATATAAAAATTTGATTTTTGGAATCTATGAATTGATTTAAAAATACAAATTATTAGTTAGTTAAATTAATTTAAAAGCGAATTTAATTATTCGTTGGTTCGAATGTTAACCAACTATCAAATGTTATACAAGGTTAAAAAAATCGAGAAAAACAAACTGGATTGGAAAAGAAAACGGATGGCAAAATAAAAAGCTAAGGTGAGATCTTCTCACTCAGATTTATGATTGAATTTCAGTTATTGATTAATTTGTTTGAATGTGATATTAGATATGATAGGATATATCTATATATATATAGCAGTATATACATATTGGCATATGTATATATTGGATTGATGATTTCCCACCTCGTATAGCGGATGAGACCCTATTGCGCCGTTAGTAAGCGGATTTATAAAAACCTATATACCGCGATAATTCCGTACTGGAGCGGAATTGGTATTGTGCTAACATCTTTGGATGCAGGGAAACAGGTTGGAGGGATCCAACTGGATTCCTCAACTGTCTTTATTTATTTACAGATATTGATATATATTCTGTTATCATATTGATATATGATATTGACTGTTGTGATTGACTAATTGATGCGTTGCATCATCGGATTCAAATTTTGAAGTTTAAAAATAACGATTTTAACTTTAAAAAGAGATTTTAAAAGTGATTATTTGAAAGTATACGTTTTATTTGAATCTTTGAATTGGTTTACTTTAAATAAATAAATGTTATAAATTTAAAGTTATGGAGATTATAATGTTTGTGAAATATAACCAAAGGATGATTTTTGAAGTAAATAGTTAAGAAATTTATAAGATAGTTCAAATTTGAATTTTTGAATTATTAAAAACGATGTATATAAGGGATGTATAGAATCTATATTTATCAATTGAAATTATTGAAATTTTAAAACGAGTTTTCATAAGTGTTAAATTGTAAAGGTATGAAACTTATAGAATTATAAACTGGGAAGATAAAAAAATTGATAGAATTATAAATTGTGAAGATTTGAAGTTTATAAATTTATAAAAGTTGAAGTGTATAGGTTTATAAAGTATGAAGTTATAAAAATGAATGAAATTGTAGACTAAAGATTTATAAGAAATTAACTTATAAAACTGGACTTTTACTTTTAAAATGGAATATTGATCGAAGTTAATAAAAAGGAAGTTTTATAAGTCAAAGTTGTTATAAAATAGAAAGAGAATTAATAAACGTTGTTTTATAAATTCGAAATCAATTGAAATTGATAAATTAAATATAGAAGATTATTTTAAAGAAGATATATTCGCATTTTTGAATAGCGAATTTTTATTTGAAATAAATGTGTAGTAAGGTTTGAAATTTGGTTAAGTGAAGTATATTCACGATTTTGGACAGTGAATATATTTTTGAAGTAGAATGGATATGGTTTTGGGAAAGCGATATTATAAAAATGAAGTAACTGTTTTAAAAGATGTTTTAAAACGTGTTAAGTATCGAATACATAGATTTCAACATTCATTGTTGAAATAGACGTTTTCGAGAAATAAGGAAATGATGGACTATAACACTGTTGTTATAGAAAATGATTTTTCGAAAGGAAATGTTTTGTATAGTATTGGGATTCATATATCTATCTTAATTCCGAATCCCTATACTAGTGATTTCGAGTCGTCGTAACGATGTTTTACGCAACATTCGTTTTGACTTAAATAAATGTGTTGAAAGAATATTTTCCTTAAAGAATGAATATATACTTAATTTTTTATTTGAGTATATCGAGTATTTTCAAACGTTGAAAATAAATAGATTTGTGAAATACTTATTATTAAGTATGGAAATGCTTTTCCAAAATGAAATGAAACGTTTGAGAATTTATCTTCTTAAAGATAAATTGAAATTGAATATTGAAATCGATTTGAAAATCGTATATCAGTAGATATTTTGAAAGTATAAATTCGATACGGAATTTATAAAAGGAAGCGAAGTTGTTTTAAAAATAAATATGGATTTATTTTTGAAGTGTGGAAATTGATTTGAAATTGTTTTCAAATGTTAAGTGTGGAAATTTTATATCTAGTAAAGATATTTTTGAAGATGAAATAATTTGGGAAAATTATTTGGAATCTGATGATGTTGCGCATCTTTATTGATAGTTAAATAACCGACTATCAATAATTACCTTTAGATAGGTATTTGTTGTGAATTGGATGAATTTGAATGCCACACTTATTTTTGAATAATCGCTCACTATTCGGGTTAGCCGGGAAAGGACCATGGGGTCGTATAACCCATTCCGAATATGTGATACGTCGTTATGAATCGCATTTGAAGACCGGTGTTGAAGACCGGATATTTTTGAAAACGGAAGGATTACCGTCGAGTTACTCTACACCGACTGATCTTCGGTTTAGAGGTTTTATCACCCTTAGTGACGGGAAGTCCTGACGTGATTGAGAATTATCCGGAAATGCAAGGGCTTCGTGAGAAGTGCCTTCGGTTCTGTTCGATCCCGGAACAGACTTGTATGGATTGTGTGTCTGACGTTACAATTTGAGATATAAAGCTGATTTCTTTCAAATACATTTCTGTTGGTGGCGGAGAATTTATTCTCTTAGCTTAACACCCTTCTCTGAGACGTACGAGCTCAGAGGTTATGTAGTTGAAATTTATCAACGATATATCCCAATTTGGTAACGTGGCATACTGAGTGTTGCTGTGAAATGATCAGTGTTTGATCATTTGCGATATGATCATTTGTTTGATCTTATATCTTTGTGATCATAGGTTGATCATTTTGTTGACCCGAAGCAGGGCTTTTTGAGAAAGCGTAGCTTTGTGGACGAGACTTCGTCGAGCCTCACACCCCGGAAATGGTCGAAACAGGACGAATGCGGCAAGGTTCTAGGGAGTAGCGCCCCTTAGTGTATGTCATTCCTTCTGGATAAAGGTGGTATCATGGTATGGAGCCCAGATACTTAACCTCTGTGGTTACTGCATTATTTTTCTATGTGGTTTGTTGGAAATCGGGGATCCTCGGGAAGATCGGTGACGATCGGGGGATGGCATACGCGTGTCAGTAGTTACCTACTTTTGCAGAGGTAACCCGGCCTTGTGTTGGCAGAGATCTAACCGTAATGTTAGGTTATTTCTCGGGTCGTCTATTCCAGGGACGTACCCATCGTGGATAGGAAGTTCCTTAGCCTGACCATTTGTTGGAAATCCAAAGAAACAATACGAGCCTTTACGATTTCAATTGTATAACCTGTCTCCTCAGGAGGCAGCTATAGCAGGCATAATATAATGGTACCTATGATGGCTAAGATTTATATTATACTTTCGAAATGTTTTCCACTATGCACTAATAATAATATCAAAAATGATTTGATTTTGCGTAGTAAGCATCTTTGACTATCATAAGAAGAAATATCCTCCAAGTCTGCGTTTGCATTGTGTGTGTGGTGGGAGGTCTTATGGTAGTTTCATTTTCCAAAAGCATTGCGAATTGACATTAAAGTTTTCCTGTTGTTTGTTTTAAAAGAATAACTGTTTTACGATCTCACACCAGTCACCATGACTGACTCGGAGTTTATTGTTCCCTTCTAAACTCTGGGTGCCCACCAATTTCCACACGGGCAGCCTAGAGTTATGTTATCAGGATATTCTGGATATTCTGGAGCTTGGAGATAAGCTGGATGACGAGACGTAGTATTTGTATCTGATAGTATTTATTCCGCTGTGTATTCTGTATGAGGACAAGTTCATATAACTGTCCATTGTTGTATATTGACTCTGATGATTGATGTATATATAAACTGATATAGTTCTTTGTTTTAAAAGACTAGTGTTATCTATTATATATTGTTCCGCTGCGATGTGTAAGTTTCTGAATATTGTTTTCTGTTTCTGATGTTGTTCTGATGTGTTCTTCTTTCTTTTTCTTCTTCTCCTACTTTTTCTTTTTCTTAAAACCCTCACTATTGGAGTTTCCGGCACTCGATTTCTCGGCAGTCGATAAAGTGAGTATCGATGTTGAATTTTCGAAAGTCGAAAATTTCAGGATGTGACAAAGTGGTATCAGAGCATATGGTTAAGCGACAACCCTGCTCTGTTGGGTGTTACTCATTAGAGATAGAGTCAGTAGTACTCTAGAATGAGTTGAGTGTAATAATAGATATGAGCGCGTATTTGTTATTGAGTATAAAATTGTTTTATATTGTGATGATTGATTTATTGAGTGGTATATGGATTCTGGTCAATACGAGTAATTAACGATCATTGATAGGGATCTCTAAACACTCGAATAGAACAATTCGGCACAGTATTGTTTTAAATTGGGTAAATGAAATAATTTTGCCCAAAACTATTTTGTATAGAAAAGAAATGATTTTCTATTAATTATCATAATATATGGATGTTTGGTTGTTAGGAAAGTGATGATATTGAAATGTTATCATTACTATTGAAACTGAATTGAAATCGTAACTCCAAAGTTAAAGAAATACATTCACATGCAAATGAAATTTGAGAATGTAAATTATAAATGTAATTTGTAATTTAAAATGAGATTCCAGAGAAGTTTTTGGAAATGTTTGAAAGGAATTTGTAAATTTTGGAGATTCGAAAAGTTTAAATCTTTTTGGATTTGAAAATGGGTTTCAAGGGTTTTGAAAAATGTTCTGAAGGAATGAAAAGCTCTAAACTCTTTTCGGTCGCTGGTAAATAACTTCGGTAATGACTGCAGCATCACTGATGTTCATTTCGGGTTTCCAAAAGAGGAATTGCTGCCAAATTATTTTAAATGGAAAGTGTTTGAAATTTGGGTTTTGTTTGGAAATTCAAAAGGATAATTTGAATTGTTTTCAAAATGGTTTTGAAAAGGTTGAAAAGACTCTGGAATTGAGTACTGAATTATGAAAATAAATGAAAATTGTGAATGAACAAATAAATTTGCAAGTGAATCAATTAAATAAAATGAGATTGAAAATTGAAATTCGTTTCAAATTTGTAAGAAATGAATTGAATTGAATAATTATAAATGAAAGATGAATAAAAGATAAAATTCATAATGGAATGTAAATAAGTTAATAACTTATAGAATATTTGGTAATTTGATAGAAATGAGATTCAAATTGAGAATGAATGAATAATTTGCAATTGTAAATGAAATTGAAGACAAATTTGAAATTGTAAGTGAATTGGAATTTGTAATGAGTTAGTAATTGAAACTAAGCTAAAAGAGCAATTATGAATGAAAGTTGTTTGGTTAATAGAATAAACCGAATGAAAATATGAAATGCAAATTAAATTGAATGGAATCAATTGCAAATGAAGTCGAATTAAAATAAATTGAATTTGTATCGATTTGAATTGGTTATAAACTAGAATGGATATGAATTCATTTTGTTTAAAAACGAATGTAACTTCAACCGTAAAGCATATCTTGAAAATTTTGTAATAGAATTTGCAAATTGGATGGAATGCTGTAACTAGATATAATGGCTAGTAGATATACAGGTGTAAAGGAATTGGGATTTTAATTTTGAAGAGAATTTGAATTGCTCAACAAAAGGTAAGTATTTGAATTATAATATGAGTTTTTGATGATTTCTCTCTAGCCGCTTGGCTTTTTCTTTTTCTTTTTGAAATCTGAGAGTCCGTAGGGACGTTTTGTAGTCGTACCGTATTAGCCGCGCAAAGGAGACGCTGGCGAAATTTTTCGAAAATTTAGGGCGTTAGAAAATTTTTGAGAAATTTTGAAAGTAAAAATTTGAATTTAAACTCGAATTTGAATTTTGAAGTTAAACAATGTTGTTTGAAACTTAAAATTGAAGTTAGAAAGTTAGTTGAATAGATAACGAATCTTTAATAGAAAGATTTGTTTTGATAAATTGATAAAACTATTGAATTGTGAAAAATAGTAGACGAGTTAAAGATCATTTTTCCTAACTTGTAATTTCGAGGACGAAATTCTTTTAAGGAGGGAAGTTTGTAACGACCCAGAATTTTGAACGAATTAAATTGGAAATGTTTAATTTATTTTAAATATTTGAACGATAATTTAATTTGAATCCCGAATAAAACTTTGAAATTTGCGGTTAAATTACAGAATTTAATCTATTGATAGTTGAATAAAAATTTGTATCTTCAGTTTTAAGCTGAAGAAAAATATTTCAAAAGCTTCTAAAATTTATATTGATTATACTGGAGATAATTAAAACTTCAGAATCGAATTTGAAATCGATTTGATCAGTTTTGACTAAATCGTTCGAACCGATATTTATAGAATAGTCATTTTTCAAACAGTCTCGGAATTTGACGAAACCAGTTCCATTGGGTCCGTAATATCGAGTTATTACCGGATTTCAATTTTCATATTTTTCGGAGTTGTTTTGTGACAGTACGGCGGTTAAACGCATTGCAATTTAAATTGAATTTAGTTTAAATTTAATGTTTTAATTGGTCAACGTCAGCTACTTTTTCCTCCTTTAATCACGCGCGTGAATCACGCCTACAGCCACGAAAGAGATCGTGCAAGCATGGCCGAAGCTGTTCGTTCGAGATATATAAAATATAAACGAAATCATCCCCAATCCCCTCGTTCAAATGAAAGAAATAAGGATATCGGTCTCTCTCTATTCAAGTTTAAATTCATCCTCGTTCAAAAAAAATAAAATAAAAATCACCAGCCTCTTTCCCTTGAAAAACAAATCGTTCCCCTTCAATTGAGTTTTATTTCAATCGACGTGGAAACAAACGAAACCCATATGACCAAATTGAACGGTAAAATCATCAGAGTATTTATCAAATTGAAATCGACATTGCTATTCGATTCCCTTCGCGACATCAAGGGGAGTTCGATGGCTAGGCACTGTGTAATCGCGGTGGCGTGCGCGTGGGTTTTTGGGGGAAGTTCTCGAATTTGTGGATCGAGGGAAGGTCGCGTGGCTGGCGGAGTTCGCAACCAGGGGAGGCGGCGCGCGATTGAGGTGATGGCGACAAGCAAGGCTCGGATGAAGGCATCGCGACTTGAGGGATGGGTTTCGAAAGCGACTGGAAGGCATGGCCAGTGTCGCGATGAAGGGGTGTTGGTCGCGTTGGCAAATGGGTGATGGAAGCTCGGTGTGGTGGTGTCTACTCGCGTACGCATCCGCGTAGGGGGAGAGTGGCGATTCGAGGTCACGAGGAAGCAGAGTCGAAGGGCTCGCGTGGCAGTTGGTTGGCGTCTAGAAAGGGAAGTTGCTGCCGCGATTTCAATCGGCGATCATCTGAGTTCGGCGACAGCTTCTAAATTGAAGGTCTTTGGGAATGTCGAACTCGAGTTGTCATGGTGGACTCAAGCTCGGCCTGGAGAGGGGTCGTTCGAGCAAAGCAAAGCGGTCGCGTTCATCTGTAGGGAGCTCGAAGTCGAGCCAGAGTAGCAGGTGAAATTTTATATTTCAAATCTAATTTATAGATGTTTATACTGAGAAAAAAAAAAATTAAATCAGATATACCCATATATATATATACAAGGTTGGAAATATAGGAATTTTGAATTTATGGAAGTTCATATAAAAATTTGATTTTTGGAATCTATGAATTGATTTAAAAATACAAATTATTAGTTAGTTAAATTAATTTAAAAGCGAATTTAATTATTCGTTGGTTCGAATGTTAACCAACTATCAAATGTTATACAAGGTTATAAAAATCGAGAAAAACAAACTGGATTGGAAAAGAAAACGGATGGCAAAATAAAAAGCTAAGGTGAGATCTTCTCACTCAGATTTATGATTGAATTTCAGTTATTGATTGATTTGTTTGAATGTGATATTAGATATGATAGGATATATCTATATATATATAGCAGTATATACATATTGGCATATGTATATATTGGATTGATGATTTCCCGCCTCGTATAGCGGATGAGACCCTATTGCGCCGTTAGTAAGCGGATTTATAAAAACCTATATACCGCGATAATTCCGTACTGGAGCGGAATTGGTATTGTGCTAACATCTTTGGATGCAGGGAAACAGGTTGGAGGGATCCAACTGGATTCCTCAACTGTCTTTATTTATTTACAGATATTGATATATATTCTGTTATCATATTGATATATGATATTGACTGTTGTGATTGACTAATTGATGCGTTGCATCATCGGATTCAAATTTTGAAGTTTAAAAATAACGATTTTAACTTTAAAAAGAGATTTTAAAAGTGATTATTTGAAAGTATACGTTTTATTTGAATCTTTGAATTGGTTTACTTTAAATAAATAAATGTTATAAATTTAAAGTTATGGAGATTATAATGTTTGTGAAATATAACCAAAGGATGATTTTTGAAGTAAATAGTTAAGAAATTTATAAGATAGTTCAAATTTGAATTTTTGAATTATTAAAAACGATGTATATAAGGGATGTATAGAATCTATATTTATCAATTGAAATTATTGAAATTTTAAAACGAGTTTTCATAAGTGTTAAATTGTAAAGGTATGAAACTTATAGAATTATAAACTGGGAAGATAAAAAAATTGATAGAATTATAAATTGTGAAGATTTGAAGTTTATAAATTTATAAAAGTTGAAGTGTATAGGTTTATAAAGTATGAAGTTATAAAAATGAATGAAATTGTAGACTAAAGATTTATAAGAAATTAACTTATAAAACTGGACTTTTACTTTTAAAATGGAATATTGATCGAAGTTAATAAAAAGGAAGTTTTATAAGTCAAAGTTGTTATAAAATAGAAAGAGAATTAATAAACGTTGTTTTATAAATTCGAAATCAATTGAAATTGATAAATTAAATATAGAAGATTATTTTAAAGAAGATATATTCGCATTTTTGAATAGCGAATTTTTATTTGAAATAAATGTGTAGTAAGGTTTGAAATTTGGTTAAGTGAAGTATATTCACGATTTTGGACAGTGAATATATTTTTGAAGTAGAATGGATATGGTTTTGGGAAAGCGATATTATAAAAATGAAGTAACTGTTTTAAAAGATGTTTTAAAACGTGTTAAGTATCGAATACATAGATTTCAACATTCATTGTTGAAATAGACGTTTTCGAGAAATAAGGAAATGATGGACTATAACACTGTTGTTATAGAAAATGATTTTTCGAAAGGAAATGTTTTGTATAGTATTGGGATTCATATATCTATCTTAATTCTGAATCCCTATACTAGTGATTTCGAGTCGTCGTAACGATGTTTTACGCAACATTCGTTTTGACTTAAATAAATGTGTTGAAAGAATATTTTCCTTAAAGAATGAATATATACTTAATTTTTTATTTGAGTATATCGAGTATTTTCAAACGTTGAAAATAAATAGATTTGTGAAATACTTATTATTAAGTATGGAAATGCTTTTCCAAAATGAAATGAAACGTTTGAGAATTTATCTTCTTAAAGATAAATTGAAATTGAATATTGAAATCGATTTGAAAATCGTATATCAGTAGATATTTTGAAAGTATAAATTCGATACGGAATTTATAAAAGGAAGCGAAGTTGTTTTAAAAATAAATATGGATTTATTTTTGAAGTGTGGAAATTGATTTGAAATTGTTTTCAAATGTTAAGTGTGGAAATTTTATATCTAGTAAAGATATTTTTGAAGATGAAATAATTTGGGAAAATTATTTGGAATCTGATGATGTTGCGCATCTTTATTGATAGTTAAATAACCGACTATCAATAATTACCTTTAGATAGGTATTTGTTGTGAATTGGATGAATTTGAATGCCACACTTATTTTTGAATAATCGCTCACTATTCGGGTTAGCCGGGAAAGGACCATGGGGTCGTATAACCCATTCCGAATATGTGATACGTCGTTATGAATCGCATTTGAAGACCGGTGTTGAAGACCGGATATTTTTGAAAACGGAAGGATTACCGTCGAGTTACTCTACACCGACTGATCTTCGGTTTAGAGGTTTTATCACCCTTAGTGACGGGAAGTCCTGACGTGATTGAGAATTATCCGGAAATGCAAGGGCTTCGTGAGAAGTGCCTTCGGTTCTGTTCGATCCCGGAACAGACTTGTATGGATTGTGTGTCTGACGTTACAATTTGAGATATAAAGCTGATTTCTTTCAAATACATTTCTGTTGGTGGCGGAGAATTTATTCTCTTAGCTTAACACCCTTCTCTGAGACGTACGAGCTCAGAGGTTATGTAGTTGAAATTTATCAGCGATATATCCCAATTTGGTAACGTGGCATACTGAGTGTTGCTGTGAAATGATCAGTGTTTGATCATTTGCGATATGATCATTTGTTTGATCTTATATCTTTGTGATCATAGGTTGATCATTTTGTTGACCCGAAGCAGGGCTTTTTGAGAAAGCGTAGCTTTGTGGACGAGACTTCGTCGAGCCTCACACCCCGGAAATGGTCGAAACAGGACGAATGCGGCAAGGTTCTAGGGAGTAGCGCCCCTTAGTGTATGTCATTCCTTCTGGATAAAGGTGGTATCATGGTATGGAGCCCAGATACTTAACCTCTGTGGTTACTGCATTATTTTTCTATGTGGTTTGTTGGAAATCGGGGATCCTCGGGAAGATCGGTGACGATCGGGGGATGGCATACGCGTGTCAGTAGTTACCTACTTTTGCAGAGGTAACCCGGCCTTGTGTTGGCAGAGATCTAACCGTAATGTTAGGTTATTTCTCGGGTCGTCTATTCCAGGGACGTACCCATCGTGGATAGGAAGTTCCTTAGCCTGACCATTTGTTGGAAATCCAAAGAAACAATACGAGCCTTTACGATTTCAATTGTATAACCTTTCTCCTCAGGAGGCAGCTATAGCAGGCATAATATAATGGTACCTATGCTGGCTAAGATTTATATTATACTTTCGAAATGTTTTCCACTATGCACTAATAATAATATCAAAAATGATTTGATTTTGCGTAGTAAGCATCTTTGACTATCATAAGAAGAAATCTCCTCCAAGTCTGCGTTTGCATTGTGTGTGTGGTGGGAGGTCTTATGGTAGTTTCATTTTCCAAAAGCATTGCGAATTGACATTAAAGTTTTCCTGTTGTTTGTTTTAAAAGAATAACTGTTTTACGATCTCACACCAGTCACCATGACTGACTCGGAGTTTATTGTTCCCTTCTAAACTCTGGGTGCCCACCAATTTCCACACGGGCAGCCTAGAGTTATGTTATCAGGATATTCTGGATATTCTGGAGCTTGGAGATAAGCTGGATGACGAGACGTAGTATTTGTATCTGATAGTATTTATTCCGCTGTGTATTCTGTATGAGGACAAGTTCATATAACTGTCCATTGTTGTATATTGACTCTGATGATTGATGTATATATAAACTGATATAGTTCTTTGTTTTAAAAGACTAGTGTTATCTATTATATATTGTTCCGCTGCGATGTGTAAGTTTCTGAATATTGTTTTCTGTTTCTGATGTTGTTCTGATGTGTTCTTCTTTCTTTTTCTTCTTCTCCTACTTTTTCTTTTTCTTAAAACCCTCACTATTGGAGTTTCCGGCACTCGATTTCTCGGCAGTCGATAAAGTGAGTATCGATGTTGAATTTTCGAAAGTCGAAAATTTCAGGATGTGACACTTCCTCTCCCCGTGCTCCGTTCACCTACCTGTTCTTCTCCGCGTCCAGGCGACCATGGCGCTCCACCCAGGATCGCGCCTTGCTCCTCCAACCACAGAACCCGGCGTAGCCGTGAATCCATGCGCTTCCTCACCCTTGCCGAGATTTCCCCTCGTTTGCCTCTTTGATGATATATAAAGTAAGTATATGCGCATGATTCTGAGTACTTTGTATATATGGGTTTACAAATATAACACTTTATAAAAATAAGTTAGTAAGTTATATGGATATTATATAATGAATATACATTTCGTATATTATGGTTTTAAAATGGTGTGTATTGCAGTATGCTACAGTATAACAGATTTTATAGTTAGTATATATATGTATGTTCTTTTATATTATAGTTATTATATAAGCTTTGTAGTGTATATATGTATATACATTTTCCAATCGGTAGGCTAAATTGTTTGGTTGTCTTATATTTTACAGTTCATGCATATATTCTATTTTGTGTATACACATAGGTTGTAAGGAAGGTTTATATTGATTTTCGTAACAACTGATTTTAAAATAAATATGTATATATGTCAGTCTGCATGTATATTGGTGGATGTAAAGTATAAGTCATTTGGCAATACATGTTATAAGTATAAATGAGTTAGTTTTATATATATAGTTTATAAAGTATATTAATTCGCATATAGTCTGTGTTTATGTTTTGTTATATGTACATGCGAAGGATTTGCATGCGAGTATATGCTATAATATATACATGTTTGCCTATATATGTGTTTTGCTATATATATTATATATAGTGATAGTCGATTTTTTTATGCATAGAGTTTAAGTTAAAATATTATGAATTCGTACACTGTTTAGATAATATGTAGGATTGGTCTGCATATGTGTATTTTGGTTATAAGATGTATATTATCTGGTTATCTATATATAAGCCTGAATGATATTTAGATCGTTCACTGCTACATTTATATGTGGGTCGTAGGTTGATTGGGCTTTACACGTTAGTCATATTTTGTCTGCATATATTTTATAATAGTATCTATATTAAGACCAGTATGCGTGCAAAGTGAATTTAAGGATCTACATATAGGTTATAGATATATTCTAAAATTTAAAATTTAATATGTGTTAGTTATATAGAGGATTTTCATCTGGGTACATTTATACCTAATATATGTTAGAAAAATATTGTATGTAGTTATCTATATTGATTTTATGAAGTATTGAGTTTTTTTTAGCAAAGTAACTATTTCATACTTTCATTTGTATGAATATACTACAGTAAAGTAAGTTATACGCTTGTGTTTTAAAATTTTACTTTGATTTTGAGAAATATATATAGAACTATATATCATTCATTTCATTTCAGTATATCAAAACTGATTTGGTCTGTTTCATCGATTTCTGTTTATCAGCTTTGTCCATCGAATTCGTGTCCATCGTGTTCTGCTTTGAATTTCGTGCTTGAATTTGTAACTCTTCTCAATTTTGTTCGTCTCTAGCCTCGAAAGGTGAGCAATCACTCACGATTAACATTCTTGTATTAATTAAATTTGATTTCAATTGAAATGACAATTGAAATATGATGATGTAGTTATTTAAATTGTTATATATGCTATTATCTGTATATGTTCACCTGTGACATCTGACACCAGTATCTAGTATTTATATGCCTGTTATTACTATTATCTGTATATGTTCACCTATGACATCTGACACCAGTATCTGTTATTTATTGATGATATATGCCTGTTGTTATATTTTATATTATCTGTTATCACTCTGCAAGTTCCCTGTTAGTATAGAATTCACTATGGGTTGAAATGATACATACCCGAACGGACTTTAGAATAGGAGAAAATCGTTATGGGTTGAAATGATAAACCCAAGCGATTTTCATTTGAATTGAATTGGGATTACGGGTCGAAATGATATCTACCCGTATATATTTAAATTTCGGATTGAAATGATAAATATCTGTATCACTTAACCATATGAGAAATATATATATAAACACCGTCGGTCCATATATATATAAATATTTTGAAATTGAATTCTATGGTTTTGGAAAGAAATATATGGTTTTAACAAATGTTGATTCTTAAATTATTATATATAAATAGTAATAATATATATATAGATTTAATTATAATATTAAATTTGATTAAGATTGATTTAATATATAATGTGGATAAGTATTTGAAACATATATTTCAAAATAGATTTGGTAATAATTTGAATAAGTTAAGATTGGGAAGGTAATTTGAATTTAGTTGAAATTGTATTCAATAAAGAATTTTATTTAATTAAACCGATTTGAAACTCATTGAAATTGAGATGTAAGATATGATTTATAACTTGAGTTTGATTTATAAGTAATCTAATGAATATTTTGTTGTTTAAATAAAGTTTAAGGAAATATTTAGAAAAAATGTAATTGAAGGCTAGTTAAATGATGTTGAATTTATTAAGTGAATATTCCCTGATTAAATAATAATGAAGTTAAATCAAGAGCTATATGAAACTGTTAAATTTAACTTTGAAAATGTTGAATATTAAAGCTTTGAAATATATTGAAAATTTAAATGATCTGTTTAGAAATGAAAAATTGATGAATTGAGCTTTGAATAAGTTTGAATTTGGAATTTGAAGTTGATTTGAATCGATTTGCTAGACTTGAGGAAATTAAATACTTTACTTTTCAAATCATTGAATATATATATATATACTATTTTGGAAAAATAGATATATTTGAAATGAAATGATATTTTGGTTTTGAGGTATAAATTTAATTGAAATGACCACGGTGTTAAAATGTATATTTCCACCTTGTAGATAGTTCTGAAGATCCTTAGAGGATGGTTATCCCAAACAACCTTTAAGTTACTTGTATTTCAGTTGATATTTCACTTGAGTTGGATTTATTTATATAAGAATGTTAATCCTGACTCGAGTGTTTTGTGTTTTGCTTTACGCTCGGGTCAGACCGAGTGATACAGCATTTGAGACTCATCCTTGGAGTTTGGAGCTTCCTTTGGAGATCCAACTATTGCCTCAGCTTTCAGCTCTTCTAGTTGATTTGTCCAGAGAAGTCATCTGTTGTACTGGAGACTTCACTACATTTGAGATATTCTGTTGTATTTTATTTCTAACTCTGATGTTTATATAGTAGCTTCATGAACTACTATTTTATCTATTCCGCTGCGCATTATTGTATTACTCTGTGTCTGTGATCTGTGATTGATTTATTTACTGCATATGCTGAGTTTTGCCAAATTTAAATTAACAACGCGGTATTTTGAATTATTCAAGTCAGACATGTGTGGATTTATTGTCGATTTGAATGGTCCAAAATACCGGGTCGTTACATATATGCTTTTGGGAATAAAAATGTGTTAAGGGTGGAATGGGCCATGACTTAACGCTATTTTGATATCTTTTTATATTACTGATAGACATTATCTACTTAGCGTACATTACTACATAGTAGATAGTTTAACGGATCCTTAAAGGATGGTTATTCCAAACATCCTTTTGAGTTACTTGTATTTCAATTGCTATTTCACTTGAGTTGGATTTATTAATATAAGAATGTTAATCCTGACTCGAGTGTCTTGTGTTTTTGCTTTACGCTCGGGTCAGACTGAGTGGTTCAGCTTTCGAGACTCACCTTTGGAGTTGGAGCTTCGCTTGGAGATCCAGCTATCTATCCAGCTTTCAGATATTCGATGATTCCAGTGATGTATTCTGATTTGTATCTGATGTATCGTGTTACTCTTCCGTTGTATCTGGTTTAACTCTGATGTTGTAATAACCCGCTTTTCCGTACCCCTTGAATAGACACTAATCTCCATCTATTTACTCAAGGTGAACGAAAAACCGAACCATTAGGGTTTTAAAAGAAGAGGTAGAAGAAAAGATAGAAGAAAAGAGAAAGAAGAAAACAAAAGAACAACATCAGAAATAGAAACAATATCAGAATCTCACATATCGCAGCGGAACAAAATATAATAGATAATCACTAGTCTTTTAAAACAAAGAACTATATCTTTTTATACATACATCAATCATCAGAGTCAATATACAACAATGGACAGTTATATAACTTGTCCTCATACAGAATACACAGCGGAATAAATATATCAGATACAAATACTACGTCTCGCCATCCAGCTTGCTTCCAAAGCTCCAGAATATCCAGAATATCCTGATAATATAACTCTAGGCTGCCCGTGTGGAAATTGGTGGGCACCCAGAGTTTAGAAGGGAAACAATAAACTCCGAGTCAGTCATGGTGACTGGTGTGAGATCGTAAAACAGTTATTCTTTAAAATAAACAACAGGATAATTTTAAAGTCAATTCGAAATGCTTTTGGAAAATGAAACTACCATAAGACCTCCCGCCACACACACAATGCAAACGCAGACTTGGAGGAGATTTCTTCTTATGATAGTCAAAGATGCTTACTACGCAAAAATCAAATTCTTTTTGATATTATTATTAGTGCATAGTGTAGAAAACATTTCGAAAGTATAATATTAATCTTAGCCAACATACGACCAGTATCGTATGCCTACTATAGCTACTATGTTCAATAGCAGGTTACCGCCACATTCCATAGCAGGTAATACAACTAAAACCGTACACGTCACGTATTGTTTCTTTGGATTTCCAACAAATGGTCAGGCTAAGGAACTTCCTTTCCTCCTGCCGAATAGGATCGCCTCTGGCTGGACGTCCCGAGAGACAAACTGCTCTCTGCCAAACAAGGCCGGGTTACCCCTGTAACAGGTAACTCACGAATATGTCATCACCCGGTCCTTTGGGACCTTTATCCGAGCGCTCGATATCCAACATCACACATCATAAAGAAAGTGTATCCACATGAGTAAGTATCTGGGCTCCATACCATGATACCACCCCTTTCCAGAAGGAAATGACATACCCTAAAGGGCGCGACCCTCATAACCTTGCCGCAACATTCCTGTTTCGACCATTTCCGGGGTGTGAGGCTCGACGAAGTCTCGTCCACAAAGCTACGCTTTCTCAAAAAGCCCTGCTTCGGGTCCAACAAAATGATCAACCTATGATCACAAAGATATAAGATCAAACAAATGATCATATCACAAATGATCAAACACTGATCATTTCACAGCAACACTCAGTATGCCACGTTACCAAATTGGGATATATCGCTGATAACTTCAACTACATAACCTCTGAGCTCGTACGTCTCAGAGAAGGGTGTTAAGCTAAGAGAATAAATTCTCCGCCACCAACAGATATGTATTTGAAAGAAATCAGCTTTATATCTCAAAGTGTAATGTCAGACA
This sequence comes from Allium fistulosum, assembly GCA_030737815.1. Lineage (NCBI taxonomy): Eukaryota > Viridiplantae > Streptophyta > Magnoliopsida > Asparagales > Amaryllidaceae > Allium > Allium fistulosum. The sequence goes on from CM060905.1 coordinate 1,153,820,497, forward strand.
TACAATCCATACAAGTCTGTTCCGGGATCGAACAGAACCGAAGGCACTTCTCACGAAGCCCTTGCATATCCGGATAATTTTCAATCACGTCAGGACTTCCCGTCACTAAGGGTGATAAAACCTCTAAATCGGAGATCAGCCGATGTAGAGTAACTCGACGGTAATCCTTCCGTTTTCAAAAATATCCGGTCTTCAACACCGGTCTTCAAATGCGATTCATAACGACGTATCACATATTCGGAATGGGTTATACGACCCCATGGTCCTTTCCCGGCTAACCCGAATAGTGAGCGTTTATTCAAAAATAAGTGTGGCATTCAAATTCATCCAATTCACAACAAATACCTATCTAAAGGTAATTATTGATAGTCGGTTATTTAACTATCAATAAAGATGCGCAACATCATCAGATTCCAAATAATTTTCCCAAATTATTTATTTTCCAAAATATCTTTACTAGATATAAAATTTCCACACTTCAAAAATAAATCAACGTTTATTTTTCTAAACAGTTTCCATTTTCCTTTATAAATTCCATAGTGAATTTATATCTTTCAAAATATCTACTGATATACGATTTTCAATCGATTTCACATATTCACTTTCGATTTATCTTTAAGAAAATAAAATCTCAAAACGTTTCATTTCATTTTGGAAAAGCATTTCCATACTTATTTAAAAATAAGTATTTCACAAATCTATTTATTTTCAACACTTAGAAAATATTCGATATACTTAAATCAATATTAAGTATAAATTCATTCTTTAAGGAAATCATTCTCTTTAAACACATTTATTTGAGTCAAAAACGAATGTTACGTAAAACATCGTTACGACGACTCAAAATCACTAGTATAGGGATTCGAATTTAGATAGATATATAAATCCCAATACTACATTAAAACATTTCCTTTCGGAAATCATTTACTATAACAACAGTGTTATAGTCCATCATTTCCTTATTTTTCGAAAACGTCTATTTCAACAATAAATGTTGAAATCTATGATTTCGATATTCAATACATTTTAAACCATCGTTTAAAACAATTAACTTCATTTTCAATGTCACTTTCCCAAAACAATATCCATTTTGCTTAACAATATATTCACTGTCCAAAATCGTGAATATACTTCCTTGAATTAACTTCTGCAATTCACTTATCAAAATAAGTGATTTCGGATTTATAAACAACGTTTATAAATCACAATTTTATATTTTATAACAATTTCAACTTATAAATTCCTTTTATTATCCAATTCAATTTATAACTCAATTTTCTAACAAAAGTCCATTCTATAAGTTAAACACTTATAATTCGTTTATTTACAAAAATCGTTCTTTTAGGACTTCACAAATCATTTATTCTGTCCTTTATAAAACCCATTTTAACATTATTTAAAACGTCTTTAAAACTCCTTTATAATTTCATCACTTTGATTTATAAAAATCAAATTTTAAAAATCTTATATATAGAGCTTTCATAATAAATTCAAAAATCTCTATTTAGACCATTTTATAAATAAATCGACTTTTATTTCAAAAACGACACTTCGGTTATATTTCACTAAAAATTATAACTTTTATAACTTTAAATTTTTTTTTTTACGTTTATAAATCGATTCAAAAATTCCATAAAACGTATATTTTCAAAAAAACACTTTAAAAATCCTTTTAAATTAAAAGTCGTCATTTTTAAAGTTCAAAACTGAATCCGATGATGCAACAACACCAATCAGTCCATCACAACAGTCAATATCATATATCATCATATGATAACAGAATATATCACAATATCTGTAAATAAATAACTACTAGTGAGGAATCCAGTTGGATCCCTCCAACCTGTTTCCCTGCATCCACAGATGTTAGCACAATACCAATTCCGCTCCAGTACGGAATTATCGCGGTATATGGGTTTTATAAAAATCCGCTTACTAACGGCGCAATAGGGTCTCATCCGCTATACGAGGCGGGAAATCAATCAATCCAATATATACATATGCCAATATGTATATACTGCTATATATATAGATATATCCTAAAATATCTAATAGCACATTCAAACAGTCAATCATCAATCAATAATAACTGCAAAAATTCCACATTCGATTTGAGTGAGAAGATCTCACCGAGATTTTAATTCTGATTCCAGCGTTTATTTCGAATAAAATTAAACGCACGTTTAATTTTACCCGAAGATTTCACTGATTCCAAACGCGTCCAGATCTGCGCTGCAGCGTAGAGCGCGTCGCTGCGATTCCAACGCCTTTGGTTTCGTAAATGGCGGCCAGGCTGAAGAGAATGAATTAGGGTTTGATTATTAACGTTAGATATATACGTATATATATAATAATATTTAATTCATTTTAAAACGACTTTTCCAAACGATCTCCAAATCACACGTGCCGTCTGGCGTTCATAAGGTTTACCCCGCGTTCCGAATGCAATGGAATGTGTTTCGGAAGCTAATTCGATCGTCTGTGCGAGATATGGCATAAAACGCTTAATTTAAATTAAACCGATTTAAATCGATTTCGAGGCGTTTTAATTTGTACCGGACAAATGGTAAATCCAAAAATTACGAAATTTGAAATCTTACAATAATATCACATTACGGATCCGATGAAACTGGTTTCGTCGAAATCCGAGACCGTTTGAAAAATGACTATTTTAACTCGACGATTTAAAATTAAAACGATATCGATGCGTTTCGAGTTGCCACGGTCAAACGACAACTCCGACTGATACGAAAATTGAAATCCCATAATAACTAACTATTACGGATCCAATGGAACAGGTCTCGTTCAATTCTGAGACTGTTCGAAAATTGGCTATTTTTACAGTCGATAATTAAATATTAAAATATTCGATTTTCACAATTTAATTCCAAATTCAATTTTTTAAAGTTCTATAACCTTTCTATAACTCCAGTATGATTAAATAAAATTTTACAAATCATTTTCAACACATTAAACCCATATTTCAATTATTTCTGGAATTTCAATCGTTAAATTATCGATTTAATTATCAAATTAAATCCAATATCCTTTAAATAAATTATTCGACTTATAAATTCCACTTATTAATATTTAAAATCAATTAAATATTCGAATTTTAATTATCTAAAATTCTGGGTCGTTACAGACTTCCCCCCTTAAAAGAATTTCGTCCTCGAAATTACAAGTTAGGAAAAAGATACAAAATCCGTTAACTTTCCAAAACAAACTATTCAAATTAGATTTACAATCTCTTAAGTGCTTAACTTTTCCAAGGTTCATAGTTAAACTTCTTACAAAAATTTTACTAAGTTTTCAAATCATAACTTAGTTTTCAAAATTTTCAAATTTCTCTAAAATATTCTAACACCTTAAATTTTCAGAAAATTTCGCCAGCGTCTCCTTTGCGCGGCTCGATCCGAAAAAAAAAAATGACAGTGTATATATATCACAAATATACATCCCATCAAGTGATGAGGCAACCCGTAGGGAAAAAGTGTAAAAGTACGATATTTAATCCGAGATATGTACCTTATTATATTTTTAGCGAGCGTATACGGCTAATATAGCGCGAAAGCGAGCTCCAAGTGCGAAGCAACGCCATCCGCACCTACTAAACACTCAACAAACCATATGAGAACATGTAGATATGAAAATATAGTCAATATACATCATATAGCAACATAATACTACATATGTCAACATAGCAAATGCAACAAACAACAAATGCATTCAGAAGCAACAATGCAACCATCATCCAATAAAACATCCAACAAATCAATGTCTATCCAAATCAATTCATAACCAAATCAATATAGATTCACTTCGCATTAACATTCATTGAATTGGTTTTCAATTTACTCACATTTGATTCGTTAATATTGGATTTAACTAACATTCATTCATTTGTTTCCAATTAGTTTACATTCACTAATTTACATTCATGTTGGTTCATTTTCAATTTGAATCAAATTCATTTCTATTCAAATTTACATATTATCAATTTGAATTTAATCACTCTGCTTCCAATTTGTCGATTCAATTTCATTAACCCTTAATGAATTACACGAAATCAACTAACAATCAATCTAACAACCAATGTATAACCAATCATAACCAAATTATTCAATTTACATTTCTTTACATTCAATTTGGTTCAACACTTTAAGTTTCAATTTGTTGATATTAAATTGATTTCCATTCAATTATTCAATTCCTTTAGCTTCTAATGAATTAACACTTATATTCATTGCTTCATATCAATTATTTATATTCAATTGATTGACATTCAATCCATTTATTAATTCAATTGCTAATTCATTTTAACAAATAAAATTTAATTTTATATAACTCAAGTTCGTATTCATTTAATAAATTCACTTGATTATTTTACTTCGATACCAAAATCAATTTTATTCAACATCACTTAAGTTATAATCCAATTTCAAACATCATTTGTTCAACTTAACTTAAGTTTCCACTTATAAATCCAATTCAGATTTTGTTTTTCTTAACAAAATTCATTTAACCTTTTACCAAAATCAAATTTCATCAATCATTCAAATTTATATCACATTTGACTTTCTTTTAGTTAAATTTCACATCATATTTCATTATGCTACTCAAATTCATTAACTTTACCAAAGTTAAATTTATTATCTCATATCATAAGTATAAATCTTATTTCACTTATATTTACCATATTTAAATTTGGACTTTAATTTTCAAATTTGTTTATCACAACAAAACCTCAATTTCCAATTTACTATGGTAGCAAATCAATCACACAGAAACTCGAAAATGATACTGATGATGCTGCAGTCATCACCCTTATTATTTCCCAACAACACTAGTGGAATCAGTGCTTAAATTCTTTCAAAAATTTCCTTTTATTCATAAATCACATTTATAAATCACTTTGCACATAATTTCACTTCTTACATATAAGACTATTTTACCATTGTAAATCATTTTAATTATAACTTCATACATTATAATTCATTGGTTTATACAATTTACTCTTTCAAAATTGTTGTTTTAATTCAACTTATTCAAACAATCTTAACAATCAATTCATATACACTTTAACACTGAAAAATTATTTCTTTATATATAAAATATAATCGAGGTAAAATTATTTCATTTACCCAATTTTAAAACAATATCGTGCCGAATTGTTCTATATAAGTGTTTAGAGATCCCTATCGATAGAGTTGTACGGACAATACCGACCAGAATCCATATACCACTCAACAAACCAATCATCACAATATAAAACAATTTTATATTCACTAACAAATACGCACTCGTATCTATTATTACACTCAACTCATTCTAGAGTACTACTGACTCTATCTCTAATGAGTAACACCCAACAGAGCAGGGTTGTCGCTTAACCATATGCTCTGATACCAAATGTAATAACCCGCTTTTCCGTACCCCTTGAATAGACACTAATCTCCATCTATTTACTCAAGGTGAACGAAAAACCGAACCATTAGGGTTTTAAAAGAAGAGGTAGAAGAAAAGATAGAAGAAAAGAGAAAGAAGAAAACAAAAGAACAACATCAGAAACAGAAACAATATCAGAATCTCACATATCGCAGCGGAACAAAATATAATAGATAATCACTAGTCTTTTAAAACAAAGAACTATATCTTTTTATACATACATCAATCATCAGAGTCAATATACAACAATGGACAGTTATATAACTTGTCCTCATACAGAATACACAGCGGAATAAATATATCAGATACAAATACTACGTCTCGCCATCCAGCTTGCTTCCAAAGCTCCAGAATATCCAGAATATCCTGATAATATAACTCTAGGCTGCCCGTGTGGAAATTGGTGGGCACCCAGAGTTTAGAAGGGAAACAATAAACTCCGAGTCAGTCATGGTGACTGGTGTGAGATCGTAAAACAGTTATTCTTTAAAATAAACAACAGGATAATTTTAAAGTCAATTCGAAATGCTTTTGGAAAATGAAACTACCATAAGACCTCCCGCCACACACACAATGCAAACGCAGACTTGGAGGAGATTTCTTCTTATGATAGTCAAAGATGCTTACTACGCAAAAATCAAATTCTTTTTGATATTATTATTAGTGCATAGTGTAGAAAACATTTCGAAAGTATAATATTAATCTTAGCCAACATACGACCAGTATCGTATGCCTACTATAGCTACTATGTTCAATAGCAGGTTACCGCCACATTCCATAGCAGGTAATACAACTAAAACCGTACACGTCACGTATTGTTTCTTTGGATTTCCAACAAATGGTCAGGCTAAGGAACTTCCTTTCCTCCTGCCGAATAGGATCGCCTCTGGCTGGACGTCCCGAGAGACAAACTGCTCTCTGCCAAACAAGGCCGGGTTACCCCTGTAACAGGTAACTCACGAATATGTCATCACCCGGTCCTTTGGGACCTTTATCCGAGCGCTCGATATCCAACATCACACATCATAAAGAAAGTGTATCCACATGAGTAAGTATCTGGGCTCCATACCATGATACCACCCCTTTCCAGAAGGAAATGACATACCCTAAAGGGCGCGACCCTCATAACCTTGCCGCAACATTCCTGTTTCGACCATTTCCGGGGTGTGAGGCTCGACGAAGTCTCGTCCACAAAGCTACGCTTTCTCAAAAAGCCCTGCTTCGGGTCCAACAAAATGATCAACCTATGATCACAAAGATATAAGATCAAACAAATGATCATATCACAAATGATCAAACACTGATCATTTCACAGCAACACTCAGTATGCCACGTTACCAAATTGGGATATATCGCTGATAACTTCAACTACATAACCTCTGAGCTCGTACGTCTCAGAGAAGGGTGTTAAGCTAAGAGAATAAATTCTCCGCCACCAACAGATATGTATTTGAAAGAAATCAGCTTTATATCTCAAAGTGTAATGTCAGACATACAATCCATACAAGTCTGTTCCGGGATCGAACAGAACCGAAGGCACTTCTCACGAAGCCCTTGCATATCCGGATAATTTTCAATCACGTCAGGACTTCCCGTCACTAAGGGTGATAAAACCTCTAAATCGGAGATCAGCCGATGTAGAGTAACTCGACGGTAATCCTTCCGTTTTCAAAAATATCCGGTCTTCAACACCGGTCTTCAAATGCGATTCATAACGACGTATCACATATTCGGAATGGGTTATACGACCCCATGGTCCTTTCCCGGCTAACCCGAATAGTGAGCGTTTATTCAAAAATAAGTGTGGCATTCAAATTCATCCAATTCACAACAAATACCTATCTAAAGGTAATTATTGATAGTCGGTTATTTAACTATCAATAAAGATGCGCAACATCATCAGATTCCAAATAATTTTCCCAAATTATTTATTTTCCAAAATATCTTTACTAGATATAAAATTTCCACACTTCAAAAATAAATCAACGTTTATTTTTCTAAACAGTTTCCATTTTCCTTTATAAATTCCATAGTGAATTTATATCTTTCAAAATATCTACTGATATACGATTTTCAATCGATTTCACATATTCACTTTCGATTTATCTTTAAGAAAATAAAATCTCAAAACGTTTCATTTCATTTTGGAAAAGCATTTCCATACTTATTTAAAAATAAGTATTTCACAAATCTATTTATTTTCAACACTTAGAAAATATTCGATATACTTAAATCAATATTAAGTATAAATTCATTCTTTAAGGAAATCATTCTCTTTAAACACATTTATTTGAGTCAAAACGAATGTTACGTAAAACATCGTTACGACGACTCAAAATCACTAGTATAGGGATTCGAATTTAGATAGATATATAAATCCCAATACTACATTAAAACATTTCCTTTCGGAAATCATTTACTATAACAACAGTGTTATAGTCCATCATTTCCTTATTTTTCGAAAACGTCTATTTCAACAATAAATGTTGAAATCTATGATTTCGATATTCAATGCATTTTAAACCATCGTTTAAAACAATTAACTTCATTTTCAATGTCACTTTCCCAAAACAATATCCATTTTGCTTAACAATATATTCACTGTCCAAAATCGTGAATATACTTCCTTAAATTAACTTCTGCAATTCACTTATCAAAATAAGTGATTTCGGATTTATAAACAACGTTTATAAATCACAATTTTATATTTTATAACAATTTCAACTTATAAATTCCTTTTATTATCCAATTCAATTTATAACTCAATTTTCTAACAAAAGTCCATTCTATAAGTTAAACACTTATAATTCGTTTATTTACAAAAATCGTTCTTTTAGGACTTCACAAATCATTTATTCTGTCCTTTATAAAACCCATTTTAACATTATTTAAAACGTCTTTAAAACTCCTTTATAATTTCATCACTTTGATTTATAAAAATCAAATTTTAAAAATCTTATATATAGAGCTTTCATAATAAATTCAAAAATCTCTATTTAGACCATTTTATAAATAAATCGACTTTTATTTCAAAAACGACACTTCGGTTATATTTCACTAAAAATTATAACTTTTATAACTTTAAATTTTTTTTTTTTACGTTTATAAATCGATTCAAAAATTCCATAAAACGTATATTTTCAAAAAAACACTTTAAAAATCCTTTTAAATTAAAAGTCGTCATTTTTAAAGTTCAAAACTGAATCCGATGATGCAACAACACCAATCAGTCCATCACAACAGTCAATATCATATATCATCATATGATAACAGAATATATCACAATATCTGTAAATAAATAACTACTAGTGAGGAATCCAGTTGGATCCCTCCAACCTGTTTCCCTGCATCCACAGATGTTAGCACAATACCAATTCCGCTCCAGTACGGAATTATCGCGGTATATGGGTTTTATAAAAATCCGCTTACTAACGGCGCAATAGGGTCTCATCCGCTATACGAGGCGGGAAATCAATCAATCCAATATATACATATGCCAATATGTATATACTGCTATATATATAGATATATCCTAAAATATCTAATAGCACATTCAAACAGTCAATCATCAATCAATAATAACTGCAAAAATTCCACATTCGATTTGAGTGAGAAGATCTCACCGAGATTTTAATTCTGATTCCAGCGTTTATTTCGAATAAAATTAAACGCACGTTTAATTTTACCCGAAGATTTCACTGATTCCAAACGCGTCCAGATCTGCGCTGCAGCGTAGAGCGCGTCGCTGCGATTCCAACGCCTTTGGTTTCGTAAATGGCGGCCAGGCTGAAGAGAATGAATTAGGGTTTGATTATTAACGTTAGATATATACGTATATATATAATAATATTTAATTCATTTTAAAACGACTTTTCCAAACGATCTCCAAATCACACGTGCCGTCTGGCGTTCGTAAGGTTTACCCCGCGTTCCGAACGCAATGGAACGTGTTTCGGAAGCTAATTCGATCGTCTGTGCGAGATATGGCATAAAACGCTTAATTTAAATTAAACCGATTTAAATCGATTTCGAGGCGTTTTAATTTGTACCGGACAAATGGTAAATCCAAAAATTACGAAATTTGAAATCTTACAATAATATCACATTACGGATCCGATGAAACTGGTTTCGTCGAAATCCGAGACCGTTTGAAAAATGACTATTTTAACTCGACGATTTAAAATTAAAACGATATCGATGCGTTTCGAGTTGCCACGGTCAAACGACAACTCCGATTGATACGAAAATTGAAATCCCATAATAACTAACTATTACGGATCCAATGGAACAGATCTCGTTCAATTCTGAGACTGTTCGAAAATTGGCTATTTTTACAGTCGATAATTAAATATTAAAATATTCGATTTTCACAATTTAATTCCAAATTCAATTTTTTAAAGTTCTATAACCTTTCTATAACTCCAGTATGATTAAATAAAATTTTACAAATCATTTTCAACACATTAAACCCATATTTCAATTATTTCTGGAATTTCAATCGTTAAATTATCGATTTAATTATCAAATTAAATCCAATATCCTTTAAATAAATTATTCGACTTATAAATTCCACTTATTAATATTTAAAATCAATTAAATATTCGAATTTTAATTATCTAAAATTCTGGGTCGTTACAGATGTATTGTATTATTCTTCTGTTGTAAACTCTGATGTATTTTATATATTCATATAGTAGCTTCATGAACTACTATCTCTTTTATTTCCGCTGCACTTATTACTCTGTGATCCGTGATTATTTATTTACTGTATATGTTTTGTTTTGCCAAATTTAAATTAACAATGCGGTATTTTGAGCAATTCAACTCCGGCATGAGTGTCTACCTATACACTTATAATGGATGCGAATGGTCCAAAATATCGGGTCGTTACAAGTTAATTTTTAAAAATAATTTTATGAAGTATAAATATATCCAGGAGGAAAAATCATATTTTTACTGATGAAACTGTAAAACTTGAAAAATTCGAATATAACAAAACCTTGATTCAAGTATATATCTCGGATCATAACTGAAAATGATGATTTTTAACATGAATCTGAGGATTTTTAGTGGGCTGTTGTATGAGCAATTTGATGATGTTCGAATTTGGCATTTTGATCGAATTCAGGCGACGTGTTGATCTGGGATGGTCGGGATTCCTCCAGATGATGGAGAAGTTGTAATATCCCGGAAATTTTAACAATATCAATTTAATAATCTGTTGAATAATTAAATTGATATGGATAATCTTTGATAATAAAATTTGAATTTAATTTAATAATCTGATTAAATTAGTATTAATTGATGATTTTATCTTTTAAAAGTTAATAAGATATTTTCTATTTGAATATATATATATTTATTTATATATATTGTAAATAGAAGCTTTGGTAAATTGGAAATTTATATTTAATTTAATCTGGACATTTCAAAGATATTTAAATAAGTAATTTTATAGTTTTAAAATACTTCAGGTAAATATTTAATTGGTTTAAGATATTTTTAACTTAAGTTTAAATAAATAAGATTTACAAAAATTGGTTTGTTTTATTTCTTTTAAATATTTCTTGATAATATAATCTCTTGTTTAAATTATAAAATATGTTATTTTCAAATAACAAGTATAATGTATTATTTTTAATATGTATGAATTTTAATGCTAAAAGGAATTGTTATTTTAAATTGAATAAATAGTGTATGTAAATATATATAACTTAACTTTTAAATTCAATCTTAGGATTTAATTTTATTTAAATTTGAATTTAAAGTTTTGAAGTTCAAAAGAATAAATATTTAAATTGTTGGATATTATAATATTTGTATAAACTTATATTTATAAAATATAATTAGTTTTTGGTTTCTCTTTAAAAAGATATATATATATAGATAAGTGATTAAATAAATAAGAAAAGGGCTTTTTAATTACTTTTAAAATAAATAGAATTATGAATAAATACTTAAAAGACAAGTGTCATTTATCTAAAGCCTTTGTAAAACATGTGTAATTTAAGTAACAAATGTATAGGACAAGTGTCCTTAATTATTTTTATTTTCTTTTATTTTTATAAATCATAAATTTACTTACATATGAACATTTGCATATCTTCATTTCATTCTTTCTATTTCTCCTTTTCAAAACAAGATAACTAAAAACCTCTTTCTCTAAACAAATCTGAAACAAATCAGTAATCCATATTCCCCAAAACTTCTTTCTCTAAAACAAATCTGAAAATCAGTAATCTAATGCCTCAACCCAAAATCAATCCCTATAATCTCATTTTCAAATCAAAGATCTGTAATCATCTCAAAAGCCCTGTTGCATTCATTTGCAATCTGGAAACAACTCAAGCCAGTCTGCATTCATTCTTCAAATCTGGAAGCAACATGCATGTAATTCAAAGCAGTTTAGAATTAAATTCAAGCCTGCATGCAAGTTTCAGTAGCAATCACTCAAGTTTTAAATCTTCCTCAAAACATAAGATCTGTAACCAAGTTACAGATCTGAAATCAAGAAGCTTGCATTCATTTTAAATCTGGAATCAACTCAGAGAACTGCCTGCATTTTTCATCTCTGGAAGCCTGCAGTTGTTCTTCAAGACTGTCTGTAACCAAGCTTCAGTAGCATGCAAAGCTTCTGGGGATTTAAAGCAATTTAAAGATTCAACAATTCAAGTTTTAAAATCAAATTCAAGAAGCTTGCCAGTCTACAGTTTCAAAAACTATTTTCAAAATAAGGCTCTGCCTCTGTTTCATCTTTAATCAAGTGAGTAACATTTTTACTTAAATTAACTTAGGAAATTATGATGCATGTCTAATTCTGTGATAAATAGTGTTTGGATGTGAATGTTTGTTTATATGTATGTGTTTGAGAAATGCTTTGTGAAATTATGTAAGTGTGCATATCTGTAGTTGTTAAACACCTCAGGTCATAGTTTCAACCCTCTGCCTTGAAAACTGTAAACATGAGATACCTTTGTTTAATGGATATGACTTAAGTTTTAAGTAGACTTGGGGTGTATGTCTGGAATGTGTTGCTATGATTGTTTTAAGGTTCTGGAAACATATGAGTATGTTCAGATAAGCTATTGTGATCACCTCTGTTTAAAATTTTAGAGATTTAAAACTTAGTTTTAACTCAAATCTCTTCTCACTCAAATCTTCTGTAGGCTTAAGTATTTTAAACAAAGTTGTTGTTTAAAACTAAACCAAGCTTTAAAGACATTTGCAAGAATTTAGATAGAAACACTGTCTGGAAGAAGAAATCACAGAGGAATTTGAAAAGTGTTAAAAACCAAATATGGAAATTTGTTGATACAATCATATATCTGAAATAGTAGTTGAAAGTTAGGATTTTTAAGATCAAGTTCACAATTTTTAATGTAGTATTGAATGGGTTATTTGGGTTCGTCTGGAAATCATGTTTTCGAGCATTTCCGATGATCACGTGGTCGAGGGTGGTCGGGCTTGTGAGAGGTGATGGAGGAGCCTATGGGGATGACTGGAAAATTTGTCGTAGATGGTCATGGCTACGGTGGGGGAAATGGTTGGTGTTCGAAGTTTTTAACCCTAGTTTTACTGCGGCTAGAAGAAGTGATCAATTCGACAAATATAATTGATCGAGTGACTTGGGGTTTTGGTTTTTAGAGGAGGATGGGTTGTCGAAGTCGTCGCTGGAGTTTCAAAGGTGATGGTGGCCGGAGATGGGAGGAATCGCCGTTGACAGGTTTTGGTGGGAGTTCGATTTTCTGTTCCAGGTTTGGGATAGCAGGCTCGTTTTTGCTTTCGAATTCATTTTGACAATCAGATGAGCGTGGAAATGTACAGAGATGATTGTCGATGTGGGAAGATCACCGGAGGTGGCTGGCGATAGTCGGAGAGTGGTGCACGTGCACGGTGACATCGAGATATCTGGTGAGTCTGGGATTTTAACAGTGAGGCTACTCGGGTTTTTCTCGGGTTTTGTTCGTGAGAGTCTCGGAGGAATTAGGGATGCGACTCGAAGTATAATAGGCTGGGCTCGAGTACTTTTGTGTTGACAGGTTATTAAACTGTCTGGTTTTTAAAACTTTAAACTGGTTTTAAATTTGTAAATTTTAAACTAGAATTCAAATCAAAGTTTAACTACATAGATTCAAGTTGGTTTTGAATCTTAAAGGTATGAAATAAATAAGTTATAAATTTATATGTTTTAAATAGGTTTTAAATGATAGTTAGATTTAATTAAATGTTTAAAAATAAAAAGGAAATTGGTTTAAACTCTTCTTAAATTTCTTTTATAAAATATAGAATTTTTAATAAGTAAAAGTTTTTAAATTGGTTAAAAACTTAGTTAAAAATAAATTGGAATTCATTTTAAATACAGAATTTAAAATGAAATTTAAAAGTAGATTTGAAATGGATGTTTCAAATATAAATTGAAAATTGTAACGCCCCACCTCTATACCCACGCTAACCAAGAACACTACGATGTAGTGCTGTCAATTAGCGCGGAGAATAAGGCTGTGGAGGAGCGACCATCCATGTAACTTCTTTGTGCGAGCATCGATACGTCAGATAGAATAGAATGCATATCTTTTAAGGAGGAAATCCGACATACCGATACAAACACAAAGCTATCACACGGTGGCTATATATAATCTTCGGAAACAAACATAGAAGTAATCATAACATAAATCAGTCACAGACATCCATATCACAAAGGCGGAAGAAGATATGAATAAATATATATATCACAAGAAAGTGTACATCAGAGTAGTGGTCGGAAAGATCCACGATAATACAAAAGAATAGCATCACGTGCTATACAAAAGAATAAGTACACAACATAGAGTCTATATCTCAAAGGTGTACATCCAAAAACTACTAATCTAGGTAGTTAGCCAAAAGTCAGAATAATCCTGAAGAGAAGTCAAGCAGAAGCACCTGTAACATCTCGGTCTGACCCGAGTATTATTTATAAGAAAATAATAAATGGATCAGTCTAACTATAAATATCAGATGATATGGTATACAGTAAAAGGCATGACATGAACATGTAATAACCATAGCGACATACTACTATAAGTATGTAAATGATAATCAACAAAAGATTAATCAATATCACAAGAATCTTCTCAAAGATAAAATAGGGTATCATACCCTAAACTTGTATTCATAACAAGTCAATAACACATGAATTCACCAATGCACAAAAACTGATATCATATCAATGAAAATCATGAAAATTGGTGAAGCACAAAATTCCAGAAATCATCATCAGAAATCCAGAAAACACATAAAAAGGGGGGAGGCCTAACACATGAATGGGAGCATGAAAACTCACCTACGCGTAAACACATGACGAGAAGATATCTCATGGAAGCTATCCATTAAATTTTCACACAGGAATGGCCCGAAGACCGTAGGAAATGTGATGGCGAAACATCACATAATCGGGGTATAGTCTCCCACGTAGACAAAGAGACATCGCTCAATCGCTAGTCTAAATCACAAAAATGACCGTCATGATCATAAGGAAGTGTCAATCACACCAAGCTAGTAAATATATGAGTTTAGCTTCATGTCCCATAACCACTTGCTTAACTTAAATATTTACGAACAAGCTGTAAATCTTCACTAGGAAATTGTCACAAAAAGGGTTCAATCGAACAAGTCCAAGAGCTAACCGACGAAGTGAACGCAAGCGTTTCATACCACTCGTTTTACTAAGTCGTTTAAGTCGATTTCTCATTCGAGTGAAGTAAAGGCTTGTATATACTAGTAGATTGAAAATCGGTTTGAGAAAACGAACTTTTGATATTTAAAATAGTGTTGAAATCGCTTTGATGAAAGAGTTTTGATATTTACTATTAGTATTGAAACCTTCATATATCTTTAAAATGACAAGTCATTAAAACGATTGTAGAAACAAATCAATTCACGTTCGAAGACGTGAGTAAAGTCCAAAGAAGTCAATCCCAAAACCATCAAAGTAGAAATTCTGATAAATGCTTTGTCAGATAAGATTGCCTACGCAGAGTAATTCGGGGTTCGACCTAGTGAAGGCAAGCTGGTCCAGCGACCTAAGGAAAAGTAGGTCATACGACCTAAGAGTTCACGCGACCTAACAAGGCTAAGGATAAGGTCGGAGACGACCTACGACTTAACAAAGTCCTGCGACCTAAGGAAAATCGCGACCTAAAAAGACCAAGTGTAAGGTCGGCGACGACCTAACTTGAACGACTTAACTGGGGGATAAGTCGGAGACGACCTACGACTTAAGGTTTAACTCGCGAACGACTTAACTTGGCCTGGGGATTATAGGTCGGCAACGACCTAAGACATAAGGTTTAACTCGCGAACGACTTAACATCTTGCCTGGGAATTATAGGTCGGCAACGACCTAAGACTTAAGGTTTAACTCGCGAACGACTTAACTTTTTTGGCTGGGAATTATAGGTCGGCAACGACCTAAGACTTAACAAAATTCGAGCGACTTAACTTTGCCTGGAGATTATAGGTCGGCAACGACCTAACGTTTTGCCTGGGGATTTTAGGTCGGCAACGACCTAACGTTTTGCCTGGGGATTTTAGGTCGGCAACGACCTAAGATTTTGCCTGGGATTTATAGGTCGGCAGCGACCTAAGTTTTTGCCTGGGATTTATAGGTCGGCGACGACCTAAGACTTAACTCGCAGGTGACCTAAGACTTAACTCGCAGGTGACCTAAGACTTAACTCGCAGGCGACCTACGACCTATGGATGGACGACCTAACTCCGAACGAGCTAAAAATGGCCAGAACGACCTAGTAGCAGTTTTTTCACCAAAATCACTAAAATTTGGAATTTTTCGCCAATCCAATCCAAACCAAATGCAACAAACATGCTAAAGTGATGAGGAATCATTCCCAACAGTCCAATGACGATTATAGGCAAGATGTGAGATCAAAAATCTCACCTTTTCACGGAATTTGATGAAGATGGAGATTTGAGAGCAAAGCAAGAACACCAACAAGCTTGAATCAATGGTCTTCACGTGAATTTGATGTTGAATCTCGGATTTGCAATGGAATTTGTGTTTGGAGTTTTAATTTCCACTTCCCACCACCATTTTTGAGAAAGCTTCAAGTGTTTTGATAGAGTGAGGAAGATGGTTGGGCTGAACTAAAGGGGTGCAGTCCAAACCAAAGTCAAAGGCGGGAAAAAGTGTTGAAAATTTCACTATCTCCAAACATATCGAAGTTTACACTCAAAAAGAACGCAAACGTCATTTTGAACTCAATGGGGGTGGTCTCGAGTCCTAATTTGACCGTATGCAAAAAGTAGCTTTTCGGACTAACATCCGACTAACGATAAAATATTTAAATAAAATATTTAAATATAGAATCGATAGATATGCGGGTTGTTACAAAAATGATAACTTGTTTATCAATAAGAATAAAGTTTATCTTAAAATAATTAAAGACTTGTGTTTATTTAATTTATTTGGAGATTTAATAGATAATTTAATTTGTAGTTAGGGATTATAAATTAGAGTATTAATTAATGGTTAGGAATTAATTAATAAGTAATTAAATATTAATTAAGTTATGGTTAACACTTAATTAATTTAGTAATTAGAGATTAATAAATTGGTTACTAAGATTTATTAATTTAGAATTAATAATAATTAATATAAGTTAATTACTTAAGGAAAGTAATTAAATAATAGTTAATGAAGTCATTAACTATGGATTATTAAATAATTAATTAATAGGATTAATTTAATAGTTAATTAGATTAATTAATTTAAAGATAATCAATTATAGAATTTGTTTAAATGTAATTACTTATTGGAAGTAATTAAGAATTAATTACTTATTGTAATTAATTGAAGTCAATTTGATTTAGTTAAATTAATTAATTAAGTTTAATTAATTTAGAATAATCAAGAGATGATTTGATAATAATTACTTAATGTAATTATTAAGGTAAGATTATTTAGGGGAGTAAATAATAAGATTATTACTGGAAGTAATTAGTTGAATAATGATTTTATTAATAGAAGTAATTTGAGTTAATTACTTTGGAAAAAATTAATCAAGGGATTAATTAAAGAATCAATTAAGGAGTAATTAATTTAGTTAATGACAGTAATTAAGGGTAATTAATTACTGATTGAAGATTAATCAAGGTGATTAATAAATGTTGTTTAATTAAAGATTAATTACTTAATGTAATTAATTTAATTGAGTAATTAATAATTAAGTTGTAATTAAGGATCATTAATTAATATAATTAATGATGTAATTAAGAATTGATTAATTAAGTAATAATTAATAAATGAAGTAATTAATTAATGTAATTAATTAAGGATTAATATAATTAAATATAGTTGATTAACTTAATAAATTTTAGTTAATTAATTAATGAAGTAATTAAAGGTTAATTACTATAAGTGGTTAAGGATAATTAATTTAAATAATTAATTAAAGATAAATTACTTGAATGTAATCAAAAGATAATTAATCAAGATGATTAATTGAAATGAATTATTAGAGGATAATTAATTAATTGATTGTAATTAATTAATGGTTAAGTAAGAAGGATTTCTAAAATGAAGTAATTAATTTAATTCAATTTAAATTAAGATGATATAAATCATTACTTATGAATGGGTGTTAGTATTGGATACTTGACTTTGATTGATATCTCTGATGAGATATATGCTGTGTGATATGGATGTTAGTTGAATTGTATGGACTATCTGATAATGTTGATTATCTGTTGTAAATTATATTTCTTTGTGTATAAAGATAATGAATTAAATTGTTTTAACCTTTAAAACAACTTGGCCTTAAAAGATACGCTTTGGATTTCGATGAGACCGGGATCGGGTTTGCTACATTACAACGTGATAGGGGGTTCTCGCTTCGCGGTTTGGTGGCGAACGGGAGACTCTTACCCCTACATGTCCCTGAGAGGTAAAGGTCTTGTGAGGGTTGGTTGCGAGTCGAGAGGCTGGCCGTAAAAGCAAATTCGAGGTATCATTGTATGCCACGGTGGGTCTGGGATGGTTGCAAAGCCTACCAGTCGCCACTGGCTCGTCCCGTTACAGTGGTATCAGAGCACTAGGTTGAGTGAATACCTAGGTTCGGAAGGATTGTTCATTAGAGATAGGATCTGTAGCAACCTATTTGAGTCTGAGTATATCTACATACGAGAGCGCGTATTTGTTAGTTATATAAAACGGTTTTATATTGTGTTAATTGATTGGTTGAGTGGTATATGGATTCTGGTCAATACGAGTAGCTAACGTTATTGATAGGGATCTCTAAACACTTGACCAGGCCAACGGACACAATATTGTTTTAAAAAGGTGAAATAATTTTACCCAGATATATTTTCTATATATAAAAAAAAATGTATCATTTTAAATGTATATGGTATTTGTATTGATTGTTTGAGATGATAATAATTTATCATCTAGGATTAGGAGTCTGAGTGTTGAGGTTGGAAGTGTATTTGTCGAGACTGTAAACCTAATACTGTCTCGAGTAAGCTTTGCTGTGGTGAAGGATTTCATCGATCTCCGAAGGAAACTGTAATGGTTCGGAGTTTATCTGTGATAACCCGGATTTTTGGACATTTGTTAATTTATAATTAACTAAATTAATTAATAAAATAATTATAGATTGGACAAATAAATCTGATAATAAATATTTATATTTGGATAAATATTTATTTGATCATATCTTAATATAATCACTTAGAATTTACAAATTTTTCTTTTAAATCAAATGATAATGTGTTGATATAAGAATATATATATGAGTAGAAATTAAATTAGAATTTGAACTTGAATTAGAAATTCAAAGAATAAAACATCTTGGAGAATAAATTGGATTTAATAATATATCTATATATGATTATATTTGGTATATAATCAGTTATATATCATTTTTTTTAAAGTTTTATATAGATAAATATAAGAGAAGTTTAAATAATTAAAACACTTAAGACATTTATAAATATAAAACTAAATTGGAAATATTATGAACATATATATATATAACATATTTATACATGAAAATACAAATGTAAGCCAAAGATTTATCTAAATACAAGTGTAAATTAATTATAGCATGCTAATGACACTTGTAAGCCAATTGAACAAGTGTAATTTATTTTCTTTTTATTTTAAATTAAGCTAAGTTATATAACATATTTCTATCCCTCTCTTTCATTTTTTTTTTCTCATTTATCTTCATTATCAAAAGAAAGAAAAAAATAATCTGTAACTTAAAACTTGAGGAGAAAAAAACAAATCAAACCTACAACTATTTCCAATCTGAAGCAAGCAAAGAATCAGTTCAAATCATCAAGCAAGGTTAATTCAATAACTCAGTAAGTAAATCAAGATCAAGAAGCAAAACAAAATTGCCAGTTTCAAAAAGCAGTTTCAGGATTTCAAGCTTGGCTCTGTTATCTTTTACAGGTGAGTAAATCATCAAAAAAAATCAATCTGTTGTATGATTGTGCTTGTGATCCAATTTAAGTAGTGATTGCATGTATAAATTAAAGTGCTTTGTGTGTATGTAAATATGGATTATTATGTGCATGTTGAGTAAGTATATTTAGATAAGTCTCTGTATGAATAACAGGGACATGCATGTCCAAATTAATTCAATTCCTCTCCATATATTCAAATTCAGGTTATAATCTTTAAAGTAAAGATGTGTATTTGGATGAAACATCATTTTTAAAAATATTTTCAAGAATATAAATCGAATGATTATTTTGAAAAGGGGAATAAACAGTGATGATAAATTTGAATTAGAAAACCAATCATTTAAAATATAAGTTTTGATTACATAACCTGAATCGTACTAGAAATTGTTGAATTTTGAGATTGATTTCAAGATTTGTAAGTGGGTAAGCCAAGAGATATCTTGAATGGAACGATATTGGGGGTAATGTCAATTCTCATCGATCGGGGAAGATATAATCATCGAAGTTTTGGCTGGAGCAAGCTTGGATGTAGAGGCTCTTGGGAAAAATGGGTTTAGGATTTCTGGATCACTGAGGAGGTCGAACTGCATCGATGTAGGGTTTTAGGCTGAGTTGTGGATGTGGTTGTTTGCAGGACATTCGCGGTGACATGATAGCATCGGGGTGGATCGGTGATTGGGGAAAAGAAGTAGGAGGCCAAGGCGAAGGATTAGACGAAGTTGTGGGTTTCCTGGTAGTCTCTGGTGGCGAAACGAGTCGATTCATGGTGGTTCAGTTTTGGTTCCAGGAGATGATGATCTGCTCGATTTCGATCTACGGTGGTATCATGGATTTTGGAAGGCCAGTTGGTTTGGGATGGTCGTCGTCGACGTGTCGAGGTAGGCGAGGTTGGTCAGAGACGATTTGAACTCCGGTGTACGTGCACACGTATACGCCTGTGTCTGGGTAGTTTAGTTTGGGGAAGAAGGCTGTGGCTCGGGGATTACTCGAGTTTTTCTCGCGTTTGTCTCGGGATGGAAGGTGATTCGCGTGTGACTCGGGGAGATAGCGTGTTGGATCGGGGAGGGAAACGAAGTTGTCTCGGGTTAAAGTTTTTAACAGTAAGTTTTTATTTTATTTTACTAAAAACAGATTTTATTTTTGAAGTCAAACTGTTTTAAAAAGGAAAAGATGTTGTACTTAGTTCAAGTACACATGGGTTAAACCCAAAGTAAAATGTTTAACCAGTCTTTAAATTTAAAATAAAGTAAGTTTTAAATTTTTAAGTTAAATAAATTTCTTGAATTTCATTTCTTTGAAATGAATTGTTTGTATAAATAAATTGTATGATTTGTTTTAAATGTTTTAAGTTAGATCCTTAAAGTTATTTTCAAACTTAGTTTGAAATATAAAAGAAATTTATAAGGAAATGTTTTATCTTAAAACTTAATATAAGTTGATAACAAATGTAATAATTAAAGAATGATTTATTAATTGAATTAGTTAATGAATAACGATTTATAAATTAACAATTAAAGTTTTCAAAATAAAAATTATTAACTTGAAACTAAGGATTGTTAATTTTATAAGTAAAGGAAAGTGAATTATATTTAAAACTTAATTAATGTTTTAATTTAGTAAAGTTAGTTGTTAAGATGCTAGATGATTTGATAATAATTACTTAATGAAATTAATAGATTATAATTACTTAGGGAGGTAATTAATGGATAATTACCGAATATAATAAATTGAATAGGTGATTTATTAATGAGAGTAATTTAGATTAAATTACCTTATATAATTAATCAAGGGATTAATTAGAAATAATTAATTAAGGAGTAATTAAATTATTTGATAAAGTAATTAAGAGTAGTTAATTTCTGGATGTTATTAATCAAGGGTGATAAATAATTAGGATAAATAATTAATTAATGAAGTAATTAAAGGTTAATTACTGTATTTGGTTAAGGATAATTAATCGTGGAATTAATATAGGGTTAATTACTTAAATGTAATTAAAGGATAAATAGAATGATATTGGAAGCCTTTGATAAATTGTTATCCCTAATATGTGGTTCGTATTGCTATGTGATATGATACGTTTGATTTAAAACTGTGATGATGTGGCTATCTATTGATGATGAATTACTGTGACATACTGTATTTAAAGTAGAATTGTATTTCACCTGAATAATTTAAGTTAAGTTGACATTGGTTTCGAAGAGACCGGAGTCGGGTATTAGTAAATACCCGAAACCACTTCGATTTTTTTATAGATCGATATGTGAAGTAAGTATTGAGCATATCAAGTAATGAACTCATAGTGAAGTAAGAGTTACCCGGGATTTAAATAAGTAAATTTGCATTGGTATTTTCATATTAGATGGTTTACTCACGCTGGTTTCCAGCCTGACCCGGGTGTTACTTTGATGTAATGCTCGGGTCAACGGAGTATTACAGATTTCAGGTAAGGACGTTCCGGAGCTCAGGAGGCGAGCTGGATGACAGGAACGTATGGAGTATATTCCGCTGTGATATATTATAGTTGTTAGAGACATGTTAATTCTAACTGTCTAGTATATTTGTGAATGTTGTAACTCTGATGTATTAAAATGTAATTAACAAATACAGTTTTCTTTGTATAACTGATATTATTATTTGATATTGTATTTTGATCCGCTGCGAATGTGAGAATCTGTGTCTTGTTCTGTTTCTTTCTTCTATCTCTTTTCTTTTTCTTCTAACTATCTGGAATTTTCGGGTTCGAAATTTCCGGGTCATTACATTTGGTATCAGAGCTGAAGGTTAAGCGAGAACCTTGGCTCTGTTGGGATTACTCATTAAGGATAGGGTCAATAGTACCCTAGAATGAGTTGAGTGTATATATATATATATATATATATATATATATGAGAGCGTACTTGTTATTTTCTTATATAAAGGTTTTAAAATGGTTTTAAAAATAAATGGTTTTTATATAAGTTTATCTTTTGATATATATAAAAATAATTTTCTAAATATTAAATATATTAAAGAAATTGGTTGTTAAATTAATTGGAATTAAATAAGATAATGAGAATTGAGTAGTAATGGTAATACAACCAAATTAAATTGAATGAAGATAAGTTTGAAATGGATCCAAACTGAAATAAAAAAATCCAATTAGAATTGAAGATAATTTAAAATTGTGAAATTTTAAATCTAAATCCAGAAAACTTGAAATTATTTTAAAGGAATTTGTTTTAAATTAAAACCGAAGGTGGTTTAAAATTTTAAGGTATAACTTGGTGTGTAAAGGAAATAAATATGTATAAATGAGGATATATGTAACAACCCGCATATCTATCGATTTTATATTTAAATATTTTATCGTTAGTCGGATGTTAGTCCGAAAAGCTACTTTTTGCATACGGTCAAATTAGGACTCGAGACCACCCCCATTGAGTTCAAAATGACGTTTGCGATCTTTTTGAGTGTAAACTTCGATATGTTTGGAGATAGTGAAATTTTCGTCACTTTTCCCACTTGTGACTTTGGTTGGGACTGCACCTTCTTAACTCAGCCCAACCCCCTCTTCTCTTCATCACTTCATCAAATACTTCAAGCTTCTTCAAAAATGGTGGAGGGAAAGAGAAATTAAAATTCCAAGCTCGAGATCCTTAGTAAATTCAGCATCAAACTCCGAATTCAAGGTGAAGAACATAGATTCAAGCTAGGGGTTGATTCTTGCTTTGCTCTTAAGCTCTCCAACATCAATTTTGTGGAAAAGGTGAGATTTTTAATCTCACATCTTGCCTATATTGTCATTGGGTTGTTGGGAATGATTCCCCATCGCTTTAGCATGCATATTCGCTTTTGGTTTGGATTAAATTGGCGAGAAACCCAATTTTTCAGCATTTTTGGCAAAATCTGGGCTATAGGTCGTACTGCCTCAAAGCCTCTGTCTGCAGATTTTCGTTCTGGTGCTAGGTCGCTCACGAGTTAAGTGTTAGGTCGCTCACGAGTTAAGGACTTAGGTCGTTCGCGAGTTAGCACTTAGGTCGTTCTGGCCATTTTTAGCTCGCTCGGAGTTAGGTCGCTCATCCATAGGTCGTAGGTCGTATTCGACCTTAAGTCGTTAGGTCGTATCGACCTTAGGTCGTTAGGTCGTATAGCCCTTAGGTCGTGCACCTTTAGGTCGAAGCATTTTAGGTCGCTTCCCCTGGACCTCGTTAGGTCGTTCACTTTAGGTCGCATGGTCTTGTTCCCCAGTTAGGTCGTAGGACCTGTTAACTGTTAAGTCGTAAGACTTTTTTTTCCTTAGGTCGCAAGACCTTAGGTCGCGAACCAGTTAGGTCGCACCATCCTTAGGTCGCGAACCAGTTAGGTCGCGCACCCTCCTTAGGTCGCGAGTTTTAGGTCGAATACCTCTGTTAGGTCGCTCGCGAGTTAACCCTTAGGTCGCTCGACACTTCAGACAATTAGGTCGTTCGCCTATCTTAGGTCGCGAACCCTGTTAGGTCGCGCATTTTCTTAGGTCGTGACCACTTAGGTCGCGCCTCACTGTTAGGTCGCGCACTTCGTTAGGTCGCTCGCGAGTTAGTACTTGATCGTTTAACATGTTCTTCTGCTAGGTCGCACGGCAGTCTTCCCTTAGGTCGTATGACCTACTTTTCCTTAGGTTGCTTGACCAGCCTGCCTTCACTAAGTCATACCGTGACGGGGCGCTGCCCCGCACCCCGCCGTGGGCGCTGCCCCCTGGACCCCCACGACCTGACCGGGCAGGTCGAACCCCGTATTACTCTGCGTAGGCAATCTCGTCTGAAAAACATTTATCAGAATTTCTACTTTGATGGTTTTGGGATTGACTTCTTTGGACTTTACTCACGTCTTCGAACGTGAATTGATTTGTTTCTACAATCGTTTTATGACTTGTCACTTTAAAGATATATGAAGGTTTCAATACTAATAGTAAATATCAAAACTCTTTCATCAAAGCGATTTCAACACTATTTTAAATATCAAAAGTTCGTTTTCTCAAACCGATTTTCAATCTACTAGTATATACAAGCCTTTACTTCACTCGAATGAGAAATCGACTTAAACGACTTAGTAAAACGAGTGGTATGAAACGCTTGCGTTCACTTCGTCGGTTAGCTCTTGGACTTGTTCGATTGAACCCTTTTTGTGACAATTTCCTAGTGAAGATCTACAGTTTGTTCGTAAATATTTAAGTTAAGCAAGTGGTTATGGGACATGAAGCTAAACTCATATATTTACTAGCTTAGTGTGATTGACACTTCTTTATGATCGATGATGATCATTTTATGGTTTAGACTAGCAATGTGCGATGTCTCTTCGTCCGTGTGTCGGACTTGCCTTCGGGCCATCCGTGTGTTCGGAAAATTTAAATGGATAGCTTCCATGAGATAACTTCTCGTCCGTGTGTTCGGACTTCCCCCTTTTAGTGATTTCTGGATTTCGTGTGTTGATTTCTGGGATTTGTTCTGGATTTCGTGTGTTGATTTCTGGATTTAGTGCTTCACCAACTTTTGTGGTTTCCACTGATATGATATCAGTTTTTGTGTATTGGTGAATTTGTGTGTCATTACCTTTTTATGTGTTTGGATCTTTGAGAAGATTCTTGTGACATTGATTAATCCCTTGTTGATTATCATTTACATACTTATAGTAGTATGCCATCATGGTTATTATATGTTTATGCCATACCCCTTATCCTATATCACGTCATCTGATATTTATAGTTAGACTGATCCGTTTATTATTTTCTTATAAATAATACTCGGGTCAGACCGAGATGTTACAGGTGCTTCTGCTTGACTTCTCTTCTGGATTACTCTGACTTTTGGCTAACTACATAGATTAGTAGTTTTTGGTTGTACACCTTTGAGATATAGACTCTATGTTATGTACTTATTCTTTTGTATAGCACGTGATGCTATTCTTTTGTATTATAGTGGATCTTTCTGACCACTACTCTGATGTACACTTTCATGTGATATATATTTATTCATATCTTCTTCCGCCTTTGTGATATGGATGTCTGTGACTGATTTATGTTATGATTATTTCTATGTTTGTTTCCGAAGATTATATATAGCCACCATGTGATAGCTTTGTGTTTGTATCGGTATGTCGGATTTCCTCCTTAAAAGATATGCATTCTATTCTATCTGACGTATCGGTGCTCGCACAAAGAAGTTACATGGATGGTCGCTCCTCCACAGCCTTATTCTCCGTGCTAATTGACAGCACTACATCGTAGTGTTCTTGGTTAGCGTGGGTATAGAGGTGGGGCGTCACAATATACATTATATTAAAGGTGATTTGAAATAAACTCTAAGTATTGAGTTTTAAATTTTTCCTTGGAATGTGATGTGAAAACCTAAAGTGAATAAGTTTTTAAACTTAAGTGGGAAGATTTTTAATAAGAAGTTTAAAATTTGAATGGGAATTCAATTTGGGTAAAGATAAATTGAATTTAACTTAAGGAAAGTTAAATGAGTTTAGAATGAACAACTTGAATTAGAAATTTCAAGATGAAATTAAAATTTAACTTGGGAAGTTAAATGGTTGATTAAAATGGGAGTTATGAGTGATCTCAAATGGGTTTGAGATTTGGAAATTGAAAATGGATAATAAATTATAATCTGAAATTTAATTGTTTTTAAATTCTTATTTGAACTTTATAATAAGTTAAGTAAAGATAATCTTAAAATGGAATTTTGGAATTTGGATCCAGAATTAAATGGTTTAAAGATTTAAGTTGTTAAATTAAAAATTAAGGTTGATTTGATTTAAAAGTAAAGGTTAATTTGATTTAAAGGATTAAATCAACATTTAAAATTTAACTCGAATTTATATAATTCGAGATAGTTTAAAATTGAGATTTAAATTGAATTAGTTCAACTGAAATTGATTTAAATAAATGGGAATTGTGATTTAAGATGAATAAGTTTAAAATTCAAATGGAAGGTTTGAATTGAATTAATTTGAAATAAAAATTGAAGATTGAATGAGTTCAGATTCAAATGGGAAATTGGGATTAATTCACATAGAAATTGAAATGATTAGAAATTGAAGTGGATTCAATTTGAAATTAGTTTGAATAATTTGAAATTGTAATTAAAGTGAATATGTTTAAAATCAAATGGAATTTGATTTGAATTTGGAAAGGAACTAAGATTAATTCAACTTGAATTAGGATTGAATTAAATTCAATGGAAATTGAAGTATTGAGTCAATTTAAATGGAAGTAGAAATTTAAATTGAATTGATGGGAAATTGAACGGTTTGACTCTGGACTATTTTCAAAGTAAATTGTTTTAATATAAACCTATTTTTTTCCAAACTATTTATTATACAATCTTTCTTCTTAAACCCCAAACTATCTTATACTTATTTTACAATTATTTTGGAACCATTTAACTATTTTGAAACTGTCTTATAAACTAATTATTATTTTTCAGTTACTTATATCTAATCACTATTTTAAAAACTATTTTGCAATTATCTAACTATTTTATACCTACTTAACTATTTTACAGCTATTTTACAAACTAATAACTATTTTTCAACTACTTATCTATTTTAAACTCTTTCAAGCTATTTTTAAATTTAAATTGGTCAGAGTTCAAACTGTTTGTAATTAAAGTAATAACTCAATTGGAAATGGAAGCAATTGAGAATAAATGAATGGAATTAAAGGAAATGTGAATAGAAAAGAGAATTGATTTGGCTAATAATCAATGAAGTTAAATACGTAGGATGAACGTATATTATTCTATTCGCATAGTGGTTTGATCCAGATTCGAGCACAGAATTTCGAGATAATATTATCGATCCGAGTTGGGATTTTTCGCTCGATTTTCGACGGCGAACCTGGATATGGGTTTTTGATTGGTTCTGGATATTCTCTATCATAGTTGTGACTATGCAAGGAGAATGACGGTTTCTAATCAAGAAACCAGATCTGAGTCCGCACTAGGAAGTCGGGTGGACGATACTAGTTCGGAAGAGAAATTGTGTGATCGAGTGAGCGATCAAATTGATATAGCGTACGGATGATATGTGTACATCGTACGGGGTTGAATGAAATTGGCATTAAAAATTTGTTGATAAGAAATTTGAAATGGTTTTTGAAATGAAAAGTATATTTTGTGAAATATAATAGAGTTGAATATTTCTGTGGTTAGAACTCATTTTATAGAAAAGTGATATGGTTAATAACTTTATAAAAGAGTAATCAAATTTGAATATTTGATTGGAATAAACAAAGTTATATATCTTTGTTAAATAAGATAAATCTTCCCTTGATAAATCTATTGCCAGAAGAAAAGGGTTTTAAATATTTGAAGTATAAAAGAGGTTTTATACAAGTTGAAATGATCCAAAGATTTTCAAAGTTATATATAGCTATATATATATAAAGGGTTTTATAAGAATGATTTTGGAAAAGGTTTTGGGAACCTATGGATTTCTTAAAAGGCTTTTTGATTTTTGGGAAAATCAATTTTGGATTTTGAAAAGCCTAGTTTGAGAATTATCGATTTTGATAATCGATTTTGTGTAAAGGAGATTTTGATAAATCATAAAGGGTATGATTTGAAGATACTATAAGTATATAGTATAAAGTGTTTTGAAAATAGCTCTGGGAAAAAGGGCGCTTCCTTGAAATGAACTTCTCAGGAGTGCCACTGGGTGGTACTGCCTTGAACCCCAAGGGGGGATTCTAAAGTTGATCCTGTGAGGAGTCCGGACAAAACTAGTTCCTGAGGATTATTTGTGTAGCGAAAGACGAGGGGCTGGTGCCCAAAGAGGCATTTGGGTTATGCTGTGACGACAGTTTAACTCAATGTCACTGCGATCTACTGCAGACCATAGCGAAAGTCATGTGTGCCGCTGAGAGCCAACTGTCTACGTTTGATTTTATATCGGTAGACTGTGTCACTATGGTAACATAGCGAAAGTCGTGTGTGCCGCTGAGAGCCAACTGTCTACGTTTGATTTTATATCGGTAGACTGCGACCTATGTGGGAGAAGTTTCATTTTGACAGCGAAATCGTGTGTGCCGCTGAGAGCCAACAGTTACATGGACTTTTGCTGCGACGGCAACGTAACCCTGGAATGTAACTGCGATCTGTTGTGGGTTCCATGGTGTAATCAGTTACATGGACTTTTGCTGCGATGGCAACGTAACCCGTGATGTAACTGTGACCATGGATGGGGGTGATGATTTCCAGAGCATTCTCACCAAAGATATTTCCTCTATTTTCAAAACTGTTTTCTATATTTTCAATAAAATTATTTTCCAAAATATTTTCACTGGGTGTTGAAAACGGGTCTGCTAAGTACTTATAGATTTTCAGTCCTAAGTCTGATCAACGTATGACCGAATTTCTGTGGGAACAAGGATGGACTTGTTAAGACATCGAGTTATAAAAAGTATTTTTATAAAACTATTTTGGTGATATTATATTAATTTTTGAAGTATTTAAAAAAAAATTCTTAATTAAAGAGTTTATAGTTGAAAATGCTTAAAGAATAATTTAACTGGTAATAAGCAATTGTAATTAAAATTCTGGTTACTTTTCTTTTCGGGGACGAAAAGATTTAAAGGGGGGAGGAATGTGATAACCCGGATTTTTGGACATTTGTTAATTGATAATTAACTAAATTAATTAATAAAATACTGAATTATAGATTGGACAAATAAATCTGATAATAAATATTTATATTTGGATAAATATTTATTTGATCATATCTTAATATAATCACTTAGAATTTACAAATTTTTCTTTTAAATCAAATGATAATGTGTTGATATAAGAATATATATATGAGTAGAAATTAAATTAGAATTTGAACTTGAATTAGAAATTCAAAGAATAAAACATCTTGGAGAATAAATTGGATTTAATAATATATCTATATATGATTATATTTGGTATATAATCAGTTATATATCATTTTTTTTAAAGTTTTATATAGATAAATATAAGAGAAGTTTAAATAATTAAAACACTTAAGACATTTATAAATATAAAACTAAATTGGAAATATTATGAACATATATATATAAAACATATTTATACATGAAAATACAAATGTAAGCCAAAGATTTATCTAAATACAAGTGTAAATTAATTATAGCATGCTAATGACACTTGTAAGCCAATTGAACAAGTGTAATTTATTTTCTTTTTATTTTAAATTAAGCTAAGTTATATAACATATTTCTATCCCTCTCTTTCATTTTTTTTTCTCATTTATCTTCATTATCAAAAGAAAGAAAAAAATAATCTGTAACTTAAAACTTGAGGAGAAAAAAACAAATCAAACCT
The DNA here is from genome assembly GCA_030737815.1 of Allium fistulosum. Lineage (NCBI taxonomy): Eukaryota > Viridiplantae > Streptophyta > Magnoliopsida > Asparagales > Amaryllidaceae > Allium > Allium fistulosum. Next base: position 1,153,850,736 of record CM060905.1, read on the forward strand.
ACAACTATTTCCAATCTGAAGCAAGCAAAGAATCAGTTCAAATCATCAAGCAAGGTTAATTCAATAACTCAGTAGGTAAATCAAGATCAAGAAGCAAAACAAAATTGCCAGTTTCAAAAAGCAGTTTCAGGATTTCAAGCTTGGCTCTGTTATCTTTTACAGGTGAGTAAATCATCAAAAAAAATCAATCTGTTGTATGATTGTGCTTGTGATCCAATTTAAGTAGTGATTGCATGTATAAATTAAAGTGCTTTGTGTGTATGTAAATATGGATTATTATGTGCATGTTGAGTAAGTATATTTAGATAAGTCTCTGTATGAATAACAGGGACATGCATGTCCAAATTAATTCAATTCCTCTCCATATATTCAAATTCAGGTTATAATCTTTAAAGTAAAGATGTGTATTTGGATGAAACATCATTTTTAAAAATATTTTCAAGAATATAAATCGAATGATTATTTTGAAAAGGGGAATAAACAGTGATGATAAATTTGAATTAGAAAACCAATCATTTAAAATATAAGTTTTGATTACATAACCTGAATCGTACTAGAAATTGTTGAATTTTGAGATTGATTTCAAGATTTGTAAGTGGGTAAGCCAAGAGATATCTTGAATGGAACGATATTGGGGGTAATGTCAATTCTCGTCGATCGGGGAAGATATAATCATCGAAGTTTTGGCTGGAGCAAGCTTGGATGTAGAGGCTCTTGGGAAAAATGGGTTTAGGATTTCTGGATCACTGAGGAGGTCGAACTGCATCGATGTAGGGTTTTAGGCTGAGTTGTGGATGTGGTTGTTTGCAGGACATTCGCGGTGACATGATAGCATCGGGGTGGATCGGTGATTGGGGAAAAGAAGTAGGAGGCCAAGGCGAAGGATTAGACGAAGTTGTGGGTTTCCTGGTAGTCTCTGGTGGCGAAACGAGTCGATTCATGGTGGTTCAGTTTTGGTTCCAGGAGATGATGATCTGCTCGATTTCGATCTACGGTGGTATCATGGATTTTGGAAGGCCAGTTGGTTTGGGATGGTCGTCGTCGACGTGTCGAGGTAGGCGAGGTTGGTCAGAGACGATTTGAACTCCGGTGTACGTGCACACGTATACGCCTGTGTCTGGGTAGTTTAGTTTGGGGAAGAAGGCTGTGGCTCGGGGATTACTCGAGTGTTTCTCGCGTTTGTCTCGGGATGGAAGGTGATTCGCGTGTGACTCGGGGAGATAGCATGTTGGATCGGGGAGGGAAACGAAGTTGTCTCGGGTTAAAGTTTTTAACAGTAAGTTTTTATTTTATTTTACTAAAAACAGATTTTATTTTTGAAGTCAAACTGTTTTAAAAAGGAAAAGATGTTGTACTTAGTTCAAGTACACATGGGTTAAACCCAAAGTAAAATGTTTAACCAGTCTTTAAATTTAAAATAAAGTAAGTTTTAAATTTTTAAGTTAAATAAATTTCTTGAATTTCATTTCTTTGAAATGAATTGTTTGTATAAATAAATTGTATGATTTGTTTTAAATGTTTTAAGTTAGATCCTTAAAGTTATTTTCAAACTTAGTTTGAAATATAAAAGAAATTTATAAGGAAATGTTTTATCTTAAAACTTAATATAAGTTGATAACAAATGTAATAATTAAAGAATGATTTATTAATTGAATTAGTTAATGAATAACGATTTATAAATTAACAATTAAAGTTTTCAAAATAAAAATTATTAACTTGAAACTAAGGATTGTTAATTTTATAAGTAAAGGAAAGTGAATTATATTTAAAACTTAATTAATGTTTTAATTTAGTAAAGTTAGTTGTTAAGATGCTAGATGATTTGATAATAATTACTTAATGAAATTAATGGATTATAATTACTTAGGGAGGTAATTAATGGATAATTATCGAATATAATAAATTGAATAGGTGATTTATTAATGAGAGTAATTTAGATTAAATTACCTTATATAATTAATCAAGGGATTAATTAGAAATAATTAATTAAGGAGTAATTAAATTATTTGATAAAGTAATTAAGAGTAGTTAATTTTTGGATGTTATTAATCAAGGGTGATAAATAATTAGGATAAATAATTAATTAATGAAGTAATTAAAGGTTAATTACTGTATTTGGTTACGGATAATTAATCGTGGAATTAATTTAGGGTTAATTACTTAAATGTAATTAAAGGATAAATAGAATGATATTGGAAGCCTTTGATAAATTGTTATCCCTAATATGTGGTTCGTATTGCTATGTGATATGATACGTTTGATTTAAAACTGTGATGATGTGGCTATCTATTGATGATGAATTACTGTGACATACTGTATTTAAAGTAGAATTGTATTTCACCTGAATAATTTAAGTTAAGTTGACATTGGTTTCGAAGAGACCGGAGTCGGGTATTAGTAAATACCCGAAACCACTTCGATTTTTTTATAGATCGATATGTGAAGTAAGTATTGAGCATATCAAGTAATGAACTCATAGTGAAGTAAGAGTTACCCGGGATTTAAATAAGTAAATTTGCATTGGTATTTTCATATTAGATGGTTTACTCACGCTGGTTTCCAGCCTGACCCGGGTGTTACTTTGATGTAATGCTCGGGTCAGACCGAGTATTACAGATTTCAGGTAAGGACGTTCCGGAGCTCAGGAGGAGAGCTGGATGACAGGAATGTATGGAGTATATTCCGCTGTGATATATTATAGTTGTTAGAGACATGTTAATTCTAACTGTCTAGTATATTTGTGAATGTTGTAACTCTGATGTATTAAAATGTAATTAACAAATACAGTTTTCTTTGTATAACTGATATTATTATTTGATATTGTATTTTGATCCGCTGCGAATGTGAGAATCTGTGTCTTGTTCTGTTTCTTTCTTCTATCTCTTTTCTTTTTCTTCTAACTATCTGGAATTTTCGGGTTCGAAATTTCCGGGTCATTACATTATCTTTGAAGTGTGGATGAGTAGAGTTGGATCTGTCGATGAGGCAGAAGTAAGAAATGGTATCTTGATACCTCAGGTAATAGTAGCTGTATGATGAGATGCAGTGACTATGGATGTTTCCGAAGATGTTTTTCTTTGGAACAAGTTTAAGGAAGTGTGTATGCTTTGGTATTGTGGCTGAGTTCAGCATGGTGTTTCTGTTTGGTTTGGAGTCCGAGTTTCTCAAAGAGCTTTGGATAAGAGCATCTGTGTCAGCAGTGCAGCTCGGAGTATTCTGTGATGGCAGGAAGTTTTCTGGCTGAGAAGTTTTTCTGGAAGTGAAGTTCAGAAACAGCAGAGTGGATCCATTTCTTCGATAAATTGGATAAATAAGTGTAAGCTGTTCTGATTGGTAAAGAGAGAACAGTCTGTTTGGAATTAGGATGGGTTGATCGCAAAAGTGACTTGCGATTGTCTGAGTGTTCTCTTGGGTTGTCAGAGTTTTTCTAGATGTCTTCAGAGAAGTCAGAAGTTTGTCCGCATCGGAAGGTTGAGTTTTCTTATCGACTGGATTCCATGAGTAATACCGGTGGTTCAGTCTAGTGGAAGGATGTTTCCTAGAGATGGAGTTGGCGAAGCAACTCAAGTTTTGCTGGAGTATCCGAGTTTTCTTTATGGATCAGTGAACCTTATTTCTAGAAATGAGTTGTCCAGTCTGTGTTTGTGTTCTACTTCAGATCAGAATTGAGCAGCGAAAGCAGTTTGGAGTGTATCTCTGGATGGTAGAAGTAAGTTTGGAATCTACTGATGTTGTGAAGTAGAGTTATGTTTGGATCTCGTCTGTGTTCTGACTTAGATAAGTTTTTGGTCTTCGAAATTGAATTGCCAGTTTGGATAATTTGAATTCATTGAGTTTTACGTATCTCCGAGGGAGTACGTATTTGATCTATCTCTGGTTTTAGAATCTGCAGTTTTGGGAAGTTTGGTAGTTGAGTCAGACTCGTCTGTAGTCTGATAGTCTGTTTAGTTCTGTAGATCTAGATGTGTAGGAGATCTATAGCTTAGTAGTTTAGATTGTTTGTAAAGCGAGTATCCCGGTATATATATATATATATATACTTGGGGAAACTCGAGGAATTTTATCTAGAATTTAGTCTAGATAGTTAGAATTGTTTGATTGGATGATTTGGTTGCTATGGTTGTTAGCATATGGATGATAGTAGATGCTTGTGTTTTGAATTTAAATCTTTAATAAGATTATTAAATTACCTTTGTTTAAATTTCGAGGACGAAATTATTTTAAGGGGGGAGGAATGTAATATCCCGGAAATTTTAACAATATCAATTTAATAATCTGTTGAATAATTAAATTGATATGGATAATCTTTGATAATAAAATTTGAATTTAATTTAATAATCTGATTAAATTAGTATTAATTGATGATTTTATCTTTTAAAAGTTAATAAGATATTTTCTATTTGAATATATATATATATTTATTTATATATATTGTAAATAGAAGCTTTGGTAAATTGGAAATTTATATTTAATTTAATCTGGACTTTTCAAAGATATTTAAATAAGTAATTTTATAGTTTTAAAATACTTCAGGTAAATATTTAATTGGTTTAAGATATTTTTAACTTAAGTTTAAATAAATAAGATTTACAAAAATTGGTTTGTTTTATTTCTTTTAAATATTTCTTGATAATATAATCTCTTGTTTAAATTATAAAATATGTTATTTTCAAATAACAAGTATAATGTATTATTTTTAATATGTATGAATTTTAATGCTAAAAGGAATTGTTATTTTAAATTGAATAAATAGTGTATGTAAATATATATAACTTAACTTTTAAATTGAATCTTAGGATTTAATTTTATTTAAATTTGAATTTAAAGTTTTGAAGTTCAAAAGAATAAATATTTAAATTGTTGGATATTATAATATTTGTATAAACTTATATTTATAAAATATAATTAGTTTTTGGTTTCTCTTTAAAAAGATATATATATATAGATAAATGATTAAATAAATAAGAAAAGGGCTTTTTAATTACTTTTAAAATAAATAGAATTATGAATAAATACTTAAAAGACAAGTGTCATTTATCTAAAGCCTTTGTAAAACATGTGTAATTTAAGTAACAAATGTATATGACAAGTGTCCTTAATTATTTTTATTTTCTTTTATTTTTATAAATCATAAATTTACTTACATATGAACATTTGCATATCTTCATTTCATTCTTTCTATTTCTCCTTTTCAAAACAAGACAACTAAAAACCTCTTTCTCTAAACAAATCTGAAACAAATCAGTAATCCATATTCCCCAAAACTTCTTTCTCTAAAACAAATCTGAAAATCAGTAATCTAATGCCTCAACCCAAAATCAATCCCTATAATCTCATTTTCAAATCAAAGATCTGTAATCATCTCAAAAGCCCTGTTGCATTCATTTGCAATCTGGAAACAACTCAAGCCAGTCTGCATTCATTCTTCAAATCTGGAAGCAACATGCATGTAATTCAAAGCAGTTTAGAATTAAATTCAAGCCTGCATGCAAGTTTCAGTAGCAATCACTCAAGTTTTAAATCTTCCTCAAAACATAAGATCTGTAACCAAGTTACAGATCTGAAATCAAGAAGCTTGCATTCATTTTAAATCTGGAATCAACTCAGAGAACTGCCTGCATTTTTCATCTCTGGAAGCCTGCAGTTGTTCTTCAAGACTGTCTGTAACCAAGCTTCAGTAGCATGCAAAGCTTCTGGGGAATTAAAGCAATTTAAAGATTCAACAATTCAAGTTTTAAAATCAAATTCAAGAAGCTTGCCAGTCTACAGTTTCAAAAACTATTTTCAAAATAAGGCTCTGCCTCTGTTTCATCTTTAATCAAGTGAGTAACATTTTTACTTAAATTAACTTAGGAAATTATGATGCATGTCTAATTCTGTGATAAATAGTGTTTGGATGTGAATGTTTGTTTATATGTATGTGTTTGAGAAATGCTTTGTGAAATTATGTAAGTGTGCATATCTGTAGTTGTTAAACACCTCAGGTCATAGTTTCAACCCTCTGCCTTGAAAACTGTAAACATGAGATACCTTTGTTTAATGGATATGACTTAAGTTTTAAGTAGACTTGGGGTGTATGTCTGGAATGTGTTGCTATGATTGTTTTAAGGTTCTGGAAACATATGAGTATGTTCAGATAAGCTATTGTGATCACCTCTGTTTAAAATTTTAGAGATTTAAAACTTAGTTTTAACTCAAATCTCTTCTCACTCAAATCTTCTGTAGGCTTAAGTATTTTAAACAAAGTTGTTGTTTAAAACTAAACCAAGCTTTAAAGACATTTGCAAGAATTTAGATAGAAACACTGTCTGGAAGAAGAAATCACAAAGGAATTTGAAAAGTGTTAAAAACCAAATATGGAAATTTGTTGATACAATCATATATCTGAAATAGTAGTTGAAAGTTAGGATTTTTAAGATCAAGTTCACAATTTTTAATGTAGTATTGAATGGGTTATTTGGGTTCGTCTGGAAATCATGTTTTCGAGCATTTCCGATGATCACGTGGTCGAGGGTGGTCGGGCTTGTGAGAGGTGATGGAGGAGCCTATGGGGATGACTGGAAAATTTGTCGTAGATGGTCATGGCTACGGTGGGTGTAATATCCCGGAAATTTGGGGCAATATCAATTTAATAATCTGTTTAAATAATTAAATTGATTTGATAATCTTTGATAACAAATTTGAATTGGTTTAATAATCTAATTAAATGGATATTTAATTAGTGAATTTATCTTTTAGAAATTAATAAAATGATTTCTATTTATAATATATTTATATGTGTGCATATATATATTGTAAATAGATTGGCTTTGGTTTGAAATTTAATAAATGAATAAAGTCTTGTTTTTAAATAAATAGATTTTAATGTAAATATAATTGTTATTTAAAATGGAATGTATTGTTTTAATCTAACTTTAAATTGGATTTTTAAATATAATTTGAAATTGAATGTAAATTAATTTTGAAATTCAAAAGAGGTAATATTTAAATAGTTTTGGATTTTAAAATATATGTATAAGCTTTTATCTATAAGTATAATTGGTTTATTTTCTTTAAAAGTAACTTATATATATATACATAAGTATTTAATAAATAAGAAAGGCTTTTTATTTACATTTAAATAAATATGAATTACTTAAAAAGACAAGTGTAAATCTTTAAGGCCATGTAATAACATGTGTACACTAATAAAGCAATGAGAATGACAAATGTCAAAGTCTTGCATTTTTGTTTTTCTTCTATTTGATAAATCATTTTAATCTATATAAACATATGTTTCCATCTTCTTTTCCTTTTCTATTTCTTTCCAAAAACTTAAGAAAAACTTCTGCAAAAATAATCTGTAATCAAAACTTTTCTCTAACAAATCCTCAAAACCAAATCTGAACTCATTTCTCTCCTCATAAACAAATTAGTAATCAAACATTCCTCTCAACCAAATCTGTAACTTAAATCCTCCTCAAACAAATCAGTAATTAAATTTCTCTCAAACCAAATCCCTCAAACAAAGATCAATAAGGCTGCATTTTCTTCAAATTTGGAATCTGGAAACAAGAGCCTGTAAAAATCTTCTTCATCATTTTTCTGTAATCTGGAAGCATGTTCAAAACAAGCAAAACCTGGAATCAAAGTTTTTAGCCTGCATATTTTCTTTAATCTGGAATCAAATTGCAGTCTGCATGCAAGTTTATAAAGCTAACAATTCAAGTTTCAAATCAAAGTCCAGAAGTTAAGGCATTCCAGTTTTAAGAGATTCAAAAGCTTTTCAATTTAAAGCTGGAAGCTCTGTTCTTCATTTTTCAAATAGGTGAGTAACAATATTTTTAAAATTTATTGATGAAATCTGGTTGCATGCTTATCTCTGGAAATAAAGTTTTGTCTGTGAGTATATTTTCTTTAGAAAATCTCTGTGCATGTTTGTAGATAAATAGGTTGGTATGCATGTCTGTTATTTGCCCTGTTCTTCAATTTAAAATTAGTGAGTAACTTTATTTTTAAACTTAAAGTATAATTATGGGTTGCATGTTATTGCTGTGATCAATATGTTTTTGTAGAGTATGGGTTGCATATGTTTATATATATGTGAATGTATGTGTGTATGAATGAAATGCCTGTGAATGATTATGAATATGTGTATATATAAGCTCTGTTTATATTACAGGCTTAATTAATTCCCCTTAAGAAAAATTCATTTCTCTTCATACATTTAGTTTTAGGCTTTGATTTCTAAATAGAAAATAATGATAAGACTATAATACTATTTTTAAAAATAAATTCAAGTGTTGATATTAAGGAATTATTTCCAAAAATAAGAAATTACAGTAAAAGTAAATTAAAGTCAGAAAATAAAAGATCTTAATTTTTAGTTTTAACTTCATAACTTGGTTTGTATCTGGGAATGATGAATTTAGACAGTAAATTCATGATTTTTATAAAAGTATTCATAGAGATATGCTTAGTTGATCATGTTTGGGTATTTTGTATATCATCGGCGATCATGGATGATTTGAGGCTCGGGATTTTGGTCGAAGGTAACTTGAGAGTAGGCGATCACGAGAAAATTGGTGAACATATTTACTGTTGGTCGTGGTGGGCAGGGAGCATCGGAATAGGGTTTGCTCGACAATTTGGGTTGTCGATGTGTTCGAAGAGAATTCATCGCCGTGGGGAGATCGGAGTGGATCGCAAGGTGAGGGAAGGATTCGTTGGAGCGTGGCGTGGATTTAGGTTGATCGGCATGTGTTCATGTGGTCGGAAGTGATGGCTGGTGATGTTTTTATCAGATCGGGTTGCTCCAGTCATTGATCGAAATACTCGTTTTCGATTCGTGATGAGATCGAAGGAGTTGGATGATCGGGGGACTAGTAGTGATCGTTGGCGACTGGTGAGCAAGGTCGGCAAGGCGTCGGAGTTGTCCAGTTCACGGTGCACGTGCACGATGTATCAGAAGAGAGAGAGGAAGTTTGGGGAAGAAGCTTGTTCTGGGTTTCGTGAGATGTTTGGGAAGAAGGTTATTCGAGTGCTCGAGTTTTTAGCGTGGGTTACCCGAAAAAATGTGAGGTGGGACTCGAAGTTTTTGAAGGGTTGTCTCAGGTAGAATTTTGGTTACAGGGTTAAAGTCTGACAGAGTTTTAAAATTTAAAATGAGTTTAAAACTTTAAAGCAGGATTTAAACTAAGTTTTAAATCAAGTTTAAAATATGGGTTCAAGTTTAAATTTGTATCCTAGATTTGAGATAAATAAAGCTTTATAAAAATCTTGAATTTCTTTTATAAATGTTAAGTGTTCTTTAACATTTGGATTTAAAAAGGGGTATTGTAAATTTAATTTAAATTGGTTAAAGTTAAATTGTAATTTATTTTAAATCTTTAATTTAAAATGAATTAAAAGAAAGATTTTTAAAGTCTTTATTAATAGTAATTAAAGTAGTTGAAGGATAAATACTTTAATTTAGTAATTAATTAAGATTTAATGATTTAGGTTCATTAAATTAATAGGATAATTAAAGAATAATTTGATAATTTAATTAATTAATGGTTTAGTGTTAATTAATTAAATAATTAGAATTATAAGTAAATTAATTAAGGGTTAATTAATTTGGGATTAAGAATCATTTATTTAGATAAGTATAGACTTTTAATAAATGATTAGAAGTTTATTTATCAAGTGATTAAAGATTAATTAAGTAATTAATTTAGTAATTAGAAATAAGTTAAATGGTAATTAAGAATTTATTTATTTAGTAATTAATAATGTTGATTTAAGTTTAATTACTTAAATAAGAATTGTTAATAATAAATGAGGGATCATTAATTAGGGATTATTAAATAAGTGATTAATATGATTAATTTTAATGATCAATTAGATCTATTAATCAAAATGAAATTGGTTAAGTAGAATTACTTAAATGTAATTAATGAAGTGTAATTACTTAGGAAGTAATTAAAGGTAATTACTGAATGTAATTAACTAAAGATGATTTTAATAATGAAAGTAATTTTAGTTTAATTACTTTGTATAATTAATCCGGGGATTAATTAAAGGATAATTAATTAAGGAGTAATTAATTTATGAAGTGTAGTAATTAAGAATAGTTAATTACTAAATGAGATTAATCAAAGGTGATTAATAAATGTGACTAATTAATTATTAATTTAAATAAGATAATTAATTAAGAATAATTAAGGATCATTAATTAATATAATTAATGATGTAATTAAGAATTGATTAATTAAGATTAATTAATAAATAATAAGTGATTAAAGTAATTAATTAATTGTAATTAATTAAGGATTAATGTAACTAAGTATGGTTAATTAATTAATGAAGTAATTTAAGATTAATTACTGAAATGGTTTAAGATAATTAATTTGTGAAATTAATTAGGGATTAATTACTTAAAGTAATTAAAGTATAATTAATCAGGAATGATAAATTAAGATGGATATTTAGAGTAATGATTAATTAATTGGTTTAATTAATAATTAAGTAAGCAGGATTTATAGAATGAAGTAATTAGTTTAATTCACTTTAAATTAATTAGATGATATAAATCATTGCTTAAGGATGGATGAATGAGATCGAATGTATTTCATTGTTTGATATCTCTGATGAGATATGATTGATATATGATATGGATGTTTGGTTGAATTATAATGATAATGTGAATTATCTGTTGTTATTTTGTGAATTATCTACCTTTGTGTATATAGATAAATGAATAGAATTGTTTTAACTTTAAAACAACTTGGCCTTAAAAGATACGCTTTGGATTTCGATGAGACCGGGATCGGGTTTCCGTATACCGGATTTCCAGGTCTGGAGACCCGAATACCACATCGATCCAAATTAACGATAGGTCGTGAATCAAGTGAAGATGAAGATTCAGAGTGCAAGGGTTATTGTCGTTAACTCTGAGGGTGATTCCAAAACGAGTGTAACGAGATAATGCCTTCGGTTTCGTTCGAACCCGGAACGAACTTGTATGGATTGAATGCTTTCAGCACATCGTCAGGCGGACGATGAGCATTCTAAGTGATATGTTCTGATTAAAGGTAATCGTAACCTCAAGCCTCATCAACCGGGAATGGCTAAAACAGGGGAGGTGCAGCAAGGCTTCGTGGGTAGCACCCACTGAGAGCAAGATAGATCCCTGTCTAGAGGTCCCTTTTCTTTTATTCGGCTTAGTGTGTGGTTGGTCGCGCCAACTACGGGATTGTCTTGTTTGGGATTATCCAGTAAGGGATGGTTCTGGCTTTGTGTTGCAGGGGAGCGGGCGTACTCCTCGGTACGGTGATCTAGGCCACGTACTGTGACGGGCGGTACCCCAGTAGCCCTGCCATTGTATGGAATCCAAACTCCAATAAGTGCCGTACGTATTAGTTGTGCCCAACTATGTTGGAATGTGAGATGTAAGCATTTCAGCTATTTCTATATTTTACTTGAAAACCCTAGACCCTATTATAATAAAATCAAATTTCCTATCAAATGTTTTGGTTAGCGTAAGGTAAAAACTTACCCATGTTTATTTGTGGGGAGTCTTACGTGATACCTTTTCTTTCTAAAGGTTTTGAAGTTAAGCAAGTTTAACCTGTTACTCACACCAGACCCATGTCTGACCCAAGTGTTTATTTCTGTTTTATAAACTCTTGGGTACTCAAATTTTTACGAGTAGCCAAGGGATTCAGGTTTAGCTTTGACGAATATTCTGGAGGAGCAATGGAGCAGGAGGCTTCGGCGTTCGTAGATATAGTATTCCGCTGTGTTGATATCTGTGATAGTGTCTTGTCTTGTATTTGAGTTGTAATGTCTAGACAGATATTTATAACTGTCTAGTAAGTGATGTATATGCTGTGTAACTCTGTAAATTGTTGTATACTATGTAATAGTTTATGTTATTAATATAATTTATTCGTTCCGCTGTGAGATCGTTGTTGTTGTTTCTTTCTTTCTTCTTTTCTTTTCTATTTTCTACCCCTTCTTTCTTCATAATGATGCGACTTTCTATGGAGAGAAAGTCATGGTCGTTACAGTGGGGGAAATGGTTGGTGTTCGAAGTTTTTAACCCTAGTTTTACTGCGGCTAGAAGAAGTGATCAATTCGACAAATATAATTGATCGAGTGACTTGGGGTTTTGGTTTTTAGAGGAGGATGGGTTGTCGAAGTCGTCGCTGGAGTTTCAAAGGTGATGGTGGCCGGAGATGGGAGGAATCGCCGTTGACAGGTTTTGGTGGGAGTTCGATTTTCTGTTCCAGGTTTGGGATAGCAGGCTCGTTTTTGCTTTCGAATTCATTTTGACAATCAGATGAGCGTGGAAATGTACAGAGATGATTGTCGATGTGGGAAGATCACCGGAGGTGGCTGGCGATAGTCGGAGAGTGGTGCACGTGCACGGTGACATCGAGATATCTGGTGAGTCTGGGATTTTAACAGTGAGGCTACTCGGGTTTTTCTCGGGTTTTGTTCGTGAGAGTCTCGGAGGAATTAGGGATGCGACTCGAAGTATAATAGGCTGGGCTCGAGTACTTTTGTGTTGACAGGTTATTAAACTGTCTGGTTTTTAAAACTTTAAACTGGTTTTAAATTTGTAAATTTTAAACTAGAATTCAAATCAAAGTTTAACTATATAGATTCAAGTTGGTTTTGAATCTTAAAGGTATGAAATAAATAAGTTATAAATTTATATGTTTTAAATAGGTTTTAAATGATAGTTAGATTTAATTAAATGTTTAAAAATAAAAAGGAAATTGGTTTAAACTCTTCTTAAATTTCTTTTATAAAATATAGAATTTTTAATAAGTAAAAGTTTTTAAATTGGTTAAAAACTTAGTTAAAAATAAATTGGAATTCATTTTAAATACAGAATTTAAAATGAAATTTAAAAGTAGATTTGAAATGGATGTTTCAAATATAAATTGAAAATGATAACTTGTTTATCAATAAGAATAAAGTTTATCTTAAAATAATTAAAGACTTGTGTTTATTTAATTTATTTGGAGATTTAATAGATAATTTAATTTGTAGTTAGGGATTATAAATTAGAGTATTAATTAATGGTTAGGAATTAATTAATAAGTAATTAAATATTAACTAAGTTATGGTTAACACTTAATTAATTTAGTAATTAGAGATTAATAAATTGGTTATTAAGATTTATTAATTTAGAATTAATAATAATTAATATAAGTTAATTACTTAAGGAAAGTAATTAAATAATAGTTAATGAAGTCATTAACTATGGATTATTAAATAATTAATTAAGAGGATTAATTTAATAGTTAATTAGATTAATTAATTTAAAGATAATCAATTATAGAAGTTGTTTAAATGTAATTACTTATTGGAAGTAATTAAGAATTAATTACTTATTGTAATTAATTGAAGTCAATTTGATTTAGTTAAATTAATTAATTAAGTTTAATTAATTTAGAATAATCAAGAGATGATTTGATAATAATTACTTAATGTAATTATTAAGGTAAGATTATTTAGGGGAGTAAATAATAAGATTATTACTGGAAGTAATTAGTTGAATAATGATTTTATTAATAGAAGTAATTTGAGTTAATTACTTTGGAAAAAATTAATCAAGGGATTAATTAAAGAATTAATTAAGGAGTAATTAATTTAGTTAATGACAGTAATTAAGGGTAATTAATTACTGATTGAAGATTAATCAAGGTGATTAATAAATGTTGTTTAATTAAAGATTAATTACTTAATGTAATTAATTTAATTGAGTAATTAATAATTAAGTTGTAATTAAGGATCATTAATTAATATAATTAATGATGTAATTAAGAATTGATTAATTAAGTAATAATTAATAAATGAAGTAATTAATTAATGTAATTAATTAAGGATTAATATAATTAAATATAGTTGATTAACTTAATAAATTTTAGTTAATTAATTAATGAAGTAATTAAAGGTTAATTACTATAAGTGGTTAAGGATAATTAATTTAAATAATTAATTAAAGATAAATTACTTGAATGTAATCAAAAGATAATTAATCAAGATGATTAATTGAAATGAATTATTAGAGGATAATTAATTAATTGATTGTAATTAATTAATGGTTAAGTAAGAAGGATTTATAAAATGAAGTAATTAATTTAATTCAATTTAAATTAAGATGATATAAATCATTACTTATGAATGGGTGTTAGTATTGGATACTTGACTTTGATTGATATCTCTGATGAGATATATGCTGTGTGATATGGATGTTAGTTGAATTGTATGGACTATCTGATAATGTTGATTATCTGTTGTAAATTATCTTTCTTTGTGTATAAAGATAATGAATTAAATTGTTTTAACCTTTAAAACAACTTGGCCTTAAAAGATACGCTTTGGATTTCGATGAGACCGGGATCGGGTTTCCGTATACCGGATTTCCAGGTCTGGAGACCCGAATACCACATCGATCCAAATTAACGATAGGTCGTGAATCAAGTGAAGATGAAGATTCAGAGTGCAAGGGTTATTGTCGTTAACTGTGAGGGTGATTCCAAAACGAGTGTAACGAGATAATGCCTTCGGTTTCGTTCGAACACGGAACGAACTTGTATGGATTGAATGCTTTCAGCACATCGTCAGGTGGACGATGAGCATTCTAAGATAGATGTGTTCTATTTAAAGGTAATCGTGACCTCAAGCCTCACAAACCGGGAATGGCTAAAACAGGGGAGGTGCAGCAAGGTTAGTGGGTAGCACCCAAGTAGGACAAGGTTACCTCTGTCTAGATGTCCCTTTCTATTTTCGACTTAGTGGTGCGGTTGCTGATCCCAACCGTGAGGTATCTTGTGCGGGAATTATCCAGTAAGGGATGTTCCGACCTTGTGTTGCAGGGGATTGGGAGTGATCCTCGGTACGGTGATCTAGGCCACGTACTGTGACGGGCGGTACCCCAGTAGCCCTGCCATTGTATGGAATCCAAAATCCAATAAGTGCCAACGGACTTGATTGTATAACCCACTTTGTGGCTAGTATGCTGGAATTTAATAATGTAACAATTTCAGCTATTTCATATTTATTTGAAAACCCTAGACCCTATTATAATATAACTGGATTTCCTATCAAATGTTTTGGTTAGCGTAAGGTAAAAACTTACCCATGTTTATTTGTGGGAAGTCTTACGTGATACCTTTTCTTTCAAAAGGTTTTGAAGTTAAACAAGTTTAACATGTTACTCACACCAGACCCATGTCTGACCCAAGTTGTTTATTTCTGTTTTATAAACTCTTGGGTACTCAAATTTTTACGAGTAGCCAAGGGATTCAGGTTAGCCTTGACGAATTGTGGAGGAGCAATGGAGCAGGAGGCTTCGGCGTTCGTAGATATAGTATTCCGCTGTGTTGATATCTGTGTTAGAGTCTTGTATTGTATTTGAGTTGTAATATCTAGACAGATGTTTATAACTGTCTAGTATGTGTTGTATAGTTGTGTAAACTCTGATAAGTGTTGTATACTATGTAATAATTTATGTTATTAATATAATTTATTCGTTCCGCTGTGAGATCGTTGTTGTTGTTTCTTTCTTTCTTTTCTTCTTTTCTATTTTCTACCCCTTTCTTTCTTATTAATGAAGCGTCATTCTGTGGAATGAGTGGCGGGTCATTACAGACACAGTATCTATGGATGTTCCCGAAGGAGGAATGTGATATCCCGGGTTTTTGGGCAACTTAAATTTAATAATCAGCATTAATAATTAAATTGATTTGATAATTTTTCTTTATAATTTTAATTTGGTAATTCAATCTTTTAAAGGCTTATAAATATTTAATTTGGTAATACTTGATCTTTTCTAATAATTTAAAATTAATAAGATTTATTTCCAAAGCTAATAAAAATAGATTCTATTTATAATGTATATATTTTTATATATATTGTGAATAGGATATCTTTTGTTTTAAATAGAAGATTGTATTTTCAAATTGTAATATATATGAATGTATATGTTATAATTCGGATTGTTTTGAATTTATTTTAATCTATTGATAATTTATATATGTATGAATTGTAATTTTAATAAGCTTTGTTTTAAATTTAATATCTTTCAAAAGTTAAAGATTAATTCATTTGTTTTCAAAATATAAAATAATTGTTTGTTTTAATGGTTTAAATAAAGTTTTATTTTGTATTCTTTAAAGTGTTTAAATTTAAGAGGTGCAGCAAGGCTTCGTGGGTAGCACCCACTGAGAGCAAGATAGATCCCTGTCTAGAGGTCCCTTTTCTTTTATTCGGCTTAGTGTGTGGTTGGTCGCGCCAACTACGGGATTGTCTTGTTCGGGATTATCCAGTAAGGGATGGTTCTGGCTTTGTGTTGCAGGGGAGCGGGCGTACTCCTCGGTACGGTGATCTAGGCCACGTACTGTGACGGGCGGTACCCCAGTAGCCCTGCCATTGTATGGAATCCAAACTCCAATAAGTGCCGTACGTATTAGTTGTGCCCAACTATGTTGGAATGTGAGATGTAAGCATTTCAGCTATTTCTATATTTTACTTGAAAACCCTAGACCCTATTATAATAAAATCAAATTTCCTATCAAATGTTTTGGTTAGCGTAAGGTAAAAACTTACCCATGTTTATTTGTGGGGAGTCTTACGTGATACCTTTTCTTTCTAAAGGTTTTGAAGTTAAGCAAGTTTAACCTGTTACTCACACCAGACCCATGTCTGACCCAAGTGTTTATTTCTGTTTTATAAACTCTTGGGTACTCAAATTTTTACGAGTAGCTAAGGGATTCAGGTTTAGCTTTGACGAATATTCTGGAGGAGCAATGGAGCAGGAGGCTTCGGCGTTCGTAGATATAGTATTCCGCTGTGTTGATATCTGTGATAGTGTCTTGTCTTGTATTTGAGTTGTAATGTATAGACAGATATTTATAACTGTCTAGTAAGTGATGTATATGCTGTGTAACTCTGTAAATTGTTGTATACTATGTAATAGTTTATGTTATTAATATAATTTATTCGTTCCGCTGTGAGATCGTTGTTGTTGTTTCTTTCTTTCTTCTTTTCTTTTCTATTTTCTACCCCTTCTTTCTTCATAATGATGCGACTTTCTATGGAGAGAAAGTCATGGTCGTTACAGTGGGGGAAATGGTTGGTGTTCGAAGTTTTTAACCCTAGTTTTACTGCGGCTAGAAGAAGTGATCAATTCGACAAATATAATTGATCGAGTGACTTGGGGTTTTGGTTTTTAGAGGAGGATGGGTTGTCGAAGTCGTCGTTGGAGTTTCAAAGGTGATGGTGGCCGGAGATGGGAGGAATCGCCGTTGACAGGTTTTGGTGGGAGTTCGATTTTCTGTTCCAGGTTTGGGATAGCAGGCTCGTTTTTGCTTTCGAATTCATTTTGACAATCAGATGAGCGTGGAAATGTACAGAGATGATTGTCGATGTGGGAAGATCACCGGAGGTGGCTGGCGATAGTCGGAGAGTGGTGCACGTGCACGGTGACATCGAGATATCTGGTGAGTCTGGGATTTTAACAATGAGGCTACTCGGGTTTTTCTCGGGTTTTGTTCGTGAGAGTCTCGGAGGAATTAGGGATGCGACTCGAAGTATAATAGGCTGGGCTCGAGTACTTTTGTGTTGACAGGTTATTAAACTGTCTGGTTTTTAAAACTTTAAACTGGTTTTAAATTTGTAAATTTTAAACTAGAATTCAAATCAAAGTTTAACTATATAGATTCAAGTTGGTTTTGAATCTTAAAGGTATGAAATAAATAAGTTATAAATTTATATGTTTTAAATAGGTTTTAAATGATAGTTAGATTTAATTAAATGTTTAAAAATAAAAAGGAAATTGGTTTAAACTCTTCTTAAATTTCTTTTATAAAATATAGAATTTTTAATAAGTAAAAGTTTTTAAATTGGTTAAAAACTTAGTTAAAAATAAATTGGAATTCATTTTAAATACAGAATTTAAAATGAAATTTAAAAGTAGATTTGAAATGGATGTTTCAAATATAAATTGAAAATGATAACTTGTTTATCAATAAGAATAAAGTTTATCTTAAAATAATTAAAGACTTGTGTTTATTTAATTTATTTGGAGATTTAATAGATAATTTAATTTGTAGTTAGGGATTATAAATTAGAGTATTAATTAATGGTTAGGAATTAATTAATAAGTAATTAAATATTAATTAAGTTATGGTTAACACTTAATTAATTTAGTAATTAGAGATTAATAAATTGGTTATTAAGATTTATTAATTTAGAATTAATAATAATTAATATAAGTTAATTACTTAAGGAAAGTAATTAAATAATAGTTAATGAAGTCATTAACTATGGATTATTAAATAATTAATTAATAGGATTAATTTAATAGTTAATTAGATTAATTAATTTAAAGATAATCAATTATAGAAGTTGTTTAAATGTAATTACTTATTGGAAGTAATTAAGAATTAATTACTTATTGTAATTAATTGAAGTCAATTTGATTTAGTTAAATTAATTAATTAAGTTTAATTAATTTAGAATAATCAAGAGATGATTTGATAATAATTACTTAATGTAATTATTAAGGTAAGATTATTTAGGGGAGTAAATAATAAGATTATTACTGGAAGTAATTAGTTGAATAATGATTTTATTAATAGAAGTAATTTGAGTTAATTACTTTGGAAAAAATTAATCAAGGGACTAATTAAAGAATTAATTAAGGAGTAATTAATTTAGTTAATGACAGTAATTAAGGGTAATTAATTACTGATTGAAGATTAATCAAGGTGATTAATAAATGTTGTTTAATTAAAGATTAATTACTTAATGTAATTAATTTAATTGAGTAATTAATAATTAAGTTGTAATTAAGGATCATTAATTAATATAATTAATGATGTAATTAAGAATTGATTAATTAAGTAATAATTAATAAATGAAGTAATTAATTAATGTAATTAATTAAGGATTAATATAATTAAATATAGTTGATTAACTTAATAAATTTTAGTTAATTAATTAATGAAGTAATTAAAGGTTAATTACTATAAGTGGTTAAGGATAATTAATTTAAATAATTAATTAAAGATAAATTACTTGAATGTAATCAAAAGATAATTAATCAAGATGATTAATTGAAATGAATTATTAGAGGATAATTAATTAATTGATTGTAATTAATTAATGGTTAAGTAAGAAGGATTTATAAAATGAAGTAATTAATTTAATTCAATTTAAATTAAGATGATATAAATCATTACTTATGAATGGGTGTTAGTATTGGATACTTGACTTTGATTGATATCTCTGATGAGATATATGCTGTGTGATATGGATGTTAGTTGAATTGTATGGACTATCTGATAATGTTGATTATCTGTTGTAAATTATCTTTCTTTGTGTATAAAGATAATGAATTAAATTGTTTTAACCTTTAAAACAACTTGGCCTTAAAAGATACGCTTTGGATTTCGATGAGACCGGGATCGGGTTTCCGTATACCGGATTTCCAGGTCTGGAGACCCGAATACCACATCGATCCAAATTAACGATAGGTCGTGAATCAAGTGAAGATGAAGATTCAGAGTGCAAGGGTTATTGTCGTTAACTCTGAGGGTGATTCCAAAACGAGTGTAACGAGATAATGCCTTCGGTTTCGTTCGAACCCGGAACGAACTTGTATGGATTGAATGCTTTCAGCACATCGTCAGGTGGACGATGAGCATTCTAAGATAGATGTGTTCTATTTAAAGGTAATCGTGACCTCAAGCCTCACAAACCGGGAATGGCTAAAACAGGGGAGGTGCAGCAAGGTTAGTGGGTAGCACCCAAGTAGGACAAGGTTACCTCTGTCTAGATGTCCCTTTCTATTTTCGACTTAGTGGTGCGGTTGCTGATCCCAACCGTGAGGTATCTTGTGCGGGAATTATCCAGTAAGGGATGTTCCGACCTTGTGTTGCAGGGGATTGGGAGTGATCCTCGGTACGGTGATCTAGGCCACGTACTGTGACGGGCGGTACCCCAGTAGCCCTGCCATTGTATGGAATCCAAAATCCAATAAGTGCCAACGGACTTGATTGTATAACCCACTTTGTGGCTAGTATGCTGGAATTTAATAATGTAACAATTTCAGCTATTTCATATTTATTTGAAAACCCTAGACCCTATTATAATATAACTGGATTTCCTATCAAATGTTTTGGTTAGCGTAAGGTAAAAACTTACCCATGTTTATTTGTGGGAAGTCTTACGTGATACCTTTTCTTTCAAAAGGTTTTGAAGTTAAACAAGTTTAACCTGTTACTCACACCAGACCCATGTCTGACCCAAGTTGTTTATTTCTGTTTTATAAACTCTTGGGTACTCAAATTTTTACGAGTAGCCAAGGGATTCAGGTTAGCCTTGACGAATTGTGGAGGAGCAATGGAGCAGGAGGCTTCGGCGTTCGTAGATATAGTATTCCGCTGTGTTGATATCTGTGTTAGAGTCTTGTATTGTATTTGAGTTGTAATATCTAGACAGATGTTTATAACTGTCTAGTATGTGTTGTATAGTTGTGTAAACTCTGATAAGTGTTGTATACTATGTAATAATTTATGTTATTAATATAATTTATTCGTTCCGCTGTGAGATCGTTGTTGTTGTTTCTTTCTTTCTTTTCTTCTTTTCTATTTTCTACCCCTTTCTTTCTTATTAATGAAGCGTCATTCTGTGGAATGAGTGGCGGGTCATTACAGACACAGTATCTATGGATGTTCCCGAAGGAGGAATGTGATATCCCGGGTTTTTGGGCAATTTAAATTTAATAATCAGCATTAATAATTAAATTGATTTGATAATTTTTCTTTATAATTTTAATTTGGTAATTCAATCTTTTAAAGGCTTATAAATATTTAATTTGGTAATACTTGATCTTTTCTAATAATTTAAAATTAATAAGATTTATTTCCAAAGCTAATAAAAATAGATTCTATTTATAATGTATATATTTTTATATATATTGTGAATAGGATATCTTTTGTTTTAAATAGAAGATTGTATTTTCAAATTGTAATATATATGAATGTATATGTTATAATTCGGATTGTTTTGAATTTATTTTAATCTATTGATAATTTATATATGTATGAATTGTAATTTTAATAAGCTTTGTTTTAAATTTAATATCTTTCAAAAGTTAAAGATTAATTCATTTGTTTTCAAAATATAAAATAATTGTTTGTTTTAATGGTTTAAATAAAGTTTTATTTTGTATTCTTTAAAGTGTTTAAATTTAAGAGGTGCAGCAAGGCTTCGTGGGTAGCACCCACTGAGAGCAAGATAGATCCCTGTCTAGAGGTCCCTTTTCTTTTCATTCGGCTTAGTGTGTGGTTGGTCGCGCCAACTACGGGGTTATCTTGTTCGGAATTATCCAGTAAGGGATGTTCCGGCCTTGTGTTGCAGGGGAGCGGGCGTACTCCTCGGTACGTTGATCTAGGCCACGTACTGTGACGGGCGGTACCCCAGTAGCCCTGCCATTGTATGGAATCCAACTTCCAATAAGTGCCATCGGATTTGATTGTATAACCCACTTTGTGGCTAATATGCTGGAATTTAATAATGTAACAATTTCAGCTATTTCATATTTATTTGAAAACCCTAGACCCTATTATAATATAACTGGATTTCCTATCAAATGTTTTGGTTATCGTAAGGTAAAAACTTTTCCGTGTTTATGTGCGGGAAGTCTTACGAGATACCTTTTCTTTCAAAGGTTTTTCAAAAGTTAAACAATTTTAAACCGTTTACTCACACCAGACCCATGTCTGACCCAAGTGTTTATTTTCTGTTTTATTAAACTCTTGGGTACTCATATTATATATGAGTAGTCAAGTGATTCAGGTTAGCTTGACGAATTCTGGAGGAGATTTGGAGCAGGAGGCTTCACCGTGTAGATATATTATGATTCCGCTGTGTATATGTTGTGTCCGTATCTGTGATACTTGAGTTGTATGAATTAGACAGATGTTTATAACTGTCTAATATGTGTTGTATAAGTTGTGTACTCTGATGTAATATGATACTATGTAATATTTTATGTGATATATTATATTTTATTCGTTCCGCTGTGAGATTCTGATGTGTTGTTCTTTCTTCTTTTCTATCCTTTCTTCTTCTATCCCTTTCTTTCTTCATGATGATACGACTTTCTGTGGAGAAAAAGTCGGGTTGTTACAGTTGGTACTTTGGAAAAAATTAATCAAGGGATTAATTAAAGAATTAATTAAGGAGTAATTAATTTAGTTAATGACAGTAATTAAGGGTAATTAATTACTGATTGAAGATTAATCAAGGTGATTAATAAATGTTGTTTAATTAAAGATTAATTACTTAATGTAATTAATTTAATTGAGTAATTAATAATTAAGTTGTAATTAAGGATCATTAATTAATATAATTAATGATGTAATTAAGAATTGATTAATTAAGTAATAATTAATAAATGAAGTAATTAATTAATGTAATTAATTAAGGATTAATATAATTAAATATAGTTGATTAACTTAATAAATTTTAGTTAATTAATTAATGAAGTAATTAAAGGTTAATTACTATAAGTGGTTAAGGATAATTAATTTAAATAATTAATTAAAGATAAATTACTTGAATGTAATCAAAGGATAATTAATCAAGATGATTAATTGAAATGAATTATTAGAGGATAATTAATTAATTGATTGTAATTAATTAATGGTTAAGTAAGAAGGATTTATAAAATGAAGTAATTAATTTAATTCAATTTAAATTAAGATGATATAAATCATTACTTATGAATGGGTGTTAGTATTGGATACTTGACTTTGATTGATATCTCTGATGAGATATATGCTGTGTGATATGGATGTTAGTTGAATTGTATGGACTATCTGATAATGTTGATTATCTGTTGTAAATTATCTTTCTTTGTGTATAAAGATAATGAATTAAATTGTTTTAACCTTTAAAACAACTTGGCCTTAAAAGATACGCTTTGGATTTCGATGAGACCGGGATCGGGTTTCCGTATACCGGATTTCCAGGTCTGGAGACCCGAATACCACATCGATCCAAATTAACGATAGGTCGTGAATCAAGTGAAGATGAAGATTCAGAGTGCAAGGGTTATTGTCGTTAACTGTGAGGGTGATTCCAAAACGAGTGTAACGAGATAATGCCTTCGGTTTCGTTCGAACCCGGAACGAACTTGTATGGATTGAATGCTTTCAGCACATCGTCAGGTGGACGATGAGCATTCTAAGATAGATGTGTTCTATTTAAAGGTAATCGTGACCTCAAGCCTCACAAACCGGGAATGGCTAAAACAGGGGAGGTGCAGCAAGGTTAGTGGGTAGCACCCAAGTAGGACAAGGTTACCTCTGTCTAGATGTCCCTTTCTATTTTCGACTTAGTGGTGCGGTTGCTGATCCCAACCGTGAGGTCTCTTGTGCGGGAATTATCCAGTAAGGGATGTTCCGACCTTGTGTTGCAGGGGATTGGGAGTGATCCTCGGTACGGTGATCTAGGCCACGTTTTGTGACGGGCGGTACCCCAGTAGCCCTGCCATTATATGGAATCCAAAATCCAATAAGTGCCAACGGACTTGATTGTATAACCCACTTTGTGGCTAGTATGCTGGAATTTAATAATGTAACAATTTCAGCTATTTCATATTTATTTGAAAACCCTAGACCCTATTATAATATAACTGGATTTCCTATCAAATGTTTTGGTTAGCGTAAGGTAAAAACGTACCCATGTTTATTTGTGGGAAGTCTTACGTGATACCTTTTCTTTCAAAAGGTTTTGAAGTTAAACAAGTTTAACCTGTTACTCACACCAGACCCATGTCTGACCCAAGTTGTTTATTTCTGTTTTATAAACTCTTCGGTACTCAAATTTTTACGAGTAGCCAAGGGATTCAGGTTAGCCTTGACGAATTGTGGAGGAGCAATGGAGCAGGAGGCTTCGGCGTTCGTAGATATAGTATTCCGCTGTGTTGATATCTGTGTTAGAGTCTTGTATTGTATTTGAGTTGTAATATCTAGACAGATGTTTATAACTGTCTAGTATGTGTTGTATAGTTGTGTAAACTCTGATAAGTGTTGTATACTATGTAATAATTTATGTTATTAATATAATTTATTCGTTCCGCTGTGAGATCGTTGTTGTTGTTTCTTTCTTTCTTTTCTTCTTTTCTATTTTCTACCCCTTTCTTTCTTATTAATGAAGCGTCATTCTGTGGAATGAGTGGCGGGTCATTACAGAAGTGATCGGGGAATTTAGGAAAAATGGTAGAAGGGATGGAAGATCACTGTAGTGATGATAGTGGGTGTTTCCAGTTTTTAACCCTAGTTTAACTAGGTTTAGTTGTTCGATCAACCACATATTCTACGATTGATCGACTGTTCCTAGATTTCGGGAAACGGTAGTTAGGTCATAGTCGTAGTCGTCGCCGGAGCGGTGAATTTTTCTGGTGGCCGGAGCTTAGTACACGAAGTGTTGACAGGTTTGTAGAGGAGATGGTTCCAGTGTGTTTCCAGGTTTCGTTCGAAGGGTTCGATTTTATTTCAATGGGGATACCGGCGATCTGAGTGGTGGGTTCGTCGGAGAAGATGGTCGCCGACTTGTGTGGATGGTCGCGAGGGGTCGGAGTTGGTTGCGGTGATCGTGCACGTGCACGTGGTGTCGTGTGCCGGTGGGTTTCAGGTCGAGGAGAAAGTAGTTTCAGGGGATCAAGTATTTGCGTGAGTTACTTCGGGTGTTACTCGAGTTTTGCACTGCAATGTGTTGTTCGATTTTGCTAGTTTCAACTGGGAAAGAACAAGGGAGGAAGGAGAAGAAGCATACGAGAAGGAAGAGAGGGGGCTCGGGAAAGTTGGTGAGAAACTCGAAGTGACGCTCGAGTAAAACATAAGAAGTCCCGGGTGATTTTCTTCGAACTGCAATATTTTAAGAAAGGTTAATTAAGCCGATTATCTTTCAAAAAGTTTTAAACATTGTGGATTTAATAAGTGCTTAACAATTTGAGTTAAGACTTTCATACAAGTTTTAATTATTTTAAAATGTTTTTAAAATCTTAATTAATGATTTAAATTAAGTAATCATTAAGTTAAGTACTAAATTAATTAACAACTAAGATATGTAAATAATAATAAATTGATTTTCAAGTTTAAAGAAGACTTTTAAATGTTAATTAAGATGAATAATTAATATTAAGTAATTAAATTGGAAAGTAATTAAGGATAATTACTTTATAGTTGAAATTAGAGATTAATTAAAAGTGAAAGGAAATGTTATTAGTTGATGAAGATAATTAACTAGAGATTATTAAGTAATTAAATTAATGTGATAAATTTTGATAATTTATTGGATTTATTAGTTAAGATAATCAATTGTAAATTGTTAATTACTTAATTAAAATAATTAAGGGGTTAATTTATCATGGAATTTGTTTAAAGGTTAAATTAATAAATTTGATAAAATGAGAATAATTGATTAAAGTGTTAACGTATATTTAATGATTTATAAATTAATAAAATTTGATAATTAATTCATAAGTAATAAATTTACTTAGAAATAAATTTGATTGATTAGGATTAAACCATTAATTAATCCTACTTATAAATGACTATTGAATGCTTGTCCTTACTTATGAATGTTTGGATTCTATTGATTATCGAATTGTTTGATATTCCTGATATGTGATGCTTTGTGATACATCCTGATTTATGTTGTGATCTGTAATTTACTTATCTGCGATATATATTTGTGATCTGTGAATGAACGATAAGCATGATAGCTTATATCGTTTATGTAACATCCCGCAAATTTTCGATTTTCGAAAATTCAACATCGATACTCGCTTTATCGACTGCTGAGCCATCGAATGCCGGAAACCCGAAAAGTTATGGTTTAAGAAAGAAGAAAAAGGTAGAAGAAGAAGATAGAAGAAAAAGAAAGAAGAACAACAACAGAACAAGAGCAGAAACATAAAACAATATCAGAATCTCACATTCGCAGCGGAACAATATATAATAGATAAATCAGTAATCTTTAAAACAAAGAACTATATCATTTTATACATACATCAATCAGAGTCAATATACAACTCAATACAATACATCACATCAATGGACAGTTATATAAACTTGTCCTCATACAGAATACACAGCGGAATAAATATATCAGATACAATTACTACGTCTCGTCATCCAGCTTATCTCCAAGCTCCAGAATATCCAGAATATCCTGATAACATAACTCTAGACTGCCCGTGTGGAAATTGGTGGGCACCCAGAGTTTAGAAGGGAAACAATAAACTCCGAGTCAGTCATGGTGACTGGTGTGAGATCGTAAAACAGTTATTTATTTTTAAAATAAACAATAGAGAATTTTAAAGTAAATTCGCAATGCTTTTGGAAAATGAAACTACCATAAGACCTCCCACCACACACACAATGCAAACGCAGAATTGGAGGAGATTTCTTCTTATGATAGTCAAAGATGCTTACTACGCAAAAGAAACAAATTCTTTTTGATATTATTATTAGTGCATAGTGTAGAAACATTTCGAAAGTATAATATTAATCTTAGCCAACATACGACCAGTATCGTATGCCTACTATAGCTACCATCTAAACAGTGGTGACCACCGTACATAAATGGCAGGTTCTACAACTAATACCATACAAAGTTCGTATTGGAGTTTGGATTTCCAACAAATGGTCAGGCTAAGGAACTTCCTTTTCCACGATGGGTACGTCCCTGGAATAGACGACCCGAGAAATAACCTAACATTACGGTTAGATCTCTGCCAACACAAGGCCGGGTTACCTCTGCAAAAATAGGTAACTACTGACATGCGTATGCCATCCCCCGATCGTAACCGATCTTCCCAAGGATCCCCGATTTCCAACAAACCACATAGATAATAATGCAGCAACCACATAGGTTAAGTATCTGGGCTCCATACCATGATACCACCTCTATCCAGAAGGAATGACATACACTAAGGGGCGCTACTCCCTAGAACCTTGCCGCATCCTTCCTGTTTCGACCATTTCCGGGGTGTGAGGCTCGACGAAGTCTCGTCCACAAAGCTACGCTTTCTCAAAAAGCCCTGCTTCGGGTCAAACAAAATGATCAACCTATGATCACAAAGATATAAGATCAAACAAATGATCATATCACAAATGATCAAACACTGATCATTTCACAGCAACACTCAGTATGCCACGTTACCAAATTGGGACATATCGCTGATAAATTTCAACTACATAACCTCTGAGCTCGTACGTCTCAGAGAAGGGTGTTAAGCTAAGAGAATAAATTCTCCGCCACCAACAGATATGTATTTGAAAGAAATCAGCTTTATATCTCAAATTGTAACGTCAGACACACAATCCATACAAGTCTGTTCCGGGATCGAACAGAACCGAAGGCACTTCTCACGAAGCCCTTGCATATCCGGATAATTTTCAATCACGTCAGGACTTCCCATCACTAAGGGTGATAAAACCTCTAAATCGAAGATCAGTCGATGTAGAGTAACTCGACGGTAATCCTTCCGTTTTCAAAAATATCCGGTCTTCAACACCGGTCTTCAAATGCAATTCATAACGACGTATCACATATTCGGAATGGGTTATACGACCCCATGGTCCTTTCCCGGCTAACCCGAATAGTGAGCGATTATTCAAAAATAAGTGTGGCATTCAAATTCATCCAATTCACAACAAATACCTACTCAAGGTAATTATTGATAGTCGGTTATTTAACTATCAATAAAGATGCGCAACATCATCAGATTCCAAATAATTTTCCAAATTATTTAATCTTCCAAAATATCTTTATTAGATATAAAATTTCCACACTTCAAAAATAAATCAATGTTTATTTTTCTAAACAGTTTCCCTTTCCTTTATAAATTCCATATTGAATTTACATTTTTCGAATACCTACTAATATTCGATTTTCAATCGTTTTCAAATATTCAATTTCGATTTATCTTTAAGAAGATAAAATCTCAAAACGTTTCACTTCATTTTGGAAAACATTCCATACTTATTTAATAATAAGTGTTTCACAAATCTTTTATTTTCAACATTTGAAAATACTTGATATACTTAAATCAAATTAAGTATATATTTCATTCTTTAAGGAAATCTATTTTCTACAACAACATCAATTTGAGTCAAAACGAATGTTACGTAAAACATCGTTACGACGACTCAAAATCACTAGTATAGGGATTCGAAATTTAGATAGATATATAAATCCCAATACTATATAAAACATTTCCTTTCGGAAATCATTTACTATAACAACAGTGTTATAGTCCACCATTTCCTTATATTTCTCGAAAACGTCTATTTCAACAATAAATGTTGAAATCTATGCTTTCGATTCATAACACATTTTAAAACACCTTTAAAATGTTTAACTTCATTTTTAAAATATTTCTTCTTCAAAAATGAATCCATTTTACTTAACAATATATTCACCGTCCAAAATCGTGAATAAAATCTACTTAACCCCATTTCAATCATTCCTACACATTTTTATTTCAATAAAAATTCGCTATTCAAACTCGTGAATATATCTTCTTAAATAATCTTCTATATTAAATTTATCACATTCAATCTATTTTCGAATTTATAAGCACGTTTATAAATTCTATTTCTCTTTTAATAACAACTTCGACTTATAAACCTTCTTTTATCAACTTCTATATTTAACTTATCAAAATAAGTGACTTTGGGTTTATAACAACTTTTATAAATTTTAATTCTATTTATAAAAACTTCATATCAAATCAATTTCAATATTGATTTCTAAATTTATTTTCAACTTTAAATAAAATTCCCATGCTGATTTCTCAAAGATTCATTTCCAGATATTAAATCAATTACAGATTGATTTCAAATTTTATTTATCACTACTAAAATAAATTCCTTATTTTTCTTTCAAATTATTCAATATCATGTTTTTAAATGGATTCTTCAAATTGAAATCATTTTACATGGATTTCCCAAATCAGTTCAATTTACCGATTTAAATTTCTAATTTGATTTCCAACTTATCCCCTTTTTAAATAAATTCCTTTTTAAGAAAATAAATTTCAATCATTTCTTTCAATCTATTTAAAAATCCAAATTCTTAAATTAAATTCTTCAAATTATAATCACTATTTTACGAAATCCATTTATTTAACATTTTCACTTGATTCTGGAATTTATTCAATACGATTATAAAGATTTGCTTTTTTTTATACTTCAAAAATTCCTTTCTTCAAAATTTCTTCAATTTCAAAAATTGATTCACTTAGAAATTTTCTACTTGAATTTCAAAAATTCAATTTCGTTTATCTTTGGAATCCAATGATGTCAAAACATCCATTCAGCTAAATTTTAGCTTTCAAACAATTTTCCAGATATCAATATGATTAATAGCATCACTATAATCATTCACAGATTCATATCACAATAGAAATAAATTCAATCAATGTGAGGGGTCCAGTTGGATCCCTCCAACCTGTTTCCCTGCATCCAAAGATGTTAGCACAATACCAATTCCGCTCCAGTACGGAATTATCACGGTATATAGGTTTTTATAAATCCGCTTACTAACGGCGCAATAGGGTCTCATCCGCTATACGAGGCGGGAAATCATCAATCCAATATATACATATGCCAATATGTATATACTGCTATATATATATATAGATATATCCTATTATATCTAATAGCACATTCAATAGCAATCAAACAGTCAATCAAATCAATAACTGAAAATTTCCACTTTTCAATTGAGTGAGAAAATCTCACCTTAGCTTTTTATTTTGCAATCCATTTCCATCCCAGACTTGTTTTCTCGATTTATACCTTGTATAAATAATTATACAATTCTATTAATATTCGAACGGATCGAATAACAAATTTTCTTTTGCTAATTTTTTGATTCATCGGTGACTTCATTTTTTTAATAGTTAAATTAACTGATAGTTTTACTTAAACCAAGCTAATAAATTAAAAGTGTATACTTGCATATTTATCTTTCCTCTAAAAATCCTTTGGGTACTTAGAAAAATAAATCAGGTCAACTTAATAATTTTATTTACCAGTTCCATTATCTCAATTAACCAATTTCTTTTAACAAATTAATTACAACTTTGATTTCTAAAAGTCATCACTTTTAAATTAAACAAATTTTCTTCTTCATCATTATTTTCCTTTTTAAACAAGTCTCTGTTAGATAATTTATTTAACTAAACATTTTAATTTCAAACTAGCTTTCCTTTTAAAACCATTCTGCAACCTAAATAAATTTATCAGTTTAGTTTAACAAACTAACCCATAATATTAAAACAAACACATTTTTATTTTACAGCAATTTTAAATTTTTAATTAACTTTACTGTTAATCTCCTACTGATATATGCAAAAATAAAATAGAGAAAAACCTCACCTTAAATCGCTCGACATCGCCACGGAGACTCCAGAACCCCAGACGCCATCGCCTGCAGCACTGGCCTCCCAGCTCTTCCTCCCCGCGTGCGCGACCACGTTTTTTTGCCCTTATCGAGTTCGAACAACCCCACTTGCCTCCATCACGAGTAACGCGCCGACATCTCCTCGATCACGCGGCACCCAGATCCATCACGACATCGCCGTCGCCTCCTCAAGCCTCGTGCATCACCTGAGTCGCCGCCCCCATCGCCTCGCAGTCGCGTGTACGAACCCTAGATTGCACGAACCTTCCCAGTCGAATCGCGTGCCTTGCCGAGCTCGAGAACAGTGCCACATCGCTCCTCCTTCGCGACTTCGAGCGTGAGAATCTGGCCTTCCCACATGCTAGTCGATCATGCTCAGATGAACGCGCCTCCACACTGCTTGAAATCGCGACTTGCCCATTGCTAGAGGAGAAGAACGAGAGCTTCATTCGATTTCGAATGTTTTAAACGAATGGGGTTTCGAGTTTGATTTGAATGCGGCCCTTAATTTAAACGAGAGGAGATCTCGGCCATTATTTTTATTTTGAACGAGATGATTTCTCGCGTGAGGTTTGTAAAGCAATGGGGAGACAAGGGACGTGATTCAGCAGAGAATAGGTCTGCTTACTCAGAAGTAGGGTGGCAGTGATTTGATTTTACAAAATTTTAAATTAAAATTCAATTTAATTCTCAACGCGTTTATACGTCATATGCTCGCATAACAACTCTGATTAATACGAAATTTGAAACTCGGTAATAATACAATTCTACGGTCCCAATGGAACTGGTTTCGTCGAATTCCGAGACTGTTTGAAAAATGACTGTTTTATAAATATCGGTTCGAACGATCTAATTTCAAACTGAACACTTTACTTCTAAATTCGATTCTGAAGCTTCTGTTATCTTTAATAATATCAATACGAATTTTAAAAGCTTTCGAAATATCTTTCTTCAGCTTAAAATTGAAGATTCAAATTTAATTCAACTTACAATAGATTAAATTTTATAATTTAATCGTCAGCTTCAAAGTTATACCCGGGATTCGAATTAAATTACCGTTCAAATATTTAAAATAAATTAAATATTCTCAATTTAATTCGTTCAAAATTCCGGGTCGTTACAGACTTCCCCCCTTAAAAGAATTTCGTCCTCGAAATTACAAGTTAGGGAAAAAGGTCCTTAACTCGTCTACTATCTTTCACAATTCAATAGTTTTATCAATTCATCAAAATAAATCTTTCTACTAAAGATTCGTTATTATTTCAACTAACATTTCAACTTCAACTCTAAGTTTCAAACAATCATTGTTTTACTACTAAATTCAAATTCGAATTCAAAATTCAAATTTAAACTTTCAAAATTTTCTCAAAAATTTTCTAACGCCCTAAATTTTCGAAAAATTTCGCCAGCGTCTCCTTTGCGCGGCTAATACGGCACGACTACAAAACGTCCCTACGGACTCTCAGATTTCAAAAAGAAAAAGAAAAAGCCAAGCGGCTAGAGAGAAATCATCAAAAACTCATATTATAATTCAAATACATACCTTTTTCGAGCAATTCGAATTATCTGTGAAATAAATTTTCCAATCCCTTTATACACCTGTATATCCTACTAGCCATTATATCCAGTTACAGCATTCAAATCATTTTGCAAATTCAATTACAAATTTTCAATATAAACTACTTATATCATTTTTTTACTTCACTGTTGAAGTTATGTATCTATTTCGTTCAATTTTTTCATTTCACATTCATTTGAACTTATAATTCACATTTTCAATTCTATTTAAATTCAATTCACCATTTCAATTTCAAAATGAATTTTAACATTCAATTTCATTTTCTGGCACTTGCAATCGCAATTTATTCATTCATTCACTAATTCATTCGTTTTTCAATTTGAATTCCATTCTAATCAAATTTCAATATTCTATAAGTTATCAACTTATTAATATTTCGTAAGTATTTGAAATAGGATTCCAGAGTCGTTTCCACTTTTTCAAAACCATTTGAAAACAATTCAAATTCCATTTGAATTTCCAAAACAAAAACCCAAATTTTCAAACAACTCCTATTTAAAACAATTTGACAGCAATTTCTCTTTTGGAAACCCGAAAATGAATTCTGATGATGTGGCCATCATCATCAGGATTATTTTCCAGCGACCTAAAAGAGTTTAGAGCTTTCATCTCTCCAAAATACTTTTCAAAACCTTTGAAATTCATTTTCAAATCCAAAAAGATTTAAACTTCCAAATTTCCAAAATTTTCAAATTCTTTTCAAAACATTTCCAAAAACTTCTCTGGAATTCCGTTTCAAATTACAATTCACATTTATAATTTACATTCTCAAATTTCACTTGTCTGTGAATTTTATTTTAACTTTGGAGTTATAATTCCAATTTCTCATTCAATTTCAATGATAATAGTTTAATATTATCACTTCTAACATCCATGCAACCATATACTATAATAATTCATAGAAAATGATTTCTTTTCTATACAAAAATAGTTTTGGGTAAAATTATTTCATTCACCCTATTTAAAATAATACTGTGTCGTCTTGCCTCGTTTAAGTGTTTAGAAATCCCTATCGATAATATGGCGTCCCACATACCGACCAAAATTCACAAACATCTCAACGGATAAGCAAACACAATATAAAACATTTTATATTCACTAACAAATACGCGCTCGTATCTATTATTACACTCAACTCATTCTAGAGTACTACTGACTCTATCTCTAATGAGTAACACCCAACAGAGCAGGGTTGTCGCTTAACCATATGCTCTGATACCAAATGTAACATCCCGCAAATTTTCGATTTTCGAAAATTCAACATCGATACTCGCTTTATCGACTGCTGAGCCATCGAATGCCGGAAACCCGAAAAGTTATGGTTTAAGAAAGAAGAAAAAGGTAGAAGAAGAAGATAGAAGAAAAAGAAAGAAGAACAACAACAGAACAAGAGCAGAAACAGAAAACAATATCAGAATCTCACATTCGCAGCGGAACAATATATAATAGATAAATCAGTAATCTTTAAAACAAAGAACTATATCATTTTATACATACATCAATCAAAGTCAATATACAACTCAATACAATACATCACATCAATGGACAGTTATATAAACTTGTCCTCATACAGAATACACAGCGGAATAAATATATCAGATACAATTACTACGTCTCGTCATCCAGCTTATCTCCAAGCTCCAGAATATCCAGAATATCCTGATAACATAACTCTAGACTGCCCGTGTGGAAATTGGTGGGCACCCAGAGTTTAGAAGGGAAACAATAAACTCCGAGTCAGTCATGGTGACTGGTGTGAGATCGTAAAACAGTTATTTATTTTTAAAATAAACAATAGAGAATTTTAAAGTAAATTCGCAATGCTTTTGGAAAATGAAACTACCATAAGACCTCCCACCACACACACAATGCAAACGCAGAATTGGAGGAGATTTCTTCTTATGATAGTCAAAGATGCTTACTACGCAAAAGAAACAAATTCTTTTTGATATTATTATTAGTGCATAGTGTAGAAACATTTCGAAAGTATAATATTAATCTTAGCCAACATACGACCAGTATCGTATGCCTACTATAGCTACCATCTAAACAGTGGTGACCACCGTACGTAAATGGCAGGTTCTACAACTAATACCGTACAAAGTTCGTATTGGAGTTTGGATTTCCAACAAATGGTCAGGCTAAGGAACTTCCTTTTCCACGATGGGTAAGTCCCTGGAATAGACGACCCGAGAAATAACCTAACATTACGGTTAGATCTCTGCCAACACAAGGCCGGGTTACCTCTGCAAAAATAGGTAACTACTGACACGCGTATGCCATCCCCCGATCGTAACCGATCTTCCCGAGGATCCCCGATTTCCAACAAACCACATAGATAATAATGCAGCAACCACATAGGTTAAGTATCTGGGCTCCATACCATGATACCACCTCTATCCAGAAGGAATGACATACACTAAGGGGCGCTACTCCCTAGAACCTTGCCGCATCCTTCCTGTTTCGACCATTTCCGGGGTGTGAGGCTCGACGAAGTCTCGTCCACAAAGCTACGCTTTCTCAAAAAGCCCTGCTTCGGGTCAAACAAAATGATCAACCTATGATCACAAAGATATAAGATCAAACAAATGATCATATCACAAATGATCAAACACTGATCATTTCACAGCAACACTCAGTATGCCACGTTACCAAATTGGGACATATCGCTGATAAATTTCAACTACATAACCTCTGAGCTCGTACGTCTCAGAGAAGGGTGTTAAGCTAAGAGAATAAATTCTCCGCCACCAACAGATATGTATTTGAAAGAAATCAGCTTTATATCTCAAATTGTAACGTCAGACACACAATCCATACAAGTCTGTTCCGGGATCGAACAGAACCGAAGGCACTTCTCACGAAGCCCTTGCATATCCGGATAATTTTCAATCACGTCAGGACTTCCCGTCACTAAGGGTGATAAAACCTCTAAATCGAAGATCAGTCGATGTAGAGTAACTCGACGGTAATCCTTCCGTTTTCAAAAATATCCGGTCTTCAACACTGGTCTTCAAATGCAATTCATAACGACGTATCACATATTCGGAATGGGTTATACGACCCCATGGTCCTTTCCCGGCTAACCCGAATAGTGAGCGATTATTCAAAAATAAGTGTGGCATTCAAATTCATCCAATTCACAACAAATACCTACTCAAGGTAATTATTGATAGTCGGTTATTTAACTATCAATAAAGATGCGCAACATCATCAGATTCCAAATAATTTTCCAAATTATTTAATCTTCCAAAATATCTTTATTAGATATAAAATTTCCACACTTCAAAAATAAATCAATGTTTATTTTTCTAAACAGTTTCCCTTTCCTTTATAAATTCCATATTGAATTTACATTTTTCGAATACCTACTAATATTCGATTTTCAATCGTTTTCAAATATTCAATTTCGATTTATCTTTAAGAAGATAAAATATCAAAACGTTTCACTTCATTTTGGAAAACATTCCATACTTATTTAATAATAAGTGTTTCACAAATCTTTTATTTTCAACATTTGAAAATACTCGATATACTTAAATCAAATTAAGTATATATTTCATTCTTTAAGGAAATCTATTTTCTACAACAACATCAATTTGAGTCAAAACGAATGTTACGTAAAACATCGT
This sequence comes from Allium fistulosum, assembly GCA_030737815.1. Taxonomy (NCBI): domain Eukaryota; kingdom Viridiplantae; phylum Streptophyta; class Magnoliopsida; order Asparagales; family Amaryllidaceae; genus Allium; species Allium fistulosum. The sequence continues at coordinate 1,153,886,418 of CM060905.1, forward strand.
TACGACGACTCAAAATCACTAGTATAGGGATTTGAAATTTAGATAGATATATAAATCCCAATACTATATAAAACATTTCCTTTCGGAAATCATTTACTATAACAACAGTGTTATAGTCCACCATTTCCTTATATTTCTCGAAAACGTCTATTTCAACAATAAATGTTGAAATCTATGCTTTCGATTCATAACACATTTTAAAACACCTTTAAAATGTTTAACTTCATTTTTAAAATATTTCTTCTTCAAAAATGAATCCATTTTACTTAACAATATATTCACTGTCCAAAATCGTGAATAAAATCTACTTAACCCCATTTCAATCATTCCTACACATTTTTATTTCAATAAAAATTCGCTATTCAAAATCGTGAATATATCTTCTTAAATAATCTTCTATATTAAATTTATCACATTCAATCTATTTTCGAATTTATAAGCACGTTTATAAATTCTATTTCTCTTTTAATAACAACTTCGACTTATAAACCTTCTTTTATCAACTTCTATATTTAACTTATCAAAATAAGTGACTTTGGGTTTATAACAACTTTTATAAATTTTAATTCTATTTATAAAAACTTCATATCAAATCAATTTCAATATTGATTTCTAAATTTATTTTCAACTTTAAATAAAATTCCCATGCTGATTTCTCAAAGATTCATTTCCAGATATTAAATCAATTACAGATTGATTTCAAATTTTATTTATCACTACTAAAATAAATTCCTTATTTTTCTTTCAAATTATTCAATATCATGTTTTTAAATGGATTCTTCAAATTGAAATCATTTTACATGGATTTCCCAAATCAGTTCAATTTACCGATTTAAATTTCTAATTTGATTTCCAACTTATCCCCTTTTTAAATAAATTCCTTTTTAAGAAAATAAATTTCAATCGTTTCTTTCAATCTATTTAAAAATCCAAATTCTTAAATTAAATTCTTCAAATTATAATCACTATTTTACGAAATCCATTTATTTAACATTTTCACTTGATTCTGGAATTTATTCAATACGATTATAAAGATTTGCTTTTTTTTATACTTCAAAAATTCCTTTCTTCAAAATTTCTTCAATTTCAAAAATTGATTCACTTAGAAATTTTCTACTTGAATTTCAAAAATTCAATTTCGTTTATCTTTGGAATCCAATGATGTCAAATCATCCATTCAGCTAAATTTTAGCTTTCAAACAATTTTCCAGATATCAATATGATTAATAGCATCACTATAATCATTCACAGATTCATATCACAATAGAAATAAATTCAATCAATGTGAGGGGTCCAGTTGGATCCCTCCAACCTGTTTCCCTGCATCCAAAGATGTTAGCACAATACCAATTCCGCTCCAGTACGGAATTATCGTGGTATATAGGTTTTTATAAATCCGCTTACTAACGGCGCAATAGGGTCTCATCCGCTATACGAGGCGGGAAATCATCAATCCAATATATACATATGCCAATATGTATATACTGCTATATATATATAGATATATCCTATTATATCTAATAGCACATTCAATAGCAATCAAACAGTCAATCAAATCAATAACTGAAAATTTCCACTTTTCAATTGAGTGAGAAAATCTCACCTTAGCTTTTTATTTTGCAATCCATTTCCATCCCAGACTTGTTTTCTCGATTTATACCTTGTATAAATAATTATACAATTCTATTAATATTCGAACGGATCGAATAACAAATTTTCATTTGCTAATTTTTTGATTCATCGGTGACTTCATTTTTTTAATAGTTAAATTAACTGATAGTTTTACTTAAACCAAGCTAATAAATTAAAAGTGTATACTTGCATATTTATCTTTCCTCTAAAAATCCTTTGGGTACTTAGAAAAATAAATCAGGTCAACTTAATAATTTTATTTACCAGTTCCATTATCTCAATTAACCAATTTCTTTTAACAAATTAATTACAACTTTGATTTCTAAAAGTCATCACTTTTAAATTAAACAAATTTTCTTTTTCATCATTATTTTCCTTTTTAAACAAGTCTCTGTTAGATAATTTATTTAACTAAACATTTTAATTTCAAACTAGCTTTCCTTTTAAAACCATTCTGCAGCCTAAATAAATTTATCAGTTTAGTTTAACAAACTAACCCATAATATTAAAACAAACACATTTTTATTTTACAGCAATTTTAAATTTTTAATTAACTTTACTGTTAATCTCCTACTGATATATGCAAAAATAAAATAGAGAAAAACCTCACCTTAAATCGCTCGACATCGCCACGGAGACTCCAGAACCCCAGACGCCATCGCCTGCAGCACTGGCCTCCCAGCTCTTCCTCCCCGCGTGCGCGACCACGTTTTTTTGCCCTTATCGAGTTCGAACAACCCCACTTGCCTCCATCACGAGTAACGCGCCGACATCTCCTCGATCACGCGGCACCCAGATCCATCACGACATCGCCGTCGCCTCCTCAAGCCTCGTGCATCACCTGAGTCGCCGCCCCCATCGCCTCGCAGTCGCGTGTACGAACCCTAGATTGCACGAACCTTCCCAGTCGAATCGCGTGCCTTGTCGAGCTCGAGAACAGTGCCACATCGCTCCTCCTTCGCGACTTCGAGCGTGAGAATCTGGCCTTCCCACATGCTAGTCGATCGTGCTCAGATGAACGCGCCTCCACACTGCTTGAAATCGCGACTTGCCCATTGCTAGAGGAGAAGAACGAGAGCTTCATTCGATTTCGAATGTTTTAAACGAATGGGGTTTCGAGTTTGATTTGAATGCGGCCCTTAATTTAAACGAGAGGAGATCTCGGCCATTATTTTTATTTTGAACGAGATGATTTCTGGCGTGAGGTTTGTAAAGCAATGGGGAGACAAGGGACGTGATTCAGCAGAGAATAGGTCTGCTTACTCAGGAGTAGGGTGGCAGTGATTTGATTTTACAAAATTTTAAATTAAAATTCAATTTAATTCTCAACGCGTTTATACGTCATATGCTCGCATAACAACTCTGATTAATACGAAATTTGAAACTCGGTAATAATACAATATTACGGTCCCAATGGAATTGGTTTCGTCGAATTCCGAGACTGTTTGAAAAATGACTGTTTTATAAATATCGGTTCGAACGAACTAATTTCAAACTGAACACTTTACTTCTAAATTCGATTCTGAAGCTTCTGTTATCTTCAGTAATATCAATACGAATTTTAAAAGCTTTCGAAATATCTTTCTTCAGCTTAAAATTGAAGATTCAAATTTAATTCAACTTACAATAGATTAAATTTTATAATTTAATCGTCAGCTTCAAAGTTATACCCGGGATTCGAATTAAATTACCGTTCAAATATTTAAAATAAATTAAATATTCTCAATTTAATTCGTTCAAAATTCCGGGTCGTTACAGTTTATCAACTATATTTCTGTATTCTAATCTGTGATGATTGAATGATGTTGCACTATTGTGTTAAACCCCTGGACTACACCATACACACACAAATATGGATTTCACGTGGAAATCGGTTAAGTCACAGATAATTTAAATTTGATGTTTTCGAAATTGAAATTTTAATTTCAATTGATTTTGAAATTGGAAATTTGGGTTTAAAATGAAAAGCTTTTGAAATAGAATTTCAAAGATAAAGGTTATTTTGAATAACTTAAACGAGTTTTGAAAATTTAAATAATTTGATTTAAATTTGAATTCAATATTTGAAATTGAATTCTATGATTTGAAAACTAGGGTTTAAAAAGGCTGTTCAAGTTATAAATGTGTTTATATGAATTTAAATCATTTTAAAAGTAAAATTTTGGGAATTTGAATTTAACCCAAAGATTTTAACTCGTATGAATGAATCAGATTTCCAGAATGAAAACTGTTTGTTTTAAAGGAATAAAAGCTTTCAGATAAGAAATGAAATTCCAGTTTAATTAAAGGAATTTCAAGACTGAATTGAAAAATGGATTTTCCCAAGTTATGAATGAAATTGTTTTGAAAGCTATGAACTTAATCTGTTATTTTTAACAGATTTAAAATGATGTTTTATTTAAACCATTCGAAATGAAATTGTTTTGAAAGCTATAAGTTAAATCTTTGATTTAAAGATTTAACGAGTTAAATTGAAAGGGAAATTGATTTGGAAAATCTGTGAATGAATCTTTTGTTTAAAAGATAAAAATCTGGAAATTGTTTAAAACCGTTGAAGGCTGTTAAAATGAATCTTTTTGTTTAAAAGATTTAAAATGGTAATTTGTTAAACCATTTGATGAAAGTTTGGGTTTAAGTTGTGACTTAATTGAAATCCCAATATTCATATGTTTTTAAATATTGCGCTCACTATTCGGGTTAGCCGGGAAAAGACCTTTGGGTCATATAACTCATTCCGAATAGTGATACGTCGTATATGGATGGCATTTGAAGACCGGTGATGAAGACCGGATATTTTCGAAAATGAAAGGACAACCTGTCGAATGTCTCTGCACTGAGTTGCTCCGGTATAGAGATTTATATCACTCTTTTTGTAACGGGAAGTCCGGACGTGATTGGAAATTATCCGGATTTGCAAGGGCTTCGTGAGAAGTGCCTTCGATTCTGTTCGAACCCGGAACAGACTTATATGGTTACATGTCTGACATTACACTTTGAGATATAAAGCCGATTTCTTTCAAATACATTTCTGTTGGTGGCGGAGAATTTATTCTCTTAGCTTAACACCCTTCTATGAGACGTACGAGCTCAGACGTTATGTAGTTGAAATTTATCAGCGATATATCCCAATTTGGTAATGTGGCATGCTGAGTGTTACTGTGTGATTATCAGTGTTTGATCATTTGCGATATGATCATTTGTTTGATCATTTATCTTTGTGATCATAGGTTGATCATCTATTGACCCAAAGCGTGGCTTTTTGAAAAAGCGTAGCTTTGTGGACGAGACTTCGTCGAGCCTCACAACCCGGTAATGGTCGAAACAGGAATCGTGCGGCAAGGTTTTCAAGGGTAGCTCCCCTAGGGTATGACCATTCCTTCTGGAAAAGGGTAGTATCATGGTATGGAGCCCAGATACTTACTCATGTGGACACACTTTATTTATGACGTGTAATGTTGGATTCGAGGCGCCTCGGTTAAAGGTCCCAAAGGACCGGGGGTGGCATATCTGAGGTTTCTTTTATCCCTTGGGAAAAGGGGTTGCCGGCCTTGTTTGGCAGAGAACGGTGTGGTTCTCGGAGCGTCCCGCCAGAGGCGTTTCTTTCGTGGAATAGGAAGTTCCTTAGCCTGACCATTTGTTGGAAATCCATCTTCCAAATACGAACTTTGTACGGTTTTAGTTGTATTACCTGCCATGGAATGTGGTGGTAACCTACTATTGAACATGGTAGCTATAATAGGCATAAGTGCGAAATGTCTATGCTGGCTAAGATTTATATTCTACTTTCGAAATTGTTTTCTGCACTATGCACTAATAATAATATCAAATGATTTGATTTTTGCGTAGTAAGCATCTTTGACTATCATAAGAAGAAATCTCCTCCAATTCTGCGTTTGCATTGTGTGTGTGGCGGGAGGTCTTATGGTAGTCTCATTTTCCAAAAAGCATTGCGAATTGACTTTAAAATTCTTTTGTTGTTCGTTTTTAAAGATAAACTGTTTTTGTTGCTCACACCAGTCCCATGACTGATCCGGAGTTTATTGTTCCTTTCCTAAACTCTGGGTGCTCATAATTTCCTACACGAGCAGTCTAGAGTTGGGGTTTTCAAATATTCAGGTTTAGTAGATTATCTGGAGCCAGTTCAGTCTTTGGATCGGACTGCACTTGCTTACCTGTGTGCCTCGTTATTGGGAGTTCGAGCTATTTCTGGATTTGTCTTTGAAGATGAAGATTATCCACTGCTGATGTTATCGTTTTCTTTTCCGCTGCTATTTGTTGTATCATATCTCTGATGTATATTGATATTCATTGTATCACTCTGTTGTATCAGATATTGTATATCAATGTATTATTCATTTATTCCGCTGTGTTATTTACTTAATGTTGTTATAAGCTCCGGCGACTCGGATTTGAACGGTCGAATCTACGGCATTCGAGTACGATGTAAAGTATGGATGTCGATTTTCGAGCGCGAAAATCTCAGATCGTTACATTTGGTATCAGAGCTAAGGTTGAACTTTAGCTCAGGAGTGTAACACGTTAAGTAGCTCATTAGAGATAGAGTGAAGTAAACTCTAGAATGAGTATATCCTTAAGATATCCGTCTGAACGTCTCAGTAAATTCTCTTACTATCCACTGATAGTAAGTATGAGTACAAGAAGAGAACGAGATAGGGGACAGGGAAGTATGATGTGACGCCCCACCTCAATACCCACGCTAGCCAAGGACACTACGATGTAGTGCTGTCAACTAGCACGGAGAATAAGGCTGTTGAGGAGCGACCATCCATGTAATTGGTTATCACACGGTGGCTATAAAATAATCTTCGGAAACAAACATAGAAATAAACATAACACAAAGCAGTCACAGACATCCATATCACAAAGGCGGAAGAAGATATGAATATATAACTAACACATGAAAGTGTACATCAGAGTAGTGGTCAAAAAGTTCCACAATAATACAAAAGAATAGCAACATGTGCTATACAAAAAGAATACAACTATGAGTCCATATCTCAAGTGTATACAACAAAAACTGCTAAACTAAATAGTCAGCCAAAAGTCAGAGTAGCAAATCCCGGAAGGAAGTCAAGCAGAAGCACCTGTAACATCTCGGTCTGACCCGAGTATTATTTAAGAAAATAATAAACGGATCAGTCTAACTATAAATATCAGATGACATGATATATAATAAAAGACATGGCATAAACATAGAATATCCATACTGACATACTACTATAAGTATGAAAATGATGATCAACAGGAGATCAACCGATGAGGAATGATCAATATCACGAGAATCTTCTCAAAGATCCAAAGAGGGCATCATACCCTAAACTTGTACTCATAACAAGTCAACGACGTAAAAATCCAGAAATCAAAACAAGAAATCCAGAAATCATAAAAAGAGAAAGAGGCCTATCACATGATGGTCCGAAGACCATGGGGAGCTACCCCATATGTGTGAGTCGGAATCACACTGATTGAGGCCTAGGCTAACCAAAAAGCAGAAAGGTATGTGTGAATGGAATCACACAAGTGGTGTCTAGCCTAACCTCGCAAACATAAAGATATGTGTGAGTCGGAATCACACTACTGCGGCCTAGACTAACCTTGCGGACAAAGAGATGTGTGTGAGTCGGAATCACACTATTGCGGTCTAGTCTTACCTTGCAAACAAAGAGACATCGCACAATTGCTAGTCTAAATCATAAAATGATCATCATGATCAGCGAGAAGTGTCAATCACACCAAGCTAGTAAATATATGAGTTTAGCTTCATGTCCCATAACCACTTGCTTAACTTAAATATTTACGAACAAGCTGTAAATCTTCACTAGGAAATTGTCACGAAAAGGGTTCAATCGAACAAGTCCAAGAGCTAACCGACGAAGTGAACGCAAGCGTTTCATACCACTTGTTTTACTAAGTCGTTTAAGTCGATTTCTCATTCGAGTGAAGTAAAGGCTTGTATATACTAGTAGATTGAAAATCGGTTTGAGAAAACGAACTTTAGATATTTAAAATAGTGTTGAAATCGCTTTGATGAAAGAGTTTTGATATTTACTATTAGTATTGAAACCTTCATATATCTTTAAAGTGACAAGTCATAAAACGATTGTAGAACAAATCAATTCACGTTCGAAGACGTGAGTAAAGTCCAAAGAAGTCAGTCCCAAAACCATCAAAGTAGAAATTCTGACAAATGTTTTTCAGATGAGATTGCCTACGCAGAGTAATACGGTACGACTTAGTGAAGGCAAGCTGTCCCGAGAAGCCAAACGACCTAAGGGAAGAATGCCACGCGACCTAGCAGAAGAACAGGTCAAACGACCAAGTACTAACTCGCGAACGACTTACGACTTAAGGGAGGAATGCCACACGACCTAGCAGATAACAGGTCATTCGACCTAAGGGTAAGGTCGGTGGCGACCTACGACTTAACAAAGTCGAGCAACCTACGACTTAACGAAGTCAAGCGACCTACGACTTAGGGTCAAGCGACCTAAGAGAAGCAGCGGGAATGTTAGGTCTGAGACGACCTACGACTTAAGGTCATACGACCTAACAGTTGCGAGCTAGCGGAGTTGGCATGGCCGAGCGACTTAAGAGAAGCAGCGACCTACGACTTAACGATTTAAAGCCAACGACCTAGGACTTAAGAGTCATACGACCTAGGACTTAAGGGAGGCAAGAGACTTACGACTTAAGGGAGGCAAGCGACTTACGACTTAAGGGATAAGGTCATACGACCTAAGTCTTGAACGACTTAACGACTTAAGCCTTTAACGACTTAACGACTTAAGCCAGGGCGAGCGAGCTAACTGCAAAACGACCTACGACTTAAGGCCTTTAACTCCTGAACGACTTATGCCATTAGCTCCTGAACGACTTATGCCTTTAGCTCCTGAACGACTCAAGCCAGTAACTCGCGAACGACTCAGCCTTTAACTCGTGAACGACTCAGGCCTTTAACTCGTGAACGACTCAGGCCTTTAACTCGTGAACGACTCAGGCCTTTAACTCGTGAACGACTCAAGCCAGGTGAACAGAAATGCACGCGCGCGACTTAAGCCCTTAACTCGTGAACGACTCACGACTTAGGCTTAACTCGTGGACGACTCAGCGAAGGCCAGAAACGACTTAAGGCCAGAAAAATCACCAAAACGCTGAAAATTGAAGTTTTTCGCCAATCCAATCCAAACCAAATGCAAATGTTGATGCAAATACAATAGGGGATCATTCCCAACAGTCCAAGATAGATATAGGCAAGATGTGAGATCAAAAATCTCACCTTTTCCACGAAATTGATGAAGATGAAGATTGAAAGCAAGGGGAAGCAATCCAAAGCTTGAATCCACAATCTTCTACTTGAATTTGATGTTGAATCTCGGATTTGCAATAGAATTTGAGTTGGGAGTTTTAATTTCTCTTTCCCTCCACCATTTTTGAAGAAGCTTGAAGTATTTGATGAAGTGATGAAGAGAAGAGGGGGTTGGGCTGAGTTAAGAAGGTGCAGTCCAAACCAAAGTCTCAAGCGGGAAAAGTGACGAAAATTTCACTATCTCCAAACATATCGAAGTTTACACTCAAAAAGATCGCAAACGTCATTTTGAACTCAATGGGGGTGGTCTCGAGTCCTAATTTGACCGTATGCAAAAAGTAGCTTTTCGGACTAACATCCGACTAACGATAAAATATTTAAATATAAAATCGATAGATATGCGGGTTGTTACAGACTCCCCTCCTTAAAGAAATTGCGTCCTCGCAATATATATGATGGAAATAAAAGTAACAACCATAAAAGCATATTAACACAAAAAGAAATTGGGATTAAGAAGTTTACCTTAAAGAGCAGGAGAAAGCAATTCCGGATGTGTACGCTCGATGAATTCTCCAGTTTCCCAAGAGCAATCCTTAGGATTTGAGGACCATTGAACTTTAACAAGCGGAACATCTTTATTTCGAAGCCGTTTGATCTCCGAAGCAATAATTCGAACAGGATGCTGCTCATAAGTTAAATTAGGTGAAACTTCAATCTCTTCCACAACACCGGGCTCAAGTATCGAATCGGAATCCCGGAGGCACTTCCGTAATTGAGATACGTGGAACACGTCATGCATAGCAGAGAACTGAGCCGGTAAAGAAAGGCGATAAGCCATGGAACCAATACGTTCAGTGATAGGAAATGGCCCAATATATCGAGGCGCTAACTTTCCCGATCGACTGAAACGTACAACACCCTTCATTGGTGAAACACGAATAAATACAAGATCACCAACAGAAAATTCTAATTTCCTTCTTCGGTTATCGGCATAGGATTTTTGTCTACTCTGGGCTTCTTTCATCCTATGTCGAATAAGTTCAATCTTTTCTGTGGAATCTCGAATAAAGTCTGGTCCTAAAACCAGTTTCTCACCGGCCTCAAGCCAACAAGAAGGAGATCGGCATGGCCTTCCATAGAGTGCCTCAAAAGGAGCCATACCAATACTAGATTGGAAGCTGTTATTATAGGAAAACTCAACAAGTGAAATATGATCTTCCCAACTTCCCCCAAAGTCAAGAACACAAGCACGAAGAAGATCTTCAAGTGTTTGATTCACACGCTCAGTTTGTCCATCGGACTGGGGGTGATAAGCGGTGCTAAAATTAAGCTTCGTTCCCAAAGCTTTTTGAAGACTCTTCCAGAATCCACTAGTAAACAATGGATCCCGATCACTAACAATGGAAGAAGGAACTCCATGCAGTTTAACAATTTCTTTAATAAAAAGTTTGGCCAGAAGAGGAACGGTTCGGTTCGACCGAACAGGAATAAAATGGGCAGACTTAGTAAGTCTATCAACAATCACCCATAAGCTATTATGACCCGAACGAGAACGGGGAAGGCCATTTATAAAATCCATGGAAATTTGATCCCACTTCCATACTGGAATCTCCAATGGTTGCAATAACCCACCGGGCCTTTGATGTTCAGCCTTAACAAGTTGGCAAGTCATGCAACACTTAACAAAGTTAGCGATATCAGATTTCATTCCCTCCCAATAATAAAGTCGCTTCATATCAACGTACATTTTACTGCTACCGGGATGAATGGAATACTTGGAACGATGAGAATCTTCTAGAACGTCTCTACGAAGATCACTAATATTTGGTACGATCAATCTACCAAATTTTCGAATGCCGCCACGAGAATCGACATCAAAGTCTTTCAAACCTTCAATATCGGTTTTATCCTTAAGATTTTGGCCAAGCAAAGCCAATTCAGGATCTAGTTGTTGAGCTTCAAGAATGCGGTCTAATAAAGAAGGACGAGCCTCAAGGCTACATAAAACAAGAGATGAACACAAATCGGAAACGCGATCTCGAATTTCACAAGTGGATAAAAGTTCGAGATCGTTCCATTCAGATATCATCATGGAAACAACCGCTTGTTGTTTTCGACTAAGTGCGTCGGCAACACGATTCCCCTTTCCGGGAGTATAAAGAATGTCAAGATCATAAGAGGCAAGAAATTCGAGCCAACGCTGTTGACGCAAATTAAGTTCCTTTTGAGAAAATAAATATTTCAAAGACTTATGATCAGTATAAAGTATAAACTTTTCTCCCAAAAGATAATGTCGCCAAATTCGAAGGGCGAAAACGATAGCCGCGAGTTCTAAATCATGTGTGGCATATCTAGTCTCAGCCGGCTTCAATTGCCTAGAAGCATAAGCAATAACACGTTCTTTTTGCATAAGAACGGCACCCAAACCAACGCGACTAGCATCGGTGTAAACGACAAAGTCTTGATTCCCTTCGGGAATAATAAGAATAGGAGCATCAGAAAGGAGTTCTTTTAATTTCTGAAAAGAAGATTCACATTTGTCTGACCAAATGTATTTAACACCTTTCTTTGTTAAGCCAGTAAGAGGTACGGCAATCTTAGAAAAGTCTTTTATAAAACGGCGGTAATAACCTGCCAATCCGAGAAAGCTACGGATTTCAGTCACGCTCTCCGGTCTCTTCCAATTTTGAATCGCTTCAATCTTTGAAGGATCCACGGATATTCCGGATTCGGAAATGATATGACCGAGAAATTTCACACTAGATTGCCAAAAATGGCATTTAGAAAATTTTGCTTTTAGTTGATTGCTCCTAAGAGTTTCCAATACAATTCGAAGGTGCTTTTCGTGTTCCTCCTCGGTTTTAGAATACACAAGAATATCATCAATAAAGATGAGAACAAACCGATCGAGAAAATCTTTGAAAACTCTATTCATAAGGTCAACGAAATAAGCCGGAGCATTCGTTAAACCGAATGGCATAACTAGCCATTCATAAGATCCATAACGCGTACGGAACGAAGTCAAAGGAATACTATCCTCTGCAATACGAAGCTGATGGAAACCGGTAGCCAAGTCCAGTTGTGAAAAGACTCTAGCCCCACTAAGTTGATCAAACAGATCATCAATCCGAGGCAATGGATATCTATTCTTAATAGTAAGATCATTAAGCTTGCGGTAGTCAACGCAAAGCCTAAGTGTACCATCGGACTTACTTACGAAAATAGCTGAAGCTCCCCAAGGCGAGGAACTAGAGCGAATAAGTTGCTTCGTCTCCAACTCGGACAGTTGTTTGCGCATCTCTTCGTTCTCCTTATTGGACATGCGATAAGGAGGACGGGTAACAGGTTGAGCTCCAGATATAAGATTAATTTTGAACTCAATTGCTCGCTTAGGTGGAAGTCCTAAAACAGGTTCAAAGATGTCGGAAAATTCACGAACGACGCGAATAAGAGAAATGACATCCTCCTCATCATCATTATCATCATCACGAGGGTTTAAAGAATATAAAGATGCAACCAAAGCGGAATTCGAATCATTAAGAATAATAGAAATCTGGTTAACAGATTGCGGATGTCGGAGATAAATAGTCCGCTCAGGACATAGGATATGAACTTCATAACGAGTAAGCCAATCCATACCCAAAATTATTCCAAAGCCTAAGTAACGCATAACATGCAAATCGGCTAGGAAAGAAAAATCGCATAAAATAATCTCCACATCTTTACAAAGCAAACTAAGAGTTGCGGAACCACCAACAGGATTCGCAATCCTTAAAGAAGTCATTAATGCAGTAACACTTAAGGAAAAAGTGTCTACAAGTTCCTTTGATATAAAAGAATGGGATGCACCCGTATCAAAGAGAACTCTAATAGATTGATTATGAAATAAAATAATGCCATCAAGAATGGAATGAGAAATACCTTGGCCACGAGATGTGTTGCCAGGGGCTTTAGCCACATTCAACTTTCCCTCCTTCTTGCCTTCACGTTTGAGGCATTGATGTATAAAATGGTCTGGGCTTTTACAATAGCGACAAGATTTGGGCTTTGAACACTTGTTCGCATAATGATCCCCAGATCCACAGTTGAAGCATCTCGCGTCATTAGGAGAAGGAGCCTTTGCAGAAGGAATCGCTTGCTTACCCTTTTTGTTGGGGTAAGGGCCTTTAAATTTGTTGGGCCTCTTTTTGTTGTTAAAGCTGGGTTTGGAAGCTACTACTTCAACATCACTTTCTCTATCAGCCTCTTCAAGGCGAAGAGCGATATCTACAATTTGGTCGAAAGAAACTTCTAACTTCAAAAGTAGTGGCTTCTTGAGGCTTTTGTTTAAGCCGTAAACGAACCTCTGGTTCTTCTTTAGTGGAGTATTTATATATTCGACCCCATATTTGGAAAGGGATTCGAATGATGCGACATAGTCTGCCACAGAAGCCTGACCTTGAACAAGGTCAATAAATCGCCGAGCCAATGTTACCTTTTCAGCCTCGGGTACGAATTTCGATTCGAAGCGTTCTCGGAAGTGCTCCCAAGTGAGGTCCGCTTCATTAATTTCGGAAGTGAGAAGTTCATACCAATCCAATGCTCTCTCTTGGAGCATACTGGAAGCCACTTGAACGCGGTGCAGGTCGACAAGGTTCATGCGAGAGAAGATTCGATCACATGATTTTAACCAAGCTTGAACCTCGATAATAGGTTCGGAACCTTTGAAGGGCTTCCCACCCAAATTGGTGTAATCGCTGCACAACCGTGCAAATCCCGACTTTGGGTGAGTAGGTTCCGGGTTAGCTCCAGCTGCTTGTGCATTCGTCACTAATTCAAGAAGCTGTTGAGTTGTCATAAAAACTCCATCTCGAGGAGCAGCAGCAGATGTTCCAGCTCTGGGTCGGCCTGGTCTTGACATCCTCTTCCTTTTCAAAGAAAGAAGAGAAAGAAGAAGGTTATTCACCAATGAACATCAAGCAATCTTGAATGATGAAATAAGGAATCATAAAGAAAACAGGATAAGTCGGTTCGAAGACTCGAACAAAATCCTGAAACACAACTCCTAAGGTAGACTTAGGACGATGATCCTTGTTAAGTTATTCTACATTGTTCCGAAGTTTGGCTCTGATACCAAGCTGTGACGCCCCACCTCAATACCCACGCTAGCCAAGGACACTACGATGTAGTGCTGTCAACTAGCACGGAGAATAAGGCTGTTGAGGAGCGACCATCCATGTAATTGGTTATCACACGGTGGCTATAAAATAATCTTCGGAAACAAACATAGAAATAAACATAACACAAAGCAGTCACAGACATCCATATCACAAAGGCGGAAGAAGATATGAATATATAACTAACACATGAAAGTGTACATCAGAGTAGTGGTCAAAAAGTTCCACAATAATACAAAAGAATAGCAACATGTGCTATACAAAAAGAATACAACTATGAGTCCATATCTCAAGTGTATACAACAAAAACTGCTAAACTAAATAGTCAGCCAAAAGTCAGAGTAGCAAATCCCGGAAGGAAGTCAAGCAGAAGCACCTGTAACATCTCGGTCTGACCCGAGTATTATTTAAGAAAATAATAAACGGATCAGTCTAACTATAAATATCAGATGACATGATATATAATAAAAGACATGGCATAAACATAGAATATCCATACTGACATACTACTATAAGTATGAAAATGATGATCAACAGGAGATCAACCGATGAGGAATGATCAATATCACGAGAATCTTCTCAAAGATCCAAAGAGGGCATCATACCCTAAACTTGTACTCATAACAAGTCAACGACGTAAAAATCCAGAAATCAAAACAAGAAATCCAGAAATCATAAAAAGAGAAAGAGGCCTATCACATGATGGTCCGAAGACCATGGGGAGCTACCCCATATGTGTGAGTCGGAATCACACTGATTGAGGCCTAGGCTAACCAAAAAGCAGAAAGGTATGTGTGAATGGAATCACACAAGTGGTGTCTAGCCTAACCTCGCAAACATAAAGATATGTGTGAGTCGGAATCACACTACTGCGGCCTAGACTAACCTTGCGGACAAAGAGATGTGTGTGAGTCGGAATCACACTATTGCGGTCTAGTCTTACCTTGCAAACAAAGAGACATCGCACAATTGCTAGTCTAAATCATAAAATGATCATCATGATCAGCGAGAAGTGTCAATCACACCAAGCTAGTAAATATATGAGTTTAGCTTCATGTCCCATAACCACTTGCTTAACTTAAATATTTACGAACAAGCTGTAAATCTTCACTAGGAAATTGTCACGAAAAGGGTTCAATCGAACAAGTCCAAGAGCTAACCGACGAAGTGAACGCAAGCGTTTCATACCACTTGTTTTACTAAGTCGTTTAAGTCGATTTCTCATTCGAGTGAAGTAAAGGCTTGTATATTGTGATAACCCGGATTTTTGAGACATTTGATAATTGGATAATTAACTGTTTTAATCAATTGAACAGATAAAACTTTGATAATTAAAATATTTTTGGATATGTATATAGATGAATTTGAATTATAATAAATGCTGAATTATAAATATGTGAATAAATATCTATTTGATAATCTCCTGGTATAATTATTTAAATTGGTAAAATTCATCTTTTCAAAAATAATATAAAATATGTATTTGATTTTGTGTTATTATAAGATGATTGTAAATAGAACTCGGGTTTGAAACTCAAAGTACTGTCTTAAATTTAATCTTTAAAGATATAATTATAAGTGAAGAGGAAACGTGTTAATGAAAATATATAAACATAAAACACTTAAAATAAATATTTATTAGGTTAAAATATAATAGTCTAAGTTTAAATAGAATTTAATAAAAGGTTTAAAATATTCTTTCTTTGAAGATATTTCATAACAAATTTGTATAAACCTAACATAACATATTAATATTAATACACATAAGAAATATTTAAAATAAATTTTTAATATTTGTAAATATATAAAGCATGTAAAATACAAGTGGAAGCTAAGGATAATATGCATTAAACATTTGTAAGCTAAAGATTACATGCAAAGACAAGTGGCATTTGTTTCTTTTAATTGGAAAGAAAATATAATTAACATATTGGAGAACAAGGTTGTAGGGATATTCATTTTTAACAAACCAGACATTTCCTTCTCTTTCTTCTCTAAAAAAAAAAAGATCAAACTAAAGAAAATCTGAGCAACAACTTCTTTCAAGTTTGCAACCTGATTCAAGCAATTCATGTTCAACTCAAATGTAAAACAAAGATACAACTGGAATCAAGCAACCACTTTTTCAACCTGAATCATCAAGCTAAATCAAAACAAGATCAACATCAGTTCCAGATTCAACAGCAAAGAATTCAAATCAAATGTAAAAATTTACAAAACAAAAGCCTGGAACAAGAAATCTGGTCTCTGTTCCATTTAAGGTGAGTAAACTTTACTTTAAAATCAGTTCGAATCTATTTGCAAGTGATAATTTATATGGATAGGATGTAATATGTTGCCTAAATGATTATTTTCTGGGATATGATTGAAACTACCTGTATATATAGCTGTATATGACTGTGTATATATATCTTGTCTCTGTTATTTCAAAACCAGTGAGTATACATCACTTTTAAAAACCTTAATCTATATTCTATCTTGATGCATGTGATAAATACTTGGAATAAAGTTGTGAAAAATGTTTGTATTAACTAAATTTAGTTTTTAAAAATATTCATAAGTATTATTGGAAAGTAGATTAACTGGAAATGGGGAAAGAACAGTGAAAATAAATTAAAGTCAGAAATTTGATTTGTTCAATTTCCATGTTTGGTTTACATCATCGAATTCGTTTTCGAAATTGATAAATTTTGATAACAATATTATGATTTTTAAGCTTGGGAATTGTGAGAAGTTGTGAGTTGGTCGGAATTGGGTTTTATTTCAATTTTAGGCGATCGCGAAGTTCAGTAATCTTGGGATGGTGGCTGGAGGAAGGTCGTAGGTCGGTGGTTAAGGGAAAAATGATCGCTGAGTTTCTCATAGGTCGTGGTGGCCGGAAAGTGGAGATGTAGGGTTTAATGACCAGGTTTGGTCGATGATGTTTTAGAGTCGATTTTGGCGACGTGGTCGCATCGAGCTTGACCAGAGGAAGGGGGATTGAAGCGTAGGATCGAGATGAGGCTGGAGGTAGGCCGGCATGAATTCTGGTGATCGGGATCGACGACGTGAGGCGTTTTCGATGATCAAGATTTGGGGTTCCAGGTGCTCGTGTAGCTTGATTTAGTTTGGCAGAGATGATCGATTATCTGGGTGGTCGGATTCATCAGCGAGGTGACCGGCAATTTGCTGAAGGTCGTGGTGATGGTCGGAAGTGATCGAGTTGATCGTGCATGTGCACGATATATCAATGGTGTCTGATGTTTTTTTGGGTTGGAGAAGAAGGTGGGATCTCGAAGTGGATCTCGGGGATTTTCGATTTTGGCCCGGGTTCGTTCGTGTGAGTTTAACGGGTTTAAAATTTAAAATAAAAACAATGAAAAAATATGGTGGTCTCGGGAAAGAGCTCGGGAAAAAGATGTGTTGGCTCGGGTTTTTGATCGAGTCATTTGAGAGTGTTTTGTTGGGAACAGGTTTTTAAGTTTTAAAATAAAACAGATTTTTAAAGGAAAAATAAAATAAAATTATTAAATAGTTTTAAGTTATTTGAGGGATTAAGTTTTCAAAGAAGTGTTGCCAAGTTTTCAAAACAAAATATTACAAGTTCAAATCAGTTTCAAAGATTTACAATATTTTAAAATTTTGTTTAAAGATAATTATATAATGGGGTAATAATAGATAAATTTCTAAATGAAATTTTAAAGATATAATTAAGAGGTGATTTGAGTTAAGAGTGTTAAATTTTAATTAATCAAGAAAAAATCTCAATTGATTTTGTTTGTTAATTAATTTCAAGTATTTATTTCAATAAAAAAATTTAAGGATGTAGTTAAGTAATTAATAAAGATAAGTGGTTTATCTTAAGTCAATTAAGGTCTTATTTAAGGAGAATTAATTAATGTGATTAATTAATTAAGGTAATTAATTTGAGAATAATTAATTAAATAAAGGTTAATTAATTAATGAAAGTGATTAAGGATGATTTATTAATTAAGTGTTGATTAATTAATGTAATTTATTAAGGATAATTAAATAATTAAAGGTTAATTATTTAATGATTAAAGGTTGATTGATTTGTTAAGTAATATCGATTAATTAATAATTAAAAATTAATTAATTTATTATTAAAGGTTAATTAATAAATGATTAAAGGATATTAATTATGGTTTGTAATTAATTAATATTAATTAACCAGGATTAGTAATTCATTCATAAGAAATTAATCTGGTTTAAATTAATTATAATCAAGGGATTAGTTGATCTTAGATGATTGAATTGTATTGAATGCCTTGAATTGATTGATATCTCTGATGTGTGATGCTCTGTGATATGAATGGGTTAAACTGTGATAATGTAGATTACCTATCTGAGTTAAATTGTTGTATGATATCCTGGATTTAAATTGTGTTGTTTAAAACTTAACAACTTGGATTAGAGATGACATTGAATTCGAAGAGACCGGGGTCGGGTATCAGTAAATACCCGAAACCACTTCGATTCTTTATAAATATGAGTTTGGAAGCAAACGGGCTGGAATGAAATAAGTTAAGTATCATGAATATTTAAAACTGGATAACGATTCTTGGATATTGTTTTGAGATAAGTAATTGACTTAAATAAGATTAGAACTCGTAAAAAGTACGAGTTACCCTGGTAATTCACTTAAGTTATATAGCTTGGTATTTTATGTTATGGGTTTACTCACGCTGGTTTCCAGCCTGACCCGGGTGTTACTTTGATGTAATGCTCGGGTCAGACCGAGTATTACAGCTTTTCAGGTTAGGACGTTCTAGAGCTCAGGAGGCGAGCTGGATGGCAGGAACGTATGGAGTGTTTTCCGCTGTGTATTTGAGAGCTTATTGATAGTAGTCTGGGACAGGTGGATAACTGTCTAGTCTATTTGTAAATGGTTGTAACTCTGATGTATTGAATGTAAATTAACAAATACAGTTTTCTTTGTATAACTGATATTATTATTTGATATTATATTTTATCCGCTGCGAATGTGAGATGTTGTGTTTTCTGTTTTTCTTTCTTCTTTCTGTTTCTTTCTTCTATCTCTTTTCTTTTTCTCCTAACTATCTGGAATTTTCGGGTTCGAAAATTCCGGGTCGTCACAGTTGGTATCAGAGCAAAAGGTTAAGCGAGAACCTTGGCTCTGTTGGGATTACTCGTTAAGGATAGGGTCAATGGTACCCTAGAACGAGTTGAGTGTATATATATATGAGAGCGTACTTGTTATTTTTATATATAAAGATTTTAAATGATTTTATATAAGAATATATTTTGATATATAAAATGATATTTCTTTCTAATAAATATAAAGAAATTGGTTGTTAAAATATTGGAATTAAATTAAGTGGTAATAGTAATACAACCAAATTAAAATTGAATAAAGTTAAGTTTGAATTGAATCCAAACTGAAATTAAAATCTTGAATTTGTAGAAATAAAGATAATAATAAATTGGTTTCCAGATATGATAACCTTGGTTATTATCATAAATGGTAGTTGTGTTTAATAATGAATGTTGTTAATGATTAAGAAAAAAGAAATGTTTTAGGGAAGTAAACATTTAAGTGAGTATAACTTATAAATTGGAATTGAAGATAATTTAAAATTATGAAATTTTAAATCTAAATCCAGAAAACTTGAAATTGTTTTAAAGAAGTTTGTTTTGAATTAAAACCAAAGGTGGTTTAAAAATTTAAAGTATAACTTGGTGTATAAAGAAAATGTATATATGAGGAATATACATAATATCAAAGATGATTTGAAATAAACTCTAAGTGTTGAGTTTTAAATTTTTCCTTGGTATATGATATGAAAACCCAAAGTGATAAGTTTTTGAACTTATAAGTGGGAAGATTATTAAATATAAAGTTTAAAATTTGAAATGGGAATTCAAATTCGGTAAAGTTGACTGGATTAAATTGAATATAACTTAAGGAAAGTTAAATGAGTTTAGAATGAACAACTTGAATTGGAAATTTCAAGATGAAATTAAAATTTAACTTGGGAAGTTAAATGGTTGATTTTAAATGGGAATTATGAGTGATCTCAAAATGGGGTTGAGATCTGGAAATTGAAAATGGATAATAAATTAGAATCTGAAGATTAAATTGTTTTTTTAAATTCTTATTTGAACTTTGTAATCAGTTAAGTAAAGATAATTTTAAAATGGAATTTTGGAATTTGGATTCAGAAATAAATGGTTTAAAGATTTAAGTTGTTAAATTAAAAATAAAGGTTAATTTGATTTAAAAGTAAGGGTTAATTTGATTAAATCAACATTTAAAATACTTAACTCGAATTTATATAATTCGAGATGGTTTTAAGTTGAGATTTGAATAAAATTTGTTCAAATTGGAATTGATTTGAAATAATTTGGAATTGTGATTAAAGTTGAATAAGTTTAAAAATCAAATGGAATTTGATTTGAATTTGGAAAGGAATTAAGGTTAATTCAACTTGAATTGGGATTAAATCAATTTCAATGAAAATTGAAGTATTGAATCAATTTAAATGGAAGTGGAAATTTAAATTGAATTGATGGAAAATTAATTGGAAATGGAAATTGAGAAATTAAACAGTTTGGCTTTGGATTATTTTCAAAATAAATTGTTTTAATACAAATATATTTTTCCAAACTATTTACTATACAATCTTTCTTCTTAAACCCCAAACTATCTTATACTTATTTTACAATTATTTTGGAACTATTTAACTATTTTGAAACTGTCTTATAAACTCATTACTATTTTTCAGTTACCTACATCTAATCACTATTTTAAAAACTATTTTGCAATTATTTAACTATTTTATATCTACTTAACTATTTTACAGCTATTTTACAAACTAACAACTATTTTTCAACTACTTATCTATTTTAAACTTTTTCAAGCTATTTTTAAATTTAAATAGGTCAAAGTTCAAACTGTTTGTAATTGAAGTAATAACTCAATTGGAAATGGAAGCAATTGAGAATAAGTGAATGGAATTAAAGGAAATGTGAATAGAAAAGAGAATTGATATGGCTAATAACCAATAAAGATAAATACGTAGGATATACGTATATTATTCTATTCGCATAGTGATTTGATCCAGATTCGAACACAGAATTTCGAGATAGTATTATCGATCCGAGTTGGGATTTTTCACTCGAATTTCGACGGCGAACCTGGATATGGATTTTTGATTGGTTCTGGATATTCTCTATCATAGTTGTGACTATGCAAGGAGAATGACGGTTTCTGATCAAGAAACCATATCTGAGTCCGCACTAGGAAGTCGGGTGGACGATACTAGTTCGGAAGTGAAATTGTGTGATCGATTGAGCGATCAGATTGATATTGTGTACGGATGATATGTGTACATCGTACGGATTTGAATGAAATTGATATTGAAGATTTGTGGATAAGAAATGTAAAATGGTTTTTGAAAAGAAATATGGTTAATAACTTTATAAAAGATTTATCAAATGTGAATATTTGATTTAGAATAAAATAAAGTTATATATCCTTGTTATATAAGATAAATCTTCCCCTGTTGAATCTATTGTTAAAAGAAAAGGGTTTTGAAAATATTTGAAGTATAAAAGAGGTTTTATACAAGTTTGAAATGATCCAAAGATTTTCAAAGTTATATATATATATAAAGGATATTATGAGAATGATTTTGGAAAAGGTTTTGGGAACCTATATAAATTGGAAAAGGCTTTTGATTTTTGGGAAAATCAATTTTGGATTTTGGAAAGCCTGGTTTGAGAATTATCGATTTTGGTAATCGATTTTGTGTAAAGTAGATTTTGATAAATCATAAAGGGTATGATTTGAAGATACTATAAATGTATAGTATAAAATGTTTTGAGTATAGCTCTGGGGAAAAAGGCGCTTCCTTGAAATGAACTTCTCAGGAGTGCCACTGGGTGGTACTGCCTTGAACCCCAAGGGGGGATTCTAAAGTTAATCCTGTGAGGAGTCCGGAATAAACTAGTTCCTGAGGATTATTTTTGTAGCGAAAGTCGAGGGGCTGGTGCCCACAGAGGCATTTGGGTTATGCTGTGACGACAGTTTAACTCGATGTCACTACGATCTACTGCAGACCATAGCGAAAGTCATGTGTGCCGCTGAGAGCCAACTGTCTACGTTTGATTTTATATCGGTAGACTGTGACACTATGGTAACATAGCGAAAGTCGTTTGTGCCGCTGAGAGCCAACTGTCTACGTTTGATTTTATATCGGTAGACTGCGACCTATGTGGGAGAAGTTTCATTTTGACAGCGAAATCGTGTGTGCCGCTGAGAGCCAACAGTTACATGGACTTTTGCTGCGACGGCAACGTAACCCTGGATGTAACTGCGATCTGTTGTGGGTTCCATGGTGTAATCAGTTACATGGACTTTTGCTGCGATGGCAACGTAACCCGTGATGTAACTGTGACCATGGATGGGGGTGATGATTTCTAGAGCATTCTCACCAAAAATATTTCCTCTATTTTCAAAACTGTTTCTATATTTTCATAAATTATTTTCCAAGTATTTTCACTGGGTGTTGAAAACGGGTCTGCTAAGATCTTATAGATTTTCAGTTCTACGCCTGATCAACGTATGACCGAATTTCTGTAAGGACAAGGATTGACTTGTTAAGACATCGAGTTATAAAAATATTTTTATAAAAACTAATTTAGTAATATTATAAAGATTTTTAAGGTGTTTTAAAAATGGTCCAAAGAGAAAATTTAACAGATATTAAGAATTTTAATAAATTTTGGCTTCGTTCCTTTTCGAGGACGAAAAGATTCTAAGGGGGAAGGAATGTGATAACCCGGATTTTTGAGACATTTGATAATTGGATAATTAACTGTTTTAATCAATTGAACAGATAAAACTTTGATAATTAAAATATTTTTGGATATGTATATAGATGAATTTGAATTATAATAAATGCTGAATTATAAATATGTGAATAAATATCTATTTGATAATCTCCTGGTATAATTATTTAAATTGGTAAAATTCATCTTTTCAAAAATAATATAAAAT
Organism: Allium fistulosum; assembly: GCA_030737815.1. Lineage (NCBI taxonomy): Eukaryota > Viridiplantae > Streptophyta > Magnoliopsida > Asparagales > Amaryllidaceae > Allium > Allium fistulosum. Next base: position 1,153,909,555 of record CM060905.1, read on the forward strand.
ATGTATTTGATTTTGTGTTATTATAAGATGATTGTAAATAGAACTCGGGTTTGAAACTCAAAGTACTGTCTTAAATTTAATCTTTAAAGATATAATTATAAGTGAAGAGGAAACGTGTTAATGAAAATATATAAACATAAAACACTTAAAATAAATATTTATTAGGTTAAAATATAATAGTCTAAGTTTAAATAGAATTTAATAAAAGGTTTAAAATATTCTTTCTTTGAAGATATTTCATAACAAATTTGTATAAACCTAACATAACATATTAATATTAATACACATAAGAAATATTTAAAATAAATTTTTAATATTTGTAAATATATAAAGCATGTAAAATACAAGTGGAAGCTAAGGATAATATGCATTAAACATTTGTAAGCTAAAGATTACATGCAAAGACAAGTGGCATTTGTTTCTTTTAATTGGAAAGAAAATATAATTAACATATTGGAGAACAAGGTTGTAGGGATATTCATTTTTAACAAACCAGACATTTCCTTCTCTTTCTTCTCTAAAAAAAAAAAAGATCAAACTAAAGAAAATCTGAGCAACAACTTCTTTCAAGTTTGCAACCTGATTCAAGCAATTCATGTTCAACTCAAATGTAAAACAAAGATACAACTGGAATCAAGCAACCACTTTTTCAACCTGAATCATCAAGCTAAATCAAAACAAGATCAACATCAGTTCCAGATTCAACAGCAAAGAATTCAAATCAAATGTAAAAATTTACAAAACAAAAGCCTGGAACAAGAAATCTGGTCTCTGTTCCATTTAAGGTGAGTAAACTTTACTTTAAAATCAGTTCGAATCTATTTGCAAGTGATAATTTATATGGATAGGATGTAATATGTTGCCTAAATGATTATTTTCTGGGATATGATTGAAACTACCTGTATATATAGCTGTATATGACTGTGTATATATATCTTGTCTCTGTTATTTCAAAACCAGTGAGTATACATCACTTTTAAAAACCTTAATCTATATTCTATCTTGATGCATGTGATAAATACTTGGAATAAAGTTGTGAAAAATGTTTGTATTAACTAAATTTAGTTTTTAAAAATATTCATAAGTATTATTGGAAAGTAGATTAACTGGAAATGGGGAAAGAACAGTGAAAATAAATTAAAGTCAGAAATTTGATTTGTTCAATTTCCATGTTTGGTTTACATCATCGAATTCGTTTTCGAAATTGATAAATTTTGATAACAATATTATGATTTTTAAGCTTGGGAATTGTGAGAAGTTGTGAGTTGGTCGGAATTGGGTTTTATTTCAATTTTAGGCGATCGCGAAGTTCAGTAATCTTGGGATGGTGGCTGGAGGAAGGTCGTAGGTCGGTGGTTAAGGGAAAAATGATCGCTGAGTTTCTCATAGGTCGTGGTGGCCGGAAAGTGGAGATGTAGGGTTTAATGACCAGGTTTGGTCGATGATGTTTTAGAGTCGATTTTGGCGACGTGGTCGCATCGAGCTTGACCAGAGGAAGGGGGATTGAAGCGTAGGATCGAGATGAGGCTGGAGGTAGGCCGGCATGAATTCTGGTGATCGGGATCGACGACGTGAGGCGTTTTCGATGATCAAGATTTGGGGTTCCAGGTGCTCGTGTAGCTTGATTTAGTTTGGCAGAGATGATCGATTATCTGGGTGGTCGGATTCATCAGCGAGGTGACCGGCAATTTGCTGAAGGTCGTGGTGATGGTCGGAAGTGATCGAGTTGATCGTGCATGTGCACGATATATCAATGGTGTCTGATGTTTTTTTGGGTTGGAGAAGAAGGTGGGATCTCGAAGTGGATCTCGGGGATTTTCGATTTTGGCCCGGGTTCGTTCGTGTGAGTTTAACGGGTTTAAAATTTAAAATCAAAACAATGAAAAAATATGGTGGTCTCGGGAAAGAGCTCGGGAAAAAGATGTGTTGGCTCGGGTTTTTGATCGAGTCATTTGAGAGTGTTTTGTTGGGAACAGGTTTTTAAGTTTTAAAATAAAACAGATTTTTAAAGGAAAAATAAAATAAAATTATTAAATAGTTTTAAGTTATTTGAGGGATTAAGTTTTCAAAGAAGTGTTGCCAAGTTTTCAAAACAAAATATTACAAGTTCAAATCAGTTTCAAAGATTTACAATATTTTAAAATTTTGTTTAAAGATAATTATATAATAGGGTAATAATAGATAAATTTCTAAATGAAATTTTAAAGATATAATTAAGAGGTGATTTGAGTTAAGAGTGTTAAATTTTAATTAATCAAGAAAAAATCTCAATTGATTTTGTTTGTTAATTAATTTCAAGTATTTATTTCAATAAAAAAATTTAAGGATGTAGTTAAGTAATTAATAAAGATAAGTGGTTTATCTTAAGTCAATTAAGGTCTTATTTAAGGAGAATTAATTAATGTGATTAATTAATTAAGGTAATTAATTTGAGAATAATTAATTAAATAAAGGTTAATTAATTAATGAAAGTGATTAAGGATGATTTATTAATTAAGTGTTGATTAATTAATGTAATTTATTAAGGATAATTAAATAATTAAAGGTTAATTATTTAATGATTAAAGGTTGATTGATTTGTTAAGTAAGATCGATTAATTAATAATTAAAAATTAATTAATTTATTATTAAAGGTTAATTAATAAATGATTAAAGGATATTAATTATGGTTTGTAATTAATTAATATTAATTAACCAGGATTAGTAATTCATTCATAAGAAATTAATCTGGTTTAAATTAATTATAATCAAGGGATTAGTTGATCTTAGATGATTGAATTGTATTGAATGCCTTGAATTGATTGATATCTCTGATGTGTGATGCTCTGTGATATGAATGGGTTAAACTGTGATAATGTAGATTACCTATCTGAGTTAAATTGTTGTATGATATCCTGGATTTAAATTGTGTTGTTTAAAACTTAACAACTTGGATTAGAGATGACATTGAATTCGAAGAGACCGGGGTCGGGTATCAGTAAATACCCGAAACCACTTCGATTCTTTATAAATATGAGTTTGGAAGCAAACGGGCTGGAATGAAATAAGTTAAGTATCATGAATATTTAAAACTGGATAACGATTCTTGGATATTGTTTTGAGATAAGTAATTGACTTAAATAAGATTAGAACTCGTAAAAAGTACGAGTTACCCTGGTAATTCACTTAAGTTATATAGCTTGGTATTTTATGTTATGGGTTTACTCACGCTGGTTTCCAGCCTGACCCGGGTGTTACTTTGATGTAATGCTCGGGTCAGACCGAGTATTACAGCTTTTCAGGTTAGGACGTTCTAGAGCTCAGGAGGCGAGCTGGATTGCAGGAACGTATGGAGTGTTTTCCGCTGTGTATTTGAGAGCTTATTGATAGTAGTCTGGGACAGGTGGATAACTGTCTAGTCTATTTGTAAATGGTTGTAACTCTGATGTATTGAATGTAAATTAACAAATACAGTTTTCTTTGTATAACTGATATTATTATTTGATATTATATTTTATCCGCTGCGAATGTGAGATGTTGTGTTTTCTGTTTTTCTTTCTTCTTTCTGTTTCTTTCTTCTATCTCTTTTCTTTTTCTCCTAACTATCTGGAATTTTCGGGTTCGAAAATTCCGGGTCATCACATATATACTAGTAGATTGAAAATCGGTTTGAGAAAACGAACTTTAGATATTTAAAATAGTGTTGAAATCGCTTTGATGAAAGAGTTTTGATATTTACTATTAGTATTGAAACCTTCATATATCTTTAAAGTGACAAGTCATAAAACGATTGTAGAACAAATCAATTCACGTTCGAAGACGTGAGTAAAGTCCAAAGAAGTCAGTCCCAAAACCATCAAAGTAGAAATTCTGACAAATGTTTTTCAGATGAGATTGCCTACGCAGAGTAATACGGTACGACTTAGTGAAGGCAAGCTGTCCCGAGAAGCCAAACGACCTAAGGGAAGAATGCCACGCGACCTAGCAGAAGAACAGGTCAAACGACCAAGTACTAACTCGCGAACGACTTACGACTTAAGGGAGGAATGCCACACGACCTAGCAGATAACAGGTCATTCGACCTAAGGGTAAGGTCGGTGGCGACCTACGACTTAACAAAGTCGAGCAACCTACGACTTAACGAAGTCAAGCGACCTACGACTTAGGGTCAAGCGACCTAAGAGAAGCAGCGGGAATGTTAGGTCTGAGACGACCTACGACTTAAGGTCATACGACCTAACAGTTGCGAGCTAGCGGAGTTGGCATGGCCGAGCGACTTAAGAGAAGCAGCGACCTACGACTTAACGATTTAAAGCCAACGACCTAGGACTTAAGAGTCATACGACCTAGGACTTAAGGGAGGCAAGAGACTTACGACTTAAGGGAGGCAAGCGACTTACGACTTAAGGGATAAGGTCATACGACCTAAGTCTTGAACGACTTAACGACTTAAGCCTTTAACGACTTAACGACTTAAGCCAGGGCGAGCGAGCTAACTGCAAAACGACCTACGACTTAAGGCCTTTAACTCCTGAACGACTTATGCCATTAGCTCCTGAACGACTTATGCCTTTAGCTCCTGAACGACTCAAGCCAGTAACTCGCGAACGACTCAGCCTTTAACTCGTGAACGACTCAGGCCTTTAACTCGTGAACGACTCAGGCCTTTAACTCGTGAACGACTCAGGCCTTTAACTCGTGAACGACTCAAGCCAGGCGAACAGAAATGCACGCGCGCGACTTAAGCCCTTAACTCGTGAACGACTCACGACTTAGGCTTAACTCGTGGACGACTCAGCGAAGGCCAGAAACGACTTAAGGCCAGAAAAATCACCAAAACGCTGAAAATTGAAGTTTTTCGCCAATCCAATCCAAACCAAATGCAAATGTTGATGCAAATACAATAGGGGATCATTCCCAACAGTCCAAGATAGATATAGGCAAGATGTGAGATCAAAAATCTCACCTTTTCCACGAAATTGATGAAGATGAAGATTGAAAGCAAGGGGAAGCAATCCAAAGCTTGAATCCACAATCTTCTACTTGAATTTGATGTTGAATCTCGGATTTGCAATAGAATTTGAGTTGGGAGTTTTAATTTCTCTTTCCCTCCACCATTTTTGAAGAAGCTTGAAGTATTTGATGAAGTGATGAAGAGAAGAGGGGGTTGGGCTGAGTTAAGAAGGTGCAGTCCAAACCAAAGTCTCAAGCGGGAAAAGTGACGAAAATTTCACTATCTCCAAACATATCGAAGTTTACACTCAAAAAGATCGCAAACGTCATTTTGAACTCAATGGGGGTGGTCTCGAGTCCTAATTTGACCGTATGCAAAAAGTAGCTTTTCGGACTAACATCCGACTAACGATAAAATATTTAAATATAAAATCGATAGATATGCGGGTTGTTACATATGACTACAAATGTCAATACCCTGTAACAGTGGAAATAACTTTCTTATCAAGCTCCTTTGATTCGATTCCAAATTCTTTTGATTTCTTTGTATCAGCTACAAGAAGAAGTTCCGGTGTGATGATGGCTCTACGAATCGTTGTAGAAAATTCTTACTTCGTATCTCCATCGGTTTCTTATCAGCCTTTTGATTTAAACTTTAATGAATTTGAATTGGAAAATTTAAATTGAATTAAATCAATAAACCGATTTCGTTTGAAACCAAAATTTGAAATTCTATTGTATTTCTGTGAATACCAAAGTCCGAAGAGGGACAAATTGGTACGTATTCTGTGATATTCCGACTTGAATTCGGAATTCGTATCTTGAGTTTGAGGAATTATAGAAGATCGAATCTGTCTATCTCTGTATTGTTTTTGCGCCTGCGAATTTCGAGGACGAAATTCTTTTAAAGAGGGAAGTTTGTAACGACCCTAGATTTTAATTTAATTTAAATTGATAATTTAATGAATTTTTGAATAAAATAGTAAATAAATTGATAAAGTAAGCGAGTTTCCCCGGATCCAAATTAAAATTTGTTAAATCTTCAAATTAAAATATTGTATATATAGGTGATTTGAATCTTAGATAGATGTTTAAAATACAAATAATAATAATAAATAATTTTGAATTTATGGTTTAATAAATATTTGGGTTAATAAAATATATATAGTAATACAAGAAATAAAATAACAAATACAACTTGAACAGAAGTAAAATAAATAATTTAAGTTAAAATAAAAGAGGAATAAAAATGAGACAATAAAACAAAAGAAATACAAGATAATAAATATACTACAAAAATAATACAAAACAAAGTAAGATAGAAATTCATTTTTAATTATAAAATAATAAAAAGAACTATGTAAATTCAAGTATAAACAAATGAAGCTTGTAAAAGAAAACATAACAAAATACAAGCAAGATATAAGTATATAGAAGAAATGTCTACCAGCACACAAGAAGTAGATAGGAATAAACAAGTAGCAAAAGTATGAAACAAAATCTTCTCAATGTAATGATCAACCGAGTTAAAGCAAGAGTAGGCAAGAAGAAAAGAAAAATAAATATCATAAGGGAACAACAAGTACTCAGGCATTTAATGCCTTCACCTTAGTACACAATATAATATGCATATCAGCCGAAGTAAGTATGGCAAAAGAACAACAAAGGAAAAAAAAGTATCAAAGCATTTAATGCAAGTGTCTTCAGCATGCTTTTTGTACAAAAAAAATACACTGCATACTTCTTTTTATATACATCCACAAACCTCACTTTCATTCGTTCATGAACATTAAAGCTAAGTCAGGAAGGAAAGAAAACATAAGTATCATCATTCAACTAAGCTACCATTCAGTTCAACTAAAAGAAAAAAAAAGAAATCAAGCATGCAAATTTTCAAAGCTTCCCAGTTCTTTTTCAAATAAGCTCTGTCTTCATTCCAGGAAACAGGTGAGCAACTATGTTTTTCTAGACTTCTTTGTTTTGACCAAGTGAGTAAACAACTTAAGAAATTTACGAATATTTGATTGTTGCTTGTTATATCCGAGTTTCAGAATTTCTTATTCATGCATATACAAGTATATATCCTCCTTGTGTATAGATATTGGAAGAATACAGATCTGTTTTGTGGAAAACTCCTCTGTTCTTTAGTTTAGAGTATTTAGTTCGAAAAGAAGAAAAAAATCAATATCTACTTACTTGATCTTTGTTAGGCCTTGGGTTCAAAAGAAAAAGTGCGTGTGTTAGTGTTAGTTAATTTTTAAAAATAATTTTATGAAGTATAAATATATCCAGGAGGAAAAAATCATATTTTTACTAATGAAATTGTAAAACTTGAAAAATTCAAATATAACAAAACCTTGATTCAAGTATATATCTCGGATCATAACTGAAAATGATGATTTTTAACATGAATCTGAGGATTTTTAGTGGGCTGTTGTATGAGCAATTTGATGATGTTCGAATTTGGCATTTTGATCGATTTCAGGCGACGTGTTGATCTGGGATGGTCGGGATTCCTCCAGATGATGGAGAAGTGATCGGGGAATTTAGGAAAAATGGTAGAAGGGATGGAAGATCACTGTAGTGATGATAGTGGGTGTTTCCAGTTTTTAACCCTAGTTTAACTAGGTTTAGTTGTTCGATCAACCACATATTCTACGATTGATCGAGTGTTCCTAGATTTCGGGAAACGGTAGTTAGGTCATAGTCGTAGTCGTCGCCGGAGCGGTGAATTTTTCTGGTGGCCGGAGCTTAGTACACGAAGTGTTGACAGGTTTGTAGAGGAGATGGTTCCACTGTGTTTCCAGGTTTCGTTCGAAGGGTTCGATTTTATTTCGATGGGGATACCGGCGATCTGAGTGGTGGGTTCGTCGGAGAAGATGGTCGGCGACTTGTGTGGATGGTCGCGAGGGGTCGGAGTTGGTTGCGGTGATCATGCACGTGCACGTGGTGTCGTGTGCCGGTGGGTTTCAGGTCGAGGAGAAAGTAGTTTCAGGGGATCGAGTATTTGCGTGAGTTACTTCGGGTGTTACTCGAGTTTTGCACTGCAATGTGTTGTTCGATTTTGCTAGTTTCAACTGGGAAAGAACAAGGGAGGAAGGAGAAGAAGCATACGAGAAGGAAGAGAGGGGGGCTCGGGAAAGTTGGTGAGAAACTCGAAGTGACGCTCGAGTAAAACATAAGAAGTCCCGGGTGATTTTCTTCGAACTACAATATTTTAAGAAAAGTAAATTAAGCCGATCATCTTTCAAAAAGTTTTAAACATTGTGGATTTAATAAGTGCTTAACAATTTGAGTTAAGACTTTCATACAAGTTTTAATTATTTTAAAATGTTTTTAAAATCTTAATTAATGATTTAAATTAAGTAATCATTAAGTTAAGTACTAAATTAATTAACAACTAAGATATGTAAATAATAATAAATTGATTTTCAAGTTTAAAGAAGACTTTTAAATGTTAATTAAGATGAATAAATAATATTAAGTAATTAAATTGGAAAGTAATTAAGGATAATTACTTTATAGTTGAAATTAGAGATTAATTAAAAGTGAAAGGAAATGTTATTAGTTGATGAAGATAATTAACTAGAGATTATTAAGTAATTAAATTAATGTGATAAATTTTGATAATTTATTGGATTTATTAGTTAAGATAATCAATTGTAAATTGTTAATTACTTAATTAAAATAATTAAGGGGTTAATTTATCATGGAATTGGTTTAAAGGTTAAATTAATAAATTTGATAAAATGAGAATAATTGATTAAAGTGTTAACGTATATTTAATGATTTATAAATTAATAAAATTTGATAATTAATTCATAAGTAATAAATTTACTTAGAAATAAATTTGATTGATTAGGATTAAACCATTAATTAATCCTACTTATAAATGACTATTGAATGCTTGTCCTTACTTATGAATGTTTGGATTCTATTGATTATCGAATTGTTTGATATTCCTGATATGTGATGCTTTGTGATACATCCTGATTTATGTTGTGATCTGTAATTTACTTATCTGCGATATATATTTGTGATCTGTGAATGAACGATAAGCATGATAGCTTATATCGTTTATCAACTATATTTCTGTATTCTAATCTGTGATGATTGAATGATGTTGCACTATTGTGTTAAACCCCTGGACTACACCATACACACACAAATATGGATTTCACGTGGAAATCGGTTAAGTCACAGATAATTTAAATTTGATGTTTTCGAAATTGAAATTTTAATTTCAATTGATTTTGAAATTGGAAATTTGGGTTTAAAATGAAAAGCTTTTGAAATAGAATTTCAAAGATAAAGGTTATTTTGAATAACTTAAACGAGTTTTGAAAATTTAAATAATTTGATTTAAATTTGAATTCAATATTTGAAATTGAATTCTATGATTTGAAAACTAGGGTTTAAAAAGGCTGTTCAAGTTATAAATGTGTTTATATGAATTTAAATCATTTTAAAAGTAAAATTTTGGGAATTTGAATTTAACCCAAAGATTTTAACTCGTATGAATGAATCAGATTTCCAGAATGAAAACTGTTTGTTTTAAAGGAATAAAAGCTTTCAGATAATAAATGAAATTCCAGTTTAATTAAAGGAATTTCAAGACTGAATTGAAAAATGGATTTTCCCAAGTTATGAATGAAATTGTTTTGAAAGCTATGAACTTAATCTGTTATTATTAACAGATTTAAAATGATGTTTTATTTAAACCATTCGAAATGAAATTGTTTTGAAAGCTATAAGTTAAATCTTTGATTTAAAGATTTAACGAGTTAAATTGAAAGGGAAATTGATTTGGAAAATCTGTGAATGAATCTTTTGTTTAAAAGATAAAAATCTGGAAATTGTTTAAAACCGTTGAAGGCTGTTAAAATGAATCTTTTTGTTTAAAAGATTTAAAATGGTAATTTGTTAAACCATTTGATGAAAGTTTGGGTTTAAGTTGTGACTTAATTGAAATCCCAATATTCATATGTTTTTAAATATTGCGCTCACTATTCGGGTTAGCCGGGAAAAGACCTTTGGGTCATATAACCCATTCCGAATAGTGATACGTCGTATATGGATGGCATTTGAAGACCGGTGATGAAGACCGGATATTTTCGAAAATGAAAGGACAACCTGTCGAATGTCTCTGCACTGAGTTGCTCCGGTATAGAGATTTATATCACTCTTTTTGTGACGGGAAGTCCGGACGTGATTGGAAATTATCCGGATTTGCAAGGGCTTCGTGAGAAGTGCCTTCGGTTCTGTTCGAACCCGGAACAGACTTATATGGTTACATGTCTGACATTACACTTTGAGATATAAAGCCGATTTCTTTCAAATACATCTCTGTTGGTGGCGGAGAATTTATTCTCTTAGCTTAACACCCTTCTCTGAGACGTACGAGCTCAGAGGTTATGTAGTTGAAATTTATCAGCGATATATCCCAATTTGGTAATGTGGCATGCTGAGTGTTGCTGTGTGATGATCAGTGTTTGATCATTTGCGATATGATCATTTGTTTGATCATTTATCTTTGTGATCATAGGTTGATCATCTATTGACCCAAAGCGTGGCTTTTTGAAAAAGCGTAGCTTTGTGGACGAGACTTCGTCGAGCCTCACAACCCGGTAATGGTCGAAACAGGAATCGTGCGGCAAGGTTTTCAGGGGTAGCTCCCCTAGGGTATGACCATTCCTTCTGGAAAAGGGTAGTATCATGGTATGAAGCCCAGATACTTACTCATGTGGACACACTTTATTTATGACGTGTGATGTTTGATTCGAGGCGCCTCGGTTAAAGGTCCCAAAGGACCGGGGGTGGCATATCTGAGGTTTCTTTTATCCCTTGGGAAAAGGGGTTGCCGGCCTTGTTTGGCAGAGAACGGTATGGTTCTCGGAGCGTCCCGCCAGAGGCGTTTCTTTCGTGGAATAGGAAGTTCCTTAGCCTGACCATTTGTTGGAAATCCATCTTCCAAATTCGAACTTTGTACGGTTTTAGTTGTATTACCTGCCATGGAATGTGGTGGTAACCTGCTAAACATGGTAGCTATAATAGGCATAAGTGCGAAATGTCTATGCTGGCTAAGATTTATATTCTACTTTCGAAATTGTTTTCTGCACTATGCACTAATAATAATATCAAATGATTTGATTTTTGCGTAGTAAGCATCTTTGACTATCATAAGAAGAAATCTCCTCCAATTCTGCGTTTGCATTGTGTGTGTGGCGGGAGGTCTTATGGTAGTCTCATTTTCCAAAAAGCATTGCGAATTGACTTTAAAATTCTTTTGTTGTTCATTTTTAAAGATAAACTGTTTTTGTTGCTCACACCAGTCCCATGACTGATCCGGAGTTTATTGTTCCTTTCCTAAACTCTGGGTGCTCATAATTTCCTACACGAGCAGTCTAGAGTTGGGGTTTTCAGATATTCAGGTTTAGTAGATTATCTGGAGCCAGTTCAGTCTTTGGATCGGACTGCACTTGCTTACCTGTGTGCCTCGTTATTGGGAGTTCGAGCTATTTCTGGATTTGTCTTTGAAGATGAAGATTATCCGCTGCTGATGTTATCGTTTTCTTTTCCGCTGCTATTTGTTGTATCATATCTCTGATGTATATTGGTATTCATTGTATCACTCTGTTGTATCAGATATTGTATATCAATGTATTATTCATTTATTCCACTGTGTTATTTACTTAATGTTGTTATAAGCTTCGGCGACTTGGATTTGAACGGTCGAATCTACGGCATTCGAGTACGATGTAAAGTATGGATGTCGATTTTCGAGCGCGAAAATCCAGATCGTTACATGCAAATTCAAAATCAAAACCAAATCAAAAATTCAATCTCCTCAAATAATAGCGAATTATATATCAATTTGAAGCTCTCGATGAGCGCATCTCAGATCTGCAATTCGTTTTTCGTTTTGGTTCATCGTTTGTTCAGTAAACGTCGAACTATTCACGGCCGTTCATCGCGCCTCGATCAAACTTGTCCGATCGTCGAATCAATTTGTGGGTATTGAAGAGTGGACTGAGGGGACTTCATCTATGTGGTTTTTGTGTCGAATCAATGGTGGGATGCTCGACAATTTTTTCGATTAGGGTTATTCAAAAAGTGGCAGCGGTTGGGTTTATTGGCAACGTCGATCGACTTTCGGAGGTGGGCCTCGGGGGATGATTGGTGGTCGAGGGGAGTAGTCGCGACGTGGGAGTGGACTGGCCGAGGCACGCACGACAATGGTTCAGAGGTGGCAGTTTTCATCGAATTCTAACGGGGCTGAGCTGTAGGGCTTTGTAAGAGAAATGAATGACGTGGCAAGTTTCTATTAGGCATTTTTTTCTAAATTATTTTTTTCTATTTTGTTTTCAAATGATCTAACACGTATAACTTTCACATACTAGGTCCAATTCACACGCGGTTCTCTCCACTAGGATCATATTGAAATTTCGGAGATTTGGACGCTTGTTTGGACGAATTCTAAAACCATTCAAATTTTGGGCTTAAATTGAATTTAAATTTGATTTGAATTCAAAGGTGAGTGTTTTAACCCACTCACAACTTCTACAATTTCTTATGTTTGTAAAATTAAATTTATGATGTGATTAGAAATTTATTTATGACTGTTTGGTATATTTAAATCATCATCTCAGTTAAATTGAATTTATTTGAATTAAATCGTTATTTAATTTATTATTGAATATAAATTGCCAGTTAAATACATGTTATTGATTATTAGTTCTATATTGATATTTATTGATTGATTTGGATGATATTTGTAATGGATGTTGATTGTTGATATTGGATGAATGGATGTTTTATTTTATATCGTTATAAACTGCAAGTTCACTATGGGTAGAAATGATACATACCCGAATGATCAATAGATTAAGGAAAAATCATTATGGGTTGAAATGATAAACTCGAGCAATTTTATGGATTTTATTTTAATTCGGGATTGCGGTTTGAAATGATATATAACCGTAACATTGTAAATTGCAGATTGAAATAACAAATATCTGTATCACTTGACCCTAGGGTAGAGAATTATATACGGACACCGGATTGGTTAAATTTAAATGATTTTGAATCCTTAAATTTTACATCGAGTTAAAAGATATTTTGAAATAAAATTTGGGTTATATAAATCGAATTTTTATCGAACTTCGAGTTTTATATTAAAATCGAACTGTTTTGAAAGAACTGTTAAAGGAATAAAATTGAAATTTTATAGGGAATTTGAAATATAAGTGAAGTTTATCGAAATTGAGTTATTAAAAAATTGTTAAAGTATAACTTTGAAATATATTGAAACTAGAGTAATTAAACCGATGTTTCAACATCGATTTAAAGTGATATTGAATTAAATATTTATTTAGAATTCTGAATCGGAAAAATTTGAAATTGGGTTTTGGGACATTGTAATGGTCAAAATGTGTTGGACTGAAATGAATAGTTTAATTTGATATTAATTCCAAATTCATGTTTTAATATAAACTGTTTTAAAATATATTATTTCAAAATTTCTAATTATTAAGATTTACAAAGTATTAAACTATTTTAACCTATATTAATTATATAAAATCATTTTAACCTATTTTAAACCATTTAATTTATTTAAACTAATTAACCTATTTTAACTTATTTTAAATCTAATTAATCTATTTTAAAGCTATTTAATCTATTTTAATTATATTTAATTTATTTTAATTCTATATTAACTATTTATAACTATTTAAAACTATTTGCTTCTAAATTCCAAACTAAGTAAAATGGATGGGTTTATATTCAGATTCTCGATTTTTTTTAAGTGAATGGGGTTAAGCGACATTATAACCTAAGTTGGAATTAAATAACATATTTGGTTTAATATGATATTTTGAAATGAGAGTTTAACCTATTTTGGAAACACGACTTTTGAAAGGAAATATAATTTCGAACTATGATTTCAAATGTGATATGATTTCAAAGGTAAATATGAGTAATGATTTTGAAAATGATATGATTTTAATTGAATATGATATTTTGATATCAATTATGAAATGGTTTTGGAAATGTAAAAGAACCATCCGGTGTGTAATAAGTGATTGGTTGTTAAAGAGATCGGGATCGGATATGGGCATACTCTCTGTCGATACCGGAAACCACTTTGACAACTATGTACGCTATGGAGATTCCAGAATGAAGTAGGATGGTGGCGACGATCCTATATGAGGTATATACGTGGACCCGACTCCCGTGAGTTGGCTTAAGGTGGCTAAACCAGGAGCAATCGACAAGCTAAGTGAGGTCATTCCTCCGATCGGGCAAACTCCACCAATCTATATTCCGACTTTGCGATTTATTTGGTGGCCACCCTTCGATTTTACTCGGGAGTGTGTTTCGAGGTGGGCGATAGCAGCTGCTATGCGTTACTACCAGTCCGGAAGTGTAATTGGTATATCTACCCTGGCATTGCCTAGTTGTGCCGTGTCACCTATCCTAGCGCGCTTTCTATGAGTTTGGTTTGTACCATACCTATGGAGTGCCCTCTGACAACACCCAGTTTACGGGTGGGATTACGGTACTATATAGACTATAGGAAATAAAAATATGTTAAGGGGGAAAATGTAACGCCTAAACGCTATTTTAATAGTTTATATTACTGTAGACATATTATAATAGCGTATTGTACCACATAGTAGATAGTTTAACGGATCCTTAAGAGATGTGAATCCCGAACATCTCTTAAGTTACTGCACTCACGTTAGACACTGGATCGGAGATGTCAAACCCCGTAAACATCTCTGACGCCGTTTACACTCATATTTATTTACCGTTGATTTGACTTACATTGTAACGACCCAGAATTTTTGATAATTAAAATTCGAATATTTAATTGATTTTAAATATTAATAATGGAATTTAGAAGTCGAATGATTTATTTTTCGAATATTGGATTTAATTTGGTCAATTAAATCGATAATTTAAGAATTGAAATTCCAGAGATAATTGAAAAATCGAGTTTAATATGATTGAAATTGAATTGGGAAATTTTATTTAATCATACTGGAGTTATAGAAAGGTTATAGAACTTTCAAAAATTGAATTTGGAGTTAAACTGTGAAAATCGAATATTTTAATATTTAATTATCGATTGAAAAATAGCCAATTTTCGGACAGTCTCAGAATTGAACGAGACCAGTTCCATTGGATCCGTAATAGTTAGTTATTATCGGATTTCAATTTTCGTATCAATCGAAGTTGTCGATTGACCGTGGCAGCTCGAAACGCACCGATATCATTTTAATTTTAAATCGTCGAGTTAAAATAGTCAATTTTCAAACAGTCTCGGAATTCGACGAAACCAGTCCCATTGGGTCCGGAATGTTTTATTATTGCCGGATTTCAATTTTCGTAATTTTCTGAGTTGATATGTGAGCACACGGAAATTTAAACGCGTTAAAAATAAAAAGAAATTCAAATTTAAGATTTAAAATTTATATTAATAACATCCCACGTTCTCCCATACTTACTCCCATACCCCCGTACCTTATCACCATTCCTCAGTTCCCATTCAAAATTCACGAAATCCGAAAGAAAGAAAATCATGATTTCCATCCTCTGGCCAAATCGATCTTCGTGATCGAAACTCAATTGCGAGGAACACTCGAGGTCGCATCGTTGCGAGTGGGTCGCGCGTGCGTACAAGGACGGGGCTGCGACAACGAAGGCGAGGCGACTTGAGGGGCTCGAGCGCGACGCTGCAAGCGAGAGGCTGGGTCAGATCTGAAGGCGCATGGGTACGCGTGCGTGTGGGTGAGTAGGGGTGACTCGCGACATGCGGTGGTGGAGTCAGAGTCACGACGCCGAGGCCTGAGTCGAGCATTTCGATTGAGCAAATCGAGGCGAGGTACTCGATGTCAGGGGAGATCGCGAAGGAAGAACTCGGCATTGATACAGGGTTTCGCGATGACCTACGAGGATTAGGGTACCTCGGCGCAGAGCAGTGAGGTATTTAGTTTTTTCCCCAAATCTTTCAATTCGATTTAAACCTGAAAAAGAATATATATTTATGTATGCGGAAATAAATTTTTACAGTAAGTTTTAGATTTTTGGGTGGATTTCAGAATAGTTTATCTACAAAATTATATATATATATATACAGTTTTAGAAAAAATTTGATTGGTCCAGTGAAAATAATTTATTAAGGAAAATTAGTTCTAATTTAAATCTGGTTAGACAAATTATTTAAAGGAAAATTGGTTTAAAATAAAATCTTGGGATAATTAAAATTTCCAAACGAAAATTTAATCGATCGATTATTTTGAATATTGATTAATTTATATAATTGTTATACAAGGTATAAATCAAGAGAACAATCCAATTTGGAAATGGGATGGCAAAATTAATAGCTCAGGTGAGATTTTCTCACTCGAAGGAAAATTTTGATTACAGTTATTGATTGATTATTTGACTGTTTGGATTGTTTGTATTAGATATGATAGGATATATCTATATATATATAGCAGTATATACATATTGGCATATGTATATATTGGATTGATGATTTCCCGCCTCGTATAGCGGATGAGACCCTATTGCGCCGTTAGTAAGCGGATTTATAAAAACCTATATACCGCGATAATTCCGTACTGGAGCGGAATTGGTATTGTGCTAACATCTTTGGATGCAGGGAAACAGGTTGGAGGGATCCAACTGGACCCCTCAATATTGTTGGGAATTTATTTTATTGTGATATGATAATTCTGTGAACGATTATATTGATACGATCGATGATATTGATGATTGGGAATTGTTTGAAAATAAAAATTGGCCGAATGGATGTTTGATATCATTGGATTCCAAAATATACGAAATTGGATTTTTGAAATCAAAAATAGGAATTTCTAAATGAATCAATTTTAGAAATTTAATAATTTTGAAGAAAGGAATTTTTAAAGTATAAAAAGTTAATTTTTATAATCTTATGGAATAAATTCTAGAATAAAGTGAAATTGCTAAATAAAAGAATTCCATAAAACAGTGATTATAAATTGAAGAATTTAATTTAAATTTGGATTTTTAAATAGATTGAAAGAGACAAAGAAATTTATTCTCTTCAAAAGGAATTTATTTAAAATGAAAAAAGTTGGAAGTCCAATTAGAAATTAAATTTACGAATTGAAATAACTTGGAAAATCAATGTAAAAATGATTTCAAATTGAAGAATTCTTTTAAAAATAGAATATTGAATAAATTGGAAAGAATAAGGAAAATTATTTAGAAATGATAAAATTTTGGAAATCAATCTGTAATTGATGTAGTATTTGGAAATGCCGTTAAAATGGGTTTATAAAAGGGTAAATTTTACAGTTGTAAAGTTTTAAAAGAATGATCTTTGTAAATAAATGAAATTATAAGTATTTAACTTATAATATGGATTGTGGTACATAAATTGAATTGTGAATTGAATTGGTAAATAAAGAAGATTTATAAACTGAAGTTTTTATAAATAGAAATAGAATTTATAACCGTGTTTATAAATTCGAAATCGATTGAATTTGATAAATTAAATATAGAAGATTATCAAAGAAGATATATTCGCGATTTTGGATAGCGAATTTTTATTGAAATAAAAATGTGTGGAAAAGATTGAAATTGGGTTAAGTAAATTATATTCACGATTTTGGACAGTGAATA
This sequence comes from Allium fistulosum, assembly GCA_030737815.1. Lineage (NCBI taxonomy): Eukaryota > Viridiplantae > Streptophyta > Magnoliopsida > Asparagales > Amaryllidaceae > Allium > Allium fistulosum. The sequence continues at coordinate 1,153,927,165 of CM060905.1, forward strand.
TATTGTTAAGTAAAATAGCTATGGTTTTGGGAAAGTGATATTTGAAATGAAGTTAATTGTTTTAAACGATGTTTTAAATTATATTGAATATCGAAATCATAGATTTCAACATTTATTGTTGAAATAGACGTTTTCGAGAAATATAAGGAAATGGTGGACTATAACACTGTTGTTATAGTAAATGATTTCCGAAAGGAAATGTTTTTATCTAGTATTGGGATTTACATATCTATCTAAATTTCGAATCCCTATACTAGTGATTTTTGAGTCGTCGTAACGATGTTTTACGTAACATTCGTTTTGACTCAAATTGATGTTGTTATAGAAAAGAGATTTCCTTAAAGAATGAAATATATACTTAATTTGATTTAAGTATATCGAATATTTTCCAATGTTGAAAATAAATGATTTGTGAAATACTTATTATTAAATAAGTATGGAAATGCTTTTCCAAAATGAAATTAAACGTTTTGAGATTTTATCTTCTTAAAGATAAAATGAAGTTGAATATTGGAATCGATTTGAAAATCGTATATCAGTAGATATTTTTGAAATATAAATTCACTATGGGATTTATAAAAGAAAGGGAAACTGTTTAGAAAAATAAATATCGATTTATTTTAGAAGTGTGGAAATTTTATATCTAGTAAAAGATATTTTTGAAGATGAAATAATTTGGAAAATTATTTGGAATCTGATGATGTTGCGCATCTTTGTTGATAGTTAAATAACCGACTATCAATAATTACTTTTAGATAGGTATTTGTTGTGAATTGGATGAATTTGAATGCCACACTTATTTTTGAATTAACGCTCACTATTCGGGTTAACCGGGAAAGGACCATGGGGTCGTATAACCCATTCCGAATATGTGATACGTCGTTATGAATTGCATTTGGAGACCGGTGTTGAAGACCGGATATTTTTGAAAACGGAAGGATTACCGTCGAGTTACTCTACATCGACTGATCTTCGATTTAGAGGTTTTATCACCCTTAGTGACGGGAAGTCCTGACGTGATTGAAAATTATCCGGAAATGCAAGGGCTTCGTGAGAAGTGCCTTCGGTTCTGTTCGATCCCGGAACAGACTTATATGGATTGTATGTCTGACGTTACAATTTGAGATATAAAGCTGATTCCTTTCGAATACATATCTGTTGGTGGCGGAGAATTTATTCTCTTAGCTTAACACCCTTCTCTGAGACGTACGAGCTCAGAGGTTATGTAGTTGAAATTTATCAGCGATATATCCCAATTTGGTAACGTGGCATACTGAGTGTTGCTGTGAAATGATCAGTGTTTGATCATTTGCGATAGATCATTTATTTGATCTTATATCTTTGTGATCATAGGTTGATCATTTTTGTTTGACCCGAAGCAGGGCTTTTTATAGAAAGCGTAGCTTTGTGGACGAGACTTCGTCGAGCCTCACACCCCGGAAATGGTCGAAACAGGACGAATGCAGCAAGGTTCTAGGGAGTAGCGCCCCTTAGTGTATGTCATTCCTTCTGGATAAAGGTGGTATCATGGTATGGAGCCCAGATACTTAACCTCTGTGGTTACTGCATTATTATTATCTATGTGGTTTGTTGGAAATCGGGGATCCTCGGGAAGATCGGTGACGATCGGGGAATGGCATACGCGTGTCAGTAGTTACCTATTTTTGCAGAGGTAACCCGGCCTTGTGTTGGCAGAGATCCGGTTAGGTTCTCGGGTCGTCTATTCCAGGGACGTACCCATCGTGGAAAAGGAAGTTCCTTAGCCTGACCATTTGTTGGAAATCCAAAGAAACAATACGAGCCTTTACGATTTCAATTGTATAACCTGTCTCCTCAGGAGGCAGCTATAGCAGGCATAATATAATGGTACCTATGCTGGCTAAGATTTATATTCTACTTTCGAAATGTTTTCTACACTATGCACTAATAATAATATCAAAAAGGTTTTGATTTTTGCGTAGTAAGCATCTTTGACTATCATAAGAAGAAATCTCCTCCAATTCTGCGTTTGCATTGTGTGTGTGGCGGGAGGTCTTATGGTAGTTTCATTTTCCAAAAGCATTGCGAATTGACTTTAAAATTCTCTGCTATTTATTTTAAAGATAAACTGTTTTACGATCTCACACCAGTCACCATGACTGACTCGGAGTTTATTGTTCCCTTCTAAACTCTGGGTGCCCACAAATTTTCCACACGGGCAGCCTAGAGTTATATTATCAGGATATTCTGGATATTCTGGAGCTTTGGAGATAAGCTGGGTGACGAGACGTAGTATTTGTACCTGATATATTTATTCCGCTGTGTATTCTGTATGAGGACAAGTTATATAACTGTCCATTGTTGTATATTGACTCTGATGATTGATGTATGTATAAACCGATATAGTTCTTTGTTTTAAAAGACTAGTAATTATCTATTGTATATTGTTCCGCTGCGATATGTGAGATTCTGATATTGTTTTCTGCTTCTGTATCTGATGTTGTGTTGTTGTTCTTCTTTCTTTTTCTTCTATCTTCTTCTTCTTCTACTTTTTCTTTCTTAAAACCATAACTTTTCGGGTTTCCGGCATTCGATTTCTCGGCAGTCGATAAAGTGAGTATCGATGTTGAATTTTCGAAAGTCGAAAAATTTCGGGATGTTAGGTTCTCGCTTCGCGGTTAGGTGGCGAACGGGAGACTCTTACCCCTACATGTCCCTGAGAGGGATGGGTTGGTTAGGCAGATGCCGTGACAGTCGAGAGGCTGGCCGTAAAAGCAAGTTTGGGGTATCATTGTCAGCCACGGTGGGACTGGGATGGTTGCAAAGCCTACCGGTGGCCGCTGTTTGCGAACCTTGACAAGTGGTATCAGAGCATATGGTTAAGCGACAACCCTGCTCTGTTGGGTGTTACTCATTAGAGATAGAGTCAGTAGTACTCTAGAATGAGTTGAGTGTAATAATAGATATGAGCGCGTATTTGTTATTTGAATATAAAATTTGTTTTATATTGTGATGATTGGTTTGTTGAGTGGTATATGGATTCTGGTCGGTATTGTCCGTACAACTCTATCGATAGGGATCTCTAAACACTTGTATAGAACAATTCGGCACAGTATTGTTTTAAATAGGGTAAATGAGATAATTTTGCCCAAAACTATTTTTGTATAGAAAATAAATGTTTTTCTATAAAGTACTATAGTATATGGTTGCATGGATGTTAGGAAGTAATAATAGTGAATTATCATCACTAAAATTGAATAAGAAATTGAAATCAAAACTCCAAAGATAGAGAGATGAATTCACATATAAATGAAATTTGAGAATATGAATTATAAATGTGATTGTAATTTGAAACGGAATTCCAGAGAAGTTTTTGGAAATGTTTTGAAAAGAATTTGTAAATTTTGGAGATTTGGAAAGTTTAAATTCCTTTTTGATTTGAAAATGGATTTCAAGGGTTTTGAAAAGTATTTTGGAAGAGATGAAAAGCTCTAAACTCTTTTCGGTCGCTGGAAAATAATTCCGATGATGATCGCGACATCACCGGTGTTTATTTTCGGGTTTCCAAAAGAGGAATTGCTGCCAAATGGTTTTAAATGAAGGTTGTTTTGAAAATTTGGGTTTTGTTTTAGAAAATTCAAAGGATAGTTTGAATTATTTTCAAATGATTTTGAAATGTTGGTAAGATTCTGGAATACCATATGAAAATATCTATGAAATATTATGAAGTTGAATTAGATAAATTGAGACTTGAATTGTGAACTAAATAAAAGAATGGTTCGGAATTGCAAATAAATTCAAGTAAGAAGAAATAAATTTCAAATGAATGGAATTTACAATTGTAAGTGAATAAAATTGAAACTGAATGTTGAAACAAATTTGAATTGTGTGAAATAAAATGAAGTTTTAAGATTAGTTTGAAGTGAATTAAAGATAATTGATGAAATTCAATATTCAGAAGTAAACTGAATCTAAATTAGATTGAAAGTGTAAATTAAATTCAAATGAATGTGAATAAATGAATTAGAATTGAAATGAATTAGTAACTGAAACTAATCTAAAAATAATCAGTTATGAATGAAAGCTGATAAAATTCAATATTCAGAAGTTAAATAGAATCCAAATAAGGTTGGAATTGTGAATTAAATTCAACTGAAGTTTGAAATGTGAAATTGAATGAATATGAAACTGCAATAGCGAACTTAAAGAATGTATAAGCAGTTATATTGAAAATTTTGTAATTGAATGTACGAAATGGTTTGAATATATGCAACTAGATATTATGGCTAGTAGGATATACAGGTTATAAAGGAATTGGAATTTTGATTTCGAAGATAATTCGAATTTGCTCGAAAAAGGTATGTATTTGAATTATAATATGAGTTTTTGATGATTTCTCTCTAGCCGCTTGGCTTTTTCTTTTTCTTTTTGAAATCTGAGAGTCCGTAGGGACGTTTTGTAGTCGTACCGTATTAGCCGCGCAAAGGAGACGCTGGCGAAATTTTTCGAAAATTTCGAGTGTTAGAAAATTTTGAGAAAATTTTGAAGTTTAAAATTTGAATTTAAACTCGAATTTGAATTTTGAAGTTAAACAATGTTGTTTGAAACTTAAAATTGAAGTTGGAAAACGAGTTGAATGATAACGAATCTTTAATAGAAAGATTTGTTTTGATAAATTGATAACACTATTAGATTGTGAAAAATAGTAGACGAGTTGAGGACTTTTCTTTCTAACTGGTAATTTCGAGGACGAAATTCTTTTAAGGGGGGAAATTTGTAACGACCCAGAATTTTTGATAATTAAAATTCGAATATTTAATTGATTTTAAATATTAATAATGGAATTTAGAAGTCGAATGATTTATTTTTCGAATATTGGATTTAATTTGGTCAATTAAATCGATAATTTAAGAATTGAAATTCCAGAGATAATTGAAAAATCGAGTTTAATATGATTGAAATTGAATTGGGAAATTTTATTTAATCATACTGGAGTTATAGAAAGGTTATAGAACTTTCAAAAATTGAATTTGGAGTTAAACTGTGAAAATCGAATATTTTAATATTTAATTATCGATTGAAAAATAGCCAATTTTCGGACAGTCTCAGAATTGAACGAGACCAGTTCCATTGGATCCGTAATAGTTAGTTATTATCGGATTTCAATTTTCGTATCAATCGGAGTTGTCGATTGACCGTGGCAGCTCGAAACGCACCGATATCATTTTAATTTTAAATCGTCGAGTTAAAATAGTCAATTTTCAAACAGTCTCGGAATTCGACGAAACCAGTCCCATTGGGTCCGGAATGTTTTATTATTGCCGGATTTCAATTTTCGTAATTTTCTGAGTTGATATGTGAGCACACGGAAATTTAAACGCGTTAAAAATAAAAAGAAATTCAAATTTAAGATTTAAAATTTATATTAATAACATCCCACGTTCTCCCATACTTACTCCCATACCCCCGTACCTTATCACCATTCCTCAGTTCCCATTCAAAATTCACGAAATCCGAATGAAAGAAAATCATGATTTCCATCCTCTGGCCAAATCGATCTTCGTGATCGAAACTCAATTGCGAGGAACACTCGAGGTCGCATCGTTGCGAGTGGGTCGCGCGTGCGTACAAGGACGGGGCTGCGACAACGAAGGCGAGGCGACTTGAGGGGCTCGAGCGCGACGCTGCAAGCGAGAGGCTGGGTCAGATCTGAAGGCGCATGGGTACGCGTGCGTGTGGGTGAGTAGGGGTGACTCGCGACATGCGGTGGTGGAGTCAGAGTCACGACGCCGAGGCCTGAGTCGAGCATTTCGATTGAGCAAATCGAGGCGAGGTACTCGATGTCAGGGGAGATCGCGAAGGAAGAACTCGGCATTGATACAGGGTTTCGCGATGACCTACGAGGATTAGGGTACCTCGGCGCAGAGCAGTGAGGTATTTAGTTTTTTCCCCAAATCTTTCAATTCGATTTAAACCTGAAAAAGAATATATATTTATGTATGCGGAAATAAATTTTTACAGTAAGTTTTAGATTTTTGGGTGGATTTCAGAATAGTTTATCTACAAAATTATATATATATATATACAGTTTTAGAAAAAATTTGATTGGTCCAGTGAAAATAATTTATTAAGGAAAATTAGTTCTAATTTAAATCTGGTTAGACAAATTATTTAAAGGAAAATTGGTTTAAAATAAAATCTTGGGATAATTAAAATTTCCAAACGAAAATTTAATCGATCGATTATTTTGAATATTGATTAATTTATATAATTGTTATACAAGGTATAAATCAAGAGAACAATCCAATTTGGAAATGGGATGGCAAAATTAATAGCTCAGGTGAGATTTTCTCACTCGAAGGAAAATTTTGATTACAGTTATTGATTGATTATTTGACTGTTTGGATTGTTTGTATTAGATATGATAGGATATATCTATATATATATAGCAGTATATACATATTGGCATATGTATATATTGGATTGATGATTTCCCGCCTCGTATAGCGGATGAGACCCTATTGCGCCGTTAGTAAGCGGATTTATAAAAACCTATATACCGCGATAATTCCGTACTGGAGCGGAATTGGTATTGTGCTAACATCTTTAGATGCAGGGAAACATGTTGGAGGGATCCAACTGGACCCCTCAATATTGTTGGGAATTTATTTTATTGTGATATGATAATTCTGTGAACGATTATATTGATACGATCGATGATATTGATGATTGGGAATTGTTTGAAAATAAAAATTGGCCGAATGGATGTTTGATATCATTGGATTCCAAAATATACGAAATTGGATTTTTGAAATCAAAAATAGGAATTTCTAAATGAATCAATTTTAGAAATTTAATAATTTTGAAGAAAGGAATTTTTAAAGTATAAAAAGTTAATTTTTATAATCTTATGGAATAAATTCTAGAATAAAGTGAAATTGCTAAATAAAAGAATTCCATAAAACAGTGATTATAAATTGAAGAATTTAATTTAAATTTGGATTTTTAAATAGATTGAAAGAGACAAAGAAATTTATTCTCTTCAAAAGGAATTTATTTAAAATGAAAAAAGTTGGAAGTCCAATTAGAAATTAAATTTACGAATTGAAATAACTTGGAAAATCAATGTAAAAATGATTTCAAATTGAAGAATTCTTTTAAAAATAGAATATTGAATAAATTGGAAAGAATAAGGAAAATTATTTAGAAATGATAAAATTTTGGAAATCAATCTGTAATTGATGTAGTATTTGGAAATGCCGTTAAAATGGGTTTATAAAAGGGTAAATTTTACAGTTGTAAAGTTTTAAAAGAATGATCTTTGTAAATAAATGAAATTATAAGTATTTAACTTATAATATGGATTGTGGTACATAAATTGAATTGTGAATTGAATTGGTAAATAAAGAAGATTTATAAACTGAAGTTTTTATAAATAGAAATAGAATTTATAACCGTGTTTATAAATTCGAAATCGATTGAATTTGATAAATTAAATATAGAAGATTATCAAAGAAGATATATTCGCGATTTTGGATAGCGAATTTTTATTGAAATAAAAATGTGTGGAAAAGATTGAAATTGGGTTAAGTAAATTATATTCACGATTTTGGACAGTGAATATATTGTTAAGTAAAATAGCTATGGTTTTGGGAAAGTGATATTTGAAATGAAGTTAATTGTTTTAAACGATGTTTTAAATTATATTGAATATCGAAATCATAGATTTCAACATTTATTGTTGAAATAGACGTTTTCGAGAAATATAAGGAAATTGTGGACTATAACACTGTTGTTATAGTAAATGATTTCCGAAAGGAAATGTTTTTATCTAGTATTGGGATTTACATATCTATCTAAATTTCGAATCCCTATACTAGTGATTTTTGAGTCGTCGTAACGATGTTTTACGTAACATTCGTTTTGACTCAAATTGATGTTGTTATAGAAAAGAGATTTCCTTAAAGAATGAAATATATACTTAATTTGATTTAAGTATATCGAATATTTTCCAATGTTGAAAATAAATGATTTGTGAAATACTTATTATTAAATAAGTATGGAAATGCTTTTCCAAAATGAAATTAAACGTTTTGAGATTTTATCTTCTTAAAGATAAAATGAAGTTGAATATTGGAATCGATTTGAAAATCGTATATCAGTAGATATTTTTGAAATATAAATTCACTATGGGATTTATAAAAGAAAGGGAAACTGTTTAGAAAAATAAATATCGATTTATTTTAGAAGTGTGGAAATTTTATATCTAGTAAAAGATATTTTTGAAGATGAAATAATTTGGAAAATTATTTGGAATCTGATGATGTTGCGCATCTTTATTGATAGTTAAATAACCGACTATCAATAATTACTTTTAGATAGGTATTTGTTGTGAATTGGATGAATTTGAATGCCACACTTATTTTTGAATTAACGCTCACTATTCGGGTTAACCGGGAAAGGACCATGGGGTCGTATAACCCATTCCGAATATGTGATACGTCGTTATGAATTGCATTTGGAGACCGGTGTTGAAGACCGGATATTTTTGAAAACGGAAGGATTACCGTCGAGTTACTCTACATCGACTGATCTTCGATTTAGAGGTTTTATCACCCTTAGTGACGGGAAGTCCTGACGTGATTGAAAATTATCCGGAAATGCAAGGGCTTCGTGAGAAGTGCCTTCGGTTCTGTTCGATCCCGGAACAGACTTATATGGATTGTATGTCTGACGTTACAATTTGAGATATAAAGCTGATTCCTTTCGAATACATATCTGTTGGTGGCGGAGAATTTATTCTCTTAGCTTAACACCCTTCTCTGAGACGTACGAGCTCAGAGGTTATGTAGTTGAAATTTATCAGCGATATATCCCAATTTGGTAACGTGGCATACTGAGTGTTGCTGTGAAATGATCAGTGTTTGATCATTTGCGATAGATCATTTATTTGATCTTATATCTTTGTGATCATAGGTTGATCATTTTTGTTTGACCCGAAGCAGGGCTTTTTATAGAAAGCGTAGCTTTGTGGACGAGACTTCGTCGAGCCTCACACCCCGGAAATGGTCGAAACAGGACGAATGCAGCAAGGTTCTAGGGAGTAGCGCCCCTTAGTGTATGTCATTCCTTCTGGATAAAGGTGGTATCATGGTATGGAGCCCAGATACTTAACCTCTGTGGTTACTGCATTATTATTATCTATGTGGTTTGTTGGAAATCGGGGATCCTCGGGAAGATCGGTGACGATCGGGGAATGGCATACGCGTGTCAGTAGTTACCTATTTTTGCAGAGGTAACCCGGCCTTGTGTTGGCAGAGATCCGGTTAGGTTCTCGGGTCGTCTATTCCAGGGACGTACCCATCGTGGAAAAGGAAGTTCCTTAGCCTGACCATTTGTTGGAAATCCAAAGAAACAATACGAGCCTTTACGATTTCAATTGTATAACCTGTCTCCTCAGGAGGCAGCTATAGCAGGCATAATATAATGGTACCTATGCTGGCTAAGATTTATATTCTACTTTCGAAATGTTTTCTACACTATGCACTAATAATAATATCAAAAAGGTTTTGATTTTTGCGTAGTAAGCATCTTTGACTATCATAAGAAGAAATCTCCTCCAATTCTGCGTTTGCATTGTGTGTGTGGCGGGAGGTCTTATGGTAGTTTCATTTTCCAAAAGCATTGCGAATTGACTTTAAAATTCTCTGCTATTTATTTTAAAGATAAACTGTTTTACGATCTCACACCAGTCACCATGACTGACTCGGAGTTTATTGTTCCCTTCTAAACTCTGGGTGCCCACAAATTTTCCACACGGGCAGCCTAGAGTTATATTATCAGGATATTCTGGATATTCTGGAGCTTTGGAGATAAGCTGGGTGACGAGACGTAGTATTTGTACCTGATATATTTATTCCGCTGTGTATTCTGTATGAGGACAAGTTATATAACTGTCCATTGTTGTATATTGACTCTGATGATTGATGTATGTATAAACCGATATAGTTCTTTGTTTTAAAAGACTAGTAATTATCTATTGTATATTGTTCCGCTGCGATATGTGAGATTCTGATATTGTTTTCTGCTTCTGTATCTGATGTTGTGTTGTTGTTCTTCTTTCTTTTTCTTCTATCTTCTTCTTCTTCTACTTTTTCTTTCTTAAAACCATAACTTTTCGGGTTTCCGGCATTCGATTTCTCGGCAGTCGATAAAGTGAGTATCGATGTTGAATTTTCGAAAGTCGAAAAATTTCGGGATGTTACATACATAAGATCTTTTAGTTCTGATTCGAGTGTTTTGTCTTTTCAATTCGCTCGGGTCAGCCTGAGCATTTCAGGATTTGAAGACCTTATTTCAGGAGGACAAAGACGAAGATTGTACTACTATTATTAACTATATTTATTCCACTACATTCATACTGTTCCGCTGCATTATTTATTTACCTTTGATATGTGTAACTCTGAGTTTGTATTGTATAAGTATAATCAAATGTTTTGTATACAGCTTCATGAATTGTTATTTGATTATTATATTTGGTTATTCCGTTGCGAGATTCTGTTTTGTTTTTTTTCTTTCTCCGCTTTTTCTTATTCACCCCAATAACAATTCGCCCTTCTGTATGGTTTGAGTTGGCATGTGTGTCTACTTAAAGCGTACAAAAAGGCGGGATGTTACAGTTGGTATCGGAGCTTTGGTTTAGCGATAACCTTAGCTTTTTGGGGTCTGACTCTTTAAAAATAAGGTAGTAAGACCCCAGAAAGCGTCGCTGAGTGTATATATGAGAGAGCGTATTTGTTAGTGTTATAAAAAGTTTTTATATTGTGTTAATTTGTTCTGTTTTGTATTTATAGATTCTGGTTGGTGCATAGGACGCTATGAAATCGATAGAGATTTCTAAACACTTAATAGGACAGACCGACATAATATTTGTTTTGAAATATAGGTAACTGAAATAATTTTGCCTATTGTATATTTTTATATATAAAATAGTGATTTAAAAATTATATATTTGGTTGTAATATATTAGTTGTTTGGTAGTGAAATTTATAAATATAGGTTGTAAATAAGACTTGTAAATAAAATAAATGTAAATTGGAAATTTAGAACTTAAGTTTCGGGGTTTTTGAAAATTTCTTTCGAATGATTTTGGGATATAATAATAATATTATTAGAAGTATTTTCTGATAAATATTTCAATATGATTTAAAAGAATTGTTTTAAAGAAATTTTGGAAAGGAATAAGTTCTGTACTCCCCTCTCTGTCGCTGGAAAATAATTTCGGTGATGAGTGCACGCATCATCGACGTTCATTTTCGAGTTTCAAGTGGGAAGGCCATTGTTGTAGTTTTACTACAGATCTATTTGGATAAACAAATAAAATTATAAGTTTAAATATGATTGGATAAAAATTATGAGTATATATATATGTATATATTATTTAAATGATTTGAAATGGAACCCGACATTTAGTTCTTAAATTTCTATGAATTAGAGATTTCAATTATTGAAATGGAATAAAAATTTTAACTATTTAATAATTGAAACTTCTAAATGAAAATAAGAAATTATATGCTAAGTTATAATGAACTATACAAGAAATTTGCAAATTTGTAACTTGTAAACGAAAAGAATATGAAAATAAGAAATGATAATTATTGAACCTTAAGTTACGTATAATAAGTAAGTCAAACTTGTGTAACTTTCAATTGAATTCTTAAAGACATATATATATATATATATAACTTACCAATTATAAAAAGTTGAAATGTTAAAAGAATATGTAATGGAAATTTTTGCAAGTAAAACTAATGTAATGGAAGTGTTCTGTAACGCCCCACCTTTTTGTATGCTTAAGCAGACACACGTGCCAACTTAAACCATACATAAGGGCGGATTGTTATGGGGTAAATAAAAAAAATGGAGAAATAAAAGAAACAAAATAGAATCTTGCAACGGAACGATAAAATATAATAATCAAATAACAGTTCATGAAGCTGTTTTACAAAACATTTGATTATACTTATACAATACATATCAGAGTTACACATACCAGAGAATGATAATTAATGCAGCGGAATACAATGATGTAGTGGAATATATAACAAATAGTAATAATAAAATCTTCGTCTTCGTCCTTCAGAAATAGGGCCTTCAAATCCTGAAATGCTCAAGCTGACCCGAGCGAATTGAAAAGACAAAACACTCGAGTCAGAACTAAACGATCTTATGTAAGTTAAATCAATGAAATAAATATGAGTGTAAACGGCGTCAGAGATGTTTACGGGTGTAACAACCCACCTTTTTGGACGTTTCAAATCGACAACAAACCACATATGTCAGACTCAAACCATTCAAAAGGGAGGATTGTTAATGGGGTAAATAAGAAAAAAAGAAAACAAAACACAGAATCTCGCAGCGGAATAACAAAATATAATAATCAAATAAACAGTTCATGAAGCTGTTTTACAAATAACATTTGATTACACTTTTACAATTCAAATTAGAGTTATACATACATCAGAAATAAACAAATAATGCAGCAGAACACAGAATGTAGTGAAATATTAAATACAATAATATACTGAATCTTCGTCTTCGTCCTCCAGAAAATAAGTGTCTTCGCTAAACTGAAATACTCGGTCTTACCCGAGCGTAAAGTAAAACAAGAACACTCGAGTCAAGACTAACATTCTTATTTAAGTAAGTCAACTCAAGTGAAATGTACAGATAACTCAATAAGTGAAATGCTTAGGTTTAAATAAACATCATCTTTCACACTATAAATCAGTTCAGTTCAAATACCGACTTTATGTTCGTTTCCAATCGATTCATTATCAAATCCAACTTCAGATTTCAATTTTTCACTTAAAGCTATTAAGTTATAATCAAACAACAAGTTTAAATCTAAAAAATCCAATTAAAACTTTCAATAAATCAATTAAATTTCAATTTCATAATTTCAAGTTCAAACACAAATTTAAACTTACAATATTTCAATTTTATTTCTAAATCAATTTATTTAAACCCAAAGAGGTTTTATATCGGGTATGTATCATTTCAATCCAAAGTGATTTTGCTAACATATCACATGTGTCACATATCGTAAACAACATAAGTGAATATTTCAAATTCTAACATAACATGTAAATATATATGAAATGACCCTCCTATTTCTACTCTAATTCCATAAGGATTTTTTTTTTAAGGTAAAGAGGATATATATATATAGATAGATATATCATCCATTGCAATTATAATTCTCAGGGTCAATATCTTTCTCCAATAAACCAAATATATCCAGGATCACAATAATCAACCAATATAAAAATATCAGTACATTCACAAAGATAAGCACATACATGTGAGGATGTATATGCCTCTCTTGTTTGAATCAGAGTTCTGGAAAACAAGAGGATATTGGATTGCTGATGATTTTTTTTTGACCAAACAATCCACTGGAAACATATACTTTAGTCTGTTTATCCTAACTAAGAAGTGATCAAGTAATAATCAGTGGAAAGCAAGCTTTTAATATAGATGTTTGTGTTAAAGTCTGAATAGTATCAAACTCAGGCTAAAAGAAAGCGGGTCATAAGAGAACACAAGCAACATCTAGGCGTAATGGAAACGCGCCTAACTTATACACGAGAGGTCACGAGTTCGAGTACTATGCTGGTTGGTTCAAACACAATTTTTGTTTTCTTTTTTTTTTCATTTTTCTCCTGTACAGTTTGGAACCTGTTATCTACCTATATCTGCACATATATACTTTATTTTTGCCTATATTCTATCATACAAAACAATAATTCTTGCTTTATTATTTTTGAAACCCATTCCTACAACCTGGAAGGCTTCATGATTGATGTAAATTAAGGGTCTGTTGCTTGGGTTTTGTAAATGATAGAAGTGTTTATCATTATCCAGGTTTGAATTTCTTCTCACAAAATCTGTCTGGAATTAAGAATGCCTTTGGTTAGAATCTGAGTGAAATTCAGATTCTTATCACAAATACAAAGGAAAAGGTGTGGTAATATTTGCACTAAACATGTTTATGTGCATATATATCTGCAACTATTTGGATCTGGCTTACAATTCCCTTATTACAAATCCTTTCTTTAAAAATAGGACATGAGACATTTGTATGAAACAAGTTTAATTATGGGAACCTTGCAGCCATATAAAACCTTCAACCTATGCCTATTTTCTTTTGTATACATATGCCATGGTAGAAAATAAAACCATTTAATTTTCTGAGAATCAACTATCCAGATTTTCCAAAACTTAAATCCTTTCCAAAGACTCAAGATTGACTAATACATTTATAAAATATAATCATTCGATTTTAACATGGTGTTCTTGCTAAATCCACTTACAAGATTTGATTAATTAATTTTTTTTTTAAAACATAACAGATATTTAACTTGGTTCATAGATTCCAGATACAAGTCAATCTCTTAATAAAATACCTAACAAAATATCCATCCAATATTCAACACTTAATACAAGTAGCAATTTAAATTGTCAATACATGCAGATTTCAACATTTAGGCTCTTATCTAACTAAGTTTAGCATGCTATATCTTCTTCTCAAAGCCTTGCTCCTACTCCTACTTAGTTGCTGCAATCCCTGAAAAAGCATTTGAAACTGCCTCATTTTAAATGAGACACCCCAGATGCCATTAGCACACTAGGGTCAGACACATGTCTGGTATGAGAAAGCTCACAAAAATAATTAGTTAAATTAGGTTAAAGTCAAGTTAAGTACATATACAGAAAGTTCGGCCCTTTGGAATCAGGCAAATTCTTGTGTGCATGCTCTGTGTCATTGTGCATGTGCACACTTTAATTTTTTTCCAGAGATACATATATAAATATGGCACATACATTCAAGCATACATTTCAATCATAGTCAAACAATCATTCATACCAAACAGGAAAATAACCAATATGAGTTAAATCATTTATTCAATTCTCATATTTCAAATCTGGGAAAAACTCTAGTTTTCTCATCATCTCAAGTATTATTCCCTTGGTATATTTATCTATCCTTGGTCTCATCTGCAATATATATGAATCAATGGACACATTGTAATGAACTAATTCACTCCATTACACAAAGATCTCAGGACTTAAACAAGCCATGTGTCAACTTGTGTTACTCAAGCACACAAGTCATTCCTGAAGTGTTCTTGACCCCAATTTCCTAATCAGGTTTAAGTTAATAATAACTCTTTTGATTTTTCATGACAAAACCATTCAGTGATTCATTTCATTAGCTAAAAACATCCATAACATGGCATCTCATATTATTCATGACCATACAGAGGCAAACAAGCAAACAACCATTGGTGATTACAAAATAAGGTTCTGTATATATATATATATATTCATCCTGGTATTTAAAAGGAGTTTAGGCAACTAACATTGGCTTATGGTTTCTGGGAGAGTTTTTCTTTTGCAAACATTTGTGCTTGAGTTAAACTCAGGATGACCTGGTTTCACTGAATCACAAAATTTTGTTTGCTATGCATTTTATTGAATCAGGAGCATCAGCACATAGGCAACCCTATTGCACCCCTAATTCCTTTCTATTTCAAGCCTCAGCACTTATACATGAGTATATTGCAGCTCAACATTATTTACATCTTTCTGGGTTGAGCCAAAACCAATACTACTTGCCTATTCTCAACATTTTATTTTCTGGGTATTTGTTTATATCCCTAAACATTAACATATCAGAGATCTGAGTGTATAAAACAGATATGTATACTAACAACACATAAAACTTTGTTATAATAAAACAAGTGATCAACCAAAGAGAATCAAAACATTTTCAGATTTAAATTCACAGATAAGCATTCATATATGAAAATACTCTTTTAAGAAAAATACTTTTAACTGGCTGCCTACATTAGAACTTATTGCCTTAGATTTTTGAGTGAGTTTTCTCACCTAGCTCTCTTCTTTGTTTCCTTAATTAATTGATGAGCTTCTGCCCTTAGCCTCAAGCTCTCTTCCTTCCCTTGTCTTATCATTTCTATGGTGTTGTTTGTTTTTTTTTCAAAATTCTTTTCTGAGGAGGAGAGGAGGCTGCTGCATATACATGTATATATATATATACAGGGTCTCTCTTAGGGTTTTGGGTATTGGCTAAGGCCATTTTTGCCCACCAGAAAAATCATGTTATCTGCATTTTAAACCCCAAAGTTTTACCCTTCCCGGCTTAATTTGGATGAAGAGAAAAGTGGTTACACATTTTTTTTCAGAAATTTGCTTTTCAGAAAATACTTTTCCCCTTGTCTACAATCATGCTAAAAATATGACTTGATTTTGTTATTTATTAAATACTCTTTTCTAATTCTGCCTATACCAAGCACTTCCCTGTTTTATCTTATTTTTTTCTATTTCTAGCTTTCATGCAAATGGTATGTACTTCCTTCATTTATTTATAAGAGGATTATTCCTTTTTATATCTTCATTCTTTTTATTTCTGTTTATATTAAAATATGTCTGTATATTTTATTTCACTAGTTTAAACTCTAGTATTTTATTAACACATATATATTTATATAAGTCTTACTGAAATAATTAGTACACCCACCTATATATATTCATACATCATTCTATACTGACACACATATGCACATGTACGCTCAAAAATATTCAGTAGCATTCATATATACATTTACTCATGCATACTACTTTTAAGAATTTAATCTACATATATATATATATATATATTTCCATACACATCAATATGTATGTATTTTTGGAGTTCAGGGTTTTAGCTTATATTCATGTGCATTTCCTGTGCACACATGTACACACACTGATACACTATCAAGCTATATCAATTCCTCCTTCAAAATTTATTTAAAAATTATTTTAAATTTATTTATATTTTCCAGAATAAATTCCTAAAATCTTGGGTCATTACATACACCCCTCCTTTTAGAAATTGTGTCCCACAATTTTCCTAAGCTTAAAATAAATTTTAAACTTAATTCAGAGAACAAATATATTCTCTACCAAATAGATTCTTAGTTCTATACTAACTAAAAATATATTCATCCAAAATAAAGAAAACAATCAAAAATCAGAATTACCTTAATCTGAAAATAGCTTAGGATAATTCATCCTAACTTGGTCTTCTAATTCCCATGTGCAATCACTAGGATCAAGACTCCACTGTACCTTCACAAGTTTCAGAGATTTATTCCTCAACTTCTTCACATCTTTTGCCAAAATTCCCACTGGATCCTTTTCATAAATCAAATTAGGATTTATCTGCACTTGGGTTGGGGTTTCAAGAATTTCTGCCTTGTCATGGACCCATCTTCTCAATTGTGATACATGAAAAACATCATGTATACCTTGCATGTTTTCTGGTAATTCCAACTTATATGCCAAGGGACCAATTCTCTCCAGAATTTTGTATGGTCCAATATATCTTGGGGTTAATTTGCCTTGTTTTCCAAACCTCAGCACATTTTTCATGGGTGAGATTTTGATGAAAACAAAATTTCCCACCTCATATTCTACCTGCCTCCTTCTCATGTCTGCAAATTTCTTTTGCCTATCTTGAGCTGCTGTCATTCTTCTTCTTACCAACTCAATTTTCTCCTTGGTTTCTTGTATGTACTCAGGCCCTAAAATAGACCTTTCTCCTGCTTCTACCCAACAAACAGGTGACAAACAGGGTTTACCATATAAGGCTTCAAATGGAGCCATTCCTATGGTGCTTTGGTAGCTGTTGTTGTATGTAAATTCAACTAGATGAAGATAATCTTCCCAGTTGCCCCCAAAATCCAGTATACATGCCCTCAACATGTCCTCCAAAACTTTGTTTACCACCTTAGTCTGCCCATCTGATTGAGGATGGTAGGCAGTACTTAAACATAGTTCACTTCCCATTGCTTCTTGAAAGCTTCTCCAGAATTTTGAAGTGAAGATGGTATCCCTATCACTCACAATGGTTTTGGGAATGCCATGTAACTTTACCACTTCTTTTATAAAAATTTGAGCTAGTTTTGGTGCTGTTCTTTCTGACTTGACTGGGATGAAGTGTGCTACCTTGGTTAGCCTATCAACTATCACCCATATACTTGTATTACCTCTCTTAGATCTAGGCAGTCCATCTATGAAGTCCATAGATATGTCTTCCCACTTCCATTGTGGTACACTAAGAGGTTGCATCAACCCTGATGGTCTTTGAGTTTCAGCCTTGACTTGTTGGCAAGTCATACATTTGGCAATGTACTTAGCTATATCAGATTTCATCCCCTTCCACCAGAAGTCTCTTTTCAAATTTTGATACATTTTTGTGTTACCTGGGTGTATGGAGTATTTACTTCTGTGATATTCATTCAATATCTCCTTCTTCAATTCTATGTCCTCTGGTACACACATCCTATTCTGGTATCTCATATAACCATCTTTATCAATGTGGTGATTCATTACTTCCTCCCCTCTTGAGAGGAGCATTCTCTTCTCTAATAAGTGAGCATCTTGTTCTTGCATTTTTCCTACCTTCAGAATTAAATCTGGTTGAAGTGTCATTAAGCTTAACTTCCCTTTATCTTCTTGTGCACCATGCATCTGCTCATTAATGTGCACACAACCATTCTCCCCAATCTCTAACTCAGTTAGCAAAAATAAGTTTTTAAATTCTTCTATCATCATCATAGCCAATTTAGCATGCTGTCTACTTAGAGCATCTGCAACTTTGTTTGCTTTACCTGGTGTATAAAGTATGTCAAAGTCATAGGCAGCTAAGAACTCCACCCATCTATGTTGCCTCATGTTCAAATCTTTTTGTGAAAACAAATATTTTAGAGACTTGTGGTCAGTGTAAAGTTCAAACTTAGTGCCTAACAAATAATGTCTCCAAAGTTTTAAAGCATATATCACAGCTGCTAATTCGAGATCATGTGTGGCATACCTTACTTCATGGGGTTTAAGTTGTCTGGATGCATATGCAATGACTTGGCCTTGTTGCATCAACACTGCACCCAAGCCAAATCCACTAGCATCAGTGTATACCATTAATTCTTCATTTCCATGTGGTACCTTTAGAATTGGAGCATTCACCAATGCCTCCTTCAACTGTTCAAAAGACTTTTCACATTTTTCTGACCAAACAAAAGCTTGGTTCTTCCTAGTTAGGTTAGTGAGTGGTGTAGAAATTTTTGAAAAATCTTTTATAAACCTCCTATAATACCCTGCCATCCCCATAAATGACCTCACTTCACTCACAGTGCTTGGCCTCTTCCATGCTTGAATAGCCACTACTTTATTGGGGTTCACAGAAATTCCTTTGGCAGATATAACATGGCCAAGCAAATGTACTTCCTCTTTCCAAAACACACATTTTGAAAATTTTGCCTTTAAATCTTTTTCCCTTAATCTAGACAAAACCAGGTGCAAATGATGCTTATGTTCTTCCACTGTCTTGGAATAAATCAAAATGTCATCTATAAAAATAAGCACAAACTTGTCTAAACAATCTCTAAAGGTTCTGTTCATTAAATCTACAAAGTAAGATGGTGCATTGGTTAAGCCAAATGGCATAACCAAAAATTCATACAACCCATACCTAGTGTTAAAGGCAGTGTACTTGATGCTTGATTCTTCCACCTTCATTTGATGAAAACCAGATGCTAAGTCTAGTCTAGAAAATACTTTTGCCCCTGCTAATTGATCAAAAAGATCATCTATTCTTGGCAATGGGTATTTATTTTTAATACTTACTTTGTTTAATTCTCTATAATCTATGCAGAGTCTTAAGGAGCCATCTTGCTTCTTAACAAATACCACTGGTGCTCCCCAGCAAGAATTACTTGGTCTTATAAAACCCTTTTCTTCCAATTCTTCTAACTGTTTCTTTAATTCTTTTAGTTCATTTGGCCCCATTCTAGTTGGCTTTTTAATCACTGGGCTTGCTCCTGGAACTAGATTGATCTGGAATTCTACTGGTCTATGGTGTGGAATACCCTTGACCTCACCAAACACATCCAAATATTCATTGACTATGGGAATTTCTTCAATGGTTAGTTCACTGAAATCTTTTTCTGAGTCAACTAAATGATATAGTTTTCCTTCCTTAGCTACCTCACATAAAACTGTGATTCTCTGGCCTCTAGAATTTTGCAATGATATGGTGGATGAGTCTAAATTAATTATGGCTTTAAATTGCCTTAACCAGTCTACCCCCAATATAACACCTATATTTGGGTAATTCAAAACATATAAATTGGAAATAAAAATATTTCCTCCTATGTTTAATTCTACACCCACACAAATCATATTTAAAACACTAGAACTCCCCAATGGACTGTGTATATGCAATGGGGTTTCAACCAATATGCAATTCAGTTTTAGCATTTTAACAAATTCATAAGAAATTAAAGAGTGAGTTGCCCCAGTATCATATACTACTGTTATGGGTATGGTACAAATAAGTAATGTACCTTCCACTTGGCTATGGTTTACAATGTTACTCTCCACTGTGGCTTTGCCTTTTCCTTCCAAATTTGCCAATTTGCCTTGCTGTTTATACCCAGGACAATTCCTCTTCATATGCCCCTCTTTCCCACATAGATAGCATTTGAAAGCTCCTCCTTTCAATTCTGGACATCTTGGTTTGATATGCCCTTCCTTTCCACACTGATGGCACACAATTTTCTTCTTGTTTTCCTTAGCTTTGACATCTCCAGTGCTTTTGTTACTAGCCTCTTCTTCCTTCTTATCATAAGGGTGATACCTCCCCTTACCTTTCTTGATATTATTGCTCTTAAAATTTCTGAACTTCTCCCTTTCCTTGTCATGCTGCTCCAACCTCAAAGCTAAGTCTATCACATGGTCAAAAGTCTTGTCTGCATAGGGTAACATGGCTCTGCTAAGTCCTGGGTTCAGACCTTTTATGTACCTATCATTTTTAGATGCCTCATCTGCCACAAGCATTGCTCCATATGTGGAAAGCCCCTCAAACTTTTGAGTGTATTCTGTGACAGTCATGGTTCCTTGTCTAAGTCTAATGAATTCTTCTAGCAAGGTAGTCTTTGCTGATGCTGGTACAAACCTTGCTTCCAACATCTCTTTGAATTGATTCCAAGTGATTTCATTCTCATTCCTTCCTGCAATGATTACTTCCCACCAGCCTAAAGCTACTCCTTTTAGCTGTCTTGAAGCCACTTGCCTCTTTCTTTGATCATCAAGTTGCATGTCATTGAAAATTCTTTCCAATGTTCTCAACCATGTTTGAATTTCTATGATACTCTCTGTCCCTTCAAAGCTTTTGCCTCCTAAATGAGTATATGTCTTAAGTAATTTTGAGAGTTCTTCATAGGGATTTTCTTGCCTTTGTCCTGCCCCATCCCTAAATGCTCTCACCAAGTCTTGCAGATTGACCATTGGTGGTGCATGGGAAGATCCTGCTCCCTGATTTGGTGGTCTCCCTACCATAGTTTGCTAATAATAATTTACATAGCTGGTTAGTTTGATTGGTAATTTGGTTGTTTCAGTGGGTTTTTTTTCTCACACTGAACACATTGTTATATATATATATTTAGTTCCTTTAAATTTTATTTCTATCTAAGAACTTGATCCTTACTTCTACTATGTTGAATAACATAGCTCTGATACCAACTGAAATGACCCTCCTATTTCTACTCTAATTCCATAAGGATTTTTTTTTTTAAGGTAAAGAGGATATATATATATAGATAGATATATCATCCATTGCAATTATAATTCTCAGGGTCAATATCTTTCTCCAATAAACCAAATATATCCAGGATCACAATAATCAACCAATATAAATATATCAGTACATTCACAAAGATAAGCACATACATGTGAGGATGTATATGCCTCTCTTGTTTGAATCAGAGTTCTGGAAAACAAGAGGATATTGGATTGCTGATGATTTTTTTTTGACCAAACAATCCACTGGAAACATATACTTTAGTCTGTTTATCCTAACTAAGAAGTGATCAAGTAATAATCAGTGGAAAGCAAGCTTTTAATATAGATGTTTGTGTTAAAGTCTGAATAGTATCAAACTCAGGCTAAAAGAAAGCGGGTCATAAGAGAACACAAGCAACATCTAGGCGTAATGGAAACGCGCCTAACTTATACACGAGAGGTCACGAGTTCGAGTACTATGCTGGTTGGTTCAAACACAATTTTTGTTTTCTTTTTTTTTTTCATTTTTCTCCTGTACAGTTTGGAACCTGTTATCTACCTATATCTGCACATATATACTTTATTTTTGCCTATATTCTATCATACAAAACAATAATTCTTGCTTTATTATTTTTGAAACCCATTCCTACAACCTGGAAGGCTTCATGATTGATGTAAATTAAGGGTCTGTTGCTTGGGTTTGGTAAATGATAGAAGTGTTTATCATTATCCAGGTTTGAATTTCTTCTCACAAAATCTGTCTGGAATTAAGAATGCCTTTGTGTAACGACCCGTAAAATTTCAACTGTTTAATAACGTAATTAGTTGAAATTTTGTGAAATTTCAAACGATAAAATTTTGAAATAAAAATTTAATATTTGGAATACGTCTAGTTAAACATAGCAACTGGTCAATTTTCGTCCGAAAATATGAAAGTTTATTTCGCGCGTAAATTCACTTCAATTCAATCAGTTAAAAAGCAGTGAAAATAAAATGTTTTCAAAACCAAAATATTTTTACATAGGAAAATTCTAAACCATCTTCTGAGCAAGATGTCAGTTCGTCATTTTTCAAAATTCGGACACCTGTTGCTCCGTCGTTCTTATTTTCTGCAAAATAGCAGTATTCTGGTACCGATATCGATTTTTATCGGATGATCGTACCACTGATTTCTATATACCGTTTTGATCGTCTAGTCGTGCTGATCTCTTCGGTATATTCACTTTAGTGTTTTGGTGTCCGAAATGCGGAGAAATTCGCGTAACGGATAATGGTATCGGTAGCCGTTCGGTTGCGTCCATTGATTTTCCTACCGACCATTCATTTTTCTACCATGCAAATCCAATAGGCGTAAATTTTAGTATTCCTTGGAATCAATGTTGTGACTTTACATTTTCAATCGTTTCTTTTTATTTTTCTGTTAAGCTTGCCTTTACATTTCCCATTTTACCACCGCATTTTCTTCCTTCTGCTCCCATTTTTCTATCATGTCGTGCATGTGACCATCTCTCCACCTCACCTTATCAAACCCATCCGCCCCTCTTGCCAAACGCAGCCACCACCAACCGCATCTCCACCTCCATCCGCGCCAACCATTCTCCGACCACACGTGACCCGCAACCTCCGAGCCCACATCACCGAAGTCTTTCCCCTCTTTGTGTGCCATCTCCTCACGAGCACCATCAGGTCGAGTTGTATCTAGTACCTCCCTCCCTCTCCGCCTCCATGCATGCGCGCACCGAGACCACGTCGTCAACAACCAGCCCATCGCTCTCCGTCCCCTCTCCCTGATGCCGACTTCCCTTCGTCCGCCATCACCACTCACTCCCCAACCCATCGAGCTACGACCAAACCTTCCTCGGCAGCGCCTCCCCTCCACCTTGCCTCAGCAAATTGCGCCGCAACTCTCTACTTCGACCCACTTTTATATATAAAAGGTAGATTTTGATTTTACAAGTTTTGTATATATAATATTTTTATTTGCTAACCTATTTGTTTATGTATATAATAATGTAAATTTACATAGAATAAAATGATAGTTTCATATATATATATATGTAAGTTTATTTAGAATGTATATGACAGGCTGTCGAACCATTTATGTAAGTGTATAGATTTGTACTATGTATATGTATGGATTTGCTCACGTTTATATGCATATAGATCTTTGTATATGCATGTTTCTATGTCCACTTTATTTTAATAGCAGTGAAAAAAAAAAATTTCCTTCTGTTAAATATATATAGTATAACATGCGTGCCTATTATTGTATGTTTAAAACTTTGGGCATTGCTGCAAACATATCATGTTGTTAAATGTTAAATGCATAGCTTCATATTCTTATACTCTATATATGTTATAATAAATATTTTAATAAGCTTCGACACTTTGAAAACTGTACGTATATTTGTAGTGGGCTAGGAATACTATATTTTATATCGATAGTTTGATTTCAATATGTATAGGGTTTAGATATTTATGATCTGTCTACATATATTTTGGGTCATAGGTTGTGAATGTTTCGACAGGCTGTTTCACATATATTGGTTTCTGTATGAAGTATTTACAGTTTTTACATATTGTTTAAAGTTTGAAAATTTGTATATAAGCTCTAAAAAAAAAAAAAAAATAAATGTTGCGTGTATTTCAAGTAACAGTTAGTAATTATATGGGTTTGTTATCCTCTGACTTTACCATGCTTCTTAGTTTATATTTTGTTGTATTATGTTAGTGTTATTATATATGTTTTATTTTATATGTTAAAACTATTGACTTATGTATTATATTTAAAATGTAAATTTTATATCTACTTCGACTTTAAATTTGTTTTAAGGATACAATATTGATTTTAATAAAATAACAAATATCTTTGCATATATCAAACTAATTCTGATTCAGTTCATCAATTCTTGATTATCAGCCTTGTTCGTTCAATTCTTGCCAATCCTTCTTTGCTGTGAAATTCGTGCTTGGATTCGTAACTCAATTCAGTGACGTCTCTCTCTAGCCTCGAAAGGTGAGCACTCACTCACGATTAACGTTCTTTTATTTATTAGATTTGATTTCAATTGAAACGATAATTGAAATATGCTGCTATTAGTTAATTACACTGTTATATATGCTATTACCTGTATCAGTTCACCTGTGACATCTGACACATTTATCTGTTAATTATTTATGCGATGATAATACAGTTTGGCTGATAATTGATTGATTGTTGATGTTTATATTGGACGTTAAATTGTTAATGTTAAAATGATAAATAGTATGAAATTGAACTTGATATAGGATAATTAAATGTTAAATTTGATTAACTAACATTTGTATAATATGACCCCTTTAACTGTTGAATTTATTGACATGTAGGATTTGTTTAATTACATCTTGAACCACTGAATGTATGTTGTTAAATTGATGATGTATGAAATTGTAAATAGATGACAAGTGAAAACCGTAATGTAATAATCTTTAATCTACATGAAATGATAGTGTAGATTCTAGAAATAATTATATTAATTCGTACAAATAACAATGCGAATTAATACGGTTATTTCGGGATTATTTGAATTGATTATTGGATTGGTATTGATTGTTGTTATTGCTTGTTTATTTACTTTGACACCATCCCAGTTATCACACTGCAAGTTCCCTTTGATATGTTTTGATTTTTGAATTGAATTGGAATCGGGTTGAAATGATAAATACCCAAATTGAATTTGTACCTAGGATAGGAAATTAAATATAAAAAAAAACCCGATTGGTCAATAATTTGATTTAAAAATAAAATGAAGATTTTATTTGAATAAATAATATGGTTTTGAAATGAAGTTGAAATTTGAATTTTAAATAAAAAAATGTTGATATTTAATAATCTGAAACAAAATATTACCAATGTAATTGATGAAGAATGTTGTTTAATTTGAGAAATGATTGGATTAAGTTGAAATTATAATTAAGTTTGAAATTATTAAACTTTGAAATTATTTAATAATTAAGTTTTGAATTTATTTAATAATTAAATAAGATTGAATTATTTAATGATTAAATTGAATTGGATTTCTTTAAATAAGAAAATTGAACTTTTGAATAAGTGAATTTTACTTCGTAAATAATTGAAATTGAGTTTCTTTATTAATTAAGTTTTGGAAATTATTTAAGTAAGTAAATAAGTGAAATTGAATTTCTTTAACAAGAAATAAAATGTGATTTATTGAAATTAATGTAAGACTTGAAAATTAAAGGATTTGATTTGATGAATTTAATTTAATTCAAATTTTAAGTTTTGAAATAAGGAAGTTGAATTTAAATAATGGATTTAATGAATTGGAAATTTAATGGAAATTGTTTTGAATGGCAAGTTT
Organism: Allium fistulosum; assembly: GCA_030737815.1. Taxonomy (NCBI): domain Eukaryota; kingdom Viridiplantae; phylum Streptophyta; class Magnoliopsida; order Asparagales; family Amaryllidaceae; genus Allium; species Allium fistulosum. The sequence goes on from CM060905.1 coordinate 1,153,953,192, forward strand.
ACTTAATGAATATTGAATGAAATTGATAAATGAATTTAAATTGATTTTAATGTTAAATTAATTTAAATGATTTCGGAATGAAACTTATATACGAATTTGAATCAATATTTGAATTGGTTTAAATAAAGATTGAAATTGAATTATAAGATTTTGAAAGTATGAATTTGGAAGTTTTGAAACGTAAATTTATGGAATTGGTTTTGAAAGACAAACGAAATGTTGATTTACGAATTGAAATTGAAATTGAAATTGATTTGGTTTTGAAATAAATAAACGACCAATCGGTGTAATAATTATGGAAGTTATTAAAGAGACCGGAATTCGGTTATGGATATACTCTCTATCTAAACCGAAAACCACTTTAATAACTATACGCGGAGTGATGATCCAGAATGAAGTGGTTGGAATGATGTACGTGATGACTGAAGAAAGTGAACGATAATGGATAGCCTTGACACTTGTGTCAAATTGGAAATGACTAAAACAGGAGCTGTGCCGGACCAATGGAGGATTGATACCTCAAGTGGACACACTTCTTCGAACTACTTATACTTGTTGTCGATTGGTGCACCCTTGATTTTGGGAGTGTGTTTCACGGTGTTGCGGGCGCTGCGGCGTTGCGTTCTCACCAGTCCGGATCAGGCGAACGGTAGTATCACTACCTTGGGTATAGCCTCATGTGCCTTGTCATACTTGTATTCCATTTATGCGCGACCACTACGAATTTGATTTGTACCTTGAGTATATGGATTGCCCTCTGGTGACTTCCGGTTTTGGGGAAACTACGGTCTTGTATATGCTTGTGGGAATAAAAATGTGTTAAGGGTGGAATGGGCCATGACTTAACGCTATTTTGATATCTTTTATATTACTGATAGACATTATCTACTTATCGTATACTACTACCTAGTAGATAGTTTAACGGATCCTTAAAGGATGGTTATTCCAAACATCCTTTAAGTTACTTGTATTTCAATTGCTATTTCACTTGAGTTGGATTTATTAATATAAGAATGTTAATCCTGACTCGAGTGTTTTGTGTTTTTGCTTTACGCTCGGATCAGACTGAGTGGTTCAGCTTTCGAGACTCACCTTTGGAGTTGGAGCTTCGCTTGGAGATCCAACTATCTATCCAGCTTTCAGATATTCGATGATTCCAGTGATGTATTCTGCTTTGTATCTGATGTATCATATTACTCTTCCGTTGTATCTGGTTTAACTCTGATGTAACTTATATATTTATATAGTAGCTTCATGAACTACTATCTCTTTTATTTCCGCTGCACTTATTACTCTGTGTCTGTGATCTGTGATTATTTATTTACTGTATATGTTCAGTTTTGACAATTTAAATTAACAACACGGTATTTTGAACAATTCAACTCCGGCATGTGTGTCTACCTGTACACTTAGAGGGTGCAGCATGATAGGGGGTTCTCGCATTTGGTTTGGTAGCGAGCGGGTGACTCTTACTCCTACATGTCCCTGCGTGGTTGGTGCAGTCGAGAGGCTGGCTGTAAAGGCAGAACACAGGTACAGCTGTATGCTACGGTGGGCGTTACCCCACTGACGCGGTCCGTTACAGTTGGTATCAGAGCTTTGGTAGCTCTATGCAAAACTCAACATATAGGGTAAATGTATTTACAGAATCACTCTCATTCGAGTTTCAATCTCTTCCTTTGACTCAATTCCTTTGAATTTTGGAACGTTCTCCTCGGTTCTGAAATTCGTTCGTGTCCCTCACTATTCGTCTTCTTTGAATTCTGGAGCACCCCATAACTCCATTCTGAATGTTATCTATAATAGATCGGCGGTCTCGCCAATCTTCGAATGATTCGTAAAGGATTAAACTCCTTTACAATTGGCATTGGTTTACCGTAGATTTCTATATCCTCGGTTTACGATGTTATCTATCTCCTGCTATACCTGGATTCTATTTCTTGAGATTGGATGTTGATTTACCTCGAAATTCAGCATCGATCTTATTCTTTAAGTCACGGTCGACCCGGTTATGGTTGCCCGCGATTTATATAAGATTATCTAATTCCTTATTTGGTTAAATAATCATCTTATCTTTCGCTCCAACTTATTCTCAAATCAAAATTTTCTTTGGTTGAATTAACCAAATTTGAATCCCTATCCTTGCTTTGAAATTCATTCCTGTATCGTCGAGCAAGGAAGTGTATTTGTAAATTAATATTTAAAATGTTTTATATATTGTGTTGTTTGAGTTGCTAATGTTGATTTGGGTTTTCGATCGATTCGTCTGATCAACGCTATCGATAGGATTTCCAAAACACTTGAGCAGAGCAAACTGACACAATATAGTTTTCAAATTTGGTAAATGGAATAAATTTGTATGAATATATTATCAATATATATAAGTAAAAATTTTCTGAAATTTAATAGGTTAATTAAATTGTTTGTTTGAAATGATAATATTTGATTATCATTTACTGTTCTAAAGAAATTTATAAACTTGGTTATAAATTGATTTGGAATTTGAAATGAATTTAATTCAGAAATTTGAGAATTTAGTCTACGATGATTTTGAACTTTGGTTTTAAAATTTTAAAGTATACATTATTGAAAGTATTTTCGAATAGAAACCGTTTTCAAAGAATTTTAAAATGTTGAAATCAGTGCTCTTCTCTTTGTCGCTGGAAAATAATTTCGGTGATGGCGGCCGCATCATCGACATTCATTTTCGAGTTTCGAAGTGGAGATACTATTCTGTAGCTTTGCTACGGTTTTGTTTTGAAAATATTTTGATTTAAATTTCTTCAGTATATTTTGATTCACATATATATAGGTATCTTATTTTAAAATTTAATTTGATATAAATATATATATTCATCTCTAAATTGTTTAAAGTTAATCGGAAATCTAATTCTTAAATTTTGTTAAAGGATGATTTTAATTATAAATAAAACCAAAATTGGAATAAATATTTAAACTTGAATAATTGAATTGGGAAAATTTTATTTGTATATTGTTCAACTGCATTCTAATACAACTTACCTAAATCATTCAGAAGTTGAATATGTAATTGGATAATATATAATATAAATTGAATTTATAAATAAAATTTGAGTGGTTATAATAAATGTTGTACACTTAAATTTTAATTATAAAATGTTAATAGAGATAAATAGAATAATAAGATAATTGAAAAATAAATTTTGTTAGGGTTAATTAATAAATTGAAATTAGATCAACTTATGAAAATACCTTGAATTTAAAGGCAGTTTGTGAATATAAATTTATTTAAATTGGAACTTTTATGGGTTAAATTAATTTATATGGATTAAATATATGTAATAAGATATATTAAGTGAAATAAACTTAACAATAATTTTGGAATAAAGAAGAATTTAAATTGTTGAAAAATATGATTATAATAAAAGACTATTCAAATTTATGGTTTAAAAATTGTAAATTGAAGAAAATGGGATAATAAAATAATGAATTTAGAAATAGTTGAGATTGATTTTGGTGAAATCAAATGGATTAAATAAATTATTGAATATTAATTAATTTAAATTTGAATTTATAGGGTTTAAATTAATTGTTATTAGTATTTCAAATCTGTTTTTCTTTCTGGTTGTTTCTATTCTCCTACCTCGTTCCTTTTCGGGGACGAAAAGTTTTGAGTGGGGGAGAATGTAACGACCCGTAAAATTTCAACTTTTTAATAACGTAATTAGTTGAAATTTTGTGAAATTTTAAACGATAAAATTTTGAAATAAAAATTTAATATTTGGAATACGTCTAGTTAAACATAGCAACTGGTCAATTTTCGTCCGAAAATATGAAAGTTTATTTCGCGCGTAAATTCACTTCAATTCAATCAGTTAAAAAGCAGTGAAAATAAAATGTTTTCAAAACCAAAATATTTTTACATAGGAAAATTCTAAACCATCTTCTGAGCAAGATGTCAGTTCGTCATTTTTCAAAATTCGGACACCTGTTGCTCCGTCGTTCTTATTTTCTGCAAAATAGCAGTATTCTGGTACCGATATCGATTTTTATCGGATGATCGTACCACTGATTTCTATATACCGTTTTGATCGTCTAGTCGTGCTGATCTCTTCGGTATATTCACTTTAGTGTTTTGGTGTCCGAAATGCGGAGAAATTCGCGTAACGGATAATGGTATCGGTAGCCGTTCGGTTGCGTCCATTGATTTTCCTACCGACCATTCATTTTTCTACCATGCAAATCCAATAGGCGTAAATTTTAGTATTCCTTGGAATCAATGTTGTGACTTTACATTTTCAATCGTTTCTTTTTATTTTTCTGTTAAGCTTGCCTTTACATTTCCCATTTTACCACCGCATTTTCTTCCTTCTGCTCCCATTTTTCTATCATGTCGTGCATGTGACCATCTCTCCACCTCACCTTATCAAACCCATCCGCCCCTCTTGCCAAACGCAGCCACCACCAACCGCATCTCCACCTCCATCCGCGCCAACCATTCTCCGACCACACGTGACCCGCAACCTCCGAGCCCACATCACCGAAGTCTTTCCCCTCTTTGTGTGCCATCTCCTCACGAGCACCATCAGGTCGAGTTGTATCTAGTACCTCCCTCCCTCTCCGCCTCCATGCATGCGCGCACCGAGACCACGTCGTCAACAACCAGCCCATCGCTCTCCGTCCCCTCTCCCTGATGCCGACTTCCCTTCGTCCGCCATCACCACTCACTCCCCAACCCATCGAGCTACGACCAAACCTTCCTCGGCAGCGCCTCCCCTCCACCTTGCCTCAGCAAATTGCGCCGCAACTCTCTACTTCGACCCACTTTTATATATAAAAGGTAGATTTTGATTTTACAAGTTTTGTATATATAATATTTTTATTTGCTAACCTATTTGTTTATGTATATAATAATGTAAATTTACATAGAATAAAATGATAGTTTCATATATATATATATATGTAAGTTTATTTAGAATGTATATGACAGGCTGTCGAACCATTTATGTAAGTGTATAGATTTGTACTATGTATATGTATGGATTTGCTCACGTTTATATGCATATAGATCTTTGTATATGCATGTTTCTATGTCCACTTTATTTTAATAGCAGTGAAAAAAAAAAAAATTCCTTCTGTTAAATATATATAGTATAACATGCGTGCCTATTATTGTATGTTTAAAACTTTGGGCATTGCTGCAAACATATCATGTTGTTAAATGTTAAATGCATAGCTTCATATTCTTATACTCTATATATGTTATAATAAATATTTTAATAAGCTTCGACACTTTGAAAACTGTACGTATATTTGTAGTGGGCTAGGAATACTATATTTTATATCGATAGTTTGATTTCAATATGTATAGGGTTTAGATATTTATGATCTGTCTACATATATTTTGGGTCATAGGTTGTGAATGTTTCGACAGGCTGTTTCACATATATTGGTTTCTGTATGAAGTATTTACAGTTTTTACATATTGTTTAAAGTTTGAAAATTTGTATATAAGCTCTAAAAAAAAAAAAAAAAAAAAATGTTGCGTGTATTTCAAGTAACAGTTAGTAATTATATGGGTTTGTTATCCTCTGACTTTACCATGCTTCTTAGTTTATATTTTGTTGTATTATGTTAGTGTTATTATATATGTTTTATTTTATATGTTAAAACTATTGACTTATGTATTATATTTAAAATGTAAATTTTATATCTACTTCGACTTTAAATTTGTTTTAAGGATACAATATTGATTTTAATAAAATAACAAATATCTTTGCATATATCAAACTAATTCTGATTCAGTTCATCAATTCTTGATTATCAGCCTTGTTCGTTCAATTCTTGCCAATCCTTCTTTGCTGTGAAATTCGTGCTTGGATTCGTAACTCAATTCAGTGACGTCTCTCTCTAGCCTCGAAAGGTGAGCACTCACTCACGATTAACGTTCTTTTATTTATTAGATTTGATTTCAATTGAAACGATAATTGAAATATGCTGCTATTAGTTAATTACACTGTTATATATGCTATTACCTGTATCAGTTCACCTGTGACATCTGACACATTTATCTGTTAATTATTTATGCGATGATAATACAGTTTGGCTGATAATTGATTGATTGTTGATGTTTATATTGGACGTTAAATTGTTAATGTAATAATGATAAATAGTATGAAATTGAACTTGATATAGGATAATTAAATGTTAAATTTGATTAACTAACATTTGTATAATATGACCCCTTTAACTGTTGAATTTATTGACATGTAGGATTTGTTTAATTACATCTTGAACCACTGAATGTATGTTGTTAAATTGATGATGTATGAAATTGTAAATAGATGACAAGTGAAAACCGTAATGTAATAATCTTTAATCTACATGAAATGATAGTGTAGATTCTAGAAATAATTATATTAATTCGTACAAATAACAATGCGAATTAATACGGTTATTTCGGGATTATTTGAATTGATTATTGGATTGGTATTGATTGTTGTTATTGCTTGTTTATTTACTTTGACACCATCCCAGTTATCACACTGCAAGTTCCCTTTGATATGTTTTGATTTTTGAATTGAATTGGAATCGGGTTGAAATGATAAATACCCAAATTGAATTTGTACCTAGGATAGGAAATTAAATAAAAAAAAAAACCCGATTGGTCAATAATTTGATTTAAAAATAAAATGAAGATTTTATTTGAATAAATAATATGGTTTTGAAATGAAGTTGAAATTTGAATTTTAAATAAAAAAATGTTGATATTTAATAATCTGAAACAAAATATTACCAATGTAATTGATGAAGAATGTTGTTTAATTTGAGAAATGATTGGATTAAGTTGAAATTATAATTAAGTTTGAAATTATTAAACTTTGAAATTATTTAATAATTAAGTTTTGAATTTATTTAATAATTAAATAAGATTGAATTATTTAATGATTAAATTGAATTGGATTTCTTTAAATAAGAAAATTGAACTTTTGAATAAGTGAATTTTACTTCGTAAATAATTGAAATTGAGTTTCTTTATTAATTAAGTTTTGTAAATTATTTAAGTAAGTAAATAAGTGAAATTGAATTTCTTTAACAAGAAATAAAATGTGATTTATTGAAATTAATGTAAGACTTGAAAATTAAAGGATTTGATTTGATGAATTTAATTTAATTCAAATTTTAAGTTTTGAAATAAGGAAGTTGAATTTAAATAATGGATTTAATGAATTGGAAATTTAATGGAAATTGTTTTGAATGGCAAGTTTACTTAATGAATATTGAATGAAATTGATAAATGAATTTAAATTGATTTTAATGTTAAATTAATTTAAATGATTTCGGAATGAAACTTATATACGAATTTGAATCAATATTTGAATTGGTTTAAATAAAGATTGAAATTGAATTATAAGATTTTGAAAGTATGAATTTGGAAGTTTTGAAACGTAAATTTATGGAATTGGTTTTGAAAGACAAACGAAATGTTGATTTACGAATTGAAATTGAAATTGAAATTGATTTGGTTTTGAAATAAATAAACGACCAATCGGTGTAATAATTACGGAAGTTATTAAAGAGACCGGAATTCGGTTATGGATATACTCTCTATCTAAACCGAAAACCACTTTAATAACTATACGCGGAGTGATGATCCAGAATGAAGTGGTTGGAATGATGTACGTGATGACTGAAGAAAGTGAACGATAATGGATAGCCTTGACACTTGTGTCAAATTGGAAATGACTAAAACAGGAGCTGTGCCGGACCAATGGAGGATTGATACCTCAAGTGGACACACTTCTTCGAACTACTTATACTTGTTGTCGATTGGTGCACCCTTGATTTTGGGAGTGTGTTTCACGGTGTTGCGGGCGCTGCGGCGTTGCGTTCTCACCAGTCCGGATCAGGCGAACGGTAGTATCACTACCTTGGGTATAGCCTCATGTGCCTTGTCATACTTGTATTCCATTTATGCGCGACCACTACGAATTTGATTTGTACCTTGAGTATATGGATTGCCCTCTGGTGACTTCCGGTTTTGGGGAAACTACGGTCTTGTATATGCTTGTGGGAATAAAAATGTGTTAAGGGTGGAATGGGCCATGACTTAACGCTATTTTGATATCTTTTATATTACTGATAGACATTATCTACTTATCGTATACTACTACCTAGTAGATAGTTTAACGGATCCTTAAAGGATGGTTATTCCAAACATCCTTTGAGTTACTTGTATTTCAATTGCTATTTCACTTGAGTTGGATTTATTAATATAAGAATGTTAATCCTGACTCGAGTGTTTTGTGTTTTTGCTTTACGCTCGGGTCAGACTGAGTGGTTCAGCTTTCGAGACTCACCTTTGGAGTTGGAGCTTCGCTTGGAGATCCAACTATCTATCCAGCTTTCAGATATTCGATGATTCCAGTGATGTATTCTGCTTTGTATCTGATGTATCATATTACTCTTCCGTTGTATCTGGTTTAACTCTGATGTAACTTATATATTTATATAGTAGCTTCATGAACTACTATCTCTTTTATTTCCGCTGCACTTATTACTCTGTGTCTGTGATCTGTGATTATTTATTTACTGTATATGTTCAGTTTTGCCAATTTAAATTAACAACACGGTATTTTGAACAATTCAACTCCGGCATGAGTGTCTACCTGTACACTTATAATGGATGCGAATGGTCCAAAATGGCGGGTCGTTACACTTTGGTTAGAATCTGAGTGAAATTCAGATTCTTATCACAAATACAAAGGAAAAGGTGTGGTAATATTTGCACTAAACATGTTTATGTGCATATATATCTGCAACTATTTGGATCTGGCTTACAATTCCCTTATTACAAATCCTTTCTTTAAAAATAGGACATGAGACATTTGTATGAAACAAGTTTAATTATGGGAACCTTGCAGCCATATAAAACCTTCAACCTATGCCTATTTTCTTTTGTATACATATGCCATGGTAGAAAATAAAACCATTTAATTTTCTGAGAATCAACTATCCAGATTTTCCAAAACTTAAATCCTTTCCAAAGACTCAAGATTGACTAATACATTTATAAAATATAATCATTCGATTTTAACATGGTGTTCTTGCTAAATCCACTTACAAGATTTGATTAATTAATTTTTTTTTAAAACATAACAGATATTTAACTTGGTTCATAGATTCCAGATACAAGTCAATCTCTTAATAAAATACCTAACAAAATATCCATCCAATATTCAACACTTAATACAAGTAGCAATTTAAATTGTCAATACATGCAGATTTCAACATTTAGGCTCTTATCTAACTAAGTTTAGCATGCTATATCTTCTTCTCAAAGCCTTACTCCTACTCCTACTTAGTTGCTGCAATCCCTGAAAAAGCATTTGAAACTGCCTCATTTTAAATGAGACACCCCAGATGCCATTAGCACACTAGGGTCAGACACATGTCTGGTATGAGAAAGCTCACAAAAATAATTAGTTAAATTAGGTTAAAGTCAAGTTAAGTACATATACAGAAAGTTCGGCCCTTTGGAATCAGGCAAATTCTTGTGTGCATGCTCTGTGTCATTGTGCATGTGCACACTTTAATTTTTTTCCAAAGATACATATATAAATATGGCACATACATTCAAGCATACATTTCAATCATAGTCAAACAATCATTCATACCAAACAGGAAAATAACCAATATGAGTTAAATCATTTATTCAATTCTCATATTTCAAATCTGGGAAAAACTCTAGTTTTCTCATCATCTCAAGTATTATTCCCTTGGTATATTTATCTATCCTTGGTCTCATCTGCAATATTTATGAATCAATGGACACACTGTAATGAACTAATTCACTCCATTACACAAAGATCTCGGGACTTAAACAAGCCATGTGTCAACTTGTGTTACTCAAGCACACAAGTCATTCCTACAGTGTTCTTGACCCCAATTTCCTAATCAGGTTTAAGTTAATAATAACTCTTTTGATTTTTCATGACAAAACCATTCAGTGATTCATTTCATTAGCTAAAAACATCCATAACATGGCATCTCATATTATTCATGACCATACAGAGGCAAACAAGCAAACAACCATTGGTGATTACAAAATAAGGTTCTGTGTATATATATATATATTCATCCTGGTATTTAAAAGGAGTTTAGGTAACTAACATTGGCTTATGGTTTCTGGGAGAGTTTTTCTTTTGCAAACATTTGTGCTTGAGTTAAACTCAGGATGACCTGGTTTCACTGAATCACAAAATTTTGTTTGCTATGCATTTTATTGAATCAGGAGCATCAGCACATAGGCAACCCTATTGCACCCCTAATTCCTTTCTATTTCAAGCCTCAGCACTTATACATGAGTATATTGCAGCTCAACATTATTTACATCTTTCTGGGTTGAGCCAAAACCAATACTACTTGCCTATTCTCAACATTTTATTTTCTGGGTATTTGTTTATATCCCTAAACATTAACATATCAGAGATCTGAGTGTATAAAACAAATATGTATACTAACAACACATAAAACTTTGTTATAATAAAACAAGTGATCAACCAAAGAGAATCAAAACATTTTCAGATTTAAATTCACAGATAAGCATTCATATATGAAAATACTCTTTTAAGAAAAATACTTTTAACTGGCTGCCTACATTAGGACTTATTGCCTTAGATTTTTGAGTGAGTTTTCTCACCTAGCTCTCTTCTTTGTTTCCTTAATTAATTGATGAGCTTCTGCCCTTAGCCTCAAGCTCTCTTCCTTCCCTTGTCTTATGATTTCTATGGTGTTGTTTGTTTTTTTTTTTCAAAATTCTTTTCTGAGGAGGAGAGGAGGCTGCTGCATATACATGTATATATATATACAGGGTCTCTCTTAGGGTTTTGGGTATTGGCTAAGGCCATTTTTGCCCACCAGAAAAATCATGTTATCTGCATTTTAAACCCCAAAGTTTTACCCTTCCCGGCTTAATTTGGGTGAAGAGAAAAGTGGTTACACATTTTTTTTCAGAAATTTGCTTTTCAGAAAATACTTTTCCCCTTGTCTACAATCATGCTAAAAATGTGACTTGATTTTGTTATTTATTAAATACTCTTTTCTAATTCTGCCTATACCAAGCACTTCCCTGTTTTATCTTATTTTTTTCTATTTTTAGCTTTCATGCAAATGGTATGTACTTCCTTCATTTATTTATAAGAGGATTATTCCTTTTTATATCTTCATTCTTTTTATTTCTGTTTATATTAAAATATGTCTGTATATTTTATTTCACTAGTTTAAACTCTAGTATTTTATTAACACATATATATTTATATAAGTCTTACTGAAATAATTAGTACACCCACCTATATATATTCATACATCATTCTATACTGACACACATATGCACATGTACACTCAAAAATATTCAGTAGCATTCATATATACATTTACTCATGCATACTACTTTTAAGAATTTAATCTACATATATATATATATATATATATATTTCCATACACATCAATATGTATGTATTTTTGGAGTTCAGGGTTTTAGCTTATATTCATGTGCATTTCCTGTGCACACATGTACACACACTGATACACTATCAAGCTATATCAATTCCTCCTTCAAAATTAATTTAAAAATTATTTTAAATTTATTTATATTTTCCAGAATAAATTCCTAAAATCTTGGGTCATTACAATATAACATGACATATATACAAGGAACTTGCAAGGTGATTTACAATAAATTAACATGGCATATCATTTTTCACAAACATAACACATTATTTCCACATAGCATATGTGACATGTTATTAACATAGCATGTTCAACATATGATTTTATTAACTAACACATTTGTTTCAACATAGCATAGGTGATGTATTTCAACAAGGCATATACAAATATTTTTTCTAACATAACACATTTTTTTACATATCATATGTGATGTATTTCAACATGGCATATAAAAATATATTTTTCTAACATAACACTTTTTTTTTACATATCATATGTGATGTATTTCACATACATATGTGACAATTAATCAAATCAACATAACATACTACTTGTGACATATAAAACAACATGTGCATGTGAATATCATAACACGAATTCAAGGGAACATAACAACATATATCACATATTCATATCTAAAGCAAACATTTCTTATAACATTTCGATGTTTATTTACCTAACAATAAAAATGTTAATCGTGAGTGATTGCTCACCTTTCGAGGTTAGAGAGTTTTTGACAACACAAATATGTAGATCCTAGTTGAAATCCAAATGCGACAAGCTAACCAATCTTATCCATAGCAACAATCTAATAGAAAAGCAAAGCACGACAATGCACATCGAACTGATTGAGTTTTCTTCTTCTTTTTTTAGAGAGATGAAGCAAGGGGAATTTGTGGATTTAGAAAATTTGGAGTTTATGTAGTTTTGAGGATGGAGGAAGTGTGAGCAGAAAGCTTCAGATATAGGAATGAGAAACAATCTGTACGTACTTTGGTTTTGTTCTCTAGTGGGATATTGAAAAGTCAACAGGTTGGAAAGTGGGAAGGTGATAAAAGAATACAAAAATAAAGTAAGCTTTTCAAAGAAACGACGTGGTTATGTGTTTAATAAATATAAACATGAACAGGCTAGCATGAATGATGCATGTGCATTAAATCTGAATTGTTAATGGATGAATTAGTGCAGGCAGAAGTTATGAAAAAGAGTGAATACTAAAAGTTGTAACGTGTAAAAATAAATGCTTAGATGCAAATACAAGAGGTATACAAGAATTAGGTCGAATAAAAGTGGGTAAGAGAATGTACAGCTAACAATAAGAATGGAAAATGAATATATAGAGAAAGTGTAACGACCCGGGATTTTGACTCCGAAAATCCCAGATAGTTAGGGAAAGAAAAAGAAAGAGATAGAAGAAGAAGAAAACAGAAACACAAAATCACATATTCTCACATTCGCAGCGGATCAAAATATAATATCAAATAATAATATCAGTTATACAAAGAAAACTGTATTTGTTAATTACATTTTTATACATTAGAGTTACAACATTTACAAATATACTAGACAATTATATTAACTTGTCTCAGACTTATATCACAACAATTCTCAAATACACAGCGGAATACTCCATACGTTTCTGCCATCCAGCACGCCACCTGTAACGACCCAGAATTTTGAACAAATTAAATTGAGAATATTTAATTAATTTTAAATATTTGAACGATAATTTAATTTGAATCCCGAATATAAGTTTGAATTTGACGATTAAACATTAAAATTTAATCGATTGAAAGTTGAACAAAAATTTGAATCTTCAAATTTTAAGCTGAAGAGAAATATTTCAAAAGCTTTTAAAATTCGTATTGATATTACTGAAGATAATTAAAACTTCAGAATCGAATTTAAAATAAATGTGATCAGTTTGAATCTATATCGTTCGTATCGAATTTAAAAATAGCCGTCCGAGGCACAATCTCGGAATACGACGAAACCAGTTCCATTGGGTCCGTAATATTGAATTATTACCGGATTTCCAATTTCGTATTGATTGGAGTTGATATGTGAGCGCACGATAGATGAATGCGTTGAGATAAAATCAAATTCGAATTAAATTTTATAATTTAAAAATTTATATATATCAGCTACTTCTCTCCCTTAACTCACGCCGAGAAACGCTGCAGGAATCACGAACAAGATATCGTGCAAACCCATACCTTCGTTCCTTATTTTATATGCCGAGCATCTCGTTCAAAAACCAGAAATGAAAGAAAAAAAAGAATGGCCGCCATTTCAAATCCCTTTAATTTCAATTCGCGAGCCTTTTTCTTTATTATCCTCCCTCTTCTCAGATTTCATTCTTGAAATCAATTGCCGCAGTTAAATAGAAAAATGGTGGAGCCTCGTATGAAAATCAAACTAAATCGAAGCCGAGTATCTCCAATTTATCGCAATTGAAAGTCGCAGGCCTAGGGTTCGCGAGAGGCGCGTACGCGCGTACACGCGATGGTGGCGGCGTGGGGCTTGCGACGTCTAGGGCTTCGATGGGCCGCGAGCATCGGTATGCGACGCTTTGGAAGTGGCGATAGGAGGTGGGTCGCGACTAGGGTTCTCGAAGTGGAGAAGTCGCGTGGATGGTGTCGCGAGATGGAATCTGGGCATGACTTGGGCAGGGTGAAGGAGGCGGTGACTCGATGGGGTTCATTCGCGATGGCGTTTGTTCGCGTGGTCAGTGGCTAGACTGGAGGGTCTCGATGGATGCGACAGTCAGGTGGGGAGCAGTTCGACTTTTCTTGAAGGCAAGTGCGTTCGCCTGGGACGTGGTGGAGCAGCTCGATGCCGAGCGTGGTGGAGTTGAGTGCGGCGATGTTCGCAAGGGCAGTTTGGGTGTCTCGTAGTGGTTTCGACTGTAAGGTATAAACATTGTATCTTTTATTTAATTTAATATATATGTATATCTATATATACAGATTGATAAATATATACAAGGTTGAAAACAGCAAAAAAATTTAAGTTTTGGAAAATTTATAAGTTAAACTAAATAGTAAATTTTGAAACAATAAATTATAATGGATAAATTATTTAGTCAATTTATATAATTAATATTTTTTTTGGTAACAAGAAAATATTTTATTAAAGAAAATTTAATTGTTTAAATTTAATATTAGTTAAATATTTTTAAATAAAGGAAATTGGGTTAAAAATAAAATCATTGGTTAATTTAATCTGTATATGGAAAACGGATGAAAATTTAAATTTTATTTAATTAAAATGGAATCCCTGAAATTTTCTTTGTTAAATTTGTTCAAATATTAATAAAATTGTATAATTATTTATACAAGGTTATAAATCAAGAAAATCGAGTCAAGATGGAAATTGGATGGCAAATTAAAAAGCTAAGGTGAGATTATTTTCTCACTCAAAATACATTTGGGATTTGCAGTATGGATTGATTTGATTGCTATTGATTGTGATATTAGATATGATAGGATATATCTATATATATAGCAGTATATACATATTGACATATGTATATATTGGATTGATGATTTCCCGCCTCGTATAGCGGATGAGACCCTATTGCGCCGTTAGTAAGCGGATTTTTATAAAAACCCATATACCGCGATATTCCACCTCAAAGTGGAATGGTATTGTGCTAACGTCTTTGGATGCAGGGAAACAGGTTGGAGGGATCCAACTGGATTCCTCAACAGTATTTATTTATTTATAAATATTGTGATGTATATTCTGTTATCATATGTTGATATATGATGTTTTGAATGTGTGATGGACTAATTGATGCTGTTGCATCATCGGATTCAGTTTTGAAGTTTAAAATAACATCTTTTACTTTAAAAAGGGTTTTTAAAGTGATCTTGTTAAAATAAACATTTTATTTGATCTTTGAGTTGATTTATTTCAAATAAATAAACGCCTAAAATTTATAATTATAAAATGTGAAGATATGAATTTATAATTACGAAATGTGAAGATACGAAATTTATGGATTGATAAATTTTGAAGTTATAAAATGTGAATGAAATTGTGGAATAAAAGATTTATAAGAAAAATTTACTTATAAACTTGACTTTTTGCCCTTAGATGGAATATAAATAGAACTTGCTAATAAAAATGATTTTTGAAGCTGAAATTGTTATGAAGTGTAAAAGAAATTTATAAAAGTTGTTTTATAAATCTAAAATCACTCAATTTTGATAAATGGATTATAGAAGGTTATTTAAGAAGATTTATAAATCAAAGTTGTTATAAGAGAGAAATAGAATTTATAAACGTTGTTTTATAAATTCGAAATCAATTGAATTTGATAAATTAAATATAGAAGGTTATTAAAGAAGATATATTCACGATCTTGGATAGCGAATTATCTTTGAAATAAATGCGTAGAAAAGATTGAAACTTGGTTAAGTAAAGTATATTCACGATTTTGGACAGTGAATATATTATTGAATAAAATGGATTTATTTCTGAAGAAGTGATATTAAAAATGAAGTTAAACATTTTAAAGATGTTTTAAAATGTATTGTGAATCGAAATCATAGATTTCAACATTCATTGTTGAAATAGACGTTTTCGAGAAATAAGGAAAAGATGGACTATAACACTGTTGTTATAGTAAATGATTTTCGAAAGAAAATGTTTTATATAGTATTGGGATTTATATATACCCATCTTAATTCCGAATCCCTATACTAGTGATTTCGAGTCGTCGTAACGATGTTTTACGCAACATTCGTTTTGACTCAAATAAATGTTGTTATAGTAATGTTTTCCTTAAAGAATGAATTTATACTTAAATTTTGATTTAAGTATATCGAATATTTTCAAATGTTGAAAATAAAAGATTTGTGAAACACTTATTATTAAATAAGTATGGAATGTTTTCCAAAATGAAATGACACGTTTTGAGATTTTATCTTCTTAAAGATAAATTGAAATTGAATATTGAAAATCGATTGGAAAATCGTATATCAGAAGATATTTTGAAATATAAATTCAATATGGAATTTATAAAGAAAAGGGAATCTGTTTAAAAATAAACGTTGATTTATTTTTGAAGTGTGGAAATTTTATATCTGGTAAAGATATTTTTGAAGAAGAAATAATTTGGAAAATTATTTGGAATCTGATGATGTCGCGCGTCTTTATTGATAGTTAAATAACCGACTATCAATAATTACCTTGAATGGTATTTGTTGTGAATTGGATGAAATTGAATGCCACACTTATTTTTGAAAAATCGCTCACTATTCGGGTTAGCCGGGAAAGGACCATGGGGTCGTATAACCCATTTCGAATATGTGATACGTCGATATGAATTGCATTCGAAGACCGGTGTTGAAGACCGGATATTTTTGAAAACGGAAGGATTACCGTCGAGTTACTCTACATCGACTGATCTTCGATTTAGAGGTTTTATCACCCATAGTGACGGGAAGTCCGGACGTGATTAGAAATTTATCTGGAAATGCAAGGGCTTCGTGAGAAGTGCCTTCGGTTCTGTTCGATCCCGGAACAGACTTGTATGGATTGTGTGTCTGACGTTACAATTTGAGATATAAAGCTGATTTCTTTCAAATACATTTCTGTTGGTGGCGGAGAATTTATTCTCTTAGCTTAACACCCTTCTCTGAGACGTACGAGCTCAGAGGTTATGTAGTTGAAATTTATCAGCGATATATCCCAATTTGGTAACGTGGCATACTGAGTGTTGCTGTGAAATGATCAGTGTTTGATCATTTGTGATATGATCATTTGTTTGATCTTATATCTTTGTGATCATAGGTTGATCATTTTGTTTGACCCAAAGCAGGGCTTTTTGAGAAAGCGTAGCTTTGTGGACGAGACTTCGTCGAGCCTCACACCCCGGAAATGGTCAAAACAGGAAGAATGCGGCAAGGTTCTAGGGAGTAGCGCCCCTTAGTGTATGTCATTCCTTCTGGATAAAGGTGGTATCATGGTATGGAGCCCAGATACTTAACCTCTGTGGTTACTGCATTATTATTATCTATGTGGTTTGTTGCGAATCGGGGATCCTCGGGAAGATCGGTGACGATCGGGGGATGACATACGCGTGTCAGTAGTTACCTATTTTTGCAGAGGTAACCCGGCCTTGTGTTGGCAGAGATCCGGTTAGGTTCTCGGGTCGTCTATTCCAGGGACGTACCCATCGTGGAAAAGGAAGTTCCTTAGCCTGACCATTTGTTGGAAATCCAAAGAAACAATACGAGCCTTTACGATTTCAATTGTATAACCTGTCTCCTCAGGAGGCAGCTATAGCAGGAATAATATAATGGTACCTATGCTGGCTAAGATTTATATTCTACTTTCGAAATGTTTTCCACTATGCACTAATAATAATATCAAAAAGAATTTGATTTTTGCGTAGTAAGCATCTTTGACTATCATAAGAAGAAATCTCCTCCAAGTCTGCGTTTGCATTGTGTGTGTGGTGGGAGGTCTTATGGTAGTTTCATTTTCCAAAGGCATTGCGAATTGACTTTAAAAATTATTTTGTTGTTATAAAGAATAACTGTTTTACGATCTCACACCAGTCACCATGACTGACTCAGAGTTTATTGTTTCCCTTCTAAACTCTGGGTGCCCACCAATTTCCACACGGGCAGTCTAGAGTTAGATTATCAGGATATTCTGGATATTCTGGAGCTTTGGAGATAAGCTGGAGGACGAGACGTAGTATTTGTATCTAATATTATTTATTCCGCTGTGTATTCTGTATGAGGACAAGTTTATATAACTGTCCATTGTTGTATATTGACTCTGATGATTGATGTATGTATAAAATGATATAGTTCTTTGTTTTAAAAGACTAGTAATTATCTATTGTATATTGTTCCGCTGCGATGTGTAATGTTCTGATGTGTTTTCTGTTGTTCTTCTTCTTTCTTTCTTCTCTTTTTCTTCTATCTTCTTCTTCTTCTACTTTTTTCTTTTTCTTAAAACCCTCACTATTGGAGTTTCCGGCACTCGATTGCTCGGCAGTCGATAAAGTGAGTATCGATGTCGAATTTTCGAAAGTCGAAAATTTCGGTACGTGACACCACCTGAGCTCCAGAACGTCCTAATCTGAAAATCTGTAATACTCGGTCTGACCCGAGCATTACATCAAAGTAACACCCGGGTCAGGCTGGAAACCAGCGTGAGTAAACTCATTTAACATGAAATTTCAATTCATAGAACTTATATAAACCCGGGTAACTCGTTCTTTACTATAAGTAAACAACTTATAAAATCATCACTTATTTCTACACAACAATATCTAAGTACCGTTACTTAGTTAAAATAGTCATGTTAACTAATTTATTCTATTCCAGCATATTTGATTCGATAATCAAATTTACGAAGAATTATAACAGATCACTAATCGAAGTGGTTTCGGATATTACTGATATCCGACCCCGGTCTCTTCAAATTCAATATCATCTTCCTATGACAAGTTGTTTTATATTTCACAATTCGATTTAACTTCAGAATGTCATATTCCCACAGTAATTCCATTATAGATAAATAACTCATATTTATCATGGTTCAACCAAAAACATTTCATATCACAGAACATTACAAAGTACATGCCAGAGTCAATAACAATCAAAGGTATTCAATATAATTTAATCATCCATAAGCAAGATTAATTTCACATAATTAATTTCAACTTACTAATTAATTAACTCTTAATTACTTACATTAATTAATTAACCTTTAATTAATCAATTAAATTAAATATCATTTAATTACTTACCTTAAGTAATTTTAATTACTTTCATTAATTAACTAATCCTTTAATTAATTAATTAATTAATTAATCATTACATTAAGTAATTCATTCTCTAATTAATTACATGATTAATTATCCTTTAACCATTAGTTAACCCTTAATTACTCTCATAAATTAATTATACCATAATTAATTACTTTAAATTAATCATATTCAATAATTAATCTTAGATTAATCACATTCATTATCCTTTTATAGTTAATTAAATTAATTAGCCCTCAACAATTTAGTCCTTTAATTACTTATATTAAGTAATCCAATTACTTTCATTAATTTAATTAATTATCCAAGACCTTAATTAACTTTTTAAGATAAACCATTTATCTTAATTAATTACTTCATTATCATTAACATATAAATTTAAAACATTTTATCCTTTAATTAACACTTAAGTACTATTTAAATTAAGTTTAAAATAACTTAAAGTTTAAACTTAACAAATTATAACTTCCTTAACTTTACTTTTTAATACCATTTATTATATAAGGAAAAGATTTTAAGAAATGATTCAAACTAGGTTTATTTTTATATTTTTTTAAACTTGCTTTATTAAAATTTTAAAACTGGTAAATTTACTTCGGGTCCATCCCGATATACTCATGAGCCCAACTCCGAGTTTTCCCCCATCTCTCTCTCGTCTTCGAGTCGAACTACCATCTTCCTCGAGTATATACCCGAGACAAATCATTCTTTCCCAAACAATAACATCTCCCAGACACAACACACACGCGTGCACGTGTACAGTAATTCCGATCACCTTCGATCAAGTCTCCGACCATCACCAAGTCGTCGTTCCTCCCCTCAGTCACCATAAACACCCAGATCATCTAAACGAATACGAAATCAAAATCGAACTATGCTACTACTTCCAAGAACGCAGACCATGGATGAAATCGCCACGCTCCGATGATCTAGACCACCAGATATTACGAGTCTTCACCTGAAGCTTTGCCACGAACCCTAGTCTCGTTTCCCTTCGGTCCGGTCCACCTCGAATCATTACTCACGAATAAATCGAACTGTCAACATTCTCGACCACAACAGGCTCCAAACCCTACTCCATCCAAATTCCAACGCCATGACACTCGATCACCACCTGCGCCATTTTTCCTGACCTTCCCAGTCTACAAACTACCTCTGGCCACAATCCCGATCCCCCCGACCTACGCAATCGCCGGAATTCGAGCAAAGTTCCCTTTCCGTTCAACTCAAGATCTCTCCCTATTTACAATCTTAAAAATCTGGAAATGTTTATCAAAAATCATAATTTTCCAATATGAAGTAACTCCTATAATCTAAACTTGATATAGAGATGATTAATTTCCTAACCCATTTCAGATTATCACTGTAATCTATATATTTTGAAATAATCACTAAATATAAATTCCGGAAATCATTTTTTAAAAAATCATTTTACCTTTTTACAAACATTTTTCATTTAGAGATTCTAACCTAAAAAGGTTTGGAGAAAGAGATTTTGAATTTTTAAACATGATTGAAACCTGTAATATGTGAACAGAGGTACGTCTACACAAACATGCACACAGTCATCTACATATATACAAATATGCAAACACATTTTACAACTATCAAATATTTTTCATAACATACATCAAGTATTTTTCACATGCACATCAAGGTATAAACAATTTAAGATTTTATAAAGGGTAGTTTACTCACCTTGTTTTGAAAAGCAGAGAACAGAAATTTTAGTTTCCAGGCTTGTTCCAGGTTTGTTATTTGATTTTTAAGCTTGATTTCTTTTACTTTGTAGAATTTTAAACTTGCAGTTTGATTAATCCCTCTGATGGCAATTGAAGATTTCGAAACTGCTTATTGAATTTGTCTCCATCTTCTTCCTTTGTTTTGCATTTGAAATTTCCAGACTTTCCATTTCCAGATTTTGCTTTTCTTCTTTGAATTTGATTTCCAGTCTTTTATTTCTTTTGAATCGAATTATTTTAGTTGAAGAATGAAGATAGATTAATTCAGCTGAAAGTAAAATATATTTCTTCTTTAAATTTTGATTTATTTATTTTAATTATTAAAAAGAATGTTGACATTTGTCCTTCTTATGTATTAATTTGCTTACACATAGGCCTTAATTTTTTACAAATGTCTTTAAACTATCTTTAAAAGCTTACAAGTGTAAATTCTTTTCTTTATTGATTTATTTAAGTCATATTCATGTATTTATGAAATATTTACATGTATATAATGTATTTATCTCTTTTTATAAATAAGCTTTTAGATTTATATAAATATGAATTTATGAAAACAATTATTTATAATAACTTATGCTTTGACCAAATTAAATGTATTATATTTTTATATACTTGGAAAATTTATTTTAACTCTATATTTTTTTTACAAACCCATTTTTACTTAACAATTAATCTTATGTTTGAAATTTTAAAATGAAAGAATATTAAAACAAATGAACTTTTAATTTAAATCTTAACTAAATTAAAAACTTAAAATATATGTTTATAATAAATAAGAAATTATTCTTGTTATTTAAATCTCAAATATCATTTTTAAAAGTATTAAGTCAAATTAAAAATTTCCAATTTACAAATTATATATATATATTAAAGTTTTGAAAATACTTTATTAAATTCAAATCCAATATTCTTTCCATTTCAATATATACAAATATATATATTCTAAATGGAAAATATTTTTAACATTAGTTTGATAATTATTATATTGAATTTTATAACATAACTTCAAATAACAATATATATATACATATATATTATAATTTGAAAACATATTCTTTTATTCAATTTAAGCTTTCCTATTTATAATATATATACCAATATATATATATATATACATTATAAATATAAACATTTATAAGCTTTGAAAAATAAATCTTACCAAATTTAAATTGTTAGAAAAGATATTCCCAAATTAAAATGTTATTAGTTTTCAAAAGAAATAAACTTATAAATTTTATTAACAGATTTATTTGTTTAACTTATAAATCATTGTTTTTATTGATTCAATCCAGTTAATTATCAATTAATAAATGTTCAAAAATCCTGGGTTATCACATTCCTCCCCCCTTAGAATCTTTTCGTCCTCGAAAAGGAACGAAGCCAAAATTTATTATTTAGTTATTATCAGATAAATTTCTTGTTGAACAATTTAAACTATAAACTCCCTTTATATTAATTTTTTTTTAAATCTATATAATATTACAAAAATAGTTTTTATAAAAATACTTTTATAACTCGATGTTTCAACAAGTCAATCCTTGTTCTCACAGAAATTCGATCATACGTTGATCAGACGTAGGACTGAAAATCTATAAGTGCCTGGCAGACCCGTTTTCAACATCCAGTGAAAATACTTTGAAAATATTTTGATGAATATATAGAAAACATTTTTGAAATCGAGGAAATATCTTTGGTGAGAATGCTTTGGAAATCATCACTCCCATCCATGGTCACAGTTACATCACGGGTTACGTTGCCATCGCAGCAAAAGTCCATGTAACTGATTACACCAAGGAACCCACAACAGATCGCAGTTACATCCAGGGTTACGTTGCCGTCGCAGCAAAAGTCCATGTAACTGTTGGCTCTCAGCGGCACACACGATTTCGCTGTCAAAATGAAACTCCTCCACATAGGTCGCAGTCTACCGATATAAAATCAAACGTAGACTGTTGGCTCTCAGCGGCTCAAACGACTTTCGCTATGTTACCATAGTGTCACAGTCTACCGATATAAAATCAAACGTAGACAGTTGGCTCTCAGCGGCACACATGACTTCCGCTATGGTCTGCAGTAGATCGCAGTGACATCGAGTTAAATTGTTGTCACAGCATAACTCAAATGCCTCTATGGGCACCAGCCCCTCGACTTTCGCTACACAAATAATCCTCAGGAACTAGTTTTGTCCGGACTCCTCACAGGAACAACTTTAGAAACCCCCCTTGGGGCTCAAGGCAGTACCACCCAGTGGTACTCCTGAGAAGTTCATTTCAAGGAAGCGCCTTTTTCCCCAGAGCTATACTCAAAACATTTTATACTATACACTTATAGTATCTTCAAATCATATCCTTTATGATTTATCAAAATCTCCTTTACACAAAATCGATTACCAAAATCGATAATTCTCAAACTAGGCTTTTCAAAATCCAAAAATTGATTTTCCCAAAAATCAAAAGCCTTTTCCAAATTCATAGGTTCCCAAAACCTTTTCCAAAATCATTCTCATAAGATCCTTTATATATATAGATATAGATATATATAACTTTGAAAATCTTTGGATCATTTCAAACTTGTATAAAACCACTTTTATACTTCAAATATTTCAAAACCCTTTTTATTCTGACTAGATTCAATAAGGGAAGTTTATCATATTACAAAATATAACTTTATTTATTGCCAAATCAAATATTCAAGTTTGATTTCTTTATCAAGTTATTAACCATATCACTTTTTTATAAAAATGAGTTCTAATCATAGAAATATTCAACTCACATTTTATTTCATCATTTATTTCTCAAAATATACCCTTCTATTTCAAAACCATTTTACAGTTTTTATTCAAAATTTTCAATATCAATTTCCTTCAAACCCGTACGATGTATACATATCATCCGTACGCAATATCAATCTGATCGCTTTTCGATCACACAATGTGACGCCCCACCTCTATACCCATGCTAGCCAAGAACACTATGGTGTAGTGCTGTCAACTAGCACAGAGAATAAGGCTGTTGAGGAGCGACCATCTATGTAATTGCTTTGTGCGAGCACCGATATGTCAGATAATAAAACATTGCATTTCATCTTTAGAGGAAATCCGACATACCGATACAAACTCAAAGCTACTACACAGTGGCTATAATAGTTTAGAACAATAGATATAAAAATAACACAGATACATAAGTGCGGAATAAAGATGGAACGAAAAGTCTCATATATACAATAACTGATATCAGTTACAATACATTTGACACAATACAAATGATACAACTACAACTGTCGACTCAAGAAGTTATATATACAAGTACATTATCGACTAATATACATGAATACATTATCATCTTAAAACAGACACATTGACTACTACAACAAGACGAAGACCACTTCAACTGATATAAAAAGTCTTCATAGCTCTAGCATCAACCCAAAGCTAAAAATCTACAACCTGTAAATACTCGGTCTGACCCGAGTATTACATTCAAAAGAAAATAATACCCGGGTCAGTCTAATTCAAACTCAGTTATTAGTGCACAGAAGCAATGATAATCAAATCTCAAAAAGACGACAGTCAAAGAAATCTCGTATATCCGATTCCTTGATAAAAGAATCGGATAACGGCAGATATAACACTAAACAGTGTTAAACAATAAATCAGAAATCCAAAGCAGTTTAAACAATTGAAATGTCAATTAAAAACATCAATGCTGATTGGCTGTCGTACACGCACGCGTGTACGGCCTCGCCAACACGGCATAAAAGATCAATTCAAAACTGTCGATTCTGGGTGGCTGTAGTGCACGCACGTGTGCACTGCCTTGCCACAACAGTGCGAAGAAACTGCAAAGGTCAGACCCAAAAATCGGGTTCAACACAAGGCCAATGAACAGTCAAAGTAACACAGTGTCGAGTGGGCTGCACAATATCAGGGCATGATATGAAATGTGCACAGTAAGTGTACAACTAAATCAAGTGCACAACTTAATATGAATTGCAGTTCAACTGAAATGAACGCAGGTGAAGGCAGATACCAAGAAGTGATAACATGAAACAGTGAGACTACAGGTAGAAGATAGAGTGAAGTACCAACGTCATAAACAAAGGCGAAGTCAAATAGATCGAACAACAAGCAACAGCAGATACAAGTGACTCAGGCAATGTACGGAGACGCCAACAACTACAGGGGCACCATAATGAAACAGTGGACAGGGGCAATGAATGCCAAGCAACATCAATACGACAGAAACGTCAGTGACGATAAGGCTCTGAAATTACAAGGCAGTGACTGTAAGAAATTACATGAACCAGAACACTAACCCAATTACCACATTAAGTTCGACAGTGTCAAGTGCAGATATACACAATGAAATCTAATGCTCAACATCATGCAAATGAACTCAGAAGCAAATCAGATAAGAAGCTCAAATCAGTGCACAACAACAATTACCCTAAAATCGAGTTCAGGCCAGACCAACTCAATGTAACAGGTCAGAATGGTACAGACCAATAATGCAACTCAAATGAATCTCCAGGGTGCAGACCACTAGACATAAATGGAGCCTGACTCAATTTAACCAGATGAACAAGACACAACAGAATCAAAGTGAACAGAGTAGGCATCAGGTCGAGCACTAAGGAATGCAACACTACTTCACACTCATGTACAAATGAACAAGGTCACAGTGAAGTGAAACTGCAAATATACATGATGCCACCAGACCAGGCCACATCAGTACAAATACCAACAAATACAAGTCCAGATGACCAATACAACAGTGATGATCAAGTAACCAGAGCTACCCAGGGTCAACAACAATGTCACAGACATACAAAGAAATCCAACATGGTCAGATAGTTCACAGTAATCATAATGCAAAGAGACTACAGTCTACACAACTACAAGGCCAACTCGATGCAACTGACCACAAACAACAGGCACACCAAGGAAGTGACAGTAAGGAAGTGCAACAGAGAAGAATGCCAGATAAATGATTCACAGAGAAATCAAATTCAATGCAGATGTCAACAAGAAAAATCAACAGTGGACAAAGTAAAATGATCGAAGCCAAAGTCAAAGAAAATCACGGAGCAACATAATCAATACCGTGATTATCACGAAAAAGAAAAACAATATATACGCATATGACAAAGTCAAATTTCAACATCGTGATGACCATGAAACCGAGAATCTCATATATACGTATTTTTGATAAGGTCAAAAATTATCTCAACATCCATCAATAATCGAACGGCCGAGCAGAAGAGGTGACAAATTCAACGAAATCAAATCAAACGAGAATATAGGAACGAGAATCCTATATGAACCCTAAATCATCACTGGCAAGTTAAATTAGATGTGAGTACAAGATTACTCACCTATGCCATCGAAGCGCGAACGACTCACGCCCTCGATTGCTCCAAACCCTAGCCTTGAGCTCCGCCAGCGTCGCTGCGAACCCGAGCCTGCCGTTGAGGGCACCTCACGACTTGAGCACGCACCTGGAAGAGGAGGAGCGTTGGCTTCGAGAGGAGGAGGAGCCGCGAAACCCTAGTCGCCTTCTCCTCTCTGACTATTTTATTTCGTTCGTTTAATTTGAACGTGAATGACCAAATGAATAACAGGGAGAGGCCAAGACATCAGCCTGAAGAAAACCATGGTTAAGGGAGATAATTTTAATGGGCCAAACAACAATATTAAGCCCACTGAATTTAAAAAAATAACAAACCATGATGGTCAAACACTTTGACGATATTTAAAACACGATTTGTATCCATTAGAACAACGGATTCGACCACGATAAAAATTCATATTTAGGATTTTAAATACGAATAGACGATATCATATTTAAATAAAATATTTAAATATATTATCGTATAAATGCGGGTTGTTACACACAATTTCTCTTCCGAACTAGTATCGTCCACCCGACTTCCTAGTGCGGACTCAGATCTGGTTTCTTGATCAGAAACCGTCATTCTCCTTGCATAGTCATAACTATGATAGAGAATATCCAGAACCAATCAAAAATCCATATCCAGGTTCGCCGTCGAAAATCGAGCGAAAAATCCCAACTCGGATCGATAATACTATCTCGAAATTCTGTGTTCGAATCTGGATCAAATCACTATGCGAATAGAATAATATACGTATATCCTACGTATTTATCTTTATTAGTTATCAGCCAAATTAATTCTCTTCTCTATTCACATTTCCTTTAATTCCATTCACTTATTCTCAATTGCTTCCATTTCCAATTGAGTTATTATTTCAATTACAAACAGTTTGAACTCTGACCAATTTAAATTTAAAAATAGCTTGAAAAGGTTTAAAATAGATAAGTAGTTGAAAAATAGTTATTAGTTAGTAAAATAGCTGTAAAATAGTTAAGTAGGTATAAAATAGTTAGATAATTGCAAAATAGTTTTTAAAATAGTGATCAGATATAAGTAACTGAAAAATAGTAATTAGTTTATAAAACAGTTTCAAAATAGTTAAATAGTTCCAAAATAATTGTGAAAGAAGTATAAGATAGTTTGGGGTTTAAGAAGAAAGATTGTATAGTAATTAGTTTGGAAAAATATATTTGTATTAAAACAGTTTATTTTGAAAATAATCCAGAGCCAAACTGTTTAATTCCCCAATCTCCATTTCCAATTAATTTCCCATCAATTCAATTTTAATTTCCTCTTCCATTTAAATTGACTCAATACTTCAATTTCCATTGAAATTGATTTAATCCTAGTTCAAGTTGAATTAACCTTAATTCCTTTCCAAATTTAAATCAAATTCCATTTGATTTTTAAACTTATTCAACTTTAATCACAATTCCAAATTATTTCAATTCAATTTGGATTAATTTCAAATTAAACCATCTTCAATTTCAAATCATTTCAATTCTAATTCACCATTTGAATTTTTAAACTTATACATTTTCAATTTCACTTTAAATTATATAAATTCAAATTTTCCATTTAAACTTATGCTTATCCATCTTTAATCACAATTCTAATTAATTCAAATCAAATTCAATTTGAACTACTTCTATTCAAATTTCAACTTAAAACTATCTCGAATTATATAAATTCGAGTTAAATATTTTAAATGTTGATTTAATCTTTTAAATTAAATTAACCTTTACTTTTTAAATCAAATCAACCTTAATTTTTTTTATTTAACAACTTAAATCTTTAAACCATTTAATTCTGAACCCAAGTTAAATTTAAATTTCATCTTGAAATTTCCAATTCAAGTTATTCATTCAAACTTATTTAACTTCCTCCAAGTTAAATTAAATTTATTTAATCCGGTCAACTTTTCACAATTTGAATTTCCATTCAAATTTTAAACTTTATAGTAATAATCTTCCCACTTATAAGTTCAAAAACTTATTACTTTGGTTTTCATATCATATTCCAAGGAAAAATTTAAAACTCAACACTTAGAGTTTATTTCAAATCATCTTTGATATTATGTATATCCTCATTTATACATATTTATTTCCTTTACATGCCAAGTTATATCTTAAATTTTTAAACCACCTTTGTTTTTTAATTCAAAACAAATTTCTTTAAACAATTCAAGTTTTCTGGATTTAGATTTAAAATTTAAAATTTAAAATTATCTTCAATTCCAATTTATAATTCATACTCACCTAAATGTTTACTTCCCTAAACATTTCATTTTGTTTAACCATTAACAACATTTCATTATTAAACACAATAACCATTTATGATAATAACCAAGATTATCATATCTGGAAACCAACTATTATCTTTATTCTGATAACACTTCTACAAATTCAAGATTTTAATTTTCAGTTTGAATTCATTTCAATCTTATCTTTATTCAATTTTAATTTGGTTTTATTTCTATTACTACTTAATTAAATTCCAATATTTTAACAACCAATTACCTTAATATTTATTAGAAAGAAATATCATTTTATATATCAAAATATATTCTTATATAAAATCATTTAAAATTCTTATATAATAAAATAACAATTACGCTCTCATATATATATACACACTCAACTCGTTCTAGGGTACCATTGACCCTATCCTTAACGAGTAATCCCAACAGAGCCAAGGTTCTTGCTTAACCTTCAGCTCTGATACCAAGTGTAACGGGACGAGCCAGTGGCGACTGGTAGGCTTTGCAACCATCCCAGACCCACCGCGACATACAGTGATACCTCGAATTTGCTTTTACGGCCAGCCTCTCGACTCGCAACCAACCCAGGGCCTTCCTACCCAAAAGGGACATGTAGGGGTAAGAGTCTCCCGTTCGCCACCAAACCGCGAAGCGAGAACCCCCTATTACGCTGTAATGTAGCAAACCCGATCCTGGTCTCTTCAAATTCAATATCATCTTCCTATGACAAGTTGTTTTATATTTCACAATTCGATTTAACTTCAGAATGTCATATTCCCACAGTAATTCCATTATAGATAAATAACTCATATTTATCATGGTTCAACCAAAAACATTTCATATCACAGAACATTACAAAGTACATGCCAGAGTCAATAACAATCAAAGGTATTCAATATAATTTAATCATCCATAAGCAAGATTAATTTCACATAATTAATTTCAACTTACTAATTAATTAACTCTTAATTACTTACATTAATTAATTAACCTTTAATTAATCAATTAAATTAAATATCATTTAATTACTTACCTTAAGTAATTTTAATTACTTTCATTAATTAACTAATCCTTTAATTAATTAATTAATTAATTAATCATTACATTAAGTAATTCATTCTCTAATTAATTACATGATTAATTATCCTTTAACCATTAGTTAACCCTTAATTACTCTCATAAATTAATTATACCATAATTAATTACTTTAAATTAATCATATTCAATAATTAATCTTAGATTAATCACATTCATTATCCTTTTATAGTTAATTAAATTAATTAGCCCTCAACAATTTAGTCCTTTAATTACTTATATTAAGTAATCCAATTACTTACATTAATTTAATTAATTATCCAAGACCTTAATTAACTTTTTAAGATAAACCATTTATCTTAATTAATTACTTCATTATCATTAACATATAAATTTAAAACATTTTATCCTTTAATTAACACTTAAGTACTATTTAAATTAAGTTTAAAATAACTTAAAGTTTAAACTTAACAAATTATAACTTCCTTAACTTTACTTTTTAATACCATTTATTATATAAGGAAAAGATTTTAAGAAATGATTCAAACTAGGTTTATTTTTATATTTTTTTAAACTTGCTTTATTAAAATTTTAAAACTGGTAAATTTACTTCGGGTCCATCCCGATATACTCACAGCCCAACTTCGAGTTTTCCCCCATCTCTCTCTCGTCTTCGAGTCGAACTACCATCTTCCTCGAGTATATACCCGAGACAAATCATTCTTTCCCAAACAATAACATCTCCCAGACACAACACACACGCGTGCACGTGTACAGTAATTCCGATCACCTTCGATCAAGTCTTCGACCATCACCAAGTCGTCGTTCCTCCCCTCAGTCACCATAAACACCCAGATCATCTAAACGAATACGAAATCAAAATCGAACTATGCTACTACTTCCAGGAACGCAGACCATGGATGAAATCGCCACGCTCCGATGATCTAGACCACCAGATATTACGAGTCTTCACCTGAAGCTTTGCCACGAACCCTAGTCTCGTTTCCCTTCGGTCCGGTCCACCTCGAATCATTACTCACGAATAAATCGAACTGTCAACATTCTCGACCACAACAGGCTCCAAACCCTACTCCATCCAAATTCCAACGCCACGACACTCGATCACCACCTGCGCCATTTTTCCTGACCTTCCCAGTCTACAAACTACCTCTGGCCACAATCCCGATCACCCCGACCTACGCAATCGCCGGAATTCGAGCAAAGTTCCCTTTCCGTTCAACTCAAGATCTCTCCCTATTTACAATCTTAAAAATCTGGAAATGTTTATCAAAAATCATAATTTTCCAATATGAAGTAACTCCTATAATCTAAACTTGATATAGAGATGATTAATTTCCTAACCCATTTCAGATTATCACTATAATCTATATATTTTGAAATAATCACTAAATATAAATTCCGGAAATCATTTTTTTAAAAATCATTTTACCTTTTTACAAACATTTTTCATTTAGAGATTCTAACCTAAAAAGGTTTTGAGAAAGAGATTTTGAATTTTTAAACATGATTGAAACCTGTAATATGTGAACAGAGGTACGTCTACACAAACATGCACACAGTCATCTACATATATACAGATATGCAAACACATTTTACAACTATCAAATATTTTTCATAACATATATCAAGTATTTTTCACATGCACATCAAGGTATAAACAATTTAAGATTTTATAAAGGGTAGTTTACTCACCTTGTTTTGAAAAGCAGAGAACAGAAATTTTAGTTTCCAGGCTTGTTCCAGGTTTGTTATTTGATTTTTAAGCTTGATTTCTTTTGCTTTGTAGAATTTTAAACTTGCAGTTTGATTAATCCCTCTGATGGCAATTGAAGATTTCGAAACTGCTTATTGAATTTGTCTCCATCTTCTTCCTTTGTTTTGCATTTGAAATTTCCAGACTTTCCATTTCCAGATTTTGCTTTTCTTCTTTGAATTTGATTTCCAGTCTTTTATTTCTTTTGAATCGAATTATTTTAGTTGAAGAATGAAGATAGATTAATTCAGCTGAAAGTAAAATATATTTCTTCTTTAAATTTTGATTTATTTATTTTAATTATTAAAAAGAATGTTGACATTTGTCCTTCTTATGTATTAATTTGCTTACACATAGGCCTTAATTTTTTACAAATGTCTTTAAACTATCTTTAAAAGCTTACAAGTGTAAATTCTTTTCTTTATTGATTTATTTAAGTCATATTCATGTATTTATGAAATATTTACATGTATATAATGTATTTATCTCTTTTTATAAATAAGCTTTTAGATTTATATAAATATGAATTTATGAAAACAATTATTTATAATAACTTATGCTTTGACCAAATTAAATGTATTATATTTTTATATACTTGGAAAATTTATTTTAACTCTATATTTTTTTTTACAAACCCATTTTTACTTAACAATTAATCTTATGTTTGAAATTTAAAAATGAAAGAATATTAAAATAAATGAACTTTTAATTTAAATCTTAACTAAAATAAAAACTTAAAATATATGTTTATAATAAATAAGAAATTATTCTTGTTATTTAAATCTCAAATATCATTTTTAAAAGTATTAAGTCAAATTAAAAATTTCCAATTTACAAATTATATATATATATTAAAGTTTTGAAAATACTTTATTAAATTCAAATCCAATATTCTTTCCATTTCAATATATACAAATATATATATTCTAAATGGAAAATATTTTTAACATTAGTTTGATAATTATTATATTGAATTTTATAACATAACTTCAAATAACAATATATATATACATATATATTATAATTTGAAAACATATTCTTTTATTCAATTTAAGCTTTCCTATTTATAATATATATACCAATATATATATATATACATTATAAATATAAACATTTATAAGCTTTGAAAAATAAATCTTACCAAATTTAAATTGTTAGAAAAGATATTCCCAAATTAAAATGTTATTAGTTTTCAAAAGAAATAAACTTATAAATTTTATTAACAGATTTATTTGTTTAACTTATAAATCATTGTTTTTATTGATTCAATCTAGTTAATTATCAATTAATAAATGTTCAAAAATCCTGGGTTATCACAGAATAAATGAAAGTTTTATGAAATAAAGAGAGAGGTTTTGTAACAACCCGCATATTTGTCGACTTTATATTTAAATATTTTATTTAAATATAACATCGTTCGTCGGATTTTAGTCCGAAAAGCCACTTTTTGCAAACAGTCGAATTGGGACTCGAGACCACTTCCATTGAGTTCAAAATGCCGTTTGCGACCTTTTTGAGTATAAGCTTCAATATATTTGGAGTTAGTGGAATTTGGCCCCTTTTTCACTTGGGGCTTTGGTTTGGGCTGAACCCATTAATCACTTACTAACTCAGTTCCAACCCCCTCTCCTCTCCATTCACTCATTCCCACTCTTCAAACTCAAGCAAAGACTGAAAATGGTGGAAAGGAAAGGGAATTAGAAATTCCAAACCCTAGTTCCTCTTGCAAACTCAAGTTCTTGCTCCAAATTCAAAGAGAACCCATTGGTAAGCTTCATCTTCATCTTCTCCAACCCATTCTCCTTTCAATTTCAGAAAATTCCCTAAACCTAATTTAGGAAATGTTCTCTTTTTAGCTTAGAATCAAGCTTGTTGAGTTGGGATTGAAGAGAGATTGCCATTGCTTTATAGCTTCTTCATTCTAGTTCTTGTGCATAAAGGTGAGATTTTTATCTCACATCTTAATCTATATTTATCTTCGATTGTTAGGTATGAATTCCTAACACTTATTCTTGTGCAATTGCTTTTGGTTTGGATTGATTTGGTGAATATTCCAATTTTTAGTGTTTTGAGTTCAATTCTTTAAAAATCCAAACTTTGATCTTTGATCATGATTTTGTGATGCATTGAAGAGCGTATATGGCCGGGTAGTCGATTGGCGTAAACCCTTAGCGCCGTTGCTCGACCGATTGCATTTCGGAAGGAATTGGTATTCATTTGATTGGCATGGGAGTGCTGGAAACAGGCTCCGGTCGACCGACCTCAGAGTCCGGTCGACCGACCTGCTACTCTAGCATCTCCCTGCCTCTGTTTGGAAGTGCAGGTTACAGGCTTCGGCCGACCGACCTCAGAGTCCGGTCGACCAACCTGCTACCCGAGCACTTCTGTCTCTGGTCCGGTCAACCGACTCAAGGAGTCCGGTTGACCGACCTGCTCCTATTTGCCAGTTTTTCCTATATTACTTATTTGTTTGAATTTCCAACTTTAATCGATTCGTGCGGTCTCCTATTTGTTGTTATCATCTCTAAGACTTTGATGACCCCTCTTTCGGGGTGGTACCTCGTTAGGTCACTGGACCCTATCCCCCTTAGGTCGTTAGACCTCATCTTGTCTTCAAAAGGGCGTACCGTTTTGACGGGGCGCTGCCCCGCACCCCGCCGGGGGCGCTGCCCCGCACCTTCCCCTTAGGTCGAACCCCGTATTACTCTGCGTAGGCAATCTTATATGAAAAGCATTCATCAGAACTTCCATTTTGATGCATTTTGAGCTGATTTCCTTGGATTTTATTCACGTCTTCGAATGTGAATTTTTGTGATACGTTTTATGACTTGTCACTTTAAAAATATAAAGGTTTCAATACAAGTAGTAAATATCAAAACTCTTTCATCAAATTGATTTCAACACTATTTTTAATATCAAAAGTTCGTTTTCCCAAACCGATTTCCAATCTACTAATATATATAAGCCTTTACTTCACTCGAATGAGAAATCGACTTAAACGACTTAGTAAAACGAGTGGTATGAAACGCTTGCGTTCACTTCGTCGGTTAGCTCTTGGACTTGTTCGACTGAACCCTTTTCGTGACAATTTCCTAGTGAAGATTTACAGCTTGTTCGTAAATATTTAAGTTAAGCAAGTGGTTATGGGACATGAAGCTAAACTCATATATTTACTAGCTTGGTGTGATTGACACTTCTCGCTGATCATGATGATCATTTTATGATTTAGACTAGCAATTGTGCGATGTCTCTTTGTTTACAAGGTAAGACTAGACCGCAATAGTGTGATTCCGACTCACACACCTCTCTTTGTCCGCAAGGTTAGTCTAGGCCGCAGTAGTGTGATTCCGACTCACACATATCTTTTTGTTTGCGAGGTTAGGCTAGACACCACTTGTGTGATTCCATTCACACATACCTTTCTGCTTTTTGGTTAGCCTAGGTCTCAATCAGTGTGATTCCGACTCACACATATCTTTATGTTTGCGAGGTTAGGCTAGACACCACTTGTGTGATTCCATTCACACATACCTTTCTACTTTTTGGTTAGCCTGGGCCTCAATCAGTGTGATTCCGACTCACACATATGGGGTAGCTCCCCATGGTCTTCGGACCATCATGTGATAGGCCTCTTTCTCTTTTTATGATTTCTGGATTTCTTGTTTTGATTTCTGGATTTTTATGTCATTGACTTGTTATGAGTACAAGTTTAGGGTATGATGCCCTCTTTGGATCTTTGAGAAGATTCTTGTGATATTGATCATTTCTCATCGGTTGATCTCCTGTTGATCATCATTTTCATACTTATAGTAGTATGTCAGTATGGGTATTCTATGTTTATGCCATATCTATTATTTTATATCATGTCATCTGATATTTATAGTTAGACTGATCCGTTTATTATTTTCTTAAATAATACTCGGGTCAGACCGAGATGTTACAGGTGCTTCTGCTTGACTTCCTCCTGGGATTTGCTACTCTGACTTTTGGCTAACTATTTAGTTTTGCAGTCCTTTTGTTGTATACACTTGAGATATGGACTCGTAGTTGTATTCTTTTGGTATAGCACGTGTTGCTATTCTTTTGTATTATCGTGGATCTTTCTGACCACTACTCTGATGTACACTTCCATGTGTTAGTTATATATTCATATCTTTTTCCGCCTTTGTGATATGGATGTCTGTGACTGATTTGTGTTATGTTTATTTCTATATTTGTTTCCGAAGATTATATATAGCCACTGTGTGATATCTTTGAGTTTGTATCGGTATGTCGGATTTCCTCCTTAAACGAAATGCAAGCTATACTATCTGACATATCGGTGCTCGCACAAAGAAATTACATAGATGGTCGCTCCTCAACAGCCTTATTCTCCGTGCTAGTTGACAGCACTACACCGTAGTGTTCTTGGCTAGCGTGGGTATAGAGGTGGGGCGTCACAGCTTGGTATCAGAGCCAAACTTCGGAACAACGTAGAATAACTTAACAAGGATCATCGTCCTAAGTCCTTCTTAGGAGTTGTACCTTAGGATTAATTCGAGTCTTCGTACCGATTCATCCTATTTTCTTTTATGATTCCTTGTTTTATCTATCAAGATTGCTTGATATTCATTCTGAGAATAACCTTTTTCTTCTTCTTTCTTTCTTTCTTAAAGAAGAAGAGATGGTTAGTTCTGGCAGTCCTAGCGCTGGTCAGTCCAGTAGTCCTTCTCTGGATGGCGTATTCATGTCTGCCCAACAACTTTTGGATCTTGCTCAGAATCAAAGGTTTATCTGTGCTTTGGGTAAGAACCCAGAAATGGTTTTACCTCTGAAACTTGTAGTTCCTTTCCATTAGCTTGTGGATATCACTCTTCAACATGAAGAGGCTGCTAAAGGAATTGCTAGTAATATTGGGATTTCCAAGAAGAGGCATATCAAGTTCAAAAGCCCTTATCCCGATAAGAAGGTAAAGCAACCTACTTTGGTAGCAAAGACTCCAAACTCTTTTTGTAGAGGATGGTACAATTGTAAATCTAAGTACCACTACGCAAAGGAGTGTCCGGAACCACTCTTTTGTCGTTATTGCAAAAATTCAAGTCATCATATTTCTGTCTGCCCCATGCTTCTAGGCAAAAGGAGGGTGGAACAAGAAATTCCGATAGTTGAGACTCCTACCGCTAGTCGTAAGCAATGCTACAATTGTGGTTCCACAGACCACTATGTAATTAAGTGCCTGAAACCCCTTTATTGCCGCTGTTGCAAAGGCTCGGGTCATTACTTATCTACCTGTCTCAAACTTCCGAACAAGAGAGAGGGAAAGCTAAATGTTGTTCAAGCCCCTAGTGACACTTCTCTTGGTCAAGGTATCCATTCTAACCTTGATAATATCTATTTTGTGATTATCTTATTCGAGCTCTTTTTGATATGGGTTTCATCTCATTATTTTTTATATCAAAAGAACTTGCTGATTCCTTTTCTTTAAACATTTTTGGGCTTGTTGACTTCTTTGAGGATTGCGAATCCGGTTGGTGGATCCGCAACACTCAATTTGCTTTTTATTTTATGTCAAAATTATTTTACGTGATTTTTCTTTCCGAGCCAATTTTTATTTGTGCCTTGGAATTGACTTTTGTCAGGATTGGCTTAATTATTATGAAGCCACATCCCTTGTCCCATGTGGACTATTCATCTTCGACATTTTGAATATATTAAGCAGATTTCTGTTTTTCCTTTGCAATTTTGATTCCAATTTGATGGCATCATTTTATTCTTTAAGCTCACATGATGAGGAAAGTGTTATTTCTCTCATTCATGTGGTTTGAGAATTTTCCGGTATTTTTGGGTTTGTCTTAGGATTATCACCTAACCAATCTTTGGTGTGGTGATACGGTCTTTTTAGATCGACCTTGCCACCGATTTCATTTGCTAGGAGTTGCGGGAGTAAGCATTTCCCTTACCACATTCCGCACTCGTATGCTTCTTGTGAATGACTTATTATGTCATTCAGTTTGTCTAGCTTATTTCATCCATTTTATGAATCGAGTATTCTATGAATATCTCGATGACTCCATTCTTGTATATATTGATTTTGGATGAAAACTGCAATTTAAAATTTTGCAAATCTTTTTCATAAGATTTATTTATAAGTACAGTTTGACTTTGCTCTTAAACAAGCAAAGAATATTCTTAAAGTTTTTTTTAAGAAACATGTTTATCATATAGAAGATGATTTTGTGATTGTATTGCCCATTGAGTGCTTTAAGAATTTTGGTCGATGCGCTTGATCAACGTTATCGATAGGAATTTCCTAAACGCTTTGATGAGACAATCAGACACGATATATTGACTTGTAAAATGTAAATTTTTCTAGGAAGATTATTACATAGAGATAAATGTAATTTTGTAAGTTTTAATTTTTCAGAAAAAGAAGATTATTTAAAAGAACTATTTTCCGATACTCTTATTCTTGTGATTCCCGTAGGGAACCAAGACATTATCTTTTGTACGAATGCTAATCGTATTAGTTTGGATGCCGTTCTCTTGCAAAATAGAACGTGCTATCACTTGTGCTTCTAAATCATTAAAGCCGATCGAGACTGGGTATGCCACTCATGATCTAGTGCTCGCGGCTATTGTTTTCTCTTTTAGAGTTTGTGTAACAACCCGCAAATTCGTAGCCATTAATTATCGGCACTAGGTGATTAAATCGTTCGCCAATTCTTATCGGAATTCTATCGAGTTGAGATTCTTTTATAAAAATTGGTGAGAAATTGTTTTGGGCTTTAAATTTTTATCGGCCCACTTCAATTATCTTCAGCCCTTCTTCATATTATCAACCGGCCCCCTTAAACAATCATCGACCCGATCCCTTTTTGTCTGAGATAATGGCTTCTAAAATTAGGGCTTCGATTTTCTTTCTTTTGCTGGCGAATCTGGAATTTTGGGGCTTTGGCTCGATCTCTGGAGATTCTCTGTGTAACTAAACTAGGGCTTTGGCTCGTTCTCCTCTGTGAGATAATTGCGATGCTGTTCCGATGTTGATTCGAGCTTTTGCCTTTGTGATTGTGAGATTATCAAGCGACTTCGTTCTCGTCCTTTTTGCTTAATTCTGGAATTAGGGCTTTCGTTCGCTCTGATCTTCGGGCTTTGTATGTCGAAGCATGCGATGGTTTCGATTGGATGATTTTCGATGTCGCCTGTCGCGATCGAGGTTTCTGCTCTTCGTGCTCGCTCGTAGAGGAAGGTCCTCTGTGGTGACTCTGGCTTCGTCTTCGCTTCCATGGCAAAGGTGAGTGATTTATATTGCTCACATCTAATTCGAATTTGTTCGATCTTGCTTGCTTTTACTGTTTTCGTGATCCCGGATTCGACTTGATTTTTATCGATGTTGATTTTGTAACCTGATATTCTCGGCATTGATTTCTGACTTGGTCATTTTGATTTGTTAAACTTGTCCGAGCTTCTTCACTTGAAACTGTTATCACCTTATTTTTATTGTGATAATAGTCGTCATTGGCATGACTGCCACTTCCAGTTTAAAATCTTACACTTGTATATCATTATTAGCCACTGCCTATTTCAATTTGCTCATGGGGTTTGAGCTGTAGCCTTGTCCCTGTCCACAGTTTCATTATGTTGCCCCTGTAGTTGTTGATACCTCTGCACATTTGCCTGAGTCACTTGTAACTGCTGTTACTTGTTGTTCGATCTGTTTGACTTCGGCTTCCACTTTGATTAATCTCATATTCCATTGTAGTGGTTGTACTTCACTTTATATAACCTGATTACTGTGGCCTTCCTGTACCCACCTTGTAGTTGCACTTGATCACATTGACTTGACTGGTATTGGTTACCTGTACTTGCTGTATATGACCTCAACCTGGGTCATTTGTAGTTGGTTGTGCATTTGATTTCTTAGTGTATCCTAATATGTCACCGTAGTTGTTTAACTTGAAATTGGTTCCTGTTCACTTGAGATTGAAGTTGTTCTTCATTGGTTGTGCATGTTAGCGTCTCTGGTGAGCCTTTGGTGGTTCTTCCACTTTGAATTGCTTGCAGACTGTCTTGAGTCTGCATCCATGTTGATATTTTCATTTTTCTTTGTTCCTGTGTGGTTTGCACATGTCATTATGAATTTGATATATCCATAGTCATGTTGCCTTTATTTTTGGTTTGCCTTGTACATTTCAGTGAGCTTCTGCATCACTGTATCGCGTGCACTGTCGCTAGTGTCATGTATTGTCCTGTCTCCTTATCTTTGGAGCACTGTTCAAATGCAAGTTGCATTTTTATTTGTTGGGTTGTTGCATTCGACTTGATGTTGTAGTTGTGTTCACTCTTGTAGTATCACCTGTTGCACTGTGTTTTGTTGTACATTCACCTGCTAGCCTAGCTGCAGTTTCATTCATGTACTCGTAGTGGTACTTCCTCATCACTGTCTTTGTTGCTCCTGACCATTTCACTGAACTTATACATGCTTGCCCCTGTTTTGCTTGATGGTTCATGCTTCACTTTCTTCACTTTCTTTACTACGCCCTGTAATTGTTTTGTAGTAGCACTGTGCATCGGTGAGCTTCGTTGCTTGTGATCTCGGTTGCACATTCATTTAACTGTGCATTTGTTTGCATTGTGTCTGGGTGTGCATTCATGTATCTGGTTTTCCGGCTGCAGTTTGTTATCACCTTTTCTTGACTACTTTGGCATTTC
Source organism: Allium fistulosum (assembly GCA_030737815.1). NCBI lineage: Eukaryota > Viridiplantae > Streptophyta > Magnoliopsida > Asparagales > Amaryllidaceae > Allium > Allium fistulosum. The sequence continues at coordinate 1,153,993,367 of CM060905.1, forward strand.
TCTGCCTTGTCCAAACTGGTGCACTTGTAACTAGTCGCACTCGAATCTCTTGAGTCACCTGGTTGTACTGAGCCTTAGACAGTTTCATTTGCACTCTAATGGCCTTTGAATTGTACAGTTTCACTTGTAATTTGCATTGAATCTGGCATCATTCCTTGGGGCAGTTTGAACTCTGTCCCACTTCGATTCTAGTTCTGGCTTCGAAGCTTGTAGACTTTGTCTTGTGACCTATTTTGTTGGTTTTGAATTATTTCATGTTGATTGATGAAATCACACTTGAGTTGAATCCGGTACTTCGGGGTTTGACCTTGTGGTAATTTGTGATTTTCACTAAGCTTTTGTGTACTTCATGCGATAGTGGCGAGGCAGTGCACGCGTGCGTGTACTGCAGCCCTATCGGATTTGACAGCTTAAAATTGATGTTTCGACTGTTGAATTGTTTCGTTGGTTAAATGTAATATTTTGAAGTTGCATCCTGATTTGGATTTGTTGATTTGTCGCTTAATACTGCTTAGTGTTATATCGTCCGTTTATCCAATTCTCGTATCGAGAGTTGGATATACGAGATTTTTATGACTGTCATCTATATTGAGATTGATTATTATTGCTTCTATGCTCTAATAACTGATTTTGAATTAGACTGATCCGAGTATTATTTTCTTTTGAATGTAATACTCGGGTCAGACCGAGTATATACAGGTTGTAGATTTTTAGCTTTGGGTTGCTGCTAGAGCTATGAAGACTTTTTATATCATTTGAAGTGGTCTTCGTCGTGTTGTAGTAGTCAGTGTGTCTGTTTTAAGATGATAATGTATTCATGTATATTAGTCGATAATGTACTTGTATATATAACTTCTTGAGTCGACAATTGCAGTTGTATCATTTGTATTGTGTCAAATGTATTGTAACTGATATCAGTTATTGTATATATGAGACTTTTCGTTCCATCTTTATTTCCGCATTTATGTTATCTGTGTTATTTTTATATCTATTGTCCTAAACTATTATAGCCACTGTGTAGTAGCTTTGAGTTTGTATCGGTATGTCGGATTTCCTCCAGTAATGAACTGCAATGTTTTTATTATCTGACATATCGGTGCTCGCACAAGGCAATTACATAGATGGTCGCTCCTCAACAGCCTTATTCTCCGTGCTAGTTGACAGCACTACTCAGTAGTGTTCTTGGCTAGCGTGGGTATAGAGGTGGGGCGTCACAGCTTGGTATCAGAGCCTGGGGTTTAGGACAATTATAAAACATAACTTAGATGGAGCATGTGTTACAACTATTTGTCGATGTTTTATCTCTCATCTTTACATATGATTATTTTTGACTGTTAGGTAAGAATTCCTAACGCTTATTCTTGTGTTTTCGGCTTTGAATTGATTTAGCCGATGTTGATATTGTTTTAATTTGGCAAATTAAAGCCATTTTGACTTTTGGACTTTGTTCCACTTTTGTTCTATGCTATGAGTGTCATTATGTACTTGTTACACTGTGATGAAAAATAGCTGGACCAGTCGCAAATTGAGTGATTTTGATTTCTCGTTCACATCTAGTTTGAATCTCAGCGATTTTGAACTTGATATTTTGTGTTTTCCTCATCTGGATTTCCCTTCGACTTCGGTCACTTTGTTTTTGAGAAATTGCTAATTTCTTGATTCTCAAGACTCTGATTTTGGTTGCCATTGGTTTCTTTGATAATGATGATTGATTCATTTTATACTCGACTGCGGCTATTAATTGTTGACTTCGACGTTGACTTGATTCTTACTTTTGTTGAAGTCATTTATGCATTTCTGCTCGATTTGCTTTGTATTTCCAGTTGATAATCGATTCTTCTTTTCTAATTAGTTGTTATCACCTTTGTCGATTTTGATAACTTCTATTTCTGGAATTTTTGGGTATTCCTACTTTGATGAATTTGGAATCGAATTCTTTGGATTTTATTCACGTCTTCGAATGTGAAATTTTAGTGAACTGACTTGGTTTCCTAATTTGATCGATTCTTGATCATTTCCCCGATTTGTTGCTATCATTTATTAGCAACTTTGATGACATTTTCTTCGGGATTTTTGTGAACATACTTTCTGATGGATTCAGTATTGATTTCTCTGGATTCCATTCACATCTTCGTATGTGAATTCTTGTGATTGATTGTTTCTACAATCATTTTTTTTGTGATTTGTCACTTTAAAAATATAAAGGTTTTCTATACTAGTAGTAAATATTAAAATCCCTTTTTTTTTCCCAAACGATTTCAAAACTATTTTACTACAAAGTTCTTTTTCTTGAACCGTTTTTCCAATCTATTAGTATATACAAGCCTTTATTTCACTCGTATGAGAAATTGAATTAAACGGCCTAGTAAAACAAGTGGTATGAAACGCTTGCGTTTACTTCGTCGGTTAGCTCTTGGACTTGTTCGATTGAACCCTTTTTGTGACAATTTCCTAGTGAAAATTTACAGCTTGTTCGTAAATATTTAAGTTAAGCAAGTGGTTATGGGACATGAAGCTAAACTCATATATTTACTAGCTTGGTGTGATTGACACTTCCTTATGATCATGACGATCATTTTTGTGATTTAGACTAGCGATTGTGCGATGTCTCTTCGTCCGTGTGTCGGACTTGCCTTCGGGCCATCCGTGTGTTCGGAAAATTAAATGGATAGCTTTCCATCCGTGTGTTCGGAAAATTAAATGGATAGCTTTCCATCCGTGTGTTCGGAAAATTAAATGGATAGCTTCCCATCCGTGTGTTCGGAAAATTAAATAAATAGCTTCCCATCCGTGTGTTCGGAAAATTAAATAAATAGCTTTCCATCCGTGTGTTCGGAAAATTAAATAAATAGCTTTCCATCCGTGTGTTCGGAAAATTAAATGGATAGCTTCCCATCCGTGTGTTCGGAAAATTAAATAAATAGCTTCCCATCCGTGTGTTCGTAAAATTAAATGGATAGCTTCCATGAGATAGTTTCTCGTCCGTGTGCTCGGACTTCCCCCTTCTTTGTGTTTTCTGGATTTCGTGTGTAGATTTCTAGAATATGTGTTTTCTGGATTTCTTGTGATGATTTCTGGAATTTTGTGCTTCACCAATTTTCGTGATTTCTATTGATATGTTTATCAAATTTTGTGCATTGGTGAATTCATGTGTTATTGACTTGTTATGAATACAAGTTTAGGGTATGACATCCCTTTTTATCTTTGAGAAGATTCTTGTGACATTTTTGATGAATGAAAATTCATTTGGTATTATATTTTGATGCCAGTTATTTTGATGAGACTTTGACGTGTTAACATCGGTAACCGTCAATTTTGAAATGGATTTACAAGCGGTTCTCCCGCAATACTGATATTGCTAATTTAATCACGTGTTTTCAAAATTCTTTATTTTTAAAAAGTTGTTTCAAAAATATAAATTAAAATTGTTTTCAAATTTTTACAGCTTACATTTTCAAAGGAACGAGGAAGCGATTTAAACATTTCAGAAAAATCGAGGACTATGACCCCTTTCTTTTACTGATTCGCTTAATTCCGGACTTGTCCGTTTGAGAATGTGAAATGTTATTTTTAAAAACACACAATTCTGCACTTTCAAGGAAACGATAAAGAGATTTAAACGATTTAGCAAAAGTACGGACTATGAAACCATACTTTTACTACTTCGGTTAATTCCGGACTCGTTAATTGAATATTTATGACTTCTGATTATCGTTTTTGATAATCAGATGTTGTGATTTCTGATTATCGTTTTTGATAATCAGATATTTGTGAAATTTGATTATCATTTGAGATAATTAAATATTTTTCGATTTGATAATCGAATATTTGTGTTTCTGATTATCGTTTTTGATAATCAGATATTTGTGAAATTTGATTATCATTTAAGATAATTAAATATTTTTCGATTTGATTAATCGAATGTTGTGATTTCTGATTATCGTTTTTGATAATCAGATATTTGTGAAATTTGATTATCATTTGAGATAATTAAATAATTTTCGATTTGATAATCGAATATTTGTGTTTCTGATTATCGTTTTTGATAATCAGATATTTGTGAAATTTGATTATCATTTAAGATAATTAAATATTTTTCGATTTGATTAATCGAATATTTGTGTTTCTGATTATCGTTTTTGATAATCAGATATTTGTGAAATTTGATTATCATTTAAGATAATTAAATATTTTTCGATTTGATTAATCGAATGTTTGTGTTTCTGATTATCGTTTTTGATAATCAGATATTTGTGAAATTTGATTATCATTTAAGATAATTAAATATTTTTCGATTTGATTAATCGAATGTTTGTGTTTCTGATTATCGTTTTTGATAATCAGATATTTGTGAAATTTGATTATCATTTGAGATAATTAAATATTTTTCGATTTGATAATCGAATATTTGTGTTTCTGATTATCGTTTTTGATAATCAGATATTTGTGAAATTTGATTATCGTTTGAGATAATTAAATATTTTTCGATTTGATTAATCGAATGTTTATGTTTCTGATTATCGTTTTTGATAATCAGATATTTGTGAAATTTAATTATCATTTAAGATAATTAAATATTTTTTTTCGATTTGATAATCGAATATTTGTGTTTCTGATTATCGTTTTTGATAATCAGATATTTGTGAAATTTGATTATCGTTTGAGATAATTAAATATTTTTCGATTTGATTAATCGAATGTTTATGTTTCTGATTTTCGTTTTTTTGATAATTAGATATTCGTGAAATTCGATTATCATTTTTGATGATTGAATATTTGCGATTTTGAGATTTGAGCTTCGTCTTTTCTCTGGCAATCCAGGTGAGTAATTTGATTTACTCACATCCAATTCGTGCAGTACGTGATTTCTGCTCTGATTCCTTTTCTTTCAATTGCTAGAACTCGATTGATTCTTGCTTCTAATAGTCGTCTGATTTTGATTCCTTGATCCCCTCGATGTTGATTCTTTTAATTTTAAGCAATCGAACATTTCGATTTTTATCTGATACTTCCATAATTCCTATACTTTCCTGCCGACATTTGCTTTGCTTATGCATTCGACATTGCCATGCTCTTATGGTTGTTACCTTTTGTCTAATTATTCCTTATGATTGCGAGGACGCAATTTCTTTAAGGAGGGGAGTCTGTAACAACCCGCAAATTCGTAGCCATTAATTATCGGCACTAGGTGATTAAATCGTTCGCCAATTCTTATCGGAATTCTATCGAGTTGAGATTCTTTTATAAAAATTGGTGAGAAATTGTTTTGGGCTTTAAATTTTTATCGGCCCACTTCAATTATCTTCAGCCCTTCTTCATATTATCAACCGGCCCCCTTAAACAATCATCGACCCGATCCCTTTTTGTCTGAGATAATGGCTTCTAAAATTAGGGCTTCGATTTTCTTTCTTTTGCTGGCGAATCTGGAATTTTGGGGCTTTGGCTCGATCTCTGGCGATTCTCTGTGTAACTAAACTAGGGCTTTGGCTCGTTCTCCTCTGTGAGATAATTGCGATGCTGTTCCGATGTTGATTCGAGCTTTTGCCTTTGTGATTGTGAGATTATCAAGCGACTTCGTTCTCGTCCTTTTTGCTTAATTCTGGAATTAGGGCTTTCGTTCGCTCTGATCTTCGGGCTTTGTATGTCGAAGCATGCGATGGTTTCGATTGGATGATTTTCGATGTCGCCTGTCGCGATCGAGGTTTCTGCTCTTCGTGCTCGCTCGTAGAGGAAGGTCCTCTGTGGTGACTCTGGCTTCGTCTTCGCTTCCATGGCAAAGGTGAGTGATTTATATTGCTCACATCTAATTCGAATTTGTTCGATCTTGCTTGCTTTTACTGTTTTCGTGATCCCGGATTCGACTTGATTTTTATCGATGTTGATTTTGTAACCTGATATTCTCGGCATTGATTTCTGACTTGGTCATTTTGATTTGTTAAACTTGTCCGAGCTTCTTCACTTGAAACTGTTATCACCTTATTTTTATTGTGATAATAGTCGTCATTGGCATGACTGCCACTTCCAGTTTAAAATCTTACACTTGTATATCATTATTAGCCACTGCCTATTTCAATTTGCTCATGGGGTTTGAGCTGTAGCCTTGTCCCTGTCCACAGTTTCATTATGTTGCCCCTGTAGTTGTTGATACCTCTGCACATTTGCCTGAGTCACTTGTAACTGCTGTTACTTGTTGTTCGATCTGTTTGACTTCGGCTTCCACTTTGATTAATCTCATATTCCATTGTAGTGGTTGTACTTCACTTTATATAACCTGATTACTGTGGCCTTCCTGTACCCACCTTGTAGTTGCACTTGATCACATTGACTTGACTGGTATTGGTTACCTGTACTTGCTGTATATGACCTCAACCTGGGTCATTTGTAGTTGGTTGTGCATTTGATTTCTTAGTGTATCCTAATATGTCACCGTAGTTGTTTAACTTGAAATTGGTTCCTGTTCACTTGAGATTGAAGTTGTTCTTCATTGGTTGTGCATGTTAGCGTCTCTGGTGAGCCTTTGGTGGTTCTTCCACTTTGAATTGCTTGCAGACTGTCTTGAGTCTGCATCCATGTTGATATTTTCATTTTTCTTTGTTCCTGTGTGGTTTGCACATGTCATTATGAATTTGATATATCCATAGTCATGTTGCCTTTATTTTTGGTTTGCCTTGTACATTTCAGTGAGCTTCTGCATCACTGTATCGCGTGCACTGTCGCTAGTGTCATGTATTGTCCTGTCTCCTTATCTTTGGAGCACTGTTCAAATGCAAGTTGCATTTTTATTTGTTGGGTTGTTGCATTCGACTTGATGTTGTAGTTGTGTTCACTCTTGTAGTATCACCTGTTGCACTGTGTTTTGTTGTACATTCACCTGCTAGCCTAGCTGCAGTTTCATTCATGTACTCGTAGTGGTACTTCCTCATCACTGTCTTTGTTGCTCCTGACCATTTCACTGAACTTATACATGCTTGCCCCTGTTTTGCTTGATGGTTCATGCTTCACTTTCTTCACTTTCTTTACTACGCCCTGTAATTGTTTTGTAGTAGCACTGTGCATCGGTGAGCTTCGTTGCTTGTGATCTCGGTTGCACATTCATTTAACTGTGCATTTGTTTGCATTGTGTCTGGGTGTGCATTCATGTATCTGGTTTTCCGGCTGCAGTTTGTTATCACCTTTTCTTGACTACTTTGGCATTTCTCTGCCTTGTCCAAACTGGTGCACTTGTAACTAGTCGCACTCGAATCTCTTGAGTCACCTGGTTGTACTGAGCCTTAGACAGTTTCATTTGCACTCTAATGGCCTTTGAATTGTACAGTTTCACTTGTAATTTGCATTGAATCTGGCATCATTCCTTGGGGCAGTTTGAACTCTGTCCCACTTCGATTCTAGTTCTGGCTTCGAAGCTTGTAGACTTTGTCTTGTGACCTATTTTGTTGGTTTTGAATTATTTCATGTTGATTGATGAAATCACACTTGAGTTGAATCCGGTACTTCGGGGTTTGACCTTGTGGTAATTTGTGATTTTCACTAAGCTTTTGTGTACTTCATGCGATAGTGGCGAGGCAGTGCACGCGTGCGTGTACTGCAGCCCTATCGGATTTGACAGCTTAAAATTGATGTTTCGACTGTTGAATTGTTTCGTTGGTTAAATGTAATATTTTGAAGTTGCATCCTGATTTGGATTTGTTGATTTGTCGCTTAATACTGCTTAGTGTTATATCGTCCGTTTATCCAATTCTCGTATCGAGAGTTGGATATACGAGATTTTTATGACTGTCATCTATATTGAGATTGATTATTATTGCTTCTATGCTCTAATAACTGATTTTGAATTAGACTGATCCGAGTATTATTTTCTTTTGAATGTAATACTCGGGTCAGACCGAGTATATACAGGTTGTAGATTTTTAGCTTTGGGTTGCTGCTAGAGCTATGAAGACTTTTTATATCATTTGAAGTGGTCTTCGTCGTGTTGTAGTAGTCAGTGTGTCTGTTTTAAGATGATAATGTATTCATGTATATTAGTCGATAATGTACTTGTATATATAACTTCTTGAGTCGACAATTGCAGTTGTATCATTTGTATTGTGTCAAATGTATTGTAACTGATATCAGTTATTGTATATATGAGACTTTTCGTTCCATCTTTATTTCCGCATTTATGTTATCTGTGTTATTTTTATATCTATTGTCCTAAACTATTATAGCCACTGTGTAGTAGCTTTGAGTTTGTATCGGTATGTCGGATTTCCTCCAGTAATGAACTGCAATGTTTTTATTATCTGACATATCGGTGCTCGCACAAGGCAATTACATAGATGGTCGCTCCTCAACAGCCTTATTCTCCGTGCTAGTTGACAGCACTACTCAGTAGTGTTCTTGGCTAGCGTGGGTATAGAGGTGGGGCGTCACAGTTTGGCATCATTATTTTGGGGAAGAAGTTCGTTCTCCACTCCGACCATAAATCTTTGAAATGTTTATTTTCTTATAAGGAACATAATTTGCTTCAACAGTGTTGGCTCGAGTTCCTTGCATCTTATGATCTTGAAATTCTTTGTTTACTCCCGGATGGTAGAATCGTGTTGCCGATGCCTTTAGTCTTAAGCAACAAGCAGTTATTTCTTTGATGATATCCAAATGGAATGATCTCGGGGTTTCCTCCACTTGTGAGATTCGAGACCGTGAATTCCAATTCATGTTCATATCTTGTTTTATGTAGCCTTGAGGCTCATCCTTCTCTTATTGACCGCATTTTTGAAGCTCAAAAGCTAGATCCCGATTTGGCTCTTCTTAGCCGAAATTTTAGGGATAAAATTGGTATTGAAGTGTTGAAAACTTTGATATTGATTCTCGTGGTAGCATTTGAGTGTTTGGTAGACTTATTGTGCTAAACATTTGTGATCTTCGTAAAGACATTTTAGAAGATTCTCGTCGTTCTAAATTTTCCATTCATCCCGGTAGTAGTAGCGACTTTTATTATTGGGATGGAACGAAATTTGATATTGCTAACTTCATTAAGCGTTGCATTGCATACCAACTCATAAAGGCCAGGCATCAAAGGCCCGATGGGTTATTGCAACCTTGGACATTCCGATTTAGAAGTGGGATACTATTACCATGGACTTTATTGACCGTCTTTCCCGTTCTCGTTCGGGTCATGACAATTTATGGGTAATTGTAGATAGAGTTACAAAATCTACCCATTTTCTTCCCGTTCGGTCTAATCGGACCATATCTCTTTTTACTAAACTCTATGTCTAGTTAAATTGCATGGAGTTCCTACTTCTATTGTTAGCAATCGTGATCCATTATTTTGCTAATGGATTTTGTTAGGTCTTCAAAAAGCTTTGGGAACAAAGCTTAATTTTAGCACCGATTGTCATCCTCGATCCGATGGACAACCAAGCGAGCGAATCAAACTCTTGAAGATCTTCTTTCGTGCAGGTGTTCTTGATTTTAGTGGAAGTTGGGAAAATTATATTTCTCTTGTTGAGTTTTCTTCCAATAATAACTTCCAACCTTGTATTGGTATGGCACCTTTCGAGGCATTCTACGAAAGGCTATGCCGATTTTCTTCGTGTTGGCGTAAAGCCGGTGAGAACTGGTTTTAGGTGTAGATCTTATTAGTGTCCATTCGTGTTTCACCTACGATGGGTGTTGTGCATTTTCAGTCAATCGGGAAAGTTAGCGCCTCGATATATTGGGCCATTTCCTATCACCGAACGTATTGGTTCCATGGCTTATCGTTTTTTTTTATTACCAGCTCAATCTTTTTTCTATTATGACGTTTTCCACATCTTTTAACTATGGAAATGCTTTTAGGTTTCCGATTTTTATTCATGAGCCTGGTGTTATTGGGAAACCGAAGTTCCGCCTATTTGACTTATGAGCAACATTCTATTCACATCATTGCTTTGGAGGTTGAGCGCCTTCGAAATAAAGGTGTTTTTCTTGTGAAGGATTCAATGGTTCTCAAATCCCCAGGATGGCTCTTGGGAAATCTAGAGAATTCATCGAGCGAACTCGTCTGGGTTTTCTCTTTCATGCTCTTTTTGGTGAACTTCTCATTTCAAATTTTCATTTGTGTTGATATGCTTTTATGGTTGTTACTCTTTATTTTCTTCTTAAGTATTGCGAGGACGCAATTTCTTTAAGGAGGGGAGTCTGTAACAACCCGCATATTTGTCGACTTTATATTTAAATATTTTATTTAAATATAACATCGTTCGTCGGATTTTAGTCCGAAAAGCCACTTTTTGCAAACAGTCGAATTGGGACTCGAGACCACTTCCATTGAGTTCAAAATGTCGTTTGCGACCTTTTTGAGTATAAGCTTCGATATATTTGGAGTTAGTGGAATTTGGCCACTTTTTCACTTGGGGCTTTGGTTTGGGCTGAACCCATTAATCACTTACTAACTCAGTTCCAACCCCCTCTCCTCTCCATTCACTCATTCCCACTCTTCAAACTCAAGCAAAGACTGAAAATGGTGGAAAGGAAAGGGAATTAGAAATTCCAAACCCTAGTTCCTCTTGCAAACTCAAGTTCTTGCTCCAAATTCAAAGAGAACCCATTGGTAAGCTTCATCTTCATCTTCTCCAACCCGTTCTCCTTTCAATTTCAGAAAATTCCCTAAACCTAATTTAGGAAATGTTCTCTTTTTAGCTTAGAATCAAGCTTGTTGAGTTGGGATTGAAGAGAGATTGCCATTGCTTTATAGCTTCTTCATTCTAGTTCTTGTGCATAAAGGTGAGATTTTTATCTCACATCTTAATCTATATTTATCTTCGATTGTTAGGTATGAATTCCTAACACTTTCTCTTGTGCAATTGCTTTTGGTTTGGATTGATTTGGTGAATATTCCAATTTTTAGTGTTTTGAGTTCAATTCTTTAAAAATCCAAACTTTGATCTTTGATCATGATTTTTGTGATGCATTGAAGAGCGTATATGGCCGGGTAGTCGATTGGCGTAAACCCTTAGCGCCGTTGCTCGACCGATTGCATTTCGGAAGGAATTGGTATTCATTTGATTGGCATGGGAGTGCTGGAAACAGGCTCCGGTCGACCGACCTCAGAGTCCGATCGACCGACCTGCTACTCTAGCATCTCCCTGCCTCTGTTTGGAAGTGCAGGTTACAGGCTTCGGCCGACCGACCTCAGAGTCCGGTCGACCAACCTGCTACCCGAGCACTTCTGTCTCTGGTCCGGTCAACCGACTCAGGGAGTCCGGTTGACCGACCTGCTCCTATTTGCCAGTTTTTCCTATATTACTTATTTGTTTGAATTTCCAACTTTAATCGATTCGTGCGGTCTCCTATTTGTTGTTATCATCTCTAAGACTTTGATGACCCCTCTTTCGGGGTGGTACCTCGTTAGGTCACTGGACCCTATCCCCCTTAGGTCGTTAGACCTCATCTTGTCTTCAAAAGGGCGTACCGTTTTGACGGGGCGCTGCCCCGCACCTTCCCCTTAGGTCGAACCCCGTATTACTCTGCGTAGGCAATCTTATATGAAAAGCATTCATCAGAACTTCCATTTTGATGCATTTTGAGCTGATTTCCTTGGATTTTATTCACGTCTCCGAATGTGAATTTTTGTGATACGTTTTATGACTTGTCACTTTAAAAATATAAAGGTTTCAATACTAGTAGTAAATATCAAAACTCTTTCATCAAATTGATTTCAACACTATTTTTAATATCAAAAGTTCGTTTTCCCAAACCGATTTCCAATCTACTAATATATATAAGCCTTTACTTCACTCGAATGAGAAATCGACTTAAACGACTTAGTAAAACGAGTGGTATGAAACGCTTGCGTTCACTTCGTCGGTTAGCTCTTGGACTTGTTCGACTGAACCCTTTTCGTGACAATTTCCTAGTGAAGATTTACAGCTTGTTCGTAAATATTTAAGTTAAGCAAGTGGTTATGGGACATGAAGCTAAACTCATATATTTACTAGCTTGGTGTGATTGACACTTCTCGCTGATCATGATGATCATTTTATGATTTAGACTAGCAATTGTGCGATGTCTCTTTGTTTACAAGGTAAGACTAGACCGCAATAGTGTGATTCCGACTCACACACCTCTCTTTGTCCGCAAGGTTAGTCTAGGCCGCAGTAGTGTGATTCCGACTCACACATATCTTTTTGTTTGCGAGGTTAGGCTAGACACCACTTGTGTGATTCCATTCACACATACCTTTCTGCTTTTTGGTTAGCCTAGGTCTCAATCAGTGTGATTCCGACTCACACATATCTTTATGTTTGCGAGGTTAGGCTAGACACCACTTGTGTGATTCCATTCACACATACCTTTCTGCTTTTTGGTTAGCCTGGGCCTCAATCAGTGTGATTCCGACTCACACATATGGGGTAGCTCCCCATGGTCTTCGGACCATCATGTGATAGGCCTCTTTCTCTTTTTATGATTTCTGGATTTCTTGTTTTGATTTCTGGATTTTTATGTCATTGACTTGTTATGAGTACAAGTTTAGGGTATGATGCCCTCTTTGGATCTTTGAGAAGATTCTTGTGATATTGATCATTTCTCATCGGTTGATCTCCTGTTGATCATCATTTTCATACTTATAGTAGTATGTCAGTATGGGTATTCTATGTTTATGCCATATCTATTATTTTATATCATGTCATCTGATATTTATAGTTAGACTGGTCCGTTTATTATTTTCTTAAATAATACTCGGGTCAGACCGAGATGTTACAGGTGCTTCTGCTTGACTTCCTCCTGGGATTTGCTACTCTGACTTTTGGCTAACTATTTAGTTTTGCAGTCCTTTTGTTGTATACACTTGAGATATGGACTCGTAGTTGTATTCTTTTGGTATAGCACGTGTTGCTATTCTTTTGTATTATCGTGGATCTTTCTGACCACTACTCTGATGTACACTTCCATGTGTTAGTTATATATTCATATCTTTTTCCGCCTTTGTGATATGGATGTCTATGACTGATTTGTGTTATGTTTATTTCTATATTTGTTTCCGAAGATTATATATAGCCAATGTGTGATATCTTTGAGTTTGTATCGGTATGTCGGATTTCCTCCTTAAACGAAATGCAAGCTATACTATCTGACATATCGGTGCTCGCACAAAGAAATTACATAGATGGTCGCTCCTCAACAGCCTTATTCTCCGTGCTAGTTGACAGCACTACACCGTAGTGTTCTTGGCTAGCGTGGGTATAGAGGTGGGGCGTCACAGGTTTTTTTTTTTAAATATGAATAGCTGAAATGTGAGAGTAAACAAGGCAGAAAAATATGAATGAGATAGTAGTTAGAAAAGGCAATAGAATATGAAACGTGCATGAATATGAATTCATGATGAACATCACCTTTCATACTTCAAAAGGAATTTAATGTCACCTTAATTCAATATGGAAATATTTTTCAATTCAATTAATTTCTTTAACTCCAAATCAACTCAACTTTACACCTATCTAAAAGTTTTATTAACATACAGTAAATAAAATTTGAACACACCAATTAAAGTATCGATGACCACCGCTACATAAAATAAAAGGAGAACCATGATTCCAAATTCCAATTCAAAATCGGCGTTTTTCTCAGCGCACAATCATGAACATAAAATATTTAATTTATTCTAAATTTTACGATTAGCATTAAAATCACTTCTATACTGCCAAAGATTACTATTCAACGATCGTAAAATATTGCATCAAAATTCAATTTTTTTTTCTTTTTATAAAATTACACTTACTTTAAAAACAACAACGTTTATTTTGTTTTCATTAAAACATACATTTTTTTTAATAATAACGTAGATATCTTTCGTTAAATCCATTAATTACAATTAATGGTTTTTTTTTTGCCTCTTTAATATTGAAAGATTCCAAATCGACATAGTTTTAATTAGTTTCAAAATTACACTTTAAAGCAGATCATGTACATTTCATTCATTAAACGCCATTAAGTTCAATTAAATTATCTTTCCCTTTTATTGAAAGATTTCAAATTAAATCCACGGCAATAAATTTCAACATTAAAATTTAAAACGGAAAATAATTAATGGATAGATAATAAAAACAATTGAATTCTTTTTACAGTAACTTAAATACATTTGTAGAATTGTTGTTTACACATAAGATAATTAAAACAACCGAAGTCTTTTTACAGTAACTTACATACATTTATAGAACCGTTGTTTACACATAAGAGTTATAAATTAACTTGCTTAAATAGATTATTTTCCTACTCTTGTAATCCATCTGTATGCTAAAACATAGTTCAAATATACATATATTTCTTCCTTTAAATCAATCATTCTATTCTTTATTTTAATGAAATTAAATGTACATTCACAAATGAAACATTCATTTCATTTGATATAAATGTTCTTTTCATTAAATCAACTTTCCTTATATTTTCATAAAACATAAGCTACGTTTAATTACACCTATTAATTTACAATTTGGTGTCCTCTCTACCATTAATTGAAATTATTCAATTACATTAATTTCAATTGTTTACAAAGGTGAATTTAAAATGAACAAAATAAATGTAATGAGAAATAGAACAATTCTTTCCTATCTAATAGTAATTTAAACATAATTAAACACTATTGGATACAAACAGAAATTATACATTTCTTACCAAATAATAGTTTCTCGTCTCTGCAATCAATCTTTCAGCTACCAAACATTTCAAATAAATAAACATTTATTATTCTTCATTAACATTTATTATTCCAATCAATTGGAAATTTACATTTAGACAATTGGAAATTTCACTCAAACCAACGCTATTAAAATTCACACTAGCATTTGTTATCATCCTTACATTATTGCAAACATGTTTCATTAATAGAATTTTTACTTAAGCTCATAACTTGGATTATAATTAAATTTGTATCAGTAAACTATTACAAAAAAAATTCCTAACAATTTTATTCAAAAATCTTATTTAATTTAATATTTTTAAATGTTTAAAAATACGGGTCGTTACAATCTCCCCCACTCAAAAATTTTCGTCCCCGAAAAGAAACAAGAAGGAATTCAAAAATTTGTTATACTTTATTTAAAACAGTCAATTTATTAATCCGAAAACGTACCTATTTGTTGGGCAAACAAACTTTATTTATGAAACCAAAAGCAGTAACCGTTGCTTCTATAACCTGTATTTCACTTGTATAATCCAAAGAGTTAAAATTATGTGAAAGAATAATATTTCAGTTGTTTCAAATCAATAGCACAAACAACATACAATATATCACAATCATATGCACACAAAACTATACAACCATTATAGGCAACAAAGAATCCATCACACATCCATAGCAACCAAAACTAATGGTTTGTTCAGGTTCAGAACTTTTAATCGTACAAGGGTGATAAATAAACTAAGTACTTTATGCTCAACAGCCTTGGATAATCACTTAATAGATTATTCATACAACCTCAAACAATTAGAAGTATTCTTTCCCAAACTTCCCATCAGCCAAACAACAAGAATTTTAAATTTACTTAAATTTATTCTACTAGTTTTTTCTCTCGTCATTTACCTTTCCATTCATTTATTTATATAAAAGATCAATCACTTGCATAATTTGTTTTCCATTAAAGATTTAAGTCATTAATGAATCATTTCATAAAATACTACTTAAGCTCCTACTGCCTTACCTAAGTTTATAACTTAATTCTGTTATAGAATAAAAATTTAAGTTTTTGGTATTCGCTCTTGAAGAGAAAAGAAATATTTCAATATATCTAAAAATTCAATTAAAACATTTAATCTCATTCACTTAGTAAGAATATAAGATATATTTAAAACACCTCATAGCATTTTGCAAGGATTTTCCAAAAAGTTTAAACAATGTTAAAAGTTTATATCAAAACATATGATAAGCTTTTAAAAAAAAATAAAGTTCCTTAAATTTGATAATTTATTAGACTCATTATTTTAAAATAAGTATAAACTCTAGATTATTAAACTGAAACTAATAGTATACTCAAATCTTTCATTAAATATCCAAATCAAAGTATAAAATTTCATATCTTCATAATTAATTTTACACACTTGTTTTAAAACGAATATTCAAATCATGGAAAAACATTTATTATGGTTTAATACAAAATTCAAATAGTAAATAAACCTATAAATTTACTATTAGTACTTCGAAAGCAAGTAAATATTTCAAACCATACCTCCAAAATAGAAATTCAAATTCATTTGTCAAGTATATTACCATAAATGAACTTCGCAAATCAATTTTTTTTCATTTATATAATACCTTTAAATTATACATTCAAAGAAACTTATATAAATTTTACTTGAAATATTCATTTGAAAACTTCATTTGCAAATCAATCATCTTTAATACTTTACGAAAAAATTCATCTGTAAAATTTCTTGCTTCATATATAAATACCATTTAAAAAATTTAAATAACATCTTTATAAATATAGGTAAACTATTTGAAAACAATTATTTACATCATTACTTATATTTAAAAAGAAGTTATTGAAAACCTTAAATACATTATTTATAAATTTTATTAGTTTTAAATCTCAAAATACTTTTAAACATCATTAATAAATCAATAATCATTAACTTTAAATACATTTTATTTAATTAATAACTTCCCACAATATTTACAACACTAATAATTTACTATTAAACCATGTTTTACATAAATAAACAATATTTTAAACATTTTAAAGTATTTAGAAATGAACAAAAATAACCAAAATATCTTTTATATAATACTTTATCAAAATTCTTTTATAACTCGATATTTTAACAAGTTTATCCTCGTTCTTGCAGACTCTGGTCGTACGTTGATCAAGCGTAAGACTAGAATTCTCCAAGTACTTAGTAGACCTGTTTCAACACCCAGTGAAAAATACTTAAAAATAGGTATGAGAAGTACCGCTCAAAATTTGATGTCAAATGATGATGTTACGATAGCATTGGCCCGCTGCTGATCCAGAATTTACGCAATGGACACAAAACTTTCCAGAAGATCCTTCCACCTTCCGGATTCCAGAAAAATATCGTAGCCATTTTGTAAACAAAGGACCATCGACCCCTGCTGCAGTGGTAACTGCTGATTCAATGATTTACGCAACGGATGCACTTCCTTCCCGGAAGATCCATAAACAACAGATCCCAGGATCGAAAGCGCCTCCATTGGGTAAACTAAAGAACCATCTACCCTGGAAAAAAAATCGAGGAACTTATGAGTTTAAGTCCGGACAACCATATCGGTTCGAATCCATTTCTGAATTCACCCAAGTATATTAGGGTTTATCGGTCGAATCCATTCCTGGGATACACGTACCGAAATTTCTGAATTCACCCAAGTATGTCACGTACCGAAATTTTTCGACTTTCGAAAATTCGACATCGATACTCACTTTATCGACTGTCGAGCAATCGAGTGCCGGAAACTCCAATAGTGAGGGTTTTAAGAAAAAGAAAAAGTAGAAGAAGAAGAAGATAGAAGAAAAAGAGGAGAAAGAAAGAAGAAGAACAACAGAACAACATCAGAAACAGAAACAGAAAACAATATCAGAATCTTACACATCGCAGCGGAACAATATATAATAAATAAACACTAGTCTTTTAAAACAAAGAACTATATCATTTTATACATACATCAATCATCAGACTCAATATACAACAATGGACAGTTATATAACTTGTCCTCATACAGAATACACAGCGGAATAAATACTATCAGATACAAATACTACGTCTCGTCATCCAGCTTATCTCCAAGCTCCAAAATATCCAGAATATCCTGATAATCTAACTCTAGACTGCCCGTGTGGAAATTGGTGGGCACCCAGAGTTTAGAAGGGAAACAATAAACTCCGAGTCAGTCATGGTGACTGGTGTGAGATCGTAAAACAGTTATTTATCTTTAAAATAAATAGCAGAGAATTTTAAAGTCAATTCACAATGCTTTTGGAAAATGAAACTACCATAAGACCTCCCACCACACACAGAATGCAAACGCAGACTTGGAGGAGATTTCTTCTTATGATAGTCAAAGATGCTTACTACGCAAAAATCAAATTCTTTTTGATATTATTATTAGTGCATAGTGTAGAAAACATTTCGAAAGTATAATATAAATCTTAGCCAGCATAGGTACCATTATAGTATGCTTGCTATAGCTACCATATTAAATGGCAGGTTCTACAACTAAAACCGTACAAGGCTCGTATTGTTTCTTTGGATTTCCAACAAATGGTCAGGCCAAGGAACTTCCTATCCACGATGGGTACGTCCCTGGAATAGATGACCCGAGAAATAACCTAACATTACGGTTAGATCTCTTCCAACACAAGGCCGGGTTACCTCTGCAAAAATAGGTAACTACTGACACGCGTATGCCATCCCCCGATCGTCACCGATCTTCCCGAGGATCCCCGATTCGCAACAACCACAAAGAAATAAATTTTGCAGCAACCACAGAGGTTAAGTATCTGGGCTCCATACCATGATACCACCTTTATCCAGAAGGAATGACATACACTAAGGGGCGCTACTCCCTAAAACCTTGCCGCATCCTTCCTGTTTCGACCATTTCCGGGGTGTGAGGCTCGATGAAGTCTCGTCCACAAAGCTATGCTTTCTCAAAAAGCCCTGCTTCGGGTCAAACAAAATGATCAACCTATGATCACAAAGATATAAAATCAAACAAATGATCATATCACAAATGATCAAACACTGATCATTTCACAGCAACACTTAGTATGCCACGTTACCAAATTGGGATATATCGCTGATAAATTTCAACTACATAACCTCTGAGCTCGTACGTCTCAGAGAAGGGTGTTAAGCTAAGAGAATAAATTCTCCGCCACCAACAGATATGTATTTGAAAGAAATCAGCTTTATATCTCAAAGTGTAACGTCAGACACACAATCCATACAAGTCTGTTCCGGGATCGAACAGAACCGAAGGCACTTCTCACGAAGCCCTTGCACATCCGGATAATTTTCTAATCACGTCCGGACTTCCCGTCACTAAGGGTGATAAAACCTCTAAACCGGAGATCAGCCGATGTAGAGTAACTCGACGGTAATCCTTCCGTTTTCAAAAATATCCGGTCTTCAACACCGGTCTTCGAATGCAATTCATAACGACGTATCACATATTCGGAATGGGTTATACGACCCCATGGTCCTTTCCCGGCTAACCCGAATAGTGAGCGCTTATTCAAAAATAAGTGTGGCATTCAAATTCATCCAATTCACAACAAATATCATTCAAGGTAATTATTGATAGTCGGTTATTTAACTATCAATAAAGATGCGCAACATCACCAGATTCCAAATAATTTTCCCCAAATGATTTATCTTCAAAAATATCTTTTACTAGATATAAAATTTCCACACTTCAAAAATAAATCAATATTTATTTTTAAACAACTTCCCTTTCCTTTATAAATTCCATATTGAATTTATATTTCAAAAAAAAAAATATCTACTGATATACGATTTTCAAATCGATTCCAATATTCATTTTCAATTTATCTTTAAGAAGATAAAATCTCAAAACAGTTCATCTCATATTGGAAAACATTTCCGTACTTATTTTATAATAAGTAATTCAAAAATCTATTTATTTTCAACATTTGAAAATATTCGATATACTTAAATCAATATTAAGTACATATTCATTCTTTAAGGAAATCATTCTTTTTAACAACATCTATTTGATTCAAAACGAATGTTACGTAAAACATCGTTACGACGACTCAAAATCACTAGTATAGGGATTCGAATTTTTAAGATAGATATGTAAATCCCAATACTAAAAATATTTCCTTTCGGAAATCATTTTCTATAACAACAGTGTTATAGTCCACCATTTCCTTAAATTTCTCGAAAACGTCTATTTCAACAACAAGTGTTGAAATCTATGCTTTCGATTCATAATACATTTTAAAACATCTTTAAAATGTTTAACTTCATTTTTAATATCATTTCTTCAAAAATAAACCCATTTCATTCAATAATATATTCACTGTCCAAAATCGTGAATATAATTCACTAATTACTTTCCACTATTTTCTCCACATTTTATTTCAATAATAATTCGCTATCCAAAATCGCGAATATATCTCCTTTAACAATCTTCTATATTTAATTTATCAAATTCAATTGATTTCGAATTTATAAAAAACAACGTTTATAAATTCTAATTTTATTTTATAACAACTTTGATTTAAAATCTTCCTTTATTAACTTCTATACTTTACTTATCAAAATAAGTGATTTCGGATTTATAACCAACTTTTATAAATTCCAATTCCATTTATAAAAACTTCAATACGAAATCAATTTCAATATTGATTTCTAAATTTATTTTCCATCCCATCTCATTTTATATTGACTTTCCAAATTCGTTTCAATTTGCCAATTAAATTTATAGTTGGACTTCCAACTTATTTCCTTTTTAAATAAATTCCTCTTAAAGAAAATAAATCTCTTTATCTTTTTCAAACTATTTAGAAATCCAAATTTTAATTAAATTCTTCAATTTAAAATCACTATTATACGAAATTCATTTATTTGACATTTTCACTTGATTCTGGAATTAATTCAATAAGATTTCAAAAATCAGTCTTTATTCTTTTAAATTCTTTTCTTCAAATTTATTAAATTTCTAAAATTAAATTTACTTAAAAATTTCTACTTGAATTACAAAAATTCAATTTCATTTAGTTTTGGAATCCAATGATGTCAAAACATCCATTCAGCTAAATTTTAGCTTTCAAACAATTTCCAGATATCAATATGATTAATAGCATCACTATAATCATTCACAGATTCATATCACAATAGAAATAAATTCAATCAATGTGAGGGGTCCAGTTGGATCCCTCCAACCTGTTTCCCTGCATCCAAAGATGTTAGCACAATACCAATTCCGCTCCAGTACGGAATTATCGCGGTATATGGGTTTTATAAAAATCCGCTTACTAACGGCGCAATAGGGTCTCATCCGCTATACGAGGCGGGAAATCAATCAATCCAATATATACATATGCCAATATGTATATATTGCTATATATATAGATATATCCTATCATATCTAATACCACATCCAATAGCAATCATATCAATCAATAACTGTAATCCCAATTTATTTTGAGTGAGAAGATCTCACCTTAGCTTAAATTTGCAATCCCATTTCCAATCCAATTTGTTTCTCTCCATTTATACCTTGTATAAATATTTACACAATGTATTAATATTCAAATTTGTCAAACAAATAAATTTTCCTATTTGATAAATTAATTAACCAGTTTTAAATTTTTAAACTAACTTTCTTTTAAATAAATTGTTTGGTAACTAAAATGAATTAACACATTTATCCTTTGGATATAATTTTTTTTCTAAAAGATTAATAGGCTAACACATTTATATTTATTTTCATATTTCTGTTTCAATCTTTTCAAATTATTTTACTGAATTTGTACTTAATTAAAATTCAGAAATTACTCACATTCAAACTTTGCAAATATACACTTTACCAAAATTGGTATTCTTAAACTTTACTGTTTTAACTTAATATAAATTTTTTTTTTCTCACTCAGTATATACATAGATATATCCTAACATCAAATAAACTGTGAAATTTAAATCAATTCAATTTCTCGACTTCCTACAAGATTTATACCTTACAGCTCGAATCCCCGACCCTAGCTTCGCCGAGGCTTCTGTCCCTTCCAACCTGCTCGTGAACGAGCTTGACTTCCCAACCCTAATCACTTAAGCCTTAGGCCACCCTTCCTGCCTCCGCCAGAGCAACACGTGACACTCGACGCTCAAATGCCCTTCGCCTTCTGTCCTGACGAACGCGCGCCCAATCGACAGCCACTGCCCACTCGCGAGTCTTCCTGCCCCGGTTTCGACGAACCCACGCATCGCCAACTTCCAGACTTCGTCGCTCGAACTCGAGCTACTTGCCGATCGAAACCCTCGAACTTGCAAAGCTCGTTGCCAAAATCGACTTCGAATCAACGTGTCGCGTGACTTCGTGAACTGCCAGACGTGGATTTGGCCTCCACGAGATCGAAAAAAGGAACAAGGGGATGGAGTTTTCGTTGTTGAAAATGAATAAAAGAGGGGAGGGATTCGAAACGAATTTCGTTCGAACTGTTGTTTTGGACGCGATTTGAATCTCGTGAACGAAACTGAAGGGGGAGAGGTATAGATCGAACGAGAAGGCTTCGTTTGAAAGGGAAGTTGCGATTTTCTTTCAGAGGCCATTATTTTTTTT
This sequence comes from Allium fistulosum, assembly GCA_030737815.1. NCBI lineage: Eukaryota > Viridiplantae > Streptophyta > Magnoliopsida > Asparagales > Amaryllidaceae > Allium > Allium fistulosum. The sequence goes on from CM060905.1 coordinate 1,154,015,652, forward strand.
TTTGATTTTTTTGGTTTCGTTCGTTTGAACTGGGGAGAACAGCTTCTGATGGAAGAAAGAATAAAAAGGTACGAAGGAGACAATTTGGGTGCGGGATGTACGTATTGTTGGGTTAAAGGAAAGCAATTATTCTTTTCACTTTATTTTTAAATTTGTTTTCAAAACAAAGTTCAACGCGTTTATAGGTCGTACACTCGCACAACTGCTCCAATTACTACGAAAATTGAAATCCGACAATAATTCAATATTACGGACCCAATGGAACTGGTTTCGTCGAATTCCGAGACAGTGTCCCGGAGCGCTATTTTTAAATTCGATTTAACCGATTAAATTTCAAAACTGAACAGAATAGTTTATAATTCAATTCTGAAGCTCCTGTTATCTTCAGTATTATAAATACGAATTTTAGAAACTTTCGAAATATTTTTCTTCAACTGTAAATTGAAGATATAAATTCTTATTCAACTTTCAATCGATTAAATTGTTAAAGTTTAATCGCAGATTTCAAAATTATATCGGGGATTCAAATTAAATCATCGTTCAAATATTTAAAATAAATTAAATATTCTCAATTTAATTCGTTCAAAATTCTGGGTCGTTACAGACTTCCCCCCTTAAAAGAATTTCGTCCTCGAAATTACAAGTTAGGAAAAGTGGTCCTTAACTCGTCTATCATTTTTCACAATCCAATAATTTTATCAATTTTATCAAAACAAATCTTTCTACTAAAGATTCGTTATTATTCAACTCGTTTCCAACTCAAATTATAAGTTCCAGACAACATTGTTTACTTCTCAATTCAAATTCAAATTCAAATTCAAATTCAAATTCTAAACTTTCAAAATTTTCTCAAAAATTTTTCTAACGCCCTAAATTTTCAAAAAATTTCGCCAGCGTCTCCTTTGCGCGGCTAATATGGCACGACTACAAAACGTCCCTACGGACTCTCAGATTTCAAAAAGAAAAAGAAAAAGCCAAGCGGCTAGACAAGAAATCATCAAAAACTCATATTATAATTCAAGTACTTACCTTTTGTTGAGCAATTCAAATTAATCTTCAAATTTAAAATCCCAATTGCTTTACACCTGTATATCCTACTAGCCATTATATCTAGTTACACATTCAAACATTTTGCAAATTTCACGACAAAAATTTCCAATTCATACTTCTTATATCATCTTTAAATCTACTATTGAAGTTACATCATTCAGTTTCGTTCAATTTCACATTTCAATCATTTGAATTTAATTCACAATTCCAACCTTATTTGGATTCTATTTAACTTCTGAATATTGAATTTTATCAATTATCTTTCATTCACAACTGCATCATTTTAAATTAGTTTCATTTACTAATTTATCACAGATTCTAATTCATTTATTCAAATTTGGTTTCAACATTCAGTTTTAATCTTATTCACTTCATTCAATTAGCTTCACTTACTAATTTTAGTTTAATAGTTCACTTTGTTTTCCACAAATCTGAATTCAATTCAGTCTTACTTACTTACAATTTCAAAATAAATTTTAGCATTCAATTTGGTTCAACACCTTTCAATTAGCTTTGATGAATTTACACTTACATTCATTCTTCCATATCAATTTACTTTCATTAGATTGATTAACATCCAATACATTTATTTATTCAATTGATAATTCATCTCTTTATATTTCAACTCACATTTATAAATTTCATTCGTTAAATGGATTTTTATTTAAACTTTAAACTTTAAACTTTACAAGTTATCAACTTCATAATATTTCATAAATATTTTTATATAGCATTCCAGAGTTTACCAACATTTCAAAACCATTTTGAAAACAATTCAAATTATCCTTTGAATTTCAAAACAAAATCCAAAATTTTCAAACAACTTCCATTTAAAACAATTTGGCAGCAATTCCTCTTTTGGAAACCCGAAAATGAACACCGGTGATGTCGCGATCATCATCGGAATTATTTTCCAGTGACCGAAAAGAGTTTAGAGCTTTCAACTCTCTAAAACAATTTTCCACAATATCAAATCCTTTGAAAAATCATTTTCAAACCAAAAAGATTTTAAACTTCCCAAATCTCCAAAATTTTCAAATTCTTTTCAAAACCTTTCCAAATACTTCTCTGGAATTCCGTTTAAATTACAATTCACATTTACAGTTTACATTCTCAAATTTCATTTATATGTGAATTTATTTCTTAACTTTGGAGTTACGATTTTAATTTCTTATTCAATTTCAATGATAATAATTTACTATTATTACTTCCTAACATCCATGCAACCATATACTATAGTACTTTATAGAAAAACATTTATTTTCTATACAAAAATAGTTTTGCGCAAAATTATCTCATTTACCCTATTTAAAACAATACTGTGCCGAATTGTTCTATACAAGTGTTTAGAGATCCCTATCGATAGAGTTGTACGGACAATACCGACTAGAATCCATATACCACTCAACAAACCAATCATCACAATATAAAACAATTTTATATTCACTAACAAATACGCACTCGTATCTATTATTACACTCAACTCATTCTAGAGTACTACTGACTTTATCTCTAATGAGTAACACCCAACAGAGCAGGGTTGTCGCTTAACCATATGCTCTGATACCACGCTGTCACGTACCGAAATTTTTCGACTTTCGAAAATTCGACATCGATACTCACTTTATCGACTGCCGAGCAATCGAGTGCCGGAAACTCCAATAGTGAGGGTTTTAAGAAAAAGAAAAAGTAGAAGAAGAAGAAGATAGAAGAAAAAGAGGAGAAAGAAAGAAGAAGAACAACAGAACAACATCAGAAACAGAAACAGAAAACAATATCAGAATCTTACACATCGCAGCGGAACAATATATAATAAATAAACACTAGTCTTTTAAAACAAAGAACTATATCATTTTATACATACATCAATCATCAGACTCAATATACAACAATGGACAGTTATATAACTTGTCCTCATACAGAATACACAGCGGAATAAATACTATCAGATACAAATACTACGTCTCGTCATCCAGCTTATCTCCAAGCTCCAGAATATCCAGAATATCCTGATAATCTAACTCTAGACTGCCCGTGTGGAAATTGGTGGGCACCCAGAGTTTAGAAGGGAAACAATAAACTCCGAGTCAGTCATGGTGACTGGTGTGAGATCGTAAAACAGTTATTTATCTTTAAAATAAATAGCAGAGAATTTTAAAGTCAATTCGCAATGCTTTTGGAAAATGAAACTACCATAAGACCTCCCACCACACACACAATGCAAACGCAGACTTGGAGAAGATTTCTTCTTATGATAGTCAAAGATGCTTACTACGCAAAAATCAAATTCTTTTTGATATTATCATTAGTGCATAGTGTAGAAAACATTTCGAAAGTATAATATAAATCTTAGCCAGCATAGGTACCATTATAGTATGCTTGCTATAGCTACCATATTAAATGGCAGGTTCTACAACTAAAACCGTACAAGGCTCGTATTGTTTCTTTGGATTTCCAACAAATGGTCGGGCCAAGGAACTTCCTATCCATGATGGGTACGTCCCTGGAATAGACGACCCGAGAAATAACCTAACATTACGGTTAGATCTCTGCCAACACAAGGCCGGGTTACCTCTGCAAAAATAGGTAACTACTGACACGCGTATGCCATCCCCCGATCGTCACCGATCTTCCCGAGGATCCCCGATTCGCAACAACCACAAAGAAATAAATTTTGCAGCAACCACAGAGGTTAAGTATCTGGGCTCCATACCATGATACCACCTTTATCCAGAAGGAATGACATACACTAAGGGGCGCTACTCCTTAAAACCATGCCGCATCCTTCCTGTTTCGACCATTTCCGGGGTGTGAGGCTCGATGAAGTCTCGTCCACAAAGCTACGCTTTCTCAAAAAGCCCTGCTTCGGGTCAAACAAAATGATCAACCTATGATCACAAAGATATAAAATCAAACAAATGATCATATCACAAATGATCAAACACTGATCATTTCACAGCAACACTTAGTATGCCATGTTACCAAATTGGGATATATCGCTGATAAATTTCAACTACATAACCTCTGAGCTCGTACGTCTCAGAGAAGGGTGTTAAGCTAAGAGAATAAATTCTCCGCCACCAACAGATATGTATTTGAAAGAAATCAGCTTTATATCTCAAAGTGTAACGTCAGACACACAATCCATACAAGTCTGTTCCGGGATCGAACAGAACCGAAGGCACTTCTCACGAAGCCCTTGCACATCCGGATAATTTTCTAATCACGTCCGAACTTCCCGTCACTAAGGGTGATAAAACCTCTAAACCAGAGATCAGCCGATGTAGAGTAACTCGACGGTAATCCTTCCGTTTTCAAAAATATCCGGTCTTCAACACCGGTCTTCGAATGCAATTCATAACGACGTATCACATATTCGGAATGGGTTATACGACCCCATGGTCCTTTCCCGGCTAACCCGAATAGTGAGCGCTTATTCAAAAATAAGTGTGGCATTCAAATTCATCCAATTCACAACAAATATCATTCAAGGTAATTATTGATAGTCGGTTATTTAACTATCAATAAAGATGCCAACATCACCAGATTCCAAATAATTTTGCCCAAATGATTTATCTTCAAAAATATCTTTTACTAGATATAAAATTTCCACACTTCAAAAATAAATCAATATTTATTTTTAAACAACTTCCCTTTCCTTTATAAATTCCATATCGAATTTATATTTCAAAAAAAAAAATATCTACTGATATACGATTTTCAAATCGATTCCAATATTCATTTTCAATTTATCTTTAAGAAGATAAAATCTCAAAACAGTTCATCTCATATTGGAAAACATTTCCGTACTTATTTTATAATAAGTAATTCACAAATCTATTTATTTTCAACATTTGAAAATATTCGATATACTTAAATCAATATTAAGTACATATTCATTCTTTAAGGAAATCATTCTTTTTAACAACATCTATTTGAGTCAAAACGAATGTTACGTAAAACATCGTTACGACGACTCAAAATCACTAGTATAGGGATTCGAATTTTTAAGATAGATATGTAAATCCCAATACTAAAAATATTTCCTTTCGGAAATCATTTTCTATAACAACAGTGTTATAGTCCACCATTTCCTTAAATTTCTCGAAAACGTCTATTTCAACAACAAGTGTTGAAATCTATGCTTTCGATTCATAATACATTTTAAAACATCTTTAAAATGTTTAACTTCATTTTTAATATCATTTCTTCAAAAATAAACCCATTTCATTCAATAATATATTCACTGTCCAAAATCGTGAATATAATTCACTAATTACTTTCCACTATTTTCTCCACATTTTATTTCAATAATAATTCGCTATCCAAAATCGCGAATATATCTCCTTTAACAATCTTCTATATTTAATTTAACAAATTCAATTGATTTCGAATTTATAAAAAACAACGTTTATAAATTCTAATTTTATTTTATAACAACTTTGATTTAAAATCTTCCTTTATTAACTTCTATACTTTACTTATCAAAATAAGTGATTTCGGATTTATAACCAACTTTTATAAATTCCAATTCCATTTATAAAAACTTCAATACCAAATCAATTTCAATATTGATTTCTAAATTTATTTTCCATCCCATCTCATTTTATATTGACTTTCCAAATTCGTTTCAATTTGCCAATTAAATTTATAGTTGGACTTCCAACTTATTTCCTTTTTAAATAAATTCCTCTTAAAGAAAATAAATCTCTTTATCTTTTTCAAACTATTTAGAAATCCAAATTTTAATTAAATTCTTCAATTTAAAATCACTATTATACGAAATTCATTTATTTGACATTTTCACTTGATTCTGGAATTAATTCAATAAGATTTCAAAAATCAGTCTTTATTCTTTTAAATTCTTTTCTTCAAATTTATTAAATTTCTAAAATTAAATTTACTTAAAAATTTCTACTTGAATTACAAAAATTCAATTTCATTTAGTTTTGGAATCCAATGATGTCAAAACATCCATTCAGCTAAATTTTAGCTTTCAAACAATTTCCAGATATCAATATGATTAATAGCATCACTATAATCATTCACAGATTCATATCACAATAGAAATAAATTCAATCAATGTGAGGGGTCCAGTTGGATCCCTCCAACCTGTTTCCCTGCATCCAAAGATGTTAGCACAATACCAATTCCGCTCCAGTACGGAATTATCGCGGTATATGGGTTTTATAAAAATCCGCTTACTAACGGCGCAATAGGGTCTCATCCGCTATACGAGGCGGGAAATCAATCAATCCAATATATACATATGCCAATATGTATATATTGCTATATATATAGATATATCCTATCATATCTAATACCACATCCAATAGCAATCATATCAATCAATAACTGTAATCCCAATTTATTTTGAGTGAGAAGATCTCACCTTAGCTTAAATTTGCAATCCCATTTCCAATCCAATTTGTTTCTCTCCATTTATACCTTGTATAAATATTTACACAATGTATTAATATTCAAATTTGTCAAACAAATAAATTTTCCTATTTGATAAATTAATTAACCAGTTTTAAATTTTTAAACTAACTTTCTTTTAAATAAATTGTTTGGTAACTAAAATGAATTAACACATTTATCCTTTGGATATAATTTTTTTTCTAAAAGATTAATAGGCTAACACATTTATATTTATTTTCATATTTCTGTTTCAATCTTTTCAAATTATTTTACTGAATTTGTACTTAATTAAAATTCAGAAATTACTCACATTCAAACTTTGCAAATATACACTTTACCAAAATTGGTATTCTTAAACTTTACTGTTTTAACTTAATATAAATTTTTTTTTCTCACTCAGTATATACATAGATATATCCTAACATCAAATAAACTGTGAAATTTAAATCAATTCAATTTCTCGACTTCCTACAAGATTTATACCTTACAGCTCGAATCCCCGACCCTAGCTTCGCCGAGGCTTCTGTTCCTTCCAACCTGCTCGTGAACGAGCTTGACTTCCCAACCCTAATCACTTAAGCCTTAGGCCACCCTTCCTGCCTCCGCCAGAGCAACACGTGACACTCGACGCTCAAATGCCCTTCGCCTTCCTTCCTGACGAACGCGCGCCCAATCGACAGCCACTGCCCACTCGCGAGTCTTCCTGCCCCGGTTTCGACGAACCCACGCATCGCCAACTTCCAGACTTCGTCGCTCGAACTCGAGCTACTTGCCGATCGAAACCCTCGAACTTGCAAAGCTCGTTGCCAAAATCGACTTCGAATCAACGTGTCGCGTGACTTCGTGAACTGCCAGACGTGGATTTGGCCTCCACGAGATTGAAAAAAGGAACAAGGGGATGGAGTTTTCATTGTTGAAAATGAATAAAAGAGGGGAGGGATTCGAAACGAATTTCGTTCGAACTGTTGTTTTGGACGCAATTTGAATCTCGTGAACGAAACTGAAGGGGGAGAGGTATAGATCGAACGAGAAGGCTTCGTTTGAAAGGGAAGTTGCGATTTTCTTTCAGAGGCCATTATTTTTTTTTGATTTTTTTGGTTTCGTTCGTTTGAACTGGGGAGAACAGCTTCTGATGGAAGAAAGAATAAAAAGGTACGAAGGAGACAATTTGGGTGCGGGATGTACGTATTGTTGGGTTAAAGGAAAGCAATTATTCTTTTCACTTTATTTTTAAATTTGTTTTCAAAACAAAGTTGTGACATCCCGGAATTTCGAGCAATATCAATTTAATAATCTTTATTAAATATTAAATTGATATGATGATAATTGTAAATAAATATGAATTGATTTGATAATTCTCTTTTAAATAAATATTTAATTGATAAATTTATCTTTTGAAAGCTAATAAACTGTTTCTATTTATTTATATATATTTGTATATACTGTTTATGGTTAAGATTTGTTTTAAAATTTAATAAATAGGGAGATGTTTTAAATTCTAGTCTATTTGGTAATTTGGAAATTTGACTAAATTAAATAATAAATAAATAACCTTTGGCCTAAAATTATACTTAAGATAAAAGTTAAATTGTTTTAAATGATTTTACCTTAGATTTAAATTAAACAAAGAATTGTTTTGTTTTATAGCTTGATAAAAATAGAAATGAAGTAATAATTTCTTTTATAAATTTATTTTAATGTTATAATGGGCTTTATTTATAACATAATGTCTGTACGAGTGGATTTTTATTATAAATAAAATTGTTATACATATTATAAAAGGGATTTTGGTTTTTGAATTTTTATAAATCTTTAGGATAATATGTATATTGAAATAATATATAGATAATTAAATATATCTTATAATAGTTAAAGAAATTTTAAATAAATCAAGTATTTAATAATATAAGTTTTAAAATAAAGTAAAGGCAATATTTTAAATTGTGTTTAAGTATAAAATTGTGTTTATACCTAAGTTAAAATTTTATAAATAAAAACACTTATGTTAGAAGATAGAAACAAATATACAAGTTAACAACAACAACCATAACAAGGCTTTAACTAAATCTCAAGCAAAATATTTATACTCTACAACAAAAATATGTTGCAGGCTTGAAAATTCACCTAAGTACAAGACAATAAGATAAGGCAAGAAAAATCATTTCAATGCCATACGAAATGGGGAAGTATGCTTGGCACCTAAGAATAAACAAGGTAAGACTAAAAATATCTATGTACTAAAAGAAGATAAGGTTGAGACATATAGTACATTGGCATTTAATGCTTTTATCCTAGCATCAAAACAAGGTATGTTCGAAATGTTTTCAGCCACAAAGCAAAATAAAAATCTCTGATTGTTGTGTACTTGTAATAAACAATTCTCTTTACTTGTTTATTTATCAACCTTGCTTCATTTTTATTTCGTATACCACAGTTTTACAATTCCAGTTTTAAAAGCTTAAACAAAATACAAACCTGAAATCAAATAGAAAGCATAAGCATGTCAGTTTGAATCAAAGATGAGAACATCTCCACTATAACAAGATGTCAGATTAATTCACATTCAAGTTTTAATGCCAGTGCAAGTTTAAGGATCAAAACAACAAAAATGTATGCAAGTTTTCAAGCCTCCCTGTTTCCAAAGAACAAGCTTCTGATTTAAATTCTGGTGAGTAAACTTTTAAAACTAAAACTTAAATACTCTGATAATTTCTGTGATTATGTTTGGCTATATGTAGGTGTATATGCAATGCTTTGTGAACTTATGTATGTGTGTGCATATCTGATGCTACTAATAACATCTCTGATCTTAGATAAGCCTCTGACTTTAAAACTGTTAATATGAGATATCTTTTTGTTTGATATATATATGACTTATTTTTGAAGTAAACATGTGATGTATGCTTGTATATATGCTTGGATTATGGGTTTTAAGCCTCTGAAAACTGTGAGTATGTTAGCTAAGGCTTGTGACCACCTCTGTTTAGTGTTCCAGGAATTTAAAACTGAGTTCATCTTCAAATTCTTCTTTCCTAAATCTCCTTTAGGTCTAAGTATTTAAACAAAATTTGTTGTGTTAAACTAAACTAAGCTTTAAAAATAGTTGCAAGAATTTTAGATAGAAAACATTGTCTGGAAACAATGAAACACAAAGAAAACTTGAAATAAGTTAAAAATCAAACGTTAAATTTTGTTGATATAATTACATATCTGAAATTGTATCTAAAAGATAGGATTTTTAGAATCAAATTCACAATTTTTAATGAAGGATTGAATGTGATATTGGGTAGTGTCTGGAATTTGTGTTTTCAAGTTTCTCTGGTGATCCAGTTGATCTGGGAGTTCGTGGTGGTTACTGGAGATGCCTAGGAGGTCGGAGTGTCGGAGAAAAATGCGGTAGTGGTGGCCAGGTGGTCGTGGTGATGGCGGCGAGCCTGGGAAGTTGGTTGACCTAGTTTTTGAAGGGAGGAGAAACTCGTACACCCCGGACTCGTACGTGCATCGAGTGCTACCGAGTTTCAGGTGGTGACAGTTTGGTCGAAGACGAGGTCGTAGCCGGAATTTCGAGTCCTCCGGTGGCCATGGCGACGAGATAGGGGCGATGACAGGTTTTGGGTAGATGGCTGTCTCGAGTTCCAGGTTTGGGTAAGTTACTGGATTTCGATTTTGAGCTTCTGGGTGATATTGGATGATCGTGATCGGTTGAGGTGATGGTGGGTGATGGAATGAGGTGCTGGTAGGCGACTGGAGTTTGCCGGAGCCACGGTGCACGTGCACCGTGCAGTTTTGAAACGCTGAGGATTTGAGTTGAGCGGGAGGGAAGTCTCGAGTTTTCTCAAGTAATTTAGGGTTTTGCCTCGAAGCGGTATGATGTTCGACTCGAAGTCTTTTTGGGGTAGGCTCGGGTTTTATTGTTGTTGCCAGTTTTTAAAGCCTGTAAGGTTTTAAATGATTAAAAATTTAAAGATAGGGTTTAAATATAAGTTAAACCCAGAATTTAAGACAGGATTCAAATTTAGTTTTGTCTCCTAGTTTTAAAGAAATAAGTTTTATAAAAATAAAATGTTTTAACAACCTTTAAATGTTTAAAGTAGATTTTAAATTGTGACTTAAATCTTGCTAAGTTAAATTTGTACTTATTTTGAATCTAAATTTGAAAGGGAATGTAAAAGTAAATTTAAAAGTAAAATGTTTCAAATGTAATTGTAAATAAGAATTTGATCATTAATAAGAAATGTTATCCTTAAATTAATGAAAATTAAGGATTTGAAATTATTAAGTAAGTGAATAATTAACTAGTTTAATTAATTAATGATGAATTAATTAATTTAATAATTAAAAGTTAAATTAGTTAATTTAGGTTTAAGATAATTAATTTAGGATTAATAAATGGATAATTAAGAATCATTTAATTAAATAAGAGTTGAATTTTAATTTATGATTATTAATTAATGAAGTAAGGGTTAATTAAGTTATATGAATACTTAATTAAATAATTAAGGATTTATTTATGAGTTAGTAAAGATAAAATTTAATTGTAAGTAATAATAAATCTTAATTAATTACTTTAGAAAAGTAATTTAAGAGGTGTAAATAATTAATGGAAGTTATTAACTAGGATGATTAAATAATGAATGAATATGATTAATCTTGATAATTAATTAAGTTTATTAATTTAAGATAATCAGTTGTGAATTATTTAAGTATAAATTACTTACGGAAGTAATTAAGAAATTTATTTCACATTGTAATTAATGAAGTCTAATATGAATTGTTTAAGTTAATTAATTTAGTTTAATTAATTTAAATAACCTTTGATGATGTGATAAGTATAATTACTTAAGGAAGTAATTAATTGTGGATGATATAAAAATGGAAGTAATTTGGGTATAATTACTTTGTATAATTAATCAAGGGATTAATTAGAGATATTTAATTATGGAGTAATTAAATTATTTAATGAAGTAATTAAAGGTAGTTAATTACTGAATGGGGTTAATCAAGGTGATTAACAGTTTGGTTTAAATTGAAGATAAATTACTTAAGGTAATTAGAGATCATTAATTATTATAATTAATGATGTAAATTTGAATGGATTTATTTGGAAATAATTAATAAAGGAAGGAATTCATTAATGTAATTAATTAGGAAGTAATGTAATTAATTAATTTTAGTAATTTAAAGGTTACTTCTTATATTTGGTATAAGATAATTTAATTAAAAATAATTAAAGGATAATTACATAAATGTAATTAAAGGATAATTAATCAAGAATGATTAATTAGGATGGAAAGTAGGAAATGATTAATTAATTAACTTGTAATTAATTAATGGTTATGTAAGCAAGATTAATATTGATGGGGTAATTAATTTAATTTACTTTAAATTAATTAGAGATTTGTAATTAATTTAATTCATTTTAAATTAATTATAAATGAGGTGATTATTAATCTTTGTTTATATATGATGGATGATATTGATTTCCATGATTGATTGTGATCTCAGATATATACCTATTGTGTTATGGATGTTTGGTTCAGTATGATGATATTGATTATCTGTTTGAGCAGATAATATGGATTAGCTGTTTATGATGATGATGTTATTATCCATTGTGATATTGTTATTTATCTATCTGTGTGTATATAGATAATTGAATTAAATTGTTTTAACTTTAAAACAACTTGGCCTTAAAAGACACGGTTTGGATTTCGATGAGACCGGGATCGGGTTTCCGTATACCGGGATTCCAGGTCTGGAGACCCGAATACCACATCGATCCAAAATAACGTTAGGTCGTGAAATTCAAATGGAGCAAGTGAAGACTCGAGGTATAAGAACTATACGTCAGTATAACTCTATGGGTGATTCCGTAATGAGTTTGACGAAGATAGTACTTATAGATTCGAGATGGTGATTCAGAATGCAAGGGTTATTGTCGTTAACTCTGAGGGTGATTCCAATACGAGTGTAACGAGATAATGCCTTCGGTTTCGTTCGAACCCGGAACGAACTTGTATGGATCGAATGCTTTCAGAACATCGTCAGGTGGACGATGAGCATTCTAAGTGATGTGTTCTCTAAAGGTAATCGTAGCCTCAAGCCTCATCAACCGGGAATGGCTAAAACAGGGGAGGTGCAGCAAGGCTTCGTGGGTAGCACCCACTTGAGAGTAGGATATACCCCTGTCTAGATGTTCCTTTATTTCGACTTAGTGGGCAGTTGGAACTGCAGCCAACTGCGGGGTTATCTTATTTGGAACTGTTCAGTAAGGAATGGTTCCGGCCTTGTGATGTAGGGGAGCGGGCGTACTCCTCGGTACGGTGATCTAGGCCACGTACTGTGACGGGCGGTACCCCAGTAGCCCTGCCATTGTATGGAATCCAAAATCCAATAAGTGCCATCGGATTTGATTGTATACCTATGTATGCTGGAATTTAATGAATGTAACAATTTCGGCTATTTACTATTTACTTGAAAACCCTAGACCTATTATAATATCACTGAATTTCCTATCAAAGTTTGGTTAGCGTAAGGTAAAAACATTTCCATGTTTATGTGTGGGATGTCTTACGTGATACCCTTTGTTTTCAAAAGTTTTTTAAAAGTTAACCAACTTTAACCGTTTACTCATACCAGACCCATGTCTGACCCGAAGTTTATTTCTGTTTTCCATAAACTCTCGGGTACCCAAATTTTTACGGGTAGCCAAGGGATTCAGGTTAGCTTTGACGAATTCTGGAGGAGCAATGGAGCAGGAGGCTTCAGCGTGTAGATATATATTGGTTCCGCTGTGTTAGTGTTTATCTGTATTTCCGCTGTGTTGTATCTCTGTGATTTGTGAGTTGTATTAACTAGACAGGTGTTTATAACTGTCTAGTATGTGTTGTATTATCTGTATAACTCTGATGTATATGATATTAAGTAATCTCTTATGTGATATATTATATTTTATTCGTTCCGCTGTTGAGATTCTGTGGTTGTTTCTTCTTCTTCTCTATCTTTTCTACTTTCTCACCCCTTTCTTTCTTTTCGATGATGCGATTTTCCGAGCACGGAAGCCCGGGTCGTCACAGGTGGTATCAGAGCATTAGGTTGAGTGAATACCTAGGCTCTGGAGTGGTGTCTATCCTGAGAGAGCGTACTTGTAATTTTTATCTATATAAATATATATATTTATCTATTTCTACCTGTCTGTTGGATTACTTGTTCGGGTTTTCCAATATAAGTTATAAAGGTAGATAGTGTAGTGGTGTGTGAAACACGACTACCAATGGTTGGAAGTTTATTTGTCGAGACTGTAAACCTAATACCGTCTCGAGTGAGCTTTGTTGATGTAAAGTTTTCATGGATCTCTGAAGGAAACCTGTAAAGGTTCGGAGTCCATCTTTGAGTAAAGATTGGATCTGTCGGTTGGACAGAAGCTAGAGATAATATCTTGATATCTCAGGGATTGGTAGCTGTGTGATGAGACGCAGTGACTATGGATGTTTCCGAAGATGTTTCTTTGGAACGAGTTTTAAGAAGTGTGTCTGCTTCGGTGATGCGGCTGAGTGCAACAGGGTGTTTCTGTTTGGTTTGAGGTTCGAGTTTCTCGAGGAGTTCCTAGATTTGAAGTCTTTGGGCATTGGTGTCAGCAGTGTAGCTCGGAGTGTCCTGTATGTTGGCAAGGAAGCTTTCTAGCTTAGCAGTGGAGTTCAGAAGCAGCAGAGTGGTTCCATTTCTTCATTGGATAGGCTAGTTAAGTGTCAGATGTTCTGATTAGTAAGAGAGAACAGTTTTCTTGGAATTAGACCGAGTTGATCGCAAAAGTGACTTGCGATGGATTGAGTGTTCTCTTGGGTTGTCAGTGATTTTTCTGGATGACTTCAGGAAGTCATAATTTTGTTAGCATCTGGAGTTTGAGATGGTATCGACTTGATTTCAGAAGTGGTACCAATGGTTCAGCTTAGTAGTAGGATGGTTTTTGGAGGAAGATCTTAGTGAAGCAGCTCAGGGTTTTGGAGGAACTGCTGAGTTTTATTTTTAGATCTGTTGAACCATATTTTTGGAAAGTGTTTTCCCAGTCTTTGCTTGTGTTCGTCATCAGCATTTTCATCTGCTCGGATCAGAGTTGTGCAGCGGAAGCAGTTTGGAGAGCATCTGTTTTATCTCTTTTGGATAAGAGAAGTGAGATCCGTCTTTTGATTCTGGAATAGAGTGGAGTTCTGAGTTGTGGTTGATCTTGGAAAGATCATTTTGTTGATTGTTTTGGTTCAGGATGTTTCGGGAGGGCATCAGCGAAGGATAAGCTGATCAGTAAGGATGTAGGAGTCCCAGGATCGTCCGAAGGAATTCGGATTTCCAGAATCGGAGGTTTGATTTTGGATAAGTGTTTGATCTTCAGGAGTGAATTGTCAGTTTGGATAACTGAAATTCGTTGGTTTCACGTGTCTCTGAGGGAGTACGTGTATGAGTTATCTCTGGTTGTAGAACCAGCTGTTCAGGGAGTTTTGGATGTTGAGTCAGACTTGTTTATAGTCTGATATCCTATCTTGTTCGTAGATCTAGATGTGTGTAGCTTTGTAGTATTGATTGTTTGGATTCTATAGAGCGAGTAACCCGGTATTTATACACGGGGACACTCGAGGGAATTCTATCCAGTATTTTGTCCGGATAGTTAGATTTGTTGATTGGATGATTGATTGCTATGGTTGATTAGTGTATATTGATGATATATGCTTGTGTTTAAAATTAAATCATTAATGAGATTATTAAATTACCTTTGTTTTAAATTTCGGGGACGAAATTCTTTTAAGAGGGGAGGAATGTGACATCCCGGAATTTCGAGCAATATCAATTTAATAATCTTTATTAAATATTAAATTGATATGATGATAATTGTAAATAAATATGAATTGATTTGATAATTCTCTTTTAAATAAATATTTAATTGATAAATTTATCTTTTGAAAGCTAATAAACTGTTTCTATTTATTTATATATATTTGTATATACTGTTTATGGTTAAGATTTGTTTTAAAATTTAATAAATAGGGAGATGTTTTAAATTCTAGTCTATTTGGTAATTTGGAAATTTGACTAAATTAAATAATAAATAAATAACCTTTGGCCTAAAATTATACTTAAGATAAAAGTTAAATTGTTTTAAATGATTTTACCTTAGATTTAAATTAAACAAAGAATTGTTTTGTTTTATAGCTTGATAAAAATAGAAATGAAGTAATAATTTCTTTTATAAATTTATTTTAATGTTATAATGGGCTTTATTTATAACATAATGTCTGTACGAGTGGATTTTTATTATAAATAAAATTGTTATACATATTATAAAAGGGATTTTGGTTTTTGAATTTTTATAAATCTTTAGGATAATATGTATATTGAAATAATATATAGATAATTAAATATATCTTATAATAGTTAAAGAAATTTTAAATAAATCAAGTATTTAATAATATAAGTTTTAAAATAAAGTAAAGGCAATATTTTAAATTGTGTTTAAGTATAAAATTGTGTTTATACCTAAGTTAAAATTTTATAAATAAAAACACTTATGTTAGAAGATAGAAACAAATATACAAGTTAACAACAACAACCATAACAAGGCTTTAACTAAATCTCAAGCAAAATATTTATACTCTACAACAAAAATATGTTGCAGGCTTGAAAATTCACCTAAGTACAAGACAATAAGATAAGGCAAGAAAAATCATTTCAATGCCATACGAAATGGGGAAGTATGCTTGGCACCTAAGAATAAACAAGGTAAGACTAAAAATATCTATGTACTAAAAGAAGATAAGGTTGAGACATATAGTACATTGGCATTTAATGCTTTTATCCTAGCATCAAAACAAGGTATGTTCGAAATGTTTTCAGCCACAAAGCAAAATAAAAATCTCTGATTGTTGTGTACTTGTAATAAACAATTCTCTTTACTTGTTTATTTATCAACCTTGCTTCATTTTTATTTCGTATACCACAGTTTTACAATTCCAGTTTTAAAAGCTTAAACAAAATACAAACCTGAAATCAAATAGAAAGCATAAGCATGTCAGTTTGAATCAAAGATGAGAACATCTCCACTATAACAAGATGTCAGATTAATTCACATTCAAGTTTTAATGCCAGTGCAAGTTTAAGGATCAAAACAACAAAAATGTATGCAAGTTTTCAAGCCTCCCTGTTTCCAAAGAACAAGCTTCTGATTTAAATTCTGGTGAGTAAACTTTTAAAACTAAAACTTAAATACTCTGATAATTTCTGTGATTATGTTTGGCTATATGTAGGTGTATATGCAATGCTTTGTGAACTTATGTATGTGTGTGCATATCTGATGCTACTAATAACATCTCTGATCTTAGATAAGCCTCTGACTTTAAAACTGTTAATATGAGATATCTTTTTGTTTGATATATATATGACTTATTTTTGAAGTAAACATGTGATGTATGCCTGTATATATGCTTGGATGATGGGTTTTAAGCCTCTGAAAACTGTGAGTATGTTAGCTAAGGCTTGTGACCACCTCTGTTTAGTGTTCCAGGAATTTAAAACTGAGTTCATCTTCAAATTCTTCTTTCCTAAATCTCCTTTAGGTCTAAGTATTTAAACAAAATTTGTTGTGTTAAACTAAACTAAGCTTTAAAAATAGTTGCAAGAATTTTAGATAGAAAACATTGTCTGGAAACAATGAAACACAAAGAAAACTTGAAATAAGTTAAAAATCAAACGTTAAATTTTGTTGATATAATTACATATCTGAAATTGTATCTAAAAGATAGGATTTTTAGAATCAAATTCACAATTTTTAATGAAGGATTGAATGTGATATTGGGTAGTGTCTGGAATTTGTGTTTTCAAGTTTCTCTGGTGATCCAGTTGATCTGGGAGTTCGTGGTGGTTACTGGAGATGCCTAGGAGGTCGGAGTGTCGGAGAAAAATGCGGTAGTGGTGGCCAGGTGGTCGTGGTGATGGCGGCGAGCCTGGGAAGTTGGTTGACCTAGTTTTTGAAGGGAGGAGAAACTCGTACACCCCGGACTCGTACGTGCATCGAGTGCTACCGAGTTTCAGGTGGTGACAGTTTGGTCGAAGACGAGGTCGTAGCCGGAATTTCGAGTCCTCCGGTGGCCATGGCGACGAGATAGGGGCGATGACAGGTTTTGGGTAGATGGCTGTCTCGAGTTCCAGGTTTGGGTAAGTTACTGGATTTCGATTTTGAGCTTCTGGGTGATATTGGATGATCGTGATCGGTTGAGGTGATGGTGGGTGATGGAATGAGGTGCTGGTAGGCGACTGGAGTTTGCCGGAGCCACGGTGCACGTGCACCGTGCAGTTTTGAAACGCTGAGGATTTGAGTTGAGCGGGAGGGAAGTCTCGAGTTTTCTCAAGTAATTTAGGGTTTTGCCTCGAAGCGGTATGATGTTCGACTCGAAGTCTTTTTGGGGTAGGCTCGGGTTTTATTGTTGTTGCCAGTTTTTAAAGCCTGTAAGGTTTTAAATGATTAAAAATTTAAAGATAGGGTTTAAATATAAGTTAAACCCAGAATTTAAGACAGGATTCAAATTTAGTTTTGTCTCCTAGTTTTAAAGAAATAAGTTTTATAAAAATAAAATGTTTTAACAACCTTTAAATGTTTAAAGTAGATTTTAAATTGTGACTTAAATCTTGCTAAGTTAAATTTGTACTTATTTTGAATCTAAATTTGAAAGGGAATGTAAAAGTAAATTTAAAAGTAAAATGTTTCAAATGTAATTGTAAATAAGAATTTGATCATTAATAAGAAATGTTATCCTTAAATTAATGAAAATTAAGGATTTGAAATTATTAAGTAAGTGAATAATTAACTAGTTTAATTAATTAATGATGAATTAATTAATTTAATAATTAAAAGTTAAATTAGTTAATTTAGGTTTAAGATAATTAATTTAGGATTAATAAATGGATAATTAAGAATCATTTAATTAAATAAGAGTTGAATTTTAATTTATGATTATTAATTAATGAAGTAAGGGTTAATTAAGTTATATGAATACTTAATTAAATAATTAAGGATTTATTTATGAGTTAGTAAAGATAAAATTTAATTGTAAGTAATAATAAATCTTAATTAATTACTTTAGAAAAGTAATTTAAGAGGTGTAAATAATTAATGGAAGTTATTAACTAGGATGATTAAATAATGAATGAATATGATTAATCTTGATAATTAATTAAGTTTATTAATTTAAGATAATCAGTTGTGAATTATTTAAGTATAAATTACTTACGGAAGTAATTAAGAAATTTATTTCACATTGTAATTAATGAAGTCTAATATGAATTGTTTAAGTTAATTAATTTAGTTTAATTAATTTAAATAACCTTTGATGATGTGATAAGTATAATTACTTAAGGAAGTAATTAATTGTGGATGATATAAAAATGGAAGTAATTTGGGTATAATTACTTTGTATAATTAATCAAGGGATTAATTAGAGATATTTAATTATGGAGTAATTAAATTATTTAATGAAGTAATTAAAGGTAGTTAATTACTGAATGGGGTTAATCAAGGTGATTAACAGTTTGGTTTAAATTGAAGATAAATTACTTAAGGTAATTAGAGATCATTAATTATTATAATTAATGATGTAAATTTGAATGGATTTATTTGGAAATAATTAATAAAGGAAGGAATTCATTAATGTAATTAATTAGGAAGTAATGTAATTAATTTATTTTAGTAATTTAAAGGTTACTTCTTATATTTGGTATAAGATAATTTAATTAAAAATAATTAAAGGATAATTACATAAATGTAATTAAAGGATAATTAATCAAGAATGATTAATTAGGATGGAAAGTAGGAAATGATTAATTAATTAACTTGTAATTAATTAATGGTTATGTAAGCAAGATTAATATTGATGGGGTAATTAATTTAATTTACTTTAAATTAATTAGAGATTTGTAATTAATTTAATTCATTTTAAATTAATTATAAATGAGGTGATTATTAATCTTTGTTTATATATGATGGATGATATTGATTTCCATGATTGATTGTGATCTCAGATATATACCTATTGTGTTATGGATGTTTGGTTCAGTATGATGATATTGATTATCTGTTTGAGCAGATAATATGGATTAGCTGTTTATGATGATGATGTTATTATCCATTGTGATATTGTTATTTATCTATCTGTGTGTATATAGATAATTGAATTAAATTATTTAACTTTAAAACAACTTGGCCTTAAAAGACACGGTTTGGATTTCGATGAGACCGGGATCGGGTTTCCGTATACCGGGATTCCAGGTCTGGAGACCCGAATACCACATCGATCCAAAATAACGTTAGGTCGTGAAATTCAAATGGAGCAAGTGAAGACTCGAGGTATAAGAACTATATGTCAGTATAACTCTGTGGGTGATTCCGTAATGAGTTTGACGAAGATAGTACTTATAGATTCGAGATGGTGATTCAGAATGCAAGGGTTATTGTCGTTAACTCTGAGGGTGATTCCAATACGAGTGTAACGAGATAATGCCTTCGGTTTCGTTCGAACCCGGAACGAACTTGTATGGATCGAATGCTTTCAGAACATCGTCAGGTGGACGATGAGCATTCTAAGTGATGTGTTCTCTAAAGGTAATCGTAGCCTCAAGCCTCATCAACCGGGAATGGCTAAAACAGGGGAGGTGCAGCAAGGCTTCGTGGGTAGCACCCACTTGAGAGTAGGATATACCCCTGTCTAGATGTTCCTTTATTTCGGCTTAGTGGGCAGTTGGAACTGCAGCCAACTGCGGGGTTATCTTATTTGGAACTGTTCAGTAAGGAATGGTTCCGGCCTTGTGATGTAGGGGAGCGGGCGTACTCCTCGGTACGGTGATCTAGGCCACGTACTGTGACGGGCGGTACCCTAGTAGCCCTGCCATTGTATGGAATCCAAAATCCAATAAGTGCCATCGGATTTGATTGTATACCTATGTATGCTGGAATTTAATGAATGTAACAATTTCGGCTATTTACTATTTACTTGAAAACCCTAGACCTATTATAATATCACTGAATTTCCTATCAAAGTTTGGTTAGCGTAAGGTAAAAACATTTCCATGTTTATGTGTGGGATGTCTTACGTGATACCCTTTGTTTTCAAAAGTTTTTTAAAAGTTAACCAACTTTAACCGTTTACTCATACCAGACCCATGTCTGACCCGAAGTTTATTTCTGTTTTCCATAAACTCTCAGGTACCCAAATTTTTACGGGTAGCCAAGGGATTCAGGTTAGCTTTGACGAATTCTGGAGGAGCAATGGAGCAGGAGGCTTCAGCGTGTAGATATATATTGGTTCCGCTGTGTTAGTGTTTATCTGTATTTCCGCTGTGTTGTATCTCTGTGATTTGTGAGTTGTATTAACTAGACAGGTGTTTATAACTGTCTAGTATGTGTTGTATTATCTGTATAACTCTGATGTATATGATATTAAGTAATCTCTTATGTGATATATTATATTTTATTCGTTCCGCTGTTGAGATTCTGTGGTTGTTTCTTCTTCTTCTCTATCTTTTCTACTTTCTCACCCCTTTCTTTCTTTTCGATGATGCGATTTTCCGAGCACGGAAGCCCGGGTCGTCACAAAAGTTCAACGCGTTTATAGGTCGTACACTCCCACAACTGCTCCAATTACTACGAAAATTGAAATCCGACAATAATTCAATATTACGGACCCAATGGAACTGGTTTCGTCGAATTCCGAGACAGTGTCCCGGAACGCTATTTTTAAATTCGATTTAACCGATTAAATTTCAAAACTGAACAGAACAGTTTATAATTCAATTCTGAAGCTCCTGTTATCTTCAGTATTATAAATACGAATTTTAGAAACTTTCGAAATATTTTTCTTCAACTGTAAATTGAAGATATAAATTCTTATTCAACTTTCAATCGATTAAATTGTTAAAGTTTAATCGCAGATTTCAAAATTATATCGGGGATTCAAATTAAATCATCGTTCAAATATTTAAAATAAATTAAATATTCTCAATTTAATTCGTTCAAAATTCTGGGTCGTTACATGCTGATTCAATGATTTACGCAACGGATGCACTTCCTTCCCGGAAGATCCATAAACAACAGATCCCAGGATCGAAAGCGCCTCCATTGGGTAAACTAAAGAACCATCTACCCTGGAAAAAAAATCGAGGAACTTATGAGTTTAAGTCCGGACAACCATATCGGTTCGAATCCATTTCTGAATTCACCCAAGTATATTAGGGTTTATCGGTCGAATCCATTCCTGGATTCCCCAAGTCCATCTGGGTCGAAGCATATCACACTATACTTCTTCGTGGAGGGTACTTCCCCATACCTTTTACTTCAAAATATAACATACCATATATAGTACCCTTTTAAAATAATAGCTTCAAATATCGCACTTATATAAATTCCATTATATATAAGATTTCATTTTCAAATAAAGTACTTTCCAAAATCAATAATCTCGAATATATCAAATCATTCTTATATAAATTCCTTTATATGTAAGATTTATCTCTTTAGATCAAATACCTTCTAAAATCAACAGTTTTAAAAATCACCTTATACTTATATAAAGTCCGTCTTATACAAGAATCAAAATTTTTCCAAAATCAACTTCGCTGTACGAAAAGCCACATGGGATTGAACATCTTTGCTTTATAAAAGATTTTGAATTTAGAATAGATTTGTACATAAAATCATTTTGTGAAATATTTTTGTATATAAAAAAGTTTTGTAAAATAGTTTGTAAATAAAATAGTTTGTAAAACAGTTTTGTAAAAATAAAATAGTTTGTAAAATAGTTTTGTAAATAAAATAGTTTGTAAAATAGTTTTGTAAATAAAATAGTTTGTATAAGAAAAATAAAAGAAAATAGTTTTGTAAAATGGTTTTAATATAATAGTAGTTTTGCATACAGAAAAATTCCAATTTAAATTACAAAGATACCCAACCCAACGACTTTCAAATTCAGCGTCAAAGCATATCAATAATATTAGAACATAAGAGGTACATATGTCATCATTTCACAAAATCACATTCGATCGCTCGCTCGAGTACACAAGTTTGCTTTCGAACTAGTATTTTTCATTCGACTTCCCTAATGCGTACTTCGATAAGGTTTCTTGACTAGAAACCAACATTCTCCTTGCATAGCCATATACTATGATAGAGAATTCTAGAATCAAACCAAAAGTCCGTATCAAATATTTGTCATCAAGAATCGAATGAAAAATCCTAACACGAAGTGGTGTAATTCACATAGAACTTGTGTACTCAAATCTGGATATTTTTGCGAATAAACAATATACATACAACATACGTAATTATTCTAATTTGTTTCATCACAATTACATTTCAATTAAATTCATTTTTAATCTCATTGATTAACACAAATATCACTTCATACTTTAATATTTGTTTCACAGAATTTCTCCAATTAATATAAAACATTAATGTATTCATTCTCATAAAATTGCTTATATTTCTCTTCACTTTAAATTACATTCATTTCACATGTAATATTTCTCATTTAATACAACATTTATTTGCAAATCTTTTCATAAGGAATTTTCTTAAGTTCATAACCAATTTATAAAACTTAATTCCTTTTTATAAGACATTGTTCGAGTTTAAAGTTATCACAACTTTATTTATAACCATTTATTACATCCATTAATTTCATAACAATTTACAAGTCATGGCTTTATTTATAATCATTTCACTTTTAATTCATATTTGCTTATCCCATTTACTTTCACCTTTACCTTTTAATTTATTTATGTTAATTAAATTTATAAACATATTTTTCTCCAATTTAATCACATTTACAACATTTCCTTAATCACAATTTCAATTTAAACATCCCTAGGCTTAAAGTTCACACTTTTATATTATTACATTACATGCCAAGAATGTATACAACAATTCTATTCATTTACTGGACATAGATATAACAAATTAAACCTTGTTTCACTTGCTTTCAAATTAATGTTATCAAATTCAACTGCATAATTCAATACAATTTCTAAGTTTTAACTCATATATTAATTTAGAAGGTTTCGATTATCCAAAATATCCAGATATTCCATTTTATTTCAATAGTTGAAACTACCGGTCAACAAACAACAAAATTCACAACAACATTTCAATTTCATAAAAAAATATCCTAATTATTCATTTTATTCTCTTTAATACACCATTATTAAACTAGTGTTTAGTCCATTATTTCAATCAACAATAATTTCCAATGTTTATAATTTGATTAAATACAATAAATTAACAATAAATGATAATAATTAGATATTACCATTTCATAAAACAAACACATTACAAATAACTATATTAGTTATAAAAATTTATTCCTTTATATATATCATATAATATTAGGAAAAATAATTTCATTTCAAAACTTATATAAAACATTTTTATAACACTAACAAATACGCGCTCTCGTATATACATTCAGACAACTCATTCTAGGGTACTACTACCCTATCTCTAATGAGTTAACCCCAACAGGCTAAGGTATGTCTAAACCAAAGCTCTGATACCAACTGTAACAACCCACCTTTTTGGACGTTTCAAATCGACAACAAACCACATATGTCAGACTCAAACCATTCAAAAGGGAGGATTGTGAATGGGGTAAATAAGAAAAAAAGAAAACAAAACACAGAATCTCGCAGCGGAATAACAAAATATAATAATCAAATAAACAGTTCATGAAGCTGTTTTACAAATAACATTTGATTACACTTTTACAATTCAAATCAGAGTTATATATACATCAGAAATAAACAAATAATGCAGCAGAACACAGAATGTAGTGAAATATTAAATACAATAATATACTGAATCTTCGTCTTCGTCCTCCAGAAAATAAGTGTCTTCGCTAAACTGAAATACTCGGTCTGACCCGAGCGTAAAGTAAAACAAGAACACTCGAGTCAGGACTAACATTCTTATTTAAGTAAGTCAACTCAAGTGAAATGTACAGATAACTCAATAAGTGAAATGCTTAGGTTTAAATAAACATCATCTTTCACACTATAAATCAGTTCAGTTCAAATACCGACTTTATGTTCGTTTCCAATCGATTCATTATCAAATCCAACTTCAGATTTCAATTTTTCACTTAAAGCTATTAAGTTATAATCAAACAACAAGTTTAAATCTAAAAAATCCAATTAAAACTTTCAATAAATCAATTAAATTTCAATTTCATAATTTCAAGTTCAAACACAAATTTAAACTTACAATATTTCAATTTTATTTCTAAATCAATTTATTTAAACCCAAAGAGGTTTTATATCGGGTATGTATCATTTCAATCCAAAGTGATTTTGCTAACATATCACATGTGTCACATATCGTAAACAACATAAGTGAATATTTCAAATTCTAACATAACATGTAAATATATAACATGACATATATACAAGGAACTTGCAAGGTGATTTACAATAAATTAACATGGCATATCATTTTTCACAAACATAACACATTATTTCCACATAGCATATGTGACATGTTATTAACATAGCATGTGCAACATATGATTTTATTAACTAACACATTTGTTTCAACATAGCATAGGTGATGTATTTCAACAAGGCATATACAAATATTTTTTCTAACATAACACATTTTTTTACATATCATATGTGATGTATTTCAACATGGCATATAAAAATATATTTTTCTAACATAACACTTTTTTTTTACATATCATATGTGATGTATTTCACATACATATGTGACAATTAATCAAATCAACATAACATACTACTTGTGACATATAAAACAACATGTGCATGTGAATATCATAACACAAATTCAAGGGAACATAACAACATATATCACATATTCATATCTAAAGCAAACATTTCTTATAACATTTCGATGTTTATTTACCTAACAATAAAAATGTTAATCGTGAGTGATTGCTCACCTTTCGAGGTTAGAGAGTTTTTGACAACACAAATATGTAGATCCTAGTTGAATCCAAACGCGACAAGCTAACCAATCTTATCCATAGCAACAATCTAATAGAAAAGCAAAGCACGACAATGCACATCGAACTGATTGAGTTTTCTTCTTCTTTTTTTAGAGAGATGAAGCAAGGGGAATTTGTGGATTTAGAAATTTTGGAGTTTATGTAGTTTTGAGGATGGAGGAAGTGTGAGCAGAAAGCTTCAGATATAGGAATGAGAAACAATCTGTACGTACTTTGGTTTTGTTCTCTAGTGGGATATTGAAAAGTCAACAGGTTGGAAAGTGGGAAGGTGATAAAAGAATACAAAAATAAAGTAAGCTTTTCAAAGAAACGACGTGGTTATGTGTTTAATAAATATAAACATGAACAGGCTAGCATGAATGATGCATGTGCATTAAATCTGAATTGTTAATGGATGAATTAGTGCAGGCAGAAGTTATGAAAAAGAGTGAATACTAAAATTTGTAACGTGTAAAAATAAATGCTTAGATGCAAATACAAGAGGTATATAAGAATTAGGTCGAATAAAAGTGGGTAAGAGAATGTACAGCTAACAATAAGAATGGAAAATGAATATATAGAGAATAAATGAAAGTTTTATGAAATAAAGAGAGAGGTTTTTTTTTAAATATGAATAGCTGAAATGTGAGAGTAAACAAGGCAGAAAAATATGAATGAGATAGTAGTTAGAAAAGGCAATAGAATATGAAACGTGCATGAATATGAATTCATGATGAACATCACCTTTCATACTTCAAAAGGAATTTAATGTCACATTAATTCAATATGGAAATATTTTTCAATTCAATTAATTTCTTTAACTCCAAATCAACTCAACTTTACACCTATCTAAAAGTTTTATTAACATACAGTAAATAAAATTTGAACACACCAATTAAAGTATCGATGACCACCGCTACATAAAATAAAAGGAGAACTATGATTCCAAATTCCAATTCAAAATCGGCGTTTTTCTCAGCGCACAATCATGAACATAAAATACATAATTTATTCTAAATTTTACGATTAGCATTAAAATCACTTCTATACTGCCAAAGATTACTATTTAACGACCGTAAAATATTGCATCAAAATTCAATTTTTTTTCTTTTTATAAAATTACACTTACTTTAAAAACAACAACGTTTATTTTGTTTTCATTAAAACATACTTTTTTTTAACAATAACGTAGATATCTTTCGTTAAATCCATTAATTACAATTAATGGTTTTTTTTGCCTCTTTAATATTGAAAGATTCCAAATCGACATAGTTTTAATTAGTTTCAAAATTACACTTTAAAGCAAATCCTGTACATTTCATTCATTAAACGCCATTAAGTTCAATTAAATTATCTTTCCCTTTTATCGAAAGATTTCAAATTAAATCCACGGCAATAAATTTCAACATTAAAATTTAAAACGGAAAATAATTAATGGATAGATAATAAAAACAATTGAATTCTTTTTACAGTAACTTAAATACATTTGTAGAATTGTTGTTTACACATAAGATAATTAAAACAATCGAAGTCTTTTTACAGTAACTTAAATACATTTATAGAACCGTTGTTTACACATAAGAGTTATAAATTAACTTGCTTAAATAGATTATATTCCTACTCTTGTAATCCATCTGTATGCTTAAACATAGTTCAAATATACATATATTTCTTCCTTTAAATCAATCATTCTATTCTTTATTTTAATGAAATTAAACGTACATTCACAAATGAAACATTCATTTCATTTGATATAAATGTTCTTTTCATTAAATCAACTTTCCTTATATTTTCATAAAACATAAGCTACGTTTAATTACACCTATTAATTTACAATTTGGTGTCCTCTCTACCATTAATTGAAATTATTCAATTACATTAATTTCAATTGTTTACAAAGGTGAATTTAAAATGAACAAAATAAATGTAATGAGAAATAGAACAATTATTTCCTATCTAACAGTAATTTAAACATAATTACACACTATTGGATACAAACAGAAATTATACATTTCTTACCAACTAATAGTTTCTCGTCTCTGCAATCAATCTTTCAGCTACCAAACATTTCAAATATATAAACATTTATTATTCTTCATTAACATTTATTATTCCAATCAATTGGAAATTTACATTTAGACAATTGGAAATTTCACTCAAACCAACGCTATTAAAATACACACTAGCATTTGTTATCATCCTTACATTATTGTAAACATGTTTCATTAATAGAATTTTTACTTAAGCTCATAACTGACAGGGACGCGGAAGATGATCTTAAGGCTATTTAACACTAGAGGGGGGGTGAATAGTGTTTTAAGAATTTCTTTAAAACTTCTTTGATTTAAATTGAATTAACTAACTTAATGCAAATACACAATCACAGATCAAATCACAGAATCACAAATAAATGCAAATATAAATAAAAAGCAAGTAAAGGAAAGAACACACCAGGAATTTTATACTGGTTCGGTGTTACCCTACATCCAGTCCCGCACAACCCGTACGGTTTTCTATTCAACAATAATCTAGATTACAATCCCTCGATTCCAAGGCAACGAGGTACACCCTCCAGATTCTCAGGTCTCTGGGTAGAACCACTTGATTCACAGGACACAAGTTCACCCGATCGATTTCCAAGGACACGATCACACCTTTATAACCCCACACAAGTTTCTTTGAGTACAAATGTATCTATAACTCTGATAAGCACTGAGATTCTTTGGAGAGAGTGGCAGAGAATCAAACTAGAGATATTCTGGTTTTATTCACTTAAGATTTCGGCAGAATATGGATAGGATGATTAGAAAATAAGATAAGAGAGTAAAGAGGAGAGAAAATAAAGAAAGTAGTTACTGGAAAACGTCCATAACAGTCTCTATTTATAGAGAATGAATGGATGTGTCCATTCGAAGAGGTTTAAACGAATAGACACTTCTTTTGAAAACAACCTTTGCTGTAACGGGAAGCATGTCGACATGACAAGTAAATAGGATGTCGACATGGTCTAGTAAAAAGTGATGATTTGCTTTACTTTGAAAATGATGATTTAAAACATATGCAACTTTATTCAAATGGACTCTATGTATTTGTAGAAGGTATTTTAGAAGTAGAAATACTTATGAATGTATATATGTATATATACTAAAATATATTTAAAATCAAAGTAAATAAACTAAAGTAAATATAATATTAAAATAGATTTTGAGGCTAAAATATCAAGGACAATTTTGAAATCAAAATATAACAAAATGATAAATATGATTTTGAGGCTAAAACATTTTTGGAAATGTGAACGAAGGTTTTTCTTTTGAAAAGGAATATTTGAAAATCATTTTATAAAACAAGAGATAATTTTGAAAATCATTTTGAATCAAAATTAGTGGATAACAAAATAGGGCTACTATCCGTTCCACTAGATATTTCGTGAGTTCCATCTCACTAGGGTTCCATTCCTTTAACAAGAACGAAGTGGATTCCATTCCACGAGTAAATTGGAAAAAAAGAATGATAGTGCTTTCAAGGAGTTTTAACAAATATCTAACCTAACTATATTGTTTGTCTTGAACTCTTGAATATCTTGAATCTCATGAGTCTTCAATCTTGAACTCTTGATCTTTGTCTTCATCAATTTTGTTTTCTTTACTGTACAGTCTTCTTTTGTTGATACATGCATATAGATTTCCTACACATATATATTTTATAACACTTCTATAGTTGTTGTCATTAAAACCACTATCCTATGGACTAACATTCTCCCCCTTTTTGATGATGACAACCTTTGTTTATAAAATATTTATATTCTCCTTATAACTCCCCCTAAATCTAATAACTCCCCCTTAATCTATGCCTAACTAACCTATTTTATACTTCTCCCCCTTTGTCATCAACAAAAAAAATGACACTAACTCCCCCTAAATCTATGATATTAATGATAGTGTTATCATTAATAATACTGAAACTAGATATAACAATGCTAAATATTGTATACTCATAATGATATATATGAGTAATATAAGAATGAGAATAATAAGTGTAACCACAAATTATTTTATTCATATCACTATATACATAACTATTAAATGAAAAGAAAATGCATACAATAAGTAGACAAATCAATCAAACATAAGCACACCTATTTATGTCTTATTACATAATCAATATAGTAAGTTATCATAAATCAACCATTTTTAAAACCAAACCAAATCAAGTATTTCCAATCAAATCAATTTTAAACCAAATCAAACAAGTTAAATGTTACGTGGAACTTCAACCCATCCCTCTTTTCCAAAGATGGGATCCGCTTTGATTACTTCCCAATCTTCATCGTCCTGGAGCAATGTCTTCGGTGGATTTACTTGGGGATCCTCTTTGTTGAGAGCGGAGATCATCCATCGTAGTGCATCGAAATGCCTTTCTTGTTCCTTTATCATTTGCATTTGACTCAGTTCTAAGTGCCTCTGATTTTGTAGAATAAAAGTAAGAATATCTTTGAAGGATTTGAGAGTCTCTTCAAGATTATCACTTAGATTTGAAGAGGATGAAGCCATTTTGATGATAAGTAAGAAGGAAATAAGTAGATAAGAGTAGAGAGAAGTTATGAGAAGTTTTCTGGAAGAAAATAGGACTTAAATAGACAGGAAAGTCGTTTGAAATGAATAGACATAAGGAGTTATTTTGAATTTTAAATTGAAATGTCCATTCAGAATATTACCAGTATATGTCGACATGACCTCTATACAGTATGTCGACATACATAGCAGATTTTGCACATCTTATTTTTGAATTTTCAGTGTATATACATATGATTTATATATATTACTTGATATAAATAAGAGTAACAGTAAGATAAACAGAGAATAAGCTTCATTACATACTAGAACAGAGAAGTACATGATTTTCATAAAGAAAACATAAAGATACAACTTTCAATACACCAAATTTCATTGATATACAAAAAGTAAACTCTAGAAACTAGTAGATGAGGATGAAGATGATGAGATATTGAGCTTCTTGCTGATTTTGGAGAAGAACTTGTTCATAGTATTAGATATTTTATCCAATTTTTTGTTTACGGAGTGTTTGAGAGCTTTTTGATTTTTCACAATCACTCGTTGATTGTGAAGGAGAATCTTGTTTGATGGTCGTGTGGGAAAATCAATACTCTCTAAGGAAGTTTCTTCACTTTCTTCCTCTTCTTCTTCCTCACCTTCTTCTTCTTCACCTTCTTCTTCCTCCACTTCCTCTTCTTCTTCTTCCTCCTCATCTTCTTGCATTTCCTCATACCCCAATCGTGCTTCTTTTTCCGTTAGTGTTTCGTATGGTTGAAACACGTGCGGAATTTTCATAAGTGAAATATTGGAATGATTAAAAACCTTTCGTGGAAAGAATTCTTCACCTCTCATATCCACTCCAAAGTAATTAAAAATTCTAGTGAGGTATATTCCATGATATAATGCATTCTCTCCCGAATCCAAGTTTTTGTGTCGAAATTCATCCAAGATAACTTGTGCCCAATTAATATCATAATTTCCAAAAATTGCAAAAAGAGCCTGTAACATCCCAGATTTTGGCTGCCAGATTTTTGGACATTTAATTCATTTTAAATGTTAATGTGGATTCTTAATTGATTTTGAAATGAATGGATTTGGGTTCAATCAATGAAAATAAGCTATAATTTTTAATTTATAGCAATTCTGGTTGAATTTGATTAATGGAAAAATAATAATTAAATATTCGGGATTAGGATAAAAAGGTGAATCTGGGTGTAAATAGCTATAAAATGGTTTTAAAATTTATTTTAAAGTCTATTTGGACATAAATAATATTATTGGATTTTTAGAAGAATTTTAAAGTCGATAAATTATTATCTGGGATTTTATATTAATTTAAAAATGGATTTAATGTTATTAAAATGCTATTAAATCAAATTTTTGTCAGAAATGAGCCAGAATGACTTTTAACATGTTTATAAATTTTATATGATTTATTATTAAGTTAATAAAATTTTAAAAGTGAAATTTGAAGCGTTTTCGACGATTTTTAGAAATCGCCCGAATTAATAGACGAGTTAAAATAGCCTTCCGAGGCACAGTCTCGGAATTCGACGAAACCAGTTCCATTGGACCGTAATAGTTAGTTATTATCGGATTTCAATTTTCATAGCAATCGGAGTTGTCGTTTGACCGTGGCAGCTCGAAACGCATCGAAATTGATTTAACCGATTTAATTTTAAATTGATCGTTTAATTCCGTATCTCGCGTATACAATCAAATTAGCTTACGAAACCTGTTCCATTGTGTTTGGAATGTAGAAAAACCCTAGGGTAGCCTGTCGGAACGTGAGAATTGGAGGTCGTTTGCATTAACTGTTAAATCGAGAATTTATATTAATTAAATAATATTAAAAAGCTATTATATATATTCGTTAATTATCAAAACCCTAGCTCAGAAGAACGGGCTGCCTCTTATTTCGTTTAATGGCCGGTATTCATTTTCGTTCTCCCTCAAAAAATCCCTTAATCCACTCAGCGATTTTTGAAAACTCCAACTAGTAAGTCGTAGATCTCGTCGAACCGCACCTAGTGAACGGTTATGATCGTTTTTCGTGCAGCGTGGAGGGCGTGGGGGTGTCGCGTTCATCGCGCGTTTGGAGGGTTTGTACGTCGCCTTGAGGCCACCGAGTTCAACACTGCTGGGGCCGTGGGTGGTGCTAGCGAAGTTCTTCAGCATGGTGGTCACCGATCGAGCTAAAGCTCGTCGTGGTGGTCGCAATTTTAAACCCTAAGTTGCGTTGGATGGGTTCTTTGCCGACCTGGTTGCGTGATGAGGGAGGAGAGTATATGCGAACGTGATTTCTTCTCTAGTATAGACGGCCTGATGTTGCTTTGGTAATATTAATTTAAAATAAAAAGAGAAATTGCTTAAAAATGTTGTTCAAACTTTTAAAATTTCGTAACTTGTTCGTACGACATCAGATTGCGACGAATTTGGTAGCGTTGGAATCGCAGAAAAGAGCACTACGTGATGACGCAGATCCGGAGTCATTCCGGGCAAGTAGAAATTTAGGTTAAATCGGACATCGTCCGGTTTAATTTAAATTTCGAACGCTCGCCGAACTCAAAGTGAGTTTTTCTCACTCACATCTGGATGCTAGGCATTTTAAATAGTTAATATTTAAATATCTGTGTGGATGGCTGAATATAATTGTTATTATCAGTCTGGATTGATATTTATATTGTGATGTGCTAATATTTGTGGATGCAGGGAGAAACAGGTTGGAGGGATCCAACTGGATTCCTCACAATTGTAGCAATTATTTTATAATTGTTAGTGAATACCTGTTTATATGTTGTGATTGATAAATCTGGAAATTTAATCGTGTTGTGAAATTGTTGTATAAATCATAATTATAGAATTTAATTTATAAATGGACAAAATTGGGTTTTTACAAAATAAGTAAATTGTTAAATTAAGAATTTTTGAAAAATAGAATTTGAAATCTGGTTTGGAATGGGAAATGAAAAAAAAATTGGTAAAATTGGGATTTAATATTGTGGGAAAATTTATCAATCGATAAATATGAAATATGAATTTTCTGGAGATTAAATTTATGAAATTATAAATTGTTTAAAATAACGATGTTTATTTTAATAATGACTA
Source organism: Allium fistulosum (assembly GCA_030737815.1). NCBI lineage: Eukaryota > Viridiplantae > Streptophyta > Magnoliopsida > Asparagales > Amaryllidaceae > Allium > Allium fistulosum. The sequence goes on from CM060905.1 coordinate 1,154,048,809, forward strand.
ATGTTATCCGGAAATTAAAAATATGTTAAAATGGAGTTTCCGACTATAAATTAACAAGTTCAAATGAAAAATAGAATGTTTTGAAATGCCGTATTTCATTGGAATTTAATTAAGTGAATTGGAAAATTGGCTTCCATTGAAAATTCACCAAAATGTTTAAACTATATTTAAAAATGAATTTCCGGAAATGAAAAATGTGATTTAACTTCGGAGGAAGTTATAGTTAAGTATGGAATTGGAAATTTATGTTGAAATCATAAATTGACTTGAAATAAATCAGTGGATTTATATGAAAGAGTACTTTGGAATGTTTGAAACGGGAAAGTGTTTCCCTGGGAAAACCAAGTAGATGTTTATAAAAAGATTTTATTTAACTAAGGTTAAGTTTTAAATCGTTTTAAAAGTATTTTTAAGAAATCGTTATTTTTAAAGAAATAAATTAATAATTTTAATACCGTAATAATTTGGGAGTATATTAGCAATTATTTTTACAAATGGATTTATTTAAAAGTTGGTTTTAGCTTAAGTTGTTAAAATTAGCATTTTTCTTCTTATAACGCTATTTTGAATTTAGTTAAACTAAAACCCTTATTTTTAAAATCAAAGTTTATGTGTTAATAACTAGTTTTCTTCACATATTTTAAATTTATATTTTGAGTAAATAAATAGAAGTAATTTTCATATTTTAAAGTATATTTCAGTATAAAGTATTTTTAACTGTTTTAAATGCAAATTGTTTTATACTTGGTTATTCCCGATGGGAATAAAGGGTAAAAGATTTACCTTGTAAAGGAAGAGTGGAAAATTGTTTTCAAATGAGTTTTGAAAATGTGAAAATATATCTTTGAAAGATATTAGAAGAAAATAAATAATATGGAGATTATTTATTGTGTGATGGATGTGTATGGATGTTTGTGAACATTAATTGATAGTTAAATCACCGACTATCAATATTGGCCAAATACGCTGATCGTTTCGAAGAGACCGGGATCGGGTTTCCGTATACCGGGATTCTAGGTCTGGAGACTCGAATACCACTTCGATCCGGTTTGTACGTTTCGTGTAACGTGTTCGGAGTCGAAGATGGAGCAGTGAAGTGCAAGGGCTAGTCGCTACTAATCCTGAGGATATTTCCAAAATGGATGTAGTAGGAGTAGTGCCTTCGGTTCCGTTCGGACCGGGACGGACTTGTATGGACGAATGCTTTCGTGACATCGTCAGGTGGACGATGGGCATTCAAAGTGAAATGTTCTGTAAAGGTAACGCTAAGCCTCAAGCCTCATCAACTGGGAATGACTGAAAATCAGGGGATATGCAGCAAGGCTTCGTGGGTAGCCCCCACTTGAGAGTAAGGTCATCCCTGTCTAGATGTCCCTTTTATTTCGGCTTAGTGGTGCGGTTGCTGATCACAACCGTGGGGTGATTTTACTTGGAATTATCCAGTAAGGGATGATTCCGGCTTTGTGTTGCAGGGGAGCGGGCGTACTCCTCGGTACTGTGATCTAGGCCACGTACTGTGACAGGTGGTACCCCAGTGCCTAGTCATTCGTTGGAAATCCATTTTCCCTACGTGCCTTGTACGGTATTTGTTTGTATACCTAGTATGCTGGAATTTAATCATGTAACAATTTCAGCTATTTTAATAAGTATTTGTAAATAGACACTATTATAATATCAGAGGATTTTTATAAAAAATGTTTTAGCTATCGTAAGGTAAAAACCCGACATGTTTATTTGTGGCGTGGTCTTACGAGATGCTTTTGTTTCAAAGGATTTTTGAACTTTAAAAATCAGTTTGGGTGTATTTATGATGCGCTGGTATTCCAGACTGACTCGGGTGTTATTTTATTATAATGCTCGGGTCAGACCGAGTATATTTCAGGATAGGTTGCTATGGAGCTCAGGAGAGGAGCTGGAGTCCGAGACGTATTTCTCGTACTTGTATTATTCCGCTGCTGTGATTATTTGAGATTGTTTGACTGGTTATTGTTGATTGTATTGGGATATACTCTGATGATGATGTATTGTATATAAACAGATATAGTTTTCATTTGTGTAAAGATCTGTTCTATATATTATATTTTATCCGCTGCGATTGTGAGATTCTGATTTGGTTGGTTCTTTCTTCTTCTATCTACTTTCTTATTCTTCTACAATCTGTCTTTTCCGGCATTCGATCGTCGGCATATTATACTGTTGAGTATTTTGTGTCGATTTTCGAGGGTCGAGAAGGGCGGGTCGTGACAGTTGGTATCAGAGCTTAGATTGGCGACAAACTAGGCTTTGGTGGGAAAATTTCTCATTAAACAGAGTCGATAGTACTCTATAATGAGCTGAGTGTAATAATAGTTATGAGAGCGTACTTGTTAGTGGATATAAAATTGTTTTTATACTGTGTTGATTTATCGGTTGAGTGTTTATGAATTCTGGTCGGTGCGGGAAGTACAACCGTATCGATAGGGGTTTCTAAACTCTTAAACAAGATAAACCGACATAGTATTGTTTTTAAAGTGGGTAAATGAAATAATTTTACCCAAAATTATATTTTGATATAAAGAAATAGTTTTCTAAATTATATATATTGGATGTTTGTTTGATTGTTTCTTCTATAATCAAATAAGAAATTAAAACATGATCTAAAATTTGAAATGATATATATAAGAAAATAAGAAGTTAAAATATTAAAATGGTTTATAACCAAATGGAATTGACTGGATATGTTTTAAATAAGAAAAGTAAAAATTAAAATTTGATTTAAACTAGAATTTTGACCCCGGAAATTTTGAAAGGGATTTCAAATGGAATTAAACAAAGTTTTGGGAATTTGACTTGGTGGAAATGTTAGAAATGTTTTCAAAAGCATTTGTAAGAATGGAGTATATTTTGGGGAAATATTTTTGAATAGAAATTGTTTTGAGGTGAATTTTGGAAGTGGAAAGCATTGAACTCACTTCAGTCGCTGGAAAATAATCCTGATGATGCTGGCCACATCATTAGAATTCATTTTCGAGTTTCTAAAGTGATGGATTGCTACCAAAATAGTTGGTTATGGTATTTGGTTGGACTTGTTTGGGAAACAAGTGATTTTGGAATTTTCAAAAGGAAAATTGTTTGGTAAAAGCAGTTTGTTTTGGAATTTGGTATTTGATTTGAATATCAAAAGAGAAATGTGTTGATTTTTATTTCAAATTGGTTTTGAAATAAATCCGGGTAAATTGAATTCTGGAAATTCTATTTAAAATAAAAATGTGAAAGTTGAAATGATTCAACTACATAACTTATAAAGGAAAGTTGATTTAAAGAAGAATTGAGTATATATGGAATGTAAATTTACTTTGAATAAATGAAGGTGAATGGAATATATCTGGATTTAACTTATGATAAGTTAAATAAAATTAAGAATTTGAAATTGAATTAAATCTAAATGAATTGGAATTAAATGGAAGTTGAGATAACGGTGAAATGTAAATGCTTATGATTGTGCAAATGAATTCGTATTCTTAAGCTATTAAGTGTTAAAATTTGACATTGTGATTATAAAAATGTGGATTGGTTTGAAATGAGCAATATAAACTTACAAGTAAATAAGTTGGAGAACTTGAGAATGGAAGATTTGATTTTAACTCAAGTAAAATGGAATTATAATCACAAATGGAAATAATAAGTGGAATGGTGAATTCGAACTTAATTTTAAATGGAATGCAAAGTAAGGTGAAACAATTATAAAATATAAAAGAGGTAAGTGAACTGAAGTTAGTAAATAAGTTGAACTTGGATATGGAGAATTAAGATTAAATTGAATTGGGTTTAACTTTGACTAAAATGGAATTAAGCTGAATATTAAAATTCCGTTGTGTTATGAATAAGAATGAATGTAATTAAATTCTTATTTAAGGTAGTAAAGGAAATGGTATAAAATTCAGGTTGGCTAAATAAAATTTAGATGAACTTGAATAAATTCTGGAAAGGAATTAAATTGAAAATGCATATATAATTTAGTTAACCTTGAATTAAAATGGGATAAGAATTTAGTTTAATGGAAATTTAATTTAGTTGAGGTGATGATGAATGAAGTAAATGTTTACTCAACTAAATCCAAAATGATTGTTTGGAAATAAATCTTGTGTAAGCTAAATTAAATGGAATTTGTATTGCAATAAATAGGATTTTGATAGTTGGTCAAAGTTTGAAAGGTAAATAAAATCCAGTTTTGGGATGGAATTTAAGTTGGCAATAAATGTTGGAAGTGAGAATGAATAATGTAATTAGCTTATAATAGTGATGGTTTGAATTGTAAATAAAATTCAAATGAGAGAAATAATTTAAATGGTCTCTTTGTTAATAAAATAAATTTGTACATGGATTGGATAAATAAACAAAGAGCATTAAAGTTGTAAAGGAATTGAAATTTGATTTGAATGAGAATCAAATGAAAATAAAATAAAATTGATATAAGAAGATGATGGAAATTTTGTGAAAGAACTTAAGTAACTTGGAAGAAAAACAAATGATTGTGAATGGGCTTATTTAAGTAATTCCGAATGAAATTTGTTAGGAAATAAACTGAAATGCAAGTGAAATGAGTTTTAAATTAATTAATGTGATGAGTTAAAAATATAAGAGTTGTAAATAACTCAGGAATGAATGATATTAATGTAAATTTGAATTGGTTAATGAGATTAAAATGTAAAGGAAATATTGAATTTAACAATTGCATTCGGAAAAGAAAATACTTGGATTGTGAACAATGCAAAAATTGAATAAAATTAATACACATCCAAGTTGAAATTAATTTTGAATGGTGATAAGCTTAAGTGACAATAATTTTTGCTTGAATGGCGTGAAAATTTGCATGTATTCAGAATTGAGTTGTTTAAAAAGCAATTGAAGTTGACCTTTGAATAAATTGATATGGATTGGAATCTAATTCAAAAGTTTGTATATAAATGCAAGTGAATTGATTTAAAGAGAGAATGGAATTAGTTTTGAATCAATCAGAATGGGTTGCATTTTAATAAGTAATGTTTGCATATGAATGAAAATGGATTATAAAAGAAATGCAAATGTTTCAAGTTTAAAATGAAGTTTGATTGTAAATCAAATTTGGAATGTAAGTTAAATTTAAAAATGTAAGAGAGGGATATGTTAATCATATTGAAATAGAAATGGATTGTTTATAATTAATATAGATTGTATGTAGCGAAACTTGAATTTAAGGCATTCAAGTGAAATAAAATGAAGTAGACTTGAATAAGTAATTCGAATGTGATTGAAACCTTTAAATTGTTGATAAAGTATGATTAACATTGTTACATTATGAATTTGCTTGGTTTGGTTATGAAATGGATATGTTTGGCTTGCATTTGTGTTGGAAATGTTATTATAATGCTCATATCATTGAAACTGATGAGTTTGTTGAGTTTAGTACAGGTGCGGGAGGCGTTCGAGAGAGTTGGAGCGCGTATATGCGAGATATTAGCCGCTTGCTTTTAAAAAATTTGTTAAAAGGTACGCCTACGCAAATATAATTGGGAAATGATATATATTGTGATATATTTTGGTTTCCGGCCATGTGAGCCGATGTATATATATTTGTGTATCCTGCGATATCGCAGAAGCTCCTCCGTGCAAAGGAGACTCTGCCAAAAATTTTCAGAAATTTTGGGAGTTAGAAAATTTTTGGGATTTTTGGGAAAATTTATTAATAAGTAAAGTTATTTTGAAAGCGAGTGTTAAAATAAAGGCTTTAGAGTAAATGTAGCAATTGAGTTTGGGATTGGGCTAAAGGATTTTGGAAAGTGAATATAAAGCTTTTAACTAAGCAAATTTGGAAATAAATGGGTTGGAGAGTATTTTCTACCTTAGCAAATTTCGAGGACGAAATTTTTATAAGGGGGGAGGAATGTAACATCCCAGATTTTGGCTGCCAGATTTTTGGACATTTAATTCATTTTAAATGTTAATGTGGATTCTTAATTGATTTTGAAATGAATGGATTTGGGTTCAATCAATGAAAATAAGCTATAATTTTTAATTTATAGCAATTCTGGTTGAATTTGATTAATGGAAAAATAATAATTAAATATTCGGGATTAGGATAAAAAGGTGAATCTGGGTGTAAATAGCTATAAAATGGTTTTAAAATTTATTTTAAAGTCTATTTGGACATAAATAATATTATTGGATTTTTAGAAGAATTTTAAAGTCGATAAATTATTATCTGGGATTTTATATTAATTTAAAAATGGATTTAATGTTATTAAAATGCTATTAAATCAAATTTTTGTCAGAAATGAGCCAGAATGACTTTTAACATGTTTATAAATTTTATATGATTTATTATTAAGTTAATAAAATTTTAAAAGTGAAATTTGAAGCGTTTTCGACGATTTTTAGAAATCGCCCGAATTAATAGACGAGTTAAAATAGCCTTCCGAGGCACAGTCTCGGAATTCGACGAAACCAGTTCCATTGGACCGTAATAGTTAGTTATTATCGGATTTCAATTTTCATAGCAATCGGAGTTGTCGTTTGACCGTGGCAGCTCGAAACGCATCGAAATTGATTTAACCGATTTAATTTTAAATTGATCGTTTAATTCCGTATCTCGCGTATACAATCAAATTAGCTTACGAAACCTGTTCCATTGTGTTTGGAATGTAGAAAAACCCTAGGGTAGCCTGTCGGAACGTGAGAATTGGAGGTCGTTTGCATTAACTGTTAAATCGAGAATTTATATTAATTAAATAATATTAAAAAGCTATTATATATATTCGTTAATTATCAAAACCCTAGCTCAGAAGAACGGGCTGCCTCTTATTTCGTTTAATGGCCGGTATTCATTTTCGTTCTCCCTCAAAAAATCCCTTAATCCACTCAGCGATTTTTGAAAACTCCAACTAGTAAGTCGTAGATCTCGTCGAACCGCACCTAGTGAACGGTTATGATCGTTTTTCGTGCAGCGTGGAGGGCGTGGGGGTGTCGCGTTCATCGCGCGTTTGGAGGGTTTGTACGTCGCCTTGAGGCCACCGAGTTCAACACTGCTGGGGCCGTGGGTGGTGCTAGCGAAGTTCTTCAGCATGGTGGTCACCGATCGAGCTAAAGCTCGTCGTGGTGGTCGCAATTTTAAACCCTAAGTTGCGTTGGATGGGTTCTTTGCCGACCTGGTTGCGTGATGAGGGAGGAGAGTATATGCGAACGTGATTTCTTCTCTAGTATAGACGGCCTGATGTTGCTTTGGTAATATTAATTTAAAATAAAAAGAGAAATTGCTTAAAAATGTTGTTCAAACTTTTAAAATTTCGTAACTTGTTCGTACGACATCAGATTGCGACGAATTTGGTAGCGTTGGAATCGCAGAAAAGAGCACTACGTGATGACGCAGATCCGGAGTCATTCCGGGCAAGTAGAAATTTAGGTTAAATCGGACATCGTCCGGTTTAATTTAAATTTCGAACGCTCGCCGAACTCAAAGTGAGTTTTTCTCACTCACATCTGGATGCTAGGCATTTTAAATAGTTAATATTTAAATATCTGTGTGGATGGCTGAATATAATTGTTATTATCAGTCTGGATTGATATTTATATTGTGATGTGCTAATATTTGTGGATGCAGGGAGAAACAGGTTGGAGGGATCCAACTGGATTCCTCACAATTGTAGCAATTATTTTATAATTGTTAGTGAATACCTGTTTATATGTTGTGATTGATAAATCTGGAAATTTAATCGTGTTGTGAAATTGTTGTATAAATCATAATTATAGAATTTAATTTATAAATGGACAAAATTGGGTTTTTACAAAATAAGTAAATTGTTAAATTAAGAATTTTTGAAAAATAGAATTTGAAATCTGGTTTGGAATGGGAAATGAAAAAAAAATTGGTAAAATTGGGATTTAATATTGTGGGAAAATTTATCAATCGATAAATATGAAATATGAATTTTCTGGAGATTAAATTTATGAAATTATAAATTGTTTAAAATAACGATGTTTATTTTAATAATGACTAATGTTATCCGGAAATTAAAAATATGTTAAAATGGAGTTTCCGACTATAAATTAACAAGTTCAAATGAAAAATAGAATGTTTTGAAATGCCGTATTTCATTGGAATTTAATTAAGTGAATTGGAAAATTGGCTTCCATTGAAAATTCACCAAAATGTTTAAACTATATTTAAAAATGAATTTCCGGAAATGAAAAATGTGATTTAACTTCGGAGGAAGTTATAGTTAAGTATGGAATTGGAAATTTATGTTGAAATCATAAATTGACTTGAAATAAATCAGTGGATTTATATGAAAGAGTACTTTGGAATGTTTGAAACGGGAAAGTGTTTCCCTGGGAAAACCAAGTAGATGTTTATAAAAAGATTTTATTTAACTAAGGTTAAGTTTTAAATCGTTTTAAAAGTATTTTTAAGAAATCGTTATTTTTAAAGAAATAAATTAATAATTTTAATACCGTAATAATTTGGGAGTATATTAGCAATTATTTTTACAAATGGATTTATTTAAAAGTTGGTTTTAGCTTAAGTTGTTAAAATTAGCATTTTTCTTCTTATAACGCTATTTTGAATTTAGTTAAACTAAAACCCTTATTTTTAAAATCAAAGTTTATGTGTTAATAACTAGTTTTCTTCACATATTTTAAATTTATATTTTGAGTAAATAAATAGAAGTAATTTTCATATTTTAAAGTATATTTCAGTATAAAGTATTTTTAACTGTTTTAAATGCAAATTGTTTTATACTTGGTTATTCCCGATGGGAATAAAGGGTAAAAGATTTACCTTGTAAAGGAAGAGTGGAAAATTGTTTTCAAATGAGTTTTGAAAATGTGAAAATATATCTTTGAAAGATATTAGAAGAAAATAAATAATATGGAGATTATTTATTGTGTGATGGATGTGTATGGATGTTTGTGAACATTAATTGATAGTTAAATCACCGACTATCAATATTGGCCAAATACGCTGATCGTTTCGAAGAGACCGGGATCGGGTTTCCGTATACCGGGATTCTAGGTCTGGAGACTCGAATACCACTTCGATCCGGTTTGTACGTTTCGTGTAACGTGTTCGGAGTCGAAGATGGAGCAGTGAAGTGCAAGGGCTAGTCGCTACTAATCCTGAGGATATTTCCAAAATGGATGTAGTAGGAGTAGTGCCTTCGGTTCCGTTCGGACCGGGACGGACTTGTATGGACGAATGCTTTCGTGACATCGTCAGGTGGACGATGGGCATTCAAAGTGAAATGTTCTGTAAAGGTAACGCTAAGCCTCAAGCCTCATCAACTGGGAATGACTGAAAATCAGGGGATATGCAGCAAGGCTTCGTGGGTAGCCCCCACTTGAGAGTAAGGTCATCCCTGTCTAGATGTCCCTTTTATTTCGGCTTAGTGGTGCGGTTGCTGATCACAACCGTGGGGTGATTTTACTTGGAATTATCCAGTAAGGGATGATTCCGGCTTTGTGTTGCAGGGGAGCGGGCGTACTCCTCGGTACTGTGATCTAGGCCACGTACTGTGACAGGTGGTACCCCAGTGCCTAGTCATTCGTTGGAAATCCATTTTCCCTACGTGCCTTGTACGGTATTTGTTTGTATACCTAGTATGCTGGAATTTAATCATGTAACAATTTCAGCTATTTTAATAAGTATTTGTAAATAGACACTATTATAATATCAGAGGATTTTTATAAAAAATGTTTTAGCTATCGTAAGGTAAAAACCCGACATGTTTATTTGTGGCGTGGTCTTACGAGATGCTTTTGTTTCAAAGGATTTTTGAACTTTAAAAATCAGTTTGGGTGTATTTATGATGCGCTGGTATTCCAGACTGACTCGGGTGTTATTTTATTATAATGCTCGGGTCAGACCGAGTATATTTCAGGATAGGTTGCTATGGAGCTCAGGAGAGGAGCTGGAGTCCGAGACGTATTTCTCGTACTTGTATTATTCCGCTGCTGTGATTATTTGAGATTGTTTGACTGGTTATTGTTGATTGTATTGGGATATACTCTGATGATGATGTATTGTATATAAACAGATATAGTTTTCATTTGTGTAAAGATCTGTTCTATATATTATATTTTATCCGCTGCGATTGTGAGATTCTGATTTGGTTGGTTCTTTCTTCTTCTATCTACTTTCTTATTCTTCTACAATCTGTCTTTTCCGGCATTCGATCGTCGGCATATTATACTGTTGAGTATTTTGTGTCGATTTTCGAGGGTCGAGAAGGGCGGGTCGTGACAGTTGGTATCAGAGCTTAGATTGGCGACAAACTAGGCTTTGGTGGGAAAATTTCTCATTAAACAGAGTCGATAGTACTCTATAATGAGCTGAGTGTAATAATAGTTATGAGAGCGTACTTGTTAGTGGATATAAAATTGTTTTTATACTGTGTTGATTTATCGGTTGAGTGTTTATGAATTCTGGTCGGTGCGGGAAGTACAACCGTATCGATAGGGGTTTCTAAACTCTTAAACAAGATAAACCGACATAGTATTGTTTTTAAAGTGGGTAAATGAAATAATTTTACCCAAAATTATATTTTGATATAAAGAAATAGTTTTCTAAATTATATATATTGGATGTTTGTTTGATTGTTTCTTCTATAATCAAATAAGAAATTAAAACATGATCTAAAATTTGAAATGATATATATAAGAAAATAAGAAGTTAAAATATTAAAATGGTTTATAACCAAATGGAATTGACTGGATATGTTTTAAATAAGAAAAGTAAAAATTAAAATTTGATTTAAACTAGAATTTTGACCCCGGAAATTTTGAAAGGGATTTCAAATGGAATTAAACAAAGTTTTGGGAATTTGACTTGGTGGAAATGTTAGAAATGTTTTCAAAAGCATTTGTAAGAATGGAGTATATTTTGGGGAAATATTTTTGAATAGAAATTGTTTTGAGGTGAATTTTGGAAGTGGAAAGCATTGAACTCACTTCAGTCGCTGGAAAATAATCCTGATGATGCTGGCCACATCATTAGAATTCATTTTCGAGTTTCTAAAGTGATGGATTGCTACCAAAATAGTTGGTTATGGTATTTGGTTGGACTTGTTTGGGAAACAAGTGATTTTGGAATTTTCAAAAGGAAAATTGTTTGGTAAAAGCAGTTTGTTTTGGAATTTGGTATTTGATTTGAATATCAAAAGAGAAATGTGTTGATTTTTATTTCAAATTGGTTTTGAAATAAATCCGGGTAAATTGAATTCTGGAAATTCTATTTAAAATAAAAATGTGAAAGTTGAAATGATTCAACTACATAACTTATAAAGGAAAGTTGATTTAAAGAAGAATTGAGTATATATGGAATGTAAATTTACTTTGAATAAATGAAGGTGAATGGAATATATCTGGATTTAACTTATGATAAGTTAAATAAAATTAAGAATTTGAAATTGAATTAAATCTAAATGAATTGGAATTAAATGGAAGTTGAGATAACGGTGAAATGTAAATGCTTATGATTGTGCAAATGAATTCGTATTCTTAAGCTATTAAGTGTTAAAATTTGACATTGTGATTATAAAAATGTGGATTGGTTTGAAATGAGCAATATAAACTTACAAGTAAATAAGTTGGAGAACTTGAGAATGGAAGATTTGATTTTAACTCAAGTAAAATGGAATTATAATCACAAATGGAAATAATAAGTGGAATGGTGAATTCGAACTTAATTTTAAATGGAATGCAAAGTAAGGTGAAACAATTATAAAATATAAAAGAGGTAAGTGAACTGAAGTTAGTAAATAAGTTGAACTTGGATATGGAGAATTAAGATTAAATTGAATTGGGTTTAACTTTGACTAAAATGGAATTAAGCTGAATATTAAAATTCCGTTGTGTTATGAATAAGAATGAATGTAATTAAATTCTTATTTAAGGTAGTAAAGGAAATGGTATAAAATTCAGGTTGGCTAAATAAAATTTAGATGAACTTGAATAAATTCTGGAAAGGAATTAAATTGAAAATGCATATATAATTTAGTTAACCTTGAATTAAAATGGGATAAGAATTTAGTTTAATGGAAATTTAATTTAGTTGAGGTGATGATGAATGAAGTAAATGTTTACTCAACTAAATCCAAAATGATTGTTTGGAAATAAATCTTGTGTAAGCTAAATTAAATGGAATTTGTATTGCAATAAATAGGATTTTGATAGTTGGTCAAAGTTTGAAAGGTAAATAAAATCCAGTTTTGGGATGGAATTTAAGTTGGCAATAAATGTTGGAAGTGAGAATGAATAATGTAATTAGCTTATAATAGTGATGGTTTGAATTGTAAATAAAATTCAAATGAGAGAAATAATTTAAATGGTCTCTTTGTTAATAAAATAAATTTGTACATGGATTGGATAAATAAACAAAGAGCATTAAAGTTGTAAAGGAATTGAAATTTGATTTGAATGAGAATCAAATGAAAATAAAATAAAATTGATATAAGAAGATGATGGAAATTTTGTGAAAGAACTTAAGTAACTTGGAAGAAAAACAAATGATTGTGAATGGGCTTATTTAAGTAATTCCGAATGAAATTTGTTAGGAAATAAACTGAAATGCAAGTGAAATGAGTTTTAAATTAATTAATGTGATGAGTTAAAAATATAAGAGTTGTAAATAACTCAGGAATGAATGATATTAATGTAAATTTGAATTGGTTAATGAGATTAAAATGTAAAGGAAATATTGAATTTAACAATTGCATTCGGAAAAGAAAATACTTGGATTGTGAACAATGCAAAAATTGAATAAAATTAATACACATCCAAGTTGAAATTAATTTTGAATGGTGATAAGCTTAAGTGACAATAATTTTTGCTTGAATGGCGTGAAAATTTGCATGTATTCAGAATTGAGTTGTTTAAAAAGCAATTGAAGTTGACCTTTGAATAAATTGATATGGATTGGAATCTAATTCAAAAGTTTGTATATAAATGCAAGTGAATTGATTTAAAGAGAGAATGGAATTAGTTTTGAATCAATCAGAATGGGTTGCATTTTAATAAGTAATGTTTGCATATGAATGAAAATGGATTATAAAAGAAATGCAAATGTTTCAAGTTTAAAATGAAGTTTGATTGTAAATCAAATTTGGAATGTAAGTTAAATTTAAAAATGTAAGAGAGGGATATGTTAATCATATTGAAATAGAAATGGATTGTTTATAATTAATATAGATTGTATGTAGCGAAACTTGAATTTAAGGCATTCAAGTGAAATAAAATGAAGTAGACTTGAATAAGTAATTCGAATGTGATTGAAACCTTTAAATTGTTGATAAAGTATGATTAACATTGTTACATTATGAATTTGCTTGGTTTGGTTATGAAATGGATATGTTTGGCTTGCATTTGTGTTGGAAATGTTATTATAATGCTCATATCATTGAAACTGATGAGTTTGTTGAGTTTAGTACAGGTGCGGGAGGCGTTCGAGAGAGTTGGAGCGCGTATATGCGAGATATTAGCCGCTTGCTTTTAAAAAATTTGTTAAAAGGTACGCCTACGCAAATATAATTGGGAAATGATATATATTGTGATATATTTTGGTTTCCGGCCATGTGAGCCGATGTATATATATTTGTGTATCCTGCGATATCGCAGAAGCTCCTCCGTGCAAAGGAGACTCTGCCAAAAATTTTCAGAAATTTTGGGAGTTAGAAAATTTTTGGGATTTTTGGGAAAATTTATTAATAAGTAAAGTTATTTTGAAAGCGAGTGTTAAAATAAAGGCTTTAGAGTAAATGTAGCAATTGAGTTTGGGATTGGGCTAAAGGATTTTGGAAAGTGAATATAAAGCTTTTAACTAAGCAAATTTGGAAATAAATGGGTTGGAGAGTATTTTCTACCTTAGCAAATTTCGAGGACGAAATTTTTATAAGGGGGGAGGAATGTAACATCCCAGATTTTGGCTGCCAGATTTTTGGACATTTAATTCATTTTAAATGTTAATGTGGATTCTTAATTGATTTTGAAATGAATGGATTTGGGTTCAATCAATGAAAATAAGCTATAATTTTTAATTTATAGCAATTCTGGTTGAATTTGATTAATGGAAAAATAATAATTAAATATTCGGGATTAGGATAAAAAGGTGAATCTGGGTGTAAATAGCTATAAAATGGTTTTAAAATTTATTTTAAAGTCTATTTGGACATAAATAATATTATTGGATTTTTAGAAGAATTTTAAAGTCGATAAATTATTATCTGGGATTTTATATTAATTTAAAAATGGATTTAATGTTATTAAAATGCTATTAAATCAAATTTTTGTCAGAAATGAGCCAGAATGACTTTTAACATGTTTATAAATTTTATATGATTTATTATTAAGTTAATAAAATTTTAAAAGTGAAATTTGAAGCGTTTTCGACGATTTTTAGAAATCGCCCGAATTAATAGACGAGTTAAAATAGCCTTCCGAGGCACAGTCTCGGAATTCGACGAAACCAGTTCCATTGGACCGTAATAGTTAGTTATTATCGGATTTCAATTTTCATAGCAATCGGAGTTGTCGTTTGACCGTGGCAGCTCGAAACGCATCGAAATTGATTTAACCGATTTAATTTTAAATTGATCGTTTAATTCCGTATCTCGCGTATACAATCAAATTAGCTTACGAAACCTGTTCCATTGTGTTTGGAATGTAGAAAAACCCTAGGGTAGCCTGTCGGAACGTGAGAATTGGAGGTCGTTTGCATTAACTGTTAAATCGAGAATTTATATTAATTAAATAATATTAAAAAGCTATTATATATATTCGTTAATTATCAAAACCCTAGCTCAGAAGAACGGGCTGCCTCTTATTTCGTTTAATGGCCGGTATTCATTTTCGTTCTCCCTCAAAAAATCCCTTAATCCACTCAGCGATTTTTGAAAACTCCAACTAGTAAGTCGTAGATCTCGTCGAACCGCACCTAGTGAACGGTTATGATCGTTTTTCGTGCAGCGTGGAGGGCGTGGGGGTGTCGCGTTCATCGCGCGTTTGGAGGGTTTGTACGTCGCCTTGAGGCCACCGAGTTCAACACTGCTGGGGCCGTGGGTGGTGCTAGCGAAGTTCTTCAGCATGGTGGTCACCGATCGAGCTAAAGCTCGTCGTGGTGGTCGCAATTTTAAACCCTAAGTTGCGTTGGATGGGTTCTTTGCCGACCAGAATTTGAAATCTGGTTTGGAATGGGAAATGAAAAAAAAATTGGTAAAATTGGGATTTAATATTGTGGGAAAATTTATCAATCGATAAATATGAAATATGAATTTTCTGGAGATTAAATTTATGAAATTATAAATTGTTTAAAATAACGATGTTTATTTTAATAATGACTAATGTTATCCGGAAATTAAAAATATGTTAAAATGGAGTTTCCGACTATAAATTAACAAGTTCAAATGAAAAATAGAATGTTTTGAAATGCCGTATTTCATTGGAATTTAATTAAGTGAATTGGAAAATTGGCTTCCATTGAAAATTCACCAAAATGTTTAAACTATATTTAAAAATGAATTTCCGGAAATGAAAAATGTGATTTAACTTCGGAGGAAGTTATAGTTAAGTATGGAATTGGAAATTTATGTTGAAATCATAAATTGACTTGAAATAAATCAGTGGATTTATATGAAAGAGTACTTTGGAATGTTTGAAACGGGAAAGTGTTTCCCTGGGAAAACCAAGTAGATGTTTATAAAAAGATTTTATTTAACTAAGGTTAAGTTTTAAATCGTTTTAAAAGTATTTTTAAGAAATCGTTATTTTTAAAGAAATAAATTAATAATTTTAATACCGTAATAATTTGGGAGTATATTAGCAATTATTTTTACAAATGGATTTATTTAAAAGTTGGTTTTAGCTTAAGTTGTTAAAATTAGCATTTTTCTTCTTATAACGCTATTTTGAATTTAGTTAAACTAAAACCCTTATTTTTAAAATCAAAGTTTATGTGTTAATAACTAGTTTTCTTCACATATTTTAAATTTATATTTTGAGTAAATAAATAGAAGTAATTTTCATATTTTAAAGTATATTTCAGTATAAAGTATTTTTAACTGTTTTAAATGCAAATTGTTTTATACTTGGTTATTCCCGATGGGAATAAAGGGTAAAAGATTTACCTTGTAAAGGAAGAGTGGAAAATTGTTTTCAAATGAGTTTTGAAAATGTGAAAATATATCTTTGAAAGATATTAGAAGAAAATAAATAATATGGAGATTATTTATTGTGTGATGGATGTGTATGGATGTTTGTGAACATTAATTGATAGTTAAATCACCGACTATCAATATTGGCCAAATACGCTGATCGTTTCGAAGAGACCGGGATCGGGTTTCCGTATACCGGGATTCTAGGTCTGGAGACTCGAATACCACTTCGATCCGGTTTGTACGTTTCGTGTAACGTGTTCGGAGTCGAAGATGGAGCAGTGAAGTGCAAGGGCTAGTCGCTACTAATCCTGAGGATATTTCCAAAATGGATGTAGTAGGAGTAGTGCCTTCGGTTCCGTTCGGACCGGGACGGACTTGTATGGACGAATGCTTTCGTGACATCGTCAGGTGGACGATGGGCATTCAAAGTGAAATGTTCTGTAAAGGTAACGCTAAGCCTCAAGCCTCATCAACTGGGAATGACTGAAAATCAGGGGATATGCAGCAAGGCTTCGTGGGTAGCCCCCACTTGAGAGTAAGGTCATCCCTGTCTAGATGTCCCTTTTATTTCGGCTTAGTGGTGCGGTTGCTGATCACAACCGTGGGGTGATTTTACTTGGAATTATCCAGTAAGGGATGATTCCGGCTTTGTGTTGCAGGGGAGCGGGCGTACTCCTCGGTACTGTGATCTAGGCCACGTACTGTGACAGGTGGTACCCCAGTGCCTAGTCATTCGTTGGAAATCCATTTTCCCTACGTGCCTTGTACGGTATTTGTTTGTATACCTAGTATGCTGGAATTTAATCATGTAACAATTTCAGCTATTTTAATAAGTATTTGTAAATAGACACTATTATAATATCAGAGGATTTTTATAAAAAATGTTTTAGCTATCGTAAGGTAAAAACCCGACATGTTTATTTGTGGCGTGGTCTTACGAGATGCTTTTGTTTCAAAGGATTTTTGAACTTTAAAAATCAGTTTGGGTGTATTTATGATGCGCTGGTATTCCAGACTGACTCGGGTGTTATTTTATTATAATGCTCGGGTCAGACCGAGTATATTTCAGGATAGGTTGCTATGGAGCTCAGGAGAGGAGCTGGAGTCCGAGACGTATTTCTCGTACTTGTATTATTCCGCTGCTGTGATTATTTGAGATTGTTTGACTGGTTATTGTTGATTGTATTGGGATATACTCTGATGATGATGTATTGTATATAAACAGATATAGTTTTCATTTGTGTAAAGATCTGTTCTATATATTATATTTTATCCGCTGCGATTGTGAGATTCTGATTTGGTTGGTTCTTTCTTCTTCTATCTACTTTCTTATTCTTCTACAATCTGTCTTTTCCGGCATTCGATCGTCGGCATATTATACTGTTGAGTATTTTGTGTCGATTTTCGAGGGTCGAGAAGGGCGGGTCGTGACAGAGCCTTACACACTTTTTGAGTCGGGTTATTGTAATTTCCCGATCTCGGAGTAATAGTGCGTTGAAGGAGAAGATTAACAATACGAGCTTTTGGTCGAAAAAATTTGTTTTTGAAATCCATTTCTTCCTTAAAAATATTGTGAAAAGTTTCACGATCGGTTTCCTCGATTTCAAAAGAAGAAAGATTGGAACCGGTACTTTTACACTCATGTATGGTTCCTAAAACATCGGTATCCAAAACAATTTGTGTCCCCTTGACACTACTCCACACTTCATCATCCCTTCCATTATAAAAACCACGATTTAAATTTGCATAAAACATTTTGACAAGGTTTGGATAGCAAACAAAATCATTTTGGTTATTGTCAACCAAGCTTAGAATACCATTGTTTTGAAAGAGAGCATCAATTTCATAAGAAGCGAAGTCATTAAAAATAGCAAAATTACCCGAATGAACTTTTCCATAAGTTGCATAATTAATGTATGCAAGTATGGCATCTCTATTATTGTAGAGATGATCTTTGGTGGCTCTTGACAGCCTCATTCCGGCTACGTTGCTAGTGGATGCCATTTTTGAAGAGATAAGAGTGTTTGAAGATAAAAGTTGTTTTGAATTTGAATTGAAGATGGAGATAAGTGTTGATAGAAGATAGATATAAAGAGGTTGAATAGGTGGATTCTCTGGTCAAAGAGTCATAACTATTCAGAACATAGGAGTTAGTGAAAAGGTGGAGGGAAATTTGAATTTTGAATTCAAATTTAGAAATCTGATTTGCTACAGGTATGTCGACATGCACATCAGATTTTGCAAAAATGATTTCAAGCATGTACAAGATTTATATATATATATACTTATATATATTATGATTATTGTATGAATATATTTTGAAAATATATTATACAGAAAATATATAAAAATAATATTTTATAAATTTTTTTAAAAGATATTTAAAAAAAATTAAGTTAATAAAATCAATTATATACTTAACTAATAAACTATTCTAAGCAACCAATTTTCAACCAATTAAAATAGTAAACGTGTACCTTGTTTGAGTTCCATATCATCCTGATTATCTGAATTCTGAGTTGTCATAAAACACATATTTGCCAATTCTGTTTTCTGTTCATCATCACTTGAGGACGTATCTGAATCATCCAGTGTTGCTACAAATGCTTTCTTTCTTTTCTTTGAATATTCTTTGTTTGATTGAGGAGTTTGCTTTTCTAGATGTGGACAGTCTCTTTGATAATGACCAAACTCATTGCAATTGAAGCATTTGATGTTGTTGAGTGATTCGGTGTTATTTCCGAAACTTTTTCTCTTGTGATTATTCATTTTTCTATACTTCAAGAATTTTCGAAAGTTTCTTGTCATGAAGGCTATTTCTTCATCATCATCACTAGAGTCTGATTCACCAGTTAGTGCATTGAAGGCAATGGACTTTTTTTCTGATGACTTATTCTCCCTTCTTCCCTAAATTTGAACTTCATATGACATCAGATTTCCAATTAATTCATCAATCTTCAAGGTACTGATGTTATTTTCTTCTTCAATCGCCAGTGTCTTCAAATCCCATTCTGGAGTGAGTGAATTCAGAATTTTCCTGACTTGATCTTCTTCGGATATTGCTTTTCCCAGAGATACTAGTGAATGAACAATACCCTGAAAACGACTATACATATCTGGAATAGATTCACTAGGCAACATCTTAAGTAATTGAAATTGATTAGTAAGAATAGAAATTTGGTCTGTTTAACTTTGCTTGTTCCTTCATGAGTAACTTGCAGAGTTTTCCAGATTTCATATGCAGTTTTACAAACAGATACCCTATTAAATTCATTTCTATCTAGTGAACAAAATAAAATATTCATGGCTTTTGAATTGTTTTGAGCCACTTTTCTTTGAACGGTCGTCCATTGAGCAAAATCAGTTGTGGGTTCAGTGTATTCAGTTTGTGTCATATTCCATGTTTCTAAACTAATGGATTGTAAATATATCTTCATTCTACATGCCCAATATGCATAGTTACTGCCATTGAAAAGTGGTGGTCTGGCAGTGGACTGACCCTCTACAAATGAACTAGAAATACCAGTGTTGGTAGCCATTGTTACTTTTCAAAAATCAGGTTATGAATAATTTGAAAAACCTGGCTCTGATACCAAATGACAGGGACGCGGAAGATGATCTTAAGGCTATTTAACACTAAAGGGGGGGTGAATAGTGTTTTAAGAATTTCTTTAAAACTTCTTTGATTTAAATTGAATTAACTAACTTAATGCAAATACACAATCACAGATCAAATCACAGAATCACAAATAAATGCAAATATAAATAAAAAGCAAGTAAAGGAAAGAACACACCAGGAATTTTATACTGGTTCGGTGTTACCCTACATCCAGTCCCGCACAACCCGTACGGTTTTCTATTCAACAATAATCTAGATTACAATCCCTCGATTCCAAGGCAACGAGGTACACCCTCCAGATTCTCAGGTCTCTGGGTAGAACCACTTGATTCACAGGACACAAGTTCACCCGATCGATTTCCAAGGACACGATCACACCTTTATAACCCCACACAAGTTTCTTTGAGTACAAATGTATCTATAACTCTGATAAGCACTGAGATTCTTTGGAGAGAGTGGCAGAGAATCAAACTAGAGATATTCTGGTTTTATTCACTTAAGATTTCGGCAGAATATGGATAGGATGATTAGAAAATAAGATAAGAGAGTAAAGAGGAGAGAAAATAAAGAAAGTAGTTACTGGAAAACGTCCATAACAGTCTCTATTTATAGAGAATGAATGGATGTGTCCATTCGAAGAGGTTTAAACGAATAGACACTTCTTTTGAAAACAACCTTTGCTGTAACGGGAAGCATGTCGACATGACAAGTAAATAGGATGTCGACATGGTCTAGTAAAAAGTGATGATTTGCTTTACTTTGAAAATGATGATTTAAAACATATGCAACTTTATTCAAATGGACTCTATGTATTTGTAGAAGGTATTTTAGAAGTAGAAATACTTATGAATGTATATATGTATATATACTAAAATATATTTAAAATCAAAGTAAATAAACTAAAGTAAATATAATATTAAAATAGATTTTGAGGCTAAAATATCAAGGACAATTTTGAAATCAAAATATAACAAAATGATAAATATGATTTTGAGGCTAAAACATTTTTGGAAATGTGAACGAAGGTTTTTCTTTTGAAAAGGAATATTTGAAAATCATTTTATAAAACAAGAGATAATTTTGAAAATCATTTTGAATCAAAATTAGTGGATAACAAAATAGGGCTACTATCCGTTCCACTAGATATTTCGTGAGTTCCATCTCACTAGGGTTCCATTCCTTTAACAAGAACGAAGTGGATTCCATTCCACGAGTAAATTGGAAAAAAAGAATGATAGTGCTTTCAAGGAGTTTTAACAAATATCTAACCTAACTATATTATTTGTCTTGAACTCTTGAATATCTTGAATCTCATGAGTCTTCAATCTTGAACTCTTGATCTTTGTCTTCATCAATTTTGTTTTCTTTACTGTACAGTCTTCTTTTGTTGATACCTGCATATAGATTTCCTGCACATATATATTTTATAACACTTCTATAGTTGTTGTCATCAAAACCACTATCCTATGGACTAACAATAACTTGGATTATAATTAAATTTGTATAAGTAAACTATTACAAAAAAAAAATCCTAACAATTTTATTCAAAAATCTTATTTAATTTAATATTTTTAAATGTTTAAAAATACGGGTCGTTACAACGGGGTTTGACATCTCCTATCCAGTGTCTAACGTGAGTGTAGTAACTTAAGAGATGCTCGGGATTCACATCCCCTAAGGATCCGTCAAACTATTTACTATGTAGTAATATTCGCTATTATAATAATGTCTAATATAAAATAAACATACTTTTTAATAGCGCCAAGGGGTTACCCATATAGCCCTTAACACGTAATAGTCCCAGTAGTCTATCCAGTATTAGCATACTCCCAAAAATGGGGGCTACCCTCGATACTCCACAGGCTACGGGAGAAATCACAAATCGTAGTAAAGCTCGATATGGTAGGTGACACAGCACACAAGGCAATGCCAGAGTAGATATACCAATTACGCATCCGGACTGGTGGTGACGCATAGCAGCCACTACCGCCCACCTCGAACAACACTCCCAAATCAAGGGTGGCCACCAAATCAATCACAAGTAATAGAATGGTATCGAAGAAGTGTGTCCGATCAGAGGTGCTACCTCCTTGGTCCGTCAATCGCTCCTGTTTTAGCCACCTTATGCCAACTCACGGGAGTTGGGTCCACGTATATACCTTAGGATCGTCGCCACCATCCTACTTCATTCTGGAAACTCCACCGCGTACACAGTTGTCAAAGTGGTTTTCGGTATCGACAGAGAGTATGTCCATATCCGATCCCGGTCTCTTTAACAACCCAACATTATTATAACACCGTGGTCATTTTAAAAATATATATCCTTTTAAAAGCACAATCATTGCCCTTTCAAAACATATTCTTTATTTCAAAATAGTATATACATCAAAAACCAAAATATTATTGCCATTTCAAACCATATCCTTTACTTCAAAATAATATATACTTTAAAACCAAAATATTATTGCTATTTCAAAACATCTCATTTACTTCAAAATAGTATATACTTTAAAACCAAATTCAATAATATATCATTTAAATAAAATCCAAATTTTCAATCACTATTCTTACTTTTAATTATAAAACTTGAAATATTCTTTAAAACCATCTTAAACCCAAATCACATAAAGCAGTCAGATTCTTAATCTCAAAATTTCAATCGGTTTCAAATCAATATATTTAAAGATAATTCTTAAATAAATTCTATTTCAAAAAAATTCATTTTCAAACCATATTACTTTCAAAGTTATAACAATTTCGAAAACCAATACTTTGAAAACAATAATACCTTAATTTCAATAAAACATTTCAATTTTGATATATTTCAAGTCTTTAAATATTCCAAAATTCCCAACCAAATATGATAATCTTATATATACCTTAATTCAATTTACTATTATTTAGTTTAGAAATATTTATTTAATAAATTCAATATCACTTAAATAAAGCTCAAACTTGAAATATTTGTAAATCAAACTTAAAACATCATCAAGTTATACATAGCTTAAATTTTAGAATTTAACCATATATAAAATAATATTTATATAAAAGCAAAATTTAATATTTATTAAACCGTATATTTCTTTCCAAACCATAGAAAATCCCTTAAAATATTTTATATATAGACCACGGGCCTGTATAAAATTTTCTATCCTATGGTCAAGTGATACGGATATTTATCATTTCAATCCGTAATTTAAAAATAAAAGTTTACGGTTGTATATATCATTTCAAACCGCAATCCCGAATGAAATGAAAATGCATAATAACTTGCAGTTTATACAATATAAAATATAGCATCCATTCATCCAAATATCAATAAACAACCATTCATTACAATCATCATCCAATTTAAACAAAACATCAATATAAAGCATATAAAATATAACAGGCATCAACGAATAGTTTATATTCAATAAAAATTAATAACTATTCAACTGACAGTTTATATGCAATAATAAATAAATTTAACTGTCAAATTTTATGCAATAATAAAATTAAATAACAATTTAATTTAAATAAATGCTATCTAACTAAGATGATGATTTAATATATGCCCAAACAATCATAGATAAATTTTAAATCACATCAAAATTTAATTTAACAAACATAAGAAATCTTAGAAGTTGTGAGTGGGTTAAAACACTCACCTTTTGAATTTAAATTGAATTTAAATTCAATTTAAACCCAAAAATTTGACCGTCTCAGAATTCGTCCAAACCAGCGTAATCAGGTCCGGAATTTCAATACGATCCCAGCAAAACAAATCGCGCATGAATCCGAGTCCGTATGCAAAAGTTATGAAAATTTGAAGATTGGAAAAATTCTGGTGCTGATTCGACTTCGGGTTTAACTCTGGTCCGGCGCCTAAGAATCCCGGTGCTTGCTTGGAGTTTTTGCGAAAACGACCCAAAGACCCGAGTAGTTTTCTCCCTGACTCGAAGTAGATGCAGCGTTTTTCTCTCTGAAACTCGAAGCGCGACGTTGCTGCAGATTCGCAATTTTTTTTTTTTTATAAAATTGAAATTGGATTGGGAAGATTAGGGTTTGCAGCCATTGGAAATGAGGAAGAGCAAATGAAATAGCACATATAGAAATGAGGAATGGAGGCTGCTAGGGTTTATAACTGGATATATATAGGTAAAGTCGAAATAGGATCGATGGACCCGATCTATAAACGTGCTGAACGACGAATGGCCCAAAAGCCCGTTTTGACTTCGGAATGAAATTGGGTCAACCCATATAACAAAATAGATGTTTTAAAATATTTTAAACGCAATGGAAAAGGTTTCAGGTTCAAATTGTGTCGTATGAAGAAGTTATGCAAAAATAATATTTTCAAATTGATTTCAATTGCATAAATTTCAAGGCGTTTCGAGTCCGTACGATCAAACGACAAGTTCGATTGCTACGAAACTTGAAACATTATTATAATTCACCGTTGCGGATCCGATGAAATGGTTTCGTCGAAATCCGAGTCAGTGGCCAAAATGGCTATTTTTATATTAATTAAATAAATTTAAAATAAATTAATTAAATCAAATTTCCTATTTAAATTCTGAAATTGACAATCTTTATCTCTTTTACTTTCTTAACCCTTCACATTAATTTAAACCAAATCTAGATGTAAATTTAGAGTTAACAATTTTATTCATTTCAGCTTTAAATTTCAATTTTCATTATATTCGCAAATTATAAATTAAATTTGCAAAAATTTCTTTTTATTTGATTTTCATTCAATTTCTCAATCTATTAGTATCCAATAGATGAGACTACCATTGGATTCATACTTTATTACGTAAGTATCTCTAAATTCCATCTAAATTTATATTTACATAATATCTAAATATCAAATATTACTTCAATTAACATAAATGTAATAATTATTTTTATTTATTGCAATTGGTTATCAGTTATAATTTAATATATTAAATAGATGGTTAATTCTTAAAATACTTGTTATCATTAACGTTTTAATTTCACTTAAAAGCTATTGATAACCAGCCCAATGTTGCTATTTGATTGAGACCTAATTCAATGCATAAATGAATGGGTAAATGATTAAAGTTTTGCACTATTGCCACAATTTCATTAATATACATTAAGGTTTATTAAGTTCTAGTTGACTCCCATTTAATTATTATAATAATTACTACCCTTGCTTCAAATTTCCAAAATTTAGAAATTACAATTTTATTTTCAATGTTTCCATTTAATAGAATTTCCATTTTATCATCAATCTAATTGCCTTATTATGGATAATATTACATTATTGAGTCGATTATCAATTTATGGGAAGAATTATTATTGGCCTACTCTTATTACATTAACAATTATCATCTTATTCTAATATCCAATTTATATAGAAATAAATTTCATCCACTTACAAATAAATGCAATTATTACATATTTCCTTCCAATTAATTTAAAATTTAATTCTATTGATTGATTTGATTTAATCGCCAAATATATATTCATAAATTACTTTACATTCACACTTCCGTTATGTTATTAATCACCATTAAAGAAACGTTTATTAATTACAACAACATTGTAATAACTTACCTACATTGATTGTATACGTTTTTCATTATTATCATTCATTAGAATTTTATTCAACTTTCCATTAATATACAAATTTGAATCCCATTCTAGTTATTCTTTATTAAAAATTCACACAATATTATAACTTCGTACAAGACATCCAATTACTATTTATCATTATAACTTTACAATCTATATAAATTCATTGATTGATTTACTATTTGCCTTTGTTTCCTTATATTCAATTCTTAGCATAGTATGAGAATTTATAGTACTCCATTTAAAAGACATTTCATTTCAATTGTTAATTCATTAGCTTAAGTTTCTACGCTTGCATTTCATTTACTCTTCCGTTACTATATTAATAATTAGTAACGCTTATTATCAATAATAACATCATAATTACTTAATATTAATATGAACTTTAATTCCAAATAAATTCATTGAGCAATTAATTTGGTAATTTATAATAGTTGTTATTCTACCATTAATTCTATTTCCAAATAACGTACTACCTTATTACCAAAATTTACGAACAATTACCGTAAAAATGTTTTATTGCATAAATCAATTTAATTAACAAATTATAATGGTTTCTACTATTCCTTCAATTGGATTTCATTCCAATTTGTCAAGAATTTATTATATTTACCTATGCAACACTTAATTTCTAACATTCGCTCCAATATAAATTATAAGATTTCATTTCTTTTTACATTAAATTACAAAAATCAATTTAAATCAACATATTTAAATGGTCGAAAGTTACGGGACGTTACATGTTCAATGAAATTTACTTTTATAAATAAGAAATTTGATATGAAAATTGTTATAAACTTGAGTTAAAATTGTAATACTACTAACTATTTATAATTAAAGTAAACAATAAAATAAAGGATTTTGAACTTAAGTTAATATTAAAACTATTTATAATTAAAGTAAACAATAAAATGAATGTAATGCAGTAAAAAGAAATTGACATGATATGAATAAATGAAAATGAATTTTTGTAAATAATAAAGGAAAAAAATAAATGAAATAAACACTGAATGAATGAATGGGAATAAAATTTTGTAAGAGATAAATGTAAGTTGAAGAAATAATCCTTGTATGAATGAAAAGAAAAATAAAAACTATAAAATGTTGTGAATGAAATTAAATAAGAATAACACAAGTACATTGTAAATTATTGTCTGTTTTGGTTTATGGATTGTTTGGGATAGGATACTTCTAATTGTTTAAGATGTATGAATAATCTATTGAGTCCATCTCAGACTGTTGAGTAAATGGTGCACTAAGTAGTTTATTTGTCATTATAGGCGGTTAAAAATTTCTGAACCCGAACAAACCATTTGTTTGTTTGCTATGGATGGATAGTTGATTCTATTGATTTCATATGATGGTTGTATGCATTGGTTGCCAGTGATTGTTGTTTTATATTGATTTGTTTGTTAGTGGTTGAAACAACTTTAAATATTTCATTTTATATAATTATTAACTCTTTTGGATTATATAAGTGAAATACAGGTTATGGAAGTAATTGCTACTGCTTTTGGTTTCATAATTAAGTGTTGTTTGCCCAACAAATAGGTACGTTCTCGGATTAAGGGTTTCTAGCGATATTATATTATTTTTCCTGCGGTTGGGATATATTATTTTAAATTTTTTTGATATATATTGTATTATTGATATTATTATTTTCTCCCGAGCCTCTCCGTACAAAGAAGACTCTGCCGAAATTTTCTGAAAATTTTGGACTTAGATAATTTTATGAAATGTTTTCCAAACTTTATTAATTTGAGTATAAAAGGATTTAATTATTATAAATTGATATCTTTTATTTAAATTATTTAATTTTGTAAATTTAATTGTTTATAGATTTAATATTTTGAATAAGATATATTAATTTTCTTAATTCCTTCTTTTCCTTTATTGTTCCTTTTCGGGGACGAAAAGTTTTGAGTGGGGGAGAGTGTAACGACCCATAAATTTCGATAATTTAAATTAGTTAATTTAATAAGATTTTGATAATTAAGTTTAAAAGAAATAAAAATTGGAGATTTAGTAATGTAATAAATACTAAAATGAAATGTAACAATGGTAATTAAAGCTAATTATTGATAAATTGAATAGAATTACAATAAATGAAATAGTGTAAAATATTATACTTGGCTATAGATTGAATATAAGAAAACAAACGTAAATATTGAATCAATTAATGAATTAATATATAATAAGTGGTAATTGAATAAAAATCAAAGTTCTTTGAGTAATTATAATATTTATTGGAAATGATAAACTTATAAAAGTGTGATTAAGAGTGAATGGCAACAATTATTATAAGTTACCTATATATTTAATCCGTTAAATTGAATTTGAAATCAATTGCAATAGATCTAATGTAAATAATGTTAATGTAAATTAAGTTAATATTTGGAAATAATGTTAATTTTATTTATAATATGACAATTGGTTGAATAAAAATAATGGAAATCAAGATTTATTAATTTATTGGAATTCAAATTATGATAATTGGATTAATTGCAAATAAATGAAATTAAATATTTAAATATTTCGTTAATTGAAATTAAGATGAAATTGGGAAACATTAATGTGCTAAGAGATAAACCAATGTTAGTTATACCCTTATTGTAATGAAAGGCTTGAATAACAATGATTAAAAATTTAATAAATGGATTTTGAAATTTTAATTTAGAATTTCTAAAATTAATGAAATTGAAATGAAACACTTGAATTGATGGATTAATCAACTTTAAATTTACATCTAAATTTGTTTAAATTATTGTAAATGGTTAAGAAATCAAAATGATAGAAGTTGTAAAATTTTAAATTTAAACTGAAAAAGTGACTTAATTAATTTAATATTAATTTATTTAATTAACTAAAATATAGCCATTTTGGCCACTGACTCAGATTTCGACGAAACCAGTTTCATCGGATCCGTAACAGTAAATTATTGCAAGATTTCAAGTCTCGTAGCGATCGGACTTGTCGTTTGATCGTACGGACTCGAAACGCCCAGAAATCAATTTAATTAAAATCAATTTGAAATAAGCTGATTTTGGCATAACTTCTTCATACGATGGAATTAGTACTTGAAACCTGTTCCATTGAATTTAAAATATTTGAAAGCATCTATTTTGATATATGGGTTGACCCATTTTCGTGTCGTAGTCGAAACGGGCTTTTCGGGCCATTTATCGTTCAACGTTATAATCAAATCTTGTCCATTCATCTCAATTCCGACCTACCTATAAATAACCTATTATAAACCCTAGTATTCCTCAACTTAGTTTGTCTTTATGTACAATTTCATTTGTTCCTCTCTTTCCAATGGCAGACAAACCCTAATTCCCAATTGCAAATTCAAAATCAAAACCAAATCAAAAATTCAATCTCCTCAAACAATAGCGAATTATATATCGATTTGAAGCTCTCGACGAGCGCATCTCAGATCTTCAGTTCGTTTTTCGTTTTGGTTCATCGTTTGTTCAGTAAACTTCGAACTATTCACAACCGTTCACTGACCCTCGATCAAACTTGTCCGATCGTCGAATCGATTTGTGGGTATTGAAGAGTGGACCGAGGGGACTTCATCTGCATAGTTTTTGCGTCGAATCAACGGTGGGATGCTCGGCAATTATTTCGATTAGGGTTATTCAAAAAGTGGTGGCGGCTGGGTTTATTGGCAACGTCGGTCGACGTTCGGAGGTGGGCCTTTGGGGATGATTGGCGGTCGAGGGGAGCAGTCACCACGTGGAAGTGGACTGGCCGAGGCGCGCGCGACAATGGTTCGGAGGTGGCAGTTTTCGTCGAATTCGAACGGGGCTGAGCTGTAGGGTTTCGTTAGAGAAATGAATGACGTGGCAAGTTTCTATTAGGCATTTTTTTTCTAAATTATTTATTTCTATTTTGTTTTCAAATGATCTAATGTGTATAACTTTCACATACGAGGTCCAATTCACGCGCGGTTTTCTCCGCTAGGATCGTATTGAAATTTCGGAGATTTTGACACTAGTTTGGACAAATTCTGAGACCATCCAAATTTTAGGCTTAAATTGAATTTAAATTCGATTTGAATTCAAAGGTGAGTGTTTTAACCCACTCACAACTTCTAAAATTTCTTTTGTTTGTTAAATTAAATTTATGATGTGATTAGAAATTTATTTATGACTTTTTGGTATATTTTAAATCATCATCTCGGTTAAATTGAATTTATTTGAGTTAAATCGTTATTTAATTTATTATTGAATATAAATTGCTAGTTAAATACATGTTATTGATTATCAGTTCTATATTGATATTTATTGATTGATTTGGATGATATTTGTAACGGATGTTGATAGTTGATATTGGATGAATGGATGTTTTATTTTATATCGCTATAAACTGCAAGTTCACTATGGGTTGAAATGATACATACCTGAATAGACAATAGATTAAGAAAAAATCTTTATGGGTTGAAATGATAGACTCGAGCGATTTTATGGATTTTATTTTAATTCGGGATTGTGGTTTGAAATGATATATAACCGTAACATTGTAAATTGCGGATTGAAATAATAAATATCCATATCTCTTGACCCTAGGGTAGAGAATTATATACGGACACCGGATTGGTTAAATTTAAATGATTTTGAATCCCTAAATTTTACATTGAGTTAAAGGATATTTTGAAATAAAATTTGGGTTATATAAATCGAATTTTTATCGAACTTCGAGTTTTATATTAAAATCGAATTGTTTTGTATGAATTGTTAAAGGAATAAAATTGAAATTTTATAGTGAATTTGAAATATAAGCGAAGTTTATCGAAATTGAGTTACTAAAAAATTGTTGAAGTATAAATTTGAAATATATTGAAACTAGAGTAATTAAACCGATGTTTCAACATCGATTTGAAGCGATATTGAATTAAATATTTATTTAGAATTCTGAATCGGAAAAATTTGAAATTGGGTTTTGGGACATTGTAATTGTCAAAATGTGTTGGAATGAAATGAATAGTTTAATTTGATATTAATTCCAAATTCATGTTTTAATATAAACTATTTTAAAATATATTATTTCAAAATTTCTAATTATTAAGATTTACAAAGTATTAAACTATTTTAACCTGTATGAATTATATTAAATCATTTTAACCTATTTTAAACCATTTAATTTATTTAAACTAATTAACCTATTTTAACTTATTTTAAATCTAATTAATCTATTTTAAAGCTATTTAATCTATTTTAATTATATTTAATCTATTTTAAATCTATATTAACTATTTATAACTATTTAAAACTATTTACTTATAAATTCCAAACTAAGTAAAATGGATGTGTTTATATTCAGATTCTCGATTTTTTTAAGTGAATGGGGTTAAGCGACATTATAACCTAAGTTGGAATTAAATAACATATTTGGTTTAATATGATATTTTGAAATGAGAGTTTAACCTATTTTGGAAACACGACTTTTGAAAGGAAATATAATTTCGAACTATGATTTCAAATGTGAAATGATTTCGAAGGTAAATATAAGTAATGATTTCAAAATGATATGATTTGAATTGAATATGATATTTTGATATCAATTAAGAAATGGTTTTGGAAATGTAAAAGAACCATCTGGTGTGTAATAAGCGATTGGTTGTTAAAGAGACCGGGATCGGATATGGGCATACTCTCTGTCGATATCGAAAACTACTTTGAAAACTGTGTACGCGGTGGAGATTCCAGAATGAAGTAGGATGGTGGCGACGATCCTATATGAGGTATATACGTGGACTTGACTCCCATGAGTTGCCTTAAGGTGGCTAAAACAGGAGAAATCGACGGGCTAAGTGAAGTCATTCCTCCGATCGGGCACACTCCTCAATCTATATTCCGACTTTGCAATTTATTTGGTGGCCACCCTTCGATTTTACTCGGGAGTGTGTTTTGAGGTGGGCGGTGGCAGCTGCTGTGCATTACCACCAGTCCGGAAGTGTAATTGGTATATCTACCATGGCATTGCCTAGTTGTGCCATGTCACCTACCCTAGCGCGCCTTCTACGAGTTTGGTTTGTACCATACCTATAGAGTGCCCTCTAACGACACCCAGTTTACGAGTTGGATTACGGTACTATATAGACTATGGGAAATAAAAATGTGTTAAGGGGAAAATGTAATGCATTAACGCTATTTTAGGAGTTTATATTACTGTAGACATACTATAATAGCGTATTGTACCACATAGTAGAAAGTTTAACGGATCCTTAGGAGATGTGAATCCCGAACATCTCTTAAGTTACTGCACTCACGTTAGACACTGGATAGGAGATGTCAAACCCCATAATTTCATCTTAAAATATCCAACATCACTCAGTACTTACTACAATGGAAATTTTTAAAATATCAATACATACAAATTTCATCTTTTAAGCTCTTATCTATCTAATTCTAGCATGCTATAATCTTCTTCTCAATGCCTTGCTTCTACTCCTACCTAGAGGCTGCTGTTCCTGAAAAAGCATTTGAAGCTGCCTCATTTTAAATGAGACACCCCAGATGCCATTAGCACACTAGGGTCAGACACATGTCTAGTATGAGAAAATCCACTAAAGCAATTAATTAATTAAGTTAAAATTGAATTAAGTACATATAAATATAGTTCTGTCCTTTTGAAAACAAGTAATACTTGTGTGCATGTTCTGTGTCATTGTGCATGTGCACACTTTAATCTTTCTTTCCAGAGACTTTGTATAGATATGGCACATACATTCAGGCATACAATTCAGTCATAAATCAAATAATCATTCACACAAAACAGAAAAATAACCAACATGAGTTAAATCATTTATTCCCTCCTCATATTTCATTTCTGGGAAAACTCTAGTTCCTCATCATGTCAAATCTTCTTCCCTTGATATATTTATCTACCCTGGTCTCATCTGCAATTTTATGAATCAATGGACACACTATAATGAACTAATTCACTCCATTACACAAAGATCTCAGGACTTAAACAAGCCATGTGTCAACTTGCATTACTCAAGAACACAAGTCATTCCTGCAGTAATCTTGACCCCATTTCCTAATCAAGTACTCAAGTACTTTCTCTTTTTAAATTTTTCAGGGCAAACCCAAGCAGTGAGTCATTTTACAAAAACAAGCATTCATCTCATAGCATTCCTCATCATTCACATAAACAAATAGAGGCAATCAAGCAATTTAAGTATTGGTACTTATTAAAGCATGTTTTTGCAATTTAAAAGAGGTATAGACAACTAACATTGGTTTATGCTCTATGGGAAGATTTGGTTGCAAACATCTGTGCTTTAGTTAAACTCAGATTTGACCAAGCTTCCTAAATCACAAAATCTATTTGCTAGGTGGTTATTGTATATTTTCTTTGAATTAGGAGTATCAGCACATAGGCAAGCCTATTGCACTCCTAATTCCTTTTTTTTATCTTAAGCCTCAGCACATATACATATGTATATTGCAGCCCATATGCTCATCAATTCTTCTGGGTTGAGCCAAAACCAACACTACTTGCTTATATTCAACATTTTATTTTCTGGGTATTTATTTATATTTCTAACCAGTATCATGTCAGAAAGAGATCTGGGTTTTTAAGATACTTATTCATTGTTTCCTGGAGATTTGACCAGGCAACTAGTACTCGGCAATAAGTGCTCGGCATCAGAGGGTGTCCGGCATCTAGGAGTGTTCGGCGTAGCACTTGCCATCCAGGAGTGTTCGGTGAAGCAACTGTCATCCATGAGTACTCGACGTAGTACTCGGCATCCATAGTGTCCGGCGTCAAGGAGTGTTCGGCGTAGTACTCAGCAGTGTTCGGCGTCAACTGGCACTCAACGTCAACCAACGCTCGGCATCAAGATTGCTCCGCACCAAGACTGCTCGGCATACGAGACTGCTCGGCATACGAGAGCACTCGACATCAAGAGCACTCGGCATCGAGACTACTCGGCGTAGTACTCGACATCAAGAGCACTCGGCATACGAGACTACTCGGCGTAGTACTCGGCGTAGAACTCGGCGATAGGATAACTCGGCAACGAGAGCGTTCGGCATTCAGAAGGCATTCAGTATGCACAACTACGCAAGGTAACGATATCATTCGACCTACATACATTTATCGGTCAAGAGCTTCGAACAGAGATACGCTCGGCTTCACTGCAACCATCCTACACTTCCCATACATCAGAAGCACCGTTCGACATGGGAAGGACCGTTCGACATGGAAGCGTTCGGCGTACCTGGTTCGGCATGCAGCGCCTGAGCTAGAGTGTTCAGCTATCAAGCCCACTTGGGTAGTCCAGCCCACTTTTGCCTATAAATAGAGGGGCAGGGTCACAGTGAAATGGATCCTTTTTTGGGAGAGAAAACACCGGGGAGACTCTGCCATTTTCAAGACTCATCTTCTCTACTTAACAACTTCATTCAAGTATTTGATTCACGAATTGTATTTATAATCAACTATAAAGAAGATCAATAAAGTTTAACCTCAAAGTGGACGTAGGCAATTACGCTGAACCACTATAAATTTGGTGTTCTTACTTTCTGTATTTAGATTAGCACTGTCTTCTCTGTTTAATTTGATTTCATCACTTATATCTCTTCACAATCTTCTTCTACGAGGTTAGTGACCAATTTTGGTGCTAACACTTTGGTGCTTTCACTGAGAATCGAATTCTCAGACCTCAAGGATCTGCTTTGAAGCTACTGGATTGAACAAATCCCCCAAAGAAGATCCGACTTACTGATAGGACATCCGTTGATTCTACTCAGAGTTCATACCAATAACTCTACAATGGCAAGACCACGTACCAGGTCAGCTTCACTTAATGCGGATGCCCGAGAGACTGCTAGCGTGCAACAAGCAGGACCTAGCAATCAACCAACGATCCCGAGTGCAGGGATTGCCGCTCAAGAACAGACTCCAGTTGTCACCAGAGTAGAGTTCAATGACTTGATGAGAGAACTTAGGGAAAGCAGGAGACAACTGGGAGAACAGATGCAAGCTAATGCCAACCTGATGGCACAACTCACTCAACAGCAGCAACAGAATGCTGGGGGCAATCCAGCTGCTTATTCCTCATCTGACAGCTCTACTTCTTCTGATGAACCACCCAGGCGTAGACGCCGTAAGACTGAAGCTGCAAGGGCGGATGCTGCTGTTCGAACAGCTGGAGACCGCGACCAAGCCAGAACTGGAAGCTTCAGAACCGGAGTACAGATGGAGGATGGAGCTCCAGATCACCAAAATGCTAACAATGTTGAGCCTCAAGACGCACGATTGGCAGATCGCCAGGAAAGGAGGCATCAGCATGGACAGGCGCGTAGAACTGACTCCAACCTCCCAGCTTCCATATAGACACCCGATCTGACAGCCATGATCAGGCAACTGATGAAAGAAAATCAGGGCTTATCAAATGACGACTGGGGAGTGTCAAGAAGTCATACTCCGTTCACGGATGTTGTGCTGCAAGCGGCGTACCCCAAGAAGTTTAGCATGCCAACCATTCCTGCATACGAAGGAAAGACTGACCCCAGACAACATGTAATGAGGTATGAATGGATGATGGATTCAGCCAGAGCAAATGATGCCACCAAGTGTAGGTGCTTCCCGATTACTCTATCTGGGATCGCTACTATGTGGTTCACCCGACTTCCTCCGCGATCTGTATCAAATTTCGAGGAGTTGGCAAAGAAGTTTATTGAGCAGTTCATGATACACACTACACGCCCGAAGGACGTGATGTCTCTGTCAAGTGTAATCCAAAATCCCGGAGAGTCGCTGAAGGAGTACTTACAAAGATTCCACGTTGCGGCAACTGAAGTCAGTAATCCCAATGACCATGCAATTCTAATGGCTGTAATGAGAGGTGTAGATCCAGATTCTGAGTTTGGAGACTGGCTGGCAGGAAAACCTCCGGCTACGCTAGAGCGTTTCTACTCCAAGGCACACCAGTTCATAAGAAGAGAGGAAGCTAGGTGGGTACGACGAGATAAGGCACCGGGACCTGCCCAAGAGTCAAGCAAGAGCAACATTGCTGTGAAGCAATCTGGAGACAATTCGGGAAAGGTCCAAGTCAATGTCCAGAGTAAGCCTGTGCTGCCCAAAGAGTCCGGAGGAAGAAGTCAAGGAAAGAGGAAAGAAGCGGGAAAGTGGAAGTCGAGAATTCCCAGCTACAGCGAGTACACTCCGCTAAACGCCCCACTTGAGAACATCTACCTATCCACCTGCAATACTTTTCAATACCGAAAGCCGCGCCCGAAAGAATCAACCGAGGAACAGAAGCGGACTGCGAAATATTGCCGCTTCCATGAAACTTATGGACACAACACGGAAGAGTGCAGACACCTGCATGACGCTATCGAGAAATTGATCAGACAAAAGAAGTTGCAAGAATTTGTAAAGGATCCACAGGAAGGAGGACAGGGGATGTCCAACCCAGGTCGTGAACCGGCTCCTCGTCATCCTGAGGAGCCTGCCCGGACTGTTGGAAGACTGGTCATAAATACAATTATCGGCGGACCTCATCCCGCAGATAAGAACTGGCAAGAGATGGAACGATATGCAAGCTCCTTGAAGCATGCAGATTTTGAGTGCTGTTTGAACGTAGAGGACGGGGCCCCTGCTAAGCAGCAGCGCGTGATGACAGACGATATTGTGTTCAGGAACAGAGACGCTGATCAGGTAGAGGCTCCGACCATCGATCCCATGGTCATATCTGCAACGATCGGACCAGCATATGTAAAAAGAATTTTGATTGATTGTGGAAGTTCAGTCAACATCATCTTCAAGAAGGCCTACGATCAGATGAAGCTAGAGACAAAAGACTTGAAACCATCCAAAGCTCGTATCCACGGCTTTAACGGCGCTGCCACTGATGCAGTAGGATATGTCGAGTTACCAGTTGAACTGGGACAAGGCGAGCGTCGGAGGGTACGAATTCTACCCTTTGTAGTTTTGGATGTGGACTCTCCGTATAATGTTTTCTTGGGTCGGCCGGCCTTGGCTGAATTTAGGGCGGCATTAGCCCCGTGGTGCTTAACTTTGAAGTTTCCGACTGACAAAGGAGTAGGCATTGTTCACGGTGACCAAGCAGCTGGTCGTTCCTGTTATGTGGCCGAGCTCCGAGAGGCCCACCGGAGGGAGAAGGGAAAGGTTGCGGACAACCCCGTCCGCATCCTCAATGCGGATAATTGACAAGTAGCGCCCGAGCCCTGGCTCGGGCATAGTTCTCGGATCTACGGAGATATAGATCCGAGAGACGACGATGAGAAATCCAGGGAAGAGAAGGCGGCACCGGCTGAATTAACAATTGACATTTCAGTTAGCCGTGACGACCCCTCGCGAATACTGAAGATCGGATCATAGCTTGGCCCCGCAATGACTGAAGACCTTGGCGACTTCCTCCGGGCGAATCTTGATGTTTTCGCCTGGACGCATTCTGATATGTGTGGGATTTCTCCCGCCATCACGAGTCATATGTTGAACATAGACCCGAAATACGTCCCAGTCAAGCAAAAAAGGAGAGGAATGGATCCAGAGAGATCCGCCGCTCTTGGAGAGGAGGTGGACAAACTCAAGGCGAATGGGTTCGTCCGCGACGCCCTCTACCCTGAATGGGTATCCAACCCCGTGCTAGTAAAGAAGGCGAATGGCAAATGGAGGACTTGCGTAGATTATTCCGACTTGAACAAAGCATGCCCAAAGGACAGTTTCCCATTGCCTAGGATCGATCAGTTGGTCGACTCCACCGCAGGACACGAGCTGTTGTCATTCATGGACGCGTACTCAGGATACAACGAAATCCCAATGCATATTCCGGATCAAGAACACACCAGCTTCGTTACAAATGTCGGACTGTATTGCTATGTAGTGATGCCCTTTGGATTGAAGAATGCTGGAGCGACTTATCAACGTTTGGTGAATCGAATGTTCAAGGACCAGCTGGGTAAAACCATGGAAGTCTATGTGGACGACATGCTCGTGAAGTCACGACGGTCAAACGACCACATTCAAGACTTAGCTGAAATGTTTAACATACTCAGGTTTTATGGAATGAAGATCAACCCGTTGAAGTGTTCTTTTGGCGTTGCATCAGGGAAGTTTTTGGGATTCATCGTCAACGCTAGGGGAATCGAAGCCAACCCAGAAAAGATCCAAGCTATTCGAGATGTACAAGCGCCCAGGACTATAAAGCAGGTACAGAGCTTGAACGGAAAAGTAGCTGCGCTGAGTCGATTTATATCCAAGGCAACTGACAAGTGCATCTCGTTCTTTGACATAATAAAGAAAGGAAAGAGAAATTTTGAATGGACGTCTAGCTGTGAGGAAGCGTTCCGGAATCTGGTAAGGCATCTGGAAAGCCCACCAATGCTATCAAAACCAGTTGACCATGAGATGTTGTACGTTTACTTGGCTATATCCCCTCATGCGATAAGCGCAGCTTTGGTTCGTGAGGAGGATCGAGTCCAGAAGCCGGTGTATTATGTTAGCAAGCGTTTAACGGGGGCATTGAAGAATTACCCTAAAATCGAGAAATTGGCTTACTGCTTGGTGATTGCATCACGCAAGCTGCGCCCATACTTTCAAGCGCATTCAATCGGTGTTTATACCGATCAACCCCTGAGGCAGGTACTCCAACGACGGGAAACTTCTGGAAGATTGCTAAAATGGAACATCGAGTTGAGCCAGTTCGATATCGCGTACTTACCACGGAGAGCCATCCGAGGGCAAGCGTTAGCAGACTTCATCGCTGAATTTACCATACCCATCAAACCGGACGATCACGACATCATTCCCCCCGTTCGATTGAAATTATACACTGACGGTGCATCAAACGACCGTTGTTCCGGCGCAGGCGTGGTTCTTATAACTCTGGAAAACCGATCAATCTGTTATGCCCTGAAGCTCGATTTCCCGGCTACGAACAACGAAGCTGAATATGAAGCACTGATCGTTGGCTTGAAGCTCATCAAAGAACTCGGGATCGAATCAGTCGAAATCTTTTGTGACTCGCAGTTGGTGGTTTACCAAGTACGAGGAGACTACCAAGCAAAGGGACGAAAGCTTGCTCCGTACCTCGTTCAAGTCCAAGAACTACTATCAAATCTTGAGCGTTATGACATTTCACATATCCCGCGAGAACATAACAAAGAAGCCGACTTGTTGGCTAAGTTCGCAAGTACCGACGATGCTCAACAAATGGGATTGTATCCCGTTGAAGTCTTGCATGCCCCGAGCATAGACGAGATGAAAGTCGATCGCGTGATGGGAACAGAAATCGAGAAGGAGTCATGGATAACCCCATTCAAACTGTACCTGACAACCGGGGCTTTACCAGAAAAAAGAAGCGAAAGACGACAGGTCCTTCGAAAGGCTGCGCGGTACGTAATGCAAGGTGGATCCATGTATCGAAAAGGATTCTCAGTCCCATTATTACGGTGCATCGCTCATGATGAAACAAAGCGAGTCTTGAGGGAAGTTCACGAAGGGGAATGCGGCGACCATACTGGGGGGCAAACGCTAGCAAAGAAGATCCTCCGCTATGGATATTACTGGCCCACCGTAAACCGGGATGCCGCGGACTACGCAAGAAAATGCGACAAATGTCAAAGATATGCAAAATCCCGAGGGCTCCAT
Source organism: Allium fistulosum (assembly GCA_030737815.1). Lineage (NCBI taxonomy): Eukaryota > Viridiplantae > Streptophyta > Magnoliopsida > Asparagales > Amaryllidaceae > Allium > Allium fistulosum. Next base: position 1,154,087,806 of record CM060905.1, read on the forward strand.
CAACGGAACTCACACAAATGATCATTCCATGGCCATTTGCGATCTGGGGAATCGACATAATCGGCTCTTTGCCTTTATCCAAAGGTGGTGCGAAATATGCAATAGTTGCAGTCGACTATTTCACGAAATGGGCTGAGGCAGAACCTTTGGCCACTATCACCTCTAAGAAGGTCATTAACTTCGTTGTACGAAACATTATATGCCGCTTTGGCCTTCCACGCACCATTGTTACGGACAACGGAACGCAATTTGAAAGTAGAGAGTTCAAAGAGTTCTGTTTGAAGTACGGCATCGAGAAAAAGTTCGCCGACGTTGCGCACCCAAAAGCTAACGGACAAGTCGAGGCCGTTAACAAAATAGTCAAGTCCATATTGAAGAAGCGTCTAGAGAAGGTTGGAGGCAAGTGGGTAGATGAGCTCCCGACAGCATTATGGGCGTATAGAACTACCCACAAGTCCGCGACCGGCCACACTCCGTTCGCCTTGGCATACGGCTCTGAAGCCGTTATACCCGTGGAGCTTGAAGTTCCATCGCACCGAGTGACATACTATGATCCCAAGACGAACCAAAACCTCTTGCTGGAATCACTGGACTGCATCGATGAAAAGCGGGAAGAAGCTAAATTAAGGGCGGCGGCGCACAGACATCGAGTCAAGCGTTACTACGACGATAGAGTCCGCCCAAGAATCTTTGATGTGGGAGATCTCGTTCTGAAACGAGTCTTCCCGGTACCATCACGCATGAATCCCAGCTGGGAAGGTCCATACGCCATTGAACGGAAGCTTGGAGAAGGAACATTCAAGCTAGCGACCGTTGATGGCGCGACACTCCCCCGAGCATGGAACAGTGAACATTTGCGGCACTATTACATTTAGCATGTTTTCCTTTCTTGTTGTAGGCACTATTGTTTCCTGCATGTTTCCATTCAATAATGACTTAGTTTACTTTTAAAGTTGTAATCAAGCAATTTAGTTGATTTTCATTAATAAAGGCTTGAAGCCACATTTTCTATGAAGTTTCTATATCTCTTAATTGGATGATAAATTACATTATCCTGCACGACATACAGACTCGTACGAACGATTCCGAATCTCCGAATCCCCAGAGTGCGGATCGGAGTACTCTAAGTCCCCAGAGCGCGGACTAGAGTATAAACGATTCCGAATCTCCGAATCCCCAGAGCGCGGATCGGAGTACTCTAAGTCCCTAGAGCGCGGACTAAAGTATAAACGATTCCAAATCTCCGAATCCCCAGAGTGCGGAGCGGAGTACTCTAAGTCCCCAGAGCATGGACTAGAGTATAAACGACTTCCAATCTCCGAATCCCCAAAGTGCGGAGCGGAGTACTCTAAGTCCCCAGAGCACGGACTAGAGTATAAGCGACTTCCAAATCTCCGAATCCCCAGAGTGCGGAGCGGAGTACTCTAAGTCCCCAGAGCGCGGACTAGAGTATAAGCGACTTCCATTCTCCGAATCCCCAGAGTGCGGAGAGGAGTACTCTAAGTCCCCAGAGCACGGACTAGAGTATAAACGACTTCCAATCTCCGAATCCCCAGAGTGCGGAGCGGAGTACTCTAAGTCCCCAGAGCGTGGACTAGAGTATAAACGACTTCAAATCTCCGAATCCCCAGAGTGCGGAGCGGAGTACTCTGAGTCCCCAGAGTGCGGGCTAGAGTATAAACGATTTCAAATCTCCGGATCCCCAGAGTGCGGAGCGGAGCACTCTAAGTCCCCAGAGCGTGGACTAGAGTATAATCGATCTCAAATCTCCGAGTTCCCGGAGCGCAGAATCGGAGAGAGTCCAAGTACTCAAGAACGGACCGGGAGATAATGCAACTCATGAGAACTTGAGTTATGGCTACAGTTAGTCAACAAACCAAAGAAAGACAAGAGAATCATTCAAGCAATAAAGAAACTAAAATTTTATTCGATAAGTCCAAAACGGGGATACATGATCACTCCTACAAAATTCAGACCTCTCTATACAAACTGCAAGTTGTGAAAGATAAAAGCAGCTACAAGACTTAAGCAAAAAACTCGTTGAACGAGTGTATCGATTATTTCTTCGACTTCTTCTTTTTGTCTTCCTTTGATGTTTCCGACGACTCCTCTCCCTCACGTTTTTTCTTGTACTTTTTGCTTGCTAGAGAAACGGAGTCAGGAGTAGGAGACGGAACATCTAGTGGTTTGGACCTGCCCGGGAGAATGATTTTCAAAGGTCTGTTCCGCGGGTCAATGAGTTCCAGTATTTCAGACTCGACTTTGACTTTGACTTTTCTCTTCTCCTCGTCGGTAAGACAGTCCTTCATGCTCATCTCTGAAGTATGCTCAGAGGCGCTAGTGATTTCAATTTCATCGCTTCCTTCGACAGGAGACGAAGTATCAAGTTTGTCATCATCAAGCGCCCCGATCACTTGGGCGTCGGGACCGGGAGTTACCCTTGCGTGAGCAACATCGCTTGTTTTCCCCGCTTCCTCTTTGGCGTCATCGCTCCTCGGAGTTGGCTCGGCGTCAGAACAACCTGCACGAAAATATGAGAAATGGGCATTAGAACGAATAACCGTTGCTGAAAAATGACGGGATCTCTTCGACTTCTAGAGAAAGAAGAATTTCCTACCAGGATCTGGTTGGCTATCGGTGGCGCGTGGGGTTTCACCCTCCAGGATAGGTGACAGCACATGAACGCCGAGCCCAGGATCTTCGTGATCATAACTGGCATGCTGCTCGAATGGATCAAGCGTCGACCGACCGGCCGATTGAGTAGCATAAGGAGCGGCGATGTGAGGAGTAGTAGCATCGACCTCTGACGGGCCGGCCTCGTCGTTCTTCTTTTTCGAAGGGGAAGAGCCTTTGCCATAAAGAGCAAATGCTGCGGATAAGTCCGATGGCTCATTCCCCCTCAAGAACTCCTTCACCAATGCATCCTCGTCGACCTCTTCGGGGCCCGACTCGACTTTCCTGATCTTTATCAGAGTTTCCCATGCCTCAGCCAGGGATTCGAGGTAGCCGTCGCCCAAGAATGTTAAGTCACGGTGCATAAGGACGCGGGCTCCGTACTCGGCAATCAACGGGTCAAACATACTTTTGACCTCTTCCCTGCCGGCGAGAATGTTAAGTCAAGGCGAGAATCAAGCTCCTCCACAGCCATTCTTTTGCCCTCCTCACGGGCCTCATCCTTCATTTTCTCGACCCCGGCAAGTTCGTTGTCGAGCTTTGTCTTCAGGAGTCGGGTAGCAACAATCTCATCACAATATCGCTGTGATTCTTCCTGAGCAGCTATTTTGTCTCCTTTCTCCTTGGAGAGTTGTTCTTTCAGCTCTTTGACTTGAGTAGCAAGCGCGTCCCTTTCTTTTTGGACAGAGTCTTTTTCTAGGGCAAGGGCGCCGCTGCGCTGAACTGCTTCGTCAAGCTCCTTTTTGTGAGCCACCTCTAAGCGAGTAACTGCCTCAGCAGTATCTTTCGCACCTTGTTCAGCGGCTTCTAGCTTTGACTTATATGAAGCGAGATCTTCGTCTTGGAGTTTGATGATTTTCTTATCGCTGTCAGCCTCCAGATTGACAGTCAATCTCGTGTTGACGCTCGACAGATACTTCCGAGATCTTCTCCACCTAGTGCACGAATGCGTCATGTTGAACATAGACGTCATTGTTGCAGGCAATGGCACTTTGCTTCACGTGCCCAGGAATGTGATGGATGGCTGGGAGGAATTTCAAGCCATCAAAACAGATTTTCGGAAACTTGGCCTTAAGGTTGACCATCTTTTCCGCAACAGTTGGGTCCACGGCAGGAATAGGAGGAGGAGGCTTAGAGAATTCCATTCTTTTATGTTGCTCTCGAACTTGCCTCGTACTCGATGAACTGGAATGTTGTTCTCGAGCAGCATCAGACTGATAACCCTTCTGCAAAGACTTCTCTTTATCCGGCTCAGTTGGAGGAGGAAGATCGCGGGACTGGGAAGATTGAGAGTGTGCTTTCTTGCGGTGAGACGACTCGCGAGGACGGTTGTCCCTATCTTCATAATCACCTCGGTCCCTGCGTCTGCCTGAACCGGAATCCCGTCCGGAGTGATGGAATATAGAAGACCCCTGGAGGCGATCAAGTCCGTGTGAGCGGCCCATATCACCTGCAAAGAATGGAGATAACAACGAGTTAAGGAGAATTCACGAATTAAAAAGACTTGGAGTATATTATGGAATGCGCATGTGCGTGTGTGTCCTAGTGTTCCCCCCGACAGACCCGTTCGTTTATCTTTGCTAATCGGAGTATTGTCTCCTTGAGCCGGGAGTTGAACTCCTACATTGCCTCTAGTGGGTGAAGAGAATTTGAGAGCTTCAGGATCATCGAATCCGTAATTAAGTAAATCATCGGGAATGGACAAGTTGGACAGACCCCTCAAAGAACTTTCCAGGTGCAGCGAAGAAGCCTCTTTCTCAGGAAGGATAGGCGTAATTTTGAGGTGCCACCAACTTTCTCCTTTCGAACCGTATATTTCAACTTCTTCTTTCCCTTCGAAGGGGAGGATGATGTCTCAATATCCTGAACTTCGATTGCCAGATTCCAAGCGGGACCCACGTTCTCGCCCTGAGTTTCGGGGGCATCATCCTCTTTACGCTCGCCTTCTTCGTGCATGTCGGGAGCGCGACGCGACGACGGTCCGGCAAGTTTTTTCCCTTTACCAGATGGAGGTTGGGAATTGTAACACCTTCTGGAAGGCTGATCCGACGACCGGGGGCTAGCAAGCCGAACCCCGACAGCGATTCATTTGAAATGATAGTCCGGATGTCTCGATCCTCAGCAGGAAGAGCTCTAATGGCTTCAAAAGGCTCAGAATATCCTCGGCCTTCCGGACGTAGGTTGATACCTGAAAAGATGAAATGAAGAGTTAGGAAAAGCATGACTCCAATTAAATACGAATAACGATTCGGCAGAGAGACTTACTGCCTTCAACCCATCTCCTAGCGAAACCAGAAGGGCAGCGCACATAGAACCATTCCTGTTTGTACAGGGCGAATTTGCTACAGGCCCCTGTCAAGATCTGGCACTTGTGGTATGGCTCGAGGAACATAAAAGAAGGGCTATCTTTCCGTCTCTTGAACATATAAATGTATCGGATATCACCGGGGGTCGGAGGTCTGGAAAAGACGGCCATGAAAAGTAAATAAGTCCCATATAGAATTGCATGGCCATTCGGGTGCAGCTGCGACGGAGCTATGTCTATATACTACAGCACATCCCGGAGAAATAAATTGAATGGAGGCACGCTGCCCATCCAACACATGAACTTGTTGCAGGCAGTGTACCCGACTGGGGGCAGATGAGGGCGGTCGTGTCTCGAAGGAACTAACACGTCAGCAAAGGGAATCCCGTGAATGGAGCATATCCGTCGCAGAGCAGCCTCGTTGATCTTCGAGGCTTGAGAATCAATCGAATTGTCTAGTAAGATGGTTGACTCCAGAGCATCAGGCGCCAAGTTATGTGCGGGAGAGGTTGACGGGTTAGAAGTATCTGCGGCTCCTTGCCTCGATGACGGCCCAGGCCTGTCGGATATGGTGGCGGAGCTAGATTTTCTCGACATCCCAAATAAATAACTAAGTGCTTGAGAGAGCTATACTCAAAAAATGTTGAACGTTAGAATTAGCAACACGAGTTTTCCCCCCCACGTGGTGTGTGAACTAGTGAAAACAATTGTGTACAAGCAGTGAGATTTTAAAGATATAATGATTAGCTTCGAATCGCCGCCTTCGAAGACCGTCATCGCTGACCGTCCCAAAAAGCTTGCCTTGAGGCGATTAAAGTTCCAGATTCAGAAAACATGTGGTTTATGAAGTGTCCGGCGTAAGTCTAATTTGACATTTATATCGTTCGGCATTTAATTGTTGTTCGGCATGCATCTTGGTTCGGTCAAGTCATAGTCAAGTGTTCGGCTAAAGTCCTGGCCCGGCTAAAAGCTTCGTTCGGTTAAAGACATTGTCCAGTCAAAGGTTCTGTTCGGCATTAAAATTGTTCGACATGTATATGTTTGTTCGGCATATAACTACTATTCGACATGTCTAAGTCCTGTTCGGTGTATATGTGCGTTCGGCGTGACTAAGTCCTGTTCGGTGTATATGTGCGTTCGGCGTGACTATGTCCTGTTCGGTGTATACGTTCGTTCGGCATGTCTATGTACTGATCGGCACGATAGTTGTTCGGCGATTATGTCGTTCGGCTAAAGGTTATTCAGCGAATGCGTCTATTCGGCATTAGGATAGTGTTCGGCTTAAGTTCGTTCGGCTAGAGTAGAGCTCCGCCTTAGATCATAACTCCACCCTGCTCCCACTCCATTTACGCCGAACGACAGAGACAGATCGCCCGATGCAGGTTACGCCGTTCGACTCCCCATCTACCTTTTTCTTCTTCCAATCTTGATCAGCGCAAAGGAGCTAGGCTCAACTCCCATGCACCGTTCGGCGATTCCAAACGAGCGAACCACTCCCACTAGCCACGCGTTTACAACTAAAGGAAATACTCTGTTTCCATAAGATGAACCTAAAATGGAAGTAGTGCAATTGTTAGAGGAAGGATACCTAATTCGACGATCGAAGTTGAGAATGGATTATATAGGCTTTATATCTGATAGGATTGCAAATCTCTAAGAGTGATAATAAAGTAGACATAAAAGAAAATGGTGGAAGGGTGCCTGGTTATATAGAGGGAGGTAGAAGACGAAGAGGCTATACCCGGTAGAACCGGTCAATACCAGAGCGTTCGGCACACGAGGTACGCTCGGCTTCGAACGTATCGTTTGGCATCCCAACCTTGTTCGTCTCGCACCTCCTTCGCTAACATTCTTGAAGAGGTACCTCCGAGGTAGATTGTACCAGATTCAAAGCGCATCACGTTCGGCCACGCAATACACTTTGGGGGGCAAGTGTTTCCTGGGGATTTGACCAGGCAACTAGTACTCGGCAATAAGTGCTCGGCATCAGAGGGTGTCCGGCATCTAGGAGTGTTCGGCGTAGCACTTGCCATCCAGGAGTGTTCGGCGAAGCAACTGTCATCCATGAGTACTCGGCGTAGTACTCGGCATCCATAGTGTCCGACGTCCAGGAGTGTTCGGCGTAGTACTCAGCAGTGTTCGGCGTCAACTGGCACTCAATGTCAACCAACGCTCGGCATCAAGATTGCTCGGCACCAAGACTGCTCGGCATACGAGACTACTCGGCATACGAGAGCACTCTACATCAAGAGCACTCGGCATCGAGACTACTCGGCGTAGTACTCGGCAACAAGGGTACTCGGCGTCAAGTAGTGTTCGGCATCAACTGGCACTCGGCAACAACCTATGCTCATCGTCAACTAGTGTTCGGCATCCCATGGTACTCGGCATCCGGAGTACTCGGCATCCGGAGTACTCGGCATCCAGAGGCACTCGGCGTCAGTAGAACTCGGCGATAGGATAACTCGGCAACGAGAGCGTTCGGCATTCAGAAGGCATTCAGTATGCACAACTACGCAAGGTAACGATATCATTCGACCTACATACATTGATCGGTCAAGAGCTTCGAACAGAGATACGCTCGGCTTCACTGCAACCATCCTACACTTCCCATACATCAGAAGCACCGTTCGGCATGGGAAGGACCGTTCGGCATGGAAGCGTTCGGCGTACCTGGTTCGGCATGCAGCGCCTGGGCTAGGGCGTTCGGCTATCAAGCCCACTTGGGTAGTCCAGCCCACTTTTGCCTATAAATAGAGGGGCAGGGTCACCGTGAAATGGATCCTTTTTTGGGAGAGAAAACACCGGGGAGACTCTGCCATTTTCAAGACTCATCTTCTCTACTTAACAACTTCATTCAAGTATTTGATTCACGAATTGTATTTGTAATCAACTATAAAGAAGATCAATAAAGTTTAACCTCAAAGTGGACGTAGGCAATTACGCTGAACCACTATAAATTTGTGTTCTTACTTTCTGTATTTAGATTAGCACTGTTTTCTCTGTTTAATTTGATTTCATCACTTATGTCTCTTCACAATCTTCTTCTACGAGGTTAGTGACCAATTTTGGTGCTAACATTCATGCATACTAATCATATTTAGAATATTCACAAAATAAAACAACCAGAGCAACCATCTAGCATTAAAGCATCCTTAATTTCTGAAAGACAATCACATACACTTTTAAGAAAAATTAATTTATAACTGGCTGCCTTCATTAGGACTTAGTGCCTTAAGTTGTTGAGTGAGTTTTCTCACCTAGCTCTCTTCTTTGCTTCCTTAATTAATTGATAACTTCTGCCTTTAGCGTCAAGCTCTTTTCCTTCACTTGCCTTATGTTTTTATATGGTGTTTTTTTTTCAAAGTTCTTTTTGAGAAGGAGAGGAGGCTGCTGCTTATATATATACAGAGTTCTCCTTAAGGTTTTGGGTATTGGCTAAAGCCATTTTTGCCCACCAGAAAATTATGTTATCTGCATTTATTTGAACACAAGATTCTACCCTCCCCGGCTTAATTTGGTGATGAGGAAAGTGGTTATCTACTTTGGTTATTTTCAGAAATCCTACTTTTCCATAAAATGCTTTTTCTCTTGTCTATTTGCATGTTAAATGTGTGATCTGATTTCCAGCAATATTATACACATATTTCTTTCTTTCTTAGTTCAGCCCATACAAAAATACATTTTTGTTTTCCTCCCATTTTCTATTTTTAGCCTTCACTTTATTATCTGGTGTTTCCTTTTTTATTTATCCACCAGAGGAAAAACATATTTGTGTGTTTCATCTTACTAGTTTAAATTCTAATACTTAGTTAGTATACTTACATATATGCTTTACAGACAATAACTTATATACATATATACATCTATATTATTTTATACTGATACACATATGCACATGTATACTTAGTTATATTTCTGCATATAGCACATTTGAGGGTTTTCTTTATTTATCAGTAAATATAAATATATATATATACATATACATATATATATATACATTTTCCATACTTAGCATCATGTACTCATTCATAGTATCCAGGGATCTAGCTTTACTCATCTGTATTTTCTGTGCACAAATGCACATCATTTTATTATACCACATCAAGCTATCTCATCTTTCCCTTAAACATGGTTTTAAAAACTACTTAAAAATTATTTTAATCTTATTTATATTTTTCCAAGATAAATTCCTAAAAGCTTGGGTCATTACATACACCCCACCTTTTAGGAATTGTGTCCCACAATTTTTCCAAGCTTAAATCAGAGAACAAGTACTCCTCAACCACTTAGATTTCTAGTTCTATGATAATAACTAAAAATACATGCATCCAAAAGAAAAGCAAATTAAAAAAAATTTGATTTACCTCTAATCTGAAATAGCTTAGGGTAGTTCATCCTAACCTTGTCCTCTAATTCCCACGTGCAATCACTGGGATCAAGACTCCACTGTACTTTCACAAGTTTCAGTGATTTATTTCTTAATTTCTTCACATCCTTTGACAAAATCCCTACTGGATCTTTTTCATAAATCAAATTAGGATTTATCTACACTTGGGTTGGGGTCTCCAGAATTTCTGTCTTGTCATGTACCCACCTTCTCAGTTGTGATGCATGAAAAACATCATGTATGCCTTGCATGTTTTCTGGCAATTCCAACTTATATGCCAAGGAACCAATCCTTTCCAGAATTTTGTATGGTCCAATATATCTTGGGGTTAACTTGCCTTGTTTCCCAAATCTCAGCACATTTTCATAGGTGAGATTTTGATGAAAACAAAATTTCCCACTTCATATTCTACCTGCCTCCTTTTCCTGTCTGCAAATTTCTTTTGCCTATCTTGTGCTGCTGCCATTCTTCTTCTTATCAACTCAATTTTCTCCTTAGTTTCTTGTATGTACTCAGGCCCTAAAATAGCCCTTTCTCCTGCTTCTACCCAACAAACAGGTGACAAACAAGGCTTACCATATAAGGCTTCAAATGGAGCCATTCCTATGGTGCTTTGATAGCTGTTGTTGTATGTAAATTCAACTAGATGAAGATAATCTTCCCAGTTGCCCCCAAAATCCAATACACATGCTCTCAACATGTCCTCCAAAACCTTGTTTACTACCTCAGTCTGCCCATCTGACTGAGGATGGTAGGCAGTACTTAAGAATAGTTCACTCCCCATTGCTTCTTGAAAGCTTCTCCAGAATTTTGAGGTGAAGATGGTATCCCTATCACTCACAATGGTTTTGGGAATGCCATGCAATTTTACCACTTCCTTCATAAAAATTTGAGCTAATTTTGGTGCTGTCCTTTCTGACTTGACTGGGATGAAGTGTGCTACTTTGGTTAGCCTATCAACTATCACCCATATACTTGTATTTCCTCTCTTAGATCTAGGCAGCCCATCTATGAAATCCATAGATATATCTTCCCACTTCCACTGTGGTACACTAAGAGGCTGCATCAACCCTGATGGCCTTTAGGTTTCAGCCTTGACTTGTTGGCAAGTCATACATTTGGCAATGTATTTAGCTACATCTGATTTCATCCCCTTCCACCAGAAGTCTCTTTTCAAAGTTTGGTACATTTTTGTGTTGCCTGGGTGTATGGAGTATTTACTTCTGTGATATTCATTCAATATCTCTTTCTTTAATTCAGTGTCCTCTGGCACACACATCCTATTTTGGTATCTCATATAACCATTTTTATCAATATGGTGATTCATCACTTCCTCCCCTTTTAAGAGGAGAATTTTCTTCTCTAATAAGTTTGCATCCTGTTCTTGCATTTTTTCTACCTTCAGAATTAAATCTGGTTGAAGTGTCATTAAGCTTAACTTCCCTTTATTTTCTTGTGCACCATGCATCTGCTCATCAATGTGCACACAACCATTCTTCCCAATTTCTAACTCGGTTAGCAAAGACAAGTCCTTAAATTCTTCTATCATCATCATAGCCAATTTAGCATGCTGTCTACTTAGAGCATCTGCAACTTTGTTTGCTTTGCTTGGTGTATAGAGTATGTCAAAGTCATAGGCAGCTAAGAACTCCACCCATCTATGTTGCCTCATGTTCAAATCTTTTTGTGAAAATAAATATTTTAGAGACTTGTGGTCAGTGTAAAGTTCAAACTTAGTGCCTAACAAATAATGTCTCCAAAGTTTCAAAGCATATATCACTGCTGCTAATTCAAGATCATGTGTGGCATACCTAACTTTATGGGGTTTAAGTTGTCTGGATGCATATGCAATGACTTGGCCTTGTTGCATCAACACTGCACCCAAGCCAAATCCACTAGCATTAGTGTATACAATTAATTCTTCATTTCCATGAGGTACCTTTAAAATTGGAGCATTCACCAATGCCTCCTTCAACTGTTCAAAAGACTTTTCACATTTTTCTGACCAAACAAAAGCTTGGTTCTTCCTGGTTAGGTTAGTAAGTGGTGTAGAAATTTTTGAAAAATCTTTTATAAACCTCCTATAATACCCTACCATCCACATAAATGACCTCACTTCACTCACAGTGCTTGGCCTCTTCCATGCTTGAATAGCCACTACTTTATTGGGGTTCACATAAATTCCTTGGGCAGATATAACATGGCCAAGAAAATGCACTTCCTCTTTCCAAAATTCACATTTTGAGTATTTTGCCTTTAAGTCTTTTTCCCTTAGTCTAGACAAAACCATGTGCAGATGACTTTCGTGCTCTTCCATTGTTTTGGAATAAATTAAAATGTCATCTATAAAAATAAGCACAAACTTGTCTAAATAATCTCTAAAGGTTCTGTTCATTAAATCTACAAAGTATGATGGTAAATTGGTCAAGCCAAATGGCATAACCAAAAATTCATACAACCCATATCTAGTGTTAAAGGCAGTGTACTTGATGCTTGATTCTTCCACCTTCATTTGATGAAAACCAGATGCTAAATCTAGCCTAGAGAATACTCTTGCTCCAGCCAATTGATCAAAAAGATCATCTATTCTTGGCAGTGGGTATTTATTTTTAATGGTTACCTTGTTTAATTCCCTATAATCTATGCAGAGTCTCAAGGTACCAACTTGTTTCTTAACAAACACCACTGGTGCCCCCCAACAAGAATTACTGGGTCTTATAAAACCCTTATTTTCTAATTCCTCTAATTGTTTCTTTAATTCTTTTAGTTCATTTGGCCCCATTCTTGTTGGCTTTTTAATCACTGGGCTTGCTCCTGGAACTAAATGAATTTGGAATTCCACTGGCCTATGGTTTGGAACACCATTAACCTCCTCAAAAACATCCAAGTATTCATTGACTATGGGAATTTCCTCAATAATATGTTCACTGAAATCTTTACCCAAATCAATCAAATGACACAATTTTCTTCCCTTGGACACTTCACACAAAATTGTGATCCTCTGGCTTCCATGGTTTTGCAATGATATGGTGGATGAGTCTAAGTTAATTATGGCCTTGAATTGCCTTAACCAGTCTACTCCCAAAATAACACCTATATTTGGGTAATTTAAAACATATAAATTGGAAATAAAAGTATCTCCTCCTATGTTTAATCCCACATCCACACAGATCATGTTTAAAACACTAGAACTTCCCAGTGGACTTTGTATATGTAAAGGGGTTTCAACCAATATGCAACTTAATTTCAGCATTTTAACTAATTCATAGGAAATTAAGGAATGAGTTGCTCCAGTATCATATACTACTGCTATGGGTACATTACAAATAAATAGTGTACCTTCCACTTGACTGTGCTTCTCAGCATTGATCTCCACTGTTCTGCCTTTTTCTTCCAAGTTTGCTAATTTTCCTTGCTACTTATTCTCAGGACAATTTCTTTTCATGTGCCCTTCTTTCCCACATAAATAACACTTGAAGGCTCCTCCTTTCAATTCTGGACATCTTGGTTTGATATGTCCTTCTTTTCCACATTGATGACACACAATCTTCTTGGTTTCCTTAGCTTTAATATCCCCAGTAGACTTAGTACTGGCCTCTTCTTTCTTCTTATCATAAGGATGATATCTCCCCTTACCCTTCTTACTGTTATTGTTCTTGAAATTTTCTGAATTTTTCCCTTTCCTTGTCATGCTGCTCCAATCTCAAAGCTAAGTCTATCACGTGGTCAAAGGTCCTGTCAGCATAAGGTAACATAGCTCTGCTAAGTCCTGGGTTCAAACCTTTTATGTACCTATCATTTTTGGATGCTTCATCTGCCACAAGCATTGCTCCATATGTGGAAAGCCCTTCAAACTTTTGAGTGTATTCTGTGACAGTCATAGTTCCTTGCCTAAGTCTAATAAATTCTTCTAGCAAGGTAGTCTTAGCTGATGCTGGTACAAACCTTGCTTCCAACATCTCTTTGAATTGATTCCAAGTGATTTCATTCTCATTTCTTCCTGCAATGATTACTTCCCACCAGCTTAAAGCTACTCCTTTTAGCTGTCTCGAAGCCACTTGCCTCTTTCTTTGGTCATCAAGTTGCATGTCATTGAAAATTCTATCCAATGTTCTCAACCATGCTTGAATTTCCATAATACTCTCTGTCCCTTCAAAGCTTTTGCCTCCTAAATGAGTATATGTCTTAAGTAATTTTGAGAGTTCTTCATAGGGATATTCTTGCCTTTGTCCTGCTCCATCCCTAAATGCTCTCACCAAGTCTTGCAGATTGACCATTGGTGGTGCATTGGAAGATCATGCTCCCTGATTTGGCGGTCTTCCTACCATAGTTTGCTAATAATAATTTACATAGCTGGTTAGTTTGATTGGTAATTTTATTATTTCAGTGGTTTTATTTACACTGAAAACATTGTTACACATTTAGTCTCTTTAAATTTTATTTCTATCAGAGAACTTGATCTTTATTTCTGCTATGTTTAATAACATAGCTTTGATACCAAATGCAATGACCCTCTCTTTTCTACCTTCATTTTGTAAGGATTTTTTTTACAAAGTGATATATATATATATATATCATTTATTAACAAACATCTTTCCTAGGGTCATTTTCCTTTTTCCAATGAACAAACTTTATCCAGGATCAAAAGTTTTACCAATATAGATATATCAGTGCAACCACAAGGATATGCACACACATATGAAGATGCATGTGCCCCTCTTGCTCAATCAGGTTATGGCAAACAAGAGGTTACATTGATTGATTAAATTTAATCAATCCCCACATAGCTTTAATTTTTATTTATATAACAAAATCTTATTCATATAGGTAACAGTATGATTTTTAATCCTTGATAGCTTGCTGGATCCTCTATGAAATATGATCCATAAAAACCAGATAATTATGTTATGATTATCTATAAAAATTAATAGTGTAGTGTCTGTGCTCTGAAAATGATATAAGCTTCTATCATTTTCTATGTTTGCTTTCCTATAAAATCTACCTTATATGCAAACTCATATCTGGGATATTCTTAAGTGAATTATCATATTCTAGAAGCTTGATTCCTTGATACCAAAATACTAGACTAGATGAAATGCAGTCCGGGGTGAGTTTTCTGGGACATATGGATACTTAGCAAAGAAAGACATGGGTTAAATAGACTCTCTGTTTAGGCATATTTCAGAGGGTCTTAAAATGCATTTTGCTCAAAACTTTAGTAAAAAGAAATTCAGATTCATGTTAAAATTACAAAGGTACTGGTGTGACAATATCTGAACAAATCATGTCTGAACATGTATAAAATTACTAATATGGATCTAACTTCACCCTCCTATAAAATCCCTATTATGGATCTAACTTACAAAATTATAGATAAAACTTTTCAACATTCCAGATAATGAAACTCAGAGTCAAATTCTTAAAATACTTAACCAAATATCCAACATCACTCAATACTTACTACAATGGAAATTTTTAAATATCAATACATGCAAATTTCATCTTTTAAGCTCTTATCTATCTAATTCTAGCATGCTATAATCTTCTTCTCAATGCCTTGCTTCTACTCCTACCTAGAGGCTGCTGTTCCTGAAAAAGCATTTGAAGCTGCCTCATTTTAAATGAGACACCCAAGATGCCATTAGCACACTAGGGTCAGACACATGTTTGGTATGAGAAAATCCACTAAAGCAATTAATTAATTAAGTTAAAATTGAATTAAGTACATATACATATAGTTCTGCCCTTTTAAAAACAAGTAATACTTGTGTGCATGTTCTGTGTCATTGTGCATGTGCACGCTTTAATCTTTCTTTCCAGAGACTTTGTATAGATATGGCACATACATTCAGGCATACAATTCAGTCATAAATCAAATAATCATTCACACAAAACAGAAAAATAACCAACATGAGTTAAATCATTTATTCCCTCCTCATATTTCATTTTTGGGAAAACTCTAGTTCCTCATCATGTCAAATCTTCTTCCCTTGATATATTTATCTACCCTGGTCTCATCTGCAATTTTATGAATCAAAGGACACACTGTAATGAACTAATTCACTCCATTACACAAAGATCTCAGGACTTAAACAAGCCATGTGTCAACTTGCATTACTCAAGAACACAAGTCATTCCTGCAGTAATCTTGACCCCATTTCCTAATCAAGTTCTCGGGTACTTTCTCTTTTTAAATTTTTCAGGGCAAACCCAAGCAGTGAGTCATTTTACAAAAACAAGCATTCATCTCATAGCATTCCTCATCATTCACATAAACAAATAGAGGCAATCAAGCAATTTATGTATTGGTACTTATTAAAGCATGTTTTTGCAATTTAAAAGAGGTATAGACAACTAACATTGGTTTATGGCTCTATGGGAAGATTTGGTTGCAAACATCTGTGCTTTAGTTAAACTCAGATTTGACCAAGCTTCCTAAATCATAAAATCTATTTGCTAGGTGGTTATTGTATATTTTCTTTGAATCAGGAGTATCAGCACATAGGCAAGCCTATTGCACTCCTAATTCCTTTTTTTATCTTAAGCCTCAGCACATATACATATGTATATTGCAGCCCATATGCTCATCAATTCTTCTGGGTTGAGCCAAAACCAACACTACTTGCTTATATTCAACATTTTATTTTCTGGGTATTTATTTATATTTCTAACCAGTATCATGTCAGAAAGAGATCTGGGTTTTTAAGATACTTATTCATGCAAACTGATCATATTTAGAATATTCACAAAATAAAACAACCAGAGCAACCATCTAGCATTAAAGCATCCTTAATTTCTGAAAGACAATCACATACACTTTTAAGAAAAATTAATTTATAACTGGCTTCCTTCATTAGGACTTAGTGCCTTAAGTTGTTGAGTGAGTTTTCTCACCTAGCTCTCTTCTTTGCTTCCTTAATTAATTGATAACTTCTGCCTTTAGCCTCAAGCTCTTTTCCTTCACTTGCCTTATGTTTTTATATGGTGTTTTTTTTCAAAGTTCTTTTTGAGAAGGAGAGGAGGCTGCTGCTTATATATATACAGAGTTCTCCTTAGGGTTTTGGGTATTGGCTAAAGCCATTTTTGCCCACTAGAAAATTATGTTATCTGCATTTATTTGAACCCAAGATTCTACCCTCCCCGGCTTAATTTGGTGAAGAGAAAAGTGGTTATCTACTTTGGTTATTTTCAGAAATCCTACTTTTCCATAAAATGCTTTTTCTCTTGTCTATTTGCATGCTAAATGTGTGATCTGATTTCCAGCAATATTATACACATATTTCTTTCTTTCTTAGTTCAGCCCATACAAAAATACATTTTTGTTTTCCTCCCATTTTCTATTTTTAGCCTTCACTTTATTATCTGGTGTTTCCTTTTTTATTTATCCACCAGAGGAAAAACATATTTGTGTGTTTCATCTTACTAGTTTAAATTCTAATACTTAGTTAGTATACTTACATATATGCTTTACAGACAATAACTTATATACATATATACATCTATATTATTTTATACTGATACACATATGCACATGTATACTTAGTATATTTCTGCATATAGCACATTTGAGGGTTTTCTTTATTTATCAGTAAATATAAATATATATATATATATACATATACATATATATATATACATTTTCCATACTTAGCATCATGTACTCATTCATAGTATCCAAGGATCTAGCTTTACTCATGTGTATTTTCTGTGCACAAATGCACATCATTTTATTATACCACATCAAGCTATCTCATCTTTCCCTTAAACATGGTTTTAAAAACTACTTAAAAATTATTTTAATCTTATTTATATTTTTCCAAGATAAATTCCTAAAATCTTGGGTCATTACAAAGTATAATCAAATGTTTTGTATAAAACTTCCTGAACTGTTATTTGATTATTATATTTGGTCATTCCACTGCGAGATTCTGTTTTTTTTTCTTTCTCTGTCTTTTCTTACTCACTCCAATAACAATTCGCCCTTCTGTATGGTTTGAGTTGGCACGTGTGTCTGCTTAAAACGTATAAAAAGGCGGGATGTTACATTAATTGTGCGCATCAAACTTGAATTACCACAACCTCCTTCATTTCTTGTTTACCCCACTGCAAACTTACTCCAACAGTCATCCTTGAACCATCTTGCCAATACACAGACTACAACTTACCTCCAGCCTCTTCTCACCGCTTCTTTCCACCCATCACAAAACAATTGCATTAATTTCACACACCCTTCTGCATATCACTACCATATCCACTTCACGCAACAACATCCACCACAACCACTTCCACCACAACCAGACACCATTACATCATCAATTCCATCAACCATATTGCCTCTGGCTCATCACTGTCATCAACACTTACTCCTACTCAAACACATCACATAACCAATTCAAACTCCTCAACATAACTGCTCTGTCAAATATCACAACTTTCACCACCATTCATCTACAAAACTTCCTCCCCACACTTCTCTCATCAACTCGTTATTGTTGTCTCACATCCATTAATAAAACAGAACAACCATTGACCCACATAACAGTGCACATCGACCACTTCTACACTGTCATCTCCACAGACAAGCCTACACTTCAACCGTGTCATAACTGTGCATTCACCAAACAAACTACCACCCATCTACACTACTACTTGCAACAATTACTGCTGAAGCCTTATAATCTGCTAATTCGAATACCTCACTTCTTCAACAACTTCACAGCAAAAAAAACCATCAACAACTTCAGAAAACCGTACTACCCTCTCCTCACTGCCTCGAACTTGCTTCACCTCCACAAAGCCACATCCCCACAAGTTCTGCAGCAACTTCTCTACCTCCAGCTACAACTTCACATCACCAATCCATCCCCTCGAACCACCGCATATCGCCACTCCTCCACTGAACAATCTCGGCGACCTCTGTGCATCATCAATACAACAGACAACTCCCTCCACCAAACAGCAACTCCAACCACAGTACCATCGACATCACTTCCCAATCACTCCCAAATCACCTCCCAAATTACTCACACCTTCCTACGGTTCCATACTTCTCCACCCCAAATTGCGAGCAACCACTAACTCCGCCTCCAGCTGACGCCAACATCGCAACCAATACAGGAACCCAAAATCACCTGAGCAACACACAACACAGTAACTCGAATACCCATAACCGCAACTCCTTCTCATAAAGTCGAACACCTCGACCACCCAATTCTCCCAATCCCCAAATCAAAAAACCGCGATCAAATTTCCTTTTTTTTCTTTCCTTCTTTTCTCAGAAGTTCGCCCGTGTTTCATTTCGATCTTATGCTTTCTTTTATTTATTTTTGTTTTGTGTTAACGCTAAAAAGTGAACATTAACACTCGTTGTGTGTAATAGAATTGTGAAAGCACCACCCGTTGGTACGGGAACAGAATATAAGCTGAAAATAGCAGAAAAGCAGTAAATGAACAACAGATTTATAGTGGTTCGGCCCGTAACTGAGCCTACGTCCACTTTATAGTCTTTTATTGCTGATTCGGTTACAATTTGATACAATATCCTTCAAAATACAATACAACTTGATCATGAAAGCACTCTCGACTACTAGCTCAATCTTTGATGATGAAACTCGACGAATCCGTGTTGGATGTAAAGAGTTCTTCTCGAAGCTTGTTGTAGTGTCTCGAATGCTTGAAGATCTTTGATTGCTGAATGAGGGGAGACTTCGACAGAGTAACGGCGCTTGAAGAAATGAATGGCCAAAAGTCCCCTTCATGTTGGAAGTGGTAGGGTATTTATAGGAGCTGATTTGGACTCTGGAAATTTTCCTAAGTCCTAAGTCGTAGCCGACTTAGTATAAGTCGCGGCCGACTTATGATAGGTCGCTGCCGGCTCATCAGCTTCAACACTTCCTTAGTAGTTCACCTCCTCTTCTGGTTTTATGCTTTAAGTCCTAAGTCGCCGAAGACTTAAGGCAAGTTGGTGACGAGGTAAAGGTGTATAAGGTGTCCTGAGATTGTACACGACTTAGTATAAGTCGTAGGTCGGCGACGACTTAAAAGATAGGTCGTAGGTCTTAAGTTATCAACAATTGCCTTAGGTCCAAGACTCCCTTATCTCGTAGACTCTTAAGTCGTAGTACTTCTTAACTCGGAGCATTTCATAACTCGGTGTTGTTAGGTCGGAGCAGAGTTAACTCGCAATCTTAAGTCGACAATTTGTTAACTCGGAAGCCCTTGCTAACTCGCAATTTGTTAAGTCGGTTAGCTTCCTTAAGTCGGTAGGCTCCTAGGTCGGCACACATCTTAAGTCGGCAGCTCTTCTCAGTAGTTAGATCGGCAACTGTTGGGTCAGAGCATTCTTAGGTCGTAGCTTGTTAAGCCGGAGACCTTTTTAACTCGGAGCCTTCCTTAAGTCAGAGCGTATCTTAGCTTGAAGTCTTTCTTAGGTCGGAGCAGGCTTCTAAGTCGGCATGTGTTTAGATCGGAGGCTATTCTAGCTCGTATACTGTTAGGTCAGACCGTTGCTTAAGTCGTCTTCTGTTAAGTCGCGAATCAGAGGATTAACATTTTCCCCTCGAAGTGTGTGCCTAGGTCATAGGTCATATACTTCGATTTTCTTAACATGCTCTTTGATTAGGTTGGAAGCGAGTTAACAGAGGTCTTAGGTCGGCAGCGTGCAAGTCGCCTCACCTTCCTGCGAATAAATAGTTGAGTCATCCTTCCTCTTCCTCACTCATTCTTCTTCTCGATTCAGCCATTGACGCAATTTAGAGCCCTCAGAGATAAATTCCATCCATCCAATCGTCGATCAACCTCCTGTTATACATCGTAAGTTAATCTGATCCGAGTTTAACCATGCCCACTGTCGAATCGATGACTCCCCAGTTTTTGACTTCCATTTGTTTGCCGCGGTTCATTATGAATACCCCTTCGACTGTTCCACCATTGCTATCGATCACGTTGCAGTTGTGATAGGGCAACAATACGTCAGATTCGCAACAAACCCGAGGCGATTCGAATTGGCTTTTTTGGGCGATCCAATGGTGTGATGGAATTAGGATCGTCATTGATTGTGAGGTTATTGGGCTATCGAGTTAAAAGTTATGGAAGAAAGTGGGTTGATGTACTGACTCGGTCACGACTTAGTGATTTCACCGATTTAAGTCGGAACCGACTTAGCAATTTCACGTTTCCTAGGTTTTGAGTCGCTTCCGAGTTAGGACTTAGAGGATTTCTTGTTGCTTCGAACTAGTTTTGCTTCTTAATCCGGCCAAGACTAGGGAACTACTAGCTTTGACCCATAGGGAATTTCTCTTAAGTCGTCACCGAGTTAGTACTTAGGTTTTCGGCGACTAAGCAGATGACTTTTGAACTTTGCCTGGACTTTGAACTGTTGAACTATGAACTGTGTTGCATGTATTTCTTTTTACAGATTGCTTCAATTTGCAAGTTAACAATCCTGTTTAACACAACATTCACAGAGTACTGGGACGAATATACTGTCACTGACTGCCCACATCGAATGACAGATTAGTTGGTAAAGAGAAAGTTAAATTGAATGAATATGAATGAGATGCTGTACAATAACCAATTCAAGTGAAGTATTAAAACAAAATCGTAATAGTTAAATGAAACTGATTTGTCTGCATTAACACTGCACTTGAACATTAACAAGTTCTGAAATTCTGTAATCGATTGATTATCAACTAATTTAATTCCAGTTATGCTTGTCTTTTATTTTTCATTAGTTTTGCACAACACTTCACACTTTTTAGGAAACGTGCACCTTCACATTTGAACATTCAGCTGATTGTGTAGAATGTCTTCTCCACAAGAAGGAACAGAGCAAGTTGAAGATGCATTTCCAGTTGCTGTCCCGCTAAATGATCCTCCAGAAAGGACTCCTACCACTCTGAGCCATAAAGCCTTTCGTCAATTATGCATCCAGTTTGGCATTGCCGAAGCTGACGCTTTGCTTCCTGAAATAAATGATACTACTGATAGGCCGCCCCATGGCTTTGTCGCAGTTAACCGCCAAATGTGCTCGAGCGGAGCTATCCCCCCATTTAATGACTGCCTTCGAGAACTTCTTCTCCGACTATCTATCTCCCCTTTTCAATTACACCCTAATGGCTACGCCATCCTACTGGGACTGTGTGTGATTTTTAGGGGAACGCTCGACCGTTTTCCCAGTTTTGGAGAAATTCGCTATCTGTGTACTTTTGCCAAAAACAGAGATCACCCCTCAATCACAGTCGTGAGGAGTGCTAGAAATCGTAAGTTGATCACCGGTCTCCCTGAAAGTGTTCAAAGTTTCCTGAGCCCGTTTTTCTATGTTCGCTGTCCCCCGGGGTTTTACGCTATTTGGAGAGTAGGAAGTAAGATCACTTGCCTCTGTTTCTTATGTTCTTTCAAACTTACCAAAGTCCGAGTTATCAAGTGCTAACTTTGCCTTTTTCTTTTTCAGCACTTCCTACTCCTTCTAGAGATCCCGGCCACAAAGTGACTTTTGAGAGGCTTATGGCGGTGCCGGTAGAGGAGAGGAGTATCCAGTTTCTATTAGATGATGAGCTTTTGCACCAATTTGGGCTTTTACATCCCTCCAGGTCGACTCGGATTCATGAAATCTTTAGTTCTGATGCAGAAATGTTAGCTGCTTCGGGCTCTCGAGCAGAGGCATCGAATGCCCTAGTTTCTGTAGAAGAAGTTGCATCAGAAACACCTGTCTTAGAGGCTGCTTTGATAAGATGTTCCGCATCCACCGATGTTGTAGGGTCAGTCAGCAAGTCGGCACTTGCTCCAATTATTGAGGAGGAAGAAAATCCTCGAGTTTCTGAAAAATCAGTTGATGGGGAAGTTGAGAAGGAGAATTCTGCTGAGCATCATAATAATGACACCTTCGATGACTTGAGTGACATAATGATAACTTCTCAAGAGCTTTTCAAGGATAATATTCCAAAGGTGAACTCTCCCGTCGTTGAAGCGACTTCCTCTTTGAAACAGACCTCGACACCTTCTACACCTGTCGTCTCCGTTCCAGCACTAAAGCGTGGTTTGTAATTTGATGCACGTAGCTCGCACGCCGCACACACTTAGGATTTTTCTGCACTTATAAGCATTTACTCTTTCTTTCTGGAAATTTCTAAACTTTACTTCTTTTCCGTTTTCAGATTCTCCTATGGGGCGCTCCGGCTCATACTATGACTCATTTCAGCGCCATGGAGGTCGTGGATCCTATGACTTTAGGAAATATCTTGGTGACCAGAGAGAGACAGATGAGGAACGGGCCCAAAGGAAGGCTCAAGAAAAATGGGATTATGAGCAGCGGCAGAGAAGAAGAGATGCCGATCGATATGATTCTTCTTACAGAACTTATGATTCTCATAAGCGAAAGTCTTATGATGACAAAGGGAAAACTCATATTACTGATGAATCGAGCAAACGGTCTAAGCCAAGTGACGCGTCTGCTAATTCTGAGAAGACTAACGCTCCCATTTCTTCTGATATTTCGGTCAGCTCTCCTCCTCTAAAGGAATCTGATATTCAAACCATCATTAACAGGCCACAATATCAAGTTAAAGACGCCCTCCAACGCTTCAGAGCCGATTTCCGAATTGGTGTCTAAGAGGAGTCCGTTTTGACTTAGATTTGGTTCCCATTGATAAGCAGGCAATGCTGAGGAATGTCGATGCTGTCAAGCTTGATATTGAAAGAATGTCTGGATGGCAGAAGCTGGTTGATGAACTTCAAAGGGTCAACCATATGAACCTTGAGGCGATGATGACCATGGAGAATGATAAATCAGAATGGGACAAATGGCGTAAGCAGCATGATGCAGAGATGACGAGCATTGCAGATGACAACGCAAAGCTTGCGTCTGAAGTTAAGCAGCTTAAGGAAAATCTCGCTTCTTCTTCTGCATCATATACTCAAAAAGAAGAAGTCTTTCAGAAGCAAGTGCGGGATGCACATGCTGCACAAAGAGATGTCGAAATGAAGCTTGCCGCCGAACAACACATTATTGAAAAATATCGAGTAGAAAACACTGAACTGCGGGAAAAGGTCACCTCCCAGAACGTAGAGATTGAGTTACTAAAGTCTCGACTTGCTAAAGCTGAGACAGAGCGTGATGCGGCAATTGCTGGTCGGGTTGCTGCCGTTGCCGAAAAAGAAACGGCTGAGCAGTCGCATGAGGCAATGAAAGCAGACATCAGCTCTACCTTATTCGACTTCTATTTACACAGCGTTCTGGGTCGTGGGAGCCTTGCTTTTCTGGGTCCTGATTATGAAATCATTCTAGATGAAGTGTGGGAAGCCGCACTTGATATGTTTAAAGGTGCCGGCTATGATGAAGCAAAATTGGAGGAAGCAAAATTCGAGGCTCGCTATCTTGATGATGAGGCTCGCGCCGCTCTTGTTAGAGGGAAGGAGCAGCTTGCTAAAGCACGGGCTGAATCACTGGGAGAAGAGCTTTCAAAAGAGGAAGCTCCTTTAACTGCCCCTGTTCATACTTCCACTTCGGCTGATGCAAACATTATGGATTCCGGCTCTCATCCTTCGCATCCAGTTGTGACCACTCCTACAGAAGAAGAGGCAATGAAGGACTTTCAGGCTCGGGAATTTGAGATTGATCTCGCCAAACCGACTTCTCCAGGTAACTTTGACGAGATGAATTCAGTGAATTGCTTATTCGACTTAATCGAGTTCGACGAAATTCTTACTTATTACTTAAGCTTTGACGATCCACTGTCTTCTTTTTTCTTGGACAATACTGATTTTGATTTCTTTTATTATGTAGCGGACGTGCCGGAAACTGCACCAATTTCTCCTTCTTCAGCTGTCGTTCTTCCTTCTTCTCAAGTTACTCCTCTTCCAGCTTCTCAACCAGGTTCACAGGAAGAACAGATAGCAGCCATTCAAGGCTTGGATGAACCACCTGCTTCCGAGGAGCAGAAAGCAGAAGATCTGGAAGATAGTGAGAAGACCCCGGAGCAGTCTTTTAACTACGACACAAAGCTTTCTACATTTCTTACTCCGGGGAGTGAGTCTTCTTCCAAGAAGAAGGGGAAACGTGTGGTTTCGAAGAAAGGAAAGAAAAGTTCTTCTGCTGCTGGAGATGAAGCAGAAGTCGATCCGGCTGAGTCTCTTTCTCCTTCTTCTCCAATACGTCCTCCGAAACTAATTACCAGGCCGGGTAAAGGCTCCAAGGGTGGGAAGAAGGAGAAATGAGTTTGATTTTGACTTTTCTGCTTTTTGCATATGTATTGACCGGAGATTGTGCGGATACCGGTCTCCGCTCCTTTTTGTAATCTGCACAATGTAAAAAGTTTCCATAGTATTGAATAAAATAGCTATTTTACTTGTACAAATTCTTGTGTATGTGAGAATGCATCTGTTTCTCTTTTTTGGTGTAAAATAAACGATTCCTTTTACTTGTACAAACTTTTTGTCTGTGTTTGGGAATACATTTATTCCACATCTATTTTTTGTGATATTGCAATGAACTTGTGGCATGTCGCTTTTATTAATACAATTAAATTATATAGTGTTGCCCCCATACCGCAAGTGCATTGCAACATTTCTAGCTTCTTTAAGACTGATATTCTTACTTCAGAGAATAACTACTTCACTTTTAAGGGAAGAATCATTCTGCTTTTAATAGAGTATATCACGTCTTCAGAGAAGTTTTTACTTTCCCTTTCTTCCTGAAGAACACTTCGACTTTTGGGAATGATCACTTTTATTTGTTTAAACGTGAATTTTCCTGCACACTGAAATGAGCTTCTGAAGACGGTTTTGATTTTGTGCCCCAGTAAAGGGTTTATTTTTGGTACTTCAAGCAAGGTGAAGTATGCCTCTGAAGAGGTCTTTTGGTCTCTGAAGAGAAGCGATTTTGGTCTCCGAAGAGAAGCAATTTTGGTCTCCGAAGAGAAGCAATTTTTGGTCTCCGAAGAGAAGCAATTTTTGGTCTCCGAAGAGAAGCGATTTTGGTCTCCGAAGAGAAGCAATTTTTTGGCATTTCAGCTCTGGTGAAGTGGGTCTCCGAAGAGAAGCATTCTGCACTTCTACACGGGTGAAATGTGCCTCCGGAAAGGGCTTTTTAGCATTTCATCACTGGTGAAGTGGGTCTCCGAAGAGAAGCATTTTGCACTTCTACACGGGTGAAATGTGCCTCCGAAAAGGGTTTTTTAGCATTTCATCACTGGTGAAGTGGGTCTCCGAAGAGAAGCATTTTGCACTTCTACGCGGGTGAAATGTGCCTCCGAAAAAGGGCTTTTGCCTCCGAAGAGGTCTTGAAATTGCCTGGAAGTTGCTTTCTCATGGTTGAGTGGATCCACGGGGCGGACGCAAGTTGCTTGATTGGATGTTCGTTTGCACAAACGATCGCAATCAATTAACAAGGGCCCTGTTCCTTCAGCTTGGGAAGGTGCCCCTCCGGTGGTTCCACCAATCTTGTTATTGAGAGAAGCACTTTCATTTATTGGCATGCCTCGTTAGAGGGCTTTGTTGAACTTTGGGAAGGAGCATCGGTTGGTTGGTGTGCCAGGAAGGTTGCTTCTCAGGGGCGAGTAGATCCACGGGACGGATGCAAGCTGCCTGATCGGATGCATCACGATCAGTTAGCAAGGGCCCTGTTCCTTCTGCTTGGGAAGGTGTCCCTTTGGTGGTTCTACCGGCCCTTTTATTGAGGAGCAAAATTCCTTTTGGTTGCTTCCGTGCTTGCTTGGCCATGTTCTCCCACCATCTGCCCATTAGCGATCTTTTATTATCATTTCCATGCGTATCTTCGTTCCTTTTGTAAGTGAATTGCCTTATCCGAAGAAGTGGACTTCACTGTTGAATAACTTCATGGGACAAACGCGAGTTACCTAGCTGGATGTCTGTTCATATTGACAATCACAACCGGTTAACGAAGGTTTGCCCCAGTGGAGTTGCCAACTTTTTATGTGAATTTCTTCTTGTATAGGATTTGAATATGGAATTTTTTGTTGCTTGGTATTTGCTTTAATAAATGGTTTGTAAGGCTCGCTTAGCTTTGTGATGGGTGAGCTTTGCTTTAATGACCTGCAATATTAGATCGACATTTTAGCAATACATTTAGAGTATTTACACATCGAAATATAACAGGCATTTTATAATAGAAAACACAGAATGCATAGTTTTTCATTATTCAGTCACGCTGATTTCTCAGCGGTTTACAATGCTGAAGTTACACATCCATCATCATTTTTTACAAATTTAAGCAACGCTGTTAAGCAAAAAATGGATGCTAGTGATTGTTGTTTTCAGAATCTCCGGACTGATTTTCCATTTGCACTAGATTTGCGGCTTCGGATTTATATGCCAGAGAAAGTGAAAGATGCCCCAGTTGCAGTTTTGTAGACAATTAGCAGTCGTCCCAACTTCTGCCTACTGGGTGTGGACATCCTGTGACAACATTAATGACAAGCTTTTCTGAATCTTGCACTGCAGTGTTGTTGAGAGAATCGGATTGATGGGTAGGACGTTGTTGATCCCGAGTGGATGAGGTTGGAGCGACTCCGCTTCTCTTAACGTATTGTTGGAGTTTACCCTGCTCCAGCAATTCTTCAATCACATTCTTTAATTGGCGACATTGGTCAGTGTCATGGCCAGGTTGATTGTGAAATTGGCAGAATTTTCCATTACGCTTTGCACCTCTCGTCATCTCAGGTGGCTTAGGATACCTGACAACGTCCTTTGTTGCAAAAAAGATATTTCTTGGTGTGTCAGTTAAAGGAGTATAATCCGAAGGATTAAAGCGGCGAGGTTTCTTTTCATTTCCCTGGCTCTTTCCTCCTTCATTCTCACTTTTCTGACTTTCAGATTCTCTTTTATTAGATGGGACATTGTTATTATTAGTTTGGGCAGCAACCACTTTTAATGTCGTAGAAATGCTTTCAAGGCGAATGAACTCGTCGGCCTTTTTATAAAATTTATCAAGTGAGTTCGGTTCCTTCATCTTTAGCTATATTCCAAATTTACTCGATTTATCGATGGCTCGCATCAAATAAGTCAGGATCATGCGTGGTTCCGCATTTTCTACTTCGGCTAAAGCTATATTGAAACGGCTCAAGAAAGATTTGATTGATTCTCCGGGCGCTTGTTCCAGGTTAGACAGTGACATTATATCCTTAGCTTTTGAAGCATACAATCTGAACTGTTCTTTGAACTTTTGCGTTAAGTCGGAGAATTTATCAACAGACCGAATTGGAAGCTTTGTGAACCAAAGTAAAGCCACACCTTCCAGGTATACTGGAAAGTATCGACATTTGATCTCGTCTGATGCTCTTGCACCGGTCATATGCCAATCGTA
Source organism: Allium fistulosum (assembly GCA_030737815.1). NCBI lineage: Eukaryota > Viridiplantae > Streptophyta > Magnoliopsida > Asparagales > Amaryllidaceae > Allium > Allium fistulosum. Next base: position 1,154,115,493 of record CM060905.1, read on the forward strand.
TTTGTATAGGAAATGATTAGGGTCACTCGTTCCCCTATAGGCTTGGATAGTAGGAGGTGCAAATTTCCTTGGAAATTCCGCTTTCAGGATCCTTTCCGTAAACGGAGTTCTGCTTGGTGCAAATCCCCAGTCGTTCTAATCCTCCTCCCTTTGCATGCTCTCTTTCATGATGCGGCCAACCATTTCAGACAGGTACTCTTTATTGTTCAAAGACACCTCCGGGCAAGCATCAGTTCTTCCCTCGGAAGTTTGCCCGGGCATATGTTCACGACAAGTTGGTTGCGGCATAGAACCATCAGCTTGGAAAGGTGGCATTTCAGGAAGGGTGGTTTGATGGTTTTCTGGGTGACGATTTGCCCCAAGCAGGGCAGTTATCCTATCCATCATCAAAGCGTTTTGAGTTTCAATTTGTTGGTATAATCCAGAAACTGCGTCGTCCAATTCAGCCCTGGTGACTCCAAAGGTAGGAGTCGCTTGGTCTGTTGTTGGGGAAGCGGAAGTACCTTCGTGAGCATTTCTGGATCTCATAGGTCTACCTCTTCTTCCAGGAACCATTATTTCGGATCTGGTTTTTAAGAGAGGTTCTTTTTATGAATCTTTGCGAAGCAACGGTGGATGATCACCTGAGTTCAATTCTCATTGAAAGCACCAAAATGTTAACGCTAAAAAGTGAACATTAACACCCGGTGTGTGTAATAGAATTGTGAAAGCACCACCCGTTGGTACGGGAACAGAATATAAGCTGAAAATAGCAGAAAAGCAGTAAATGAACAACAAATTTATAGTTGTTCGGCCCGTAACTGAGCCTACGTCCACTTTATAGTCTTTTATTAATAATTCGGTTACAATTTGATACAATATCCTTCAAAATACAATACAACTTGATCATGAAAGCACTCTCGACTACTAGCTCAATCTTTGATGATGAAACACGACGAATCCGTGTTGGATGTAAAGAGTTCTTCTCGAAGCTTGTTATAGTGTCTCGAATGCTTGAAGATCTTTGATTGCTGAATGAGGGGAGACTTCGACAGAGTAACGGCGCTTGAAGAAATGAATGGCCAAAAGTCCCCTTCATGTTGGAAGTGGTGGGGTATTTATAGGAGCTGATTTGGACTCTGGAAATTTTCCTAAGTCCTAAGTCGTAGCCGACTTAGTATAAGTCGCGGCCGACTTATGATAGGTCGCTGCCGGCTCATCAGCTTCAACACTTCCTTAGTAGTTCACCTCCTCTTCTAGTTTTATGCTTTAAGTCCTAAGTCGCCGAAGACTTAAGGCAAGTCGGTGACGAGGTAAAGGTGTATAAGGTGTCCTGAGATTGTACACGACTTAGTATAAGTCGTAGGTCGGCGACGACTTAAAAGATAGGTCGTAGGTCTTAAGTTATCAACAATTGCCTTAGGTCCAAGACTCCCTTATCTCGTAGACTCTTAAGTCGTAGTACTTCTTAACTCGGAGCATTTCATAACTCGTTGTTGTTAGGTCGGAGCAGAGTTAACTCGCAATCTTAAGTCGGCAATTTGTTAACTCGGAAGCCCTTGCTAACTCGCAATTTGTTAAGTCGGTTGGCTTCCTTAAGTCGGTAGGCTCCTAGGTCGGCACACATCTTAAGTCGGCAGCTCTTCTCAGTAGTTAGATCGGCAACTGTTGGGTCAGAGCTTTCTTAGGTCGTAGCTTGTTAAGCCGGAGACCTTTTTAACTCGGAGCCTTCCTTAAGTCGGAGCGTATCTTAGCTCGAAGTCTTTCTTAGGTCGGAGCAGGCTTCTAAGTCGGCATGTGTTTAGATCGGAGGCTATTCTAGCTCGTATACTGTTAGGTCAGACCGTTCCTTAAGTCGTCTTCTGTTAAGTCGCGAATCAGAGGATTAACATTTTGAATAGGGAACAGAGAGGGATAAGTTTTTATTTTTTAATTTCATTTTTTTAGAGAAGAGTGATAGGCCTTGGTTGTAACGGGCCAAGTTAATGTTTGTGTGTCTTGTTTGTTAAGTTTGCTGCATTTTCTTATAAAACATAGGGTCGTATGTTCTTAAAAAATGATTTTGAGTGTTAAAGCATTTCTTTCTTTTTCTTCAATAAAAAAATACTTTTGGTTTGAGTAGATTGCCTTAAGTTTCCTTTTGCCTTTAAAAAAAACAAACAAGTTGTTTTCACAAAAAAAAAGAGAGAGAAAAAGGTTTGCTTTGTGTTATTTTTTTCAATTGTTTATATTTGTTTGAACTCTAATTTGTTTTGTTTGGTGTTGTCCTCATTTTTCTGTTTTGATTTGTTTGGTTTTAGTATTTCTTCCACTAAAAAAAACAGTATATATTGTGTTTTTGTTTCAGGTTGCAGAAGTGCTCGCCACAAATAAACCGCTAGCTTGCTTAATTTTTTTATTCATTTTTACCGCTTAAAAATAAATTGGTGCACGCTCTGGTATCGTGCCTTTTCCTTTATTTTTATTTGAATTGAATTGTTGGTTGCTTGCATTTGCATTTATAAAAAAATCAAAAATCCAAAAACAAACTCCATTTTAGTTGCATTGTAAATTCACGTTTAATTTTTGCTTTGCATTCATCTCATCTTATTTTATTTTGTAAGGGCCCCAATTCACATAAGGTGAGGGATTTCATCACCCTTTCCTTAGCCCACAAACGCATTTCATTGTCGAATTTGACTAATAATAAAGGTTAGACATTTGACTTAAGGGTGTCACGAGCTCATCTAGAGCTTAATTGTATCTTCACAATTGTTTTCTTTGAACAATTTTATTTCTTGGTGTTTAGGCTACGGCTGAGTAATAACCAGTTATGAAAATTACGGTGATTCGTAAATATTATAGTGGTTGTTCCTCTGAAGGTACTTAAACCCTCGGTTGCATTGCTACGGTGATTCGTGGTGCACCGATAACCCCTGCCCGTTACATGGCTGAGAAATATTTTTGTTGATTTAAGACAAAGTGTGATTATACAATTTTGGGTTAGGACCTACTAAGGACAGAAAACTGTAATTAAGTCCTTTGCATTCATTTAGTTGCATTACTTCATGCATATTTAAAAAAAAATCAAAAATCAAAAACCCAAATAAAAAATTGTAAATTTTAATTTACTTAGTTTTTAACCAAAAAAATTCCTTTTTTTCCTTTCCTTTGATAATTTTCAGTCAAAAACAAAAATCCAAAAAATATATATATATAAAATCTTTTCAAAAATAATTTTTTTTGAAAATTTCCATTTTCTAAAAACAAAAAATTCCTTTTGGTAAATATTCGAAAGTTTGAAAATTCAAAATTAAAATCAAAAAAAATTACAAAAACAAAAACATATAAAAATTTGAAAAACCAAAAAAAAATCAAACTTCTCTTTTGAGAATAAATTTCATTTGGTAAATATTTTTCTTCCTTTAAAAAAAAAGAAGAAGAGAAAAACAAAAATAATTTTTCACTTCATTTTCCAAATCTAGTTTCATTCTCTAAACTCAACTCTAACTTCTTTCTCTTCTCGATTTTCACCTGTGCATGAGTACTTGGACCCATGACAACAAATCGTTGGACTCGCGACTCAACAACTAACCGTTTAACTCGAATAGACGATCCTCCCGAAATGGCGAACGCGAACGCCCCTCGAACTCTTATGGATAGAATCATTCCCGATAGAGTTTCTATTCCATCTTGCATTACGTTACCCGCACCTATGGGTAACCATTTCGAAATTTACTAGAACCATATTTCCACGCTTCCAAAATTTGGCAATTTCGAGCACGATGACCCCTACATTTTCTTGACTAAATTCGAACAAGTTTGCGCAACCATTAAACTCCAACAACTTTTCGATGACGGAATCAAACTTCGATTAATCCCATTTGCTCTTACAGATTACGCTAAAAAATGGTTGTAAAACTTGGGAAGAATTTGTAAGAGCTTTTATAAAAAAGTTCTACCCCTTGGAAAAAACGAGTAGAATCCGAAACGAAATTGTAAATTTTCATAAATTCAAGGGAGAACCATTTGCAAAATATTTTGAAAGATTCAAAGAGCTTTTGATAAAATGTCCAGATCATAACTTCGAAAAATGGACGATTTGCCAAATCTTATACGATGGAATCAAAAACCGCTCACGAACGATGCTCGAATCAATGTGCCAAGGCAATTTTCTTGCCCAACATCACGATGATGCTTGGCAATTTCTTGAAAACCTCACCGAAAAGTCATCCCAATGGGAACGTTCGAACGAAAAATCAATTTACTCACGATCGAGTACACACTCGATAGGATCTTCTTTTGCTTTGGAAGCTAAGATCGACGCAATGATTAAAAAATTCGATATCGTTTTCTCATCGAAACAAATGAACCAAGCTTCCCAGCCGATGTGTTATAAATGCAACGATTCTAATCATATAACCGGTCAGTGTCCCAATTCCGTCGAACAAATCAATGCTTTCAATAAAGCCAAAAACGATCCATTTTCTCAAACGTACAACCCTGGTTGGAGAAATCATCCAAATTTTGCTTGGAACCAAAATAATCCCAACATGAATATGGTTCATTCCAATATTCAAGCATTCCCGAGTAATACTTCGAATCATCCCTTTCAGCCTAACAATTTTCAACCAAACTTTGCGGGTCCATCTCATAATCAACCGCAACAATCAAATTTTCAACCAAATTCTGCTCATCCTCCCCAAGACGATAAACGTTTAAGTTCGCTTGAGAAAACTCTTGAAACACTGGCTAAAGCAACTACTCAAAGCATTCAATCAAACAGTAATTTGCAAAATTTATTGACCTCATATATGCAAAACACAAACCAATCAATTGCAAAACTTGAAATGCAAATGAGTCAATTAGCCACATCTGTAAGTGAACGCGAACGAGGAACATTCCCAAGCCAGCTCCTTCCAAATCCCAGAAATCAAAACGCAAATTCAAATAAAGCCCATGTTGTTCAAGATAGCAACGTCACCCAATTGAATGCTATCACAACTTTACGTTCCGGTAAACAAATCGATAATCAAGTCATTAACCCAAACGATATACCGGAAACCTCTTTCGACACTTCTAAAACAACGAACGAATCTGAACAGAACGTGGAGCCAAACGTTGAATCGAATGCCAATCAAAATTCTTCTTCTTCTACTCGAGTAGACCTGCCTACCGAGTATCGTGTTCCATTTCCACATCGTCTTCGACCAAAGAAACACTCGGACCAAATGGAAAATCTGTTGGAAATTTTTAAACAAGTGAAAGTTAACATTCTGCATCTTGACATAGTTCAGCAAGTCCCCACGTACGCAAAATTTCTTAAGGACTTGTGCACCCAAAAGCGACACACTCAAGTGCCTAAAAAAGTCTTTTTAGCCGTTAGTTTAAGCAAAATCTTGTTCCTATCCATGCCCGTCAAATACAAAGATCCTGGCCGCCCTACGATTTCATGTACAATTGGAGATAAGACGATTAACAAATGTTTGATTGATTTAGGCGTGAGCGTCAACTTGATTCCATACTTCGTGTACGAACAATTAGACTTAGGTGAGCTCAAACCCACAAAAGTTACGCTTCAATTTGCCGATCACTCCATTAAGAAGCCCGTGGGAGAAATCGAGGACGTGCTAATTCGAGTAGGGCAATTCATATTCCATGTTGATTTGATCGTTCTCGAAACACAACCCGTGACAAATGCCGCGAGTCAAATTCCATTAATTTTAGGCCGACCATTCTTAGCCACCTCAAATGCCTTAATCAATTGTCGTAACGGATCGATGAAAATCTCTTTTGGAAACATGACTTTGGATTTCAACATTTTCAATCTTGAAAGCCAATCGAATGAAACTCGTGACCAAACGTTGGAAGTTAGTGCCATTCATGAAAACTTTGAAAACGAGACACTTGATCTTAATGATGAACGCGAGGCCGAGTATGAAAAATTGTTTCACGAAATTCCCAACGAGATTAAATACACTCTTCCCTCTGAATCGCTTCCAGTTGAGTCCGAATCTCAACCAATTCTTTGATCGAGAAACTCCTAAAGTTGGATCTCAAACCACTTCCCGATCACCTTAATTATGCATACTTAGGTGATAATGAAACGTTGCCCGTCATAATTTCCACAACTCTCTCTCTTGATCAAGAAAACTCGTTACTCTCTATTCTTTCGAAAAGCAGAGAAGAAATTGGATGCTCGATCTCCGATATAAAGGGAATTGGTCCCGCTCTTGTTCAACATCGCATCCATTTAATCGACGAAGTTAAGCCTGTTCGTGACGCGCAACAGAGGCTTAATTCAAAAATGAAAGATGCTGTGCGTGATGAAATTCTTAAACTTCTCGACAACGGAATCATTTACCCAATCTCTGATAGTTCATGGGTTAGCTCAATTCACGTTGTACCGAAAAAATCTGGGCTAACCGTTGTCAAGAACGATTCAAACGAACTTATTCCAACTCATACTCAAACGAGTTGGCATGTTTGCATTGACTATCGAAAACTAAATGCCGCAACACGTAAGGATCACTTCCCTCTTCCATTTATCGACCAAATGCTCGAAAGTTTAGCCGACCACGAATTCTACTACTTCCTTGATGGTTATTCCGGCTATAACCAAATTCGAATCGCTCCCGAAGATCAAGAGAAAACGACTTTCATGTGTCCATTCAGTACCTTTGCTTATCGACGTATTCCATTCGGACTTTGTAACGCTCCTGATACCTTCCAACGATGCATGGTTGGCCTCTTTTGTAGCATGATTGAGCGCTTTCTAGAAGTTTTTTTGGACGATTTCTCTATCTTTGGCGATTCTTTTTCCCAATGTTTACATCACCTCGAGTTAGTTCTAAATCGATGTAAAGAAAAACATTTGACTTTGAATTGGGAAAAAATGCCACTTTATGGTCAAACAAGGCATAGTCCTTGGATATATCATCTCAAATAAAGGCATTGAGGTAGACAAAGTGAAAGTCGACGTAATTGCAAACCTACCCATTCCCAAATCTATTAAGGACATTCGATCATTTCTAGGACACGTTGGCTTTTACCGACGGTTTGTGAAAGACTTTAGCAAAATCGCTCGTCCTTTGACAACTCTCCTCGGAAAAGACATTCCTTTTAATTTTAACTCTAATTGTATCTCTTCTTTCGAACGTCTTAAGAAGGAACTCATTTCTGCTCCAACCATTTGCGCACCCAATTGGGATCTTCCTTTCGAAATAATGTGTGACGCTTCTAACTTTGCAGTTGGTGCTGTCTTAGGACAACGCATCAACAAAATCCTTCACGTTATCTACTACGCTAGCATGACTCTGAACGACGCTCAACTTAACTACACAACTACTGAAAAAGTGCTTCTAGCGGTAGTTTTTGCTCTCGAAAAATTACGACAATACTTGATCGGGTCACACATTACTGTGTACATGGACCATTCTGCGCTTCGATATCGCTTCGCTAAAAAGGATGCTAAATCCCGTTTGATTCGTTGGATCCTTTTACTTGAAGAATTTGACCTTACAATCAAAGACAAAAAAGGATCTGATAATGTCATAGCCGATCACTTGTCTCGTCTTTTGAATGCACCATCTTCTTTTCCAATCAATGACAACTTCCCCGATGAACAACTTCTTTCAATTTATATAGATCCATGGTATGCTGATATAGTGAACTACTTAGTCACTAAAGAAACTCCCTCATCTTGGTCCAAACAGGACAAATGCAAATTCATGTCCCAAGTGAAATATTTCTATCGGGACGATCCATACTTGTTCAAATATTGTCCGGACCAAATCATCCGACGTTGCATTACGGATAATGATATCAGGAGTGTTCTTTCGTTTTGCCACGATCAAGCGTGCGGTGGACATTTCGGTCCTCGAAAAACCGCGAAAAAAGTGCTTCGGTGTGGTTTCTATTGGCCTTCTCTTTTCAAAGACTCATTTGAATTTTGTAAAACTTGCGATCGATGTCAAATGCTTGGACGAATTTCTCGACGAGATATGATGCCTCTAAACCCCATTCTTACGATCGTAATCTTTGATGTTTGGGGTATCGACTTTATGGGACCTTTTCCCAATTCTTTTGGAAACTTGTATATCCTTCTCGCTGTCGATTACGTCTCAAAATGGGTCGAAGCTGTTCCTTGCAAAACCAACGACCATAGAATTGTTGTGAAATTTCTCAAAGAAAACATCTTTTCGAGGTTCAGCACACCTCGCACAATTATCAGTGATAACGGGACCCATTTTTGCAACCGTTCTTTTGAAACTTTAATGAAAAAATACTCGATAACCCACAAGTTATCCACTCTATATCATCCTCAGACTTGTGGCCAATTTGAAGTTTCAAATCGACAAATAAAACATATCTTGGAGAAAACTGTTAACAAAAATTGAAAAGATTGGTCTCAGAAATTGACCGACGTGCTTTGGGCTTACCGTACTGCTTTTAAAACTAACCTTGGGATGTCCCCATTTCGTTTAGTTTACGGTAAAGCTTGCCATTTACCCGTTGAAATCTAACAGAAAGCATTGTGGGCAATAAAGAACTTAAACTTTGATCTTGAGAAAGCCGGCGAAAACCGAAAACCGAAAACTACAACTCAACGAACTAGAAGAACTTAGGAACGATGCGTATGAAAATGAGAAAATTTACAAAGAAAAAACAAAAGTTTTTCATGACAAGTCAATCCTAAGAAAAACATTTTCGCCTAACCAAAAAGTTCTTTTATATGACTCAAGGCTTTATTTATTCCCCGGGAAGCTTAAATCGAGATGGACTGGACCATTTGTGGTACGAACTGTTTATCCACATAGTGTCGTAGAAATAGAAAACTCCAGGGATGGATCGATTTATAAAGTCAACGGTCATCGTTTGAAACCTTTCTTGGAATTTCCAAGTAACCAAGAGGAGGAGCTCATGATCCTTCATGAGCCAAGCTACATCTAGTAAGAATGTTAACCCTCTTTTGTAAATATGTACATATTTTTCCCGTTACACTCATTATATCGTGCATTGACTGTAGGAACACAGTCAAAATTAAGTGTGGGGGGGCTCATTTTCATTTTATTTTGTAGTATCATGGCATTTTTGAATTTTCATTTTTTTTAACTAAAAAAAATCTAAAAATTTCTAAATCTCAAAAACATTTTCTTTTTAGCATTTTGATTTATTTTTGAAGAAACACTATAGGATAAGTATAAGTTTTGGTTAATAAATTGAAATTTTTGAAAATTTATTTGTCTTAACAAAAATAAAAATGAAGTTTAATTACAAATAACAATGGTTTAACTAATATATAGGAAGGTTCATATGTGTTAATTATGAAGTATTTTCTAATTGAAAATCTTTGTTTGAAAAAAGTGGTAAATTTAAAGTAAAGGATATAACATTTTTATCTTCTAAGTTAAATGGTGCTAAGATGATTTTGCAAAACTCTCTCTTTCTAAAAAAAATACAAAAAAATACAAAAAAATATATATAAGTAAAAAAAAACATTTGTATATATGTATATATTTTTAACACCTAGAGTCATGTGTTCACTCGCCATGCTCTGTACCCTTATCACGTAAGCCCGAAAGGCAGTGCACGATCGGTATATCTGGCCTTAGTTTATCCGAGTTAGGTGTATGTATATAAAAATTCTTTTTAATAACGCCTACAGTCGATAAGTGTCCACACTTGTGTGTTCACTCGCCACGCTCTGTATTCCCCTCACATCAGTCCATAAGGCAGTGCACGGGTAATATATCTGGCCTCAGTTTACCTGAGTTAGGCATATGTAAATATTGTTAATATCAATAAAATTTTCAAATAAGAGAGAATAAGCAATTAAGCACTATTTTGACTTATTTTATTTGACCTGTTATTTAAAAGAAATGAAAATACCACTTTGATAAACATTGATAATCAACTAAGGATCTATTTCATAGTTACACTTTGATATCAACCGAAACAACGCGTTAAACTATAGTCTATTTGTTATGATGACTTGATTTTTGTTTGAAATTTTGATGAGTAAATGACTTAAATTTTCAAGATAATGACCAAAACTTATATTCAACTTATTTGTGTCTATTTAAAAGTATATCTTTCATTTGTAAATACATTCAAAAACTTGCATTCATCCCATAGTAAATAAATCTTGCACTTTGTAAATATTTTCACTTTGCATTTGGATTTTGTGGGTATTAGCCACTGAAAATCCTCACGAGACAACACTCGTACTACTGGGGACACCCAGAGGTTTAACGGCTTGTTGCATACACTCAATGCAATCATGCTCTCTACGAAAATGGATTTATCTTAGTTTTCCTTTATTCGAGGACGAATAAAAAGATAAGTGTGGGGGTATTTGACGTGCACGTAAATATGCATATATTTACATCCATATTTTATCTCTTTTTATTTAAATAAATAGCATATTTGGGCATTTTAACACGTTTAAAACCAAAATTCAATTATTTTAAAATCATCATATGTTCATCTTCAGTCAGGGGTAAAATGGTCATTTTTGTGCATGTGTCAATTTGAGAACTTTTACATGGAAATTTTTATGATTTTTATAGGAAATCTTGATGTATATGGAAGAGGGATTCATGAAGATATATGCATGCACAAGGGAAAACAATGGAATGAAGATGAAATAATTCAAGTTCATGATCATGGAGGACCCCACCCACTTACCTAAATCTATAATTAGAAGCTAATGGACAACTAAGTGGAGGTTAAAGCTTCATGCACATTAAATGGTGGATTAATTAGTGGTTAATGGTTACTTGGTGGCCACAGTTCGTAAAGGGAATTTTGGGAAACACCCTAAAAATGGAATTAGGGTTTTATGCATGTACAAATAGCCCTCTTATGTACATGTAAATGGCTTCTACTCTTTGAAATTAGTTAGGAACTTAAAATACAAGCTGTAAGCTCTATGTTTCATGAAATAAAAATGGCTTCCTAGCCTCTTTCTCTTCTCTTTTCTACTTGCTTTTATTTACTTTAATGCTCATTTTTATTCTTATGCTCTCTTTTATTTCATGTTCGTAGTTTATATTTACATTTATGCACTAGTTTAATTCATTTCCTTCTAGTAGTTAATCTTCTTTTTCTTTGTTTATTCTCTACTTTATTCATTTTCAATGTTGAAATATCTATGTGTTGAAATGATAACACAAATGAGAGGCTAAACCCCTACAATTTAGGGGAAATGAAGATTTCTTTTATCATGTAGATTCAACATAAAATTTTCTATGTTTGATTTCTTTTATGCTTAATGAGAAAATGGGTGTTTATGCTTGTTTGTGTTTTATGTTGAATTTGATAACCTACTTTGTTCATAACAAATAGGCTATGCTTATCTCATTAATGACAATTTGCCTCTTCATCTAAATATGATCATGGCAATGAAGTGAAGTTTGAATCAAAATTTGATTATCTATGTTACTAATTAATAGTAAATAGTTCATGCTTAAACTAGATTTTGGTTTCATTTTCTATGCTATGTTTCATGAGATATGAAAAGTAGGACTAGAGTTGTATTATAGTTTGATGGTTGATTTGTGTTAATTAATAACTCAAATAGGACATGCTTATGATAAATACATCACTAATCCTACTTCGATTAAAAAGAGATCATCATTTGATTTTATGTGAAAAATATAAGAAAGTGGATTTGCCCCTAAATTGAATTTTAATCACATAGTTTTTAATCTCAACATTTGCTTAGCTTCCTAGTTTTCAAAGCAATCTCCACTTTTCGTTTAATTTAATTGATTAGAAAATTTTAAAATCTAACAATTCCCTGCGGATCGATCCGTACTCGCCACATACTAACTTCTGTACGCCGTGCGCTTGCGGTTAAAATTAATTCAAAATTTATCGGCATTTTTCTAACTCAATAGAAAATTTGTTGTTAAACAATCTATGATAACGCAAATGCCTTCATTTCCTTTTCTTGATCGAGGTAAGCCATCATTGTAATCCATCGATATTTGGTCCCATTTCCAAGTTGGAATTTGAAGAGGTTGAAGTAATCCAACAATCTTTTACTGATCGCTTTTGATCTGTTGACAATTTGCACATCTACTAGCATGGATAGAGATGCCACTCTTCATGCTTTCCCACCAAAATGTTTGTTTTACTACTTTGTACATTTTGTTAATTCCAGGGTGGATATTAAGCTTGGATTGATGGCACTTAGTCAACACTTCTTGTCATAAGTTGTCTATATTGGAAACACAAATTCTTCCATTTTACAGTAATATCCCATGGTTATCTACTTCAAAGCTTGCATTCTGCCCTCAGCTTATCTCCTTAATCGTCTTTCTTAAACGCCCGTCTTCTCTTTGTTTACTGGCAATTCTCTCTAGAAGTGTCGGAGTAACTACTAGATAAGTTATAACGACATGCTTTTGTAACGACCCGTAAATTTCAATTGTTTTAATAACGTAATTGGTTGAAATTTTGTGAAATTTTAAACGATAAAATTTTGAAATAAAAATTTAATATTTGGAATACGTCTAGTTAAACATAGCAACTGGTAAATTTTCGTCCGAAAATACGAAAGTTTATTTCGCGCGTAAATTCACTTCAATTCAATCAGTTAAAAAGTAATGAAAATAAAATGTTTTCAAAACCTAAATATTTTTACATAGAAAAATTCTAAAACATCTTCTGAGCAAGATTTCAGTTTGTCGTTTTTCCAAATTCGGACATCTTTGGCTCCGTCGTTCTTATTTTCTATAAAATAGCAGTATTCTGGTACCGATATCGATTTTTATCGGACGATCGTACCACCGATTTCTATATACCGTTTTGATCGTCTCGTCGTGCCGATCTCTACGGTATATTCGATTGTAAAATTCGGAGTTCCGTTGTACGTTGCATTTTGCGTAACGCCTACCGTATCAATACCGGTTGTGTAACGTTTGGTTTCTGAAATCCTTTGAATTCTTTGTCCATTCAACTTCACATCGTACAACTCAACAGCCATTTTCTTTATTTCCATGAATTCATGCATTGGCCTTAACTATCTCTCTAGTTCCAATTCAAACGTCGGTTTCTTATTTTCTCAAGGTTTCAAATTATGACGGTCCTCATTCACTTCTATTTCACGTTCTCTGCTCTCTGTTCATTCTTCTCAAAAGAAATAAAGTGGATGATTCTAAACATGCTTGCAGCCCACGACGTGTACATGCTCCCCTTTAGCATGCTACTTGCTCATCTCCAAATCTTCCCAGAACGCAACATCCCCACTGATCTCCTCCTTGCACACGGCAGCCCACACCTCCGCCTCATCTCCCTTCCTCTTCCACCTGACGTCCGCACAAGAAATCGCCTCACTACCTGATAGCGCAACCGGCCTCTCCTCCATCAACTCACGCCCGGAAATCTACCTCAGTCGCATCCTCCTCTTCTCCTCTCTTCCTTGTGTGAAGCCACCCATAGATCGGCCAGCCCAAGCAATCTCCGCCTTCCTCCGTTTTGCATGCCTCGGCCTCCACATCAGCTCGTTCCAACCTGTTAACGCCGTCTGTTCCTCTCTATTATTCATGTGGTATGTATATAGTCTGATATGGACAGTTTACAAAGTTTCCAAAGCTAATAAAGTTATACAGTTCTTTATCCTAGGGTATACAGGTTGCTTTATATAAATTGATTGCAATATACTATGTGATAAAGGAAGTTATAGATTTATATGTATAAGTTTATTCACATAACTTAAATTGTTGGTCGTATATATATAAATTTAGAGTATGTTAGTTGGCTATCTATTGTTATATTGAAAATTTTATATAACTATGTATAAACAAGTTTCGACATATTTTCATTTAAGGTTTGGTATATATCAAGTTTGAGTTTTACTATATATAAGTTATATTAGATATTATACAATTTGTGTTTTGTCCTTCTGTTAGTTTTATATGAGTTAAGCTTATATTAGCACTATATATATTTTATTCTGGTTATAGTTTTATATTAGCAGTATATATATAGCTAACCCGGTTATTTAAGTTTAGACTTATTTTTTCTAACATTTATTTTAAAGTCACATATACATATGCAAGATGTATGTTTGAAACAGTTTGATGATGACAAATATTGGTAAGTGTATAAAATATAAGTACATATGCATTAGTCTAGGTCTGTAAAGAATGAATATCAACTCGTACAAGTGTAAGCATGACCTGCTTATATATATAATAGTAGCTAGACTAGTACATATGTGAGCTATTGACTAGTTGTACAGCATACAGATATTTTAAAGAGAAATTAATATGTTAATGTGTATGTTAGATTGTATGAAATTATATAATATAGTGGTAGGTATATTCCATATAGTTCAGCTATAAAAATATATTTTGATAAGGTATGTTGTGGGCTGTCTGCATATAAATTTTTCATTTTGGTTTAAGTATTATATTATATTTTATGTATTTGAGTTGTCATGCGTGATAAGAATCAAAATGTATATGTATATATAGGTCCTTATATACATCTGGGCTTTTGCTGTTTTAGAAGAGTTCTATGGTTTATTTATTAGTTATAAAGTTAGTGGTATACATAGTTGTACAAGTTGTATATATTGATTTATTGAGAAGTATTGATTTTTGATATTTTCATTTGTATACATACTAGAAAGTAAAGTTCGGGTGGGGTTTTATAATAAATAATGATCTTAAAAATAATATATAAGTAAGTTTAAAGATATAGTGATATTCATACAAGTTCGCATGAGCTTGGGTTTTAAATATTGATAAAGGTTTTATTGATGGGTCTTAAAAGCTAAATATTGATTTTGAAATTCTTATAAACATTTCATTTTATCTTATCTATTTATTTATTTTTGTTAATACTAGATTAAGAATTTTGTACTCGTTCTCATCAAATTCCTATTTATCAGCTTGTCCATCGAGTTTGTATCCATCTGGCTTTGATTTGGAAATTCGTGCTTGGATTCGTAACTCAATTCCAGTGTCCATATCTGTGTTCGTATCCACGTCATCTCCCGTTCTCTCTAACCTCGGAAGGTGAGCACTCACTCATGATTAACGTTCTTTTATTTATTAGATTTGATTTCAATTGAAACGACAATTGAAATATACTGCTGTTAGTTAATTACACTGTTATATATGCTATTACCTGTATCAGTTTACCTGTGACACCTGACACCATTATCTGTTATTATTTATGCGATGACAATACAGTTTGGCTGAAAATTGATTGATTGTTGATGTTTATATTGGACGTTAAATTGTTAATGTTAAAATGATAAATAGTATGAAATTGAACTTGATATAGGATAATTAAATGTTAAATTTGATTAACTGACATTTGTATAATATGACCCCTTTAACTGTTGAATTTATTGACACATAGGATTTGTTTAATTACATTTCGAACCACTGAATGTATGTTGTTAAATTGATGATATATGAAATTGTAAATTGAATGACAAGTGAAAAAAACCGTAATGTAATAATCTTTAATCTACATGAAATGATAGTGTAGATTCTAGAAATAATTATATTAATTCGTACAAATAACAATGCGAATTAATACGGTTATTTCGGGATTATTTGAATTGATTATTGGATTGTTATTGTTTATTGTTATTGCTTGTTTATTTACTTTGACACCATCCCTGTTATCACACTGCAAGTTCCCTTTACTATGCTTTGATTTTGGAATTGAATTGGAATCGGGTTGAAATGATAAATACCCAAAAAAATTGAACTTTGACCTAGGATAGAAAATTAAATAAAACCTGATTGGTCAATAAATTTGATTTAAAAATAAAACGAAGATTTTATTTGAATAAAAATATGATTTTGAAATGAAGTTGAAATTTGAAAGGAAAATGTTAATATTTAATAATCTGAAATAAAATGTTAACAATGAAATTGATGGAAGAATGTTGTTAAATTTGAGAAATGATTGAATTAAAATTTGAAATGATTTAATTATATAGTTTGAAATTATTTGAAATGATTTAATAATCATAATTAAGTTTGAAATTATTTAATGATTAAGTTTGAAATTATAATTAAGTTTGAAATTATTAAACTTGGAAATGGTTTAATAATTAAGTGAAAATTATAATTAAGTCGAAATTATTAAACTTTGAAATTATGTAATAATGAAGTTTGAATTATTTAATAATTAAATAATATTGAATTATTTAATGATTAAATTGAATTGAATTCTTTAATAAGAAAAATTAAACTTTTGAATAAGTGAATTTTACTTCGTAAATAATTGAAATTGAGTTTTCTTTATTAATTAAGTTTTGGAAAATTATTTAAGAAAGTAAATAAGTGAAATTGAATTTCTTTAATAAGAAACAAAATGTGATTTATTGAAATTAATGTAAGACTTGAAATTTAAAGAATTTGATTTGATGAATTTAATTTAATTCAATTTGTAAGTCTTGATATAATGAAGTTGAACTTAAGAAATTGATTTAACGATTTGGAAATTTAATAGAAATTGTTTTGAATGTTAAATTAAGTTAATTTAAATGATTTCGGAATGAAACTGATATACGAACTTGAATCAATATTTGAATCGTTTTAAATAAAGTTTGAAAATTGAATTATAGGATTGTGAAATGAATTTGGAAGTTGAAACGTAAATTATGGAAATTGATTTAGAAAGAAAAACGAAATGTTGATTTACAAATTGTAATTGAAATTGAAATTGATTTGGTTTTGAAATAAATAAACGACCAATCGGTGAAATAATTACGGAAGTTATTAAAGAGACCGGAATTCGGTTATGGATATACTCTCTATCTAAACCGAAAACCACTTTAATAACTATACGCGGAGTGATGATCCAGAATGAAGTGGTTGGAAATGATGTTCGTGATGATTGAAGAAAGAGAACGATAATGGATAGCCTTGACACTTGTGTCAAATTGGAAATGACTAAAACAGGAGCTGTGCCGGGCCAATGGAGGATTGATACCTCAAGTGGACACACTTCTTCGAACTACTTATACTTATTGTCGATTGGTGCACCCTTGATTTTGGGAGTGTTGTCTCACGGTGTTGCGGGCGCTGCGGCGTTGCGTTCTCACCAGCCCGGATCAGGCGAACGGTAGTATCACTACCTTGGGTATAGCCTCATGTGCCTTGTCATACTTGTATTCCATTTATGCGCGACCACTACGATTTTGATTTGTACCTTGAGTATATGGATTGCCCTCTGGTGACTTCCGGTTTTGGGGAAACTACGGTCTTGTATATGCTTGTGGGAATAAAAATGTGTTAAGGGTGGAATGGGCCATGACTTAACGCTATTTTGATATCTTTATATTACTGATAGACATTATCTACTTATCGTACACTACTACATAGTAGATAGTTTAACGGATCCTTAAAGGATGGTTATTCCAACATCCTTTGAGTTACTTGTATTTCAATTGCTATTTCACTTGGGTTGGATTTATTATTATAAGAATGTTAATCCTGACTCGAGTGTTTTGTGTTTTGCTTTACGCTCGGGTCAGACTGAGTGTACCAGTATTCGAGACTCACCTTTGGAGTTGGAGCTTTGCTTGAAGATCCAGCCATCTATTCTGCTTCAGTATTCGATGATTCCAGTGATGTATTCTGCTTTGTATCTGATGTATCATATTACTCTTCCATTGTATCTGATTTAACTCTGATGTAACTTATATATTTATATAGTAGCTTCATGAACTACAATCTCTTTTATTTCCGCTGCACTTATTACTCTGTGTCTGTGATCTGTGATATTTTATTTACTGTATATGTTCAGTTTTGCCAAATTTAAATTAACAACGCGGTATTTTGAGCAATTCAACTCCGGCATGAGTGTCTATCTATACACTTATAATGGATGCGAATGGTCGAAAATGGCGGGTCGTTACAGTTGGTATCAGAGCTTTGGTAGCTCTAGGCAAAACTAAACATATTGGGTAAATGTATTTACAGAATCACTCTCATTCGAGTTTCAATCTATTCCCTTGACTCAATTCCTTGAATTTTGGAACGTTCCCTTCGGTTCCGAAATTCATTCGTGTCTTTCACTATTCGTCTTCTTTCAAATTCTGGAGCACCCCATAACTCCATTTTGAATGATATCTATAATAGATCGGCGGTCTCGCCAATCTTCGGATTATTCGTAAAGGAGCAAAACTCCTTTATAATAGGCCTCGATTTATCGGAGATTTCTGTATCCTCGGTTTACGATGTTGTCTATTCCCTGCTATACCTGAATTCCATCTCGTGAGATCGAGTGTTGATTTACCTCGGAATTCAGCATCGGTCTTATTCTTGAAGTTACGGACGATCCGGTTATGGTTGCCCATGAATTAAATAAACTCATCCATCTCCCGATTCTGTTATTGAATCATCGTATCTTTTCTTTCGAATTTGTCTTCGAATCAAAATTCTCTTTGATTTGATTTCCATCAAATTTGAATCGCTATACATGTTTTGGAATCTATTCTTTATCGTCGAGTGAGGAAGTGTATTTGTAAATTAATTTTAAAATGTTTTAAAATATATTGTGTTGTTTGAGTTGTTGATGTTGATTTGAGTTTCCGATCGATACGTCTGATCAACGATATCGATAGGATTTCCAAAACACTTGAACAGAGCAAACTGACACAATATTATTTTCAAATTTGGTAAATGAAATAAATTTGTTTGATTATATTGTAAAAATATAAGTAAAATTTTCTGGAATTTAATAAGCTAATTAAATTGTTGTTTGAAATGATAATATTTGATTATCATTTATTGTTCTAAATAAATTTATAAATACGGTTTATAAATTGATTTGGAATTTGAAATGAATTTAATTCGGAAATTTGAGAATTAAAATTTTCGGTGATTTCCAACTTGATTTGAAAGTTTTAGGTGTACAGTTTTAAATATTTTCAAATTGAAATCATTTCAAAGAATTTAAAATGTTGAAATCAGTACTCTTCTCTTTGTCGCTGGAAAATAATTTCGGTGATGACGGCCGCATCATCGACATTCATTTTCGAGTTTGGAAGTGGAGAAACCATTCTGTAGCTTTACTACGGTTTTGTTTTGAGAGAAAAAAAATATATATTTTTAATTGAATTTCTTCAGTATATTTTGATTCACATATATATAAGTATCTTATTTTAAAATTTTAATTTGATTTGATATAAATATATTATATATATTTCTAAAATTGTTTAAAGTTAATTGGAAATCTAATTCTTAAATTTTGTTAAAGAATGATTTTAATTATAAATAAAACCAAAATTTGGAATAAATATTTAAACTTGAATAATTGGATTTGGAAAATTTTATCTGTATATTGTTCAAATGCATTCTACTACAACTTACCTAAATCAATAAGAAGTTGAATATGTAATTGGATAATATGTGAGATAAATTGAATTTATAGATAAAATTTGAGTGTTTATAATAAATGTGATACACTAAATTATGATTATAAAGATGTTAATAGAGTTCGATAGGATAATAAGTAAAACTCAGTTAATAATGAAATAAATTTGTTTTGAAAGAATTAATAAATTGAAATTTGAGAAACTTATGAAAATACCTTGAATTTCAAAGAAATTAGTGAATATAAATTAATTTAAATCGAAACTTTTATGGTTTAAATTAATCTATATGGGTTAAATATATGTGATTAGATCAGTGTTTTAAATCTCGGATTTGGCCAATATCTCGGGAAAATATCTCGGCTATCTCGGGCGATATTTAAAACACTTATAACTAAATAGGCTGCCAAATCTCGGATTTTGGCTGATATCTCGGATTTTTCATCTCGGCCATCTCGGGGAGATTTAAAAGCCTGGATTAGATATATTAAGTAGAATAAATTTAACAATAATTTGGAATAAAAGAAGAATTAAATTTGATGAATAAATATGATTTTATTAAATGACTATTCCAATTTGTGGTTTTAGAAATTTGTTAATTAAACATAATTGGATAAAAAGATAATGAATTTAGAAATAATTAAGATTGATTTCACTTAAGTGAAATCAAATGGATTAAATCAAACTATTGAATATTAATTAATTTAAATTTGAATTCATATGGTTTAAATTAATTGTTATTTTGTATTGCAAATCTGTTTTTCTTTCTGGTTGTTTCTATTCTCCTACCTCATTCCTTTTCGAGGACGAAAAGTTTTGAGTGGGGGAGAGTGTAACGACCCGTAAATTTCAATTGTTTTAATAACGTAATTAGTTGAAATTTTGTGAAATTTTAAACGATAAAATTTTGAAATAAAAATTTAATATTTGGAATACGTCTAGTTAAACATAGCAACTGGTAAATTTTCGTCCGAAAATACGAAAGTTTATTTCGCGCGTAAATTCACTTCAATTCAATCAGTTAAAAAGTAATGAAAATAAAATGTTTTCAAAACCTAAATATTTTTACATAGAAAAATTCTAAAACATCTTCTGAGCAAGATTTCAGTTTGTCGTTTTTCCAAATTCGGACATCTTTGGCTCCGTCGTTATTATTTTCTATAAAATAGCAGTATTCTGGTACCGATATCGATTTTTATCGGACGATCGTACCACCGATTTCTATATACCGTTTTGATCGTCTCGTCGTGCCGATCTCTACGGTATATTCGATTGTAAAATTCGGAGTTCCGTTGTACGTTGCATTTTGCGTAACGCCTACCGTATCAATACCGGTTGTGTAACGTTTGGTTTCTGAAATCCTTTGAATTCTTTGTCCATTCAACTTCACATCGTACAACTCAACAGCCATTTTCTTTATTTCCATGAATTCATGCATTGGCCTTAACTATCTCTCTAGTTCCAATTCAAACGTCGGTTTCTTATTTTCTCAAGGTTTCAAATTATGACGGTCCTCATTCACTTCTATTTCACGTTCTCTGCTCTCTGTTCATTCTTCTCAAAAGAAATAAAGTGGATGATTCTAAACATGCTTGCAGCCCACGACGTGTACATGCTCCCCTTTAGCATGCTACTTGCTCATCTCCAAATCTTCCCAGAACGCAACATCCCCACCGATCTCCTCCTTGCACACGGCAGCCCACACCTCCGCCTCATCTCCCTTCCTCTTCCACCTGACGTCCGCACAAGCAATCGCCTCACTACCTGATAGCGCAACCGGCCTCTCCTCCATCAACTCACGCCCGGAAATCTACCTCAGTCGCATCCTCCTCTTCTCCTCTCTTCCTTGTGTGAAGCCACCCATAGATCGGCCAGCCCAAGCAATCTCCGCCTTCCTCCGTTTTGCATGCCTCGGCCTCCACATCAGCTCGTTCCAACCTGTTAACGCCGTATGTTCCTCTCTATTATTCATGTGGTATGTATATAGTCTGATATGGACAGTTTACAAAGTTTCCAAAGCTAATAAAGTTATACAGTTCTTTATCCTAGGGTATACAGGTTGCTTTATATAAATTGATTGCAATATACTATGTGATAAAGGAAGTTATAGATTTATATGTATAAGTTTATTCACATAACTTAAATTGTTGGTCGTATATATATAAATTTAGAGTATGTTAGTTGGCTATCTATTGTTATATTGAAAATTTTATATAACTATGTATAAACAAGTTTCGACATATTTTCTTTTAAGGTTTGGTATATATCAAGTTTGAGTTTTACTATATATAAGTTATATTAGATATTATACAATTTGTGTTTTGTCCTTCTGTTAGTTTTATATGAGTTAAGCTTATATTAGCACTATATATATTTTATTCTGGTTATAGTTTTATATTAGCAGTATATATATAGCTAACCCGGTTATTTAAGTTTAGACTTATTTTTTCTAACATTTATTTTAAAGTCACATATACATATGCAAGATGTATGTTTGAAACAGTTTGATGATGACAAATATTGGTAAGTGTATAAAATATAAGTACATATGCATTAGTCTAGGTCTGTAAAGAATGAATATCAACTCGTACAAGTGTAAGCATGACCTGCTTATATATATAATAGTAGCTAGACTAGTACATATGTGAGCTATTGACTAGTTGTACAGCATACAGATATTTTAAAGAGAAATTAATATGTTAATGTGTATGTTAGATTGTATGAAATTATATAATATAGTGGTAGGTATATTCCATATAGTTCGGCTATAAAAATATATTTTGATAAGGTATGTTGTGGGCTGTCTGCATATAAATTTTTCATTTTGGTTTAAGTATTATATTATATTTTATGTATTTGAGTTGTCATGCGTGATAAGAATCAAAATGTATATGTATATATAGGTCCTTATATACATCTGGGCTTTTGCTGTTTTAGAAGAGTTCTATGGTTTATTTATTAGTTATAAAGTTAGTGGTATACATAGTTGTACAAGTTGTATATATTGATTTATTGAGAAGTATTGATTTTTGATATTTTCATTTGTATACATACTAGAAAGTAAAGTTCGGGTGGGGTTTTATAATAAATAATGATCTTAAAAATAATATATAAGTAAGTTTAAAGATATAGTGATATTCATACAAGTTCGCATGAGCTTGGGTTTTAAATATTGATAAAGGTTTTATTGATGGGTCTTAAAAGCTAAATATTGATTTTGAAATTCTTATAAACATTTCATTTTATCTTATCTATTTATTTATTTTTGTTAATACTAGATTAAGAATTTTGTACTTGTTCTCATCAAATTCCTATTTATCAGCTTGTCCATCGAGTTTGTATCCATCTGGCTTTGATTTGGAAATTCGTGCTTGGATTCGTAACTCAATTCCAGTGTCCATATCTGTGTTCGTATCCACGTCATCTCCCGTTCTCTCTAACCTCGGAAGGTGAGCACTCACTCACGATTAACGTTCTTTTATTTATTAGATTTGATTTCAATTGAAACGACAATTGAAATATACTGCTGTTAGTTAATTACACTGTTATATATGCTATTACCTGTATCAGTTTACCTGTGACACCTGACACCATTATCTGTTATTATTTATGCGATGACAATACAGTTTGGCTGAAAATTGATTGATTGTTCATGTTTATATTGGACGTTAAATTGTTAATGTTAAAATGATAAATAGTATGAAATTGAACTTGATATAGGATAATTAAATGTTAAATTTGATTAACTGACATTTGTATAATATGACCCCTTTAACTGTTGAATTTATTGACACATAGGATTTGTTTAATTACATTTCGAACCACTGAATGTATGTTGTTAAATTGATGATATATGAAATTGTAAATTGAATGACAAGTGAAAAAACCGTAATGTAATAATCTTTAATCTACATGAAATGATAGTGTAGATTCTAGAAATAATTATATTAATTCGTACAAATAACAATGCGAATTAATACGGTTATTTCGGGATTATTTGAATTGATTATTGGATTGTTATTGTTTATTGTTATTGCTTGTTTATTTACTTTGACACCATCCCTGTTATCACACTGCAAGTTCCCTTTACTATGCTTTGATTTTGGAATTGAATTGGAATCGGGTTGAAATGATAAATACCCAAAAAAATTGAACTTTGACCTAGGATAGAAAATTAAATAAAACCTGATTGGTCAATAAATTTGATTTAAAAATAAAACAAAGATTTTATTTGAATAAAAATATGATTTTGAAATGAAGTTGAAATTTGAAAGGAAAATGTTAATATTTAATAATCTGAAATAAAATGTTAACAATGAAATTGATGGAAGAATGTTGTTAAATTTGAGAAATGATTGAATTAAAATTTGAAATGATTTAATTATATAGTTTGAAATTATTTGAAATGATTTAATAATCATAATTAAGTTTGAAATTATTTAATGATTAAGTTTGAAATTATAATTAAGTTTGAAATTATTAAACTTGGAAATGGTTTAATAATTAAGTGAAAATTATAATTAAGTCGAAATTATTAAACTTTGAAATTATGTAATAATGAAGTTTGAATTATTTAATAATTAAATAAGATTGAATTATTTAATGATTAAATTGAATTGAATTCTTTAATAAGAAAAATTAAACTTTTGAATAAGTGAATTTTACTTCGTAAATAATTGAAATTGAGTTTTCTTTATTAATTAAGTTTTGGAAAATTATTTAAGAAAGTAAATAAGTGAAATTGAATTTCTTTAACAAGAAACAAAATGTGATTTATTGAAATTAATGTAAGACTTGAAATTTAAAGAATTTGATTTGATGAATTTAATTTAATTCAATTTGTAAGTCTTGATATAATGAAGTTGAACTTAAGAAATTGATTTAACGATTTGGAAATTTAATAGAAATTGTTTTGAATGTTAAATTAAGTTAATTTAAATGATTTCGGAATGAAACTGATATACGAACTTGAATCAATATTTGAATCGTTTTAAATAAAGTTTGAAAATTGAATTATAGGATTGTGAAATGAATTTGGAAGTTGAAACGTAAATTATGGAAATTGATTTAGAAAGACAAACGAAATGTTGATTTACAAATTGTAATTGAAATTGAAATTGATTTGGTTTTGAAATAAATAAACGACCAATCGGTGAAATAATTACGGAAGTTATTAAAGAGACCGGAATTCGGTTATGGATATACTCTCTATCTAAACCGAAAACCACTTTAATAACTATACGCGGAGTGATGATCCAGAATGAAGTGGTTGGAAATGATGTTCGTGATGATTGAAGAAAGAGAACGATAATGGATAGCCTTGACACTTGTGTCAAATTGGAAATGACTAAAACAGGAGCTGTGCCGGGCCAATGGAGGATTGATACCTCAAGTGGACACACTTCTTCGAACTACTTATACTTATTGTCGATTGGTGCACCCTTGATTTTGGGAGTGTTGTCTCACGGTGTTGCGGGCGCTGCGGCGTTGCGTTCTCACCAGCCCGGATCAGGCGAACGGTAGTATCACTACCTTGGGTATAGCCTCATGTGCCTTGTCATACTTGTATTCCATTTATGCGCGACCACTACGATTTTGATTTGTACCTTGAGTATATGGATTGCCCTCTGGTGACTTCCGGTTTTGGGGAAACTACGGTCTTGTATATGCTTGTGGGAATAAAAATGTGTTAAGGGTGGAATGGGCCATGACTTAACGCTATTTTGATATCTTTATATTACTGATAGACATTATCTACTTATCGTACACTACTACATAGTAGATAGTTTAACGGATCCTTAAAGGATGGTTATTCCAACATCCTTTGAGTTACTTGTATTTCAATTGCTATTTCACTTGGGTTGGATTTATTATTATAAGAATGTTAATCCTGACTCGAGTGTTTTGTGTTTTGCTTTACGCTCGGGTCAGACTGAGTGTACCAGTATTCGAGACTCACCTTTGGAGTTGGAGCTTTGCTTGAAGATCCAGCCATCTATTCTGCTTCAGTATTCGATGATTCCAGTGATGTATTCTGCTTTGTATCTGATGTATCATATTACTCTTCCATTGTATCTGATTTAACTCTGATGTAACTTATATATTTATATAGTAGCTTCATGAACTACAATCTCTTTTATTTCCGCTGCACTTATTACTCTGTGTCTGTGATCTGTGATATTTTATTTACTGTATATGTTCAGTTTTGCCAAATTTAAATTAACAACGCGGTATTTTGAGCAATTCAACTCCGGCATGAGTGTCTATCTATACACTTATAATGGATGCGAATGGTCGAAAATGGCGGGTCGTTACAGCTTTCTACTTAATGCATCCGCTACCATGTTGGCTTTCCAGGATTTATATAGGATATCTAAATCCTATGACGTTAGTAATTCTAGCCAACGCTGCTATCTCATATTTAAGTTTTTCTTAGTGAAAAGATACTTCAAAGATTTGTGATCTGTAAAGAGTTTGAACTTCTCAGCCAGTAAATAAAGTCTCCAAATCTTTAGAGCGAACTAAATGACTAATAGTTCTAAGTCGTGTGTTGCATAATTTCGTTCATGGGTCTTTAACAGCCTACTAGTATATTCTATAACCTTCCTATGTTGCATCAATACCGCACCCACTCCTTCTCCACAAGCATCGGTAAAAACGGTTAAACTGTCGCTTTCATCAATAATAATCAAGACTAGAGTGGTAGTTAACCTTTTCTTAAGTTCCTGGAATGCTTCTTTACATTTCGACATCCATTCAAATTTAACATCCTTCATAGTCAACTATGTTAAGTGATGAGAAATCTGGGAGAAGTCCTGAATAAATCTCCGTTAGTATCTTGTCAATTGTAAGAAGCTACGAATATCCTTCGGTGTCTGTGGTTGCTTCCAATTTAGAATTGCTGTAATTTTTCTGGGATCAACCAAGATCCCTTCCTTTGACACAACATGTCCAAGGAAACTTACCTTTTCTTCCCAAAAGTGGCATTTTGAAAAGTTAGCCTATTCCTTCTGAATATTTCTAGTATAATCTCTAAAATCCTTTCATGTTCTTCTTCGGTCTTTGAATATATAAGAATAACATCAATAAAAACCAACATGAATTTATGGAGCACATCTCTGAATACTCTATTCGTAAGGTCTGTAAAATAAGTGGGAGCATTGGTTAGCCCAAAAGGCCTAACCAACCACTCGTAGAAATCATATGGTCTTCTGAATGCAGTTAAAGGAATGTAATCTTCTGCTATCCTTAATTGGTGGAATCCTATAGGTAGGTAAATTTTAGAGAATATTCAGGCACCGTGAAGTCGATCAAACAAGTCATCAATATAGGTTAAAGGATACTTGTTCTTAATCATTTGCTTATTTAGGTCTCGATAGTCTACACAAAGGCTTAGGGAGCCGTCTGACTTTGCAACAAAAACTACTGCTGAGCTCCAACAAAAACTACTGCTGAGCTACAACTTTAGCGACTTGGATTAACTAGTCCTTTCTTTAACAATTCATCCATTTGATTCCTTAATTCATTTACTTCCTTGGGAGCTATCCTTCGAGAAGAATGAAAATCAGACCTCGCACTGGAAATTAGTCGTTTCGAAACTCAATTTTTCTATGTGGGGGTAAACTTTTAACTTCCTCAAAAACATCCAAAAATTCCTTAACAATTAGTATTTCTTCTAGACGTTTTTGAAATGAATTTAGGGCATACATAAAAGCATCCATTACTGGACTTGATTCTTCACATGTTATTTTAAAAGGTTCACTTCTTTTATTTTCCAAGTGTACCTCCTTTTAACACAATCAAGAACAGTTAGAAAACCAATCTATACTGAGTATAATCTCAAATATAATAAAATCGAGGACTGTTAGGTGACATGAAATTTTTTGGGATAGTTAGGCAACTTGTACTTTTTCACAAACTTTTCAAGATTAGTTTTACCACCTATGGAGTTAGAGACATAGATAGGAGTATCTAATATTTTTGTGGTAAGTTTTAATTTATCAACTAATTATTTAGAAATAAAACTGTGGGAAGCCCCAGTACCAAATAATACTCTAACTAGATTTTCATTGATGTAGGTATTACCTTCAAGAACCCTCTTACCCATCGCATTAGTCGAAGTTGAGGGTTAATTTTTAATGGCAAAAACTCTGACTTGTTCTCATTTCTTTATCATTTGACAATCCTTCTTCTGGTGCCTTGGTTTGTGAGTTGTAGCTATTCCTATCCCGAGCCTTAGGATTCTTATAGGTGGTGGCAAAATGACCCATCTGTTGGCAATTATAACAAGTAATATCCTTCAAATTGTTTTCTTGCAGTCCTCATTCTGGCTTTCCTTGCCATGGCTTCTTCCAAGAATGGTTGAACTTATTTTTCTTCCAGTTATTGTTGCTGCTTTGAGTCATGGGCGGATTCTTTTTGTCTAGAGTTTCATATCGGAAACCCATGTCTACCAAATCTACAAAGGTCCCCTTTACATGTCTGGTCATCCTGTCTTAATACCTCCCCTTCATCCCAGCGATAAACATTTTATTTTCTTTAAACGAGTGTCTATCAGACCCGGTCCAAAATAGGAAAATTCACTGAACTTGTTGGAATATTCTTCTACCGACATCTCTCCTTATTTTAAATCTATAAAACTCCAATAAAGGTGGGATTTTCTTGCAGCCGACATAAATTGTTCTTCCAAGATTTCCTTGAACCGTTCCTATGAGAAATTATCTTCTGAATCATTCAAAGTTATGGACTCCCACCATGCTAGAGCCCCTTCTTGTTACTGCCACGTAGCTAAGAACATCTTATGCTCATTCCTGATATTCAATCCTTTAAAAGTTCTTTAACAAGAGCCGATCCAAGCTTGAACTTCAATAATGGACTCTGTTCCCTTGAATGGTTTACCACCCAAACTGGTGTAATCTTTGCATAGAGTAGCAAAGTTAATTTGAGGCTGCATAGGGATTACCACTTCCTCAATTACTACAGCATTTGATCGACCGTTGGTGGTTGTAGTGTTGCTATCTCCTCTTTGTCCTCTTCTATTACTCATCTCCTACTATTTGCATATAGTAAGGAAACATTTTTAGAAATATAGACGAAACTATCTTAGGGAATGGGTGTAAACTCGAATATACTTATTTGGATAATATTTCAAATATGCGCTCTCTCTGACTAAACTCATCCTTAGGCATTACTAACCCTATCTCTAATGAGTTGACCACATCTAGGCTTGGGTATTCACTCAACCATAAGCCCTGATACCAAATGTGACGACCCACCTCCTCGACTCTAAGATCCTTGGTAATCACATGGCGCAAATCCAAGTGCCGAAGAGGCAAATTATCATGGGGTAAAGAAAATAAAGATAGAAGACAAAATAAAATAGAATCTCACATTGCATTCAACATTTAATTATACATATGAGTACCACATGAAATTACTCCAAATTACTTCATCAGAGTTCTAGTAAGTACTAATCCTGCTAGGATAGTTATAACTGCCTATCCTCACAAGTGCTGGTAAATACATCATACAAAATACAACGGAATCAACAGATAACTACTACAAAGGACCCAAAATGCTCCATGCTCCATGCTACATCCAAAATGCTACAAGTTACCTAACTACTTGGATGCCCAAAAAAATAGGGCAACTAGAGTTTAAGAGGAAAAGAAAATAAACTCGGGGTTAGTCATGAGACTGTACGAGAAACTGAAAATATGGCTATTTGAAAACAAAGTGTATCTCAAAAGGCCACACCGCACATAAACATGGAATGGGTTTTTACCTTATGATAACCAAAATCTTTACAACGCAAAATCTAGTAACATTATTTTTAATGACATTCTTTAAAAAACAATTTTCAAGTAAACTTATATAATCTTAGCCGAAATTATTACATTGATTAAATTCCAACATAATAGGTTCTATAATCAAGTTCGAAAGCACTTATTGGTGAATGGATTTCCATACAATGGCTGGTAAGAAACTACCTTCCATATAGTACATCTTTAGAGGGAAGTACCAAGAATCAACAACTTTAAAATCTCTGCACCTAGTAAGACCAGCCTACCCACGGTCCCATCTGGTGGCGAATAGAACCGAATATGACATCACCTCAGTCGTAATTGACCTATCCGAGATCCCATATCATACACAAATACTCAACATATATAGAGTAATCTAGAAAGGTGATGACCATACCCTAATGGTTACGAACCACATAGCTTTATGGCATGCCCTGTTTAAGCCATTTCCGAGTGATGAGGCCCGAGGTAATGATTACGTTTCACATAGCACATTCCATTTTGAATGCCACATTGCCAATTCCAACACACACCATTGATTTCCACAAATATACAACCCTTGAGCTCATACGTCATAAAGAAGGGTGTTAAGTGTAAGAGAGTTACTTCCAACACCACCAAACAGATGTACCTTCATAAAAATCAATGTACGTGTATGTTAGAAGTGTAATGTCGGACATTCGTCTATACAAGTTGTCCAGGAACAGGACAAACCAAAGGAGTTCTCCTACCACATTCTGTTGGGAATCATCTCTAGGATTAGTAGTGAGCAACCCTTTCATTGAAGATCAAATGAAGGTACTACTGCCACATATACAGGATACTGGAAATTTCCCTCGAGGATTAGTGATAAGTAGCCCTTCATTCCATTTATTACCATTCCTTATCTTCACTTCGAATACGTAAATTGGTTCAAAGTGGTTTTCGGATAACAATCCCTCAAATCTGATCCTCGTTCCTTCGAACTAACTACCGATAAAAAGATGTTAAGCTTGAGGATGATTATCATTTCATTGATTAATATCTTTTATCAAATAAAATATCTCTTTTAGAGATATAAATCTTTAAATCATATTCTTTTCCAGTATATACAGAATCATTAAACCTCTCTTTCACTTTGGAAATACCAAATCAAAATCATTTCTCATAAATCACATTGCAAAACCTTATTGAGGAAAAATGGTCGATGGAGATTATACTAATTCTTCTTAATGTCAATTTCCGTATTCAACCTTTACAATCCATCGAATAACGGTGAAATCACCTTTTAAATTCACATGGATAATATGGGTTCCCTCATTGAAATTTAATACCAAATATAAGATATTTCTATAAAATCCAAGTTGTATTAAATTTGGACAATTAAATCTTTTATACTTCCCTCGTTTCCGACATTTCAACCTTATCTATTCCTCGCCCAGGAAAGAGGCTTGGTGAGCCTGGGCACTGGTTGCTCCTGAACATCCCCCTAGTTTAAGAACCTTATGTCCAGATCCCACAAATAGAAAACTCCAGTCTACTCATCGGCTTTTAGAACCAAGATTAAATCACTTAATTATAACAACATTTCTTTAAATCATTTTTTAAACTCTTTATATTAAATTATAAAACCTTCAAATCATCTTTAAAATACTTAATTATTTATTTAAAAACATTTACAAAATAATTGGGAAATAATACTTAAGTTTAAAGCCATATTTTAAAAGTTATTAAAAGTGTTCCAAAAAGTGCTACGAATAGTTCTTTTAAGCCCTATTTGATCAAAACAACTTTTCGATCATTTATAAATCCATTTTTATAACTCAAATCTCTTTTAAAACCTTTTAAAATGCTTATAGAATTTATCCCATATTTTTGAAGAATTAAAAATATCATTTGTAAAGAATTTATCGCTTTGGTTTCCGAACTGCCAAACCACAACTATTTTGAAAACTTGATTTGCTCATATTCCCAAATCTACTAAACAAAATCTCAATCTTTTTCTTTAGTTTGAAAACTATGATTATAGCAGTTTGGAAAATTCTTATTACAAAGAATCCCGACTCCGAATCCATCGTATAAATGGATTTAACTTTTATGGCATGAAATCACGAACTACCGTTAATCGACGCGTCTATTTTTGACTCAACCATCATAACTTGTCCAAACTTCACCAAATTAGGTTTTAGTGTTTATAAAATATTTATAAACCATTTTAAAAAGGTTAAACAATCTCATATACATCATTTCATTTATTAAAGGAAAGTGATTTCCCTTGTGATTTTCGACGTGTATTAAACGTGAATTGTTTACACATCAAAATATACATATAATCAACATCCAAACTTGGTGATCAAACACAGTAAACAACCATATCAATCATATCACATCATCATATTTATAAAATAAATTTGGAAGAGTTTCTCACTTGAATTCGTTTCTAACTTTGCGAAAATTTGCTATAGCTTCGCTACGATCGCACTAGAGTATATGGAATTGAGTATTTCTAAATTTGGAAGAGTTTCTCACTTGATTCTGATGTAGATGGTTCATCCAAATTTTCAAAATGAAACAGAACTTCCTCCATATTGTCTTCATTATCACTTTATTGCTCATCATCCGCTTCTTTTTCACCCTTTTCTTGATGTAGTAAATTCCATCCCATTAGTTGCCAAGGTTGTCCTTGGGGATCCCATGGAATATGTCCTAATCCAACTACTCGGCTAAAACTTCTCCTTCAGCTAACTCTTCTAAACCTTGAACTCCCTCTTCCTAAGAATTCTCAGCTTCTTCCTCATACTCTTCCATATCATCCTAATTGGTGTATGAACTTGACGATTCTTCATACCAAATGACATTATCATTTTCACCTATTTCCCAAACAATGTTGCTATCACTAATACTGTTATTTTATTCACTTGATATCTCATCCATCCATGCATCATATGTAGCAGAGTCTTAACTATTCATCGCAACATTTAGGTCCTCCTCGGGCTTGAACTTTACCCCTATTGGTTCGTCTTCGAGAATTTCCTCCTCGTCTTGTTTGGTTTCGAACTTGTTGGATCAGTGATCCGCGTCCTATCCAAGTATTCTTGATGCAACACTACTTGTTCTAGCTCCATAATTATTTCTACGTTTTCTGATGTCTGGGAAGTTTCTTCGTTACTGGATGTCGTAAAAATTTCTAGAGTCTCTGGTGGTATAAGCATCCCAGCCATAGGATAACCATGTTTATCTAGATGAGCGTACTTATCAGGCTGTTCCTCTACATATAGCCATCCGTTGCTAGGAGGCCATGCAATAGGTTCTTGATCACTGGAAAGAATTACCAAATCATCTCTTTCGCTCTATTTGTCTCTTGATGATTCCCACTTGGAATACTTTCCTTCGTAACTAGAAGGCTTATACAATTATAAACAACAAATACTTAAAAACTAAGTATTTTATTTGTCCTAACTCAATATAATGTTAAATTTTATGTTTATCCTAACATAAACCCGTTTTAACTGCACTATTTTAAAGAGAATAATTCACTAAGCATTAGTACTATTTCCCCCAAACCGATATTCAATCAATACATAGAAAACAAATCGAGATCTTTGTTCAATCGATTATTAAAGATAATTTTTCTAACTTAGATCTTTTCCTATGATATCCATGTCCAAATATTTTACCTTTTCCAACAATCCTTTGAAATCTTTGCCAAAATATTTTCCAAACATTGTTATTATCTTCAAAATCCTTTGAAAACTCTTTTTTCTAAAACCTCTTAGATAAAAGTTCTCATTATCCAACTCCTCAGGTTTTATTTATATCCCTTATTATTCTTAATCCTTTTAGCATTATTATAAAATATCTTATACTTAGATTTAACTAACCTGATTTTAAACAATTATCTAATTTATAACTTAACAACATAATCAACTATTTTTCAAAATATAATCTTTATATATAAAATATAACCTTAGGTAAAATTATTTCATTTACTATAATTTCAAAACAAATCATTTATGTATAGCATTAACAAATACACGCTCTTATATAATACTCTTAACTCATTCTAGGGTGTTATTTACCCTATCTCTAATGAGTTACTCATCTTAGGGTATTACTAACCCAATCTCTTATGAGACTTTACACCTATCAGGCTTAGGTGTTTTCTCAACTTAAGCTTCGATACCAAATGTGACGACCTGCCTTTTTGACCCTCGAAAATTGACACTAATATATCCTTGGTATTCATGTGCTACAAATTCAAGTGCCGGAAAGGTGGATAGTAAAGGGTAAAAAGAATATAAAGACAGAACATAATCTTCCATGAATGGAATGACATATATTATTTTAATATATAATCTTTACGGTGGAACTTTCAAATACATACATCAGAGTCTATCCTAATATCAGCTTGGATAGTTATGAATATTTATCCTTATATATGTTGAATACAATAGTAAACAAATGCAGTTGAAATGGAAATGGATAATAATCTGCAAGGAAATCTTCAGCTCCAGGCTTCTTCAAAAATGCTCCAAGCTAGACCTGAACTACCTGGCTGCAAGGAAAAATAAGGCACCTAGAGTTTAAGGGAAAAGAAATAAACTCCAGGCTAGTCAAGGGACTGGTGTGAGAAAAATCAAAAGAACGAATACTTTGGAAAACAAAGGTATCTCAGAAGACCACGCCGCACATAAACACAGACGGGTTTTTACCTTATGATAACTAAAAATCTTTGCTATGTAAAATTTGAGATATTATTTTTAAAGCCATTATTTGAAAAACACATTTCAAATAAATATATAACATGGCTGAAATGCTTTCATCTCACATTCCAGTATTGGACCAACTAAGTTAATAAAGCTCGTATTGGAAATTGGATTTCAACAATGGCAAGTAAGGGACTACCTTCCGTACAGTAAATTTCTAGAGGAATGTACCGAGGACCCACAAACAGTCCTCTGCATCTAGCAAGACTGGCCTATCCCTTTTCGAATGACCAACATAATGATCCTGGATAGTACCGAATATGACATCACCCCGGTTGTTACCAACCTTTCCGAGGCATCTCTTAGCATACACAACAAACCCAATATATAGAGGGTAATCTAGAGAGGTGATGGCCATACCATTATGGTTGCAAACCACACAGCCTTATAGCATACCCTGTTTAAGCCATTTCCGGGTGTGAGGCCTAAGGTAACATTTACCTTCCACAGAACACATTCCACTTTAAATGCCACATTGCCATTTCTAATAACAAACTATTGATTTCCACAAAAGTACAACCTCTGAGCTCATACGTCTCAGAGAAGGGTGTTAAGTATAAAAAGGGTTACATCCTACACCACCAAACAGATGTACATTTGTAAAAATGAATGTATGTGGTTTTAGAAATGCAATGTTAGACACTCATTCATACAAGTTGTCCAAGCGCAGGATAAATCGAAGGCACTTCTCCTACTACATCTTGTTTTGGAATCACCCTTTGGATTAGTAGCAAGTAGTCCTTGCATTGAAGAATTCAAATTGAAGGAACCACTGCCACCATATATATGATAAGGGAATTACCCCAGAGGTTAGTGGCAAGCAGCCTTTTATTATGAAGATCTCCGTCTTCAAAATCATTGTCTTCAACATGTTTTCACTTTTGAATGTACATTGGTTCAAAGTGGTTTTCGGATAGGAATAACCCAAATCCGACCCTGGATTCTCCGAACCAATTATCGATAAAAAATGTCAAGTATATGGGTGATTATTATTTAATTAATCAATATCGTTTATCCAAGTACAATATCTCTTTGGAGATATACATCTTTAAATCTTATTCTATTTCAGTGTATACTGGATAATTAAACCTTATTTATAAAATTCTCTGGTTAACTAAACCCTTTTTAAATCTTGGAGTAATTCCAAATCATTTCACCTTTTACTTAGGAAAATATTTCCAAATCATTTATTTAAATCATAACAAAGTTTTCTTATATTCGAATCATAACTTTTAAATGAGTTAAAAGCAATGTTATTTAAGACATCGTTTACTATAAACCCAAACCAATTTGTATTGAGTAAAAAGAATCCATGTAAATTATACTAATATTATATTTCAATACTACTTTTCGTACTCACCTGTACTATTCGTCGACTAATGGTGAAATCACCTTTTAAATTCACACGGATAATACGAGTTCCCTCCTCGAAATTTAATACAGAGTTTAACAATACATTTCATATATCACCAAAATCTTATCATTATAAAATCTTGTTTAACTTTTGGAAACCTCCGAATCTATTTTCATCTTAGGAAAATATGGTCCGAGTAAATCAAATTTACTATCCCCTCCGTTAGGCCAGTCCAGATAGCTAGAGCGGATCCCAAACACTAGTTGTCCAAGCTCGGGTCTAGAGACTATCTCTTTGTCATCCATAAGGCATATAAGTTATTTGATCAACTCTAAACTCTTTTATATGATCTTTTAAAGATGATTTTCATTTAACACAATTCCAAATATCGTTTGAAATAATTTTTCTTTAACCATTTATTTAAAACTACTTTAAAATAATTACAAAACCATCCAGATCATCTTCAAAATACTTAATTATTCATTTGGAAAGATTATTAAAAAGATGGGAAAAGAATAATTAAGTTAAAACCATAATTTTTAAAAGTTACCGAAACAGCTGCAAAAACTTCTGTAAATAGCGTTTTTAAAGCTTCTTTGTTAAAAATACTAATTTCATTTCATATATGTCCATTTTTACAATTCAAATCCCTTTTTAAAAAATTTAATGCATTTATAAAATTTATTTCATACTTGTGAAGATTTAAAATATCAATTTTAAAGCATTTACCATTTTGGTTCCCAAAACTGCCAAACCGCGATGTTTTTAAAAACTTAATTTGGACATAACTCAAATTCTACTCAATGAAATCTTGATTTTTCTTCTTCATTTGAAAACTATAGTTATAACAGTTCATAAAATTCTTCTTTTGAATAATTTCGAGCTATATTCCATTCAACGCATTGATTTAACTTTTACGGCGTGGAATCACGAACTACCGTTACACGACGCGCTTATTTTGACTCCATTTTCAAATATTTTCCAAACTTTTCCAAAATGAGTTTTATTGTTTATAAAAAATTTTAAAACCATTTTAAACCATTTTATTCATGTTTAAGGAGGTTTAACTATTCTGTAACACTTTTATAATTTATATAGGAAAGTGATTTTCTTTGTGTAAATTCAACATGTTTTAATATGAATTATTCCACAACCAAACAAACATATCATCTCATCCAAAAAATAATGATCAAACATAGAAAATAATCATAGCAAATATATCATATCACCATATAATTTATAATAAATTAGCGGAGTAATTCTCACGTTCATTGGTTTCTAGATTTACTAAATTTGATTATAGCTTCACTATCACTGCATCGACTCTTATGAAATCGGCCCTAAGACCCCTGGAAGTGTATGGCCTTGCTTAGATGAAGGGATGGAGTTTGGCCTAAGGAGAGTGCAAGGGTGGCCATGAGTTTATGATGGGTAGAGGAGGAGTTTCAACTCGCTTTTGAGGTGGATTGATATCCTATACTTGTATAAAAAAATTCTCTTCTACTTGCAATATTTTGCCATAATTTCTTTATAGTTAGAAGCTATTGAAATGGCTTGGAAGAAGAAGATGGTGTGAAGAAATGTGATAATGGAAGGTGGTATTTATAGGAAAAATAAGTGAAAAAATATCTAAATATGAAATTACCAAACTACCCCTAACCCATACCCCTCCCACACACACGAACACTTCCCCCTTGTCCTCCTCTCCATGTGCTTTTGTGATGAAGGTGTGTAAGGAGGTGATAGTTGATGGTTAGTTTACTTTTAGGATGCTTAAGTAGAAAGAAAAGTGTAAAATATAACAATATTTTGTGATATATGTATATATAAGCGTGTATATGTATTTTATATGGTTATATGTGTGTGTACGTGTCTATATATATATATATATGTTAGTGCATATATGTTCATGTTATATATGTGCATAAGACATATAAACAACGTTGTGATCACTTTGAACAACTTTCGTTCGTTAATCGTTGAAAATATAGAAGTCGATTCCTGGTCACATTTTCACTTATTAATTAGATTACATATAAATGTAAAATTTGAAAATTAATTTCCTATAATTAGTAATTAATTAAAATGATCGCATTTGAATTTTAAAACCATATAAATCAATATTAAACAAGTGTTTATAAAAAGTGCCGTCGTATCGACAAAACGTTATGAATTTTCTTATATTTTTAAAATAGGTATATATCTTTATAAACTATTATAAATGATTTACCATCACTATATAACTTATTGAAATAAATTATTATCATTTTAAAACAATTACTTGATTATTTAAACTTAATTTAAAATTCCAGAAAATATATAAAAGCGATGGTATCCTTGATGATGTCATAAATATATTTTATTTTCAAAAATAAAATAAATAATTTTATTTCATATTCTTACTTAAATGGATAAATAATTGTATGTATATAGTTTTGTTCGCTTGAATATTGAGAAAATCTCAATTTTCTTTAAAACTGATTTTCGTCGTTTTTATGATGGAAACCCCCAAATATCCATATTTGTTGATATACCTTTGAAACAAGTTAACCATCATTATTTATGGTTCAAAACGTTATAATGTGTTTAAAACTGATTTTCTTTAAAACTAATTTGCGGGTCGTTACAAGTTTCAAGATAATTGGGCAATTAATTTACCGAGTCTCCAAGTATTTCCTTCATTCTTAAGTCTATTTAAATAAAGGAAGTTAATCTTCATATTCATATGAGAGAGAATATACCATTATCCTCTTCTTTAGTAAATCCATAATTTCCGTAGTCAAATTAAATTAAGGGTTTTTGAGTGCAAACGAGTCTTTGGAGAAATTGATTATTCAGTATAAAATTATAGGTTACTCTCTTAATTTTTCTACCTATAGTTTTGTAATCTCTCTCTCTCTCTCTCTTGTATTCTATTTCTTCAATAAAATAAAGAATAGTTGTTGGGTCTGCGAATGTTGGCAAGTTGGCCAAACCATGTTGAATCTCTATGTTCTCTACTCCTTTATTTTCCTTGTTATGTGATTATAGTTAATTGAATTGGTTGTTGATAATTAATTGGCAACCTTGATCCTTGGGGGTTTCAAGCTTATGCCAAAATTTTCTATAACAGGTAGAGTTAGAGCAAATTAATTAAAGTCATGCACAGTAGATTGGTATCAGAGCTAGCTGTCTTGTTATAAATTAGTTATCAATGGCTTAATTTTCTAGAAGTGATATGAAAAATTATGGCATAATAAAATTTGCTGAAAAGGAGTTTTTGGAAGATATAAGGTGAAGATGAACGATGTTGTTCTTCAACAACAACTTTGTTTGTTTAGAAGAATAGATAAGACATGAAACACCATGGAGGTGGGGAAATATGCATAAGTCTCACTTCATGGACTCGAGAAAGGGTGCTTGTTAATATTGCAAGAAGAAGGAGAATTTCATACAAGAATGCCTAGCTCTTAGAAAGAAGAAAGAAGACCTTCAGTTTTGACATTAGCTAGTTCAAATGCAGATAGTAGTGATAGTGATACATCAATATTTTCAGCAAGCATTTCATCTTTCGAGAGTACAGGTTGGTTGGTTAATTCCAGAACCTCCTAACAGATGATGCCATATTGGAGCTATTTTTTAAGTTATAGAAAGATTGGTGACAAAGCATTTTATATGGGGAATGAAATATCTTGTCATGTGGTGGCGTTGGAAGTGTGAGGTTTAGAATGTTTGGTGGTGTTGTTAGGACTACCACGGATGTTAGACATGTTCCGATGTTGTGTATGAGTTTGTTGTTAGTTGGAGCTTTGAGTGCACTTGGTACGAGGGTAACAGTAGAGGAGAAAGATTGAGAGTGGCGAAGGGTTCCTTGGTAGTGATAAAGAGGGTGTGAGTTGATGATATTTATGCACTTTAGGGAGAGACAGTCTCGAGAGAGTCGGTAGTCTCTTTTGATTCTACTATTACAAATTCTACTCGGTTATTGTAATACCTCAAAATTTTAGTATATATTATAAATAAAATATTACCAATATAATAGCATAAATAATTGGATTTAATTTGAAAATAAAATAAATTTTAAATAAGGAGGGGAAATGTTAATTATTCCAACTTTGGAATTTGCTAATGAAACAAGCGCCATTGTGATCATCTCATTTTTTGATTCATGTAGTATATTTGTTTTCTTTTTTTAGAGTCTTATGAAGGACTTATGGGCAATTTTGTATCAAACTAAACGAGTGCCAAAGTTTGAGTTTAAATTTGAAGTTGACCGTTGTTTTCCCTCCGTTTATAAATACCAAAGTACATAACTCTCTTTATGTTTTAGAAACGGATACCACTCATTTCTTTCCCCTTTCCCTTTTTCTTCTTAAAACTCATCTCACCATATCTCACTCAAATCTCAACAGATTCTCATAAAACCAGCTACATCGTGAAGCGTACAGAGAGAACTATGCATTTATACCAATTTGAAGGCAAATTTCTAAAGCTTAGTGGTGCAGTAGTTTGGATAGTGAAGGTATAGGTGGTGGAGAGTTATTCGATGAGTGATTCTTTCTTTTCTCTCGATATAATGCAATAATAATCCCACGAATATGATATATGGTCTAAAATAGAATAGACAACAATTTACAATCACTTAATTTCAAATTTAAACATGGATTTGGAAGGGATTTGATAAAACGGTAAATTATCAGTGAATATACTATGAAATTTGATGGAATTTAAGTGTAATTCGACAATAATGATGTAATATACGATGCTAGGGATGTTCTCAGATGATTAGAGGTATAACAAGGGCAATTGGAGGTGAAACAAAGTGGAGGAATTGATAAAATTGTAGTTAAAATTAATAAAAATCGACTATGATCGGTCCATTGATCTAGGCAATCGGTGCACCGGTGGGCATGTTTTGGGTGCAGGTTGAACCTAGACCCAAACGGGCCAATATATTAATGTTTATCGATTCAAAGTTCAATTTTTTTGTTTTCAGAAGACATTTGGAGGCTATTTCAAAGATGGTTGTCAACGTTACGGTGAATTTTGTGGATGTTGGTTGTTTATTTGAGTTAGATTTTTATGTTATCCGTTAAATAGAAATTTACAACATTGATGTCAATGTGTACGAGATTGTGATGCAAGTAAGCGACCTAGGGTACGAGCCTCTGACACAAGTAAATGATCTGATTATTATGTTGCTCTTCTATAGTGCTTCGATGCACCATCATGGAGGATGGATGTTAAATGATCATGTAGTGCAAGAGACAAGTCAAGGATATGAGTCCAGATTGTATGCGAGGTATGACAATGGGCGACCCTATAGTGCATGAGGCACAACCAAGGAAGCTAGTCGTACATGCGATTGACATGACGGTGGATAACAAACGACCTTGTAGCACATAAGGCGAGTCTAGGGAAGTTATTTCACATATATTTGATGCGATACGACCATATGTATATGATAAGTTAAGTATGGTGTGACAAACAGAGCATATGGTGATCGAGACGTTAAAATTATATCATGTTATAGTATTATCTTTGTATTATATATATATATATAGCAAGTATGGCTCACACACTAGACTTATGTCAGACCCACTCATATTTTTCCCATTTCTCTATATCTTTAGGTTAATGAAGCTTGGAGACAAGATGGTATGAAAGACAAGGACTTTATTGTACATATCGTAAATAATTTCATAAGCGTTATGACTGGGATTTGATTATGTATATGG
Source organism: Allium fistulosum (assembly GCA_030737815.1). Classification (NCBI taxonomy): domain Eukaryota; kingdom Viridiplantae; phylum Streptophyta; class Magnoliopsida; order Asparagales; family Amaryllidaceae; genus Allium; species Allium fistulosum. The sequence goes on from CM060905.1 coordinate 1,154,156,427, forward strand.
ATTGGGATTGATAGGCATTGTACAGACATATGTATCTAATAGTGTAAATATATTATGCACAAATCAAAATGATTATGGTTATTAATGATATTATACTTTATCTCCTTCCGATTGAGACTTTGAAAGTTATTAGTTAGAAATATATTCGTTTCTTGTTATTTTATCACAATGACTCGTCCCATTTAGCTTTCAACATGTTTACGTCGGTTCGGAGATTGAGCATGGGAGTCAAAAATGCATGCTGTTACATTTGGTATCAGAGCATAATTTTCCTAAAACTAAAAACAAGGACGTATTGAGAGAGCGTATTTGTATTATTATAGATGTTTACACACACACACAGATATATAAATAAATAAATATATATATATATATATATATGTAACACATTTGTAAGTGTTCCAATTGAGTTATCTATTTATTGAGGAGTTTCTAATGAATCTCAAGTACAGATAGAAGAGGATGAGTAAGTTAGTGAGAATGGAAACTAGAATAGAGATAGATATTGAGAGCCAAGGTCAAACTGGAATTGGTACTAGAATCGATACTAGGGATATTATAGTGTGAACATTCTTATCCGATTCCACCATTATCATAAGGGATAAGCCATATCAAACCCCCAATACCTACACCTAATGTATGAAGAGTAATTCTTAATTATATTTTGGAATTGAACCATAATTTGTAATTAGGGACTGGCTAAGTACTTATGAGAATATATATCAACATTTGGGTTTGAGTTGATAAATGCATCGGATAGGTAGTTTATTAAGGTAGTAAGAGAATTGAGTTTTTTTCTTAAGAGTAGAAAATTTTCAAGAATTTTTTTTTGAAACTTGGGATTAAAATTTTTGTTAATAAGAGAATTTATGATGTTATTATATTTATATAAGATTATAAGTATTTGAAGGATTTTTTTAAAATAAAATTTTAAGTTTCATTTCAAAGCAAGTGAGATTTTTCCACTTTAATACATGTAATTTTGGATGGAAATTCAAAGACTTATGGTATAAAATATTGAATATATATGATTCAAGGTTGCGAAATTGGTTTTCTAAATTGACATGTATATGGTTAATTGCCAAAGTAATTTTGAAATCTATTTTCATATACATAAATATAGGTGTATTATTCAGAAGTGTTAGAAATTTTCTGTTATGCAAAATAAATGATGTATACTTTTATATATGTGATAAATTTTATTTTATTTTATGACCATTAAGTAAATGAGATGTTTTATAAAAGTATATTTAAAAAGTGATGATGTATTTTTTAAAAACAAGTAGAAGTTCTAAGTTTTTATATCGTGATGAGTTACTATCAGCAAATCTTTTCCTATTATTTTAAAATATGGAAAAAGAATTTCAAAACAGTAAATTTAGAAGGTTTTTTATGGGTTAGGAAGCAAATAAGGAAGACTAGAAGCGGCGCCAAGTGTAAATATGCCACCACTGCTAAAAAGAAAGGAAAGCAGATTGTGATAAGAGGTGAGTTATTATTTTGAGTAAGGAATATGATGGTAAGTAGTTTAATAAATCTCACTCAATGCATGAATTTATAGTGGTGTCGAGCTTGTCTAAAGAAACGATCCATCTATTTATGATTTGTTATAATTTGAAATATATTGATTTTGGAGTAAATTGAATGACTCGTTATGGGATGATGTTGGATGTAGACAGAAATGTGGCTTGCACAAGGATTAGGGGACTGAGCACGATGTTGTCATATGTCATGATTCTGATTGCATGAAATTAGATGAAGGAAGAAATCTCATATGCCTTCGAAGTAGATTTTGAACTTCCTCCCCAAGTAAATTAAATTCATAAGATCTATGAATATGCCACTTAGGCACATGACTCTGAAAGAGAGTCAGAATTTGGATAAGAGAATTTTCGAGTTAGTGAAAGAAAGATTGTGGCTATAGTTTGAAAGAGAAAAGTAAAAAAAAATTTTATGGAGGCAAAATAGAGAAAAGTTGCTTACCTAATAGAAAATTAAGTTGGTTAAGGTTCATATGAAGGAGATTTGGGTCTAAGTTACACTTGTTGATATTGAAAATTTTGAAGATATGTTTGAAGTAGAGTTGACTTGAAAAAGTAGTAGTAAAAGGTAGATATTTGATATTGGAGCTCAATTTATTGGATCTGGTTAATCAATTGATTGAAAATATTTTGGAGATGTTGATGAATTTTTTTGTTGATAGGCCTAGAATTTGTTTTGGGATAAGGTCTTGGTGACCCAATGATGCTACTATGTAGTCTAACTCTGTGATCTGTCCATAGTGTAGAAATTGAAATAATTGATATCACATTCTTTTGTTCTGTGTCATTATGGTAATGATTAAAGATGGAAGCGAACGATATTTAGTATGCTTCATTTTTTGATAATGTTGTAAAGGAGGTTATTTGAGTTGATTTGAGGATGGGTATCGTTGACCTAATGTTGAGGATAATGCTACACCATTTATGTTATATGGCTTGGATGGATGTTGTTCTCCAAGCAAGTAATTGTCATCTTGCTCTATATGCGTTTTCGAGGAGATAGTTATGGGTTGTCGATACTTGAGTAATAGATGTGATTGCAATTATATGATTTGGATTGAACGTGACATAAGTTTGATGACATGTTCACTATGCTAGGATATCATCCTTTTTTTCGATGTTCCTATATATGTTTTGGATATAATGTTTCCATGATTGCTTAGTATTCTGTTGATTTGATTTATATGATGAGGCACCATCTCTATTGAGTTGTCTCATCTATAGTACGAAAGAATAGTAAGTCGGTAAAATGATATATGGGAAAATAACCGTTGGTTGGTTTATATTAGAGAACAATTTGAGCTTGGATTTTTGGTTGTGAAGGTTATTAAGTTTCGACTTTTGATTATAAAGGTTATTTCGAATTTGATTTAGTATTAAGCTTTTATAAGGATGTATTTTGGTACGATGAATGAGTATATAGGAATAATCGAATATGGATACATGTTAAGATCAAGTAAGTTTGTATTATTAATGAATAAAATAAAGTCTAGGTAGATATGATTTGGAGAATAAAGTATTATAGAGAGTTGCAACCTCTGTTTATAAAAGATATTCCAAATTGAATTAGCACCAAGGATTATATAAGAAGTATTTTGATTGGTGTAGGTAAAAAATTTAGATAAAGGATTTTGATAAAATATTTTAAGCTATTGAGATAAACCTAATTTGAGGAACAAAGGAAAATATGTACTGGATTAAATGGATACTAAGTTAAATAAGGAGTACCATCAAATGATGGGAATTCAAGTGTTCCTTGATGATTGTAGAAAATTTATTTGGAAAGATCAAGAAAAGAGTACTATGGTTAGCATGCATAGAGGATGTAGAGGCGATTCAATGGAATGGAATTTTTAAGGTTTGGATATGACTTTGAATGTGGAGTAGATATGTTCTTTCAATCATCCGTTGGATTGAAAAGAGACTATCTTTCAAAGAAACTCTTTTGGCTTCGCAACTTAAAGGTGCATAGTTTATATTGCATATAAGGTGCATGTAGACAATGTATTATATAGTCAATTCTTTTAACTCTATCTTTATATTAGGTTAGTATTTTTCTTAGGATAGAATTCCACTTAGATTTAGGATTTTTATTTTTATGGTTGTATTGGTTGAATAGAATAGAATTTCTCTTGTTTTGATACTTGCTTGGTTGTTTGTTGTTGAACTAAAGATGTAATATTTGGAAATTGAGGAGGCGATACTTTGAATACCAAACTTGTTGGATATTTGGAGAAGTGATATCATAAGCATAATGGTACCATTTAAGTTAGATTAGAGATTTGGATGGGAGGTATGTTATGTTCACCAGGTTAAGACATCGATCATTTTAGATGTTCTTAGGTGGAGGAAGGAATATTATAGTGATTCAAGTAGTTTGGATTTGTTTGTGAAGTTACCATCCACATTGATTTGCCTTACGGTAGCAATCTAAAAGATGAATTGCGGAAAGTACTACTGGATGATTTAGGTGTTAAGCATGTGCATTTAGGAATGATACGAGAGACTGAAAATTTTTTTGGGCTTGTTAGTGCTAATTTTACCCGTTGTTATGCATTGCGGCATCATTTATTCGAGTTGGTAGCATGGATTTTTAGAAGTGGAAATTAGCTACAAGGGCCTCTTTAGCAAGTGGAATTAGTTTCTAGGACACAACTCTGAAATAATTACTTTCAAGGACAAAACGCAAAATAATTAGTACTAGGGTCTAAAAACCTATGAAATTATGTTCTTGAAAGTAATTGGACTGCTGACTTTATCCTTGAAAGTAATTATTCTGCTGACTTTGGCCTTGAAAGTAATTTCTTTGAATGTGTGTCCTAGAAACTAATTGGACTGCAAAGTTTGTCCTTCTAGTGAAATGCCCCTTTTTAGAAGTTATAGACATGCACGTACATTTGTGTTTGATGTTTAAGAACGAGTTTATGCCAGTAGTAGAATTTGTTAGATTTAGTTAGGGATAACAATTTGGTCAGGGGTATTTGAAAAAGTGGATAGGTAGATTCGACCTTCCAGAACGTTTTCCACTAACTTGATTGTTAGTTTAATTAATATCTAGGTTTGGTTGAATGATTACTTGGATTCATTATTGTTTTTTTGCTTATGTTACTTGATATCAGTTGCTTTGGATAATTGTTTTTATTTATGTTGTGGATTTTGTTATAATTTAGATGTGTTTTATAAGCTTTGATTCTTGTGATTCATTTATGTATGTGTTTACCATATGCTATGCTGATGTGGTTGGTTGTGCATACATATAAAATTGGGGCATTTCACCAGAAGGACAAACTTTGCAGTCCAATTAGTTTCTAGGACACACATTCAAAGAAATTACTTTCAAGGCCAAAGTCAGCAGAATAATTACTTTCAAGGACAAAATCAGCAGTCCAATTACTTTCAAAGACATAATTTCATAGGTTTTTAGGCCCTAGAAACTAATTATTTTACGTTTTGTCCTTGAAAGTAATTATTTCAGTTGTGTGTTCTAGAAACTAATTCCACTTGCTAAAGAGGCCCTTGTGGCTAATTTCCACTATAGAATTTATATGCTCACTCTAGGATATTTGCATTCATGTTTTATATGTCGTATCATCTCATTCATACAGGAAGTCCCAATGATAGATACGTGCACATGTACACACACACACATATATATATAATATACAACGCCATACGTCATCTGCATATATATTTTAATGTTATGTTGTTGATTGCGTTTCATAAAGTACACAAGCACCACAATATGTATTTATATATGCTAATAGAACATGTACACCTGTTTGATGAATTTGATTTTAGATTTTGTATGTTATGTATGAGTGCATGGTTTGATTAATTTCTTTGTTGTGTTGGTGATTGTTTGTGTAACGACTCGGAATTTTGTTGTTTGATTTTTAATATTTAATTAATTTTAAATATTGAAATAAATTGTTTTTAAGTTAATTCCTTGAATTCAAATATATAGAGATTATTTTAATTATTTGAAATTTGAGTATTTAATATTTGAACAATGATTTAAAATATCTGGATCTGTAATAGAATTATGATTAAATGGATTTAATGGCCTTCATTAACTTCTTTGATTTAATAAATCATAACGGTAAATTCAGTTTGTAAATTTATCTACAGTAATAAATGGTTCAAATAAATAACAAGAAATTTTATTTTTATTTCTACGACTCGACTTTTAATGATGTATTCTTAATTTATTTTATTTGATTTTTCCATAATTTTTAATTGGGAAAATCTTGAAATTTTATGTTTGACGATTTATCGGAAAATGATAGCATTTTTGTGATTTTACAGATTACGTTAACCAGTGTTTATTATTATTGTTTTGGACTCATGTTGAAATTCTGTGTGCGACCGTATCTTTGTTTTGTCTTTCATCGTTCATACTCGAACATAAATCTACGTTCATACTCGAACATAAATCTATGTGGTGAAATGCCGAAAAAAATTAAAATAAATATAACACTTATATAAGTCAGAACACTACCTTCTCTCATCATGTATACCGATCAATTCCTTTTCATTTGAAACAAAGGAAAAGCCTAAACCCACTTCTTTTAAAAATCAAAAGAAAATCGAAGAAAAACAAAAATAACTACAAAGCTGGAATCCTTGAGTTGCAAATGGTGAGATCTATATTTTGGTCGAGTTTAGTTGCATTCGACAAGCATTTAGGATGATCGGCATTGGGTAGTAAGCTAGGGTTCGATGGTTAAGCAATTGGAGGCGGATTTGGAGCTCAGGTAGAGTGGAAAAGGGTTCGTCATATCGAAGGGAGGCAACGACCGAAGTTTGGCGAAGTGCGGCGTAAAGTGGTGGATCACAACATGGTCAGGTCAAGGAGCTACATTGGGTGTCGCGATTGACATTTTTGTTTTGAACTAGGTGCTGTAGTGTGGGTTTGGATGCCCGCACGAGGAGAGGAGTTTTGGTGATGGTTTGGCATGCACAGGTGATCGTGGTGGTAAAGGTGAAGTAGTAGCAGGGGTTTAGGATTGAGTGGGAACTGATTTTAATTTTGGGAAAGGTAGAGTTAATAGGGGTAATTAAGTTAATTTACGTAATTAGTTTTTAATTTAAAAAGCGAAATCTTATAAATTGCATAACATGTTCATACAAGGTCCAATCGAGATGAAACTTTTTGCGTTGTGCTCGTAATGACGATATCTTTGCAATGGAATTGGATTGGTTGAATTTGGAGCTTGTAGAATTTCAACCTAAAATCGAACGTTATTCGATTTTAGACCGAACTGGAATGCTTCAGTGCAAACTGAAATTTTGGTGAGTATAACTCACCTCTTTGGATAAATCAGTATGTATAATAGATTAAATTTTACTAATTGTGTTTGGTTGAAATTATTGGCTTATTGGTTAAAATATCCTCTTTGAAAAGCAATTAGTATTTGAAATTGAAATACAAGAAAAATTGTAGAGAAATCTGGATTTCTCAAAATTTTGATTATTAATTTTCAGTTATATTTCTATTATTTATTTCAGCTATAACCCTGTTATATGGATTATTAATTGCTGAATCTTGATTGTTTAGAACTAATAGTTATGACATTATTGTACGTTCAAAGCTTAACCTTTGTAGTGATAAAAATCAATAACAACATTGGTTAAGTTCTTTGGTAGCTATTAGCCTCAATTTAGTATTTCGAAATACAGTTAATTATCATTTGGCTTGAAATTATTTTTTGATTTGGAGAATGATTTTAAATCTAACCTTCGGGTTTTATGGAATATTTTTAATTAAGGCATTTTAAACTTCTCTGTTTACCCCAAACTTTTTGTTTGTCTTTTCAAAACCATTTAAAAATATTTTAAAGTTGTTTAACTATTGTTTAATAGTGTTTTAAAAATTTGATTATTTATATTTAATTGTTTGAAGTTATTTATAAATATTTTAATACTGTAAAGGTTATTTATTAAAATAATTAATATTATTTGGAGATAATTAATAATAATTATTTATGAAAATGTTTTGGAATTTATAATAGTTATTTATTAATACATTTTGGAATTAATAATTATTATTTATTAATGATGTTTTGGAAGTTAATTATTATTTATTATAATAATGTTTGAAGATTAATTATTATTGCTTTATTAATAATGTTTGAAATTATTAACTATTTTGTTTGTAATATTTGAAATTAATAGTTACTATTTATTAGTAATGTTTTTTTGTTAATAATTATTATTATGTAATAATGTTTTGAAGTAAATAATAATTATTTATTTATAATGTTTTAGCATTAATAAATTATTTTATTAATGATGTTGGAAAGTTAATTTATTATTTATTTACAATGCTTAAAGTAAATTAATTTATCAGATTAACTGTAATTATAAATAATAAATTGATTTATAAAAGGAATCTCATTTAATAAAAGAGATTTATTAAAGAGTTTATAAATGAAAATGGGGTTTGGATTTATAAGAATTTTCAAAACGCTTTATAAAGGATTTTTATATGGAAATTTTATAAAGGATTTTTGGATATATGTAAAATAAGTTTATAAATGATTTTGGATATTGGTAAAAAAATTATAAATGGTTTTTGGATATTTATAAATGAGTTTTATAAATAAACTTAGAAATTTATTAAGAGCTTTATAAATGGATTTGGAATTTTGGTGAAGGAGATGTTCATAGATGAAAGAGATTTATTAAAAGTATTTATTGAAGAAATTTATAAAAGAAATTAAGATTTGATTTCCCCAAATTGACCTTCTTAATTTTGGTGGTCTAGACATTCGTTCCATGCGTAACACCGAAGGAATGTGTTTGGGTTTATCCTTATCTCCATTTCTGTTAAAATAAAATTTGTTTTAATCCTTTTGATATGATTTTGAAATAAGAAATCTTTCATGACCTTTTGTGAATATACTTATACTATTGAGATAAGTATATGAATATAGTTTCTAAGTAGGGAAATGTAGTGTTATTATGAATATACTTATACCATTGAAATAAATATATGGATATTTAATATATATATCTCGTCCAAAAATGGCGACCTATCTCAAATGAAAATGGCATCCTATCTCAGATCTCCCTTATTACCTCTCGTCACTTCCTCCCTTCGTCTCGTCCACTTCTTTCTAGTGCCCTCCGCTTCATCTCTGATCCGAATGGCCAAGAACTGGAAGCTCAAGTTTTGTTTCACCGCATCTATTGATTCTTCATCGCAAAATAGATCTAGATGCTAGTTTTCCACTTCAGAGACGCTTCCTGCTCCATCGGAAACTCATTCTATCCCCGTCCATGCCTTCAATCCAGTGTCTCCTTTGAACCAGTTATCTCCTTTGCTTGTAGTCACAGAAGTCTTAAGCTCGTCTAACCCATTAACGAATCTTGCAGCTGATTTAGCTAGTTCATCGCCTGCTACTGTCCCCTTGTCAGGTATTTCCATCATAACTCCTTCAACGCCGATTTCGAACTTAGTTCAGTCTGTTGGCAATTGGGTTAGATCCGAATGCAATATTATTAATGGGAATGCACAAACTGATGTGATGAATGGAGGATTTGAGACAGTTTTGAATGGTATTGTAGCCCCTAGTTCTGGTGATAGGAATAGGTCGTACGATGTTGTATGCGATGTTGCTGCCAGGCAGTGTATTATCTCTGCCTCTAATTCACCAATTCCAGAATCATGTAATGTTATAAATCCTGCTAAAACCATCATTTTTCCTAATCTGTTGATTTGAATGGAGGCTTAGATACTGTGTTGAATGGTTCTGTTTCCACTATAAATGGTGATAATAATATCGAGGGGAATTGTTGTTCGCATGATACTGCTGTCTGTGCTGTTGCTTCCAGGCAGCCTATTAAATCTGTCACTATTTCTCCACTATCAGAAACAAGAAACGATAATACTACTGCAACTGTCAATGAAAAATCCAGCTCTAATCCTAGAGATGTTTGTGTCATACTGTTAACTTCCCTGTTGTCGATAAGCCAGCTTGGTCTTCTTTGTTTAAATCATTGCGTAGAATTGTTGGTGCATACTCTTCGAAGAAATTTAGCACTCAAGTCATAGATGGGATTAACATGCTTTCTCCTGAAGTGATTAAGGAGGCGATGAACCACTAGTCTGAACACCTTGTTGGTTGTTTTCTGGATGCTTCATCTTCATATTCGGTTGTTTGTGAGCAATGTAGGCGCACGTGGAAACTTAAAGGTACTCTTCATGTCCAATACATAAATACCTTTTTCTACTTTAAATTTGGAAAAAACGAAGACAGACTAATATCTCTTGAGACTAGCCTTCTCATTATTGAGGGGAAACCATTTATTGTGACTCCTTAGAGTGTTGGAATAGACAGAGCAAGAGAGCAAATTCCCTCGATTCCGGTTTGGGCCACTTTCTATAACATTCCATCTGTCCTCCAACCACTAATTGGTCTTAACTGGCTTGCAAGCCTTATTGGTGACTTCAGATGCTTTGATGCTAATACCGTCGCTCGTAAGAATTTATTATTCGCTAGAGTATTGATTGAAATAACCCCAACTAATCCGCTACCATCGATATTGAAAGAAAGAATCTTGGAAGGTCACGAAGTGGAGATAAATGTTAATTACAGCTGGAAACCAGATATTTGTACAATCTTTCAGTCATTCGGACATTCTGTGGAGAAGTGTTTTAGGAATGCTCCTCTACCTTCTGCCGACAAAGTCCCCCTCCCTAGGATGGAAGTGAAATGGGTCCCCAAGGTTAGATTCCCACCCGTCTCTAATCCTGTTGTTTTTTATTCTCCCATCGTGGAATAAGAAATAGAATCACTAGCAGTTAGAGTTTCCTATGATGAGGTTGTTGTTTGGGAACCTGACAAGAGTTCTTGGGTACACGAGGTCATGGAAATAAGGTACGACCCACAGTTGCATAGTTATCACATGTTCTTAGGTGGTCCTGATGAGACTAGGAGGCTAGTTTATCATGTTAAGGGTGAGGGTCTTTCTCTGATGACAACTGGTATTGATGGTGCAAGAAATTGGTGGCAATTCTTAGATCCTACATGGGACCAGATTTATCTTTACTCTTCTCTCTCGAGGTCTTATGACCCGAATCTGGCTATGTACTTTTCTGCTGTTCAGCATGTTATAGGACTTGGTACTGATGTTGATATCAGTAATGACAAGGGGGCATGTGCCCTTCCGAGTAGTCTAAACTCATTGTCTAGCTCCTGTTTTTCTTTTCTTTTTTGTTCTAAGTGGTCGGGCCACTATAAAACCAGATTTTAGCTGTTCTGTGCATGTATAGAACACCTGTTTTTTATTTATATTCATTGTGGCATGACCCACTTTAAAGCCGGCTAGCTTTGCTAAAAAACATATATGGATATTTTTCCAAGTATTGAAAGGAGCGCTGTTTCAGATCTCGTTCATCTCGCCCGAGATCTCACTCAAGATCTCATTTTCGAACTTGAACAAGACGAGATTTAACGAAACGAGACATTAAATTTTGTTTATATATTACTTCACACACATCTCGTCCAAGGTAGTGAAATTTGAGGTAAGATGTTAATAGAAGATCTCATACGAAGTTAAGTTTTTTCATTTATATCTTTTTTACTTTTTATGCGAGTCCATAAGAAATTACACTCTAATGGCTTTTTGCTTACACTCTAATTCTTCTTTTTACCGTTTAACGAGTGAGCAAAAAAGTTATTATTTATTTATTTTTTACTTTAATATTCAGATGAGCAGGAAATCATTCGGTTAATAACAAATTGATCGTGTTATAACTCTGATCTAAAATGTAAAATTAATATTATCATTTTATATAGATTATGTATGTTAAAAAAATTATATATATATAACAATTATTACACTAATCTTAAAAATATCAAATTTAGACTTCTGTTACTCCGAGATAGTCCCGATATTGACTTTAGAATCTGAGATGTCAATTCGAGATATACATCCAATATACACTCATCTTACCCGAGATCTCCTCCGATACGGGATATTGTGTGTAAAATTCCCGAGACGAAACGTGACCGAAATCTGAGATTTAAAACCTTGGTGTTGGGTAAATTTCTCACCCAGAAGATCTCAAGACCATGGAAAGCTAAAGTTCATTCGGCATCCTCACCACATCCGAACCAGCCACCACCGAACGAGAGACACTCGCCTCCTACCGAACCACCACTTCCCACCGAACCAAGCTTCCTACCGAACCACACTTCCCACCGAACCAAGCTTCCTACCGAACCACACTTCCCACCGAACCAAGCTTCCTACCGGACCACACTTCCCACCGAACCAAGACGATGCAGAACCAGATTTGCCAGGCCAGATTGTATCAGCCCGGGCCCATCAGCAGCTGTATACATCCAAGACCCCTACCTCCAGCCTCACTCTATAAATAGAGGGGCAGGGGTACAACAATGGGGGACAAGTTTGAGAGCTCAAGCACGGAAGGAACTTTCAAACAAACAACTTTCTTTTACTTGTATCAAAGTTTTGTACTTGTAATCTAAAGAAGAAAAGAGAAATAACATATAAAGTGGACGTAGGCACATTCAGGCTGAACCACTATAAATCTGCGTGTCTTTTTACAGTTTAGCCCCTGCTTTTCATATATTTGCATAAATCACTCAAATTACTAAGAATAACATAAGATCTACTAAATCATACAACTTTGAGGTGTTTGTCCATTTTTTGTGCAAACATTTTTGGTGCTTTCACTGAGAGCTAGAAGCTCGAAGCTTCAGCTTCATCTACTTAACAAGTTTTCCTAACAGCATCGTCCGCCACTTGGAAAACATGCCTCCCAAACAGAGAAAAGATGTTAACAAAGGAAAAAACATCGCATCCAGCAGTCTTCCAGATCCAGTTGTCACGAATCAAGTAAATCATCCTCCTCCAGCAACGGTAACAAATGAAGGACAGGCTAACCCAACCACTCCTGCCACAGAACAGCCTGCAGCAATTACTAGGGCAGATTTGGACAGAGTTGTTGTTGAAGTAACTAACCACTTCACGTCCCAGCAGGAAGCCTTGGTGGACCATCTCATGTCACGCTTGAGGGACGCTGAAGAATCCAACCGCAACACTGAATCATGGGGCGAGTCCCAGTCTGGAGGATCTCAGAGACAGCAAAGATCTTCCTTCTTCGAAGGAGCTAACGGCAGAAGTAGCCGTGGTAGGAGCCGAGACCGAGCACAGCCCGAAGTTAGGCCTGAGGAAACGTTTGGTACCGAACCCAACGGGGAAGGTACCGGGCGAAGGTCAACTGTAGCTGAGCCTGTCATGCTGCCTAACCACAGAAACACCAGTGAACGGGGCCGAGCTAGGGTTCAGCCCGAAGTTGGACCCGAGGAAGTGCTTAGATCAGAACCCAACAGGGAGAGATCAAGGCAAGGGCCAACTGTAGCTGACCCAAGCGTGCTCCTAGAAGATAAAAGGCAGCCACTGGAAAATATGAGGAATGATAGACGATACCATCCCTACAGGTCGTCCGGACGGAATCAATCCCACAGAACAGAACCAAACTCATTTCTATCTGCTCCAAGTTCTGATGAAAGGATGGCACGCTTATTCAGAGAGTGTGTCCAACGGGAGCAAAGAGATCGAGGGATAGGCGCTAGGGTAACCAGCCCTTTCGCCCGCAATATCGAAATTGCTATCACCCCCCGAGAATGGAAGATGCCAACTATGGAACCCTACAAAGGAACCTCCGATCCCGTTGTACACTTACAGAGGTACACGCAGCATATGCTCATGAGTGGAGCAACAGAGGGAGTACTGTGCAAATGCTTTCCGCTCTTCTTAGCAGATCTTGCTACCTCCTGGTTCTGTCATCTACCCCAAGGATCCATCAGCTCATGGGAAATGTTGAAAAAAAAATTTATCAGTCAGTTCCGCATTCATGTGGAGCAACCTAAGGACGCTTATTCCTTATCCAGCGTCAAACAGAAACCTGGAGAAAAGCTGCAGCAATACCAAACCAGATTCAACGCCGCAGCAGCCGCAGTTCAAGATGCCGATGAGAAGCTTATCCTAATGGCCCTCTGCAGTGGTGTGCATCCGGACACTAAATTTGCTAGAAGATTGACAAAAGAAAAACCAGCTACTTTACCCAATTTCTTCCATGAAGCCGGAAAATACATGAGGCTTGAGGATGCTGCCGTGGAGGGGCAGTCCGGACAGCAAAATAAGACGACCCATGGCAATGCCCCTGCTGTGGCAAGGGACATTCGAAGAAATGATTCCAGAGACAATGCTGGGGGCAAGAAGGTAGAAAAGCGCCTATATCGGCCAGGACCAAGATTCGACACTTACACCCCTTTGAACGAGACCGTCGAAAATATCTTCCTTGCCACCCAAGGCGAAGTTAGATACAAACGCCCACCATACAAGAAGGAATCAGATAACGCACAGAAGTCTGGAAAATTCTGCCGCTTCCACGAATCTCACGGACATGATACCAACGAATGCCATCATCTCCGAGATCTGATTGAGGAACACATCAGAAGGAAGAAACTGGAACATTATGTAAAAAGTCAAGACAGGACTCCAGCTCCTGCCAATGAAAACCCAAGGCTACCCTCACCAGGGGCCGACAGAGGAAACCGCAACGCTAGCAGCTCTAGTCAAGAGAAGATAGTGGTCCATACCATCTCAGGAGGTCCGCACATCGCAGACAGAAGTTGGAGAGAGATGGAAAGATATGGGAAATCGCTTAGAGACAATAAAGACTGTGTCAATACGGTTATAGAAGAGCGCCACCCAAAGCGGAAAGAAAATGATGACATCACATTCAGTAAACGTGACCTAGAAGGAAGACAGTACCCTCACGTGGATCCCATGGTTATCTCTGCCCGACTCGGTCCCGCCGAGGTTTACCGAATCATGGTAGACACTGGAAGCTCTGTAAATATCCTGTTCAAACACGCATTCGACAAAATGAAGCTATCAATGAAGGATGTATCTCCCTGCGATAAACCACTACATGGTTTCACTGGAGATGCGAAGATGCCCCTCGGGCAGCTGGACCTCTTTGTTGAGATTGGAAGCCATCACCGCTCCGTTGTAAGGAAACAGACGTTTGTGCTGATAGAAAACCATTCGGCCTACAACGCCTTCTTAGGAAGACCAGCCTTGTCTGACTTCCAGATTGTCCTAGCCCCATGGTGCCTGAAAATGAAATTTCCAACAGACAATGGAGTAGGGGAAGTGGAAGGAGACCAGGATATTGCACGAAACTGCTATTTAACCGAACTTCGCAACAACCACAGGAAAGATAAAGGGAAAGGTGTAGAGATTGCCCTCTGCACAAAAAGCCTTGAAGCATAGCAACTAAAGAAAGCCCCTCCTCTTCGATACACCAGCGACCCTTTCAAAGAATTAGACCCTAGGGACAAAGAGGAGGAGGCCACCGCCGGGCCTGCAGAGGCTATGGAGTTTATATCTGTAGACAAGCACGACTCAAGTAGGCTACTGAAAATTGGGTCCCAGCTAAAAGCTGAATTGAAGGAACAACTCATTGATTTTCTCCGCCACAACTTGGATGTATTCGCTTGGTCACACGCTGACATGACTGGAATCTCCCCCGACATAGCATGCCACGTATTAAACATTGATCCTACCAAGGCGCCTGTAAAACAAAAAAAGAGAAGTATGGGGGCAGAGCGATCAGCAGCCCTCGATGAAGAAGTAAAGAATCTACTCGCCAATGACTTCATACGAGAAGCTGTTTACCCAGAATGGATCGCCAACCCGGTACTAGTAAAGAAGGCTAATGGGAAGTGGCAGACCTGCATTGACTTCTCCAACCTAAACGATGCCTGCCCAAAGGATTGCTTCCCGCTTCCCAGAATCGACCAACTTGTAGACAGCACAGCCGGGCACAAATTCCTATCTTTTATGGATGCATACTCAGGATATAACCAAATTCCTATGCATGCTCCCGACCAAGACCACACTAGTTTCATCACCGACCGGGGTTTATACTGCTACAAAGTGATGCCCTTCGGACTTAAAAATGCAGGAGCCACCTACCAGCGCCTCGTCAACAAGATGTTTGCAGGGCTAATAGGACAAACTATGGAAGTATATGTGGACGACATGCTGGTGAAATCACGGAAAGCCAAAGATCACGTAAGCCACCTAGACGAAATGTTCCAGGTACTTCGACAGTATGGAATGAAGTTGAATCCACTAAAGTGCTCCTTCGGAGTGTCATCGGGAAAATTCTTAGGGTTCATCGTCCATGCCCGAGGGATTGAAGCAAACCCTGAACAAGTCCGAGCATTAAGGGACATCAAGATACCTTCCACCCGAAAGGAAATGCAAAGCCTAAATGGAAAAGTGGCCGCCCTAAGCCGATTCATCTCTAAGGCAACGGACAAGTGCGTCCCCTTTTTCGAAGCTCTAAAGAAAGATAAAGGAAAGTTCGAATGGACGGACGAATGCTTAACCGCTTTCCTTAACCTAATCGAACACCTCCAGAAACCACTGGTACTCTTGACCCCAAGCGAAGGCGAAGAATTATACCTATACCTTGCTGTGTCATCTCACGCTTTAAGCGCTGCCTTGGTAAGGGAAGACAACCGCACGCAACGACCAGTTTACTTCGTCAGTAAAAGGTTTACCGGGACAGAAGTCAGATATCCTAAACTTGAAAAGTTAGCATACTGTTTACTAATCACTTCACGAAAACTACGTCACTACTTCCAATCCCATTCCATCAAAGTTCTGACCGATCAACCACTGAGGCAGGTACTCCATCGTCCCGACACTTCCGGGCGACTACTTAAATGGTGTATTGAGCTGAGTCAATATGATATCACCTATCACCCTCGCACCGCCATCAAGGGACAAGCCATGGCTGATTTCATTGCAGAGTTCACTACCAACGAGGATAAGGAGCAACTGGAAAAAACAGAAGATATCAAGTGGAATCTCTTTGTGGACGGTGCATCTAACGAACAAGGCTCGGGGGCAGGTGTGGTAATAATCACTCCCAGGGGAAATAAACTGCACTATGCTATAAGGTTGGAGTTCGCTGCCACCAACAACGATGCAGAATATGAAGCAGTGATAGCTGGACTAGAAATTGCCATAGAAATCGGAGCCAATTCTTTGTGTCTTCACAGCGATTCTCAACTTATTGTTAATCAAATACTAGGAGAATTCCAAGCTCGAGAGGAACGACTCGTAGCATATCTAAAGAAGACCAAGTTGCTTCTCAGCCGATTGGATCAGTACTTAGTCAAACACATCCCTCGGGAAGAGAACCAAGAGGCCGACGAATTGGCAAAGCAAGCGAGTATGAGAGACATCGCCATCTTCGGGGCAGTAACCATCTCAAAGCAAACGGTCCCAAGTTTTGAGCAAGTGAATCTGATAGCTGCAGCCGAAGAAGCAACTTGGATGACTCCCATCCGAAACTACCTACAAAGTGGCACACTACCCGACGGGCGTAATGAAGTCAAGAAAATCTTGAGGAAAGCGTCCCGCTATACAATACAAGAAGACATCCTCTATCGGCGCGGTTTCTCTAACCCATTATTAAGGTGTGTCGCCGGAAGGGAAGCCAAGGAAATCTTATCTAACATCCATCAGGGGAGCTGTGGAGATCACACCGGGGGGCAAACATTAGCAAAAAAGATACTCCGATACGGATATTTCTGGCCCACCTTAAGCAAGGACGCCTTAGATTTCGTCAAGAGATGTGACAGATGCCAAAAATTTGCTAAGATTCCACGGCTGCCAACAACTGAGATTACTCAAATGACCAGCCCTTGGCCCTTCGCAATATGGGGAATTGACTTAATCGGCGAGCTGCCGATGGGCCGAGGTGGGGCCAAATATGCTATAGTGGCAGTTGATTATTTCACCAAATGGGTGGAAGCAGAACCTCTGAATAAAGTATCTTCAGCAAAAGTTATTAACTTCTTGATCAAAAATGTTCTGTGCAGGTATGGAGTCCCACTCAAAATCATATCAGACAATGGACTTCAGTTTGACAGCGAGGAATTCGCCAACTGGTGCCGAGAACACGGAATTCATAAAAGCTTCTCATCCGTAGCGTATCCCCAGGCAAACGGACAAGTCGAAGCAGTCAACAAAATTCTGAAAACTCTGATAAAAAAGAAGCTCGAAAAATCAAAAGGCGCTTGGGTGGACGAACTCCCTACAGCACTGTGGGCTTACCGCACATCTTTCAGAACATCAACAGGGCACACTCCTTTCTCTTTGGCATACGGATCGGAGGCTATGCTCCCAGTTGAAACCATCGTGCCTTCCCACCGTAGGATCCACTATAACCCAGAAGAGAATAAAGAACTCCTCCACATGTCTTTGGATCTAGTTGAGGAGAGAAGGAATGATGCAGTCCTTAAAGCGGCGGCCCACAAGCAGAAAGTGGCAGCACAATACAACTCCAAAGTCAAGCATCGTACCTTACAAGAGGGGGATCTTGTCCTCAAGCGAATCTTCCCTCGCCCCGGAGCACTAGACCCGATCTGGGATGGACCATATGTAATTCATAAAGATCTCCACAACGGAGCCTATGTTTTGTCAAGAGTGGACGGAGAGGTGTTCTAGAGGGCATGGAACATCCAACACCTCCGTCGATACCTTTCTTAACTTGTATTGCCCATATGAAGTGAATTAACAAAGAGAATCAGTGGACGTAGGCCTTTTCGTGCCGAACCACTTTAAAAAACCTTGTCTCTTTTTTAACTTGTTCCTTTATATCTTGGCTACTTGTTAACTTTATCCTTTTCTGTTGAACGAAATCCTACGCGTATAGCATCTCCACTCAAAGCACCTCACGGCGCGACTTCACCTGGGCAAATCCCAACAGGTACTATGCGAATCTATGCCCTCGCCTATGAGACACTTTTGCCCCAGCATCCCTCTGCTGCGGGTTAACTCATTGCTCGCGACGGCCCTTAAAGCCAACTGTAATGAGCCGATTATAAGCCATTGAGAAGGCCGACTATAGCCGAGGCAGCTCATTACGGCGTTAGGCTCGCCGGCAACTGTGAACCGACTATAAGCCCCAACATAAGGTGTGGCCAGCCAGGGGCAGTTCACAGTTGACGATCGGCACCCACGCTAGCCGGCCACAGTAAATCGAATAATACCCACGATTACGGGCCATAATGGCCCGGGTAGTTACTGTGCGCGATCTCGGCTCCGATGTGTCTTAAGTACGGCTGTGGTAAAAAAGAATTAACTCCCCGCGGAGGCGTAAGATGGGTGACAAATGTCTCCAAGACCCACAGCTAGGGAAAGTGACTACAAAACCCGTTTGCCACGAACTTAAGCACATCGAAGGCCTTCCGTGATTGGAAGTTTTACTATTTCACATATTTCAATTTTACTTAAAAAGCTTTCCTCCTATCCTCTATAACAATCCATAAAGTACAGGATACGGAGTAGAAGACACTCGCCAATGGATGCATGGATCCACAATCAGATGGCAGGGCATTCAACTACTTTCCATGCTCAGTCATACAAGATATTCGAAACTGCCATCTACAAACAGAACATGAAAGGCGGTATTTTCTTCCTTTATGTACAGATGCATGACTATAATTTGTTCACACCACACACTAATATTACAAGTCATGAAATTATGTTTTAAAACCAAAACCTGACATCAAACACAACTCAATTGCAAGAATACGCATAGCTATATTTCTCATACAACATGTCGAAAAAGCAACAAACATTTAAGAAAATCAGCCCAAGTTAAAGAATTACACGTCAAAAATAAGACTATTTATTACAAGTGGCAAAATATTATAACCCAAAGGCTACTTTACTATTTTTCGACTAACATATACAACCCTGTCAAACCCACAAAAAGAGTTTTTTCAGATATAATCAAGGGGCCGGCTGCAGTGGAGCTTTATCCTTATCCTGTTGACCCCCTGTCCAGTCAAAGAAAGGACTCATTAGCAATAAGCAACCAAGTTGATGGAGAAACTAAAAAGAGAGACTTACCAGCGCCTGCTTCCTGACTATCCTGATCGTCATCCTCTGCCTGCACGCCTACCTCCTCAGCGGCAAGCAACCGCATACCTTCCTTCACCGCCACCTTCTCCTCCTTGGCAAACTGGGCAGTGACCGCATTCATGCTGAAGGCCACGCCACCATCTTTATCTGCATCGGCCTTGGCCTCCTCCAGAGCCTGAAGATAGATCTTAGCCATGATCCTGGGATAATCATCCATCCAGGATAGGTTGCCCTGCTTCCAGGTTCGGAAGTACATGTCCTGGAGCATTTCGTCCATCATCCCCTCGTTCTCCTCAAACTCCCTCATCCGGGCCTCGGAAGCCAACAACCTCCCAACGGCAGCATCTCTCTCCGATCGGTATCTCGAGCAGTAGGCTAGAAGGGATCCCCGCATTGCCTCCATCTCCTCCCTCAACTTAGCTTGAGCAAGCTCTGCAGCCTCAAGTTTCCCGGACAATTCCTCCACCTGCTCGAGATCCGCTTTCCGAACCTCGTCCACCGTGGCAATAGCCATGTTAATCCGCTCTTTGCAAGTAGCTTCCATTTTCCGCAATTCGGCCCGACTGGCCTCTTCCATGTTTTTCCTTAATCGTCTAGTAGCAGCCTCATGCTGAGAAATCTGAATAGCCTGATCCACAAGCTGTTTGGCCTGATCCGAAACCACCAATCGAAGTCGGATATTGGCGCTCCCAATCTCCTCTCCGGCCTTAACCAGCCGGGCATGATGCCCCATCAGCTTCTTGGTCTCCTCCGCCACCCGATCAATATTAGCCTTGGCCTCGTCTCCCATAGTGACTATACGAGTAGTGAGTAAATCGAGATCTAAGGACTTAGCTTCATCAAGTACTCGTACCATGGGGTTACGGGGGAGAAAGTGTTCACCAGTGACTTCGTCAAAAGTAATATCATGAGAGCTTGGATCCAGATCAAGATGACCCGCAAATGGATTACGAGCCAAGTCAGGACGGTCGATATGAATAACAGAAGGGTTTCCGGACGGGTGCGGAGAAGGTGCAAACTCGCTACCCTACTCAGTGATATCATGAAGAGGCTGAGCCGGAAGCTGAGGACCGGGCAAAGGTTCGGATAAAGGATGACTCCTCTTCCTCTGCTGAATACCCTCTTCGATGACCCCAAGAAGAGGACGGTAGCCGACAACATCCCCGGAGCGTTGGGTTGAGGGCTTCGGCTTAGCAGAAGTTTTGGAAAGCTTATATTGCTCAAGCCTGTGTCGAAGATCTGAGGCCTTGGACGTCTTGCCTGCTCCTGATATAAAGAACAAGTGTCACAAACTTACATCACTATATGATTCGAGAAACGCGGTAAATTACAAATTAAAAAAAGGAAAAAGAAACACAGCTGTGGTTGTACAAACCCTGGGGAGGAGTAGGATACTGCAATAAGTCCTGGATTTCATTCCAGGACGGGAGCAGGTCATAAAATATTCCTAAGTCCCTATCATTAATGAAGCATGCAGGAGTCAAGAGTTCACCTTGAGTCGTCGGAGCCGCCTTGGCTGGAATGGTCTGAGAAGACTCGCTTGCACCGGTCCCGGCCTTGTCCGCTTTCCCGGTTTTCTCTACCAAAGCCGGATTTTCGTCCAGCCCCTCGAAAGCCTGGTGGAACGCATCATCTGTCCACTCCGGAATCTCGCCCGCTTGCCCAGGAAGCAAGGCCCCGATGCCATCACCACCTTTATCACCTTCCCGACCATCTCCACCCTCACCTCTTTCCTCCTCTATATCTTCCTCCTCCTGGGTAAGTAGACAGTTGCTGGGGGAGGGACCATCCGACTTCTTGAGTTTCTTACCTCCGACGGCTGGAGGTTTCGAGAAAGGTTTCCGCTTGCTACTCTCTACCGTAACACCTTCCTTGGTCTGAGCAGCCGCCCTCTCCTCCGCCGTTTCCCTCAGCTTAACTACTGACTGCTGTGGGAGGATTAAGTTGTACTCCAGAAGGATCGCATTTCTGATCAGGAAGGCAGATGATCTATATTTCCCAAGAATAGCTTCTATCTCGGCCGCCGTCTGAACCAGGCGGTCAGTCTCCACAACCGCAAAGCCACCTGTCGCTAGCAAAAATGAGAGAGTATGAGAAGAAGCATCGCAACCGGAATAAAAATTATAAGCGAAAACTCAACTTACATCCAGAGGTGAAATGCCTAAAAGAAACTGAGTCGTCCTTGACGAAAAACCACTCCTTCTTGAACATGCTGAATTTGGAGTACAGATCCAAAACCGGCTTGAAGGTCACAGCCGACTCCAAGCTAATGTATGGGGACCCTTTCTTATAGCCCCTCAGATTATATAGATACCGGATCTCCCGATTGGAAGGAGCGCGACCATACTTCCTCTGGAAGATGACGAAGAGGCTCACCAGTATAGCGTAATAGTTGGGTTGAAGTTGGAATGGGGCCACCTTTAGATATGTGAGGAAGCTGGCTATCCAAGCGTTGAGAGGAGGAATGGCACCACACATGCAGTGGTATCTACTGTAGGCAAAGTACCCTTCAGGAGGATCGTACGGCATAACTTCTCTCCCTGGCAACAGCAAATGCGCCCTATCAATTCCGAAAGACCGGGAAATGACGTCGAGCTGCTCCTCCTTAAGGGAGCTAGGAAAGCAATCGGGCGGGGAGTTCAGAAGTTCCTGAGGGCCGTACCCGTCCACTAATGATCTCGGGATTGGACCGTGACGTTCGGGATTCGGCTGAGCTGGGGGCACGGCGGAGGAACTTCCTTCACCCCCAGATTTCTTCTTGTCCGATCGAGTCTCTGCTTTGCGAGACATTATCTGCAACACCAGAAAAACATGCTGTTAGAACAGAGGATGTAAACAAATAAACATCAGTAGCCCATTCGGTAATATGTAGTATAAGCTTTCATTCGGTGGTAAAGCAACTCACGTGATTCGACTACAAGTGATTCGGCTACAAGTGATTCGGCTACAAGTGATTCGGCGTACGTTGATTCGGCTGCAAGTGATTCGGTTACAATGATTCGGCGCACGTTGATTCGGCTGGAAGTGATTCGGTTACAATGATTCGACGCACGTTGATTCGGCTGCAAGTGATTCGGTTACAATGATTCGGCGCACGTTGATTCGGCTGCAAGTGATTCAGTTACAATGATTCGGCGCACGTTGATTCGGCTGCAATTGATTCGGCTAACAAGCAATATTCGGTGATGAAATGCAATGGCCTAAGCCTCCCATTTATAGGAGGAGGTTGAATCATCGAACCACATGGTTCGTTTCTGGAGCCGGATGAGATTGCTCAAACTCAAACAAAGCAGGACATGCGCGCACGCACATCCTACTTTGGGGGGCAAATGTTGGGTAAATTTCTCACCCAGAAGATCTCAAGACCATGGAAAGCTAAAGTTCATTCGGCATCCTCACCACATCCGAACCAGCCACCACCGAACGAGAGACACTCGCCTCCTACCGAACCACCACCTCCCACCGAACCAAGCTTCCTACCGAACCACACTTCCCACCGAACCACACTTCCCACCGAACCAAGCTTCCTACCGGACCACACTTCCCACCGAACCAAGACGATGCAGAACCAGATTTGCCAGGCCAGATTGTATCAGCCCGGGCCCATCAGCAGCTGTATACATCCAAGACCCCTACCTCCAGCCTCACTCTATAAATAGAGGGGCAGGGGTACAACAATGGGGGACAAGTTTGAGAGCTCAAGCACGGAAGGAACTTTCAAACAAACAACTTTCTTTTACTTGTATCAAAGTTTTGTACTTGTAATCTAAAGAAGAAAAGAGAAATAACATATAAAGTGGACGTAGGCACATTCACGCTGAACCACTATAAATCTGCGTGTCTTTTTACAGTTTAGCCCCTGCTTTTCATATATTTGCATAAATCACTCAAATTACTAAGAACAACATAAGATCTACTAAATCATACAACTTTGAGGTGTTTGTCCATTTTTTGTGCAAACACTTGGAAAGGAGTATAAAGGGTTTGTGATTATATCTTTGTAAAAGTATTTTTATACAAGTATTTACAAAGTGATTTTAATTAATGAAAGGATTAATTAAATAGGCTAAAGGTGCTTTGTGCTTAACTAGCATTATTTGTCTTTGGAAATTAAATCTTTGGTCGAATTGTTTATTATTTGATGCTTAAATAACCGACTATCAAATGTTAGCCTGTTTTAAAACTATCATTGTTGGTTCGGAGAGACCAGGATCAGACATATTTGAAAACCACTTCGAACTGGCATAAGCATTCGAGTAGGAAGACGTCTTTATGATGGTTTTGAAGATGGAGTTCTTTGATGTACAAGGGCTACTTGCTACTAATCCTTAGGGTGATTCCAAAGTTGATGTAGTAGAAGTAGTGCATCCGGTTTTGTTCAGACCCAAAATGAATTTGTATGGGTGAATGCTAGCATGCCATTTCTGCCCAGAGGTCAGTGTTAGCATTCCATTTCTTCCCAGAGGGCAGTGTTAGCATTCCAAGTGGGATTACTATTCAAAAGGTAAAACATAGCTTCAATAGTCAGGAATGAAAAAACAGGGGATATGTAGTAGGGCAAAGTAGGTCGCACCCATTAGGGTATTGGCATCACCTTTCAAGATATATACATTTAAGGATTTAGTTGTGCATGAGAGCTCTCGGAAAGGTTGCAAAAGCAATCGAAGTGATGAAATATTCAATACTATCCAATAAGGGGTAGGCTAGTCCTGTGTTAGCAGAGAGTCCATGTGTGGCTCTCGTTACATTTTCTAGTGGTGTTGGTAGGTGGTACCCCATTGCCTTGTCATTGTATATAATCCTTAATCCAATAAGCGCCGTACAGACTTAGTTGTGCCCAACTATGCTGGGACATGAGATGCAAGCATTCCAACTATATTCGTAATTTACTTTAAATCCTAGATATTATTATAGTATCACTGGATTTTCTATAAAAATATTTTAATTATCGTAAGATGAAAACCCGTCCGTGTTTATGCGTGGCGTGGTCTTACGAGATACCTTTATCTTGAAAGGTTTTATAACATTAAAATCCAGTTGAGGTGTGTTTCTCATGTTGGTTTTCCAGATTGATCTTGGTGTTATTTCTTATAATGCTCGGGTTAGATAGACCATATCTACAGATCTAATTTGCATGTTTTAGAGCTTCGGAAGATGAGTTGGAGGCCCCAAGGCATATTCACATATATTTTATTTTCCGCTGCATTTGTTAGTAGTTTTTATCGGCATTTGTGAGGACATGTTGCTATCACTGTCCAGGCTAGTGATAGATTAGTGTACTCTGACTTGATATATGTATATTACGGTCTTCTTTCTCTTTTAAAGATATGTTTCATATTATATGTTATTCGTCACGATGTGAGATTCTGTTCTGTATTTTCTTTTATTTTCCCTAATAATATGCCTTTCTGGCACTTGGATGTTCGGGACGTGAATACCGTGGATATAATTACTGTCAACTTCCAAGGTTCGAAAAAGCGGGTCGCTACAGTTTAGATGATTGATGGTGACGACCGCCCTACACCTCCGATAACCAATATACCTATCTGATACACCATGGAGGTACCCGATCGATGCAGTATGGTAGCCAAGAATAAAAAGTAGGGAAAAATCCAAACATCGAAAACTTAAAACATCTCACAGCGCACAAAAAATATAATTTAACAACATAGATGTAAATAGGCAAGACAATGATATAATCAAATGAACCATAAATAATAAAAACAGAGTTTATTAGGTTCAGAGATTATACAAAAATTGAAATAAAGGGTTTATACATCTCAAATCTTCCAAAATAAACTCTACCACTGTCTCTCAAAAGTAAAAGTATTGAAATAGCTCCAAAGTACCGCACATCGAAATATAAGCGATAGTATGCCCCAAAGTATAGATATATAAAAGAATAGCCTTATACTCATACTTCATATAGCTCCATGCATTATCCAGACATGTTATCCTTAATCTACTCTTTTAAGAGTACCCAAGATAATAAGAAGAAAAGCATAAAACATCGGATCAGACAATAGTCTGGTGTGAGTGATACATCATCTCAAAAATACTATAAAACTCATATATAGCAAATAAGGTGTAGGATATGAACAACCATACTTGACCTATCCCTGCATCCAAAGACATAACACATAAATACAATATGTGCTAGACTACTATCCCAAATGGAAAACATAGGGTATAAGGATGTCATATAGCATATCAAGCACATAGCAAGCATAACATCCATCATACATCCTCGCATCCCTCACTCAAGTTCTCTAAATGTATGATAACTCTTTCAGATACTCAACTCATTGCTTATGCAGATGGCAAATGACTAGACATACATAGTCGTCCAAACAGATTGGTAAACGCAGACTACCCTAGGTACACGTAGACTATCCTGGGTGATCCATTTATCCCTTAGAACACGTACCAACAATAGAACTATCCCATAGATGCTCAACTCTTACCCACGCAGATGGCTAAGGATAGGACACAGGCCTACGTCCAAACACATGGGTACACGCAGACTATCCTGGGTACATGCAGATTACCCTATCCTACTCATGAGCATCATAACCTCATGTTTTACTCTACGAGCTATCACACAGAACCTGTCCTTTTAGTCCCTCACCAAATGCTATAGTCACTCACCACATCGGGTTGTCGAAGTCGTCGTACTTCGTTGGTTGCTATCCAAGAGTCATCTAGAGCTATCCCGGGGTCATCCACCCTTACGTCGAACCAACTCCTCAGACTACCAAGCAACTCCGAGTCTTATCCTGAAGTCCATAGCTAAGCTCCGAGCTCCACGCCTGTCGGCCCATCCTCCGACCAAGCTAAGCAAGACACAACTACCAAGCCATTCATGCAACACTATGAACAAAGAAAGCGCCAACCACCAACGTCGAACCATGCCCCGTGCCCAATCGTCGAATGCCTCTACCATCGAACGTATTCTCATGCTCGACCACCACCCACCAAACTGCCATCATCATCTAGTCACCACTCTATCCTACCACCAAACAGGTTTCTCTGCCCAACCATTGAGCCATCACCCATCGAACGAATTTCCACATCCAGTCATCGATCCTACTCCCCATCGAATAGAGTTGCTTGACTGGTCGCTGACCCCATTCCTCTTCTGAACCAAGCCTAGCCCAATCCAAACAATTCCAAACCATAATCCTATATCTTCTTCAGCACTAACATCACATCAATTCCATCACTACGCTTAACGCTTTGGTCCTTATGCATCGCCTACGCAAGGATATGACTCCAAACGCTTTAAAGCTAATCCGTCTAAGTCCGTCTTTATAGTTTCTACCTCTAGTTCACTCCGATGAGCGTTTTCAACCATACAAGCATCCACATGAACACAATATGCACACAAATTACATACAACATCCAAACATTTGAACACACATCCAACCATTGTAATTAATCATGTAAGTGCATTCATAATATAGCCTATCACATACAAAGGCAACGATACTCCAAAACAAAATGATTAAGGCACTTTAAATATTTTAAAATTCATTTTGCTACAGGTTTGACATTGGAAATAGTTTTTAAAACTTAATTTGAGTTAAACAATGTGTTTAAAACATATCAAAACTCATAGAAACATATATAGTAAGGCGAGAGATGATAAATCACTTATCAAAACTGCAAAAAGTGAAGATTTGCATGCAAATCGAGGTAAATCCGAGAATGAATAGCAAAGATGAAATTTTCCCACCCTAAAAATTTAGATTTGAAGATCTCTAATGAAGCCCCTTGCCAATTTAACCTTAATCTATAAGTTAGATTTGATTTGGAGGAGAAAAGAGAAGGTTTTGGGTAGATGATGAGTTAATGGTGGCTTGGATCTATTTGAGAAGATGTCAAAGTTATTTGGGGATGATGGTTCAGCCTAATAAGGTCTCCAAACCTGAAATGGGTTAGTGGGCTTGCCCCCAAACTCACTAATTACCTACTGAAGTTGCTACAAAAACTACCGATTTTCAAACAACCATATCTCATATTCAAAAAATCCAAATCACTGTTCTGACTACTCTATGGAAAGGAAACCATCGTATCTTTCCAATGAAAGTGCTCTCAGATGATAATTCAGCTTCTATCAAAAGTTACAGCCGTTATAAGTTTCCAGAGGTAAAATCGTATGGAAAAATTCTAAAGATATTAAATGTTACTAATAGGCATTTTCCAAAGTTTTAGAGTCATATGACCTAATATGAATTTAAAAATAATGTTTTACGATCCTTCAATATGTAAAATACGGGTCGTTACACTGACTTTGTATGTTTAAGTATTTATGTGTTGCACATTATGATACATGATATAAGAGAATGCGATACATTCTTTATCCTTTAGGAATTTCAGGGATGAAATTCTTTTAAGGAAGGATAATGTAATAACTCGAAAATTTGATATATATATATATATATTATAAATGAAACATTAACAATATAATAGTGTTAAATAATTGGATTTAATTTGAAAAAAATAAATTATAAATAAGGAGGTGCAAAATGGACATTTTTCAACTGTGGAATTTGACGATGAAACTAGAGCCATTGCGACCATCTCATTATTCTGATTCATGCAGTGTATGTGTTTGTTTCGTTTAGAGTCTGTATAAAGGAGTTATGAGTGAATTCATGTCAAGCTAAATGATCATCTAAGTTTGAATTTGAATTTGAATTTGAAGTTGACCGTTGCTTTCCCTCAGTTTATGAATACCACAATATGTAAATTCTTTGTTGTTTCAAAAACTGATACCGCTCATTCTTCTCCTTTTCCCTTTTTCTTCCTCATACTCAAATCACAATATCTCACTCAAATCTTGATGGACTCACATGAAATTGGTGGCATCATGGAGCTTATGAGGAGGATATCACATTTATACTAATTTGAAGGCGAATGAAGTTTTGTGGCGCAATAGTCCGAACAGCGAAGACATAGGCAATCAAAAGTGATTCAGTGAGTGGTTCTTGCTTTTCTCTCAATATAATGCAATTATAATTCTAGGGTATGATTTATGGTCTAAAATAGAGTATATAACAATTTAAAATTGCATAATTTCATATTTAAACATGGGTTTGGGAGGGATTTGATACTATAGTAAACTATAAACAAAATTTCCCCCTTTTCTTTGAATTAATCGAATAAATTATGAAATTTAATGGAATTTAAGTCTAAAACCACAATATAAATGTAGTATAAGATGTATGGACATTCTCAGATGACTAGAGGCAGAGCGAGTGTTTTGGGAGTAGATTGAAGCTGGACCGAAATGGAACAATATGTATTAATGGTATGGTTATCAATTCAATTTCCATTTCCTTTGTTTTCATAAGATGTTTGGAGACTATTTCAAAGATGGTTGAGGCGAAATATGAGGATGTTGATTGTTTGTTTGAGTTAGATTTGTTTGTTATTCATTATATAGAATTTGTTTGATGTTGATATGAACGCATATGAGCCTATGGCACAAGTAGGCGACCCAAGATACGAGCCCATGATACAAAGAGGTGATCAGGGTATTGCGTAGCTCCCTTGTAGTGCTTCAGTGGACAGGTATTGAGGATGGATGTTAAGTGATTCTACTATGCAAGAGAAAAGTCTAAGATGTGAGTCCAATTTGTATATTAGGTATGGACAATATGCAACAATGTAGCACATGAGTAAAGTTTAGGGAAGTGAGTCCTACATGCGATTGACATGATGGTGGATAACAGGCGACCTTATAGCGCACGAGATGAGTCTATAGAAGTGAGTCCATATAGATTTGATACGGTATGACCGTATGTATAAAAATATGGTGTGACTAGAAGGGCATGAGGTGACCGAGATGTTAGACTCGTATCATGTCACAATGTTATCTTTGTAGCATGTATGGGCAAATACGGCTCACTAACTAGACTTATGTCTGACCCACTCCTTTTTTTCCCTTTATATATATATATATTTAGGTTGATGGAGCTTGAAGATGAGATGGTACAAAAGACATGGAATTTATTGTACTTTTTGTAAATGATGTAATTAAGCGTAATGATTTGGATTTGTTATGCATATAGATTAGGTTTGATTGGCAATGTACAAACACATGTATTTGACAATGTAAATATATTATAGTGAAAGTGCTTAAGGTTATTAATGATATTATACTTTGTCTCCTTCCGCTATGAGACTTTGAAAGTTATTAGTGAGAAATGTATTTCTTGTTATTATACCGCAATTACTCGTCCTCTTCGTTTCTTGAGGTTTTAACGCCGTTTCAGGCATTGAACCCGAAGGTCAAAATGGTTGGTGTTACAATTATGGAATCTTTGTTTATGTCAGGTTAATAAGGAGAATCTTAATGTATCAAAAATGCGGGGGTTGAATGATGGTGTTTGTCAATTGAAACCTAGCTCTTAGGGAGATTGTTCTTTTGGGAAGAAGAAGCATGTCACATTTGATATTGGAAGACCTACTGCTATAGAATTTCTAGAGTATGTTCATCCTTATGTGTAGGGACCCACCATACTTACATTTATAGGTGGAGCCAAATACTTCATCTTATTTATAGATGATTTCTCATGTAAGGTTCGTGTTTATTTTTTGAAGGACAAAGACAAAATATTTGCCTAGTTTTGTAAATGTAAGACCATCGTAGTGAAGCAATTAGGAAAGCATTTGAAAATTCTCAGAGTTGGAAATAGCAAGGAATTGGCATTACAATAATTCACTAGCTATTATGGGTCCAATCATATAGTTGAATATTTTTCTATTTTTATTTAGTCACATTTTCATGGAGTGGCGGAGAGTATGTGTTGATGTTATGGGAGAGAGAGAGAGAGAGAGCTATGAGCTTGAGAATGACTACAGGTCTAGAAGGGGAACTTTAGGCAGAAGCGATATCTATAGTAGTTTTTCTTGTCAACCACACACCTTCTATTGCCATAGATATGAAGATTCCTAAGGAGATATGGAAAGATAAGGATGTGAGTATTTCATTCCTTAAAGCATTTAATTGTTCAGCTTTTTTAGACAATAAGAGACATGATAAGTTGAAGCCTAAGGCAAGCAAGCATATTTTGTTAGGCTATAGAGAAAGAATGAAGATTTATAGGTTATGGTGTAAAAGAACTAGGAGAATTGTGATTAGGAGGCACGTGAAATTTAATGAGAGGTCCTTGTTGAAGGTGCAGCCTCTATCAAGTGATGATATTAAAAGGACGAAAAATTGCCAAACACTTTTGAAGCCATCGGATTTTTTCCATATTCGGAGAGATATTAGTATTTTCGACGATACCATGGTTGATGAGAAGATTGCAGAGGTTCAGATTCTAGGTGGAGCTTAGTCATGATAGGATTTGGGGTATGCGCCCTTAGGGGCAATTATGTAATTTGTTACAAATATCTAACTCAGTAACCAATCTTATTCAAAATAAAAGGCGTTTTCTTTCTATTATATACTTGATACAATGTGTTATATTAATTAGTTAATTTAATTAAAATATTTAATAGAAAATCCATAAATGTTATCTTTTGTGGCTGTAACGACCCACCTTTTTGGACGGTTTAAATCGATAATAAACCACACATGTCAACTCAACCATTCAAAACAGAGGAATGTTATTGGCGTAAATAAGAAAATAAAAGAGAAGAAAGAAAAAAACAAAACACAGAATCTCACAGCAGAATGACAAAATATAATAATCAAATAAATAGTTCATGAAGCTGTTTTACAATTAACATTTGATTACACTTTTACAATAAAGATCAGTGTTATACATACAACCGGAATAAATAAATAATGCAGTGGAATAAATATAGCAAATAGTAATAGTATACTAAATCTTTGTCTTCGCCCTCTAGAAAGAAATTCGTCAACTCTGAAAAGCTTAGGCTGACCCGAGCGTTATGAAAAGACAAAACACTCGAGTCAGAACTAAAAGATCTTATGTAAGTTAAATCAACAGTAAGTAAATATGAGTGTAACGGCTTTAGAGATGTTTACGGGGTTTGACATCTCCTATATAGTGTCTAACGTGCATGCAATAACTTAAGAGATGTTCGGGATTCCATCTCCTAAGGATTCGCTAAACTATCTACTACATAGTACAATATGCTATCATAATATGTCTACAGTAAAGTAAAATATTAAAATAGCGTTAATGCGTTACCCATATCCCCCTTAACACATTTTTATATAAATATCGTAGTCTATACAGATACCGTAAGCCCCACCAAACCGATGGGATACTCAGGGAGCACTCCATAGGTACGGTACAAACCAAAGTCGTAGTGGGCGCAATCAGGATAAATATGACAAGGCATGCGAGACAATGCCCAAGGTAGGATAGTACAGTTTTGCGGATCTGGACTGGTGGTAACGCATAGCAGCTACTACCGCCCACCTTGGAACACACTCCCATAATCAAATTGAGGGTGGCCACCAAATCAATCACAAAGTAATAAATATGGTATCGAAGAAATGTGTTCGATAGGGGGAACGTCCCTACTTGGCCTGGCATGGCTCCTGTTTTAGTCATTTTAATTATGACCCGAAAGTCAAGGCTATCCATCATCATTCTCTTACTTCATTACAGTAGCGCTCTCCAAACCATCCTACTTCATTCTGGATTCTCCACCACGTGCATAGTTGTTAAAGTGGTTTTCGGTATTGGCAGAGAGTATGACAATATCCGATCCCGGTCTCCTTAACAACCAAACACTTATTTCACACTGGTTAGTTCTTTTACATTTCCAAAACCGATTCATAATTGATATCAAAATATCATATTCACTTCTAAATCATATCACTTTCGAAATCATATTTACTTTCGAAATCATATCACTTTCGAAATCATATTTACTTACAAATCGTATCACTTTCAAAATCATATTCACTTAAATATCATATCACTTTCGAAATCATATTCACTTAAAAATCGTATCACTTTCGAAATCATAGCCACAAAATAGGTTAAATCATCATATCAAAATATTCGCATTTAAATCAAATAAATCTAAATCATAACAGTTCCAACTTTTAACAGTTTGAATATCGAAAGTAGTTTATATATTGGAATAGTTATACATTAAAAATAGTTTATATTTTAAAAATAGGTAATAGATTAAAATAGTTTATATATTAGAAATAGTTTATATATTAAAATAGGTTATATATTAAAAGAGTTAATATATTAGAAATAGTTTATAATAGTTTGAAATAGTATTAATAGTTTAAAATGGTTTAAAATAGTTTTAATAGTCTAAAATAGATTAAAAATAGTTTTAATAGTTTACAATAGTTTAAATAGTTTAAATAGCTTAAGGATTTTAAACAATTAAAATAGTTTAATATAAAATGGTATGACTATTGGAAATGGTTTATATAGTAAATAGTTTGAAAATCTAAATAATCTAAATTTTAAAATAATAGATTTTTAAACAGTTTATATTAAAATAATTAATTTGAAAATAATATCAAATTAAACTATTTCTTCCATTTCAACAAATCTAGACCATATCCAGATTTCTAATCAACAAAACTCAATTTTAATCTTTCAATTCAAATTCTCATTATAACCATTTCAATCTATATCGATTTCAAATCCATTTTAAACTTCAAATTTAAACCACTTCAAATTCAATAGATTTTAAAGTTTAAATATTCAAACGTTTACAATAACTCAATTTTGATAAATTTCATTTATATTTCTGTGATATCCCGAAAATTTGGCAATATCAATTTAATAATCTTTATTAATAATTAAATTGATTTGTTGATTTATTTTATAAATTGACAAGTTTATTCATTTTAAAAGGTTAATAATATTTTAAATTGACAAATTTATTTCTTTTGAAAACTAATAACATTTTAATTTGGAAATATCTTTTCTAAAATTTTAATTAGGAATATTTATCTTACTAAAACTAATATAAGTGTTTATATTTATAATGTATATATATAGGTATATATATTATAAATAGGGAGTCTTTAATTTAATAAAAGGATAAGTTATCAAATTATAATATATATGTATATATATATTGTTATTTGAAGTTATGTATTAAAATTAATATGATAATTATAAAGCTAATGTTAAAAGTATTTTCCATTTAGGATATATATATTTGTATATATTGGAATGGAAAGAATATTGAATTTGAATTTAATAAGATGTTTTCAAACTTTAATATATATATAAATTGTAATTTGGTTTAATACTTTTGAAAATGATATTTTAAGATTTAAATAACAAGAATAATTTCTTATAAACATATATTTTAAGTTTTATTTTGGTTAAGATTTAAATTAAGAAGTTCAATTGTTTTTTTTTAGATTCTTTCCTTCTTAAAAATCAAAATGGTTTGTAAAAATATATATATATAGTTAAAATAAATTTCTCAAGCATATAAAAATATGTTATAAATATTTGATCAAAGTATAACTTATTCAAATAATAGTTTTTCACATTTGTATATTTATTAAAACCTAAAGCTTAAATTATAAAAAGATAAATACATTACATACACATAAATATTTCATAAATATACATGTATAACTTAAATAAATTAATTAAAGACAAGATGAAAACACTTGTTAACTTTTTAAATGTATGTTAAGACACTTGTAAATCTAAATGTATAGGTGTAAGCTAAATAATCAACCCAAGGACAAATGTCCACATTTTCTTTTAAGAATTAAAAGAAATAAATTAAAACATATAAAAGAAGAAATCTATTTTCGTTTTTCAGCTGAATTCATTTTTCCTTCTTTCACAACTAAGAAAGAATATCATTCGAATCTAAAAGAAATAGAATCTGGAAATCAAAATGCTAAGAGAATGAAGACTGGAAATTTAAATTCAAATCAGAAGAAAGTATGGAAATTCAACTGCAAATCAGAGAAATGAAAATCTAGAAAATCCAAATCAAATGCAAGACCCTCAGATTTTCAAATACAATTAGCAACAAGATATAAACATCAACATACAAGCTGGAATCAAAGAAGACTGAAATCAAATTGCAAAGAAGAAATGTAAAAGTCTGGAATTCAAATGCAACTTAAAGGAGATGGAGGCAAATTTAAATAGCAGTTTAAATTCTTCAAACAACCTGAAGATCAAAAAAGTAAATCAAACAGCAGGATTTAAAATTTAACAAAGGAAGTTCAAAATCAAATTCAAAAACCTGGAACAAGCCTGGAACATGCTCTGCCCTGTTCTCTGCTCTGTTTATAGGTGAGTAAACCTTTCTTAAAAACAGTTTTTAATCTATGTTCATATTTATGCATGTGATGAATATGGATAGAAATATTGAAATATGGTTTGCATGATTGTTTCATTTGGAATATATATTTTTAAACTGCTCTGTTGATATGAGTATATGCCTGAGTTTATGAATATTGGTCTCTGCTATGATCACAGACTTAAAGACAAAGCAAAAGAATTCAAATTCTTCTTATATATCCAAATTTAGGTTATGATTTCAAAAGAAGATATGATGGTATGAATGTAATAGAAATTTTTAAATGAACCCAAGTGTGTATATTACATATTTATTTAGCAACTGGTAATTACAGTAAATATCAAAAAGAAGTCGAAAATTAATGAATTCGATTTCATGTTCGGATTGCATAAATGGAATTGTAATAGGAAATCATGATTTTTAATATATGTTTCATGATTTTTAATTTGATGGATCGTGGGAATTTGGGGTTTATTCGAGTTGGGGTTTTTGATGATTTTCCATTGATCAACGTGTTGATCGGAGCTGTAGCTTTGGTCGAAGCTTGCTAGTAGATAGGGGGAGATAGGAAAAATACTATCGAATTTTTCCAATGTCTAAATTGATCGTAATCGATCAAACTAGGGTTTAAACTCGTGTATTCTTCTTCTGGACTGTCGAGGCAATGGCGAGAGATAAGGGGATCCGGAATCGTTCGCGATAGGGGGAAAAGATTGCTGGAGGTGTGGTGAAGATGCGGCGAAGTTGGCGAGTGTTCTCGAGGTCGGAGGCGATGAGGAGGAGCGGTTTTCAGTTGATGTATGGTTCCAGTAGTCGAGATTTTAACTCGATTTTGGGTTCTGGCGTAATCAATGAAGAACTGGGTTTGGATTCGTGTTCGAGGTGATTCGAGTGGTCGGTGAGTATGGTCGTGACGATCATCAGAGGATGGCGGAGTTGGTGCACGTGTACGTGTGCACGTTCGTGTACAGGAGTGTTTGATTTGGGAAGACGAAGTCACTTAGGTTTGGGTTCGAGTTTTCTTCGCGTGCGACTCGAAGCTGAAGACGTGTGCGTGGGTGTATGTCTGGAAGTAGTGTGATGATTGGGGAAGAGAGTGTTTCGAGTCGTACTCGAGTCTGGGCTAGGGATGACTCGAAGCAGTTGGTTGGGTGTTTATCTAGGGGCGGGCTCGGGTTTTAGTGAGGGTAACTCGAGTATTTACATTGTAGTGTTTATCTGTTTAAGTAAAACAAATTTTTGTAAAAGAAAATCAAGTTTAAAATTTAAAAACAAGTTTTTAAAATAAATGAAAAATTAAGATTTTAAGAGTGTTTCAAATTAATATATTAGATCAAAGTTTTAAGAATTTAAAACAATTTTTAATAAGAATGTTTCAAAAATTTAAGGTATATTTGAAGAAATTATAAAGTAATGTTCAAAATAGATTTCAAGTTTTATTTTAAATAGATAAGTTTAAAGAATATGATAATTATTTCAAAGATAAATAATTGTTTAATTTAATTAAACATGTTTGAAAAGCATTTTTAAAGATTTTAAGTATAATAAAAATTAAGGGTTTGAATTGTTTTAAAGTAAAATTACATTTTAATTATATAATTGATTTTTAAATGAGTTTTAATAAAGTAAATAATTTGAGTTTAATTAAGGATAATTAATAATTAAATTAAAGCTTAATTACTATTTGTAATTAAGGATAATTACTTAATGAAGTAATTAGTGGAAATAAGTGTAATTAATAAATAAATTAATTTAAAGATTAAGTGATGATTAATTGAGTAATTAATAAATGTAATTAATTATAGGTTAATTAATTAGTCCAATTAATTAAAGATAATCACTTATGATTAATTAAGTGTAATTACTTAGTCAAGTAATTAATGGAAAATTACAGAATGTAATTAAGATAAGAGAAATTACTTATGGAAGTAATTAAATGTAAGTAATTAAGAGTAATTACTTAATTATTTTAGTTAATTAATTAATGTGATTAATTAAATATGTTTAATTTAAGATTAATTACTAAGTGTAATTAATTTAAAAGTAATTAATTAATAAAGTAATTAATTAAGGATTATTTGTTAATAAAATTGATTAATAATTACTAAATAAAGTAATTAAAGAATAATTAATTAGATCAATTAATCAAGGTTAATATAAATAATTAAGAAGTAATTAATTAAGAAAAGTAATTACAAATTGTTAATTACTTATTATGATTAATTAAGACTAATTAATGAATGAAGTGGTTTGATTAAAATTAATTATTTAATTAATTAAAAGATTAATTAATTAATAAGAATTATTTAATGAATTAATCAAGGGTGATTAATAAAAGTAATTAATTGAAGTATGATTTATTAATTGTAATTAATTGAGGATTAATAAAATTAATTATAGTTAATTGATTAATGAAGGTTCATTAATCATTGTAATTAATGACAGTAATTAAATGTTAATTACTGAATATGGTTAAGGATAATTACTTGAATGTAATTAAAGTATAATTAATCAAGGAAGATTAATTAAGGAAGATCACTAAGATGTTTAATTAATTAATTTGTAATTAATTAATGATAATAAGCAGGATTAAGATAATCCAAGTAATTAAAGGATAGTAATTAATTTAATTAAAGGTTAATTAAATTGATTTGGAATTAATCAATTCTGCTTATGGATGATTGATTGATATTGGGTGCTTGATTGATACTGGATGATTTGGATATGATATCTATGACATGTGATATGCTGCTTTGTGAGATAAATGTTGATATGAATTATCTATTGTGATAATGTGATTTATCTATATATTTATATCATCCTGAATAAGTTTAAATGTGTAAACCTTTAAACAACTTGGCCTTAAAAGATACGTTTTGGATTTCGATGAGACCGGGATCGGGTTTCCGTATACCGGATTTCCAGGTCTGGAGACCCGAATACCACATCGATCCAAATTAACGATAGGTCGTGAATCTCAAATGAAGATGAAGATTCAGAGTGCA